>JAXCHO010000001.1:4482500-14482500 GCA_036630365.1 Acanthiza pusilla
ATATGGAGCAGGTCCTGCAGCACCCAGGATTTTGGGATGGGATATGGAGCAGGTCCTGCAGCACCCAGGATTTTGGGATGGGACACAGAGTAGGAGAGATGCAGCACCCAGGATTTTGGGATGGGACAGGGAGCAGGTCCTGCAGCACCCAGGATTTTGGGATGGGATGTGGAGCAGGTCCTGCAGCACCCAGGATTTTGGGATGGGATATGGAGCAGGTCCTGCAGCACCCAGGATTTTGGGTTGGGACACGGCGCAGGAGAGCTGCAGCACTGCGCCCTAGAGGTGACAGACGTGGGAACATCAGGCACTCGAACGTGTGCCACGAGACCTACAAATCCTCACAGAATTTTAATTGAAAAAAAAAACCAACCCAACCCACCACCAAGCCAACTCCCTTTACAGCAAGGGCACAGCAGCCGATTTGCATACCTTAGGGGTACATTTCATAAGCAATGGGAGGTGATTTAGCTGCGTGACTCCCATTGTTGTTAATGGGAGCTGTACAGCTAAATGATGAAGCGTTGAAAATGTGAACTCCTTAATATTTCCGTTGACTTTAATTTTTATTTTTGAGCTAACACAGTTAATTAGATGGCATCTTCCTAAGGTATGTCCATGGCAAAGTGCTATTTATGAGCTAACTTAAAAACCCATTCTGCCAAATAGAAAGCATAAACAAATATCTATTGTGCCAAAAAATGCTCTACACTCCATGCAAGTGCTTTTAGCCACGGCAATAAAAGCCTGTACTGAGTTCCTGCCATCTCGAAGGCTACTCACTGAAGGCTGGTGCTAACACAGCTTTGTCCTAGGTTTGGAAATGAATATTGGTTCCTTTGTCACAAGTGATATTGAGGACACACTTTTTCTTACTTATTGGGCTCTTACTGCTTACTTCAGAAATCTGCAAAATATATTGCCCTGGGATAAATTTGTGGAATTATATTAGCATTAGTAATGACACTGATTTAATTTTTTATTCTAAACTGATGAATCAATCCCCAGACTGTGCCAGGACGCATCTTCCCAGAGCTGTCTGTACTGGGTATATTGGTATTTCACAGCCAGCTGCTCTGCAATTTGCTCTGCCTTCCCCACATCACAACAATGCCCTAAAACAACCACTTGCTTTCATGGATGTTATTCTTTCCATGTTGTTCTTCACTTCTCTTCTGCCACTTTTGTCCTCAGCTTATTCCCATCTCCTTTCCCCCTCTCTGTTTCTGCACCCTCATTTTCTTGAGTCACAGATACAATATCTCAGTTAAAAATCTTCCTCTTTTTAGTTATTCTCCACCTGCAACTCAATCATCCTTCCCTGTTTTTAAGTGATTTGACATTCACATTTCAGTTTATTTACCTAACAACATCTCTTCTTTCCAGTTCTTTCTCCTGAATTCTGGTTTTGCACCGTGCTGGCATTCTCAGCTTCTACACCCAATGACACATCACCAGCAAACTCCACGGGGCTAAACCCAAACACTTTAAAACCTTTTTGATGAGCGCTCAGCTCCGGAGTGAGGACACAAATGAAACTCCCCCTTGAACAGTTCTTTTCCCCTTTTGGCACATGCCTGAAGTTTTAAACCCTACCCAAGGATGTTGCCAAATATTTCTTACACTTGGGCCCACAAACAACAACAAATAGCCTTTGTGAGCTGCAAATAAAGATGCAAGTAAAAGAGCAAACACCACAAAACTGAGCCACGCAAAGATTTCCAGCAAGACTTCAGGCAATTGAACACGAGTTGTATTCAGCCGAGATGTCAGATCTGAAAACCATCTCAGCGTGGTGCAAATGGCCTGGTTTTTCTTTTTGATTCTTATTGCTTTAGTTTTGTTTATTCTTATGTAACCTGTCAGCAAAACTTACTCTGCTCCTGGACTGTTTGTGGTCCCCTGATATCGAGAAGGACAGCTTTGCTTCTGCTCCTGCCTGGTGCAGTTATCGTATCCACCTTCATTTGCCGGGCTGGAATCCTGTGCCTGTCTGTGTGAGTGGCACTAGTCACATTCAATAACACTTTGCTCCTGCATTTAGACCTCTCTTCTCTCTCCTTCACAGGGATGTTTACACGCCTCTAACCAGAGGGGTTTAGGTGGGTGCCATTAAACCTGTGCCTGATGTGTTTTTGCAGGAGGTTTACACGGCCCAGGGGTGCTGGGTGTGGGAATGGCTGGGGCTGCGACACACACGGAAGGCTACAAATCCTCAGGGAATGTTAATTGAAAAGTTACATCAAATGCACGGCAGGTGGTTGGGACTGTAATGGCAAAAAATCAGCTCAACCAGAGGCAAGTGAACTGCACAGCTGCCACTTTGGTAATTGGGGGTCCCTGCGGGGTGGGTGAGGGGGTGCTGAGTTAGGGACTGGCAGGGTTGGGGTGGGGAGGTGGGGACCAGGCACTGTCCTGGCAAGCTGCTCACCCAGGGGACTCACACCTCTGCCTTTTCATCAGCTTCTCTTTGGGGTTTGCGGTAAAAGGGCTGCGGAGGGGATGGAAGTGTGGCCACGTGTGCTATGGGATTTTGACATGACTCAGGGCTGTGCTTGGCCTCAGGGTGTGCTCCTCCTACAACTAAAACTGCAAACTTCCTCTTTGCAGGAGCAATCTGAGTCCTTCCCTGTTGCTGCCTTCTTCCATCAGCTGGATGGCTGCCACTGCTCGCTCTTCCCTCCTGGAGCTTCCCTTCCTCCATTCCCAAAAACTTTTAAAAGCAAACTGCAGATTTATATTTTGTGCACAGCAGAAACAACAGCTTCCGCTATTTCCCCTAAAGGAAGAAGTGTCTCATTTTTGAACATGACTTAATTTTATGTAGCTTTTACCTTTCCCTCCTCTTTTGTCTGCACGTTTCCTGACACAAAAATACTGGTTTTCACAAGGATTGTGAAGATTTATTGAGTTCAAGGACTGTGAGATTCTCTGAATCTGAAACTGCCTTGATGTGGAATAGAGGAAATAACTAAGAAACATGCCGTGGCCTTTTCCCTCCGTTTCCATGCAGCTTTCCTAATAAAGCAGATGAGAGACAGATTTTGCTTACAGCATCCACAGGTGTCACAGTGCTCCTAACCCTGTCCCTGCTCCCTCTCACTGTCCAGGAGCTGTAAGCAAGGACACACGAGTCACATCAGAGGCCAGCAACACTTCTACCTGATATTGCATTCCCAGCTCGCCCTGTGCCTTCCTGCCTAAGGTGTCAGATTCCTGCTAGAAGTATTTGTAAACAAAGCCCAAGGAAACTCTTAACTTTGCCTGGAGCAGTGCATCACAAACATTACAGTCATGGAGTAAAAGCCTCCAGGAGGAGCACAGATGTAGTTGTCACCTACCCCATGGCACTGAGCTGTGAGCAGGGGAGCCAGCAGCACTCACACCCCACAATTTTCCTTCTCCTTATCAGTGTCTAGTTAAATTCCAGTCATCCTGAACAAAAAAATCCATACTTGTTGCAGGCAGTAAATAAGGATGTGTTGGAAAATGAGTATGAATGAATTTTAGCCACGGGTTGAAAAAGAATAGACACAGAGGAGCTGAATTATTGGAAAATTCTCGGGTGCTATTTGATAGCAAATGTTTTAAAATGGCAGATCATAGCAATGACATCAAGATGGCATTTTTAAACCCAGAATTTATCCAGAAGTGGTCCAGTCAGTATTTCCTCTGTATGTGATACTCCAGATATATTAATATTGCTTTTCAAAGTAGCATTTATGACTTTAAAAGTACCCCTTGAAAGCCTGCAACTAGGAATTCCCTGGACATGTCTTCATATAGGAATTTACATATATTTGAGATGAAACAGTTTAGCCCTTATTTGGAAATAGAGGCAGAAAAATGTTTCCTAATGCTCATTACCATAACAAAATGCACCTCTTGCAACCACCACCGCAGCACAGATCTATCTCTGCCTTAATGGGCTACTGGCACAACGCTTGTAATCAAATTTGGAATAAAACTAACTTCTTAACTTAAATACAGAATGGGAAAGAGTTTCATCACTGCCTTGATGTTTTTGGTACTCTGCTCAGGTAGAATAACTTTGGGTTTGGTGCTCACAGTGCCTGGAGCTACACAAAGCAGGGTGTTCCAAGCAGTTTATGAGACCTACCACTCTTTTAGAGCTGATCCCTTCCATGCAGCAGCATGAGCCCATCTCACATCCCTGCTGAGCTTTGGGAATGAGGGCGTGCAGAGGGCTCTGAGCTCCAGCCTGCACTCGGGGAGGAGGTGACAACCTGCTGGGTAATGGCCTTGGCTGGGCCACTCTGGATGTGGCACAGGGACCTCACACACTTATGGCCACCACCAGAGGCACCCACAGAGACTGATAAGTGTTATAGTGCAGCACAATCTGCTCTTCGGCCTCAGGGAGGATGGCAGGATCACACTGCCTTCCATTCTCAGATAATATCCATTCCATGGAGGCAGTTACAAGACCTATTTATAGGGAGGATTTTAGCTGCCATCTTTATCCTTAACAGGAAAGGACTGGTGGCAGTTTTATGCTGCTCACCCACCTCCATATCTTTTTATCTGAACGTGCTCTATGTGGTTATGTTTCCATTTGGATGACTTTCATGTTCTTTAGATGGCAAAAGTTTTATGAAAAATTATAAAGAAGGACAAAAGCTTCAAGTAGAAACTGAACAGAAACCAGGCTGGGATCCTCTGATGAATGACCCACCTAGGCCTTGTTTGCCTGTGCCCAGAAATTTGGGAGAGGTTTCTGGTGAGCTGTTTGTGTAACCAAGCTATGCAAACTAGTAAAAACAAGTCATGTGAGAGAGAGAGAGGGAACATTGACTGCTTTGACAACTGCTTTGCCATTGCTAAGGAAACTGCTCCCTTGGTAACCATGGTCAGTACATCTGTCTTATTTTATCTCCAATTCTCACGTAGACACCATCATGGAAAGAATATTAACACAACCAAAACACAAACATTTCAGAAAAAGCACAAGGCTTCTATTAATTTCTTCACTAGAAAGTTTAAGGGCGATTCTGCTTTGGTGTTGATTATGACTTTGCCTTGCCTGGGATGTGCTCCTTAAATATTAACTTATGCAAAGTAACAATTTATTCTTTTGTTCTGCTTTGTACTTCTTTAAAATGTGATACTTATTTTATTTTAGCTCTCCTAATTTACCTAATGCAATTGGGCTTTACAATAGGAAAGCCTGAAGGCTGAGAAAGCTTTTGCATCTGTCAAAATAAGAGTTTATGTTCTTTTGCTAAAGAAAAACTCTTACTGACTTGAGCAGAGTAGAAAAAATGGAAGCCCTGATCTGAAGGACAACAACAAACTTTTAAGATGTCTCTGAAGTCTTTGAGTTGGAACCACATGACATCAGCAAGAGCTTTCTTAACACTCCTGCTTAAATCCATTAGCAAGGAAGAAATTCAGAAATTTCTGAACAGAGAAATCTGAGAAGAAATCCTGGATGCAGGTTTTGCCTCTTTTTATTGAAATCAGGATATTTGTCTGTGTCTACCCATTAATTAGATTTGAGGTGTTGATGGAAGTACAACTTTACACAAAAGAATAATGTTTACATCCACAAAAATCCTGTATCTATTGAAGTAAAATAAATAATCCTGGTACACAAGATGCAAAGATTCCCATAGGCTTTCTGTCCATAGCATCAGACACAAATGAGCATCCTTTGGGTAATGTTTTGCCTCAATTCTACAATATCCAGTGCTGAGATGTTAGAAGCACCAGAGGCAGTCAGGTTTCTCAGTAACTTTACAAGAGCAGCGTTTTCCTCTTCTCATAAAGGAGGGAAAAACTTGGATGGTGAAAGAGGAGATAAGAACTTATAAGTAAATTTGAAAGTATCTCTTCTCAAGGTGGGCACGATAACTGCAAGAAGCAAGGACTTCATGTCATCCCATCACACAAGAACATTCCTCCAAAAATGACAAATCCAACACCTTCATGACTGTTAACAAAAGTAATGCAGTGAGAATTACTGTTCTCACTATTGTTCTGGTTGCTAAATGCCCACTGCAGAAGCTTTGGGACACTGGCAGTGCAAGCATCATTTTACCACTCTGTCATGCAGCCTGACCTTTCATTTTTACTGGAAGTCTTTGCAGCTGCTTTATTTACTCAATCCCATTTACCGTAAACAAGACAGCAATTGGCACTGGTGAGATGTTTGGTTTAACTTCATCCAGAAGCCAGAACCAGTTGCACCACTACCCCTGGTGCAAGGGAGTTGCCATGAGTCACTTCTCCTAATTCTTTCCCTCTCACGTCTCCAGCTCCAGTGGCACACCCACGAGATCTGTGCTTCCCTTCCCTGTGTGCAAAGTGAGGGAAACACCACCTCATCCCTCCCTGGAGCAGAGTGGGACTCCGTGGGTTATCATTCCTCTGGATATTGTTAGGGAGCAGTGAGGTCTGCGCTCTCCCTGGGCGAGAAACTCCAACAGGAACATCTCTGTGTGGATGCACTATTCTAAGGTTTCTCTCTTCTTTCTCATTAATTGTATGGGGAATAAAGATAAGCTGAATTCTCCTTGCTCTTTCTAATCTTTGTTTTGGTACTGGGTGCTGTAAGAGGTTCAGCCAATCCCCCTAGGGGGTGGATGGCTGTGAACCAATCACTGCTAGACTCTTAATGCCTACATAAGAAAAAAATAATAAAAGCTCTCTTGCCATTTCCGTCGGTGTCCCATCTGCCTCGATTTACCTATGAGCTTTCTGCAACATCTCTGCCATGGTGGGGTGGGGACCCCACGAGTCACAGCCCCTTACTCCAGTACCTGAGTGGGACCTGCAGGTGGTGGCCAGGTCCAAACGGAGTCCAGGCCACAAGGCAGCATTGCAGGGAGGTCAGGCTGGAGGTCAGTGTGGGTCAGGATGAGCGGGTCCATCACGCAGCTGAAATCCAGCATCCTCCAGCTCAGCTCACAAAAAGGAGCACATTCCCCTGGCTGAGCTTAAATGGGCTCCTAGTTCTCCTGGAGGCACCGGGTGAGGCTGGTCAGGGTCATTAAGACTTGCCAGTACCTTCAAGGCCCTGAAAAATACCACAACAGCAGCAGTCAGCTAAATAAAGATATTTACCAAACTACTGAAGCCTTGACACTTTCCCCAGCTGAAATGCTAAGGAAACTCTGCTGACAATTTTCATAACTTCTCCAGAAATCAGGGCTACGGCACAACAATGAGGAAGATAAGTTTTTCCTTTTATTTAAAAAAAAAAAAAATCCAACTACATTACTGTGGAAAATTGAAATGTAATTACCCCTGACAGATATGAAGATCGGTGTACACAAATATATTTAAGCTTTTGCAGAAGACCACATTTTGGGAAGCTTGTTGTAGCCTGTCTCCAGGTCTGCATGCGAGTGAAGTCCTTCGAGTTTGGATCCAGGCAGTGGAAAACAGACCAGCACAGCACTGATTTTAGCAGCACATGCTCTGGAGCGTACTAAGTACTGCCTGTGCACGCTGCTGAAGCTCCTCACCAGTCACTTGCTATGGGATAGCTCTGGGATTAGACAGGCGAGGGCTGACATGTGAAATCTGTGCCACTTACTTAACCGCTCTGTCACAATGAATTGGGTGCTCTGCCTGCGCTAGCCTGCAGAAACGAGCGGCGGGGCCTTGGCTGGCATATGCTGACAGAGTGGGGAGCGAGCCTGTCCCTCCGTGTGGCAGGGTGACAAAGCCTCGAGAGGGGCACAGGGCTCTGCTCCGGTCTCTTTGTGTCAGCTGAGGACCTTCTCAAAGTGGTCTCTGGAGGCTGATGCTCCCACTCAGTCCGGAGCCCTTGGGTAGCGCGGTGCCAAGGCTGCTTTGAAAGCAGCTGGTGTGGCTCTGAGGGGCCTGGATGACGGCTGAGATGACAGGCTGGCTGGACAAGGGCTCGCCAGAAAGTAGGGCAGCAAAACTTTCTAATTAAGATAAAAATACCTTTGTAGTCTTTGTAGTGAGGGAGAGCCGCGGCACTCAATCTAAATGTCTCTGTCCAAAGAATGAGCAAGAAAGAGCTTTCTTAGATCCTTTACCTTTGCTTTAAAGAGACAAGAGATCATCTGACAGCAGGTTTGTTAGGCTCACCTTCCAATAACGAGGCTGGGGTAGGAGCTGCCTGTGCTCTCGCAGCTGAGCCTGCACAGCCCTGCAGCAGAGCTCCACTGCCTTCACACACACACTGCCCTCTCCCCAGACAAGATGATCCTCGTCTAAAAGAGAAAACATCAGACTGAAAAGCAAAATGGGCTGCAGCCCTGCTAAGAAGAGCTTGTTCCCGAATCTTTCCTGGACCCAGGCACGACTCATTCCAAGATGTTGTCAGACACCTCAGGAGCCAGGCTGTGCCTCGTGGTCAGGAACCCTCCCGAGCTGGCTGGCAATGAAAATGTCCCTGAGCATGATGGGGAGCAGGAATGGTTTGATGAACTTCTGAAGATGTAATAAAAAGAGCACAAAACAAGTTTGAAAGGGACATGAAGATCACTCTCAGTTTGAAGGAGTTTGCCCTTGAGACCCATGGAGAGCACATCAGCTGGCTCCAGCTCACATGTTTTCTCCAGAACTCCAGAAAAAAAGAGGCAAAGTACAGTATGTACTTGTCTGCTGAGACATTTAGATTGGCTACTGACACTCTGTAAATGTTTATAAAGAAAACAATATGTGGATGATAGCCATTTTCATTAAACTGTGCAGATTCAGTTCACCCCGAATCACAAGATCCCTGAGCCATTTTCTTGCCCTTTTGGAGACATCTACTTCCCAACAGCACTGAGGCTGTGTGACTTGCTGCTGTTTCCTTGCTTGGTGGGCCTGGAACACACGGCTGCAGGAGGAGGCATTGCCAGGGCCAGGTCTCTGCTCGGTATCTGCAAGGTGAAGGTGAATATCCCTTGGCCCTGCCACCTCGGGTTGATTTTAGTCAAGTCAAAGCCAAGAGGAGGAAAAAGACAGAATTAAAACTTCAAGCCTTACCTGCCCACGGCAGTTCCCACTTGTGAACCATGTAAAATTGTCAAAAAAGCTTGGTGGCTGGTTCCTTGAGGGCAGGGATGCTTGAGAGCTTCCTTTGGGACAGGGAGCACTTCCTCTCTTGGAAGCAGGAGCACAGATTTTTTGCAGTGTCCTGGGGATGTTTCTGTGCTCTGTCACTCACTGCACCTCAACACACAGATACATTTATGCCTGTAAAGCATGAGAATTCCATACTGAGTTATACCCACCATGGTCACGACAGAGCCTTCAAAAACATGGGAACTGCAGTTCTGAAACCATCGCTCTCTGTGACCATTCCGCCACCTCCAGCATGGGTGACCCTGCCAACCTTGGGCTGAAGGAGCTGACAACACAGATGAGAGCAGAGACATAAATTCATGTGCAGCCCGGTCATTCTATTTACTGAAATAATCTATCCCCAGGGACTAATTTGGCTCATTGTGGGTGGGTGCTGTCTGTCTCTCCCCACTTGTCTTTTGCTGAGCCTGTGAACTGCCAGTCTGCAAACTATGGCCTGACAAACCCTGGCACCTGGGTCAAAATGTGCTGATGAACTGTGGGACAGAAGGGAATGCCCCAGGGTGCCTTTGCCCATCAACAACATCCTTCTGCAGCAGTGCAAGGGTCAGGCTGGGCCATGGCAAAAGCCACAAAGGACTCATTTCTCCCTTCTTCCACCACTTACACCACGGTCCAAGCTGTCCATCAAGGTATCAAGCAATCCCAAACCTGCCTGGGTGATAGGATTTTGTATCTACTGTGTGCACATGGGACAGTGTCCCCTCTCCTCACTGGGACATCCGCTGGCTAAACCCATTTTCCTTCTGCCTTCTTGTCATTTCCTTATCTTGATGCCTGTTTATGTGATATGTGTGTGTGTTCTACGTGCAGAAACCCTCATCTGAAGCCAAAAACGGTGTTGCTTTTGTCTCACGGTGTCACAAGCTGCCACACATCCCATCCTCTCTGCAGAACTCTGGCCAAAAGGGTTTGCTTCCCTTTCAGCACTGCGGTGCTTTTGGATGTCAGAACCAACATCAGCCCTCTTCAGAGACCAGAGCGACTGCTGTGAATTTAAAACAAATATTTTTCATCTTAAATGCCACGGCAGGTCAGCTAAACAAAAAAGAATAGTTGGTAACGGGCTTGAAACGACAGCGGGGTGGAGTGTTTACAGCTCCATCAACTCGGTGTTAATGAACTGAGTCCGAAAATTACCTCTCTATTGATGGAGGCATGGACGGAGCAGAGATGAGAAAGATAGTGATTACCTCCAGCTGCAGGGAGAACTTGGAGAGTGTTTATTTATCACTTGGAATCGAATGATTTTTTTGGAGAGGGCAGTAAAATTCTGAAAAGCGCAGTCGCACAGCTGCCTGCAGCCTGGCACTGGTGTCAGCCCTGCAGCTCCAGCTCTGGGGGTGCAGCATTTCGTCCTGTCTTTCACACAGGGAGCATCTCTCTGGGCATGAGAAGGAAAAATCTCAGCTGTAGTCAGGCTTTGCTCTGTGTGTGTGTAACAAGGCGTGTTTTTTAACCAAAAGTGCCAGGCAGGAAAAATGTGGTTGCTTTATGGACTGCAAATATGTCAAAGGAACAATGTCTCCTGCACTGGAACTACTGTAGCTAATGGGAATGTTATGGAAGGTATTATTCTGACCCTGATTTCTCCCTTTCCTTTGCTTTCCGTGGGAGATGTTGCTTGTGCTACAGCTGAGCAAAATGGGCAAGGAAAGATATCAGCAGAGGATGCTCTGTTTGAACTTCCAATGCACCAGCGGTCAGAGGGGAAATTTTTCCAGGAGAGCCTCTTTTTTTTTGCCAATTCAAATTTCGGGGAGTTTTCCCAGTACAGTTTCTGTCCCACACAGCCATTGTTTCTGAGGGACTTTTCACACAACATCTCTCTACAGAGGAGTTTTAATATGTTGAACTGTGCTGTGAGCAAGGGCTGATGCATTCACGGTGGGTGGAATGGTGCCACATGAGCAGTCCAAGCACATTTGCACTCAGCACTGCCCTTTGGGTGCCTGCTTATGATTTCTGAGGGTAATTTTCTGTGGTCGAGGCATTTTTGTAGGTCAAGAGAGGGGACAGCCTAAGAAATTCCACTCTTCACTTATTAGTGAAATTAATTTATAATTTCTGTCATAGATCTTTGCTAGTAAATGGATTATCTTGTTGCTATTCTGTGTTTGAGGATAAGAGCTGCATCAACCACCAGTGTTTTGTCCCGGAAGGAAAAGCATTAATTTTAAACAGCGTTTTCTACTTATACAGAATCACAGAATACTTCAGGTTGGAAAAGACCTTTTAGATCATCAAGTCCAACCACTTATCCAGCACTGCTGAGTCTGGTTAAACCTCCTACAATTAGCCTTGGCCAATTGATCCAGCCTGGCCAGATCTCTCCGCAGAGCCTTCCTGCCCTCCAGCAGATCAATACCCCCACCCAGCTTGGTGTCATCTGCAAACTGACTGAGGGTGCCTTCAATCCCCTCATCCACATCATCAATAAAGATATTAAACAGGTCTGGCTCTTGCTGACCCCTTTTTTAAATGGGTGTCACATTTCTTCTCTTCCAGCCAGCTGGGACCTCCCCAGTTAGCCAGCGCCGCTGGTAAATGATGGAAAATTCAAAGTATATATTTAAACACAAACAACAGAAATAGTTCTAAATGCTTGAAACAGCCTTTTAAACAATTTAGCAATGCAGGGTAAGTATACCCTGTTGAAGGCAGGCTACAGAAATGTTAACATCCTCTCAAGGTAAATCAAGTAATGGACTGTTGGCCTATTTTTCAAACCGCTTCTCCTCAGAATCTTGACATTTGATAGGATTATCTATTACTGTTGGATTTTGGTTGATTCTCTGGTATGCCTGAGAAGATTGTCATCTTGTGATTTAAAGATAATAGAGCCAAGCATGTGAAACTGCGCACAGAGAATAAACCTTTGACTCAGAACCGAATATTTTGTTTAAAAAAAAAAAAAGGACAACTTTGTCTTGAGCTCAGTTTGATACACTGGCAGTTAATGAAATTATCCAGCAATAACTTTCCATTCTAAATATTGCTGTGCTATTTTTAAAAGGCTCCTATGGCACTCCACGCAGGGCGGCCTGAGCTAACAATACGAGATATCTGAAGAGGGTGAGTGTGATTAAAGACTTGTGACAATAGCTAATGTAAGCTTTAACTAAAAATGTCAACTCCATTTGTTTTCAGCTTTAAAGAGTTTCTGGATCAGAGTGTGCAGGTAGGAGTTCTAACAATTTCAAGATTACACTTGACCTAGTAGAAAAGATGATCATGTAAAAAGTGACATGAACTGTGACTCTTCGTGTGCACATGTGGATCTGTGTGCCTGTGTATAAATATGTCAACACTGGCAAAGAGCCTCACAGTTTTTCAAAATATGTAACATCTATTTTTATTATAAAGATCACAACTGGCAATTAAAAAAAAAAATGGAATGAACTAGAGTGGGCTTTTTATTACGCATGGCTTTATTTCTTTGAATTTCAAAATTACCTAGCATGCATTTTCAACTTTGGAACAATTTGCAGGCTGTTTTCATTTCTATTTAAAAGGGCTAAACACTGAGAATGTGCCTCTGCTTTGCATTCTAATTGCATGTAACTGATTTGCACAGCAGAACAAAAACCTAATTTTCAGATTAAGAATCATGCGCTAAGAAATAATTATTGTTTTATGAGAAAAAAAAGGTTTTCCACATTTTTCCCCCTTGCCCAATTTATGAGAACTGTTTGCCAGTTTGCAGGTTGCCAGCCTTCCCAGAACACCAACTATTACTCTTTAGGGACTGGGAAAAGGTAGACAGAGACACGAGGCATGCAACTGTTTTGACTGCATTCTTTTGCTTGCAACATAACACTTGCTTTTTATTATTTTATCTTCAACAATCAAGGGGTGACTAAATGGTTGCAGGTGGTGATGAAAATAAAAGCCATCCATCATTATTTATTAGGCATGAAAAAGATACACAATAACGTAATTTAATCCCGGAGCAGACAATTATTTCCACATATTGATAATACAATGTGAAAACTGTCATGAATCCTAATGTGATGTTCGCCTTTATTGGTGAACCACTAGTAGCAATGCAAATAATGAAATTGTATCAAAAAGAAAAAAAAAGTCATTATTTGCATATACCAATAGCGGCATAGAGAAAAACACATCATTACTAACTTCGGAAAATATAATCGTGGCTTGTGTGTTACTTTGGTTTTGAAGTTTGCTAATGCAGGTGCAAAATGTTCCTCTAAGTAAATATTTTATTGATTTCTGCATCATCAAAATAATTTCACAGGTTTTGATAAGGGAACTTTAAAGCCGTGAACATGCAGCTGTATAATCAGCACCTCTTTACAGAGACCTGCAAATCTCCCTGCTAATCTATTCACATATTTGTGCACGACACTTCCTCCATTAAAAATAATTTAAGAAATATCTTTGCTCCATCTGGGCCTGATTCAAAGCCCATTGAAGTCATCAGAAAGACTCGCATTGATTTTGGTGGGTGTCAGACAGAAACCCTTTGTGGCTGCTTTCTATAAATAAAGTTGGGCTCCAGTTTGGGCAGAGCAGCCCCCACAAATATATTCAGACCGATGACATTCACCCCTGGGCAGATGTGAGCATGTGCCACTTAATGCCCACTTATGTCTCCTTTTGAGCAGGGGTAAAAGGCCCTTTTGGCTGGACCAAAATATACATATTTTTATAAATAGGCAACTATACATGCAAAGTATATCTGCAACTGCACAGCTAATTTACATTTGAATTACCATGTCTGGGCATGCAAATCAGGTAATTACTTGCTCACATATAACTGGCCATTTGCATGCACAAATACCTATTATATGCATTCAAGTCACAGTAATGTGTCTGCAGCATTTAGCTGTATCTCAAGAGAAACTGCATCAAGGAAGAGGTTTACATTATCTCTTATGGACGTGGTGTCTCCTAGAGTGATGTAAGTGATATTTTAAATCATTAGGAGATCTGTAAACTTCCTACATGTGCTGTCCCTTAAACTGAAGTCTCTTAGGCTCAAGTCTGTAGGAGCTCTTGAGGCAGCAAAACCACTGAAAATTAGTTACAAATAGAGGGAGTCTCAGAATCTAGAAAAAGACCTTGAAATGGTAAATCCCCACCCTGAGAACATTCCTGAAACCATGACAGCTTTTCTGTTGCCCATCGAAATGTTCAGGGCCAGACTGGATGGGGTTTGGAACAACCTGGGATGGTGGAGGGTGTCCCTGCCCATGGCAGGGGGTGGAATGAGATGGCCTTTAAGGTCCCTTCCAACCCAAACTATTTCAGGATTCTATGATTTCCAGAGAGCACTTTTGGGGACACAGGTCACACAAACTGGCACCAGAGGTAGAGCAGGGGAGGAAGGGATGGTGTCAGGGTGGACAGATCCCTGCTCAGTCTCTCCCAAGCTTGGCAGCAGCTGATTTATGTCAGCATCCAATTCCCTTCAATCCCACCCCGTAGCACTCCGCATTTAGGGAGGAGATGCAGAGTGTGTTTTCCCAAAGGTTGGAGTGGTGAGGAGCATCAGTTGGTCTGAGCATCTCCTGAAATGCAGCAGCAGCTGCTGCTGTTCCCTTGGAGAGCTCATGGGCTGGGGGCAGTGTCACCACCTGGGCTGGAGGGGAACCCACACCGAAGGGAGAAAGTCCAAGCGTGGCCCCACCACCTCTGGCAGGTGCTCTGGCAGGGAAGAAGCACAAGTACTTGCACTTTCACTTTTGCCTTGCATTCAGGCTGCTGGGAGAAGGACAAGTGGGCTTGAAAAAAAAATACAATGTGAGTTGTTTTTCTCCATTAATCAGTGCTTTTTTTTTTTTTTTTTTTTTTCAGCTGCCTGGCTTCATTACATTTGTTTGTCTTTCCCTCTCCAACTGAGCAGTGGGATCTGATTTTCCTGAATTTGGCTGAAGAGACAAATTAAAGTCTTCTTTGTTTATAATCAAAGCAGGAGTGATTATTTGAACATTTTGAAGGAATCACATAGTATTTTAAGAGTCTGTAAAAAGACAAGAAAGGTGGTGGGAAGTCATCAGATGCTATTTTCTTTAAAACTGCATGGATGGTTTTAACAAAGTCAACCCATGACGTCTGTAGAGTTTCACCAAATGGCCTGGGAACTGATGGCAAATTTGTGAAAACATGCTGGAAATGTTTTGTTGATATTCCTGCTGACATTAGGGGCAGATCCTGCATGTCACCACAAATATTTGGCAGTGGAGAAAACCAGAGATTTTGTTCAGCTCTGTTTGGAATCAGATAGCAAATTGATCTTGGAGACTCTCCCTGGAACTCTTCATATTTTTGGAAAACAAAAGATTTTCAGAGGAAGCCCTGTTTTTATTATGCATGAGATTGTTATGGGAGGAGAAAAGGGAGTCTGTGACTTACACAAAGGAAGAGGGGAATTGGAGCTTTTGCTGGAATTGAACAGATTATTCCTGGCCTTCACTTTGTGTACTTTTCCCCAGGAACATGGATTTTTATGTGAGAAAAGATTATTTCTGAATTATTTATTATTTATTTATTTATTATTCCGTCTCCTGTGCCTCATACAATGAGAGATCAGTTACCTGTGGGGTCAGTGAATGGTCCTGGTGGGAGCTAAGGGAAGGGAATATGCCCAGAGCACACCACAGTGCTGGGAAACGCTGCTGTGATGGGACAGAACTCATGGACAGCCAGGATGGGACACATGGACCTTTCTGGCAGTGCTCAGCCACCCTTGTCTCCTGTGCTCTGCTCTTGCTCCAAGTGGATGATGAGGCACAGAGTGTCCTGACTGGTCCTTTTGATCCAGGATCTACATGACCTGGATGAAATCCCAGACCCAAAGAGTTTTTCCCTTAACTCCAGCCAGCATTTCACCCCTCTTCCAGTAAGTGACCGCATCCTCTGCAGCAGCGAGGGCAGTGCCCCCACTCACCGCAGCTCTATCATCTCCCCATCTTCTGGGCTTCTTCCTTGTTTTTTGGGAAGGGCCCAGGAGAGCACTGGGAGGAAATACCTCAGCAGTATTTCCACTGTCTGACTTAGAGAAGCCCAGGAAGGCTCAGCAACGTGACCTGCCCTCCCCACAGACACCACACGTCTCTGTGCGAAAGAGCTCAACCAAGAAGTAGCAAAATTTTCCAGAGGTGACAAGGAAGGACCTTTTGGGGACCATGCTGTGTGCGCTTGTATGAGTTGTTGGGTTCCAGATGAAGCGAAGAAAAACTCTCCATGGGAAGCTTCTGACTTCATAGATTGCTCAAACACTGAGCGTATTTAACACAGGGCTGGATGTGATAAACTAGATTCATACAGCGGCCCAAGCAAAAAAACAACAGGGGAATGTGGCAAGCAGTCAGTTTTGTGGTCTGAACCTCACAGGAAGGACATGTTTTCAGATCAGACCCCGGCTGTCACAGCGAGGCTGAAGTAGGAGAAACAGAAGAGGCTGCTTCTTACTACTTGCAATGCAGTAGAAATTGCAATGCAGCTGCAATGCAACTTTGAGTTGTTTCAAGATTGCCACTTTAGCTGTCAGACAAAAGCCCAGCCTCAAGGAAAGGCTGATCTACTGAGCTCAAACCAGCTCCACGTCCCCAGATATGATCCTACTACACATCTGGCCACTAGTCCTGCCTAGAGCAGGACTGTATTTTTGTTATGCCCAGATTCTGCTGTCTTACTCTGATTTCTTCTGATTTATGGGGAGGGGTCATGAGGCAGATGTGACAGAATTCACCCTGCCATGAAAAAAGAGCAGCCATGCTCAGGGGAAAGCTTGGCTTCAGCATCATCACCCTGTCTTCAGCACGGGGCTCAGATGAGTGAGGGCTGATTGGAATCCAGACGAGACCAGCAACAGGGCTGAGAGATGAGGGCAGGAGAGAATTGGGACCGGCCAGGGAGAGCAGGAGACATCAAACATGTGAAATTCTGCTGCAGAGGGGCAGGGAATAAACGATTCTTCCTGTCCGTGGGGGATATGAGAAGAAGTTGCAGGCTGACATTTGAGTAAGAGAGCCTAAAAACTTTCTAAGTATAAAAATAGCTCGTAGTAGAAAAGGCAACAAACCCTTTATGGACACTGGAATAATCTATTAGTAAAACTGAACTTGTTTACTTCCAGAAAAATATCGGAAAGTAGGTTTTTTTAAAAGTCTGTTTCATAACTCGCAACAAATCTCCCTCAAGTAAACATCCTTTCCAATCTTCATATATCTGCTGTGTCTTCTACCTCTCCTCCCAGGCAATGATGAATGTAACAAAGTAGTGGGAGGGAAGAAACACAGATAAATATTTTGTAAGTAATGTACTATATATATTGTGCACAGATAGAAATAGCATTGTGCTCATTCTGTTTTCATTCTTACCAGCACAAATCAGGAGTAAATCCAGTCACCAAACTCTTTCTACGTGTAAAACTGGAGAAAGTGAGTGGTGAATGAATGTGTTGCAAAGAGTTGAATGTGAAATTTTTGGTAAGCCAGCATCTTTGTTTTATTATCTAGTCATGCTTCTGTGCAAGAAGGCTAAGTCCAGTCATTATATGCATTTTTCTCAAAAGCCAACACTGTTATGGGATATACTGGAGACAGTGTGGGTGGAGCACAACAGTATTAAAAAATAAAGCACTGTCTCCTTTTTTGTTTTCCTGTATAAGAACAAATCATTTATTCCCTGCTGGATTTCATGAGTGTGTTATTTACCACTGTTTACTGTAACTAGCTTCCTATTATTACAAAAGTTGGCAGGGTGAGCATGGGTCTGTAGCTTGCCCAGTTGCATTCCAATTCCTTTCTGCCAAAAATTAAAAAATGGGTTTTCCATGCACCTATCACATGTAGGAATATATTCAGCCTCGTTTCTTAGTCCTGCAGATGCCAGAGTGGTCAGGAATCTCCCTGACCCCCTCTCCCCACTGAACCAGTCCCTGATGGGCATCCCACGAGCACACGGAGGAGTGGGGCCATCCCAGGGCTGCAGTGGCACAGACCCAGCCTGATTTCAGCCTGGTTGGTTCGACTGCCACACACAACAGCCCTTAACTCAGCCCGAGATAATGTGTCCCGAGGAGAAGGTAACCAGATATTCCTGAGCAACACTTCATCACTTCTGCGTAAAAACATTTATGGGGTGCTGCTGCCAGGTGGGTTTGAACATCCTTCCCCCGGGAAGCGTCGCCAAGCCTGTCCCAGGAGGAAAGTGGCTGAGCACTGGGGAAAGCACCACACAGCCTGTGCCTTTGCTTCCTCAGGTGCGCAGGGACAGGGGAGGTGCCTGGTCACAGTGTGCCCAAGGATGGCCATGGAGGGAAATGTGAAAGAAGGAGTAGATTTGGGGAAATGGCCCCAGAAAAACAGCGTTATCCCAGGGGCAGCCCCACACTGGGCACAGGTGCTCCTCCAAGCCCCACTGGAGTGGCAGGACCAGGTTGCAGAAAGGGTCTCCGTGGTTTGGGTGATCCCTCAGTGGAGAATTTAGCTGAGCTGCAGTGTTTGCACTGCAGAACCTGCTCTGGGTTTCTGGTTTATGTCTCCAAGAGGCCTGTGTCCTTTGTAAATAGAGGGGCTGGGGCACAGGAAGAGCTGGTGTGCTTGTGAGAGCACCAGCCCAATAAATGGATATATATTTAACTTTCTGCTTGGTGTTATTTTCTTTCTGCTTGGGCAAACAATACCCTGACTGCTTCCTAGTCCCAATCAAACTGCAGGGTACTAATAAAACAAATCCAAACTAATAAAGCACATTTCATCAGTATTAATCCTCTTAAAGTTATCAGGTTTTCACATCCCTAGATAGGAGTAGTACTGTCTGACATAAAGTTGAGAGATAAAAGTAGGATAAAAGAGCTATTACCATACAACAGCATTAAGTCAAAAATATAATTGCAAAGGCTGAACTTGATTATTATTTAAAACATGTGTTGGGTGGAGGCACCAGCCGGCAGGAAGCATCTGATGCTGATGAACCCACACAACCTCAGCATGACTGACTTTTGAGTATGAATGTAAAAGATTTATTAATTTCATTTTTTAAGATGTTCTATTTGTTTTGAAAACATTTGGGGTTGCAAAACACATGAATCCTGTAACTATTTCCATAAAGCCTGGAACAGTGGAACAACATTAGAGGGGATGGGGGTGGGGAACATGGGTATATTTTTTTTTTCTGGGAAGAATTTCCATTAAAATTAAATCTAGTTTAATTATAGCTCCTCAGCAGTGAGTATGTGATTTCTGATTATGTCCCTGGTGGATGCTCAGGTTGGTACTGCTGTGGTTGGATTGAGATCTGCTCCATTTCATTACTTTTTCCTTGAAGAGAAACCTCACTGGTATTCGTGGAAACCATGTGTCAGTTTGTGCAGCGTGTCATTATGTATTATCATATCATACAATTTAAAAAACATTGCATTGTTGCTTCTGGTCGGATTCTCTTTATGTGGAATACAGATGGCATTATTCTAGGTAATTCTCTTTCTTAATTTCAGCCCTCAAGCCAATCAAACAAAGAGAAAATTGTAGATGGATACAAACTAATTTCTTGGTATATATCCAAAACCCACAGATAATTAGGGATGGGAGAAGCTCAAAAGCTCTGTAGATTTGGTTTGGACGGACACTCAAGCTCGACTCTTGTGCAAAGCTGTAGGGGAACCTCCATAATTAAGGCTGTGCTCCATTACACTGGTGTAAACAAAGTCAGTGGTTACACCAGGGAAAGAGAGAGCTCAGAAATTGACCTTCTGGCTGAAGATCTCAGGAGAAAAGATTTTTTTTTTGTGAGATTTCTATTACTTCCTGTTTCTGGTCAGGTTCAGGTCAAGAGCAGCTTTCTCACAGTGCTGGAGCACTGGTGTTCCCATCCCCGACGGGCCAGGAGGCACTGGGGAGCATGGAAATGAAGCTGAGATGGCTTTTCACAGTGCAGGAAAGCATGCCTTGGGCTGGGTCAAAGCGACGGCCAGAGGTCAATTTTTATTTTGTCTGAACTTGTTCCTCTGCCCAAAATGGCAGCATGGAAATAACAATGTGAGATGTGAGACTCGGTGATGGGGCTGAGCCACCTCTCCTGAACGGCATGACCTGGAGATCAGAAACACCTCTCATTTGTAAATGACAGGAATGAAGTTTCTGCCCTCTTTTTAAGCAGAGTGTGTCCCCAGCTCTGCTTTTCAGAATAAATACAGGTTTTTTGTGACCCATGGCTGCTGCTTACCCACACCTCCACCAAATGCTATCACAGCATGACCGAATTCAACAGAGGAAACATAAGCATGAAAGTGCCTGCAATTCTCTGCACTCCAGGCTCGACACTCAGCCAAAGACAACCTCACGGAAAGGCTCTCTCTGTTCTGCAGCTAAATTGGAGGGAAACGTGCCAGGTTGGGGAAGAAAAATACACACAACATCAAATTTAAGTTGCCAGCTACACCCTGTTATGTTGTACTGCTTATCCACAGCTCTGTGCAGGGATTCCAACGTGAAAGCACCAGTGTAGCTTTACTAATAACCTCCTCTCCCCTACTTTGGAGATAAGGCGCATCCAGTAATTGACAAAAGCTACAGCCACTATTCAGGGACAGGGCATCACTGCAAAGGCAGGGGACACAAACAGCAGATGTGCAAAAGAGCTTTAACAGGAGGCCCTGTCCTTTCTAAATATCAGCTTTAGACAGGAGCATTCCCCACCTTCCCACCTCCTTCCAGAAGTATTGTCACTGCTGCTGCAGCACAGTGCAATAAAGAGCAAAACCAGCTGAAACTTTGTGTATTAACAGGCAAACTTTACTGCTTGCAAGGTGAGAATACAGGATGAGTGAGGTTTTTATATGCCATCGGCTGCTCTGCTCAGACTCACAGTCGGGATAACTTGGCAAAGACGGGTTTTCTGTTGAGCATTGCAGGAGGCGGGAGAAATAGTGTTAGAAAGGGGGACTTTCATCTGAGGAAATATCCTAAACCACTGATGAGCAGCCTGTGTGAATCTCTCTTATGTCTGAGTAAGAGGCAGCGTCAGACCCTGACATTGATGTGGTAGTTGCCCTAGAAAAGAGAAACAAAAAAACCCCAAACAAAACAGCATTTTAAAACAAAGACAGCTGGATTGACAGCGACCTACACAGGCGGCTGTGGCCAGCAGTGACACTGATTGAGACAGACTTCTCTAAACTGGTGACAGACTCTGAATGCCAGATCCCACGATCAGTCCTAAATGACACAACATACAGCTCTATGGAGCTGTTGTGATTAGGAAACTTTCTGTTATGGTAGGAATGTATGAATATTTTAGCTGCATTATTGACCTCCAAACATTTTTCCTTCTTGATCCCTTGGACAAGGATTTGGTGAAAGGATATCTAATTTTAAATAGGAAACATCTTAATGAAACTTTCCAGGGAAAATCTTGAACAAGGAGCAGTCATCCAGCTCCAAGAGCTGGGGAAATGCAGCATCCCCTTCCAGTGGCTGCCTTTGAAAGGTTTCATAAGTCCCCTGTTTATTGTGTTTGTTCAGCTTTCTTTTTTCATGTTTATTAGAAAAATCTTTCGTGTTTTTCTTACCAATTCTCAACAGAAGAGCTAAACCAAGACCCATGTGGTATTGAATTTATTGCCAGACAAGTGATAATGAGGACACTACCAGTGCCTTCTGCTGCTGGAATATCTGAGCCCCAAGCTTCTATGAAGCTAGGATAGTGGGATAATGGCAGTCCAAGGCTTTGAGACCACTTCTAACCTTTTACTTTCTAGTGGATATTACTCCTACAACATCCTCCTCTTCTTCAATTTTTCCATGGATTCAGAAATTTTTAGTGACCTCCAGGCCATAATGTTTCTCTGCCTACTCAAAGGGAGGCCAAAGATTCATTCTGGATTCATTATGAATTCATATGTAGACTATCAGCTGATCTAAGGGGAGGTAATTGACAGAGTACATATAATTATTCACCTTTCT
The DNA here is from genome assembly GCA_036630365.1 of Acanthiza pusilla. Lineage (NCBI taxonomy): Eukaryota > Metazoa > Chordata > Aves > Passeriformes > Acanthizidae > Acanthiza > Acanthiza pusilla. The sequence continues at coordinate 4,504,508 of JAXCHO010000001.1, forward strand.
ATTTGCAAGGTCTCTGGATCAACAAAGAAACCTCCATTACAAGCCCTACTTGGATCATACAATTTACTGGGGCAATTTCAGATTATATACAGATGGGAACAAACTTATGTCTGCATTGATTTCTAACAGGGAAAAATAGCATCAGACGCATCCATGAGCAGCCTGGGATGTGTCTGAGGACATGCTGAGGCTCACATGGCAGTGTGTCCACTGCCCATGGTCTCTGCCCATGGCTCCAGCACATGGCCCTGGCACGCAGAGCCATTTTGGTAAGATACAACTTCCTTATGCCTTTGTCAATCTCAGTGCTCAACTAGAGGCTGATGATAGCACTGAGGAAACCTTGGCAGATTTCCTCAATAAAAAATCACAGCAAAATCCTCACCAACAGCATCCTCTATAACATCTCCTGCAGACTCAGTTCCCAACATTGGACCCAGCTGCAGCTCCAAAGGGCACCTACAATCCTGGGTAGTCCTAAGCCTCTCAAAACCACAGTGTTCCTTGGAAAGGTGACCTGAATTTGCCTGAAAGCAAAGGATTATTATCACAAACTCTCCTGCCTGCTTCATCTACTGGAATAAGGCCACCCAGATGTCTCCTTATCTAAAGAAATTCTCAACTTTCACTTCATCCACTCATTTCCCCCTCCCACACCTAATTTTTTTGTCCCAGAAACCTCATTCCAACCACTTGGGTCTGCTGCAGGATCTGCTTCAGCTTACACCAGCACAGCTCAGCTCTCAGTATGGTGCAGACATGATGCTCCATAATGGGCAAAAGGATGAGCATCATGCAAATGCATGAGTGATATTGTCAGCACTTCTAGGAAGTTGCACACACAGATCTACTTAGTTAATAATGAGACGTGAACACATTCTGTGCACCTCACTGAGCACACATTTAAGCATATGGCTGCTGAGATAGAATATATCCTGCCAGCCTTTTTTCTTAATTAAAGTTATGCAAGTTATGAAATACTTTCCTTTATAATAAGCTCTTATTCCTGTGGAGAAATTTCTATTTGTTTTTATCTCATTTGAGCTTCAAGGTTAATCTTAGTTTAAGAATCTCGCTCGCTGTGACAGCAACCTCATGGTGCTGCAGCCTGATCCATGTGTGGGTGGGTGTGCATCCTTTTGTTCCAAGCTGAGGCTGGATGCTGGCTGAATGTCCTCCCTGCACTGGTTTGTCCTACAGACGTTAGAAACAGGTGTAGCTGACTGGGAAAATGGTACAAGCAGGATATTTTACAGATCCAGTTGAGGGGCATTAAGAAAACCCCAAAGGGGCGGATGCAAAATTTGTGTTTTGTTTTGCAAGATGAGGCAAATGTGAGATATTTCACTTTCTGATCTACCCTGAATAGGAATTTAATTTTGGAATCCTTGATATCTATTTACTTATTTTATTATATGAGTGCAGCAAGAGATAATTTATTCCAGCATGAAAAGAGACGTTAATAAAGGAGAAAGAATAAAGAGCAAGACATTTAGAACAAATTAATATACATGAAACAAAACAGTAAAAATCCCTGCTTTATCCACAAATAAACTTTTTATGTCCTATATACTTTATGATGAATCTCATATCATACCGTAGCTATGTATTGGACAAATATAGTAGCAATACTGAAATAATTGTTCACAGTTATAGGCACTAAAATGAATATCTGAATTATTCACAGAAGTCCATCTTCCCTCAGACCTTTGGGCCTACATTAATTTAAGGTAATGGCTCAGCTCTTTGCTCTAGTTCATCAGTATTATATTTTTGTAACCAGCAAAAGCTTTTTTGGGGTTTTTTTTGGGGTTTTTTTGGTTTTTTTTTTCCTTGGGGGGTTTGTTTGGGGTTTTTTTTTGTTTTATTTTTGGGTTTTTTTGGTTGGTTGGTTTTTGTTGTTGGGTTTTTTTGGGGGTTTTTTTTGGTTTTTTTTTTTGTTTTTAGGATACATAATGAGTAATGCTTTCCAGAAGGATAAAATGCTACCTTTAAATGCTGCTGCTGCTGGCCACCACTTTTGTTTCTCTGTTCTTTGAAATGCTGTGGTGTTTCTTATTCCATATCTGCTCTCAAATTCTTCCTTCCTTTCCATGCATATTTCTCCTGTCTCCCATCTCAGCCTCTCTGTTGGCTTTTCCTTTTTTGACTGCAATCCTTTTACTGTCTCTCATGACAATCCCTCACCTACACACTTTTTCTTTAGCTCTCTCCTCATTTTTTCCATCAGATCTTAGATGTTTCGCCACAAGGTCCTTCCTATATGCTTCAATCCATGCTAAAATCATATTCATGTCATGTGGGTGAGAAAAGAGGTCCTGATGTGTTGTGTGATGTTGTGTGGGCTTTGTCTTGAAAATATCTTCTCTCATGTAATAGGCTCAATCAGAAACCCACTGAAATTCTTATCAAATTCCTCTAAACTTCCGTGTGTGCACAGGTGGACCCAATGTAACATTTTTTGTCTCTTCTTGTGACATAGAAGGGTACAAGAGACTTGAATACCTTGAAATATTGAGTAAAACCCATCATAAAACTGTGGTGTTAGCTATTAAGAATTTTTCTAAAAGGAAACAACATTTGGGGGCCAAAATGTGAGCTCCTTGTTGCACATGGAAAGGGCTCTCTCTGCCTCTGTGGAGAGGGTGTGATTCAGTGCATCCACTGTGTAACCCCATTTAACCATCAAAAATGTTGCCAAGAACTAAAAGATAAAATATAGATCTATGTTCGTTTTTTTCCCCCAGTTGATCTTTTGTGTTTGATCATAAATGCACATTGTGAAAAGATGTCTTATACCTCCAAGCTAAACACTGTTTGCTCCTCATTAGTGATTTATAAATGATATTTTCTCCCTGGTGACATATCTTTTGATATGATTCTCTAATAATAACATCCACCAATATTAAAATAAGAACATCCCCATGTATTGTGATCACCTTCAACCACATTTCCTCACTAAAATTAAATTTTAGCACACCAACTGATATTGTATGCATATATTTGTCTACCATCATTATAAATCTCCTAAGGGTCTCTATAAAATGATAGTTTTGCCTCTTTGCAGTAATTCTACCTAATGCTCCAAAGCAAGAAACTAATTACATGCTGACTTTTCACTAACTTTGATCTTTCCAAACCCATACTCTGAAGTTTCTATAGGTAATCATATAATTACAATACACTAAGTGGGATGAAATTAGGCATCAACTTTTTTTCCCCTCTAAATAGCATTAACTCTTTTTGCAAATAAACATCTAATTTTAAAATATCAATAATTCAGTAGCTTGCTATTTATGATATCCCAATATATAAGTTTTTGTATGTAGGATTTAAAATAAAATCTTAGTAATATTTGTAACAAATATCTTATTCTAAAAGAAAGAGTTTCGGTGGAAGGAGCTATATTAAGAATTCTTGAAAAATATGTTTAAGAAAGGCCAAGGATAAATGATAGTGGTGTTAGGAAATTACTGATATTTCTCCAGGGAATCTGTGAGTCTCTCGAAAAAATGACCTCATTTGTATTTTCCCAATGAATTGGTATGATATTTCCTGTAAGAAAAATTGAAAACAATTGTTGCTTTCAGCTGAACTCTACTGCTATAGAAAAAAAAATCTTGGATTTCCTCTTTGAAAAATATAAGTTTAGCTTACTCCTATTTTCAAGCCTAATCATAAGAAAGTTTGATTTTTAAAAGAAAACAAACATCACAGCCTTCTTAGACAACAGAGAAATAACTGTGCACTTCAGTGGATCTTCGCTTCGTACTTTCAACCTGCTATTTTAGCCGCGCAGCAAAACTATAATAAAATCCTCCCATCCGAAATGCCGTGGCCTCCTCCCTGCTCTTCTTGTGCACGAATGAGGACACAAATCCAAATTCCAACATGCACAAAGACAACGTGGCTGTGCCTCTCTTTGGGGTATCACTCACACGTGGGTGTCCCACCGACCACCATGGGATCCACCCCAGTGGAGACGAGGAGCTGAACTAACCCACTTTGATGCCTCCATCATTTTATAGCCTACACCAAGGAAGAGACTGCTCAGCATGAGGAAGGGTGGCAAAACACAGCCCTGTGGGAAAACAGCTCCTGGAAGAGCATTCAGATTAAAGGAGATCTCCAAAGCAGTGCCTGGGCAGTGTCCAGGCTGTGAAGAGAAGAAGGATGCTCTATGGCAAACGTGACATCTCAGTTCCCAGTGTGAGCAGTGGGATTGGAGTGGCGTGGGGTGAGGTGATGTGATGTTTCGCATGGTGGTGTTTCACCTGGTGGTGTTTCCCATGATGTTTCACATGGTGAGGTGACGTTTCATGTGGTGGTGTTTCACATGGTGATGTTTCACGTGCTGATGTTTCACATGGTGATGTTTCATATGGTGATGTTCCCATGGTGAGGTGATGTTTCATGTGGTGATGTTTCACATGGTGATGTTTCACACGGTGGTGTTTCATGTGGTGGTGTTTCACATGGTGATGTTTCACATGGTGATGTTTCACATGGTGGTGTTTCACATGGTGATGTTTCACCTGGTGATGTTTCACATGGTGATGTTTCACGTGGTGATGTTTCACATGGTGGTGTTTCACATGGTGATGTTTCACATGGTGATATTTCCCATGGTGATGTTTCACATGGTGGTCTTTCACATGGTGGCGTTTCATATGGTGGTGTTTCACATGGTGGTGTTTCATGTGGTGATGTTTCACATGGTGATGTTTCACATGGTGATGTTTCACGTGGTGATGTTTCACATGGTGCCCCACTGCAGCAGATGCTCCAACACCACTGCTCCCACCAGGGCACCACAGTAAGAGAACCAACGTTCTGCCTTTCCCCTGAGGTTTACCGCACCTACTGGCTCTCCCAAGTCTGGAGGACCTCCTGCCCCAGTGCACAGCCTTCCTGGGAGAGCAGGGCAGCCAAACCCACTGCAAAGCCTCTGGGAGCACTGCGGTCACCCCCAGGGCCAGACGCCTCCAGCCCGGGGTGGCTTTGCAGGTGACGCAGCAGTGCCGAAAGGAAACACGTTGTTGGTGGAACAGGCCTCTACCTTTACTACATCCCATATGTGCACCTTGTTTGTCTAATAACACTCAAAACCGCAGAAAAATCTGAACAGCACATTCACTTTAAAGCTGAATAAACAAAATTTGTTTTGACTTATCATCAATCATGTCATGTGATCACAGAGCATATTGTGTGCAAACGGCAGTTGTTTTATCTGGAGCTTCAACCTTTAAAAAATTCAAAACAGTAAAGTTGTTTATTTGACACCGGTCCTGACCCTCAGACTTTAGCGCAGCATTCTGACAAAGTGAAAGAAAGAAAACACATTTTGCTTCTTCATTGCTGTGGCATAAAGGAAACCCGACTTCTCGGGAGACTTTTGACACATTCCTTGCATTTGAAATGCACCAATAGGAACTTTATCTCCTTCTTTTTTATTTTTCTAGAAACTGGAGGAAGAAAGGTGTTTACATGGTATCGCACATGGTAGCAACTCTCATTATGAGGATCTGCAGACACACAGTATGTGCATTTAGCTTTGGGAATTGCATTACTTAAGAGCCCTGTGGTTAGAAAGATGAATTCAGACAGACAATAAGGAGTAACAGTTTGAAAGCCAAGCCACTTGCACAGACTCAGCTAAAAAATGGTAGGCTTGCAAATACTTTTTTCGGGAACCAACTGGAAAAGTCATTCCAAGCCATCCTGAAAAAACACAGTTTTTCCCTCCCTTTGTTTCTTCCATCAATAAATGGATGTGAAGAGGTTGCAACATAGTACCTGTATCTCATTTTGTGTTTACCTGTGTATCTGTGTCTCTCTGGGAGAGAGACAATGTATTTTGTCTTCAGATGTCAGAAATGACAGAGCATCTAAAAAAGCTGCGGATTGCTGAATAATATGTGTCCATTAAGTATGATAATTAAAGTTTCCGTCTTTTTTTAAACCTCTAAAATTAACATCATAATTCTCATCTAAGAATGAAGAGCAATTATACATCAGGAACACCTCAAACTTTCACTCCATTCTGTACAGGCAGTTTTGTGCTACTTTAACTTCACCACGCTGAGGACAAACTTTCGAGTTCATCATATGGCCCTGAATGCATTCATTCTGCTATTAACTCCTGAGGCATAAAGAAAAACTCACTTCTGGAGAGACATTTGGCTTACCCCTTCATGTGATAGGGCTGTGGCTAAGGAGAAGATCCAGAACTGATTTCTTCCCCAGACATCCTATTTTATCTTGGTTAAGAGTCCATTCAATTGTGTTTCCTCACATTTTAAAGATGATAAAAAATAATAATTAACTTCCAAATAAAGAAGATGTGATGCTATCTAGTGTAATGTTTTTAAAATGGTTTAGAGTCCTCAGTTACAGGAATATAAGAGCTACCATAAATGTTCTCAAGGAAGGGCTTTCTGAGAGAAGTAATGTCTTTTATTAGATCAATTGGTATATTTTAAAAACATTGACCTGCTTTTGGACACATGCAGGTTTGCTTCTTCCGTTTCAGCTCTGAAGAAGAACATAGATAACCACATCTGTTGGTCTAATAAAGATTATTATGTACATAAACTTCAACAAAGCTGTTTCTGCAACATAAATAATCTGCACAAGGGTCTGTGCAACCTCAGACTGTCTCTGGGAGCAACCAGCACTGGTCACTTTGGGGGCAGGTGAGGCAGCGCTTGTGCTGCACTCTTACACTTCATTGAATAAATGTGCTTTCTACTGCACATCCCCACTGAATGGCCTACACAATTTCCTTCTGCTTGATCTTTCCCTTCACTTTTTAAAGTTGATGCTCAGCTGCTTTTCAAATTCTTACACGTGTTTCTATCTTAGATTTCATTTACCATGGTTTACATGCAGCCCCCGGGGATTAAGCCTTACTGTTAACTTGTTGGCACAAATAACCTCTTGAACTCATTAGACTAATCCCACTGATTTGGCTTTTTCTCCCTGCTCTCTTTAGTGCATCACCCTGTCACTGTTTTGAGTGAGTGCCATGGAAATGCAGCCCATCCACAGCAAGTGTGTTGATGGAACCTCACCCGATGGGGTAAATCACTTACAAACAGAAGGGGCTGTGGGGCTGGAAGAAAAAGAAAACAAACTTAGTTTCCTTAAGACCAGAAGTCTCGATATCTTCTTTCCTTTTTTTGGGCTGCCCTTGGGAGAAACGAGGCTGTGGAAGATGAGTTGTATTTCTGCCACCAGCTGGAAGAAGCTCTATCCAAGATAATGGCACACCGTTGGTGTAAGACGGGTCAGGATCAGATGAGATCACAGAAACCCTCCATTCCTCCTCCCCACAGATTGGTGTGCAGCTAATTGTATTTGGAGGAATAATTCTAATAAAGATGTGACCTTTAATGCCAATTGGTGGTTTTAATTTTGATTCATAATCAGTCACCTCAGTGTGATCCCTTCTGATGTGTGAGCAGCAGTGAGGCCACTGTGCATATTTACACACGAAAAACAAATATGGGCCCAGGGAGGCATCCCATGGGGCAAATGCATATATTGCAGATCTTAAAAACAGATTTGTACATTACTGGATCCTGAAGCGAATAAAAGTGCATAAATTCCTAGGAATCAAAGATGAGTCAAAGGGAAAAAAAGGCATTCACAAGTAGAAAGCAACCCCCATAGCTCATGAATAGCCTAATTATGAGAGAGCCCCACAGGCAAATGCAGAGTTACCAACACAATTGCCTTTGGAGCTCACAGAGGGGTCAGATGCTACCCTCAGAATATTATCTTGTGTAGCACAGCACCTGGGTCTTGTGCAGTGCCATTCAAAAATTGCACCAGAGGACAGTCTGAGGAGGCAAGAGCTGATGGGAACTCACATGGGCGTTGTTGTAATGCTTGTGCATTTGAGAATCCTTTCATCATTTGAGACTTTTCTCATTCTAGCCTTTTCTCATTGTGAAGCTTCTCTTGACACAAACATGCTCAAAACTGAGGCAATTTCTGTTCCTGAAATTCTCTATTACATCCATAACAAGCCATAAAAGGCTTCTTGTGGCCTTCAGTGCATGGTCATGGTGAGAGAAATGTAGATGGCATTGTGCGGCAGAAAGATTTTGTGATGCTGGAGGTGCCACCTTCCTGCCAAGACATAAACCCCTGGTTTTCTCAATGTTGTGAAAGAATAAACAGTTTTCTCTGCCACCTACTATGCAGGAGAAAGCACCCGTTCATCTTGGACTTAGGAATATGCTTGGAACTGTAATGGCAATTTCATTTTTTGCCTGACATATCTCAGCAAAATTTGCAACATACCCTAAACTGTCCAGAGTCAATAAGAAGCCAGAAATGGCCACGAAAGTGAAGGACACTGAAGAAAAATCATCAACATAGAGACTGGCTCAAAAGGAAAACAGAAAGAAATAAGTCTTGCCTGCCATCCATGGACCCCAGCTTCCTTACCAAACACAATCTGACCTGATGAATCTGTTCTTTGCTTTCCCCTTTTGCTCCAGCCAGCCTGAATTGTGCTCTCAGTCTCACACCTACCTCCTCTTAAACCTCTTTTTCCACAAGAAACCTCTCTTTCCTCTTGCAATATGGATTTTCTTTGGGAAATTTGGTCCTTGCTTTACTTCCACAGCTGCACCAACCAACCTGTGACCACCTGGCTCTGCTGATAAGACTATGGAGAATAAATATGACTGTATGAAGAGTCTGGCTGTTTAATACTACTCCTCTCTTTATAGAAATGCCCTTCATAACCCGAGCACTGAAGTCATTATGCTAGTCTCCAGATCACTTAACAGGGCTCATCTCTTTTACAATGCTAAGAAGCACCACCTGCTAATTAAAGGTACAATACGGTCTCTTTAAATCCTTCTCACATTTAATATCACATGTATATTCATGTGCTTAAAGGATATATGCACTCTTGCATTTCTGCATATTTCTTCTCTTTAGATACTGCTTTTTGCCTGAGACTATGAACCTCTAATTGATGCCTTGTGCTACATTCATGAGTGCAAGGAAAGGAGACAAATTCCATCTATACCTGTGTCCCTTGTTTGTGTGCACAGGGAGTGGGTAGAGATCAGAGGCCCTTTTCGGTCTGCCTCACTGGTATATAAAATGCTCGTTTGGTTGAGCCCACTTCAAGGAGCTGTAACTTCCTGCAGCTAAATACACCTGAGATTACAAAGAGCTAAACGCTCAGCTCATCGCTGTCGTGGTTGGGGGGAAAGGCAGGAGCACACTGATGTTACTCTGTGGTCAGGGAAGGTGCACAGGGCTGTCCTGGGCTCTGGAGCAGTGCTGTCGTGTCTTTCATATACCTCAGTAGAAACGTCATTCTGGATTAATGGCTCATTAGGAGGAGTTCAGGACAGGAGGATGTGAAAAGGCAGAAGAAAAACCTTATCGGTTTAAAATGGAGCATGCTAAGCTTATGAGCAGAATCATCTAATGTCTTTTTCTGCAATAAAGATCTCTCCTCTGTGGTCTTAGAATTCTTGAAATAAGTATAGAGTTTTCTCTTTATTTTTACTTAATGAAGAAGACCCATTTGTTGCATTAGACTATAACCCTGTTTTTCTATTTGCTGTGTTGAGATCCAGGAGCATCACATGGTATTGAAAGAGGCAGTTTAATCGGATTCAGAATTCATTTCAGAGAGAATCTAGACTGAGTCAGTATATGTGGTTTTAACTAAAATAATATTTTGTTAGACTCTAATACGATGTTAATACCCATATGAGACAGGGTAATACCATTCAGTGTTCATCTTAATTAACTAACATTAACTATCATTAGACTTTTATATGGTACAATGCACATTACTCCATAACTTCAACACAGATCTCATACAGCTACATTATAATGCATAATATCAATCATGGTTTTCTCCAAGCTTTCTTAGCACCTAGCTTTGATTTTAAAAGTTAAGGTCAGTGTTAAGTGTTACACTTCAGCTGAAAAAGTTAAAATCAATGTTAATTAACAATGTTAATTAAATGTTAATCAGTTAAATGAAAGCATTTTTCATCCACTTCCCCGATAAATTGTGGTCAGGTAATCTTGCATACACTGTTTCCGATGTCATATGAATGTGTCATCACCCTTGGGATGACTACTGGGGAAGTCCAAGACAACCATTCTTGCAAAGATAAAACAAATTGCTTATCTCGGTATAGAGGCAACTAAATTGCACTGGAAATCCAGACTGATGGACCAGAAATTAAAGGTACTGCAAGGCAGTGCTGCCATTGCCAGTCTCAGTGGTAACCATGATGTTACCCTAAATCTGAGGGTTTAGGAGCAATTTGGGTGGTTGCGAGCCTTTGGTTTCTCACCCAGCCCCGTGGCAATGGAGTCCCTGTGCCTGACTATCAGAGGGAAGAATTTCTGGAGTAATCTTCATGTGCAGTGTTTTACTCGTGGGAAAACAGGGGTGTGGGGTTAGTTTGGCAAAAGAAAAAACAGTTAATTTTTTGTGGCTGCAGCTCTTGTCTTTGACACTGCAGAACTCAAAACTGCATGAGACAGCTACCAGCACCTCATGGGCCAAAGTGAATGGGCATGGGTAGCCCTCACTTATCCGACTTGGAACACTTGAATCCAACCCAATAACAGGATGTTTTATGTTAGTTATTCTAAAATATTAGATGAATACTGGGAGTACAGAACACTTGAACTATATAACTGCCATGCCGTGAGTTTATCATGTGAGTGGGCACAGTCTAATACACTTTCCTAAAACTCACTAAAGTTTTCATTCAAGTTCAAAAATTTTGTATATAGTACTGTAACTGGTGTATATATACATATATATATGTCTCCTGAGTGTATATATAAACATGCACTATTGTATATAATGTATATGTATTACAGACTAGAAAATTTTAAGCAAGATACAGTTCTTCAAATGCCTTAAAGATATGGCTTACAATTAATTGGATTTGAAATTTATGCTCCAGCTGGATTTCAGTCAAACCCACAGTTCATTGCATGTTACTGAGATGGTTCTTTTGGCTGAGAACTAAGGATCTACCCTGTCATGTAGAAAATCTATTTAAAAAATAAAATAATAAAGCAGTGACATAATTGACTGTAGATATCAGCATTTTGCATGCCAGTGAAAATCAATATTTAAAGTGTGGTTCCACTTTGAAAAAGGTCTATATAAATATATTGTGTCCTCCTCACCAGCTCTGTCTGGCTGTGTGTTCAGGGAGACAACTCTTGTTTCTGCTGACCAAGTATTATCCCTTCCCTTCAATTAGTACTGAAAAGAAAATGCAAATACAGAAAACTTAGCACTTTGACAAATCCCCTGTGAGTGATGCTTTCTGGCAAGTTCATCACAGTGGTTCAGTTTGACCTGTTATGAGCACCAAGTGAAACTTTGTCTCTGCCTTTTGCCCGTGCTGGTCATTGGAAAAGCTCAGCTGCAAGAGGAAGAGGAGGTTCAGTTGTACATCTGCAGCGTTTTCTGCTGTCAGCTTTCCTAGCAGAATCTCTATTAGCACAGACTCAAATCTGCCTACAAAGGGTATTTAGGTGCCTACTGTTGCACGGACCTTGGTGCTTTGCCATAGAGCAGAACCTATAACAGTAGGGTTAGGTTTGTGCTTCCTCTTAAATCCATCAGGATGGAGCTCAAGAGATGCCAGCAATTAGCCATTTGATAGGAGCTGTCATCTAAAACCCACCATCTTCAGGAAGAGAGATGATTCAATTTGGACTGCAAAGTGAGCTCTACTCAGGAACTACAGCCCTGAAGTGAAACATTCAAGCCCTTCCTTTCAAGATGGAAGAAGAACACAAACATTAATTTTTTCTACCCCTTACCTTCCTCCCCAAAAATGGGTACAAGATATGGTTAAAGTTCTGGTATTTTCCCTCGCAGTTAGTGGCTAGAACCGTATCCTGAGCATGAATCATCCTGTACAGATGAATTCACAGTGTTCTCGGAGCACGTCCCACCTTTCAGCATAAATATTGCTTCAAAGTGTACAGACTTCCTCCCTTCTCCTGCAGTGACCAGCTTTTCATGGACTAGTTATTTGTTAAAGCTTGGAATCATGGAAGGCAAGGAAGCTTTGAACAGCAGAGTATACAGAAAACCAGGTTGTGATAGTCAATTAACTCCAGTGTGAACTTCACAAGAGTAAAAAATTCCTCTCTAATCCCAGAAACCAGAAGGAGATAAAGCTTCAGCCGTGTAATGAATTAAAGCTGAAAATGTACAAGAATTTTGGTGGACATGGCTATGACCATCATGTCCCTTCCTTTTACCTGTTTTCATCTCCCCCTGTCTGAAATCTCACAGCTGGCTCTACAGGCCAGATGAGCAGAGAAATGTGACTTGTGGAAGCCAATATCTGCGGAAGATAGATGCTGGACTGCCAAACACTGTGAAAACTGAAAACTTCAGGATATGCCAAACTTTGAGAGGCTTAATGAAGTCTGAATTTCAGTGCTTCTACTCTTAAGCACCATCTAGTTGGGATCTTAGAGAGTAAAGTGTTGGGCTAAGTGGTGGAAGAGGCAGGTAAGAGTGTAAATCCGGGCTGAATTCCCTGTTTTGCAAGCTTAGCAAAAAAAATCTGCTTCTTCCTCCCCATCTGCCTAGTGTCAAGAGAGACACTGCTCCTTTCTCTCTCCAGATCTCTGCCTTGGGCATGGTGCCACATTTCTGTGGCATGGAGACATCTCTGTGCTCACCCTTCCCATTCCTAAGGGCTGACGCAACCCAAGAGGCTCTTCCCGTAGCCGTGTGTCTAACAGGTACTGCGGGGAATGGGGATGTTTTTCCTTGACACTGACCAAGGAAACTCTCCGGGTGAGAGCCCAGTTCCTAGCAGGGTGGAGAGTTTGTTCCATGCTGCTTCTAGCGAATAAGATCATTCTGGGAAGAGATCTTTGGCAGGCTCCACCTAGGACAAAGACAGCTGCAGAGCCACCGTATAAGAATGTGTCTGAAAACCTTGAACATGTACGAGAAAATACCTAGAATGGCTTTATTTTACCAGCTCAATGTGAAGACTTGGCTGAGCATCATGGAAGAAAGTAAGAAAACATTTATAACCCATGTAATTATTTCGAAGCAGCAGACACATGACTGAGCCCTAGGAGGTACAAAACAAGAGGTACAAACTTACGCAACAGCTGCAGCATTGCTGAAACCGAGCGACAGCTCAGGGAATGCCAGAGCACTTCTGCCCTGGAAACTTCACAGTGATGGAGAGAGACTCCTGGCCAAGAGCAGCAGTGTTGATCGTGGGAGAGGTAAAGATCACCCACGCTGAAGGCCAGCATGACCTCGGGGCTCTGCACAAGTCAAACTTGTTTAAGCTTAGTTTGATAAGAAAGCCTTGTTTTCAGCAGCATTATCTCCGTGGTTGTTGTTCCACATCCACAGCCTTTCTATCACATTACTTCAGTGCTGTCTCCCAGTCTCATCCTGCCCAATACTGCATGAGTGCGAAAAAAAAAATCCTGAACTGCACTGCTTTGGGCACAAACACGGGCTTTTTGTGGAAAATGTAAGCTTCGTTTATAATGCTATAACCCAGTTTGCTTGGCTGTGCCTTCAGGCCTGAAGTGGATTTCATGAGGCACACCAGAAGTGGGCACAGCCCCCTTGTCAATGCAAGGCATCTCCATTGGGATGAAGGTAGGAAAATGAAACCAAGGCATCGCTGACTTGTCACCCTCCTCGCCTGGGTGTGGGAGACACGTCCACCTGGGGACACCAGCACAAAAATTACAGATCCACCCAATCTTTTGGGATGGTTGCTCATTCCCAACAGCTCAGTGCATGGGAACTGCAGCAGGATTTTGCTTTAGGAAAAAAATAGGGGTGAGAACAAACAGGAGCAGTGTTTTTAAATAGCTTTGCTACCTGGAGGTCTGGAGCTGGAAAGGTCGGGAACAGGCAAGGGTAAAGCTTTTGGGATTGAGATGAAGGTCTCAGTCAAGAGGCCATGCCAGATCGTGTGGTTGCGAGACCAGAAGCCAAAGGAAGAAAAGTCTTGGGTTTGGATTCTTGGATTTTGATTTGCTTGTTGCAGGGGTCCTTGGGTACTTGGTGAGAGAGTATTTTGAAAAGAGAGCACATCATGCTGCAGGTGTATTTGGGAGTTATTCAGTACTTCAACAACTAAAGGAAAAAATAAAAGAAAAGGGTGTCCAAGACAAGAACTTCAGGGGTGGGAATAGGGAAGCTGGCAGGTGGGATGGAGAGGGCTAACCCCCTCACAGCCTTGCTTTGTTCCCCTCAAAATTGATGGGACATGTAAGGAGGTGTCAAAATTGTTGTTTCTTTCTTACTACACTGAAAAATCTCCATCCTATCCTATAATGAAAGCTTTCTTCTTTTTTCTTTTTTTAATCCAAGAGGACAGTGTAGTAACAAACTGCCAAGAAAAGAAACTGTGGTGAGTCACTGAGGAAATTTAGTAGAAATGATAACACTTCACAAAAATGAAAATTATTACATTTACTGTACACGGGAACAGTAAAAAGTCCTTTTTTATTGCTTTTGGAGTTGAATAGGAAAGGACTGATATTTCCACACTAGTATATAATATAACATAACTTTCTTGCCAGCAGTTTGTTTTTCTCTTACATGCAAGTTGTTTTGACAAATTTCTTAGCAATTCAATACTCTTGTCAGAACCCGTGCATGGCCATTGTGACTATGTAGGAGTCTAATTTTCTGGCCTTTTTAATTTTAATAATCCAATATCTTATTTCTCAAAGGAAACGCTAAAGATTTCTGCCCAGCAGCATCTGGCAGTTTCTGTTTTGCAATACTAATCATAATAATAATAAAAACATGGAAAATACATGAAAAGTGTCTCTAACATCTTTTATGGCTGAGGATAAACAAAGAGATTTTTTTCCATTCATCTCTTCAATCAAATATATCTGAGTAGTATCCCTGTAGAAGACATCAAAGTTTACTATGTTAAATATAGGATTTCCCAGCCCTAGTCTCAGTGGAACATAAGAGGATGATGCATGGAGTAAAAAATTTAGTTACCTTATTTTTCATCTGTGGACTTGGTTGCTTTCCTAACTGTTTTTGCTATTTATGGAACTCACATTATAACGAAACCTGTTTTTCAGCTGCAATGAATAGGACTTTCTGCTGCTGACTGGAGCTTTTCAATCTGGTATCATAAAGACAGATGAATAACAGTAATTTTCTAATATGTTGGTCAGTGATCTGAAGATTCACTTATTCAAGGTTTCTTGGCTAAAATAAAATTACATATAGAGGACCAGCACAGACTAGATGCAGTACTGACTCCTCCAGATAAATTCTTAGTTGAAATGAGTTAAGGGGAAAGATTTCTTGCCTTTGGTATTTGAGCTAATAAGCTTGGTAAGGCATAAGCGGGTCTTAAGTGGGTTTTCAGCCTTATGTAGACAGTCTGGGTAGGTGAGAAATTTGCATTCTGTCTCAGACAGAAGCATGGATAAATGCAAACCAACTTGTCTTGGAGAGGGAGGGAAGCTCCTCTATAAGCTGCACAGAAATATGTTCCTTTGATCAACATAAAGTAAAAGTCCGAACTGGTAAGTTCGTTAAAGCTGGGTTATGGAAAAGTTTAGCTCTGTAAAACAAATTAGTCCATCTCAACAGAAGTTTTTTTCCTCATCTGTACCCAAATGAGGTCTTTCTCTTAATTTTCAGATATAATTTCCAATAGCCAAGTGCCTGGAGCAGAGGCTGTGGACCTGTGCTTGGGGGCTCACAGAGATAAAAGGAGCTCCAAACAGTCCATGGAGAGTTCTTCTGGGAGATGTCACCTCTCCCATGAGGAACATTTGGAGAAGTGGAGCTCTTTTTGAGTAAATGCAGACCTAAGAAAGGCCCATTGACTGAGATGTGCTAGTCTGACATGTTTAAGTTATGTTCAGAAACTAGAGAAACTAAGAAGGGCAGGGAGCCCTGATACAAAGTATTAGTTAATCAAGCCCAAATATACATCTAAGCTTCTTATCCTTAATTTGTTTTTCCTTTGCAAAACGTTTTAACAGCGTTTTCTTTCCCATAGAGCTCCCCTAGACTTTAATTTTCTAGTGACAGAAACCAAACACACAAGTCAGCTTTACCGCGGAGGAGAACCAGCTCTAGTGTGAGAGATACATTACAACATGCGAGAGAGGAGTGTTTGTTTTTGTAAGGTTTAAAATATTGTTTCTTTATTTTCCACCCTAACTCTGAGAACTTTGGCATTTGACTAATTTACCGTACGTTTAAGGCTGGTAGCAATATTGGAAAAGAAATATGATAATCACATGCTGCCACAAAGCATTCTATACCTCGCTCTCTTTTCCAGCTCTAGTTTCACATGTGTTGGTTCAATGGAATATTCAATAGACATTTATAGGAAATAAATTGAGAGATGAATGTAAACCATATGGCATCTGGAGGTTTATTTGTAAAGCCCCTGCATCAAAGCTTTCTCCAGATCACACCATATTAGCTATGTTTTTCCAGTCCAGCAGAATCAGGAAGGTAACCACAGACTTCCTTGATGGAAAACACATGAAAAACAGAGCAAATCTTAATATGTAGCTAGAGCAACTGTTCAAGTAGCATCATTTAGAATAATTTTATTACTAATGTGTAAGGAGCATTGTTTAGCGATGAATTTCAATCCAGAAACCAAATGCAAGTTAATTTGCTAAGCTTCCTGACCATTAATTTGTAGAACTCCAAGACCATTAAAATGTATCAAACCATACATTATTAGTGTTTGTACTTTTAAAGTACATAGGACAATCACAAAACTTTCTTGAAATGCTGCACTGGAATTGTATAAAGATACTTTTTCCACACAAAACATTCATAGTCAATCATATCTTTCTAAATAATAAAAAATATTGATTGGACTGAGTGAGAAATTTGTTTCAATCTTATTTACTTTTACAGAAAAAAAAAGGTTCTCTCAATCTGAAATGCTTACTGTTTTCTGGAGTTTGGCAACAGCCAACAGTGCATCTGAAGTCAAATTAAATTGTATTCTCATACAGTATGTTACATAAATCATTAGGAAATGTCAAGAGCTCATATATAGTTGTGTTTTGAGGTTTTTTTAAGTTTCCACTTACTTTCCAAAATAGTTTTCATTTTTCAATGTCAACCCCTTTTCAGCCACTTAGACCAGCTCTAATGATTTGTGTGTTGAATTTTCTCGTCACATGAATATTTTTTAATAACCCATTTAATATTTAATATGCTGCACATATTTTCTGGACCAATAAGTTACAAGGTACGATGCCAGCTCCACACTTGTGCTCCCAGCAGTGAGAGTATTTACCTTGAGTAATACGCTCAAGAAGTGAAGTTTGTGGGGTTGTTGATTTACTTTTCCTTGTGAAGCCTCATTCAAGAAGCATTTTTGCCCAGGATGAGACAAAGGACTAGGGCCTGTTTCAATACTTAACTTCTGGTAGACACTTAAGTCTCCTTGACTTTAATATTAAGCATGTGCTTGAAGACAGACATAAAATGCACAAGCATCTGTAGGAATCTTTCCATTGACTTTAATGGGCTTTGGATTGCACCCTGATATCTCAGCTCAAAATAGCTGTTATTACAGTAATAAATGATTTGTAAAGCCATTCTTCTGAATAGGTACATTTATACTAAGAAATCATAATGACTTCTTTAAAAACTCTTACACTGCAAATTGATACATTTGGAATAATTGCTCTCCTCTTCATTAGGGTTTCACACTTCTGTAGCACTTTCCAGACCAATAGTTTGAAATCTCATTATGAATTTAGATAAGTATTTCTACTCCCATTTTACAGATGGGTTAAAGGAGGTGGAGAAAATGGGCCCCATCCAGAGTAGGAAGCTTCCCACTGACCCAGGTAGGTGCTGGACTGCAAGGTTCAGCCTTCCAGAAGATACACAGGCACCTATTTCACACCAAAACCTGTGGAGACAAATATCTAAAATATTTTGTCTATCAGCCAAAAAAGCCTCATGCTCCACCAAAGCGGAAGATGTCAGAGAAAGGTTTTATTCACAAATCCTACTCTCCAGTGATCTATCGACAAAGTAGTTCTTCTGTAATATTCTAGCAATTTGGGAACAGGGAAGTGAGAACATTATTTTAAGGTCCTAGTTAAAGTCATGAATGAATCAGTGAGCAGCATCCAGAATCCAATTGGAAATGCTCCCTCGTCCAGGGTGGAGGGAAGCCCAAGGACATGTGTTTGATAGTGGCATAAGAGCCCCACAGCACTGCACAATTGGGAACTTTCCAGGCAATTTTTTGACAGGGAGAATTTCTGCTTGGAGAAAAATGGCGATTTATAACATTGGACTGAAAGTGTTAGACTTCCTACCTAGGTATTTTAATTCTTGCTAAGCAACCAGAATCCTGAATAAGCAGCAATGAAGTCAGAAATGAAATGAACCTTTGTGAAATCCAGCCTTGGTTGTTTGAATTTCAAATACCTTCGGAGTTCAGGTAATATGTGGATCGAGAATTTTAGCTTAAGTCCATCTTTAGTTAAAATTCTCTTCTCCTCATCAATCTCATTCATTCATCAACATCCAGGTTAGCCTTTAAACATATGGCAGTCAATGAATGCCACTCACAAACCTTAGAAAATAAGTATGCAAGCAACATCAGTTTAAAAATATGCAGCTAACTGCTGGAAGCTATTAAAACCCAAATAAACAAAAGAGATTATACTTCAAAGAAATGTCAACAGTTTTTCCTCTCCTAGAACAGAGCAGTTTTCTTTGCTTCTATCCCCAGCCACATCTGGAAAGTGCTTACTGCTTTACATATCTCTAACGATAAAATTAGTTTATTGATTTTTCAGAATTTCCTGATAGATTTACGCTATTTCCAAAACAAAGGTAAACTCACATCCCAGTTAAAAAAGCCCTGGTTGTAACTACAAAGAATTCACAAAATCACAGAAACATAGAGCTATGCAAGGGAACAAAACCAGTCACTTGCTAAATAATGCTGTACCTCTGTGACTACTGTTAGAGAGCAAGAAATTGCAATTTTAATTACTTACTTCTATATAAATGAAAAGAAAACCTTAAAGCTAATTATAGTTGATGCAAAGTTGAAATGAATCTTCATTTCCAAATAAATAGAAAGATTTTAAAATGAAATCTGCATATTTCATGGAAAGAATTAAAAAGAAAAAGGAATAATAAATCATGACTGCAGATTCAAAGAGCTATACAAAAATTAGATCTATTAAAGTGTCTGCAACTCTGTGTAACTGAAAATTTAGACTCTAATTTCCACGATAGCAAATTGTGTCATTTTAGGCAGTCCAAATGTTGGATTTTTAATTTGCTTAAAATTCCATATTTGTAGCAGCCAAAACCTTCAAAGACTGTTAATTTGATTTTGGTTTACAATTAACTAAGCAGTAGCAACTTAGCCTATACAGAAGACTGCCAAGAAAAATGATATCTTTGGTAAATTACCAAGGATCAAAATGTGGACAACAGATTTCTCCCCTCCCACCCCTCCACCCCCCTGACTATTTTTAACTAACAATGATAGTTTTGATAGAGAAAAAGTATTTCATAGAAAATATAATGACAAGGTGTAAATTTTGCCAAACAGTCCAGAATTGCACAAGTAGTGGTATATATTTAAAGGCGACACAAAAAACCCCCAAAAACTAAACAATATGAGTATTAAACGTACAGTAAGTGCTCTGTAGTCAAATAAAAAGAAAATAAACTCTAAGAAGACTGCTGCAGAATGGGAAAAAGCAGGTCTAGTTTGTTTATTTATAAATTGGTAACAAGTAGATTCTTTCGCACTAACTAAACCAGACAGTAATTATAAACACAGATTGGTTAAATTCCCTGCACCCTATCAAAGGAAATGAGTTCCTCTCTTTTCCAAACATTGTCATTTGTTTATTGAGCCTCTTTTGGGCTTGATTTCATTAAAAACGATGTAAAGTCCACATCTGCAACCCCCAAAACAATGTTAACCTTGTTAAGCTGGTCCAGAGTCCTCATTACAAAAAAATTTGCAGGCAACAGAACCAAGCATTTTAAAAGGGAGCCCTTGGAATACAGAGCAAAGAATTTGGATTATTTTTGTTCCATTACAGAAAACTTATATTGCTATGCAATAGAACAGGAAGCAAACAGTAACCGCCTCAGTAGTTCTGGATAATTAGTTACCTAAATTCTCTGAGGTGGACAAAATGTACTTAGATGGCAGAACATTACTGCTTGTGCTGAAACAACAGAGTAATCTTAGTTAAAATGAAAATCACAAATACAGGAGGAAAAAGTCATGCTTAAAATCATTAGTCTTTATCAGTAAAGTACAACCGAGTTCCCTATTAGAGTAACAGTTTTATTAAAAAGGGGATGATACTGCTTATAATAGCTAGCCTCAGATATCAGATTTCAACAAACTTTAGCACTGTAGACACTATTAAAACATCATTATTAGAGTTGCCATGCTTGAATGATTTAAACCAAAGTGAATTTCACGTATTTGTTGGAAGACAGGAATAATAAATCCTGGAGCTCAAGCTGGTAAGAGCTGACCTGGAGTTTGCAGACAAAAAGTTAAGAAGTTTTGTCCTGAGCATTGCTGGGAGTGGGGCTAGTGAAACTCAGTCCTGTGCCTGCTGGTGGTGAAATCCTGCTGGAAGAGCTGGAATGGGACTGAGCGTTTTTGGTGTGCCGGAGCCCCTAAATACTGGTGCCATGCATTCCCCAGCGTGTCAGTGAAGTGCTGGGGAGATGCTGTCACACCTGGTGCCAAAGCAGGAGAGCACAGTGGGAATCACCCCTTTTGGGGCAGATCCCTCTGTCCCCATGGATTGGGTGGCATGACTGCAGTGTCCTGAGATGTGCCTGTGATTAAGGCTCGTTCCCATGACTTAAGAGAAAAATGCACACCAGGGCAGCGGGATCAAAGACAGAGTAATGGGCATCACCTAATGCTCCTGGAGCAATTATCCTGACAAACTGCAGATGTCTTCTCAGAGCACATTGTATTTATTTACTGATTCACAGCAGCACTGAGCAATTTGCTATCACACAGCCACCTCCTCTGGTCAGGTAATGTTGGGTATCTCCTACCTACGGTGAAGGCAAATCAAGGAAAAACAAACGGGTTCCCAAAAGGCAAATCCTCTTTCCATCGTTGTTACTGCCCTCCTAATGTGCCTGGAATTGGCTCCTTGATCATGCACCCATACAAAATTTTCATATGCAATCTACCTAAAAATCTGATTTATGGCGGGTTTGCTCTTACTTGGGTTCTCAAATATGGTGAGTACTTTGATAAAAAGAAGATAGTACTTGCTACTTTTTGCACTCTGCCACCATTTAATGATACTGAATAAAAATAGTTTTGATTTTTCAATATTATAATCAGAATAAAAATTAAAATGTATTTGAAGATTATGTCTAAAATAAAAAAAAGAAGGACCATCAAGAAGAGGGGAGCATATTAACATTCATTTTGATTTCTCTTGGTATATTATTCCCTCTGAGCCCTTATGTATAACTTTAAGTTTGACCCCATACTGAGATTTCCAGCTCTGCTTGTCACAGGGAATTTGGGGCAATTAATGTCTTAAAAGGCTGTGCTTTTAGAATAATTAGGTCAGGAACTTTGTCTTTCTAAATACTCTGCTATTTCTCAGGAATATCCATGGATTCTTGAAATAATAAGTTACAGTAATGCTGGGCCAGATCCTCAGCTGGTGCAAAGTTGGCTTTTCTTCATTAACTTCAAAGGGACTATGCTGATTTACACCAGCTGAGGGAAGATGTGGACCACAGTGTCCAGGTGGATTTAAATCATACACATGAGAAATACCTCAGTACATCCAGGTCTGTGCTGAGGTTGAACATAAAAGGCCCGAGTAGCGGGAAATCCATCCCTTTTTATTTTTAAATGCTCAAATGTTTACCAGCTGACCTTCCCCTTTACTGCAGATCTGGGAATCAAGGTGCATACAATAAAGTTCAAACCAATCAACCGCTTTCAGCTGTTCTTGTGCAATGAATTTTTAAACATTTGATCATTAAGACCAATCTATATGCAGGTCAGTTTTCTGAACAGGATGGGAACAGTTTGGGAGCAGATGCCAGGGCACTGACTCATGAAGAGGGACTGTTAAAATAACACAGAGAGCACATTTATCTTGGGCCACCCATCAGGTGAACACTACCAAGACCATCTCTTTGCTGGATGGATGTACAGATCAAGACAGTTAATCTCTAGCAGAGCACCTTTATTAATTGAATGGCAGCACACTGGCAGGAGAGAACTCACCAGCCTTGAGGTGGTTATCTTATCATAAAGAAACTTCTCTGTAGGTTTTGGTCCTTCTCCAATTGGTAAATTCTCTAGCAATAGCACTCCATGCTGCTATTTACTTGTTTATTCCACAAAACTGCCTTGCAAATGCTCATAAATGTGTGGAAAAATTTCAGCTGTGACTGTTTGTGATATGCTCTTTTCCGACAGCCACCACTCTTAATTCACAGAATCTGTGGTGGGCAGCAGCCTTGGGTTATTGATCCCTATCTCCAAATCACTTCAGTTTTTTCAGTGGGTCACTGGCTGTGCTCAAAGCCCACATTCACCACTCCGGCCATGTTGTTGGATACCTGGGTCATGCCCTGCCCTTCCCAAGACTGGGAAGTGACCTGGAGGTTAGTCCCACATCCAAAGGCAGCAGGACTTAGGCAAATTATGGAATGATAGAATGCTTTGGGTTGGAAGATCATCTCATCCCAATCCCCTTCCAGAGCAGGGACACCTTTCATGACAGCAGGTTGCTCAAAGCCCCATCAAACCTGACCTCAAGGTTCACACAGTCACATGCAACCCAGGGTGGGAGAAGAGCAGGGGACTGTAATAAGTCCATTTAGAGCTAATTAAGCTTGGATGGTCTTTAGACACTCAGGTAACGAGTGGTGTTGAATGGGGGCACAGCTTAAGCATTTGGTTTCCTTGAGATGCGTTTGCATTATATCTGGTCTTTATTTAAAGCTCTCTAGCTTTGAAGCCAAGGGAGAAAGCAGGCCAATTCTGGCAGGAATATTGAGGTAATTCCATTTTTATTTATTGTATCTGTAGAGGGGATGACCACTGAAGCTTGCCTGATTTTACCAACTATCTTAGAAGAGGCCTTCAAAGCCGGGGCTGCTGTTCTGAAAACCCATTCCTAACCATTGTAGAGGAACATTTTGCAATTTACCTAATCTATATTGATTATTCATTGATTGAATTCCATTTTCTTCCAATTCAGTGCTCATGATTACCATGTACATGGTTGCTTTTGTACAGAAGTCTTTACCTGCACAGAGTGTTGCATCTAAACGAAAACCCTCCAGCTAAGCTGCCACCTTGGTGCCTCTGGAAACACCAACCAAATTATTAGAAGTTGGTTTGTGAATGAAATTTAGAAGTCACAAATATTTCCTTTCAGCATTATCCCAGTTCTACAGCTGCATCAGTCCAGGCATGTAAGCAATTAATTACTCAAAGATATCCCCAAATATCAACTAACTTGTGCTTAGTGCTAAACCTGAACCCTTGGAAAATGTCAGCATTTGATTTGAACCACTTGGAGAATTTTAACAAAAATTTTTGGAGAGCATTTTCAGGTGCTGAAATCTGCCAAGGTTTTTGTAGTGTATCCAGACACCATGACATGCTGGTAGCCAAACTAGAGAATATTTGTTTAACACAAGTGATAACATTTGGGTCCAAGAACGAGTTGAACAATATGACTTACTATTGCAGGCTGACCCAAACCCATTCTTGCAACAGTATGGGGCAATGAGGAACAGGAAACAGAAAGCTGAAGGGGCAAGTCTGATTTCAACACTTGCCAAACGCATCACCTTGGCAAGTCACCCAACTTGTCTGTGCCTCAGTTACATTGTCTGAAACACTGAGATAATAACAATACTTAGTCACCTTGGAAAAGAAGTGAGAGATCCTCAAACAAAAGCAGCGATAAGTGTGAAATATTCATTATAATATTAAAGAACAGATGGCCAGAGCAGAGATCCAGTTAAAAGGACTGCACAGAGTTATAAGAAAGCTCTTGGTGTGACGTATGCGCTTTACGATGTGCATTCCCTCAGACAATACATGATGAGTCGGCTGCAGCAGTTTATGTTCTGGATTAGAGCATACGCATAAATAAAGCTACGTTTTTATGTGATCCCAACAAATAAATGGGAAGCACGGACAGGAATGTCTAGCTGATGGAAAAATGAGACACCACAAACAAACCACAGCTTGATGATAAAAAAAAGAAGTCTAAGATTTATATGGCACAGCTGGCTATGTGTAGTGCTTTTGTAAGCCTACAGCATCTGGTCACTTGTTTTAAATGTCTGGATAGATAGAGGCCTGAACCTTGCACAACTGGGGAAAAAGAGGCAATGTCTCATGGTAAACCACACAGCCGTGCATTGCTCAACCCCTGGCGCACATGGAGATGTGCCTGGCTCAAGCTCCAGGTGAGAAGGGCTGGGAGGTCTCCTGCAGCACAGGGCACGGCTGTCCAGCTGAGCGTCTGTCCTGCAGTCAGAGAGCCACAGACAGCCATGAAGCTATGCCTTTCTGAACAAGCTGTACTGGAACTAGAGCACGTCTTCTAGAGGGATATTCAAGCACAAACATAACTGACAACAATTTCACCAACCCAGCGAGCTCCCCTGATTTAGTTATGCTAACATACGTCACTGGAGAACCTGGCCCATTGTCCTTCGGCAGCTCTAAGAAACCACCCCAAAGCAGCCCAGATATCCCTTTATGAACAGAGATGGTGCTTCTTCATCAGTAAAAACAGGGTGAAATGATAAACCCTGTTGTAGAGAGAGGAGGAAATGGACCTTCTCCATATTTTCCCTGCAGTGTATTCAAGCCTTCAATTTTTATCAGATTTTTACCTGAATTTTCAAGAGACATTGCACAACAAGTTGTGGGAGAAACATAGGCCCAGCTGTGGTGTGAGTCACTCCACAGACGGAGGGAGTGGAGCTTGTTGGGCTGCAGAGCAGCACCACAGTAGCAGTGGGGTTGGCCAAAGGGTGGTGAGAAGGGAGAGAGGAACATACATGTTACATTTGGATGTGAAAAAAATCTATGGAAAGTCAACAGTTTGAATGACAAGAATAATAAAGAAAGTGCAGCAGGAACACACTGAAGACAACCAGCTAAATCCCGAATTTGTGCAAGCTGTAGCAGTCAATGGAAGACGTTTCTAAGACTTAAAATATTTATCCAGCTTTTAAACCTGCCATGCTCTCATTGGAAAGGTAAGACGTGGTGGACGCAACCTCCTATTTTTTTAAAAGTCTCACAAAAACGCAAAGGTTTGTGCTCCCTCTGTTGGCTTCAGGAAAGAGATTTGGTTTTGTTTTGTTTTCCCCACAAATATCATCCCTCATTTTGTTCTGACATCAGTGAAAGGACAAAAACGCATTTGTGTGACGAGATGTTATTTACACTGAAGTTTCTCTTGTTTAAACAAGAAAATGGACGTGCTAATTTCAGCTCCATCCCAAATGCAAAGAAAATGAATAAACATTTAATAAACCAACTGCCAAACTGGAGGAAGATTAAAGTATTTCAGTACTGCAGAAGGAAATACCGCAACCAGAAGAGAGATAACATTGCACACACAAAGTTATGTCACAGACAAGTCAGTTGGTGTCTGCGACATCGTTCAAGAGTTTACAGAAACCTACGTACCCCAAAATGTGCATTGCTCATAGCATTTTCTACTGCACCTAATTTTCTTTTAGCATTGAAAAAAAAGTTTTTAAATTGAGTAAGATGAAAAACCTCCGTTGCAAAACAGAACTAGATGAGTGTGAGTCTGAGATGATATAGAAGACGAATAAGAAAAAAAGTGTGACAGAAGGATGGATCAAATTATTGCAATTTTTTTTCCTCTGGTGTTAATTATTTACAATGTATGTTTCTTATCTACAATCTGTTTTTCACTGCATCTTTATTCAGCACAAGGGAGCCCTGATCTTGGTGGGTTTTTAGCTGCTACTGCAACACAAATACTAAAATACTATATTAGAGACACTTGTTCAATTATTAATTTTTAGGAACAAAATGTAAAGTCATTATCTGCAGAATATGAAATTGTTTTGGTTTAAATAACACTAATGTTTGTTGGAACAAAATGGTTGCACTTTGGCCCTGAGAGGAGGCTGAATCCAAGGTCTCTGTGCCTAAATCATGACCTTACCCAACATTCCCAATTTAAATGGGTGAAAATTCATAGGTGAGGCAATGCTATGGGTCAGATGTACCATTTGGTTTGGTAGCCTTGAAATTTAAAGGTGACTTCCCATCATGGCATCCATAACCACAGACTAACGCATTCCATTAAGGCAAAAACTACCAGGCTATATAGCTGCTACATAACACAGCAGTGGAAAGGGTGTCCAGCTGACCCTCAGCTCTGAGTATTCGACAGCAGCACCAGTTCAGCATCCCCTGTTTGAACTGCTGGCTCCCCACCCATCCCCCTCCCTGCCTGGCTGAACTTGTTTGTCGCTGGCTCCCAGCCCAAGACTTGTGACACTGCAATTAAGCCGGGGTGGCATGTGGAGTCTGTAGGTATTTTAGCCATTTTGCCAAAGCTAGAAAAATCCTGACTGAACTGGAGCAGGAAAACAATTTGCTGAAACATCACCTGGAGCAGGAAGTTATTAGATGCTTGAGTGACTTCTAGAACAGAAAACTATGTATGAATATGTACACGAGGCAAAACAGATGTTGTCTTGACCTCTGCACACTGGAATCTTATAGCTGTTCTGTTTACTCTCTGCTGTCCATAATGCATCTTTAAGCCAGGTGCTGCCACTTATCAGGTATCTACATCTCTTGTTTAAACAAATGTTAACTGAACTTGACAGCAAAGGGGACCCCTGCAGCAAAATCGGCAGAAGACAGCTTTAAAGCTACCTTCAGTTCTCAGTCCTGAAATAACTGAAGTTTTGTGTGACTAGGTAAGGAGTGAGGGTAGAAAGTTAAACTTTTGACCCCATCTCCATGGGATTTCATACACCGTCTGCCTGGTTCTCTGGCAGGGTGTAAGGCTCAGCTTTGCAGGCAGGAGGAGAGCTGCTCTGAGAGCTGGCAGGAACCATGCCATGGGCTCTGTCCCCTGCCCATCAGCCTCTCCAGGGTCCTTTGAACCAGCACATCTCTTCCAGGGCTATCATTGTAACTCCTGTTTGTGTCACCTGGCATCAAAATGTTTTTTTTGCACCATGGCTGCTGCCACCAGCTTCCCCCAGGGCCATGTCCTTGTCTCCATTGGAAAGAGCTGCAAGAAGGCACAGCTGACCATGCTGTGAGTCTGAGAAATGAGGTCCAAGTCTCCCCTTTCCTATCCTTGCAGCAGGATTTCTCTTTTGGTATTTTTTTACTAGGTTTTTTTATCAGTGACAACTTGCATAAAAGCCTAAGGGCAAGACAAGGCCAGAATGCTCTGGCCTTACAAGATGTCCATCACCCTGGCAGCAGAGTATCTCCACCAAGGGCTGCAGGATTCTGCAGCCCCTGTGGTCCCCCAGGAAATCACACAGCCACTGACCATAGGTGTGAAATTAAACTCTGTCACCTGTCTCTTACGGGCAGCCCTATAACTGTTCAGCCATGGAGCAAAGACAAAAGGCACTTAGAGAAGGTTTTGCAGGGAGGTTCTGAGCTTTCCTCCTTCCCACTCTCCTCCCAGCTCCAGGAGAACACAGATGAGACTAAGGGTTTTCCCCACAAATGCTTGCACGGAATTTTGATGCTGAAGCCCAGCAAGAAGATCAGAGTGAGGGTTTGCTATCAGCAGAGAGCCAGGGAGCATGGTCAAGACAGAGCTTCATCCGTACTTCATCCATCAGAATGGATGTGATGGAAAGTGCCCTCATTTCAGAGCTGCATTGCAGACTTTTTGGTGCCCAGTGGGGAACAGTTTACAGGATCTTAGCACAGCTATTTCACCATTCAAATGCTGCTGAGGAGATAAACACTCTTCTCCTATAAATAAATACTCCTCCTATCAAAGCTAACTTTGGATTGAAGTTTGTCTTCTGATTGACTGGATTCAGTTTTTCTGAAGTGTCTGTCATTAACTCCTCAAAACTGCTTCAGGAACTCAGAGACAATCCAGCACACATTATATGATCAACCTATCAATATTTCAATTAAAACTGGATTAAGGCCATAGCAAAGAGGTACTGGGACCACTGACAACTGTGAGAGAACATGCTGAAACACTGTCAGGATCCTGCTATTCAGTTGTTTTTGAAGAGTTTAAGAAATCTCAAAAATTGGATGGTAAGGAGCTGGATTCAGCATTTGAGATAGATCCCTGAAGTTAATTTTGGAGAATCAAAACAAGTGTTTGTGTAGAACCAAGGGGAGACACTTTGCAAATCTTTAAAAAATGGGGTAGAATGTTGGCTTTTGTTCTTCTAATAAAGAATAGATCTATGTAGTAAAAAGCATGTAACTATCAAAAAAAGTCTTTTGGATTATCAAAAATGGATGTGGGATGAAATTTATGTGCTTTTCTGCAGACTGGGAATGCTGCTGGTTCACAGCTAGAGCTTGATGCCCAAGGTCTGTCTTTTGCAGCTTCAGTGAGCTGTGTCTGCAAGTGATTCCAAGTGCAAAGTTAAACGTCATTAAAAGAATCAAACATTTTGCCCCTGCAGAGGCTCGGGGTGGGGACATGCTGAAATAATCACCTGGAGAAAAATATTCACTTGAACTATAGTTTTCTCTCTTACATCCTTCCCTCACAGCCAGTGCGTTACCACCTGTCACTTCATCAGAAGACAGAAAGGGAAGAAAGATCAGGTCAAATATCACTACTATCCACACAAAAGACAATTTCTAGAACTCCTTCATTT
Source organism: Acanthiza pusilla (assembly GCA_036630365.1). NCBI lineage: Eukaryota > Metazoa > Chordata > Aves > Passeriformes > Acanthizidae > Acanthiza > Acanthiza pusilla. The sequence goes on from JAXCHO010000001.1 coordinate 4,533,456, forward strand.
CCAAGGTTCCTTCCTTAATGCCCTGTGGAAAAGAGGTCTGGTACAATAAGACTTTGCAACTTCTTTCATGTAACACAGATGCATACAAAGGAAAATCACATTCAGAATGTGATACGTGATATCAGATGGCGGTGGTGGACTCAGCACGTTGTCCAAAATGTACTCCATTACTGCTGAAGCTGCTGAATATTCTGGATATGCCAAATATGTATATACAGTGTACACTTATTCCTTCCTGCCTTCAGCTTAATAAGCTTCCCTTTGCTCCTCTGCCACTAATTTATGTTGGGGATTTCTACTGATGCAATCTTACAGAACTGTTATACACTGAGGCAAATATTCCTATGTTGTCCAAGTCTATTCTTGAAGAATAAGACACAGAATTTTTTTTGGGAAAAAAGAAATCTCTTTCAATGGTATTGGGAGGACTGTAATTTTGCTAAAAAATTTAACTTTTCTCCCAATATGTTTGTTATGTAAGGTGCCACAAGTGTGTTTGAAAGTAATGCCAACCTCTGGGACTACAAATTTCTTTCTGCAAAGGCTGTGTTGGTGATCTCAAAAAATTCTCAGCCTGTAGGGCATTAGCAGTGATGTGGCACAGCTAATTTCTGTTGCAAAACAGTGGCTGCAGAGAGGAAGAAATGTGCCCAACTCAGAATAGCATTGGTCACAGAAAGAGGTGAGACATTTTCATTTAAACACACAGGTGGATACTAGGGAGAGTAGGGAAGTGCTACCTAACCCTCAGAGGTTTAAAATTCCCTGATGAAATGGAGTGAGTAATGCCTGAAACAGAGGCCATCTCTAGGCCAGAAAAGACAAAATGTTAGGCAGATTAGGTTGTTTTTGAGGATGCGCAGACTTCAGCCATGGCAGTCTCATTCCTCATGTGATAAACTCTGCAGTCAGCAGAACTACAGACTGCCAGAAAGAAAGCATCACTAACACTCAGGAGGTTTTTAGAACAGGACAGCTTGTTCCTGCTGCAAAAGTGGGAACACTAAATGAGCTCAATAATTTCAGTCTCTAAACCTGTCGTTACCTGCCCTGCTGCTGATAGTGCTGTTATCTTGTTACTTCTGCATGCGTGCTTCCTGCAAGGATTTTAGTGTTATAGCTCTGAAAGGATATCTGGTTTGCTTGAACATCACGAGACTAAAAAGATAAACTGAAACAAAAACCACACCTATAATGAGATGATTTCAATGCATGCATTTCAATGAATGGAGGCCACACACTCCACGTAGACGTGAGTTTAGTTACAGAACACTGAAGAGCAGCACTAAATCCACTGAAAGTGTATAATTTACCAACCATTGAGGCTTTGTTAATATTCCCCTTTTGCAGATTTTTTTTTGCGCTGTCTGATTAGCTAATTAAAGTTGTAGGCTGTTTCCTTTCAATCAGAACCGTGAGCCTGTACTAGATGCCAAACATCATGACATGCAGAAAGGCAGGCGAGCTCGGAGAGATGAAGGGGTACAGGAGAGGCTCAGCCCTACCAAATTACCCTGCTCACAATGGGCTAACACATCTGATTGACTAATCCTGTCCTGGCACAAGGTTCGTTGCACCATGGGTGACATGGTCAGAAAAACAAATATACCATTGCAAAATTTGCACCAGCTTCACATGAGTCTGGTTGGGTTAGATGAGAGGGACAACCCCTAGATTAGCATCCCTGGGAGCAAACTCATCTCCAAGGAGCTCTTGTTGGATGTGCTGGCACATGAGCAGAGAACTGAGCCTGATCCAGCTGGGCACAGCTTCTTCTGCCCTGAAAATCCTTCCTGACATCTTCACCTGGAGCTGTTCACAGCATTCACCACTGAAAATGGGTTTTTATCGTAAGCAAGAAACAGTCAATAAAGTACTGATTGACAACCCCTCATAGAGTAAAAACAGCCCCAAAATAGGTACAGTTTCCTGTGGCTGTGCAGCATTGACTTCTGATTAAGCAAAGAAAAAAATTTGGGAGCTCTTTGGGAACAACTGGATCAGTGCTTTCTTTGTTGTGCTGCTTAGCAAATAACCTGGGTATGTCCTGAAAAAGGTGAGACAAACCTTTGGTCTGAAAGCTGATTAGAAGGTGATAGGTTAAGGTATAAATGTACTTGGTACATTTAAAAGTACTTGGTTTAATATTCGAATGGAAGACGGGGCTTCAAATTTCATGTTCTGAGCTAGGAATTTTTATTTCTCAGTTCTAAAGAAGGTTTATAGGTAAAGAAATAATAGCACCTCCAAGATGCACTTGGCTGACTTAAAGACTGCAAATGGGGCACGGTCTGTAACAGGGTTAGCTGAGATGAGTTTCTCACTCCTCTTCCAAAATCACTGGAAATTACTGTTAAATAGAATTTGGCTGAGTTACCAATTCAAACACTTTGGATTGAAAAAGGAAAAGTGGTATAAAATAGAAAATCTTGATCCACTTGTAAGGTGACCAAAGTACAAGACAACAGAGAAGAAATGACCAAGGCAAGACAATCTACGACTTCTAAATGTAAGGATAAGCTGCAAAATGCTCTGCAGAGGTACAGAAAAGCCTTTAAATATTTAACTATAGTTGTTTTAAATGCAGATTGGGCTACATTTTCTTGGCATTGTGGATTTTTTTTTCTATTTCAAGGCTAGCAAACATCCTGGAATCTTACCAATAGCCATGAAAGATTTAAAAATTTGAGTAACTGTGGTAAGAATGTGCATAGTTGATAAATAGGAAGCAAACATTTGGACTGTCTTACTGTTCATCCTAGTGTTTCACAAATTTCTTTATCTAAAATTGTGACAACTGGAAAAGATCTATGTTAACATTAAAACATTTAACCAAGAGTTCAAACACACATATTTTATACAGTGGTAGTTATATTTCTTTTGCCCATTGGAGCTCACAATGATAGTTTGCTTACAACCAGAGGGATCCAAAAAGAAATAATGCCAACACGCTCAGCATATTTCTAAAATATTTTTTCTGCTAAAATGTGCGTCATTCCAAAAACATGTCTGAGTGGTTATATTTTGGGTGAGGAACAAAATCAAGAAAAAGTGTCAAATACATCTTTATACTATAATATTTCACAGTCTATTATATAAGATGGTTATTTACACAAACAGAAGCTTAATATGTGCAAAAAGCGAGAGGGGAAAACCTTGTGTTTAGGATTAACTAGAGAAAAGCAGCAAAATTAGAGGTAAACTGGGTAAGTCATTTAGGTCAAACTGGATCATCAGGCTGGCCGAATACTGAGCTGGCATCAGACCAGTGTAAAACTTCTCCTTCCTTTACAAAAGCTTCCACGTTCATTGGAGAGAGATATGCAATTTTGTACGTTTGTTCTGTTCACCACGTCTGGTTTTAAACTCAGGTGACACAACCTCTCCCTCCACAGCTCCTGCAGGTCCCTGCTATGATTGAATCAAGCCAACCACAAAACTATTTGTTGTTCTCAGGTGGAGCAGGGCCTGTGCCTCCCACAGGGCTCAATTCACCCTCCCTGCCTCTCCTGAAGGTTGGCAAGACTGTGATGGGGCTGTGTGTGTGGACAGGCCCCTGTAAATCTCTGCCTTTCTTCTTCGGGGAGCGACTCCTTGCAGATCCATATTTACCTGTCCCTGTGCTCAAGGACCCACCTCCCCCTCTGCCCTGGGAAGGGCTCTGGTCCTGCTGACAGATCGCTGGTTCATGGCTTGCCTGGGGTGCTGAGCAATTCCTGCTACCAGAAGTTTCTGTGGCTGGAAATTAATTTAGCTCAATAGGTAACATACGACTGTAGGAATTTTGGCATGAGAATTAGGAGTTAAAATAAGAGAGAGCACAGGGAAAAGGTTAGAAGAGCTAGTCCAAAGTGATGCAAAAGGCTTTACATGGCTATGAATAAAAAGGAACTTGTAAATAGTGGTTTTGATAGTCTTTTCTGAGGCTTGTAAGTGACATTTCCTCTACTTCACCTTACTGCAATAATAACACAGATTTGCTGTGCTACATTTTTCTAGAAATCTTGCAGGACACTGAAAGCTGACTATAACCTATTCATCCTTTCTGCATGCAGAAGAGTGTGTTCTTGGACCTTTAAAAGTTTTCCATTTGGGGGAGTAGAAATGTCTCCTCTAAGACCCAATTAATCATTGCACGCTGTGAGGCACCTCTAATGTACAGATTTAACGAGACAAGCCTTCCTGGTTTAGTTTTTTCCACCTTTGAATAAGTACTCCTTGACACATAAAAATCAAATGTAAACAGCGCTAGGACCAAAACCCATGTTCTTGGAACCGCACCTAATTTAGAACTGTAAGAACTTGGGAATGTTTATATTTCATCCCTAAAGTCTTCATCTGTTTATATCTAAACTGCAATCTGAACTTAGACACAACTACAAGGCTCAGTGAAATAGGAGAGTGTTCCCTTGAGCCATAGTCCTGGAAATCCACCATCTTTTTTCTTCATTAATATCTAATCCCCATTTAGTAAGAATTTAGCTACTTTTATCCTGATGTGAAACTTCAGGGCTGCCTATTTCACTCTGCTGCCTGCTGCTTCTAAATACAGCAGTGCTGGTGGCGGAGGTGGTGATTGTGAGTCATAAACACTCTGTCATTGTAACATGTCAGATTTGTCCAAAAGAAACATATTTTTATATCTTAGATTATTTTATTATTAGTTTAAGAAGGTTCGTTTAGCTCCTAGCAAAGCCACGAGGAAGAATTATGCACTTAAGCAGTTCTATCTCAGATGTGTAATGCCTTGCAGTCATTTAACATGCTGAGACAAACAAGAGAATCCCCAGAGTGCTCATCTACTATGGGACTTATTTCATACTGCATCAATAATGTAAATTGAGATGTGAAGATAGCTCCTTGTTTTTCTAAGGTATGATTACACTAGTGCAGACAACATCCACTCAGCTTCACTGGAAACACCAGAGTCAGCTCCCTGATAAAAACCTGGCCCATTCTTTATCTGAACAGAAGAAAAAATTATACTATCAACAGGAAATTGTTGGGAGCAGCCTGGCTTTGTGAGATCAGTTGTTTGCTGCAATGTTTTCCAAGCCCCAGGTGAGCTTTGGAAAGCCCAATGCAGGGGTTAATATTTCTCTCTAATATGACTTCAGATATTACTTTCTGTTCTCAATGAACTACCCTTACTCACATTTAATCACTGTGGTGAACAGCAATTTATATAAACAGACCTTACACAAATTAATTCAGCTGGATTTTTTGAGTCTATTAGGGCTCATCCATGAAAAACTTGCACCATCTTACCTTGATACTTTCGGAAAATGGAAGGATACTCGGTGGAAAATAGAAGTCACCAAGAAATCCTTTTTCTCTCAGTTTGACCTCTTATCTGCCCTAGTAAGACACGCAGCATTATGCCTAGTTAACATCCTGGTGCAGTGCCCGTATCTGCTATTGTACAATACATCGAACAAACATAAAAGACATCAATCAAAATCCTCAAAATGTCTTTTTCTGCCAAGATGCATAAACGTTTCCTATCTCCCATCAAATTATTTTAATTACAGCTGCTGAGCTTCATAATTATTTTTAGCCCAGGCTGGCTTTTCTGTTGTTATTGAACATATGATATGCAATATATTGCACTTGTACATCCTACTGGATTTTGTTATAGCAGAGCGACTCCTGTAGCTGAGATGGAGATTGTTTTTGTGTTATTATTAAACCATTTGACCTTTTGCTGGAAATTTTCCAGCATCTTTAGTATCTTGCTAAAGATTTGAAGAAAGCAAGGCAGTGAGAAAAGAAAATTTTGTATGGTTGTTTCCTTCTATGGCTTTTCTTCCTCTCCCCAAAATGTTTCATACTGATGATTTTTTTTACAAAAATCCTATAGCTCCAAAACAAATAAAACTGAAACATGATATGGACAGATTCTTACTGACAAGAGGAGCCAAATCACTTTTTTTTCATGACTTGCTATAATCCAAGATCATAGAGCCAAGACCTTTATCTTTTCATGATCTTTGTTTTCAACTACACATCCTTAACTGTGCTTCATTTTAGGGTCTCTCCCTGCAGGCAATAAAACATAAAGTAATTCCTGAAAGAAATAAAAAAAGTAAGTAAGCTTGGCTTCAGCTGTGTAAAACCAATTGGGTTTCAAATCTACACCAGCAAGAGCCTGTACGTTTGAGTGCCACTGAAACACACACTGTTTATAACACGACAATAGTGATCCTCTTCTGAAAGACATTGCTAAACGTGCAAGTCACTTAGCCAGGAAGAATTTGTATTGCATTTCTGAAAGCAAAATTACAATAGCTGACAAAACATGAAAGTTTCATCATGGTGGATTAGAATGCGCACAAGGAATTCAAAGGAATTTATCCTTACTCAACATTTCAGCTGACGCTCTTTAATGCATCTTTGGGGAGCAGATTTGTCTCTGCACTCTGTAGAAAACCCATGTGCATAAAGAGGTTGCATTACAGAAACCTAGTAAATAATATAACAAACAGCTAGTTAGGCTATACAGCCAGAAGAGCAAATATGTGTTGTTCTTGCATTGCTGATCCCCAAAGAAAATATCTTTCTTTACAGCTGAAACAACTGTTTCTTTGCCCAGGAACTTCCATGACAGGAAGGGATTGGCAGCTGATTTTAAGATTCCTTGTCCCTCCTAGCTTGTCATAGACCATGCTTGAGCAGGTTTCTTTGTATTTCAAAATACATAACAGAGTGCTTGCAGATAGAAGTCTTGATGCCACCTCTCCCTGTCAACTAAGAAATGCTCTCAGCAGTTAAGATTTCCAAAGATCTGTCAAAAAAGGGACAAGAAAAGTATGCAGCTGATATTTTTTACACACAAATGATTTTTAAAAAAAGAAAACAAACAAACAAAAAATGTCCCTTTGGCTGAAAGGAGACACAATGCCAACTGGCCTTGGATAAGGTCAGGAAAAGATTTAGCAACCTTAAGGCATTATTAAGAAAGACACCAGAGAGGAAAGGGAGGACATTCAGCTCTCAGTCAAGGAAATACCACTCAAAGGTACAGCATGAAAACCCTGGCAGTAGATACGGAATCACAGGATACAAACAAACTTAGGAAAACAAACGGAGTGAATTGTCCTAAGCTCCATCCTGCGGCGCACAGCACCTCAATCTAGCAGCTTCCAGACTGTACCTCATACTGCAGCATAAATGTGACGTTGCTCAGGAGACTTTTAATGTCATTAGCTTTCCTTTTATTACTCCCAGACATTTTAATTATTAAACCAAAAGAAACATTTTGTGCAATCTTTTAGGGAATAATTCTTGGCCTTGTACCATGTGTCATTAGTACACATTGGGAGAAAACCAATCGTTTCTGCAAAGTTCAGGAGTGAAACGATGTTTGGGAGATGGTAAAAAAAAATTGAGGAAAACGTTATTGAAAATGAACAAGACTGACCATGAAGCATCTGAAGGCAAAACTATGAGTTAGAAATGTGACTTAGTATGAATTTACCCATCTAGTAATTAAAATGTGAAGGCCACAGTCTCTAAATATGGAACTCTAGTTCTACAGAAGACATGGGTATGATCCTTTCAACATTATATTCAAGTATTAAGCTATGAACTAAAGAACAGATCCATTTTAAGATGCTCAGACAGGAGTATATTTAGCAGGTGCACTTCTGTATTTCAGCCTGCTGTTGCCTCTGTGAGAATATTGTGTGGAGTTCTGGATTCTCACTTTGAAAAGTACATTGAAAAATTAGGCAATTATAGCAGAAAGTCATAGGAAACATTAAAGAAATTGAAAAAGATGCTGTCTCATGAAAAAGCTCATTTAGCCTAACTCTGACGGGATCACAGAGTAACTTTATCACAGTCTGTAGAAATTGGACAATGAACTGAAAGAAAGTTCCCTGTCCACTCGCCAGCCTCATCTCAGGCTGCAGCAGATCCTCAGTTGCTGGAAATTTTTGCACATTGATTTTAAAACTGAAACGACCCTAGAAATTTTGTCTGTTTCTGGATTTTTCAGGCCTGGGTTACGCAGGAAGCCTCGGTGGCTGGGTTTGGTGCTCCCCTCTGCCCTTACCTGTGTTTTACCAGGGATTTCCAGCTCTCACTAATGATCCTGAGCATTTTTGATTTGCAAGAAGGCCATTAAAAGATCGTGTGCTACAGCACCAACTCACACCTGTCACCCAGGGTGGGCAACTGCTCCCAGCATCAAAAAACGCTGTACAGTAGGAGAATTCAAGGATCAATCTTGCCCTTCTGCACATGGGCACCTTATTTTTCTCCCACTGGATGTGGGCAGGTGCTGCTTCCACTGCCTGGGATGTCTTTGTGATAAGAAAGATCTCAAATTTTTCCAAGATAAGAAGAATCCTCCACTGACCCCAAGCTCTCCTGCCCCACAGAGAATATTCTCCGTGCCATCTCCAGGAAGGATCCCTGGAGCACACCCTCCCATCCACCTCTTGGGAAAGCAAACAAATGAGGATGTGGCCCCACGCCCTACTATCATATATAACACTTTTAATCATCTTACCTGTGAAAAGTGTCGTGTAAGCTCTTTTCATCTCCTGGCTAGTTTCATATTAATATATTATCTCCCTGCAACTCGTGACTACTTCCAGCTAGTGCCAGAGAAATAGGAAACTGTTTAGATGCATTCTCCTGTTCCTGTGGCAAAAATCAAAGAAAGAAAAGGCGAAAGTATATTACAGAGAATTGAAAACAGGTACCTTTTATTAATGTAGCTGATAGTGCTGTACAGTTCACTGTTCTTGTTTAATTGGGCTACATATTGATTCGATTGTGGCAATGCAACTAGACAAATGTTCCTTAATTACATTTTAAATTCAACTTTCTGGGGCTGAAGGTGCTTTTGAAAGCCACACAAAGCTGCGGCCTCAGCGCAGCGCGGGCTGACTTAAAGTTGCGCTAGCGCTGAGCGGTTGTGCCCAACGCTGAACCGCTGCAAAGCCTTCATTAAAATAAAAAGCAGCTCTGTAATGATATTTACATGACATTCAAAGTGCTCTTTGTTCTTACAGTAAAATACATTCCAGATAATTCCATGCTACCAACCGTAGTTCCCATTATTCAATTTTGCAATTTTTCTCATGTAAGCAAAGATTTTTTTGTAACATGTTCACTAATTATTACTTTTGTAGGGAAAGGTTCAGAAGTATTTAGGCTCCTAGGAGAGTGAAGACAAATGCATTATAGAAATAATGCATTTAGCCTCCAGGAGTAACCCTCAGCTCACTTATAAAAGCTCTTGCCAGTCAAATCTACAGAATACGATTTGATTCAACTCTGGGGGAAGAAAGAGAAACACTTGCCTGCCTCCAAAGTTCAAGCAAAGATGCTTGAATTGCAGCTGCCAAGATGGGAGGTGGCAGAAAATGGAGGACTTGAATCTAGGGGGAGAATAAGTAAAAAAAATATTTATACATTCTGTCGTTCAGCTCTAATTGCTTCAAAGATTATTTATTTTTCATTTTTTTGGAAAATAGCTTGCAGCTTCTTAACATATTTTTCAAAGAAGGAGCTGGAAGGCATAATAAAAAGCAAGCAGGGATATGCTTTCCGAATAGTCTGAAATAATTAATGTGAGAATGCTTCCGCTTGAGCATTTTTTATGAACAAAAAATACATTATTTTTGCTTTTAAATTGGAGATAATTTGTTACACGGAAGTGGTGGTTTCTTTAATCTTGAAATAATGCTAATTACAATGGTATTTGGGATCTGAATTTTTGCAAAGCTATTCCCTCGTTTGCTGCTGACATAACGAAGTTACTTGCAGACTTCAGAGGCTTGTGGCACAGCTCCACTTTGTTTGCCTGTTGTCCCTCTTGGTTTTCCAGTCCCAAACCTCATTACTCCCCTGATTTGGTTATGTGGGGGTTTCATCTCCTCTAGTTCACAGTCACTGGAGCTGCTGTTTGGAAAAACCCATGGTCCAAACACAATCATCCTAAGGCTCCTCATTAATAGCAGCTCTTCCCAAAGAGTGGCCAAAGCTCACGGTCACAGCTCAGCCCCAAGGAGCAGCATCTCCCCAGACTACACCACACCCCAGCACATTTCCAGGAGGAAGGTAGGAAGGTTTTGCCTGTTTATTTTCCACTGAAAAGCAGCCTTTACTTATTTTACTGTGGGATTGCCAGGGAGCTTAGTCATGGAGCTGCACTGGGCACCTGCACAAACAGACAAAAAGCACACCAAATCTTTGTGCTAAAATCTTGTAGTCAGAGTGTATCTCTGATCAGTTACATGGATGTGCCTGGACACTCCCTGAGCATCCCTTTGATTTCAAATCAAGGCCAGTTTGATTCAGCAGAGAGATGGATCCCGAGGGCCTGGCCCTTCCCTTTCCATGGGCTCTTCCCAGAGGTGTTTGCCACACCGTGGGGCCACATGGCAGGAATTCAGTGGGTGTATTTACCTGCTGGAAAGCGAATGCAGACAGTGTTTCTGCAGCCACAGAGTTTCATTTGGCAGAGAAACAGGTGCTTATCCACCAGGCAAGGCTGACACACCTCGTCTCCACTCAGGGCTGAGCACAAAAACAGAAACAATGCTCTGCAGGTACACGGACGTGCCGTGTTCCTTTCTCCAGGCGTCTTTCATTATTCAGCGTGTTTTCAGCGCTGAACAACAAATTGTTAGTGGTATAACAAGACAGGAACACGTGTTTGGGTACAGTGTGCTACCTGCAAGGCCTGGCATCTTGCTCTGCCAGTCTGCAGTCCCCACTCTGGCAGGGTTAAAGAAGAAGCCAAGATGGCAATGAAGCTTCTGGTGGTGTTGAGAATGAGTGGAGGAGAAAGTGTTGCCTTTTTCAAGGAATGAGGATGATCAGAGTCCCTTTTTCTGTGTCCTTTTGCGGAGCCAATATTACCTCTCTTCCATAAATTCACTGGAATAGGGAGCCAGGTGAGGTCTTAGGTGAAATGATTTCCAGGTTCTAGAGCTGAGTTACCAGCAGGGTGACAGTGTTATTCAATGTGATCAAAGGAAAAGCAGGGAGCAGAAGGAGTTGATTACAATGAGATTATTTTTGAGCTGCGCTGAGATTAGTGGTGAGCAAAACATCTGCAATGATATGTCAGGAAAACAGGCCAAGCTTTTATTTTGATAAGTATTAGCTGGGTCTGAGGTAGGAAGGTGCATAGACCTGTGAATCATCAGCATAGAGGTAGTAGTTAAATCTGTGTTTTCAGATGAAGATGGATAAGGCCAAGCCTCTAAAATAAAATCAGAAATAGATATGAAAGATGAACAAGCAGAAAACAGAGACATAAGACCAAGAAACAAGTTTTAAGAAGGGTGGGGATGAAGGATATCAACAGTTCAAGGTAGTCACAGGTTCTCAAAAGGTTACCTGGTGCATCCCTCTGCCCTACAGCAAGATCAATTATCCTCCTGTCTTTCCTTTCAGAAGTCTGTCTGCCCTGCTCTGGATGGCCTCCAACAGCGGAGATCCCACAGCCTCTGCAGGCAGTCTACCTTAGTGCTTTATTATCCTGATTGTTATGAAAGTTTCCTGATGTCTAACCGGAATCCTTCGCTGTAATTTAAGCCCATTATGTCATGTCCTTTCCATTATGCACAGATTGTTTCTGTCTTCCCTGCCGCTGTTTCTTCTGTAATTACTTTCATGTCCCCTCTCAAGCGCTTATTATTTAAGCTAAACAACCTCGTTCAGCCAATCTGTCCCGCGAGCTCGGGGTTTGAGATGTTGTATTCAGGCTCCTCTCCAAACAAACGACAACTTTTCTTGAAACGGGAAACACAGCCGAGGGAAAAGGGCATGTACAGAGAAGGGATAACTTCCCAGCTCTCCCAGTGATAGGTCTGTTTGAATATTGCATGTCTCAGCAAGATGTTACCTGGACCCTCAGCCAGGCTGTGATCAGTGATGATCCCAAATCAGCCAGTTTTTTTCTGTGTGTAATTGGGTAGCTTGTTACGCTTAAATACCATCGATTTGCACCCATAAGGCTTCTATTTCTGTGCTCAACTGCAACCTGGGCAGGAGTCTGTTCAGAAAGATCATTTAGCTGAGGATACAGTGCATCTGTCCTCTGCATTTCCTACACATTGATTTTTGATATTGCTTCTTTGGAGAAAATGATAAAAAGTTATCAATCTAGAATTGAATTATTTTTCCATTAGACTTTAATGCCTATTGTGTCTGGGCCCAAAAGATGTCTTAAATTTGTTATTTACAGACTTCTGGAGTCTGTGAAATTTTCAGAATGACATTGTGTAAATAATATTTCTCATTTTCTTTTCCTGCAAATTTCTTTTTGGAAATAAGACGCTCCTCTATATTAAGTTTATGTTTGTTTAAAAATCTGAGCCTTGGTGTTTTGAATCTATCAGTCTCTGCAAAAATATTTTCCATTACCAAAAGTGCATATTCATGTTTTCTTATCTAAACGTCCCTTTCACAAAACATCTACAGGAAAGTATAGATTTCCAACTCACACAATGGCCCAGCATGACTTTATATTGTCCCCAAACCATTTGTCCCATCAGACACTCAGAGGAGCAGCTGACTCCATCAGAGTAAAACAGCCCACATTTAGTTTCCTTTTTTTTTTTTTTTCCCTAGCCATTAGCTCTAGAAGTCTACTCCTGTTGGCAACTCTAACTGCTGTGCAATAATTTACCAGCGACCAGCACCCCAGCATGACTGTGATGGTGTAGTAGCACAATCATTAGTTTCTATTCTGCAGTGGCAGGATGTGACAGGGAGTCTACGATTTCGGATGATTCTGGTGTCAACTAACTGTGACACTCCATCAAACCCTGCATCCTTAATGTCATGGAGAGTTACATCCTTTCATGGGTGATAAAGCCCGGGCATTCTGACAACCTCGGTTTAAGTGTCCTCGTTGGCCTCGCTAGGCTCATGTCACTTCATTGTTTTATAACTTAAATTGTCTCATATTGAAAATGAGGATTCAATTTGAGATTTTATTGTTAACCTTTAAGGGCCTTGGAGCTCAAAGTCTACTCAAGAGGTAAGTGAAGTTTATGCTCCAATTCTTAATCTACCTTCAGTTACAGACTTCTGCACACGTACCCCATTGCTTCCTGATAGCTGTCTGAAAACTTTCCAGTTTTTAGTGACAGAATGAAATGAATGTAGATCTTCAGCTGTTCCCAGGGATGTTTTTAAAGATGGGTTCATTTTTCTTCTGTTTGTTTGAATCTTGCCACTTGTTTCACCTTAAAATTTTATGTTAGATCTGGAAAGAATTGGTCTTGCCCAGCCTCCTCTTTGAGGAAAATGCTGTTAAAAAACAAAAATTCAATGAAGCTTCCAAAGGGCGAATGCTAACTTTTAAATTGAAAATGCTTTAAATTTTAGTTTATAACAGGAATCTTCTTTGTTCTTCAAGTGGTCATTTTTCTTTTTATTAAAACCTGTTATTATCACAGAAAGCATTGCTCTTTGTGAAGTAACATTTCAGTAGTCAAAACCCCAATTTTCCCTAAGGAAATATTTCAAGGGAAAACTTTTACATGCCCTACTTAGCACCAAGTCTTCCCATTTAAACACCTCCACAAGTGGCCAAAGTTTCAAAAGAGATGCTCTTCCACTTAGGCACCCGAAGGAAGCGTTTGAATTCTGAGCAGCTTTTGAAACATCAGGCCACCTTGTTTGAGGTGTGCGAGAGAAAGACGTGCCCTTTTCAAGATGTAGCTCCAATGACGGGTCCTTAAGAACTTTTGAAAAATTCCCCTTTAAGAAGAAGAGGATTAGATCAAGGCGTGAATATTCCAGGCATAAATACAGCTATAACTCTGAAATCCACCCCTATTGCACGTGTTTATATGGTATTATGGCTTGCTTTCTTTATGTTTTCAGTGCAAGTGTTTTACATAGGGACTTGAATGGATTACAAATCAGCAATCTTCAGAACAGCACAAAAATTGTTGCTATTGAGAAAGGTGGTGTTTGTTTGCACAGAAATACACCTAATTTCTGCTTCTGCAGTTGAGCTTTCTCGAGGCCAGGGCTGACATCCAGCATGCCGTTAGGTATGGAAAGAGGTCCAGTCATGCTCCAAGCTGGCAGAGAGCTTGCAAAAACTAAGCTTAAAGAGAAGTGGATCCAAGCCAATCCCAGTGTCAGCACTCAGATCTACTCTCCTGTTCCTCCCCTGGAACAAGTAACCTTTTGCCCTTCCATTTTGTAAGGCATAAACTAGCTTCTTAATTAGGATTATTTTTCCCCCGCTGGAAAATGTATTAGCAAAGATTATTGTCAAAGTATAGAACTGTTTCCTCTTTATCTGGCACAATGCTGCTGTAGAACAACCAAGAGGTTCACAGCCCTCTCTACATCAAGATGCTCTACAGTATTTGCAACAATAGCTCAGAGAATACCATGAAATTGGGGTCTTTCAATCATCCTAAAGAGCCCTCCTCCTTCTTTCTTTGTAACTCCCCTCCCTGTTTTAATTCTGCGATATGGCCCCATCAAACTCTGTTATTTTTCCTCAAATAATCAGGTCTGGCCACTTCACAGTAAACCAACCTGTTGCTGAGAATATTCATTTGGATACACTTCATGGGATGCTAAGAAAATGTCAGATTTGAGGAAGGTCTCCTTCCATTTCCACAAGTCAACAAAACCTCATTGTCAATAACATCAAGGACTGTTGACAGATGTAATAAAATCAACATAGATTTATTTTCAGTGGCCATTGCCAAGTAGACATCAGCAAGAGATAACTACCCCTATATTAAACACACATCTAAAGCCAACACAGCAGGGGTGAAGGATGCTTGTGAAAGACATAAACAGCCTTCTCCTGCTTGCATCATCCCAGAGATACTACGGAGATTAAAAATTCCTGTCAATATACGGGCTAAAATCACCCACTGTGAACAAACTCATGAATTACAAAGAACTGGCCATAGCATCAGCAAAACGGAAGATTTTATCATCAGAGTGCTTTGGTGGGTCCTCCCTGCTGTAAACTCTTGTCACACCAACCCCGGTGAAGCCAACAGCATCAAACAAAAATGCAGCAAGGACACATGTGAAACTGGGAGAGAGGTTTTCCCATACATCCCTGCTAGGAAGACCAAAAGGCTGTTTTTGTGCCGCAATCAGGAGGGCGATCTGATAAAGCACTTTGCTAAGAGCCCTTCTGGAGAGATAAGCCCATCTGCTCTAGCAACAATGCACAAGGAAAAACAAGGCAAACCCCAAACAAACAAATAACCCCTGGCACTTCAGGATGTAGGAGTGAGGAAGTTTAGAGTGGATATATTTAAACTGATTACCAGACCTGTTTCCCCTGTATGTATATATATTTACATATACTTGCATATAATTATTTTCTGACTATCAGTGCAGATCAGACACTGGACACAAACTGATTTTCCTGCTGTTCCTAGGTGCCACATTTAAAAATGGCACGATCTCGGCTACTTCCCAGACTCCATAGATCTTCCTGAACTGTTAACCTGCTCTTAAGTGGAGAAGATAAGTCTGGTGATGAAAAGGAGGAGTACTAACACGTTCTGTTCGATTTTGAGAAGATCAGTTCAGCTGAATTCAGCTGACTCACTCAGATTACCAAGGTGAGGGTGGAGATGCTTTTCCCTTTGGCTGAGAGACAGTTTTGCTGGAAGCAGAGCTGCTTCCTTTGAGGGCTGCAAAGTATCTGCCAGCGGTACAGCTACTACTCCTCAGCTAAACCATTAGCAATCATTGACACCAATGAGTCCTTAATTTGGAATTATTTCCCCTATATGACAGAGCTTGAGAGTGCTCAAGTGTTTCTTGACAGAAAATAATGCAAACCCATGGGTTTGTAGTTTGGCTGCTGCAAAATTTTAGTGATTCTCAGCTGGTTTGGAGAAGTCATGGGCATCTCCTGGCCAAAACACTCCTGACCTATGTCTACTATCTCAAGACCAAAATTTTGGTGATTGAGCTTCTATCCATGGCTCCTGGTGAGTGACATTTCATCAGCTAACATTAAAGGGCGTACAGAATAATATTAAATTTAAAATTAAATTTAATAATTTAAAAATTTAATAATGAAATAATTTTAATAAAATAATTTAATAATAACATAAAAATTTAATTTTCATTTAAATTGAAGAATTTAATACTGGCAAAGACAAGCATTTCTTAAGTAAGAACATAAGGAAGGCCATGAGAAGTGGTAGAAAAGATCTTTCTAGTGTGGTATTTCATTGCCAGGGTTGAGAGGAGAGGCTCTGAGGAAGTGTGCCTGAAGTGGACAACCACATGGTTCCTACTGGGGATGCTCCTGAGGTGAACTGCAGCAAAATGTAGAAGTGTTGACAGGAACAATTTTTCTGTGGCATGAGTTCATAAGTTATTAGGAAGAAATTCTTCCCTGAGAGGGTGGTGAGGCCCTGGCATAGGGTGTCCAGAGAAGCTGTGGCTGCCCCTGGAAGCTGTGGCTGGCAGTGTCCCAGGCCAGGCTGGACAGGGCTTGGAGCACCCTGGGACAGTGGGAGGTGTCCCTGCCCATGGCAGGAGGTGGAATGAGGTGAACTTTAGGGTCTTTTCTCACCCAGGCCATTCTGGTTCTATGATTCTGGGACTAAGAAATAAACATTTTTCTTTCATTTAAACATCTTCGTGTTGGACCTCCTGACTGAACTAAACGCAGTCTTGAGCTACCTCTTTCACTTTTTCTACTTTCTTTTCAAATTAGTCTCAGTAACTTGTATTAAATGATTACACATACGATTTAAAAATCACCTGGTTTGCTAAATATCATCATCTCCCTTCTAGATAAAAACCAATAAACCTTGGTGTTTCAATCTAAAATTTAATTTTGTCTCTGAATTTATTTTAATTTCCTCAGCACTTCTGGATTGCCCTTATTACAGACAGCAAAAGCCTTATTTCCAGTCTGGCAGTAGTCCAGGAGGACCTGGAGCCTTAAGAAAAGGATTTCCTCCTCCACTCCTTTTTCCCATCCCCTCTTCTAGCCACAGAGGACTGATCACCCATGGAAAGACAGATGGTCCCCTGGATGGCTCCAGTAGGTGCTGAAGAGTTTTGAAATGCAGGACTCCTGCTATGCCTGCCCCATTTCTCCCTCCTGTGCAGGCAGCCAAAGTGGAGAGCAGTTCAAAAGCAGTTTTCATTTAAGCAAAGCCAGAGTAAAAAAATTGGAGAGTAAAAATGACACTAAAGTACTCCACAAACCCCAATTCTCCACTTAAAAGTGGTCACTCAAAGGCACTACAGGGGTAATAGCAGAAATGCCTGGCCATTATCCTGCTACACTGCTGCTCTCTCCTGCTCTGCCTCTGTTGGGACTGATCCTATTAGTTCCTTTAGGAAAGCAGAGATCTGATTGCAGAGCACTTTTGTGAGGTGTCCAGGGCAGGGACTCCTTTCTGCAAGGCTTATAAATTCTTGAGCTCTGTCCCAGAGGTAAATAAGTCACTGCAGTAAGGAATAATGCTAATACATCAGCCTGCTGCCCTGAAAGCGGTACGGTATCATTTGTGTGGGGCTGCGACTTAAAAACCTCAGATCTTTTCATGGTCACAAATGGACTGGAAATAGCAGATACATTTTTCATGGTAGTTATTGCATATCTGGAAAAAAGATTGCTGAGACAAACAGCAAACTACCAGGATCACAGTCATCTCTGCTGACTAAAAAGGGCCTTAAACACAGTGAGAGCACACTCTGGATGTGATTCTCCTGCACTGTGCACTATTACAGCCTCCAATAGAGCTGTGAAAGTCCTTTTCTCTCTGTCACGGAAGCACTCAGGTTGGTGCTGCAGAAAGATGTTAAGTATCTGAAAGGAAAACCCCCGTGCCTTGTGGAAAACCACCAGGTGTGAGATAATTAAACAGCATTTTGTGAGATGACAGATTTCTTTTCAGGACTTCCTCCAGCTCCGTGTTGCGTGCAGAGTTTGGATGGGAGGAAGGTTTATTTAACCCATGGAGAGCAGGCAGGTACAGGACTGAGATCCCTGTGACCTACCTGGAGTGTGGACAAGGAGGACTTGGGCTTCCAGTAAGCTTAACCCCTCCACGAGTGTAAATTGATCACTTAACATTAAAAAAAGAAAAAGTCAATTTTGCCTCTGACCCACTCACCTTCACATGACGACATGACATCTTAAAATCATAGTAAGTATTAGAAAAATTATGTTTTAAATATGGGCCTTTGTATCTTTTATCACATTCTCTCCTGCTGTGGTTATTACCTAATAATTTTTGACACTAGTGATTAAATATAAAAGTTTTACATTTTATGATTCTATTTCAAATACACAATTGCCAGCATATATATCAAGGCCAAAATTAGGCTCTTCTTAAAGAGTCTGTAATTATATTTATGCATTAAAGTGTCAGCTGTTTAAAATGAATAATTTCAAACAATATTTTTATGTAATTGTTTTAAAAATCAAACTGTTAATCAGACTTTATTGTCAGTCTCAACTAATGGCACACTTTTCAATATTTTAGACCACTCAGGGTGCTCTCTAACTTGAATAATCTTTAACAGCAATTTAAACAACAACCACAACTCAAATGGTGAGCACCCTCAGTAAACAAAATCTCCTCAGCAGCAGAACTCAGCCTAGAGAAGGAGCAAAATCCATCACTGAGGAAGCACTTCGTGGTTTACAGTTCTGTGCAACACTCAAAATATGAGAGAAAGGAAAAATGAGACCTTTCTAGAGGAGGTCAGGAGCAGGAAACTTAAAATTTTATTTCAACAATGATTTATTTTTCTGGCCTCTGTTTCCTAGATCTTTTTATACACTTGCTTAGGACGCCAGCTCTCCCTTCCAGTCAATAATATATAAACAAAATAATCTTCAAGTTCTGTTCTTCCCTAAAATGGTGTTGCTTTTGCACTTAGCACATGTCCCAGAGCCAAACTGGATCCCTGAGTCAGTGGTGTTGCTGTTTACTCAAATGCCACTGGGTATACGAATCACATTTGAAGTAACGGATATTTTTAATATCCCAGATGATGAGCTCACATAGCACAATAATTTCAGGCCAACAGCAAATCCCAAAGAATTTAGGATGTGGCAGCCAGCAAAGATGCCTGGCTGGAACACCTCGAGAAGAATGATTTAAAAGAGTGGGAGTTAATTTATAAGTTTTTAAACAGAGTGCCAAGGGAAAAATAAGTCTTCTGTACATCTGCCTACATTTTTTTGAGATCAGATTTCAGTGACTGAATGATAAAACAAAATGAAACAAAACAGGGAAAAAAAATAATAAAACCCAACAAAAACCAGATGAATGGATTTGCATGGGAGACAATTTATTCCTTAGTTTGCCTGCAGGAAAAAAATAAAGAGATATTGCAATTTGATAAGTACATACTTTCAAATATTACACCTAGCTCAATCACAAATATGGACTTCTGGATCTTAACTGCAGCTTTTAATTCTACTTTGACAAATTCATGTAAATAAATAGACCTGGAACGGACAATCCCTGGAAGTCTAAATCTCTTTTATGTAATCTTTGCCTGAGCTTCCCCACTGGAGGCTATCTGTTAGCTGTGAATTATTGCTCTTGCTTGTTTCCCTCCTGAGCAGTTCTCCAGGTGACTACAGCTGCTGTTTAAAGCAAACACTGTTTTTTGTCTGTCTCGAAATGCAAAGGTGGCTGTGGCATTTTTTGTAATTTTGTCAAATATCCAGGGTGATTTCTACATTTTCTCCACTCCTTACCCATGGAATTACATTTGAAAGGGATCATCTATGTCATGGGAATTCAACACCTGGAATTCTTCTATTAGCTTTGGGTTAGCAATACCCAGAAAAAGCAATAGTGACTTAGCTACACTGCCACATTTCTCTTGGTTGCACTTGATTTCCACCCACAATCATAAATCAGTCCTTATTTGTTCATACTTGGCTTGACATCTTTTGCCCTGACATCACTTTTCCCATCCCTGGAAGTGTTCAAGGCCAGGCTGGATGGGGCTTGGACCAACCTGGGGTAGTGGAAGGTGTCCCTTCCCTGACAGGGGTGGAACTGGATGGGCTTTAAAGTCACTTCCAACCCAAACCGTTCTGTGTTTCAATGATGACACTCAGCCCACATTTGCCAAAAGGTTCATGAACCCCACTGAACCTGGCTTGGTCTCTGGATTTGTAACAAAACCTCAAACAAAGCAACTTTCACCCTGCTGCAGGTTTTTTTAAAGGAAACTTTATCATTATTCTAGGAATCAACATTCTACTTGCTTAGAGGTTAGGGAAAAGTTATTAAAATAATAAGATTGAGACACACAGTGCAAATTAATCTGCCCAGGACTGGAAGATTTTTGCATGAAATTAAAGACTTGTAAATAAAGTATTTCAGAAGCTTTAAACTTGACACTGAGGATGACACTTCAGGCTGGATTATAAGACCACCCAAAATTTACAGTGGCCCCCAGACAGATAAGCAATGGGAAAAAAAAATGACAAAGGGATTTTCAAATTATAGATCTGGCACAGGGCAAAGTTTGATTATTTGATGAATTTGACTCAGGCAGCAAAGGTGTTGCTGCAGGTAAAATAGAGCACACCTTTGTGTAACACTTTTTAATGCTTTTTGTACAGAAGGATCGCAGTGATTGGAAGGGATAACTACATTTTCCAAGTGCTGGTGAGTCCCTTTGCCTCCTACATCCAAACTCAATAGCACCAAAATAAAAAATAACATGAGGTTGAAAGTAGCAATAAAGAAAACACCACCAGGTATTATTACATACTACAGGATGCACTAATTCAAGCAGCAATGCTTTGATTCACTGGACAGGTAATTCTGCTAGGACTGGGCTGCATCTCCTGCTCACCCATAAATGTGGGATACACCAGAAAAGTAGATTTTTGAATAGAAATCAGAAATGTGAAAGGTTCCCCTGCCTATTACATTGCCAGGTTTGCTTCATATATGGTGAGAAGGGTGTTCTTTTTCTGTCCCCACAGCCATGGTAAAGCATTTGGTGCACACTGAGAGCTCCCTGCTCACCGACGGCGCAGGCAGTTGGCTCCACTCGGAGATTTCCTGACTTTTAAGGCTGCGTTCTTCCAGCCAGTCTTGCTGTAGTTTAAACTGCATTGTATGAGTTTCCCTTTCCTTTTTGGAATAGTATAATTTGCTTCATAAATTACATATGGTGGAAGCCTGTTGAATGAATAACCTTGTTGCACAGAAAATTAATTCTTTTGACAGGTTTATTCCTTTAACAGATATTTGGTGGAGGATTTTACTGCATTATTGTATATACTGTGGCTTGCTGCACAGAAAATGTTTCACAGTATTTCAGCAGATTTATTCCTTTAACAGAAATAACTATTCCTGTCCGTTTACCATTTGTTACCTATGAAATAAATTCCTTAGCTACAGATTCTTAGAAGCAGCTCACTTGTTTTGCTCTTGTGTTTCATTTCAGTGCAGAGAAAATACATTTTCCCTTCAATCAGCATTCATTTAAATGCATGGTAATATATACAGTTGTAATGAACCATATTTTGTTTGATTATGTTAATCTCTAACAGTGTTAATTTCCTTATATATATGTTTATGTGATTTTTTTTTTTTAAATTAACTTTTTACCGTGCCTTACTAGAATATCTTGGATTATTTAAGGCTCCGCACACTATCTTGGCATGAGAATTACATAGCACAGATAGCACGACAGCAAAGGAAGTCAGATTGAGTGCCACATGACCTGATTTAAGCAAGGCTAATTATGTAATTAAGATATTGAAACAGGAGCCAGAATCTCTGAGTGCTGCTCCTAGTTTCGCCAAGAACCTCCAGTGGGACATTTAGCATTTAGCTTTTCTGTTCACTAGTTTTCCCTGCTGTGAAGGGGGGTTCTGATATTCAAAAAGCAGAATAAGCAGAAGAAAGCTGCTCTGGGTGCACTGCCTGCAGAACATGGGGCCTCAGATGTGCAAAGTCTTTGTAAAATAATTCCAGTTGTTTGCATGTTTTGTTTCGCTTTTTTGAAAAAATGTCATTTATTAAATTTAGGGAAGAATGAGTTGATTTTTTTTTCCTTTTCTCTTACCCCCACCCCCATCCCCTTCCTCCTTCGTTTTTCGAATGCTTAATCTAGGAAATTCAAGTTCTGTTGCTGCTTTGAGATTTAGAATTTGGTGGATAATCAGCTTCAGGAAAATGATACTCTGAGTGTGTCAGTGATGCCTACCCTACATCATACTGGGACCCAAGAAATAAGACACAGAGAAAACAGACATGACAGGAGTTTACAACTGACTTCTCACAAGATATCAAGGCAAGAGACACTTGTGTTATATCAGTACAAACGTCTGCACAGCCAATAAACTTCTCCAAATAAATGTTTGTAGACTGCTGACATAAAAAAAAAAAAGGAAAAAATGAAGGCCCAGCAACTGATTTTTTTTTTTTTTTTTACAGCATGAAATTTTTTTCAGTATTTCTCTATCAGAGCCAGCATACTTGATACACTAGAATATTCTTGTCCAAGACCACAGACCTCCCTTAAACTGAGCAGGACCAGTATAGTTTCTACAGACTTGGAAATAAAAAAAACCTTTTTTCCAAACCCAAAAAGCAATCACCCCAACTTTCCAAGACCAGTCAGAAAACT
Organism: Acanthiza pusilla; assembly: GCA_036630365.1. Taxonomy (NCBI): domain Eukaryota; kingdom Metazoa; phylum Chordata; class Aves; order Passeriformes; family Acanthizidae; genus Acanthiza; species Acanthiza pusilla. The sequence continues at coordinate 4,556,073 of JAXCHO010000001.1, forward strand.
CTCTCCTCAAAGCAAAAGCAAAACATATTAAAAATATGAACATGGGTAGGTAGGTACGTAGGTAGGTAGGTAGGTAGGTAATTTTGTCTGGAAGGCTATGAATTAATATTCATATGGTTCTTATAGAAGAGGAGAAAGACAGTGGCATACACACAAAATCCCAGCCCAGCACAAAAATAGGCTCTGTGTAAAAATCATGTTTGCTTTCTTTAATCTTGGGGTAACTTAAGGATTACATTTGGCTCCACTATCATATTCTTCTAAAATCCTTTTAAATACTTATCCTTGGACTACTTTCATGGCTCTGATGTGAGAAAAATTACAAAATAGCACGAGGTGAATGTAAAATTAGAGACACGCCAAGGTGATGTGAGTGCAGTGGGACTGCAGTTTGGAGTGATGGAGGACAAGGCATGGACACCCAGCATCTCACACCCAGAACCGACACCCCTGTGGATTTCCACGGTGGAGCATTCCAGAGGCCCTGCTCAGTCCATTTTCTGCTCTGCCCATCAATCTGCACAGCTTGAGTCTGAAGCAGAGGTCTCCGAAGACAGCGGCGTCAACGCTTAACCCAAGTGAGTGAAGAAACAGAAGCTTGATAGGTCACATAAATATTTTGGAGGTGGGTGGGTGACAATGTGTAAGCCACAGTGAGAGCTTTGAATGACTTCCCTACCATCCTGCTGAATTTAGCAGCATTCAGACTCATCTGCACCAGAAACGTGACCTCCCGATTTAGATCGCGGAGCTCTCAAATAATACTCAAGAAATAGGCTTCACACTCCTGATCCAAGCTGATTTGGGGTAAGGATCTGAAATTTCTAATTGCCCACAGATAGGGCAAAAAGGAGTATTCCTTTAATTAATAACTTCTGGCTACATCACGACACCGTGGTCAGTCCTATCAACAAGGCAACTCTGGTGACGCAGAACTCTCAGAAAAGAAAAGCTTCAACAACACAAACATCCCAGAAGCCACTCAGTGTTGTGTTTCATTGAAAAAAGAAACAGAGAACCTGATTCACTGCTTCATAAATACAGCAAGCTTGTGTGCCAGGGAAATCATCAAAAATCTAGGCTAGTCTAGGAGTGAATTATTCCCAGACTGATGGCACTGGGACACGTGGCACCAACTCAAGTGAATTTCTAGGGGTAGGGGGAAATAATATGGACAAATATAGACTGGCTGGACTGCAGGGAATTATTTCAATTGCATTTCTTGCACAAAACTTAAATCTGCAAAACACGTGTACAAAAAGATTGTCCTATGGCCTCCCCACCCCCCATTATTTCTTCACACCAAGTCTGTTCTTACTGAATTTTCTCAAGATTAATGAGCAACTCTGCAAGTGGCCACCACACACTCCTCATTTTGTAATTTCTGGGGAATACCCTGTCTCAGTTGCTGTTGTTTAATTATAGTCTAGTAAAAAAATATTCCAAAGTTCTCCGAGAGAGAGGCCAATAGGTATATGGAAAACACATGAATATGCAATTTTAACAGCTGAAACTGTATATATCTGGCAGACCTTACCTAATGGTTCAACCAAATCCCCTTGGCAAGCTTATGCCAATGTTATTTTTACTGTTTCACTGGTTTGTTATATATGTAAAAGAATAATATTTGGTCCAAGTTTCAAGGCAGCTGGTGCATTCATGATAGGCCCCCAAAAGGCAGCTTTGAAAAGGAGAAAAATAAATTATTTTGTATGGAGTAGTCAAGAGTCCACTCAGAGACAGCTGTTTGTATTTGTCACCTTGAAAATCAAACAAATTGCCAATCAACAAGTTACCCACAACTGGAATTTGAAATGGTAAATTATATTTCTCTAACAGACACACTGGATTTCACAGCAAAATTATTTCTTTTTCTTCCCTTCACAGAGACCAATCCAAAAGACATAGTGTGAGGAAAATACAGAATTATACTTCGAAAGATTTGAAAAATGCAATTTTGCAATTACAGCAATCTACAATTTGGTCTGTGTGTGTCTGTGCACCCATGCAAGCACAACCTCATCTCTTCTGCTGGACTTGACTTCATCTGCATTTGCACCCAGCTGTTTTCCTGCACGATAACCAAAACATTGGAAATTTGTTGAGGATGGCACAGGACTGACAAGGAGATTTTAGTCAGTGCATCAAATTAGAAAAGTCTCAATCCTGACTAAGTTGCAGCTTGGAAGCGAGCTGCCAGCAACACCCTCTGAAGCAGATGGTTCCCACCACTTGGAATGCTCCTTTCCGTGCACTCCAGTGACTCCTGAAATAACAGAGCTCTACAGATCGGGAGGGAAGATGAGTGGAAGTCAGACAGTGCTGAGCTCCACTTAGCAGCCTCTTAGCGATGGTTTGGTCAATGCTCCTCTGCCCACTTGAGAAAAATCACTGGCAGGTCATCACTAATGACACGTCTCTATCCTATCCAGGGCCTGTTACAAACATCCATTGGATATCTTTTAGCCAGTGTGTGTCTCAGACTTGTTAGAAAAGGGATATCAGAGAAGGATGTCATAAAGCGCAAACCACCAGCATATCTCAGAATAATTGAAGCAATAGATGGAGCAGAATCTGTTGTAAAAATTTTCCAATAAAATAAATTACTTATAAGGTGTCTCAAAACATGCTGGAAAGTTAGGAATCATGAGCACTATTACATGGCAAATAAAGATCACTGTTTTAATAGTTTGGATGCTTGATGAAGGGCATAGTTTGCCGAGTGTTGCAGAAGGTTATCAGTCACATGACATTTGTAAAATTAAAATCTCCTGCCTTTCTAAAATGTGCTTTCACTAGGCCACGAGTTACTGAGAACAGCAAAGGAATAGCTAAATGAAATGCCAGGGATTTTGCTCCACAGGATGTCAAATTAGATTATCCACCCTTTAAAGCCATAAATACATGAATTATTACACTTGTTTTACAAATGAGAAAACTGAGGCATAGACAATATCAAAGGGCTTTATAAATGTGAATGACTCAATAACATTCTGCTATTGTTTATTATCCATATTCCTGTTTTTAAATGACAGAACGTAGGCACATAGAAATGAAATGACTATCTAAAGTCACACCAGTCTCCTCCTTTAACCTGATAAATGGGTAAGTAGGCATGCCATTTTGACATACTAATATATGTGTTAAGGTATTAATTTCCCATACATCTTGAATATATGGATCATTGGGGAGCACTTTCTGTTGAAAACAGCAACAGTCATATTTTTCTCACTTGAAACTTTTTTCTTATTGTGATAGTTACATTAAATGGAAAAAGTCCTTGTTTTTCTCTGAGCTTGGTGAGAACAAAGGCTAAAAGGCATATTAGTTTGCGTGGCAGAAAAGAGGGATTTGGGGCTGGAATACACAATGGTCAGAGCGAAGGGAGTGGGATTCCATCCACACATACTGGCCTACAGAATATCAGTGGCAAATTCCTCTCAGTCCATTCAGGGTGGGCTATTTTTGGTGAAAAATTAATCAGCGGTGTTTCAAGGTATTTAGGAGGGCAAAGAAGCAATGTCTTTCCTTTATGGCTACACTGCAGTGATCAGTGCCTCTGCAGGTGTGTAATTTAAAGAGGTGCTAGGAGAAAGATGAGCATAACCAGGAAGGATACAGGGTGTACGCGAAGGTGACTGTAGAGGTTGCAGCTGAATGACTGCAGGGCTGCATAATCATCTATCAGATAACGCTTGAGTTTATTTGCCTTGATTTGAACTCTCTGCTTAGAGCCAGGACACAATGCTCAGAGGTTAACAGGGCGATGCCACGCGGCACAAAATAACCTGCATGGAAAAGTTTCTCACAGAATCAGGCATGACAGTCCAGATCTTGGCTGATGTAGATCACTGCAACAGCACGTGTATTCACAGAAACTCTGTATTTCAGCCATCCAGCCAATGCTCTAACACTGCAGCTCTCAGATCAGTCCCAGCAGAACTAAGTTCACCTTCCACAACCCACTCACCATCCAGCCACTTGCTCAGTCTGGCCCAGAAGTAATTAAAAAAGAAAGTTTTCTTAACGATATTGACCTGTGTCAGAAAGCAAAGTCTCAATTCATCTGTTTGCCTCCCTACCACTGCTAATAGTCAGGAATATACCAAAAAGGAAAAGTGACTGACTTATCAACATTATTTTCCTTGTTCTTGATCTAGGTCATCAAGTAGATTAATATGTAGTTGCAAGCTGTTCATTCATTGTAGAGGAGCATGTACATAGCAGGAAATATCTCCCATGGCACTGATAAACTCTCAGAGGCTATAGGCCAAGGTGTTTATGCTCCAATGGAGACATTTGTGCCAAGTACCTGCTCCCAGTGATATAGTTATAAGCATTAAACTCGAAATGTAACTTTAAAAATCTATTACGGTCTATAGCTTTTATTATTTCCAAGACGGACAACTGTGTTGGTTATTATCAATATGTTGTGAAAGGAGCTCTGACGCCTGGGATTTGAGGTGGGGGGATGGGGGAAAGGCAGGCGGGAACACTTAGACCAAATGTTAACAAACTGATAAAGCGTTGCAAAAATGTTTGAGGCAAATGTTTCCCTTTTCCAGCCCCACACCAGCTTTCAGCACACACCCAGCAGGAGCAGTGCGAGATAACCTTTAACTGATAGCATCTACACACTTCCTTGCCAGGATCCCTCTTTGTGACTAGGATGGCAATTTTTCCAGCCTCTCCATTTCTAGGATCTTCCTTCCATATTCCTCTCCTGATTCATCCATCTGTTGTCTATATGGATGTCTCCAGCCAACAGATTTACAGATTTACCCAACCATCACTGTCTCCGAATCTACTGTACCTGACACTGATTTTTGACTCTCTTCCTCTTCGCTTTGTACTCCTAGCTTTGCTGTCTCCTTCAAGAGCAAGTTTTCCTCATGTCTGTGAGTGAGGAAACTGAGTTCAGAGACACAAATTTCTCTCTAGTCTTGGAAATTCTCCTCTTTGTTGCCAGGTTCATCTTAGTGTAAGGTTCCTTGCCCCTGGCAGGGGAGTTAGAACTAGATAATCTTTGAGGTCCCTTCCAACACAAACAATTCTATAATTCTGTATCTTTCTGTCATTAACTCAGACTTCTTCTTTCCTCCCTCAGGTTTTTTCCCTCCTGGCTCTTGACCTCACGTTTGGCCATAGCAGGTGGACAGCCCTCCTGGAGCACCAAGGGCCACTTCTGGCTGGTGGTCCCTGTCAGGACACTCACGTCCACTTCAACATAGTGACAGGGGAGGGGAAGCAGAAATGGCAAACTCATGGTTGCAAAAATCCTTCCAGAGCCATCATACACAAAGAAATAAATGCACAGAAGCAGCCCATATATGACAGATCACAAAGTAAAATCACCTTAGTAGAAATAAAGTACTTCCAGTGTGTTGATACACTGGAAGTCAGAACACTCTCAGACTAAATTTCTGTTTTAATTGCTTTGAGGACAAGGAAACAAGTATTCCAATAATAAGTTACTTTTTTTGACCACATGAAAATGTGGAATGTCAACAGCAGTGGGTGTTTCAGGCTGTTTACCAGTGAAATTGTTATTGCACCCACTGCCATGTAATATTGCAGCACTTGAAATGTGGTGAACTCTTTGATGTGAATCCTGCAGCAGCAGATCCCACACAAGGCAACAGAGAACTTGGCCTTCAAAGTTTCAGAGACCTAACACAGACCCAAACCCAAAAAAGTTGTGATTTCTTGTCCTGAATGATTAGGTTTGTAGTTTTACAAGATGACACTTCCCCTATGAAAGAAAATAGGCTGTCTCAAAGCTGAATGTTTGGATTAGAAAAACATTTACATACATGGCCCTGTTATTGTCCAATGCTTTAAAAAAAGTAAATCTATGCTGTTAAAGCCACTAGCACAACTTTATTTGGAACAGCGGCAAAAAATAGATACAGTGTAGAAAAGATTTGTATTTTATAAGGAGACAGTCAAGTGATGCTCTTCTGGCCATACAAATGTTTTCCTCTACTAATTGACATAATGAAATTTTTATACTTTCTTATATTCAAACACTGTCGTTTTAATATTTTGAATGAAATTTATAATCCTTTCCTTCACCAGCTGATACAATAGGACCAAAGTAAGCATTTTTGTATGCTCAATGAAAGCTCAGTGAAAGAAACGAGTCAGAGTTAAACTTAAGAAAACCACTAAGAAAAACAAATTGTACAGCAAAAATAAAGCACCAAGTGTTAAAAAATATTTTATAGACACCAGCAAAATTATTTTCCTACCTTGTTGTGACATTATGAAGAAAACAAAACTCAGAATGCAAGTTTTGATTAAAAAATCTGTCAGTTCACATGTAATTTAATATGGAGTGACATATACGGCTAAAAGGTACATTTTAACATTAAAGACCAAAACTCCAATGATTAATATTACAGTGATGACAGAATGGGAGTGCCTTATTTTAATCCACTGTTTATCTCAACGGGGTAATTTATAGATCACTCGACATGTTTTAATAGCAGGCATAAAAAGGTACCCTCTAATATCCACTTACTTGCAAGAGCTGACATTTGGAGTTACATGTTCAGAAAATACCAGCAACTGCATTTGTTGGACATATATACAAATAACCAGTCATCCCACACACAGTTTATAAAAAGTGATCTATTAATAACAAAACAGCTCCGGAGACACACGGCCTCTTAATATTCAGGTAGAGTATCAAGTGTTTAAGTTAAAATAAGGGCAGGAGCACAAAGAGTGGTCAGCGCATTGATTTGGCTGCCAAATATAGTTTTTACCATCATAAATCTCTGGCTGACAACTGCACAAAGGCTGCTTTACCTAAACCCTGCCAAGGAAGGGTGTTTGCTGCCGGATTGCCTGATAGTCACTATGACAACTGATGCCACAATTAGACAAGTACAATCCCACTTTCAAACAGGCACACAAGTCATTAATTCAGCAGGACTTTTGTTGACAATATGTTATGAGGGAAATATTTAATGCAATTCCGAGGCTGATATATTCTCCTGTTATCTGTAGTAAAATAAATTGCAAGAACTGATGAAAACAACCGTTTAATTAGTCTAAAGTGAGCCGAGGAAGCTATCCTGAACATTTTGGTTTAATGAACTCACAGGTGCACAGAGCTCCTTAGAGCAGGAGCAGACGATTTGAAGAACATGCTAAGAAAGATGTCACATTTGGGGGGACAGCAAAAGAGAGAGACAATAAAATGTTTTGAAAAGAGAGCAAACAAATTGCGTTCCAATCCTCGCATTCTATGAAGATGTCCATGAGCATCTTTTCCCCTGTGTGAGGGAAAAATTTCTCAAGGGCTCAACAAGATGATCTGAGCAACTGCAGAGAAATAAGACTCTGATCACCACTACAATGACATTTTTCCCACCTAGGAGAAGCAAACTGACTTGTTTACAAAACTATTTCCCACTTGATCTGTTCTTTGAGGCCACTGGGAAGGTCATGAGGAAAGCAAAAGAGTCATAGGGGGAGGAAAATGCAGAACAGACAGAGTCTCATACAACTGTGAGTACTAAAAGAAAGGCCTTGAGGGAGTCAGGGGACAAAGATCAGTAAGACATTGACTCACATATTCACAGGGAGAGCTCTGAGACCCTCTGCTCTGTGAGATGTCCTTTGTATAACCCATCTATTGCTGTAAAGCAGTTACTCTGGGGAGGGAGACACCAAGGGTGACACCAAGACAAGAAGCATTTGATATTTTTGGGCTTGGTAGTCAGGAAGAGGGTGAACTGACCTTGACTTGAGCAGGAGCATGGTCTGGGGGATCTCCTGAGGTCATTCCAGAGGGAAAAAAAAAAAAAAACCCAACAAAAAAAACACCCAACCAAACAAAAAAAAAAACCACTATATGGGTGCTGATGCTGCATTTAAGTTGAAAGAGAAGTTTGGTTGCAGGAGCTGCTGAAGTCTCCAGGTGGTTAGAACCTAAGCCAAATCCAAACCATTTCAGCCCCACAGGAGCCAAATTTGTGAGTCCTGCACATGAGTCCTCCCTGTCCGTGTCCCAGTGTGTTCAAAGCCATATTCTGCAGTGCTGGTGGGACCGGGCATGGGGCAGAGCTGAGTGTGGGAATGTTAATGTAGGCAGTGTGAAGCATTGCACTTTTTCAAGAGCAGATCTGGGCAGTGTCCCAGTCAGACATCCTTGCATCTCATTTCCGCTGCAGGAGCAGAACAAGGAGGCAGTGAGAGGCCAGGCTCTCTCCCCATCCCTGCTCTAAGTGGGCAATTTCCACCCACTCCTCACCTGAATGGCCTCAGGCAGTGTGGCCAGGAGGTGGACAATGAGGCCATTTTGCACAGCGCAGCATCAATGTCCTAATTTCTGGAGCTGCTGAAAGGAAAATCAGCTCTTGCGCTGCTGGCCCAGGGAAGCTCTTCCTCTGGTTTTATCCTGGTTGTGGCTGGGGTAGAGTTAATTCTCTTCCCAGTAGCTAGTACAGAGCTGTGTTTTGGATTTAGGATGAGAATAATATTGGTAACATGCTGATGGTTTAGTTGTTGCTGGGTAGGGCTGACAGAGTTAAGGACTTAGCTTCCTGTGCTGCCCTGCCAGAGGGGAACTGAGGGGTACAAGGAGATGGGAGGGGGCACAGCTGGGACAGCTGACCCCAGCAGAGGGGCCAGAGGGACATTATAGACCATACAGTGTTATTAAACAGCCAAAAGCTATAAACTCGTTTTACCCAACCCATAAGTTTTATTTTTTTTCTGTTTCTCTCCCCCATCCCACTGGAGGGGAGCTGTGCAACGTTCTGTTGCTGCTGGATTAAGCCACAACAGGCGTCAATTATTCATCTCCCCAATAAACACTGCTGCTCACTCTCTACCAGCACTAGCACAGACAAAGTAGTGGAGAGCTGTGCTGCTCTTCACCAGAGCCCTGAATAGGGAATCCTCAGTATTTTGGTGTCCTTGCACCTCAAAACTGAAGACAAGGACACATTCACCCAAAGAAACTTGGTCTAATCGCTCAAGAAAATGATGGTACAGATGATGATTTTTTCTCCATCCAGCCCCAGTCCTCCCTGCTCCCTCCCATACACAGGAATCACTGCTCCTCTCCAGCTTTAGTTATGGGCTGCCATATATTGTAAGGAAATTAAGTATTTTATTTAACTGAAAGCATGGGACATTCCACTGTAACAGATATGGTATCAAAGTCTATTACTACCTGTGATCCCTCTAACAGACCAACTTTTCAGTAAGCAGAGGAATCTCTGTTTGCAGCCACCATGGAAGATGGGTACAAGAACCCCAGGAAAACCCTATTGTACTGATTGAACAGAAGTTATGAATAACTTCAAAAAATTACAAAAATAAAGCAGTAATTTGGTGTGTGATTCCCTTATACCAAAACAGGATGTCTAGATGCTTGCAGCTGATTCTGTGGTTCACAAAATAGAGCAGGACTAGTGCGTGCATTATAAAGAAAATCAGATAGAAACCACACTATGATAAACAACATTAGTCATGCTACTTTCCTCCTCACATCCTGATGCTTTTAAAAATCAGGCAAATATATATCATCCCAATTTCACACACAAACTTGGTACAGAGAAGTTAAATTATTTACTCAAGATCAAAGTGTAAGAGGGCAGGTCTGCTTCTCAGACCCCCCTACTCATGGGTAAGAAATATGCCTGGAGTTGGACTTCAGTGGTCCTTGTGGGTCCCTTCCAGCTCAGGATAGGATTCAATGATTCTCTGTCTATCCAAGTTATGGTTTAGGCCAGAATAATTGATCCTGTTCAGCAGCAATAACCTGGTATTTGCAGGAAAACATGAGCGACATGTTTTACCACAAATCAACGGTTGCATGAAAACTTCAACTTCCTTTCTATAGGAAATTCCCCACATGCCACTCGCCTTTGGGGAAATTCAGTAAGAGCTTAGTCCAACTTCATTACAATTAATAAGGCTTCTGCCTACTTAGAACCAGCCACAACCATTTTCTCCCTTTGCCTCCCTTAATTGCTCCTCATGCTGAAGACTACAAATAATTCAGCAGCTATTGGTAGAGGAAACACACAAAGCTAAAACTATTGCACTAAAATAAATTTTCATGTTCTTATGCCTTGTGGCACTAATGGATGCTTGCCTGCAGGGTTTGTTTTGTCAGTTTTAATTTTAATTAGGAATTAACTCTGCAATGTGTGTCTAGTTTCTTCACCCCATTTTTTTCCCCCCACTGGATTACATTTCAGTTGCATCATGCCTCCTTCCTAAGGCTTCTGGAAGGGCTCTGCACACTTATTTATAAAGATTCCAGTTTTCCACTCTGACTCTTTCTCATGTTTGATTACATCATCCTCTTCTAGATAAGTGTGTTTGTTAACATAATGACATTACTGTTCAATTTTCGCAAAGCAATTAAGGATGTGTTTAATTTGAAGAATCTCAGTTGTTTTATTGTCTGCAATTAGGTATATTAACTTCAGTGGGAGTAGTAAATACTAATAAAAGTGCTTTGCTGAGCTAAAGTCTTTCAGAAGGATATACAGACAACACAACTGCATACTTTTATGTAACAAATTCTGCATGATTTTGATGTATACAGTTATTAGAGTAATTTCTTGTAACAGAGAAAGAATCCTACATTATAGCAACAGACAGCATTTTCACTCCCCACCAACTTGGCTACAGAAAATACATGCTTCATTTGAATGAAAACTTCTTTTGTTTTGCCTGGCAAACATTAAAAAATAAATCTACTGCGATTGAATCGATAAGGATCCCTGCCCAATGCACTGTTAAGTGGCAATATCCACGTTTTCTTTTCCATGGGATTAGTTTACTGCTTTTCCAAATGAATGCGTGATGGCATCGTTAGTGCCAAGTTCTTATGTAAGAGTTATTAGATATTTAAACACCGATGTTTGAGTGTCCATCGTACACTTAAAATAGATGACTGTCAGGTCTTGTAAACTCCAAACTGAAGCTGAAACGTTTATCTGATCTGAAAGCCATTTATTGAAACTATATTTTGTGCCTTTCAAGTGGCACTGCTATTATATAAGGGGAAAGCTGGAACTAACACCGCAAAATCCTAATGATCCTCGCCTGCCTTGCACAAGTCCAGTGGACCAGATCCAGAATTCATCGGAAGTGACAGGTGCCTGTCAATGCCAGCATCAATGGCACTGGGCAGGAAGGAGGGTAAATGACAGTGATATAGGAATTTCAAATGGATTAGTGGACCCAGACATAGTTTGATGAGGGAAGGAGTGATAAGAGTGACAAGGAAGTTCTCCCTGCTGCCTTGGGTGATCTCTCCGGCACCCGTGTTTTAGGGTTGGAATATGATGGTTTTGCTGGCGGGGGGTGGATTTCTGGAGGAATATTATTAAGTTTTCTTTCTCAGTGTTGGTTGTTGAGTGGCTGTTTTTGTCATTAAAGACCAAAGAGCTGTGCTGTGGCAGGATTTCACACAGAGTCCCCCCGTCCCAGGTGACCTCTTGGTCAACATCACTGCTTAATTCTGCAAGATCAGTACTTTTAACATTTGGATACTTGAGATTTCCTCAAGGCACGACAGCACTGCATATTCCAGTATTTACTGAAGGAATATATCAATGTTTCTGCACAGCCACCCAACATGCAGACCTATTAAAAAATAATGTTCATGCTGCTTTTATTTTGGTCTATGAATAAATATACTCTGCAACTTCCTTCCAAAACAAATGTCTTCTCTCGCAAGGCCTGCCATGTTATGTTGCATCGCTGCACATTAAAAGTTAAAAAATTATTTATCCTGAATTGTTAAAATTTTCATTAATGGCAATTTATGTCACTCAAAGAAACCTCCTTGGGAAGAACATGGCATACTTGTACAGACCTATTATGAGAGTTGTCAGAAACATTTGTCCTTATGAAATATAAATAGACAGTATGTTAGATGATTTAGTGAGGGATCTCTTATTTATTTAAAAACAAACATGTTTTTTTCATTTCTCCTTTCAGGAAACCAGGTCATGTAGATTAGACAAGGAGGCTCTCAGGCTAATGATAACACATCCGTAAATATTTTCTCAAACAGCTTATCCATCTCTCCAAACACCCCAGGCTCGGACCTGCCCTGGGGCAGAAGGCATCACCTTAGTCCTTCTCCACTTCTCCATGAGGACACAGCAGGGCTCAGCCAGGCCCTACTCTGTCACCTCCTTCCCTGGGGATTTGGTTTCCAAAGCACCCTCACAGGAACCCTTTCACCCAGTGAAACATAATTTCTCCAGCACTCACAGCTCTCACTGCCTCCAAACATCAGGTGAATTTACCCCTGGAAAAAAAATGGTCTGTGCTGCCTTTGAATTAGACCTGGGTGGGTAAACAAGGATCATTTCTTTGTTCTTGCTGATAATGGCTTACCAAAGCTGTGCGCAGAGCTCCGCAGTGATGCTCAACTTAATTTTCTACAACTGCTGAGGTTCATAACCAGAATCCATTTCAGGTGGACATAAAAATCCAGCCCAATATTTACTTGCCACTGGATACAAATGTTACCTAGTGAAGTCTGCACTAGTGTCAGAGAGGTGGATAAATCCTTCAACTTTGTTAAATGTGGAATAAAGGAGAGAATAACTTGAATTAAATTCCTGTGCCCACTTGAAATGATGTCTGGCTGTGCCTCTGTACCTGTGCCTGATTTTTGCATGAAAATATTCTCTTTGTCCCTATCTGGTGTTCTCCTTCAAAAAGGAATTGAGTTAAAAAAGAAGGCAATAATGTAAGATTTTTAAGCAAACAGTTCAATATTTCCTTTAAAATGTTCTCTGTATTCAAGAGCACTTTGATTTCTATCTTTTTTTTTTCCCTCCAGGCTTTGAAACTGTACCTCTTTTAAAAAAAGACCATCCCTGATTTTAGTCTTTTGTTCCTTTATGAGCTTTGTCCCCGACTTTTAAATGTGGAGAGAGTTGAGAGGCATGTTGTGAGAGGAGAGAAAATAAAAAAAAGTAAAAAAAAAAAAACTTGCAAACTGTGTTAAATACACCTTTTGTTCATTACGTTTAATATAACATTCACTATGAAGATTGATATTGAATTATACATTAATTTTAATGCTAAATAACTTTTCTATTTAAAAACCCCTTAGTTTTCTTATAATGTACAGTAATTAAAAAGTGAACCAAAAGAGGCAGCAATAAATCAGGGTGCACAATGCAGTAAAAATATTATAATTAATATTTAACATACGTTTTGATTACTTTTAGAATAAGTACAAGAAATATCAATTAGAATATATATTCAAACTTTGCTGCCTTTTCCCCATTATACTCTGCAAAGGGGCTATTTTTAATTCTGGATATTGCATACAAAATAATACATAGTCCCTAATTAAATATAAGGCTGCAATTCAATCGAGAGTTTCTGCTGATGTCATAAATAATAAGAGCACAGCTCGAGGTATCAATGAATGGCAGCCAAAGCCCGAGATTGAATTACAACTTCAGCATTCAGTCTGTGGATCTGTATTGTTATTTGCAATAGATGGAAAATGATTATTATTATTTTTTAAATACAGACAAAAAGAAGGAAATTTGAATTCAAAATCGGTGACTCGGTGGTGGAAGATTAGAAGTCTTGTGATTAGAGAACACAGCTTATTGGAAATTGAAATGTACAAATGTTCCCGGCAGCGAATCTGTAGTTGAGGCTAAATTCTGCCTTTTGTTTGTTGGGTTTCTGAAACCTACGGGCAGTTCATACCTAAAAAATCAAATGGAGGTGTCGTTCTCAAGAGTTTTGCCTCTGCCCACCCAATCTGTGCCCAGCAGCCATCACGGGAGCTGCCAGCCTGGGGGTCCCAGCACAGAGCAGAAATCCTGGAGGCAGAAGGCGCTGCCAGGGTGAAAATCAGTGACACCAAGTCACCCTGACCCCACTCGTGGAAGGAGCCTTCCACCCCTGCAGTCTTTTACCCCCAGCAGGTTTTCTACATAAACCCCAATTATTTATCATTTCCATTCAGAATGAATAAGGGCTGCACACTCATGTGGACATTTTCCCCAAATAAATGACCCCTTAATAACCAGAAAGGTTTTTATTTATGTAACATATTGGATTTCAGTTATGTTATGGCAGCAGAAAGAAGGTAGTTAATCAATATGAAGGCTTGCTTTCAACAGATTGCACAGCACTCAGCATGACAAGATCCCCTTCTGCTACACCACAGGTCGCTCGTTTGTATTTTAGGGCCATTTTTCCATGCTTAGCACATCCATCTAGCCATGAGGATGTACACCTCTCCATCTGACTCTGGCACGCAAAAAGTCAACAGTTTAAAGGTGCTAAAATGCCAGGAGTCCTGAGCAAGGTGTGAGACACAGCTGTGATGCCGTGAGCCTAAACCATGTCACTGGCTTTAGAGGGGTTTGTCACCTCGCTCCTGCCCAAACTCAAGGCTTCAAAAAGTCTGTCCCCTGTCCTGAGTTGGTTTGGACAGATGGTGGGGGCCAATATTTTCCCCAGCCTAGGGAAAAATAGTAACAGTTCTGGCAGAGTCTGGTCTGTTTGCCCTGTGATACACTCATAAGGCGCCCCACTTTCCTCCCTGGGTAGGTGGGTACTGAGGGCTAGATCCCAGCTTTTCAAGAAAAAAAAAAATTGATGGTTTATATTTGGAAACCCTGTGGTTCCCTACATCTCACGTGCTACCTTCTGACATGGGCTGGCTATGCCAGAATCCACAGATTTTTCTTTAAAAAATTGAATTGCTGTCTAAGAGCAAGTATTTTTTCTCATTTAGGCTAAGAAGAACAAAGAGCCAAGAGACCCTGAAAACACACAATGAAGCCCCTTGGAATACAATTTCTCTTTGTATGGTAGGTTTTACTCAATATTTAAATATCCTATTGTTCTTAAACACATAAATTTCATTGCCTTTTCCCTAAAAAGAGCCATTTCCTAAGGAGTCTTAAACTATACAATAACAATTGTCATGATAGCCTGTTTATGCTTTCCAGGTGATTTTCTGAAGGGCAGAAAATACATGTTTCTTTCAGACATTTGCTGTTAACTCCGAACAACCTGTAGAAATTTTGATGTTCACCTTCGTAACATCTGAGTGAGGGTTTGGTAGTGCCTGTAACTGATCATACAGATATGGGCCCAAGGTTTTCAGAAGAGCTTTGCCCTGGTGTGAAGGAACCCTGAGAGGCCTTGTGAAAGCAGACATGGGAGCAGTGAAACCAAGGCACAAAATCCTGAGATGGTCCTTCCTAACACTCAATACATCTCACTGCTTTTTATCAACACCAACATGAGCAACGTAATTTGCTGCCAAAATAAACCTGCCATAAAAACAGATACTTTGATATTGCTGATAAACAGGTATTTCAATTTGTAAAGTGTATGCTTACATTGCTATGGGAAGATGTTAGTCCCAGGGTGATATTTAGAAAACACAAGCAGCTGCCTCTGTCCCCAGGTACACATAACATGGTAATAATCATCTTCCTCCATGATAAGCTGCTGTAGGTGCCTTAGTTACCTCTTTCCTATGTCTCACTTGATTCTGAATTTGTCAGGATTTGTTGTTTTCTTCATCTTGGTTTTGGAGATGATTTCATTAGGGCTAAGAAAGTTAAGTTCTCGGATCTGTTGCATGACTCTTGAATTTAGACTTTTCTATGTCCTTTCAACGGTGAGAGGGAAATCTTTAACAGACACACCTCTCACCATCTCCTCCATCCATCAGTGGCTCCCTGACATATCCAAAAAGCAGTGCCTGGAAGCAGAGGCCAAGTCTCATTTGTGCCAGCTACAACTCAAATTTAACCCTACCTTCACTCAGCGCCAACCTGCACATGTGGGGCTGTGTCTTTAGACACTGCTGCTGAATTTGGTCCAGCCAGGGCTTCATCTGCAAAACACATCAGTAGGAAAGAGGTGCTAGATGATAGATTCTGTGGCTATTTCATCTCCAGATGGAAGCAGCTCTTCAAATGAAATGCCAGCAGAAAAATCCAGCAAAATAACCCAATGGTTTGCTGCCCTGCAAATAGTTGGTGCTGCTTTGGGATGACAGATCTCTTGTGCTTGGAAGGGGAAGGGCTTGGAGAAAGCAGCATTTTTCTTCTCTCCCTCCAAGGTGGAGATGAGATTAAAGGAAAGAAGGTAAAGGAGGGGAGCTGGTGTATCTGACTGGGTGTCAAGGACAGCAGACTTATTCTGAGGGTAGAGAGAAACACACATTAATCCTGTGGTGTAAACTCATAGAAAGGTTTGAAAATCTAGAGGAAAAGCAGCCTGTCAGGTCCAGGCTTAGCTCCTGGGATTATGATGAGTTTCTCTCTTCCTATTGATTGTTGTCACCAAAATACATCTGCTGCTTTATGCAACCGAGGCTTCCTATGAAATGCATATATAGGCTCAATGATTCTTATAATTACAGGCTGAAAAGAACTTTGCATATTCATGAGTATCACACCATTTGTCACAGCTGTAGACCTCCAGTAAGCAATGCCTGTGATTAGGGTTTTGTTCTTCCCGAGTATATATTTTTCCATGAACCCTTATTGGTTCTGAAAAGTTATGATCTTAACTCTCCACTCCTGTCAAACACAATTTTATTCCTTTTTACTGCCAGCACTATGAATGAATTCCTGCTTCTACAGCCAACATCAGGACTAGCCGGAACTGGAATTTGCATTGATGAGGCAGTATTTTATTTAACTAATGTAATAACCTACAAAAATCTATAGTTGGAGTGACAACAATTTTATTATCCCAAGTAAAGAGCTGCCCATTCATTTTCTCCTCTGTGATTTAAGACTACTAACCTCTAGACCGCCCTGCTCATAAACAAACAGGTCTTGTGGACCTTCTTAGGTTCACAAAAGAGGTCAAATGAAATAATAAAGACCTGGTATGCTACAGGATGTACTAACCATTAAGCAGCAGATTAAAGATTGAAAGTTTTTGAAAGCTAGACAGCCATATATGAAATCTAACCCACCCCATGGACATTTCAACATAAAATGGCAGTAGAAGTGAGAAAAGTAGACTTTTTTCCTTCTGAAGCTATATTTTTCTAACACAGAAGACAGAGAAGTGTAATCAGTCATGGTCAAAACCCTGCCAGTGAGTATTACTTATTTAGCCTCATATTCCAGGTGACTCACAACTTGTCTACCTGCCAACATCTGAAAATAATAAGTTATAGTAAAGTTATTAACTAAAACTATGTGAACTTTGAAGTAGCTAAACCTGAATTAAACATAAACATACAAAACAGCCTGGGGCTAATTAATCTAATTTGGGCTCAGCCACCTCACTCCATTTTTGTTTGTTTGCAGTTGTTTTTCCCCTTCCTCCTCCTATGTGGTCTGCAGAGAGGGATGATCCTGGATCTGGTCAGGGGCAGAGATTGCATCTTCCACCTCCTCCGATCAGAAATGCGCGGACGCTCTTCCAGGAAACTTTTTCTTGACAAAGAGCTGGTTTGCCACCAGCTCATTGCTCCGGATGTGCCGGGAAGGAGGGGATCTGTGCCGAGGCAGATGTGTGCCAGCTGAGAGCCCAGCTCCGGGAAGCCTCGTGCCCACGCACCATGTGTGGCTGGAAGGGGAAGCCCGTTCCTCCTCCTCCTCCTCCTCGCTGTCAGGTATAAATTGCACGCTGGCAGCTTTGATGACAACATGGTGCTCCCTCCAGGAGCTTCCTCAGAAAGCTGAGCCTGAAAGTAGCACCAAGGGAATCACCTCTTGCTCGTTTTTGGGGTTTTTTTTAACACACTGTGCTGTTTTACCACTGATGAGGCTCTTCTGCCATCCTAGGCAGGCAGACAATGTGCCCGAAGATTATGCAATGCTTCAATGTTTAGAGAGGTTATGTTGGCCAGGCCATTTTTAGTATTTTAGAGGTTTTAAACTTAAAAAGTGAAGGGGGGGTAAAAAAACATGCTAAAAATAAGCTCTTGATTAGGTGTGGGAAAAGTGAAGATTCGAGGAAATCTCAGGGCTGCAGCCCCAGCACGAGGTAACAATAGACTCGAAACACAAAAAAGTGTCAGTGCAGTTCTCTTGTAAAAAGAGGAAAATGCACAATAGCACAACAGTGAGTTCACCTATTATATAATTGGAGGTTGTGTGTACATGTGCAGACAAGACGACAGAATAAAAAGCCTCCTCTAGGAAATTCAAAACTTGGCAGCTTTGGCCAGGTAGAGCATGAGGCGGGTAGTGTCTAACAACAAAAAGAAACAGTCTGTAACTAAGGTTTGAATCAAGCTACAGCTCTCCTTGCTAAACAGCAGCCAGATTTACTGCTGCAAAACCCATAAAAACAAAGGGAGAATGAGTCTGGCACGAGAAATAAGGCACAGAAAGAGAGAAAGGCAGAAAAGGAGACATGGCATTAAATTTACCAAGGCTGAGCTGTGCATCTGATTTCATACAAGGGTAATTTGGAGGGCCATGCACAAAGCGAGAGGTTTTCATTCATACGGAGTTTCCACATGGTCTGAAGTGCCTTTCCCAGGGGGCCAAAGGAAACCCAACCTGCCTGACAGGAGGGAAGTGCAGACGCTGCTGTGCCCTCAGCCCCACCAACGCTTTGCTTTGGCTTCTGGGATGGCTCCCAGAGCCCTCCTCTTCCCCACCCCAGAGTGTCCACCCTACCCCGGGGACCTGGTGGGATCTCCAGGCTTCACAGATTCTGTTAACAATACACCAGTCCTTGACTTGGGCTTGTTTACAGGGATTTTCCTGTCCCGTAGAGCCTAACTATGTCCAGCACTCTGGCTAAGGAATTTACACAGCAAGAAACAGGGATTCTGGTGCTCTTACTGTAACGGGATGAAATGTTTCAAT
The DNA here is from genome assembly GCA_036630365.1 of Acanthiza pusilla. Lineage (NCBI taxonomy): Eukaryota > Metazoa > Chordata > Aves > Passeriformes > Acanthizidae > Acanthiza > Acanthiza pusilla. Next base: position 4,574,903 of record JAXCHO010000001.1, read on the forward strand.
CAAAGTATGCCATACTTGATATTTTCCAGGGGAGATGGCTCTACAAAGATATTATTGACCATTTTGGTACAAAGGATCTCTGCAATCCTCTCTTACAATCACCTGTCATGTCATTTCTCCCCCAAGGTGACACAGATCTTTTCACATTTACCCATATTAAAAAAGCCAGAAATACTTTCCTTAACATGAACTTAGAGTATTAATAATCCTTTCCTTGTTACCCCTTACTGCTACTTCTCCCAGAGTTCTCATGCTCATTTCCAACTCAATTGCCATGATCTACATCTATGCATTTTGGCCACAATAAAACTACAACCAAACCCATCAATTAAGTTGTTTCCTTTTCCATATCCATCACATCAGTCACAGCTCTCCGAACATTTTGTCTTTCTAGATTCCTTCCATTTAACAATAGAAAAACATACTAAAATGCACTAATAGCAATAAAAATGCTTCGGTGTTATTTTTTGTTTGGCACTTTTCCTGTTCTCTGACCTGCAGGAGCTCCCAAGTCATCTGATAACTGATGGTGTTGCTGGGATTTCCACCCTGATTCTGCAAAAAAGTTGATGGGGAACTGGTCTCTACCCCATCACCTTGCTGCACACACAGTCTGTGTTTTGAGATGTTACAAGATCATTTTGATGTTCCTTTTGATCAAATAGAGTATTAAACCTCAGATTATTAATTTATAGAGACAAATTTATCTCTCTTTATTATTAATATCAAGATTAAAAGGTACTTGAAAGCTAATAACTTATTTCCATTTTAAAACTTATAATACAGTAAATACCTTACAAATGACGATGTATGTGCTCATCATTGACTCATTAGGCATTTGCCCAAACAACAGCCACAGGGTCATTAACAAGAAGCTTGAAGTATTCCGTGTTTTGTGGAATGTGGGCTGCATTTCAGTGGATTAATGATTCCAAAACTTTTCTCCTTTTCCCCTATTTGAGACTTAAATTCTTGGTGCACCTGTGGACTCACAAGCTGAGGTTTTGGGGGTTTTTGCTATTTGTTTTGTCACCAAACTAAATGACACAGATACAGACAAGCACACTGAAAAAATTCCTGAGCAGCTTTTCCTCTCTTCATTCCTTTTCTTTTAACCCCCCAACTGCATAGGAAATTCAGTGCATTATTTTGGGACTTTTATTTTATCAGAAGGCTTTGTAGCCACCAGTGTTCAGACAGACCCCTGGGAGTACACAGGGAAGGCGGAAAAGAAGATGGATTCGAAACAACGGGACAAACAAGCTCGGACCAAATCCCAGGCAGGATTTTTCTGAGAACTTTTTTCACCACCAGCATGAAATCAGCCAGCTCTGAATTTTGACCACACTTAAAATCATAGACCCAAAGATGGTAGTTTAGATCCTTCTGGAATGTTTGCCATTTCAGGCCAGCTCCTACAGACATGTAAATACTTTGCTCGTGTGGGCAGTCCCACCAAGGACTACTTGCATGCATCAAGCTAAGCACAGGTGGCATTGTTTGCAGAAGAATATAATTCCTTATGACCCTAAAATGCATGAACACATCAAAGGACATTGTCAGAGCCCAGGCCAGCAGACAGGCCTCTAACTTATTTAACTTTCATAAATATGACTAGTCATGTATTGTTATTTCTAATTGCCTAAATACATTTGTAAATCTATCCATTAATACCTGAAGTTTAAGCTTGGGGGGCATATTCTCAAGAACAACTTCCTTTAGATCTCTCTGCAAAGATACCACTGTTTTCAGGAGAGTTAATAAAGTCCTGGCAGGTGCAGAATATAAATCCATACCAGTGAGGGGTACAAGTCTGTTCATTCCTATTCATGAACTGTGTATTATTTATACAGTGTTTGTGGGCTCAGCAAAGCAGAGGATATTTTTTAAATAAATGTTTATGTTCAAATAACTTTGCTAGTCTTATCTAATCTACCTTCAGCATCTTAAGTGCTGTAGGTGATTTTAAAAGTTTGCAAAATATCTCTCATCTGCTTTTACACATCAGGTTTGGCAAAAACCAGACGTTTGAATATTTAGCAATTCTGACACACAAAAAATTATCATGATGCCATCAAGTATCTTAAATCTTTTGCAAAACAGTGTTTGCAATTTATCAGTGGGAGGGTTTTCCTCTCCCTTTCTTCCTCCTGAAGCCCTGACTCACTCAGCTCTTTGCTGCTTCGACAGGCTTGTCCACTCCAGGGCTGCAGGTAAACGTTGGGGTCCTCATTTCCCCGTGGAGAGAAGGGCACTACAGAGTAAAGCCTCGTCGTTGGAGATGTTCACTCAAAGTCCCCAGAGATTGCTGAGGGGTAAAGTCCTTAGTACCTGCAAAGATCTAGGCCTGCTCAGCCTCCTCGTGACCACAGGGAAATGGCACAGCCCTCTGGGGTTTGATTTCTCAGCAGCACTGTCACCATTGGAGCATCCTTTCTCTCCTAAATCAAATTCTCTCCTATAAGAAAATCCATTTCTAATCCTTTACTAGTTCGTGTTGGTAGCTGCAAGGTCTTCTGTCCCGTCCAGAAAACTGTTGAAAACTTTAGCAGCATGACATGGGATATTTTTATTAAGTTTTAGCCAAGTTCAGTATTTTCCTTAATCCTGTTAAATTTCTGGACTCCTAATCCTTGCTGGTGGCACTGAGCTCTGCAGCCCTGTGACACATTGGCCACATGTGCACACTCAGAGCACTTTGACAACAGGTTCAGGGGAACTTTCTGCCTGCAGACGTAAAATGTGCTCCAATGCTGAGCTTCTGCTAGGGGAGTTTCCCAAGGGCTGTCTGGTGAAATGCAATGTCACTGTCACGCTGCAGCAATGCTTTGGCTGTCACTGGGAGCTTGGTGGATCATATAATATTTCCTGGTGACGCAATGGCCAAGGTTTGGTCTGCATGACCATTGCATGGAGGTGACATCAAGCTCATGGGTGTGAAACCTACACTGACAATCAGACACTGTTAGTCTTGATTTCTTTAAACTAAATATCCAATTTTTATCCATTCATGTTTGAGGAGAATGACCCAGTTACAAAATCAAGTGTAGGCTGGGAAGAGGAGTAGGTGGAAGGGGAAGAGCTTGATCCTGTTTGCAAGGGAGGTTACAAGGTTCTCACTTGACATTATCTGATGTGGTCAAAATCCTCAACCCTACCGGCTGGGGTTTATAATAGGAATGCTCACTCAACCTTAGCTCCAGCAGCCACAATTGCAGCAATATAATACACCCTCCCTGGACCTGCTTAAGCTGCATTTTGATGATTTGGCTTACTCTTAACATGCAATCCCTGGCAACTCCCAGGCATCAGGGCTCTCCTGATCATTAAAATGTTCTGTCTGAGCACGGCTCAGACTTGCTCATCTCATGAGCACTGTCTTTAGGGCTACTTGGGAAAAAAAAAAAAAAAAAAAGTGGCCCTTTTTCTTTAAAGTGACTATACACAGGAAAATGAATATGTAGCTTATAGTTACAGTGGTTGTAGTGCTCTTTTATTGATTGCACACATGACAATTATCCTCCTTGCAGGAAGAGTCTGCTGTACCTTCCAGGTCCCAAACCCTGTGCCCGCTCTTCCCACTGCCAAATGAAGAGTTGGATGGCTCGATGCTCACTGTACGTTGTAAGGGGGATGTGGAAGGAGAGTGAAAAAGGCCTCTATGGTCTTTGGAAGCTGGCCAGGGGTGAGGCCATTGGATCTATATTTAGGAGGGGTTTCACTTAATAGGGCTTGCAGCTGTGCATAGGTTGGGGTGTGAATTCCATCTCTGCCGACATACAAAACCAAAGCTTTATTAAAGAAGCAGTGACTTCGAGCTGTTCTGAAGTACCCTATCATTTTCATTGCCCTGTTCATCTGTTAAGGCATTTATATGACACATATAGGAAATAAAAGCCATCAATAAACCCAGTGTTTTGTGTATACAGATACAATGACCAATAATAGGGTTAATAACCAGGAACAATGTGAGCAGAACCAATACTTTGTACCAATATAGTTTCTCACAAATTAATGCTCAAAAGTATAAATTCCCCAACCACTAGTGTCAGAGCTGGAAATATTATTGCCTCTGTTTTATATGCAGGAAAACTTGGAGCACAGAAAGGCTTTGTGATTACCCAGAGCTGTTCACAGCCATACCATATCCTCACTTCGAGATCATTCTGCATAAAGTGCAATGCCAGGGCAATATTTGTTTCTTTGTATTTGGGCATGGCTCAATTCAGTGGGAACCCAAGCACAACCTGATGCTCTCCAAATATTCCACTAAGCAGACCAGATAGGAACAGTGCAACACCATGATTTTCTCCCACTCTGGTCTAGCCAAAACTCAGTGCAGGGGTAAAACCAATCAGTTTCTGAAGCTAAACTTTCACTAAAAATGATAATTCAGGAGAAAAGGACTTGCCCAAGTGCAAGTCTTTATTTTATAGTATATATATTAAAAGTCTTTTTTTTTTTTAATAAATCTATGATTCTATAGATTTTCTGTTTTAAGAAGGCTTCAAAAATACTTTTCTTCCTTTCCTCCATCAGTTGTTTTTAACTCTGTGTTTGTGCAAGCCCACAGTTAAAAGTAAGAACTTGTGCTCCAATTTTAATTGAGATTTTTCTCTGAATTTGTACATATGGGCCCAGTCTTGCAAAACATTTCTGCATAAAATTCTCAGACATGACCTTTTCAGCCCCAGAAACAGAGCCATGCGTTGTGGCGCTCAGCACCCTGTGTCCTTTTCCTTCATCATCTTTTTTCTTGGTCTGGATGAACGTGCTCTTAGTCATTTATGATACTGCCACGGAGAACATTGCTCTAACACAAAACTTAATCACTTCTCTCTTTGTGTCTGTCTCCTGATTGCCCCTTCTCTTCCAAACTAAAAATAAGTTCTTTGTACTCACTAAAGCCCATTACAGCTTTAGCTCCTCTTTCCCATTGTCTCTAGTTTGCCATTAAAATGTACTAAGTGCTCTTAGTTACACCATGACGCAGCCTCCCTTGCTCTAGTTAAATTTTCCAACATGCACATTTCTGCTTTTCCCCAGTCTATCCCCACAGGGAGAGAAGCTCCTCATAAATACCTAAAGAGCAACCTCCTCCTCTCGCTTATTTGTTATTCCTCCTCACCAGCTCGGCAGGGACAACAGGTCCAAATGAAATCTTTTTTCTCCTCCTGTGTTTGTGGTCTAATAATGGCCGTATGTTTGACCATGACTCATTGGATACCTATGTATTCTCCCTGGCAACGAGCAGAATTGCTCCATTTTTGAGACCAGACTAGATTGGGTTTACCAAGGACAACATAGAAACAGACCAGACTTTATCCTTCTTAAAACATTTCACCGCTCTAACTAAAAACAAGAATTGTAAGCACTCTGGGACAAAGACCATCATTCTGCATGGCATTTCATAACACCGAGCACAGGAGAGGCCTGGCCCTTGCCTAAGACTCAGAGAAAGAGTTTATTAATAAAATAAGATAAGAAAAAATAAAATAAAATAAAATAAAATAAAATAAAATAAAATAAAATAAAATAAAATAAAATAAAATAAAATAAAACAAAATAAAATAAAATAAAATAAAATAAAACAAATCAGCTGTTTGAGTGGGGCCTGTAAAATAAATGCCTGTCTTTATGTGTACAACTGGAGAAACAGCCACATGCCCCCATATGTACCTGTTAGACATACACACAGCGATGAAAAGTCACAAACACACAGTGATCACCATTAAAAGCTTTTCAATTTTCCACTTGCAGAGATGGTTCTGTATAGAAAGGGAGTTGATGCAAAAATAAAGCTACAGTTATTCAAAACCCACCTCTCACAATATCACCCAACTTAAGTTGTTCAAATTATCTTGCTGTAACTGATTTTTTTTCCAGTTGGCTAAAATATCTATTGTAATACTCAGCTGTGAACAAAGTGCAGAAATGAAGGGCTTTGAATTGTTTCAAATTAATGGCTATAAAGTATGACTTAAATGCTTTTATTCAAAACTAATTATTTGAGAGCAGGTATTCTTATAGTTCTTTAACAGCAGGATGCAACATTTTTAGCATTATGAAAAAGAAGCTTTTGCCATGTAAACTCATGGGGTGAAATCTCATCCTTGATCTTCAAAGTGTGACAAAGAGCTATTGATTGGGAGCATATTGTCATTTAAATTACAATTAGGGATGGGTGAAAGGTGGTTATTCAACAATTCAAATCTTTTTAAAAAATGCTGTCAAGGGCAACTTAACCTTAACCTAAACACACACTTTTAAAAACTTCTGAGAGTTTCAAGTGTTTCAGAGAGCAATATGATGTGTTTAAAGCAACAAATCTGTAGATTTTGAGCATAATGTATAGTGCATTTTATTAATGCTGTAATTAAAAAAGCCCTTGTGGAACGATTTCATTCCCTGTTACCATGAAACACACATTTGCTCCAAAACTGAGCGAGGGAGGTGGAAGGGGAGGTCTTTGCAATTTTTAATCAAATTGTATCGCTCAGTTCATCTTGCTAGAAGAGCTAATAATGTGATTTAAAATCCAGATCCAATTTCTACTATAATCAATGCAGGTCTTGTTCTCGGAGGAATTTGGTTATGATCTCAAGAGCCAAGAGGAGAGGAGCACTAGACAGGTCTCAGGAAAATCGGTGCAGTTTGCAATTGCTGCTGACCAGCTGGGAACCTTCAATGGGCCACCACTTCTGTCCTCCACTCTGAGATCCCAGGATCTCAGTCCAGAGCCCATATGGACCACAAGACCCCCTTAAGGCATCTGAAGTCATAGGAAATTTTAGTCACCACTGAACCAACCCATGATCTATGGCAAAGGTTGAAACACTTTTTGCCCAGAAGACCAGCAAAGGCAGCAGCCTCCCCCAAAAACCACAATCTCAGGGGTACAACCTGCTACTCAGCCCGATTTTGGGCCCCTGTTGGGGTCTAGACACATGGTCTAGCTTCTGTCATGACACAAGCACAAGCCACAGCGAGAGTACCCAGCAGTGTCACCTGGCAGTGTGCTGGCAGGGCAAGGGAAGGGCTGTGCCAGCTTCTGATGGGCTTTTCCTCAATCTCATTAGTCAGTTTGAGTTCAAGCAGCTCTCTCTCCCCTTTCAGAGAGGATTATGCTGCCCTGCCAAGTTAGGAAGAGCATTCCTAGCCCTGCAGGACAAACAGCTTCCCAGACCTGTGTTTATTTTCTTGGATGGCATATGTAGCCCATTGTGTGATTAGGTAGCACAGCGGGGCTCAGAAAGTGGAATTTCCCAGAGTGCGCCGGGCTCTGGATGATCGCCAGCATTGGGATCAGGGAGGAATGTTTTCTTTCACTATACACTGGTGAATGTGGCAGGGTTCGAAAGAGATTTTGACTTTCCCCTTTAGCACTTGGGAGGTGAAGGCTCCTTTTTGCCACATATACAGTGGGAAATTTTCCCTTGCCAATTTATTACATATTTGGGTCCCGCTCCAAAACTGCAATGAAATCTGTGGAACCTGTTAGCTCCAAGTAAATTTATATCAGATTCCCCATGGGCTTTTCTTCCCCTGGTGCATCAGTGCTGTGGTGGGAAGGGCAGAGCTCGGAAGTCTCCACCAGATTGCCTCAGCTCTCTGTGCAGCTTGGGCAGTGCAGGATGTGTGGCACATCAGCAAGGGCTGTAGCTAAGGTCAAGCTTCCCGTATTTTGAACTTGTTGGCACAGACTAACTGCAAGAGGAGATGGAATTATTTTGAACAAAAAAATCCCACTGATCTGTTTTGGGAGTGGTGATAATCAGAACATCCTATTTAACTTTTGACCACAGAGCAAGGGAGAAGAGCCAGCAAGGTTTTAGGAGGGAGAGTTTAATATGTTTCTTTCTTCTGATCTGTTTTCACACTGCTAAGTAATAAAAAGGAAATTTAGCTTAAAATACAGTAATCACAACATTTGAAGCTATTCAGTTGTCCAAAGAACGGTAAGTATAGTCCACATTTTTTGGTGCAATTGTGACAAGTACAAATTTTTTACTGTGAGGATGGTGAGACAATGACACAGGGTGCCCAGAGAAGCTGTGGCTGCCCCTGGATCCCTGGCAGTGTCCAAGGCCAGGCTGGAGCAGCCTGGGATAGTGGAAGCTGTCCCTGCCCATGGAAGAGGGGTGGAATAGGATGATCTTTGAGGTCACTTCCAACCCAGCTGTTCTATGAAGTAGTACCAGAACAGAAAAAAAGGCATTGTATAAATCTCATTCTAAAATTTGTTAAGATCTCTTTCAAACCCTGGTAAACTAAAATCTCTCACTGGAATAGCCGTACTTTGTTGGTAATAGGGACACAAGACTTGCAGGGCTTGCAGAGTGAACCCCACTCAGCTTGCCTTGGGTGGCAGAGGGTGAGCGGGAGCATTTGCTGCTATTACTTAATTTCTCCAGTTGCATTTTTACTGCATAAGTAGATGAAATGGGCAGCTCGACCTCCTTACTGATAGCAGCAACTCTGCGCTTGCTAACAGGACTGCCATCAGGTAAACCACTTTGTTTTGCTGTGCCCACTGCTCTCCTCTCCCATGTTGCTGTTCATTGAGAGACCTCAGTATGTATTTAATAGAGAAAAAGCAGTAGGGCCTGGATCTCAGCTGGCTGGAGTCAAGTTTGTAAAGACAAGAAGTAGCTTCATCTCAGTCACCAGCTGTGATCAGTGGGGGGAAAAAGGAATCATGCACGCAAGAGGTGCGTCCATTTGTTAACCCAAAGAAATCAAATAAAACCAGTTTCTGAAACTTTTCAAACATGTTGCCAAGATCAGGAAAGGGAAAACAGCAACTTGGTGTCTGTCACAAAATTTGCAAGTCATTGATATACTGAAGTACTAAAAGAATATTGTTTGTCCCTGCAAATAGGCAATTTACATTGCTTTAAAGCTCCCAGAACACATAATATCCATTCCATCAGAAATTACTGATGGCTTTTATCAAGGTTAACTCCTATTTTTTTCAACTTTGCAAGGCAACACGAAAATTTAGAAGCGGAAGAGTTTTTTATGAAACGCGTGCACATAAAATTTCTAAGCGTTTGGCAGAGGAGCATCCAGCAGGGAAAGGGAACTGGGATGAGAGATGCGTCAGTGCCGCCTTGTGGAGGATTCAAATTCCGTCCAGATCCTGTTTACTCAGCCTAATGGCTCATTTACAAAAAAACTCCCCAACGCAGGGCTCTTTCATAACATTCGTACGAAGAAATTCTGCAGATAATAAATAAAACAAAGGCAGAGGAAAGCTGGGTTTAATTCCGGATGTAATCCTGACTTAGGGCAGGGTGGTACACTAATTCTCACAGCTACAAGAACCAGATTTTTTTCCAGCCATGCAGTTTCAGAGGACTTTAAAAAAATTTTCTCAGGAAATAGTGTTTCCGGTTGCTATCACCAAAAAAATTCAAACCATCAACAAGAAAAACAGGAGGGAAAATGCAGTAGCTTCGTTCCCCATCAGTGCTCCCTGCTCATCCTCTGTCCTAGGGCACTGTACATGCTTAACCTGAGCAGGTTTTCATGTAAACTCTCCAATCTTCTCTACTTTGGGTTAGCTTAGCAGTTGTCTTTCTCAGTATATTTAGTTTTTCTGATCCAGCTATAATCAGAATGGGCAGATGAATATGAACTTGCTTTTAAGAAATAGTCTCCATCCTAAGGAAAAAAAGAAAATGTCTGGGTTTGTTGTTTTTTTCGTTCTCTGACAAGTTTTGGTTTTAGATGAGGTTTTTTACCAATATTCTATTTGATCTTTAGTACCTGAAGTCCTTTTTCTCAGTTCAACAGGCACAAGTTATACGACGGTTTCATACTGATTACTAAAAAGAAAATACCTTGCAAGACATTTGCCTTAGATGTGACTCCAGCCTCGCTCATCTAGCTCACTCCTAAGGGGTATCTTTTGGCCAAATGAGTTGGGCTACGACCAGAAAATGAAATTTTATGGCTCTGAGAGCTTTGATTCCTGTTCATAAATATGGCAGCAGCAACATTTAACATTTTCAATCACTCATTTTCTTGGGAGCTAGGGAAGTGTTCAGATATATATTCTTAACCACTGCTGGTTCATTCAAGACTTTTTACAGCATGCATAATTCTCATGGGATAAGGAGCTGGATAAGTGGCCACAAGGCTTCTGAATTATCACTCCCCTGCACAATATATTTTTTTTAAGTTATAACCACATAATTTAAACTGCTTACTCAAATTATAAAATACTCCCAACCCCAAAACCAATGCATTTGCATTAAATAACATTAATGTGGGACTGGCTTATGCATTCCAAGATTTTGTGGTTTCCCAATTAGTCCTCCAGTAACAGAATCGCATTATCATAATTTTAAGGTGTTACAAATGTGATATCCAAATTAGAGATCAAATTCCCTATATTATGTGTTTCTTCCTTGAGGGCTTACCAACCAAACACAGAGTCTGCAAAGAAGGAGGTGTGCTAAAAATGCTTGTTTTCCCTATCCAGTCCCTGTTTCACAGCAGCGAGGAGTGACTGAGAAAGGCAGGTTGTGAACAGCCCCTAGATGAACACTTCACAAGGTTATTTCTGAAGAGCAGGGGAACCTCTAGAAGCAATCTTTAATTACCAGAAGTTCTCAAGTGGTAAATTTTCAATAATTTCACTAACATCAGCTTATACAACTGAGATTTGCTCAAATTTATTTCTGGCTTGCACACGATACTGATATCTCATGCAAACTAACCCCCAGTGCAAAGTCCAAGTCAATGGAAACTGTAGAGTTTCATTTACTTTCCCACTGGAACAAGATGCTGTGACACGGAGCCGTGCAAGTCAGCCTCCTTCACCTCAAGGTTGGAGAATATTACTGAAACTTTCATCAAACAGAATAATGATTTCCATCTGTAACCTAACTCGTCCAGTGCCTCTCCCAGTTCCTGGTAACTTGCTTTCAAGGCACAGAAACACTGTGAATGTTTGGATTTTTTTGGCTGCCCAAACTTTAAAAGGAAGAGAAAAGAGCTTGAGTTACTTTGTCAGCCCGAAATGGGAGAGGTTAAAGTTTTCAAAAGATATATAACAAATCACTGAAACGAAATTAAATAAAATACAGCTGTATGCTAGAAACAACTCAAACAACAGCTCAAGCTGCACTCGCAGCAGAGGTAATTCCAAAATGCCTCCATTAATATTCCAACATGGATGTCCTGCACAGGTGAAAAAGGAAAATGATGTGATCCTTATTCCAGAACCATCACCCAATTCTGCAGTGAGATTTCTTGTGCACTGAAGTATTCAGGTCAAAATTTTCGATTGTAAGACAGCTTCACTGTACACAAACACTGAACTTCCTCATCTGGACACTCCTTCCTTGCAGCAAAAATATGAAGTAACAAGTACCAGCCTCATCTGACAATCTTTAATCAGACTTGGCATCAGTTTAAAGATTGATTAGGTATGTAGGACATCAAAGAGTAAACCCCAGGGAACGAAAATGAACAATGGCATTATTTTCTTACAAGAGGATTAAGAATAAGTTATAGTTAGGTAATATTTATGGCTCCTATAAACCCAACATTTTGCTTACACCTCAAACTATCCCAGAAATATTAATGGACCAATACTGGAGATTATCAGAATGACTATGTGCTTTAATAAAAACATAGCAAACTAAAGCTTTTAGATTTCTAGAAAGGATAAACACAATGAAGAATAAATACAATGTTTAATGTCCATTACCTAATTTAAAAAATGGTAGAGCCTATAGCAAAGTCAAGATGAAAATGTATGCAAAATTTTAAGTCTAAAATATTCTGTTCAAGTCAATTCGAGAAAAGTAATTTTACTCAAGTTTTTCTTCAAATACACCTATAATTTGCAGACAGCCTAATGTTATCCTATTTCAGTATTTTCAGGGTAACTGAAGAAAAATATAACTGAAGAAAAAATGCAGGATTAAAAAAGAATAATGATCATTTAGGGGAAATTTATTTTTCTCTCCCTGAGAAATAGAAGGCACAGCCCAACAGACCATCGGGCTGAGGATCATACAGGCTCCTACAGCTCACTGGAGCATTAACAGCAGCAGCTTCAAACAGTCTGGCATTAATACACAGCATTTTTAAGATGGCACGGTTTAAGGGGGGAAAACAACTTTGCAGAAGTGCTGGATTCTGAGAAAAAAAACATTGTTTTCCAGAGATATCAGAGTCTGCAAGTTGTCAAAATACAGTTGCTATTAGAAAAAGATCTTTTTGATGCTTTTTCTGCCAGGTTCCCTCAAGTTGGTTTGAACTGGTCATTTCCAGAAAGCCGCTATAGAGTTTGCCCCTGTAGAGTCTCAAACACAGGCTTTTAATTCAGTAGGCACACAAAGGAAAAAGAAATACAGCGTGGAAAGATTTTTTAGACACCTTGCATTTTTTCCTTTTATTGTGCATTAATATTATCATTAAATATCAATCACTTGGGTTAACCTGTACAGTGCAGTAGGTTGACCTGTATTTAAAATATCAGCCAACAAATCACACAGACAAAGCCCCCAAAACATTGCCAAGCACTCCTTGGCTCCTTCTTTCTTTGCTCTCAAGTGATGCATTTCTACAACCCCCAAGCCCCGCCAAGGCTACCAGATCTGTATTTAGTGAAGCCACACCTTCCACCTTCCCAACAGGAGCAGCCCTTCCGAGTGAACGAGGATGAGCAGCGCCAAGCTCTGCCTCACGCCCAGCACAGACACGGACCATGAACCCCATCTCTGCTACCAGCTCGGTGTAATCCTGACTAAATGTATTCCCCCTCTTCCCTATCTGCACCAGGACTGGAGATGACTCCTGTGGGAAGCTTGGCAGCTGAAGGACCAGGTGCTCACTGCTCAGATAATTATTTTGTAGCTGTCACAACTGGCTGTTAACATTTCTCTCCTGGCCTTCCAGCCCTGTGCACAGTTGACTGCACTGTTTTATTCTCTTAGATGTAATTTTTTTTCTCTCCCTCTTTTTTTTTTTTTTTTAATTTTTTTTCATTTTTTATTTTTTTATTTTTTTATTTTCAGTTGTACAGCTCTCCATGGTGGGAAATACCAGTTCTTGGAGGGCTGTATATACGATGCTCTTTTAAGATTCAGAAAGCCTTCCCTGATGGCTGCATGATATTTGAAGATTGTATGAAAATACATATAGGATGAAAAACAGAATACATCTTTTTGTGCATTCAGTTTACCTCAAGGTCGGGAATTTTGCAGGAGAATCTTTTCATCAGCTCACATGCCTAAACAGGAGACCTAAACCATTTGGCCCCATAACATCCAACTTTATTCTCTGTGCCATTAGGAGCACTGGTAATACCAAAGCAATCATTGGTGTGTTTAATACTCTACTCAAGGTTAATTTTTTATCAGGTAGCAGACTAAAATTATGTGGTAGTTATCAGCCAGTTGAAAAAATGAAACATGGATGTGGAAAAAAAAAAAAGGAAAAGATCAGATACAAAAAGAATATTTAGACAACTTGTGATTCTGAACAAAATTAATTCCACCCAATCCTTAAAATATAGAATATTTTCTTTGCTCTTTTTCCAGAGTTTTCCACACAGACTTGCATGAATAAGTCAAACTGGCAGCTGCAACGTGTAAGCAGAAAGGAGGTCATCAACTTCTGATAGATCCACTTGTAATCAACAGGTTTTGTGGTGGGTTTTTTTTTAAAAACATGAAGAAATATTGGCTCAATTTGCTTTTCAATATAACTCAAGCTTTCTTCAGTTTGGTAGCATAAAAAGGTTTAGCAAATTCAACACTCAGGCAGTGATGGTTTCTGCAATGCCCCTACATAATGTCATTAAGTGCTCAACAATGACTTTAAATAAGTAGCTTTTGGAAGTTATATGTCTTTGAAGTTTCATTAATTAGTCATATCATCGGGAATGTATGGCTAAAGTAAATTACACTGTTTAAAATATCTACTCTTTCAATGTGAAAAATGAAAGGATCCAGCTACCTTGTCTTTATACTAATGAAGATATTATTAATTGGTTTAGCAAAAACATAGATCTAACCATAATGTGCAACAGTTATTAAAGATAATTAACTACAGATCATTGGTTTGAAACATCTAGTCCAAAATGATTTCTGAAGGGCACATTATTCTATGAGATAAAATAATTAAATTTCTAACAGCTGCATAAGACAACTGTGGCATATCTAGTGTTTTAATTTCTTTTGTTCTATCCTCATGGTATTCCTCTGTTTTAGATGTTGAAAATGCTACGAGTGTTTCACCGTGAGCAGCCTGTGCAGCGCGGTAGACTGAAATATTTCATGTCTGAGGAAAAATGATGATTGAAAGAAAAGGATTAAAAATGACAGCGCAGCTAATAATACACACACGCATGTGTGCACGTGCACACACATAAAGGCAGCTACTCCTCTTCGAAGGAGAAAAGGAGATGATAGGAAACCAATGAAACAGAGGGTTAAAAATGTTTCCATTCTAACATTAGCTACACAAGTCCTGCTCAAACTAAAACAGCGCATTTGCAAATTAAAGAAAACCTCGACGATGAAGCGATGCCAAATACTTGTAGATTAATTAATAATGGAAGCATACACAGGCACATAAAATTAAGCAAGAACAGTTAAAAAAAAAAAAAGGGGGAAAAAAAGCAACTGAGGAGCTGGAACAGAAGTCTGTTTATTAAAACCCATATGTTCCAGGTCCAGAATTTCTGAGCTCACATCTGCTCCGGTACCATTCCCAAAAATGTTTGTGGTCAGTATTTATCCTACATGCCAGTACTGGGTTCAGAATCAATTTCTTGATCTCTATTTTTGATAAGCGTAACCTACAGATGCTTTCAATAGCCTGGATCTGCATTAATTAGAGTGCTGTTTGCTTACAGCATTAGATCTCTCCCCATGTTTTGTAAGAAAATTCATGTCCCAAAATATTCCTCATTTGCAGCAAATTTAGCTGCTTCAGCAGAGAGTGAGATTTAGACAGGAAAGGCAGGGAGGCAGGAAATAACATAGTTCAGTCAAGATTAGGTGCATTGCTAGCTCATGTTGATTTAGCAAAAGAAAGACTGAAAAAAGGCATTACCCAGTGCCCCAGAATCCATAAAGTGCAAACAACAAAAGTAAGACTTTATTTTGTCTGTTTTGATGTTCCCTATTTGACTTTTAATTGTACGAATTTTATTTATTGAGACCACCTGGCTCCTCTGTTACTTGAGAGGGGGGAAAAAAGATTATAAGGACCTTACAGGCTTTAAAAATAATTTTTTAAAGCCTCTAAAAGAGTGGACAAACAGTGGTATCATTTATTTCAGCTCCTACACATCACCCTAATCAGGCAGAGGAGCTGTAATACATCTATAAATATAATTTGGGGTAAAAGAGGCTTAGAAAGGTCACCACTGACATAAAAATAATCATAGTGTTGTATCTTTAAATAGCAAAATTTGGAGTAATTTTGGGTGTTCATTGCCATGAGGAAAAAAATCCTATCCTGCAAACACTTAAGGAGGGATGAATCACATGCAATTTTTGGCAATTTTGGGGGTTTCTATTCGGTATTGCCCACAGTGTAGAAATAAGAAAGAAGGGAATGGTCTCTGGAGCCAGTGCCCCCCTGCCATCCATCCCCTGTCAGCACTGGGACCCTGCAGATGCTGCAAAGGGCTCCCAAATCAGTACAGCAGCAATGGTGTAAGGGAAAACTTGGGAAAACGGGAGAGGAGGCCCCTCCCCATGTGACGACTATGACCAGGTACACTGCAAGAGGGAAACACAGGATGCAGGAGAGCAGAAAACCCTTGAGTGGGAGAAACCTGTCTGTGCTGCCCATGGCTGCAGATCTGCTTCCAGCTCAGAAATACTCTTTCCCTGAATATTTTTTTTTTTTTTTTAATTAAAGATTCCCAGGCTAACACGTTTTCCAGTGATCTTAGTCAAAAAGCCTGCAGAGGATTTTAGAAGAAAATGTTACTGTGAAAAGGAAGACTTTCCTTGGCAGAGTCGCCCTCACTCTCCTCACAGCGCTGTTGTGCGAGGCGCGCGCTCGCAATCTTAGCTGACCTATTTGTTGATGTATTTCAGGTAGCCAGATGTCCTGGTACTTTAGGAATTCAGAAGAAAATGATATTCAACTGTTTGTCCTGGTTTCGACGCGCTCGGCCAGCTGGCTATCCGCTGCTCCCTTCCAGTGCTCCCTCCCCCACCGAAAGCCTCCAGGTCACTTGCTGACCCACGGCACATCCCTCCCTACCTTCCGAGATGAACCTGGGGTCCAGCTACATCTGTGCTGAGGCCTCTCGTTGTGTGTCTGGCACACAAAGGATGTGAGGCTCTCCAAATGTCAGAGCATGCCAGCTGATGCACATTGAGATTTAGAGCATCACAGATTTCATTGCACAAACAAATGCTCAAGAACTTGACAGGGGAGTTGCTGTCTTTGCAAGGGAAGGAAAACTTGCCAAGGGTGATTTAGCTACAGGTTAGGGAAGCACTGAGGAGAGGAGTAATGAGGAAGGCTGGCCAGGCACTGGGTGTTGGGGGAAACAGGAACACAATCCATCAGCCTTCAGCCAGGTGGATCTCCTGTCTCACCCTCCAGGGGCTCCAGCTTGCTCGAATTCCTGCTCCCAGTGGAAGAAGTGCCCCAGCAGCCCTCCTGCTAGCTGCCAGAATGTTCTCCCACCAATGCAAGTTCACCCAGCCGGTGATGCACTGTGCCTTGCAAGCACAGACATCTCATCTGACCCTGAGAGTGATGGCAAAATGCAGTCAAAGGATCTCCCTTGAGAATTATTTCCTTCATCAGGGAAAATATTTGCTCAGTCTGAATGATCCACGTCCCCAAGTAAGCCACCAGTACAACACATCCCAATGAAATTCGTGCTCCTCTCTCCTCCCCATACACCCTCCAGCCTTTTCATCACCATCCTTCATACCACTGCTCCCAGCCCACACATCCCCTGCCCCTCACACATGGTTTGGCTGTTGGCACCTGAATCCCAGGCAGCAATATTGTCCCAGAGCCTCTGATTGCCAGGAGAGCATCGCTCAGCTTCTGGGGTGGAACAAAGAGGGGAGCACAGCCATGGCTTTCTAGAAGGCTTGTGACCTCCCAGCACCTATTCTCGTGAGCAGAGCACAGGATTTGGCAGCCCCGTTCTGCTGCAAGGTGCCACTTTTGGAGACCAGAGGGAAGCAGCAAAAAGGGTGGGAGGATGCTTTGTGAAGCAGTCGGAGCTTCAAGAAGGGATTAGCCCCCCTTGTCTCTCCACAGCTTCCTCTGCCAGGGGTTAAATTAAAGAAATTGTGGTCTGGGAAGAGCAAAGTTCTGTTTTCTACAAAGGAAAGGAACAGCTGCTGGATACCTGGGACAGCAAATGTCAACGGGGCTCCATTAGCGTTCATTCCGCTAAAGGGCTGGATTTCCCTTCCCCTCAGTTTTATAACTCTAATTTCACTGACTACAGTGATTCCACCAGTCTAATTAGGCCCCCAGATAATAGTCAAAGTACTTATTATGTTATCTTTTCACTGATTTTATATTATACACATTTGTCTGTTAAATATAATGATTCGATTTTGCAGATTTACAAACTTCGGTTGGCAACCCACTTAAACATCACAAGCTACCTGCCACTGGCCTGGTATGTGCTCTATTTACAGCAGGCCCAAATGTTTGCTTTATGCTGTCAACGAAGAGAAACTGTTTGGGGGGAAAAAAAAAATAATTGAACATCAGCCACTGAACCAGCAGGAACGCAAAATATTTCCATGAAAGGGAATCCAACAGGACCAGCGATCTGTAGGGTAACTATTCTCAGTGTGAGGAGGAAGAGCGAGCCAAGAGCAGAAGCCAGGCTTATTTCCTCTCGCTCCATAGCGTGTTCTATCCCAGCACTTTCTGGAAGCAGGGTACACGAAGTTCCTAGGAACGGCCATACTATTCCACCCCCTGCCGGGAAGCTATTTATTTTAACAGGCGCAGAATCTTTTCATTGTGTTTCTGCTCTAAACAGTGGGCTGTGCACGCCACAGAGGTACAGCTGCTCCTTCTCTGGGTGGGAGCAGGACAGGAGGTGTCAGGAAGGAGCAACGTGCCCCAGCTCTGCCCTCCTCCCCTCGCCTCCGCCAGCCGCGCATAAACAAAGTCACTAAAACAAAGGAACAACAGCGAGTTCCTAGGCCGAAAATAGCCCTACACTCATTCAGGAAAAATTCCCACTGGGATTGCTGATGGATGGCACTGCTGTTGCTGGGGGGGTTGCTGTTCCCCAGGGCAGCTGAGCATCTCCGTCTGACCTGGAGCCCCACGGCTCTCCCCGATTTGGTGCCTAAACCTTCTCTCCAAAACAGTTTCTGATGTCCATGGTTCCTGCACTGTTACTGGAGGATTATCCAGCAATATACTGTGTTGTAGGGTGTCTGAGTTGCAGTGATTTGAGAATTTAGGAGAAAAATTAACAAAAAGTAGCAGCAGTGAAAAGGGGAAAATCAGCACTTCCTCTCTCATTATGCAGGAGTTTTGCCTTGCCTGCCAACAGACTTGCAGGTATCATTACACCTTCCTGATTAAAGCAAGGATACCACTGCCCTGTTGTCCAAAATTTAAATTTAGATTATGAGTTTTACACTCACTGGGACTGACGGAAAAAATGCATTGCTTCACTAATGTTTCAAATATGCTATTTTTCCCCTTGGACTTCAAACAGGTCAGGTGGATAAACCCTCTTTTGCCAATATCTGTCTTTCAGAAATTTATTATCAGGTGCAATTTTAACAAATGTTTGTCATTTGTTCACAGAGTCACAGTGACACCCTTGTTTCTAAAACTGCACTTTACACCTCTTACTGGGTGTTGTTCCTAATTCGAGTGGGTTTAGTTCCCAGAAATAACCGGGGCTTGGACAGCCCATTCACAAGGGATGTCTGCTTCCCATGGCATCAGCGTGTCCCCAAGCCCAGCCCTGTCCCCTCTGGGCACCATCCCCAGGGATAAAGAGCAAGCCCAGGGAGCTGATTCAGCCAAGGAGTCTCCCACTGTTCATAGGAGAGAAGAAAGAGATGTTTGCATCTGTGTTGCATGAGCTCAGACTGCTATAAAAGATGTTGCTTAAAACCTTAGAGATATTATTTATTTTAAATTGAAAGCAAACAAAGCAAACATTACTTAACCGTGCCTGTTTTCCCAGTATCCCCCTAGACTCGCTGAGGGACCCTGGAACTATGGCAGGCATTTTATCTTTCCCTCTTCTAAATAGCAAGTTAAAAATTAACTGCTTCATCTTCACATTGCTCACTCCTTGAGTAGTTTAAACTTACTTTTAACTGTTACATGCCAACAAAACAGGTTGCTTAATTGATTTGACCTTTCACAGTATTTTTTAATTTTCAATCTTAGTTTCATTGTTCCATCTGGCACTTTAAAACGGCATCTGGTTAACTGTACTTAACCAGCTGATCACTGTACAGTTATTTTTAAATGTAATGTATGCTTAAACAGATGTTATTTTTATAGATGTAGATCTAAACTGCACTTGTATACGTGCTATGTCTGCATAAGCTCTTTCTGCAATTCAAATGTTGACACCAAAAATTACAAGCCAGAATGCTTATGAACTTCACTATTATGTTACTGCACTTTTTTGCAGCTTGTTAGGTAAACATCAATTCAGTTCTTTTTTCTCTGTTCATTGCACATAAATAAAACATTAGCATTTAGTTTATAAAGTGATGAACATTTTGCTGTGTTGGATTTAGCTTTATAAATACAACTGCTGTCAGCAAGAAAAAAAAGGATTTATTGAATAAATAATAAGAAAGCTAGAGGAAAATAAAAGTACATATATTACGCAAAACACTGTGTCTGTGCACAGGTCATACAAGGGTCTTATAGAATCATAGACATCCCATGTGAGAATATTTAATAATGGTGCATTTTTGCAAGATACACTTTGTTTCCTGAAGCAAGAGCAGATTGGTAAAACACGGTCCAACTCTGATGGCGGTAATTGTTAGCAACAACTGGGGGCTCAATTTTTATGTTTTTATTATCATGGAAAGCCCAAATTCAAAGGCCCTCTGAAGTCAGGAGTTTTACAGAAGCGATAAAAATGAAGAGTAAGACATAACTAGTCTAATCAAACCAGCACTGGAGATACCTTAAATAAATACAGCTATGTAATAATGACTAAATTTTACTGAATATTGCCTGATTTTGCATTTGCAAGTAAATTCATATTTATTCACTAAGATTAAGACCTTGTTCTTCCAAACACCCTGCTGAAATCAGTGTTAATTACCAGGGCTTGAACACAGGTTAGCCAGAACATATATTTTTCCAACCACTTAACATTTATAGTTTACTTCGTAAATGACAGTTTTCAAATCCATAAATTCCTTAGATAGGTCTGAGAAGCATAAAACAGAGTATACAAGCACCCAATCTTAAAAACTCAGCTTGATTTTGAGATCAGCAAATAGAAGAAGTTTTTCAGTCAGGCCACTGATTTTTTTTTTCCAGGGAATAACGAGTTCTACAATATCTATTATATTTTCTCAGAAAGAACTTAAAATGCACTATCAAAAAGAATTTGGGCAATAGGCAAGGGCGTGTGTTACTCAGCACAAAGGAAGTGGTCGCGGCACTGAATGTTTCACAGAGAACTTTTAAGTATCATTCTCAAGGTTAAAAATTGCTGTTATACATAATACCTCAGTAATTGATAGACATTTTCTCTCTCCAGAGCCCATTTTCTGTGAAAAACACCACATAACATCTGTTCATAAACAGTCCTTCTGTGAGAACACTGACACAGGTCTTGAGCTTCTACTGGCTCAATTCCCCTGCCATACACAGATGGCACGAGGTATTTATACAGCTGAATTCTTTGTAATACAAGCTCAACTATATCTTCAGGTAAGACTATGGGCAAACATGTGCTTATACTATGCTGCTGACTTACCTCTAGTCATTTAAACAGTTCCCTCTGACACAAAGACAAATTGTATTGTACCGTTCTGCAAGTGTTTTGTCTCAAAATCACCTTCAGCAATCAGCACAGAGCTCTGCAGAGATAAGGACATTTTGGGACGCAGAAAACCTGCCGAGTTTTGTGTTAATGAGCTAACAGTTATATTAAGATTCAAGACTCAGGGCTATTCTCCTTGATTTTGATATATCTGTTCCCCTTCCATAGAAAATATTTGTTTTGATGGTATAATACCTTGTTCTTTTGCATGCAAAATGTTTAATAAAGAGACAAACTCTGGCATTCAACTTTCACATACACAGCAAGGCAGCGTGCAGGTTACCCACAGTTTTTTATGTGCCATGCTAGTTATTCCTTCTAAGCAATTCTGAGTGAATAACACTTTATAATGCATTCAGAAATTGCTTTCCTATTTATCTGCTTGAAATGATGGAAGGCTTCGGTTGACTTCTGAAGAAATCTAGGTGCCATGGCACCATCTGCCAGACGACATCCTAGTCCTACGCACACATATGCCCAAGCTTTGGCTGTGGTCTGTGTACACTTGAGAAATAAAGCACATACGTAGAGATTTGCAAGGTGAGAGCCTTGAGAACGAGACGCTCCAAAAGCAAGGACAGCCTGTTGGTGTTTTGAAATGGGAGGGGAGGAGGGGTAAAGTAAACTTTGCCCAAAATTTCAAACGTACGTTGAAATCTCCTTCAATTGTTCTTTTCATACCTTGACCCCTGTTACTGAAGCCCATGGTGCTTAAAGAGAGTATCATCTACATAAAGGCACGGGGAAAAAATCTGAATCCTTGGCAAGAAAGCCTTTTAATGAGGATACATCCTGATAAAATTTTGGTGGGAAAAACGATATTTTAGGTCATTCTTTCAAGCAGGAGTAGTATATACCTGCAGGGGTCTGGCAACCAACAGCTTCAAATATACATGAATTCTGATTTTACCTGTGGAGCATGTGATAAAAAGGGGAAGCCTCAACAGGAGCAACACAACCCTGCTCTTCCCAGAGATCCACTCGCAGTTACATCTCCCTAAGCATTTTCAAATATGAAGGAGTCTGGATTTGTCTATTGGCACTCACAGCTACAGCGACTCAATGGATAGAAGGGTTTAACAGGGCAAGAATCCCTTAGCAGGGGACCAAAACCAGTTAAAAAATTTAAGAGTGGCAGTTAAAACAGTAAAAATGGTGGCTCTGTTTTCAGCTGCGCTGCAGACTCCCCGCAGGGTGCAGGCATGTCACTGCATTGCTTTGGTCTCTGCAAATGGGAATATTACTGATGCCTCCTGGTCTCAGCAAGATGTGAAATAAGCCCATTTCTGTTTGTGATGTGCTTAAACACTATAGCCATCAAAAAGCCAATAAATAGCATGTCCTCACTAAATGTCTTTGTAATACCCTTTTTAAATTTGGTGTCTTCTCAGTTATATTTGCTTTTTTTAAGCTGACGGGGAAAATACAGTCAAATACAGATAAGTTTGAAGAGAGATTATGTGGAAATGGATGCTACTTGCTTTTTTTATACTTTATTATATAAGAATTAACTCAGAATGATATTGGTATCATTCAATTTAAATATAGTGCTTGCTTATGGCCTGTAAGATGATCCGACACATTGTAAGCAATGCCTTGACACAGCGTATGTGATGAATACAACTCAGTGTATCAAACACCAACTGCACTAAATCCACAGTAATGCTGCCTTTTTGTAAGTTCTTTATGCTCCAGTAGTTTTCATTTTTATGATAAGTATGAACCAGACCAGCTCAGAATACGTTCCACCAAGCGCTTGCTCTTTTGCAACAATCAGTCACCTAATATTTATCAATTAAGGTTTGTAGAATAAATAATGCAGGGAATAATTTTATAACAGAGGTGTTAAGAAAACATAATTCTCCAAATATAATTTGGTCTGCTTCTCTTAACACTGAATGATTTTAATTTTTCCTTCTCTATAAATTCTCCTCCCTGTTACCCAGCATTATTTTACTCAAATGGTGTTTCAACTGCACTTAATGCACATTATAATGATCATGTCTTTAGCTTTTTTCTTTTGAAGTTCTGTTTAATTACAAAATAATATCCTGTTTGAAGAACACTGCTTTGATATGTCCCTCTGCATTTAGTAATTATAAACTTGTTCTCATTATCAATATGTTTTGCACGTTGTTATTTTGTTGTGTTTGCCTATTTTTTTGTTTTTAAAACCAGGAAATATAACTTGGGTGACAAGAGGTTTCGATTGTAGATTACATGGGAAGTACAAGTCCATTTCAGAGCCCTGATGTCCACAGCCTGGACTCAGTAGTCCATGACTGTCATCAGGATAAAATTCCTGGATCAGAAATGTGAGAAACGGATCAGTGGTTGGGGTGGTGCTGGCTTTCTTGACCCCCATGACTGTGGGGGTCAAGAAAGCCAGCAGGGTCCATCAGCCCCACTGCATCGATCTGCTGATGGGACTGCATTACAGCCAGCAGGATAAAAACCCAGCAAGAGGCATATCCAAAGCTACACCAAAAATAATCTGAAAGAGGGATTTACATTCCTCCCTCATCGGCATCTGAAAAGGGATTGGCAATCTCTAAGCTTCATGTGTCCAAAACGGAGAGATTTAAGTTATTCACATTTGTTAGCATTTTTGAGACTTCTGAAAAAAGATGTTTCACAAATGAGAGCTATTACAACATCCAACAGCACGCAACAAAACCGTACATTTATAGGCAATGCAGATTAGCAGAGCTGCCACACTCCTAATGAAATCTGCTGAATAATTTTGCTGAGAATTGAAGCTATCTGCTGATATCTCTGGATGACTTTACTGCAGAGAACAAGATGCCAGCTCCTGCCCTAACAGAGCTCAGCAGCACAGCCAAAAATGCTAGGGATGCTCTTCAAGACCTCCTTGATATATTGGAAGCAAACACACAAACGCAGAAGGGTTAAACGAGTGAGGTCTTAGGGAGGTCTGGGCAAAACTTACTTTAGTTTGGATTTAGACCAGAATTTGCCATTTGAGTAGCCCTAACATACACATGACAGAGTATAATGTATGTCCTTTTTCTGAGCTGGTTTACATAACTGCCTCTGTAGACTCTGGTCCAACATTGGTGCCTTTCGGGAATTTCACTGTGGTCAGTAAGATCTTTGTTTTAATAAAGCTGCATAACAAAATATAGCTTTTGCTGGCTGTAAAATATTAAGTGGGAAATACAGTGCAGGGAAATAAGAGGCACCTAGTGAAAAGGGGTGGTGTTTTTTTAATAAAACTTCCATACAATCATAAGGCACTGAAGGAGCTTGATCCTTTCCCCTTTATGCATTCACATTCTCTGTGATGCAAAAGGGAAACGTTAAGTTTAATTAGCGATGTGGACCCTGCAGGAATGCCTTGTACATAAGAAAAAAAAAATTACTTTAACATGTGAGCTAGAAAGATTTCATGCATGTATAGTTGGTCATATAGTTAAGTGTTTGCAAGATCACCCTGGAGATTGAAGCCACTCCAGGACAAGGACCTCATCTTCCTCCTGTTGTCTAATGCACCTCCCTGCTGTTAGTGCTATAATAAATAATAATAATCTCTTAGCATTAGGTAAGCATCTCTCACATGATCAATTTCCTGCCGTTTCAGGAGGGTGAATGTTGGTGGACTTTGATCCTTCCAAGATTTTATGTTTCTATCATAAGAGAATCATAGCACATAAGCACATTTTTTACTAATGCTGTAAGTAAGGTGGCAATATATATTGCACTGACATTAAATGAATATTAAAAGGAATTGAAACCATTTCCACATCATGAGGGGAAAAAACCTCTAAGAATTAGATATACAGTAGCTATTCAACAAAGATACCACTTTTAACCTTCTTCATAGACTAAAAAAGTCAAATCCATTAGAAAAAGAAAACCTAATATTAAAAGTATATACTGATGTATCTTAAAATACCATTGCTGTTTTTAAGTCAGTTTTGCCCACTGACAAATCTCCCCTTTGCCTCTCATACACAAACACCCTGCACACCACCCCCATCACTTCCCTGCTCCCCACTCTCATCTCATTGTAACATCTCAATAATGTATTACAGTACAAATCCTACATGCACAAGGACTTAGTTTGAAGAAAAAAGTGAGATACAGCACTTCTGTGTATAAATAATACAGGCAGATGTTTCAAAGGGGGATATACATAGCAAAACACCTTATTTGTTGGAGGGTATCAATTCTGTGTACATTACACACTTGTAATTTACATTACTTTCTTGTTTTTGTAACATCACTGCACAGCCATATATTAAATTAGAGATTTCAAACCAGACTGAACAGTCCTCTTTTTACCCCTATTTTGTTGCATCTTGCCAATTCGATGTTTTATTATGTTTTCTGTCATAATATTACTCTTGTCCTTAGAAAACATGTATTTATTCCCACTTGGAATATAGTGTAACTACTGTAAAGCACTGCTCAAAAGATGACTACGAATTCTGTCTGAGAATAGAAAGCTTGAACTCTTCTATTATCCAAATATTTTTCAAAGATTTCGCTTTTGTATGCATGTCTGTTGCTGACACACATAATGAGATCATGGGAAAAACCACACAGCTGACCTGAACTTCTGGGTATAGAAGTATAAAACTATGAGATCTAATAAACCCAGTGCATGACCCCGTGCAGCTTTTGGACTTAAAGAACTAAATGCTATTGTGAGAGGAATGAGAGCCTACATATTTTTTCCTGTAGCATGGCAGAGTTCAGCTGTATCATATTTACAGTTGTCAATAAATGTAACGACATAACATGAAGCATATAGACATCTCTGGTCTCCAGCCTCACCAAGAGAATATCCCGACACCTTCTTGTCACACACAAGGCAGATATTATTTTTATGCACCAAACAGTAGGCAGGATGCAGCAACAGACTGACTCTGTGCTACCACAGTGTGTCTGAGAGGCTGTCAGCACATACTTTGCCTACTTAACGTTGCTCTTTCAAATAATATAAAAATACTTTGGGCTCTGAGTTTCAACCTCGCTCTTGCTGCGCCTGACTAGTAAACAGGGAGCCAAAGCTTGGTGCAGCATCTGAGAAATACTTTTATATATAGAAAGGGTGCTCTAGGAGATGGAGGTTACGTATCTCAGCTGTTGAGCTCTGCATACAAGACTGGTTATTAAATTTAAGGGAAAATTTAAGATCTCCTAAAGATTATAAACTACCCTTAATTAACCCCCACGGATCCCATCGACGCTGGAATGAGCATGGCTGAATGAAAGGCATCACTGTATATAATCTGGAAGCTGTGGAAACCAGAACTGGAGCGTATAAGTATATAGGACTAACTCTGTCCTCTGAGACTCAAGGATTATTTTGGTTTTTAGGATTTAGGTGAGCACTTCAGAAGAGCACTAAATTCTGATGGAAATGCAAAAGTCTGTTACTGCTTGAAAACCAGATTCTTTCAAACATACATAGACAGAAAAATCCTTTTCCCCAGCAGTACAAGTGCTATTAACTTAGAAAGGAAGCATTCTCGTTATAAGAATAAAACCAAGCACCAAAACTTAGTATAAAGGGCAACAATCTAAAGTATGACTGTTCCAGTAAGACTAAAAAAGATTTTTTTTTTTTATTTTAGTTCTTGAAGATGTTAAAATGTTTTTGTTCATCTTTCATATTTTATATTCCATTAGCTTCCCATTTAACTATAAATAAAGGATGAGTGAATGGCTGGGAACACAAACATGTTAAGGTATAATCAAAGTGTTTATTTCTTTTAAAGTCTTACCTCTGTATACCTGGCTTTGATTAAATAAACGTCGGAGTGTGAAATAACAAAACATAAATACCTGCTTAAATTATAAGTTATATATCCATTTTAAATCGTGGAAAATTCTCCTCAGCCCTGTGTTAGCTGGTAGCTGCACTCAACGTTGGAACATTGTTTATTCTTTACTAACTAATCATCCTTCATGGTCTTTCAAAAGTTCCTGGCATTTCACTAGTTTACACATTGATTGAATACTGTTCCCAGAACTGCTTGTGGCGCTGTGCCAAATGCTGTGATAATCAGCTGGAAGATTTATTCCAGTTGAGGAGTGTTATAAACATAAGGATTCATAAGGCTCAGCATCAAAAATGAATACTGATGCTTTCTTTGAGAAGGCTGAAAACTTTCTGTGAGCCTTCAATGAGACACACTAATAGTCTTCGCAGTCTCCTTCAATACACAGGCTTTGATTTGAAAAACATAGTCATTTAACTTGATTTGATTTAAATATTAATAACGATCAGAGGTTTTAACAAATTAAAATATAATTTTACAGTGGCATGTGCAGAGCAAATCGTACATGAAAAAACCTAAAGGAAATTCACAGATTAACTACTGTGCACAGGATCAGACACATTTGGTGCAACAGGATATATTATTATATTGGGAGATGGGTGGAGAAAGAATACAAAGGAAGCTGAAAAAATTCAAAGGGAAGCAGCTGGCAGGTAAATGCACTGAGCTAGAAAGAAATAATAAGGAGAGAGGCAGTGAGTGGAAATGGAAAGGATAGTAATTTCTTAAATAAAGCAACATGAAGTAGAGAGGAATGTAAGCTACAGATGAGAACCCTGAATAAAATACAGAATAGCAAACATTCCCAGTTAGAAAGAGGGAATTGCAGTTTGATTGCTGGCCTAACTGTAACAGTAAATTAATATTACAGAGATTGAAAAGGTGATACTGAGAGACTATCAGCTTAATTAAGAGCCAGTGAAACCACAGAGCATGGCTGACTGGCATGTCCAATGTCTACAAGGCTAAGAAGTGCTTACACAGAAATTAAAAGCAGTAAAATGGATGAAACAACTTCATTGCTTTGTATGGCTGCTGCATCAGTGAAATGATGCTGTTATCAGCTTAGGGCACTGTAAATATCAAAGTCATGATGCAATTGTGGGTGTCGAGCTTTATGCATCTGAGAGGTGCCTTATGGTCCTCCAGAGTTCTTTGTCAAATATAGAAATTTCATTTCTTAGTGCATGCAGTCCTGGTAAACTACCCCTGGCTGATCAGTTCCTCAACACCATCTTCAAAACTCATCTGAGAAGCTCAGTCTTGAGTACTGAGGTGTCCCCTGCACCTTATAAAAGCACATGAGCTCGCAGTCCCCACATACCCCACACTGAAATCACAGTGCACTGAATTAAACCTCCAAGCAGTCATCAGGGCCTGCTGCACTGCAGGCATCTGTATGAAACATGGCAAATCCAATAGATTAAACTCCACGAATATTGTGCTTCATTAAAAAACAAACAAACAAACAAACAAAAAAAAGAAAGAAAACCACACAGAGAAGTTTTCTGGAACTTTTATATGCCTTGTGCTTTTTACAGGCAACAATTAAGTATTTCATAGATTGGCAGAATGGAGATGTCAGTAATGTCTAAAACTACCAAAAGCATTATCACAACACAATTGTGACTTCACAAACTCTCTATATATTGCACATTTCCCCTTGGATGAGACCAAGGTGCAATATTAATGATGAAAGGGAATGAGGGAACTCGTGGTTCCCTCTGTTGCATGAGGGATGTTCACTCAACAAGGCAATTTTGGGCAGCCAGTGGCTCTTTACAGCAATGCTGGAGCCAGGGATCAGGTGTTAAGTGCTTGTTCCTGTGGATAAAGATGGTGTTTTTTCACAGTAACGGAAGTAAACATTTTAAGAGCTGCCAAAATATCACACAGCTCTAGGAAAAACAGTAAATACTCAATAGAGGATCTCAGTGCTTTAATGAGTGCACATTTTGAATCATTTGAAGAAATAAGACATAAGCAAAGACTTGCATGTTCTGACAGGGAATGTCTAGATGTTTGCAGCAAGAAGAGAAATTGAAGAGGGAATGAGGAGATGTGAATTATGATGTTTATAAGAAAATAGTTTCTTGGCAATGTTTCATCTTCTTTCTAACATGATTGCTATAAGAATGAATTAGTCTTTTGCTTTTCAAAAAATAAAAAAACATTTTTAACAACAAAAACAAAGCCTCCTCAGTCCATTTTGCAAAGGAGGTTTCATTCAGACCTCTTACTGACCAGTCCTGAGCCACGAGACTCTTATGACAAAGGCTCTAATGAGAGCTGGAAATGCCAATCAACAATCCACTCATTAACACTGACTTAAAGGGTAAAGAAGTAGTGATGACATGGCTGATTTTCATAAGAGCCTAAAACTGTGATTTTTTGGATTTTCTCAAATGCCAAAGGAAGGTTTCTTGGTATTGGTAGAATTCAAGAGTGAGAAGGTAAGCCAAGCATCATTTCTCATGCCTCTGCCTGGAATCTCTTGGGTATTCCCCATCCCCTTTGAGGTACAGATCCCAAACTGGGTGTGTTGTCAGTTTGTGGACTTGACATTGCACATGAAGCAAGACCTCTACTCTTCTACCATTTCATATTCCTCTTTTTCTACTCTGTATTGCTGCTTTTTTCTCCCCATTGAACATTTTATGGAAAATACTGCTGAAGACCTGTTCCTGGGTTGGTGGTGTAATGTGCTAAAATAGAGGGGTGCATTTGATTTCTGCTCTTTCAGGACATAAATGTGGTACTCTGGATGTGGAACCAGCTGGGGAGGAAGAGGAAATGTCTGTAAGTCCAGTCTGCATTTAGTTTCTTATTTAAAATATTGATCATACCAAGGAGAGAGGAACTGTCAATGTCAACAAGACTGCTCAGCAAATGAGATCTCCAGAAGAGAACAATACAAACAGATTTTTGACTTTTGATGCCAGGAGTGAGTTACCAGATTCTATTTGCTTTGCTCATACTACTTATTAAGCTAATTCTGCTGGACTACTGCACATTGCATTTATTTTTGTTATTCAGTGCTTTATTAGGAAACATATCAGAAACTATTTGAAGATTCTTAGGAAACATTCACAGGTCATTACACTTGAAGATGACAGATAATTTTTTAATACTCTTTACTTGCAGCATACTAAACTTGGCATTCCAAGGTCACCAACATTCCTTTAGTTTAAAAGGTGAAGTGGGATAAAGCCACCTGTGAAGAATGTACCACAGATAAAATAAAAACAGTACTCCTGTTCTTCCTCTGCAATTGGACTTGAAGGTAGCTGAAATACTTATCAGCTTCATAAAATCCAGTTTTTCCCCCCTTATCAAATAGTTCGATACAGATTATAGAAAGACTTTCTTTCTATCATTTACAAATTCATGAAACACGACATTCCAAATTAAAGGCTAAGATTGGCCTGTTTCTAAATGAGAGATTGCAAATAGCCATCATGGTGGCTCCCAGCCCATAGGTAATGCTATAGGGGGTGGCTCCTTGACCCTTATTTCATCATGCAGCACACTGTGACCCCAGAACTTCATTTTGCCTCTTCTGCAGCTGGAAAGGTCAATGTTTTCACTTCTCAACCCTCCCCTCTTTTCCACATTTATGCAGAGATTGCCACAGAAGGGGAACATTCTCATTTCTGTGGATTTTTTCAGTCTTTTGCCCAATTTATATTTTGGGCAAAATAGTACATATATGCTAAAAAGGAGTTGGATGAGAAAAGAGAAGTTCATATTTAGATAAAAGTGGAGGGAATTTTTGGTTTTGTTTTAAGCAAACCAAGGCTATTTGGCAGGTGTTCTTGATGTCTGAACAGTAACTGTTCCTGTTCCAAAAGCATCCCTGACAGGATGAAATAGGCTGTTATTTAGCTATCTATAGTCAAAGTACAGATTAGTGAAAATTTTTGCTTGGCAGCATTTTGCAAGAGAGGAGCTGGGAACTCCGTCAAAATTAAATCCACACCAATGCATAGGACAATGCTACTCATATCTGAGAGGTGCTGTCCTTCCCCTCCACTAATTCTCCTGTATTTTCCAAACTGACATTTATCTAAATAATCCTGTCCATGCACTGAGAGCAGCAGCTTCCACAGGAGGTGAAGGACGTGTATTGCTGAGAGCAATCATGAGTTGCTCCCCTACAAGGGCTGTGCATCTGACAATCAATCCATAAACATGGGAGAGCGAGAGCTTAAGAGACCCTTTAAGTTATTTCCCCACATTTCAACTCTACTTGACAACAAATCTGAAAGTCAACTGTAATTTTAATCATCCAGTAATGTTTTATGTTAAACAATTACAGGGCTCCAAGAGATTAGCTGAATGTTTCATGTCTGAAAAATATGTGACTGGGACCAATTCCCTGGACCCTTCTCTAACCTGAGGTAGGTATAAATGAGTAGAGCTTCACTAAAATCAATCGAGCTGTATCCAGTTATACTGTCACAGAAATTGGTGCTTTAGACTTAGGATAATTTTCCTAATAAAAATAAATTTTAACCAGTGGGTTTTTTTGACTCATACTTGTAATCTAATATTTCAGGCAATATACAGACCTACTAAATCATCCGCTTTCCCTGCATGCATTCCAGATGAGCTTTACTTTTTACATCCCTACCTACTAGAAAGAATGCTCATGAAACAACCCATAATTCAATTATAAGTACCTCCAGGAACCTTCTAATTATATGTTAGGCAGGTCAGAAATGAAATAGCCATGCTACCCTTTAGTCTTGGATAACAGACTTGAAACGGTGAAAAGAAAAGTTCATCTGTTCATTAAGAGGCCAATTGTAATACAGTTAAGGGCTCCAGCGAGCTGTTTTGTTGAGATCTGAATATCCGTGAAACAAGCCCCTCCAAAGCTGGAAGTTCAGCCAGCCTTTGCCTTTCAGCAAAGAATGGGGAGCTGCTCTGGAGAGTAGGTACCGTTCATTAGTCATTTGCTTTCTCTCGCACTAAATTCGGTTGTAGGAGTTCACGGGACCGGAATGAAAAACAACCACAGGTACTTAAAGGTGCTATTCTTTTCTTGGAGATTTCTGCACTTGGTCTTAATTAAATCTCCCATAGGATTGCAGGGCTTTAAAAAAAATTAGTACAAAACAAGAGCGTGTCCATCAGGCAGGTTTTTCTAAGCTCTGACAGCTCTAAATGCAGGCAGCTGCAATACAAGCTTGTCCTCAAATCCTTGACAATGACCTCAACCTCAGGGTGAAAGATAATGTAGTTGCTATGCTCGTTCTGTGTGGAGTGTCTACTGATCAGAGGCTTGTGGCAAAATATGTATATTTTTTTCTTATGATATAGACTATTGTTCACTGGCAACTCAAGTGATACCACAGCATTATCTCTGTGACAGTTTATTTTTTTATTTTTAAATGGGAAGGAATGGCACAAATTCAGGCAGACTTCTACTTCAACAGCTACAGAAAAATGACTTTGTGATGCCTTCCAAATTAACCCCTCCACAGCCACAAGGCTGAAGGTGAAAAGAAAAATTAAGCAAACAAACAATCTAATCCCAGGTACTTTGTAAGGAACTTCACAGACACCTATACCAATGGCAGGGAGATTTCCCAGTGGGGTGGTTCTTGTTACATTTAGCAAGGCATTATTTAGGAGCAGTATCCTCCAGTGGTGAAAACTGTCACTTAACTGATTTCCTTGGAGTAATGACAATTTACATCCTAAAGATCTTCCTCAAAGTGAGCATTTCCCCTCAGTATTTAAGGGCAGATAAATTTCGAGCTAAGAAGAGAGCCAGCCATGTAGGAACACTGTAGGAACCCTAAATGACAAAGGAAAATTCCTGTAGTGAGGCTTCAATATTAACATTTCATTAATTAGTTCTTAATCATCATTGATATTTCAGTAATAAATTAAATACGTTTAGAAACAGCTATGAGGATATATTCTGGTTTAATTTGGGGGTGCATTTGCCCCATAGCTGGGAGGGGATGGGTGGGTTTGGATCAGTGCGGGGGCAGCGGCGCTGCCTGTGCTCCACAAGGACAGAACATATGGAAATCTGAGCTGCTAAATATCAAAGTCTTTGTCACTCAAGTGCAAACTGCAATTTCTGTCAGTGTATAACCTGGCTGGATTTTGAAGGTTTTCACAATAAAAGGCATGTTATGACACAAAGGCTGTCCCCTCACCAACCTTCAAGTCCCTGTTCTGAAGCCTGGGCAGAGCAGACCTGTTCAAAAAGAGCAGCACGATTGCACTACTTGCAAATATTTCTCACAGGAGCATACAAAAATAGTAATTTCAAGTGACACTTGTTAAGCATGGTATTTCTCACAAAGAGGAAAACCTTTTTTCAAAGGCATTCTGAACAAAAATAGGAAGAGACGTGGATAGCGCAGAATGCACTTACACTACACATACCTTTTGGTGGGTGTGCACTCTGTGAACATGTCTCTTCTTATTCAAAGAGCTGGGATTTTTTACATTACATTAGTCAGCTAAGAAGTTAAGGGGGAAAAAATCGTTTTCATGTGGGAGCCAAAACTAAATAATTTAATGCTTGAATGAAAATGGAAAGAAAAGTTTCTTCTGGATTTATTCAAATATTTTACCAGAGAAAGGTTTGATTTGAATGTTTGATTCTTTAAAAATATTAACATGAAGCTAAATTTGACCTTGAAAAAATATGTAATTTTTAAAATGAAATATTCAATAAATACTTTTTGTATGTCAAAAACTAGGATATTATTAAAATGGCCAAAAATCACTTAGCAATTTTGACCCAGATGTGCATAGAGATTTAATTGCTTTGTTACAGCTGAGTATTTTTTCCAAAATCAGTCCAATCTGCCTTTCGTATTGGTGAGATTGAGACAAACAATCATGATTTGACAAATTGATGCCAGCCTACAAAATATTTGATCATATGCAATAATTTGAGATCTATTTTACACATAATAAGTATTCAAAGATGTGGTTGTTTCTTTTCTTATGAGAAGACAGAGGCAGAGACACAGTTTGTGTGTGCACAGGGAAACTGTGTAAAAGCATTCAGTTTTTTAAAAAATTGGTCCAATAACAATTTTTTATGAGCACCTACAAGTTCTAATGTGTAATATTAACTATTTTTATTTGTTCCATTCTCTTGGTTACTAATACTATTGAAAAAAAGACTATCCTTCCAACACAAATGGGAAAATTTGGAGATAAAGTCTTGGTCTTCATTCATTTTCTGTCCATGCTTATTTCAGGTGAACCACATCAGACAGATCCATAATCCTCATCTGTGGGATATGACCTGCAGATTAAAATAATCCTGCAGAAATCTATAGCCCCTCTTTTGTCAAGTCCCTCATGCTTTTCCATGCCATTTTTCCACTTCAAGTATGTGTTTCTGCTTTTTTTCCAAAGTGCTATTTACTTGTGATTGCTATTTGGTCCATTTTTAATGATATTTTTAGAATATGTCTCACTAGATCCTGCCAAAATATTTCACTGCTCCATTAAACTCTCTTCCAAATACTTCAAGATTTTACTTTTTAGTTTTATGATTTTTTTTCTATTAACTTTAAATCCCACAGTAAAATAGAGGGAAAAATAGAATAGAAAAAAATACCAACTAGAAAGGTATATGGAGAACGTGTTAACATGATATTGTCAGACATTTATAAACTTCTTCCAATGAACTTTGAATTACCCTGATCCTTTCATATTTTCCAGTTAACATACATACATCTGCTCTGCCATGTAATCAACTGATTGTTACACAAGCATTTGCTGAAGCTATGACAAACCCAGATTTATGAGGTCAAACAGTTCAAACTTAATCCATTCAATAGCTGCAATTTATCGTCTGATGATAATTGTATACACAAACATTGTAATGATTTAGATGACACAGTGTAAAGATGAAATCCGTTTATTTTAAAAGGGTTTCTAACCCCTAAAATACGTTGCCATGAACACCTTTCTAGGTCCGCTTTTAACAACATCGTTATTATTGTTTTATTGATCAGGATTTTATTACTGATTTGACACTTATATTTCACACTAATCGAAAAAGGTGTAATTTCTCTGCACGTGTAAGACTGTAATTAATTATATCATTATTGTGTTTTCAATTCCTTCCATTTAAAGGGGCCCAGAAAAGAGTGCTTAATTTATCATACATGTATTATAAGGAATATGTAAACCTCTTAAACAGACAGAGAGCATGATCCTTTTGGAGATGATGGGATATGACACGGGCACTATATTTATAGATTCTTACCTCTATAGTGACCTGATTTTAGAGTGACAACTATTGCAGAATGGGAGAGTAAATTAACGGCTTCGAAAGCTTGAGTATCTAAAACTATTACTATTCATTACTTTTATAACACTTATTAGTGGCCATTTTCTAATGCTTTCAACAGATAAGGAAACAAGCACCAGGGAATGATATGGCAGAACAACAGTGTTACATATATTATATCATATGTGTAATTTTATACATGCATTTATATATTTTCAGTTCACAGATTTAGGAAACAATTGCTACAAATGGGCAGCAGCTGTATTCATCTATTTCTTCTAAACATAAAACATGTTAGTGACTGTAAATTTCAGAGAAACTCTAAAACAAGTAGCTAAATGTGAAATTTAAATTGATCTTTGGTTTACTGCCATTGATTTTGTCAATTTTCTAAATGTAACAGTGTTCACCACTGGGAACAGAAACCTGTATATATATCAGCAAAATTTATGCTTTCAACCAACATAAACTTCACAGGAGGAATGACAGTCCTTGCTGCATAAAATAAAATGCATGTGAAGTGAAGGATTTTCTTCTCTAATTAGATACTGTATATTTTTTCAACATCATGTTAGTAAATTTGCCACATAAATTTAAATGCTATTAGCAATATTGCCTGCCCATATTCAGTTCAGTTTCCGTACTACAGATTTCCACAAGTAATTTGTGATAATGGTACTAACCCATATGATTAATTCACGCGTACAAAAACCATTATGGGTACTCACAGAAAAATACCTCCAAAGTGTTTCATAAAAATGTCAACATAAGCATAGCCTAAACTAGCTGATACTTGCACAACTCCACTATTACTTATTGCTCTCACAATTAAAATACAGTAGATTTATATTTCATACTGTGGTACCCCCTCAGACCACGAGTCCCCAAACACTGTTCCAGCGTGTGAATTCCACTTGCAAGAGGGGGTTGCTAAAACTGATGCAAGAGAAGATATCCCACATTTTTCTGGCTGCTTCTCTGAGTGACAAGTGTGGGATTTTGCTCACTGATGAGGCTGAAATGCTGTTTCAGTTAGCATCAGGAGCCCGCCCTCATCCAACCCAGCGTGATCACTTGGGGAGAGCATCACAACTGTCGCAGAATGGGATCCCGAGCGCATTTATTTCCTCGGGATTCAAACCAAACCACTTGCGTCACAGACATCAAATATGTGGTGTGGGAAGCAAACACACAACCTACTTTAAAACGCTAAGTGAAATAAAATCAATGGCTGAGCTCATTTTGTGCTAATAGTCTTCAAATACCTTCATTGTTTCACTGTTCCTAAGCAGTGCTCGAGACAGGCACATGTATAAGGCTTTGTATTATCAGTCTCAGAAAAGGAACTTTTTTTTGCTGGTATAATGTCTGATAAGGTATTAGTACACAAAAACATTTGCCTTAAAAGATAACATCACTTATCTTAGTATTGTAATTCACTGGGTGGTGAAAAGATCCCCCTCATGTTAATCTAGCTGGTACATAAACACGTGCAGTCAGTTCACAGAAAGCACATTTGTTTCCTTGAAAAGTGATTTTTAAATAGCATTAGGATAACCTGCAAAATGAATGCAAGGGAGCAAAGCACCAGCCACACTTTCAGTTGTCCATAGGCACATGAAAATTGAGCCACAGGGGTGGGGCAGCAGCCAGGGACACTGCTCATCATTCTGCACCTCCAAACAGCTCTGGGGACACTGACCCCACACCTCACCCAGCAGTGCTCCCCTCTAGAGCTACACCAGCTCCTCCTGAGGATGGAGCAGCACGTGTTAATTCCCTAAAAATGTGAGAAAAAGGGAAGGGATGCTGCTGGTGTCCCCCTGCACCGGAGATGACACTCGGGAAGGACATCCCAGGTGTGACCTGTCCCACACATCCCTCGACACTCCCAGCCAGCACACCAAGGAGCTGACAAGCTGCAGGAGGATGGCTGGGGTGCAGCTCCCCCAGGCAAAGGAGACATTTCCTGGGTGTAGTTCATTAGCACAGAGAGGTTTTGCCAGTGCCAGCTTGTGCTGTGACTCACTGCTCAGCTCTCCTGCAAACCCAAGCACTGGCACTGGAAAATGATTTGCAAACAAATGCTCGCAGGTAGGATGATAAATATGATAAATCAAACGCCATTCTAAACTATCCTTAGCAAAGAAAGGCTTTTCTGGCTGTGCCACAGACAGTGCTTGGCCTGTCCTTGTGGCATTCACACAGGAGCACAAATGGAAATAATTTGGTGCATCGAGGTTAGGTCGGCTCTTGGTATCTGCAGAGGCAAAACTGGCTCTTCACAACACCCAGCTCCCTGTGTCTCCTGCGTTAGGCAGAAGGGGAGTAGCATTTTTAGGTTATAATGCTTTAAACTCCTGTTCCCATTGCCTCTAAGTGCTCTAGTCCATGACTGGGTACAACTCATGGATTTCCCTGATTATGGTGCTTTTCCCACCTCTGGAGCTCCCTCCAGCCCAGCCTTTGGGTGAGGGCTGCTTTGAAAGCAGATTTTGATTTTTTTTTTAAAATTGCTTTCGAAACTCTCCAAGTAGAAACTGCCTCATGGTGCAACTGGGCACAAAATGTTCCTCTGGTCCTTCGAAGGGGCAGGGAAGAGTCCCCCAGATAAAGACATTTGTGCTTGGACAGATGAACAGACAACACCATCATCTCTGACTGCTCCTGGGTGGGCAATTGCCACCTCTCCTGCACTTCTGGGTGCACACATTTCCCTGGAACACAAACCCAGCCCCTCCTGTGTTACAGGGCAGCTGCAAGAGTTCGTCTGGCTGGAGGTCTGTGTTTCAGAAGGGACGGGGACAATGCAGCCAGAAGATAAACAAGCTCTAATATCTTGTTTTTGCTACTGAACTCCTGTTATCAGCACTGACTGACATTTGGTGGGAGCTCTCGTTTTCGTACACTCGAGTGCTATTGTGCATTTTCTGATAAGAAACCTCGGTAACAGAAGTGTACATCTGAGAGTGACAGGAAAGCCTCCTACTTTCGTGGCAATCTGACTGCATTCCCACTTCCACCAGTGCTACAGCAGCTCAGGAGCTCCTTCCAGTTTGCACTGGAAAATGGGAGGATCAGAGTCACACAGTATCTAAAAAAAAGTCAGTTGAAGAATCTGGCAGAAACATTAGTGATAAAGTCTTCATTTTGCTCTAGCAAAATGAATTTTTTACTTATTTTCTCAAGATAAATGTATCTGTTTGGATACAATCTCTTCTCACCTGCTCTGCAGTGCACATGTGGTCACCTTTGGCTTCCAAAGCACCACACTCATCCTAACAGCAAAATTCTGTTTTTCCAGCTTTAAATATATACAACAAATCCCTCTACTCTGAGTAAGCGTGAGGGCATGGGTCCATGGTCCTGATTTCTGCAGCAGCAGAGCCAAGGTGGGAATCAAATCTTCAGTGGAAAGAGCCTGCACCCCTTCTGTTTTCTGTTATTTCACCATCCAACATTTTCAGGAACTTGTTTCATAAAGTTTTTTCTATCTAAGTGCTGTCTCACTACCCAGATCCCACATTGCTGTGGGTATTTTCACCTCTCCTACTGCGGAAAGTGTTAGGTCTTAGGAAGAGATCAGCCATCTACCACCAAAGCATCAGCCCAGAAAATGCTGCAGGGCATCCTGAAGCTTCAGCAGCCTGAAGAAAAGCAGTAAAGAGGTTTTCCTTCTGCCAGTTTGCTTTGTGGAGGCAATGGTGAAGGTCTCATCCCTGGGTGTAGGGTGCTGTAGAGACAGCCCAGGCACACTGGGGAGGGATGCAGAGCTACCCTGGGCTACCAAGGGATGTTCAGCTGGTGTCACACAGCCAGAAGCTGCTCCTGTCCCTGTGCTGCTACTCTGCCTGGCTGCTGTCCCTGGGCAGGCCAGAATGGATGAAGGATTTGGGGTGGCAGCAAGGCTGAGTCACTCCCCATACGCGCCAGGACAGGCAGGGTGCTGAGCTCAGCTTGCTCTTTT
The DNA here is from genome assembly GCA_036630365.1 of Acanthiza pusilla. Lineage (NCBI taxonomy): Eukaryota > Metazoa > Chordata > Aves > Passeriformes > Acanthizidae > Acanthiza > Acanthiza pusilla. The sequence goes on from JAXCHO010000001.1 coordinate 4,613,986, forward strand.
TCTCAGGTACAAGTCACAGCTGCTTGGCCCTTTTTTTCCATCCTCTCCTCCCCAGAGGGTTGTTTGAAGGGAGGGAGTTTGAGCTGTGCTTACCTGGAACCCGTGTTAGCTAGCAGAAAGGAAAATGCCTCTTGCTTATATTTTAAAATAGGCTGAAAGAACAAGCTTTCCCTGGTTTTGTTTTTTTTCTACTCATTGCTGATTGCCTGGTGGTACTGGCTGAGAGAAAAATCTAAATGCCATCACCAGTTCATCAAACATTCTAGGTTTGTTTGTGTTTGGTAGCGATCTGGAGACAGACAGAGGTGCACAGGGCACACTGCTCCCTCACAGCAGCAGGAATTAGAAAAGCACCAGGTTGAGTTTAACAAATGTTACCACTTTACTAGAAAGTTCCATGCGCTCCTCACACAGATTTCCCATGTCAGTGAGGACTGGAGCCCTCCGTGCAGCGAACAGGAGTGAAACAGAGCCCACAGCACTGCAGCCATGCTGAGGTGACCTTCACTCATCTGCACAGAGACCAAAACGTCCTAAAGCTGCTTCACAAAACACACAAGTGACTGTGTCATTGGCTACAGGTGAGCAAACAGGGACACCTTAGAAACATCCAACAATTCACCTCCAAGTTTGGCTTTGATGAGAGAAGAGTCCTTCGCTCACGTGAAGGATGTCGCATCTGCCTGGGGAAAAGGTGCTCAGAGAACACAACTGAGCTCCTTGAATGGAAACCCTTTGGACTTCAGACATTTCAGCCATTAGAAGTGGGTGCCTCTGAGATAAATCTAGCTCCCTTTTCATTTTGTTTCATCTTTTGAAGCACATTTGAATAGCTCAATTTTACAGCAGTCAGGGAGGAGTGCTAGGACAGAGCCATGCTTGCTGTCCCCATGTCTTCAGATATATTCTGGGGAAACAGGAATTTTAGGAAGGAATTCATAAACTATATGCAAGAAAGACTTATGGGCTTTTCAGCCACTGTATGTGGGTTATTAAAATATGCTTTGTTATCTTCACACATGGTAGAATTTTTATAAATTATTCTTATGGAGATGATTCCTTGTTTTAATGGCTGAAAAGCCCTAAAGTTAGATGACAGTTTGATTGCTGCTTTCCCCGGGAAAGTAGCAACCATACCTCTGCTTCTCAGGAAAATTAATATTCCCATATTTTCCCCAAACCAACCACTGCAGATATGAAGACAACACCAGAATTCCTCTCTGTTTTTCAAAATGTGTTTAGAGAGTAACCCACCAAGTACACCAACACACCAAACTGCTAGAGAACTACTGTTCAAAGATGGTGAATGGAATTATGTACAGAAGACCCAGAAAATAAGTTCTTTAACATATCAAAATAGGTTCTGGAGATGGTTGTGCCTGTACCCAGTCTGCTCAGGTTATGGAAGAAAAGAAAGCGAAAATCAGTGCATGTTCTGACTCAGAAGACATGTCAAAGATCTGTTATTAAGGACTAAACTGGCATCTTGCAATATTTCTTGAGACTTTAAGAGTATCTGCAGTTTTCCTGAGTGAGCCATGGAAGATGGAACATCTTGGGACAGAAAGTAAAGTATTTTGGAGAAAACTAGAAGTATCTCAGTATATATAAGAAATTCTGAAGGATATATTCTGCCAAAAATTAGGTATAAGATTTTGAACATATAAACGTGACGGTGCATTCTTAATGCATAGAAAATGTTTCTTTCTTAAAATAACAGGAATAGATCACTTTGCAGTGCATAAAATTATTAGTTTTAAAAGCATTTGTAAAATGGTTTATATGGATGTTTTTTCATCACTTCTCAACAGGACATTAGTAAAATCAAACTTATTTTTCCAGAAAGTGGTAGGGCAAGAGTAAATCTAAACAATAAGTTATTCTCAGTGCACTATGGAGTGCCTCACCACCGGGCAGGGCTGGCAGATGCATGTGTACATTGGATGATTTTGAGAGAGAGAAGCACATGTTTGGGGGTTTGGTTTGAGGCATACTTTCCACAGGATGAGATCTCTGATACCCATTATTTGTTTTGCTCTTGCCGAGTCAGAGAAGTTTCAAGCACAATAACAACTGTTTAATCTGCTAAAACATTTACTTAATATTAGCAACACAGAGCCCTACTGAAGGCTGATTCTAAGGCAAAAATACTATATTTCCTAAAATTATATGTTTCATTAGGCTCCTTACACACAAAAAAAAAAAAAAAAAAAAAAAAAAATATATATATATATATATATATATAATTAAAGAAGTTTTTTAGCTGATCATCTCTGCATTAGTACCACTAATGTAGAATTTTATTTAGGTCCAATATACAGCAGGACCAGAGCAGGCTGGGTCTTAGTTGAATCCTGTGGCTTTCCATTGCACAACTGGTCACTGAAACCACACATGGTCAGTACAGTATCCATCGGAATCAACCTAATGGTGTCTGTCACAGCCTTTTCTCCCATGTCATATAAGGATCCACTGAGCAGCCTCAAATTACAGGATGGTGGGGCTGTGGTTGGGTGTTTTTTGCGGTTTTGTTTGGTGGTTCGTTGGGTTTTTATTCAGATTTTTATCAACTAGCTGCCTTTTTGAAACCTTATCTATAGATTTTATAGGGTATATTTATCCAAGTTGTTATGGCAATGGTACATTAGAAATCAAATGAAGTATTTGTTGGCATGACAAAATTAATTGTTGCCTAGGGTCTGGAACAAACAACAGTAGAGATAACATGCCACTAATATGGCTTGTTTGAAGTGACAGCACTGTATCAATTAAATTGGGGCTATGGTACACAGCCTGCCTAAGCCATTTAGCTGATGCTTGGGGATGTGAAACTTTACATTTTGTGTCAGGGAAAAAAGGATTGACTTACTGTGCTAATGAGGAGCTGGAATTTCCCATTTTCTCTAACGCACACTCACTTTCTTGTCCAGTGTTTTGTACTCTTGTTTCCTTCCTCAACTGGGAACAGGAACAATATTTCTGTGACTCCCACAGAAACAACATTATGGAAGTCTGGTTTTTTTCCAGGTATATAGTGGACTAAATTAAATTTTGGCTCAACTTAAGACAAGCTTAAGTCACAGAGTTCTAACACCCAGGCATCAAACTCACAGGAAAGGCTGGAGCTGCAGGGTTTCAGGCCATTGCCTAAAGCTCCTTCTTTAGGATTCCTGATCATGCCTCCAGTTTGGTAGTGCTTCTAATCAAAAATTTGTGGCAGGGTGATGTTCTGACTAAGGGATACAGAATCACTGAAGTTCAACTCTGGAAAGAGAAAACAAAGGCCAGGACAGCCCTCTTTTGGAGGGATTTAGTCGCTGTATTAGCACAGATCTTCAGAGAAGAATTCATTTCATCTACAGTATAGGACATAAATCTCTCTGTAAGGAACACCACTAACACCACTCATAGCTGCTGTGGAAGCTTTTAACCCTTCACACCCAACAGAGTCAATGGACAAACTCACGTCCCAAAACCTGAGAGACAAAATTTGCTCATCAGGTAAAGCATCCAGGCTCTGGCAGCATGAGCCACATCTACAGGAGAGAACATTTCAGTCCCATTTTCCCTGAGTTTTAACCCTTGGTCCTGAGGAGTAAAGCCATATACGTGACCCAGGCACTTGTTACAGAGTGTTATCTCAGCTGATGCTGACAGATGTTGACACGAGATGCATTTTGATATAAAAACACCAAGGCTCTTATCTGCTGCCCAGAGAAAACACCTTTTACTTGCAAAATGCCATTTTTTCATTTACCATACCAGGGTGCAGCTGAGCCTTGTGAAGGAACGGACCTTTCAAAACATATACATTCAAAACCAGAAATCAGCTGTTAGAAAAACCAGCACATACAACACAATATAAAAGATTTTGGCCTGCAGGCATAGCCAAAAAACCAACAAAAAAAGCAGAGTTGCTGTACACAATTATATTTCATCCTGTCCTAGGAAAATGCAGGTTTCACATCGATTTTGTTGCATGCAGCAAATTTTCCACACATCTATACTTACAGCATAATGTAGTCACTGAATGCAGGTATGATACCTTATAGGAACCTTTAATAAGACATCCTAACTTTTGTGTCCATCCACCAGGAATGTGCTGCCAGGAGATATCATATTTACAATATAAAAGGGGACGTATTTTAGATTTGTCCCAATTAACCTTGTAACGAGATGTATTGGAGTGCTCATTAATGACAGTAATGAGATGCAGACAAGACAATGTATAAAACATCATTGGCATATAAATTGAATTCATATACACGGATACCTTTATGCACTGGACATGGAGGAAAATTATAAAGAGGCAATTTTGTAGGGAAAAAAGGCTAATTAGAAAAAAATTCAATACTTTTCCTAGCTTGTATCCATCAATGTTAGAAAACCTGTTTGCCCACTGTCTGAGGAATTGCTTCCACTGCTTTTACTATACAAGTGACAAAACTAATTTTATGATGGTTCTCTTGGAAGTATTTACTACAAACAGCAAATATCCATTACCCTTGAACTACATATTGCTCTGTTTAATTTACTTTGGTATAGATGCACAATTTAGAAATACATCTTCTCTCTCTTTTGAAAGCTACTATAAATATAACTTTATTTCTTACTGACACAAGTTTTAATGACTTTATTTACAAAGATCCCACAAGTCCAGATTTTGTAATGCAGCATAAGAGCCCCAACTCCCTGCCTTAAAAACTAATATTCCCAAGTTATGTGGGAAACGTCCACTTAAAATACGTAGATCTATTCATGTGAGTAAAGTTATTTACACACTCAAGTATCCTGTTCTACCATCAGATATCTTCATTAAAGTTATGGCTAAATCTCATCCAACTTGGAAAAAAATCTAAGGTGCCCCATTAACAAAATAGAGACTTAAGAATGATTGTCATGGCCAGCAATAACAACAAACTGATTACCATGCTGAGCTTCATAATAGCATTTCACTTTCTTTTCATTATTGAAATTATAATAAACAGATAAATTGCATCCACACACACACAAACAACTAGGTAAGCATGGCTGAAAAAGTCAGAAAATCACTTTATCAGGGGAGTGATTGGATCTCAAAGGATACCAGAAATTATGTACAGTAAAAGTAATAGCTCATGCATGACTTATAGTGATCAGGAGAGGCAGGAGGCAACAGAATAAAGCTTCAGACACCTCAGAGTTGTTCATATTATTACAATTGTATCCTGCCGTGTTACTTATTACTTCTTTAAAATACTAAATGAAGGGAAAGTATTTTTTTCAGTGTTGTTTAACTCTGAAAACCACCACACCTCCCTGATAACTTTAATCTCCCCCCACCTTTTTTTTTGATAAGTCAGTAGGGGAGGAGGAATAGACGAATGCAGAATAAGAGGGAAGAGGAGGGAAAGGCAGTAAGGGAAGGGACAAATCTCTGCTGCCCAGAGATCGAGTGACACCAATCCTGCCATCACTCAGCCAACACTGCAGGTCAGGCTTGCTCAGCACCCAAGGGTCAGTTCCTAAAGGGGATTTTTTCCAAAATCTGTGCAATATTTAGCAGAAGTTTCGTGACATTGTCCCAGACATGGGTGTGGAACAGCCCTTGCCCAAGGACACTTTAATCCACATGGACAAATAGTGGAAGAGGCCACCCTGGAGCCCCACTGAGGGGAAAAGGTCAACCCTTCTGGTCAGTGCACTATAATAAGCCAGTGATCTACACTTTCACCAGATGGATTTAAGCTAAACTCATGCAAAATCAGTATTTTTCCCCTAATGCAACAGCTTCTGCTCAGCACAGGTTTGAAATCTGTGCTGTGAAGGCAGGGGGGTCCATTCCCAGGAACTCTTATCTCAGACTGGTGCCTCTTTTCCAAACTGCCGTGGAGTTTTCAAAGTCTACAAAACTTCGCACGTGATCATGAAACGTTCAATATCACACCATGTGCTGTTTGTTTCAAGTTCACCCTCTGAGCTGCCGCAGACAGGTTTAGGGGAAGCTTTCTGTGTTTTACGCCCCTAGAAGATTTTACTGCTCCTTCACTTAGGGCTTTAAATATGAGCTGATGGCTACTGTGCACAGTATCTTAACTTCTCCATTTTATTGCACAGTATTACACTGGTGAAGGGATAAATGCAAAGCAAGGCATGACTGAGTGACCAAAGTACTGGGTTGGGACTACCTAAGCTGCCAGACCCACAGGAGTGTATCAGCAGTGTCAAGCCAGCTCTCCTCCCTCAATTTAAATAAATTAAGCCCCATGTAAACTACTATATAGGGTCTTTCACACTTGTCTCTGGAAAGAACTTGTTCGTATGGCCAAATCTATTACCACCTTTTTTTTTCTTTTTTTTTTTTGCAATAGAAAAATTTATTTTAGTGCTCTTGCTTCTAGTGTCAGAGCCATATGTTATTTCGTGGAAAGCTGTAGGTTTCCCTTTATCTGGACTACTACAGACCTGGGCTTGGCACCTTGACATAGAGCAGGCCCCATGCTGAGAATCAAGTGGGTACTAAAGTCTATTGATATTTCTTTATACTCAGGGTTTGTAGAGGTTTTGCTCAGTTTCTTCTCATTTAGCAGAACAGAAAGCTCTGACTACCATCACCACCTCCCCTTAATATGCAGTTATGACTGAAAACAGGAGATCCAGAAAAACAATTAGCAAGCAGTCTAATTGCAACTGATACATTAAATGCCAGGAGATGAGTGGCATCAGGAATCAAAATATGTGTTTTATAAATTCTAGTTTTTAATTCAGGGATTTGTTTGTTCTTTGCTGATGAAAAATCACAGTTAAGGGAACTGAGCACAAAAATCTTGCTGCTGAACAATAAAAAAGCTAAATTAGCTGTTGAGTACCCATTGCCAAGGGCAATACATTCAGTAGAGGATATGATAATGACAGATGAATCCTCACTAAACTCTCACTCTACAAAATAAATGTACAGCGTCTTAGATAGTTTCACTCATGCTCGAGTCACCTTCCTTCCACAGCAGCTGCTTGCAGCTCTGTCAGGGAAAGCCAAGAGAGGTATGGTTTCCTGTCATTGACAGAATCATTCCAGTTTTCAGCTGACAGCGCTGGATTTTTGTGGCTGTTCATACCTTTTCCACCCCTGCTCCTCCTTTGTATTTATTTTTTTCCCTGGGAACTTTATTCTCTTCCTTTCTCTGTTTCCCCTATTACTGTCCCTTGAGCCAACACAGATTCCTACACCTTCCACATCCCTTTTTCACCTCTCACAAAGGTTGTTTTCTGTTCCAGACAACAACAGAAATGAGGCAATGACAGCACAAGGTGACTTCATTCAGTCCAGCGTCTTTCAAACAGATCCAAAACACAATCTGGTGATGAGCAACACAATTTCAGCACTAAGTAACAAGAAAAGACTGGTCTGGTGTGGATAAGACTCCTTACTGAGTTTACAAAAGCCTGACAGGAGGACAAGTTTGTGAACCATGTGGTGGTGGGTTGTCCTGGAAGAGCTGACTTTCCATGAAGTGAGAAGCTCAGGTAATCCACAGCTGCCCTGACTACACCCACCAGAAATGGACATTTCTGCTCTCAGCCCTTGTTGTCAGGGATCCAGCATCTATCAGCCACTGTCAGCCAAAAAGTGACATCCATTCTGTACACTGAAACACCGTAAATCTAACCTGTCTCCGTGTTTTTGCCAGGGATGTGAAACCCCTGAAGCTGCTCATGGGCTTGGCATGGGGACTTGCTATAAAAACACAACATCAAGGTCACTTCTCACCCAGGCACAAACCTCGTTGTCTTTCTCACAAGCACAGCCCCAGCCATGGAGCGATTACTCACCATGTTTCAAGATTCCAATCAAACTTTCCCTTTAAGCTAAGCAAGCACATTCTCAACAAAGCCATCAAACCCATCAACATGCTTGCTAATTATTAGGAAATAAACCATGGCCCATGCTCCCAGGATTCTGAAATTACCAGAGACCAGTAAGTAATATCTAGCAGGAAGCATATGAAAGTACCTTTGTTAACGCTCTTCTTATTCCTTCATCAAATCCATTTTGTTTAGAAAGAATATTTCTCTCTCTTTTTTTTTTTTTCTTTTTTTTTTTTTTTTTGCCAGATAAGCCCAGAACTGGGGAGCTTTTTTAACAGGGGCTAGCAAACAATGTAGAGCTTTGGAAAGAAACCATGTTTAGACAGGCAAACCACGGATAACAGCAATATTGTGTGTGTCAGGCAAGAGAAAGGAGGGACTACAAACCAATAATGACAGGGCTATTTATTACTGAATAACCAGCCTCTAATTTTAGAAACATAAGATCTCCTATTTTCTATTGTTCATTTTAATTAGTATTTTCCCTAAATAGTCTCCCTCTTCCTATATGCTATTTATACAATTGCAGAGAAAATATAAAGTACATGCAATGTTAGCAGAATGGCAACAAAACATGGTGTGAGTGGTATGGGAGCTGTGCATTGTCTGCAGCAGGGACAATCTAGGGAGTGATTTTGTCTTTTGCAACAGGACATTCTTGTTTCCTTGTAGAGAAAATATTTGGCCTTTAGTATCCCACCATAGCACCCCATCCCACAGACAGAGTTACTGAAATACTTTGAACCCTGTAAATAGGATGAAGTAGGTAAATATTGCTGTGAAGAACAGCCTGGAGCAGCTGGAGGAATCAGCCCCGAACTGGGCTCTCTCTCTTTAAAATTCTTTTAGATTTTTTTTTTTTCCTTACCAAGCTGACAAAATACTTGGCAGTGGCTCAGGGGCTGGTGCACTGCAAGATATCCTGCCTTGCTGTTTCCTTGCACTTCCCTCATCTGCTATAACCACTTGTTTCTTGACATAAGTAGGTGAGAAACCTGTGATTTAATATGCAGGGGCCCTCAGCTTTGCCCTTCACTCACACAACAAAGGGCATTTGGGGAAGGGATATTTTCATCATGGGCAGACAGGTTTTGTTTACCCTCAGAGTACCTAAACACATTATTTGGAATGATGTTGGATTCCTCCTTCCTTTTCCTGCAGGGTGGCACAAAATTTTCTTCCTGATGGCAAAGTCAAACAACCGCAAGGATGGCTGTACTGGGCAAAAGTCCTTCTCACCCTGGGTCTGCCTCCACCAAAATACAGGTCAAGCTTAAATCAGGCTTCTTCCCTTAAATACTACTTAACTCTGGTTTTTAGATACATGCAGTGTTCTTTTACTAGCAGCCTGCAGATTCCTCATTGAAGAACTTGTCCAGTCCCCATCTGGGCTCACGGAAGCCCTTTCTGAAAGGAGCTCCTCATATGCAAAAAAACCTACAAAATTTTTGCATGCTTGAACTCAGCTCTGCTAAATTATTTTGATCTTCACCTATGATGCACTTGCACGCATGGACTTGAGAGAAGATCTTCTTTTGACTAGAGCACACATTTTCTAGGCACTCTCCAAGACTTCTGATGCCCTTGTTCTTATTAGCGCTAATGCAAAATCCAAAATAAAGGGAACAGAAGTGGCAAATCTAAGAGTGAACACAAATAAATGCAAACTGGCTTCCTGCAGGAAAGTGATGCTGCAGGGTTTATGTGCCTCTTCTCATTTCTTCCATCTCCCCACCCCACAGGGCATTTCCATAGGGAATGCACGTGTATTTGACACTCTTGGCTCTTACAAATAGGTACGGGAAAGGTGCATTTCGTTCATAATGCAAGGGCTCTGAAAAAAAGGGTCCAGCTAGAGCCAAATTATACAGATCAATGTAAAATGCTACTTGTTTCTGAAAAGGATTCAAACTCAAATATTTAAATTTAGTGCATCTCCAAGCCTTACAAATGCACATCCCAGAAGGGAAAAACAAATAAATAAAATCTGTAAGAGCAGTGTAGATCTCAGTATGAAAAACAAGCAGGAAAAGTTTTAAACTGAAAGAGGAGAAATTTAGATTGGATGTGAGGAAGAAATTCATCCCCATGAGGGTGGGCAGGCCCTGGCTCAGGTGTCCAGAGAAGCTGTGGCTGCCCTGAGAGTGTCCAAAGCCAGGTTGGACAGGGCTTGGAGCACCCTGGGACAGTGGAAGGTGTCCCTGCCCATGGCAGGGGTGGCATGAAATGATCTTTAAGGTCCCTTCCATCCCAAACCATTCTGTAGTTCTCTGATAGAATATTTTCCCCTGGGCTGCTGGACCCCCAGGACCCCCTCCCTGCTGCACTCCTGAGGGCTTTGGGAGAGCATTTCCCACCGCCAGGACCAACTGCAGTTGGCTGCTCCTCCCAAGGCGCCAGGAAAGCAGAGAAAGGCAGTCCGTGATGGGATGTTTTGCCCTTGGGCAGGACTGGAGCTCGTATGAGGACTCAGGCGTTTCCTTCATCGACAGACTCGCCTCAGCCGTCGCCAAAAGTGCAGTGCGAGAGCTGGCAAAAACCAGCTGAAATTCCGTGTCTGTTGTGTTGTGCCATGATCCTCCACAAACTATTGGTGCCAAGTTTTAAGCGACTCCATGTGCAGCGTTTTGTAAATCACTTCCAGATATGCAAATAGCATCATTAAAACATTTGCATATACCCGTAAGTTTCTGCTTCAGGTCCATATGCCCAGGCTGTAGGAGAGGGCAGAAAATAACACCTCAGCATGGCATGAGGCAGGTATGGGTGGGGAACAAAGGGGGCAGGGAGGTGCAGAATATCTCTGGCTGCCCTGTGAGAGCTGCTCCAGGAGCCTCAGGAGCTAAAATCTATTTTGAAAAGGAGAAAAATGCAAAACACACCCCCTCTGCTCCAGGCAAGGAGCAACTGGCCTGAGTGAAGGGCTTTTCAACCACTCATCCCACTCACTTTGATATTGTCCCACTCTGTGAGACCTTGTAGCATCAGGGCTTCCTCAGCCAACAAAATACAGCACTAAAACTTGAGAAATGTGTTCGGAAAAAGAAGTGAACCACCCATGTGCAATCTGGAGAGTCACAGCAGGGGTAGACACCACAGGGACCTCTGGGGAAATGAGGACTGGGGTGGGTTAGCTGTAAGGAGACAAGTCAGAAAGGGCATTGGAGAGCAGAGTCAAACACATAAAAAGCTGCTGCAAAGAAGCAGGGAGGAATCTATTTTCCATGGCCATGGCAGAGAGGAGAGGCAGTAATAGGATTAAATTGAAAGAAGAAAGATTAAGGTTAAACATTAGGGAAAATTACTGAACAATGAGACTAAGGAAGCACTAGAATAGATTGCTTGGGGAGGATGGAGAGACTGACCCTGGAGGTCTTAAAAAATAGATTAGACAAGTGTCCATCAGATATGGCAAGTACAGGTGGCCTTGCCTTAAGGTGGAGAGAGGGGAAGATGGGACTAACACCTGCCCTGCAGCCTGGGGAGACAGGCAACACATGAATCACAGCTATCATATCACAACCAGCAAAAATATTTTAAATAATGTTTTAAATTACTAAAAACCAGTCAAAATTGTAGCCCTCCTGGGGGAAAAAAATCCCAAACATCACATATATTTTTACTCATAATGCTCTTCTCAGTATATCACGGCCCTGATTTTAGTCTTCACTGGTTTAGGTTTTTGTATCATCAGTTGTGTTCTGATGAAATCATCAGGATTTCTCAAAGCTATAAAAAGGTAGTTTTGAAAGATTCCAGTTTAAAATGGGAATATTTTCATTAATATTTCCCTAAAAGGAAAAGCACAGGAAAAGAAATTATTGCATTCACCAATACAGCTGGAAAAATTTTAATTTTTTTTTTAAATTTCAAGTTCCCCCTTAATTATCTTCAATAAATGTCAATTACACTCTTCATTCACTGAAGTAATAAAATAGAAAAACAAGCTGAAACTGCCAAGTTATTTGTTGAAAAACTATCTTTTAGCCCAGCTCTATAATGAGATTTATGTACTCATCCTGTATATTCTTCAACACATGCCTAAGTCCATAATGACTATGATTACCTGGTCATAATGCCACATCCCTAAACTTTCTATAACATGCATATTTGACAAAATAAAGTGGACAAACCCATTGTCCAGAAAAGGCAAACCAAACTGCGCTGCATTTGTTCACAGAAAAAAATCCCAAAGTTTTTCAGCTTCTTATTCTCCCCAAATCCAGAGCTGTTGCAGAACTGAGTATTACCAGCCATATTTTTGAAGGATAAACCAAGCCTGTGCAGCTCACCCCGTCCCACACAAGGAAGCTGAGTCTGGAGAAGAAGCTGTCAGAGATTTTGGATGTGTTTAATTCAATGAGAATTTTCCATCCACTCCCATGAAGCCAAGTTTTCTCCCCAGATCTGCTGTTGCTCCAACAAGTGAGGCGTGCTGTCATGTGGCTTCCCTTACTCAGACATACAGACCTAACACAGATGAGTCTATTTATGGATGATTAGAAATAAATCTACAGAACAGAGTCCTAGAAAAAAGTAGAGGAGAAGATTTGCCAGTGCAAACAGGTGCAGAACGTCGTCTGGAGGGGACCTGTGCTGCAAAATGAAGCATTTTGCAGGATGGTATTTGAGATAAAAGTGTAAAACAGTTTACACTTTATGTGTAAATGATCAAAGAATCCTAACCAGGCTAGTGAGGCTAATTTGTGACTTGGACATCCACGTGGAAAAGCCTGTCAGGTTTACTGCAATCCTCATTAAACAAGAGGAGTGACTGGCGTGGCTTCTGCAGACCACCATTCCTGCCTGTGCAGAAAGCACTGAGCATACATTGGTTTCTTTGCACAAAATCACTTCTATTGTTCAGTTAAAACAACTGAACTAATAAGATATAAACAGAAACAAAATTCATATTGCCAATTTCATAAACAAATCTTTACCCTTGGCCACAAAACATCCCCAAAAGAAGCACTCCTGCCTGGCATCAGCTCGTTCACAGCAGCCTGTTGAAGAAAATCTTTCTACCACGTTGCAGTAAGGAACATCTGCTCAAAACCAAACCACTGCCCTCAGAATAATAAACCCACGACTGCCAAGGTGAGGATCCCAGCCCAGTGCCTCGTGGCAGGATTGCTGCCCAGGGGGCACACTCTGTAGACAGGCACATTTTTCTTAGGAGTCCCAGACAATAGGAAGGTGCATAATAACATGCCAAGAGAGATAAAGCTGAATTCTGAAAGAGGGGATTTCAGAAAGATGGGTGTCCCCCTTCCCCATCCCTGCAAGAGCAGGGAAAGGTGCAGAGCCCCCCCAGCTGACCTGCCACACCTTTCCTCTTTAATCAGACCAAGATATTTAAATAAGGGCATAGCAAAAAGGCATCATTAAAAAAGCAGGGCGCACTAATTCTTGAACAGAAATACATAATTCATAACGAAAGTTCCCAGTTTGTCAAAAACCTTAAAATTCCTAATGCTCCAAATTCTTTGTGAGCCGTGTCCTATATGACAGGTTCAATATGACACATCCCTGCAGGCCAACACAACCTTCTGCCTGCACTAACAGGTCTGGTGGGGAGCAAAAGGGACTTAGGATTGGCCTTTTAAAAGAAAACACGACTCGGATTACTCATCTAAGAGCACTAGTTATGCAAGTTTCTGTGTCAAAAGAGTTTCTGGAGAAAGAGTGATCTGTGAAAACAACATTATAATTTGTTCTCCAATTAAAGTAACTGTAGGAGTAGGCATGTTCTGTTAGAGCTTGGTTTTGGTAGGAAACATGGTCAACCAGCAGAAGATTTGGCTGTGCAGGTCTGACCAAGCCATTCCAGAGGTGGTACAAGGTACAAATAGTCCAAGGAAAACTTCAAGATATATTCCTGACTGTTTGCTTCACTGAGAAGTCAACATTCAGATCCTGAAGTCTTTGCTAGTGCTTGGCAGGGGGAAACATCAGTGTCGTGCTGGTTTTTAAAAAATCAAGAGATTTTAGTTGGGTGCAGAGCAGAACCACCACTGCTGCATCTCTGTGGTGTGACAGAGAGGAAGAAAAGCATGTGCCAGATATCCAGCCAGGATATGGACCATCTTGGGAGCTGAGCTTGCCTTTGATTGCAGAAAGAAACAAAAAATGGGCCTTTGAGAGCAATAAAGTAAAAGGTGATAAAAATAAAACAAGATGAATCACTGAAGATCTCATAGAAAAAGATACCAGAACAGGTGGCCAATCCAAAGCAATGGAAAGATGAATTTCCAGCATGGAAAAAAGTGCTAAAGGAACCAAAACTACACCAGGAAAAACATTTTATTAGAAACAGATTTGTTAAATAAAAAAAAAAACAACAAACCCAAACTAATTTTAAAAAGCAGTTTTCAACAGCGCTGCAAACATCTCAAAAGTTTAAAAAGATGATTCTTCTTGTCCTCCATATATTATCATATCATTTAGCACAGAATAAAGCCCCATCAGTTTAATTACACAGCTAAAGACAGGTGGTTGTTGTTGTTTGCTTTGATGGCGATGCACTGCAACAATAAACAGGCCTGTTATTTCTATATTAGCATATGGGTTCTTTCTTTGATGAGACAACACCTGTGGTTACACTGTATGTTGAACCGGAGAAAATACCTCCTGGAAACATCTCCACAGACTTAAGATTTCAAATTTAGAACAACAAAAGCTCCGCTTGAGTCCCCTGTTGTTGGAAAGAACAGCAATTAATTATCAAAAAAGGAACCCAAACGTTACCATCAATCCTGCTGACAAGAGGTGCTAGTGGCTGCAGTGGACAGGGACAATTATGCACATATCACAGGGCTACAGACAACTTCTGAATGACAATTACACCAAGAAACTCACTACAAATATCACAGATGAATACCACTGAAAAACATTATCAGGACTGGCTTGAAACATATGTTGCACTAGTGCTGGGGGGAAATAAAACAGACACCAACTTTGGAAGAGACGCCTGTCCAGGCAAAATACATGTTTAAAAATTCTGCATTTCTGCAGCTTGTGCAAAGAAAATAGAAAAAAAATTAAAAATAAAACAAAAATCTTGTGCTGTAATAACTATTTTAGTTAATATTATCTAATATTACTAATATTATTAATATTTAGTAAGAAAAAGTGTCCAGTTAGAAATTTTTCAAGTGCAAGTAGAAGAAACACGCCCTTGAAGGTTTTTCTGATGGAGGTAGTCATGACCATGCTGATGAATTCATCACAAGAGGATGATCAAAGGGTCTTTGCAAGATGTGCTGCAACTTGAGCAGGCATCACTAGGGCAGATGGGCAGGCCAAGACAGCTCATCATCCACAACATTCTCAGATTATCTCTTGCTGGCAACACCATTTGCAGAGAATTCTCTTCATGATAAGTTCATTGCAAAAAATGGAGATGGAAGAATAAGGAAAATAGAATCAGAGCAGAGAAATTATAAACTAACTGGAAAGAAAAAAGAAAACAAAACATTCCTTTGAGGTGGACTCAGAAATAAGACACTTGTGGTATTTTCATCTCAGTGTTTTAAAATCAAGCAGGATAAATGTCCTGGATCTTGGCTATAATGGATTAAATTGTCTTTAGAAAGAGGTATAGGAGGTACCAAACTCCACCCTTAAGACCAATTGAGGTGACCTGGCCCTCTTTTGTGTTAAAAAACCTTGGGTGAACAGAAAAAATGACTAAAGCACCATCTGTACAGAGGAAATGGGGAAGAAATATAGAGGAATAAAATTGGAAGGCGATAATTAAAGAGATGTTAAGAAATCCTATAAATATAGATTCAAAGATGGAAAATTCAGCAAACTTCCATAGTTGGCACTTCTTATTCTCAGTCCAGGTTTCCTTCCATCAGTGGATCTCAAAGCAGTTTACAAATATTAGCTGATGAAATTTGTTTTTCTGCCAAGTTCCCATTGACAAAAATCACATCTGTTAATGCAACTAAGTAACGAAATAGAGTTTTAGTCATGAAGACTTGAAAAGCTTTTGGATGCTTTGTTTCAAAATATCATCCCTAAAGTTTTTTTGAAGTAGCTGACCTGGGAAAGGAAGGTTTGCAGGCTGCTCTTGACATGTGAAATGTCCATCAGCAAGGAGTTTTTATCGATCCTCCAGAGTCCCAGTAAAAAAATTCTGATCAGTGAGAATTGCTACATGAGATAGACCTAATGGCCCTTTAATTCAGTCCCGACTTGTTAGATACGAAATAGCTGAGCTTGGAATTGCAGAATGCTTTAGGTTCGTTGGTCACATCCTCATCTGCTGTAAATTGGCATCCTCACTGATTTCAACAGTGCTCTAATACTTTATTCCAGTCGAATATGAATGTCCCCACCGTGGTCTCATAGCACACAAAATTTAAAAGTCACTCTATTTTAGATAGCCACTGTTAAAACAACAAAAAAAGACACAATATAGCCTAGAGTGGCATAATAGTATTCTGTGATTATGCTATCTTGCCATCATTTACCACTTCTACTGCAACCTCTCTCTTTTTTTTTTTTTTTGCCGTGTTCCCATTCTTCCAGAAAATAAAATCTATAATATGTAATAATTTAGAATTAATATCCTGATTCCCTAGATCCTTTAATGAATTCAAATGCACCTAGGGAATCCAACCAAAGACATCTGTTCATGAATAGTGAGAATTATTACCAAGTCCTGGTGGAGACGGCAAGATGCCATCTCTTCCTGAAGTACCTCCCAGCTGAGAAATCAACTGTCTCCTGGCTGAATTTCCTTGTGTCAAGGTTTTACCGTGTTATGTCTCTTGGGATTACTTACTAACAAGAGCTCCCTCCCAAACTTTTACAACCCCCAGAAAGAAGGAAGACGAGCCTGGCATTCTTTTTGTTGTCCAACTGCATGTGCAATACTACCTTTACCAAATAAAATAATGATGGCCTCAATTAATACTAATTACTACTCCAAAGTTTCACAAATCCCTTTTTAATCATCTTTGGGTTTTACCCTAAACCCCTCTGACTGCCAAAAAATTAACATTTCATTAGACAAATCATAACCTACTCCCTATTCTCCAAAATCCAACCCATCTGGAAATATTCTACCTCATCAAATGTCAGACTTGTACAGTATAATGGAAAACTATTTTTATTTAAAAACCACACATACATACACATAGCAAGTGTGATGCATCTATACTTATAGATGCAGATCTAGAAATATCACCACACCCACATCCCGCCCACCACTCACTACATTCCAGAAGATGTCCACTGCCTTTACCAGTTACCATCTTACTTCTTCCTCACTCTGCAAATCTTCTCTCCCCCTTCCAAACATCCATCACAGATTAATTTACCTCTACTGTCAGAAATGTAAACCATCAGCAGCTTGTTATATTGAAGAGGTTAAATGAAACTTTTGACATGACTTGTGTTTAAAATCCATCTTTAGCTGATGGCATGTCATCAGCTAGAAAATGTGTAATCAGGAGAGCAGACCTGAAAGTCTGAAAAGTCAGAGAATGCAAAGTTCTGCTGGAGGCTTTTCTTTCCTCTCTCTTTTTTTTTTCCCCTTTAATTTAACAAGTTCTAAAATATATTTTCTATTTTTGGCTTCAAGTGTGGCTATGGTCTGAACAGTGACTGTGTAAAAATGGCACCTTCCTACTCAAAAGATCTGCTCCTTCTATGCATTCTGAGAAAAAAAAAAAATAAAACTGCTTCAGAAAAACTATGGACCCAATCTCCAGATGGATAATCAAGGTATGGGAATGCAACGTCAGTTCAAGACCTGCCCTGTGGTTTTCCTGCTTTGTAATTTGTTAGGCCCACATAAATAATACACATAGAGATGCATAAGTTTTCATCTTTCTCTAAATTGTCATTTTGTTTTTGTCTTTTTACAAGTTTCTGTTTGCAGCTATCAACAGCACATCTGATGGTACAGGAAGGATGGGACAATTACAACATGTTTTGTTCACACACATCCAGCATTACACACTGGGCTAAGGAACACCTCTCGTGCCTTCCAGCTCCCAAAGTGATCACTCCCACAGTCATGGGGATTTCACCCAAATTCTGCTTGAAATCCTTGATCTGACCACGCATCTTGGTGGAACCTTTGTGTCCCAAACACCTGTCTCAGGCCAGTCTGACAGACAAAAGGCTGAGGAACAAATTGCAGTGAGCTTCACCTTCAGGCCATGGTCCAAACAATGCAGCACCTGCTCCCTCAGCATCATCAGCTCTGCATCCCTCATGCTGAGGAGATCGTGCATGAGAGAAGGTGACCATGCAGGGTCACAGAGCCCAGGGTCTCTGCTTTGTGTCCAAAGTGTGCAAAGACATTTATTTTAGCTCAGCCCGCAGTGATGGCTATGGAGACCCTGAGGCCCCTGTTTCATAGCCAGCAGTCTGTGAGCTCACACAGACTCTGCAACATCTCTGCACATCTCCCACTCCAGGGGCTCTCCCTGCATGGCTTCTAATGAACCAGTGAGACACAGCAACCACAGAATCCCCAAAAACCTGTTCCCATTGATTCCCAGACTGCAGCCATCATTTAGTTCCTGCACCAGCTCCTCCCTGACCCCACTGGCTCACAGCCAAATCACCTCCAATTCATCCGCTGACCTGTGAAGCACAGATTTGGGATGTTCAACCCCTGTTTGATATTATACCTGTTCTGATCTGTTCTGTTTTTTCGTGCTTTCTGACTCACTTTTATCCATAGTACTTTCATTCCCCACTAAATTATCCCAATGCATTTCATTAAAATATCTCATCATCAGAGGTATTATTCTCCACTTTCTACCTCTTTTACCTCGTGTGGATTGATTAAATCAGCATGGTGGTAGCTGAGTAGTGTTTAGGACTCAGTGTGACCACATCTGATTTGTTCATAAAGGATTTTCCTTTCTCTGGATGCCAGGGGGGTGCAACTTGATGTTCACTTATTAGTGCCTTTTCTATTTAGAAAATGAGTTACTGAAATTGTTCCAGGTTAGTTTGTTTAATCAAAAGCACCAGATAAAATTAACGCAATATTGACAGAAAGAGAACTTTAAACTCTGCAATTGTGCCAGTATTAGCTGCTCCAAGGTAATTCTCACAGTCTCGTTCTAACTTGTGGCAAACTTGGGATAATAATACCTTAATAATAATAATAATACCTTAAATATATACAGCAGTTGTTCTCCAGAACTATCCAAAGGCACTTTAGTGACTATATATAGTCATTACTTCACCTACCGCCAAACTGCGGCTACCTTAGGGATGGAACAAAACACTCACTTCCAGCTCCCTGCATCTTTTAGAGTGGGATTGGAAAAGAAAAATAAATTCTCCATCACTTCAGGTAAGCAGTTAAGTACACAGAGGGATGGTCTCCATGAGAACATCCACAGGACAGCTCAAGCCAGGCCTCAGCAGTGTTTCCATACTTGGTTAGATGTCCCAAGTGCCCAGGACATTTGTGTTTTCTATGCACATAAAACACCAGTTGTCTCTCTTAGTCGGGATGTCTCAACCTGCAGCAAACCCCTGAAGTGAGAAGAAGTGCCCAGAAGACTAAATTACACCTCAAAGCCCTCAGAATTAATGTCTTTTCCATCTTGTCAGTCCAAAAAGCCATGGCTTCCTGATATTTGCAATTCCAAATTTTCTGTTTGTTCAGTTATTTTCATGGTAATTTGCACCAGAATTTGAGCCTTTCACCATGTGCTTGTCACTAACTGCCTTGCTGATAAAAGTGGGAAGATTTCATCTTGTTCCTAAGTCCCTGCTTGCAAAAATACCTCTTTTTCTGCATGCAAACAGCAGAATTTGTTGAGTGAGAAGCCTTATTTCTACATGTGCTCTTCTCTCCCTCTCTCTCCCGCCCGCCACAGTCCCTACATGGCTACTCGGTTTCTTGGCTACAGCAGCCACCAGCAAGTTAACAACATGTCCCCCTACATGCTTGGCGAGGCTCCACGACGTATCTGCTGGCCCATTCTCATGCTTGAGAAATGCTAAAAAGCATTGCTGGCATTTACATGTCTCATTGCCGCGCTGCCATCGGCCCAAACACTCCTCCTTCCCTTCCTTCCCTTCCCTTCCTTCTTTCCCACCGCGTACCCAAGCGGTGGCAGCGGACGAGGAGCGTCCTGCCCCAGCTCCGTGCGGTAATTCCAGCCTCGGGATTGAACGGCCAGGCTTGCTGGAAGCCTGCTTCTGGACACAGGGATTTGCAGAGTAGAAGGGTGGGCCTGTAGGGGAGACACCCCCAAAATACGGGATGCACCCTGATTTACAGCGCTGGCAAGTGGTGATCCGCCACAAGAAACTGCTTCAGCCATATGGTCTCGCTCCAGAAATAAACTCATTACACCAGATAAATACTGTTTCTGGGCATCGTGGAAGCATTTATCCTCTCTGGAAAGATGCAACATGCCTCGGGACATGGCAAGGAGCCTGGGATCAGATGACCCAGCTGTTCCTACCAAATGGTGTCACCCCGAGCTGGTTGGTCCTTGTAAAACCTCCAGTTCCTATTGTCTCCCCACAACCAGAAGGTCTTGCTGCCTAAGCCTTAATCCCATTTGGATGTGGGCAACCAATGGAGCTGGAGCAAGGCTGTATTTAGCCTTTTATGGTCAGACTGAACCAGAGAACAGCCTACTTAAGGCATCTTTCCCCACAATTGAGGCACATGCAATTAGATGACGGCAACAGCATTACAGCATCGGGAAAATGCTTGATCAGAGCCCTCATACCTGTTGGAGCAATGTCCCCATGGGATGTTTACAAATGGTTTGTCAAAGCAGAGCCCCAAGCACGCACATGGTACCCTTTGGAGACACCGCCGGCACCAGCTAAGGCGATGGCTGCATTTGTAATACACGATTTTCACACTTCATGTTCTGTGGAGTGTGTGAGGTGGCACCAGAGTCTGGTGGCATTCGGTCCCATGGAGGTGCTACGAACCTGTCGGGGCACCTGACGATGGCAGTGAGCTGTGAGTGTCACTGCAGGGCCAGCACTGCCTCCGAACAGAGCGGGACCTGGATGATTAACTCTTAAAGGAAGGCTGCATTGTGCTCCAAGGTAATTTTACTCTGGCATTGATTTGAGGTGCAATTTGAAATTCATGACAATCTATGTAAATGTGCTTGTGACACTGAAGAGACACACAGTGCGGATTATGCGTGACATCTTAAGAGCACACAGATTTTTTCATAAATACTTATACAGTGTCTGCCTTTTAGACATCCTGGACGTTCTCTGCTCTCGGGTTACATCCATCACATTTACAATAACCCCCATGATTATATCAATACAAAAGAATTTAGTTTGGCTTCTAATTCTATCTGCAGATTTAATAATCTTCTCCGTGTAAATGTAGCAGAGAATAAGATATTTAAGGGTCACAGGTACTCATCGTCCATCTTTTAAAGTGGGAAATGTAAGAGGAAATGGAAATGGTGAGGAGGGGAAAAGAAACGCTGGAGAAAGGAGCAGAAAGCTGCACTCTCTCTCTCCCTTTATTTTCCTTATGCATTGATAAGGTTGCTTGACCACAAAGAGGACAGTGGTGATGTTCTGCTGTTTCTTAACACAGGATGGCCTCCCAAATGTTCGTAAAACACCCATGAAGAGTTAGGGACAGACAGTGATGTCCTAAAGCAGACAGAGTACTGACGCTGTGGATAACCCTAAAGGGGTTAAATCCAAAATGAGTTACAGAAAGAGGCTCTTTCATGAGTGAGATAAATATGACTAACGCCCTTTACTAGAGACAGTTAAAAATAAAACCTTAAAGAAGAAAAACCCGCATTCATTTTACCCGACAGACACTATTATTTCTAGATATTTCAGATTCATTTGCAAGTTAGGAAAATTGCAGCTGGGGAAGAAAAAAAAAATATTAGCAATCCCATTTACAAGCAGAAATTCTACTGTGTTGAGTCATAAACTGCCCCCTTGCCTCAGCTGTACTCGGCTCCGGAGTTAAATCCATCCCTGCGCTCTTTCCTCACCTCATTTAGCAATGGGGATATCTTTTGGATTGATTAGAGCAATCCTCTCACTCAATACCAGCCGATTGTTTTCTGTCCAACCCTTCCGCGTCTTTGTTTTCCCCGTTCCATACGGGCGCGGGTTGCTCTTTCCGCGCAGTTTCCGCGGCCGCGCCCGGGGCGCTGCGCGGGGCGCGGAGCCGCTCTCGGCTTTGCACCGTTCGGCGATGCCGGCAGAGGGCAGCCAAGCAGGAATAATCCCAGCCGAGCAGGGATACTGGCTCCAGGTATTCCTCACATCAAACAATTGGCCTCAAAACCTTTTTTTTCCTATCGCCCTCTCATTTTTCCCCTCCCGCCCGTCCCTTCCCGACGCGCGCATCCCTGGCAGGGCAGCGCTGCTTCCTCTCCCAGCCCTCCGCACCTGAAGAAGAGGAACTGCCCTGCCCAGGTAACCGGTGGGATTTTTAAAAGATGTGTTTACTAGAAGAAAAAGAACCCTCCATCCTGGAAAAGTGACCACCGGAGTGATAACTTGTGTTTGCACAGCTTCCAGCCTTACTGCGTGATCTCGTTCTAATGAGCGGCAGGAATAAAGTCATGCTTTTTATCTTCAGACTGCAACAGCAAACAAAGGGGAATGTGTTTTTGCAGGGGGAGAACTGGTAGCTAAATCCTTGCTAAGGAGGGCTAAAACCTAGGGCTCAATCTGGAAAACACTCGTTCCTGGAAAGGTTGAGACTTCTCTGACTATCCTTCATGAGGTTACACATGGATAGCTTCTATAGATATTTATAAATACTAGCTTATATATAAAATATATGTAAACACAAAATTTCTCAAGCTAACTTCCTAAATAAAAATTAATAATTCCTTAAAATTTGTGTGTGCATATATATTTATAATTGCATGGATCATTTTAAAGGAAATGTTTCCATTTTTAAGGAAATGTTTCCATTTTTAAGGAAAAATCATATCTGAAATATGATTTCAGCCATCAGAAAAGGATGTGATATACACAGCAAAATAACACTAAAACATGATCTATCTCAGGGAAAAACATTCAGACTACTCCTAGAAATTTACAGGGATCAAACTGAAAGTCTCTCTCTAAACTACTGGAAATGTTCAGTAGAGTTAGGAGTCAATGTGTATTCCAACCTCTTTTGCTTTAATGGGATGATTGCTTACGAAAATTCCTTACTCTTCCCTCCAGCTTGAAAAGAAAATAAGTAAAAAAGTTTTTAAAAAATCTCGGTTTGAGCAACCAATTAATTAAGAGTGCAAACCTTGACTGAAATGATCACTTCAAGTTGGACATTTTACTCTCTCCTGACGACAATTTCCTCCTGCTGACAAACCTGGAGAGCATTGGAGTGACAGCAGGGATGCTGCTGGACCTCCTGCTCTCCAAGGCCAGATCCTGCTCCCCTTCCTCACCCCTGCAGCCAGGGATGCAGAGCAGGGACAGGATGTGTCCCATATGAGCTGTCCTGGCTCGGCTACAGCCTCAGCCAAAAAATTCTGCCTCTTCCCAAGCTTTCTGGCCAGTGGTTCTGTCACATCTTTTTTTCTTTATTTGGCCAAGCCCAGTCCTTGGTCCTTGGGCTGTGTTTGAAGGCACTGAGTGGTTTTTGGGAGCAACAAGAAGACGTCACTTCTAACTCTGCTTTGAAGTGTCACCTCTAGGGATAGGTAAAGTGAGGCACCCACAACCTCTCTGGGAGCCAGTGGTCACAGGGAAGGACCCCCATACCCCTCCTGCACCTGCAGAGCAGAGATTGGCCATCATCACCCCTCAAACACCAGCTGTGGATGTAGCCCTGGTCTTGCAGCACCACTAAGTTATTCCAAATTTTGGCTATTTTTGGACAGAATATGAGCTAGTTTTAGGTTATTTTACAGGACCATCACTAGGTGCATCCCTCTACCAACTCACAAAGGATGGTGGTTGTTTTCTCCTTTTTATAAGCAGCAGGCAAAGCTACTGTCAAAAGAATGTTTTTACAGTAGTGGAAATAATCAGTGCAAGGCTAGTTTTTAAAACCTGCTCCTAAAGTGCTTGGAACATTAAACAATTATTTATGAACACTTGAAACATTAGCAGTTCCACTTGAAACCATTGGCAGGGCTTTAATAACAGCCCAAGCAATGCTCTGAAAACAACACCAAGGACTCTCGCTAGTTACAGACCCTTTATTTCATTTTTAAAGCCGCTGTTACTGCACACCAAAATTAAAAGGTTTATCACTATGATTAAAACAAAATCTCATCACCAGCATGAGCATCTATTCCTTTCAATGCTCTGCTGAGACATTTCCTTCATTTTTTGAAGGAAAGCCTTTGCTTTCCTTTGCTTCTTCCTAAAACAAGTTATTCCTAGAGAGAGCTTGGCTGGGGCGCTGCCTGCCCTCTCTCCCAGGATTTGGGTGTATTTTCACATCAAGGAGGCCAATTGACACCAGGTTAAATAGATTTTCTAATCAGGACTACAAACTCTTTGATAGTGCAAGTACCCTAAACTTTTACTAAAATAAAAATAAAACTCTTTCTGCTATGAGAGGGAAAGGGGAATTCAATGACAGATTTCTCAATGACAGCAAGGACCACATTTACTGAAGTTTGCAGGTGTGTTTGTTCCTGCAGCCCGTGTTGCCCAGGGAAACAAAAGCATTCAACCTTCTTAATTTAATTTATGAACATCAAGATGTCCCAGCCCAAAGCAGAATCCCATTACATGGGGTGCAGCACAAGCTCATGGTCCCACCCCTAAGATGGCCCCTTTGAAGACAAAAGGAAAAAAGAGGCTTTCCCATTTTGCAGTGAGGAAATCAAGGTGCAGAGATGTCAGACTCAGGTAGGGAGGTGGGCACCTGTCCCCTGGGAGGGAAACCTAACCCTTCCTCACTCCATTTGTGCTCCTGGATCTGGTACTTCCAAGCAATACACACCCCAAAAGAAACCCTTTCAGTATCCAGCATCCTAAACCTGCCCTACACAAAGACCCAAGGAGGGAGACATTTCACAATCCCCTTTTCAAGTTTAAACTCATATTTCAGTTTAACAGTTTTTACCCAGGATATGAGAAAGCTCTGGCCCTGCTCCTGGGATAGCACATTGCTGAGCAGTAGCCTCATACCCAACAGGGCTCTTTTTTCATTCCTCATCTTGTGCTTATAATGTTGCTCACAATTAGATTTATTAATTAATTTTTGCACAGAGAAGGATGGGGGCACAAATAAGGTATTTCCCACCTTGACAAAAGGTTGTTGGCTGTTCAGTGAAGGAATTAAGCAGTGGTCACTTGACCACGTGTGATATACCCAAGCCTTACCAGAAAGGCCACATTCTACTGGATCGAAGGAAAAGCGGGCAGCAGGGTGTTAAGAAATAACTGAGGCAGAAAAAGCAGCATAAAGAATCTGAAAGACATGAATGCCTGAGGAAATGCAGATTTTGGGGAATCTGTGAGTAAACAGGCATATGACTGACTGAGCCAAAATATATACAGGATTTCACAATATTTAAATCATGGATCTTTGTGTTCTTAAAAATAAATTAAAACTATACCAATGCTCGCACATGGGGATCTGACGCATGCTGGGTGCTCCCAAACCTGCAGCCAAGGGTCTCATCCTGCAGCCTCCACAGGAGCAGGGCTGGGAGCTGTGCAGAGCCCCCGGGGAGCTCACACCAACACCAGTGGGAGCAGAGGCAAAGCAGCGGTGAGTGGCTTTAATCTCCCACATGAAGAGCCCTAACAGCATTTGAGAATCACACAACAGAACGTGCATTATCTGCCGTGGACCCTGCGCCCTCTTTTTAAGGTGGCTGTTAACTTGGGGAAGGTACCGTGCCAAAGGAGCGGAAAAACGATTTGATCACATTCAGTGATATTGCTGAGAGCAACAGGGAAAGACATTTGAAAAAGTGGCTTGCAGTCATTTATATACCTCTTTCCACATGTTAACCATTTTTACTTTCAATAACCATGCACCAGCGCTCTTGCTGCATTACCTTATAACTCCTTTTCTTCTTTATGGTCCTTTGTGGACACATTTTCACCTGTTTAAATCTCTGCATATCTACTAGGAAAAAAATGAGACACATACACACAGGTACTCTGTCCTAAGTTATAAATATATTAGGGACATACAAATGTCATCACAGCCCTCAAATGCAGCTTCACTGGCTCCCACTACAGAGACACATCATTACTCGCTAGAAATGCACCAGCCAGAACCTGGGAACATTCCTAGGACTGGTGCTCCTCTCTCATCCAGGTAATTTCTTACTCAGAGTGTCTTGATCTTATTAAAAGAGCTATTCCTTTCTTTACAAATCTCTGCTGCTGTGCTAGTTTTCCCTAAAGAGATGTAAAGTCTGCTTAGCTCATATTGACAAAGAAAGAGTAGTGCTGCAATTCTGGAGTGGGAAGTTGGACTTGCGGGGCTGCTAACAACTTCTGAAAATTTACCAGAAATTGGGCCACCTAGATCAAGGGCAACATTCTCATAAACCATCAATTTGCAGACAAAAGACATCTACCCAAGTTTCCTCTCTCTTCCCAGCTTAGGTCCACTCACTGCTCTAAACTCCTTTGTCATCTCCTGGAGGTGTTGGACGCAGCTCATCTTGCTCATCCCTGACACAATTACATAAATAGTAGAAGTCTCTGCAAAGCCTCTTGGGCTCTGAGACACTTGCCATTATTCTTGCTGATTTGGAAGAGATTTTGGATCCTCCCTGAATTATATTTTCAGAAAGACGTTGACCCTTCTCTAGACACCTGTGATCCCCATATGTTCAGGAGGGCTCAACATCTGGAAATGTTGGCTCTTCGGGAGTGTGGCTGAAACTGCCACTCCTGGAGATGATGACTCTTGTCATGATCCCTACCCCTGCTTGAGACATGGAAAAGGAGGTGGATACATCTGAAAGAGGTTCAGATTGAAAAGGCAATTTAGAGCTTGTGCAGGACTCTTCCCAGGAGCCTCTGAGCTCCCTGGTACGCACATCTTACACAAGGTGCATTAAACTCAGTTTAAAGATACTCCTTTAAACATGGCAAACAGCACCACACTCCATTTTCATGATGTCTCTCTAGTCACACTCTCACATTGGATAGAAACATGACTTCAGATTTCAGCAGGATTTTGGGAAAACGCCCTGTAAAAAGGAGATGGATTCTTTACCCTTTTTGTATCCTCTCTCATGCAATTCCCACAAGCAGATGAAGCTGGGAAAGCCTTGCACCTATGAGCAGCCCAATAAGAAGAGCTGAGATCTACGCAGACATTGAAAACACTGGGTAAAGCTTTGATAAAGCATCTACACAGCAGCCAGAACCACCTTCTGTCTACTCAAATTCCATGTCCTTAGCACTGCCTTCGGTAGATTTTCCTAAAGGGATGGACTGAAAATGCATATGAGTGTCTGTGCAGCAAATAGCTTTATCAATGATTTCATTTGCAGTCCAGAAATACCAAAGAGCTTTGCAATTCAACATGTTAACACACAATCTCAGACCCAGGGAACTTGCCTCTTAGAAGTGAAAGTACATGGCAAAGAAAAGGAATGAATAAGATGCTCAGGGTGAAGATGTAGAGAATAAATTTAAATTAATCTATCACATTTTAGGACCCTGAGCTCTAGCTATGGTTCATCTCTTTCCCAGTTATTGATCAAGTTATAACTTACTAGTTCTTTATGAAGGAGACAAGACCATTATTCTACTACGTATGTTTGAGAAATCAAAATATCACCAGCATATGAAGTAGTTGGATTTCCAGTTATGAAACACACGTTTGATTCCTAAGAATGCTGGAGGCTGAATAAAGGTTAAAAACTCAGAAATAATATTGTTCCTGCAACTTTTGCAAAAATCTTTGAGAGATGAATTTAGCAATATGTGGCTTTTAATGGTGTTACATTAAACAGCAGGATTTCCATATGGCGTGAATCTGCTGAATTGTATCGAAGATGGGGATTTTGTTCCAAATTTCTATGGCATTCTGTGATTGTGTCATTAGATACCCGCAAGCCTTTGCTACAATGAAGAGTACAGAATGTGCCAAGTAAAACAATCTTGAGTGTGCCTTCCAAGGGAAAATACTGAGACTAACGTTTAAAATTCCCCAGCCCCATTTTCTTTGAAACGCAGCGAGTTCTTTTTGTTAGAAAAGGGTTAAATAGAAATGTGTCATTTTCATAATAATAATGTGTTTTATATTGAAATTTGTTCTTCGCGTCTTTTCTTTTCAGTATAAGTGTTGGTGTGTATGAGTGATATGAGGATAAGTTTGTGAGGGCAATTACCCATTATTGTTGAGTAGCTGAGTAGTCCCCTGAGCAAACTCATGCATAATTTGTTTGTTCATAAGATACTGTAGAGCTGAGGCTGCAGTATCTTCTATGCCCCAGCTTATGGGAAAATGGAAGCTTTTTCCCACTACTCTGCATTTCTTACCCTATTGTTTGAACTCTGATCATCCTTCTCGCCCCTCTATTATGGGCACCTTCGCTGAATAGGAATCGCATATCAAGCGGGTGAAGGTCAGAAATACATCATATAAAAGGGGAAACAGTAAATTCCTTTTACAAGATTCATTATGATAATCATGTCCAAATACATTATTAGAAGCATTAAAGAAATCCTTTTCTAATTTATTTTTGTGCCTCTTGCTATCTGCATATCCCTGTTATCTAGGAGAAACAGTGTGGTCTGCAAAGTTGAGGTTACAAACGTGCAGTGATCTTGGGATAGACAGGACTGGCTTGAGATACAACTTCAATGTTAAACAATTTTCCACGTTTTAAAAAATTCTAATCTTTCCTTGCATGGTTTTCTCCTCTTACAGCTCTCTCCTCCCTTATCTGTGGCAGGACTTGCCCTCTTCCTCAGGTAGCAGCATCCCTATTACCTCTTTCCCTTGCATGCACGACAGCAGTGATTTCTTGCTTTACTGATCAGCTCTTGTGCAGCTTCACCCTGGAGGAGCCCCACAATTTAAATGTTGCTGTTTGCAGCCCTTCTTCTCTAAAGAGCTGCACACATTCAACATCAGGCTGTCTGGGCAATGTGTTTTGTTATTAAAATTGCTGTAATAGGAATGTGATCTTTTCAAAGTGATAAGTGCACTAAGACAACTGTGTGCCTTCATTTGCAAGGGTTTTTCCACCCACCTTTTTTGTTTTTAAGCCAAGGCAGTTCTATCCTGTACCACAAGGAGGGAGGCAGGCTGATAAACAAGACATCTTAGGAGAAACAGGTATTTTTGTCGAGACATCACTTTCTTACAGGAGTTAACATTTACCCTTAACCCAAACCCCACTTATTTTTGCACAAGGGTCACAAATTTTTATCAGTAGTCTCTCAGAAGTTGGAGACAGCACCAGAAGAAGAATCAGGGATGTAAAAATATGTGTGTCTATTTGGCATTGCTGCCATGTCATATTTTGGAAACTTTTGATTTGGGATATGGATTTTAAAGGGTTTCTACCAATCCATGATGAGTAAGAACCACACCTGCAATTCTTTGAGTACATTTCACTAATTCTATAACTGATTTGGGGTGACATTTCCACAAAGACTAGATTTACAAAACCAGTGGAAAATTTAACCCCAGGTTCATCCTTCTTTAAGAGCAGCACTAGGCCAACACAAAGCATGAGACAATCCCAGTGTTACATTTTCCTGTTTGGACAAAGCATTATCATATACAATGAATTATATTTATGTTCCACCTGTACCATGTTCCACCTTTTTATCATGACAAAATGCTTCTTTCTGAAAGTAATGGTACAAACAGGAGAATGAAGCATCAATATCCAGATGTCGAAATGATATATTTTACAAATTGTTTTAAATAAGACTACTGATTGGAGAAGATGCTCATTTCTTCTTTATATGCTTTATGTACATTCCCTCCTGTTGGTAAAGAATCTAGCTGAAGCATGATCTCAGGATCTCTAATATAATTTGCATCAATTCCTAATTCTTTAGTTTGGAAGAAATTCTGGACCAACAATGTGCATCTGTCCCTTTGTAGCTCTCCCTGGGGAATTCCAGCATAAGGCATTTGTCAAAGCAGCTCCCAAACTCACTCACACCTGAACAGAATGTGCTGAAAACTGAACAACATAATCCTAAATAAGAACAAAAAAAAAAAAACCCATGAAGTGCCTGAATTCTGTCATCAACCTCTGCTTGTAACTTATGAAGATACACTAAGTATCCTCATTCTAGCTCCAGAGAAATTAAATACTCCAAGAAGCTCCCTTGTAGGACTCTCAGACTTGCTTTTTCCTCATGAAATTTCTGAATAAATACATGGGGGTTCTGTAGTGATTTAAATGACAAAGCCAGTCATTAATTTTGGTACAAACTTTGGATGAGCCATCCAAGACTTTATGACACCTTCCTTCACACATGGAACTCTGCCACCAGAGCTTTTATCTCCTCTTTTGCTCTGGCTGGTGTTATTAGTATCAGAAATGCTGTTTGGATGGAAAGAGGAAATGGAGGTATAGCTAATTTCTTAAAAGGTGGGGCCATTAATCCTATTAGGGGAATATTTGGATTCTGAGGATCCTCTCAAGCTGGTGGGTCTCAGTTATAGATGAGCCTGAGCACACAGTCTCAGCTCCATCATTGCACAGCCCTGGGGTGCAAGGTGAAGGTGCAGCCTTTGTGAAAAGGATTTTTAAAAAGATAAAATAGATTTTTAAAAAAAAAATATATCCTGGGAATACATGGCACACCCAATACTGCTGTGAGAGCAGCCTAGACTAGACAAGAATTATTGCTGTAAGTGGGGAGGGAAGCAGTCAAGAAAGTAGCAGATTGTAGAACCTGATATGCTTGAAAAGAGGTTTTAGGGGTGTGATTTTGTGGGGTCAGGACAGCCTGTCTGTGCTCCAGACAGAGCAGCCCCTCCTCAAGGTTTGCATCAGCTGATCATGGGCTGCCAATATCAAATGTCAATGTAGCTAAGGGCAGGAAAATACTTATAAACCACATTAGTTACAGATAACAAAGCAACTTGTGTCAAGAACTGAGAGATCCATTGAGATCACGAGCAAGGAACAGGGAAGGGGCCTTAAACAGAAAATTAACTACTGAGAAAATGTACTTTTTTCCCCACTATCCTCTGGTGACCCTAAAAATGACTTTGCAAAGGGACCTGATCTTTTGAGAAAAGAGAGTCAGTCAAAGAGCTGTCTGAACTTTGTGTTTCCCATATCCATGGCTCTCTAAGGGTTCGTATAACTTGGGACAGCAAATTTACTGACAGAAGGACAGACCCTGAAGTTCATAAGACCTTCCCTGTTCATTGTCCCATTAGCTTTTCTTTACACTCTCATAAAGTTTTAATTTAAATAAATTAAATATTCAACAGCCTGAAAACAGACATGGTACTAATTAGGATCATCTTAAGGTCTCTATAGGTGATTTACACAGTTCCCTCACCATGCAAATGGTTAAACAAGGAAGCAACTCTGTCTTTTCAAGGTCTTTAGCTGGTAGCTGGTACTTGCAATACCATACCTTAGCTCTAAATCATTATTAGTTACTTGAATTTTTTGTGTATTTTAGTGCAATCTTTATCATCACAAGTCTCAAAAAGTGAAAAGAACACGCTCCAAAAGATATGCCATGAAGAACTACTAGTGGGGAAAAGAAAAATGTTTAGATCACATCACTCAAAGCCATATCTAAGGACTAGAAATTTCTGTGCAATGACTCTGGGGGCTGAACAGCAACAGGAACATCCTGACATAGAAGATGTAGTATCTAAAAACTTGAAAGTAGTTCTTGGTGTCCAAGACAGTTCTATTCCTCAGCATGAACTCATAAGAGCTGAGAAGACACTGGGGAATCACTTGGAAAATATGACTTGCAGTTAAGCCCTTGATCAATCGGTGTAGTGAAAGGAGCAGTATCACTCTTCGGAAGTTAATTAGACACTAAGAGTAATACTCTAGAAAGCTTTGAGAGCAGATTGTGTAAAGACAGCTCCCCATATAAATCATTACTATACCTCAGCTCTGAATTCCCATTAATTATTAAAGCTTTCTAGGCAAGCTAAGCAGATATTTCAAGATGCATATTTCAGAAATTTCCACATGTTAAAAATTAAGTACTGTCAAACAAGCTGGGCCAGGCAATGAGAGCCTTTGGGGCTCCCCATCCCAATGTACTCATGTCACTCATCCCATCTCTGAGGGATGTGTCAGGATCCACTGTGCCACTGCCCCATCCAAACAGCACCTTTGGGTCTCTTTTCCCTGTCATTTGTGCACGTCTGAGGACGTTCAGAAGTGTTCCTGGGCTCCTCGGTGTGCTTTGGGTCAGCAGGTTTGATATCATGGCACAAACTGAAGGGACAAGGGTGTGAAACAAAGGATTAGGCAGAGAGAAGTTTGTGTGAAGAGCCAAAGCCTGGCGAGATGCTAGGAAGGAGGCTCTTCCCCTCATTCTGCAAGTTTCTCTGTGATATTTTCCTTGCTTTTGTGACCAGACATGGAAAGAAAAGATCTGGACCGAAAATGTAACTTGAACAAACCCTCCTGGCATTCTCAAATGTCAAGAGAGCTCAGACTAAGCTGATCCATAGTGGGGTTTTTCTTTTTTTTTTGGAGTTTAAGTAGAAACAAAAGTCCACTAAAATGCTCTCATTTGGGATGACGGCATTAAGTCCTCCCTAAGTCCAACTTTCCAGTAAAATATTGGAAGCAGGGGTCTTGATGCTGTTTTTACTTAGATTTCCAGTATTTCCAGCAGACTATGAAAAATACAGATTAACATATTCTGAAATAGATCTGTATCTTTTGTAGGTAACTCTCTCACTCCGGAGGTTAAATAAATGAAAATAAAGGGATTTTTAGTCATTGCAAATATATGGGAATACAATCCCCCTATTCTATTTGGTGGGTTATTTTTTTTTTTTTTACAATAAATACAAGTTAAAGCTATTTGTAAATAAAAAGAAGGTTTGTCCTTTTCTTTTTGAACAAACAAAATAGAAAAAGATTGGCAATGAAAATGTTCCAAGGATTCAGAGGGAATGGCAGGGTTTGGATTTGCATGCAAAGCCTTCAATGTGATGAAATGTACCCAAATAGAGTGTCGCAATTTTCGATTATTCAAATCAAGATACTGCAATATTTTTGGACACTCAAGGCTTTGAGCTGTTTATTTATTCATTTTCTTTCTTTACTGCCTTTTTCCCCTGAGAAACCTAACAACTGAAATACAGCAACAGTGCAGAATATTTATCGGAGAATACAGGCACTTAACAGGATTGCAAAATTCCAAGTTCTCAAGAAGGAAAAGCAGTAGACATTAAAACAAAAGCTGCTGATACTGTACAACTTTTCACTCTTACAGATAAAAGACATCTTCTGATTTCAAGAAGAGGACTAAGCGTAGTTGGAAAAGCGTTAGAGTCATCCAACCTGCACAGCAGAAGGAAACCTTTGCAAAAATATATAAACCCTATGTTTTACCACCCAGGTAATATTTGAAAATAGAGTCACTGTTGGATTAGCTAAGAACTAATGACTACTGAGGTTGCAAACCAGTTGTGAAAATAGAACAGCCATGGCGAGTGGTTTGAAGCACTGCAGGCAGTGACATCAGCAGCATTTTCAGTTGCAGCTTTGGCAAGAATAGATGGTGCTTTGCAACAGATAAAGAGCTGCCCAGACAGGTCCCCAGAAGTCCATGGATATCTGTCTGGGCAGACAGATGCTGCTCAATATGAGAACCACAGCTAAAAGAACTGGGCATGTGGGGCTGTGGATAGAGAGGCTGGGCTGCCTGTCCCAGCCTCTGTGTTGTCCCCAAGAAGGCAGAGGGTCTCCATGCCAGAGCCTCACAGATGAGCAGCTCTCCTCAGAGATTTTATTCCCATTTGACATATTTTTTCAGAACTCTGAGACCCTGTCCTCAGACTTCCCATGGCAGGACAAGATGTATTGCACAAATCCTTGTCTGAACCCAAGATATGACATGAAATAAGAATTAGAAGCTTCAATTATATGATCACCTTGTATGTTAATGAATGAGGGAGTAGAAATAAGGGTGCCTGAGCAACCTCAGCTCTGGCATTGCTTAATATCTGAGTATTTGGCTAAGCAGCAGGAATCATTTCCTTTTACTACCATCTGATTTCCTTGGGCAAGTCTAGAGAGCTCATTGTCTACTCACACTGCTGGGACAAACAATACAAACATTCACATCTCAGTCCCACTCCCTCAGCAGAAATGGGAAAGATCATCCCAGTTTAGGATCTGAGGTTGTCCAGAGGGCAAAGCAGCACATCCAAGTGCTGCCTGAACTTGCACCCAGGCAAGTTCCCCAAAATAAAGCACATTTCCACTGTGCTCTGCCCTTCCATGGTTTCTCTCACCAGGAGCCAACTGAACCTCCAGGAGTTAAAAAAATTCTTTTCAAGCCCAGGATAGAAAGCAATGCCATCCTCCAAACAAAACAGGGAAAAAAGAGCCTCTTTCAAAAACAAACATGAATTTGATTCTATTTCCCCTGTGGCACACCTTCCTCCTCCTCACTCAGCCTGCTACATGTTAGAAAGATTTTGATACTTAAAAACAAACACAATACAACACAACAAACACAATGCAATACAACCAATAACTAAAGTTTATGATTGTGTTTGAAGTATCATGCTACATTGAATCAGACAATTCTCCCCTTTCATCTACAGTCCAGAGAATTGCACTTTTTTCCTGAAATTCTGTAGGATTTGAAAAGGAACGGCCCCAGTTTAGAATGACAGTGTTCCAAACAGTTCTTGTGTTTTCCATTAATTTTCGGTTGTATTGGTATTCTGTTCCAATTAGCCTCTGTTAGTGCTTCAAAGCTCTATCTTATCTGCAGATAACATCAAAGATGAGAGCTTCCAGTTTTAAATTTGGTTTGTAGTTATTTTAAAGATACAAAGGCATCATTTGTGAATAGCTGATCAAATAGAATAAATACATCTTTGTTTTGGCTCCAAAAGGGCCAGAAAACTATTTTTCTTTTTGAAGTTCAATTTCATTTAGACATCAGGCCTTATTTTCAGGGTGCTAAACCCCTGGAGCTCACGTTTTCTTCAGTTGCAGTTGCATGTGCTCAGGCAGGAAACATATCTCCTCTCACATAAAACTTTGAGACATCACAACCTTCAACATTCCATAGAATCATGGAATGGTTTGGATCAGAAAGAATCTTAAAGATCAACAGGTTCCAACCCTTCTCCCATGGCCAGGGACACCTTCTCCTAGACCAAGCTGCTCAAACTTCTTCCAACTTGGCCTCAGACTCCTCCAGACCAGCATTTTGTTAGACCAAATCACAGATCTTTACAAAGCATCTCACAGAAGCATCAGCAAGAAAGATCCCAGGTAACTCCTTGACCACCAACCTGTTGATTCCTTCAGGACAAGTTCTTAATCTCTCCTGTCAAACCTGTTTCTGTCCAGCTGGAAGAAAACAATCATGCAGAAGGAGCTTGATCTGAGGTTCCTTGTACCCCAGGGAGAGCCTACTTAAGAGTTCACCAAATTGCTGAGTTGTCATTACTGCTGCCTTCTATCTAGCCTGATTGGGATTTAAATAAACCAAACAAACTTTGCAAAACCCAAAAAACTTCATTTCAGTACTGGTTTGCTAAGAAATAGCAGCACTGACTTCTAGACAACTTCAAATTCCTTTGACACCTTCCTGAAATAATGTAGAGATCTAATTTTGCCTTTTTCTTATAAGAGTAATTCAGACAAAACCCCTCCTTCTCAGCTCTACTCAGCATCTCCGAGAAGCAACCACATTTCAACCACTGTTGGGAAGCAGCTTATTTAAAAGCATGAAGGGAAAACACTCAAGTCAGTTTTCTCTCTGTTTAAAAAGCACAGTGATTTCACTGACATCTTTTCTGGGATAGTGCTGTTTAGGGAGCTGCTGTCAAGCTTTGCCAGTCAGCAAAGGAGTCCGTAAGTGCTCGGGTTCCTCTTCATTAGAAAATACTTGCCACCAGCTTTTTAGATTTGATGGAAGGTGTAACAAATCACTCTTGTGCCTACCTGGCTCACAGATAGTGTTAAAGACAGTGTGATCAGCCTGTCAGTGCTCCCAGCGTGCACTTGCTGAGAACATGAGGGATTTTCCTCTGCGTCCCCACATGGGTCATACTGATGCTCAAGAAGATGCCTCTGTAGTTTATCAGACCATGAAGAGCCAGAAATTAAAGATATTCATGGATTCCTGAGAGGGAGTAAACTGTGGGGGCCCATGTGCAGTTTGGGAAGCGTAGAGCTTCATTTCTAACGTACTCAAAACACCTCTATTGCAGAGGCAAGAGATTTCCACAGAAATTCTGCAAGTGTCTACCAGATGATGGTGGGACCACAACAGGTTAGGGCTAACAACCACCTTAGAGGGCAGGATGAGAGTTCAAAATGACCTTCTCAAACCACACTCATCCTCAGCTTTATTTCATGCTAGAGCTTCATCCTCTTTTCGTAGCAGTGTCCCAATCATCATTTTGTCACACAGGCACCGAGTGACCTCCCTGCCCTCCTGGACAATGAAAGATGTGCAGTTTCTCTCTTTACTGCTCAGTGTAAATATGGAACACTCTTAATCTCACTGGTTTGGGTTTTCTCCACGTTGTTAACGACCTCTATGCTAACCTGCCTTTGCAACCCTTTCCAAGGCTTTATTCCATCCTCCACCCTAAACACATTCCCAGACTTTCACTGACCTACAGTGGCACTGAGTGGAAAAGCGAAATAAAGCCCTGTGCCTCCCCTTGCAGGACACAGAATTACTGAAAAATTATCTGGAGCATCTACAAGGCAGAGTGATGAGGAGCAAAATCCTGTCTTTGTACTGCTCTGGGTCTCTGCAGCATATAGATCATTTGTCAGTGCCAGTTTGAGGGACTCTCTCTAAACAGCCTGCTTTGCATTTGAAGCACTCACAGGACATGATGGTTCGGCTAAAAAACCATGCATTTTACATGAAATCACCAGGATAATTTGGCTGTATATCGTGTTCCCACAACTTAATATTCTACCTACAGATGCATGATCAAGAAGAGATTCCTTAACTTTGACAGGGCACATCACATTATACTCACTTTATTATTGGAAATGATCACCCCAGGGTGCAAAAGGGAGCAAAGACATAGTTCCATCATACCTTTTTTTTTTTCATAAACCACATTTACTGCAGTGTGGGGTATTCCAAAGCTACAGAGCGCCACTTGCCAGTGGACAAGTGGCTATATTTTACCTGGATTGTGCAGGAGAAAAGTTACTGCTTAATTTAATGCTGAGCTGTGTAATATTCACACTGGAAAATTCAGCTTTTAGGCACACAGTTCATATCCTCCTGTAAAAAGTCATTTTAGGACATGAAATTAAATATTTTAAATGCTGTACCCATAGATGTGACCAAAAACTCTCCTCACTATGGATACACCTCCTTCCTTGTACTCAGGAAAGAATCCAGTACTGGAATCCTGACCTTAACATTAAGGAAAATTTAACAGTTTTGATGCTTGCCAGGACCAATGAGTTTTTTTCCTCTGCTTTGATGATTATTATAACAAATTAAAGTTTCCTATTATCCAGTTCTGCAAAGACTTAGCTGCGCTCCCAGTTGAGCGGACCAGAAAAATATACTCTTGAATCTCAACAAGCACTTGATACAGTACATTTATCTGGGAACTGATTGATACCACAGCTATTTTGGCATTATGATTTTTATTTTTAATCCTCCATTTAAATACCCCATTTCACAATCTAGAAGGAAAAGGAACATGGGATGGCCCATAGATATTTAGTAGCTATAAAATAAAACCTATAAAATGAAAGTGAAATGAATTATCAAACCATAAACTAAAGTTCGGTGTTTAAAATGGGCCAGGGCTTTAAAAATTCAATTACGGCCTTAACAGAAACAAGTTTACTCAATATTTTAATAACCTTCTCTCATAATGTTTTTTTCTTCCTTTGCAAAGCCTGGCATTACTGAGGATGTATGGCAAGGTTGCCTTTCCTCTAACTACTTTAAGATTGATTAGGAAACAGAAATATTGATGCATTTATCCAAAATAACTTAATTAAATGAAGCAAAAAATAGCACACAGGAACATGTCTCAGTAGAAAACTGGAGCTGATCAAGATTATGAAAGGTTACATTTAATATTCCTGGACTGAAAACATTAGGACCATTAATATCAGTAATGGAGAATACAAAGAGTAGGAAAGTTATTTAATGTTTTCTTGACTCACTGGTGGGTTATTTCATGTTCAGTAACTTCTGAAGGTTTACAAGCTTCCTTGGGGTCCTGCAGACCATCTCAGGACAGCAGGGGAAGAGAACATCTCAGAGCACTGATCTGCATTACTTTTGCTGAAACTCAATATCAGGTGCATGGTCAAATAAAAAGATATAAAACCCAATATAAAGGCAGGTTTGTGTTTGTTTGGTGTCAAATGAGCACTGTCGTGGTTTGGGGGATACCTTCAGCCATGGGCTGCCTTCAGGCACCTGGGGCTGAGCCCAGGCTCCGTCCTGGCTTCAAGGAGAGCTTAAGTGACAAAAACCCTGAAGGACAGGACTTTGGGGATGTTATCTCAGGCAACTGCAGCTCTCAGCACTGTGGTTTTAGAAGGGCTTTCTCCTCATCTGTTTTACTTTCCTTGGGAGGCATTAGGATTTTGACAAACCTCTAGAAAAACAGTGAGGATGTGCCAGATGAGCTAGAGAATTTTCACTCTAGTTTAGTTTGGAAATCACCCATATCTTCATTTTAAACAGCGGCTCTGAGTGCAGAGCAGCACCAGGCCCAGGTTGGAATCAGAGAGGTCCAGACAGCTCTGTGTGGAGCCCAGATTATTTTATTAGGACCCACCAGGAGTTCCATAGCCTGACAAATCCAGCTGAAGAACCAACACCACAGAAAAATTTAAAAGATTGCAGATGCAACAACATGGAAAAATAGGTGTTTCTGGGAGAAAGAGGAACTGCAATTGAAAATACACAATTCTCAAAGCTGCAACCAAGGAGAATGGAACAAAGATCTTAGAATGCTACCCCTAGAGTTTTCCCCCCTGTGGTTGCAATTGTTTCTCAAGTAGCCTGCTTAAAATAGGTTTTCAAACCATGCAAGACTAATCATTGCAATTTGGAGAGGTAAGTAGGCACTTAGCATGCAATTCACAATTAGCTAAAGATGGTAGAAGAATCTCAGTCATGTTGGCACAGGAGATATTAAAAAAAAGGAAGAAAACATTTTTTTTCTAGCAGGACTGACATGTGATGGGAGAATAGACGAAAATAATTGTCATAACAAAGGGAATGTGTTATTATTTATTGGCCACACTTAAGCACTGGAATCCTGGATTATAGTATCTGGTGACAAATGCTGCTTGAAATTTTGTAAATATCACTTAAAAAGTACAATGAGTAATTCTGCATCTATTCCACAACCAACACTTTCAAAATTCAGTTCTGGGAAGCAGAGTGACTTTTTTTGTCCTGTATGAAAAGACGAAACATCTTTGCACCCTAAAATCTCATTCTCTTCAGGCTTCACCTTGCTCCCACTACCATTAGAGCAGTATTACTGGCAACTATGGCAAGAGAACTTTTAAAACCAACTAACAAACTCAACTTTGCAGTGTCTTCAAGGTATGGCACAGTCCAGGCTGTGTCTTGCCCCTGGTGCTGCTGCCAAGCCCACCCAGGGACCACTCAGTCCCGTGGCACTGGAGGTAAGTGAGGATGGATTTCACCCTCCTGAGCTGGGGAGGGTCACAGCCCTCGGCTCCCCACAGGCTGAGACCATTTCTGTGCCAAAGTGACAGCTGTAAATAGATATTTCGTATATTAACTTATATTTAGCCAAACCCATGACACATTTATCTGATTTGTTGCTATTAATTTCCTGGTTCCCTTTCTATTTTCTTCCCCCTCTCACAGATTCACTGGGTTATGAACTGCAGTAATAACATTTCCAAACCAATTTTTTTCTATTTGAAAACCTTCTGATATTTTTTTTTTCCTCATCACTCCTCTAGTGCTGGGATGCTGATCACCCTCCTCCTTCCCTACCCTCCCCAGCTCTAGAAGTGCATGAAAACAACAACAGGGAGGGGGAAAAAAAAAAAAAAACCCAAACCCTCAGCAGTAAGTTGGCTGATGCTGGCAGCAAGACAAATCTGGCACCACACAGCAGGCAGGCAGAGAGTGCACTGCTCATCCTTTCGCTCTGCCGGTGTGTGGGAATGCTGGACACCAGCAGCCAGCGAGGGACTCGGCCGAAAGCTCCTCTCCTCGGCGCCTGAACCCTGCTGCTCCCTGCCCCGGGTGGGACACACAGGTAAAAATACAGAAATGCTTGGGCTGGCTGCAGTCAGTGGCAATGGGAAGCAGTTAGGACTGCCTAATCTTATTCCTAGCAGGCAGTGGAAGTAAACCACAGCGCAGGGGCTGTGCACAGAATGCCCTCAGGTACCGGGACTTGTTCGGGATTCTTCGCATTACAGCAAATAAATTGGTGCAAGAGGCAGTAAAGATTTTTTTTTTTTGGTACACTTTGTTCAAGTTGCCTTTATAAATATTTATTGCTATTTATATAATTATGCCTCTCTGACAGCAGGCTTTACAGCAACTTTGAGCCACAATGAGCAGGCAGCCTGGACACCTCCTTCTCAGCCTGACCATATCTATTCTATGTTATATGTGTATCTCTTACCACCATGCTTTGAGCTTATAATTCATTGCATAATGTAATTTATAGTTACATTACAAAAGCATCCCTCTGCAAACAGCAACCATGTAATATTGATAAAGCATTTAGGGACAGAACATAAATTCAGCGCCTCAGATATTATATCGTATCAATAATCTGCAGGAAAAAAAAGTGTCTGTGTAAGTATGCGCAATTTATTATGGCAGGAACCTAAACAGAGAACATCTTTCTCTGTCAAACTTTCTTTAAGAGAACTTGACATCCCCAAATTCTTTTCTCTCCCACAGATGTCAGAGGACAAGACAGACAAGATAAAAATCAAACCAGCTGAAAGTTTTGAACATGACAAGCAAAATATTTCTTGGCTGAAAAAAGGTAAGTTACAATATCAGTTATTGGTTTGTGTTCAGACATTTCTAATTTTTTAATTTTTTTTTTTTTGGTAAGAAAATGCAGAAAAACACCTTATAGGCTAAAATATGGCCTGAAATTTCTACCATGAAAATTCCATAGCTTGACCTCCATAAAATGGACACACAATTTCTTTTGGTACAGAAAGGCCTAAATTACCAAATTCTAAAGTACCCTGAAAGCTCATTTTTCTAATGTCCTTGCATTCCTGAGAAAGTTTTATTTGACTTGAACTAGAAGTAAGGATGATCATCTTAATTCTGATGAAAAGTTTTTGTTAACTGAAACTGCTACTGAATGGGATTAATATTAATTTCGTTTTCTCAAAGATGAGTAAAGATCAAGACTGAATCTTCAGATTTGGCAGTGTGTTATCTCAGAATAAACAGCAATTGTCAGCGGTTTGTATGTACAGAAACATAGACTCCCAAAAGTAGAGAAGTCATAAAAGACAAGGATGGGGATCTTTCAGGTTTCAAAAGCTAAAAAAAAAAATTGGCATTAAGTAACTCAGTTGCAACAAATACCAGTATTTAAAATACCACATTCTATTAGTAAAACTACTTAAAGAAGAAAAAAAAGACAATATTGGAAAGATTTCCTTATTGTATGTACACATAAAGGAAGGTTCTTAGGATATATTTCTTGCTGAAAAAACTGATTTGCCAAGTTAGAACACAGCTGATTACATCTTTATTTATGTTTTTTGGTCATAGCAGAACCCCTTTTTTGCATATCATACAGAAAAAGGGGATTTGAAATAAACAGAAGTTCCAAGAGGAGACTTTCAA
Source organism: Acanthiza pusilla (assembly GCA_036630365.1). NCBI lineage: Eukaryota > Metazoa > Chordata > Aves > Passeriformes > Acanthizidae > Acanthiza > Acanthiza pusilla. The sequence goes on from JAXCHO010000001.1 coordinate 4,655,776, forward strand.
GATGCACAAGATGGAAATTACATACCCATGGTTAGGTGCAAATTATGGTTTTAATGAGAACAGTTGTATTCTAATCCTAAAGAAAGTATTTTGGGTAGACTTAACAAGTGACCTCATATTTTGAAAACATCAACTATAAGGTATTGGGCAAAAGGCTCATTTATAGCCACTCTTATTTCACCTGGAACATGTGCATCGCTATTTTAAGCTCAAGTGGTTAATTGTGTGTTAGATCTTTTAGTTGCAAAGGAGTTTGCAGCAAAGTAGGCCTGAATTCATGTCCCTGCCTTGCAGCCTGCCATGTTTATGCACAGAATGGAAATCTCTTACTGACCAGCAGGGCTCACTGACCAAAATGCAGACATGGCTTGGCTGGACACCCAAAGTCTTCTGTTTGCATTTCAATAAAACTCTGCAAGCAGAAACTTTGTAGTTTGGCTGTCCCAGAGAGGGATACAGCTGAATGAGCAACAGCTAACATGTAACTGAACTGAATATTTATTCCATCAGGAGAGAGTAGAACACAAGAGATTTGCAGCTTTACAAAGGGATATAAAAGTCCAGAGGACTTGAACAAGTCTCTGAATGGGGTAAGACTGATCTCAGGGCCCTCAGAGTCCCATATTGTTATTTATCCTCTGGTCCAAACCTCCTCCAGGAGCCAGGCACACCCCTCACAGCTGTGCATTAGTTACCTGAGCTCATTTCTCTCAGAGATGCTGCTTCACAAGGTTTTATTTCTCCAGTTCCCAAAGAAAGACCCCCTGTGGGGTTTCAGGATCATTAACAACATTTTGATTGTTCTGTACTTGGAGGAGCTACAATCTCTCAGAAAGAGCCAAGTGTTGACTATTGGCACTTCCCCTTTCCAAAGTGCAACAGGGCAGAATTGGGCCTTGAAGGTCTTCTACAGCAGCTGAGTCAATAACTGAATGTGTCTCATGAGGAAAGCAAATTTTTCCTTGAAATAAGAATATGGAAATTATTTTATCTTAAATTGAAGTTTGTTTTTTAAAAAAAAATTGTTGTTGTTTCTTTGCATTAAGCACTTCTGTGGTATGCATTGGGATTTTAGAATATGGTGAAACAAATTTTCTGGAGCAGAAGCTTAACTTCTCTGTTTAAATGTTTTAAAAATACCTCATGTATAGATTTCAGGCATTCCAATAAACAAAGAATTGTGGAGAACAGACTTGTACTGTTTCCATCAGGCACAGTAAGAAGACTATATGTTCTTTTAGCATCCAGTGTTAAAGAAAAGTTATTTTTATTCATGGTTTTGTATTGATTATTTGTTCCTTCTAAAAGAAACAATCATGAACCACATAGTATCAGAAATAAACAACTAGGCTGTGGTTTTAGTGTCTTTCCTAGACTTCATTTTTTCCTAATGCTTTTCAAAGTAAAAGCTCATGGACTGGTAGTACAGCGGGTCAACAGCAAAATAAGGTATCTATAGGTTTTTGTTGTATTTCAGCATTAGAAGTTATTTAATCAGAGCAGGGGGGATTTTGATCTGGCTGCTAGTTACTTATCTTCTTTTCTTGGAAGAAGATAATTTACTTCTGCCTTGCACCCTCTAAGAGCAAAAATCAAAGCATTGTTCTGAGGGCAAACTCTTCCCAAAGCAAAACAGAAACCAAGCCAGTCCTGTTAGAAGTATCACAGAAAAACAGTAGGCTGGGCATCACAGGTTGTGTCTTATCAGCAGGCAGAGCATAAACAGTTCAGCTCCTGCCTCTTGCCCCTCATTTTTACTCACTGCTGTGCCCTCACACCCCTGCCATGAGTGCACCAGGAAACTGATGGGAGTTAAAGATGATGCAGGGAAAAAAGTGTTGCACAAGTCTGCACAGTCTGGGACATGAAACATACATAATCATGGTCTGTATTTTTTTTAAAGAACAGTGGCACATTTACCCTTTCCTTGCATTTCCTGGCTGTGCTACAAGCCTTTTTCTGGTGAAAGGTCCTCTACAGCACTTGCATATTGTAGAACCATAATGAAATAATAATCAATGTTAAACGTGTGCTCTAGGTTTGCTCAGACTTTAAAAAAGTCCTGAAACATCTCTATATCTTGAGGCATTTAGCACTGACATTTGTATGTGGATAACACGAGAGACTCCCAGGGTTGAAAGTGAGAACAAGGATGGTGAGATTATTGCAGTTCAATTCCAAAGTGTCTCAGGGTAAAGAATATCTACACCAGCAAAGTTTTCTGATAGGATGGAATATTCTCCAGGACTATTATTTCTAAAGATCACACAACAGATGAGAAAACCTCATGTGGAGGGTATGCATCAGACCATCACACAGAAATCAACCAGAGTCAGTACGAACGAGTGCGGAGAAAAGGCAATTCTGCTTCTCTGACCTTAGTGAACCACCTCGAGGAAAGCCTGGGATAAAGCAGCAAAACCAGGCAGTGACTCCTATTTTGTGTAGGAGTGGAGACAGTTATCGGTGCTTTCTTCCTCCCATGGGAAGAAGATGGGAGTTGCTGGAGATGGGAGTCAGTTTCGGATGGAGACCCCGATGTCAGTGCTTACAAAACCTCAGGGCAGTGAAACGTGGGTTCATTAGCAAAGAACCACTTGAAGTTATCTGCCATGAAAAACTAGAGCAGGAATCCTCAGTACATGCGTTATCCCCACTTATACACATTTTACCCTGACATGCACAAAATAACATAAATGACAATGCCTGAATATGAATGTACATGTATAAATAAAGAACAGCCAACATAACCTGAAGAAATATTAGAAAAATGTCCTCTACAAGGCCTTGTGAATTCATGAAGCAGGTGGGGACACAAGATTCAACAGAGAGAGTGATACAAAGAGTGGGAAGTGTTTTAAAGTAAAAAAGGAAAAAAAGAGATATATAAATTAGAGGTTAGGAAGATATTGCTCCCTGGGAGGGTGGTGAGGCCCTTGCACAGGTTGCCCAGTGAAGCTGTGGCTGCCTCTGGAAGTGTTCCAGGCCAGGTTGGACAGGGCTTGGAAGGACCTGGGATAGCAGAAGGTGTCCCTGCCCACGGTGGGGTGGCACTGGATGACCTTAGAGGTCCCTTACAACCCAAAATGCTTTAAGATTCAATGAGCAGCAGGCAGACCATCACACCCCAGACAAGAACCATCTCTGGGCCCCTAATCAAACATGGTCATTAGAGGGTCCTGGACAACCTGGAAGCTCCACAAGAATGCCTTTAGGAAGGCAGACCTCAGGGATGAGCAGCACCGCCAGGAGGTGACTCTGGGATGGTCCCACCTTGCACAGCCACGGCTCCTCTTTCCCATGGGCCAGGGGCTCTTTGCACCATGTCAGTGATTTAGTGCCAGATTAGCAGCCATCTGGTGGGAAGGAGGGAGGTCAGAGCAGAGCTAAATTCACACCAGCCTCAGCATGTGGCTTTTGGAGTTCCTTACAAACAAATCTCTCGGTATCGCGCGGTGATTACAGCCATATGGATACGTGGGAGCAGGCGGGAGCTTATCTGATGGACATAAAGCTATAAAAGGTGACACTGATTTTGCACAGGGACCACAGTGGTCTGTTCACTATTTCTGCATCCCTTGCAAACTCAAGGGAAAAAATGTGTGAGGGCCTCACACTGCCCTCCTATGGTTTCATCCCAAAGTGGCCACGGCAGCCCAGGAACGCAGATCCAAGTCACACAGAAATGAAATTTCATTTCAGGATATTTTCACACAAAGCCCTCCTGTTTTATGCTGCCCAGCTGTGTACACAAATGCCCTCCATATATAACTTCCAGTGAAAAGTTAATGAAATGGCTTCCTTGCTCTCCTGCCAAAAATATAACTGAAATTCTAATCTCAAGACTTTCTCCAAAATAGCCCCTTTTTGCACTAAAATTCTCATAAATCAGAAACATTTTTGTCTAAAATAAGCCTGTTTTCATTGTCTTGCAAATAGTAAAAAGTCTAGCCCAAATTTCTTTAATCCACTGCTCCAGCCAGCAGATTTTCGCTGTAGGGTGAAATTCAGCCCTGTACTGAGGGTCAGTGCAAGGTCAGCACTTAAACCATAAAATAGGGCTTAAGTGGTAAATAGAGCCTCTGTTCAGGATTATATTTCACCCCTTAAAAGGACTACATTTCATATGAAAAGAGAGATTTTCTTATATCATAGACCTGGCTGTAGTGACATTATTCATTATTATTCCAGTATTAATCCCACTGGGTGAGACTGGGCCACATTTCTTAGTGGTACATCCCAGAAATCCCACACAGACTATTCCTGACTTCACCAAAACTTCCCACAGCCTGGTCCTGGGATAAGAGAGAAACCTTTCTATATGGCAGTATTCAAAAAAGCCTTTTTCCCAGGACACTCCTCTCTCATTTACCCAGGGGCTTCAAGAGACTTTTACAAGCATTAATAAAGTGGGAAGGACATAACACCAGACTGGTTTTGCAGAAAGAGAGTTGTCCTGGAGACACTCAGGGAATTTCCCAGTTTTTACAGTCTTCTGGTTTTATCCCTGGTTTGGGAGGACTGGAGTAAAAGTACAAGGCTTGTACTTTTGCTGAGACTATTCTCAGCAGAGTGTTTTGATTTGACTTACATCCCTTCATTTAGGGAGTTAAATGACATTTTTAGAATTTCTTCCTAAAATCTTACAAGTCAGTGAATGCAATTTTACATACAAGCTTGGACACTTGTTTCCTGAATTTTGCTGACTTGGGTCCAGAAGCTTTTTTCACTCTCTTCTTTCAGCCTGAATTAAGTCATTGCATTGAAAAGCTTTATAGAAGACTGATAGCAAAGAAAGACTTCTCAGTTTCACATAACAGAAAATGCCAAATGCTTCTTAGATGAATGTTCTAATCCAAGCAGACTGTTTCCAGATAAGAACACCACACACACACAAAAAGAGCGCATTTAAAAACCGATGACAAGGATCCCAGGGGGCTCAGATTCCTGGAAGATGCCTTGTCAGCTTCAGGACTATGACCAAATGAATTAATGAAGACAACCCTTCCTTCAGGTTGTAAAACAGCAGATTTAAAGACTCTTCCAGTGGAGAGGGAGTATATGAAATCTGCAATGGTCCCAGCTCACCACCCCTAATTACAATGTTATAAACTGAGAGGTCCTTGATCTTTGAGTTGGAAGATCCTTGAAGATGTAAGACTGTGGATGTTCAGTAAAGACTGGAGTTCTTCTCTGGATGATAAAGTTTTAAATGTTTTAAGTCACGCTCCTGTGTGTGGATATCCTGGATATTTAGTATAAAAATATATGTGAATGTTTATTTAGGTTTGACTGCCTTAAGTAAATTTTCTCTACAAAGGAAAAGTTTATTTCATTCAATTGCCAGTTCTGGGGAAGACCTGAACGTATTGTTTCATTCACTACTGGAAGTTTTCCAGACCAAGCCTATTCTTTGCTGTACTTGGGCAAAATATTCCAAATTTTGCCTGTAGTTGTGTCAGTAGAACAATACATGAATTAACACTACAGACACTCATTAGCTGCTGAGTTTCTCAGCAACATAAACATTAAAGCAGAACCCACATGTCCAAGGGCCTCCACAGCAGTTCCTACTTAAGATGGCAAACTGGTGCATGGAAAATCTTAGCCTAAGGGTCAGTGTCAAAGCGATGAGTAATTCCATTAAAGCAGCAGAGCTGCACAGGCTTGCAAAAAATCTGATTTGTCCCAGTATGTTTAGGAATAAATACCACTACTCATCTCAGGGCGTCACTGCAGCAGGAGGAACAAAGCCACAGCTCATTTCACCACCTCTGTTCATAGAGGGAAGGGTCAAATGCCAAATTGGTCTCTAGATCTGAGGCAGTACAAGCCCATCACAACAAAAACTATGCAGGCCTGATTTACTTTTACTCCGAGTTACAAGGCAGAACAACCATGGGTTATTCAGAGCCAGTTTTCAGAAGGTGTTTTATAGGCCTGGGAGATTACACACTGATGCATAGAGCCAAACTGACAGTCACAGTCATACAGAGGTGTAGCAAAATCCTCATTATTGGAGTGGTTCAATAATTAAATATAATTAGGTTATTAAAAAAAAATAGACCTCCCCTCATCTCATTGAAAATTTGCAATCATTCTCTAAAATACAACTGCCTCCAAGTACTCAAACAAAATGCTGTGGGGATGGGCTAAATGCTGGGCAGGCTGGCGGTCTATTGCTTTTGAAAGATATTGCAGGAAAGAAACCCAGAAGTGAAATTAGTTTAAACATTTCTTGTTAGCTGAGATTCAACGGAATTATTTTCCTTCTGTTTTTTAAATAGGTATTTAGAACTAAGTCCAAATGGAAAGAGACATTAAGAGCGACTGCTCTAAATGACCAGTAATAAAATCCTGGACACAAAACCCTTCTCAGAACAGCTTGGTGATTAGATCTGTGACTTCAGATCTGGGCTCAGAGCACATGAACATCTGAGAGCACTCAAATTCACTCCTTCCAGAAGAAAACTCTCATCCCCAGCTATCAAATACTCTGTGTAATAGTGAAGTTTGGAGATTCCCAAGTGGCTCTGTCTGGGCTGACCACTCAAAGCTCATTGTCCCAGAGAGAAAGAGAGAAGGGCACCACATCCCAGCAGGAAGGACATCTGAGTGAAGGGCAGGAGATGGGCTCTAACTCTTGTCAGGGAGAGTATTCAGCTATCCAATAAAAAGTGGAAAATCCTTGAGATGTGATCTCAACACCCCATCCAACTTTAATTCCTTCTTTCCTCACTTCTCCTCTCAGTTTATTGGTCCCAGTTTCCTGACCCTCTCTGCATGCACTGGATAGAAGGTTGAACCTGGGCAGAAAGAAGGGCACATGCAAAAATGAGGTGCTAAAGCCCTCAGTGTCAGCTGAATTCCTTAATAATTCTTACTACTGCTGAGATTCATCCCTTTGAAGAGAATTGCACGAGGGCTCTTTACCACCTAAGTGATATTTCATGTTACAGAGATCTTTGTTATCCCCCAAACTAAATTAATTTTCATTTTATAGGAGTCAAACAGTCTCTTAGGGTCTCTTGATTATATAGTCTCATTCTAATTTCAGTCTTTAATCTGAATAAACACATTAGAAAAACACAGACACAATTAACTTAATCATAAATTCAGATGGATTGTTTATTATCTGTCTACTTAATGTGCTTATGATTGCAGCAGTTAAACATGATAATGTTGTCTTCTCTCACATATAAATGAATACACACAGCACAGAAATATGCCCAGGAAGAAAAACTTCTGCCTGAATACACCAGTGGGCTCCAGAAGTAGAGAAGTAGATGCACCACGCACTGCTGTGCTCTACAGAAGAACAAACATTGCCATGATATTGTTGAGACATGAGAGAACTGATTACTGACAGATTATGCTCTTGCTGAAATATGTCTATAAACAACTTCAGAAGAAAGAAGATGCTACTGAGACAGAGATGCAAATAGGAACACTCTGTTTATTCCACTGCACCTGTAGTTTAAAGGAAGTGCACATTTTGGGTAAATAAGACCATTTGAGTTCCTCACAACAAAATACAGGTCAAAGCAGTATCTTCCAACTGAAAAAAACTCAGATATCAGATTTAGACATCTTTCTGCTTTGCCATCCTTGTAACGATAGCTGTCTTAAAAAGAAGTTAAATCCTTTTAGCACCAAAAATTGTGTTTAGTTACACACCCATGGCAACTAAAACTTGGGCCAAAATGCTTTCATGTACCCACAAATGCTTGGATGCCAAAATTTAAGTTGGAATATGATTCTTCCTGTTCCTACAGCATATTGAATATGAATAATTATTTCAAGCATGCGTCCAAGATAAATTGGCGATTGTTACTCAGATAGGCTTCTCTGTAACTAGACTCATTTTTTTATAACCACACAGTATACCACGATGAAGTTATATTTGCTGTCAGAGTAATCAAATTTTAATTACATTTAAAACACTACACTTTTCCCCCTCAAAAAAGAACCACTGAAAAGTGTCCACTATGAAAATTCATGGGTAGCAGAGAAGAAAGGGGAAAATAATGGAAACTCAAAAGTCAATTCCAGTCTCTTCTGTTAAATTTTCTCAACAGTTTCCCTCATCTATAAATACTAAAAAAACAAATTTCCTTATTAAAAAAAAGAAGTTGTAGGTTAATATAATTATAAATCTCTGACATTCATGCTTATATTCCAGGAGTGGGCAAAACAATAGAAGAGATTATAAGATTAAGGGAAGAAAGCCAGGAGAATTATAGCAAAAGGCAATTATGGCACCTGGTAGCCGTTCTGGCTAGATGACGTGGTGACCAAATTTATTGTCAGCAGATATTTTAAGTGCTTACTATTTAAAAAAATACTATTGCTATATAAAACAAGGCATATAAAATCTAGCAGAAAGTATTTGAACTATATCCAATTCAGCTTCCAGCTAAGCAATCTTTTTTTTTTTTCCCTAGTTTATTTATGATTTAAATAAATAAATAAATAACCCAGGAGCTTCAGCAACATATTCACTCACACTCCTGGTCCCCAGCTTTATGATCAACCCTGTTCCATCAGAGGTGGTAAACACTGAGCAAAGAAATTCCAAACAGCAGTGGAAGCTTCCCCAGCTCTGGCTTGGAGGGAATCACCAACATTTGTAGAGGGATAGTACAGTCCCCATGCCTTGAAATTTTTTCATGAAAAATAAATAAAATATAAAAAACTAAGCAGTGGTTTTTACAGTATGACACAGCAGTATTACTTGCATTAGGCCAATTTACCACTTATGATAGCAATAATAGCACTAAAAGCCAATAAAAGCGGTCTGTTCGTTCAGAGATTGGCTTTTATGGCTTATTCTAAATATTATCAAGTGAATCAAAAGCTGTCATTATAGTGTCTAAAAAGCCTTCGTACCTTGTAAGCAAACAGTGTGACTTTGACAAATAATCATTAATATGCCTGTGTGAGACCAGGGCTAAAAGAGAAAGAAACAGGAAAACCCAATATTTCACTTTACATAAATCATTAAGATCATTTCAGTTAAATTTCACACAGAATAAAACAGATTTATACGTAAAATGCCATCGTTTTCCCAAGCTGTGTTTTTTTAAACCTCTGTACATTTTCATGAAACAAAAACTTGTCAGAACATTGAGCAATGGAATTGGACTATGATGATGCATCCTCATCAGCTCTGGGAAAACAAATGGTGCACGTGTCTAGGTAGAGTCTTTTGGGCCACATCTAACCTAATCTTCCCTTGACTCATCCTGCCTGCAAAAATTTCTTCTCCATGTCCTCCTGCTGCACAGCCTGACAAACCCTATGGGGTGGCACTCAAGGTCACACCTCCCACAGCCACATATCCCTGCTGGGCCCTCATTTCTTATTGGATCCCCTTGGGCAGGCATTACCTGGGCCACCTGGAGACAGGGAGGAAGATGGACAAGGTGGGGACACAGCACGAGGTCAGGACATCACCCGTGGGAAGGGTGAGCACAACACCACTTGAGAGTGAAGGTGTTGGAAAGGCTCGGCATGGATTGTACAAGAGTTTGACTACATTGGCAAGACTTTTCTTAGTTGGAGATTGCTAATATATAAACTAAACAGTAAAACCTTAGCTGTGCACACGCCATGTGCCCCTTCTGCCCACAGAATGATTTGTCAGTGCAGCGTCAGTGAGAGCTTTTGGGGGCCCTGGATATTCTGAGCCCCTTCCAAAGAGCCTGACCTTAGGGGGCACAGCTCTTCCTCAGCCTCCAAGCCACCCCCAGTGACCCCTCAGCCACTCTGCCAGACATCCAGGCTCCAGGCGTGTGGCTGTGGCCAAGAGCCTGGGACAAACTAAGTGCCCTGGGCCAGGCATGGCCACCTGTCAAGTGGCCTTGGCTACAAGGCTTGGGCAGCTGGTTCAAGCATTCCTGCTCCCCCAAGCAGTGCTGTGCCTCTGGGAGGTTTTTTTGCCCACTCTATTCACAGTTTTGGGGTCCCCCAGGGATGGCCAGCTGGCATGGACAGCGTTACGTGATCCCTTGTCCAGCTGCATGGAGCACACGGACAAGCAGAACATGTGGTGCTGCCCTGCCAGGGGAATTTTCCTCCCTCAAAGAGCCACGTGTGTTACACAGGCAATTTATGGCAGCAGAAAACCAACAGACCTCCCGTTCCAAGCTTCCAATTTCTTTGCCTTTTTTTTTTTTTTTTTTTTTCCCCACAAAGAACTTTCCAGAAAGACTACATTAACAGTGAGTTAGAAAGAGCCAGGTAAAAACTGGTACCCCAGGTTTTGCCTAAGGTCTCCTAAACCATGGTAGGAAACCTGTTAGGATTTACTACATGCTTGTGTTTATCCAAGGAGTTGTGCATTGTATCCTTTAAATCTACACCAAGTAGAGATGCTTCCCAAAAAAACCCACCCACTGAATTATGGGGTTGATTATTTCAACACAAAAAGTGAAAAAAGCAGGTAAGAGCTGCTTATCTACTTAGAATCATAGAATATTTTGGGATGGAAGGGACCTTAAAAAGACCATTTTTTTACCCACCCCCTGCCATGGGCACAGTCTTACAAGGATAAAAGGACTTCAGTCCACTTGAACCTCCTCTTTCAGGCAGAGTCCAGAAACTACCAAGGTTCCCCTGAGACACAGAACACAAATTAAACATCTGCTTTTCCATGCCCAGGCTTAGGTGGTTTGACAGAGAGTAAGCCACGAAGACTGAGAGAACAGAAGCTGCTCACCGAAATTAATAATGTCAATGCTCCTCTCCCATTCCCACCAACAGCATTTTGCAGTGCTGATTTCAGTCTCCAGCATCCCTATAAAAGGGGAGGAAAAGATTTTTCCACTCAAAGATTTGTGCAGTTTGGTCTGTTTGATTTTCAGGCCAGGGGTCTGCAATGCGTGTATTCATCACGCAGTTTTTTCCTGTGTTATTTTTCCCAAGGGTTCAATCCCCCATACTTCAGCCCCACCTTCATTTCTGTCACACTCAAGCTCTCTGTTACTGCTGAAGAAAATCAGAGCACAGGACACTGTGGGTTGCTGTGCAACCCAAAACAACCCATGCACATGCTGACAAAAGGAAAACATCAGATATGATTCTTTAGGCCAAGATTTCAAGAGCGAAGTCACCCAAATTACTCATATGCCTGAAGTTAGGCTTGGGCTTAGGCCTGCTGCTGAATCTGCTTCTGATAGAAGATGAAGAATGTCTTGGTTTTGATTAGAGGCCACGTCTTGGCTATACTGTTGCCCTGTTTCTAATTGTTGTTGTAGTCAAGAAACTCTATCCTTCCACTTGAGACCACCTGGAGAAATACATTCCCCACCCCACCCCCGTGAACTCCTCCCAAGAGCCCAAAACTTGGCTTTAATATAATACATATTTTCCATTTCTCCCCCCTCTAATGAGATGCATTGATATTTTTACCTGCTTGTACTGTATTTTGTTAATGGGAAATGTTTCGAACACCGTGTGGTAATGGGATATGGGATTATATATTTATTAATCTCCAGAGCACTGTGCAGACCGTACCAATAAGTTACAAGCAAACTGGCAGCACGGGGCTCGAGTTCTGGCTGGGGATCTCTTCCAAGCCTTGCCTGTTAGGCTGCATTTGGCTCTGCTTTAAAATTTGGTGCTGAGCTGGAGCTGCTTGGGTCAGCTGTGCTACGAAAAGGCTGCACTGAGCCCTCTGCTCTGCGCCCATCGTGTCACTGCCAGGGTGACCTGGGGGCCAAGGAGATGCTCTTTGAACAGCTCATCCTTATGGTTTGTTGCATAATGGAGAAAACCTTGTTATACGCAGAGAAAACAGAAAAAATGTTAGCCGTGGTATGTTTCCCTTGACAGAAAAAAGCCCTTTTCAGCCCTGGAGATTGTATTTATATGCAGTGATGTCTAAATCTATCTGTATTGGAGTTTACAGCATATGCTGCAGTCAAATCCACCCTCCACCTTCTCTCCTGCCCCAGTAAGTCAGCCTAGAGATCTCAGTTTGGTGGTTTTTACAGAATTAAACGTGTTTTTTCCACAACTAAAAGACTGTCGCTTGAAGATGAAGCCTGGTTCACCCCCCGAGGGAAAATTGGGGAAAGTTTCATGGATTTGCCCTTTGTAATATTCCAGTTTGTGTGCAGCAAGAGGAGGAAATAAAAACTAATGGAAAGAGACATTTCCTCTAGGATCAAAGCTGAATTCTTCCAAGAATGCATTCCCAGATTTTACTCCAGAGAAACAGTTGTGAAGTCAAATGATTCACAAAGTCCAGCCCTGCTCGGGCACCTTATTTTCCCTTATCAGGTAAAAAAACCTGACAAACTTTTACTTTTCACTTGAGGGTCTCAAATCCTTTTCAGCCATTAACCACCAAAGCAGCCTCTTTGCTCCATGAAGGTGATTAATAGGAGTGGAGGTGAAGCAATTAGTTAGAAGTGTGATTACTTTAGGTATATGTAATACTTAGATATTCTAAATATCCAGCTTTATGGGTAGCTGAGACCCTTGACTGAAGTTTCCAGTGCCCAGCACTTCTTAATGAAGATGAGCTCTGAAGACAAACTCTGCATATAGGCAAGAAATAAACAGAAATAATTTTAGCACCCAAAATTAATAGCTGTAAAAATCACAAAGGACTGACATTGATTCTAATGAGCGAAATGAGCCCTTAATAAAAATGCCAGCATTTTATTGAATTGTTGGAATCTGGCTTTCCTTCATTCTCAGTCTCATTTTCTGGTATTGGTTTCATCACTCTTCAAAAAAAACCAAAACGAAAACACCTACTTTTCTGGCCTGTGATAACCTTGTTTGTGCAATACCAGCCTGTTCAAAATCTTCATTTAGTTTTATAAGCTCTGAACTGAAGCCCTAGAATTGGTTTTAAAACTAAACTTTCCCCTCCAGAAAATAAACATTTTTGAGGCAGATGTTCACAGCCTTGTACACAAATTTTGAGAGTTCTCTCTCCAGGACTGGTCACTGTGACCTCCTTCTCCCATCAGTGTCCCCACTGGAATATAGGTTTTGTAAAAAATTAGATCTGAATCCTGTAAGTACCTCCAAATCCTGGATTCCTTTGGGCTGCCAGGGAAGAGACAGCAGTCACCATTAGCCAGGTACAACAGTGGAGTTGTTGGCATGGATTGTGCCTTCAAATGTATGTGAATTTGCACTACAGTTATTTAAGCAGCTGATTTTCAACTGCTTTCTTCATCTACACTGTCCATAAGGTACATTATAAAATCCTTATTTTCACTATGGTGAAGACTACCTAAACTCCAGCTGGATAAAGATTCTATTTGCTTTGTCTAAACAGTGCAAACTCTCCCATAGTCAATGACTACTGGAATTATTGTGTGATCTTTTCAGCTTCTAATGCATATTAATTTGTAATATACAAAACCCTTCAATAAATAATTGTGCAGACTGAATAAAAAAGCAATTTAAACTTTTCCCCCCCCCAACTGGAGACACTTTTTACAAATAGTTCTTTTAAGTAGTCTTAATAGTATCTCTTTAATATTGCCATTAAAATTCACCAGAGTTCAAGAGCAGAGCAAATTTACATCTGTTAAAATAATGGAATTGACACTGATATTACATCATTGCTATTTTAAATAATCATTCTTCATAATTCTAACCTACTTGCTTTAAGTTGCAAATAAAGGGCTTGTTCCTACTTTCATCAAAGTCGATGGCAAAACTCCCTTTGGCTTTCAGGGAGCAGCACCTAGGTTTAGAGACAGGGCTCTGGTGATGTGTTGGGGTTCGACTGAGCTCACTAATGCAGCAGAGAATAAATCCCTCTGAAAGAAAAATTACTGAGGAGGGTTCTGTGAGCTCCAGACAGAGACGATAATTGTACTGGGCTAGCCTGCTCCCAAAAATCACAGAACTCTACAGACTGAATTCCAAAGTAATTGCAGATCATTTGCTTATTTTCACAAGAAAGCAACATTGTATAGAGGTGTTTTTTGCCATTTTAGTGCAATTTTGTGGTTTTCCTTCCTTAAAATTTTGGGAGAGATTGTTTGAAAAGAAGCATAATGACAACCCTCACAAATTCACCCTCTCTTGGGAGAACATTAGAACTTTCAGTGAAATTACGTAAGTGTTCTATGAACAATTCAAACTGAACCTAAAGGAATTAAAAATATACACCATACACAGCTGGAAAGCCACCTAGAAGGTGAATCAACATAGTCCTTTCCCTGATGACAGCAGAAAATGAAGCAAGGTTTTTTTCAGAAATAAAGATAAAGGCTATAACTGAGGCTATTTAAAACTGGAGAAAAAAATAGACTTTTCATTATTCATTTAGCTCTCAAATGAACATAGTTTTGTATCCGACTTTACCTGGGCTGCTTTTGTGTTCCTCAGAAAAAATAAATCTGTGTCCACATTGCAGCTTATCATCTGTAAAATCACCATCATTCAGCTGTCCACATAGACCTCAAGTTTTCAGGGACAGAAGCGTTTCACCTGCGTCTGCACTGAGCATTTAGTGTGACAGATTCCTGGCCATGGCAGAAATCACCAGTCACTCCAGCAACTTCGTACTAATGCACCACTGAAATATGTTGAACATTTACAGGACAATAACCACCAGCTGAGTCTTAACCATAATTTTGCACTGCAGTAACGGGCCTGTTACATGTTATCTGGGAACCAGAGAACTTTATTAGCACTGTCATAAAAGCTAATGCAGAATCAACCCCTTGTCCTAGCACCACTGACGCTGCCTATTATAAATAAGATATCCATCAAGCATACTTAGATCCTAACTGAAATGGCAATTGCCTTGGGTGTCTTTAAGGGTAATTTGATTTAAAAGAAAACCACATGAGAGAACAAAATGTGACCCTTTACTGTGAAGAAAAGCATAAGTAAGCAGCACCACCAAGACCAGGAGGAAAGAAATTATTCCAGAAATATCAACTTTTGAAGAATCTGCAGTGCTGACTTCTTTACTCCACTTGGAATTACTTACCCATTATAAAGCTTTCCACTTTCACAGTGGGACACCTGCCCTTATACTTATTTGGGGAAAAGAATGAAACACAGCTTGAATGTTAGGGAAATATTTCCCCAGCAAGGATGATTAGGCAATGCTCTGCCTTAGGAAGTGTTTCAGGCACTGTCACTTAATGATGTTTAAGGAGAAATGAGAGAGAAAACACCTAAGGGTTTAGGTCACAGATTTTCATGTCATGCAGACTGGAACTAGCTGAACTAAGAGTTCCTCTGCAGCTGCATCACCTCTAATTCTTTTTGGCACCATTCCTCAGCTTTAAAATTTTCCATCTTCCCCCATGCCAGTGGCCCTAACAAAACAGGATGTCTGGTGCAAGCCAGCCTTCAGGATAGCCCTGAATCAAACAGCAAACCAGGGAAGGGCAAACTAAATACATTACAAATATGGTTTTTGGAGTAAACTTACTTATTTTGTGGCTTTCCAACCATACTAATAGGAGGAAACACATACCTGACATGGAAGACCAGCTGTTGCCACAATTCTTCACCACTGGAAGGAGGACTATTCAAATATGCCTAACCCTATCTAGTTGAGCATATATTATATAGACTAATTTCATATTATAAATGCACAGTCTAGATTCTTCACTCCAACACTATTCTCTTCCAACACTAAAACCTGCTTATCTGAAGACTTCACGTAGCTGCAAAAATTTTCATTGGAAGAAATATGTTCTCATGTCACCTATTTTTGGCTTCCCATGCTGTGACAACAGAGGCTGGCCTGGTGTTTCTATATCTGAACATTTCTCAGGTAGCAGAAGAGCTGCCGCAGATTGCCTGGCACCTGCTCGAGGATGAGGTGAACAGAAAGCAAAGCAAAAGTATTTTTATTTCATCAAGAACGTTTTGGCCAAGCCATATTTGTAGAAGATAAAAACTGAGGAAAGTGTAAACTGATGGGGAATGTAATCTTTTAATATTTTGGGAGCATGAAATGGTGAAATCAGAGTTCAGAACTAGAGCAGGTTTAAGATGGAGTGGAACAAAAGTGGCAGGTGCTGGGGAGAAATATCTTTTTCAGGATAAGTGTTTTCAAGACCTGGTAGCTACATTTTGATAATTCTAATCTTCTTTAAACAAAATACTTCTGAAAAGACAATATAAAAAATATGGAACACGAGTGCCAATAGAAATCCATTGCAAGAATGAAACATCAGCAACAAGCCTATGGCTGCTGAGTTAGGGAAAAAAAAAGAGCCCAATGTACTTAGATGCATTGTCTTTTGCTAATATATTTCTTGAAGATCTGACTTTTTTTAATAGAGCAGCTATTAAGAGAAACTAATTATAATTTTATTTTTAAGGGCCTGGATTTTCTCTTACATGTATCATCCTAACTCAGGAGAAAGGCCATTCAAGCAAATGAGATGAGGTTGGTGTGAACGAGTTTAAATGATCGCACAAAGACTTCAAGATATTTATGGATGGAATGAGTCATTCCTGTTCTGGTTGGATGATTGCATCAGTGGAGAATTAGTCTATCACACAGGGCCTGAGCCTCCTTTCTCTTATAACACCATACATCAGGAAACACTGTGTGAAGTTAATCAGTGTTTCAGTAGCCTAAAACCAAGGAGTTGGTAGAACTGAGCCCACAGCCCCAATTCCATGTGGCAGCTGTAAATTGACTCTAGATAAGCTGCCCATCTAAATCAGATGATCATCTGGTCTGTCTTCCTTAGTCTGCTTACCTAAAGTAACTTAAAGCTTAGCAAGACTTGTTTCCCATTTAAAATATGAAATAACTGTGGTCAAGGAACATTCTTTTTTCTAGCAACTCATTCGAAAAAGGACCTTTTCTGCCATCAGTCTCCAGCAACATGTCTATAAAGGAGGAGACATTAAACAGATAACACAAGTTGGACTAGTCAAACTCCCTCTACACCAAATGCAGATTGCTGTGAAATTTTCAGCAATCCAAGTCTTGGAGTATTTTGCAACAATTTCTGGGTCAAAGTAAAACAACTATGCCAGAACTGACAGGATTATTGCCATTTTAGGCGCACACCAGGTTTGGTGGTGCTAGAACAACATGTGATCCATCCATCTTAGCTCTGAGAATAAGCAATGCCAGCTATTCAAGAAGCCAGCTCAGGAAGCGTTGTGGTGGGCTGCTGTGACTATCTAGAATAGATTATGAGAGAAAGAAATGGCTGGAACATCTCCAGCAACTGTTGGAGTTCTCGAGAAGTTTTTTTCCTCACGGCAATGACTTAAAGGCTAATTAGAGGCAGAAAACCAAAATGGCAAATTCCCCAGACACCAGGTGTTTACCAGAAAAATCTGTTCCCCAGCCAGACACCGTCCTCGTTCTCAATGGTTTCCGCGAGCCTCTCCCCTACCAGACAGGAGGTGTTCTGCCTCCCCAGTACGTCTGTGCACTTCTCACTTTGGAGAATTGGGAAGGCTTAAAATCACCTTCAAGGTGGAGAAAACCAAGCGTGGATGTTTCTTGGATCCATCTCAGCCACCCCAGGAGCTGTCTGAGAACCAGACTGAGATTTTTCCTGCTGTGGGCAACCAGAGCATCGTGTGCTGCTGCTCTCCTGTCCCTGCCCAGCCAGTGAACATGAACCTGGAGAACACTGGATTTAAATCATTCCCAATACCCTTTTACTTCCTACTATTCCACCTTTTTCTCAAGATGTTTAAGCACCAAGCATTGCAAGTATCACAGTTTCATGTTTGTGTTATATTTTGCTGATACCATGCAGTGTTTATCTGCATTGTGCTGTTTTTTCTCTTTTCCCACAAATAAAAGATGTCTGCACCATAACATAACATATCCTATGGGCAGCTCTATTCATATCTAAAGCCTGAGGATTTTTGGGAGGGGGAAAAAAAAGATTATGTATTTATTCAGAAATTAAATGAGATTAATAATTTTGAAAGCAATTTACAAATAGCAATCATCCACTGCAATGAAGGTCAAAAGAAAAAGGACACATTAGCAATTGAATCTCTTCCCTTCCTTTAAAGTTTTAATACTGCATACCTGTTAATAATGGGAAATATCCTTCTTCAAGAGTAGCATTTTCAAAAATTGGTAGGATCCTTTCACTAATTCTAATCTTCTTTTAATAAAATAATTTGCTAAAAAGGATTATAAAAAAGCATGAAAATGAAATGCCAATAGAAATGTACTGCCTATACAATAAATAGTTAATGTATTTTCTAAATGAATGATTTAAAATAGCTATTAAAGTAAAGAGAATGAGCTTATGTTTCTAGTAATGACTTCTCTGCCTCAGAATGAAATCTGTAAATCCCTGATTGCAATTTCACGTCCCAAAAGAACAAGCAGTCCTGGGACCGATGCTTATTGCCTTTATCATTAATACTAGCACACCACATATGTGATTTTTATATCACTGACTTGAATATTTAGATTTATACTTGTGTATGCTTTATATTTTAAATCCCACACAACCATTCTGTCACAAAAATAAAGCTCTCCTTCAACAAGGCTTTTTTTGTACATACATGCATACATGTATACAGAGACTTCCAGTATAACTACAATTTTATTCATAAGAGTGCATAATGATTCAGGCTGTGATTGTTAATAAAAATGCATTTCTAACCATCAAATTTGAGTCTATTATTCTAAGTTAATTGCATTTGCCCTAAAGAGGCTTGCGACTGGCTGTCAGCCTATTTGTGTCAGTTCCATTTTATTCATCAGTCAATCTTGTCTCCTCTTTTTTCACATCCCATATATTGATCAAATAGATTTGTTAGCATGCCTCTGCAGCTTTAAAAAAGTTTTTGTTATTTGTCAGGTTTATTTGATTACTATATTAGTTGAGTGTTATCTTAATTGTTATTTCAATAGAAAATAAATGCCCTTTGGTAGTCCCACAAGATTCCCATTAAATATAATCCATATAACAAGTTAGTGGATGAAGTGAGTGTGGTAAGAAAATAAACACATTAAGCCTATTTTAAAAGGTGGTATTAATCTGCAGCTGTATTGTACTTGATCCAAAAGACAGGAATAGAAATAAGTACAGTGTAAAACAATTTTGATAAACATCAGTGCCGTATCATTGCATATTATGCTACATATAAAATACCTTAAGAAAAAGATGTGTGATATAAAATAAACTGAGGTCATATCTGGAAGAGTGGGGCTTGTGGTTATGTGTGAAATTGAACTGTATTAAATATGGCTTTCGACACTAAAAATTAGGATAGAGAGGCAGCAAGCAAAGGCAGATGGAAGTGCTGTGTTATGGGGCAAATTTTTGGTCAGGAAGAGAAAAAAAAGGAAACCGGCTTTCAAGAAAGAATTTGTTGCAGCAAAAAATAAGCATGTATGCAGGTAACTTCTTCCTCCACAAAGCTATGATACACTGTTTACTGAAATAAATAGGAGTTTAGCTAGAATAATACTTTGAAACAGCATCCTGTGAGTATCAGCCACTCAGTTTTGGTAATGAAGTCGCCATACCAAAAATTTTACCTCGATTTTATCAAAGGGGAAGGTGATGCAACCAGTTTTTCCATGTGAATGTCTCAGAAGCCTGTCTCTCATATCTTCATTATCAGCAAGGCTACGTAACCCTGGCACCTTGCCTAACCTTAAATCTGGGATCTGCCCAGCTGGTACCTGAACTTACATAGTGTCAGAAATACCCTCTCATTTAAAAAGATATGAGAAGTCCATATGTTTTAAGATAGCTACTCAAGATATAGAAGCATTGATATGATAAAAATTTTAGGAAACAAGATCTACTGCTTTACCTGTTTTGAAGTACACTGACTGAACCCAGTACTTCCTGAAACTGTGTTCAAGAACCTTGTGAAAATCTAAGTTTCTCTCATTTTTTGGCCAGGATTAGTCAACCATCTGACTTCAGAGAAGTTTGGGTTTTGGTCTGGATAATTATCTGTAGCCAACTGCAGGAAGGAGGGATGATAGCAGGGACAAAACCAGACTTCCAAAAAGCAACTTTCTCCTGGCTTAATCTTCTCAGTCAAGGTGGGATGACTTGCCAGCAGGATAGGCTTGTCTTTCACTGTTTTCTGTGGGAGTTTAGGCTGGGCTGAACCCCTATCTTACCTATCAGGAAGGATGAACACACCCTAAGGGGGACATCTCTCATTAGAGCAGGAGCATTTCTAAGTGCCTATACCTGCCTGGGGATGCTTGAAAAGTCCAGCTCCCAGATTGCTTTTCATCTGGAGCCTCTTTATCAGTATTTCATACTAAAGTACCATGCTAAATCTTCAGATGCCCTAAAAAAAGAAAAAAAGCTCAAATTTGCAGCCATCCTAGGGCAGTTAGCAACACTCCTGCGATTCAGAAGCACACGGTGTGATGATGGTTTCAAGCTAAACTGTTATGACCAGCGAGTATGGAATATAAACAGGAACAGATGAGAAGAATACAGCCTCAACATTTGAGACAACAAAGAAAGAGTGAAATGATTGCTACATAAAAGACATTTCAAAGACCTCCCAGAAAAGCAGGCATAAAAATCCCCAATAAAAAGGCTCAGCAAGAAAACTGTCACACCCCCTAATCCTCAGCAGACTCTAACAAGATGTTCGCATGAGCCAGAGATTGTCTCCTTCCCCAGAAGACAAAAGGCACAGAAATCAATACTGTCTAGCATAGGATTAGGAGGCAAGAGATAGATAAAAAGGATTCCTTAACCTTACAATTAGAAACCCCAACTCTCCAGCCAAAAAGATAATCAGAAACAGACTGCAAACCTGTGTCACAATAATTGCTGCATCTTTTACTCTTTGAAAACTGATATTTTCAGAAGATTTTTTTATAATTTATTGCCACCCCAAGAAAGGTTTTGATGGCCACTTAGCTACAGACAACTGCTGCTACCAAACCACAATTCAGCACACATGGCAATTGAATTATTTTCCATTCTTTATGTTTTAACCACCTCCAACCAAGCAAAAATTATATTACCAATACTTGTACCAACCTCCCAGTAAATTTTACCCCTAAAAGCAAAATTATATGTAATGCACTACTTCTAACAAATGATCAGCTTACTGTGCCCTGAACCAAACACTTACACAGATTCTTCATGCCAAACCTGGCATAAGCATGTGCTCTGATTAAAAAGGAAACAACTTAGTTGTTATAACAAGCGTCTTTAGCTTTATTTGGTATTACTAATGCTTTTAAACAGAA
The DNA here is from genome assembly GCA_036630365.1 of Acanthiza pusilla. NCBI lineage: Eukaryota > Metazoa > Chordata > Aves > Passeriformes > Acanthizidae > Acanthiza > Acanthiza pusilla. The sequence continues at coordinate 4,676,960 of JAXCHO010000001.1, forward strand.
GGCAGGGTACTGGCAAGAGTGAAAAACAGACTTGAAGGGGGAGGAAACCTGCAGGCTGGAAAGAAGCTGCAGTCTCTGAAGTCTGACCCTCCTGCTGTAGATAACGAGTGACCATAAACTGTGACAGCTGGAGAAGTTTGCTGCACAGAATTTTCAGACTCTTTCTGAAGCTCAGCAAGGCAACCACGAGACATTGACAATGACATTTACAAAGCCTATATTAACTTACAGCAATGACTTCAGCACCAAATCATATATGCTTAGGTACTATGTATTCCCCCTTTTTAGGGGGTTAAATAGCACAAGCAGTCATGGAGGGACAGAACATAAGCAGTCAGCACATCCAATGTTATGAGCCTTTCCTGGTCTTCCTGGTGCCACCAGGAAAGGAAAAATCAAATTATTTCTTTTTTCTCCAAGTGCAACACTTGCAAGCCATCACTCCATGCTCTTGTGATCCTACTGTCTACTGAACCTTAAATTTCCTGCCTTAAGCTAGCTTTCCATGGTCTTGTTCTGTGCAAGTTAGACGCTACCTCAGAGCTGCCTCATGTTCTGTGGCAGATGAAATAATCCCTGTAAGTAAACTACTTGAAACCACTTAGAAAGAGGTTGGCAGAGATGCAACTTAAACCATTGTCATTTGTCATGGAAAGACAAACAAATCACCCTTCCCAGAAGGATCGTAGCTTGAAATAAACACATGGAAAAAGGCATGAATTTCTGTTCCCTTTTTAGCAAGCTCAAAGACAGCCTAAAGCTTGTCTTACACGTTCTTGGAGAATAAAAGGGAGAAATGTTATCTACAGATTTCTAAGTACATTTTCTGGACCCAAGGCCAGACGGGGATAAGCAATTCCCTCAGTCCAACCCCAAAGGCTGTACCAGACAGAGCAACCCAGGATGTGAAACAAACAGTGTGGGAGCAGAGGGCAGTGTGGTCTGCACGGTGGCAAAAGCAAATTAATCCCTTCTCAGACACACAGCTCCCCAGGGACTCCATGTCTTGCTTGTGGCAAAGTGTCAGAGGCTCACAAGCCTTTCCTACAGCCACGCTTGTTCCCAAGCCACACGAAGCTTCACTGCTCTCCTCCTGCTATTCTGGAATTGGGACTCTGGAAAGATGACCCTGCCTGTTATCTGAAAGTGATTTCCAGATCGTATTTTCCTCATTTTATAAGGAGGCAAGGTATTGGTTGGCATTATTATAAGCACAATTTGAGAGTTACAAGGTAGGCTAGTACTTTCCACAACTTGCATTCAAATCTAGATTTACCAAAGAAACTGAAAAACATTATTTTAGTGACCCCTGTGTAGCACAAAATCCCACATCCATGAGGATCACAATGCCACCCAAGTACTCAGTCATTTAGATAAAACCTATATCTTCCCCTCCAACCAGAGGAGAAAGGCACAGTGCTATAGACACCATTAATTTTCAGCTTCTCCATTGTCAGTGATTTTGAGATTCTCAGATAACATGGTGGTGAAAGACAGTACAAAAGCCATATGCACCTAAAAAGGTAGGAAGTATTGCTATGCTGAAACAGAGAAATAAAGACGGGTGACCTAAATTTGAACTTTCAACATATCCTAAACCCATGGTTTAGACAACTTGTTGAGGCTTATATATAGTATGCTGTTTTCGAAGAGTCCAGCATCTTCGCCTGTGCCATTGGTAGGAGCAGGGATGTGATGAAGAACACAGTTCTTTACCTGTGGTTGCCTCAGCTGTGATCATTTTAACGAAGGTTTTGCATAACTAAGATTTTCATTTTGGTGTAGGAATCAGACACAACATTTGATATAGCTTGTCCTGCAGCCAAACATTTCCATCACTTTTGGAGGGCATTAGGATGGTCCTCATGGATCCAGGCAGAGTCGTTTCACTGGTCAGGCACATGATGACATCTCAGACATGAGCTATGAAAAAAGTACAGCAAAAGGAAAACTTTACTCACTCAGAAACTCAGGGTTCAATGCTGCATCAGTGGGTCAGGATCCTCAAGTAGCCTCTGCCCCTCTGGGTAAGACAGGTTGTGTCGACTATATGAAAATTTTGTATCCCCTGGGGAAAACACAGAATTATAGAATCATTAAGTTGGAAAACACCTCCAAGATCATCTCAGCGAGAGGCCACAGGACACTAAATCCTTAAAGGGAAAGAGTATCACCCAACTTCTATTCAGTTATTTTTAACATACTTGTGAAGTCATTCAGAGGACTTAGCCCTGGAGAACTGCCATGATGTTGTTTGCCCTCTTTCTTCTATTTATCTGCTAGAGGAGAAGCAAGGCCCATGGCCCTCTCCCCTCCCAGCTGAGGATGTTTTCCTAACTGAGGGTTCTCATAACAATTAACACTGTCTGAAAACCTTTAGAATGGGGAGACATGCCAATTTATCTGCTCTCTACCCAGCCACTCCAGAAGTGGGTAATGCTTATCTGCTCCAATTACTTCTGAAAATGCCATTTGGAGAGTCCCAGCTGGAGCCAACCCTTGAGACCTTTCAGATTTTGGCAGTGGCCCTTGGCAGCCCTCACCATGACCATTAATTGGGGTGTTGCTGATTAAAGGATGAGTACACCAGGCTGGGCAGCACCCACAGGCTGGGCTCTTCCACTTATGACAATCTGGCTGTGTTAGAAACCACATCATCCAAAAATTTTAGAAAGCACCATGGCCCCATTAGGACCTTTCTTAATGGGGACACCTATGACCCTGTTGTAATAAAAAACCAATGGCTTCGGTACCTGATGGGGGCCTACAAGAGAGCTGGAAAGAGGCTTTTGGCAGAGGCGTGTGGTGATAGACAAGGGGGAATGGCTTAAGTCTGAAACAGAGTAGGTTTAGACTATATTAGGAAGGAATTCTCTACTGTGAAGACAGTGAGACACTGGCACTGGTTATCCAGAGAGGTTGTGGATGCCCCAACCCTGGAAATGTTCAAGACCAGGCTGGATGGAGCTCTGAGGACCTGGTCTGTGTGGAAGGTGTCCCTGCCCATGGCAGGGGATTGGAACAGAATGACCTTTAAGGTCCCCTCCAAATAAAACCATTCCATGATTCTAACTGTACTGCAAACACACATGATGCAAACTTTCTGTACTGTTTAGAGGACACTGATGAGGTTTTGGTAGGCAAGGTCAAGATGTTAGCCTGCTCTGACAAAGCACGAGGAGGTAAATCATCCTGTGCAACTCAAGTCATTCAGATGGTACTTTTGGCATTTCCCCCTCCCCGGCCCGCTTTTGTTCTGTCAGTCTGAAGAGAACAGCTCGTGTGATGTAATTTAGAATGGAGCTTTTTTAAAGCTTTCACTCAGGAAAAGCTTTGGGAGCTCTGGGGGTATAGCTTCGCTCCGAGAAATAGAAAGAAAGCAAGTTTGCATTGACAGCTTGATCCCAGAGAGAGGTGGCTGCCTGCTTGTCTAACAGGTCCTCTGGGTCTGGATGAGGCAGAGACAGAGGAGCAGTCATATTAAGTGAACGCGCGCTGCCAATGTTAAAGGAACAATTACCATTATTCTGCATAGTTCACTGTTTGCTACTGCTATTTCCTTCAATAAAACCTCTTTTCACTTGCCAATTGGAGCTTGTCATGTAACAATATTTCTTATGCACAATACACATACTAAAATGCCCCTGTGTTTTTAATACATTTATAGATGTTAACAATAGCGGTACAGTGACAGAAAAAAAACCATGCTTGCTTTGAATACAGAACAGACTGAAAAAAAGAACAAACCAGTGGCCCTGCTCTGAAGGATTAATGGGGGTTAGATTTTGCCTAATCTGTGTTAAAACAGTGACACCTCTTCCATTCTTTGACACCCACTTCTTCCTCTCAGGGCCTGGGCTGTGACCTCCTTGTTTGGAAAGGGTTGCACACCTGAGCCTTGTGCAAAACTTCAGTGATGGTTTTGATGTCAGGGAGTGTTGAGGAGAGGGTTGGGCTCACACCTGCCCCTGTGCCACTCCTGGCGGCTTGGCAAGCCCAGCCTGCTGCAGGTCGCCCAACAAGCCTTCGATCTTTGTGCATGGTGCACAGACAGGTGGGAGCTGTGCAAGCATCCAACACCAGAAACCGCTGTTCACTGCCCACCTCAGACTAACAAAACTCCTCATGAACACAGCTCTTGGTGGAGCAGGACAAACAGACAGCTCTGGGGAGGCTGGCATTTCCCCGGGGCTGTGGAGCTCTCCTCCAAAAGCTCACACAATAAAGACATTGTGCTGCTACTGCGCTTGCCAGCTTCACAAAGCCAGGTGGAAATGACCGCAGCGGAGGTGCCACGGCGAGAAGGAATTACGTGTTTGCACTTCTGAGCAGGCTGAACCTCATATTTCATGCACCCAAAGGAACAAGCAGCTGTTCGGAAACCTTTGTAGCACAACCATGAAGGAAACTTTCTTCTGCCATAAGATTCGTGTTTTCTAAGAATACTATTTTATTCAGAACAAGTTAATATACACAGGAAAAGACATCTTGAGTGTTCCTGACTCTCCTACACTATCCAGGAATAGTGATAGACTGCGAGTTTAAACACATTCTTCCACTGCACAGAGAGAGAAGTGTGTTTAATGCTGTGAGCAGAACACTTACCATGTTTGCCTTTGCCAGAGCCGGCAAGACTGCACTGTTTTAAGAGTACTTATTACATATATAAGTAACAGTGGATGTCATCTGTCTGCCCCCAGAATAGATGTTCTGCATCTTCAGTGCAGGCAGAAAAAAGGGGTTTGTGAAAAGATACACAGCATGATACATCTTCTGCTTCAGATATTGCTAATTGCTTTGTCTATGGCTTTTTCTGAGGAAAAGAGCAAAAAAACCCAGAGAAGGCCACCATACTGGAGGCTGGTTTGGAGCCTGATCTGAGCTCCCTGGAATTCCATTCATTGACATCTGGTGATACAGGATCAAGCCCTTGCGAAGATAAATAAATGTTTTTCCAGCATGGTCCAGCACAGGCTGTTCTGCAACACCTGGGGAGGTGCTCAGATGGCAATAAGATTAATAATGGCTATTACAGCGTGCAAGTCCACCTCCCAGTCTTGTTCCAGCACGGCATGCAGGCAAGAGAGAAACAAATGGAAGCACTTGCTAGGAGAGTCTCATAGAAGGCATAAGATTGCCACTCACCATTGGGTTCAAATCAAAGAAAATATTTTATACCTTATTAGAAGACACGGAGGTTGTAGTCATATATTATCATGTGTCAATTTACCACCAGTAGAGCTCTAAGGACTATCTGTGAGAAATGCTGTGTCTTCTGTGATTTTCAGCTCTATTTCACAGCATTTAAAATGTTTGGATGTATTTTCAGAATATATATGGGATGGATGGTGTTAATGCATGTGGTTTTGTTGGTGTTTCCCCCCACCAAATGAAAATGCTGACAGTCTCAGAGCTGCCCTGGCATTAACGCTGTGCAAGGATGTCTGTGTGACCATAACTGTGGGTAATGCCTGCTTTGGGAATAAACTCTTGGCTCATAACTTAGGTGTCATTCAGAAAGTGGAACAGTTGTCAAGGACCTTGGGACAAGAAAAGGAAGACATTGTGCTGTCTTTTCATTGGAAAGTTCACAAATTCTGCCTAGAGATCCCTCTGATATTTTCACTTTTCAATACATAGTGCTTACCAAAAATAAAACTGAGAATTTTAAGTGCTTTCCAAATTTAATGACACAGAGTTTTACATGGAAAAAAAATCTTTTGTAATAAACTCAGCATTTTCTGTCTTACATTATCTATAAATTTCCCCAACTAAAGAGTGAACAATTACACAAGGATGTCCATGGGTGAGACCTACCTTTAGTTACTGTGCCAACATATTAAATAAAGCCCCGTCCACTTCTGGCTACTCTGCTCTGGTTAGGATTTTGTTTCTGAAACTTGATCATATTGGCAGACAATCTTAACCTCATTTTGGGGTGAGTCACTAACCATGAGAGGAAGGAAGGAAGAGTAAATGACGCAACAACAACAACAACAACAACAATAACAATAACAATGTTTGTTTTTTCCTTGCTTTGAAAACAACAAGATTGGTTGAGATGAGAGAATGCATCAAAACCTCCAGTTTCACACTGTGCAGTGAGGAATAAAGAGAATTTGAGAGGTTTAAGTTAACCCTGCAAAATAACAAGCAGCTGCCCATGAGCCCTGGGATGAACCCGCCCCAGCACCATTGTGGGGTGTGCAGGCAGCCCCAGGGTGGCCTCAGGGGCTCCGTGCGGTGCTGTGCATCCCAAATCCCAGTCCTGGGAAGAGGACAGGGACTGGCACAGCCATATGGTGGCTGGGGTGACCTACTGACATTAATAAAAACAAACATTGCTAAGCACACCCCTTGGAGGGGGAAGGACAGGGCTCTGTGTTCTCAGTTTGGGTTCAGTTTGTGACTTACCTGCTCTGAGTTGTTTTAATTATCCATTTTAGCAAATGTCAGCAGAGTGCAGTCTTGAAACAGAAAGAAACAAAAGAATATGGAAAGCAGATTTTAGCTTCCTTTATAGCCCTTATCAGGGCTGTTTCATAGGGGCACCACACACCTAAAAGGTCCTCCCCACCCCTGCAGTGCTCAAGGCTGGGTTCAACGGGGATTGGAGCAACCTGGTCCAGTGGAAAGTGTCCCTGCCCATGGTGGGTGGTTGGTACTAGGTGGTCTTTCAGTCCCTTCCAACCCAAACCACTCTACAGTTCCGTAAGACAAAAAAACCCAGTCTGGGGCTTAAGCACACCTTCAGGTAAATAGCCACTCCATCTCAGTGACTCCCGAAGAGAATGGTCTCTTTCAAGACCTGCTGGAATAACAACAGGGTGCCAGGATGCTCTGATCATAAAATTCAAAACAGGTAGAAGATTTTAAGTAAGACCTAACAGCAAGAAGCATGTGAAATACCACGAGATTCTGCTGCTCCCTGGACTAACCCAAATTCCTGTAATGGATTTATTTCATGGAAGCCATTTCATACAGTCACAACAGCCAGGACAGAAATACAGACCTAAAGAAAAACATGATAGGGAAAGAAAACTGTGGCTGAAGCAGAATTTGGGAGATCCAAGCTACAAACAAGTCCTGATGAGGCTCTCCTGAAGGATGCACAGCTATGCCCCACACCCAGCCCCGTGGGTTTTGGGGATTGCCTGTTGTCCAGCTGAGGTTGTGTTTCTGCTGCAGCTAACACTCGACAGCACAACTGTGAGGTTCCTGTGAGAATTCAGTGATTTATCTCAGTGCTTATCAGTCGAGGGCTCCCAAGGAACTCACACCGAGCTCTGGCAGGGAGGGCTCTGGGCAGGCCCCTGCAAACCCCGCAGTGAACACACTGTGAGTTTTGCCATTGTGGTCATTTAGGAAGTGAATGATGTCCAGCCTTGAATGTAGATGATGATGGCTGAGGCAACAGGGACTTTGGGCTTAGCACATAAAAACCTTTTCATGAAGTGTTTGGTCCCCCCTCTTGCAAATTCGTTACAACTCCAAGGTGTAAGAGAACAGTATAATTCACACTGATCCCTTCAATTCTTTTTTAAGCATCCTTAAATCCAGCTTTTTTTTTCCTGCTATACATCTTACTTTTTATAGTTAAAAGTAATTTTAAAGCAAAAAAGAACATAAACAATATACACTGACTCTTGACACTCCATTGCTTTTTTAAACTAGAATAATAAAAATTTGCAAATGAACAAAAGAGTGGGAGGAAGATATCTGATTTACAATGTTTTTGAGATAAAGAACACTATAAAAAAAGATCAATGTGAATAATAAAGCATTGTTAACTGAGTCATGACATTTCTATTCTCAGTGAAGATTTGAACAGTAGAGCTCTGCAAATGAGCACCTTGTGCCATTTTCAAAGTGGGAGGAAGACATATAATTATAATTTTTAAAGTGAAGAGAATTAAAAAAAATCTCTGTGAAAAAGTTTATTGAAAAACATATCGACATATCAATATGACATAAATTACTTTAATTTTATTAAACTGGGAGGGGGGAAAACCTCTTTTTGAAGACTGGCTGCAGAAAGCATTCCTTGAAAAGAATTTTCTTTATTAAAAACTCTTTTGCTAAGATGAAACAGCACTGAATGTCAGCACTACCGTATATTTATTCTGTAACTCTTCCAACAGCCGAGATCTATAAAAGAAACATATTTTCAAAACAGTTTTAACCTCCATTGTCTTGATCATTCGTATTAACATTTTTCATGTCACCTATTGAAATCCCTTAAAGGAACCTTTTATTCAGTCAAAATTAATGAAGCCGTTTTCTTAAACAGCCTCCAAAAAGTAAAAAGGACATAATGTTGTGCATTTTATTTGACATACGTTTTCTGCCATTTCACTTATTTGTGTGATGAGAGCAATACTTCATATTTATGCTATCAAATCTGCAGAGAAAAGTGATTTTGAGAGAGAAGGAAACCAACTCTGCTCTTGCTGTGTGTGCAATTTAAATCCACAGCAAAAATACAGCATTGATCAGATTACTCCAATTGAGTCATTTAGTGCTTTGGCATTCCTGAAGTTAGGGCCCAGCTGTGAAATCATAGTTGGGGCCAAACATTGCTGTTAGGTGAGTGCACATGGCTCCCATTTTCTTCAAAGGGAATGACACACATGGCCAATATTTAGCTTTCACCTCTTCCATTCTTCAGCTAGCAAAGCCAGAACCAATGGAGTATATGCAGGCAATTTAACAGAATTAAGAATACAATCAAGATTTTCCAGGACTTACTAGTGATTTGGGATATATAATTCAATACACCTCAAAACGCAGATGCTCAGCATATTCTGAAAATCAGGCCATCTCGAATGTCTTGCTTTAAGCAGGTAAAATCATAAATTACTCTGAGTATTTTGGCCATTGGATCCTAACAAACTGGGTGTAGTACACCTCTTCAAAACCATAAGCTCCAGTTTCTGGCTTGGCTGGGATGCCTGGGAGAATTACAACATCCCAACTCATTTTTGGTCTTGTGTTTGAACACAATTCTCCCCTGCCATTACCATTATGGGATTTGAACACAGTGCAGGTGCCCCTCTGCTGCAGGTGACCCCAAGGGAAAATCCAAGTCCTGGCTCTGCAGATCCCCTGGGATGGACTGAGATGCTGGGATGGCCCTCAAGACTTTGCAGCCTAGGTGCCACGGAGAGAAAAAAGGATTTATCCCAAAAATCTAGCTGCCCCATGCTGCATGCAGATCTTCATTTCAACTCAAGGTCAAGTGGAAAACTTTTCTACCATCCTTGCTGACTCTCCTCTTCACTTTCTCCTGACTCCATCTGTTCCTCACCCATCTCCTTCGTTCCGCACTCGCCTCCCTCTTCTTCCTGTGTCCATCTGTTCCCTCCTTCCTCGACACAAGTTGGGGAAGGGAAGTAAATTCAGTCATTCACTGAACAGATTTCAAGATGAACCCCCTCCCTCTCCAGTTCTAACTTCATTCATCATGGTAAAAATTATAATGAATAGAAATGTTGAAGGTGAAAATTTATTAGGGATTGTGTTGCTTTCTTATATGAAAAGCAGTTAAAGCGGCATATAAACATTGGCTTCATTCATTTTTTCTTAATATATGGTATAATTAGTGAGAAATATTAGTGGAAGTGCTTGCTATGCAGTCCATCAACACATGCCTGTCAGAGCTTAGGATCTGGGCCAAAAGTTTTTGCCAGTCCTGTGATAGATTTATAATAAGCCTATAGAAGGCTTTACAGTTAGCTGGGTCACTAATTCATGAAGTTAAAACGTATGCAATGAGGTCAAAAATTCACTATTGATAAAATACCCCCTCCCGGGATTGCACCATTAGCTTTGTTACTGCAACAGCAAAATAAAGTAAACCCAAAGCTCCTGTGAATTACCAGTCCATCATCGTAAATCAGTAGTGAAGCACTTGCACGAGTTCATGATGTCATCCGAAGCCCGAAATATATTTATAGCCTTGTGTACTATTTCCTGTTTCCTTACGACAAAAATAAACAGTCTCTAAATCCCCTGCATCCTTATGCCTGAGCTCAGCACAGTGTAATGGGCACGAAACTCACAGAGGCCCCCGCGGTAAATCGGTCTGGAGCAGCTCCGCTCTGATGGACTGCGGCGCCTGCGCTCCCTCCGCCTCTCCCGTGTGGCCACAGCAGTCCCATGGAGTTTGCTCCATCTGCTGCACTCGCTGCTAGGATAGTCCCATGGCCCCTCCTGCTTTGCCTCCCCAACCCTCGGGGAGGGAAGGAAAGAAGATTTATCCTCCAAGCCTTAGGCACGGAGTGAATGGCGTGGTGAGTGGAGCTGAGGTGGAGGAGCTCAGTGTTGCTCCACGGGAGCCTTGGGCATCCACCAAGACTGCCAATCCATGCAGGCTGGATCTTGGGTTTAAATTTCCTCTCTCCTCCTTTGTTGGTGATTTGGGAACCTCATTTAAGGTTTCTGGGGAGTTTGGGCATGGATGATGCCCTACATTTCATCGCAGACCTCCCAGCTCTCACATTTTCTGTACCTACCTCAATTGCTGTGTTTGCTGGTGATCCTCTTCACCTCTTCTTAAGTGAAACTTTCTCTCTTAGCAATTTGTTTTATATTTGGCTTCCTTTCCTGCAATGAGGCAGAGGGTAACACAAACAGCACACCGTTCCATGTAACCTCCCACTTGCTCCTGCTTGACCTCAGAGCAACAGCTCCTGAAGTCAATGACCACCACTAAGTGGCTCAGGGTGGCAGCTGTGCCAAACCACATTTATTTGACATTTACCCCTCTCCAATTTTGTTTTTTTTTTCTCCACCAAGACCGTCGCACCAGCTCCCTGCCTCTACTGGCCCTCCCTGGGGTGACGGCGAGCAGTGAGGACCATCCAGGTAAGCTGCTGGCCCCGTGCCTGTGTCACACTGTGCAGAGACACTCCCACCCTGGCAGACAATTATGTCCTTTAAAGTAGCAAGAAAAAGTGTTTTCTTTTTACTTTTTCTTTTTTGAAGCATTGCCATCACGCCCTGAGGTTTGGGTTTCACTACTTTTCAAACCAAGTGAGCTCAGATCAAGCTTTTATCCGTACAAGTTTTCATCCATCAGGTCTGATGTAGCTCTGCCTGTGTCACCTCAGGACTGAAGGGACATGGCACACAGCTCTTCCAGTGATGAGCGTGTGATGCATTGGACAGACAGGTAGCGACAGCAGCGCAGGGGATGAGGGATGGCAGGGAGAGCAGCCAGGCGCTCCTTGGTGCTTTCCCTGCGCTCATACACCGAGATGCCTCCGGGGGAAATTAAAAACTTACAGGTCCTAAACTGCTACAGTTTTCCACACAGTTTAGCATTAACCCCTGGGACTCCTTGCCACAGGGGTGTGAGGCAAAGGGCCACTGCCAGCGTGGACTGGGAACAAATGTCAGCGCTGAGTAGAGCCACAGGGTCCCTTGTCCTTTGCTTGTAAGATGTGGATGAGCCCTGGCAGGGTCAGAGATCAATTCTGCTGCTCATTCAGTGCCATCTCCCCCAAGAGCTGCTTTGGATTGCCTGCATTGCTGCAGTCCCTGTCCAGCAGAACAGAGCACCTCTTAAACCCTCTGTCCCTTATCAAAAATAGACTTAGAGCCCCCATATGCCTCTATATAAAATCTAATTTCAGAAGCATGCAGGGAAGCTGCAAACTCCTGTTCTCCAGGACTGTGAGACGCAGGTTTGTGCCTAAAGCCAATGAAGAGAAATAGAGGTTAGGGGACACACTGCAAATGCCAGTCTTGGTATCACTGCTCCTCCCTATTAACCAGTGGGATCTGGGGCTGCCACGAGTGGAAAGCAAGAGATTTAGTTTGTGGTCTCATGAATTTAGACACTGTAGTCAGCCATCTGAATCGCCCAGCTCCAAAAAGAAAAAGAAGAAAGAAATTCCATGTGAGTATTGAGACGATCTTTAATACAAACATGGATGAACGATCCCAGTCTCCTACTGCAGCAGCCAAGGCGAGTCCCAGCTTCCCTGTGTGAGGAAGAAAGTTGCTACTTCATACTATTTTAAAATGGCACATTGTGGGGGTGTACCTTTAGCAGCCTCTGCCTAACAGTCTAACACTGAATAATCTCAGATTTCTTCATCATGATACACTTATTTTTCCCTTTAAGTTCACTTCAGTGGTTGATTTCCACATGTTAAAAACACAGACGTATGTGGACATCTGAAGCTGAATACAGGCTCTTAAAAGAGAGTCGCAAAGTTTGACCTTTTTCCCATTTCCAATTGTAATTTAAATTTTTTTTATATTCTCATTTAACAGCAATCATAAATAGTATTAGTGGTATTAATATATTTTTTAAGCCTATTTGGCTCCATCTATTTGTTCCAAACTCTCAACCTACTACTGTTCCATCCAGCAACAAACTATAATAGGAAAAAAAAAAAGTGCTAACCACCTTTTTTTTTTTCTGCTGGTCTAGCACAATCTTTATTTCTTCAGACACTTTGTGCAAACATTAAATTGATAAAAGACATAATGTAGATGGACCCACAGCTGAACTGAAGGTAATTGCATAAAAATGAAATGGAGACCTATAATTGTACACTGCTTTAGCCTCTCCCGCAGTGTTTTCTGGAAGCAAGGATCTCGCTTGTCATAGCAAGTTGCTTGTTACAGTGATTGCATGAAGACTTGATCTAGCTGTACAAGACAAGTATAACATTACTGAAAGGGAGCTTTTCAAACTAAGAGTCTGACACTAAAATGTACTGTATTTTCCAAGATGTAGTATGCTTTAACAAACAGAAGAGTCCTTGAGTGACAGCTTTTGTTACCCTTTTGTTTGATGGTGCTGTATTGAAAAATTCAGGTTATGTCTATGCCTTTCTATTTCTGGTTTTGATTTCTCTTCAACAGCACTTCAAGAATAAAAATTGACTCAAAGTATGAATAGTAGAAGTCGGTGGATACAGTAAATGTTAGTCTGGCATTTACTGATTACTTCTGTCTGACTTTTTTTCAGTCTGCCTTCTTGAATGCTTAAATGCATTCCGTGGGCCATTGTATTGTTGCAGAATTGGGGAACTCAACAGATATATTGTGAATTAAAACATATCAAGTTTAGATTTTTGGACAAATGTTGAAAGTGGAAAATGATAGTTATTCTTGCCTAAGCCTTTTGATCTGATCCATCTGTATCCAAAAGCTCAGCCTGTTTGTAGCTCTCAGTGTGAACAAACAGGATCCTTTTGTAACATTGGCACCTGAATAACAGGTGGGGCTTGTGCCTTTTGGACTCACAAATCAATTGTTATCCAATAAATCCAATGCATGAGCAGGGCGTTGCTTCCTCCTGAGCTCTGCTGCTTCCATTAGCACAACTTTTCCTGGAGATGGTTTGTTATTGAATGAAAGTGCAGGAAAACTTGAGGAATGTAATTGATTTATAAACGCTGGAAAACAGTCATTACTGCACATGTAAGGGCATCCAAAACACGTGAGTTTTCACATTTTGGACTGAAGAAGCTGGCCAAGAAGTCAGAGAGGGGGAAAAAAGCTGTATTTGCTTTCTCTGGGGGGAGAACCATGAACAAATCACCACAGATGGGCAAACCCAGACATGCATGGTCCAGGATGCTGATTTCCTATGACCAAGGGGACAACCTCAGGGAGAGCTGCTGTGCTTTGCACTGCTGGGTCACACCCAGCAGAGACACTGCTTCTCCTGCCCTTCCCATCTCGCCTGTGGCTTTACTTCACCATAATGCTCACAAAGCCTGACAGTTGTAGGTTTCTGAGACTCCTCTGTGCCACTGCTCTCTTACTGCCTCCATCCCATCCTTCGCTCCCTGCCTGAGGCCAACCTGCAAACTCTCCAGGACAATTCCACATTTCCATCACAACTGACTTTGTTGTCATTACGACTTCAAAATCAAGACTAACCTCTGCCAACACACAATTTTAAAGTGGTGATTTAAAGTTAAAATGAAAATTATAGCCTAGTTTTTATGTTTATCTTATCCCAAGGTCTTACTCTAATAACCTCTACCCAGCTTTTCTGTTTCTACATATTTCACCAGGTAAAAATGATCTCAAATGGCATGAAACCTGACTACGAGCAGAAATTTAAATAAATTGCTCATTCATTCTGTAAGTAAGTGGAATTAGAGAAATAATAGAAAAATTAGCTTGGAAAGGTCTTCCAGAATCACCTTGTTTGGCCTCTGTCACAAACCTGCAATAAGATCATGGGGTCCATGCCCAGCTGAGCTCTGCACACAACCACAGCCTTGCTGGGATCTGCTCTGGTGCTTTACACCTCTTGTGATGAGGAATTCATTCCCTGGGCAATTCCAATTGCCCTCCCTGCAGCTTCTGGCAGTGGCCTCACCTCGTTTTTGCCTCTGTGTTTTTCTGGGAGGAGTTGGGGTTTGGCTTCTCCCTTACCCTGGCCCTGAAGGGGAATGCAGCGTCCAGCACCATTCTTTGCCTTCTCCTCCAGGCCAACCAAGCCTCCCTCGGCCTCTGCTCATGCAGAAGCTCTTCCAGACCCCTCACCACTATGGACTGGACCATAGTGGACTTGCTCCAGATACCACTTAGCCCTCAAATCCTCGCTTCCCCCCTCTCCAAGCCCTATGGTCCTGATGGTTTTTCACTTACCCTGCAATCCATCCATTCCATCCACATTTCCTCCTCTTGGCTGCAAGGATACTGGGGGAACAACTTTGGTCTCGTCAAGGTTTCGTTCTCTGTCAGCCTTTCCTTGGCTTTTCTTTAATATATGTCAGAAGTCAAAGGCACCTAAAAAACAAGAGACATGCAGGGTGTCTCTTTAGGCTCCCTGCAGCCAAGTGCAGACAAACCACTTTAGAGCACTTACTGTTCCTCTCAGAAAGTAGCATTTGCAAAACTGAGGTGTTTGTAAAGATTGATTTTCTGTATATAGCTCAAGAGCAAGCATATCACAAGATTTAAGTAAGATAAAAAGTGAGGCTGCGCTTGATGTGAGGTGCAGGAGTTAATCAGCTGTAGATAAGAACTGATGAGGTTTTATCATCTCCGCCATGGACAGAATGACAGTGTTTCTTGGCCTCTTGATCACTTCAGAGAGTGAGTGAAACTATATATCAACCTGTGTTTATCTGTGCCTGAGAAGTTCTTCAAGAATAAATTGAACTCAGAACTCTTCTTAACCTTTCCCCTAGTTGGGGCTTAAAATTGAGCTCTCCCTCTGGTTTTTGAGCTGCCTCTCTGGCACGCTGACAGCATGTGAAGTATCCCATCTCCTAGTTGACTTCCAGGCCAACAACGCAAGTGGGGATGAAGTTGTGAAATAAGGAATCTGGATGTTAAACAGAGACCATCTGGCTTTCTTTGCTACAAGATTATGAGCCACGGTGAGCTGGCACATCTGCATCCAGGTGCCACCTACGTGCACGTTGTTGGCTTGTAAATTTAGGGAAACAAAGCTACAGCTGAAAAATAACAGGAAAATTGTTTTGCCTTCTTTTATTTCACAAATTGAAGTTAGGCTATCACACTCAAAATAGATGTCAAGTGAGGCAGTAGTTCTGTTTTCTCTCCAAACCCGATCCCATCCACTGGAAGTGAATTATTACTTAGCCTCTAAGTCCTCTGGGTTTAAAAGAAAACCTTAGAAGGCAAGGTCACAAATACCTTTACTATGAATAAACCTCTGCAAAGAGACTGAAATCATTAGGTAAGAAGGGTTAGGGCTTGGAAGTAAACAACTGTAGGTTTGAAAATTCTGCATATGTTATTCTTTCAGATCTCTGCCTTGGTATCACAGTTTTTTTTTTTCCTAATCCCACCAGATAACCAGCTTACAAATGAAAAACACACAGATGAAAAGCCTATGAAAGGTATTGTTATGAGTTCTGTCGCAGAATTCAGCATCACAGACGCTTCATCAAAGAGTACCAAGAATGAGAAGAAATTGTCAGATGCGAGCAGATCATCCATTGCTTCCCTGGAGAAATGCAGAGAATTCACTTACATTGAAGATGATGCATCAGTACATCAGAGAGACAGTGATGGTATGTTTTATAAAACAGATCACATTTGAGCTGATTTCTAAATAATGCCCACTGCAAAAGAACTATGTATATCCAACTCGAAATTAAATGTTGAACAGGAGGTTCAAGAACATCGCCAAAAGCAATGTTAAGTTGCCCTGCAGACATTTGTGTGATAGATGAGAATTTCTAGAAGATGATCTTAAATTGTCAGTGATATTAAAGTCATGAAAGAGGAGCTTAGAGCCTATTGTGCCACAGAGCATTTGTACTTTAGTAATGAGTGTTTGCACAGAGGCACCAGTGTCAGCATCAGATAAATGCTATTCCTGGTTATTCCAGTAGATGTTGAAAAAAGGCTCTGTGAAGTATTTTAGAAGTTTCTTATGAGTGCCTTTTGCAATAATGGATTGGTGTGTTATATCCAATGGAGCTGGGAACTATTGTGCATATCATTTAACAATTCCTAAATTAAGCATTTCTAAATACAGAGCAACACAATAAAGTGCCATGTTCTCCAGGAATCATTAACATCACTATTGTGCCAGTGATTTTTATTAAAGGGATGTCTCTGATATATCTATTGGCATACATTCAATTTCAGGGAAGGATCTGAAGTATTTGTTTTATTTAGGGGACTTGTCCTCTTGTCCAGACACTCCCTATTTGTGAGTTTGAGGACTCTCAGCCACTCCTGGCACACAGGTGTGTACCATGTGATGCAAATAACAGATTTCATACTCCTTAGAAAAGCTAAACGTGAAGGAAATTAACAACAAAAAAAACCCAATCTGTGCTCAATTAATAATGTTAAGGGCTGGATAGAAGCCAAGAAAACCAAAGGAAGCCAGATTTGTGGTTGTCACTGCATACTCAGCTCCCTCCACTCTGACAACTCAGTGCTTATTCCACATACACGAGGCCAAATCCTGTTTGTGGTGCTTGGACAACCTCTGAAGGCAGAGCAATTGGGGAGGAAATTGGTGATTATTTTATTCCCTGTGCTCAGCCAAAAGCAAATCCAAAGCTCATGGGGCTCACCAAGGATGACCAGCGTGGCTTCAGCGAGCTTGGACTAAGGCTGCTCAGAGCATCATCTGTGTGAGCAGATGCCACCAAACAAGAGCAGGAAAACTTAGAGATGAGGCATGCTAGAAAAAAAATTATTATAAATTCTTCTTTTGTGCTAATTAATCTACTAATGTAGAGAACGAGAGCTGAGGTCATTGTTCTCACTGAGATAAACGCAGCAATGCCGTTTGGCAAACAGCAGGGAAAACAGAGGGGAAAACAAGAGATTGCATCTTCTTTTATGCGGTTTGTGGCTAATTTATTTTCAAATATATAAATGAATGCATAGGAATGGATGTCTAATTGCTAATATCTATTATTTATATACATTACCCCACTTAAAACAGGACCAAAAAGCCTCACACATGCAGATTTTTTGAAATGTGTTACATCCATTATCACAGTTCATGGTGTGTGCTCTGATGGGAATTTAAAAGCATCTTTACTGCACATCACAGAGTCTGTGCTGAAACATTACTTTATTATTAAAATCTTGTGCTTTTTGTGTGCTCTCTTTCCTGGATGAAGCCCTAAGAATCATATCTATTCTCTCCAGATTACATAAGCACCATTATGGTTAACACATTCAGGGAAAAAAACCTGATATTAAAAAAATGGATCTTTGGAGAGGGAGAAAAAAATTGCCAAATCCTTAATTAAGACATAATTTTGAATTCTGTCTCTCACATCTATGTATAGGAAGGAAATTTCATAAACATAAGAGATCTAAAAAGAATAGTCTTAATTACACCAAGGACTATTGGATAAAATGATTACATTTTCTACAGTGTAAATTTCATACAATTAAATGCAGTGGTGTCACCTTATTAAATGTTTCAATTTTATAATTATTTCAGTTCATTTAGTCAGAAAAAAATATAAGCATGAATTTACTAAGTATCACCGAAATCTAGTCATTCTTATTCGACAGAACTGACTTAGAAGTTAGTTGTGCTTGTCTGAACCTAAATAGATCTTGACATATTTAAATAAGTATTAAAATTGATAACATTGGTGATGATATGCCACTTAGAAAGAAGTTCAATCATATGCTATTTATTCTTGCTACCTGCTTTAACTGCTTTTTTCTTTTTTAATAAAGGAGCAGGAATGTTTTTTTTCCAATTTTGTTTTTCATCAAGAAAGCTTTCTTAAAAAAAAAAAAAAAAAAGCATAATTCCGGAAACTTACTGGCAGTGAACTTAATGTTACGTGAGATAGAAAATGCCACAACAGAACCAATGCAGTTGAATGAGTTCACAGTTAGTCATCCTAGGGCAAGAAATGTGGTTATAACCATATGCTTTCCTGAAAGAACCAATGAAAAGACATTCATATTGTTGGAGGCATTTTTCCTTTCCAAAAACAAGAAGGGGGGAAAAAAAAAGGAAAGGTCTGGGTCTGTGCTCCAACTGGATTCACACAGTTGGAATCTCACATTTGCTGCACCCGAGCAGCCTCCCCAGATGCTGGAGGCTCAGGGGTGGGGAGCTAATTAGTTGATTTTTGGAGGGAACAAACATAGCACAGAGTTTTAGTCACAGTGACCAAGTTTTCAGGAATATTCACTGGCTCCAGACACACATCCTACATGATCTATTTTCCAAACTTTTGACTCCTTTGAAAAATTGACATTTGTGAATGAAAAGGTGAGAACTGCATTTGGTGGGATGTTGGCAGGACCCTGGGCTGAGACTCGACCAGCACACTGCCCTCTCTGAAAGGTCTTCTTCAGACCTGATCTTCTCCCTGTCCCTGGTAGTCATTAAACATCTTTAAACTCTTGTGAAAATGAAAATAAACTCCAGTGTTACCTGTGCTGGTGTTGTGGTTTAATCCCAGGCAGCAACTCAGCCTCACACAACCCCTCACTCACTGCCCCACTGCACAATGGGGGAATCAGAAGGGTAGAAGAAAACTCATGGACAGAAAATAAATACTGTAGTAGTACTAGTAGTAATAGTAATAATAATAGTGATAAAATAATTAGAATATACAAAACAAGGGATACACATTGCAATTGCTCACCACTCACTAAATGATGCCCAGTCAGTTATCTGAGCAGAAACCCCTTGCTTGTTTTCTCCCTAATTTATATTGATGCCATGTGGTCTTGAATATCCTTCTAGCCAGTTGGGGTCAGCTGTCCTGGCTGTGTCCCCTCCCAGCTCCTTGTGCCTCTCCAGCCTCCTTGCTTTCTGGGCATGAGAAGCTAAAATTTGGTTTAAAGGGCTTGTTCTTCTGGATTTCACTGCCACAGAATATTTCCATTCCAATAATTTCCATGCAGCTGTTGTTTTTCCAGAACAAACAACAAAGAAAATAAACTTTTCATTTGTCTCTGTGGAAGTAGTTGTCATCACTGTATTTCTAGCCCACCGCTCTCACTTCTGTATAGCCACAGTGGCCTAAACCTGGGTAATCCCAGCTCACCTTTGTTCTTACCTCTCCCTGCTTTTCCTTTCTCTTAGATGAATGTGCAACACTTATCCTGGCCTGCTTGTTCTGCCAATTTTGGGACTTTCTTATAATGCTGCCTGATACCTGTGAACATTGGCTGACAGATACCTGTTGTCCATCCAATAGATATTACCAGACCTCTGACGAAGACCACGGCAACAACGACTGCAACTGTGACTGCGACATTGATTGCAGCCTCTTTGAGTCCTGCCACGAGACCGGGGAGTGCCTGGAACTCGCCATGGAGATTTCGGAAGTCTGCTACCGCTAATAGGAAAAAAATTGACAAAATTCCTCAAATCTACCTGACAGATTACAAGGAGATTTTTGTTTTTGTTTTTTTTTTAATATTAATCATTGCCGGATGTTTTGCCAGTGAGGACTATGTGCATCTTGCTGCTCCCTCGCTGGAGGGCTCTATAGCTGTACCATTCTGGTGGCATGATTTCACAAACTGCTGAAACCAATAAAGGACAAAAAAGGGTCCACTCTGCCATGAGTGACAACAGAATTCCTAAGTGCCAAGTGTGCTTGATGCTTTACCCACTGTCAATCCAAGGCTTTTATAAACCTTTAATTGCTTTAAACATGGATTTCTCCATTCATAAACACAGAACAAATTAGGACATTATTTTAGGACTGATGTATATATTAGTTCATCTTCATAATGGACCCATATCTAAACATGTATTACACATTGTTGGTTATTATTAATAATTTATGATATAGCATCATTTTATAATTAAAAATTTATTTATTCAATCTCTTAAAACAGTCTTATATGCCCAGTATAGGTAGAAAAAAAATTAATTAGAAACCATGCTAGTGGTAATTACAGCAAATGTCACTAAAAATCTCCAGTGAATTTTGTGGAGGAAGCATTTTCACAGGGTAGTGCAATTCGACAGTGTATTAACGCGCTGGCCCACGGTTATGTAATAACAGGTTATGTCTATTGTTCATTAGTTATAGGAAAGGGCTCCTTAAGTGTAATTAGCCTAAATGGGAACTGACTGCACACTTCCAGGGGAGAATTACCCCGTGGATAGCCAGCAACTCCTTTGCTTGATTTTCATTTGTAAGACTTCTGCAAAAAACAGAATATTGCCACCTATTCTAGTACAAACAGGCATCTCCACCTGTGCACAAAAGATTACAGAATGACAATATCTATCCTGGTTGTGCTTTCAAACTCCCTCTATCTCTTTTCTGATGGCAGGTCTGATTAATAAAAAGGAAATATATGTTGCACATTACACATATGACAACAAAAGCATGTAAATTCAGCAGCCTGAGGGTGCAGAACACAGGTATTAAGCTCAGAGGAAAATACAGAGTTGCTTGCTCACATTAGGTATTTATAGACTAACACCAAAGTCAGTGTTTGCTTTGTACTAAAATTTCTCCCAAAACCCCCACTGATCTTAGTGCAGAAGTGCCTGTGGAATCCCAAACAAGGGTCCTGGGCAAGATGCTGAGATATTAAGCATTTCTAAAATCATTGGAGCCACTTGTTAATCAGAGTAGTCCTGAGGCACAAATATTGGACAGGAAAAAGAAATCATGTTAATTTCTTTTCCTTAACCCTCTTCTGGAAAACTCATGTTTTCAAAAAATCAGAATGTAAGAATTAGAACCACTAACAACCTTTGTACAGGTGTCTTACAAAGCCTAGTGAACAGGAGAAAACAAACCTCAGTAATGCAGCGAGCAACCTTGAACACCTAATTTCTGTGCTCCCTCCAGGACACTGGAGGGGAGTAGAAGAGATTTTTTTATCTTATGTCATCACATTGTGAGCTGTTGCCACCTAAAGGAACAAAATCCTTTATTATCACACCAGTACCAACCTTCTGGAAGGGTCTGCACCCAAACCCCAAAGCAGAACCCACTGCCATGCAGGAGGCACTGCTTTGGGACACCCACCCTGGGCTGGGCAATGCTCAGTTTTAATGCTTCATTTTGCATTCTCCCTCTGATTTTTGATCTTCAGCCTTCTGAAGCTGAACTAAACTCTCACTTCAGTGTACCACCAGGCCACAGAGGCTTGGACCATTCTATCCTTTCCACCACAGGTTGTCCTCGACAAAGTGGTGTGGGTATTTATGAATAAAAACACTGGCCTGAGGCATTTAGGAGTCAGAAAAAGGGAAATCTTGTTCCACATACCATTTCCTAGAGACACAGCAATAAAGATGCACATTGGCAGCCCTTGCTCTTGATGCCACACTCCAAAAGAGGAGATTTCATGTGCAGTGGCTGGAAGGAGCCCAAGATCGGAAACCAGAGGGTGGCACACCCCAAAATGTTGTCAGTGAAGGACTCAGAGATGGGGAAATTCCCTTTCAAGCCAGGAAGTCTTGTTCCAGTTCTGATTCTGCAAGAAAAACCACACTGACCACAGTGGGATCACTCATGGCAAGTGAGGTCTCCATTCAGCTGTGAGCTGGACTGGGGACTGCAGGCAAAAATGTGGAATTTCTTCCAACTCTTTTCCTAGGAATCATTATTCAAAAGACTTTTTTTTTCCATGTTGTAATCCATAGGTTGGCATACCGAGGTCATGTCTACTACAGGGCACGGGTAAGGTCAAAGAGAGAATTACAATGGTCACAGCCATGATCAGACAGGATGTCTGAGCAACATGAATGGAATCATGCTGGGATCTATTGAGAGCTGCTGTTGTAGTGAATGGTGGTGCTTTAAACAGTTCACAATATCTCCTTGCCTAAAGTGTACAGCAGCACTTTGCTCAGCTTCCGGCTTTAGGAAGTAGATTTTTGGAGACCTTCTGTGTGAGCAGTGAAACCTTGAAAAACATGTTATTTCATAAAACACAGTAGAATCAGCAGCTCATGATAACTCTGTTTTCTCTCATGAAGATGTTAATTGCAACATTGTATTTTTATGACACATAAGAACACTTTAATATGTTGACACCAGAGAAAGACAGTCAGACTTTTCCACTAACTATTCCAGAAACTGGGTTTCCTCTTCGAAAAGCCATCCTATTCCCACACTAAACCGACTTCCTAGGGCAGAAAAATACCCATTTATCAGATCTGAACACGGGAAGACATTCCAGTGAAACCGAAACATTTGGAACAATTCGAGGCTGTCTCTGTATTTTTTATTTACTGGGAAGGAAGGTCTGGGTGCTCGAGTAGGAGGCGTTTGGGTGGATTGCTGTTGGGAACATGTTGGACTCAGCTGTGCTCCCGTGGAGATGTCAGCGTGTGAAACCAGCTCCTCAGAACAACAAATAGAAGTTCCCATTTTGCAAACGGGAACATCGCTCCGACACGACGCCTCTCCCCGGCACCAGAAATGCGCTGACAGATTGCTTGGGGGAAGAGAGAGACAGAGAGAATAACGGAGAGCTGCACTGCTACCTTCCGCAGGAAAGGACCATGGGATGCTCTCTAAGGATCTCCTCTTGGAAATGACCCAGCAGTCTCATCCTTGAGACGAAAATGTCTTTTCACCTCCTTCCACTCTGTTCTCAGCACACAATACAGATTAGGATGTAAACTTTAGGGGGATCGATGGTTGCTAAATATTGGAATAGCCTCAGGGGGCTTCCAAAAGTTTAAAGATCAGTTAACTCAAAGGTAATGAAATTCTCTGCCTGACCATGAGCCCTTCCATAATGTCGTTCTGGTGCCTTACTCCGTGCACAATATGAGTCCCTTAGATGTGGGGCTGGCAAAAATTATCCCATGTACACCCCCAAATGTAGGGATGGAACATTACCTCATTCAACTTTCCTCTGCTTCCTAATGCACTTTGATCATTCATATTCTCTCAAATAATCATCAACTAGAGCAGCCAACATCTTCCAAATCTCAAGACAATGCACAACTCTGCCTTAACTCCAGTGCTGCTTAGGGATTCAGGCTGAGTGCTACAGCTGAGCTCTAGAAGACTTTGGTTCTCAGGAAGAAAGCAAAATACGGGAACAATTAAGATGTTTGCAATTGTATTTCTCTTATTATGCTTGTACAATATCAAAAAAAGTTCAATAGTGTTGGACTAAGAATGTATGTATCTATTAAATTTTACTTTTAATTATATGAAATGGGTGGTTCAATTGCTTTCATCTTCATCTGTTTGGGTTCTCTTAAATGCAAGGTAAGTTTCCTATTATGCAAGAAAATGAGTTTACCAAGCAGACTGGGATTTCCAGGCACTGCTCCACTATAATTCACTATAACTGAGCATTAATCATGATTAATAATCTATCATTCCTGTGGTTTAGGAAAAAAAAAGGAGGTCTTTATTGAGAAACTGCCCTTTCTCTCAGCATACTTCATATAATTGCACAATGGAACAATTCTATGGAATTCATTATTCTGCTGGTAATGATCTAGATTTCCTTAACATTGCACACGAGTGGGAACCGTTGCCATCTGATGGATGTTCCATGGCCTGTGCAAAATGAGTTGGTGGGTGCAAGCCAATTCATAATGGATGTGTGCCCATATCACAGAAAACACCATTATAATTGGTACCCTTAGGAAAAATGCCAAGGCCTGAGAGTAAACAGAGCACTTTCTGTCCCAAGAGCTTGCACTTCCGTGGTCAGAGTTGAAGCACAACAGAATGAGCAATGCTGAACTGCATCTGCTGCCTCTGTAAAGGGCTTCGCTCTCCTGAGGAAGCATTTGGCATCTGTAAAATAGGATAACTCACTCTGAAGGGCCACACTTGTGCCTCTTCCCCCTCCATCACTAAAGTCATCGTGGGGGCTGTGCAAGTATAAAACAGAGCAGAGACAGTCATTGTTACGCGACATGATTTGCTCTCTAAGTGTATCCAGAAAAAAATAAATTGTCACTAAGTGAGGAGAGTCTGTTCAACAATTCTTGTTTGAGATCTGAGAAATCTTCCTATCAGAAAATGCTGAAAGTCACTGACTTACCCTCTCCTAGTGCTGAGACACCATTTCCCTTGTGCTGAAGAGGGACCAGGGAGTTCCGACAGACACAGGTCCCTGGAATACCTTGCTTGTAAAATGAAGAGAGGAGAATGAAGATATCTCATGGACATTCTGCTGATGGCCTGCATGAGCAGAGCAGTTCAAGCAAAAAAGTAATTTTGGAAAAGTCTCCTTCTTTAGTAGAGAATCCTGCAAATCAATCAGTCATTCACACACTCACACCACCGTATATTGAAATGACCATGGTACAAAGAGAGGAGATAAACCCCCACCTTATCCAAATGCGTGAAAAAATCACCATCAATATCATTAAAATGCAGACTCAATTTATATTGCCAGGTTTGCCATGCTTCCTACAAAGTAAAAAATAATGCCAGAGAGCAGTGAAGAAAATATTATTAGATCAACTGCATAAAAAGCATGAATGATTCCATTAGCAAGCACAGCTGAGAAAAGACAGGATTTAAATCAAATCTAAATATGATAAGATTATACAGCCAAAGTGACATGTCCATTTTAGAAAACATACAGAAGAAGCAAAACAAAAGCAGAATTTTGGTTTTATGCTGTAAAACATGTTCCATCTCACACAGCATTTAAAAACCTGATGGAAGCATCCTGTCAGCTCCTCAACTTTATACTGTATTTGTTCTAGGTGAGTCACAAAGGTGCAGATAATTTAGAAGAACACTCTTTGTTCATCTCTATTGCAGTATATTTGCATCACTCTTCCCTTCAGAGAGTCACTGTTCTGTATCACTTGATGCAGTCATCACACAAACCCTTCTAATGGAACAGCAAAGCTGCCCACAGAACCACAATTCCACTTCCTAAAAAGTTCTGGGGTATCGTAACCTGGTGTTGTTCTACATGGAGGGTGACGCAAAATGTACCAAATTTTGTTGTTAAATGGGACAGTCAAGAGTTTAAAATAAAATTATCAGGTTTTTGAATGTGTTCTCTTTTGGAACAGAAGAGTTCAGCCTCCACTTCATGAAGCTTTTCATCAAAACTACAGCTGGAAAAATCTTTCACCAAGAAGAATTTTTTGGGTACTTCTGTGTCCAACAAAGCCTCCTGTATACCTGCATGGGGAGAGAGAGAGATAAAGGATTAAGAAGCAGAAAGAACTGGGGAATCTTTGGGTAATCATGGTGATCTCTGCTGCACCAGAGGCAGATGAACCATGGGATAAAGCAGGATGAGCCTTTGCCCCAGATCCCAGAGATTTCTGCTTCCCCATGTGCTGCCCACTCCTGTCCTTGTTTACATCCAGGTGGTCTCTCTGATATGTTTTATTTGTGAGAGGTTTCACCACAGTTCAAAATCAGGAGTGGAGAAGGACTCACATCAGTATTCATCTTCTCAAAGATATAATCAAATATTAATCCATTTTAAACCCCTTGATTTTACTATGCATTTCAATTTTTCCTGTAATCTATAACCCGTACACACCATAAAGTCATCACTGAGAGGGGAAGCTGGAAAAATCCAGCTACCTTTCCAAATGGAAATCAGAATATATATTTTTAGCTACATTAAGCCAACTGCATGCAGCTCTGCACACTTATGTAATTCCCACATAAAAATAATCCATAATATTCCAGAGGAACAAATCCAATTCTTAGTCATATAAATTTTCATATAAGTCCATCAAAACCTATTCCAAAAATGTCTCAGTCTTTTTGAGTGCTAGAGTTGGAACAAAAGAGCGAGTCCTTTAAAATGCCTTTGGAGCTTCCAGGGATGTTAAATCTAATTGCCCTTAGCATAGCACCGATCCACAAAGGTTTAAGTCATGGAAAATGTATTTTACCTTTATACAAGGTATACTATGCAAAGTTTATCGTGGCACACTAAAGTCGTGTCTAACTTGCTTCGTGCGAATTTCAGACAGAAAGAAATTAACCTTTGATGTTTCACTTTGACTAACCAGCACAGAAAAATGTGTCTTCTCACTGCAGACACACAATATTGTATTAAATAATATGACACAGCGTGGTATGAGATGATAAAACGTCCATTTGTGCATTTGGGTCTATATGTGTATGCAGAAATCCATATTTAGACTCGCAGATATTTATAGCATTGTCTTTATGTTCCAAGAAACAAGAAAGGACAGAGAGTAGGCAAAGATTAATTGTGATAGAAACCTTCTTAAGACAAAGCCAGAACCAACATTATTTGTTAATACCCTTAGAAGCTGTATAATTATCCCAGCTAAGTCTGAGCATAAATTTTCCTGTGAAAGGGTTGCTCATGACAGAGGGATCACTTGCTAAAGCAGACCTTGCAGCACCATGGGCGTTGGGAGCTGCTCATCTCCCTGGAGGGTTCCGCAGGGCTTTGGCAGCCCACAGAAAGAGGAATGACCCAGGCCCTTGCCTGGAAGCCTGGAATGTCCTGGAGATTCTGGTGAACCCTCTGCTCCATTTCATGAAAATATTAAATAAAAAATAGCAGAAAAACCTTCCTTTTTTTTTTTTTTCCAAAAAGAGTTTTCTTTGACAATCCTTCTACATGAGGTCTTTAACTTTCTAAAATCTATCTGAACAAATATTTTTCCCCAAACTGCAGAATCTCTGGTGGAATAAATCCCTGTGGTTTTGCCCATAATGGCTCCGTCACAACCCCTGTTTACAGGCATGGGAGAGACTATGTCTGAGCCAGAGAGCTCCTGATTTTACAGACAAAAGAGGCAACACTACAAGACTGCACAGTCTGCCACAGGAAAGCAGAACAAAGGGACCAAGGATGAATTTTTTTCCCTTAGAGAACTTTATTTCTCAGCTAGAAATCTGATCTGCAGCGAGGGGAGCCAAGGGACAAGCCGTGTTTATAACACAGCCAAGGATGCCGTTCCCTCGGTTCAGTCCCCCAGAGCACTCAACACTCCTAAGCTACATCTGCTCTATAAAGGCCCAAGAAAACTTAAGCAGCCTTAAAAAAAAAAGAAAAAAGAATTTGCAATGGCACGTCTTCTTAACCAGCACCATGGAAAAGTCATGCTGCTCTGCATATAGCCTTCAGGATTGTGTCTGTAACACTTGAAATCCTGCCCAAGTCTGGCTCCGCTCGCGCTAACAGGTACTCTGTGTGCTTCTGCATCTTTTCCTACAAGCAAATGTTGCAACTTTCCCATTGCGACAGCTGTAAGAGGCATTCACTTTACTCTGTTTTTCCTTAACACTCCCGATTCCTTTTATATCTAGTTGGGAATACACTCAAGCGCTAATGGCACTTGTTCAGCCATCCAGGGAAGGCGCAGCGTCGCCTTCCTAGCTATTTGTATTTCTTCATTTTGGCAATCTGAACTTTGCCAAGATCCAAATGCCTGATATTTAACTTAGATTCCTCCCTCTTAAGGTCAGGAGGCACCGGTAAATATTATCTGGCAACACAAAATCGGCATCTACTTGGAGAAAGGAGGTTTTAAATCCGTCATTCCTCCCTCTTACTCCTGTAAGTAGAGGATTCCAGGTGCCAGGTAATTAAGTCAGCACTGACAGATGAGACAGGTGATGGACCTGCATCCCTGTGCTATCTCTGCTGGTTTGGTAACCTCAAGGGATGTGGCTCCTGCTGCTCGATAGGGATCTACAGCTGTCGCTGTTTGCTGATCGCTCAGCACAGGCTCCCTCTGCCACCACCTGATGGAAAAGTCCCAAGGGGCCGAGCAGAAATTCGGCTTTTAAGGTTCCAAAGATACCATTTCGTGGGAAAGGTCTTGCTCTGGGGTTTCAGACCATCAATACTTTCAGCTGTCAGCCCTGTGGGGTGGTTCAAAGTGTAGGGAACAGCATCTGTGCAGCCCTGCCCAATGGAAAATAGCCCAAACCACCTCGCAAGCCACCTCAAAATCTCCGAATCCAAGTGGAGAAAGCGGCTTGAGTGGAACAAGAGGAAATGGCATTAAAAGCCCTAAGAAAGCCATTGGTAAGGCAAAGCCTGCAGAGCTCCAGGGGAGCTAAAGGAGTGTGGCGACAGCCAAAAAATTCAGAAACTCCTTCAGCAACCAGGAGAGAGACAAACCACCACACAGGCGGGTCTGACATCAGGGTTTTGAACAGGAGCCTTCAAAGTTTTATTATGAGGCTCCTTTTTAGTGAGGCAGGGCACAGCAAATACTCCATTTAAGGCTTCCGTGGAGTAGAACCAGAAATATCCAGCCTTGCAAATATCCTCCCCAGCCAAGCGCGGAGCCGAGACATGCAAAATGAGCGCCCGTCAGCTCCGTGCCAGCGCAACAGAAGGCAGAAGTGCTTCAAGGAACTTGTGACAGGTTCTCTGGATGCACCAATTCGAGATGGGCCAATCCCTGCTTGAAATGTGCAAACTCTCACACTCCTTGGCATGACCGCACAGCCAAAATGCACATTTTTTAAAGGATTCAAAGAAAACACGACCAAAGGGACAGGAACGCAGAAGAATTTGGCAATGGGGAGCAGATGCTTCCTAGGGAGGAGACAGGACTTAGTTCGAAAAAGGTTTGAGGGAAACTTTATATATAGAAGTTGAATGAAGTCGCTGAAATCTGTTTTATGGCAGAATATCTAACTCACAGGGAGGACTGTACCCTAAACAGTCACACCTAGGAGAGCAACCCTGTGGAGATTCACTTGGGGGAGTGAGGCAATTTAAATGGTATAAATATCAGAGCTCTGGCTTACCTACAGCAGCTGCTGCTGGCAGCCCCTGCCACCATCCATCACAGCCCAGGTTATCCAGGTTTTGTCATCACTGCTCGTTCACAGCCCCTCTGGAACCCCAGGGGTGACGTATCAGGGATGGCTGCAGCCAGAGGGTGAGCTGGACTGTGGGGCTGGAGAGGGAAAGAGAGAGAGAGGAGATCAAAATGCATTTAAGGCACAAACAAAAAGTGCAGAGACTCAAGATGAACTCCAAAGCTGCTGGCAAGGAAAAGAAACACAACCAGTAGTCATGAGGAGGGAGGGGGCACAGTCCAGGCTTGCTCCTGGCTAGGGGATAAAAACTTTTGGTTGAAATTTGCCTGAGAGCTGTGATGGTGCCAAAAACAAAATGGAAGGAAAAGGAAGGACAGGCTGACTTGAGAAGGATGGAGTTTCCTACCTGAGATAAATAGCAGGTTTGAGGGAAAATGTCCCAGGATAGAGCAGAAAGTCCAGCAAGAGAAGGGAGAGAAAGAGCATCACTATACTGTACTAATAAAGGGTTTGCATTCAATGGCAAGTATGAAATACTTTATTCCAAATGGACCTCAGTTACATCTTGAGCTGAGCTTTTGCATCCTTCTGTTAAAAAAAATAAGACATCTGAGGTTCTCTGGGGTTCAGCCCTTTTCACACTGGCGTTAATTTTATTTTTCAGGCTGAACAAGATCACTCCTCATTCACATTTTAGGGCCTCCTCATAAAATTAGCCTGGGAAAGCAAGACAATTGGACTGAAAAGTTAAGGACTTGCCTTGGCTTTGGGACACTCTAAAAAAACTTACGTTTCCTTGGAAATACTCCCCATTTGACCAAACTAAACCTGCTCTATTTCCACTAAGTGTCACAAGACCATACCTCCTTCCAGCGGGACCAGAAAATTTCCTTCCTATAAAGCTGGTTTTAAAGACCAGCTGCACTCTTGAGGCTCCAGCACAGCCTCCAGCACGCCCCATGCCAGAAACCAGCCTCTCTACAGACTCACAAAGGCTGTAAAATATCTTGTGCAGCGTGGAGAAAAAAAACTAAAAAATGCCAAGGAGCTTTGCCAAACGCTTTCTGCTTGCTCACACCTATGCCAAATGCTTTGCAGTCTTTTTTGGGGGGACTTCAAACTCTCTGGGTCAGCCCAGATCTGTCCTTTGCAGAGAAAAGCTGATTTTGAGTTAGCTGTGGCTTACCCTCAGCTCCTGGCATCCTCAGGATGGAGTGAGGATTCCTGCTGGTCCCTGCCAGGGAGAACAAGCACCCTGAAGGTTGGGATGGATGGTCCCAACCATCCCACAACCAATGGGTTATCCCTTCCCAGGATCTGCCCCGATAAAGAGATCCAGAACCATCACTGCTGACTGGGGCCTGGCTTTTGTCAAAACCTCTCCTTACAGCTCTGTTTCCCCACTGTTTTGAACCTTCTTACCTACAACATTGAAGCCTCAGATTTGTCAAAACACGCAAAGGTGCTGCCAGAGGCTGAGCAACTCATTTTAGTCCCTTTACAAAGCCATTTTAAGGAAAGAAACAACATGTCAGGGCAATGCCAACAACTGACTGTACCAACAAGGAGAGATTTGACGTACCTTTCTCCGCTGCAGTGACTGTTATAATAAAAGACAGCAGTGCATTAGTGAAAGATTTATGCTCGCATTTCAACAATGGAAAACATGAGCTTTGCTGTATTCTCATTCACACCGAGACAGGCAGCGAGGGCATGTCATGTAACGCTATTTCCAGGAAAGATGTTACAATTGAAGAAATGCTGATTTGCTGGTACAGCAAGACAATTCCTGGAAGCAGGACAGGCTCTTGTGTTATTACCGCTGCAGAGGGAGAATTTGAGTGTACAGCCTCTTGTCCTGAGCTGCTCAGGAGGGGAGGCTCTCCTGCTCCTGGAGGGAAGGGAGAAAAGGTGAGCCAGGAGGGCTGGGAGAGCTGCCGTGGCCCCCTCTGCACAGCACCAGCCTCCCTGGCACCGTCAGAGCCCTCCATGCCAGCAGGCACAAGTGCCAGCTAATTGAATTTGCTAATGATACATCCTCTCGAAACCCTTCGCGCTGATCCCACCATTTTGCACTTGCAATTAAATTACGAGCGCAGGGGGAAAAAAAATAAAAAAGAAAAAAGGAAAAAAAAAGAAAAAGGGAAAAAATGCCATGTGGTGTCATTTGACATTTAGATGTCAAAGTAACTGATTGACAGGGGAAAAAAATCGACAGCAAAAGGCCCATTCCTGCCAAAGCCAGCGGGGAGGTTGCCAGAGGCGTTGGGAAGAGCAGGATTGGGGCTCTTGCAGGCCAAAGACAAACCCTGTGCCAGGTTATCCTGGCCCTGAGAGCTGCAGAAGGAAGGAATCAGCCACCTCCTGGAGCATCCTGCCCCATCCATCCCCTGCCTCCAGCACAGGGCACTGGGACCCTCCAGGGGAGCAGACCCCACACCTCCATGGGAGGGCTGTGCAGAATGTGGGAAGGTGGGTTTCTCCCACCTTGTCAGAGGTTTTGACCTCACGGTGGTTTTTTTCTGTCCCTGTTCAGGATGAAGAAAGGAAGGACTGTTTTTTAAAATTAAAAAAAAAAAAAAAAAAAAATCTGAGCTGACCACTGGGAAAAAAAGCAGAGTTAAACAAATCACTGATTTTGGTAATTTTATCATTGATTTTGTTAATTTTGAAACCTTTTCTTCAATTTTTTTACCTTACAATTTTTTACTGGTTTTAGCCTAAAGGGGAAAGTAATGGTCATTTCAAAGAAAACAAAAAATTTAACAGTTAAAATGTGGACAGGTTCCATATTTTAAAAAAAGCTTTTTTTCACCACAAACTGTTTCGAACTGAAGAAATTCATCAAAATAGACCCCATCCTCCAAAAGGCTCAGCAATGTCAAATATGACATTTTTCCAATGGGATTAAAGGTTTAGACACTGGGATTCCTGGTGAACTGAAGGGAGACCTGCCTTAGTGTCAGTGAGGTGGGAAGGGAAATGCATCCAAACCCCAACAACCTTAATCAGCATCGGGATGTGGCTCAGGAGTGCAAAGAGGAGCATTTGGGTTGGGAAAGGGAAAAGAGGAGGAAAAAAGGAGTTGCAGGTGCACCTTTTCTCATTCACAGCTCTCACATGGATGTTGGGTAATTAAATGAGATTTTGGGTCAAACCCTGCAGGCAGCCCCAGCTCTGCCCACTCTGCTGCTGGAGGGGGGGCAGGTTCCTAAAAGAGAAGAAAACACAAAATTAATAAGACACAAATAGAAGATCCCTCCCTCTCAGGCTCACTCACCCACTGTCCACAGCCAGCACAGCACAGCAGTGAGCGTCCCTGCCTGTCCCCTCCCTGCCTGTCCCCTGCCTGTCCCCTCCCTGCCTGTCCCCTCCCTGCCTGTCCCCTCCCTGCCTGTCCCCTGCCTGTCCCCTCCCTGCCTGTCCCCTCCCTGCCTGTCCCCTCCCTGCCTGTCCCCTGCCTGTCCCCTCCCTGCCTGTCCCCTCCCCGCCTGCAGCAGGGATGTCCCACAGATCCCACGGGATGGGGCTTTGTTGGGCTCCAACTCCCCCACCCCGACCAGCACTGGGCAGGCAGAGGTCGCTGACATTTGTATGTTTTAATGGAATGGACAAGGCGTGTATGTGGAGTTAAAAATAAAGCTTTGGGGCTTTTTTCCTGCTTTAGATGCAGGTGGGGCTATAAAACCCTGTTAGCATGAGTCAGAGAGCCAGACTTGGCAAAGCTTGGCTTGCCACTTTAAAAACAGAGCAGTAATTAAATCAAGTAACAACAAGGAAAAAAAAAATCTCTTTTTTTCCAATAACTAATCCAGCCTGAAATGAATTAAAAATATTTTACCTGGACGCTATTCATGTACAGAATAAAGCAAAAAAACATGCCTGAAAAAAAAACCTGCTTGGCAAAAACCTAATGCAAATTGATCTAGCATGAAAGTGCAGACTCTTTTCTAAGCAGTTTAAATAGATTTAATCATGAAGCTGAAAGCCTCCTGCTTCTCTAAGGATAGGCCAGATAAGTAGCCCTTGTTTGGGTGTTCTTTGTAGGAGAGAGAGGATGGGACTGTCAGAGTCATTCCAAATATCCCATTACAATCCTCCACCAACAGGCAAAAAAAAATCCTTGATCTGCCAGCGTATGGTTTACACCCCAACGCTGCTGTGAGTGGTTTAATTAAGGTGATGTTATGGCAGATGTCTAGAATTTGGGTTGGTTTTGTACCCCCTGTGCAGAGGTCAGCCTTCACTGGGTGATGCTGCTCTGCCCCAGGATTGTCCCTGACACAGAGATGCTGAATTCACCCTTGTAGCACATTGTACAGGCACACCAACCTGAGAGATTTTAATAGTCGTTACAGTGATTTCTCTCACCAAGTATTCCAGATTCACTCAAACTTCAGGAAAATTAGATCCATTTTGAACCCATATCAATGCAGAAAAACATTCATTCTTCCAGTACTTCACAGTTCCTTGGCACTATCCTTACAGATTTTTTCCAGGGTTGTTTTTTTTCCCCTAATAGTATGCTGTTTATATAAAAAAAAAAACCTTCAGAAATGTCAGTATCAGTGAGACACAGAAAATTAGTGCGAAAAACACTCAGTAAAAAACACAGGGATGTGACAGGAAGTAATCTATTTTTAAAACCAGCTAATTCCTCCTGAGCACATCACACTTGCAAAATTAGATAGAAACAGCCAGGCTTCACACAGGAGTCATGGGACAAAGCTGTACAGTTGTGCAGGACATCTGATCAGCTCGTCATGGGATGCACTTGCCTATAAAATTTCTTGGGGCAAAACCCTGTGCAAATGCATCTCCGTGTAGACAGCAGCCGTGCCATTAACTCCAATAGAAACCTGCTCGCCTGAATAAAGCAGGAAAGACTTGCCGGGGAATTTCTCTCAGAGCAGCGAGCAGTAATGGGCACAGAGCACACAGCCTGCAGTTATTCACTCTGGAAATTTACTTTTATTGGGAGCTATTTACAGAGATATCTGCAGCTGCACATTTGAGGACGCTCGGGCCAGCCTGGACTGGGGACGGCGATCCCGAGTGACCCTGAGTGATCCCAAGTGACCCCGAGTCACACCAGCTCTTCTCCCCAGGGTTTGCTGCTGCAGGCTGTGCTCTCTGTGGGCTTATACCTGCACCCAAATCTGCCAGGAACCTCAGGGACAAACCTGGCCACCAAGGAAAGTGGTGTTGGCTCTGCTTGACTGTATCACCCATGAAACCTAAGCATCAATCCCATTAATGGCCATTAAAATTCCCAGCTGGCTGGAAGGAAAACAGACGTTGGTTGACATGCAGGGGAGGAGAACCATTCCCATGTTTCTATTGATCAAACCTGGTTTGGGTACAGGTCACCAAAGCCCCAAACCACAGCAGCTCAGTGCCAAGCCCCTCACAACTTGTCCCCTCACCATCCCAAGCACCTCAGGTGAACCTGGCTCTGTGATATTTCTGCAAGGAAAAGAAAACTCAAGGGCCATACCTGAAATTACACAGGAAAAGTAGTGTCACCTGAGACTTTCCAAGTCCCATCCTCAAGTCTTTTCACTGAAGGCTTCTTTGGGGCTTTTTTTCCAAGCGCTCATTTAAATTACATTTAATAAGATAGGCACGTCACATTTTGTTTATAGAAGTTTACTCTTCAAGTCAGTAGGGAAAATAAAAATCTATCGACTGTGGGTTTTAAACAATAAGAACACAGATTTTTTTTTTATTAACACTTCATTTCAGTGCAGACAGAAACATCTCTGACTATCACTGTTGTTTACTGTTAAAGGCACAGCTCCTACCGCCTTTCCACACATAGAATATTCCCATGGCAATCAATGGAAGTTTAGCATAAAGAGCAAAATATACTCCATCATGTTGTCTCTCTATATAGTAAATGCTAATTCCTTGCCAACTACAAACTTGAAAATTTCTTGCAGTGCATTGCAACACAAACCTATTCTCAGTGTGTAATTTAGATTTTCAGGATGTGTACATTCCCAGAGGAGACTCATTTGTGTGTGTGTGTGTGTGTGTGTGTGTGTGAGCACATGTTAGAAGAAATGAAATGTTAATGATTTCTCCATCTCCGTTTCTTTACTTTTTAGCTTTTCCTATGAGTTTTCTTCTGCCCTTCAGAGTGCTAATTGTGCCTGTAAAAGTCCAGGAAATTTGTGTCATAAATAGTTTCTGCTTATTATAGCCAATGAAACACATACTGAGACAAATATATGGGACTGAATCACAAGTTATTTCACTGAAGTCAGTGGGGTTACTCTGCATTTTGATTTCAATTTGGCAAAGCATGTGGTCTAAAGTTGGTCTTGGAGACGGGAATAAAATTAAGCACATGCATACATTCTTGTCTGGGGCTTTTTTTAAAAATTGATTCCATACAGGGAGCAGAATTTAGCTAAATATATTGAATATAGCTTCCTTCTGATTTTCATCACGATAGATAATAGCTTATATTAGGACAAGTGTGCCATAAATATCACACATTTGCCAGAGTGTGGGCAAACAGGAAATAATGATGCTGCTCTTGAATCAGTAGTAATGCTGATTTTGATGTCCAGGTTATTGCTATCTGGCTGTTAATTTTTCTGCTATGTTGGAAAATAATATGCTCTTCTGTGTTAATTAATTAATTTTTTATTCAGGAATAACAACAAAAAATCCCTTGGAGTCTCAGGAATTCAGAAGCATTACTGTTTCTTTGCCTGTTCCCCAGTTTTCAGGGCATGTCACTCTCTCTGGTGGGTCTATTCAGCTCTTTAAACTAAGTTATTCTTTTTTTTTTCATGTGGTACAGAACTGTGTGCATGTGTGTTTTTAAACAAGGGCACCTGCATAAAAAATGTCTATCCTCATTAGATCCATTTTCTCAATTAAATTCAAGTTTCTATGTCCAAAAGGCATAAATCTGGGTATCGATTTAGCCATAAAATAATGAAACTCCCAGCAGTCTTCTAAACCCATTTTACTTGGATGAGCGTATAAGCTTTTAAAATATCGAGTTATTCCAGTATTTAATACACATAACTGCTTCCAGAGGTCTGAAGGCAATAAGGCATATCTTCCCCACTCCATTTGAAGCGCTGCAGTGAGAGCCAGCCAGTCCCTCACTACTGGTTTTAAGGCTTTTGACAATTTTACTCAGTGTGAGTTTGATACTTTCTCAACAGGGGCTATATCCCCCGAAGCCAAAATCAATAACCTATCAAATCAAATCTCTATAAAATACCAATGGTCTCTTGGTGGTTTGCTCCCATAAATACAATTCAGCCTAACTCTACACTTTCAAAACAGGCTGATTCTACATTTTCTGGCCTCTTCCAAAAAGTTAACTGTATCAGCAACAGGCACTTCCAAAAATTTCTTTCTAGGCAACAAATAATGGTCTGTTCCTTGTAAAGCAAAGAATTAAAACCAATTCCACTTACTTGTATGCAGGGATAACTCTGTATCTGGGATTTTTTTTTTCCTAGTAGGGCAGAACTTTTCTCCTCCAGTGCCTCCTTTACCTTGTTCAAAGGACATCCACAGCTGAGCAAATGTAACCCCTGCATGAGGATAGCAGGAGAGCATTTAAGTTCCTTGCAGTCCTGTTTTGGGTTAAACTGGATTTCACAGCGCATAGATAAATGTTGCTAAACAAGCTGTAAAGGTACATTGGTCTCTTACTCAGCCCTATCGATGCTCAGGGCAGTTTGAAAATATAGCAAGAATAGTAAATTGAAGCAATTTTTTTTTAATGCCGCTTTGTTTTATTTGAATCTTTTCCACTCCTCACACACATGTTGAGGTTGCTGCTTGATAAAGCAAAATCTCGCAGAGATGAGCATTTTATGAGCAAAGAGACCTTCTCTTCTACAACAGTGCAAGAGGTAACTTACCCTGCTAAATGAAAGAAAATTCCCATACAGTGTTTTTCCCCAGCTGACAGAGTTTAGCAAACAAACCTGCCCTGCATAATTCCACAAATATTCTCCTAATAACTAGGAGCAACATTTCAAATTCAATGAGGTTGGAAGGTGTTCGCTCTGTTAGTGCAAGCTGTGGTTCCTCTGCTTTCCTCACCATTAGCACCACAAACTCAGCTCACTGCTGTGTCATTCCAGGATTTGCACTGATACACAGCTGGGAAAAAGCACCTGTCCTGGAGGTTTTCCAGTTATTTCAGAAGAATTAAACCATCAGGTTTCACTGGAATTGCACACACCAAAACCTGAAGCAACATAGTGATGAATTAACCTCCAAATGCAAGTGTTTTGATTATTAATGAAAATGAAATACACTTATTCCTAGAAGTTCCTTGTGTACCACCTTGAGTCCTGCTCAGCAGCGAGATTGGCTTCTAAATATAGTCTTGAGGTCAGCATGTAAAAACTGTAATGTGTGGCCACATTTCAAATGTGGTTGTATATCATAAATCAAAATTAATGCCAACAACTTTCATTCAAATTAGTGTCTTTTGGCTCTTCCTCTCCTCTCTTCTCTCTGATTAATGCTTTTCACATAAATATAGCGAGGTAGCTGCTATTTTTTTTTTCTCTGAATGGCATTTACATAGTTCTCTTACAGCGAACATCACAGGAACTTATTTATGTGTTGCTCTCTGGTGTCCTCCAAATAAAAAATTCCCTAACACAACGTTATTCCAAATGGGTTCTTATATCCTTGACTCTGTTCTGCAAAATTAATAAACATGTTTTCTTTCATGTTAATAATAAAAAACTTAGACTGGTTGCTCAGATCGACTGATATCTGGAATATTTCCTCCCACTCTGATTTCCATCTCCGCAGCTAGCAAGGACGATGGCCAGATTTGGAGGGCTGAACAGCTGCCGAGCAGGACCACAACCTTTGTTTCATGCCACCCCTTGTTTTGACCCCTGCTTTCTGGTCACCGGAGAGATGATTGACTAAGCGCACAGCAAAGTCCATTTTTAGTGCGGTGGACTGGAGCACGGCATGACAAACTGTGATGTCTGAGTTTTGTGTTACACCATCTGGCCTGCCACTTCCAGAGCCTCACATCAGAGTCCTGATGATGTATGTTTAAGCCTGGCACTATCATTTATCTCGTGTCTTGTGTTTAAACAGATGCAAGCTGAATATAACAGAAAAGGAGACCTTGGTGCAGGAGTCGCTGAGGAAAGCGATGCTGTTGAGCTGTCTACAGACTCCAAGATTAAGTGTAAAATCTGACAGGGAGGATATGTATTAAAAAATATGTGTTGACAGAATGATTTAGCTAATATTTTAAAGGCAAAACATCAACTGAATTTCCATATCACTTATAATGCTAGAGAACAAGGTACTACAAAGCAGGCTATCCCTTCTGTCACCAGCATCTTATTCACAACTTTATTTTACAGATCAAGAATGTTTTAATAAAAGGAAGCTCTGGGGCCTGATTTTCAGCTGTTTTACATCAAGCCAGGCACACTGATAGCGCCAGAGTAGCCACATTAATGAAGTGACACCATTTACACCAGCTGAGGATCTGTTTCCTAATTCTGATACAAGTTCTTGTGCACAGAGATAACCCTCTGCATGCCAGGAATAAAAGACTTCAATGACCAGAATGAGCCCTTAAAATGCTGAGGGTGGGAGTGCAGGATCAGACCCAGATGTGTTCATCAGCCCAGGAAGAGCAGAGGAAAGGAGAAGGGTCTGCCCTGTGCCACGAGGCCATGTGGTGGTGCTGGGCACAGGGTTCCTGCTGTCCCAGTTGTGCTCAGCTCCTTCTTTCCTTCATCTCAAATTAAAATAGAGCCATGGAATGTTTTGGGTTGGAAGGGACCCTAAAGATCATCTGGACAACCTGTGCCAGGGCCTCACCACAAAATACTTCTCCTCCTGGATCTAGCTCACGTGAATCAGCAAATCCAACAGAGAAAAGGCGTTTCACACCAGCTTTGGGTTCAGCCCCTGAAGCCTACATGAAGTTCAACAAAATGCAGAAATTCAGCTAATGGCAATGCTTAAATTATCAGCCCAGGTATGCCCCCCTAACCCATGGAACGAGGAAGGCACAACCAGATGGGAGTGCAGCCCATTTTGGGATTTGAAACATTAATTGAGGGGTGAAAACTTAATTCTCTGACAGCAAAAAAATAGTGCTGACCAATTGCGTTGTGTCTTTGACAGCCATGTCCCAACATCCAAAAAGAAAATATCTCAGGGGAAACAAGCTCATTGATGCAGGAAAGTTGGAACTCTGGAAGAGAAACTGGGAGTTGGAAGGGGAAGAAACCATGATGAACTGAATAAAAGAAATAGATAATTGAGATGTCAACAGTTTGGGAAGACTGAAGTGTACAAAACCTGGATATCCCTCCTATTCCCCCAACACTGCTGTGCCAACAGCACTTCCATGGTGTCCGTAGCACATCCTGGAGCTGAAACTGGACAAGGAGCAGCCCTGGTGCCAGGGGAAGGAGGCAGCAGCCCCTGAGTGACACACACCCTGCAGCAGCTCCTGAGCAGACAATTTTCAGCCCTTATTAAAACGTTAGCACTTTATTTTGTGAATGGAGCAATACTTTCATTGCATGCACAATTAGCCTTTTCGTATTAGCAACTTCCTAGCAACTCTGTTTCTTAAAATAGGGACTTACAGTGCAAGCTTTTATCTTATATAATCCCTTAGAAAAAGATAGCTCAGACACCTTTTGGGGGTTTTATACATCAAACCTTCAGCTTGAGACCTGTCTTTATCAAAGGAGCTAGCAGCTCTATCTAGGGTTTATGTTCTTTAGAGGAATTCCAAATTGCCTGTTTTTTTATAGACTACCTACATAACAACCTCCTACAGTATTTAAATTTTTGTAATTTTCTACTCTTAATGTGATCTTCACATTTAAATGCACACAGATTATTTTACATTTATCTATTTAATATCATAGTTATGCCTTTCTTTAAATGCCTGTTATTCAACAACTTATTAATAGCGAGCTGGTTTTTTTTAACAGAAGCCATTTAAATTTAGTTAGTTTATGGTGATTTCTTGTATCTTTTCAGCCAGGAGAAAAGCCTTAATAGCCTAGAAGACTATATTTATAAAACATATTTGTCTATTTAACCTCAGATATATCATCATTATGAGAGGACTAAAGTATTTTTCCTGACTTTTCCCTATACAGATATTTCATGGCTGTGCATTAATAAATGTGTCTCCACTGAAACAGACACAGTGGTTATCACCAACCCTTAAAAAGTGTTTTGTCATTAAGAAAGTCCCTCACAGACTGTTTGAAGGCTTCTCAGGAAGCTGTCCCAGAGACAAAGCTCACAGCAGAGCTGTGCTTACCTTGGCTGTCACACTACGGAGTCCAAGTGACACTGTCCCTCATCCGTCACCTGCCAGGTGTGACCCCAACCCATGGTGGCACAGAGCAGCTCGAGGCCGGGGCTGTGCACGGGGCTGAGCAGGATGGATGTGGCTCAAAAAAACACCACATTGTCAGCGAAGGGTGTCACCATCTCCTGGGCAGGGAAAGATAAGGGAGAAGAAGCAGTGTGGTGTCATTCATCACCACACTCACCCCTGCAACCTTCTGACCTGTGTGGGTTTCATTCTGATGCTCAGGTGGGTCCCAGTCTGGAGAAAAGCCTTGGCATGGGCTGTTCTGTGGATGCCTTGGCCATGAGTGAAATGTGTGTTTTCCTGGCTCTGCAGCACATGGAGAGGGAGAGCGGAGGGCTGAGGGAAATGAGATCAGCTGAGGTGGTGTTTGCAACGACCTGCCCAGGACCATCAGCAGCCCCAGCTGACAGTGTCATTGACTTCACCCACACTGGTGACTCCAGAGCATCTCCCAGGCAGGAGGGAGGTGATCCCCTCACTTCTGATGTGTGTCTGAACATCGTTCCCCTGGGACAGGCTGAACAGCAGGAAGCGAAGGGTTTCACAAGGATGGGGACAGCCCAGCTCCCTGCATTCCCACCAGGTGATCAAGAGAAAGGTTCACCTGCAGAGGTGGCCCTGAGTGCAGGCAGGCCCTTGGCCCCAGATCATGTGCCCCTCTTTGGGGTGTCCTCCTCCCTGCAGGACCTGATCTGCTGCAGGTCCTGCAGCTCCTGGCTCCTCTCCTGCCGTGGGTCCCTAACAGAGAAGCTTCAAGGAGTCCTTTTTCTCCTTTTTATTTATCCACTGAGCATACTTCGCTGGGGCTAATTTATATTTGAGCAACAGTGTGTATGAAGGTCCACACAAGGCAGCTCAGCCACCAGAAAAGTTAATATGTGCTTTGCATTTGCTGTCTCTAATTACAGAAGGGAAGGAGTGGAGGTAGAGCCATGGCTCTGCACGAGCCACTTTGCCTATTTGAGAGCTAATTAAATATGTCTCCTGTATATAAAATATATCATCTCCAGATAACAGCATACTGTTAAATTCTTCATCTTATTAAAAGCTTGCATTAATGCTTTTCCAACATAAATTTTAACAGTGGACAGGTACTATTTGAGGAGCCTGACAATAGGACTGACCTAGATTAGGCTGACAGTGCCAAAAGATATATCACCTCTAGCTGTCTGGGGGAGAAGAAGGATGAGGAATACATTCTCCATTATTGCCTAATGCTGATGTGCCAGCATTATCTCCAGAAACCCAGTGCTGCTTCTCCTCCTGCTCCCTTGGTGGGGTAGGTGGCTATACCATGCTGAGGGATGATACTCTCTGCTTGCTCTCTCTTATTTCCCATCTTATAACCCAGCTGTGGGGAGATTTAATGGGGCATTGGGTAATGATTTTAAAACCATTGCTCAGTCCCCCCATTGTTTACAGATTTAGGGGAGGTGTCAGATAATTCCAGGTGGTTGGGTTTGTGCAGTGAGCTCCTGCAGGCATTTGGGTCAGGGCTGTCTGTAGAGGAGCAGAGAGAAGCCTGACTG
Source organism: Acanthiza pusilla (assembly GCA_036630365.1). NCBI lineage: Eukaryota > Metazoa > Chordata > Aves > Passeriformes > Acanthizidae > Acanthiza > Acanthiza pusilla. Next base: position 4,719,022 of record JAXCHO010000001.1, read on the forward strand.
TACCAACGCTCAAGCCTTCACAGATTAAATTCTGCTCTAAGGTTGCTTGGACTCCTTGCAAGGGGCAGTGATGGCAGGTTTAGAGACCTCAGAGTGTTTCACCACACAGGCAACATTTTTTTTCTTTTAGCATATGTGCACAGAGCTGAGCAGAGATCTTTTCAAGGCATCCTTGTAAAAAAAGGAGACAGCAAGTGGGCTCATCAAAAACCCTTTACTGTCACACAACTTCTAATGCAGAAAACAAGACTGCTGAAGAGCAGCAATATTTCTCACATGCATTACTGAATATTCAAGAGATATGAAAATAGCTTTAAGAGTCTAAGAAAATAGAAATTCCAAATATTAATAGGAACTCTGCCATTGATTTTAGCACAGAGCTTGCACTGACACTGTGAGATTGCTCTGTGTTAGACACTTGATTGACACAGTGATGGCTCATTCAAAGTGTATGCAAAGTCAGTGCAACTGTATTAGGCTTTTCTCTTGACTTTGGATTTTTTAACTTTTACCACTGACATCCCAAGGGCCATTGTATTGACAGAATAATACTTCTTTTGCAAAGCTGCTGTATGAGACACTTTCTATTTTGGGAAGGGGGAAGGGAAGACTTTTCACTGCTGTCCTCCTGCATGAAGAGCGCAAGATACAGTGAATGAGGTGCAGCCGCAGAGTCTTCAGCCCATGAAATCCTTTCTGGGCTGATTGTTGGGCTGCACGTGCAAAAATTCAACAAAACCCAGTGTGAGCTCCCTCTACAAGCCAGCACCTCTGAACAGGAGGCTTTATACGTATTCTGCTTTGTGGACAATAAGGACACGGCTCAGTTTTGGAGCCACACCTCTCTGAGAGCTGACTGGGCTGTTTCCTAGAGCTGCCTCAAACCTCCTCAGCAGGAGGGAAGAAAACCAGCATTGTCATGTTCCAAAAGAGGACAAAACTGCTTCCAAGGGCAAGAATGCCATTTGGCATGCTCCTTCCCCATGTCCCCAGCCAGTCACCCCTGTTCTAACAGGGATCCATCCTTCCCCAGGCAGTGAGTACACAGTCCCTTAGTCATTGACCAAGAAAACAGTGCAGGCAAAAGTGGCCTATTCCAGAGGGGAAAAAATCCCATTGCCATCTGCTTTTGCTGTATAAATGAGTGGAATATTTAAAAAAAGAAGCCAAACAGACGGGGAAAGGCCTCTCTGGGGGAAAAGTTATTCCTCGACCACAAGGACAATAAAGTAAAATTTGTTGCATCTAGGGATTCTGTCTGATAAAAATAAAATTCACTGCAAAGCAAAACTGAAGATTGGGAGCACAAGAAGTGGAGGGTCTCAGGATCACTTCCTCAGGAGTAGTAAAAGGGCTATAAATGCGCTGGATTAAATACCAAACAAGAATATTTCAGGGATCTATCAAAAATGTCCTACAGAAACAGATGTTTCCACCTACTCAGAGATATGGACAAGAGTCTCAGTTACCCTAAATCCCTCTCATGCTCTTCTAAATATATGCTCATCATATGCCCCTTAAAGTGTGAGAATGATGCAAGACAGGCTTCACGTGTATGAAAATCTTATCCTGGATTTTTACAGGGAAAAGCATAATTTATAATTAAACTTTTTCCTAACGGTTCCAGTGGCTGTGGAAATTCACCTCCTCACTTTGGAAGGTACATACAGAAATGTGTCTAACTCAAGGTGAAAAAATGAAAAGTAACAATGAACCATTATAATCTGCTTGATCAGCTGGAGCACAGAAATAAAAAATGCTACCTCTTGAAAGAGTAGCTGGAATTATCTTGATTCGTACATAGGAATAAGTGACAACAACCTCCAGATAGCACCACTTCCCACCCGCATATTTAAACTTAAAAGTCAAGGTTGAGTGAAAAAATATTGCTGCCTTGAAAGATAAATATATTACTTATATTAGCTATATCAGGAATATGTGCTAGAGTATAAATATTTAAATTCAGATTTGGAAACTATATATTTTGAAGAAACCTAGGCCAATAAATATTGGATTACAAATTCATATTTACAATTTCCTTTTAAAAGAAACCTTATGATTTCTGTTTCAGTGAAATGGGGTGATAGTAATTTATCTATGTTGTACAAATGCTTTATTTGCACTCTATTCTCCAAGCTAACATTTCCTAATGCCTTTTAACTACCAGAAAAAGTGAAGACATTGCCCTAAAGTATTTCCATTCAAATTTCCTAGATTAAATCACATGCTTTTAAAGCTCACTCTGTGATCGAGACTGTTCTTGCAGCACTCCAACCCATCTAGTTGAGAGACATGAAAAGCAATGGAGTTATTTTAACAGAGCAATGCTAGTTTGGAATAGGTAAAGCAGGAAGGTTTCACAGTCAGCAGCTTACAAAGCCCATTGCCAAAAGAAAGATCCACTTGACAGGAGGATCTTTGCAAATTTTTAAAAATAAAGAGGTTGGAAGAAGAGACCATTGTACATAATTAGAGCAGAAAGGGCTTGAAATGTCTTAAAATATAAGAGAAGCGCCATCCTGTAGAAACACGAGCAAGGAGGAGGCATTTCCTTTCGCCTGCTCTTTCATTCTGACCTACTGTAAAGATTACTGCATTTAGCTCCAGGGCAGCTCTTATGGGTCATTTTTACCTACAAAATTATGCCTCCATAGCCTGGGGTCTCATATGATCTGATGGTTCCTGCATTAATTACTGAAGAGCGAGTTCTTTCCTCCTCGCTCAGATAAGCTGCTGTTGGTCTCTGATGGTGCAGGCTTTGAGTCAGAGGATTTGTGGCTGTGTCATGGCAGGAGCTGGGAGATGATAAACCAGGAGTTACAGAGAAAGGACTGAAAATTAACATGTCTAAAAGTTTGAAGCATGCACTAAAAAGTTTAAAGTATGTTTTTATTAAGTTTAGGAAGAATACAGACTGCAGTCGCTTGGATGGCACGGAACAAAATGCTTAAGTAGTGCTAGCAGTAAAACAGCGAAGTAAGAAATGATCTGGTTGTTGCATCCTGCAAATCAACAGCTGCAATTGTTCTTGCAGGGTCAGATCCCAGGGGGTGAAAAGTGTCACTGAACTCCTGTCCCCTGGCGCAGGACCCCCGTGTCAGCTCAGGAGCGAAGGGAGCACCTCTGGGTACATCCCAGGAATGCTGAAATCCTCCCCAGCACAGCTGACGGTACAAAGAACAGCACATCACTCTGGATTTCAGAACGAGATTGCTGCGTTCAGTTGCTCTTTTTGGGTGGCTGCCCAAGAGAATTGATTGCCAGAGAGCAAAGGCTTGGGCTGACTGTGAATCAGGAGCTAATAAAGTGTCCCGAGGGACAGGTGAAGGCATGCCAATTGTTTTTGAAAGCATAGGATTTTAAACAAGACATGACTACCAAAAAACCCCGAAAAACCAGCCCAAGAAAAAAGAGAGAAAAAAGAAACTAGTTTTTGTCATAACTAGCACAATAAAACATCTGATTTCAAGGGAAAAAAGAAAATAAGGTTTTTTTTCCTGCAAAATCTGACTAGAAAACCATCCAGTATTTGAGCATCCATAATGCTGACTCAAATAGGTAAAACTTATTTTTTCCCTCTGAAAAAACCTTCTTTTACCTTTCCCTCCTTTTCTTTCTAGAATTGACTGTTGTGACAATGCAGTGTAACTCTTGCCCATTACTGGACCAATGACTGTACCAAAGAAAATGTTGTGTACAGTTAGTGCCTTGGTCTAAAGAGAAACACTCCTGAAAAAGGAGTTTAAAGAAGCCTTGGGATAAATTCAGCTTCACTGATTTAAGTTACTTTACCATGCTTTTCACCAAGTTTACCTCAGCACTGACCACCCACTGCATTCTCATGGAGTGTTGCCGTCATCTAAAATGAATTTTGACAATTCTTCTGTATCTCTGGGGCACAGCAGGCTGACCACTGCACTTCCAAATCCTCCCCTTCCTGGGAAGTTTTAACACTTGTTCATTAATACTTGGCTTAAAGGGCAATTTGCTGCCCACTACTGTGTGGCCAGCATTTTTTATAAATAATGCATACTGTGTAATGAGGACAATAAAGGCCAAGGTAAAAAATATAAAACATTTTAATGGGATGTCTCGGTGAAATCTTCCCATCACCTTCTCTAAATACTTTACTAATGATCTTCTAGCTTGGGGAGATATTTTTTCTTAGGAGAAGGTTCATAATGTACTAATAATACGCTGTGAATTGTTGAAGTAGCAAAGTTTGGATGCGTTACTCCAGCTTTTCTCACTGAGTAAAGGTTCTTGTGTCACACACCAAGAGGTTCAGGAGGGTGTAAGAGTTACACGTCAGGGATCCTCTGTTGCTCTGCATTGTCTGGGACAACTTCAGCCTCAGCACCAGGGTGGATTCCAGTTTTCAGCAGTGGGATATGGAATAATGAAGTGAAATAACAGCATTAACCAATACCTAATTAACACACCATCTATTTAATTTCTAGCTCCACCATTAGGTTACTATTAAAGTATATTTAGTTGGCCTGTGTAAAACCACATTATGGCAGGCTATTCACAGGCCATTTGCAATGTTCATTTCTCTTCTCTTTAATGTCATAGATTTAACTTCATGAAGGTCTAGTGCAGGTTAGTGCAGAAGATGGACGATTGCAGTCTAATAGGTTTTTTCTTGGCCCCTCCAGAGGATATATTGGAAACCTGCACAGATTCAGAGCAGCAATGTGTCTGTCTCCTCCTTGCCTTCCAAGCTGAGGGGAGCTGCATTTTTAGGTAAGAGGAGCTGGGATTTTGGACAGAGCTATGTGTTTCTCTGCTAGGCACCAAAGCATTCAATATTTTTGGATACTCAGGCAGGTAAACACAGCCAGTGCCTGAAAGAAGACTCTAGATCCAATGGAATTCACAATATGTAAGGTCTAGGTTTCACATTCACAATTAAACCTTTCCATCTGCCCCAAGCCTGGCTGGGGTCACAGATATTATGGTCAGCAGCTGAGACCTTGGGGAGTCACAGTCCCCTTTTCTTCCCTGCCAGGACACCCTGCAGTGATGGTCCATATCCTCAGCTGGTAACTTCAGTAAATCATTCAAAATGCTGCCTAGCCCACAACATAAAGGACAGCTGTGATATAGTAAGGCTGCAGAGCAGAGCTGTCTGTGCTACCTCAACCTAGAAAAGGATGAGTTTTCAACAGACCTCCTCAGGATATTTTAATTTGTGTAAGTGCATTCAAAGCATGAAAGCAGACGGACAATATGTGAATTATGAACTAATTGGGGGAAGATGGAAATGAGAAGGTAAATTTCATTTACATTATCTCCCTTTTTATGCTTGCTAAGGTCTAAGGTAAAGGCTTGGTCTCTTTCTGGTCCATAAAATATGGATTGCTATTTTCAAACTACATCAACACTGCTAATAGCCATTCCCATTAGTCAGCCGTATAATAGCATTATGATGCTATGAAATATTGACATGATAAAACAATATAGCCAGAGGTTACTGACAGTGCACACTCTGATATTGACAAATAAATGCTGATTTTTAATGCACTCCTTTTGCCACCTTTCTACCTGGCTGACAGTGTATAAAAAACATTTCTCCAGATCCTTCACTCACTACTGTTAATAACGCCAGCTGATGGCAGAGGACCACTGAAATTAATGGCGTTATTCCCACTGATGTTTTTCAGGGTGGGAAAAGGATTCAGGAGTTTGGTTAAAATGGGGCCAGCACTGCAGATTTTATATCCCAGCCAGTGGAGTGAGATTAAAATCCTGTTTGTGGAGGCCAAATGGGGGGTGGAGGTTGAAGAAAGCAACAAAGGAGTTGAAATCTGGTGGACAATGCCCAGCTTTTGGGAAATGTGAGCACACAGAAACGGTGAAGGGAGGACAGAGTGACAGACCTGGCTGCTCCAGCACCTCTGTCTTGCACCCACATGTCCTCTCTGGAAGGAGGCTGTCCTGTACTCTGTCTCCTTTAGTTACTCCTCAGATAATTCCTTCAACTTCCTGCAAAGTCATCTTTGTGCAAAACAAATATACATAGACACATATCCATCTACCCCAAGGGAATCTTCTGTTGGACATTTTTAAATATTAAAGTCAATTATACCATCCATTCAGTGCCTAATTTTATACCCTAAATCATATCTGCACTAGTTATTATTTTGTTTGGTTTAGGCAAATTTCATGTAACATTTGATAATACAGTATATTTGAGAGGGAGAAGCCTAGTTTCCAGAAATAATGATTACTAGTCACCTACTAGAATGTATTCCAGAAACACTGAGTCTGAAATTATATCTTTGATGAAAAACATACCCTCTGCACCAGAGGCCCTGTACCATTCATCAGTGTTTTCCTCACCTCTTGTCTTTAATTATACTCAGTTTCACTGTGTTCACTCTTCCTTTGTAACCAAAACATGCCCATATAAAATTTCAGCTGTGGCCATCTTTATCTTTCAGTCATTTAAGCATTGTCTCCTCATTCCCAGCTCTGTGTCCCATCAGAATCTGGGATAAGGGCTCTTGTAGGCAATAGTGTTTCACTCACTGGTGTTTGTAGAGAAATTGGATGTGCCCAGGTGCTCAGGTCCAGAGGACCTCTCCTGCATATATTTCTGCTTCCTTTGCACCCAGGAGGAGTCCAGAACACTTTTTTGTGTCTCCTGGAGGTTGTGTCTGCTAGGCTCACTCCCCTTCTCCCAGGACTCCACCCTCTCATTCCTCTAACCCATCTGGTTTAATGATGACTAATTTCCGCCACACATAAACCTCCAGCTCCCCCTTGTTTTCCTGGAAGAATCCTTATTCTGTGGTACATACCTCCTTATCAGTCTCTGTAACCAGCTGTCCTTCCTTTGATGGCTTCCTCCAGGACTGCTACACAAATCCCCAGACTATATAAATCCCATCCTGTGGAAATGTGGTGGTTTTGCCACCGGGGTGTCCAGCCCACTCCTGAGATGACAGGACCCGAGGAAGGGTCCGTAACAAGCCCTGGCTTTGATGTTGTCTTCCCACACGCTCTGTTGCCTCGTGTCTGAGGCTGTTTGTCCCGCAGGAGGGGACAACAAGGGCAGCCTGAGGAGAGCTTGTCTGGTGGGGCTCATTCCAGGAGGATTTGTGTTTCTGGTCTCCATTATCTGCAGGAGTCAAACAGAGGACATGTCAGAGCGAGCTGCTGGGGAGTGCTGAGCTAGGGAGAGCACAGCTGCCTCTGAACAAGCGCAGCTCCTGTGTGCCTTTAACAGCTTACACTTCACAGGCAAGCTCTGGCTAAAGCAGGAAATTTCCCCACCAGATGCTGCAGCCTCTACCTGCATCACAGACCACACAAGGGAGTGGAGCAGCACCGGGTGAGGAACAGAGGGAGGGGAGGATGCGGTCACTGCTCACCTCCTGGTACTGCTGGGACAGAAAAGTGTTCTCTTGCTTCCCACCAACCTCCTCTTGCTAAAGACATGAAGAGGAGTTTTTGGGTACAAAAGCACAAGGATGTTCCTGGCTGCTGAACACTAAAAACAAGGATTAAAGAGAGAAATAGGAGCCATTAGGAGTTTGAAACTGTGACTGTTGTAGTGACACAAGGCTGATAGAAATCCTGGAAGAAGCTTACATCCCTGCTAATCCCAACTGCTTTCCCTGGTCTCATTCAGGAGACAGCTCATGAGAACAGGCACTCAAAACCAGACCTTCCTGTAAGATTCACCATGATCAGATTTTAACATAGGTTTGAAACCTCTCTCTGGCTAGGACAGGATGCTTGGAACATGCTCTCCCGAGGTAGCACTTTCTCTGCTGATCTGGCTCCTTACCTGAGCAGTGTTTAATAGCCATGAAGTTGCAGAGAGCAGCCCAAGTTGTGTGCTACGCTGCTGAGCTGGTGGGTGAAGCGTGGGCAATTAAAAATGCAGCCAGAAATAAGTTTTCAGTCACAATAGATAAGAGAAATGATATGCAAAGCAGTTGCTTGTCCTTACTATTTACCTTGGTTTAGAAGCTGACGGAAACCCTCCAAAGAAATAAGTTTAAACTGAACACTGAACTCAGTTTAATTAGTTTTAAGGTATTGACACCACAGCAAGAGCCATCAGACAAAACTTCAGTGCTGGATCAAACATGCAGCTTTATCTGTGTCCGATGTGAGGCTTTTGCTGCCTAAACCTGAAAACTTCTTATCACTTAATGGCTTGGCTCAAAAGAAAGCTGATTTGGGACGGTAAGTGGATTGACTGACCAGTTTGTGTTTTAAGACTAATCCACATGTGCTGTACTTCACAGTGCTCCTTGGTGAACTGCTCACCTTGTTCTGAAGCTTTCAGTATAAGCTATCTTCTGTGACAAGTGCAGGGAGATGCAGTGAAGAGTTAAAAGTGAATCTCCTGCCTCTTTGAACTGTTTTCTCAGTACTTCATGTACACAGATACACTTTTGATGTGTTAACTAGAAAATCTGACTGAAAAAGAACAAAGCAGCTGTCACTGAAAGGAAGACACTGACGAAGAACCACACAGCCTTTTATTGAAGAACTGTCAAGATTGATCCTACAGCACTCAGTTTGTCTGTAGTATTTATCAAAGACCTAGATCAGATGAAGGAAATTAAAAAAAAATAATAAAATTCTATCCACCGGACATTTATAAATGGTATCTTAAAATGCATTACATTTAAAACACCTATGAGAATGTTTATTTTAACAGTTCAGGGACTAGAATATAAGCACACTGGAATTTTTCACAAGTCTTGGAAAATAATAATTTGCCATTGTTGAGCAAACGCACTTAACTGCTTGCTAAGTTTTAAGTAGCAAACTCGCTTAAAAATCATTCTGTGCCAGTAAATAAATAAACTCACAGAAAGGTCAAAATCTCTTGAAAGGAGAAGGAAAGCATGCAATGCATTCTTCTAAGCACTGATGCTCGTGTCATAGTTGCACTGCAGGAGCTGAGAACAAGATCAAGGCACAGGAGTGCCAGAACCTCCCCAAACATCTGGGCAGGGTGCAGATGGCCACATGAGCAGAGGGACTGAGGCGTTTGCCCAAGGTCACCCAAGGAGGCCTTTGGACAGCCAAACCTGCATCCCTGAGGCTTTCAGTCCAATTCTCCACCGCAAGACCAACTGCTAATTGAGCATCCTTGCTGGCCTAGGGAAGAAGCACGTGATGCATTTCTCACAGGATTGTCAATGAATGGCATTGAAAGGACATTGAAAGCCAAAACCCTCTCTGGATCGATACCACAAGTCCTGATCCTGAGCTCCTGGAGAAACCAGCGCTCTGTGGTGGGTAGTACAGCAAAACCTGTGGTTACTGTGTGGTGTCTCTTGGCAAACACTGACAGTTTAATGGTGTCAGCTCTGGAGTTATCTCCAACACAGGGACAGTAAGATCACTACTTAAAACTAACAAAAATACCTTCCTTTCTTCCAAAAAAACAACTGCTGCGCGAAGGTGCTCTGAAGAATTATGCAAATGTTAATTGACATTCAGATTCTACTCATCTACATACACACACTTTTCAGAAGAGGAGGAGAGGTTACGGTTTCTGTCAACTGTGGACAGAAGTTGCACTAAATGGAAGGAGACATGGAAACCGTCATGAAAAAGAAAGTGCTTTGTGCCATTGTCCTTTGTGAAAAAGTACCAGTAACTCCTGGAAATGCTGGTGTGGAATTGTGCTCCCTGGGCTTTCCTGGCACTGTTTCACATGGATTACAAGAGGGGTTGCTGGCCTTTTTTTACCAAGGCTCACCTGAAGAAGCTGTAAGAAATCTGCATCTCAGTGAGTCCAGCTCGTGCACCACCCTCACAGATTTTCACTCACGATGGTTAACACCTCCTAGCTCCCGAGGCTGCCAACATTCCCACCTCTCCTCCAGAGCAGTAAACCCACATCCCTGAGCGGGGTTAGGGCATTTGGCCAAGAGAGGCAGATATATGGTACATCTGAGAGCTGTCCATAGCGGGTCAGGCACTCCTCGCACTGCCAAGCAAGATGTTTGCTAATGAGCTCGTCAGGCCTTCATCATTAATTCATGTGCCTACGGATGAGCAGAGCCCTGGCCTGCCTCTCCCGTGAGAAATGGCCCTGGGAGCCGTGGCAGTGGGTTAGGCAAGGCAGGGGTTAAGGAGTTGGATTGGGAATAGACGTGTGTCTCAGTTTGACAGTCATACGCTAACTGGGGATGGGTGAACAGATGCTCTCCGAATGCTAATGTCACTCATGGTGTTCTACTTTGGGCAGACTTTCTCCACCAGCACAAGTCATTTGGGAAGCAGCTGAGCTTGGAGGAGCTGGTGGCCGTTCTCCTGGGGCACTGGGGCTCTGCCCAGCCACAGCTCACCCCAGCACTCGTGGTCAAGCTAAAACACTTTGATCAAACATTACTGAAGTGCCTTAAGCCAGCATTGCCCCTTTTTGCCAGCCCATGGCAAGGGTGGGGGTAATTTCTCTAAATCACCTGGGGATGGGGCCTTAGCCATTCAGATACTCTTGGAGGAATTAAAAAAGTACATTGGACTTGCCACGCACACTGTAAAAGTCATTTACAAGTCCTTAGCCAGCACAGATTCATCGATTTAGACACCAGTTCTGTATTCAGATCGGCTCCTGCTCAGACTCTGCTTCTGAAGCACCTTTTGAAGCTGAAGTGTCTGTGCTATCAAAGCCAGTGCACGGTCAAGACCTCGGATAACAGGCTGCTTAGATCGTGGATGTACCACGGGGACCTGTGACACTGTACAGTGATCATTAACAAGCCTGACTTAGACTGAACCGGGAGAAAATAGATATTTATATGAACTTTGAGCAGAAGACCCCGAAATTTTAAAATCACATTGGAGTTGTCCATGATAAGCAAAATAGCAGAACTCTTCCCTAGCTCTACCCATGTAAGAAGCAGGCAGAGGCTTGCTCACATATGATGCTGTCAGTGCAGTAACACTGATTTACACCACTGAGAATCTGTCCCAGAGATTTGACTTTTTCTGAAAAACACTTCCCGCTGTGGCAGACATAACGCCATATCAAAGGCATGTGCTGTAATACACAATAAAGATATAGCTTTCATAATTTTCAATTACACTTCCTCTGCAATGATGTTAGTGAATCTCACCCAAAAGTAAATTATTCAGTGCAGATGATATAGAAATCGTTTGATGAGTGTCACTTTTCCATTTAAAGTTTTACCAAGATCTTCTTGGATAAGGGTCTCTTTTTTTTTTTTTTTTCACATGACACATTTTATATTTTGTTTCTCTCCCTCACCTTCATTCAGCAGGCTTTTTCAACTTTTTAATATACTTTTCTGACAAAACATTGAGTAGCCATTCAAATAGGTCTATTCAGGAGAAGTGCTCTTTCATTCTGCCAGAAATACTAATATATATGTTTTATTTAGTTTTAAGAATACTATTTTTTTCATTTTGAGAACTTTGAAAGCTGGAGCCAAATATGAAAAGGCAACCTTCTTTCAAGGCAGGCTTGGAGGGAGAAGTATTGTGGGCTGCACTGGAAATCCTTTTCTTTCATGTAAATAAATAGTTCATTTACAAGAGCTTTTTAAATGGAAAAAACATATCCAATACACCAATACATTTAAACTCAATCATATGGTAAAATACGGCAAACTGAAAAGCTGAATTCCAGAATGTTTTTATCTTTCTTTTCATGAAGTTACAGATACATTGAAATCTAATTCCAGAAAAAAAAATTCAATGTCCCTTTAACTTCACAGGGTTTTTTCCTACTTGCTGCACTTCAGAGATGTACAACAATTAATCATTTCATTTTTCAATCATTTCATTTTTCAATCTAGTCTTTCTCTTCTACCAAGCTATTCAGAGTCCTGCCCATATGACATGGCCAGTAAAGGACATCCAAGGAACCTTTTTATATGATGCAAACTCCTACTTTTATGTCTGGATGACTGATACATTCATTATTACCTCAGTCATACTGGCCGAGAAACACCAGGTATCAGTCCTGTAAGGGTTGTGCCAATTAGTTGTGGCTGGAAATGGGTGGGTAACCCTTAACTCCAGCCATAAACTACTTTTTCAAGCATGGAAGCAAGAGAGGGAGGTGGAGGAAGAAAAGGAGGCCTTTACATTATCACAGTGTTTAACCAACAGACAAGGAAGCCTCTGTGCCATCATATTAGGTTAGCAAAAAAAAAGCCCCATCTCTCTCTATGGGAGGAATGGTGGAATTCCACTGATGAACACATCTCAAGAGACACCAATAAGTGCCTTGAATAGGAAAATCAGCAGCCTGTGTAGGGTGTAACAGCAAAGGAGACGAAAAGGTGATGGAAATCTGGACAAGAGAGATTTAGAGTGTGTGATGTACAGGAAAGGCTGCATCAGCCACGAAGGGAGGAGAGACAACATTCTTCACTGTTTTCCTCCTTCTGCCTTGAGCACTGTGCCTGCCTGCATTTCTCTGACTCTAAAAAGGGCCTGGATCTATCTGCAGCTCATGACAGGTGACACATACCCATGAAAACCTCCAGGCTTCAGCATCTGTCACTGAACACATCCAAAGCTTAGCACAGTGTACCTGTTCGTCCTGGCATTTATCCTGCACTCGCCTTATTTTTGCACTGCTCAGGCAGAGCAGTGCGAGCCTGGTTCCAGCTTCTTGTAAACAGCCCACAAGCAAAGGTCAAAGGCAGACTTTAATCTTGTGACTCATACTAATGGTATGTTTCTTGATGCTCTAGAAAAAACTTCCTGAAGATTGAGAATTCTCACTAGTGCACAGACGCATACAAAATTTTGTCCTCTATGGCAATAATCTGGCAACAGAGATTTAACACTTTTTGAAAAAATCAGAGAGTTTTTCACTTGGAAAATATACCAATGACTTCTGTAACTCCAACTGAAGTTCTGCACATGCAAATGATGCACAACTTGGGCAAAAGAAATCAAAAAAATTGGTGAATTGTTGCAGTGTTTGGACCATAAGCTGTGTTATGGGCTAACACACCGGTATCACTCAAAAGTAATTTGTAGGTGAGTGACAGAATAACCAAACCTGTGCAAAAATCATTATGGGAGGAGCTAGAAATTAGTTGGATTGCTTACCTTAATGGAAAGGGCATACAAGAGAAGTAGGTAATAGAGATCGACTAGGCCTAATGGAATCAAAACACAAAAGGAACACTAAAAATAGGAAATTAAAAACTGATGGTTACTCGTATTTTCCCAATTTCTTCAAGTGCAACAAAAAGCCCTTGAAGCCAACAACCTTGTGAGATTCAAGAAGTGACTGGACATATGGACAGTCTTCACTATCCAGAGGAGTTTTAGCTCTGCTTAGCAGCCCTCTGGTAGACACATTACATTATCATTTTAGCCATTCTTAGATTGTAAATGGCAGAACAGTGTGAAAATTGTAAATGGCAGAGCAGTCTCCCTATTACTAGGATTTACAACACAAATGTAAGAGTTCCCAGACTTCTGGGGGCCGTGGACCACCATAAAACCACTGATGTCCCTGCAGATTGCTGCCCTAGCAATGGAGAGCTGATAGACTTGCCAGTGCTGCCATCCAGCACAGATCCATACATCATCCCCTTGCCATACAACCAGATTGACAGCCCATGCTGGGAAAGCTGGTGCAAATTTTGACTACTGCTGGCGGGCTCCTTGTGCAGACTTCAATTCAAATGGGCACAGTACTCAAAGAAACAAGACCACAGCCCAAAAGACAACGGGACACCCCTTTCCTCAAGCCAGTTTATCTCCCAAAGCCAATGATTTATCACGAACGTGACTCCTCCCGACCAAAACCCCTCATCTCTGAAGGAAGATTTGTAATTCCCATTCTTGATTTCCTTTCAACCTGTTTCTCTAAAACAATCTTCCCCTCAGGCAACGTGAGTCTCCAGCCTTTGTTTGGCTGAAGATGTAAATATTTGGGCACTCACTGATTTGATATATATACATATTTGTTGGAACATTCACCACCTGCTATTCAAAGTTAAATCCATAGATTACAGAAAACAAGTTCTTTATCACTTTTTGTCTAATGTAAAATTAAAGACAGCTGAAAGCCTACAATCTTTCTCTTGCTTGTGAATCAGTTGCAGCATAATTACCCCTCCAAGGCTTGAATAGCAGTGAAGAGCCAGATCTCTGCAAAGGCCCATCATCCCAGCAAGAGCTCCAGGCGTTTCTCTGCTCCTGAGGACATTAAATCAGAAGTCATTAAAGCAGAGGTCACAGACTAATGAAAACTCCTGGACTGTACTCTGTGCGATCTCTTATCTGCCACTGCTGAAACTCCCTTGGCTCCTGCAGCAGGGAGACCCAGGATCTCCACAAAGCATCGTGTGCCTCCTTCTGAGACCTTCTACAGTGCAGATACCACTGTAGTGCTGCTTGCCACAGGGTTTTCTCAGCCCCATTCCCAAAGTTAAAAGGAGTTTATAGAGGTCCATTAGATCTTTACACAGCCAAACCTTTCCTGTGTGTGAGGTCAGGTCTAGCAAACATGCATTGCTTTCCCAGGGTGGATTTTCTTCCATAAGACACTGAAGCAATTCTAGGAATGAAATCCACCACTTGCTATGGGCAGGTTTCTCCTTTCTCCAGATTTTTTGTAAACTTCCTCTAACTCAAAATTTGCTGAAGCATCTGGAGACATTGCAGTGAGGTTCTGCCAATGCGCAAAAATAAACTAACAAAACAACACCAACCAAAAATCCAAGATGTGTTTTCCAGAAGAATTGTGAACTGTTCCAGAAGAACTGCGACCTCATGCTCATTGTTTATAGTAGGTTTTCAGATGGTGATCTGAGGTGGTATGAGCAGAGGAGGGCAAATTACATAGGAGCAGGACATGTGTGTGGAGTTTAGGGTAAACCTTGGACAAACTGCAGCAGTGCCATGACCTCCAGTATCAAACTTGGCCTGATGGTCAGTGCTACACACAGTCCTCTTTAGGCTTATTTCACTCTGGAAGCTTTCAAAATATGCTTGAATAAAAAAATTACATCCCTAAAAGACACCAGGCTTCCTTCGGACATTTCAGGTTTTCCCAGTCCCTTGTGACTCCTCCCAGCAAACGGGTACCAGCTCACTTTCAATGCCCACATCCATCCAGACTCCAAGCACAAAACCAAACTGGTCACCTGATAGCTGCTGTTGTGCACTTTATGTGTGCCAATATTTTGGAATACCCAGCTGTGTGTATGGGACTGGCATGGCACACACCTAACAGGGCACACAGCAGCACAAGCAATATCCTTCAACCCAGAAGTTTTGGAAATCTGAGAAGCAGAAGAGCTGATGGCTGGTCATTAAACTGACTGTTATAGGAGAGGAAGGGAATGTCTCTGCTCCCTAATGAAAAGGATAGACAGATATTGAAGAGGAGTAAGTTGGACTTTAATTACTGTTTTTGATGTCTGATCTATAACTCCCTAAAAGTTTTGTACGGGAGTAATAGGGAAGCATCAGAAAATTCCACTGGGATATAGATGAGGTCCAGTTTGCAAAAATATCCTCTTCATAAAGAAGCTCAATGCCCTCTTTTACTTGGCAAACCATCATGAATTTATGATGCATTGCATTTGGAAGGCAACACGGCGCACAGCTGAGGCAAGTAACTGAAACGCCGGGAGAGTAAAAGCAAAATGTTCTGAGAGTGAGGGTGCATATGGGGATGTATTTGAAAAAAAATTATATCTATATAAATATACACACACATTTGCTAGAGAAAATGTATATGTATTTATAAAAAAATCTAAACTTCTCACCAGTCAAAAGTTAGAAATGATGCAAAACGCATCTGCTTTGATAAGTCTGTTATAAATCTCTTAGCTTGAAGCTTTTAACTGACCCTTTCCAGTTCATGAATATTTTAAGGGAACCCAGTTTAATTTAAAACAACCCTGGATCAATATATGCACTTATTCTGGCACTGTCCAAATTCCAGATCCTTGTATTATCAAAAATTGTATCATACATCTCCAGTTTGGCTCCAAATATGGGGTTCATTCAAGGCTGGAGCCCAATTTAGGGGTAAGCCTAATTGGACTGAAACCTAAAAATGCCTGTATGGAGCCTGGACAAGGAAAACAATTTGGCAAACTATATTTAGAGCAATCCTGTGACATAAAGTCTCCCCTATTGCCCGGTGCTGATGTCCAGAGAAGCACAAAAATGTCCTGGGGAAGGGGTGGTTTCCATTATCACTTTGGGGTGGTGTTCAGCTTGGGATAGCAGCAAGGAGATGTTTCTGTGTGCAGAGGAAGGCCACTCTCCCCAGCTTCAGAAACTTGCCTGCTTTCTCCCCAGAGCACTAATGGGGAGAAGAGACATCTGCCCCACAAGAACTGACACTTCCAACCTCTTCAGGAGCTCCTTCCATGTGAAAATATTTTCAACAGTCCAAAATCACAACTGCCCTGAACACCCCTTGGTAGAAGCCCTCCTGCCTGACATCAAGAACTGCAAGAAAGAGGCTGAGAACTGCAAGGCTGACAAATTATTCTTTGAAGATTTTTAGGATCTTGGAGCACTGGCATGACTTTGCAAAGCTTGCAAAAAGCATCTATTTATAAGAAGAACTCCACACATACTGTCCACTTTAAATATTAATGGCATTAGCAACTCTTCACTGTCCCACAGATCAGTGTTCTCCTCCTCTTGTCTTCACATAACTAAGAGGAATTTCTTAATAACTACAGTTAAAAACTAAATCCTGCCTTCCTCTAAAAGTCAATGAGAGTTTTGCTCTGAGTCATGATTTATTGTGTACTTATGTTTTTCCTTCCTAGCACTGTTCATTTCTTTAAAAAAGTTCTCTTGAAAGACACTAGCATATATCCTACTGCAACAAATATGTTTTTCATTTTAAAACCTCTCTTTCCATACATCTCCATCCACTGCAAAATTCATTTGGTGCCACTAATACAACACAGATCCTGTATTAATCCAAGCAGGATACTTCTATCACCATTAGGTTTTGTAGCAGTGATGGATGCCGGGCAATCATCCTCTCACCTGGTGCCAGCTCCTGCACTGGGACACCCTTGTGAGCACAGCACCCTTCAGAGTCTTCCCAAAAGCATGGACACAGATTTACAGGTGTCTCTGGGAAGGGCTGTGGTATTTTTTTTCTCATCATTTTGATGCCTGAAAAACATCAGTTTCCACAGGAAGGAGAGCCTGAATCAGCTTCCAGATGCCCTGGTAAAAAGAAAACCTATTGGTCATTTTAAATGCAATGAAAAACAGATATTTAGTTGAGATTGCATCACAACGCCAACGTCTCCACCTAATCACACATGCTACCGGTGATAAAAAGGCAGAAACACAGACTGATTTTGCATTTGAGGTGTATCTGTGTGGGTTTATTCTGTGCACAGATTGTGTAACCAACCTCTAAGGAAATACCTACATAAACATCCAGCCTGTGACTTCATTAAGCTGCTCCCTGACTCCATGGGAAGTCCGGAATAATCTCTATAGAAAGAACACGATCAATATGTTATCGAGAAGATAAGTCAGTGTCAACGCTAATGTTTAAATATTCATCTACTTGTACCAACATCTTGTCTGTTACCGAAACAACAGGAATATTCAAAGATTAACTCTACATAAAAGACTCGGTAATTTTTTTCTCCAATTCCTTGTTTTTCTCTCGTCAGTTCTACGAACAGTTGTTAAGTAGAACAGGTTGGCATTTTTTCATCAAAACGTTACTTATTTGAAAAATGGGTCTTGGAACAAACCAAGACTTTTGCAGGAAATTTTCATTTGGGGAAATTTTTCAGCTTGTTGTCAAGAAAAGTGAAAACTGAAAAGAATTCCTTTTCCAGGATACACAATAGTTCTGAATATATAATCAAAAGAGCTAAAAGAACCAGACGGTATTTGTTTTAATCCAAAGAATTTGAAGGGAGAGAATATAAAAGGACTCATATTAACTGCAAGCACATTTATGAGGAGCTTCGGAAGAGGGAAGATTTGCTTCTCCATTCAGGACTACTTAGACTAACTCCAGAAAGTACCGGAGGAGAGAAGGAGGGAGGATGACTCCCAAGCATCTGCGACCCACTCAAGCCATTTCCAGCACTGAGAAGAGACTTTCCAACATTTCTGCAGTGAAAGATCTGTTTAAAATTAGAAATAAAGAAAAAAAAATCCATGTAGACGATTCAGGAGCATGTGAAATGCTTGGACAGAAAGATGCTGAAGTTCATTGAAGCTTGTGTTCTGCGTGGCTCTGCTTGGAGGATCTAAATATAACCAACGTTTCTGCCACCAGAGGCAACAGTCCCCTGCAAAGGAGGAGAAAAGTGGTCTCCCAGATGATCATCACACTGCCCTGAGAATTCCTGCTGAAAGGCATTGACGTGGTTTCATGCAAGATGCTGAGTACATCTACCCGAGGTCTGGAAAATGTAATATATAGTGGTGAGCCAAGCCCTACATCTAATTCCTCTGTTACAGCATAGGCACTTTGCAGCGTGTCAAAAGCAAACCAACACTTCCAACACCTTATTCACAGGTAAGCATTAAAGTAGAGACTGTTACCATTTCTGAGGTGGGATTTGAACATCAGAATTGGATGAGTGATATGACAATAAGAGAAGTAACAGAGAAAAACCACACTGTCACCAAGGGAGGATTGTAATGGAAAAGCATAGCTTTTGCCATTTTGCTATTTACCAAAAGCCTTGTTTCAATCAGGGCTGTAATTAAAGCCCTTAATCATTCTGAACAGTTTCAAGTGAATGGCTTCTCTCATGCATTAACATATCATTTACACAACTGTACATGTAAGGTAGTGTCAGGAGTCTGTCTGGACATAGCAAGCAGCCTATGGAAACATAAATCTATTTCTCAGTATTTTAATACAAATCTGAAAATGCCAGTTTACACATTTAAGAAGCTGTTACAAACAGTCGAGAAAAAGAATATGTATCTTGTGAATTAATGAGGCTTCCTAAAGACACAAAGTGTGTCTGTACACAGCCTGCTACGCTGGAGAGAGGGGAGCAAATAGAGCATGGCAGAGAGCACTTGCAACTGCAGTGTGGGGCTGTGCCCGAAGGACATCTTCTGGGGCAGGGAATATCATCCCCACACCCAGCATATATTCAAAAACATCTTTATGTCTTCAGATGGAAAGGGATTGAGGTGGGAATGACTTGTACTCACCGATCAACAAGAGCCTTCCTGTTTTTGCTACACCAATGGAGTCCTGCTTCCAGAAGCTTCATGGATTGTGATGGAGTCGTTTGTGGGGCAAGTAAATGAAGGTTAAATCCAGGCCTTGGTGTTGAGAGGCATTTCTGGGCAACCTGCACCCTGCTTGGTCCCTCTCCAGCGTTCCTCTTTTGCCTGGTGCAATGGGGCAGCACTGGCAGCAGAGCAGAGGGAAGAGGTCAGGTAGGACAGGTGGGGAAAGGAGAGCTCCAGAGAAAGAGGAAAGAGGTTTGAATGGAGAAAAGACACCAGGTAGGTGAGAATCGAGTATCAAACACCTGCTGTGAGTCAAGAATTTTGAAGAATTTAAATCTATTGTGGTGAGAAGGCATATGCTGTAGGACTGCATTGGGGTTCTCCAAGGAAGAGCGTGTGCTTTCCTTCCCTTCTTTAAAGAGTTGAAACAGTGTGGAAATTAGTATATAATCAGATTTATAATTACAGTGTAAAACATTTATGATAGTAAGCAAGGCTGGGAAAGTTATCCAGTTTTCAGTCCTCAGCTCCTTGTGTTTCCTCTCCCAACAACTGTTTAGAAGTTCATCACTTTCTTGTGATGGGGTACAACTGCTCCATTTTGTTCCTCCAGAAAGTTGCTGGAAAGGCAGCAAGAGTCTCCCAGATCTTCCCGCTCCATAATCCAGTGGGAAGGGCAATCCCTTTCTAACTTGCTAGCCAAAGTTGTGGGAATTTGCCAAAAAAAATTTGCCCTAATAAGGGAACTGCTAATTTCTTTAAGAAAATGGTCCAAAATAGGTTTTGCTGAACTTCCACTGAAACACTGGCATGTTTCTGTGGAAGAACTGGTACACTCACAGCGCTGCGGTGGACTTTGCAGGGAAGTGTTGGCAATGGGATGGACTTCACAAGCTGGGCCTGTCAGAGCCTGGGCCTCTCAAAAAGCAGAAAGCCACGAGGACTTGTGTCCTCACAGCTCCTGGTAGGTCCAGTTTCCTTCATGCGCAGCTGCAAGCCCTGAGAGCCACATCTCACAGTGCAGTGTCTCCTCTCCTGCTCCACACTGGAAATCTGGACGGTTCCCACCACGTCTGCTCCAGTTCTGTGCTGGAACAGAGATGTAAAACGCACCTGGGTGAAACACCACCGCCCTGCGGCCCTTGGCCTTGCACACCCGCATCCTCGAGGCACCCATCTCCCAGATGTCTCCCAGCACCAGATACACTGTGTTGCACTCCGGGGGTTGCAGCAGGGGGTACAGTCAGCAGGTACTGCAGGTCACTGTCCTTGGGTCACCAGATGTCACCTACAGCACCTCTGCCTTCAGAGGTGCAACCTTAAAATATTTCTTTCCAGATGAGCAATGATGGATGGACGAGCTAAAGGTATAAAATCCCCCTTTTCCTCTCAGACACCACAGTAACATTCAGCCCCACTTCCATGTCAAGCTCAGGTCTGCATTTTAACATATACATCGATGAGACTGTGTAAAAAAAAAATCTAATATTATGCTTTTGAATAGAGAATTTACCTAAGTAAATAATTATTTTTAAACCCAAGATTTAAGCAGCTTTAGTATTCCACATTATGCTAATGTTTGACAATTACTAAGTGTGGGTATCAGCCAGCATTTTTTTTTAAGTTTAATTTAAAGCAATTTGACATGGAAAGGTTATTACTTTAGTTGCCAATAAAAGCTGTACTTTTAACATAAGTGTACACCAAGCCCTAGGGTATGTGACTATTATCTTTTCTGCAATTATGTGGTGTTCTACATAAATGTTTAAAAAAAAAAAAACTTAGAAATATCAAAAGTACTAACTTAGCTGCAATATAAAAGTTGAATAGCAGAGCCGGGAAGCCTGGCTCCCGCAGACACAACACAGGTTGAGGTTTCCTCCTAGAGGTACCGCCGGGAACGGCGCCTCCGCCTGCACAGCATCGCATCCCCCGCATCGCATCCCCAAACCGCATCCCCAAATCGCATCCCTTCTGCACCGCATCCCTTCTGCACCGCATTCTTTCTGCACCGCATCCCCCGCCCCGCATGCCTTCTGCACCGCATCACCCGCACCACATCCCCCAAACTGCATCCCCCAAACCGCATCCCTTCTGCACCGCATCCCCCGCACCGCATCCCCCTCACCGCATCCTCCGCACTGCATCCTTTCTGCACTGCATCCCCCAAATCGCATCCCCCAAACTGCATCCCCCGCATCGCATCTCCCCCGCACCGCATCCCCCAAACCGCATCCCCCAAACTGCATCTCCCACACCGCATCCTCTGCACCGCATCCCCTGCACTGCATCCCCCACACTGCATCCCCCACACCACATCCCCCAAAACGCATCCCCCGCACCGCATCCTCTGCACCACATCCTCCAAACTGCATCCCCCCCAAACCGCATCCCCCTGCTCTGCATCCCCCCAAATATTCCGTGCTGGGAGGGGAAAAGGTTTTTCTCACTTTCCCAAGATGACAGAATGGTTCTGGTTGGAAGGGACCACACTTTGTCTCCTGGTCCCACCTCCATGCCCAAGGAGGGTCATCCTAGAATACATAGCACAGGATTGCAGCCAGACAGTTCTGGAACATCCCCAGTGAAGGAGACTCCACAGACTCTGGGCAATCTGTTCCAGTGTTCAGTCACTGCACAGCAAAGTTCTTCCTTGTGTTCAGGTGGAACTTCTTGGGAATCAGTTTCTGCCATTGCCTCTCATCCCATTACTTGGCACCACCACCACCATCCTTTTGATACCTTCCCTTTGGATATTTCTACATGCTGACATAAACCTCTTGAGCTTTGTTTTTCCCTTAAAAGTGGAAATTGCTGTTTCTGCTTGGCTTTAGGGCTGTGTCTCCAGAAGAGACCCCATGGCTGTGGCAATGAACCTCCCACTGGGCACAAGGCAGAGTGTGGGGACCCCCATGCCCAGGGAGCAGATTAATACATATTCCAGAGATCCCAACCCAAATACCAAGATGGTGCTATCGTACTGAAGCAGCACTGCATAGTCACAGCCCTGCCTTTGAGTGGAAGTCAGACATTTCCCTCAGGAAATTCTGTGGGAGATGGTGAAGAGCCACAGTGCCATTGCTGGAGCTCCCAAATGGATGAAGCTCTGGGTTCAAGACCAGATTGGACCATGTTTTGAGCAACCTGGTCTAGGGCAAGCTGTCCCTGTCCATGGCAGGGGGGTTGGAACTAGATGATCTTTAAGGCCCCTTCCAACCCAAACCATTTTATGACTCAACAGGCCTGAGGAAGAGAGGGATGACAGTGTGTCCTTTGGAAGAGACAGGCCAGCTCATAGATACCGGAGGAAAGACACTTTCTTTCTGACACATGGTCTCCTCCAGGATGTTTCTTTGGCCAAAGTGAGGGTGCCATGAAAAACAAAAGTGCTATGAGGGCATTTGACCACTCCCTTTGGAACTTGGCACCAAGTGCTGTGTTCCCTTGGGCTGCTTAGTGCTGAGCCCCTCCTGTGTCATGCAGTGAGAGTTGGCCCCTTCCACCAGCCCCCCTGGGCCAACATGGGGCAGAGCCAGGGCCCACATGGGCACGGTGATGTCTCCAAACAGGAGCCAAGCCCCACATCAGCCTGTGAAGGTAAACTCACTCCTCTGCTCTGCGCACTCAGCCTTTCAAAGGCAGAGCCTGGGGGCAAACGGAGTGGGCGAGACAAGCTCTAATCCAAACACGGGAGGCTGCTTAGTTAAGAGATAATTTTGATTTTTTTTTTTTAAGTCTAGGTGAGCTTTTTCATGTCTGGGTTTTGTTTTGAACTTGAAACTTGTGAAAATCACAGCATGACCTTTGCTGGCTGAAAGTCTTCCCAAAACCAGCCAGCACCAGGGCAGTGAAGTTCAGCTTCCTGAGGTATCCTGCCAGTGCCTTTTGGTGCTGAACTGCAACCATCTCCAGGCAGGGAATGGAAGTTCAGCCTCAGCAGTCCATTCAGTCCTTTGTCTTTCTGCTGAGAAAGTGAAAACACTGTTCATAGTTCCAGTGCCAGCTGCAGTTCGTGTTTCAAATTAACTAAAGTTCATTATTTTACACTTTAGGTAGAAGCTGCAACAAACTGTTCACCAGCAGTCCAAGCAATAGTATACAAGCCCCTCTAGGATCCCTTGGAAGAGCTCCTGATGAGTTCACCAATGTTTGCACGTTAACCTCTGGGTGAAAAGCCAGCCAGAGGGATGTGAGAACTCCGCCGAGCCCTCCAGAGCATGACACAAAATGATGCAAGTGTGGGAGCTAGGAGAGAAAAGGTTTTGTGAGCCCAGAAAAATAATAAAATGTTTAAATCCTTAATTGTTTTTCTTGAAGATTTATCCAAAATCAAGCTCTACTTAAGCCTGTGAGTTTGCAGAGCATTGTCAATAAATTAGATCATGCACGCAAGGAAAGGATTTCAAGCCAAAAAGCTCTAGCCCTGAGTCGCTTAACAGCAACACTCCCCAGAAAAACGACTGGAGATGAAACATGAGATATGTATTAATTATCAATGGTCTAATAGAAAATTTAATGAAGACAAGTATCTTCTTGCACTTTATCCACGATAACGATGATAGTACGTCAGCGAGGCGCATACCTTACAACGTAGCAGCGAATGTCAAGTCTGAAGCCATTATAGCAATTCCCCACAATAATGGCCAGCCAATGCATGGGCTTGTAGCACTTAATCAAAGTAATGACATCCATCCACAATTATTTATGTTATGGTAACAAAGAGCTGCCAAATGCAAAACAAATGACATGAGGATTTGCAAGTGAATTTCTTCCCGTAAATTCTCCTTAGGTTATGCTTAAGGGCCCGCGGGATGGAAGTCTGTGTACATCCAGAGCCAGATCAGAACCGTGGGGTTACTGTGACACGTTTTACTGCCTACAAGCAATGAACCCAACGCAATCACCAAAATGAGCTCTTCAGCCAACAGAACTCTACCAGCATCATCTGAGCTGGCCAACAAGAGCTGTCTTCAGAATTTTACAAGAGGAAAAAAAATATTTGGAAGACAACCTTTGCTTACTTCTGTCCATCAAGGAAAACCAAGACCCAGTTGTATCAACACTTAAACATGCATTTAACTTAAAGTACATGAGCAGTCCCTACTTACCTCAATGGGCTTTGGATTAGAGCCATTATAATTACCAACCACGATTCTCTATTAAGTGCAGCACTGTTCTTGCAGGGGCATTTATGTGGGTGTTTGTATAAAAACACTGTCAAAAACTAAAGAACACCAGTAAATACAAAATGACAACATTCAGGTTCAAATGCAATGAACTAATTTATTTTTTTTTTAACATTACATCCAACTGTTTTTCACCACTCACAGATGTCACTGGAACAACTTGAATACAAAAAAATTGCCTAAGAACAATAAACTACACAGACCAGCTAATATTGATTGCTTTAAAAATGCCCCCTGTTAAACTTAAATAATAGCCAAATCTCACTGCAGTAAATGTACTTTTATATCATTAAATACTAATTTAACAGTAATGTGACTGCGCAGTGAAAAACATGAAAATGCAGAAACTGAAAGATTGCCCTCTTTTTTTGCCTTATTTTTCCTCTGCATTATACAAGCCTCCAAATTAACACCCGAAAGAAGAAAACAATAATTTCACATTAGCTGGCCACACAAGCGAAACACAGGACTAAGCTAAACTCTGATACGCACTTTCCAATGCCCCCTGAGCGGGGAGGCCGGAGGACGCTGCTCACCACAGGCTCTGGCCACCCTCGATGACCAGGTTGTGGCCAGTCATGTAGTCCGAGGCTTCGGAGGCCAGGTAGACCACGGCAGCCTGCAGGTCCGTGGGCTGGGCCAGCCTCCCGGCGGGAATTTCGGCCAGCCAGCGCCGCACCAGCGGCCGCAGCTCCCGCGAGCGGATCAGTGGCGTGTCCACGATGCCCCTGCAGCGAGCACACCAACAAGGGTTTAGCGACTGGCAGGAAAGGCAGCACCCAGAGGTGTTTGAGGTGTTGGTTCAGAAGGAAAATAGTGCAGTAGCACAAAGGAGATGAGCACGTCCAACCTGCTCTGCCCTTGCTGAAAGTCACAGTGCAAACTGCCATTGCACTCCTTTCCTACCATTGCCTTTCCCTGCCAATGGGCAGCTTAGAAATTTCCTTTAAAGTAAATATACACACACACAATCTTCTTAGCTAATAGCCCAACCCCCTTACTTTTAGGTTACTCATAATCACCAGTTTGAATTTCTTTCTAGAAAACAAGTGCAGCATTGGAAACAAAAGTGCCTTGAATTGGATCTGTCATGGCTTCTGGGAACTGCTGTCCTTCTACCCATGTCTCATCACTCCACAAATAATGTCACACAGCGTGTTTGTGTACAGCCTGGAGAATGAAAATAGACCAACTCCCCATATGTCAAAAAATGAGGGAAACAAAAGCCAATGCCCTTCCAGGCACCAGACCCTTTCCACACAAAAAAAGGAGAGGCAGACATAATCACAACATGCCCAGTGCAATCCCCCTTAAAACAACACCTGACAAATCACATTGATTTACCTGCCTTGCCTCTTTTACATTTATGAGTGATTCCAATATTTACTAAAACTCTGCTAAGTTCATTTTTTTCAGGTGCCCTAAAAGTGAGTGATGCTGCAGAAAGCACAATGCAGGGTGAAGATTTGGCTGGCTTTTATGACTTTAACTGCAACTGATTTGTCATACTCCTCCTTAACAACATATTTGTATTTTGTGAAATGTATAATTTTTTCAGCCCCTGAACAAATATATTTACATAACTGTGTCTAACGAGAAATTACATTTAACTTCTCAGAAATGACAATAACTAAAACCTGAACTGCCAATTCCACTTCATTAGTGTGGTAGAAATGCATTCCAAATGTTAATAAAAATTCCAACATGCTGATAAATTAGCGCTTCTAAGGAGCATGTGACACCTTGGTTAACATATTCAACCTCAATTATATTTCTCTTCAGCACCCTGTTATCTGGAACCTTTGCTGGCAATCAGAGGTGCTGTTTTTCAGCGGCCAATTTTCTAGATAATGTAGCTTATCAACACTGTGGGTAAACTTGCCAATGAAATCAGGCTGCACTGAACCACACACACGCTAATTGCATCTCTTTTTTATGCATATTTACAGACTGTCACTTCAAAGAAATCAGTGGCCCATTGAGGCAGCCAGTTAGCTGGAAGAATTGCCTCTTGCAAATGAAAATTAGCAAACAAGCTAGTGATAAATATGAAATGAACAAAGTATAAAAATACCCGTTTTGTTCTGAAACTTCATCGGCATCCCAATTTAGACTTCCAAGGAAATAATTTTTTGAGGCAGACTGGATTCTGGGTATGAGATTTACCTTTTGTTTTAAATGAAGGCTGAAATCCACTATTTACTCTGTTACGAAGTGGAACTAATTCAGATTTTCCCCCAAACATTTCTGTTTGCACTAATCAGGCAGGATTTAAATATCGGCTTTATATTTTATTGTAATTGTCAATAAAGAGCAGAGCAGTTCAGAAACACTGAGCGATGCAACTCACTTAAGTTCTGGCAACATAACAAAATCAAGCACATTCCAGTATAGGACTGCGGATGGTTTACTTATTTCCTGCAAGCACAGCCCCCTGCTCTCCCTCCTTGCTTTCCCAAACTCCTCAAGAACTGGTTTTCTTCAGAGAGAAACGTGCTTTGAGCAGCAGACATGAAATATATTGAACTCCTTTCCCTTACGTGACTCTCACCCTGCTTACAAAACCATCACCATCATCATCATTCTGGCTTTACACCGTCAGAGACCAGAATAAGATCCATATGATTTTCTTATTTTTTTCATTTACAGTTATATTTTAACCCCCAGGGAATGCAGATTAGTGAATAAAACACACAGTCCTCCAGCACAACAGATTTTGCTAAAAAGAGGACGTTTTTCAATCTGTTCAGAAAAATGATCTTTGGTCTGATCACTGCAGCCTGCAAATCACCACGCTGTGCTTCTCGCTGGACCTCGCTTTAGGTTCATGTCACATAGAAAAAATTTAGATGTGTAACCAAACTTCACTGCAAATTTTTGTTATAGAAATGAGAAAAAAATACAGCGCAAAACTTAAAAGTTGCAAACACACATACTGATGGCACTATAAATATTAGGCATGTCATTGATACTACACATCTTCTGGGAAAGCTTTGGTGCCAAGTTGGGCAATTTAATGTTGTCGAACCCTTTTAGGCAGATTTTAGTTGGCTCCTAACCAGTTCCAGCAAAGACAACTGCCAATGCATTAATTCCCTACCTCATCTTGTATGCAGTGCTGAGCCTATCAGTACTTTCTGTTGCATGTCAATGTAATATCAAACTGCTGGTTCCTTAGTGTTAGATATGAGCATCAATATTTCATTATTGATACACAGGACAATTTGAGACATTAGGGGGAAAAAAGACCGCACAAAAAAAAAAAAAAGGGAAAAAACAATTGCCTAAAACATTTCCACTTCGAGAGGCACATTAGGAAAAATATCACTTACCAGATACTTAACTGGAATTGTTACGTGCACTCAATCCCCAAATGAGAGCAAAAAAAAGATTCCATCTGTGTGTAACTTGATTTCTTTCAGATGAGTTATTAATTTGAATGAGTTAAGTACACTCCACTTAATCAGGAAGTGTTTAATCACAAGATCCACTTAATTGGGACATCTCCCAAGGAATTAAGATTTAAGTCCAAAGATACTTACCAGCAACGACTGCTGCTTAATGGGGATAGTAATGCTGCTTAATTGGGATGCCTTCAGGTGATGCCAGGGTGTTCCTCCTGCCAGCTCTGCCTCTCCTTCCCCCTGCCGCGGCGTTCCCCAAACCTGCGGTGATCCTGCCCTGCCTGATTTCTGGGGCTACAAGCTTGGAGCAGCACTGCTTTCCTGCTGCCCCAGAGGAGCAGGGCAGGCTGCAGGGCACACTAAAGCTCTTTGCCCATCAGCTCAAACCCAAATCCCTGCAGCACATCAGTGGGGAGCATGGTTCATGCCCCAGGGCTGCTGGCCTGGCTGCAAGGTGACCTTAGTATCAGCCTCCAGGTGCCCATCACAATGGTGGTCATCACGTTATGGCATTTCATGTCTTGCAAATCAAGAAGAGGGCAGTAATTAACCAAAAAAAATGGACATGGATTCAGTGTAAGAGCTGCAAAAATGACATGTTTTAATGCTGCACATGCCAAAAAACAGGCACCTGCCAGAACCCTTTCTTCCATCACACCCAACTCATTTCCATGTCCTGGGACCGACAAAGAGACTAAACCATGTGCCCAGGTCCCCTCTGCAGTTCAACCCTTTCAGGAGGACTCCAGAGTCACATCCCTTTCAGGAGGACTCCAGGATCTTCTTGTTGTTTTTTTTTTTGTTTGTTTGTTTGGTTGGTTTTTTTTTTAATTTTTTTTTTTTCATGATCTGTGCAGCAGGCTATGAGGTGGTGGCACTGGATGGTGACACAAGGACTGAGCACATTTTCCACGATAGCAACAGCATAAGTCAGCCAAAGCATCCAGGGAATCTCAGCTGCCTTCTCTCCCTGGGTATCAGGTTTGCCTGGCCAGCCAGAGGAGCTTGCATGTTCAATTTTATAAATGCAATAAATCATCCTAAGGACTCTGTCATAACATTTTATGCATTGCTAACTTTTATGCATTGCTCTGCATAAGTTTTATGCACTCATTAAGAAATTAAGTTGATAAAAAGTGACCAGATAGGAAGAGGGGGAAAAGGCCAAAAGGTTTGCATGGTGAAATAATGTTTAAGGCCAGACTGGAGCACTTGGAGCTTCAGACAGAGGCACGCTGAGAGTGCCTTAAAGCTTTAATGCAACCACAACTGGGAGAGGCAAAGTACTTAAGGACACAGATATTTTACTTATCCAGAGATGATCTTGGGTACCATCATGCCCTATATCTACATCTGTGCTCCTCAGACTCCTCGAAATCCCACCCTGTCATGATACTGGGGCTCCTGCTGGTGTTGGGTACTCAGAACACGTGGGTTGAAGGTGTCCCTGGTCCTTAATGAGTTATGGTAAGACCAATGACACTTGTGGGGTCCACGGTTCTGGGGATGGGTCCAAATGTGCACTGAAATGCAGGTTCACATCTCACACAGACTGAGGTGAAAATGTGGATAGTTATTCACTCAGAAGCAGATGTGGCTTTTGTTCATGGTGACGAGGGATCTGAGCTCTCTGATCAGCTGCAGGCTCCTTCCTCTGAACTCTGCCCACAGCTCCCTGGGCAGCTCCAGCGTGAGGGGCTCATCCAGAGCTTGGAATTTCTGTGAGGAAAGTTCTGCCAGTCCCTGGAGTGGCTTGTCCAGGTTCCCACCTGCATTAGGGAAAACTACTCTGTCCAGAACAGGGGACCTCAAAGACAGCAAAACATTTGTTCTCTGTGTGCTCTTCCTGGCTATTCCCCCCAAAAAGCAGCACACTACCCCTTCCTGTTGTAGGATTTTGAGCTCAGAGCTAGAGTTTACGACAGGTAGAGATGATCAAAATGCAACCCTGTGTTGCCTTGAGAAGTAGAAAGAGTAGCCGTCTATTTTTACTCCATGCTCTGACAACTGTCACCAGAAACATAACTTCTCTAGATGTGAGAGCTTGTTTCCAACTTGTACAAAACAATGCATTTTGATCATTCAGCATCTATTTTTTCAATTTATGTAAGCCCTCTAGAAATGGGTAATTCCTCCTCTAAGAGCCTTCTCATCCATAATTGCTGTGAATGTGGCACAACTATCCCACCTCAGTTGGTGCAGATTACCCGTATGTTTTCAGACACAATTCCTGCCAGGTCCTGCTGAGCTTCCCTAATTCCCTTCATCTCCCCTGGCTCCTGAAAGCCAGTGTAAATTCACTAGCGCTGGTTGTGGGAACACTATTACAGCGCTGCTAGCATTGGCATGGGGAAAATCCCATTAGGAAGTAAGATGCTGTTGAAAGAATCTGTGGATCACATAGAGCGACGGCTGGAGTCACTGGTATAATTAGTAATAAATAATCATAAGGTAGACAGCTAGCACAAGCAAGGGGAGAGCAGACCGGCAGTAAAAACAGAGGCACTTGCCATTAAGCTCTGTGATTTTTTTTCCCCCTCCACTTTGTGGATTAAAATATGTAATTTGTTTTCCCTAATTTGATGTACATTATTATCTTCATTATTACAATTTAACTCCTGGGTTAAAATCCTGCCCTTCTTACTTACTCTGATTGACTTCAATGGTCTACAGAATTTGACCGCTTCCAATTAACGCTATCCACTTGGGTTTCTGCTCAGCACTATCATGCACTGCTAATTGTTTAATAAAATGACTGGTTGGGCATGTCTGTGAGAAACAGGGAGAGATGAAGTGGATCTGGTAGGAAAACTTTCCTTTGTGAAAAAATACCCTAAAACATAGAGCTTGAAGTCTCTAAAATAAGGAAAATGTAATTTGTAATAAATATATATATATTTACAAAACTACACCTGGTCTCCTGTGATTGTCAGAGCTGAACAGTAGCTCAGTAACAGCAATAAAATGTAGCTTTTAAAGTGCCTATATATTTGTCTCAAGTTAAAAGGGAAAAGAAGTATTGTCTATTAAGTGTCAAAAACCCTTTCTTTAACCACAGAAGGCTTGGACAGACTAAGGAAATATTTCATCCGGAAGGGAAATGCTAAAAACTACCCTTCACGTTATTGGAAAACCTATTATCAAATGCTAAAATCTCTCCTTAAATCCCTGAGTATACACAGCAACAGAGCAGGCTTGGTTCTAAGTATTTAAACCTTTGTTAAGGGAAAGGCAACATAAAAAGGGATGCAATCCACCTGCTAATTAGAAACTTTATTTGCTGAGATAGTGTTCATTTGCGCTTTGTAGAACATTTCATTCCCTCTGTAGTTTCAAAATGAGACTACATTTTACTTACGGAGAAATGCAGTTGACTTTTACTCCTCTGTCAATCCACTCGGTTCCCAATGTCTGTGTTAATTTTACGACCCCGGCTTTGGAGGCATTGTACGCCAACTGCTTCTGTGGGTGAGGGACTACAAGAGATTCAGAAGGAGAAAATTATTTATTCTTCCCAAATTAAGATAGCTTAGGTACTACACAGACAACTCCCTGCATTGAGATGAGCTATTTGCCCTTTTCTCAGGTACCAGGCAGAGAGCAGCAAGAATTCAGCCACCTACCACACAAAACCCTAAATATGTATTTTGCCATTTAACAATTTTGTCTCAGCAGCTGGGCTACTGGAAAACAATGGAGAAAATAAAAATAAAGCCATTTAAAAGGTCCTGTATTGGAACAAGGACAAAAACAATGTATTAAACATATATATGCAATACTTGACTCCTTTGAAGAAAGATCAATAATCATATTATTATCATAAAATCATATATTATACACATATGCATGTTTATATACTTGTACACTGCAACACTAATAAAATATATAATTATAAGATATATAATTAATAATATAATTAATAACATATATTATATGTTATGTGATATATTAATATTATTTATAGTATTATATGTTGTGTGATAACTGAATGCAACATTAAATTGTTTGATATGACATTATATGATATAATATGATAGAAGTACATAACATATTTTATATAACATATTATATATAGCTTATTGGAACAAATTATTCTCCCTAATTTTTAAATTATCTGTAGTCTGAAGCAAACACATCTTATCATCTAACTGCTGTTTGTGTGGATGTGAACACAGGTGCATCCCAAAAATTCAGAACACCCACCACTTTCAAAATCTGAAGCTTTTGAAAATGTTTCAGAGATGTCACATGTCAGTCAGAGACAGAAAATGATCAGCTTGCTAATTACAATGTTCAAGCTTGTTAGTGCCGTGTGCTCGGGTGGCTCTGCCCCTCTCCAGCTCAGTGAAAGCTACTTAAGGACAAATCCCCAGTGGGTGTAAAGTGCTTTAAACCCACGGGAGTCAATCCAAGGCAGCCCAGGTGTTGAGATTTACACCCACAAAGTGTCTCTCCTTGGACTTTTCTGGCTGCCATTAGGACTTCATTAAACAAATCCAGTGCAAAGCATCAATCAATTAGCTCTGTATCGGCAC
The DNA here is from genome assembly GCA_036630365.1 of Acanthiza pusilla. Taxonomy (NCBI): domain Eukaryota; kingdom Metazoa; phylum Chordata; class Aves; order Passeriformes; family Acanthizidae; genus Acanthiza; species Acanthiza pusilla. The sequence goes on from JAXCHO010000001.1 coordinate 4,751,332, forward strand.
TGAGCTTCACTGAGCTGCTGGCTCTGATGGAGGGAAAGTGGGGAAAATCAGGGCTAAATATCAGTAGCCAAAAAGACAGGCAATTCCAGCCTGTGGGGTTGGATAACGCTGAGCCCTGGAAGAAAGGGAATCACGGGGTTTGTGCAAGGTTCAGCAGCCAAACCCCAACACACAGCATTTTGATAAAAGCACATAAGCAGCACCGGTAGCTGACATTAAAATGGTCTTAATAAATTAAGCTGATGCATCAGTTCTATATCACTTCCCACCATGGCATCCCAACACACCCACTACTGATTTTATTGACCTAAACTCTTGGGTTTGAATATGTCAGTGTAAAGGGCGGAAAGACAGTGATAACTGAGTTACCCAAATTCTGAAAGAGCCAAAAGCCCTGCTGCAAATTACTGAGCATGTGAACAAGGACCTTTGCCTTGAACAGAGATGTTTGTGAGTAGATTTAAAGCACACATGTGATGGGAGCAACAATTAGAGGGGTTTTTTCTGCATGTGCTGCAGCTTTTCTCAGAATTCAGAGGCCTTTTCCTTGCTGCAAAGAGCATTTCCTACCATGGCTCTCCTCTGCCAGCGTTTATTCTGTGCTCATTTTTTGTTCCACGTGAAATAATTTGCATCTTGACCAGCAGAACTGCTTTGCCCTCTGTGTGTGCCTGGTGCCCCCTGACGCAGCGCGCCGTGGGGGCTCCCGAAAAGATGCGGAGCACAATTTCTTGATTAATTGCCATGCATCAGCTCCAAGTTACATACAACTTCGGTAGTTAACCTCGTAACCTCCCAAAAGCAGTTCTTTGCTAAACTTTCCAAACATGTCTGTCTGTGATAAATCATTTTGGTGATCCCTTGCTAAGAAGAGAGGAGTTTGGCACTGGCTCTGCAGCTACAGTGCATGTGGGTGAGAACAAGTTGCTGCAAGCCACAGGAATCAGACTCTGACTCGGGGTGGGTGATGAGACAGAGTTATAAAATGTCCTTCCATGGACTTTTGTCTTTATAAGAATATCTAAGGAACGTAATTAGGAGGATGAAATTTTCCCCTGCTGAGACACTCGGCCACTCTCAATTGGAAGAGCTCAAGGAGAAGCCAATGGGTGCTGTGAAGTTCTGGGGATGGATGGGATTTCTGTGGCTAAGCACCCCACACCACCTGCTCTTCCTTTACCGAAGGTGGTCTCTTACAGACAGAAAAGCAAATCTGTTACCCTCCAAACTCATACAAAATGGGGCTTGGGATTAAAGCTATGCCTTCAGCAGTGCCACCAAAAAATCTGCGTTGCTGAGGCTTCTGGGAAGCAAGGACACTCACTCCTGTTCAAGACAAAGATGGCAGGAGAAAGCAGATAAAAATTCTGCCAACATTAGCTGCATTATGTTTCAAATACCTTTGTCCTGGTTTTGTCTGGGATGGGGTCAGTTTTGTCCCCAATAGCTGCTGCAGTGCTGTGTTTTCCATGTTGGATGGGAATAATGTTAATGCACTGATGGTTTAGCTGTTGCTGAGAGCATCTTACTCTAAATCAAGGACTTTTCAGGGCTTCATGCTGCCCTGCTAGTAAGGAGGCTGGGGACAGAAGAACCTGGGAGGGGACACAGCCAGGACAGCTGACTACAGCTGGCCAGAGGGATATTCCAAATGACATAGCATCGTGCTGAAAAATAAAACTGGGGTGAGATGGGAGACTGACTGGGCATTGGTCAGGGGGTGATGAGAAACTGCACTGTGCACCCCTTGTTTTGCATGTTCTTTTATCCTTATTACTATTTTTCCCTCCTTTTCTGTTCTAATAAACAGCCTTTATCTCAACCCACAAGTTTTACCTTTTTTCCCAGACTCTCTCGCCCATCCTTGGGGGGAGGGAGGGAAGGGCCGTGGTGTGTTCACTGCTGCAGTTATACCACAACAACCTGACAGTGTTTTGCACCCTCGTTTGGTGCACCAGGCTGCCAGCCTGACCTTGAAGCAGCCACATAATGTTAATGAGAGTGCACACAGACAGAGCGGAGCGGAGCAGACCACTTCCCACTAAAGATATTCACTGTAAAAATTACAGCTCTGAGCTACACCTGTGTGAACCGCCGAGCCGCTGCTGCTGGAGCGTGCGCCTGGAATAATTCCAGCGGAATACCAGAATCAAAATGCACATATGCAAAATGTATGCAGCTTATCTTCAATTAATTAAAGCTGATTCTGAGCAGTGTATCTGGAAAAATCACAAACAAAAACCTCCCTATCCTGCTAAGTGTCTCCTCATTTTCCTGTATCTCTGAGGAAGGACTCAACCTACAACAACAACAAAAAAAATATCCCCTAACTATTTCTAGAAACATTTCATACTATGCCAGTTGGCCAACATACTTAAATAACCAACCAACCAACATATTTATTTAACATTCAGCAGATGGACATGATATGAACATCGTGGTTTTCAGTCGTAGTTTCATAACTACTAGATTTTTTCAATGCCAAGATTCAAACAGGTTCAGAAGGTAAACACATCTCTCCATCTCTTAACTTCTGGCCCAGCATGCATTAACTTTCCCTGACATTTAAATTCATCTTGAGATGACCCTTCCAGGCTGTTCTCAGGGCTGCTTTCCGATGTTCATTCCTGTTCCAGGACTGGTCCTGGCCTCAGATGTGATCCCCAGGTGGATCTCTGGACGTGGCTCACCAGCCGAGGAGGCGCAGCTCAGCTGGGGCTGGGATGGAGGCTGTGCTGCAATGGCATCACCTCCCAGCTCAGCAGAGCTGTGCCAAGCCCCCACGGAAAAGCTGGAAAACGCCTCTGCCTGAGCAGAGCAGACCACTGCTGGGCTGCAGCGAGGCTGGGAGCTGTGTGCCAAACCAGCAGATCCCCGGTAGTGCCAATTCCCAGAGCTCCCCAACTTTCTCCAGAATGGACTACCTCCCAGGAAATTTTGCTTTGTGACAATGATGTGGATGGTGACAGCCCAAGCACAGAGCAGAGCAGGAAAGCCTGAGGTATTTGAAATTTAATGCCCCACAATCTTTCCAGAACTACTTTTCTTGGGGAGGTTTTGTAACTTTACTAAACTGGGATGGAGGAATGGCACCTGTGTTTCAGCACAAGTAAAACAGCTGGTAAAGACACTTGAAAAAAATATTAACAACAACATTATAAATGGATTTTTGAAGAACCATTTAAAGTTACTGTGCAATAAACTGAGTAGAATGTCATAGAATGTCAAACTGGGCACAGTAAAAATAAACGTTATTCCGAAGGAAAATAAAAAGACTGCATATTTATGTAACATTCAGCAGATGGACATGATATTAATACAGGGGTTTTCAGTTGTACTTTTATAGCTACTAGATTTTCTTGCCTAACTTGGCAACCCAAGGCACCATTTGATTTTTGGATTTGGACAATACTGCAACAGATGTCCAGACCAATAAAATAAATTCCTAAAGGGCTATGCTTAATTTGTGTAATTGATCAATTTTTGTTACATGGGCTTCAGCTCAGCAGCCTTCCAGATTAGCTCAGCAGTAGGGATTTCATTCCATATGCTACAATGGTTTATTGGTGCTTTTGATGACACTGCTGATTCAGCAGCGTTGGTGCAGGCACCTGTTGGCAATGAGAATGTTATAAAACCCGTGGGTGTCGGGGCAAATATTGGCACAAAAATATTTTGGGTGGCTTGTAAGCATCTTGTGGGTTCAGCTTCCCACATGACACGGAGTTTGCCTGGAGCAGCACAGAGGGAACCAGAACCTCCTGTGGTATCCCTGCACCAGTCAGAGAAGGTGACTCCGCCTTTTTCTATAAAGAGTAATAAGTGCTCTAAAACATTGAGGACAGATAAATGTTGAAAAATGATATCAATAAAAATTTTGTAGTACATTTCCTCTAATATGAAATGTCAGTGATTTACTCCTTCCCAATACAGGTTTAATTGATTCAAATAGCATCGGTAGTAATTAAAATATGGATTCTGAAGCACAACTGTTAGCTCTCATCACTCACCTATTAAACTTGCCATAGATGCTGTGTTAATTATCTTCCCATATCCTTGATTCAGCATAATGCGGCCTGCAGCCTGTGACAGAAATTAAAGGAAAGACCAGTGACCCTTTCTGTGATTGTGCTAATAATGACATGATAATAAATTAGTCTTCACTTTTCAGAAGACTTGATGTGCTAACACATTTTTTTTAAGCACTTGATATAAAAACTTGGTGTAAAAATGGCTGATGCAGGAAAAAATCCCGTTGCCATTTCACACCTCTTCACTGTTGGCAATATTTTTTAAAAATAATCACTAAGGTTGGGAATTCCCCTCTCTAAGCCTTCTGGTTTTCAGATAACCACCCTTCAAAAAATTTTTGGCCATTCTTTAATGCCTGGGCTTGGGTAGCCAGCAAGTACCAGCTGCTTTTGAATATATTGACCAAAACCTGTAATTGATACAAAGCAAATCTCACCTAAACTCCACCAAAACTAGGACCAATTTTATTGTGATAATTATTGACCAAATGTTATTAGATCTTGAGATAAAGTAAATACTTAGAAAATTATTACCCATATGCAAAACTAACCAGTGCAGTGTTTCCCACTTACTTGGCAGCACAAAAATAATCCTCGTAAATTCACATTAAAAGTTTTGTCCCATTCCTCCAGGGAAGTCTCTTCACTTGCAGAGTTCAGATTGATTCCTGCATTGTTGCATGCAATGTGAACTGTGCCCCAGCGAGCCACGATTGCATCCACCATCCTTTGCACATCCTCAGGCTTGCTTACATCTGCTGCCAGGGCAAGGCTCTTAATGCCTGCATTGAAACAAGAGTGATGGAGTCAGCACAGCAATTCACAGGGAAATTTTTAAAAATCTATTTTATTATTATTTTTAATTCATATATATTTTTATATATGGCTATATTTTATATATATAAATATATTTTTATATATGTATATATTCCACCTTAATTCATTTCTCCACAAACTGTAGCAAAACGTGTGTTTGTCACTGCAATGCCATTATAAAGTTGCTGACTGGTGTGAGTTTTTTTGCTTTCTGGAGACCAACCTGGAGCCCAGGTGTGGGAGCGATGGCTGCCATCGGGCAGGACGAAGCTTGGAACACTGCACCATCTTCTGTCCAAACCCTCAACTGCAGCTCCCCCAGACACTGAAAGCTCTGCAGATGCTTTTCTCATGCCAGGTCCCCACCAAGACGCTCCAGAAAACAAATTTATTTGCCCCAAAATGCTTTCTGGATGAGCTACAGCGTGCAGAGAGTGGGAGCCTCGGACAAAACCAAGCCAGTTTTAGGTGGGAGCTAAGTGGGAATACCTGCAGGTATGGTAGTCACAGTGCCTGGGCTTATTTATTTCAAATCCCACTGCCAGAATAATGCAAACAATTGGAAGTTCAGAGATTTAACAAATTTGACCCATGCAGAAGTTTTGTTTTTTTTCCTGAAAATAATCCAGCCATTGACTTTTGCACCAGCACCGATCCACAAATAACTTCATTTAATTTATTATAAACATCAGCTTTAAATACCTTTATTATTCAGCAACATAAGAAGCCTGCTGAGGCACCTGATGCCACTGAGATTATACCCATCCTCAAAGTCAAACAAGGCTGCACCAGTAAGGGCTGTGGTGAAATGGCTCTTAACTCAGAAAAAGGAAGGGGGACAGCCACTGGAGTTGGACCATGGATCAGCAGTCTGGATAGGAAGTTAGAGCTGTTAAAGCAAGATTTTTTTTACTTCTATATAAATGACAGATTTGTTCCCCATTGGTCCCTCTCTTAGATCATTCTGATAAAACATTTAAAAGAAGGGATAAGCCTATTCTTAGGAGAATAGGAGACTCTCCCGGAATGAAGCTGAGATGGAGGCATCCAGGAAAGCAAGGCCAAGCAGGAATTGCCCAGCGGTGTGTGGAGAAAATGACAGGAAAGACGCTTTTGCATGGAAAAGCTCCTCCTCGTCTCCAGTGCCTCCAGGAGCCTGTCAGAGTGCACAGCCCGAGGTGATGCTGCTCTGGAGTGCCAAAACGTGGGAGCTCCTGTCCCCTTCAGCAGTGCCACAGTTCTCTTGACATCCATGGCACAGAAAAAATACAGACAACTGAGAAATGAATGCACGCTCTGCCACAAAACAAGACCTCTTATTTTATCACAGGTTTTATGCTAAATGTGCTGAAAAAATAAGAATTGCCAGACGGCCCCTGTTGCTCCTCCTAATTGTTATCAAGACATGTAACACACAGGCGGCTGCTGCAATCTTTCTTTTTCAATTTACAGACAAAACGGGTGCAAGCATGTTTCTAATGGTAACAGAAAGACTCTTCACCTGCCCTCCAACTCTCACCCCATTTAGAGCTTCATCATATAGGTCAGTTCATAAAAACAAGACAAAAGGTGCCACGTGTGAGTGTCTAGCAAAGAAGTGAAGCCACGCTCACTTCAAACCAGAGTCCCACACTCGACCTAAATCAATTCAGCTGATATCCCTGCACTCTGAGAGGGGGGAGGAAACCACTTTCTGTCTCTCCACTGTCCCCCCAAACCACCTGCTCAAAATAATAAATAAAACAAAACATGGAAAAATGGCTCCAAACCTACAGACACAACCAGAGGCAAGAAACCCAGCGCAGGACCACACTGCTGGGTGTGTGATGGGGCCAGGGCACCTCCTCAGCCCTCAGTTCAGTTTTGTGGGGCTCGTGGAGGCAGTTTTGTGATGAGAGGGGCAGGAGAGGAGCCCAGGGGCTCTGTGCTGGAGAGAATCTGTGTGCCAAACCTGCCTGAGGTGTCCTTCTGCAGGGACACGCACACGTCCCCTGCCACGGGCTCTGTCTCTGGTCTCTCCGTATAAATGGAAGTAACACGTTGCATATAGACAAGAAGATCAGGAGTGACATTGCACGAGGCATTTGCATAGTTTACAGTGAAAATGCACATTTTAAAAATCCCATCAGACTAATTCTTCCCTTAGGGTAGAGGCAGCGATTCCCCCTGAAGACAGAGGTGTGTGTAGTGGAAGGTAACCCTTAGGATTTTTTGGTTATGTTTCATCATTTTTGGTTCTTCTGTCAGGATCCATTAGCAACTCTTGAAAAAGGTATTCACACAGGATCTAAAAACAAAGACCCCTGTAGCCAAGGGACATACACCCGAGCTGTCTAGCAAAGCTAAAACTGAGATCACAGGCGTTCTGATGTTTAAAACTCATCATGAAATGATGGCACCATCCCAAAAGGCAGCAAAGGGCTCCTTGGTATAAGAAGCAGAGCAGCTCTAAGCAAGCTAAGCAAAATGTTTTGAAAAAGTATCAGTATGGGAATGACTTGGGGCACTGAGCTTCCAACTTTGAGTTAGAGATCTACAGACATAGAGGGGGGAAAAAAAATCACAGCCCCTTTGTCCTTATTACAGCAGGAAAAATACGTATTAATGTTATGATTGCTTCAATTTACTCATGTGAATATTTTGAGAGTAAAGCTAGCTGAACCTCTTTGTCAAAATTTATTTCCAACAGAGCATGATACTTCTTTGAAGCTAAAATGTTTCATGGAAACATTGATTTCAACAAAAAGTTTTCAAGGGAAAGCTTCTGAGGTCCAGGCTAGACTCTCTAGTTACCTCTGGAGAGAAAGAGATTGAAAACCTGACCTTTTCAGATCCTTTCCAAAAACGGGCGTTTGGATATAATTCCCTTTCACAAAAGCTTTACAAAGTTTGGGGGTTGTTCCAACAGGGAACGACAATAAATTTGAAACCTCAAAACCCATCATGAGATGGAAGAGATGTGCCCTGACCAGCTGCACTGGTCAAATTGATAGATAATATTTGACCTCAAAGGATAAGGATGTGTAAAGAGTGAGAAGTGAGATTTTCTTTACTTTAGACTGCAATAATATTTGCTATGCCTCATGACCTCTCCGACTGCATTTTGGAACAACCCCCCGCCTCCTCCAGGCTGGCAGCCCACTGCTGAAGGAGCAGAGATGTAGGGCAGCCATTGAAGGATGGATGATCAAACTCCTACTGAAAATGCCCTGGAGATGAGTTAAGTTCATTTTCCAATAGGCTGTTGGCATCCAAAGTCTCATGGCTCTATCGAGCAGCCCATTTCTATCCAAATAGCTCTGCTTGATATGCAGAAACTCACAGGGAAAAAATGCCCGAAATGCGAGTTAAGGTGTAGGGCACGGCTACTTTGTGCCAAAACCATATGGCTCCCGTGCATAAGAGAGTGAAAAGCTTCAGGGAAGGAGGGGCTGGATGACTCAAGAATTTGTAATAGGAGCTGGACACTTTCTATTCTAGGTCATTATTTGGGATCAGAGCTTTAACCATTGCACTGACACTCAGTGTAAAGCATCTCCTGCTTACCGGAGCTGGGACAGGGAGGTTTTGTTTTAAATGTTCTCTGGGGAGGTTCAGGAAAGTATCAAAGGCAGAATGACACCGTTCCTCACCCCTTCCTGAGATTGGGTAAGAAAAATACACCAGCAGGGGCTGGTTTTTCTGGAGAATATCATTTCTAATGGCCCAATCTCTTGCAGAAGTCAGAGTGGAAACAAATACTTGCGACTTTATCCAGATGGGTACCTGAAATTTTCCTGGGTAAATCTCCATCTTTAAAGACAATGAAGCACTGAACTGGGAAGAAGGCTCAGGTGCAATCTCACAGAAAGAATTATAAAATGAGTAATACTTCCTTTCTTTCATCATTAAAATTATATTTCCAGTTTTTCTTTTTCCCTTTATAATTGCAGTTTGGCACGGCTCTAGGGGGGAATTCAATTTTATGCTACATTTTCTGTTTTTACTGCTAAAACAGAAGTGGCTTGTAGAGAATTTTACCTCTTATTTGGGATTTTACTTATTACGTCTATTAGTATTTTGTTCTTACATCTGACCTTGCATACGTGTTTGAGAGAGGGCTTGAAAAAGGGCTTGTCTTCAATTTGGGGGCACAGTGAGAGGTTCAGGCTGACAATACAACCACCTTCTTTTGGTGTTTTGGCTCATGGCACAGACATTAGGTCAGGCAGAGGGGTAGGTGAGTTTGTAGGCTGTACATTGATCTGTGGTGAAGCCTGAGGTGCTGCACGATTCACTTCGAGCAACACCATCTCTGCTCAGTGCTGCTCACACAGATCTCACTCGTACAAAGTGACGAATTTCCCTGCTCCTGTCAGCCACGGCTCGCCACTTCGGGCACTTTTGGCAAGGAGTTTTGTTTGGATCACTTGGCCTCTCTAGTTGAGTTTGTGTTGATAAATAACTCTCGCAGATGGTGTGATATCAATGACTGGTGGGACAGCACTGACAGGGTAGGAGAAATCCTCTGCTCTCACCAATTCCCCAGCAGGGCTGGATGGGAGGTTATTACACTGCAGAGAAGGGTCAGGTCTGAAGAAGGAAAGCCATGACAGTGCCCCTCACTCTCAGAGTTACCTTTGAGGCTGAGTTCACACGCCACCGCTTCTGCCTTGGCAAGGACCAGGTCCACCACAGCCACTTTGGCTCCAGCTTCCCCCAGGGCATGAGCAAAGGCTCTCCCGATGCCCTGCCCGGCTCCGGTGACGTAGGCCACCCTTCCATCCAAGCGCAGCCGGTCCAGGATGCGGCGCCGCTCACAGCCCCAGAAGACATCGTCCCTCACCACTTCTTTCTGAAACAAGAGCACACAGGGCACAGGGAGGGTAGAGCTCACTGACAGCTGGGAAGGGCTCTGCTGGTGAGAACGGGGTGGGAGTATCAGCAGGGATCTGTGTCTTCTTGGCCCATTAATTAATGCCAAAATTGTGACTAATTCAAGCCCAAAATCTCCATTATTTGTACAGAGAATCATACAAAATTGAGCACTAAAGTGACAGACAATGGAGCAGAACGGCTGTGCTCTGGGGAGGTGCTCCAACCACTCCACTTTCAGGAGAATAGGGTATGGCATTTCCTCGCCTGGCTTCCCATGGGAGATGGATTTGGTACAAAGTCTGAGAAGTCAACTGATTAAGTCTTCAACTTATTTCATCCCCAGGGCCCAATCTTGCCCTCAGCTGAGCCTGAGGTTCCAAAGCTCAACAAGGTTCCAAAGGCAGGTTTTGGGTCAAGTTGAGTGCAATCAAAGTATCTTCACAAGGCTGGTGCGCAAATAAAGATATCAGCCAATAACTTAAACCAAGCTGTCATCTGATCAGCTGCCATACATCATTTCCCCCTGACTGGAATCAAAATGCAAAATACAAGATGTTTAAAATACTGAGTTTGAAATGCCAGGAATTACCAGTGGGTGTAGCTTTGGGAGCACTCAGAAACTGCAAAACAACTGAGATGTTTGAGTCTGGGTTTACTGAGTTAGGCCATTATGATTGCAGATGGGAATTTCATTGCAGCTGGATAATGTCCACTACATAAAATAGAGAAAAATAAAAGCACCACCTTTTCCATGGAACAAGCAAAATCTAAGGCCATGAAACTACTCAGTTCAGAGAGGACAGGAGGGCACCCTGTGCTGACTTTGGGCAAAAAAAAATGAGCTACTTCAGAAATATTGTACTGGTTCATTACAGCTGGTCCTCAGCTCCATCTTCCCACATCCTCTGCTTGGGAAGGATGGGAGAGCACCAGGTACAGCCTCCTGGCGAGCAGCACATCAGCCACTCCAGAGATTCATCACAAGACCAGCTGATCTGAAAGACTTTGCAAGGAATCAGCATTTAATGGCTTTAGTGAAACCCTGGACTAGTGAGGCTAAAAGGTGCCGAGCCCTAAGCTGCCAAGTCCATGATCATAGCACCACATGGGTTCTCGCCATCAAACCCCTGAAAATCATTTTGTCCTTGTCCTTGGCAAAGTCAAAATTTTCCCAGAAGTGCTCATAGAGAGGAAATACCCACCTGGGATTCAATCACTGCATCTGGAGGCACAGGGCTCCTTCGAATGATGCTCAGTCCACTCTGCACAGGTAAAATCACCTGCAAATAGAGTACAGCTCTCAACTGCTTTGTACCTGGCTTTCTGTCACCCAAATTCCACTGATATGAAGGACAGCCCTCAGGCCACAGCAGCTTTTCCCCTACTCCTCCAACACAAACATGCCAGGCATTTTTTTTTGCTCACATTCCTCTTTCAAACTCATTGCTTATACAAATGCCAGGGGACAAAATGCAGTCGTATCCCTCCAGTTTCTAAAATCACAACATATTGTTTGTGCATCCTATTACTTCTTTTTTCCTCCTCTGCTGGAGTAGGACTTCGCTGACTCCTGTTGTGCTGGTGGTGCCCTACAGCCCCCAGAGTCTTTAAAGCAGAGCGGTGATTCTTCAGTTGTGCTGTAGAGCTGATTATTCACTCTTAAGTGCTCTCCTTTTATCTTGCCTTTTACACTCTATAAGATGTAGACAGAGTAGGGACCACTCCTGAATATAGAAACTCATACCTAGAGCTCAAGTGAGGTGAATTATAATAAAATCTGAGTTCATTTTAGGTCCTTTGGATAATGGCACCAATGAAAGAAACATTTTGAAGAGTACTTTGCAAAATCCATAGATACAGCACCACAGGCACCTTAACCAATGGCATTGCACTAACCTGCTCAACACGAGGATCTGAATTAATCACTGAATTTAATTTTCTGACAGCTAGTACATTTGCATCTGATATGTTCTCCAGGTAGACTTGTCCTTTCATGAGTGTATTCTCTACACAGATCACTGCATCCATTCTCACCAAATGGTTATCCATGACAGAGCTGTAGTACTGAACAGCGTTCCTTTGATCAGCATCAATAAAGACTATATCAAAGTGCTCGTCCTCAGCATGTAATGCCTGGAAAAAAATTATGTTGGAGAAAACACTAATTATTTACCTGAAAGTTTGAAGTGCTGCCATTAATTTGTCCTTTATTTAAATCCCAAACCAGAGGGAAACTTGTTCTTTTAAGGTAACACTGCTAGAAATGCTTCTAGAGATCTTGGGAGTTTTCCGTGTTTTGCAAACAATTCTTCAGCAACAAATTCCTGAACTTCTTAAGGAAAATCAGGATATAAAAGAGGAGGCTCATCTGAGCTTGTGGTGCTGAGAGTCACAGCAGAAACATCTGCACACCTTGAGTCAAAGTAAATTTATCCGTCAGGGTAAGAATGCCACTGAGGTGCTGCACTAACTTCTCTCTTCTGAAGAGAGCAACTATCAACAAATTGAAGAGTGGCAATTATATCAGTCTGGGGGAAAAAAAAGGCATAAGGCAGATCTGGGAATTGCAAACTAGTGTGTCCCACTTCAGTAGCAGGAAAAGGGTTGAAATCCTAATTAATAATAGAATTATAAAGCACATGAAAGAATGGGTCACGATAGAGATAAAGCAGCACAGCCCCTATGAAGGAAAATGATGTTTCTTTAATCTAAAAAAATGCTTTGGATGGCTCAGCAACAGAGAGGATAAAAGAGAACTGGCTGCTATCATCTAATTGGATTTTCAGAAATGTGGCACACCTTCCCTCCAAGCAGGCTGCTGATGATAATGTATAAAAGTGTTGATGGATGACCAGATGGGAGCCTTTACAGCCTTCTCCTGTGGCAGTTAATGCACTCGCTGCCCAAGAGGCTGCTATGGAATATTTCAGATTCCATCTGGGACTATTTAACTGCATCTGTGTGCGTTGCAATGAAACAACAGCTCATCCACCTATCTCGGCGAGCAGAAATGCTTTCAAGTCTTTGCATTTCAAGGGAAAAGAGAAACAGTTCTGTTTTCCAGAACTCACTGGCTCTGCCACAACTTTTAAAGGCACTTCTTGCGTCCAGATTTCCTTTTTTTTGTTTGGAGACATTGTGCACAACGAGTGATGAGCCATCCCTTGGGATGTACCAGCAAAAGCATCAATAATGGCAACAGAACGTGGAAAAACTGGTTTGGTTTTGGGAGAGAGGTTAATGGCTCCCAAACAGACATTTCAGGAGCCTTTCTGAGGCAGAGACTGTGTGGATCAGAAAAAGAAATTGGGAAAGTGGATCAGGGAAGTTCTGAATTCCTCTATCATGCAAACTGGTGTCATTGTGAGCTTGTCAGTGGTGAGGAAATTAAGCCTGGGTAGCCACATTTAACTGGAGATGCTTGATAGCACAGAAAATCTGCCAAAAGCATTCATGAGTCCACATTTAGGACACCTTTTGATACTACAGTATAATGAAAGAAGACCTTAAGGCCAAATATATGCTGGTTTATAATAAATGTAGCAGAAACTGGGACATCTGGATTCCTGGGATTTATCTTTTCATTTCATGACCAGTAAGAAAATCTTGCCCTGGCTCCCTCTTGAGCCATATTGGTGGAAAGCAGCAGGAACATTTTTGCTACTGTGGAAGAGTATCTCATGTCAGGTTGTACCTCAGTCAGTCTGTCCAATGCAGATTCTTCAGGAAGGGTCAGAAGATGAAAGCTGGGTGGAGAAGCCCATCAGGAAGAGAGATTAGAGGTCTCATTCCCCAGGGAGCAGAGCCAAAGCCAAATTCAAGCAGTTATCATGACTTATCACTACTTTCTGACTTGTAACCTTCCTGGGTGGAGGAGGTGGGGGGCAGACATTCAGAAACAGATGTGGCCATCGCTGAACATATGTTACTCCTGCTCCGTGGGATGGCTCCCTAATGAAAAAGAATCTCACTTTTATGCACTGACTTCATTAGGTCCATATGGAGTTGTGCAGCTCTCTGGGTATTAGCTGGACCTCTCATTTCAGCCCTCTTTCCATACTGCCTACCTGCTGACAGCTTATCTCCTTCTTATCTGCCTTCTGATAGAGATAAACCATCTTTTAACATCGCAGCATCTATCCCAGGAGGGTGCCTGGGGTGGATGTGTAGCCAGGGCACACCTGGCTCGTCCTTGCACTGCCTGGGTGTGCCAGGCCATGGTTTCTAAGGCATTTCTCTTCTACCACCTCACTGACTTCTGAATGACCAACCAGAGAGGTCACCTGGGCCCCTTTCCTGTCTTCCAGACACCCAATGCCTGGCACACGTCAGGAATGGCCAGAGGTTGTACTGGGACCTGCCATCATCTGAGCTTCTTGTTTCCACAGCTTCAAAATTGCTGCTGAGTTTTCCGTATTTAGCTAGAAACAGCTCCAGGGGTAATCCATGAAATTCCTTGAACCAGCCTTGCCTCTAGAGCAGCCTCTACACAGCAGGATGACAGCCAGAGGGAGAGGAAAGTGCCATTTCCTGGAGCCCCTTGGCTAGCAAAACAAAGGTCACCCACACAGGTGGCCACCATGGCCAGGACACCACACTGCAGAGGGTTCCCTCACTGCCAGAACCAAGACAGCCAGAAAGGGAAAAATCTGCTCTAGCTGCAAAGCCAAGCACTGGAAAGATGGGTGCAGTGATGGAGAGGACAGTTCCATGCTGTCCAGTATGGATGAGGGGGTTTAAGAGGTGGGATTGACCACCCTGAGCCTCCCAGCACAGACTGGGCCAGGCTCTGCCCGGGACCTCACAGCACTCTGGAGATGCCATTGTCCTTTGCTTGGAGACAGGCAGAGCCCAAATGCCTCCAACTGTGAGGAAAACTGAGATCCAGAAGGAAATAATCTGCCTGCAAAATATCCTGCTGAAACTAATTTCCTGAGTGTTTACAGAGCAATCCCTGCTCCGTGCTACAGAGTCATCATAGATGGTAACAGATGGCAATAAGAGTTTTAATTCAGAGCAAACTTGGCTAAAATTAATGCTTTTGCTTACAGTAAGACATTGACTTCCTCTTGGATTTAAATAAAAAGAAGTCTAACATCCTCAGGTGAGGTCTAACATTCACCTTGATGAATTCCATCAAGGAGATGCACCAAAAGGGACCATGAGACAGGGCACAGCAGCACTGCTGATGGATAAGCAAAAGATCAGGGAGAGGACATCCCGAATAAAAACATGAATGAATGTTCTGCCAAAGCTCAGACAAAACCCAATTGGAGCCCTGATGAGAGACAACACTCTCATAAGGCACACACAAACTCAATCAGAAAAAAAAATGACTGCCCACTTCCTTTGATATGGATCATACAGTCAGCATATTTGTAATAAAGATGTACTCAAAACTTATTACCTTTCCTGTGCCTTGTTCTTGACCTAAATGTAATAGCAATCCATCCTTGGGGTGCACAGAATACATGAAAAAGTACAGTTTCCTTTTAAAACACCATTAGAATATTTTACTGTGTGTGGACATACACTCTTGTTACTCCTAAATGCTATTCTATTGAGTACAGTTTATATTCACCGGCAAAGCGAAATCTCTGGGGAAGCCAGGGAGGGAATGCAATTTCTAGTAATAACAGCTCACAACAGTGAATACTATCCACTTATCCCCACAATTTCCAGCTATTTTGGACTCCTTTCTGAATTAACCTTTCATATCAAAAGGAGCAATTCTAGAGCACACTAGAGACTCCGACACAATTTCATGCATAATTTATTCACTCAGTTCAACATTAAACGCAGAGTCCTTGACTTTGTCAAGGTGGATTCTGTTGGCAGACTTCACAAGCAGCAAAATAGGAGAAATGAGATCTGCAGCTCAACCTCTTCACCTATTCTGTCTGCTAAAAGGAGGGAAAAAAGAAGAAAGCAAACCCCTACATGCTTCCACAATGCCCTGCAATCAACAGAATCGGCTGCAAACATCGTGTTATTTTTCGTGTTGCATTTTCAATTTTAAAATGGAAGGATCAAAATAATGGAAGGGAATAATTTCCTGATGGTTTGCATTCCCTCCAGACTCAATCCTGCATCCATTGTTCATCACAAGTCCACTGGGAATTGAAGAAAGCTCTTTGTGCAGGATCAGGCTCTTGCTGGCAGCGGATCCGTGGCAAGGCACATTATCCAGGCACAGCTCAGCAGAGTTTAGACGTTAGGATCTTGTTGGGAAATGTTTTTAAATGCTGGCCCAGGGGAACAGGTAGCCAATTCCCACAGAAGACACCTGTACCTGAGACTGAACCCAAAGAAAGTCTTCCCCTCAGTCTACATTTCAAAATACTATGAAAAATTCCTGAGGCCCTTGGGCACAGAGGGTTGTGTCACGGTCTGTGTGAGCTCTGTGCCCTGGTGGGGACCTCACCCATCTCGGCAGTGTCTGTCCCTCACCTGTGGGAAAGTGGATTTTTATCACTGTGCTTTCAAGCACCAAATGAACCCCACACCAAATGCAACTCTTGGGTGGACTCGTTTTGCACCAGAAGGAAGAGATCTTACACCTTCTGGCAGTTTGGACATGCCAAATCATAGCTTTAAGCAGCAGGAAAAGAATTCCCTGACAGGTAGTTATCTATGGATCATACGACATTTTCTTGCTTTGGAAGGGCCAGTGCAGCGAGGTATATGCTACTCCCAGGACTTGTATTACTGCAAAAATTTGAGGAGCAGCAGAAAAGCAGAAATCCTGCCCTGTTGCACTCAGGTTAAAAGCAAAATTCATCCAAGAAAGCTGCATCAGATACCTCCAAAGAGCAAGTGGCGGTGACCATCTCTGCCCTCTGATTTCTCCGAAGGGACAAGAATGACACCTAGGGCTGCAGACACTGCAGGCAGCAAGGACAATCCTAGCCAGAGCTTGTTCCAGCTCTCCAGAATCTCACTGTGTTCTACAACAAATGTTAGCCAGCTGTGCTCTAGACCAGCCTCCCGTGGGGGACACAAATGTTCTCCACCTCCTCTAGGAAGCTGAGCTGTGAGAGCCCTGCTGTGCCATCCCTCACCCATCTCCTGCCTTGACTGCCTCGTCCTCTTGCCTTTCAGCTGCCTTGATCCCTCTCCAGCCTAAATTGGCCATCTGAGAGGGAAAAGGCAGCACACTGCCCACAGCCTGAGCCTCTCCACACCTCCAGCTGGGCAAAGCTCAGCGAGCCCAAAATGCAAAGGCACCAGAAAGGTCACCAAATTCATTGCTTCAGCATGTGCAGCCACGGTGGATTAAACCTGTAGGACAATCCTGATTGTCCTGATAAAAATTACAAAACAGCTGCCACAATGAGCAGCAAAAGTTCAGAGCTCAGCACAGAAATCCAGCACGGAGAGGCGTCCCCATGCTGGGCTCTCTCCTGCCAAACACGAGCATCTCTGTTCCCAACAGCTCCAAGAGGTATTTGAAGTCCTGAGCACCTGCAGAACTGGGGTCAGGATGTGCCTTCATGTTGCAATTGGAGGATATAAAATCAATTGCAACATTCTGTTTTAAGGATTTAATTTTCATGTCTTTGCTCCCTTCTTTAATCTCTACACAGCATGTACTCTGCCTGCCTCTAGATATTTTAATTCAGTCACAGTAAGTCAGTTGCACAGAATGGGCACTAGAGAGCAACAGCAATTCAATTAATTTCACACTCACTGCAGGGAGCTGGGATTTTAAATGCTGCACATTGCAGGTGATCTGTAAAATTTCGTTTATTCATATACTTGCAAAGCTCTTTGTTTCTTTCTTATCAAACTTGGAGGTCATGAAAACCAGAGGTCAGAAAGCTCCTGGCCATTTCATTTTAGAAATAAATATGGTACCTGCTAATGCAAATAAAGTTACAATCAAGCTCACACTGACACATCCAGATTGAAAATGGAACCAGATCAAATTGATATGTATTAATAATAGAAAGGCTATTTAATGAACCTGGTATGGGCATCACCTGTCTCATGCTGGACCCACAGCAACGTCCTGGAGATCCATAAACTGGAATTAAATGAGCTGCCAGCAATCATAAGATTTCTCTTTCTTGGGACAAAGTCACCACTCAGAATGAAACAAGCACACCTAATGCATAATTTGTCTGAGAATTCTCACATTGCTCTGGAAGGGAGAAAGTGAGGTCTAATTCCTCTGAGAGTTTCCAGCGGGGAAAAATAGTGAGAGGTTTTGGCAGAATTACAAACTTCTCCAGGACTTTCCCAATTCTTGTGAACACTGGGAGCAAGCTGTCCTTCCCAAAAGCTGGCTCAGCAGGATACAGATACACTCATCCTGTTTGTTGCATTTGGAATTAGGGTTCCAAAACAAAGCCAACCCATGTTGAGTTAAACTGCCATTGAAGCCTATAGACCTGCATCGAGGGCCTGTGATTTCTCTGATCAAAAAGCTGCAGGATTTTAGTTTAAAGGGAGAGAAACTGTCTTGTGTGACAGAGCTGCCCCATCGGACACTGAGAATAAGAAATAACCTCAGTGCAAGAGTGTGTGCTCTCACATTTGCAGGCAAACCAGGGCCAGCACCCAGCACCTTGTGGGCAGGAAACAGGACCTGCCTGAGCTCTTAAATGTGCTCTGCTCAAGGACTCCCAAAATCCCCTTCCAGCTAACTTTACCTCCAAGGTGTCTGCCACTGGTCCCACTCGCATGTTTATCTTTTTGCCATCTGAGGAATAATCAAACGCTTCCTGGCTGTTCACTCCGAGATACGGCGCTTCTGCACAGGCGAAGATTTTGCCATCGTCTGGCAATTCCTCTGCAATAGCAAGGATGCTGTAACCTTTAAGCTTGCCAATTAATAAAATCTTCCTGGCTCTGATGATATGAACAAACATCCTAAAAATTTGGCCTGTGGAAAGACAAGAACGAAAATTTGAAAATAAATCCATGAGAAAGGCTATACCTTGTTCAAAAGGAAAATTAGACGTGCCTTTTAAGTGATCATTAAAAAAAAAAAAAAACCTAATCTTAAAACATTCTCAAATAAGGGTTTAACAACAGAATCTGACAAAATTTCATCTAAAATGCAGCTAAAAGACAACAGAATAAAGGGACTGGTTTTAAATGTAGAACCTTTATCATCAATGCTGCTATTGTTCAAGTGCTTGTTAAATAGTGCTTGAAATATTGCATATTTTAACATTCCCCCCATATGGAAATGGCTTTGAGATGGCTCCATATTCTTTCTGGAATCCAGTATTAAAAAAAAAAAAAAATCACTACATTACCTTGCATTTGCTCTTAGAGTCATTATCCCCAGACAGCACCATCATTTAAGAAATTTATCATCAGTGGTGTCCTTCGAACAATGTATTAGTGTAATAGATTATAAGAGTACTTCACTGGGATGATATATTACTCCAAAGATGAGAACATCTGGGAAGAATGAATCTGGGAATAGATTTAGTGTAATAGGCTTTATAAGGGGATATAAGCCTGGGCATTGCTACTTGTAAAGGTGAAGTCCTCGGCCACAGCCACCTCCACCACAAAAAGCACAAAAACCCCAATCAGACACCCTGAACCCAAACCAGGAGTATTTTCTCCTCCCTTTCCCTTGCAGGAAGGGTGATGATCTCTCTGCTGCTCACTGAGGGAAGGGGCTGGCACTGGGAATTAAAGCACCTCTGTGAGTGAATGCAGGGGCAGGGAGGCAGGGCACAGGGAAAACTCATGTCAAAGGAGCATCAAAACCTCAGAAAGCTCATGTCTTTCTTTTTGGGTAATTTTCCACATTTTCTGAGCATTTCCATGGCATTCATCCTCTCCTTACTCAAGACAAAATACAGGGTGATATCTCCAACTTCAATGACAACCGTTACACCAATGTGGTGCAATTTTGCCCTCTAGCCTGAACAACTTGCCATTCAAAGAGCCAGAGGCATGTTCTTCCTGCAGCCTGGCTCTGCTTTCAGCTCCTTCAGCATCCCCTGGGTTGTGGTCAGCTGAAGTTTTTCTGGAAAAGAAAAAAAAGACATTTCAATATTATGATAACAGCCAAAATCTGAGAGTCCAGCATAAAAAGCAGCAGCCAAGAGGGAACACCTGGAAAAGCTCCATCTGTACATGACCATGAAAAATTAGCCCAGAAGCATCTCAAGTACCCTAAATTCCAGTCTGAAGAGGACCTGGCTTGGCAATAAGTACATCTCAGTGCTGGCAGCTGCCCCAGCCATAGAGATTTAGGAAGAAGGGGCCATGGGACTAAAGAAAGGAATTCCCCACTCTTCAGCTCCAAACCTTTCTCATTTCCAGCTAGTCCCAGACAGGTCTCTATCTATCTGCAGCTTTGGAGTAAATTACTCTAGTTACCCTGACCAGGTTTTGTTTAGTTCTTCAATTATTATTTTTGTTTCAGACAAAAAAAAGGTTTTGTAGCAGAATAGGGGAAAAGATGCAAAATCTAATTTTCTTTTTTTTTCTACAAGACAGGAAAAAAAAGTGGTTTTCCTCACAAAATGCTCAGAAAAGCAGGGCGTCTTCAGATGCTATTTCACAGAAGCCAAGCCTGTGACAATGTCTCTGGATGAAGTGAGATGCTACCTATTACAGAGGGATGGCAATAGAGGACTGGAAGAAGTCCATAGCCTCCAGACAGGTAAAATTACCCCATCTGAAGAAAGTAACCACCAGAAATGGATGGTGATCATTCTGCAGGCCAGAATTTAGAGCCATTTCATTGGGTTTTTTTACCTCTAGCTCCCCCCCTCCACTTCTCAGTAAAATGAGAAGGAATTCATAACCCGTGTCAGCCACACTTAGATAATCCAAGACTTAAAGAGTAGAACATTTCATATAACCTCTTTTCTGCCCCTCACAAATGCTTTAACAACTTTAATAAGATAATGTATAGCTATTATCCTACAGCAAGTGTAAGTCAAACAACTATCAGCTATTATTTCAGCAACAGAGTGAACGCTCAGCGCTCCCATAATCCACAGCCTGGAACAGTTTACACATTTCAGTCAATTTCAGACAGAACTGCCTTTTTCCACATATCAGAATTTACACTGATAAATGGGAATTGTTTAGCAGACCCCACATGGCTGAGTAATATACTGTAGCTCAAAAAAAGAATAATGAGGGTATCAGTTGGACTTCTGAATTAATGATACCTTAAATTAGTTTAATTAATTAGTTTAGTTACTAGAGTAATTTAGTTAGCAGATTAATTAATGTTTGTTGAGTGCTTGGAGATAAAAGCCGCATATGAGGGCTGTTATTAGAGGGTGGATCCCGAGGTGCAGATTTTCCTCACTCTTTATTTATCCCAGCACAAATTGGATCCAGGGGCTCACTCTCTGAGCCTTCCAGCAGTCGCTGTGTGGAGGTTGTGTTCCCCAGGATATGCTCCAGCACAGACACTGCCATGGTCAACAGTCGGGAGAATATCTGCCAAAATTTAGAGTTAAAGCTTTTTGTTGTCACCGCCTCTCCTCCACGCTGTGGGCTCATCCTGCACACTTTGCTACGTATTTGGGTGCAGTTAAATCTCATTTCTCTTCCTCCCTCTCTCCCCCCATTTCTGGCATGTTCTGGACAGAAAATCTGACAACATTTTCATCCCATCACCAGATAAAAGCACAAGGCTATGAAGGAGAATTTGTACCTCTTGGAAGTTGCCATTGCATCCAGGTAAGGGTCGAGCCCAAGAGCAACGTCAAGAGCTTTTTGTAAGTAATTCCTGAGCTGTTCAGGGACACGAGAGTCATTGAGGGCTATTTCTTTGGCTTTGAGAAGGTTCTCAGCAATGTGCCCAGCTGGGCTTTCTGGAATGGAAATTAAAAGGAAGAATAGTGATTTTGTAACTGCTCAAATCAGTGGAAATGGAATTTGGAGTGCATAAACACAGGTGTGCTTTTTTTAATACAAAATACAGGTTTTTGAAGGACTGCGAAAACAATAATGAAAACCTTTCAAATTGAAAAAGTCTTATACTTCTAATACATTTTTGCCTCATTCATTTTCCCTTTTTCCCCTCAGTGCTAATCAATTATAAGAATGTTTTAAACACAGGAAATTTGCTTTTAAAGCTCCAAAGCAAACACCAAACACCTGCCCACAAACCCCACTCCTCCAGGTAGGATTCTCCTTGGAGAAAACAGAATGCTTCCAAAACTGCTCTTGCCAAACCAGGCAGGAGTTGCAGGCAGTGGGTGAAGCTTTGTAAAAAAGAGGATGCACAAGTGTCCCTGAGCTGTGTCTGTGCCAGGGAGGCTGCTGGGCACCACAGAAAGGCTGTGGAAACATCTCCAGGATCCAGATCACCCTGTCCTGGGGGCCAAAGCAATGCTGCCCATGGCACAAAACCTGCCCTGAGATCCCAAAAAACCTTTAAGGCAGCAATCCACTGTGCATCACAGCAAGCCATGGCCCCGGAGAGCGAGGCATGGCTCAGAGAAACTCCACCACTCCTCAAGGGCAAGAGCACGTGCTGGGTTATGAAAGATCTGCGAGACACAGGCCAAGAGGATGGGAGTGTGACTGGGGTGGAGCACATTGCCCCTGGCAGGGTTTTTTTGCCCGTGATGGAAAAGCTTCAGAGAACTACGGGGAGTGAGTGAAAAGAGGACATCTGACATCTCTTTTACTTCTGTGGTTTGCCAGCACCAGAAGAGAGCCTTCAGGAAAGATGAAGGGAAACTATTTACAAGGCATGTAGCACCTGGACGAGGGGGAATGGCTTCAGACGGAAAGAGGGAAGGTTAAGATCAGATATTAGGAAGAAATTCTACACTGAGAGGGTGGTGAGACCCTGGCACAGGTTGCCCAGAGAAGCCGTGGCTGCCCCTGGATCCCTGGAAGTGCCCAAGGCCAGGTTGGACAGGGCTTGGAGCAGCCTGGGATAGGGGAAGGTGTCCCTGCCCATGGCAGGGGGCAGAATGAGATGAGCTTTAAGGTCCCTTCTAACCCGAACCATTCCGTGATTCTATGATATGATTCCATGATTTACATCTCATCCCAATCTCTAACCATCAGGGGCAGCTGCTATCCCTTCCAGCAGTTTTATAAACAATTGCAATTGCAGGAATAACCACCCCCTTCCCAACCCACTACACACTGAGTGGACACACACTCTTTTTGCAGCATTTTCACTACCACATGAGGGAGAATCCCGGGGCTTCCCCTGCACCGCTGGAGAACGCTGGAGGTTAGGATCTTCTCATCCTCCCTGCCAAGCACTCTGAGGCTTTTCGTCAATTTAGGGGAAGAAACATGTTTATAATCCATGTCGGCTTTTGGTAATCATCATGTTACGCTTCTGGATAAGTAACAGACATGGATTGCCTGTCACACACAGGGGAGGAAGCAAGACTTAGCTCCAGCTGTTTTGTAAGCTGTGTTATAACACCAGATGTGGGAGCCAAGAGGTGCTGCAGGGAGAGGGCGCAGGCAGGGCATGCCAGGAGCAACTCTCCATCCCAGATTACACAACCTCTGCAGGGAGTGTGCATTTTTTGCAGCCTGGAGATGCTTTGGGCCAACAGCAGAGGTCAGAATTGCCCTCATTTATGCAAGCACCAGACAAGTCCAAGCAGCGCTCAGGGCTGGCTGCCCGGCCCAAGGCTCTGAGCGCTAAGGTGAGCTAAACTTTATGTAAGTACTACTTTTTAAAGGTTATTCCAGGAAAAAAAGCTTAATTTCAGTGCATGGTTTTACACAGCTCCAGCAAACTGCTGGACTATATTAAGCACTAAACTAAATTGCCTGATTGCCTCCCTGTGGCTCTGTGTATGCACAGACATCGCTTTCACTTCGCTATCTATTTGTGCATTATCATCAACAGGAAAAAAGCAAAAGAGCTCACTCAGAGGCAGAAAATGCTGAAAATGGCCCTACCATGGAAGAGCAGGAAAAGGCTGCTTTAAGTCTACAGCAGTTTCATAAAGAAAAATAAGGTGGCAATTCTTAAAATGGGGTCATTCTTGACAGCAGGATGGCTCTCAGCATCTTCCTGGGGAGGTGCTGAGAGCACAGCCAGCCTGTTTTAAAACTAAGTTAAATAGCAAATTGCACCTTCTACTCTCTCTGAAGTCAGGCACTTTTGGTTCACACCAAAGTCAGGATTGCAAGGTTGTACATGTGGGACATCAGTGTCCCCTGAGCACACAGGCAGTGCAGGGCCACGGAGGGACCTGCTGCACCAGAATCAGAATTAAACTCTGCAGTCTGTGCTCAGATGGCACTTTTTAGGTGGGGAAAAGAGGAGGACACTTTGCTGTTTACAGGGGGCTGCCCAGGAGGAGGCACAGAGACAAGCAGACAGTCTGGATTTGGCAAAAACAAAGGAAAGACAGGAGACCAGAAAGACGAAATCTTTGGTTCCCCTTTTTGGGCTATCCTCATTTCACCTTCCAGCCTTCAGATCTGTTTTGCAGCCCCAGCAATGCCTTCCAAAAGAGCCCCCCTTCCCAGGCGAGGCAGAGTACTGACTCTGATCCACCTGAAGGCTTTGCTGCCAGACTGTTCAGGGCTCCAGTGCCAAGCACTTTGGCAGGAGCTGCTCGGTGCTAAGCACTGGGAAATCCAGTCTGCTAAACTCATCCCAAATGGTTCCAGCCATCGTATTCACCACGGCACCTTGGGCATGGACAGCAGCTTGTCACAGCCCTCACCTCTTTGCCTTGGTGTGTAAATGCCTGTCTGGGCACATGTGGGGACAGGGTGGGCTGGCAGTGTGGCCAAACCCAAGTGCGTGGCCATCAAACATTGCAGGGGTAGGAAGGGTAGAAAGAAATACAAAACCTGAATTTCCCCAGAGCTCCATATGGGAAGGGAATTGTTTATAAAACAAGCATTGCCATTCATCAGAAATTAGTCACAGCCAAAGCTCTCTTGGCATTGCCAGTGTCCACCACCCACCGTTTCTTTCTCCCAGGAGCATCCTGCTCCCTCCACTCCAGGTTCCTGCAGAGCCATCTCCAGTGCTCAGCCTCTCTCCTCTCCCCCTTTGCCCCTGGCTGCTGAGCCACAGAGCCTGCAGGTCCCATCCCCAGGGGCAAGGTGGGCACCCGGGACAGTGGCATCACACATTGTCCCCTGCTGTCACACCACCTTGGAGCTCCCCACCCCACACAGGGAGATTACCTGAAGGGTTGTGCATGTCCCCTCTTGTCCCCGAGGATGCTGTGGTGGGTTTGCTGCCTCTGCCCAGCTGGAGGTCGCTGCTTGGGTGCCTGGCGAGGGGACAAAGTCTCCTCCTCGCTGAGCAGGGCAGAGCCCCAGCCCTGGGGAGAGGCTTCACAGGGAGGATGGCCCCAGGCTGGGGCTGCACGCGGCTGTCCCACCCAGACACAGGCAGCAGGTGAGATCCAACAGCATCTGACATGAGAAAAGCACAACAAAGGAGCCGACTTTCAATGCCTTCGCTTTACATAAGTTCACATCCTGACCTTGGGAAGCTGCTGGCTCTCAAGGAAGTAATTGGCAGTTTCATAACCTTCTAGTTACATATCACAGACATGCCCCGGCTGAACCACCAGGTATGGGGCCAGAAATGTCCCAGGACTCTGAACCCCAAATTATCTACAAGTGGTCTTTGGCCACAAGGTCACCACTGCCCCACACAGCCAAACACTGGAGTTACTACCCCTGCTCGGGGGTCCAGGTCCCTGCAGGGGCTGGGGCAGGTTGTGTCCCTTGGGTACAGCTGATCTGCACCCCAAAAAGGGTCCCAGGAATGGACTGGCTGAGGGAGGCATCAGGAGCGATCAGTGGGAGCATCCAAGGTATCCAAAAGCCTACGGTGACCTGCAGCAGAGTTGGGCAGAAAGGGCTGGTGAGGAATTAAAGTCCCAAAAGAGCGTGTGACGGAGCCAAGGTGGGCTGGCCATCTCCTTTTCACTCAGATGAAACACAAACTGAAGCCAACGAGGAAATATGGACTCCTCCACAACCAGAACAGCATCTTTCACCTCTGGGTTGTGTCACCCTGGGCTCCTTCAGTCAAGGACCCACTCAGTGACCCTGCAAAGCGTGCAGAAAGAGCCCAGGGGAGGTGGACAGGCTGGGGGAGCTCACACACAGCGCTTGGCAGCCCCTCTGCAGGGTGGAAGGTACAGAGACATGGCAGTCACTGCTGCTGGCAAGCAGCTGGACTGTGGAAAGTTAATTTGTCAGCTTCTCAAATGTAACAGAAGATATTTCAGTGCCCCCAGAATAGAACAGGGAAGTATAAATAGAAAATAAGTAAATGCGCAAGATGAAAGAGTAAAAGAAAAGCAAATAAAAGAAGTCTCGGTGCTGAGTGTATTGCTATTAATTAAAACAAATAAACAAGATGAAAAGAACAGACCTCCTGGCCTAAGATTATTCTATTTTATGATTTAGTAAACAACAAACTGCATTAGAAATGCAGTTCTTGCAGAAAACAATAAAATTTTGTTTAGATTGGGAGTTAAAATTTCAAACGAGTGTTTGGTATGAGCTATGAGCTTTAGTGTGCCATCTAATTCACATCCACTAGCTTTAAGGTGACTTTGGGCAAGTTGTTCCACTTCTGGGACTCTATTTTTTTCTTCTGCAAAATGGGGTAACAGTCTGTCCCCTTTGCAAAGAGTTTTACCATCTGGAGATGAAGCCAGCAGTGAGGACTGGAGTCAGGAGTTAGACATTTCCAGGACCAGAGCTACATGGCTTTGGGGATTGTTCATGCAGCTCTTCCCCAATATTAATTTTGAGATAGGTGAAGGTTCCAAAGCGAGTTTGGCTGAAACTAAGCCTTCAAAGCAATGACACAGTCTTGTCCAATGGGTTCTTAAAGACCCATTTTCTTCCTGCCTCTGCTTTTACATCTGTTTTTGGTTTTCCTGATCTTTGTTTCTGAACAAGGACAGCTTTCAGAAACACAGCTGAGAAGGTGGTAAAGATGGGTTTGTGCCTTCAGGCACTGCTGGAGAAATCAAAGGAAGATCTTCCTGTGCTCAGCACACAGAGCCGTATGCCAAGGGAATAGTTTGTGTGGCAACCTGAGCCCGGGGCCCTCTGAAAGCCCCAGCTGGAAGATCATATGGAAAAGTGAATTGTGCATCCCCCAGTCACGTGGGGATCAAAACTCAGCTCATGCCTCAAACAGCCCTTCAGGAGACAAACTCCCTCTGATAATTTTTTTAAGCCCACCATAAAAGCTAAAATTTATATTTATACATATATAGTTTTGTTCCTCAATTCAAGAGAATCCCAGGAATGTGAGCTCAAAGGAGGTTTAACCAGCTGGTATTGATCCCCATGCTCCTGCTTCTGTCTCATCCCGTAAGAGCAGCTTAGAGCTGCAGCCAGATCAGAGACTCTGCTCAGCAAAGGAGGCTCCTGAATGATGTGAAGAATCACACAAACTGCCTTTCATAACTTTACATTTGCTGTAGGGCATCATGTTGGAAGTTAATGCACGCACTCCTATTGTACTTCTTAAGCATTATAAAACCAGCTGATTACACAACCCCATCCTGGTAGTTGCACGTGTCTTCAAACGTTCCTGCCACCCCAAACGTGCATCCCAGATTAGGTAATCTCAGTTTTGTAATTAGTCTCTCACATGGAGACGAGACCTCCCCTCCCAATGCCTGGTGACCCTGGAGCCTTTAAAAAGCACCTCAAAGGCACGCAGTGATGGGAGATCTCTGGACAGGGAGATTTCACCTTCTGGAAGCATGCTGGTGTCGGAAGAGGCCTGTGCCCCAGCAGCCCCGGGAGCCAGCATGGCCCAGGAGCCCCGGCAGACAGACTTCCAGCTGGTGCGGGTCAAGAGCACCTGGTGCCGCATCAAGAAAGGAGAAGCTCTTTCCAGTGACGAGGATGAGATCACTCACTCTGAGGCAAAAATGTGAGTATAGGAAGGAGGCTGTGTGGCTCTGCCAGCCAAACTGGGCAGTCTTCTTGGGAAAAACCATCCTGGGAGCCATGGCAGCTTCATCCCGCAATGACAGAATTACAGAATTACAGAACAGTTCAGGCTGGAAGGGATCTTTGAAGGTCATTGAGTCCAAGCCCCTGCGATGAGCAGGAGCACTTTCCTCTAGACCAGGGTGCTCCAAGCCCTGTCTAAACTGACCAGTGTGTACACCCCTGTGAAGGTGTCCTTGGGAACACGTTCAGGATGGCAGCACGGGTGGTTGCTGTGCTCCTTGGCACAGCTCGGAGTTACAGAGGGAATTTTATCCACAGGCTCCATTTTTGTAGATGGGAATTTTCTTTTAACTTCTGAAAAGCTTGTGCAGGGATGTCTGTGTGCTGCACTTGGGCTCTTTTTCTCCACTTCTGTGTGCAAAATCTCATGCATCAGCGTTGGAGATGGATGGGTTGATAGAGGTGGTCGCAGACAAATGAAAGGCGCAGGTGGGAAAAATAAACTGTCACTGACAGGAGCAAAACCCTTAACACATCTCTCAAACTGCAGAAGTCACCTAACGCTGCTTCAGACAGAGCAGAGAGACAAATTTCCCCCAGGGATACATACAGCTCTTTGCTGCTAGTACATCTCTCCAGTTAATTATCTTTTAATTACAGGGCACTCATTTTCACGAGCACATGGAGCCCTATTCATGGTGCAGTTCTTTCTTAATACAGCTCTGTTTGGCATGTCAGAAGATTTCTAGCCTTTGTCATGCCCAGATTTTAATGGCACAAGTCTAACCCTTTTCTCAGCCAGGTCAGAGGGACCTTCACCAGCACTGGTGGTGGCAGTGAACACCCACGAGCATCGCTCAGGCAGAGCTGCAGAAGGTAGAGCAGGACTTTGGCAGACCCAAAAACACCTGGCTGGACCTCAGTCAATAGAAGGATGAAACTAGGGCCCAAGAACACCCAGAAAATTCCTCAGCTGGCATATGCTCCCACAAGGGCGTGTTCAGCCCCAAATTCACTGTGATTTTCATACACAGAGGGGTTGCAATGTTGTACCATGCAGCACCCAAAGCCGACCCCACCAACTAATATTCCAAACCATTCTGTCTCTTAGAAGGGTCACACACCAGAGATGGATGCTCATGAAGTTAAAGTACAGCCATAAGGTAGATATTCAGTGCATTAAAATGTACACAACGATGCTTTTTGCAATACCACATTTGAAGAGCCCAGAAGAAATTTTCTGGAAGGTGTAAATCCTCACTGGTTTTCTTTAGCAGCTATGAAGGTTAAGTGCAGATTTAGAGATGATTTGGCAAAAAAAGCAGAGAAGCATCTATTTTGACCTCTAAGTGAATGTTCAGGCATGTGAAAAGAAATTGGGCATGTAGGGAAATCTGATTATCCAATGAGCCAGCTGCTCACTCAAAAAACAAACAAAGGCTCATAGAAACTTTCATTTTTTATCAAACTGCAGCTCAAGAAACAGTCTTATATAAAAACATTTTGCTATTTCCTTCTGCCTGTTATTTTTTTTCTTTTTTGATTCCCAGTTTGTTTTTCCCATGTCTTGCCCATCCTGCAGGAGGAAGGGGTTGTAGGGCTGTGTTTTTCACTGGTTTAAATAGATAATAAATTCTGGCTTTTATTTATCCTTCAAAACTCCAGTATGGAAATGTTTCCCAACCCCCAAATAATTTTCTTTCCCTCTCTGGGAGAACTTCCTATTTCTATCACACCTATTTCGAGGTAGAGATCCACTAATTCAACTAAAACACTGTAGACACACTGTTCTGAATGGAAGTGTGTGACTGTGTATAGATAGACAGGAATAAATTAACTCCTATCACCCAGATGCACCATCACAGGATGCTTCCTCCATAAATACGGACAATTTTGGCAACCTCTTCTCTTCCCCACTCCCTTTTTGGAAGCTGAAATTATTTGGCTGGGTCTTTTTTTTTATGGGTTTTCAACTTCCAGTGTGAAAAACATGTTCCAGCCCTTCTTGGTCTGTATCTTTTTAATGCCAGGTAGGAATTCAGACATTTAACTCTTCACTAAGACCTTGGGGAGCTTCTCCATGAATAAAATTGCTGAGCCCTGACTCCCAGGAGGGTGTCCCATCCTCACAGCCCCACACTTCTGCAGTGCATGGGCAGGGGACTCCACATTCTACACCTCCCAGCCACATCCTTAAACTAGTTCAGACATGTAAAGGTCAAAATGGGAATACAGTGATTTCAAACCTTGTTTTCTGATCCTTGCCAGAGGAGAGTGCGTCTCCGAAGGTGGGATTTCCTGGATCGTTGAAGCTCCCATCTATTTTTGCTACAAAGTGGTAGAAACATACAACATTCTGGAACCTTCTAACGCCACTCTGCTCTGGGGTCACATCACCGACCCCCAGCAAATAGAGCTCGCCACCGCCAGCAAGAGGAAACTGCGGCGCTTCATCGTCATAGACGAAGTCGTCGACAAACTTTATGGCTCCAAAGTCAGAGAATACTTCGAAGAGAACAACGTCCAGCACAAAATCCTCGCCCTGCCGACCACCGAAGAAACAAAATCCATGGACTTGGTGCTGAACATCTTGCACGAGGTGCAGAGCTTCAGCCTGGACCGGCGGACGGAGCCCATCATCGCCATCGGCGGCGGCGTGTGCCTGGACATCGTGGGGCTCGCCGCGTCCCTCTACCGCAGGCGCACGCCCTACATTCGCGTCCCCACCACCCTCCTCTCCTACGTGGATGCCAGCGTGGGGGCCAAGAACGGGGTGAACTTTCTGCAGTGTAAGAACAAGCTCGGGGGCTACACGCCCCCCGTGGCGAGTTTCCTGGACAGGTCCTTCATCCAGAGCATCCCTCGGCGACACATCTCCAACGGCCTCGGGGAGATTTTAAAGGTATGAGCTTTTGAGGCTGCAGTTTTCAAAAGTGATGTTACTGAGTGGTTTGGGTTGTAAGGGACCTTTGGTGGTCAGTCCAGTGACCTCCACCTTTTACTCCATCAGGTTGCTCAAAGCCCCATCCAACACTGGGCATTTCCAGGAGTGGGGCATCTACCAGTTCTCTGGGAAGCCTATTCCAGTGTTTCACCAGCCCCACCGTAAAAAATCTCTGCCTCACAACCAGCCTGAATCTACCTTCTTTCAGTTTAAACCATTATCCCTTGCTCTATCACAACAGGTCCTACTGAACAGTCTGTCCTCACCTTCCTTATAAGTGCCTTTTAAGTATTGAAAAGTAAAATATCCAGCAGCATCCATGGCATTATATAAACAACTTAGAGAAATCAAGATGGGCCATCAAGGCTGCACAGGGACTTTCAAGTCTCATTGAGTCTATATATATATATGTATATTTACAGCTGCTAAACTGTTTAGAACATCCCTTACACTCAGTGTCAAGTGCTAACCCTGCTGAGAAAACTCCAAAACTCAGAGCCAGACGGAGACACAGCAAAACCAGGCAAGAAAAGCTTCATCTTTCCATTGAGGCTGATCCATAGAACTCTGTAATGAACTCCTGGCAGAGAATCTGAGGCTCATTATCCTGGGGATTAATAATCTGCAAGATCATTTGCACCTACCTCATTGGGTATGTCGAGTGTGGTCAATCAATCTCCTGCGGGGCAAATTCTACTTCTAAAATTACCTGGAAAGTGCTCAGTAAATGGCTTTATGTCTGGAGAGCTTTGGAAACTTTTGATAAAGCAGAGTTCAAGCTATTAAAGTGTATTAGGGACGAGTTCATCAGCAGCAATTTTCAGTGCTTGCACAGTGAGAAATCCCCAGGATATCTGAAGGTTTCTGGCAGGAACTGTAAAACCCTCAGGTCACCATTCCCCACTGCAGGAGGGGGCTAATGCCTGAGTCAGAGAGGGAAAAAATACGAACTCCTAACAAGGAAATCACTTCTA
This sequence comes from Acanthiza pusilla, assembly GCA_036630365.1. Lineage (NCBI taxonomy): Eukaryota > Metazoa > Chordata > Aves > Passeriformes > Acanthizidae > Acanthiza > Acanthiza pusilla. The sequence continues at coordinate 4,782,837 of JAXCHO010000001.1, forward strand.
AAGCCTCATATTCTCTACACTGCAGTGTTTTCCCACCTTCCCTCGCCTGAAGAGCAAACCCAAGGACTAGATGAGAGTTGTCCTGGGGCTGGCCACCACCCACTCCCTGTCCTGAGGGTGGCCACCACCCAGTCTCGAGTTTCTTTCCAGGCACACAAATAGCCAAAGCTCATTACAAAAACCAGCTGGGCTACGGGAGCATGGAGAAAACTCCCAGCATGGGCAGTGCTGCCCAGTTCCGGGGGAACTTGCCCACCAGTGTACCCATCATCTCTGCCATTTTACCAGAGTCCCACTGGGCATTTCCACGCTGCCTTGTGCACACACCTTCACTCAGCACAGCTGTGTGACACCTGTGTGACACGTGTGACGCCACCTGGTCACATACAACAGACACCTGCTGAACGCACCTCAAATGTATTTGTGCTAACCAGGAACTGTGCCTACAGAAATGCCTTTTCAGGTTACAGAGGTAGAACTTGTCCATGCACCACATGTGCAGGTGTTTCTTGCTCGTGTGTAACGTTACTGCAGTCCAATCTACTGAAAAACTCAAGTTTCCAGCAGCACACACAAGGAACAGATAATTATCTTTAATTACCTCTTCTATTCTTTGTCCCAGATGGCCCTCATGAAACACAAAGGGCTGTTTGACCTGCTCAAGAGCCATGGAAAATACCTGCTGGACACCAAGTTCCAGTCCTGCAATGGCTTGGCTGACCACGGGGATGCTGCCCTGCAGACTACCAGGATTGCCATCGAAACCATGCTGGAAGAGCTGGCTCCCAACCTCTGGGAGGATGACCTGGACAGACTGGTGGATTTTGGCCACCTCATAAGCCCAGAGCTGGAAATGGTGAGTGACAGACTTTATATTGCAATATCCACTTTAAACATAAAAGAATTCAATGGGCAGCACAAAAACCTTGTGCAAAGGAGCTGAGGGAAACTCCGGATTTGCACATGGTGCCCCAGATCACCCAACACACCAGCCTGGAGTCAAAGGGACCCCTGCCCATTTCCCCCACATGTCCACCTGTTTCCAATTCAGACCTCAGACCAGTTGTCACTTCTTACTGGGCTTTTACTGAAGCACAAAGACAATCAGATTTTGGTGAATCCACTAAAAATCACCAACATGAACTGTGGCACCATGAAGGCATGGAGACCCTAGCCAATATTCCTGGGGAGAAATTGCCATTGAGAAATGAGGGGGGAAAACGAAACCTTATCCCATATTCAGAGCTATCCCAAATTCAGAGCTCTTTCTTTCATCCATGGTGCTCTACCAGTGATTTAGATGGGAGGAGAATTAGATCCCAGATCCCTATGGGAGATTTTAGCTGCAATTAATCACGTGTAAAACCGATCATCCTAGCAACCCATAAATCACAAGACGCCAACATCCCGCAACCGCAGTGAGTCAAATGTCGATTTTCAGGGACGCTCCTAGAAATAAACCCAACTTATTTCCTATTTGCCACCCCAAACCTCTCCCGCCACCCACCCTTGCTGTGTTGCAGAGGGTTCTGCCGTCGCTGATGCACGGGGAGGCTGTGAACGTCGACATGGCATTCATGACGTACGTGGCCCACGCGCGCGGGCTCCTGGGCGCCGAGGAGAAGGAGCAGATCCTGCAGTGCATGCGGGGCCTGGAGCTGCCCGTGTGGCACAGCGGCTGCAGCTGGACCCTGATCCAGAGAGCCCTGCGGGAGCGCCTCAAGCACAGCGGGGGACAGCCCCGCATGCCCCTGCCCACCGGGCTCGGCGTGGCAGGTACGGCCCCAGGGACAGCCTGGAAAATGTGCTCTTGCAGTCGGGCATTGTTATAAGTTAGAGACAAAAGCCAGGCCAATTAAAATAATTTGATTTATTGAGCAAGCTACAGCAAGCAAAAACAGCACTGGGCGACCGGGGGGGTCTCTGCTCCGCCAACGGTTCGTGACCACCCCTTCTAACGTCTCTCGTTTTATACCCTTCTTGTTCCGGTACACATATATCTTCCGAGAGTACTCTGTGTCGGCGCGGGCTGTTGCTAGGGGGTCTTTTTCCTGCCTTCAGGTGGTCGTGAGGCTGAAGGCCGTAGTCTTCCTCGGGGGGGGCCTCATTGCTTAGTTCACTGGATATAGGCCATCCTGACCTTACTTCGTTATCTGTTCCCTCTGTTCTTGCTTAGACACCTGTTTTTCCTGGCCTTGCTTAGCTTTTTGTTAGATAGGACTTGTGAGCTTCCTGACTCAGTTTTAACTATTTATTCCCTGGCTTAAGCAAGATTTGATTAACAAACACACACAGTTATTTATCACAGGCATCTCTTGGGCTCCTTCTCACACCTTGATAAACCCATCAAGAGACAGGTCCCTCTTGTGTACAAGCCCCAGAACTCTGTTAAGGACTGAGGTTTAATTAATTGCATTATGATTACGCAATTCGCCTTGCAAAGGTAAATGCAGTGCTCTGGTAGACAAACCAGCAAGGGCAATAGAGAAAAACAATATAGTTTGCTGTACTTGAAATGATTTGTTAAATAGTCCTTGGCAAAAGGAATTTAATGTATTACTAGAACTAATACTTGCAAACTAAATAATTTCTATTCAATATCTGGGATGACATACTCTTACTTACAAGATTTAAAAACAAAAGGCAGCCAACCCTCACCACAGAAGCAATGCAGAGGCCCAGACTGCGATCTCTGGCATCAGTTCCCATTCACACCATTTCCATGAAGCTCAGTCTCTGCACACATGACTCTCACAAACTGGAGAGACTCTTCCACAGGCAGTCAGTGTGTGCAGGCAGGAAAGGCTCCTCTGGATGTCTCATTAACTACAACTCTTATTTTCCAGAGATATTCAATGACACCAGTGAAGAGACCCTGGAGAGAGCATATGAGCTGTGGGTCAGGGACTGCAAGACAGTGCTGGAGGAAGAGCTGCAAGCCCAAGGCGATGGTCCTGCCCCAGGCCTGAGCTGTTTGCCACTGTAAGTTCATGGGCAGAACTCAGTTTTGAACAAGATAAATCCAGAAGCACCCGTGAAACTGCATACACCCCAGAGCTGCATGGAGCAAGCAGAATATCAGCATCTGACCTGATTTACCTTTTTCAATTGCTTTGTTTGAAAGGGAATCTGTTATTGCTTGAGAAGTGATCGCTCACAAGTGAAACCACTGAGTGAATGTAGCATAGTTCATAGCAAACTATCTTGCTTCAGGGAATGTCAGCAGGATTATTCATTTATTTAGTTAATCCAAGCTGGGAACTGCCATGGCCCTTCCCAGTGGCATCTCACCATTGCTTGTGCTTGGACCCCTGGCATGAACTGGTGTAGCTGACTCATAGACCATGGTATGGCACCATGCAAAATCTCTATGCTATATAAAATATTTGAAGTGAGTTATCTCCTTCACTGGTAATTTTTTTCTTCTTGGTGTTATTCTTGTTTTTTCTCACTCAAAAGAGCAGAAAAAGAAGCTCATCTGGCAGTCTTTGCACCCAGGGTAAGGGAATGACACTGATTAGAGGCACCACCACAAGGCACAGCTCAGTGAACATCACTGCTGTGGAGCACGTGGGTGCTGTATCTGGGCAGCACGGCAGCCCTTTGTCTAGGGACTCTCAGACACTGAGGACGTCTCAGTTCTGCTCCTGCTGCCCAAACCTGTGTGGTGTTTCACTGTGTGAGCCCTGCAAGACACCGGGGTGACAAACAGGGCACGATTTGCAGCGCTGCTGCCTAAGAACAAAGCTGGGCTCCTGAACTATTGCAGAACCCCCTGGTGTCCCCACATCTGCCACAGTGCTGCTCATACCTGTCAGACCCTGGCTCCTTTCCCATCTCAGCCCTTTCTGGTTAGATAAGGCCAGTTGGGGAAAACCAAGAGAAATTAGAGAACTCTGAGCAAGTTCATCATCTTCAGGCAGCCTCAGTGTCATGTCTCAGGATCCTGGCAGACTCAGAGCAGGTTATATAACGGTGAAAAACGTAAAAGTAATGCCAGCCTTCTCCCTGGAGGTCCAATCAAAGGAATCGCAATCAACAAACAGCCTTTGAATTATTTACAACATTATTTGGTTTTTTTCCCCTGGTGTTTTCCCCACACCAGTTTGTGCTGATGTGCTGGCTTCTGTTTTGCTAAAGTAATAAAAGCCACTAAAATTGAAAAACTTTTGAAATAATGATTGCATTGCTGCCCGCAGTGTGTGCCTGAGTACATTTGCACGTGCTTGAGAGACAGAAAGAGACTGGAAAAGTGAGGCATAGAGCTGACATAATAAATCCCTTTCCCTCTTGAGCCTGGAGAAGATGTGCTTAAAACTGCACAGAAATCTCTCCTCAGCCTTCTCCAGAGCTGTGCATCTCTCCAGCTTCACGACAGCTTCACACAGCTGGTCCTGTCTTACCAAGGAACTTCAGAACATGTCCTCAGAGCCACAACTCAGAAATAAACCCCTAATTCCCAGAGTTAAATACGCCTGGGGCTGAGGGTATCAGTGAACTTTTCTCCTTTGTCCAAAGCATCAAACACAGGCTTGTTCAGCGAGTTTCTGACAGCAGCCACTGTGTGGGGAGAGCATCACTGCCTCTCTCAGGGACCCCCAGGCACCACCAGCTTTGCTGGGACAGACAGGGACAGGGCAGCAGCAGAGCAGGTGAGGGCCCTGAGTGTCTGAAGGGAGGTCACAGGAGGGACCAGGCTCTGCTCAGCAGAGCCCAGCAATGGGACAAGAGGACACAGGCAGAAATTGATGCACAGGAAATTCCACCTGAACTGGAGGAAGAGCTTCTTCGCTGTGCAGTGACCACACACTGGGACAGATTGTCCAGAGAGGGTGTGGGGTGCCCTCACTGGGGACATTCCAGAACTGTCTGGACACTGGGGACATTCCATCCTGTGCCATGTGCTCTGGGATGGCCCTGCTTGAGCAGGGAGGTGGGACCAGAGGACCCACCATGGTCTCCTCCAACCTGAAACATTCTGTGACCCCAACTTGTTCAGAGCATGAGAGAGCCCCAAGGACAGCAGTCCGAGGGGCACAGGTGCAGAGCCAGCTGATGCTGTGCTTACAGGGATCACCTGGGCACACCCACAAGAGGTTTCCCTCCTCTCCAGAAGCTGTGTGGGCCATTTTCACACCAGATAACCTAGAAATGAATGAAGCACAGGATTGTCATCTGCCCAAATCAGTGTCCTTCAGCACAGTGTCCTACTCCCCTCTACCTCTGTGGAGAAGGTACAATACAAACATAATTCCAGTTGCTTATTTTATATGTCCAGGAAGAGGCATTTAGCACTCCACTTCCAGTGAAAGCCAAAGTGCAGTTTCCAGAGTCTGGGTGAATTAAACTAAAAAGAGTCACAAAACCACACAGACACATTAAAACCCAATATCCAGGACTGATGTTATTGGTGACAGTGATCTGGCTGTGGGTCACCTGCCAGCCATTCCCCCACATTGGCTTTACCTCTGCCTTCAGAAGCCAGGGGTTGTGTCTGTGACAACATATCCAAGGAGCTGCAGCACAATTAGGACTGAAAAGTGAACACATGATTATTATTATTTTTTACCCTCCCTTCTGCTGTGGGTGACAGAACACAATCAGCCCCTGACGTGCTTGGTTGCTTGGTAGCAGACAGGCACATTTTTAATTATATACTAAAATATGCTAAAGAACATAAAATGGCTGCGTGACTAATATGTGTGTATCAAGAAAGGCACATGACAGCAGCAAAATTGCTTCAGTGTCTGATAAAAAGTGCCTCTGCCAGGCTTGTCATCAAAAGATCAAGGGAAAGGGGTGGAAAGTATTATTAATAAAACAGTGACTTTTTAAAATACCCCTCATTGTTTAAGGTGCATTTTTTTTTTAATGTCTAGCATGAATTTAATTCTTTTCTATTTATTCAGCTCTGATTTAGTTCCTTTTTCAAACAGAACTATTATATTAGGCCTAAAATCTCTGCTTCTCTTATGACGCATTACTCCAAAGAGAAAAGCAGAAAGTCCCACCTGGGTCCTTGCAGAGCAAGTTCTTCATGGAATTGTTTGAACAAAATAACTTTAGTGGTCAGAGAATAAGAAATTATTTTATTATTTACGTGTGCCGAAGTAATTTCTTTTGCAACAACCTGCTCTATAAACTGCTTTTCAGCAGGGAAAAAGGAAGAGAAATATTAATAAAGTCCCTTCCAACCCAAACCAGTCTATGATTCTGTGGTTCTGGAATAGATAAAGGAGTATCTATGCAGTTATTACTCGTGCCCAGTGAACAGTAGCATTCAGTGTACTGAGAGTAAAATGAGAATCAGGCCAGAGGTCTTGAAGACATTAAAAGATTTTGACTAAATGTATTTGAAGTGGCTAAAGAAACTGTGCTGAACACAACAGCAAGCGCCCCGTTCCATGTACAGCACAGCACCTGCTCACCCGCCCTGTGCCTGCGTGTCTGGAGCCAATACCTCTGCTGCGAATTGCACACTGCATTCCCAGAAAACAATGTGCGAAGGACAGAATTCAGTCCCTGCTCGCCGTGGAGCAGGGTGGGTTTGCTGGCCCGTGCTGGATGGAGCGCAGGTGGCACCGGGGGAGATGGTGCTGGGAAGGACACGGCCCCACAAGAGTGTGCTGTTCCCCACGCTTTTAATTCAAGTCTAAAGTCTAACTCCTGCTGCTCTCACAGGCGGGCAGGAGCGAAGCCAGCAGGAGCAGGGAGCTCTGGAGAGGCACTGCTGAACAGCGAGAGAGCAGGAAAGTGCTTGAGCAAAACCAGAGCCCCCCGAGCCGTGTGCCCCATCCACCAAAGCCTCCTTTGAGGCAGCATCACAATATAGAGCCATGTGCATCAACCCCGTGCTGACCTTTACATACATATTAAAGAACAATCAATATTTAGACGCTTTGCATATAAATATTGCATATAAATATTTTTATGCCCTGGCCCTTCCTGCTGACCACAGCAGCCTTCCCTTGCCTTGCACAGCTCTTGGCTGGCACTAACTCAAAGGGGTCTGCCACAAGAACCATCGCGTCCCTCTATGATCCCAGAGCACAGCACCTGTTAAGAGAGCCACTCCCAAAAACTGAGCTGGAAAAGGAGCAGTTTCCAGGAAGGGTGAACCTCGGGGCACAGGCAGACAGTGGTGCTGCTCAGTGCACACACATTTGACCTGTGAGCCAGCATCCTGTCAAGCCTCACCGACTTTAATGAGCCAGGAACCCTTTTTCAAGCCATTCCCCTGCAATTTTAAGCAAGTGCATTTCAAAGGAGCTGGAGCAAGTGTAGGACAGTCAGTGCTGGGACCACCCCAAGAGGTGAGAGCAAAAGGAGCAGCACTGAACTCACCGAGGCAGAGCAATCATTGCCGAGCTCCCAGGTCTCCTGGGAAGGAAAGCACAAGGTGACATGGTGGCAGTGTCCTGCTGCGCCACCATGCCACACAGCCGAGCCCTCAGCATCTAACAGCCCAGCCACGGGGCTTTCCAGCAAAACAGATCCCACCAGGCATGGCTGGACTTACTTTTAACATCCAGTTTCTTACCCTGCAGAGAATTTTTCAGGCTTGTTCAAAGCAACTAAAAAGCATCTAAGCAGAGCTGCCTCCAACCCTTTGCTGACACAGAGCTACTGCCTACAGCCAATACCCCCACGATGGGTGCCCTTCCTGCTCCTTTTGGGTTCTCCAACCCAGCCAACACCTTTAGGTGCTCCCACCCACAGCAAGAAATTCACTCCAAACTGACCACGAAAAGAAACCTGACCACCAACAGCAAAGTCAAAACACATCTAAGAACTCCAGCTTAAATTAGAAATTACATCCTAGGCTGCTGACAGATTTTCTAATGCAGTGCTACTACATTCTAATACTACACTTATTTTTTAAGGAAATTACATTACAAAACCTGCTGGTAACACTCACAAGCTTTTACTCAAGTATTCTCTACAAAGAGGGAGGGGGGCTGTTCAGCTGTAGTCCTAGTAGAGTCAGGCATTTTTTATTGTGTTGGTTTTTAAACTGAGCTACTAATTTCAAATTCAACTGAATTGGGTACTTTCTACTCCTAATAGGTATCAGCTTTTCAAGACACTGGTCAAATTCAATACTACTGTTTGTTTTCAGGGCTCAAACCCCCTGAGATTGCACTCAATAACCCCCAGTGCAGCTGCAGCAAGGTGGACAGAGAGCGGCAACTCAATGCTGTGAGCACAGGAAGCCAAAGGCTGTTGAAGAACGAGACCAGAAGGGATGTGAGCAACAGTGACAGGGAGAAATTATGAAGATGGGAAGACAGAAGACCACAGCTAGTTCCTCACCAGCAGAAGCCAGAAGCAGCTGTTTGTGTGTTGGGTGAGAGGAGGTTTGGGAGGAATGAGCAGAGAGAGGATGGGGATCCTACGATGCACAGATCAGCCAGAGAAGGGGGTAAGGTGCTCCTGTGCAGGACTGCTGGGGACAGGTGACCTTGCAGGTACCCCAAAGGCTTGCAGAGGTGAGCACATGGCAGCTGGGGACTGCAAGGGGCAGGGAGAGAGGGAAGCAAATAACAAGAGACTGTGAGAGGGCAGAAAAGCAATGACATTTTAACACATCTACCTTTTTTATTCCTTACTCTGGACCATAAGCTCTAGGTCTTTCCACCCTGGGGTGTATTTGCAAAGCCCAGGTGGGGTCTGAGCTGCAGCTTCATTCCCCTGTGACCACACAAACACAACTGGACAGCTCTGGTGGGACCAAGGATGCCAACCAACACCAGGTCAGGGACATGGACACATCCATGGCCAAGTCACAAACACAGAAGCACTGCAGGGACTCCAAACGCACAGGAAAACAAGATCCACTCACATGGAAAACGAGTGACTTACACAGATGTATGTGAAAAACCAAATGCTTTAATCCATCTATCAAGAACAACAGTTCAAATTATTTCATTGGATACATTAATATTGATCCATAATTTACAGTGCTATGGACCATACACAAATTATTGCTGCAGTCAACAGCAGATGAATATCAACATTACAGTACCAAGCATCATAGCAAGAGGCAGTAATTAATGTCACTTTTTCAAGAAATATAGGTATTTATACTATTATCAACATCAGCTTCCCCCCCAGTGCATTTTATGTCAAACAACATAAATGTAAGTGCATTATTTTGTGCTTTGTGCTTTCCTTATGTACCTTCTTTTTGCTTTTACAGGTTGTAAGAGTTAAATATTGCTTTATAGGCCAAAAGCAGAAAGGAAGAACTCCATGGTACTCTGCACGTCCCTGCCTGTGGCATGGCTTTGGCAAAGTGAGAATTGGTCACGTCCCCATCCCCCTCCTCAGGGAAGCCACCGCTGCCCAGCGTCACACGAGTCACCGTCACCAGACCGGGCAACACTTTTGTCCATCTCACTCCACCTAGTCCATGCCAACCCTGCCTGTGGCTGCTGGCTCTGTCCTCTGCCACTGACCCCTGCCAAGTGTGAGAGCCACACGATGCTCAAACAGGCAAAGACACCTCCCACGAGCACCCACGTGGGGGTCTGTGTCTCCTAGAGGTGTCCCCACCGCAGGGTCACCGTTCCAAGGGTGGGCAGACTCAGGGGAGGGCTGTAACCCAAGGAAACGTGGGGGGAAGAGTGAGCAGGGCATGGCCAAGTTCTCTGTTACCCCAGAAAACACAAGGTATAGGAGCAACAACACAACTGCTGCGGCCACAGAGACTTCTGCCGAGGAATCCAGCTCTCGATGGAACGGCTGGCCTTGAATCCTAACTCACCTCCACACAGCATGTAGCCAAAAATCAGAAGTCATGGCTGTCAGCGAGTACCAGTGGTTTCACATAAGCTTGAAAAATATTCATATACCACAGTCTTGAATTTCTGAATGCCCAGGGCAGGCACCAAACCAAAAGCCTCATTCAATACATTCAGTGGTTCTCAGTTACTACACTCCAGCATGCACACCCTGAATTGCTGTACCAACACTGCAGAGCTGTCCCATTTTCTGGGAAGGGGCAACACAGCCCCGTGTCACAGCTACAAGATTTTCCTACCTGTCACCCCAGCCAAACAGCAGTGCCAGAAGCCTGTACCCCATCCTCAACTCAGAGCTAAGGCACAGCTGCCTTGCAGGGGCTGGGATTTCCTGCCCCAGGACCACAGCACATCCTGCAGCCTCCCGGGTCCTGCCTGGGCCAGAGCTTCTCTACCCTAGGAAAGACACATTCCCAAAAGCTGTCTGGGGCGCGGGGGGAGTGGCATCATCACAACCTAACCCCAGCTGCTCCTTCAGAAACTATAAAAGAAAGAAGAAAAGCCACAACCCGGTGGTTGCACCAATGCTAACACATCGCTGGCGGCTCAAGCGGGAAAGGAGGGCCGGACACAGCCGCGGGAAGAGTGACACGAACACAGAACCCTGGGTCCAGTCACAGCCCCACTGAGCCCCAGCCCCTGTGCCGGGAGCAGAGGTGCCAGGCAGGGACACCAGGAGCAGTGGGACCAGGCAGGGACACCAGGATCCCTCCCCTGGGGAAGTGTCGGGGCAAGGGCTGCGCCGAGGAACTCCCATCGCTATCTCTGACCACCCCTCCCACCCAGTTCACATTTGGTTTCTGAACACTAACTGCTGAGCCCGAGGTTTCCTTGGAAAGCCGGCCAAAAGTGGCACTCAGGTCACTCACCGTTGCACTCATCCTATGTAATTTCCAGTGTAGCACAAAGGAGAACGGGAAGCTCTGGTTTTCTATACGTAGGCACCATGCTACACCTCAACGCCCTATACACCACCACCCTAAAGCTCTGTCTACGCCACACTTCAGTCAGTGCTAGTCGAGGAAGACTACAACTAGAGTTTAAGGCACTTCATTCTGAACGAGCTACGCCTGCGAGTCAGCTGTAGGCTGCCGTGGAGAATTCCATTCCCTCCGTCTAGCTCGGAACACCACATGTCACCTCCGTGCAACACCTAGGCTGGATATAATACAAGGAAAACTACCGTTATTGCATAGGACTACACTTGAGTAGATAATGCACCGAACTACTTTTACAACATGGTTGCATGTTAAAAATTAATAACATTGTTATCAAGTAACAGTTATTTGCAGATACAGTAATTTACTCTTTTTTTTTTTTGTTGTTTTTTTTTTTCTCTTACGTCAGCCCCAGTGCTGAAATAGAACACAAATTGCTCTAACGGGTATATTAACTACATAGTTATGTTTCCAAGCATATTACTACTTTTTTGCTGTATCACTAAAAATAAATATGTAAGTTCAGTTTCTCTACAGAGTTGTTTTATTACCTAATCTAAATTTTTACTCTACCTTAAATGCGTTTAAAAACATTTTCAAAGTGAGACTGTAATATACAAAATATTCTCAAAATCTCTCTTAAAACACAGAATCCTGCATAAAAGCTTCCTTTCAAGTGTTTACAAAGAACGCAGAAAACTTCCAATGAGTTTTAAAAATGTCAAAAAATCGCTGCAATATTAAGAGGCAAAAATCTTACAAATGAAATACAAATAAATTTAAAACAAAAAGTTGAGGATAACTAAGGAATCCATGCAAATCAAAAGAAACTGTACAATGCAATTTAAAAAAAAAAATAAAGCCAATTAGATATGTACAACATAATGTGCCCAGCTGATAATATGCATAATTTTTTTTTTGTCCAAAGAGTGTATTCCAACTTACAGTGCTCCTGCTTGGTTTGCCATCGGCAAAGCCATCCATGCGTGTCACAAAACAAAATAAAAATTTAAGAGGAAAAACTTGAACCATGATCAAAAGGAAAACCCAAATCAGCTCAGAGTAAAATTAAACAACACTCTGAGACACTCACATCTCCCTGCAGTTTCAGCAACAGCATTTTATATCACAATCAACACAATCAGGATGTCTTAACTCTTGGGTTTAGCTTGTTTTCTGAGTGAAGTCGGGTGGGAATTTACTTGTCATGTAAGACCAACATTTGAGGGACACTGTATCTTTAAGGCAGCACTATTCAATTAATACAATTACAAATTGGACTTTTTTTTGTTGTTGTTGTTTCTTTACATTCTTTAACTTTACATTTTGTTTCCAAGTAAATAGGTTGCATTTACAATCCTACGATTGCTCCCTCCCCCCCCAGTAGAAACAGACTCTTCATCTGTAATTCTATTGCTTTGAGTAGATTTGACCAGTTCAAAGTTCTTGGCGAATCCAGTTCACAGATTCTGTACATATGCTGTACAATATTTTGGAGGCATTGGTAGTTTTAAAATAGAATATACAAGTTTCTTCACAAAAATTCTAAAAAAAATCCTATATATATAATATATACACACACGCACACACACTGATGAAGCACAAGGGGAAAAAAAAAAATCAAAAAATTCTACAAAAGGTAAATTATTTAATCTACTGATCAAGAACCAAAGCAGTTTATGAAAGGCGTGCCAATAGATGCTAACAAGCATGGTCAGTGTCCTCCATGCTCACGCTGCTCCGCCTGCTACTCGTCTTTGACGCCCCAGGAGACACGGAGGAGAGTAGTGGGTCAGTCACTCCCACAGGGGAGAGGGTATCGTCCATCAGGATATCTTCCAGTTTGGATCCCATTTTGGCAGGAACGCTGTACGTGCCAGCTGGTTCAGTCACGTTTCCCAGGTTGTCACTGAAGGTGATGGTGCCGTCAGTGAGGTCCAGGGTGGTGGTGCACGACAGGTCTGTGTGGTGTGGCATCATGTCTTGGGTGCAGTTGTCCAGCACAGGCTCCTGTTTGATGACCCTGTTGACCATGTCGGGGGAGCAAAGGCCTGTCGATGGGACAAGGGACAGTCCATGTGCCCGGGCTTGCATCTCGAGTTCCTACGAAGGAGAACAAGGGGCAAATTAAAAGAAAACCTGAAACTAAAATATGTCATCTCACGCTCATCTTGCAGTTTCCAGTTTGCTCCTCCTGGACACATTTCCTCCCCTCCCCATAGTGACAAGGGCTCGTACCTTGCACGCTGCAGATTTGCACCTGAGCATCAGTGTCGTGATGGGGTGGGTGAACACCACCCCACACAGAAACCCTTCACACTCCCCCTCAGCACCTACAGCGCAGCCAAGAGCCAGCACCCTGCGGCACAGACATGTTCCCCTCGGGCTTCTTCTCAAACCAGCGCCAGGACAGGCAAGTTTGGCATCAGGTAGGGTGAGGAAAACATTTAAAAATAGGGGAAAAATGGAATAGCAGAAGCATGTGTTTAGTACTTTTTAAAAAAGTCGTATGTGAAGGCACAGCATGTCTATGTGATCCTTGTCAATCCCTGCTGAGACACTGGAGGGGACATTTCTCACTCTACAAGTCTGGTAGAGCTGGAAGGGGTCAATCAAAACTGAGCAACAACACTATTCCTGCACTGAAAAATCACAAGGAAGTCAGAGGAAGGCTTCAGACTTCAGACTTCAGACAGAGCCATGGTTCTTCAAATCTCCATGGAAAGTTTAAATCCCACCTTCACATTTAATCATACAGTCGCACTTGACCGAAGAGAAATAATAGAAGAATTCACTTAAATGCCCTCTCACAAATACATCAGTAAAAGAGATACTTTGCTTCTACTTTGGCATTACACTAGGCAATCACAATCACTGTTCTGATCATGCTGTTTCTGGATATTCCTGATTAATTGCCTTTTCCATCGTTTTCAGGCTAAGACAACAAGCTTGTAACGGCACACTGCAAGATCAGAGGAGAAGTGGAAGGAGCAAGCACTTCTTCCATCAGCTAACATGCCAGAATCAGGAGTTCCTTATTCCATGCTTAATCAGAATAAACACAAAAAGGGAAAATACACACTTGAGGCTATTTGCTGCCTGATGCGTTGCCCATTATTCAAGGGTCTGGGTTTTAGTGTATTTTGATTGAAGGAGCCAGAGCAGATGGATAATTCAAAGCAAGATGAAAGATGTTTGAAAAGCGCTCTCGCTTAGCTCTGAAACACAACTGCTTGGTGTCGCTCTGCAAAAGGGTTGTGTGTTTTTATCATTTCATTCTAGCAGCAGATTGCTCAACCAATTACAAAAACTGCGCCGAGGCTCAGCCCAGCCTGTTCTATTTTAAAGCTGTTTACTTCCACACTTGACTCTCAGGTATTTGCAGCTTCATTATCTCCTTGGTGGATTAGCTGGGCTGCTGAGGGGTCCTGGCAGGCTGCAGCTGCATGCAGAGCTCAGCTGTTCGTGCTGCAGGGGAGCAGCGACACGAGGATATTTGAGATATCACTGTCTCCAAGTCAGGTGTTCCTACACCCAATTCTGGTGCACTTCTTTAATTACCCTTCTATGGAGAGGGGTGGCTATCCAGAAAAAAAAAACTCTGTAGGCATCAAGGTTAAGGCTTCCTATCCAGGTTGAGGTGAAGGCAAATGAATTAGTTAGAGAAATGGAGTTTTCAGCCTTAAATCTGTGCAGTTCAGAACACTGGGAACCTGGGTGAATCTAACAAGGCAACAACCCACAGAGGAAACATATTCATGCCACCTACTGCTTTTCAGTGCTGAGGAGAACTGTTGTACAGTCCCACAGACTTCAAGGAGCAGGGAACACTCCCAAACAGCTGAACTTAATTTCATGACTACCAACAAATGCATGATACATGAAGTCCCAATTCCTTAGGCCTGGTAAACAGAAGAATGTATTACCATATAAATCTTTTCAATGGTGTGGTTTGAAACTAGCACTGGCCATGGTAGAACAAAATCTGACCACGCATATGTGCTTTTACTAGAGTGTTAGGATTCTATTCTACTTTTTTTTTTTTTTTAAACTAAGATATCTTTGGCTTTTCCTGGAAAAACCTCTGCAGGCATCTCAGCACCGACCACCATTGATTTAAACACTGGTTCCTCCTAACCCCCACCCCACAAGTCACCCCTATTTGCAATCCCACACTGCAACACAAGAGCATTTGCAGCTCATTTCTCAGCAAACCTGTATTCTGAGCAGCAGGTGCCTGTTGGCATGCTCCAGCTTCTTCTGCCTGTTCTCCAGCTCCTTGGTGCGCTGCTGTTCCCTCTGCAGCTTGCGGATGTAATCCACCGACGCCTTCAGAATCGTTCCCTTGTTCCAGCGCATGTCCCTTTGGGATCAGCACAAAAGGACAAGGTAAAGCTCTGTTTTACAGCTCCCTTCATACCTGTAGCAGTGATTCCACCTTATTCAGACATAATCCAGCTCCTGTTTATTGTTTATGGACACAGAAGGCATTTGCAGTGCACTAGAGGGGGCTGGAGCACAGCCCTTGGGAAGCACATTTGCTTCAGAGAGAGAGAGGCTGCTGCATCATCGTCTCCTCACATCATCTTACTTCCTCGAAATAAGCAAAAAACATCTTACTGCAAACTGTCAGAGCAAAGATCCACCTGCCCTGTAGGTTGATGATGAGAGATATTGTCTTGCTGGCCTTGGAGAAGGCTGCAGAGACTCTCTGCGGAGTAGCTGTGAAGCTGCTCCATGAGAAACTGTCTTAAAATACTGGAAAATCTCCCCAAAAGCATCCTGGGGCATTGATTTAAGTGGACTTTCAAACTCCTTGCTACTGAATCAGCATTGGGGAAGTGTAAATACAAGTTAAAAGCAGTAAAATCATTGTAGAATTATTGTAAAGAACATCCGGGAAGTTACACTGGCAAATTATCAGTGAACAGGCACACATTATACTCTTTATTTTCCTTCTTTTTTTTTCCCATGGAGGGAAGGAAAATGTGATGGCTTCCCAGATAAACTGCCCTCCGTTTTCACTGAAAGACAGACCAGTTCTGTCTTGTCAAGCTGTAACATCTGATTAATTAAAAGAATCATTTAGCAAGACATGCAACCATCTAAGTAGCCAGGCCAATATAAGGTTTCCCATCCTCACAACTCTGCCTCTGGTAAGGCAGTCAGTCACTCCCGGCACCAACCCCAGCTTTGTGACAAAAATCATCAAATTCACATAAACACAAGCAGGGTCCAAAAAGAGAAAAATAAACAAACAAACAAAAAAAAGTCTTCAAAAAATATAACAGAACCTTCAAGCATTTCTACAGTCACAGAGTGCTAAGAGCAAGAAGAAAATACACGTTTTTCTTCTTTTTTTTTTTTTAACTTCTTGTTCTCCCCCAGGATTTTTTTACCTCCTCCCTCCCACAGTCTCCCTGGGCATGTAATACTTACGGGTCATTTGACTTGGGTATCAAGGTGCCCAGTTCTTTTATACGATCATTAATATTAAATCTTCTTCTTCGTTCAACTTTGGGAAAAACAGCACAAATGTTACAATTAATATTCACACTTAATTACAACTTATTAAGTGTTTCATCAAAGATTTCTTTAAGCACCATAGAAATGTTTGCCTGAAGCCTAAAATCCAGTGATAATTCATTCTGCTCTCCTACACACAGACAAACTAAGACAGAAGTTCTGTCTATACTGTAAATTTTGGAACTGCTGAAGTCACAGAGTTTAACTGAGACTAAAAATCAGGATGACTGAGAAGCAAATATTTTTCTAGGGAGAAGAATCACAGACAAAATCAGAGACAAATATCTGGATGCTCAAGGAAATCCCAAGACAGAAAAAGGTACGAAAGGCACAGTCTCTTTTTTAAAGTACTCTTCCATGTGCAACACTTTGAGGATCCAAAAGTCAAATTCGAAAACCAATTTTCCTGCATTACCTTTTCATGCTATGGAAAAGGCTTCTGAGTGGCTCAAGGCATGAAACAGTTCCTTTTTTCTACTACTGTAAAGTATAAAAAGGTACGTTATGGATCCTTTAAGTCATAAGATGCTCATTATTTTAAAATGCTTTTTTTTCAACTTGGAAATATGAGTTCACTTCAAAAATGAAATTTATAAAATCGTCACACTGTTGATTAAAGTCACAAATTGACCATATATCTAATATTAAAAAAAATTAAAATTTAGAAGGCAAAATTGTGTGTGGTGGATTTGTTAAAAGCAAGTGGGTCATATGTTGCTCCCAGCAATTCCATTGATAACAACCACTCGTTCATTTCGTTTATTAAAAAAAAAAAAATAGAGCTAAAATTCAATAGCAGATTTATGCACACATTTCAGAAGAATTTGAGATATTTGATCCATGGGCATAACACAATGATCTAGTTCTTTATATACTACATACAATACCTCATTCAGATTTAAAACATCAGTATTTGAGCACTTTATGCCCAAAATCATTCCACAAAGTGGTGCAAAATGCAAGGAATCAAAACTTACTCAAGTTGTGATTGTCTTTCTTTTGCCTCTCCTTAGCCAACGCTCTCGCCTCCGACTCTGTAGGAAAAATACATGCTGTGCATGTGAATGAAGTAATTAGAATTAAAATAATTAAATCACAACATTTCAGTCTGCGAAATATCTGCACAGGAAGCCTGATGGGTACTTGTCACACCAATTATTACCCCCATTCCAAGGAGCAAGAAGTGCCTGTGGATGCCAAAACGCAACGCTGGGACTGAGCTTCACCTCTGCACCTGTGGAGCATCTCTTCCCACACTTCCCAGAGTGACTTCCACGATGGGAATGTTTCCCACGGAGGCCCTGACTCAGCAAGGTATTTGAGGACAGCAAAGTGCTGAAATGCAGCACACCTTCCCCTACGTGTGCACACGTGTGCCCCGGGAGCTGGACCAGAGGAACAGCGTGTTTGTGGCATTGCTGCCTGCTCAGGATGTGACACAGGCACGAGTCAGAGGCTCTGCTCACCCAAATTAAGGCTGCATCCTTCTGTGGCACGTGCACACACATCAGCACAACGCTCGAGGGATAACTCAAGTGACCTGTTAAAAATAGTGTATTTTCCAGCTACACTAACTGTTCCTATCATATGGAAGAAAATAAAAAAAAAAAGGTGAAAAAATTCAACACCTTTCTTAGCAATAAAGTTGGAAAACAATGGTTCTTGCTTTGGGAAAAGCAAAAAGGGAAATAATGGCAGTCATGCTGCACAGAACATGTCTCCTCAACTCAGAACTGCTCTTCACCTTGCTCACATATTTATTACCTATTATTTATTATTACATTATTAATGCTGTTATATACTAAAATAATTATACAATTATTAACTTCAGCATGCAGTAGTTTGGGCAACAGCACAAATAAATTTCTTTTCAGTTCTCATTTGATCTTAAGTTTCTCAAGCAATTTTAAGTATTTTATCTTTGCTCTACCCGTTTTCTATTTTGATGTATTGAGGATTTCCGTAAGACCACTTCACTCACAATTTCCCCTCTCTTTCTGCCTTCTTGGCCTGAAGTCTAACACAACCACCTGCAGCAAATCCACCAGCCTGCACATCCAGTTTGGGTTGAATTTGCAGTCTATACCACCTGGAACCTTCTATACTAGGGACAATGGAACTGCCTATAATGCAGGATTTTGAGTAGCTCTCCTCCTCTGACACAGCTCCATCTCTGAACAAACTTTGCTTTTTCTAGCAGCCACAAAGCATTGTGTGCTCTGCGTGTCTTCTTTTGGTGGTGCAGTCCCACAAACGCAAATATCCGCCAGCTCAGAGAGGAGGCATTTCCTCCTGGCCTATTAAAACTGCTCTGCTTAAACTAATTCCTGCCCAGAACCTGCTTTGCAACTGAGTCAGCCTGTGAGTTTTCACAACAGAAGCCCAGAAAGATGAGAGACAAGAAAGAAACCAGGCCCCTACCCTACTGCACAGTCAGTGACTCTTTATTGGGCTTAAAAACAGGCATTTCTGGGCATTAATATGATTTTTTCATTGGTTCTAGAGTGGATCTCCATTTGTTCAGCCTACAGACAACCTCACCTTGTATATGTACCCTGTGTGTAGTTACAGCCTCTCAAGTGAGCAAAAATAAAACAAGCCTGATAATATGAAACTTATTATTTGCTCCAAACTATCTCACTTCTGTACACATGTGCTTGAGAGAGTCTTTTAGTGTCCCACTCTCCTGCCCCTGCCTCCCACAGCTTGTTCAGAGCATTGCTGCAGGAACTGGCATAAAAAATTTAAGCAACACTTTATTTTCATCTTTATTTAGTTATGCATATTCATAGAATCATAGAATGGCTTGGGTAGGAAGGGACTTTAAAGATCATCAAATTCCAACCCCCCCAAGTGACTAATTTCGTATTTTCAAAGATCTACATGTCCAGATTTCACATTGTAACAGGTTACTTGTTCATTACTGCCCTCCCCTACTGAAATAAAGCCCCAATGTGTATCATTCCTTGAGATTAACCCCACAGAGACTCCAGATGTGAAGTTGTTAAAGTTTAGTGTTGATAGAGCAAACAGTAAGCCCAAACTAGAAAACAGCTCTGGAAGAGATGCACGGAATCTTCCTGGAACACATGATTTTCAATGTGGAGGTGTGACTGTAACAATTAAGGACTTTATCTGAATTTATGACAGTGAACACACACATGCCCACACATGAACACAGGCTAAAAGCAACTACTCATCCATATGTTCTTTCTCATAACAGAAATGAACTCCAGTATCACCTGAATTCAGAACAGTTATACTATTACTCCAAGGTGGTATTTTAAACGTATTTACCTGTGAGCTCCCTTTTTATATTAGGAAGGTTAGCTGGACATGAGTTGCTGATGTTTAGTCCTGGAGGAGGCATGCTTTGGTTGCCATAAAGGTCAATCAAATTGCCAGACACAGGCAACTGGAAAAGATAAACAAGGAAAAGGATCATTTGCTTTGCCTTTATGAATGCCTTTGTACAGAAGAACAGAGTCAGGATCTGCTAAGAAATCTGTGCTCTTTTCCATGTGCAAACAGTGTGCAAGAAGGTCAGCAAAATCCACAGATATGCATGAGCATGAAGGATAAACCATCTACACTGGGAAAATTCTGTTCTCTCTCCTCAAAAATATGCAGACTTAAAGTAAAAGAAGAGGTAAAATGCTGATGATGTTGCTGCATTGTTGCTCCTTATTTTTCACTAAGAGTATTATATCCGTATCCCCAAAACTTCTCTCATTTCTGAAGGAGCCTACAGAACTCTCCCAGAGAAACCCCCCCTTTTCCCAGGGATACGTGAGTGGAAGTACTTTGCAAGTTGTCACATGCTGGAGGAAGAACACTGTATTAATTAATCACATTCTTCATGTGATTTGAAAGCTACCTACACAGAAAACATTTCAGTTTACTTTGTTTTTCGCCTTACATAACAAGAACGCGCACCAGTAGGAGGAAGATTATTTTTACAGTAAGTTTTCTCAATTACTTGTTCACTCTGCTGTGTTTGTTTAGGTATTTAAGCAAGTAGATTTATACAGAAATAGGACAGTATTTCAACAAGACCTATCAAAGCTATCCCTTTATATTGAAACATATTTAAAGAAGCTTACAATTATCCTGAGTGGATTATTTTACCCATCTCTTATTTGTTTTTGAAAAGACAGGTATAAAACACTCTGATATCTTATCTGAGTGGCAACACTTCTTATCATCACTGCTGTAAAGAAAACCAATCCCTCCAAGACACTGATCCTGCAGAGATTAGAGTAAGTATTAACTTTACACCATGTAAATAATGCTGGTGAATACAATGCACTGAGTCACAGCCAGGATTATTAAACTCCTACTGATGGGCCTTGCCAGACTGGGACCTAAGAAAATTTCTCTGCCATATGGAAGCAGATGAAATAGAAGTTGATATGTAAAGTATCACCAGCTAGAAGCCGTGCTGATGCTTGCTGAGAACAGACAGTGGCCAACAACAAAATCCCCTGATTCAATCTTTAAAAGACAGAGGAAAAAAGGTAACTGAATTCTCACTAAGGGTCAGCCTTATTAAAAAAATGAACATATACCAATGTTGCTCAGGTCAGAGCTGTCCTGGTTGAGACCTGCCTATATCATTGTCAGGGTGACCACTCAATCTCACCGCTCTACAAGGGTGACCCTTGTCTCTTGGGGTCCCCCAAACACATCCCTGACACCTGCACAGCGAGAGCATCACACACCCCTTCGATATGCTCGTCCTATTCATGCTCCTAAGCATGGGGAGAGCACAAAGACCTTGTTTGTAGCCCAAGAACTTGAAGTTCATAACCAGACATGTGAAATCTAATTAGGAATTTTAGGGAATTTAGAGGGGGAAAAAAAAAAAAAAGAAGAAGATGATTTTTTGTTAGAGAACTAGAAACTGGCATCTCAAAGCCTAGGTAAAGCAGCCAGGTTGTAATGAGATGGAGAACAGTTAAAGTCACTGAGCTGCTTTCCTCATTGCAAGATGGACTCTGTTTGTCACAACCATTTGTGATTGCTTTTTTCCCCCCAAAGGTGTCAAGCACTGTGCCAGATTTCCACGTCAATAAACAGGAGCAGTGCAAGCAATGACCACAAAAGGGGACAGAGAAGGCAGGCAGCAACTGCTGAACATGCACATGTGAAGGCTGCTGAAGGCTGTACACAGGGATGCTTCTCAGGGGAATTCACATCAGGGGAGATGCCAACAGTCTCCACTTAAATCAGCAATCCACGAGCAAAGAGACTGATCAGCTTCTGTCTTTGTTCCCCAGCATCCAAACTCCACAGGTCAAAGCTTCAGCTGTAACATTTTCCTACACATGGGCCTTGCTCAGTGTGAGTCTCTGAGAGGCCTCTTCTCCAGGATGGCTGCAAGGAACATCTTTGGGACTAACTTGTATTAATTCCTTTCAAATGAAAACATAAACTGCATGCAACACTCTGGGTCATCTCACATAAAATACCTGCAGTTAAAGATAAATCAAAACCAAGGCACGTCCTCAGTTCACCATTATATAACAGTTCCCAGAGGAATAAAATCAGTTGACTAAGGTAAAAGCAATAATGATTAGTGCAAGGTTTAGGGAACTGGGAAAGGGGAGAGGACCCCTGTGCTGAGGGCATTGGTTTGAGATGGACAAGACAGCAGCATGGTGAGCACACAAAAGCAGCCACTAGACTTCAATGGGGCAAAAAAAACCCCCCCAAAAGGGGTTTATTATGTGCCCATGGCAGTGACACCTGGGCATTTCTTTCAAATGCTTCTTATTGGAAGAAACTGGAAAAAATTGCACATTGTGAGCAAATATTTCAGCTCTAAGACAGTTGAGGCTTTCACCACCATCCTTACATACAAGATGGGAAAATGTCAAAACTTCCACAGCCATTTCAGAGCGAAGATGGAGGCTCAAACTTAGAAAAAGACATGGAATTTTCTGGAGCTAAGGAAGCTCCTTCCCTGTATCCTCCAAATTCTAGCATGTTTTCAACCTAAATATGGTTTTCTTTACAGCTTTCTTAGCTATTTCTGGCTAAGAAAAGATTTAAGTACAGCATCAGCCAGATCATCCACCTTTACTCTTCCAAAAAGTAAATGAAGGAAGAGTGGCTTATGCCAGGCTTAGCAAGTTTTCTTCATTGAAACAGCACAGTTGAAAATGCTTTCACTTGTGAGATTTCGTATTTCAAGGTCCTGGCATCTAAAATTGCACAAACACACCAAGTAAAAAAAAATTTCAATCTTCCTATCACTTTGCATATGCTTTTTTTTTTTTTTTTTCTAATAATGGCTTTTACATAACAGAAATTTGAAATATGGTAATTATGACTGCAGATTCATCATAGTGTACATTCATGGTAGTCTGAGGCTTTCATTTCTCCTCCAGTACTCCAACAAAACAAGCACCCACATTCTGTCTAAAATCACTGAGACATCAGCGGTGTGATCAACAAGGCTGTTTCTAAGGGACCAGTACACACTGGAATGGATTCTGTGTCCCAGCTTGTGCAGCCCACAATGGATTGTGATGTTCCCTGACCTACAAGCACACGCTCAGCAGCAGTCCCTGTAACAAAACTCCTCTACTGTGGAGTTTAAATCCCAGAAGAATGTCACATTTAGAAATGGAGCTGCACCTATTCACAGAGCTTTCCATGCCAGGTCCTGGCTAGAGTTGATTAGTTGGATGAATTACTTGTCATCTCCACAAGAGCACTTTACACAGTACTCATTAATTCAATTACCAGGTCACATTTAGGCAGAAAACCTCCTCAATAAACTAGTGACCATTTTGTGATACTTTCCACCACAGATATTATTCCACCAAATACCAAAGCTGACAAACACTCTCACGAGCAGTTGATTGCAATGGGCCATTTTCAATTCAAAGTACTTGGAAACTCCCTTAGCTTGCTCTGCACAGAAATCTCTGATTTTGCTTATCAATTAAGTACTGTTACCAACCGTAACAAACTGGTCCTTTTGTTCTTTGTTGGTTATGGAACAACAACTGCCTTTGTCACAGTCTCAGCACAGCTATTTATAGGTTGTGTCTCTTCAGAGACCATTTCCTCTCTTCATTTCTCCCACCTCGACTTAGCTCCGTCTGTAGGCATTAATTCCTTATTAATAAAATGTTGTGTGCTTTAAGAGCTAAGTCCTGCCCCAAAAGCAAAGTGTCTGGTTCTTTTTTTCCCCCTAAACCAATTGTTGAGAAACATGGTTCAATTTCCATCTCTTCAGGATTGGTACCAGGTTAATTCAGAGACTGAAATATGTTTTTTCCCTCGAGTTATTTAAATGTATTAGTAAAGAAGTCTTAATTTCACTGTTTGATATCCTTATTTTTCAGACTTTGCCACAGAGAGTGGGAAAATTCTGAAATCCGCAGAAAATATGGATCAGGCAGTCTTTACAGGGCTTCTTGCCATGCAGCAAGCACAGCAAAGATGCAGACTACCCTGAACATTGTCTACATGGACTCCTTCCACCAAAAGAGTGCAGAGTACCATTCTGTCCCTGTCTGGAAGCAGAGAGCCACTGCTGGGTTCCCTGTGAAATGAGAAAAGAAGAAAAGCATAAAAATATCCAAGTCCCTTCTAAATTAATCCAATGAAAGTCCTAATCCAATGGAAGTTCAGAGAAAGGACTCCAGAAAAACATCATCCCTCTATTTAAAAAAAAAAATTGTAAAAAAGATGAACTTTTTGAAAGCTATCTTTTGACAGTTTCTTGAGGTTTCCATCTGAAATTCCAGGACAGCTGCACTTTGCAAGTCATCCTAGATTAAAGGAAAATTTATTCTCTCCAGCAGGACTGTGCAGCTATTTCCCTGTGTACTCAAAGGGCACTATTTAGAAAGGGAAGCTGGTGGGCCGCTTCCTGCGTCATCCACCACGTCTCTGAGAGGGCTGTGGGAATCTGTGGGAGCACAGGACTAGGTTAACATGACATCAGACAACTACTGTCAGCAAATGTAAACCTATGCCACAAAATCAGTGCTCTGTGGTAAGCTGTAAATTTTGGCACTAGATAAAAGAGAAACAGACGCCAGCACTGGCAGACATCTACTCAGGCAGATCTAACAGCACTTAAGCCTAAGGCAAAAAATTCACTGGAGCTACCTTCCACAGAAGATCAAAATCAGATTATGCCAGAAGTATGATTATATTAATTCTCAAAGCAATGTGAACCAAACCAAAAGAGCCACTTGGAGGAAACCTGCGCCTTCCCTCAGCGCTTTCTGCACCTCTGTGTTCTTGGCTTTTATCACAGGCTTCCCACGTCCCCTGCCTTGTTCAGTTTTCAACCTTTTTTATTCCTTCCCATTTTGTTTGTTTTGAAGACTGCTTTTTAATTTTTTTTTTGTCCTGCTAAGTTCTGGAACATCTTTGCTGTTGTCTAGCTGGGGACTTCTCCCCAGCTGAAATCAGGCTGAGCTAAAGCTGTGAGGTTAGAGATAACTGCTAGAGTGGCTCTGGATAGGGATGCTAACACATGGCATACAATTTCTTACTTGAATATGACAACATTCAGGAACCTGGGATGCCAGAGGTTCCTTCTTTTCTGAAGCCAAGTATAAAGTCCATGGCAATCTTTAATATCAGTGTGAATGAGGTACTCCTGGTAGCACAGTTTACTCCTCTGTCACAATTCTCTCACCACTAACTTGGAAATACGAAAAGCAAAATTGCCCTTTGTATTCTCTCACCCTGACTGCAGCTTGTGTTTTTTAATTCATGTTTTTCATTACAACTGTATTACCTTAAGCTCTTCAAAGGAAAACCAACTTCGCTCTTTGGAACAATGCAGCAACTACTTAATTGCAAGACAGAAAAGTCCTGCTGCAGTTTTGCTTCCTATCAAGGGAAGGACAATTAGCCTTAACAGGGAAACCAGAAGGAAAGGACTTTTGTACCGTATTTGCCATTTGCAGGGCTGGGTCCACCAAGCCGAGGATTTCTTCATTGTAACTGGACTCCAAACTAATAATGTCATCGATCACATCATCCATCTGTAGCAGAAAAGGTGGACAAAGAAAAGCAGAACAGTTATCAGCATCCCTGGGACACAGGAGCCTGCAAAGCCCTGCAGCCACACAGCGAGTGCCTGTGCCGCTGTGCAATGCCTCAGCCGTGACTCCTGCTATCCAGGCAGGATCCTGGGGTCACAGAAAAGCTGAGGTTTCATGGTCTAACCCCCTCCTCCCAGCAGCAGGTACCCTGCAGTGCCTGCCCATGGACACACCGCTCCCCCCAGCCGCAGCGCAGGAAGAAGCTGCCCGTGGCACAAGTGGCTCTAAGGACACGAGTCCCTGTCCCCACTGCAGCACTGCTGCACGGGACCAGAACCTGTGCACACACAGAACACCAAGCCCTGGACACCTGCAGGGGAGGAGAGGGAGCAAAGCCTTGCTGCTCTCAGGGTGACAGGCTGCCAGCCCTTGACAGCAGAATCCACTGGATTCATGACCCTCACACACCCCCCAGGGGCAGCTCAGAGCTGATTTCAGGTGCTACAAGGCATCATCTTGCTGGGGCTGGGCTGGAAGGTGCCTCCATAAGCTCCTGCACAGGCAGGAGGAACAGCCCTTCAAAGCCCTTCAAAGCAGGTGCTCCAAACTGTCTTGGCAGGATTGACTATTTCAGGATAGGACTGCCTATTTCCTTTTTGCTCATTAAAAAAAAGCAGCTTAAACGGCAGAGATCTACAAAATCAATGCATAATGGTGATGGTAAAAGTAGCAGTACATGGGATTTTTTTATCAGCTCCAGAAAGTGTGATCACAACAAATTACACTGACTGGAAGTGAGGGCAAGAAAGGAACTAACAGTTACAGCCCATACCCGAAGTCTTGTTACTGATTCTGGTAAGAAATAAAAAAATCTTGGTTTAAAAAAAATTAATGAAAATATAAAAGGGTGAACACTGAGGATGAATTACCGCAGATGGATTAAAGCCTCCTAGTATAATTTTTTTAAAAATGCAAGTGTGATCTGCATAGAAATACGGACTTAGAAATAATCAGGGCAAAACCACATCCATGCAGTCTTGGAAAATCCTGTTAGAAAACATTTCCTGATGCAAGACCTTCAAGCATGGGAGATGCATTCTTCTGCTACAGCATTATGGTGCTAGAACAGCACGAGCCTTTTCCAGATATCTTCATGCACTTTTGACATCAATGCTAACAAACAACATTGCTGTTTTGTACCTTAAATACATCTTGTATTCAACTTCTTAAAGACACTGTGGGGCAAGTTTATTTTTCAACATGACATGAAAGAAACATGCTCATTAGAAAAGGGACCTGTGCTCCACCTCCTGTGTCATCCAGTACCTGCATGCATGATGCTCGTGAGTGTGTATTCAGAGCCGGGCACTCACTCTCAACCCTGCTTTGCTCTTCAAATTTATAAAATCCCTGCAGAAATAAAAAGAAAAAAAAAAAAAAAAAGAAAAAAAAAAAAAAAAAAGAAAAAAAAAAAGAAGAAGAAGAAGAAAAAAAGCAAAGCATGGATCTGAGTTCATGGCACAGTCTCAGTCCCAAAAAGAGCACGAATGAAATAGTGTCATGCACACATGTTCCCGATGACACAGCTAAGTGAAGCTGTAAATATCCTCACGAAAAAAATGTTTGCGTACAGCTGGGACAATAGGGTGGAAATATGTGATCTTCTTTTCTTTTGAAACTATGGAGCACAAACACTTCCGTTGCACGTGCAAAATATGTTCTGTAATAACTGTTTCTCTGAGTTGTGTAACGTTTTCCTCACAGAATGCATCTGTACTAAAAAACTGGCACAAAGGCTTGAAGGGGGGAATGAGGGGACAAGAGGAACTCTACAATTGCCTCCTGCTTTTCACGTTCCAAAAATTCTGCCATGATTCTTATACTTGTTAGTATCTTCCCAACCATTTTCCTTTGGAGCCTGAGCACACATGGAACATCTAACTCAGTTTTTGCCAGCAAACATTAAGACAAGGTTGCAAAGGCCTTCTAGACATAGGCTATTGAACTGGCACAGCAATCAGTAACACTTTAGGGTATATTAGCTGGGATAATCTGGCCTTCCAGCTACGCAGGAGACTTGCTCAATTTTTACCACAAAAAATACCTAAAATATCTCAAAAAAGCTTTGTGTTTTTTCAGTTATTTTTGTTATGCTCTTTGCACTTTCTACACGAATGAGCCATAAATAACATTATTCCAGAAAGCTACAGCTTACAAAGCTGCTTTGTATTCTCCAAAGGTCAATTATTCACTGCGTGCATCAAGCAACAGCATGGGGAAAAAGAAAAGTAGTTTTAATAAGTATAAACTCGCCAAAATAGTTCAAAAAAGAGGAAGCTAGAGGGACATGGGTTCTTCGCCAAAAATATCTATTAATCAGGCAGACACAGAGGTAGCAGTTACACTTTCACAATGAACAGCAAAGATAAACAGAACATCGCAACAGTGAGCAAATATGGCTTAAAGCAACTTAATTAACACAGATTACAACTCCATTTTAGTGAAGAACACGAACAGGAGAGCACTTACCTCTTTCTCACAGTTGGAGTTGAGGGTGAGCATAGCCATGGGGCTGTTGGGCGCGCTGCTCCCTGTCCCAGGCGGCATGACATGATCCCCAGGCTGGTTTGGACATGGCAAGCTCAGGGCTTGGTTGGCATGTTTATTTGCTAGAGTGGTAGAGAGGTACTGCTTTACCTGCTGCCGCTGGGCCTGCTGGATGTGGTACTTGGTTGGATTCTCAAGGTGAGTCTGCACCTGTGCGACACAATTTAAAAAGGATTTTATTGTTTTACGGCATCATTATTGCAAGTGCTATGGACTTGAGCTCATTTGTGATATGAGTAGCAGCTATTGACAAAGAACAAACCTGTGCAGTTCCAAGGAAGTCCACAGTGCTTCACTAACTCACATTTGGTGGCAAGAAATCAGTTTATGATTTGGTCCTTAAACAACTTTAAACAACTGACTTACTATCGGCACACCAAGAAGTTCCAGCTATTTTTCTACAGCATGAGATTTCTCACTTAAGACCAACGCTCAGGTTTTCAGTTGATACAGACACTCCAGAACAGTCAGTTCTGAGTTCAGACCTTCAGCTATGTGACATTTAGTTTTCACTAAAATATGGAGAAATGAGTTGCACTGCAGGACTCATTTTACTTGTTAGTAGCTAACAATTAAAACCAAGTAATATGGATTGCTACCTTTAATCCAGTTGCAAATAACAGAGAGATAAAAAGGTTTGCTATTGGTGGTTTAGGTTTTCAATGTTTGGGTTTTTTAAAATTAATACCTTGGTCAAAATAAAAGAAGAAAGGAAGACACCTTTTTCTGCCTACAGATTATTTATATCTGAGATATACAGCCTAAATCATATACAAATAAGACAGCCTGTTTATAAACACATCATGCAAATAAGATGCAAGAAAAGAAGTGTTTCAGTTCGGATCAATCACTGTCGTCAGCAACAGCTATTTTTGCATTTAAGATTAAGCTTCTCAGTACTTAGAAATTTTTTATATACAAAATATGAAAAATCTCATACCAAACAACTGTTGCAAACTCTAAATAAGCAAGAGAAGAAAGGCCATTTTTTCCCATTAAAAATTTCCACCATATCCTGGAAACCCTTTGTCACCTTTCATCAATCATGAACATTGTTATCAGAAGGTAGAAATCAACCCAAAATACAGCAATACCCTGAGAAGTTATTTTGTTTTAAAACAGTTCAATTGAAGTGAGTTTTGCTGTTACAAGTGACCATGCATGGCTCCCACTCATTGGTGTGGAAGAAATTAAATAAACCATCCAAGACACCAGAGGAAAATGGTTTCTTGTACACTGCACACCTTCTTAGCAACAGGTTTTAAAATAAATCTTCAATAAAAACTCACCTGATAATGGTTATACTCAAGCATTTCCAGCATGCTACCTAGAGGCTGCAAGAGAAGCAACTGCAATATCCTTGGTCTATGCTACTCCAGTTTGAGGGATCCACATATGGAAGCACAAAAAACCCCAAAACAGCACAAGAAACTTGATGGCCACTGCTCAGACTTTTAGTAACCTACGCTAATTAGCCATGCAAGTGGAGAAACAAACAGTTCACACAAGGCCTCTTCTTGGAAGTTATGCAAGTTGAAGTTAAGCTCTAAGTATTGGTATCTTTTCTTTTTTTCCCCCTGGCTTTGATGTCATGCTTTTTCATAAACATAAAAGGACCTTTTAAGTGATGGGCTATCAAAGTCAGATTGACAGTTTGCTCAAGGCCAATTCGCTATTCAGCTTTCGTTCCAGTCCTACTGACACACAATGGTAGTTTTCTTTAGCAGTAAGGTTAAAAGTTTTTAAGTACAGTGTAAGAAATAACTGAATAAATGCCCTACGAGCCTAACACATATTCCCTGGCAGTGGATGCCCCGGATTAACCCACGGGGCTCTGCAGTCCTGTCCTCAGATCCCCAGCCCAACCCAGGATGTGCAGTGGAACATGAAGCACTTGAAAAAGCTCTAGCCCATCCTCAGCTTCCCTGGTGCTTCAAAACCATTAATTCTGGCTCAACCTAGAGCTGGAAGAAGCTTTCCAGTTCAGGCATGGCTGACAAGGGCTAATGCATGTTCCAAGTGCACTCACCTGCACTAGGGCACAGTCCCTACACCTTCCAGAACTTATTTTTTCTTTCTATCCAACCCCTTGACAGAAGTCTGTACTCAAATACAGACACAAAAACCACCCAATTGGCATTATTTTCTGAAGTCTCAGCTCACAGGGAAGCACATCAAGATAGCATTTCTAGAGAGTTTAATCTGCTTTGTTGCACTATATCGAAAGACAACACTGTGCTGTGATAAGTACAGCACTTTGTCAGTCCCAAACTGCATTATCAATTTTCCTCTCATCAGTGCTA
Organism: Acanthiza pusilla; assembly: GCA_036630365.1. Lineage (NCBI taxonomy): Eukaryota > Metazoa > Chordata > Aves > Passeriformes > Acanthizidae > Acanthiza > Acanthiza pusilla. The sequence continues at coordinate 4,813,034 of JAXCHO010000001.1, forward strand.
AGAGCTACACTACCCAGATAAGTCTATTTTTCACTACATTTTCATCTTCCAAGCAGATAATGTTGTCAGTAAACAAGGTATTTTTGTAACACTTATCCTTGAATATGTTATTTTAAAGAAAAAGCTCTACTCGCCTGACAGAATCTGCACATTCTTTTTCCTCCACAGGCATCAGATCCCACTGCTGTTCTCCATCCCGGGATGGAGCAGTCTCTCCTCTCTGCACCCATCACCCATCCACTCTCCACACTCCCAGGAGAGAGACCAGCAAAATTCCAAGATCCACATCTCAACACTGCATCATCAAACCCTACATTATTTATAATAAATACCAATTCACTGATTCCACTACATGTCAAGTTTTGAAACACACCCTGCCTAACTGACAGAATTTTTGCTGGCAAAACACAGACTTGTTTCACAAGAACATACTCTCCCCATGATTTTTTTGTGCTATTCTACACTAGAATGTTTTATTTTGCTACTTAATTATTAATTTAATTTTTTAACGGGCTACACTGCCTTCAGCATACCAGGGAAGACAAGAGAAAAAAAAAAGTTTTGAGTTCACGTGTCACAAGCTCACACAAGCCCAGTAGTGAACCAAGGAACACAGAATGCCTTTTTTGTCATTAAGTTGCTCCAAAATGATGCAAAGAAAATACTCAAGGACTAAAAATTTCTTGTAATGCACAACTCCCGAAACACACTTTCACATTCAAATACAAGAACATAAAATTAATCCCCGAATGGAGGAGGATGTGATATAACAATTCCCATGAGGACGGGTGCTCCCACAGGACTGCAGCAGCTTTACACATTTCTTTTTGGATGTACCAGTTTCAACTGCTCTTGCTCTGGCTGAGTGTAAGACCCAACTGGATATACAGAAGAAATTTGAGTTTGATTCTCTGTTGTGTCACTGGCTGCCCCCTTGAGCTGCCTTAGGAGCTCCATCACAGAAATCTACGAGAGGGACAACCTTAATGAACTCCATGCTGTTTGTTGAGACTCTGTCTTTGGCCTAGAGCATCCCATTCTGCAGACTGTACATCAAAGGCAACCCAAATGAGCCTTTTTGGGCAAAAGCCCCAAGACGCCCCAGAGTCAGCCTGTAAATAATCCATAAAGCACTCTCCCTTTTTGACAAAATATCTTACGAGCAAAGATCTGCAAAAAAAAAAAAAACGCCCTACAATGAAATTCCACTACCCTGAACTTGAAACCGTGAATAAAAGCTTTGACTTAAGATCTAATTTTGGTTCTCAGCCCCTTCTAGCCTTTTGGGTGAAGAATAGTTCTTGTTGTTCTTCCAAATTCATGAGACACAAAGTGCAAGATGACAAATTATTGGTTTGGATACACTTCCTAAGAAATGTGACTGAATGAGGACATGAAAGGAAAAATAAACCAACTTGAAACCAAATCCTCCGGATCTCCTACCCTTTATCTCCAGGAATCTCAACCAAAGTTTTGTCGCTCCATTACTAAATTGAGTAAAACACTGTTTTTTGGGCATTTTAGTATTGACAAACAAGAAGTAATGTAAGAATTATTATTATCATCTGCAGAACTGCAGAAATGAGCTAAGACAAGATGGCAAAAAAAGGTAAATTTCTCACAGTATAGTAACACAAGAATTTGGCTACAAGAGCAAAACACTGCCTCAGAAGTAGAGCCCCAAAACTGGTTTAATTCCAGAAGAGCCTTCAGCGCCAGCTCAGCAGCATCTCCACCATCTCCACAGGCTGGTACTCTGTCAGCCATTCAAGCTCCATCTGCTCTTGCCATGCTGACACTGAGGAGGATCTCTTTCCTCGCAGTGAAGCAATGAGAAAGGCAGTGGAAATAAATCAGCTTGGCTGCACCCATGTGTAACCCAACTTAGGCCATAGAAGGCTGAGCTGGGCTGGAAAAGTGTTGGATGGAGCCACCCTGATTACTCAGCACTCATCCCATATACTTTGGAGTATCCTGGAGAAAAACCTCTCAAGCAGGGGAAAGGTTTTCTCATACTTTCACTAATCTTGAAATCAGACTGCTAATTCCAGTGCACACATCCAGTTCAAGTACCTGAGTGCAGGCAAAACAGCTCTTGAGAAGCTGCCTATTTTCTTCCACATCTCAGAAACAACAGTAATTCCCCATATAAACAGAGTAGATTTCCCAGCCCTTGGGTCTGGTATCAATCAGACAAACACTTAATCAATGGCTTTCACTAGCTTTAAGCACACACACCGTATCAGTGGGAATTTTAGGTGTATTTCAGACTACATTCTTCAAAATCCACATTATATTACACATCAGTGACAGAACCTCTGAGCAGACCCACACACTTCCTTCAATTTCCAAAAGTAAAAATGTTTCCCGTTAAGGTGATCAGGGGCTCAGGAATTTAAACACAAAGCATAGCTCTGTGCTTAAGCACAAAGCACATGGCTCAAGTAGTTCCTCTGCATGTAGCCAACACAAACACCAGAAACAATACTGCTGATACTCGCTCCTTCTGTCAAGTCTTGCTGGGAATCACTCAGACTTAATTTACTAATGACTTGCTAATGATGGCAAGAACTTGGAACAGTGCTGGGTGGCAGCAGAGCAAGGCTCCCAGTGGGTATGCACTGACCAAATTCCTTCTGGAGAGGCACCCAGGAGAGCTCACCCTTGGGCAGGCACAGGCCAGGGGAGCCTAATGGCTTGGCAAATGCGTTTTACACAGTGCAATCCAGAAATGAAATGGCTAACAATAAAACTAACAGGGAACTTACACCAGAATAAAAATATTTAATGAACTGTGGTATTACTACCAATTGTCCTCTAAGAAAACTTCAAGGTCATAGAGTCACAGAAATATTTAGGTTGGAAAGGACCTTCAAGATTATCAAGTCCAACCATAGATCGAAGTCGATTAATTGCTGTAGGATCAAGCTTTGAGCCACTGGTACATCTGGATAAAAGTAACCAGACTTGGTTAATTGGTCTGGCTTACCCACATACTCATGAATTTGTCCTTGCATGGGCTTGATTTCTTTGCAATGGGTAAATTGTGGAAGAAAGCACAAACCCAGCAGGTCCTGTGCTCAGAGTACTTCTCCAAGGTGGAACACCAAGTATTGGTTTTCCCATCTCACTTATCACTTCAAATCACAATATCTCACTTGTCACATCTCCAAGTAGTGCTACCTTCAAAGCAAAGCTCAAGATGCCCCAAAACCTCCATTGGTAAAACACAAGTGACCAAAGGCCATCACAGTGCCACCAGCTCCAGGCTGCCCCACTGTTCTGGCCCCCATGAGCTGGGAAGAAGCTTATTTCTGTTCCCAAAACCACACAGAAGGAGATTCTTCTCACCAAGAACATCACTGATGCTTCCTGCGACAGTAAAGCGAAAGCACTCAATGCTTTATTTAAGCAGAGATAGGCTCGGGCACAGGGACATACCAGAGATGTTCAAAGGACAGTGAACTAAGGGCAAGGAAGACTCTTCTCTCCACCCCACTCCCCCTTTTTTTTTTTTTTTTTTTAATTAAAAAGACCATTTGTTTCAAGTAAATTGCCTTAGGACTTACAGTTTACAATTACAAATAAAATACTTTTTGTATTTCTGGTCCGTTTTCTCCGTTCAATAGAACTTTTTGTTGCCTAGACAGCTAAATGTCATGGGATTTTTAAGAAAGGTTAAAATTCTGTGTTATTTAACAATTAATGGTACCCAAAGAAAAACGATACAAAACCACATCCACTGATGTGCTCTGTAAGGGCTCCAGGCTTCAGTCGTGTCCACTGCACAACCATGCCTGTTAACCATGCTAGTCCTGGGCTTCAAAGCTGCTTCAACCCATCACTTCCAAGCACAAAAATCCACCAGCAGCAGGAACAAGTTATTTTCTGGGAGTTTGATAAGTAAGCGTCTGTTCTTTCTGGCTAGGGAAAAAAAATTGAGGAGAATGACATCTGAGAAAGATAATCAATTAGTGCCACTTACAGCAAGAGTGATTTATTCTCCTAAAGTTTTCCAGTACAGGTTCATGATTCTGTTAATCATATTCAACACAGGCTGATCACTAATTCTGAAAATCCTAAAGACCATAAAACCCCTTCAATTAACTTCATTAAATATTGATCATGGGTTTCACTGCAATGCCAGGAAGTTCCCTCCTACCACCCAACTCGGAGCAATCCAAATAACCAGCCAGACAATGGTTTAACTCATTCTCAAAGACATTTTCTCACATGCTGCATTCAAACATTAAACAACAACATGACATTTTCCCCCCTACAGACGTCAGCGGCCTGGAGCAGCCTCACATGAGAAGTTCAGTCCTCTGAGACCTTCCCAGTCCTCCAAGATGGAACAGCCGCCTCATTTATAATGCCATCAAAATTAAGCTGATTGGGTTGTGACTCCCCATAGGGCCATTGTGAATTTAGGAATAGATAAACCTTTTCAGTAACTCCTCCAGCTGCCATTCTCCCCTCAATGCCAAATTTTCCAGAGTACATTTGCTCCCCTTTCTTTCAGCCCTTTAACTAGGAAAAACGGCCAGAATAGCACTGACCAAAAAGCCCAAGAGCAATGAAAAGATGAAGAGTAACTTGTACTGACCAGGGAATGACAACCACGATGAGCAGATTCCATCATTTTACCTTAGGATGCAGCAAGCACAAGGAAACTACACCAGTTAGCACAAGAAAACTCTCTGGTTACCTAATTCACCCCAAACCCCTCTGAACATGAAAGCCAAAGCAGATAGCAGAACGTTATTTAAGATCTGGCATCATGATTGCAGTCTAAGTGGATCCAACATCATCGAGCACAAAGTGCTCTAAGTGGATCCAACATCATCGAGTCATCTTCGAGCACAAAGTTATGAAAAATAAAAGGCACATTGTACAGAATTAACATCATTTACACAACCAGGGATTGTTTAGTCCATCACCAAAAATTCCTCAGTGTAACGTGACTTTTCATCCAAGGGAAAGACACGGAGCAAACAAGAACAAAGCTTTTGTAAATTAGTTTTTTAAAACAGTGCTTTAGCTATAGAAGCACATGACAATGTTATCTAAGGAAATTAAAGAGAGGTTAGCCAAATGCACTCACGGAGATAGGAACTGATGTAATTTGCAAGTTAGTGCCCTGCTGGCTGCCATTCCACAAGTGTGGCTTTCAGTCAGGATCAGATCCTTTGAAGTCCTGCTTCTTTTTTGTCAGGAAACCAGCATTTCAGGTGTTTATTTCCCAACACATATGCCATCAATTTTTATTTTATACAGTTAGTGAGAAGATACCAAAAAACACTACAACGTTTTAGGACAGACAAGGAACTGACTCCATAAAATCTCAGGCACAAATCTTTTGCAATTATTTCACCTACCCCAGGTGCTTCAGAGCATAAATATTTTATGACTTCACAGGCAACAACAGCAGCCACACAACTGCATCTGACACACAAATTTGAATTATGGTAGTGCCACGGTGGAAAGTTTAATTCAAGCACCACATATGTATGTCCACTTCTGCCACCCTTCTCTCTCAGAAGGAAGCTGGGCAGCACTTACATCAGCACTAGAGGGTTTGAGATTGCTCACAGAAGGACACCAAAGGCTCCTCCTCACAGGAATTGTCAAAGATAGACATAAAGTTGCTTCCAAAAACTCTTGCAAGACTTGGCATAGAGATGTGAATTCAAGAGGGAGCAGAGTCATAGGACTACAGCTATTTCAGCTGCCTGAAAGCCCAAAACCCGTTCAGGCAGATGGTCTGAAGCCACCTCCTCTCCCAGCTTCCCCCTGCAAAGCCTTCCACAGCCCATGCACAGTTCCCCACCCTTGCTGCAGCCCAAGCAGCACCGACACAAGATTGACCACAGCACTCTGACACTGTTCACTATTGGCTTGAAAGTGAACATTAGAGGGTAAAAGAATTTGTCCAACCTTATCTTCCCGCGGAGTGTGCCAAGCACAGTGTGCCAGCGCCAGCTCGGACTGGCAGTCACGTACTCGGAGCCTGGGCAGGACTGGCAGTGACATTTCCCAGGGGTGACTGACCCTGCCACTGCTCCAGCCCACAGTAACCCCTGCTGGACCCGAGGGACACACCATGGAGCTTCCAGGTGTCTGGTTGGAAAAATGGGTGTTTTAATGACTCCACTGCATTTCCCGCGGCAGGGAGGAGGTGTGGAGTACCCAGCCTGTGCCCAGAAGGGCTGTGACAGGTCAGACTGCTGCTTAAACCACATCAATCTCCACACCTTTGGGATTCTGGGGATGTTTCTGGAGCCCAAACCTGACACAGCGTTCATTTTGCTATACAAAAGGTGGAACATGAGTTTTCCCTCAGCCCCGGAGAAGTCCTGAGGATGAAATTTCCACAGGGGAGAAGAGGCATCCTTCTCCACACCTGGTTTTGCTCAGGTGTCTCATTCCTCACCCATCTGTCAAATGTGAAGAACACAAATGAGGCTGGGTAAAAATAATGGCATCTTTCATAGAAAATGAATAAAGGAGAAACCAGAAATCAGTTTTATAAAAGATGTTGAGTAAAAAGTAACCAGAGCTAAGCTTAAGACATTAGGAGAAACAGCACACATTGACTTTTAAATAAAATTTCTTATTATCAGCTTTCTAGAGATGTAGAGTTACCCATGTACAGAACGACACAGGTTGTTTGCCTGTCCAGACTTTAGTAAGTAAAATTCAAGTAGCTTCAGTTCTCCATGCCAAAAGCAGATTTAACACAGTAAATCTACTTTGCCCCTGCGTGAACCTCTCTTAACGTGCCATGCAATATTGATTTTCACAGGTGAAAATTAAGTTAAAATTGGCTATTTTGCCCAAACTGTAAATAAAAAGTGTAAGAGTGGGGAAAAACACAAAACCTGTTGCTTTAATGAATTTTAAAACCTCATAGCCTCAACCCTGGTCTCATTTGCCACTATGAGGTTTGCTCAAAGTTATAGCACGTGGACACACACTTGTGCCAAGATAACCTCCAGTGCTGAGGAGTGTAAATGTGGGCCCTTTGGAGCTAATCAAGAAGGGAGTTTAACATGATTTATTAGTCTTTCAAATCCACAGCAGTAGCCTGTGAGAATGAATTGGTATTCAGAATATTGCCTGTGGGCTATTGAAGTATTTATTTACAAAACTCCAACATTCAGTACTGAAACACAAGAGATGTAAAGATGGCAGCAGATCGAAATCTATCAAACATCCAAAAGCCACACACCAAAACAGTTGTATCCTTCTCTTTCTTAAATAAAAGCAATTTGTAAACTCAAATGCAACTCTTGGGTTCTTACAGAAAAAATTCTCCTCTTTTGGGGCACACTGTACATCAGCAGGACGTCAGAGAATAGTTTGGGTTGAAGAGACCTTTAAAAGTCATCAAGCCCAACCTCTACATCTTGTTGCTTACTTGTCCAAAGACATCTACACTGCTGGCATACTTGTCTGGAAACAAACAAGTGAAAGACTGAAAGAATTGTTCACATAATTCCATGGGACCTGCGGAGTTGCTCTCAAGGCCACTTACACAGCACATACCAGGAATATGCCACCAATCATGACCTAAACATGAAAATACAAACACATCAAACCCAACCAGTGCATGCTGGAACAGCTTTCAGCATCAACTGGTGAGTCTTCCTATCAAAATTTCAAACAAGCATCCCAAAACAAGAGTGAAAACAATTTTGAAAGGGCCATTTATTTTAACAAAGAACTTGACAACACACTGGCTACAGCACAAAGGACACCTGTCCTGGACACACACCTGTTGGAAGGAGATCTGCTTTACAACACACACCAGAAGAAGCAAGGGAATAAAGATTGTGTTAATTCAAACCAGTTTTACACTGCTAACATGCCCTGAGCTTCCACATGTCACAGCTAATAAAGAATTAGAAGGACTTAGCTGGGCTCTATACCACTTTGCCTACAGCTGATGATGCCTCATGTCAGCCCCAATATGGATGGCTTGAATAAGCAGAAGAATAAAGCACTCCAGATACATCCATTTTATTCACACCACTAACATGACCATTAGACACAGCCTAAAATAATAATAAATCGCTGACTTCACTTACATGAAGGAAATGCAAGCTGGTTTACCACTGAACTCCTTGATTTTTATCCTTCTGCTTAACGAGCTGTGCTGTTATTTATGACGGTATTAAAACCTACTGAGTTACAATAAAAGAGTTTCAGTACCTCGGAGTGCTTGATCATCACGTCTGCTAAGGTAAGATAATCCAAGTCACCTTCATGCAAACCCAGCTGGCTCTGATCTGAAGCATTCTGCTAAATACCAGAATAGGGATTTTTTTGAGGACTTTGGCAAGCCATAAAGGTGGGTCAGTCCTTGTGTGGAGTGGCACGACACTGCTCTGGGGGAGAATTAACCTAGGGAGCTAAATTGATGCCACACAGAGAGCATTCAAACTGAAAGCCAACACTGTCAGGGTTACTTCTGAATGATGGTGGCTCTTCCTCAGGAATGCTGAAGTCTAACACTTCCATTAAGCAAGATCACATCTTTTCTTTCCTGACATCTCACTCACAAAGCAGATGCCAGAGCAGACATCACAGTAGCCACAAGAGATTAAAAGTAACACAACTAAGAAATTAAGTATGTTTATTCCACTTTAATTTTAAATCCAGAAACCACAATGGAATTTAGTGTTTTAACTATTTCTTAGTTAAAGGCATGTCACCATAATAATTCTGTAACAGAAAGACACATTTAGGACAAATAGCCATTAGGCTGCATGGCCTTTCCTCTGCACCCCATGATCTTATTCCCTCAACACTCGGACAGGAGCTATCATCTGGCTCCCAGAAAAAATAAGAGCAGCATGGGCTCATTTATTAAACAAGGATTCCAACACCTCAGCCCTTTAAGACATCAAGCTTTACATGCATGGAGTCATAGCATCACAATCTATTTTATACCTACAAAAACAAGACACAGACCCCTGGCTGATTTTGCAACCTTCCCCACACCTGCCCCTCCGTGTCTTCCCGAGATGAGCTGTTGAAAACCCTCCTCCCTCGTGTTATTGCACATATGGCAGGCAAATAATTATTTACACTGTGAAATGAGAAGCTGCTGTCCACATAAATGACCCTTGATGAGGCCAAAGGATGGGGCACTGGCAGGATCATCAACTGAACAAGTGAAATCTCTGACAAAAACCCAGTCAGCTGTCAGGAGCCTTGTTTACTGCAGTTGTAATAAAGAACTCCACTCAGGTTCAGTACTGCAACAGATGTTGCACAAGCATGCCCCTTATCACAAAAACTTAAAGACTGAAAAATAGATTATATAAAGAGAAAGTCTGAAATTCTGCCGTGATGTTTTTCCAGCACATACACAAAGCTGTCACAGCAGCATTTGCAGCATGTGAGCAAATACAAAACCTCCAGCCTGCAAGGGACTGCAAGCACTTGATTCTCTCCTGTGTGAAGTCCTCTCAAGGTAAGGGTTAGGGCTCTTTCTGCAGGACTGGAAACATATTTTATTACATGACACCAGAGAAATTCCACCTTTCCAAACATCTTACAGAAAACCCTTTCAATGGTTTTCATCTAAGCTTCAAAAAAGCACAAACCATCGACTCACCAGGAGAGGCACATTCACAAAACACAAAGAAGAGTGTGTGTTATCGTTCCAGTTCTCTAAAGGTTAGCTGCAAATACGAATCACCAAGAAATTCAGAAGTAATAGTTTTGTCAGAAGATCAAAATGTCTTTTGCGAAAGAAATTCAGGGCCTCCAGGCTTGGTCTCAGAAGAATCCTATTTTAAACTGCACTTGACCCACACTAACGTAACCCTTGAAGTGCTATTGCAAGAACAGAATGATGCTCACAAGGGGAAACAGGCAAAATATCTTTCGATAAAGTTGTATCTATGCAAAAAAACATGTATCTCCTTTGAACACTGAAAAAAATCAAACATCACAGCATGTATTGCAAAACACACCTCTCATCACTGACTGACAACACACACAAGGTTTTAGCTGCTCAAGAAACTGTATGGGAACATAATTCAAAGCAACCAGATGCTAGGGTTAGGGATGTAATTAGAGACTAGATGGGGATTAACTAGATCTTAACTCAGACTTTCCCACCTCCCTTGCCCCTTTTTATACCTCAAGTATAAACCCATTTTAGCATGTCTCTACTTTACAGGAGAGAATAAATTTTTTTAGAGATCTTATTGCTTAAAAAATGCAAATAAGCTCACACTATAGAGTTTATTTTAATTGAAGTTTGAACAGATAAAAAGTAAAAGTTTATGGTATTTTATAATATTTAGAGCCAAGGAGATGCCAGTACATCCACCATAGCCAACAATGTGGTCTGAGATGTGGGACCCAGAGGGGAATGGTTCAGAACACTATAATGCCTTTCAAGCCACTGATGTCAGACCAGCTCTAGTCTGCTCTCACAGACTGAACTCCCAGAAGTGACTGGATAACATGAGATCTCCTCATTTAATTTCCTCTGACAAGAATCTAATTAATACTCATCAACAGCACTGGGCAAGAATAAGATAATATGTAATACGTGGGGCAACTGGGAATTTACTGGAAAACTGTGGTGCTGCTCCACACTAAAGGCAGAGCCAGCCCAAGAAGGATAATCCTGCCGAAGCCCTAGCTGGAAGCTTTCTCATTTCTTAGATCAAACACTGCAAGGAACGGCAGAAGGCAATTGGGAACAGTGACCCACAGAGGAAGCAGCACTTTGCACAGAGCAACCACTGATTGCATAAGCAGCACTCCAGAGCAGAAGGCACCACTTTTCTTCCTTCAAAAAGCCAGTGTAAGGAAAGGATAAACTCTTTTGAAAAGCCACAGTAGCATGATTAAATAGTATTTTTCCTTTTACACAGCAAACCATACAGTGCTGGAGCCTTAAGGAATATATGAACTTTCATCTGAATGGAGCCCATTAAGTGCCCTGCAATGAATGGTGTCTGTGGTCCAGAATTCATTTCCTTTTAGAAAGCAAAGAGGACGGAAGGCTTACGATTGCTACACACAAGTGCTGACTCATTCAAGGTCATTTTATTCCCTCCCTAAACAAACTGTTTCTTTGAGACGCAGGTATTTCAGTGGAGTATGGTTTTCGTGGCAGTCAGGAAGCAGAATTGTGTAGCAGACAAATTAATACTAAACAAAAAAATGCTTTCAGACAGCTCAGTGGACAACTTTTCAATTAGTAACTTATGATAATATTGATGATTGCCACAGTTTTTTTAAGAGAAGTCTCACTTCTCAGAATTTTCAGTTTAACGAGACAACAATTAACTTTAAAACACTATTACAATAAAGCAGGAATTAATTTTAAAGCAGGTTCTGAAGTGTTAACATTGTTCAACAGAATAGCCCTACTTCACATGAGGCTGTGGCAGAACTAACAGCAGGTTTTCCCCCCAGTAAAAACAAGCTGTCTCACCAAAAGCAGGTTTATCACTTAGCTGCTATCAGGACAGAGATGCTGGTTAAGGCAACAGGACTCTGGATCTCTGATACTGGTAAACTGGAATAAGTTTTTCCTGACAATATCACTCACAGGACTGCCCAAACCCAGAAGAAAAAACAAAAAATCCACACATCTATAGAAAAAACACAAGCACAGGAGTCACAGTCTTAGGTAGGTAGAAGAAGCTGTCTAAAGACAAAATTTAGTGTGTCACCTGCAGGTCCTTGGCAGGACCTTTACCAAGACCTGAGAGAGGCAGACAAGCTATTTGCTGCACCTCGGCCTTCCTCTCAAGGAAAGAACTATTTCCCAAGAAGAGAATTTCCATTAGTTGCCTGTTGGTATTTTCCTCTAAAAGAACAGAAAGATTTAATTCATGGCAAACCATTATGTCCACAAACTAAATTTTGATGGTTTCAACCAGGAACTTCCTGGCAACTTTTAGGAAGGCAGCCTCATATACAAGCATTGATTCACATACAAATCTCCTCCCAAATTAATGGATTGTTTTTGATTCTAGGTCAGGATAACTTCAGGTGCCTGATTGCTGCTGGTGCCCCAACTCCTGGCAAAGTTCAGGATTTGTGGCACTGGCATGGCCTGTGATGGTCCCTGGAGAGCAGATCTCCCCTCTCTGCGCTCAGAGGGAGAGGATGGACACGCAGATAGACACAAGGAGCACTTTGTTCCAAGACAGAAAACCAGCTCTTTGAAACTTTGGTTTCTTTAAACACACAAGACACGCTCCTGCTGATGTCAGTGTGTCCGTTGGGAGATAGGACACAGATTCCAGCCAGGTCAGTAACAAAAGCATCGTCAAAGCCAGGGATTCAAGGAGGTGGGGTGCCTGAAAACAGCTGATGCCTTCTGTGCTCTGCAAGCCCAATTTTTTTAGAAATATGCTATTTGCTACTGTTTCCAGACTGGCATCAAATACCACTCCAAATGATTTTTCTTTCACTAGCTGACATTTTCTACAAAATCCACTATTTGTAGCACAAAGCTGGAAGGGGCTAGAATTTAATGGAGAACAGTTGTGTCTTACAGAGCTTTGAGGATTGGGAATGTTCAATGGAAAACATTGTCTCTTAACCTTTTTTAGTGTTCTGGTCTTACCTGCTGAATCAAGTTTCTTATTTCTGCTGGACAAAAGTAGCAGGTTTGTTTAAAACAGGCAGCCTGCCTTAGTTTTTGAATGCAGGAACTATCACATGCAGCATTTTAATTGGTTAATGGCTTAAAGGCACTTTTGGGAACATAAAATACAATAACACAACCAAACAACACGGTTAGAATAATGTGTCAAAACAGGCTTTAACAGCCGAGTATGAGCCTTCATAGGTGAAGGGAATAGTCTAGAATGATGAATTCCCTGGCAGCTGAGCTTTCCCAAGGAATACAGTCTTGGAAACCTTAATGCCATCTACTGAGAAATGATGGAAATGCAGCACCATGAATTACTGTTTAATTACTGTAATGCTGATGTGGAAATGCCTGCTGCTGGGGATCAACTGGAAAACAATCTGTTTGGACTGTATCACTTACACAAGAATTTTCAAACAACCATCAGGAACTTCAACTATTGATATTCAACAAGTCTAGGACATGAAGGCACAGAGGTCCATAATAAATATTGTTCCAGTATATTAAGATAAGAATATGATGTGCAAAACTACAACTATTAATTTGGCATGGACATTCTAACTTTAAAAAACTGGTATTAAATAGAGTTTTGTTTGTTGGGGGCTATTTTGGTGTTTCTTTAAAAGATACTCGATTTTCTGCTCCACATCATTACCAGCTGAAAAAAACCAAACCTAGTTTAAAATCAATTTAAACTGTAAGAGTTTATTAACAGGTCTCAAAATAATAAACAAGCAGGTAACTGGCATCCAGTGGCAGAACTTGCAGTGACAACCTGTAGGGTTAAGCAGTTATCACCATACTCCCCAGAGGCCTCTCTGCAAGTGTTTGCAGGCAGCAAGTTATTTTCATAGTCGGTAACAAAAGAATTACTGGCAGAGTTGTATTTCCACAGAGGCCATCACATTCAACTTTTTTTAATGTACTAATCTGCTGAGCATCTAAAAGCAGACACATGGGTTTTGCTGGGTCACAGCAGCACCTAAGGAGCACAAGATTCCCCAGAATAAGCACTATCCTGGGGCAGGGGAAAGGAGATGGATGGGAAAGGAGCAGGAGGATGTTTTTTCTTCTTTGCACTGAAACATTATATCTGATTCTGCCCCAAAAGATACTGAGGAGTTAGAAGTTCAGAAAGTCTTAGGATTCAAGACCTGGCACGCCTTCCATGAGCAGGAGGCCAGCACAGCCTGCTTTTCCTCTAGCCCACAACAGCTCCAGCAGTGTTGCAACCTAAGACTGACATTAATTATTAAAGGAAGATTTACAGTAAGTTCACGCTTTAATTCAGGCAGACTGACCCAACCAGATCCACTGGCCAGCAACTGCTGCTGTACCAAAGTCAGACTGGACACTGAGATACTCTCCCAGAAAGTCCAAAGGCAGCAGAGCATTGATCCACTGATAGCCTGATCCTCTCATTCAATTTCCAAGTAATGCTATTCCCATCTATAAAGAAAAACAGAGACTGTCTCATGTTTTCCTAAGCAAGTACAAATTAGATGAGATCTATCCTCAAAACAGGAAAAAACTTCGACTACAAGCACTAAAGAGATGGGTTAATAAAACGGATCATTTTGCTCAAAGAACAAGGCATGTAGCTGGCACTGACTTCTGAGAGGCAAAGGGTTAAAACAGTTCCCCATTTCCTCAACTGGACGACTACTACTATTGTAAAGTCCTTATTCAGCTGAATTCCATCAGGCCATGCTTTCTTAACACAATCTGACATGTACCTCTTCAGGATCTTGGGGTTTTTTTTCCTCTCTTCTCTGCCTCTCAGCAGTAGACACCAGAAATAAATACACCCAAAAAGCCAAATGGTAATCCAAACAAAGTAATATTTAATTATCAAGTTGGGGAGACTGATGACCAGACAGAATAATTTCTTTTTATAAAAAACAAAACAAAACACACTTGCCAGGTCCTTTGCAGACAACACAATACTGGGTTTTGTTTCAAGTTCATAACTTGGCTCTTAAAGTAGTTGATAATGAACCAGCAGGCATTATTTTAAATCAACCAGTTTTATTAAATGAGCCAGAAAGGAAAGAGGCAGGGCTAATTACCAACATTCCTTGATGAATTACCTAGCGGTGTGTGGTAAATCTCCCGGCGTCTTTGTCTTTATCCCCAAATTTATCCCTTACTTATTTCTCAAGAGGTTAAAGGACATGGGGCTAATTAAGGAACCAATCCAATGACAGACAGAATCATTCAAGGTAAGGCTGGTTTTCACTCTTTCAAGCTTTTGCATCTCTGCCTGGTACTTCTTAATCTAATTTTTTTTTTTTTTTTTTAAATTACTGGTGGGGAGGGGGAGGAAAAGTGCTAATCTTGTCACGGTCAGGCAGGTTGAAATTGCCATGCAGTGCTGGGCAAAATGCTACATATTTGTAATTTAGCCAATAAGAAATTCCTTAAGCCTCTCTTGAATGGCAGGAATGTCTCCAGCTTGTCACTTTGAATTCATTCACTACACAGGTTCAGCATCTCGGAGAATAATGCTGCCAAACCAGCTGAAGAACTAAAATATTTGTGAGTATACCTAATACCCAAAGATTACTTTAAGCAGATCTGAGTTTTCACATTTAAAATTTAACGCCTATCAAAGGTGTCAGCAGAGGCCCCCCTGGATCTCCCCCAAGCTCCCACATTTTCCAGCACTGTGTGTGGCTCTGAGCACTATTTTCTGCTAAATTAAGCCACGGCTTCAGCAAACACAACTGCAGTGACCAGAACTCACCCTCTTCTTACAGCCTTGGCTCAGCCAGGAGTAAGGTGGTTATTAAATTCATGTTGACTGACAAAGGACTTGGTACAAGCTGCTAAAAGCTGTTCCATGGGGGCTGCAGAGCCTCATCAATGCTCTTAATACCCACAACTATGGGCACCTACAAATCTTAATCTGCAGAAGATTAACTCATCTTCTGCAGGTCCAAAACAGCCACTGACACGTGGTGAACCACCATTTTCCCAAGGTCTGGTAACTCAGCCAGCAGATAATATGTCTAGACCATAAAAAAAAGAGTGCTTTGAAGCTGTAACAGACCGAACTCAGCAAGCTCTTATTAATTTTGTGGATGTTACCCTGCCAGCGGGAAGACAGCAAATCCTCAAGACCACCAACTAGGATATAAACCACCAAGAATTTCCAAAAAAGCAATCAGAGCTTGGACCTCCAGATGTTTGTATCATTTTGTATGAATATATCCTGACTTCCCCTGTGCCAAAAAATGTTATTTCAAACTTCCAGGTAGCTACTGTGAACTTGGAAGGGCTAGAGCTCTGTGATGAGGAGCAGTTTCTCAGCTATTTTTCCACTCTGCTCGCAACATCATTTTCCCAGGAAATCCCCTCATCCCCAGCAGCACAATTCAGCAGCAGCACAGTTTGTCTCACAACTTTGGGAGCTGCATTTTTGTGACACAGTGACCACAGCTGAAGGAACAAGATGGAAAGACCAGACACGTTCAACAACCATTTTTCTCAAGAGCTAAGCAACACACGTTTGCACACATAGGAAAAGGGCGTTTGGGACGAAGGGTGAGAGCAGTGTTTTGCACTAGCAGTCAACCATCAGATACCTGCACACAGAAGTATGTTGCCCCCTCGAATTCCATGCATTTTTAGTGTCTAATACCCTGGGTGTTAAGCAAGAGTTTACATTTTAGCTCTATTACTGACTGCGACCTCAAGCACCAGTGCTTGTTTTAAAATAGCTTTCAACCCACGGAGCAAGCAAAAGATTTAAGGCCTGAGAGATACTTTTACTTACGTGAAGGCTGAAGGGACAAGGCAGACTTCAGTGGTTCTGTAGTTAAACGCAAGTTCTTCTTGATGAAGAATTTGCTGATGGCTAAGGTATGTCACGAAGTGCAAGTAACCTTAGTTTAAATGTTTTATCTGCAGCTCACCAAGACTCAGTCTGGCAAATCACCTGTCTAAGTTCCTGATTGCAAATACTCACCACGCTTACCTAACACACCAGCACACACTACTATCTGCCATTGTCAGGTGAGATTAAATTAACTTTCAATCTGATAAGCGTGTCCACAAACACACATTTGCTGGGGCAGGCACTACCACACGTTTATCTTGCCATCCCATTGTTCCTGTTCTTCAGAACTGTGAGATAAGTCCTCTACACAATGAAGTTTTACGGTAATTATTACGCCAAGAACACTACTGCCAGCTGCCAAGCCTTCCCTGCCAGGCAGAACTTCCACAGGTCACTCTCTGGAATAAGCACGTTGGAAAAAGAACAGGAGGAGGTATTTTTTTTATATCTGTCCAATAGTCATTAACATCAAACAGAAGGAATGCTTGGCATTTCAAAAATGAAGAAATATAGGGTTTCTGATGCAGAGAGCTTATTGTGGTGGCACATTTAAATTCTGAATGAATAATGGCACAAGGGTGAAGGAGAGAGGCAAGGCTGGCTGCCTGCACTCCTGTCCACTCTTAGAAAAAGTGGGAATGGGGAAAGATGAGCACAAACTGCAGCAATGGGATGGCACTGAGTAAAAGACAAACACACCCACTCTAGCATCAGCAGTGATCAGCCCACAATACTGTCATGACATGGGCAAAAGATGTTGGAATAAAAAAAACAAAGAGAGGGAATCTGGCTCTAGGCTTTGAAAAGAAGAGGTTTCACCTTGCTTAGGACAAAAAAGAAAGGCCACAATGAAATTCTGGCACCAAAAGAGCAGTTAACATCTACCGTGAAGACACCAATCCAGGCAGTGTAGCAGGGGGAATCCTAAGTAAGGTCTTCAGTGACAGACAAATTTTTAAATATTATAAGCATTGTTGTTTGGAAATAGACTATTAAAAATGTCTTAATTACAAACATTAAAAATTGGTTGGTAGCCTATGCTTCCATACATGTTTTTATACACATATAAAATAAGCACGTATATATTTTGGGGTGAACAGTAGTATATGCACAAGCAGAGATTCTTGTCCAGAGAGCAGACACATCAACATGTAGTTCCCCAAAGCAGGACCACCTTGTCCTGATCCCCTGGAGCAAGAGAACTGTTTTCTTATACTCCGAAAACAAGCTAAAGGGGCATGAAATGGACCTGTTACATCATCTGCTGGTGAAGAGATCTGCTTTTACCTGTACCACTGCAGCTCTTGAGGCTCTTCTTTGTAGTAGCATCAAGAATTTCCCATCTGTGCCCAACAGAAGCTACATTCTTAAAACCCCAATGGCAGACAAAGGAGGAGGAAGAGATGTGAGAAGTCCAGCAGATTTCTTACTGTGCTATGCATTTGATGTGACAACACTCAGGAGGAAGAGGATGTGCAGTAACCTCATCCCTGGGTGCATTTGCATCCTGCAGCAGGGACAGGCACCCACAGCACATCCACAGTTCAGGTCCCATCCCATCAGAAACATGACAGCAAGTGCCACGTCCACGCACCAACTGAGAAACGCCAACAAGTACCCTGGAGGGACAGAGGGAAGAAATGTTCACCCTCAATGTGCCACCTTCCATCTGCTGAGTGAGACATGCAGAGGGCTGGGTGTCAGCTGCCCACCAGGAATGTTTCCAATCCTGCAAGAAGTGGTAATATTTTCAGTGGAACTGATTTGCAATTCTGTGGGACGATGCTGGCCCCGAGCCTCCTTTGCTGCTTCTCCCGTGGAGGACACAAGCCAGCCACAGTTCCTGCAATGCCACAGTTTTTGGGGGCAGGCAGGTCCAAAGAACTTAGGGGATTGTGTCATACTTGTTCTATACACTAAACTTGATCCAGAAATCAGGCAAAGCAATACAGGTCACACAGCATAGCTACAATTCAGTTTTTATGTCTCTACATGGGCAGACAGATGAGTCCCTATTCCTCTGAATTTCTGCAATTCACCACCTGGATCACTGTAAACTCTGTAAATGAGACAAGTGGACTTATTAAAAACAAATAGAAGAGAGGAATCTTTAAAGGAAAGCCTTAATCAACAACTTGGTTCTACATCTATCAGCAGAACTTCTCAAAGACTAACCCAAAAAACAAGCACAGTATCCTGCAATCTTTCCTGTGGGAATAAGGCTTGATGTATGGTTATTTCAGCCTGTAGAGTCATTCCTTGGTTTTCTGTTCCTGGATCTTTTAGATGTTTTAGACAAAGGAAACCCTTTTTCCTTTTGTGTCTCTAAAAAGCATGTAAAAGATGGCGAGCTCCAAACCCCAACTGCTACAGTGCAGCTTTGGTGAAGATGCCAAAGGGACATTATGTAAAACTCAGGTCATACAAGTCAGTGTTTCTGACTGCTGAACCATAAAATTCTAAAATCAGCTACCTGGATTGACAGAGAAGACTGAGAACTATTCTATAGATGAGGCCAGGGTAACACAACCTATCCCAGAGGCAAGGAGTTGACGTTGCTGCCAGAAATTCGGGAGGAGGGAGATCACTCACTTTACAAGAATCCTGAAAGCTGTTTGGTAGGAAAAGAGCAGGGAGTGGGAGAAGGGGAGAGCATGAACAACATGAAAAGTAGAACCCAGCAACCCCATCACATCAGCAGGAGATGCTCCCTAAATAACTCCCAACACACAGCTGCTTGGACTACAGCAGAAACACTAATTCAGTGACTTCCTGGAGGAAGACAGGAAGAGCTGCAGTACAAACCAGCTCTGGAGAAGCTGATTTACACACCAAGAGCATATTCTCTAGAAGCCAAGGATTTAAATATCCTTGAACAAATTCATCTCCACAAAGTATGGGATTGTTTTTCGAAAGGATGGCTGAGGAGCAGCAGGTCTAACCCATCACCAGGCCTTGGTGACTGCAAGCAGGGACCTGAGCATGACCTCAAGTCCCAGGCTAACCCTGCCCACAGAAATGCAGCAGCGAGTTCCCAGAGACCAGCTCTGGAATTCTCAAACTGACATTTGATGTGGTGCTGCTGCTCCAGCAGATAAGGACTCCCACCAGACAAGAGAATAACTGCAACCACCACCAACAGAAAGAACAGCTCCTTGTTAATATTAATAAGGCATACAAAACTAAAATACACCTGGATGGAAGAAGTATGAGGACATTTTAAGATGAACTCTTTGCAAAGATGGTAATCCTTTTAAATAAAAAAAATTAAAAAAAAAATAAAAACATAAGCTTACTTTGTACGTAGGAATGCTTTCTGATTTTTTAGGGCTTGAAACTGCTTCAGTAAATAACTTTTGATGTTATATTCCTATTTCTAAAGCAGAGGAAGAAGCTGAATTGCAGCAGAAGCAAAGAATTCCTGATGACATCTCTCTGTAGTGTTGGAGATGGGTGAGAAGGTGCTTAAAGACAAACCAGCCCATGAAGCCAACACCAGCTCTGCAGAAGGATAACCAAAAGCTGTAACAAATCTTCCTTTTGCTATTAGATTTGACGATACTGTTCCAAAAGTATCAAACCTACTCCCAGTCCATCTCTTAATTAGGCAGCACAAAGCAATGCAAAATCTGAATTCCAGCAGGTCATCTCCTACCTTGCCAAGCTACATTACTTGGCAGAGAGTGATGCAATGAGAAGTCATTACTCAAGAAAATGAAATCCCATTTATTCACATGGCCTTGAGCATACTATGTTATGCAATTTGGAGATTCCTATGCAATGTGACATAGATTAGTACATATTTCTCTTTCTCTATTGTTTCTAAATGGACATCTTGAAAATAAATATAAAATCCAAGCTCATTAACACCTTTGGCTTCTTTTTAAACCAGTCATTCCAAATTACCATCCTCAGATACGCAAGTATTATTCTCCTTCGCACACTGTGAGATATGGGTGAAAGGGCAAGTCACACAACATAATTAAAACCACAAAACACTGACAAATTCAACAGGCTTAGAGTGGGATTTTTTGATGCAAAGTACCAATACAAACAAACAAAAGCAACAACAAAACCAGCTGCTAGATTTGGTCTTGTTTGTAAAGTAACATTGAAAAAGATCACTTTTTAAACAAAGTTGCCTTGCAGATTAACACTTCTGAAAGTGTAAAAATCAACTTTTTGTCTATCTCATTCTTTCAAGTCACTAAATCCAGACCATGTGGATAATAAAGTTAGCAACTTAGTTCCCTATTTATCTATTAAAACTTCTGTACAACTCATATGGAAAATCTGTCTACAGCTAAAAAACAACTGAAGTGTAAAAAGCAGCTGCAGGGAAATGATGTCACTGCAGGCAGAGCTGGCTGTCAGCACACTGGCACCAGGAAGATCCTGAGTTATTGTTAATCTCAGCTTTTGAGCCAAATATCTTATTTGGAAAAACAAAACAAAACAAAAAAACCCAAAACAACCTCCCCTCAAAACCACAAAGAATATTATGTAGACCTTTCAGCCAACTCCTACTCTCACTGAAGCATCAGTGGTAATTTTCAGGAAGATCATGACTTCAAACCTGATATTTTGTACTAATTTTTTTTGTATAGAACTGGTCCACTGCTATGAGTAAGTATAAATGGGTCAATCTTTCTCTGCTTTCCTCCACCAAAAACACAAGCAGCACAACTATGCAAAGCAGTCTCTCTCCCCTCACAGGCAGAGACCAAGAGGACTTGGTTTTGCTAATTTTGACTGTTACTTATATAAACGTAGGTGATGAGAAGACAGACATCATTTTGGTCCAGCAGGTTGCTGGTATGTCCACAATTATTACCTTCAAAATGCAATTCCATTGCCAAAAGGTACCTGTTGCCAGTAACTATTTTTCAAGTTGCCTAAGGACACTTTCTCCTAATTTTTTACTCTGCAGGGCCATGCACTATTATTTGGGCTAAAGACGACTGCAGGAGAGGTGTCCTACCTCTTTCCAGAAGATCCTTCTCCATCAGAAGGAAACAGGGGACAAATACTACTTTTAGAATCCTGAAGGATGAGGGTTCAGGTTCACGTTCTTCCTGTGAAGTTCCCTAGCAATGCTCCAGCAGATTATAGCTTTGCACACAGAGCCTGTGACGAGTTAGTTCCCAGGAACCCCATTTGTAATAGCTGAGCATCACCTTTTGGCTGCAGTGATTTCTGAAGTTTGTCCCTCAGAAATCAAGGGCTGCCTTCCCTCCTCTCCCATAGAAAGAGGCATTTGCAAAATGAACAATTATGACAACGGCTAATGTTTCTTCAAGATGTTATACTCTTTCCTTATCAGTAAAATACCATCAAAAAATAAACACTTTCCTACAAGTTTTCACAGAGGTTTAAAAAATACCCTAAAATTCATGTTGTAACAGATTAGGATGAAAGAATGTAAAAAAAAATCTAACATGCTTATTTAGATAGGTGCATTACAAACAAAAACTATTTCATAGCACCTACACATTTGCTGGATATGAATTGTAACTACAGTCATAACCTGGAAACAAGTTTAAGAAATTGTTATACACAAACATTGTGAGTAACACACAAACGTTAGATGAAACAGCTCTTCCCAGACAATTTCAGACTCCTTACTATAGACACATACTCACGTGCTCAAAGAATATTGTATTTAATTTTTAATGGAAACGTGTGTTTATGTATAAAGAGAATTCAAAATTCAACTGCTGCTGTTTCGTTCCTAGATCACATACTGGACTATGGACTCTACTACCCCAAATCAGTGTTAGTTTTGGTGCTGACACACAACAGCAAAATGCAGGTTCAATCAATAAAATGACCCTACATTTTCCTCATCAACCAGTCACACAGACTGCCTCGAAATCCTGAGCCTGCAAGTCTATTTTAAAACTGACTACATATCATTGGTGTATAACAGCAACAAGCAAACATGAGCGCTTTGTAACCAAGCTTCAACAAATTTATGTGGTAAGAATATGCTCACTGACTAAACAACAAACTGTACTAAAAGGATCCAGCAATAATGCAGAGCAAACTCTTCAAAACTGGTGAAAATTATATTTTCACGAAATATGTCAGCAAACTTCTCCAAAACATCTGACATTGTTTTACTCACACATTTCACGTTGCTTCAGCCTACTTGGATTTAAGCAGTGCGTGAAATTATCACTTTTCTTATAGCTGTTCATGTTTTTCTCTCAGTAATTAGCAAGCTACATCCCCTTTGACAGAGGGACACTAACAAGCTCCTACAGTTTCCAGTGGACAAGGAATCCAAAGCTACTAATAGCAAACAAGTCATTTAAACAAAAAAAGGATTACAAAGACTCGTTGCAAGAAGCTGGAAACTCACCCATATTTCAGATTAAGGCTTTCTGAGGAGCTGTTTTGTAAAGAGTTTTGACTCCCTCTTACAAAACTATTTCATTGTTTTCCGTTAAAAACCAAAACATTGACTTGTTACCTACTAATAATTTCTTCATATTGAAAGTAATTAAATACTAGAAAGATGGAGAAGCGTTTTCCAAAGGGAAAATGACGGAAACCTTAGTTTTGTTACAAAACCTCCCTCCGGAGATCTCAAAGTTGAAAGAAAACAAAAGTTACACAAACTTTTTTTACAAGTTTTTCCATTCTTCGCTACCAGGGCACCAAAACAAGCTGCAAGCCGAGTCAGAGCGCAGCTTATTTGCAAAACTTCGCTGCTGAAAATGCCTAGAACCACATCCCTGTTAAATAAAGCAGGTTTTGAGGAGTTCCTGAGCGGAAAAGCACGTACCTTGAGGACCTCCATGGGCACCTGGGTGGCGGGGGGCAGGCTGGTGGGCACGCTCACGTTGATGGCAGGTGTCTGGCTCACGGGCACTCGCTGCTGCATGAACTGGGCTGCCTGCTGCTTCTGCTGCTGCTCCCGACGCTCCTGCTCCTGCATCTGCTCACGCATGAGCTGCTGTCGGAGCAGGATTCGTGAGGTCATGCTGGAGGAGCTTAAGGGAGGCTTGGAAGCGCCAGGATGCTCGGAATTGCTGTGGGAAGACCAGAGAGAGACAGCTCAGCTTCCACCAAGCGGGACGGCGGCTCGGGCGGCCGGAGCTGGTGGCGTTACAGGGAACGCGGGGCGCGATGGGTGAGGATACGCGGCACTGCGAGAGGGAATTCGGAGCCGACCTACTTCAGGTACTTAGCGGCCACATTAGGCTGCCTTAACTTGACTGCAGCCAAACCATTCCCAAACGCCAACATCCAGCTGTAAAGAGACATTTGCTCTTTCAAATTTCACAGCAACCACCCACCAGAAAAACAAATTTTATGGATAGTAGTAGGCACTCATATTCCTTTTTTTAAAAAATAAACAAGTAATAAAGGGCTATGGCAAGTCTAATGATTGGTATGGATAATACTCCTGTCCAATGATCTAGCTCAAAGGAAAGCAAATCTACCTCTCCCATGAAAACATAACACAGTTCACTTATTTTCTGCAAAACACTACCTCAGGTTTGGACTCGCCGGCAGTGACTCTTCAGCGCCAAAAACAAGACCTCCACAAAAAACCCAACTCCCACCCCAGGCCTACCAGCATCTTCTGAGCACAGTCAGATGCAAATATAGGCAAAATAAACAACAGGAACACTTTTTTTCCAGTCACACTTTACAAAGATCAACAGGCTGACCCAAGCCAGCACACAGCACTGCTTCACCACCTAGGAGCCACTTCTAAGCCACTGGCAAGCACAGCATGGGACAGACCATGGGACTTTGACGGGGACAGAAGGGACACTTCCTGAAGCAACTCATCATTTTCTTTGCCCTCAGAACCAAAACCCATGGGCCATGCCTTGGGAACCCTCCTGGCTCTCGCAGAAGGCTGCTCTTTAAACCCCCACATCTGGCTGCAGTGCTGGTACCTGCAGGATGCTGGCAGGACACACAAGTCTGGGAGCCATCATCCCTTCCAGGTCCTGCTCAGAAGCTCCGGGCACTGAGTGCTGCTGTGCTCGGGCAACCAGAGCCAGCACTGCTGGAAGTTTTCCGGCTTTGTTTAGGACTGATGTTGAAGACAGTTCAGGGCAGAAACAAAAAAAGGAGAACCCACACTTACTGCCCCAAGAGATCAAACTCTGCTCTTCCAGAGCACACATTTTGGGGGCAGGGAGGCAGGGGACCATCTTGCTATTTAAGACCTGTCATGTTGAAACATTCACAGAGACACTGATCCTTTTGATAAAACAAGAGAAAACCTTTGTGGTGAAACTAATGCAGCTGCGGAATAATCGTACTAATTAGCTGCTCAAGACAAGTCATTGACTGTGATACTTGTAAAAAACACTCCCTTTTCAATTAAGGGTGAAGCATTCTCACATCTAAATCCAGCAGCTTGTTTTCTGGCTGCACATCTGAACCACTTTGCCATTTCCAAACCGATGAGATGATTTCCATGAGCAGGATAGTTACAGATCAGGGGTCTCCCAATTGTTTTGATTACACATTCCTACCAGGAATGTCTGAACATGCACCCCCAATGTGTTTACTTATTTATTTATGAACTATATACATGTATTACTGACGTGCTGATATTTTCTTCCTGCCCACCAACAACACTGCACATCCCACCTTGGAGACCACTAACACATGAGCAAAAAAAGGCACCCAAATGCTGCTTTCAAGGAAGGATTCATTCTCCTCATGTTGGAAAAAGGCCAATTTTATACCACACTTGTCAGCATTCTCATTTGTGTGTTACTGGCAATTTTTACAGATACCTAATGCTGCAAAATTGGTAACCCAGCAGTTCCTCCCACCTTCTTTCATTTTGAACTGTTTCGCCGCCTACCAAAGCCAAGTGTGCTGGAAACCATCTCAGAAGAACCTTCCCATATACTAAAATGTTGGGGAATGAGAAGGAGAAAGAAGGAGAAATTACTTTCAGAGCATTTCAAACAGCTCTTGCCAGGAACCTGGCATCTTGCTCATGCAATTATTTTATGTACTTGCATCAAGTGTCCTTCCAGCTTTCTGCAGGTGATTCAGGACTCTACTGTTAGTCAAAAATTGCAAACAAAAGCTTCAAGTATTGTGTCTTTTAATGAGACAACAGCCCCAGCCTGTTCTGTCAAATTCTTCCCCAAAGAACAAAGATGCTCCCAGGCTTTATTTCTTCTGCAAGTCGGCACAGTATTTCACATGGCATAGAGGCAGGCGAGCTCTGACAGCCACGTGCTGCCAAGTCTGCAGCTACTGCCACAGAATTGCGGAATTGTTTAGGTTGGAAGAGATCTCCAAGATCGTCAAGTCCAACCATTAACCCAGCACCGCCAAGCCCAGCACTAAACCATGTCCCCAAGTGCCACATGGACATGTCTTTTAAATACCTCCAGCGATGGCGACTCAACCATCTCCCTGACAGGCTGTCCAGTGCTCCAGACAACTCTTTCAGTGAATTAATTCTTCCTAATATTCAATCTAAACTTCCTCTGGCACAGCCTGAGGCCATCTCCTCTTATCCTAGCCGTTATTAACTGGGCAAGGGACATGGGCACCCAACCATCCCACCCTCAGTACAGGTGGGTTCAAATATGCATTTTTCTGGGATAAAAGCTGCTGCACAACACCTGCCTGCCTAACCAGATGCTTCTGTCACAAGCACTGGGAAGGAGCATGGACAGATTTCCTGTTATTTATTCCCAGGGTGCTGTAAATGCCTGTAAATGCTGTAAATGCCAGGCTCCTGTGAATGCCCCAGTGTTCCTTCCACTCGCCATGACTGGAACTGATCAAACACAGAAAACTCTTTGATACTTTGGTATCTCATTCCCTAAGTCTGTCCCATGTACCACACAGGTCATCCTCCCATGCAGCTTCCCTTCTCCACCATGTCTGCTCATCTCCTCAAGCACAGAATACAAGGAACAGAAGATGGTTTGGGTTTCATGACCACGTACCCCCACAGAGCAAGCAGGAGGATTGTTAGAAACTCCCTTTTCCAATCAAAGAAGCGATTAAAAACTTCTTGTTTCAACAGCTTCATCCAGAGAGTTTTGAAAATGGTTATTTTTAAAACTTCTTGACCTTTCCATGCTGGTGCACAGGCAGATCTCCCCTGACCAAGTTCGGTGCCATGTACCACAACACAAACCAGGAGTGGACACGTGGATCCAGAACTCCCCTACATGAACTGATTCACCCCCAGATTATGTGGAGCCAGGAGCAGAGCCCACACACAGCTAATACACAATGCGATTCAGATACTTCCTGCAAACAGTTTATGGAAACCATCTAATTGCAATAAATGAAACCGACTCATCCTTTTAATTGACACATGATTAAGCCAGTTATCCATTAGCACTCTAATAAGCACAGTGTAATACAGACTGGGAGTTATTAGTTATGTGTCATGTGCCGATCCAATTAATCACGAAGTGATAACGCTTTATTAAATAAGTTTAAATTACATATCCTTTGCACAGATGCCTGGGAAATGTTAGTTACTGCATACATGAGTTATTATGCAGGTGGCCATTGCATAATAAAAGGCAAGTGATCACATTAAAATCAAGTTTGATTTTGTTGCCATCAACCCCCAGAGACCATAGCCTTCCCATATGTTTACTGATTATTTTATCTGTCTCCTTAGGCAAAAAAGACAAACTCATCTTTTGTTGGACAATTCTGTTTTCAGATTCTTATAAATGATCAAACAAATACTCTGGTTCACATGCATTAGTTATGAGTTTTCTGATTTAAAAGCATTATTTTGCACTACCCATGCATTGATTAAGAAAGTTCTCTGGAGACTTTGAACTGGAAAAAAAAAATAATTAACTCAACTTTGCTTTTTAACTACTTTAGAATCTTTAACTACTTTAAAATATTTTTTAAGAAAGAAAATGTGTCCAGTGCAATGTTTCTTAGACAAATTAGACAAAGAGCCTTCAAAGCAACTTGTTCTGGGCAGGATGGACTACCCTGCTCCGAGTTGAGAAATGGCACATAAGAGGAAGGCTGCTGCTCTCCTCCCTCCATTCATGCCAACTGTTTGTTAATGGGTTAGTCCACAGAGAAATCAGCCAAGAAAAGCAGATTTAGCACCTCCAGAAATCCACTGAGCTGCACCAGATCCCAGAGGTAAGAAATAACACCAGACTTAAACGCTTTTGTTTATGTCTTACCCTTATCCCATTCATAATTATTCATAGAGAAAAGAAAGGCATCCACATTTGAGTTGTAATGTTGGCAACCTCTCATCCCCTTGCTTTAAAGATCAAGATTTTCTATGCTAATGGTGGATACTTAAATATTTGACCTCCAGAAGGCATTTTCAGAGGAGACCACCACACAGCTCCCCTTCCAACACCCCTCCAAGAAACTCACTAAAGTTTCTTCAAAATTAAAGTTGATTTGTACAAATTCTGTTTTTAATCTATCAAGCAGTATAACCTCAAGAAATCTTTTTTCCCTGTACTGTATATGCAGCTGAAGCAACAATGCCTGTAGCAGCTTCTAACCTGCCAGCCAGCAATGCTGTTTGCCTCAGAAAGAGGTGATAGAAAAGGGAAGAACATCAAATTAAAAAAAACTAAATGCAAGGAGGAGCCAGATTACAAACACCACCACCACCCCCCCAAAAAAAGAAGTCTAACACAAAAATCCACAACCAAAAAAAAAAAACCTACAAAACCCCTTTTCCCCCATCTCCAGCCAAGGTAAGGGATTCCAACTACTACAGCATTTTCCCTGGAGCACTTTGTACTTCATTCCTAACATTTAATAATTGATTGTGGGTTACAGCGACGCTCCACTCACCGCGCCAAACTGCCTGGTGCTGCTTGAAGTATCAATGCAAAAAAAACAAGCCCAAGATTTGGCACCCTCCTATGTCCTGACTTGCCAAGGACAGAGCAGCTACAAAAACGGTGTGGAGACCTTTATCAGCCTTTATAATAAAGCCAGGACATGTTTCAGGCTTCTACATGAAAGGTTTCCTCACTTGAAGGTTACATGTTTAAAGGGACAGGCTGCATCTAATCCATCATCAAGGTAAATGTTTTCTGTGCCTCCCGTGCTTTTCCATCCTGACCTGCACTGCTTGCCCTACACCATGGGCTGCACCCACAGAATAAAAAACAACCCAAAAAAGCCCAAAAGCAACCCCCTCATCTGCCTGGATGCATTGAGTGCACCTGGCTGGGTGGGAAAGGAAAAAACTGTGCAATATCCACCATGCACACCTACTAAGAAGGAGTGTTGGGTGGAATTACAAATCAAATTAATGCAGTAGACCAACCCTCTTTGAGAGGAAAAAAAAAACAACCACACACACAAAAAGACCGCCAACAAAACTCAACCTCATAAACAAAAATATTCAATCCTCAGCTAAGAATTTAAGTTGTTGTACACCATGTACTAGTTTTCCATTTTTCTTCCTGTCTTTAAAACACACCTTCACAAGTGGCTGAACATAATGCTTTCTGAACTTAATGAAAACCTCTCTCATGACCCAAGAGCACTCAGTAAATAATTATTAAGCTCTGGAGGTGGCTTTTGCATGAGTGTTGACTTAATAAAATGCCGCAAGTTGATCTGCTTGAATGCCCATTTACTTGGGGACACAGCTTGCAGTATAGCCTGGAAAGCTTGATCTTGACCAGATTAAAGAACAAGGTAAAATTAAGGGTTCAATCCAGAAGCTGCAAAGGTCACATTTTACAGTCCTTTACTACCACTGCTGATAAAAAGGAGGTGAATAATTGCAAACTTAAAGCATCCTCAAAGACTTCCATATTATAAAACTGATAATGCACCAAAGCGTTTTACACTGAAGCAGAACCTCCATGAGCTTAAATCTGCGGTTTTGCCATGATGTTTCAGAAGAAGCAACATATATATGTACATATATTTAAACACAGAGTATTTTGTGTGTCTTCCCCTTCTGAAAGTCACCATCAATACTCGAGCAGCTCAGCCCAGTTGCAGAGGAGTCCCAAACACGGTATTTTTAACTCCCAGAACACAACCTCTACCACAATAAATCAATCCCACAACAATCTGCTCACGCTGCCCCGGGAAAGCATCACTCACAGACAGAGGCTGTCAAAGGAGCAGGGCATGACCATCTGGACAGCTTCCATCTTTCCCCCCGGTTTTGTGTCCTTTCGAGGGTTTTTGCTGAGCACCCCCGGGGGAGAGCCAAGCGGCGTCCCGGGCCGGCTGCGTCTCCAGGGGAGGCTCCAGATAAGGACCTGGCAACTCCAATCCCCACGGAGCA
This sequence comes from Acanthiza pusilla, assembly GCA_036630365.1. NCBI lineage: Eukaryota > Metazoa > Chordata > Aves > Passeriformes > Acanthizidae > Acanthiza > Acanthiza pusilla. The sequence goes on from JAXCHO010000001.1 coordinate 4,842,785, forward strand.
GCGGCTCCGGCACTGCAGACCTGTGCAATCCAGCACCTACCGAGGAGAAAACAGCAGCAGCAGCTTCAGGGGTGTCATTAAAGGACGCCAAAACAGCCCACAATTTGGAGGCAGCATCTCGCTGCATCCCGTCTCACCTACATGGGAGCGCCGCACGGACTCACTCCCGATGGGCACGGCGCGGATCCGCAGGATTTGGGATCAATTCCCTGATCCCAGGGGCTCTACCACCCTCACCACCCCGCCAGGAATGGGAGAAACCGACGGCACGGGTTGGCATTGAGAGCACTTCTCCCATTCATTAATTAAAAGGGGTGTGATCAGGCCATTAACACCGTCAGGAGTGGATAAGGGCTGTCTGTAACAGCACCGTTTTCTCACGATCTTTATCGCCAAAAAGATGAAGGGAAAGGGTGGGTGCGAGACAAATTTGTTTTCTGGGATGTAACTCCTTCACATTCAAGGCTCCCCCAGGGGAACCTCCACCTAGGAACCAGTGGACATGCATCTCAAAAAAGCCTGAACGACATCTGTAATGGTACAGAATAAATGTGACAGTGCACACACCATTTCCCCAGCTCCACCTCCACTCAAACAGGCTGAAACCCTCCGAAAATCAGCAGGTACACAAATTCTTCAAGCTCTCAAAATTGTTCCATGAAGGGCTAAAGGAATTTAAAACTAAAGGAGTTAACTGCGTTACTTAATATTAGTTTGACGCTTTTCCTAAGTTTTTCAAAGTTTCCATCACAAACTTAAGAGAAAACATTACCAAAAAATAAAAGAGGAAAAAAAGGCATGAAGCGGATTTGTCTTTCACTCAAAACTCTGACCTTGTTAAAGGCTTTTTGAACCATTTTTCAGACACCACATCTATGGGCATTTCCCTCTCTAAAGGGCTCTACACAAATTTGCAAAACAAAAAGCCAGATTGCTGAAACAACCGAGAGATGATAAAAGAAAAAGAGATGAGATAACACTCCACTAGCAATCTCTGGAGTTTTTGATTTTGTAACGCAGAATTTACCTTCTTTTATCTGGGTAAACAGTGACGATAACACCGTCGCTGAGAGGGAAGATGACGTATGACCACCACGCTTTTAGATATTTTACAGCTACCTAGTGCCCAGGTCTGGCTTCACAGCACCTCTCCATAGTTATCTTGGCTTAGAAATGATCACTTCCACAGCTGCATAGCAAGTTTATTCGGTTTTCAGCAGAAGACATGGCTCAACCATGCTGTGTCCACAGCTTGTATCCATAATTCACAATCCTTCCCAGCTAAAAAGCCATGGTGCTCCTCAAGGCTTACCAGGACCAGCAATTCCCAGCCTAAACCCTTCCATTCATCCAAGGTTTTCTGTTTATTGACTCCACTGTGACAGCACTATTCAATGCCTTCCAAAGAGGATGATGCAGCTGGAAGCCTCATCTCCTGCAGATGACATCCTCGTTCTGGCATGCTGAGCAAACAGGATCTTGAGGAGCAAAAGGGAAAGTGTTTATGGAAGATTTGCTTTAAATGATTAAGAACCCCAAGAGTCACAATGAAAACCACACAGTGCTCGGTATGTTGGCATTATCAGCACGTAGGACTTGCTCACAGTGGTGAGTACAATGTGCAAGGGAACAAACAACCCCTAACACATCACTGCAATAACTTCAACATTAAACCTGTCTTGGACAGATATTATGCAAACTCTCACTTCAGTCTCTAGCCACAGCACTAGCTGTTCATTATGAGACCTGATCAGATAGGCGATTGTCTTTAGCAACTCTTCTTTCTAACAAAGCAACTCTCCAGGCTGCAGAAACCAATTCCTCAGCGTCTTTTAGAGTCCTTAAGCATTGCTCATAATTATAATTTTTGTCTATTTGTGGAAGAGTTATTGAGGCAAAGCAGATTGTGTGACTGTGCAAGCTGAACAACTCGGGGTGGGGGTAAAAAAGCCTTTATTCAGCAACAAGTGACTTTACCAATCATTTGGATATTTACCCTGCAATTCCGATTTGCAAATGCAGGACAGATGTGCCAGACTTGGGCTTTCACAGCACAGTCAGGAAGGTGGGATAAGCTCCAGCTGCCCATGGAAGAGAGTATTAGTGATGTTTACAAACTTGCTAATTGAGGCCAAGCAAAATGGAGGAACTGCCCAACTGCAAACAACTAAAGACAGTTGGCCTTCAATTCCCTTGCTTAGGCCATTCAATGCCCCCCACAACATCCCTGACATGGGACAATCCCAAACCACGGCTCCTGCAGAGAGCAAAGCCACTCAGTCCACCAGGCATCATTGCCAGCAGCATCCTCAGTACAGCCACATCCAGCAAACAGCCCTTCTGTCACCAGGTACCTCTCCCAAATCCCAAATTCAGGGATTCCCCAAGTTGGGTACAGTTTCTGTGTGCTTACAACCTCAGGGTGGGCACTGTGGGTCAGGACACTGCAAATGTCTGGAGGGACCTTTTCACCTGCCATCCAACAGCTGCAAATCCTGTTTTAAATTTGTCACATTTACAGGAACTACACTCTTTCACAGAAATATTTAGCATCGATTTAAAGGCTTCAGCACTGGGGAACTGCATCTCCAAGGACTGTGCTGTTAATTCCTCCTCTTCGCTCATCAAAATAATTCTGCATCTTGTTTCAAGCCAGAAGCTGCTCATGAACATCAGAGAGGGAATGAGGAAAATAATTACTTAACCATGGGGTCACATGTAAATAAAAGAAATACCAAATGAAAACCACGGTACAGAATGAAGTATCATTCAAAATAAAAACATGCAAGCAATATTTATACTCCTTGATTTCACAGATTCAAAATATACACAGAAAGATTCTCCGTAATCTATTTATAGGCCTTTTAACACCTCAAATACGGCCCTGCTAATACGCAGCTTTAATTTAATTTTGCAATCACCCTTCTGCTCTTATGCTGCATCTAAAAAGCACAAGCACGTCTCAAAGAGGAGACATCAGGAAAAATCCTCAGAAATAACTTTATGTAACCAAATACAATCTCAAAAATTAACACAGCTGCTGAGTTTCTAGAAAAAGAGATTCTCTCAAGTAATACTGTTCGGCACAACTCATATTTTGCACACTTGAGTGACAACTGAGCCATGCTGTCCAAGTCACTTGCTGCAGGAACACCACTTCTTACTTTTCAAAATACATTACAGCCCTTGGTTTACTTTGGAAAAAAAGCAGCCAACTCCAAACTATTTACAAGCCTTTCTGTTAGACCCTCCTAATCTGTTCTGCACTGCCAGAAGCACAGCACTTGAATGGCTATTTCTGTTCAAAGCTATATTTGTTGTGGAACTACTGCAAACTCCTGAATCATGTAAACAGAGGCAAGAGCCAAAAAATGTTTCACTGGACTTGAAGTTCACATCTGCCTTAGTTACTAGGAAAAAAAAATAAAGGCAGGGCTTAGCTTATAACCAATAAATCCCGCAAAGACTACGGTTAATCATGAATTCCTGCAACAGGGTTTTGTTTAATCTGGTTTACTTAGCATTTCTGACCTTGGCAAAGTACCTGCGGGAGCACCCACCATTGTTGTGGAGCAGCATTTCACACCTTCTGTTATTTTAGGCCCCAGCAGGCGACTGTACAGCGCTCCATTAGTCAGCCAGGTTTATAAACACGCAGCAAAGTCACCTGGAAATGATGTGCAGTTCCAGACTTGCTGGAGCCCAGCAGCCAACTGTACTGCTGTCCCTAAAAAGCAGGATTGCAGCAGCTCTCAGTCGGGACCTGCTGCTGCACCTTTGGTAAAACAAATGCTTGGCAAACGTGCTGCTGGAGCAGAGTGACCCTGCCATTTCTTCAGCTTCTTGGTTCACCAGAGTGCCACAAAGCATGCCCTCACCTCAAACTACCAGAGTGGATGAAAATTCAACCTTCTCTTCACTCACCACCTTCTATTCCTCACGATCCTCCTCCAGCAGGAACAATCCCCAGTATTCTCAACATGCCGGAAACAAAAGGCAGCCCAATATTCCCAACAGGCTGGAAACCATGCAAACCCCCAAAACAATAAAAATCCGCACAGATGTTTGATCCCAACTTGCCACAGATCACAGAGACCTTACCACTTGAGGCAGGGAGCAATTCTGCCTGGTGGTCTTTGGCAGGGGCCTGTAGCAGAGGTACTACAGATAGGACAAGCAGCAGGATAAGAATGGGACATCAGAGGTGGATTAAGGAAGACAAAAAATGTTTCATTCATAACCCAAATAAGAAATCTGGATTAAACTGTAGTAGGGTTTTCTTTTTTGTCACATAAACATTTCCTGAATTCAGAAATTTAATAGCTGCCTGATACTTAGTTGCAAATATATATCCAATACACTGAAAATATTTTTCCCTTCCTTTTAGAGAGGCTGATGCAAAGCCATACTCAGGAACTGCAATTCGCTTTCCAAGTACTCAGGGGGAATTTTTTTTTTTTTTTAATTTTTTTTTACAAACTCCAGATTTCTCCAAACAAGATTATTTTCTATTCTTTTTTGTTTTTAAAAGCAGATAATGCAAGTATAAATGGATAACACATTTTATTATCTATCTTACTGTAGTTTATTTTTGTACAAATCTTAACCTTCATCTTAAACTAAGATATTCTATCTTAAAAGTGTTATACTTCTGTGTGCCTTCCCTTCACAGAGCTACAACCTGGCTCCAGAATTCCTAATCCTAATAGAAGGATATACATTTAATTTTGCCGTGAATTGACATTACAGACTATTCAAAGTTGCATTAAAGCCAGTATTATCCTGTACACACTTCCAGAGTACCAAAAATGAACATCAGCGGTCAGAATGCCAGAGTTATTCAATTAACACTTGCACAGCCAAAGCACTTTGCAATCCTGCTCACAGGCCACAAAAAATTTAAAAAAAACCAAAAGGAAACCAGTAAAAAAAGCAACCCCATGCCTGAGCTAGGGAAAGACAGCTTCTGCAGGATTTCTCATTTAGCCATCTCCCAGACATCTCCCTTTCCACACTAGATGGAGCTTTGTCCCCTGCTTCCCCAGCTGTCTGGCAGGGCCCTGAGCTGGGATAAAAAGGGTAAAGAGGCAAAGGGTGAAACAGCAGCGTCACCCCAAATAAACACCCTGCAGCAGTGGCGTCAGGAGCAGTGAGGATCTGGGCTCTCACTGTGCCCTCCTGCCCCTCGGTTTTTAACGCAGCACTGTTTTGACATTTTCGAAGAATTAAAGATTTCAACAATTCCAAATCCCAGCCCATGCTGAGCTCCTACCAGCCTTTACCATGGCTGCAAGGCACTGCCTCAGCTCACACCACAATCAAATTATACTCCTTTTCCTCCCCTTATAAAGAGACAGCATTTAAGCTTATTACCAGATTACACACCTGAACTGCTCACCGGCTTTCCTGTACCCCTGTTCATATTCCCAGTTATTTTCTTTCAAAATAAGCTCTTCAATCTCTTCTCTATTAACCTGAAACATCTGTCCCAAATGTCTCTGCTCAGGCTCCACCCTTGGATTCACTGACACTTCGGGGAAACAAGTCATGGATAAAATTCCCCTTGATTTGTATCTGTTGGACTTGGTCTGTATTGTTTCACATCACAGGTCAAGAGAAACAGCTCATCCTTCTGGTGAGCTGCCACAACTCCATTAGGATCTTTCAAAGCACAACAGGATATGGTACATCATCAGTATTTCTCTGATGAATTAAAACTCAATGGGACTGAAAGGAGCCCAGGGGACTGAGTCACTCCTCATGTCACAAGTGGCCAGCACTGCAAAGCACAGAAAGCAGCAGCCTCAGGCTGTATCAGACAGGGCCAGAGAGGATGGATGAAGGTGTTCAAAGTGCAAATCCTCTGTGTGCCTTGTGGGCAAGGGCTCCTGCTTGGGCAATGTGCTCAAGAACAGCGAGCTAAAATTAAGGGGACCGGGGAAATGAGCCCACGTTATAGTGGGAAGCTAAAGAAAAGTTTGGAGGTTGACAGGGGTGAGTGTTGCTGTCTATAAATACAGCAGAGAAACAAACACCCAGGAGAGAACAACCCTGGCACGTCACCAAGCGATATAAACCAGCTATGAACAAGATTAAATTGGTATCCACAGTCTCATTCTGAGAAGTTCAGACCTGAAACCGTTTCCAGCTGGAGGACTGGCAAAGGAACAACGTGCTCCTTTGCAAATAAAGACTGGTTGCCTAATCAAAGTAGGTCACTGTGGAATAAAGCAGGCAGTAATGAATTACCGCACACAGAATCACAGAATCAATTAGGCTGGAAAAGACCTTTGTGATCATCAAGTCCAACCTTTGACCAAGCACCACCCTAGGAACCAGAGCAGAGCTCTGAGAGCCATGTCCAGTCATTTCCTGAATGCAGAAGGTGCCCTGCAGCTAGAGGCTCCAAAAGGACAGAGGCAGAGCAAAGCAAACTCTTGGGCAGAGCAGATGGATCTGAAGCAGTGCTGGAATACTGCACACAACAGGAGCTCTTGCCTTCACGTACATTGTGCTGAACAAAAGCAGTAAATAATACCTCAAAAATGCAACCTCCCCCCAAAACAAACATAAACTCCAGAAATATCTACTACAAAAAGAGGCATCCTAAAGCAGACAGAAGGGACGCAGAGCAGGTTTCATCCAGAGCAGATTTGAGAGGGACACCTTTTGACAAGACAGCAGCTGGAGGGTCCAACCTGCGCACATCACCTGGCCAAGATGCCATCACCCATAATGATTTCCACACAAGGTTTTAGAGCAGAGCCTCTCGAGGACACACAGCCTGGGCAGCACAGACAGGAGCTGGAACCACATCTCTGAATCCCAGTATCCTCCACCCTCTGCAGCCAACAGCCACATGGCCTGGGATCCTACCTAGCACTGACAAGCAACACAAGATGAAAGTGAAGGTGAACCTGCTGGGCTCACCTTACTCATGTGTTTAGCAGAGAACAATCTTTTGGTTCCTTACAGCAGCATGAAAATCCGAACCCTTGACACCCTGTAACTGTTCAACATCCTGGACATGCCATCCAAAATTTCTACTGAAGTTCAAGAGTGGAGCATAATGAAAACACCTTCACTGACCACGTTATTTACAGCCTGGGAACAAAGAACTCCAGCCTCCAGTGCACTTTTAATACAGTCTAATTTATTCTGAAAAAAAGTAATAATTAAGTACACAAAACCAAAGTATGGAACCTGAAAAACACCTTCCTGTCTGGCAGAGCAAGTGCTTTCTAAGGACACTTACACAAGCTCCTGCTGCTAAAATTGTTTATTAAAAGTAACAGGGGAAAAGCAAAGATGATCTCCAAAATACGCAGCAACGTTAAGCTGAGAAAGTTACACTGAAAAAAAACCCAAAGCAGACCAAATGCATTAATATATTCCTGTGATTAAGTCCATATACAAGTTGTTTGAAACTGAAGTCTTTAATATTTGAATGATTACGCATGTTTTTAAAAATCTTACAAGTGTTTAGTACTACTAAAAAGCCAGCACATTAAATCTTTACAGACTGGGACTGAGAAATTCCCTGAAACAAGAGGAAAAAAGCCCTAGGCAAAAAACCATAATAATCAATTTTCTCCACCCATCCCACCACATGCCTCTGCAGAACAAGCATCAGGTAAATTGGGGATTGCAGAGTCAGCCAGAATAATGCAGTTCCCAGGCCAAAGGGGTTTGGCCTTCAAACAGGTCCAAGACCTCGGTACTGTGGTGGCCCAGGACAGAAAATGCAGATGAAGCACCAGCAAGTGCCAGCAGGGAGGTACTGACATCAAAACCAGCCTGACAGTTACTACTTCAGGTAAATCGTACCCCTCCTTAGTTAAGGAAAGCCTCAAAATACTGCCATTAAAAATAAAAAGGCAGTAAAAGGCTACTGGGTTTCCAGGGAATGTAAAAGGTGATTGTTTGAGAGGGTGAAAGGCCCTTTCCATGTCCACATGCAAATAACAGCTGGAGTTGGCAGGGATGAGCTGAATCACCTCAGCCTGGTGTAAAAACAGGTTTTAAACTGAAAAAAACCCCTGTTCTTAAACCCATTTATCATTTTCTGATTGCATTATTCAACAGCAGCATCATTTTATCAGCCTCTCAAATATGACCCTCCAAGAAGCAATACACAAGAGGTTTTCTATGAAATTTTCCATAATCACTAGAGCACCAAAAGAGAAAAATTGATATTGGCAGAAAATTGCTAAGTTTTCTACAGCGAAGTCCATCTTCATAATTTTTCATTTGAGATTAAATGTGATAAAGTTCCTTAGGACTAAAAAACCAAATATGCAAATCTAAGGTGGATCCCAACCTGCAGGCATTTTTGTATCAGTTAACATTTCTCATGCAAAAAAAATTTAAACAGTGAAGCTCAAGCCAGAACAAAGTTTTTTCCTCATTTCAATTAAAAATGAGAATATAACTATTTATCTTAAAATAGTATGACCACCCTGGTCTAGTGAAAGGTGTCCCTTCCCATGGCAGAGGGGTTGGAACTGGATGATCTTTAAGGTCCCTTCCAATCCAAACCAAACCATAATTCTATGATTCCCAGTGGTGTTGGGAAGCTATAGATGCATGGGAAGAAGACAAGGAAATGAAAAACAAAACAGAGTGCCTACAAAAAACAGATTTAAAACTGCATTTCCGCATGGCAACAAAGAAACATGCTGCTTGGAAACACCCTTCCATTTCTGTTTAACATAATGGTGGTGGGAATTCCTGCCAAAGTAAACTTCAAAAATTTGTTTGCCATGGAGAAAAACCAAGCAAACTGGAGTTCTGTGTGCAGAATCCTGTTTCAAGAGGGTGAAGGTTTCTTTGTTCCCTTTAGTGCCAGGTCATTTCAAACTTTTATGCCTACATACTTTATTGTGCTTGCAAAACCTTCAAAACAATAAAAACAAAGAAAACTGGAAGGTGAAAAATGTTAATAATCCACTCCTAAAAATCAAAAAAGCCTTCCAACACGCCATGTGTAAAAATATCACCAAGCGTGACATATTTCTTATTCTATCAGTCTACTTCCAAAACTTTGGCATCTTTGAAAGCAAAATATTATTTCACACAGTGCAGAGAGAAGGTATGTTTTCTGAAAAAATGTTTGCATAAAATCCCAGAAAAAAAGATGTATTTACAACGTTAATGCAAATTACATAATCTGTCCTCTTAGATGGCAGTTTCTGACCATTAACAACCGTAAATACAGATAAGACCTTTTATTCAATTATCATGCTAAATTTCACATTTCTGTAAGCAGCACGATAAAGCAGCTCAATCTCTCCTCCCTTGCTTATCTGTTATCTCAAAAACCACAGACAGTATCATTTCTCACACTAGAAAAATAATTTAACTTTCTAGGCTGTGGCTCAGCTGTGCCAAAAGATCCCTCTGCACTAGCAGGAGTTTTCCTTCTGCATCTCCTTTCCATTTAGGTCTTCTGCAATTCCATGGATTTAAGTTTGTATCTTCAGCACACAGATGTGTAGGCGAAGAGCAATTCCTGAGAGTTTGTTATTTATTCAAGATATTTCTCATGGTATTTGTCCTAAAAAGCTCAAGATGTAAACTCGAATTGCAAATCAGACTTTTAACTGCTGTAAGATTCAGGAGAAAAAGAGGCTGATTTGGATTATTAGACAGCAACTCTCACTGAGCATTTAATTCCGGCATTAAATTCAGGCATGCATTCAGCACATCACAACCAAACTCAGGTGGGACGTGGTCCCAAATCCAAGGAAATAAAAAGGAGTATTTTACTTTAATTTCACATAGACTCTTTGGACACACCACAGCATTTTGAGTCAAAAACCTGCCTGCCCTTGCTGCACCTGAGGAAACTGCCCTTGCAGGCAGCGTGGATCCCACCACATACAGTGTCAGCTCTGCAGTCCACGGCATCTGCCACAGAGCAAACCCTGACCCAGCTGGCTGCACATGAAAGCACACAGAAAGGTCTTGTGCACGCTTGTTCAGCTGGTTTGAAAAAGGAAAAAAAAAAAAAAGAGCGAGAAATTTTTTTGTGGTTCCAAGTCAGGTAGTTTCTCCATTTTATTCCTACCTTGGCCAGGAGGAGAGAGGGAAAACTAAACCGAAATGCTGATATATCACTGCCTGCTCTCCATCTCCTGGCAGCCTAGCAGGAGCTGACTGCAGCACAACCCCAGGCTGGCACCAGGAGGGACAAGTGCTCTGTGGAGCTCTGCCGCAGCTCAGAGAAGAAAAAGGACCAAGGACTTACCCAGGGGATTCATCCTTTCACGTCTCAATCCAAGGCAAGGCCAGAGTTCCCTGGGAGCTGAGCTCCTGATGGCCACAGCACCAAGACTCGACAGAAAGGTCTTAGTAAGCACTGGCTTCCAGAAACTGCACTTCCACTCCTACCATCCACCTCCTAACCCTGCCGCTGCATTTGTGGCTGCCTTTGTTAGAACACTTCTGCAAATGAAAACAGATGAGTAACTATTGCTGCTTTAGCAAACTCCCAAGCCCATGGTCACTAATAATAGCTTTGTTCCTTTTATTACTAAACAAAACGAAAAGGAAAAAAAAAAGGAAAAAAAAAATAAAAAAAGAAAAAAGTTTAAATTCTTGTGTAAAATGCACATTGCTGAATGTTTTCTTTCATTGACGCAGGGCCGTTTCCCCATATGAGCTTAGGCCCAGGACTCTCATACAATTTCTGTGACCAACACGATGCGGAGCAATCTCAGGCTGTTTGAAGGGGTTTCCCTCACAAAAAATAATTCAAATTTGCTGCTCCTTCAACTGAGACATTAAGATTTCGGTTAAGAAATAATCCGAACAGAGACATTCCTGCCTGAACTGGAAGGCAGAGGCAGATCTGAGCTCCTGGCAGGAGGCAGGCGGAGCTGATGGATGGAGGGAGGCAGAGGTGCTCCCCGCCGGCACTGGCACGGCACCAGCCCCAACGGTGCCAGGAGCAAACAGGTGGGACACAGGGAAAGGGCAGCCTGTGGGGAAGAGAAAGTGGAGAAGGGCAACAAGAGAGGAAGAAAACGGAGAGTGTATGAAGCCATTGCTGTGAAATGACAGTGGGAGAATGACCGCAGGAGAGCCTGCCCTTGTACAAGAAAAAAGAAACCAGAGAAAAACCACAAGAACTAAAATTCTGCTTTTTCTCCCTACAATCAAGAATTACAGGAATTCCTGAAAGCAATAAAAATAACTGGGTTCCAAATCACCCCAAGTCTGCCATGTTTTATTTGGGGGAGTCTCCCACCACACACCCCCTTGGTCCTAAAATCTGCAACAGCTCCTGCTCCTCCCATCCTCATGCCCATGGCCAAGCAGAGTCTCTCCCCTTCCTTCTTCTGGGGTGCAGGTTTCACACCAATCTTGGATGGAACTGCAGCACAGCCAAGCCCAGCGCCTCCGTTATCCTGCACAATGGTACTGGGAAATGACTCGGAGCCACTGGGCTTTGGCTGCCCACGCTGGAAGGTGAGTAGACATCAAGTAGAAAAAAATATATGCTGAATATTCAAAAGTCAGGCCACAAAATTTTCACATTGTTCACATCCCTGAAGCTTCTAGAGGTTTTTAGCTTATTAATTTCTATTATTGGGCTGACTGCTGCTGAATGATCCCAAACATTGCACGGCAAATGTTTTTCTCACAGGAAGTAACCAAGCCAAAAGCGGCGAAAGCATCCTCTTGTTCTTGTGTGAGCCCTTTTTTATTATTTTTTTTCCTTAGTTTATTTGAACAATGGCACCATGAAACAGCCTACAATAATGACTGTTACAAAATAGGAAGCTGAATTATTAGGCAAGCTCTGTCTGTGTAACTCAATCAGCCTAGGGAGGATATGACAGGCACGACCGAGACAAAGGACTGGACTCTGTGACCCCAGGCATCTCTCAGGACTCTGCTTCTCAGTTATTAAGAGTTGCAGTTTGCTTTTGCTCCTTGATTAGAGGCACCATTCCTATAACTGCAGCAGCAAAGCACAGGCATTTCCCAAGGAAGTGGATCATCAAGTGTGCATGCAGAAAGCAAACACTTTGGAGAGGCTGGGATGAGAACTTTACCTGAAAGTAAGGCTGAAAATGGAAATTCGAAGTTTAGTATTTAACCTTTTGAGCATAGAGGGGGTGCACAGCAGGGCAGGTAAATCACGAGGTAGTCTTTAAGCAAATAACAACAGTTTTTGCAAACCAACAAATAATAACTGGTAAAAATGGTCTTTAAGCAGCTGCAAGGTTCAATGGCACAGAAGTTCTATAATCCTGCCACAAACATCATCAGGACCAGCTCTGGAGGGATGTATTTTGGACCAGACGACCAGTAACCAAGGGCAGCCACCCACCAGCCTTGGCATTACAACAACCCCACTGAAACTATGGAAATCAGGGCTAAGTGCTCGGCTGAGCAACACTCGGGAGCCAACAGCAACAGCAGTGACTGAGCAAGAGCAACACAGGAACCTGCAAGTGAATCATTAACGAGCCATGATTTCTCCATTACTCACTGTGGATACCAAGCTACTGCGGGTAAGATTTGTTTCTAAAAAAAGGGAACAGCCACCAACATGAGCACTAGCACATTCATCAAAGCCCAGCACAGCGTAGGAAGGAAAGAGGAAGGCACAGCTCTGGGTCAGGCTTTGTCCAGAAGAGCTGCTCATTGAGGAAAGCTCCGTGCTGGGGACAGCATCTCACCCATCCCCTTCCATGGGGGTCACACTCAGGGGCTCAGATAATTGGGTGCTGATTTTGCATCACGCCAAGGAATTATTAACTCATTCCACAAAAGCCATACAACTGTCAGGCTGCTGATAGAGATCAATAACCAATTACTGAAACGCCAACAGTGTGACCTCTAGGCGAGTGTTTCCATAGCCCTTCACCCATGTAAACGCTCCCAGTACATTTTCCCCAAGCATTTGCAGTCTGTGCTACTGAGAATAAGCAACAGGAGAGCTGAGCTGACATTCTCAGCCAATCTTTAGGCAAGATTAGCAAGCAATTAAAGCTGTTGTATGAGGAATTTTAAGTGCTCTACAACTTCATGCCAAACAAGAGCTAGTCAAGCACTGGAATTTATTTTTTGCAATTCTGTTCTACACAGAAACAGAGACAAATTTAAAGAAAAGATTTTTTGAAGCAAGGATTCAACCAATTACCAAAACATCTATTATAGTTTAAACACTAATATATGCTGAAAGAAAATCTGCATCAAAAAGGGATGTGCAGAGCATTATGATTGCTTCCTACCAGAACATTTCAATTTCAACCCAACTGGGGGGGGTTTTAATCACTTTTTGTTCTTTTGTTGGTAAAACATAATTAATGGTAATGTTAATTGCACCCTAGCCACTTTGGGTGCAGCACATCCTGGGAACACTTTTGAAGGCCAGAACTGAATCTCAGCCCCAAAATCAAAGAAGAGCTTTGCCATCCCTTACTGACAATCAGGGAAAGGGTTAGGACAGGTAGCAGAGAATAGAGCTTTTGTCCCAAGAGCTGATCACGTAGTCCCAGCTAAAAAATGTTCATTAAATTGCCAGGAAAACAAGACAGAATAACAGAGAAAGCCACACATTTCATTAGGATAAGAGTTACAAGATGTTCAAGAGGAAAAGCTTGGCTTTAAGCACAACAGAAAATAAGGCAGATTTGGGGAACTGTCACCCCCAGCAACAATTGCACAGCTTGCACGGGTCTGACAATAAGGGCTGAAAATAATGATTTTCATAAACACACCAACTGGAGCAGAAAAAAACGTTACAATGAACAAAGCAAGTAAGCAAAGTTAAATAAGGTAAGTGAAGCCTGAGGTACAGTTTGAGACTGATCTGCTGTTCACATAAAGAATGCTCTAGTTGAAGATTAGGGGTGAGAAATAAGAAGTCATTAGCTCTTCTTCAAGGTTCATGATTCAAATCTGACAAAACACACACTTCAGTGTTTCCAAGCTTAAAGAAAATTCCAGCAGGGTCACAGAAGATGCTATTTTTAGCTGGCTTAATCTCTGTGCACTCAAACACAGCTTTTGTACATGCACATATTTTGTTAGCACTTAAATAAAGAAAAAAAAAATCTCTGCTACCAAAAACTTAATCATCCACAAGTTCTGAAAATGCAAACGAGCCTTCCTCTTAATATTAGCTGTTTTTTAGTGAACAGCACTGAAAAACAGTCCATAGCTTTTCCAGCCAAAACTGCTACCGGAAAAAAAAAAAAAAAAAACGCAGGTCCTGGAAAATATTCAGTGACAAAACCGAGAAAGAAGAATGTGGGAAGTTAGCAGCAATTAATTTCTTCAATAGGAAACAAACTCTTCACACCCACCATGTACCCATCAGTACAGCTGAGAATGTTCTGAAACCTGGAACATCCAGGCAGTGAAGTGCCTTGGGAAGCGCCCGGCACTGGCAGCCGGAAGGAAAGGCAGCAGCCCCACAGCCCTGGCATTGCTGAGCCCTCTGACAAAAAGGAAATACATTAAAAATCAGCGGTCCTGCCTTGGTTCCTGGCTGGTTGCTCACTGCCAAGATGGTTTAGATCTGGGGCTGTTTGAAAGGCGAAGCAAAGGGGTCAGACATCTCTCTGTGTACACTGAGCCAAGGGTTGGTCCAGACGACATTTGGGGTTCCCTTCCAACCCAAATCATTTCTGGTCCAGAAACAGTGACATTCAATCCTTGTCTCTTAATTTACTTATCATATACTTTAAAATATTCTGTTCATCCATGTTAGAAAGGTTTCAACCACAGGATCAAGAACATGGTCCCGGCACTACATTACCAGCTGGAAAGATCAATAAGAACATTTAGAGTTGCAACAAGGCTCTTGATACTCCTCAGAAACTCCAGGGTGCAGATATTGCTATACAGGCTCTACACAAGTCATTTACTCTCTGGGCCCTTGTTGTTAAATTCTTTATTAATCCTTACAAGTTTGTCTGTTGACCAACTGTAATTTTGAGAGATTCAGAGATTGAATGTTCATAGCAGCCAAACTCTTTTAATAGAATTAACCAGAGATATCATGTAAGCTTTTAATAATGTTGACAACTACTAAAATTCAGCTAGCTGAGCCAACGAGAAACCACTGAAACCTTACACACGTTCTCCTCTCCTCATCAAACACAGAACTCCGTGTGGAGGCAGCGAATTTCCTGACTGTTTTAAGAAAACATTAATGGATTAAATCTGACTGCAAGGAAACACTAAATGGCTGAACTCTTCTTCCCACTGAAACAAGAGTCAGCCTTTGGCATTTTTCCTGCCCAAACCCAGCACATGCACACACACACAGGTTGGTCAGCATATTGCTATTCCACAATAGTGACAGGGTCCCAGAATGCTTTTTATCATCTTCAAGCAAGTTTAGGAAAATATTATGGCTTGGAGAAGCACCTTCTTTACTGAACACCAAATTCAGTGACAAATCCACAATACTGAGTTAATAGTTACTCAGAACTGAAAACAGAAGTACTTGACCAGTGTACACACACTGGAAAAAATCAGAATCAGTCAGAACCTCTCCTTGTTAATTTTCTGTAAGTGACAGAAATCTTCTAGCAGTCATAATTCATAACCAGCCATCATTTCTCTTAAGATACGCCCCAAGGAAACTTGATGTACATCCAAACTTCTGCAAGCTTGCTCCTTTCTGTTGGATGCATCTTTCATTTTCCCTAAGAGTGCAAATCATGTTCTGGAAAGGCTACAGCATGCCAGGCATTCTTAAAATAGAAAGGCTGTAGCTGGTGATACTGCAAATATAAATACAGCTATTGGTATAGCAGTGGCAGTAATAGCAGTGACATGGACCCGGAGCAGCACAGTGGCCAAACCCTGCTGGAAAGCTGCCCATGGCTTCCCAAAACACAAGCAGGAGAAAGGGAACTGCCATTAAACAGTCTGAATGGGCATAATGTACACCAAATGAGTTGTGGCAAATTCACAGCACAACCTAACCCTTGGGCTTCAACATTTCTAAATTTAGGATTTTCAGTGCACGAAGGGAGGTAGGAGAGCTACAAAAAATGCTTTAGTAAGGTAGCAGAGCGAGCTGATTGCAGTTCTGGGTAATTTTGACCTTGCTGTACCCAAAAAAAAAAAAAAAAGAACGCATTTGCAGTTGGCAGCTGGGGCATGGTGTCCAAGTGCCACTTTGGTATGAGCAGGGGAAAGCACAACCCCAGCTTTCTGTAATTGCAGCCTTTAGAGAAGGATACAAACACCAAAACAAGAACATCAAAGAAAAAAACAGACTGAGAAAGGCTTATCCACTGAACTAGCAAAGCCTGTGAACCTTAAAGTCTGCTTAAAAATATTAGATGTCAAAGTTATCAAAGTGCACCACCAGTCAGAGCTGTGGCCAAGTCTAATATAATAATGTCATGTTTATTTTTGTCCCTGACTCCAGACTAGATGCTCCAGCTATATTTGTGCTTCTTGTAGCATTTTTAAGGAAACACATACACTGACTGAGCAGAGCAGTGGAGGGTGTATTAGATGATCTGTTCCAGACAGCAGCCTTGCTGCATCACTGAGTTTATAAGCAATTTCAGTCAACAGAAATAGCAGAGCATATCCTGAGAAACACTTTTCTCTAAACGTTTTTAAATAACTGTTTCTATTGGACTAAGGACAAACAATATTCCATAGGTTTTAGAATAATTTAGTGAGCCTCGTTTGATAAACTAAAATAAAACAAAAGTATTTCAAAAACTTCATCTAATATGTGACTAAGCCTTCAGACATGAGATGACATGGCCAGTGGTCAGAGCCACTCAAGCACAGAGTCCATGTGGCAGTGTCACTCAAGCCATCAGACACTGCAGCACAGACATCCTGACACAGCAAGTCTTCCCAAAACTTCTCAAGAAAACACTCATGATGTCTCCAGTTTCTGCAGAGCACAGAGCACTGGTGGGGAGAGGGGAGACCCCAGTGCCTCAGCCCTTGCCTCTGATTTCAGCTGCATTGTCCCTGACTAGAGCACAAGTATTCATTTCTATGCAGAAAACAGACATGTCAGCAAATTCCACAGAAGCCCCCACTTGTCACCTCATCTCCCTAAGTCAGGTTTAGAGTTTCAAGACTCTCTATCCTCTCTTTGAGCTTCAAGAGCTTCTCAATCCTCTCTTTTTCTCCTTCCAGCATGGTCCTTCTCACCCCTCACCCCACACTTAGGATGACAGGCTGCAGAAACTGGACTCAAGAGAGAGAGCTGGACTCAGGCATCCACACAAAGTCATTGTTTAAAGATCTTGGGCCAGAACTCCGAGACTCAAAGGAGATGGCTCAGACCACCCCTGGTCAATCTTGGCAGTATTCAGCACAGCTCCTTCGCCTTGCCTAAATATAAAGAAAACCAGGACAGATGACTGCAGGACGCATCCACAAAGTACTTGTTAAGAGCAGCTGATGAACAAACACATTCAGCTGAAACATCAAAAGTTATGTTCTTATAATAACCAGAAGCGATGTGCTCGCAGCCACGATGATCACAGGGCACAAGCAGTTCAAGAGTTTGCAAGGAGACTACTTCAATAGATCAACAGCAACACTTGGGGGGGAATGCACAAGCTTTTAGCAGACAAATTCTTCATTAGGCTTCCCGGTGCTCACAGCACTCACACCACCACCAGGCTCCAAAATACACCTTTTTGCTTTCGGTATTTCTCACACAAGACAGAAGCAGGGCACTGGACAAAGACACTGCTCTCCTGTGACCTCTGCATGCTTATATTCCAGTTCCAGCATCTACCATCTCACATGATTAAGGAAAACCACCAAACTATGAGAAAACACTTGCTTGATGGCTGACCAAATCTAAAATACCAGGAAGTGCACTGCTGTTCCAATAGCATGTCAACATATGGATCATCTTTAGCAGTGTTTTTTCACATGCCACTGGTTGCATAAACCAAGAAAAATGCTGCTATTGTGGAACCACTGAGATGTCTCTATGGTTAAGTTCATAAGACATTAATTGATTCATTTCCACTGCATTTTTCAGGAGCCCAGTTCTTAGATGCAAAGCTGACTCTGCTTAAATTCAATTAGTTTTGGGGAGGGAAGGGGTGGGTAGACAGGAAATAATAATTTATGAACAAAATAGAAAAATTCAATCAAGCCTCAACTTCCCATTCAGTTTTCCTTTGTTGTATGATGGGAACATGCTAATTCAAATCACAACACCACATCTGAATTCCTCCTCTTCCATGACAGATGCATAGGCAGGGCTTTAGCATCACTGACACCATGAGTACAGCCTTCATGCAAAATCCTGGTTGTCCCACTACTAGCCACAGAAGCAAACAGTTCTGAGCAAACAGGCGAAAATAAATCACTGTGAGATGACAGCTACAAAGCACACATTATGGTTAGTTTGGGTCATGAACATAAGGATTAATGGAGAGCAAACAGAGGCTAAAAGAAAAAAAGTGACAGAGGTCAGAATCACTTGTCACCCTATCCCGAACACAAAACAAACTCATGTCCTGCCACAAGTTCTTGCTCTCCCACCCTAGGCTGGTCTCAGATGTGGACAGTTAGCAAAATCCTAACAATTTCCAAATGTTAACAAAAAGTTCTCAATACAGAAAGCAGTCTCTTCTTGTCCTGCAACCTGAATTTGTAACTATTAACGCCATTCTTTGTTTCTGTATTATTTTCCTATCCTTTTCACCTCAAATTAAGTAAGTTCACAAAAGAAAGAGTTGTAGGGATCATCCTTGGGTTTGCGCTGTACAAAACACTGTACAGTAGAGAGGTATAGCTGGGATTCCTTTATACTGTGAAAACACAAAGAATCAAGATCTGGCTATTAGGCACAAAGCTACAGAAATTTCATTTCTTCAATAGTACAAGGAGAGGACAGAGGGGAGCATAAAGTGAAAGGAAGAAAATATAGCACAAAAGGAAGAACATAGCACAAGAGGCCTTCTCCTTCAGGAGAACAGGGCAGAAGAAAAAGCAAGAAAAAGGAGATGCAGAGAAGAAGCCACCAGGACACAGTCGGTGTGTGATGAACAGCCCCAAGGGACCTGGCACAGGTGGAGTCTGAAGCATCAGCAACATGAGAAAGGCAGGAAACAGATACCAGGGCTGGGGAGTAAAGAGGCAAAAAAAGACATGGCCAGAAAAGTGCGGAGAGCATGACAGAGTATCATTGCAGTAAAGATGGAAGAACACTTGTCAGGGTGTATGTCGAGATAGACAGATGGGACAAGAGATGAGTATTTACAGGCCCAGGAAGAACTTAACCATCAAACCTTTAAAAAGGGAAGTAATGTAGAAAAAAAAAGCACTGAAGAATTGAGAAAATAAGAACAAGAAACCCCAAAGGCTTTTGGGTTTGTTCTGTTTAAGGAAAGGACAAGTGTTGTGTAACAAAATCTAAGTGGCAGCTTCACAAAAGTTCACTCTCCATGCATGGGACCATGAGAAGAGCACTTCCCAGCCCCAGCCATGGGCAGAAAGTACAGAAACTTCCCTTCCCAGGAACCTGAAGGATGAGAAGTAGCCTGCAGTTGCTGTTATTGTCTGCCAGGTCTCTCCAACTCCCTATTGAGCTATCCCTACCTGTCAAAGAGTATCACTGCCAGTAGCTTAAGGCCACGATTACCAGTAATTGCAACTAATCCAGCTGAGGCTGCATGGAGGGAAAGGTTGTTCATGTTCTGAAATATTCTGCAATAAACTCTTATTTTTACAAGCTTACAGGAGAGTTTTACTTGATGGCACTGACATCAGATGAAATAGCTACAGGACTTGGTGAGGACGGGATTCTGTTCCTCACTGCTGCTCATCTCCATCACCTGAGGTTATTCTCTCTATTTCCCCATTTGCAAAGCAGGAATGATGATAAAGGCCTCTTCTATAAGGCATTTTTTGAATTAGAAAACACAGCCACTGTTGTCCAAGCGCAAACAATGGTCCCTGTTCTAAAGGAAATGGAGAGGGGCCAAATGCTTGCATGTATAATCCAAGCAGAGCTGCACCGAGGGAGTGCAGTCTGGCAGGAGGTACATGGCAGGCAGAGATGCTCAGCAGCACTGGCATTAAGGGGAGGAAATACCTAACCCTAACCCTCCCCTGACTGCTCTCCCCTTCCTCCCTGCACCACCCAGAACAACACTCCATGCACATAACCCTGCACTGCACAGGCAGCTCAGCACTGACTGTGTTTAAGCTCCAGACAGCAAAGAGAAATAATTACAAAAAATGCTGGGATGCTGGAAAATTTGCTTTCACATTCACAGCATGTTCCTTTTGCCTCTGCAGTTCTCTTCTGACGCCTCTGCCCAGATGCGAACCGAAACTGGTTAAGTAACAGTGCAGTTCACCCTTGATGATGCAGAGTTTCTAATGAGGGACTTCCCAAGAAAATAATACCCAGACTTTGAGTAATAATTATTCATACATGTTATAAATAAACACAGCTCCTAATACTTTTAATTAGATGGCTTCCACCAACAAGTTATGTTCTCCTTAAATATTTACATTGTAAGAAGAAACCACAGAGCATTTGTCCGGCGATGGAGGAGTTGGAGAGTGGCCTAAGTCAAAATGGACTTACTGGAAACCCTATTACAGCCTTCTCTTTCTGATTAGGTAAAAAACTGATAAGGACCAAAAGTATTAATACACTCTATTATACACATTTAAACACAATTAATTGTTTAAATGGGTAAAGGTTTGCCCCTCTGCATTAAAAGTTACAATAACATTTAAAAGTATTAAACAAAGCAGCTGCTGAATGACTTGTTTCTGCAATTCCAACTGGCAGCATCCTGTACTCAGAACCTTCTATTTTGCCACATTCCCTTGAGCACACTGATGATTTTAGGATGGGATTGCTCTGTCCCACTACCTGAAAACAGTTTATTTATCCAAGTCACAAAACCTAAAGCTCTGTCTGTATTTCCCCCTCCATATTAGCGTATTGTGGGGTTATGCACATTCACTCATACATACACCAAATCTCTATCTGCTACTTAATTACTTGTTTGCACTGCCACAGCACACAGGAGCAGTCAACATCAATCAGCATCTTGTACAAACAGCACCACACAAATAGCAAACATGACCACTCATGTCCTGAAAAACTTTAATTACAGAAGACAGACAACATAAGAAACATGAGGGGAGACAGAAGAGTGCCAGGATACAGCAGCAGTCCTTACAATAGATGCTGGCCAAAGGGTTTGTTTGTCTTTTTTAATAATGATAAAAAACCCCCAACCACTTCCTACCGTGGATTTCTTCTTCCCTTTGAAGGAAGGAGTATCTTTTCCATATGGAATGGTCAACTCATTTTGAAGTAATAAGGCCAACACAGAAAGTTTTACTTGAAAAGCAGTATTGTAGCTAGGAGTCCTCCCTCTCCTTCCTCCCCAGGTGCTGCTCTGCTGATCCTTCCCCTTCATTTTCTTTGAATGAACTTGATTTTATGCCACAGTGCCACTGAATTGTTGCAGCCGAAAGCATCTCAAGATCATATTTATCTGCCAATTTATCCCCTGCACTGCAAGCTGAAGATCTCGAGGGAAAGAATGGAAGACAGCAAAAAATAAACTAAAAAGTCTCTTTCTGTTAAGAGCACCTTGCTAAACAACAACCCAACGAAACTGAAGGTACGGGGCAGAAAAAGACGGTGAGTTAGGAAAGCAGATTCAGGCAGACACCTGCTGCAAAAGCTTTGAGAAGTGACTCACCCAATGCTCTGCTCCCCTCTCCAGTTTAGCTCAGCACTGGATCACAGGGATGTGCTACACATCAGGAAAAAAAGGGTGGAGTTGACAGAACATTTCCTGGGCAATCACAGGAGCAATAAGCAGCCTGTTTGTCCACCCAGTGCAATTACAGGAACATCAACACTGCTCAAACACACTCAGCACGCAAGAGAGCCCTGAGAACTGCTCCATCAGCCTCAGCTCCTGAGTGCAAGAGGCTGGATAGAGGCTGTCCCTGGGATAGCAAGCTCTGGAGTACATGGCATGCACAGGGAACAGGGCAGAGGCTCCTGTGTGCCACCGAGAGCCGTAAAAACATGACACCCACTCCCTGCCGTCTCTCAGCTTACAGCACAGCTCCCTAATAAAACCATTTTAAACGGCTCACAAAGATAACAATCACGGAACAAGCTCTGGGAAGGTGAAGCAGATGTGCTGTAACACAAGTCTGGAACAGTGACTTCCAAGGTGGGAAGGGAGAAGGTGAAGAACATAGACGAAACTATGGCACCCAGTTCACTTTACTAACAGACTAAACCACCTCCACGTCGAAAGAGCAAGTATGGGAAGCATCTTGGGGACAGAAGATGGACATGGAAGGATAAGGAAGGTTCTCACAGCTAAAGATATAGTTGACATACTTAATTTCAAGGCAGAAAGAATGGGCAAGAGACAGATTCTAAAGGCTTTGAGTTCCTCTTTGTGCTGCATAAAAGACCTAAGGATCTCGTAGGGATGCAGTCCCACTTATTCCATCAGAAGGGCCAAAGGCACATACACAACAAAGAGAGGGACTGAAGCCAGAACGAGGAGATTAAGCAGAAGCTCACCTTGACATCAGCTCCCGGCCAGCTGCTGACGCCTGCCCTAGAAACCCTCCCGAAAAAGCTCCTTCCAGGCCAGAATGTCTCACGCTCCCCTGCTGTCCTGTTCCCTGTAGAACAAGACTCCCAATACCCCATCACCTCCCCTCACACATCCAGCCAATACCTTCACATCCTGTGCTATTCATCTTTCTCATCTTCTCTTCATCCTCATAGCAGAGCTATTACCTACAACACTCCTAATCACAGTTAATTGGGTGTCTGCTATATGGAAGAGATCCATAATCTTCAAAGCATCTCCCAAACAAACTGAAGCAGAAGAGATTTCCCCCTCTGCTCAAGGCATTTGGCAAGAGCACAGCAGCAGACATTACACCAAGTAGCCTTTTTGTTTCCACTCCCTGAGTCACAACCCTATGCATCAAAGATTGATTTCACACCTATCTGGGATGAATGAGTTTTCCTAAACGTTTATGACATGCTTAAGAAAAGAAAAAAAAAAAAGCAGCAAGGGGAAGGTATGACTCACCAAGTATTTGCTAATCTATAGCTGATCTTCAGAAGTTATTACATTTGTATCGTGTTTCAGAAATAAACGTGCAGATTTCAACACTTATCTCAGACCTACAGCACAGCACTCTATGGTTGTGGGTTACCACAGCTGCTGGATGGACAAACTACACACAGAAGCCTTCTACAGGAGACAAAAATACCAAGGCACACAGATCAGTCAGAAATAAAAGGTTTCCTTAAAATAAAACACTCATAGATTCAAGGCTTTTTTCTTGAACTCTACTGTAATCCCTATTCTCTTCTATTAGTGCAAATGGCAGCACAGACTCAGCAGATTGAAGTTTATTTCTTTATAACCACCAAAATTCTTCTCTGGGCTCCAGAAGGACCATGTCGTCTCTTCCCATCCTCAAAGGTATTTGGCACAAGAAGAGGCAAAGCCTGTACCGGAGCTGAACAGATAAACTGTCTCCCTTGGCTGGCTGAATCACCGTTTTAAATTAAGCACAAGAATATGGAAAATCCCAAGCTTTCCTTTGCATCCCCATATTCATTCCTACTCCCTTTTTCAAGGGGGAAGCCCTGCACAACTTCAGGAATCAGTTTTGCCCCCAGGTACAGACAAGCAAAATACATGACAGCAGGATCCAGGCTCCTTGGCCCAGTTATGTTTTCTTCTCCCAACAACAGATCCTAAAGTTCATTCAGGAGATGAATCCACGCAGAATCCAAGCACACAGGTGGTCTTTATGCAAGGAAAGGGACTTGACACTTAGAGCCAGACTTGGAGCAGCAGCTCCTTG
This sequence comes from Acanthiza pusilla, assembly GCA_036630365.1. Classification (NCBI taxonomy): domain Eukaryota; kingdom Metazoa; phylum Chordata; class Aves; order Passeriformes; family Acanthizidae; genus Acanthiza; species Acanthiza pusilla. The sequence continues at coordinate 4,866,653 of JAXCHO010000001.1, forward strand.
TTTAGGCAATCCTGCAAATAGTCCAGCACAGATTTTTTGCACCACAAACGCTATGGACAAAGCTGAAAAATCTGCTGAAAAATCCATGTTCCAGTGAAACTACTGGGGTGGGGAAAGGACAACTCCCAGGGAGGTTGGACCTACCACAGCTGGTGATGCCAAAGAACTGAACTCTGAACTGGGAAGATGAGAATTGACACTACAGACCACACCACCAACCTTCATAACAGCTATTAACAAGTTCAATTAAAAACTACAAAATCCAGGTATGAGGGAAGCTTATCTCCTGCTGTTCCCAAAGCACAGAGATCTGTGTCCACTCTAGCAGATGCTCGCTTGCCTCAGAGCTACCCAGGCACATCCAACTCTGCCAATCCTGCAGCAACGTGACAGCAGTGATGCTCAAAGGACACATGCAAAGGGCTCCTTGTCCCCAGCAAACATTATTCCACACACTTTCACAGAAACTCTTTTTTTTTTCTTAATTATCCAAAGATTTAAGACGGTGCTGTCCCACATACAAGAAACAAAGCAATCTAAAAACAAAACTTAAAGCATGGGCAAAAATAGAGATGTAAAAACCTCAACACCAACTTTTCTCTAACATTGTATCCATTGATAAGTTCCTGGACATCAAAGCAGACAGAAGACAAGTCAATTCTGTAGTGTCCTCACCTGATGCAGAATCTCCATGATCCACAGCCACCTGTCAGATGTAATGGGACACAGAAAGGATATCATGGCAAATCAAGTTATGTCCCTTAGCCTCCACCAAAATAAGGTGGGTTTTTTGTTTGGTCAGGGGTTTCCTTGTTTGTTTTGGTTGGTTAGTTTCGGGGTTTTTTATACTTCCCCCCCATTTTCCCCCTTCACTTCAGCAGACCCAAAGCCTTTTTTCTGCTTTTTATGCTTTCTTTTCCCCAGCCATATTTTTACTGTGTGTGGGCACTTGAATTCTCTTTGATTACAAAAGAATTAAGCGCTCAACTACCTTAAAAACCGTGCTTCTTTTCAATATGTTATTCCTATTGTATTTCTTTTATGTTCCCCTTCAATGGCTACTAACATACCAAGCCCAGGTCTTTCTTTTTTTTAAATGAAGCAGATCTCCTGACAGCACTGGCAACAGAAGCATTGCTTGAACAGAGGAACCAACAGTTAAACTCTTAACAGTGTATGGTAATAAATGAGACAATCCCCATTAACCCTGGCTAATAACCACAGTTTCACACCCTATAAAAGCCCTGCTGCTTGGCAAAAGAGGAACAGGCAACCTTCAATTAACTCTTTCTTTCTTGTTTAAATATAGTTTCCTGAGCTTACTGGAGGCCAAATCCCATTTGCCTAACTCATGAGAGCATTTTATTTTAGTGGGAAAACTCTGAGAATTCACCTTTCATTCAAATAAAATCAGAATTTGACTTCAGGTACTCTTATGGGCTTAATGTCACTAGTGAGGAGCCTGCATCTTTTGCCAAGACATTAAATCTTCCTCCCCATTAGGTAAATTCACACTTACAGCTGGAAAAGAGCTGGATGAGTGACACACACGAATCAGACAACTGAAAATAAGCACATTGATCTGTTATTCCCATTCTTGCCAGCAAGTGTTGCTGTTTACCAAGGGAAAGCAAGAATGGGGGGGAAAAAAACCACAAGAAAGAAAAGTATTGCTAAATTTTCTTGTGTTTGTACCCAAATCTTTCCATGCAGAATTCTGATTCATCAGTTGAAACTCAGTGTGGCTTCAGAAGAACGTGCTTTCAATAGCTCCTGAAAGCAGAAAGCTTACAGACTATTTTCTGGGGAAAAAAAAAAAAAAAAAAAAAAAGAACATGCATATGATCTTCTGCAGTGTTGATAAGCACATAGCAAATGCCCAGGGAGAAAATTTGTGTGGGGAGATAACTGCAGAAACTATTCTTAGTAACAGAGTTCTGCATCTGTTAAACTAACTCTGTTGGCACTGCGCTGAAAATTTATATTCACGAACACGTGTTCCAAATGTTGTGAAAAAGATACTATTTTAAATCCTGGTTTATGTAACCTGAAACATCTCTGAGAGCTCGCAGAGGTATTTTCATTGCGTACCAAAGAGGAGCAGAGCCTGGTGGTCCCCAGCACAGTGGGGACCCAAACAAGAGCCAGTGGTGTGAGGGCAGCAGAATCCCTCGAGATAAAAATCGCAGCAAAACGCAGAGCAAAGCCCCACCACCCACAGGAACAGGTTATACAATCCCAGGCCTAAACGTGGATGAAAATTAAGGCTTTAAAACTGGGGTTTTGCTGTTTAAAACACCGTCACTCAGCATAGGGAACTGATCTCTAGCAAAACATTTGAGCAAATCCTTGATGTTCTGTATACCATGACATTCCATCTTCTGATCATGCAACATAGGATTCCCAGGCAAGCAATAAAGACCTTAAGAGGCCTGCAGACGAAAATGATATGGTGCAAGCCTCGTGACAGTGACTGAGATGGGAAACTTCATTTAAAGACAATGAAGCATCAGATCCCCAGTTTAACAGACAATTTTACTGATCAAACTTCAGTACTTGTCTTAGCCACCTTACCTCACTCTAAAAATTACTTTTGTTAGGGGAAAGTTCATTACAGACCTTTTTTGTTCCTTCTAGCATCAGCCATTTTTTGAAATTCTACCATAGCATTTTATTTTTGGACACTCTGGGAAGGTGGGTAGAAGGCTCCCCTCTCCCCAGTACATCAACAGTGCCTCCAAAGGTAGATCATGTAGAAACCATGCCAAACCACTCATTTTCTCTAACTCCTTTGTGGTTATGCCTCTGTGTACCAAACAGAACTGGACCCCTGGATGCAGCTGTAAATAATCACTGTTAAATGGAATAAGAGCATCCACCTCTAAACCCAGAGCTGAAATCTCATCAAAAGGCTGAGAGCTCTCTCTGTCTGACAGCACCTGAAGACCACTGTGGCACCTTCCTGCAATTATAAGTGAACACATGGAAGACTCAAAGACTTAAAGATTTTAGAGGGAGAAAGAAAAAGAGAGGGGGAAAACCCCTGAAAGTTGCAGGGACTCCAGCAAACAGTTTTTTATTCAGTTGAACAGCCAAAAGGAGTATTAGATGGTACCACCCACACCAGACTTGCTCATAACCCCTTCTTCCTGGCTCTCAGGGGCCATAATCTGGTACCCATTTGGAAAAGCAGCCTCCCTCTTCAACCACCTTCTATTAAAACACTTTTTCTCAAAGCTGATGGTACAGACAGGCCCTACAGTAGTTGCAGAGAAGGTATTTTTTCCTGCTAAGCCATCCTCATGGCAACAGCCAGAAATACCCTTCAGTAACCCCTACGTGTCAACAAGCTCCATTCCAGCCCAGGCTGTTTGGTATAGCAGTTCTTTCACAAGTCTCTGGTGGGACTGTAAATTCTGGCAGTGTCAAATACATTTCCTTTTATTACAAAACCATTTTGAAGCCATCAGAAAGATTTCTCATTTGTAAACTAGCACTTCTATATTTAGGATGTTACTTGGATTACAGATTTATTTTTTTCTTCCTGACACTGCAGAAATGGAGGAAAATAAAAGGCAGGAACACTAGCAGAGGCGAGCAGGCAACTTTTCAAATACTGGAAAAAGGCTTAAGTTCTTGGAGAAGGGGACTGCTCCTCTGGATTTGAAGGAAGGCCCAATTCCCAACTTCCACATAAAACACTGTCCCTGACTTCACCCTCTGTAAAATGGAAACTCTTCCTCTGGCCAGGCTCACCTGCTATGTGACTTGCAGTCTGCTTCACAAAGCAAAGGGTCAAGGTGTTAGAGGGATGTGGGGTGAAAAACCAAAGATTCACCAAGTCCCCAGTCAGGAGAGGACCATTCCCTTCCATAACTCCCCATTTCTTCTCCACCAAAAGCACAGTTACAACCTCCTGACCCCTCAGCCAAACCGAGGGAAGCAGATTCCCCCGCAAGGCATCTGCTCCCAGAGACAAGAGCCTTTTAGAAGCACTGGACTTTGTTATTTTAACATATACGCTGAAGTACATCATGATATGGAGTTTGTGATATAAAATAAAATATGACAAATAGTTGATGAAAGTACAGATTTCAGTTTTTCAACTAGAGTGAGACACTGGGAGAACAAACAAGTCTCCTGTACATGCAAAGATGAACACACAACAGAGCTTGGTGTGAGAGACTGCTAAATAAATTCTAAATCAAACTAACAAACACGACTGACAGGATAATGACTGATACCCCATGTAAAGCAAAGCACTTTCTTATGGACTTGGGAGATTTTGATGTCTTGGACTGAATTCTCCCAACTCAGATGAGCTTGTTTTCATCAATTTTGGAATAACTGGCTCAATTACCTTCTCAGAGTAAAGTATATCCAAGATTTTGATTCCTTCACTAAAACCTGCTCTGCAGCTAAAACTAACACCAAGGCCTACCCAAACAGCTTGGTACAAATAAACTGGGGGAGGGCTGCATACATTACTTCCCAGATCTCTGGATATACTTTTTTGGGGGGGAGGAGGGCACTGTTCCAATAGTTTCTTAAAATTACGGCAGCAGAACAGAGTGTGAAGCTGGGTGGCAAGGAGCTGCCAACACATCAAGCACTTGCAATGATTCATTAGTCCACACTTTGACGAGTTGTTCCTGGGCTGGAAACAACGAGAGAAGGAAGGAACGAGACATCCAACCTGCCAGAGCTCGGCTGAGCGGTACCCAGACCCAGGAGCTGGGCAAATGCACGGGAGAGAAGAGAAATGTTCTGTCCTGTTCAGCAGCCTGGCTCCAGTGGGAAAGGACACAAGCCCGGCTCCTCTCTGTGCTCTGCTCCCCTCCAGCACCCACAGCCATTAACTGAGGGGCAGAGCAACCCCAGCCCAGCTCCCTTTCTGGTTTGTTCATGGAACTGCCCAATCTTTCTGAGCCTTCCAGTATAATCTACCTCCACAGCCTCCCGAGCAACCAAATCCACGTGTTAACTACCTGCTTAAGCTTATTACCTTCCCATCAAACATGTATTATTTAATTTCATGTGTTTACTCTTATTTTAATCCTGGTAGGTATCTTGGAAATGATGGAAAAGTGGTTTGCATCTTGAAGTCATATACATTAACTGGTAGAAGAAAGAACAAACCAAGAGAACAGCCATTGGCAAGGGACCACTTCAATGGTTCACCATTTGTATTCAATCATCATATAATTTCTCCACCTGTGTATTTTCTTTGAATGAAAACATTACCATAATTTCCTATTTATTGAACCCTAATGTCTGTCTGTTTTTCCTATTAAACCTTTTTCCAGGCTTCCATCCTCCCTTTCCCCAGAGAAAGGGTCTTTGAAAAGTTTTTATCAAATGTAATGTGTAATTTAGCCTGCTCCAGCTATTTCCAGATGGCCTCCAGTGTGCTGAAGTTATGCACTCACAATTTTCCAATGGAGATGAAATAAATGGAAGCAAGACAGGATTTCCAAAGCAAGAACCTTGCAAGTACCTCAGGAATTGCAATACTTCATTTCTTCTAATAAAATCACACTGAACTGTATCCAATTTGGAGATACCAAACACTCCCAATGACTTCACCCTTGTCTCTAACCCAAACAGCTTTTTCATGGAAAGAGGGCCACAGCACATGCAGGTATTCAGACTGCTGGCATACCTTACTGGAATCTTTTGCCTGAAAATCCAGCCATTAACATATGGAAGAATTGGAGCAAGTGCTTCTATTTTTATCACACACCATCTTTTCTGAGTTATAAGGTTCTCTGAATTAAAGGTATTTGGCAAAAGACAAAAAAAGACAGAAAAATGTGAATTAGGATCAAGAATTACAGCACAGAGCTTAGCCTGGCCATCAGTATGATGGTACTGTTTTCCCTATAGAATCCTCCTTCAAGATTTGTGCTGCACAGCACAAATATTCCTCAAAAGGAGCTCCTGAAGAGCATTATCAGGCAGCTCTTATAGAATGACAGCCTGGAGAGTCAGGAGACAGATGTGTCCACGTTCCTGTCTAATACCAGAAGCATCAGTAAAACAAATATTCTTCTGCTTTCCTTACAACAGGTTTTGTCACTTCACCACAGGCATTACTTCCTCGGCACGTCACATCTTACCTGAGACCCTACACCTGTCCAAGGCTCTGCCACCATGAACCTCTGGGCCATGAACCACCACCACCCCCAAGGGGACAGGGCTGGGATCCAGGGCCCCGCGTTCCTGATGCTCGAGAAGGAAAATTGGTCACCAACAACACCACATCTCTCCAACAACATCTGCTAAGTGCTCTACCCACTCTCAAAGGAAGATCCTCACAGGTACCTCCAAGTGTAGCTGCCCTGACCAAGTCCATCCAGAGCTCTCTCCTGGGCAGGACAGGGAGCAGGGCTCTGCCAACAGCGAGGCAGTGGGTGCGCTAGGACTCCATCCCATCATGCTGACAGCTCTGCCTCATTGTTTCCCCCTGCAGCCATCTGCTTCTCGTGCCTTATTCTCAGATGGCAGAGCTGCTGTGAAGCAGCCCACCACCTCCCCTCATGCTCACACAGCACCTACCAGCAGCACGGGATGCTGGTCCCGAGCAGGGACCCAAAGTGTTACAGCGGAATAAGTCATAACACATGGAGCAAAAGCTGTTTACAGAAGATGGTGTTGGAGCTTCCCAGATATACTGCTGACAAAATAATGTCACATTTCATCACAATTTCCCTGATGTGTGTCAACAACAGGGGAGCTCTCTTCAACCAGTACAGCTGAAAGCACCCTGTATCAAAGTTGTAGGTCTGTATTTCAAAACTGCTGAGGAGAAACAAGGTTTATATTCCGATTAATTGTTCAGGATGAAAATATGGGCTCTGACATAATGTAATAGCTATTTTGGCACAACTTTTGAGGAGCATGAGTAAGCAGCCTCTCCTAATTGATGTGCAGATCCTGGAGTGGGTAGTAACTGCATAATAGCTTCATGTTGTCTTCTGAAAGTTAACACAGATGTGAACCCTGTCAAACTAGTCCACAGTTACCAGCAGCAGCTACTCACGGGAAGAATTTAACTCCGTTTCATCCATTATCTACATTTTCTATCTTCCACGGAAAATGGATTAACACAGGACAACTTGGACATCACAGCCTCGGTCAACACAAATTGTTCCAGGCCTCAGTGGTGGCAGGAGAACTCCAGCAGTCCATCAAAACCCCTTGGCTGAACTAGTTACCAGCCATCAGCAGAGCAGACAGAGCAGCCACGTGTGTGGTTTGACAACAGCCAATGTGTTCTAAGACAGTTTAGCTTAGTCTGTGGTCAGAGGGGTTAGTGTTAACCTGCATTACGTGGTATTTGCTATGAACCAGGACTTTGCACACAGATAACTCCTGCAGCAGAGCTGACAGCTGTAAATTATTACACAGAATTAACTAAACTATGCTTGAGCTGTAACATGATTAGCTCAGTGAGCCTGTATTTTTGGGTCATGGTTCCTACGGAGTAAGCATAAAGCCCAAGAAGAGAGCCCTGGCAGGTTAACAGACCACTAGCATATGCTTCTCATTCATTTAAGAAATTCAGTATGTCAAGAATCAGACACAAAGCCCTCAAACTGCACTGACTGGTAAAGGTGTCACTGGCTGTAAGTGTGGTACTTGTCACACTTTCTATTGGAATGTTGGTTTTAAGACAGCAAAACCCAACCACATACAAAGAAACAACCACGGGGCAGCAACCATGCAACTCACAAATGACTTCTACCATGTTTTTATAAGGTCAGCAGCATGATTTTAAGTTCCATCTAATCCAGCATAACTGCAAGCTGCCTCAGCAGGAGGAGTCTGGCCCACAGTCTACTTTTCAATCCTCCCCTGGGTTGGGTCTTGTAACTGTGTGGCTGCAACACAAGTCGGTTCTGTCAGCAGATGGAAAACTTTTTATTTTTTGAGCATGTGTGGTCCTTTCCTATTGAATCAGTGAGATAAAATAACTCTTCTTAGAGCCATTTAGCAGCCCAGATCCTTCTCAGGACCAGGCATAGCCAAACCTTGGAGAGATCAGGTGTAGCACAAAACCACACCCACGTAGTGCAGAGTCCTTCTGACCACACTTGTAAGGTGAACTTTTACCCCACATTACTGCCTTGGAAATCAAGTAGCTAAGTAAGTGATAAGAAGCTATTTTTTACCTTAAATCACTCAAATGATAGCAAAGACAAAGCGTCTGGTTTCACATACCTAAGTTAGAGAGGAGATGGTTGGAAAAACACTGAGCCTTCTGCATCTTCACTTTCAACATTTTCTGAAGTTGACAGTGACAAAGAATTGGTAAAAGTGCACCTTAATGTGAAAAGGCACATTACACGGCAAAAGCATGACAACATTGCTCTGCAAATACCTGCTCATGTTCTGAACTGGAGCTGTTATGAACAGTCTCTGGTTCCCAGACCAAAAAAAGGTGTGTAATCAGCATTTTGTGCATGCAATGTTCAGTATAAAAGGGGAAAGCTGCCACTTATCCCTGCAGTCACCCAAAACTCCTGGTGCAGTTTCCCAGGCTGTTTGAGGGCCTGTACCTTACATCCAAAGGCAAATCAGCCTGCATGAACTGGTGTGATGCCAGCAGTCCAGTCCTGAAACACACAGGACTTACTAGCTGGCACATATGAGCAATGAACTGACACTTTCTGGGGAAAATTAAACACATCTGTACTCAGTTCTGGGAGTAGTTAAACAGTCCCCTGGCCAGAGAGCTGGGGACTTTTCTTTATAACACTAAGGGCTGTGGTAGGATGTAAAACACAGGCACAGCAGCATGAAGAGCTCCACCAACTAATCACAAAGACCAGACCAATTTTAGTGAAGCAGCTTTGCTGCCTGCAGGTGTAACTCTCCATGTACCTCCTTCTGTGCCTCTGTCCAGCAATAAACTCTGCAGAATATTCTGGACTTGGGGTTCAGACTTTAGTGAGAACAGAAAAGGGGATCTTCATCTTTATACACCTCTCCCTGCAAATGCCTCACACCTTTTGGTAGCAGTACAGTCACTGCCACCCCCATGTCCAGATTTCAGAAAAAGCTGTACAATAAACCTCAGTGGAACAAAAATTCAGCGTGCAACATGACAAACACCAGCTGCATTACTAACTCCCAATTTAATTCAGAAAATCCCTTAACCTTGCAAGTGCAGAGGCAAGACTGTGCCTTTAACATACCTCTCATTAACAACTCAGCTTCTAGCATAGCTCCCTGTAAACTGCATATAATCAAATTTCTGCACTACCCTGTTTCGGTTTCTCATTACTGCATATCTTTCATGTTTTAATTCACATGACATTAGATTTGCTGCACTAAATGAGCACCTTCTGAACTCCAGAATAAAATGGAGGTTAATTACTAAACCAGATTTTTAAGTGAGAGTAAAACTCTATTAATGCCTAAAGCAATGCTAAACTTGACAACTTAATTGAAGTTAAGCATTGCAGAGTTAAACTGCCCCAACAGCTTTATTCAAGCTGCAGCTCACACAGTAAGACCTCCCAGGATCCCATGTTTTACCAGATGACAGAGGACAGGACTCCTCCTGTTCCAGAATCTTGCAGTGAGATATTCTAACCATTCACAGTTACTCCAATTTACACAAGAAAAGCCCTAAAGGATTGCATAAATGCTAGTATCATCCTCATCTAAAAATGTGAAGTAAGAAGGACCACTGTATCTACTGGGTCTCAGGTTCCTTTGGAGCTTCTAGATGGCATTAAGAAATCTACTCTCTTCCCCAAAAAGTGCTGCTTTGGGAATTCATTCGTAACTTTTCTGCTTATTTCTCAACAGTAATTAGAAACGCAAAAGGAACAAAGTCTGGAACAGTAAACATGGCTTATTTTTTATACTTGATGTTTTGCTACTGCCAGTCAACTCCAATTATCCAAACATGTCAGAGCTTGAGAATACAGAGAAATGAAGGCAACCTCAGAAAACACAGACTGGAGACTGTACATGGTCACCTCTATGGCTGATGCCAAGTAAATCATGTAAGACTGCTATGGCAGGGCACAGCACTGTACTCTTGCTTGCTATTGACATTGTTATTAAATCATTAAAGATTTTTATTTAATTACTACACTTTGTTTTACCCTGGAAGACATCTCTGAAACAAACTTTTCCAGTAATTCCAATAACATTTTCTTTATGCTAAAGAACATATTCTTTAAAATCTCCGATTTGTTGGCCCTTGAAGCTGTCAAAGACAATCTGCACAAAACTGAAGCATAGTCCTAGACACTCAAGACAAGACCAGTCCCAGCTGAAGATTAGATGCTCAACTCCATGTGATATTCGTTTAATATAGCTTGGCCAAAGTGCATTATATGCTGTCCTGATGAACAGAAACAGCTACAGGTCACAGAAAGCGACTTTGCGCACAGCACACCAAGGAACCGATTCTAGAATTATCCCAGAGCAAGAAATGGCCAAAGTTCATGTTTACTATTTTAGAAGGAATTTCAACTTTGGTGTATGAATTCACAGCAGACAAGTTAGTGCTGGCGCATCAAAGAACAGGAATATTTTAGTCAACAGCTTGGCGGAATTATTATACATGTTAAACAGTCCGGATAACATCGCGAGCGATGAGCATCTGTCAAATGCTCTGCACAAACAACACCAAGGAGTGTTCTGCAGCACTGGACACAACCTCTGCTCTGAAGCTGAAGGGCTTATTACACGCAAGGTTATGTTGTAGGGTGCTTTGCACCCATCCACAATGGGCAATGGCAGAGCTAAAAACTAACCCGTGTCAAACACAACTAAACCAAAATGAGGAAGAAAACTTGGTGGCCTTTGAGTCACGACTGAAAAGAATGCAGAAGTTTTGCCCACCAGATCTTTAGCTAGACCTATACAATCCCTTGTTTTAAGGGCAAAACCCAATAGTTTAGGTAAGAAATGCAGCCCCTTCTTTTACTTCAAAAAGCAGAGCTGAGGGAGCGCAACTTGGGGAGGAGATAGGCAGCCTCCTGCATAGTCTATCTTGTGTGCATTGTGATACAAAAGTCAGGAAACAGTTCATGTGTAACTCAAAAAATAACTCAAAACACAAACAAAAAAACCCCACACGCTTTTCGCTGTGAGGATCATCAATACTGGAACAGGTCATCCAGAGAAGCTGTGAAGCCTCTGTCTTTGGAGATATGCAAAATCCAGCATGACATGGCTCTGAGCAATGGAGCTGGACAAGATGATCTGCAGAGGTGTCACCTCAGTGACTCTGCGAGTCTGTCTAGCCACAGGGAAAAGCTTCAGACTGTTGGAAATAGCCATGCTCCAAACTTTCAGATCTTGTCCATGTGACACCCAGTTTCAGACTCGACAACATTGTGGCTGGCTTTGAGAACAACCCAGTTTTGGATCCAGAAAGCTGTGGTCACATCCAGCTCCTTTTCCAGGGAAGCCACACAAGCACTCACTGTTACAGTAGGCAAACACACATGTGGGGGCTGAAGGAACTGTTCTGCGTGATATAAGCAATCTAAATACTCATCTCAAACATTATCATCAGGACATCAGAAACTAAATGGGCAGTTAAGTCTTTCAGGGGGGAAAAAAAAGAAAAAAATAAAAACCAGCTGATAGTGCTCATCCTCTGCTAAACAGACTATACCAAAATTCAGTTAATTCTGCATCTCATGTTGAAAAGATTACAAATTTATCTTTTTCTAGTGGGATTTTTTACTTTTCTAAGTAGTATTTTGATGAAAGTGGAACATATTAAAATCACAGTGTCAGGCTCGAAAGTACATCAGATTTAGGATCTTGCCATATGCTGAACACTCTCCTCCCGATCCAACAAGAGGGATTTTAGCTCAAACCATGAGCTGAAACTGAAGCACAAGCAGTGCTGAGCAGCACAGCTCACATGCTCAAGGCTTGGTGGGTCACTCCTGTGTTTGCTACAGGCCTGGGGCTGCAACAAGATGAAACCTACGAGTACAAAACCAATTGAATTATTCAGGATTCTGAAATAAAGACTACACAGAAGTGTTGCGTTGAACAAAGGTCTAATTGAGGCAGATCTTTAAACATATGCTTAACTTCAGCTGGCATTTAAGGCTCCTCTCTTTCAAAGAAGCCTCATCCTGAACACTGGATGCTTTCTTAGCTCACAGCCCCCACTATGCCAGGGATGTAAAGTACATTTAGGGGGGAGGACAGTCTATGCAGGCATTTGCTCAGGAAGAATGCTTTCAGGAGACACTATATATCATTTTAATATTTCAATTATTTCTACAACCTCAAACAAGCCCAAATTGTTTCTAAAATTCCAGCACCTCCCTGAATTTTAACTCAAATTCTCATCTTCATCTAACAAGATGCCAGGAAACAGAAAAGAGCCTGTTCCCAAAAACTTCGATAAAATTCAGTTAAATTATCCAGATGGTTTTCATTCCACAGAAAATACTAAACCAGCAGTCTGCAGACCATAGCATTTTCTAAATACACAAAATAAAGAGAAAACAATACACAAGTGGAAAGTGCAAATGCTGAGCCCATTATATTTTTGTTCCAGCAGAAATGCAGCACAATCAATACAATCTTGCAGCTCTAGAGGACCCATCTTTCTGCTGCCAGGGGTGCTCGGCAGCTGTAAGTGCCACCAAATAAACTGCACACAGTTCAACTTTATTTTTCCTGCGCTACATGCAGAAAGGAGGAACTGCATTCCCACCCACTTAACCTCCAAAACCCAGCATTCCCTACAGCACAAGAAGCCAAAGAGCACCTACTGAACAACCTATGTACTTTGGATGACTCTGCAAGCAGCCAAATTTAGCAAATTTGCTATTTTCTCCAAAGCACAGCCTGATTCTGCGGCTCTTAAATACAGGGGAAACTGTCTTAGATTAAATAGTGATTACAGATTTAGAATTTCAAGAGCTGTGAAAGTCCTTGCCACAGAAAATAAACCCACTGAGAAGAGATGAGGAGAGATACTGCAATTTTCTGTGCTGTGCTATTTAATAAATCTCAATGCAAAGGAATTAAATTACAGATGGGGAAACAAGCATCTATATAATTATATGACAACACCTGAAATCATTCAAATCCACCACCAGCAGAATCAGAAAACTGATCAGCAAGAGACGAGCCATGAAAAAAATTTCTCTGCAGTTACAGATGGATATTCATCCCTTTTACATGGCATCTCACTAAAATGCTTCATAGCAACGGGACAGGAATTATCCCGTAGCAGGGGATGGGACTGGTTATCACATACACCAGAGCCATCCCGCAGAGTACACCCCAAAAATCAGAGGAGAAAACAGGCCAGTGAGCAAACTCAGTACTTAAACTGAGTTTCTTTAACAGTAAGAAATCCCTGAAGTATTTCTTGTTCGGGTCCTTAGTATGTTTTCCGTGCAGTGCTGCTGGCTGTCCTCACCACCCAGCCAGAACAGAAGAGACAAGAGCATCACCAGCCCTTGCCGAGCGCTGCACCACAGCAACAGCGCAGTGATGCTCTGAGTCCTCGGGGAGATCAGAACCTTTCAGCTCCCCTGAGCCTTTGTGCCTTCCCAAAACAGCTGATCAGGCTGCCCAGGAACAGCTCTGAGTATGGAAATGGTGGGACCACCAGCTGATAAAGCCACCATCAGGTGCCCCACGCCGAAGCTCACGGCAAGAGCCACCTTTTCTCAGCAGCACAATTCTCAACACAATTCTCAGCACAGAAGAGCAGCATTCAGGAACACAAGACCACTGGACCTGTTCCTCTGCACGTCTATTTACAGTCTCAAGAGGTGCTGCAAGGCAAAAAGCCAAAGAGACCCCAGTTTCAAAGAGCAAGTCCCTAAAGATCCCCCCTGAGAACCAATAACACATCCCCAGACTGGGGCAAGACACCACTGCAGGCACAGACAAGGGAAATTTTGCCTTATGGACATCTTTGCACCCCAGCACAACTCTTACAAGCACCTTCATTAGAAAGGCTAAGTGAGGGATAATTATGACTCCTCCACAAAGGAGGACTGCTTTGGAAAGACAGCAATTACTGCCTGCTCAGAGGGATCTCTGCCAGAAAGCAGGAGGCTGCTGTAAAGGTAGGGTGACCAATTCCTTGGGAAACACCGAAAAAGCTGCAAGAAGACTCCTCCCCAGCTCTGAAAATGTGCAGCAGCAGCACCAGACCCCTTCCAGCCAACCCTGGTTTTGTTGTAGGGGCAGCTCCAGCACCTTTGAGGTCCTCGTAAGAGGCAGATCCATTTCATTCTTTTCTAAGTTACTTGACACACTTGAAAAACACAAAGTCCTTGCTGGCCCACGGCATCTTCAGGGCTAACAGCTCCTACAGCACAGCTTTGTACAGTAACAAAAGTTGCATTAGTTGGGAACCAAATTATCACTTGCAGAGTAAGTTTTGCAATTCGATTGAAACTGTAAGTTGCGCAACAAGCTAAATTAAAAAACAAGTTTGTGATACAGACATAATCTTAATTCAGCTCCTGCCTTACTCACCTTACTCCTTTGTAACTTGTTTCTACACAGATTCAAGCTCCTTTTGCTGTACCACAAATGACCTCACATTCCTAAAAAATGAAGCACTCTTAAGAACTAACGTATGTTTGTCGTCACTCTTAATATCCACCATTGCCTGAAGCTTCTTCACCAACACACACCACTCTGAGAGACCTTTTGGGCATCACAGTCCATACCACCCCTCAACTTCCTTGCCCTCCTGTGACTTTTCAGGACTCCTTCCCTTCATCCAACTATCTCTGAGCCAAAAATGACCACTCTCACTTCAGGCAGGTTCCCATACGTTGAACCTCAACTACAGAGATTTGGAAAACTACCTCTTAGATGGAGCTGAAAACCATCTAATTTCTGAGCACATCTTACTTGCTTGCTGGTAGAGCTGTTCTACTCTGTACAATTAACTATTTTCTGGAGCAAAGTGAGAACCATCCCATGCAAACACTCTCCCTTGTGTTACACCAAGTCACTCCTGCCCTACCAGCCTCAAACAATACTATACAAGGTCAAATGGAGTAGCTTCTGTAAAAAAAGACACCTCACAAAGCCCACGGTTTATTGGTTTGGGCACTCCCAAGGATGGTGGGCACTTCCAATCCTGTGTCTTGAGTCACAGTCAGGACTGGAACTCCAAACTTCTACATGCTGAGTGGATAAAGCTGGGGCAGGGGGATGTCACACTACCTGCTCTTCCTCATTTCTGTCAGAGCACACCTGCCTTGGGCACGTCACTCCGAGGAAGGTTTAGCAACAGCTCCCCTGCACCCAACACCCAAATCTTTGAGGGACGGCGTTCAGCACCACTCGCAGCCTCTCGCAGCCATCCCTGGCTGGCTCGGGCATTCCCAAACTCCACAGCCCTGCTTTGAAGCCACCCCGAGTTCTTTAAGGAACCTGGACACCCACCTCATGGGGTTTTTTTAAATTCCACTAGGCAACAGAACACATAAAAATGAGATGACGCAAGGTGAACCCAAAGTTCCCCTAATGAACATAGCCCCAAGTGTCCAACAGGATGTGACAGGTGGAGGGGCAGGCGAGCCCAGCCGAGGATGAGGTCACGAAATGAGCAGTTTGCACAGCACACTACTAATCTTAAATTCCAAACTCATTATGCACAAGCCTAACAAACAAAGGAGCAGCTTAGCAGATTTACAATGTACCTTCTCCAAGGGTGGAATAATTATTTATCTGATAGCAACCTTCGTGATACAACAGCAATAAATAAATAAATGACCCCAGCAACTCTTGTGAACCGTGCCTGTGGCTTCGCCAGAAAGACTGACAGCTGGAATGTGCCTTTAGCTGGCTGAGCTTGGGTAGAGTTGTAAATATTTGCTACAAATAAAATAAAGCTTGCTAGACTGAGCAGAAACCCAAACACAGTAGTTAATGGCATCCCACGGGACACACTGCAAGAGACCCACACCCCCCTGAACTCCTTCCAGCTTCCAATGAACAGCCCCTAAGAGTTTTTTTCCCTTTGCTTTTCTCCAAGATCATTCCCTCCTGCATGTCGATATCATTCTGATTTCATTCTCTCAGGTTGAAACTGTTACTTATCCAGGCTGATGTTCACTAACATTATAGAAAGGCTTTGTATTCCTAATTTGGCTTTACAGCTGCATATTACCATGCAGTGACACATCCAGAAAAAGCATTTTCAAAATCACACTTTATACAAGCTCTCTCCTTTATTTAGAATAAAACCCAAAGAATCCTGAAAGGAAATAGCACATGTGCACAAAACATGCCCAGCTAGGCTCTCCCACTCGGATCTCTCAATGATCCTTTTCCATTTCTGTGTCATTAGTCCGACCTCCCAGTTGGAAGCTCCAGAACCACATGTTCCCCTTGTCCATATTCACAATTTCTCACCATCTGACAGCTTCCAAAGTCCGCTCCCATCTTCTCACTCTGAAGCAGTACCTCCAGCCCAAGTTTTCTAGCTGGCTGCTTCTCCTCCAGAAAGGATCACAGTAGTTCCTGTTTTCTTTATGTGTTTATATATTACAACAGGACGGCTGGCAGTACGATTGGTAACAACCATCGACTGCTCCAGTCTCCATTCTACAAAGTATCCTTCACTTGGGACGTTCTGTTTTTCCCACTTCTTGTTACTCTCCTCTGACCTCCAGACCCCAATGCCCCTGCCCTATTTGTTTCCCCCATTCCTGCCTAAGTTTGTGTTGTCACATATTTGCAAAGAAAAGAGAGCAGCTCAGCATTTGGGTTACAGGCAAGCTTCAACATTATCACCTTGCTGCTTTAAACACATCAAAATTGGCAAACTTCCAGCACCCGAATATCTCAGAGATGTATCAACATCTTTCCAGGAACCCAAAATACCAATATTCACCTGGATTTTCTCAGAATTCACCCCAAATAAATACTTTAATGTAACAGTAGGCCAAACCAGGCACGTAATCCTTGCACAGACAAAGATTGCCTCTAGGTTTCGAACAGAAACAAACATCCTTCCAACTCTCCAAAACTTCAGTGCTCTCTTCACAAGCAACCCCACAGGGTGGTCTGAGAAGACCAGACCCTCAACAGGCTCCCCCCACCACACCAGCCCAAACAGCAGGTTCAGGTGGGTTTATGCCCATTTTGGGCCAGAAAAGCAGCACAAAGGAAGGTGCAACGTACCTGTGAATCTGGATGAGCTTTTTTTGGGGAGCAGTTAAGGAGGATGAATCCAGGTCTTCCCAGAGGTGGCAGCTGCAGCATTGTCCCCAATGCAGCTGTTTCCCTGAGCTGTAATATCCCTATGAAATGCCAACTGCAGGACTTGGCTCCAGCCACCTGACACCACACCTGAGGTGCTCTAGAGTAAGAGAAAAAGGATCTAAAAAAAAGGCACTTGTTCGTTCTTGATGCTCACTTCTGCAAGGGTCACAGAATTCATAAACTCCACATCTGCAAATGTATGTCTGCCTGCATTGTAAAGGAATAATCTTCATGGGAACTGATTTTAAAAAAAACTTGTTTACGGTTAGAGGCTGCTAATTACAACATTAAAATACTAGCCCGAACCCCACATTACACTTGCATTCTGTTTTACATAGCAGTATACGTAACAATCATCACAGCAAGCAGCTCTGTTGGCTCATGCTGGAAGAAGTAATTATACATCACAGCAACACAATTTTGCCCTTCAACCTGCCAGTCCAGTCCACGCAGCAGCTGCGAGCAGCAGGTCAGGGTGGGGGGAGCCTACAGAGTGTTTCTACATAATCACTTACCACTGAAGAAAAAAAAGCTAAAAACCACCAGCCCCTGGCTTGCATGCTTGGCAGAAAGCTGCTAACACAAACATTACAGCAGCCCTTGCAGCAGGGATGTTACCAGAAAAAATGAGCTCGATCCAAAGGCACTATTAGTGGTTGAAGTGTTAGCTGGAAGTTGTAGCGCAAGCCTTCCTTAGGATTGTCACCATTTTTGTGCTTGTACCAGTGACACCCACACTATCCTGTGTCACTTGGACACTACTGTGACCCCTCTGAAACACTTATTCTCAGGTGAAGCCCACAGGGACTAAGGCCTGTGCAAGTCACAAGCTGAATTTCTGGGCAAAGATAGTGAGACAGAGCCTTTCAAAAGGCACCCCAAAATTGTTCGTGCCCACCCACAGCAAGCAGAGCGTTGGGGTGCCTACCAATGAAAACAGCACTTCTGCCTCAGATGGGCTGGAGAACAGGCTAACCTCTTCCAAGACTTTGGTTCCAGCGAACCTGAATATTTAAATCTTGACACTCAAAGCAGCATCAGGTTGTTTGTTTTTTTTTTTTTTTGCAGCTGTTGCAGATAAAGCAGTGCCATTGTTATGCTATGAATATGCAATAAAATTAGTTTTCCTGTGCTGTTTTTTTCCCCAGTATGAAATGAAGTGTAAAACTACACACAAGCCACTAGTTGTGCTGTTACTGTTTAACTAGAGATTATAAAAAATAAATCATCACAGTTCTAGTATAATATGATAGTGATGCAATGGTTAACTGTCCAGCAAAATCTGCCATGCCACGCTGCTTAATCATGTTGTCTTTGTTCCAGCAAAAAAAATATTAAAAGACAGTGAATTTTTCCAAGCAAAAAGGTTACAGCCTGTGTATTTAAAAAACTTTTTGAATCCAAAATAGAACGAGACAGACAATAATGGCCAAGAGCCTGACCAGCTTAATAGAAGTTGGACTCTCATTTTGTTCCCAACACTGAAACAGCAGATTGTTCACAGAACGCAATTAACAGCCAACACACAATTTCAATTTTTTTTTGCAGAAAAGTAAACAGAAAATTACGCCTCCTGTTTCATTTTCAAAGTCTTAAAGCATGTTGCTTTGAAAAGCAAACATAGAAACAGGAGGACCACATCGTTAAGCATTGGAACAGGTTTCTCCTGTACTCTCATTTTTAAGCAGCTGTACTGATTTCTTCCCAATCAACTTTTAATCAGGGAACATGGTTAAGAGGCTGAATTTGTTTGTAAAATAGCACATCTGCAAGTCTCTTCTGCTCTTGTTTCCCAGTTTTCTTCTAGATCCTGACCAGACCATACAGCAGAATTAGTCATGCTGCCTATCACCGTGCTGGAAAGGACCTCTGATACATTGCCCTAAGTGCCAAATAAAAACATACACAGTACACAGGAGGCTCTGCAATGACTTCTTAACTACAGTGGGCAGGCTCACAGCAGCCCCAAAAATTCTAGACCAGAAATGACCTCCACTACAGGAGGGGAAATGAGCAGTACCAGGGGCAGCCCAGCGCTCCATCAGCAGGGCTGCACAGGCTTATTTTGAGCCTTTTAAGAGACAAAAGGTATTGATTCAAATTATCACCTGGAATCTGTAAATCAACAACAGCCAGCTAGGGAAGTTTCCTGCTCACCAGAAAAGCATGGATTTATTTCAAGCAGAATGCATATTGTGTGCACTTACACACAACTAATGCAGCCAGCAGTCGGATAAATAAAAAGCAAACACATGTGCTTGCTAAAAGATGCACAGTCAGTGCAGCCAGCTCGGCCTCAAAATATCTGTGCCCTCTCTGATCAGCTTGGCAGCCACACAAAACCCTCCCGAGGAAAGCAGGCCAGGGAAGCAAAAAGGTGACGCTCCATAGTTCGTATCAAAGCAAATGCTGAACTGAATTTCATGGGCTATTTCTGTTTCCTTGCTAAATAGCAAAGGCCTACTGCAAATAACAGAGCCAGAGTTTCGCAGGAGAGAAAAGGTCACCCAGGATCTCTCACCACGGAAAATGCTCTGCTACAGACAGGGAGCAGCACCGGCTCCCTGTGTAAAGAAATATACGGAAATACCACTTATTGTCTCCACATGTTTATACAATAGACACTCCAACTGCAGCCTTTCCTTTTAAGACTGTTTTCAAAAATAAAAAAGTACAAAAAGATGTGGTGAGGGTTTCCTTCCCAGTGCAGCGAATTTGAGGTGCAGAATAAACATGGAATTATTGACTCACTCACAAAAATGTTACCGGAGAGATTTCAGAGACATACTTTTGGCTTAGCTCTACTCCCACTGACGTCGGTTCAGACTTTTACCACTGATTTCAGGCAGAGCTGGCCTACGTAGCACTTCCAGCTCAGCTATTATTACCTTTTAGTTTAAAATATGTAATGTTCCTCTGTAACAGACGGAAAAATATTTCAGGAACTTTTTAAATCTGTTCCTCCAAGATACATTTTTATTTTTTTTTAATCACACTGAGACACGGTTCCTGGATGCAAGAACATGTGACCTGTTCTAAATAAAGGATATTTTCCACTTCTTGCACAACTGGAACAGATATAAGCAGTAGCTTGAACAAACTGCATTGCAGAACCCAACCAGAATATAAAACACTTGAATAAGATCCATAAATAGCAGTAATATGAAAAGACTACCTCCAATAAGGCACAAACTCAATGTTAAGCCTAATGTAATCAAGTTCAATCACGCTGCAAAGTTCATTTACAAAATTAAATTTGATCATCTGCAGGCTAAGGCACTAGGGCACTTTAGAAGAGTCCTCTTTGGCTCCAGAGTAAGCACACATTTCAAAAACGTGTGTCTATTTGGCGAAATTAATATTTCCTCAACAATCATTGCATATTAAAAGGGAAGCTTTAACTAAATCAAGACTTCAGTGTAGAGCACCAGATAAGAGGGAAAAAAAACAAAAAGGAATGCTTTACAGAGGATGCTAACTGAAAAGAGATGAGGCACCAGCTGATATTGACATTTTTCACCAAAAAAAGGCCTTTGGACAGCAGGAATGATGAGAATTTTATAAAGACATCACTGCCCTAATAATGACAACCTCTACATCTCAATGCTATTGCTCATAAAACAGAAATAAGCTTCCTAGGAAACTATCATGCAAATTAAATGCATTTCCTAATACTTTTTTCCACTAAAATACTTCAGTAACTGCATCATTCTGGTGCTTTTTAGCTGGTCTGAAAATATAGGCAACAGAAAAGGGCACAAATAGCAGTAATTTATCTGCAGGTTTTATTAAGAGCATGGCAATAAATTACAACAGCTGACAATAATTTGCTGGTGGCTTGGTCACACAAACCATCCAAATGGACAAACATTGCAGAGAACAAAAAAATGAGAAAATCAATTTAATCTAGAAAATTTTGCTGCATTTGCCACACCTGGGTTGGTTCAGATTGTCCTGTGCAGTGGCAGGCTGTACAGTATTTACCTCCACATACCAGTTTGACATCCAAAATGTTGCCAAATGATTTAAAGAATCCACATTGGAGATGTAACTCAAGCCTCCAGCGCCCTGCTGACTGCGTGCAGACATGTCAGGATCTGTGTTTACTTTTGGTAATTAAACTCCATCGATTTCATTGTACACTGCTTGTACCAGGAAACAAATCTTATTTGCTTGTTCATTACACAAACACATACATATTTAAGTGTATGTACTTGTAGATTAAAACTATTACCCTTTGTGAATATGGCAGAGACGAATAAAATATGAATATGAGGGGGAAAAAATAGATCTCATTGTCTTACTGGGTAGTCTTAAAGCCCAGTTTCCTCCCACAGCGAAAAGTGACTCTGGAAAAACCAAGAAACATCATCTCAGTTTTCAAAGAGATTCAACCATGGCAAATTCCAGAGATCCCATGAATGTAGGTATTGCTTTGCCCAAGGATCTAACTTCCCATGAGTCGGGAGGGTTTGGGAAGTATGGGTTTGACTGATCTATCTCAGCCCCATGTATTCTCTCCACCCCCTGTGATTAAAGCTTTTGCTGGGCTTACATTTTAACTTGGCCTCTAGCATTCAATTGTGGCTTGGCCTAAGTTAGTACAGTATTTACTGCAAAAAGCATTTATTATTGGACCCCTTGCGGCTTTGGATTGCAGACTTGAATTATGAAATAGGGATGGAGTAACTGCGAGGGCACACTGGAGAGGAGAAATCTTTAACTGGATGTCACATATTGGAAAACAAGCAATCTGGGAGGAAGCAAATAGAGTTTCACCGAGAGGAGGACAGCAGTATCAGGAGGGCTGAGTTAAAGTGGTCAACAAAACTGTTTCTTCTTGGTTCAGAGCACTGACATTCTTACCTATTTCTGAGCGGGATGGAATTTTCTCTGTACTCACAATCTCAGCTGCTATGAGTAAGCCAAGGATGCTTCTCAACTCTTATGGTTAAAAAGATCAGAGAAAGCCTTGAATGTTGCTAGGAAATCAGCAGTTCTCACCAGGGAAAAGAGCAGATTGCTGTTCAGGCTCAGCTTCTCACATCAGCTCTGGTTTGCCTGCTCCCCAGGCACCTTTCCAGTGCCAGGCTGTGGGGAGGGTAAGAAAGCAATTCCCATGGCCACAGTCCCACAAGTACACCACGCTGACCTGCTGCTGCTCCACTCACTGAAGTGCAATTACTCCTGATTTACATCCACAAGAGAAAGCAGCAGGGTGATGCTGATGGCCTCGATAATCATCAGTCAGACTGGTTCTAGGCCTAAGCAAAGCTGAAGGGCTACAGAAGTACTCTGAGATACGATCATGAAACAAACAGGTTTGTGAGCAACTTCTGCCTGCTGTTATCGTCAAGTTTTATCAGCCTGGCTCCAGGGACAGGTTTATACGGACCTGGCAGAGCCCCTGACTCCCTTGCATCTTCATCTCCCACAATACCAGGAAGACAAGTGAGGCTCTACCCCGAGGTACGAGCTGTACGTGAGCTGGGCAGGCTCCACGCTGAGGTTAACATGTCAGTTCACTATCTGCCAGAAAAACCATGGATTGTTATTCCACCCTCGGGGCTCCCTCTTCTCACACACATGTAGAGGGACATGAGGCAGACTGGGATAAGCTGGTCAGTCCTCCAAAAAGCTCTCCTGGAAACATCAGGACAGATGTTGGTCTAAGGCACCACCAGGATGTCAGAATGACAGACCCCAGGGTCCCTTTAAACCCAAAGGGTGGGCAGTGCTGTCTCTGCAGGAATATCAGGTAAGGATGTACTGGGGAAATTCGCTCCAGAGAAGTTTGAAGTGACAATATTTAGAAGACAGTAAAATACTCCAGTGCTTCATTACAGAGTTTATTCACTTCTCCCTGAGAGAAGTGAACAACACAAGGATGCATTCGGGTCCCAAAACACCAAGCCACAGGGATTAAAAGCAGTTGCAACATCTGTGCAAGGTCAAACGCAGACCTGCCACCTAAGCTCTAGCACAGACCTGCTATCCATGCTCACACCAGGAAAGCACAGACAAACTGCTGACTACAAAGAGGACAACCACAAAGGGTTGCACACCAGTTAGGACACTCAGCTGGTACAAACAGGGCCACTGGACCACAGCACAGCGGTCGTGACTGCTGCACTCCACTGGCAACACAAGCACTAAATCTGAAGTCCTCTGTGCCTCCATCACAGCTGGAACCCATCAGAGCTGGTGAACCCCATCTGCTCTGCACATTAGCCTGGCTCTCAGATAATTACCTGGGTAATGGCAACTTCCCTGCATAACCCTGGGGAGCAAAGGAGTTCTGGCAATTTCAGTTTGGTTGGATGGCCCATCGGGCTGCACATCACCACCGATAGCTGCACTATTTCTGAGCTGTACCAAGGGTTCACTGCGAGGGAGGGCTGCCGTGAAGACAGGCCACAGCAGGTGGCCCCACATCTGTCAGCCCTTGTGACAGCAACAGAATTTTTAACACCTTTTACTAAAAACCTTCAGTGTTTCTGACACATTCAGAGAATGATCAAAAAGTCATTTATTTACTTTGAAGTTGGTCTGACAGGTGGTGCAAACTAAACTCATTCTAGCACTTTTTTTTAATATTTACATTCTTATTCATTTTTCCACTGTGCACAGATGTATGACGAGCAGTGTTCAAAATGAAAATATGAACACAGAGACATGCTAACAACAGACTCGATTACAAACACGATACACTCACAGCAACAACCTTATACTCAGCAGCTTAGGGGACATTCAGCTTATATTCAGCTTAGGGGGGCGTTGAGGTGAAATAGAGGGCTCCTTGAATGAAAACACAGAGGGAGAAACGTGCCATCGCTGACAAGGAGGATGCTCGAGGCGCGGGAGAGCTCTGACTTTCTTCTTCCAGCAGCAGGACGGACAGCGGGTCGCTAACAGCCCACAAGGCAGGGAAACACACACAGCCCGCCTCATTTCCCTTTACAGAGCATATCTACGCGACGCAGCCGCTCCAGATAAGCGAACAGGGTCTATTTCACGGAAAAAAACACTCTAGGAAGAAAGTGACCTACCTAGCAAAAGTTTCCAGTCCCTAAGCAACTGCAAGTGACAAACCTGCTCTCAGACTCGGGGGAAAAAAAACCAAAAAACACACAAACAAAAAAAACCCAACCAAAAGTCAAACACTCAAGAACAACCTTAGATGCTACAAGACCTCGCACCCCCTGCGCGGCTCCGCGCTGGCCCGGCCGGGGGGGTCCGGCCGCGGGCAGCGGCGCTCACCGGCGCAGGTGCGGCCGCGGCCTCGCCCCGCTGCCGGCGGGGGCTGCCCCGGGTGACAGCCGGGCCCGCACGGCCAACAATGCCCTTTACATAACGCGGGCCCGGCCCGCCCTCCGCCAACAACGCCGCTATTATGGCACGGAGCGCTCGGCGGCCGCCCCGCTGCGCAGCATTGGCCGCGGGGATGCTCCGCGCCCGCGCACGGCAGGGACCCGCGCCCCGCGCCCCACCTGCTCTTCAGGGGCTGGCTCTTCAGCTCGTAGTACGTCTTGGGCTCCTCGTGGAACTCCTCGCCCACCTCGAAGTCCGGCACGATCCCCGACTCCGCCTGCATCGTCGCCGCGGCCGCTGCGAGAGGGAGAGACGGGAGGTTACGGCTGCGGCGCCGAGCGAGCCCCGCCGCGCCGCCCGCCCCGCTCCGCTCCGCTCCGCTGGCTCGGCTCACACACAGCGCCGCCCGCCCCGCCTGGGACTTGTAGTCCGCCCCGGGGCCGGCCCGGCCGCCTCCGCCCGCCGCGCACTACAAGTCCCGCCGCGCCGCGCCGCGCCGGGAGGGCAGGGCCGGGCCGGGCCGGCGCTGTCAGCGGGAGCGCAGGGCCGCCCGCACCGCCCCGTCCCTCCCGCCCCACTCCGCCCCATTCCCTCCCGGCCCGGCCCGGCCCGGCCCGGCCCGGCCGTGCGCGCCACCTGCCGCCCCCTCCCTGCCGCACCCCGCCCCCGCCGTGACGTCACGCGGCTCTGACGGCACAGGTGCTGCGCGTGACGTCACGCTGCCCGCAGCAGCCGCGGCTTGGCCTCCGCAGAGCGCTGCGGTGCCCCAAAATCACAGCGGCACGGAACGGCGCGGGACCTTCAAACACCATCGCATTTCACTGTCCCGGGGTGCTCCAAGCCCTGTCCAACCTGACCTTGGACACTTCCAGGGATCCAGGGGCAGCCACAGCTTCTCTGTGCCAGTGCTTCACCACCCTCACAGCAAAGAATTTCTTCTTCATATACAATCTCAACCCGCTCTCTCTTGGTTTGAATCCGTTCTCCTTTGTGCTGTCACGACAGACTCTTGTAACAAGTCCATCTCTTTCTTGGTTCACTTTCGGTGCCGGGAAGGGACGGGCACAAAGGGCTCTTCACCTTCTCAGGTGTCCAGCTGCAAACATCATTCCCATACAGCTGCAGACCCGGGAATCAGCCTTGCCAGGACTTCACTTAGAGGAGAGGCTGTGATGTGTTTGAATGCCAACAGCAGAGATCAACCAGCAACAGTGTAGGACATTTATTGACATTGTTCCTTTGATGAGTGCAAAAACAAATGAGCGTTTGCATCCCAGGACTTTGCACTTTTCCAATTAAGTTCCCAGCACAAGAATTGACAGCTCTAAGGGACTTCCTTGGAACTTTACCTGCATTTATAAATAGTCCAATGCCCATAAACATGGCAAAGAAAGATTCACTACAATGGAACATTTGAAGCCAGCTGGGCTTCAGTTATTTCCAGCAGAAATGTTTTAATGCCACCTCGTCTTCCAGTTTGGGTCCTGGCATGTTTGGGATACTGAAAGCAGATAATCTCAGAACACAGAGCTTGTTTAATGATCATGTTTGGCCTTTGTTGTTTTCTTCAGTTTGGAGGCATGGTGCCTCAGGAAGATGGATTTCAGGAATGGGGCTCTGTCCCTGTGCTCACGAGGAGCCATCTATCAGCACTGATAATGACCCAGGGCACCTCTGGTCCTCATTTACAGCCCAGAGGGCAAGAAACCTTCCTCAGCTCTGTCCTGTCTCATCTGCTGTGACAGGAATCCCCCAGTTCAGAAATTCC
Organism: Acanthiza pusilla; assembly: GCA_036630365.1. Classification (NCBI taxonomy): domain Eukaryota; kingdom Metazoa; phylum Chordata; class Aves; order Passeriformes; family Acanthizidae; genus Acanthiza; species Acanthiza pusilla. Next base: position 4,892,979 of record JAXCHO010000001.1, read on the forward strand.
ATAGAGGTTTTCATTCATAACATTTTCCCAGAGCTTTGACCTCACTTAATGAAGTCCTAGCACAACTCAGAGGCCCAGGACATTTGAGGATGCTGTTGATAACTAATGCTTAGTAACTCTGGTGCCATCATATCACAGCTAAAATCACAACACTCCTGTTGTGCCAGAGGAACACCACTAACTCCAACACACCAGATAAGTCAGAAAAAGAGTCCTTTCCATATATTCTTTCCCTCTGTCACAGCTGCCAAAGCTGCTCAGTGCTCCACCAGGGACTGCTCACACCTGGGCAGCCAGGACACCTGCTCATTTCAGGTAACGTGAGATTTGATAAAATAAACCCAAGAATTTTAGCTTGCTTCAGAAATTTAAGTCCCAGATTATTATGCAGCTGCCAAACGCCAAGCAATGCCTTAATAGCAAGAGTAATTACTTTAATGAATCAGATACAACAAATTGGATAAGGCCCTGAAGAATGTTCTTTTGAGCCCACATTGGCAGATGGCTGGGATGGCTCGACAGAGGAGTAGGCTTGATAACAGTGCTTTGGGAAAAAAAAAAAAGGCAACCAACAAACAAAAACAACTTAGAATAAACCCACTGCTAAGCTACATTTACAGCCTGTGCCTCTGTGGGTTAGGGGGTGTTGCTGAGGAACTGTGTTTTCACAAGTGAGGAATCACTCCATGATTTGATGAAGGCAGTAAACAGCAGGACTCATCTCTTTGCAATGATTTTGCTTCTATTTTCCCAGGTGTAAAAATGAGATATTCTCTTCTGCTGTTCAAAATGTACATCTTATGAGCCTTCAGCTCTGTTTTAATTATAGAACTAGCTCTAAAGAGCAAAGATCTTGTATGGAAATGCATGTCCCAGGCAATGCTGCTTCACTTGAGATACCACAGCTTCAGCAGGGCCAGCGTGTGCAGCTCCCAGGCAGAAAGGAAGCTGGTTTACTTTTCATCAGACCATGAATCTTTTCATTCTGTCTCGCAACCTCTGTGCAATGCAAAATTTTATCTGGTGTTCAGATCGAGGCAATTTCTCATTGCACCTGGGCTGAGACCTTCACACTGCTTTGCTGAGTCATACAAAGTGTTCTTCTGTTCATAATAGATGTCATCCATGTTTATATCATCTTTTTAGAGTTTATCTTTCCGGTTGAAAGAACAATATTTCTACTGTGCCTCAGCAGGATACTAATACGTAAGCATGCCCCAAAACAAAAATTATGCTTAAAAATGCATCTTATTACGCCAATATTGCAGTTAAATTGCCATAAAGAAAATTAAACTAACCCCCAAATACATATCAGGTGAAATTAAAGGTGAAGTGGCCGTTGTATTGCTGCAGGGTTTAGATTTCTGTAAGTTACTCTCTATAGCTGGAATTCTGTGCAGCTCTGTTGATTGTTTTCCAGTTATGAATGTCAAACTGCGTTAGGGAGGTGAGCAAGAATGATTATCCAATTTAGCAAAGTGAAAAACAAAACACGGAAGGGTCATTTGTCAAACATCAAATCAGTGGCAGAACATGAACTTCAATCTAGTGTTCACATTGTGGGCATAACCCTGCTAAGACTCTTGCTAGGTAGTGTTTCTGTAGAATTGTCACTCCAGTAAGGACAATGGGCTACACACAAGTCCCAAACACTTTCTAGGAGGGGAAGTCAGGCTTCATCAGGGGCAGCCTTCTGTTCAGATTTAGGGCTCTCTGGGAATGTACAACTTGGTCTTCTATTGCTTGAAAACAAGTCCTTGCTAAGTCCTTCCAGAGCTGGAAATTAACACCCACAGCAATAAAGGCAGTCTCAGTGCTCATATGACACTTCTGTCTCATTCTTCACCCAAACTAATAAAACCCCTTCAAAAGCCATGAGCAATTGTGTCTGGGCTCCCCAGTGCCATGTAGACATCTCTCTGGACAGCATTGTTCAGTTATTTTTCAAATGATGGGTCTGATTTTGCTAAAGCCATTAGAATGTTTTCAGCTTGTTGGGCAAATTCTCCTTTTCAAAGTGGATTCTCATCAAGACTGAAGGTCTCCACAATCAGGAGACACAACCCTTCCTCATTCTAAACCAATATTTCCTGTGATTTCAGCAATGATTTTCAGATACCATGGGGTACACAATTTACTGTGCAGCAAGCACATTGAACAGAGATGCTACTTTTCTCCCCCATTGTGCTTTGCAATTCCCTTATTTGTAGTATCCTCATTTATAATTCTCATAATTTGTATTTTTCTTCTTCTGGCCTACAAGTATCATTTAAAATGATTCTCCCATCAGCAATGTTACTCAAACCACAGTCTGGGGATCTCTAGATGACAGCAGGGAGCAACAACATAGATTGATATCTCTATAAGTAGGCAAAAAATTGACACACAACTCAGCAGAGTTCCCAGTTTGCAAGAATTCCCCCGCACCAACTATTTGTGCATTCATGTGAAGAGGAAAGGAAGCAGTCAATGCTGCTATTCAAAATAAAAAATAAACAGACATGTGATTTAATTTTGAAGAAAGTTCCCAGACTTTTGCATTCATACTCTGTATTGTACACTGCGAAATTCGTGAAGAGAATGCAATTTACCCCTGCAGACTAGAAGACAAGAAGTTGGTACTGCTTTTTATCTCCCTGCAAGGCAGAAGGCTTGTGTAAAAAGCTTTCAGCATTGAGTATGGAAGAAAGGGACATTTAAGTGAGTAGCCATGGAGAGATCTTGTAGAGTCTCACAGGAAAATCCCTGCCCCATTTCTTTGCTCCACCGAGCACATATAATGTCAGTTAAAATCTCCCATCTCCAATATCCCATTTCTTGTCCCAGTTCCTTTTTCTCCAGCCAAGCTGGAGACCCCCAGCCTGTCACCCACCTTCCTTCCCCAGCTGCCATCCCATCTCTTTGCCCAGCCAAGACACATTCTCCCTCTTTTGGACTTTAGCTCCCTCCTCCTCCCAGTGATACCCACACACATTTGTTTAATCACAATTTCTGCCTACCCTGAGTGCTGTTGGAGCTTTTTCTCAAATAAAGTGCAGTTTTCACCCTTTCTGCTTTCAAATCAAGGGTTTTCTTTTACCTGGGAAAAGAAACCAAACGATTTCCTCTCAGCTCCCTACAGACAACACCTCAGAAGTGCAACAGACGGGAAATCCTGCTCCCATTTAGGGTGGAAAATGCCTGAGAGGGATGGAACACGTGGAAATTTAGCTGCTGCTTTGCTGTGCATGTACCAGGTACAGTTTTGCAAAGAACGATCATTTAGCCTTTAGATTGTCACAAGAGCAGCACGTGATGTATCTCTGACATACGTGAAAACCAGCAGCCACATACGGCAAATTAATTTTTCCAAGCTTTGTTAGTTTTCATGCAGGGCTTTGCTAGACAGTCTGAAACAACCAGATGTTTTGAGAAGGAATCCAAAAATCATTTTATGAGGGAGAACAACAGGCCAACTACCCCATGTCTCAGCAGGACAACCTTGCTCTCCACAGCCTGCCCCATGCAAGATGCTGTTGCCAGGTCTAATAATTTTACTGCAAAGTTTGCATTTGCTTCTCTTAGAAAAAAGTTTGGAGTTCTTGGATTGAAAATGGGCCCCCTTGTTACATGAATACACCAGGAGAAATAAGGAGAATTCATATTTTAAAATATAGCTTCTAAGAATGTGTCATAAGTTTGGAACAAAGTCTGAAACCCTGTCAGTCCCAGGGTGGTTTTATCGGCAGAACTGAAGGAGATTAATTCTGCAGCTGGGGCTCCTGAACAAATTATGTTACTCTAATGAATCATTCACTAATTCCTAGTCCTCCCTTTCTTCATCTCTGCCATATTTGGATAAGTAACGGAAGAATTCAAGGGGGAACTGGGCAATCTCTCTTGTTCAATATCCTTGTTTTGATTTTCACATGTTCCTCTTTCCAGATGCTAACTCATGACACTGGTTAGCAACAGCAGTGGTGGCGCAAACAGAAGCTGGAAGAGCAATGTCATTCTGACTTGGCTTCAGGGGGGAAAAAAAAAAAGCCTAGACTGGGATTAAGTCATTCCCTCTGGTTCTTCATCAAAAGAATTGCCTTCATGATTTCCACGCCAGAGACTGAGCTGGTGCTCGAGGCAGATGTTCCTGGGTTCAAACAGAGGGTGTGGGGGGGTCACAGCTGCCTCTGCAGGGACAAATGGTCAGTCCTCCATGGTTTGGGGACATAGTCAGGGAAGGGATTTGCAGGATGGAGAGCCTGAGGACTCTTGCCTTCATCGCTGGCCTGGAGAGCAGGATCTGACAGCCTCTGGGCTGGGCTTCCAGCCAGTGACACCCAGTCACCTCGGAAGTGGTGACTGTGCATTTGCAAGTGCAGAAGTAGGGAGTTGGCCTTTTCTCTGAGTGAAAGCTGAGGTTCTCCTGAGCTAGAACAGCTCTAAGAACTGCTGCCTTGAGAGTGACAAACCCAAGGCCAAGAGCAGGGTCAGAAGAGCTGGCAGCAGGCTGTGTCATCCATCGGCTGCTTTGGGGACCAGAGAGTTATTCCTCCAGCGGGAAATCGTTCAGGTTTTGCTTCTCGAGGAAGGCAGACTCATCCTGCTGAGCTCTCTGCGGGAGGGAGAGGCAGTGGTGGAAGCAGCCAGAGCTGCACCCCAGCAGGTATCACTGACTGGCACTCGGACACGGCCGTGGACAGGCTGGGAACATGGCTTGAAACTCAGGAAATGTCTGTGGAATAAAGTTTGTGAGGCCAAACCTCATCTGGCCAACACAGCATTGCAAATCCAGTTAATTAAACTGGTGCAAAGGCCAGAGCAGACGCAGATAAAGCAGGTTAAACTCTCACTTATGCTGATTTAATGTAATTCAGCACAGCATCAGTGGTAGTTAAACTGATTAGAGAGTTAACTGGTTTAAATACATTTGCCCTAAGTCCTGGCACTGGTTTAACTGGACTGCTTTAAAGTGAAAAGCAAACTGTAGACCTCTGCCAAACTTCCCCTGTTGTATTTAAACCAGCACAACCTGTAGAGACATGTCAGAAACTGCTTTTAACCAGGAGCAAAGAGCACGGAGAGCAGGGGACCTGGTCCAGCAGCCCTGGTCTCTGGTGCCTCATTCTCAGCTTTCCTGAGAAACTGAGCCCTCTTCACGTCAACAGCACTTAGGTCTAAATTTGTTCCCCAAAAATCCTGTTATAAAAGGTGAGACTAAAATCACAGCCCGTTTTTAAAATACACAATCTCATCGATTCAGGGGGAAGGTGTTTGTTTCCTTTCCCACTGTCTAATAATAGTTTTGAATGGAAAAAGCACAGATTTTTCAGTGAAAACTTTCTCTGGCTTCCTGTTTCTATACAGTCCCATGAATGATTCCTCTGCTTTATGCATCTGTTGAGATATTTCATTACAAGCGCTATCTGAAGAGAACAAGACTTTTTTTTAACATTAGAAATATGAATATTAGTAGTCACAATGAGTTCAAATACCAAGACTTTCATATTTCTGCATTACAGCAGGCCTTTACACACACATCATGAAACACAAACCCTTCCTGAATGTCTTCAATTATGCACTCACCTGAAATCAGAATATCAAATATTATTCTAATAAATACTAAAATATTCTCCACCTGAAGTCAGAATCCCTTTTTACCCACCACATCTACATAATTTCTACATTTCTATGTCACCACCTAAAGAGTTTTTCTTCAAACAAAAACTAAGCAGTGAAAGAATCAGAAATCCAAAGCAAAATTAAAAAGTCTTTAGTACATAAAACCTGCTGAGACTTGTGGGGTTTTGAAGCAGAAGATTTAAAGGATAAAGGCCAATTTGCTGAATTTTTTGTGTTACCTTTCACACTTTTGGATGTACAAAAAGGATGCCTTCAGCTAGCAAGACAGTCTGGCAAGTATTTTAAATCCATATTATACAGAGGTAATTGGTAGCATCAAGGGCCAAAACTATTTATAGTTGAGATCAAAACTGCCCATACGAACAAAAAAGCTTCCCAAACCTCTTCTTGAGTGATCATTAAATGCTTTACTCATAATATGTGCCTATTTCAGATCCCCACAGAGGTGTAACACTTTTTTTCCCCTCTTGCCTCTCAGCAGGATGCCATTTGATCTGAACAGGCACTGTAAGGCCATGTCATTGCCTCCATCCACCTGGAAAGGATAATTTGCCAGAGGATTCTTTTTTCTTTAATGAGGCTTCATTAAGAAAAGGGAAGGTAAAGGCCTGGTAGCCCAACCCAGCACGGAGGATGTGAATCCACTGGACCCATCTCATGCTTGAGGAGCAAGGCCACTCATCAGCCTTGAAGAAGAGATGTCCAAGGCCACTCATCAGCCTTGAAGAAGAGATGTCCAAGGCCACTCATCAGCCTTGAAGAAGAGGTGTCCAAGGCCACTCATCAGCCATGAAGAAGAGATGTCCAAGGCCACTCATCAGCCATGAAGAGGTGTCCTTTCCCTCGGTGCAAAGCCAGGGAGGAGTTTAAATGTTTGCTTCAAATACGTGCGTACAAGAAGCAGAAATTGAGGCAGCTTACCCAGTAAAATGCCTCTGTGGTTTTGTGCCTCTGTTTGCCCCTCCATTAGCTGTTCCCCCCTCACTTCCTTTAGTTCTGTGCTCATCCAGCACTCGTTTCCATCAGTTCCAACCTGTGAGGAGGCTGGGAAAATGCTCTGGGGGGACCATCAGTGTCCCCAAACACACAGCCATGGCCCAGCCACGCTCAGTGCATGGCCCCAGCCCCAACCACACACTGCTTCTCTTCCTTTTGTCAGTCCTTTAGGAAGCACCGACACTCCTTTCTGCATTGGGAGACTTGAGATGGAACAGCACAGCCTGGACCACACTGTACAGAGCTAATGCAGGAGCAGACACATGGCTCAGCCTTCCACACCCTGCCCAGTGATGCAGTGCATGAGAGCAGGGGATTCAGACTGCTTCAGATGGCCTCAGTTTTTTGGCACGGCAGCTTTCATGGATATGGCTAAAGTGAGCTGACTCCTCTCCAAGGAGCTTGTCAGTAAGGAAGCCAGACCTGGAGCTCCTGTTGTCTGCTTTCCCAGCAGTTAATGCCATTACTGGGGTAAAATTAAATGAAAAGTACACTCTGTACAGCTGTGGGAGAATGGAGGAAACACTCTCTAGTGGTATTCAAGGAAAGTCATTGCACAGCAGGCCTTGAGGCAAAGTTATTTGCAGCACAAAGGCCTTGCTCAGCAGCCAGTCAAGCCTACTTGGAAGGGTTTAATCTAGAGAAACCAAAGTTACCTGAAATCCACCTTGCTGTGCTCACCTGGGCTGTCCTCGCTACAGACCTGTTTGCCTGTGGCATCCAAGCAGTGCAGAGCTGCCTTGAGTACCAAGGAACCCTGTCCTTGCCTCACACCCACGTCTGCATCCAGCTCATTAGTCTGATTGTTGTCAGAACCTCCAGAAGTCTTTTAAATTTCAATAGAGGCAAGGAGGAGGCTACATGTTGTAGCTCACGGATGTTCTGATACACACCGGTGCGAGATCCTGTATCAATTATACCTGATCCTTATCAGGGAAGAGGTATTTCTGAAGCAGATTATTCTGTCTGGAGTTGATAAAGCCTATCTCACCTAATTTTCCCCAAGAGTGGCTGGATTTACTGGAACCAGGGATGTATTGGGGGCTGCAGGTACTGCAGGATCAGAACGCAAGGTGTGTGGAAAGCCTGGAGAAGGTACTGTCCAAGCCAAGGCATTCAAGTCCTGCCTCTTATAAAGAGCTAAATTTTGCCCTGTTCATCTCAGGTGATCACAAGGCACCTCAATACCTGTCTGTCCTTTCATGGAAAACCATCTTCCTGAGGGTGTTTAACCAGCTATGTTTCTCATCCACTGTAAGTACAAAAGGCGCTACTCAAGCCACTGTGATGTCCTTGCTGAGGAATAATCAAATGCGTGGTTGAGACCAACTCTCATAATCCCCTCCAGAGCAACATACACGAGGTCAGTTATCACCTCTGGAATAAGGGTTTCAGTGGAAAAGGACATTTCTGTTTGAGGCATAAAACCCCTGAGGTTTCTGCTACCAGAAATTTACTCTAGCCAAACCACTGAGCAAGAAGCACACAGTCCCCTGTCCCTGCCCTGGTGTGAGCATCAGAGAGGGCAGGGCTGCTGAATGCTGCTCTGAAAGGCCAAGGAAGGGCCACCCATTGGTGACACTAACTTGTCTCAGGCAGGAAATAAAAATACATTATTTATAATTTCTACCCATTATTAGCAGAAGCAGCACAAGGTGCAGTCACTGGCACTTCCCTGTATCCTAAGTGTTCATCAACCTTTCCTTGATGCTAGCAAGTCTATTAATAAAGTGTTGCAAGCAATCAGAACTGCTCCACCAGCCTGGGAGGGGGAGTGTTGGTGACATCGTGTTCCAGCTGAAAGTCATGTAAAATCCTCTATACCTTTTCCTGAAAGACACCGTCATCAGCAGCAGCAAATGTAAATGTGCAATCACAGCACCTTGTAATTAATGGGAAGTCACAGGCCTCCTCAGCACTGCAGATCCTCTTCCATCAGTGGTGAGTGAACAGGATTCTTGCCCAGCTTGGGCATTATCAGTAAAATTCAGCACATCCAAATGTAAAGGAAAAAAAGTCACAGGTCTGCTGTGTCCCCTCGGTTTGCTGTGTGGCTGAGCATGGGCTGAAGCCACCGTGTCCCTCACTGCCTGGGCGATGGAAAGGGCTCTGCCCTGGACCTCAGCAGCAGGGTGATGCCTTTGCTGACTGAAACACAGCTGAAAGCTCACGTCAGCACTCTGGGGAGATGCTGCCTGAGCTCATTGCAGAGCGCTAGCACTGGAAAGATCATGTAGGCCTCGTTAAGAAATAGTTTTGTTCTTGAGTCTGCCTTACTTTTTAAAGCACCCAGGAGACAACAGAACCTCCACATTTCCTCTTACACTCAGTTTTCTGATTGGGGGCCCGAAGGACTCCCTGCCAGATGTTGCCCTGTTCTCATACAATGCATGTGACACAGCCATCGATGCCAGCAGCGACGTTTGCCGGCGATGTCAGTGCTCACAGCAGCCAGGAAAAGGTTCCAGGGGCTGCTAACAGGGGCATATGTGCAAGATCATATATTTTAGATACAGTGTTTTGGTCCTAAACGTGTCTTGCCTGAAGCACCAAACATCAAGCTGCCTCTGCTCAGCACCACACCACCCCCATGTTTATTCTTTGTCATCGTTCTTGCACATGCATCGTGCTATTGGTGATACTTAGGTATTTATTTTAAGTGAAAAATAAAGTGTGGGAAAAACAAACATCTACTTCATTTATCCAAATTCCGGCCTGGATTTTTATAAGATTTTCTAGAAAATTGCATTATTATTAAGAAGAAAGAAGTATGTCAATGCTGTGCTGGTGCATATATTTACAGTCTCTCCTACACTCAGCATGAAGAAATAATTCACCAGAAATAATGACATTCTGTTCCCATTCCAGCTTTGCCCACATTCTCAGGTCTCCACGCAGCTGCAGCACAAAAAATCAGAAACAAGAGACATCCAGACCAGAGGAGGGAATGGAGTACTTGCCGACAGGTCTGGGTGGGCACCCACAGCTTCCCATGCTCCTGACCTGTTTGATTGTCCCTTCCTTTGCTATGTCAGTAAAGCCAAGGAAAAACCCACCAGAGCAACACTCCAGCAGCACAACCAGCTGCTGTCAGGTTTTAAACTCATCAAAAGCTTGCAGGAAGCCTTCCAGTACCAAACCAGAACAGATCAGCTGAAGAAATACCAGGAGTCTTCAAAGACTCTCGTCTGGGAGACAAAAGGACCTCCTGGTGTGATGTCAATGGATTGAAAATGCTAAGCAAGGAGCTGCTCCTAGGACCTCACTGTGTTCCCTTGGTCAGAGAAAACCCTGGATCTGTTCTCTGCTAGAAAAGGGACATTAAAAATGGGAAGGAAGCAGAGGGGAATTCCAGAGAACTGAGTCGGGGAGCAGAGAAAAAACTGTTTGCTGCATGTCTGGCATGCACCTGACTGACATTTCACTCTTAAAAATGCTCCCAGTAGATAAACTCAGATAAAGGGGCAGAAGTCTTATGATTCAAACACGTGTTGAATAAGAAACCACATAAATGAAAATATCAAGGATTCACTGACTGATGAAGCAATGAGCTCTATTCTGTAAACATATTTTCAAGGGAAAATCATGTGCCTTGTGCAAAAAAAAAGTTACTTTCTTTTGGCAAAGCTCTATGAAAGTTCAGTGAGCCACATCCAGTTACTCCCAGTGTGATTGCTTTAGGCTGCTTCATATCTTATGGATCTATTTCTTTTAGCAGCGTTGTCACATTCTGTCCATTGAGTGTCACCTTGTGACACAGCAGGACACCAGGGACAACAGGGCTCCCAGGGAGAATTTTGGGGTGGCTGTCCCTTGTGCCACCAGGGAAGCTCCGAACCTGAGTCCCTGTTCCTGCTGGCTCCGAGCTACAGTCGGAAAGTCAAGCAGGAAAGTCCTTCCAAGCGGTTGCTCACTCACCAAAATTAGGTCACTAAGGGGGAAGAAATGTCCCCGCAGACTGTAACAGTGAGAAACTTCCTACGTGAATTACGTGGGACTGGCAGCCTCTCCGAATGCCACTCAAAGCACCCTCCCACCTCCAGGAGTCTATGGAGAGGGCATAGGCAATGGGATTTTTCCATTCTCCTAACCAAGTTTTTCCTTTCGCCCATTCCCAGCTCCTCTGGAACACTTCAGAGCGAGATTTACTGAAATACCTGTGGACTGAGCGCCAGAGAAACCCAAATTCTGTGGCGTTGGGGTGTGCCTGCAGTTGAGAGTTGCCGTTCTTGGCTGCCCAACATCTCTGCCCTGGAGCTCACTGGGGTGCATGGCCCATTCTGCTCAATGGGCCCAGGGTCTCGAGCAGCTCTTTCGTGATAGCTTTTCTGCACAGTCAACACAGGAAGCCACAGATATACTCATTAGAGTCATCCCCAAATGGCAAAACTAAGCACAGCAATGTGCTTGACAACTTTCCCAGTCCTCAAGCTGGTTGCCGTGCTCAGAGCTGCCACTATGGGCACTTCCAAGCAGGAATTCAGCTACCATGAGGTCTAAAACACGATTTTTTGCACACATCGCTTCTCCTAACTTCTAAGCTCAGTCAACAGAACCCAGAGAACAACAGGAAGGAAACTGGTTTAGAATAGAGGAGAAGAAATCTTTCCCACTAAAATCACTGAAACGCCTTTGTTTTTTGGCTCTGCAGAACACAACCTTGAGGGCATTTATCTGGAATTTTGCAGTGCTGTGCAGGTATCCCTAGACCTGCAAACCAGAGGACTCTGAAGAGCTGTGTACACCCCACCACACACGTACAGCTGTTTACTCATGGTGAGTATGCCTGCCGTGAGTAGTCCTGTTGTAAGCAGTGACTGCTTCCTCGGAGAGGCACTGCTCAACACGAGTAAGGACATTGTGGCTTGATGGAGGGTGAAGGTGTGCAATGAAATCTGTTTGACATCACTGGCAACCAACTTGTGGGGCCAATTAGGATGTCCCAGTCATTCTCAGGACACTATTTTATTATTTTTCAAGGATTCCCTTGTCCCATTGCAGGACACCACTCCCTTTGAAGGATCTTAAAACCCACGGAAGGCTTTCTGCTGCAAGGTACCATCACTCCACAGTCTGCACTCACAGCCTTTTTAAGCCTCTTTTCCCTACAGGTGTAATCCCAAACAGTCCAGAACACAGAGGCACTGGAACACATCAGCTGACTAAAATCAAAAGTGCTAAATCTCAACCATCTGTTAAAAAATGTGGAACCATTGACTCATTAGTTTCATCTAACTCTACCAGCACAATAAAAAAACCACACGCCTTCTGGAGAACAATATCAACACGTGGGGGAGGATATCATCTCTGCAACATGGGGTGGGATGTTGTAGTTAAGAACAACTCTCTGAACTCTTTCAGGTCAGAGCTGCAGTAGATTGGCAGCATTTCCATGGCTTTATTGGGGTCTGGGTCGGTCCCTTCCCTGGAAATGGGTTTGAGTCCTCTCCTTTGACTGGGGATGTTGTGGTACGCCAGGTGGGAGTTTGTCTGCTTTTATCACTCTATTTTAGAGCATCTTTTAAGCAATTCATTTTCGAGCTGAAATTACGCAAAACGAGCAAAAAGAAGGTGTAAGCAGCCACCTCTCCCACCCCCCCGTTGGGCTGTCCCTGTCTCATCTGGCAAGTCCCTATTATCTGGGATTGCAGTAATTCCGGGGGATTACTCACAGGCCGACCACAGCCACTTGCAACAACTTTTCCAGACAAGGAGGAGTGAAAGCTGGTGAATATGAGTTTAGCAGAGCGTGCATCAGTTCAGGGGAGCTGCTGAAGAAAACATAAATAAGGAGGGAAATCAGCCCTCGGCCGAGTTCAGCCTTTGAAAGTTGAAGTCTCCTGCTCATGAGCTCACCATGCTCTGCTGAGCAAGTGGAAGGGAAATGTTTTCTCTCTCCAGCGTGACTTGGAGAAAGGAAGTTGTGTGGGCAGAAGCTCCGAGGTGACTCTAAATACAGTGATGTCGCCTTCCCTGGCACTCAGGCTTGGGAGCAATTGCTTTCTTCCACTTGGGGAAATTTCAATGGCAAGATGTATGGAGGAAAATATTCAATACCTCCTGCTCTGGAGACATTTATTTCTACAGCCAATTATGACTCCAGCCATGAAGTTTTTATTGCTACCTCTCATGCAGATTATTTATTGTAACTTCCTTTTTTGAGTAGGCTGTTTATTTTTAAGCAAGTGCTGTTACATTTTTCACTAGATTACTAATAGCCACGTGCTCTGGCTGCTGAAGCTGAATAAGCTGATGTAACTGTAGGTCAGGATCTTAGCTCCTTCCTTAGCCTGTCCCCAAAATAAATAGAGGATGAACTTGGTGTTTTCTCTAAGAGGTCTGTGTGTTTTCCACTTGGAATATAAGGTAGAGCCCCACTTCCAGCACAGCCATCAGGGGTGAGATGAAATGGGTGGGACTGAGACTGAATTAAAACTTCTACCCACCATCAACAGGGCTTTGCAAAGTACAGGGTTAAGGCAGAACTTTGCATTTAAAACTCATTTTGCTGCAGCCCCTTATTTATGATGCAGCTCTTTAGGCTAACAGTAATTTAGGAAATTCTCATCCCAACTTTGGACATTGCCTTCCAAAGCCCCAGCAGAAGGGTGACTGCACTCTCTGGCTCAGCTAGGGGCACGATATTCTAGTGGGCATCCAAACCCTCTCCTGCTATTGGGGTGCTTTGGGGGGTCCTTGGCCCGTGTCACACAGGCAAGGGCTCGCTGGATCATCTCAAAGCCCCTCCTCACCAATGTCCTCCACCTTCCAGATTTTTTATTGTGGTGGGAGTTTCTGGCAGCATTTTTGGGTTTTGTTGGGGTTTTTCTGTTTGTGTGTCTAGAAATGAGGAAATAAAATTGCTCTGGGTTTCCTGCACATGCCTTCCTCTCATGAGAGGAGCTTACTGGAAGCACACATTCCTGGATAGGCCAAACAGCCCTGGGCTGCCCTTGCTGGGTGCAGAACAAGCTGTGTTGGAAAACAGATGCAACAATCAGGCTGTTTGGGGTGTCTCCTTACACTCCTCTGTGCTTTGCTCTTGGGCATTGAGCAAGATGGAGCAGGGCCAAGGGCCATGGAGCATCACCAGCTTCAGAGTCAGACCATCCCTCCGTGCCCAGGGGAGCTCTCTGAAAATGCTTTGTCTGCTCATGGGTCTGCCAAGGACCTGGTATTAGACACCTCCACTGATCCCAGGGAAAAGATGTCAAGGAGACAATAGACACCTACAAGCAATTTTTAGGTTATTCGTGTTTACAGGACTCTGAGGTAAAATGCTCCTGTTCAGCCAAGAACACAATTTCCACAGGATTTCCAGTTACCGAGTCCATTATGTGGTACCCAAACTTTCGGGTGATAGGTGCATCTGTCTGGCACCTCCTATATGGTTATTGAAAAATAAATCTGTTCTCTACTATTCCAAGTGAAGATTACTGGGATGAGTACACTCCAAATTCCCCTGAAACTGAAGTTTTGGGATGGGCTTTGAAGCCAATATGCTTTGGATCAAGCCTTCAGCACATTGCTCAATTTTCCATTCTTTGCAGAAAAACAGTTTACCAATTACAGGGTGGAAAAGGGCAGCAGAGAGGTTTCCAAACAGCTCTCACAGCAGTGTCAGTCATTTAATGACCTCACCAAGTGCCACTACAGACACCATCCCAGAACTGCTGTGTCCTATAGCCCTCAGATGCAGTGGTCACAGCTGAACTTCCTCCTTTTCTGGGATTAAATCAGAGGTTTTGACCAACTTCTATAATTGGGGAAGACCTATTTCCCCTTACTCCTTTCCATTTGAAATGCCTCAAGGGCTCTGTGGAAACCTGACATTTCTTATTTTAGCAAGGCAGATTTACATTCAGGTTTGTGTTTCTTTTGGAGCACCAGCTGTGCCCATTGCTGTTCACTAAGGATCGCAGGAGCTGTTGCGCTGAGCAACTTTGGCTGAATGTTTGTGTGGTTTACAGCTCGGTCTGCAGGCAGCGTCTGAGCCCTGAAATCCATATTTCATTCCCAATCCTGCCGTTCTGGGCCGTCTGCAGCAGATGGTGCTGCTGACTCGCTGGGAGCCAGCGATGCTTCCACCCTGCCGGAGATGCTGTACTCATGCTGGGGAAAGGGCCCAGAGCACAGCACCTCCCTCCCCTCTTGGTGTTCGTCACCCATCCGAGGGCTGTCCAGCTCAGGCTGCACCCCTGCAAGTCTCCAGCTGGAAAGCAGGCTGGGCACAGGTAGGTTTTAGGGTGAGTCAATGAAAATATGTACAACTATGTTGATCCATTTTGGGAGTCAAAAAATTTCTTACATAGATGTAAATACATCTAGGGTCCTACCCTAAATAAAATAATTATTTTTGTCCTAACTCCAGTTTCCAATCAGAGATTTTGCCCTGTGCTCAGGATGGCTGACCCAAACAGGCCAAAGGGATGTTCCAAACCAGGGAATGTCCCACTCAGTACACAAACTGGGAGCCACTGATCACTGCTCAGAAATGGGCTGGTTATTGGTCAGCAGCTGGAGAGCAATTGTAGTTTGAGTAATGGAGTTTTATTCCTCTCTCTCATTTTCATTGCTATTATTATTGTTATTATTAGAAATATTATTAATATTATTGGCCTGCTCCATCATCCTCAGGTCAGGCCATGTCCTGGGGCAGCTGCAGCCTCCATACAGGTGATAATATCTTATTTTTCCAAGCTCAAATAGGAGTACCCAAAGTGGCCCTATGACTTTTTGCCAAATCAATATCTGAGAGCATAAATTCCTCACCACATAAAGCAACATATCAGCTCTAAATAATAAATGAGGTAGAAGCGTACAGCTGGTTTAGAAAGGTTGAAGAGACAAAGCATTACATCATTTACTGTCTGTTGCTAAATTCATAAAAAGCCTTACCTTATGATCAACCAGCAAATCCCATTTTTCTGGAGCATAACTCCAAACTCAGGATGGCTGCCTCATGTCCTCAGAGGAATCTGCAGCAAACATTTGAAATATGCTCCTTTAAATTAGCCAGCTTTCTTACCCCAGCAAGCAAGTCCCACCCCAGGCTGGTCCCCTCCACCAAATTGTCTGGCACAAGGTTAATTTGGGCAAGTCTCAGAATTTAATTATTGCCCTTGAGTTTTCCCAGCAGGCTGCTGGGAAGCCCTGCAGATCTGGGCAAGCCTCTATCAGATGGACCAGGCACAGCATTCCTCCATCTGCTGCCCATCCCCTGCTCTTTTGGGGCAGCAGGCCCTGGGCAGAGAGGCAGGATTTTAGGAATAAGGTTCCCAAGTTACCTAGATTTCCAGGGAGCAGAGTTTGGAGCTCCCAGGGTGTGAATGCACACTATGGAGCAGTGATTGAATATGCCTCCTGCAGCTTGCTGTTTCCAAGCAGATGATTTCTGTATCACTTTCTGCATGGCTTTAAAGCTGTCAGGTGCAGTGTCAATGGTGTTTAGTCTTGTAAGTCCCTTTCCCTGCCATGGACTCCAAAAGAGACCAGTCTACATTTCCAGAACAGTGACAGAATACACAGAGCATGAAAATTCTCATTTGGGGTGAAGATTTGCTGAATTTCTTTCCAGACCAGCAAACCCATCAGTGTTCTGATGCATGCACTGAATAAGGCTCTCACTGAAGTGCAGTGATGCTTCTTGCCTGAGAAAAGCACCTTCAGCACAGGAGATTCAGTCAGTACTGACTGATGAACAGGTAGTTGCTCTGCAGTAGCAGGATTTAGAAAGAATATTTTCCATGCCTGGTATTTGATCTATGTTACTAAATCACATTCCCCTCACACCCTCACTGATCAGATGAGAAACCCCAGCATGGCAGCAGGGAGCACAAAAGCAGATGTGGTACTGCTGCTCGTGCTTCTAACATTGCTTTTGCAGATAAGTGACTCTGGATTTACAGCCTTAACCAGCAGAAAGGATTTGCTACTTCAAAACATGCCCACAGAGTGGTTTGGGTTGGAAAGGACCTTGAAGATCATCTTCTTTTACCCCTTCTGCCATGGGCAGGGACACCTTCCATTAGCCCAGGTTGCTCCAAGCCCTGTCCAGCCTGGCCTTGGACACTGCCAGGGATCCAGGGGCAGCCACAGCTTCTCTGGACAGCCTGTGCCAGGGCCTGCCCACCCTCACAGTGAGAAATTTCTTCCTAATATCCAATCTAAACCTCAGCCAGTTTAAATCCATTCCCCCTTGCCCTATCACTCCCTCTGCTGTTCTTTTGGAGGCCTCTGCTCTCCTGCACAATTCCTTGTGGCTCAGCAGCTTAGGGATAAGTGATTTATCCCCACCTTCCACTGCTCTGTCATTGTTCATCCCACTTTAGCACAGCCCTTATCTGGAAGCAGGCAGGTGTGTCTGAGCTCCCATTTTGAATCAGGTTGTTGGATTTAGGGTCTGGGGGTACAAAAGCAGTGCCAGGAGCCTCAGCTCTGCCAGCCTGGCAGGGACAGTCCAGCATGGCAGGGGAGGCTTTGGTCCCCCAGCTGCCTGGATATGTTTGCTGGATGGATATCCACTCTGAAATACAGAGGAGCCACACGCAGGGAGAGTAAATGTGATCCCTCTGCAAGTGTTATTTGAGAGTGGTGACTTCAATATTTAAAGCGTCCTTGGCTGCAGGTGCAGCACACTGGAGTTATCAACGTTTCCCATGTTAGACAGCGAGCTGGTGCTGACCCCAAGGCTTAAATTAGTAACAAGATTACTCAGAGAAAAATAATGTTCTGAAAACCTTTATGGGATGAGGAAATATGCCAAAAGTAAGCTTGGCCAGTGTACTTAATAGATAGAAACCCATTTGTTTCTTTTTGAGAACTTAATTAAATTTCTCATGAATTCATTTGTAATAACAGTAATAGGCACCATATATGGAAATCTTCACTGAGCCCTTAGCAAGGTAATTTCCTGAATTTAGCTTATATCTTAATAATGTTCAAAGCCAGCTAGACCCTGAAGTACAGCTGGTGTGCATTATTCCGTTCTGAGTAGGAGGGTGTGGAAGGACTGGGTAAAATAAATTACTTTGGTGCTTTGACACCGAGTTTTATTGCCTGTAGAATGGTGCTTGATCATATTCAGAAAGGCATCAAGTAGAGAGTTAACATGATTTCTTCTGTTTAACAAAGAAGCTTTTGGGAGGGCAGCGTACATACCTTACACACTCCAACACTCTCCCTCAGTGCTCCTTGGACCACAGTCAGTCACCAGGAGGGGACCAAGTCACCTGGAATCAAACAGGACCAGCTGGAAGCTCTCCTGTGCTCTACAGCTTTCCTGGTAAAACACAAGAAATCAAAAGTTAGAGGGGAAAGACCTTCTTCTCATCAAGGGATGCACACACCCAATTTACAACCCCACCTGCTTCTTGGAAGTACCACAGGGCTGGTGGGGAAGAGCAAGAGGAGAGGCTGGAGAAGAAAACCCCAGAGTGAGGAGAGTGCTGGTGTTCCCTCTCACAGCCCACTGTAACAAACAGAAACAGAGCTCAGAGCCCACAGCAGCCCAGCGATAAATTAAAACACATTTAAGTCACTGGACTCATGCTCATAGATTTCAGTGAGCTCCAAATGGAAAGGGTGTCAAGAAATCCTCCCAGGGACTAACCCTGTGCTCAACAGTGCCAGCTACCAGAGTTCCCACACCTCAGAAGAAAGTGATGTTCTATTTTCCATCATTAATATATGGTAACAAACCCTCGGCTCGCTGGGAAGCTTCCTAAGCTCCCACAGTGACTCGGCTCAAGAGCTAGAGGCCTGGCAGCACAGCCTCTTCATCCATAATCTCCTTTTTGCAGTTAAGCCAACACTCCTGATGTGCTAGCGCAGCTGCCCCAGGGGTTGGCTCACAGGTCAACACCTCCTCAGAAGGGGATCCCAGCTGGATTGCCTCCCTTCTCCCTGACTCATCTGCTCCTCCTGAGGAGCAGCGCAGGATGCTGACACTTCCAGGGCTGTGACTCTCAGTGCCTGGGGGAGCTGAGCTGGAACAGGGCTGCTGCCAGTGCTCAGCTTCCCTTGCTGAGCCAAGCCTCTTCCATCAGACCCCCAGGCCCCTCTGCCGAGCCCCTCTCAAACACAAACTGCACCTCAAGGTCTCCTTGCTGAAGCATTGCCATGGATTTCTTGTTTCTTAGGTCGTCCAGGTGAAACTGGGGGAGATTTTCCACGCTGGGAAGCTCTGCTCTGGACGGGTTTCTTTCCTCCATCCCTCCAGGCTGCCCTCCCTGCACATTCCCAAGGAGCAGCAGCTTGGGAGAGCTGCCCTTGGGAGAGCTGCCCTTGCTCCAGGGACAATATTCTGTTGCACTGAGCACATCCAGGCTCTGAAGAGAAATAACTCATGTGTTATCACTTTGCTGTTATAAGCACGGAAGAACCAACAAATGTATGACATTTAATGGTCAAGAAAATGATCTAAACAAAATTGCTGTAGGCTATTGAGGAAGCTCGACCTCCTCCTGTCCATTTGCTCTTAGAAAGCAGCACACAGAACTGAACAACCACAAAATGAACAGGAGCTTAGCAAAGACTTTGTGCAAAAGGGACCCTTTGCATTTGACATGCTCTGTCACATTGAATTTTAATTACAGCTTCCCTCTGGAGCTGGCACGGGAGGGGAATGCTAATGACAGGGGGAGAGGGAAGGGAGCAGCGATGGCAATCGCCAGCCCAGCACTTCATGAAGTACCTGATGGCAAGGAGAAGTAACCCAGGTGTAGTAAAGTACAAATCTTGCTGGTTTAATTCCCCCTTTAGCTCCTACTATTTTGCCCCAAGTGTGGCCTACTGGTTGGAGTAAAACACATTTAAATACATTTAATGTATTAAACCATTGCAAGGTGCAGCCCGTTTGTGACAAGATTGAAGGAAATCAGGTTTAGTCGAACAAATATGACCTCAGATCACTTTTCAAACGATCAGTAAGCCATGACGTATGAATTATTACAATCTAGGGACACCACTTGCTAGGAGTTACGTCTATCAGGATCCTGGTTTTTGAGTTTTATTATAAAAACGGCTTTGGGAAGTATCACATGAAAGATGTGTCACCATGGTGGGTCTGTCGCTCCAGTAATTCTGACAGTGGTCAGGTGCAAGCTCCTTTGCACGAAATAAGCATTATACACACTCTTACTGCTCTAAAACAATCACAGGCAGCATCAGGAATATCTCTGCTGTTCTCTACCTAGAGAGAGAAAACATCTCCATCAGATAGTGATCACTGAATGTGTGACAAGTATTAGTGCAGCAAATATTTGGGATGCTGATACATATCTCAGCAAAAAGGAATCAGGACATTGCGGGGCATGTAAAGATTCAAGTGGGGGCAGAGTGGATTTGGAGTACAAAACCCACTTTCAAAACCTATAGGTATTTAGAGGCTACTCAGGATATTACACCTCCTTGAGGTCTAGCTGCAGTCAGAGACACTCGCACTACTCAGCTGTGCATTTCAGACCTCTTCTTGCTTCTTCCTTCAAAAAAAAAAAAAAGACAAAATTTATATTTCTCAAAATGGTCCAAGCACCTCTTTATTTTATTTTATTTTATTTTATTTTATTTTATTTTATTTTATTTTATTTTAATTTATTTTATTTTAATTTATTTTATTTTATGTATTTTATTTTATTTTATTTTATTTTATTTTATTTTATTTTATTTTATTTTATTTTATTTTATTTTATTTTATTTTATTCTATTTCATTTTGCTATTCAAACAGCAGCCAGCTATCACAGAATGCAAAGTCTGCTTATCAGAGTGAATGGCTGATCTACATAGATTGTGTGACAATCATAAAATCCTTAGGGATCAGAACAAAGGCTTTCACAAGCTTTTGTTGTAAGAGCTCGATCTATTCCTGCGGGGAAATTCTGTGTTCTGTTGCTGTCTGCTTGCACAATAGAAAGATGTTTTCCCTGCATTATTGGGGTTAGTAAAGCAATGTTTGCTGTTCCATCACTGGATACTCCTGCCAAAAGAATTTGTATTACCTCCCATGCTATTGGTAACATGGAGTTGCTTGGAGAAACTGTTTCATCCAGTGGAATAAATCAGGCAGGAGTTTCATTAAATTAAAATACTATTTAAAGCTATAAATTACCTGTAAGCTGCAATATGTGTTGCTGTCCTCTGCTCTTAGTTTCTATAGCTTCCATAGTTTATTTTCTATAGTTTTTATAGTTTATTCTCACTTTCTTTTCCTTTCTTTCCTATTCTGTAAATAGTAATTGATCAATTTAAAATTTCCCAGTGGATAAATGTGGCTGGTTTATGCCATCTAGCAGTGATACAAGATAAAGTGAGATCTGTACCTTTTATATTGCAGCAACTCTTCTTTTAACCACAGCCAGAGCTTCCTTCACTTTGGCATCAAAGGTACAAACTCATTTTCTTCAGTAGCATTCCCTTCTGCCTTCTGCTAGAACAGGATGATCTCCATAAAGCAGCAACAGAAGAATGAGCAGCCTTATTCCTGAAGCATTTAGGAATTCAGGATGGACACTTACATTACTTTTTCACCCTAAAATGTTATAATTTCTACGTTTCTTTCATAGGGTATAAAACATGCTCAGTCATTTCATGTATTACAAGATTAGGGGTTTATGGTTTGCTTGAGACAGTCTAATAGAATCTGAGGGGTTGATACAGTCCTTAAATAGAACAGAGAGGTTTTACAGAGCAAGAAGAAGCTAAACTTAAAAAAAAAAAAAAAAAAAGGTAATAAATCATTTATTTCTCTTTCACTTCAATTTTTTGAGGGTGGTTTTCAGTACTCTGATATGAAAGTAGAAGAGCTCCTGGTGTAGTTCAAAGTGTGACTGCATTGATGGAAAGGCCTAGGGGCCAGCTGGGAATGTCTCTGCATTACAGAAGTAATTTTCAAAGCGATTTTAAGAGAAGAATACTCATCCTTCTAGATATTTATATATATATATATATATATATATGCTATTTTAGTGTCTATTTACTTTCCCCCAGCTGCACATTTGGCAGTGTGGCCCCAGGCCAGCCCGTGGCTCCAGGCAGGCTGAGATACTCTGGCTCACACCAGGTTTTCATGTGAACTCTGCTACTCCCAGGTCACCCAGGGAGGGAGGAAGCTGAGCCCCAAAGGATGGAGCCACTTCCCCCCAAAATGGCAAAGTTAGAAAAGTGTAATTCTCCAGCTGGGTTCAATGCTATTTTCTCCTCCAATATTTCAAGTATATCTGACCAGGACGGGGTCTGAGCATCAACCAGCCATCGGTGGAAGAGGGAAAATCAGCCTTTAAGTCAGCACAATTCCCATCAGGTGAACTTCTAATTCTCCCCTAATTAAGCCTGGCAGCTGAAGCTGGATGAAAACCACGTTGTGTTCCATCCAGCCTTTCAAGGGGGCTCTGCTAAATCAGAAAGAAGTACTTTAATCTGTGTAAGGAGAGATTTTAAGCACAAAACTGTGTCTGGAAAGTCAAATCCTTTATGCATCCCTCAGGGCCATGAAAAGATCCCCCCTGGCCGAGCAGGGGAGTGCTGAAATCTCCTATAGCAACTGGCCACTAGCAACAGGAACAAACAGTCTCTTGTCCCATTATTTCGACTTTCTGAAATATCCTGTGAGAGGCAGAGAGGGTGGGAGGCTCATTGTGCACGAGGTTCAGAATCTGCACCCTGAAGGATTCAAGCCAGAGGCAGAGATCATGGATTTGGTACCTTCGTGCCTCAGTTTCCCTTCCCCTAAAGAGGAATAGTTTTGTTTCCTTTCTCGCTCCCACGTGGGATACCAAAGTCCAGGCAAGTGGATAAGCCAAAGGCCCCACATGAGTCAAAATTATTGCTTGTACATATTTGTGCTGCATTTGCAAGAAATCCTCTTGGCTTAAGTAGGAATAAAAAGTTGGACAGATATTTCCTGGCATTGTGAGCAAATGGACTTAATATCCCGGTTGTTTTTTATGTTTTGAAATTTAAAAAAATAAAAGAGAGGTTGTTTCCACTAAAAGGGGCTCACAAAGCCAGGCAGCTTCCCAAGATGAGGATTTTTGGAGCATTATGTTAGAGATAACAGAGGTTTTGCTGGAGCACCCACTGGTGCTGGAGACCTGTGTGAACACAAAGCAGACGAGCATTTCTGCAGCCTGGAATGGCCAATTCCTTTCAGTCCACACCTTCCTGAGGATTTTCAGTGGGGGGAATTATCATTTGAAGCTGACATTTTGAAGCCAAAACTTCCTATCACCTTCAAACTTATTATTGCCCTTCCCCATTTACTGCATTTTTCCTCCTATTTGGATTCTCTCCTTGAGTTTTCCCCCCTGGTGCTGCCTAGAGCAGAGAGGATCCATATCCTTGTGCTCCTGGTGCTCCCACCTTCCCTCTGGGCAAGGAAGAGGCTTGAAAATCCCCACAAAGTGCTCAAGAATCTGCTTTTGTTCAATGAAAAGGTTACAGGGGAAGCAGATAACCTTTTTCCTTGGTGCACATCACATACCACCTCTGGCAACACCATGAGCTGCTACTGGCGATGGAGGTTTCCTCTACAAAAAAATAATGGAATTCTGCCACTCAGGTGCCTGGAGGGGAATGGACTGTCCTCCTTAATAGAAATTAGATCTGTACAGTCCTTGAAACACCTGGCTTGGTTTACACTCAAATGCCACCAAAATATTCGTATTTAAATGTCAATACAACTGTCAAAATGGCTTACCATGAGAAACAAGTGCAATTTACTTTAAAATTAACTACTCAATTGGTTTGCATTTAAAAAACAATGCTCTGACTCCATCATGACAAGCTTGCTCATTTTTCATCTGCGTTGTCCTCTTATGCAGGATCCCACCACATGTTACCATTTTCTCTCCCCACAGCAAAGCCTGGGGAACAAAAAAATGCTCCTCTGTGCCAGCCTTTTACATGTCAGACTTGTGCAAAAGCCAGAAAGCCAGAATAATGTAGAAGTGATAAATAATGCATGGCCAAAGTGGTCATACATAATCCGTGGGGCTGGGAGCTGTGCAGCTCTTCATTGTGCTCCTTTCAGTTCTGTTGCTTTCCTCTGACAAGGTTAAAAATAATCGTGTAGCCCCAAAATAGGCATTTTCTTCCCATCAGTTCCTCCTCTTGCGCTCTCAGTGGGTGCTGAGGGTTTGCTGGGAGTGTGGATCCGTTTAATCTGCTCTCAGGAGAAAAGCAGGGCTCTGATCCTGCTGAAAGCCATGGGATGCACAAATTTGCATTTGCTGCTTCCTCAGGGCCATGTGATGGCTCTGATCTTGCACCCAAACACTCTCAGCCACCTCCGTGCACCTTGTGGTTTGACCCCAGGATGGGCTTTACACACCAGGGGATAAAATGTCCTGCTGAAAAGCATCCTTTTGGGGCTGAAGGGCAAGGGATGGAATATTTGGATATCTGGATAATGGTATCCTACTGTCAAGAAAGAGCAAGCGTGGGGAAGGAGCCCACAGGCTTTCCTTGGGCAAAGCAGAGGGAGTGGGAAATAGTATTTTGAAATGAAAAGTGAAAATGGTTTTAACTAAAACGATTCAGAGCTGATTTGAAAATCCAGCTGCAGGAAGCCTAGGGAGCAATCCCAGTTCACAGGAGAGTGGAGCCAGGTGGTGTTCAGGCAACATGAAGCTTATCACAGTATTTTAGAATCAAATACTTCGATTTTTTTGTGTGAATATTGTGGAGAAGTGTCTGTGGGTTTTTTTCTGTAGCATCTGGTGCAGCCCAAGAGGATTGTTTGTGGTGAAGGAACCAAAAACAACAGGCGAACACACACCTTTTTACTACAGTGCTGTCAAAAGCAGAGCCCAAATACACCAACTCCACTGCCCCAGCAGCCTTGTTGTTCTCAAAAAACAGTTTAAGCACATTATAGCCACATCAGTGCCTTCTAAGACAGGCCCCATCTTTCTCTATGTAATACATCAGAGCAGAAAACAATTATAACATAACACATGCTGTCACAGCTGGAGGCCAACCTGTGCCTCACACGCAAGGTCTATTGCTAAGCTTCCTTAGGAAAAGAAAAATGCACAGAAAAAAATCACTTCAAGCAAGTGACCTGATCTCAGAAGAATTCAGGTACTTGTGTTTTCCGTCACCTTTGGAAACACAGGAGGAAATGTGATCAAAAGAAGAATGGGATTACTGTAATTTGATGGTGACTTGACGGCTGGCCCCGGCCCATCTCTCTTTGAAGTCAGCGGAGAGATGGCAATTTCATTAAGTCAGTGACAGTTTCATGAAGTTCCAGTGACAGAATGATGGCCACGGCTTGTTCAGCCCTGGTTTGAGCTGAGGAGCGGTGCCAGGTCTGTGAGGGATTCCCAGGAGGAGCTCCTGGGACAGGCACGGGGACACCACACAACTCCAGTGACACAGCCCTGCCTCCCCGAGCTGCTGCTCTGCCTGTTTGTCACCACTCCATCACTCTATCAGAGCAGGGCTCTGTCTCCCAGGCATGTTTGATCTAAACGAGCCTTTATCCCAGCCAGGGCTGCTGTGGGGAGCGAGGGGACCTTCCTGCTGCCTGCCTCATGGAATTCTCGTCAGTGCTGTTCAGTTCACCAGGAAAATTGGACCAGGCTTTTTTTTTACCACAAATCCAATTCAAGGTTAAATGCTTCACTGGCTGCAATTACATGTGCATTTCCCCATATTTTCATGCCGCGGGAAGATGTGGGATGCTGGACCAAGGCACCTGCCACATGAAAACAGGTGAGAACCCCCCAGGGCAGGCTGGGACTGCGTCTTCTCCATTCCTGTGTGAATTCTGCTCTCAGTGCCTTCTCAAAACAGCAACAAGGAGATCATACCAGGACAGCACATGGTTCTGTTTGAAAGAAGAATGATGAATACATGAAAAAAGAGCCCTTCATCACAGATAACTATTTCCCACAACCGATTATATTTGTTTTGAGCCTTATATATAATAAGGCTCCTAACTTACAATGTGCTAAAAATAAATAGAGACTAGGAAAAAAGGCGAAGAAGATAGCAAAATTAATATTTTGGGTTTGTCTCCGCTATGATGAAATCAGCATTTGAGAAAGTGCTGGGAGATAAGTATAATATTGCTTTGATACAAAAGGAAAAAAGATTCTGGAGTCCAGGGCCATTTACAACTTAGTGTTGGAACTTAGACATGTTTTTAATGACACCTTTTTCAAAGCACCCCATTGATTTATGATTTTGAATAAGCCAAGAGCTAAGACCTGAATTTCAGGTAAGATTTTACAGTCTTTAAACATCAAAACCAATAAAGCAGTGACCAGTGAGGGCAATGGTAACCCTGTCCCTGCTCTGATTACCTGCTCTGAGACATATCCCCAGCACTTAACTGGACTGCACTGATGCCTTCAGAATTAATGTGTGGAAAGGATTTGAAGGATTATTTGGAGTTCATTGTTATGTACAAATTGAGGCCAGGAAACACAGATAAATCATAAAGAAAATAATGAGGTTCCTTCAGGAGTGTTTCTATCACTCGTTCTTTGATTTAATTATTTGTTTGATTCCAGAACACAACCAGAAACCACTTCTGATGTAAGCTGTTCCCTAAGCAGCAGGAATTGTGCATGATTTTGATGTATTGATTAAACTGCCACTGAATGATTTGAGATGAAGATTGAATACACTGAAAGTAATAAGATATGATTGAAGCTGAGCCCTTCCATGGATTAGGATGGACAGCTTTTTCTGCCACACTGCTCTCATTTATCAGAACACTAATAATGTTTATTACTTTAAGAGTTACAGCTCGCTGCTTAGATTTAGACAAAACTAAAGCTGCATGGGCTGAGCAAACCCATTTACTCTCAGACATTTAAAGCTGCTGGGCAAGGCAAAGCGTATGACAAATGCAAGAAAGAAAACCAGTGATAGTGAGATAGCCCTGAACCTGCAGGCACCAGTGCAGGGGCAGCAGGTAGGTCCTTTTTGGACCAGCTGATCCCAAACTGGGGTACCTGCCCCTCAGATCCACCTGCCAGTCCATCTGCCACATCCCAACCTCTGCACTCATGGTCAGGGAGCATCTGCACAGCACTGGACAAGGAAGTCCCTGCTCCCTCAAAACTTGTATTTCCTACAGAGGGACAGAGAGAGATGGAGGTTTGTGTCCCTAAAGCACTTGACAGCTAAAATTCACAGGAGTCATGAGCTGCAACCATTCAAGGCTCATTTTTTATCTGAAAATATGCTGGGTTTCAATTTTCTGTGCTCCTTCCCTTCCTCCTGTGGAGTCTTCCTGACAACCTTTCCCTCTCTGATTTCAGAAGATCCCTACAACCCCAATTCTGAGCACTCTCTCAACTAATTACACAGCTCCTCTCTCAATAATGTAATCTCCGTTAATAATTTATGAAATATGTTTGAGTCATCAGAGCAAAGAGGTCATACAAAGATAGTGACTGTGAAATGGAAAATGTGTTGCTTAGTTGCTTAATGAATTGCAGATGCATGCTCGTAACTTGGAAAAACTGAAGCACATCACATTTTGGGAGACAATAAAGCCTTGAAGTGCATTATGGATTTATGACCACAAGAAAAGCTACAGCATAAAATAATATTGTCATTACCTAAATATGCAAATATTCCAAGTATTCAGTATGCAAGAGGAAATGTCTACTCTTACAAGCTATTTGCAAACTAATGAAAATTATCTTTTCTGCATTATATGATCACGGAGCATGCAAAGAGCAATTTGTACTTCAATGGGGATGCTGTGGATTTCTGATTTCAGGGTGTGTTTTATCAGCCCCGCTGGCTCTGCCAGGACTCAGCAGCCCTGTATGATCTGCAGAGTGCTTGTTCAGTCCCACCCCGAGCTGTGCTGCCCCTGGCTAAGAGATAAATGAATATATGGAGGTTTCTGGAGGGAGGCTGCATTTTTAGTCAGTCCCGAGGGAATTTTAAAGGTAGCATTCCCTTCCATAGCTGAACTGCCCACATTGATAAGCTGTCCCTATTTCTTTGCAAGTGCAAGTCTGCAAGGCAAAGCTGTGGGTTTGAAGTCTGTCTGAAGATGCTGAACCACACCTTGTGCCTCCCTTTGCTGTCCAGCATGTGTTGCTCTGATTTTCTGATATTCGTGGAAATTCGCGGAAGCTCGAAGGGAAGTCAGGCAGGCAGCACACAAGATGGTGAAAAGAGGAATTTTATTTACAAAAACTTCTTTATATATTCATTAATGATCTAATAATCACTGGTCGATAGTTTTTCCACCCCCTATAATGATTGGTTACAGCTCTAGAGCATCCAGTACCAAAACAAAGAGATTAGAAAGCACAAGAATCCAACTTCTCTCTATTCTCCATGAGAAAGAAGAGAAAGATTTTGAAACAGTGCAACTACAAACATGGCCAGCCCAGGACAGGCTTGTGGTGCCAGGAGGTTCTCAACTCGCTCAGCTCTACATTGCTCCAACCATTCAGCCTCGTTAGTCATGCCAGATGATCAGGCAGCAAATGTGGCTTTGTCACAGCCCTGTTCTGCTTACTGGAGAGTGAAGGGAAAAGCACAGCCCAGCACTGGGATTTGAGGATGATCAGTTTCATGGAGGGCTGAACTTGCTGGGTGCCCTCCCAGGAACAGAGTTTCCATCCAGCTGGGGGAATAAAGCTTTAAGGACACAATTTCATGTTATGTAGCATCAAAAAGAAGCATTGTCCATGTCACAGAGTTGTAATTATTTAAATTTCTCACTGAAGCATCACATCATAAAAGTCCTAAGTACTGGAAGCCCCATCTGTGGAGGCTGTGTGGAAGGGAGATGGCCACCAACAGGCTCAGGTAGTAGCTGATAAACCATGCCTGGCTTTTGGGGAGAAATCACAGCTTTTCCCTTGTGTTACTCTTTGCCGTGAGCAAAACCCACTCCCTGTTCGCATCAGTGAAGGAATTTCTACCTCCTAAACCTGTACAGAAAAAAAAAAGATGAAGAGGGCAGCACAGGTTTGTGCCATCTCGAACAGCTTTGGTGTCTACAAACCTGTGCCGCAAAAACCACCCTGGCGTTTGCTGGGGATGCCCATCTCGAGCATCCTGGCAGGGACAGCTCTGCCCTCCAAGACAGAGGTTCAGTCATTTGGGACGAGCATTTGTCACACACCCACAGACCCCACTGCTCCGCTCTGCTTCTTAGAGGTCCCCAGGCCACGCTGTCTGGCTTCACGGCTGTTAATTACTCGTGTCTACTGTTAATTAGCTGTCTGCAGTCGGTCATGCCGGAGCGGTGACAGCCTGGGAGCCTCTCCCCAGAGCACAGCACAGCCCGTGGGCTTTGTTCCCCATCCCTCCATCTCCCCCTCCTCAGCTCCCAGCCAGAACATTTCATTTTAGTCACGGTGCCAGAGGCCAGGCCCCGCAGGACCTTTGAAATTAAACACTCTATGAAGTACAGTGGGGAGAAGAGGGAGGAGAAAGAGGCAATTTCAGCTCCTCAAGCATGCAAGTCGAGAGCTTTTGTGGTGCCTCTCAACGTGGTTTTTTTCAGCCGGCCACAAATCATGTCCTTGGCCATGCAAGGGAACCTGTCTCTGTGATGGAAATTTCCACACTTGCCTTGGTTGCTTTCCTGCTCTTTATTGTTGCTTTGCTGCCTTCAAGACATTGTAAATAATTTTACAGAAAGAAAGGGTTTTTCTTCTGTTGCAGAAAAAGAAATCCATCCCTGATTTGCTAAGCTTAGAAGCACAACATCCAAAGTAAATTCTCCTCTTTATATTTGCAGTTACCGGGAAGCAAAAGTTCTTCATTCAAAGACTTCTGATTGAAGACACATCACATAATTTTCAGCAAAAGAGGATCATCACAGGACACATTTCCTAGAGGCATTCAGTCTGAATTATATTTCTTTTGTTATGATGTTAAACAAAAATAAGTGGTTTGGAATTTCAGCTAACAGCTGTGAAATAGCCTGGGCAAAAAAGAAAAAATTCACAGGGAATAATTTATTCATCCCTTTCCACCTGCAAATTGCCTGAGAACAGGTTGAGTTCTTACCCAAATGTTACGGTGATTGTTAAAACATTACAAAATTATTTTCACAAATGTTTCTTGCTTGGTAATTTCCTGGTGACCCAGTCACTGTAGATATTTGACATTTGAAATTCAAATAAGCCCTTCTGAGGGGATACACAGATTGCAGGAACAGACCTATTCTCTGCTGGCTGAGCACACTTCAGTTGTCCTGACGGAACCCTAACCCCAACCATTCCACAGGGATCCAGGTGATGCTGTAGGTATGGACACTCCCGTCCCCCTCAAAATTAGGCAGTTCTGGTACTAAATGATTCTATGTTTTATGAATATTTTTATGAATTATTAATATTTATAATTCTATGTTTTATGAATAAGACTCCTGTTCCTGCCCAGCCTAAAGTATCTCCTTTTATACCAGCTTTTCCTTTGCCCTCTCCCAGATTTTTCCATCACTGCTTCTCAAAGCAAAGCAGGTCCAGAGTGTTTCTTGTGCTCTCTGCACCCCAGAGCTCCTTGTCCTGTGTCATTTCATGTGTCTGCCTCTTCGTGTGTGTAGGCTGGAGTGTTTAGGAGCCATTTACAGGCTGTGTGGGGTTTGGAAACTTGGTGATCCAAATGTGTGATGGGAAGTGCAGGGGCAATCCCTGCCCCATGAGGAATGGCACAGATAGGGTTTTTAGGGCTCCTTGGGATGAGAAACCACAGCACTCCCCGACATCCTGCTTCCCTTTGCAGTGTAGGGGCAGAAATTCTTTCAGTCAGCTCTTGAATCACCACAAACGCTGCTGAGGTACCCCAAAGTGCTGTGCTGTGTTCTGTCATCAGCTGCAGCCTCCCCAGAGCTGCTTCACAGGCAGCAGGGTGACATTGGGGGGCTGCAGAGGTGACCTGGCAGTGAATGAGAGACCCTCCCTGGCGACAAACGTGAGGATGTAAAAACACCTTTATTATCTGCAGAGCCGAGAGAGAAGGGAGAGCAGGGACTCATATCTCTGCAGCTGTGTGCTAAATGAATTACAGGAGAGAGCGAGGGAATAACATTGGAATTAAAAGGCTTTGAGATAAGATGGAAAGTGGCAGCTGAGCCAGGAAGGCAGGATGGAAGTGGAAGGGTGTTTACATGAGCTGAGGGATGCTGAGAGCAGAAGGGCTCCTCAATGCCATGAAAAGGTGCTCTGTGGAGGACAGACAGCAGCACAGCTGTGGCCAGACCAGGGATTCCTGCAGGAATGCTTCCCAAGGAAGTGTGGGAGAAGCAGAGAGATGCTCCTCTGCTAAAAGATAGCCTAACTCCAATGTTTTTAGTGGAGCTGAGCCATAAGATGCAGTGGCAGCAGGGCTGGTGTCACCTCGTGCAGGAGATGGGAGATGCTGCAGCTCAGTGGGACCAACTTCCCAGCACAGGCAGGGACATCAGCAGCTTTGGTCTGGCTGGTTTGGATCAGACTTTGGAAGGTCTGACTGGTTTGGATCAAACTTTGGAAGGTCTGACTGATTTGAATCAAACTTTGGAAGGTATGGGAATCCCAAGCTGCTTCAGTCTGGAAGAATCCAGCACAGCTGGATGGCACAACTGTGCTGGCAGTTGGCTCGGAAGGTATTGAGGGTGCCTGGCCTGCCTGACATCCGCATCAGAGACGATTTAAATAAGTTAATGGATTGAACTGGATTGTGCTGATCTCTTTATATTGTTATTGTGGACCATCAGCTGTCAACAAAGGGAAATCTTAACAACGTATTTAAGGTGCTTTGATATTGTGGATAGAGCTGTCAACAGGACTTAAAAAACACCTTCTGTCACGAGATTAGAAAATTGTGTCCCAGGAAACAAAATGCTCAAAGGCCATAAAAACCATTCCAAACTTTCCAGTTTGGGCTTAGCACTTATTTATTTCAGGGGGAAGGGGAGAGGTAAGAGGGCAAAGCTAATGAGGAAAGGGTGCTGCATGGGTTAATCTTGTATGGAGGGGCAAGGGGATGGCAGAGGAGGTGCCCAGTCCTGGAAGGAATCCAGAGTGGATGTCCCCTGGGACTCAGGGGTTAAGGCAGGAGTGGGTGCAGGGACCTGCACTGACATCTGAGCACAAAATGAAAAATCACCTCTTGCAGAAGCTGGCAAGCGGCTGGGGAAGCTCGGCTGTGCGAGGCAATTTAAGCTCAATCAGCCTGTAAGAAATGGAGAGATAAATCAGCACAATAAAACACGCTGCAGCAAACCTGGGGGGTTGCTGTGGCATTGGATCATTTGGCATATTGGCATATTGCAGTGCACACCCAGTGAGAGTGTGCACTGCAAGGACCTGTGGAGAGTGGCTCCCAGGAATGGGAAATGCTGAATGACCAGATGAACATATCCCACATTAAACCTTTCCATGTTGCCTTAAATGAGGCAGCTTTTCCCTGCATGGAATTATTTACAGCACTGCTGTGCCATTTGACAGCATTGTTTCCACTCTGCTGGTCCCTGTCAGAAAGCCCCGGGAACATCTGAAACACAAAAACAAGGAGCACCCTCATCTCCCAGCAAATACAGAGCTGGCCTGGGGTAGGACAGGAAATTAAAAAATTCACTTTGTCATCTTCCAAGTGTGACACGACCTCTGCATCATGGGAAGAAATCTACCCCATAAGGTTAAATCACTGCTTATCTACTTAATGTCAATCAGACATTAAGCAGATTGACTGGGAGATTCGATTTATTTATTTTTAAATGAGAACCCAAACAACTTAATACTCCTTCTTGACTTGACCTGCTGGCTGGCTGGGTATCCAGTTTAATGTGTTTGTTTGTTTGTTTATGCTTCTTTTAGTCTGTTGGGTCCTGTGGGAGTGGATGTCCTGTAACTGGGCTGTTGTGGCAGTGGATGAAACCCACCCGGAGATTATTCTTGCTCTGTAGCCATCTGCATTGGCTGCCCTGACTTTAGCAGCAATTTTTAAGCACAGGCTCCTGTGGATTATCCACTTGCTCTGGTGAATACAAATCAAGTTGCAGTTAAGATTAAGATACAACAATTTCCATGTCTGGAAAGTGCATGATTACTACGGGAGGGGGGGAAGTAGCAAAGTGGCACACAGGTGGCAGGGTTAGTCAGCAATTTGAATAAACGGCTCTGTGTGAAGAACACTGGATTTGGGAACATTTTATAGCTTAAGAAAGCAAAAAATGTAGATCAAAGATGGCATTCACTAAACACAACCCAAACTGTTCTAATGCTTTCACATGAAATTCTCATTTTCTATTCTGTAACATGTTAAGTATACCTAAGAAATAAAGCTGATTTGATACAACTGTGCCCCTGAAATGAAGGACAGTGAGTCACCTCCTCACTCTTAGTCCTTTGATCCATGTTCCTTACTGGTTCGGTGCATGTAAACGAGGTTAAAGAGGAACTAGCAAAGAACTGATGACAATTTAAGCACTGTGGTGATTATCAGGTAGTAATTAAAGGCTTGCTGCTGTGAAATCCTGTGTACTTTCTGTACCTTCCCAGACAAATTTTCTGCCGGCAGTGGGTAATGTTTTCTGAATTTGCAGGGTGGGATTGCCAAAATTTACAATTCACAGGTGTAGGAGCCCAGGTAACTCGAGTTTTAACGAGGCAGATGCTTGTGGATAATTTCTGGATGCCCTGACATGTTGTGGTCTAATCCCAAATTTTGTTTGTTTGTTCATACTGTGTAAACAGGTGTGAGTGCAACTCCTCCTCTAGACATAAAAATCTATCAAAACCATCCTTCTGTGCTAAAATGCACGAGCCAGAAAACAACAAAAACTTTCTTCTGGCTTTAAACACTACTCTCAATTGCAAGAAGAGAAAAAAAGAAGGGTGACTGACTCAAGTGGGCTCACCGCCCTCCCAGCTCTGTGAAGAGCTTTCAGTGCCCTCAAGTCAGAGGTTAAGAATCAGAGTTGGCTTTAAGGTTTTTGCCTGATGGAGTCTCCTGTCCCCCTGCCATTCCCATCCACAGATGCCCTCTGTATTATCTAAATCCTCCCTGCCAAGCACTTTTCTGACCTCTCCTGTCAACCTGCTGGAAGTGGGGCTGCTGCCTACACTGTCATGGATTGGAGATGAATATTTGCAGAAAGTGCAGACTTTATTCCCACTGTGGAACAAGCTTTGAAATCACCGCAGCAAGTCGTTCAGAACTAGTTTGAAAGGGTCTCTGACGGGCCCTGATTAGCCCCAGCAGCCCCACCCAGTGCCCCAGCCATTCCCCTGGGCCAGGTGCCCATTTAAACTCAGCCAGGGGAGTTTAGCCCCTGTCTTCAGTCGTGCTGGAGGAGCACAGCCGTGCTTGGCTCTGGAGTTTGCCACAAGGACCGAATTCGCTGTTTCACCATGGTTCCACATCCTCTGTGAGTTTGCTTCCTGACCTGCACTCCCACCTGGAGCTGAGCTCCAGCTCAGACTCCCAAGGGCTGAGCCTTGCTCGGCAGGATCCCTGCTCCTCTGGGGTGATGCTCTGCTCCATCCTTAGCCATCTGCTGGCCCTCTCTGCTCCCTGATGTTCTCCTTGCCAAAGGTATGATCACTTTTACCATATTCTTCCATGGCAAACACTTTCCTGATTTGTTCTTTAACCTCTATAGAGCATTTTTGCAACCACTGCGTGGCAGAAATGAGATTTTGGCTATGTCTCGCTGATGCAATGTCTGGAGACATCAAGGAGCTCAGCTTCTTTGGTGAACCTTGTTTTTTGTTTGTGGTTGTGTGGGTTATGTGGGAGGGATTTGAATCAGGGTAAACATACTCCTGAAGTGTGGCCTAAGGGAGCTTTACTTTTTATTGGGGTTTTTTTTGGGGGGAACACTTAATGTTTGGATTTATGTTCATGGACATAGTCATAGAATCACTCCCCTTTGCCTCCCAGCTCAGCTGCACGATGGACATGTTTGTAGGCTCTGTCTCTTGCTACGAGGAGAGGCTGAGCCTCTGTGTGAGTGTAATTGCATGGTTCACTCATCCACCAGAAGTCATTTCAGAGTAGCCCTGAAGAGCACTCCAGAGGCTGGCAGAGCTGATGGGAGGTCACCAGGTTCATTTTCAATGGGTCACAGTCTGAGCTAGGCTACATTACTGAAGAGACAGAGCAAATCTCGTGGGCTCAATGTCATTATTTCTCCCTGACACCACCGTAACAAAACCCTTTGGAGCAGTTTCAGCTCTTATGATCAAATAAACAGGAGCCAACAAGCAGGACTCTGTTTGTCAGAATTATGTCCATTGACCTCTGGTAATATTTTTAGCTGGTTAAATGCCTCTAGTGTTATGCTGGTTTCCATCTTAATGTGTCTTCCTAGCCGGGCTGGTGGAAAGGCAAAACAAAAAGCCCTCACATAAACCCTCCGTGTAGCCATCAAGAGATGTGTGACACCCAGGAGAGGAGCTGTGCTTCTGCTTTATGGCTGGCAAATGTGCCTGGAGATAGAAGTTCAAATGTACCTTCCACAGAAACCTTAAGCTCTGGCTCTGATATAGGAGAGCCAAAATAAGAGTAAAGCAATTCTGTTCTTGAAGCATGAAAAAAATACTGACAGCCCTTCCCTAGTGATCAAACAAAATCACAGGACAATAAAGTGGTGGAGGACAGGCCTGGGCACATTGTGAAATATTCTGTAGGAAGAGAAACTAGCAGGTGAAGTGCTAAGGGAATAAACAACATCTTGCAAGCAGCATTTCTGCCCTGCAGCCCAGAGCTGACTCTGGGCTGGTGCAGTGGCTGTCCTTGCACCCTGCTCTGCCCATCCCTGAGAGCTGAGCCTCCAACGCTTCAGGGCTGATGAAAGAGCCCACCAGATCTCATTTTATGAGCCTTCTCTACTGCTGTAGTCCATGGTGGGGGTGACTGATGTTTGGGTCTCGGCTGAAGTTCACAATATGTAGCTTAGCAAGGACTGGAAAGGGAAGTAAGTGAAGTTCTGGAGCTATTCTGGGCTCGAGACACACAGAGGGGATCTGTGTGGGAGGATGGATTTCTGAGGAGGACTGGGACTCAGGAGCGTAGCTTTTTGGCTGGTCAGACTGTTCCCCTTTCTTACCCTTGGCTATTTCCATTTATGAAAAATAAGAGAAGCTGCTAATATTAATCTTAGCAATGTACTTCTGGATCTCCTGAGGAGACAATGAGTAGTGATTTTTTTTCAATATGTGGCAAAGTTTCTAGATCCCCCTTGGCACTAGAAGGCCATATTTTAAACTGTTTGGATATGGAACAAATTGGGGAATTATTTTATAAATATATCTTTAAAAAAAAATCCAAGTTATTCTTAATGCAAAAGTTTATCAGGAATATGAGTGTGAAATCTTTCTGCCATTTAGACATAAATATATAGAGCTGCAGAGAAATGCTTAGAAGCAGAATCTCTTCTGGCATCACTGGTGCTGCAGATGTAGGAGTGGGTCCTCCAGAAAGACACACTCTTGCCCAGAAGACCTTCAGAATCTGCTGGATGCAGTGCTGTGCTGAGTGCAGTGCAGGGTGGTTGCACTGAAGGGCTGCAAAGAGCCCCTCTGTGTTTCTTTGCCTTTCGTAACCTGCCTTTAATTCTACAGAATCAGGAATAGGATTGCTGAATAATGAAGTGGGAGAAATGCAAGAAAAGCCCAGTAGATTGTGCTGTCAGCCATCAGAATAAGCATCATTCCTGTGAGAACAGTTTTAGAGATAACAGGAGGAACACCTATGTCTCCAGTTTCTGTTGATATTATTGAGCATGGGTAAAGGTCTGTGGGAGCATGAGTAGAACCTGGGTGTGTTTCTTGCCCTGCTGTTCTCTTGCAGAACTGCTTCTTGTCGAGAAACACTGGAAAAATTAGAGGTCTGGAAATGTAAACTTTGAAAAATTCTTTGGCTCCTTCTGCAGAGTTTATCTCTGAGCTCAGCTATTCTCAGTTCTGCGTGTAGGAGGCAGGACCTCATCTGCAATACAAACAGCCAAAATGGGGAGATGGAACAGGGCACTGCAGAGGATGGAGCTGGAGGGTGATGGCATGGGTAAAGCTCAGGGTCACTTGTCTCATTTTCATGGAATCCTGGAAAGGTTTGGTGGGAAGGGAGACAAAAGATCATCCTGTTCCACCTCTCTGCCGTGGGCAGGGACATCATCCTCTAGACCAGGCTGCTCAGAGCTCCATCCAGCCTGGCCTTGAAATTTTGGGCCCTTAAATTTGGGTGAAGGCCAGGAAAGACCATCACCATCTCTCTGTAACGTGGGAGACTAAAACTGGCAGCGGGACATCGGGCGTGTCAGATTTGTAGGAAAAAGCAAATTACCAGGACTAATGGTGTTTACAGTCATTACCAATTCTAATTGCCTTTATAGCATTTGAGAAGGATATCTGTGAACAGAGCCACATTTAAATGAAAAATAAAGATTGTGCAGCAATATTTAAGAGGTTTACTGTTGGACATAATTAGCAACTCTATTTTTTTGCCCATGTTTAATTAATGTAATGTGTATTTATATGGTTTAATACCTTAGAATGACATCAATGTATCTAAATTTAAGGCAAAGGATAACTCAAAAATAATTTAATATCAGGCAAGTTTGACCAAGGAGCTTTTTAAAGCACTAAAAGGAAACGATCGGGAAAATGTGGTTAATTATTGTGGATAATACACAAGAACCTATGCCTGAAAACAGAGCAGGAGTTGTGTCATGGTGCAGATGTATAAAAAGACACTTCAGCTGTGCCAGGCTTTGTAAACCTGGCTGGTGCAAATATCAGGAGTGCACTGGTGCCCCAGTGATACCCCAGGAACCCCAGTGAGAGTTCAGATTAAGCATCTGCACATGTGTTTGCTGAATTTGGACCTTGGACTTGAATCATGACATCGAAAGTTGGCTTTACAAAGATATTCTCAGGACTTGGGGCTGCTGGTGTATTTTTGTAACAACACTCTGTGTGCTTTGGCAGTTAAGGTAAATGACATCATTTTACTCTATCTTCTGCATTTTATTTACCTCATTTCCTTTTCTAAAAATATACAAAAGCTGACTACTCAGTGATATGAATCTGAAAACAGAGAAAAGCCAGCAACCCCTTGTCTTCCACAGTGTTCATTTAAACCACATCACACCACACAAATAGACACTGCTTGCAAAAGCTCTTGATGAGGAACAGACCCGAGGTATTTTGGAGAAGCAGAAGAAACCCCCTCCCATCCTTCCTCCCTTCCTTTAGCTTCCTTTTGTTATGTAGGAGGGCTGTGCTCAGGAGTGACCAGGCTCTCATTCTCTCTGAGCTCTGCACAGCTATCTGAAACTCTTCCCTGTCCTGCAGACTCCAGTCCTCCTGGGCAGAAAAACGGGAAATTAGTGGAATACGTGGAGTTAAGACTCCGCTGACCAACTCAGCAGAAAAAACCTTATAACTGGAAGAACATCTTAGATGGGAGCATCCAAATTCTTTGTTAGGACTGAGCAGGTTTTAGAATCTTCACATTCTGGTTTAGATTTCTAACACAACGGGTGGCTTGTGACATTCCTGGAGCTCCTGTGAGGTGGCTGTGGGAATTTGGAGCTGACCATAGTCTACCTTGAATTGTTTCTCACATACTGTGTGCCCATCTTGTAAAGGTTTATGAACATATTTGAAATGCCACTATTTGGATCCCATATCCCATCCGAGCTGTTTGCTCTCATTCTCTTCTGGAGGTTTGTGCTCCACCTCAGGTGTGCAGCTTCAGCAGTGAGTGCTCCTCTTGGTGTTAGGATAAAATCAGCCAACTTAGCTGAAATCAGCAATAAAAGCATTTGGATTGGGCAGGATGATTTTGCATGAGAATATATTCTGGTTTTTCAGTTGGGCTACAAGAAAGAACCTCCAGTCATGGTAAGTGGTTTATTGCTGGAGTGATTATCTTTTTCCAGCACCAGAGAACCTTAAAGATGATTTTTGGGGTCAGCTAAGCAGCAACTCTTCCCCCCATATCCCCCAAAACCTGGATATCTGCCGCTAGCACCTGCTAGGTGAATGTTGGCTGTGCAGAGGGTATGGAATACAGCAAGGCTGTGCCTCACCATTCCTCATGATTCCTCATTTTAGAATCTGTGTGTGTCAGTGCCAAACTACATAAACAGCTTCTCTTTACTGGGGTTTCCCAGAAGAGCCTGGTGATGGGCTGGACTAGCTGTTCATTTAGCCTGGCATTGCACTGTTCTTCCTAAATAATAAATGATACCCACCCTGGCAGTTTGTACAGATTAACAGCACTGGAAGATCTCAGGCAGAGAGGCAAAGTACCTTTTAAAACATTAATACTCCTTCCTTGCTGTAGAGGGATTTTGGAAAAAGCTATGGTCAGAGCTGGGTCCGCCTTTCACATAAGGTAAGTTGCATAAATTCAGCCATTTTCACCAGTCTGATTCATGCCCATAGCCTTTAGAGATTTACTTAAGGAGGTGATATTAAAAAAAAAAAATGCTTCAGGGCTAGGAATGCAGGGATTCTGTTTCAGACTGCAAACCCTCAGGAAATAGATGTGTTGACTAATTATGCTGCAGTGCATTTAAACTCTGGAGTTCTGAACTGTGTAAATAGCTGGGACAAGAAACGCAAAAGGATTTTGTTGTTGAGTCTTACTTTGAGTTCTGCTCCCTTTTATGGATCAAAAATGGAATTTCTCACCAAACCTAAAGTATCTATTGTGATCTGTAGTCTGAGCTAGCTTGGTTGAAAGTGGGAGAAATTCTTTGTGCTTAGCTGTGGCCCAGACAAACCATGTCTCCAGGTTTCTCTGTCTTTCATGTCTCTGGCTCACTGCTCTAGAGGGCAAGAGCTGTTTTAGGTTTGTCAGATGCCTCCCGCAATGGGGTCCTGGTGTGGGTTGGTGTCTCAGGGTCAAGTGCAAAGCCAGCAGAGGTTACTGAGCTGAAGAATTTTGCCCTGTGTCCCTTCATCAATCACACTGCAAGGTCTTCTCTGCTGTTGTGCACTGCTATCACTCATTTTCTGTACACACTTTGTTCAGGTGCAACTGCAGTATTTTCTACAAGCTCTTGATTTTATTATAATACAGCTATAAACCAGATAAAGAGCATTTATTCCAGCCACTATAAATACTAGCTGACCTTTTCTGCTCAGAGGAAGCTCACTCCTCGGCCTCTAGATTTTGATTTAGGATTATTTGTGGAGGGCAAATGGATGCATACATCACATCAAAATATCCATCAGTGTAATTTCCCCTAATGAAGTATTATATGCAGGAAGGAGGGTTTGGTTGAAGTAGTAGGCAGCGATTTCTTGTGATATAGAACAATCTTTTTAGGGATATTGCATAGCAGTTGTTCATCTTCTGCAGTGCAGAGCCCACTGGGAGTTGGTGGTTGATGGTATCTGGAAATCAGACAGGGATGAAACTACTGATAGAGTGGTATAGCTAAAATAATCTATTTGGTATTTCTAGGGAGCAGATAAACTTTGTATCACATGAATGTGCAGGAAACTTGTAGTAAAACAGGCAGAAAGGAGCTGTGTCTGCAGAGCTGCCAGGAGAAGGTTCTGGGGGTGATGTACAAGACCCGAGGAGCTGAAGCTGTTCTTGCCTTGCTCTTGGGTCAGTTTGGAGCAGAAGAGGCAAATGTTGACACCTCCCAGGCAGTGGGAAATACCTAGGGGCACTTCTCAGTGCCCAAACCACAATCCCATAGGAATTTAAGGGGAGG
Source organism: Acanthiza pusilla (assembly GCA_036630365.1). Taxonomy (NCBI): domain Eukaryota; kingdom Metazoa; phylum Chordata; class Aves; order Passeriformes; family Acanthizidae; genus Acanthiza; species Acanthiza pusilla. The sequence goes on from JAXCHO010000001.1 coordinate 4,933,250, forward strand.
AAAACCCCAGAAAAGTCTGATGGCAGCAAAAACCAGGCATGGGGGCCCTCAGGTGCAAGCCGCGCTGAGGGAGGAGAGGCAAGAGAATGAGCATCATTAGCATGATTGATGCAGCAAGTACCAGGAGAGCACGGAGAGATCATTGCTATAAAATGGCATGGGTGAGATACAGCCAGGGAATGCTGTGCAGTGGAGATGGAGATGAATGCAAAATACATGAGAGAGTCAAGCTGTGTTTATTGCTCTGCTTTCAGAAAAGCACCAGGTAGTCTGGCACTGCAGTCTGTAGATGTGATAAATAGGAAGACCCTGTGTTTCTGGAGCTAATAACCATTATTTGATATAATTCTATTGCCAAAAAAAAAAAAAAAAATCTTATTTTCCTAGGAAGCTCTTGTAAGCCTCTTAATTTTGGTCAAATGAATGAACAAAGATTTATGTGATTTGTGCAAGAATAGTAGTGTACTCATTCATTGCAAAATGTTAGAGTGAATTTCTTCAATATCCAAGTGCTGTTTCAGCTGCAGTGATTTGTTTTGTGGAATATACAGAACTCGCTATGCTGCTGTTTATTGCAAACGGCGAGCCTGGTTTCTAGCACCGCTTGCCAGCACCTCCAGTTGTTCTGACACCCCCCAAACAATAGCCAGGCTGCGATTCATTACTTTAGGCAGCTCGTTTGCATATGGTAATTAGGAGCCCGTTTGTAACATACCAGCATGGGTATTCCTGAACTCATTGTTCTGCTTCCCATCGCGAGGATGACAAAGGCTCCTCACGAGCAGAGGTAGCTGGGTTTAGGCAAATCCAGCCCCTTCCCATAGCCCCGGAGAAATCGCCATCCATCACCTCGGAGGACATGACACACGGCTTGTGTCGGTATTGTGGCTTGCGCTTGGGAGCAAAACAAAGGCGGGGGAGGACCCGCGGCGGCTCGGGGGAAGCTTTCCCAGGGAATTGCCGCTGTTGACCACTCGTGTTTGTGGGGAGCAGCGCCGGACCGCTCCGGTCCGTCCCCGCCGAAGTTGAGGACCAGGATGCTCTAAGTTGCCGTGTCCCCCGTGCTGCGAGGGGTGAGAGCGGGGGGCACCCACGGACACGCGGGGCGCGAACGGCCCCGGGGCCGCGGCAGGGAGAGGCTGCCGAGCCCCTGTCCCCCCAGGCGGGGCGGAGCTGCCCCTGCCCTCCCCTGCTCGGGGGGCAGCGCTAAGCCCTGCCCCGGCGGGCGGAGCGGGGCCGGGCCGGGCCGGGGCCGCCGCGGTGGATGCGCGGGGAGCGGCGGGGCCGGGGGCGGGCTGGGCTCGGCCGGCAGCCCCCGCCCGGGCTGCCCGCAGCGCGGAGCCCCCGCCAAGGTAAGGGCTGGGGGCGGCGGCGGCGCATTGTTCTCCGAGCGGGTGCGGGGTCCGGCGGGCGATGGGCAGCGCTGCCCGGGGAACATCCCCCGGTGCCCGGGGAACCCGCGGGAACATCCCCGGGGGGACCGCCTGCCTCAAGTTCGGGGTCTGGAGAAGCGCGGGACCGCCAGGGAAAGCCAAGCCGGAGTCAGTCGGGGAGGGTGAAATTCCCAGTGGGATGCAGTGATGGGCTGAGGATCGCCGATGGGACCTGCTGTCGCTGGGGTGATGGTCAGCACCTGGCTGTGGGGCTGAGAGCATCCCCAGGCTCGTTCCGTGGGGCATCCCCAGACTCTTTGACTCTGCCGAGCATGTCCCCACCGGTGTGGACATCTGTCCCTTCATTCCTCTGGAGAAAGGAGTCGAGCAGCGCTGGGCTCAGCCCCGACATAGGGTCCGTCAGGGATATGGGCAGGCAATCGGACAGAAATCTATTCCTGCGGAGCGAGGAAGCCCTTCCTCTGCCTTTGTTGCACTTGTTTCCCTGCCCGGCTTGGCCTCGCATTCTCCCACTTGCCCAGAATAGCCTCTTTCCCAGTATTGTTCTCCGTGTGTTTCCTCTCGCCTCCTTCTTCCTCTCCCCGTCCTTAGCACAGGTTCTCTGCGGACCTGATACCCTGACAGACATCCTCCCTCTTCCCTACGGCATTTTTAAGTCCAGACCTACCTTTTTAAAGAAAATTCTCCTTTTTCCTGAGTGTTTAGATTTGACTTAATCTAGCATCCAGTGGGTTTGAAGTAAATTGAAATAAACTTCTCTTAGGACCTGCTGCATAACAAGGATGAGATTTCTGGCTGCCTGTGCATTTGATATCAGTTTCAATTACACTGAGCACTGTGTGCTTTTAGATTCAGCTTTCTAACCTATCACTGATATGATGTAGAATAAGGCAGTGCTTTACCTTTGACCTCACTACTGCTTTTTTTTTAATATATGTATGGGAATAGATGGGTCCTTGGCTAAATGAGTGTAGCCTTGAAGAATGCAGCTGAAAACTGCTGATGTTGAACATGTCACTCCTGGAAAGAACTTTGACAGTGCCTGTAATGGCCAGAGAGTGAGATCGAGGGAGAGACCAGGTTAGGAGCTTGTTAGAACAGTGTCTCCAAAAGGGTCCAGTCCTCACCGTCTGTACTGTGTTGGTTTTCAGGCACAGATCCATTTGAAAGTGTTTGTGTCTCTGCTGGAATAGGGCAGTGCGCAGCTGCTGCCAGGGGGGCTGTTGATTTTTCCTTTAGGGGATTGTGTTCTTTAAGCACTGCCTTTATTTAGAGTTTTGCCTAATGGGAAGCAAAGAGCAGCTGAGCTCATTCTTGTAACTTTTGCAGGATTCCCAATAGCCGCAATGAAATAGTCAAGGCTTTAATCAATTTTTACTTGGCTATAACTTGGGAAATCTTTGAGCAGCCGCAGGGGCACTGGCTGGAGAGCTGTGTCTGCAGCCTGGGGAAGACTGCAGTGCTGTAGTTATGCCTGGCTCATACAGAGGCAGGACATAGAAAAATGTACCTATTTTCACTTGTGTTCTCTGCTTTTTAAAAATCACTTTCTTGTAGTTGCCCCTTTTCTTCCTTTTGAAGAGCTTATTCTGCAGAAGTTACCAGTGCTTGCCTTGGAAAGATTTATATTTCCTGCAGCATGGATTTCAGGGATTGGTCTCTTTTATAGGAAGATTCATCTTGGTGATTCTCTTGGACTTGCATGGGTGCAGCCACATCAGACTTGATTCTTTTAGTTTGATCCTGATGTACTGAGCATGCAAAAACCCTTTCTAAGAACTTGCTCCTCCATCCATTAGAAATATGCATGTCATCTTAGCCTAAAGAGATTGTGCAGAAACACTTCAGTGTGTTAGCAAGCCCTGGAATTCCATAATTTTGATAACATGACAGGAGTGAGCGAATTCCTGAGGTCTAAGATGCAGGTGACTGTTTTTCTGTGGTTTCCCATGCTGGGCTTGTGCTCTCTGAAGCTGGATGTTTTCTGGGCAGTGAGATGGAATTGCTGCAGAGTTCCCCAGAGTAAAAGTTGTGAATGCATCTCAGCTACAGAAATCAGGGCTCTTTCCTAGACTTTGTGCTATAACAAAAAACCTCAAAACTCTACGCACCACCTATGACTGATTTTCAATGTGTGTTATCTGGCTCAGTCTTGTGCGAGTGTGAAAGTGAAGTGTGGCATGAGAAGGCTCCTGTGAGCATGGCTTTGCCACCACTGTGGAACTTTGCTGATGTGGCCATGGATGGGCATTCTTGGTTTAGGCAATTCTGCTCATAGTTTCTGGTAATTAAAGCAGCAGAAGGTAAAAAGGAGGCCCACTGCAGGGCTTACATGATTTTGAAAGAGCTCTTGCATATTTTCTGTATCCTATTTTCTTCCTCCAATGCTTCTTAGCATCAACTGAATGGCAGGCAGGAGGGAGGGAAGGACCTGGATAAATGGAGTGTTCTGGGATCCAAGGACTCTGTTCGTGCCTGTTGCACCTTCCCAGCCAAGTAGTGGGCCAATGTGTCAAATCCATTTGCAAGCGGTAGTGTAAATTAAAGCTGGGGGATAAGGAGGTTAGAAGGTTAATGAGATGTCTGAACTTAATTGATTTTCCATACAAATTGGCTATAATGTCTTTTGTTTGCTTTTTTTCTCCTCCCAGGCTGCTGTGTTACAGCAGTTACATGGATATGAAGAGTAGCAAAAGGGGTGGGGGGGAGTCATGGCTATTTGGAAGCCAAGGAAACCTTGGCTTTTATATATACACCAGGGTTTTACTCCCTGGGGTGGGCTGATGTGTGTTTTTGGGCACAGCAAGGTAGCTCTGAATTAGCACCCTGCACCCTTGTGTCTTTGGGACCTGGGGCCATGGACTTGGTGATCCCTGAGCTGTGGACAGCAGTGTGCCCTGGCTGTCATGCAGAGCTGTGCAATCCCAGGCTGCACAGAAACCTTTTATTTAGATGCGGTGTCTGGGAAAACCAGAAGAAAAGCTATACTTTGTGTTAAATGATTTCTGGATCCTGAGGCTGTCAGGCAACGTCCCCACGAGGGTGGCACTACTTTCTGTCAGCCTGGCCTAGCTTTAATATCTCGATCAATGAAGCTGAAGGGGGAGGAGGGCTTATTAAAGATGTTGGCTTTATTCATCTGACTGGAAGTGCCTGACTTAACAATGAGATCATGCACAGACCACCAATATGTGGATTTTGCTGTGCAGATTTCCATTCCTGTTGGGAATACATCTAAGTTAGTGGTTGGAGCCAGCCCAGTTCCATGGGTGAGAGGAGCTGAGGTGCTTCCAGCTCACCTGGCTCCTCAACAGCGCTGGTGTTGCCCAGTTCCCTTTCCAGTCTGTGCTGGTTTCGGCTGACAGGTCCTGCTCAGGCTCTGCCCATCTGTGGTCTGAGCTGGGTGGCACAGCCAGCCCAGAGAAGTGGCACACCAGGACAGGAGACAACTTTAGGGCTGCTTTTGGTCACCCTTTCCAAAGGTGTCATAGGGAAGACATTGAATGTTTTGGTTACGTGACAAAATAAGTTACAGCTCTTCCTGAGCTCATTTTCTACGAGACCCATGTGGTTAAATCACATTTCAGACCTTTCCTCTTGGATTATATACCAAAACATAAATAATAAAATAGCAAATTCTCTAAGGGGCTAATACTATGTTTTGACTCATGTTCTGTTTATTCCTAACTGGAGTACCACAGTGAAACAGCTTTTGTGCTTAACATGGAAATTGATTGCAGAGTGACTGTGAAGAGTTGCCTGCAGACAAGAGTCTTCATAAAGCAGCTGCATTTTGATTTAAGGGTTTCTGAGCGGCCGAGGACAGCTGCAGAGCACACACCACTGCAAGGGAGATAAAGAAAGATCAAGGTTTTTAGAGCACCTTATCATCACAAGAAGGACTGATAGGAGGCTTGGGCTTGGCACCTCCGCATTTGTAATCAGACTTCAGATAAACCAGCACACGCCATATGCTGCAAGATTGGTCAATACTTAAAACTGTTTGCTGAGAATGACTCAGTCAAGAGTCGAGGGCAGGAAATAGGTCGCTGGACATCGTTTACATCCTTGTCTTGTGTGTGTCACCAGTAGTGCTGTGTGACAGTGCTTAGCTGGAACAATTCGTTGGCCAGTTTGGAGCACGCATATCTTATTTTTCGAACAGGCTGAGCAATTTGCCTCCAATGTAATGTTGGAAACCCACAGGCCAAGCTGCTATTGTTTGGTTGCAGCCATTTCAAAGCATTAAGCCTTCGTCTTGCCCCAAGCTATAATGCATCAGTGCTTTCAGCAATGGTTAACAGTTCCATGCTTAAATGATAGAGGTTAGAGAAAGGATGGATTTCTGTTTTCTTTTGCTATTTAAAGCAACACAACAAACCATTAAACCATAATTCCTTCAGAATTCTAGTAATTTTTGAAAAACACAGAGTGCACTTTGAATACATGCAAACTGTAATTTCGGTCCTTTGTTTTCTGTGTAGTCTGTTTACAGGGCAATGTCAGGAAAGGATATACTTATGTGTGATGGCCTCTTTGTTTAGGGACTAAACTCTCAGTAGATCAGCTGTATATAGAGCTGACAAGAGCTTCACAATTTCTGCATCTGTCAAAACTTCAGTGCAGAAGGGGGATACTGAAGTGGTAGAAGAAATGCAGTTCCACTGGGGGTATCTGACAGTTTAACAAACTTATAAAAACTATTGTTCAAGATGCCCCAGAACTCAAATGTATGAAGGCCCAAACCACCTGGATCCTCCATTCCTCTGCCAGGACCTGACTGTTAACTGCTACACTCCTCAGGTTCAATGCTGAACTTTTTCAGACCCTTTAGGTGTGCCTTGAGGTTGTAGGTTGAGTTGTTGAGCCAAAAGAATCCTTTCAGCTGCTGCTTGTTGGCCTTGGAGAACGCAGGTGATCAATTTCTGCAGTTATTGATCAGTAGTGATCAGTTCCAGTGGCCACAGCCTGGTCAGGCTCTGCTGTGTGGCCATGCCCTCGCAGTGGGAGATGGGCATCTAAAACCCTTTAATATATGTAAGAAATGTAGCCCTACAGTTTTTCTCATGCTAATGTCTGAGCTATCTTTAGTTCCTTTGAAAGAGAGTTCCATAGGCTGGTTAATCTCCCCATATATAAATCTCTTTCATACAATTAATCCTTTATTTTTTTTTCGGTTCCCAGTGTAGGGGAGGGGTGGTTTAGAAACAAATCCATTTACCTCGTGTTGCATTGAAAACAAACCCCGTGTACTTGAAAGCAGAAACAAAGCACATACAGAGACACATTTTTCTGCATCGTCTTGGTTATTATTGCTGTGTGGTGTCAAAATAAAAGGTTTCAGAGAACGTTTCTCTCTGCCAAGAACTTCCCAGAAAGAGATTGCTTTCAAGGCTTTCAATCTTGAAAATTCTTATGGAAAATCAAGAAACAAAAGATGAAAAATTGATGACAAAATCTTGACCCTCCTGCACGAATGGGAATCTTAAGATGAGAATTTTGTCTGGTGTTTTAAATAAGTATCTCGTTGGAATACTATATTTGTGTGCTTTTAGAGATATGAAATTACAGTTTCACTGAAATGCCAGTTCCCAGGTGTTCCAGCTGTATGAATAAATGATCTGGCTGATTTCTCCCCTCTTTGAAGTGAAGTATAAGATTAGGAATCAGATGCCTGGAATACTTCAATTATTTTTAAATAGTTAAACAGACCAGCAGAAGTTGTACATCCTTTCCCTTCTTACCCAACAAGTCCTAGAAGCACTTGGAGAGGCATTAGAAGTATCTGGGGACAGAGACCACTTTGTCTAGTTTAGAAAGAAGTCTGAAAGGAATAAAAATAATCAGTAAATAGTTTGGGGGAGTGTTTTCCCTGCGGTCAGCCTGCCCTGGCCCTGAGAACATAGCAGAAGTTGTTGCTTTTTTAGTCAGACCTTGTGGAGTAATTTTGCATGGCCGTGCTTGGGTTTAATGTAAGGAAGAGGTGGAGGATGAGAGGTGTTGGTAGGACAGGAAGATGAATGCTTTAGGACAAGAGGAAACTCATGTTGGAAAGGGGACAAGACTTGAGGAAAACCGGGAGAGAGGAGAGGAGAGCAGCCAGGCAGGGTGATTATGGACTGGGCATGGCACAGAAGGTGGCTGCCATCTGAAATCCAGCCTTGGGCTGAGATCACAGTGTGCTGATGGATTTTATGTGACAGAATTCCTCTAGAGGCATTGCAGTGCTAAATGCACAGGTTATGGGAACACGGGTCCTGCATCTGCCTTAACAGTCCTGCTTGGATGTTATGGAAAGCAGATGTACACATCTGGTAGTGGTTGTGCAAGGGGTTGAGTCCAAGCAGGAAAAAAAGCAGTTCTTATAAAGGTAAAATGTCTTAAATCTCAAAAGAAAAAAAAAAAAAAGGTAGGTGTGTGCATGTTTAAGGTTAAACCTTGACATGCTCTATCATGGTGTTTGTTTCTGAAGGTGATAATGGTGGAAAAATGTGTGTCTGGATTTGGGAAGATCTCCAGGCTGTCTCTAGTGAATGGAGAGTGCTTCTTGCTTTCTTCCCACACTTCATCCCTACTCTATCTTAGTTTAGACTTCTGTTCCTCGTTTAGAAAACAAACTACAAACCCTTCTGGATTGCAGATCCAGCAATTTAAACAAATTTAACTCTGAGTTCTCTCTTGTGCATAATACCAAGGAAATGTCTTTGTTTGCAGGAATGCTGCCTGACAGCAGGGCCTGGCTAAAAGGAAATTTTAAGTGACCAAAGTCTTAATAAAACTCAGTAACATGACTGCATCACATAGGATAGCTGCAGATGGAGCAGAAATGAGAAGCGTGGGAACTGTGCAGGGATGTGCTGCAGTAGGAGTCTTTCTAATCGGTACCATATTACTCAATTTTATGGTAAAACAGACTAACTGTTTCAAATCACTTGTTTCTCCTCCACTGTCAAAAAAGCTTAGCAGAGAGCTCATAGAATCTGACATTTTAGAGGCTAAAATACAACTGGCGTTTATTGTAAGCATCCTTGTTAGTGGGCTGGAGAGATGTGTATGTATTGTGTAGCTAATGTAGTAGATTCTGAATGCCTGGACTTGGTTCATCCTTCTTGCTTCCAAAACTTTAATTTTATGTTTTTTTTAATTGAGGTAACAGAATTTTTTCTAACTTTGCTTTGTTGTCTCAAACACTTTGAAAATCAGTTGCATCTTTTTCCGATTTAATGCTTTGTACTGTTCTGTAGAGGAGAAAGTTTGGAGAAGTAACCTTTCCTAATCCCTTCTCCAGCCCCACCTGAATTTGCTTACATGGGAGGCAGGAATGGGAAGCTCCAGGAGGTGTCTGCTTGGCAGCCTTGAGGCTGATGAATTATCTGGCACAGAGTTATGTGCTTATCTGTCAGTATTTCCTAATGCTGACCGTGTGAGTCTGCCTCTCTTGGCAGCAGCAGGACTCCTTTTCCATATTTTTGCCTTCGTTGCACTTACTAGAAAATCACCGTGAGGGTTGGCTGTGAGTGTCTGCTGGAAACGAGAGAGGAGTCATCTAATGATGGTTTCCGTGAAACAGAAGGTGAAATGGAGTTGAAATGTAATTGTGTTGGGTTAGTTGGGGGCATTCTGGAGACACCAGGGAACCTGGCCAGCTGTTTCTGTGGGTAATGGCATGAACCTGATAAACACACCAGCGTCAAGGCTTTTTCAGTTTGTCCCTTGGTTATCCTTGGGGGAAGGAAAACCATGGGTTTCTTGAGCCTGGCAGTGGGTGCAGGGAGGGAAGAGGGGGCTTTGTGTGCCTACTGGGGGTTACTGGGATGGTACAAGACCTTGCTTCTCTCCTCCCTTGCATTGCTTGCTCATCTTTAAAAGTTTTAGTGACCGCTGCTTCAGTACTACACACGTGCAGGAATATCCATCAGGGATGCACCACACCATTAGAGTGATCTTTAGGGATGGAGATTTTTTGATTATCCACCCCTATTCAGGGCAGAATGTGGGTCAAAGCCCTGTGGGTACATGGTGGGTTAGGAAAGGTGGGGAAGGGTTTTTGGTGTGTGTTTATAAATCCATCTTTAACCCTGGTTTGGGGTACTTTGAAGGTGTCTTTCTTCGTGGAGTCAACTTGGCTGCTAACTTGGTTCTTCCCACTTTAAACACAGGGGAACTGATGTTTAGACTAATTTTAACCTCCTCATTCTCAGCCTGAACCTCTTTTTTTAACCCAGCGTGAGTAGCTTTGATGCTTAATGACAGAAAATTTTGTTAGCAGTGCATTAACATCTTGTCTGTCAGTAGTTACACCCTGTCAGAGCATCACACGCTTGTTGGGACAAGCTGCACCTCTTCTCCCTGTGAGAAATCCCTTTCCCTGCTCCAGACTCCTCCATAAGACTTGAATGGAGCCTGGGTTGTGCAGCAGCTGAGATACAAATGTTTATTCAGATCCATTTGAGTGTGTCATCTTTGCTCTCATCTCTGACATATCTGCGTGGGATTTTAGTGGCACCAGGAGTCAGACTCCCAGTTTGCTTTAACAGTTGTTGTCTCCAGCTCTGCTGTTGGAGCACAGCGTGGCGGGGAGTGCCGTGTGCCAGACTGTGTGTCTGGCACTTCCTCTGCACAGTTGTACTTGTTTGGTTTTGTTTTTGCATGCTAGCGGTGCTCTGTAGTCCTGTCCTCCTAAAATAAGATGTGGTGGGGAAAAAAAAAACAAAAAACAACCAACCCAGGCGAGTAAGAAGGGCCATGGGTGGGACTGAGTTGGGGAGAGCAGCCAGAGGAGGGACGAAGGCAGGCGAGCAGAGCTCAGTGAATAGTGAGGGTGGAGATGCTCCAGGGAATGCACTGCCTGCCTCTGCATCATCCTTAGGAACTCTCACCCAGTGAGTCCAGGTAAGTGGAAAGGTAGCCTGAGGTTTGTAGTCTGGCCATCATTACACTGAGTGCCTGCGGTCCTGCTGCAGGATTTGGGGAGAAGTGTTTGCTTTTTTCATGGCTTTGTATCAGTCAAGGAAGATGTTGTGCCATTCCTTTCCCTTACTTGTGCAAAAACATGAGGATAAGCTTTGGAGATGTGTTCTGTCCTCCCAGCTGGGAGCTGAGCTGTGGAAGCTGCAGGGAGAGGGGAGGCTGCAGCCTGGGGCTTCTCAGAAGTTAACAACATAACTCCTACAGGATGGGTCTTTTAGAGATGTGCCTTATGAAGGAGCAGTGGTTGCAGGCTCAAACCCCTGCTTTGAGGGGCCAGAAGCCGAACTTAATTTTTTTATGTGTTATTTTTGGTTCTTTTTTCTGTGGTGTGTGTTTTTGGTTGGTTGGTTGGGGTTTTTTGTGTTTTGTTTGTTTGTTTGTTTGTTTCTTCATGTGCCAGTGATTTCTACAGTTGTAGTCAAGCCTTCTAAATCCTGGATACTGGGAGTCCCTGACTGACGTTTAGATGTGTTGGCCTATGTTGTAAAGCTAATATTAAACAGCAATGGGCATGCTTTACTCAGTGGTGGAGCAGGCGAGTGTCTTCAGTGCACAGCAGGGAAGGTGGAAGGAAGCAAAGTAGAGGAGGAAGGTCAGAGACTACAGCCAGACCTGGCTGTGTTGTCCTCCACACCTGTGCAGCTGCAGAGCAGTGGGGTCTGCCCTCACCCTCCCAGATTTTGGCTATGAGCTTCCTTTACCCAGGTAGTTTTGTATCCTCAGGCTGCAGAGTGGGGCTGTGCAGGATTAGCAGATGATAAGAGGAAATGGCAAATTAATCCATTTGGAACAATGTAGGTCCTGGTTCTTTTCTCACAGGACTAGCCTTGAAATCAGGAGGAGATGGAGGCAAAGGTGTGAACTCCAATCATTCCAATTTAGAAGAACATACTGATGGATCTAACACAGCATCTGCTGGTGGTGCCACTGGCCATGCTGCTGAGGTGTTCCTGCAGCAGCCTGTTCACCCTCCTGAAAAAAAGCAGCCAAGTAGATTGTTTTACACAATGAACTGGAGAGAATTAGGGGAAAATGGGATATTTTTTCCCTCTGAGCATTCTAGGGGACAGCAGGGCATAGGGTGTATTTTATACCCACATGTGCCTGTGCTGTATTTGGTACTAAAGCTGTCAGTGCTGCTTCCAAGGATGCCAAGATCATCCTGTGGCTGAAGTGGATTTTCCTGGCAGTTTTTCTCTTGTGCCTGTCACCTTCCTCTGCAAAACTTTGTGCAAAAGCAGCGCTGTGGGTGCCATGTGAGGGTGGTGCTGAGCCTGGGGGTGTCAGGGCTGTGCTGCAGGAGTTGTGAGCCCTGCATGGACAGCAGGGCCATCTCTGCCTCACACCGTCTCCAGCTGTTCCACCCTGCCCTTCCCAATCCTGTGCCCTGGAGCCATCAAACACAGGACCTCTCCCAGGCCTGGGGAGGAGGTTCAGGGCTGCTGCACCTCCCGGAGCAGGCAGGAGTGGAAATTCCTGTTGTGGAGAAAAAGATGTATGATAACACTCTGCCCAAAGCAGCTGATATGCTTTTGGAAACGAATAAAAGGTTTGGGAGGAGGAGGAGGTGGTGTCTGATGAGGAAGTTTGCAGTAGATGAATGATAACACCTGTGTGTAGTCTGCTTTTTTCCTCTGGGGCTAAAACAGGTGGAAGATTTGCTTTCAGCAGCAATGCCCATCACCTCAGGGTGGAGGGACTTTTAATGTCCTATTCAGCCCCTGATAGCACTGACTCTTTGCAGGTTTTGTCTTAGTTCTGGACATCTCAGGGTCAATCTTGATGCTGGTTGTCATGTCGTTTTAGCATCCTTTATTCCCCAGAAAAAGAAGGGAAGGCCTTTTGGAATAAGCTCATCTTAACTGGTTTCTTTATCCTGAGAAATTCTGCACGTTTGCAACCCTTACCTTCATCTGCGCAATGCGAGAGGTGTTCCCCAAGGCTTGTGACTTTAAATTCAGAGGTTAATTCTGTGTGGAATGTGAAAGATACTTGTGCATAGGGAGAAAAATCATGGACAGTTACAAAGCAAAATTTGCTTTTCCTGTGTTTTTGAGGAGTTGGAAAGATCTGCTTGAAATGCTTCCTTGGTTTAGTGATATCTTACGTGAGCTGGTTCTTGTACCTGGTGTAGTAACTCTGAGAGTAAATGAGTTTAAGGGCTGTAATTCTGAGTCGAGGAGCTGCTGCAAATGAACATCCAAGCAAGGGGGGTTTGCAGAGGGCACTGTAAAAAATGCATGGCAAATGCAGGATGGGGCAAACCTGCAGGCAGGAGAGCTCCTTGGTACGGTGCGAGGAGGAGTGATGGCTCCGAGCTGAGGAAGCAGCTACGCCTGCTTTGGGGGTACTGTGCTAGGGAATTCTTCTGAAAAAAATCCCTGCCAGACCCCAGGATGTTGGCTTGAAAAACGAGCAGAGTGTTCGAGGCAGAGCAGAGGCTTTGAAGCAGATTAATCTTGGACCAGACATCCTGACAGGATCCAAGGGGGTGGATTGTTTTGTGGCTTTAATGCAGTTTTCCCAATATTAGCATCACTCTCCTAGTGACTGTCCTGGGCTGTGAGAAATATATTTGTATTTGTATTTCTAACAACGTCCACGTGTAACTGTGTCAGTTATCTTTTGGGTTATCCTGACTTTCTTTTTCTTGAAACTGGGATTTTTTTTTTTTTTAAATTTTTTTTTTTTTGGCCTGGTATTGTTCCTAGGTAAGGTGTTGGGTAAAGCATGTTATCATGGTGGGAGGAAGGATTGCGAAGGATTTATTGATGGTGCTTTGTGCCCTTCTCAAGGACAAAAGGTTTTGAAAGTTTTGCATTTGCCTTTTCACTGCGCAATTATTTCAAGCCAGCAATTTCTCTGCAGCTGTGACACCCATGTCCAAAGGGAGGATGGGGCAAGACAGGAAGAAAAATTTAATTAAATTCAAATTTACCACTGCCCAGTAAATTCTTGAAACTAATATGACACTAATATAACATTAGCAATGGCTTCTTTACCACAAATCATAGCTCTTCGCATGCAGGATACTTTTTTCACCTGCAAGAACATGGTTACAGCTCCCTTTTTGCCTAAATAATACACTTCAAAGCAGCCATTTACTGGGATAAACGTGTCCACTCGGGGAGTTTAATTATATTGATTACCAGGGCACAAAATCAGTTGTGCCCTTGTTTTGGTTAAAACCAGCAGCGAGGCAATAGCTGTCCTTGCAGGCTCTGCTCCTGCCATTAGAATCCAAACTGTTTGTGTGAGCTGGGCAGGAATGTGCTGCTATTTACCCAAATTTTGAAGAAAACACTTAGCAGAGGAATGTGCTCAGCGTGCTCGCCATTCCGCTAGGAAACTCTGCGTGTAAAGGAAACCTCAAGCAAATATTTGGAAGGCCAGGGGGGCTTCACAAGAACTGCATGTCCTCCAGATTTTAGGGAGAGCAGCTCATCCCCACACACTCAGTTGTGTCTTGGCCTCTGTGCAAGCTCTGTCCCAACTAATGCTGCTACCTGGGTGGTTACAATAATCCTCTTTATTTCATTTTAATGTCTGTGTGAGTACCTGATATTCAGAGTGGGATTAGGAGAGGTGAATTGCTGCTGAAATTGGTAATAACAGAAAGCAAACCTGTCTGACAGCATCTGCCCTGTGATCTTCAGAGAGCAGGTAAAAGGAATCTTAATTAACTTTTTGCCAGGGTGGGGTAGTGTTTTTGAGAAGAATTCATTTGAGAAAGTTACAGCATGAATTGCTGTTGCCCGAGTTAGAACAACCTAATGAATTGCCATAAATTAACTCCTAGCCTATAGGGAATGCTGTATTTAAGGAAAAACAAAAAAGCTGTAAGGATTGCTCTAGGCTGAAGGGAGGGAGCTGACTCAGAGAAACTTGTTAAAGGTAAAACAAGAGCGTGGTGGTTCTCAACTGTTGTTGTCAAAACATTTCCAGAAGCTCTTTGCCCTGCTCCTGTTTGGCTTTTCTGCCTCCTGTCTCTATGAATCCCCTCCAAGCTGGTCAGAGGCTCTGGTGCAGCCAAGATGTGCCTGTCACAGTTGTACAGCTCCCAGGCCACTTACTCCATGAATATTTTATCCGATTTGTGTCCTGGACTGCTGCACATCCCTTATTAACAACTGCTTGTGTGATAGAAAATGGGAAGCTGTTATAAAGCAGTGGATAATTAAATACTTATCTCAGGACTAAACTGACAATGCTCCCAAAGAAAAAGCCTTGCCAGACTGTTCTTTTGGCTACTTGAGTCACACAAATGGGGGTTCCTCTCAGGAAGGCTGTGCTGGGTTCAGCAGGGGTGCTCTCCTGTCTCTGTTCCAGCACTGTCCCTTCAGCTGCTGGGCAGGAGGGGTGAGCACATTGTCACCACGGGATTTATTGTGCATTTTAATGCTTATAATCCAGCAGCTTGCTTGAAACAAATGTGGGGTGGTTGGAGGGCAAGTTTGGAAGAGCAAAGGTCCCTTATGTTGCCATATTGAGAATGGATCTGGGTGGCTTTACCTGTGGGACAGAACCAGTCAGAGACACTCCTTCCCAAGAAATTGCTGTCCCAAAGCAAGGTACTCCTGTTCCCACACAATAAAACCACAGGGGTTATTTGAATGAGAGGCAACAAGTACCTTTGACTTGGTACAATTGCCTGGGAGGGTTAACAAGTTTGTGATGTTTGTGATTTAGTGCCTCTGTGCTGCTGTACCATGAAATTCTTGTGTTAAATGCTCTTTCAGCTTTGCCACTGTGAAGGTGATGAAAACTTCATGCAAAATTTAAAGTCTCAAGTGAAGTGAATTATATGAAAGAATTGGGTACCCATCTCCTGGCAGCACCAGCTGCTTTGCGAGCTGATTTCCAAAAGTTCCGTGTGTGCCGGGTTGGTTTTTCCCGAGAAGTTTTTTCTCAGCTTGGGTAGAAACTGGCTTGAGTCCAGAAGTATCGAAATGGCCTTGAGTCCTGGTAAAACTCCAATTTACTCAGACCTTGCTCTGGAAAATGCCAAATACTGTCAGGCCTTTATGCTTTGGAGGTGCAAGAA
Source organism: Acanthiza pusilla (assembly GCA_036630365.1). Taxonomy (NCBI): domain Eukaryota; kingdom Metazoa; phylum Chordata; class Aves; order Passeriformes; family Acanthizidae; genus Acanthiza; species Acanthiza pusilla. The sequence goes on from JAXCHO010000001.1 coordinate 4,948,658, forward strand.
TTTAATCATCTGTGTGTTTGGCTTGCTGGAGGAACAATCTGAATTGCTGAATTCAGGGAGGGAGAAAAAAAAATAGCTGTAACATAAACTAAACAGTATTTCTAAAGGCATGATGTCTTGACTGAATGGTTTTAATCAACATAATTTGAATACTCTGTCATTGCTTAGCAAACAAAGCCCTAGTTGGCTCACACAGATACTGAATAACTAAAGCAGGCAATATCCCTGCCAGGGTATTCTTATCTTCCCAGTTAGGTCTGTGCACACACAGAGGAGGTAAGGGGAGCTCTTCTGCATGAGTAGGGAGGTGCTTGTTTGAGATGTCTGCCCAGAAAACAGCTGCCTGTCTGCGAAAGGGTTTGGGGCTCCACTTCTGGAAAATAGCCTTGGGTACCTCCTCATTTTTGCTGTGCAAATTATTTGGGTTTAAGCATGTTGTGAGCTGGGAGGGTCTGTTTTACAACAACAGCTGGGCAGAAAGGCGGAACCCCCTCAGGTGTATCTTAAAGATTCATTTAAAGAAGAAAAATTGCTAAGGTAAAGCTGGCTGTGTGTTCTTAGATGCATGCACAGCTCTGCTGTGTAAACGATTTCTTCTGCCCCTTGTTCTGACAGTCTCTGCCTGAAAACCTGGGCTCCTCACATGGCCATGGTTGGGCAGTGCTGTGCTTTCTGCCACTCTCCTGCTTGCTCGGTGACAAATCCTGGAGGAGAGGTTTGGCACAGGACCTCCTCTGGTGGCTGTAGGTGCTGTCTCACGTGGCAGGCAAGCCTTGGCTCGCTTTTCCTTGGGGATCCCAGCCCTCGGAGGGGCTGGCAGCTGTTACCTGGCCATGGGATGGGTGCAGCTCCTGGGGCAGTGTGGTAAAACAGGAGGTTTGAATGAATTGGTGCTGCGTGAAATGAATGCAAATAGCAGAGGAGATGGAGGAGGAATCCCTGTGTGTATGGAGTGGACAGGCAGATACCTGTCCAGTGCCGTTCTCTAGCTGCAGATCTACGGATCTTGGTCCTTTCCTTCCAAAAGAGGTTCTAAATGTGGGCTCTCAGCCAGGATAAAGCCCTGAACTTTCTAACAATACCTTTCGCTGCCTCATTTTAAAAGCAATTTCCTTTAATAGGAAAGCCCTGCTGTTGGTGTGTCCAGGGTTAAGGTGCACAGCTCACATGGGTGTGCAGGAGCACATCTGTGAGCACGAATAACTGCACAGCTGCTCTCCAGGAATTCCCATAAATCCAGCTACTTTTGCAGGTGGTTGTGTTGGTGGCACAGCCTTGTGTGTAGGGAGACTGTTGTCTTCCGATGTCCCTGTATTTCTGAAAACTGATCACTCAATTCCCGGTGGTGTTAAATGGAGTATTAATTCTCAAGGCTTTCCAGGCACATCGATGCTGTTGTGCAGGGATGTGTGCCAAGGTGTTCTCATTCAGGCTCTTACTGAAACCTGACACTGTTCTGAGCTGTCTGGCTTTCAGGATTGCTCTGAACCAATGAACCTGGGCTTCTATTTAAATAAAAAGGTTGCTTAATCCAGAGTTCTCTGTTAAAGTAAATCTAAACCAGCATCAAAATAACCTTACAAAAAGTGATGCTGCTGCTTTGAGGGAGAAGAAATATGACAAAGCAGTGTCTGTGCCTTTGCTAAATTATACAGGGAGCAGGAAAAGTGCCGTTTGCTGATGCTTCTCTGAGTTACGACCACATTATCCTGGTGCGCGTGTGCTGCCGGGCATGGCGAGTGCAGCTGTGGGGATACAGCTTCCTTAATGGCTCTGCTGTTCTGCACTGAGCCGCTCACTGGAAATCTTCCCATTTATTTCACTTGCTACATACACTCTTCTCTCTCAAGTCATCTTTTCCCCTCCTTGTTTTAGGCTCTCTGTTTTGGAAACTGTCACAAGGTATTTTCAGATTAATCTTTCTTCTCCCCTCTGCAACCTCCTCGTCATGATGTGGTCTCTGGCTCTTTTCATAGCTGTTTTGCTTCCTACATTGCTGAGACAAAGGAAAACCCACCTTCTCTAGGCTGGTTTCAGGCCAAGCCTGCCTCATTTAAAATTAGTGTGGGCACTTGCCAGAAAGGAATCCCAAGTCACAGTGTTTGAATTGCCATCATGCTGGCACTGGCAGTAAAGGGAAGAGTGAAAACATACACAAAACGAGCTGATATTTTCATATCTGGCTGTGTATTTACAGGATGTGGAAGTTTATAGCCATGCAATGGGAACCAGCATGGGTAGGTAGGATATTCCCTCAGAGGTCCCTGCCCGTAAGGGAAAAAGGGCAATATCCTGCCTGCATTTCTTGGGCTGCTGGCAGGCAAGAGCAGCAAGGTCACTGATTTTCCCAAAAGGGTTTTGTTTCATGAGGATGTTTGTGGCATGTGCTGTGCCCATGTCAGTGGACATGAGGAGCAGGTCAGCCCTGTGCTGACATCTCCTTGCCCCAGGAGCAGTGTCTATGCACATTGCAGGGCATGGCCAAAAAGGCATTTCATAACCCTTTTGCTTCGTTTGGGATTAAGGAATATGAGCAGCAGACAAATCTTGCAGCAGGGTGTTTTGTTGATGGCTGGATGTGTCTGTTGGGACAGAAAGCTCATTGCTGCTCTGATTTGTTAGTGCTGGGGGTCCTCTGCCTGCACAGGTAGGTAAGTCACTGTGGCAGGGAATGAGGAACATGATGGTGCTGTAGAAAATGTACTTCTTGTTTTTACAGTGTCTTCTGGGTGTCTATGGTGGTCTGCCCTGTGGATTTAGCATTTCAGGACAGGCCCTTTTTCCTATTTTGCGGAGTGCCTGGCCCAGATGTATGAGCAGCTTGCCAGGCATCAGGTGTTGGCCATTCCTGCTCCCACACAAGCTCCTGGGGACAATGGGAATCCCCCTGCTTTGGGTAGTTTGTGACATTGCCTTGCTGCTACACCTCATCTCCAGCTCCTTGTGGCAGTTGTACCTTCCTGTTCCTGATTTGCAAAGGGACAGGCTTTTGTTTTCCCCTCTGGAGAGTAGCCTTGTCTCCCCAAGAGTCCTTTGGGGAGTGATTTACCTGGGCTGTCCCTTAAACATCCCTGTTTAAAAGACACTGCCAGAGGTTTTGCACCTCCAGCCACAACAGCAGCTCCACACTTTGCCCCTGTAGTGAAAACAGTGGGGAACAAGTGCCACTAATGTGACAGTGTGCCACCAAGGTGAGCAAGTGCCATTTCCTCCAGGATCCTTTCTCCCAGATCCGTACAGGATCCTTTCTCTGCTGTCTTTGTTCCTGGTTTATTGGACCTGTCTGACAGCAGGGCTGGGATTTGCTCTGCCAAGGTTTCTTCTGTCTGTTTAATAGGTGCTTGTGGGCATCTAATAAGCAGCCCCGAAATGAAATGCATGAGAAGGTGAGGCTGCGAGCAGGAGATAGATGAGCTTTCAACTGTGTCTGTGAGGGATTCGCATCCCTGGGGATGTGTGTTCATAAATGCTGGGCTTGTTGATGGCACAACAGAGACATAATTACAGGTCTGTTCTCTGTCACAGCTGTGTTGTCCTCTTGTACAGGCCAGGCATAAATGTGGGGTTCCCAGGGGAAAATCTGTGTAATTATGTGTGTGTGTATATTTTAATGTTACCCACGTAAGGTAAAAGGAAGAATTTCCCATTTTTGTTACCACATGTCAAGTCTTTTTTTCCCTGCTCCTTTGCCAGGAGATGTGGATTTTCAGAATTTTAAGCTATTCTTTCCCCTATCCAATTTGATATTCTGTATTTCTAAACTTTAGAGGGTGCCTTTTTCTGGGTCAAACCAGCAGGATTTGTACTTTTTACTCATTGCATCTGCATGTCTCAGAAGTCAGCAAGTCATCTGATACTTTTTTGCCAAAAAAGTATTTTTCAAAAAAGGTCACGTAACAAAATTTCCTGCAGTAAAGATGGTTTTAAATACAAGCCCCACTTGGAGCTACTGAACCTCGAAGCATAATGCCACCAAAGACTGTAAAATAAGGAGGTGGGGTGGGGTGGGGTGTAAATCTCCATGTTAAATCACATAAACCCAGAGTCCCTTGAGTCTCTCTAATGCTATGTGATGGATGAGAATTTCCCAAAATAAATGTTTGGATTTTTTTTTTTTTTTTAAAAGGACTTCGTCTCATTATGTGATTGCTGACAGTGATGCATAAAAGCAATACAGGGAGTGAGCTCTTCTCTTGGTTCTCTTCCTCTGGCAGAGGAATAGAATAAACACTCTTGAATTCATATGCCGTATTTATTACTGGGGCAAACATTTAAAACATTTGACAGGAAGTCTTGAGCCTGGCTGCAGTTATCTCTCTGTGGCTGTGCAGAGTACCTGGTTTGATTTCTGTGAAGCCACTCAGGACAGAAAATGGAGATTGAGCCCAGAGCATCCCCTTCCCAAAGACTGCGCTCACAGGAGCATTATGGAGCAATTCTTTTTTGTGTTACCCTAATTGTGGCATGCAGTTAAAACCAAGAAATTAAAGTTACATTTGACTTTCTGCATTCATGTACTCTCTTTTTTCCTGTGCCTTTACTTTGCAGCCTTTGCAAAGACTTTGAGCTGTGTTGTTGGAGCACAGATCAGCAACATCAGATCAGGCCTCCCTGGGGAACAGGGAGTTCTCAGTCACCCAGCAAAGAACGTGTTAAAAATATCATGATAGGCAATACAGCAGCCTAGACAAGGCTTGGTGCCTACTACTGGAAAATAAACAGCTTGAACTTTCATGTCAAGTCCTAGAGAGGCTGAGGTGTGCCCAGTTTTCTAACCTGTTCAACAAAGCACTGCATGAAACAGTGTCACAGTGTGTGCCCTGAATTCATGGCCCTTGGCTGTAAATGGGAGTGCAAATCTGAGCACTTTGGCCATCCAGTGGGAAGAATTAATGGCTGAAAATCAAGTCATGTTCACTGACTAGAAAGTGGCCAGGCAGGGGAGAGTGGGCCACAGAGCTTGGAGAACTTCAGATGGAGAGAACCAAACTTGGCTGTCACCCATCAAACTTAGAGACAGTTTAGAATCCAGACCCTGATTCCACTGAAATTAAGAGGGAGAAGCTTTTGTCCCTTATGAAAAACAGGGAAAAGTTCTTACTGTGGTGACAGGAGCCTCATGTGTGTAGGTGGTGTTTGCATAATGCACCGTATCAGGACATCTACTCACTCCAAAGTGGCATCCTCAGCTGCAGCCAGCCACCTTCTTTTCTGCTATAAATAATGAATCCAGGTTTTGCTGCAAAAGTAGTCCCATTGGGGAAGACTGATCAAGGCCATTTTCAGGGTGTTGGAGCTTTTAATGTGTTTTCCAGCTGTGATGCTTTGTCTGCTGTGCTGATCCTCAGGCTCAGCTGCTCTACAGTCGGTGTGACACTGCTCCAGTGCAGTGTGGTCACTCTGTAAAGCTCGTGGGGGACTTGGTTTGTGTCACATCTCGGGCTAAGGACTGGAGAAATCCGTGAGCAGCTTCCCACCCATTGCTACAGTAATCTGGAACACCCTCACTTTGCCTGTCAGGTACGTTTTACCTTTCAGACTCTTGAATAGATCATTATTTGGTTGTAGTTTGGTCTGTGAGGATTCACTGATTGTTTGCAAAGCAATCTGTGATCTATTACTATCATGAAATCATGCTTTCTTATAGCTGTGAAAATGTAACTGGTGTTGAGTTTGAAAGCAATAAGGCTTCTGTTTTCCTGACTGTGTTCTGAGGATAAATTACATTTTAGGAGCACTCTATTACTCAGGGTCATGTGGGTGGGAAGACTCACAGCTCTGGTGCTGCATCAGTCTGAAAAATTAGAGGTGCTTGAAGGTGCAGCAATTTTAAAGTTCTTGCAGGGAAGGTGTGGTGGTAGCTGGTGGCTCTTGCTGAGAGGCAGTTTGAGACCCTTTAGATGTCATTTAAGTGTCACATTTCACGTGAAAGGGTAGCAGGGGAGTGGTGAAGGTTGGGGCTGCAGTGATAGGTGCTTCAACCTGGCAGCAGCCGAAGGCTTTTCAAACTTGGAGCACTTTTACTGATCATGGCTTGAGTGAACAGAAACTCAATTAGCAAAATTCAAATGAGGGGAACTGTTTCTGTTATGTGGTGTGAGTAGCCTCAGCCAGTAAATAGTGGGTTTGTGGTTATAGAATGGTTTGGGTTGGAAGGGACATTAAAGATCATCTGATTCCAAAGGGCAGGGACACCTTCCACCATCCCAGGTTGCTCCAAGCCCTGTCCAGCCTGGCCTGGGACACTTCCAGGGATCCAGGGGCAGCCACAGTGTCTCTGGGCACCTGTGCCAGGGCCTCCTCACCCTCACAATAAAGCATTTCTTCCCAATATCCCATCTAAACCTGCCCTCTGGCAGTCTGAAGCCATTCCCCCTTATCCTTTGCCATCCCCTGCCCTGGGTGGGCTGCAGAGCAGTGGCACGTGCTGTGCTTGCTCATGTTGGTGGGTGCCATCACTTTCACTGCTTTTCTCATTTTAATTTGCTCTCCCACTCCAGCTCTGGGATTTAAATACTTGCATCTGGAATGGGATGGATTCTGATTAAAATAAACATGATACAGCAATTAAGCATGTGATTATAGAATTTGCGCTCCCACCATTGGTAGGTGGGTTTAAACAAAAATGGGGGTGAGTAAAAGTGGAACTAGTTTGTATTAAAAAAAAAAAAATTGGAGTCCTCTTCAGGGCTGGAAATCAGTTTGTCAATATTTCTAAGTGGTTTGATTCAAGCAAAGGTTTTCTTTTCGCTGCCCTAAAATCAAAATGAAGCCAAAAATCACAGAACTGAATTAATTATCTGTGAGTTAAATCTTGCAAGTAATACTGTATAAACACTTCAGATCCAAGGGGGATTACAGGCAAATACTGAGCTGATGGAAGAGTTTAGGGATGTTCTGAATTGCAAAACAGGCATTTAGAAGGCATTTGTGGAGCTGCACCCCTGGGCTGGGAGCATGTGGAGGGAAGGATGAGGTAGCTTAGGGCAAACGGCTGCGAAGAAATTGGACTTGGCTGAGCCTGGAGAGACTGAATGAGAGCAGAGGACACAGGGAAGAAAAAGAATGGCTGAATGTCAGTGTCAGTCAGGCTTTACCCCCTGCTCCAGCCTGTCCATTCTCACGGGCTGCCAGTGATGTTTGCTGTGCTCCCCTTGCTCGGTGGGCTTTGGGGTGTTCTCTGTCAGGAACTGTGGCTGAGTAGGGTGGGTGGAAGCTCTGGCTGCTCCTGGCACCAATGGTCTCGAGCAAACACCTTTGTATGGATCTGTTTGCTGATATGTGAAATGAGCATCAGCCACAGCAGGGAACTTGAATCATCTGATCATGGAGTGCTTGGGGTGGCATTGTACTTTGGATCACTCTTGAAATAGAGTGGGGTTTGAAATTCTGTGTTATCCACCTCACTGTGATAGGGGAGGGGAAGAGGCAACTTTGGTATTATTTGTGATGGAGAATAATTAGTGTATTGCATAGTTTTTAATGCTGTATCAGGACAGGTATTAAGCACTGGATTCTTTCTTATACAGGACAAATTGAGTTCTTTATTCTCTCTGTCTGCAATAAAACCACACATGATTAAATAATGGCTTCATTTCCCTAAGAACAGTAGATGAATCTAAAATCTCCATCTTCCCTGTAAAGGTACCTACACACATTTCTTATTTGTTGTAGAAATAAGTTGAAATAAGTTACTTTGTTTTCCTAGCGTTTTGGAGTTTTTCCTCTGCTTGAAATGCTTTGACTTCTCTGTACTCATTTTTACCTGCTGTGACTTGTGGTGCAAGCTCCTTGCACAGTTAATTTCCTTGGATGATTTATTTACCAGCGACACTGCAGAGCCCTTGACATAGTAATTGCAATGATGTGATCATCCAAACATCAAAGACAGGAGCCCCTGGTTTCTCATCTCCCTCATGCTGCTGCAGTCCTCCCACCTCTCCCTTTGTGCTCCCTCTTTGTTGCTTTAATCCTCTAGGGGAAGGAAAAAAATCATAATTGGATAAGAGCTGGGTGAGTGCTGGAGTAGGTTTCTGTGTGTAACTGCTTCCCTGGCTGGCTTTGGTCAGAGGTGCCAAACTGCGCTGCTCCATCCCTTGGGCTTTGCTGTCCCCGTGTCCCCTCCTTGACCCAGTGCAAGGATGGGCTGTGCTGGAGCTGGGCAGGGAACAGGGTGGTGCCTTCCCTGCTCTTCCTGCAGATGAAGTGGGGGAGAGGAGTGGGGAGAGCCCTGGTTTGCTTTTTTCCCCATCTGTGTTTGCATTTTGAGGGGTCAGACAGGTCTTGTGGAAGAGGGGAAGGAGCTCACCCTTAATGGGCCAAGCAGGACTTGGCTGTGCTCCAGTTCTCCCTCTGCACCCTGAGTGTGATCTCAGAATCACTGGGATGGGAAAAGCCCTCTCGGCTTCAGCAGGAAGACATTTCAGTTTTAAACATGCTTCTGCAGAAACTTGGGTACCTCAAAGATGAGGCTCCTGGCTGGTCTGATTGGAGAGCTCATCTCTTGCAGGATCTCCTGTCCATCGCTGTAGGGCTGGGCAGATGTTGCAGATGTTCATCCCTTTGCTGTCAGGGCGTGGTGCTGGGTCCCTCTCAGCTCTGCAGGGGAGCCTGGTATGCTTCTGTCTTGAGAAAAGCTCACAAAGAGGTGAATTTTGGAAAAAGCCCCTCAGCAGGGAGCTAAAAGTTAATATGGGGGATTAAAGACCTCTTGGAGGGTGAAAGTCTGGCAGCCAGTGTTGAAGTGCTAAATCATTGCTCAGGGCATGCTGGTTTCACCAATTCAGGCTGAGACCATTAATTAACTTGTTCTGTGAGTGTGCACATCTCATTTAAGCAGCTTTCTGTTACTTGGGAGAAGTACAGAAAGGGAGAAGGTTCTAGGAAACCTATTGATATTTCTTTATCTCCTGAAAAGCAGCTGGAAGCTCCAGTTCCTGCAGAGAGCAGAGTGGGGTGAATTCCCACTCCCAAGATGATGTACTCTGGGATTTGGAGGGACCAGCTGACCCCAGGCAATGCACTTAGCCCTTGGCACAAATTCTCTCTCTTCCCAGACAGCAGGAGCCAAGGCTGCTGCTGCTCCATTACATGCTAATAGTCTGAGAAATAAAATACAATTATTAGTTGAATTGTTAAATGGACCTAGAGCCTGAATCAGAAATTGCTTTCCAACAGCAACTGGAGCATATAGTAACAAAACAAAAAAAAAAAAGAGGCAAAAGGAGGATTACTGCAGGGTTTATTTTTTTTTATGTGCTGAAGTACAGTGCAGGGGACTGTTTGGCGGAGGGGATGCAGCTCTGGGTGAGGCTGGGATGTAGCTATGCTCCAAGCTCTGGAAGTGGCTTTTTGTGTGCAGTCAGGTCTGTGCTTTGGTTCCTTTGTGATAAAGGAGTGGAGTCCATGAGAAGTTTGCAAAATATATTAACTTCCATGTGGTCTTTTGCACTGAAGCTGAATATCACTGTGTTCAGCCCAGTTCAGCACTCCAGCACTGCCATCCTGGAGCAAAATTGGTCTGTTTTTCAGAATCTGACTGCTGAGTGCTTCAAAACACATAGCAAGTCCTGAGGGTGAACCGAGAGGTCTTGTGGGCAAAGCTTACCTCTCCCACGGGATTGACAACAAGATGGGATGGGATGGAAGCAGGTCCAATATGGAAAAACCTGGGACCTTGCCAGGTGCTGGGTAGCTTTGCTGCAAATTTTGGTGTGGATTATGTCCTTTGTCTCTTAGTGAAGGTGGCAGGACACAGGGAGCAGCCAGCATCATCTTCTTCCCCTGCAAAAGGAAGAAAGATTATTTTGGGGGACAACTGCCCCCAACTCTCTTCACACTGGAAAAGAAACGAGGCCAGGAGTGTTGAAGCTTGTCCACAGAGCTGTAGGTCAGCATGGAATCTGCTCTTCCCGGAATGGAATGCATGGTGGGGTGTGGAGAGAGAGAGAGGATGTTTGGTTGTAAGGGTTTTGTTTATGCCAGAAGCTTGGCTGGGTGAAGGCAGATGGAAGTAATTTCAAGGGACAGGAGCCAGCTGACAGTTGCATCTTGATTCAGAACAACGATGGGCGAGCCAGTCCTTGGAGGAAGCTCTTAGCCTAACCCCTGTCATTTAGTGGTTGGTCTGTGCCCCAAGAATGGGGTTTTGTACTCCCTCATTGCCTGCCCGTGGTGTTTTTAGGTGCTGCTGCAACTCCAGCCGTTCCTGGTGTAATCACAGAGTGACAGCTCACAGATGATGGGGAATGATTTCTTTTCTTATATCTTGAATCCCAGACTCTTGGAGTGTTGATACTGCAGTAGCTGCTCTCCCTTTGGTCGGTTTGTGTATCTCAGGGCAGCTGAGGAGATGCTGGAGATAGGAACCTCAGAAGGCAAATGGAAAGAAGCCTAAATGATGATAACTGTATAATGCATTTCTCACTGCTTTATGCTGTCTTATCCCAGACAAAGGTTTATCTTTCATCCCATAATTATGTGACTCCCTGTAGGCAGCTTAAAGTGAGCTTTCGAAAGGTCGATAATTTTATCTATTAGATGCCTCCTATGATCTCTAAGTGTAGACATGGGTACTTGAAGGAAGGTTTCGAGGGCAAATTCCTGTAGTTTCAGTGAACTGCACCACAAGACTCAATTGCTTTGAGCCTGTTTAACTGGATTGGCCACATTTGCATTTGTGATATGGTTGAGTAATGTGCTGCTGGAGGGGGCTGCTTCCTCTCCCACCTTCCCTTTCAGCTTAAGCTTTGAATGCATTCCTCCAAGATCCTTTTCTTTTACCATACCTGTCCCAGAAAATGTGCAGAACCAACAGCTGACATTTTTTGATCCTGGAACTAATATTTTGCACTTGATATGCATTTTATGATGTGCCTTTTTTTTTTTTCTTTTTCCTTTTTTTTTTTTTTTTGCTTGTCATCTTCTTCTAAATTGTATTGTGTGTAATGGTTCATACTAAAGGAAAATAAACTTTGGTAGGTGGTGAAGGGAATAGATGTTTTTCCAGGCTGATTTCAGCTGCAGCTGTGTAGGGCAGCACTGGCAAAGAGTGGCTCAGCAGTGTGGTTCAGGGTGCAGAGATCACTCAGACCAAGGAACTACAGAAGCCCCGTCCATTCATTCCTCCTCACTGCTCCCTAAACCCACTGCCCACGCTGGTACGTGGCCTTTCCCTAAGGAAAGGGAAAAAGAGCAAACTTGTGAGCTGCAGGCTAAAGCAAACAGATAAGAAGCTTTGAAAACAGATGGGACTGTTTTGAATCAAATCCTGGAAGGGGGAGTGAAAGGCGTTGGGGGCTCCTATGCACGGGGCATGACTCACTGCTGCTGTCATCGAGGTCTCCTCTTACAGGATTAGCGATTACTGCCCGAGAACATCATTTATCAAACCCAAATTGGAGACAGAAGTCTCTAACCGAGAGCCCTTAGCTAAGGCACAGGGTGCTGTGTGGTGTCAGCTCATTTCTCCAGCAAGGTCCCCCTGGCTCTGGCGGCAAGGCTCTGGCAGGGGAGAGCCTCAGTGTGCTGCAGAGGGTCCTGGCAGGGCTGGAGACTCGCCAGTCCTGCTCCTCAGAAAATTGCAGGCACTAGGAACCCCTTGGGATTGCATTGGGGATTCATCTGGCTGGTGCAGAGATGAAGTGAAACTGTTGGATTCGTGTTTGGGGGGAGAGTTCTCTAATCCTGAAGTGCCTGACGCTGTGGGAAACTGCATTTGGAGCACGCTGCCAGCTGAACCTCTGCCCTTCTCTATCAAAATGTTTTCCTTCCTTTTGCCCCAGTAACTGTGAGTTTGGGGTTGTGGTACCCTGCAAAGTAGCCCATCATGGGGTACCTGTGGATGTGTGTTGGAAAGGGACCCTACTGCCATCTTCTCACATCTCTGGTCCTGGGGCAGGCCCTGCTTTGTCTGATGGACTTTTATAGGAGCAGCTTGTCATTTCTGAGTCTCTGCCAGATCTCATCTTGAGTGTACCCTGGGCTTTTATTTAACTCCAACAGAGCAGAGCAATGCTTTGGTTAGAAGGGTGCTTCCTGATAGAAAAACACCTGAAAAGTTCTTAAAATTTGAAAAAAAAAAAAAAAAAACTTAAAAAAAATTCTTAAAAAATTCTTTAAAAAAACTGCAAAAACCCCAAAAGAAATCACCAAACCCCAGCCCTACCCCTGGAGGTGTCATGGACCAGAAGAAACGAAGAGTTGTATGTTAATCTCACCACTGCTGCACATGTGCGTGGTTAGCAAACATCACCTGGAGAACGCAACATCCCTGACACACAGAGCACAGTCACTGCTCCACAGTGACACGGATTTTTCCTCTCCTGAGGTGATATGGCAAAGCCTCCCAACTCTGCTGCGTATCAGAGCAGCCTCTTGAGAAATTGTGTTCAGCAGCTTGAGCCAAGCCCCGCGCTGCCTTGCGGGGCACTGCAGATTAGTGCTGGTGCGAGATTGGGCTCTTGCCGCAATCTCAGCTATTTAATTAAAATAACGTGGAACAAAAAGGGAGAATTAGTTAAAAATAACAACTCTCGGAAGCACAACTTGTCTTTTTATTAGACTTGTCCTCACTTTCTCTGCTGCTCTGATAAGAAGGATGTTCTCCCTCTGGGATGGAGTGAATAAACTGGGATGAAACTCATTTGTTGGGGCATTATGTGTTAATTAATTTTGAACACTAATCCTGTCCCCATACACTATTTTTTCTGTTTTTACACAGTAGAATACAGTTCTGCTCAAGGAGAGGATGGGCAGTTTGTGCTGTCTTACAGAAGGGGAAGGTTGTGTTGTCTCCTTGTCCCCAGGGCAGGGGGAGGTTTTGCAGGTCACTTTTGGGAAGGTGGGAGCTTTTCCAGGAGCCCATCCAGAATATGGGAAACCTAAAATTCACCTCAGATGATGCCCTGAGGCTCAGCTGCAGCCTCTTGCTGAGGACAGGGCGAAGGGGCTGATCCCATGTGCCCATGTGGGGCTGGCACTGCTGGGAGAGATTTTGCCTTCCCAGTGGGTCATGGGCCCTGTGGTCCTGCAGTGGGCAGGACAGCACCAGGGTCACAGCCAGAAAGTGTTTTTAGCTGAGGAGAAAGAAAAACTGTATTTTTTTTTCTATACGTTTCTCTTTTTAGAATAATCTGAAATAATATTTGAGCCTCTGGACAATATGAGCTGGTTTCTTTTTTGTACCCAGACTTCTGATGGAAGACATTCTGTTTTTAAGTGGTCTCTTTAATCTGATGGGAAGTTTGCCATTCAAAGGGGGGAAGATGTGGACTCTTTCTTTAATCTTTTTTGATTAAGTGATACTATTTTTTTTTCCTATTCTTCTTAGTCCTTTCTCTGGCTCAGCAGCTACTCCTGGCTGCCCTTGCATCCTGCTTATTTAACTTTGCCCATTCTTTCAAAATCAATATATGCTGCTAAATTACTGGAATCGGAGAAAAAAAATAAAAAAGAAAATCCAATATGAGGTTTTGGCATGTAAGTACTGCTTATAAAGCCTTAGGATGGTGTTTAATACAAGCCATCTTGCTTTCTCATTTCTAGTGTATACATAAGTGTCCATAAGTGAAAATCCCTGTTCAAGGAAAGGAGTAATAATATTCAGCAATCCTGGAAAAGGGCTCATTCTTCATTCTGTCCAAGTTTCTAAGCTGCTGCAGGTGTCTGGAGCAGTGACTTCATGTGCTGCCCTGCAGATTCTTTCCCACCGTGGGATTCCTCCGGGCTCACTTTCTAGTTACAGAATGAAGGGTGACCTCTGTCCTGTCATCTTGCTGTGAGTTCAGGTGGATTAAGGGAGAGACTGGAAAAAATGTGTATGGAACAAATTCCAGTTTGGCAGTGTGCTCTTAGAATACACAGAGCAGGAAAACATTAATTACGTGGTGGCTACGGATAAGATGGATTTCTCAGAGGGGAATTCTTGGATACAGGGTGTTTCACTCCTTAAAGCAGGGAGACATTTGGGATCTGACATTTGGGGTCTGGGTATGGAACTGGGACTGTGATGGCCCTGAAGAGCTGAGAGCAACTTATAAAATAAGGAGGAAAATTGACCTCTTCTTAGAAATCCATGTTCTTTTTTGCGGTGTATTTTAAATTATGTTCCTTTCTAGTCTGAGAGCAATTTTCTTCTACCAGAGATCAATTTGTAAAGACTTTTATCTGTAATAAAACTGAATTTGGTTGGTTAGAACATGGAGCAGCACTGACTGAAGGGCAGTCCTTCCCGAGATGGGGTCATCCATGGGGTTGTGTTGGGTTCAAGCCCCTCCAGAACCATCTGTTGGCACTGAAGGGACTGGTCCAGCCTGGAAAGGCTCCAGGAAGCTTTGGATCAGGTTGCTGGTCCCTCACATAAATAAGTGCCATCAGAAAAGGGTCCATTGGGATTATTTGATCTGTTTAACTATTGATCTAAGCAAATCAGTCCCAGTGGAGGTTATTAAATCCTGGTGAGGACTTACACTGTCTACCTTAAATCCCTATTCCCATGGTATTTCTAATAGGATAAGATCTTGTTGCCATACAAAGGCAATTACACCATGGTGAGCATTTGCCATAAAAATAAATACCTGAAATGCAGAGTGGATCTCCCAGCATTGGGGTTTAGATCTCAGTGTTCCTGGCACGAAGGAATTTAGTGGGTGAGGTCCTGGGTAGTCCCATGGGAAAGGGGGAGTTTCCTGTGGTGCTGTTGGTTCATTGGTTTATATTTGCCTGGTATAAGCAAGAAAACAAAATTATGGCCTGCATTTTGTCTGTATGTGTGTGAAGTGCTGGGATTTTTTATGAATTGCTGTTTTTTCTGCTTTGTGGGCAGCCAAATAATTCTCTGCCTCTCTCTCCTGGGATTGTGGAGACAAATTTAGAGGTTCTGCTGAAAAACCTGCATTGCTCACCAAGTGCTGGCACTTTTGTGGGGAATCCCATCCAAAGTGGGGTTGAATATTAGAGCTGGTGGGGTGATTTGAGCATTCAGGGCGTTGGGAGCAAGGAATGAGCCTCTGTTTGAGAGTCCCAGCCTGTGTCTGAGCCACACCATATGCACAGAATAGAGTTTAAAAGGGTTTTTACTTCTCCCTCACTGCACTGTCCCTCCTGCAGCCCCACTGTGCTTTCCCTGGGAGGCTGAGGCTCTGTGCTGCGGAGGTTTTGGGCGTGGGAGCTGTGTTCTGGCTGCCCTCTAGTGAGGCTGTGCCCAGGATAAATCCTGCGGGAGCGCTGCTCTCCATCCCTGGCCTCTCAAGGTTTGTGATCGGTGTAATCCTTTTAACCTCAGCCTGATGATGCTCCACCTTCCCAGTGGGGATCTGACCACTGCCCCATTAGTGGCTGTGAAATAAGGGGGGCAAAATTCGGCTTTCCTGAAGAGCATCACCTCGGCAGGTGCCCATGGGGGCATGGTATCTGTATGATAAAATTTAATAAAATCGTGGGGTGGCTTTTAATGCCTGCAGGACTGCATCAGGGGGCTGGGGAGGTGTGTGTCCTGTCCTGCCCAGCCATGGGACAGGCTCTGGGTGCCACGGTGTGCTGGCATCCCTCTGTGCCAGCCACACTGTTTCAGCACTGGGAAAGGTATTGCCTTGTATCCATAGGGCCGAAATACTTCAGGGTGGGCTTTTTTTATCCTGTGTTTCTCTGCTTGGAGATTTTGGCGTTCAGGATTTAAAACACCTTAAAGCATCTCTGCCTGTATATTGTAGTAATTGTGGTGTGCACATGTGTGGGGAGGGTTGAAACTGGTGCAAGTCCTGCCAGCTGCCACCATCATCACTGCGATCTCTAGCATTAAAATACAATTTTTGAGATGAGGTTGGCAACCCTGAGGGCCAGGGGCTGCCCAGGCAGTGTTTGAGTTTTACACAGGAGGGCCCCCAAAACTGTGAGCAATGCATGCTGCTGCTGCTGAGGAGAAAAGCCAGGGAGAGCAGGAGATTTTGGCAGCAGTGGATGGTTTTAGGGCTGGAGCTGCCCTCTCCAAGAGCAGGTGTGTGGATGCAGGAGGGGAGTCGCAGCAGAATTCACCCAGGAGGGGAATTGGATGGATTCCTTGCACGAGGGCAGGCTTGAAACAGTCGCCAGTGCCCTGGGCCATGGAAAGACCGGTCCTGCAGCAGCAGAGTGCTGCTGCTTTTTGGGGATACCCAGGGGTGGAGGGGGGAGATTGGGTAAACAGGGTTAGAAGAGCTTAGTCAGGATGTGTTTGTTGAAAGGATCTGCTTCGGCCTGACTCCTGTAATTAGGTAACAAGTATATTTCTGCTCCTTGGAAACACTTCATTTATTAGCCTAATGGAGGGGAGGATTATGCAGGGATGAACCTAAAAGATGCCAGCCAAGGAGGGGTTTGCAGCTGGAGCGGCTGGGGGGCACAGGAGTGTCACCATGGGGCTGTGCTGTGGTTCACTCTGCACCCACCAGGCTCTTTTGGTGTTTTCTGTCATCCACGTCTGCTCTCACAGGCTGGGACAAGGAGGTTGTTCTGTGTGACTGTGGGTAAAAATCTCAGAAAATGTTTCCATTTAGGATGCGTCAGATTTTTGCAAGGGAAAAGAGATATTCTGCCTCGCACTGTCCCAAGAAGACACTGCAAAAATAGTGAAATAATGAGAAGGGCGAAATCCATAAATGGTGTATAAAACTGAGGATAAGCCAAGGCTGGAGAGCTGTGAGTATGAATTGATTAGGCTTCTCCCAGCAAAGCAGTCCAATAACATGCCAGAAGGGCACTCATGCAGAGATGCTTTAAGGTGTTTTGAATCCTGAATGCCAAAATCTCCAAGTGGAGCATTGTGGATGCTGTAGGCAAGGCAGGGCTCCTTTGGGGTGCTGATTTTGCACACATCCTCGAGGATGCACAGTGAATCAGGTGAATCTCTCCCCAAACAGCAGCAGGGCTCTACCAGAGGGCAGAAAAGCAGCAAAGCACAGGCACTAGCAGTGCTGCAGTGAAGAATGAGGTGCCCAAGGATTTCTCCCTAGGAAGGAATTTTGCTGGGAGAAATGAGGAAAAGCATCCCAAGATCTGAGCTCCTTGGGGCTCTCCTGAAGAACTGAAGTGAGGCTGTGTTCCTGATGGCATCAAGGGGGAGTCCCACAGCCACGGGTGGGCCAGTGGCTCCTGTGCCAGGCTGGCTCAGCCTGGAATCAGCCTTTCCCTTGGCTCTGAGCTGGCTCAGAGCTGTGTGTTCTGGTGCATTTGTGTGCTGCATCCCTTCGGCAACAGAACAGCTACTGAAACCTGCAACTGTGGGAGCTGAGATATTTAAGGTATAGGAAGAGAATAACAGGCTGTGCTTCCAGATCAGCTGGACCTTTTTGAAGCATTGATGGGTACTCTCTTTTCCTTCCATGGGAGATGGGGGCTGGTTGTTTGTGAAGGGATGCTTTAAGGGATCCCTTTGTGAAGGGATAGACGGGGCTGGAGGGAAGAGAAGTGGAACCAAGACTCCCCATTCCTGACTGAACAATGAAATTAGGGCTGTAGATGAAGAGGTGCATATACGAAAAAAATTTGAGAGTAGGAGGAGGAAGGGTTTGTTTTGCTACAACTTTGGCATTGAAGTTCTAGGTCTTGTTTTGTCCTTATTTCAGTCATCAGATATCCTCTTTGAAAGTACTCAGGTGAAAGTCTTAAATCCTACAAAACCACTTTCTTTTTTTTTTTTTTCCTTCCCCTCCCAAGCTGGGGCAGGAGCAAACACATGACTTAAACACCTCCTGTGCCGAGCTGGCCTTCAGCAGAGGCAGCAACAGGCTGAACCAGTTTGCTCATTGCTTTCGTCTCCTGACAGGCGCTCTCTTGTCCCGGGTGCCCTGGGAGGTGCTTGGCCAGGAATTCCCCTGCCTGCAGCCACCAGCTCGGGTGCCGTGCTGTGTGGCCAGCAGCCTTTGGCCAGCGCCAGCCCCACGGACAGCCCCAGTGTGCAGGAGAGCCGGGCCGAGGCCGGGGACAGAGCGGAGCGTGCGGATTTGGGGTTAAGGAGAGTTTTATGGCGTGTGGCAGAGGGTGAGGTGTGCCAGCAGCTTTCCCTTGCAGAAGGTGCCTGTCTCCTGAGTCTCAGGTGAGAGGAGCTTGTTGCTTGAGTTGACAAGTTGGGCGAACCTGGGAGGCTGTTACTGCTTTGTGAGTTGGGGGGATGGCCCTGGGGTTGGCAGAGGTGCTCCTGGAGCTTGGAACAGAAGTGACAGAGCATGAAGGGTATTCAGAGGGTTCTCCCAAGTTTATTTGGTGAGTTTATTTTTATTGTAAACCTGCCAAGTTGGTATTTATGAGTGTTGCTTGTGGCAGACCTGCTCCTGGTGTGGTTCCCAGTGCTGGCGTGGCTGGTGGCTCAGCCATCCATTTGGACATGATGTTGACCATGTGTGTTGAGGGAATGGAGGGTTTGACCATGTGGGAATGCTGCCCTGGCTCGGGCCAGGTGCTGCAGCCTGTCCCAGAGCCTCACAGCCCGAAAATGCTTGCTGCTGCTGCAGCTGTGGTGGGCTCTGCTGCCCTTGTGGAGCACAGAGCCCCCCCAGCTGCTCTGCAGGCAGAGCAGCAGGAATTTGGGCTGAGCTGGGCTCTGGGGTGTGCTCTGTGTCCTGCCAGGTCTGTCCTGCAGCCCAAGGGAGCTGCAGATGGAGCAGCCCAGGAGGGCTCTGCACCCCAGCACTGAGCCCCCCTCAGTCACCATCGGGGTCTGCTCTGTCCTGAGCTCCCTGGTGCTCTGCTTACTGTTTGACATCTGCCCGAAACCAATGCCCACAAGAAGTTAAACCTGCCTGACTGATGTCTGAGCTTTTCACACTGTTGTCTACGAGTCCCTTACGTTTCAATCTAAAGATGTGTGGAACTGTTGGCTGCTTTTCTCCTTCCACTTTATCATAGTGAAAAAATTTGCAGCAACCCCCGGAATATTTAGAAGAGAAATTGCTGATCTGAATGTGAGCTGGCACAAGGCACAAACAGCTGGAAAATGTGCCTTCCCCTGCAATAATTTAAGGATGTGTAGCATCATCAAGGGCTATTCACTGGAGCTGGCACTGTGAGCCAGTGCTGTATGACAGAAAATAAATGTTCTGTCCCCACCTTTCAGTAGGTTATGTCCCAAATATGCAGTGGGCAGGTGACAGATCCCTTTTCTCTCATGACAGACGCTCTGCCCAACAGCTCAGCTCTGCCTTGGAAAGGCTATGGGAGTAAATCCCTGCGATGGAAGCTGGCAGCAAGCATATTGAGGAACAGATGGTGCTGTGCTACAATTTTACCTGCTGTAAGGCCAATGCATCACTCAGCAATTCAGAAACAGGAATTGTGTTCCAGTGGCTGCTGTGTTCTTGTTGGGGGGAGGGATTATTTGATTAAACGTTCAGCAGGGGAAGGGGGAAGGGATGGTGAATGTAACTTTTTTAATGGTTTTTTTGATTTTTTTTTTTTTAACTCCCTGAGGATTTGAAGATGTAGCACCAACTAGATTTGTTTCCGAACACCAGAATTTATTTCCCCCTTCTGTGTGAATTCTAGCTGTGGGTTAGCTGTGTGCTGAAGGAGCTTGCAGAAGGTCTCTGTGCAGAAGGAACACATGTCCCATGTCCTGACAAGGCCACTTGGTGCCTGGGGACGGTGGGAAGGACAGGGCTGTGTAGGGGAGGGACAGTCCCCTCTATCTGTGCCCCAAATGCTATTGTCCAAATGTTAGTGACTTTGCAGGACATTGGAGCCCCTTTCAGCCTACAGCTGTGCTTTTTTTACCCTCCAAAACCCTATTCCTGGAGTTTTCCCACCCAAAAGCTACTACCTTTCTTGAGGAGCAGGAATATGGGGCAGGAGGGAATGAAACTGGGTGTAGCAGGGTCAGATCAGCAGCAGCTGGAAGTTCTTCCTCCTGATGTAGAACTGTAGGAAGAGGAGGACCAGGTGCTGTGGTTTCCCTGGGCTCGATGTCCCCTGTCCCCTTCCACCCATGTGCACAGGATGGGGGCAGGGTTCCTGGGAAGCATCCTCCAGGAGCAGCTGGGTAGGACACAGTGACCTGCTCAGGCACAAAAAGGGCAAATTGTGCTACAATTTTCCCCATTAATGTGAATGAGAACAGCAGGCTTTAAAAAAAAAAAAAAAAAAAAAAAGTCAGTTTGATCCTCTGACCTCCGAAAGGGCCCAGTATGAGCACCCCAGCTCTGTTTCCAAGCATCCTCTTCCTGCTCCAAATGGCTTCCTTTCCCTGGCTAAGTTCTCATGTCCTCTCCAAGGAGGAAGGGAAAAATGCATTATAATTCTGCAGTCTTGGCAAATGAGGAATCACACCCATGAAACAAATACCCGCTAATTAGGACCATGAAATGCTGATTGAATCACAGCTCTGATAATGGCAAGGGCAGTTTTCAACTCTGCTTTACATCCCAAGGGGGGCGGGGAGAGGGAAGCAATGGGAACTTTTCTTTTAGGAAGCCCTTTCAGCCCCTCTTATCCATCTATTTCAATACTTCTCTGCCAACAGGTACTGCTCAGTTCCTGCATTGTTTCCGTTTGAAGTGCGAGGGGGAGACTGAAGTTATTGCCGGGGATAATTGTTAACAAATGCGGAATTCTCATTTGTGCCCATTACAGCAGGAATAACTTTTTAAAGTGTATGAATGGTCTCGGATTGACCCCCATCGGGGAGTTCAGGCTGTTGCAGGATGGCCAGAAGTGAGATTAGGAAACTGTGGGGAGCCTGGCTGGGCTGAAGCCCCACTCTCAGCATCTCTGTTCTGCTTCCCTTTTTGCCAAGGTGATGAGGGAAAAGTTTAAGGAGTTAAAAACCAGAACAAAACATTGGATCCAAACTATATTGAGTTTTAACAGTTTATTTTATCAACAGTGCTTTGGCAGAACGGGAGAACGGGCTTTACCATCACCTCTCCCCTTTTGTTCTCCCCCGCTAGCTCCAAAATGAGTGACTGAGCAGTGGGCTGAGGTAACACCCTTGTCCTCACCCTCTGCAAACACAGGGATAAGGGGTTGAGAAGGGCTTTTCCTGCTGGATCTGACTGGTCACCAGCTGTGGGGACAGATGTGCTGCCAGGGGGGACCTGCCATGCCCTGTGTGTCTGGTGGGGCTGTGGGAATGGTGTGAGGCGTGGGTGAACCTCACCTGGCAGGGCTCTGTGCCCAGCCCCTCACCTTGTTTCCTGCAGGGGAGAGGTCCTGCTGACCTCACGGGCTGATTCAGCAGGGCCACAGCCACCGTGGCCATCCCTGCCGTCCCCTCCGCCTTTCCCTCCCGCTTCCTTCCTCATTGTTTGCGTTTGTGACATTTCCAACGCCACCGCTCCCACCCTGCCACCGCTCCCACCCTGCCACTGCTCCCACCCTGATGCCGCTGCTGGCGTCAGGACTTTCTCTTGGTGATTTTTTTTGTAAAAAAGGGAGGGAGAATTGGATCAGGACTCCTCGCTTTTGAGGGAGCTTTGCTCGGCTTGAACGTGCAAAATGTGTTGTCTTAACTTGACCTGTCTTGGTGAGAGGAGCTTGGAATTTCTGTAGTATCAGTGCAGGTTCCTTGTCCAGCTGCCAAAAGCTCCAGGGCAAGCACAAGGGTGGCAGCTGGGGGAGGACTGACCTGTGTGCTGGCTCCTGGAGGAGCCACGTGGAGCACAGAAGCAGAGTTATGGTTCAGGCTTTTGGTGCTGATCTTGTGGGTGATGGATTCATGACCTGTATGTGTTCTGTATTCCTGGGGCGGGGTAGGGAAAAAAAAATATTTAAAAAATATACATATCTAATTTTAGATATATGTATTTATTTTTTTAATGTAATTTTGAATGGTTTGAATAGCTAATGACTGCAGGATGCCTGCTGGGACTAAGAAGAACAGAACAGCAGTGGCAGGAGGAGCTGCAGGAGGTGAAGAGTCCCCCTGGGGTCGGTGTGTTTGTTGGTGGGGCAGCGCGTGGGGCTCCCGAGGCATGCCCGGCCTCCCCGTGAGCCTATTGAGGGCAGCTGGAGGCTTTCCACTGATTTCAATGGGCTTTGGATCGAGCCCATGGCATACTGCTTTGTTTGTTTTGGACGCCTTCTGAGGATGAAAACATCCTTTCAGTGGCTGCTCTTTCTCCTTCTCCTCTGGATCAGCTGCTCCTTGCACCCCGCAGCCACGATGTGACCCCTCTTTGGGAAAATGCCATGAGCTGCTCAGCTTGTTTCCTTCTGCACAGGAAAACACCCCAAACCCACCTTCAAGAGATGCTTTACACCAGAGCTCATCTGGTCTAACAACAAAACATCCCGACCTGCCTCCTTTCAAATTCTAGATGGTTATTGCCCATTTATTTGACCAGAGCTGGCAAATGAGCACTGTACAGGTACTTTGTTAATAAAATGAGGCACTAATTGTTGTAGCAACAGATGAGGCATTGTGAAATGTTGTTTTTGTGTTTCCTAGCTCGAGAAGCGCAATTGCAGCAGAATTGTGTTCACAGAAAGCATCAGTCCATGGCACCAAAAGTGCTGGCAATTTATTATATAGATTTACAGTACCAATTTATTTTTGCTTCTTGTATTTACCAGTGCTCTCTCTTTCCACTGGTTAGTGATTCTCCCCTGGCAGAAACTGGCTGGGAAAATGCACAGTTCTGCCTCGAAAGGATCTCTGACCTGACCTCACCTGTGGCAGGTGCAGCGAGATCTGTCATCTTCAGGTTGTGCAGGATCAAGTCCCAGATAAAAATACCCACAGGAACATTCTCTTGAGTGTGCTGGAGTGGTGGAGCTGGGCCTGGGGGAGGTGAAGTGAGTGCTGGTGGCCCTGGGAGAGCACCAGCTGCTGTGCCCTCATCCCTGCCAGCCACCGGCCATGGACCTGGGGTACTTTAAATCAGGATTTTGATGGAATGCCTGTGTCAGTATTAGTGCTCTGGTGTGCCACATGCTGAATGGGCACAGAAGTGAATCCTGCTCTGCTGGGTTTGTGGCCTGGAACTGGGGATAGGGAGAAAAAGCATAAAGGCATCCAAGATGTGGTCTTGGTTCATGTTTGATGTGATGTAGTGATCTAAACTCTGTCATACGAGCAGGTACGTAGGGAAGGGCAAGTCCTTTCATAGGTGCACACCTTTCCTGGGCTAGGCATGACCCATGAAGTCTAATCAAGGGCAGAGCATTGCTCTGAGTCATGATTTTTCTGGAGGCTACAGCATCCTGAGTTACTCATCCTAAGAGAATGAATGCACTGAGGATGTAATTATAAGAGTTTGGTATCACTTATTCCCATTCTTTAAAAGATTCTTGTCAGGAAACTGGTAGGTTTGGGTTCTTATTTTTGTCTTTGTATCCGTATATATCATGTGAAATGCTGAAACTTTACTATCTCATTTATGCTTCCTCTTACAGAGCTGCAGATCTCTGACCAGTATTTAGGTTATGTAGTAATTCTGCCCCATTTGCCACAGATTAATGAGGCTATAAAAGAATCATAAAGCTGGGGCAGCTGTGGTTATTCACGCTTCTCACGTACTTCCATCTACTGTGAAATACTTCATCCAGAAGTAATTACCTGGCTTCTCCAGGCTCCCTTTAATGCTCCTTGATGGCTCCAAATGAAGGAGACGCTGTCCCATTTTTGCCTGGGACATTAGCAGGGCAATGGCAGCATCCATCATGGACCTGTGCCTGAGGGACACTGAGCAGGTGTGGCACCTGTCGGGGAGCACGGTGTCCATCTGAGTGACCAGAGCTGGGCAAGAAACCCTCCTGCTGCCGGGGAAGTGTGGGACAAACCAGTGAGGCTGGATGTGTCACCTGCCTGGAACTCCAGCCCTTTGCTCCTCCAGACTGTGAACCTGCCACTTGTGTGATAAGACCCTGAAGCATTTCACGGCTCCAGGGAGGCGATGGACAGGAGTGTCCAGCCACAGAGAGGGGTTTGGCATTGCTCCAGCTGCTGGGACACTGCTGCAGCAGCTCTGGGCGGGAGGTGAAGGGACTCGACTGACTCACCTGAATTATTGGGCACGGGAGGTAGGAATTTTGTCAGCCTGGTGTGTCAGTGCAAAGGAGCTCATATAGTTTTGCCTCCAAAACGAGGATGCTGAAAGTCTTTCGTGCACTTTATTACTCCCCTGCCAGTTTGGGTGAGATAGAGGCATGAGACTGCTGAGTTTGGAGGTGTAGAGAGTAAATGTGTTTGTCTCTTCCTGTAATTTATTGTCAGTGTGACAGCTGCCTGTCCCTTTGCTCTGCAGGGTCTCAGTGCCTCTTTGGGGACTCCTTGTCCCCTCTCAGGCTTGGGGACCATCTCTGGGTGCTGGTTATTGGGGTGGGAGGCACAGCACAGCCTGAATGGGAGTGAGAGTGACCTGCTGCTGGGCTGGGACCTGGTTAGGAAGCAGTGAGGTGAAATCAGCCCCTTCAGGAAGGTGAAATCAGCAGCTTGGAGAGAAATTGCTTTTCCTACTGCAGCTTCCAAAGGCAGCCACAGCCTCTCTCCCCTGTGCCATCACTTCTCATGGATGCTTTCCAGAAAGACAGCCCTGAGCTGGGGGTCAGGGTGTCCTCCCTCTCACCGGGAGCTGGAAATGGCATCATTTCCCCCAGCAGCTCAGTCTCAGGAGGCTCTGGGTGAAGCCTCTCTGAAGGCAGTGGCGCTGCCACTCTCTGCAGCTCTGAGGATGCCACACATTTCCACCCCGAGCTGTTTGATCTCTCGTTTCCTCCAGATGTGACCTGGGAGCAGCACCGAGTGCAGGATGATTTCCCCTGGCACCGGTGATGACTCTCCCCTCCTGATGAAGCTTTCCTTGAGAAGGAAGCCCTTCCCACGAAGCAGAGAACAAGAGGGTGGTTCTCCAGGCTCCTGGCCCATCCTGGAACAGGGAAGGCAGTGTCACATCCTGTGCTGTGTCCTGGGCAGCTCTCTGTGCCCAGAGGGGTGCAGACAGTGCTGCTGGTGGCTGGGTAGGTGACAGCCTTCCTGCAAGTCCCCATCCTGCTCTGCTGGCCATCACCCATGCTGCTGAGAAAGGCCGTAAATGTGCACTTGGAAAGCATTCTCAGACTATGTTGTGTGTGATAGAAACAAATCTTCTTTAAGCTGGAGAACAAGGTTTTTTTCTCCCATTTCCTCATGCTTCTTTCCCCACAAGTCTGGGGTGGTGTTTCCCTTTATTGTATATCTTCTTGGTGCAAACTCACTCTGAGGCTGTAAACTTCTCCTGCCTTAGAAATCCACGTTTATACAAATTTAAATACAATTTGCATGCAGGTGTATGTTAACAGTGACCTGCATTAGAAGTCCTGCTGCCAAATGTCACGTAGGCTCCTCGAACATCCATCCCCACCTGACTGTGTGTGCTTGGGCACGTGAGGTTTCACTGAAGCCAAATTACAGCCCTGCTGCAGAGGCCGTAGGGTACTGGAGGAACTAGGTTTGTGTTTTGAGAACTGGGTGATGTTGTTCTGATGCTGATAGCGTGGTAGTGCGAGATGATAAACCCTGACTCGTGAAACTGGAGCATCTGCTGCTTGTTTTGAACCTGACCTGATTTTGTAGTTCTAGGTATGGCAGGTATGAAATTTGCTGTTTGAGGAATCAGACAGCAGCTGCTTAATCATTTATAAAGTTAAAAGACTGTGGCACTTCATTTCTGATGTGAAGTGCTAATTAGTTTACTAGGGGATCCAGACTGCAGGAAATTTGTGTTTCTGGCACAGTAGCTGTTCATCTTTAAAAATGTGTTTGTCACGGTGTTATGTTTATATCATTAGTGTAGAGCAATATAGTACAGCCCAGGCTCTGTGAGGAGGGAAAACATCAGCACCTCATTTAGAAATATGTAAGGCTGCTGTTAAATAAGCTTATTAGAGGCTGTGCCTCATCCAGAGAGGAGAGCATTAGGTGCCAGTCTCCCTCTGGAGCTGTGGATCATTTTGGGTGTAGTTGTGACTTTCAGCTACGTCAGGCACTTGATGTAGGTGGGGCTCAGTGGGCAAAAGCTGGGAATTGAAATTCCTGGTGTAGAACCTGATAAATAAAATATCTGCAGTGAATGCTGTTGTTAGTCTTAAAGGAGAGTAGCATGGCCCTTTTCGTTCTTTCTAAATTCAAGTTTGATAATGTGAATGACAGCAAATAAATCTTTGCGGAAGTGTAGAATTAATTTCTGAGAGGTCCCCAAATTTGTGCTAATACAAAGGATTAAGTAGGTTAGTAAGAAGCACATTATGGTTTTTTTTTTATACTCTCAAAGAACCAAATTGGTTTGCAAACACTTTTACCAGAAGTTGAATCTTGGTTCAAAAGCTCTTGATCAGGGCAGGTTGGATTACAGACTTATCCTGTGCACTGGTGCTGCTGCTTAAGCATCTTATGTACTGAGAGGTTAGAACATCAAAGAGAGGGCGCCCAATGTCTGCATTTCACTTTATATTTAAGTTGGTAATTAAGGGCCAGAGTGTAGCAAAACCGATTTTTGAAAAGTCACTCCATCTTTATTTGGGGTTAATTGCATTAATGCTCACAGCTTGACAGGCTTGGTTCATGACTGGAATTTAAAAAATAAAGTTGTGGGGGATCTGCAGCCTTTAGCATTGTCTGAAAGTCCTAATTCCCAAGTAATCCTGTTGTTCATGCTCATGAAACCTCCTATAAAACAGCATCTTTAAGCAGTTCTTAAATTTATTTTTAAAGGCAGTGTAATTGTGTGCTGTTGGCTTCTAACTTGAGCAAAATGGAAAGATTTTGATGAAAATATGCACAGAAATTTGTACAGAAAGGAGAAACAGGTCTGGGTGAAGTGGGATGAAGTGGGATTGCGGCTGGTTCCCAGTGGGAATTCAGAGGACAATTATTGGCTATAATCACATGTAGTCAATATAAGTGGAAATTATGGATTAAAGCATGTTTCAAAGCTCTGGTCAGGACAGACATCTGCGAGCCTGCAGAATTAGGCATTTTTTGCATCTGCACAATAACTCACCTTTTACTGTGGAAGGTTCAGAGACCAAAAATGATCAAAGCTTTAATTTCATTAGCTATCACTAGGGACTTTGTGTGTGTGTGTCCTTTCCTGTACGGCTAATCAAAAGGCCTGTCTAGGAGCAATACTGTATTGTAGATTTAAAAGCAGATTGATGCTCTTGTCCTCTGGCCTCACAGGCAGATGAATTCTCTTCATGTCAACTTCGTATGACTGACTTTGAAAAGAGGAGCAGGAATTCAGCTAAGCCTAGTTACATTAATTTTGGCATAGGAGATAACAGAAGGAAGCCTGAGAATCCACTTGGGATCATTTTTTTCATATTATGTTGGTATCAAACCTTTGTTCTTTCTATTACTCATTATTCTGGACCTACTGTCAATAATATGAGGAGAGGCATGAGTCTGTCACACATCAAGTTTTCTGTTGCCTTTTCAAGTGGCATTCTCCTTAGATCACTGTTGTGTAGGCTCATTCCTTATCAGCAGTGAGTGCTGTGTTGTTCATATGACTGCACATCAAACAGATCTGCAGTAGCTGTCTCTTGTGTTCCCCTGACAGTGGTACATATATCTACAAAGATGTTTTCTGAGAGCTCTCTCTCCCCCTCCTTTTCCTCACAGAATAGGAATCTGGATGCTACAGCCCTTGGAAACCACCTGGGTATTTATCCTGCTGCCTTTCCCTTGCTGGATTTTGTTTTCTCTTCTGACACAAAGGAGCCTGGGTATTATTTAAGTATTCCCAACTAACCCGCTTGCAATCAGGTTCTTAAAGTGGAAGTCAATAAAAGACTAAGACTGATGTGAATGGGTAATTCATCAGCTACATATAAACCCCACCGAAATTATCCTGAATTGCATTTAGCTGCCTTTTGCATCACAAACTTTCTTTGCTCTTTTTTGTTCTGTGGGTGTTTAACGCTATCCAGGTTCAAGGGACAGTGCACCCATGTACTTGGGTTTGCTGGGAGGTGAAGTCCAGATGGGACTTGATTCTTACTTCTTTTATCAAATACTTAATCTGTACACGGGATGAATGCATGGGTGAAGTTTCTATTCATGGGACTGGACCTGAAGTCCGTGTACCCTGAGTAAGGGTGGGGAAAGGGTTCTTTTCTTGCTCCAACCTACTCATGGAGCTGTAGGAGCACAAAGCCTGCACAAGGTCATGGGAATAATGATGGGAAAAGCAGCTGGGAGCGCTGAGGAGGAAAGGCCACAGTACCTATGGCTCTGCCTTCCGAGATGGAGCATTTGAGGCCAGTGCTCAGGCTCACAGGAACTTGTGAAGCATAAAGAATAGCTGTGCAGAACATGTAAGTTCAGTGGAAAGATACCATAGATCATAGACCATGAAAAAACGTGAAAGAAACCAACCAAAAAACCTCCCACAAATTCTGTGTGTTCTGCTAAAGGAGAAAATCCTCATCATCCTTATTTTTCAGTCTAGTTAGGCAATACTGTGGGGGGAAAAAGGCAAAACAAAAAGGCACTGAGGACAGCAGGCACAGCACAAAATCATGTAAACTTTTCCTAGTGGGTTTGTTGGATTTTCCTGGCGCAGGACAGGGCTGTTCCCTGCACTTTTTCTTGAGCTACAAAGCTTCTTTTCTTTTCTTTTAGAAATGGCACTTGAAAACGGGATTTTTTAATCTCTGTGTTTAAATTTGGATATGACTTGACCACAGTGCACAGATGCCATGGGAGATTTTCCTGGCTGATTCTTTTCCAAAGCAGTGTTACGTGAGGGAATGGCAATGCCCCGCTGCCAAGCCTGACACTGCTACTGGCCCAGGTTATTGGAATAACCCCATGGATGTTTGCCACCACTCTCTCCCAGTGGAAGAGTGAAGCTTTTTCTATTTAGTACATGTGGGTTGCTGTCAAAATCCTCTAAACACAGTGGTGGGCAATGCTGGAGGAGGAGGAAGAGTTTTTTGTGGCTACAGGTTCTAAGTAATTCCAGGGGATGATAAAACCCTTGGGGTGGGAATAGGGATGCTGGATTTCAACAGAGAGCCCAAATCTTTGCTTGTCTCTTATTACAAGAAGCCATATCCTTCTCTGCTTCAGCTCAGGTTGTAGCAGCTTCTTTGAAATACGGTTGTTGTTTTCCCCATGTGAGAAGATTTGGAGGGACCAAAACTCCCTGGCAACAGCATAGCCAAGGGACAGCAGCACCAAGAGGAGCAGGGCTGCTTTCACTCTGTTCTGCACGAAAGGGAGAAGTGTGATCTTGGAGATACAGGTCCAGAGCCTGTCTGCAACAGGCAGGCAGTCATCTGTCTGCAGAATTACATCACCCAGCTGCCACAGCAGAGCTCACGGTGCCGAGCTCCTGCAGCACGGAGAAGGTTGATTAATAAGGAACGAAAGGGGTTTGTGAATACTTGCATGGTGCTGCTGCGGGCACGCAGGTGTCTTCCTCCTGTGAGCACCATTTGGGACAGGCAGGCAGTGCCCTTGGGGAAGCAGTGCCAGCAATGCCATGGGATTTAGCTCTCCCATCTCCCTGCATGTGAGCTGCTCCTGCCCCTTTCCATTCATTGCATCGCATAAGAGTTTGCACTTACAGGTCAATCTTGCTGATCATTTTAGCCACAAGTCTGCTCTTCGAATCGTTTCTTCAGCAAGGTGCTGATGATGGTGTGTTGGGCTCCCTGCAGCTTCTGTCCCAAAAACCTTAGGAAGTGTCAGGTCCTCTGAGGGGGGGTCTTAGAAAGATTAATCATCCTTTTTCTTCCACCCTCCCTAACTTGTAATAGGGAAGAGCTCTCGAATGGAAGGTGCGGCTTGGGAGCATTAACACTTTAGGCCCCAGAAGGGCAGGGTGCTGCCTAATTGTAAACTGGCTCGAGGCAAGGCTGGAGTCTCTCCTGGGTTATTATTGCAGTGTTCATTTGCTGTGGGCTGTTTGTGAAGAGCTTGGCTACAATGCCCAGCTTTGTTTTTCTCGTGCAGAAAGTGTTGTGTTAATGGAGGTAGAGTCGAGCAAATCATCTCTTTAGCACGTTTTGGGTGTTTTATCCATATGATGCAACAACCCAAGGGGGAAGTGTTGGACAGAGGGTGTCTCTGTGCTGTGGGTATTTGCCACAGTCAGAGCTGGAAGAGAAGTTAGTGTGTCTGTTTTACTGTGAAGGTGGTGAGGCTCTGGCACAAGTTGTGTTCAAAGCCAGGCTGGACAGGGCTTGGAGCAGCCTGGTCTGGTGGAAGGTGTTCCTGCCCATGGCAGGGGGTCGAACGAGACCAACTTCAAGGTTTCTTCCAAGCTATTCCATGATTCTATTCCTGCAAGACCGATTTTTTTTTTCCTCCCCCCTCTTTCCTCCACTTGCTGGTTCCCAGAAGTGCCTTTTTCAAGTGGGATTTCTAGTGTATAATTTGAGCACGGGCTCAGCCGGGAGAAAACGATGACAGCTTTGTTCCCTGTATAGCAGATAATGAGGTGTTGGAGGCAGATAGCGTTTATTCGTGTGTGGAGCGCCTGCCCAGCTCACTGAAGTGCGGCAGCGCTGAACGCCGGCGAGCGCCTTGCTCTCCTCCCGCAGCATCCAAATGGGCTTGTTGTCAGGGCATATGGCAAAAGGGTTAAAATTTAATTAGAAAACATAGTGGTAGCTACTGGAGCTTAGCAGAGCTTTATATAAGCCGCTAAGGACAAGGCTGCTGTGTGAGCTGCTGGTAGGGCTGAGCTACTGCAGCCGCTGGCTGGGCGTCAGGAGCCGGGGCATGCCTGGGAATCTGCCCAGGAAGCGCCGTGAAAGAGGAGTTTGTTCGAAGGCTTGACCCTGGCTCCGAGCAGCAGCCCTGCCCGCCGTATAAAGCCGGGCAGCCTCATGCCAGGCGTCTGAGCGAGGCGGAGCAGCCAGCGGCGGCACGGCACGGGGCTCGGTGCGCCCATGGCTTCGGTGTTCATGTGCGGCGTGGAGGACCTGCTGTTCAGCGGCAGCCGCTTCGTGTGGACCGTGACGGTGGCAGCGCTGCGCCGGTGGTACGCGGCCCGGCTGCGGGCGTGCCGCCAGGCGCTGCGAGCCTGGTGTGGCCTCCGCGATGTCTACCAGGTAAAAAAAAACAACCCTGCCTGCCGTCCCGGCTGCTCCTTGAAGCGCCATCCCGGCACTGATGGTGCTCGCTCCCTCCGTGCGCTCCCCCGGCGAGGCAGGGCTGGGATGGTGCTCAGGGATCCTGTCCTGGCTCTGAGCTGATCCCGGTGTTGCTTTCCAAGTGCCGGCTCTGTGCCTGAGCTCAGCGTCTGGGGGAGATGTTTTCTGTGCCAGATGTGTTTTATCGGTCGATCTCAAAGTGTTTTGGCAGCCGGCTGGCCCCGTGTCACAGCCCCTCGGAGCCCCTCTGGCTGCTGTCACCATCCTTGCGCTCGGGATGTGGGGGACACGGAGCTCCTCTCTGCCTGTGCACTCGGAGCACGATGCTCCCATGGGAGAGACTGGCTGTGGCTTTTTCTGCTGTTTGTGTCACTGAATAGTGGCAGCTTGTAATGGGATAGTGCCTTGCGTGGCAGAGGGGTTGCTGCTTGGGGGCTGCAGTGAGTCCTGCAGCAGCAATTGGGGGGCTCCCCTTCCTGCAGGGAGGAAACACAGCCCTCTACTTGCAGTTATTGTGGTATCCAGTTGCAGTGAGGGTGGTGGCACTCTTTTTCGAGTCTGTTTTTGCTGGCAGCTATTTATTTCTGCGTGTCTGTATTTCTGTCTCGCATGTGAACTTGTGCTGCGTGCCCGCTCTCAGTGTTTGCCACATTAGGGTGAATATTTCAAAGCAGCCTCTTCCCTCTCCCTGGTGTGTTGCAATACACAGAATGACACAGCCCATAGCAAACAGCTCTCCAGAGCCATCAGGATGCAACTTCCATGGGAAAGTCATGCTAACAGGACATCTGTGCCTGTTTAATCCTAAAGCGATCTGTTGGTATTTAGCTTTAAGGTAGGCTCAGGAGTGGGAGAGCAGCTTTGCAGTGGTAGGAGTACAAGTGCTTGAATGTGTATTGGGCAGATAATGGATGTAAACACTCGGTGACGTGTCTGACACAGGTGGCATTGTGCATATGGATGCAGGTATGGATCATGAGTAGTTAGGGAATACAGGGGTGAAAGCATCATTGCTCCTCATTTGCCCACCTTTACTGACCTGTAGGAATGTGGTGGGATGCAGTCCTGGCTCTCTTCCTCTGTAAATAAAATCCAGCTGCACCTGTGCTGTGTATGTGTTACTTTTGGAGTCCATTCACATAAAGAGCATGGAGCTCAGGCTGCCTTCCCTCTCCACTGCATCCCCATGGAGGGCTGGAATATCCCTCCAGGGCTGGAATAAAAGCTTGGTGAGGACCAGCTCTGACAACAGCTGTATTCAGCCTGTTCAGCTGCCATACTCCAATGGCTGGCTTGAAATGAAAAGAGGTTTTTTTCAAAACAAAGTGTGACTGTATCTCTGCCCAAACTTAGTGTGTCCTAGTGGTTGCTTTGTCTTGTCTTTTCTTTATGAAGTGATGTGTGCCTGTGTCTGAAAGTGAAAATGGGTAAAAAGAGATTTGCCTTCTCTTGTCCTACCAGGCAGACCTTGAGCCAGAGGAGTGGACAGGGAGTGCCCCTTCCCCTCTCTCCTCTGCCCACAGTTTGTCACAGCCAGACACAGCTGGGGACACGCAGGGACCTGTTGCTCCCCACTCACTGCTCTGAGGGTCCTCCCTGGGAGGTGAAACTTGGCCGGAACAGGACAGCTCTCACATTTTAACGTCAGGAATTTGCTAGTGGTAATTTGGGGTGTATTAAAGCGAGATGGCTGAAAGAATGCCCTGCAGCTCTTCCTTGTTGGGTTGTGTAACACTTTGCTTTTTGTGCTGAAGTCTTGGCTCTCAGCTGCTCAAACCTCTGGCTGAGTCCAGTGAGTGCAGGACTGAGCACACAGCATCAAATGTCACCCAAATGTTCGGATACCAGAGCCCTGGTATCAGAGGCTGAATTGAATTGGTTTTGGGTGACCCTTGCATACAAGGATGAGCTCTGAGCCACCCTGGGTTACATTTCTTCGCCTTGGGCTCAGTGGAGCAACACCAGGAGCAAGACATGCAGTGCAGAGCTTTCCATGGGGTTGTTCTCTGAGGGGGTGGATGTTGCAGGGTCTGTGGGACAGGGCACTAATCTTGGGCAGGAGATTTTGTGTCCCATCATTACCACAGACTCTGCACTGTCGAGCAAATTGTCTTCCTCTGTTCCCCTGTTCTTTGCAAAAAGAATATAACAGCACTCTCCTACCTGCCAGGGATGCTGTTTGTCCTCTCAGATTTTTTTTAAACAGAAGTCCTGTAGTTACTGCAGCCCCATGAAAGCACCTTTTTGCCCTGTGTTTTTATTCAAGTTGACCCCTGGACAGATGCTTAACCAAGTCCTTTCCCATCTTGGCTTAATGGAGAATGTTTATATTTCTGTAGCTCCTTTGCATTCATATGCCAGATGTGAAAAATACCACAGGTTTTATATACAGGTTCTTTTGGCTAAACTTATGCTTTTGCCTTCTCTGAGGACTTCCTGGACCGTGCATGGTGTGACAGATCAGGACCCCAGGCAGAGTTTTATCACTGAGCTACGTGCAAGGGATGTGCAGGGAAGGATGAGGTGACAGGTGTTTTTATTGCTGGTCATCCCTGGAAGCCTCAGTTTGCTTCAGTCAGTCAGAGGATCACATTTTGTGGGTCATCGTGTGAGTTTGGATGCTGCTCTGTTTTATCATCAGTACATTTTTGTGGAGAAAGGAAAGCCAGTAGGATTCCTCCTCCATGGGCCGCCACATTTGTTGCTGTGGTGAGGGGGATTTTTAATATTTTAGAAATACAGAATGCTTGGTAGCCTTGTGGGAGAGCTGAGCTCGATCCCAGCACATGGAGGAGAAGCCACAAACACCTTTGTGTGTCTGAGCAGGGTCCCCAGCTGTGTTTGGAGCCGGCAGGTGCGGAGGTGGTCACGGGGCAGGCTCAAATCCTCTCTGCCAGCATAAAACCCTTACCTGCCTTAGCAGCTTTAAGCACAACTAAAACCCACCCCAACAAGCACAAACCAGCCCTTGTCAGTCACCTTTTCCTTAGCCTTTGGCATGTGTGTGTGGGAAACACCCTCCCAGGTTTTACCTGTGGTTTCACCTGGTCACTGGCACAGGGACTTCCCCGAGCTGATCCTTGCTCCAGGGTGCTTCCCATCATCTGTGCCACCTGCCCAAGAGAAGGGATGTCCTATTGCCCAGAGCCCATTCATCTGGAGGAGGCTGTGAGCCAAAGCACTGCTGGGGTGTCCCATTTCACCCTGAAATAACCCCAGAACCTGCAGGAGGGGAGAGGCTCTGCAGTGTGCGAGTTTATCCTCTGAGCCCTTGGGTTGTGTGCCAGGGAGCATTGTCTTGTCCATGGCAGGGAGCATTTAAAGCCTGTCCTAGAAATAACAGATTTGCAGAGGCAGCTGATAGAAAAGCTGGCACAGGTCTTTCTTCTAACAACAGCAAGTCAGGATATGTTATTTGGGCTGTTAGAATTTGCAAAAAGTCCTGGATGAGAATTCAGCATGGAAGCCTTCACTCAAGGGTTCCCATTTCCTACCAGAGGAATGAGTGAGGGCTGAATCTTGTTGTGGAGCTCTGGCACATAGTGCTGGGCTTTGGGGGGTCTTCCCAGAGACCCTGCTGATGCCTAGGATGGGACAACATGGCATTTGTAGGTGTCCTGATACTATTCCAAAAGAAGGCTTTCTGCAGGGCTCTCCGCGTGCTGGTTTTATAGGCCACATGTCTTAGATTTAATTATAGAGCAGTAAAAAGTGAAATTCTTACATAAATGAGGTTAATAAGGAGCTGCAAAGCCAAAAACTTTCAGGATCAACATCTATGCCATGTTTAGTTACCAATATTCTCACTGGCCTGATTTTCATTGGGGTATGAACACTAAGTCTTCCCCTGAGGTGTCAATGCCAATTGCCATCAATACATCCCACAGCACAGCGATTCCTCATTGTGGTTAAGCATGAATGAAACATTGCTTTAAAGTCTATTTGAGGATGCAAGTAACTCTTACAAATTAAAAACTGGTCAAGTGAATGCGTTAGGGTCAGGGTTAAATGTGTGTCAGTCGGTGTGCTCCATGCAAAGGAAAAGAAATCAGGCAAACTGTCCCCAAACTCCCTGCAGGATGCAATGGCAAGTTGTGATTGATCTGCTGGACATGAAAGCCAATCTGGGAGCACCTCTGTGATTAAGCAGTTTAGGAGTAACTGCAATTACCAACTGTACTGGTAATTGGCTGATAAATTGTGGCATAAAAGTATAAACTTTCTGTGTGGATCTTTTGGACAAAGTGCTTTTTAACCTCTGAAAGGTCATTTCCTCTGTGTGAAGTGAAGAAAATGTTGCTGATGAAGCACACCAGCCCTGTCCGTGTGTCCGGGCCGCGGTACCTGGGGCGGAGGAGCAGCAGAGGAAGCGGCTGACTTCTGTTTCCTCCAGCGCTAACGTCGTTGGTTTGGATAGTGAGCACCATGCTTCCTCTGCTACCACACCTTTTCATTATGAAAAATGCTGACAGCGAGTCGAGACGCCTTTGTTCCTTCTCTTTTCACAACGATGAAAAGCGGTGGTGAAGGGGGAGCACAAAGCGGCGGCTGCGCTGTCAGGGCAGGACTTTGTTCCACGCCAGACAGACCCCAGGAGTGATGCTCAGCAGAGGCTTCTCAGGTGTTCTTACAGGTCAGGGCTTTTCAAAGGGAGCTTGAAAACCTTTTTAGAGGACGCTGAATTCGTGTCTGTGTCCCTTCAAAGGTTTAAACTTGTGCACTGGGGATTACGGGTTACCCTGGGAAAGCTTTGCTCCAGCTGCTTTCATCCAGCTGTTTTGCTTTTTAAGGGATCTGATCTAATGCTGTGATGCTGCTCTGGCTCTGCTGAAACTCCCCTCATGTCCAAACCTGGCATGTGAAGGTGTCCCTGTGGCTGGGACTTTTTGGGGAGCCTTTAGGAGGGCTAAGAACAGGCCCAGCTCTGGGCACTGCCTCCTGACAGCTCAGAGTTAAACTTGGCTCTGCACACTTCCAACAGCAGCTTTCCAACAGAGCTCTCTGCCAGCTGTATTTCCAGTTGAGCTCATGATATAGCGTTTTCTGTTCGAGACAGTTTATTCAAACAAAAATACGATTTTTTTGGTACCGCTTCTCCCTCTTCCCTCACTGACAAACTTCACAACCAGACTGTGAACTTCATCTCATTTCCTTCAGGGTGTCACGGTGCCAGTTTCAAACAGTGCCTTCTATTCACAAACCACTTGGGCCTGCATAAATATTTTTCCTCTTCGATGTGACGCAGCTCACAAAATACGTTAGATTTCGAATGTCGCTGGCGCCACTTCTCAGAGGCAGAGTCCTGTACAAAGGTATCACTGTATGAGCTGGCCTGGATAAATCTCCATTTTGGCCTTTGTGGAGAGGCTGGCCAGCTCTGACTGGACATGAGCTATATGAAAAGGTAAATTAAAAGTGTTTCAGGCACGTGCTGTTTTTTCCAAGCTTCATTTTTGTCCTTCTGAGCGTTTATCTCTCTCACTCCTTTTGCTGGCGTTGTCATTGCGGCGCTTTGCGATCTTGGATGGACTGTCCATGTGCTTAAAATAACACTGTGCTATCTTTGTCCCCTCATTTTCTGAAAATCAGGCCACC
The DNA here is from genome assembly GCA_036630365.1 of Acanthiza pusilla. Taxonomy (NCBI): domain Eukaryota; kingdom Metazoa; phylum Chordata; class Aves; order Passeriformes; family Acanthizidae; genus Acanthiza; species Acanthiza pusilla. Next base: position 4,985,306 of record JAXCHO010000001.1, read on the forward strand.
CCTTGTACAGTCTGCATTGCTCTTAAAACCTCTGAGTCATAATTAGTGATTAGTAATTCTACTAATCTTCTGTACAGATGGAGGCCAGTTCATTCTCAGAGACTGCAAAGAGGATAAAGCTATCAGTGCTGGAATATATTAGCTTAAACAGCCTCCCACACACAAATACACATGTACACTTTTCCCCACTAATTGATCTGTCATTCATTTAAACATGCATCAATGGTGTGTTGGGGAAGGAGATGGGGGGGCGGGGGGAGTAAGTGTCATCAAAAAGCTGAGAAGAGCCTGAATGTGCTGGGTTTAGCCATTAAAAGTCATCTTGGACAGTCCAAGCAAGGCTAGGATTAAGACTGTGATGTTCCTGTGGTTGCTTTTCCAGCTGATGTGGGGTAGGAGCTGTGGTGGGTGCCCAGAGTGCATCTCCCAGTGCCCATCAGGCACGAGCGTGGGAATAGGGATGGAGAAGTCACTGCACGTCCCCCATGGCCCTGCTGGGGCTGTGCAGGTTCCTGAGCATCCTTTGGCTGAGCCAGTGGCTCCTGGGCTGGGCCATGTGGGCTGGACAGAGGGAGTGTGGTGTGAGCAGCGTGGTGTTTAAGCCACAGTGAAAGTAGCAGTAATTCCTCTCTCATACCGAGCACACTGCAGCTGTTCCCCTTGCTCGGGGCTGGGGTGTGCTGTGTTCCCTGTAGGGTCTCCCTTCAGGGAGGGGTCGTGGCACTGCTGTCCCCAAACTCAGCCATATGTTCCTCGGAGTTGCAGAGATTTCCCTGCGCTCAACTCCCAACGTCCTACAGGTGTGCTGTGTTTCTTTTAAACTCTAATTTTTCCCGTTTAAAAAAGCTATCTGTGCAGCTGAATTATGCAGCCCTAGTGTGTGTTTTTGGAAGGCACGGATCCTCCGAGGAGCTGTGCTCTTTCCCTCCTGCAGCTATTCCTGTCCCTGTGGTTATCCCAGCAGGGCAGAAGCTGGCACCACCCAGGTAACCTTCACGTCATTTCTCTGAGGAAACATGACTCACTGCCTATTTTCCATCTTATTTTTGGGGCTTTGGAGTCTGTGTTTTGGAGACAAATGCGAGTTTGTTGCTCTGAAATCCTCTCCTAAAACTGTCTTGCTGCCACCCCTTAGGTTGCTGGAGCAGTCTGGATGGGCTGGCTGGACCTGACCTGGCACCCGCCTGCCTGATGTGGGGCCAGCTTATGGTTTTCTCATGAAACCTGTGATATTGAGTATTGTGTGGAAAGCTTTTGTAGTCTCATGACTGTGAGAATGTTGGCTTTTACAAAGTAACTTTGGGAAAAAAGACAACTCTTTGTCTGCGGCTGTTTAAGGGGTGGTTATTTGATCAAAGCTGGTTCTTCTGAATTAAACAAGGAGGGTGAGACACCTCTGGCACCTCACTGCATCCCAGGTGTCTGGGGTAGCTGCCCTCTGGATGTGTCTGGATTAATGGTAATTTAGGGAGGCGAGGGGAGCAGGGCTGACTCACCCTGTGTGAAGCAAGTTAGTTTGTTCCAGGTATTGAACTTAAGGGGTTTTTTTCCTATTAAAACAAATCCCTGAATTATAAAAATTGGGGTGGTAAAGTCTTCCAATAGTTTGTCCTCTCCATGACTAATGACTGCTCAGTTGGGAGCATAAATAACTGAGTAAGAGCAGTCAGATTTTTGAAGTAACTGCGTGTGTAAATTTGGGGTCTTGTGCCTCTTGTGTACCTGCCTGGAGGTCAGGTTGGAACTCTGGAAGCTGCAGCTTCCTGGATTTGGGTGCACAGTTCTTCGGTGTTCTGTTTTTCTCATTTTCAGTGGAAGCAGTGTCAGGTGTTCGGCTTTTCTTTGAGGAGAGCTTTCTGTGCCTGTGTGACACCTGTGCTCTGCCTGGCACACTTACACAGTTTGTGTGGCTGCGTCAGAGCCCAGGGCGTGTGGAGCCTTGAGGGCTGATGTGCCAGTGGGGAAGGGATCAGGGAATCCGAGTAGAACTCAGTGTTTTGCACACAGAGAGCAGCAGAAGGGAGCAGCAGAACAGCAGGGAGGTGATTTACTCCTGTACCAGCAGCAAAGTGCACTCCTGGAGACCAGGAGCAAATTCACATTGATGGCTGAGGGTATAAACTGTGTCCACACTCCTGGAGAGCAGAAGCAAATTCACATTGATGGCGAAGGGTGTATAAACTATGTCCACACTCCTGGAAACCAGGAGCAAATTCACGCTGATGGCCAAGGGTGTAAACTGTGTCCACACTCCTGGAGAGCAGGAGCAAATTCACATTGATGGCTGAGGGTGTATAAACTATGTCCACACTCCTGGAGACCAGGAGCAAATTCACACTGATGGCCAAGGGTGTATAAACTATGTCCACACTCCTGGAGACCAGGAGCAAATTCACATTGATGGCTGAGGGTATAAACTGTGTCCACACTCCTGGAGAGGAGGAGCAAATTCACACTGATGGCCGAGGGTATAAACTGTGTCCACACTCCTGGAGAATAGGAGCAAATTCACATTGATGGCCAAGGGTGTATAAACTGTGTCCACACTCCTGGAGAGCAGGAGCAAATTCACACTGATGGCTGAGGGTGTAAACCATGTCCACACTCCTGGAGAGCAGGAGCAAATTCACACTGATGGCCGAGGGTGTAAACTATGTCCACACTCCTGGTTCCCTCTGCAGGGTGCAGCACCCCACGGCAGAGGCAGCAGACCCATGCTCTGGAAAGCCCTTTGGGAAATCCAGGGAATGCAGCTCCTGGGGGTGTCTGTTGCAGGGAGTGACTGTGGGATGTGAGGGTGTGTGTGCTGAGAGGACAAGCTCTGGTTATCTCCATCCCTGCATCCCTTCAGATGGGCTGGTCCCTGCTGCCACTGGGCTCAGCGTTGCTCCAAGGGGCTCAGACTGGGGGTGGCTGGAGGTTTTAGTGCTGTGCCAAGTTTTTACACAAAGGCACCTTCCTCCCCGGATAGGAGTGTGTGGGGTGGAGGATCTGGGAGGGGTGGTGGCAGCTCCCAGGGAGCACAGGACTGCTGGCATGGGTGTCCCCAGCCACTGCTGTGACACAGGGATCGTGGTCCCACACCGAGGTGTCTCACTGCCCCAGGGCTGGCACCTGCACTGTGCCTTTGGTCAGGAGCTGCTGGCTTTTCATTTGGTTTTGTTTTATAATAAAGGGGTTAATATCACAGACGGAAGAAAAAAAAAATCCTCGCAATTGTAATGCTTTCCCATTTTTAACAATCCCATTTCTACCACTTGTGTCCCCTGAGTCACACTGGAAGGGCTTTTGTTTCTGAATCTGTAATCAAAGCAACAAATGCGAAGGTCACTTCCTTCAGATTATATGGCAACGGAAGAAGTCCGGGATCGTGTCTCCCTTCTTCCCCCAGCTCGAATGGACAGAAAACATGAAGCCTTAGTGCATGCATGCTGGGAATAGTTCTTGGGTGTCTCCAGTGCATTTAAACCAGCAGGGTGTGTGACATGGAGGTAAGAGGCTGTATTTTAATTGCTGATGCTTAGCAGTGACAGATAATGTTGATTAGTGCTGTTGTGGTGTGTCCTGAGTTAAACATCGTGTGGAGCTGTGAGCGCAGGAGAGCTGGCAGCCAGAAAGCAGCATGGAGCAAAGAAAGTTTGGGGTGGTGTGGGCTGAAATCCTTCTGCTTGCTCTTCTCCTTGCCTTGAAGGATCAGTCCATAAAAATTTCTTTGCATCTTTTGCACTCCATTATGGAGATAAGAGGCTGTTTGTTTATCCCAGCATTTACAGCTGCTTTTTCCTGCCTTTGTTGTGAGTGCTGCCTTGGCTGCTTTAGGAAAGGGCTGAATCCAAGCTGGACTTTGCTACAGCTGGAGCAAAGCTAAATCCAAGCTGGAGTCTGGTAACTGCTGCAGCTGGAGCAAAGATCTGTAACTTCTGGCTAGGGAGAAAACCTCTTTTCAGAGATTACCCTTATGGGCTGCTCTGAGATGTGATTTAACCCAAAGCACAGATTCATGAGTCCTGAGAAAAGGTGGTCGGCGCCTGGTACAGTAACTCCTTTCAGCATGCAACTATTAAATATCTCCTCATAAGGTCCCCTCCCCTCTCACCCCCCAAAAAACCCTTGTGAAGAGGTTTCCTGGAGATGCAGCAGTGCACACAGAGCTGGAAGCTAACGGCTGTTGAAAAAAAGCCTTTGATCCAAAGCACTTGTTTTGCTTTAAAAGTGAAATGTGGAGTCATCCAGATCAGCCCCCCGAGTGCCTGGGAAGGTGCTGGCACTGGGAATGTTGGCTCCTCGCCTCCACAGAAACACTTCTTGCTTCCTGCTCCAGCCCATACCCACTATTGTGACTTTTCTTGGTCTGTTTGCTTGCTCTTTGCAATTTTTTAAAGAGTTACAGATTTCAAGGACTTGTGCTTTAGCCTTTTTTTAAAAATTATTTTTCATCTCCTCCTTACCTGATGTCTGTCCAAGGCTGGCATCTGGGTTTCCTGAGGGGCAGCTGGCAAGTGTGAGTGGCTGGAAAAGTCCAGGGGGGATGAACTGAGTGCAGAGACCTGGATAGGGCAGGAGAGGAAGAGATTCAAGATGCTTTTAGAGGATGAGATGCTGCCTGGAGGGGATGGCAGATATTTGGTCAGGGCTTGCTCTGCCTGTGTCTCCTGCTTTGAGAGCCTTCCCTCAAAAATCCAGCCCAGTGGGAAGTGGTGGAGGGGACAGAGGAGCATCCTGTGAGGAGCTTTTGGAAATGGGGGAGAGCTTCAGGGCTGGGGAGAGGCAAAAAGGCATCAAGGGCAGGGTGTGGGTCTCCAGGGATGCAAAACTACCCTCTGTAAGGGTATTCTTTAGTCTTCTGTAACTATTCCCGTAACAGGGAAAACTGAGTTTGTTCAAGTGGGTCAGGGATGGCTTCTGGGGTGAGGTGAAACTCAGGAAAAGTTACCAGAAGCTCTACACAGAATATCCCCTGAGATTCGTGTTGTAGAGACTTAAGCAAAGAAGCAGGAGCTTAACTGCTTGGCCTCCTGGCTGAGGAGCAAAGGTCAGGACAGGGCACAGGAGGGCGGGTGGCCTGTCCTGCCCCTCGGTGGGCACTGCTCTCTCAGGGACAGAGGATGCTGCTGTCCCCAGGCACTGCCCCTTCCCGGGCTGCCTCTGCCTTTGTTCTGTCAGGTAGCATCACGAAAGCTCTCTGATCCCACAGGATGCTTTTTTCCCCTGAAATCCCAGGAGACTGCACTGGAACAAAACATCACCGTGGGCTGTGTGCAGTAATGACCTGCCTGCAGTGTCTCAGCACTGCTGGTGATAAGCGTGTCTCCGGCAGACACCAATTTACTGACTGTGTTCTGCCAAGGAAAGCAGATGTTGGATTTCATCGACTTGATATTTGTGGCAGATTTGTACTGATTGTTTCCTATTAATTTTCCTGATAGCTTTTTTATAGGATTAGCTGTAGAGTCGCCTGCCTATTCTTTTCTCTCTGTTGTTGTGAGTGCACTGCAAAGTGGCAGGGATGGTACCTCAGCACTCGTGGGGTGACATGACCTGTTTGAGAAACACTTCAGCTTTCAGCATGAGACATCTTTAAGGAGAATACTCCTGCAACAAGGGGGCTGATCCTTCAAGAGGATAGCTAACCTCTCCCCCTCTGTCAGAGGGACTCAGCATCTGTGATAATGCTGCCAGAGAGATCCTGTGGCCTTTGGCAGTGCCAGGAGAGGTGAAATGCTGTCTGGATGCTGCTTGGCAGCTGGAAATCTGGGGCCAGCAGAGCCATGGAAGGGTTTTTAGCAGCAGTTCTTCCCTCTGTCTCCTTCCACGGGGCCAATGCTGCTTGTGCACTTGAGTGTTTTCATCCCTGTGCACAGTGAACAGCCCCATGTGGGATGGAGCAAAAGCAAGTACAGGAAAAGCCATGGGTAGCATCAGGAAAGGCAGCCACACTGTGAGATTTCCTCCCAGGGAGGAGAGGGGTGAGTTTTTTACATTGCACGCTCCGGTCAGGGAGCAAGAAGCTGCTGCTCTCCTGCTTGTATTTTGCTCTTGGCAAAGGGCTTTATCTCCTGGCTGGTTACTGGATTTATCATTTTGAGGAAGACTGAATTGATTTGTTCCCTGGATTTTAATGTATTGCTGTTTTTGGTTTTGTTCAGTTTTGGGAGTTTTATTACGGTGTGCTCGTCTTTATTTCTGAGAATTTTGGGAGAGGAAGATGAGATTTAGACCCCCACAGTCTGCTCTGCTGAGTGGGATCTTTGTAATTGCCCCAAGAGGCAGTGCCTGTCATCCTGTACAGGCCATCAATAGAGAGAATGAAAGAGTCCCTTGGATTTGCCATCCCCTGCAAGGAGAAATAATAGAATAAACGGGGAAAAGGGGGGCTGCATGGAAACTCTGTTGGCACTTGGCCCTGCAAAGCCACAGTGCCTGCGGTGAGGGAGAGCACTTGGGCTGTTCCTGTGCCAGACTTTTTCACTGGCTCAGCTGGTGGGGCTTACATGAAAGTCAGTTGATGCTCTGCAGGAGCCAGTTTTTTCATCCTATCTGCGGCTCACATGGCTATTTTAGGAAGGTGCCATGCAACCCGGGGAGCCTCCCAGCCCCCTGTTCCAGGCACTGTGTTTTATCTCCAGTTCATTGCCAAACTTCAGCAGGGCCAACATTTCCATGTAGAGCATCATCAAAAGGGCATCAAAGTGCAAAGCTTGCACTTTTCTCCAGCCTGTCTCATCCTAAAACGTTATTTCTGTACAGTTATGGCTTCAAGTGTCTGTCACTGCCTGGCTGGTCCTGAGAGAGAGCACCCTGAGGCTGGGAATGGCTCTGATTCCATGAGTGTGCAGAGCCAGGGTGGCCTCTGCAGCCCTTGGGAGGGATGGGGGTGGCACTTGGGGTCACCTAGTGAGGTGAAATTGGTCCTACAGGATGGTTTGCCAGAGCACAAAGGATGAAGGATGCAGCCAGCCACTGTGGAGCATCACTGGCTATTTAACATTAAGCAGATACTGGCTTCTGTTAAAGGTTAATAGTGAGATAACAAATGATTTAAGGCAAAATCCCGACCCTATTAAAATTAATGGCAAAATTAATTGACTACACTGGAGACAGGACTTCAGCCAAAGGCTTCTTTATGGCTTGAAGATTAGGAAGGAGAGGCAGTATGTCTGGAGATGTGGTCTGCCCCATAAAGCTGGTGGGAGCTCTGCCATTGCCCTCGAAGGGATCGCTGCAGGTTTATTGTGTCTGTGTGAGCCAGACTGCAGGGCTGTGGCAGGAGCCCACTGGCTGTCCTGGGGGTGGGCAGAGACTGGGAAAACACGAGTTTTTTGACCCAGAGCTGACCGGTTGTGCATTGCAGGAGGAATCAATAAGTCCAGAGGGGTGGGCACTGCACTGCTCTATGGGAAAGGAGCTGCTGGGGAGGCACACAGTGGGGTGGGATGTGCCAGTGGGATGGGGGAATGTTTCCCTTCCCCAGATCCTCAGCCAAGGGAGAGTGGTGCATTTCCAATCCCCATCCATCGCTTTCACCCTGAGCCCCTCCCACCATGGGACACGGAATGGTGGCACCTACACTGGTCAGGGAGGACCTGTGGGTTGCAGACAGGCTCCCCAGGATCTGCATCATGGTGTTTTTGGAAATCTGTGCAGATCCTTTGAAAAGCTTCCACAGAAATGCTGGTCTGGCCCCAAACTTCTGTCTGTTATATTTCTGCTTATTCCTTTAAGTTCTGAGTGACTCCAAGTGCTGGAACATGATGAAGCTTTGCTCTCCCAACAGACACACCAGGAAACTCTGAGGTCATTTAAACCATTATAACTTTTTCCCTCTTCCCCCAGCTGCATGCAGGCCCCTTCCTTCCAGAAGGACAGGCAAAGGCTCTAATTTTCCTGCGATGTGCCTGCTTAGGGCAGCTCCTTATTGCAAGACATTCTTGCATGTGATTTCACATTTTGATCAGGCTGTGCACGTTCAGGGGCCAGACATAAACTGGCTGGTTGTACCAAAGTCAATGAAGCAGTGCTGATCTGAGGCAGCTGAGGAGCTGATCCTAAATGCCTTCAGAACCGAAGGAAAAAAACATCTAAATGCCCACGAAAATCTGAAGTCAGTGTAGGGGCTTCAGTATTAAGCTTTGAAATCCCTTAAAGGCTTACGAGTTACAGAAGAGAGGTTTGGATAAAAAAACAGAACCTTTACAAGAAATCGCTGGTGATGCTTTAATGGGTGGTTAACTGCAGCTCAGGCAGGGATTTGGACATGAAATCCTTTAAAGTTCCAGGCTGATGCTCTGGGCTTGTGCACCTGGAAGGCAGTGCTGCTGCCTCTGGGTCACTGGCCAAAGGCAGGATGGAAGCATTTTGGGATGCCCTCACGGCACAGGCTTTGTGCAAGGGGATATCATTGCCTTCTAGGAGGGGGAGTTTCACTCTTTGGCTTTTTGTTTTCTGCATTATTTCTTCAGTGCTCTGATTGCCTGAGCCACCGTGGTGTGCCTGTTTCAGGAATAAATGAGCCAGTTTCTATAATCTGTGTACTAATGATGTACCACAGTCCAATTTCTTGCTTTTCAAACTGCAGGTTTAAGGCTGTGTGCTGGCCATTTTTTTTAGTGAAAATTGTTCCCCTTTCTGTCTCATCACTGGATGCATCAGTATATGTGTATTTTCCTGCCTGTAAAATATCTTTTTGGAGCTGTTCATCTGCCGGTGAGGTTTAATTTCACTTGGTTACCCTGCTAGGAGCTCATGGAAATTAAGTGCACAGTTCCGTGCAGCTGGGAGCAAACCCCTGGTGTAACCCTTGGATGTTTCCAGGAGCACCCAGGCCTGAACAAAAGGGTTTATCTTGGGAGGAAGGAAAGAGGAGAGCTGGGGGAAGAGCTTTGCTCCTTCGGAAAGACTTCTCGTGGAATGTAGGGTGTTAAAGGTGTGAAGCCGTGCTGGATGTGGGTGGGGCTGGTTTTAAAGCTTCTGGTGATGAGTGTTGGTGGCTGCAGGACCCTGGCTCAGCCCCTCTGTCCTGGGCAGGTTGTCCTTGCTCAGTGGTGCAGTTTGTGTGCACACGTTAGCTGCTGAGCCCAAACCATGGCACGTCCCCAGGGAGAGCAGCTGGGGTCATGCACAGAGCCCTGAGCTTGCCACGGGCACACGCAGCTCCCAGTTTTGTCTCGTTATGTGCAGCTGACATGTGATCCTCTCTTCTTTAGCCAGGGAGTTTTTAGGGTTTGTTTTTCTTTGTTTCCTTTTTTTTTTTTTTCCTTTTTTTCTTTCCCTAGACCTTAAAACAAAAAAGCCTTAAAAATAGAAGTCAGTGACAGATAGGCCAAGTGGCTTCCTTGTAATTTGCCCAGTTCTTGGAGGAAAAATCTGGCCTGGAGGCAGTGCAACACATTGGGGCTTGCCCCTGACCCAGACCCTTCATGAGTCTCCATTCCTAGGTTTCCCTTCAGGAGATGTGTTACTCTGGCACCTTTCTTTTTGGCTTAAGGTTTTTTTGGTGTTTGGTTTTTTTGGGTTTTTTTGAGATTTCCTGTTTACACCCTGTCTAATTACTCTTTTCTTTTTCTTATTTTTTCCCTAACGGGATGACACACATGGATGTCTAAAAATATTGCATGTAACAACCGGCTTTGCATAGGGAGGATGTTTCTGTCCAAGAGAAACAGCATAAATATCCTGGATGTGCTTTTTTTCCCAAATAAACATTCAGGCTCAGGATATCATAGGGAATTGGTTTAAGTGGCCAAAAAATAATTTTTTCTCTCCGCCTTGTTGATTTCTCTTTCTTTTTACAGGTTGGATGTTTTGGAAAAACTGCCTTGATGATTTTAGGTGGAGAATTTGTCTTATTTTTATGTCACAAAAAAGGGAGGACAAAATGTTGTTTCCACACAGCTAATGAAACCTTTATCATAACGTTAAGTTGCTATGTAGAATTACTATCTCACCATGTGCTTTCATTTCTACACATGGATATTCTGAGAATTGTTTCTTTCCCTTCATTATCTGCCTTATTTACTGAAGATTTGGCTGAATCAGATTCTTGCTGACAGCCTGTAAGTTAGGAGAGCTGCAGTATTTTGATATAACTGTATTTCTGCCTTGGACAGTGTTTGCTTCCTTCCAGCGCTTTCCATTTTTGAGGTTTTGTTGCTTACTTGTGTACAGAGAACACAAGTGACTTTGGGAAACAATAAAAATCCAGCATCCCAGTCTCTCAGTATGGTTTTGCCAAAAATAGGGCTGTGTAATGTCTCTCTCCTAATTTCCTATTGGGAATGAGATGAGACACAGGGATGCTTCATGAATTTTATGCTGCTACTTCTTTTACTGGGTAATGGCTTATATATTAGCAGGCTTTTCAAAATAACTGCTAAGACGACCAATCTGGGGGCATGCTGCAAAAATTGTTCATTTGTACAGACAATGCCAAATCAATGAGAATGAGCTGAAAACAGATGTGTGTCTGTGTATAAAAATCTCAAGACTGTTCACACCAGCTCTTGACTGAGCCAGACAGCTGTGCTCATCTCCTGATGGATTGGTCCAACACATAGAAAATCAATTATATTGTTCAGATTAACAGGGCGTCGTGAATTAAAGATGAAAGAAAATATATTGGTGAGGGCTCCAGGGTGTTGGGTCTTTGAGGAGCCCAGTGCCCTGGGAGTTGGGACACAGCACTAGTCCCTTCCCAGAGCCTGAGGAAACAGACCTGCAAGCGGATGTGCTGCGGGGAATAAATCAAATAAATCACACCAGTGTCACTGGGGGAGTTAAAAACAAGTCCTTTGCAGCTCCGGCTCCAGGAGCTCGGAGTCTCCAGTTGCTGAGCTGGAGGCACCCTTCCACAGCCAAAATCCATTCATGAAAGTGATGGGAACCTCTTTATGAAGCTCTCCAGCTTTTCTTCAGGCCAGAGGAGGGGATGAGACTATTGTACCTGTGACTGTGCTGGAGCATTGCTGTGCCATTGCTGTGCCATAGTCATGGCACACGTGGGACCATGCAGGGCTGCTGGAAGGCAATTGACACTCCAAAGCTTGTGAGGTGAGCTTGCAGCTGCAACAGCTTCCAAAGCTTTGGGGTTTTCCTCCTGTACAGAAAAGGCTTGTGAAATGTGAGTACAGCAGAGCCCTGTCTGCAGGGGGAGACAGCTCCATTCGAGGAGAGAGCTGTCTCCTGGAGATGACCTCTCTGGTGGGCGACATTCCTGATGTAGGATGGGCCTGCGCTTCCCTGTGGTAGTAATTCGGAGTGATTCGCTTCTGATTGCAGGAACAGGGTAAGCCAAGTGAAGTGCTCTCTGCCCCATCAGGAATGGGGTGGGGATGCTTGGAGTGAGCTCCTGCACAGCTGCAGGAGCCAGGGCGCTGGTGTCTGCATCTCTGGGTGTGCAGGAGGAGGAGAAGGGCTCAGGCTGTACGGATTAACACTGCTTTGTTGAGGGATTGGAGCCTCCAGATGCAGGGCTGGTGGTCACAGCAGCAGGTTTGTGTTCCTCCATCAGGCTGTGGTGCCACACAGTGAGTATCCTTAGCCCTGAGTGTCCTTGTCATGTCTCATGGTGGCTGGGGAAGGTGTCTTAGCTGGAATGGGCTGGGAAGGCAGAGGGGTGCAAGCAGCTCTTCTTGGAGCTACAGCCACAGGCATTCCATGGCCCTGGGCACTGCGGTCCTGTGGCTTTGTCCGTGTGACAAAGTGTTCCTGGGGTGACACGAGCCTGTGGCCACAGAGAGCTCTGGGGACACAGGTGGGAGCTGCCGGGTTTGTCACAGTGATGGCATTTCACTGAGCACCTTGGCATCTTCTGCAACTTCTTGACTGAGCTTTCCAGCGCTCTGACTGTGCGATTTCTGAGCAAAGATTGCTGGCGTCTCATGTTTCAAATATTGTCACTATCTATATGTGTAAATCAGACTTCTAAGTTATTTCCTTATGTTGTCTCATCAGTAAAATCAGGGATAATTATATCTTGCCTATCTTCAGGGGTGTCATGAGGTTTATTTACTTTTGAGGTGCTTTGCAATTACCTTGGATAGCTGAATAGAAGTACAGGTGATGCTTGGTATTTTCTTTTATGTTTTAATCCTTCTAGATAACTTTCTTTCTCCTCAGCATGAGGACTTTGTGGACGTGTTTGCTATAATAGAAACGTATTTTACTTAACAACAGACAACTGAGGCAATTAAAACAGTCAGAAGTGATTAATGTGATTTAACTGGGTGAAAGCTAAAGCAGCTCGCAATTAAATAATGGCAACCGTGGTGCTATCTCAGAGCAACAGATGGGGAATGATTTAAAAACACTATTGAATCAGACACTTCGCAACAGGGGCAGATTGGTAACAGTGTGTCAGAGCCAGAAATATGCTGCACCTTGAAGGGTGCGCTGATGAAATGATTAATTGATGGTAACGTGCAACTTCGTTATGAGCGTGCTGTGACAGCCCTTCAGCTCTCGGGAACAAACGGCCCTGGGAGTGGATCATAATGGATTTAAAGGCTCTAGGTGCTGTGTTTGGACAGCAGATAAATCTCAGGGACAAGCTGGAATTGGGGTGGTGCAGGTTTGCTTGCAGCACCTGAAGGATGGAGCGCTGGCAGTGGTACCCTGCCGGGAGTGCAGGGCACGGGGGATGATCCTGTGTGTAAGATGTGTCACTCCTCATCCACCACTTCTGCACAAATTCATGTTCATGGCAGTGAGACAAAGGGAAAGGAAGGGATTTCTTTCCTCTAGACTCTCTCCAAGCAGTCCTTGTGCCGCTCTTGCTGTTTTGGTGGGCGATGTGATGCTTAGCGGTGCCACAAGTTGCCAGTGCTGGGGCACAGATGCTGCACCCAATTTTCCCAAACACTAGAGTTGTGCCTGCAGACTCTCATCTCTGACCTGCTTGCAGAGCTCCTCAGGAGGGCACTTCCTCTCGGCTTTTGGTCAAAATGAGCTCAATTAGCCGAAACAATGAAGCTTTGTTGATTGGGATGCTTGGGGCAGCAGGGCTGGCTGCTGACAGAGGCGCTGTGTCCTCGCTGTGCAAACGGAGCCGCACTGGGCACAGGTGGGAGGTCCCTTCGATTCTACTGCAATCACATATAAATTGAGTTTATTTTTAAATCTTTGTAAGGCTCAGGTGTGCAGAATGCACAGGGGCAGGAGATGATGAGCGGTGCTGGTGGCACTAGAGCTCAGCGCTGTCCTTGTCCCTATTCCTGTGGAGCCAGAGGGATATGAAAAGGGAAACCATTGTGTGTTACTGTTTAATCCCTCTGGGAGCCCCTGTCTAAGCAAACCACCCCCGGCCTCTGCTCACAGCTCACAATTTATAGTCGGCTGGAAGCCTGTGCTGTCAGGGAAATGAGTTACTTTGAGGCTGGGAGAATAAATACGAAAGCCAGGTTTCCTTCACCAGCTCCCACCCGGGCAGTGTTGCAAAGCTGATCCTCACTGAAGCTGCTGAAAGGCCCAGAATTAGAACAGATATTAAATAATGTAAAAACTTTCATTGAAATGTATTAGATTTCAAAGGGCAGATATTAAAAGGGCATAATGGGCAGCTATTTCTGAACAGTTTGCCTCTTAAAGAGAGGAAGAGACTTCGTTTGCAGGAGATAAATGTGAGATGAAATGGGTGGTTCAGATATAGCATCAGAGGCTGCCAAGCTCATCCCATTCTTAATCACGGAGTTCAAGCACCTTCTTGATGTGTGCAGCACCTGTAGAATGATGCTGTGGAGGCAGTGACTTCCAAGAGCTGTGCAAGGGAAAATGTTACTGTGCTGGGAGAGACCCCGTCCCTTCTACACACAGGTCAAGGGGCCAGGTATGGGCTGAGCCTCTGCAGGGAGGGTTGGCTCCATCTCGCTTTCACAGGTCCCTGGTCATCCACTCCTCACCAGAGCAAGAGGCTGTGGTACTGGCCAGGCTGGCTCATCCTCACTTCTAATTCTCACAGCATTTATGGGTTTTTTATCTGATCCTGAGTACTGCTAAGCACTTTTAATTCCAGCTTGAAGTTGGCTGGAGCTGAGAGTGCTGAGGCAGCTCCCCAGATGAGTCCTTGGAGAAGGACTCTCAGCTCTGGTGTGGAGCTGATTCCCTTACCCATGCAAATCAGACACTTGCTCCACACTGTCCTTGTCCCCAAGCCTCACGTGAACCCTCTGGTGAAATCCAGGAATGCTGCCCTTCCTGACGGGGCTGTGTTGCTGTCTTTGCAGATGACCGAGGGCCGGCACTGCCAGGTGCATCTCCTCGATGACAGGAACTTGGAGCTGCTGGTTCAGGTACAGACCTTGCTCTTCTGGGGACTGGCAGCCAGTGCCAGAATTCTCTGCTTGTTTTCTTTTGGGGGTTGAAGAAAAGTTGCACCTCTTGCTAGAAAAGCTCACAGGAGTGGAATCAGCGTGCTCAGGCATATGTGCTTCTCCTGACAGCTGGATTAGCAGAAGGGTTTCCATGGGCATCGTGGATAAAATGCCTGCCATCAGCTCTGCATTCAGTTTTTGCTTTCACCAAAATTCATAAAGTATATTAAACACACCCCTCGTGGTGGTGTTTTTTTGTAATTTAGATGGGAAGAAAACTCTGTGGTTTTGAGGATGTTTTATTCCCATAATAGAACTCCAAGCATGAAGATCCTCCACTACACAATATTTTCTTAATTGAAAAACCCTTCCTGTTGTAAGTGTAGGAAAGCCTGGGATGCTGACTTGTAGCCCAGAAAGAAGAAAACAACACTCAGTCTGCTCCCCTTCAGCTTAATGTCATGGATTAAGCACAGAATTGCCTCTCCATGCTCCACACAGCTCCATAGAGACACCCTGAGTCTGATATGTCACTTCTCTATTGAGCTGTACAACAGGGTTTTAAGACGGTCATGAGAACTCAGATGTCAGTATTTGCAGAGAAAAATGTTTATTTTATGTGAAAAGCCTGGACTGAAATGAATAAAATTGTTTTTATTCTTTCAATAGCCCAAACTTTTGTCTCGGGAGTTACTGGATCTGGTGGCCTCACACTTCAACCTGAAAGAAAAGGAGTATTTTGGGATAACATTTATTGATGATACGTGAGTGTGTTTATTTATTTTAAACAGCTGTGTGATTATTGCAATGTGAAACCTTATCTGTGACACTGTGGCAGCTTGGCATGATGGAAAAATTACTTTCTGGGGAAAAAAAAAAATTCCTACCTTGTGCTTATGCTCTTCAGCTAAGGAAAGGAGAAGGCACAAAATAGAAAGTATTTGGAAGATATCTTCTGGGCACAAACCAGAGAATCCTTGTAAAATACTTTCCTGATGCTTTCGCATTTCATTTTTGTCTCACAAGGTGAAAAAACTGATTCAGTGATAATTTCCCAAGTGAACACCCTCAGCTTTCCTCCTCTGCACTTTTACTAACAACAAAAAGGTTTATTTCCAAAATGAATTGCTCCTATTGCTTTGCACCTGAATCTCAAATGTGTTACTGAGTCTCTTAACCCCAAATTTCCCGAGCAGAGTGAGCTGTGAGGTGAGTCCTGCCCAGAAACAACTTTCCTCTTGCTCAGCCTCTTTGCACTTGGCTTATTTTCCCCCAGAAGAGCTGCCATGAAAGTCTTCTGGATGTTTTCGGTTGCTGGCGCTGAGTCGTGGGGAGGTTGAAAGTGCTGCCCAGGGGATTATCTAAAAGCTGTTGGCTTCCCCAGAAACTGCAGCAGGATTGCAGATCCTGCCCTGGTGTGTGCAGCACAGGGCTGGGTGCTCGTGGCCTCTGGAGGGCACCCATGGCTCAGCCTTGAAGGGTTAAGGGTTAGGAAAAAAAAGGAATATTGAATGAGATGTTTGCCTGCCTTGGAGCTGAGTCTTGAACTTTCTAAAGTAACACTTGGAGTAACCACTGAAAAATCCCAATTTCTGTGTTTTCCATCCCAGTTTTTAACCTTCTCCCTAACCTGTTTCTGCAGAGGTCAGAGCGTCTGGCTGCAGCTGGATCACCGTGTCCTGGACCATGACTTGCCCAAGAAACCAGGGCCAGCGACTTTGTACTTTGCCGTTAGGTGAGTAATTGTTTCCACCGAGCAAACAGTGCCACTTGGGTTTATTTATCACCAGGGGGGTTTGTTTTAAAGAACAGATTACAGATTTGATAAAGGAAATAAATGCCAAAGCAATGCGTTATTTTTAGAAGGAGATTAGGCCCTGGCTAAGTGCTGCTCTCTTTTGTATTTATGAAATGAAGTAGGTTGGAACCTTATACTTTTTAAACTGTTACTAGGACATTATCCCTGGGGTCAGTTGGGTTTTGTTTTTTTTTTTGGGTTTTTTTTTTGTTTGTTTGTTTGTTTTTTGGTTTTTTGTGTTTTTTTTTTTTTTTTTGGGGTTTTGTTTTTGTTTTTTTGTTTTTTGGGGTTTTTTTTGGGGGGGGTGTTTGTTGGTTTGGTTTGGTTTGGTTTTTTGGGGTTTTTTTAAACCTCGTATTTTAAATGTCTTCTTTGCCTGACTTGTCTTTAAGTGTGCTAAATTGCAATACAGTTTATTTAAACAATTGTACTTATTTTTTTTCCTTCTGTTTGCTTAAGGGCTGTCTGTACTTTAAAGGGATTGCTGATGGCTCTTTTGCTCACAGCTTAACCAGTCCCCAGGAAAGAACAAAATCCCTGGCAAAACGATGATTTTGGCCAACGTAATTGAATTACTTTATAGCTGTTGCTGGCAAAGCTCTTCTGGTTAAGGGCTGAAAAAAAACATATCCTACAAAACAGAGCTGTGCTGGCAGAAAAGATCAAGCATCATATTCTTAATATTGTTCGAGTTTTTGTTTTCCTTGCAGTCTATGAGGGAAAATGAGAGCAGACTGACCTCATTTGCTTTTCAGATCTGGGTAAATTTATGCCTTGTGTGCTTAATTATTGGAAGCACTTCCAAGGCAGAGCCTCTGGTGTAGCTGGGTCGGTTGGCACCAGAGCCTCCCCATGTTCCCTGTTGGTCATCAAGGGAATGGGACAAACAAGTGGCACTTTGTTCTGGCTGAATACGTGCTGATGTGTGATGGTGTTCAGAGCTCCTCTTCCATACTTTAAACAGAAAGGAAAAAAAAAAATCCATTTATAAAGGGATGATGGGCTCTTCACTATATTTACAATGTTTGATCAGGATCCAGAAGGCTAAAGTCCATGACTGCCCAAGAAAGCTGTGAAGGCAATCCCCTGAGCTGAGCATTCTTTTGGTTGGAATTTCTGCTGTTTGCTCATGGTGTTCATTTTGGCCCTCTCTGTTGCAAAATGGTCCTCGACAGGCCAGGGTGTGCAGAGACTCAGGCAAGAGTTAATGTGTGAGGAGTGGGCTTGGGAAGATCAACTTGCAGAAGGGAATTTTTAAGCCTGCCTGCTCTGGGGTCATGAGATCCAAAAGAGGTAACTAGGGAGGGTGGGCAGTGAGATGCAGAGCAGGCGATACAGAAATAATTAGCACTACAGAAACTGTCTGATCCATAGAAAATAAATATTCCAGCAGAAGAACCACTTCAAAACCTGCAGTTTCCAGTTGCATTAGTGGAAATGGAGGAAACCCCAGATTTTCTGGTTTTTCTTCATCACTTCTCATCCCCGAGCTTTTGCTGCTCAATAAGGAAACATGTGATAATCCATTGATATTTTAATTATTGCCAGCTGGCATAACCTCAGTCCAGTCACAGAGGTTTTTGGATGGCACACTCAGCTGAAGGGCTCTGTAATGCAGATTGAGGACTTACAGAAGTGTCATTCTAGTTTCAAGAATGCTGACAGCATCGGAAATAGAAGCAGAATGTGCACTTTATGGTGTTCCCAAATGTGCCTGTCATCCCCTGAACATCCTTATCTCCGTGGGCCAGTGTTCCCCAGCTGGGTGATAAGAGGGTACAGCTTGTACTGTGGAGAAAATCGAGCACAGGGGCACAGCTGGGGTTAGGGCAGTGCCCCCCTGTGCCCTCACCCTAAATCCAGAGATCCTACAGCTTCCTGCTTTGTACCAGCAGTGACTGGAGCTGCCTTTCTTCAGAACCAGAGCCTTCCTGCTTCTGAGGGTAAGCCAGCCACACCTGACCCTGGCTGAAAGAAACGGCAGGTGCAAATGAGGTCATTAGTTGAGGAAAATCACGTTTTGGTGCCGTGAAGGCTTTAGGAGGCTGAGGAAGGTCCACTCTGTGAAGGGCTGCCCTGGCAGCAGGTTGGGGAAGGATGAAGAGTGTGGGTCCTGCCCTCTGCTCTGCATTTCTGAAGAGAAACACTCCAAGGTATTTAAAGTAAAGTTTAGGAAAGCTCTTGGAAAAAAAAATGTATCAGGTGAGATCAAGAGAGGGTGGAAATACCTGTGGCTCATAGAGTTCATGGGGAAAGGTGAGTCATGGCAATGTATAACAGCTTTTCAAATGTCTGGGGCAGGCTGCTGGGCTGCCCCTTGGACAGGCTGCATGCCTGTGAAATGGGTAAATTATCTGCAGAGGCGTTCTGGAGAGTGCTTTAAAATTAATTTGATGGAACACGCTGTAGGAATGCAAAATATTAAAGCAATTACTATTTAATGTATCACTTTCCTGAAGTCACAGCATAAACACTGCAAACGTTCCTGACACGTGTGGCAGGTCCCAGCTTTCCTGCTCCCTACCACGTGCCCCGTGCTGCTGCTGGGGACTTGTTCCAATGCCTTGTAAATCATCTGTGCCATGATGAGCATCAGGGGATGGAGCTGGAGGCCGTGGGGAGCCTCAAGAGCACCTTGGGGCTATGGGAGGGATTGGTCTGGTTCTGATTCTCCTGTGCTGGTCATCCAACCCTTCTACTATCAGGGACAAGGCATTGGGAAGCCCTGGGGTGATCTGCATTGCTGGGGCAGTGGTGATGGTGCTCCAGGTCTTCTCTTGGTTGTCAAAAAATGGTATCTTCTGCCGAGCATTTGGTGGGAGCATCTGGACATGGAGCAAAGTTAATGGCTCTGCTGGACATTTCTGCTCTCCTCCTGGAAGGAAGGTGGTCCTGCAGGGCTGCCAGCACTCCCTCTCATCCAGCAGAGTGTTGGAATGGCATCCCCACCTGCAACACATTTGGAGTTGCCTTTTCCACTGCTGTGACTTTGCAGAGGAGGGCTGGGCTTTGCTCCTTTAGCTTCGACAGGGTTTTCATCTCATTTAAAAAGCCATCACATATCCAGGATCTATGGAACCAGGAGTCCCTGTTCCCTGCATGCTGTCAGGCTGTGATTTCTGCTTGTTCCCTCCTAACAGGCAGGAAATTAAGTGCAGTAGCTCATAGTTCCTCTGTGCTATTTTATTGCTAGAGAACAAAACACCGAGGAAATAAAATGACTTGGGAGGAAGATGAAACCTATTCAAGAGAGTAACTCTTTTTTTTTTTGGTTCTTTTTTAAATTTTCAGGTTCTACATTGAAAGCATTTCCTTTCTCAAGGACAAAACTACAGTAGAGCTGTTTTTTCTGAATGCCAAGTCCTGTGTACACCAGGTAAGACTCAGAGCTTCTTGTGTATCTCTCTTCTATTGCTCCTCTGCAAACTTGGTAGGAGCTGTGTCTGATTTCTAGCACTAATTGAAGTGTTAAGATCTCAGCATGCTGACTCTCCTTCCCTTGAATGCTGATGCTTCACACAAATGGATAAGGCTGATGATGGTTTCCTGCTTCCACAGCCCTGCTGTGTGCTCAGTGCTCTACAGTGAGTCTCAAATACTCCAAAGCTTTTAAGTTATTTGAAATCTGGGTTGTAACGTCCCAGGCAGGCTCTGCTCAGTGGCACATCCTCCCACACCCTGAATAGCAACCCAAAGTGTGGCGTCCCCATTCCTGCAAGCAGAACTGCCAGCAGCAGGGGCTTTGTGTTGTGTCCAGTTTCTGTGGGCAGCTCGGGGCTGAGGATGAGGAGCATCACTTCCTCCTGGGGGAAGGATCTCTGGGCAGCACCAGGTGATTCAGCACGTAGGGAAAGCTGAGGAGCCCTGGCTCTGCCTGCAGCCCTCTCTGTGCTGGCAGCTTCACAGCCCAGCTCAGCCCTGTGGCTCCACCAGCAGGAGCCAGCTCATCTACTCTCAAGTAGCTTTTAACCTTCCAATTAACTCTCGTAGAAATACTCTGTCCTACGTGACAAACTTAGGGTCAGTCTCTCGGTTTCAAGTAGCTGTGAAGGGCACATGGGCCGGTGTTCATCTTTAAGCCCATGGGATGTGGACAGGAGGATGCACAGAGGCACCTCAGATGTGCTCCCTCAGCCTCTCTGTCCCATGGTGCTGCAGGGAAGGAGCCCTGGGATGGGCAGTGTCTGAACAGGAGCAGACCCCCAGCTCCATAAGGCCGATGCTCACTGATGACAGCCAGGAATGTTCCCTGGCATTTCTCAGTCGTTAATCCAGCTCCAGGAGGTTAGACCTGCCTCAGCTTGGCTTTTTTTCTTTCTTTTTCTTTTTTTTTTTTCCTTTCCTTTCCTTGCTTCATTCATGGAGTGAGGAAACCCCAGTGTGTCAAAAACCAGGAGCCCACACCCAGCCCATGTGCTCAGGAGAGCTCCTGGTGCACAGGCAGTGCCAGAGGATGCCCTGCCAGGGCAATATCCTAACCTGGATCTCTGCATGAAGCCTCTGCTCTGTGTGGGCCTGGAATGTGGTTTGGGATAAATGCTGCAATACCTGGGGTGTGTGGATAAGATTGCATAAAAGTCAGTTGTGTTATTTTCTGCTTTCACAAAGGTGTTTCCAAAGTTTTCACTGTAGCTTTTCCCCATAGGGGAAACCCAGACCCAGGGTGGTGCAAATGTCTGATGCTTGAGTGCTCTTGTGACATTCCTGAGCGCTGGCATGTGTTGACAGCACAGCGGTGTGTGGGTACCTGTGCTCCCATGGCTTTGGAGGGCAGAGATGATTTCCTGAGCAGAGGGGAGAGGGTGATGCTGCCCTCCAATGCTCCTGCTGGCACATGGGACACACCAGGGGAGCCAGACAAAGGCTTGGGCCAGCACAGTGGCAAAGCTCTGCGTCAGTTTTTCCTGGGGGATTTATCCTTAGCTTACAAGGTTCAGAGGCTGCATCAGAAATGTATTTACAGTATTCTTGGAGAGATCTGCATGTGAACTCCTGAAAGTGGCTGTGTCCAATCAAAGAGCATGGAATCCCCCCAGTGAAGTTTTGGACCTCTGGGGGCTGGAGCTGCTGGGCAATATTGCCCCAGATGAATAAAAATGTAGAGTAAATAATACAGCACATTAACTATATTCTTAGTTATATAATATATTACAAAATATGATTATAAATAATGGAACCAAAACCTGCATGACGGCTCTGAAAAGGGCGAAGGCTGGCTTAGTGCTCTGCTGTGCACAGCCACGATTCTCTTCCTCACCTTTCAACCCCACATTCCTTCTTGCAAATCTCTCTGCTCCTGTCTGCAGATCAGGTACTGCTTTACCCTGCCAGGACCTGGAGGAATCTGGGGCCTTGTGCATTTTGCAATCTCTAGACATTTTGGCAAGGAAGGGACAAGATAGACAATAAAATCTCAGCTGCCAAAAATGTATTTCTTTCTCCTCCCCACCCACTCCCCCACCTCCATGCTCTTCTGTACAGTCAAAGCTCCTTTGTGCCTCTGGGACCTTTGCTGGCACGTGCCAGGTTCGTGCATCCTCTGTGACCTGTGCTGTTCTCTGTGCCCTCTCCTTTGCATGTGAGCAGCTGGGGAGCTGGGGGAGACCCCTTTGCCTGAGGCACAAGAGGGCTGAGACCTCACTTCCACTTTTGTGAAGAAGTCTCCTTTGCGTGTGAACAGAACAAAACATTTGCTGCTGCGCTTGCAGAGTGCCCAGTGCCCCCTCACTGCCCAAACCTTGGCCTCCAGCCAGCAGCAAATGCTGCCAGGGCTGTAACCCTGCCCTCCTTTCATGTCAAGCTGCCCATTTTTCCCCCTGGTCTGGTGCTGCAGTGCCCAGGCTCTCTCAGTCCTGTGTGGTCCCTGCAGCTGCCTGGCTCCTGCTCTCCAGCATCCGCAGTCTTGGAGATGGAGCTTGGAGAAATCACATCCATTGCCAGGAACAGCTTGGACCACCGAGCAGGAGGTGGGAGCTGGTGGTAATTATATATCCAGGTCTGTGGAAGTGCCTCCCGGTGACTTGGTTAAAAACTCGTTTATCCACATGGATTTTGGGAGAATGCAAAGGCTGGAAGTGCTTTGTGTACGTCTGGGCTCTCATTTTCTTGCGTGCCTCTCTTTTCCAAGGCTTTGAGTATTGCTGCCTGAAAACCTTCAGTGGTGACAACTTCAATTTAAGAGCTTTCTCTCCTGTCACTGACTTGAAGAAGCTGGGTTAAGATTTATAGCTCTCTGAGATCTACTGTACAGCTGGAATTTAAGAGAGGGGAAGCCTGGTGCTCAGTTCCAGGTGAAATGGGTGTCTCAAGTGGATGTGTTTGCACAGGGAGCTCTGTAACGTGTTCAGTGTGTTATTGCACAGCCCATGACCATAGCTGGGATACTTCTAGGGAGGTGGGTCAGAACTGGTCACGCACATGCTGATGATAAATTTGGAAAGATAAATTGGTCTTTTCTTCTTTTGAAACAGCCAAGTTTGGAAAAATAACACCCTACTTGGCTGGAGAGGCACTGTCAAGTTTATTATGCATTAGAGCTAACCTCCATATAGCTCTGCAGCCATGCGGTTGACTCTTTGCCAGGCCTTAAAAATATGTTCTGTAAGCGAAGATCTTGGTCAAATTGGCTGTGTTCCCCTTTTCCTCTGTATCTCTGGGTGTTGGGGAGTTTATTTAATTTCCCATTTGTTTCAAGGACTTGTAAGAATTGCTTTGGAAAAAAAAAAAAAAGGGAGAAAAGTTAAAGGAAATGTAAGTTTTCAGAGGAGTCTGTAACTGTGATAGCTCCATGAACAGCAATGCCTGTGAGCACTTGGCAGCCTCAAGACCAGTGCTTACCAAGAAGAGCTGTTGAAACAGACCCCTGGTGTGAGCATAAAGTCTGGCTGGCTTCCAGCTCATGGGGAGCAGAGTGGTCATATATCAGAGAGCTATCGAAAGTTTTATAATGGATATTTCCTAATTCTTCCCCATCTGAAGGGAGAGGGGAACGTTCCCATGTAGCCTTGTTATATGATGTAGTCTGGTGCTAGCCAAGGCTATTAAATACCCCCTGCCCATTGCCTGATTGGCTGTTCTGCTCCCAAAGACAGCACATGGAAAGGCCAGGCTGAGGTTCTGCAGGACCAGTTGGAGTTTTGCTCCTCCAGGGCTGTTCTCTCCTGTAGATTCTGCCATGGCAGCCACCTCTGGGGCCCGACCTCCCCAGCACCGTGTCAGCACATGACTCGGGTAGTCCCGGGAGTAGCTGGACTCTGGTGGAACCCGAGGGTGGAACATGGTTTTTCCTGTGGACAGAATGTGACAGGAGGAAGAGGCAGGGCCCCATGCTGATGTGCACTGGCAGATCTCCATGGGCCCCCCACTCGTTACCCCAGGAGACCTCACATGGGGCTGTGCTGGTGGCTTTGGGGAGGGTATGGTCCAGGACCTCCTCTGAGAGGGCTGAGGTCGATCCAAGGCTGCCTGCTGTCAAGGGTGATGGTGCCCCAGGGACCTGTGAGCCTCTTGGGGAGGTGCAGGTTGTGTCCCAGCTGGGCTGGCCCATTATATATGACCATCCAGTTGATTTGCAGCCAGAGCCTTCTACCTCACATCTCTTGACGTAGTCACCTCCTCCTGGGTGCAGGGTTAATTGCCATGAAGAGTTCTGCACCTTTGATGTCCTGGCCACAGAGCAAAGATGCTGTGACAGCTCAGCCGGTTCAGTTGTTGTGTGTGTTGGATATCTCACTGTGATGCTGGGGTAGGAAAGCAAAAGGCTGTGATTATATGTTAAATCTAATGACACTTGCTATGTACCCTGGCTTGCAAACAGGGAAGTCTTTATGTCTTTTCCCCATTCTCTGCTTTTACTCTTACATTAGTGAAAAAAAAGTGGCAGTGAATGTGTTTCTGTTGCACTGTGCAGGCGAGTCTTGGAGTAGCTGCTCCTGTCCCTGGAGTTCCATCTCCGTGTTGACTGAGACACAAAAGGCAGTGGGAGATGGATGACAGTGGCTGGCAAAGACAGCAAAATAAAGGGTGTAACAGAGAAACCTGAAGCTGTTCCTCACCACCAGACACTAACAGCTTTTATTTTTGGGCTGGGTTGGCCTGAGCCCCTGAGGTGGGAGGCAGCAGGTCTGGCCAGGAAAGAGTTGTGTTCGCCTCTGAACATGCGCTGAGCTGTGTTTGGTCTCAGGCTCTGCTCCCTGGTGCTTGGTATGAAGGGCTGTGGGGTTCCATGCATGAAATGAAAGGCATCATGGACCATCTGAATGCTGTGGAGCAGCCGTGAGACCTCCTGAGCCACCCAGGCTGCAGGACCTTGTGGGGGAAACGCAGCACCGGTGGAAATCTGAAGTGCTCCTCTGAGGAAGGTCAGAAGGAACAGAATTCCATTTCCTTCTGTAAGAGCTCATATTCTGCTGCTTTTGTGCTTTGCTCTACCTCCCCGAGGTGCTGGAGACAGACTCTTGCTTTGCTGTGCTTTTTCTCAGCTCGGAGTTGCTGTCCTTGGGAAGCGAGCCCCGGTTAAGATGCTCAGCAAAGCTCGGAGCATCTGATGCCAAGGGAGTGGGTTGGAGCATCAGTGCACCACAGGGCAGTGTGAACAGCAGGTGACACCCCCGGGATGGAGACGTAGGTGTGAGTGCTGGTAATTGGGACAGGCAGTTTAAAGCTGGAGGTTATCCATGTGCTGCCAGTGTTTGTCTCAGTGCAGTAATTAATTACCCAGCACAGCCACTCCGGCAGGGCGAGTGACAGGATCTGCCTGACCTAGTTCCTCCTGCACAGCTTGTGTCGTGTAACAGGTTGTGGCCAACACCCACTGCCCTCTCCAGCCTGTCAAAAAAAGCCTTAAATGCTGAAAAGCTGCTCAGCTTTCTGCGCTGCTGGGACCTGCCAGCTCATCCTCCGGCTGCCAGGGCACACAGCAGGGACATTGGATTCCCGGTGGGAAGTCCCCACGGTGCTGGATAAGGGCACAGGGGCGCTGGCATTGCTTTGTTCACTTGTGCTGGGTCCACACCCAGCTGATTGCCTGCCTCGGTTTGAACGTAGACGTTTGGGTCCTTTCTTTCCCTCTGACTAATTGCACCCTTCTTCCAGCTTTTTTTTAATCACCTTTCGGTAATCACTGGTAATTATAGTCAATGTTGTGGCTGTCTCGAGGCTATTCAATCACAGTGTGTGCATTTTTGGGGGTGTCTTTGGTTAATATGTATTTTTAAGGAATTGGTTTGAGGGAACAGGTGGGTTGGTATCTCAATTCCCAAATTGTCAGGTGAAATGTTGTTGTTATCAGCCTTTAACCTCTGGACGTTACATGTGGTTTGAACAAACTGTGTCTGCTTTCACTTCTTGCTCTGGCTCCAAAGAGTTAAAGATTACAGTTCCTGTGTGTCACTTATTTTTTTTAAATCTGCTTTAATCTGAGTTTACAGCCTAAAGATTTGCTTAGCACAGTTAATGCTCATCTGACTATCATCACTCTTGATCTGAGTTTTCATCAAGATTTCAGACTCGTATCTCTATGGCAGTAAATTCTAATGTTGTTGCTGTGTCTAATGAGGGTTCACTGCTCTATTCATGACAGAGCTTGTGATTTTTATCACATTCTAAGTCTATGTCTGTGCAGCAAAAGACTTGAACTCCCATCTGAACTGGGGGCTAAATTCTGCCCATGGGCACTGCGGTTGAGTTGGTCTTCACCAGATGCTGAGACAGTGACCTACTCCTGCTCTGCAGCAATTGCCAACCAGTTTGGACACCTGCTGCAGCCTTTTGTTGCTCTGATGTTTATCAGGATGGCAAAAGCCACCACCTGAATCCACTGGACCAAGTGCAGTGTTTAGATAAGCCAGTGGTCTTTTGGCTGAATCTGTCTCACTGGTTAAAATGATTGGTCCCTGTGCAAGAATTGCAAAATATCAGTTTCATCCCTGCAGTCACTAGTCTGTTTAAACTTATTTACATCTCAAATGGAGAAGACTCAGATTCCATTATCTGAGTTACATACATCTGCTTAACCTCATGCTGGCGACCTTGTTCCCACTTGGGATAAACCTAGGAAAACCTTCCATCTTCATCTTCACCACGTGGCCGTGGGAGCACTGGCTGCCCTGGCTCTCAGGGCCCCCCACTTGCTCGCTGAAGTCTCTGCTTGAATTACCCTGGCAATGGCAGGCATTGCAAATTAATCTTCTTACAGCCATTTTCCTCATCTATTTTTGAAATCTGACCTTGCTGATAAAGCAGTGCTAAAACAGAAACCCCCATCTGCCAACCTCCAGGCTGAAGGATGATTATAAAATCAAAATATTGCCTGACTGAGTGGGAAGAGTCATGGTCTTGCACTCCAGAGCCACACGTATCACTGCCTGGATTTGTGTCAAGCTAAGGGCTGTCCAAACTCCATGACAGCCCAGGGCAGAGCTGGATTACATTACAGCAATGGCCAATTGGGGAGCCAGATGGCAAATAATGTTATGTTATGATGAAAAATACTTCCAGGCTGAGAGGGAATTGTCCAAGACACTGTCACTTGGAGAGCATTAGTCTGTCAAATACAGGCTGAGCTGGGCTTTGGCATCCTTTGCTTCAAATCCTTGCTCTGCTACTTAGCTACTGCAGGACTTCTGCGCAGTCCCTTCACTTCCCTGGATGTTTTTTTCTGTTATTTTTTTGGGATTTTTGGGGTGGGGCAGGGGTGGGTTTGGGTTTTTTGGGGTGGTTTTTTTTTTTAACTGATCCTCAGAGTGGCCCCAGTCTCCTTTTACTGTTACAGTGTGGTGATATGGGATAATAACTAGTCCTGATCCATCCTGTTCTGAGATTTGCAGCAGCTGGAGAGATGTGGGGGCAGCCCTGCTCCTGGGGTGACCTGTTTGTCCCTTTGCTTGGTCAAGACACCTGCAGCATCTTCAATAGACGTCACGTTAGAGAGGACCCTCTTACCTCCTCACTCCTTTACAGCTTCTGAGCAAATGTGTTTGAAGCTGAGGGCATTGGCACAGCAAATTCCTCACTCCAAAAGCAAAGACTGAAACTTCACCACCTGGAGAAGTCAGTCCCCCTTCATGCTCTCTTCACTTTCCTAAAACCCTAAATGAAGTGGTTTGTGGGATCACTGTTAACACTTGTGGCCCTGCCATAGCAGCCAGTAAAATGACCAGAGTTTCTTAAGGCCAGTATCTAGGAAAAAGCAAATAAACACAGAAGAGCAGCCTCGTAATTACCATTGCTAATTAGTTAATGGCTGTGAGGTGCTTTGAAGATGAAAAGTGAGGAGGTGCTTGGTTATTAAGTCCCAAGCACCCCTGTAAGGCCAGCAGCAGCTCTTGCTGTGGATCAGCAGAGACTCTCTCCTGCAGCAGCTCATCAAGCTTATCTGGGAGCCAGCAATAAATCGAGAGAGCCTTGGAGAGTTAAATCTCCTTGAGTTTCTTGTAGGCTTAAAAGGCGATGGGCCCCGTGTAGCTGATTCCGCCTTTGGGCAGGGAGATGGTCTTGATGAACTTTTAAGGTCCCTTCTGGCCTTGTTTTCCCTGATTTTATGATCCAGGGACAGCTTTGCTGAGCCAGA
The DNA here is from genome assembly GCA_036630365.1 of Acanthiza pusilla. Taxonomy (NCBI): domain Eukaryota; kingdom Metazoa; phylum Chordata; class Aves; order Passeriformes; family Acanthizidae; genus Acanthiza; species Acanthiza pusilla. The sequence goes on from JAXCHO010000001.1 coordinate 5,012,976, forward strand.
TCTCACCTTTTGTGCTGAGCTGAGGTTCCCTGTGATGGCATTTTCTCACATCTGAGTTCTCTGCCTGCTGGTGCAGGAGAGCGTGGTGCTGGGGTGACCTGATCTCCTGTAATCCTCTCACCACCACAGCTGGCCCCAGAGGCTGCTGGGGCAAATGCAATTTAAGCTTTCAAAAAGCCAGCTCAGATGTGCATGACAAAGACTAACCCGATACAGACCTGGAAGTAACAAAGTGCCTTAAAATTGCACCTACGTGAAGAGTTTCTGGGCTGCAATCTTGCCTCTTTTCTTAAGCATCAACATGAAAGAGATCTGAAGGAAGGATGAACTTCAAGCTATTTTTTTTTCTCTTTACTTGTGATGCGCCCCTCTTCTAATAAAATATGTCTGGGAATGCTTTGGAGGCTACTCCTGCATAGTTGTTGCCACACCTGTTGGGAAGGGGAAATTCCTCTTGGTCTGCCTGTCGGAGAAGCCTGGGGGAGTGCTGCTGCTGGAATGTTTTATTGACAAAGCTGGCAAAAAAACTTCCTTTTTCCATGAAAATTGAATTATTTGTTTGTTCACTTTTGAATTTAGTCTCTGTGGGCCAGACCTGCAGCTGTGGTAAATTAGCTCAGCTCCAGATGTGCCCTAATATATTTCGAGATGTCATTTCCCTGTATCTGTATGTAATTCTGTAGGTCTTCCTGCTGCCCTGGTTTTGGCATCATTTCAGTTTTTGATCTGCTTTGTCTCCTCATTCAGCCAACAGATCCTGGGGACAGAGCTTGTGTTGGGATCTCAGTGACAGGAGACAGGAATCATATCTTCACTTGCAGAGGTCAATAAGAAAAATCTGTGTTTGTGGGCTGGTTCATAGGCTGTTTTGTGTTTTACCTGATGTTTGCAGGAGGTATAAAGGGTGCAGCTCTCAGTAGTGCATCCCCTTTGCTCTTCCAGTGTTACTGCTGGTCCCAGAGTAGAACTAAGGCCAGGGGTTTTGCTGGTAACTTGGAAAGTTTGTGCTTAGGCTTGTAAGCAGGAGGAAAAAAGGATCCTTGTGTAGTTTTGATGCTTTGGCACCTGTGGAGTTACGGAGTCCACAGTGCTGTTAGGGCAGGGCTGGTTTTGAGTGGGCTCAAGGCACAGGAGATTTCCAGCATGGAGGTCTGTGCATTTTTTCTGAACATTGCTCAAGAGCTCCAGTGGACTTGGAAGAACTGAAGGCTGTAGGATCCAGACTGAGTGGGACAAAGGACTGAGTTATGCTGTCCTTGTGATTAATCACTATAAGTAGTTTAGCATCAGGGGGCTCTGTACCACCATCACAGCAAAGGAGGAATGGTCCTAAATCTCTAAGCACTAAAACTCTTTACCAAGAGGTGGATATAGTCTCTTGGATGTAGTCTCTTGGGACATGGCTATCCCAGTGGATGGATGCACCCAAGCTCAGCTTCCATGCTCTGGAGTGGATGGAGCTGGGAAATACCTTTCTTTTTTTTTTTTGAGATTGAGTCAGGGGTTTAGATCTTGTCAAATACTGATGCTTGACGAGCTGATGTGTGCTCCTGGGTGCCATCCAGCCATGTATCTGCCATGCCCCATCCCTGCAGTGTTGGATGCCAGGTCAGATGGAGCAATCTGGTCCCTGGTGGAAGGTGTCCCTGCCCGCGGAAGTAGGCTCGAAACGAGATGATTGTTAAGATCCCAACCCCAAGCAGTCTCTGATTCTACAAACTGTGGACCTTGCCCTAGGAGCGGGTGTATTTCAAGCCATTAAAATCCCTTCGAGGCGAGGGCCGGCAGCGTGCGGGACCGCGTCCCGGTGCGCTCGGGCGCAGTGACACGGAGCAGCATCCCGCGAAACGCAAGATTTCCCGAGCAGGCAGGCGGAGGGCAGGGCTCGGGGCGGGCAGGACGGGCCGTGTGCTCGGTGGCAGCGGGGGACACGGGGCGGGTGTGGCAGCCAGAGCCGGCACCGCCTCCCGGGCCCCCTCCCCTCCTCCCGCGGCCGTCCCGGGCGCTGCCGCTCACGCTCTGCTCTCTCGGCACAGGGGCACATCGAGGTGGACAGCGAGACCGTCTTCAAGTTGGCCGCCCTGGTGCTGCAGGTGAGTGTCTCCCCGGATGGGTTGGGCTCAGTGCGTTCCCCTTCCCGGAGGTTTTTCCCCTCTCCATACAGACAAACCCCCGCGGGGTTGTTTATGATCTCCGGGCTGGGGGGTGGAGGGGAAGCTGGAACGCATAGGAGGTATTTTTCTCGAAGGCGAGTAAGAAATATTTATTGGAGGAGTTTTAAATTGGAAGAGTAAAAGCTCATCAAGGGAAGTCATTTATCTGGGCAGGTTTCCATTCAATTTATCACTTAGCCTAATTTAAATACATTCCAGAGATCTGGGAGGAAAAGTGTAAATGTTGTAACTAAATCAGCTATATTATGCCTGTGAATCTTCCTTTCAGAGCATATGGTTTTGATACTTCTGATATGTTGAAATGTACAGTGTCAGTTTTCCCATTCATTAATCAAGTTTTGTTGTACTGAGACTTAAACTCCAGTTATTTACTGCTTTCTGTGAAAAGAAAAATTGTAAAATTGTACCTTTAAAATACTGGGGGTTTTCCCTGATTGCACTGTCATTGACGAAGTGCCACAGCAAAGCTGCAGCAGCTTGATCTGCCTGAGCAGTTGTTTTCATCTCGAGTGAGCACAATTCCCCCCAACTGCTGACCTGACTGTACAGCCAACCTTTGCCTGGATGAGAGAGGAGAGAGAATTGTATTTCACTTCTTGTGCAGTAAAAGCGACATTTGATTTGCAATGTGAAATTCATCCTCGTTTTGGAAGCAGTTTTATTTATGCTGTAGGTGGATTATCTACAGCTGGGAGGATAAGGGGCCAAGTCCAGCTCTGGAGCACATGCAGGCAGGCTCTGTGTTTTCCAGGGAGTGTGGCGGGGGTCAGGATCTGCCCGCAGAGCTGTGGGAGTGGGGAAGTGAACAATGCTGGGAAAACCGAGGGCTTTTGAAGAGATCATGTTTTAATTCTGTCACTGTTTTTCAATTGTAGGAAGCTAAAGGGGACTATTCCAGGTAATAACATTTTCCTTTCTAATACTGGTGTTCTTGATGGATGTGTTTTTCTGTGTTGGCATTGTATTGCAAACAATCACAAATGGGGGTAAAGTCCAGCTGCGAGCAGTGCCCAAAGAAAGTGAAATGTGCTGCTGGGCTGGATAAAATCTGAGTCTGCAGGGTGAGTAATGCCTTTTGTGAGCAAGCTCTGAGTCAAAACAGTGTCTCAGGCCTCCATGCTTTGCTCCCCTCCCAAACGTGGGTGCCAAAGTGGGAGAAGGGGAAAGCTCCCACACCTCCATGCCGGAAAGCCTGTGCTTTGCCAGACTTTTGCTGAGCAAACTTTCACCTGTGCTGTTGCAGAGCTGTGTTTGGGTCCATGTGGGTGACCTTGCCCACAGCCCTGCCCGTGCAGGGGCAGCACGTGCAGGGAGCAGAGCCATCAGCTGCCCCGGGGATCAATGAGCTGTGTTCTCCTGTGTTCTCCAGCAGCTGCCCCGTGGCCTCTCCCTCCCCACACTTGACCCAGCAGTTGTGTTGTGCCTGATGTGCGACCTCCTAGCAGGGCTTGAGCTGTCTAAAACTGCAGCATCAGATTGGGCTTCCCCTTGGAGGGGCTTCTTACCCTGCTGTGATTGTGGTGAGGGGCTGCGGGGGGCAGGTGGGGTCACACTCGGACCTGCCGGAGCCAGGGGGAAAGACCTTCCATTAGAAACAGCTCACTAAGCAAATAGAGATTCAGAAGATTGGCTTTGGTCGTGTTAATATTTTACTACTTGCTGAGCTTCCATGTGGGAAGAGAGGTGTGTTTTACCTTTTAGCTATAAGAGCTTTGGAGAGTGCTCGGTAAAGAGCTGTGTACCCAAATGCAGGCAGCAAGTCACGTTTGGCTGCCAAAGTGACTCTGCTGTCCCTTCAGGGGGCAGTTGTCAAATTAGTGCCAATGCCCTGGACCCCTTCCCTCCAAGGCCTGTCCCTGCTCTGCTGAAGGACACGCTCTGTGAAGTCCATCAAACCTCCTCCTCCTGTTTGTTGGCATGCTGTCACACCTGCAGGGAGAAAAAGGTGTCTTTGATCAGCTGCATGGGCTGGCTGTGCAGACCATTTCTGTTCCTGTTCATGCTGTGGACCTGCTTTGTGACCCCCAGTATATTGCTTACACCTGTAGTGTGCTGCATTTTTCTCTAGGAATTCCCCTTATCTTGCCTGATCTCACAGGGACACCCTAAGTTTAGCTCAGTTCAGGCACAGAGAACCAGAAAATCACTGCTGACTCCACAATAAGTGATTTGTTAAGCTGTAGAACTGGTGGCACAGTGCTCTTGGTTCTCAAGAACAGGGGTTAAGGTTAAAAACCACCTTTGTGATGAAAACCTCCCTGTGTGGTTTAAACTTAACGCTGCCTCCTTATCATTTGCCATAAATAGGTTTGTAAGTATGGCTTCACAAGCCCAAGAACTGTGTCTGTGGGTTTTTTTCATGGTTCCCTGGACACGTTGCAAGGAGTGGATTGCCCGTGGTTACCTTCAGAAGTATTTAAAGAAAATTGGAGGGAAGAGCACTCTGCTACAAGAGTGATTTCCAAGTGCAGCTCTTCCCCAAGAGCAGCATGGAAATAGCTGCAGCATTGTTTCCTCTGTTTAACGGAGCATATGTTATGCCCCCGTAGCAAATGAGCATGGCCAGCTGTCCCAGGCCCAGTGAGCACACCAGGAGCGAAGGAATTCCATGTCACATATCACAAGTGGTCCTTTGGGCCAGTGCTGATAAAGCCCTGGCTTAATTAGCACCATATCTTAACGACAGTACTGAAGGACTGCCCGGCTTGCTGTGGTGCAGAGACTCTGTCCCTGCAGCAGTGCCTGTGCCTTGTGATTTGCATCCCTTTGCAGTGCCTGGAGTTTGGTGTGTTCTCTGCTCGCTGTCATTTGGCCATTCTGCTTTGAATCACCTTCTGGAATGCAGCTCTTGCACCACTTCTGCTTCCGTGAGAACACGCAGGTTGATTTTTTTTTTTTTAAATATTGGATTAGTGCTGAATGAACGCTGGTAAATACAGGAATTGCCTGAAGTCCTGGAGATTAGCCCTCTGGAAGTGAGGATTGGGCCAGTCCAGGCAACTCTGGGGGATCTGTTCCTGGCTGATTTTTCACACACACCCCATAGGCAGCTTTTCCACGGGGACACATCCTGTGGTGGGGTCACCGTGTGGCAATCCCACTGACGTCAGCTTCGTACCAGGGCACGAACGCATCAAACTCTACAGGAACCTCTTTCCCAATCCACTGCTCAAATTCTCAGATAACGCCTCGATGGCAGGGAGCAGCAAGCTCCTGAGAAACGCCCTCCCCTGCCCCATGCTGAGTGGGTGAGCGCATTCCTTGGAAATCTGTTTCTTTTCAGTGAGCAAACCTGACACGTGGGCGCTTGGAGAAAGTGAAAAACTTTCAATTTCTACACCACAAAGGTCAGTCTGGAGGGGCTTTGCAGTCTGGTAGCACTGGCAGCGTGGAAATCCCAGGGACTCTGGGGTTTGGCCCTTGCAGGTGCTTTGCAGTAGGACCCCAAGGTCCTGAGCTGGACTCTTAGAGGATGAGAGTTTCATAGAATTATAGAATGGTTTGGGTTGGAAGAGACCTTAAAGATCATTTAGTTCATGCCTTACTATTCAGAGAGAGGCTTTATGTGAGATGAACCACCCAAGTCCCACTTTGGGAGGACCTTGATTTTGAAAACATCTTTATAAAACTTAAGTACATGCTTCAAAATTGCACCCACAGCATGTGTCTGCTTTGGACACTGGATTCTCCAAGGCTGGCCTTGGGACTCAGGAGGCATGAGGAACAAAGGTGGCAGCAGACCACGGCCGGTGTAGCTCGCCGTGTACCCATTTCCTTTTCCTGTTTGCCCAACTGGTGATCCCCACCGAGATAATTCCCTGCTGGTGTGATGAACAGCTTGTCACAGGGATGCTCAGCAAGCCGTCCCTCTCCTCCTTCCCTGGGATGGTGTCAGGGCTGCCCTGGGCAGAGCAGTTCCTCTGGACAGTCCTGCAGCTCTGCTGTTCCCAGGAGGGCTGGGATGCTGCAGATTCCCTCTGCCTCCCTGGGCACGCTTTGCTCAGGAGGAGGGATGTGACACTCACTCGTGTTTGCTTTTCACGACTCACCCGTGGCTTACAGTTGCCTGCTCCCCTGTTTAAGCTGAGTTCCCAGCACTTTTTACCCTGCTTCTGCAATAGAGCAGGTATTAGTCATTGACTGGGCTTTTGAAACTCTGCATGAGTAAATCGCATTTCTCCACTCTCCTATTTGCAGATGAAACAGAAAAATCTGCAAGCCTGGTTTTTCAAAATCTTGGTTTTTAAGCTTTTAAAACTTTTAAACAAAGGTTTTACGAAGAGAACGTGATTCAAATTGCAGCTTCTGGCATGGCTCAGTTTTGGGGGAAAAGCATACACGTTCAGTTTATTTTAGGAATTTTATTTAAATTTTAAAGAAATGTAATGTTTTGGCAATCTGTTAATTATTCATCTAGTAAATAGGCAACATAAAAAGTCTGGTCTCCTTGGGAAATAAATGATTTAGCTGTATTTAGTTTACAGATTAAGCATCTGCCCTCAAAAATGCTGTAAAATTTTATATACTTTTATTTTCCTTTGTAGCTTGATCAGAGAGACAGTTTATAACTGAGAAGTCCTAAATGCTATCCTAGCATTGGAAAAATGTTTATTAAAATCAGATTAGCTACAGGGACTATATAAGAAAAGTAACTTGGGGAAAAGAAAAAAAGTTTATTTTCTGACTGATGATCTTGGACCATATTTTCCCCAGTACCATTTCCAGGACTGAAACCCAGCCGTGCTCCCTGAAAGTTAATTAAATTGCTGGAGGAGGCTTCTATTTTCTTTAAATAGCTGACGCAGTGGTTTTTGATTCTGGCCTGTGGGCTGCAAAGATAACTCCCGACTGGTATAACATAACACAGACAAAATAATGAATTCCTGATAGCTGACATGTGCAAGGCACCGGGGTTTATCGTTATGGGGGTGATAAAGGCAGTTTGTGAAAGGAAAAGGTTTGGGTGAGAGATAGCCCTGCAACTGAGCCTATGGAGTAATTGGTTCAGAAACTCCTGAATTTTAAAACTCTACTGAGAGAAAAAAGTGAAGTTCTTGTAAAATTAGAACAAGAAAACTAGTATTAATAATTTGCTTCTCATTAAGAGTGAGTGCTCACTGTTAGGTTTTGGGTAGCGTTTCCTTGCGAGGTTGAATATTTTGCCAGGCAAACTGGAAGATGTCTTGGTAGAAAAGAATGCAAGAAAGATAACGTGGGCAGTGCAAAAAATAGCTGTTGGAAAGGAGTTAATAATTGTCTGACAGCAAAGCACCTGCTCATGCTAACCCTGAGATTAAGGTACCCTCAGGAACAGGACACACCTGAGGTCTGATGGGGGTGGCTTGTCCAGCCTGTTCCTGGGAATCTTGCCAGGTTCGTGCGACCAAAACTCCAGGTGTGGCCACGTCCAGGACTGGGGCTGGAGCAGGAAGTCAGGTTTGGGGGTGAGTTACAAGGGGACATTCATCTGGCAGCCGAAGACTGGAGCCCAGTCTGGATCCTCTTTCCCCAAGTATTTCCTCAAGCCTGCCTCAGTGGGTGATAAAAAGAGCTGGTGGGTCACCAGAGGAGTCACTCAGAGCATCCATGTGGTGCCTGTCATGGGCAGCGCTGTAGTTTAGTTTTTGATGTTCTTTTTCATGCAAGTGCAATTTTTAAATGCCTGTGCACTGATATCCTCAGTCTTTTTCCAGGCTGCCCCAGCTCCCCGTGGGCTGTGTCTGCCTGGCTGTAAATCAGTGCTCAGCTCTGCCTTGTGCCCCTTGTGCTCCTCGGCCCTTGTTGGCCAAGTGACTCATTGTGTGTTTTGCCTTTCAGCTGTGACTCCCAGCACTTTTTCTTTAAATACCTTTTGAGGCTCTGGCTCTGAACGATTAACTCTGTCCTGGTCAAACCCAGCTGTGTGCTCTCCTCAGCTCCTTCTTTGTCAATAAACAGCTAATTTGGGACAAGATGAGCAAAGATCTACTTACTCAGAGCCTGTTAGTTGAGGGGGTTGATTATTTCACTTTATTTGGGAATGTCTGATGAACCAAGGTAGTAAATAGGCAAGTTGAGGGAAAGTCATGTTTCGTATCTATTTCATACAATGATGATGATTCCCCTACTGACAGGTATCAGATACCCACTTTACCAGAGCTTAATTGAATTTTGTGTCCCCTTCAAAGAAAGCTGGTTGAAGACTGCAGTGATTTTTCTTTGGCAGTGTGCAAATTTTGCTTTCCTTGGAGAGTCCCTGCAGGTTTGCCGTGAGGAGCAGGAGCTGAGGGAAGGCAGCAGGCAGAGAGGAGCCAGGCTGGGAACTGCTGAGCTCCATCTCCCCAAGCACTGAGGCAGCAGTTATGAGACAAAATCATTGTTTTCTCCTGGTGTTTTATTTTTCATGTAAACCAGGTGCAAATACAAAAAAAAAAGTACTAAGACTCCTTTTTTTTGAACGATTTTTCATAGCAACAGGGTTTTTTCCACTGGGGCTACTTGTAGATTCATCCAGTTCATGGCAGACCAAAACATACGCAGTCTGCAATGATGTAATTGTAATGTTTTTTTACCATTTCGTATTTTAAAGCAATTCTGTAAGGGCTCTCAAGGAATTTGTATAGAATGCTTATTATGTAGCAGATTAATTAGGTGGAAGCACTGTGGGTGGAAATGAGCAAAAAGGATTAGATGAAGAGGAAAAAAAAAAGGATGTTTGCAGTAATTTAATAACCTGATCTCATGGGATTTACTGCTTGTATATAGCAATGTAACTTTTAATATTCACACATAATTATGGAAGTTTGGTAAGGAACAGTATTAGATTTTGTGTGCATGATTTTTGTACAATTTCCAGAGGGGCAGAAAAGGGGCCATTGTGTTTTGTCCTCTTTAATTGTCCCTCCACAGTACTTTCTTTTCTTTGGTTTTTCTTTTTTTTTTTTTTTTTTCAATTACTTTTAACTCAGAGAGCAGGACTAGAGTGGGTACAACCCAGCCACCTAGAGAGGTCTTTTGTGTGTGCTCTGCATCCAAAACAGATGAGAGACAAGGCAAGCACAGTGCTGGGAAATTCATCATCCCCCAAGTTGTCTCCCGTGCAGGGGAGAAGCTGTCACAGCTGTCAGGCCTGGAGTAGCATCATGACATCCACAGCCATAGGTAAAAGATGTTTTCCCTTGTCCCTAGAAATTCCCTTAAGTACAGGTTCAGCACCAAAACACATGGCCTTTTCATATGGTAAAAATCACATTTCATGGGTTTTGCATTATAATGTATTCACCTCCCTTTGTTTGAATATCTGAAAAACTTTGTCAGGTCTACAGAGAGTTTTTCCAGTCTTGCACCCTCAGCTGTGAGCAGGAGCTTGGGCTCTGGTCTGATTCCTAACAACATCCTCACTCTAGAAAAGCAAAAGTAAATCTTCGGCTTTTCCTTCCCATAGTGCTTGACTTCTATCATGTGAGGTGTATTTTGTGCTTTGAGGAAGTGGAATGACAGCTTTTCAACCTCAGCTTTTTTGCTTTTGTGGATTTGTCAGGTCTTTATCATTATTTGGATACTTTATTTTTCTTGTCGTTCCATGTATCTCTGTGTCAGCTGGGCTGTGATAACAAGCTTTAAACTCTGCTACTGTACTCAGACATGCTAAAAAACCACAACTAATATGGCTAAGCTGACTTTTGTGTGAACAGGAAGAAAGTGTGAGTGTTAGAAATAACAGTCTGTTGTTGCGAGGAAGGGCTTGGGATCCTTCAAGCGTTGTATCAACTGTGAATGTCCATCTTTTGCTCGGCAGTAAATCCCCAGGTAAATCCCAAGAGCCGTTCTGCTTTTGTCTGGTCTGGTAGGGGAGCACTGCTGATATGTGCTGGGGTATGGCTCTTTAAACATGGATCTATCCTTCCAGATCTGGGATGGGATCCACCACCCGTTGTGGGTCCAAGGCCCAAAAGGGTTTGTCTTCAGAATATTCATGTTTCACATCAAGAGCTGTAAAAGAAGACCTGAGGATTTAGGGCAGCTTTAGGTCTCAAGTTTTCTCTAGCCATAAAGAGCTGGTTTTTGGAATCCTGATTCTTGTCTGCAAAGTGGAAATTCTGCCAGGCTGGCTCTGGGAGCAGCTCGTGTTCCCTTTGCTCACCACGTCCCCGTATGTGGATTTATCTGATAGAGAAATGTTGCATTTTTCGTAGTGTTCTGGATCCATCTTCTAAAAGCCAATGTGTGGGGTCAGCAAGCCCTGGCAGATGAGTAGATGCTGCTGCTCAGCCCAAGAGTAGGGCAGTGTTTGGGACGCAGAGAAATTGGGCTCAGGGAGCAGGGCTGGAGCTGGAGCTCAGGCCTGGGAGTCCAAAGCTCTGGTCCAAGTGTGGGGAATGGTCACCCAGTCCCATCCACACTTCGTGTTTGGCTGTGAAATCAAAACGGTCGTAGCTTCACAAGGTGGGAACCCACAACATAAACATCCAGCGAGCTGGGGTTGAAAAAGCCATCTGCACTGTTTATCAGGGTCCTTGTCACAGACGGGGCTGGAAGGCTCTTAAATGCCCCTTCAAATACCTCTCTGAGCAGGCGGCTGCTGTCTGGTGTTCAAGTGGCAGCCTCTGCAGCCCTGCCCCCGGCACAGCCCTGCTGGCTGCGGGGAAGGTCAGGCTCTGCCTGTCCTGTGCCAGTGGGAGCCTCTTGTTCTTGGCCTTTCCACATCCTGGGCTCCCTTCAATAGCAAAATAACTTTCTTGAGTGTGCCAGCAGACCATAAACTGAAAGGTTGGGAAATGATGGGAAGCGTCTGGCATTTGTCACAAAAGAGGATTTGTCGGAGAGCACATTTCAAGATCCTGCTGCCAAGATCCTGCTGCTCTGGCATACTCAAAAGCTGCTAAATCCATCGTCTCTCCCTGTACCTCTCCTGCTCTCTTCCTTCCCCCTCTTTTTTCTCCTGCACTTTTAACCCCGCTCATTTTTTTCCCTTCTGCTACCTCACTGCTTGCTCCTCACACCTGCTTCTCGTGATACCTCCAAGGGCAGAGCAGCTCCACGGGAGCCTGCTGCTGCTGTGCTCTGCCCTTCCATTTATTTCACAACAAACCCAAAGCCCAGGGAACAGAAACCTGCTGCTGAAACAGCCCAGCTGCAGTGTTCCAGGTCCGTGTTGCTGGTTCTCGTCTGGGAATGTAAGGAATGGCAGCGCCTTGGGGACCTTGGTGATGTTTGCCTGAGTCTGGTCACTTTAGAAAGTCACTTTAGGACCAGGCTGGGCTGTGGGCAGCATCACTTCATGTTCTTGTACAGTTTGGTGCAAAGGCATTTGGTGGTTATTCTAAAGAAATAAGGCTATTACTGACATCAGCCCTCTGAAGCCCTTGGCTGTCAAACTTTCAAGTGTCTGCTCTAATTGTGTGCTGTTTTGGAGTATTTACTTTGCTAGCTCTAAATATCTTGAAGAGAGTAAGATGACAAATCCTAATGGAAATGTTTTGAAGCGTATTCATGATGTAGGGTAATAGTGTATCATCCTTTTGCTGTGAAGCTCCACATTTCCTTGTGTCCTGTGTAATTCTCAAAATTGCTGATATTTAGGTGTCCACGAAATAACCTTCAGGTTAATTTTGAGAGGCTGCCTGACATTTTCTGAAGGCAAAGCCGCACTAAATTCTACCTATACTATGCCTAAAATCCATTTCAAGAACTAACTGAACACGAAGTAGTGACATTCAGGAGGATCCGGGTGTGACTTTTTCCAATGATCCCTTAGCAACCCAAGAGAAAGTGTTTGTGGGAGGTCAAGAGGTTCCAAGAATAGAGGAAAGTCGCTATACAAAGCACTTTCCCTAGTGATAAATTTGTACCTTATAATGTGTTATCAGCACAATTCAGCAGAGGCAGACACACCTGCCCTTGCTCTAGTCAGTTAAGAGTTGTCTGAAGTCCTGTCCTCATCGAGCTGTTTATATTTACAAAGAATCTATTGGCTGATAAGCATATATGCTGTAGTCCAATATATTCCTTTTGCTGCTGGGTGTGTCACTTGCTCTTCATGTTTTGCTAATCCCATTAACCACATCTTACTCCATCTAAGCTCTTACCTGCGTTAGCAAACGGCATAAGCTGATTTTTGACAGTGGGTGCAGGGAAACGCCAGGGTGTCCATTGACAAATGTCCTAATTAGCACAGTCCTGCAAATCTTTGCCTGGCAGGGAGTGTTGTATCATTCCATTAATAGCTGTCAGGACGTACTTTCTGGGGGCATAAATATGTAACTCTTAATTTTCGGTAATGTGCTCTAGGCAGAGCATGCCACGATTGTCCGGCTTGGCTCCTTCATGGATTTCTGGTGGGGGTTTTAGCAAGGAGCCTAAAATTTCACTGTAACATCAGCAGATTGTAGGAAGCTCATGAGATTGGTCCAGTTTTGCAGCTAGAGAGAGTTTCAAGTGGGAAGTCTTACTGATATTATGGTACCATGATTAAATATTGTTATTGGTTATTTTAGAGTCGAGCTGCCTTGCCCTCTCCAGAGCTGGCACTGACGAGCAGGGCGTGCTAGGGACAGCATCTTGCCCAACGTTTGATCGTGTTGGGACAGAGAATTAATTATGGGCAGTACCAGGAGTGCAAGTTGAGGTTTGGCGTGAGGAGGCACTGATGCAGATTTTCATTATTTCTATTTGCATTGCCCAGACTGATTTAAGTTCTGCTTCATATCTGCCAGAGAGAAAACTCCTGTTTAGAGGGTGGAAAAGGAAGGAAAGGGTCTGTCTGCTGCTTTTGTTTAATTCTTCTCCATAGTGGAAAAATACTTGAGATGAGAGTTTCCTATATTCTCCTCCTGGGGAATAAACAAACCTTTTGCCAAAAAATGTTCAGTCCCATTGACTCTGGGTTTATGTGCTGGAATTATGCCAAAAACCACCAGTCCAGAAACCCCCTCCGTAGCAGAGGTCAGATTAAATGCAAGTTGAGCCTCCCTGTCCCGACGGCCGTGTCCTCCTCCCGGTGGGAACCCACCCTGGACGTGCCAGATACGGCACTGGCGTGTTTGGCTGGCAGATAGTGAGCGTGGTGGGACCTCTGGAGCCGGGGCTGTCCGCCCTGGGATTGCTGTATTGTCTCGTGGTCCTTGTGAAACCAAACAGGAACAGGTCATAATTCAAACCGCCAGCTCCTGCTATCGGGACTTGTCACCTCTGGGGAGCGGCTGGGTCTCAGAGGGCTTGGGAAAGTGATCCTGAAGGTCAAGGGGAGACTTGCTTGGTGCAGATGAAGTGATAATGGACTCTGTGGAAGGAGAGGGAGGACCATTTGAGGCTTTTATTATCCCTGAAGCCGTGAATCATCCCAAATGTTAATCCTGGGGCGTGCAGTCAGCAGATCCAGGCTGCTGCGTGCCAGCCTGCACTGTCTGAAGGCATCCCTGTTTCTCCCAGGTCTTTTACATTTTTCTAGGATTGTTTCATGCTTGATCTTACAATTATGCAGGGGGGAAAAAATCCTCGTGTTGCTTCTCAGAGAGTTTCAGGCCTTATAAGTCCATTTTGAGGGATTTCTCCTGGAGCATGTGGATGGGATGGCGTGTGAACCTCAGGGTGTGAGGTTGGGTCCCTTCAGGAAGACAAGTCCCAGGGGCCAACTTTGCCTCGTAAAATAAGTGTATTCTCCGCTCTGGCAAGCAGTTGGATGGGTTTGTAGGTTGGCAGAAGAAGAGAGAGGGCCCAGCTCTGCTGTAAGTTGTCACAGCTCCATGGCCTCTGCCTGCTGACAGGCTGCAGCAGGGCTGTGGTTCGGGGTCAGCGCTGCAGGGACGTGTCCCCTGTCATGGCACAGACGTGGTGACAGCGCTTTGATCACTGCGTGTCCCAGCTCAGAGCCCACAGGCCCTGCTCGGAGCCGGGTTTGCTGGCTGGCCCTCAAAATTCAAATTCAGTGGTAGACATTTTCATATTGATGAGCTGCTACTCATCACTCAAGCTTAACTAGCACCCTTGTTCTGGCATTGATGAGGATAAAGTTGCTCCTCAGCCAGATCTAGAGGTGAGGGGCCCGAAAACCGAATGGGAGGGTGAGGAGCATTGTTGGAGGCCACAAATGGAGCAAAAGGTGGCATTTCAGAGCACGGGGGATGCAGCTGCCAGGATTTGTGGCATTTCTGCAGACTCTGGTGATGGGGAGGCTCCTGGCCTCGTAATGGTTGGTGAAGGAGAGTTTGGGACCTCTCCACCCATGTGTAGCGGTGACAGCTGGGGTGTCAGCTGTCCCCCATGCCCGGCTGCCTCTGCCAGAGCATCAGCCTCCTTATTGCCTCGGCCCTTACAACCAGGTTTCTGAATAGGGGTTTAATGACCACCCATTAAACCTCTCATTATGAATACTGCAGGGCTGAGAAGCTACATTTACAAAACCAGCCCCTTTGTTCAGTAAAAATGAGCTATTTTGTTATTACTTCCTTCCAAACCCTCTCCTACTTCGTTATATGTCCCTTCCAACCCTGCCTGCTACAGCAGCTATTGCAGGGATGAGTCAGGCTTAAAAATAGGAGCAAAATTGTGTTTTCATAATCAATTATCCTGTGAGTCTATGACTGAAGTTGGACAGGACCTTAGGAGGTCGTCTGGCCAAACCTCCAGCTCCAAGAGGGAGTTCAGGCCAGGTTGCTCAGGACTTGTTTTTTAGGTTTTAGGGTGTTTTTTTATTCTTTGCTCTGGTTTCTGAGGGCTCAGAAAAGCGTGCTCTGTGTCTGCATTTCCATGTGCTCCTGCAAACCCCTGGTAATCTACCTTCCCTCTGCAAGCCGAGATGTCCTGCAGCTTTTTGATCCCATCCAAACGGGCTTGTAAAGCAGTGAATAAAACTCAGCTTTTGTGAGCGTTGCCTGCATTTGAGCGCTGGAAGGAGAGACCCTGATTTTCTACCCAGCTGTCCCCGTTTCTGGCACTTGGGTGCTGGCCAGCTTGCAAAGAAAAATGGATATTCCTGGCAGAAGAGTGCAGCAACCAGCGCTCCTCGGCACTAATTGACCCTTCTTGGCAGCTCCATCAAAGACGCTGAAGAATAAATAGGCTGTTGATTGAACTGTTCCCTCGTCCCCAGAGGTGGTCTCCCTTACTCTAGGCTGAGGCACATTGTCAGCGCTGGGGAAGAGCCTTGCACAGCGATTAACCTGTGCTCCCAGGAGCAAAAAAAACCTTTCCTCGCCTGATCTTTGGGGTTCTGCCTCCTCTGTGTGCAGAGCTCCATCCACAGCGCCCAGGGATCCGCTCTAGGGATGCGCTCTAGGGATGCGCAGGATTTGAGGGAGGGAGAGGAGATGTAGCTCTGATGAAAACTCCAGCAGTGCAATCTGGTGAAAGCGGAGGTCGGGAGAAGAAAAACGCCTTCAAGGAAAGCCTGGGCAAAGTTGAGGCAGATGCTGATGGACGTGACTGATGCATTCTTTGCATAGAAAAGTCGTGTTGGTGCTTGCTGGCGCTGCTGCGAAGGCACGCAGAAATCCTGCCGAAATGGGGCGTGCAGGTTTCAGCTGATTAATTAATGGACCGTGCGAGGGGAAAATATGAACCATTTTACTGATGCCTGTAAATAGGTTTTTAAATATTCTGCTGGGGTTTTGTCATGACAAATTGCGTTCACATAGTTAAACCCCCCTGTATTTCATTCCACGCTGGGCCTGGAGTCTGGAATATTTGAACTTTCTATACAATGGGCAGTCCAAGAGAACTGTTTTCACTGAAAATATTTTAAAGCCTATGAACTGAAACCTGTTGTTTTGAATCAGATCACTGTTAAACTCTGAGATTTAACAAATACCATAGTGCTTCATGAAATGTATTGTCTAGAGGTGGGGTTTTGGTTAAAGACAGAGCAAAACTTAGCCCTACAAGCCTTGCTTTTGGGCAGAGGCTTTCCTTCTGCAGCTGTTTCGGGGCTCATTCTGCACTCAGCAAATAGAGTGAGGGTGTGCAAAATAAATATTGATACGGTGGTGGCCTGAGCATCACGTGTGTGCATAATGAGGCTGCATGACACCATATCCATCCCTGTCATGTGAGAGGGCCTCTAGAGTTACGTTGCTATGGCAGCCTGACATGGGGCAGCCCACCACGCTCTTGGGGAGAAAATACAGCCCTTCCTTCTGCCCAAACTGATGAGCCCATCTCTGATTCACCAGCACTGACTCTGGGCCATTTTTGGTTTTTCAGTGATGAGAACACTAGAAAAGATTTGAAGACGCTGCCTGTCTTTCCTACCAAGACACTGCAGGAGCATCCATCACTCGCTTACTGGTGAGCTCTTTAATTTAAAATGTAAATCATTGCTAGGAATGATAACAAGATCACTTTTAAGCAGTTCTGCAAACTCTTCTAGAAGTTTTCCGCCCAGGATGCAGAGTTAATTGTTCATGTTCAAGCATTTCCAGTTTTTAGGAGGTCATAAATTATGCATGACCTGATGCAAATTCCTCCTTGAAAGTTTGCTCAAATTAAATTGCTGTGTCAGAATATGTGGGGACCCTGCAATAGAAGAAGCTGGAATCTGAACTCCAGCCAAGCCTGGGTTTGCAGAGAGCACCTCAGTCTTCATCTGTCACACAGTGGAGCCTTTGTGGTGGGCTGACCTTTGGTGGCTGCCAGCTGCCCACCCAGCTCCTCTCGACAGGACGGGGGAACAAAATAATCCAGAAAGGCTGGAAAGAGAAAGGCAGTTCCAGTTCTGGGGCTTGAATTTGCTGCAAAGGAACAAAGCATTTAGGATGAATCAGTGATATTGTTTCCTTGGAATTGATGCCCTTTGTGCAAATTTAACTCCCTCGTTTGTTTTGGTTTTTTAGGCTTGATGTGTATGTGATGGATTTTCAAGTATACCATGCTTGCTGATTATTTGTTTGTCTCAGAATGAATTCTGTTGGGTTTTTCTTTGCTTCCAAGTGTCTGACACATAAATGCATATTTTATTTCACATTCCTCCAAAACAAAATGTTGAAATATGTAACAGGAAAAACGCAAAAAGGTCATTGCTGACAAATGTGTATTTTTTTCACCTATGAAATGTCAGGGGGAAAAAAATACACTGGAATGAAAACAGCTCTGGTTAAACTTCTTCTGTCTTACATATGGAGCATTAACCAGCCTTTGAAGTTTGGGTCCTTTAGAACGTTAGGCTGAATTTATACAATTAGCACCATTATTCTGCAGCAGCATCTGCAGCAGAACAGGCTGATCCGAAATGATTCATTAATTAGTCTGGAAGGCAGGATGCGATGGTGGGGATCAGCCAGGCAGCTCCACGGCGCTTAATGAAGGGTGGGAAAGAAATCAGTGAGAAGCAGAATGTAAACCAGAGCAAGAAACACGCAAAGGGACCCTGCTCTGCATGCTGAGCAGGTGGCTGGGCTTTGACAGATGCCGTCACACATGAACAAAGTCACTGAGCCTCTAAATTGGGTCTTGTGCTTGGTTTGCAGTGAGGACAGAGTAATTGAGCATTATACACAAATTAAAGGTCTGACCAGAGGACAAGCCATTGTTCAGTGAGTATGACACTTGTTAATTTGTGAAGATGATATTTTTACTTTTCTCCTGTTCTTTTTTTGTTGAGAAATGGCAAGGCAGGCTGTTTGGGTCATTATTGCCTGCAAGCAATGCCATTTGGACCAGTGAGATTCTCTTTTTATTGAGTTACATTGCAAAGTGGAGTTATTTGAACTTTTGCATTTCACAGGCTTGCAGTTCAGCATTTGCATAGTCATTTGGGTACCTCAAATACAAAATAAATTGTTTGGATCTTACTTTATTGGAAGACTCTTCTCCATACCTTGCTTGCCATCAATTAATTTTGACTCCAAACTCTTAAGGGCGAGTATTACCCTCAGTCCTGTAAGAAATTCTGAAATATTCAGAATCTGGCTTTCAAAACATCAAGGTCTTCCAAGCTGCATGCTGAGCCTGTGGAATTGTATTTTTCATTTACCCTTAATATATACTGTTCTTCCTACAAGCAAATGCAGTAGGATGTGTTATGGGATGTTTGAGATGATGGCCATAGCTGCACACTGCAGGCTCCTTGCAGTTTGTCTCATGTGCCTCAGTGCGTGTAAATCTGTCTCAATAATCCGTGGTCTTTTTTCAGTAGGAACAAGGGAAAAATGGTCTGTTCCGTGGTTTTCTGAATTGCCTCATGAAACAGTTGTACAACGGCATAAACGCATTCATTTGGAGCCTATCCTTTGTAACCAGAGCTCCATAATGGAATAATTATAGGCAGGTCTTTACTGCCAACATTTCCCAAAAGGCTCACATTTTCAGTTCAGAATTTTTGCTTTCAGTTCTGTGATATTCTGATAAGAGATTGAATGTTCTGTTGTATGAGAGATTTTCCCTTTGCTTCAGCTGGGCCAAAACATCCCATATTTCCCCAAGCCAGGATGCTAAGTTTTTTCTGAAAACTTGGGCCTTCAGTTATTAATGCCTTCAAAATATGCAAATGATAAATGACATGTCCTGGATGTATGTGTGAAAAAAATATGTTAATAGATATTATTCCCTGCAGAGAAAAACATGTGATATGCTATAAATCTGTCTGCAGGTACATGAAAGTGGTGGAAGCTTTGCCAACATATGGAGTTCATTACTATGGAGTAAAGGTCAGTAACTGCCTATAGATAATGTGATTGCTGAGCTTATTAAGTGGGATGGCATTCCTAAAGGAGCAGTTGGATGATTCAGTGCCCTTCTATCAGTATGAAACCCCACATTTTTCAACCTCTGTAATTTTTCCCCATTCAATATACTTTCAAAATTGTTTCCAGAGAGCAGAAAGCAATCTTTGCAAAACCTTATGTAATCCTATCAGGGGCTAAATTCCTATCATCTTAATTAAACTGGATATCACTTCTAGACCCAAAGCAGTTAATGGTTTCCCTAGAGACATTAATCAAGATTAGAAAAATATAATGTGGAAAAGACTCCTTCTAAGTGGCAGGTGATTAGAGGTGCGTGCTTGGAGTGGGGAAACGCTGAGAAATACTTTTGCAGAGTGATGGAAACACACCATTTATTCCCATTTGTAGAGCAGAGCCGGGGCCAAAGTGTTTTGTGCTGAAGAGCTCAGCAGAGACGATGTGTCCTTACTCTGAGTCATGGCCATGGTACCTGAGAAGCTGATGTTTCGTGCTGGTCTCTCTTCCTGTGGCTGTCCATGCCTGAATATAGTGGATGCAGTCATTGGCCACAGTTTTTTTCTGTCCCCTGTCCTTCCCCTTCACAGCCACTCCTCCAGCCGGTGACACTCCGTTGTTCCAGCAGCACTGTCGCTTTTCTGTCCACGTTGCACAGCCACCACCTGGTTTTGTGCCTCTGCCTCCGAAGGCAGAGGGGGAAAGTTTCCACGTTCACCCCAGCAATCCACTTCACCTCAATTTGTTTGCTGAAAAGTCTTTGTTCCGTACCTACTTGTACGTGTCACAGAGTGAAAAGGGCTGTAATCTTGGAATTGCCTCATTCTTAAGTAGCTCTTACTTTTCATTTTTCAGGATAAACAAGGAATCCCGTGGTGGCTTGGAATAAGTTACAAAGGAATCGGCCAGTACGACTTACAAGACAAAGTTAAGCCCAGAAAAGTAAGTCTTTTTGCATCTGATTTTTTGTGTGGGGAGCATGGGACGGTGTTGCATGTCAGCATACACTTTTTTAAGCTGTTGCTTGTTAGACTGGTGGGCAAAAGACCAAAGGCTGGAGGCAGAGGAAGATTTCTGCTGGCTCTGAGGCAGTAAATCTCTCCCTCACCTAGATAGTGGAAACTCCCTTTGGGAGCTTTGGCTCACGTGTCTTGAGTTTGGTGGTCTCAGGACGGGAATTTTGGCAGCCTCCAGGGATAACTGCAGAAATATGAAGCAGTTGTGTTTCTGCAAGGCCTTGTGCTCGGGCAGTGTTTTCACTTCACTTTTGAAGGTGTTTTTTTGGATGTGAAGTGTAAAAGGCTCCACTGATTCAGGCAGAATCCGAGGGGAACTGTGTTGAATTGCAGTAGAGACAAGTGTGTGTTTCCACAGATTTTAAGGGGGAATTGAGAAAAAATGCCAGGTACTGGGGGTTGTTCTTCTCCAACCTGCTGCTTCCCAGGGTGTGTGCTGCAGAGTGAACTCTGCCCACAGCCTCCTGTGTTTTTTGAAGGGCAGAGGGTCCTGCCTTGCTCTGCTGGCTTCCTCGGAGCACCAGCAGTGAGCCTGGAGAGGATCTGCTGTGGCAGCCTTGGAAACTCAGCACGCACCCAACACGTGGTGTGGTGGTAGCTGCCCCCATCCTGAACCACATGTGTGTCCTTGTGACAGAACTGAGCCCTGAAAGTCCTTGAAGGGTTGTTTGAGACCAAGGGCTGCTGGTGTTGGAGCCATTCCTGTGCCAGGGCTGTTGTTTCTGGCCACATCTTCATCTCCTCATGAAGACCTGGGAGTTTGCTGTTCTTCTTTGCCCAGGAACAATCTGGGCAGGAGTTCACGTGAAGTTGTGCTCCCCGCCAGGGAATTTTTGAATTTGCAAAATGATATTGTTTAGTGTATTGGTGCCAAAAAGCACAGCTTAACAAAACTTCCTTGTTAAAGAGTAATCCCCCTTCAAGCTCCCAACTTGATCTTCTCTTTTTCCAGAGCAGGCTATGACTTGGTTTCATTTGGTGCATTTCTGTACCTGTGTGTCCAAGGCTGAGCTCTCCTGTCCTTCCTTCGCTTTGCTCAGTAAAACACAGAGTTTCATCCCAGCTGTCTCTCCCCATGCCCACACTTAAATAGAGCAACACCAGAGGAGCCCTTTGGAAATCAAGTCAGCTTGATGAAGCCATTGGGTGTCAAAGGGTAGCATCAAGGAGGTCCTCTTGCCCTTGAGCCCTTCCCTCATTTTAAGCAGCATCTTTAAGGTTTTCTAGCCAGGAAAGGATCATGCTGCAGCCAAGATGTCCAGCTGTGACCAGCAATGCTCTCCAAGAAAATGGAGCCTGCCTGGCTGGAAGCATTGCTTCGCCAAGCATTTTTTTGTGCTTGTGGGATTTCAGTTTACAACATCAACCAGGCAGATTAAGAAATTTTTTTTAAGGTCAGCAGGGCCCAGATACCAAGTCACACCCTGCTACAGTTAGTTACGAGGCGTTGCCTTTGAATGCAGCAGGAGTTGTGTTTAAGAAAAATAAAATAAAAACCAGAGGTCATCTCTGCAATGGAAGTGTTACAATGGAAATGAGAATAGTTGTTGGCTTTACTGAAAGTATAATTATATGACAGAGGATAGAGATTAAAAGGGAAGGTGAGAGAGAGGAGCCTAAATGCAGGCAGAAGGTTTAATTCAGAAAGCTCATTGAAACTGTGGGGATGGATATGGCTGTAGTATCCTCAAGGATTTGTCTGGTGTCAGTGCAAAGCGACAAAAATTATTTAAGCTGCAGCTTGTCCTGGGCCATGACTGCCTTTAACATGTGTCTAAGTACGCAGACAGTTTCTTTATGTGAAAAATGTCTCAGGGTTTGAAATACAAAGTGCACTTTGGATAAATTATTTGAATCAGATCACTTTTGGGAGGAAAAGCAGACATCAGGTCTAGAGGGGTACGCACATCCAGGCTTGGGTTTGGAGTTCAAATGCTGAGATACTGCTGCTTATTTCAGTGTACCTACAGCCCTGCTGCCTGTGATGCAGCTGGGAGAAGTTTCATTTAATCAGTATTGTTGTTCGTTCATATTTATGAATGCATCAGAATTTATTTCAGAGAGAGAAGCTAGCCTGAATCTCCCAGGATTTTCTCTGGAGCAGCAGGCAGGAGGGGAGTAGGCATGTAAACTATTCCTGTCTTTTGGAGCAGAGGTGCTAGTTTTGCTGGATTTAGCAGAATTTTCTTGCTTTGATTTTTGGGATGGAGCCAAACTCACAAGTGCCATGTGCTGGCGTTATCCAGCTGTTCATACTGTGGATCAAAACTGCTGTTGTGTTTATCCTTAGCCATCTGGGAAAGAGCATCCTCATTGTGCTCTGCTTCTCCAGTCCGTGATGTTTAAATATACATGCAGCTGATTAATAAACAGAGAATAAGAAAAGGGAAAAGCTGAGTTCGAGTCTAATGAAGACCAAGTTGGCCTTCCCAAATTTTGAAACTACAAATGATTTCTGGGTGTGCAGACCTCTCTGATACTGGATGTGGTGGGAAAGCTGCAGCATTTTGGATGAGAGGCTTTTAACAGGAATTGGTGCCTGAGCCCCAGTGAATTCACACCAGGGGGATTTATTCTGCTCCCCATGTCTTTTCTGCGGTGCTGGTGGCTGCTGTCAGATGTTGCTGTGTTTGCTTAATAAGAGAATCATAGGTATCTGGCAAAAACCAAATCCATATTTAGAATAAAATTTAACTGTTAATAATAGGAATAAAATATGTATTAGCTGCACCCATTGATGGAGGGTCAGTTAAATCCAAACAAATATAACCGCCCTCCTCAAAAAGTGAAATCTTTTGGCTTTATCCAAGTAGTTCTTCAGGCAGACACCTAAATACGAGCCTTGGAGCGCAGTGGTTATCCCAAGATTCTGTTATTGGATCAACGCTGCTGCGTGAAGTCCAAGGCTGAGAGCTGCTCACAGGAAGCAACTTGCAGGAGAGGCTGGGATGAAGCAATTTCCAGATCCCTATCACCCAGCCCTGCCAGCGCTCCATCGTCACCGTCCGTGAGGGCAGCGTGCGGTGTCGGGAGGCTGAGTGTGACTGGGCTGGACCTGGAGAACCTGCCCTGGCTGTCTGTCGGTGTGCAGCTGACTGGGGAGGTTTGGCTCTGGCTATTAATATTTTGCTGGTTGACTAGGGATGGTTTGGACAAGGGAGTTTTGTTGCTCCAAGTCACTCCTGGGAGCCTGTGTTGCTTTGGAAGCAGTTTCTAGCAGAGCCCAAGTGTTGCCCCTCACCCAGGACTGCCAGCTGAGGTGCTGAGGGAAGCACTGTGCCCCAGCTCCGTAATGGACTGGAAAGGGAGAATTATTTTGTGTGTCATTTAATGAAAATTGTCTTTGCAGATAAAAGCAGTGGCTCCACACTGGCTGGAGGTTGCACTGAGCTCACTTGATTATCATCCTGAAGTCTCACGGGGCATTAAAACAGACTGGGTTTGGCAACTCTTGCTCAGATTTGAGCTCAGACCTGGGATTAGCTCTGCAGTCCTGCTGCTTTGCAAACATATTCTCTTTCAGCTGCAGTTAATATTGAGAGACACCTCCTGCTTGGAGGAGGGCCTCCTGCTTGCTGTGGGGTGCCATGCCAAGATCCTGTCCCCAGTATCCTCTGGATCAATTAGGAAAAGTTTAAGCTCATCCCAGGACTTTGTCATTTCAAGCTAGAATAGATCTCCCTTTATCTCTACCCCATTCTTCTCACTGGTGAGATAAACAATGTGTGTCTTGTTAATGGAGGGTGTATTGGGGCATGAGCTGAGTTGATTCTGTGTTCAGCCAATGTGTGAGGATCCTCTGAGAGCTGGGGAAGGCAGTGCTGGCTCTTGGACTTGTTCTCCGACTTCATTGTGTTTCTGTGGGCGACTCCCTCGTGATGAATTAACTCTGTTATCTGAAGAGAAGAACTAACCTTGCTGTGCTATTGTCCCAAATGTCCGAGAATTATCGGTTCTACTGCTTGATGTCTTGACTGCATTGTGTTCTCTGAAGTGTTCTTGTTAGCATATACTCTTTTGGAAATGGGTAATGTTTATCACAGAATGGTGTGGGCTGGAAGGAGCCTGAAAGATCATCTCATTTCAACTCCCCTGCCGTGGGCAGGGACACCTCCACTGTCCCAGGGTGCTCCAAGCCCTGTCCAATCTGGACTGGAACACCTCCAGGGATGGGGCAGCCACAGCTTCTCTGTGCCAGGGCCTCACCACCCTCACAATATCCCTGGCTGGATTTAATTCTCTCAGGGCTTTAGCTTTCCAAACCAGATCCCTGGCTGCTCAGACAATTTCTCTGTATTTCTGTAGGGCTTTTTTTTGGTGTTTGAGTTTGTCCAGGAGCTCTTTGCTCATCCTTGCAAGCCTCCTGACGCCTCTGCCTGACTATTTCTTTGTTGGGATGCATTGCTCCTGAGCTGTGAGGAGGAGGTATTATGATATTCCTTTCTTAATTCAAGATATGCTAAGAGTTGATGCTGAAAGTTTTCCCTTGCAGAACATTGACTTCATGCAAATTTGCTGTCCTGCTTTGCTGAATAGCTCAGAACACAGCAGCATTGGAACAGCCTTCTCAGCAGGCAGCTCTAATTAGGCAGAGATTTCTTTTATGGTGTTTATTTCTTACCAAGCCATTGATTTAGATAGAAGATACTAAGCTCACATAATTACTTAAAATAAACAGAGAGCTTTTACGAGACTGCTCTGAAATTCAGTTCTTTCCAGATGTGCAAGAAGTTGCTTGAAAGTCACGTGCCGCAAAAAAACATTTTGGGGCAGTTTGATGCTGAGGCATCTCTCAGTCTTATGATGCCAATGCTAGTGAGGACCAGGCAAGGATGGATCATAAAGTATTAGAAAAAAAGTGATTGAAGAGGTTTTTAGAGGACTGGCTTAATATTTAAGGGATGAAGGATGCCTGCAGGTGAGCTCTGCCAAGTTACGCTGGCACAGGTGGGAGGCTGTCTGCCTCCTTCCCTCAGAAGCTGCTGCAGGTGGGGCAGTTTGGCTCTCAAACACCTCCTCACACACCTTCCCTCCCCGGGCAGGCGCAGCAGTGGAGCACAGGAGGGTTCCAGCCGAAGGCAGGGTGCCAGACAGCCGTGCAGCGGAGGGGCTGAAAAGCAGCCCTGCTCCCAGAGCTGCTGGCAGGGTGGTAATTTCCCTCCTCGGGTGGGGTGCATTCCTGTGGGCAGGAATCTTTTCTGTTTCCTTGCTCTGAATTGCCAGATTTGTCTGCAGGTTGCTGTTCCCAGCCAGCTCCCGAGGTGCTGAGCCTCCTTACAGGCACTGCACGTACCGCGAGCTGCTTTGGAAGGGCTTCCCTGGGGAAAGGCTTCTGCAAACACCGTGGCATGGCTTGCTGACCTTATCCAATGATCCCTTGGGTGGAAAGGCAGAGATTTGGGTAATTTAGCTCTTGGTTGGAACTTGTCATCAACCTTGGAAGAATCCCAGGTGCAGTTGTGGCACGTGCTGTGCCCGGGGCTGGTGCAGCAGCGTGTGGCCACAC
Organism: Acanthiza pusilla; assembly: GCA_036630365.1. NCBI lineage: Eukaryota > Metazoa > Chordata > Aves > Passeriformes > Acanthizidae > Acanthiza > Acanthiza pusilla. The sequence continues at coordinate 5,038,324 of JAXCHO010000001.1, forward strand.
AGTCCCTGCACTCAGCTGCTCTCCACATTTTCACCTCCTTGCAAAAAAAAAAAGTGGAAAAAAAGCCCTAAAATGTTATTTTTTTAAACAAAATCCATCAGGCTCACAGGAATATTGAGCCAAGAGCCCCTGAGCAGCTCTCTTGCACGTCTCTCAGGGCAGGGGCTCTGCCAGCTCCTGCCTGCAATCCTGATGGGGCCGTTTTTCTGAGCCAGTTTGCTCCTGCTGTCAGGCCATGACAAACTTGCATTTTATTCAAAATTGGATGCAAGATCAGCCAGGTAAAAAACCAGCTGCTTCTTTTATTAAGGTGTTTCAACATTTAGGCATTCTGTGTCTCTTTGGGTCACCTCAAACTATTACAGGGGTTTTTTTGTATGGGAAGGAGGGCGATTCCTTTTTGTTCGGTGTTCCCTGGTATCTGGAATTGAATCACAGTAGAAATGCAGGAAGCCTAAACTCGTGGGCTGGAAAAAACAGCAGCTGGGTGGTAGGAGTCTGGCTGGTGCACAGAGGTGCCTGGGTAATGAGATGTGATCCAAGCTGCACCTCCGCCTTCTACCAAAAAACCTCAGAAAATCAACTTTGACCAGGCCAAATTCTTCCAGAGAGTCAGGCAGGCAGGCAGCCCCTGGGATGCTCAGTGGGAGTTTTCAGGAGCATTTAAGGATCTGACAGCCTACATGGATGGGAAGGTGATTAAGAAAACATTAATTAGCTCAGGTGGACTTAATCATCTGGTTAAAGGAAACATACATTGCAAAACTTCCACAAAAACATTTTAATTATTCCTAATTGTTCTTCCAGCCCTCAAAAACCAGTTCTAGATTTTCAGATTTTTTTTTTTTTGCCACTCTTTTGTCTTTAAATATGCATGTAGTTTAGGTAGGATTGAAATTAGGAATTATTTAGGAACATGTCTGTACAGGGTTGGGAGTATTTAAAGGGAGCAGGAGATCTCTAGTGCGGTGATGGTTTCCTGAGTGTTGCCTTTTGACCACGAGTTAGAAAAATTTCAGTTGAAGAAGGCTATTACTTTATTAATTTTTTTTGTCCATGTTTGTATTGAGTCCATTTTTTATCTCTTGTCTTCATGAATCCAAGTGTGTTAGGCAGAAACTTGTAATGCTTTCCTTCAGGATTATTTTTGTGTGCATCTGTATAAATATTATTGGCTCACAACTTACTCTGAAGCTGTTCATTTAATCATCAGCCTTTTTTCTGGGAACTTGAGTTAGAAGGGTTTGTCAGAGGAGCTGATTGCTAAGGAGCTTATATTCTTAAGTGAGAGGGTTTGAGGACAGGGCACTTTTCGGTGCACAAGAGCAGAGATGTTTTGGGTTTTTGGTGTTTTCCCCATCTCTCCTGCTGTGGAGTAGCAGAGGGGGAAGCCGGAGTTATCCCAGACTTTGGGCAAGGAGGCAGAGATGTCTTTGTGCTGAATGTACCCAGCTGCGAATGCTTGGGGCGCCTGTCAGCTCCTTTTGGGCTGGGATGGATCTCACAGGGTGGGGAGGAAATGGGGCAAAGCTCTACCCACATCCTGAGGCAATTCCATGCAGGTTTTCTTAAAAATGCAAAGGCTTTTTTCTTTCCTTTCTCGGCACTGCGAGTGCTCCTGGCTTTGCCCAGGCTCACGGAAGGGTCTGCCCATACCCCTGGCTGCTCCAGGTGCTGGCGCTGCTGCGTTTTGTCCTCCTGCCAAACGCGACCCTCATCACCTTGGGACAGGTGCCCCTTCTCCCGCAACCCCCAGGAATGTCCGGCGCGTCCGGAGGGGAAAACCCCAAAGGAAGTGATAAAAAAGGGGACGGGGCGTCATCAGCCGCCACGATAAGCGGCAGCGAGGCAGATTTCTTTGCAGAGGTCATGTTCGAAGCACGCCCATGGTTTTTACGAGCGTGGGAGCGCGGCCGGGAGCGCCGGGGCGATGCTTCTGGTCCAACCTGTTGCCTCTGGGTGTGAGTCAGGGCCGGCGGGGCTGCGACCCGGCACGGCGGGGACCCCCCAGCCCCGCACCGCTGTCCCCTCCGCCACGGGGACCTGGGGTGCTGCAGCCCCTCGGGAGAGCCCTCCCGGCTCCCTGCGCTCTGGGGTTTTCCCTTTATCTGGGGAAAAGGGTGTGGGAGGCGTCGCAGCGGAGCTGGTGGGTGGTGATGTCAGGCGTGTGTCAGCAGAGGGAGGCGAAGCTGCCGGAGCAGAGCGGGACGGAGGGACGGCACTGCCACCTCGGCTGTGCCCTGCCCATGTCACCCCTGACACTGCCCGGGGAGCCGGGACCGGGATCGGGACCGGGATCGGGTGAGTGCGGGGCGCGGGGAATTGCCGGGGCTGTGCCGGGTCCCGGCTCGGAGCACCCACGGGTGGTGTTTCTCAATGTCCTGGCGTTTCCTTTCGTGTTTTTTTAAATGTATTTATTTTCAAAGTTCAACACGGAGTTGTAAAGAGGCACTTCTGGCAGCGGTGGGGTTGGGCAGGAGGGCTGTAAGACAAATATAAACCTTAAGCAGCAGAGTGAAACTTCCACGATTGTCTTGAAGATGATTTATTAATTTAAGTAAATTACATTTCCACTTGGCTTCACTTTTTCTACAGCAGGTTCTAATAGTCAGTTGTAGTCCTAGAAAGAAAAGTTTTAATTAATTAAACAGGGGGAAAGGCTGCTGAAAGAGCCACATTTCCCCCCAGACAAAAGGACTGGGTTATGTTTCATTGTGTTATGAATGTTTCAGATGCAGCACAGCGTAAAAAGTAATTTTTTACAAAAGTTGAAGTGCTTCTGTAGTGGGAGGGAGCATGGCAAGCCAGGTTTTGGCGGAGGCCAGCGGGAATGTTGTGTGTCCTGGGGGTTTCTGGTGTGGTGGCTGCACCCTTGGAGGCTTTGGAAGAGCTCCAGTGGGGAAGGAGGGAGGTGCTGTGATGGCCTGGGTGCCTCAGCTGGATCGCTGCTGTTGGAGGCTGATCTCTCGTGAGCCCTGTCCCTGCTCTAGAGAGCAGCTGATGGAAACCCCAGCGTGCTGCTGCACCTGTGCACCCCATCCTGGTCAGGGGACATCTCTGGGGACACCATTTGGGTGCATATGCACCTTCCTGACCCAGCAGCTCGGGCAAGGCTGGGCTGGGAAGATGCAGCCCCCAATGGCTCATCCCCAGAGGGTGGCTGATGCTGCTGCGAAAGGAGAGCAAATTCGTATGAAATTCTAATCCCACGGGTGCAGCTGCCAAGCCCTGACTGACTTTGATCTCTTCTCCCAGCTGGCACTTTGCAGGAAATATGTGGGTTTCTAGCAGGAGCATGTGCTGGGGGTGGCTTCCTCCTGTAGCTGCTGTTGCTCTGTACATGCTGTACCCCTGCTCCAAAATGTCACGCTGGATGTCTCACACAGTGTCTTCACAAGAGAAAGGTCTTGGTTTTCCCGAGCTGCTGCCATTCCCTGGGGATGTTCTGACTCAAGGAAGTAGACCGTAGTTGTCTATACAATTGCTTTGTAAAGAGATTTTTGCGTTTAATCAGAGAGAAAATGACTTCAGCTGCCCTGCCAAGATCTCTGGGAACTTGTAGCAGTGAAATTAAATGTGCTACTGATGGAAGCAGATGTTGTCACTGGCAACATCCTCAATTTGCAATGCATTGTCTGTAAAAGTATGAAATTATGGGGGGGGCATCCTATATTTATGTGCTTCTTTTAATTGGTGTTACAAATGTACTTATTGCTCAGTCCGTGCCGTAGCTGAGGCTACACAGGAATTGTAATTTGCTGAAATTATAACACCTTGGGGAGAGAGGACTGGTGATTGGGTGACAATGTTCTGCTTCTCTCTCCCAATTCTCCTAGCTATTTCAATGGAAACAGCTGGAAAATCTCTATTTCCGTGAGAAGAAGTTTGCTGTGGAAGTGCACGATCCCCGCAGGTGAGGCTGGAGGAGGAAGCAGTCCTGTCAGTGGGGTAATCTTCACCCAGAATGGGAACTCATCATCACATGTGGCTGAATGGGGTGGGAGGTGCATCCAGGTTAACTCAGACGTGAGTTTGCTTTGGGACTGATCCTGATCCAGCGTTTGGCAGGGCAGGCTGGGGCTGTCACAGCTCTGGGTGTCCTCTCAGGTTCCCTGTGTGTCCTTTCAGGGAGTTCCTGGAGCAGAGGGAGGACTATTTGTCATGGCCAAATTTGCAGTGGGACTGGGTGATGGGGAGAAGGAAATCTGAGTTTTGGCTTCGCTAAAATAAAGCCTGAACCTTGCCTGGTTAAGAGAAAGGCATTGTGGACTTAAAAACTCAAAGAGCTGTCTTTAAATTGCATTTCTTTTCACCTCCTCAGAATTTCGGTGTCGAGAAGGACCTTTGGCCAGAGCGGGCTGGTGGTGCAGACCTGGTATGCAAACACTTCCCTGATCAAGTCCATCTGGGTGATGGCAATCAGTCAGCACCAGTTTTACTTGGACAGAAAGCAAAGCAAAGTAAGTTACGAGGCATTTTACTGCGAGCATGGGTTTCAACACCTTTCCTGTACATCCTTCAGTGTATGTTTTTCCATGGATGAACTGCTCTCTAGAGAAAAGCTTCAAATGGTTTTGGCAGCTTTTTGAGCAGTCTGTTAGTGGCAGTATTGTTGTTATTCGATCCATTTTAGCCTGCACACAGTTAAGGGCTGTGGAAGTGTAATCACGGAAGAGGGAATTCCCATGTCTGGGTGTCTAATCTGCCTTTTCTTTTGTCTCCTTCCTGTGTTTGTTTTGAAAACTGCGGAGATTTTGAGCTGGGAGATGGTTCAGGTTTTGGGGGAGAGGGGGGAGAATGCCAGGACAGCCCTTGCACACTGCAAGCACCTGTGTGATGCTGCTACTTTAGCCCTTAATTTTGTGGGAGATGAGGTGTGAAATGTCATCTTCTGTGATGTGTTCTGAAGTTAATTGGAGGTAACTCAATGAGGCTGGATTTTTTTTTTTTTTAACTCCTTCAGGCAAAAATACCTTCAGCCAGAAGTTTGGATGATATCGCCATGGATCTGACAGAGATGGGAACACCAAAAGTGTCAAAGCTGGTGACTTTGGAGGCCAAGAACCAGCTTATTATGGCCAGCAATGGCAGTTTGATCTCATCAGGTAATATTGGATGTGTGAAGTAGCCAAGTATAATGGGGCTTGTGTTTGTTAAAAGGGAAATGAGACTACCAGACAGTAAAAATGGCCTTTACCTGGAAATCCACTGATACAGAGTGTGTTTTCCAGGCTCTCAGGATTCAGAGGTCAGTGAAGAACAAAAGAAGGAGAAAATCATGGAACTAAAGAAGAAAGAGAAACTCCTTCAGGAAAAACTGCTTCAGAAAGTTGAGGAGCTGAAGAAAATCTGCCTGCGGGAGGCGGTGAGAACTGCTCCTCGCTCTGGGGTCGGGCAGGTGGGAGCCCTTCTCTCCCACTGCCCTTACCTGGAGCCCTCTCTGTTCCCCAGGAGCTGACGGGCAAGATGCCCAAGGAGTATCCCCTGGGAGCTGGAGAGGAGCCCCCCCAGGTGAGGAGGCGCGTTGGCACGGCGTTCAGGCTGGATGACAACCTGCTCCCCAGCGAGGAGGTGAGCGGGGCAGCCTGTTTGCCCAGCAGGGCTGGGCTGGCCAGACCAGTGGCCAAAGCCACCTGGAAATGGCCCAGCTCTTCCCTGGCTGTTTTGAGAGGAGGCAGCTGGGACAGTTGCTTGCATGGAGTGGGAAATTCGGATGGGTTCTGCCTTTCTTTCAGTCATGCTGCCTTTGAACTGACTGGGAATTGGCTGTTTCTAAAAGTCTTGTGCTCACCCAACCTGAACCCCTGATTGGCCACGGCTGCATGAATTTTAATGGACATTTTGCTGCTAATTAGAGAAGATCAGGTGCATAATGCCATTTGGCAGCCCATGGCTCTGAGCTTTTCTGGAGCATTGATTTGTGTCCTGTTGGGGTTGTGTTTGAACCCAGAATGTGGCAGGGGTGTGCACTGTCCCCCTTGCAAAATCACCTGTCTGTGAGCATAGTTGTGTGACAGCTGACAGGAGGAGGAGCCTCTCCTGTGGCTTAATGCAGGTTCCACCTGAGTAAAAACTCCCTGCGTTGCTCAAGAAGCTAAAATGAACTTTGCTGGCAGAGGCTGACTCGAGTGATATGGTAATTCAGATGTTTGCAGTTTCTGGGCACACTCCTTTCCCCCTCATTCCTTCTGAGATTTGTTAACAAGCTGTATCATCCAAGTAGGTCCATCTTGGGCACTTGGCATCTGTCTTTCAGCAGAAACTCACTGCCCTGGCTCGCAGGGCTGCTGTGCTCCATGTCTGCAGCAAAGTGATTTTATGTGGACTGCTTAAACGCTATTAAACCAAAATCCTGCTGACCAGATTTAATAACGTGTTGCTTAGCGCCTCAGCCGTGCCTTTCATCTGAGCTTCTCAAAGTAGTTTACAAACAATTAATTAAAGCCTGAAACTCCCTCTTACGTAGGTATGGTGATACCAATTTCCATTTGTATTTTCTCCAAAGTAGAGAGAGATTTTGAGCAGATGTTTTCAGGGTTGGACTCATAGCAGGAGGTTTAGCAGCCTAAACCTGATTTTAAGACTCTCTGTTATGTCACCCAGGGTTGAGAACTTTGGACCTTGCCCAAGAGATCTCATAATCTTACCCTAGTCAGAAATAAGATCTAAGAGTTTCATATGCTGAGATTGTCTTGTGTATAAACTTTGGTATTTCTGTATTTTGTGCTCAAGGTTTCGCTTCATTACCACAAAAAAAAAAAAAAAAAAAGATCTTCTATTTAATAACCTTCATTGGTAATTTCTCTCTGGAGTACAAGCAAATAACTCATCTCATGAATTTGCAGGATCCTACTTTGCAGGATTTGGAGAGCAATTTTATCATACACCAAAAGCTGGTGGAAGCTGCGAAGAAACTTGCCAGCGAGCCAGACCTCTGCAAAAACGTGAAAAAGAAGAGAAAGCAGGAGTATGCTGATGCTGTAAAAAAGCTGCAAGAGATAGAAAACTCCATAAATGAATATAGAATCAAGTGTGGGAAAAAACCAACCCAGAAATCAACTCTGGCTCTACCAGGTGAGAGAATTCCCCATGTCCTGATGCAAACAGGAGAGGAAAAAAGTAATTTAGCTTACTTAGAAGCTTCGTCTATGTCTTCTCTGTATGGTTTTTATCTTCTCCAAGGCAGTTAAATAAGAAAAAACAGATGCAACTGCTGCATCTGACACACTGAATGCACTGCTGTAGGCTGGGGGCAGAATCAGCTGCAGTTTTAGGAGCAAGCACAGACATGTTCCAGCACCAGGACTGAAGGTGCTGTGCACAGAAAGGCTGCAGGAACACCTCGGGTGAAGCTTTTCTGGTGCCTGAATTCCTGCTGTGTTGAGTGCAGTAGTTCATCTGAGCTGCCACAGGCGAGGTCTCTCACCGTTCCCTCCTGCAGCGCTTCAGTTCGGGCAGAAAATAAGGAAATCAAAATAAGATCTAGGGATCAAAGATATTGTTTCCTGAGTCAAAATTCCTGATTTCCAGGAAGTCATAAGTGATGTTCAGGAGTTTATGAGTGCAATTAATAGCAAACAGTTTTTTGACTAAACCCTTTTGCCACCGATGAGCACGGTAAAAGCAGATGCTCTTGGCCCCTCTGTTCTGAAAGTATGATTTTACTAAGGGAAATGAGATTCTTGATGCTTCATAGGATAATGTGTGAAAACCTGTTAGTATCCAAGCCAACTGAAGGAGTTTTGGGTCCTTACCCTGACACACCACAGCATCACTTGGCTATCCATCATCACAAAGTGTTTATTCTGTAAGGCTGATGATCAGTATTTAATGTGGCCCAGCTTGTTCCTGATTGACAGAAGGGAGGGAAACATCTGTTTTTCCACTCTCTTGCTCACCAGTCTGGATACTGATTGTGGAAGGTCCTGTATTACCTGGGACACCTGGGGTGTGGTAATTTCCAGAAAGGCTGGTGAGCAGTGAGAGCCCTGTGAGGCTCCTTCCATCCTTCCTTCCATCCTTCCTTCCATCCTTCCTTCCATCCTTCCTTCCATCCTTCCTTCCATCCTTCCTTCCATCCTTCCTTCCATCCTTCCTTCCATCCTTCCTTCCATCCTTCCTTCCATCCTTCCTTCCATCCTTCCTTCCATCCTTCCTTCCATCCTTCCTTCCATCCTTCCTTCCATCATCGCTGCTGTTTGCTGCTGGCAGTTTCTTGTGCTGCTGCTGTCCAAGCCAGCAATAAGCAGCTGCATTTCCTTCCAGTCCCAGTGTATTTGTTTACCTGAAGCAGATCTGTCACCTGCTTCAATAATTGATTTTATGTGTAACCTTGTCAGCATCACCAGCGGTGCTCTCGGGCTTCAGGGCCAGGTTTCAGGAGGCTGAGCAGTGATGAGTCACTTGTGTCTGTGAATTTGGGGAATGACTTGTTGGAAATAATATGTTAAATAGTTTCATTGATTTATTGAATCAAACCATAGCTATTTTCATCCCAGCCCCAAGGGATAGGAGGTGAAGGACACACTGGACTGCTCCCCTGTTCCACTTTCCATTTCCTTTATTCCCTCTCTAGCCTGGAGTTTCTTCCTCCTTTGCAGTGAATTGCACAGGTCTGGGATTTAAATTCAGATATGTCACCATATCTGAATATGTCAGCATTGCAGACCCCCCTGAATCCAGCTCTGTAGCTTTAGGCTGGCTTTTTTCTTTTCCTTGACAGGCTTTGTTCTTCTCTGCACTGGGCCCAGTTCCATACTTTACCACCCCCTGGTCAAATCCACACGGATCGGCTCCCCTGGAGCTTTTTCCCAGTGTCAGGTTGCAGGCAGAGCTGCAGCCCATCCTGGTGGTCTGACAACTTCCCCCAGGGCAGGGGCTAGTCCTGACTTTTGCTGTTCTTGAACAGCTGCTCTATTTTCCACGTTCTTGTATAACCATTCCTTTCCTGGCAGCAAATTCTGACAGCAAGAACAACTCACATTGCATGTGCTCGTGGTGGCTGAGGGGACAGCCAGGTGTCACACACAAAGTGGCTGCCACTGTCATTTTTTGTTGCTTCCTTTCTCTCATGCTTGAGGATTCATCGAGATTTCTTTTACCCCGCCAGTGCCATATCTTGCCTGAAACAGCCTAGGAATTGAGTTGTCCATGGTTAATTATCTCTAATTCAGCCTTATTTCTCTGCTCCAAACCTTAGCAAGGACAGGCTGTTTCTCAGTGGGGGAGAGTGTGTAGCCTCAAAGTGAGGCAGGTACAGTGAAGTGCTGTGAACAAATAACAAAATGTAAAAGAAACAGCAAGTTAGTATGCCCAAGCAACAGCTCCTGATTTCTGTGTTGTTGGAATTTGCAATGCCTTGATGGAGATCAGTGGAATTATTCTGGATTTATCTTAATTTTATTGAAACAGAATCTGTATGCTGATGAAACATTCAAAAGTGGATGCCAGATTTCAAAAGGCTTTTTGTACCTACCTGGTGGGGTTTCAGGTGTACCTAGAGGAGATTAGCTGCTAGCAGCCAAGATCTACATATCTGTGTAGGCTCCTGACTCCTACTGAAGCACCAAAACACCCTGTGAGATCTGTTGGGAGTTGGGTGGAAAACACCTTTGTAAATCTTGGCCTGATTCCTGCTACAGATTAAAAAAAAAAAAAAATCTCCTTTGATAGTTACCTGGGTCGCTTGCTGAACACACAGAGTGATGAGGTACCAGGGCTGTCTTCAGGCTGTGAGGGCTAAAGAATATGGATTTCAGTGTTACAAGTATCAGCTGCCTCTGAAACTCCAGAAAATAAACTGTATTGAAGTATTTTTAAGTTGATGTTGGCTCTTTTATGCTTAAAGTGTTTGTTTTTCTTCACAGATGATATAATTCCATCCGAGAGCAGCTCCCTGTCAGACACAACCACCTATGATGATGGTATGATGCTTACCCTTTTTTTCCCAAGAAATGTGTCCACTCTGAGATGTTTCTTTGACTTAATGTCCTTTAACATGTCCCATCCCTGGAAATGTTCAAGGCCATGTTGGACAGGGCTTTGAGCAAAACCTTTTTAGTGGAAGGAATCCCTGCCATGGCAGGGAGTTGGAATGAGATGATCTTTAAGGTCCCTTCCATACTACAATTTTGGTGGCTTTTGATGAGAAATTACTTTATAGCAGAGGAAAAAATAGCTACTCAGGAATGTACTTCCTCCTAATGGGTTAGTTATTGAAAGTTTCTGCTCTGTGAGCTGATCTGAGTCACCTTTAGAGAAGGAAGTTGGTTTTAACATGACCAACCTGCAGGCTGAGGGCACTGTGGCTGTCAAATACTTCATCCCTAGGACCTGGCCAGAGCCTGGATGAGCAGCTGAAGATCTTACAGGTTGGGAGGATTAGCCCAGCCCTTCTGTCCTCACAGCTACCATAAAACTTGGAGAAAAGTGGAACAGTCACAGATATTAACGCTCTATTTACATTTATCTGTTCCCTAGTGAGCTTGCAGCTTGCATGGGTTGGTGTTTGTTCAGCTTACTCATTTCACACACACACCCACAGACACACTCACACCCTGTTCCACAAGGTGGAAAGGACTTGGCCTGCCTCTCCCTTAAACTGGATAATCATCATTTGGGGACAAACATTATCTGAATTATTACTCACTTTTCATTTGGGGCCTGATTCTGATCTCAGTTTGTTCCAGTTTTAGACTTGTACAAACCACATAGTGCTATAAAATGGATTTACACCTGATTTCTGTTTGTGCAAGTAGTAGTGAAGCCAGGCTTCTGAACACGTTCTCTGTGATGCTTGTCCTGCATTTATATGCATTAGTTGGAGTTTCCTGTTGGCTCTGTCGGGACCTGGTTGTGCCCTGAGCAAAGTGAGAACAAGGATCAAACCAGAATCTTCCCCGTTGCCGTCAGCCAAATGTGTCTGTCGGTTGTCTTTGCTCATTCAGTCGCTTTTGAAGTCAATCCCTTTTAGGTTGTGTTTCAAAACTAATTCTTAAAACGTCGTTTTCAAGAGCTGGAAGGTGAGCGAGAGGAACTGGCCCTTGCAGGGGCCGAGCTTGCCTGCTTGGAAGGGATTGTTTTACAAACAGATGTTTTCCCAGGAAGTTCCATTCTGTGGTCTGGCACAGCCCCAAGCTGGGTGTAATCTCCATAGGAGTCGGTGCTGCTGGGATCTGTAGGAGCCTCCACGATGTCCTGTCCATGTGGAGGAGAGATTTTCTGGATCCACAGCTCCTGTCACCTAAGTGCTTCTCCTTGGGGGCACAGATTTGCACACAGGGCAAAAATACCAAGGATTTTGCTAACAAAATGCATATTCCTCTCCAACAGTCAGCGAATCGCTTCCTGCAGCAGCACAGAGACCCAGCTCTGCACAGCTTTCTCCAAGGCTTCCTCCACCAAAGTCCCTTGGGGTGGAGAGAATTCACCTCAGGAAGTCATCCATAAACGAGCAGCTCTTGGAAACCAGACACTCCAGGTAGGCACATCTCACCTCTGCCCCTCTCTCCACCTGGCATGAGCTCCATCCTGCCCCTGCCCAGCACTCAGCAGAGCCCACTGCCTCCACACTCTTCTGGGCATACAGGATTTGGTGATGGGAGCTAAATTTAGGAACAAAAGTGTCTACAGGTAGTTGACACAGTATCTGAAACTAAAGAGTGGTGGTGTTTTTGTGGAGTGGTTTGAGGTGGGTGAGAAATGTAATAGCAAGGGCTGTGTTTAAGGAGATGCTCGTACCTACTGCTGCTGTCACTCTTCATCTCAGGTTCTGGGGGGTTTTTTTGGTATTAATTAAACAACTTGTCATTTTGCTGATGACTCTGCTTAGTGGATTCAGACAGCACCAAACCCTACCCATCCCTCCTGATGGTATTGGTATTTTAGCAGGTTCATTGTCAAAGCATAGCTCATGTAAGGCTTGATGGACAATTCTCCATTTTCAAGCAGAGTTTCTGGGATTCAGCCAGCTTCCATCACTGGTGCGGCTGTGTGTATCCATGGATTTGGGCACTTTCCGAGCTAGAACAGCTCCATGGAGCACATCGATAGCAGTAGGTTTGCAGACGATTGTGTGATCACATGAGTCAGATCTGGTGCTAGCTGTTCTCAGTGCAGGGATTCCCACTGATCCTGCTGTTTCTTGGACTGTGTCTTGTGTGAGGAAGTTAAGACATGCTTAAGAACAGTTTAGCATTTTGAGCAATGCCATGTCTTTGCTTTCTTCTCATCTGTCCCTCAAGATAAGCGGAACACTCCACATGAAGTTCAGAAGTCAAGTTATAGCCATATGTACCCATTTAGCTGTGATGTGCTTCATTTGAAAACCTAATGCCTTTGCTTCTCTGTTACCTGCTCTCTCTCCTTGATGCTCTGTCCTTGGGCAGCATTGTCCTGCTGATCACCCTCTGAAGGCCTCCCTTGAGCCACAAGAAGAGATTGAGTTTTTCCTCCTATTTAACAACTCTCTTCTTTCCACTGGGAAGCACATCCAGCTACCCCCTTCCCTGTTTGTTCTGCCCTTCCTTTTGTTTCTCCAAGGCTTGAGGTGCACGCACTCGGTGTGCTGTGACTTCTGTGATGTTTCACCTCACTGGGCTCGTCTCCTTTGTTGCAGGGATGTGCTTTCGACCCACAGCAGCCCTTATCGGACGCTGGAGCGGCCGGCGCAGCCCCACGGCGGGAGGAGCATGCCCACGACCCCCGTGCTCACACGCAATGCCTACAGCAGCAGCCACCTACAGTAAGGGACCTCTGCCTGAAGGGCCACGTCCAGCTGGGGAACCGCAGGAATGACAGAAAACGGTGTTAGCCAGGGAAAAGGGTGCTTTGCTGTAGAGTTTTCCCACAGCAGGGTCAGGCTCTCAAAACACTGATTAGAGACATTACTATGGGAAGAGAGCTGTAATATGAGCTCACCTGTCTCATTAGACAGCTGACAGTCGTGCTGGGGAAGGGGAGATGCTAAGAATCTTAAAATGTTACCAAGAGCTCAAGGTTTGTTTGGTTGGGGTAATGCTTTTTTGGTTGGGGTAAAGCTTTGAGAGACAGATCCAAAGGAAACTGGTCTTCCCCTGTTCTGCTCCAAGCTTGTTACTTTTTAGGCTTTACCTCCCTAAAAACTGAGGGAGCCCCACTGTAAATCATTACCAAATGTGCGTTTGTGACCTCAGCTGTGTGTGTCCCTGTCACAGATTAACCTTGCTCACCGTGACAGATTATTGCATGAGATCTCCTACTGTTGCAGCCGATACAAAATCCAGCCAAACCGAGTTCTGTGCATTGCAAATACTCTGTGTGGAAAGATAAGGCAGGATTTGTGTTGTGCTTGGATTGGGGAGGTGGCTGACCTGTCCATGTGTGCTCTCCCCAGCTCTGTGTGTATGTTTGTGTGACTGCCTCTAACCTGCCAACATCTGTGTTGTTTCAGGCCAGATGTTTCCCCACACCACTGCCGGCAGCGCAGCGGAAGTCTGGAATCCCAAACCCACCTGCTGTCTGAGACTCCTGCTGAAAAGACAGCCTTCTCCCTGTCCAAGTCCCAGCGGAGCAGCAGCACAGAGATTCTGGACGATGGATCATCCTACACCAGCCAGTCCAGTGCAGAGTATTACTGCGTGACGCCCACTCCCAATCCGTATTACACCACTCAGACCCTCGACAACAGGACCAGGGGTCGAAGGCGGTCCAAGAAACACAATATTTCTGCTGCAAGTTCAGGAAGCATGCCAAACCTGGCCCACAAGGACGTCCGCAATGGTGTCTTCCACAAAAATCAGGAGCAGCCTTCCTCTAATTACTATATTTCTGGATACTCGCCCTACACCGAGTCTGACGTTTACTACAACGGAGGATACGTTTATGAGAGCGACACGGAGGGGCAGTACAGTGTCAATCCTTCCTACCGCTCGTCGGCACATTACGGATACGACCGCTACAGGGAATTCCGCTCCTACCACGAGGACGAGGTGGACAGAGTCCCACACAACCCCTACGCAACCCTGAGGCTCCCGAGGAAGCAAGTCGCTAAAACGGAGCACATAACCAAAAACATTCACAAGGCCTTAGTAGCGGAGCACCTCCGTGGCTGGTACCAGCGTGCCTCCGGCCAGAAGGAGCAGGGTCACAGCCTGCAGGCAGGCTTTGAGTCTGACAGAGGCTCTCAGAGGAGTTTGGGCTATGCTGGTCTGCAGACGCCGTGCTCGCCGAGCAGCCGCGTGTCGTCTTTCTCCTCGGGTAATGCCTGATTTCACCCATGCTGAGTGTGTTTGTAAATCCCCACTGTGCTTTTGGTTCTGCCCCCTGTCACTGCCTCAGTGTGGTCTGCAGAGCCAGAGCTCTGGCCTGAAAGGTGGATGAGGAACCAAGTAGGATCTTGTTGATCCATTCTTGGGAGGAAAGTTTTAGGTAAAACAGCCTTTTGCTCTTTGTTAGCACAGTGGCCCAGAGGAGCACAAAGAGCCACTTGGGTTTCAAACAGGTGTATTTACCAAGTTGAAGCAATGGACAAAGCTTCCTGCCATGTGAATGCAGCGGCTGTGATGGCTTCCAAAATACAGTCCAATGAACGTCACTGAATGTGTTAGAAAGCATTTTTTAAAGCTCCAGAATACCCACCTGTACAGTGCTTTGCTCCCTACAGTGCTTATAAGTCATATTTTGTGTTTGCCTGTGTCCTGCAAAACCCCACACTGAGAATTGTCTTGTTTGCTGATTTAGCTGAAGAAAGATGTAATTTTTTTAATTCTTTTTTTTAATTCCAGCATCTTCTACAAACACTGCTGGGAACTGGAGAAACCCCCTTGCACTGGGACTTTCAGACTACGAGACGTTGTCTCACTCCTCCTACGCCAGCTGTTACGGGAATGTTTATGGCAACCTTCCTTTGCAGAGCAGGTGAGTAGAATATATGAAGATTTCCTGCCCTTCCTCCTGCATTTCACAGGCTCTGAAAACTTCTGAGCACACCAGCTTGATTTCAAAGAGCCATGATGAAGAGTACTTACAAAATTGACGTCATGAGGGCAGGTTTTCTGTGTGGAGTAGATCAGCTGTAGATCAACTGCACCCTGACACTGGAGGATGCGGAGAGCAGTCTCAGTGGAGGATGAACTCACTGATTGCACAGCTTTTTCCTCTGGCTGGTGGTGGACAAAGATCTTGTCTGAGTACTTGCGTTCAGAGGCAGTGCCACCCCTGCCAAGGGCATCTTCCCTGGCAGAGCTGGACCCAGGAGCCAGGGGGATGGTGCTTTCAGAGACCCCCAGAGAGCCCAGGGTTTTCCTGATCCTTGCAGGAATTCCTGCAGCTCTCACTGCTGCTGAGTGCCATTTTCCATGTGTCCCCCCCGCTGCAGAGCACTTGGCTGTGGGGACTGGAAGCTCCTGCCCTGGGGAATGACTCTGCCCCCACAAATGCCATCACATTTAAATACACTTATGCTCAGTGCAATGAGTACCCCACGTGTGCCTCCTGCTTTGTGGGTTGCAGTTTGTGCTCGCTGCCAGACCGACTTGTGTGAAAATACTGAATTTTTAATTTTGTTTGTTTTAAAATAAATGAAAGTGTAAGGGAATACATAAAAGCTGCTGCTAGATCCTTTTTTTTCGCTAAGCTAAGTGCTATGGGCTGTTTTACTGAAGTGATTTAAAATATCTATGGCAACAGTGTTTAAAAATACTGTTTCTACTAATTTCTTAATTTCCTATAATTGAACTTTGAAAAATATGCTTATATTGGCAGCTTTATCTAAATGAGGTTCATTAGCTATTAATTTTCCATATTCTGAATCACTTGTCTGATTGTTCATCTGCTTTATTTTCTGCTCTAATGTGATTAGGGCAAACGAACAGTCAATACACCCAACAGCTTTGACAGAGCGCAAGGCCAGGTTGGACAGGGCTTGGAGCAACCTGGTCCAGTGGAAGGTGTCCCTGCCCAGGGCAAGGGGGGTTGGAACAAGATGATCTTTAAAGTCCCACCAAGCCAAACCAGTCTGTGATTCTATGACGGTTCCTGTGGATGCACAATTTTAAAAGTTTTTCTCTTCTTTCTCATGGGGAGTAGAGATAAGCTGAATTCTTATGCTTTTCTAATCTTTGTTTGGATACTGGATGCTGTAGGGCTCCAGCCAATCCTCTTAGGGGGTGGAAAACTGTCTACCAATAATTGTTAGACTATTAATGCCTATATAAAGAAAGTATTGTAAATAAATTTTACCTTATTCGCCATCTTGCATGTGCTGACTGCCTGATTACTACGAGCTACCAGCGACAGGTTCCGAGCAGCTGAGATCCCTCTCGCTCATAATTCCACTAATTACAGCACAAAAAAAGGGGTTTGTGTTTGGAGGCAAACTCCAAAAAACCACCATAACTTTGAGCCTGAGGGAGGTGCACAAATTTAGGGGCCTGGGGATGACCCTCCGCTGATCCTGGTGCCGTGTCTGTCTTGCAGGACATACGCAGAGCCAAACCAGCTGGGAGGTGATGAGGATGGTTTGGAGGAAGACCTGCCCAGCAGTGAGCAGAGGCTGTTCTGGCACGAGGACTCCAAGCCGGGGACGCTGGTGTAGCCCACGTGCCGCCGCTCTTTCCTACCCCTGCGTGCCTTGCACAGAATGCCGCGGCTCCGAGGAGGACCTCGGGTGGAACTTGGAATGGAACAAAAAGAGGGAGCAGGCTGTTTTGCTGGGAAAGGCTGAATATTCAGCATTCAGAGGGGGCTGTAGCAAATGGACAGAGTTTTACCACGAATGGCGTTTCTTTGTGAATCCGAACAGCCCACGGGAGCTGGGGCAAGCCACAGTTCATCTATGACCAGATGCAGCACTTGGTTGAAGTATTTATATTTAGCAAGCACTTTTTGGGAAGATTGGAAGGTGTTGAAGGCAAACCTCAGAGAAGAAAAAAAATAATGTGAAAAAGGAGACTCTCGTGGAAAAACCAGGAATTCTAGGAGCACAAGTCTGATGTCTGAAAGAAGAAGAAAAAATGAAAATTTATTCTGCCATGGCTTATGAGGACCTGGAAGGACTTTCATAGGCTTATGAAGGATAGATACTGTGTGCGTGAGTGAGGCAAAGGGTGACTGAATCAGTATTGGAACATTACTTGAAGGAAGGCTGGGGTTTTTTTATTATGGAGGTTTGAATGAGTCTGTCCAGTTTTTGGCGTGTTGTTAAGAGTGTTTGTTAGCACCACAAGCAAGTTCTGGAAAGAAAAAAATTTGCTGACACAATATGTCGTGTAAAACTTTAGGTAGTTGAGGATTTGGAAACAGAAGCAGTAAACTCTGAACTCTTTTTTTTTCCACCATAAAGCATAATTAATAACGGCCCATTTAATGACCTTTCCGTGGTACAACTTCATTGTGTGGAGGAGCAGGCAAATTTTCACGGTGGCTGCACGGTGGCCTCTGTCCATCGGGTGACAATGACGCGTTGCCGTGCCGTGGTGGGTCAAGGATCCGCAGTGGGGAGCCCCAGGGAACGATTGGGTAGCGATGGCCAGTATTTGGGGTGGATGCAAACACAAACAGCCAAGTGGGTGCCTTAAAATGAGGGGCATTAGGATTGTACCGCGAGCCGCCTGAAGCGCCAGGTGCATTGCAAAGTCACTGAGTGACGGAACAGCGTTTTCACAGAACCGTTGGTGTAGGAAAAATCCATGCGAACGCAGTCTTGGTTTAAGAGGGATAAACCTACCTCAGGTCATCCGTCTGTAGGAACAAATTGGCATGGGGTTGTCCTGCCTGATTCCTGACGACTCGCCTGCATACGGTAAAATCTCTCTCGTTTCTCAGCTGTACTGTGCTTCAGGATTCCAGAAATGGTGCTCTTTTGTTCTTTTATACAAAGGATTAGTTACTCCTTGTTCATATTGTGAATAGAAAGGTTTCTGATAAACTTTTTTGACGTTTTTTACCAATATTCCAGAGCATGTAATATATACAGAAGAACACACTCGTTAAGCTGGTACTTAGTTGTTTGTATTATTAGAGTTGCGATTTGGAATTAAACGAACAAAAACAAAATAAAAAATAACTTATTTCCTTGGTTTTTCATATTTGTATAGCCTTCTAGAAATGCGAAAGCTCTTTTTGCTTATTCTTTTACTACTTCTGGATTTTTTAGACCTATTATTTTGTATAGGTCAATAAACTACAAAGTGTGCTACCAAAACCACTTCAGCATTCCTCCTGTTTATTCTAATGCTGTAGCCACTGAGTTTTATATTAGCTTTTCAGGATTCAAGATTTAGCTCAGGCCTGCACATCTATGTTGTCACAAGGCTGGCCCTCAGCCTGGCTTGCTGGGACAGGACCTGGGTGATTTTGGATGAAGTTGTTGAGAAGATGGGAATTTGAGGTGGGTTTGGGTTGAGGATGATTTGCTGTATTTGGGGGTCTTGTGTATAAAACCTCCCGGGCCAGTGTTCAAAGCCTGGCTGCAGTTTCCAGTAAGCAAGAGCTGAGCAGAGGAGCTGGGAATTGAAGTGGAGTGGTGGCAGCTGCAGAACTTGAGCCTCTCTTGTCATTCTCTGCATGCCTGGCTCTGCAAGAATTGTGTTTTTAGGAACTTTTATGAAGGGTGGAAGTACAGAGAGAAGAAGAATATCCAGCTTTTCTCAGATGTTGCTTAGGGTCAGCCTTGGGTGGCACAGGGACGGAACGGGGGAGCATGACATCCCTGTGGCACCTCCTGCCCATCAAGGGAGCTGGTGCTGCACCTGATTTTTGCCAGTTGTTCCCCAGGACCTTTGACTTTGCCCTTTGCAGACTTCAGCTTGCTTTGTTGCATTTCTGGAGTGATGTTTTCATGCACATGTAGGACTGTTCGCAGAGACCAGGTCTGTATAATGCAGCTGAGGAGGCAATAAAGACATGCTTGGAATCATTATCTTATTTGTTCACAGCTGAAATACAAATTGCCTGTGCTTTGTTTGAATTCCTATCTCATCTGGGTGTTGCTGTTTAACCACAGCCTTCCTCACCAGGATAACTGAGGACATCTAGTGCCTGACAGCAGTGTTGAAGAAAAGAGCCTTCCTGCCTCTTGTGCTCCTCTGGAATCCTTCTTGACCCTTCCCAGTATGAAAAAATACCTAGAAATTCTTACTCGGTAATACCAGAACAAAGCCAAGAGGTGAACAAGATGAAACACCAGACCCACAGGGTTCCATTTTACAAACAACTCTCTTCAGAAGGTAGATGTTGTTGATGGGAGTGTGAAGGGGAAATAAAACCCCACTTAGATCTGTACACAGTGGAGTGTTTGAGTGCTTTTCGTTAATGGGTGAAGAAGAAAACCCCGTCCTTGCCAGGAATCCTTAAAAAGGAATTTAGGCACTGAGCTAAAATAAGCCATGCCTGGTATTTTTAATTGCTGTCTGCTTTTTCTGTGCTGTTTTGAACAAAAATACTCTGAGATATGAGAGGACTAACACTGGTGGGAGTTGCCAAGTGCCCCATGGGAGGCTGGTGTTGGACATTCTTCTAATGCAAGGACAAGGAGGGATGAGGCTCGGGCCAGAAGCCCCTTCCCCAGCAAGGAAAATCTTTAAAGACCACTAATCTTTAAAATTCCTCTGACTAATGTGAAACATTTTGGCCAAGGTGACTCAATATGTGATTCTTGCAGATTTGTGCTGACTTGTCATTTATGATCTTCTTGCTCAGCTGAAGTGTGAACAATGCAGCAGCAATGTTTGCAGCTCCTGCGGGGGTGAGAAGCCTCCACCGTGACCCATCCCGTCCCAAAATGTGTGTAGGAAATCCTGGAAAGGCTGAAGGTTTGCTCCATCTCCTGGGCTTTGGGATCATTGCAGGAGAGCTGCTCCTGAGCCTGGGGAGAAGCTTCCAGAGCTTGCCTGGCACTGTCCGGATAAGTTCATACTACTCTAGGAAGATTATTGCATTCTGCACTATTCTTCCCTCTCCTTTGTATTTTTCTATCATATTTAATACATTTCTAAGGTATAAAACTGAGGGTCTCAGCTACAGCAGGGCCTCACACAAGGAGTGAAATCTCTCCCAGTGAAATCTCTCCCGGGGCAGGATTTGTCATCAAAAATATTTACCCTGTGCTGTGATGGAGCAGGTCAAGCCTGAGGTGACATTTCCTCCTTGGAAGAAAGGACACAGTGTGAGCTATGATCAGTGCTGGTAGCCCAGGAGGACACATGACACGAAGGTCAGGTCCTTAATGACAGAGAAGCAATTTGAACAAGAAGCAGCTCCTTGCCATCATCCAACTTCGTTATCCCTGTCTGTCCTCAGGAGGGGAATCACCATAAATCCTTCAGCAAGTCCTTGACTGCAGAGGTGCTCTGCCTCCCAGGACATCTCCTGCCAGGTCCCAGCACAGCAAGAATGAGTCCCAATTTATATTTAATCGTTAGAGTGTCATCAAAGAGCTGCAGATGGAGAAGAGTTTGCAGCCAGCCAGGGCTCAGCTGGAGTAACTCTAGAAGAAATCCTTCCACCTGTTCCCGGCCTGAGGTTAGGGAAGGACGTGCCCTGTGTGTACAGAGCGAGGTGGCCACGTGGCCTTTCCAGCATCCCTGCCCATGGGCACGTTTTGGGGGCAGGAGGATAGGAGGGATGGGGCTGTGACAGGTTTGGATGCTATAAAAGAAAGATGCACCCTGTTCAGTGTGAAGGGTGACATTGTTTCCTAGGGTGACTGTTTCTCGTCTGATCTGCTTGTGCTGAATTCAGTGTTTCATGTAAAGGTGGAGGTGACTGCTCCTTGCAGAGGTCACGGTGATGGTGTTGCTCCTTGAGGAATCCTTGGATTTGTGTTATTGCAATTCTGATTAAATAGTGCTGCCAGGTAACGCTGGGAGTGAAACTATAGACTTGACTGAAACAGAGGGTATATTTTAACATTTAATTCTAGCTATTGGTTTTAGTATGAGACTTTTGTCGCTCCTGAGGCTCTGCCCTGCAAACCCAGAGCACAGATAAAACATAAGAATAAAGGTAGAGTCAGCAGTAAATAATTACTGAATTGCACATTCTGTCACAGAGGGGTTCTTACAGTTTTTGGGGAGATTGTCTTCTCTGAATGTCTGAGCTTGCATTTCTGATGCAAAGTACTGAATCTCTGAGCCTGTTTTGTACACAGATTTGGAATAACAAGGCCTCGGTTAATAACAGTAAACATTTTGATAAATGCTGTGTGTAGTATGGGTAGTGTGAGATTCAGCACCACGTTTTCCTTGTGTCTGGGCGAGCTGTGACCATCAGACAGGAGCCAGTGCTCATGGTCTCTCACAGTCCTGTTTCTATTCACCACAGGCATTTTGGACTCCTTTTGGCAGCTGTTAGCGCTGTGCTTTGGGAAGAAGAGGTAACAAACCACCATCCAGGGATGAAAACATTCAGGTATTTGGAAATGCTTCACCAAGGTCACATAAATAACAAGCTGGGTAAGGAAAATACGAAGTTAGCAGAAACTAATGCTGAGTGTTTCAGCATTTTGCCCATGTCTGTGCTATAAATGGTATCTGGGAGCAGAAACTCCCTCCTGTAGCCACAGACCTGCTCTGCATATCTGAACAGAGGGCAGAGCACAGTGTGTCCCCCAGCTGTGCTGGGGGTGCTGCTCCATCCTCTTTTAAAAATGGTCAGTAAATAAAAAAGGCATGCCTATATTAGCTGAGGGATGACAGAGGAGGTGTAGTATTGTTCAGTGGCAATCGAGCACAGAAACTCAGTTTTTGGGGGTCAAATCTGGACCATGGTTTGGCTCTGAATGGGGCCAAATGAGAAGCATCCGGGCCTCAGTGAAACAGGAGACGCAGCTCTGCTTGCCTCTCCCAAGGCAAGGCAAGGCAAATCACCAGACATCAACACCGTGATGATGAGAGAGATCACGGAGATAATGAGAGATCTCAACGCGGTGAGAGGTGGTGATGCGTTGAGCTGGGGCAGCAGTGAAGGGCTCTGTCCCCATCCCTGCTGCTCCATCCAGCCTGATGCAGCCACTGCTGTCCCTGCTGCTTCACACAGGGTTTGTGCAGCTCCCTCCCAAGCGACTTGGGCAAAGACTTCCAAAGTCAGATGTCCTTACTCTATTGAAGCAACAAACTTAGTCTGATATAAATATATCTGGAAGAATTTGGAGGTGTGGTGGGTGTTGTTTTTTTTTTTTCCTTGGTGTTTTTCCCACAGGGTGTCTCTCTCTGACTGCTCCCGTTCCTTAGTGGTTGTCATTGTTAAGATCCCTTCATCTGACCCTTTATAATCCCTGTCTTGGGTTACACTGCATTGCTGGACATGCTTGGTGTGTGCTACAGTTTGTCAATTTTAGACTCTCCCATCAGGCTACGAGTTTCTTAAAAGAAATGCAAGGTTATGTTACATGGGCACATTCTCCAGCTCGTTCCAGAGGCACTTGGAAATGCTGTGAATTGGTAATTGACGGGAATAAATGTGTGCGGGGGGCGGGTTATAAGCAAAAAAAAAATGAAAGCCAACATTATAGGCACTACTCTCAAATATTTGGCCACAGCATGTGTCCCATCCTTAAAAATAGAACAGGTTTAGGCACTCGAAACATGGGTTCATGGGCTGCCTTGAGTCAGATGGTGGCACAGGCGTCAGGGCTTCCTGATATTAAAGTTAAGAATTTGTCAGCCTGTTGGCTTTCAAAAGGGACAGGTTGGAATTTTTGAAGAAAACGTGTAAATGAGAAAAAAAAATCAATGAAGTGAAGCAATCCTGCAGGAGTGGCTGCTGGGTTTCATTCCAGAGTTCATCCATGAGTACCCGCCTTAGAAACAGCAAGCAGTGCGTTGGAATTGCTCATTACCAAGGGCAGGCCTCTTCTTCTGTCAGTTTGCTCCTAAAGTACTTTTCTTTAATGCTTGTTGGGTACCTGCTCAGCATGAATTTATAGCTGCTGCTACCTGTAGGAATTGCTCTGGGATTTCTGCAGATTCCTCTTGTTTTCTGCTGGGGCTTTGAGTGCAGCTCTGGCACAGCACAGCTCTGCCCTCTGCTAACAGCGCACCTCGTGCAGCACCTTATTCATCCGGGGATTCCTGAACAAGTGACAAATTGGTGTGGAAATAGCAAGTGCCACCAGTGGAAGTGTCTTTCCTGCCTTAATGAAGGTTGAGAAATTCGTGATTATTTTGGAAAAGTCCGAGGGGAACACCAACAAATGTTATTGGGAAGAAGATGGGAGTTTAGAGTTGGGAAAGTGTTTTAGACCCACCGTGAGCATGTCCTCACCTCAAGGGTGTTGTTTGTTGCTCTAATGTGCTGTTACCAGAACACCAAAACACTAAGCAGTGCGTTAGGAAAGGAACTACATCCTGGAAACATAATTTATGAAGGAGAGACCTAAAGTAGGCAAAATGTGATACCCACCTTGGAAATCTGTGGGATTAGCACCCGTGTCACCAGGAGAGGTGTCACCAGCAGCCCCTTGCTCTGCATCTGGTGGGGAAGGCATCATTCCCAGTATAGTGTTTCCTAATCGAGGTATTGACAAGTGATGTATTTCTGCTTAGAAGAAAAAGTGGTTTTCAAACACCTGATAGCGTTCTCAGTATCCCTGTTTTCCTTCTCGAGAGGACTTCATGGGTTTGACCCTGCTTAACTTAGATGATCTGACAAGACCATGGCCCAAGATGGCCTGGCTGAAGATCATGGAAACCCAAGAAGGTGGCATGGGGCTTTATTTACAGTCAAGAAATTAGCAAGTGAGAAGTAAGCACTGAATAGACAGCTTCTGTGGCCTAAACTGCATCGTTTGGGAGAGTGACATACTGACTACTGAGGAGCATTGATTTATTTGATAACATCAGGAAACCATTTATGGTCTCCATTATGGGCAGCAGTCGCTGGGGGTTGGAGCTGCTGGAACAGATTGATGTGTGGGTCTGCTGTTGTGCTTGCCACTGCATAATGTAAAACAAGGAGGAGGATGAAATACCAAAGGGCCAAATGGAGCCATTGCATTCTTGGCTTGGGTTTTTATTATCTTTTCCTTTACCACTTATTCGGTTCTTAAATTTTTGCCCTCTTCCCTGCTGTGTTACAGCATGAATCAAATGAGGACCTTTGGATAATGGACGTTTAATAGAGGTTAACAGGGCTTAGAACTCCATGTTTCATGTTACAAAACACAGCAAAGAGACACCATCATCATGCAGAGCCTATTTTGCTGCTGGCAGACCCCAGCAGAGTGCAGTTGAGACTGTGATGAGAAATATGGCTTAAAAAATTGGTGAGGCTTGGTTTCACAGCCTCTCCTCCGTGGTTTTGTTCCTATGGAAGTTGCATTTGCAAGGTGAGGATTTGATTTGACACCCATGCAAAGAAAATTTGAAATTATGAGAGGAAATCTTCCTAATCCTATGAACTGCCCAAACTGAGTAGCAAAATTAGCCACTGGCACTACTCTGCTGTTATAAAGAAGCTGTGCACACAGGGATGCTGGAGGTGTGGGTTTCTGGTTTGCTGCATGAATTTAGAAGCCTACAAAATATTCTGAGCAAAGAAGGAGGCCCTTTTTAGACAGAATGGACACCTAATGGAAAAAGGAGTTTGGGGAGTTATATCAGATCTACAAATATAACAAAGCAAATCTCTGCAGTCGCTTATAAATTCTGAAAAAAAATGGTAAAAAGTAGAAGGATGAACCTGAGGGGATGGTCAGTCAAGAAGTGTTGACAGTGAAAATGATGTTCATGATAGGGACAGGCCAGTCCAGAACAGGATTGGCATTGCCCTGGATGGCAGCAGGGATGCGCTCTGGGAAATGTTCCCACTGGGAGCACTCGGGCTGGTTCAAAGGGCTGGTGCCTGTCCTTGCATGGACCTCTGTCCCCAGGCACAAGGTGATGTTGTACCAACTGTACCTGCCTTTTTCCATCCTGGAGGACTCTCCCCTAACCAGGTTGTGAGGCTTGGGAGAGGTCACCAACTGAGGGTGGCTGCACTCACACCAGAACCACCTGCGATGGTCGGTCAGGGCTCAGACCTGGCCAAAGCTGATGCAGAGCCTGTGATCTTGGGCCCTTTTGAGATAGACCAGAGATGTTATGGAGACAGAGACCTTTCTGGTTCTTCCCAGAGGCAGGATTTCCCCTGCACACCTCACAGGTGCCGCTAATGTCCCTCCATCCTCCTGCGGCGATTCCAGCGCGGGTGAAGCCCTGAGCGGCGCAGCGCCCTGGGAATCCTCTGGAACATGTCCGTCTCCTGCCTCCCTCCGTGGGGGACACACCAGCTGCACTGAAATGTCAGAAGGGTTTGCACAGCTGACAGGTTGCTGAAAATGGAGCATCGCCATAAATTCTCTTTATCCAGCCAAGTGCAGCTTAATATAGACTTAGCTGCACGGGCTGTCTCCCGCACTGCGGCCAGGAGCTGCCACAGCTCATGACCAAAACATGAACTTGGCGATTTAACCGAATTAACTACTCCTAGTGAGCGGGGACAAAAAGAAAATCCTTCGAAATTTATCTTTCTCTTTGGGTTTAAAAAGTCTTAGAGGAAGGAGGGAAGAATGAACATGTCTGAGCTCGGCCAAAACTCCGACGAAGATGTGTGTCCTGAGGACATCGATGAAGATGAAATCCTGGCAAACCTGTCCCCTGAGGAGCTAAAGGAGCTGCAGAGTGAGATGGAAGTCATGGCCCCAGACCCTGAAGTCCCGACTGGGATGATACAGAGGGATCAGACAGAGAAACCCCCCACGGGAAGCTTCGACCACAGGTCCCTGGTTGACTACCTGTACTGGCAGAAGGCGTCCAGACGCATGCTCGAGGATGAGAGAGTTCCCGTCACCCTCTTGCCCTCTGAGGTAACAAGCAAAAAGTCACAAATATTTATTATGCATCAGCAGTGGGATCTGTTTTATAACTTTAATACCTTAACCTGCCTCTGCCCCTGTCCCTTACGTAAGGTAGAGTACAAACAAATTTAGATTAATCCTAAAAGCCTCATCAGTGATAGAATCCAGCTTGGACTGATGACAGGGTTAGTAATTTTTTAATTGCTTTTCCCAAATATTTACTTAAGCTTTTTAATAGAAGAAAATCCTAATTCTGATTCGGTAAAGCAAATCACTGAGAAATTGTCACAAGATCAGTTTTGGAGGATGTAACTCTAATTTGTTTGACTTTGCGTATGGAACAGCACCATGTTGCTTTTCCACGGAAGGCTATATTAATCATACATACTAAATTAATTAATTGACAGAATTTAATGAGGTACTAGAGAAAAATCCCAAACCACTGTATTTTAACAGGGTGAAATATTCACTAACAACCAAGCATGCAAACTCTGAACTAGTTCAACGTTACTCAATACAGTGCTTAAATTTATTTGACTATCCCCATGACTTTGAAATAAAGTTAAGGTCATACTTAGATATCTTTCAGGATGAGGGCTACACTTAAAAATAGGTTAATAGAATTGAAACTTGGCCAGATGAAACACATCCATACTTGAACCTGAGTGAACTTGAGGTAACTGATTTATTTTATTTTTGTTTTAAACACCAGCGGTTTTGCTAATGCACACCAATGTGGTACATCACAGACTTCCCAGGGCAGGTTTCATGGGCTGCCTTTGGAGACCCAGGGAAATCTGCAGGGATTTTCTCCTCCTGCAACACTCTTATGCTCAAAGAAACAGGTTTTTTTTAACACTTCTGAGGTTAAATCTGAGATTTGGGTGTGGAGCTGGCTGCTGCATTCACAGCTGGTCAAGCACTCCCCATACTAAACCCATTCACCACCACAGCAAACAGGAGCCACAGCCCCAGGGGCAAAAGTGTCTGGGACCATTTTGTCTGACTTTGGGTGCAGCACAAGCCATGACTCTCCTGCCTAAAGCAGTGCAAATATTAAAGAAATGGCTTGATTTTATTAGTGCTTTATTAGTATTTCTCCCTGATGGACAAGCCGCTTGCAAAAAGTTGCATGACATAAAAAAATCTCAGCTAGGATTGTCTCTGGAGATTGGTAGACATTTGCAAATAATTTTATTTGGATGGTAGAAGCCTCACTGCCCTGCAACTGCTGTGTGCTGGTTTCTTATCTCTGACCTCCAAACTGAGAGAATATTTCATCTTCAGTGAGGTGCTGCCTTAGGTGTGATGCTCCGGGACTGCCAGAGCAGGTGGCCTTGCTGTCCCTTGTGCTGGATGACTCCACAGTGGTCACAACGTGCCCTCTTCACTCCTCCTTGGGCTGAGCAAACCATCAGTGCCTCACACTGATTTCCAATGCCTTGTGGCAGATGAAGGAAACTTTCTCTTTTGTCAAAGAAATTATAAAGATTATAGTAAATCCAGAAAGAGACTTTGGATCAGAGACTCTTAACCCCCAGAAGGGTTCAAAGACTATCTTTACATATCATTAAATATGCTCAGGGTTTAATTGTCAGGACTTAATTTTGTAGGCAAAGATGAGAAACTGCTTTGCAGCCTCTCTAAGAACAAATTGTTCCTGTGTTCCCAAGCAAGCTGGCACAGCCTGAACTTACAGCAATGACACTTTTAAGGATTATTCTCTAATGCATGGGCATAGAGGGATCTAAATCCAGCTGCTACCTGTTTATTTGAGCAGACAGTTACTGTAACAAAGCTGTTTTGCAATTATTTCAGCTGTGAGGTTTTGTCTTCCTCAGAGAAGTGCTGCGGAGGAGATGGAAGGAAAGGCCGGCAGCAGTGGTGAGGTGGCTGGCGGGAGGATGCCAGGAGCAGAGGGAAAAGAGAGACATTACCAAAATGAGCACGTGTCCGACTCAAGAACACAGTCTGGGGAGACAAAGAAAGATGGGAGTGATAAGGAGAGAGCGGTGGAGGAGGATGAGAAAGAAGCAACAGAGGAAGAGGAAGATAGTGAAGAGGAGGAGGAAGAAGAAGAAGAAAATGAGACTGAATTGGAAACAAAGGAGAATTACACCAATGAGAACAGTCACAGCAACCAGATAAGTCCGAAGCCAGGCACAGAACCAGAAGAAATCAAAGAAAAACCTAAGGAAAATGAAAAGAAAATATCAAAATTGAACATCCCCCAAAAGTTAGCGCTGGATACCAGCTTCATGAAGCTAAGTGCCAGGCCTTCAGGAAATCAAACCAATTTAGAAGACAGTTTGGAGAAAGTCCGAAAGAACAACCCGGACATGAAGGAGCTCAACCTGAACAACATAGAAAACGTCCCCAAAGAAATGCTGATAGATTTTGTCAACGCCATGAAAAAGAATAAGAACATAAAAACATTCAGCTTGGCCAACGTGGGGGCTGACGACAACGTGGCGTTCGCGCTGGCCAACATGCTGAGGGAGAACAGGAGCATCACCACCCTGAACATCGACTCCAACTTCATCTCCGGCAAAGGCATCGTGGCCATCATGCGCTGCCTGCAGTACAACGAGACGCTGACGGAGCTGCGCTTCCACAACCAGAGGGGCCTGCTGGGCCACCAGGCAGAGATGGAGATCGCCAGGCTGCTGAAGGCCAACAACACCCTCCTTAAAATGGGGTATCACTTTGAACTGCCGGGGCCCAGGATGGTGGTGACCAACCTGCTCAGCAGGAACCTGGACAAGCAGAGGCAGAAGAGGCAAGAGGGGCAAAGGCAGCAGCAAATGAAAGAGCAGAAGGAGTTGATAGCGATGCTGGAGAATGGACTGGGGTTGCCTCCCGGGATGTGGGAAATGCTGGGGGGACCGCTGCCCCAGCTGAGGATGCAGGAGCCCCTGCAAGCCCCCAAACCACCCATCCCTGCAGCTGTGTCACTGAACAAAAGGCAGGAGAACATGAGGCCGCCGGCACCAGAGCAGCCCTGCAGAGAGAAACCCGTCAGCTTCAAAGTGGTCAAGCTGAAGAAGACTCAGCGCAAACCTGCCGTGCCAGAGTACGTGGAGCCCACTGAGAAAACCAACCTCAAAGACGTCATCAAAACGCTTAAACCAATTCCCAGGAGAAGACCACCTCCCCTGGTGGAAATAACCCCTAGAGATCAGCTCCTCAATGACATCCGCCAGAGCAACGTCGCTTACCTCAAGCCGGTGAGTGCGGAGTGGTGGCAGAGAGGGGAGGGAATCACATTCAGTGCTCGGAGCTCTGGTTGGACATGCTGGGCACTTGGTGGGGCTGGCAAATGCACCTGCATGTGGCATCATCACCATTTTGTGTCAGGCTGCCACGCCTGCGGTGCAGGTGTTTTTTTTCTGGCAGCACTGAGGTGTGTCCTGTGCAGGGAACTCATAGCAAGGGCCGAGGCTGCAGGCTTGTGCATCCCTGTCTGCATCCGTAAGGGAACAGAAAGGAAATTTGCTCAGGAGGCGAACAAACCCCCAGAATCTCAACCTTACCATACTTGTAATAGTGTATTAGTTATGACAGGCACATGCTATGATAAGATGGTTGTATCAGGAGTACAAGAGGTATTATTTTTCACATTAGTCCCCCACAAGCCCCACCTTTCTCTCTTCAATAGCTGTGTTTTTCCGTAGCTCTCACTTTACACAAGAGAGCACTGTCACTTGGCCCACACTGAAATTCAGCCTGGACTCACGGTCTGCAGTCCTGCTCCTGCTGGCCTTACCTGGTAACAAGGAGTGTGTCATTTCAGTGATCCTTTGCTGCTCAATCTTCTTTTTTGTCCTTATTTAGATCAACTGCAAAATTCTACTGCTAACAGGAAAAAAAGAAATTAGATCCACCAGCAGTGAATATGGAACAAGATTATGGGAACAAAGTAGCGATACTGCAGGGGGGTTTATATTTGTTTTCGGGTAAATCTTTGCCCTGGAAAATTGGTTCAGTGGTCAATTCAAGTGAGCCCAACATCATCCCAACTTTGAGAATCCAAGTCCAAAACTGAAAACTGCCTGCTGGTGATGCTCTTACTTGGCTACCAAATTCATGGGCAGCTTCTCAAAATGCTGGCCACCAGATTTAACTTCTTGCTCTCCTGACCTGTTATATTCCCTTGTGTTGTACCATGATTCAAGAAATCCTAGAAGCTGACTACTGTATTTGTAGCTTGATGCCTGTTTGTGTTGCCAGGGCTTGAGGAAGGGGACAGAAAATCCTTTGTAATTAAAAATGGTCAAGTAGTATTTTGTAATTATTCTTTCTTTCAAGATTGATATTTTAATATAGTGGGGCTAATTTTGCTTTCAATTATATCTACAAAGAAACAATTATTTCCTCTGTAATTCCAGGCAGAGTAGTTTGTCTTGGTATTTTGGCAGGTGCAGGTTCTGCAGTGACCTCAGACCCTGGTCCAGGATTCATGTGAACATTCTGTCCCCTAGGCAAGTTTTGGGATTCTGAGTTTCTGCTGGCCAGTCCAACTTGGCCTCTCCTCAGGGCATTTCTGGCCTTTCTAGGCCAGTCTTGGATTTGCATTTTGGTTTCGCATCCCTGACAACTAGACCCGCTTGGGTAAAGCTCACACTTTGTGCTGGTGACAGCAGGCTGGTCCTCATTGCCGTGGGACCTGCTGCCTTCCCAGCTCTCAGGAAGATGGAGGACAATTGTTCTCTGCCAGGCACAGCCCTTATTTTGCACAGCAATGACTGAGAAACTTGGGTGCTGCTGGGTGCCAGGAGCAGTACTGAATCCCAGACATTCCCCCCAAAATGATCAGGAGGATTTTTATTCATGAGAGCTGTGGGGTTAGATGCAGAGGGATCAATTCATGGTGCATCCTAAATATGCCAGATAACAATTGTTATTACAGGCCATGGAAAGATGAAATGATGGACATGATGATGGGGCTTGGGGTGGTTTGTTGTTCAGTGATTTTTTTGGTGGATTGTTTGGGGGGGCATAGGGTTGGGTTTTTTTGGCCTCTGTCATCAGGCCACTTGGCTTTGATTTGGGGCATTAGTGTGCTATTCTCCCCATCCTGCATGAGCTTGGCAACTCCTTATTTGCCTTAATACCCTCAGCTTCATTTCTAAAATGGGGTTTTGCTGCTTGAGCCAAGCTGAGGATTTGTTTTCTCCATGGTGGGACTCAATGCCTTCAGTTTGATTTCCTGGGCATTGCAAACATCCCATGGGGTGCTACAAACAAAAGCAATTCCCAACCAGAGCTCCTTGGAGCTCCCAGCTGTTATATATTTAGTTTCTGAGGGTTTGTATTAGACTAAACTTGCAAAATAAGCCTGAGAAATTTCCTCCTCCTAATCCTTCATGTCCACGTCCAGGTGCCGTTGCCAAAGCAGCTGGAGTGAGAGACCAGACTGACCTGAAGAAAACAACTTGGAATAAGGACTATTCGAGTTTAGCTTACAACTGTTTCAGCAGATGTTTTCTGCAGAACCCAGGTGGTATATTCAACTCTTTGGGAACAAGGCTTGCTATGATACACACTTGTATAAGTGTGGTGAAAACGGCTGGCATGGGAAAAGTCAGTGCTGAGCGTTTCCATCAGGTATCAAACAATCCCGCTGCCATCTGTCTGCCAAGTGGATTTGAGGCTTCAGTTTGTTGTGGGAGTATTTTCTCAGAGGCATCAATAACCTTGTCTTTCTAGTTTGTCAGCAAACTATTTTGCTTCCACGTTGTCCTTCTGCTGCCAGATTCTGCAGGAACGCGCTGTGCTTTATCTTATCTTTCTTTTCACACAGATGCTACTTTATTATTCTCTTGTCCATGAGAAATGTATTTGGTTTCCATGTATACAGCTTCATTTTTTAGGTTAAGGAAACAGAAATGAAATAAAGCTCTCTCTGTAAGATGTGTGCAGCAATTCCATCGCTAACAAGGCGTTCACAGACAGAATGACTGCTCTGGTACAACAAACACCTTTCAAGATCCATTTCAGAACAATGTCTGGTGGGTATTGCACCTGATCAGCATATAAAAAATGATGCCATGCTCTGAGAGATGTGATCTTCATTCCCCATGATTCACCTCTAACTGTAATCCGTAATTGCAACCACCTTGGAGAGCACTGAAATGCCATTTTAGGTCTCTCTCCACACTTCTTGTGGCAGGAAGATGAGCCTTACCTCTTTCTATAGCAGGGGTTTAAGAAACTCCTAATTCCTCCTAGTATGATGTATGATGTCATACCCCTGGCAGGGCTGGATTTGAGGGGGAAAAAATCTGTATATACACAAATTAGTTTCTCTTTCATATTTTTGTGATTTTTCCCCCCCTTCCTCTTTATAATCACATTAAATTCTTCTGCTTTCTTGTAAAACAGCTACAAGTTAGTCACACTCTTGTGAAATACATCCACAAGAGATCAGTTGTTTTGGGGCTTTTTTGGGGGTTATTTTTTAAAGTTAAAAGGCATAGGGAAAGAACAAAGGCTTTCCCTTTGCTAAAATACAGCTTCCTTGCCTTGCTGTGGCTGATATTTGATCCAAAGGCAGAGCTTTGTAGCTCCTGGCAGGATTTCCTTCAGATGAGTTAGTCTCTAAATGGTAACTCTTAGTAACCTTCCCCAGCAGGTAAATCCCAGTCCCACCCTGCTCCCCCTTCCCATGTTTATTTTAATAGTCCTGTAGTATCAGCAATGTCCAGGACCTCTTGCATCCAAGGCAGTCTCTACTGTCACTTGTTCAAATTTTCATTTGTCCTTTTGGTACCCATCACCTGGTCTCTTTCCAATCTCCATCTTCCAGACTTGTAAAGCTCCTTCTCAGCTCTGCTTCTGTTCTCAACTGTAACGCCCCAAACTTGGGAAAGCAGGTTTCTGTATTGCCCAAGAGAGAGCAAGTAGCTTTGAAGTATGTAAGGGGGAAGTGACATAAAAAATGGAAGTGAATTTCATTGCAGCCCTCTCTTTTTGTAAGGGATAAAAGTAGGAAAGGGAAGGAGCTTGGTACTTCCAACCAAGCCCTTGCAGGGAGCACAGCAGCAAGTGACAAATGCACCAAGTAACTCCCCCAGAAAAGCTCTTGGAGCACACTGCTCTCAGACCGGCTTCAAGGCCAGGCTGGTGCAGCTCACACTGCAGCAGCTGGGACAGAGAAGCACAAAGGAATCTATAATATAATACAGTGCTTTAAATCTCCAATTCAAGCTGCCAGGCACCAATTACTGCTACAGCCAGAAGCTGCCAAACATGTATTTCCAGGGTGGAGAGAGCAGGACCTGTGAATCCTTGCTCTGATCCATGTTCTCCCACTGAGCAGCCTCTCCGTGATCACAGGAGGAGGGAGGCAGACACAGAGATCACACCATTAGTATGACTGCAGCAGGGCTGGCTCCCTCATACTGCTCAAGGCACAGCTCCCAGTAATCCTAGAAGCAGAAATCCCTCTCAGGTTAATTAACAGAAATGTGAAATCCCAGTTAAGTAAAGCAGAGTTATGTAAGAGACCAAAACTGCATGAACAAATACTGTAAGTATTCCACCTCTGTAGAGCAGCCTTTTTAAGGATGCAAGAGCAAAGCTGTAACATTTCAGATCAGAGGTCCCTCAGGCCTCAACAAAGCTGACACAGACACATCCCCAGCACAGGCTTGAGGCACGAGCTGCAGGGTGACAGCACATCTCCCACCATCCCAACCACAGACACAGGCACAAGCTCAAGTTTCCAACCATTAGAATTTATTTTTCTTCATAACTGTGCAGTTTTTAAAATGCTACTGTAATGATGAAGTCATAGGCTACTATGTTCTTTAGGTGTGGAAACAGTTTTCAAAAACAAAGACCATGCGCTACAAGTGAGGAACAGGCCATTGACTCTTCAGCTGGAATATACAGACATTTTTGATAAATATTGATCACCTTAACACTTAAATGGAATGACATGTTCAGATTTCTACACAGTTCACTATGAAAACAGCATGGCAACTTACATAAAAGCTTAAACTTCAAGGATCCTTGCTTTTTTGTTAAATTAATTACTTGGTTAGAAAAGAGAAATGCAAGAATATTTGAAATGGAGTCTCACCTGCACAACTTTCCCCCCCTGTTGTTGGTAAGCTCCTGTTATCAAGATGATTCCATCAGAGCTGGCAGTTCAACTGTGTATATATAAAAGAATCCCCCACACTGCTTTCAACATCAGGAGTTTTAACAGGCAAATATCTTCATGAATTTGGAATGGGTTTTCAAAAATTGTATCTTGACATTTATTGCTTTTACTTGTAAACCTGAAATCCAGTTTATTCCTTTGAGGAGTGTTGGAAGTACAGAGTCAACAGATGCATGTTTGACCTGTATCTTTGCATTCTGGGTGAGAAGAAAGAAAAAGATGACCCACGCTCAAGAACACGCACACACCTCCATCTACAAACAGCCTGTGCAGACTAAAGCAGGTAAGTCCTAAAGTAGCAGTATTTAAAAACATCAATGGGGTAGAAACCCAGCCCATCCAACCTGTCCACAAACCTTTTCTCCCATGCTTGCCCAGAGTTTAGCTGGCACACAAGGAAGTTTGGCTCTCCTCCAGAAGGGAGCAGCTCTATAGATGAGGATTTTGGAGACTGAAGGTAAATGTTACTGGGACTGGCAGGCAGTGCCATGTATACTCTTCATGCTTACAGCTATTTAGACTGTTCCATGGCTGCTAAAGGAGGGCTGTGAGGTGAGGGCAGGAACCCAGACTGGGTACAAGCACTGCACAGTTTTACCACATGCCAGTTAAGCTGGTAACGTGGTCTCTGTAATACAAAGCACTCAAGGGAGGGATTTGGAGGATGCAAGAGATATCTGCTTTTGATACATTCCAGCTCACCTGAGCATCACCAGGCTGGAGGTGCTACCCAGCATAACCTGGCTAGACCACAATATTTTAGAACTGAGATGAAAGGGATGTTGCTTTAATAGACCAATTTGCTACAAGACAGTTTGAGAGACTGCATTCCATAGTTTCCATCTCTTCCTCCTCTACCCCAGAAGAAGAGACAAGCAAACACGGTTAAGTTAGTATGTATTTGTGTAAACACCAGAACATTTTGCTATACAATAGAAAAAAAGTTGCTGTTCTTATGTTCTTAGAGGAGCCCTGAAGACCTTGGAATACCTGTATCCTGCAACTATTAACCTGTACCACATGCATTTCCTGTTTTGTACATAAACTGAAAGCAAGCTTGAACAATAGTAAATAGCAACTACACTCCTGCAACAGGCAGAAATGCCACGCTGCAGCTGCTTACTCCTTCACTTTAGATATGTAGTCAGCCAGTTTGTTGATACTATCCTCTTGCTGTTCTAGAGCATCCAGTATGAAGCCCATCGGGGTCTTCTTCAAGCCTATCCCCTCCATCTTGTTCTGCAGCTTGTTCTGTATGTTCCGGAGCCTCAGGGAAGCATGGACAAACATCACTGCATGACAGAAACACACCCATCAGTTGTTAATGCCCAAGGAATGCACAGTTCTTGCAGCACTCAAGACACATCCCTGGAAGTGTGACATCACTGGAAGATGATGATGCATCATTGACTGCTTAAGCAACCACAGGTACCCATTTAGTAACAACAACATTAAAGGTGGCTTGTGCTGTTTTGTGTTCCCTCTCCCCCAATTCTGTTTTGGGACCATTTAAACAGAGATAGCAAATGCAACAGCTGATTTAGACTCCGCAGACTTGCTTGAGAAAGCTCAAGTCATACACATCTAACCACCCAGAGAAGAGAACAAGTACTTACAGAGGAGAGGAAGTGTGATCCCGAACATGAACACCATGACATCTCCCAGGTAGGAGATCAGGAAGTAGCTAGACAGCATGATGGCCACAACAAAGGTGGTTGGGTACTGCTTCTTCAGCTTGCGGAGTATATCCTTGTTGTGTGACATCCACACGAATCCCAGGAACACCAGCACCACCACAGTACCACCAATGAGCATGTTCAGGGGACTCAGAAACCTGCAGAGAAGAGGGAATGACAACAAAAAAGAGCTCAGTTTCACAACCTTCATGACTTGTGCCCATATAGGAACACTGTTACTATGGAGGTAAGGCATTGAAAGGGCAGTTGCTGCTGTCAAGACCTTCACCAAGGTCTTTAGCAGGAGCTAAACAAAGTAAAAAGTACAACTGAACAAGAAACCCTCGGCACTGAATTTGGATCATCTTTGTCTTTATGTTCTCTTCCTGAGCTTCACTCAGGATGATGAGTTTCTGCAGCACATCATCAGAGAAGCACTTCACACCAGGACCCCTCCTACCTCTGCAATCAACTCATTTAATATCACACCCCGAGAGCAGATGGAGCCAACAGTTAGTTGCCTAAGGGCAACTTTTTCCTACACATGACCAAAACCAGGCTCAGGTTAGGCCTTCAGATGAACTAGCATTTCATGGCATCTTGTCTAGGTTTGCAAAATGAGAAAGGTAGAACACTGAGTAAAGGAAGTTACTTCTCATTTCTGAATAAACCTCTTCATTGGTTTACATTCAAACAAAAGAATTGTACAAATGTGCAGAAGGAGCTCCCCACTGTCAGCACAACAGATGGAAGCCCAGTCCCAAGCAAGCATGCCTGAGGGTCAGAAGGAACTGGAAGGAGCATGGGATAAAAGCCTTATAGGAAGAAGAGCCAGGCCTGGTAGGAGAGTCACTGCTGAGGTTTGTGTTCTGTTATTGTTATCAGTTTCCAAGCAAACCAAGCTGTCGAGTGGATCAGCTTTGGACTATAAACAGCAAGTCCCTTTTTTGGATGAGGGCAAGAACGTCACCTGCTCAAACCACTTTCCCAAGCATTTAGAGCTCGTTCAGAACCAAGCTTTCAGCAGTGATTTTGCTGAGCTTGTTTCTTTACTCACAGAGACCAGGCTCTATGGTATTTCACTTATATAGTAATAAGTTCTGTGAATTCATGTGCATTCTGATTTTCTGGCTTGTACATGCACTGATCCGATTACACAGCAGCTGAGGCCTCTGGGCTATTACAACTATGGCAGCAGCATGACACCGCCCCACTAAAGCCAGACATGCTCAAGGTTTACTCTTGTAGACTTTGCAGCTCATCCTGCTGCTCCAAAGCTACCGGGCCCAGTGACTCACCACTCCTCCCCATTGCCAAGGAGGATGTTATGGTTTGTGGTCTGTGCTTCATATCCGGCCCAGGCAGAAGAAATCTGCTGCTAGATTGATATTGCCAACACTCTACCTGAAGTGCCAGGGAGCATTTTCCTGGAGAAGGAAGAACCCCCAAGAATTATTTCACAGCAAGGACTGGCTCTTGACTTTCTAAATCCATTGTGCCAACAAGAAATGGGACAACTGGACAGAAAAAGATTAAAATTCAGAGTAGTTCCCCACCTGCTTCTGCTACTCATGCTAAAAAGCCAACGGGGCTTTTTGGAAGCGGTGACAGGGCAGACTTTCTTGTTGCATTTGAGTCACTCCCTGCAGCCAGCCAGATTATATTTAGCTCTGAATTGTCAATCTAAAGTTTCCAGGCTGGAAAAAGTGAACAGCATTGCTCTGGAAAGAAATCAGTTTCATCTGTGCTCCTCTGCAGCAGGAGCAGGGTGACTCATGACTGGACCACACTGGTGCCTGGGTTATATATGTACTACTGGACAAACTAGATTCTTAAAGAAGAATTCACCTCCACACCTCAGCTGTCTTGGAGCAGAAATGGCCAAACTTACACAGCTCACAGCCATCTATTTTTTGTTGCTAAAAAACCATGGACAAGATAATCCTGGAAGCAACAAAGACCTAGGCAGAGTTCCACTCTACATTTTCCATGAGCCTGGAAAATACTCTCAAAGCCTTATCATCCCTATGCTTCCCTCTACTCTTATTACAACTTCAGAAACTTGTGGTGAAGAACCATCCCTCCATATTTATAAGGAAGAGACCAAAGAACTTCTCTGCTCTACATTTCTTTCTGGTATTAGACAGGTTCTGTACAACTGACTGGCTGTAAGGGATATGAAGGGGGGTGAGGGGAGAATGCATTCAGAAGATCCCACTTTTCTGAGGAAAGTGATTTGAATTACATGTTTTCTGAAGTGGGCTGCATTCCAACGCGTACAAGGGAACAGTGAACAGAAGTATCAAGTGAAGGCATTCAGAGCCACATGAACACAGATGGGGATCGCAGTTGCCACTGAAAACCAGTATTCAAATTATCAGCCATGTGTCCACAGACTTCACTACTGGTGATTACAGTGCTGGATAGGGTGTCACATGCCAAGGCCACCCTTTACTGCTCTACTCGCCCACAGCATAATTTACAGCACTATCTAAGATTATCCTAGAAATTCATATATATATATAATTCTTCTACAACAATGGCATTTTTCAGAAAGGCAGACCTCCATTCTCCAGTTTGACTCACATCTGTTGGCATGCTGCTCTCAATAATACAATAGCTAAAGACTAAAACAGAAAAAAACACTGATACGTAATTTTAGAACACCAGAGACTGAGGGAAAAGAGAACTGTAACAGCTCTAGAAGTCACTTTACTGTTAAACCACCAACATTGATATTGCCCTTATTTATACAGAGGTCAGAACACAATAAGGCAAATTTGTGCTCGGGCAAGCAGGCTGGAAGTCTTTCAGAGATGCAGAGAAAAGGTAAGTGACCAGCCATTAAGTATGTTACAAGATACTTTCTAAATATACTTCCCTTTAGCAGGGATTTATGAGACTTCAAATACCTAAAAATGTAATGCACAGAATCAGCATGGCAAGGGTATGGTGACTTGAGTTGAAACTGCTCAGAGGACTCAGGGTAAGAAAAACTCTTTTAGGGTTGGACATAAAGCCCACTAACTTCTCTGACCCCAAAAGCTGTCAGTAAGGCAGGACTAACAGCATTTGGGGTGCTAACAGCCCAGAGCACCCCAACTGGACGATGCCCTTTGCTGTCTGTGGTGACAAGGCACAACCCTGGTGGGATGCTGACCTTCAGTACAGCTGGGACAAAGTAAAAAGGAAAAACCATCACCTAGATGCAGTTTCCTGTTGCCCTGCAGATACCAGGCTTCCTTCAGCATCTGCCTCAATAGAAAGTAGAGACAGGAAAAACAAATACATGAAAAGAAACATCCTGCAGGCTGCAGGGACACAGGCATTGTCCTGTGCCAAGCAGGGCCATGGGATACTCTGTATTCATGGAAGCAGCCTCGGGAGAAGATAAGTTCTGAGTGCAGTTGTGTGGGAAGAAGTACTGGCAGCTACCCCTGGCCAGCAGAAGCAGATGAAGATGAAATGCTTTCTTTTTAAAAAGATTCACATTTCTAGGCTTTGCCCTACATGCATCACAAGACAGGTTAGAATTCTCACACAGGAGCAGGAAAACCCAAAAAGCGCTGCTTTCAGTGAGTTGTCACATCACCTCTTCTTGTCAGGTTGTTTCATACCTGCACTAGTGCACAGCAGGAGAGGGGGAAGACATACAGCTGTAGCAAAAGGAAAAAGAGCTTGGCAAGGCACATCCTTTGTGCAAGACAAGTAGCCTCAGGCAGCACGAGCCCAGAAATAGGATAGGCCACATAAAAAGCAAAACCAAGATAGCTCCATCCTCGTATCGTCTCCATTTTAGATGACTGTCTTGGGGTGATTATTCAGCAGTTGCTGTCACATCTGTTTCTTTTGCATGTGACCAGGCAAGTCTGAACAAAGGCGCTGAGTAGGAGACTGACAGTCATTGAGAACCACATTTTTTTACTTAGAGCAGCTCAGTTAGGCTGAAATAAGCATGAAAATTCCTTTTGCTCCATCAGAGCCCAAGCAATGAGCAGGTTAGAGCACTAAAATGCTTCCCTCCTCATTTGTATTAATTTAAAAAACTTGAAAGATGAAATTCTGCCTCCTCTTTCCCCATACTTCGAGCTTCACTGAGGTTATACAGCTGTTACTAGAGGCTGCACATAAAACTATAAACAGCATATTGTCTCAGAGGATAGCCCTCAGCATC
Organism: Acanthiza pusilla; assembly: GCA_036630365.1. Classification (NCBI taxonomy): domain Eukaryota; kingdom Metazoa; phylum Chordata; class Aves; order Passeriformes; family Acanthizidae; genus Acanthiza; species Acanthiza pusilla. Next base: position 5,078,157 of record JAXCHO010000001.1, read on the forward strand.
CATGGGTTTAGCAATGCTTCCGTACCTACTGTTGCTCACTTGCATGGCTCTGAGAACAGGAGACAGATTCCTTCCTGCAGACCTTTAGGAAGTTATGCACCAATGTTATTATGTAACATGTTTTAAAATTATGTGTTCTGCTCAGGCATGAGCAGTCTTTCATCAGGCATGAGTGAAATGAAACATTTTGCTGCTCTGCAGTCTTTGTTTCAGCAAAGGGAGTCACTACAAGTACATCAGCTAAGGTAGTGGTCTGGGGGAGAAACAAGAAAAACAAAATGACACAGTCATTGATTGCTGGGATTGTACAAATGGACAGTAGATGCTTTAAAGAAGTGGCAAAAGAAAGAGACATCAAACCTCAAGCTGCAAGGAGAACATTATTCCAAGACAGAATGAGCACTCTGATGCAGCACTCTGAAATCCAGCACGCTTTTTTAAAACTGTCAGATTTAGAAGATAATTTTTAGCAAGTACATGGCAACAAAAGCTTAGATGAAATTACATTAATTTAAAGTAGTTAAGTTTGAACTACATGATAGAGAGGCCTTCTTGGAGTAGGTGGAAGAACAGACAAATTTCATTTATTAACCAAATTGACTGTTTGAGAGGAGTTGCAAGATGTTGTGGGAGGCACTGAAGGCTCCAATCTTAATAAAAATTCATACAGGACTCACAACGACAGGGCCCTGGCTCAGGGTGAGAACAGGGAGTCCAGTTCCTCTACAACCAGGAGAAAGGGCACAATTTTGTCAAGATCTTGGTTTTTATCAGCAATCTACTGCAACAGAGTTGTAGGGGGAAGAAAAGAAAAAGCAGAGAAGTCCAGAGTCCTTCTCAAAGGAATTTGCAGGGAGGGAGCATGGAAGAGACAGGGTTGCTACCTGTACTTGTGGAGTGGCACTAATTCAGGAGTTTTAGTTTCTTGTTCCCTGATTTATTATTTTCTACCCAGTCCTGCAGGTTGGAAGTAAAGTTTACATTATTGCAAAGCACAGAACTTCATTTATATGTTACAGTAGCTATGGGAGAAGGCAAATGAAGGAAGAAAGGTGGGGACACAATGCAGTAAAGATTATTACAACTGCACTCTGCTCATGGTAAGGTTATTCCATACCTTGTGGAGAGAAGGTAAAAGGCTGGAGGTCAGTTTTATTGTAGGAGGGGCAGTAAACTAAAGCTGTGGCAAAAAACACTATTTCCAGTACCAAGAGAGCTCTAGGCTACATTTTCTGTGTCTGCCCAGCACAACCACAGCTACCAAGTACTGCAATAGCTGAAAATATTACCTTTGCATTTCAAGTCTGTCTATATAATTAGATGATTTATGAGCATGTAGAGTTGATCATGGGCTAAGTTTAGTTTTGATCACAGGAAGACCACTACATTAGTGGTTCTAATAATCCTGCCCTTAGGCCTGGACACAGCCCTGGAGTTCCTAAAAAGCCATGATTCATCATTTATCACTCAGGGGTTCCTGCCCATTATAGAATGAAGTGCAAGACAACTTAGTCATCAATTTAAATTTATCAGGAGAACTTTCTCCACCTTTCTTTACCAGTCACAGTCTGGCCAAATGAAAACTATTTTTATTAAAAGAAATGGATAGTTTTTCTCTACTGAGGTATTATTCCATTTCCTTCAGAGTTCTTCTCCCATCTGATTTTATTTCTGTGTTAGAAGAATCAGGTTTATCATCTATCAAAGACTCTAAGATATGCTATAAAATATTTGAGATAAAGATCCCACTTCAGGTGTTGTTCATTCCTAAATTTTCAATGAAGAAGGTTCTTACTCAATATTAAGATATTATAATTGCAGTTCTGATATTAGTTTCCAGCTTCTGTGGCTCTTTTCCTCCTCCACCTCCCACTTCAGCACATTAGCAGGAAGTAAGTGGGAGACAAATCTCCCTTGATCTGAAGAAAAGTGATCAGAGTTCAAAAGGAGGGATTTAGGAGACTGAGTAAAAGCTGCTGCCATCCCTGTTTTCCAACTGGAGATACCAAGATTGTCTACATTCTTTCCCCATCTTCTTGGGCAGAAGAGCTCTCCCCCTGCTTTCCAGAGACACTGTGATTTACCTGTTCATCGAGAGCTGGCTACAGCATCGTGCTGCTAAATAAGGGTAAATGAACACAGAAATCTAAAATGAGGTAGCAGAAGAACAGCAAGATCATGAAGTCTCATTTTACCTATCTAGTAGTCTGTAAAGATAACTGCAACATATTCCCATCAAAATCAACAAGAACAAAGCCTGTGCTACTATGTTGGACTTGAAACTATCATATGCATCCAGAAGAAAATGCAGGTTTCTGTGCTATCCTTCCACAGAGCACAGGTCAAAGCTCCCTGTGAGTCAGAGAATCTTTACCAACTTAGATGCTGGGTCGACAGCTTCAAAAGCCCTAACAGGATGCAGAATGCTTACCCAAAAAAAAAAAAAAAATTGATTTAGGGGAATCATTTTAAGCCTCTGCAACATAAGAGATAAGATGTACTTCAGCCAAAGCCACTCTGGCCTGGTGGCTGGGCAATTCTCCAATTTAAGCATTTGACGGTTGTTTGTTGAGAAGAGTGGAGCATTCCAGTTTCCATATTAAAAGCTTAATCATCAGTTTCTGCTGCATGTCTTGTTTAAGAGCTTTCTGACCAAAGATCCTAGAGCAATACCTGAAATAGAGTCACATAGCCTTTGATTCAGAAGATGATTATAAGGTTATTTCCTGGTTCCCTTCAGGAACGCTGGGTGTGACACAACATTGTACCAGCAGATGGTCCTACCTCGAAGGATTCAATCCTGCCCACCAAAACGAAATGAAAGGGTACCTTATTTATTTTATAGCAAAGCGTTTTCAGTATGAGCTAGCTCAGAAATAAGAAAGGCTTGCCCTGCAAGTTACTTTAGAACTGTAGCAGACAGCAGAATTTATGTACGCATTTTTTAAAATTCAAAGCTGATCGTGTCTGAGCCTGAGCAGCCCCGCTGGGCAGGTTCGGGAGGAAGCACAGGTCGCTGCGCAGCATGCGGCTCCGTTCTCAGCCAAAAGCGACATCCCGCACTCCGAGCATCGCTGCCTTCTGCCGGGCGCGGTGTCCGCAGCCTCCGCCCGGGGCACAGCGCTGGAGGAGCAGCCCGGGGAAAAGGGAGATAACAGCGAGTCCTCAGGCCGGTCAGACCCCGCCGGTCCGTCACAAACCCGACTGCTACCGAGCCCCCCGCCAAGGGAGGCTGCACACCAGGCCTCTACATTTTTAAACGACACCAGAGGTTTAAGGAGGGGCGGGAGGAGAAAGGAAAAGGGGGATGAAACCGAGGGGGAAAGGGGAAACGGAGAAAGGAGGAAGGGAAAAGGCAGCTCCCCCGCCCGTGTCCCCTCACATCCCGTCCGGGTCCTTTCTGTGGCACCCGGCCCTGCCGCCGGGGCCACCCCAGCCCGCCGCCCCCGGCCCTGCCCGGGCGAGGCCGCGCACTGACCCCACGATGGAGACGAGCGCGGCGGCCACCATCAGGTAGTTGGTCTGGTAGTAGAGCAGGTTGCTGACCACGCGGTTGTTCCATTTCGAGATGTCCTTGAGGTCGGGCAGGGCGAAGCGGTCCGAGCCGGGGAAGAAATCGTCCCAGGCCCGCAGCGGGGCCACCTGCACCTCCATGGCCGCCGCCGCCGCCGCGCAGGCTCGGGAGCGCCGGGCACCGCCCCGGGGCGGCTCCGGCACCGCGGCTCCGGCACCGACAGCGGCACCGACAGCGACAGTGACAGCGGCACCGACACCGGCCCCGCTCCGGTCCGGCCCCGCAACTCCGCGCTGCTGAACCTGCGAGCGAACGAGCAGCAGCAGCAGCACAAGCGACAGGCGTGTGTCACCGCCCAGGGCTGGCAGCTGACAGGGGCTGCTGTCAATAATCGCTGTAAATTCATTGTTCCTTCAGCGAGTGGTGATGCACGTTGAGCATTCACGTGGCGAAGCCACTTGGCATCATCTGTGAAGCAACGGATGAGTGGGGAGGGCACCACGAAAAGTGTCATCCCCAGCCGAGGTGGCACTGCGGGGTGTCCCATGGCGGGGGGGCTCTGCTAATGGGGTTGATGTCTCCGAGCTGAATTTTCTGTCTTCAGGCTGAATTTTCTCACCTTTTGCAAACGTAACTGATGTCGTCTGATAATTTCTATAATCGAAGTTTCCGAATGAAGAGAAGATTTTGGGTTTCAAGCATTGCGTACGATTACATCACCTAAATAAATATGCATTAGGAAGGCGGAGAATGTGTATTAGATAGGCGGGTTCATGTAAATTTTACTATATAATAGATGTAACTTTTTACCGCTTCAGTTGCTTGATTTGTGGACACTTCCGCCTTACACCCTGTGCAGATGAAAAAATGTCTCCTTTCTAAACCAGACTCGGTGTGTGTTTAGAGAGCTCCTAAAATGGGGAATAGAGTAATTGTTCCTTTGGAGGGAAAGGTTGGTGCCAGCAGCCGTGGTGTTTTGACCCCAGCAGTCCCTGTTGGAACACTTGTGCTTTCAGGCTTTCACACCTCACCCACCATGGCTCAAGCACAGGCTGTCTGTGCGTCACACAGCACCCCAGGTTTGCTGCCCTGCTGCACCGCGCATCACAATCCTTCTCAAAATGTCATATGGCAGTAAGAGGCTGGCACTTGCTTCTCACAGCTTGATTCGTGAAGGATTTACATCCCTAAAGTTTGGGAGCCTGAGACTTGAGTGCAACCCATGTTAGTCCTGCTCATTTGCTTCCCGGCCTGCACTTGCTCAGGCTTATGTGTGGTGTCTGTCCAGTCCCTGTCCAGGGAGTGCTGATAAAGCAAGAGCCATTGTGGCAGGCAGTGACCAGCCCGAGCCTGATTCTCCACATTTGGACTCCAGCCCTCCTGGAAGTTTTAGGGCACCACAATCTTCACACACCTGTCCGTGAGAATGCCCTCCATGGCTCCCAGGAAGTTCTGAGTCCAGAGGAGGCCACCAAGATGATTCAAGGGATGGAGCAGCTCTGCTATGAGGAAAGGCTGAGAGAATTGGGATGGTTTGGCCTGGAGAAGGCTCTGGGGTGACACAGTTGTGGCCTTCCAGTACCTGAAGGGAGGCTGCAAGAAAGATGGAGAGGGACTACTTACAAGGGCCTGGAGTGACAGAACAAAGGGGAAAGGCTTCAAACTGATGGAGACTAGGTTTAGATTAAATATTAGGAAGACATTCTTCCCTGTCAGGATGGTGAGGCCCTGGCACAGGTTGCCCAGAAAAGCTGTGGCTGCCCCTGGAAGTGTTCCAGGCCAGGTTGGAGGGGGCTGGGAGCAACCTGGGACTGCGGAAGGTGTCCCTGCAAGGCAGGCAGGGCGGGAGGGAGTGTCTGTCTCAGGGATCGGGGGTGTCCGGGGGGTCCCTGCCGTGTCCCCGTGGCGATTATCGCGACTATCGCCGCTGCCCGGGCCGCAGCCCGCCCGGCGGGCCCGGCCCCGCCCCTCGCGGGGCACTGTGGGAAGCAGAGGGAACTATGGCGGATGGTGAGGAACCGTAAGTGCCCTGTATGTGTGTGCTCGGCCGGCCCTGCCCCGGGCCCGGGGTCCCCTCTCCCTCCTCCCCGGTCTCTGTAGCGCGATACTGACCCTTCTTTTATTCTCTCTCTTTTAGGGAGAAGAAAAGAAGGAGGCTAGAGGAGCTGCTGGCGGATGGGTTAGTGCGGGGCTGCGGGCGAGCGGGGCAGGGGCAGCGCTTGCTGGGGCGGGGGTAGGTGAGGGCGAGCCGCAGCCCCGCAGGAGCTGAGGGCTGGGAGGAGGCTGCGGGGCCCGCGGGAGGCGCGGGCAGGGAGGAGGGAGCCCCAGGAAAGGTGGCGTAGGTGGGGCAGGGCCCTTGGGCAGCGAGGCCAGGGGGAGTGGAACCTGCCGGGGAGAGGAGCAAAGGGCAGCCCCGGAGCGGGGTGGGAGTTGCGGGCTCGCAGCTTGGCATGGTGTGCTGAAGAGCTTGGTGACGAGAGGCGGAAAAGCTGCCTTGCCGGTCAGGGACCTGGGAGGGCCTCTAGGCTAGAAGCAGGTGACTAAAGTTTTGGCTGAAAATTAAAAATTCAGACTGCAGAACAGTTGTCTCTGCACATTCAAACTCTTAAAATCTACGTACCTGCCTTAAAGGCTGTGAAAACTACTTTTGGCAAATCTTTAACATCATCTGCTTCCATCCCTTAACTACTCCATTCCATGTGCTTGTGTCCCTCTTGCCCAGGATCGCCAGGCACTGCCTGGGCGCTGGCAGTGCATGTGTGTTGGGATGAGGGTCACAGCATTCCCTGGGCATGTTGGATGGGAGGGGTGCATGCCGAGTCCCCCAAAAGCATGGAGCTTTGGACATGCCAAGGTGGCAGGGAAAAGTCTGAGCTTAAAGCAATATAAGGACTGTGGTGCTCTGATATTTAAAGGAAAATTTAAAATGAAAATAACTCGATGAAATAAATAAGAAAGTTGTTAAACTCTTGTGATACCTGGTCACGCTGTAACAGCACAAAAAATAAACATGTGAAAAAACTGTCTCTGAAATAAAACGTAAAATTTCAGGTTGAGTTACTGATGTTTTTCAGATCTCCACAATGTCCAACCCTCTAAAAACCAAATACAAATTATTGTAGTATAATTGCAAAAGTGAAACTAGATCTTATTATTTTTATCACTTAGGAAGGAAAATACACATCTAAACAAGTACACATCTAAACAGAAAAGGAGTGGTGCTGCTTAATGGCTGTTTATAGGGAATATGTGAAAGCATTAAAAAAAATTGTTCTTAAAGTCACAAAAACCAGCTTCTAGAAAAGCTAAAAACTGTAATATCCATACAAGCAGTTTTTGTGATGTCTGTTAACCCATTTTATTTGCTTAAGAGAGTGCTTAATGCACCTCCTGAAATCTGGTGTACAGCAGATGAGGGGTTCTGCAGAGGGAGTGTTGCGTTTATTCAAACCATTTCCCATTATGTGAAATACATGTATTTTCACATTATTGTGAAAACTGGAGGAGGCACAAAAGTGCAGCTCAGGTCAAAAGACCCTTATGAATTCAAATAATTTTTGTAGGTCTTATTTAACTGCTGATGTAGTAAGTAACTTCCCTCAACAGTTAACCAGGAAAGAGTTCAGTCTCCAATCAAAATATCATAGAATCCTAGAATGGTTTGGGTTGGAAGGGACCTTAAAGATCATCTAGTTCCAACCCACTGCCATGGGCAGGGACACCACAGGTGAATTATTATTTATTTATTCCTACAGTTTAGGGAAGTTTTTCCCTCTTATTGAAAATCTTTTGCAAAATCAGTTGCCTGTAATTTAAGTTACTACAGACATAACTGTGTTGTCCAAGTTCTGAATGCTGTGAAGATAAAGGACTTCACTCTACATTTTTTTACTACATTTTCCTTTTGTTTTGAGTTACCAGGAAGTTGTAATAAATTCTGAACATTACCCAGCAGTTATTAGACAAGTGCTTTTCATAGTGCTTCCTAGGAGAAACCAGATAACACTTTATCAGTGGTGGCACATTCTTTTCCTACTCAGGATTGGCAGAGCTCTTTTATAACGAACTTAGTTTTATATTAACATAGAACATAATCGTATTTATTGAGTGGAACTCCTATTTAATAGGGAAGTAGGTGCTGATCTTACATTAGAAAATTACTTGAGAGCTGATTTTGAACTATTCCAGTAAGTCTCTTAAAATTTAAATTTATACCTATGTGCTATTAAAAGTGACCTGCAAAAGGAGAAAAAGGGTAGTGGGGTATTTGATGTAAAATTTGCCTTGAATATTTAAAGGAAGATAATTGCAATCATTCCTTTTTTTTCAAGTGAGACTGTCACTGCAGGCAGGCTTGGGGATGACTGAAAAATGAGACAGTTCTAAATAGCAAATAAAGGTTAACCACATTCAAGATTCATGTCTTTTTAAAATATTTGTTTAAATAAACTAACCTGATGATTCAGAGGGTGATGTTGGGGCATGTTACTGTAATTTATTCAGAGCCTCACAATTGCAGTTACAGACTGATAAGTCAGTCAGAAAAAGATACAAGACTTGACTGATGAAAAAACCATCACCCTTAAAATCTAAAGGAAAAAGCTCTTTTTCTGTGTCCTCTTCAAATTTGAGGGAAATAAAACTAATAAGACTAGACCCTTTTTTCACTGCAGGTCAACTTTTACTAGTAACAGTTAAATCAGTGGGTTTATTGAAATGCCTGGGTTGTTTTTCCCCTCTGTGCATATTTATATTATTGCTTTCTAGTTCCACAAATAAAACTCACTCATGCAAATGCTCACGTGCATAATTTACAGGCATAAAGAATATGCAGATGCATTTGTATGAATGGTCAATAATTTAGGTGTTCTTTGTGTAGAAAAGTTGGAGGTGTGGCTTTTTCTCTCTGATTTTGCAGCTGAATTTACTGTGTTCTGTGCAGAATGGCTGTTGATGGTGGGTGTGGGGACTCTGGAGACTGGGAAGGTCGCTGGAACCATGTAAAGAAGTTCCTCGAGCGATCTGGACCATTCACACATCCTGATTTCGAGCCGGGCACTCAAGTGAGAAACACTTAATTTCAATCAAATATCTGTAGAGTGTGTTGCAAATGAATGTAAACAGGTTAATTAATTGACCACCAGCAATGTGTGAGTACTAAAACTGCATGAAAACCTTGTTTTAATCAACTGAACATTATGGTCCTAGAAGAACATGTTGTGTACTTTTTATAAGTTTGTATTTTTAAGTTGTACGCTGTCAACTGCAAGCTTGCTGTCATCATATATAAATATATAACAGCATATGAATTACACTGTCTTTAACTTTCACATGAAAAATAGCAGCATTTCTCTCTCCATTTTGAAGTAATTTGATACAGTGAGGAATTTATTGTACTTAAAGAGAAAATTAACGTTAACGGGAGTACTGTGAGAACTGGGTAAAATGTGTAGTAGGGAAAAGCAAAATTTAGACTTTTAAGTATTTCTTCTCCTTTTCTTCTGTTGTTGTACGTTTTGTTTCAGAGCTTATGGTTGAAAGTATTTTCCTGTTACCTTTTTGATGTACTTTTCCATTATTTGCTAGTTGGAGGCTGGGGTCTAGTAGAACCCTTCACAGAAAACAGTTATAAATGTAACATTTTCAGTTCTTTTTGTCCAGCAAAGTTGTCTATCTGTTTAGATTTATTTTGTATTATATATCCCTGAAATATTAGAAGAAGGAAAGCATTAATCTCCCTAAACCAAATAATAATAAGAGTGGACCTTGCTTTTTTCATGGTCAAAAGTAACGTAAAGAGAATACCGATAGCAGTAAAGGTCTTGATTTCCTCTAAGTGGGGATATAGGAACTTTAATCAGTCAACAACTGATTAAAGTCCAATATGTAATTACTCCTGAAAATGCAAATTTACTAAATCCGTGACTCACTAGGCGCTGAAAATTTACGGTAGTATGTTTGTAAGGGCTATGAAACAAAGGACAAGTTGTATTAATTTTTTTATGTTTTCTGCAGGCCCTGGATTTTTTGTTAAGCACATGTAAAGTACTAGTTATTGGAGCAGGAGGATTAGGATGTGAACTCCTGAAAAACCTGGTAATCACTCAGTTTTAACCCTTTGCTTTTTAAATTCTTCTCTGGTTTTTTTTTTCTTGACAGAACTATCATTTTTAATGGCTAATTTTGCAGTTTTGATTGTATATAGCTACTAAAATTCTAAGTACTAATCAACATGTGTAAAATACATGTTGATACAGACAATAAACATGAGGAATGCACTTGAAAGGTGGTATTTTCATATGTTGCATGTCATATTTATCTCAGGGTATCACTATTATGTTCCCATTTGAGTTTGGTAGTTTGAACTACTACTGTAGATTCCCATGTTTCTCTTTAAGAACAAGGATTTCTGTCCATCCCTTATTATGCATGGAATAGCTCTGTTCAGAAAATCTAAAGTGAAAAGTTTCAAAGTCTTTATACATAATAACATTGAGTTTTAAAGGAAACAAATATTTTTTACATGACTCAGTTTTTTTTAGAGTCCCTTCAGAGCATCACAACTCATTTCTTTAAACCCAGTGTTTTACAGCATTTATTACCCTTCAGCTGCAGTTCACATTGTTTCTTTGCGTGTGACTGATGCTATTACTTTATCAGATCAGACCCACCATACAATTTTAAGCCAATTCTACTGCAAAGTTATTTGCCAGATTTAGTGATGGCCTTTATGCAAGTGGAGATGAGGCAGAGCTGCTGTCAGAGTTTCTGTCAGTGTGTTCTTAGATAGTAAGGTGATTTTTTGTGTTTGCATCTCTTCCAACATTGAATGCCATGAGGAATGTTTGTTTTAAACTGGGGTTTCAGGGTTGATATGCCAGACTCATTTATGCCAACTGGGAAAACGGTGAATGTCCAAAACCTTAAAAGGAATTAAAAAAACCCTCTTAAAGGAATTAAACTTCATTTGTCTGTTCCTGCCAAGCAGGGAAGTGCTTATGGTATTTGCCTAAATTCTGTGCTTTTTTTCCCCAATGGACCCCTTTGATTTTCCCCAGTTGAGAGGGAATACTGCAGTTTCCCCTCATAATCAACCTACTGTTGGCTTCCCTGTGTTAGGATTAGGTAGACTGAAGCAATATTGCCTTCAGGAGAACATTGTCTTTGACTGTTGGAATGTTATTAATTCCATCTGTCTAAATACCAGCATTAGCAGCCCAACAGAACACCTTTGGACAAAGAATGGCCATGTACCTGTCTGCACAGGCAATAAGGAGCAAATATGTTTGTTCCTCCAAAGGTTGCTTTTTTGGCATGTGGAGTGAATTCTGGAGCTCTGTAAGCATTTAATTTCCTGTTAAATGAAGCTGACCTTCTCTTTTCCCAGGCACTGTCTGGCTTTAGACAGATCCATGTTATTGACATGGATACTATAGATGTTTCTAACCTCAATCGACAGTTTTTGTTTCGGTGAGTGATATTTTATATTTCCAATGTTCAACTTCTGGCTTTTTAAATGTACCTAATCAAAATATGTTAATATGATCATTATTTTGGTTGGACAAGATGTCATTAAAGATTACTGGACCTTCATATCACAGTAGAATTCAGGATTAACTAAATGTTGTGTGTTATTCCTTGTTTTGGGATCTGTGGCATGAAGAAAATCAACATATGTTCCTTGCTATTCCAGTACAGCTAATGACTAATGGAAAAGGTGACACCAAGGAATAAATGCATACAGATTGTGATATCAGATTTTCTGGTACCTTTTTCTCCCACATAAAGTGAAAAATCATTGAATTTTTTTGCTGCTGATAACTGTAGTTAATTCTGAGGTTTGAATTGGATGCTTTAATATTATCCATATCGATAAATTGTCCTAAAGTAACAATTAGCCACTTAATTTGGTACTGTAATACATAGAGACTGAAAAGACAAGATCTGCTAAAATAATGCATTTGGAATTGCTTGGGTTTTTCCCAGACCGAAGGATGTGGGGCGACCAAAGGCAGAGGTTGCAGCAGAATTCCTGAACAGCCGCATTCCCAACTGTGCTGTTGTACCGTATCCTTTCATAGAGAAGCCCTGAAGGCTTCAAAATCCTAGAAAACTCTGTAGGTGGTAAGAGTATCTGAAGTATTTTGCTGCCATCCTGTTTCTCATGCAATAAAGAACACATTCATTCAGCTGGTGAGTTGAGAATTCCTTCTCTGTGCCATTAGCATACAGGGAATCTGCATGGGAAAGGCCCAGAAACTATTTTGTATTTTTCCATTGAGTCTTTTTATTCAAGTGCACTATTGTAATTTTCACTGAGATACTGGAATTATTCACCAGAGGGTTTTGAGTAAGTACTGGTAGGAGGCAGTAGTTTATAAACACAGAGCAGCACTTACTGATAAAGGACTTTGTGAGAGCTCATGTTTTGAGCTTCCTAAATATTTCACCTGCTGAACTTTCTCCTGTTTGTGACTATTACATTGTGCCCTTTACTTGTTTTGTGAGATGTTACAGCTTCAGCTGTGGGAATTTGAATCTCAAATCACGTAGTTTTTTAAATGGTGTTGTATAAAACTACAGTAATAAATCAGGTATTTTGGTTTTAGATTAGCAAATAGAAAACAATAAACTGAACTATAAACATATTCCTTTACTGGGCTTGCATTCAGATATTTTAAAAAGATTCAAGACATGGATGAAAGCTTCTATCGTCGTAAGTGGACTTCGTTCGCCTGACAAACACCCACTGGTGCTTTAGGGGATCCTTGCAGATGTTGTTGCTCAGTGCTTTTCCCAGTAGTTTACTTGCTAATGATTTTGGTCTTCCACAGTATACTGGAAATAGAAATAACAAATAGACAAAATTTAAATACATCTATGATAAGCTACAGTCAGTGTCCCTGTTATGGACAGAATTCTTTGCGTGTCTTAGGAAGCCTGCATTAGTATAGATTTTGAATAATGTTTTTTTTCTCCCTAGAGTTTCATATTATTGTTTGTGGGCTGGACTCTATAATTGCAAGAAGATGGATAAATGGCATGCTGGTAAAGTCTTCAATCTTTTTAAAGCCTGATTATTGCTTGATTATTAGTTAGCTAAAATTAAACATACTTGTGTAGGACATGTCATTAAAATGAATGAGGGCTGTTGAAACTCACAGCATTCTGTACCTATTTCTGTTTTCTGTCTGTGAGCAGACTGAAGTAAAGGCTTTCATACCTGCCCTTTTCTTGAGGAGTGTTAGCCAACATTTATGCAGTGCCCTGCAGGGGTAGTTTCAAAGTTAGGTTACATTGCTTGTGGCCTTCTGCAGTCAGCTTTTGAAAATAAAGAAGGAAGGCTCCAGAGCTTCTCTGGATGCTCCCATTGTGAATTTTTTCTTCATTACCCAAACAGTATTTATCATGCTGCAATTTGTAAATGCCATTTTTTGGAGCTGCACTGTTACAGAGTTCAATGACCAGAAAACTGGTAATTGAAAAACAATTAGGTAGTTTGACCATTGTGAATTTGTTTATAAAACAATGATTTGGAACATTTACCTGTATTAAAAAAAAACCCAAACCAATACAACAAATCAAGAATCAACCCCCCAAATCCTTCAAACAAACCAACCATTTGGTCTCATGTAATGGAAGAAAATAAGAAAATAACGGCATTTTTCAGAGGGGTGAAGGGGAGGAGGTGGAGGGTAAAGGTAGTTGATAAAGTCTTGTGCACTGACAAATAAGTAGTGTTTTATATACTATGCATCCTTAAAATAAGCTATGTATTCAATATTATGGTGTACCAGTAAGAATAAAATTTTAGGATTTTTTTTTCTTCCTTCAACTTGTTTAAAAAACCAAACCAAACAAAAACAACCTCCTCCCTCTATTCGTTAGATGTCATTTTTGCATTATGAAGATGGTGTCCTGGATCCAAGTTCCATCATACCTCTAATAGATGGAGGGACAGAAGGTTTCAAAGGAAATGTTCGTGTGATTATTCCTGGTATGACAGCATGTGTTGAGTGCACACTTGCGCTTTATCCACCACAGGTAATTCAGCCAGGGATATTGTGATATTGCCATTTTTTCATATTCCATATTCAAACTTGCTGGTTTCTTTTCTTAATACAATACCTAATTTATCATGGTTTCTTCTGGTTTTCCTTCCCTGCCCAACCAGGTCAATTTTCCCATGTGCACCATTGCATCCATGCCCAGACTGCCAGAGCATTGCATTGAGTATGTCAGGATATTGCAGTGGCCAAAGGAACAGCCTTTTGGAGGTAATTAGTGTATTGTGCTGATGCTAAATTAATATTTCTCCTTCTAATTAATTTGAGTTGCGTGTATACTTTTAATAAAACAATCCTGTCCCTTAACCTCGTGTGATTGATTGTCATATTGACTCTAAGCCTCCTCTGAGCTGGAGATGGATTTTTTCGAACTCATTCTCCAGCTCCATTTTTGCTCATGTTTCTCACACTGCACAGTGTCTTTTCTGAATTAAAATGTAACCTGTAACAACTCTATAAATCTGTGCAGTGAGGATAGTTTGGTATAGGACATGCTAAAATTAAAGGTGTTTGCAAAAAGAATACTTTGTTTTTTTAAAATGTCAAGTTTCAATAGCTTCATGGGGTTTTAATTTTAAATTAAAAGGATTTTTTTAGACAAAAAGAATGCTGTGTTTCTGTAGAACTTTTATAATTGCAATTTGTCTGTAAATTCTTTACTGTAGAAAGTGTTGCACTGGATGGAGATGACCCTGAACATATACAGTGGATATACCAGAAGGCTTTAGAAAGAGCATCACAATTTAATATTAAAGGTGTTACCTACAGACTCACCCAAGGTAAGGGGGTGGCATTTCACCAAGTTTGTGCCATTTGCACCTAGGCTGGATTGGCATCCTTTGTATTTGTTACGACTAAGCTGGCAGCTGTGCTGAGAAAGAGATCTCCCTTAAAACAGAAACAAGCAGCTTGGTTCCTGTGCCAGCATAAATATTTTTATGACAAATCAGATGTTCAGGCATTCGTGATGAATCAGAGGAACTTATCTGGGACAAAACTGAACATTCTTTTTTGCCATTTTATTTTTAGCTTGGAGCAGCTCCACGGTTTACATTACACGGTGACCACTCTTGCTGGGTCAAAGAGTAGGGACAAAAGGACTTGATTGTCTTTTTTAGCAATAGCAACATTTTGTGCCAGTTCAGGCTGGTTAAGTCTGTAGCATCTGTTCCTCACTGCTGTCCATGCCTCTGTTCACATGCAAGTGCAGTATGCTGACACTCATTTAATCAGCATTTTAAACACTAACCAAATAGAAAAGAGAGCTCAACTATCTTTCCTTTATGCATTTCTCCAGTTAAGCAGGAATAGAAGAGAGTTTTAAAATAATTTCCAGTTCTAAGTACAGAACACTTGCTTTCAGAGCTTGTTCAATTAGCTCTCATTGTTTGATGCCTGCTTTTTTTCACATGCTTGATCCATTCCTGAAATAAAAACGTGCCCAAGTACTGGAGCAGCACGCCATTATACCTGCTTGTTACAGAAATTCCTGGAAACTTTAAAGTACCTTTGGACCCGCCCTTTGGAATTATTCTGTCTAAAAGTGGTTTCTCAGTAGAGTTTCTTGGAAAACCCAGAGCTGTATGTTTTGTTTTTACAGGGGTGGTTAAACGAATTATTCCAGCAGTAGCTTCTACAAATGCAGTAATTGCAGGTATGCTGAAAGAACTCATTTCACTTGTGCTTTACTGTCTTGAGAGTTTTGTAGGACAACACTTTGGAATTGAGAACTTGGGGAGGGTAACAGTGATTTTTAAATGTATCTGGTTTATTCTTACAGTCTCACTTCTGTTTTCCATAGAAAAACTGTACAAATACAGTACAGAGGCTTGACATAGCCTCAGATTAGTGTCAAATATACAGAGTTCATGCACAGAACTACGAGGTGCCTTCAGATGTTTGTTTTGATAGATTGCTAGACTTGATTTTTTTGGTCACTTCTTTGGTACCACTGTGTAATGTCTGCATGTCTGATAGAGCTAGAAGGTGAAAAAATTGGTTTTTTTCTTTTCTCATTCCAGCTGTTTGCGCTACTGAAGTTTTTAAAATAGCCACAAGGTATTTAATTTCTTCTTAATAACAGACATGATTTCCGTCAGAATGCCATGTATCTACATAACATATTTATCATTACAGTGCATATGTTCCTCTTAACAACTACTTGGTGTTTAATGATGTGGATGGATTATATACATACACTTTTGAAGCTGAAAGAAAGGTTAGTGTCATTAGAGGCTTGAAGGGTTATTTCCTTGATTTTTATTTACTTAGTTGGTGTGTATTTTTGAATCTCAGTACTGAATCAATTGGCCCCTAGCACTGAATAATAATATTTCTGAAGTTTTAAAAGTGGAAACAGTGTTATTGATCTACTTCTGCAGAGTAGAACTACAAAATAAGATCCTCAAACCTAAGACAACTCATAGGCAAATCTTCTTGAAAATAGATTATGGCAACAATTGATCTGAAAGTTTGTGGTATTAGCTTTTATGTCAGATGGAATTTGTCATTCATAAATGCTTACATGCTGTTTGGAGTCAATCCAACAGTGTCAGACTTCAGAAGGAAATGTGTTTCGTCATTCGTATTTGCAACTATTAATATTTCTAAAGCTAAAACTTAAAAAAACCACAACACAAACATTTTTGAGACCTTATTAGCAGCATTTCTAAAATCATATTTAACATTATGTGCATTCTTGTGCTGTTTCGTGGTAGGAGAACTGTCCAGCCTGCAGCCAGCTTCCCCAAAACATAGAGATTTCCCCATCAGCTAAATTGCAGGAGATCCTGGATTACTTGACAAATAATGCCTCACTGTAAGTGTGCAGTGATTATGATTTATTTGATAACTTGTTAGTTTAATGTTTAAAAAATATAATTTCCAAATGTATTTTTAACCAGATTGCCTGCTTTGTGTTTTGTTTGTTTGTTTTAAAATGTTTTATATATAGGCAAATGAAATCTCCTGCAATCACAGCAACTATGTATGGAGGAAATAAAACACTTTATTTACAGGTAATATGAACATACATACTTGTCTTTAATAGTCTGAATTTAAATTTACTGAATTTGGAAAAAAAAATTGGCGTTTTTTTATATTTTAATTTTCAGACAGTCGCATCAATTGAAGAACGAACAAGGCCAAATCTTTCCAAGACACTAAAAGGTATCATGGAGCTGTCAGGTGTAGATTTTCAAGTTACAGAAAGTCAGTTTCACCCCTCTGTATGGATGTTTAGCTTTATCTTGCACTATGCAGTAGAATGTGCTTCATTGTCCTTTTACATTTAATACACATTCCATTTTACTTTCATATTTCTCAGGTTTCTGAATTGTTTAAAGGTGAAGTGCAGGCAGATGTGCAGAACATTGCAACAAAGCAAGCTGACAACTGCTGTAAATTAAACACACTTCAGTACAGTTTTATATATATTTCTTGACAAGGTCTGTTTCCTGGTTAAATTAGATTAATATTAATTTAGCCAGTGAGCTGTTTGCAGCATTATTTCATCATATTTACAGTTTGTGGGAATAGCATTTCTAACTTTCTTGGGCTTTTTGAAATGGAAAAAAAAAAGGCAAAGCACATGGGTTTAATGAAATTAATTAAGCTTTTCTCTCTGTTTCAGAACTGGGGCTTGTGGACGGCCAGGAACTTGCAGTTGCTGATGTTACTACACCACAGACTATGTTGTTCAAGCTTCACTTTACCACTTAATTTATTCATAAGTAAAGTGCAAATACAGCAAGAGAAATCTGTGCCCACCTTGTAAAATAAACATACTCTGTGGGTATTAAAAGCAGCCTGAAATGTTCCTGTTAGTGCCAGCATGGTTGAAGGTTAGGAAATCTAAATGAATCACCATATTTCAGAATTGTACGTAGAAGCCAATATTTGGTGGATTATATTTGTATAAATGCTTATTCATGTACAGATCTCAGATGTATAGAAATACACTTTCCCTGGTTTTGTTGTCAAAATGTTCATGCTAATGTACTTCCAGACACATGGAACATTAAGGTGGCCAAAAGTCTTGTTTTCAACATGTGTGCACACGTATATGCAGAGAAAAGACTTTTTAAAGGGAACCACAACGATCTGGTTTTAAGTTGTAGTACTCCTGAGACTTGCTGAGTCACCTTAAACCAAAAGAGGCAGTAGATTCAAATGAGCATTTTCCTCTTATTTGGTATTGATTTGATCAGTTTTATGAATGGTGTTAAATATGGAAGATATGACTTTGTTTACAAGACACACAAAAGGAGAAAGTGATCTGCTGTACATGAAAATACAGACGTGTCTCCTCACTGTCCCCAAGCAGCCGCTATGCACAGCATTGCAAGATTATGTTCAAATATCATTGGTGCTGTTAAGGTATTTATTAATAAAAAAATCAGAAAGACACCCAAGTGTGTGGCTTTTCTGTGGACATTCAAGAGCGTTTATAACCTCAGTTAAAAAATCCAGGGCATCATTTGGCTGCTTTGGTCAGAGACTAAGCAACACTGGGTACCTCAGCCGGAATTCTAGTTTGATGTGTTAGTTGTGTTTGAAGTTTACATTTTTTTAAACTATGAACTGCATAGTTTTAAAGGACAAGGAGTAACGGGTACATACTGAAAGAGGGGAAATAAGGTGATAGGAGAAGGAGTAATGGTACAAATTGAAAGAGGGGAAATAGGAGGATAGGACAAGGAATAATGGGTACAAACTGGAAAAGGGGAAATTTAGGAAAAAGGAAGTTTAGGCTAGATGTTAGGAAGAAATTCGTCTTGTGAGGGTGGTGAGGGGCTGGCACAGGTTACCCGGAGAAGCTGTGGTTGCCCCACCCCTGGCAGTGTTCCAGGCCAGCTTGGACGGGCCTTGGAGTGGAAGGTGTCCCTGCCCGTGGCAAGGAGTGGAACCGGATGGTCTTTAAGGTCCCTTCCAGCCCCTGAGCTCAAGCGTTCATCCCCGCTCTGGAGGCGCCGTGAGGGCAGGCCCGGCCCGGCGCTGAGGCGGAGCGGCGATCCCGGCCCCGCCTCCCGGGCCGTGTCGAGCCTAACGCGGTCCCGGCCCCGCCTCCCGGGCCGTGTCGGGCTGAACGCGGTCCTGGCCCCGCCTCCCGGGCCGTGTCGGGCTGAACGCGGTCCCAGCCCCGCCTCCCGGGCCGTGTCGAGCTGAACCCGGCTCCGGCAGTCCCGGCCCCGCCTCCCGGGCAGTGTCGGGCTGAACGCAGCTCCGGCGGTCCCAGCCCCGCCTCCCGGGCCGTGTCGGGCTGAACGCGGTCCCGGCCCCGCCTCCCGGGCCGTGTCGGGCTGAACCCGGCTCCGGCAGTCCCGGCCCCGCCTCCCGGGCCGTGCCGGGCCGGACGCGGCTGCGCCGGGCCCGGGTGCGACGTGGATCCGGCGGCGCCTGCGCGGGACTGCTCTCGCTCGGCTCCGGTCCCTGAGCGCCGTGCCCGGCCCAGCCCGCCGGCCCCGCCGGCAGCGGGGGGAGCTGCGGGGAACGGGCGCTGCGGAGCCGCCGAGGATGAGCTGGTTCAACGCCTCGCAGCTGTCCAGCTTCGCCAAGCAGGCGCTGTCGCAGGCGCAGAAGTCCATCGACCGGGTGCTGGACATCCAGGCCGAGGAGAGCCCCTGGCCCGACGCCGTCATCCCCGACTACGGTGACGGTAAGGGCGGGCGGCCCGAGCCGCCGTGCCGAGCCTTGCGGCCCTTCCCCTGGCCCGCCTCCTCCGCTGTCCCCCCTACCCTGGGGACGTTTAACCGGGTCCCCCCGCCCAAAGCCCCTCCGTTTATATAATTCAGAGCTCCCCCTGGTTTATCTAATCTCTGGTGCCCCCCGTGCAGGGTGACACCGGCACGGAGCCGGGGCAGGCTCAGCTCAGAGTCTGGCTGGTGTCACCAGTGTCCTGCTTTTATCGCATGGGTAGCACTGAGCTTCATACCCCTGCTCCTCGAGGCGTTATTTATTTATATTTTTTTACTGAGGGGCTAATAATTGGTAAAAACTGCTCAGTAGTAAAAAAGGGGAAATCGTGCTCTTTTCAGTAGCATGCATGGGTTCACTCTTTGCAACAGGACGGGCAGAGTAGAAGCTGAAAGTCTGGTCCTTGTCAACCAAGTGAAGTTTCTACTTTTCGTGGCTTCCAGTTCATAATCCTCCAACATCTGTTGAAAGGAATGTGCTGGTGGAAAAGTTGTCGTGGCTATGAGGAAGTGTCTCCCCTGTACGTGTGCTAAAGGACAACCTGAAGGAATGGTCAGCCTTAAGCTTCTGTTTGGAAGGGAAAGAGCAAAAAGGAGCCCTCTAATAAGAAACTATCTCCCCTCCTCCCCCAAAATATCTTAAAAATAAGAATAAATTTTAAAAAAAAAAAAGATGGGAAACTAAATAATCTGAAATCAGTGTTCTTGTTACAACTATATCTAGAAGAATGGTGTGTATTTGGAGGAGGTTATTTCCAGGCGAAGCCCCAGCAGAGTGAGATTTTTGAAAACTGAAAGCTGTAGCAATTGAAAGTGTTTTCCAGGTTGGTCGCTCAGCAAAGGTCGGTTTGGCATGTCTCTGTCCCTTTGTGGGCTTGGCAGTCACTTAAGTAGTCCAGTGTCATCTTAAATTACAAGAATTGTTTATAGAAAAATGTGTTTTGCTTAATTTCTCAAAGCTTTAGACTCATGCTATGATCTAAAAAACTTTATTTATACATTCATATTATTTATAGTAGTTCTGTAATTCATAAGGAGAGTAGCAAAGATCAGCCTGCATCTGGTTTTCAGGAAAAACATACTTGTTTTTAAGAGATGTCAAAATAAGTTCTGAATATTACAGTTAACTCAGAGCTCTTTCTGAAGCTGTTGAGTCATGGACAAGGTAGCAATAAGTCAGATGTTTGTAGTAATAAATCACACCATTGTAGTATTTTTGGCAATGAAAACAGTAATTATCTGAATTTGAGATTTGAGGCCAGCAGCTATCAACTGTTCTGAAAGTGGAAGTCAGCTTTAAATATTGTAACTCAGCGTTTTTAGTAGATGCTGCTGTATAGAGTGAGTTTGTTTTTAAGTAGTCTGAAATAGTTATGTTACACAGATTATGTTTGTAGGTACAAAATTGGATATTGTGTTTTGGTTTATCTTTCTTACTTCAGATGCTACTGAAATTTGATGCTGAAATTTTATTCTTGCTGTTGACAAGTTCTGGAAAACCTGCAAGAAATACAATAATAAAGAATTGTTGATGTTGTTTTAGGGCAGCTTCAGAATGAAACAATTCACTATTTCTCCACAGAAGAAGAAAATTCTCAGCTGGGCTGCTGCTGATTTTTATTGTCAGCTCCTTGCTAATGCTTGGGTGTGTGAGGAAAAATATGAAGTCTGTCGGAAACTGGAGGGCAAGAACCCTTCTTACAGTGTAAATTCTGCAAATACTTAAAGCTTTTCCAGTCTGTTTTCTGTAATGGTGTGTGAAGTGTTTATGTGCCACTTGCAGATAACTTTTGAGACCTAGTAATTTTTTCCTCATTTTGTAATCTGTATAGTTCTCTTAACTGCAGCTTTTCAGGTTGTTTTGCCTGTATTCCTCTCACTGTAGGAAAGCAGGAAGCCACATTTGCTTTCTCTTGCAGCCTTCAAAGCGGTTTTTTTGTCTATATCTCTTCTTAAATTTTTTTTAGGAACAAATTCTCTCATAAGTGGAGGATGGGACACATCTTCCTGGGGCTTAGGGTCAAATACAGAAGCCCAGAATCAGCCGATATCACCCACAGCCATCACAAAGCCAGTGAGGAGGACAGTGGTGGATGAATCCGAAAACTTCTTCAGTGCCTTTCTCTCCCCGACAGATGTTCAGAGTATACAGAAAAACCCAGTGGTGTCCAAACCTCCAGCCAAATCACAGCGACCCAAAGAGGAGGTGAAAAGCACTTTAAAGGAGTCTCAAGACTCCAGTCAGCTGGAAGGGCTGGTGACGACAGAGGCAGAAGTGAAGGATTCCTCCGTAGATGCCCTGGACTTGAAAAGCCTTGATACTCCCGAGGAGAAATTGGAAGAGAATGCTGTGCTTCAATCTGATGCCCAGCATGAAGCAAGCACAAATGAAGTTACTGACAAAAAGGTGTCTGCTCTAAATTTGGAAGAACCTGAAGATTCTCCTAGTGAAAAATCCAGTGTAGGAGGGGATGGAGCAGCAGGTGCACCTGAGGGCACTTCTCAGCCTCTTGGAGCAGGCACAAAAGACCTGGGATTGGAAGGGAAGGAGAGAAAGACTGAGGACAGACAAAGCAATACCCCATCACCTCCCATCAGCACCTTCTCCTCAGGCACCTCCACAACGAGTGATATTGAAGTTCTGGACCATGAAAGTGTGATAAGTGAGAGCTCAGTGAGTTCCCGACAAGAAGCTGCAGATTCAAAATCCAGCCTTCACCTCATGCAGACATCGTTCCAGCTTTTATCCACGTCTGCCTGTGCGGATTATAATCGCTTAGATGACTTCCAAAAAATGACCGAGAGCTGCGGCTCCTCGGATGCTTTCGAAAGAATTGATTCATTCAGTGTGCAGTCCTTGGACAGCAGGAGTGTAAGTGAAATAAATTCAGATGATGAGTTATCAGGCAGGGCTTCTGCTTCAGCGTCTGTTGCTGTCAGTCCTTCTGTGCCAAAGACGGAAACGGTTGACGCCCTGAAAAATAAGTCTGAAAACTTGAATGATGCTCCTGTGTTACATGCTGAGGAAGCTGAGATGGAGGAGAGTGGGAGAAGTGCAACCCCTGTTAATTCTGAGCAGCCAGATGTTGTTTTGGTTGCTGCTGTGCAAACTGTTGAAGAGCAGGCTGTAAAGGAGGAGGCTGAGCCCCAGCAGGAGGCTGGGGAACAATTGGTAGAAGAGGATCCTGAAAAGAAAGAGCTTAAAAAGGTAACTAAAACATGAATTGCAAACACACCCTTTAACTGCGAATGAAACTGACATTTCATTACATTGTCCTATATCTCTTATATCAGCTTATTTGAATGAATTAGTCGATGCTGCACTATCTCACCCTGTAGAAAACTGTCTTTAGTGTCCTGCAGTGGAACAATACTGGTGAAATTTCTGATTAGATCATTGTGGGTTTCACCTGATCCACCTGGTTATCATTATTGTGAGTAGGGCTGGTGAACAGGAAGCTTTAATAGGTAAAATGTGTTATTTTAATTCTTTGGTGTTTATATTTGTATGCTTTCTTGTATTGTTATTTTTCTATATTCAGCTTTCCAAAATCTGATATTAAGAAATGATTTTGAGGATGTGAGCTAAGAGTGTTTGACCCAGACTGAAAGTTTCCTTCCCTCATTTGAGGCTCTACTGCTGCTTGTGCTAATGTTTCACAGAAGAGATCTTCCCATAGAGATTATTCTGTCATTCTCTAAAGAGTGGCATTAGGAGCACTGGCAGTCTTAATGCTTAATGTAGCCATAGTTTTATAGGCTATCAGCACTAGTTAAAAATTTAATCTATAATTAAATACCACTGTTGATGATTTTGTTGAGGAACTTACTTGAGCCACATGTGCTGATTTAATAGGATTTCTACACCTGTGGAAAACAGGTGTCTTTATGTTCAGGTATGCGGGAGAAACATGGTAATAATCCTCACTGACTTCTACCTCAAATTCCTGGAAACATTGACAAGTTCAGTTTTAAACAATCTTGTGATGGAATGGGGTGGGGGGGGGAAAGGGAAAACCTGCCCCTCTTGTGTTTTAACTGTCCCAATCATCTGATCTCTATCTGTAAAAACATTGTCCAGATGATTGATTCATTAACTGAGAAGCTGGAGAAGAGGGAAACACAGTTATTAAGTACTAGTAAAGAAAAGGCTCGCCTGGAAGAAGCTTATGATAACCTCAAAGAGTAAGTATGAAAATATACTCAGTAGGGGGTGTAACTGTCACTTTGCTGTAATAAAATCTTAGACAACAGGTGAAACAAGGAGCTTTATGACTAGAGCAAAGGTTGCAAGGGATGTGCACTGTTTGGGAAAGGTGGAAATAATAATTGCATGTGTTGTGACGGGATGTTTTTAAAGATATGTATTTTCTTGGTGCCAAAATCTCTCTTGGGAGGGGGCTGGTGACAGATTTTTCAGTAAACAAGCAGTAAGAATGACAAATGTGGAGAGTCAGACTTTGTTATTAATAAAGATCTTTATTATAAGTCTGGATACAGCTGTTAAGAGAGATTGACTTTCCTAATACAGAGGGATGAACCTGTTTTACTGAGAAACTTGCTGAAAAAGTATAGGCAGTGAAAGTGTGTAAGAAGGGCTCGTTGTAGGGAAAAACCTGAAATCATTATTTAATTTGGTTCAAGTTAAAAGGGGAAAAATTGGAAGGTTGGATTTACCAGTTCACTGATCAAATACTGAGTTGAAAAATTTACAGATATATGAAGCTGTTGTTTAATAACTAAATTGGTCTTAACTTAAAAAAATATATTAACTAATTTACCCTCTATATAATATGGATTATGGTTAATTAGAAAGTACTTTATTAAGGGGCAAAACATTTTAAGATAAATCAAGCATTTCGTTGTTTTCATAGGTAAATTACTGAATTATTAAAGATCTTTGATTAGGACTTCTGATATTGATGGGGGGGTTTTGACTTTGCTTCAATGTGTAATATAAATAACACACTTTTTAAAAGCATTTAGGACAACCTGTTGCAAACTGTTTGGAATATCACATAACTGTGCAACTGTTCTGAAATGTTCATTTTAAATGCAGCGAAATGTTTAGAATGAAAGAAGAGAGTAGTAGCCTTCCATCTCTTAAAGAGGAGTTTGCTCAGCGAATTGCAGATGCTGAGAAGAAGCTCCAACTAGCCTGCAAAGAGAGAGATGCAGCTAAAAAGGTAATTTGGCTTTTTTGTGCAATTAATATTTATTATTTTATTACACAATTGAATTTCTTGAGGTAATTTAATAAAAATTAACCTAGGGAAAGGCATGAGGCTGAGAGGTGTTATCTTATGCTGTTAGTAAGCAGCATGAGCTGTTTCCAGCCATCCAGGCTGCTTGGCATTCACATCTAGGTTCTTGCAGCTGTGCTGTGAACCAGCTTAGGGAACTCATTTAAGTTAGTCTGGTTGGGGAAAAAATGAGATTTAATGTCTCCTCTCATTCACCTTGTACCAAACATGTATTTGCATTGGTGAGGGAGAATGGCCTTGGGATGTGAGGAAGAGGTGAAGAATGGGAATGGCTTCTTTAGAGGATTAACTGGTAGGAAAATTAAGGGCTGATGACAGATTGATTTGGAATGAGCAAAGAAATCTACAGCAGCAAAGTTTATGGGGTTTAAGTGATCTTGACCTGGTGTCACAGCATTTCATTTCTCTAGTTTAATGCAAAAAGGAAACTGAAATTTGTAACTGGAAAACAAATATTTTTCGGCTGTTGGTCACTGTGTTGGTGCAGCAGTGAGTTGAACTAGAAAAATTATCCAGTATCTATGTGTGAAAAGGACAGGTTGGTTTTTCTCTTTTGCAAAAGTTTCAAGAAAATTAAATGGATGGAGAAGTTGGAACAAATTGTACAGAGGATTTACAGAGTCTCAATCCTTGGAGGTTTTTAAAACTTGATGGAATAAGTCTCTGAGCAATCTGTTTTGATCAGATAATCTCCAGAGTTCCCCTCTAACCTAAATTGTTTTCCAAGCAAAGCCTTTTGAGAGGAAGGGCAGAAGAAAAAGGTGATCAGTGTAACTCACTGTGCATTTTTCCCTACATGCATTTTAATAAACAGTACTAAGTATTTTATCCTATTATTTAGGAAGTAAAGACTGTTAAAGAAGAATTGGCTACTAGACTTAATACCAATGAAACTGCAGAATTATTGAAAGAAAAAGAAGAACAAATCAAAGGATTAATGGAGGAAGGTGAGAATTAACTTTTTTTTGGTAGGAAAAACGTGTAGAATAGTTTGAAATGTACTGGCCTTGCATACAAGCCTTCCTTATGTGAGGAAAAGTGCTAAATTTGAAGCATATTGCATGTTTCTAAGCATTTGAAGCATTTAGTGAGTATCAAAAAGCAATAGGAGGGGTTAGGCAGGTACATATGGCTGGAGAGGTGCTTCCTGCAAGATGCATTAAAAGGTGCTGAGAGATGAAACCAGTGTGTGCAGAGCAATATTTTGTGTTCCATTCAGAATAAATCTTTTTAGGGCGTTGTTCATGACATTTCTACAGTGTCTCCTTTAATACTTTTTAATTTTGGTAGTAAAATATAGTTACTAAATAAACAGGCCATTTAATTTTTTTTCCTAGTGTGATGAGGTTATTTGTTTTATTTTTCAAAGTCTTTCACATCTTATCCTATCTCACTGTAGCTCAGAGTAGCAAGGGTATCTCAGGATAATATAGATTTAAACTTACGAACTTGCATGAAAAAACATAAGTATTTCCATATTTACTGGAGTATTATTTTCATGGGCCTAAAGAGCAAGGCTGGTGGGAATATAGAGTCCATAGAATATCACCGATATGCACTAGCTTTATATTCATTTTCTTCACAGGAGAAAAACTTTCCAAACAGCAGCTGCACAATTCCAACATTATTAAAAAATTAAGAGCCAAAGAAAAAGAGAGAGAAAATATTAACACAAAACAGAACAAGAAGATTAAGGAATTGGAAGAGGAGTTGCAGCATTTAAAACAGGTGAGATACTTGTTGGGTTTTTTTGTTTGTTTGTTTGTTTGTTTGGGGGGTTTTTTTTGTTTGGTTGGTTTTTTGTTGTTTTTTTTTTTTTAAAGTTTTTTATATTAGCTGCAGAATTGCCTTTTGGGAGGGCTCTTGATAGACTGACTTTTTTTTTTTTTTTTTTTTTTTTAATTTTCTGGAGACTTCTCTATTTCATAGAATCTGGAACTGACCCTAAAGACCATGGGCAGGGACACCTTCTGCTGTCCCAGGTTGCTCCAAACCCTCTCCAACCTGGCCTTGGACACTTCCAGGGATGGGGCAGCCACAGCTTCTCTGGGCAGCCTGTGCTGCCAGTTCTCCAATAATTTTGCATTACTGGAGAGCTGAGTTGTGATTTACATGTGTATTCTCAGGAGAATTGCAGTCAGGGGTCTCAGCAGCCACTTGTTTGCACTTCCACTGCTGTTCCCATGTGAGCTGCCCAAATTCAGGGCACTACATTTTAGTTGGAAAACCTGTAATGATTGATTCAAGACCCAGTAGGAAGAATTGTGTGAAGCTGTGGTGAAGAGGAGCTCCCTCCTCTGGGGAAGGTGGGGAAGCAAAACCTTTCTCCTTTTGCCAGGTGTTAGATGGGTTCAGTCACTTTGCGTCAGTTCATCCCAAATTGGTTGCCACTGTTGTCACTGTCCTCAGACAGTGTTGTCAGCCTCATGTCCTGGGGTTTGCTTCATGTTTTGTGTTTGCACTGACAGGTGCTTGATGGCAAGGAAGACCTTGAGAAGCAGCATCGAGACAGCATTAAACAACTGAACAGTGTTGTAGAGAGACAAGAAAAGGACCTTGCTAAACTTCAGGCAGAAGTGGAGGACCTTGAAGAAAGGAACAGGAGTGTCCAGGCAGCACTTGACAGTGCATACAAGTAAGAAAAGCAATCACATCTTCAGATTGTGGCTCTTGCAATACTAGTGAAATATTTAAATATAACAAAGTTATTTGCAAAATTGCTGGTGGTGTTGTATGAACTGCAAATGCATTGGGAGTTTTTTTGTTTGATTGTTTGTTTTTCTCCCCAGGGAACTTGCAGATCTTCATAAAGCTAATGCTACAAAGGACAGTGAGGCTCAGGAGGCAGCCCTAAGTCGGGAAATGAAGGCAAAGGAAGAGCTTGGGTTGGCTCTGGAAAAGGCCCAGGACGAGGCTCGGCAGCAACAAGAAGCTTTGGCAATTCAGGTGGGTGTGAAATGCAGTCAATAAACTTTTTAATTGAACAAGTGACTGTACTGAGGTGCTGTGTACACCTGACGTAATGAACCAGGTGGAACTCGTTTTTGTGTACTTAGCAAACACCCACAGGATTTCTTTTCCATGGAACTTGTTCAGTCTTGGGGGTGGTTGTGCTAGGCTTTAAAATACTGATTTTATTTTAAAATACTTCAAATTTTACTTGTCTAAATGAAATTAATTTGACAGGCTTTATGTTGAGTTTGTAGTACTCTTACCTCTTAGAATTTTTAGTGATAAATAAATCAGTGTAACTATTTGTGTGCATGCAAAAATGAAGCCTTTACTTCTAAACAAACATATCTTGTCTAACACTGAAAATGGTGTAGGACTGTGGCAAGGAATAGGTGATGATAGAACTTTCAGCAAGAATTTAGTAACAATTACTTGTTTGTTTAGGTGGCAGACCTGAGGCTGGCACTGCAACGTGCAGAGCAGCAGGCAGCAAGAAAAGAAGATTATTTACGGCAGGAGATTGGTGAACTGCAACAGGTACTAAAACAAATAGATTATGTCAACTTGTATCTGCAAGGAGGGCTTCTAAAAACCCAAAAATAAGATGCTACCATGACAGGATCAGCCTGAAAGAGAGGCTTTATTTTCCTAGTTACCTGCAGTGGTTGTCCTTTACAGAGGAGCAATTAAAATATTAGTGGAAATGTTTTTTTAAATCACATAGTGGAAAAAGAGTCATAGTTTTTTATGACACCTCTTAAATAGAATGCTGTCCTTTTTAAATAAGAGACAAAATACAGTCAGTAATTTTGGGATACTCATCTAAACTTGCTGGCAAATATGTTTTTGAATGATTCTTTATCTACTGCTTAAGAATATTTTTCTTAAGGGCCAGAATATAGATTGTTGCTAAAATGTTTCAAATGATGTCCAGAGGTCTGGACATTTCTGGGCCCTTGCTGTATCATGTGTCTAAAAATGTTTAATTTCTCTCTTGGAATTTCACACTTTTCTGTGACTTTGAAAACAACTGTGAGATTGTAAAGCAACTGCAAAGCAGTAATTTTAGAATGTAAAGCAGTTGCTCTGTATTTAGATGAATTCTGTATTAATCTTTCAGTTCGTCATATGATATTAAAGCTTAATTATATTTAATTTGTGATTTCAGAGACTCCAGGAAGCAGAGAGTAGAAACCAAGAATTGAGCCAAAGTGTAACCTCTGCTACGCGGCCCTTGCTGCGGCAGATAGAGAACCTTCAGGCCACGCTGGGAGCACAGACTTCTGCATGGGAAAAACTGGAGAAGAACCTTTCTGACAGGCTGGGTAAGATGATTTTAGCTTTTGCTCAACTTGGGTGAAGAAGTGAGATGCTTGGAGGTAAATGTAGAGGGTTTAACACTTGTCTAAAGTGTAGACAGTGGAGCAGGAGAGATGAGCACAAAATGCTTTCCTGTAAGGAAATGGTGTGGGGGTTATGCCAGGGATTTTGGACAGGTGATCCTCTGGTTCTCTTTAAAACACACTGCAACACAGGATTGCAAGGTGGAGGGGTTAAGGTGTACATGTCCTTACAGCAACTAAAGAAAGGACAGGCATTGAGACACTGAAAGTATCCCAGCATGGAGCCTGTTGCTGAGATTGCAAATTGTAAAGTTTGGAATAATTTTCTTACCTGACTGCATAGGTAATGATACATACAGTGGTTGGTACAGTAGTAACCTATTGTTTTAAATAAAAAATACATTAAAAGGACAAAGGTGGACCCAAAGAAATAATTTGCTTTGTGGAGGCCATCTGTTCTTGTATATTACATTCTGAAAGAGTTTGAAATATCCTCATTCTGCATTGCTTTGGTCATCTGACTGTGTGTGGAAAATATTTAATTTCCCTTACAAAAGAAAACATAATATATTTTTAAGAAAGATTAGTTGCATATAAAAAATTCTCAGAATCGATTTTGATGCCTGCATAAATGGCCCATGTAATAGATGTTCAATGAAAAAAGTTAAATTCCATGCTTTTCTTATTATTAGGTGAGTCTCAAACTCTTCTAGCAGCAGCTGCTGAGAGAGAACGGGCTGCTACAGAAGAACTTCTTGCTAATAAAATTCAGATGTCTTCTTCTGAATCTCAGAACAGTCTTTTAAGGCAAGAAAATACTCGTCTTCAGGCTCAGCTGGAAGTGGAGAGAAACAAGTTGAAGAAAATGGAAAATGAAAACAGCAGGTGACTTCATTTTTAGTTAACAGCATTTCTTTGTAACTGTAGTGAAAGGGAGTGTTGATACAATTATAGAAAGTGACAAAATGTTACAAAATGTTAAGGATATTTTGTCTCATGCTAAAGGTTGAAGACTGTTACATTCATAACATTTTGTAGCCTTGCAGCTACATTAAAAAAAAAATCAATATACATAGAGTAGAGCAGAGAATACTTATTTAGTGACTTTCTCTACCTCTTTCTTTCTTCCATGTAGGTATGAGGTTGAACTAGAAGGGCTCAAAGATGAGTATGCAAAAACCTTGGAAGATGCAAAGAAAGAAAAGGTATTGCCTAGTTCAGCTTTAATCTCTGCTCTGGTTGAAATCTGAGCTAGCAGGAGGTTAACAGCTTGTATTTGTTTTTGCAGACACTGCTGACTACTCAGTTAGAAATGGAGAAGATGAAAGTTGAACAGGAGAGAAAGAAGGCAATTCTTGTGCAAGAAGCAGCCAAGGAGAAGGTACCAAAACCTAACATTTCTAAGTCTTATTGATATTGTCTTTATTTTAGTAGATATCTATAACCTGAAACTTTTCATAGTTGTCTATACCTGGCAGTATATTTCTAGAGAAATAGGTATTGTGTTAGAGTCGCTGAAGTAAGTTTTGAGTAATAGTCTATTTAACCTGAGAAGAGATAAAATATGGATCATTATGTTAATCCACTGTGTTCTTTGAGTGCTCTTCGATCCTTTTTCTTCTGAAGCTACTTGTTTTCTTTGCTGAGGCTACCAGCATTGCTTCCACTGAATTCCTGGTTTGTTTCACATGACTGTGTGTAATGTACCACATGCTTTCCAGCTGAAGTCACAAGTCACAGAGCAATCCTCAATAGTCATTAACTTCATTACTGCTAATTAGCAATTGGTATTCAAGTCAAACTATTCCTGTTGTTTGTTTCTTACTGTCTCCAGTCCTAAAATCTAAGTGCTTTCCCCTTCAGAGGCTAGCATGGTTGTAGATGCTGCCTGGCAGAAGGGACCAGTCTGTTTGGAAGGGATATCAGTAAATCCTTAGCATGTGAGAAATCCCAGAATTTAATTAATACACTTTATTTAAAAAGAAGAAAAAGGTCTTACCATTCCTCTTAACACTTGTTCTAAGAGGAGATGTTTTTCTGGGTGTGAGAGATTCTCTCTCTGATAGATTTGGGGATACAACACTGCCTCTGAGTCTCCCTTGGCCACTTGAAAGAGAAACTCTTTTGGTGTAATTTGCAGCTTCTGTCATCGTTTTCTGAAAAATCTGAGAATTTGAACATAGGCTGGAAGTGGTGCAGTACAGGAATTCTTCTTTGTTGAAGTTTCATGTGTTTTAGGGAAGGAGGAGTAGAAAGTTTATCGATCACATAGTGTTCTATAGCTGTTGGTGGAAAAAGGCAGGCTCTTTACAGAATCTTTTACCACATTGTGACCTTTTTTTCTAACTGGTGATGTTGGATGTCTTTGTTTGTTTTTAAGGACCGGAAGTCATTTACAGTTGAAACTGTATCAAGTACTCCATCAATGTCCCGCTCCAGTTCCATAAGTGGGGTGGACATGGCAGGTCTTCAGACCTCTTTCCTCTCACAGGTAGGATAGATTACCTATAATTGCTTTTTTTTTTCTTGACAGACCCACTTACTTTCCTTCTCAAGAACTTTTACTAATGTAGAAAATGACTCTTCAAGAGTGTATTGGCCTTAGACAAGGTAACTTCCTGTGCAGGAACATCTAAAACCTGCTTACATGATATCTGTGAGTGTAAAACATACAATTGATTTCTTTTTATTTGCACTCCTGGTTTAGGGCACACCCCTGCTCCCTAGGCAGCATCACTGACTGCTGTGCTCTGCTGTCTCCTACTGCTGCTCCTTCCCTGTCAGTCCAGTTAACGATGTCAAAGTGAAATGGCACCTCTGGAGGTGTTGGGAGAACTTGATAGTGAGGAGCTATCCCAAATTGTACCTATTCACCTTAAGCTTTTGTTTTAAAAACAAGTTTTAAGCATTGAAATGCTTGCCTAGCACAGCATAATTTTGAATCTTAAATGATGGCATACTTAGAATAGGGGAGATTCCAAAATGGGCACGTTTCTGTCTAATTTTCAGCTTCTCTAACTTTCTGTTTGTAGGATGATCCTCATGATCACTCATTCGGACCAATAGCTACCAGTGGGAGCAATCTCTATGATGCAATAAGGATGGGATCAGGTTCAAGTGTAATTGAAAACCTTCAGTCGCAGCTAAAACTAAGAGAAGGAGAAATTTCACATCTACAGGTACCTTTCCAGAAAGCTTGGTCAGTGTTATGACAATTCTGCAAACCAGCACAGCTGTGCAGGGATGAGCATGAGAAGGATTTGTTGCTTCCTTTTTTGTTTCGGCAAGGACCTATCCAGAAAACTTACCTATCTGAAAAATGAAAAACCCCAAACCACTGAGATTTGAGAAGAAAGTGAGAGTGGATCTGAGATGTGCTGTTTCACAGTGTGGCTTAAAAATAAGCCTTAATTACTGTGTATTTTGATAGAGTGTTTTATAAATACAGTAAATTCTTCTCTTACTTGTTATGTGTGTTTGCCTTAGCTGGAAATTGGAAACCTGGAGAAAACCCGATCAATAATGGCAGAAGAGCTGGTTAAATTAACAAATCAAAATGATGAACTTGAAGAAAAAGTGAAGGAAATACCAAAATTACGCACACAGTTAAAGGTAAGTGTATTTCTAGTGTAAATAAATCATAAAATGTAAATAATTGCATTTCTTTAAAAATACTACTATTAGTTTAGGAATATATTCAAATCTGTCTCTAATCATAAGTGACTGAAGAACCTGTGTTTTGGGGTTTTTTTCCTTTTTTTATATAGTAAAATCTAAAAATGCTCACTCCATGGTTAGGGAGTCACTTCAAAACAGTTTTTGGAAATGTCTGCTGTGCATAAGACTGTGGGCTAAATCAGAGAGAGACCATTTCTGTTTCTGTCATTTAAGACACTTGTCTGGAACTGGACTTTTTGGTAGAGGGAGTGTTTTGGTAAACAGCATGGATTTATGAGAGGTTGATGCAGAAGCTGAACGTGTGTCTAGTAGAGATACAGGAAACAGGACAAATCATTAAATCCTAACATTTAAGAATTTAAACTCAAATATTTGAAAAAGTGTTGGAATAATTTTTGAATACAGAATGTTGAAAATTCTCATGAAACATTTCACAAACTCGTTGTTCCTGTAGTAAACAGTGCAGTTTTCTAACTGGTTTTAATGCCTATAGCAACTGAACTTCAAGGTGCTTCAGTATGTTCTCTGAAGCCAGCACTGATTCTTTTTTAGGATCTTTGGAATATCTTGCTTTAACCTCTGGAATATAATTCTTGCAATATTCAAAGCACAAAGTATTTTTGGAGAGTTTACTGTGTGCTTCACTGTAGTTACACTTTGATAAAGTAATGCTGCACTTATTTCCCCTGGTAGTGTAAAACACTGTCCAAGCAGCAACTTCTTTGCAGTTGATAACCAGTGAGATAACAAATTATGTCCTTGCAGGATTTGGATCAAAGATACAACACCATTCTCCAGATGTATGGAGAGAAGGCAGAGGAGGCTGAGGAGCTCCGGCTGGATCTGGAAGATGTGAAAAACATGTACAAGACTCAGATAGATGAACTTTTAAAACAAAGACAAAATTAATTCCTTATGGAACTCTTAACGTTATATGGTGACAGACTGTAAAGATAATTGTTAATGTAAATGCTGAATTTAAATGTCTTGTAAAAAACCCCTGTATTATAGAAAATGTGACTATATAATAGAGTTCATATGTTGACAGAAGAATCAGTGCTTTAAGTGTCCTGTTCTGTCTGCAGTTAAATTATTTGTGCAATATTTAAATACTTTTCTTCAGTCATCCCTTTATTTAAGTTTTTGCTAAAAGGTGGGTCATTTTACTTGTAAACAGCAGAAATGGTGGTTGTTGCCTCCTGAGACAGCACTGGAAGGCATGAGTAGTACTAAAGCAGCCCTTGATTCATAATCTCGGTAAACCTATGAAAATCAAATTAGAAGTCTTTCTTAAGTGTTATTCATAGGAGTTTGTTTAAAATCTCATCAGTTAATTTTTAATAACAAAGTAGCAGGGACTTGCTGTCTGAAACATAACTGGTGGATATTTTTATGACAGGGGAATCTTAGATTTGCACTTGCAACATCTGAACCTGTCAGAGTGATTATTCTTAGACAAATCAGATTAGTCTGACTACACTAAGTCCTCTAAATCAGAGTGTGAGACTCAGATGAGACTTCAAATTACAGCTTCATCTTGTATAGTGCTTGTGCTCTCATGAGCAATCTGGAGACAGCAGCTCTGCTTGTAATGGTAAATATGTTCAACTTTAACACCAGAAATCTGCGCAATTAAATATCTCTTCTAGATTTAGTAGCTGATTTTTAACAGTAGCTAAAACAGTTTAGAAGAATGCAGAAAACTGATTTATTTTAAAAATAAATTGCTGCATATCTCGTGGTTCCTTATATAAAAGTAACAAGGGTTAGACTTCTCGTAAAATTGAACTGTGGCTTAATAATAGTTTTCAAGCAAGTCTCCAGTGGCTGCAGAGTGTTTCTCATGCCATTCCTTAAGCAAGGTATTGGTCAAACTGCACTCACGTGACTTGGAGTTGAGCTGCATTTTTGGTAATGTCAGAGGAAATGTTTGAATTGGACCCTTGGGAATGCTGAGAATTGCGGGAAGAAGCTTTCGTCTTCCTTTCTGCATTCCAGAGAGCAAATATTTTACTGCATCTCAGAACCTCCTCGTGTGAAATACTGGGCAGTTGAAATTCTTTGCTTATCACACCAGTGCCTCTGTTGGGAGAAGGTTTTTTTCCCAGACCAGTGCACGCTGTAATTTGGGAACTCTTTTCTTGTTTGGGTATTCGGTGGCCTGACAGACAAAGGATGTGAAGGATCAGAAGTTGCTTCTGGAGAAATGTCTCTTGGTAATATGATTTTACTATGGGTGTTAAGGATTTATTCCTCACTGGGAAAACAGTTAGTCACTGAAGTTACACAAGCAAGGGAATGTTCATGGAAAATCCTAGTCTGATTAGAGATTCAGGCAGTTACTCTGTGAGGATTTCATTAAATCCATAGAGCAAGAACACTAAAATGTGTTATAACTCCCCATCTGTCATAGAAACTTTTAACTGCTTTAATAAAAATACCTTTTTCTTTTCCTTCTTTTTTCATTGGGAGGTGGGAGGGAGTTATCCTCTTGTTGTCTTCATTTCAGTTTTGGGAATCATGGTGGTACAATTTTTCTTCTAAAATCCTCAGAACTTTAATGCTCTGCCTTCATATTGAAGCGTGGTTGGTTGCTCTAAGTTTCAGAAAAACCCCAAATGAATCCAACCCTAAGCAAAAATCAGTCCATATTAAAACACTTTCTGGAATTTTACTGTTTTATTGTGTGTTAAAATTATGGTGTGCAAGGGTTAGTTCAGCCTTTTCTTAAGAAAACAATTTTTTATGATGGTCAAAATTAGAAATTCTGTTCAGCTTTTATCTACTACAGCGAATCAATAAATTGCTGGTTTTCACCTTTTTTTTTTTTTTTACAATCTTGGTAGACAAATGCAGCAGTAAAAAAAATAAATTATCCTTTAAACTTTTATTGGGATCTCTTGCTGTCAGTGCTTTTGAAGGTAACATTTCCTGTGTAATGTGAGCAGAGGCTCCTGAAGGGCAGTTCTGAGTGTCTCTTGAGCTATCTTGGGTTTTCAGGAAGAGCTTAGCTAAAAGGGAAATTTTAACATGCAATCAGCATTAACTGTTTTAGATGTAAAAACATGAAAAGTATTAGATTTTTAGATTTTACTAAAGTAGATGTAAATATTTATATTGACTATTTTTGGATTCTATATTCCCTTTTAGTGCAACCTTTACTATCACCTGAGAATCAGATGGCCTTCTGTGTCTTAATCATCAAAGCCTTAGAAAACAAAGTGGCTGTTGGAAGGTAACATGGAATTTAAAGTATTCTGGTTTGGTCATCTTTGATATAATTGTATGCTTGTTTTGAAGAAGCATTAATGTCTGCTTGGACACGTTTAGTTCATTGCTCTTACAGAGATTGCTTAGAAGAGTAATGTACAAAATGAACAGAATTAGGTTAGAATTCTAGTATTAACTTTTGTCTAAATTTATTATTTTAGAACATTCCTTCTGGAAACAAATTTAGATCTAATTTTCAGTGCATATGCAAGTACGAAGAAATGTTATTTAAAAGTTGCTCAGTGTAGTGTTCAGAGGGAGCAGAATTGCTGGTGGAAAGGCCTCTGTGGGTGTAGGTGTGTTTGGATGAGGAATACATTACTCTGGTGCTCACTTCCTTCAGGAACTCAAGAGCCCATGTTCAAAATCCCATGTGTCTGCACATGAGAGAAGGGTTAGTTCTATGTATTTTCTTTCCTGCTGCAAGTTTGTAGTAACTTACGTGCTTACATTTTACTAAGGGCTATAATGATCCTTAATATGAGGTGGTTATCACATGGTGACATTAAACCCCTTGGTTTCTAGCTGTAAAATATGTATAAACTGTAAAAAAGCATGGGTCAGGGTGAAATAAAATTTTCCGCTAACAGTGTGCTCTGGTTCTCTTTGAGAAAAGACTTAAAAATAGTTCTGTGGTGGGTAGGTGGGTGTGAACCTAGTGCTGTGAAAGGAAAATATTGCTCAAGTTAGAAGATACCAGATGTAGTTGGAATATAGAGTTGTAGATACCAGTTCAAGTTGTGCAGTGCTGTGGGTATTTAGGTACGAGGGGTTGATTTATTTATAAATGCACCGCAGTGGTGGGATTGTGGATAATGTCAAATTCAGACTAATTTCCTTTATTTAAGTAAGCGGTGTCCTTGCGGGGTCAGCCCCTCTGCCGGCGCCCTC
The DNA here is from genome assembly GCA_036630365.1 of Acanthiza pusilla. Lineage (NCBI taxonomy): Eukaryota > Metazoa > Chordata > Aves > Passeriformes > Acanthizidae > Acanthiza > Acanthiza pusilla. The sequence continues at coordinate 5,114,829 of JAXCHO010000001.1, forward strand.
CGTCCCGCGTTCTCCCGCAGGTTCCCTGCCTCGGCTGAGCGTTTGTGCCTCGCTTCCCACCTGGGAACGAGGGGAGAAGAGGTCGGGGCTCTGGTGGAGGATTCAAAGCTTTGAGCATTGCCGCCTGTGCCTCCCGCGGCGCTCGTCACTGCGGGAATTGGGTCAAAGCGGAGGAGGGTGCGGGGTGCCGGTCCCGGCAGGAGCGGTGCCGTGTGTCACGGGGAGCCGGGCATTGCCGAGCCCTTGTGCCCGGGGGTGTTGGTGAGCGCGGCGGGCGCGGGCCGGGCCGGGCCGGGCCCCGCTGCTGCCGCTCGGGGCTCGGGGGGACGCCTGGAACAATGGGGTGCCGGAGCCTGCGCTTCCTGCCGAGCGGCGGCAGGAAAAGGCCCTTTTCCTCCGCATCCTGCGCTCGCCGCTCCCGGGGCGGCAGCGCTTAATTTCCGGCAGCAGAAGGAAGACGCGGCCGATCCGGCGCTGCGCCCCCGCGGGCAGGTGCCCTTCCCCGCGGGCCCCACCTGAGCCGCGCCGCCGGAGCGCGACCCGCGCCCAGGAGCTGCTCCGCCGCCTGGCCCGGCCCGCTCCTCCTCCCTTGCCTCCTTGCCTGCCTCCTCGCCCGGCTCTCGCCGCCCCGGGCGGGGCGGTCCCGGCGGCCGCGGCTGCTCCCGGCGGCGGTGCCGCCCGCCGCTCCTCGCACCGCACGGCGCTTCCCGCGGAGCCCGGCGGGCCCGGGCCGAGCGCTGCCCCCGGACATGAGCATTGAGGCCGGCGGCGAGCGCGGAGCAGGAGCAGCGGCCGGTCCCGAGGGCCGCGGGGCTGGCCGGGGCCGGCGGGGCTGAGGTGCGCTGAGGTACGCGGGGACATGGGGAGACGCGATGCCGTGCCGGGCCGGGCCGGGGAACGCAGCGCGGGGCGCCGGGTCCTGCACGGGCATGACAAGCGTGCCTTGAGCACCGGGTGCGGCTGGGCCAGAGGCTGGGCTCGGCTCCGGGTCCAGTTGTGCCGCTGAACACGGCCTGGCGCAGGGTGTTGGGTGCCTTCCCGAAGTGACAGCCCCTCAGCCAGTGCCCAGGGTGGGTAAGGGCCGCGTGTTTTGGGGACACCGCAGGCTCTGAGCTGTGATGGGGAAAGGTGTGATCCTTGTGAGATACCCCCATGGCCCCCAGGGTGTTTGTGCCAGGGAAAGGGACCTGAGTGACAGCTCGGCAGCGTGTCCAGGCTGTGGACGCTGCTCTCATTGCTGGGAATGTGTCTCTGGAAGCAGGACAGTGTCCCGAGGAAATCTCCTTTTGCAGGACGTATCTAACTCCACCTTCCTCCCCCGCTCTAGGTTTCTGTACCTGGGAAATCTGAAGTGGTTCTCCTCAAACCAAACAGGTAAAACTACTTGTATTGCAGGAATTTTGCTAAAGGCTTCGGTTGAAAGCAGCCATGCAACTTTTAGCAAATTATAACGCCAAAAAAGGTGGAGTTTAGATACAGGCCATACATTTTTTTTCTTCAGGAAGTTTAATGGTTCAAAGCAGAGGTGTTAGATGAGAAGGCTGTGTTACCAGGAAGGTATGCAGTCAGCTTTAGGGTATACAGATGTGTGGGCCTGTGTGTGTATATATGTATATATATAAATACACTTTTATTCTATAAAGAAGTTATATATAGAATTTTATATATACTCAGTAGTCAAGTTTCTTTAACATGATGTTAAGCACTAAAAACAGGCATCCTGTAATAGACTTATCTGATCCTTTATTTGTGTCTGCATAGTTTTCCTTCTGCTAATGATTAGTTCAAAGTGGAGAATGTATTATTTTTATACTTATTTCAAAACTAAAAACCCTTCTTTTCTCACCCCTCCCCCCAGTTCTTCAACTTTTTCTCCCTTCTCACTGGATATTACATGCTCTATACTTAGTTTCCACACTGAACTCTCAGGATCCCTTGGGATTTAGCTAAAGTAAACACACCCATTTTAGTCTGACTGGGAGCTGGTAGTGCGTAATAACACTCAATGACTAATGATTCAAAGATAATCCTGAGGTTGTGCAGTCTGGCCTCTCAGTGAAAGTTTGGTCTTCACAGGAAAAAGAAAATTCTTTGAGTGTATGTCTGACTCTGACTGAATTTTGTCTTGTATGCTTGAAATGCTGCAGATATGTTAATTTCCTTTTTATTTTCTATTTTATTTAAAAAGTACAGAATTCACAGGTTGCCATGTTTATATTGCTTGTGTTTGGATTTCTACTGCAAGAAATTCTGGCTAATTCCCAAGCTGAAAATCCTTCTGAACTCCCAAACATTCAGGAAGAGCCATTGTATAGCTACAAAGCCATCAACTTGCCAGATGAGCATATCCCCTACTTTCTGCACAATAACCAGCATGTTGCTGACATCTGTAAGCAGGATGCTCTTTGCCCATACAAAGTAAGTTGCTTTTTCTGTTTGTTTGTTCAAATGCCATCTCGGGGTGGTTTGTTCATGAGAGCTGTAGCAGTTAACAGTAGTGATTAATTGCTCTCCTTGCCAATTAGTCAGGAAAAGGGTTTGTCTTAGGATATGTTAAAGGCAAGAGTAACATTGCTGTGCATGTGTGTCCTCTTTGGAGCCTCTGTTGTGCATGAAGAATCTGGGTGTTGTTCCTCAAACTATGAAAACAGACCAAACCAAAAGCCTTTTGTGCGAGATTTATGAGCAAGAGGTCATTTAAAAGCTGACAACTAACTTAAGTCATTTCCCCTTTTCCTGTTGCAAAACCTGATTCAGTCATTCTCGGTTGCAGAAACACTTGAAGAAACTAAAATCCTGCTGGGGTTATGAGAAAACTTGCAGATCAGAGAACAGGTTCAGTTACCCAGTGTGTGATTATGTTGAAACTGGATGGTAAGTTCAATTTTAAACCTCTACTGTACATGATGGTAAAAAAAGAGTGTTGTGATCACTTTGATATAGCTGTGAAGTAAACGTGATTGTGATATTTAGAATTTAAAGCCTGATTCTTTGTGGACACCTGTGTGTATATATAATGTATGCATTTATACATAATGAGCCTTTCAACAGGGTTGAAAAATTTTAACTTTTTAAGGGAGAAAATACTGTTGAAAATGCTTTCTGCCAGAATGTTTTTATTATTCTGATTTAGCCTTGATTTCAGATTCCTAAAATAACTGTATTTCCTTTCTTAGCTTTAAAAACAGAGGAAAAAAATGTTAAAAAAAATATACCCTTTTAGGGGAGAATAGCTTTAAATTGTCATTGAAGTTTTCACTTGCATGCAGCTGATAAGTGCTTCCTGTTTTGGCATCTTAAATGCCAATAAAATAACTGGCTGGTTCTTCTGTTCCACTTTTGGTGGAAAAATGCTATCTGTTGAGGTTATTACTAGAATTGAGCAACAGACCTTGATTTGTTTCCTCTCTCCTTCACCCATCAGGGCAAGTGACATCGAGACAGCCCAGCAGATATTCTGGAAACAAGCTGACTTTGGATATGTTCGAGAGAGGCTCAATGAAATGAAAACCCACTGTAAGCCTGCAGCACCAGTAGGTATTTCTGATGTATGTGGCACTTTGCACTTGTTTTTAAACATAATCTTTGTTATTGACAGAATTCTACTTGTTCTTAACAGGGGGATTCGTCTCTGACCTGTTCCCAGTACCTTCAGCACTGCAGAGCGACAAACTTATACATTGATTTACGAGCTGTAAAGAGAAACCACGACAGGTCTCTGCTTTGCCTGTGTTACAGTAAAAATGGGATGGCAGGGGAAAGGATTTCAGAATTTGTTTAACAAAGATGGTTTTCTTGTTGCCATGGGTTTTACTGCTGATCAGAGACTTGTTGCTGAAGCTCTGATGAGGTTTACACCTCTTCATTGCTGCTGCTGCTGTCAGCAGCACAGCTTGTTTAAAAACCCAAGTTCTCAGCTTTATGGAATGCTGATGGGTGATTGAAATCCTCCGTGATGGAGGAGAGGAAGATTTTTCTGTGTCTTCAATCATGCTGTTCCTTGATCAGATGATGTGCAAAATACAGCTGTTTTTGACTGAGGCACCAATACCTTTCCTGTGCCTTTATATCAGATCCAGGAGCTGCGGTTTTAGATACTGAGTGACTGAGGACAGAGCAGAATCTGGATCCTCCACACGTCAAATTAAAATGCTACATGTTGGAAAACTGGATCAAAAACCATTCCACTGGTTCTGGCATGACCCTCTGCCTTGTCTTTGAAGTCAGTGTCGTGATCTGGTTCAGGACTGACACTGATATTACCTTTCAGAATGGCGTTTGTCATCTTCACAGCCTGTCCTGAAAGCTCATTTAGACAGAGCTTTTAGCTGGCAGGTTTTTTTCAGGAAATTTGTTCTTGCACCTCACTCTTCATATTTCATATAAAATCCTTGGGTAGGGAACAGGGTTGTGATGTCTGAGTTGAATTTTAGTGAAAAATTGCTAAAATCAAACAAAAACTCCAAGTAGTGATACTCCTGTAAGTAATCACATAGCAAAATCTAATTAAATTACTCATTTGGGTATGTGTAAATAATTCTTAATAACATTCTGGGTGGATTAGTGCTGTTTTCTAAGGTGATGTCTAGAGCTTCAAGGACACCACTATCTTTATTTGAGAGTTGTGGGAAACTCTTGATTTCTGCTGAGGAAAATACTCAGGTTTTGAAATATGTATAAGTGCCTTCTGAACCGAGACTGAGTAGCACTGGCTTGAGTATGTAATTGAGATTGCAGGGCACTGGTAGCCCTATTGCACAAAAGCTGATAGACTTTTTCTAATTTGCATTAGATTCAAAGAAGACTTTTTCCAGAAGGGAGAAATTGGCGGTCATTGCACCCTCGACACTCAAGCGTTTTTGGCTGAAGGTCAGCGCAAGAGCCCTCTGCAGTCTTGGTAAGGATCTCCTGTCAAGGCTCCTTCCAAGTTCACTTGCTAATTATTTTTGAATTTTGTCATTGGCGTTAGCAGCTGCATGTAGGGGATTTTGTACTGAGGCAAGACTTGCTCCTTTTAAGGTCGATTTGAGAGTTCATGTTAGAAGCTCTGGTAATTACATCTGTGCAGAAAGTCTGAACCATTCTGTGGGTAATTGTGCCCTGCCTCATTTGCAGCAGCCAGAGATCTGAAAATGTCTTGCAATTGGAAGTTCTAACCTCCACGTGTTCTCTGGGCAAGGTGCTGGTGCTGTGCCTAATCTGTGTGCAGAAAGGGTAATTGTTTTGTGGAGATGCCTTGGAGCTGGCACTGCAGTGTGAGTTCACACAGGCCTTGGTGAGGATGGTCAGGGGATGCGTTCACACGGCGTTCCCATGGAGCCTGTGCCTGGAATGTGAGGTGGGCTGAGCCCACAGGCTGGGTGGGAAGTGCGGAGCATCACAATTTGCATGTCAGTTAATTGATGAGGGAACTGGAGCCATTAAGGTCCATGTAAGAATTAATTTTTATGCTTTTCTTATGTTTTCTTTTTTCCCTCCTCATTTTTCATTGATGGTTAATTTAAGTCGAGAATTGCTGCAGAGGAGGAAGATTTTTCTCCTCTGTCTGCTATTGTCATCACAACTGCTCATTCTTGTTTAGATCCAGGAATAATAAATACTCCATCTACATTCATTATTCCAACCAAAGCTTGGAAATCTTGCTTAAGTGTCTTTGGCAATGCAGATCAAGTTAGAAGGACCCACAGATCCAGGCTCTGAGGCTCTTTGTTACATCTCTGCTGCCTTGATTTGGAGATCAAAGGTGCTGTTCACTCCTGAGATCAAAGGCAGTGTTTAACCTCTAGAAGCCCTGAAGAACCTTCCATTATAATGTCAAATATTTTTAATTGTCAGACTCTATCAGTTTTCAGCAGTCCTGTTAACTGAAATTGACTGGATGGACAGTTCCTAAACCTGAGATATGTGAAGCTCATTTGTTTAAGTGTCTTGATGTCAAAGCATGTTCTGTGTGATTGAATCTTGCTAGGTTTGCAGAACTCCAGACATTTACTGCATTAGACTTCAGGCCTCTAGAAGATGAGAAGTGTGATGTCATTATTGAAAAGCCAACATACTTCATGAAATTAGATGCAGGTAATTGGTTTCTTTATTTTTATTGTGCTGCGGTACAAAAGCTCATATTCAATTTGCCCATGTACATTAAGTACATGTATGTATATAATGCCTTTGCACTATGTACATTATGCCTTACAATTGTTAAGTTCACTTGTAATTTTCTTTTTTTTTGAAAAATCGTATGAATTTTTCATTCCCCTTTTTTTGGGTGTAGTTCCAGTGACGAGCTTGGAAAATGAAATTTGAAAATCTTATAATTTCCCACAGATGAATTTAAAAAAATCAGTCCGAACGATTTCCTGTTGTTTGCCTTGCACAGTTCTCTGGACTGTGGTTTGGCAGTGTTTGACTTTGTGCCAAAGGCTGTTCTGTGCAGTCTCTGACTGTGTTTCTGCATGAGAGGTTTCATACCATGACACACAGTGTGGGTGTCTGTGTCCTGTGCTATGTGCTCCATGGCAGATTCTGTCTGAATTAGATAAGGAGCAGAATTATTCCAAGAGGGGCTGCTAATAGAAAATGCAATTTTCTAATAAGGAAAAATGCATAACCCAATATAAGTGGTGCAAGTAATGCAGTGTTTTGCTAACAATTCTTTCTTTCCCAGGTGTTAATATGTACCATCACTTCTGTGATTTTGTCAATCTTTACATTACCCAGCATATCAATAATTCCTTCAGTACTGATGTCAACATAGTCATGTGGGACACTGTAAGTCTGCTGTGCTTTTAACTTATTTGTAATGGGTCTTATTTTTGCTTTATAGAGACTGAAGGTTTTAGTAGCCAATCCTTATCTCTCTTGTGGGCATAGCCATGTGGAACTGATAAGTTTTTGGATGCTTTTAATACAGGTGAATGAGTAATAGTTAGGGAATGGATTTTCTATGATAAAGCATGTGCTGTGGAAATGCTCAGCTTTTGCTCCTACATAGTTATGCCTTTTCTGTGTAACCTCAAAAATAACATGATTAGTATTTCTAATTTTCAATAGAGAACTGCAAATTCCCCCTTCTTCCTACTCAACGAGAAACCTTTTTGGCTAGAAGAAACAATCTTTTCTAATTCTATTATGTTTTAAAGCTAAAATCAGTGCCATGTGGCCGATAAGAGAGCTCTCTAGGTGTTGTACAGGAACCTGTTAATCCAGCTCTGACGGCTTTCTGAAGAGATCACGTGTCAAGCACTGCTGAAAATCACTTTGAAAAGCAGCTCTTTGTCTTATGTTGTGTTGCTGAATCAAGTAACTCTTTCAAATGTACCATTCAAAGTGGTGCCACAGTGTTATCATTTTAAATGAGCATTACCTGCTCTGGCATCTCGAGTTCATTGCTGTGTAAAACCAGGTGATGGCACCAGTCAACTGCTGATGAGCTGCCTGTGCTCATCAAAAGGTGGACTTGAGCTTATTATTTATTCTCTTTTTTTTTCCTCCCTTGATGTAATTAGATTTGGCCATACTTCCTAGCTACTGTTCTTATTAAAGAGTAATGCCCTTAGATGTAGGTTAAACAAAGCAGAAAATGAGTAAGAATTCCACTGGGTGTTGGTTTGCAGATCCTCTGCGAGTGCAGGGAAGCAATTTTTATAAAGCACTTTTAAAAAGAGCAGAGAGGGTTAGAAAGTGGTGCTTTCATCAGCTCTCCACTTCTAATCTGGGAGAACAGTTCTTGTACTACATGGCCAGAAAGGAGTCTGGATTGTAGAATTCATTAAAACCTAATGGCAGAGGAAGAGGAAGGCCTCTTGAACAGAAAGAAATCTGGTGCCCTTTAGATTCTTTTACATTTCACTAGATATCTGTTCCCTTCTTCTACCGTTTGTACTCTTATTTTCAAATTTCTTGTTGAGAATGTTCCCACGTAACTTTCCAAGCAGCCTGAGCCAGCCTCAGAGCTGAAAGGAAGCTTTAGTGAGAATCTGCACCAGGGCTACTGAGGGCACATTTAATTGCATTCAAAGAGCAAGAGGTGGTGCCTCAGCCCTGGGATGTGTAGGAAATGTGACAGATTGAAGGCAGGAGCCCCTGCTGCTGTAGGGAGTAGAAGGCTCTTTAAAGGTTCCTCTGAGTGTTGCTGCAAAGGGGAAAGATTTTTTTGCTCTGTATAGAAACTTCTTAGCTGTTTCTTCCATCAAATCATTGCCTCCAATTTGTGATACATGTGCAGTATGCAAGTGACAATCCCAAAACAGGCAAATGCAAAACAAGCTTGTTGTGACTTTTTGCCTCAAACTTCTGCATTGGACTTGAATTCCCAGGTGGTTTTTTCAGTCTTAAGGAGTCGAGGTTCAGGCCTTCTACCATCCCCATGTTTGTGTTACTTCAAATTTAACTTGTGTTCTATTGTGTCTGGGAAAAGCAGTAAGTAATTCTCACTCCTAACTCAGAAATCCTAATCTGCTACTGAAGAAATTGTTTAGCTTTCTAATTTATAGACATTTTAAAAATTTAACTACCTGACAGGTAATTTGAGCTACCTGCCAGTGCAAACACATCTTTTGGTGCTGTGTAAAGTCTGTGTTCTGTGCTAGATTGTTTTGGGCCCCATGATGGTGTTGCACATATTAAAACTCACATGCAGAACTTGTAAATCATGGAGAGAAGGTCTAGGATGCATTTATGTAATCTTTGTACCCCTGGCTTTCCTTCTAGAGCTCATATGGCTATGGTGACCTGTTCAGTGAGACATGGAAGGCATTTACTGACTATGAAATAATTCACTTGAAAACCTTCGACTCTAAAAGGGTATGGAATTCTATATTTTGTTTTAATTCACAGTCACCAGGGAGCAAATATGACAACTTCTCAAACTGCTTGTGGTTGTGCGTGAGGGAAGCATTAATACTCTCCATGCATGTTTAATTTACGTAATGTGAGTGTTCTACCTCAGAAACAAGAGACAGAGCTGTAACCTAATTCTGTGGTGTGTCTAGATGGACCTCACTTTTATGTCCTGAGGAGTGGTATTTATGTAGGGGTTTTGCTTCTGCAGGACTCCAGCTGAAGTTCTGGGTTATCAAATGGTCTGTTTCAAGTCCTCTGGTTCCTCCTGAGGTGTTTCTTTCCCCCTGTAACTATCAGTATTCCTGCTGCTTACCATGAAAAACATTTTACTCACTAAAAAATGGATCCAGTCATTCAGAGCTTATTTTTGGTCTCTTAAATGCAGTTGTAAGCTCACTGGTTTCCTTCTATTTAGTTCATGTTTGTTCTATTTTGGCATGTTTTCATCACCTCTTCCCACACTTGCATCTGTAGCGTCGCAAGTGAGAGCTCTTTTGGGATCAGGATTGTCTTTGTTCCGCTCATTTGCACAGCCAGGGAAGTGAGGCTGTCCTTGGCAGGAGCAGTAATTGCTGGCTCATGACGAGCAGGGCTGGCAGTGAATGGGTCAGGGGAAGGCAGCACTGGGGTGACTCCTGTGATCCCCTTCCAGGTGTGCTTCAAAGAAGCCGTGTTCTCTCTGCTGCCTCGGATGCGATACGGATTGTTCTATAACACACCTCTGGTGAGTCCCTTTGTCCATCCATTCTCACTGGGGGAGGTGTGGCAGGATGGAATCTGAGCTGGTGAATGCCTCCAATATCGTGAGATGCCCCTCAGTGAATGCCCCAGCTTCAAATGGAATGATTTCCCCTAAAGATTAGGATTTAAAAGTGATTTTGGTTGGCTGTGTGCAGTCTCCTGTGTCACAGCTCAGAGGTGCATATTATTCCTCTTTACTGGGTGGGCTCTGTGAGCTAACTGGCATTTCTGCAGAGCACAAGAGCTTGAGCACAGTCAGACTTCCCTGAGGCTATCAGCTCACACTCTCAGGCTCTAGCACTGGAGAGAGTTCTATTTCTTTCTAAATGAGAGTGCCACTCATGTTGCAGCGAGTAATGACATGTGCAGCACACACAGTGCATGATACTGGACTTCTGTTCCACGAGAATGGCAAAAACCTCATCACAAAGCCCTGTTTTCTGAGCAAAACAACTTTGTGTGTTAACAATTGCTTTTTAAATTTCAGATCTCTGGCTGCCACGGCACGGGGCTGTTCCGAGCGTTTTCTCAGCATGTGTTACACAGATTGAATATTACACAAGAAGGACCCAAGGTATGCATAATGCAGCTGTAATATGGAGCTGGTGGCTCCTGCCAGAGAACAGCAGTGGCAAACTGAACCCAGTGGGGAACGAGGGTATATCTGTGTACTTTTTGTCCTTTCCTATGACGTTTAGGGTTTGGTTTTTTTCTGTAAAGGCCTTCAGGAAACATTTGTGTATGTTTGTGGAAGTTGCCCTTGCGCCTTATTTCCATAGGACAGACTTTAGAACATTCTCCTTCCAATCTTAGGGTCTCATCCCTGTGTCCATTCTCAGTGCTTGAGGCCTTTGTGTCCTTCCTACTGAAGTCAGACATGGAGCAGCAGTGGGGATCCCACAGAGCCGTGCAGAACTTGCCCTTTATCAATCCCTTGGGCACTGCTGAGCTCAGATCAGAGCTGGAAGCAGTGGAATTTGGTCCTTCCATGCTTGCCCAGCACCATCTGTCTGCTCTGGGCTTCTCTGCTGCTCACGCTGTTGGGTTTTGCACTTTGCCTTGGTGGCCAGGGCAGTTCTGGGCCAGTTAAGTGTCTGCTGGAGAGTAGCCCACATTTTATTGCTGAGGGGCACATTCAGAGCTCTGCACAGGCATTAGTTATGCTTCTCCTGCTGACACTAATGGGAGTCATGCAGTTAAATCTCTTTATTTCACTTGGAACGCTCACCCCTGTGAGTCCAATTAATTAAAAGAGGTAAAAGGAGGAACTGTTATAGAAGTAAAATATTTTTTTCCCAAGGAACTTGTGCACAAGCCATCCAGAAAGCTGCTTTCCTGCTTTCAAAAACTGCCATATAATGTGTGGTACAAAGGCTCTTTTGTACTGAATCAAATCTTTCAGAAAATATTTTGTTCTTGAATTATAATCAGACTTTCACAAAGGTTTTGATGCTTCGAATCTGTTGGAAAATATGATGTGAATTTTAAGGTGGTTACATCATCTATTTATTACTTGTGGAAGGAACATATTTAGTTGCTCAAATAATTGCCAGAAGTAAATATGGAAGAGTTTGGGATTGTTGCTTTTTTTTTTTTTTTTTTTTTTTTTTTGTAAGGGCTGCCTCTCAGCTAATGCACTGCTGCTTATTTCTTTTTAGGATGGGAAAATTCGAGTCACCATCCTCGCACGCAGCACAGATTACCGGAAAATATTAAACCAGAATGAGGTGTGGTCCTTTTTATTTTAAAAAAAGATTTATTAGGAGTTAAATTTTTCTCATTGGATTATTTTTTTTTTCAGGTACAGCCAAGACATCTATTTCCTGACAAATCTCAGACAAATATGTCCAATGTTTATATTAATTTGTTCTAAAATATCTTCTAGGCAGTCTCCATTTCTGTACCCCAGACAATGAACCTTGCTACCCTTTCTAAATATCCAATGGAAGATTACAAATGTAATACTAAAAGTATTTCCTCTGAGCAAACAGACATTGCAGAGCTTCTGATAAAATTAAATTATATCACTTTCAGATTATTCCTTTTATTTATAGCATCTCCAGTGCTGAAGTCTAACAAAACCCTTCGAAATGCCTGCCGATTGAAATGCACAAACCCTTGAATCAGAGTTTGTGCACTCAAAACATAATGAATTTTCATATTGATTTATGTTTTTGAATCATGCAACTTAGTGGACTTGTGGTATAGCTTCTTTCATGGTAAACTGATAATATTTAATGTTTTCAAGCACGTTTTCATTCTCTGCTGTTAGTGCCTGACAAAAATGAATTGGGATTATCATCCCCACCTTACGTAGGGAGAGGCTGAGGCTTGTGTGGTGCAATAGCTCAGTGACAGAGCAGACAGAGCAAGGGATTTGTGCTTTATCTCCTGGGCTGTCCTCAGTTCACACCTCCACTGCTGAATGCAGTTTGTGTTCTGGTAAAATGGCAAAGGGAGAAGTTGGTTTTATCTTTATCACACCAGGAGTGCAAGGGAGCAATTGACTGAAGGAGGACACCAAGTCATTGTTTTTTTATTGTTCTCCCCAGCTTGTGAATGCCTTGAAAACAGTGTCCATGCTGGAGGTCAGAGTGGTGGACTACAAATACAAGTGAGTTATTGGAGGAAGTTGGTGTGAGCTCCTGTTGCCTGTGGCTGGTGGAAGCTGTCTGCAGGCAGCGCTGTGTCTGTCCCCAAGTCCAATCTGGGCAAAATTCAAGGAAAAGTGTTCCTGAGGGAGTGGTGGGTGAGCTGTGGGTCAATAGGTCAACATTTCCCTTGTATGATGTTATTATTATTGTTATGTTATTATTATTTTGTATGACTCTTGGTTTGGTAATGAATAATAATAATAATCTGATTATTTGCTGTTCTGGTGCCCCCTGAAGACACCACTTGAGGTAGTTTTGTGGTGCCAGGTGTAGGCATTGTGCCAGGAGGAAATGGATTGAAGGAAAAGTTCCCAAACAGTGCATGCCTGTCCCAAATAGCAGCAGCTCCATCTGGAGCTGTCAGGAATCATGCAGAAGAGTGAAAAACTGCAGCAGCACTGAGAGATCCATGTTCTGACCAAACAGAGACAGTGGGAGGAAGTTTGTTTGTGTATTTTACATTACGTTGTATGCTGTTTCAGAAACAGGTCTTTTATGCTTGGTTTTTAAGGTTTTGTTTGGGTTATTTTTTGTAGTTTTGGGGTTTTTTTAAGGTGATGCATTTTTTTAAAGACAAGCAAAAAGACAAACCCTTAAACTTACAAAAATTTAAACCTGACAAAAATATTTTTAAAAACAATTCTAGTTAAGTTTTGAAACTTGCCTGCATTTCTTTTAGTTCCATGCTGAAATTGAATAATTTATGATTCTTAGCATTGTTCCCTGAAACATCAGTTCTCTCAGTATTCCCTTCAGCTAATTTTGTGCTTTCCCCATGTTCTGTTGTGGTGGACGGAGCTGCCACCTCATCACCAGCTTTGCTGTGTTGTCTGCAGGGAACTTGCCTTTTCGGAGCAATTGAGGATTACCCACAACTCTGATATATTCATTGGGATGCACGGAGCTGGACTGACCCATCTGCTCTTCCTGCCAGACTGGGCTGTTGTCTTTGAGCTGTGAGTCTGTCTGTCTCTCCTTCCCCCTCTATTCCACACAACTGCTCCTGTCTGCTCCTGGGTGTTAATGGAGCCTCTCCCTTGCTGCTGTTTGACCATGGATGTTTGTCTTGCAGCCTTGTTTAGACTTCATTTTTGGCAGCTTCTTCTCCTGGGGATCAAAACAGAGAAAGCCTTCCTTATAAAATACAGTGTAATTATATCATACAGGCTTAGGCTGTGATTTCATAATCCATCATGGTATAAATATAATGGGAAAATGGCAAACCGTGAGAAAGCCTCACTGCCTGGGTTCTGTCTGGTAAGTCTGAGATCCAGTGGTGTTTTAGTGATCCAGATGAACTGATTATGTGCATGTCCAGGATGCCATAGTCCCCTGGAGGTTTTCATAGCCTTCTCTTTGTGCTCGGGACATGAGCACCAGCTTGCTGGCCAAGGTCAGCCCTGTGTCATTGTGTTTTGCCTAAATTTCTCTTTTCTCTTTCTTTTAAACATACTTAATCACAGAGTATGGGTGTTAGCAGACGCTCCAGTCCTACAGAGCTAAGCAGAAATCCAGGCACTTGTTAGAAGAGCACTGAATTCTTCATGCTGGGAAGCTCTGCTGTGGGAAGGCTGCAGAGCTGGTGTTTTGCTGCGTAGTCTTGGCTTGAGAATGCTTTGTCCAGTCTCCAGACAAGTTCAGAAGCCCAGTGGTTGTTTTCCACATGTCCAAGAGCTGCTGCAGCTGGACAGGGACATGTCTGACATGCAGATGTGCCTCAGACTGCCTCCAAGGCCACGTCTTGAGAGCAGAAGGCAGCGCTTGTTGTTGTTTCAGTGGAGCAGAATTTGTCCATGGTTTTGGTGCCTTAGAACCAAACACAGACATTTCAATTTGCAGAGGTTTTTCCTCTTTCACCCTGGTAAACTTCAGCACAAATCTCTGTAGGTAAAGCTGTTTTTCTGCCTGTCCCTAGATACAATTGTGAAGATGAGCGTTGTTACCTGGATTTGGCAAGGCTGAGAGGCATTCATTACATCACTTGGAGGAAAAGGAGTAAAGTATTCCCTCAAGATCAGGTAATGATGGCCACACTGGAAGGGTGAGGTGCTGTAACTGAAGGCCTTCACAGTTATCTTGCTATGTTCTGGTATTCAAAATATGAGTTTCGTTCTTTATACCATATTTACTTCCCTGTTGTGATTAAGAAATCATTTGATATTAATGGCTGAGGGAAGATGAGAAATTAAATTAATTGGCCATTAACCATTCATAGCATGGCTGTTTTGCTGTTACATTGCTGATTCTTTTGCCTCAGAGCAGATCAGTGGATCAGAAATAATAAATTAAAATGGCAGATCCTCAATTTTTTTCTTGCTTTTTTGAATGGAAGATGTATTGATTTTTTTTTCTGTCTAAAAGTCCTTATCTTGTTTTTCTAGGGACACCACCCAACACTGGGAGAACATCCAAAATTTACGAACTACTCCTTTGATGTGGAAGAATTTATGTATTTGGTGCTTCTGGCTGCAAATCATGTTTCACAGCATTCGAAGTGGCCATTTAGGGTAAAACATGATGAATTCTAAATTAGACTTCTGACTGAAATACTGTTTTTAATTAATCACAGAATGGCCTGGGTTGGAAGGGATTTTAAAAACCCTTATCCCACCCTCTGCCATGGGCAGGGACACCTTCCACTCTCCCAGGTTGCTCCAAGCCCTGTCCAGCCTGGCCTTGGACACTTCCAGGGATCCAGGGGCAGCCACAGCTTCTCTGTGCCAGGGCCTCACCACCCTCACAGCAAAGAATTTTTTCCTAATATCCAATCTAAACCCACTCCCTGTCAGTTTGAAGCCATTCCCCCTTGTCCTCTCACTACGTGCCCATAAATAAACAAATTAATTTCCCCCCATGAGGGAAATAACCCATTAATTATTTTTCAGACACTTCTTAGCACCGTATCTTTTCTTTATAATCCTTTTCTAATCTGGGAGGTTTTGATACGTAAAAACTATTTTTCAGAACTCTTTCTGGTTTTTTGCACTGTATTTTTGCATTCCAAATTCTGAAATACTCGTCTTTATACAAAGATATGTCCGCCCATTTCATGTAAGGTTTTCTTGGGTAGATCCAGGGTCAGCAGACACTGCAAGCTTCTACTTTAAATTTAGGAACACTTCAATGCTAGAGAGCACAGTCTATGATTTTGCATTTAAATATAAACTTTGACTCTTCTCCCTGTAGTTATAAATGCTCCAATAAAACAGCTCTGCACAGTAGGTTCAGTCAGTCTTCTGTCTCAGAGCAGGTAAATATTTTCCTAAGTGAATGCTTAAAATTTCAGGTAATCTGGGTGTTTCCTGCTTTTTCACATAAACCAGCACTCCGCATTGGAAAACTTGAGCAAATTAGAATAAGACTTGAGTTTTTTGAGGATTCTAAAGGGAATGACTTGTAGTTTTTTTAATGACCAATGAGAAGATGTATAGAGTGTCTTTCAGGAATTCATGAGGAACCTTTTTCTCGGAGTCACTAAAAACCCAATTGTTAATATTCTTGTTTTCTCAAAATGTTGAAGAGTTAATCGAGAAAACTTTTAAAATGAAATCTTTCCAAAGCCAGTAGCACAGTTCACTATTTTCAGTGAAGAGAATATTAAACCAAAGCTGAGTTCTTTTTGAAATCCCCCCAGGAGCTGAGATGTTCTAGTGGGGAAAATAAAGGTTGTAGTTCTTTTGTCTTAAGTGGGGCCAGAAGGATGTGTGGAAGAATCAAGATCAGTGAGATAAAAACCAAGAGTTCTGTGTTAAATTATGGATTTTTGGGGAAAGCATCCCCATGCTGGACTTGCAGTTCATCCACACAGTCCCGGTGGCTCAGAGCAGGCACACATTTGTATGGAAAAGCAGGAGAGTTCTGGTAAATACAAACATTTCACCACTCTAATTGTGGGTGGTATTGACTTCCCTTCCCCAGCAATTTCACAGAGTGTAGGTGCATTTACTGACCTGTCTGTACGGGGAGGGATGAGTTACTGTAAGCACAATTTTCATATAGATCTCTCATGACCTTAATCAGTTTGTAGGGGAAGCTGGGTACAGCTGAGACCTTCATATATTTTGTGTATGTGGTGCAATTCTTCCCGGAGAGTGTTGTTTTACTGAGGGAGAAAACTGTTTCACTTTAAAGAACCATAGAAGCAAAATTGCACTTCTTGACATGAGGGAAGAAAAAAAGCCCTTGAGCAATACCTGTATTGAGCAGTTTCCTGTATTTGTATGTGTCTTGTTGGGGTTTTTACCTTGTGGGAATTTTAAAGTAAAAAAAAATGTATTAAGTCAGTAAAATGCCTGAGTTTGAATGAAACCAACTCAAAGTAAAGAAGATGTTTAATTATGAAATGTGCGCATAGATTTTTTAATAAAAAGCTTTTTAATAAAAAAAAAAACTGTAAAATTTTTGGTCAGTGTTCACCAGGTTTTAAAGGCAATTGTTTTAAATACTATTAATTGCACGGAGTCACATGTCTCTGCTTTGTCCTGCCATCACAGCCTGATGTTCTGAGGTCCAAAGTGATATTCAGATCTGTTTATCTGGGAGTCATTCAGAGGTGATGCTGCCATCCTGCACTGCTGGCTTTAGTGCTGGGCATTTGAAGATTGCTTTGTGAAAATCTTTGTCTGTCTTTAACTTCCCGTGGTGCAGGTGATGCTGCTGAAGCTCTGAGTGAGTGCTCGAGTCTGCACAGAGCAGCTAATGAGGAGCTGCTCTTTCAAGTGATCACTAAAACAAATGGTTGAACATATGTGTGGAGGAGAGGCTGCAGGGACTTAATCCAAGGGCAAAATATCCTGCCAACAGTCACCAGTTTCAGCAAATTTGAGTGTAGTGACAGCAGTTGATGGCCAACATGTTATTCAGCCTTTATGGCTTAATATTGCTGGGGTGAAAATGCTGTTTGTGTTGATTAACTTTACAAATAGTCACGATGTTTTCTTGGCAGCAGAAGGAGGTTTGGTTGGATTTTTGGGTTTTGCCAATAAATCCTGAGGGAGCTTGGAGAGCAGCAAAGGTCTGGCTTGTGACTTAGACAGCATCTGGGCCATCTTGGTCTGTCGGGAAGTTGGAATTTGAGGGAATCCATGAGACTTTTGGGCCACTTGATTTTAAGGCAGGATATAGCTCTGTGTTATGTATTCCTAACAGACCATGGGAATCTTGTTTCTTTCTATTTCTGATTTTCAAAAAAAATGGCAAAAAATTTTCAAAAAAATTTTTTTGAACTTTACAGTTTACCCAGCTTTGGAGTCTGTTTAAGTGGCACATTGGCATCAGCATGATGAATTCACTTTTGGGATTTCATGTAATGTTGCCAATCCTGAGTACTTTTGGGATTGCCTGTGTTTAATGTACAATGTAAACTGAGGGCTGAATTTGGAATAAAAAATAATTTATGGATGCATGTTGTTTCTTTCCTTTTTACTTCAGAAGTCATCATGCTGTAATTTCAGTTTTTTCTTTGCGAAGTTCTGTGGAAGTTGGGTAAGTGTGAAAAATGGTTTGTGATAGGGAGGTGGCAAATCAGCATTATCAATCTTAAGAGTACAATTATAAATATTAAGGCAATACATTTTTAAAAGCCATTAAGTAATAATGGAATTGTTTAATTTTTGCGGTTAATCTTACCAGTACCATTAATGAGATAACTCAGGGTTTAGCATATCTCTTAATCTTGAACTTTTTTTAAGGAGAAAAACTGAAGAAAATGTTCTCCTTGAGAGCTTTTTATGTGCTCAGAAGGGTAAAATGTTTGATTTCAACATTGAATAATTGTTTCAATTTGCAGTGTTTGCCTTGAGTGGAGGTAAAAGCTCAACTTCTCTGAAGACGTTTCTCATGGATTGGGCTCTTTGCCTGAAATAAATGAACTGCTATTGAATACCCTCTGGCTTTGGCCCTGAAATGGCCACAGAAGGTTGGGTTTTTGTTAATTTGTGAATTCTCCTCATTCTTGCATTTCAGGGTGGGTGTGAGGTGCCACTGAAGCCCTTCTGGGACAGTGCCAGGGCTCAGCCCAGCCCAACGCATCTGCCTCTCCCAAAACTGCAGTTTTTCAGCAGTGCAGCTGAACACAGCACTGGGTGGGTTGAGAGGGATAGAGGTGAGGAGGGAGGAATAAATGTAAGGTTTCAGATGGGTAAAACAGGCAGGGAATCATTCTCAAGCCTGGAGCTCAGAGGACCTCTGGGAATGTGGTTATAAATCATGTGAAATGTGTGGAAACCTTGCTGGGACAGAGCCAAAAATGAGGGCAGTGAAAATATTCATGTCACAAACTCCAAGGAGGTGCAGGAGGGGCAAAGGAAAAGTTCTGAATTCCCTTGAATCTGAGCCAGGGGGCCTGAAAACCTTGGTAGTGACCTGGGAGTTGAGCTGGAGTGATGAAGGAAAGGGCAGGGCAAGTTGAAAGTGGGTGTTGCCAGAGTTGGGTGGAGCTGACAGCACACTCACAGGTATAATTCTTTATTGGCTGTTGTCCTCTCTTGGAACACTGAAATATTTTTATAATATAGCAATACAATATAGATAAAATATAAAATAACTTTAATATATAAATAAAATAGAATAAATAATATATAAATATGTATAATAGAACATAAAGTATTTGTTATTACAATTATTTTTTGGATGGGTGAATAAAACGCAAAAATAAATGGCAAACTATCTCTTAATTTCATTTATGTTTCCTTGTTTTCCCTTCCCTTTCCAGTCATTCTGTGGCAAATCAAAAAGAAGTAAAAAAAAAGAAAAATTGCCCTATTACTGAAAATGAATTTGTTTTGAATATGCACAACTTCTACAGAGGCATTGTTCTTTTGACTTGGATTTTTAAAAAATCAGAACTCGTTTTGGCCTTTAGAAAAGTGTTTATTAATATAGTATACCAAATGCATAAAACTTTTGAGTAGTGGGTGAGAAATCAATTGTCTGGAACTCAGCTCCCTCATCACTGGGGAACAAAACAGTGTCAGGAATGTTAATTCTAGTTAGGAGTCTTTGAGGGTTGGGCTTATTGAACACTGAACAAAAGATGACGTTCAATCAGGATTCTAAGAGAGAAAGTTGAGAATGCATCAGCTATTCTCTAGTTTGAGCTGAAAAGGAAGTCACTCTCAAATACAAATACTCTCAGTAAAGACAGCATGCAGAAAAGGATGAAATCTTACCAAATCTCTCATCACTGATTCAGCAAAGGAGGCTCAAGGGGACCTTCTGGAGGGGACAGGAGGGGACAGCCAGGGGGGATCGGGCTCTGCTCTGGGGGGCATGGGATAGGACAAGAGGAAATGGCATTAAGCTGTGCCAGTGAAGGATTAGATTGGATATTAGGGAAGATTTTTTCACCAGAAGGGTTGTCAAGTGTTGGAGGAGTCTGTCCAGGGAAGTGATGGAGTCACCATCCCTGGGGGTGTTTAACAGGTGTGGCACTTGGGGACACGGGTCGGTGGTGGCCTTGGCACTGCTGGGTTAATGGTTGGACTCGATATAAAAGCTCTTTTCTAACCTAAAGAACTCCACGATTCCGTGCTGATTATCCCCAGTTCAGAACCTGACACCGCTGTTTCTGCTCGCACGCTCCCGGGCAGTGCTGTGGCTGTGCTCCAGCGAATCTCAGCGGTGCTTTCAGAGGATCACACTGGCACCAGGGCCGTGCTGGGAGGTGACAGCCTTAGCTCAGGAGCTCCCGAGAGTCTCTGCAGGCTGGAAATGCCTCTCGAAATGCCTTCGAGGGACAGCCTATTCCAGGTAAGGCAGGAGAGCATTCCCTACCTATTGTCGCAGAGTGCAGTAGGTGTCACTAGAGCCCTTTCCAACGCTGAAGGGAATCCCATTTCCCATGCAGAATCTGCTCACCGCCGACAAAGCAACTGCTCCTGCAGTCATGATTTTGTTTTTCCCCTTTCCTGTTTGTGGAAGCAAAAAATTAATCCATGGAGATTTTAGCTTTTAGCCTAGGATGATTCAGATGCTATAATAATGGTGTATTTTTCTTCAGTTTTTCTTTAAGCAACTTAGTTGGTGTTGGAAAATAACTTTCAGTTAAGCTTTTGTAACAAAATACTGCTTCATGTTCTGTTCTGAAACTACTTTGTGCCAAACTCTCACCTTTTAGTAGTTAATGCAATTCCTGTTTTGCAGCAAAGTCTCAATTTTCACTTATGCAACACATCACCCAGCCATGCAATATATCCTGCACTTTCCTCTGCCTCGTTATTTCTCCAGTGTAGTTCACTGAGGAGAGTGGTGTGTGTGCCCATGCATCTGGTGTCATGGAAATACGGACCACTGACACTTGAAAAATGGTAAGAAAGTATTGGAAATTGGTGTAGTTGTTATTGTGCTTATTTTAAAAAGGCAACTACCATGAAGACCGTTGGTTTTAAAGAAAAATATTTGAGCTTTGCAGATATTTCCAAACTTATTCCCTGATTGCTTACTAAAGATGGAATTGGTTGACTTTTCTCTACAGCTTTAGGAAGCTTTGATCTGCACAAGGAGGGCTCTGGTGTCCAGTGGGATGGCTAAAGCCAGAGGAGATGATTTCTCTGCCTGACATTTGATCCACAGCTTTCAACAGCTGAGCAAAATAAAAATAAGCTGCAAACATTCATACAGGGTAGGAATTGTTTGAGTTACCATGCAAGAGGGGTGGAAAGCAGGTGAGGTTTGTGGTATGATGGAAGCATTGAAATAAGACAGATGTGGTGCAAGAGCAGTGCGTCCATCATCAGCTTCAGTGGTTGAACTAGGGTTTGTTGGTGAGGAAACACCTAAACTCTCATTTTGCTTTCACTGATGCAGTGCTGGGTTAATGGTTGGAGTCGATGATGTAAAAGGCCTTTTCTAACCTAAATGATTCCATGCAGACTGACCCAGGCCCTGGGACAAGAGGAAGGCTGCCACGGACAGGGCAGGTCAGTAAATGACTGTACAGTTTGCCATCTCTCAGCCATTCTCCATGGATCTGTGTCAGCTGAGGAACACAGACAGATCCTGAGCGTGCAGTGAAGTGTGGGCAGCTCTGGTAGAGCCTGCAGCAGGCGTTACCCCAGTTTGGCATTTGATTTGTTTTGCATCTCTCAGGTAATTAAAATCCTCATCATGCTCACGTGTCAGGGAACCTGCCCTGGGACAGGCAGGAGGGGGCTGGGGGGCTGTGTCCAGCACAGGGAGGGATGGTGAGCTGCTCAGGGCTCTGGGGTGTCCTGGCACCAGTGAGAGGGCAGTGGTGACCACAGTGGACATCATTCCTTGCCCATCAAGGGCTCTGCCATCAGTCAGCACCAAGGCGTGTGCTGGGAGCTGACAGCTCCCGATTGTTTCCTCCCCAATTACCGCACCGAGGCCTTGATAGTGCAATGAAATGTGCCTCCTACCCTTCACTTCATCTCTGTCAGACTGACTGGGTGTTCTTAGTTTGTTATGACTGCGAGAACTTCAGCGGCGTCAGAAAAATAAGCAAGCTTGTCTCCGGTGTGAAAGGCTTAAAGACAGGGTGGATGCTGTTAAATAAAAACACCTCAGTCCAGAGGAAAATGTACATGGAAAAAAAACCTCACGGACCAGCTGAGCCTTCTCAGCTCTGTCTTCATTTGGGACCCAGCGGGGGATGAAAAGAGCGAGAACTTTTCTTTTGCTAGACATCTTTATACTTAGTAAAGTATTCAGCCTTTCTTATAATTTATTCATTGTGGTCTAGCATAGTCTAAAATATCAGCCCTTCCCTCTCTGTCGTTTCACATACGCATTTTTGATGCCTCTTAATTCATTATTTAAGCAGTCTGCGTTCTGCTTTACCAAACACCCTCCTCCCTGGTACCTTAGTGCTGTCAGTTTTTGGTGTGTCCGTGCCAGCAGCTTTCCAGTAGGGAAAGGGAAGGGGCAGGGTGGGATGCTGAGCCCCCAGACCCCATCTCCTGCACCCACCCCTGCTCCCCTGCTTGGGGACGAGAAGAGGGCTTGGCAGGGAAAGGAGCTGGGCCAGGGCTCGAGTGCTGCAACTCCAGCAAAGCACTGGAGGATGTGCTGAAGTGATGCTCAAACATGTGCTGTGTTGAAGCCTCTGAGTTCTCCTGAGAGGGAAAGCAGCTCAGTGTCACTTTAGGGAGGGCTGGAGAATGGGGCACTGCATCTCTTGGTGCCCAGACAGCTGCACGGAACCCCCACTCCTGCTGGGACCTCGAGTTCCCCTCCTGGGGCTCCAAGAAAATCCATTTCAGCAGCACATCCCATCCCAGAGAAGCGTTTGAGAGCGCTGGTGAGAGGCAGGGGATCCCTTTGATGGAGGTGCACCTGGAGTGCAAAGCATTCCCTGTGTTGGCACTAATTACAAAGTTGGATAGCTGTCAACAGGAACATTTGCAGCTGAAAAACGTGTCTGTACATCGTGAAGTGTGAGCGGTGCTTTGATTGGAATTCTTGCGGCAATCTGTTTGCTCCCTGGGTGCGGTGTTTGAAATGCTGCCAAATGTGCCATTCCCCTCCAGAATGTTTGCATCCGGGAACGGTGGCTCGGGAAGGTGTCGTGTTCCTAGCACTGCCTTTCCCCAACAAAAAAAACTGTGTGGTTAGTTCAGTGCAGAGTATTAAAACGCCCCCTTCAGAAAAAGAAATAAAAGTTAAGTAAATGGAGAGGAACACAGGTGTTCCAAACCTCCTTCTTATGCCCCTGATGGCAAAAATGCCCTGGATATTATCTAGTCAATGATTTTAGCATTCCAGCCAAAGAAAAAGTTGGGAATATTTGACCTGTTAATGCATGCTTCAAAGAGAACATTTTCAAATGCTGTGTAATAAATCAATCTTTACTTGCTTTATGGCCACAATGTTTTCTTTTTCAGTCAGACACTCAGGAGAAAGTCTAGGATTAAAAAAACTGATAGCTCTCTGGTCATTTAATGTAAGTTCTACTCTATTGATCCGATTTGAAAGCATTTAATATTAGCTATGTGCAATGCCACCAGCTGAGGATCTGCTGTCACTTTGGGGGCAGCAGGAGGAAGCACAATCCCTGCATGGCAGGAGATGTTTCCCAGCAGGAGGGACTTGGCTGAGGATATCCCAGACCCCACTGACTCAGTGCTTGGCTAAACACTTTTACCTTGTGTTTAGCAAATAATAAACAATTTTGCTTGTTTCTGTGGCTTTGGGGGTTTGCCCCCTCCTGACAAAACAGTGTTTACTTGTTCTCATATTTACTTTCTCCCAGCTCTCCAATATCATATTTACACAGTCAATACTTTTCTGCTGGCAGATTATTTTTAATAGAGCACTTTATTAAAGCATCTTTCAGGAGAATATTTGCACTGCAATGCATGTCAGAGCACTGCTGTGTGAGAAGGGCTTCTCCTGAACACACCACTACAGTGACTTGCTTACCAAATTTGGTGCTTGGAACATTTGGATGAGGATGTGACTGCAGATCCTTGTGCAAATCCCACCATGGGCAAAATCTTGCTGGACATGGACATGTGGTGAAGTAAGTACAGCACGTTCCATGTGGCTTTTTTGCCCCCCAGATTATCTTTCCATAATTTTTAAATTCCTGTCACCCCATTTAACTTTAAAAAATTTTTTTGTTTTCCTTTTTTTCCTTACTGAGAAGAAATCCCAAGTTTCTCTCCTTTGGGGGCAAGTGTCAATTAACCTCCAGTATATTCTCTTACTCTTGGAGTTAACCAGACCTCAGCTGCTTCATTTTGATGTTATTTTTTGGTTGTCTTTTGGACTTCTGCCATCAGCCTGGGATGGAGGGTGGTGGTTGGCACTGCCCACACTGAAATCCACAACTCATCCCTCCTGGGAGTTCAGTGGCACTAAGATGACATCAGAGGAGGGGTTTGATGTCACTGGACATGGGAACATTTCTCCCCTCCACTATCCCAGCCAGCACTCCACAGAGAAAAGTTTAGGCAGGGCTGTTGAGGCAGCTTCATTTAATTTTTTTCTTTTTGGCTAAAGTTTCCAGTGAATTAAAATTCTCATATCTTTTGAGGAGTACGGCTGCATTGTCCTCTGGGTGTGTTTATTTTTCTATATGTCTGCTCATGGAGATTTCCTGAACCCCTGCAATTTTCCTACCTCCATTCTGGTATTTGACATTTATTCTTTGTGTGCTTTTCCAGCTCATTAATTTATTAAACATCAACGGTGATGCAGGTCTTTGATCCACTTAAAAATTAACCAACTACGCCTGTCTCTCAACCAGTTCTTGAGCTGTGGCAGTATTCCCTCTCTCCTGAATATTTTGGCTCATCAGCAGACCCTTGCCAGTGCCTGTGCCTGAGATGATTCCAAAGATCATGTGATTTTTTATGAGTTTTCCATGTTATTTTCAGATTTGCTTGCAAAAAGGTGCATTTTGCTCTAGAGAAATATGTGTGTAACTTTTGCTGACTTCCCAAAATAATCAACTTCTTTGGTAAGGAAAAAAACCCGTGGCTGGGGAATGGATTTGTCTTGAGCATTTCTTGAGGAAGGGGGTTAATGGGAAGGGGTCTCTGTGCTAGCAGCTCTGTTGCTCTCTCCTTGCAGAGATTTTGGGTGAAACCCTCTGGTCCTGAGAATCTGCACTTTTCCCTGTACTGCTGACTCCCGTAATGCTGCATCCCTTCTCTGCCAGAAACTCCTGTCCCTCCTGCCAGATCCATGACTTGAACATCCTCCTTTACAGGACCGCTTGATTTCTGTCCACATTCCCAGATCTTT
The DNA here is from genome assembly GCA_036630365.1 of Acanthiza pusilla. Taxonomy (NCBI): domain Eukaryota; kingdom Metazoa; phylum Chordata; class Aves; order Passeriformes; family Acanthizidae; genus Acanthiza; species Acanthiza pusilla. Next base: position 5,139,776 of record JAXCHO010000001.1, read on the forward strand.
TTTTTTTTATGTTTGCTCTCTTCCTATGGGAGGTAAAATACTTCACTAATGCATAGCACAGCCCCTAAAACCTAATGGCTCAGTCAGAGTTTACTGCTGAACTTTGGTCCCCAGAAGGTGAGAGCTTCCCTCCTCGGAAGGAGCCCTCCCAAAATCTGCCTCTGAGTTGCTAAGAAACAGCTTGTCACCGTGGCATGGGCTGCAGGCAGTTGTGTACAGGTAATTAGAAATCACTCCTGCTTTATTATTAACTGTTTGTTGACTTTTTTGTCCCTTTTAAATAATTTCCCTCCCTGTCCCCAGAGCGTTCAGCACTCCTGGTACACCTGCATCAATTATGCATCATCTGTGTGATTTTTCTTCCTGTGGAAACTTGGCTTCCAGAGGCTCTTTGTGATGCTCTAGCCATGACCTAACCCTCCTTTGCTGAATAATTCCTACCGAGAAAACACAGTTTCCCCGCTGTGTTTTCTACGCTGCCGTGTCTCAGCAAGGCAAATAAATCAGGCTGTCTCCCACCACCAGGCAGCCTTGTTTGCTCAATTTTGCTGTTCCATTTCTTGCTTTATTGAATAAGCATGTATTTATGTACCTTGTGTCCTTTCTCTGCCTGCCCATTTTTTATTGAACTTCTCTATCGGCCGCACGGCTGGATTTTCCTGACAGAGTTTTGGATCTTAAAATGCTATTTCTTCAGACCAGCTGTCACTTCTGTCCTAACCTTGTCCCACGAGGTCTCTGTGCATCGCTTACACGTCTAGCTCTGCCTGCCCCTTCACCTTCTCCTCAGCTCTTTTTAGTTTTAATACCTTGTACAAGAAATCCGGTTGGGATTTTCCCCCCTTCTCTTTAATTAAGGTGACTCCCTTATTTTTGGCACTTCCCAAAAAGCAGCACCCACACAACGAGAGCCCCTCACAGATTTTATATTCTTCATAACTCCTCTTTGTGCTGGTGCAGCACCAAGCCTGTGTCTCCCCAGGGATCACCAGGGAGGTGCTTCTGCACCAGCCCCAGCCTTAAATCTCTTCCCCAGTGTCAGAAACAGTCTCCAGCCAGGCTGAGGGTTTATTTTCGCTCACCTCAGCCTGCAGTGGAGCCCTGGGGCTCCCAGGGCAGCTCACGGCCGGGTGGTTCCCCGGAGCATCAGAGCATCGTGCTCTGCTTGGCTGCAGCCAACGCCTGGGGCTGGGGAGAGATGGGAGAGCAGCCCAGAGTGGGGATCTGCCCCACCCTATGGGGTCTTGTCCCCCACCTTGCCAGGTCAGGCTTTAGGACTGGAGAGGGAGGTGTGCGTGCTGAATCACCCGTTTGGGAACACGCGCTTGATGGGATTTCCCCCCACATCCCAAATTCCCATTTCTCTCAGGAGAGCACTAGGGAGCTTTGGCGGTGTGGGGGAACAGAAAAACCTTTTCCCTAATGGCTCATATTGCTGCTTAGCGACCACCTGCCAAATTCGATGTCTGGAGCTGCCGAGATCTGTGGGGCTGGGAGTCGGTGCCTAATGAAGGGACGTCAGGCTGGGAATGAGGTTTTTATATCCCACGCAGCAGAACACTGGGATGTTATTTATAGCTGCTCACTTGCACCACAAGCACCTGTAGAGACTTTATTCTCCAGCCCCTCAGTGGAATCACAAATGACAGAAAGAGCTGAAGATGTAATGACCCTTGAAGTAGGAGAAATTATTTACCAAACTGTAGATAAGACGACAGATCTCTCCTGCACTGTGTTTAGGGCATCCAATCTATTGCAGATGTTACCATAGTCATGCTCTTTAATTTAAAATTGCCCTGCCTTCCTTGTGTCTCAAATTCTTTTCTTGGGAAACTAAATCCTTTCATAACCTAAATGCAGCAGAGGAGATGAAAGTGGCTGGTCTGGGGATGTATATGGCCATTCCAAGGGAGCTCTATGTAATTGTTTTTTAAATGGACATGCTTGCTCTATTTTTTTTTTTTGGCCTGGTTTATCCTGGTTTTGTTGTTTGTGATATGTCTTCTGACATATGCTCCTTGTCTAGCAATAAAAAGCTACCAATATTTAAAACCTTCATTAATTTATAACTGGCATAGTAAGAGCTCTTCTCATTTTACTGACTTTTCGACCTCTGTAACAGATATAATGCAGGGATTAAAAAGGAATGGTTACTATTGGCTTCCTGGAATAATTTTCTTTGTGCATGGGTCAAAAGAATAAGGATAAACAAAATTATTAGGTATTGGAGACAATAGCCCAATCTGTTTGCCTTTAGTTTTTTATATCTGTCTCTTAACAGGGCAGGTGAGTCTGGAATAGAAGACTTGCCACTCTCTTGAGCTGAACATGGTCACTACTCCCAGAAACCTTGGTCACTTCAGATAAATCTCTCTCTACCAAATACCCAATAGGTCCTTCTCCACTGAAATCAGACAAGGATCCCAGCTTTATCTACATATGAGAAGAGTGATTTATGTTTGCAAGTCATAATACAGTTGGTCCCAATTTTTGTGTGCCCTTTCAGCTGCAGTACCAGGCAGTGAGTCTGGTAAATCTCCCCAGTGGGAGCTTTACTTATGCCTTATCAATCACATGTGAGCCCTAAGTTTAGTTTTCCTCCTTCTGAGACAAGGTTTTGGAAGCACTCAATGGATGTCCAACACACGCAGGTGGAGATAACCCTGGGGATTAATTTCACCCATGGCTTTATCAGCAGTCGGTGATACCCACGGTACAAGAGAGGCCATTTACCCACAGCTCCTGGATTGTTCTTCCTGGTGGTGCTGCAATCAGATCTGTCAAGGAAAATGATCTACAGGCAGCAGCTTGATTATGTTTGTCCTGAGATACTTCTACGCTAAAGGATTTTCAAGTTTTAATCAGTCTGCATTAACTGTGATGCTCTTGTAGCTGAACATGGAAAGAAAGCAACTGTTGATTGCACTAAAAGCATTAAGTGACCTCTCCTAATTAAAAGATAATGTCAGTGCAAATGAGTGGAGTGCCTGGGTCTTTAGCCTTTTAGATAGACATTAAATGAAAATCAAAGAGTTTGGAGGAAATATTTGTGGTAAAGGTAAGAGACTTGTTTGTGGAAATAGCAGGTCATGTTTCATAAGTTATTTAATCCATTAATGATACCTAATATGCCATCGAACCAACAATTTGCTGAAAAAGAACAAGCTTCCTCCCCACTTGTGGGATGTCTTCACTTACTCTGCCTTGACTGGGTCATTTTGCTTGGGAAACCTATGAAATAGTGAATCCAGTGTGTCCCTCTGTTGTCCATAAATAAACCAAATGCTTTTTCTCATGAATGCATGTCACCTTTTAAATGACCCAGACGTTCAGTGCTAAGTTTTGTGTCCAGTAATGGTGTAGTCAGTGTCTACAAATGCAGCCTTGCCTTTTTTTCATTAATCTCAGTGTCTGGGGGAGAAAACAAAACAAGTGGAATAACTATGTACAAGCACATCCCTTGCTCCTTGGAGACTGGAGTTGGTAAACATTATCTTCTACTCTCTATATTTATATAGATGCAGAGTGAAAGCCTTTGGACAGAGTAGCAATGGCACAAATTCTGTATGAAATCACATGGAGATGATGTTGTGTCCTCCGAGGAGCACCAGTGGCCAGAGAGCTCTTGGAGGAGGTGCTAAAGGAGCTAAATGTAAAAATGTGGTGTAATTTTTCAGGTTTGTGCCTCACTCTGACTCCTTCCTCTGTGAGAAGAAACAGAAAGGACAGTTAAAATATTTTTTTCCATGTGGAAGAAGTTAAATCCCACATGGGAATAGAGAAGGGAACACAACAGTTCAGATTGTGGCATTGAGAGCGAGGCTGACTCCGTGCGTAAAGCAGAGGAGAGAGGAGTCTGCTTCTCTTCAGATTAAAAGAAATGTTCTGGAAGCTGAAGGTAATCTCTTCCCAGGCATTTGTAACCGAGCTTCACAGCTGCCAGGTCGCATTTGATCACAGAGCCCTGGCTGAGGAGCAGCACAGCTGTGAGTGTGAAGGGGGCTGAGCAGCCCTGGTTGAGCTCTCTGTCTCAGGCTCCATCCAAAAGGTTCCTGATGTGCCACCATCCCAAAAGCCACAGCACGAGGTGGGCTGAGCCTCCAGGGTATCAAGAGGAAGGAGGAGTTTTCAAACAGGAAATATTGATTTTTCTCAGAGCCAGCCACCCACCTCACAAAAAATACTGTTCATCTGAAGGGAAATCTAAGTGTAATGTTTTGACACAAATACCCCCTTTGAGGAAGCCTTCCTCCCCCCACCCTGTTGGCAATAGAAAGTTAGAAAGTGAAACCTGAAGAATTTTCACTTCAAAAACTTTCAACTTTGAAAAAATACCCTCTGTGTTTGGCACAGAACTTTGTGGAATCTACCCTTTGTTATATTGAGGTCTCAGCAGTGCCTGATGCCTAATTTCTCTCTTTTCTGTTTTACAATTAACTTTTATTTTGAGTGTTTTTTTAAAGACCAATATGCACACCTGAAGATATTTTAAAGAAACTATTTTAAAAGGTTATAAAAAAATAAAATAAATACTTGGCATCAAGATTCTTGGAGTGCATGATGAATATTTTAACAGTTAAAAATCTAGCCAGAGAGAAATGAAAGGATTTAGTGCTCTAAATAAAACTCTTTGTGGGTTTTAATGTGCAAAAATGGACAACAATGGCTTTAAAACCTCTCCACAAATACTTATATCTCTGCCCTGGTATACTCTGCATATGTTATATCCATAGCCAGTAATGGTCTGTTATGCCTTTTTAGATGCTGAGGGGAAGGTATTACACCAGTTTTCTCCTCTAGGATTTTGCATAATAACCTTTAGGCTTTGAGCAGAATTTGGACCTTTGGGAAGACAGCTGTGGATGCAAAACTCAGTCTTTGTTCCCTGTGATGGAAAGTGAAAACCAAAAGAGGGGAGAGGAAGGGAGGTTTGGGAGGTGATCATTCCCCACAGAGGGGCTCAGGCAGCATAAATTGTGGAAATCTTACATAATTTCTAATTGTCTTGTGGCTGCAGTGAGGTTTCAGACCAACAATGAGAGAAGGTTTGGTTGTGTCACTGCTCAGTGTTTCCACTTCCTTCTCTCCCTTATACACATCCCCACACAGCTGGAAAAGAGAAGCTTTTTATAGTATCAGCTGTGACAGAGGTGGAGCATTGCTTGAGTTGTTATTTGTATAATTGATCAACTCACCAGCTAAGAAAGCCTTTATTATTTTCTTTTAATTAACCAAATTTATTAATGCCCATGAAACATGTATTTCTGTAATTATTTCTGTAAAATAATGTCTTTGGCTTGAGCGAGAGCCCTGCAGTCCTGCTGCAAGTTTGCCTTTCTGCAGATCCTACTGCTAATCGAATCTTATGTTATTTTCTTCCTTGCTTTTATAGAAACTGCTATTGTTAAATGTAGTGAGTGCAATTGCTAAAGTGGTGGTGCCAGTATAAATTATTAAAATTACATGGAGTAATAAAAATGTGTTGTGTATAGAGAGATACAGAACAAGGCAGTAGGACTCAAGCTTTTAAGTTACTTCAGAAAATTCTCTGTATTTAGAATCTGGACAAGTGATACTGTAACTACAGCTGGGTTTTGTCTTTACATATTTTCTAAAGCAAAATGTTTGGGTGCCATACTTTTCAGGCTTCCAGGTTTCCTTGAAGAAAATCAGATGGTAAGAGGTTTACTCTCAGGATTTTGATAATTTTTGGGAGCATCTTCAGTTGGAAGTTTAAAAACATAATGTCCTAAATCATAAGTTACTTCTTAAGATATATTTGATTTTTTCGTAACAAGGAGCACTGATAAGATTTAACTGTGTGAAGAGCACTTTGTATCAAATATATAAATTCATTATTTTAGCGCATAATATCTGTTTTCTTATTACTAAAACAGAGAAGTTCTTGAGAAACATGAGAAACCTATTTGAGAGACCACTACATGGGAAACCTTCACTATAAATTAATAAAAATAAACCATTTGAGCTTTTTCTTTCTTGTAGCAGGCACTCTGAGAATGGACATGGGAAGTGCTATGGCAAGTTGGAAAGAGACACTAAACAGCACAGATGCAAGGTTAGTGTTACACAAAAAAAAAAAGAGTTCAGCGCATACTCTCAGCCCTTGATGGAGAAGATATAGTGAAATGTTGACTTTAATTGCCATGGGACATGGATTAGCAGATGGTCCCATGGATAGACTGCTCTCCATGTCTATAAATAGCATAAGTTAATTTATGCAAGATCTTCCTTTTCTTTTACAGCTATCTCCCAATGTGTCGATATCTTCTTGGCACGGCCGTACCCAGCCCCGGAGCTGGAATACAGGCCCCGTTTCACTGGTGATTATGTTACAGCAAAAAAGCATCTGATCAAGTAACTCCTGATTGAAAAGACAGGCTGTGACAGTCTGATCTGAACGCACCTTCATTTCAGAAATAACTATCAGGTATCTGCAAGCCAGCCGGAATAATGGCTGGGAGAAGTGGGGGAGGCAGCGCGGCTGCCAGAGGGGTCAGGGAGCTTCTGCCGCTCCCCATCTCAGGCTGCTGATGGGGTTTTGCTCTGCTCGCCTCATCTCCCTTCAGCTTCCACCTCCCCACTGCTGGGTGAGCTCCTGTGCTCCAGGTCTCACTGCCACAGTCACGGGAGAGTGGCAAAAAGGTTTTGGGGATGCTTGTGCAGCTTGTGCAAGCTGCTTGTGCAGCTTGTTCAGCCTGGACCCTCTGTGTCTGGTTTGCAGATCCCGGGGGCTACAGCTGCCCCTCAGCTCCCTGTCCCTGGAGTTCTTTTCCCTCTTTACTGGGCTTTCCCAGGCCTCTCATTCTGTGTCTCTCTGCCCACAGTTTCTGTAATGGAAACCTCACCTTTTGGTTCACAGCTTTGGCTTCTCAGTCGTTCGGGAAGCCTCACTTTTGCCACTGTCCCCGAGTAATTGGGTACCAGAATCCCATGGATATTTCTGCTTCTGGGCTTGTTAAGCCATTTGTGCCTTGTCCAAAGAACTCCTAGAACACCCCACTTTTAAGCTCTCCATCCATCATTGCACAAATCTTGGCATTATAAATCAGAATCCAAGCAATCTTTTTGTCCAGTTCTCCCTTGCTATTACATTGAATTAAGGAAGTACCAATAAATACGAAGTAATCAAAGAATTTTCTGTGCTGCTTGTGTAAGTGCAGGCAATATTTTAAGACAGAACACTTTCTTTTCCCAACAGTGGCACAGTATCTCCCAGCCCCACAGAAGGGCTGAGCCATCCCTCTGCTCACCCCACGGGCAGGTAAATAAAAATGTGACAGAGGACCTGCATTGACTGACTTTGTGCCATTTTGAGCCTGATATCCATCAAAATCAGCCACCAGAAATATGTATTGATAGATCAAGGTTCACAACCTGCTCCATGATAAATCTGAACCCCCTTTGGTTCAGTAGGGATATTCTGGATTTACCTACATGTAATTTCGAGCAGATTTTGGACCCTGCTCATGAGCATTATGCCTTCCCCTACAGGAAGGAAGATTGATTCTGACCTTACTTAAACTAAGCAGCTTTAATCGTTCAGTATAGAAACACCAAGACTGGGCTGGGGGCTGGGGACACAGACATGGGAATCCTATAATCTTTGGTTAAGTTGTAATGAAATTGTCCAGGATGAGAAGGAAACAGATGGATTCTGATTAATTTCTCACAAGTGTAGACCTCAGCATCCGATGTAACATATGTGGTGAGCAAATGTCACTCATGCCTCCAAAGTGCAGAAAAAATCACTATTGTCAGGATATATTCATTGGCATATTGGCTGCTGAACTCCCAAGGGTGCAAGGATGCTGTGCATTACATTTAGTCCCGAATTAAATATTCAGAGGCAGAGATACCTAACCCTTTCCTGTATGCCTCACTGGTTATCACAGTTGAGCTTAATGAATTGAAAGAGGGAGGGGAAGGGAGATTTCCCCCCTCCTTTGTAAATCATTATTTACTGTGGAACGAATATCAAGATGAGTTGGTATTTCTGCTTTGGAGTGCTCAGTTGACTACCAATAGAGCCTGAGTTAGGGAAAATAATGCAGCTTTGAGCTGTAAATGAGCAACTACATGGCTTTCATCTCGTATGGATAGAAATCAGAGCCCAGCTCTGTGTTTGTGGAGTTGTTCTGGGTTTTGTCACTTCTGTAATCTATTCCATGTAATTGCATATTTAAAGAAAATGTAGTTCATTTATTGATTGCCACTATATCGTTTCAGGCAGGTAAGATAAGAGGCCACAGCTACTTTCTCTTGTCTCCACGTAGTCTTAGGGAGTGGAAGGAGCAATGCATGTGAGGAAAGCGAGGCCCCATCTGTGCTGAGGAAAGAGATTCATTACAGCTGACTTGTCCTGTCAGAATTACTGCCCCAGACTGTTTCTCGGAAAAGGATGTCACTAAGATATCTATTAGAGTATTTCAACCACAAACTTGAGAAAGGAATATTGAGCCGTGGGGTTCCTGTGTGCTCAGGCTCTGCCCTTGGGTGCAGCTCCCCACTTCCAGTCACTCCCTCTGCAAAATCAAGCAACATTTTCTGTCAGTGCCTTCTCTTCTAAAAATGAATTCCTCATTAGGAAAATGGGGGGAAATGGGGGAAAATGGATATTTTGCTCTCAACCTCACTGTGTGTTGAAATTTAATGCCTGTCTTGCTCATTTCCCATTCCACCTTTGGCAAACGCTGCTCCTCTCACATTATGAGCTGCTTTGTTTGTCTTGATCTCCTTTTTAACAAGCAAGTGTGCATCTTTTTTGGGATAAGCTGAATCATCTCAAAAAGAGCTTTATTTCTGATAGAGGAAGATGTAGCTGATAGGACTGGGGAAATCTTGAGACAGGCACATTAGCTGCTGTCATACACTGGCTGAAGTGTGGCTCTTCACACGCAGCCTTTTGTTTTTCCTGAATGGAAGGCGCAGCAAAGCTCACTAATAGCTGGGGCTACACTAAACAGCCCCCATCTGCTGGAGTCAAAACCTTCATCTTAATTGAGACCCCTAGTTTTGGAAAACTTGACCTGAGGTTCTTGTTTCCCTTTTTCAGTGTTCAAAGTTGTGACCTGTGCTGGACACTGGGCTCCTCTGGCCCCGTGGAGCACAGCAGTGTTTGGTTTGACTTTGTCTCTCATTAGAGACAACCCAACTCTCTATGCTTTAATCTTTAAAAATTCTATCTTGCTGATATGCAATTGCATGTTGGTTTTGCTAAAATTTCTGATTTTTTCTTTTCTGGGTTGTTTCCAGCATTCTTTTCCCGTTGTTGCCTTAATTATGTACCAAAATGGAGGTAACAATTTGTGCATTTGCAAACATTTTGCACACAGTGCTCTCCTTTGTCAGCTGGAAGTCCAGTTCACTTTTTGTGTTTTTTCCATGGTTCCTGACAATGCATCACTTACAGTTCCTTCCTTTAAGCTGTAGTCAGTGCAATGAGTCTAAGTTTGATAATTGCTTATTGCATCAAGACTGCACAAGGCAAAATCACTTAAATCCTCCTCTTATCTCCAAAGCTACTGAGCAAGACCAAACTATCTCATTTTTCCTTGTTTTATCACATGACACTGGAATTCCCTGTAAATGTTACAGTCTGATTTGCTGTCCTGAGGACCAGGAGCTGTGCTGGGACTCCTTGGCCCATAAAAGTCACATTGCAAATCTACATCAGGACCTCTAGACCCAGCTTGTGTTGCATGAAAACTTCAGAGTCTCATGATGCCACCCCAGCTGAATGCATGGTTTGCTGAACAAACCTGCCCACTGCTTTGCTTGGCAGAGGTTTTTGTGGATAACCAGGCAAGCCTGAAGCCGAGAGAAGAGATGAAGCCATGAGATGAAGCCAAGGAAAGTGGTGGGAGATGGATTTACAGCGAGGATAAAATGGTGAGTACGGAGATTTGCGTTAATTAATTGCAAAGCCACAGAGAGAAGGAAGATGGAACCAATACAGAAATATCGTGTGACCAAAAATATTTCCCTAAATCAGATAACTGAGAGCCTACTCACTCAGGTGGAGCCGTTTTCAAGCAGCAGTGATGAGGATGGGACCTGAGTGCACTTTGCCTTTGTCTCTCCAGCTGAGGCATCGCACATGGAAGTCCCAATAGCTGCTTCCTGTGTACAGCAGACCAGTAGAGATATAAAACTGGGGCATAATGATGAATGAAACTGTGGGATGTGTCTTGATTATCCCAGGTTTCTAATGTATAATTGAATTATTTTGGTAAGTGTATTTCAAGCCCTTTGATTTCTGGCCTCTGTTTTTAATTACTCAGCCCCCTCTTGCCCTTGTGCATTATTATTCTGCTCATTAGCATTCTGTGAGACTACAGAAGTTTGACTTCTGAATAAAGTAGCGTACAAAAGAGAAGGGATGCTTTTTATCTTACCACTTAATAATTTAAATGGAACCCTTTTCTTTAATCAATGTTTAATAGTACAATAGTTGTTTATTTAAACTGTGCTTTGCCTAATTTTGCAAACAAAAAGGAGAGGCAGGATAAACATGTTTAGAAATAATAAGCTTTGTAACCATTTTAATCTTCAGAAGACTTAAAATAACTCCAGCACTTCTAATGTCGGTTCATCTCAACAAGGCAGGGACGTGGGCCTTGAATGTCTCTGTATCATTTATGCAGTGTTAAGAAGCACCAGCCTATTTTTTTATTTGAGGGAAGCAGAAAACCTTGCTAATTGCAAAACTGAAAGCTACTCAGCAGCGTTAATATTGTTGGCATGACTGCCAGCTGTGATGATTAGGATGTGTGACAGAGGGAGAGATAATTTGATCACAGGCCTGGGGACCAGAAGCTCCTGTGTCCTGCTCCTTCCCAGTTCACCTGCAAAGGCAAGGAAAATACAGAGGGAGATTCAGTCCAGCCCCACAGCACCCAGGCTTTCTGGGAGGGTCCTGCAGGGCACAGCGAGTGCCAGAAATGTGGGTGTAACTCCAGGGTGTGGGAGGGGATGGGAGCTCGAGCCTGGGCATTGACTTGTCAGAGGAAATATCTTTATGGGGAGTTAGTAATCTATTGTCAATTTAGTAATCAGTAATAAATAATCAGGTGTGGAGGCTCTGCAGGTATGGAGCTTGTTTTGTGTCACTAGAAAATGTGACTTTGGATGGAGATTGGACACTGCAGGCCAAAAACCGGGAACCTGGGCCATGGCAAGGTCACGGGGACCCTCAGAACACAACACGAAAGAGATGGACTAAAGCATCCATCCCTCTGCTTGGCTTCCTCATATGCAAAACAGGAATTGATCAGGGATATCTTGAGGATTTAGAGATATCTGGAGACCGCTTTGGAGATATTAAAACCAGTGAGCATAATATCTGCATTTCAAAGTACTCTTTCGACCTCTTAATTCATTTTGACAGCAACCCTGTGCTAGAAATGGGGCCAGCTCTGTTGTCTGATGGGAAAACTGAGGCTAAGAGATGGGAGGGGATTGTGAACATAGGATAGCACTGGGCCAGGGAGAGCTGTGAACTCCTGTCCCTGTGGCTCAGCAGCCCAGGAAGAGCACCCACAGATGGTAAACTGCTCCATCCACACTTATCAGGGCGTTCTTTATCCTTCATAATCCCTGTCTGATGTCTCGGCCAGCCTAGTTTCAACAAACTGTACCCCAGGCAGCAAGATGAGACCTTTTCTCCTGCTAATCTGTGTCTCTTGTCCTCTAAACCTTTCCCTTTCCCATCAGTACCCACAGTTTCCCCCACTTTTACCCAGATGTGCCTCTTACATTTCTTTTGCAACCTTGGAGCTCCATTCTGTTTATCTTTCCTCTCTCCCCATTTCTGGGCTTGCTAGAGGTCTGCAGGGGTGTTAAGTGTCAGGAACTGTAGGCAAGAAGGTGACAACTCCTCGTGCAAGGAATGAGATGGAGAGATGTGATCTCATGCTGTGGGCTTGTTCCCTCCTATTTTGACTACATTGCAACTCCTGCTGATTAAAAGAGCATTGCTGAGTTGTGCTGACATGAGATGAGGGAGAGCTAAAGCTGGGGATTGGGACCCTTTCTTTCAGGCTAAGTGAGTTTATCCAGGATGTGAGAGTCTGCTTCTGGATTATTAATTTACTGTGAATGCTGGTGTGGAAGCTGCTGAGATTTTTACTGTTTTTCACACGTGCACTAGAGAACTTGCACAAAGACAGCTCAAAAGGCAATTTGCAATTCCACAGCAATAGCCAATGAGTGTTTTTCTGTGATAAGAGAAGCCTGCCCTGTTCCACAAGGCATTTTTTCAATGATTCTTCCAATTTAAGGAATGTTTGTCCAGGAGGATGACGATTTGTATCACAACAGGATTTAGGTAATAGAGCCAAGATCAACCTACTGTTGCATTGAGCCCTGTGGTTCCTCACTGGCGAGACACTGCCCTCTCTCACAGAAATGAGACTCGATTCTACACATATTTAAGTGCTTGACTTCCACTGAAGCATTTACTCGGACGTCACTGTTTAGGCAAGCAGCAGAGCTACGGGAGAACCTGAAGGTGTAAAGAGAGGTGATAAAGCTGGCACAGAGTCAGTGGCAGAGCAAGGAGGACACTCCGATTCCCGGTGGCTGCTGGAAAGGCTGCCGAAGTGACCCCGACTTTGTAGCCAGGGAAACACCAGCTTTCATTTTTTCCATTTAAACTAAATTTGTGAAGATGATGATTTGTCGATAACCCGCGGGCTGTGGACATGCGGTAAGAGGCGTGAGGAGGTTATGGCCTGAGCCCCCGCACCCTTCTCAAGTTGCGGCTGTCTCCGAAAGATGCTGCGAACTCCAGCCCGGCTGCGAGCCAGGAAACATCTCCCGTCTCTTCCCCCGGCTGAGCGGCGACCACTCGGATGCTGAAATAAGGTCAGGACTCCGTCAGGCGATTAAAAGCCCGGGCTGAGGGAAGGCTCTGCCTCCGGAAGGCAGCGCGATCTTCCCCGGCAGCATCCCCGGCCCGGTGCAGAGGGAGGGAGGGAGGAGAGGGCACCTCGCTCGCCCCAGCAGCTCCGCTCTGCGCTCCCCGGGCGCGGTGGGGTCAGGGGGAGCGAAGGGAGGATGCTCCGCGGAGCTGGGAGAGACAGCGGAGCCGTAACACCGTGCTTCCTCCCCCGGCTCTGAGGAGGAGGAGGAGGAGGAGTGGGAGGGGAGTTCCAAAGCCACTTTGGGCGCCGCGCCGCTACGTGCAGGAGCCTGTGCGGAGCATCCTCCTGGCAGCCTGAACGCCGGGTGCGCTCCCCGCTCCCCCGAGGGTGATTCCTGCTTTCCTTCCCTTCCCCGCACGCTGCTCCTCCGCCGCAGCCGCTCCCCGGCGAGACGCGGCCAGGTGAGCGGGGCTGGGGCACCGCGGCCCGGGCGGGGCTGCGGCCGGGGCTCCCCTCCGGCTGCCCGGGCTGGGGCTCGGTGCCCGGAGGTGCGGGACGGGCCGGAGCTGAGGGTCCCCTCGGGGGTGCCGGGCCGGGATGGAGCCGGGGGTCCCCGCCGGCTGTCGGGGCTGGTGCTCGGCGCTGCGCGTCCCGGGCGGGGGAGTGCGGTGCGCGCCGGGGGGAGGCAGCTGGGAGAGCAGCATCGCTTCAGCTGCCATGAAACTTGTATTTCGGAGTGCAATTACCGCGAATGGGGTGGCTAACAGTTTTCCCCAAGAGGCCAGGGGGGCTGCCCGGCCGGGGGTAGAGGGATCCCGGGATCCCCCGCACCGGGCACCCGTCAGTGCCTGCGCTGTTCGCCCTTCCCAGAACGCCTGGAGCGAACCCCTCGGGCTGGGCAGGCTCCCGGAAAGTGTCAGTCCGGAACACTCCAAGTATCGCTCCTAGAGTTAAATCTATCTCCGCACTGGGGTGTGTGCGAGAAATTCATTTAATGCCCCCGTTACTCCCGTGATGATGGTGTTGATAGCAAAGGGTCAAGCTTGCTCTCTAAATAACACGTTTTTTTTTTTTCTCTTCTTTTTCTTTAAAAAGTGTTTGTAATTTCAACTACCGATTTTAAAGCTCTTGAAACACTTTCATTTCCCAGAGCAGTTGGTTTCCCATCACTGGCACTTTCACCTTTTTGAGTGGGAGGATTTACTCTCTCTAAAACAGAGCTCTTAACAATACCCACTCCTTTCAGCGAGGCACGTGCCATCTCCTGACCCCAACAACTTCACTTTAACAGGAGAAAAGCTGGAAATAATCACTTAAGAGATGCGACTTTGCCTGTTTCAACAAGTTGCTTTGTTCTCTGCTCGAGTAATTTCCTCCAAGGCGCGTGGTCATTATCGTTAGCGGAGGATGTGGTGATAGGAGTGATGTTAAACCTGCAGTCAGCGGGGATTAATGCATGACATCACCGACAGCCAATGAGGGCATGGGTTTGGACACGTACTGACCCAAACTGGCTTCCAAAGTGGTGATCCTGCCGTGCTCCCAGGGAAAAACGCCACTTCGTGCACACGCCGTGGTTTCCTAGCGCGGTGTCACTGTGCTTCTCAGCCTTGTGTCCTCCTCTGCGACAGTCACAATTCACTAAAGTGCCACACGTGTGTGGTTAGTCTGCTTGGTCACAGGCTTCACTTCTTGGGAAGAGATTATTGAAAATGGGCATATCAGTGCCCTCCTGGCGCAGGGAGAGATGATGTGACTGAGCTGCTCTCTGGCAGAGTGCAAACAGCCAAAGAGTTCTCAGCCCTTGTGGCAGGAGAGCTGCCTGAGCAGCGTGTTTGAGCTCACAGTGCTTTCACCTGTAGTAAATTGCTTTCCTTTGCCTGATTGCTTGGAGCAGAGCTGCTCCCGTGGAGGTGGGCACAGTCACCGGGCAGCCAGGTGGGTGCTCCGTGGCTGGGGAGGCAGGAAAGTGCCATACCCTGCTGTGCCCGTGGCTCCTGCTGTGCCCCACCTTCGCCTCGGTGCCTCCGTGCTGCCAGGTCCAGCAGGTCTGAAGCCCTCAGCCTCAGTTCCTCTCACTTTGCTCTAGGGTTACTCAGAAACTCAGGTTGGCTTTTGCAGAATCACAACAGATGTTGCCTGGCATGGTCTGGCTCCTGAAATGTGCATTTTGGAGTTCAGGCTGCCTCTTCTGTGTTCTGTTTCCTTAACCTGCATCATTTGCTGCAGACTCCTCCAATTCCCCTGCAGGTCAGGCAGGCTTCCCCACGGGCTGTGCAAGACCCTTTTTGTCACTATCACAAATATTTGCACTCAAATCACTTATATTTCTGTTTGCTAGAATTCTTAATGCTAAAACATAAATTTTTGGGTCCAGACTTCGTCCCTGAAGTCTTTCAATATTTTTGGTTGTGATTTATATGTAGGCACACACACACAGTCCCTTATCAGTGCCATTGCATCGATAGCCCTTTGCACTGAGGGACCCACACAGAATATTAGCAATATGACTGACATGCCTCAGAGCTGTGTGTAAGATCCTTATGCCTTCATTGCCAATAAGACGTGACAGGATACATCTAATGAATTACCTTTAAATTAGAAAGCAGTAAACAAGCCATTATTGGATTAGAGGAATATTAAAATTAGAAGAACGTTACCATCTTTTGATATCCTGTGGCATATTTTTACCAGCTAGGAAATGACATGGGGAGCTGCAGAGAGAGAGAGAGGGTCTCTAGAGAACTGTAATGATTTTCATCTGTGTGAAATAGATTTTTTAAAAAATGCTATTACTTAGTGTCTTATGTTTAGATGATGCTGTAGCAGATTTCTTTTTTTTTTCTCTTCTAGTTTCATATTGATGCTTGATATATTTGTCTGAGTGACTTCAGTGCTTGTGGAAGGTACAGATGTGATGTACTCTGATAGCTAAAAGCGCCTAATTATTGAAGAGAAACACAGGCAAAATGAAACAAGAGTCCTGGTGATAGATTTTAGTCCAATACTGAAGAGCTTTCTGCCTTGCCAGGGTGCAGATATTGTCTGGGTTCATGCCACTTATTCCATGGCCCTTTTCCTCAGCTGTCTAGAAGGCTTCTCCAGCTCTAGTGATTGTGGAATATTATTTAAACTGCACAAAAATTTTCACATTGAGTTCCTTGAGTTTTATATAAATTCCGAAGAATCCACCAGTTCTCCTGGTCTTACAGCTCAGGTGCAGGAGTTACTTGGTATTGCCCTCCAGATGTGACTGCTCTGGACTGGATCTGAATTGGCAACTGGTTGATGGTACTTGGGAACAGCCCCTGATCTCCCCATGCCAATCTTTTATTAATTGAAGGCCAGCACCTGCTGTCCTCTCTCAGGCAAAGCTGCCCAATTAAGGACTGAGCTGAGAGTGAAAAGGGCAGAATTTGGCCAGTTTTCCTCATGTGGTAGAAAAAAATGTACAGAAAGAAGTAAATAGTAAAATATTTGATGAAAAGCAGTTAATTGTCAGGTTTCTGTAAAATGAAGTTTCTTATGCAATCTTGGAATTATGGTGTTTTTGTAATGCCAGCTACCTCTGTCAGCCATTGAAAAAATAAGCTCTTAACCTAGAATTAAACTTGAATTTGTGGGTGCAAAAAATGGTTTTGTTTGGACTACCAATCTTTTATAACACCCTAAGACCAATCTTTTATTCTTTTAAACTCACTGACAATATGAATATGGAGCAGCAAGATACCTTTGAGTCCTAAGCCTCATTCCAGTCTCCAGAGGAAAATCTTGAGCATAATATTTTGTCCTGGATTTTGAAGGCACACTCAGAATAAAGATCTCTCCTGTATAAATACTTTTCATGCAAGGTATTGGATTTTCCTTGTCTCGCTCTCAGAGTTTATGGCCCTGGGACTCCTTTTCTCAAGGTCTAGTAGAACTCCTTCAGCATCTCTTTTTCCCTTTGAAAATGCGATAACCATCACGCCAGCAGCTGCTTTGAAGCCGGAGCCAGCCCTGCAGATCAGGAGATCACAGCACACTCTCACCTGGGGTCAGGCAGCTCGAGCTGAGCTGCTTTGCAGTGCCACAGCATCCTGAGCGCTCGCAAGGACAGGGATTTCTGTCGGACTCTGGCACCGAAGCCTCTTTGCTATTCTGAAGAGGCTTGTAAGGAGGAACAAAGGACTGTGGATTTCACCCTTTTTGCTCTATTTTGTATTTTCCAGCAGGTATTTTGGAAAGGCTGTGAGCTGAAAGGCTGATTTTCTCACACTTGGTACAACTGTGCCAGAGTAAAACTCAAATAGGGGAAAGCAGTACTGGGTATGTCTGTGACTCCAAAGGTGACCCCTTGTTTTTATTCCCCTTTCTGTTGTGTTTCAATTTCAGTTACACTTTACAGGGAACATCTGTGGAATAAAAACACTGGTGGGGTCAGGTCTTTCTCCTGGATGGATATTTCCCTCTGCACAGCATCAGCACAAGTTTTCTCCCTCCTCCCCCAGCAGTTGTGTTACATGTGCTGTGAGGTATAACAAGGATAAATATATTAAGGGGCAGCAATCCCACCCTTGGTGTTACAGGATGGTTAAAGATGGTTAAAGAACTTAATCCCCAGCCCTCAGTGCCCTTTTCTGCTCTCCAGCCCCTTGCTAAGCATGACTCAGTCATGCCCTGTGTCCCTTTGAGCTGAAGAATGTGGAATCAGCTTGGACTTTCTGCTTCTGGAAGCAATAAACCTTTTCACTATAGAGGAGAGAGCAGAATTCAGGTGCTTTAGCTCTTAAAGCATTTGTAGGCTTTTTTCCTGAGCCTGCAAGATGCTGCTAACTAAACCAGAAACATTTGAGTAATGCCTAGACATGGATAAACCAATTAAGAGGAGTTCTTTCAGCTTCTTAAAACAAATTGCAAATTTCAGGTTCATATTTGCATAATTCAGGTTATTAATTAATGTGTTTGCATTTCCTAAACTGTGTGCCAAATTCCCATTTGACGCAAGTTTCAGAGTGTTGATGTAAGTGTAAAGGGGAAAAGGTGGAAACTGAGTTGTTGTAGGAAGCACTAAATGGTTAGTGATTTTTCTTTTCAACAAAATTAAATGAGCTTTTTTTTTTTTTCCCGAGTCAATTCAGTGTCACCTTAAGTATTCAGTGAGAAATTCAGAAATTCTTAATTGATAGGGTACCCAATCTCTCCTTTGTGCATCTCTGGGATTTATATATATTGCAAGTTAATAAAGCTTCCAGCATTCATTCTGTGCATGTGTAATTAAGGAGTGACAGTACCTCGATGTCATTTGCTGTGTGATGTGGATTCCAGTGGTGAGGACGATGGTATTTTATGTTGTCAAACACAAGCAGGAACATCCCTGCATGAATGAATCTGTTTGAAGGACCAGACTGTGGCTGCTTTAGCCTGGAGAGCAGTTACCCTCGGATTTTCTCGCTGCTTCCATTATTCACTGAGAGTTATGTGTGTTTATGATAGTCTGATCAGCAAACACAAGTGTGGTGCAGATGCAGATATATTGTGAAGTACAGCGGTTTACATTAATGGGAAGGATTTATCTTGTTGCAGTGTGGAATTTATGATGCCAAGCCGTGATATTTTCCTGTTTCAAAAATGTTATATTGCAGCAAGCTGATATCAGGGTGATAAAATAAATGTTTCTTTTTTTTTAATTCAAGCCACTGTAAGATGCTAATAATGTTGGAGACAGGAAGAGAAATGCCATATTTCAGAATTTAATATAATGCATCCATATTACAATTTCCTGGCAAAATTAACTTATCTTGGACTTCTAAATGAAACTTCTTGTTATGTTTAAACTATTAAACAGGTGTGGTTGAATTCTGTGATGGAAAGATGATTCTATGACAGAAGTAGGGGGGTTAAAGTGCCCTGCTTAAATTCGTCTTCGGGACTGTTCCCTATAATTTACAGGGGCATGTGGTGACAGGGTGAGGGGGAACGGCTTTAAAGTGAAAGAGAACAGGTTTAGATTGGATACAAGGAAAAAAATCCTTTACTGTGAGGGTGGTGAGGCAGTGGCACAGGCTGCCCAGAGAAGCTGTGGCTGCTCCTGGATCCCTGGAAGTGTCGAAGGCCAGGTGGGATAGGGCTTGGAGCAACCTGGGATAGGGGAAGGTGTCCCTGCCCATGGCAGAGGAGGGATTTGGCACTTCAAGGTCCCTTTCAGCCCATACCATTCTGTGATCCTAGGATAATTCTGAAAAGAAAATAGAGCAGCTCTGGTTGCTGCTGATGGTCTCTTCATGGGGTTCCTTGCTGGTTTCCTTCCCATTTCCTGGCAAATGCTCATCAGACTGAGGGTAACTAGGGAGGAAGGAGGGCTCATCTCTTCCCCTTTGCTGTTATCTCCTCCTGTGGCCATTGCCAGGGTCTGTGGCAGTGCCAGGGCTGTACTCAGGATATCCATTTGCTTTATTTCTAGAAAAAATAAGAGAGCATGAAGGAAATCTTCATAATTGATAGAAGGTGGTGTGGCTGCCCTGCTCTGGGGCCATGGCATTGCTTCCTCCCCAAGGAAAACTGGGATGCCAAAAACTGGGATGCCACTGGAATTGGCCCAGCATGAATTCAGGGAGGTGTAAAACCTGCTCCTGGCTGTCTGGGGGCTCGTGGTGGCTGTGACACTGTTAGTGCTGAGCACTGCCACTTTAGTGGCTCTGGAGCACCATGGTTAGAAGTCAAGTGCTATGAAAATTTCCCCAAACACACATCTCCTGCACTGAGTGGACCTGCACATAAATCAGGCCATTGAATCTGAAAAAAGGATTAGTCATTTCGTGGAATGCAGAGAGATTGTCAAATCTGTGTGTTCCTGTTATGTTACTCAGTTAAACAGTGCCTCTGAACCTCTGAGTTAATATCCATTATTTGGAAGCACATCACAGAGTATTTGAAATTGGGTTATTTAACTGAAAAGTACTACTGGAGTAACAGTTTAACTGTGGAAATACCTGCTAGCTACGTGGTGTATGGGCTTAAGTGGGGCTGAAGGAGGAAAAAACCAAAATAATTATTTTAGTGCTAAAATATCCTCATATTTTTGGTGTGCTGCTGAAATGATTAATTCTGCTTTTGTTTAATAATAGATCAGTTTCTGATCAGGGAGCACTGAAAGGAAAAAAAAATGTTAGATAAAATACCTTCTAAAAGATTGTCTTAATTTAAGAGAGTAGCAGGTAAAAAGGACTATCCCTCCTTTTCTACATCAAATTGCCATGGAGAGATGGATCTGAGGGGAAGTGGGACAACTTCTGGCAGAATGAGTGTAACCTTCCACCTGAGAAATGACACTTTGATAAGTGTTAGAAATTAATTGGTATATTGAGCTTATCCACACACTTAAGAGCATTTCCCTCCAGAACATTTCCTCCTTACAGATGTTTCTCATGTATTTTTGTGACATATATTTCAGTTTAGTAATAGAAGAATAATCACAGAAGCTGTAAACATTTAAGAATAATTACTGTTTATTACGCTGAGAAAGGTGCAGCCACTTCAAATACAATTAGTGCAGCCACTTTAAATAAAATTACTCACCCTGCCAGTGTGTATCATTCACCTGTGGAATTCTCCAGGTGAGCTTTGCTCACTGCTTGCCCCCCCCAGACTGAGATGGGTCATGGTTTTGAGTGGATGAACAGGGAGCTGCTTCCTCCCAGTGTCTTTGCAGACAGAAGGAAAACAGATAATGCAAGCAAAACTCCTGGGTTTTGCATGGTTAAACATTCTTTTTCTTGAGCATGTTCTTCAGCAATGGATAAACTATTACTGGTTTTCTAAAAACTTGCTGCTAAATCTTGCTTGGAAATGTAGTGGAGACAGTGAGCCATTTGTAATTAGCATATTTGGAATATACTTAATTGTATTATGGCTAAAAATCTGATCTACCTTCTGTGTTTTCGTCATGTAAGAGGAAAAACAAAGCCTGAATAGAGCCAAATTGGTATTATTTTAAATGCTTTATTTTTTTTTCTCCTACAGAAGAAACATCTTCTGTTTCAGTTAATGAGCACTGTTGTCTTTTGTTTAAAGTCTTTGTTGCAGAGGCTTAGAGCAAAAGGGCTTTAATAATAAAAAGGCCTTCTTCTCTGGAATGTCTGTCTGATAATAGCCTGTATGATTTAAGAATAATGATGTAAAATAATTGGTTTTCAAATGAATAATTTTGTATAACTAATTGGAGGGCAAGTAGAAAATCTGCATCCTCCAAATAAATGCATTGTGTCCCTAAATATCCGAACAATTTTTCCTCCTCTTTTTCCACCCTCAAGACAAAAATAATATCAAATCTCATTCAGGTTGTACTTAAATATGACCAAACTGATAATTACATTATTACAGAGAAGGGCAGGATAGCTGGAGGATATGTACAAGGTGCATTAGTACTGCAAATAGAAGCTGATTTACTTATTGATAGTGGAGACACGTTTTAGTCACTTTATAGAATTAACAATTGATCAGCTTGTTAGGTCCTAGTTCTTCATAAGCACAGCATGTTTATTCATTATTGTCATTACATGGTGCTGGCAGCCGAGGTCATGATTAGCAAGGCAAAATCTAAAAAAATCTAAACTTCATTAAATATAACTTCTGCAATAGGCAGTTTGTGAGCAATGCACCGATTCTCACTTCTCTGACATAAATAAAACTTATACCTGCCTGGCTAATTTGCATTTCATTAACATTTTTCAGAACCATCAGACCCATTTGCTTTGCCAAATGCCAGTGATTCAGGCTTGTAAAACTGTAATAAGATGGGCAACATAAAAGCATTACTTTCAAATTGCCTTGGTCACTGTAAATATCCCCCAATCTGCAGCACTGCAACTGATAAACGAAACACGCTGCTGCAGGAGAATGGAAAGATGTTATTCCAATAAATATATCCATGATTGTTTGTTACTAAGGGTAAGTTATGTTTTCTAAATCAGCATTGACTTAGGCTTGAGCAAACCCGATAGCAAAAATTCCCACAGAGGCTTCTCCTGCTCTATATGACTAATATATTAAAGAAGATAAATAGTCATTTTTAAAACTTATTACACAGTAGGACTGAACACAAGAGGAAACCATTTTACAAATCTGAAACTTAAGGTCACCTTGAGAAGAAAAGGACACTTTAGATGACTAGAAAAAGTCTGTTTCCTCCAGAAACTGAGATTCAAAGTTTACTCTTTTCACGGTGTCTTTTATAAAGCTTTAGAATCCCAAGTGTAAAACCAGAGTCTGTTTTGATGTGCAAATATTTCAAAACTGTGCAGTGGAGAGGCATTTAGACACTCGCATCTAACCAGCACTAGAGATGAGCTTCCAGTCTCTTAGTAATAAATAAAATGCAGAGTAATAATTAATACATAATAAAAACCAGAATATGAGGCTTTTTTGCTAATGGTTTTTATAATACAATCCAGAATTAGGGATGAACTTTCTAAAACATTTCCTTAGACTCTTTTAATAATTTTCTACCTTTTCCTTTTTTGTTTCTAAGCGTTTAAAATGAATCACGATGTATATTTTAGTTATACTGAACACTATTAAGCTTTTGGTTCATAATTCAGACATTCAGCAGTGTGAAAATGTGCTCAATAATATGTTTTTAGGGCTTGTTACTAAAGTTAATGAATTTTTTTTCTATTACTCAGTCCTAGCATGGATAGAACTGCTCCCTTGTTTGAGCTGTAACAAATCAGGACAACATTGATTTTCTTTAAGAGATGAATAATGAAAGATCTACATTCTTAAATATGTAGATAAAGATAAGTAACTTAATTAAAAAATTATCAGTGGAAGGTAGTGAGATGAATTAGCTGTTTTAATTTGTTGTATATGTCAATAAGCTGTACCATAAAGCGGAGTTTTACATAAAATCCATTTATGATATCTTTTTCTTCAATTTTCAGTGTAATTTCATAGCGTCTTCAGTTGCTAATTCTTTTGGAAATCGCCCATGTCTCGGGAATGTTAAACTCTTGGAGCTATCTGCCCTAACTGGAGCTTGTGTAAGTGTTGACTCTGCAGATGTTTAATGTCCAGAGTGGTGCAGCCTGATGAAAATAGTTCAGCCCTGATCAATAATGATGTTTACAGGCTCTGTCCTCGGCGGTGAAGTCAGGTTACGGAGCCTGATTATTTTTCCAGTGACTGGCAAATTCTGCTGTTTGATCACATGTGCTATGAATATCCCAGCTGGCAAAATTCCAGGCTAAATTGCTTGCTATTTTTTGACTAGCTTTACAAATTATACATGATGAGAAAAAGGGACGTCTCGGGGCCTCCGTCTTTCATCCGACGCTGCTTTTAATATCGAGGAGGCATCATCAGGGCGCCCAGGGTAGAGGAGGAGCTGTGAGGAGGAGCTGCTTTATTGAGATGTGGTGGTTGAGGTTATTAAAGGAGGAGACAAACAGCCTTGTGCAGGAAGGGCTCCTCTGTGTCTCAGACTCAGGGATTTTGGTCTCAAGTTAATGGAGCAGGCACCCACGAGTCCCATGGGTGGATTCTCCCGTGGGAATAATGATATTTGAATGTTGCACTGCCCCTGGAACCAGACTTTCAGAGTCCTCATGCTTCTATTCTAAGGGACTCCCAAGCCGTGCCGGTGTTCAAGCTCGAATCTGAAATCTCTGTGCAGCAACAAATGCATCATTTGACAAGCACGGCTGAACTTCTGCTTCAGGCCCTCGGGTCACTGCCTTTCTGTGGCAAATGCATTGTCCCATGGCTGGGCTGGAGTTTAGTTATTCCTGTCTTTTTTAGTCATCTCTCTTCGGTTTCTAGGTTAGGACAGAGATGCTTCACAAAGATCAGCAGATTTTGCCTTCTCCTAACGCTCAGCTCAGGGCTGTCCTGTTTGAAGTGGCTCAGCTGGGTGCTGAGAAAAGGGACAAGTTGTAGGTGGGCCACACCTATAGTGGGAAGGAATTGGGGAGACTATAAAACCTCTGGGTAAGGCATTGCTTGGCAGACAGGACATAGTTTGAGCAGATTGTCTCTGTAGAGCTGCCATGGGATGGTTTGACAACAAAGGGTGTGATTTAGGCAGCAAATTTTTCTTTTACTGTTCCACCCAGCAATGCCCTGCAAACTGCAGTGTTGAGATACTCTGGTGCTCCAGACTTTGCTTTAGCTTGTTTTATTCATTTAGTCTTACTTCAGCTCTTGATTAAACATATTTGTGTCACTGAGATGAGTGACACTTTGCCACACTATGGAGTAATGGATGGAAATCAGTGTTGTCCAGAACAGCACTGCCAGAATCAGTGATATAAATAAGAGGCAAGGAAAATTAATTGCAAACCTGTCAAGTCCAGTCTGTCTGTATTTTTATTACATGGTGTTTAGCAGATCTTTCTTAGAGATTCTGTTTTTTTTTTTTTTTTTTTTTTAAATTTAAATCCTCTTCCTTGTGCAAGTTCAGCTGCAATTTACTCATGGTAGAGATTGTTCATGGTCCTCTGCCAGGGGAGCAACTTCTGGATTTTCCCTTTCATCCATGGTTTCTCTTCAACCCTGCACAACACACAGACAAGACATGGCTGTGGTTCTGCATTTTGGGACAAGCAGGACATGAATGCCCAGAGGTGTCTGATGGATGAGAGCTCCAAGGGCTCCCAGGCAACCTCCAGCTGTGTCCAGACTGTTGGAATGGATCTTGAGCCAGGCTTGAGCTCTGTGTTCGGAGAGCTCAGCTGCCTTCTCCTGAGAGGGGAACAGGAAACTTCAGAGAGCAATACTTCCAATCAGGGTGACTGTCATAGGAATATTCCATTATTAAATTAGAAATTTTTCATATTCTTGAAGACTAAATGTTGAGACCTTCAGGTTAAAAAGGCAATAGATTATTTATGCTATGCTGCTATTCTCAGGTAATAAATTAGATGGTGCTATTGCAAGCAGAGAAATAATTAAGAATTCTGGTACAATTGAGAAGTTAAATTAGAAAGGATAAAATCATGGTTTAAGAAACCAACTGTCTTTGGCTGGGGAGCAAAAATAATTTAAAATGATAAACCAAACCTTCCACTGGCCATTTATTCTGGTTTATGCAGCAGTGTCAATGTTTTAAGTGGATTCTTCTGTCTTTCCGACTTGCAGCTGCTACAAGACACTTCATACTCACAAGTACCTCCTCAAAATCATACAATCTGAATGAAGCTGAACAAATAAATACCCAAGTATTTATTCTATTTGCTCAAAGCCATCAGCCTAGAAAAAGGACCAGGAAGATAAAATAAGGGTGGTTGCACTCTCTGGAAAAGATCCTTTGGGCTTGGCTCACCAAACAGTTCCTGTGAGCAGAGAAGTGAATTTTGACCATTGTCGGTGAATTTTAGAGGAGGATAGAGGTGGACAGGACTTCATCCATGGTTTAAAAATGATGTATTAGACTAAATTGGTAGTACATAACTATGTGAAAACATGTGGGGTTTGCCTAGTGCAAGGCAGGGCTCTAAATTAAAAATCTGTATCTTCCTTTTTGGATGTGGTGGTACCCTCTGGTGAGTGAAGATTTGGCTACCTGCAGCCTCTCTTGCTAATCTTGTCCAGAATTCCTGTCATTTCTAAGGAGAGGTTTTCATTTGGTGAGGGGAAAATATAAATCCAGTAAGTGATTTTTTCCATATTTTTAAAAAAATCAGAGTTGCCGTTTTTCTTTTAATCAGTGACCAGTATAAAAGCAGAAGACTTTAATTGCTGCTCCGGTCCCTGTGATGCAGCACATTTTTAATTACAGCAGCTTTTAATATAAACCAGTCCTGCGACTCTTTGCTGTCTTGCCTCTTTCCAGGCCATGGAAATGCTGTGTGCAATAACCCTGGAATTTGAACCAGTGGTGCAACCCCTCCATGGGCCTCTTAAAAAACTTATCTGACAGTGCAGGAAACTCAGGTGGGAACAGTTAAACTGAGAGAGTTCCACTTTTGTGTTCCAGTTCATCAATCTTTAAAGAGACACTAGTAGGTCAAATGGGTACAACACTGATCGATGGACAAGAAAAATCCCTTCTTAAAGTAATCACAATTCATCTCCAATGGGCAATTGAGAAAATAAGATAAAAAGATAGAGCCACTGGGGTCCTGGTGGGGGAGAACATAATTAGCTGAGCAGTCACACACTCTCTAAAGAGTCATCTCTTGGAGTCCATAAGGGATTTGCAGTCCATTAGTTTTTTGTAGGGCAGGTTCCCTGCAATGTGACAATGACAAAACCTGTCTGTCCCTCTGCCTCTTACCAAAGGCTCCTTGTTGTGTAGTTGCACCTCAGGATCACCCAGGACATGGCCTGGCCATGCCCTGAAAGGCAAATTTCTGCTGGGCAGGACAGCAGCCGTGGTCTCAGGACCCAGCAAAGTGCTCATGGCTGATCTTGTTTGAGTTGCATTTGAGTTTCACCCAGTGTGCTACTAAAAGTCTACGTGGCAGCAGTAAAGGAAGCACATTGCAGGGATATTTTCAAGACATTTTTGCCATGAAAATATCCAGTTGTATGTGAGCTGAAGTGACCATTCAGTCACCAATCTGAAATAACA
This sequence comes from Acanthiza pusilla, assembly GCA_036630365.1. NCBI lineage: Eukaryota > Metazoa > Chordata > Aves > Passeriformes > Acanthizidae > Acanthiza > Acanthiza pusilla. Next base: position 5,166,209 of record JAXCHO010000001.1, read on the forward strand.
AAAGGTGATATCTGAGATGTTTCATACCTGTTGCTAATTCCAATACAACTGGAATTTAGAGGTTGCTCTCTTCATTGTGGTTAGGTTTGAGTACTGTTTCTCCCAGGACAGAAATTCACAGATTATTTATTCAAAATGGAAAAAATGTATACTGTGGGGAACTGAAAGTCAGGGTTCTGTGAATAGTCAGAAATCAGAGAAATGAAAGACTCGTGCAATCCATTTCTTTAAAAAAAAAGGTTCAGCAGAAATATCTGAGTGTCTGTCCAAGGTGACTGAAAATACTGCGTCTTTTTCAGGTGTCAATATCCACAACCTCATACAAGCTCAGGAAGCCCAATCCAATCTCTGCCAAAAAAATCTCATTGCTCAAAGAGAGAACTAAATGTGACACCAAGTTAACTTTTTTTTCTCCTGTGAATCTTGAGGGTTATTTTTTCCATAAAATCACAGTTTCCTGGATGAAAATAATTGGAGAAGATTTTTCTTTTCTGTTTTCTAATTATTTTTAAGAGAGTTAATAGCACTCTAGCGGTGATGAGAAGCTGATTAAAAGCTGATTGTTGTCTACCCTGAAAATAAACAATCAGCGATTTGTTACTTTCAACAGATCTCACATCTTTAAGGCAATCATAATTGCCTTCAAGTGAGGCAGGGGAAGTGGGGGGAATCTCATACTTCATTTCCAGCCCTGAGCATTTCAAAGCATAATCAAAATTACACCACTTACTTTCCCCCTTGCTCTTCCCATCAATCATGCCCACAGTTAGATCATGAAGAGGCTTTTGCATGAATGAGGAATATCACACTGAATGAAGAATTACACTGGGTGTGATGGGCAGGGCTTCCACCCAGCATGAGGCTGCCAAACCATAGAAAAGCAAATACAGCTCTGAGATTGGTTCTAAATATGCTTTTGTACCCAAGTCCAAGTCACCATGCCATGCAATTGCCTCATTTTTATCAATCTGTGATGTGACACCTTTTACTTTTGAGTAACAGTTCCTGAACTGATGGGTCAGGAACCCAGTTCTGGAATTCTCCTTCTCAGTAGAGAGATGTTTTTCCAGAGTAACTTGAGGAAGTTACTGATAAGCAAAGAATGTCTTCTAACACTGAGTAAAATGCTGATCCCAAAGCATCAAAGTCAAGTGACAAAACCAGATCAAGAATCTGGGTTATGGCTCTTTGGTCTGTGCCTCCCTCACCCTGTGCAAGTTTTACCCTTCATTATTGACATTCTTTTTGTTGGGGGCAGCATTTTAAACCACCTCAAGTAGTATTGTTTTTGTTACGAAAATGGGAATATCAAAAATGCTTCCTTTCAATTTCCTAGGAGTTATCCTGTCCTGCCCCAAGCCTGACAGAGATTAGGGACAGAACACCACAAGGTACTTTGGCTTATGTAGTGGATAACACAGGTGCTAAAAAAATGTGTGTTCAGCCTGTAATTACACTTCTGGAAATTTAGTGCTGTATTTATGAAATGCTTTTCCTTAGAATCTTTAAATAATTAGCTAATGAGTCCCAAGTGGAACAATTATCCCACATACCCAGACAGTTGGGATTCTTCATCAGCCAACGTGCATCCAGTGCTCATAAAACATGCTTGTGCTCTAAAAGCAGAACTGGCTGCTCTTTGCTTGCTTCTTGGAGGGTGTCAGGAATTGAACAAAAGCAGGGACCAGGTTACATTGGTGACACAAAAATGGACAGATCCTGTGGCAGTCAGGGTGTGACACAGCTTAGGGAAGCAGGAGTGGACACGCTGTAACTATTACTGTGAATGAGGTATTTTGGGGAACAACAAGAGAATAAAATATTCTAATGCAATAGAACCAAAAAGAACCAAACTTGGTTGCAGGAGGGCCCTAAGAACCACCAGAAGGATTTCTAAATACAACATGCACTGACCCTGCCTGCATGAAAAAACAAAATGTGTAGGAGGCATTTTCAGTTTGTTTCTGCCACAATTTTCCTCCAGTAACCTCTGACTTGATGACTGTCTGTGTTCAGGGTGCTGAGGATGACACTGAACAGTGACTGACTACCTCACATTTATATTCCAGTGGTTTCTTTTTTTTGCTCCAGGGCATAAAGGATATGTAGTTCTCTTACATACCCTGAGCCAACACATCATCCAAACCTATGGATGCAGAGGGGAGCCCTGACCACCTGACTACCCCACAGGTGTTCACCCAGTGTAGAAAAAAATCTACCAACCAGACTCCATGAGATTTGGAGCAGCTTGTACCACTAATTTCCCACCCTTAGATACAGAAAGTCCCTCTTCATGCACAAACCAATTAATCTTTGCAGGACACTGAATTTATTTTTATGCTATTTGCAGTAGCTACAAAGAGCCACTTTAAATCCTGCCTTTTTTAAACCAAGCCTCTTCAAGGAGACAGTTGACATGTCTCCAATGAACTCCATTTTCTTGACTAAAACACAGCTACTTCAACCCTTCTTTAGTGCTTGCACTTGCTGACTGTCTTAATTTTATGTTATTTCCCTGGGATTGCCTCTTGTTCTTGATTTGAATGGCCACCCCTAATCAGGGATTATCTGCTTCTTGTGTGTGAGCCCTGGGCTGGCAACCGTGCACCCAGAACAGCTCTGGGACCTCCCAGGGCATTACCTAGAGGCACAAATGGACATGAGTTTTCCTCCTCCATCCGTTCCATCCATTCCTCCCTCCTCTCAGCCATCTCTGCAAAATTACCAGCTGGGTCCCCAGTGTGTGGGAAGGGAGGTGAGTGACCTGTTCTATAGCAGGTCAGTTATCTTTTCCTTCCATGGGAGAAATTAAATTCCTCCATCAGTTCAGGGTGTAGAAAACAGTGTTTTATGGCTCAAGATAACCTGTGCAACAACTTTAATGCTTTGCTACCTGGCAGGCAAATTTTACAGTAGGGGAAATTTTTTTTTTGCTGGGTCTGAAACATGCTGCTGGAGAGATTTCCTTCAAAGACATTTCTCTCCACCTTTTTTTTGGTGCAGTGCCTGCTTTAGATGAGAACTGCTCTGCTTCTGGGAGGGCAGCTGGGAGTGGAGTAGGGCACTGTCTCTGCTCTGTGTCCTCTTTGAACAGGGCTGGAGTAATTCCTGCTCTCCCTTGAACACAGTGCCTGAAGCCTGCACATCTCTTAAGCAGGGCTTGCACAGGGGGGTGGAGAAGATTTTGAGCTGCAGCGAGGGACCGAAAGAACCTGGATAATCACAAGGAAAAATTCTTTCTGATGAAGGTAATTGAAAGAGTTGAAATGCTGGGCTGTAATGAGAGCTCCTGTGTTGGCTGTCCACATTGGTAAGTCTGCGCAGCCTTAAAGATGAAACGGTGATGGTGATACCTCCCTTTCCACGAGTTTACTTTGGTTGAATGGTTCTTAGTGGGGTGGTAATGAATAATAAATAATGCTGTATGGAGAAAAGCATCTATTCTGCCTCCATTTGACAGCCAGAATAGCTGTACTTTGCTCTCTGAGCAGTCCTGTTGGTCTTGGTGGACTTTATCCTGGAGGAAAGATGAGAACTCACTTTGTGTTGAGAGAGCAGAGGAAGCAACAGCTTTGATTTCAAACTCTTCCTTACTCTGTGTGGCCTTGAGGTTTTCTGGCAGCAGATCCTCTGTTCCTTGCCCCTAGTCCCTTGCTTGAATTTGTTTCCTGATTCTGTGCACTGCTTCTTCTGCTTCTGTGTGACCTGAGCTCTACTGGCTCAAATTCGGAGGCCACAAGCTCTCACTTAAAATGAGTTTAACTGAAAAGCCTTTTTAACAGACCATCCACCCAAGTCACTACTGGGACTCTGGCACTATTAACTTAAGAAGTCTGTGGTGTCTGGGCCAGAAAACTAGGGTGATTTAGGCATATTTTGCAGGATATCCTCCCGGGACAGTATCTTTCCATGCCCACAACAGATGAAAGATTTGTTCTCGTGTTTAAAGGAGGTGGTGAGGACAGATTTAGCCTAGACAACTCCAAATTCTGCTGAAGACAGACTCAGTTCCCCCCAAACCCATGGCACACAGGATGTTTGTCTGTGTGTGGATGGTCTGGCTGCTGATGTGGTCGATACCTCATGTTATGTGGATATAACAGCAGTTCAGTCCTCCCTCCTTTGCAGGATGTGGAGTTTATTTCCTTTAGCTCTCATTGGCATTGTTTTCCTCCCCACCTCCCCCAGTTGCTGTTACTAAGTGAGATTTTGAAATATTCCTGTGGAAAGGGCTGACTACTGGTGGCAGACTGAGCTGCTGCCAGCAGAGACCAATGTCGTAAATGGGATGTGGTGTCATAAAAACACAGTTCAAAAATTGCCCCTGAAGTGTGTAGGAGGTCTGAGAGGGCAGTGCCCCCGTGGTTTTTTGAACACTTGTCTGGTTGATTTTTGTGCTGTCCAAAGAGCCTTCTCACTTCACTTTGTCATGGGGAACTCAATGTGACCAGATCTCCATCCCTCAGAGACTCCTGTAGGTAAGCAGAAGAGCTGATGTCAGCTCTGGGATTAAAGGGAAGAGGGAATTGGCCCAATAAAAAATTTATTTTTTTGCACTGTGAACTTAGGCTTGTGCTACCTCCCAGTACCTGAAGGGAGCCTACAGGAAAGATGGAGGGGATACTTTTACAAGAGCCTGTAGCAACAGGACAACGGGGAATGGATTCAAACTAATAGAGAGTAGGTTTAGAGTGGATACAAGGAAAAAAATCCTTTGTTCTAAGGGTGGTGGCACAGGTTGCCCAGAGAAGCTGTGGCTGCCTCTGGATCCCTGGAAGTGTCCAAGGCCAGGCTGGACAGGGCTTGGAGCACCCCGGGACAGTGGAAAGTGTCCCTGCCCATGGCAGAGGGTGGAACAGGATGAGCTTTATGGTCCCTTCCAACCCAAACAGTTCTGTGATTCTACTGCATCGGTAACTTTATGTCCTCTCTCAGTTTGCAGGGTGCCTTCCTAGCTGCTGTAACCCTTTACTGGTGTAAGGATTGGCAGAACCAAGGCCTTTAAAGACCTGACACATCCCTGTGGGATGTGCCAGCTGGGAAAACAACCGGAATGCATCAGGAGGCACAAGCTGGAAGATGCAGTGTTTAAAGAGAGGTTAATTAACTGTTGGAATAACTCGGCCAAGGTGGATTTACTGACACTCAAAGCCTGCAGATCAAGCCGCAGTTACGTGACCTGATGCAGAGATTTCTGGGCGAGGGTCAGGGCACTAAATCCACAGTGTGAGACACTGTTTCCCTGTATCCGCCCGTTCCCGGGGCTAACGGGGCTCCGGGAGGACACGGGCCGTCACCGTGGGGTGGAGGTCAGCGCGTCCCCGGGCCCAGCCCCCGAGGGCAGACGGAACCACGCGTTAATGGCATTAATGCCGGGCGCTAATTGTCCCGGACAGCCGTGCCGGCACGGAGCAGCGCTGCTGCCGGGGGGGCCGGGGAGCGGGGCTGGGCGGCGCAGCCGAGCGGGTGGGGTTCGGTGAGATTCCCGAGAGCTGCCCGGGGCCGAGAATGGTGAAAATCCCGGCGGCAATGGGGAAAATCCCGGCGGGAACGGGGAAAATCCCGGCGAGAATGGTGAAAATCCCGAGGCGAACAGTGAAAATCCCGGCGCGAATGGGCCGGGCCGGGCCGGGGCTGCGGCGGCGGCGCGCGGCCGCCAGGGGGCAGCACCGCCCCGAGGGATCCTTGGGAAGCTCCGGGATCGCTCGGGAAGGGCCGGGAGAGGGCCTCGGATGGGCCTGCAGGGACAGCATGCGCCTGCCCATGGCCTTGAGTCCCCACAGGGACACCGTCCACCTGCATCCCCTACATCCCCGCAGGGACACCATCCACCTGCACCCTCTGCATCCCCACAGGGACACCATGCACCTGCACCCCACAGGGACACCATCCACCTGCACCCTCTGCATCCCCACAGGGACACCATGCACCTGCACCCCACAGGGACACCATCCACCTGCACCCTCTGCATCCCCACAGGGACACCATCCACCTGCACCCCCTGCACCCCACAGGGACACCATGCACCTGCCACTGCATGCATCCTCACAGGGACACCATCCACCAGCATCCCCACAGGGACACCATTCACCCGCTCACGGCCCTATGTCCCCACAGGGACACCGTCCACCTGCACCGCCTGCACCCCCACAGGGACACCATCCACGTGCCCATGGCCTTGCATCCCCACAGGGATATCACCCACCTGCCCACGGCCCTACATCCCTACAGGGACACCATCCACCCATCCATGGCCCTGCAAACCCACAGGGACATCACCCACCCGCCCACAGCCTTGCATCCCCACAGGGACACCATCTACCTGCAGCCCAGGAACTGCCCTGGGCCAGGGGTAACATCAGCACACCATCAGGGATGGATCGGGCTGGAAGGAGCCTTAAGGATCCTCTCATTCCACCCCCCCACCGCCATGGGCAGGGACACCTTCTACCCCAGGTTGCTCCAAGCCCCATCCAGCCTGGCCTTGGACACTTCCAGGGATGGGGCAGCCACAGCTTCTCTGGGCAACCTGTGCCAGGGCTTCACCAATCTCACAGGGAAAAAACTTTTATATAACATCTAATATAAATCTCTCCTCTTTTAGTTTAAAATCATTCCCCCTTGTCCTGTCAGTACCTGCCTGTGTAAAAAGTCACTCTCCCTCTTTTTTATAAGCCCCCTTCAAGTACTGTCGCTGAATACCTACCCTGTTCATAGTGATGTAGGCCCAAAATGGGTCTCTGTGTTATCAGCCAGTGTGAAGATGTTTGCTTTAGGTCTCTCTTTTGTCTCTAGTTCCCCCTCAAACAGCAATACTTTTCAACTACATGCAGTGATCAGACTAGACCTTTTCCCCCCCTCTTCTAAGAAATGTCAGATATTCCTCTATTTCCCCTTTGTTTCCCTTTTCCCTTTATTCAGTAAGAGATAACAGTTAAGCCAGGCTGACAGTGGGCAAAGTCAGGCTGGCAAACCCCCTGAACAGTACATGGCCCCCAAATTCCTTTCCTTTTCACCCCTTGCTTTACACAAGAGTAGTCTTTAAGGGATGCACAGCTGTTTTTTAAGTGAGGAATTACTTAGAATGGAGAAATTAAGGCCTTTTAAATATTTAATGAAAGGAGGTTTTCTAAATTATTTAATAGCTTATTATAAAAGATGGCATAAAATGGTTTAGTAATTTATTCTTTGCAGAAAGTAGCCGCAAGAAGCATTTTACAACATGTAAATATTGGTAGGAAATGCACCTAATTTAAAATGTTATCTTATTCCACCTATCAAAGGAATTATACAGTGCCTATACAGTTTTCAAATAACTTTAGACCTTTATTGTTTCTGTTCTTGAAACACTTCCCTGGCATAGGGAAAAGCTGTTCATACCCATTTTCCTGGAGTGCAGAGGCACAGAGAGCAGACTGTGCTGGGACCAAGGCGCGGCAGATCTAACCATTGCAATTCCCTCCAGATCCCAGAACTCACAATCTTCATTTGCCCTAAATACTGACCATGGGGTGTTGTGTAGCCTTCGGGGAACTCCTGTGCAAAGCAGGAGTTGCTCATGGCCAGTCCATGCATAAGTTCTGAGAGTGGAACCCTTCCCCTCTCCCATTCTCTCTTCCTTTTCTACAGTTTTGCAGGAGATGGAGGTGGGGCTCAGTTGCTCCCTGGCTGGAGCTCGTTGTATGAAAACAAACAAGCAGCTCTGTTTCCCAAAATAATGTGTCACCCTGAGATGAGGCAGGGACCAGCAGTTAAATCCACTGTTCACAAAATACACACAAAACATGTTTTTGTTGTGAAAAGTCTGGAATTCCTTTTACAGTTATTAACCAGGTGAGCCTCTTGTTTCTGTTCTGATCGGTCTCCTTTATTGACATGAACCAGCTGAAGCTGGTTTCAGGAGTTTGCCTTAATCTTCCCTTAAACAACTCTATTTTTTAAAGAAATATCACTGCCTGGAAGTCATCAGAAAGCCTGGAGATATGCAGGTGGATGTATCATCTGTCACTTTTGCTGCATCCACTTAATTAGAGTGAGTTGGGCTAATCAATACTCCCTTGCCTTTTACCAGTGTTTAACATGTGTTTACAGAACAGGTTACACTGACTATTTGTATTTACCTGTAGAAGCATCTGCACAGGGTTTTATTTTCCTCTCTAATAAAAATTATGGAACAGATAAGCACTAAAACCCAAGTTAGTGTATTGCAGTATTGATTTCTACAAGAGCGCTGTAAGAATATATTTATCTACCTGTCCTATTATGAAATGGGTAAAAATGTACCACATAACCATTTCAGTCAGTCAATGCTATATTGAAAATCCTGTTGATTTGCTTCTTCTTAATAGGCCTTTTGAGGCACACTGTGTTTTTATTTTTATTTTTTATTTTATGTGTATTTGTGGAAGAAAAGATTAATACAGGGTGGTAGTGCTTTTTTCTTAAGACAACTCTTTGCCCACATTTTGTTTTGATTTCCACTCATGATTTGATAGAACTGCTGATTTTGGCTCACCCTGGAGCTCCACCTTGGAAAGCAAAGAGAATAAAATGTGATTAATTATAGATTGCTGGCTTGGCACCTCTTTAATTCCAGCAATTACTCTATTTTCTCATGGCATTCTGAACAAAAAGGAGCTGTTAGGGCCAGGTTGGATGAGGTTTTGAGCAACCTGGTCTAGTGGAAGGTGTCCTTGCCCATGGCAGGGGTTTGGAACAAGATGAGCTTCAAGGTCCCTTCCAAGCTGTGACTGGAAGGTTCTCTGATTCTATGAGTGTGTTGAGCCAGGGGCTTTCCTGTCCTGAGCTGCTTAAAGGTGCTTTTATGACCCCAGACATGCTCTTCCCTCCAGTGTGGTGGTGTACTTTCGTGTTTCTTAAAAGCAAATTTCTAATTGATCAAAGGAAGAGTGAAATGAAAGGCATGGTGGATAGGATGAGAAAGGTTATTGTGATCACTGTGTAGGTGAAGACCACATTATTATTGCTCTCACAAATTGCTCTGTGTTGTGTTTTCAGTAGCAGAAGGTCAAGTTGTGCCCAGGGATGGAAGAGAGAGAACAAATATAAACAGCGAAAGGGAAGAGGCCGGAATGCCTATAAAATGGAGTGTTTGAGCTCGTTATTCCGTGGAATGTGTGTCAGTGCTGCTGCAAAAGTGATTCCGTGTGGAGATTTCAGAGTGTAACTGCTGGGTGTGGGTGGGCTGGGTGTGAGAGGTGATGTTGGGAGTGAGGAGAGGCAGAAGGGTCAGAAGGTGCAATAATGCATCCATCCCACAGACAGCTCCTGTGGATGTGACCCTCTGCTCTTTAAGTGGGTTCCAGGACCTGGGCCAAATCTTTATGAGGGCAATGACAGATTTTTCCCACTGTATTCAATAATCTCTGGCTCAAACTGTTGGAGGCTTCGTGGAATCATGTGGAAATGTGTTTGCACTATGGTGCAGCCTTAGACTTTACAGCTTTCCCAGCAGCTGGGTGGTGAGAGGGCACGGGGTGATAAAACCCCAGTGAGCTGCAAACATTCTGTTTGCAACTCCTAGTACAGCAAACTCTGCCTTTGGTTAATGTAGTGATAACCCAGAGCTGCCTCACCACAGCTCCTCTGTGTTCTCAGAAAGAAAACAGCAACACAACTGCTGCCTTTTGCCCTGGATTGCACTGTAGATGGCACTGTGAAACTAAGATTTTGGTAACAAAGATGTATTTTACAGCACCATTCCAGACGTTAATTGCAGTGTAATGTGACTTTCTTTCTAGGTCCCTGAAGTGAAGGAAAAATTCTGAGATGCAGAAAGGCTTATTTGCTGCCGCAAATGGGAATCTGGAATAACTATGAAAAACACACTGAAATAATTGTGTTTGACTGGAACAAAATTCTTGCAAAGTCCCCAAGGTAAGAGCACTTTTTATCTTTCAAATGACACTGAAGATTCGCTGTTCTGGTTAGCAACAATATCCACTTGAATCCAACAGAGAATGAAGGCTTGACATTTCTGAAAGCGGCAGCCCACTGACGCTGAAGGGCTCAGCACCCCTTGCTGCATCTGTCTGCCAAATTTCATTTTTCCCCTGCCTTTTCAAAGATCCACTTGTATTTCTTTACATTAGCAGGCTGAAAAACTTGTGTCCTGTCTACCTGCAAGGGAAACTAGTCTGCAAATGTGTCCTTTGGATGGTACTGGATGCTTTTAGCAGCCGTTAGGTTTGGGTATGACCAAGTGGATTCTGTGCAGTGATACACACTTATTCCTGGACTTGAACATTCTTACACAGGGTTAAGGTTACCCTCTTAACCTCATGAGCCCTGGTTTCACATTCCTTGTTTAATATCACAAAAGAGTCAAACTCAATTGGGGAAAAACATTAGACCAAGAAAACGAAGGTTAAGTTCAGCTCGCTCCTAAAAAAAAATGAGGTTGTTTTAACTGGGAAAGGTTTGGATGACCAAAATCTGAAATGGCACACTAATTTCAGAACTTCCTAGGGAGTTTTCTTGGGCTAATACTGGATCAACAGCAATAATGACATTTATGCTAGTTTCACAGTGACTCAGTCCCATTAGCTGCAGGGACATGATGTGGTTCAGCTGATGCAAGAGGTGAATTATGTTCAGCGGCTCTGAATTAGCCTGGGAGTGCTCCACAAGAGGCTACTCACAGGGTAGGTGAGGAGCAGTGACATCTTTATCTTCTGGGCTTGACTCATGCTCCCAGAAGGTTCCTCTGTACAGCTGTAAAAGACCATCAGGGTGTTTGTTTCTGTATTTGGGGTGGTGACATATTGGGTTCCAAACAGAGCATCTTTTAAAAGCCTGAAAAGGTACCATTTTACCAAATCAGTCCTTAAAGTGTGGCTTCTTTACATGCATTTTTTCATTTTCTGAAATCTGTAGACTTGGTGAGCTTCCCCCCCCCTCCAATATTTATGTAATTAAAAAAAAGATTGTAGGTTGGAGGCACTGGAGTTTGCACCAATGTATTTTTTTCTCAAGTGTAAAACAGTATTTGTTGCTAAAAAATATTTACATGCAGCAGGCTTCTGGTTTCTTAACTTTTGATATTAATAACTGCATTTTTGATTTGTCTGGGCTTTATGAACATTTACAATTAGAGAAAAATATTGTTTTGCAAAGTGTCTAAGGGGAAATTATGCAGGTGCTTTTAAATGAGAAAACACGGCCTCTGTTTTTGTTTCATTTGTAGATATTTATCAAATTTAAACAACATCCAAGTGCTTTACTTGGTTGTGACAGTAGAGCTGTTAAGAAATGTGTTGCTTGGGATTTTTTTTAAAACTAGTCTTTTCGGTACTTGAATATTAGATTAGCTGACTAGTCTTAGGCATTTTCAAGGTATATGGATTTTTTTTTTAGAAAATGCTTGGAAGACTTTGAACTGGAATCTGCGGGGGAAAGAATTTCCCAAAAGACTTTTTTGGTGCAAATAAACTCATGATAGGCTTGCCCAAATCCTAGTGTGCTGATTAACTGCAGACTAACGTCACTGCCATGAAAACAGAATTTGGTTCAATTTATGCAAATCTATAAATTGCCTTTAATTAATTTGATGTATTCCTGCTTACAGAATTTGCTGAAAGTGTGGAACATGGTATCTAAGGGTTCAATTGCATAACACCCATTTATGTATTATACAAGCAATAAATCATCATAACTGAGTTTAAGAAGATGATTAGATTCCCTTTCTATATGATGAATGGCATAACATAAGCTATTGAGGGATTTAATTGTAGATATTTGCAGAAAAATTACTGCGGATTTGCGATCATAGTTCTAAGAATAACATGAATAAGAGTAACAACACCTTCTTCAGAGCAAACGTTTTCTGAGACGGAATTTCCAACACCCTGGCAGGGAAGTGAGTCCTTGCATATCTGACTGAGGTGCTGTTTCATGAGTGTTTTACCCTCAGCACACTGGCTGATCCCCAGGAAATCTCCGAAATATTGTGTGTTAGGGAGACCCAGCCAATTCCTGTGCATGGCTACAGGGGAGTTAGCAAATATGTCCTGAGAAGTGTAAAGTAAAAATTACTTTTTTTTTTTCCTATCATTGGAGCAGGTGCAGTTTAAAAAAAGTAGCACAACTTGTAAATATGTATGTATAATTTGAGTGTGAATGGTTCTTGACAAAAGACAAAAGGACCCATCCCTTATCTATTCATAAAAGTGTATTGCACTCATAATGTGTTATTGTAAATATGTGTTTGTTGGTAATGTGATGTGTGATAGACATTGCTTCTAATTTTAAAATGTCCTTAACAAAGAATTGATCCCAACCAAATTATGAATATAATTTTGTGAGCATTGCCTTGTAATAAGCCACATTAGTTATTCTTCAGTGTCTTTTCAGCTTTCCCTTCCCCACATCATTTTTATGTTATTCCCTACTCACATTATTCTTTCACTCAACTGCTTCCTTTTCTGCCTCCAGGATGAGATTCTGTGCCAAATCAATGCTTCTGTCTGACTGGCTCTTTCTGGTCTATGTGTTAATGGTCTGCTGTAAATTGTTGTCCGCCTCTAGTCACCATCCCCGGGGGCACACAGGTAGGAGCTTTTAAACTCATTATGTGCTACTGAGACCAATTAATACACTTGCAGCATGTTAGAGCCCACTTTCTAGCAATGGATAATTGATGAGGCTGTTGACAGCATGTTATAATCAGTGCTATAGGTTAAAAATACAGCACCAACAAGAAAAAATGACTTATTGTAAATTTTCATGGCTTTTCTCTGGTAATTTTATGTACTGAAGCTAACCAGGCAGTTTTTTGAGTGACTTCATGACTGCTAGGACTTTGGGATTTGTTTGTGTCATTTTGCTTTATCCTTATCCAAAGACATTCTGAGATGTATCTTTATCTTCACCCTCTTAATCCTGTCGTTATCAACTGACTTTACATCGGTATCATTTGCTTTGGTGGGCAATAAATCGAAGCCCTCAGACTCCTGTTAGCCAGTTCTCTCACTGACTGACACAAATTCTGACCTGTGCTTTAGATCAGCCTGTGATACTCTTTTTCTTACTTACATAGTGGGGCAAACAAAGATCATGCATTTAAGGGGATGTACTGTTGTAGTAGGGAAATATCTACCAGGCACAGTGTGTTATCATATTAGAGATGACAGAAAAATCTCAGGACAAGCTGGGTTGACTTCCAGACTGGATCTTTGTAGCAACATCACTGGTGGGATCATGCAGACACATCAGGCTGAAAGCTGGAAGAGATACAGATACATCAGTGCTAATGCAAAGGTGTCTGTGCAGGACCTAAATGAAAGGGGAGAACTGTGCTAAGGCTGTGTCACCCTGGAGAGAGGGGTAAGGTAACAGTGCCACCTGCCAGTGCTGCTTTTCAGCCAAAATCTGGCTGCAAGCTCCATGATGGGTCTGCATTCTCGGCACCATAGTTGGCTTCATGCTGACTTGGGGATTTACGCAAGTGCTGCTGTTTGTGGCATGGCCTTATTCTTAAATTAGGTGTTAGTCCTCAAATCCACATGCAATGTTCTTAGCTCTGAGCCAGACTTTTGTGGGTCCAGGTCTAATGTTAGCATCCACTGCACTCAGGGCTGGGAAGTGGGGATGCATTTGGTAGAGGCTCCATCCTCCAGGAGAGACAAACTATTGATCTTTTTCCTGGCTGCTTCCAGTGGTTGTCTAGGCAGGAGCTGAGGGCTCCTCCTGTGCTCACCAAAATATCTTCAGAACTGGCAGGCAGGACTGACTGACCTGCACGTAGCTGCTGTGTCTGAGAGCTACAAACTCTCTCCTTGCCCTTCCTCCATCACCAGCTCTGCTCTCCCTGGCTGTGCAACACTTGTATGTGTTTGCCATAAAGCACAGCCTTGTTGGGGAGGATAACTGCATTTTGCAGCAAAATTCCAAGGAGTGATTCCAGTGAATGCAGTCCTGGAGGATGATCCATATTGCTGCTTTGCAGGTATCTGTTCTGGAAGCTGGAAGGGGGGTCTATGCACAATGACAAGTTAATAGCAGAAGATTTCAGAGCTGGCTCTGCAGAAAAGCCAGGAGAACAGCCTTCTGCACATTTTGTCATTTGGGGAATGGTCTTGCCAGAAGAAATGTTATTTTTGTCCTTTCAAGATGCACTTTGCCTGTGTACTGAAGGGAAATACCTGTAATAAGGCAGTGGTGATCTTGTGTTGTGGGCTTGTATGATGAAGACAGTGTAAATTATGTAAATTATGACAATATTTTTAATGTAACATTTCAGAATATTTGAGTCCTTACTTATAATTGACACTAGGAATTCCTTCTACCATACCAAAGAGGAACCATAATGCAGAGTCAAGTTTCGTGACTTTAAGCGTATTTATGTGTTGTGATTTCTCTGGTGAGCTAAGGGAAGGTTCTGCTCCTCATCAATAGTTTGGTCTGATTGTGGAGCTGTTTTTCAAATGGGCACCCTTGAAGGTGGGGCCCACATGCCCCTTTTCAGACTGGTGTCTTATTCTTCCCCAGATGTGAGTTTCCCTCCTCTGTACATTGAAGTGACCCCCATCCAACTTTGATTCCACGTGGCTGATGAAGTATCCATCCCATTTTTGATCCTGCAACTCCCTACATGTGACACTTGGCACCACAGAGCACTGAGAGGGTTTGAGGGGCTCCCCTCAAGGGGCCTGCATTTTCCAGCCTCGTCTTCTTTGCTGCTTGACACAACACATAGATTGACCTTCTAATGTATAATCAAATCTCTGATGGAATCTATTATGTGAGCAAGGTGCTGCCTTGTTCATCAGGAAAGCAAATAATTCAGAGCTTTTAGCAGAGCCTGTTTTGTGGAAAGCAAATAATTAGCCTCATTTATTTCATACAAATTAGCATGTTCTCGGATAGCAATTGAGATAAAATTTTTGTAGTCAATAGGCAGCATTCACATTTTTCAAAGTTAAATGTCCTGAAGCACATTAGAGGGATGAATCCAAGCTCTGGGTTCAGCAAAGGCTTTGTGCAGTGTCCCTTAGGTCCAGCAGCTGTCACCTGACAGGTCCATGCTGGGGTGGGATGCTGCCCAACCTGGGATGCCTTGAGAGGAGCTGGTTTTTAAGAAAAGGTTGTGTCTACTCCTGACAATCAGAATGTTTCGAGTCATGTACTTGACATCATCATCACCTTTGAATAAATGTGTACATGCTACAGCTAAGAAACTTTGTTAACTAAGAGCAGACAAGAGAATTTAAGATGAAAAGTGCAGATTGACTTTTTCTTTTTCAAATAGTGCTATTTTTAAGGAGCCTAATCTGGGAAAAGACAATTATTGACCTCGGTCATGCTAGATGGTGCCCGAAAGAATGAGATTTGACAGCTGTCTGCACTATTCAGGCAGGAATAGAGGCTGGATCTTATGGACCCAATAGCCACCCCGCTCCTGAAAAGTGGGAGAGAATGGCATGGAGCAATCCCTTTGACAATGGGGGCCTCTTCACTGTAATAAAGTGTGAGACAAACCTGGTTCTTTCTTTTGTTCTGTGAAATGTTCACCCCCACCAAATACCTATTAGGGGAGAGACTGTTCAATGCTGCAAGCCAATCCTGCCATTGCTCTGCAGAGCTTTGGGTCTTGAATCCAGCTTGGAGGCTGCAGCCTATTTTTTATTGGAACACTGTGATTGCTTTGACTGCCAGAGTCAAAAGGCAAAAGGTAGAGGAGAAATGTTCCTTCTCATCACCATTAGATCATTGAAGATGCTGCTTGTGCAGATTATTGCAGCAGCCTCCTTGCAAATCTGTGTAGAGAAGGCACATGAGAATGTTCATCTGACTTTGTTGCTGTCAATATCCTTCTGAAGGGTTTCTCTTTTGCCCTGACAATAGCTAAGGGAAGCATGAGCACCAACCTTACTTTTTTTTCTTTTTTTTTAAACTGGGCAGTATTTCAGGCTCTTGAGTACCTAATACCAACATAATGATCAATTCCATGCTGTGCTGGATGAAGCAGCATACATTTAATACCAGAAAAGATTTGTTTCCACCTCATTGCTCTAAGTCACAAATGAAGAAGCATTGAAAAGACACTTTGTCAGGTTACCTTGTGTGAGGGCTAAACCTGCAGACCCTGAGCTGGTACAGCCAGCTGAGCAGTTTCTGCCATGAATTACTGCTGCAGCTTGGCTTTTTGGAGACTGTTTTATGGGATGATGCTCACCTGAAAGGCTTCCAGCTTTGCTGAAGAGTCTAAATTTTTGGGCAGAATGTTCCATGTCAACTGCAGCTTTTCACAATTTTAAGGATTTTCTTCTCTACTTTCAGGACTTTATGGGCAGACTCTGTCCCCATTGGAGTCAGAGGAAAAATACTTACACAGACTTTAGGATTTAATCTTCTTAAAGGAGAGCTGAAAAATGTAGCATTGTGTTAGAAATATTGCTGCTTTCAAAAAAACGGAAAACCCTGGCTTCTTTTTGTCCCTTATTTTGGAGTTGGGTTATAATTTTTCCTAGCAGTGCTGTCGGGCAGCCATGGGATGGATTCCCATTTCCACCAGAGGGCCCTGCAAGGCTGTGGAAGGAGCTCCAGCACTCAGCCACCGCTGGCTGCCTCCTGATTTAAATCCCAACTCTGCATTTTGCTAACTAAAATTATGAGTTCTTTGTATTTCAACGGGTCAGACGTGGTTACTGCACAATAAGCTTTAGCCCTTTGTTCTGTTTAACTCCTTTTATGTCTTAATGTTTTATTCAGTGTGCTATTTATGTGGTTTATTACCCAGCTTCTAAATATAAGGTAGCTACAATATACAACCCTGACTGTAATCTCTTCAAGTAATAAGGTAGGGAAAGCAATTCAGTTGAGAAATAGGTTCCCCTTTAAGACAAAAAGGAGCAGAATTCTTTGTGTGAAGTTTGCTGGTATATTTATTTTTGAGGAGAAAAAAAGCATAAGAAATATTTCTTATATTCGTCTTCTATTTTTTTCTTAAATAACAATGAGAACTTTTAATATATATGACAGGTTTTGACAATGACTTCAAATTAGATGCATAGCTATGGTACCAGTAAGTAACAATTCAGTGTTGATTTACTCTTTTATAGGGTAAAATATAGCTTGTGGTGTCATTTTCCATGAATGTATACTTTAACTGCGTGGAATGTGATTGCATATGAAAAGTTTTGTGTATTCCAGGGAGTTGAGGGGTGGGAGGGAGGAATTGCAGACAAGGTGGTACATGTGCAGGTTTGTGTATCAAATGTCACTGTTTCAAAAATAGGGGGGGAAGTTCTGTGATAAAAAGAGGACAGAGTCTCATTTAATCCAAATGGCCAAGCCCAGTGTGTCAGACTGATTCCTGCAGTATCAAATTGACCTTATTTTAAAGCCATTGGGGAAAATTTGTGAAAATACTGTCTTTATGTTATTAATTTTACATTTTCACCATCTTTTTTTTTTTTTAATATATCTGCCTTCTGCAGTAAATGATAATCTTTACATTCCATTGACCAAAATTCTAACCAGGAAAGCTTTCTTTACTCTGTCTTTTCTTTCAAATCTGCTTCTCCCCAGCTTAGAACTGATAATAGAAAAAAAAAATTACATTGCAAATGGATAGTCTTGTGCTAATGTGAGAAAGAAATGGTTGGATAAGCATAAATCCACAAATAGAATGGAAAAGATCTTTTCCTCAGTGTTAATTTGAGTGAAGTGGTGCAACAAAAAGCATCATGTGCTCTGTTCTGGGTTTATGTGGAGGTCAACAGGCTGAGTCCTTGGGAGGAGGGATGCCAGAGTGATGAAGGCAAGAGATTGAGATGTAAGGGACTTACATTGAGTTCCTCAGTCTGAAATGATTAAAAGACCTGCCTAAGATGAAGTCTTGACCCCACTGAAGTGGGAGTTTGTGATTCTTCTGTGATTTAGTTTCCTGCCTACTCCAGATACATCTCAGCACAAAAGTTAAACTTCATGTTATGACTTTATTAAAGCTTAAACCAGTAATTCTTACAGCATTCACCATTCAGTGCTTGGCAAATTGCTGCCATTTTGAAGGATGGAAACTCTTTTAGGGCCTGTTCTGCTATTGATCACCAGGGCTGGGCTGCACTGCCTCAACCTTACAGCTGCATAATTGTGGTAGCAGTGCAGAGCCTGTCCCAAACTAAAGTCCCATTCCAATGTAATTGTAAGGTCTTTCATCCCAAATGAATAAATGTCTGTGGAAATGGGTAGCAGTTTCTGTTGATTTGGTGATTTAGACTGTTTTTCTCTGTTCTTTCTGGTGGTTCGGAGGCAGCCTAGGACAGGCTGACTTTCCATGCTGGCTTTCATTTGCCCACTGGGCTGTGGATAGGTACAGAATATTCACATGTGGTTAAGAGCAGGAAATCTGTTGTCGTCCTTGGCTGTGCCATCAAACACACCCCACCTGTACCTGCTCCACTCGGACTCCAAGGAGTGCCTGCTCTGCTCTCATGCCAAGCACGGCGTTCTCCCCTCCAGAGAGCTGCCCCTCCACTTTAACTTGGAAAGTTTGTGGTGTTGATGTGCCTGGTTTCAAGGACATGTTTGAGCAAGCATTTCTTCTTGGAAACCAGAAAACGTTTAATTAATAATGGAAGAACCTGGAGATGGAATTATTTTTTTTTTTCTTAACTAGCATTTAAGTGTTTTGTTGGCAGAGCACCTTGGGATTGCTGCCGCTAGCCCTTTGCTGCAGCTGTCTTGTTTTCAGTGTTTGGTAGCATTCTTGCATTCCTTCAGGAGAGTGACAACTGATAGCGGACAATGGATTCTAAATCAGGAGATTAAAGATGTCTTGTAGGCTTCAGCAGGGTAATCTCTCCTCATCACCCTGGAGCTGGAAGCTACACCTGACATTCATTATCTTCCGGGGTGGCAGTCTTTAACAATACCTCCAGACATGCCAGAACTTACGAGTGGAAAATTCTAGGATCAGGAGTTCTGTTGCTTAGTGTTTGGTCTGCATTTATTTATTTATTTCCTGTCTTTATTTCCACCTTTTTTTCCCCTTACGGACATCATCCATATGCCTTGCAGTCCATGGATGGTCACTGGTCTTTTGGTTTATGTTGTTATTTTGAGGAATAATGACCAGGTGAGGCAGGATTTCTCTTAGCTTTATTTCCTGCTTGCATCTTCCTGATACCGGTTCTGGTTTATACCTGTGTTTCCTTGAAGTAACATCTTAAGAGGCAGTGAATATTTTGGAATAAGCAGATTTCTTTTGCTGTCTTTCTTTTGCACAAACTGTTGCAAATTAGCTGGGGTGGAATGGCAGGACCTATGTTTAGCAGATCAGGGCTGTGTTAACAACTGTTTGTAGGCTGTTGTATTGTGTTGGCTGTTTTTGTCTGATAGCAAAAATAAAATTGTGAATCATTGTAAAGCAAAAATCAAAATGTACCAAAGTAGTCTTTTGGATTCATTTTATATTCAAGTTGAGTGTAAAACCTTCAAGCATCTTTTGTGCTCTGTATATCCCTTTTTCTATAGATTCCTCTCTGTTCTCAGGAGATTTCCTTCTACAGAACAGGAAATAAGGTTGGTAGAGAGCAGACGCTCACCTTCCTTGTTTGTGGTGTGTCTGGATTCTCTCTGAATGGGATGTGAGGTCTCTCCTGACTTGCCACGTTGAGGAGATTCCCTTTTCAGAGGAGATCAAACAGGAAGTGTTGTCACTGACACTTGCTGCTCCTAGGTTTTCTTAGATCTGTCTTTAGAAAACGTAATTTACTGAAAATATTAAAATCAAGTCAGAATATAATTTGAGAAAAGAGCAAATGATGTCGGTTGGCTTAAGTCACCCCAGCAACACAAGTGTTTGGCATGAATTGTGGCTGTGCTAATCATTTCTGTCTATTCAGTCCTTTCAGCAGATGCTGGTATTCTTCCAACTGAAAAAATAAAGCAAAACAAAAAAATAACCCAACCAAAACCAAGTCAATTGAAATTTCTCATCTAAAAGAGTTTGAGTATTGAAAGAGGTCCTTGCTGTTCTCTACATGCATCCTGTTGGAGTTAGTAGTATTACGTCACTGAGGAGAAAATGTAGCTGATAATTTTATTTTCAGTATTTCTAAATGGTGATTGTTTAAAAAGAAGCCTGATTGCTCTGCGAGTTGCTCTTTGGGATTGTCACTTGCTTGGCTGGGTGTCCGACTGTGTCATCTGTTTTTAGGAATGGTTACTGACAACTGAGTTTAATAATTTACTTGCATAGGGTTGATTTTTCAGCTTTTGTCCTTCTCCCAAGGTTTCAGAAATATGGAGACAATATAGTAGACTTTACTATCAGACCTATGTTTGATGCTCTTTGTTTGAATTATACAGGAAAAAAAATAGTTTGACATTTCATTTGGAAATACTGTGAGAGATATTCTATTTTTCTCCCCCCACCACACACTGTTTTTAATATTTTATTTGGAAATACCAATCCCCCCACAATTTTGTGTTGACATTCTTTAGAAATGGAGTAAAATTGCTGTCTTCAGCAAAATGCAATTTACTGCAAGGGATGCCACAGTCCCCAAACGAGGAGCCAAGATAATTAGTCGACAACTAACAAATAAGTCTGCCATGCTAATGTAATGAAACATTCTTTTATCAGACTGTATCACATGGTAGTTTGTGCCAAGCTAGAGAGAAAAGGGAGTTTACTCTGAAAACATGTCCTCTTCTGGGGCAACAAATCTAATCCAGCAGTGACTGTGGAAAGAATTTTCCTGACCCTTCCCCAGGATCAAGGGATTTGGATTGACTGAAATCTGGATCAAACCCAAAACCTGAGTATGGTTTTTTACAAAATCATTTCCATTTTTCTTTTGGCTGCAGCAAGAACAGTATCAAAGCAGCATTGAAAACAACTATGGCTGCAGAAGGACCAGTTTGTCAGGGGGATAAAGGTGATTCAGCATTTTCTCTGTATTGTCTCTCAAAAAAAGAGGAGGGTCTTTGCCCCAAATTCTGCAGCCTAAATAAACAGTGATCTGCTGGAGTAACTTCTGTGGCAGCCAAATCAAAGCAATGTAAGGTGTTTGTCAGCAAATGAAATGTGATTATTCTCATTTAAAAGGTGGGGGATGAAACCCTTGTGTGCGTGGTGAACAATTCCATGTTTTGGGAGCCAACAGGTGTCAGTTGCAGAACAGAGCCAGAGGTCAGGTTTAGGTTGTTGTGGCTGGGCTGCTATTTGTGCAAACAACACACTTAAATAGCATCATTGCACTGTGCTGGCCAGCACAGGTACACACCTGTCAGAGCTCACAAGTGACTGGAGACCTCCTTCCCAAACTTATTTCCATCATTTCTTGGTCCAGAGTCTGTTAGTTGAGTTGGTCAAAAGGCACTGCAAAGAAAAGGCATTTATTCTTATTTATTAGGTTTTGCTCACTATATTTTTTTGCGAAATATGACATGACCTTTTGTCTGAGGTCTGTTAGATAATAGATATTATTAGCAGGGTCATTCCTTGACCAAGGCAAAACTGTCTGTTGTGAAATGATGAATTCAGTCGGGGGCAAGCCTTGGGAAGATGAGTGGTTTGTGGCAGCCTCAGCAGACGGTTGTACTGAGACAGTGGATATTGCTAATTGCACTGCTCTTATATTAGCATGGTGACTAGGAGGAGGTTTTCTGCTTGGCTGTGGATGGGGAGAGAAGAAATGGGGTCCTCCTGTCTCAGGTGAGAGCACAGGTATTGTGTACCCATTGGCTGACACTCGTTTCATGCAGTGTGCAGCACAGGTAACACCAAGGTCCCTGCATTTGAGGGGCAGCAGCTACTGACCTCCAGCTGAGAAGAGGTCATTGGTGTTACAACTCTGCAAATAAAGCATTTAGCAAAGATATTCTGAATATAAAAAGAAATCAGTATGAAAATCACAAGGGTAAACACTGTGCTTCAGTGAGAGTGTGTGTAAAAACAGCATCCAATTGCAAAGTGCTCTCTGGGGCAATGAGAGCTACTTACTCTTTTTTGCATAAATCTGATGACTTCAGCCATCTGCTCTATGAAAGGACTGGATGATAGAGTGAACAGGACATGAGTCTTCAAGGAAGAAGAAAGGCAGAAATCCCTTTCAGCTGGAGACAGGCTCTCATGATGTCATCGAGCACTTGATAAGCCAATTGAAATTCAAAAATCACATTTAAATTTCTGAATGATGACATGAGAGGAAGATAAATAGGTCTGCACTAATGATTACATAACCTCTTGACTAGAATCAAATAATATATTGTACATTTTCAGCTAAGTCTGCTGTCCTGTATCCAAACAAGTGCTAAAGTTTAAAATGCAGTTAAGCAGTAACATGGTAGAAATGTTTAAGGCTGAGATTATTCTTCATCTCAGGTGCTGTGCAAGTCTTGTCTCTGCAATGTTTGTAAGGGTGTGTGAATGACCAGGGCTTTAATGCCCCAGTTAACTTTTTTATGAGGTAAATGGGCTTGTTGTGTTTTGGTGTAGAGGCAAATCAAGGACATCTGTTTACTGACTGAAAAAAACTGTCCTAAATGAGTCCTCCTTAAATTAGGCATTGAGAGTGTCCTGGGATGGGTGTCTAGCTCAGACAGAGCTGAATTGAACACACAGCGGAAAAGAGAGGCTGATACACTTGCAGATTCTCTGTAAAGCCTGACTTGGTGCAATGTATAGCCTGCGGTCACAGGGCAGCTCTAGGATTTGCCTGTGACTCCAGTAGAGTGTTATTTGTAGCACCCAGGACTTTCTGGAGAGTGCAGGAGTTCTGCTTCTACCCCTGCTTTTCAGGAAGGTTGTCTGTAAAGGGAGGAGACAGCACATGTTAGGCTTTCCAGCTGCTACACAAACCCCAAGGTAATCAAAGGTAGGCTCAGAAGTCAAACCTCATGAAATGGATTATGATTCTCCCATTTTGTCAATGGTATTGTTGAATATCAAGTACTGGTAAATGATATTTATCAGTTACAGTTCACCTGTTTCCTCCCATACACCAAAAGTAAAGCATCATTCCCTTCTTTCTTGACTGTCACACCAGTGCTGCTCTTTGGGAGAGCTCTGTGTAGTGGGATTTAATGATAGGTTATACTAAAAGCGAATTAAATGATCACTTTATGTTTCTTGTAGCAATTTAACAGGAAATATGAAGGTATGAAAAATACAGAAACAGAGAACAAGTGTCAGTCTCATCAGCATCTCACAGAGCTGAGTACTGATGGAGCAGCCGAGGAAAGCTTTGTCTTTTCCTCTCTCCTAGTCCCAAGTCAGCTCACTTTTCCCCTGCTTCCCTCCCATTCTCCTTGATTTGGAGGAGTTTGTGCCATTGATGTCTTGCTGTAGAGTCCTATTAGCATCAGAAATTTATCTTCTTCATAAATTGCCCTGTAGACGGCACCCTGACAATTTGAGTTGGCTTTAAATTGTTGTCACTGTCTCTGCTTCATCATCCACAAGTAATGATGTTGATAATGAAAATGTTATGCTATCATTTACAAATTCTGAGCCCCTCTGTTATCTGTGAGGAGATGCTAAGTAGATAGCAGAATATCAAAGCCTCATTTTGCTCTACACATATTCTGAGCTCCTGAGTACTGAAACAAAGCAGATACAGGCTTTTAAAGCCAGATTTAACAAGATATTTAGATACCTATCACAGCAGATTAGCAGCCAGTAGGATTTTTCAAATGAATTTATGCAATGTAGGTGCTGAAACTCCATTTTAACTGCAATGAAATTCTAGATTGGAAGACTTTAAATTTGTGCTGGTGAAAGATATACAAAATCCTGCATGTTGCAAAGCTCTGTGTAACCATTCCTCTGTCAATTCCAGCATCCTAAAGCATCTAAACAGCTGCAGGATGGAGATGGATCAGGTCCATGGAGTGATTTCCCAGGCAGCCCCAGGAGTGAGTCAGGCCAGGAGGAAGGAGCAGACTCTCACCGCAGCTTCTTATTCAGCGCCTGCTTTATCTTACTTTCTCTGCCAGCTTTAGTCCTTGCTGGCGCTGCCAGCGAGGTGCAGAAGGAGCATCCCTGTGGCAGTGGCTCACCTGAGCGCTCTTTATCCATCCGTCCATGCTCTGGTCCCTGTGCCAATCCGCCCCGCTGGATGGCAGCAGCACAGCAGCCACAGGCTCCAGGCCAGGCAGCGCCGCTCTCCAAGGTAGAGCACATCCTCCCAGATTTCCACGGGATTTTCTCCCTGCTTAATCTCTTCTTTGCCTCTGTGTATCCAGAAGAGGCACAGCTCGGTCTTTATTTTTCTCGGTGTCCAAGTACGTGTGCTGCAGGTTTTCCAAGAGCAGGGGCCAGGTCAGCCAGGGAGAAGGGGACACATCCCTGGTGTGGGTCACACACAGCCAGGACAGCTCCGCTCTGCTTGTCAGGCAGAACTTGACCTGGGAAGGGAAAGGGAATTGAGCTGGAGAGTTTCCTTTCCAAGTTTTATTAGGCTGTATCAACAGCAATTAAAACAGGCAGGTATTTACTGCCTGATAGCACCGACAAATAATTTAATTTCCCACTGCTTAAAAAATGATCCTCATCTTAGCAGGCTTTGTAATTAGGTTTGACCTTGAGCAGTCCCATATTCCTCATGTTAGTATCCTCATGTTAGAAGCAGTATCTGAATTTCTGGGTCTATTTAAAATGCAAATTATGTTGCTTAAAATTTGTAACAACATCTTGTATAGCATCGTACCTTTATAACATAAAGGTACATCATAACTACATGTTTCATAACCAAATGTCATGATTTTATGCTGAGTGCTTGGACCTGCAATACTTTATATGTGTGCCAGTATTTAAATGAGATCCAGCTCACCTCCAAGGCTAACAATCTATTAGGATGAAAGTGTGGGCAGTTCACCTTGGTGTCAGTGCTGTATTTTTTCGCTATTTGTGTGTGGACTCTGTACTGTGAGAGAAAAGAGATTTGTACAGTTAAGGCTCTCTCTTCAACATGATAAAATCCCACAAATTAAAATTCTAATGATGGTAACATTTTGGGCATCTAGGTAGAGCCTGAACTTCAATCATCACAATGGAGCTTTTAAATTTTTAACATCTGGTCTCTTGCAAGTAAATATTGAGAGTCAATGCATTTTTTTTAATTGTTCTTGGCTAATTAGTAAATACTGTAGCTGAAATGACAATGAGATATATTTTAGGAAATATCACACCTGCTTTCTTTGGAGGAGGTTCTAAGTTTAAGAGGAAATGCTTGTATTTACTGGGTGTGAATATGGCATTAAGTGGTTGCAATAAAGATAATACTGCTTGTTGCAAGCAGGAAATATGAGATCAAAACAGACTATTTCCCTAGAACAGCAGGGCTATAAATGCTGGATTATTAACAGTAATTCCACAATATTTCCTTTTGGATATGTAGAAGAGACTTAATCCCAGCCACAAGTCTTTATGATATTTCTAGGCAAGAATATGGAGATAATGAAGTAAGGAAAATTGCTACATGGAGAAAAATGCAAGCTTGGAGCTGATACAGGTCTGACCTCTGTTACAGCCCTTAATCTTAGAATGAAACAAGATTTTGGCAGCCTGTTCACCTCCTTCTGAACTTGCTTGCAGATACAGTGACACAAAACTGTTTCAAACTTATCAACACCAGCACTGGCTGAATGTATTATCTGATGCTGCACTATGGAAATTGGGGCTGTTTGATTTACAGGACTCTCCCAGCTGTTGGATTTATCTGGTTGGCTTAAAGGCCTAAAGGAAAAATTGCTTTGAAGGAGAATTTTTTAAAAATAAAGAGGTCCCTTAGTTAGGGTTAATTGTGCCATCCAGGGAAGATATTTCATTAGCATTATTAATCTAGGTCTGTGCAAGACCCTGTGGGAGCGTGCTGTGTGTATGCTCCAGGTGACAGATGATGGAATATCCATGGAGAGGACAGAACGGCTCTAGCTGGCAGACACATAACATAATCCACATGAAATTGGGGAGATTTAAGGGCGTTTGGATGTTTTAAGGGCACAGCTTAGAAGTGTACTGGGATTTGATCCTGTACATTCATTATGAAATGATGCAGTATAATCAAGAGATGATTTATGTGGTTGTAACCATTGTGTAGACAGGCTGCTGTTAAGTACATCCTGATGTTGGTGTTCTGGTCCAAGTGTTGGGATTAGCTACAGGTGATAGGACAGAAAACAAATTATTGTTCTTTAGCAAGTTATTTCTTCTCTTTAGTTGGTTCCATTTCAATTTGCTCTTGTTTATTATGATACTTGTCAATGCAATAGTCCAGCATGTTCTGAATTAATTATGAAACGCTCAGAGTAAATGGAACTGGGACTGCTGCAGAGAACAGGAGATTGCTGTGGTTTGCTGAGTTTAGTGAGAATCTTTATTTCACGATGCTTTCCTAAAGGGGAACCATGTGTGCATCTTGAATTTCAAACACCTCTTAGCCCTGAAGGACTGAAAGTTCTAAAGGAGTGGGACAGATGTTATTTTACAGTGCCTCTGCCTGTCACTGACTCCCCAGCAATTTTTGTGAGTGCCGGGCCAGCAAAGGCTGCTGTCAGTGCAGACTGTGATCCCAGCACTGGGGTCCCTCCCATCCCTCCCAGCACAGCCTGTGCTGTTCTCATGTGAGTGTCCCACTCACGCCTGGTTTCAGTTCCATTAGATTTTGACTATTAGATATCATCCATTTGAGATATCATGCATTAGATATCATCCATTGAGTTAAATATCATCCTTTAGATATCATAAAAAAATGCTGAACAGGAAAGGTCATTGTTTTCAGTGCTCCCTTTAGACACTTCTGAAAATCCTGCCTGAAAAGTCTCTTATTAGCCACTTTTGTTATGTGAGCAATGCCATTCCTCATCCTCGAATGACAATACCAACAGTAGCTCACCTTTAATCTCTTTAATGTTGTTTTCTGTTCAGTGACAAAGTTATAGCATACATTTAGCAGGATCCCATAAATAATTGCATGCTGAGAACAGAATAATGATGGAAAGCAACTAGTTAGCCAGATCATGTAACTGCAATGCTTTGTGTTGACAGGAAGGACTTCAGGTTGCTTGCGGAGTTGCTGTTTTGAACCTTCTTGAAACCTGGAAGATGTGTAATTTGAGAACTTTTATGGATTTCTTTGTATAAGAGTTCTAAGAAGCCTTGCCCCCAGTGACCTAATTATGTCACCTGCATGCTGCACAACTTTGTACTCAAGCAAGACTGCCATGGGCATGTGAGCTTTGTACTAGATTTTTTTTTTTTTAAATTGGACTTCATATTTTCTTCCCCCCCTCCCAGTACAAGCTGCTGACTTCAACATTTTACCTTAGGTTGTAAGTTCCACTGACTTTAGTTTTATTTTGGATTTTGTTTATGTTTTTGTTTTTATGTTTTTTTTTTTTTTTCCCCAAAAGGCCAAGGATGCAGTGATAAAACTAATTTGTATTTTTAATCTGTACCTTGTAATTAGAGCTGGGAGGGGCTGGAAGGAGATGCCAAGCAAGTAAGCGCCTTTCCTTTAAAAGCTCTCTAGGCACATAACTGATTCCTGGGAGAGCTTTAAAGGAAAGCACTAATGAAAATCCTGCAGAAAAGGAAAAATAAGCCAAAAAAATTAAGACTTAAGTGTTCTATTTTTGTTCAGGACTGGGGTTAAAAAAGACTCTGGTGCCCTCTGGGTTCATTCTCAGATAAAACATTTGAATCACTAATTATTTGGTTCTTTATGTGTGGATGAGTTTCTGCCCCACTGATTTCCCCAGTACTGATATTTTTAGGTGATTGAGATGATGTTGTTACTTGGAGGTTTTGCAATGTTTTACCTCAGCTTTGCTTGAAAATCAGGTTGTTTTTATTGTGAGATCAGTAATTTTCATGAAGTTTTGTTTTTCTAGAGGGCAAAGCTCCAAAGCACAAACTCCAGCTTATTTGAATCTTGGAAATTGAATAGCTGTGGAATTTAGGCACCTGGATTTTGGGAAGGTTTAAAAATACCACACCTTTTACTCACAGAGCAATGAGTTAGAAGCAAAGCACAGTCATAATCACCCATGTTTATAACCTCCAAGAAGGTGATGGTGACAAAGGGTCGAGGTGCCAGTGCTGAGTTGAAAAGCTCAGATAGGTGTTCATCATCCCTTTGGGCAGGATTCTGCTGGTTTAAGATCCCCAGTAGATCTGCAGTGGTAGAGCAGCACAGAGCTTTGTGCTTGGATCAGCTAATAGGATTGCTCCAGCACGGAGGATTCTTTGTTTCTAGGAAACCCATACGCAAAATTTTCATTACGTGTTCCCTTCTGAGTGCATAGAACTCCATTAGCACAGTGAACTCAATGCCTTCCTTCTGCCAGCTGATCCTCTAAGGGCTCTCTGACTTCTGCTCTCAGTGGCTTTTCTCCTTACTGTTTTTAACAACTTTTGTTTTATAAATACCAGTTTATAGAATCAAAATGATGACTCTGAACATTGCTCTGAAATAGAGACATTGCAGAGGTAAACCGTGTTGTTCACTGGCACATTATGCTGTGCTTGAGATGGGTAATTTTGCATTCCCTGTATGAAAAGGAACATAAGCCTCAGCTTCTGCTGGCATTCCCAAGGACAAATGAAAACAAATGTTGAGCAAGATTTCTCTTGATAAACAAGATTAAAATGACACTCAATCCCTTTTTTACTTATGCAAGACTAGCTTTTAGTCTTTCTAAAGAAGAGATGTCCAGGTGAATACACTGGGTCTTAGCTGGCATTGCTTAAAACTGGACTATTCCCCCCTTCCCTGGTGGGGTCCATTAATGGTTGCCTTTCCCTCATTTCCCTCTTTTTGAATGGATGCAGAAGACTGTAAAACTGGTTTTCTCTCCCTATTATTTAGTTCCTATCCTCCATCCTTTGTGTTTTTCAGGGTGGTTTGAATTACTTCTTTGTTTTCAGCTGCTTAGTGAAGGCAGCTTTCTCTACTGTCTTAGCCGGAGGACCAGGCTGAAGATCCAAGTGATATATCATCGATAGTCTGAAGAAAGACAGGGACCCCTTTCAGTTAGGATTTGTGAAATGAAGAGTAAATGATGGGGATTTTTATACTTCTAAAACTAAATTTTGGCAATGAGCAGTATCCCTCATCATCAAGGGTGCTCTCACCTATACCTCTAACTTAACTATATTAGTTTTCCAGGAGATGTAAATAAAACCAATGGGCCTGACTTTGTTTATGGCCTGTGCCTCCACGCAGTCACAGCCCTGGTGCAAACACTCTCATCCTGGTGGTAGCAGGCAGCTGTAAACCTCCATTTCTTATGGCTCCCTTGTAGCTCTGTGCTCTGATGCAGCTCAGCATGCAGATTTTTGAGTAAGGAGAGGCAATAGTTTTCAACATAAACAAGTCCGCTGGGTCACATTAACCTCCTTCAGTCTCCGTGTTAAATAATTAAAATAAACTAGGTAATGTTTAACTATACGTATTTAGAGGCTTACTGGAGGAGCTTATTAGTTCAATATTCTAACACAGTGTCTTAAACCTTCCTGAGCTCCAGGATCCCTTATTAAATATTTAGTGCATATTGCTGAGAAAGTCAAGATTTGCTTTATTTTTTAGAGGAAATTTCTGTTCTCAAAACTCACTCAGCCTTTAAAATACTGGCCATCTATAAATACTCCTCTTCTCAAGTTGTCATTTCTTGCCACCAGGGAGGATTTTTCATTTGTACCTCTCTTAATAGTGCCCCAAGAATTAATACTTGCAGAAGGCTCTGCAGTGCATCCTTGCTGCATTCTATAGAACATCCTCAAACACCTTTTTAAGCAATTCATTTGACAGCAGCTCCTTTGGATAGAGAGAAGATGTGTGTCAGCTGCTGACTGTGCTTCGGAGACATCAATATTTCTCCTCTTCTGCTTCTAAAACTGTCAAAATGAAATTAGTTAATTGGTGGGTACTTTAGTGTAGTTGCTGTGGGGTAGTAATTATTGGTGACAAGAGCTGCTGGATGTGCACTAATACAGTACAGCAAAACCTAAAATTTGAAAATATAAGGCATTATCCTGCACTGCTATTATGACTAGTCATTTTGCCACAGTCAGACTTGCTAGAGATTCAAACCTTCAAGTTCAAGGACTTCTTGCTGGGAGAGAGAAGATTTTGCTTTGTACAGAGCAGAGTTTTTATAAGACTTGCCACATAGCTAAGCAACAGCAGCTTAGTGGATTAAAATAGCATCAGTGATATCTCCAGTCTCTGGGGTAATGAGTTCTAAGCAAGGCAAAGACCTCCAGGAAGGGATTTTGTTTCTGTGTAATCTCTATCAGATGTTAGTGTATAATAAACAAATAACAAATTGTTTCACTGAGTCCATTCTCATTTTGCCTAATTGCCTGTCTTGGTTCAGCGCTGCTGAAGGCAAGACACAAACCACGTTGCATTTACCTTTACACCCAAGGCCTGATTGCTTACTGAAACAAGTCAGGTTCTGTGGTTTTTCTCTACCTGCTCACTCTGTGCTCCAGGATCATCTTTCAATATTTTATTTCCTCGCTTTCTGTGTTGTTGCATGGTCTGAGGTGGCAGCTGAGAGCAAAGAGTCTCTGCTCAGTCCCCATGAAACAGCACCTTTCAGTGTGAAGGTATCTGGGCAAAGTATTTAGAGAATCCTGCAAACAAAGCTGTTTTCCACTTCTTACAGACTCCCTATAAACAGTCTGCATGCCATAAAACATAAGCTACCTAATAATCCACCTCCATACAGGTGCTTAAATTACTCAAAAGCTGGCAAAGGATAATGTCTTAGACTGGCAGCATGTTGAATCCCTAACAGAGAATCTATTCATCCTCATAATTGCCATCCCCCTCTCATCTGAAACTCACCTGTGCTTTAAGCAGTGAATCGTGATCAGTCATTGCTGTGTTCTTGTAATACTAGGAAGGAGAAATATGAGGTGAGAAGCTCTTTAAAAGCGGGTAGTCCCAATTTTGAAGAGGTGTTGCATGCACAAATATGTCTGTTTCTTTATTTGCTGTATTTTCAGGCTTTTGGGGCCTAGATTAGCAGATTTTTCTACTCTACTGGATTTTTTTTCTGAAATTTGATGGACACCAAAAGTTAATTTAAAAAAAATCTCTGGTTTGAACTGACAGAAGTGTTAGAAGAAATAGAAATCTATTCTCACTTACCCAATGCCACTGTTTTTTGAGTAACAATATATTTCTGAAGTTCTCGATAAAAGGTCAACAATTTTAAATAAATGAAAGGAGGAATAGGTTATGATTTTCAAAAAACTTCACCTTATTATCTCAGAATGCAAAATGCATTCCTGAAGGAGAAATAATGCTGCTTTTTTCCTAGACCATTGCAAGTAAGATGCCAGGTTTGTTGCCAAATAACATGTCTGATTTCATGTCTAATAGTTAGTGGAGTTTAATGAGTACAAACTGAAAAGTGGAATAGCTCTCAGTAGGAAGGGAGGTGAGTTCTTCTTTTGACACACCCTGCTGTTCATTCGATTGTAAGAGATACCCACAGGTGGCAATTCAGCGCTCTCAGTGCCTTGCCTGTGTGAAAGAATGGATGTGAAGCCAGGGCATGCTGGGAACAAATCCACCCTGGCTCACAGGCTCAGTAGGTTTGGAGAGGAGTGAAAAAGGGCAGCCTTTGTAGCTCAAGGAGGGCGTTGGTGGTCTGAGATTTTACTATTGATATTTAAGGTACTTGATATTTAAGGTAATTATACCTAAAACTCAGGTAAGGAGTGAAATTTATATTAAATACCGTGCTTCAGGTGTTCAGGTGCCCAACTGCTGCAGTCAGTTTGGAAGACATACTTGAAATCACCTCCAAGTTTTTCTGCTGGGAATTATTTGCCAGTTGGGTCCATCAAAACACAGTGTGCTCTGGGCTCTGTCTCTGGAGAGACAGCAGATAAATTTTTGTGAGGACTGAAGGGAGCCCATGAGAAAGGTGGCAAGAGACCATTTACAAGGGCTATCAAACTGAAAGAGAGCAGCTTTAGGTGGGATATTGGGAAGCAATTCTTGGCTGTGGGGGTGGTTGCCCAGAGAAGCTGTGGCTACCCCATGCCTGGAAGTGTCCAAGGGCAGGTTGGAGGGTGCTTGGAGCAACCTGGAATAGAGAAAGGGGTCCCTTCCCATGGTAGACAGCTGGAAGCAGGTGGTTTTTGCAGGTCACGGCACCTGGAGGATTCCCATCTTTGCAGTGGTTGAGCTGTCCAGCTCTTGTCTCTGGGATGTGTTAGAGTTAAGGGTCCCTGAGGAAAAGGTGATGCTGAAACTTTCCATTTACTCACCCCATTGGAGCTCTAGGTGCTGGCAATGGGTGTGTGTTCTGCTGCTTCCCTGCTTTTTTAGGCAACTTGCACAGCAAATTTCCTTCAGGTAAATGCAGAATATTTCAAGTGAAGTGTCAGAGGTTTTGAATATCTGAAGGTCTAATTTTCTCTCGTGCTGAGCCTTGCTTTGCTTATACAAACCATTGCTGTGTATAACTTGGAGTTAAGAATGGTCTGTACGTGGCCAGCTCAAATGATGACCATGTTGACTGTCAGCTCATTGGTCTGGTTTGCTGTGTAGTTCTGAGTAGTGATTAAAGATAAATCATTATTTTGCAGCCTCACAGAGCACAGAGTGCTTGGAACAGGATAGTGAGAAACCTGCTTTCTTGTTTGTAAGTGAGCTCTTCTGGGGTTACGTTGCTGAAGCTGGATCCTTCCTCAGCTAAGGCTACTTCTAAAATGTACATATTTATGATAACCTCAGGCTATCTGCCACCAATTTCAGAATGAATTAAAATATTCATTCTAGATGTACTGTGCCTTATCACAGCCAGTGATTCACAGTGGAATGTATCTTTTGCTGCATTTTCTTGTTTTAAACACAATATCTTTTTATACTCATTTTAGAATCTTTTAAGTCTTCCACATTTTCTTTCTCTCCCTTAACCTTTGCCCAAAAATAAAGGGGAAATTTTACCTTAGCTTCTGTACTGCCATTTTTGCATTCTCAGAAGCAGCTTGTTGGAGACTGCAATTAAAATTATTACATATTTCACCTGTAATACAGGAGTAAAAAGTAAATGACTTTGTTAGGCATGTTTAAACAGAAAGCTTGCAGGCACTTAATCATGTATGAAGTAACAAAAGACTTTTGAAAAGCCATTTATATTTCTGCCTTGTCATACTGAATACCACCGTGCCTGTTCCCTAACAATAAAACTTTATAATATTCGTTAAGCAAACCCCATATTTTTATTAATGCAGAAATGTAGGTATTTTTACATTACAGGACTCAGACCATTTCATTAAAGAAAAGTCATGGCAGTCCAAGTGGGTGAGTTATTTTCCTTGAAAGTTCTGTTTGCTGAGGTAGAATTAAACTGGACTAGCCAGGACTGTCAGTGTGCTGACAATTGAGCTCTCTTCAGGGAAGCAGCAGTGCAGAAACCAATCTGTTAATTATATTGTTTAATCTCAGCTGGTCAGGTTTACACGCTCTGAAGGCGAATAGTCACTCTAAAGAAAGTCTTGTAATTTCTTATGCTCAAAAGAGGCATTTGCAAATAATTACAAGATGCAATGGCATAAGACCAGGAGGACTTGATGGATTAGTAATGAGATACTGAGCCTTTTACCTCAAGGTCGTTGTTCCTGATCCAGATCTGCCCGGTGGTGTTGGGAAGTGCCCTCAGACAGGTGCTTAGTTTGAGGTGAGCTGGAGCTCTCAGGGCTGTTGATAAGCACAAATTCACCGAAGAAAAATTGCTGTGGTTTTCTCTCTGGCTGTCTGCTCTCTTATCTAGGTAGGAGACAGAATTTCTGCTGTTTTCTTGGACTGTGCTGACTGAGGGAGATTAATGTGTCTCCAGCCAGGTTCCTGCTGCTGGGAGCTGCCTGCTGGGCAGTGAGGATGCTGCTGGACACGAGTCTGCTGCCCTGGGCACTGGAGGGTGATCAGCAGCAGGAGGCAGGACAGGAGTTCATGTCTAAAGGAGAGACTGGTATAAGTTCATGTTTAAAGGCTCAAAAACGGCGTGAGGGAGGCAGTCAAAACCCACACAAAGCATCCTAAGAAGCTTTGAAAAGAGCAGGAGTTGAGCAGGTGTGAATGGAAGGGAAGTCTTTTTGCCTGGGCTATCCAGCAGGTGTGTTGTACAGGACTGGGAAGGACCTGGCAGCTATTTGAGGACAGTGGCACTAATGTGGCTGTCACTGATTCCTGCTGCTGGCATTCACTACAGATTGAACTGACCTTCTTGGCTCTCAGGACCTTCAAGCAAGGGGTGTTGCAGAGGAATGTACCTTTATGAAACTGCTGCTGCTCTGTAGGACAGCTATTGCAAACAATAGATCCTTCCCACCCTGTCCCTACTGAGACATTGAGTTGAAGGAAGTATCAGAAGGACACAATATAAAATCTCACAATGTCCACGGATTTTCAAAGCTAGCTACCATTCTGACAATTTATATTGCAAGGCAATGTGTGTTTTGAGATCCAGAAAATCCAACCATACTAGCAGAGACTGTTTTATAATGACTTAAAGTCAACACAATTTTTAAAGGTAAAAAAACTCAGTATAAACTGTTGGTTGAAATTTTTTTTTGAGCATGCAATAACAAGAAACCTGCTAAAAGTTTCCCCTTTGCAATGTTCTGACTGCAAGAGGAAAACCCAACTGCTTTATTTAGAGCACCATCCTTGTGGAAAAAGTGGAACTAATGACAACTGTATCAGGTCACCTTTAAACTTTGTCAAATGGGAGGTGGTGGAGCATTGCTCTTAAAGTCAATGGCTCTTGGGGGAGCCTAACCAGCACTGTGGAAGGTAATGACATGTCCTCTCCTGCCACCTATGGCTGCTCCATTATCCTTGAAAGCAGCCATGAAATGTGCACAGCTTTAACAGGAACATCTGCTTCTCTCCCTTGGTTGTTTCCTTCACATCTGCAGCGGTGGTGACAGGGCATGTGCTCCTCTTCATTCACCCTCGTTGTTCTGACCTTTCCTGTGGCTCATTTTTTATGCTCTGCCTCCTTAATGACTATTCTAATTCATCTCTGCGTTTGCTGATAGTCTTATTAGGGCCAAGGGAAAATTCACCAGTGAGGAAGCCTGTTGTTTTCTGGTAAGAGTGAAACTTTGTCAAATCTGACAAGCTGGCTGGAATACTTTCGAGGGACAATTTCACTACATAATTTCTGCAACTTGCCCAGTTGTGACAAGTGTTCCTACTAAAAAGAGCGATTCCTCTCTTCTGTGGTGAATGAAGTAAGTTTCCTTTTCTGACTGACATGGATGGTTTGGTGTTTTTTGACCAACATCTAGAAAAATATCCAAGTGTCTTCCTGCAATTTAAACATCTAATTTCCGTTGATTTCAAATAGATTTCATTGCCAACATAAGAATGGAACATTTAAAAGCCCTCAGGAATTCGAGACTTCCCCTTCAATTCTAACTCCTTTGAGCTTCCAATCCAAACATGCTTTGTCAAGTGTCCTGGAGCTAAGCCAGTGTCTGTCTGGTTTCCTACAGGCACAGGGAAATGCTATTATTGTATCTGCTGCATCACAAAATAAATGTGCTCAGATACTGGGGGGCAAATTTCCATCTCATGGCTGAATCCCCCTTCCAAATACAATAACTGCAAGAGTCAAGAGCTGTCTTAGTCCTTTGAGTGATCGCAGTGAGGATTGAATTTGATTCAAGGATCTGAACTGTTGGACCTTCTCCAGGAGTTGTGGTCTCCTTCTGTCAAACCTATGACATGGTGTGGAGGGAGGCTTTTGATGCTACTCTCCAGTTTGTTCCTGGTGTATATATACAGGATGTAGTGGATTCTGTGCCATTTTAAAGTTATATTTTAACTTTTCCCTTCAAGCTGAACGGCTTAATTGAAATGGAAAATCTTCCTAACCATTGTTAAGGACTGTCAATTTTGATAAGAGAGGAAGAAGAATTCTTGGGTCCTTGCAAGGGGATGTGTGGAACAGGAAAATGATGTTTTAACCCATAGTTCTTCCATTTCCGAGAAGGGTCTGCTAACAGTCTGTTGTTACTGATTCAAATAGCTTTTTTTTATAGCAATTCACATTGTAAGCCTGGGCGAAATATCTTTATTGTTGCTATTTGCCAAATAAAAAAGCTAAATTTGGGTAGAACAAGCTGTATACTGAGTTCCAAAACACCTTTGGCCACCTAAAACAATAGGGTTAATAATATAAATGACATGGAAGAAATAAAGTGAGAGATCAGCACAGTTTGTATGTTGTGGTATCACCCACTTGTGCATGCCCTGTTAGTGAGCAGAGATTTCTACATTTGCCTCTTTGAACTGCACCTCTCTGGGATTTTCTTGGGTTATAGCCTGCAACTGGAATGTTAAAATTTTAGTCTTGCACCTTTATTCTTAGGTAAACAAGAAGTGAAAGTTGAGAGGCTCAAGACATCTGCAGAATCTTGAAAAGAAAAAGAAGTATTAATGGTGAAGATTTGACAGAGAGTAATCAGTATGAAACAGGAAATGCACAGACCCCACAACTTCTGAATTCTGACCTTTTAAATTATTATTCTGTCTTTAGCAGTGTAAGTCAGGGTCAGGACGGTAAATCTGGGCCTATGGGAAACTGTTACC
Source organism: Acanthiza pusilla (assembly GCA_036630365.1). NCBI lineage: Eukaryota > Metazoa > Chordata > Aves > Passeriformes > Acanthizidae > Acanthiza > Acanthiza pusilla. Next base: position 5,202,808 of record JAXCHO010000001.1, read on the forward strand.
AGGTTGATTCTGGCTTTATTTCATAGTGACTATTTTATTGTGTGTCTGTTACAGTGCAGCATGAAGTGGGGGCAGACTGCAGTGGGGTTTTTTTCCATATAGGAAAAATCCCCGTGTTTCAACAATGCTGACTAAAAAGACATTGTAGAAACCTCACTAATGCTTTGCACTTATGGATATAGCAAATAAAATAGCTTAAGTTCAATTATCTGTTCAGCCAGGTTGGATAGATTCTGTGCATGCTGAAACCACTTGGAAGTCCTCATGCCACTCAGAGTTAAAAATGCATTTGTTCAATTTAGTTTTATGACCTGTTATTGCTTATCTGGCAGCTGAATCTTATACTTGGACTGCTGTGATGCTTTCCTTGTCTATTCCGTTGGATAAACCCAAGGTAATCATTACAGCTGTATAAAACCTGATATAAAATGAGACAAACTTTGAAAATAATTCATCAGTGGTGATGAAGACCTAGGGCTTTTCCCAGGGATTAAGGACTAGCTGAGGAGCTGATGGCCTGGTGCTCAGTGCATTAACTGATCTGATTGCTTGTAACATTCCTCAGAATTCCATTTGCCTGATTTACCTATCACACAAAAATTTCTTCCTATATCAGCAGTGAAATATATAATTCGAATTCACAGTCTTATCTTCTGGTTTTTGCAACAGACAATTCTTCCAGTGGCAACAAATGCTGCTGTATGATTTTAATACAGGGCAATTAGTGGAAAGAGGCATTCACTGTCAGTCTTTCAAATGAAGAATGTCAAACATCACAACCAGAGAGCTTTCATAAACTACACCATTGAATCATAATGGTTATGTCTGATCTTTCTGGAGCAGATTCTCAAATGAGGGTTAAATAATGAATAATTATTTACTTGCTTACCTCTGTCAAATTTAGGCACAAATAAAACTATTATTTTATAGTTCCATAAAAGTAATTTAAGGAGGGAAGTGCTCTTTTACACTAAAAAAATAAACCCTAGAAAAGCAGAAGTTCTTTATGCCTTGTTAAGTGTGAGCTGTTTTGAGCACTGAAATGGAGCAGAAAGCGGTTCCTTGTTTTCTCTCTCCAGTTTGACTGGTTTTATTTGGACATGAGAATAAAGATTCAATTTTCACTTGAAATGAAGAGAATGCATCTTTCCCAAACATCTACTTTGTTTTCTGGCAGCTTCCATTTACTTAATCTGCAGAGCCTAATGACTTAGACGACAATTAGTGTTTCATATTCTCTAAACAAATATCATCCTTGTCTGATGAATGACCTTGAACTGGGTTAAAAATACCTCTGGTATTTAGTAGATTACAAATGTTTGTTTTACACAAGTAAGCCCAGAATGATCATTAGATATTTCAGGTGATGGAGGAATGCTCAGAAAGGCACAAGGCTTAATCCTCAAAATATATTTTGTTGCATGCATGAGGCAGACTTAAAAGGATTGTGTTCATTTGTTTTTTTTTAATTTTAAAGATTATGATACTATTCAATGAACTTCTGTCATGCCATAGATGAGCAATAATAAGCTGTGCAAGCACAGCCCTGAGACTGGGGGTGGAGAGCAGCTGCAAATGACAGTGAAGTCCTGGTGCCTGCAAGGGCTGTGCTAGTGACACCTTGGTCAGGATGGCTTCATTATTGATGTGGGTGGGACAGCCTTTCCCAGTCTGAGGTCCCAAATATGCTATTTTTGTTTTCCTATGGTGAGAACAGCCCTGTTTAAAGAGTCGATCCTCTCTCGATTGAGGCAGAAAATTTAATTTTTGCTTACAAAGTGGTGAGTAACCATTAGCCTGGCCTGTGTGGATGTGTGTGTACCTGCTTTCTTCAGGCAAGCAGAAATCTCTCTAGGGAGCTGGTTTCATTCTCTTTCCCTTTCTCTCATGATAAATTTGTGAAGGAAGGAACAAATGAGAGAAAAATAGCAGCCCGCATGTAATAGCAAGAGTGAATGTTAATGGGGCACATGGGAAATACCTCTATATTACAGAGCACAATGTTGCTCATTTGCTACAAGTTATGATTGAAAACCAAATCTTTCCTTTGCATTTTCTCCTCTGCCTCACCTACAATAGCCCCACAGCAGGAAGCTCCCTGCAGGAAATGATTAGCACTGCTTTACTCTGAGGTGCCTTATGAGGTTTTACACTCTCGGATTTCATCTGCACCAGTGGTGTGTGTGCTTGAACCAGGGTGAATATTAGTGCCCAGCAGAAAGGCAGCAGAACTTATTGATCGACTCCAGTGAGCACCCTGGCAGATAGACACACTCATGTTTTAATTTGCTTTTGCTTCCAGGTCACCCTTCATCCACCTTTCCATTTGCAGCAGCTTTTCCCTCCTTCCCCCGCATTTACAGCACCTTCTCAGCTGTTTTGATTTATTGACCACTCAGATTTAATGCTTCGTTCCTGGGAGAAGTCTCTGTGCTCGTGTCTGATCTAAGGTCACCTGCGCTTCTTATTCCAGGGGACTTTAATCTCCATATGGATGTGATCTCTGACACTCATCACAGAACTCCCTGTGTTACATGATTCTCTCCAGCTGTGTCAGCAGCTTCCTCCACCTGCTCTGAAGGGTTATGCTTTTCATTTCATTAACTCTTTGGGTCTCATTATCAGGGTTTGAGGTCACTCACCTATTTTCAAATATACAGCTACACCTACTGTAGCCCTGGTGTTCCTCTCTATTTTCTTGTTTTGAGTGCTGTTTTTTACCTCAGGTGTCACTTCTCATCTGAAACTAGTTAAAGTGGTTCAGGGCTGGTTCCCTGATTCCCCAGTTAAAATCCTGATTGTGATTTTGCTCACACTGCACCACTGGTTTCCATAAGAAAAAAAGCACAAATGTCTTGATTAGAAAAAAATCTGTAACTTTACGGGCTTGAGGAAAACTCTTTAGTTTGAAACCTGCACGTTGTGGAAGCTTCTACCTCTATTCCTATATCTGGAAGACACTGCAGTGTATTTGAGGATTGTTACAGTATTAAATAGCACACTGGATTCCTTGTTCCTTTTTTATGTTTTTTGTGTATGTTACATCTTACTTTGCCTATGGGCAGGTGATTATGGGAAGATATTCCTTGTCTATTTATTCCTAGACAAGCTGAACTGGGCTTTGGTTGCAGTCCTGGACTATCTCTGGGTACTCCCTTACTGCCCATAAGTGAAAAGATTGAACTTTAAAAGTGCAACTGGACTGATTTGTGTATACAGAGACAATTTCTGAGAGGAGAGTGTGTATACTGTGTATTCGTGAGGAGGGAGAGCATCTAAGTCAGAGCCTTGTGACATGAATGTGAAATTATGAAAAAATCCAGTAGCTGATGGAATGATAGTAGAGAAAAAGCATTGCTGATATTCTCAGCCTCTAACATGGTGTGTAAATTTTACTTTCCAAGTGACTTTTAGCTTCTTTTCCTGAGAAGAGTTGTCATCTTTAGAAATACCTCTTTTCCACTTTTACCCCTCAAAAAAAACCCCCCTGCCCCATGAGCTGGATTGATTCTCATAAATATGTTTGGCAAAAAAATAACAACCCCAAAATAGCAAGTGTTATTTCCTGTAATATATGGGGTTTTTTAACAATATTTGCCTTTTGGTGTGTGCTTCCATGTGCTCATGCATTTGTAAGCAAAAGCCAGGAGGAGATGAAGGCAGATTATGAACTGGCACCAAGCTTCTTAAAGTGCTTTCCTCTTCCAAACAGCATCTGTGCTGACTTCTAAACTCTTTCGTTTCTCTTAATGTTGTCTGCAATATTTAGTTCCATAGCTGTTCATCCTCCTATTGACATCCATCCTCTTACCCTTTAAATAAATGATGCAGTTGATTTTGTGCAGACCGAGCTCGCTTGTTTTGAGGCTTTCTGAGGAATGTGCTGAGCTGGGCTCATCCTACTCCCGACTCGCTGCTCTCCACAGCATAGTAGCTCTCTTCATCAGAGGTGGCAGCTTATGTAGCAGAGATAAAAACTCATTTAAATTGGTCTTTTCCTCATGTTTCCCAGCTAAGAAATTAGAAAAAAGAGGAGGTTGTTCAGGATTTCTGATGGAGGCATGCTGCCTGCATGTATATTGCATTGAAACAGCACTCTCTGGGAGTGATCAGAATTAGTCACAGAGATGAAATGGATGTGGACAGAATTGGTTAGCAACCTTCTGAAAGCCTCCTGCTCTCTTTGATATGTTCCTTGGAGTTTTGAAGTGCGTCACTACGATGTTTGATATTTTATTAACAATAATTGTATTTCCCTCTTTTTTTTTGAGCATTTCAGAGAGTTTTAGAAGTATTAATTGAGTACCTGCCCTCTGACTTCTATGAAGGAAGTGAAAATAAGGTCTTGTCAAATATGTTTGTTGAAAAAAAGTATTCTCAGAATAACACTGAGAATAATAAGAATACCACTGAGAATAAACTGTTCAGTGGTGATTATTGAGTCAATGCTACTCACAACACTTGTGCTGGCTTCTAATGTGAGAGCCTAATAACCTCCTGGTTTGTACTTTCTTGTTCTTCAGAGATGATGTCTGTGTTTTCTGAAATCTCTGGGGGCTGTCTTGCAGCTCTACACAGAACATTCTTCTGAGCTGAAAATCCTACAGATAAGAAAGAAATGGTCACAGAATCTTCATGTGGCCACTCCTTGAGGTCATTAAGAGGCATTCTGGACCTGAGCACCTGAGGGCTCTTTTTATCTGTAGGTATCTCATTATAGAAGGCAGCAAAATTCATAGCAGGGAACATCCTGGAGGTTGCTTCCATTAGGGAGCCCTGTCCCATTGTGTCTGTGCCCTGTACTGAGGAAAAGTGTCCTTAGTGAGTCAGAACAGCTCTGGTGTTTTAGAGAAGCAGAGCTGTAAAGAAATTGGGATATGGATAGCACCACACATGCCAAACTCCTGATGAGAGCAAACACAGGGCCCTGTGGTTTTCAGCACTCATCCCCTGTTTTCCACTGTGCCTGGCTGGCACATGCTCTCCTTTCAACAGGCAGAAGGTGTTCTGTGACAGGAACCTTTCTGTGGGGGCGTTGCTGATAAAATGTTTCTCCCTTTGGAGAGTTTTCTTATTTAAAAGTGAAGATGAATTTCAGCTGCAAATACTGACAGCCCTTAAGTTGCAGATCTGAGTAGGTTTACAGGTGATGAGCTATGAATTTATGGGCTTTGCTCTCCACAGCCTTTCTCTCTCTCTCTCTCTCTCTCTCAAGGCATTTCTCCCTGAAATCACTTTCCTGATGTGTCCAGCATAGAATTCACTGACTTGTGACCTTCACATTTTAAAAACTCTTTAGTCCCTGCTCCACTAATGACCTGGCTTCCAGAGAATCCATCGATTATAAAATACTTTAAGGTGTTTCTTCAGTGTTTCTGTCAGAATAATCTCAGCTGCACCTTAAATGTACTTTAAACGTGAGATGAAGGTTTATTTAGAGCAAGATGAATATTAAAACATGCAGGAGAGAATTCTTATATTCTTCCTTTTTGCTGCTGTTGGGCACCTGAATGCAGATACAACAGGTTTCAGTAGATGTAGGGAGGAATAGACTGAGTTAGGGTTGGTTAAGATTTTCTGGGAGTTTTCTTAAATGTGAAAGCTGCTCTGCAAACGAGAGTGTTTATGCTCTAGATTGCTGAACAATGGCAAAAAACAGGACTGAAAGGCACTACGTTAACCCCCAGCATTTGTTCAGCACCTGCTCACAGATGTGTCTGAATATTAAGGAGAAATTCTTACGGTGTTCAACAGCATAAAAAGTGTCAGGATGTGTGTGAACAAGCAGGAGGAAATATCGATGTGAACGTGTAGGAGGGGAAAGACTATTACAAGGGCAATCCAATTAATGCAAATGATGCATGCAGAAGTCTGTGGCTTTTTAGTGCCTTCACTTGTACTCCATAAGAGCTGTGCAGTAGGGACAAGGGAGGGGAGCTCTGCCTTCCCTCGTGTGGCACTGGTGCTTTCAAACCTGAGCATTCCACTCCTGCCAGTGGATGAAGAAGTGGCACATTCCCTTACCTGCTTGTGGAGCTGGAAACAGGAAAACTGCTCCTAAAGCAGGGGCTGCATTCATGAGGTAACTCAATCTTGCCTTCTGCAAACAGCAATGTGTTTGTTGACTCCTGGCGCTTCAGGGCAGCGCCGTCCCTGCTTTAAAACTCAAACAAGATGATTGAAAGAGAGCTCCAGGTTTTGGGGCTGTGTGCTCAGGGCCAGCCTGTTTGATTTCTTTTGGTATTGGCTTAACAGGATGGTTCACCTAAAGGAAGCAGGATCTGAGTTTGAAAATAGACATGCTGGCAGCTACATATTGATTGCTGGGGCTGGATCTAGTCCATCCTTATGATGTACCTTCTGAAAAAAGCCTTCTTTTATCTTGGTATCTGATGTCTGGTGAATAATGAATTTAATTAAAGACAAGCCCTGGCCACTTGGTATTTTAGATGAGATACGTGGCAAACGCAAATATATGGCCAGAGCAGTTCAAAATTTTTGCTTTTTCTTCCCTCCCTTATCAAATCTCCTTTTCAAGAGACAATCCAGACTCTGACTTTGCTCTTCTGAAGTTAATAGAAACTTTGCTTTTTACTCCAGCAAATGCAGGACCACTGCAGGGGGCACTGGGGGAAACCAATGGAAATGTTCTCCTTTTTACTCCAAAGAGTTTTGAGTCAGGCTGTAGATCTAATAAACAGATAATTAAATAAATATTAAATTTATTTAAAAATATATATTAATGAGCTCATTAAATTAACAACCTCTCTTTAATTAACAATCTCGTTTTTCAAAATCCTTTCTGTCAGAACTTGTGCTACCTTTTCTCCAAGCATTGTCACGGGAAGTGTTTTGTGGAACAATACTTTGGGATGAGGTGGCAAATTTACTTTTTTTTAGTGTGTTTGTTTTCTGTGTTGACTTACAGAGAAGCTGCTGTCCTCCTGACTAGCAACTGTTTTCACTTTTTTCCATGTTTATTATGATATTTGTATTAGGTACTTGCATGAAAAGTCACAGTCTGCCAATAAACGTATTGTAGTGGCTCTGTAAGGTACTTTTATGTTATCTTCAGCTTTTTGCCAACTTTCTGTAAAATACCTTATGCATTTTTCTGCTGTAGCACATTTTGCTTAAAAGTAGTGTAGCTTTGTCCTCAGGGAAAAAAGAAAAAAAAATCTCTGTATGTATAATTTCTTTAAAAGTTGAGTGCACAAGTAGAACACTACATTTCCACTCCAAAATTGAATATGCATAGTTTCTTGTCCATTGAGGTTGTTATGAATACAAATTTGGCAACAAAACTCAGGCAGCCAAGTGTTTTCACAAGTATTTCAGCTGTGCTTGAAATACTTGTGAAACCAAAACACACAGAGCAAGGAACATTGCCAAGCCAACTTTAAAAAAAGTTATATGTATATATGTAATACTTTTTCTTTTGCACACCTCCCCCCCTTAGAAACCTAAATTGCATTGCTAACTCTTTGTGAAGGTGAAGATTTCACACTCAATCAACTCACAGCATTTTCTACCCAAAAAATACAGTGATCTTAATCCCTCAATAAGATTTTTTTTGGTGAGGATGTGTCTGATGTTAGCCAGCAACAGATACTAAAAAAATAAAAAAAGATAAAATAGATTAAAAAAAAGAAGAAAAAAACCCAAAAAATCCAAATAGAACCCCCCAGTCAGGGCAAATATGGAGAGAGGAGAAAGCAGGATAATCCTCCAAGCCTGCCACTTGGAGGATTGTCTGTTTGTGGAGAGTTGTCTTCCTTCCCTCTTCATTTCTTTATTCTCTGTGCCTTTCATATCAGCCCCACCTACACCAATATTTGTGCTGTCTCTCTTCTCATAGCAGGAGCCTGCACTGCTTTGATGGTGACTATTTTTATTATTCTCAGTGTTGTCTCTCTGTCTCGCTCACTTATGAAATAACTCACCCTGCTCTGTAGTGCTGTTAATTTACAAGGTGCTTTACAAACACAGATAAGAGCCATCCAAGGCTCTACTCTAAATAAGACAAGACAAATGCAAGATGAAGCACTTGAAGGCTGTTCAGGAAAGTGAGGACATGGAAATGAAGTATTCAGAGAGGTGAGGGACTTGTGAAGTTTGTGAGAAAAGGCTTAGGCAGGATGGAGAATGAGTTTGGCAGTGGAGGAAAATGGTCAGGTGCAAGGAGCAGTGAGGTGAGACGTGAAGGCAAGAGAAAGAGGGGAGGAAAATAAACTTGGAGAAATAGGGGACAGTGAGTTGTGAGGAAAGCAAGAGGATAGAATATTTATCAAAGGTTTGTTTGGAATGGTTTGGGAGGGAACTTGAGAAATCCATACAGCCTGGGTGTGGTTTTCTTCTTTTTGACAAAACTTTGTCCATGACAGGTTTTCAGCCTGCCTTGTTCTCAGCCTGCATAGCCAGCCTGTTGTTGTGTTAGATTGTCTCCCTACTATTTAAGATGTCCCTCTTATGTAAGATAGTATCTCATCCATTTATGAAGGGAAAGAATTAAATATAAAACCTAATGGATGACAGGAAGGCAAAGGAAGAGGGGTGTGCTGTCTGCCTGTCTTTTTGTCTTCATTCTAATTAAATTCTCCAACCTCTTTTTCTCCCTGTAGATTTGTAAGGGCCTGGGAAGATAGATAGAAAAAATGACTTATGATAACTAATTTTATTGGCAAGAATACTATATAAACTCAGGGAATGAGCAAGATCCTACAAGATGCTCTGCTTCTTTGCATTCCTGGATTTAAGCTGGCATTGGGGAGATTCAGCATCTCTCAGGACTGTACAAACTGCCTCTTTCTTCCTGCACTGACGCTGTGCTTTTCTCTCCCTCCCTAACTCTGGAATGAGCAGGCCAGCACCAAGTGAAGCAGGGCACGTGTGAAGTTGTGGCCGTGCACCGGTGCTGCAACAAGAACCGGATCGAGGAGCGATCCCAGACGGTGAAGTGCTCCTGCTTCCCGGGGCAGGTGGCTGGGACCACGCGGGCTCAGCCCTCGTGCGTGGAAGGTGAGAAGCTCCGCTCACTCGAGGCTCATTAAGATTGTTTGAGAAGTTTAGTCTCCTTGATGTTTGACTTCCCACTGCCTCAAAAGCCTAATCCTTCCTTTTGTTAATTTTGGAAACATCTCTGTGCATTGATGATAATGAGTCTGTGCATAAATCTTGGTGTAATTAATCCTCTTAATATATGTACTCGTCCATTTCATGTCTGTGCCAATAAAACTTCTGAATTTTTTCACACAAGAATTCTCCTCTAAAACTAGTTTGAAAACAGCATAAGCCAAGAAATTCAAGCTTATGATATTAACTCTTCCAGATGTGTTAAGACTTAGCAGCTTGGCTAAGAATTCACTGGATAATAAATGCAGGCCTAAGACTGGGCATGCAGATAGTGCTGGATCTGATATGGAGAGCTGTTCTCTAGCCTAATGTTTCACCATTTAATGTGCCTATTCCTTGCAGACGTTGCTGCTCTTGTGAAGGCAGAAAAGCTACACCAAGACAGAATTTTTTTTTTTTAAATCTTAAAGTTACCAAAATCCCTGATTTCATTAATTCATAAGCAAGATCCTGTTTGCATTCTTTTGCACATAAAATTGCAACCAGTTCACTTACATATAAAACAAAAAGTCCAATTCAAATCTAAAATTCAGAAATACTTTGTGTCAGATATAAAACTCTAAATACATGTGAATCTGTTTTTTGAGGTTTTTTACCTATTATGAAGTTCTCAAAACAGATATTTAAGAAAGTAGATTTTTTTTTAGATGCTTAGTCTTTTTTTGCTTTGTAATTCACCTTTAACTGTACAATTTCTTAAGGAGTTTTCTTGTTACATCAGAAGTGTCTTCTGTATTTTTAGGTGATACATCAAACAGCAGAAATACTTTTACATATAACAGATAACAGAAAGACTTAAAGACTGCAAAGATGACACTACCATTCTATGGCAGAAATATATAAATACTGTAGAAACTTGATTCAGTCAATAGTTGCTGAAGGAATTTAATAGCTGTCTTTTCTTCAAGCACAGTTGCAATTAAGTGCAACAAAATATTATGAATGTAAGATTTTGATTTTTAAAGTGGATGCCTTTGATTCCCCCTCACCCCTTAGGGTAATGCTTTAGCAGGCTTTGCTTATTTTTGCAAGCATCTGGGACTACAGTGAGCTGCTGTAGCACAGAAACTGTGGCTCTCTTTCCTTAGCCTCAGGATCTGATGTGTTTTCTCCCACTCTATACCTACCCTTCAGTAGACTCCTACACTGTGAAAGGAAGAGCAGTTTGAGTCTTGAATTTGCATATTACAGACTGATACAGACGTTTAGGGTCTTTTTCCAGCATATTTTTCCTGAATGCAGGCTTGTTTAATTTGCCTATAATTTGCCCCGAGTTTAAAGGGAAAGATAGAACCAAAGGATAGAGTTTTCCAATTAAAAAAAAAGAAAAAAGGATGATTTTATAGAGCAATTGGCTTGTAGGAGTTTTTAATTTTTGTTGCACTTCAGACTTTATCAGGCAGTGCTGATCCTTTGCTTTGAGGTCGCAATTGTCTCTGTGCTGCTGATCACTGCTGTGGTTGGTACCTTGTGTTCCTACCTCAAATCCCCCAGCAGAGCTGTGCCTTGCCATTCCTCATTCCCACTCCTCCAGAAAGGATCATGGTGCCTCCTTTCACCCCACACTCCCTTATTTTGTCTGTTTTCCTCTGAGCCAGGAGCCCTGTTGGGTGCTGCCATCTCCTCTGAGTGTTTTTCACTCCATCCTTAATGACCTTGTCAGAAATTGTCTTTCACCTCCCAGGAAGCACAGTCAGGTTTCACCCATTTTTTGTCCACAATCTGATGTCCACAAGCAATCAGTATCAATTCAAATGATCTGAGACCCAAATGAAGGGTGAAAGTTCATACATTTATTTTATAATTTTTTAAGACTGAAAGATTATAAAAGCCAAACTAGTGTTCCAGAAGTATATTTATTCATAATGCTTTTCAGTAAAAGTGCAAAACAAAAGTAATTGAATGAACATTTCAGCGATATCCTGGTGTCAGCTTGCCTGCTTGGCACCCCAATTTAAAGGCTGTAGAAGAGCAAATACGTCTTGAAATTAAAAGGAAAAAAAGTGCTTTACGAGTGGTAGACTCCATTATTTTTGTTCATCTCTTCTGAATCTGTTATCTTTTAAAGCAGGCAATTCAATAGTTTGTGCACATAGTAGCATAATGCAGACTAGCTGAATCAACATTTTAAGCCATATTTTATTTTGAAATCCAATATAGATTATGTAGGATTGTGTACTGATACAATTCATAATAATTTTCTGGGATTTGATGAGTGCCACAAACAACACAAAACAGAGAAATGCATTCAGATGTTTGTGCTGTTGTTAACAACAGGTTTATAAGATCATGACTACATTTCTAAAAATAATAGCCATGGTCTTTATTAATAGAAATTGGCTTAAGGGTAGAAAATTAATAAATTTGTCCAGTTAAGATGTACAACTGTAGTCTTCCAAAACATATTGCAGAACTGGCAGTGTAACTGCAAGTAGATTTTTAGTTAATATTCTAATGCTTGCCAGGGGTTTTCCCATTCTTACCTGTGCTGTTTGCTGACAGACCTCCCAGGTTTGCATCTCAGTGCAATTCTATTTTCTCACCCAGTGAAGGAAGAAACTTGTATTTCTCTGTCCAGTCTCTCTGCATATCTGGGTGAAACAAGAAGCCTCAGCTTCATTCCACCTTACAGCAGGTGAGGCATGCAAATGAAGGAGACAAGTAATTTTTGTAGTCAGTGGAGATGGAAAGGCACTTCCAGAGGTCAGTTCAAATGCTGGAGTCAGTCTCTGGTGGTGCTTGCCACTTCAGTATTTGCATATGGCATTTACCCTTCTGAGGGCTGGTGGAGTTTTTTAGCCACCTTTTTAATTAAACACACTCTGTGTGATTCTCTATGAGAACAGCAATTGTCAGTTCTACCTTTTGAAATCAACCAATCAAACATGGCACAGGCAACCTTCCTGCAAAAACCAACAGTCATAAAAAAGATATTTTATTATTTCTCTTTCCTGCTTCTTTTTTTCTAGCTTCCATTGTCCTACAGAAGTGGTGGTGTCATATGAACCCCTGTTTGGATGGAGAGGACTGCAAAGTACTGCCAGACTATTCAGGTTGGTCTTGCAGCAGTGGAAATAAAGTCAAAACCACAAAGGCAAGTACAGAGATCACCTATATTTAAAGGTGCCAGTCTGATGATTGCTCTTATTGAATTGTGTCTGTGGGTGTGAGCACCACTCCTGGCCTTCTCAGTATTTTGAAAAGCTGTGATTAATGTAATTGTTCTCAGAGAGGAAAGATTGGGTCAGAACTGCCCCTTCGCTCCTTCAGCCAAACTGAAAGTGGTCCTGATTCAGTCTTTAGTGACCCAAAGAAACGATTCCATTGTGATCAGTGCTAGAGGGATAACCATGTTCCAGGACCAATTCTTCAGTTTGCAAACTCAGTATATGGATCCAAGGTCTTTACACACAAAGTTAAATTCCAGTGCTGGAAAGCCCTTTTAACTTTTGAAGGTACCAGCCTGGCTTGGGAGCTTTTGGGAAGCTGCACTGATGCCACTGTGCAACAGCACCACTGGAAATCAGGTTGGTGCAGAATATTTCTAATTACAGACCATCCTGTAGCTGGCCGTTTTTTTTTTTTAAAAAACAAGCCTTTGCTATACCATCTTCTTTCTTAATTAATGGAGAGAAAATATCATGTCCTCTGTCTGCTTAGCAATTTAAAATGAGCCCAGTGCATTGAAGTTCAACAAGTCACAGCAAACTGCGTGTCTAAATACATCATAAACCAGGAGTCTTTAGCAGGCAATAGCAAGGAGAGACATATGCTCAGCTTTTCCCTTTACAGCCTCTTCTAGCTGGGAGAGAATGTTGTTCATTAGGTTACAGTCTGAGTTAATAAGCAATACTGTCAGCAAATGCTGTTTAATAAAGGCTGTTCTGAGAAGTGAAAACTGCACTGATTTCTGGATGAAAGAGAGAAAATTAGATGTTTTGGGCAGCTGTGGTGTGATACTGATGGTCTAAAGTCCAGCCACGGACACTGCACAGTGGCACAGAGGAAGTGACATCCCTGCCCATGGCAGAAGGGTTGGAACTAGAAGATCTTTAAGAATCTTTTCAACCCAAACAATTCTCTGATCCTTTGACCAGTGTTATTTATCAAGTGCCAAAGATGTAGACTGCAGCATGCCTGGGCCCTCCTCTTCTCCTGTGGTGAACACTGCCCCTGGAAGTTTGCCTGCATGCTCTGGAAGCAGTGTGGGTACCTGGCACTCAGTTATTGCAAGAAAAAATTCCCCTCAGCCTTTCAAATTTTTCACAGCACTGGCTTTTAATTACTCATATGTAGATAAGGAGTAGTATTGTAGCATCTCACTGAAGGGTGGCACTGGTGAATTAGGAGTTCTAGATATGGAATAAGGCAACTCCAACTCTGGACACACCAGAAGAGAGCTGGCAACTTATACCAAAAGGATCTTATTGGAAAAGAGTGTGTCAGGGTTAATTATCCTTGAGGGAGGGTTAATTATCCTTGATGCTTTCAACAGATACTCAAGGGATGAGGGGCAGAACACAGACTTTTATATTGGTACGGATGACTGAAGGCCTGAGGTGTCAAATCGTCATTTATTCAGCTGCCTCTTCCTTCCTATGAAGAGTTGTATGGAAAACAGAATGGAAAGAAATTTCTTTGTTACAGGGAAAAGGAGAGTATGACATAAATGTTATTTTTATCTTGAAAATGAACCAAAGATTTATCTCAGATCAATAAACAAAATATGTCTTAAGTGTATTATTAAAATCTGACACAAAGAGGACTATTTGAACTGTCAGGTCAGTAGCCCAGACTGTTCAGGCACCTGTGAGTCTCAGCACCGGGATGCTTAAATCAGACACAGCAAAACCCTTTGGAACAATTACAGAATGTGTACACATACATGAATTTTTTTCCAATTTAAGAGCTCCCTTATGTCTAAAACACAATTGTTGAGATCCATTCCGTACTAATTTTTTTCTGTGTTATGCACCAGAGATGATCTCATTATCATTTAAATTTGTAATCAATTTTTAAAGCTTGCTAAGACCCTGGGATCAGTGCTACGTGGGACAGTGGCTTCCACAGGTTAATTATACAGTGGAAGAGGAAATGCCATTTAATCAACTTTAAGTCCTCTATCTTTTCATTCCATGAAAATAAGTAAAATAATGTAACTAAAATATCTGAAGCACAGGAGACTGCTGACGCTACTCAGTATTTAGATGAATAGTTAGTGGCTGAGTGGGACAGCTAAAATGTGCAAAGCTGAGGAGTTTGCATCTTCCATCAGTTCCCTCGGGGAAGGCAATAAAAACTTCTCTATGCTGAGTGTCTGTTTAGTTTTGTGACACATTAGACACCGCAGAGCAGAGCTGACAAAGCTTTCCTCCTCGCAGGCTGCCTGCTCTCATCCATTTCCAGGATGGGAAATCCAACAGGACCCTCCTCTCTGTGCAGCCAGAGCTGCTGGGTTTGTGCCCTGTGTGTGCATTAAGGCTTGAACACATCCCTGCAGCCCCTCCAGGCTCCCGTGGGAGTTGTGCTGTCTGGGGGAGATTTCTGCTGCAAGAACAGTTTATTCCCTCTGCAGACCGTGTGCTGTCTGGTCCCTGATTCCCTCCCGTAAGATGGACCACTGGGAATGGGCAACAGTTTGTGTGAATGGTCCTTTGGGATGTAAATCCTACTCTTGTGCTGGAGGCATTGATGTTGAAAATGACATGAAGCAAGATAAAGCAGTAGATTTCCAGGAGATTTTGGTGGCAAATTTAATGGTGAACAGCCATTTCTATATCTTCAAATCCCCCTCATGTTATTAAATAACAGTATAATTAACATTTACATATTCTGCTTCTCTATGTGGTATAAAGGTGTGGCTGGGGCAAGTTCATTCATTGTCTATTCATATGTAGAGTTCACTTGCAGTAACAATGCACTGATATTATCTTTTTTTGGTCAATTCTGTGTGGGTAACTTTTTCTCTTCTTTTATAGGTAACACGGTAGCAAAGGCTGAACCTGTGGGTCACTCCCAGAACTCTGGCACGTGGAACTGTTCCTTGGCTGTTACACAGAGACCTTTTTTTGCCATGATGTTATTGACTTACTCCTTTGAACTTGCAAAATGAGTTGGGAAAAAGGACAACACTTCTCCTTTCAACTGTGGCTGCAGCTCCTCAGCCTGGATTTTGCTATTCAGTGGTACATTATAATTTCAAAAGAACAATCAAGGAGATTTGGTTCTACTTGAAATGCACCTTGGATTGTGAAGGATCCAAACCCTGGCTGAAATGCGTGGAAACACACACCTAAACTTCTTGTGGTGCACCAAGGATAAGACTTTCTTAATGACACAAAGATATGTAAAATTGTTTTAAATAAGTTTAGGTCATGAATGTAACTTAGGGGATCATAGCAAATGCTGATGTTAGAACTGGTACAGATGATCTCAAAGGTCTTTTCAACCTATATGATTCTATGGATTTGTCTGAGGTGTTTCTTGCATACAGTACAACATAAAATTACAAAGCTGATCCCAATGAATTGACAGGACTGTGTTAGTAAATTATGTCTTAGTGTATTTTCAACTGTGATTTAGTACCTATCAAGGTGGTATGAAGGTGAAAAGATGGAACTTATAGAATCAGTAGCAATTATTGTAGGGCATACTTTGGTTATTGCTGTGCAATTAGGTTTATTTCCTTAGATAGTTCTAGGTAGTTTAACTTTTACATTCATAAGTGATGGCAGGAAAGCATGAGGAAGAGATAAAATTTGAAAGCAGGCATAGTTTTTCTTGTCCTAAAATAAATCCATTCTCTAGGGGAATAGCAAAGTATACATATTCCTTGCCTCTTTGAATCTAGATATGGAAAAGAATTTAGCCATTAGCTAGATATATTCATTGAGATGCCTCAAAAAAAGGAGAGCAGGCTTGTACTGCATGAGGAAGGCTTTCTGGAAGGGGAGTAATTTGTTTGGATTTTCATAGCTTTGGTTATATCCTAATAGGTAACATACTTAAAATTCATAAGCAAAATTCTAGATAAAAGTGAATCTTCAGTTTCAATTAGTTCTTGTTTAGAATGATTATAATAATTAAATGTCCAGTTCCTTGACAGACTGAATTTCCAAGTGGTTACATTTTGAGACACATAATTGTTCCCTATTATTGTAGATGCATTTCAGGCTGTTTTCCTTATTTGCCTGTTAGAATTTTTTGCCATCAGTCTTCATGAATAGAATGGTGGGTAGAGGTGAAGCTGGAGCCAGTCTGTTCCCCCTGACCTTGCAGCAGACTGAAGTGCAGTGCTGCAGATGAACTGCTGGTGACCCAGCGACTGAAGGCATTGTTCTGCTTTATGTAAATACTAGGGTAACCTCACACGTCTAGTTTTTATATAGACAGAAAGGTGGGATAAAAAAAAAAAGGTGTCTCGTACTAATGTAGGTCATTGTGCATAAGCTTTCTAGTGTGTGGGAAGGATCCCACCAGCAGTAGGAAGCTGTTCAGGGTCATAATTATTAACTTCTGGTTTGCTGGAGTGAGTGGGAGCATTCAGCCTGTTAATTCCACCAGAGTCAGTGGTGGAAAGGTCTGTCCCTGTGTTTTTTGGTTTTGATTTCCTTGGTTTAGGTCACTTTCAATGATGTGTTTGATTACAGCTGGGATCATAGTGGTCACTGTACACAGTGATAAGCAAATGAGAGATTTTCTGCTCTGTGCTTAGACAGCTGAACAGTTAATAGACTCTGCTTGCCCTAATGAGCTCTACATTCCCAATATTTTTCCATCGTTTTGGTTTTCTGATTAAATTTTAAAATTACCTTTATTATTTCTATTGTGTCTCTGCATATATATTCGTGGTGTCATCAGGGAAGATAATTTTCATTTGCTATTTGTGCAGTGCTGACCCACTGGAATTTATTTATTTATTTTGCTAAGTATCCTATGACAAGGCTTAGTTAAAAACATTGCTGAGAGGTCCTAGGTGGGAAAAAAAGAGTTTTAGAGAAAAGTTGTCTTTTTTTGAAGCTAAATACAGAGAAAATAAGTTAGTTACAGTGATCATACAGGGGATTTGTGGTGGAATTGAGAACTAAACCAAATCTTATGTCTAATTCAGTCCTACCCCAAAGGGATACAGTATGTCACATGTGCTGAGAAAGCCACCTGGAAGGTGCTTTTGCTGTCACTGAGGAGGGGGGAAAACTACAACATAAATTTGGTAGCATGTGATTATGAAACACAGCCCAAATGAATGACTTGCCTTCCTAGAACCCCAGCCCATGACAGAGATTTCATATTCCTAGAGAAGCTTTGCTCCAGAGGATCTTGGGTCAATTTACAGCCTTTTCTGACTCGTTGCACAAATGCTGTGATGCGTGCCTGTCTCTTTTTTTGGAGGATTGCTGCTGCTTCTAATGCTGTTGTCTGGAATCTGACACCAGCACTGCCCTTCTGCTGAGGCACAGCAGAATTAACCTCTTTGCCAGCAGCTCTGCTAGTGGAAGAGATCAGTGCCTCAGATCCTCGGTGTGTTCTCTCTGGAAATTGCTGTTTAACTGCTGGTTCTAGAAGAGCAGTTTTTGTGAGCAGCAATGCTCACCATCTCTCAGCAGCCTCAGTTTGCATCCCAATGTGAAGCTCCTGTGGGGCTAAATCCTGTGGGGCATCATGGCCAGGGTTTTGTTTGGACACTGTCCTGTCCTGGTGCAGAGAATAATCCTCTTGCTCTAAAAGGGGCAATGTCTTTCCATGCAATTTCAAACAAATATTGTTGCCGACACTCACTTCTCTGATGATATATTAGTATCCAAACATTCATATCCTGATTATACCTATACCTTTCTTCTTAACTGTGTTCTTTTTGTCCCTCACTAGGATGATCCTGATTCCTTTCACCCAGCTGACATTTCAGTAGGCACAAAATAACTGTGGCTTCTTTACATCCTTTTTTTCTCCCCTCTGCCTGTCTTTGTAGCCCTCTTTGCATCCCTTGCAGTTTAGGTGAGTATTTTTTGAGCAGAGATTGCCAGGATTATGTGCTTTATTAGACACCTGCCATTGCTGGTTTTTTGGAGTGTCAGACACTGCCAGGACTGACTGGTGAGGAGCTCTGTCCTGTCTCACTTTGAGCAGGAAGTGCCACTGTTCACTCAGCCATTTCCTTACCACCTTCCTTGCCTTCTCCAGTTAGACAAGGAAATATCTGTGGTATCAAAATAAAAGCTTGGATATATAGATCAAACCAGATATATGGCATTTTATTTATCTAGAAATTAAATTACCATAATATAACTCCCTGCAAGGTTACTCTTGCATCCTACAACTCTGTTAAATCCATGATAGATTTTTTCCATTTTCAATTTACCTCTAAGTCTGCTATCTTCAAGGATTTTTGTTCAAATCTGGATCTAAAGATAGTGAATAATTTTTTTTACACTTGCTGTAAATTTTCTCAAGGGTTAGTTTATAACAAACCTACAACAATAGAAAATGGCTTTGAAGACTCACAATTTGCTTGCAGACTGAAAAAAACCCTGAGGTAAGAGAACAGTTAAGACTTCTGTCATAACAATAGATGCTTCTATTGAAATAGAGAGGATCCTGTAACAAACATTTAACTATTTGGGATAAATTAGTGTCTCTAAACTGTAGTATTATCATTTAAAGGACTGCTTTTTGCAGTTCAGTGTCTCTGAGCAGTGCATCGGGGTAATAATTCTGGGCAGACTCAGAATGGATCTGCTCACCTTGGAATTTGGAATGTGTTGGTTATGTTTTTGGAGGATGGTTTTTTGAAGGTTAAGGCTGCAGGGATTCTTACTGCCTGGAACTGAGAATCGTACGCCTCAAAATATGAAATATGTACTATTTTTCACTTCAGTTACCTCAGTGCTTAGTTGAGAAATCAGAATCCCATTTTCAAGGGCAGGGTTACTGAAACAATGATAAAACTTGGAGGTTTTTTTCCCAAATGGTGACTTTGCCTTAATGAATAAGCACCATATCCCTCATTACCTTCCTTTGTGTGTTTTGCTGTTAAAGTTAGTTAAAAAGAAAAACAAATGAAAAAGTTCCAGGGCAGAGTTTACAGCCTGTGCTTTAGAGTCTAGAACCTTGTATGAATATGTCTCAGTTACTGGATTTTTCTAATTTGGATGAAATTCCACAGATGTAGTGGGTTAGAATAACAGTCTGTATCAACCTTCAAGAGACCTTTTGCATTTTATGAAGTACCACAGCTTTATTATTGTTATGGGGATAAAGTCACCCACCAGGAGAAATTAATGTTGAGTAAGAACACTTCAGGGGCCATTCTGCCCTGCTCTGTGTGTGAGTGTGACATTCCCATTAATACACAGAAATCAGGTGCACTCCAAAGAAGAGCAGTTTTGGGAGTGTTTTATTGGTAGCATATTTTTATTACAATCATTTATGCAAAATGATAGTCAGTAACAGCGAGCCAGAAGAGTGACAGTGTGACACAGGTAAGATAACTTTACCTCAATATGCCCATTGCTTAAAATTCACAAGAACAAGTGATTTGCAAGCAAAATTGTCAGCTGTTTGCTTACCCTTTAAATGAAGTAGCTCACAGAGTAATCTACTACAGTGGTAAAATCAATGTAAAATGCATTACTCTAACTCCCAACAAAATAAAATCGGTGCTTTGTAAAACAGCCCTGGCATTCACAGGACTAAACTCTGCTGTCACTCGGATTCCTATGGAGCTCCTGGAGCTGATGAGTTCACACGGGTCCAGATGAATGCACAATGATGTTCTCTGTCTGCCTTTTGAAGATGTGCCTGCAGTCAGCAGGAGGCATTAGCAAATCCATGAGGAATATTGCAGGAAGAGTAGAGGAATGTGCTGCTGCTTTCAACAACTTTTACAGGGCCTTTGGAAAGCAATGGGAAAAGTGCTTCGTTCTACAGCAGCCCATGGCTTTCACAGCCTGAGGGTTAGGCCCTACCCCTAGAGAGAGCACAAGTTAGTGATAAGCTGTGAGGTCAGGGCTCGTTGGCTGTGATTAATGCACATTTTTTTACACAGGGATGGTGCAGGTTGTAATGTGGCTGTGTGAGTGTCTGAATGTGTATTCCAGGTCTTGTAAAGAAGAGGCCACAGGGTACTCTGAGGGATCAGGGTGTGTGGGAAAGGACTGAGCTTTTCCCCCAAAATGTGCTGTGTCCAGAGACATTCTCTCTGTTCATGTGCTGAGAATCCTTTCCAATCTTCTGACAGTCGGAGAACACAAACAGTTGTGGAGGGGATGTGAATTCCTGCAGCAAGGGCTAGAAAGAACATTTTTTGTCACTTAAAGCAAAGCAGACAAGGTAGCACATCCCACAGGACACTAATGAGCCACCTGATAACACCAAGTGCACACCTGACCTCTTGACACATGAAGCAAGGATGACAGATGTACTGTCAAAATACAAATCTATCAACTTCATCATGTAAATCTACCCACAGATGCTTTACAGTCGAGATCTGAGGGCAAACAAACATTTTAACTTACAGAGTAACCTTGTAAACAGGAACTTTTTACAAAAGACTCCAGTTAATAATTTATGAATTGTAACAGTGTCATGAGAAAACGATACTGAGCATTGATTTTTGGCATTGAATGACAACAAAGCCAATCCCCCAGTTTCACCATAATGATGCACTCACTGTTCCAGTGTTGGGGTGTATTGATATTCATAATGCATTTGCATAAAATCCTGTCTCTCATCTTTTATATTATTCATTTGGTGCTTTCCATCTCTTTCCCAAATGTGTTGAGTTGTTCCCTTAAACACACAGATCTCTATTCTGCAAGTGGGGAGGCATCTCAGAGTCACTTCAGGATGCTGATTTTTGCTCTTTAATTAGGTCTGTAAAGAATTTGGTGCTTAGATCAGGAATTAATTTTGTTTTCTTGTTTATAAGTAATTTATTGTGACCTCTTCAAATGATAGCATTTGCCCTGTGTGAAGACAGTCAATTTTCCAAGATGTGACAAGCGCAGTTTTTAATTAGGTTAGGGTAATCATGTCAAAAAAGGAACTTTCTTTTATGAAGCACAGGGATATTTGCATTCTTCTAGCAAAACCCTCTTTTTTTTTTTATGATTGAAAATTAAGCCTAGCAATGAAACAGATCTAGAGTGTTGAAATTCATGCAAGAAGAAACTTTTTGAGCTGTTTATAACACCTTTCAGGACTCTTCTCACAGAGCTGCATTGCTGGTACATGTTTATTTATGATTAATGTATCAATATTTCAGTTTCTATTTTAGAGAGGCTTTATCCAAATATCTGTAAGTATGTTTGCAGAGAAACCCTTAAAATATGGATTGGGTATAGCTCTGAGTGTTGTGTCTTTTCCCCCTTGTACCCTTGAGCAGTGATGGCACAATTCCAGTCCTTTTTGGCCATCCTCTCTCTAGGGATAGACCCTGATGGATGGGGAAGGCTGGTTGGGCTGTGTGGGAAGGTTTTTCTGCATTGTGATGACATGAATCCATGAATGAAATCTTGATTTATCCACTGGAGCCCTGGATTCATGGCATACAAAAGGTGTGGGGTTTTCAGCACGATCTAAAGCCCCCACAAGCACCTCTGAAGATATTTTAGTTAATAGTTCTGATGAGGCTATTCCAGTCTGCCAAACCAAATCAGTCTTTGTTCTTCTTTTAGAGAGAGGTGCTTTTGTAGCCCTGTGGTTTAATGGGCTGATGGCAGTTCCAGAGATGCTACAGTTTTCTGAATTGCTGCAGGTGCACTGATGGGTGAGACCCTATAGGCCTATTCTGAGCCATTAATGCTCACCACATCAAGAATATTTCAACAGAGTTATGTTCCCGGATCATTGATCTGCTGATCCATAGGTGTGTGGAATTATG
This sequence comes from Acanthiza pusilla, assembly GCA_036630365.1. NCBI lineage: Eukaryota > Metazoa > Chordata > Aves > Passeriformes > Acanthizidae > Acanthiza > Acanthiza pusilla. The sequence continues at coordinate 5,224,820 of JAXCHO010000001.1, forward strand.
TTCTGTCAGACAAGCTGAAAGAGGCAGGAATGTTTTCTGTATTCTCCAACAATATTTTTTTTCCTTATGGGAGTCTCAATTCAAGGATTGATTTGGAGATTCTAGAGGTGTTTTTAATGGAGGAATGACATTAACAGGCCTTCCAAACATGTTCTTCCTGCTTGATAAGGAGCTATATTTATAGCTGCTATTCATATATATAGATATGTATGTGTATGTATGTATATATATATATATATATATATATATATATAAAAGTAGCCTGTGAAATTATAAACTATTTCCTTTCTTAATGCTTTCTGCCACTGCACAGCATGTTCTGGAGTGTGATTTCTTGTATCCTTGTCCAAATCTAGGACATATCAACAGTTGATGAATAACAAAGTCAGTCCTTTAAATGTTTTTTTTATCTGTCAAGGTCATAAATGTCCCGTTCTTCATTTTTGGGGTTCAGCTCTCGGTTGATTTCAGGGAGTGGCCAAGCAGGAGGCTAGGAAAGAGGGTGCCCACCTTGAGAGGAATGCTGGATTTGGTGCTGCTGTTAGCCAGTCCTGCCATGGAGATCGTGTTTGAGATCCAGCTGCAGGCTGTGATGCAAAAACAATGCCAAACTGGTTGGATCAATGCAGAGGAGATCCTGGTGTGCACCTTTATCCATAGAAATCCTGCATGAATGGTGGAGCCCACAAGTTTTCCATAAATGCCTGAAAGCAATTCTACCCCTCTCTGCTTTATTGCTCGTGACGGTGAGAGCTGAGAGGCTGGGGCTGTTCCCATGCTGTCCCCAGGGCACAGGTCCAAGGGAGAAGCCAGACTGTGGTGCTTCCCCAGCGTGGATTCCTGCAGCCTGGCTGCCTACACCCCAGTCTGCTGTCTAGAAAGCAGGTAATGTGAGATGGAAGAGCTTTGCCAACTTGTCTATCAAATATTGACTGTGTGCAGCTACTGTGAGCTTTTACAGGCAGGGGAAAGCTTGGCTGTGTGGTAAAAGCTGCTGCTCTGCTCATTCAGCCTGAGATGTGGATCTAAATTTTCCTCATTTCTGTTCTCCTCTTCCTTCAACTCCTTATACCCAAACTGTGTATAAACACACATTCAAGAGGCAATGGAGAGAGATTCATTAAAGCCTCCTGCACTGCTTTTGCATGGACAGAATTAGATGAGAGTCCTTTTTCCTTCCAAAAGAGCACAATTTGTTCTTCAGGAACGTTTACAGTATTGTGCAGCCGGGGGAACTCTTCATAAGAACATTTGGTTCTTACAGACAGGTGCTGCAGAGCAGCTTCCCATCAATGGCTAAAGCTTTGCCAACTGCTCTGTAGCTGCAAGCAGCTGCCATCCTGACACAGCAGAGCCACCCTGACACAGCAGAGCCACCCTGACACAGCAGAGCCACCCTGACAGAGGTGTGGGAGCTCCCGGGTACCCTCCCAGGTGTCTGTGGGGGTAGAGCTCACATCAAGCCACAGTGGGACCCCTGGAAGGATTTCCTTTCACTCAGCTACAAAGCTGTCCCACTCTGGGGCTGCAGCATGTGTGGCACAGCTGAACTGCACTCTCACTTTTGCTGCTGGCCCTGTTTGTAGCCCCTGCTGGGATGGATTTGCACCGGTGGTAAATGGAAGCATGACTGGCATGTAATGGAGAGCCAGTGTCAGGGGGGAGACAGGTGGAGATTTTCCAGTGGCAGAGGAATCAGCTGCTGGCTTTCATCCCTCTCCAGCACTGGCTCAGCCAGTTGGGTGCTGCAAAGGAACAAGGAGAATCCCATTCAGCAGTGTTTTGCTTGTTTGTGTGGCAGGGACAGATTGAATGCACGATGCTGTGCTGCCATCAGGTTGCAGGAAAGGAAAGACAATGCTAGATGAGAAACAGTGGAATGTAAACACTTTTTTTTATCCCCCTGATTTTTCTAAGTTAGCTTGATATTCAGTGGTAGAATCATAGAATAACCTGAGTTGGAAGGGACCCAAAAGGATCACCAAAGCCCAGCTCCTGGCCTTGCACAGCACAGCCCCAGAAATCACACCATGTGCCTGAGAGTGCTGTCCAAACACTTCTTGAATCTTCTTCAAGAAGTGGATTAAATAGTGGATCTTGTGGATTAAAATAGTGTTACCTGAAGGTAAAATGTAATATTTTATTATGCATTATGAGTGACAAGCATTTCATTTTCATGCATTTACTAAATAAAACATTAGATTTGCAGAGGTATTCCTTCATAATGGAAAGTATTACTAAAAATCTGAAATTAATTTATTCAGCTTTATAAACCAACAAGAACTTTTCTTACTTTGTATTTTGCTTCTGCAACCCAAGGAGACTGTCTTCTGTGGCCCTGGAGATGTCTCTGCAAATCTTAATAAATCCTCAAACTTCAGCTAATATCTTATATACATTAGTCACATGTGAGTTTAATTGCCATTGTGAGCGCCTATCCTGGGTTATGGTGAGCCATTTCCCCTGGAAATAATTACCCTCGGTTGCAGCATAACGTGTTAATAGCAGTGCTTTAGAGCAGGAGAGCAGCCCCATTAGCACTTGTCGCTGCTCCGTGTATTTCCAGGATGTTCTCCCTTCTGCTGTGCGCATTAGAGAGGAAAGGGATGCAGTGAACAGTCCGGTGCACCCTGGCAGCTGTGAGCAGTGAACTGACAAGTGATTTATTCAAAGAGAGACACCTAAACTGCAAAGGTGGTTGTTTCCCAGGCGTGCTTGGTGCAGCTCTGCAGTGATGTGATGTGATCTGTGTAACTGCTCCGTCCTGGCTCTGCTCGGGGCTGCCCGAGCTGCTGAACCAGGCAGTGCAGCTGTGAAAAGCAGCGAGCTTTTCTTCCTTCAAATCACCTCAAAACCAGGAGATGGAGAGGAAGTGTGAGCAGGAGGCTTCTCAAACATGTAGGAGAGTGTATGGGTGATACCTCTGTCTGCCTCAGTAATCCTGGACCTGCCTGTGCAAAGTGGAGCTGCTTCAGCTGCTTGGGGTGAGGATGTCTGTCCCAAACCTGCCCCAAATGGCCAAAGGTGAGCCCTGGCCATTTGTCCAGTTCTCGACTCTGGGCTGAGCTCCATCACATGGAGAAAGTGACTGCCCCCATGTCCCACACCCTGTGGAAGATGGAAGCAATGAGCAGTGCAAGCAAAGGGGAGGGCTGGCAGCTAATTTGGCTGCATAATGGTTTTACTCAGAAAGAGCATTTATTTTCCATGGCATCTGCAATCTTCCTTCACAAAAATCTCTGCTCATTACATTAAATTGGAAGCAAATGTAGAAAATATGTGATTGTGGTTCAGTATATATTTTCATGGCTTTGCTTTTGCAATTAACTTGTTGGCATAAAAGTCCTTATCTGATGACATTTGGGAAAAAAACCCCAATATTGTCTGGGGCCGAGGAATCCTGCCCATCTTTGCAACAGCCATTTAGAAAAATTTTTCTCTGGTTTTGTGCAAACAACCTGATCAGTTTTTTGGCAGTTTCAGTCAGCTGACATCATCACCATGCTCCAGACTCCATCCCAATGCCAAAGGATGATAAGTAATAAACGTTCAAGTCATAGCTGACCTAATGCAGGCCTCCCAGAGATTTGAAAAAGCTCACAATATTTTAGCCACAGCAGGTGCATTCTGTAATCCTTTATTAAAAACTCCTGCCACACATCCCCCCAACATGTGGTGGGGTCTTATGCAGATTAAATCTGACATGCTATGAAGTCACTACAACCTTTTCCTTACTCCTAATTAAAGGAAAGAAAGCCAAGAAGAGAATGAAATACTCCTAAAGAGAAATGTGAGGCAGGTGGGTAGAAATGATTGTGTTGTGTGTGAGAATCACAAGGTCTGAAGTTCACAAGATGAGGAAGGTGCTTGACCTGCTGTTCTTCCTGTGTGTGTGCTTAAATTAAATCGTAGGCTTTTTGTGAAAGGTAACTGACTTTGTTTAATTAAAAGCCTCTCTCCTGTTCTACCTGGACTTCTAATTCCAGAGCAATGTGTAGGCACACGGTGCTTTGTCTTCTCAGAGTATAATTAGACTTAGCAATGCAGCTGTCCTGTTTACAGTGTAAATCCCCCTGATGATAAATGGAGTAGACTTTTGGAGAAACCCTGATGATACTTCAGACAGGCAGAGTGGATGATCTTTGCAAATAACTAGTGGGTAGAAAGTAAATCATTATCTGCTAATAAGCCTCTGATTGCTGGGTGTTTTCTACTGTGGGAGATTAGAGAACTTTGCTTTATTTTAGTCCTGGCGGCAGAGCTGGAGCACGAACAGGAGTTACTGGTTTGTTTATGGGCGAGAGTCTGACCTTGTGTCTTGAGAATCTCTTTGAGAGTTCACACTGTGTCAGAAACTCTTCTGCAGTGATGGTGAGAAAAATGTGACAGAAAGGCTTTAGAAATGGATAGTCTGTAGTAATATGGGGATCAGGTTCAGCTCTCTGTGTTATGAAGCACCCAGTGACCTCAATCAGGTGTTGGGACCTGCTTAAGCACTCCACAGACAATGACAGGAGACCTCTGTGTCCCAAATACCCCACAGCATCAGGAGAGGGAGCTGATTAAGGGTGGAACAAGGACATGCTTTCCCCCTTGTTTGCAGGTGTGGATCAGGTTCCTGAGGAGAGCAGAGTGTGCCAAGTGCAGTCCCTGCTTCTGCTGAGACCGAGCTGGGGACAGGAGGGGGAGGTCACTTCAGCTGTCAGATTTCAGAGACCAGAGACTGCTCAGCAGGGAAGAGATGAGCAACATATGGTGTGGTGGGAGGAGGTGACAGTGGCACCGAAGAGCGAGAAATATGATGAGAAGTGAACTTTTGGTGGGGTGCTGACTTTAGGAATGTGGTGTCAGAGGGCAGGAACTGGTGAGAGCAGCGCTGTTTGTGCAAAGGAGAATCAAACAGACTAAAGACAGAAGCTGTGAGCAGGGACGAGCCTTGGGAGGGAAATCACCTTCTGTCATGTGTGTGCTTCCCATGGCATATGTCAGCCTGGAGGCCACGGGAGCTGTGGTGTGAATTGGGGGAGCAGCTTAAAGATGGATTGTCTGTGTCTGTATGGAATAAAACTTGGGCCTCTGCTGGTGACTCTCTGGCTCTGGTTTGGATTCAGAAGGGGACAGGAGGTATTTTTCTGGCACACAGGATTGTGTGAGTACAGCCCTAGGAGGAGGCAATGGCCATGGGAGACGTGCCCATTGTGCCTGGGGTCACTCACTGGGAGAAACTGGAGAGAAACGAATGGGAGACTGGAAGAAGCAAATGGGGAGGGAACAACTGGTGAGGAGTTCCTTCCACTGGACTGAATCCCATTTCTTGCTCCATTGTATTTCAGCTGCAGGTTGGGTGGCATTACCTGTGCTTGGTCTGTGTTATATCTGCTGTCATTGCCGCTGGTGCAGCCTTGCACAAAATAATTTTCTCTGCAGCAGTTGATGCTGATCCCTGGTGTGTTCAGTCCACCAAGGAGACAACTCGAGGAGCTGCTCATCACCATGTTCACTGGCCATGCCCAAGAACTTCTGGACATCTAAAGATCTGCTGAAATTTGTCATGGAATTCTTGTGGCTATTATGGTGCAGTGGGAGTTGTTTTCCCAGTCTCTGAGAAATTCAAGATTTGAAAAATGCTTTTGTCTCAAATTAAGACAGAAACCCAAAATCTCATCCATTTTTATTCATCAGCTGAGGGAATTTAAAGGAAGGAACTGGTTCAGATGAAAAAAACCTGTTTCAGTAAATTGCAATTACTGCAGTTTGAGTTCAGACTTTTAAAAATGTAAATGAAGTATTTGCTGATCATTATAAATTTCAAAGGAAGGAAGCAGGTCTATATCAAATTCAGTCTGCTTCAAGTGAAAAAGTATATTAAAAAGTTGTTTAGGTTACAGGTTTTTTCCCCAACTAACAAATTTTTGAACAATCCTTCATTTGCAATGTTTTGAATTCGGTGAAATAGCATTTTCTGATGTTTCCTAAAAAAATCCCCAAATTGTTTTAATGATCTAACCAACAGCACTCTTCTGTGGCTCTTTGCCAACATGTTGGTTTATGTATAATTATACTGGAATGATATTAAAAGTTTATTTCATAATGAAAATAACCTCAAGAGGAATGAAAATGGCAAATGGAACACTCTGCAAAAAGTGAAATTTGCACTGCAAGGAAATCCGTGCTCCACTTTCAGGTCTGAGATGGTAATAAATTGAACACAGAGCATTTCGCAGACAGTGTCAGATATAAAATATATTAATCTTGTCAGAGAGTGTACTAACTCTCCCAGATTTATGATCAGGTGCACTTAAGTGCTGTTCTCCTCATTAATCTTGATTTACAAACAGTAGCCTTCGGAACAAGGGGTCAGAAGAGACAAGAGAATCATGGATGTGTCGCTTGGATAACTCACCTTCCCCAGCTACCCTGTACCTTTCAATGACACCCTTCCATCTTTAATTACTGAAAGGTTTTTAATCTTGTCTGAGTAAGGGCAAGATATGATGGATGTGAGGGGTTGCCTGTGCTAGTCTGGGTTTGTTTTTTAACAAGAGATGTCATGGACATCGGTGGGAAGAGCAAGATAATCACATCTACCACTAGCAGGGCTTGGTGCTGAGAAAGTTCAGTAGGAGAGAGATGCACTAAGAAAGGGAAAGAAACAGCAGGAGAATTACTGAGTGAAAACAGCCCTGGAGAAAAAAATACAGCTTCTGAAGAAACTGCATTTTGAGATCTGCTTAGCACATATAATGCGGATAAGATCCTGTCCATCTGCAAAAGAATGCTCCTTTGTAATTCTTGAAATTATGGAGGACTGGAAAACAAAGCTTTCAAAGGAAATAAAGCTGGTGATTCCACTAGGTGATACTGGAGACAAATCAGTCTTCCTTCAGGCTGGTGTGGTAGGTAGGATAGCATCACCCTGGATGCTTGTCAAGGTGCTTAACCTGGAGGAGTAAATAACAAACCTCCCAAATATTCTTATAATTCATAAGAGGAATGAACAAAAGAATTCATCTGATGAAGCTGCAAAACCACCAGATGTGAGCAGGTAGGTGTATACCAAACGAAAAGAGTTTCTGACTTCCTCTCTGGTGTGGTGTGTCATCCAAAAAAATGTCAAGGATGGATCGAAGCATTCAGCACATTCTTCCTGCTCTTGCTTTAGTGTACTTTCTCTGAGGGTATTTAACTTCTGGAGCATGTGTATGTTGTGGTCAGCATCAGTGGCAGCATTGAGAGCCTAATGGACTTTGTAGGGCCTCCTCCAGTTCTTCCAATTGGGAGTAGAAACTCGTGGCATTTGATAAGATGAGGGCTTTGGGAAGAGTTCTGGCATGGAAGAGTTATCTGAGTTGTGCATTTAAGTCAGGAGGTAAATCCCCCTTAAAGAAATGTGTCTGAAGTGTACCAGAACCTGGACTTGCTTGATATCCACCTGAGCAATATTCCACAGCTATTGATAAAACCCACCTCATTTTCTTCACAGCTCCCCTCGATGCTTCGTTCTGAGCTTTAAGACCTCTCAAAGGCTCACAGATGCCATGGGGGGTCATGGATGAGAATTCAGACTTTGATGTGATTGGAATGTGAGACATTAATTGCTTTGAAAAATAGGACGGGGGCCTTAAGCTGGCATCAGATGCTGGCTGGGGGGCATGGGAAAGACTTGAGCACAAACCAGATATGCCCTTGGCAGCAAGAGCCATGGAATAAGCAGTTGCTCCCCATTCCCAACCAGCTGGAGCTGGTGTACATTTCCACACTGAGTTTCAAAACACATTGAGTTATTATAATCCAGCCCAGAGGTGACAAATTCATGGCTTACTGATGCCACCTAAGCAGCCAGACTTTGCAAGGTGTCAGACCCAAGGCACAGCTCTGACAAACGTGAGCAGTGTGCTTTTCCACAGAGAGGGAGATGATGTTTAAAGAAATCCTTCTCCTCATCCTGCATTTTTGCTGTGATTGGATTCATTCACTTCAGCCTTCTTGGATGCAGTTCAAGCCATCTGCTCCTCTCCAAGAGCTGTGTTCCTGGAGGTGTTCTGGCATGCTGTGAGTGTCAGTGGTGGCATCTGTGGAGAATGAGGACACTGTCATCTGCAGGCTCCTGGTAACCAAGCCTGCAGCACCCTCTCCATCTCTCCCAATCATCTTACCTAATTAAAGAGAGGAAGAAGTGTGATGTGGATGTCTGTGGGCTGTTCGAGGATGGGAGAACAGAACCTGCCTCCGCACTCAGGTTTGCTGGACACCAGTAAGAGCAGCTGTGTTGGGGGTGAAATGTCCACTTCTCGTACTTGCTGTCATTAATGGTTTCTTCAAATTTTGCATCAAAACTGCAGACTGATCCAGGGGTGGAAGGGAGGTGGTGACCACAGGAACAGGTCTGGGCGTCAGCAGAGCTGTCTGTGCTGTTTCAGGGGCTCCCTCCCTCTGCTCTGTGCAGGATGTAGGCCAAAGTCAGACAGCTGGCAGGGAGCAGGGAGCTGTTGAGAGAAAAACTCCTGTAAAAATCTTCAGGGTCAAGGATCAGCTTTTGAAAAGGTCAAAGAAATTGTCATTGAAAGATGGACCTGATTTTTTGAATATTAATTTTGAATCTTGGCTTTTTCTGGTAAAAAACTATGAACTTAGCTGGAGCAGAGAAACACAAACATCAGTTTGGTTGTAGGTGAAAGTTTCTTTTCCAGGGAGAGCCATATGTACTTGATTAATAAGCTGACACTTCTCAACAACTTTTTGTCTTGCTGGCTTACAGATTCATGGAGTGACCTTCTTGGGAGGGATGGAGGGAATAGACAGAGTGAGGGCATCTAAACAGTAGAAGATAATATATAATGATTCTTTTTTCTGAGTGGTTTGTTCATTTAGGACAAATTGAGGCTTCTTTAGAAGGCAGAGCAGTTTCAGTCATTCTCAGCCATGATGGTGTGTAGTTTAACCTCTGATCTCTGCTCTCATTAGTTGGTAATAATTCCAACAGAGTGTGGAATTCTAGTGCTTCCAGAATACAAGATTTCAGATTTTGTATTAAAAATATGATGCAAAATGTATTCACCTCATAAGAAAATCCAGATAATAACATGATAGCTGAACGTCTTCATATGAAGTTTCCATGTGGTGGTAGGCAGCTGATCTACAATTTCTTTAAGAGAGTCAGAAGTTTTTCTTTTTAGATCTTATTTTCTTGCTGTATTTTTGTGTTTTTCTTGCTGGGTTTTTCATTTATTTATTTGTAATTCTGATTAGTCAATGCAGGAATGCTTTCTGTGTCTGAACCCAGGGAACAGCTAACCCCTCCTCTTCATTTGTCTGGTATGTACTAAAATATACCCTAGAGTGTGAAATGTATTCTAGAAATTTTGACGAGAAGGAGCAAAGGTGACAGAGGTGTCTTTTGAAGAGTCTAAAGCATCATTGAGTCACGTCTCAATCATGACTAAACACAGCAGTCAAATCGAAATCCTGCCTGGTCTGACTCATTTTATTGGCATCTGATCCTTCAGTCACCTTATAGTGTTAGGCTTTTCCCCTTTACAGGTGTTGCAGAATGAGCAAATGTCCTCAGGACTGATTCAACAAATGGTGACGTTGGAAGAAATATTTTATGCAATTTGAGAAGGTTTAGGGCACTGTTATTGAAAAAACCTCATCCTGGTGATTTCTAGTTCCTGAGCCCTGGTGGGATTGGCTTCTCTCCGCTCTTCTGGACTCTGTGTAAGGACATTTCCATTTGTTCCTCAACTGGGTGTGACTGATTTAACAAACTAAAATATGCTCCAAAGAGTTGGATGTTCTCGTAAGGTGACAGAGTCAAATTCTCAAAGACCTTCCTCCCACTGATGTTATCAAGACCAGAGCTGTGGATGGAAGGAGATGGCCATCTGTGGCTAGGAAAAACAATTATTCAGCATAACCCAATCCCTTGCTAAGCTAGCAAGTGTTGGTAATAACAGCAATTCTCCACCCTTGATGCTCAGATTCACCACTGCTTCTCTGGGTATTGTGTCACTCACTGGGAGATGCAACAGCAGATTCTCAAGTTAAAAATTCACTGTTTTTAAAAATATGTGAAGCATAAATTAACACATATAATGAAAAGCTGAATGATTTTTATCCCTCAGAACCGCTGCTCAGAATGCTTCTTTGTTTTGTCAGATTGGAAAGGCATCAAATTGTTTTATTCATTATTTCTCCCCATAGGTTATTTTCCAGCTCCATGTGTTTTGCACTGTGTGGTTTGGAATTGTGTCAGACTGAAAAGTGCAGACAAAGAGACTCCCAGCTTGTTTTGACAGCATCTTGTGTATTTTATGCACCAGTTAAATGCAAACACCACCCCTTGACACCCCCAAAAATAATGATCTTTCATCTGATTCAGTCCATGGACCTAGAATTGATATAAAGGCTTGTGCAAGGACTAAACCATGTGAATAATTAAAAAATTGTGTCTAAGTACAAGTGCAGCAGGATTCACCCCTGGAAATTCTCAGAAGTGCTTAAAGAAGACCTTTCATGAATAGTTTAAGTAGATGTGGTCCTCTGTTGGGATTGGTGAAACAGTCTGGTAACCTTTTCTGTCCCCTTGTGGGTCTGTCTTCTGTAATTACCTAAGTCACTGCTTAAATTTATTTCCAAATAAGGAAGGATTGTATTTATATGGAAAGCTTAGTGACACTACAGCTTACTTGGTCAGAGAAGCATGAAGACAGGATAAAGAGCAATATGTCTGGTGCCAGAGGTTCCCCAGGAGTTTCAGTCAGCCCTGGGCTGGGCTCGGTGTGGAGAGGGACCAGCAGGACACCAGGCTGAGCTGGATTTGTGGCTCAGTTATCTCACAGCAGCTTTTGCCTCTCAAGGTCAGCCCACCTGAAGCGCACGCACGCGGTGATGTTATGGAGGAATAAGCTATAAAACCATAAAATGTACAGCAGACTGAGGAGATGTCAAGTGGATTATTGCTTTGACAGGCTCAGGAGACCAAAGCACAGGTGCAGCCTAACAGCAGCTGATAAAGTAAGTGCTGACTGCTAATGAGAGCTCCCAAACGAGGAGCTGCTCGTGCTCCAAGGAGACCATGCTTGAGAAGGAGCCGTGCCTTCCAAGGATAAGGAAGGCTAACACGCTCCTAAATGGAGGATAACCCTGCTAATCCAAACACTGCTTGCTCTCTCCATCCCTGAGAAGCTGTGTGATTTTCACCAGAGCTGCATAATCCCTGGTATGAGTGAGCATTCCTGATGAAATGTTGGAAGGGCTGAGGACAGCATCCTGCAGGACAGCAGCCTTGGTGGACTCTGACCATCAGTCCTGGAAATCCTGTGCTCCCGTGGGCAGGGAGAGCACTAGGGAGAGGAAAAGGTGCTGTGGGTTTTTGGTTTGTTTATCAGTAGGGATAAAGGAATCCCTACTTGTTAAATGTGTGTAAAATGTGTGTTAAATGTGCACCACCATCCTGGCTCCTGTGTGCCAGAGGGAGATCATGTCTGATGAGCATTTTCTTGCCCATTTCTTTCTTCCCCCACCCTGTAGGAGCTGGTTAAATTTGTCAAATTAAAAAACAGGACGCTGAGAGATGGTTTTACTGTCTTCAGCAGTTCCTAGGTGTAGGCTTTACCTGCAGTAACTGCACCCGTGTACTTCACTGACTAATTTGATGGAATGAGCTTTGTAAAAACAGATTAAACTATTTTCCATTCACTTCAGGAAGGGATAATTAGGTGGGAACAGAACAGACAGGAACAAGTCACAAGTACTGCGCTATCAGACACTGCCTTTGATCATCGTGGTACTCCCAGGTCTGCAGTCACAAATTAGGGTGTTCTATTTGCAGTGGATGGGGCTTCAAGCACGTTGTGCTCAAAGCTGCATTTTTCCTTGATTTCCTCTTCAAATACCTTTTTCTCATGCAGAATTTTTCAGGCTACTCTGGACTCAGAGAAACTGCGCTATCTCCAAAAGGTGCTCACAGGGGAAAAGGCAACTTTCCCAGACTCCAGGAACATAAAGTTTGCCTTCACTGAGTTTGAACTAAAAAGTAGGCTCTCATTTGTGCCTCTTTGAGCTGCTTTCTCAGAAGCAAAATTAATTATTTAATCCTCTGTTCACTGAGACCTTTCTCTGCTCTCTGTATTAAGTTTCCTTTCTACTGTGAAGGCTGTGTGGCTCGTGAAGGTCTAATCAAAGTAGAAAATGTAATAAAATTCAGCAAATTCACTCAGTGGCCAGGGCTGTAAATGGTGAGCCACAGCTGGGAGTCCTGGAACTGAACTGGACAGACTTACAGACCTGTCTCGAGTGTTTTGCTCTGTTCCCTTTCCAAGTCCTCAATCAGTGGGATAAGGTAAATCTTTATTTCTGTCCTTTAGGTGTGTCTTTAGGTTTGTCCTCGGGGAAAGGTCTTGAAGACAAATGCAATGAGTCCAATAAAGGAGTGAAAAATAACCAACTTCCTTTCATGGTGTGTGATTTAGAAAGTGAAGCAGAGACTCTGGGGCTGCTTTATGCGATTGCTTTTGAAACTGCGAAGGAAAACTCTGTTAAGTCTGAGTCTGGCAGGTTTGGCAGACAGATCCTCTGTTATCAAGTCCCTCGAAACTCGATGTGATGCCTTGGATCCCTGGCGAGGGCCCTGGAGGGAAGGAGAGCAGCTGGAGGCTCTCGAGAAAAACGCAACGAGGCTGTCAGGGGGTGAAAGTCCCCACAGCCTTGGAGAGAAGGCTCAAATAAATGCCCAAAAAGAAAATTTTAAAGGGAATCAAAGGCAGGGGGGCCTTCAAGTGTTAGAAGAGATGGAGGAGAATGCTTGTAATGCTTTGTCAGTCTAGTGCATGGAAAATTTCCCTCTGGGACCAGTGTGGGGGAGGCTGGGTTTGAAGCACACCCATCTGTAGGGCTCAGCTCAAGCTGTTGGCATTTCCCTTTCAGTGCTGGGTGAGTGTGATGATGTCCTGTGTCAGTGGTAGGTAAGTCAACCAAAAGGATGACTTTCATGTTTCCTCCAGGAAAACACTGACCTTTGTGCCCCAAACACAGGACATTTCTACAGCCAGTTCTCACCCTAGGGGTGGAGACACTCTGAAATATTAATTTGGCTTGAAACAGGGAACATTTTCTCTCCAAACACCTGGGCTCTGTTTTTATAAAAATTAAATCCAGGCATTTAGGCCTTAGCAACATATATAAAAAAATCCCCTCTAGGTAGAGGTGTGATAGAGTTCTTCATGGAATTTGTCATTTCACATTATTGCTGGAAAACAAGGAGACAGATTGCACTGAAACCGTGGGGAGATGCTGATGAAAGCAATTTGTGCTGTGGGAAAGTGAGATCTCTGTGATGGAAACGAGAGGAGCACAGGCTGGAGCAGCTGCAGGGCTTTCTCCTGGTCAGCTGTCCCTGCGAGCTGCTGGAGGGAGCAGAGGGGCAGCTCTTTGTTCTTGGTGTTCCCCATGGGTCAATTCCAGCCCTGGAGGTCTCAGCTCTCTGCTGGGGAGCACAATAAGCTCCAGGTGCTCACAGTATTTGGGTTTTTCCATGAGTCGCACGCCTGTGCCTCGCCTTGCTTGGTCATCTTCAAGACAACACTTCCTTGGGTGGCCAAACCTGGGTAGGGATGGGGCCCATGGCAGCAGTTTGACTTTGTATCCTTTTCCATTCTTTTTGCCTCATTCCCGTGACAGAGATCGCATTAGAAACTGAGAGGCTCATAAATTCTGAGTTATAGCTGTAGGCAGTACATGAAGGGGAAATTGGGACTGGGGAGGGTTTGAAATTTGCATATATACCACACCCACTGCTATTTAATTTGCATTTTGTTTGCATATATCATGGTTAAATAATACCCATGCAGTACTTTTAAGGGGTAAGGACTGTATCAGTTTGTCTATGATTTATATAATTTTAGCTTTAAGTGTAATTTTATTGAGTAGTTTGGAGAGCATGCGGCATGAACTTAAATTTCATTTCACAAAAATGATCAAATAACACTTATCAGCCATAAATATGGAGTTATCTTTGAAAATAATGTTCTTTTCATAAAGATCTTAGATTAACAGCACTGCAGTCTGCTGGTTAACAGCTGAAAAACCATGACACAATACAATAGCAAACTTTCCCATACATTGGGATTGCAGGAGCATCTGCCCCGAACTGGGTGGGAACTCAGAACTCGTGTCTGTTCAGTGGTGTGTGATTCCTCCAACTTTAGGGACTGTGAGTTTGAATAGTGTTTTAAAGCATGTTCTTTCCTTGTTTGCGCTACATGAATGAATTTTCCAGGATGAGTGCAGCAGCAGAGTCACAGTGCCTGTCCCTCCCAGAATGGCAAATGAAGCTAACATAATGATTAAATAATTGTTTCTAGTGTCCCATGTGGGAAGACAGAGGCCAAAGTTATTTCAAAATGCTTTTAATATTTTTTGTTACCATGAACCTGTCACAAATTCAAATGTAGGGATAAAAACCACCTGACACTTTTCATTTTGTGCCTGTCCCAATGGCACAGGAATTGCAACATCCTATTTAAAATTTCTTTTCCCCTTTTAGTTTTGCAGCTGTTCTTCAGCACAAACACCAGTTCCGCAGAGCTATTTCTGCATCTTTAAGAAGTGGAGAGGTGCCATGTTCCTGTGGCAATGGGATTGGGATTGGAATTGCATTTCCCGTGACTGGGAGGACTTGGAAATTTCACTAATTCCACCTCAGGAAAAGCTTTCTTCCTCAGGAATCTGGTCCCACGTGTTCCTCTGCATTTTCGGGCACCTAGACATCTTTTATCTATAAGTACATCTTTGGTCATGTATCAAAACCCTTGGACTGCCACCTCCTCCTGCACCGGCAGGAATCTCACACTGTTCCACCCTCTCTGCTCCTTTCCATTAAAGGCAGCTCTTCCCTGGCAGCCCAGCCATAAATCTGCTGTGAGACAGAGAATATTTCGGTGTGGCAGCACTGAGATTTTCTGTGTCCCTTTGGTGGCAGTGGCCTGTAGCCCGCAGTGCCCCCAGCCCCTGCCCCTGGCTGTGTGCTGCCTGCCCCCAGGCTGCCTGCAGGGCTCGAGTTTGCCTTGAGTGATCTCTCAGCTCAGAAATAACAACGTGTCACTCTGGCAGCCTGAGCCTAAATTGGTTTGAGTCGGTAAGGATTGCTCCTGGTTCTTCTCTCACCTCCCTGCGCCAGCAATAACTCAGTAGTGAGTGTGCAGCTGGGATTGCTGTGGGCTTTGGACACAGATGTGAAACCTCCTCTTAACCTGGCTGAGCCTCCCAGTGATGGACAGAGAGAAGGGCTGCTCTGTTCTGATCAGCACCAATGTGCTTGGGAGCACATCCCTAATCAGAGGCTTTGTCAGTGTCTGAGGGCTCCAGAAGGCTTTGGGAGCCAGTGGGGGATGCCTCACCCACCCTCTGGTTTGCCCCTAACCTCGGACACTGGCACAAATGTTCTCTGGAGGGGAGGCTGGAGATGTGCTGTTACACAGGTTGCAGATACTGTGTTTAGCAAAATGAACCAAGTGTGGGTTTGTGGATTTGAGTTCCAGCCGTGCTCCTTAGAACTTTATATACCTCTTGCTGTTTTATAGCATTCAATAGCAATCTGAATTTCTTCTGCCTCTTGGTCTTTCTCACAGTCTTCCAGCTCTGCTGCTTTGTTTCTGTGCTCTCATGCAGCATCAAAACCAGTGCACTCGCTGCTTCTCTTCGTCCAGGTTGCTCAGATGGCCTCCTGCCCCTCTTTGCAAATTCCAGATGGGTGTCAGTCTTCTCCTGTCTTGCTTTGTATTGATGGGAAAGCAGGTATGCTCATGTGAGCTCAGAACAAATCCTTTAAGTCTATCATCTGTGTTTGCACTTGAATGACTCTCTTTAAATTCGAGATGAGAATTATCAAAGGTGTGGAAGAATACACACACGGGTTTGCTTGGTGAGCTGCTGAACAGGATTTCTGAGCAAAGCCTCAGTGATTCAGGAGCCCAAGAGCACCCTTGAAGATCTGAGCCCTCGGAAACAGCTCTGGAATGTACTGAAAACAGAGGCACAGCACTGAAGGCATCACCCTGTGCCTCTCTACCCTGTCACCTCTGCCTGTGGTGTTTCCAAGCTCGCTCAGGTGTTGCCACAACCTTAAAATCCCCTTGCTTACCTGCAAGCGTCCTTGGTGCCTCAGCAGCTGCCTGGCCTGATGTTCTCCTGAGCCCACAGCGATGGAGGGGAGCTGCTCTCTGCCTCCATCTGTCTTTCCACATGGCTGAGGCTGTGTGCCTGTGCACGGAGCGAGAGAGGCTGGGTCTGAACGGCAGCCAGGCTCGGGGTGATGGCAGAGCAGCAGGAACGGGAGCCCTTCCTCAGTCTGAGCGAGACAGAGCAAGACACCGGGTCAAGGAGAGACATGTGCAGCAGAGGGGGAAGAGGGAAAGAAATGCATAAATATTCAATGAAGGAAGAGGGAAAACACGTTCTGATTACAACTCCGTCTCTAATGTATGCAAATGTAACAGTTTCCTCCCCTACTAAGGAATCATGTATTACATACATTACATGATGTACTACTGTGTAGCAACATAGTTTATGACTCCTAGGAGAAGAAAATCATAATTCACTGCCATTAACAAAAATAATAGTGCTTTCACCCAGAGGAGCTTTCCTTCGAAAGCCTGTACAGATTCTATCTAACCTAATTTAAGCAATGTCATGAGTTGGAACAGATCGCTATCAAGTCTGTCATGCTTGTCATAACATGGCACTTGAATCGAAGACATCCCTTCCCAGGAGAAATTCCTGTGAAGGAATTGTATTATTTAATGGAGTTTAAGATTCCTTTTAAGTTTCAGAGCCTGTTTGTTTGAAAACTGCTCCGGTAAAACGCAAGCGTTAGCCAGGTTTCATTTAAAGAGAAATGAGTTTGCACATCCATGATTATAGGCTGCTATTCCTCAAAGTTATAATTAACTGGGGGTGCAAAGGTGCAGCTGCTGCAGAGGAGCAGAGCGCACACCACGTGCTTTGCAGCTGGCATTTATTTTCTTAGGGACAAGGTTTTCTGGAGCCTGGGCACCAGCATTTGTGGGAAGGGACATTCCCCTGTGACAGCCACCTGTCTCTGTCACACCTTCCCTCACCGCTCCTGCATTTTATGCAAGCTGCTAATTAGCTTTCAGTTTTTAGTGTGTAACAAGGCAGAAAACCCAAGAAGGAAATGAGACTGTGGTCTTGCCCCCCAAAAATACATGGGGTCAAACAGCATCTTAATGAGTTTAATCCCTTGGGTGGCCACAGCCTCATGGCTGCTCATTTAATTTCTGATTTAAAGCAGCACCAATGGCTGTTGGGAGGTGTGGAAGTTCACATCAGCTGCTCCCATTGCCAGGCATTTCCATCCATTTGTTGCTGCATTCTGGGGGTGCCTTGTGCCACTGGAGGGAGGCGGATTGGGGCACAGCTCCGCGCTCGCCTCGTTAGGAGCACGTGTGGGCTGTCCTCGTTTAGGGAGGCTGCTCAGGAACCTCCTGTTTGCAGAAACTCTGGCAGCTTGTCACAGCGTGTCAAGATCTGCTCATCTCCCCGGATGGCAGAGTTTATGCATAATGCAATAAATAGAGATGGGGAGAATTGCGTTCAGTGCATTTAGCTGGTTTCAGGCTGTGTGAGAGAGGAGTTAAACTAATGCCTTCCTGTCAGCCTCTCAAAGCATTTAATCATTTTTTTTTTTTTTTTTTTTGTGTTTACTTTCTTCACGCCCCTCATATTTATTTGTTTATTTGTACAAAATCTTTTGGGTTTTTACATCTCTGTTAAAAACGAGCCAATGCCTTTTTTCTTTCCGAATGCTTTAGGAGATGTTGGGGAATACTTGAAAAAGAAATATATTGGGAGAGGCATGAGAAAGGTGTTTAAGGAACTGAAAGCACAGGGAAAAAGAATAATTCTTTTCTCCCTGGCTGCCCTGCCTGTTCTCAAACTTCTGTGCCCGGGCCACACGGTGGCCTTTGGAAACTTTGGTGTCTAATGCTGAAGCCGTGCTCAAAGCAAAGCCTGCCCAGTCCTGTGTGAGGCACAGGGCTGATCAAACCCCAGCGAAGTCAATGAAAAGGCTTTCTCTAAAGGCAGTGGGGCTTTGGCTCAGATGCTAAAAGCATTATCATCACTCTCTGGCTGATCCTCTTGATACCAGTTCTCTCATCAAACCCTCTGACAGAAAAGGAGAGAAAATCCAGTCCCCACTGGTTAAACCAGCAGCTAAACACAGAGTTTTGACAGATCTAAACCACTCCTATGCAGAAATCAGATTTTTTCAGCACAGAGGTACAAAACCACAAGTGCTGGAAGCTACAACAATCTTCAAAACATCCTGTACCCCCCCAAATTCTTAAGGTGCAGCTTTTTCACAACCAGAAGAGCAGTAAATGTTGAAGGGTGCTTTCTGCATCCTGCCCAGCCTGTGGGCATGGGGCTCTCCCTTGGGGCTGTGGCAGGGGTTGGGGATGTGCCATGATCCCAGGGCTGTCCCTTGTGGGGAAAGCTGAAAAATGGGGAAACAGAGAGAGAGAGTGGAGGATGTCAGCTCATGAGACCAGAAAACAGAGAGCTGGGGAGCCAAAACCAGGGAGGGGCAGGGAAACTGAGCTCAGAGCGTGAAAGGGAGAGATATTTAATGAATATTCAAGACAAAAAAAAATTACACAATTAATCAGGACTGGCCTTATTTCTAGCCCTGGAATTTTGGTACTAAGTGGAAGTGTAGCAGAGGGAACTTGAATGCTGACTTTTTTCCTGTTCTTACTGCAAAGAACAGGTCAGCTCACAGGCAAGAGCCAACAGTCTGTGGGTGCAGGGGCACAAACCCCTGAGACATATTTTTAAGCAGCTTCTAACTCAAACAAGAAGACAGAGCTAAAAACCCTCTTGATTCAATCAAATATCTCCTTCCAGCCAGCAAGAGTAACAGGCTTTGGGTGTTAGATGGCTGGTCTGAGTGGATTAATAACTTGCTTTATATTATCAGCCGAGTTTCATCTAGAAATAAATCCTGTCTGATCTCTGTGAACACGACACAAGATTATTCCAGCGAGTGCAGGGGTTGGGATTTGTGCACTGAAACTGGGGGTGAGCAGGGCTGTGGGGGGATCTGGGCTGGGGGGGCTGCACGGGGTCAGGGTTTGGGAGCAAAGAGAGGATTGCAAAGGTGCCCCATGCTCCTGATCTGCAGAATCCAGCGCACAGCACATCCCTGGGATGAACTGTTCTGCAAAGCCTTGTGAGAAGCAGCTGAGTGAGCTGGGGGTGCTAATCCTGGGGAAAAGCAGACTCAGGGAGGAACTTCTCACTCCCCAAAAGGAGGTTGTAGCAGGGTGGGGGCTGTTTCTTCTGCCAGGTAACAAGTGGTAGGATAAGAAGGAATGACCTCAAGCTGTGCCAGAGGAGATTTGGATTGGATATTAGGAAACATTTCTTCACTGAAAGGGTGGACAGTGTGGTGAGGGGTGTGGGAAGCTGAGCTGAGATAGAATGGTGGAAAGATGAATTTTGTCTGAGAGGGAGGCAGTTGTATCCTACCCCTCTATCAGAACTGTGCCACAAGGCTCAATTTGCATGATTCTTCCCATGGGAAATTCTGCATGGTGCTTTAATTAGCAATAGAAAGACGTTTAAAGAAGCTTGAGGTTTCTTAGTCCTTACTCATGCTTTACTCACCCACTAGACTGAGCTCACAGCCTTTTGTTCTTGGTCTACATTTGCACTTTGTGTTTGGTTTTTTTTGTTAGTTTGTTTGTTTCCTTCTCTCTGCTTTGAAACAAAGAAATAAAGAGCAAAATTTGGTTAAAGAAACACACTTGGGTTTCCAGCTAATTTTTGTCGTTACCTTTCTGTGTGTTTGTATGGCAGTGGTGCCTGGCTCTGGGTCTTAACTTTGTGTGACTCCCAGGCAGAGCTTTTTGAGAGCCTGCAGTGATGGCAGACCGAGCCCATGCTGCTGCTGTGGCTTTCCATGGAATTTCTGGCTGTTTCTGTGAGTGAGCAGCAGGACTTGGTGAGCTAAGTCATCCTGGACCTGCATGAAAATATTTGCTTCCAAACTGGCAGGACCACTGAGGTGATGAAAAGCCCTTAGCCTGCAAAGCAGGCTTTAAATTTATTTTGGTTTCCCCATACCCAAATCGGTATGAAACAAAAATGTTTAGTAATACCTTCCTTTTTACTGAATTAAAAAAAAAAAAATTTTTTTCCTATTGGAGCATTGAGCTAGCTGGTTAGGGAATGCTTTCACAGATGTCAGTTAAAATGTCAGAGGCTTCCGATGTGATCTGTGCCCTCCGAAGGACACCTGTGTTTATTTTTAACCTGTCTCCCGCCTCGCTTCCCTTTGTCTGTCGAGCCCTCCAGCAGAAACTCTCCCCCAGCCCTCTGTCTGTTGCTATCTGGTGTGATCCTGCTGGATGGAGTTCTGGGCTGTCGGGATTGTTGCTGTGGCTCCTCGGGACTCGCCTGTCCAGGGCTGTGGGTGATGCTGGAGCTGCCCTGAGCCGCTGCCCTCGCTCAGCCCTGCAGCAGCAGCTGGAAAAGGCAGCAGGAGGAACACTGCTCAGCAGAAGGTGGGAGAAGAGCTGATTGTGTCGTGGGAAGGGAGGCAGAATGGGAGCGAGATGGGCAAGACAAAATCATGGATGGAAAATGGATGGGTGAGCCAGCGCAGTGGGGATGTGGGTGAGTCTGTGCAGGTCGTGTGAGCACCAAGAGAAAAACGGGAATTTGGGAGAATTAGTGCAATGAAACAAACAAACAAACAAATAAAGCTCAGTAACCGTTTCCCATAATTTTGAACCTCATTTTAGCAAAACCTCAATCTTCCCCTGACTTGTCCAGCTAACCTGATTAAGATTACACAGGAGGAATTTTTTTTTTCTTTTCAGCTGGAAAAATATAATTTTCTCTCTGTCCAAATGGAATGGGTGATTTTTCTTGTCAGTCTTTAAATTGGGCTCCTTGGGAACGCACTCTGAGCTGGAGATGTCTACATTACAGAATAGAGACAAGTCTTGCCTTGACAAAAGGAAAGAAAGATGGTGGTTAATGGAATAAAAACTATGTTCAAAAGATATTATAATAAAATCCTACAGACAGAGAGCTTTCTGACTGTGCTTCTCCTTAGGGTCTCAGCTGCGAGTTCCTTAGGGACTCTCAATCCAGATTAAACCCCTAGGGAGATTTATATACATATATCTATATATGTACTTCTACGTGTGTATATATATGTAAATACCACATAAGCCTGTAAAAAATCCGTAAGAATCTCTCTATTGACTTCAAAGGCATTTAAATCCATGCTAGTAATGCAACTATATATTTGTAGCTGATTTGAGGATTTAGGGAATCTCTCTCTGAACAACTTATGAAGGCTGTTTGAGATTATAGCATTACTCCAGGTAGCTCTATTAAATTACAAACGCTGTTTTGATTGCACTCCCAGTCTGTTTGTACTTCAGTCTTTTTATTCTGTCTTGGACTCAAAGTCCCAGACATAGTGATGCTGGATTAATAATGGATCACAGTGTCGCTGGAGCAAGGCTTGTTTTACTGCCTGAGGAGCCACGGGGTTGGGAAGTGCCAGGACATTTTGAGGGGAGGGAATAAAAAGGTCAGGCAGTGTGGCTTGCCACCTGCCCAAGGGAGCTGGAAGGGAACCCAGAGTCTTGAGGACCTTTTCTTACAGCAGAGAAGTGATGAGTCAGTGCTGTGGTGGAGGGGGAAGAGCCAGGAGATGCAATACTGTTGTATTTTTAATGGTGTGACATAAAGTCATAGAAAGGTTTAGGCTGGAAGGGACCTTAAAGCCCATCCAGTTCTGCCCCTGCCATGAGCAGGGACACCTTCCACTGTCCCAGGCTGCTCCAAGCCCTGTTCAAACTGGCCCTGCACACAACCAGGGGCAGCCACAGCTTCTCTGGGTGCCTGTGCCAGGGCCTCACCACTCCCACTGTGAAGAATTTCTTCCCAATATCTATTCTAAACCTGTACTCTCTCAGTTTAAAGCCATTCTCCCTTGTGGAGATAACAGGAATTGAACAGCGTCTGAAAACTCAGAGCCAATCCTGCGCTGGCACAAGCCCATGACAGGGAGTGGCATCTCCCAGGGTCCCTTTGCCAGGCTGGGACACCTGGGATAGAGTACAGTGCAGAAATGAACTCATCCTCTGTTTGCATGTGGCTGAAGTGGATATGTGTTTGTCCTGCAAACCATCATCTTTTTTATCAGTGAACTAATTCCACAGAGCTCTCCAATAGTAATGGGTTCGTCTGAGCGTCTCTAAAATGAGCTCCACGGGATGAAAACCTTGTAAGTCAATACAGGGAGTGTTGGTTTGAGCTGTCACTGCCCTGGTGTGCTGTTTGGCAGGAAGAAGGTTTCCTTCTCTGTCTCCCTCGGCTTAGTTTTAAGTAGCTTTTATAAAACAGAGCAACCTCCTGAGCCTTATGTAATTTTGCCACATTAGATATTGAAGTATTGCTGAATCCTGTTAAGAAATTGCATCCCAAAGAATACAAAACAAAACAAAAATGCCCTAAACCTCGAAGTCAAATCTCTTTAGGGATTTCACCTGCTCCTAGTGAGTGGTACTGAGTGACAGAAGTGTTTTTCTGGGGTAAGGTCCTGTTTCTGAACGGGTAACATATGTGACAATCACAGCCATAGAGGGGACATGCTGCGCTGCACCCAAACCACTAGGTCAGGTCTTGTTTCCTGCACAGGGTTTTTCCATTCCACTGAGCTCAGAATTTTTTTTTCTATTAGCTGATTTATGCCTTTCAACATGAGCTGTATCAAAGTCAGCATTTAGCACTGTATATTTACTTTGGTTTGCATGCAATTTGCAAATGATGTACTGTACTTTTATACAGTTAATGTGTTCATTTTAGTGTATAATGCATCTGTGAACTTTCTGAATTTTGAGCTGAAAATATGATAAGTGGGTTATATTATGCAGTGAAGGAGCTGTTATATGAAAACACTTCCACATCATCAATTATGTACCAGCTTAATACAAAATGGTATTAATACATGAATCAGTGAAGGAAGTTGTATAATAAGATTCTCATGAGAACATGAAGCTGATATTTATTAAAGATGTAAGTTCCATGTTAAGAAGGAATACTTTGTTTTATTCATTTATTTGATAAGCAGCTCTGCTGCCCAGAAAGGAACAATTTCATTGTATATTCACAAGGAACTCTCACATGTGTTTCTCATACTTCTCACAGAGTTCAGAAGTTTGATAAGCAATACAGATACCATAAAATCCATCTACTGGTTTATAGCCCACAAGTATTGCTTTCATTTGAGCAAAGAGGAGCTCAGTGGTTTTGGAAATGACTCCTCAGAGAGCTGGTGGTGCTGGGTGGGATTCCATCCTGGGTGGAATGTTGAGTGGGATCCCTCTTGTGCTGATGCACAGTGGGATCCAAGCAGTTTTGGTGTTATTTTTGCCTGGTTGCTCTTCAACTTATTTCACCTGGATGCCAAACTGCGAATGTCCCTCCAGCTCCCAAATGTATTTCAGAGGAGGCTGCAGACCCATAGCTCAGACCTGTTAAAGTCAGCAGAGGTGGATCTGGAGGTAAGAGGGCTCTTGAAGTGTGTGATCTGTCTGGGTTGGGTGTCCAGGGACACCTGCAATGTTTTGTGTTGAAATGGCTGTGTGGAGGGTCGTCCCTCCACCTCCCAGGCCGATATTTTTCCTGGACCACCCCTTAGGACAGGGTAGCCTTGCCTGGGCGGTAGAGATTCTGGGCTTGCCCTGCTGCCTCCCAGGCTGACGCCATTTCGCAGACTTTAGGGCCTTGCCTGGGCGGGAGCCAGGAACGTTGCCTCCACCTCCCGGGACAGCTCTGCCCATCTTGGGAGCTGTGGTCCGGCCCTGGGGGTGTGGAGTAAGGCGTACCCAGGGCCGGATCCGCCCATCTCTCCAGCATTTTCTCCACCGTTATGTATACTATTGGCTCTTTTGAATTGTACCCCGCCCCTTTATGTTATTATTGGTTGTTGTCGCATGTACCGGCCTATATCCTCTCGCGTTATTGGCTGTACGCTCCCCTATTTAACCAGCGGAGCCGGTGAGGTCGGGGGCCATTTTCTCCTGCTCTTCACGAGGGTGCCATCTCACCAGCACCTCCCATGGGGGCAGGAGGAATGGTCAATAAACTCCTACCACCCTTTACCCCATCGGCCTCGTTCCATCATTAAGAGTCTACAACATGGCTGCAGCTCCTTATTTATAGGATAGGAAAGGAAAGGAAAGGAAAGGAAAGGAAAGGAAAGGAAAGGAAAGGAAAGGAAAGGAAAGGAAAGGAAAGGAAAGGAAAGGAAAGGAAAGGAAAGGAAAGGAAAGGAAAGGAAAGGAAAGGAAAGGAAAGGAAAGGAAAGGAAAGGAAAGGAAGTGTTTCAGTTGGAAGGGTCCTACAATGCTCATCTAGTCCAGCTGCAAAAAGACCTAGTGTAAAACGCAGCACAAGTGCAGAGCAGGGATGAGCCTTGCCCTGGAGCACCACCTGACTGATCACAGTGGCTCTCCTGCCAGGGAGGTATTATGGAATATTGGACAAAGGCAGAGGTCAAAACAGTTTTTAAGATTGGAGGAAGATGGGGCCTTAATTCTACATATTTATACCAAGGAGTTAATGTCTCTGTTACTCCAAGGCACAGGGTTTCCCTTAAAACCCCTTGATGGGTGAACGTTAAAGGCTGAGCTGCTTTAAGAGTGATCAGGAGCCAAGAGCTGACTCTGCCAGTGGTGCCAGTGGTTCTCATTCATCTCGCTCTCAGCAATATTTGGAGCCAGAATCAAGATGCCTCGAGATGAATGGGAGCCATTTTGTGCTGCCTTTGTTCTCACTTGTTTAAAATCCAATAGTTATTTGAGTACTACCTTTGATGACAGTGTGCTTATTCCTGTTTTTAGCAAACATTTAGATGCTCTGGTGATTTAGAGGCTGGCACAACCCCTTCATTCTGGGTCCCTGTCTGCAGCTCACAACTGGCTCATTTTCCCCCATTCACTGCAAGGTCCTATAGGCACCTGGATGCCAAGAAGAACCACAGATATTTTGGAAGGAAACCCTACACTGCTGGAGGAGCTGAGAGAAGGAATCCTGTAAGGGAATAGTGTGAAATGCTGGACAGACAGCCAAGGCCAGAAAGCAAAGCTTTGGAAACCACAACGCTGGAAGGATTAGAGGGAACTTCAGGTAAGCAGTGCATTGCAGAGATTTTGTAGCACAGATTCAATCTAGAGGAGTCATTTACTGAACAGCAGTGGGATAATAGAAAGAAAAGCTAAACCAGGGTAATAGTTAAGAGTGACAACTGTATGATGAAAGGGAGAGGGAGAGAGAAGTCTGTTTGTGTGTGAGGGAAACAGGAATGGTGATCAATATTAACAACTGCACCCTGTTTGTTGTAAAAATTAATAGAATATATAGGAAAATATAAGCAGGGTAATGAAAACATGGAAGAGGTGATAAAAGAGCCCATGAAAGTCAGAGGGAATTTGTCTTCAACTTTTCCAGGCGTTTGGTAAGAGAGACTCTGCAGAGAGCTCCAGGGTAGCAGTCTGGCAGCTTGTTTGCTTAATATGGCACTGAAATTAAAAAAGAAATCCATTAAAAAAAAAAAATCCCTGCTCCTTCCAGGAACCTTAGATTAGCTGTTGTGAACACAGAAATCACTCCAAAGTTGTTTAGCAGAGGTATAAAGCAGGAAAGATGGCTGCATTATTATTCATTTCCTTCCCCTCCCTTGGCAGCTTCCAACCCCAAAACTGCAGTGTGCGTAGGACTCAGGAGAATGTGTTTCTCCACTGATGGCCCAGAGGACACCAGCTGGCAGCTGGGGACACTGGAGCACGTGCAGAACCAGCATTGAGCTGCCCAGCCCCATTTTGGAGTGACCTGCTCTAGGGAAGGTGTCCCTGCCCATGGCCAAGGCTTGGATGGAGATGAGCTTTAAGGTTCCTTCCAACCCAAACCGTTCCGTGGTTCTGTGATTTCCCAGCCATGCTAAAGCTGGAGGCAGAGACTGGTCCCAACAGTGTCACCAGAGCAAATGGTGCTGAAAATACCATCCTCCCCACAGCCCTTGAATCAGGCATGAGGGGCAGGCAAGTTGTAGGAAATCTCAATTTTTCCTGCGAGTTTCTGTCCCATTTTTTGTCCTAGCATGCCACAGTGTGATGGATCCAGACCTCAGACAAACCCGAAACAAGGGAGCACTGCTGTCACTAATGAAGACACATTGTCACTGGGACTGGTTCAAAGACCATTGAAGCTCCCGAGTGGTTCCAGTGGGGACCAGAACAACACTTTTCCTGAAGAAACAGAGGCATATATTAACCTTAATTGGGAACAGTCTCCACGAGGATTTTCCCTCTGAGGAAAAGGAGCTTTTTACAGATATAATTGTTTTGGAGGGGGTAATTATTCCATGGATGCTTCCTGAGGTGAATGATGGCTTTTATTGTGTTTTTCCCCCGAAACTGGAAGAGCTATAAGAGCCTTGTCAAGGACCAGTGGCATTACCTGGCAAGCAGGGGCCAGGCTGCTGTTCCAACTCAGACACACACCAGTGGGAGGAATTTCTGTACAGTTTGGCTGAATATTTCTCTATTATTCTTCACCCTGCAGCACAACACAGTTTGCAGCAATTGATTGGCTTGGCTGGACAGTGAGATAAAAAGCTACAAATAAGACCGGGTGGGAGCTGTTCTTCTGCTGTGATTAGATGTAAAACAGCCCCAGCCAGAGCCATGTTTTGCCTGGGGTCAGATCAACAGAACACAGATCCTGGGGTTTCTAAGTGTTAATTTCTACTCAGTTTCAGGAGGGCTGGAAATCATCGCCCTGAAAAACCTTTCAAGTGATGGGGTGTGAGTGTCAGCATGAGGATCAGCAGGAGCTACAGAATTATCACTTTTTCCTCCCGATCAGGAAGAAAGAAAAAGGGACATAAATCAAATCAGAGATGGGACAGAAAGAATGAGGCAAAACAGTAGGGAGGGAGATCCCCAGGAAGAGAATTCTATTCTCCAAATTGCTGCGTGGTCAGGTCCTGCTCACGGTGTCAAGCAGCGAGTGTGAAATCCTACAGGATCTTGGTGGGGAAAGCTGCCCTCCTGAAATAGTTACTGTGAGATGTGGTACAGGCAAAAGACACTTGCAACGAGATAACTTAAAATTATTCTGTATATAATTTGCAGCAAAGTTTTCTTCCATCATTTCCCACTTTTCTGCCCCAGCTTACCTATTTGTTTTACCAGCTCTTGGCAGAGATACTTGGATTGAATAGGGAGCTGCTGTTGGGAAACTCTGGTTTCCACACTGCAATAAAGCAGTCTTACCCCGATGAATTTTAAAGGCTATTTTGGCTGCCTTGAGAAATGCTGATTTATGACTTGAATGTGTCAAGTTTTTTGCAATTAGCAGGACACTGTCTAGAAGTTATAGACCATTTTAGGCAGAAATAGGCAATTGTCTTTTTTCCAAGCTGTTTTTATGAAACATTTTCTTCCATTCAACCAGCAAGTTAAATGCTCTTTGTTAATAAAGTGGCTTCCACATTCAGATGAGGAAAATGTTGCTACATTTTTCTTCAGAGTTGGCATTATCACCAAGTATTGCTCTCTGCAAGAATTAAAGCTGTGGGCAGGTTGGTTGATTTGTTGGTATCATGCATACAACCCCCTTGGGCAATTCCATAAACCTCATCCTGAAACCTCTTGAAACTCAGTTGAATTACATGCTAATACAGCAATTTTAAAAATAGTGGCATTAAATATTATGTTTCTACAGATGTGAGAGGCTGTCTGTACCACATGGCATTGTTAGATACAAGAGCAGACAATGAGGTTGGCTTGAATGCCACACAATTCATTATGCAAAATAATTTTCATTTGAAGACATTCAGACCTGTCACATTTCTTTTAATGAAACCCTGTATTTTTTTAACAAAAAAGCTTAGCAAGAATAGAATTTCAATAATGAATTGGATAACATATTCAAGCAGATATCAATTAAAATTTTAATTATAAGGAACAGTTTTTCTTGAATTTTTCACAAGATGTTAAATTTTTAATCAGTTATTTCTGGGGAAAAAAAAAAGGTTTCCTGATAAAAGAACTTTGCAAAATTTAGATAAGGGCTGCGAATAAGACCTGAATTATGTTAAAGAAAACATACTTAGGAGATCTTGATGATCTGAAGGACATAAATTCCCACCAAACACCACAACCTCTGTGCTCTGGGAGCCACATGTCCTCTGTGGACACAGAGAAGCAGAAGCTGGCTAAAGGAGACACCAAACTTCACCTTGTTGTTGCACCAATCTACATGATTTCATTCCCGAAAACAGGTTGAAAGTTTATGCTCAAAAATTTGACTTTTCGAGATGTCTTCCATTCCATTTTGGGATGGGGAAAAAGCTTTTCATTTTCCCAAGGACAGAAATTTTGAATTAAAATAAGCTCATTTTGCTGAATGGCATAAAAAGAGACCATGGAGACAGCAGCACCCACTTGATACATTTTCAGCAACTGCACATCCATGAGGGCCATACAGCTCTGAATAAAGCTCTGCTCTTGTTACAGGCAAGTGCTCCTGAATTTGCTGTTAAAATGCTCCCCTTAGTGCTTGGCACTGGCATTTCTAGGAGATACCACGGGATGAGGAGGAAGATGTAGAGTGAGGACAAAGCAGCGAAGAGGATGTTCGCCTCAAAGGTGATATTTGGGAACAGGTGAGCAGGGAGGAGGAGAGTCAGCTGGGCTGGGTTTACATAAGCACCAAGTAATTTGCTTGCTCTCCATCCTAGTATCAATTATTTCAAACAAAAAAAATAGGCTGCCTGGCCCCTTAGAGTTTTGAAGTGGAAATATTGTCTCCTTTAGTGTTTGAAATAAACACATTATCCTTTGCTTTGCTATTTATAATAAGAATAATTTGCAGTTATTCCAGTAGCGTTTGTGTCCTTGCCACATCCTTGTTGGTGAAGGAACATTTTGGTTTACTGTTAATGCATATTGCATAAATGATTAACTTCATAAGGTGGAAATAAAGAAAAGACCAATGTTAAACTGCATTCAGAAACATTTGGTTTATCAGACTCCTGCTGTGTCTGCCCCATGCAGATTTTGATGTAGACAAGTGTAATGGGCAGTGTAGAACATGCAAACCTTAATGATGGCTCTGGCTCAGCACTCATCCTGTTTACAGCAGCCAAAAAAAAAAAAAAAAATCCCATTTTAAAAGCAAAATGTGACCTCAGGAAACACAAGGTTTATATTCCCACCAATTCCTACTGCACTTCCCCAGGGAGGTGTTAAACCCATTACCAGCCATCATGGACAAAATCAGCATTTCCACCTTTCAATGGCGTTTGATTGAGCGGATGTGGTGAAGGACAGGCTTGAAGAACAAAGTGGGGACTTTGCACTGCTGTCCACATGTCCACGGAGCCCACGGAGATGAAAGGCTCAGCCTAAGCTCCACACGTTTTTCATCATGCAGGATTGCTCCATAAAGCTGATTTTCCTTTGCTTCTTTGAAAGCCTCCTGTAATTGAGGCTTCAGCCCTTTTCTTCCTAGGTCTATAGTGAGCACAGAGAAAGACAAATTATGATGTTGAAAAATGAAGATTTTCTAAATTTACCACTTTTGTGACAGAAATAAAGCAAGGAAATATCAAAACTCTTTATGGAAGTGCTGCACGGGCTGTGGGTTTTGTTGATATTTCTTATATATACAGATTTTAGCATTTGGCCATTTTATAATTGCATTGCTTGGAAAACTTGGTTCAGGGAACATCATCTTTCTGTTGTTTTCATAGAAATAGGACATCACAGAGAAGACTGCGGACTGCTCGTGTCTGCCACAGAGACTCAATCACTGTTTCCCTTCCAAACCCTCTGCTGCCTGGGGCAAGTGCAGCCTGAGACAGGTAAAGATATTTTGGGAATAAGGCAGCTGGCCAGTAGCTGGCACACCTGTCTGACAGGAATGCGATGCTGTGGGGTTTGCAGCAGTGAGACCGAGCCACGAGTGCCGATGCTAAAGTGCTTTTTTGAGGGAAATCAAAGCCCGGTGGAAGTGTTGGTTGATAACACCGCTCCGTTGCTCTTTGAGGTAGGCAAGAAACATCCTGTTACCACCTGACACCGAGACACGTCCAAGTGCTCTTACACTTGTACTTTAAAGACTCTGTGAGCCAGAGTGGTACAAAGCAGCCTTAGCATCAGAGAATTAAGCCCCGAGGCACAAAAGGCCAGATCTGTACTTGAAAAGGATCCTTTGTGTTGCTGTGCTGGCAAACCCTCCAAGAAGGAATGAGGCGTTTGTAATCCCACACAGAGCAGGGAGAGAGATTTTAGATAGGGATGCCCAGCTTTGTGTGCCAGGACTTGTGTGGATAACACAGAGGGGTCACGAAAGATGTGAGGGTCACTGAGCAAAACCTTGTGTGCAGACAGAAACTTCTGAGTGGCTTAGCAGAGGCAGATATGAGCAAAACAAGCCCTTGCCAGCCTTGGCAGGCTGAGGCTGCTGCTGTTGGTGGAGATGCACTGAAGGACCCTCTCAACAGCAGCCTGCACACCCACCATCTGCTCTAATGAGGGGCTTGTTCTCATTCCTACACTGCTTTTCGTATCTTCCCCATGGGGATATTCGGAGACCTTTGCCGGAATGAAAATTTTCCTGTTGCTTTCACGTCGTTGTCCTTCCTTGCCTCCATTCCGAATGGCTTTGCTTCAACTCTTTCTCACTAGGTAAGATTCAGAGCTGTTCTGCTGAGTAAGAACTTGAAATCTCCTCAGTCCCCACATGTCTGCTCCTTTCCTCGTACACAGACCGAGTGCCAGACAGTCCTTCAGAGGAGGAGCTGTCTTGGAGGGTGGGTTTTCTGAGGAAAAGGAGGTGGCTAAAGTTATTTCCCATTGAGAATCTGTAAAAGTTCCTGTCTGCTTTTTAGAACCACAGTTCTGCAGAAACAAAGGGGGAACCAAACAAGTGGCAAACAGTGGCTGCTCATTTTATGCAGAGCTCAGAGCTTTTGGGCTTGTGCCTGCAGAGTCACCATATTTTAAAAATGGTAATTTCTGTGGCCAATCTAAAAGGCTAATTGTTGCTGTTACTGATCTGCTTTAAAAGCCATGATTAAAGCCGAAGAGAACAGTCACAATTCCTGCCAGCTGCGGGAAGCTTTGTGGCTGCCTTGTCCCAATTACAGGGTTTTTTGTAGACAGCACACTGTATGAGCAGAGCTGCAGCTCCCTTCTAACAACAAGCAATCATGAGAAACATTTAATGGCAGGCTTTGGGCCATGTCTTTCTTTTCTGTGTAGTGTGACAAGTGAGGGTTTCTGGTGCCTGAAAAACACATTTTTTTCCCTCAGTTAATTAACAGGTTTGGAAAATGAAAGTCAAGGTTCAAGTTGATGTATTTACCATATGTATTCCATTTTCCAAAAAGAAGTAGCCGTCCCAAGGTTTAGGTGGCTGTTTCCATTTGTTCATCTCAGGTGGCGTCACATTGTGCTTTCACAGCAAGGGGAGAAGAAGCAGAGAGGAGAATTTTCTTAATGCTCATAAAAACCCTCCAGCTCTCTGCTCTCCTGTGCCCCATCCACAGACTTGAAGAGGGGGAAAACAATTGCTAGAAAATGTGGTTAATAACACCTAGAGTTGATTAGGTCACAGTAAACGGAGGACTGGACTAGACCAGAACGTCTGCTCCCTGTCTGGCACTTGTTTTCAAGTGCCAGCAGCTCAAGAAGCTGCCTTCAAAAACCAACCAGACAATCCTTCCAGTGGCCCAGACTCTCCATTTCTCCATAGAAAGCTGTTCACTAAAAACATTTCTGTCCTGGGCAAGGAGGTCTTCTAGGAACAACATGTTGCAGTAACACTGTCTAGTTTGGTCACACTCTTCCTGGGAGCTGATCCAAAGCCCGCTGAGGTCAATCAGAACCTCCCACTAGCTTTGTAATGGCTTAAACTCTGTTTAGTTGGAGCTACTAATCCAATTTCCATGCCAGTGCTACTGTGAAGTCCCAGTGCTGACACATGAATTTAGCTGACTGCCAGCGGTGGCATCATTACGGTTCCTGCTGCTCTCAGCTCTTTCTGATGCAGATTTGTTCACATATCTGCAGCCACAGAAGCCTGGACAAAAGTCCTGCAAGGTCAGATGATTTGGGCCTTGTCCATTGTGAGTGGAAGACCTCCAAGAACAGCCTGGGGTGCAGGTAAGGTTGGCCATGTAATCAATGAAGTGGCACTCAGTGCTGGTCCCGTGGCTCGGGACAGGTTCCTCTGCTTTGAGCAATGTCAGCTCTAGGGAGGGGTATGAAATATGTTAGTAAAAACCATTGAACGCCTTTTCCAAAGCAGGGGTCATTGCTAGCCAGGTTTGTGAACAATTTCCTCAGCTTTTTGAACAGAGAGAACTGAAAGTTGTTTCAGTAGTTGATGGTGTGGCACTTTACAGCTGAGTACGGATGGGCAGATGCAGCCTTTTCCCCACTTACCTGAACTGGAGGCCAAGAGTGTATGGCATGTTAATGAGTTTCTCAAATTAATTCCTGGTTTAGACTTAGTTTTATCTAACCTGGTCTGACTGAAAGAATTTGAAATTTCCTCTCCCTTTTTTTGACTGCAATTACACTTGGATGCACAACTCTAGGGTTCAATAGTTAGTGTTTTCTCACTTAAAATTCCCTTTCTACAAGCCATTAAGGTGTGAGCTTGATCCTTTCAGTGTTCATGGAGTGTTAAAACAAGTGGGGGTAGAGCAGAACAGAAAAGAAATTTATTTAGCAAGCCAGGCCAATATTGAGAAATCGGATTCAGCTGCAATGTCCAGCTGGATGTGAGATGGAGAGCACCAGTGCTTATTTCCTGCTTTCCAGAGCAGCTGTGCAGAACCACAGTGATGGGATTTCCCATAGGTAGCACTTAGCATGTTTAGGGATTCTTGGAAATTAAAATGTCTTATGTCTGGAAATAATTATAATTCACAAAAAAGGGTATTGCTTCCATAGCAAAATGGCCATTGAGCTGTGCAGAGTCCTTCAATTTAGTGCTGAAGTTGTGTTAAATCTTACATTTCAAGATTTCCTGAGTTTCTTCTAATTTCCAAGAAAATTGGAGAAGAAACAGCCACTATAAATCCTGTAAGTCCAAAAGTGCCAGGTGTATAACAGCAAGTAGTTTATCAGCTTCTGTTTATCTGGGTTTTCTTAAACCTTGTCAGATACAAGGATGATCAGCACTGACTTCCTACCAAACAGGTCAATAGAGGCTTCAGTCTCTGATCCAATGCCAGATGAGCTGTCCACGAAACATCCATTAGGACACAGACCTCAGGTGTAGGAAGAGACAACAAACAATTACAGAGACTTCCTGGAACAAAAGAATTTGAGCCATGATCACCTGCTTGCTCAGAAATTACTGCTGAAGTTGGTGATATGATTTCTTGTGATGGCCTGGCTGTTTTGTGTCAGGAAGATGCAGCCCTGCAATGTCTCGTCAGATGTTTTTAAGCCTGCAGCACTGCGCTGAGAGAGAATTGTTTTAGCAAGAGCGTTGTGCCATCCAAATTCAGGGTAGGAGTGAAATGCTGACCCCTGAGTGGTGCTGGCCAGGATGCCCTGCATGGCATGGGAAGGAATATTTCTCTGGAGGAAATCTGCATCTGCTGGGCTGTGCAGAAGGTGATGGGTGTCCTCAAGAGGAGCTGTGGTGTATCCTGTGGGCCCAGGAGGTTTGGAGTGGCAGTGGGATAAAATAATTCTATAGTCTGAAACCACTTTTGTCTGTTGAGCCATCTATTATGTTGTTAAAATGTGATAATTGGAATCCACGCATTACCAAGCCAAAAAGACAATAATTAAAGCCGAGACACAAAAGGGAGTTAATGCTCCAAAATTATTTTGTGCAGAGCTATTTGATAAAGTAAGTCTTTCTGTTTCCTTATGAAAACCCCTGCTCTACAATGAATCTTTCTAACTCTCTGGAAAATAATCTAATTATAGTTAACACTATTATGTTCTTTGGTGCTTTGAATGGAGCTGTGGGTAATACTGTGCTTACTCCAAAGCAAATAGCTGCACATTTCAGTCTGACATTTCATATTGATTGAAACAAAAACATTTTGTTAAAAACAATGGATGAGGGAAATAATTAATTTTCTAGATAATATAACAAAAGAGGGAAAAACACTGTTGTTTTCTCAACAACAGCAGAAATATGGTTTGCCAGACACTCTCCGATAAATTAATTTAATTATAGCATTGCATTCATCTTCTCTAGGGGAAAGCAGGTGAAACTTAACTTTTACTTTCCTGAAATCTTCCCGTATACCTTCCAAAACAAACGGGTGTCTTAAGAGTTAGGCATTGTGATCACTTGAAGGCTTAGAGCCACACTGGAAAAAGAAAGATTAAATATGAAACAGTGATATAAAGTCTGAAAATGTGCATTTAAATCTTCTAGTTCAATCTCAAACAGACAAACCTCATCTTTATTTTTATTCTTTTTTGTTTAATAAGGCCCCAGCTGGAAGCCAATGAAGTTGGGAATGTATTGACTTTGTTTCATTTCTGGTATAATTAGTCACCTATAGTTGAGTACTGACGTTAGATGCACAATACCCACCCTCAGCCTCTCAACAGAAATGGAAATGCAATTGGAATTTTCTGCTGTCGCTGAGCTGGTTTTGTTGAATCTATTTTGTTTTCACAGCAACCCTGCTCCTTAATGCTCTCAGAAAAGGGAGGTTAAGTAACCTGATGTAAGTGTAACCCATGTTCACCTAGGCATGGCTGCACAGACAAATTTCCAGTAATTTGAGTCATAAACCCAACAATTTTTGCTAGTTGTGATATGAGATACATGTCAGGGATCTGGGCTAGGGATGCTCGAGGGGCTGGTGGTGTGGGAAACTCTTAGCAATGCCCTTTATTCCCCCTGGGACAGCATGGAGATGGTGTCAGGGCGGAGGGCAAACCCACCGAGGGCACCCTGTGCAGTCCCTGCCGCTCCCCAGAGCAGCTCGTGTGCGGCTCATGAGCTGCCCATGGTGGGTGAGGTCCTCCTGGGCCACACTGCCACCACAGACCCTTTCCTAACCCACAGTCCTGCCCTCCCTGCCCTGTCTGCCCCATCCCATGTGCAGCAGGAGGACTCTTGGAGGGCTTTGCCCAGGGCCTGGGCTCACGGCTGGGAAATGTGAACAGAGTCAAAGCAGACTTTGCTGGAATGGCGCTGGAGTGGAAGGCAGCCTGTCTGCTCTTTGACTAGAGGACTGACACATTATATCTCCCTCTGCAAAAGCAAATATTTTTTCTGTCAAAATGTCTGTAATACAATCCATTCTCACTCTTTCCTCAGTGTAGAAGCAGAAGCTTCTATGATTTTAGTCAGTGCTGGATTTTGTGCTCCCGTTAGTGTTAGAAATCCAAGAACATACAAAGCTGTACTCCAAAGACAACTGGAGCTATTCTTTTTTAAGGTCACAGCAAATGTAATAATGCCAGCAGCTCATAGGGCTCTTCATTAGGCTGTGTAACTTCCCAACACATCAATCACTCAGAGGAGGGTGTTTACTTACTTTCTTTAACAGGGTGAGTGTATTTTTAATTTGGTAACCTAGATTAATTCTCCTTTATGAGACAGATGGGCCTGACCCCATTGCTGTGGGAATTCAACGATGCGGAACAGAGAGGCAGAGGTGGGATTTCACTACTCCAGAGAGCCAGACAGGTACCCAGAGCACCGTGCACCCCCTGGCCCTCCCTTCCATCACATGGCTTAGCACTGAGTGGATGATAATTGAATATGTGGAATTTGCACTTGAAAATGTCTTCTCCTATCCCTGCAGGTCATCTCTACAGTGAGTCTCAGCTGCACCCGAAGAGTTCCTGAAACTTTGGAAAGAAGGTTTAGGTCTGTTGCAAACCCTGATTTGGTATGGCATTTATCTCTGGGCTGGGTAAAAGCTCAGGGGGTGTTAGCAGAAAGTCACTCCAAGAGCTGAACTGGAGCCTGTTAGGTGCTGGTGAGGATGAGCACCAGGTATTTTACTCCAGGATCTATCTCCTGAGTTTTCTCTGTTTGGATGTGCCTTCTCTGTCCCCAAACAGCTCCTGCAGGAGCTCCTCTTCCTGTCTCCTGGCCAAGAGCAGGGGATGCTCTTGTGTCTTGGGCTTCCCAGCGCAGGTGCTCTGCCCACCTACATTAGACACTTTGGTGTTATTTAATCAGAAATTCAGGCTCAGGGGTTTATTTTGGGTTTCTTTGCCCTTGTTTCCTTAATATTAGTAGAGAGCTCCTGGGAACGTGCTGGGGACAGGCACAGTGACAGCTCTGGGCTTTGGTGTGGTGCTGGTGCTCACTGAGGCTCTCTGCACACTCTTCCCTTAATTGAAGGTTGGAATGAGGGTAAGGCTTGGCTACACCCCTTGTGAGACCTCACACATGCAGAGAGCTGTGCTTGATGAGAAGGCCAAAAGAGCAGACCCTGCCTGAGCCTTGGCTTTTTTCCCCAGCCCCTCCTTGGGAAGCAGGAAAGATGTAAAGGTACTCCACGAGCAGCAGGAGGGGAGACCTTGCTGCTTCCCAGTGTAGGGATTATATATTAATACACCAGGCTTCAGTGGCTTCGGCTTGCACAGAAACACACACACAGAGCAGCAGAGGGGCTGGGAAAACATGGACTCCCAACAGCTCTGTGATCCTTTGGAATGGACCACACATGTTCCTGCTTCCATGTGTGGGGCACTCAGAGAGGCAGGCACAGGGACAGGGAGAAAGAAGAGAGGAAACCAAACCCCTCAGCTACATTTTGTGGTTGCACTGTTTTAGAACTCTTTCTGTTCTCTCTCAGAGAGAACATAGATAAGCTGCATTCTTTTACTTTCTTAATCTCTGTGTTTGGTATTAGGTGTTATGTAGTTGTGACCAATGGTTTTAGGAGGTGGATTCTTTGCTGACCAAGAGTTGCTAGAATATGAATGGATATAAAAGACCTTGTAAATAAATTTTCCCTTTTCGCCATCTTGGTTCGTCTGCCTGAATTCTCTCAGCCAGCCTCTGCAACCCTCGGGGACTTTAAAGCCACGAAATCTCATGCCAGCCAGAGCCACCACGTCCCTGCAATCCAAGGAGTATCCCTTCCTGCTGGAGCCACATGTGAGGACAGGTGGGACCAATGCAAGAGGAAGCAGTGCAGGACACAGAGGGTCCATGGCAGAGCTGCCTCACCAGCACGTGTGGTCAAGCACATAAAGCACGGGGGTGGTGCTGGACAGTGCCCTTGGGAAGCAGCACTGTGCCTGCGAGGGTTCTAACCTGCTCTGTAACCCTATCAGATGTGCAAGGTCTCGGTGGAGGTGTTAAACAGAATTAGTGTGAATGCACTCAGGTCACAGAGTGTCTTACTTTGGTTCAAGTCGGTCATGCTGGAAGAAAGGCAAATTATTGCAGGGCTGCTCCCAATCCCTTCATCCCCCAGCCTGTAGTGGGACAGAGGCAGGACCTTGCTCTTGGCCTTGCTGAACCTCATGAGGCTCATAGGGACCTACTCCTTGTGCTTGTCCAGGTCCCTCTGGGTGACACCCTGTCCCTCAGGTGTGTCACCACAGCACTCAGCTTGGTGTCAGCGCAGGCTGGCACAGGCTGATAACAAAAGGAGATGTTTGTTGTGCGGACCTGCCCTGCAGAGCTCTGTTTAGTACAACAGCACTCGTGGGTGTGTGGTTGGGATTGAACTGCTCCCATACCACAGCTATTGTCTGACAAGTGTGGCAGTGTCCCTGGAGCAGCTGGGCAAGCAAAGAGAAGAGCAATTTTCTGAATGCCTGGCGCTGAGAGGATGCAGGGCTACAATGCAGCACGAGCACTCCATCTACCTGAAGTGCAGACCTACTGCTGCCACTAGATTAGCCTTCATGCCCTTGGAAGCTTTAATTCAAATAAGCAACCTTGTTTCTGGCTGTACACGTGAAACATCTCTTTGTGGTGGAAATCTTCTTTTTGTGGAGATTATGTTTGTGAATGCCAGGAGGTACTTGGCACTAAGTGCCTCATGCATTTGTGTCCCTGCGCAGAGCACAGCCTGAATAATCCACACATTGCCTGAAGATGGTCTTTAGCTGCAAAATTCAGATTCCCATCTTAAAACACTTTGCTATCCTGGCACTCTCAGTTCTAGAAGTTTAGGTTTATCTGCTCAGTGTTTCTCCACCGTGGGAATTTGATTTGGGACTAGCTGTTAATAAATTAAATAGCACTTTCTTTTTTTTTTGGTAGTGCTTTTGCAACAAAGGCCCATGAGGGAATATGGAGATAATCAGCTTGAAGAAAATCCTGAGAAATCTGTCTGCACCTCTCCAAATAGGTCACCCACCAGGCAACATCCCTGAAAATTGTATGGGGTGCCTCTGAGATAGCCTCCAGATTATTTATGGTGTTATAATTCAATTAAGGGGTGGCAGGGGATCAGTGAGGGTGGCTGTGAGATCCTCATGTGCTAGATATTTTTGGACCCCACAGAGGAAGAAATGAGAGTATTTAGGATTGAGTAATTACAACGGTTAGGATTTAATAGGGAATTTATACTCCAACCTGTGGATATTAGTCTAGATGGGTTACTTCATATGGAGGCACAGTAACAAAAGCACTTGTCAAAGAGGTACTGGGATGCTGCCTATAAATAATCAGTAAATGATCTGTGGGAAAAGAGAGTGGATATGCTTGGACAGTGTTTTATGGCCGTCCCAAATTATGGAGATAGATGCTGTAAAATGTGAGTCTGCCTTGCAGGCAGGAGAATTTTAGGTCAGTAAAGCCGAAAAGGTTATGGGTTAAAGCCTGATGGATTCCTTCCTTCAAGAGACTGAGAGCAGATTTTCCTTGAGTCATTTAAAGGAAATGGGGAAAAACTGTGTAGCTGAGAGAATAACACCGTGTTTTAATGAAAGACACTGAAATGCTGGCAAGACACTTTTGTTGGGAGAGAGCATGAACTGTCAGGATCAGAATTGTCCCACTGGAGGTGCAGATGGAACTTGACTGAGCTGAGAAAACAAGCAGGATTTTGCCTCAGTTCAGCTACAACAGAAAAATAGCAAAACACTCATAATATTAGTTCTCTTATGCTCTGGCCAAGTTGAAGACACCTCTTGCAGAGGTGTTTCTGGTCTTTCAAACCTTCAGCTCACTGCAAGCCACTTTCGAGTAATAACAAACAGTCCTCATTTTCTTAATCCATCAGGTTTCATACTGAGGGCGTTTTAGCTGGTTTGTGAGGCCTCTGCCTGCCCTTCCTCGTAAGCAATCAAAAAGCTACAGCTCAGTAAAAGGTTACAGTCTTATCCTCACCTTCACCAATTCCAAGTGAACAGAAATTATTTCTGTTTGTTAGATCTGCTTGGTGAGTGAGAGGGTTGGCATGGATGTCCCTTCTGTGCTGGGCTGAGGTGGGATTTCTGTCTGTGGCTGCAGAGGATGCTGGTAATGACATTACAAAGGGCTCTGGAATTGAATCATGGCTTGTCAAACACCCCAGCCCCACAAAAGAGTGGCTGTGTGTTTTGAGTCAGAATTTTGGGCATACAGCTGAGCAGAGACCTCTTCCCTGGGCTCTTTGGGAAGCCCTGCTCTGTGCTCAGCAGCCCAGGGTGTGCTGCCCCTCTGACAAATAGTTGGTGATTCCTTTTGCCTTCCCTGCAGAGGTACTGGCAATATCTGTTTCCTAGTTAAATTCCAGGGTGTTGCTTTGATCAGTTGTTGAATGCAATCCTGGAGGTGGGGGATGTCTTACTGTCCTACCTGCAGCCATGGTATTTGTGATTCTGTGTGAGAAACCCATATTTCTAAGCCATTATTAGTGACCAGCAAATTTAATTTGTCTCCTGGAAAGCTGTGAGTGGACATGCTGTGGATTGGAAAGTGGTATTTAGCAGCTGGGGCCCTGCACTAAGATGCAGAAAATCTGGGCTCAGTTCTGCCTCTGCCACAGCTTTCCTGCAGCCAGGGCAGGATCCAGAACCAGGATGCAACCCCCAAGGCTGGGACTGCAGAAGTATTTGGGACACTTCCTTTTGGTGCTCACTGAGGCACCGTGTAGCTGTGAATCCATGGAAACCACTGGATTTCATGGCAGGTTGTAGGAAAGGGATGGGAAGGAAGATAAAAATCTGATTTGGAATTACCATGAGCAGAAAGGAAAAAAACCCCAAATATACACCTGGACCCAAATGTCCTAATATCTAATAGCAAATCTGTATTTCTCCAGTGGTGATAACTTCTGTATCAGAAGAAGAAACCAAAAGAAGAATAGCAGGTTCCTGGTAAAAAACAAGAAATTTTTCTTGTTTAATACTCCCTGTGGCAGGGGCGTATAGCTCTGCCACGCTTCAAACACACACCAAGAGAAGTCACTCCTGTTTCTCATTTCCTCCTATCTCTGGTCACTATTAATCATTAGGCAATTACATTCTTTAAGATAAATCACCACAAGTTTCTCTTCTGTAAACAGAGAAACAGCTTTTCTTTGTAAAGATTGATTTACTTGCCCTGCAATTTCCTGTTTAATTAAACAGGATCAGTCTGACAAATGCAGGTTTTTAAGCACTTAGTTTCTAGTCTTTTTCCCCTTCTTCTAGGAATATACAAAGGATGGGCTTGTTTTTCGTGGCATTGAGAGGACAGCTAGGTTAAAACCAGACACTTTGCCCTTGGGCATCGATTAATATCAGCCCTGCCAGATAATCTCATACAAGGGAACTGCCAGAGTGATTCTCCCCCATCCTTGGTGGCCTTCAGCTGGTACCAAGTGAGTGTCAGACCTTCCTGAGCCAGCAGATGTGTTTTGTCCAGATGTGGGGCATCTCTGCTCTCCTCTCTCCTCAGCCACACTGAGCCCTGATCAAAGGAGTGGAAACTTTGTTCATCCACATCACAGACCTGCATGCTGGGTAGGTAAAATCTGGATGTTAAAGTGCTTTTTTGAGGGAAATCAAAGGCAAATCCTCAGAAGGATTTTGGGCTACTATCTTAGAAATAATATATCCCTAGACACAGCAGCAAATGGAGGGGCTGGGCTGGAAGCTCTGGGTTTGGAGGGAAGAAGATTGAGGGGGCCTGGGCTTGGGTTACCAAATGGGAGAGTGGGAGATGCAGCTGATCTGGGGCTGTTCATGTCCTCCAAAGTCAGGGCTGTGGGCACCTGATTTTTAACTTTTACACCCAGGACAGTGAGGTGCTGGCACAAGTCACCATGGAAGCTCTGGGGATGGATGGCCCCGACAGGTCCAGAAAGCAGTCAGCCCAAGTGAGGATCCACATGGGGATAATGGAGGAGGAGGCTGGGGCAGCCAGAGGGATGAAGGAACCCAAGCACTGGGGGCTGTTCTCTGGGGGTCTCTATGGGGCTGCAGGAGCAGTGGTGCTGCTCTCCCAGTGCCCACACTGTGCTGAACAGCAGATGTGCCCTCCTGCATCGACTTGTCTGAGCTGGAAACGCCATCAGGGTGATGTTACA
Organism: Acanthiza pusilla; assembly: GCA_036630365.1. Lineage (NCBI taxonomy): Eukaryota > Metazoa > Chordata > Aves > Passeriformes > Acanthizidae > Acanthiza > Acanthiza pusilla. The sequence goes on from JAXCHO010000001.1 coordinate 5,266,401, forward strand.
CAGCCTGGGAAAACAGGAGACAGTCACATTTTTATTTGCTTTCAGATAAATGTTCCCTGACACTGGAGCCATCTGCAGATTCAGTCCTGCCACTCCTTTAATTCACGCCTCTGTTTAAATGATTTCTTGAAAGGAGAAGTCCAAAGAATTGTTTTTCTGTTTTCAACCTCTGCCTTTGTAGCCACCTGGGAATATCACTGATCATCCAATAAACAATTAGCACTCAACCTTCCCATACTCTCAGTACCGTTATTACACCAACAAGGTAAAGGTGTCATGTTCCTGCTGCTTTTTCCTGAAATGGAAACAGGAGCAGGGATTTTTCTGGAAGACATTTTCTTAAATATTCCCTTTGGGGTTTTCAAATGATACTCCTTAGCTGCTGTGACTCGAGCTAACCCTACCTAGTGTGGAAAACTGCCTGTCTTTTGTTATTAGCTCTGTTCCAGAGTAAATAGTTGGAAATGTCCTACTGGTTCATGTTAATGTCAGGTTTCATGTTTGGGGCTGTGGTTGGAAGCTGGGCCAGAGCAAGTCCTGACAGCTGTACATGGAATAAAGGGTGTTTTGGTGGTTTTAGCATAAAATAGTGGTAAATTGTCTTTCAGAGATGCAGGCTGTGCTCTCCCAGTTGCCTTTTACCCCTTTGTGATGCAAAGACAAAAGCCACAATGTGCATGAAGGTTCTGCAAACCCTCGTGTGGGGTGGGAAAAAAAGCAGGATCAATGGAGAGTGTCACATCTGTGGCATCACTTCCAGAGGAGCTCTGATCAGTCACAGTCCCACCAGCCTGCAGTGCCCTCTCCTTGCTTCCTGCAGGGAATTTAGGTCTCCCAGCACTGCTCCTCCATGTCACACAAATGGTGGCAGCAGGTCAGGGGTGCCCTGGCATGGAGGTGCTGATACCCCCAGGTACAGTCACATCCTCTCCTGGCTCAGGGGGTGTGGGGGATCTCCGACAGCACAGCAGCACTAACAAAAGTGACTCTTCTCTTCCCAAGGGCTCAGCCTCTCTGCAGGAACGCAGAGGTGAAGAGGTGACCCAGCAGGAGCTCTCAGGCTGGGCAGGAATCCTGCAGGCTGTGCAGCGCTGGCCTCCAACACGGCGGCGGCTGGAGCTGAACGGGAGCGTCACCGTCTCTTTGAGGGCTGCCTTGCTGCTCACCCTGCTGAAACATCTTCTCCCTCAGGCTAAGTGGTTCATGGCTCTTGGCTTATTGCTATTACAAGACATTTATGTCTCATGGCAGATGGTCTACTGCACAACTTGTTTTGCTTTTTTTTTTTTAAACTAAGGTAGATCAGCAGGCAGTGGCTCAGTCTCAGGCAGCTCGGGATTGAAATTTCAGTGTAATTCCATATTTCTTTAAATCAAATGAAATGATAATAATAAAAAAAGGGTTGGGAGAGAAGTATTTTCATTGTCACAAGATTTGTCAGTTTTATAGTATATTTGGCACATATTTTGTGATGGCCAAAGTAGGATGTCCCAAGCACCTTTAGAAAACTGTTAAGGTACAAAATAATGAGTGAACAGTACAAAGCTTTGTGACTGAATGCATGAAAATACACTGACTTTAAGCCAAGCTGCATGGAATTTGACCTTGGCACAAATGATGGTGCTTCTCCACCTCCTTTCCGACCTGTGCCTTTTTGGACGATTTGCAGATTTAATTTACAATGCATTTCCATATACAGAGGAAAAGTGCTACAACTTTATCTGTCCGTGGAGTCCCAGTAGTCTCAGCTCACCAGATGTTCCTTACTCATTTAAACAGCGCATTGAGCTTTGCTTAGTGTGATAATTTTGAAATGCAACGAGGATGGGGACACATAATGAGGAGTTAGAGGTAGTGGCTGTAAGGGTAAAAAGTTTCAAGGAAAAGATCAATTACCTTGTGTCCAGCTGCATTACCATAACTGTGAGCATTAATTGTTGTGCAAACACCTACAGGTCACTCTGAGCATAAATTATGTTTTGATTTTTTTTCTTAAGGCCAGAAACTTGATCAATAAGCTTCATTTAAAAACAGGACCTCACTTCAAGCAAAGTTCTTAGCTCAAAACCTTGTGATTACCAGACTGGGCTTGCTGCAGCAGGGATTGTACCTGGCTCTGGGGTGAGAAGGGCTGAAAAGGACATTTTTTTCAGCCATGCCTTCCTACCCCCAGCAGCAGGAACAGCTGACCTGTTTTTCCAGGGACTGACTGTTTTCCTAGCACTTCCTCCAGGAGCTTTGTGAGGGACTCTCACTCAGTCCCTTTCCCCCCCAGAGAGGGTGGAGGTCCCACAGGCCCTGGCAGTGAGAAAGCAGAGGGAGAATATTCACACTTACCCTGCAGAGACCTCACCTTAGAGGCTTCACTGTGAGGTTCCACTCCACGTGAAAGAAATAAAATGGAGAGAGAGATTTATGCCTAGGACAGCAGCCCATGGTGTGACAGGACCCTCCAAGGGACACAGAGAGTTTCAGGGACACCAACGATGGCTGCTGAGGGTGGTTCTAATGAGTGGAATAACCCTTTGTGTGCCACCCCTGAGCAGGCACGACCTGCCAGACTTCTTGAAAAACTAAAAACCCAGTGAAAATAGAAATTACATTTTCACCCAGCACAGACAAAAGAAAAAAAAAAAAAAGAAAAGAAAAAAAAGGCATTTTCACCAGCTGAAAGGCAAATCCAGAGTTCATGTTTCCTAAAGAAGTTGAAATCTAAGTTACATGAATATTTTACCCTTAAGGAATGTCGGGGTTTTGTTTTTTAAAGCTTGAAATAGTTTCACCTCCCCTCCAATATCTTGCTGAAATAGTAAAAAAAGTCTCAATCTCACTCAAGCTCACAATAAATTATTTTTGCCCTGTATTTACAACAAGGTCAATTTTTTTCTCCCTGGATTTCTTGCATATAATTCATTTGAATGGGGTGGCTTCTATGTCATCTTTAATCTTCTAAATGTATCTTAAGTCCAAATTACAAATCCTAGAAATGAGTGACCCATAATGAATTCTTAACCACAACTTTATGGCAGAACAAATATACTTCTCAAATATGCAAACTGTTAAATGTTTTCTTATCATACTAAAAGTGTGAATTAAATTATAATATGATGAAAAAGTAGAAGTTTGCAGTAATTCCAAATGTGGCAAATCTTCAGTAGTGCATAAAATTATTCAGTGAACTGTGGAAAACATCAGAGCAATTCTAGCCTTAAAGCTTTTCTTCCAACAACCAAAAAGTGCCAAAAACAAGCAAGCATAGCTAAGCATTTCATCTTGGAAGCAGCTTATTGAATTAATAAGACAAGTCAATTAATGTAATGCTCTGTTGCTTCAGGATAAAACATGAAAAGGAAAAATATGGAGCTGTTTACTGTAGTGAGATCAAGCAACCATGAAGTCTGTAAAGTTAAAGTTGTTCATTTCTCTAAAACCTAAGGAAACGATCAGCACAGCCATTGTAGAGACTCACTTTATATGTAAGTCGTGAGTGAGATGTGGATCTTCTGCTGTCCAGACAGAGGTTTTAATACTAATTTCCTCCTGCCACGAGTCTGGTTTGCCTCTCTACTGTGTAACTTGAAACTGAATAGCTGATACCATTCACAATGGTCAAACACAGGAACAGCCTGCCAGGGGAGCGGTGGAATCACCAGCCCTGGAAGTGCTCAAAAAATGTGGATGTGACACTTAGGGACTCGGTTTAGGGGTAGATCTGGCAGTGTTAGATAATGGTTGGACTTGATGATTTTAGCTGTCTTTTCCAACCCTAATGACTCTGTGATTCTCTATAGGTTATGTGTGAGGGGTTCCCTTCTTTCTGAGGGTGTTTCAGTGCTAACTGATGAGGAAAGTTCCCTCAGAGGTGTGCAGGGTATTTTCCACAGGTAACATTTAACCTCTGCATTATAGAGCAGTGAAGAAAATCAAGAGTTGCAAGTAGAAACTGTCTGTATTTCAGCCAAGCAGCCTGTGTTTAAATCATGGCAAGGTCCTGATAAATTGAAAGTTAAGGTTGGTAATCTTTGCTTTCAGGTCAGTTCCTCAATTTTCATTTACCTTAATGCTAGGCTTGTATGTGCTCAGAAAGCCTGATTCCAGGTGTCTGTGAAAAAGTGTCTGAGAAGGATGGAGTCAATTGATGGTGAACAGCTGGTTTTCCTGTGTAACAGACCCTGTCTTCCAAGAAATTCTCATTATGCAAACTTTGGGTTTGATTTGAAGGAAAAAAAAAAAAAATCCTGATCAAGAACTTTACCAGTTGTGAACTCCCATTTTCCAAGTCTCCTGCCCAAACTGCTGCCTTTGATTGCAAGGGAGTAATTAGATCAGTTTAAACAGGGCTGCTGGGGGTTAATGAGGACTAGAGAAAGGCATGGCTGTTGGTAGGGATGAGTGCCTCAATTATTCAGGCACCGGATGACTTTCACGTCTGACAGCAATTTGTGAAGAACAACTTTCTCATGCCTGCCTCTTGTAGGTGCACATCCAGACTGGGATGACTCTTTATTGCTTTAGCAGTTGCTCTTTAGCTGATGTGTTTTTGGGAGTCTGGTGGCCAAATGGAATGGGGGGAAATAGCCAAGCACTGAGGAAAACATCATAGCCTGGTTGTTCCTCTTGAGCAGATTTGAACATATATGCCACCAAACTCTGCTCAAAGAGCAGGTCATTATAGTGAGGTGGAAATGCCTTCCTCAGTAGGAAAGCTTTATTTGGACTGTTGTGCTGTGTTGTGAAGATTTAAGTGCTGTTATCACACGTACTCATCAGTCAAACCCAGACTAGACTAAGAGCAGGGGAAGTTGGTGGAATATAAATCTGCTTACAGTGGATCCAGTGTTAAATGATAAACTTGCCTTTGGCAGAATTAAAGGAAAGCTGGAGAGTGCCTGGAGGTAGCACTGAAAGGCAGTGACGTTTTTGTGACAGGTCTCCTTCCCTGTTTCCGTTCATTACTGAGATTTAAGTGGGTCTCAATGTGACCTATCAGTTCCTATTCGAGAAGTAAAGCTGGTGGAAAATTTGCCTAAGGGCTTGAATTCAAGAGCCAAGTGCATTTTTTAAAGTTTTTTTTAGCTGATCTTCAACATTAATTCAATACTGAGGTTCTTCAGGTTGCAGAATGCTTTAAAGGCTGTTTTTTTTCCAAAGATACTTTCAGGGAATATTCTCTTTAAGCAGGGAAGGACACAGAGACCATTGTCTTTAGCCTGTAACATTTCCTAGCTCTTTTTCTGATTTATATGAGTGTTTGTGAGACACCAGGAGGGCTTCAGGGACTTGGGGTCAGATCTGTAAAAACTGTGGACCATTTTACATGGGTCATCATGAAGGCTCTACTAGTCTAGATAGCAGAGTCTTTCAGACAGAAAATGTAATTGAAAGAGCTCCAGGGGAAAAAAAGCTCCAAAGAAAGCATTGGAACAGTTTTCCCAGAGAAGTGGTAGAATCACTATCCCTGGAAATGTTCAAAAAACATGTAGAGGTGGTGCTCAGAGACACAGTTTAGTGCTGGGTTAATGACTGGGCTTGATAATCCTAGAGATCTTTTCCAGCCTAAATGATTCTTTATCTGTGCTTGGATCCCACACTGTGCTTTTCACAGCAACTTGGCCTGTTCTTCACTCTTTATTTCAAGTCCAGAAAAAAGTCTGGTCCACTCAATAGTGATAAATTTCCCTCTTGCAGAGGCATGAAGTGGTGGCAAGCCCCCAACAGCCAGCACGCCGAGTTCTCGGATCTGCTCAGGGTAGAGGAGACCTTCGGAAAAGCAACAAACAGAACAGGTTCAGGGAAGGTGAGGAGTTGACAATTAACTCCTCTGCTGCAAATCAAGTGCCAGCAGCACGTGCTTTGCACCTAGGGCACACCTGAGATGGACCCTGTGGCCCTGAGCTGGTGTGGGCACTGACATATAGGGAACTGCTGGCACATCTTGCCTTCCAAAGTACACAGGAAGAGGGAAAAGAAAGAAGATCCCAAAAATCACTGTTATTGTGGGGAACAGCTGCCTGAAGTGGGGCTTTTCTTTAGTCTGTGGGGCAGAAGTGGTGATAAAAGACTAATAGAGATGGATGAATGTAACTGAGTGGTGTGAAAGAGTGGGGAAGAGATTAAATGAAAATTAAATGAAACAGGAAATGAAGAGGAATGGCAGGTGGGAGGAAGAAATGACGTATTCCTCTGAGCATTATTTTAGTCTGTGGTTAGTTTGCTTCACATCTAGGTGGGCCTCTAGCCCTCATTTCTAACTGAATCAAGGACATCCATCTGAGAAATAAAACTGATGAGAAATAATGGGAAGCAGGTCAGTAACTGATGCTCAAACATGTATTTTGTTTCTGATCACACAAATTTGATCATGTTGCTTCATGGTGGGAAAACAAAAATAATCCACCCATGAGTGTTGGTGGATGTCTCTAAAAGAGGAACTGTTGGTCATTTTTTTTTCAGCCTGTTAGGGTTAAGCTCAGCCATTTTGGGGCCTTTTTCCATCTCTGTGCTCATCTGAAAGGCTCGGAGCTTCTGCTAAGGAGCCATGAAACCAAACCAAGGCAGGACTGTTTCCCTGTGGGAGCAAAAAATGTTGGAGTAGACCTGGTGGTCATCTTCCAAACTGTGGCTTGAAATCCCAGCAGAAGGGAGATGCACAAGCTCTGATCAGTTGGTGCTTGCAGATGATTGTCCACACTTGACTTCAGGCTCCCCAGTTGTGCTTTCTGTGACTTGAGCTTAAAGCCAGGGTCTGCACTTAGCAAAATTTCACTGATCACAGATGAACCACCCTCAGCGATGACCTAAAATCCAGGAGCCCTCAGTTTTACTGCTGCAGACTTTTAGCATCACCTTGGGCAGGTCTCAGGTCTTATGAGTTTCAGTTTCCTGCCTGGAAAGCAGAGGATTCAGTTTCTTTCCTCAGAGCAGCATGGTTTTATAAAGTACAAATATTTGTGAAGTTAAGTGCTTTGACTGTGTGAGCCTCTGAGAGAAGAAACCATAAATATGTGTCAGGCCTATGATCTGAATTCAAACCGGTGAACTAGAAAAAGTGTTGACAGCCCGAAACCAACTGCCCTGTACACACATCTCCTTCTGTCTACCTGAAAGATTATTTGTGGAATGTGTTTCTATTTTTCTCTGACAAAAAATAGAATACCAGGCAAAGAAGCATGACCCATTTCTTTGTCAGGCAAGCTCTAAACCCTGCTTACTGGGATGTGACTGAGGTATTGATAAAAGAGAAGCTCATTTTAGGCCACAATATTCATCCTGCCCTTGAAGAAACAAAGCCTGCTACCTCCAGGTGAAATGGATGTGCTTTCCAAGCCAAACTATGTTTATCACCTCCACAACTTGTCTGTGATCTGCAATTATATTTGGACTATCCAGTGAAACAGGTAAGTGGCAAATGAGGAGAGTTAGGAACATAACTAATCATTTTATAATAGGAAAGCATACAAGCAGTACACCCCTGACAGTACCTGCAAACTCTGCTAATAATCAGTCAATAGGTCTGTGGAGAGCATCACTCATCATAAACTGCATCACCCTCAGCAGTTTTTCTCTGTGTAGTGCCAGGTCTGGGTGCACATCATGCTGCTCATGATGTTGACCATAGGGGGGGACTTCCTTCAAGGGCCTTTTTTTTGGTATAGCATCTCGTATATTCAAAACAATACAAACTCATCCCCCACTGAGCTTTTTATTACCAGAGATTTTTGGATAGAAGCACATAATCTAGATTTTCTGAATTGATAGGCAGATGGTAGCTACTTTTTTTTTTTTTTTTGTATTTTTCTCCTACTTGTACATTTTAGATTTACATAACTTGATTTCACACATCTGAAGGAACACTGACATAAATCTAAATTTATCTTTGATGCATTCACAAATATTCTGGGTTTTTTATATAATTTCCTGACATGTCTCTGTCTAGACTTCTGCCAAAAAGCAGGAACGTTAGTTTTCTCCTCTGTTGACATAAATACCTTCTAACATTATGCAGAGAATGGCATGACCGTCACTTTCCTGTGAGGATGTGAGGACCATTCACTCCACCACTGGAACACAGCTGCCTTCCATCAGCCAGGGTAAGTAGCTCTGACATCTTCATGCTACACACTGTGCTACTGTGAACATCCCTGAAATGCAGAATCTTTGTGACTCTAGGCTGGTTGGATTTCTTTTTATTATTGTTTTCAATTTGGTTCCCTGAAACAATGAAGGTTAGTTGCATCCGACTCTTAATTGGACTTCACGTTCTATTAGTCATTATTTTTGCAAAGGCCTTAATTCCCCTCTAAAACATTTTAATTAAAACAGCAATTTCTCAGCGCCGCACTTCACGAGCGGATTTTTGCAGCAACTTCAAAGAGACGCAGATGTTTACTGAATTTGGTGGGGTGGTATTTGAGGCTGCCTACTGGCAAAGAAGAATTCATAAACATCTCTAAGAAAACTTTCCTGTGGTAATGACAACATTTCCTTCTGATATTTTAGCAAGTCTAATATTTCCCAATCTCAACAGGCATATTTCATAGGCACAGCATAAGCACTGTTATCTACTCACAGAATGAGCCATGTCAGATGCTCTGCCGTGGGGTAAAAACCTCCCAGTGGTCATACCTTGGGCTTTGGCAAAGGCTACAAGAGGCCATAAATTACTTTGTTTGTGGAGCTTCTCTTACAGCGCATGAGTAGACTGGAAATAAGGAATCCAAAGTCCAATTTCTACTCAATATTCCACAAATCTCCAATGGGATTGTGGGCAGCTATTTAGCTTTGTTAACAGTTTCACCTGGTAAAGGGCTGATAACATATCCTGGCTTTGAATGGACTTACCTGCTGGTCTATCCCCTAGTGCCCCAAGGGGTGTTTGAGGGGGTCTTGGGGCTTATAAAGTGCTTTTCAAGTAAAATTCAGAAATGTGAAAGGTTTGTTTTGAAGGAGTTTGTCCTTACTCGTGGCAGGTCTGGAGCTGGCCTGGTGATCCCATTTGGGGGTAACCAGGCAGGCAGTGCTCCTCTCTGAACTGAGATGATGGCACTGGGGACACCATGGCAGACCACATCTGAAACAGAGCAGGGTCCAGGTGTCTTCTGTGGTTTGGGCAGGTGGCTGTCCCCAGAGAACACCTGGCCTGCCCAGCTGGGCCACCAGGGAGGGTGGTCTCCAGGTGCAAAGACTTGCACCTCATGCTCTTTTCTGTGAACAGAACCACAGAATTCTTAAGGCTGGAAATGACCTCTAAAATCATCAAGTCCAACTGTTAACCTCACACTGCCATCTTCACCACAAAACCATGTCCCCCAGTGCCATGTTAAGTCCTTTTTTTTAACACTTCCAGGGACGGTGATTTTAACACTTTCTGGGTAGTCTGTTTCTTCCCTGAATACCCTTCACTCATGTTTTTGAAGGGGAGATAATGGAAGTACTTGGAAACAGCTTATCCATTTCCACTCTGAGCATCAGGCAAAGACCATGGAGAGCCAGCACGGAATATGGCGTGACACGTCATGTAGCTGCTTTAATCTACAGTGTAATTACAGTGACAATTTCTGCCTGTTGAAGCATCAGGATTGAAGTGGTTACCCTGAAGGAGAAAGAAAGTTAGTGGGAGAATTTCAGCCAAATCTAGGCTGAGAAGTGCAGCACTTCCCCTGCATTGGATTAAAAATGATCACCATGGCCAAAGGCATCCTGTGAGAGACAGGTAAGCAGGCTGAAAGGAAATGGGAAATATTAAAAGAGTGAAGCTGGACTGGACAGAACCAGTTTTAGAGTTCCCTATTCCTCCTTGATTTGGTAGTGTTAGGCAGGCTGAAGGGTAGATTGCGCAGACTTATGCGTGACAGCAAGACATTTTTCCACACCAATAAATCCCCTGAAATTAATTGGACCACTCACAAAAGTGCCTGGGAATGTGAACTAGGCTTGCACATTTCAGCCCTCAGATCTGATCTTTCTTCAGCAATGCCAGGGCCAGGGTGAACAGCTACAGCTCAGCCAGAAATGGGAGTTCAGACCACTCGCAGTGACTGGGTCAAGGTCTCTGTGGACACATTCTGGCTGAGGAGAATCTCAGCTCGGCTGAATTCACAAGAGCAAGAAACAGATTGAAAATAAACTGAAGGAAACTATTCTGAAATGAAAGCAGGGATCAGCCACACGTTTGTGCTTGCCACAAACTGTTGAGCATTTCCCGTGCTAAGGAAATGCCTACGTGTGTGCTTTTAGCTGGTGGCAAATGCTCTCAGTGAGAATTAGCCTGGCTTCAATGGGTGAAAACTAAATTTAGGAGTTCTCCCATGTGTGCTGTGGGATGAGAGCACACAGCCAGGTGTCCACAGAAGAATTTGACTGAGCTGAGGTTCCTGTTCACCAATTTTAAATGTGCGCCTGGAAAACAAAACTGTATGAAAAACTCCCCTCACGTGTTGGTCTGGAAAGAAATAGCTTTGTTGTTGTTTCAAAGAATTAGTAAGCCAACAATGCAAAGCTTTGGAGGTGGTTACTGGGTTTTTACTGGAGTCTCTACGAGCTATACAAAGTCTGAAGACATTGTACGTACAGTACATCTTTAATAAGAAGGGAGCTCACAGTCTACCAAACTCTGCCAAATAAACTTTTAATACATACTGTACTTCACTCAGTAGTTGTCCATCTCTTCTTCATGGAATATCTAACAGCTCTAAAAATATTTTCTTGGAGGAGGATAGAATTATCATTGTTATATATCAATCAAGTATGGTTAATGAAGCAAAGCCAGCATGCTAGTATTGCACAAGGGGAAAAGCCTCCAGAACACAAAGTGGAACAACAAATGCCCTCAAAATTCTGCCGAAGGGAACAGGAAGCTCTGGATGCTGCATCGGTAGGATTCGTGTAGCTCTTAGGCGTCCTTGTACCACAGCAGGTTTGCTTTGCCTCTTCACTGCCACATTTCTCTCTCAAACAGGTAGGGAACTTCCAGACCATTGCAAAAAAGGAAAAAAAAAATACAGCAGCTGCAGCAAAGTGTGGTACTATTCAATTTCTTGAAGAGTGAGGCTTTTATTTCAAAATATCATATATTAATATATATATATTTCTATATATATATATATACTTTAACTGGTATAAAGTAAATTGTAGATCCAAACTTATACTGTTGTTTGTACTTCGCAATCTCGGAAACTTAACCAAAGGAACCACTTTCTTCATTTTTTATTTTCAGCTGTCAAAAATCAGGGGCATTATCTCCACCGAATCCTTTCTTTCACACAGTAAAGCCACTGTTGTTTTCTGGTAAACAGTCTAAGTGCAAATAAGAAATCCATTTGGCTTGTAAATGCTGAGATGGTTTTAAACTTTCAATACTTTGTCCTCATAAATCAGCAGGGCTTTCACTGTCTCCGTGCAGACGCGGGTGCTCTGTTAAGTCCTTGGGTGGATCTGCAGTGAGAAAATGGAAAAGAGTCAGTTATGCATAATATGTTATTTTAAAAATACATTCTTTTGGGAAAGAAAGACCCAGGCTCTGTGGCATATCACTGATTGATATAGCTGAGTTTGAATGCAGTACTGAGGGGGTGTGTGTGTCTTTTAGCGCTGCAGGGGTGTGAAAATATGCAAGAGACAGACCTTGAGTAAGCTTCTGCCTCTGGGAGGTGCTGGATATGCGTTAACCACCTGGGCTGGTGGTGCTGGAAACCAGAATGGCTTGGTTTGTCAGGGACACCTTCCACTATCCCAGGTGGCTCCAAGCCCTGTCCAGTCTGGCCTTGGACACTGCCAGGGACGGGGCAGCCACAGCTTCCCTGGGCACCTCTGCCGGGGCCTCACCATTCAGCCTTTGGCCAGGCACCTGAGTCACCAATGAAACTCACATTGACCTGGAAACAATCAGGGTCAGCCTTTAAATCAGGATTACAGATTATTGCTAAGCATGGGGTGATCTGATTAAAGGCAGCGGTATTAAAGCAAGAGAGATTGCTTCACTCAAATTGAATGAAATGGAATCCCACTGGTTAAAACTGAAACAAATGGTTTAAACTGGATTAAACCTCTCAAAACTAGTCTGAACCAGATTAAACTGGTCAAAAAAGGATAAAAATTATAAAAATCAGTTTAAACCAGTTCAAACCAAATCAAACATGTCAAAACCAGTTCAAACTGGCTCAAGCTGGTCAGAACTAGTTCAAAAGGGTCAAAACTGGTTCAGAGTGGTTGAAACTGGCTAAACCTGATCAAACCAGGCTGTAACAGAAGGCACAGGCTGTGAAGCTGGAGAGAGGATTTGAGCCGAGCTGCTCTGCTTGTCCCCACCTCTCCCCAAACTTTAATTCCCATCTTGCAGAATATCAGCAACATCCAGCCCAAGAAGCTGCTTTCCTATTTCCCTTGGTGCCAGCTGCTGTGCTGAAACGTGATGATGTGACCTCCAGCAGGTCCTAGTACAGCTCCAAGGGCCCCACATTTTTAAGGAAAACATCGAAAGTTATGTTATTAAATAAATTTAAAAAAAAAGAAAAGAAAAAGAAGAGTGACAAGGGATTAAAAAGCCATTGAAACTGCTCCAAAAATTAAATGACAAAATGATTTCTTTCCAGTGTTTGTCACCTGCCTGACCATCAATAGAAAACAAATCGATTTAAGGAAGCTGAGAGCTTTATAACTTTTGCTTAAAAAACTTAATTAGTAAGCTATGCTAAAGGGCTAAACACAGAAACAAACGCATGAAAAGGAAAGAATGAAGGACGTGCTGGCAAAGACTTCACTGAGTGTGTTATCCACCTCTTTCTGACACTAATCAGTATTAATCACATCTGAGAACCAACCAAGATGATATGCAATACCCTAGAAAATGATATATATTGTGTATATACATTTATTCATAAATACGTATGTATACCTACACACATGCTCATATGTGATTTACTGTGGGCCTGGAAGAATGTCCTAATGGGTATCTTAATCTCAAGAGTCGTAAATATAAATGTTTTCCTTGTCAGGACAGCAGCTGCCTAACGTAAATGTATTTAGTGTAAGGAAAAGCCTTCATTAAAACAGTTTACAGTTTACAGCTTATGGAGACTTGCTGTAGCTTTCTGCCTAATCACCACAGAGAGAACTGGGATCTTGACTGATTTGTCTTGTTTCTTCTGCTTTCTTAACTTCCTTAACTGCATAAATTAGACATACACAGCCCAGTCTTGGAACCTGGATTGTGGTCAGGGCAGATTACATTATTATCTCATTCTCTGCTGCCATCTGAAATGGCAAAACAAAGGGAAAAAAAAGTCTGTTTCAAGATCATATTGCTTCCATTATTTTATATTTATGTTGCTAGAGTTGACGCAGTGGTACGGATTCGAGCAAAGTTTCAGGGACTAAGAAGCTGAATTTTTACTTGGAAAATGCAAGAGACAGTTGCTGAGCACATCATGTCATGTTGCCTTTGTCAATTGGGTTCTGTAATGATATTTTAAAGCAACAAAGCAAAATTCTACTGGAAGCAGCACCATAAGGTACTCCCCTCACAAGCTAATTAAAATAACTCCTGTGGGTAAATGAAGAAATATTTTTTCAGTTATGAGCACTCACTCTGCAAGTATTTAATTTAAATGAAATACTATAATGCATGCTGAATAGATTGGACCATACATCTGCATATTAATGAAGCTGCTAAATTTCTAGCAATCACTTCTATCGCCTAAAACTAGTTTATGTGATGAGGATTGGGGGAGTTAAGAGCAGGACAGCTTCGCTGAAGAAAGAAAATGCAATTCCTCAATTATATAACTCGTAGACAGACTGCAGAAGGACTGAATTATTGTATAAGATACTTCATGTCACTTCTTAGTTCTTCCACATCACTTTTCCTCCATTTTAACTCCCTGATTGCCTGAGTGGAAAGAACACGTACCGAGTTTGCGGTCTGGGATTTTTTAATTAAGGAAAAAACCTTCCAGTGGTGCTGCAGTGGGAAGAGGTCAGCTGTCGGCACAGAGTGATTTGCAGGAAAAACACTGCAGGAACAAACTGAGTCAAGGAATCCCAGTTCCCTCCATCTTTCCTCCTTTGCTTCAGGAGGTGACAAAGAGGTGACAAATATGGATCCTGGTTTTGGGGGCCACTTACTGCCTCCTGCAAAGAAAACTTCCCAAGTCAGTAGATCTCCTGATAATTTAATGTGTTGGTGTGGCAGAAGGCTCTGCTCCAGAAATGAAAGCTGCAATACAAATCATTCATCCTGGGGGGGTAGATCCTAGGGAGGGAAAGGAAAGAATTCAAGTGGCATGGGGATCAATTAGGGTAAAATCTCCTCCTTCAACAGAAGGCCTAAAGGCATGAAAAATGAGTGGAGTTAGGACTGGAGAGAAAGGAAGTAGACACGAAATCGCAAGACTAAGCTGTATGTTCCTGTGAATCAGCAGCACGGCACGAGTATGTAGAATTTCTTATCAAACAGGGAAAAATTTCTTGAAAATTCACTCTTTTCATTCAGCAGGTTTCAAAAGCTGTTTTTCAATTCACAGAAAATGAAAATTTATATATTTATAAAAAAAACTGAGTTGACAACTGTGCAATTTTCTTGGAAAAAAAAATTCAATTGTGGTATGAAAATAAGTTAATTAAAATTGTTGAATACAGGCATAGGTGGCAGTTTTGAGACAACGGTTGTGAAACAGTTGCACAATGCAGAAGAAAAGCTAGAGCCTATTTCTGAAAAACACTTTTATTCCCCAGGTAATCTCCTAGTGGGATTTTAAGCAGCTTATTCACACTCTTTCTTCGCAGCCCTGTCTCTGCCTTTTCCCGGCACGGTGTGGTGAAAGCTGTCCTCACCTGCTGGCCTGTGTTACCCAAACCTGCAGCATCTCAAGAGCTTCTGACTAATGGATTCGTAGGGTTAGAGCTGCTCTGAAGTGAGACCTGAAGTGCCAACAGGGAGCTGAGTCCTCTGCTGCAAAGCCCTCGTACAGCTGCTAATCCAGATGTGGCCTGGAACAGCCATGAATGGAGGTAGGATCCAGCAGATCCCTTTGAGCTGATATTCTTCCTTTTAGCCACCAGAAAGAGACTCGGTGATGTGCATTAGGGCTTTTTTGAGGTGAAAATGTCTTTAAGAAAGTGACCTGGCAATTCAGCAGCTCCAATCTCCTCGGTACCAAGCCTGGACCCAGCCTGATCCATCTGAATATTCACTAAATTATGACCAGAAGCATTGGGTGATCATGACAGTGATCTTTAAGACTTTTACAGCAGACATGACGATGGGAAAGACATGGGTGAGCAATCATTAGTGATTCTCTTTCCTGTTCAGACCTCCTGGGTGTAGACAGAAAAGGAGACTTACTCTGGTGGTCTTGATTTTATTGCCAGTCGCACACATCCATCCAGAATTGTCAGGCAACGTCTTACATTCCTCTCCTTCTAGGCAGGGCTCCATCTCACACCACCATTTCCCAATCACTATAGAAGCTAAAAGAGAAAAGACAATGTTCACAACTATGTTACAATGAACAAATCTAATTAAAGAATATCTCAATATCTCAGGGAATGCTGTGATGGAAGCAGTTTTGCTGCAGACCAAAGGCCCATCCAGCCCAGCAGCCTCTCCCTGCCTGCCAGTCTGATCTTCAGGGACATGTACAAGAACAAGCCAAATCTGAAGAGATTTTCCTCAGAATATTCTCCAGGTCTTCAGGACTTCAAGCTCCATGTACTCCAGGTAAACTGTGACTGCTTTACTTCCGATACCTGATTGACCTGTTTGATTTTTTTAACCACAAATCTCTCCCGAATTATTTGAACTCATGGAGACTTTTAGCTTTCCCAATATCCCATCACAGGAAACATTACAACTAGTCACAGAGGGTAAGGTAACACTGAACAGCAGCAGAAGTTGTTTGTTGAAACACAGTGATGAATTTTATAGAAACCATATTATCTCTAGCAGTAACTTTTAATTTCCAAATATTTAACACTGTAAATAATGGTAGTGTTTGGAGCCTGTTGTTTGAATTTAATTGGCACATATGTTTACAACCTTGAATGTACCTTAATGAAGTTTCTTGCCTGGGAATTGCTATCTGACTGTATCCTTAACTGTATCTTAATGACATTTTTTGTCTGGGGATTTTGATAAACTTTAGCTAACCTTGCAACTGTGACGAGTTGGCTCCTGAGTGGCTCTTTCTGTGGTTTGCTTTCTCTGGCAAGAATTAATTTCATGGTTGCACTCAGGAAGCCTTTCAAAGCTTTCTGCACAGTCACTCAAAGAGAGATGCTTAACCCATTTATATCATCCCTCATGGCTGCTTCAAGCCCACAAAGTACCTTTGAAGCAGCTGCCTACCTTATATATATGTAGTAATATATATATATATATATACACACCAGCTGACTGCCATTCAGCTCTGGAAAATGCCCTGTTCGGCATGCATTGATTTAAAGACATTACAGAGCTTATAATTAAATTCTTGAATATAGAATTGAATAGAATAGTTCAGTTTGAGGGACCCTACAACCATCATGTAGGTCTCAGTGTTGTCTTTCCTGGTTCTTCACACAGCTTATATCTATCTGATTTTTATCATGTAATATATAATTTCTCCATGTACACAAGACACAAAGAAAGCCCTCTACACCTGTGCTGGCAAGGCAGTTTGATGATGCTATTCACACACCTTTTTCAGAAGGGTATCATTAATGCTGCTAACAGCAGAGAAAAGACATCTCTCTTTGCTATGCTTGAAAAGGCACGAGAGCTGAATCTGTGCTCTAATAATAGATTGTGCAGTGGGCAAACTGAAAAACCATATCCTGCTAAATACTGGCCTTCACAGCAACCATCAGAGCAGAGCTTCCTCAGGATGAGTGAGAAGAATCCTGTGACACAGAATCAAAAGTGACGGTCATAATTATTTACTGGGAGCTGTGCAGTAGCATTAAATAACCACGGAGAAGGATCCTACAGTGCGAGGCACTAAAACCCACAAACCTGAACGCCCTGGCCTGGGGAGTTTGCAATGTAAAACAGAGATATGAGATGAATACAGACTGAGAGGCAGCACAGAGAAACAATGCTGTTCATGGCAATTAAAATGATCTCACTGCTTACTGATGCTCTTAAATACAGCCCAAGTATTCAGATCTTGACCTTGAAAAAATCACATGCAAAGTCAATGCTGAACCTTAATGGCAGCTGATTCATGAAGTGGTGTATAGGTTTTAGTATATACATATATATACACACATATATCTATCTATATACACATATACACACATATATACATACATACATTTACGTGCATACATATACACATACATACATATATTTATATTTATATTTATATTTATATTTATATTTATATTTATATTTATATTTATATTTATATTTATAATTATTTATATTTATCTATATTTATCTATATTTATCTATATTTATCTATATTTATCTATATATCTATATCTATATCTATATCTGTATCTATATCTATATCTATATATTTAAATACAAAAATATTTGTGATCACAGTGCAGTTACACCTGTGAGTGTCCACCATTGAGTACCCTACCCCAGTGAAGACCAGGCTTCTTTTATAATGGGGGAAATTAAAGCCATTTGCAGATGAAAGACTCCTCTTGAATATGTAAGTAGGCAAAATTCCCTATAACTCTGAAGCACTACAAAGCTCACTGTGGTTTCATCCTCAGCCCCACACCAAGGCAGGGGCATCCAAAATCCAAAGAAATTTAGTTTCTTTGAGTCTTGTGTTTATAGGTTTTCTCTGCTATTAAGAGCCTTTTAATCTTTAGGACTAGTTATCTTTCTTGGGCACTGCAGATCCTTTGAGTTCTATTTGATTTCAAAGTTTTACACCTCCAGCTCTGTTCAAAGAGGGAGGAAAAAGCTCTAAAACAAATCACAGTTTGTGGCATTTGAGATTGTCCCACCTGTATGAGGAGGGGGGAACCTTCCCCAGGGAAATGGTGCAGCTTCTCCATGTTTAGGTTATGTCACTCTGAGATGAGATCAGGCAGTCGTGTGAAGGAGGGAATTGCTCAAGTTAAGATGCCTCCCCCAGGGTGGTTTTATTATTGTTGCTTGTTTGACTCGTTATAGATCCTAGTAAAGAACTGTTATTCCTTTTCCCATATCATTGCCTGATAGCCCTTGATTCCAAAGTTATAATAATTCGGAGGGAAGGGGGAGGGTCACATTCTCTATTCTAAGAGAGGTTCCAACCTTCTTAGCAGACACCTGTCTTTCAAACCAAGACAGTGTGACATGTGGGTGACACATGTGCAACATGTGTGCAACATGTGAGCGACATGTGAGTGAAATGTGAGCGACATGTGAGTGACTTGCCACTGTTTGCTGGCTAGCCCAGGTGAGCCCACCCTGCTGCTCCGTCTCCCTGCTCTGAGCTCCCTGCCCATCCCGTCCTGCTCACACCATCCCTGCCCAGCCCGTCCTGCTCACGCCATCCCTGCCCATCCCGTCCTGCTCACGCCATCCCTGCCCAGCCCGTCCTGCTCACGCCATCCCTGCCCAGCCCGTCCTGCTCATGCCATCCCTGCCCAGCCCGTCCTGCTCATGCCATCCCTGCCCAGCCCGTTCTGCTCATGCCATCCCTGCCCAGCCCGTCCTGCTCACACCATCCCTGCCCAGCCCTGTCCTCCATGACCCACATGACACAGATCTGACCTCGCCCCAAAGCGCCCCCTGCAGGCGCAGAGGAGTCATCGCATGTGCCCTGCCCAGCCGGGAGCCAACAGTGCCCCTGCTGGCTGTGACTGTAACTGCACCAAAGGGACAGTGCCTGGCAGCCCAGGGACATCTGCCACCGGGTTTGGTTTTGTTTGTTATTGCTGCTGTTGTTGTTGCTTGTTTGCCTCGTTATAGATCCTAGTAAAGAACTGTTATTCCTTTTCCCATATCTTTGCCTGACAGCCCTTGATTCCAAAGTTATGATAATTCAGAGGGAAGGGGGTCCCATTCTCTATTCAAAGGGAGGTTCCCACCTTCCTTAGCAGACACCTGTCCTTCAAACCAAGACAAATCCCTAATCACTGAATAAGCTAATTCCTTATGTTACACTTCTCAATGAAATGAGATATGATGGAAGTCTGGAGAGATTAATACCAGAATAATATCCCTAAATGTACAGCCAGCAATGGAGCAGGGACAAACACCTTAAGGAGCAGGTTGCCAATCTGTGCTCTGATGTCAGAGCTCCTACAATTGACCACTGCACATGGAGCACAATATTTTTCCTTTCTACATATAAATAGACATCTAGGATATGTAAAGGACACTTAACTCACATTAAGATGAATCAATGTGATTAATTAGATATTTTAATACTGAAAATCCTTGTTCTTTGCAGTTCTACCACTCCACAGCAAAGCACTGCCTTACCCTTTCACACATACACAGAAAAAAATACAATTTCTTTCACACATGATCCTTTTCCTGATGCATTTCTCCCCAATGGTGGCAGAACATTCCTTTGCTGCCTTGTGGCACAATCCTCCTCCATTCACCAGCATCTGGGCATGGAATATTGACTCCTGTGGGGTCCAGAGGGGCACTGTCCCCTCAGACACAGCACTAAATGCCCTTTTACTGCATTTAGAACTCTCTGATCCCGAGGAACCTGAGCTCCTCAGTGAGCTGAACCACTCATTCTGGGTGAGAAACACAGATTCCTGTTAATCACGAGGCAGCACAGGCTGGGAGTGCTCACATCATGCTGAATCTGGCACCTGTAAGGTTCTGGAGTGGTTCTCATTGTGTTCTTCTCACTGTCAGGGGAATACACAAAGCACAAGAGTTTCTTCATGCAGTGCTGAATTGACTGAGACAGATCCCTCTGCCACAGGGAAAGAAAAAGGATGTGGGATAGAAGAGCCTTCACTACCCCTGCTTTGCTTGTGTCTTGTTTCAGCATTTTTATTTTCCCCATCTCCTTCTAGGTTAAATAAGGGATTGCTTATATCTGAACTATTTTCAAAAAAATGCCACTTTTATAAGAATATTAAACTCTAAATGTATCACCAATGGAGCTGGGAAGAAAAACAACTTTCTTCAGGAAATCCTTGAGATTTCTTTTCCGGCTGGGTTCACACTGTTTTTTAAAAATCTTTGTTAGCAAGGCCTTAGAATAATTTTGATCAAAATATTTAACTTTTGATGTATTCAGTCTGCATGGATTAACAACAAAAAAGAGCATTTGGTTGAAATGACATTTGCTAATCGAATGCTCCGGAGAAATAAACTACAGATAAGATCTCTGGAGATCAGATAGAATATAGGGAAAAACCAATAAAATAGCTTATATTTTCTCATGTTTACACAATTCTATTGTATTTTAAAATACATTTATTCCCATACATAATGCCCAAAGCCTTAGGTGGCTGCAGGGAACTGTGAGTTTAGCTTGGATTCAGTGGGATTCAGCCTTCAAAGTTCACGAGAACCTTTGGAGGTTGCACAAGGGTAGTGACCGTGCTTTGATTCGCTCTTATGCATCATCTGGAGCACAAAGTTTTGATGCATGAAGGCAGCTGGCTGGGGAAGTTTTTCCCTTGAATTTCAGTATCAAAATATTCTATTAAGGGACAGTAGAAATGCACTGAACACCTTTATATAGCTACACCTAAAAGATCAAATTAAAAGTGAACCACTAACTATTCAGTCATCTTCCTCTTGAATTAAAAAAAAGGAAAAAAATACACAATCCATTTGAATAAAGCTGCCTGTTGAAACTCCTGAATTTGTTACGTTTTACATTTCTCAGTCTTCAAGTTTTTTGTATTAAACTAAAGCCACTGAGTTGTTCAAAGCCCTCTTACAGGTGATTAACAGGACATGGACAGAGAAAATGTGCACACACAGCCCAGACATTCACAGGTACTTGCTTCTGTCATGTTTGCTACTCCTGTGTGCAAAGAAAATGCAAAGATTTTTTCTTTTTTTTTTTCCCCACTAAAATTCTCCTTTAACTTTTCTGCATTTGAATTTAGAAAATTGCTTTAACAATATGACAGACTCTCTATGGCAATAAGTATAAAGACATTATATTTAACAATGCAACAATAAGACCATCCTCACAGAGTAATAGAAAGCTTTAATTCATGTTTATGGAATACCCTGAAATATGAAAACAGAGCAAAGTATCATCATGCATTTTTCAACAGTTTAGAGGGAATATGTTATGTATTAAAATGTTCCAAGATTGCTTCTGCAGTTGCCATTATAAAGCCACAGCAGCTCTCTTTTTGCCTGTGATGAAGTGTACACATTTTGTTTATACTGAAATACAATACAAAGGAATGGAGATATTAGACTGTGGTTCCTCCTGATCATAGGTATCATGTTAGTGCAAGGAATAAGAAGCAGAGCTCATTTTCCAAACAAGTACTAGGTTCATTGCAGGATGGGGAAGTTTTGCCTGTAAGTATAGAGCATTCTGTTTTAATCTCGTTTCCACCAGTGAAGATTGATAGAAATAAAATTTAAATAGAGAACGCATTTCACAGATGTCAGAAGTGAAAAAGACTTTGTCAGCTTAATGAAAAGATATCAATTTTCTCCACTTTATTCAATATATTGTGAGTCATTTTCTAAATGGATTAGATTAAAGGAAAGTTCAAACTCCCTGTGAGAGATTCTTGTGCTGATGGAGATTTTGGCAATAGCAACAGCACAGAGGTGGGTAAAATCCTTCAAGTAGTTTGTTGGGGTTTTTTTTAAAGGGTATAAACTAGAATGGGAGAAACTGTAACCCTGTGCTCACCTATTCCTTATAAAACAAAATCTCAGAGAATTGAATGAGACACACAGTTTCTCTTAGTTTATTGGGATGTCACGGGGAGCAGAATGAATTACAGGGGTGGGAACACACTTTCTGGGAGGATGAGAAAACTGGACTGAAAGAAAGTGTCATGTGAAGGGTTATGTATTTCATAGACAGACTGAGATAGCAGCCACTCTGGGAGCTGCAGAGCAGTAATCTGATAAATTAAAGAATACAAATCCAAAACAAAAGATTTCAGATTGAATATTGCTATCTAGCAGAAATACAGGATGTTTCCTACAGGGAGTCAAAAATATCAAACTCTCTGCTTTAATTCAATCTCAATTTTAGAAGTATCACTCTAATGCTCCTGCAGTGCAATGCTTCACAGACTTTGATAACAGACCTCTCATAGCTCTGGGAAAATGGACATTTTTCCTGTTTTAAAATACAAGCACAGTGCAATCAGTCTGGCAAGTGGTGTCTCATATCCCTAATTGCCTCAAATTCAGTCTTGCTGAGTTAATTTAATATTTTTTAATTGTAGTAAACATTAAAAAGACATCAGCATACTAAACTTATTTTTTCTTAACACTCCAATCTTTGCAACATTCTCCAGGTTTTTTTAAAATGTTTTATTAATTCACTGGCGGAGACTTGAAAGAATTGAAGATTTTAGTTTTTTTCCATTCAGAATTCTTGCTTCTCCATTGCAAAATATTCATCAGCTAGAGGAAGGCATTTTTAAGAGTGTATTACTTGTCTGAACAATGCTGTGGGCTGCACCATTAAATATGAAAGGGCAGATTAGATGCAAAGACTCCATGAACAATTTCCTTTTAAGATCTGCATAAACCAGCAAAAAAGGGTGCTAATTCGACAGCATGGGAAGACTCACTAGTGAAAAACCACTTACATTGCCATTTCCTAGCAGCCAACATACTGTTAGGTAAATTAGGAAAAATGACATAAACATGTTGTGCACTTCCCCCGTAACAATGTGACTAATAGAGGTGGTGTTGGCTAATAGCTTGAGAAGCAGAAACTCCCCAGGCTTGTTTAATCCCAGCTCTGCTTCTCACTGTCTCTATTACTCCAGGTAAATCACCTCCTTCTATTCCAGTTTTCCATTTGCAATCTTATTTACTGAAGAGGATGAGTTATTCTTGCCGTGATTCCTTGTATGTTCCCCTCTGCCTCTGCTGACCTGCTGAACTTTAGCACTGAACTGCAGGAGTTTGGGGCTGGCATTTTTTTCTCCATTTGTACAACTTGAAGAATGGTGCCTTGGACAGCCTGAGCTTCCCTGGCATTATTATATAAATTATAATATTAAAATTATGTGAAGTGCCAGAAGGTCCTTAAGCACATTCCTGCCTTTGAGCTTAGTAGAGACGGTCTGTAAAAGTGCAGATTTCACACAAAATAGCTTAGATTTTGCCAAGGAATTTCTAGCCTTCAATGCTGTTCAGCTTGGGAATGTCAAATGCTGCAGCTTTGTCATTTTTCCACCTCCCTTTCCTTGTACCTCTGGAAAAAACTGCTGCTAAGATATGTGGCATCCAGACCTGAAGCAGGACTGGGATTCCTCACTCACCTTCATGGTGAGGGAATATGCATCTTCACCTCCCTGAGTCCATTGGCAGTGACAACATTCTGAGCAGATTTTAAGAACTGCAGAATTTGCGTAACCACATTCTGAGTCCGGAAGATCTCAGCAGCAATGCACAGGACAAGGAAAAGAAATCAAAGTTTGTCTTGGCCCCTCACAGTTCAGCTTGTGAGATCTTTTCAAGGTCTTGGATTTTAGGTTACACAAAAATAAAGCCAGCAGAAGCTGTCAGGCTGGGAGGCCTCTTGTGGCACTCTTTTAGGAGATGCCAGCAGGTCCCAGGCCACCTGGGTCTCAACCCTGCTCTCGTTTAATAATCCTGCACTCAAATGATGTTACAGGCTTTTTAAAGCTGTGATTATTTCACATTCCATTGAGCTCAGACATGACCAAAACTTGACACTTTTTCTCTGAAAGTCATGGATCATAGTTGATATTCTAACTGAACCCTCAGCACATTATCTATCAGGAAACTTGATTTCTGCCAAGGAAAGGCGGAGCAAGCCTCGACAAAACAGATTTTTGCAGATATTGGTGGCAGAGAGAAAGGACATGGAATGATAAAATAAATCATGTATGATAAACTTGTCTTCCCAAAAATGCAGAGTGTATTCTATGACCTTCCAGAGTTCTAGGACACAGTCTTATATTTTTTCTCGGAATTTTCTAAATTCTTGCACAGCAACATATATGCAAGGCCAGCACCAAGCTGCCACCTTTATTTATAGTTTTATGTGTGTGAGTTTATTGGTGTTTGACATAACCTCTCTGCAAAGACAGTGGGGCATTTGAGAGCAACCTGCTGACACTAATGAGTGCTAATGAGACTAATGAGAACATGAAATCCAACATTTAGGGTGCTGATGAGAATGCAGGAGACCAAGGACCCCCTTCCAACCTGTCTGGGGATCTTTTGTAAGTTAGGGAGAGCCACTGCTGCTATTTATTACTGAAGTTTGGAAATGAATCCACCCTTCCCTGCAGAACCAAGCTGAGATCAGGCTGCTAAAATATTTGTGCAATGAAGCAGTGTTATTTACACCCTCTTTGAATGGCTTCAGAGACCCTAGTGAAAGCTTAATCTTATTGTTATATATTTGATGAAATGCCAGTGAAATGCAACATATTTACACATATTTGGAAAGACAATAAGAAGCTACTTATAAATATTCACAGACATGTTTCAGATCAGGGTTGAGGACTGATGTGCCATCGAAGAAGGAATATATCTCCATGCAATGCTATTTTTTCAGGAATAATAATTCATTAATAGAGTAAACGAATGAGTGGAAATGCAGAGGAGGAAGAGCCAGGCTGTGAGATGAAGATTAGGGGGTACACAGAGGTTTGTGGGTGGCCTTGCAATGCTATTCCTCTAGTAGCTGCTGGGACTCTAAATCATATATCTATAGAAACCAACAATCTGTGTTTAGTGTGTGATCCAACAGTTACTGGAGAAACAGCAAAAAAACCCTCAGTTTTTGCAGACTTCAGACCAAATCTGGTATCTGTAAAAGTTGCCATTTGCTCAAACGTGAATCCTCGTGCTGTGGGTGTTGGGTTTGGGGATGTGGAAGGGAAAAGCTGTGAGATGGGCTCTGAAGGGTGAAAGTCTATTGTGAAATTTTGACTGAATGAGGTGCCAGAATCACAGCCTAGCTGCAAAGTACTCTATGAAAGAACACTGGAAATGAATAAATTATATAACTGTAATGCATTTATAAGGCATAACAAAGCATGCATAATATATTGGAGGTTTATCAGTTACGAAATTAGATTCTGGTGTACCTTTTGGCTATACCTCGGACACATCCAACAGCTGCCTTTTGGAGGTGGCTGGTTGATTTTCAGAAAGCAATGCTGCAGTCAAAGCCCTGATGAACACAACCCCTGGATGCCCTAGGGACTGTGGGAAAGGATGGGAGCAGCTCTTTGCTGCTGCCTGTACCCACCAGACAATTTCAGTGTAGCTATGGAAATTTGTTCATTCCAACCTCCACCATCAAAACTCACTCTGCATGGGGTCAGGTGCCCTGTGCTCTCACTGCAGGGATGATTCCATGTGAAAGGAAAACTAGGGGAGGTTTTAGTGTCCTAATGATGGTACTCTGAACCTGCACGTGGTGTTTGCTGCTTTGTGGCAGCCTGCAAATTTCTTGAGGAGGGAATTTAGTTAACTTGCAATTATCTCTGCTGGGGAAAGACAATAAGGTCCAAATTCACTTCCATGGATTGGGAATTGCTGTGGTGTAAACAACACACCTATAGAGCACTTAAATCTCCACAGTCCAAAAGAGCACATTTTAAAATCTGTGTGGAGGAAGTTGTTTTCAAAGGTTAAGTTAAATGAGCCAACTGGCACTACACAAGGTAATTACTGATTTATTAAAAGTGTTGTATTCATTCAGCTATCTTTGTTCTGTGATGTAAGACAAGTCTAATTTTGTTTCAAAGATTAAAGGAACATTTGTTTTTTGTAAACAAATCCCTAGCTGCTATTACAAATTACATCATGCATAATCTTGACATGATAGATTGGGAGATATTTCAGTGCAACAATGTCAGTGCAATTGGAACAAGAGCTGCGAGACTGAACAAAAATTGATGAATTGAGCACACGATATTTTGTATTTCATATCATAGCTTAATTACTGCTTCAATATGCATGGAATAAGAGAAGTAACTCAATTATAAAAGCTTATCAGCAAGACTTACAAACAGTGAAATTCATGTGTGGATATTAAACTGACCTTAACTGACAAGCTTTCCTTTGAAATGATGTTTTCCTTCAGTGCTCATAATGCTTATTTACTCTGAGACCTTTTACAGAGCTGAGAAGTCTGTTAATGGGCACTTGAAATTTCATGGCCACGTAGGTATTGGCACAGCTCACGTCTTTTTACCTCCATTCATTTAACTCTGAGTTGTGTTATTTTAAAGATCAAAATTCACTACCATTCACAGTGTTATTTTCCCTTTTTTTTTTTTTTTTTACCTTGGAAGAGGCCCTAGATTTCACTTCTTCTCAGTAACTCTTAGCTACTAATAATTGATACAATGACCTTACCCTGTTGTCCTTAACATGAATAATCCTGAATTTATACAAAGATCATTATTTCCATTGTAATGCACGTGATGAAAAAATAAATGGGAGGAAGGAGTTGTGAGCCTCAGACTGCAGGAACTCCAGGAATCTCGTGCCCACTCTGGTCGGGTGATTCTCAGCTACAAAGCCCTCAGCTCTGTTCTCATCACTACAAAAGGGAGTTTGTTTTTCACAAACATCTGTCCTTGTTCTACTTGATCTCATTAATGCTCATACAAAATGAATGCACGTGGAGCCCGAGAGTGTCCAATGCAAGCTCTTTAAAATTAGGAGCATGAATTAGTGGAAAAGGCTTTGCAGAATGTGTTCAGCTCTGACAGTTGCAAAATGTATGCAAGCAGAAGCCCTCTGAAGACACAGAGCTAAACAAAGACACTGGGAATTGCTATAGTTACCAGAAAACCAAAGAGAAAGGTTTAGATTAAATTTCATGATTTTATAATTCTATAATTTTACACTACTCCCTCCCTTCATGATTTCAAAGCACTTTAAAACAGAACAAGGTTGAAATAGCCGGGTTTTCTTTCTAAACTTTCATCTCCAAAAATACCTGATCAAACAGGAAAGATAATTGCCTAGTGAACCCCCTAATACTGGGCATTATGTTGCAGTCCTCAGACTTCATATTTCTGATTTTCTGCTTTAGTGGTGATCACCAACAGAAGAGAAGGTGAAAGAACAAGAGAGGCAGGTCAGTAGAAAAGTGCTGGGAAAGCTGCAAAGACTGGTTTTGTGCAGCTAATCTGAACTGTCATTGCTCAGAGAGCTGAGCCCATCTCCACAAGTGCCTTGGTTTTTTCTACCATCACCTCAGGTCACGGTCTGAGGCTTTACAGCAGGAGCATCTCCTGCTCTATCCTGCAAGACCTCAAACTGACTTTGCCAAGTTGTCATGGAATCCACGTGGCCACCTCAAGAGGCTCCTTGAGCACAGGACAGCCAAGAAAGCAGCACACGGTGAAGGGGAGCATCACTGGACATCTCTATCTTTCTATTTAATCAGTTTTAGTCCATTACCCAAATTGTGCAGAAGCCTTTCTGTCCTGACTGGCACCTGCCATTTCTAATGTGCAATGTCCTTGACAGCCAGACATGACCACTGCACAGAAATGGGACTCAAAAGACGGGAATGTCCATAAAGTGACTCTGCACCTTGCAAAACTGGGAGCTCCAATAGGAAGCTTTCTTCCATCTAGAAAAGAATTTCCACAAAAGTTTATCCAGAGGAGTTTTTGCTCCAATAGGAAGCTTTCTTCCATCTAGAAAAGAATTTCCACAAAAGTTTATCCAGAGTAGTTTTTGCTGTCCTGCTACTGCTGCCATTTTTTACATAATTTTATTTTTTCCATTTCCTCTCATATAAGAAATCCCCTTGCACTGCTTAGGCTGCTCTGCCACAGACTCTCAGGGTTGATATTCTCTCCAGCACCACTTACAGTATCTGACTCCTCATTCAATCAATTGATCTGTGTGAGTGATTTCTCCTTTCACTTGCTTCAGGCTTCACCTTAGCACCAATCCTTCCCCTTCTGGCAGTAATTCAGTCTCCACACCTGTGATCCCAAAGCTCAGGCTGGAAACTGATGGCTCCCCCATAAGACACTGAGCACAGCTAAAGGGATGGTCCCGTACTCGATTGTGTCACATTGAGTACAAACATTCTAAGACACAAATGTTGTTATCTCACTTTGACCTTTAGGTGCTGATTTTTATGATTTTTGCTGCTACTTAGACAAATTAGTCTTTCTCCAGACCTTGTGATGACAGGCAGCTGAAAAGGCTTTCTTACAAAAGGCAATCTTCAGAGTTCTTTAATTTAGCTTTCAATGACGGTAGAATATAATAATTTATTATGAACGCCTTTTGCATGGGCTTCCTCAAATATTTATAAACTCATTTAAATAATTAATATAGGAGTTTTAATAAACTGTTTATATTCACAAAAGGAATGTAATTTGCAGAAAGGACAGTTCAGGTGCTAGGAAACACGGGTAGACCACATGAATTAAAAATAATGGCTTGCATCAAAAGTTTATATGACCTTTTTACAAGTTGTCTAAGGTTGCTTTCCTGGGGTGAAAAAATGCTTCTATTGATCTGGATAAGCTGTGGACTGCATAGGCTATTTTAGGGAGGGAAAAAGAACAACTTTCTATTAACTTGGGGATTGTCAAGATCAATGTTTATCAAAGAAGCAAAATATATTATGTTAAGTATGTCAGCGTAAGTCTCCTTTCCCCCCTTCCCCCCCCCCCCCCCCCCGCCCCCCAAGAAATTGCTATTACACATGATTTCCAGGAAAGAGAAACAAGTTTTTATCCATTGGGACAAGTTTACATTTATCATTATTTAATCAAGCATAAGCTATCTAAACCAGCTGTGATTTTCCTAATATGGATAATAACAATAAAATCCTATTAACAAAAGCAATTACTTCACAGGAATGCAGCCAGCTAGAGCTTTCCCAGCCTGCCTGGGCATCACTGATTTCGCCTCTCCACCTCTGGAGCTGAGTCGAGCACACAGCTCTTGTAGGGTGGCAGATTCCCCCCACTGTGGGTCGAGGGGAGCAGCTCTCTCTCCACCTGTTTTCCCCCACAGATCCTGTTTTCTCTATCAGGATTTGGGGGTGTTTAGCTCCTGCTGAGCTGAGGAGCCCCGTGGGCTGAGCTGAGCAGGAACCCTGGCATGGCAGGGCTGTAAGGCTGCAGGGAAAAACTTCCCTGCCTTCTCTTCCTGAGAAACCAGCCTGGGCCTGATGCCTGACTGCTGCCCTACGACCTAATGGCACAAAAAAAAAAAAATAAAAGAAAAAAAAAAAAGAAAAAAAAAGGAGATGATTACATTTAGTCCTTCAGCTGACAAGTAATCACTGTTGCTGGCCCAAGGCAGGTCTCTCACTGTGTGTGTGGGAAAGGCTGCCTTTCATCCTGGTGTCATTTGTCCTCTTCAAGGTCACCTTTAAGCGTTCCCTGAACCAGCTGAGTGCGAGCTCAGGACTCAGCTCTTTCTGAAGCAGAGGCTGCTGCAGACCCACGAGCTCCTCCTGAGCTGGCTCTCCCTTATTCCAGCTGCCATCCCTTTGGGGTACCAATTACCTTCAGGATCGACTCAAAGTCATACCATGAACCCAAACTTCTCACGGAAATAGGAGGTGGAAAGAAGGCAGACTTTTTTCCCCTCTCTCCTTTTTCCCCTCACCTCATCTGTATAAGCACCAAAAAAACCCCACACCATCACATTTAGAAAGGCAATCACAGCTATTTCAAATACCAAACAAACCCGAGCTTATCTTGTAACTTCTTCTGCTGTCTTGAAACTCAGGGGTGCTATGTTCTGCAAACACCTCCTCTTTGCATAAACCAGCAGCAATCTCCAGCTCCAACCCTGGAGAGAGCACTGGCAACTAAGCCAAGATAGCAGGGAAGGAGAGCAAAGTATGCAGATTTCACTGGGCACACTATAATTACTAATTCATAGCAGAACAGATCACAGTATTTCACGCTTATCCCATGTAATTCAGTCACAGCAGTATTCATTTTACTATTAATTTTAATAGAATAATTACCTTTATAAAGAAGAAAGAAACTACTGTTAGAGGGTCAGATCCTCAGGTGGGGAAGATATGGTGATTTATGCTGGCTTGATGAATTTTGTAATCTCACTTTTTCCTGCCTTTGAAAGGAATTCAGTAATTGACTAGTTGCCAGACTTACAGAGATAATCTATGCTAAATGAATCAAAATAAGGAGAGAGGGGGAAGCAAAGAGGTGCAAACACTTAATAGTAGAATTTACATATCTGCATTTGGATGTTTATGCATGTGGCTGCCTGGCAGACACACACACACAGACACACACGTGCCTCAACACTCAGTTCCCAGCTCATTCCCAACGCTGTCTGGCAGCAGAAACAGTTCCCATAGTGACACACAGTGCTGAATTTATAATGTTCTGTGTCCAGATTAAGCTCTGCAAAATGGCAAAGAGGTTGGGATTCCAATAACATCCTTTTTGAATATTAGCAGACAGAAGGGTTTAGAGTATGAGCTCTATAAATGACCTACAAAATAAGGAGCAGACAGCTATATTATTATCTCAAGAACCCAGAGATATGAAAACCACTTAAAAATTTTGCCCTTGGTCACCAGAAATTTTTGATAGAAGTACTACATACCTGCAGCTGCCACAGTTTGTGTTTTTTGAGAATAATCTTAGACCTTACCTCGCTGCCACTTGCTGCCCTCACAGCAATTTTACCTTTTCTCCTGTTTTTCCTGACATTTTTGTTTCTTTGTCCTTTTTCTTCATTCTCCTGCCTCATAGGAGCCTTTTGCCTGGGATGATGTGCCAGAGAGGAGGCAGAAGAAGGCAGAACTTGCCACCAGGAGTTGCTGGGCACCTTCTGCATCTGCCTCTGGTCATTAAGCATCTTCAGCTGCTGTAATTTAGATACTTCAAGCTGCTGCATTATATTATAATGAATTGCTTTGAGAATTACTACTGAGATTAATTGAATTTATGACTCCATCCTCGAGTATGTGCCCTCTTGTTGTGATTAAGATAATGCATTGCTTGAAACAGAAGTTAAAATACATGTCAATTCTGGCTGTCTGCAGTGCTGTCATTGAAGTTTTTTACCTCCAAAAAAATAAAAAAAGAATTTCAAGATAATTGTTTCTTTTCTCTCTGCTAGGGTTTTAAATTCAACTATTTTATTTCAGGGTTCTGTTTAAATTGAAACTACTGCAGCATTATATGCAAAGAGAAATCAATCTCAGAGGGGGAAAAGAGAAGAACCAAATATAGATTAAAAAGCTGCCTCTCCAAAGATTTTGAAATATGAGAAGCCTGGCTCTGCATGTAAGATTAATGACAGCTACGTGTGTGATGAATAGTTCAGCTCAAATCAGGGGAAAGTTTCACCCTAAGTGTCTGCTGTTCCAAATGTTGAGGCCCCGATTTCACCCAGCCCTGCAGCAGGAGTGCTCGGGGCTCTGATTGTCCTGCCCTGCACAAAGAAGGGAACAACAGAGAGAAATAATACCTGTGCTTATAATCAACCCCCATCACTTCGTGACAAAAACATAATTTCTCTCCCTGGATATCTCTTTTTATTATTTTTATACATGGAAATATATCAGCTTTGTTGGCTTCTTATTAAGAATCGCAGATACGGCAGCGGTGGCAGAGGCTTTGCTCTCATCGCGGCTCATGAATGGAGCTATTCTTGCACTTTAAATTGTAACTATTTTTCCGAAGAATGGACAAAATGAATATTCAGTGGCTGTGCTTTCAGGGTCTCAAATCGTGGCTGGGGAGCATTCAAGACTTCAATTCTGTGTTGGGAGCTCATGGGGAGACCTTCCAGCTCTGCCTCGCGGGGAGCAGCAGCCCTGGCGAGGGAAATGCAGAAGGGTTCTGCAAAGAAGTGTCTTTAGTGGCTGATGGACTTCAAAATTTTGTATTTTAATATAAATGAATTGTTCAAACACTATCAGCATTTTTTTTTAAATTAAAAAGTAGGTGGAAATAGTCAAATGAGGGCAGCTTTTGACTTCCAAAGACTTTTGCGGCAATGGGGAGGCTCGTGCTGCAGCCAAGTTGGTGTCTCATCACACCAGAGCAGTTTCCTGTGTCTCTTCAGCACTTCAACTGCAAGGAGCTCAAGGCACTTTTCAGGCCCTACCTTGACATTGCAAAATCCTGCTAAGGTAGAAGGAAAAGCATATTCTTGTCCCTAGACCACTGTGGGTTGTACAAACTGTTCCGAAAGACGTGGGGGAAAATAGTAAAAATATTCCTAATCCTTCAGCAAAAATATATATATATAGGGATACATATATATATATATATATATATATATATGTTGTATTTGTGTTCTCCTCCAGAGAGAGAAGTAGAGACAATCCTTTCCACTTTCTGCGGGCAGTGGAATAAAAAGGCACTCATGAGTTCCTTAAGAATGGCCATAAGATTTTATCTAGCTAAATAACAATAATGCTAAAAAAATTTCTGACCCCAGAGAAATCTCTAATGTACACATATACATTTGTTATTACTGTTTGTGAGGAAATTCTTCAAAAGCTAACAAATTATGTGAACTTATTTTTTACACTTACTATATTTGGACTTAGAGTTAAATGGAATAAACATGAAAAAATGAATTGTATAGTTAGTGTTTTTTTAATTTAGGAAACCACCAAAGGCAAGTTGTTTAGGTGGCCAAATACGAAATTTAGATAACTCGCTGGAAGCGGTCAGTCTTTGAAAGTGAGTTTTAGGATACCAGTTTGCACTGAGGAGGAGGAAGAGGAGCAGTCTGTGTCTGCAGGTGCAGCAGTGCAGCATTGGTGCATTTGTGCTCCTCAGCAGCCTGCAGAACCAACCAAAGCATCACTGAGTCTGATGCCAAATGCCTTCCCTTGATATAGACCTGAAAAAACTACCCAGGGTGGGAAAGAAAACCCATCCAGAAAACCAGAAAGCTGTGAAATGGATTACACACAAATACAGGTCTATATCTATATATCTAATTCTGTGTTTTCATTTTATTTTTCAAGGCACTGAAAGAAATGGGCAACAGGGACACACCTTTGCAGAGATGCTGGGAGATATGACAGTGAATCCAGATCCCAACAGCATTCCAGCAAGAGCCTGCTAAACTCTGGAGAAGCAAAAGGAGTCAGATCAGCACAAAGACAATAGAACTGTGTATATTTAATATCCCTAAGGGGCTGCCTGGGACTGCCTCTGAGCAGAGCACACTGCATTACAGCTGTGTTCTGCAAGGGGACAGGAGCAAATGGAACCATCAGAAAGGACCACGGGTGCCTCCTCTGTCATTTTGAAGAAAACCAGAGTTGTAAGAAGTCAGCCACACTGTATGCAAAGGAGGGTCTAAATGTACTGGAATAAGACTGAAGAGTTGACATTTAAATTGCAAGGCTGACGTTTTTATGCATTTTTACATGCATGCTCTCACGGCTCTGTGAGTAGATGGAGGGTAGGGATGAGGAGGTGATGCCATCACCTCCTGATGATGGCTTGCAAAGGCAAAAAGGGAAATTGTTATTTATAGCACTGCTAAACATATCTTTACAAAGTGCACTTGCTTATCATTCAGGACAAAGATGTGAAAATCTCCTTGTTTTGCTGAAACTGTTGGAAAATAAGTGCATATATGTGGCAGGGTTTCACCCTCATATTTCCAGTGATGCCATATAAAGACCTTTCCATTTTCACTGTGTTACACAGTTTTCCTGCAGTCATCTTTTGTTAGTTCTGCTGGCCATGAAACTAATGGCAAAACTTCTTCCAGAAACTGAAGCTTCCCTTCAGCAGGGTCCAAAGGTCTTACACCTGCCAGTACCAATGTTTTGAGAAACTCCAAAGTGCCACCAAAATACTCTTCAGGCTGAATGACAAGACAGAACTGAAAACAGCTCCTGCACAGAGTCAATGCACTCAGTTTGAATAGTTATGCAAAGAATATATTATCTTTGCCTGAAACTCCCAGAACTGTCTTGTAAAACCTCTGAAGAGCTGGATCTTTTCACCAGGTTACTTTTCTTTGTTTCTGTTGAGTTTTGGGTGTTTGTTGTTGCTGTGTGGAGGTTTTGGGTCATAGCTAGAGTTACTGTGTGGTATAATTTCTTAATACTGCACACAGCAGGCACAAAATAAGCTTGCTTTCCAAAATGTCTTGTCAGACTGTTTCTCAGGAAAGCAAGTTGTGAGCAGTGGATAACTTTCTGGGGATAAAAATGGCGCAAATACACTTCTGGATTTAGGGATCACAAGAAAACCTCACAGCTCCAATCCTGATCCTTTTACAAACACAGCAGAGAATAGACAGAGCAGCAACAATTACAGTGCCCAGCCTAACCATGATGTGAATATTTCCACAGGCGGACTTCTGCCAAGGCTAAGCTATAAAACGTCCAGTACCCCTAGAAAAACAAAAACTCACTGCCCTGAATCAGCTAGAAGGTGCTGACTGCAAATATGCTTTACAAACATGCACGACAAATGAGGGTAGAATTGGACATTAAATTCACCAGCATTTCATAAGCCAGGACTTCTCCCCAGCCAGAAATGCAATCTGTTATCTTGCTAATTTTGATCCTGTCTCTTCCCATCTTCTTTGTTTTAGTGGTGACTAGATCTGATTGAGAATTAGTTTGCTCCATTTAATCCTAATTCATGTGTGTCTCTGAGACTTCCTACCTTGTCTGCCTGTCCTGCTCTGTGTACCTAAAATGCAATAACCTATGGCTGACAAAGTTTTTATGAGGACAGCAAGTCAGAGTAGAAGCTTCAGCTGCACCAAACTATCCTTGTAATCAACCTCAACATAAATGTTGTCTTATTATGCACTCCTCCAGCTGGGCAGAATTGTTCCTGGAGGGATTTTCATGGCAGTGGGCAGCAGTCTTTGCAGCCTACCATGTGTGATAGCTTTCATTTTACCAGCAGATCATGGAAGAAGGAACACAGATAATGTGTTAGTCTGGAAGCAATGCACGAGGGATATCACAGACAGATTAATCTGGCGCCTCAAAGACAGTATAATTCATTTGGATGAAAAGGGGATTCTCCTCAGTGAGACAGAGAAAAATCTGCTTTTATCCTTTTCTTGGCAGAAGAGTGAAACACGAGGAGAAGCTCTGCATGGAAATGGGGATGCCATTATAGCTGCTGACACCATCCTGGCCAGAGGCACTCAATTAGCCCCACGTCCAATTTCCTGTTCGGCCAAAGGCTTCCGTGGGCACCTGGGCTTGGTGGTTCAGTCCCCTAAATACACAGCAGGCACACCACCACCTCTTCTGTCTCCTCCCAGTATAAAGTCCAGTGATGTGAGGACACCAGTGGAATGGCCAAAACAGGAGAATTTCAGCCTCTCTGGGGAGCTGGCACTGTGAACCTTTCACAATTCCTGCTAGGCTATAACACAAACAAGTCTTCCCTCTGCAAGGTGAAGTCCAGGCCAGTGATGGTCACTGGACATCACTGCAGGTGGTACAGCTTCAGCACTGTCAGATCTGCCCTCCTGCCTTCCCTTGGACAATAAATTATTGTAAGCACAGGTAATTCTTGTAACTGTCAAGAGGCTTTATTTTTTCTTCTCCGCTGTGCTGAATTCCCTGTTAAGCAGAATAATGTGACAAGGAGTAATTGTCAAAGAGGTAAATTCATACCCTGCTCTTTTGATGATTTAGCAGTTTTTGAATTTGCACAGGCAGCAAGCAATGTTTTTCTAAATATATAGGACTTGAATAGAAACAAATGGGCTCCCAGAAAAATACCCATTTTACACATTTCATAACGGAGAGATTCGTGGGCAGATACAGGTGAAGATTTCAGAACACGGATCGCTGGTTGTCACTCTATTTTGAGGTGGTTAACTTGCCACTCCCTGAAGATACTTGGTTTTCAGAGGAACTATAGGTGAACTCTGTTAGAAAATGAGACTTCTACGAAGGTCTGTTCATTTGGTGCATCATTATGCTCCACTTCATAAAACCTCAAGTAGACTCTTCTCAACTCTAACTGCTATTTCTGCTGTAAAGATGAGCAAAAAGGGCTATACTCATTTCTCATCAGGAACCTGAATCAACACTCCTGGAAAACTCCCATTAGCTTGAATGTGAATTGCCTCATGCCAATATAAAGTTATAAATATGAAGCAGCACCACTGGCACAGAACTGACACGGTTGTAAAATATGAGGTATGATTACCTTGGCCTGTTTTATTCTGCATGCTGCTTCAGTAATACACTTTCCAAGGCCCACCAAAATTTGCAATAATTCCCTAATTTGCATCAGATGTCTATCCTCCATTCAATGGCTTTTTAATGTCCCTGTAATTCCACAGGGCAGTGACACTGGACACACGGCTTTGGCATGGGGCCACCTGAAATGCGGAGTTTCCTCTGCAGCATTTTATTAGCAAAAGACCAGGTAATGGAAAGAGTGCTCAAAGAGGTGTAAAAATAATAATAGCACTGAGATATTGATTTATAAGGGGCTGGCTTTAGATTACAGCAGGATAAGCAATACTGAAATTCAACGGCAAGTTAAAAAAGGTGTCTAAAATATTACTATGGAGGGAAATGTGAGACAGGAGGAGTAACACTCTGAAGAGTAGGCTGGAGAAGGAAACAAAGTGTGTCATCAGCACAGGGAGTCCAGCAAGAAAGTGCAACACTTCAGCTTGACACCAGCCCTTGGTGAAGGCAATTGGTCACATTGGTGTTTTTCAGGCAGGAAAATGAGAGAAATGAGCAACTTGACCAAGCAAGGTGGGAGAAGAACCAAGAAGAAAAGTCAAGACCAAGGCTATGGTTTTATTTCCACTGGCTGTAGCATGACATTTCCCTGGAAAAGGAAATGATACTGGAAGGTAGTGGCATGAGAATACGCCCCTGGAGACACTCATGGCTGGAGATGGGAATAGAGACTGGAGGGATCCTGCAGAGGAACAAAGACCAAGGCGGCAGCTAAGCCAAAACAGATTGTGTCACTAAATCATGTTTCTTTCTTGGAAGGATAAAGATTAATCAAGACAGAACTAAAAGTGAGCCTTTGATAAAATGCTTAAGTGGCCACACTTGAGCTACAAATTATTTGCATCAACTAGAAGATGAAACATTAGTTTTCCATTATGCTGCAGGAAATAGCAGCTTGCTAAATAACTCTTTTAACTTTCCTCTGGCACCTATTGATTATATCCAATAGAAATTAAGAGTAGAAGGCAATTAAGTTCAAAATTTAATGGTGTTCCGCTCCTGTTAATTTACTGCCTGACCTGATCAATACATTACACTGGATAACAATCTGTTCCAGTGAGACTTGGTTTCTCCAGTGTCCCTTCCACTAAAATTACAGTAATGACAAATGACTAAATTTTCAACAAATAATACTCAAAAAATAAAAAAACCCAAAACATAAAAAGTAATTAAAAATTGGATTATTCACTCCAGTGGGGAAAACAACACCTTAAAACTAAATTGGCTTTTACAACATAGAGCTTGAACTTTGTCAAAATATTAGCTAAGCTACAACCTCAGCCAACAGAACCCTCCAGAAATTGAAATCTCAAGCAAGTTTTAAACATCTCACATACACAGCAGTACAAAAAACACACCCTTAATCTAGAAGGCAAAATTGAAGTGGGAAACTAAAGATCAATGGTAGTGAAAGCAGCAATATTGCATTGTTGTTGTTCTTTTTTACTGGTTTAATGGTTTAGGTCTCCAGGTGAATACACACAGCACAGACTTTATGTATAACCAGCTCCATCAAAACCTACAAGCACAGAATTAATTTGCATTAGGTTGCAGGTTTTTTTGGTCCTTCCTCCAAAACCTTGTAAGCACTTTTTAAATAACTAAACTGTTTCCTAAAGGAAACAAGGACACAGGGACATTTGTCACCTCGTTTTATTTTCAGAGGTAGCGTGTGCAGGGTCCCACAGTGCCACCAGCACTGGGTGGTCTTGGAGAGCACAGGGAGACTCCTGCAGTCCTGTTCTGCAGACAGAATCCTTGGGGAGGACAACCCAGGTGCAAACAGTGACCAGCAGCCCAGCGTGTGTCCAGTGATGGAGCATTTCTCTGGAGAGATATCTCCTACCACAGAATCCTCATGGCGCTGACTCTCCCCGTGAGTGTCTGAGTGCTCACGCACTTGCCTGTGCAACTGGCTGAATTACATCACTTTTTTTTTGCCAAAATTCAATGTGTCAGCATAAAGTCAAAACAAAATATGATGAGGTTTTCTGAAAATATCCTCTTTGCTGATCAGCTGCATCCCTACTGGCATTCACTGTGTAGCCAGCACACCATTAATCACTATGAAACATTTTCATTTATTTTGACGCCAAAGAGAAATGGGAAGGAAAGGTATTTTTGGGTGGGAATGAAAAGCAGGCTGTGGGAACATCTCCTTTTACCTTAGGGTTTCTCCAGACTGACTGTCAACCTGTGGGGCTGCCCCCAATGCTCTGTTTATATCTCATCCTTCACAGGTACAGTAAAACTGATCTGAACCATGTGTCTTTATTTAGTTATTGTACATCCTTTCAGGTTTAAAAAACAGAAAAAACCCTCAAATATTTGACGTTATTTACTGCATTCAGTATTACCTACACAGCAAGTCAGCTGACACTCTGCAGTGTGGTTTCTCTTCACTCCTGTCTTGCCCACAGCCCAATTTTTCTTCTCGCTACATGAAGCCTGTGCTCCTGCCCTTGCTGGATGCCTGCTTTGTTTTGCAGCACAAAATAGCAGACTGTATTTTTTGTTAGATTTCAGAGCACAAGTATAGCCCCCTTGGTCTCTGCAAAACTCCTGGGAAGAACCTCTCAACATCAATGGTGTTGTTTTCTTAGTGAAAAAACCCCCAAACAAAAATAATACAGTAATAATTCCAGGCACCTGTCATTTTTAGCTGAAAAATTATATGGGAAGCAGCAGCATCTACATTTTTGACATATTGTAGTATGCCATGAAGTGAGCAAATACAAGGGTAGACATAACCAAAATATGTTGTACAAGCAGGACACTACAGCAACACGGCTGATTTGTATTCTACAGAAAGCTACATGGAGCAAGACCTAATATTTCAGGAAAAGCCAGCAGAACAAGGGCACGATCCATACCGTGAGCACAGGGATGCTGCAGGAAGCCTTGCCCATAATTCTGCCCAAAACCTGTGGACTCAGCAGAGCCAGGAAGGCTCTGGCTGGCCCTTCTGCTTCTCCTGATCTGCAAGCACTGCTGATGTCCCTGGCTACACATTTCCTCCAGGTCCATCACTGTTAGATGGTCATTTTTAGGAGGGGAAAGCAAAAAGGTAAGAACACCAGAATAAAAACACAGCAGAATTCAGCTAAATGACATTAGTACTTCCTAAAATGGCATATGTATCCAGCAAAACCACAGAGCTGCACTCACAGTGTGGTGAAGACCCAAGTCATTAAGATGCAGGTGATCCTTACAGGGTTTCTCTACTAATGATGCACTATCGAAATTGAAAGAGCACATTTATCACTTTAAATTTTTAGCAGCATTTAGTAATAGAGACCAGTGTGTTATATTTGCTTCTTATCTCATACTATGCAAAGCAGAGCCTAGCAAGTGCTTCACAGTTAGCAATTTTTTTGATTTAGGAATGTATTTTGTGTCCATGAACAATCTGCTAGTTGAGTGTGGTGATTACACTTAGGTTATTTTAGAACTATTTGGTGGGAAAAAAAAAAAGAAACAGGGGACAGTTTGCTCTCCAGCTACTGCAGTAACATTTCAGACATGCACCACTGAGAGTTTATTAGCTGGGTTGAAACCCTCCAGTCTAAACCAGCAAATTTATTCCTGGAACACTGCTTCCTCACAGGTCACCATCTGTATGGATTAGACCTGAGACCTGGAGGTTGTTTATAAACATGAATTTATATTGGTGTTTCTATTAGTTTAATAGTAATCCAATAATAAATTATTCTAATCCTCTTTTTCTTTTAAAATGCCAGACTATTTTTCTTTGCAAACATAGTCAGGATAAGGAAAAAAAACCAAACCTGAAAAAACCCCAACTAATTAAAGAATGTTAAATCAGCAGGGCAAAGTTCCTTTCAAGGTTTAATATATAAAAGCATTCAGAGACAGATTTTTTCGATACCAAATATGCTTATTTTAACAGTTAGGCTGCAATATTTTTGGCATTTCTGCCCCAGACTTCAACATTGAGTCAGAGCAGCATTTTCACACCGCCTCTACTGACCTTTATGGGGCTGGTCTTCCTCGCCTCTGATGCCCAGGAAAAAGCCACGCTCAGCGCAGGCTGCTCTGGGGAGCAGGGGAAAGACAGCCTCGGCATTTCCCTCCTGACTGCCCAGGCTCTGCTCCGCCAAAACCACAGCCCCAAGGTGCCCAAAGAGCCCGAAGGTGCCAAAAGAGCCTGAAGGTGCCAAAAGAGCCCGAAGGTGCCCCCGGAGCAGCCCTGCAGGAGCCGCTCCCACCAAAGCAGAGCCGCTCGTTTTGGGAGCAGTGAGAAGCTGCCAACACTAACTTCCTAAAGGTTAATACTTACAACTACATTTTGGCTGATATTTCCAAAGCTGCCTAGAGGGAATGGATGCCCAGTGCCCATTAATTTTAATAGGAGCTGGGCAGGCACAGTCCTTATGAGGGTAGGACTATTTCAGCTTATTACTGGTGGTGACATAAGGTTTGATATTGCAGGAGCCTGATTACCTGCTGGGAGCACTGAAGCTAATGCAGCTCCTGTATTTTTGGCTTGAAAATTGAATATGCAAAATGCATGAAGAGTGTGGCTATGCTTACCATAAATAATGAGTTTAAAATGAGAGCGGTTCAGATGGAAATGGTCTAACCCAAAGCCAGCTACAAATGAGTGCTCCTGATGATTTCAGAAATACACTGATAGGATTCTGCACGCACTTGCAGGGGGTTTCACTGAAGACCTGTGAGTAAGGGTTGTTAAATACAGAGCTTAAGCTTCTAACCTGGTTTGTCAATTTTTTCCTTCTATTAGGAAGTTGTAGCAGCTTTTCAAAGGTGCCATTAAACAGTAAAACACAGATCTGGGTGATTTGCAATTGCATTTGAATTTTAGGAATTTCAAAACCTCCTCCATTCATTCTATTTATCCAACCTGACTACACAAAACACATTCAGACCATGTCTTTTGTAATCACAGATCATTTCTGATCACAGTTTCCATCCTGCCATGTGTTAATGAGCAGCTCAGCTGGGAACTCTGCAAACTCAAAATACATTTTGCTAGAATCCCCACTTGTGGGCACCAGGGGTCATTGGTAGAATACAAGCCAGGTAGCAAAACTATAATTTACTTAATTTGTGTTTGCAAATGCTGTGGGTTTTTTCTGCAATGATCACACAGAATTTACAAGGGCTGTTTCAGAGGAGTAGTAGAAAAGGATTCTGCAATGCTGCCTCATTATTGCTCATCCAGGGAAGTCCAGGCCTGCCATCTCTGACAAACAGAATAGATTAAAAATATCTAAGTCAATATTTACAATGGAGAATTAATTGGTTCCACTGCTAAAGCTGATTTATCAGCAGGTTATTGCAAAAAATGAATTAAAAAAAATACCAATGTTGGTCAATTAAACAATAAAAAATGATTGTATCAAATAAAGCCAAACTGTAACTAAAGATTTCAGGAGGGTGGGTTTTTTTTTTTTGGTCTCTAACACAAAAATGAGTTTCATGAGTCTGATCTGCAGCATTTTATTTTGGCTTTTATGTCTGTGATCCACCCATTGCTCACCAGTATACTGCAGTGTTATTTGATCAAATAATATTAATTACTTTGCATTTTGTGGATGTGACAAAAGACACTGGAAGTCCTCAAAACCAGCTGCCATCCCTAGTGGGAAACTGTTGCCAACCCCTTCTCAGAGCTAGTAGTACTCTTCTTCTAATTTCCAACCTACATTAAATGATGGGGAGTTCACATCTATTAAATTCCCCACTGTTTTCTCAGCCTTTCTTCATCTCTAGTGCCCATGCCCTGATCCGACAGCAGATTCCTGATCTGACAGCAGATTTCTGCCCCTCCATCCTTTGCTCTGCTGCCCTAAAACTCTTCTCTCTCGACAGGGGCTGCCTGTTGAGCCAAAGCCTCTCTCCACACGTGGTCCCACGAGTTAATTCCCCCCTTTTTTTGAGGCAGAGTGGCTGGAACTGCACATCCACCCCAGGAAAGGAGCAGTCCCTGTGCTAG
This sequence comes from Acanthiza pusilla, assembly GCA_036630365.1. NCBI lineage: Eukaryota > Metazoa > Chordata > Aves > Passeriformes > Acanthizidae > Acanthiza > Acanthiza pusilla. The sequence goes on from JAXCHO010000001.1 coordinate 5,308,683, forward strand.
AGGGAAGCACTACCTTTCCTCAGCTCTGCCATGAATACCTCACCTGATTCCCTGCATGACTTTCAGATCACCCAAATTCATCACAATGCACAGACAAACAAGAGAAATGAAAAGCACCAGGGCAAAGATGAGGTTGGGCCTCTGCCACTGAGCTGAATCTCAGAGGAAACACAACCTGTCCAAAACCATACAGATTTTGTCCTCTGCTGCTCTGTTGCTGTGCTCTGTGGTGTCGAGGAGGGCTCACTGTCCTGTCCCCTGTCCTGCTCAGGGCAATGGGTACCTGTGTCCTTGGATAATTTGGACAGAGGTGTTCACTGCACTAATGGACTTGGGGTTTTATATGGAGCAGGCACTACAGGTGATCTTGTTTTAAAAAGTGTTCATCCAGTTGGCAATTTTCAAGAGGAGGAAAGGAAACTTCTAAAGGAAATAGAGTTCATTTGTTATTTGCATAACTATATTACACACAACCATATTTGATGGTGTTTCATGGAGGGGTCTGGGGAAAAAGGAGAGGGCATTTTGTAATAAGAAAACCAATAGAGAGAGGTGTTTTCTACTCTCATTTGAGTTAATGGGAGATTTGCCTTTGTCCTCAGTTAAGACAGTGTCATTTGCTTCTCCATTTCATTCCTGAGTGATGGCTTGTGCTGATGTTTCACCTTGCTGTTCCTGAGTCCTGGGCACATTTGGAAGATAAAAAAAAAAATACACTGACCATGCACATACATCTTGAAAACTCTGCTGTATGCTTGCTGCCTAGGAATTGTAATCAAAAGGAAATGATTACACAAACCCACACATTAAAAGCAATCCAGCTGCCTGCAGGATAGTTTTTATGTACTAATGACACAGGGCAGAATGTTTAAATTGTGGAGCACAGCTCCTTTCCACACTGCTGTCTTTTGCATGATGGTTTCAAAAGGGAGAGGCAGCACTTTTTAAATGCTATTGAAACTTGCCATACTCCATCTTGCAAACCTTGAGCAGGTATTGTAGCAAACTGAATGGTCTATGGAAATAGCTCCCCAAAAAGAATAATGCTTTCTTTGATATACAGGATTAGTAAACTGCTTTTTGACACCTACATACAGAGAGACCTGTTCCAAAATCTGAAGGCTATTTACATGCTGAGTAGCACACTTTCTCAGAGCAAAGTCTAAGATTTGATATAAATCCCTTGCTTGCAACTTCCTTACTTGATTCCTAAACTTAAGACAATTCTGCAATATTAATGCATAAAAATCTCCCAGAGCAGGCTACAAACGGACAAATTGCTGAGGGGCTTGAGTCCTGGTGACCTGGTTGTATTCTGAGAGGAGGAGCTGTAAATGTGTCTGTGATCAATTGTATGGATAATTGATCCTCTGAAATCAATTAAACACTTGTTGACTTGCCCGCCTCTAGTTGCAGTTGCCAGATTAATTCACAGAGTTCAACACAACAGACACTCTCAGTGCTGAATTAGTGACACCTATTTGAACTCTCTGCATCAGTAAAAGGGTAAATGATGTGTTTGCACCCTTCAAAGATTTGGTCACTGCCTCTTTAAAATTTCAGTGTGTAATAGCTTCAGGTTCTTGCTTATTAATTTAAAGAGAGTGTACCGTGGAGGAGCATTTTTCATTTTTACTTAATCATCCACTTCTTTTGTGTTCAAACACTAATCCTACAAACCACATTCAAGCCTTGTGAACTAGCTCCATGTTTATGGATAGAAAGTAAATTTGAAAGAAAAGAAAAAAAGACTGAGTTCCTGCTCTGCAATACTCCAGTCACGTATTTTCTATAGTGTATTAGAGACACCTGTAGGCACACAGCATTTCACAGTGCACCAAAACCACAGGATCTGATGCAAAAAAGATGTATGGTGTGAGCTTATCCAGAATTAGCCACTCAGTAACATGGTCTTCCCTGGCAGAGATAAATTACCATCAGAATTCCTGCCAGGATTTGGTGTGAGAGGATACAGCACAGATGCTAACCCAACCCTAATGTTTCCCTAAGCTCCCCTTGGCCACTGATTAGCTGGACACTGATCCCACACATTCCCTGAGGACTGTGAGCAAGGATTAATGGCCAGGCACAATCCTGTTCATCTTCCTAAACTCAACAAACCGTGCCCTCATTTGGCACAAACTAGTGAGCCTCCCTGGGTTTCAAGAGCCAGTTTACACCAGCCGAAAATCTGCCTCCGGGTGTCAAACTGCTTTCTGGGAGCGTTTTGGATGCTGTGCTTGGGCTGTGCACGTGTGCTTTGCCTCACAAGGAAAAAACCCAGAGTTTGTTTAAAGGCAGGGTGTAAAGATTTAACCCTTTTTTCTCCTAAGACATCCCCCACCACACATCCTCTATCAGCAGGAGCACCTCTCCACACAGATCAGTAAATGGGAGCAAACCTCTTTCTCTTGCTGCCATGAGGGCAGATACACACTAGACTCTGCACCTGGAGACATTTGGCAATCTCTCCCTCAGCATTGCTGGGTGATGGGCTGTTGTGAGAGAAGCCTTTCTTAGCATTGCTGAAGCCTTTTTTGCCCCTAGATCTCCCCTCTGTAGATTTGCACATAGGTCATGGGGGGCTGGGTCTCCTATTCTGCGCTCACCAGAGCACATCTGTGTGTGCCAAGCAGTGAAACCCTTGTCTTGGTTTTCTCCATGACCACTCCTTGACCATCACGGTCCTGCCTGTGGCTTCACCCCTGCAAGGGAATTTTCTCTAGGCTCTCCTTTCCCATCCAGCTTGTTCTCACGGTCCTGCCTGTGGCTTCATCCCTGCAAGGGAATTTTCTCTAGGCTCTCCTTTCCCATCCAGCTTGTTCTTCCTTTTCCCTGTGGTGCCTGGCACGCTGGTGTGGCCAGCTGCCCTCCCTGCCTCCAAACCCTCTTCCCAGGCTCTTTCCAGTGCTGTGATTAACACTTAATTCTGCCTATCAGAGGAGAAAACTCCTACTGTTTTTCCATTTAGCCTCTAGAGGGTTTATTGCAAGTATTTGAGCGAAAGGTTACTTTCCTCTGTATGGAGGTGAAGTAATTATATGTTGCTGTGTGTCTTCACACTGCTCCAGAGCCGTGGCATTCCGTGATTTCACCACAGGGCTGCTGTTTGTGCACCTTGGTTGGCCGTGAGGGCTCTGTTTCCTCTGTGTCAGTACTGAAATCTGTCAGCTGGAGCCTGGAAAAACCACCCCCCTCACATAAATGGAGATAGTGCCACGGCTTATGACTTTTTTACCCCTCTTAAGTAGAAAATGTTTTTCCTGCGGAAATTGGGATTTAAGTGACTGCTCTGCACTTCATCGGGGTGGATTAGTCAGCTGTTCTATGAGCTTGATATTAAAAAGGGTGTCTGCTTTGCTGCGCAGGAAACCGCAATGTCACTTGGAAAAAGGAAGAAATATAAGACATCGGTAAGGAGACGAATGATAGCTGCAATGAAGGGCTACTCACACAAACCAGATACTCTCATTAGCTGCACCATCTCCACAGCAGGCAGGCAGGACCATCCATCCCCTCTCCCCAGGGCTGCTGCAGCTTTGCAGCCCCGCTGGGAGATGGGGAGAGCCTGCCTGGGGAGCCCTCACTGCAGCCTGGCTCGGGGGGCTGGGATTTGATCCCTGGGTGTCCTGCCCTATGTGCCTTCATCACCAAAATCATCCCTGTGGGTGTCTGAGCAGCTCTGGGTGCTGTGAGGCACTGCTGTGGCAGGGTGGCTCTGCAGTGTGTGCACACAAATACACACACGCATATATATATATATATATATACACATATACACACACACACACACACACACATATATATATACACACATATATATACACACACACATTTGTATATATACATATATACACACACACATATATGTATATACATATACATATACATACATATATATACATATATATACATATACACACATGTATACATATATACACATATATACACACACACACATATATATACATACCTATATACACACATACATATATATATATACATAATTTTTTTATATATATATGTGTATGTGTGTGTGTTTGTGCATAGATGTATATCGTTATGCCCACACAGATGTGCTTGCACATCCACTGCTCAGGGAGAAGCACAGCCTCTCTGCTCTCCCAGCTGCTCACTGATGGCCTGGGCTCAGGACACGGTGCTGTTCTCTGACCCCCACCATGGGCAGGGTCAGGCACACGCTGCCCTCTGCTCCCTTCAGCCCCTGCCCTGCAAGGGGAAGGCAAACTGGTAATGAGAGCTGCTGGGTAAATGAATTAATTGCTCTGCATGGCCACTGCCAGCTTTGCTGTTGCTCGCTCTGAAGTCAGCACCTCTCAGGATCTGGCTGAGATTTCAGCGTGGCTGCAAGGGCATTTCAAGAAGACGTGATCTGGACGAAAGGAAAGTCTTAAAATATGTCAGTAAAGTTAGGCTTCTGTCCCCACCTCTCCTTTTTTTTTTAATAGCACATGTGATATTATGTGACCTTTTTTGAGCTTACTAAATGGGTGTCAGTGGGGAAGAGAGACATTTTTTTCCTCCTTACAAATGAAGTCATCTGAATTCACCAAATAAAAATAAATATGAGCTTACTGCCTGGTTCCAGTAGTGCTGCAGAAGGACAGGGCTATAGATTTTCCCAGGAGTGTGGAATAATTCACCAAGGCTGCTCGTTATTCATATAGACAGTGAATTAATAATATGGGACCCTGAGATCTCTTCTTATCTAGGCCGAAGCACAGCTAGAGGGATGAGAAGCTGACTCCTTGTATTTCAAAAAGCATTTTTCCCCCTTTCTTCAAGAAATAAGAATTGATTGAAAGTATTTTCACAGAGCGGAGAAAAAAAAGACTTTCTGGTGATACCAGCTAAAGTACACATTAGATAAATAGAAAACTATTGGCTTTGTGACTGTGAACTGTTTTCACTTGATGTAAGTGCTGATAGATACAGGATTATCTCTAACAAAGCATTTACTAAGGACCTGACCCAAAGTCAATAGGAGCCTTTCATTTGGCTCTGCAAGGCTCAAATGCTGCTCTCACTCCAGGAAGAGCCAGGAAGGGCTGTGCTGCACCTCTGTGCTGAAGGAGCACAGCACTCCTAAATTATGGAGGCTCTCTCTACTGTTGGCATTTTATCCGTAATTTAAAAATTAAGATAAATTAGTTCATGTCAGCAGGGTGGCTGCACCAAGATTTGTGTTTGGTTTGGTAGTACTGTCCTGATGAAGTGTGATGTAAATTCACAGGGCCACGTGGTGGCTGGTGATGGATAATCCTCAAACTAATAGAAATTTGAAAATGTACATGTGTGTTAATACTTCATACCCTGTGGAATGATCTGAAACTTGAGGTGATCCAAAGCCAGTTTGTGAGAAGGAGAAATACTGGATTAATTTCACTTTTTTGTTCTGTATCAGTGAATGATTTCCCTTTCCCCTGATGCACGACTGATATAAAAGAGGACAAGAGCAGACCATGGAGACCAAAGCACTAATCCTGCTGCCTGAGAGTTAATGCTTCAAATCCTGTGTTGCAGACAACATGGAATAGGATCACCTCAGGTGTCTGCAGGGGCCTTTCTTACAGGTACAATTTAGAGGGAGAGATACAGCACAGCTTTTCAGTAGCACCTTCCTTTTTCCTCATTGGTTTTGACCAGTGTTAAACCCACCTCATTTCCTAAAAGCACTGGCAACATGCACAACCTGCATGAAAGTCCCTTTGTCGCTGAATTCAAAAGCCAGTGCAGGTGCTTTTCTGTTATTCCATACTCTGTGGTCCCACAAATTTCACAGATAATTATGCAAGAAATATGAGGTTGCCTGTGAAAGAGTTTAAAATAGCCTGGAAGAAGATTGAAGGGAAGGGAACAGAAAAATGAAACATTAAAAAAAATGTGTGTCTGAGAGCATTGATTGTGACATAGTAAACTCCAGTATAGATGAGCAAATTATATATTATTCACAAACCTTGAAGAACACACAGACATAACCACCTACTGACTGTACAGGAAGGTTCAATACTGCTCTAAAGGACATGGTACAAAGCATGATATTCCCAGTGTAAAAGTGACAATATTAAAATTATAAGTGTCTTTTTTTATAGAAATGATATGACAAAGGAATAAAGCCTTAGCCCACAAGAGAAATTGCACCAGCAAGAGCGATTTGTGCTGAGGCACCTGAGGGCCCTCATGAGCCCACTGGAAATGCTGGACATTGCTTTCCCAGAAAAAGGGATCCTCTCAAACTCCCGCAACACAAAATGAAGTAAATCCATTTGGGACCTGCTCTGGAAAGGTATTTGGGCAAACAAAGAAAATAATGATATCCATGGCAGAGAGCTGAGCAGCCTGATGCCTGTGGTATGTGCTGTGGCCAAGTGGCAGGCAAGATAAATTGTAGGGAGGGAAGGGAGCATTCCAAACCATCCTTCAAACAAAAAAGACCTTGAAGTACTGAAGGGAATCATGAAAGTAAATACACAACAGGATAGGCAAAGAAACTGGTGTCTGTGTTTCATGACAAGTTTTGGCTTTTGTTTTGCTCCCACTGTTGCTACTGCTCAATTCACTGGTGGTGATGGAGGCAGCTTTTAGGACAATGTCTTCTGAACGAGCCACAAGAAATAATTTATAACCTCTGAGGCTGCCACAGCCTGGCCCCAAAGAAAAAGTCTTCTGGACTTAGCAGGAAGTGATGCTTGGGAATACATGTCAACTTCATGCCCTTCACAGCACAAGTAATAACCTGAGCCTGAATTTCAGTTTATGCAGGAGGAGGACTGCACACCAAGGCCCGTGCTGTGCGATGGTGTGCTACCCACAGCCACATCTCCCCACTAAAGGGACAAAAGGACAAAAAACTTCACCACTGATGCTTTTCAGAAATATTAAGATGACTCCTGTGTATAATTGTATTCTCTTAAAGACAAAGCCAGCTCTCCACACAGACCTGCCCACACAGCCCAGCTGTGCCCTGGAGCAACATCTGGAAGGAGTGGAAGGCAATGCAATACCTCCCCTGTAATATGGACTCAAACTGTCAAAGCACCAGCCTTGAAGAGGTATTTCTGACTAAATTTAACTGGGAAACACCAAAAGGGAACACACTGGGAAATCCCATACCATTAGGTCACAGTTTGGTAGGGCAATACTGAGGTTCAGCCTCATGAACAGCCATGAGGAGGAGATGACTCAAGGTGACAATCAACAAACTGCTCACAAGGGTGTCCTAGTCCTTGTCACCTCTCAGAGGTGATGGCTCTGTTCGGGTGTGAGTATATTGCTGTACCTGAACACCTGTGGATATTTAATTAGGGCCCAAGCAAGATTTCTTTGTGACACATTATGGCTTGAAATCATATATATTTACACAGTGTAAATAAAACCTAGTGTGTGATTAACTGGTCTTAATCCTTTCAATATGGTACATAAAGAAGGTAGAAAGCTGCAGGTGACCTTTTGAAATGTCCTTATGTACAAAAGAAACAGCAAATCCCAAATCTTTGTGTGAGCTAAAGCACTGACGTCAATGGGACTCCCATGGGAAGCTTTGGGAGTTTGTCTTAGCAAAGCAGAACAACCAAATAGGACAAAGTTTTGACTTAAACCAGGTCAGTATGTCAAAAGTCATAAAGCAAAGTCCGGGATAAAACAAAGGCCAGAGCAAATGTCCCTTGGATTAATTTTTACCAGCAGCATATGGGCTTTTGAAGCATTCACCAGCCATCTACAAAAGCAGCCATGGGCTGACTACAAGAACTGAACTTGAAAGGGGAAGACATTCCTTTGTAGTTCACGTTTGCTGGCTTTGAAGTCACAGTGAGTCTTACCAGTGACTTCAATGGGACTTGCCTTACACTTTCATATTAGCCATTGTTTTATCCTAACTCCTTTCAAAATTCCAGACAATAACATTTCTCTTTATTGTAATCCTGACAGAGCAATTAGGCTCCAGTCCACACCTGCACCCGACTTTTTTCTTAACACAGCACTCTTTGAGCTTCTCTTCTCTGAAGAGAGTTATGAGGTCTGAATTAATGGTGTCTCTCCGCTCTATCTGCTGCCTCTGTATTTCATGACCTGCTGAAGAACATGAAATTCTTCAAGGCTTGTGCAGCTGATCTTTGGTTACGACCAGCTGTAGTTTTCACCTACCATTTTATGAGTGTGCTTAGCAGGAAAAGAAAAGCTTCTTTTTATCAGGGTAATTAAGCAATAACGGAATGACAGGATGTGGATTAAAGCATAATCATTCACAGGTGCATTCATAGCCTGGTTTTAGTCATGAGTTCAGAAGCTGAATTGCATTCCCAGTGTAACAAGCCATGAAACACTGCTTCATATTTTAAAAAATTGAATGTGTTTTTTAAACAATAAAACATTTCCTTTTGTATCTTTAATATATAAACCAGATACACATATGCTAGAAGCACCTGCTGAGAAAACACAAGGTTCTCATTCCTTTAAGGCACCCCGCAATCTCTCACCTCTTTGGTGTCAAATGTGCAAGACTGAGCTTTGTCTGCCCAATCGTACATTCCTCAACGCCCACCAATATTCCTGTGTGACTACAACTCCTGTCTGAGCTACACTGGACCACTCCCCGCTCCATTCTAATCCATCTGCAGCCTGGGACTGAGGAAAGGTACCCAGAAGAGAACATTTTCCCCAATATTTGCTTGTAGAGTTTCCCACTCTCACTCACTCGAGGTGAAGCTGAGTGCCAAAAAAGAGACCCAAAGAGGGAACACTGGGTGCTTCCAAAACCTGCAGATACACCCCCACCCCTGGGATTCCAAGAGAGCCCAGCTCAGAGCCTACAGTGCTGCACAAAACCAAGCCATGGCTCCCTGAAGCCCCTGTGGGTTGGTACAAACAGCAGCACATGGCGTTCACCATAAAGAACAGCGAGGGTTTTTTCCAAGATACTCCATTTCACAAAGCTGCTGCACTGAGGATTCTGCAACACAGAGCAGCTTGTTTGGGAAGGGTAACTAATGGGATTAGCACCACTTACTCTCCGTCTTCTTATGTGATTCATATTTTACTAAGCACTTCCCAGTCGTGGCTCCCTCCCTGATTGCTGCGTGGTTTCACCTTGCAGCACTGGCAGGGGAGCCCCAGAGAGAAAAACACCCACTGGAGCTAAACCTGATATGAAACCCAGACACAAATAACATGGTGCTTCTCCTTCAGAAAAAAAAAAAAAAATTAAAAAGATCCCCTTGACAAACAAAGCAGCAGTGATTTCAAAAGACAAAGATTTTTTTTCCAGCTTTCTGTATTGTTTTCCTCAGGACAAGAAAATAAGATTCATTTATTTATGTTATCTTTCCACTGACTTTCCAAATGGCTAATTAAATCAAAATGAATGGATGTTGTCTGTTGAAATATTTATGAATCAAAACTAATGTGACACTGATGGGGCCCCAAGAAGTGACGCAAGGGATAATTTTGTCCAGTTATTTATCAGTAATAAATCTCTTATACTTATCAAAGCATCCATACTGGGCACTATGCTCAGAGTTTTTGGGTAAATTTAATATGACCTGTGTGCACAAAACTGTGCACTAAAGTGGCAAAAAGGTGGTCTAAATATATACTTGTGCTTATAGATTTTTCTGTTTTGTTAAATAAAGTACACAACAAAATTCCTATGCACAATCTATTCACTTACAACTTTCTATGGATGGTACACAAACAAAAACATATATACAGGAGCAGCTACTTGCCATCAACACAGGAAGGTCTGTTTCTTGTAGTCCCAGCCACTTTCCCAGGTAGACAGGAGCATTTTACTGTTTGTGATCTTTCCTCAATTCGATTCTTATTACAGCATCTGTGTGCTGCTATAACTTCACACGTTCCTCCTTCTGGCAGAAAAAAAAAAAAAAAAAAAGAAAAAAAAAAAGAAAAGAAAAAAGAGAATATTGACACTCTGATTAGGAAGAGCAGCAGTGGCTAATCAAAGCACCCAGGCGTGCTCCTGTCTGTGCCTCTGCCCAGGTTTTGTACAGGTGGGATTACAGTGTTATTTCTATATTTCTGTGTGCCCCCGAATAAGCCAAGTGTTGCTATACTTCATTTTTAATAGAAAATGTAGGTAAGTGTCCCTTGTCTTCCTTATATTAGAAACTTCTCTGACATCTGCATACTTTTTGGCTTAAAAATGACTGTGTCAAGGTCTGGTCCTGAGGAAATGTAGGTAAAATACTACAGAAAATGAGCAACAACTGTTGGCTGGTTTTATGCTTTTAATGTTAGAGTCCTCTTCCCCAAATATTTTCTCATACATGGACAGAGACTAAGAGAATCCATCTAGAAATAAGACTTTTCTCCAAATATTTGATTCTGCACTAGCACTCAGCCCTCAGGGAATGACAATGAGTCTCTCCAAATTACAGGGTGGCCCAACAGCATTTCCCTTTGCTTCCCCACTCCCTAAATTGGCAATTTTAAGGCAGGAAACATTCCCGTTGTGTGTGAGATCACCCGGCTTAATTTGTCTTCTCCCTAATTGTTCTTTATGATCATTTGCAATGGTTTTACTAAATGGAGAGCACAGAGGAGTGATAGAGTGGCTTTGGGCTCATGAATCCTTGGTGTTTGTGGCATCTGCTGAGCACAGAAATGAAGTGTTAGGTGAGCCATTCCCCTCCAGCTCAGCCCTGCAGTGCAAAGAGACAAACTCCACCGTGGCTAATGCACTGCCCAGGTAATGCCTCTGCTCCTCAGTTCAGACTGTATTTATCTCATAATCACTGAGTGTTTAATGGTGTCAGGCTGCTCCCCACAGATATTTGGCTACTTCCTGAAATTGCAGCATGAATTTGGCAGGGTTTGTTTCATCTTAGTGCAAACCCTCACGCGCTGCCCACTGAAGGGCAGGATGTGTGAGAAGCTTTTCTAGAAGAGCATTATTCCTTCATGCCATTAAGAATTGCTAACTGAGCAGTGCTTTTACTACAGCATAAACCACATTACTCATGCCTTTGGCTTTCACTTTTTGAAAGGATATTGAGAGCTTTTGACACCATAGTGCTGTGCTGCCAGGCAGGAGAATAAGTGTGGAGATGCTGGTCCATGTCTGGCTGTGAACAAGGGGTTTGGGTAGAGGTCAGGGAGCCCAGGGGAATCTTCCAGAGAGTCCTGGCACCTGGGGATTCTACAAATGCAGAATTTCTGGTGAAGCACTGGGCAGGTGGGCAAGAAGGAACCTCCCTCACCTGATGTGGTCATGTGGTGCTGTTCATGAGGTGTATCTGGAACATCAGAAGGTGCAGACACTACCAATGAACAGCGACTCCACAAATATTAGGCTGGAAATGTTTTCTAATATTAAATTTCCAAGCCCCTGACTTACCAGGGAGAGTCAGTGGATGAAAGTCAATGAAAATCCCTATTAGGATAAACGAGCTTGGGTTGTGTGGTCATGTGGTTCAGCAGTGATGAGTTTGCAAGCATGAGATTAACTCTGTAGTAAATATTAAAGTCATCTGGAGAGACATGCTGCTGCATCTCTTAGTTATTAGGTGCATTTGGCCTGCTGACACAAGCTTTTTGAAAGCCAATAGGTGTCAGAGAAGAGAGATCCCAACAATTCAGAGAGCCATCCTCTGACAAACGGGCTCTGAAGTGTCTCTGAGGAGCAAGAGGAATTGTGATAATCAACTCAGCCCCAAATGCTTGCATTTTCTATGAAGTAATCCTTCACATAAACTCCCTGTTCCCCCATCCAAATCATATTGAAAGCAATGAAAAGATTCTCATTGGTTTAATCCATCTTATGGTCATGCCCTAGGAGAAGAGAGATTTGTGATTTTATTGATTGCAACTTCAACAATAAAGATAATGTACACAGTAATAAGCATTTCTAATTTTAGGCTACATAGACTGTGTGGTAAATATCTGTGAGTAACCTAAATGCTTAATTTTCCTCTATTAATTTGCTGTATGAGTACTAAGAACCACATAAGTTAGTCTTGCTTATTTGGTTATCTATTCAAAATAATGGGTTGTGGTGGAGGAGCTTTATAACACCTTTAATTGTTATGTGGAAGTTCAAGTTGCTGGAGCAGTAAAGAATTTAGCTCAAAGTGTGTAGTTGTTTAGGAGGGGCAAAACAAAATGCAACTATAAGAGCAATGAAAAAACATTTTGTTTAACTGCTAGACAGCTAAACACATTAATTGGAAGTTTTATCTACGTAGACTATAAAAGTATGCAAATAATAATAATTACAATAATAGAAAGACCCTTTGCAGCGCTGACAGAGAAGAAAGCATCCACCTCACATGGAGAAAGTTCTGCATGTTACACACCCTGTTTTCCTGGAAAATCTGTGAAGTGGGATCAGATTTTTCCATTAAAGCATATTTAGCCTATGGATACCTACCAGGTAACATTGCATGCAATGTGTCTTGCTATTATGGATTTTATCAACCATGCATGTCCATGTGGGACTTTTAAAAAGCAATATACAAAATGGGAATAGAGACAACTATAAATGGACACTGTGAGAATAGGAAAAATCCTCACTGAAAAGCGCGCTCCTTACTACATCATTCACAGAAACATATATACCACAAATACACGGGGGGTGGGAGGTTCTATGTAAATCTATTTCAGTTGCATAAATGAGGAAATTAATCGAGTGGGGAGAGGAACATGAATCTGTCTTTGGTTTCCACTGAAAACCACTTAATGTGTTCAGATGGACATGTGAAATACCCCTGCATTCTGTGATTTTATTTCTTATTTCCAGCTTTCTTCTTTTGGGGAAGGGGGTTGGAGAGCACCAAGAAATGCTCCAATTCAATATCTGATGACTTTCCTGAGCCAGTATTTTTTTTTTTTCTCAGTGGATCATCTGGATTATGGGAAGACCTGGCAGGACATTACATGGCTAGGAGTCCTGAAAAGAAATGTGAATTAGTGACCTGATAGGCTGTGAGTCATAAACCCCAATAATGTCTCTTTTTTTTTTGAAATTTATTGTCTACTGAGCTACAGTAGCTTCAGGCTTTGATTCCACAATAACAGCCTCATCCAGCTTGTTCAAGTCAATAGGGGATTTGCCATCGAACTTAAAAGGAGAGGAAAGGGCCCTAAAATCCTCAGAGTAAGTGTCTTCTGAATGTTATGTTGACAGTTACATTTCATGAAGTGGCTGTGTTTTCCGTCTGGCACTTTTTTTTTTTTGTAATTCCCTCTGCCCCAAGAAAAGCAGAAGATCAGAAATGGAATTGGAGCTTGCAGATCAGGAAGAGAATTAGTCTTCCTTCAAGAAGCTTCAGAGGTGAATGAAATTGTCCCACCATGACTTCTATCTTCTTCACACCAAACATTAGCAGGACCTGGTGGTAAGAACAGCTGATCCTTTCTGAGCACTCAGTTCACAGGAGGCTCTCAGCTTTGCATGAAGGAAATGTGACATCACCAAAGCAAGAGGGACAGAACTGACTGCCAGGGAGGATTCTGGGCTCTTGAAGATGGCAACTATTTGTGTCATTGCAGCTCTGCTCATATTCCCTAGCCTTCCAGAAATCTGTGTTCTGCATGGACTTAAAATAGAAAACTGTAGAAATAATATATCATTCTTACTGTAAAACAGGGACGACTGTTTGTTACCCCTGCAGATGGATTCATTCTAATTGGAGGGCACTAAACTCCTGAAATCATGTTCATTTTTTTCCCTGTTATAAAGCCACCTTGAGTTTACACACCACAGAGTCAAATATTTTATCATGAGTATGAGCCTGCTGTGGGAGGCGATGATTTAAAATATCTAATCACCCATAGGGTCTGAGTGCATGCCTGGCAGAAGCCAAAAAGCCATCTTCTAGTCATCTCTGTTTTTTATATCTCTAGCAAGGAGGTAATAATAAAAGCATATTTTGCACTTCAAAATTATAACTTGCCTCTGCATTCCAGCCAAGCCTGAACTTATCAGTAAACAAACATAAAAAAGGCAAACAGCACTACTGATTTGTGTTATACATTGTGGCAGTCATTAACTATGACTCAGGTAGCAAAACTTATACGTTCTCTCTTTGACAGTGATGACAATTTAATAGTATTTGACTCTGCTGAGTTACACGGAGCGTCCTGCAGCAATGAGAGGGGCTGTTTATCAAAATGATAAACATGTTTTCATTTCCTCCTTGGCTGCATGTATGTGATCAGAAGTCTAAGGCCATCAAGAATTCACTTATTCTGGCCACCAGACAGACATTAAGCTATTCAGGACCATCTGTGCTTGAAATGAGCTCCACTTAATGGACCTTCCTAGGGCAGGTCAATCATAATGAATGCATGTGTGCATGAATGCATGAGCAGAGCAGAGCTTTGGTGAGACTTCTTGGGCTGTTTGGCTGTGGCACAGACGGCTGATAGATAAGATGTGCCTTTCTTTTCGGGGTCATACGCCCGGTGCTTTTAGAATTCAGATCCTCTGCTTCTAGCTCATTGCAAATGCACCTCACAGCCTAATCCAGATGAAGGTTGTTGTAAGAACTTGTTCGTGCTACTTGCAAAAAAAAAATAGTGATGCCCAAACAGCATCATGGGCTTTGCTGGCCAAACTCTGCCTCTGTTCACCATTAGCAATTCATCGTGGGAATACAAGCAAAAGAAGTCATATGGACCAATTTTATCAACGTTGCCAGACAGTTCATTAGGACTGTGGCTGGTTTATGGTAGCTCTATTTATTTATACAGCTTCAAGTATCCAGTCTAAGTGCCAGCGCTATCATCCTGTTAAGGTCATATACCCATATGTTATTGTGAAAAATGCTTAAGTGTATGCAGATGCTGCTGCTAGACCTAGGAGAACAGAGAAAATTTAAAAGAGAATTAAAGTTCTATAGACTGCAAGCAAATGTTTAACAATGTGACAGTGAAAATTCTTCAGACGCTTGTAAACTTGCTGAAAAAGTGCTCACAGAAACTAATGGGTAAAAAAATTTGCACCCTTGCCACCTCATGTCTTTATACAAACATCCAAGAGAAAGAAAAAAACAACTCTGTGACAGCCATTTTTATATTTACTATAAAGAATTCAGGTTTGGGGGCTGCAGTTTAAAGAGTTTTCAGTTTGAATAAGCTTTGGAAACTTCCCAGGTGTAATTAATACATTCATAAGCTTTAATCAAAATGTTTATGCCAGCAAATGTTCCAGAACTACAGACTACACTGTGCACAGGGGAAGATACTGAAGATACTATACTTTACTTTAAGAAATAATAAGCCACTGCTATGGAATTTACAAAGCAACATTTTTGCTTCTGACAGGAATATGTAACAGATAGAAAAACAAAATCCCATGCTACACCACGAGCCACTTCACAAGTGAACAAATAAAAGACTCCTCATAGCCACAGTGCAATTACACTCCAATTTTTCTTTTACATATAATCCACTGACATTCCATATCTGCTCCAGAAGGAAAAGGATCAAGCTTACAGGATGCATTTGCAGAGCAATCAGAGAGGGCTTAGGGTTTCCACTCGTTTTCACAAGGTCAAGGATAACCATCATCAATGAAGTCACAAAACAGCTGAATTTGGCTCATAAACCTGATTTAACACAAAGGTACCATAAAAAAATTGACCTGAGTATAACAGATTAATATTACTCCTTACTTAATTTTTTTCCATTACGATAATTGATACAAATAAATTAATGGACTGCTCTTTATGTTTGGAGTTACCGTAACCATGGGAATTGAGAATACTCCACACATGCTCTGCAAGTCCCCTGGTTATATACTGGATTTTTTTTAGCCCACTGGATCAGAATAGACTGCAGTGGTCTGTTTCCTAAATTTCTATTTATATTTTCATTAATATTCAGTATTTCATTGTTCATTATGCAAGAACTATATTTTCATTTTGGAAAGACTCTATGCAACAGCAGCAACATAAGTGACTCCCACTGTGGGTCATTAAGTTTTAGGTTGGGATATTTTTTTCTCGAATGTTGTTGCTGTGAAAGGGTTCTGGAGACACAGGGTACTCCCTTAAAGAAACTGCTGATTCTCTGAAAAAGACCAGAACAAGTAGTTCCAGGAGGACCACGGCTAGTGAAATTTATTTTCCCTTGGAAATGCATCTTGCCTTAAATTCTAAAATCCTATTGAGGTTCTTCTGATGGCCAGGTCACTTAAAAAGCACTCATGGAGGTCACAGCTCTGAGAGGCCACAGGACTCTTTCCCAGGGCATAGTGAAATATTCCTGTAGGTTGGGGCCCCAATTGCTGTGTCATGGCACAACACCCCTATTTTGAGTAAGATCAATAATGAAATTTCTTGGTTTGTGCTGGCCCATGGTCAGAGCCTGGGGAAGAGTTGCTGCATGAAGAATGTCAGTTACATGTGAAAATTCATTTCACACTCAACCAAAGTTCTGATGGTTCCTGGAGTCAGAATTCCTGTGCTAAGAGGGACAATGTGTGTTTTCACAGGAATCTCTGGTTATTCATCTTAGAAATTCCTAAGTTTCTAAGAGCAATCTTGACAGAAAAGGCCATTTTCATGAAATCAAACTTTTCTAGAAAACTCCGTAACAAAAGAACTTCTGGAAGAAAATAATATCTTTAAAATATTTTGTTCAGCAGAATGTTAATATTTCAGTTGAACATTAACTTTTTCTCCCATTTGTGTTTTATTGGCCATTCGGTATAATAGGGGAAGCAGGGATATGCAAAGCTCTAATTAGCACAAGGATTTGTAGTCTTTTACAATTTTCTACTAATGCTCTCTGCCATCAGCCACAGGAGGCTTTTTATCTGAGAGATTTACAGATTTTTATACTTTCACCCAGAATAGACTCTGATCCTCACCAACTGGTTTATTCACAGACATTAAAAATACGTATTTTCTGTAAAGGAGAAATGGTATAGATTCTACTCTTGAATTCACAAAGAAAACCCAGAGCACACCAGCGTGTGAGCTGTGATTGGATCTAGGGCTGGCTTATGGATTTCCATATCAAACCAATATACACACCAGAGAATAGGTTTTTCTACTAAAGAGCCTTGCAAATTGATCTCCTGAGAAATTTGCACAGGACCTTATTCTTATGCATATTAAAAAAAAAAAAAAGAAATAAAAAAAATTCTCTTACAGATGAATCAAAGGGAAAATGGTATCCAGAACAACAAGGCAGCCTTCCAGCAGCTCCTGCCTCTGGCACATTGCAGCTCCAGAGGCAGAGGAATAACCAGCAAGGCTGAGGAAGGCGAGGGGATGACAGGGCAAGGGTGTCTGGAGAGGAATGCTGACGAGGAATCTGTTCCTAGCTCTTAATGAAGCAGAATTATGAGTAGTTTTAATTAGGCTTTTGCATGCACGTGTACAATATACCCTAAAATGACAGAATTGAGGAGAAAATCTCTGGTGTTTGGAGCTGTCCCTGCCAGGACCATACCCATGCTCCACACACTGATTGCTTCTTTGTCACAAGGTGTGTGGCAAGGGAATTGCAATAAGGACTATCAGCACTCTTGCATTGATGAGCTACAAAACCCAGAGATGTAACTCACGAGGCAGGCAAGAATCCAATGTTCTCTTAGTGGGGATCTTCAGTCTTTTAATGAGATTTTTTTACTTCAAAGAGAGACTAACTTACAGCAACTTTGAGAAATGGAGGTTAGAAATTAGAAGTCTTGGTGGGATTTACAGCTCTGGAATGCCATTAAAAGATGTGTGTGAAGAGGCAGGACTTAATTCAGAAAGAGAAGAATGTTATTTTTGAGAAATAACTGAAGTTCCATATCAAAAAGTAATAAGCATTATGACTCTAAATTTCATTGACTTTCAGTGAGATATGACACTCCTAGAGGTCTATATCACTTGTAAATAGGATGTCTTGGTCTAAATGATGTATGCCAGTAAGGCTGAGCATAAAATCTTATAAGTACCTTTAAAAAAAATCTCGCTCTTAGTCACTTGGGTGGTTTGGAAAATTTAATATTTGATATGTCAGAGAGGATAAAAAAACCCCGAGTTTGGACAAAATAGATGTAATGTGCCTGCATTGAAGCAGAGCTCCTCCTATAACTTAAACTGCAGGCAGCAGTATAAACTAGAGATTAAAAAGACCTGCTGTGCTATTCTGATCACTGCTTTGCAGCTGCACAATTCTTGCCCAGAAAAAATTTTCTAGGTATCAAAGCTGTGGAGAAATGTGCATTTCTGCTGCTGAACAGAAATGAACATTTCCAATATTGACATCTCTAGTCCCTTGCCAGAGAGCAGTGAAAATCCAAAGTGGAATTAGGCCTGAAAATACCCTAACAATAAAACTTGAGTAAACCACAGAATATTGTTCTTGGGACCTCAAAATGTTTTTCTAAATGCTGCCTGCAAAAGGCATCCAATGAGTCAGTGTTAAGTTTCAGGAAAAACACACAACAAAGGAAGACAGGACTATTCTCTTTTTGGATGGAATAATGAAGTTGATAAGAAATAAGTGATTTACTCACAGCTGCTGATATGAAATGAATATAGAAGTGAGAAGTAGTTACTAGGAACGGATTTAGGAATTATTCTGTGTCAACTATGCAAGCACTGCTTGGTCCTGCCAGAGCCTCACTTTTGCCCAGCAGGCTCTCCCCAAGCCCTAGATCTCTAAAACTGCCCAATATTTCATTGAATGCCTTCATCTCCAACTTACGCTCCAAACTGGGAAACTATTAATTTTCCCATCAACCTTAAAAGAGATGCAAAATTGCTTATTATGCTCATGACACACCCTTTGTTTTTTTCATGATACATAAAAATTTCACACTTTTAGGATTTCTTTTAAATATTTATAAAATAATCCACTGATTACAAATTAGCTCAGCAACAACCAGCTTTCAAATCCAGGCTTTCAGTCATCATGGAATGATTCAGGGATATTAAATTCTTGTGGAAAAGCAAAACACCGTTGCTCTATACAGTTCATCTTTTGATGTGATGGTTGCAGATAAATTCATCCCCAGATAATTTCACCCACTAAGGTGATTAGCCTATGGAGAGCCCATGATGTGTTTGCTAAGCACAGGAGCATAGTTTATGGTAATGCTCTTGTCATGCTTTATAAATGTGTGAGGTGCTTTTATGAAGTAGTTAGATAAGGAGTGGTGAGAGTAATGTGGTCCATAAAGAATGTTCAGTGATGAAGGGCTGGGATTGCAGAGATACTATAGACAGACTGATAGAGAGAATTATAACCAGTGCAGAGGCTGCATTAATCTTCCAAAGAATGGCAATAAATAAAATAACAAGAAGGAATGGTTCTAAACAAATTTGGTCGATGTATAAAACTGAGATGTCAGGGTGGGATCAAAAGAAGATGTTTTGAATGGGATTTCCTATGGATGAGCTGTCTTCCTACATGGCAATAACATTTCCATCAATGGGGTTGGCCATCTCTTACAAAATCCATGAGAAGGAAAGAAAGGACTGCAGGTTACAGCACGTGCGAGCAAATGTCTCTGTGAGGTGCTGTGTGTGACGAGCAGCAGCAGTAAATCCTGTCCTGCAGCAGCCCAGCAGTGCCAAGCAATCACTTCCCAGCCATTTTTCAGTGGACAACTGTGCCCATTATCCCACCCCATATATTTCCAGAGTCATTCATACCGTGACCACCAGCAGCTGCTCCTCCATTTGAGCAGAAAACGATTCCTTTGCCAGGAGCTGGCTGCACAATGGTACAGAAGGACAGAGGATGGGACCAAAGGCACAGAAGCAATCAGTTGTTTTTGCATGGGAAGCATTTTACTCTGCATTCATTATCCATAGCAGAAGAACCTGGTAGTCTCCAGCCTAAGGAATTCATAGCACACTCATTTCTGAACCTTATTTAGCTTCAAGCACAGTCAAGCACTCCAGTAAATGTTAGGGACTGGGTATGTGAACAGCAATATTTTAACTTTCAGACTACTGTGCTTCAGTTATGAATTAACAAGTCAAGGAATTATCTCTCCAAAATAATCTATTTAACTTTCAGGCTACTCTACTGTGGTTATGAATTAGCAAGTTAAAAAATTCCCACTCAAAATGATCTATTCCCTCCAGACTTAAGCATGACTGAGCTATTTTACTTCTGGTCAGCACCAAACTACAGCTGAGGAGGAGGGGGAACAGAGGATGAGGTGGGATTCAGACCATATTGCTCTCAAAATTTAACTCATCAGTGCAGCCTCTTCTGTGGGAAGCCTCAGAGGGAGGGTGGTTGCCTCCTCCTCACTGAAATTTTAATGGAGAGGACAGTGGAAATATTTTATTTCATGATAACTTTTGGCACCTCTGATTTTCTTCTTTTTGTTTTGTTCTGGTGACATTCATCTCAAACAAAGCAAGTCTGACTTTCTCTTTTTCCATATTACTTTAAACATTTCCCAGACCTCCCTTCACCTACATTTTTCCATAGTGACTACCCTAAGCCGCATTTTTTTTTTTGCATGAGTGTCCATGTTTTGATGTCTCTCTCCTCCTTATTTCTGTTGATGAGCAATATTTTATTTCCTGCCGCCTTGATTTGCTCTGTCTTTCCACTCCAGCTCTCTGCATACAATTGTAACCCTGATTTATTCTGGTTCCCCACTCTCTCTCCCTCTTTACCTTTTTTTTTCAACTGCATTGAATGTTTCTCTCTCTGACAATTTCTTTCTCTTCTCTCCTGAAGCTCCTGATGAACAACACAATGCAGTACTACCTCCTAATAATTGATCACCTGGCTGCTGTTCAGATTTGTGCTGCTCCTTTGAATACATGTGCAATTCAGTTCACTCTGTTCCTTTGTAATGTGAGTAAAAAGGGCTGCATACCCAAGTGGAAATACAGGAAGTCTAGTGAGCAAATAATTTCCTACTTTGAAAGCAACATGTGACACATTACAACATTGGCTTGAAATTCATATTAATCTATTTTTTATTAGTTAAAGAGTAGCAGTATGCAGTAAGCAGAATTTAAGAGGGAAGCAGAAAATACATTTGTTTTTCTCTCTGCTATTTACCCTTGGTGACGATCAGCATTCATCCAAACACTAAGAGAATTTGGAATTGGATTTCTCAATTAAAAGTCGCTTTTTAAATAGCTTTAAAAAAACCCCTAAAATATTTCTAATGAAAAACATTGACATTTCACTGGCCAATGTCAACAAAATTCAATTCAAGATAAAATCGCTGTCTTGGGTGTGTTATAATTCATACAACTCAACTACTTTTAGCAAATGATTCCCAGTTTTCTATATAGTACTACAGCCTGTAAACTGTGCTGTACTCCCGTCATCATCAAAAAGGAGAAAGTGTCTTGAAAGCTGAAGTCCAGACAAAGAAGGAAGTAAGGAATTATTTGAGCTATGTCTCTCATGGTCACAAAAGAATGATTTCACATTAAGATAAAAACAAATTCAACTACTATTCCAAAACAATCCAAGTGATATATTCCAAGGAAGTTATGCAAAAAGAAAAAAGACACATGCACATGTCCTCTGCACGTCCTGCAGCTTCCTGAGGAGAAGCAGTCAGTCTGATGTGCTGCAGATTCTGTGCTAATTCCAGCACTGCCTGCAAAGAAAGGGTCCTTCTTCCCTCTCCTTTTACACTTGTCCTGATTCATGTTCAGCTTAGTCCACTTTCGAGCTGGTTGGAAAAATCCCATTTCACTCAATCCCAACATTTGGCTTCAGGGAGCTCAGGTTTAAGTGGCATCCCCCAGGATTCATGTGGATCCAGCTCCAGGTGAGCCCCACCAGAGGAATGATCCTAATGCTCTGAACCCTCAGCTCAGCTGCCTGCATTTCCAGTCTTAAAAGTTTTGGATAATGGGGACTATAAACTGAGCTTTTGCTAGAAACAAAAAAAATGAGAAAAGCCTGTAAACTAGAAATAAGGCAGCTCTGCCAACTCTTCTTAATGGTGTGCTGGTAATTAGAAGCAGAAGAGGTCATCTTGCCCAATTCTTTCCCACTATCAAAATGTTTCCCTCCACACACTCATGAGCATCTTGCTCAATTTATTTTCAAATTATTTAAGCAATTGGACCTCTGCTGGTGCAACAGGGGACCTTCTGAAGATGCCATTCCAGCGTTTAATGGGATCTACCATTGGGTTGAGCAGAAAAAGAATGTTCTGTTTTCTTTTGCTCAGCTTTCCTCATTAACCCTAATTGTGATGCTCTGACCAACTGAACACAGCTATTCCCTGTTCCACATTTACAGATGTCAGATATGTTTCAGATGGTCATCACATCCCCCATCATCATTATCACCACTTAGACAAGCTGTGCATTTGCTGCTTTTCTTCCTCTTTCTTCATGAGCTTGTCCCCATCACCTTACTGATGTCCACGGCTCTTCTCAGCATCATTGATATCACTGATGTTCTTAAAATTCCACTCTATAACAATTAAATTATTACTAAAAGTGATAAAAATTCTGTGGTGTAAATTGGATGAGTATTATTATCTCCATTTAAGAGAGAAAATCTGCCCTATTTTTCCAATCCAGCATTTATCTCTACTGAGCTCTTCAGTACTGTTAACTAAAATGTAGACAACCAGCACAAGTTAATCAAGTTTCAGGAATATTTGATCACCAGTGTATAAACTACCAGATACATTGGTATTTATTACTGCCAGGGCGCATTAGCACTGTGGAGATGGACAAGGAATAAAAAAAAGGGTGTAGAAACAGAGACAGATGCTCTGTAATAGAAAATCCAGCCAACAGTCTGAGATGGAAGAAGAATGCCATATCTAATTGAAATGGTGATCTGTGCTTCCCAGCAGTGTTCTCAACAAGGAAAGACACTATTACCTCCTGCTCTTGGAGAAAATGCCATCACTTTCCTATTTTTTCCATCCCCACTGTAGCAGCTAGCAATTTTCCAGCATTAATGCTTGAATACTTCTTTTCCCCAGGTATATTAGTTCACATTTTTTTCTAGTTACACTCGCATTATTTCCTGGGCCTTCAGATTTTTCTGATCCTTTTTATTACGAATCTTGTACTTCAGTGACAGGTGTTGTAACACATATTTTACTATCCCTGGCAAATTGGCAGAGGCCCTGTTTCCTGTGAGCCACAACCTGGATAAAGCCATCCCCAAATATTTCTTTTAAAACTTGAAAGATGCTTTTTTCCTTGGCAGAAAACCAAAGTAGCACTTGCAATAGCCATGGCCCAAAATGGAGTAAATGCAGCAGAGTTCAAGCCTGACCTACCAAGTTATCCAGAACTGCAGAGATGTTCTGTGGGTTTCCCTCTTTTTCCAGTGGGAGCCTTCTCCTATCAAGCTGCACACTAACAAAGAAGGACTTTAACCCTGCAGCCAGAAAAACGACTGACTTTCCACTGAACAAACAAAAATGTAATATCAGCAATACCTTTAAGGCAGGCTGGGTTGACAAACAGGTGTTCTCTCCGTAAGACAGTTTTCTTATTGATCTGTGCTCACATCTTGCAGAAGTGAACAATCTCATTGCCATGTCAAAGGCTAACCATCTGTGAACAAGTAATGCAGCCAGAAAATCCTTGTTGCTACAATAATAGCTTTAGGACGTGGGTTTTGTTTCAATCACCACAAAAAGAAACCTACAGGAAACCTCAGAAAAATTCTTTTTCTGATAAATTAATGTACCTAGAAAAATACCTTTGCTTACACTAATTTCATCTAAATAAATTACAACAATTAACACAATATCAAGCAAGTAAAGTTACTGAAATAATTGGAAAGTTCATTTTTTCCTTTTCTTCCTTTGATATTTGTCCCATGCATCACAGACATTCTCTTATTTAAAAATCATAATTCTCTCTGTGGGACATATCACCCCTTCAATACCTGAATATATATGTTAATACTTTCAGGATCTGACTTTTTTTCTTTTTCACATCAATAAACAATATTCAGCTATGCTGGAACCACAATTTTAGACTAAAAAACCATTCTAAGAGATTGATGTGCAAGCCCAGTGTCATACTGAGAGACAGACTAGTGAATTAATGATTCTGGAACAAGAATCTAATGGCAGGACTTTCTGAGACCAGGAGATGGTCTTGTGAGAAAGTTTCTAACTCAATGAGATATCACATTATTTAGGCACTAAATAATCATCATGTCAGGGAATATTAAAGTGTAAATTCGTTCCCCTTCCTGTCTGAGGGGTCTGTAATCTTTGTGCATAAATATCCCACCTCTTACTGCTTCCCAAAGATATCAAATCTGGGAACTTGTGGAGTCCTCCCCTCTATCCCTGTTTTATTGACTTGTTTCAGCTGAAAATTTGCACAGATTGAAGCACTGGTTTCAATTCCTTTAAAATTAGTCTGGATAAAGAAAGTATCAACAGGAAACAGAAACCACAGCGCTGTCAGTAAATCACAGTTCTCCCTTCTTGGGTTTTTCAACCCAAAACGCCAAAGACAACCAACTGGAACTTCTTGATGTGCATTTGCATACTTGTTTACTTTTCAAAGTAATTAGCTTTTAAAGTATAACCAGGGAGCTGAACAAATGTACCGTATAGCTCCAAAAACAATACAAGAGGAACTGTTTGCATTCGAATGAATTTCCTTTGCTGGTACCATGGATGTGTCAGCCCAGTGAACACCTAATGTTGGACATTAATTATACAAACAAAGGAAATGGCACAAAGCTGTTGTCTCTGTTAGTTTTCTTCCAAGATTCAGCCTTGTTTGTGTTGCAGGTTTTGTGTCCTGAATAAATTCCTGACTGGTTCAAAAGAGATGATATTTCAGATTGAAAATACGCACTGATCAGTGCCCGAGACAAACAAGCTCTCAGCTGTTTTTGCTCACTCACTGGCCCTCATTGAGCAAGAAATTCTTTTTGTCATGCTGTAAATTCCATCAGCTAGTCATCAGCATGATGGACTGATGGTGGCTCTGCTCCCTCTGGCCATTCGTCTGACATTTGGCTTTCCAGGCAACTGCTCGTGGGTTTATGGCTTTGCTTTTGATCCTCAGGACAGGGAGAGGAAGCACTTGGGCATCAGAACAAAAAAAAAAAAAGAAAATAAGTGTAAAACTGCACTGAAACTTCTTGGAGGAATTTAGATTCAGAGTGAAAATTTAGATTGAAGTTAGGTTTGGGCTAACTCACCCAGATATTTTTGGCTGTTGATTTAGAAAAAAATATATCCATAATGAAACCAATAAATACTTGTTAACAAAATTCAGTAAAATAGCAATATACAGTGAATAGAAGAGGACAAAATGTGAACTGCAACTTGGTGATAACCAATTGTAGACAATAAATTTCAAAATGGGGTGGAACTAATGTCAGTTAAGAACAAAATTTAAATGTTTCTAACTAACATAAGAGTGACTTTCTGAAGAAGAATATTATTGGTAGTGATGAACAAGAGATGTGGTTGGAGCAGTGAGTAATCAGGGTACTGATAGATGCCAGGAAAATATAAATTTTCACTGTATCTCCCAGTGTTAAAACCAGGAGTTAAGGCAGAACATGAAGCTGAAAGTTCAAACAAATAAGGGAGACTGCCACACAAGGCACATGAGCTGAAAGTTTTTTGTGAACTCACAAAGCATTTAGAAAAGCAAATGGGGGAAAATTCTGTTAGGGGTTACTAAACGTAATCCCTGAATCACAAACTCCTGAAAACTGGAAAGGTCTAGAGGGAAATTCTCCTCTTTGGTTTATCACTGCTGTACTCTGCCTTAGCATGTGCTGCAACTGCTACTGGAAACAAGATTGGATTCCTGACCTGACCCAATATGGTTGTTTTTAAATTCCCAGATGTGGTCCCAACATCCCAGAGGTCATTCTTCTAGTCATCTGAAAATAGTAACCCACTGTAAGGTAACACCAAGCTATTTAGGACACATATTCCTAACATAAATCATATATTGGGACTTTCATATCCCTTTGCAGGCATTGCATTTCCATTTTTTTCTGCTTTTATCCAGGGCAAATCTCCATCACGCGCCCATCTCCTGTATTCTCTTTATATTCAAATCACATCAGCTCTGACGTTCCCTCTCCAGCCTGTGCTATGAAATGCCATCACAAGCACACCCTAAACTTTTATTTATTTCCTCACCAGCTGACAGCCTGCCTTGAGGAGCCTTGTCCTGAGTCACTGCTGCAGGACAGAACAAGGGCGGAAATGTCAAAGTTGTCATGCACATTCCTCAGTTCTTTGATTTCTGCTGCCAGCCACACCTTCTCCAAAACTTCTTTGTTCTTGGGCTTCAAGCTAAGGATGAATCTCCCACGTGCCTGAGAAATCCTGAGATTGCTGAGCATCCCAGATTCCCTGCTAAATGGCCCTTAAACATGTACAAACCTGGAACACAAATACTGCCAAACTAGATCAGAACAATTGTCCATCATCTCTTCTGCACTCCCTGTGACAGATGAAATACAAAGGGCTTCAGAGGAACATTAAAGAAGACCATAAATGGGACAACTGCAGTACAGGCTGCCTACACACTGATTTTCTGGGGAATAGGAACTCCTATTCCTTTGGGAGCATTTTTAATCCTAGATAGAATCACAATGTTCAAATGATCCAGAAAAATACACAAAAATTAAATGTCACTTTTACTAGTGGTGTGCTATACCTTTCACATACATTATACACTGTATTAATAAATATTTTAAACCTGGTTCCCTGCATCAATTTTACAAATTTCTTGGGTATTTGCATTCATTCATCAAAGGAGCTGCAAATATAACAGTTATTCTGCATTTCATTTTGTGCCTCTTCAGGAGTTTTTCTCTGCTGTATGTGGTCAGCTACATGTCAGTTTTTGCTCATATAAAGCCATTTCCTTGCCTCTCAAACATATCATGCAGCTTCTATTTTAGATTTCACTGGTGCTTTAAAATTGATGATAAAAGGGACAATATAAATCTATCAGTAGACACATATTAAATACTCATAAAAACATTCAAGAGTTCAGTATTCAATACAGTATTTTCCATTTTTATCCTGGTGTGCCAGAGAAGGTATTTCAGTAGTCATCAGTTTGGGCACACCTATATCACTCTGACACTGGTTTTTTCCCCCAATAATCAATGTTTTGATAATAAATCACCCTCTGTAGTTTCACCAAATAGGTGATTTTCCCTTCCGACTTCAAGGGCAGGAGGTGGCACGAGGTGCCTCAGCCCTGGGACTACTCCAGCTCTGCTTTCGAATCATTCTCCATTTCCCTCCTATCCCCCTGGGCCTGAACTCCTTTTATGCTGTTCTGCAGTCTCTGCTCGTCCCCAGGAACAATTCAGCCCACGCTCCCCTGGGTGCTCTTGTCTCTCTACCGTTTACATCTTGACAACATCACCTTCCCTCGTTCTTCACTTACAAGATCCGTCACAGATCCATTATTCATTTTCGGAGCACAGAGTTGTGAACCGTGTCGCAGGTTCAATTCACAATGTTGTGAACCAGGTGTTCTGCTCAGGAGGAAGAATAGGGTCTTTGAATCCAGTAGTTAGGATTTAATTAGAGCCCTGTTCTCAGGGACATCCACAAGGACTACCTGTAGCTCAGACATGATCCTGGAAATGGCACTTTAAATGCACATCTCCCTCCACTGAATGCAAAGGCAGAATGCCCTGAGTCTAAAATTACCTTTTGTGATTTTCTTTCTGGGTAAACATTTGTTTTGTTTTTCCCGCTTTCGTCAACTTTTTTCAGATCATCTGCCCTTACACTACCCATTCATCTAGTTCCATTTAGTTTTCTTAATCACTGTGAAAATCTTTGTTATGTTCTCCACCATGCAGGCCTGTGTCAGTCTAAGTCAAGTCTTTACATGAGCTTCCTAAAATTTTTTTAATCCGTATTTCTCCAAACATGCCAGATCATTGCCCAAACATTTAGTAGATCTAATATATGGTAAATGTATCTCTTAGTGCTAATTAATTAGCATTAAAAATAAGATATAATTGTAACAAACATTTCTGCACACCTCTGGAAATACTTCAAAATAGTGTTAGCACATTAAAGGCACTAGTGATGGTAATTCCATTATTTGCACATACATCCCCACACATACACACACTGTTACATGAGCATTATTTAACTTTACTTTGTCTTGGCTCCCTAAAGATAAGGAGGTTTTAATTTTAATGTTGGTTTGCACGCAGTGAGCAAGAAATTTCAGATTACAGCAGGGACCACAACCCACGCACACTTTTTAGCAGTGGCTGTGGACATCAGCCTGCAAAAATTCTCGATGCACATGCACAGGGTGGGCAATTGTGCACATTAGCATCCATCCATGTCTGCAATTGTCTGCTGAGCATGCCAGACTGGGGTCTGTGTGCAGATATGAAGAGTTTTCCATGTTATATGCACAGAGCCTATTACAGAAAATCGTTCATTACAGATGAGCAGTACATTTTTCTGCATTTTTTCCAATCATTAAAATATGTTTCATAGCGTATTTTTAGCTCAGTTCATTAAATGCACGCACAAACTTGCCCACATATCTATAATTCCACAGGGCTACTCTTAACAGTTTTTCTCAGTACCATTAAACTCTGTGTACTGCATACTTTGTGTTTTACTACTACTGCCAAGAGCTTTGCAAACTTAATTGCCAGAGTGGCAATATTTCAGACAGAGCTGTGAACTGAGGCTGTTGTTGGAAAGCTGGGTATCACAGCTGAGGTGGTGGAGGGCAGACACTTTCTATCAGGTGGTTTGTGTGGAAGTGTTAGTATTTTATTCATGGAAAGCCAATTTTTGTGAATGCCATCCATGCCTGAGAGGTGTTGGAAGTCACTGAGGGATGTGTCAAGGTCTTTCTACCACACTGCCTGATTCTTGATGCCAATCATCAAAGAGCAATTGGAGAAAAGGCAAAACGCTCTCACCCTCATTTTCAGCTTTTAAAACTGACTTTAGACTGTGGCTAAGGGATGTTGATTCCCTTTCCCAAATACGGTAACAGGTTAATGACCTTCTGCTTGGATTCTTTTCACAAACAAGCTCCTGTCCACTGTGATTTTCCCTTGGATTGCAGAGGGTCACACACACATCAGTTTAACTGAAAAGCAACACCAATAAACACTCCCAGCTCAACTCAGCTTCAGCTTCTCCCTCTAAGGCTAAGAACTGCAGATAAAGGGAGGAGGCATTTCTTCATCCTTTTACCCACTATTATCAAAATAATTATTGCGTGTCTAAACATAATTCACAGGAAAAGTGGAAGGGAAAATTGTCTCTTTGATAATACAGTAGAATCAATAACAATAATTAACTAATGAAATGGTAATAACATAGAGAAGTGGAACGGAGGAAAAAAAGTAAAGCTGAAGTACAAATACTGGAGCATCAGGAATTTGAAGCAAATAGACATTTCTGTCTCTGTCTCACTTTGAATTTCCACAGCCATTCCGAGTGTATGCAGCAAAATCCACTAAAGCAGCTTTCTAAGAAGCTTCTCAGGAATTAACATAGCTGAAGAGAAACCAATCTCATCAGGACAGCTCAGAGTGCAAAAGCTGACAGGAGATTTGGTCCCTGTACGACACATAAAATCTCAAGGCACAGTCCTGGTCCCACAGAAGAAACTGGCAAATGCGGACAGGATTTCACTCCATCCGCTTCCTTCTTCAAACTGAAAACTGCTTTTTTTATGGCATGTGGACCACATGAAATTGAGCTGCCTTCATTTTAGTTATACAGCCTCTGGTGAAGGATTCCAACCTCTTAATGGCAACATTGGCACAACTGATACAATCCCATTCCCAGGAACTTCATCACATTATCTTGTAATATCACTAATTAAGCATTTTTGATTCACTAACATAATTTGCAGGGTGTCAGCCACTGCAGAGCTCATTCACCAAATAAAATCAGAATAAGCCCTTCTTTTTGTGGTTGGGTTGGTTTTTTTTCAGATGGACACAAGATTTAGTTGTCATTCTTCCCATCACAGGTGGCAATCCCATTTGCTGAGTGATTATGCCTCTTTTTATTTATCTGCTTCTTTCCTGCTGTACCACTAATTCTTTTTCAGCCTTTGCACTATCCTACAATTGTTCCTGAATCTGACGTCTTCTAGAGTCTTTGTCCCTGGAAAAATCAGGTAATGCATCAAGTCCCTGCTATAAATGCAAACTAAAAACTTATAAATAAATAGAATAAAACTTGTCTAAATACTAACAAAAATGTTAGTTCTTCTAATGCTGAGGAAACCCATTTCCAGTCACCAAACAGCAATTATTATTATGACTTTCGTGCAAGAGTGGGCAGTATTATGTTTTCTCAAAAGACAACTAATAGATAATAAAAGGGTCATCAATTAATTCTAAATTATACTATCTATTTTCATCTATAAAATCAGAGACTGAGTGTGACTTCTCTCCTACAACATGCTTTGAAAAAGGCAGATAAAGGAGAGTGAGGGAAAAGTCATGAATTGACTTTGAAGCAGAGCATATGCTGTACTTAAATGGAGATTATAATGTCAGTTAAGGATGTATTTGCACATACTCAGAGTGAATATCTCCAAAATCTCTGTGCATGTGTTTAAGCACATACTCATTCTTAAACATATATACTCCATAAAAGTTCAGCTCGCTCAGAATTTAAAACTCAGTTGTATTTTCCTCAGGAGTCTCTGACTATCTTGAAAGATGTGTGCAGTTAGCAGATAGCTGGAGGAACATTCCCACAACTGCTCTGCCTTTACCTGCTGTTATTTTCAGAATACAAGAGCAAAGTGAGTGATGTCTCCTACTCTCCATCTAAAAGCACCACAGGCACTCAGTAAGTGTTTTAAACCATCTTTGCCTGAATAAGTTTCTTAATGTCATCTGGCATATTCTGACATTTACTAGCTATTTGCAAGTTAGGTTAAAAAAAAATACATATACAGATCATTTTCTACAATGAAATACCACATTTTGGTGATAACCCCGGTTCACACAAGGAGCCCTGATTTCACACACATCCAGAGAGTAGAACTGATCTATTGTGTTAATTAACTTTATCAGAGTTAATGAATTATTGCATTATTTTTCTGTTCTCTACTGTTTGAAAATACCAACATTAGAATCCTAAAATGAAACCGTAGCTAATGTGGATCATCACAGATATTATTGTTTGATCTATCTACTTGATCTGGCTTTAATATTTTAAAATTGGTTCCCAAAACTAACATTGACATAAACTAGATGCATCATCCTCTGAAAAATGATTCCTTTTTCTAACACTATTTGGTGTTTTTGTTATTTATTTCTGTCTTTCAGGCCTTTGCCTTAGTGTGTCAATATACATAAAAAATATGCAGCTTATTTGGTTGTCACGTGCTATCTACATGGCTTTATCAATATTTTTGAGCATCTGCTGCCTGGCAGCAGTGTTCTGTGCATTAAATCATGCACAGCTTTTGGCTGCAGGGGGACATTTGAGCTCAGGTGTAGACTTTTGTATTGCAACCTTCAAACCACTGTGAAATAAATCCTCCTATCCACATTATAACAGGAATATTTTTGTGCAACTGTTAAATATATAGCCTGAATTCTTCTTATTTTCCTGGTGTGGATGGCCACAAAAAGTTCAGACTAAGCACACATTAATACTGGTACTCTTTGGCAGAGGTTGGGATTTCTCTTTTCTCAGTCTGTTGCACAGTCCTGAGTCATGATTCCTTATTCTTGGTCTTCAATTCTCTTGTTTCTCTGTTTGATCAAAGCCAAACTGTGTCATTTACAAATTGGTTATGACACTCATATGTAGGAAATAATGTTTTTCAAAGATATTTTGGATACAGAAGGTAACTATTTTCAGTGATGCAAAGACTTCATCTGCCTCAGTGTTTCAGTCTAATCTTTGATCTTGCTGTTCCACGCATGTACTATTATACAATTATCACCCATGTGTCCCTGAATTCTCATGTATTTATTCTAGTCCTCACTCTTTCCCTCAAGAAAACAGGAATTTGCACAAGTTCCCTCTGTAGAAGCAGCTTTGCTTTGTGCAGCTGCAGCAAGCAATCTTCCCTACCCTCTCCTTTGATGTTTAGAAATGATCGATAGGAGAGAAATTTCATCCATCTCCTGCCTGCAGGTTTGTGGCTAAGGAGCAGACACAGACACAGCTCTCAGCCTTACAGGCCTCATTATGCATAATTACAAGGCATATTTCCTTGTATTCCAATAAATAAAGTGATCCATATTCATGTTGTTATGCTATCAGACAAGGTGGATAAAATCCTGCAGCCGCACTAAGATGATAAAGTCAATGGGATTTCTATTCAGAAAGAACTAAAAGAGACATGAGGAATTTGTCTGATATTATTAAGAGGTCATTTCTGGATTGCAGATAAGGTGCATTATATTACCCACTTTTTGCAATCCCAGAATATTTTACAGTTTGTCATATTACACTGCGAGCTCTTTAGAAGTTCTTATTTAGCAGCTCTTTCCACTTTCAGATGAGAGCAATTGTATTCAGACCATGTGAAAATCTTGGAGGTGTTATCAAGAACACAAAGAACTTGAGGGGTTATTGGAACAAAATAATTCTGTGTCTTTGCTTACCACACAGGCAAATGCTTACTTTTATTTCCATTTCCTGAGGCAGAGCACCAGAAATGTATGAATCACTTAGGAGTAAGATATTAGCTATCCCAGCCTTTGCGTGCAGTAGAACAAAAAATGAAATAGGTGCCAGAGGAAGCCCTTGCACACTCATGTGCAGAAGCACACGGATGCAGACACACAGAGTCACACTGCCACTGAAACCCTTCAGTTAGCTGGAAAATTCATTCCTCAGTCCTAAATTGCCCCTGAAATCTGGAGACATCGGATTTCAGATGAATATTTTATATTACATCTTAAAGGCTCTTCAGTACAAGAAGTAAAATAATTGTTATTAAATTCTCAGCAGATTACAAGGCATCTCCAGCACACAGGGCAAGGGAGGGATTGGGCCTTTGTGGAGTGCAACTCACTGCGCGCTGGGGGAAGTGGATTTTGCTTTTTGAAGGATATTTGCCTCCAGCATAATACCAATAATGGAAATAATATCACATCATATAAAGCTGAAGCTTTTATTCTCTATAGAACTGAGGAATGATGAGAGAAGTACTCTGGGAATTTTACCCTTTAGATTAAATATTTGAGTCATGAATGTCTGAGACAATCAGTTTCAGTTCTGAAATTACCTTGCTATCTCAGGCATAGGAAGAATAAAAGACACTTTCTGTATTACAATTAAGACATGGAAAATCTTATTTTAAACAAGATTTTATGCTTAACACAACAGAAGAAAATTTTTAAAATAGTGCCGAGCATTGACATCAGCTTTTCCAGCATTAGCTGAACTCAGCCAGTGAGTTCATGGAATGATCTGGTCCCCACTGCAGCCCATTCCAGGGACAGTCACACCGTTGTGGTTTTTCTCCACAGGATGAGAGGAAATGGCCTGAACCTGTACCAGGGGAGGTATTAGAAGAAACTAAAAGACTTTCTTCACCTAAAGGGTTCTCAAGAATTGGAAACTGACTGCCCAAGGCAGTGGTGGACTCACCATCCCTGGAGGTATTGAAAAAACTTGTGAATGTGCCACTTGAGGACATGGATTAGTGGGGAACGTGGAGGTGATGGGTTTTTGGTTGGGCTCTATGATCTTGGAGATCTGTTCCAAGTTTAACAATTCCATCACTCCATGGTTGCACAGGAAAGCCATTCCGAGGCGGGAAGGGACCACAGTTGTCCAAACTCCCCAAAAGCATTTGCCCTTCACTGCAGTGTTTCAGGCCAGCAGACACTTTAGCTGCAGATATCCTAAAGAGCTCACCAAAGGTTTATTCCCAGAAAATTATACAAATAAGCACAGACCACACACACACAAAGTAACACTTCTGTAGCACACAAAAAATGTAAGTCAGAATTTTCTTCACCTTGTAAATTTGATCTATAAAGATTTTATGAAGTTTCTGCCTTCAGAAAGTACTGTCTAAACTGAAATCATTACAGATGTAGAGACAATCATGGCAGAGGAATTACAAATGTTTGCAGAACTAACACTATTTATTCTCAAGGACACTTTAACAAGTAGAGAAAGAAGCATGAGAGAAATCTGTGTGCACACATGTGTATTCAGAGGACTATGTCATATGTATTTTCTTCTCTATAAAGAACCCATTAGATTGTACTTCCAAAGAAGTGACATAATCTCCATGTATTTAAATACTTTTCTACATAAAAAGATTGGCATTTTGAGTAAAAATGGAACAGCACAGAAGGGATTTGCCAGGTTGAGAGGGGCAGGCTCAGTTCATTTCTTCAGTTCATTGACTTCTGCCTCAGTAAATATGCTTATTCAACAGAGTTTACAAGGCTCAGCACTGAAACAGCTGGATGAAATCCTGTGACCTTTGCTACACTAGAGAATGGAATTCTAGAGGCACTTTCTGACCTTAAAAATCTTAGAGACAATGGAATAACTGTAAAAAAGGAGAAGTTTCATACATCTTTGAAATGCTGAGTCCATGGACTTTCAAAGAATTAATTCCATATATTCTCTTTTTTAGCTTATTTCCTTTTTTCCATTGTTCATATACATTGGAGATAATATCTAAAATCCAATTTAATTATATTGCCATCTAATTCACTGGGGCCAATACATAGTACAAAAAAACCCCCCTTCAAAACACCATAAACTGTGCACATTAAAATGAAATAGCAGAGATCATTTATTATGGAAAAATGAAAAAGTGTTTGTCATTTTTTGGCTCAACTGGGAAAAAAACTTTTTTCCACAGTCACACCAGAGTTACATGTATGAAATGTTGATGTAGGCACACAGTGGTGCCAAAGAGTGATGATTTCACAGCTCAGCTCCAGGCACAATGGATTGAGTTTCTCTTGGCCTAAAAAAGGCAACGAAAATACTCCAATGGCCTCCAGAGCTGCAAGGGGATAATGTAGGCACAACATCCATGGAGCTCTCCAAGGTGCTGACTGCAGGGTCTCACGGCAAAATCCATGGTCAGGAAGAAAATACAGAAACCTGAACATTATTTGTTTAAATTATTCCTCTTCAAAAGAACCGTTTGCCTCACATCAGAGGTATGGATGGGCTCGATGATGAAAGGGAAAATGTTGTAAATAGAAAAAGCAGAGAATTGCAGTCAGAGAAGCAATAAAATATGTACCACTTGGGGACTGGGCTATTTTATGCTGAGTCTGAAGGTGTGGAGCATTCTCCAAAGGCTGTGCAAAAGCAAAAAAAATTCCACTCATACAATTAAGAAAGCTCCAAGAAAGAGAACCTTAAATCTAGTGGAACCTAAACAGAAACTAATACAGCTTGACAGAAAAAATCTAAGTGATTAGGGGAGTAGCCGAGTGCTCTTTAGAGGCATAACGAGCTTGGGTAGGAAGGCCAAAGACTTTCATGCAGCATTTCTTTTCAACCACTGGTTGATTGGAATTATGCAAATAGAGAAATGTGTAAACTTGATTTATGTACAGACCTCAAGTCCTGAATAAATAAATTGGACCCATCCTAGTACAGTTAGTGAAAATAAAATAAGGTTTCTGACCTTAAGCTAACAATTTTTATTAATTGTTTTTTTAACAGAAAACAAGCTGCAGGTAATAGTTTCACTACTACTAGGTTCCAGTATATGGTTAAATTATTTTCCAGAACTAGGTACAGTCTACTTTGGGATTTGGGTAATTGTGAATCAAGAGAGTTGCTGCAATATTTGATCCAGATCTATACTATTAGGTGCTGCCAGAAGTTTTAAAAAATCTCTGTTTTGTATTTCTAAATTTCTAGTAATTTTGTTAATAAAAGCTAATTACCAAGAACTCTATTGCTTTCCCTGCTGGTGAGAAACACATATGTACAGGTTCAGAAGTTCCATTGGAGGAAGAACGTTTTCTGCAAAAGGACACTTATTGCTGGAGTGCAGGGAAAATAGATCCCCGGAATATTCCAGCATTTTCCCCATTCCCTCTGAGTTTACTTTCCACATACATTTATTTCTCAGGGATTTACTTGCGTGACTTTGAGCTCAAAGCTCTTGGTACCTTACAGAACTCTACCCTCTTATCCTGTGCCATCTTAATTCTTTTGCAGATGCTGTACGACAGAGAGAACTGTCCAAACAAGTCCAACAATACGTTTGTTTTTCCAGACCACTTTCCTGCTATTTACTGCCATGCCTGTGCTAATGTAGATGCAGTTAAAAGAAAAGGGAGGGAGAAATAACTGTTATTTTGGTTTCCTTAACATTTAATTATATCTCTGAATTGGATAAGAAGCAGAAAAATTAGTAAGGATTTCTTTTTCTTTCAAGTATTTTCGATCTAGTTTTAGGACCACATCTTCTTAAACGCATGCCACAGGCAAAAAGAAAAAAAAAAAAAGGAAAGGAAAAGAAAAGAAAAGAAAAGAAAAGAAAAGAAAAGAAAAGAAAAGAAAAGAAAAGAAAAGAAAAGAAAAGAAAAGAAAAGAAAAGAAAAGAAAAGAAAAGAAAAGGAAAAAAGAAAAGAGAAAAAAAAGAGAGAAGTTAAATGCTTTGCCTAAATATAAACTGTGCAAGTCACTTATAGATGATTGCAAGTTAATAAAAATTTGAATTTTGTAATGTTGTTAAAAGTTATGGGTGTCTGAATTAGCCTCATTGGGGCAGTGCTTGCTTAAGCAGGATTAAACATCAATTAGTTCTATGACAGTGGGAAGTGCTGCATTTAGCAGGCAAACAGAGTAAAGTACATATGCATAATATATGAAGACAGGGGAAATTCCACATTGCATTTTGCATGTGAACTATTTAACTGAAATCGTCAGTAAAAATGTAAAATAAAAAACAAAATCACAAGCTGGATCTGGATCCTGCTGGATCTGATCTCCTGCTCAGGCGGAGAAAGGGAGACACTGTGGGGAAACGCTGCACAAAATAGCCCCAAAACAGGTCCTTGACAAACCCAAGGATTCCAACAGCTCCCCATGCACTCCTCAGCTGTGTGGAAAGATCCACTTTTCTGTGAAAAGTACTGAGTTTTGGAAGCAAAGATCAAACAGCCAAGCTTCATAAAACCATGTCAGCCATGTCAGCAGCCCTGATTCATCTGATCGGGGAAGCTCTGTAACATTAAGTTTCCCGTGTGTGAACACACAATGGCATTTGGCCTGATGCGGATGTTTGAATAGCTCTCTTTTTGTCTGGATAGGGATAAATGTAGCTCAGTGTTGAGCCAATTATTCACAAAGACACCAGGGGACTCACATCAACAACTAGTTAAGCTTCCAAGTCTGCAAGTGAAAGCGAAAGATGCACGTCAGCTGTTTGTCTACAAATATTCAGCAATTATCCAGATACTGAGAAACCCTGTAACACTCAGTAGTCATGGCAACCTGCTTTTGCCTTATTTGAAATTGAAGATCAAAGAGCTATTTGACTGGAGTAAAGTATGCCATTTTTTAATTCCTTATTGTTTTAGGAACAAGATTTTGAACTTTTGTCCTATGTTGTGAAGATGTCATCATGAGTATTCCATCCTGCCTGGACTGTTCCTACTTTTCTACTTTCAATTCTCTATTTATATATAATTTGCAATTTTTCTGTCTCATTTTCACTTTGGATCTGATGGAAATGTAGTAATGAACTGGGCCCTTCCACCTTTTAACCCTTAGCTTTCCTTCCACATCAATCAATAATGACAGCAATCATTATTTAAATAATATTGTAACACCTGGGTCCTGTGAAAATCACAGCATCACTTTAAGTTTGGCTACAACAAACACAACTCAGAATTATTCTGAATCCTGAGAATCCCTGTCCAGTATTGTACTGCATTTTCAGGCTGGAAACCACTCATCTCAGACAAACCTGGTCATACTTAACTTTGCTTTCTTTGTATAAAGCAAACAACTGCCTAGAGAATATCCACCACACCCTGTCAGTGCCTTGAACGCTTTGCAGTCTGACTGTGGGATCTGGACAAAACTAAAATCACAGTATTTAAGAGCATTCAGAGTAGAGGAACCAATCATCTTTTGTGTCCTCACACTGCCTGAAACTGCAAATGTGGATGCAGGCCAGCAGTGACTTCTCTGTGTACGAGAAGAATTGAAACAACTGTGAAGGAGTAGTTGCATAAACCTGCGAGGCAATAAGCCAGAGAGTTTTGCTAAGATCATTTCCAGGCAATGTTCCATTCCCAGTGGAGGTTTCTATTGATCAGTAGTTATTTTTGCTTGCAATCAGCCACAGACTTGGAAAAAAACCCCAACAACCTCTGCTTAACAGAGCATCATCATAAAGTGTATCAAAACTAGAAAGGACCTTTGATTACAGTGTACATCCACTCGTTATTTTTATTTTCTCTATCTGCCTTCTGTTTGTTTATTGCTATTCTCTTTTTCCATCGCTTAGAAACAGGAATCAGCTCTGCCACAGCCAAATGCCTTATTTTGGGTATTTATAGCAGTGTGAGGGTACAGGAGTCACTGCAGGTGACAATACCTGTCCCTCTCCATCCTGCTGAAGGCACCAGGTCTCTGCAGAGTGGGAGCTCTGCCAGGGGACACTGCTGTGGATGAGGGTTTAGGGAACTGGATTTTCATCTCATTTTGTGCTGAAATAACACTTTGAATGGCTCTGCCTTCTGACAGCTTGGAGCAGCCTGGGCATACTCACTGTTAGCAGAGTTTATTTTGCAGGAGTCTCCACGCCCTGCTAATGTTTGCATCTGTAGGTCCTTTTTTCATGCTGCTGTGTTCTGTTACAAGAATGATATTGTCTATGTGAAGCAAATATGTATTTGGCTTTAACCACTCTTAAATACAGATCTTTGTGAATGCTGGTTACTATAGTTACACTGGCATTGTGGGTAATTCTTTCATTATAACTGTTGCATGTTTGTATATAAACAGCTGAGCTGTATTTTTCTTACTTTAATCTAAGAAGCCACAGGAAATGCTTTGATTTAAAATTTGCTGATCAAGCCCGCAAAGTTAAAAATGTGAGATCAGGGTGAAATCAGCACAATCCACTGCATTATTACCTTAAAACTTAAGGGAAAATGCACTTCAGAAAGCTGAAAAAAATGTTAGAATGATATACATGAGTGGGTCCACAATCCATTATGATTAAACATGCACTTAACCATTTCACAGATTCCAATTCTAATGCCAAACGATGGGCTTGTTAAGCAGACCATGAATAAAAAGGCTTGCTCTATGCCCAGGCTTCTGTGATATGTCCAGATCTATTAAAAAGAAAATCTTCCTGCTCAAATTCAGCTCTTCAGGATTATTTTGGGGGTTATTTTGCTTGCATTCTTTCCTTTTATGGTGTCGTCAATCAGGAGATCAGGTCAGTCAAGCAGGACCTGACCTTCCTGAGCCCCTGGATGTCCTGCATGTGCTCTGTGATGGCACTCAGGAGTGTCTCTTAAAAGCAAAGCAGGAAAACGAGGGCGGCAATAGCTCTTGCAGAATTAAGTAGAAATGAACATATTGACTCCTACCAGAGCGAAGTTCACTAAACAGGGGGACACGGCTCATTGTCCTTAAGCTCTACCTTCTGAGTTAATTAAAATTAAAGCACTGTGGGTTTGTACCTGGGATTCCAGCACCTCAGTAATTGCTGCTAAGGGATAGAGTTAAGTGGAAAATAATTGCAATCTGAAGGTCCATCCCCAAGCAATCCAGAGCAGCTCCTGCCCACCTGCTCTAAGATTTCCGCTGAAGGAGAAGCTCTGCCAATGGCAAGATCCAGAAAGGATTTCAGATTCTTTTTGAACTGCCATAAGCAATGGAAGAGAAACCATGCTCCTTATGATCCATGCTTATTTTTGTTGGATGCATATGGACTAGTTTACATTCTCAAGTCTTTTTAGGGTTTTTGTCTAAATCAACCTGCCAACCACTCAAAAGCAGAGTTCATGTTGCTTCTGATAGAGCCACCAAACTCATTGAAAGCAAGTATGAAAAGGCCTAAATGAGCATCTTCAAAACAAGGACATGGGATAAAAAGTAGAGGAATTTTTTACAGAGTTTCACCCCTATCTTCCAGCCATATTTGTTCCTACTAATTCTGCTCCTTGCATCTGACACCATCTTACACATTGCATTTGTTTCTCAAAATCTCCTTTAGTTTTCTTCTAATTTAGCTCTTTTACTCTCAGTTCTGTCTTTTGCATTTATAACCTCTGACTTTATTCATGCCAGGTAGAATGACTTATTTAAAATAACACATTTTTAATATATGCATTAATGCTGTTTTAGGAAGAGAATAGTCTCTACTTGGTCAGATTAGTGTATCTCTCATTTAATTACAACTCTAAAGGTTAGAAAGTTTTATCATGCACGCATATTCTCTGGGAATTATCTGACTCTAAAATATAATTAATCATCCTCTGTCATGCTTTTATTATACCCACTGCTCTCTGGAGTCATTCTTTTATTTCATCTTCATTCATATTCCTCTGACCTTCTTCTTCACTCTGTTGCCACAGACCTCAGGTGAATTTTAGCCGACTGCTCAGAAAGGAGTGGATATTGTTAAACCCATTTGTCAACCACATTATCAACTCACAAACATGAGATCTCTGCATATGCTTAGCATTTTCCATATATAGCAGCCCAACTATTAACATGGATGGCATCTGTCAATGTTGACTAAAATTAAATTTTGGAACTCCTGTAAATAATAAAGCAGTCATATAAAGATTATTTCTCTGGAGCATAAGCTACCAGTAAACATGATTTGCATATTGTGCTTACAGCTGTTTCAACATGAACTGTTTGCTGTGGTTCATTAAAATGATTTTATTTGTCAGATTCCAGGATAGTTGCAAGTCTACCTACACCAGGCTGGATGAATGTGGTGACAATTCAAGTTTTCAGAACTATGCACATGTACACAGGATTAGTGAGCTGAATTGAATAATAAAGCTTAAAAAGAGATCATTAATCACATGTCTCTGACGAGAGAAATGAGAGAGGGAGGGCCTCTGAGAGATGTTCCTAAGAAACAAAGAGTACAAATAGCAAAGCAATGTCCCCAGTGAAAAGAAAAACACTTTTGTAGACCTACATCTCACTTCCATTCAACACACTGCAATCTTTTCTATTGACTTAGCAGAAGTTAAACTGGGACTTGGGCACAAAACTTAAATGTATTTCCATATAATGCGCTTGATCTAGATAATAACACCCATACATCTATGAAATGTTTTACTCTAACTTACAGTAAATTCACACAAATTTCTTTTTCCTCTCATGAAAATTTTCTTTATCTATTTCCTTCCCACATAATACCACAAAAATCTAGATTTTTTCTCTCCTCCCTATTTCTCCCTATAAGATTACCATGGTGTGGCACTATATTTTTATAGGTTTGGACATCCCTGAGAGCATCAGTGCAGCTTTTAGAGGTCCATTTCCCACCCAGGAGCCAACCTGGCTGGAAAAGACGTGGATGTGATTGCAGGGGCTCTGCAATAATCCTGTTTAACCAGTGCCACCCTGAGAGCTTTGGTGGTTTGCAAATGCTCAACAATTGACTCCTGAGTCTGCTGTCCAAAGGCAAAGGATGTTTCCACTGCCCACAGAAAGTTACAGGAATTTAACTCCTCTCCTACACTTGCCATAATAATCAAAGCTTTAACAAAAATACACATCCATGGAATAACTGCTCATTGAGAGCATGTCCAAGGAAAGTGTTCTGGAGAGCATTTTGAAGCAACACTCTGTCTCAGAAAGAGCACATGTGAAAAATATTCCAGCAGAAGAAATTCTGTTTCTAATCACAGGTAAATAGATTTGCTTCCAGGAAAGCCTGTCTACTCTCAGAAAGTCTGCCAAGGAAATGTAGGGCTCCCAGAATGCTGGAACAGGGAGAAGGAGAGAGGAAAAATAGCTTTTTTCAGTTTCCCAGCCAATTCTGAGCTTGAGAAGGAAATTGGTTTAGGTCAAAATATATTTGCTGTTTCAACAACAACAAAAGCACTGTATTTAGCATAGGCACAATCTAAAATGCTTCATTTAACCTAAAACAAAACAAAACAAAAAAATATTGCAGTTTTCGTTTATTTAACTCCTGAACAAAGCATTGTTTCATTTTTTAACATGTAGAGTTTTTGGGGTTTTTTTTTGGTCTAAACTAAAAATGCTGATTTGAAGCAAAAAGTTCAGAAGTTGGATCATTAAAATGCTGAAAAGAAACATTTTGGCATTTCCCGTGAACTGGTTTTGACTTCTCTCTTGTTCCTATATTTTTCATCAGAAGCTATTTATAAGATTTGACCCAAATTCTTTTCTCCCCAGCTAGCTCCTCTTGTTCAGATAATTTATTAGCTGTCCAGTAAAGCAGTGGCCAAGACCAAAAGGTAGCATCAGTTCAGTTTTTAATGAAAGCAGCAAAATACCTCTTAACACCTCAAAAAAGGGAGAGCATTGGAAAGAGACTTTCCTTACTGCACTGTTATTTT
This sequence comes from Acanthiza pusilla, assembly GCA_036630365.1. Classification (NCBI taxonomy): domain Eukaryota; kingdom Metazoa; phylum Chordata; class Aves; order Passeriformes; family Acanthizidae; genus Acanthiza; species Acanthiza pusilla. The sequence continues at coordinate 5,351,145 of JAXCHO010000001.1, forward strand.
TCAAAAGATTTCCCAAGAAGGGGTCCCTGGAATAGGCAAATTGTGCCTTAAGCATGTAGTTTCTCTTATTTATGGCAAATTACACCATGTCCACCTGCAGGGACAGTTTTTATGCCTCGTGCATAAGCTGGAGCCCAACTGTTTGTTATGAAATCCCATTCTTGCTCGTGCTCTGCCATCCTGCAGGCCCTGGTGCTGGGATTTGGAGCTGTGCATCCTCCTTGGCAGCACAGGCAAGTAATTCCCATGAGTTTTTGTGTGCTGAAACAGCAGATTCTCATGGACTGGGTGAGGATTTGGGAGGGAATGACCACATTTTAATGACACAGGGGTTTGGGATACAAACCCACTGAGTTTTGTCCTAGCAGACGTGATAACTGAACCAGACATCCCCGTGCAATCTGGATTTTGGTCAGGAGCTGCACTGGGAGCTGCAGAGAACCTACTGAGGTATGTTTGCACAGGTTTTGTGATATTTCCTGTCCCTGATATTTTTCCATGCTCGTGTTGTGTTCTGGTTCTCAGTTCAAAGCAATTTATTGGGGCCATGCTCTCACCCAGATACTGACACCAAATAAAACCCCAGAAGTCCCCACAAAGGCTCCTTGTGGGCAGGTGTTAAACTGGCAGAAACAGGGGCTTTTATTTTAGCAAGCAGAAAGGTTTTGATATAGTTCAAATTACATAACCACATTTTCTTCTAGCAGAAGAAAGACAGACCTTGAAGTCAAACTCAAAACTCCCATTTACTTAAAAAGGCCAAAAAGTTAAAAACCTGAAACTTTTGTAGCTTAAAAAAGAGAATAATAAGAGAGCCTGCTATCCCATTCATTTTCTGGGTCTGTCTGAAGACTCTGGTCTGAGGAGCTTTTTTTAACTTCTGAAATTTTTGAGAAGATTGAAGAAAAGAAACTACCTGCACGGGGGAAAAGCAAAAGGACAACTCTTTTAATTCTATAGAGAAACAAAGAAAGTGATCTTAGTTATAGGTGCAAGTTATGAAAAATCATTGTAATTTTTGCTAACTAATTTGTACCCATTTAATAGCAAAGATTTCTGGCTGAACCAGATTAGTGATGATGGATTTGAGGTGTCTGTGACACACAAAACCCCACACAGAGGTGGTTTTAAAATCACAGAAGGAAGGTATTTCACTGGCAGTCGAGTCCATTGCAGAGCAGGTAGAACAAGACCCTCTCTTGCCCTGCTGCAGGACAACGTGCAAGGACCTTGATGGAGCTCTGGCTGCTGCAGACAGACAGCCACAAATCTCGGGTGTCTGAAACTTGATCACAAATCAGCCTGGGGACAGCTCACGAGCAGGCTGGCAGTGACCTCAGCGCTGTCACACACACTCCTATCTGCTAAATTGCTTTGTGGTAACCTCACGTCATGTCCTTGACCACACTTTTGCAAATATTTCTCTCTTGCTTTCCAAAGAGCTGACAGTGGGGCTTCTCAACATCAGAAGGATATTTTTATTACTATTTATTAAGTGTTTTTTCTTTTGTGTTTGTAAATGCAGCCCATTCCTCATTGATACACAGCTGAAGAGCTAAAGCAACTTTGGGACGTGATATTCATTTATCCTATGAACAGCTACAGCTTTAATTAGCCAATGGGTAGTTGGCAAACAGAAGAATTACCAAACAAAAGAATTATGGCAGTGCATAAAATAGAACAGTTTCAAAGGATGTTCTAAGAAATTCTAGTTTTTCAAGAAGGAGGAATTTAAAACCCAATAGAAAACCTCAATATAAACATTTGTTAGTCTTTTTTATGTAGGTGCTTTACAAAAGTTGTAGGACAGATGTTGATTTTTCAAAAACACACTGAATATTCCTGCATGAAATAATTTTCCAGTGGGTTAACTAGACGACCTAAGACTGCAACTGGGGAAAATATAGTTTCCTAAATCTTCATTAAGGAACATCATTCAGATGTGCTTGGAAATCCCTAGGGAAAATCCACTATCGCAATGCATCATGTGCTAGGGTTTTCTCAGTCCTTTCTATTGCAAGTCTCTCTCCTCATCTCTCTAAAGTTTTCTGGGAAAGAAATAATTGACTGTAACATTTGTCTCTATTTAGCATTTTCCCCCTTCTGTTTGCATGTTCTACCCTGTCCTCCCTTTTCTATTTAAACAGCAAACTTTCTGCAGCAGAAATGTTCTCCTGTCCATGCTGTGTCTCAAACCACGGTGTCCCATCAATGCTCAGTCTGCTGGCACAACAATAACAGACTTGATAATTATTATTGGTCCATGCTATTAAAGATTCATCAGTGAATGTGCAAAACCATCAAGCTGCTGGGACAAATATCTGCAAATTTCTTAGGAGATGTCCTGTGCGCGTGTGAGGCTGAGGTAAGGAGCTAAGCAAGTACAAATCTGTTTACAGAACGATGAAAATGCTCGGAAAGGATGGAATTAGTCAGCACAGCACAAAATGGAGGTATCCTGGTGCTAGACACTCACTTCACCTATCCCTGTTTTCATCAGGGGTCATACTCCATTACTTTTTGCTCCAAGCTCCAAGTCAGATTTGATTAGGGACTAATCTGATTCCACATAATGAGAATACTATTTAGGATGCATGCTTTAAATGTGGCTTTTAGTCCACAGTTTGTTAGGTTAATGAATTTAACAATTGAGATGATTTGTACGTTCCATGGATGATTTGGCATGGAAGACATTTGTAAAATGTGCAAAACTGGCTAAAAATGGCATTTCAAGGAACACAAGTGAATAATTACAGCTGATGTTACAACTTGCATTTGTCCTTCAATGATACATAGGTGGCTAATATTTTTCAGATGTTTTTAGAAGTACCACTACAAACATGAAAAGAGGAAGAATTTCTTGGACAGGTAAAATGCAAGAAAATACAATTTTTTGAACAGATCTAGTAAAGTACTTTGGTACTGCAACTCCTACACTTACACCATGCCTCCAAATGAGTATGAAACATCTCATGGTTGGTGCAGAGCACTTGAAATCACTACTTTTGTCCAGCTACCCATCAGCAGATGTGGCTCAGATGTAAGACTTAACCTTCACTTGCCAAATGCCCTCCTCCCAACACTTTTCTGTGGGAAGGTCCCACCCAGGGCCCTCTCTGCAAACACACATCCACAGCCTTTATCTCAGAACACAGGCTCCAATCAGCCATTTAGCTTTTAAAGCTAAAACAGCTGAAATTGGTGGTGCTGGAGCTTTCCTTTTTATTGCACAGAGGTTTTGTAGCTAAAGCCTTCCACCAACAAAGCAGAGACCCAGATGTTCTCATCTGCCACCTCTGCTGAGCACCCTGGTCACTAAATCATGGGCAGAGCCACCCAGAGATAACAAGAAAGTTGATGACTACCTCTGGAAAGTAGAATCCCTGGGTTCTGGACTCTGCCTCCAGAAGCACTGGCACATTTTATCCAACCACTTGAGGCATGCTGTTAAATCAAAGCATTTCGGTATTCCCAGAGCAGGGAGCAGGATGAGCTTTCACAGCTGCAATTCCAGGCATAGAAACCTGAATTTTGCCCAAGCCTCACACTGATGCTCAAATTCTGTAAAGGATTTGTCTTGCTCGTTCCTGCTCCAGGACCTGAGAGCCAATTGCTTGTCAGAAGCACTGAAGCAGAGTGGTGGGAAGGCAAAGAAACTCAAATAGAACTAGAAATCAATAATGACTTTTCTTTTATTAAAAGTTTGTTGCAGCACAAAGCTCTGCAATCAGACTCTGCACTCATTATTGCTCTTTCTTAAAATTTGGAGGCTGGGGAGTGTACTTGTGAACAGAGCACTAGGAGATTTCGTACCGAAGAAGTTATTCTAGGAGAAAGTAAGTTGTATATCCCAGAGCACCATCAGGCTCTTGAAAGCAGCAGCAACAGTGGCACTTGAACAATGTCCTAACAAAAAAAAAAAGACAAAAAGGAAAAAAAAAAAGAAAAAAAGAAGGAAAAAAGGAAAAAAAGTCTATCATGGTTGCACTGCATCTCAGGGCTCACTCTGCTGTGTCTCCTTAGAGCTCTGCTCCAAAGATCACCTTGCTGCCAGCATGTCACTAATTCTCATGCTCCCCACAGTAGCTAAAGGGAAGAGGAAGTTCATTTTCCCTCTCATTGAGCCAAAACTAAAACCTGTGGGGAGGAGTGGTGGTGTCTCCAGACAGAAAGGATGACAAGTTCATAAAAACCTGGAGGAGAAACATCCTCTTGGTGAAGAGATGCCAAGTGATGCCTGCAAGGAGCTGCAAAAGGTGAGGAGACACTCCTTTCTCTCTGGTTCTCACCTTAAACACTCACGACACAGCATATGCCACCCACAGCCACCTGCCTTCACAGGCACCATTTACCTTTACAGCAATTTAAATATAATTTACAGTGACACGAGATGTCAGGTCAGCCCCTTGTGAGTTTTTGTGCTGCTCTGAGCTCCAGCTGGCCCTACCCTGCAAGGCTGAGAGGAGCTGTCCTCCAGCCACCCCTCCTGGGGGCACCGGGGACGACTTGTGTCCACGTGGAAATACAGAAAATCGAATTCAAAGGTCCGGCTCTGTCACAGCAAACCCACAAGAGTTTACAGGACAATGCTCTGAAGCACTGTTGTGTCACCCTGTTTAAGGCAGGAGCATCGCTGCTCACTTTGCTCTGCTGCTGGAGCAATCTCTCCCTGTGCAGAATCACAGGATTCGCCTCAGGGCAGAGGCTGTAGTGATGCATTTCGCAGCTAACGAGCATCTGAGGAAAGGCTGGACGAGGAAGACACAAAGAAGTAGCAGCAGTGCTTTTAGTTAAATATCAGTGGTTTGATCAGTCTTATTCCAGCTTACTGCAGCCTGATATGAATCCCACTGAGATCCACACTGTAAATTACAGAGCTATGGGCAGCAGACAGGATCCAGGGAGGATCATGTCACTGACAGTCCAGGACCTGTGGCTTCTGAACAGCCACCTGGAGCACCTGACAACCTGATAGACATCTCATAAAAGTACCTTTATTGCAGGGTGCATCCTAACACAAACTTACCCAGCTGATATTTGCCAGCTGAGGATATTGCCTTGGAGTGATGACAGCAGGCCAGGCTGGAGAAGCATAACGAGAAATAAACAGTTGGTGTAAGCTCTGCTGTTGTCCTGAAGTGCCTCAATTGAGTTTAATGGTGACTGTTTACAGCACAGAGTGCAATACCAGTCATAAAGTGGGAGAGCAAGTGAGCAGATGACAGGAGAAAAAGGGATGTGCATTTCCCTTCTCCAGAGCATGTCACAGAAACCACAGTGTTAATACCCTAAACTTCTGTCCTTTGAGATACCTCCTCCTATTGATCTGATGACAGCAGGATGCTATCTAGTCCAGCATTTATAGAAATAAGCTGGCAAGACTATACTAATATTAGCATTTAGGAGAGTGTCTCTGGTTGAGTTAGCTTTGGACACATGTACATTCTGTTGAAAAAGCACATGGGGGATCTTCAACAAAAAAGAATCATTTTGATGAGCACTACGTTGAAAGCAAGGCCTGTTGATTGCTGGATGCTGACCAACGCAACAACTCTGTGTTTTACATTTAATGTTTCTATTGCTCATATCTTCTTCATGGTTTGCTTAATACTGACCTTCCAAATTCAGCTCCTCGCAATAACCAAAGTAATTTGCCAAAGGTAACAACAGTAACAACTGCGCTTAGGCTTAGCTCCCATATTGCCACAACAATATAACCGAATTAGCATCTGATGGCAGGGAAGATTTCCAGTCCCAGCACAGTGAGATAAATGTTACTAAATGTTAGACTACTGTGAAAGATTCAACAAAACATAATTACCATGATTATAGGCTATAAAAAGTAACATTACAGAAGAGCTCACTTAATACAAAGGAGAGGAGGAACAAAAAATAGATTTCTGTCTAGAGGTCCCTTTTACACAATTACAGAACATTTCAGCAGTCGATACGAAAAGCCAGGTGCTTGTACCCACAGAAGCAGAGAGAATTGTTTTTTCATTAAACCAGTGGTATCTGCTCACTTCCCTCCCTCCACCTGCTTCTACTGATTTTGTTCTGGTGAGAGTTCCTCGGATGGGCCGTGACCAACTTGTCACCCCACGAAGGCACTGAGAACACATTTCCCACAGAGTTTCACACAGCACAGAAGGAAAGAGACTTTGAATGGGTCCAAAGCAAACGCAGAAACAGTGGGAAAACCACATGAATATAAACCTTCTGCTATGAATTATATAGAAATATTCCTTCTTTTGGGAGGCGTGGAGATGACTTTCATTGGATTTTCTGTGGGCTGGTCCCTACATACATCACACACAACACACTGCACAGAACAGGAGCGCGTGGGTCTATACTCAGTGCCACTTTGGATAATATTCATCCCAGAATATGCACATATTGGTCTGTTACTGAAGTGACCATCATCTTTTGCCTCTCCACATTGTCATCTACATCACATTTGTGTTTCAACTTTTGACTCACTCACAAATGAAATCTGGGGACTTGGCACAAATGAATGTTTACCAGAATCTCACAGACTGCCAGCCATTCTCCTCCTGTTACATTGCACTGATATTTTCTTTCTCTTTTCAGTGGAAAAGCAAGCACAAAAAGGTATTTCTTACTAGCAACGCAGCTTGTTAAAAATATTTTAATGACAGAGCCACAATGTCTTTTCTTTTTTGGTTTTTTTTTTTTTTGGTCTCATCAGGAAGTCTTATCAATTACATTTTTCCTCACTGAGCTGCCTGCAACTCAGGCAGCTCAGACTCTGCTTTGGATGGAATTAAAAGCATGACCCAGAAATTCCTTACAAAGAAAAAATGATTGCTAAAATAATTGAAAGTTTTAACTAATGACTCTCTTGAGTAACTTGTGCTCAGGTCACCATATTCTTGTTCTGGGTAACTTATTTTTCTGCTACGGAGAGACTGTTTTTAGCTAGATCAATAATGTTTGGTCCTGCCATTTAAAAAAAACCTGAGGCATGGAAAAAAGTTTTGAAAAACATTTTAAGCCCTCTTTTGTGCTTCAGAGAGCTCAGATTTTCTTGTGTGCTGTAAGAGCATAGATCTGTTGAGCCATTCATGGAGTGAATGCAAGCTGCTTGGATTCAGTGGTGACCATTAAAGGAATGCATGCAAAGGACATGGTATTGTTGAAAGGAGGAGGCTCACGGAAGAAATTGAGTCTGTTTAGTGCATCATGAAAGGCAGAGGAGAAGGATGGAGTGGCAACCTACACATGTGAGTTTATTTGAGCCTCTGCTCTTTCCGGAGCCTTGATGGAGTGAGGCACAGAGCGATGCTCTCAGAAGCTCTTGCCTGCATCTTTAGCTGCCTAAATAATGTAGGGAGCCTTAGTCATCAACATCAAAATATCCCATTGTATTTACATGCACTGAAGGCAACATTCCCGTTAAATTCATGCCAGGTATTGAACAAAAGAGAAAAGCGGAAATGAAACCAACGCTTACTATCTCTGCCTACAGTACATTCTCTGAGGGGTATTTACTCAGCATGAGGAATGTCCCAAATCCAGCCTCATTAGTGGTCTCCCACCTCCTCTGGCTGCAATTTAAGGAAAGCCTTCAGTCGTGACAGGCTCACAAAGTGCCGAAGAGCAGAAAGACGGGAGCTGCTCGGTAAGCCACGGCATTCCCATCCACAGCTCTGGGAGGGATGCTCACTCCTCCGGCAGCGCTCCCAGCACAGAGGGATTGATCCCGGGGAGCTGCCTCCTCCAGAGGGTCCCCAGCACTCCAGGAACATCTGCCAGATGTCCTCATCCCCTCTGGAAGTAATAGCGCTCCTAAGAGCAAAACATCCCAGTTTTACCCTCTTCCACCTTCAGACCCACCCAGGATTCGCTCTTTGTGTCTGTGCTGAAGATGTAGTTACAGCAGCTTCCATAGCACCTTCCCACTCTTCCTTCCAAACTGGCAAACCACCAGAACCTCTTTTTTTTTTTTCTTTTTCTCTTCCTTCTCCTAAATTATAGCCAGCAACAGGAAAAGCAGAGAGATGGCACTGGGTGCTGGGCAGGGGCAGTTTTGGGGGGTCTGGGGTAGCTGAGCCCACAGAGCCATGTCCCCCTCCTTGGTGTGGGGAAGAAGTTGCTAATGAGCCAACCCTAATGAGCTTATGGACGAGGAGCAGGGTGTTGTGCTGCAGGCACGACTTGCTTCCCTCTGCTCTTGTCCAGGTGCCAGGCCTGCCCACTCTGCAACCTTTTTTTAGGATTAATTATTTATTGTTTTGCAACCCAGCCACAAGCATTGGAACTGGGTCCAGTGGGAATCTTTAATATGTAAAAAACATTTGAACTTCAGCTTTGCTTAGGATCACTTTACACGACTTGCCAATCACTAAACATGACTAATGATCAAATCAGATGTAAATGTTTTGTGGTAAAAGTGATAAAAATCAATGAAAAAAGTCTTAGTAATTCCAATTATTTTTCAAATTCAGTTCAGAAGTGACAAATTAATATTTAAGCATATTGGGGGAGTATGTGCCCTTTATTTAAACAGCAATATAGATATCAATTAAAGGACAAATTAGTTACACCTTTTGACTTATGTGCAAGGAAGAGAATTGCTATAGTAAGAGAGAGTTTGTAACTAGTGGGTAGTTTGGTAATTAGAGAGCTGTCAGAGCTTGTTATGTTATCCTGCAGCAGTTGGTGTTCAAAATACTTCTTGCCACTCATGATCTGAGTGGGAAGCTGTTAATATGCAGCTAGAGTCTACAAGGGTTCAAAGGGTAGAATTTAATTATGATACTGTAAATTCTTAATTTTCAATTACTATGACACTAGGGATCTGCCCTTGAGAAAGGGCAGATAAAAGACATTTTGGCATTTACAAATGTATGAATAAATAGGAAGGCAAAGAGAAATAATATTTGCAGGATTGTTACATTTGCAAGTTCTCCAATTGCTTTTTAAATTTATTCTTGCTGTACTAGATTGCAAAACAGTTTTCCCGTGTCAACAGTTACAATGCATCATTTGCAGACATTATCTCACTCCAGGCAGCAGTTTCAAGGCCAGCAGAAATAATACTTTGATCTGCAGTGTACTGTAAGCCCACGCACAGCTGATGGTCACAGGAGCTATGTACAGCAAATATCTGCCTATTCTAGGCAAAACCCTTGTTCAGAATCAAACACCCAGCTGCCTTGCAGGTCTGCTTTCTTGTTGAAATTCACAGGACCACCTTGGCCGGTGTTATGCAAATATTTGGGAGGAAGCTTCTCTCTGTTTTCCAGTTTTATCGCTGTTCACAGTGACCTCACCACCAAACACAGCAGTGCAGAAACGATCCAACTTCTCCACCAGCCAAGTTCCACCCTGAGGCTATGGACCACGTTGGAAATGATGGATCAAAGCATCCTCCTTCCATGCTGAGACTCCATTACTAACTGCAGTTGACTCTACAGCCCCAGCCCCAGCACACACAAACATTTTTGTGTGAAAGATCATACCTTCGTTAGAAGGGGTGCAAGGGATCCTCCTGAATTCAGCATTAATGGGGAGACCAGAAAAGCAGAGGAAGAAGGGCTTCCTAGATAAAATAATCAGGTTTAAAAGGAAAGAAACTTTTGCCCCATGGCAGCACTTCAGCCCAATTTAAGGGGGAGAACACTGAGCATTTGCCCCATATAGGTTCTCACACAGGAGAGCTTCATCCCTGTGCTGTCCTGCACACATCAGCTGCAGAGCCCAACCCTCCAGATCTGCTGCAGGGCTTCACTCCTGACATTCCTGCAGTTCTGAATAGCAGAGCTGAGACTTCCACAGCTCCCAGTGACACCAAGAGAGATCAAACTCATGGAAAACTCTGTGTTCCTCTCTGAAGCTACAGTGGTTTTATTTTGTGATGGCCTTTATGCCACATTTCACAATTGCTATCTGGGGGACTGAAGCAAAAATTGTATTTGTGGGTGTTACCCACCAAACCTACAAAACGAGAATGAATGATCCAAGACCAGATATCTAAAGAAACCTTTTCTTTATTTATTCAAGCTGAATAAATAGCTGTAATTGAATCCCATGCAGCAGACTGTCATTGGTGGGGGAAGGGATAAATAGCCGTAACCAAAAGTTTACATAGCGTGAGACACCACAGAGGGAAACTGTGCTATTAAAATATTTTTCCTGAAGTATTTTTTAAACATTTATAATTTATATAAAAACAACAGGTGGTACCTTTAAAGTTATTTAGCATGAAAGTCCAATAAAAAGCTCCTTAGGTTTTAACAGCATGATACAATAGCTCTCACAGTATGTATAGTTAGCCAGCTCATATTCAGTAGTGTGGGGAACAAAAGCACAGCGCTTAGTGCTCTCTGTCAAATCAAGAAAAAGTCATTTCACCACTTAGGGTGATTTACATGCATGGCAAGTCAGCCTAAAACGCAGGTGCTTTTTCCAAGAATGGAGGGGAAGCACAAAAGGTCAGAAACATCATCACAAGCACTTAATACAAAGCAGTTTCATTAGGTTTCCACAGATACGTGATGCTCAAGGAAATCCCAGCTGAAGCATGTCCTTCAAGTAACACACATGTAGCACTATCCTAATTTGCTCAGTTATTCGGCAGTGGAGATCATGTCAGCTTGTTAATTAGGCAATTAGCATCTGAGACATCAACACAAAGAAGAAGGAAAACAACCTATTTTCAAGGTGTAGGTTCACAGAAATAATTTCTTTGGGGACTTGAATTTCCAATTCTGAGCTCTGACTAGTCCCTCGTTTAGTTTTTCTTTTTCAGAATGAAAAATAAAACTAAGGCAAAACCTCTGTTTTCAGGTCCCACTGTATAATCTCACTCCAAGTCGGTGGGAGTTTAGAGATACAGCCATGGGCAGATTTCATCTCTGTGCCTGTGATTAGTGATTTGAGGAGGTGAGAAGAACAAAGAAAAGAAAAATGGAAACAGAACTCATTTGATGTAGGACTGCTGCTTTTTCACGCTCTGGGACCCTGAATACCATGGCTGTAACTTTGGCATGGACCAGCTTTGGAAAGCACACAGTAAATAGGAATAATGATTACATCAGCGCCCATGGTACAGCCAAATGCACCTTCAATATTTGTTCTAAGATTGGTGGCAACAGCAGCAACAAAACCTCAGCCATTTTCCCCCTACTACAAGGTCCAACAGCTGCATGTGGTGCAAGGTTTGCACATCCCAGCACTCAGAGAGGGGACGTAGTGGGACATTTTGGGTGACAACCTGCAGGCCTGTTGAAAATCTATTGGCACATGGGGAAGAATGGCACCCTACCAATGTAGGCTGCACAAACCATGGCCCTGGCAGTGCCACGCATGCACAAACCTGTCTCACAACCGGGGGCATCACAGCATTATTCAGATTGCTTTGATTTGTCCACTGCAGAAACCCCAAAATATTGGGTAGGGTTAGAGGGGAGCACCTTTTTTCTCAACACTCATAGTCAGTTTTGTCTAAGCTGACTTCCACAAACACAATTTAAAAGTGTTTCAAGGAGGTCTTTCAATAGCCTGAAGTGTTAATAGATTATTTGGTACACTCCAGCACTAATCCAGACAAGCATCATGAATAGGCTGAGGAGAAACCCAATGGTTGTCAATAAAAAACTGAGCCATTACCATCCATTCCTTCAGCTTGATTAATGGTGAGGGCTCGAGTGAGAATGTAACAGCAACTTCTTCTTGATATGGGAGTCACTACCATATTTATCCTCTGCCGAAGAAAATAAAAATAAAAATCACAGAATAAATTTTTAAGCTTCCAGAATGTAACTCTGCTTTGTGATCCTGGGGGAGCAAAGCCTCAATCTGCTTTGGGATCAGAGCAGATAGAGCAGCTTTGGTCATCCTCAGCCATCAAACCCCTGCCCTGATGCCTGTGTCACAGCTGAGCACTTCCACCAGCCAGCTGTTTGAAAGTTCCTGCCACTGGATAGATCCACTGAGAGCACTTTGCCCAACTGTAGACTGAAACTGCCCGGAGCAAACTGGTCCTTGCCCTGTCTCAGGCCCCTCCTGCTGGAGGATGGCAGGACTCTGAGCAGGAGGGTTCACAGCTCACCCCTGGCAATAACCTGCCAAGTTAAGGCACAAGTGAGCAAATCCAGTGTATGAATTTAAGGTGCACACAGCAAACTCATGTCAAACTGCAGGGAATTTGCCAGAACCTCTTTTCTAAGGTTTGTCCTCTTGTGCTGACTCAGTCACTGTGAAAAAGGCAAGTAATGACTCTAAGTGAATGTGTTCAAAGAATAAATAGTGTCTTTTATTTTTTATTCCCAGTGCTGCACCCCTACTTTGCTTTAGAGGTAACAGCCAAGGATCTAAGTGCATTATACTGTAAACACACCAAAATGGAAATGTTTCTCTGTAATGGAATAGTTCATCACCTAGGCCAGCTTCTCCATTGATTTACATTCCATGTAGCCTCAGGAGCACTGCAAGGGCTGTAAATCAGTAAAGAATAGCATCCTTTGAGTCTAAATCTCCCCAGCCATTCAGAAGTCATGTTAATATGTAGCTGGAGCTGTGGTGTACACGGAGGGACTGTCAGCGGGAGCAGCTCCAATCAATGGCATTGAAAGGGAGCGCTGTGGTGAACGTCCGCATCGATCACACTAAAGAGTGATAAACAATTACAGCCATCAGCCCAGGATCACTGCCTGGCACACTCCATGAAAGATTCCTACGTCTTTAAGGCTGTGTTTTTTAGGCTTGACTGTATCTTTGTTCAAAGTAGTGAGTTTTATAAAACCTGTTTTTTTCCTTTCCCTGAATGACAAGGCACCAGGATCTGGAGGACAAACATCCTGTAAACCAATAAGTTGATGATGCACTTGGAAAAATGACTAAAAACATGCCTTGCCAAGTGGCAAAGTTTCTTCTTCTCAGTGTCTTTAACTGGATCTCTTTGTCTTTGAATTGGGTGCCAGGTTGATCTTTTCTTTAACTAATAACTCAGTAGTCTGGACACTACTGTGAGCTCAGGCCTGGGACACGCTGGGTGACAGAGGGACAGAAACACAACTCCAGGGACTCAGGAAAATACATCCTGATGTAATTGGACAAAACCAGGACTGGAGGTGAGCTCTGCTAGAATACAACCCATTTTAAAGATTTTCTAAATGAAATAAATATAATTTCAAGTACCTATAGGAAACAGAGCCGTTAAAAACTTGTGTTTCATTTTCTCACAGACACACTTCCCATGCTAATTTACACCCTTGGGCATCTAGGAATTTTCACATCTTACCAAAAGGCAGACGAAACCCACTTCAGAGTAGAGATGGAGAAATCAATGTTGATTTGTGCCAGCGTGGGCTTTATACTGACATATGTGAAGAGAAGAGAAAAGAATTTTCTCCTACTCTTTCCTTTATTTTTGCATTTCACAGGGGTAGCTCTGAAAATTATGCTTGCCCAACCCAAATAAAACAGTCCACCAATATCTGAACTGGTTAAGAGGATTGCTGTGCAGGACCTGCTTTTTCTAATTCCCTGTGCTGATGTTCAGCTGGGCACACTGGATGTAGCTTCCAGACACTCCAGTTATGAGGCATTTTCCATTGCATCCTCTGAGAAGGAGTAATTGGAGAAAAATGTCTTTTCCCCCCCTCCCATTAAAGAGGAAAAAAAACCCCAAAACAACACCAAACCAAACACCAAAAATCCATAAAATTAGCAGCTAGAGGAGCAAACCAAATGAAGGGAGCAGAAGAGTACTCAGGGTAATATATGTAGAAATAAAAATGGGTACACCTTCTCCTGAGAACAGCTCTCCCACTACAATCAGCCATTTATGGTGTGTTCAAAACCTGCCTCTGCTTTACTTTCACCCGCAAGGCTATTCTGTAAAACACTTTAAATCCACAGAATCTCTCCGCTTTCTGAACCAGGCGTGGGGCATCTGTGACCCTTTTAGTAGTTTATTTCATGAATGAAGGTAGCTATGAGCACACCCCAAATTTGCCTTCTGTTCATACAACTCAAATCAGGCTAAAAAAAACCAACTCTGCTCTGCAATGATTGCCTGTTACTTTAGTGATCTTTGTGGGGTTTCCTGTGCAAAAACATATCTGCAATCATTTTTGTGAGATGTTTTAAAGCAGGTACTTCTCCATCAGCAATTATTTGCATGTGATTCATTGAGCTACTGCTGCCATGGTGGGGGAGAAGACTTTGGATTTTCAAAATGTGCGATCCCTTTCTTCCACAGTAATAATCGCACTGCTGCTGAATAAATAGGCATTGAACCTCTTAGGCTCCTGCATTTAGAAGTGGCCATGTAATGTGGATATTTGCCCAGTGGGGGGTAAGAACTGTGTGGGAGCCTTGTGCATAAATCTTATTAAATAACCTGTGGGACGCACACAAAAAGCCTGTGCACCTCTTTAAATAAACTAGCATGAACATTTATTTACCATTTTCATTTTCTCTGTCAATCAACCTTGGGGAAAGGGGAAAAAAAAAGCAAATTGCCTCAATGCCACAATGCCTCAGTAGAGGAATACTGAGTTATGGGGTTGCTATCTCCAGCATCTTTCCATGCATTTTTTGATAATATTTGTTGGCTAATCTATTTACACAGCATTAAGGGTTTATTGCATATGAATCAAATGCAAAGGTAGACAAAAAAAAGGTTCAAAACTCCTCTATACTGCAGTGTAGAAACCAACAAACAGAAGCACTTAGCCGAACAAAACCAACTCCTGAACCATTTTGGAAAGCAGGCTGATTTGCATGAACTCATTAAAACAATTCCCAATTAGGCATAAAATAGAAGATCCAAGATTCATTTTCTAAGGAAAGAAGGAGAATCTCCATCCTTCACGGCCGACTGATGTGATTTGAAGAGCTTTAAAAATAAAACTCCACACCACCGTCCCTCACCCCCACTTCAAAATACTGCTTTCCAAAGCAATCAGGAATATCTCCTGGAAGAGCTAAATCAAAATACATCTTGTCCTTGAGAATATTAGCTGAGGAATGATTTTCGCAAGCTCCACTCTAAGGCATACATTGATCTGATGACAGCTTTGGAATCTTTAGATGGAGTTGAACTTTGGTCTTTTTTCATAATGTCGACATGCCTGTCTCCATGAAAGCCCACAGAGTCACAGTTCTTGTGGTCAAAACCAGAGAAATAAACTATGAATAATCTTTTGCCATTTCATTTTGTTATTCCCACTTCTCATGTGGGTTTGGGGGATTGCTCCTGACTTTTTTTCCTGCTATGCTGTAAGTTAGTGCATGATTTTAAGGAAAAAGATGTCAGTAATTATGCTTATTGAGTTTTCAATAAGTTGCTGGATTTTTTGTGATTTCTTTTTAAAGGACATGAAAAACTTTATTTTCTTAAGTTTTCTTATCCTAGGACAATTGACAATGTTTTCCTCATGCTTTGGGGTGGGCACATGGATTGTTTCAAAACTGCCTATAGAAAAAAAGAAATGTACAGCTTAATAAAAGCTTATTTTGACTTACAAGATAACAAAGAACGGGATACTTATGACAAGAAAGTAAAAATAATTTAAGAGTTGAACCAGAAAACTTCCAGCCACCTGTAAGAACCAAGGCTGCTGTGACCACCCCACTTGCCACTTCCATGGAGTTTATATCCTGTAACTGAGAACTTCTCCATAGCTCCCACAAGATTCCTCTGGCTGGGATTTCTGTGTCTGCTGAAATTTAACAAGGCTTTAAAAATAATAATTCACTACTGTGAAACCAGTGGGACGCCAGCAAGAAGACAAGATAAAATAACCCTTAAATATGTAGATAATTCCCGAGGAATAGAAACCTTCAGTGCTCAGCCCCTCCATCAAAGCCTGCTGAAGTCAATTAGAAGACTTCACTTCGGCTGAGGTCTGTACTTTAGGAGATGGTCAAGGCTCAAAGGAAATGGCTAAGTTGGCTAAAAACTGCTTTTTCTCTCATTCCCCGGCACCTTTGTAGTTCAGGTACAAAAGTCAAAGAGATCTATGCTAAGAAAACTAAAAATACAGCCCAGGAGAAGGTGTTTCTTCAATCTTGCACCTCTCAGGCAGATTCCACAGGACTTTACCGGTGAAATCCAGAAGGTTATATCTGGAATCCATACAGCATCGAGCAGTTGAGGTAGAAGAATATCTATGGCACAATTTCTCTTAAATACATCTCACATCTGTCAAAGCCCACTGCAATCAATACTTTTATGACTGTAGCTGCAAGTTGCTGAAGAAACACAGCAGCTATCTTTTAAACTGATATCAGCGAGATATAATGGGATATTGGAATTAACGTTAGCTCAGTCAAGCGTGACAGCTCAGTGTAATGACTAAGTGTCAGCTACTTTGGAAGTTTACATCTCTTTTAATTACCACGATTACCCAGCTGACTGGTTTTCGGCTCACGCAGCTCCTGGCGGCTCCGAGTGAGCAGCAAACTGCAAGACACAGAAATGTCAGCAAAGTTTTCCGCGGAATTGTGAGGATCAGATGTTGATCCTTATCAAACTGCTGTCCCCTGCTAAGAAGCACACTGCAGAAAACATTACCACTGCTCAGAATGGGAGATATATCCTATTTCTGTTCTCTCACTCAACAGAACAGCTTTCCTAGGAGGCGGCAGTTGTGGAAACTCAGTAGATCAAGGAGTTTTCTTACTGCAAGGCCTCTTCTGAATTCCTCCATGTTCAGGGTGGCTGAAAGCCTGCTTGTTTTGTTTCTAATTAAGGCTTCCCTCTTTTGTTTCCAGGCTAATACAGCTCTTCAAACCAAATCCTGTGGGTTCTATGCTAGGCACAAGAACAGTTTTTCCCCTGTGTGCACGGACAGGTTGGAAACACAAACCTAACTTTTAATGAGTCCTGTTTCCAGCTAAACCACCTTTCACTTTGTCACCTCCGAACTCCCAAAAGGGAGAGAGTGTGAGGGAGTACCAGGCAAGCACACACCTACACAAAGCCCTTTAATTGGCCTGTCCTGTACCAGACCTGGATAAGACAAACAGGGACCACTGGGACCCTCCAAGTGCTGATTCCAGGGAGAACAAAGGGAAACCTCTGCCTGGTGAGTGCTGATTTAAACCTTTCCTGAGCGATGGCATTTTGCAGTAGAATTCAGACATCTCTTCATCACCTCTGCTGTCCATAAATGTACTTTTGCCGTCCTACCCTTCACCCCCCAACTTCTGTGGATTGCATGAGTGGTGTACTCCCCCTTAACACATTTTTGAAGCAAGTTTTTCAAGAGCTATGAGGAGATGTTTTCATAATGAGGGTAATTACCACTGCATTTTAACATACTGCAATACAGATCCATGGTTCAGCAGCTTTGCTTCAGAGCAAGTGTTAAAATAGAGAGCTTTAGACCTATCATGAAATTCATCTGTAACTAACCTTTGGTGCCTCATGCCAGGATTTTCTCTTACTAAACACTAATAAGGTGTGCTCTGGCCTGCCTGCCACAAGTGGATGAGGCTTCTCTAATGAGTCTATAACTACAAAAAAACCAAAACAAAACAAAAAAAAAAAAACAACAAAAATATAAACCAAAAAAACAAAGAAAAGGAAATAACTCCCAAGTCACTTTGGCCTCATTTTATAAATAGTGCCATCTAATAATTCTAATTGTGACAGAACATTGCCTCCTAGAGATTGATATCACTGCATTACAAAAGAATAATCAAATCAGAGTGCAGCAAAGGAGAGGGGAGCTCAGAGAAAAAATAAGATTAGCCATAGATAGGGCCAACTATCAGAACCATAATAGTGTTATAAATCCCATTCCTTTCAATATACCTGGCATAGTATACATGGATAGAAAATAGCAACATACCACATCCAGGTTCATTATTTTCCTTGCCACATATTGCTTCTTGGATAGTTTTGTGAGAAGTGAAGGAAAGGGGAAGAGGTTGTGTAGGGGTTGGTGAAGGAGCATTCACTCATCTTTTTTTCAATGAAAAATGTGCTTATTTTGGGCATGCACAGGAAGGCTCTCACAGGAGAGATGAAGCCACTGACAGCAGCCCTCAGGTACTACTGGCAGCTGTTCCAATGCCTGTGAACTCAGCCAAGCCATGAAAATCCTTCTCCAGCCTGTCAAGGCCCGGAGAAGACAGCTGAGCCTTGTTAGCAGATCAGCCAGGCAGAATAGGTAAACTTCATTCTCCCAAAAAGTCGATTAAGAGGACCGGGAAGGCCTTTTTCACTGGTTGGTAACAGAAGAGAGATTGGCAGGCTTGGCTTGGGGGGCCGGAGCCAAGGCAGCCAAGATCATTCCCAAGGCTCTGTGAGTCCTGGAGATCTTTGGGGCTCTGCTAGGAGCAGACAGACAAACAGCAGGAGATGGGAATGCTGTCCATGGAGCACTGCAAACCAACCCAGCAGCACCCAGGCTCTGTGCTGGCCTGACCCTGCAGCAATCCTGCTCTCAGACTGGGGAAACACCACCCATGGCACAGAACCTCCTGCTCAGCTCTGCTCCTGCAGAAAAACAGCTTTTATGCCAGAATAAGTAAGTGCAGGGAATGTGGAACAGAACCTCCACAAGTGAGATGCAGCTCTAAAGCAGAGCCTGTGCAAAGCCCCAGTGGGAAGCAGTTTAACAATTGGCATCAGAGTTGTTGGGGCAGCAAATGGAACAGGTGAGAGAAAGCAGCACAAGGCATAAATTGTGAGGCCTGGGGTCAGCTGGAGGAGAATGGGTAAGAAATCTCCTTTATTCCAGCTCTCACCTATTGTGATTTCCCCTGCAGAAGAAAAAAAAAAAAGAGCTTTCCAAATGGAGAAGCCATCAATGCAAGCTGAATTTTATGTTGGCTACAAAACAACTCCCTTATTAACCCTTCGTCTGAGAATCACCATCAAGTTCTTCCCACACAATGTCACATCTCTCCCAAACTGGAAAGTCTCTCCCTTTATAAAAAATCTCACTGTTGTTCAATGGCATTTTCCAAAGCATGAAAATGGCAGCTTCCTTTGTTTCCCGCAGGAGCCCCAACCTCACCCCAATCAATCACTTTCCCAAGAAAGCTTTCCTATTCCTCCATCTTTCAAGGCAGCTAGAGCTGGCTGCTGTGAGGAAGGCACGAGCACAAGAGACCTGTAAAAAGGGGGTTTTACAGCTAGGAAATGTTAAGTATTATTAATGCATTAGAGAGCCAACGCAGTAGCTGCTGTTGCTGTCCAATGTTTTAGTAATACACTAATCTCACCATCCAAATAATTCCGAGCGTCTCCCCAGAGAAGCCAAGATTACTGCATCGGCCATATAAAGGTAAATGTTGCCTTTCCCATTATGATTCTACCCACAACTTCCAGCACTGCCTGATTAAAATAACTTGGCCCTGACTTTCACAGTATTTTGAAGGTGACAACATTTTTAGACATGACATCCTTCTCCAACAGAGAGTGCAGTTACAGGAGCCTTTTAATGGCTTTTGCAAAGCAATAACTCTGCAACTTGAAGAAAAAAAAACAAAAGGCAACCTAAGTATGAAAAGGCTGCTTTTATTAAGATCCCCTTTTTCATTAACATTTGCGTTTTAGAGCTGAATATTATTCTATGAATATTGATGGTGGGGAACTGGGTACTGTGGCACTGAAAGCGTCTTTTCCTGGTGATTTATTTTATGGAGAGTACCCTTCATTTATTTTATTTAATATTATTAAAAAAAAAGCAAAAAGAGAAAAAAACCATTTTGATGTGTGCTTTTTTCCCATGCTCAGGTGTGAAATGTCTCTGGCAAGGATAATCTGTCAGTATTTAGAGACAGAATAAATTCCATCAGAAACCTGGATGTTTCTTCTTGAATGTGTTGGGGAATTCTACCGAGAGACTTGGGAGCCCTATCCAAAAGCAGACTTCTGGAGATCAGAAAGAGACATTTGTTTGGAAGTTTCCCTGCTCTCAGAGCTGCTCTTTGTGCAACCTGTGCAGGGACCCTCTTGAGCAGAGCCACCACAGCTGACAAAGCTCCCCAGTGGCCTCCCTGCACCTTTCTCGGTGTTCCTGCTATGATTATATTTTGTTAAACTAGATCAAAGTTCTGAATCTCCTCACAAGTCATAAAAACGTAAACACAGTCACAATAAAAGTACTCACTAGGTATCTCAGGAATGGTGGGCATCAAGCTCAAGGACTTATTTTTCCTTACATCCATGAAACTTTCTTCTTAAGTAGCCTGGGAGTATAATTTACAAAAGATTTCTGATTCAATTCCCTTTAACTCCAGGTTTGTCCTTGACTCTTCTAGCAAGAAGATTTTCCCCTCGTAATTTTACAATTTCAAATCACCAGCCCTGCTTCCAGAGCTGTTCAAGTGCAACCCCTCTTTTGGCAAAAATCCTTCACAGGTGAGTTTAAGTGTCTCAAATGTCAGCAAATGAGCTGCAAAGGTGCATCCTACTGCCCACTTTATTTCACTTAAGGAAGGACAACAAGTTCTCTCTCTCTTTTTTTTTTTTTTTTTTTTTTTTTAATCTAATGTGGTATTTGCAGATATCAACTTCATTTAGAACTGCTCTGTGGCTAATTTTTATTAGCAATTTGTTCAATAAAGGCATATTCCTGAAGTCCCAAGATCAGTATTTGTATCCTCAACACTGCAGCCCAAATATTTTTTGACATAAATAGTTACAGCTGAACTTATGTTTTTGTCAGAAATCTTCCAAGAATATCAGCACATCAAGGATCTCCATTTGAATTCAGTGAAGCTGCCACTTTTTTCCTCTCTGCTTCTTATGAAAAGATTCCTTTAGAAGCATATCCTAAGGAAACTTTCGCAGTATTGTGACTAAATTTTCATACAATTTGTAACTGCTTAATTGTAATGAAGTCTGGGGAGAGCAGTACCCAAACATCTCACATAAATTAGGCTGTTGGGGACCAGCAGATATCCCTGAGAGGAGACAGATGGAATGGTGAAGTAAGATTATATTAAAAGGGCCACAGTTTCTTTCCACTCATCCCAACCACTAGGAGAGCACATCTGGATGGAGTATGATCCCAGCTGAGAGCAATGGGTAGAAATCTCCATTTTCCCAGTTCCCAGCCAGCTGGGAGTCTCTGAGGCCACAGAGCAACTGGGGGCAACTTGGAGCCACCCCCTCAGATGCTGCAGTGGGGCAGGAGCAGATGGGTTTGTGTGGCTGAACCTGTAATGGGCTCCCTGGTGCCCCTCCTCTGCCCTGAGCTGATCTTGAACCTGGGCCAGCATACACTGAGCTCACAAGGGTGCTTGAAGCAGCTTAATTAGGGAGAAGCTGCACAAAAGCTGATCTTGTACAAAATAACTTGTTTACTAGCACAAAGTATAGAAACAATTCAATTGCTTTCTACGTTTCCATGTCCAAAGCCCTCTGTAGAGCTAAGGAAGCTCCCTTATATCTCCTTAAGAAAGAATAACAATGGAAATCATAAAAAATGAGCCTGAGACACCAAAAATTCTGCAATTAAAGCCACCTAATATCATATTCATACTTTCATGTATCAGATGCTCCCAAACTGCTCTTGCTGCGTGCCTGCATTCATTACAATATGTAAAACTGGGAGTGATAGTCATGGTCTGAAGTCAAATTATCCCACATCAAAAATCAGTCTCTGCTCTTCTACCTCAATCTTGTCACGCTGCTGTGGCTGCAAAGTTGGCCACTTCCCCTAATATAATCCTTATCTTTAATGCTTCCCTCCCTTCACCCTCCCTGCACTTAAAAATTGCTTTGTACTGCAAAATGCGGCAAAGGATTTTTCGGAAGAAGGGGAAAACCTCCCTGCAGTAATCTCTCCTTATATCCAACTGCCAATTTAGGAACTCAAGGTGTCAAAAACCTCCCAAGTGGCATTTTCCTCCCATATGGTTTTAAATGTTGCCTCCCCAAAGGTGACCCTTCTGAGATGCCACATCTCTGGCAGGAGCACACCACCTCCGAGTCCATCTGCTCGGACCTGACACTGGAATTATCCGGGAGGGGAGGGAGGAGGAACCCACCCTGTTGATGGAACCGTGGGGGATGTGGCCAAAATCTGCGTTCAGGGCTGACCCAGCACCTTTCTCATCTCAGCTGCTGCAAACAGAAGCCACCAGGATTTCCCTCGTACGCTTTGGGAATGCCAAGTGGCAGAAAAAGAAACCATCCAAGCTAATTACTGAAGGAGTGGGACAAATAAATGAGTCACGGCAACAGAAAACTCAGCAAATGCTTGTCCTTTCACCACATTAAAACCTGCTATTTCTCATGGGAAAAATCAGAATAATTTCCTTTCCTTTAATATTAATAAAAATCACGTCAGAAACACCGGCACAGGCTTACAGAAATGTGACTAAGTTTTAGATATATGGCTTTTTTGAAAGCTATTCAAATGTGTTAAATAATCTTTAATCAATGGAATGCTTTGCACTTGATTTTTTTGCATGAAGTGTTTAAAGATAAGAGAGGCTTTTAAAGCAACTTTCAGGTTCATTCCAGTCCTATGATACCTCTTCAAAGTTCAGAGCCATGGCTATGCATTCAAGTGCTGCATTACTGAGAAATGTGCATCAGCTGGAAAATCAAAATGTTATCACATGGACATAAGGACATTATCTGGAAATGAAGATCAAGTAAAAATTTTCAACACGTACAATAAATATTAGGGGGAGGATATTATTGTGAATGAACTGGAGAGTTAAATAGCATTATCACAGTGGAGAAAAACATACTTATTTTTATTCCAAGAAAGAATAGGTGGAATTTCTAGGCAGTGGGTAGGCTGAGATCCTTCCCATTGAATTCAATGACAGACTGCAAGAGGAGCAAACTCAGATCAGCAAAGTTATTACTTTAAAAAGCAGCAGGTTTCCTGCCTTTAAAGATCCAAATCTGACATTGATCATTCTTCTGTGGAAATTCTTGGAAGTTTGACTGTGGTATTGTGCCTTTCCCTGCACACGTGGGGAATCTGCATCTCTGAAAACAAGAGATGGTTTCAGTGCCAAAATTAAGTCAAGTGAGATTTATCAGTGTGCAAAAGTCTGCTCCTGGAGGAAAGGTGGGCTGTGCAGTTTTAGAGACAATTTTGGCCCTTTGCAGAGAATATGTTGGGGTTTTTTTTGCTTTGCTCAGGCACCCAAATGATTCATGAACTTCCCCTCATGGTGGAAAGAAACTGGCATTTCTTGAGGGTGGTTCAGCCCGTCAGAGATCAGGCTCCTACTCAGGGCATTCAAACTGGGTGCCTAAATTTGTGCATGGCAGTTTCTTACCCATGAGCTATTCCACTGCCCCAGCAGGATATGCTGAACACTATAAAAAACCCCAGAGTTTTCACCTAGGGCAGGTAGTGCCCAAACAAGTGTTCTGGTACACTTACATCTGCGGAAAAAGAATGAGCTAAGAGCATGATAGTCATTGTATAATTATACAGACCACACCAACAGGCTCCGTATTCTATCAGGCTGACTTGTTATTCCTCAATACATGACAAATTTCTACTCAGATGAAAAAAGTAAAGTTTTTCAGCAGAACTGTAGCAAGCCATTAAACCCTGCAGCCTGACGGTTTGCAATGTGTCTAACACACAATACCAAGGGTATTGCAGGTCTCACTTCATGTCACATCAAGTCATTATTTTTTTTTATTGATGCATTACATTCCTGGGTTTGGGATGGTAGAAGTTGCAGGGAGGTCTCCGAGGTGCACGTCTGGGTAAAACAGAGCATCAGGTCATGAGATATTTATCAAGTGATAATGTGAACGACCGAAAAAGAGATGAGGTGGGGACAAAGGCTTCTCCAGCTGGGAAGTTATGGAACACTTGGAGCCCAGGAGCAGATAGCTCAGTGGCAGCTGGCTGCCCCGACTCCCTGAAAAATTAATCACTGCAGATAAATGCATAAAAAGACAACACCTCAATCTGTTTTCCACTGAAGCTGGTGTATAAATTCCCATGTCTGGTTCCTATTCACCCTTCAGTCTGTGCCACAAGACCCAGATGTGCTCACAGCAGTCCTGTTGTTGTGACAGAATAACACCAGCGGATTTGTGAATGGTGCCTGTGGGGGAAATTGTGGGGGACCTTGTCCCACCACTGCACACTCTCCACTTGCTCCTTCTGCACTGTGCAGAATAAGTCTGCAGTTTTTGAGCCTTTGCAGTATCAAATTTCCAGGTTTGGCCACTCACGGGCAGCTCACCTTGAAGAATTCACTTTTATCCCTCCAGATACAAAACCTGATTTATTGCATATCCACCAAAGGTGATGATGCTGTGACTGCACAAAGAGCTTTACCATCAGCCTTTCCTGGTGATCAGCAAATATATTTGGAACCCTGAGACTCTTCTAACACTGGAGCAACATTTCTCACTAATCTGCCACTGTTTTCAGTGGGCATTTTTAAGAACAAGAATTTCTTACAATGCAAGAGCACTTCATGATTTCAGAATGAGTGCATGAGCAAGTACCAGAGTAGACCTTGCAAATATGTCTTGGTCTAGAAACAGTCATTTTGTGAATATTTTAATTGATAAAACCATACTGTAGAAATGTTCATAGAAAATTAACACAAGTGGAGCACAGAATAGCCAAAGGAAATTAATTTACAAGTGTGATGGCATGAAAATTCCCAGGGGACACTGAGCAATTGAACTAACCCTAGCTGTATGAGCTCTCTCTGTGCTTCCAACATCAGCATTACACTTGAAGGAAAATTCTTGTACCTGCAGCAGAGCAGCAGATGCAGGAAGGGCTGATAATGAAGCCCAGTTAGAAATCTTTCTACACCACCTTGCAATTGCAGCATAAGTACCAATCCTGTGGGAAACAGCAGCAAATTCCCACTCAAGGATAAGTTCACATCACAAAGTACCTGCTACAAGTGCCTTTGCAGTCTAAATAGGACAATGCCACTTATGTTGTGGAAAAGAACGCTTAACAGTGTGGAGCTATGTAATTATGGGCTGCCAGCAGCTGATACAACTCAGTGCTGGCATAACCACTGTGCACACCCCACTTGTACTGGGCCAGCTTTTTGGTTTAAAGAAAATTGGTGGTAAAGACAACACCTGACAAAAGCAGGGGCATCTATGGAAAACAGCTCTGGGGAAAAGCAGGGTGGGATGCTCCAGATAATGGGGCTGTGCTGGAGGTTTTCCTGCATCTTGTCCTGATCCCTCCACAGCCCAAACACTTCCCTTCCTCCCAGCCCCAGCAAGAAAGGACAGTCAGGAGCAAAGAGGTTTTCAGCCACTCTGGAAAGGGAGGTGCTACACAGCAGCCATGAGCTGTATGGAGGTATAAGTTTTTGGATGCCCTTACTCATGTAAAGGAGGTGAATATTATATTTTGTGCTAATCGGAATAAAATGGGTTGAATTAAGTTTGAAAATAGTCACTATAATTTATTATCAGATATAAATCTGATTTCAGGAGGGACAATTAATCCTTGTACATGTGGCAGTAATACCCAGCACCTTGTGAAGTCAGAGAAGCTTTGCCACTGGCTCTACAAGCCAGGGTTCCCCTCTGTGTATACACAAGACCATAAACATTTCATAAATGATTGCAATCAAACCCAAATAAATATATTTAATAGACCAATCTTCTCAAGATTGATTCTGAAGAAGCTCTGTAAAATGATACGTGCCTGTACATATAAAACATGGTGAAAAAAGGGCTCTTTTCCCTCATGTTTTAAATTACTGAATACTCCAGACTGGTTCCTTTGATTTTAATCTAAAAGGCTGAATTTGCAGATTGCCTAAAGATAAATGAATATTCGTCATCTGTCCCACTAACATTTTTCTAAGATATTGCTTCTCCTTTTGGCAAACCTGCTAAGATTTGCTTCTCGTTTTTATCTTCTGTTGTAAAGCCGAATTTGTTTTGAATGACAAATAATTCATTACAGAATCCATTTTTTAACTTTTCTTGCCTGAGACATCTTTTTGATGGTTTCAGGGCATTGTTCTAGCCAAAGTATCAAACCCACTCTTCTATTTTTTCCACCGTGCAGTTTTGTGTTTTGCTCTGGCAAGCTTCCAGCTGAATTAATTTGACATTCACTGATCAATCAAACTGTCTCATTACTACCTTCTGCCCGCCTTGTCATCATGGTCCACTGTTGACAAGAGTAAGGAATGAACATCCACAGGGTGACCTTCAGAAAATCTTTCATTTAATTGTTGTAGCCCTACTGCCAAGCCCTGAGGTTATCTGCAACGTTCCTGTGCCTCTCCTTTCCCCTTTACAAGTGTGGCGAATAATTTTACTCAGGCTCACGCCGGTCACAGATGGAGCCACTCCAGCAGAATTATTTAAGCAGTGGCCTCAGTAATTACCCTGACTGCTTGCATGGGGAGGATTGTTTTATTTCAAAAGCCACATGAATGACAGGCCAAGTGGACCTGTCAAAGAAAAGTGTTCAGAAAGGGGTGCTGAGAAAAACTGACAAACTCCCAGTACAGTATTATTTATATTCATTATGCAAGAAAGCCACTTTACTTGGTTCCTCGTTATATAGTACATTATTACAATTAATGACTGTTTATTATTTACCTTTTTATTATTATTTATGAGTGCCAAGTGATATGCCCAAGACAGTAGCACGGCTCACCAGAACAGATACTCTGCCAGAGGATCTGCAATTCCTGTTTTCACTTGTCTGAACTGACACCTGTAGCAATATTTATGAACTACCTGTGGAATTAAAACCTGTGTGTCCTCTGCAGGAGTCAGAGCATTTGGAAGGAGATATCTGCTCTTTTGGGTCTTTTTTTCTGAGTTGGTTTAAATTTCCCACACTTTTTAAACCTTCTATGGTATTTTGTTCACGTCCCACATGAATGACCATTGCACTACCACACATCACTGGAAAGGGAACTGAAGTCCTTTATATTCTCCTGAGATCGTTACAGCACAGGTTTGGTTTTCTTTAGTTACACATATTCATGGATTCTCCTGGCTTAGGAACATCCTATTTGCTTTGAACATTGCTACCCAGGATCACATAACACTGATCCTTATATACCATTTGGTTTTCTAGGCAGCACAATTCTACCAGATCATGAATCTGATATTTCAGATTGCTTTTGTCTGGAAAACACATAATATTCCTCAGGCTTATTGTACGATTTGGGCTTCTGTGGTGGATAAGAAAGCATGATCTGATAGATAGGATTCATTTATTTCAATACATTGCATTTTATGCTGAATAACTTATCCTCTTTTCTTCCTATTTCTTACAATTTTTCAATGAGAAAGTAATTTCCATGATGCATATAATGTCTTTATCCTTAACAAAACTTTTATCTAAGTTAGGTGTACGTGCTTGGCGTTCTGTGTGTGTCCACGCAGCAGCAAACACATCTCAATATTGCAGACGTGTGAATTCTTAATTAATAATGACACAATCCCAAGCATTACACAGCAACTCCATCACTCCACAAACTGGGTAAGGATGCTTTAATGTGAGAGAAGCTGCACGAGGAACGGGGTGGATGTCTCAACAAGTCAAAGTCATAAGCCACCTCGGGACCAATTTACTGCGCACTTCGAAACCAAAGGGTGTCATTAACTTTAAGAGGAAAGCTCACTCTGCAGTAAAACAGAAGCCATCAAAGTGGAGATGGGAGAGTTAAAGGAGTTATTAAAAGGACAGGAAGTAGGCTTGGCAGGAAGGCTCCTGGTGCTCTCCCCAGGAGAATGCAAAGGGGAGTTGAGGTTTTGCCACTCCAGTCCCAGAGAAGGTGCTGATCCACCCGAATTTGTGGGAACATATGGTTAGGCCTGCACAAGGGGTGTCTGAAGCAAAAATAATAAACTGTAAAAGCATGAGACTAGCACAGACAAAGCTGTAAGAACAGGAAAAGTTGGACAACACAAAGTAATTTTGTTAAGATTTATAACACTGATAGGAATATTATTAATTAAATCTGAAATAAATGCATTGGGGTCTGCCTTATTACATGCAAAAGAAAAAGAAACCTATAAGAAACTACCTTTTCTTCTTGATATTTTGCCTGATACAACCAATATTTTCTATATTGCTGGATCTAAAAAAGGGTTTCAAGAAGGTATTTTGAGTAAAGAAGATATTTTGTATTACTTGAAATGAGCAATTGTGTATGTTTAGTTTTCTACCTGTCACAATCAAAAGGAGCCTGAACACCCTGCCCCTATGTAGAAAATTTATAAAAAATTTCCAAAAATTGCAAAAATAAGCTGCTGAATTAATCATATTGGGTCCACAGGAGACATTTATCAGACTCAAATATTAATGTCACAGCTTAAACATGGGCCACCCACCAAACCCTTTCCCCCACCCTCAGTCCCACACACACCATGGACCAGCCTTGTGTGCCACTGCCAGACAGCAGGGGAACCCCAGGAAACAGAACCAACGTAGTGAGGAGGAAAACCAGATCTCTAGACACCATTTCTAATAAAATTTAATGCCATTTTTAATCACTTTATGTAAATTTGGAGGCTTGCAGCTTTTCTGCACAATTTCCTCTTGGCCAGCTGATCGTGTCTTTGCCAGAACAGAAAAAGCTTGTGAGAATATCAGTCCCACAGGACATGGAAATAAACTTATGAATCACTTGCTAAAAAATCAAAGAAAAGGGGTCATGGAATACTTAAAATAGGCTTACACATTAAGGAAAAGAGGACTTGAGCATCTTTTCATTATTTTCAAGGCACTATTCTGAAAATAGGCTGCAGCTTCGAGAAGCAGTGACTCTCATTTCTTTTTTAACTGCTATTAGTTTGGATGAGCTTCACTGTCATATCTCCTGATTTTGAGCTGTAGGATAGGCAGTTATGTAGGCATGATAGAGAAAGGACACCATGAGAGAGATTTTATTTGAAATATGATTCAGGACCTTTCTCTGATGCAACTTCTTAGGAAAGTGCAGAAGAGTCCTCCTAGCCTTGATACTCTGAAAAGACATCCCATTTCCAAATAAGAAGTCACGGTCTTGATGTAGTCTGTGAGAAATTAGTGATTTGTTCCAAGGAATCTTTTAACAGCAGTGTAAAGGGACGTTTCATAGAGCCATAGAACGATTTAGGATGGAAGAGAACGTGAAGTTCCTCTGGTTCCAACCCCCAATTTGCAACTCCCACTTCCACAGTTTTTGGTGCATATTCTTTTAGCTGCTGCCACTCCTGTCAGTGGCTGCTGTATCATCTGCCAAAGGTGGTTCAAAGGTTTCTTTGCCCTCAGTAAAGTCTCTCCAGCCCTGGATTGCAGGTTCCAAGACTTTGGCTCTCAGCCCTGCACCCTGAGCACCAAGCCCAAACTCATTAATTCAAGCAGAAGTGCAAGAGTACAATCATGTTTCCACTGGGTGCCAACAGAGATATTTGTTGACATCAGGGGAATGCTTGAATTTTGTTTTCTACAGTTAAAGCTATAATAAACTGAGAATCCTTTTATTTTCCTTCTTATTTACAGTACAGAGCTGCAAGACAGATGGTAAGAACCCATCTAGCATAAAGAACAGGGTAGCTTTAATTGGCATCTCTGTTAAAAGGATTACTGTTTGATAAAGGCTTGTATTTTCCCCTGGTAAAGGGAGGAAATTAGATCTTTGATGGAAGCTTAGGATTGTGACTGAAGAAAGTATATATATATATAATTTCTGGGATGGATGCTTTATTTACAGCTGGCTGTGTAGCATTAGTTTATCAATTACCTCTCAAAATGTGATTTACCTATCTGGAGAAAAAAAAGCATTGTTTTTATTGTCTCTAATGATCAGTTCTCACACTTCTTGTTATTCCCAGCTGCAATAAAATAGTTCTAATGACAGAAGTTTCAATCTATTCTGCCAAACTTTTACTGCTGTCAGCATAGAGTCAGCACACATTTCTCCATCCTTCATTCTGTGTGATATTTCTTTCAGAGTGCACTTATATTCATTATGATGAGAGAAATGTTGGGCTTTTTTCCCAACAGGTTAATCTACATAGCTTTAAAAATGTATATGTTTATCTAAAAAACCAAACAAGCAAACCCCAAGAAACTGTCAAGAGGACTGAACATGTCTCACTAAAATTGAAGACAATCTGTCATCCAAAGCCCATGCAGGAAAAATCCACAAAATGCCCATTAGACAGACAAGAGGATGCAAAACAGATCCCAAGCACTTTCCATCACTGAAACCTCTTAAGGACTCAGAAATCTCTCAGAAGAAACTGTTTGTGCACGAATCTCACACAATGCCTGAAATCTTCCCACTGTGTGATTCTAAGTGGATCAAATCTGATCCCAATTCACTGTATTTCCTTCCCTTTGCTCACCAAAGTCCTATATCCAAACCCACAGTTTTAACACCATTAATAAGTAATCACACTTACTGAAGGACACATTTTCTCACCTACCTATGTTAAACAGAAAGATAATTTTAAGGATTTTCCTCCATTGTCTTTGATTGATGACAACCCTAACTCTGTGAAGAAGACAGCTGGCTCTTACCCTTTCCACTGAGTTCATGCTAATTTGAATTTTTATTTGCTTGTGGGAAACAGTTGGGATTTGACTATTCTGAATGAGCCTAAAATATTAGAATTCAACACACTGACGCCACAAGAGCAGCCAATTACCATGAAGAGTGAGCAAGGTTCTGCTCTTATCAGTGACAAATCCAAAAGGAAATAGCAACATCTTAGCAGAGTACCAGTAAGCATCATAAGTGTGGCCATTTCAGTACCCTCTGAAGTGTAAAACTTTCTACCTGGGAATGACTTCTTACCATCTTCCCAATTTTCTCTTTCTCCAGCTGCTTTCTGCTCCAGTGTTGGTAAATGAAGTCCTTCATACAGCAGAGGTTGTAAGCATGTGATTAACATTAAAATGGCCTGTCAGCAGTCTCCGAGTGGATTTCATCATGGGACTACTGAGGTGCTTAATGTTCAGCATGAATTAATTGCTCTGCCAGTTTAGAAGGTCTGTTTGCCATGTTGTGCCTATATTACCGCTGTAAGTTAAATTACCACAGTCTATAAAACACCTTGTAGTCCATTCCTTCTGGATGAAAGGAGCTATGAAGAATAAATTGCAGTTTCTGAAACACAAACACCCACCTGAAATGATTATAGGAAAATGGCTGTGGATATATTTCTGTTCCACTTTAGTGTTGCAAGATTCGCTGCATTCTCTTTGTGTCAGATAATTCCATCTTGCTAATTTTCAAGTTTCACCATCACCAATTACAAGGAAAATGTCAAAATAACAGGAAGATAAGGCACCAGGGGTATCATTTGTCTATCAATAAGTTGTCTCTATTCATAACTAAATTTAAAATACAGCTCAGATATTGCATGTCAGAAATCAAGGTAAAAAAAAATTCAAGGAAGCATATTCCTACTCTGTGAGAAACCTGATTCAGACTAAATTTAAAATACATTAGCTACACATTCAAAGAAAGAGAGCAAATATGTGTGTGCTAATATGGTCTTGAATCCCACATTTCAGAGGGCATAAAAGCATGTCAAGCTCTTCCATCCTTTTTTGGCTCACCTACAAGGAAATTGCATTAGTAAGTGGCATAAAATCATTCCATTTTGAGCAGTAACCTGACCCCTTGTTTTCAGTTGTGTCAGAACTGAGAGCTCAAAGGGACAATGGGAAAAGATGGCACCCTAGAGACAGATAGATCACACATTTTCCCTATCAATCAAATAGTCTTTGTGCTCAGGTGGACTGAACTCAAGAACGTGGCTCGAATTAGACTTGCTGTCATAAATTTAGCGTTTGATACAGCAACTACATTTTCATGCCAGGATCAAGACTTTTTCAGGGATGTGGTGAATGTAACGCATTGCTCTTTGGATCATCCAAAATTTGAAAAATTTGACCTCGCAGACTGGTTACTGAGGTACTCTGAGGTACAGTTAAGTGATGTATATATAAATACATTCCATAATACATTCAAATCTTGCTCAGAAATCACGCAGGTGGAGTCGTACATGTGCATGAAGGTCCTGGGCAGTCCAGACAGTACCACCCACAGAGGGAAAGGTTAAGAGGGTTAGTGGCTATGTTTACTCTACTTGGCATCTGAAAATATTTAGAGAATGATGTTTGACTGATGCCATCCTGCAGTCAATAAACTGACATCATCAGTTTTTGTTGGCAATTTGAGACAAATTATACGGAAATTATTTGCTCTCTGTAATTTGGGTCAACCAAGCAAATTGGCTAAAATTGCAGCTTTTTTCCAATGTACCTGAAGAAAGCACCAGGATAATTGCAAAGCCATCTGTGACACCAAGCTTGTGGTGATGCTGACAGGGCCCAGGGTGCTGAGCTTCCCACCAGACGGTGCCTGAAGTTAACAGGACCATGAGCAAACCACAGGGACTTGTAAAGCATAAAAAATTACCTGTAAAACATTGGAATCAGCTTCCCAGGGAAGTGAAGGAGTCACCATCCCTGGGAGTGTTCAAAATTTGTGTGGATGTGGCACCTGAGGTTTAATGGTGGCCATGGTGGTGGTGCTGAGTTGATGGTTTGGCTTAACGACCTTTGAGGTCTTTTCCAACTTTAATAATTCTATGAATTTCTTTGGTGTCTGTGGTCAGTTCCTTGGACCCCACACCTGGGATTGCAACTTGCCTCTCTCTCAAAGCACAGTCCACAGGTAAAGAGTCCAATCGCAAAATCAACACTGAAACTGTGGCTGCAGAGGAGGGAGAAATGAAGAGAAATGGGCGAGGGGAAGATATTTATGGCTGGTGGTTGAAAAAAGATGGAGAGTTATTGCAGTAGAGATACACACACAGGTTCTTCCTGAGGGCTGGGAGCGCAAAGAGGAGGAAACTGAAACATCAGCAGCTGTGTTCAGTTGGAATTGAGATGAAGGTTTTGGTAAAATGAAGAGATGAGTCCATGGGAAGGTTTGCAAACCTTAATCTGCTGGAAAGTGTCATAGACAATTACTGGATATTCAGTCTTTAGAGTTGTATTGTTTTATCCATTTCCCTGAGTAATAAACTGAGCAGAGACAAAATGAGATGACATTCAATGTGCAGTGACATGCCTCATGATGGGTAGGTGGGAATTTGTCATTAATTTCTCCTTTTGATTATATATAATAAAGAAAATATATATATATATATAAAAAATATAGCTAGATAGATACATAAAATCTTTGCACCTGGTCCGTGGGAGCATTGCAAACTTGTAAATATCATTTTGTGATATTTAACAAACCAGCCAGGGTTTGACAAAAATAAACAGCACCAGTGTGAAAGAAAGCAAGAATTTTCATTAAACAACATCTTACAAAATGAGTTATATTTAACTTTCTTAAACCAGCAAAAACTCTAGTGCCTTGGCACACAAACTGTGGTATTTTTCTTGGCACACTCTATAGGTTATGTCTTGTGCAAGGAAGAAAACTTTGATTCTTCATTTAAGAATTATGGTTTATCATGGATTGAATTGAATCAAAATAAAATTAAATATATAACATATAAACACAAATATCGATCTGTGATTACATAAATATATATTTTAAAAGCTTCAGAACACACAAACACACATTTCAAATGTGTACATAGATATGCATGTATGTGGATAAGCTTGACTTTCGGGCCTGTTCCCTAGCTACCACAGAAAAAGAATTCTGTCACATTTTCAAAGCTGGGCCTCCTATCACAAGCTTTTCCCTTGCAGTCTTGCAATAAGTAATAATTTCAAAGCACTGGGACTCGGTTTTCAGTCTTTAGCTGGGGAAAATCAGCATAGCTCTGTATCCACTACAATATGGAAAGCCAGGTTGGCCAATGCATGTAAAGCCTTTAAAAATAGCTTCACCACACACCAATTCATGCAGGGTGATATTTGTGAAGAATCCATGGTTACAGACCTGGAGAGGGCTCTGGGATCACCCCTGATTTTGTTACTGGTGAAAAGTAACAAATTAAAAGTGCTGCTGACTTAGCTAGTGACAAAACCATCTATACCACACGTGCTGTGGTACTGCTCCTGACCGTCCTGATAATTTTAACTGAGCCATTCAAGTATATTATAAATCTATTTATATGTCTCTAGTACATGTCAAGACAAGTGTCCTCAGCAAAACAAAACAGAGACAAAAGGCATAACCAACTTCATTAAGGCTCTGTTAGACAGTAAGAGGTGAAGTGGTCAAACTAAGATGCCAGGCAGGCATTTCCCAAGTGTCCTGCTCAGTCTCAATAGCAATAACCCCTCACCAAAAATAATTCCTTCTCTATTCCATGTCCTATTTCCACTATCAGTTTAGAGATTTAGGAAATTAGATTCAATTCCTTGGTTAGAAAACTCCCATTCCATGCAGCCACTGCGGTGGAAAGCAAGTTAAACTTCCCTAAAGCTGTTTTTCTCTCCAGAAGTGCCACGTTATTGTCATTATGCTAATGAAGTCCACTCAGGTTGTGTGAATGGTCTCCTTTTCTTTGCATAAAACACATGTTGCAAAGAAGTAAATTCCAACAGTGATTGATTGACAGCTGTCAAGTAACACACACGGCAATTCAGGTACCAGGAAATTCTGCTGTTTTTCTGGGCACCATAAAGTCCCAGATGATGTTTTTCAAAAGGATCTTCTGAAGCAAAAGCCTGGCAAAAAATTATTTTTGTAGTTTCACTTGATTTCCATGAGTTTCTACATGCAAGTGAAGGTTAGCAAAGCAGCGCTGTTCTGATCTGAGATTTATGTAAAGCAAATGCAACACCAGTCTGGAGTGTTGGACAATAAATTTGGACACAGCTGTATATCTGGCAAGAATCAGCACTTCACTTCAAATCACTCATAGTAGTGAATAATTTGCCCAAAATAAAGCATCCCATTTTCCCTCTTTGTGAATCATCCGCAAGCAGATTATTAAGAAAGTATATTTGTTGTGTGTATAGTTATTTACCATACAATTTCTGTAAAAAATTAGTGTTGTCAATTTTATTTGTGAGTGATCAGATTCAAGTTTAGAACATCAGAAGTTGGAGTGGTGCATTGTTAGCACATTCTCAGTGGGAGCTAGATAAATTTCATGCCAGGGTTATGTGAATTCCTGTCCTGTTCTTCCACTACTTTCTATTATTTATTAAATTGTCCTGTTAAGTTGTTGTAGTTTTAGTTCTGAATTTGATTATAAAATAAATAAAGTATGCACATACATATAAATCTGTAAACCAAAACAATATTTCATTAAAAAATAGATTGTTTATGTAAAAAAACTCCTCAATTAACACTTCGAAGCATTAATCTAAATTAAATCTTTTATTACATGGATCAGGAACTCGACTAACCAAAGCAAATATAAGAGTACCTTGGTCAGAACAGAAATGCTGATTTACTCCAGTTCAGCTTCTTCCTAATGATTCAGAGCTGTTGAACGTGACACTCCCACACCCTTTACTTGTCAAAAGCTCTGATCCAGAAAACATTCCGAGGACAGAAAGCAGAGAGAGGACTCCCAGCAATGCTGGGGATCTGCCAAGGCAAGTAGTAGTGGTGTACAGCTGGGAAGACTATGCTTAAAAGATTTAGCATTTGTTAGTCACATTTCAGACTTCTAAGAAATGAATATGTAAAGTTATTTTTGGGGGATGCATTCTAATGATGCCACATAAAGTTGGTACCATAGGCTCAGACATAAAATTTTAAATGAACTGAAGAAAAACATGGCATTACTTATTTTTTCAGCCTCAAAACAACAAGATTGGTTGTTGCTTCAGCTTTTTTACAAGTCTCATCTTTTCTTCTGTATCATGAGAGAGCAGCTAACAAAATAAACATGCTAAAAGACATTTTTGCTTTCCCTACTTAATAAAAACTTCCACTGCAATTCAGGCACAGGAAGTCATCTCTACTCCCTCTGCTCTCTGTTCTTGAGAAAGATGCCAAGGTCATTAGGTGCCAAAAGACACATTTAAATGCCTACAGAGGTTGAGCTCCCAGGGAATTGGATGCCTGGCTTAATTACTAGTCTTGAAAATTGCTATCTCTATCTTAAGTTGCTTTTATAACCTTGAAAATTTGGCCTTAAACTACTCCTGAAAATAAGATTTAGAGACATAACACACTGCTGGCATTTTATCTGGGATCTCAATACCAAAGAACGGGCTCCTATTATTTAATAATTAAGGAAAAAAGCATAAATTATTCAGAGGAACTGTGTTTTCCTTCCCAAAGGAAGATGTTATATCCCAAACCTGAGCCTGCAGACAAACAAGCTTCTCTCCTGCTGACTTACAGCCACCCCAAGCTGTATGACAGGAATTGCTGCAACTCTCCACCTCCCCCTGGGCATCCTTCATCTCACCTGTGCCGAGGCTGCTGCTCCACGAGGGCAGCTCAGGACCTGCTTGTGACCTACACAAGGGGCTTCTGTCCAGCTCAGCCCCCTCCTGAACTGCCCTCTGAATGGACCTTTCTCTCCTCACTGTCCAGATTAAAATCCCCCAGGATTTCTTTTTAGAGGTCACACACATTGACCCCCACTCCACTGGACAACCTTCTGTCTCCCCCTGCATGAGACAGTGCCCAACACTGATGCAGCCCTTCTGCCTTGAAGTGGTTTTAGTTTCTAAAAAATGAATTTGGCTGTTCAGCAGAGGAGGTGTGGACATCAGGCACCCCAAGGTGACAGCAGCCACATGAGCTCCTGCATGATGAGTAGGACAGTCCAAAGCTATCATGGAATCATGGAATGGTTTGGGTTGGAAGGGATTTAAGGACCATCTCATTCCACCCCTGCCATGGCAGGGACAGCTTCCACTATCCCAGGCTGCTCCAAGCCCTGTCCAGCCTGGCCTTGGACACTTCCAGGGATCCAGGGGCAGCCACAGCTTCTCTGGGCACCTGTGCCAGGGCCTCAGCACCCTCTCAGGGAAGAATTCCCAATTCCCAATGTCCCATCTAACCCTGCCCCCTGTCAGTTTAAAGCCATTCCCCCTTGTCCTGTCCCTCCATCCCTTGCCCAAAGTCCCTCCCAGCTCTCCTGGAGCCCCTTCGGGCACTGGAAGGGGTTCTGAGGTCTCCCTGGAGCCATTTCCTCCCCAACACCTGGCTCTGCTCACACCTCCCTCACCTCAGCCGCACCAGGTCTTGTTTGAACAGCAGTGCAGAGCACTTTTCTCACTCCCTTCCTCTGGCAAAGGCAAACACCAAGGTCCCAGATCACTCTCCAAAATAGCAGCTTTTTCCTCCCCTCACCTACGGGCTTGATGACTGGTGCCGATATCTAATTAATTAATTAAGGTTAGCGG
Source organism: Acanthiza pusilla (assembly GCA_036630365.1). Lineage (NCBI taxonomy): Eukaryota > Metazoa > Chordata > Aves > Passeriformes > Acanthizidae > Acanthiza > Acanthiza pusilla. The sequence continues at coordinate 5,388,380 of JAXCHO010000001.1, forward strand.
AGGTTGGGGCCTGGAATCTGAGCAATTAAACTGTTTGCTCCCCTGCTAAAACAAACCCCATGCACGGGGCGAGCTGCCAAGGCTGGAATTTGTGAAATTTGACTCAGGGAAGGAGCTGCCCTGTGCCTGTCCCTCAGGGCTGCCCAGGGCTGGCTCTGCTGCTAGGTTCTGCCATGAAATCAGGGATGGCACAGAAGAGGTAGAAAGAAGTCCTGATAACTTTTGTTTTAAAGATGACTTTTCCTGTCCTTATCATGAACCTGAATATCTGGTATTTTAATTTTAAAGCCCAGCTCTTGAAATGGAGTGATTAGATATAATATCTCGCCTTTGACAAGAGAGCCTTTGTGGGTTCAAAGATGAGCTTGAAAATGAAAACTGATTAAAGCCCGAAGGGTCAAAGCCAGGGATGGAAATGAGAGTTACCTGACATGGATTTCTTTTTAAAGATCACACGCATTTAATCCTGTTGCACGATTCCTGACTTATATAATTTAGCGGTGCAGAAGCAGAACATGCAGTTCACAGAGGGACAAAGGTGACCTGGGCTGGGTGAGGAGGGGGAGCAAGAATTCTGCTCCAGGGGATTGCTGATGGAGGTGTCCGCTGAGGCAAGCTGCCCCCTGCCCCCCAGACATTTATCATTACCTGGCCTGGCATAAATATCTAAACAGAGAGATCACTCGTGCTGTAAATAGCAGAGAGACACCAGCTGGGAGGATTGTACTCATTGCTTTAAAAATTAATAGTGGTTTATTGTGAGTGTGTTCGGTTTTTTTTTGTTTTTTTCTTTTTTGGTTGGTTGGTTGGTTGGTTCGTTGGTTGGTTTTTCTGTTTGTTTTTTTGGGTTTTTTTTTTGGGGGGGTGGTTGGGGTTTTTTTGGGTGGGGTTTTTCTTTTTCTTTTTTTTTTTTTTTTGCAAAATTTCTTCATACTCTTCATGAAAATGAAGAAGAGCTGGAGAACATCCTAAATGCTACTATAGACAGAAAATGAGTGTGCAGCAGTATGGGCATCAGATGGTCACAGCTTGACAAAGCCCCTGGCACTTGGATCTGGATGGATCATGTTCATTACTGTCTGGATTTTCTGTCATTTCCAGGAATCTCTGTATACTGCACTTGCTTTTAATTAATCCAAACTTCTTGTTAAGGGATCCAGAAATTTTTAGAAAGCCCATTCCTCCTAAAACACAGGACATTTCCCAAGGACAATCCTGCAAATGGCAAGAAAGGTTGTACTGACAGGATTTCATTCCTATTATTGCCTTTTAAACTTTCTAAGGTATAATAGATTAAAGGTCATTTAAATAATTATAGTTGACATAAAACCAAAATAGCCTTGATGGTACCTCCCCAGAAACACAATTTAAAATAAACTTTTTCAAATAAAACCCCCCAAAGTTATTTTCTTTAAAAGATTCATGTGACCCACTAACCCCTGCAGTGTCATGTACCTTAACTAATTAACTATGCTCTTTATTGATCAGAAAAAACCCACCACAACAAAAACAAATAAACAGCAGAAAAAAACCCACAGGATTTCTCTAAATAAAGCAATTATTTATAAAATGGTTTTGACCAGTTTACAAGAAGAACATGCAGAGCCTCAGTGAACCTGGAGCCCGGGGGCCCACCATGGGAATCTGCCTTCTGGGCAAAACAAAGTCTTGGAAAAACACTGTCAGACACTCATATTTTCTACCTCCTGTTTTAAGGGCTTCTGCTCCAATCTGGAACTGCTCTGCTGTGACAGTGATTCAGTGTTCCTTTCCCCATCTCACTGGCGGAATGTGGGCAGAAAGAGCTCCCTGAAGACACAGGGCGTGAAGAGTTTAGGGCAGGTTTAGAGGGAGAAGAAAGGAAATGTATTTCTTCCTTCCTTCATTTAGTGCACAGTGAAAGGAATCTGGTCATGGGGAAGCATTTTTTGGAAGTAAAATCTGCTTTTGCTTGGATTTCAGCTCTTTCACAGCTGGTGACAATACCCAAGGCAAACACATTTCCTCCTGCAATGTAGCATTTCCTCAGACCCATTTCCTCCCCAGTTTGACTCCCATTCCTCAGCTGCTGATGCACAAGGTAGAACATGGAGGCATGAGAGGCCAGGGAGAGGTCTCCACATAAATCCTGCTCGTGAACACCTGTGCTGGTGTCATGGATGTGCAGAAAGCCCTGACTCTAAAACCTGGTGATTACCCTCCCTCTAGGGAGGAGGATGAGAACAACCTTAAGACAAGGGAACCCACTTAGAAAAACCATTAAATAAAGTCAGAGACACAGTTCCCTCTTGTATTCCTGCCCACCCGAGTTTTTACCACATAAGTCTTTTATTATCTCTGTGCCCAGAGATAAATGCAGGGCAAAACTTTTTACCCTACAGAGCCTTTTGGATCCAACACAGGTCTGATATCCCTAATTCCTTCCTTGCTTGCCCTCTATACACAAGAAGAGAGCCTTGATGCAGGAAAACACTTGAGGAGCTGCTTGATTTATTTAGGCATGTTCTTGTAGTCCTGACTGAATAGCTGAGCAGACCTGGACTTAAGAATATATTTAATTATGGAACCAGAATGAGGAATGCAGCTGTGACAGAACATGGTGAAAACAAGGCTAAAAGTGTATGGCAGAACATGCTACAAACCAGGAAACCACGATGGCCAAGCTGTCATCTGTACAGATGGTTTTCCTCAGCCAGAAATCTGCTTTATTCTGACACATAAAAAATTAAAACACCTTGCTAAAGAATCCTCTGGTTTACAAGACAAGCTGTTCTGGAGAGAATATAAATGTGTTGGCTGCTTCATTGGCAGTCTATGCTTCAGATTTATTTTTTTAAGATATAATGTCTGAAGCCATATTTCCCTGGTGATAAAAATCCCGTTAGTAATCCTGACAAAATCCTAAAGGGCTAAAAAGCAATGAAGAGGATTTCTAATGGTAAGTTATAAATCCTTTTAGAGAATATCTTGGTTTAAAATAATTCAGGGGAAAAAAAAAAAGAGAATCTTAGGGATGAGGTAGTTCTACTTAAAAATCCTATGGCGAGACCAAGGACACTTAGGAGAAATGCCATTTGCTGAGGCAAGGAGAGGACACTGAACAGCAGCTTTGGCTGATTTCCACTTATTGTCCCACACACTCTTCAAGACCTGATTTTCAGGTTTTTTTTCCTCACATAATTCGTGTCACAAAAGGATCTGACTTATGATTTTGATTATTACTTTAATCTGTAATTTGGAGGTGAAAGAATGCACATCTTTGCACACAACAGTAGAACATATGTAATGAAATTCACACTTGTGGAATACAAGAGGGTTTTTTGCTGAAAAAAGGTATGCATGTTACAAAAAAGCCCTGAAATAACTTAAGGAAGTCTCAAACAATGTAAATATATAGCTCACTCTACAAACTAAAAGGACAAACAGCATATCTAATATTATTCCTCTGCTAGACTTATAATAAACCTGAATTTGGTGTGGAAACTGCTCATTGAATGAAATGGGGGTGGTGAGGAATTAATTGGGGTCTCTGCACCTTGTGTCACCAAATGCAGAACAAGAGCCGTGATTAAGAATTCACTACATTCAATTATTAATTTATCAAAGAGGCTGCATTCTTCACTCACCTGGATTTTCACCAGGATGAAATCAACTGGATTCTACAGGAACTGATGAAACTGCTACATTTAAATAAATAATTTACACCTTCTGAAGATTTTGAAGCCCATTTGTGGCCCTCTAGAGCAGAGGTGCATCACTGGTTAAATCCTGCAGGCTGCAAAGGAATGATTACTGTGCTTTATCAGTGGCAATGGTAGTGCTTTTCACACAGTGAGGAATTAGAAAGGAGAAGCCACTGCTGAACACGCAGCTGACAAGAGGCTGGGAGAGGTGGGGAAGTCTCTCAGGGACAGACTTAGAAAAGCCATCTTGATAAATTGGAGGAACGGATTGAAATCGAGAAAATGAAATTCATGGAAGACAAATGCAAGGTACTGAGGTGTGGAAGGGAAATCAATGTGCCAACACCGAGTGGGACACAGCTGGAGGCACAGGGCAATGCGAACGGGAAATGAGGGGAGGCTGTGGTGGGGTTTGGGGGTGTCTGCCCATGCAGAGAGTGGGGGCTGAAGGATGCTCCCCTGGGAGCCTCTGCCTTCCTCCTCGTGTTCTCCCCCTTCTGTTTTCCTCATGTGCTCATAGCCCAAGCGCACAATTGGATTTAGCCTGAAATACTTTATTCAGTAGATTTGATTCTAACCGCTCAGTGAGGAGTTTTGGGATGGCTCCAACCCCTGTGTGTGAATAACTTAATCCCTCAAAAAAAATTTGTCTAGCCCTAAATCTAATCTTTACCTGGAGTACTCCTGTTCAAGCCATGGAAGCACTTTCCAGGTGGAATGCCATGAGCAAGACGTGCCTCAGGCAGCAGGACAAAACTAAATCTGTCGCAGGGGAAATCAGGGGGTAAGGGAAGACCTCTGAGTGACCTTACTGTGGGAAATTAAATCAAATGTGCAGGGGGCTACTGCAGGACTCCCTTTGGCCCCCTGGACAGTACCTAAACAGCATGGTCAGCCTTTCCTGTGCAACAGCATAGATGGGATTTTAATCTACAAATAAAGTTCTATTTGTTCCATTTATCCTCTTTGTAACTGCAGCAACTCCTTGTCAGACACTCCTCACACAGCAATATATGGCACGCTGTGTTTTTAGAAATGGTTCTCAGTCACACCTTTGCTAATTCAAAATGAGGATGTAATGGTATGGAAAATTAATACTGTTTCTCTGCTGTGTCACATAAAACTTGTTCAATATTCATGTAATAGCTTATTACTGATAAGATAAAATAATATGGACGGTGAAAAGCCATTTGTTTCAGAAGCACTGCGAACATTAAACCTTACAATAACTGTACTGACTACTAAAACACACAGCAATACTAACAAAACCCTGTAGGTTCAGCAATCAGCTGCTGAATCTACTACTCACAGGAGTTTGTATTGGAAGATGTGGGGGACTTGTGGTTGTTGGTTAATAAAGACTCGGGGGAAAACCATTCATAAATACACAGCCTATTTCAAAGCATCACAAAATGAAGAGTCTGAGACATTTTAGCAAACCTCCAAACTACGTTTTAAACTCTCCAGTTATGAAACAAATTGCTCCACATTGAGTCACTACCGAGAGAAAACTACCTTTAATGCTAGCAGAAAGTGTATTGCAGAAATTCCCCACATCTGCAAAGCACCTCACTTAAATGATAATTATGTTCCATAAAGTGCTGTTACTCTTAGTCACTATTTACTTTATCTATTCTGAGTCATATTAAGCGTAGTGTCTCAGCTGCAGAGAATTTCATTACAGCATTTGTTAAAGCATCTTTAATGGGCCAATTTCAGCATCCGTCTACTGTATCTCACTAAATGGTTTTTATTTGCTAAATGGTACAGTTTAGATGAAACACACTTCAACAAGAAATGCAGTTGTACTACTACAGATTTCACACTCACAGACAGAAGACTTTCTCTGAGATCACGGTGAGTAGCAGGGAAGTGAGGCTGTGTTCAGTGAGCTCTCTTTTGAATTGTTACACTAATAAACCTTCACAAAACTGCTTTGGACTAGAACTAAAATTTGAAATTAAACCAGAGTTTGGAGTTTTATTCAGAAGAAATAGAAGTGTTTCTTTGATGTTTTAATTTGTAAATGCTAATGGATTAACAACGTGGAGATTAAAAGGCGAAATAAATAGTTTAATGACCTTATTGGCTGTTCTGTTTCTGCCAAGTATTTCAGTCATGCTTTGTATGGGAGCGAGACATTCAAATAAAACAAATTTACCATGCATTGTAAATAAAGCAGAGTACAGCAAGTCTTGTCAGTGTGGTTACCTACTCTAATGCTCAATAGGTCTCTCCATCTACTTGTCTGCAAACAAGACATCTATATTTTCAAAATTACATACTTGAAACATCATAGGATAAAAAACTCTCAAGTTCAGTTCACACTAGAACATTTTAGTCATGTATATCTGCAGTTAAACAGTGTGATAGTAGAGGTAAAGCTTCAAGTTTCAGCCTTGGGGTGTTTTTTTACAGAATTCCTTCAGATTTGTTCCTGCTTTAGCCTAGACCAGACAGTTCTGCTAAGAGCAGGCTCCAACCCTCTGTGATTGATCTTTAAATTTACACTGTGTTGATTTTGTAGTGGGCTTGATTCCTGCATTTTATCTTCCTTTTCCTTCCTAAGTACCCCACACTTCCACACACCTGAATCCAGGACTTCAGAGCCCTTTCAGTCTCTATTAGGTGAAGGAAAGAGAAATATCACTCCAGCTGACACCACTGAAGTGATGCTATCAGTTACATTAATGCCTGGAAAGGGTATCTCCTCCGAGACCTGCCAGCAAACAAACATGCCTGGAATTCAACAGGAGCCTTCAGGCACTAAGGACAGACAGTTTGGCCAACCTGGCTGCTTGCAGCTTAATTCCCTAATTTGACAATACCCATCCGCTTCTATTCAAACAAACATTTCTCTCCACCTGCAGAGGTCTCTGCACAAGACCAGAGCAGCAAAGGTGTTGGCCCATGAGATGCTGTCCCCTTACTTTGAATTTCTATGACTTTTATTTATCCCAGGCAGAATTCTATGCTCTGATCATCACTACATATCACAGAAGTTTCCAGCAAACAACATGTAAATATGAAGTAGAATTTGTGGTTAAAAATCCACAGTTTTTTCCTGAAAATCAGAGAAAAAACTTACAAAGCAATCTACATTTGCATGGCCTACCACTCTCTTGAATGATGTTTGCCTAAGGTGAAAAATATCAGCAACAGAAGACATTTGCAGATGAAGGCAAGACAGACTCACTGCTGCCATGGCTTTTTGTGGCTGGGACCTGAGAAGATCTGATAAGGAGAGGTCAAAATAAACTCCCACAGCATCCCTCACCCAGCTCGAGCCTTTCCATCCCTCTGGGGGGAAAGTGAGAAGCCCACAAAGCTGTCTTTAAAGAGGACTGAGGTGCAATCAATGGAAGAAGAGCTGCAGGGGCAGGGACACAATGAAACCCTGTGACAGAGAAGTCAATTGGTCCTGTGTCTGTTCCTAGGGAGTTTCCTGAGCTGGAAGGTGCCCACAGGAATCACTGAGCCCAACCCCACGCCTTGCACAGGACACCCCAAAAATCCCACCCTGTGCCCAGGGGCGCTGTCCAAACTCTCCCAGATCTCTGACAGCCTCAGCCATGCCCATTCCCATTCCCATGCCCATTCCCATTCCCTGGGGAGCCCGGGCAGTGCCCAGCACCTCTGTTAATGGAGATGGAAACTCTGCGGGCTCGCAGCTGATGTGGAAGGAAAGGTGGCTGCTCTCTGCTAATCACTTGCCCTGGATTAATCAGCAGAGAGGCAGAGCAGGTCAGTGGCACACAGGGTCACAGCACCGTGAGCTCCACGCCAGCGTGGGCAGTGGCACCACAGGGGGAGGTCAGCAGCAGCTAACGATGGCAGCCCCGACAAAAACAGCCAAAGCAGCAGGTGATCTGCAAAGCACATACCTGCAATTAACAACCCAGTGCTCTTTGGGTTTATGGTGGGGTTTTTTCCTCATTAATTAATTCCCTCAGGTAGTTAAAAGGAATATGAACTGTGTGCCCAGTTTGAAGAAGTCAGGAAAAGTTTTCCTTTTTTCGCCCTAATATTTCAGTGCATCACAGCATGTTTTGTAGTTGTTGGCCAAGGACTGACAGTTGCTTTTCATGAAGCACACTGCTTTGCTGACTTTTGATGCTGAACTAAATTATCAGCTATAGCTTTGTACTGTTCCCTTCTGTATGCATTTTCTCTTTAATTAAAGTTGTTGGAGGTCGTTGCACATTGCTGAAATCTCTGCAGGGAAAACACTCTTCCTCTGTTTTGGTGCAGTTTGGGTCTATGACTCCTTTCTTATTCTCATTGAATTAATGTTGTTTTTAAAGGACAGAACTATTAAACAGGAGTGAAGGTGCAAATGAGGGCAGTTTTTGTCAGTATCTTTGCAAAAATAATGTTGCTCTTTATGGTTCAACCCTGCCAAGCAGTTAAGCACATGCTTATCTTAAATAGCTCCACTGAAATCAATGAAACAACTCACATGACAGCAAGAGACACTGATCAGGGACTTGCTCCAATGGATGCTTTATGTCTTATGATTAAAAATAATTCCTGCTTGGGAGCTTGGAAAGCATTTGCTCAAGCCTGCTGTTTGCTGGTCTCTTCCCTGAATGTCCTCTTGATTAGCACACAAGCTCCATACAAAATATTTGGAAGATTTATATTTTCTAGGTATCCAAGTGGTGCTTTTCTTTTAATTTGGATATGAATGCCAAGGCAACTTTATGCTCCTTTTCTTCTCAAATGCTCTGCTGCCACATGTCAATACTGCTCTCTGGCAGGTCTCATAAGAGCTGGAAATATAAAGTACACCTGCTGTGGCCATCTCTGTGTTTTCAGTTTTTGTAGTGGTTGGAACACAGTTTTCTGATGCCTGCCTTCAATGATCTTCATCTTCCTGGACTGATTTGCTGAATTTTTAACCGCATCCAGCACTTTGGCCAATACCCTAATCTCAGCAATATTTATTGTTCTCTTTATTTAGCTCCATCTCTTTATCACACATGCTCCTTCCATTGTTATGTCTGTTTTTCAGGTAATAAGCTGCAAAAAATAATGTATCTTTTTTTGGTGCAGATTCAAAGGAAAAGGTCTCTAATTATGATGACTGTGCTCAAGACTGCCCATTATCCACAAGGATTTCTGCTGTCCCTGTTGCCACGAGCAGGAGGGCAGAGAGAGCCAGGGCTCAGCCCTTCCCTGGCACATTCAGGAGCAAAACTCACTGAGTTTCACCGAAGCACGAGGTCAAGCTCAGGCTGTGCTGATCTCCTCAGGGTCAAACTGCACGAGAGATGAGTCTGAAGTGACTAATTTTAACTCTATGCTTTTATAATTCCGGGACTTCTTTTCCGAACACTGTTATGACAAATTTGTTACTGAATTTCCCAGACAGGTTTTTAAGCCACCTCCAGGCTGCAAAGCTGAAGAATAGCTCACATTTAGAAAATTACAATAATAAAATCCACATACAAGGACTGACTCTATAATGAGACTTTTTCGTGTTATTTTGCTTCTGAGTGAGACAATCTGCCCAAACTCCTCCAATAATCAAAGAGGAGGTTTGCTGTCTGCGAGGAGAAGATGCAAATCCTGATTCTATTCTTTAGTGGTGCTGAGAGCAGGAGCCCAGCTCGTGTTTGGTATGAATTCAGTTAGTCTTTTATGACATTGTAATATGCAACTCAAAAGAACTCATCAACTTGATCTAATCTAAGCTTCTCTACAGAAAACTCAAATAAGCCTGAATTCTTGGATTAGTCAGTGTTTGCAGCCACTTGAATTACATTTCATATATACATAAAGTGAGCATATGAATCTCAGCAGTTAAGTACTCTGCTGTCAATTTCCATTTTTTTCCTTAAGAAAAGAGTAAAACATATTTAAACTCATCATGCTGAGAAGCAGTATCTGGCTGTGATCAGATACAATCAACCGAAAGAAAAGAAATAGCCATATTTGCATCCATAATCTTTTTTATCTTGACACTGAAGGCTAATTGTCATATCAGGAAACGCAGAATGAAATACAGTATATGTGCCTGAAGGTACCATGTTTACAAAATTGCTTAACAGCAGCTACTACTTGCTGTTTTGACAAAGATATACTCTTGCTGTCTGATAGCACATTTCTGTAGGAAATAATTTTGAGTAGGCCCTGTCAAATAAAGTTAGATTTAATGCAGCCACAATGTTAGTAATAAAGAGGAAGCATTGACATTTTCTTCTTTATAATTAGATGTTGCCACCGATATCCAGCACGAAGACACTGCTGTCCTGAATTGTGATTGTTGCTGGAATGCTCATTGCATTCCCTGAAATCTGTACTGTCCCTGTGGGTGCACAGCACATGCACACAAGTGTTGTACTTCTGATTGAGCTGTCATAAATCCATCAGAATGTGATAGAACTCCACCAGATGAACCCTACCTGAACATACAGCAAATATATCCCTCGGCGCCACTGGCTATTTGTATTATATTTCACATTTTAGGGACAATAGGAATGTGTTATTCTCTGGGAAAGTGTCTTCTAACAGCCTAAAAATTAATAGAGGCTGAGATTTGCTTTCATACACCACATATGCCCGGGGGTTTTTGCTTTTGTTTTTGTCTTCTGCAGGTAATCATTTACCTGAATGAAGTTACCAGATGATGCAATGGAAAATAGACAAGTTATTACAGGAGGGCTGTGACAGCCTAATCAGGAGCAGGTCCCACTGCATTATCAATCACGGAATCGCAGCATGGTTTCAGTTGGAAGGGACATTAATGTCCATCCTGTCCCTCTCCTGCCATGGGCAGGGACACCTCCCACTGTCCCAGGTTGCTCCAAGCCCTGTCCAGCCTGGCCTTGGACACTTCCAGGGATGGAGCAGCCACAGCTTCTCTGGGCACCTGTGCCAGGATGTGCCCACCCTCACAGGGAGCAATTCCTTCCCAATATCCAATCCAACTCTGGCAGTTTAAAGCCATTCTCCCTTGTCCTGCCACTCCAGGCCATGGCAAATTGTCCCTCTCCAGGTTTCTTGTGGCTCCTTCAGGAGAGCCCCAAGGAATGAGCACTTCCAGAGAGGAGAAGACTTCTTGGCGCTGCCAAAGAGATCCCACAGTGCCCATTTGGCCCCAGAGCCTGTCCTTATAAACTGAAAACAAGGAATAAAGATAGATTCATCTGTTACTGAGTGGAACCACTGGAGCCTTTCCTATGGCCCTTGATCCAATTTGTAATGTTGCAATCAGCTTACACAGATCCCATGTAAATACAGCAAACGAGAGGGAGATGGAAACAAAGGCCGGTGGAAACAGAATAGAAAACGCAGTTATAAATATTATAAATCCTGCAGCAACCAGACAGCCTCTTTTTATCCCAAAAGGTAGAGAGATGGAACTGATTAGTTCTCACTGAGGAAAGGATATTGATGTTTAATACCTTTTTGAGGCAGTTGAGCTCAGTTATTGGATTCAAAGCAGGATACCTGATGGTGCAGACAGCAGCACATAACTCTGTTTCCTTCCCTAACAACTGCAAGTCCACAAGAAAATTACCAGTTTCAGCTCAGAAATGAAGGTGTTCTTTTGCTGGCTGAAAATAATTTATTTATGAAACAATTTTAAATTATTTGCCATTTGCAATGCCAGGAAGAAACAGCACATTTGTTCAGCCAAAATACAGTTATCTCTGCGGTGAGGTTTAGAGTGGTCTTACTGTTTGTCATCTTTTAGGCTGAATTTTTATTGGTTTTACAAATGTTAACACATACTGTTAAGCAAGATTTAGGCAAGGCAGATAATGTTAGAGTGAATATGGTTAGGTTTACTCCTAAAAAAAACCCCCAAATCTCTGAAGGTGAAAAGAAAAAATAATGAAAAACTAATGGCACAAGAAATGAAGAATTAAAAAGTTAATAATTTGCACACACAAAATTGCCTTTCTGGAGTGACCTCCATGAAGGCTTTTGGGCCAAACAGGTGCTTATTTTTCAAGAGTTGAAATGCTCATTTACTACTTTCAAAGTGAAATAATTTGACTTTTTTTTTTGTTTGTTTCATATTAATATCTGGTTTAGTCATCATAAAAAAGCCAGAATATTAACATTAAGAAATAAAGAAAGAAGTTTAAAATCCTTAGAAATACAAACTATAATTTTTATTCAAACAGGTTACCTAAGTTGACACTTAATTTGTTTACTAATAAAAATACTTTCCTCCAGCATGACTAAAATGAAAAAAAAAAAAAAAAAAAAAAAGAGGAACCCACCACAAAAACCCCCAAAAGCCAAAAACCCAACAAAACCCCCAAAAAACCTATCAATTACTTACACAGCTCTTTGAAGACCTTCTTGGAAGCTCTTTACTACAAGTTTTATTTATAGAATATGATTTCTGGCAATCAGACATTGTACCTAGCCCCTGTTTTAAATAAGGGGACAAAGTGATGATATAAATGAGAACTCCTAAAAAAATACAAAATGAGTCTGATGCAGAATATGAAACTTTGGGAAACAAAAATATAAACACCAGTAGGTGCCATATACCAAAACCATATTTTGGTCCTGCAATGCCCTTCTAAATTCACCAGGATCTTACAGGTATTTCTGCTAAAAGCCAGTGCATAAGCGGACTTTTTGACATATGAAATAGCAGCACAATCATTTTCTGTTCATGGCCTCCAATCCTCCAAAGGGAAACTGAAAATAATATAGCCTAATTACAACTCTGAATAAAACAGTTTTATTACCGAATGAATGACTTTAATTCTTTGTTTGCTCTCAAATGATACGTGAAAATTAATATGTGGCAAATTAACACCATAAAATTTGGGAGTGAAGGATTTTTTTTCAGTTTGCCTTGCCCTACTTGTAGCGAGGGAATTACAATTTCTCTTCTGTATCACAGGCAATAAAGAACAGCAGATCATAGTAATGATAGAAGTTATATAGCACGGGGCTTGCCTTACGGCATAATTCAGTCATTCAGAAGTCTTCACGCTTACAAATGTATTTTAAATATGTCTCCAAACTGAAATGTGGCTGTTTCAGTTCGCACCAGGCTTTGCACCTCAGTGGGGATGATGCAGGGAACATCATGAAGTGCTACAGCTCATGATAAAGCCTGGATTCTGCTCCAGCACATCCCCACATCAGGACATTGCTCCTCAGCACCATGGCACAATTAGGCACCTGAGGGCTCTATTGCCCCATAATGAAGTCCAATTAAGATTCATTAACCTCTGGCCTCCTTCACTTATTTGATGGACAGCAATCATCTCAGGGAAAAAGCAAAAAGGTGAACTTCAATGAGCTCGGTTCAGAGAATGACATTTTGAGGAATTAAAGACACCTTAGATGACAATTTACATCTGAAGCATCAAGGTATGTTGACATATTGATTGATAAATGGAAGCATTATATGAGATGGTCATGCTGGCTGAACATTCAGAGTGATTTATGCTGAAACATTTGCTTTTTATACGTGTACCATTTTTTTATGTTAACAATAAAGTGCTGTAAATGCTACATTAGTAATAAAATATGCACTGGCTATGTGCTTTATTGGCTTTATTTGTGTATGAATAAATACCACCACATTCACACAAAAATGATATGGAAATAATATAGCTTGACTAGGCACAGTGACAACCTGTAACTATCCTAAGGTAAAATTGATGTTAAAATCCAAGAATGGAAGTCTGCACAAACCATGATTCATGGTGGGAGGTACATCTTACCACTATGCTTAAGGAGAAATGTGTCAAAAGAAAGAAGAAAGGATGTATCAGAGTTACTCGGAAAGCAGAGGAGATGACTATGTGGAAGGGACAACACTTAACTGATTTATGCTAGTGCTTAGAAACAGTTCAGACTTTTGATGTTCCTCTGAGATTAACAACACCATCACTCTCTATTATAGGTACCCACACATGCAGTATTACTCTGCTGCAGCATGAGACACAGCAGCGAAGCAGTTACAGAAATGCCAGAGTTTTTCTTTCCCCCCAGCAATGAACATTTTATCACCTCCTGGTGACCAGTCCACTTGCAAATGGGGAATGGTTTTTCTTCAGGAAAGACCGCTCTGAAAGAAGGGGCCAGCGTGGGGCATCCCCATTGCTATGGAGCCACATGAAATATGCTCCAAGCAAGATTTCCTGGAAGACCAAGCATCCTGCTCTGCAACCATCAGCCTGTGCATTTCTTGCATGCACAGAGATGCCCCTGGGAGGCATCACTCCTAATGTGTATGTACAACACAGATGCTCCGTGCACGTGCATTACACCCAGCGCTTTCATCCATGACTGACTTCCCAGACATGCAAAGTAAACCCAAATATTTCTTAAAGTCCATGGCTTACTTTATGGTTTAGCAATAAATATGCAGAGCATACACCATATTGTCAAGATTTAAAGGGTTAGTTTGACTCACTGCCTACCTGCAGTGCCCTGGCCTTGACACACATCAGTAAGACACAGAGGAATTCTGGAGATCAAGACTGCTATATACTTGTATAAAACATTTACTTTGAAAAATGTATAGGATTGAAAAGGAGAATAAGCAGAGAAAACTTCTGACATGTGGTACTTTGTGCAGAAGTATGCACAAAGGAGCTGGGATAGGTAGGAGGATTTGGAAATTCATAATAGCAGCATTTCCGAGTTAGCTGCAGTGTGCTGTGACTTTTTGCAAGAACTCTTGCATTGAGCGTTTTACCTCACACAGATTACCTGGCTCGGGCATAGCCCAATGCTAATAACTTCTCCTGAGCTAGGTAAGGACTCAGGATTCATGGGATGCAGAATAGCAGTGCGGAATGGAAGTGCTGTGGAATTACTGCAGCACATTAGGCTCTTTCTGTATAAAGTGTGAAGTGTCAGCTCAGATGCAGGCTGCCAATGGAGCATGAATTATCACAGCATCAAAGGTATGGGAAGACACTGTGCTGTCCTGAAATCCTAACTTCCTCTGGGACAACAAAGCCCTGGCACTGTAGGGAAGCCCTATTTTGTTGACAGAAATAGCCCTCTTTGAGGGGCCAGAAGAGACACAGAGCCTCCCCCAGTGCAAAGGAGAGCAGCCTTTTCATTTTGGTGGCTTTCCTAAAGCTCTGGCCACCCCCTCAATGCAGCCCTCACCATCCCTTCCCTGAGCAAATTGCAAATTACAGTTACAGAAGGCAGCAGAAACAGCAGGTACCTTTTATAATCAAAGATCTCAATAGTTACAGAACACCATGTAAAAGCCATTTCCTCAGTTCAGCAAGGACTAAGTGGCAACAAGGGAGAGGATGAAGCAGGGACAATGGCAATTAAAAGCAAAAAGGATATAAAAATATTCCCAAATGCCTCAAAAGTAGCAGGAAGAGAAGACCATTTCAGTCTTAGCTAGCATTAACCTCTTTACATGGAAACCGAGGCTGGAGGTAGAAATGGCAGTGCCCAGGATTTTGTTATTCACAGCATCCAGTGGTGATGTGAATTCGGGGAGGGAGGGGATCTCACACCACTCAGAGATAACAATTACCCCCCGTACACATAGGCACATGCACATTTATCTCAGACACACACAAACAAGCCTGCTGGCACATATAATGTACTCCAAAAACCCAATTTGTTCTCACTTCATTATTTTCAAATACACAGGGAGAGTTCTGGGAATGCAGGTTGTTGCTATGCCAAATTCTGCAGAATGTAAGTTCCTTTGGTATTAAGAGGAGTCTTTATACCATTTTCTCTCTAATTTTCCACTACAGCACTGCCAAACACCATTTAGCTTTGCTCAGAAAGTTGAAGCTTTTGTAGGCAAAGCCCCAGAAACACTTCTCTTTTTTTTTTTTCCTTTACTCCTGTGAGCAGCCACATAAATCCCAGATGTGCTCTATTCTGCATGAAGTAAATATTGAAACTGTGCTAGGAGATATTCAAATAGAGCTGACAGAGATGTGAGCCTGAGATCCAAAGTGTGTTGAACACGAAACAGTTCTATCAGCAATTGCCCACTCTGACAGTGCTGCATATCTGCTGTCTGCAATCAGTGCAGAGGGCCATAGATCTTCCTAATCACCTTTCTCTCCTGTGACAAATATGAGCAAGCTAAAGCTAAGGTCAAATGAAAGGACTAAACACCTTCCATACATCAGGAAAGTTACCCTCACTCAAAATATGAAGCTCAGCATCCAGCAAGCTTGAGTGATGTAAAGCACTTTGACAGGAGGTCTGGCAAAAAAAAACCAAACCAGCATTGAAGAAGCTGATGCAAAGTTGCTTGAGGGTGGTTGGAAGCTGGGGAAGGTGGATCATGCCACTGAAGCACAATCTGTGAGCACACAGCTCAACACATCACACTTAGCAGTGATGCAAGAGGTGTTTGTTGCTATTACCAAATATATTTGTTCTTTTGGAAAGGAAACAGAGGTGCGCCCCATGGGCTTGTGTGAAGCTTTTACTTGAGTAAAAATTGAGGGTTTTTTGCCATCAGTGAGTGGCCTCAATAGAGCCCAGCCTGGAGGGAATCTTCTTGAGGTGAGCTCAGCAGAGAGGATCCCCCATGGCTGTGCCACCACAGGCTTGACTTCAGCAGAGGAGGTGTGACAGGGAATGTCCCACTTTGGTGCAGCTGCCAGGACCTGGAGGCTTTCCCTGTGAAGAGAGCTGTGAATCTTGCCCACCACTGCCTCACCTGGGTGCCAGGAGACACCCCTAATTCCTGAGGAAAGCTGTGAAAAGCAGACCTCAGTCCTTTAGTTGTGTTTCACCATGGAGCATGAGAGAGTTCAACACTCACACCCCATGACCTGGAGGGGGGTGACTGACTCCTTTCTTTTAGAAAAAAATCAAGGTTTTAGTAACTATCCTCAGGAAAAGAAGCAAGATGGGAGAAAAGAAAGGCCCAAATCACCAAAAAATCCTGGAACTCAATCCCCTGTCTGAGCATCTCAATGAGATGACAGAATGACTTTATCTTGGAGCAAATGGGATGTAAAAAATACAACTTTTCCCAGGTACAGCAAGCAGGAACAGGCACAGAGGTATCTGAATGAAAGTCCAAACCCGAACTTTGTGCAAGGCAGTGTGAGTAGTCAGTAATTATTTATAGCTACAGGCCAGTGCCTTCTGAGCATAGGAGAAGCACTAAGCAAGTTACCTTTCACCATGAAAGAGGCTCTGGGAATATTTCAGGAGGTTATG
Organism: Acanthiza pusilla; assembly: GCA_036630365.1. Taxonomy (NCBI): domain Eukaryota; kingdom Metazoa; phylum Chordata; class Aves; order Passeriformes; family Acanthizidae; genus Acanthiza; species Acanthiza pusilla. The sequence goes on from JAXCHO010000001.1 coordinate 5,405,224, forward strand.
GGAAGAATATCTGTTGAGGGGTCAGGGCTCAGGGCAGGAGGCTGCCTGCTACAGTCTGAATTATATTATTTTATTCTGCAACCCCAGAATGTTCTATTTCATCTGTCACAGAAAATGTCAGTCAGTTCTTTAAGTACAGCCTATACCTGAGTTTATTTGAATTATTATACGAAGGAGAAATGGCTTTTCCTTTCCCCAAATGAAGCCCCTAAAGTCAGTGATTCCACAACACAGATTCTAAATTCAAGGAAACTTTATCCAAAAGCAAGGGAAGAACAGTCCCAAACCCATCAGAGCACTAGAGAACCAGAGGCAAATTTTGTTCTGAAGAGCTCCTGTGAGCCCTTGGGTTGGGGGCCTTTGCTGTGTACTCCACCACTCCTCTCCTCATCCTTCTTGTGCTCCATTGCCTCTTCAGGGGCTTTCCAAAGCTGTTTCAGATTTTTAGGTTCTCATGACAAGCAGGCTAAACTCTTCTTCCTGCCAACCCCACACCAGTCCGAAATTATATCATGGCTGATATATTGGTGGCTTCAATTTGTACTGGTAGCATCCTTTTCCAGACAGGGAATATATGGAAAGACGTTAGCCAAGAACAGAATCTATTCACCTTCTAATCCTATTCCACTCACCTGAGGGAAAAAAGGAAGGAATATAGTCTTAAATTTTCCAAATTTGCTAAATCAGCAAACACAAATCTTCGATGAGACTGAGCATTGCACAGCAACTAGGAGGAATTCCATCTGCTCTGAGAGCCCCCTCATCCAAAATGGAAATGCACAGAAAATTGGTTTGCTCCCCCATTACACGAGGTTGGGCAGATGGCTTTGGAGTCTGTGTCCGAGGGCTCTACCCCAGCACAGCGCTCAGCTCTCCCAGCAGGTCATTTGCCATGGTCCAAGTGGCCATGCAGCCCTGGCACATCCCACACCTGTGGAATTGCCCCTCTCCCATGTGTGCATCCACAGAGATGCAGCTCTAGGAGGAGATAACACCCACATTCTTTTAGCCTAGAGTCATATTTCCATTGTCATTTCAGCTCAGACCCATTTCTAAATGCTTTCTAGGAAAGTGCTGTGACGTGTCCGTGTGGTGTTCAGCCACTGAGGACATCCTGGCTGCAGCACTCTGCCGGGACTGCCAGGAGAGCCAGAATCCAACCCTCAGTGTCCCAGGGACACGTGCTGGGGATGCTTGCCACTTGCTGAAAGACACGTCTGAGTGAGCTAACGCAAGGGGCAGGAAGCAGCTCTGCCCTGCCCTGCCCTCCCTGGGGACCTGGTGACAGTGCCAGGGCACAGCTCGTGTGTGACTGCAAGCAGGGCAGCCCCACCGGCTCAGGCAGCCCAGAAAAAGCCACATTCCCACACACAGGCTCAGGTTTTGTCAATGAATTATATCCCTTTCCCCAGATGCAAAGAAGGCCAAAAGTACCCCGTTGTGTTACAGGGTAATATAAATGTTGTTTTTGGACTTTGGTGCTCCGGTGCTCATTTGCCAATTACATGAGGCTCAATTGTTCGTACGAGAATTCCTTGTTGACTAATTGGCTAAAAACATACACAGCTAAGTAGCACACTGTGTCCTACTTCGATGAAATGTGCTGCCATTCCATCCTAATTAGAGATACCCATTTGCTCTTTTAATTGCATACCTTTGCATATTTACAGCAATTAATAAATCGCAAAAGTGGAACATACTAAGTCGGTCTAATATTTGCATTTCTGCTTGTTCAGTCCGTTAAGGTGCTGCTTCCACATTAGGCTTTAATTATGCGAGGAATACAGAACACCTGATGCCATGCTGGAACCCACAATGGTTTTCTTTGGATTCCTCTACCTGGTCACTGACCAAAGCAGTGTTTTCCCCACAAAAATTGGCTAAAGATCTACTTCCTGAGGAATTAATGCTGTAATTGCATGCGTTTTTCTAGCTGGCTATTATGCCCTTGAAATACTGATACAATCTTAATTACAGAAGTACGAACAATACAATTTTTGTGAACTGTTTTCTATTCCGTGCCAATTATGCAAGTAATAAACCACACTCAGTAAAAAAAATTACACCTTTTAGCAGTGCCCAAGTCTTTTCTATATTTTTAACAATTTTGGGAGCTGTTTATTTTTACTGCCTGAAGATATCCTCCCACAATAGATATTCTAACACCAAAAGGGATAATCAGTTTATTTCTGAAATTTTCTTATTAAACATGCTGGATTTTTAGTTGGTTGTTGGTCTGACCTGTTCTTTTGGCTTCATTGAGGCTATACCAGTTTTCATCAGCTGGGATCTGGCTCAGCTTATAATTTTAGAGGATCTGATTATGTTTTGTCTGGAAATTCAGGGTCTCTTTTCTCCATTAAGAATCTTTTTTACCACTGAACAGAGATAATTAATGTTTTTTAAGGTGTTCGGTGTACATGCACACATATGTAGAGGTAACACATATTTTTTATTTTAAACTGTGATTTGTGTAACAAAACAAATAAGAGCAAGGAGGTTTTACAGACAACAAGCTCAGCACAAGAAATTATGTATTTTTTCTAAATCTTCATGCATGCTCACTGCTTTCCAAAATCTCACTAAATCCACTCACGCCGCTCTTGTGAAATTGAAGCCTTGAGATTACCCACAGTCCTCATTTCAGAAAACAAAAGGCATCTGACATCCCTGCCTGAAACATCTGGCTTTGCACCTGACTCTGGATTAGGGTTTTATCTGGTGGCATTTGCTGGGGCTGCGCTGGTGCCAGCAGAGCTCATCTGAGCTGAGCCAAAAACCTTCCCCTTTACTGCAGCCTTTACTCTTTCTGGACACAGAAAGTCCAGTTCTTAATGCAACAGGTCCAGCTCACGGGATTTTTGGATGCTGTTCATAGCCCTGGCAAAACCAAGAGCATGGCAGAAAAAGAGAGCAAACACAGTGCTGTGTCACTGCAACAGTTTCCCAGGGAGTCTCTCAGTCTGAGATCACCGATGCTCCGTGGCAGTGGCAGGGAAGAAGGGACAAAGAAAAAGGGGAAATGGTCATGGCATTTCTATCTATTCTGTCCTGGAATGTTGCTGCTGAGGAGAGCAGCCCTGGTGCTGGCACAATTCCCAGCAGTGCCCCAGTGCACAGGGGGCTTCCCCAAACTGGGAGACCCTCTGGGAGAGGCAGCAGGTGCCTGCAGCTCGTGTGACAGAGGCTGGCAGGACCTGGGTGGGACCAGGACAGCAGCCAAACCCTCCCACACCGACAAGAGCAGCCCCTGGGAAGCGCTTGGTGCCCAGGAATGCTGTCCCCAGGGCAGATGGCACAGATGGCACTGGAGCCCTGCCAGCTCCACCGGGAGCATTGGTACCCAGCTGACATAAAGCCACAACTGACAGAGCTGCCCAGGGGAACACAGTGCCCACCAAGGGCCAGCTGCAGGCTGTGCCCTGCCCCTGCCCCAGCTCCATCCAGCAGCAGTGGGCACAGCTCTGGCAGAGGAAATCCTCCCCTTAGTGCCAGGGCTGCAGGAGGTGGGGAGGAGGTCGAGGAATAGCAGTGACTGTGAGACAGAGACAGGAATCACACCCTAGCTACCCTGAGACAAACCAAACAGGCAGAAGATTGTGTGCTGTGGAGGATTCCCCATCCCTGGCAGTGTCCAAGGCCAGTTTGGAGGGCTTTGAGCAGCCTGTCCCTGCTCATGGACGAGGAAATGGACTGGATGGTCGTTAAGGTCCCTTCCAAACCAAGCCGTTCTAGGATTTCATGATTCCCTGTCCTCCATTCACCTGGCTGAACACAGTGACAAAAGCCATGGGGCAATGGAAATAGATTCCTGCCCAGTGCATTGCCTCCATGACTGTCCCACCCGCCCTGGTGCTTGTCACGATGGCTGTGGCACCAAACAGTAACACATCGCTGGCTGTTTGGCCAGTGGCTTCAGAGGTTGCATTTAAATCCATTTTCTATTCTTTTCATAGTAAAAAGCCAAGTCCGGGTTCAGCACCTTAAACCAAAATCACTGCCATTCTCTGAAAGCTATTTTTTGCCCGCTTCTCTACATCTCTCAGAGTTACAAACATTTCAGCCACAGTGATATCTGTAGTTCTTTGGCAGAGAGGACGATTGGATTAGCAAACCCTTCAGATGTTGTATTTTGCAGAAAGTGTTCAAAATATCAGGCCTAGGTGGGGCAGAAATGAATCTTGCATCATTCCCTCCACCAAGGGTGTCAACCCTAATGCCATAATTTCAGAAGTCTTTATGGCACATATTTAATTCTGCAGTTATATTTGCATGCATGCATTCATTCATTTATTCATTCAATACTAAGCCTGACATTTGTAAAAAACATACAGCTGGTGAATGAGAGAGTTTTCTTATTCTTCATAAGTAGAAATTTCAGATTTTAATGTCAAAAGATAAAAATAACTGTTGGGGTTTTTGTTTGGTTGTTTTTTTCCCCTCACTGTACAGAGAATTTTTATAAAAGGAGATTTGCAATTTCAAACTAAACAAACAAATTGTGTTTGCACTGCAACTTTCTTCCTTACCAATTTCAGTTGTTTTCAGAGAAAAAGGGGAGGAGAAGGCTACATGAAGATGAAAGGGAAATTTACCCCAATGGTGAGCTTTCAAAAGCTGAAGAGTACAAAGAAAACCTGATCAAAAACTTATTACCAGAAACTGGAATGACTATATGTGTCTGGGGAGGGGGAGAAATGCAATATCACAAGCAAAGAAAATTCAAATACAATAGAAAATGGTGCTGGATGTCCAGTGGGAGATGGAATGATTTCCTCTGAGCTCATGGGAAATTACTGTATGGATATCTGAACGATGGGTCATATCTGGTGTTGAAACCAAACCGACTTTTACTGTGTTACATTCAGATATGGGCAGAGTTTAGTTTGTAAGTAAACATCAGCAAACTAAACAACAGCTGCTAGAGACACAATTTAAAAACCAAACAAAGACAAACCTCATCAACACAACGATGCAGGTATCTGCATTTTTTACTTGATGTGAAACGATGCAGAAGTGTAAGACCAATTAAAAAGCAAAATTTAATTTAAATTTATGCCCTACAGGAAAACATATATTAAGCATTTGATAGTGAACACAAAATGGATTCATGCTGTCAGTCCTCAGCATCTCTAGTGAGCTCATCAGAAGCGCAGAGCCACGAAGACACAGCCAGGAATGGCCTTAGAGGCTACTGAGGCACAGCCTGGCATGAACCTGAACATTCGATGTGGCTCCCAAGGGACAAAGGGGACCCTGCACTCCCTGCCATACACTCAGCAGGAAAATGGCTCCTCAGATTGACTACACCTGCACAAAAGTGGAGACGGTGATATAGAAGGAACGCATGCAGGACAAGGGAAATCTGTCCATTTAAATAACTTTTATCCCTTGCTGTTTAATTTTCCCCTGAAAGTTTTCTGATCCTCTGCAAAGTTCCCAGGGGCAAGATCAGAGAAACCTGATGAGGTTTCTGTGGGGAGGTGCTCTGCAGAGCCAATATTCCTGGCACTGAAGGCAGCAGAGGAGTGCAAGCCACAGGGGCACATCTCCTGAAAACAGGAGATCTCTCCTCTCGTGGGAGAGGTAAGAACTCAGTCAAGATGAGGACAGTTTAAAAAACATAGGCAGAAATTTCCCTTCATTAGGTTGATACAATAACAACACATGACACCACAATTACAGACAAGATTTTGCAAATTTGGTGCACATAGCTCTCTCACACTCTGTGATTTGTTATTGATAAAGCATTCCTAGCAACAGGGGAAAATTCTCTTACACAGTGAGCAAGGCTATGATTGACTGTCTGCACAGAAATGAGTTATAATGGGATTTGGCACCTCTGAGCTGGGAGGACACGGGGTGCCAGGAATTGTTTGTGTTTCTGGAGGGGTTATCCAGCTTCAGAAGTGTTCAGTGGCATGTTTCAATCAACAGCAGGAAAGTACAGCTATCTCCACTTTGAAGAAGTTTAATCTATGGCTACGATCCAAAAAGACCAAGTGTCCTCTGAATTCAAAGGCAGCCAATCTTCATAGACTTGAGAAGAGATTATCTAGAGATTATGTTGGTAATTAACTGAGGAAATGGAAAGTTGGTCTAAACCCTGTGGATCTGCCTCAAAGTGACATTGCTCTTTTCTTTCCATAAAGGATGTGTTGAGGCTATGGACAGAATTTACAGAGAAGCACAGTGAAATGTGGGTAAAGCAACCAGGGGAGCCTGAATTCAGGTGTCATAGCTGACTGTCTTTGCACCAAACTGGACAGGTGGGTGGCTGACAACAGATAATTTCTATGTGAAATTAAAATTAAAACTAGCAACTATGCACCAATACCCAGAAATCATCATATCGATGTTAATACGTGTTCCTCATTAATAGCGTTTATTCTAACTGGTCTTATCACACCTCTCATTTACTGCAATTACTCCCAATTAGACAGAGCCTGTGAGCACCAGCTTTTGTGTCCTGTCACATGCCAGAGGAGCTGAAGGACCCCTCTGCTGCAATGCTGTTCGATAGCCAGACTTCATTTTCTATTGCTCCAGAAACCTTCTCAAGACAAATGCTTCATTCTTATAACGTCATATATTTTCCTCTTATTTGCATGACAGCACTTCAGAGCTCTCCTAAATCTTCGATTACTTAATAACTACTTTTCTTTCTCATCTGATAACTGCAGAGAGTGGAACAAAAGAGTGCTGCATAGTCACAGGCTCACAACAGCCCTGCTATTTAGCATTTAGATGGTGCCACGGAAAGAGGGACGATGTGGAGGGAGGCAGAGGGGAGGTGGATGTGAGCAGTGACAGTTGGCTGGACAGAATGCCCCTTCTCATCTTTTTTGCTGTGGTCCTTGCCAAAACCATTATGCTGTTTGAGGCAGACAGAGGGAACGTGCCTGCTTTCCACCAGTCTGCTCCGACCACAGAATCCCACTCTGCCGACATTTCCCAAGCCATCGCCGCTCTGCAGAGTGAGGAACAGCTTGAGACAGCTCCAGCAGGGCACCAGAGCCCCACGCACCAGGCAAATCCCCCCGAGTGTGCAACACAGGTGTGAACATGGGCATCCCACAATTCACCTTCGCACAACCCCAAACGAACACCAAATCCCCCTTTACCCAGGGTATTCACAGATGTCTGGGAAGTTTTGGAATCAGTGCTCCATTTAAATGATCCTTTCACTCCTTCCCACATGAATTATTGTTATTTGCATTAACAAATGTGCTCTACGCCAAATTTCCCACAGGCCTCTTTTAGAATTAGCCATCTGCAGCCGTGAGAAGCTTTACACATACACAAAGTATATGAAAGGATATCCAAATACTATCAGCTCAAACAGGTATTTGTCCATCTCTTAACACAATTCCTACACTGGCCATAGCAGGGAAAAGCAGTGTGGATATGAACTGTGCAACAACCTCCAAGCAAACCACAAGCACTGCCAAACTTTTCCAGAAATCCTTCTCCAGCCACCACTCTCAAGGAGGAGAATGCTGCATAACAGGAGACACTTCTAATTTGAAGCATCCCTCCTACTTTAACAAAAAGGTGGTGTTTTTCCATTATTTGCTCCTTAACAACAAAGCACTGAAGGTCTTTACTGCCTACTGCAGAGTGTTAATTTTTAATGGGAGAAGCTACACGCTGCTTGATTTCTTTAGTGCATGAAGCAGCCAACCAATCATGCAGCACCTCGAACTCCAGAACAGCAGTTTCAGCAAGGAGCCTTTACAGCTCAGAGCATCCTTGAGGGCTAAAGATGTCAAGCGGTTTAAATGCCAATGAAATCAAGAAGACACCAGGCTCAGATATGTTAAGGAAAAAGGACAGGAAAATGGAGACCTCCACTGAGACCAAAAACTTTTTCTCTGCTCTAAGAAATAAGGGCCCACTGAAGGCACCCTGCTCACCTGGTGAATGGGGAGAGGTATAAGCATCAATAATGACTAAGCACAGAGCAAATTTTATAGTGAAAAATATGTGAAAAATGGGCTGGAGGACACATGAGGGAACCCAATTCTCCCTCTACCTGACACAGGCCTCGCTTAGCCTGTCCAGCATGAGCTCTGATGACAGAGATCCTACAATGACCTTAAGGAATTTGTTCCAAGTCTAAACAGAAAGATTTTTTCCCAGTAATTCTCCAGAGCACAAAATCACTGTGCCCATTGCCAAACTATTAAAGCTGCCAGGCATTCATGTGCTACAGGACTTCCCACCTCTTAAAGCTGAAGCCCACTTGCTAAAATTCCCAGTTCATGCTGGTTTTAGGACATTCCCTGTTTGGGCATCACCACTATCTGTAAGTGGCTCCAACTCCTGTACAAAGGACAGCGCAGAGGGATCTGCATCTCAGCAGCTCTTTGAAACTGGACATCAACCCTCAGAATGTACCAGATCACATTCAAAATAGCAAGATTTCAGTGGATAATCCAAGCTCTATTGCTGCAAAAGTGCCTTTTTTTTAGCAATAATTTTTAGCAGTTTTTTCAACTTTCCAATGTGCTGTACAGCAGGATTGAAAGTTAATATCCATTTAAGCCATCGCCAGAATAGGAATATTTCTGCTCTTGTATCTTTAAAAATATCTTGTGGAATGAAACGATGGATGCCAAGTTTCAAGGTTGAATGAATTTTTATAGCGAAATTATAAATCCCTGAAAATGAAGGATAAAATGGAGAGTATTTAATAAGCCTGAACTGAAACAGTGCTATCAGATGTTCCTGTAATAATTTTGATAGTAATGGATCTTCCCTCAGATTTTCCTATCTGTGAGTGCAGTATTCAGCACTGGCACCATTCTGCTGCTGGTCAGTGTTAAAAGGCAGAATATTTGGATTACCCTTTGAGTGCCTGAGACCAAGCAATGCTGCAGTGGCTCTTCCAGGCAGAAATATGGAAAACAAGCTGGGTTGGTGAATTTTTTCCAAGCCCACACCACTGCGAACTTAGCAGTGCCTTGGGAGGCAAATCTTCTCCTGCCATCAGGTGGGTGTTGGATGCTGCAGATAAGAATCCACGGACAAGGCTTCCACAGCCTCGGTGCTGATGATGCTCCTGCCACGAGAATCTCTCCAGTCCCACCTCAAGGTCTAATCAAGTTAATGTCCCAGTGAGAGAAGAGGGTACTAGCACTGGTATCAAGCAGGTAAGCTCTGAGTAGCACCCTGGGAGGAGGAGGAGAGTTTATCCTTGTCATGAGCAGTTTAATCTCTTTTAAATGACACTCTTGCCTAGAGGAAATGGTTAGTGCCAAAATGAAATCATGAAAGAAGTGTTTCGCAGTTTTCCTTGCTGACTTCAGAAGTGTTTATGGTTGGATTCAGTCCACTTCCTCACCAGAATTTGCAGGGATACAAGTTCATTTTGTAATGACACCATCACACTGCTGCACTCGTGTGCATTCCTGCACTTCTGAGGTAACAAAATGTGTCTTGATGGACAGAGGTATTGAAAAAGAGCAGCAACAGGTACAGATAAAGGGCGTTAGCCCAACGAGCTCCTGGAGAAGCCATAATTTGGCAATGGCAATAATACATTTGCTCCCAAACACAGCTCTTTGCTGCTACTCTACCTAAAGTTATTTCAAACATTGGTTCTTCTTTCAGGTGCCTGGGAATGCCATCAGACAGCACTGAGCAACTATTGAGAGGTATTAATTCACTAGCCCTATAGCTCACTAAGAAATCTCCCCTGCAGAAGGATCAATCTGTCTGAATTTTTGGCACTTCTGCTCATTTTAATGCACTGGGTCCAACTATATATATATATATATTTATTTTTTTTTTACTGTTCCAGTTTGGCTGAGAGTGTGTAACCATAAGTACACTCTTATAGCATTTACTCACACCAGTTTTCCTGCCTTCCCTCTCTGCTCAAGCCATCTTCAGATCGGTTCTTCCCAATCCTACGGACATGATATGCTTATTTGAGGGAAATAAACCTATACCTTTTTTGGTCTGTCCCTGTTTTAGCTTCAGGCCATGAGCACATGAAAGCATATCCTGACAGCAATGCAATATGTAAGACAGAACAACTCCAGCCAAGACTCCTTAATGGAAATGGCAACTGCTATTGATTTCCTAAACACAGAGGTTGTGCCCCTCACCTCCATGACAAATCTGTTAGTAAAGACTGGGGACTCAGGGGAAACGCCTCGGTGTGTAAACATGAACTTGTGGTTTATATTAACACCATATATTCTGTAACTTCTTCCATGGTGAAGTCCAGGAAAATACAGGAGGAGTCTGCAAACGGCAGACCAAAGGTATTCACAGCAAAAAATAAATCACTCATACAAGAGCAATTGAATTCAACAGGCAAAAGAAAGAGCAGGCACACGAAAGTACAGAGAAACTGTGGTTTGCCTTTAGTTTATCACTAAATTTACAATCAAAATGAAAAAATGAAAGAAAAACCAAACATATTGCTTCTTAGTTACAATATAATACATAGAGTGATTAATAAAAGTAAATGTTATTACAAATATTTTTCCAAAGATTAAGACAAGGTTAAGAAGCTCCTCACTATTTGGTAATACAGTTTATATTTTGAATACAAGAAATCTCCCATTTAGGAGCAGCTTGCCCTGAAGCAGAGCTCCTCCATAATCAGTGTTTTCACAGGCAGTACCAAGTACGAGGAACACAGACATCACCAAAATGTCTACAGCCCCTCTTCTCTCACTGCTAACAGTAAAAGCAGAATAAATAAACCCACTCACTGGCCTGGCTGCACCAGCAGAAAGATCAGACAGACAGCTGAGATGAATAACACTGAGAATAGAATAACTTATTTCGTCCTTGAAGCAAAAGCAACTTCTTTACACCCCCTAAGTTAATAATGCTTTATTTTGTCCCCAGCTGTTAAGTTTATAGAAATTAAAAGTCATGACTATTTGTCTTTTGCCAGCATGAATTTAAAAGTGCCTTTAAAAAATCTCATTATCATTGTGGCTTTTTATTTTTTTAAAGCAGATTCAATACAAAGCAGATTACATCCTGCCTGCACTAGTAAAGTGCACATAAATTTTTCACAAACCAATTTATCTTAAAAATTTTTCTTTCCTCATTTTGATTCTGGACACAGTGCAGAGCAGAAAGGCACTTCAAATATTTTTTAGATAACACAATTCTAGTGATAGTGTAGTGTTTCTGAGGTATTTCTGTTCTGTAACATTATTTCCAGACCATCAGAACACACCTTTTATGAAGTGGAATGATCTTATATGAAACAATTACATTACCATGAAGTTTTAGTCTGACATTCAACCTGAACATGAAGATTAGAACTACAGGATTCATTCACAGGTAACAGAAGAGGATAAAAATTATTTCCTTGGGTAAGGAAAGCTGGAAATATCCAACAAATAACCTGCAAAAGAGTTGCACAGATTCCCTGTCCAGTCATTTGGGAAAGCAGCAGTCCTGCAACAACCACATGTGGGACCACCACTGGTACCCCACGCCTGTCCCAGCAATAAACAACTCCATAAAAGTTACTCCATAAGAATCAGATGATTCCAGAAATGCAAACCATTCTTTCTGAGACACTGGCAGAGGACGATGACCACAATTCTCACCAAAAGTCCTCAAGAGTGCTCGAAAGAGACACAAGACTCCCAGGTCTGGGGAAAGTGTTTGTGTGGAGAACAGCCCTTCCTCTGCAGAGCCTCGACTCACCGATGCTTGGGGACGCTCAGGAGACACTGATTGAGCAAACACTCCCAGTGAAAAACTACACTGCACTTGGAGCCAGCAGAGATATTTATAGCCAGCTTTGTTTGAATGGCCGTAATAACTGAGCTACGGCTTTTATTCTCCAGACGGCTCCGGAAAAAAATCAAGGCAACGGCACTGGTGGAGCAGGAAAAGTTCCACTGTCGCTTTTCATGCGGCACTTGTCTCTCCCTGGCACTGATGACAGCCTTTTCACAAGTACCCCAGGCGCCTTACAGAGAGAACAAGACATGAGTATGTCATGGCATGAGTGCAAAAAACGGAATAAAAGTTACCTTGTACAAGTCTGAGTCACTTACTGTTAAGACAGAACAAAATCCTGAATCTCTCCTGTTCTTTCATTTGCTTTCACTCCTGCCTAAGGAAGGGTTTTGATCACACTTTCATTTTAGCTAATAAAGTGTTCAAAGGTAATATATTTACAAGAAATAGTAAGACTGAGCCTTTGAGAGAGACAGCACTGACTGTCTAGGAACAGTCAGTGAATAACCTGGCCCTGTAAATGAGAAAGAAGAAATTTCTTGGGGTTTTGGGTGGATTCTAAACATATCATCTTATTCCTGCATGTTTGCTAGTCTTTCTTGGAGCAGAAGTGATCAGAAACAAGAGGATGTCACTGTGTTTTGCAAAAATCTTGGGAAAAAACTGAGTCAAGAAAGAACCCCAACCAGAAAGCAGCACAGAGGAACAAGTTCTTCACCCACAGCAGCTCCTGCTGCAGCACTGCAATCCTGACATTTCTGCTCGTGCTGGAACTAGGAAAATGAATTTGGAAACCTGGCAGTAGCATAGTAATCTATGACACCTTGAAAACAAAGCTGTTGAGAAGACTTTTCTCTTTTGGCCAGGATGCTTAGCTGGTCAGAAAGTATAAGGAAAAGAAGTTACTTAAGGAACGCACTCTAAGCTATAAAGAAACATAATTCCATCTTCTTCCCAGTAAGAGTTTCTAGGAAAAAAGCCCAACAAACTCCATCTAAGCATGGCTGAAATTGTCGCCCTGGGGAAAAAATCTTGCATGTTCCCTTCCCTCCAGCAGACAGGCAGTGAAGGAAACATTACAGTCCTTCAGGAGAGCCTTCAGGGATACACCAGAGAAAACTTACAATTTTCTTTTCCACATTAATTTGCATTAAGCTGACATTTTTAGAGATGGGCATTTTAAGTTTTGTGAAAAAATACATTTTTCTTTGGAAAGCCATTTGCCAGAAAATTTCTACCACCTCAACTATTTCGTATTCCTTCTTTATCTTTGGAAGTGCTGCCTTTTGAAATGCAGGCACAAGAAGACACTTCCGACATCTCTGCAGGCACACAGGCTTTACTATGATCACATTCCAGTGCATTATAGCACATTCTTTAGAAAACAACCAGTCGGAAAGAGAGGATATAAATTTCAGCTTCAGGATGTTAAACTATTCTTTAACACCTAAGGGATAGGACAGTGTCTAGAAGGATTGAAAGGCTGAGATAATTGAGATGTTCAGCCTGGAAAAGAAAAGGCTTTGGGCTGACCTAATTGTGGCTTTCCAGTGCCTGAAGAGGGCCTGCAAGAAAGATGGAGAGGAACAATTCACAAGGGCCTGGAGCGCAGGACAAGTGGAAATGGCTTCAAAGCGGCAGACAGTAGGTTTAGATTAGATATTAGGAGGAAATTGTTTATTGTGAGGGTGGTAAGGCCCTGGCACAGGTTGCCCAGAGTGGCTGCTCCATCCCTGGAAGTGTCAAAGGCCAGGTTGGACAGGGCTTGGAGCAACCTGGGACAGTGGAAGGTGTCCCTGCCCATGGCAGGGGACAGAACGAGATGATCTCTGAGAGATCCCTGCCAACCCAAACCATTTTGTGGCTCTGTGAGCCAAAAACCAAAGCAGTTCCTTCCACCTTCCGCTCAGTCTGGATGCAATCATCCCCTCCCAGCAATATTTTGGTGAGGAACCTGCATCTCCGCACTCTAAACCAGGAGTGAGCGTCCCACGAGAGCCCCGGGAGGCCACCTGACTCAGAGGCACATCTCTGAATCAGCAGCACCTACTCCCCGTGGGAGGGAAAGGCTACCGAGCTACTGCTGGCCTGGAGCAGGACTGAATTCTTGCCTCCCCACACGCAGGTGCTGGCTCAGCTATTTTGACCCAGCTCGTGGGAGGGCTGAGCCAAGCGCTACCCAGCCCCGGGAGCTGCCCACCCTCTCGCGGGCTCTCGCTGGGAGCGGAGGCTCAGGCAAGCCGCGGAGAGGAGGAAGGTTTATATCCCCTCTTCCTACCTTCTCTAGACAGCTGAAGCCACAAACCAATTAAAGTATAAACTATCCCACGCTTCTTTTCAAATTAGAGCTGTGTTTAATACACAGCCATTGTGTGCTTTCCATGGTGAGCTCTGCTCTGAGAGCCTTTCAGAAATCATCAGGGGAGGCCAGGAAGCTGAAAGTTAGCAAAAGGCATGTCTTGTAGCATCCTGAATTTGCCAATATGGTTAAAAAGAGAAAATTATTCTATTTTTGAACCCTTGGACTTCTATTAATGCCAGAAATAATCACACTTCTGTCTTTATTCAACAGAAACTAAGCTTAGGATGACTGTCCTTGATAGGTACGGCAGGAAACTGAGCACTGACTGACTTCTATTGTGCATGGAGCAATTGCATGGTCTGGATAAGCCTTCCTCAGTGAAGTGTTTGAGTTCAGCCATAAAAGACATGAGGTATAAGGGTAAATATTCAATGCAGCAAAAAAACAATTATACAAACAAACACTAAGGCCATTAATTCTGTGTGTTTAGAAATCAGCAGCAAAAAGTAAATTACAATGTTGTGTAGCAATAGCAACGATGAGCCTAAACAGGAATGTTTTAACAGCAGCAAACTCCAGAAATAGACACCTTTTTCTAAGCCAAGAAAACTCAATTTCCACTTGGCACAAAAGAATCAATTAGATATGGCACTTACTGGTCAGCTGAGAGTTGGATACACCTCTCCTCTCTTCTAACACCTCAGTGTGCACAAATCAATGATCAAAGCAAATGCAGCCATACAGCTCCGTGAGTTTGTAACAGAGCCATTCATTCTGAATAAAGCTTGTTTCTGTGTGTGGAATTTTCTCATGGAAATAGGTGCCGTCATAACCAGTGCCCATTCCTTGGCAGAGGGAAAAGGAGCAGAAAATCAATGCATTTGCAAACTCAAAGCTAATTGAGCCATTCCCAGCACTGCAGCAAGACAGGGACCCATTTAATGACTGAGATGTTTTATCTCAAATCCAGGTACCTATGTGGCTTGGAAGAGCCTCCCATTTAAAGGAAGCTTCAAGTGAAGAGTGTAGGCAGAGACGAAGGCTAAATCTTGTTTCCTCACACAGTGAAGTGGGTGAGATGTCAGTAGTGAGTGCCAAGAACTCCAAAGTCCAGTGAAAACCAAACTTCAGAGGAGATTTTATCTGAGTCTAAGGAAGAAAATAACCCCAAGTGGATCTGGCTTAAGTGCAAAGCCTGGTAAATGAACCAACTTGTGGGACTTGGGCACCTCATTTTCCTCACAAATCCTGTTATTACACAGAAGGAGGACTTTGAAATGCCTCAACCAACACATTAATTTAGTGGAACTATGCTTCATCTATTCTATACTTCCTTGGAAAGCACAGCTTGAACAAAGTCATTGCAAAATGTAGCTTACTGTTAGCATTTTTCTGCATTTCAATTGTTCTTTAATATCTAATTTCAATACAGTCAGTAGAACAGAATCACAAAACAGCCAAGTTGCCATATTAACTCAGGTTTCTGAGCAGCATTCCCTGGTGAGCAAGGCCATCCCCAATCTGATGTACAATAAATTCCTGTCCACCTTTCCTCATTCCCCAGCCCTTTCCTGAAAAATGGCGATTTTTCTTTTCTCTTTACTTGCTCCTTCAGTTGTCTGCAATGTTCTTAATGGGCATAACAGAGAAAGAGAAGAAAAATGCAATTAACTTTTTCATCTCTTTTTAGACTCCAGCATAAGAAGAACACAAGCACTTTGATTGTTCCCATGCAAATGTTCCTGCCTTTGGACACTGCAACACTCGCACAGATGTCAGGACAGACATAATCAGATTATTCCTTCCTGTGGTTTTTTTTCAAGATATTTACAACAAAAATCTTTAATTCCTTCTAATTGAAGGCATCTGTCCTGATATCTGCCTCTTCCATCTGAGGAGCCCATGTCCTCTTATGCAAGTCCTGCTATTCAGGTTCCAATTCATCTTCTTGCTTGACATTTTCCTAGCTGGAAACTGTGTCTGTAAAGCACCTCCAGAAATGGAGGTGTGATGCTTGGTAGAACTTAATATCCTAGATAGGCTGAAGAATATTTAGCTTGCTCTTACAATAACCATCACTGCGCTGTTAAATGATGCCAAGCCACAAAGTACCTCCTCTGAATGATGGGGTTAGTCCATTTTGTGACAAATATTGTAACTGTAAAAGCATCTATCACAAAATCTCATAAGGCCAGAAAATATTTCCTGACATAATGTCATCATACACACACAGATCACAGAAACTTCTGAAATGCGGAACTAACACCCTTCCCCCCACAACCTGCAACAGAAATTTTACACATTCTTGAAAATGTCAAGATGTATGGAACGGATTCACTCTATTTTTGTCCCAGGACCTATATTACAGGGCAGAGGAACAACTTTCTGTCAGGCAGGAAGAGTATTCTAATAAGCTAGGTATTGGAAAACTTTCCTGACCAAAAAGATTTCATGGGGGAAAAGGGAATATACAGGTTGGAGTTGTTTCCAGGAGTGATCCCCAATCCACCAAGAGGGTCTTTAAGAAAAATAGATTTTCTCAAGAAATACAATACCTTTGATTCAGGGATGGGAACTACAACATTTGTAACTTAAGGTAGGAGGGCCTACATCATTCCTGGGCTCAATAACCTTATTCTGTTTAGTTACTGTGCTATTGAACTTCAGTGGCATGGCTTCTCTCATGTGTGTAACAGTCTGATTAACTGGGAGCAACCCTCTGAGGAAAGGTAGAGGGGAAAAGGAAAAAACAAACAAAAAAAGAAAACTAAACTCTGCTCAAGGAGAAAGCAACGACAGGAAGAAGGTTCCTGACAGTGGTACTTTGTCAGAGACAAGAGGTAGCTCATGGAGAGAGCAGGAACAGGCTGAGACCAACCCTGGGAGGAGATCAGGGCATGTCTCCTGTCCTGATGGAGAGTTTGTGTTTCCCTAAGCTGCTCACAGCTAATGGGCTCATCACTCTTCCCCTGTGCTCCCACACAGACAGCAGCCACGGAGCAGCGTTCCCAGGGGTGCAGACAGCAGCCAAAGAGTTCTCTGTCACTTCCTTTTCCATCTTTATCCTCTGTAAAGTTATGACAATTCCCTATGGAGCCAGAGTTCGCTCCGGACCTGCTGAAGGCACAAGATTCTGCCATAAAACCATTTTTTTACCTCATAACAATAGGCCAAATGAGAAATGCTGAAAGAAGGGAAAAATCAAGTTTGGGGTATGATCTGGTCCTCAGTGCTCTACCTGCACATTCTCCAAAATGCACTGAACCTAGGGCTGGTTCCATGGCTAATAAATCTACTTGGCTTTTGCTTTAATCCAAATGCAAGGAATATCCAGCAGCAGCAGAGGAGGAACAGCCTGTGAATATTAAACATATATTTGTGCAAAATAAAATGCCTATTTTATAAGTGTGTTCCCAAATCTGCAGATAACATCTCCCAGAGATTGGACTGGAAGTTAAAAGGTAAAGGCACTGTATTCGGGCAGAGCTGAACAACATCCATCACCACTGGAGCATGGAAATACAGAGTAAGGGCTTCAGCAGCTCACATCCCTGGAATCAGTTATCTAATGATTCATCTTTGCCACAATAACTGCTGCAAAAATCGATTCTAAAGCTTTCCTGCAGTCTTGGGCTTTGCATGGAAAAGCAATTGTTTAAATTAATTATTTAGCAAGTACTTTCAGAAGTTAAAAATGTAGCACCTAGCTATGCTCTCTGTTTATTTCACAATCATTTAATTTTTTTTTAATATCAGCATCTCAGATACAGAGATATGTGATTAAAAACAAACAGTTGTAAGGAATGTCAATATAAATAGCAGACAATGAAATACAGCGTTTCAGTTCATTAATATCTGTATCTTAGGTGACTGCAGCTGCACCTTAATGAATTACATGACTAGTAAAATACAATTAAATGCAGCTGCATATGTTTACAAAACTGCAGAACCAAATTACAGGTATCAGTAGCACCCATAATTCATCCATAATTGACAATTTTCATATTACTGGAATAAGGAATCAAGTCATGCAGATGATTACTGCATTTGCCTTTGAGCACCAGAGACCCAGGTTCATTTCCTATGCAGCACCACAAATGAAACAAATTACAGACTTGCAGGTTAAGGCAGACCTGAAAGCAAATGCCCCCCTGAATGACAGCCAAAAGCTTAAATCAGTCAGGTTCTATTTAGCTGTCAATAAAAGTTCATAAGCTGGCATAACTTAAACATACTGTTAATAAACTATTATTCTTTATAGAAGAGTCATCCTATGTCTGGTGCAGAACTGGGTTCTAACCCCAGTTATCCAGTGGGTGGATTTCCAGGCTTCAAGGACATGGCAAGAACATAACAGAGAGCAGAATTTGTGCCAAAGATTTTGGTTTTCTTTTGTTTTTACTTGTGGCACAGTGATTGTCCTTTGTTGTTGTTGTTGTTGTTGCTGTTGTTTTTGGTTTTTTGGTGGGGTTTTTTTGTGGGTTTGGTTTTTTTTGTTTGTTTGGGTTTTTTTTGTGTTTTTTTTTTTTTTTTTTTTTTTTGCCAGGACCTTTTCTATTGCAATAACTCCTGTCTACATTTAAATTTCATTTTACCCACAAACCTTGTTAGGACCTCATGCAGACTGTGTCATTCAGACTGCCTGGAGAAGCTCCTGAGCATCCTGCTCTGAGCAGGGATTTAACCAGAAGGTGCCCAGAGGCAGCACACCCAGGCTGGATGCTGCTGTCCAGGTGAAAAGAGCTCATGGTTCTCCTCCCTGCTTCTCTAATTGTTTGTAACACCCTCACAGCAATGCATTACCAGGGCTATAAATTATCCAGGCAGCAGCCAGAGAGATAAGGAACAGCTGGATCCCAGCACTGATCACCTTAGCTGGGGGGAAAATATTTTGTGTGTACATAGTATGGACAGTGTTGAGCTCTGGAGACAAAGACAGAGCTTCTGCAATCCCTCAGCTTTCTGCACACTGCCAATGGCCAGAGAAACAAACACAGGGTCCAGGAACATCTGCTAAAGCAGGATTTTGGAGGGCTGCATCAAATTATTGTATTGAAGACTGAAAAACCCAAGCAAACAATAAACAAGAAAAAAAGACAATAATTAAAACTGCAGATCCTCAGATTACCTTGATCCTATAATGGTTACACAAACCACAACCCTCCTGACAAATGCCTCATGAAAAAGAGTCCAGTTAAAGGGACACCACTGATACTGAAGCAAACTCAATCACAGTTTCTTCTCCTGTTTCAAACACATTCATTGTAGACAATATTTTTCATAAGTAAAAAAAAAAATTACATGCAGCAGACTTTGCTGTTGGTACTGTTTTACTTTAAAATGGATGGCCAGTTCATGTTTCTAAAAGTAAGGAAGAGAGCTGGAGTGGAGAATTTGCTCAGAGGCAGTGTGACAACCACAAATGCCAAACATGCAGTAACTCCTGCAATCAATCCAGCTATTCTGGGTGCATTACTTTAAGTCTTTGTAAAACAAGAATCCAAACACTCAAAGAATGAAAGGAGGAGGAAGGGTAAAGGAAAGAATTAAGAGCAGACAAGCTACCACATGGAAGATACATCAGCTCCATCTTCCAGCTAGGGACTTAACTGATTGACAGTTTATCCTTTAGGAAATACTTGACTTCACAAAAAGAAGAGCTGTTCATTTGATGACTCTTTCAATATTTATTTTACCAACTGGAAAATTTGAGGTGGCTGCGCTGCGTGCAGGAACAGCACCCAGAAAAACACTGCTATGATTTCCCTCTGCAAAATTATTCTGGAGGAAATGCAGTAAGTCTAAATTTCCAAAGAAACAGATAAAAAACAATTTCCTCAGATCATCTGTTAGAAAGTCTCTTTGTTGCCTTTAAAGTATAAGCTATCAGCAGGATTTTATTTTAAAATAACGGAAGGACAATTTTACAAATTTATACTGACAAGTAGGTGTTTGTTATCACTTAGATTTTGTAAAATGCCATAGTTTTATTTTTGGTTGTTTTATAGGTTCTATTACTGAAAGATGTCATGGCCATTTCTTGATATGACCAAATGGATGAGCTCTTCTCTTTTGTAGGTGGGGAACATGAGATCATGGAATGTCAACTCCTAGAAAGGTGCTCAATTCTTTTAGCTCTTTTGTTACTTGTTAGAATTTGAGATGAGGAATGAGGGGTTGAGGAATGCGTAATTCTGAGTTTAAGAATCTTTGAGAGCTTTCATATTGTTGAATTCAACTGTGCTCATTTGGTATCTGAGCATACCCTACTGATTCTGAATGTCGGGCAAAGCTATTGCAATGTTATTAGCAGAAAAAATTGCTTCTCAGTCTAAAACCACTTTTTTTTTTCCATGTTTATAGAGACATCAATATCTTTCCAGACTAATACATCTCCAAATGCCTTCAGCAGTCACAGATGTGAAGACTGGAGTTTTCCACTCCTGGCTCAACCAGGATTTCTGCAATGTTTTTGCCAAAACAGCAGTTTGCACCACATCTCACTGCACAGAGATGCTGTGTGATGCTGCGTGCCGTCACCATCCCTTTATTACCTACTCATGGCTGAAAGCCTGTCCCCGATGTGGGCAGCTGTGCCATGGATGCAGTCCCATCAGTGCTCAAATAGTGTCATGGTCACCATGGTCACCATGGTCACTCGTTAACAGCAGTGTTCATCAAAGATTATCATCCTGGGAATCAGGAAATCACAGAATGGTTTGGGTTCAAGGTGACCTTAAAGATCATCTCCTTCCAGTTCCCCTGCCATGAGCAGGGACATGGACACCTTCCACTAGACCAGGATGCTCCAACCCCCATCCAACCTGGCCTGGGAAATCCCAGAACACCAATTAAACCATTTCTGAAAATCAATAGAAGAAAAAATTCTAACTGGGCAGGAAGAAGCCCACAGTGAGCCAGAGTGTCACCATCTTTAGGACAACATAATGTTGAGGGGACATTTTGAGGGGACACAGTCCTTTCTGCACAGTCATTCCTCCTGAGAAGATAGGGCCACATGACAGCCTGATCTGACCACTCACACAGACTCCCTCTGGGGTGAGTGTCCCCCTTGTCACCCCCAGATCAGATTGGTGACTCATAGAGAGCATGAACAGTCCATGTCTATCCCCCATGGGATCCAGAGGAAGGAGCTTTGTGTAGCTGCTGCCCCAGAAGATCCACACCAGCATCTCAAGCCTTGGTGGGGATGTGATTGAAAGCTATTGTGAGCCTCTATCCACACAATCCTCCCACTGCTCTGCCCCCCGAAGAAAGACAGCCCCGTAATCCATCCCAGCCTCAGCAGGAGCTACTTATATCCTGTAGTAGGAGGCTTTACCAGCTTCGCTGAGTTTCAAAGTGATATAACACAAATCTGTCACCACAGATGGTCTCGCCGATAGCATCTGTGGCTGAAGTGCCGAGAAAGGAAGCCATACTTCTTACCACTGTGTATAAAAAGAAAACTCTCCTGCAGTAATATTTCACTGCTGACAGCATAGCATCTCTGTTAAAAAAAGAAACGCTCATGTATCCTAATATTCTGCCTTTCTAAATAATAAAATCAATCCCCATGTTAGCAGCCTGTCTAGTCGATATTTCCCTTATAAAGCTAACTTACATTCCATTTCTATGTCCAGGACAATCTTTAATGGGAGGATAACGAACACATTACAGAGTCCTGATTTTCTATATGTTACAAAAATTCCTATGTCTTCATTAACTAAAAAGGGGGCAGCTCACAGGACTATTTTTCAACTCTGACTTCACAGCATACACTAATCCTCTCACTGTTATGCTGTCAAGATTTATTTTGCACACACAGATTCATGTAGAATTCACATCATGGATTTCTCTTCCATATCTGTAATCACAGCCATCTGATTTAGCCCACATCCACAACTACACACCCTGCCTGCTAATGTATTTCTCTGAGATTTATTTCAGTGCACCAACAGGACTGTATCACTTCCTCAGCATGTTCAAACGGTCAGTTCTAGGAAGGAAAGAAGTCCTTAAAGTTATCAAAACACTGTATTTCCATTTTCAGTAAATGTGGAATGTCTCTTTACCAATTAATTTTATCTAAGCCACAGGAGTGGCTGAGAACTGCTCTTGGTCAGTAAAAGCTTTTCTGGAAGTACAAACGTCTCAGTGTGAAAGTCCATTACCTCACATCCCTTGTAAGATATAAGCAAAGGCTCTTTCCTTCAGAAAAGTCTGCACAAGCATAAATTCAGCATGACCTGAAACTCCAGCCCAGCAAGTCAAATTTCTTTACATTTATATCTCAAAAGCATGAGTCTGCAAGAGAAGTGCCATGACTCCTTTTGCATTCTAATAGGCACTTGAAAATTAGGATCAGTTTTAACTGTTTAATGTATGACAAAATTTAACTTATATGCTACCTAAATCTGGGCACAGGACACAAATATATATATATATATATATATATATATACATATATAGACAACAGATTTTACATAGTTACATTGTGATGGAGTTTAAACAAACATACCTTGAGAAAAACATTAAATTTTAGTCGACATACACTTCCTAGAAATGGAATTTAACAGGAGCATGTGTTAAGTTTACTACAATTAGGAGTAATTTTTAAGTTTAGATACTAATACGTACGAAGCCCTGCTTTCCCTTTTTTCTGGTCTTTTTTTTCAAAGACTTAAATTGTAAGTCTGGACTCCTGAGTTTTCCCCATGTAGTCTGCTGCCTTGGAGTCATTAATTTGTAACAAGAGCAGGAAGAGGAGAGATCTAATACCTGGTTTGCTATGGTAATTGTGACAACAAGATGACCTGGTATGGTACAAAAATGGCTTTAGCCACCTGCTTTATGATATGCCTTGCTGCTGAAAAGCTGACAGAGACACATGTACCATATTATGACAAGATGACCTTTAAAGGTCCCTTCCAACACAAACTATTCTGTGATTCTGTGATATTATCTTAACACCACCTTTCAGGTAGATGCATGTTTCAAATATGAACAGCTTTGAGAGGAGAGCAGGGAAAACTAACCCAGAGAAACCTGTAGAACAGGTGGTGTATATTGTTATCTGAGAGCCTGGTAGGGATGACAACGTTTCCTCTTTTGGCCTCCCAACGTTTCCTCTTTTGGCCTCCAACCATGGATATTAATTATTCCCTGTTCTCCTTCTGCCCTGTGCCCTGTTTTGATTTGATGCACAATCCTTTCCTCAGCATTTGGATGCTCCCACCCAGGAAGCATAATTCCCATAATACACTGGAACATCTTGGTCTAGTTTGGATGGAAGAGGTTTCAATTAGAAGGATTTATGTTAGAAAAGTTGCTGGAAGGCATCTAAAAATATTCTTTCATAAACAAAAGAGCTGACGACGAGTGCTAAAGTTGCAAAACGAAAAAAGCACGATCCAAGCTGCTGTCAGGTCTAAACCTATGGCATTAGTCCTGTGCTCAGGTTGTCCAAAATGCCATGTCCTCTGCTCCTCAGGACCCTGCCCAGATCAGTGTAGCTCAGCCAGTGACGCAGACTGTGCAATACTAACCCTTCCCTTCAGCATTCATTGGCGGCCCCACTGCTTCACGCTTTGCTCAAAATCCAAATGCAGCAATAAATGAAACAATAAACTTGCTGAATTCCCCACAAAAGAATACTTTATTCACTATCCTACTTACACAGGCAAAGAGATGGGTGTCCTGAGGAAAATACAAGCACTGAGGAGCCCTGCCTCAGGGAGAGCAGCAAGCTCAGGAGACTCGTGGAGAAGATGTCACTTTGTCTAAAATCTGCATGGGACAGACAAATGGGATAAATGGATCTTTTAAGACTTAACTGTAATAAAAAACAGCACCATCAATCATTTTATTGCTGTTGCAGAGAGGTTTCTCTCTTTGCCATGTGGGGAAAGTGATTTTTGCTGAAATGCGTTGCCCGTGGAAATCCTGCACCGTCAGCAGCAGCGTTCCATGGAGCACAAGGATCCCCAGCAAGGGTCCCACCTGCTGTCCCACTGTTCCCTGGTGGGCCACAAGACACCAATCTTCATTTCCCATTGCTCCACAGAACCACTTTAAGCCATTTAGGTTTGCTTTCTGTCTATTATTATTAAAATCTTAGCAATAAGGTGAACATTGCAGAGAACCCTCTGTAATTTTTGGGTTGTTTTGACCAAAAGACTGGTACAACCAGGGAAGAATCTACCATTTTTACTCATAGATTTTACATATGAAATCACTAATCAGAGAGTGCTTGGAGAATTTAGATGCTTCTCAATTAAAAGGTCCAATTTTCTGTGATATATCTAAACTATTGTTTATTTTTTAGCCTCCCCATGGAGTGATATCTATCATTTTCAGCAGGAAGCCAGGGCTATTTGTTTTTCAAAGATAGCTCTTTGGAATTAATTACTCTGGTATTAGACTAAGTGACAAAACAGGTAGTGCAGAACCGAGGGTAACAAGAAATTTTGTCTAGCAGCTTTTTAGAGTAAAATTATTCTCCTAACCTGACTGACAGCATACTATTAATCACTATTTAACAATTATTACAGCCAAGACATATTTAAAAACAACCCTAGATTTCTCACTGCTAGTTATGCTTATTTCATTTTCTAATTGCTGGCTTAATTTTTTAAATGTCAACAAAAGACAATTAAATTCTCGTTGTAACTGTTCAAGCCAAACATATATAATGAAAACTTAATAGCTGAATCCTGTTTAAGATTCTGTTGGAGTTTCTTCCATCTGATGGCACCATATCAAACACGGGGCTGCTCTCCTGTGCCTGATTGCAGCCCACCTGAGGTACCTCCGCTCCATCCACAGAGTTTGGGATTGTTTTGGTGCTCCTCAGAACCAGCAGAGAGTTAAAATCCCCACTCCAACCATAATTATTAAGCTGTTTCCCAAGATGTCAGAGCCAAGATGGCAATGGCAATATGGCTGTCAACATTTTGACTGAAAAATACTGGTTTAGCTTTATTAACCTCTCTCTCTGCTGGGATTGTCAGGGAACAGCACAAGGCAATGTTTTATGGTGCACCAGTGGACTCAGGGACGCTGCCTGATGAGTTCTCTTTTTGACACCAAGAGTTGTAAAGAAAAGAACAGAACTGAGCAGCACCTGCTGACTCACATGAGTTTCGTGGCTCAGGGTACAGTGATAAATCAGGTTAAATGAGAAAGCTGGTTTATTATGTTCTCATCCTCCAGCAAACTCTTCCCTGCTCCTGCCACGGTTTGTTGCCGTCTTAGTTCTGCAGATAAAACCCTTTATTGGGTCATAATAGAGACTGGATCTCTAAAAAGCAACGTGCTTTGCAGGGAGGATGGGAGCAGCACAGGGTGAGCAGGTACAGAAGGCAAAATTCAGAGGCAGTGTCAGTATAGAATCATTAAGGTGGCAAAGACCTCTAAGATCACTGGAGTCCAACTGTTCACTCAGCACTGCCATGTTCACCTCCAAACCATATCCCCAAGTGCCAAATTCACACACCTTTTGAACCATTCGGCTTGGTTGTGTTAAAAAACAGCAAAAAATCATCGGTGGTTGGTGATCATCACAAGAGCAGGGGTTTTAAAATCAGACATGACCTGCAAAAACTTTCAGAGACAACCTTAGAAACGACAAAATAGCTCTCACAGAGGTGTAACCCTGCTGAAGCCAATTAGATAACATGTTCTGTGTGCAATCTTATGGGGGATTTTAGGTGAAACATGGGTAACATGGCTATGTATATATATATAAATTGAAAAAACCACTGGTGAAAACCTGCCAGCAGGACGCCCAGTCAGGGGTGCGTCAAAAACCATGCCACCAGGCCAGGTAAATTTCCATATTCATGAGCTCAGCATAAAGGAGAGGAAGCCCATTTTACCCTATTAGCTTTTAAAATGTGTCACAGAATGAAGAGAGGAATACAAAATACAACATCCAGCATACAACAATAACTCTACATTTAGAAATTAATCAATGAAAAAACCTTTCTAAAGGATGCATTGTTTCAGAAGACAGTGACCTCCAAAAATAGAAAACTAGAAAGAGATACTCCCTTGCTCTTGGAGTTTTATTAGAAAGCACAGTTGCCACACAAAAATGAAAACAGCAAATAAGTTTAAAGTAAATTGATGCTTTTCCCTTACTACTGTGTTGCTGACAACAGATGTGTTTTCTAGTCTCTGGCAAAGCATTAGAGAATTTCCTGTTTTAGGAGCAGAACTGCACATGGAGGCATCACCAGTGACCCGTGGGTTGAGTCCAGTGAGAAAGAGAATATTCAGCCACAGAATACTTTGCTCCCTTTGCTTTAGAGCAAGAGGCTACAAACCAACAGGTCCTGACCTTCAGCTGAGCCTTCTGACAAGAATACAACAGTGGGACTGGAGCAGGGGGACAATTAACTGCCAGACTGAAAGCAGACTGTGGCTGAAAAGCAGAGGGAAGAAGAAAGTTTGTGTTAAGAAACTGCCAGCGTGGATGTGGGATGATTGATCAAGTCAGCGTCATAATGTCTCAGAGGCTCAGGAAGGGGACGTGGAAAGGCAAGGTAGTGAATTTATTTTTAATTGCTGTAAGGTTTTTTTCCTTTTTTACCCCCAGGACACAGAAAAGGTGTGGATGTGCATGGAAGAAAGGGCTTTTTGGGCCAAACTCCATATGTTTCTGCCTGTGTCTGATTCTTTTTCTGTTTCGCTTTTTAGGGTGAAAAATTTTAAAACATACATCTTAATAAGTCCTTTTTTAAAAATAGGTGAAGATACAAGACTTTCTTGAAGCAGTTGCCATGGAGAAGCTGTTCAAGTGAAGAATAATTACTAGGGCAAAATCACATACAATATGGGGACTGATCCTTCAGATTTTACCCATGCAGAACTCCCACAGAAGTCAACTTGTTATCACATATTTTTAGCAAGCCAGGAAAAGAAAAAGAACTCATACTTCACTCCTTCTAAATTAAAAAAAAAGTCATTTGTTTGCATAACACGGCAGAGAGAATAGGCTTTTTCAGCAAAAGTCTTTTTTCTAAAGAGTCTGCAAGCCACCTTGTAGCACAGGTGGGATGTTTTCACTTTTAGGATCAAAGAAGTTAATTACTGAGCAGTAATTTGTAAGTGCATAGTGTGCTCTTTCTTGTGGTATCAGAAATATTGCAGAATGTGTACTTAAAACAAAATGAGGTCCCTCTTTTTTTTTTCATTTAATCAAAGTAATTGCAAATCCAAAGAGAAACATTTTTATACAGGTTCCAGCTGGCTATTGATGCTGACTTGCGGAAAGAACCAACGTTTCTTTGTCCTGAACACACACAACTCCAAAATTAGAGATTTGTCTCTTCAAACAGCAGTGGTTACACAAGAACTCCTAATGCTTCAAACTGGACCTTGCACAGAAGCTGCTGCAGATTAATTCCCCCCTCACCTGCACTGCCTCCTGTACTCCTCACCTCCCCAGCCCCAAAGCAGAGCTCTGGGAGTGTTCCCTCCCTGCACTGAAGGCTCTGTTCGCTGGGGATGTGGCTCTTGAATTCCTCAGAAGCATCCCATGCCTCGATGGGTGACACCCTGCAATGTCAGCTGCTCAGAGCACATTGTGGTGTGCAGGTTCCTGTTGGAAGGGATGAGTGACAGCATTTCCCCTCAGCACCCATGTGGCCGAAGCCTTTTATTGCAAAAGTCCAGGGTTTTTGAACTGCTGACTTGTTATGAGTTTATATTCTTGTGAGGCACCACAAACGTGTTAAACCAACCACAATAAACCATGCTAGGAGCACACGTCAGGTATAACCAACCACGAGCCCCATGGTGTGAGCATTCATTGGTTCTAATAATTGTTTTACAATCACAGAACTTGTTTTTCACCTCTAGTTTAGCTAGCCACTCCCAGAATGCTTTCTGGTTAGCCAAAGTAACAGAAGTGAGCAGGAGTTTTACAAGGGAAACAAGGATCTCATCCTGTAAGGCTTTTCCTATCCGCAACAAGCACGTGGTGCTCTTCGCAGGATCTGTGCTGCCAAAAAAAGACCTGTCCCTGCTGCACAGCTCCTTTCTGTCACCCTGCAGAACAGAGGGATAACAGCTACCACAGAGATGGCTGGAGCACAGCCTGTGGACAAAATAATCCCACTAGGACACATAGCACATCATCATCTTCCTGTGGTGTTGGGACATAAATCCATGTGGCTGTGGACATGGCAGAGGATGGAAAACCCTTGACCCAGCCTGAGCTCCACCACTCTGCTAAGAGAGAACAGCCCTGCTGAAGTTTGCTGCCCTTTACCCAAAATGTGTCAGCATGGAAGCATGATAAGCAAAAAGAAAGGAATCCTCATCCTGGGAAACGTGGGGTATTTATGCTGGCACAATTAAAGGTGCACAGGTGTAATTACACCAGTAAACCTCCCCATGTAGAAAAGCCCTGAAGCTCCTTGGCTCCAGTTACTGCCAAACATCCACAAATTCTCCATGGCCTGTTCCCAAAACAGCAATTACCATTCATGAAACATCTCTGAAAATGGAGACAATACTGAGAGATGTGACAATCTTCAATGGATCTTTCTGTGGTATTTTCATCTGCTAAGCAAACTACAAAGTCTGGTTTGTGGTGCACGGCCTGTGATGAAAACACGCCTGATGAGGCTATTTCTCTTGTCCAACATCCATTTCCGAGGAACAATAAAGTCTTTACAAATCGGGATCAGGCTTACAAGATCTCATCCTGCAATTGAATCCTAAAAGTAGTGTGAGCTTATGGGTTCCCAGCAGTGGAATGAAGCCCAGCATTACCAGTTATGGGAGAACCAGATCTGACCCACACCCCCCAGGATTCTCAGCATCTTTCCTGCTGTATTTGGCAGAATCTTCCCCACAGTCTCAAGCAATTTAGTGTTTTGGGTATTATATTGAGGGAAATCTTAAATAAAAACAAACAAACTCCACAACCCAGTAATAAGAACAAAATGATCTTTTTTCTTGAATTACCCCAATTAAGTCAGCAGTTATCACCTCCTACAGCAGTAAAAAGAGAACACAATTAGAAAATTTAATTAATTGAGCTGAAGGCAATGATACCTACTTTAAAGCCCTCAATGCAGTGAGATCAGCAGACCAGATCAGTGAATGTTTATTGCTGAAGGAGGCATTGAACCATCCAGGGTTGGCTGGAGCTGTCCTGGAGGTGTCTTCTGTATGTGCTCACAAACAGAATTACAGAGCTAGAAAAACCAAAGCTGAACGTGGGGGTTCAAATATATATTTTATCATTACAAATGAAGTCATTGTGTTCCATCAACTGCCATAAATATCAGGAAAATCAGAGAGATAAAAAGGGTAAAGACCTGGTTCTTGACAAAGGCAAAGCCTCAGCGGTTCCCAGAAACTCAGGAAAACTCTTTAGAGCAGTGGGACAATAAAGTTAGAAAAAAATAAATAATAGGATGGTATCTAAGCTGAAAACTAAATGAAAAGAGCAAAAAAAAACCCCCAAACTCACAGCCTTAATGAGATATGCTTAAAATATAGGCAATCAAACCACAGTGAGGAGGAACTAACAGCATTATTCACTGCTATTTTCACAAAATGTCGTAATGTTTGCACAGATACTGAGGGAGCCAGCCCAGCTCAGGCACACAAATTGAGGTGGAAAAGATGGGTCAGGAGAGGTGCTGAGAAGGGTGACCCAATTAAGATCCATGAGGAGACTGCTGTGCCAATTCCCTGCTCTTCCTAAAAGAGGGAAATTGTGAGAAAACCGAGCTGGAAACCCATCATTTACAAATTCTGTCCACTCAGAAGGGGAAGCTCCAAATGGGGCAGACTCCATTTAGAGACAGAAGAGAAAAAGTGTGGCGAGAGCAGGGCAGATGGTTGGGGTGGAAGGCAAGTGCTTCTTTCACCTGAAAACAACCCAGGGAAAAGAAGCAGTGAATAATGGAAGGGCTGTGGGCTGAAACACAATCCAAAATCCAAAACCCAGCAGAGATCAGTTTGAAAAACACCTTGAGTGGCTCCTTCAACATGGTTAAAAAAAAAAAAAAAAAAGGTTCTTTTCTGTGTTGCTTCACCACGGCAGAGTGTAAGAGCAGTTTTGATGTAAACTGAAATAAGCTGCTAGGAACAAAAATAGCTGCACATTCATTTTATCTGGTTTGGGTAAATTGGTGTAAACCTGTTTGCCAGCCCTGGAAAGAAACTGGAGCGCCAGGAAAAGGGAGGAGATGAAGAGGGAAAGCAACTGGGACAGAGGGAGAGCCAGGGTGGGTGAAACAGGAGGGTGTGCCTTAGAGAGGGCAGGAAGGGATGTGAAAAAGGGAGAAACAGCAGCAAGACGTGAGAAATTGAATTATTTTAAAGAGTGAGACAAAAAAATGAGACAAAGGATGGGAAGAACAAAGCCTGGATCAGCCCTTGGTGTCCTCTGAGGTGTGACTGAAGGTATCACCTCACAGAAGAGGAGGAAATTTGAGAGTTTTGCATTAGGGTTGTTCAGAACAGGAGGGAAGGGCTCCAAAGGTGCAGAGAACAGGCACAGCTCTCCCAGGAGTTCCATTCAGATCTGGGGTAAAAAACCCAGTGCAGAAATAAGGAAGGAAACAGCAGCCTATGACTTAATTTTTGGAAATGGCAGCAGTAAATATTCTCCCTGGTGTAACTGAGAGTGCCAGAGTTACAGCATTACAGTTCCAGCAAGACTGCATTTAGGAAAGCATTTTTCTATTGATAACACAGCTTTCCAATAAATAAACACAATGAAAATAAAGCACATGCATGCATTTAGTGTCATGGAAATAAGATTGAGAAGTACGCATGGAAATGAACTGGTAATTTACACACTATTAGACATTTTCTGATTTTCCCTCTCCCATGATTTTCTGCTGATAAGTCTATAAAAACAATAGACAAACAAACTTGAAATACTGCTGATGAATTCCCAGATGCCCAAAGAGCACATTTTTCAGAGCTGGTATCTAACTAATAGAGATGGAGAGAAATGCAATTAAAATAAGAAAAAAATAAAAGCAAGCAACCCATTCCTCAAATGACTCATTTCTCACTTAAAAGAAGTGTCTTTCCTCTGCCTCCACTGCCCTTTAATAGCTCCTTCATGCCAACACTGCTTCAGGTCACGGAAGGATAACAAGTCCTAGTTCTTTTCAGGATCATTTCCTGCCTGTTATCCCATGCAGGGAATTTGGTGTCACCTTTTGCTGTACAAAGCTGATTCCTCATCCAGCCTGAGCTTTTGATTTCCTCCCCTCCCCAGGAACTATTTTTGACATCTTTTATCCAGGATTTTCTCTGTCAAAGAGCACTTGTTGACACTCCTGCCTAGCAGCTCTTCCACAGAACACAGAGCCATCTCGGGTTTATTTGCAGAGGCCACTGGGGTTTTTTTGGGAAAGACAAGGTTCCCAAGGCTCTGCAGTGGGACAGCTCCCAAATTGGTGTTTTCTGTGCTGAAAACATGACTGCTGTACTTGCTGTGCCTCATGCACACAGCAGCATTTGGGTTGTGCTCATGCCTCCCCAAGGGGCTGTAAATGCTTCAGAGGTAATTAACCCACGGACCTTTTGACATTATTCACAGCAGAAATGAGTTTTAGATGTCCACATAGCCTCCACGAGCATAACAGGTGAGAGATGGCCCATTCTTGTAGCAGATGGACATGTGAAAATAACTTTCCATGGCTGCCTCCACACTGCAGCTCTTTTCACTCACAGTGAAGAGCTGAGGCTCCCACAACAGTGCCTAAGGTCTTTGTTTCAGGTCCTATTTGGAAACACATTTCCAAGTCCCAATGTTACTGGATAAAGGAAAATTCCATTGCTCCTGAGCACTGTGGTGTTTTTCTTTGGATATCTGGAAGCAAAGGGAGAGCTGGGCATCAAGAATCAAACAAGGATGCCTGTTCCTGGAAGGGTAAAAAATCAGTGAAATAGAAACTTCACTTCTCCCATTTAGATGAGGCATCTCCATCACTGGTAAAAGTGTCTTACATGCTGATTATAGGGCAGAGAGAGGAAAACATTGTAAAAATGCTGATTTTACTCTTTTTCCAGAAAACACAATAGGAAAAATAACTCAGATGTCAATCTGTGCTCTCTCTCTTTTCATTCCAGGACCATACATTACTAAGAACTGGCACAAGCAAGCAATTTAGTGCTTAATAAGCACCTAAGAGAATTAGGGTCCTAATGACTACAACTGAACTACTCAACAGCCCCTAAAATCCAATGAAAGCATGGTAATAAATGGAAAGAGAAGCTGGATTATGTCTTTCAAAACTCTCTCCCTTGTTTCTTTTAAATTGGGTTTAAAAGCTTGCTTTGCTAATTACTTATATACTCATGTTTTTGAAAACCAAGCTGAACCTTGCCCCTGGCTTTCTGCCAAGCATGGCATTTTGGGTGTTAGGTGATTTTAATAACCAATGTAACAAATTGTGCAAGGGTTTGGGGTGGGTTTGTTGTTGTTATTATTGTTTTGGGCTGGATTTTCTTGAGCTTTTCAGCACTGAATAGCTGTCCTTCACTTATCTTCTTGTTTAGGTGTCAGAATAGTGTAATAGGGGCAATTTGTACAGGGCTGCAGTGCTGGGGGCCACTCTGCAGTCCTGCCCAATTCTCTATTCCTCAGAGTGCATTAGGATGTGCCACTTACAGCAAACAGTTATTTATTTCCCAAAGGGTTTATCAAATAGTTAAACATTAATGTTGTCAATATACATTTCACCAAGACAATTACAATTATCTGTTTTTCTGAAACTCCCCTCCCAGCCCCCGCAGTATTTAAATAATTTATGCGAAGAGTTGTGACATTAAGAGACTTAATCCTGAATAGTCTTTCATAACAAAGTATTGTAGCCCACAGCACTGGGAATAAAATTAGGCACATACATACATATATATATATATATAGTCAATTTAATATATGGTCTCCATGTCAATGTAGTGCTGCAAAACTGCAAAATATTATTATCGTAACAAGATATTTTTGTATTTTTTTACTTGAAAAAGAATACAATGGAACTCACATGTATGTGAATTTATTTCAGTAATACTTTATCTTCAATTTATCAAGATCTTACTGAATCCTGTTGCTCTGGATATTAAGGAGAATTCTTGAGTTTTCACTAAATACAGTCAGCTACTGGATCCAGGAAAAAACTGCCCAAGGCCTGTTGGAACTACAGGCTGCACATGCAAAGCCATCCTGTTAATGTGACATGATTGAACTAATGGAGGACACAAAACCATATGGCATTCTTCGCGTTCGGAAAAATAAAACCAGATTAATTACTTAATAAATAAGTGATGATTACATGAAATGCGAATGAAAATAAAAAAGGCTTCCCAGAGCCTGGTTACCCTGCAGGTCTCCGACTTCTGTCCTGGGGAATTTTGAGGACAGAGTGACAATCATTTCCTGGACCCCAGATCCCTAAGGAGGCAAGGTTTGCAGAGCCAGGTACAGGAATGCAGCATTGTGAACATTTGGAAGTGTTTTAAATGGCTCTAGAACAATCACATGAGAAAACCCACAGAGGATATGACCAGAGGGGTCTCAGAGGGGGTTCTGGCCCTCACATCACATAGTTGTGGTTTTGGAGTAGTTTGGGACTTACTCAAAAGAAGAGGAGGGTGGCAAAAAGGTTCCACACTGTCCCAAAGGACCAGGCAGGCTTCAAAGAAAGGAATTTCCAGCAATTTCTTCTCTGTATTTCATGCCAAAAGGCAATCACTTCCCTGACTTTCATATCCATACACACACTCCCCAAAATCAAGGAAAAAGCAGTATAAAACTTTCAGCTCAAGAATGAGCTGAAATTATCTCAATGAGAAAATACTTATTGCATTTTCAAGTGAAAAAGGAAAAAAAAGAAACTAAGTTTTGAGACCCAAAGGCTATCACACAGTAGCAAAATATCAGGAAAGCTGAAGTCAGATGTTCCACAGACCTGAGCAGTAAGTGCTGATCTAATTAAATATACAACCAGAGTCTCACAGCTATCAAAAGCTGCTTATTAAATTAAATAAACAAAAGCTGATTAATAAGACACTTGGTGTTAAATGGTTAGCCTCCTGCTTGCTCTGCAATGTTCATTCTATAACAATAAATGAAAAATCATCATGCCTAAGCATGTCTAAATCTGGGCTATAAGGATTCTTAATAAATTCCTGCAGTGAGGCAGACCAAACAAAGAATAACTGGCATGAAAGAACGATACAGCACATACTAAAAAAGAAAAATTTGAAGCACTGTCATAATTAATATGAGGTCTATTTGACTCTCAGTGAGGAAATAATGAAATTGGCTGGACCAATTTCCTTTGTGACCAAAATGAAATAGGATTCAGGGGTCCTGCTGTCTGGAAAAGACTTCCATGGTATTACAGACTCAAGAAATCCAAGGCCACGAGTGTCTGCACACACAAAGGTTTCCATCATTCCTGCAACACTCCTGAGCCCAAGGGGTCTGCAGATTACAGCTCCTGTTTGAGGACTTCACTGTTTGGAAAAAACCCCAAGTTGTTCTAAGGAGCATTAGGCCCTCACAGGGGGAATGCTGAACTTTTTCAGTTTGACACAGGAATTACAGACCCTTCAACATCTCCTTTTCAAAACCATTGAGTTGAACAAACTCAGGGAAATGTTCCTATTGCTTAAGTCAACAAAAAGACCTCCTGGGAACGCTGAAGCTCACACTTCCCTTTCCAAAGAGGAGCAGGTGAGAAGAAAAATACACACCAGATATTAACTGTGCTGTGTAACACACACTGAAAGGTGTTCAGGTGCTGCTGTGAATCTGTGGCTGCAAAAACTTGTAGAGAACAGGGAGAACAAGGTGGATGCAGTCAACCCTGAGATCAGGTCTTTGCTTCTTGGATAATCAAATGAAGTTTCCAAGACCTTTCGCTGAAAAATAATTGTTTTAGAGCTTTTTGCTTGCAGGAAAATTACTGAGAAGCAAATTATTAATGTAGCCTGCCTTAGCTACTCTATAACAACTCTGTGAGAACATTCAGGGCACAGAAAGCATAGGGCAGAATATTAAACTTGCTAAATTGTAAAAACAAAGACAGAAAATCAGCTGGTGTGAGGGTTCCCAGATGGAACAACAAGGTGTAAAAAGAGCACCGAGATTTTGCACAGCAAAACATTCTGTTAATATTAAATAATGAGGCTTTGGTAAGTGACTTAGTTATCAGAATGAAAAGTTATTTAAATGAGGAGGTAGTTTGTTTATAATTTCAGAAAAAAAGCAAAAAGTACAAGGCAAAGGCCAAGTGTGTGGGATTTTTATTTCTTTCCAAGCCATGCTCTAACTCAAATTGGTTCCTGATATGCCCAATGAAGGTGAGATGTTCTAAATGTTAGTTTTCATAAGCCATTATTTGGCTGGTTAATAAGAGGGGAGAAGAAAAAACAACAGCAAAATCTGCTTCCTAAGAGAGAGTAACAATTACCCAAGAGTTTTTTGACAAACTTTCTGTGCTGATTTGCCTGCACAGTAACACAGTGCAGGGTGCAAGCAGGCAGCTCCAAAAAGCTTCTGCCTTGGCACTGAAGCAAAACTAACCCGAAATATGGTATAGTTAAAGGCACTAAGTAGAGCAGCTGCACAGGAGTGAGTCACAAAGGCATGACCCCATTCCCCAGTGGGATGGAGCCAAGACCTCCACACTGCACTAATGAGGGAGGTTAACGAGCTCCTGCAGAGGTGAAATGGACAGCACAGCCAGCACGGGGAAAATTTGGGTCTGATGAAAGGGGAATTGAGGGCCAGGCAGTTGTTCATTCTTCTCATGCACTGAACAGAGGATTCACCAGGTGAATTTGGTCTTTCCTGGACATAAACATGGCAAAATACTCCTGTCCTGAGGGGGAATTGTCTGTACAAAATACGAAGAGCAGCATCACAAGGCTGAGCCCTGTGTGAGGTGCCACGTGCAGCCTGTATCCTCCACAATCCATGGTTCAGCTGAGAGTCCTGCAGCCAGGAAACATCTCTGCTGGGTTATGGCTGCGTGCCCTCGATTGTTACTGCTCGTTTAAAACTGCCTTTTCGTTTTTTCTCGTAAGTATAACACCAAGAGAGGTGGCCTTCCATCATTAAAAGTAGTTCACATCCAATTAATAATTGGTCCTCTAAGGGAGTTTCAAATCAGGGCTTGGACTTGATTTGATATCCCAGGCACTGTATCGAGAGGCTGAGGAGCAACTTGTTCTCATTCTGTGTGAGTCACATCCTCTCGGCATCCATGCACTCAGGCATTCCTCTAAAGAGGAAAAAACCCTATGCTAATTTCCAGGCATATGATCCTCCTTTGGGGTTTTTTTTTTTCCTTTGCTCTCTTTAAGATTAAGCTTTTGGAGTTATAATGGATATTGCATCATCAGGCTAGCTTTAATATGCAAAAGAAAGGCTAATTATATGCTGTTTGGTGATGGTAGCAAAAATATAAAAATCAAAGCAGTTTTCTTGTTTTTCCTTTGAATCCTCGTGGCTCAGGGAAAGCAAGGAGCTGACAGCCTTGGGCTATGAGGAAAGGCAGGGTGAAATTGGCCCCTGTGCAGACCACAGGCTTGTGCACAACATTTTCAGGTTTGAAATGCTCTTGCAAGTTTGATTTTCATCCTCTAAAAGCAGACAGGGGATGCAGAGACAACAGAGCCCAACTTTCCCTAGCAGGGTGACCAGTCCAGCCCACCCTCACTGCTTTCCTTGGAAGTGCTTGGACACTGCAGAGCAGAGATGGCTGACACGGGAAATGTTTGAAAATTTCACTCTCCCTGGGGCAGATGACTGTGCTGTGGCCACTGCTCTCGAGTTTTTGGGAAGGAAACATGGACAACACAAGGCCTGGGGTCTGCTCAGCACGAGAAAGCATCTCACACATCTTCAGATCCTGGCTCTGGTTGAGCCACCATAAAGGTATGAGCTGGAAAAGCTCAGGCAACCCAAGAGGCTTTGTCACAGTCTGGAAAGCAAAAGGGTTTTATTTTTAAGGGTTTGTTCCAATAGACTAAAAGCTAGTGCCCATTATTTTTCATGTTTTCCTGAGTTCCAAAGAAATTTCAAGACTCTGCCAGCGTCCTGGGGGTTTTATTTGGAGTGCTAAGGAATCAAACTGGGCAGGCAGTGGGAGTCCAGCACTGTGGGGGAAACTCCTCTCATCTCCATGCCAATGTTTTCTAAACCAGAGCCAAAGGCAGAGCACTTAGCTGTGCATCCACCAAACACCACAGCTTCCCTGGACTGCAATATTTATCCTCTAGTTAATCACTAACACAGTAGATTTTGATGTTCCTGTTTCTAATGTAATGGTTGTGTAGGTAAATCATCCTGGCTGGACTGGGGGACTGCATCTCCACCCAGAATTGTGCCCATCCATAGGGAATTGCCCTCTCCAAAGTATTCTCTGTGCTTCCAAAATGTCCACACAAATGCCCCGTACAGTTTATATACTACACAAATTGGGATCTACATTTAAGATGTAGCTGGATGAAGAAAATAACACAGCTCCATCACATATATGCATAAACTCACACCTCAGTAGCTTCAGCAACCTTTCCTACGTTCGATGTGATGGATAAAGAAGGAGTTGCAGGGAGAAAAAGAAGTGAACAATGCAAAAAATAAATCTTTCTTAGATAAGGAACGCAAGCACACATTGTTTTGGCAGCGGTCGCTCTAAATGTAGTTTGTGTTTGTTTTGTATATTGATTTTGTAATTCCCCTACAATTCTCTATCCTAAGGTAGACAGCAAAAGTTACTTTATAAGAAAGATTTAAATGAATGAATGGAGTTGCTGGGGAAACAGAGGTATCACGCAGTTCACCAGCAAGTGCTTGCAAGCAAAGGCAGGCTAAGGGAGATCAGCAGCTTCTGCTGTGCCATAAAATAAAGGCACAGACAAACCTCCTCAGAGCTGAACTAAACTACCCCCACAAAAAATGATTCCAGCCTCCCAGGGGAGCAAGACATAACCGCAGCAAACGTCCTAAGTGCCTATTCGTGTAAAAGGATGACAGAGCAGCGCTGTGTAAATCCTGCTCACCTGCTTGCCTCTCATTTAGCGGTGATTTACTGCAGCAAAGCGCGCTGTGACTACCTGAGCCCTCCGTGAGGCTGGCTGTTTAATGTCCCTGTGCCAGCCTGGGGTCAGCTTTGGCATTCACGTCGGGCACCCAGGCTAATTCAGGTGCATCCCACATCCTCCCTGAGGCGCTCATTTGCCTCCTTTCACCATGGGAATGCTTTATGCACTGAAAACTAATTATTCTGCTGTCTATCTGCCTCTCCCCAGCCCTCTAAATCGCCCAGGAATGTAAAGAGGGAACAAACAACCTCATTTCAAAGCTCTGAAAAAAAATCAAAATTACTCTTGTTTTGAGCTTACGTTGTCACAAGTTAGTGATTTCCAGGCAGTCTGAGAAACCTCTCAAATTCCAGCCCCAGAAACTCAGATTCTGAGTTCAAATACACCCCAAGTGCTCGGCTTCTCTTATAGCATCAGTGTTAAATTGATTGCCCTCCCTAATATCCCTGTAATCCTGTCTGCTCCAGGCACGCTTGTTTGGAGTGATTAGACTGTGAGAAGCATTTCTGCCCCATCCCTGATGGATGCACAGAAAAGGACAGCTCTGGTTTGAGCTGCAGAAACTTTTTTAGTGACCAGCTTCAGCAGATGTGATTGAGAATTCATCCCAGGAGTAGAACTGCTGCGTCACTCTTCCATTGCAATTTTTCCCAAAACTACTCTCTTTTTGAAACAAAACTTCCAGAAATTTTTAACATCAGATCCTTGTTGCTCACAGTTTTTTCAAGCCAAATACTCAGAAACTCTACAAGAGACGGATTTTACTGCTTTTTAGAGATCAGATTATTTAGGAAACTCTACTGTTAATGTACACACACCTAGTCAGGAGGCATTTTTGTGGTGTTGGTTTTGTGGAGGGAGAAAAGATAGAGGTTGACTTAAACTGCCACTTGCAAGGAAAAAGAATGTAGCTAAACTCATCATTTGACTGACAAGAAGCAAATTAGCAGGAGGTTAAGATGGCAGATTTGTTATTGTCTTCTAGCAAGAGAAGAGCTCTGAAAAGGCAGGTTTCCCAACGAAAGGCTTCAAACATTGATGTCAGCAGCTGACACATTTCTAAACAGCACCGTCAGGAGGAGGTTTTTTAATGCAAGTGCACATAATGTGTATTATTCTGAGAGAACCAAGTGATGAACTGCACAGGAGTGAAATTCACTGAGCTTTGGCGTGGCTGGCTCTCACAAAGAGCCCACCCAGCTCTCCTGAGGTGCCTTTCCACACCCCGGGCACTGCACAGATCTCACCCCAGCAGCACAGCAACAGCTCAGCAGCAGAAATACACAACCAGAAGCAGAGGGGCAGAATGGGAATTTCTGCTCTGCCTTCCCCACATCAGCTGGACTAAAGGCTCCAAATGCACAGCAACCAGGATTGCATCTTTCCAAGAGCCAAACAAACAAAGAGCAAAAAAAAACCCAAAAAAACCCAAACCAAACCACCCCACAAAACATCCCAAAAGATCCAACCCTTTTCTCAACAGAGGAAATTTCACTCAGCACTAATTTTATTTGCTACATTGCTCCCCGGTATTTCCCTCTATCCCCTCTTAGACAAAAAAACAAAAAAAACCAAAAAAACAAAACAAAACAAAAAAAAAAAAAAAAGAGAGAGAGAAAAATCCCAAATCTGCGTTCTGAAGGGACAGACGATCTCACCCCTGAGTTACAGCAGGGGAAATATTTGAAGATGCTCATACCATGACTTTCTTTTTCAGGACACTGTGTTTCTTTCTGTTTCTCCTTTTCCATATCAGCACTGGTCTTCCTTGAAGCCTCATTTCTATTTTTTGGCCTAGACAGTAGGGGTATTCCAAGTGTAATACTTTATAGCAATTTAATTTAATTTCAGTTCTTATGTCCCTGCCTCTAGGGTGCTATGTCTTCTTTTCTCTATGCGTTAGTTTGATTTATTTTGCTTTTCTTCCCACTGTGATTCTTTGATGATTCTTTTAGCCTTTTCTTAGCCACATCCTATTCCTCTGCCACTCTTTCCATACCCCATGCCCACTTAAATGTGCACCTGTCTGGGCAGAGCAGATGGACCTGAGCTCTCCCACTGTGGCCCAGCTCTTACTTGGTCCACACAACCAGAGGTAATAACAGCTGCTTAAAAACATGAATTATTAAACTAACAATGGTACATGACAGAAAATAGTCAAAATCTTGAAACTTTATCAGTGCTCAGCCAAATATGTACAAATTGTGTCTATTCAACCTGAATAAAGTTTACACAGCAGCACACAATGGATGCACACTTACTCACACGTTTTAATTATCTGCACCAGTCACGCTCATTCACCACTTTTCTTGCCATCAAACATTTTCAGTGTGCAGAATACATTCATTTCAAGATACTGGGTTAAAGTGAAACAAATCCTACAAGAGTAATGCATTTTATATTCAACACACTGGTGCCAATTACAGTGAGTTCATCTGACGTTTGTTTGAAAATTTCCGAATGTTTAGTTTTGACAAGAGACATTTCAAAGAGAAGCTGTGTTTTATTAAGCTGTACCCTTTAAGCACAAGAATAACTGCAACTTAAAAGAAAGATCATTTTCACTACAAGCAGTGGACTGTAAATTGCATTTAACTCCAAATCCAAAGTGAGAAGAAACTATGAAAGGACACATCACTTAATAGCTTTAAAGTCACATTTTGCACCTTGAATTATTTTTGTTTGAACATGACTGGTGAGACACTGGTGGTTGCC
Organism: Acanthiza pusilla; assembly: GCA_036630365.1. Classification (NCBI taxonomy): domain Eukaryota; kingdom Metazoa; phylum Chordata; class Aves; order Passeriformes; family Acanthizidae; genus Acanthiza; species Acanthiza pusilla. The sequence continues at coordinate 5,446,070 of JAXCHO010000001.1, forward strand.
TAAATTCACATCCCACACTGACACAATCAGTGAATGAATGTCCTCAGTCCTCCTCCAACTGTTAGTTGTTTGAAATGCCATTTGTTTCGTTCACCATTATTTTTTTTTTTGGTGCTTGTCTCTGAATTAGCAAATAACTGTGGAGAGAATGAAGCACCTGCAGACAAATTCTGAGATGTTAATGGTGAGCACTGTATATGTGCAATAGTTTGTGGTGATGTAAATATTTAATTGACACTCTTTGGGCACATCCCCAGTGCAGACAGGAAACTCCCAAGGAACTTGTGAATGTCACCCTAATGCCTGCAGACTCCTTGGAGTGCTTAATCCACACTACTATGAGCGATATAATTCAACATGAACAATATTTAGTGTGTTTAAAGTTAACTGTGGTAATTTTGTATTTTGCTTCAGCTAAATATCTGACTTAGTACCAGGTGGACATTGACACTCACTTGAAAAATATCATTAAATGATTTTGCACTAAACTTCCCATAAACCAGGGGTTTATTTTTAAGGTAGGTGTCATGGACTCTTCGGGGCTTGGTGGAATGAATTCTCATTCTGGAAAAGAGGGAACTTGTTTCCATAATAATAATAACAATAATAATAATAATAATAATAATAGTAATAATAGAACAGACAGTGAACAGACAGAGAGGTGACCAAAACCCTGCATTGTGATACCAGGCATTAATTGGCTTTGCAAATTCCGCAGAAATATGTTTTTATATGCAATTAATACCCATAGAAATATTTCTGCATCAGATTAAAGAGGTAGCTCTACCTATCAAATTTACATATACATAAATTTTGGTTTATATCCATACCCAGATATCATATTATCAACATGTTACTATAATTGAAACAAAGATTAGAATCACCAAGTAATATAAATGAAAATTAATCTTCAAGCAAGTGCTAGAGGAGCTCTAGCAATCTTTGTGGCTTCATTCTAACATCAGCCAATTGTGAGTTTAGCAGGCATGAAGGGGATCCTTGTTAGATTTCTAGCACGTAAAAGTACAAACGCACTAAGCGAACACAATTTGAAAGCATATAAAAGCTTTCATGAGATTTTTAATTCCAGATAGTAGACATGAAAAGCTGTTGTTAGTAACCATTTTTCATTATTAAAGGTCTCTTCATCCCTGAGTGAGCAAATGGCACTGACAGTTGTGCATTACTCTCAAATGACAACAAGCCCATCAATCTTGCAGGGCTCCAAAGAAGAAAACACCTCAGGATTGGCAGCAAATAATTCACAGCATTAAAAATAAAATAATAAAATAAATAATAAAATCTTCCAAGGAGAAAACACAGCTCAGAAATTTAACTCAAAACACTACCACAAAACCAGATTATTTTAGATGGGGCTTAGAAAGGCTGAGGGAAGAGCCAAAGCCCAAGAGCCAGACTTGAAACAATAAAACATTTACCAATAGAGTGACACACCCAATAAGATTTTGGTTAGCATCTTTCTGTATCTTTATGTACCTCCATATATGTCTGTAGGTGTGACCCTGATTCCAGTTTTCTTAGAAGACTGAGAAATTGGGCAGGTGCTGAAGGAGAATTGCGGGACTGAGATTATCATTTCAGTGTCATGATTTTTAGCTTCTCTCCATGGGTCTTTACACCTAAAATTAACCTTAGTATATACTTATGTCACCTTTAGAGCCAGTCCTTTAAAGCACTGAACATATTATGTGAGATGCTCAGCATTTTCAGATCCCAGGAGAAAAAGGTAATTATCCCTTCATTAAAAGAAAAAAAAAATCTTGCAGGGAGTGGTTCTTCATTAGTTAAATGATAACCACATTGTGGGAGACTCAGCTAAAAACCAGCAGGATGGTCTTTGTGACCTGCTCTTCCCTCTGGAGTAGATCTAAGAATGCAGAATATGCCAACAAAGATGTGGTTTTTATGTTCTCACAAAACATTGCCAAGCATTCATCTCTCTCCTGATACAGCAAATCCAGGCAAAGCACAATCCCTCCAGAAATGGACACAATTAGGAATTCCCACCAGCCACAAATGAAAGGATAAGCTTCTCTGAGCAAAATGGGATTGTTTTGAGGAGTTTCAGCCTTCATGGAATTCTGATCCAAGCCTTTTACAGGTATCCAAGAGTGATCAGGCAGTGCCATTTGCACAGCACAGAAATGTTTCCTACAGTCCTTAAAGCCCAAATGCCAAGCTGCAAGGTGTGTGCAAACACCAGAGAATCCCAGCTCTAAGGCAGGGAATGCAGCCTTGGGATTTAGGGGCTATCCTGGCAAGACCCTAATCATTCTGCAGGGTGCAGCTAAAATTCCTGACGACCCCACAAGTGGGATAGTGTTAATCACATTTAATTTTAACCTCTGTGCTCCCTGAGTGTAAAGCTGTTGTTTCCATTCCATTTGAAATAAGAAGCTCTAAAAAGCAGCAGAGGTGTCTGCTCTACCAACAGGACTATGTTGTATTCTCCTCTCATTTTCAGGGTGACAGTGTTTGGTTTAACTGCTCCTTCTTTTTGGAATTGACCTGAGAGAATAAACCAATGTGGGAATATCAGCCACACACTTGTAGACTTCTGTGGGCCTGAAATAAAAGCTGCCAGTGTCACCATCAGTCCTCTAAAGAGCAAGCTAATAGCATCACTTCAGTCATTCTTACAGCTCCAGAGGACAAAATAAAGGTCAATGGTTCAAAAAAACCTAACAGGGAAAGGTGGAAATCAGGCTGAAAGATCAATATAAATTGAGCTGAAAAGACTGGCCTGGATACAAAGCAAATGTTGGTAAATATCAGCCAGTATTTGCTTATGAATAGGTTTAATACATTATGCATGCATTTGCCATGATAGCATTACACCCTAAAATCTGCATTCCTTGCAGAAAGCTTGGATGTAGGATACTGGGAGAAACAAAAACTGAGATTAATCTTTTATATTAGATAATCTGAGATTAAGTGGCTCTGAGAAACAAGATAAACCTGTTGCAAACCAATCTCAAAGGTGTTTGACCATATCACTGAAATTTCATTCAGTTCTTCGGAAGTGACAATCTGGTTCTGGTGACAACCAGAGCTGATCTGTGTGGTTCTCAGCATGGGAGCAAACAACCTACAAACCTACAGCCCTTCACTGGGAACATCCAAGAGCACAAATGTTCCTTTAAAATGAGTGTCCTGCTCTTGACTCTGATTTTCCAGGACTTGATGAACAGCTCCACATTCGCTGTTTCTCCCGATGCTGTGCCTTGGGAAGGCAGGTCCATGTCCCCCTCAATCTTCTCTCCAAACTGAGAGAAGAAGATCTCCAAACTCCAGCCCAGCCACCCCCTTTGGTCCTGTCTCTGGGGGGACAGAGCTCAACAAAATAGATTTGTCATCTTCGACTGATTATTGTCAGTCTCAAAAATATGCACATAAATAATTCATTTTAATCTATTTAGGCTGACACCTACCACACACTTCCCTAGGATATAAATGTGCCTTGGATCTCAGAGCATCATGAAAGGGCTTTAGGAGAGAACAGCTCTTCCTTCCCTCTCTCCCTCAATAGAGACTGATTGAGAAAGAGCTGGCAAGAATAGAAAGTGTGTTCAGCACCAGTCTTATGGAGTTTCTGATAAGGACCTGAGTGTCTCGAAGGGCCTTTCCCCCTTTAGTATACACTGCTTGTTTGTAGGGTCATGGGTTCAATGGTATTTGCTAAAAAAAAAAAAAAAAATAGATTTCTACTAATTCTACTGATTCAATAGAAACTTCAATAAAGGTATTGTGGAATAAAATATATTACAGTTAGGCATTTTTAGAAATGAAATGTAGGGGTTTGTAAGTGTAGCATTAAAATAATGTGATGCATTTTACAATTAACATGGTTCTCATGATTCTCACCTTTTCCAACACAATGGTAGTAACACCCTGCACTCCTTCACCATGGACTTGTCTTAATGTATGAGTTTTGTGTCCATGTCAAACCCTTCACTGCAGCTCAAACCTGACACTTTGCTCTGATAAAGGGAACTGTGATCTGGACAGTGCAAGGCAAGAATGATTTTCAAAACATTTTCATGGGAGAAGATACAGCAAGAAAGACGAGTTGATGAAATATTGAACCGCCACTCATTTGTAAAAAAATACTGCAAAATTACTAACTAAAATATAAAAAATGGGAAAAAACTTGAAATTCACATTTTAACCAGCCCAAATGTTGATATCCTGTTGAAAGAGTATCTCACTTCCCAGGACATAGTCCAATTTTCCGTCTGAAACACTAACTGGTGTAAACCTTTATTCCTTTAACTTGCTCACAACAGTCAGTGCAACTACCCAAGATAAAATAAAAGGCAAACTAACAATGCACCACATTCCAAAGGAATTGGCATTTCTGCAGAGAATCATGCAGCAATAAAGGAAATTTTGCTGGTTCCCTCTTCTGCCATAGTAACACACCACTCACAGACATTGCCAAGAGGATCTTGGGAGTCAGCAGAGTGGAACTTGTGACAAATATTGCAAATGGAACAGCACCAAACATGTTGTAACAGCAGAAAAAGAGAGCAGGACTGTTTCACTCGATGATGAGTTAAAACGAGCCATTTATCTGGTGTTTGGAGTGTGACCCGCACTTTGCTTGCAGGAGTGCAGGGGATGCTGAACTGGAAAATAAAACTGAATGCTCAGTTTGGTTCTCTCCCCTCCAGCTAGAAACTGTAGAAAATGGAGGAAAACTGCAGGGAGCGAGAATAAATTTTAAAAATGTTACCTGCTCTGCTATTGAGCTATTGATAAAAGAGGTCACCCCAATGAGGAAAAAACACAGATGAAATTTTGCATGTTGTATGTATTTTACCAAATGGAAGTGCTCAGTCTGATGGCACTTAGGGAATAAAGAGGATAAATGTGCTTCCTGCCTCTGCAATGGCTGCTGTACAGAGGATGTCTGCTCCTTCTCTCCTGGCAAAGGGCAGGAAAACCAAGGTAAAGTCATCTTGCAGTCCCTGGCAGGGCATTCAGCAACAAAATGCATCCAGGAAATAGCAGTGGGGCTGATTATACATTTATAGGGTTCAGGCCCTGCCTGGGACAGTTTAATTCCACATCTCCTAGTCTAAGCAGAATTTGTGGCTTAAAGTTGTTCAAATCTTTTTGCTGGCCTATAAATACCATATTGTTTAAAAAATATTAAAACATGACTGCTGCCAGAGAACCAATAACACTGCCTCTTGAGATTTATGCAATATTAAAACACCAAAAAAATCCCAGACAAAAACCCAAACCAAAGACACACACAGAGGTGGAAATTATTCCTGCCCTGCCCGCAACAGGACGTGAGATGGACTGCCCTGTTACAAAGATGACCTTCTGGTTAGAAGATTACCTAATGGATTTAGTTTAGTACATTCACTGAGATGCTAAGGTCTGTTTAAAACTCCTGTTTGCAGCCCACAACACTACAGAGTTGTTCTTCCTCCCCCTTGGGCCCAAACTGCGCTGTAAATTATGGTCATCCCTTCTCCCTGCTACCAAAATTAATTATCTGATAAATAGAGCTAATACACATGGCTGCTCTGCAATGATCTCTGTGATGGATTTGTGTTTGGGGCAGTGCAGACGGCCTTGCCAAGACACAGACACCATAAACATTTTGATTTTCTGACTGCAAAGAAATCCCTTGGCGAGGGGCAGGAGCAGAAGGGCTCTCTAGCACTCATGCTGGGTCTGAGGATGGACAAACTCACGTCTCCAAACCGTGAAGCAAACTGACAGCGCGGCTCCACGTGTAAATATCAGCTCCAGCAGCCAAAATATTGCCTTCCAACAGCACCAGAGCCAAAAGTGTCAGAAAGAAATGTATGTGTGCCACTTCCCCTCGGTAATGGCCTGGCACACAGGCAGCTGCTTCCAGATGCTTTGGATGGCAGAGGACAGAAAGAAAAAATAAGGTGTGTGTTTTTCCCCACTAAATTAGCGTGTGAGGAAAAAGCAACATCAATCAATAAAAGAGAGCCAGTAGCCCAGAATAAAGTGTCTGAGCTACCACAAGTTTCCTCAGTATCTCAAATTATGCCGAGTAATTAATGCTGAAAACAGCCTCTGGTGGGCTCTTCCTGTTTCAAAAAAGAAATGAGAAGCAAAAAGGTAAAACAAGTGAGAGTTCAGTGCTAGAGACAGACCAAAGTCAGGTTGCAAGGCTTCTGTTCTCAACAAGAAGAGACTGTCCCATGGTGGATTTACAGCTAACTCAACCAAAAAAAAAAAAAAAAAAAAAAAAAAAAAAAAAAAAAAAAAGACATTTTTTTCTCTCCCTCCCCTTAATTTTGTGCAGGTCTGTGGAAATGGAGATATTCAGTGCAAAACAGAAGTTTGAGTGGAGAAAACAAAATGACATTGGGATTGCCAGTTCCTCCAGACAGACCCGAAATGATAAAACTGCAGCCTGTTCCTTCACCATGGCCAGGGACCTGAGCCATGCCCTGTCTCACGAAAATAACCAAAGCCAAAACTTCACTCCTTTAAATTCCTGCTCCCGCTCTGCTTTTCCCCTGAGGAATTCCCCCACCCGCTACAACCTGCAGTCATTCTTTGGGAGGCTGAAAATGCAAATGCAGCCCTGAAGGAGCAAAGGCAAGCAGAAGGACAAGTCCAAGAGCCATCGCAGCTCTCTCTGAAATCCAGGCACATCCCAGCCCTGTCTGACAGCCACTGACACCTGACAGCAGCACAGATCCCTTATCTGCCAGCAGGAAATGAACACTGCCCCCAATAACTTGAGGTGTCTCTTTCAGCGGATGACAGTGACAATTTAGCAGTTTGTTACGGCAAGTCTTGCAGCGTTTAATTGAGTTTAGACAGACAAATTGGAAGAGCAGCTTCCTCACTGCACTGACCAGCGTTTCTTACAGTTAACAACTCACTGTTTATTTGCAAATAGGTTTTGCTTCAAACAACTGGGAGAAAGTAAAACCTTTTCTTGAGGCAGTCAGGGCTGTGGGTTTATCTGCAGATCTAATGGAATTAGAATTTAACAATGCAGAGAGACAAAACACTGCTGTTTATTGTGTAAAAGAAATAAAATTGTTCCAAGGTATTTGACTTTCCAACCTTTGGAAAAAGAAATCGGAGTAACCAATACAGATCAGAGCCTGTAGAATCTAAAATAACCATATAAGCCAAGAGTTAATTATTCACAATTCCTCTCAGTCAGTAGGCCAAGTTACAGTCACCCTTCAGATGTCTGAAGAAAGCAAAGGACACAAGAGTGAGAGTGCTCTGCATTTGGAGGATTTAGGACCATGGGAGACATAAAATTGCTCCTGCTGCAAAATAATCAGGAGCCTGACTGACATTTCAGCCATCCCCAGACCCATGGGTGATGTGCAATATCTTCTGCATCTCAGACTTTTGACCTTTTGTCACAGATCAAAGATGTTCAAGATATTTTCTTTTGAATTCAGGCCCCTGGCTGTTAACCCAGCAGCTTCATGTTCACCAACAAACCACACCCTGAAGTGCCACATCCACACATTTTTTTGAACACTTCCAGGGATGGCGACCCCACCACTTCCTGGGCAACACATTCCAGGGCTTGACAACCCTTTCAGAGAGGAAAGTTTTCCAAAAATCCAATTTAAACCTCCCCTGGCACACCTTGAGGCCGTTTTCTCTGGTCCTGTCTCTTGTTACTTGGGAGAAGAGACCAAGCCCCACCTGGCTCCAACCTCCTTTCAGGGAGGTGTGGAGAGAAATGAGACCTCCTGAGCCTCTTTTTCTCCAGGCCAAACACCACCAGCCACTTCTCATATGATTTGTGCTTTAGTCCTTTTATCAGCTTTGTTACTCTTCTGTAGAAACAATCTTTTGTTGTTTCCTATGAAGTTCATGGCAAAAAAAAAAAGCACATCTGGGTTTTGGGAGCACTGAAAGGTCACCTACAGTTAAAGTGATTGACACGAAGTTTTGTGTTATTACTTTACTCCTCCAGCTGTACAGTAGGGGCAAATGCCATGATGGCACCTGCATAATGCAGACATGTGTGATATGTCACAGTGAATCAAAAGCCTTAAAGGAAACCTTTTTTCAGGGTCAAATGTGTTTGAGTATCTCTAATGTAGAACAGAAGAATGTAAACAGGCATGAACTGCTATATTTCTGAAGGGTTTTTTTCATTCAGTTCTCTTTGCATTGTGGGCATCAATCCCAGAACTTAAAAAATAACCAGAACAAAGGAAAAATAGCCAAACAAGAAAGAGAGCTTCAAAGGGATGATATGCTTCACCCTCAGCTGTAAAATACACCTCTGTTGGCAGATCAGTATTACCCATTTCTATTTGCACTCCCATCCTGGACAAAGGGAACCCTTCTAACACTTACTCTTAACAAGAAAGTCAAAGACACAACTCTGCACCATTCAGTTCATTGTAATATTAAAGCAAAAATGCAAAAATTAAAGCATTGCCTTCTCTCCTGAGAAGGCAATGGCAGGATGGCACACAAGGATCCTCAGCATTCCTGTGCCCATTTGGTTATTGGGATGACATTGATACATAATGTCAGCATTCACATACAAACCTAGCCTTTCCCTTTTGTCCAAACCCCCCAAATTCTTGGCCTATGTTTTTAACTTGCTGGGGGAGAAAACAGACTCACCAACCTGCTCAATCATGGTCCCTCATGACCCCAGTTTGTAGAACTTTGGGCATGATGAACTGCTGAGACAGACATTCATAACCTCAGAACTGAAAATCTGTAGGTCTAAATATCTTTACTGCTGGTTGAATTAAAAAAGTTATGGGTAATTTCTAATTAGATAAGTATTCAGGGGTTTATAAAACAATAGCCGTAAAGCTCAAACCGTAGACGTCGACCTCACACCTTGGAGATGAGCTGACTGACAATTTATGAAGCAGATTTTTCATATTTGTGTCTCTGCACCTGCAAGTTGTGCCAAGCAGCCATGTGCAACCAAATTGAGTCGGGAGCTCTTTCCAGGAAAAGCACACACATCTCAAGCACAAAAGCAAATCCAAAATGTCGGAGTTCAACTGGTGCTCGAGAAATACCAGGCCTTTGTCCCTGACCACCGTGTCTGCTGCGTCCCCCTCCTTCTCAGAAGCTCATAAGGAAATACCATATGTCAAGCAGGATTTATTACAGACTCTCTATATGATTAAGTTCCTTCTCAGCTCCAGGCAAGGCAAAATTAATTTGACTTTAAAACAAAGCAAATGTTAGTCTAATATGTGCATGTTTTCTGCTCTTTCCTTAGAGAGCAGAGCCTGTGTTTCACAAGCAGCTGAGATTCCTCCTGAAACCAATAGGCATTGATTGATTAATCACTAAGGATTTATTGCTCAGTGAACAAATGATGACATATTATCTAAAAGAAATGGAGCAAGTGGTGCCTGTAGAGATGTACCTGATGGCCAAACAACAGAGATGAAAGTTCCATCCCTGCAAAAGGATACCCATGATCTAAGTGATATTATTTACCCAAGGATTCAAGCAGAAGAAAATCTGTTTCCGTCTGATTATTTTTAAATTTATTAGTTTTGTAAGTGTAACCAGACTTACTGTTTCAGCCCAAGGAAACACAGCTGTATTCAAACTTTGGGTAAGTGGTGCTCAGAAATAGAAATACTTGACAAGACACAGTGAAAATGGCCAGTTCTTAATCACTGTGAACTCAAGGAAGCAGCTCATTGGATTTTTGTGCTGCATTGATCATGTAACCCTAATTAGAACCTTGATTTAAAACTTCAGTTTCTTGGTTATATGAGTTAGCAGCTAATTATTATTTAAGTGTTAATTATCCTTAGCCTATACACATTTACTAAAGTCATCAGGCTCTTTTCCTGTAGATCTAAAGAAAGTTGCTTTGTTTTTTTTGTTCCTGAAGAGTCAGCTCTGTTTTAACCGTACTTTGCCATCCATTTAAGATGGGAAATTGGAGCCCAGACCTTCATATCCTTCAAAGAGGCAACACATCTCCCCGGGAAAGATGAGGACAGAGAGCAGGGTCCCACTCAGAGCCTGACCCCACTGCAGAAGGGACAAACACAAGGATGTTTTGCAACATTAGAAAGAGGAAGACATGAAATACAGAGGGAATGAGGCACCAGCAGCTGGAGGGCCCAGGCTGCTGTCTGTGTGTGTTGATATTACAATAATTTTTCTAATAACAAATAATTTTAATGACAAAATTATATAATAGTCTCAACTGTAACAGAACACTTTTCAGCTATAAAACTATAAGGGGATGAAACGCTTTCCACAGCATTAATGGGTTTTCTTGGACAAGTTATGTTTCAATGAAATATTAATTCTTGATCATTTGTCATGTGTTAATTAGGAGAATAAGCTGTAGGAAGTCTAGATTACCATGCAAATGTTAATTAGGTCATAATTTATGTTAAGCATTTCTAAGTATAGGAGCACCAGAAGCACATATAGCAGCAGATGAACTTTAGAAAAAAAATTGCATTTGCAACAGTTATTTTTCTATTTAAATATGAGAGTTACTACGTTTTAGTAAATACCAAAGAAGCTATATTTAATTGTCCAAAGTCTCCCCTCCCCTTTCTATCCAGAGTCACACCTCAGCTAAAAGTTTGTTTCTGGCCCCGTCTGATGAGAAGCTGGGAGCAGATGGTGAGGTCGATTTGCAATGCAACAACTCACAGGTGCCATCCAAGTCCTGGAAAAAAACCCACATCTTTATTTTCTCTTGGAGCCAAAGCACAGAGCCCTGCAGGAGCAGGAATTGCTGCAGGGCTCATCAGGGGTGCTGCAGCTCTCCCCTCCACACCAACAACAACTGCAACACTCCTGCAGTCACCTCTTGTCTTTAAGTGACTCACTGTGGCACCTTCCCAGCGAGAGGGAGCAGGCAGCTGAACCAGGGGAATCCTTCCAGCATTTGTCCCACTGCTCCCTTCAGAAATGGGGACATGGGGGAAAAAAAAATTACAGAATGTGGCTTTTCAAATCTGTGAGGAAAGAGCATCCTCCACCCTCAAGCTCCTCCTCAGAGAGTTTCACTTTTTTTCTGTGTACAGGCACAGCTCCTGGAAGCAATTTTTTTTTGTTTTCTGGTGAAGAAGTGGGACCTGCATCTGTCTGAGGCACATGGGCACACTCAGGCTCATTGTTCCTCGCTGGCCCATTACCTGAAAACACCCCAGTGCTGCAGCCAGTTTGAGGCAGCAGAGAAAACGGCTCTGCTCCGGCATTTTATGTGGAACAACTACTGAAATAAACAGCTGCAATGACACACTGGAGTGGGATGAAGATAAATTTATTTTGCTGTTTCCACACTCCCACAATTTTTACACCTCCCCACACAAATCTGCCCAAGCTGCTTCCACTTTGTTGGTATTATCAAAGGAAGAAAAATAGCACTGGGTTCTGGAGGGAATACCAGCATTTACTCCCCCTGCTTCACTTTGAAGGCCAACATTAATTGTTATTTTCATTTGTTGAACTGCATTTCAATTGATTTTTTGAGTTGTTTTTGTGGTTTGATTTTTTCTTTTTTTAAGGGGAAAAATCATTAAATGATACAAGAGTTTTGTAAAGCATATGCAATTCCACTTGAAGTCATAAGTCAGCTCTACCTTCTCCAAGCTATTTCTAAAGTAAACAATGTCAGGTTGGAAAAAAAATGATAGTTCAGCCATAACATCTGACACTCTGGGAGCTAGAAACGTAATAGTTTTGGAAAAAAAATAGTAGAGAAGGAATATAGTTAAGTTTCGCTCTTTTTTAGTATGATGTAAGATCCCCACCCTAGAAAAGGCGAAGTGGAAAAAAGAGAGACCAGGGAAAGTACCAAAGGGAATCAAGGGCACTTAACCAATTTAAACACCTTATTTCCAGCAGGGATGAATAAAGGGGAGGGACACGGGAAAGCAGCAAACATTAGCAGGTGACACAGAAAGACCAAGCACTTATTTACCATTCTTCGTAATGCAAAACTGGTGAAAAACATTAAAGACATCCCATGTCAAATTGATTTAGATGAGCAGTTTTTGGAATGGTGTAATTGCTATATTGGCACCATTTGCTGGCATTTTACAACAGTAAATACATGCACTTTAACACACATTAATTACTTGATTCCAGGTCACCACACAAGCTTGAGCTATGTTACCAAGAGGTGGAGAAAACCAGAGGGGAAATCAGGGCACTGTATCCTAGAGCTGCAAAGGAAATAATTCATGGTGTGGCCTCTGAGTCCAACACCAGGTCCCTGATCCATGGCAGCAGCGAGGTCTGAACCCCACAAGCTGCTGGCTCCGGACCTGCTCTGATTCCCTAGGATGGTGAGCAGTGACAAGGGACACCCTGGTGACATAAACCAGCAGTTGAGTGGCTCAGGTACAGACAGAAAACTCCTGCCCAGGACAGCCCAACAATCCCACCCTGTGCACCCCTGAGAGCATTGTCAAAACCCTTCTGGAGCTCTGGCAGCCTCTGGGCAGTGCCCATTCCGTGGGGAGCCTGGGCAGTGCCCCAAACCCTCTGAGGGAAGGACCTTTCTCTGATATCCAACCCAAACCTCCCTTGGCACAGCTCCAGCGGTTCCCTTGGGTCTTGTCCTGGGTCCCCAGAGAGCAGAGATCAGTGCCTGACCCTTCACTTTTTCCCTCCCGAGGAAGTTTTAGACAGCTTTGAGGTCTCCCCTTGATCTCTTCCCCAGGCTGAACAAGCCCAGTGACCTCAGCTGCTGCTCCCAACTGATGGCACTAAGTGTGTTATTCACTGGAGCAATTTAAAACCCTCAGCTCTGAGGAAAATCCCCATTTTACATTTATTTCCTCAAAAACAGAGCAGAGTTAATAATTATTATTTCAGCAGAGATGAGCATAGTGCCTTGCCCTCTGTTTGGAATATCACGTCTAAATCACTCTGTTCACAGTGGCAGTGTTGATCTCGCAGCCCCTCAAGCCAAAATAGCTTTATTTCACACTGCCTATACATTTTTCAGGGCAGAGATGCAATCAATACACACAAAGGAGTCCAAGGAAACCAAGAGGAACAAGAACAGTTTTTGTGGAATTGATGTCGCCGTGCATCCATTAGCCCCACTCAGTAATTAGGAAATTAAAAGTGTCTGATTGCTCCCCTCTGCTGAAGGTCACCCTTGAGGCCCTAAAGTTGGGTTTAGATGCTAATTAAGAGTCTGCTGACTGCTGCCAGGGCATGGGCTACAAACACCAGCAGAAGTGCTGTTCTAAATCCCTGACTTTTTATAAACAAATGCATGTCCTTCTCTCTAGGGGATATTTTCAGGAGTGCCTGAGCCTCAGGTTTATCACCACAGTTTGTGAGGCAATAGCCTGGCTGTACACAAGTATTTCACTTTAATAACATCTTCCTTCTCTCAGAGAGTAAAATTTGGCTCAGATTAACAAACCAGGGTGCTCCATATTATGCATACCCACAGGCATAAATGAGTCAATCAATACCAAATTCTAGCTACACCTTGTAATAATTTTTGCTGATAACTTAGTTCATTAACAACACCTAAGAAACATAGCATGAACACAAATGTGTGCAATTAAGATAATGCTTAAAATACTGAATTTTGGTCTTATGGGCCCCCAAGATGATATAATAGCTTTAAAATAGTCTATACTGAACACCCGAGTGCAGAAAGTAGCCTTGCAATCAACAGGTGATACTGAAGCAACATTAATAGCCCAGCCCGGGAAGCAGGGTGCCAAATTAACAGGGTACTAATTAGCAGGGTGCCAAATTAACACAGTGAGAGTGTCCTGATGCACCTGGGCTGGCTCTGGAGCTGGTGCAGGCTCCACACAGGGTAGCCCTGTGTTCCTTTGCGGAATGTTTTTTGGACGTGCCTAGAATCATTTAATGAGAGGGGAATAGTCACAGAACTAAGACTCACTGAAATGAAACTCTGATGCAACTTTTAAACTAAATGCCTGAAAACTCATGGCTGAAATCCACAGAAAGCACAAACCTGCACTTGGGTACCTAAACCACTCTATCCCAGGAGGTGTAGATCAGATAAAGTCACCTGAGTTGAAGAATCATTTATCTGTTATCCTAAGTGCAGGCCTTTGAAGGTAGACTTTCTTTAGATAATCTTTCTTTCTGCAGTAATAGATAAGTTATTAGAGAATAAAAAACCAATTGCTGCCCCTAATCCGCTACCCCAACAGCAGCTAATGCCAAGGGGGCTTGGTGCTTTGAGAGGGAACAGAAAGCACTGTGGAATGAGCAATGTGAAAACCTGCCCAGTGCAAGGCATGCCGGACAGCAAGTGCAACACAATCAGAAAATAAATCTGCTGGGAACAGGCAAAAAGTACTATTAAAAAAATCAAAACAGGTAGTTTGCAACTGATACAATAGCAAAGGGGATTTGCTATTTGTTCCCGCCAGGACAGAGGGAAGGCAAGGTACAGGCTAAGGAAAATCAGACACCAGCCCAGCACAACAAAACTTATAAAGAACAAAAGAAGGTGGAAATAATCAGAGCATGAAGCAAGAGGCTTAATAAGACTTCTGGCTGCACACACAAACTTCAACAACTGCAGCTCCGATGGCTCATGCGGCATGATTCAGACATGGCCAGGATGACACAAGCTGAAGATGACACTCATATTGCAGGTAGGGTGAAATTATTCACAGTGGACAACACTGAAAACAGAGATTTGACACAATGAGTCTTGCTAGAGCTGTGACAAGAGAAGAATTTTGTTCTAACTATACAGTATCAAACTAAGAAACCACATATCTTGGACATCAGGGAGACACGTGCAGTTTAGTGCAGGCATCACTGGATTTGCACTAGAGACATGAAGTTAAGGTTTGAACAGCTAGATTACACCAGTAAATTAATATTATAACCTAAAAAGGTTTCCAAATATATCTAGAGTTTAATTTATTAGTTATCTATGTCTCTAATCTGTTTTTTTTTTAATCCCACCATAGATTGATTTGTGAAAAGTCTGACACATTGCAAAGTGGTTCTGCACATCCTTCTTCCCTTTGGGTGACCCAAACTCTCCTTTGCCACCTGCAGACCCAACCACACACCACACTCACTCCTGAGGGCCTGAACAAAAGCTGCCATGACAAATTTCCACCTCAGTGGAACAGATTCCTGATGGAGTGTGTCCTAATCAAGCATCCACTCCTTCTCTGCTGGGTCACTTGGCTCATCTGAAATCCCTCGCGTGAGCCATCCATGAGTTTCATTTGGTACACGGTCCAGAGCTGCTTTTATACCTAACCCTGGACAGTTATCTGCTGCCCTGAGTCTTTTGGGCAGCGCTGGTGAAATGTTCCTGAATCAATGTGGTCTTGGGGCCCACGTTGTGCTGATGGAGCAACAGTAGGATGAAAACCAAGAGCCAGCTCTTGTTTTGGAAATATTTTCTCTTACACAAGACAATCAACTTCTTCCATCACCTTTTTCTTGCCAGTTTTGGAGTCTGGGTTACAATATCTTTACCACCTTATCATTCCGTGAGCTTCTGAAAACACTTCATGTTTTTCTTATGTTTTCATGCTGATAGTACAGGTTACGAGACTCAAATAAATGGAAAAACCTACAAGAAACACTAATAGTTCCATGCTTTAAAATTATTAAAAAAAAACAAAACCGCAGATGATGGTCAAAACCACTCAAAAAAATTTAAGGGTCACAGTATATCACTTCAAAAATTTCAACTAAAATTAATTATTTGAATAACTGGATTTTTTATTCACATTTTTATTCATATTTTCATGTACATTTTTTTCTTTCTCTCAAACAGAAGTCTAACAAGGCAAGTCTGAAGTGATTTAAAAAGATGTACTTTCATTAGCAGGTGATTTACTACAGCAGAATGTGTGTTAGATCCAGCAGTAAAGGCAAATTAATTGAACCAAAAATACTTTAGGAAGAAGCAATCTGAGTTATCAGGTGTTAGTAATCAAAAAAGATTAATACAGGGATATTCATGACCTCTACTTGTAAATAAACATCGAGAAAACTTTTCTCCCTTTAGAAAACAAATTCAAGAGCGCCTCGGAAACTGTAATTAGTATTAATTTAGCTGATTGTACACTTAGATAAGATGTGCATAAAATGGTTTCAGACTTTAGGGGAAACAGACAGCTACATACACCAATTAACAGATTTTTAAAAGACCTGGAGATAAGTAATTAATTAGAGCAACACAGGCAATAAAGGGATTCTAAAGAAATTGGCGGCTCTGCAGCCAGGAGCCAAGGAATCATTGGAATGAGGCTGTGGGATGGCAGGAGAGGGGCAGATCCTCTGTCTGCAGCAGGGACCAGCTCAGCCCTCAGAACTGAGCACAGGCACTGAAAAAATTGGGATTTTCTGAGGGAATCTCCTGTAACCCTGCAGCACACATTTCGTACAGCTGAGGCTTTCTGAGGAGAAGCCACTTGGGAAAGAATTGCAGAGGAACAAGGCAGGTTTTGGTCAGAGGCACAGAGAGAGCAGAGCCCTTGTCAGGGCACTTCCCTGGCCCAAGGGCAACAAAGGAAAACTCTTCCCCCTCCATAATTCAGGCCAGGATATAACTGAGATTTCCCCATGTCCAACTACGCTGCACCACCTCCACTCCCTGACCTAGAGGCTCTTCAACAATAGGTGGATTTTTAATTTTGTTCCATTCTCCATCAAGACCTCTGAAAGCTTTCTTTCATCTTGCTTTGAAGTAGATATTTTTAATGAAGTGTTTACCAGCCAAGTCTAATTGTGCAGCATAACTTGAAAAAGCACTCAGAACTGCTCTAGAGATGGGAAATGACTACAAGCCAAAAGCTGCAAGAGGGAGCAAATGAAAACCTTTTTAAAAAGGCTCCTGATGTCAGTGAATCTGTCATTCCTCCTACTTTTTAAAGTGTGTCCTTGTTCATCATGAAATCTCTTTGCATTTACCAGCCCAAAACAGCTTTGCTTTCTATTCAATCAGCCAAAGACCTGTCTGGGCTGCAGTTATGAACGGGTGTCATAATGACATAAAAATCTAATGTGACAGTTGTAACAAAAGCAAATCTAAGGAATAGCAGGGTTTTAATATTTCAATAAGGTTAAAGCAGGAGTGTTAAATTATTTAGGTTCAGGAATAAGATATAAGCACTAGAGCAATATCACATCCATACTCATATATCTTTACACATGTAGAGGTGATATGGATGTGATAAATTGCAGGAGTGTAAGGTAAATTAATTTACTATGCACTTTGATCACAATACCCTCTCCTGGCCTACTAATCCATTTCCCAGCAGACTTGCTCTAACATCCCAAATCACGGAACACTTTCATTGCTGCCATTAAGAACAATGCTTCATAGTCCAACTCTTTTTTTTTTTTTTTTATCACATGTGGAAAGTTTCCCTCCTTGAAAAATTAAGAAATATAAATTAAGTTATGGGAAAGCATTCTGATGAAATCTTTATATCCTCCACTCTTTCATATTATATAACTATATAAGGGACTTATCAAGGGAAAGCATCTTCAAATACTGACAGCTGGGCAAGATGCTGTGATGTTGGCATGGTTCTGGTGGAAGGGGAAAAATGAGAAAAGAACAGATGCATAACTCTCTTCAACTACCATGACTTAATATTGCCAATAAAAAAATAATATACTTCTATATATGGGAAAGCATTAAAAGTTAAACCTAATCTACAGATGTGCTCACAATTTGACACCTTAGGGGCATGGACTATCACAGGATAAAAATGATAATTAATATACCTATCACTGCCGGAAGTGTGATGGAACCAAAACATTTGGCAAATAAAGAAAACCTGCTTTTTCCTTAAATTCCCAATCACAGCTACCAGGAGCAGGGAATTCCTGAAGCATCCTCTCCCTGCCAGGCTCTGAGCATGGCACACAGGTGAGGTGCTGCCAGGCTGGAGGATCCCGAGGGCAGCAGATTTACCCCTCTGCCCACAGGGCTGGCAAACAGCTGTAAATCTAAATTATGATCTATCACAAAGCTGAACAAACCATAAACTCAGGTGTTATTTACTGGAAGATCACCAAGTGGATTGATTTCATGGATTTGCAGCTTCGGAGTCTTACCACACATACAGAAGGGTCTAGTGCCTGAAACCCCCATGGAAGAAATCCATATGAATGTGAGGAACGCAAAGCAGGAAATGACCTGGATTACAGTAAAGCTGTGGATGCAAAGCTGTGTTATGGACAGACAAGCACTACCTTCCCCCAGTTTGCCATGGCTTTGTTTACAGCATGAATTGCACTTACCCAAATATTAAATAGTGGCAGAAAGAGTCATGGCAGACTTAATGACACTTTGAGCATTTTCTGCACTTGAGTCAATACGCATACTTTAGAATTTGTTACAGGAATCATAATTCAAAATGTAATAAGAAAAATATTTCTAGAGAAGAACAAAGGCAGAATAATTGATACTGGTTTCAGATTTCATACATTTATCCTTTATGATTTTAAGTACTTCATTTAGCAAATCTATCCTTGGGAGCACTGAGGTCTGCCCATCTGTGGCCAACAGAACACAGAATGTAAAATCAAAGTATTAGAAGTATATCTTCTTTATTGGGGTGGAGGAGGCCAGAACAAAAAAAAAACAGGGAATTTGAGTGAGTGATTTACCTAAAGAATGGCAGAAGCCCTGTGCCTGCAGGGGCACCTTTCCAACCCCTGGGTCAGCTGGGGCTTTGCCTTTGCCTGGTGGAGGCAGGAGACCTGGACAATGTCTGCCCCACCAGGGCCTCAGCTCACCAAGCGCTGCCAGCCTGTCAGAGCTGTGCCCCACGACAGACATAGCCACGCTGCCCTGGAAAATGAGCCAGAAAATCAGTGTGTGCCCAGCCCCTGCAGGGCTGAGGCATGGCTGCTGCCTGGCCAGGGCAGCTCTGCACACCTTGTCCCTGCAGCTGCAGAGAGAAACCTTCCCTGCTGCTTGGGCAGCTGCAGAAATTCTCTCAGGGAGTGGAGGGAGAATCTGAAGAAGGCAGCAGCATCCATTTCCCGTGGCCAGTGCAGCACAGGGATTTTGTGCTGTCCCTCAGTGCTATTCCTGCTGCTTTGGTCCGTGACAAGCCCTGGTCCCGGGGGAAGCATCTCGTTCCAGACTGGCATTGGACAATGAGGAAAGATGCTCTCAGCACCAGCAGGACTGAAAACATTTCAGTCTTCATCAGGACCTGCAGGAATGCAGCCAGACCCCAAACCCTTGAGAATATCTGAATAAATGATGGCAAAACCTGGTCAGCCAAAGGGAAACTTTTAGCACTGAGTTACCCATGAAGAGGACCAAGACCTTGCTGCTGTGAATATCCCAGTGTGGGTTACATTGAGAAGACAAGAAATTAAAATGAGCAAAGGACAATTATGTGAAGAAAGTGAGGGCAGAATCCAACTCTGCACACTAAAAAGAGGTCTCTGCACTACAGGTTGAGGTGAGGTACAAAGACTTGTGAATATTCCTGCACCACAGAGAACAAAAAAGTTAGACAAGCTCGGCCATGTGCGTATCCACACATTCTCACTTTGGGACATAATACATTTCCCCCTTCCTCTATCCTCCTCCAGAAGTAACAAAGATAAATACATAAAATAACAGCAGCCATAAATAAAGAAGTTTTGCAGGAGAACAAAATTAAGCCTTCTTTTCTTACAGCATCTTTCCCAACCTTCCCATTTACAGGAGGAGATGCTTCAGACAAAGGAGGGTGACTAAAACTGGAAGGATTTTTTGGTTTTTGACGTTTAAAGAAATAAAAAGAGAGGCAGGCAGAGTGTTATATAATCCAGCATAAAACTTCTCAATTTTATGTTAAAAAAGAAAGAAATTAGCACCCTTGCCTCAAGGTTTAGTGTCCTGAAAATGTTTAGCAGCTTTTTTTATAGAAAAGCATCATTATCCTCGGCAGATATAATACACAGGATGCTTCTCAAAATTATATCACAAAGTACTTGTGCATTCACAGTATCCAGTAACTGCCTCCATAATTTATGGGCACAATCCTATGCAAATCACTGAAAAAAAAAAAAAAAGACAGATCTCAGGGGCAGTTTGTTGTTTAATCTCACTTTGTCATGGTTCAAAAACAAACGATGTGAAAAAACAAGGAAAGTCATCCATAATGGTAAAAAAAAGATTCTTGGACGTTCTTGGTTGTTTTCTAAGAAACATAAATAATCAGCTCTTTGTCAGCTATGAAATGAATCTACATTTTCTATTCCACATGAAGGGCCATCAAAATCCTAAGTGTTTTACACCCTATTCTGTTTCTGCCGGCAGAAAGTTGGGACTCTAAGATTTGGCAGCAGCAGATCATCCACAGACATGAAAAGATGTCACTCAAAACTGGGCTGGGACTTCAACAGGCACCACAAGGCTTTGGAAGGAGGTTTGTGCTTTGGGCTGCTGAAAAATAAAAAACCCAAAGCCTTGGTGTGGTGGGTGACCCTGGCTGGATGCAAGGTGCCCACCAGAGCTATTCCATCCTTGCTCTTCTGGACAGGAGAGACAAAATGGAATGGAATGTGATGAAAGGCAGGGCAGGGAGAGGCTATTCACCAGTGACTGTCAGAGGCAAAATAGACTTGGGGAAATCTGTTTCATTTATTACCAAGCCAGAGCAGAATAATGAAAAATAAAAATAAGTCTCAAAAACACCTTCCCTCCCACCTCTCTCTCCTTCAGTCCCTCCTTCCCAAACCACCACATTATTGTTGATGCCTTCTCTGATGGGCTTGACCTTGGCCAGCAGCTCCATCCCAAGCCTCAGCCCCTGGGGCTCTGTCAGACATGGGGGAAGCTTCTGGAAGCTTCTCACTGAGGCCACCCCTGCAGTTCCCTTCCTGCCGCCAAAACCTGGCCAAACCCAAGACATCAGAAATCAATCTCTCTTTCAAATCTACTCGAATTTGGATCCTGCTGAAAGTGGTATCTTCCTACCAAAAGTTTGGGAGGTTCTTCTTTCTTCTTTTTCCACAAGTCTGTATATTTCACTAAAGATCTCCCAATTTATTTACTGCAAGTCCTACTACTTTAAAACAAATATGTCTACATGGGAATACCACCACAATGCCCTTCACCCTCGCTGTAATGAAAAAGGCACAATTAGATTCAGTTTTCATAACTGCTGGATTCAGTGATTGATATTAGATCACACAGAGCTTCACTGCTGAGAGACGATGCCACTTTCTCTAGAAGAGGAGAACAGCAGTGCTGTGCAAGGCAGAGCTGAGTTTACATAAAAATGACAAAAGCAGATGCTATCACTGAGATACAGAAATACATTTCTAATACAGAGACTTTGTTAAATAAAAAACAACAAAAAACCTAAAAGCATCTCTGAAAGCAATATTTCAGTCTGAGTTTCTTCAAGGACAGCAGAATAGCTGCTGCAGATGTGTATTAAAGCAGGAGTGTTGGTGTCTGGCATGGATAATTGTCACACTGATGAGGGAAATGCACTCATTCAATTAGCAAAGGTCTTGAGATGACTGAAGTCAGCAAAACACAGCAGCACTGCAGACAAACAAGGGTTTGTCAAAGCTCTGCTTCCCTGGGGCTCCTGAAAGGATGGGCAGAGGCCATGGGCACAGCTCTGCTGAGGCTGCTGAGCCTTGGCCACCCCCAAAACTCAGAGAGAAGCTACAGGTCAAGCCCTGAGCTCAAACACAGCAGAAGAGCAGAAAGTCTTTGTCTCTCACGGCTCTCTGAGGGTTAGGGGGCAGTGATTCAACTTTCTTCCGAACGAAAGAAAAATCTGCCAATGAGTTCCCTGTCTAGAGGGCAAACTTTCCAACAAGCTGCTCTTGTAACACACGTTCTTTGTTAAAACCTCCTTTTCACGTATATTAAGTGCTGAATTACCTGAATGAGGCAACTGCCCCTACCAGCTCAGAGCAGAGCCATGTACACAGCCTCAGTACAGGCAGAGTTTTTAGGTCTGTCTTGCCCATCTCCTCCCTTTTTGCAGGGCTAGGGGCTGTATCAAAGCCCATCCAGCCTTCCATAAAACACTGCCTTACCCATGGAGACTGAGAGCAATGGACTAGGCTTTTTTGCTGTCTCATAATGAGAGAGAGAAAAATTGTGATGCCTCATCTCTGCTCTCTTATTTATTTATTCAAAATGTACAAGTGAAGGGCTGTTGGAAGGCACTCTCCCTTCCAGCCATATCTTAACACCACAGCTCTACTTTAGGGAGAAAGATGAAGAGTCAGCCCCTAGAGCAGTACACGACTTCTGATTAGAGATACTCAGAATTAAATCTTTTTAAGGAAAGAAGCAGTACCATCCCTAGTCTTATTTATCTGGCCTTTTCCTTGCTCTTCTTTCAGTGTCTAGAAATTTGTCAAATTGTTTCAGGTTTTGTTTTCTATTTTTTTCTTTTCCACTTAGTCAGAAAAAACAATCGAGTGGTTCTAAACTAATTTAAAAATGTAAATACTGCACCAAACCAACACTTGATATCTTGCTTTGGCTGTCATATAAAAAAAAATTCAATTATTTACACTGCTTTAGTCACGCAACAAAAGCAACGTTGCTTTTCAAAACGTAGACTGTTACCCTGTGTTCCCTCAAACTAAAAAATAAACAAACAATTGTCACAATAGAAGAGAAAATTTGCCACAATTACTCAAGCACTTGAAAGCTTAGCACCACAAGAGACTCAATGAGCATTTTTTACATTAATTCATCAGTATGGATGGAATCAAGTCTTAGTTTGATTCTCAAGGCCTAGCACAGTCCTCTTTTGGGACAGACCTTCTAGGGCTTTCCCCAGAGCAATGTGTGTTTTTAGAATCAATCAAGAAATTAAGGGGTTTTTTTCCCAATTATGGCAAATGAAATAGTCTGATTTTTTTTTTCCCTTTATAAGAAGACATTTATCTTGACACAAGTTTCCACATTGCTGTAGCTGGCCTGCAAGTGTATTGAATAACAGTGGGCAGGTAATATTTGCAAGTCAGCCACATTCCAAAAAGTACATGGAGTTATGCAGAATCCATTTTACACTGCCTGGCAAAAATTGGAAGCACAGCACCAAACCCTGTTAGTCTTCAAGTCAGAAACATGGTTAAAGAGGAAGGCTTTTCTTCCTAAGACAAACCCAATCTTCTCACCTCTTAAAGGAAGCAGTAAAGTAAAAAGTGGGAAGCTCCACACTCTTGAAGCAAAGCTGTCAGTGAGAGCCTGGGCATTCCCCGGGCAGGGAAGCATTCCCTGACACGGCACAATTTGTTTGTCAATCGAGCACCAGCGTTGTGAGAGCTCTTTACACCTCTGAGCTGGGGCAGGCTGAGATTACAGCTTAACCACCATGGAAGGGTAAGCCAGCGTGAAGTTGGCTTACAGCAAAGCTCTTGATTCCATGCAAAGAGGGAGCGGAGAGGCTCTGTGATCCATCACCGGCTCAGAGCAGCACTCAGACTGGCACATCCAGCTGTGCCAAGGACTGAGCGCTGGGGATGGGCTCTGCCCTGGGTACCAGCTGTTCCCTCACGTGGGCTGTTCCACAGCCTGTCCCTGGGCTGGCCATAAAGAGAAAGGTCCAACCAGGCACTGGTTGGTTGAGTGCCTGTAACACTGTGCTGCTTTTATAGCAAATTATATTCTGAGACATGTATGTGCTGTATAAATATCGAATAATCCCTCCTGACAGAGGCATATTTGAGTTTTGTTTGTATCTTTGGCTCCTATGTGAAATCTGGACATTAAAGCACTTGGAAGGCAGACAGGACACGGCTCAGAGTAAGATCTCTGAAACTTAAGATCCTAATTCATATAACGCATTATACGGAGAAAATTATTTTGTTATAGTTACATTTCAAACCAGGTTTGCATTCTAAAATCTGACTGAATTTCCCCCACAGATTTTGATTCACAGATTCTGTCAGGACTAAGGGATAATCTCTTCTCAGCTGGTAAGGAGCACAGCCCCTCAGATGTAGAGAGCAGCACACTAAAGACACACAATCCTCATCAGAAGGACTTCGCTATAAATGTCATATTGCTTTGCAGTTTTTTTCCGTCTCCAGACACTACAGATTACACCTTTGCCTTTGATAGGCTAGAAAAAAAAAAAAGGAACATAAGAAATAATTCACCTCACCTAAGAACAAGGTTTGGGGGGGACTTGCACAGCCTGAACCTCAGAGAATTGGTACAAAGAACTGCTCCATCCCTCAGTACTTGTAGAAGGTACAGCACCAATCAAAACTTGTGTGGAGTGTGAACACACCAGAAACCACTAGGAAATGTTTCCCACTGGAAGATTCTGATCAAGAGAAATAGTTTTTCCTGGGGGTAGAAGAGGTTATTATTTATATTTTTCCCAGTTTTTCTTAGAAAACACTTAATCAATGGTGTCAGTATCAGGAAGTAGGAAATGCATGTTAGCATTTCAATCCTTGGATCACATAGCTCCATTTTGATGCTTTTAAAATAGAACTGTTTGAAACTATTTACTTTATTAAGATATTGCTGGTTTTCAAACTGGGGTGAAATCGAAAGGCATTTTGTTGCTCAAACACCCCATGAAAGTGCATTGACTAAAAGGAGAAAGTTCAGAGAGCTTTTTCCAAAAGTGAGAGCCATAAGAGCTTACATAAAGGAAGATTTAGAGAAAATAAAGGAAACTGATTTAGAGGAAGGGAGACAAATTTAGAAATAGATTAAACAGTGGGGGGAAAATAATGATTGGAACAGGATAAAAACCTACAGAAAACAGCAGGTAATCTGCCTACCTTGTGGACCTCACACTAAATGACAGTGTCTGTGTCTGGTGGTGTCCCAGGGGTGCTTTTGGAGGGTTAGAAAAACAATGTGCCCAGCATGCACATTGCACACAGCCTGCTCCCAGGCAGGGCATCTCAAATTCCCCTTCCTACAACTGTGCTTCAGCTCTTCCTCCCACCATCCTTAGAGCGGGGAACTCCAGAGCTCACATTTTAGGACTCAAAAGAGACCAACCAGGCTCATAATGGAACTGGAGTAACCATGGAAAGCATGAGACAAATCTCTAATAACCACTGTCAACTCATTCAATTCAGCGTGTTATCAACAGAAAGAATCAGCATTAAACAATTACCCAATTCCGCCCTCGGGGAAAGAAGGAAATGCAAAATATTTGCAAGGAAGTCATTGAGGAAGACACATTCACCCTCAAGAGGACTCACTGGGTGTCCTGCCTGGCAGCTGTCCTGACTCCCAATGTGCTGGAGGATTATTAATGTCTTTTCTGTACTCCTGCCCACCTGTGAGCCCCATGCCCAGCTCTGCTGGGGATACAGATTGGCTGTAATGCCCAGGAGGAAGGTCCTGACGGGTCCGTAGTCCTGGGAAAGCCAGGAGCTGCCACTTCACAGGCTTCACTGTGAATTTCCCTCATGTTTCAAGATTTCAGTAGAGGACAAATGTCAAGGGAGGGCACAGAAGTGTTGTCTCGCTCTTAGGCATTGAATAATCTCATTTAGGGACAGCTATCAGTGCTGCTTTGGCCTTGTTAATTTTCTCTTCCCAAGTCAGTGTTCAGACACTCACAGCTTTTGTCTGCTGCTGTTATCAAGGCATTTGCATGCACTAATCCATGACAAATGGTTTCATTTGATGCACATCTGATTTCCTTGCCTGCCAACTAGAAAGAGATAATAGAAATACCAAGAGAAACTAAATTAGAACTAAAGGAGTCATCTATTTGTTGGAGAAACTCAAGGTTAGGATAAACACCACCCAGGCAGCTGTCTTGATGGAGAAAGAGCTGAGATTTCAGCTGTGGGAAGACAGTTTCTGATTACCTGGACAGAAAAAGAGTGCTGCATTTTAAAGCCTCACAAAAGATATTACTACAGAAATAATTACACTACAGATGTGGGAGATGGCTCAGGCACAGCCATTCTCTGCCAGATCCTGCCCCAGCACACTGAAACAAATTACAAACTCAAAAACCTTTGTGAGCTTTGACTCATCCCTTGAGGTTTTATTGTTTAACACAGCAGTGATTTCTGGCTGACTGACCACACAAATTTGAAAGCATCCCATGCAAGTAACCAAAAAGAGGAATTTAATGAGTTAATGACAGTCACAGTAAATAGCGTTAGTTTAGCCCCGAGAGCTTATTATTTTAGCAAGATTTTTCCACAGATCTCTTCTCTGCTGTTTAATGAAAGGTGTATCCTTGTTTTAAAAAGGGCAGCTTCTGAAAACACCAGAATTCTTTAATTTCAGTGCTGTTCTAAACCAAAACAAGAGCTGCTCACAGCCAGAAGGACATGCAGGACCCTCCTCATGTTCACATTGGTATTGAATTTGAGCTCTCTGAGGTCTTGATTCCTCTTGGGAAAGAGACAACCACTGGAAAATCTGAATTTTTGCTTCCAGACAGGATGTATGCCTTTATCAGGATGATGGCTTGGTTTGGGTAGCTGCTGATACCTTATAAAGACAATACTTTTTTTCCCTCAAAGAGGACTATCAAGGTAGAAATAAAGAAGACACAAAGATATCAAACCACTTTTTAAAGTTTCAACTTTGGAAACTGATTCCTAAAAACAAAGTAAACCGCCAAATATTAAGTCCTCAGAACTTCCTACTCAGTTCCAATTTTGGCATTAAAATGTGGACTAGGCCCATGTTCAAAAGCTTCTGAACTGTAAAATTAGCCAATTTTGACACACATGATAGAAAACATAGAAATTACTATACCATAGAAATACTGTAATGGTTTTTTTTTTTTTTTTTAAATATAATTACAGGAAATACATATCTAGTAATATTTGAGTGTATTTTACCATACCTTCCTTATCCACAGCACCTTTAGTCAGACCAGAAATGAAGCTAAGTTTTCCCCTGAAATGCATTGTCCAAAATGCAGTGTTCTTCCTGAGCATTACCTTACTGATAGTTTCAGCATTACTTGATCTCATCTCTGTCTGGTTTTAGGTTTTATTTAAATTCAGAATTATTCAGAATGTGAACACTTACTTCTTAATACATTTATATAAGCAAATATATGAACTACAGATACTTTCAAACTCTTGAACATATTTGAAGTCACGACTGTGTTATTGTGATTCCTGGGCAGCGAGCAGGAAAGAGGTGCTAACCAATAGGTTCCCTTCATTTCGGCATGTTCTTTCAAGAAACAAACATATAAATCAATGAAACCAATTTTCCAAATAAAATGTCCTTGCTTGCTCTCAACCACTTAATTAAACACCATTAACTCTAGTTTGTTTTGGCAACCAATTAATGTCATGATCAAATATAAATAGACTCTGCAAGAAAAGATTATAATTAATAAATCCTGAACAACACAGTACAATTGCACTGAAGCCTTGCTTGCCAGAAATACTTAGCAGCAGTTTTGGACAGCATTAATGAGGACACTAAAAATAAAGTTTTATCAGAGTGTGTGCAGTTTAGATCCTGAGGGTCTTGCCTGCACCCAGGATGATCTACTGAGCCTTTGGCTTCTGACATTATTTACAACCCAGGAAAATCACAGTCCCAGGTCCCCAACTTTCTAACAAATTGATATGTACATTCATAGGAGCTGTCTAATCAAGTTCTCCACTGATATAACTTTCACTTGCACACAATTTAACTAAAAGTGTATTTTGCTGACTGTGTTTTGGTAGTTTCACAACGAAGGCTCTTGATTCAGATTTGTCATCTAGAGAAAACTAAATTAATCCAGCAGGAGCTTTGGATCATGCATGAGGATGGATTAAAAGCATTCTTTAATCTGAACTCTCCTGATAACCAAGAGACAAGGATCACTGTTTAAGCTGGTTTTTAGTTGCCTATTTATTTAGTGAGAGTTAAGGTATGTGGTATACCAATAAAACTTAACTGCTCAAGGAAGAAATATTTGTGCCCAATTCCAAAAATCTCGCAGCACACGTGGCTGGGTGGGAGCTGCTCGTGGGGAGCAGATTATTCACTGGGCAGCTTTAACTCAGACACAGCACCACAACCCATCCCAGGTAACAGATTATTTGTGTACTGCACCTCATTTGGTAATTCTCAAGGAATCACTTTCACATCATCCAAAGATTAATAAAATCTTCCATTCCTCAGTTCCCAAGCCAAGCTGTTTTCTCGAAGTAAAATAAGGATTACAATGGAATATTAGGACACAGTTATTGATTATCATGGTAGTGACAATGATCCTGCACGTGCTGTCACTGAAGTGACCTTTCAAGAAGGGCAGGAGTGCTTTCTTTACCCACCTTGAAGGAAAAGGGGAAAACTGTTATTCCAAAAGAAATACAGGAGGCAAGAGGGAGATGTCAAAAAACAATCTTCTAAATAGAGCGTAGAAATATGAGTCACAGAAACACTGGGCTTTGTAACTTCATTCAGCTTAATTCACACCCCCGATTCCCCATTGTGCATCACTGGCTGAGTCTCATGAATTTAGACTCCAACTGTGCTGCAGTCCTCGTGGTCCCTACCCAGGGCACGATGAACTGAAAGCTCCAGCATCACTCCCATGCAAAAGAATAAGTTCAGCTGGAGAAAACTGTGCTGTATAGGGCATCTGAAAACAGAAAAAAAATGCTGAGTCCCACCAGTAAAAAAAAAGAAAAAAAAAATCTTGCTCACAGCAAAGGTTGGTTTCACAGAGTGGAAAGGAAAACATTCAAAAGGGAATGCAAAGATTACAGACAGTAAAGGATAAAATAATATCAAACTTATGGGAGAAAACACATCAATCTTATGAAGCAATGCACTTGGATATTACCTTTTAAAATATAAATGAGTCTTGGACTAAAGCAGGCTAATCATTAAAGGCATGTTTCTGATGCTATCAGCAGAAATTCTTCAGTGCAGAGCAATGTAGTTTGCCTTTGGGGTTTATATTTGTAGGTGCCAAATTTTCCTTGGGACTTAACCACCCCAGTATGAATTCTCAGAGTCTTTAATGCCGTGGCAGCGAGCTACAAATAGTGCTGTGCACGGAAAGGTCCCTGCATGATTCACCAGGGCCCCAGGGCTGCCATGGAGAGGCAGGCTCAGCACGGGTGTGGGAGCAGGAGATGCTGCCAGAGGGGTTTTGTGGTCCCTGGGGAGCAGGAGATGCTGCCAGAGGGGCTTTGTGGTCCCTGGGGAGCAGGAGATGCTGCCAGAGGGGCTTTGTGGTCCCTGGGGAGCAGGAGATGCTGCCAGAGGGGCTTTGTGGTCCCTGGGGAGCAGGAGATGCTGCCAGAGGGGCTTTGTGGTCCCTGGGGAGCAGGAGATGCTGCCAGAGGGGTTTTGTGGTCCCTGGGGAGCAGGAGATGCTGCCAGAGGGGCTTTGTGGTCCCTGGGGAGCAGGAGATGCTGCCAGAGGGGCTTTGTGGTCCCTGGGGAGCAGGAGATGCTGCCAGAGGGGCTTTGTGGTCCCTGGGGAGCAGGAGATGCTGCCAGAGGGGTTTTGTGGTCCCTGGTTCCCCAGGGCAGCTCCTGGTGCCAGGAGAGATTTGCTTTGCTCCTGCCCGAGTGTCTGAAGTGGCACGGGGCGGGGACAGGAGCATGGCCAGGAGGAAGGACAGAGCAGAGGGACTAAAGCAGAGCACAGGCTTCTCATGCACAGCAGGGACATCCCACTGTTCCTCCGTGAGCTCTGCCCCTGCTCCTTGGCACACGGTGACACAGGGAGTGCATTCACAGGGAATTCTCAGAGCCACACTTCAGCAGCTCCTGGGGAGCCTGGCTGGGCACTGGGGGCTCCTGGGCACACGGTGACATAGGGAGTGCATTCACAGGGAATTGACACAGCCACACTTCAGCAGCTCCTGGGGAGCCTGGCTGGGCACTGGGAGCTGCCCAGGGCCCCCTCCCCACCTCGGCCACCCTGCCCATCACAGCCCACCGAGCTGCAGCCCCTGCTCCCCCCAGGCTGCTCCCTCTCCCTGGATCAGGAGCAATAAGGCATCACACCCAGCAGTGGGGCTGCTGACAGCTTTCCCCAGCTGCCCTTCTGCTGCCCCTGACCAGCCAGGGAGGACTGGCTGATCCTGGAAATGCCAACCTATCCTTTCCCCTTCTGTGTGTAAGCTGTTCCCTGTGTCTCAGGCAACAGCTTACAGACCCCAAAACTCCCCCACAGCTAACCCTATCTGCAAGCACACCCTGGAGCCGTGCTGGCTTTGTTTCGGAAGTTTGATTTTTAAGGAAAAAAGAAAAAAGAAAATCAAGAAATCAGAGTCACAGGGTGCAATACTTCTGATCAAGTCTGCTGCTGTAAACAAGTGCATCACACAAGCACAGCAGGAAGTTCATTGCCAGCATGCTGCTAGAAACCCTACCTCATCCTTAAGTGTTGATTTTGTCACATCAGTTCTCTTCCTAAGCAAAATACGTGTCCACATACATCCAAATGTACTTTGTGTGTGACCAGGAACACAGTAGGTACTTCCAGCCTGGATTTCTTCACTTAGCAGTTGGTAGTTTCACATTTTCAAGAGCAGCCTGTGAAGGTCAGGTGTGTACAGAGGAGATCTTTCCAGGGAGTGACTGGAACACCTCATTGTGAGCAGGATTTTCTGACTGAACAAACCAGGGCACTGTGGTGTTCTTGTGCATTTACTGGTGTAAATGAAAACTGAATCAGACCTTAGAGCTTAAAAAATTGCTCATTTTAATTAACACAGCAAGGAACATTAGTTGTCACCCTTCATGGCCATGGCTGGCTGTGTTGCTGCCTGGCAATTTGAACATTGTATACTGAAGGCAACAGTTTGCATTCACACCATGTGATTAATGAAACACAATTCCTGCTAATCATAGAAACTCTATACCTTTATATATTAACTACCTAGTGCCACACTTGTTTCAGTCAATACCAAGAGTAAAAATCCTGCTGAATCCACCTTCCCAAATCTCAATTGTTCTACAAAGTAAAGACATTTTATTTACACTTTCCAGAGGAATGAGATTTAAAAGCCAGTCTGTTTGGAACTGAATAGCCACATATATGGGGCGTATGAAAATAGCAGACCTTTTGAAATGTGAAAATATGTGGTTTACCCCAAGGCCACCAAAAATCAGTGGGAAGGCCAAAATCAGAACTAAGACATTTTTTGCTCACAGCCACAGACTCCAGTTTCTGCAAAATGCTGTCTGCTGAGAAACATGCTCAGAGCATCCTTAGGTTGATGTTCCTTGTTAGTTGGTGCAGAATTGCTTTGAGACTGATTTTTCCATCTCGTAATATGAAGTACAGAGAATCCCTCCTTGAGAAGATTTTTAATAGGCACATCATTAACTGCTGTCACAATAAAAGTTACTTCATGTTTAGCATCATAAAATTCTAGCCTTGATTCAGTCCATGATTTCTTCCTCTGAGCAGGCCTATTTTTAATTAACATATTTGCAAATGTCAGCAGTGCTACAGTAGGTACATTTTTCTGCTTGTGTCTGCCTTACATCTTTACACTGCACACAAGACTAACTTGATGTGCACCTAATTCATTTGTACAAACTTACAGGTGAATCCTATGTCCTTCCAAGAAACACATGGCCACTGTTGTCACCTGTGATTAGCTGACATATCTAATACCTTGTTATGGAACAAAGACAAAATTTTGCAAAGAATTGCGTTATTGAAAGGGTGATGGCTGATTTTTAATTTTTTTTTTTTTAACTTGGATCCTGTAGTTTGCTAATATCTTGTTGTGTCACCAAATGCCAGCATCTACATCCTGCTGCTGGGAGGGTCAATGCTGTCAATCAGATGATCAATGAGCTATCACAGGCACTCAGATAACTCTGCAAATCACATGTCCACTCTACCCCTCAGGCCAATTCAACAGCCCTACAACTGTGTGTGTCTTAGAGACTAAAACAACCAACGTGGAATTCTTTTCATTACCACTGTTTCTCCTTAAATCACCCAGAAATGACAAGCTTGCAGAGAAGATGGAGATTTGTTTCCACATAAAGTTATTTCCTGTGAATGCTTTCACACGTCCTTTGCCTAACATGATTTTCATGAAAATGAAATATAGTCAGAAAAAAACCCTGCAGAAAGCCATGAGTGTTACCCAAGGGGAATTACACTGCAATGGGGTTCTGCAGATTTTACTCCAAAATCCCATCCTCCTCCTCACCTATCCAGGGCAAAAGGCACCAATACTTAATGGCGTTAAAGGGCAGCACTCAAACTTCTCACCGTGTTAATGAGACAAGAAAGAATTAATGAACAGGCACAAATATCACAGCATCATTCATCTTATCAGCAAGCAGTATTTACTATGCCCTTACTACCTGTGCCCACCTGCCAACATTTCACAGAAAATAAAGCTACAGTCAATCACAAACACTGTCATGTAGAGCAGTTTATCACATTTGTTTCCAGGTTCATACCTTCTGCTAAGTCATCTAACAGAATAAAGTACTGAATTATAAAAATGAAAAATTATACTGCACTGAAAAGAGACTTTAAGCTTCTGTGATCGCACAGTGTGTACAAATCTATTTCAGCCCATTCAGATACTTGCTTAAGAAAGTTTCAGGGTGGGGAAAAAATAAAAAAAAGATCAAACTCAGAAATCTCTGATGATAAACTAACCTTTTTATATATTGCCCTTGATTTCCAGGGTTTCAAAACTGGATTAACTGCAGTAGTCCAGATGGATATATTCACTGTGCTAATCCACTGTGCTCAGTTCAAGTTTATTATGCTAAATACACTCCAAGAGGATTTTATCTTTTACCTGCACCTTCCTGTGCTCAGTGAGACTCTTCTATTCATCAAGTATGAGAAGCACAAGATGGGGTGGAACCTGCCTTTTAATTATCTGCTACCAAACTGGCCCCGTGATGAAGCTGAACTGCTCAAATTCTCTTATTTTAGAGCATCTCATTATCTATGGAAGAGCACAAACTGAAGGAAAAGGTATGCTGAGTATGCTATTGATTACAGCTGTATTTTTCATGATTCAATAAGTTGAAATTTCATATACCAAATATTAAATTACTGAAATTATGCCTTGGCTCATCTGCATCCATTTTTTATTCACTTTTATTTGGCTGAACATTTTAATCTTACTTACACAGTTTCTGACTAAAAGTAAACTACGCATTCCTAATAATATAAATATGAAAAATAGGGTGTGCTCAGGGACTGCAGTTGAATACATTAAAATCACTCAGTTTGCTAGTTAACACATTTCCATCCCTTTTATGTACAACCTTTCACATTCAGTTGGCAGACTGCAAATTCATGGCCTTATAAAACAACCACTGTCTTGATTTTCTGTTGTGACAGCAGAAATTGTCCAAAATATCTAACAGTTTCCCTAAAGGACACTCACAGGCTGGTACTTCCCAGGTGCAGCACAATCTGAATTCGAGGTGAACATCATGTCAAATTCCACTCATCTGTCAATGTAGTGGATTATTTCTTGAGAGACTGAAATTGGCTGCCTGGGATCAGAGCACCATCAATCTTATTCATGTAGGGTGCAGAGAAGCTGCCTGAGCCAGGCTCGCAGGAGGGAGAGCTTGGCTGCTTCTAAGTAGGTGATGAGGCAGCTGTAAAACCTTCACTCTATCTGTAGCACATCTCTGAGTGAAAGATTTTGTCATTTTTCACATTTCCCCAACATTTGGTATGCATTCAGTGTCTTGCTGTTCTTGCTTCATAAAAAAGGTGATTTTTCAAGCTTAGGCAAATGTTGCAGAGCTCTGGATCTGCCCAGCTCTCATTTTTTCTCATAATGTCACTTGTTTCAACTGATTCCATAAAATGATATTACATTTTCCTTTTACATATCTGTTTAGCTGGGCTGTTTTTTCCCATTCCCTTCACTAGGGACACACTCAAATAATCAGCAGCACTACTGAAGATTGCATTGTAAGAAATCTCTGTAAGTCCCAAATAAGACCCTCACCCCTCAAAGTTCAAGCACTCCTAAACTTCCAGGGGCAGCTGGTAAAGGTAAAATCCTTGGTTAATCTGATGCTCTAACGTGGGCACTGAGCCCTGGCCCAGCAAGGATTTTGGTCTATTCCTCTATACTATGTATGTTTTATTACAAGAAACCAAAATAGTGCCAATACCTCTGAATTCTGGGCAAGAAATGCACGTGGGAGTTTAACTTACTTTAAAACTTTGAGTTTTAAAGTTGCCAAAGACCTGTGGTTCAAGACCATCTGTCTTTGAAGGGATGTCATTAGATCAGAAAACATTAAAATATTAATTGCCACATTGTAAAATGACTCATCACTGTGAG
Source organism: Acanthiza pusilla (assembly GCA_036630365.1). NCBI lineage: Eukaryota > Metazoa > Chordata > Aves > Passeriformes > Acanthizidae > Acanthiza > Acanthiza pusilla. The sequence goes on from JAXCHO010000001.1 coordinate 5,480,294, forward strand.
TTAACATTTTCCATCTTTCATTTCTGTAACTCTTAAAACCTCTCCCACCTTTTCTTTGGATCCAAATTCATTAACTGACATTCTTGGCCCATCTAATTTTAACCAGATGAAAATACTGTGCTCAAATATGCCAACACCTCAATTTTTAGCATTGCACATTCTTCAGAGTGCAATTAGCAGTTGAAAAAGTTATGTGATCCATTCCTATTAATAAAAACACAATAAAACCACTGCAGTGCTGTCCCTGCAGGTCCAGCAGTCCAAGGGAGCTGTGTTCTCCACTGCTAACCTGTGGGATTTATTCTGGCATTGCACTCTATTCACAGTCCCAAATTCTCCTCTGGGCCACACTTTTGCAACCTCATCAATTCTCAGGGGTAAACTTGAGGGCCTCAGAACGTGTGTGTGTCATTTATTCCAAGGCAAACCCCTGACCTGCAGCACACACAGGGGACTGAGGGAGATTTGGGGCCCGTGTTTTAAGGAACAACCCATGCCCAGTTTGGGTCAAAAAAGTACAAAGTTCTCCAAACCTGTGCTGTCAGAGTGTCCAAGTTTTCCAGACATTCCGGAACTTCACCCAGTGGGGAGAAGGGGAGAGAGAAATAAGGACACAGAAGCTGAACCATTTTCCAAAACAGGATTCTTATGCTGGGAAATCGTTAGAAAATGACATTAAGGGATGACTGTTCCCACATCAGATTGGCAAAGCACAACACACATTGGACTCACCAAAAAACAGATGCTGTGCAATATAAAAGCAAGCAACCCATAAAACTTACATGGTAAAAAGAATTTTGATTAGTCAATCATTTATCAAGACAGACACGAGCATGGGCAGAGAACCTGCCAGCCCAGAGCTGAGCTCAGTCCTACCTGGTCTGTGCAGGTGATGCTGCTGGAAAGTGTGATGGAGGGACCCCTGACAGAGCAGCATTGCACAGGCACTTATCCACAAATACAGGACCCAGGACATTGCAGAGACCACTGCCATTCTCTAAACAAAATATTAGACAGATATTATTATCCAATGCCTTACAGCACACAGAATAGTCAGCTTCCATTACAACAGCATTTTTAATATTTTTCTTTTTCACTCCTTTTGCTAAATGTCTCTTGGTTATTATTTCCCCCTGCAGGATGCAATTGTTGTACAACAAAGGTCATGCCCAAAAAGGACAGCTGAGGTAAAGAGACATCAACACAGCCTGGATAACTTTAATAATTCAGTGGTAAAAATCAAACTGTAATAATCTGAGGACTAAAAAAACCCACAATATAAATAGAAACTGGAAAATATTCTCACACTGATCCATAGCTGAATTACAGGGGACTTAAAAATATAAAATAAATTTTTAAAAAATCACAGCACCAGCTGAAAAAACCCAACATAATGTCCAGGCAGAAGCAAAGCTGCTTTACACACATTGCAGAAAGGCATCCTCAGATATCTAAGACACATTGCCAAAATACTCCATTCCCAAAACTGGAAGGCTATTACTGACCCAGAAGGTAACAGTACATTGTTTGGTTTTTTAGCTTTGCAAGCATTAATTATTAATCATGCTTCTGTCTACCAAACAAAGTAATTGTTCCTCAGAATTATGTTCTAATCCTCAGATGAAATCAGCTTCCTTTTGTTCGACCTGTGCATGTACAAGGGCTGGAGTATGGCCAGACTGAATTTCAGATGTGTTCTATAGAAAATTTGATATTTTCACTAAGCAGATTGTGTCAAAATTAAAAAAAATATTCCCTTTGCAAAGGGAAAAAGCAATTTCTTTGTCTCCTGGAGCCAATATCCTTGGCCATCCAGTATAGACAATTGTTTTTTCATGCTGTACTAAGTGGCTGAATTTCCCTCTGACTTGTTAACTTCAGCAGCTCTTTCTCAGCTCCTGCAAGGATCAGGAGGTTTGCAAGGCTCAGCTACGCTACACATCGTCCAGTTCCCTCAACAGCACCTTCTGCTGCATTTCAGATGGCCAAATTAATCAAACTTCAGGCACTCTCCTCACTCAGCCAATGACGGGATGCTGCTCTCTATCTAATAATCCAATCAGCAGAACATCATTTTCACAGAGCAAGGAAGACTTTGAAACATTAAATCTCTCACATGGAAAGAATCATGTCTAAAAAAAAAGAAGTCTGTATGTGATATCAGGGGATTTCTGATTTCTACAGTAGGAAGATGAACAGTATTAAAATAGTGAAATAGAGTGGTAATAAAATGTATGCATATAAATCTTTTTTCTGCCCTGATTTTAAAGCAGCACAGTCTTTGGGAAGCTTTTTAACACTAATTAGTTGAAATTAACCACATAAACTGACAAGTATAATTAATAGAGAATTCCAAAACATTATTTTGATCAGCATGAGCCTCTTCCTTTCTCTGTACTGAGTGCTTGATGCACTGCTTGGTGTATAATTAATTTCATTTCCAACTGTTTGCTTTGCAGTATACAATGCACTTTTTCTCCTCTCTTTTTAGACCCATTTATCTTGCAAAAAAGATTCAATCCCCTCAGATCAGGGAGCTCCCGGGAGCCTTCCTGTGTCTTCAGGAATTAACACCTTCTTGTCATAATTGGTGCTCCCCTGCTTTTTAAACCACAAGGCAAAGGAGAGTCTCACGTAGGGGAATTTCAGGTATTCAGGTTATTTAAACGGAACTTTAAAAATCCCAGCCAAAGAGCGAAACAAAGCCAAACTTCCACGACCTGCTAAATGCTCCTGTGTCTTTCCTCCAGCATCATGTTCTTAGCACATGGACCGCAGACTTACTGTACCCACTCAGATTTTATTATTAGCTTTTTTTTTTTTTTTAATATAAAACCTCTCTCAAACTGCACTATTTCAAACTACCTTTGCTCAAACCCCGGCATTTCTTACAAACATTTCTTCATGCACTTGCCTGTCAGCAAACCGTCAGCTACACAATTTTACTCAGAGATCATCTTATCATTAGTATAGAAACACAGCAGTGAGTATATTCTACTTATTATCTGATGAGTTCCAGATCTGCTTTCTGAATCTTAAATCCTGAGGAAGCTCCTTACCTGAGTAATCCAACCAAGAGCAGAGCACTCTAGTAGTGTTCATCGGAAAGATCTAATACTTTTTTAAATCCATCTGTATCACAATAAGGGATTTCTTTTATAGCTTCCCAATAATCTTCTTTATCAGGATTAAAAGTAGAAAAAAAAAATAAAATCTCTTTTTCGTTACAAATCCTGTTTCCAGAGTAAAGAAGACATCTGAGCTCTCAGACTGCCGTCAGAAAAGTGGCCAAGGTTTGAGGGGTGGAAACCTTCTCATTTTCACCTTTAAATCATTCCCTAGCATCCCTTTCTTGCTGGACGAGCCCTCCGAAGCGATCTCGAGGCAATTCTCAGCTTCCAGGACACTTGGGGGCTGGCAGAGGGCGCGGGCAGCGCAGCGCCGGCTCCGCTCGGGCGGCAGGGAGGGAAGGAAGGCGGCGGTCCGTGCGCTGGAGGGAGCGCAGCTATTTCAACACATCCCTGCTCGGGAGAGCATCACATGTGCCTTAAAGCGACACAGCGCCAGGCAGCGCCGGAGCTGCATTTAAATAGCGGCAGCAGGGCCGGCACGGCGCAGGTAGGGATGGGCAGAGCGGAGCCGGGGGAGGAGAAGGGCTGGGCAGCCCAGGAGGGACCCGGGCAGCGCTGATTCTGCCGCACAGCCTCTATTCCCCAGCGCTGCTCCGGCACTTGGTCACCAGAGGACAGAGAGACTTAAGGGAGTCTCTTTCCTTTGGCATATCTGCGAGCAGGGAAGGGCGGTGCAGGGAAAGTCTAACGAGACACACGGGAGAGCAGGAGACTCCCACTCGCTGCCAGGGGCTCTCCAGCACCTTGCCACAACTCTGAGCGGAATCTTGCCTTCCAACTCCATTTCCGAGGCATCTCTTTCCCCATTGTCTGCAGAGCTTTGATTTACTCCCCAATGCTAAAGCTCAGCTATGCCAGATCATTTGTTGCAGTTATTTATTCTCCCCATCTTAAGTGGCCATTTACAGGAACGGAGTGGTTTCCTCTCCCTCTTGTACCGTATGTAATTATTTTTTTTTAAAGAGCCATTGTATAGACTTAGTACATACCATCCACTTGGTATTACAGCTCTTATGTCTGCCTACAAAAGAAAAAGGGCTTGGAGACAAAACAGAAACTTCCATTTTAAGAGCTCAGGATGTGTGCTATAACACAATGTGGGACTATTTTTTTCCCCTAAATAACCTGTGCTAGAAGAATGTGCCACCTTCACTGCTTATCAGCACAAGACACCAAACAATCGTAAATAATAACAGCACTAAGTGCCCTCACACTCAAGTACCTCCTCAGCACCCAAGGATATCTATCTCAGTGGAGAATCTCACTGAGAGGTGCAATGAGTCTCCTTGACAGATCACATGTGCCTTTGGAGCTGCTGTATTTTATTGGGCAATGCATAGGCAGAACCTGGCCCTGCAGACCAACAGGAATGTTATACTGGGCTCTGCCACAGTGCTCAGAGCAGCTCTTTATTACAGCCTCAAAACAGGGAAGGAACTGGTGGGAGGTGTGTGTGACAAAGTGACACAGGAGAGCACAGAGACCTTTCCTACAGCACAGGCCACCAGAGCAGGGGCTCCCAGCAGGTCCCTGAGCAGAGCTGGGACAAGAGAGTGACTCAGGACAAGCCTCACAGTGACTAGAGGTGCTTTCAAGAGGTCAACATTTTCTTTTCAGATGGAACATGGAACAAGCATGGTTAGGGATATAATGATACATTTAATAAAGGTTTTCCTGATGAATTTCCTTAAACACTGAAAGAAGGCAAAGAACTGTGGCAGTTACTGTTACTTTCTGGCCTCAAAAGGGTCTAGAAGGGTCAAAAAAGGCAGATGAGAGGCAACCAAGTACCATGAAGTACTGATGAGCAAGGTACCTGAGCATGGGATCAGGAGCAGCCCTTAGCTGGAGCCAGCAAGGGGAGGCTGCTGGGGTTTGCTGCCAGAGCCACAGGGAGGCTCAAGACCTTCCCTCTTTCCATGTGAATACAGAGAGCTTCCTGTGAGGAGCAGGTAATGGGAATTCATTTCTAAGAAACACCTGTTTAAGATACGTCTCTTTCAGGACTTGGGGGAAAGACAGAAGTGAAAGGGTATGGAGTGGGCAGGTGTGAAGAAAGATGGGGGACAAGGGCCTCAAGAAGCAAATATAATCTAAGGAACTCAAAGGCCTTGCGGACAGCAGTAAGAATCAGACAAATTGTGACCACACACCTTGGCAGAGTAGGCAGAGACAGATTTATGCAAGATACAGATTTATGTAAGGTACAGCAGAACTGTCACTCTGCCAAGCACTGCTAACTCCCAGCTCCATGAGGCTAATGCCACCATAACCCCTGACAGATGCTGCTATTGCTCAGGACAAGCTCTGCAGAGACAGGGGACATGTTGCTTCTGCAGGGTAGGGGGGAGATCAGAGGGACAGAGAGAATATTAAACAGGCTGTGCTCGCAGCCTGTGCCCTGCCCTGGCTCCCAGCATCAGACAGGAACACAGGAGTCCTTGGCAAATCTTGCAGAAGCATCCTCACACCTGCTTTGATGTCTTTGCTGCCAAGTTTAACTTTCAGTAGACCAACAAGACATGAAACAGTTTCCTCTTGCCCTCTTTGTTAAGCACAGTGTCACATTCACCTGGTGCTTTGGGGCTTTATTTCAGCCTCCTCACTTTGGTTTGACAGGGAGGGGATGATGCTTTATATGCACCCTTGGGCCTGTGCTGAATGTGGGGCTACTGACACACTGGAAAGAGAAAACAGGAAGGGAAAAAAGACACGAGTGAGCAGCCTGCACATTTCAAAACATTTTCTCATGGAAAGGGAAGGCTGAAAGTAATTTGTCCCTAGCCAGAAGGGAGATGGGACAAAAGGTTGTGTCCTGAGGGATGTCAGCTCCTGGCAGTGCTGGGGCAGGATGAATCCATACCCTGCAGAGGGGCAGAACAGCCTTTGGGTTGTGTGGTGTGTGTCTGACTGCTGGGAGGTCAGGAGGAGATCCTTCCACCCCTGCTCCGATACCTGATGGGACAGAGAGGAGAGAACAGAGCCCAGCACCTGATCTACCCCAGTCGGAGAGCATGGAAACTGCCTGCCCACAGCTCTGACTGAAAGACTCCACAGGGCTGCTGGCACAGCTGCCAAAAGCAGACCTTCACACTGGCATGATATTTCCAAGGTGAATGGAGGTTGCAAGGGGTCAGCAGACATCCAACTGTCTCTGAGAGTCTGCCCCACACCCAGGAGAACAGCCTTCCCCTTCTGGTTCCACCATTCATCTAGAGATGCCAAGTGAATGACAAAAATAGGCAAATAAAAATAAACGCTCTTCCCTGCCTGAACCTCTATTTATCACAATTTTCTGGGCATACAGAAAAGGACAGCATATGCAGCTCAGGCAGGCTCACGCAGACGGCAGATTGGTGCTTGCACCCAAATAGGGGCCTCTGGCCTCTGCTTTCTACATTCTGCCTCCTCTGCCTCTGTCTCCTCCTCCCCCACACTTGCCTTTTCCCCATGTAGGGATTTAACATGACACATCCCAGGCGTGCATTTCACAGGGTCTGGAGAAGGCTCACCACCTTGGGAATGCAAAGCTCCTCAGTTCTAGTGTTCCTGGGACAATGAAGCTTTGCTTTTCACAGATTGTGCTCTCCACCCCTCCCAGCTGCTTCCACCCACCCTACAAAGCTCCTTCCCATATCCCAAACTCTGCCTTGGCTGCTGCCTGGGCAACAGGCACTGCACAATGCAGCTCCTCCCTACTGAAATGTTCCTACCCAGGTGAGCCAAGTCTCACAGCAAGTTTTACCTCAATTCCACCCAAAGCCAGATTTCTGACTCTCACCCTGGGTTCACAGCATTTTGTGGGAGCTTTTTTTAAAAATCTGGCAGAGCGGTTTTGCCTGGCCCCTCACCTCCCCACACAGCTTTTCCTCCATTGGGAACCATCCCACATGGAAAACCTGCAGCGTGTGAAGATGGATCTGCCTACATGTGATTGCCTGAACAGCAATGAAGCCCAGAGTAAAACCAGCCAAGAAATCCCCAGCCACGGCCCTGAGCCTTGCTGTGCTTCTTGCTCTTGGTTGTTTTATTTTTCCCTAGTGGAACAGGAAGAACAAAGAGAAAAGCAGCATTCTTTTGGTGCAGGGAGAGCACAGGTTTATCAGCTCCTTGGACACCAGCTGTGGACACAGCTTGGCCCAGATAAACACAGGCTACATTCAATGCATGAGTGCAGCAATGTTTCATGTTCTACATGCACATTCCCTTTGTTCAGCCAGGTGCTCTACTTCTGGTCTAGAAATTTTGATACATTCCCAAGAAAACCTCTCCTGCCCTGAGACTTTCTGTCCCTGTCCTCACCACTTTTCTCCCTTTCCTACAGGATGTCTGATGCAACCTCAATGACCAAACTGAACCTATTTCCTTTCCCGCCCTTCCTATGTCTTCCATGACAACATTAAATCCTTTTGTCTGTGTTGTCAGGTTTTCTTCTCCTCTAGCTTTTTCCAGTGACAAGAGAAGATGCAGTGTTTTTCCTGGAGGCAAACAAGGAAAGCTTAGCTAGAAAGATACAACATTTTTCACAAGGAAAAACCCACCAAAGTCACAGCCTCTGCTGGCCAACGCAAAGCCCTTGCACACCAAGAGCCTGAAGGAGCAGAGCTGAACAACCTGCACAGGGAAGCAGCTTCCCATGGGAGCCCAGGGACTGCTTCAAACACTTATTGTCCCATTTCAAGTGCAGGATGTTGGGAAATTCGCTCTGTTTCCAGCACAGGTGCAGCCATATGGATACGGAGGATCAGCCAAGCAGCAGCACAGCACACTCAGAGGAGATGCTCCACCTGCTGCCCTTGGCACCCAGAGCTGATGGCTCCTTTCCACCCTCTTGTCTCATGGCACATCCCTGCCTCTCTCCCTGCTGCCTCAGCCACACCAAACGTGTGTGGCAGAAGCAGAAATGTCATCAGACATGCCCATGTATACAGGGAAGATCCAACCAGGAGGATGACATAACAAAATCCATTAGGAAAAAAAAACCCAACAAACCAAAACCCAACCAAAAAAAAATAATTCGCAACCACCACAAGAGCACAATAAGTAGCTTATACTGGAACACAAAAAAGAATTAAATAACAAGTCTGAATATTGACAAAAGCAGGGAGAAGTGAGAACAGAATACAAAAAGAAGGATTTTCACAATTATTCCTTCCAGCCTACCTTAAACATGCAGCTACTTCTTGTTAAAGGGATGTCTGGTCTTCACAATTACTGTGTTTGGGAGGCAGTGATTCGGCTTTTTGCAGTTTTCCAATGCCTAAGAGGGGAGAGAAAGAAAAAAGAACACATCTATATTTGTCAGGGAAGTTTATATCACAAAAGTTTGTGTCCTAGTTATTTTTAAAGTATGTAGGACAACGCACACAGAAAGTCTCAACCCTTATCTAGAACTTGCCATTAGCTGACAAGATCAGCTCTTGCTAAGGATTAACAAGATGAATTATCCGTGCAGTACATTATCATCATGCAAAAGAAGATTCCAATGGCACTCAACATATTTAAAATATAATCAACAAAACATGACTGTGCTCAGGATGTCATGGCAGGTAAACATAGCCATCATATAATGGAGGTGAGTTGCCCATTTAGTTTCAGTTCAGAGATACCAAAAAGCAAAGAAATCTAAGTTAAAACAGCCCATGAACTGATAGCAGCTCATGGTTTCTTGTGATACTATTATCCTTTATCTATACCTTAGCTGGAGAGATCATCCTGATCTCAAAATCCAGACTCTTCTTGTGGATTCCCAATTTCTGCACAGCACAAGCTCAGAGCCTCCAGCTGATTCTTAAAAAAGCCAAGTTGAACCCATTACATAAAATGCTATTGAAATATTCCCAGTTTGAAAACATACTATTACTTTTGTCAGGCTGCAGCTGATTTTGCAGAACTGAAAATTAGTGTATCTATAGCCAGAGATATGTCATTTGATTTATTACTTTCACTATGCCAAATATCAGTCCTCAAGCACAGGTTTGGCATCTGCTTTTGCTGCTGAAAAGTCAACTTTTACATGAGGGTGCGGGCATTTTTAATGTTTAAACAACATAAATAAAATAAATCCAAGGGAAGAAAAGGCATTCAGAAACTTTGGGAAGAAAATTCCCTATGGTGATCTCAGATATTGTCACTGGGTTATCTTCACTCTCTCTACACTTGCTATGTTCCTAAGTTGCAGTTAAACTTCATAAAAATAGGTCTCTATTATTATTTTCAGCAGTTTTAGCAGAGGGCTTGAACTAGATGATCTCCAGAGACCCCTTCTAACCCCAGCCATTCTGTGATTCCATCATTATCCTGAAGTAATAAAAAAGAGGCTTCAACAGCAGTTAAAATTAGCCTCCTCTGTCAAATTTGACATATTTCAGACATCAGCATAGAAACAAGACTATCTAGGAAACAAATTTTTCCCCTAAAACATTGCAGCAAGTCAGCCCCAGCTTGGTATCTCTTCTCCTGCCCAGCCCAGCCAGGCTTCCAGCTTCTCCTGGCACAGGGACAATTGTAGGAAAAGCAGCCAAAAGCCGAACAGGAAAGTTGTTACACAGACCAGAGCTCAAAAATACATCAACCATTTTCCAGCCAGCCCCAAACTCCCCATCACTGCGAGAAGAAAAAATTTCCCCAACACACCACAAAAGCTGAAAGCTCAAACCATGAACACAATGAGAAAACACTCCACAAGCCTCAAAGTTCTATTTCCCAAACACCCACCTTTAAAAAATCCCCAAAAAACAGGTCTGAAGTCACAGGCAGGTTCAGTTCTCCTTTCTCTTTTCCTCTAGCTTAGATTAGTTTTTTTCTCTATCACTTCTTGGCTACTTCCCTGACTTCAAAGGCAACAAAACCCACCACCATCCTCTTCCTCTCAGTGCCTTCGGACCTGCTGGGAGCTTTTACAAACTCAAACCATCTGAACTGGAGCTGATTTGAAGGCTCAAAACAACTCCAAAAAGGTGTTTTGGAGCAAAGCATTATTTTGATTAGAGTAAATCCCAACGGTCAGGCACAACCAGGCTGGTTTGGGAATTGTGCCAGGGTGGTTCTGTGCCAGGGATCACTGCAGGGAGCTCAGGGTCTCTCCTGGCTCTGAAATGGTTCCAGACACCGAGGTCTGCCCAGGTGCACCAGGGCACATCAAAGGCTCATCCTGGCACCTCTTTTGGAAAGGAAGCTTTGGTTGCTGCCTCTGCCCAAGGAAAATGCACGAGGCCAGAGCTGCTCTGCAGTGCTGCACTTCTGGTCTTTCTGAGTCCAGGTTCTACCCTGAAAACAGCATTTTGAAGTCCTCTAACTCTGCCTTGGCCTCAGCTGCAGAGCAAATCTCAGCTCTTACCTTACACCAGGGGACTGACCAAACAGCTGATTTGCAAACCCATGTATTTGCTTCCACTTTATCAGAAATACAGACAGCAGTGGGAAAAAAAACTTTAACAAATTGAGAGGTTTCTTTGCTACTTGTCCCCTGCAGTGCAGTCTCTTATAATGGAATCACTCTATGATATTAAATTATACTTCAGTTTATTACTTCCAAAATGCCCTGGATTGTGCATGGGGCACAGTGTGGCTTCCACACACCTATTTTAGCATGCTTGGGCATCCTCAGACTAGAGGTGCTACATAAGGAAATGTAGTTATGGATGAAATACACTGCTGTGCAATACTATAGCCTAGGGTTTGTAGGAAAATCCTTGAAAAGATAAAGCAAGCAGACAGCAACAATTTTTGCCTTCAGTTATATTCATGAAAAAACCCACCCCCAACCAACCAAAAAAAATTATAATGCAACACAAAAGACACCCTAAAAGAGGGTGCAAATGAGAGACTGGGGAAATATTTCCCACTGGAAAAAAAAAAAAAGAGAATTATAATAAATATGACATACTGCAGCCAATATTCCCTGATGCCATTGCTTTAACAAACACAACATTAAAAATAATTTAACCCTTGTCACGGCTATGGGTTTGTCATTATCTAAGAAAAACCCTTTAAGCACTCTCTTCCACACCACATCTTCCTGTTTGCAGGGCCGGGCAGGGAGCTGCAGCCAGAGCCCAGAGTGCTGTGCTGGTGCTGGAAATGGTGAATTTCTGAGTAGGGAATTAGTGCATGAAATGAGCAGGACAAAAAAAAAAATATACTGTTCTGCCTTTGCTTCAGAACAGGTTGGTTGATTGACAGCAAACCCTATATAATAGTTCCTTCCAGGCAGATGGCAAGATCATGATTTGCTCTTCAGTCACAATTTTCTGCTCCTTCTCACAACCCAACCCGTCTCCAAGATCTACCAATAAGAGGGGCCTGGGCTGCTTTATATGTGTTTTACAAGGCTCACATCAAAGCTCACGGATTAATATTGTGACTAGTTATCGTATTCCATTTTGTAAAAATTTGCCTCGAATTTGCCTCCAACATCTCCCGGCTGATCGTCTGCAGATAATAGCTGCAGAAATCCACACAAAAGCAACTCGTAAATTCCTGAGCCACCCCTGACAGACAATACTCCTCAGAACGCTTGCGTAGGTGTTGAAAATCTTGCCATACATCTCGAGCTCTCTCAGCACATATTGTTTTTAGGCTGCCATCTGCTAATGCACCACCCTAAGAGGGATGCAGGAATGAATGCTCCAGTCTCCAGGCTGTTCTGCTTTCGGATTTTTATTTCTTCCAATTCCCAGCACTCAGACCCTGCTATTCTCAACCCTGAATGTAGCAGCAGAGTTCAGCAGACCTGCTCACTCCACTGCTAATTTTCAGTGATAAAGAGCATTTATCGAGCTCTGCTCAGGCACTGCTTTAATGAACCAAAGCAATGCTTCACACAATGTGTCCCTGCAAACAGATTCATTTGTCTCTGTGTCAGCTGCACGTAGAGAGGTGCTGGGACAGTCGGGAACTCTGGGAGCACTCATTTCCCATGCACGTGTGTTAAAAGGATGTGCACTAAGTTGGTGACAGGGGAAGAAGACAACTCCCAAAGACATAATATGGGTAACATCTTGAACAAAGCAAGCTATGCACATCACAGTGCAGAATGTCGGGATCAAATTATCCCAGTAAATAAGGAATGATGAACATTACACTTGACTGATTTTCTTCTTCACTGAAATTGTCGGCAGTGTTCTTTTTCCTACTGCTGATTCTGCTTCACTACCAAGCACAATAGCAAAATTTATAAGATGATATTTAATTTTTTTTTCTTGCTAGAAAACAAATTTATAATAGCCAATTTACGTTAAGTTTTGTATGCAGAATCCATCACTAAAATACATTGGAACCTACAAATTTAACGCTAGGAAACTAAAGAGTATATTATCACTTGCCAACTGAAATTTATCTGTTTTGATCCTTTTTTTATATTCTTCTTCTCCCACACATCCCTTTTACTACCCCACCTTCTTCTCAGGTTTTCAAAGATTTGGTTGTCATTTAGTCCTGAATAAAATCCAAGAATCCACTGCAGGCTCTCTCTGTACATAAAATTGTTGCTCGTGGCACACCCTGAGTCCTGTGCACCAAGCAGGGAAGTCAGAATAAAGGATCATACACAACACATTAGAATTCCTTCTTGTATTTCTTGCAAGAAAGAAAAATGTGGAAAAAAAGGACCAAGAAAACAAAATGGGGATGGGAAAATGAAAATATCAAGGACTGTATGTTTAAAGGAGATACAACTGGTAGTTTTGCTTTCTCTTCCAGCTTCTACAGCAATCCTGTCTCTCATTCCCTAAACGGTACCAAAATGGTTTGATGGACTGAAGTTATGTTTTCCTTGATTTCAGTAATCAAGGTAAGTCAGGACAATCTTTTCAATTGAAAACAGAATTCTTTTTACATCTAAGCCACAGCAGTAGTTTTTGTTTCTTCTACTTCTTGCAGAAGATTGCGAGTGCCTTTTTGCAAGCTTTTAGTTGCTAGAGATATAAACACTTTCTTCAGAGCATGACAGATGAATTCTCCTGCAATGAAATAGGATACCTCTCAGAGAGCTTGAAAGCAACTAATAGATTTTCAGGAAAATGCTGAAAATTGGCTTAATGTTGCATAAATAAAGATATTTATGCAACCTGGAATGAAACTCTACCACAAGCAGAAAACTAGGCCCTACTTATGATACCAAATCCTTTTACCACTTTGCACAGATCTTTAATGGACATGGGGTCATTTGCTGCCCTTCTGAGCCTCCCCTGACATAGTAATCATTGTTAAATTTTAAATATGAATCATTTTCCAGGCAATATCCAGTTGGCTCCTCCTTCCATTTTCCCACAGGGGGCTGAAAGATGTTAAACTGTTCTCTTCACAATTAAATTCATGAAACACTTAAATTCTATGGCAGTCAGACACCAAGGAACAGGAAAATCATTTCATCTCATAATGTTTTAGAGCCCCTAGGCAAATGTAAACACTGTATGTGATAGAGGAAGGATTTATTGCTGCTGCTGAACAGAGAATCTGCAGATTTATTTGTGTATCCAGTAGATTCTTGAGGGTAATTTATTTATTACAGAATTTTGGTGAAATGATTATTTAGGAAGTTTGAACACACCAGACTCATTTGTGTGGAGATGTATTTTGAACAAAAAGATACAGAACTGAATCAATCTTTATTGAACACTGGACTGTAAAAGTGAATCACTGCTGCACTCACTCTCCTGCCAGAGCATAAAAACGTTTGGAGCCTCACATATCCCAGGTTTTGGAGGCCAAGTGACCACTGCAGGTGCTGCTGGAGATATCTTAAACTTAGGCAGGGAAGTATCTAAGTTGCCGTTATAGTCTTGTAAATATATTACCCAAGTATTATTTCATTAATATTGCTGAGAAAAATATCAATAAACTCTGCTCCCAAGTGTTGTTTTAACCATTCATTTTTACAAACTCTGAATGCCAAAGGTCACCAGTCTGAGTCAGTACATTTCTGTTGGTATATCAAGTTTATAGAAACATTGGTAAAAATAGGACTTTATGTCATGCCACTTACTTTTACAGTAAGCACTTGGCTCTGCCGGAGCCTCCTCTGCCTCAGAAGTTCTTGGCAGCCTTGGGAACTGCTAGGGAAAGTAACGGAGGATAATTCCACTTTCATGGGAGAGGTTGAGATGTGAGCTCCCAGCACCAGTCAGCAGTGGATTGTGCTTGCAGGAGCAGCCACGCACACACTGCAGGTCTGTCCCTGTGGATGTCCCAGCTCCAGCCGTGGTCACTCATCCTTGTTCTGCCCAATGCTGACTCCCATTGGAACCCAGAGGCTGGTATTTTGGGGAGGAGCACCTCCTACACAGCTCCATCCACAAGATCCAGCAGCACCTGGCTGAGCTCTGACTCCAGCCTGTGCCCCAGCACAGCTAAAGAAAATCACAGAGAGCCTGAACTTGGCTGTGGGAGCTGTGGGCATGTAGTGAGAACTACCTTGCGGTGGGAGCTGCTGGTTTGCCTCAGCTCGCAGGATCAATTGTAGCTCAAAACAAGCAGGAATCCAAACCAGCGATAGCCGACTGCTCACAGGTGGTGCTAGTGCAAGATGCTGTTCTAGGGGTAGCCAGTGACATCATGGGGTGGTGAATTGGGAGCCAATGGATGTGTGACATGAATGTTAGAAATAGTGTAAAAGAGCCTTGGGAAATAAAGAACAGTTCCTGTCTTTGACCGCAAGCTGTTGTGGTGAGTCTTTATGTGTCCTGTCCATCTCTACAATGACACCTGATCATCATCCTATCTGACAGCTCATCACACATCTCTGCTGAAAGGTGCCAGATATCACCAAGGAATTCAAAATCCTTTTTGTTCTCTTCTCACCCTCCGTGCTTATTTAGTCAAACCAAGAGAAGACAGGAGACTTCTTTACATAAAAGCATGATTTCTGAATTTCTCTTCAAGGATGCCACAGAAACCACTCCGGAATACCTGTCAGGCTGGCATTCCCCAGAGAGAGCTTTAGCCCTTTGCTCTGGCTAACTTGAAGCGAGAACCTGAACCATATCTTAGATAACTGCTGTAGAGAATCAATTTTCAATTTCCTGCTGAACTTCAGATATATATTTAAATACTCAGTTCTTCTGGCATCTGGAAAGAAACCAACAATAAAATCAAATGGTCAAGCTAGTCATCTGATAAGGGAAAAATCTGCAATGAATCAAACCAACAGGAGACTCAGACAGGGGCCTGAAGGGGAAATTTTCTCAGGATCAGAGTAAAATCTGTGCCATGATCTTAAAGGGTTTTTGACAAAAAATACCTAGTTACTCAATGGCAGATTTGTCTAAGCCAGAATATTTCTGTAGAATTCACAGTTCATTTTAAAGCAGTTTAATTTTTAGTGGAAGGGAAAAAATAGACAAAGTTCATTGGGAGGTTGAAACCAGTGACTTAATTAGAAACAAAGTTTAGCCAAAGAAGGAGAACCTCTGTTCTCAACAGAGACACTGGAGAAATGCTGATCTTCCTGAAGGCAATGAGTGTTTTGCCACTTTTCACAACCAGATTTTTATCCTAATCACAGACTCTACACCTCACTGCGTGTTGTGGTTAGGATATGGGCCTCTCAGCTCAGTAGTCTGCAGCTTTGCCTTTATTTTTCTCAATCTTCAATGTCCTTAATAATAAGTAAATAAGGTAATACAACAGCCCCTGAAGAAAATTCATGCCTTAAACAAGGCCATTGGAAAGATTAATGCAAAAAGCCCTACAGCACTTTTGGCTGAGGTTTTATTTGAACAAAATTTTAACAAATAGACCAATGTTTCCCATGAACATTAAAATGTTATAAAGTGGGAAACAATGTTCCCTGGCTCAGCCTCCAGACAGACCAGCAAATGCATCTTTTTGAATTCGGAAGGCAAAATGTTAACTATGGTCATGGAAAATCACAGTTGTGAGGATGCATTAAACTGGAATACACAAGCTAGAAAGCGAGATAGCAAAAAGATCACAGCAGCTGTAATTGTCCTGCAGTTTTGCAGGGTGTTGCTGCTTTAAGGGAAACAGAACAATAAAATGCCTCCTTCCCCTTTACCAGTTGTTGTAAGGCTGTTTTTCAGAGTACCTGATGGGAAGACAGAACAAATACTTTTCTCTACAAATCTCTGAATGTAGGAACTTGTAAAACACTTCTCTGAAGTCAGAGTGATTGCGAACTGAAGAGGCAAAGCCATGCAAACAGTATTAAACCAGTGTTTCTGGGAGGTTTCATTCCCAGCTATGCTTCTCCCTCAGTTTGTCCAGACAGATGATGTGCTGGGAGCTTTCTCCAACCTGCAACCAACCATCAGTACCTTGCGAACAGAAAACAAAGGCAAATGGCAGCAAGGTATCAAAAATTAGCTCATCTTGATGCCGCTGTTTGGGAGGGAAGCAGAAAACAAAATAATAGGCATAATAGGCAGGCTGGTGACAACTGCAGAACTCTTTGGGTTTCAGAGGTGTGAGAGTAGAATTGGAAAAAATTAATTGGGTTCCAATTCTATCCTCACTCTGTGAAAATGCATGAGCAACTATGGGCAAAAATGCCAATAGCAGTAATAGTAATTATAATAACAAATATGACAGGAATCACCTGAAAAATATTAATTTGCAAAGTTAGAGCTTTTCAAAACTCCTGTTCTGAGAGACCTTTGGAGGATGTTTCTCGCAGAATGACAGATTATCTGCTTTAGAAGCATTTAGATGAAACCTCCTGCGTGGTACCCCTGCAAGGCAGCACAGCAAGGTTCATTCCCTCTGTGGATGTGAAGGAAAGATGAGTTGTGTCCAAGGAAAAACACTGTCTGTGCTGTGGTTCCTTCCCTCCAGCTCTGTGTGCCTGCCCATCACTTCCCCTGACATTTCAGATGGTGTCAGTGCAAATTCAAGGGAAGGAGTGGTTCTCCATGGCCAGCAGTGAGATAGAAAGGATGATGACCATCAGGGTTCCAGCTTGGCTTAGCTTGACCCTCAGGGCATCGTGGACAGGTTGGATTGGACTTTGGGCAACCTGGGCTAGTGAAAATGTCCTTGTCCATGGCAGGAGGGTTGGAAAAAGATGATCTTTAAGGTTCCTTCCAATCCAAGTTATTCTATGATTCAATGATCCCTAAATCTTAACATACAGTCTTCATGTTTTACACAGAGGGGGCTTGGAAGGCTGTACTCTAATTCCACCCTCGTGGAAACCAATAGGACAGTTCCTACATTTTGAAGAGCTGGATCTATAGCAGTGGTTTTCAAAATCCCACCCTGCTGTTGCAGTGCCCTCACCTGCCTTGAAAACTGTAATTGATACACCCAAATCAAAAATATCGTGTTCAGTGAGGAGTGATGGCACTGACACAGGAGAAAACTCTTTGATGACCACCGGCTGTGGGTGGACTCAGCCTCCCCTTCATTTGGAGAAATGCGTGGTCTGTGTATCATAGCATGAACTCCTGAGGGGGTGATGAATTCCACCCACCTTAGGCTGCAACTGGGTGGCAAAATATAACCCCAGCAGAGATCTTTATTTCTGGTGCATTAGTTCCACAGGTACCAGTGACACATCAGGATTTGATGTAGTTAAGAGAAGAAATCTAATTCAAAGTCATTTGGCTCTAAGGGTGATTTAACCATCCTGGTATTGCTGAGTGATTATGTGCATTTGAAAGAGAGAAAAGCAAATACCCAAAGGCTTCTTGTTTACGATGCTGCAATTTCCAGAAGTGTCTCTGTGGCAGAATGGGGTGCTGATAACACAGGAGATAAGGCAGGCGATAGTGCTATCAGCACCTGAGGAGCAATAACCGATCTGCTTCATATTTACCAAACCTACCCAACACTCGCATTGTGTTTGCCTAATGATTAAATGGAATGACTTTCTTTTAATCAGCATGTCAGCCTGAGCAGCGTAATGGAATTAGTCAGGGGTGAACACAGGATTCGGAGCCAAAAGGGGCATTTCATCACAACTTCTGAAATCCCTAACTTTGTTGTTTCCTCGGCAGGCCACTGTGGGTTGCTGGGTTCCCTATTCAAACACAGTATATCCAAAATCAAAGCAAATTCCCTGTTCCTGTAATTTATCGTATCTACTCTCTTAGCTTGCAAGTTCACCCAAGTCTCAGCCAAGGATTTTTTTTTTTCCTTAAGATACATTTATTAATAATTTGCTCATGTCACATGGATGACATCTAACAGTTAATCCCAGTTATCATTAATAACTATTAATGACTGCTGTTAAAATGAAGCTGCATCAGCTCATAGCCTCCCTTGCATTCATCTCATTTTTCATTTAATTAAGAAATTCAGAATGCTTCTCTTACAGGCAAGCTCGCTTAGTTAAAAGGGCAGGGATCTGTGCATTTGATTGCTTTTTGAAATGTGGTAGATTACACTATTTAGATACTGTTATTGAGATGTGGAATATATTATATGTTTCCTTAATCCTCAAATACAAGTTATTGTCACTCCAAGGGAAGCTACAGCATGTGGAAGTTTTAGATGCAAACAAATCCAAATTGAATGAAGTCATGTTTTTTCAATGCTGAGAAGGTTTAGCAAATTCATGTAGACACTAATGAGTATTACTGGGCTTATGGAGGGTCATGGAAAATTAGACTGGCTTTTTAAGCCATTATTACAGATTTTCTCATTGTTACATGCTAAGCTCTCTACTGTTAATACAGCTTACTCTTGCTTTCAGCCATTGGACAAGGTTTGAGGTTCAACAGCATGGCTATCCCTTCATTCTTTGGTAACCACATATTCTTCCCAACTTTAAGGATCTGCAGGATTTAATTTCTAACTTTAACTCCATGGCTTCTTCCAGAAATTTGCCTCATGTCTATTCTGCAAACAGAACTGTCGTGCAGCATAGAGTGTTTATTGACATCATTGCTCATCAGGACTTGATGGAACGTTGTGTGTCACTGCTGTAAAAACATCTGTAATGAGAAAAATATCAGTTTCTTGAGGATTCAATGCTGAGTTTGGGCCTGAAGTACCAGTGGAGTCAGCTGTGTGGTATCAGTGTGGCAATCTGCATGTAGAGTCAGCACACATAATCCATGTCTGTCATTCATCAAGGATATCATCCTGTGTTTGGGCACAGCAGAATGAACCTGCCAGTGCCCACAGCCTGCTCAAGGGTGAGGAGCTGAGCTGAGGACACATTTCACCCACTGCAGCTTCTTGACATTAGAGGGCTCCATATTCCACAGAGTATGGCAAAAGCAAATCTCATTTTGAGGTCAACAGAGATGACATTGCAAAGAGAATTATCAACTCCCCTTGGAGCTGTGGTTTGATGGCGCTGCAAATTCAGCTTCTGAAGCTTCTTAAGTCAAAAGCATCAGCCAAAAAATTCTGGGTCATATTTTGGGAAAACTGATGAACTATAACACCTTTTCTGTCTCCTTTTGCTCCCAGCAACAAGAAGAAAAGTGGAGGTGCCATGTCCCAGGTCCAGTGGCTGTGGCACCTCTAGACAGAGGCTGCACAGAGACACCTTGCCACTCCCATGACACACAGCATGGAGGGCACAACAGGCAGCAGGTCCTGCTCCTTGTCTTGCAGGAATCATCACTTTCTTTCTCTTGCTGAGGCAGAAATTTCTGTGACCATCACAGGAAGTCCCAGAGCAGAGTTGGAAGGCCCTTCAGGAAGCTGCTATCCTTGTGTAGAGCTGGGCACAGCCCTAAAGAAGCACTGGCACAAAATCTGCATTGTGAATGTAAGAGCTCTTCCTTGACATAGATAAGGTAAAAAAGTAATCATTGTGGAGCAGGAACAAATATTTGACTGCCATTATCTCATCTTTATGGCTCAACCTATTAAGAAAAAATACTTTTAAAATATTTTAAGTGGCCAGACTCCAGAAGGAGCTCTTACATATAATGGCTTAGCCTTAAGAAAGTGCAACTTGTCTTTGTTGCACTTCAAAGAGTCTAATCCTAAAGATATCTTCCTAAGGAATAAATATGCTCATGAGCTGAACTAACCCTATTCTATGGAAGATAAAAGAGCTTTTCCAGGTTATACAATTCCAAGCCTGCAAAAGTGAACTACCTATTTATTGAGGCAACCGTAGAGTGGGGCTTCATCCAAGCCATGTGCCCATACTCACATTTTATCCCACCAATCCTTCCTCCCTGACCACCAATGTCCTGAACAAGTGGCTACTATAGGGGCAAATAGGTTGTTTCACTTCGTAGAGGCTACAAAAGAAATCAGTATCTTAGAGGATTAAACTGCTCCTTTTTTCCTGTGTTCATACATGGTTTCCAACAACTAATGAGAGATATATTGGTTAGCTTTCCTGGTAAATATTGAAAGAGAGTTAGATTAATTTGGTAGGGAGGGCCAGATTGTAATGTTACAAACACTTTGATTTTCTAAATCAAGCAGAGCTGGCCAAAGAAAATATCATTCTGTGAATTTTTGGCTTTGTCCTGACACACAGACCACGTTTTTCTCAAATGCTGTGGGTATAATTTGGTCACATATTTCTGAAAAATATCTGTACAAATAATAATTTTACTAGTCAACAACAAAGACAGTAGAAACAGGGAGAAAAGTACTGAGAAAAGCCACCACCAAAGCATTGAAAATCTGAGTATCTTTTTCAAAGTTACAGAGCTGGACACTCCAACTTCAGCACTTGCAAATTGTGTATACCCAAGATAGCAGGAAAATTCCAACTGTGAAAGGCAGCGTCTGCTTTTGAAGCAAATGTGTGAAATTTACACCAGCTGAAGATCCGGTACTTGTTGTTGAATTTATTGAGCTCCAACCAAATCCCACTGTAACCAATGGGGGAAAAAAAGAAAGGAATAAGAAAAAAGAACTCCCTTCCCTTCAGCACCTCCCAGCCCAGCCTGGCAGTGTGTGGAACCCTCTGGGCCCTGTGCATGGATATCAGCAGCTCTCAAAGCATGACCAGCTGATTATACAAGGATACTGACTCATTCCTGGCTTGCTGAAAAATCCCAGAAGTAATATAAGTGGCATAGATTTGGTCACAAAACTGCTGTGAAAAGCTTACAGATTTATATATCTGAAACTAAGTACCCTCTGAAAAATTTGGGGGTGAGAGGGAGTAAATTGTCTCTTTCATATCTGTGTCTACAGGGTATTGAGCTTGGTACCCAAATCACAGATCAATAATATTGTGGCAAGATGATTCCTCATCATGCTTCATTTTGAGATAAATTCATGTGATGTGGAGATGCAGCTGCAGGAGAAGAACAAATAAAACCTCAATATTTCCTTATGGCTTTTGAATTTTTTCCTGAATTTCTGATTTTGTGTCTGCATTTGATGGGTCACTGATTTAAATAAATTAAAGACATAAATCACATAAAAACTGTAAGTGAGGGAGTACTTTTTCACTTTATGCTTATAAAACATACTTATTTCACAGCGGTTTACGGCCTCAGCTGTTGTTATACCAAAATAGTTTCTTCATTGGGATTTCTCACTGCCTGGTTCCCCAGTTCAAAGGCTACCCATTTCCATAATTAGGAGATCCTTGCTAGCTGGGATCTGGTAACTCTCCTGCCCGAATTCCACCATACAGCAATATGCCCTGAAACACCTCCACCTGCCAAGAATTCCCCCTCCTCTGAAATTCCAGACACCCCAGAGGCTGCAGATTCCCATCCAGCTGATTCGGGCAGCCAATGGCTTCACCAGAGCACAGCTGGGACTGAAACTAAAGTGGATCATCAGTCAGGAATGCTCAGTTCTATGGCAAACACTGGGAAAAATCTGAGATAAAAGCAACCAAAGTTTGCAGGGACCATCTGTGGCTGTAAAAGTGAGTTTCCCCAATTCTTCCCAAGAAGTCAGTGAGGTATTTGAGGTTCCAGGGGCAACTTAGTACTATGGAAAACACTGGGAAAAATCTGGGATAAAAGCAACCAAAGTTTGCAGGGACCATCAGTGGCTGTAAAAGTGAGTTTCCCCAATGCTTCCCAAGAAATCAGTGAGGTATTTGAGGTTCCAGGGGCAGGCTGATGATGGGAGCTGACAGCACAGCTCTGAGCTGCAGTATTTTTCCAGATCTCAGCCCCAGCCCATCCACACTGCCCCCAGCAGCCAACTGAGGAGGGTCAGGCTGGGTGGAAAAAGCTCAGAATTCAATATTCTAAAAATGCAGATGTGACTTGAGCTTGCCACAGTGGAGAAAGCAAACTGTCAATGCCACATCTGCTCACACTTCTCCTTTTGTTACATTCGAAACAAAATTTTGACAACGATAAAAGAGAAGGAGCAGTTGTGTGTTTGTATTAAAACATCATTTGGATAAGCAATACCAGTGATTGGTGTAAAGGAACAGCTGTGATATTATCCTGCTATTTTTGTCTCAGTACTGTCACACTGGGAAAAGCAAAAAAAAAAAAAAAAAAAAAAAGAAATTATCACATGTGATGGTTCAAATTTAGCTTTGTTGAAGACATATTCCTTTTGATTTTCCAGTACGATTCCCATAGAGTTAAGATAAAGACATCTGTCTTTCTATGGAATCAAATAAACATTCTGGTATTTTGGTTTGACTATGAATCATGCTTCTAAAACATTTTTGGTGATTAATTTTTAATCCCAAATTGATAAATTCCTGCTCACACAATAATGTTAACTTTAAGATCCAAGCCTCCCTGAGCCGTTAATCTGGATCTCCCTTGTTACTACTAATGGAGTTTATTTTGTCTATGAGAAAAGTAATTAACTATAGCAGAAAAACAAGGTTGAGATGAAGCAGACAAAAGAAAAGATACGATTTTTTAAAGATAAAGCCTGTTAGCCTTTTGTTAGGTAATAACAAAGCCACTTAAGTTATTAGTATCCACTATAGAAACACTGAGGAAATTTATTCTAACCACAGAAAAAGCACTTCCACTGCTTTATAAAATCAAATGTTTTCTTCGTGTGTGCTGGGAGGGCGGAGGGGGAACCACTTAAAAGCATTTGTAGGACTTTCAGCTCATTGTAGTTTATGTCAGGCAAGAAAGTGATAAAAGATGTTGATTTTATTAATAATTAATTTCAATCAGTATTTATAGCCTGCTTGGTGTGTGGCAAATGGAAGAGGCACAGCAATAAACAACTCATTAAAACACCCAGCATTAGGATTGTTTAAATGTACAGAAGTTCACAACTATGCGCACACCATTAAACCCCTTTGGAGGAAAAAATGTGCATTTCCTTCTGGAAAGAGCAACAATTTCATCACTTCCTTCACATTTCTTCGGGCACACTGACTGCTCCATTATTCCTGCCCCCAAAGGGAATTTGCCCCTGGGAGTGATGATCCCCGAGAGCAGTGGGAAGCTGACCAGTGTGGGATCCCAAATGGGCTCACACCTGACCCTCAGTTCACTGTCTATGTGCAACTTCAGGTGTTCCTTTTAAAATAAATGCTTTGCGATTAATTTGAATAAACTAATTGATGTTAATAAGGAGGGAGTAATGGGTTTACACTTTTGACCTTAGTCCAGTGGTTTAAAAGCCCCAATTTTTTTTTTTTTTTTTTTTTTTTTTTTTTTTTAATGCAAACCTAACTGATAGCAATATTCCTTAGTAGGAATTTGTGTGGTGAACTAAAAAAAAGGTTCTTAGATATAGACTCAGTCTTGCCCCCCAGCATCTCCTCCATGTCCCAATGGCAGTTTATCTGTAACACATTAAACATATTTCTGTCAAATGCTTTGGGTGGAGCTTTTTTAAGGCCTTCCCTGGTATTTTTGAGATATTAAATCATTGCCATGGGGGCTGGAAACTAGGACTAGTATCTAGTTCAGTCCCCAGTTTCCCCTGGAAAATTGTCCAGGCCACTTACTTTGTTTTATGTTTTCTTAGCTGACAGTGATTTATGAAGATAACGTCTCCTACATGATAAAATTCTGAAAAGATCAAATATTGAAGTGACGTCAAAGTTACCTAAAGTCTAAGCTGAAACAGTTAATTTAAGGCCTAATGCTGTAATGCTCACATTGAGCAAATTTTTACTACTCATTGTATTAAAAAGCTCCTTGATTTTGTGTATAGGTGATTATTATTAAAAGATTGACTTCTAAAAAACTCCTCTGCACACATTAGATCAATAACCTGTCCAAGAAGCAAGGAGCTGTGGAAATGAGTTATAGAGGGAACTTTGAAGATAAATTATATGGAATAATTAAATAAAACCCCACTGTGTGTGATTGACAGGAAGAAGACATTTTGGTGAGTATCTAGTCAACATTTGACTGCATTTTTTCAGTCTTAAAAGATAGAGAAAAATTCAAATTAGGCCTCTACATTACTGTGGTTTTGGTACCTTTCTTAATTAAATGTAATCTCAAGGGAAGGACTTGTTTATGACTCTATATTTTATGCAGGACTGCTTAAAGCAGACCAGAAAAAAAAACCCAGCAAAGATGTGAGGAACACACAAGTACATTGCACTCTCCTGGTGCAAAGGGAGGAGGAAAGAAGTGCAAGGAGTTTATAAGGAAATTGTAGCAGATGGCACAGAAGAAGAAGAAGAAGAAGAAGAACACGAGTGGGTCAAGAGATGGAGGGCAAGGGCTGGAGCCAAATTCTCTGACAGCCACAGGTCTGTCCCAGCACTGAGCTGGACCTGCCGTCTGCCTCTGAACCCAACGTGACACCTCCTCACCTTAGTGATTCGACAGAAAATGGAACAAATGCACACTTTCAAGAATCAAAATATGAAGAAAGTCCATTAGAAAGTCCAGCCTTCTACCATCTGTGCCTTTTAGAAGAGATTTCAGAATATTAAAGGAATATTTTACAAGCGTAGGTAGGTATGGCTGTAATTGTGTTATTTTGCTACTTAATGGCCTAGAACTGAGGACACACTGCACATCTGCAGTTTACTTTTCTGAGACAGCAATTGATAATGTAAGTTAACATGGTATATGCTTTTTATTCATTTATGGGAAGCCAAAAGTGATGAAATCACACAGTCTGAGTTTCATAGGCACAACAGTCGTATTTATTTAGTGTGCTCTATTTACAGTGGATTTTTAAAAGCTACAATCCACATGAGTGCCATCATATTAGGATACAAGAAATTGTTCAGATTGTTTCCTGTTCCCAGCTTCTGTCCTGGGAATAAACTGCTGTGTTAAAGATGTGTAGTGTGAATAATGTGTGTGGTCATTCATATCTCCAATTATTTTTATCGTATAAATGAATTTATTATAAAGCAGTGGAAAATGCCACAATTTGACATATTCTGTATTTAAATATGCATGCTTTGTATCTAGCATAGATTTATAGACAATATGTTTGTACAAGTGTATCTAATAGGTTAGAGGGGTTTATTAATCTTGGAATTACTGTGATAGCAAAAGCATTATTTCTTTAGCCCTTCTATTGTTTAATAGAAATGACAAGTAGTTGAGACATTTGGAGATGAATGAAGCACCAAGAGCAGTTCCTTTGGAAAAAAACTCAATAAACATCTACAGTTGTAAATCTAACTACTTTTCTGGGCGAAACAACATTGAAGAACTGTTACAGAATTACAAAATGCTATAAAGTGGCCTTTTTAGGATTGAACAAGAATTTTGTGCTGTTCTGTTAGAGGATGATGGCTGATCACAAACCAGTTTCTCCTTTGCACTTTCCGACTGGCTACTTCTACCACTAACCATTAATTTTATGCTAAATCACATAACATTTTACCTGGAGCCTGCTGAACCCAATGTGATGGGCTGGCCAGGGCTGAGTGCCTCCTCCCCTCCTTCTCCTCCTTCTCCTCCTTCTCCTCCTTCTCCTCCTTCTTCTCCACCGACCTTGATGTCTGCAGAGCTGTTTCTCTCACATATTCCCCCTCCAGCTGCAGTTTCCATTGCACAGACATTTTATTTTCCTTTTCTTCAATGCATTATCCCAGAGGCACTGTCACTGCCACTCGGGCTCAGCCTTGGCCGGAGTTGGGTCCATCTCAGAGCCACTGGCGCTGGCTCCATCAGACACGGGAGAAGCTTCTGGCAGCTCCCCACTCCCAAAACCTGGCCACACAAACCCAGCACACGCAGTCAGAACTGGCTGCAGTAGTGAAAACTCCTGCATTCAACAAGGCAGAGAGTTGGGATTACTCCCAGGAGATAGAGCCAAGCAGGAAGGAGCTGTGGGCTTGTGTTATGGGGTGTATTGTTTCCAGAAGATCAGGTGCACTATGCTTGCTCCTAATACAGTCTTCCATCAATGCCCAGTCTGCTAAAACCGTGAATGGAAGTGACTGATCTACAATTTGCATTCTCTTTTCAGTCCATCAGCAGAACATTAAAACCATTGAGGCAAAAGCCATTAGAACAGCACTCACGTATGAAACAATGCACAGGTCTGCTTGTTCCCATTTTTATGCACTGCTATAGGACTATAAATATTCATCGTAATGTAACTGAAAATTATTGAAGTGAGAAAAAAGAGAAACAGGGAAGCCATTTGCTTCAATTCATAAACAGCATCTGTTGGGAAGTTATTCATAGATTGCTTCAGGGCCTGCTGAGCAGCAAGCCCATGGAAAAGGATGCCATTGCAAGCAAATTGGCCAAAACTGCAATGGAGATGCTATTAAACATGATTCACTGACAGCCAGGGAGCATGATCAGGCACTGGGTTGTTTTATGTCTTCTTTTATCACTGGGACACAGAAGTAGCCTCCAGCCAAAGTCTCACACAGTTCAAATTAGAAGAGCAACCTTCTAAGTATATTAAGGCCTAACTAGTGGCAAGAGAAAGTTGTGTGGAGTAATATCATAGTGAATTCAGTTGTTTATTTGTCCCTTCCTGAGGCACATGTAAAATCCCCTCGTGAATCAGGGTGCTTTTACCTTTCCTGCTGGGTATTTTTGGTCAAAAGGTGATTGAATGTTTGTCTTGTAAAAAGATGGAAATGCAGCCTAATGGTTAAGTGAAAAGCAATTAATAACTCAATAAAACTCCTTTAGCGTCTCACTAAATTTCAAGATACAGTTTGGCAGAAAAGTGACGTGATGCCAAAGGAAAGTGGATATGTGCAAATCCACAGAAGAGAGCAAATGCATTCTCAAGTATAGTTTACTATTGAGAATAAAACACTCAGCTGCCAAATTTTGTTTGCTGATTTACAGAGCAGAGGTACAGGAAGGCAAAACCATCCAGCAATTCTGAATTCAGTTCAAATGGTGCTGAGTTTTCAGCTAATGATCTGGCCCAAACATTTTTGCAACCTGTGGGATTCATCAGGTCACGAGGAACTTGAAAAATGCACTTGCAATCAATATGTGGACAAATAATTTTCCCAGTCCCATTCATCCTCTTGTAGCAAATTATTTATACTTTTAATTAGCTCCAGCAATTCACTGGCGGTAAGTAACGGGAAGTGCATCCCTTTCATAACAGGGAGGCTGCACAGCCCCACAGCTCACAAGGTGAAGGGTTTTCTTACAGATTTGCTCCAATTTCCTCGGTTGTAACTGAGACAAACAGCAAGAGATAAGGAGCCCTTCGAATTAACTTTTTGGACTACTTTTAGATATCCCCATGAGTAGTTTTCTCTTTTCACAGAAATCTGGGGAAAGATGGGTTCTTACCTGCCTGACCTTCATGAGGTGTGAGACCTTCATGTGACTGATAAGCCTCAAATCAAGCACATGAAAATGCCAGATTTTGCAAGCAAACAATGATGTTTTCTCCTAAGAAAAACATTAATCATTTGTCATTTGGTTTTTACATTTTGTTGTGGAAATACAAACTTGTCTGTGACTCAAGTGAGTGAAGGCTCTTCGCACTTAAAAATATATTTGACTTTTTTTGGATATTTTGAGCAAATATATTTCCAAAAATTAGGACTGTTTCATGCTAGGGGAAAAAAAGATAATTTATTCATCAAGTACCCTGGAATGTGATAACTAGCGGGCACCACTTACATCTATTCAGTAAACTCCTTCTCAGGAAAGTTAACTTAGCTTTAAATTATTCATTTAGAGGTTGGTACACTCTCCAGGAACAGTAGGAGATGTGGTGGGTGTGTTACATTTAAGGGGTAACAAATGCTCAAACACAGAAAAACCTCCACTCAACCTTTAAATGAAAGAAAAGAAATATTTTAAGAAGCTTCATCCAAATTTTCTTTATATTTTATTTTCCCATAATAAGTCCTTTTGCTATTCATTTGTGTGGAAATGTTTGCTCAAATAATTGAGATTTTATCAATAAGAGATGCTGCTGAGAAAATATAAATATCTGTTGCCAATAAATTACACATCTGGGCACCTACAAGATATGATGTGCAGCTTCAGCACCGTCCTGTTCAAGATGAAGAACTACAACACATAATTGATGACACACAATTAAATACCCTACCTTGGAAATTACAGATCAGGCAGAACTGCTCCAACGTGTGTGATATCATCACATCCTTTAGGTAAGCTTAAATGAGAAAATCAATGTTTGGCAAATAAGACCAGATCATAACCTCATAGATTAATAATTTATTGTATATAACTTGCTTGTCCTTTTCATCTGCCCACACCCAAATTGTGTTAATTAATTCAATTAATTCTGTGGACACCCTGATTTTACACATGTGAGGATGTGGTCTGGCAGTAAGTGTGGAACGTAAGTGTGGGGTTTCCAGCTCAGGGCCATCAAGTAAATTCTGTTCCTACCCCTTCTTTCTTAAGTCAACTCATAAAATTAATGGCTCAGGTTCTTTCAGGCTTAGGTGCCACATTCTCCAAGGACCTGCATTTGGGGTGTATTTTGCCTGTCCTCTTACAGCATAAACTGGAAATTTGAACAGAACATTTGTACAGATCTCTGCTCATAACTTCCCTACTCCCCAAATGAAGCTTCAGGGACAGTTCAGCTGGAATTAGCAAAAATTTAGACAAATTAAAATCATTTAAAATATGATCAAGAAAACCCTATTCTTGTTTATGGAGGAAGATAATTAATTTTCAAAAAATGCTGCTGCATACGTTAGAGCCACCAGGAACAGCCCTAATTTCTGCTGAGACCATTTATGGAGATTTCCATTCCTTTATTTATTCCTTTATTAAATAAGGGAGATGCCATAGCAACCCCTGTCACACACTTCCATTCATGTATTGATTCAGCATTATTCAATCTGTATGTAGTTTCATTATTCATTATTCAATTCAATGTAGGTTTTAATGTGCCCATTGTCTCACATTATGCTGTAGACTCTCGAAATCAAACCCATTCACTGCAATCCTCCTGCAGTTTGCGTTTCTGAATAACTTGGGACAGGAAAACAACCATCCTAGGGAGCTGGCTTGGGTCTGTCTTTATCTATGAAGAGTTTTTCCAAATCTTTTCCACTCAACTCCCATTTTGTATCATTTCCACCTAAAATACCAACCAGCTCAAAGCCCAGTCCTTCATTTGAATTAAGCAAATTTATAGTGAGAGGAAAGTCAAATCAATCATTTTGGAACAGTGTTGCTCTGGCACATTTCCAGCAAAATCCTGTGCTTTTCATAGCAGACTCATCTTCTAAGCACAAATTATTTTATAAAAGCAATGTTTCTCAGTGTAATTCCATTTTTTTTACCGTAGTAAATATTTCCAGCCATTCACCAAATGGGGTTAGTCCCTTTGGTGATACAGTTCATGCCTTAATAAAACATGGATCATCTCAGCTTTCCTATAAAGGCCATAAGTGGCTAGTGGGATGGCAATAATTTTTACTCCTGAATATCAGAAAGAACCTATACAAAAGTCCACCAAACCATTTAACCACACATAGCATCACTCATGGGACCAAAACCAAGTGTGAGCTTAAAAGACAGTAGCAGTTCAGTACCTGAAGCACAGGCTGGAAGTGTCCCAGCTAACCAAGATATCCAAGCAGCACATAAATGATGTGTGTAGCAGCTCTTAGGTCATTGTGCAGCTTTCTGCTCCTTCCTGAGCTCTCCTGGAACTCCTCCTCTTGGAATTCAGTGATGCAGTCAGGTTTATTTCTGTAAGCCCTGCCTTTGCTCTGTGGAGATGGAGCTTGCTCCTCAAGCCAATCCAGATGCTCCACAACCACATTAGCCAGGCTCCAAACCTGCCTGAGGAACAGCAAAATCAATTAGTTCAGACTTGGATGTGCATTAGGGCAATCCCAGGATTATGAGTTAGAGCAGGTACCTCCCACACTGGGAATAAGGACAGAGCAACCTCTCAGACAGACAGACCCTTGAAAGGGTCAGGATTATCCAGCACTGAGAAATTCTGGAAAATTTTCCTTTGAATTCCTTAGCTCCCCTAGGAGCTCACTCTCTTTTTGCCTGTTAAGGCTTTGATGCAAAAGAGAAGGGCTGCTCACCCACAGTGTGAGGGAAAGTTGGCTAAGCACTTTTACTGGCATGTGGCATGTCCATCTGCTGAGGATGTGGCATGTCACACATCTGTGTGCTGGCACTGGCCTGGGAGCAGAGCTGCTGAGCTGCTCTCAGCACTATCAGCTCCCTTCCCAGATAACTTGTGATGGCTTTCCCAGGAAGGGAGAGCGAGTGAAGGAATCACAGGAGCACAGAGATTTGATGGGGTGCCAGCAGGACACCCAAAGAACAGAGCTTGCCCACAGAGATGTCCACTCACTACATATGCAGGAAATGGAAGACAAGAGAATGAAAGGAAAAGAGAACTTTGTTCTCTTTGTTGTTTGAAGCTTTGTTCACGTCATTCTTGACAAGCCTGGCCCCAGCTCTTCTCACCAAACAAGCTGATTAACAGCACTGGTGACATTGTCCATTATCGGTTTGGTTTTCTGATCATGCTCTGAATCTTAACAGATCTGAATCTTAAAATCCTGGACCTGTGTCTGCATTGTGAGGTGCTTCAGCAGGCAGCTGTATCCACAGTTTTAATGAACACCTAAAAAGCCTAAAGATTCCTTTCCTTAATATTCATTATCCTTCCAGGAGGGAGATTCGAAAGGCACAGGATCAGGCAGTGATTAATTATTAGGAAAAAACCACTGGGACAACACCCAAATTTAACTAATCTCATTAGTTTCCTCCTTTGGGAGTAAATCTTTCTTATGTGTTATGTCAGCTGAGGAAAACTATGGAACTGGAAGTTTCCCTAGCAAAAATAATTTACCAGGGTTAAAGGATCTTTAGGATAATAATTTTACTAATTTAATTGTATTTCTGGTCCAAAAGATTACATAAATAGGAACAAAAATGAGAATTTCATATAGGCTGGAAATACTGTTCACTCTCCAAAAAATGCAATTGATATCTCTGGTGTAGTTCAGAGACTGAACATATAACCATAAAATACAGGAACAGAATGTGTTAGCAGGGACTGAAAAAAATCAGAACAAATGACATGGCTTCAGCATGTAACCCAGGAAACAAAAATACCTCGTTCAGCTGGCATTTTTCAAAGTGATATATGTCAATACTGTTGCTCCCTTGTAGGTTAACTAAATCTATCAAAAATGGATACAGTCTAAGACTTGGTAAAACAGTCTCTCTTTACAGCTTGCTTTCTTGAGAAAGTTCAATTTCTATTACAGGAGGCCAGCAGTTAAAGAGAGTCACATATCTCTAGCTTGCTATTCTCTGCCTGCCTTTGATTTTTATAAACTTTTACCATAGTATAACCAGAGCTTTCAACACTGAAAACATGCATTCCCTTTTGTTAACGCTTTAAAATTTGAAAACTCAGCAGCAGGAGGTTAAATCAAAAATTGCTTGCCCTTATTCTCTCATTCAGTGAAGAAAAAAGTAACAATAAAAAGAAGCTTTTCATTATTCAGAGAAAGCAAGAGCTTTTGGCACCACAAACAGCACCAGGATTTTTAGACAATGGGCTGACAATTGCTGATCCTGAAAGGGGGAAAGTGTCAGGAGTCTGAAGAAAAGGGATTCAACTGCTTCTTCTCTTCTGCTTGCAGAGAGAATATGGAGCATCACACAGCTTTGTGCACTGTTCTTACACATAAACATGAAATGGAACATTACCTGTCTTTCTCTAACTCTGGATATGCGTGAAGCTGGACACAGAGCACCAGACAGTGACTGCACACAGGACAGGAGTGGAGGGTTCCCCAGGGCACAGGGATGACAGTGTTTCCAGCTCTGCAGGTGAAATCTCTGTGTTTGCAGGAAGGTTGTTCTGGCAGTCTAGCAACTCTTCCCACAGTCCTTTCGTGTGACAGGTGAGGGTATGCTGCACATTAATAGTGCTTCTATCCTGCAGCTGAGTCCTCATGATCTAAGTCAGACAAGGAGATTTTGAATGTTAAATAACAGTCAAAAATATATATATAATAACAGTTAAATAATTGTGCCTATCTCAACAAACTTCCTCTTTCAGTTTGCTACAGCTCAAGGACACTCAACTTTTTCATGGAGGGATAAACTACAAGTCTGCCTGGACACTTTCCTTCTGTTGTTGTGCCAATTCACAGTTATCCCTTTGTCCTCTAAGAACATTGAGTGCAATCTGTGGGTCCAGTGAGCTTTCTGTATAACTAAACAAACTTTAAAAAAAACCCAAAACAATAACAAACAAACCAAAACACCGTGGAGGAATGAGGTTGTGAAGGACAGGCAGCATTAACCCTTAGAGCTGGCAGCAGCTGCAGCTGCCCAGCTCTGTGGCACCCCCAGACCCTCTGCTGGCTCCAACACGCAGCGAGTGGCTGGGTAAGACTCCAGGCAAAAAGCCCCCGCTCAGCTTTGTGCTGTCACGTAACAAATCCAAGGCTTGTTAGTTTAGCACTGCCTTTGGTTGTCTCCACTCCATAACATTCACAGCAGCAACTGCAGCACACACTTACCCAGGGAGAGGCCAACAGATGTGGTGAGCTGTGCTCACAGCTGGAAGTGCAAAGTGTTTGATCAGCTGCGTGTAGATAATTAGGTCTATAATTTAAAAAGTTTCTGTTAAGGAATAACATCCATAGTAAGCTGCAGCTAGAGAAATTCTTTTCTAAATACCAACTGTCAGAGGAAATTTCTGTTCACCAGGACATTCTTTTTAATTCAAGAAAGAACTGAAAACAAAAGAAATTAAGAAGAATGCTCAGAAGACTCACATGCCAACCTTACATTATTTCTGTAAGTTTTAATGTAAAAAATCAATAGATTGATTCCCAAACGTTATTCAAATAATCTGCTAAGAAGTAAAGCGCCAAATATTAAGTGAGGTGATCTTCCAGAGCCAGTATCTACATCTTTCTGTCGGAAAATTATTTAAACCACAGCAGCTTTGAACTCTGACAGTAGTGAGCGTGTAAATGCCACATTGCTTTATCACAATTCTTTTTGCATAGCACAATGTATTTTAAGGACTAATGCTGGCCAGCTCTGTTTGCTGGTTAGCTGTGAGTGGACTACTGCTACTTTCTGGTTTTCTAGGTGAACCTAAATATAAATATCCACAGGATAACTTGGTCGAAGCTCTCTTACATCATCTCAGAGAGAATTTTCTCTATGAGAACAAAAGGGTATCCACTACAAGTCAAGGCATTGATTTGAGCCTAATTTGGCATAGAGTCTTCATCTTTGTTGTCAATGTCTGTGATAGAAAGTTTGCATCTTGACTTGCAGAGTGCAGGCAGGAATTTGGAAAAGGATCAGAACGTATTTCTAACCCTGAACTTAATAGGTTTTATACTGGGTCCTGAGTGACAAACACAAAGCTTTACAAATATAATATTTATGGCCATTCACTGGAGCAGAACAGCGAAGTTAAAAGCTTACATTTCTGATATTGTACATTTCTGAGCCCTTCATAGCTTTGCTGCCTGGAAATGTTTGAATGAGGCCTCTGATATTTCTCTATATCCTATTGATGAGAGCACTACTGTCTTCTTTTTTTTTATTTCTTCAGAGTTTTAATTTAAAATATGCATCACTTTGGGGAATATATGAAAAAAACTGATTAAAGCACTGCCCGGTGCTGTGTATCTGAAATTTAATCAACATTTACCCATTGTACTGATTCTCAATACCCACAGCCAGATAAGAAATTTTGTTATTTTCAATGCATGCATACCTGTGCCTGGCTTCAAAAAAGAGGCAGTATTGAATTTCTTCTGAATTGCACCACTTAGTGTCCAGCAGAAAGCCTGGTGATGTGAACCTGCTACTTCCATTTATATGGAACAGAACTTTAAAAGATGTTGTCTTATCAGCCCATTTATGCAAATAAGAATGGTGTTTTTTAAAGACAACAGCAACCAAGTGTTATAGAGCAGAGATCAGGTGGGAAATGGCCACAAAGGGCTCTGGGGTTATCTGCTCTCAGTCCTTCCCTGTACATGGTTTTAGGGGTGTACCTGGGCATTTGCAACACCATGACTGATCTCAGTCGTACAATGATGATGAGGGAGGTTTGCTGAAATATAGAGGGGCTAGATTTGATCAGTCATCATCACTGCTGTTCTCTCCTTCATTATTCTTACTTTAGATCAGAGGCCAAAGGGAGTATCACCTTTGTTATAACCTTTCATTCACCTCTTTGATGTGGATGGGACTCCTTGCTAAAGGAAAATCAGTGGGTTTGGGGCCAATTTAAGGTCTGAGCTGGACTACAGACGCCAATGTAATAGGAATATCCTTCAGTTTTGGCTGCAGATATGGAAAGACCTAGAGTCTCCTGTAAAAATTAACTTGGAAATTAAAAGGGAGAAAAAATTATGGGCTGATTTTCTCTCAGTGAGGGAAAGGATGCTCTGTGGAGCATGTGATTGCTTTGTGCTTCCAAGTAACCTGCAGATACACTTCAGAAGCAGGGGATTAACCGTGCTGTTTGTTTTGTGTTTCTGGATAGATTACCTATGATAAGGACCTTGAGATTTAGATTTGGAATGCTTACTTTAAAAGTTTCTTTTGTATATACAGTGTCCTATGTGTATAGAGCAAAAAATACATTCAACCCCAATACCCTTGTTTAATAATGTAGAATGTTTCTGTTAGTTTTGTATTGGTTTCTTGTAATTAAGACATCAGATGTCTTTGTTACAGAAATATAATAAATGAATTTCTGCCTTCAAGCTAATCTTACACAAAGCAGTTTTTGCTGTAAGGGAGATGCATTGAAGTGGCTGCTGTGTCAGCAATGCTCCTTCATCACACTGTGCTGTGCCACTACAGAGAAGTATGACCGCAGAGAGTTCTTCCCCATCCTTCCATAAGGCACTGTTACTCTGTGAGGGAAAGGATATTCCCAAATAACCCAAGGAAATTGATTTTCAGAACGAATCCACTTTTTTTTTTTTTTTTTTTGAATATGTATGTAGAAATATTAGAAATAGCAAATCCTTTCCTTACCACCATCCTTGAACTGCACTCTGGCAACTTTTTATTTACATTTGGCAGTGGGTTCCAGTCTTCAGTAACTGGTTTGCAGTGAAATGCTCTTCTTTGCATCTGCAAAACGCATATGAAAGTTTAATAAACATATCAGATGACAGAGTTTTTAAGGCTTTAAACTCATTGCCAACTAACAGTTGTTCTCTTACCTAATGTTCATGAGTGCTTAGAAAGACTATTGTTTTTAAATCATTAATGACACCCCAAGGCTACTGTAGCAGCCACCCTATATATTAATATAAATGTTTTAAGGAACCTAAGCACAGTCAAGCTCTCTTAAAACCAAAAGATTGACTTCATTTGAACTTAAACATATGCTTAGAGCTATGCATACATTTAAGCGTTCTGCTGAGTGGCATTTTTCTTCAAAGAACAGCCCTGCTAACTTCAATAAGACAGTTTATATGATCATGTTCTTCTAGTCTTAAAGTATAAATTTACAATCCATTAATCGCAAGCCCAAACCTATGAAATACCATTATAATGAACTTATTTAATAAAGTTCACCTTTACTCATTTCTAAGCCAGACAATATATCTGGAAGGAAGCTCAAAAGAACATTGGATTGCAATACTTAAAGGGCATTGAATATGGAATTTTAGAAGCCGCATCCATAAATTGGGTTTTTTCCCCATTTGTTAGCCAGGACATTTAAAGGAGGTCTTGATGCCACTTCAAATAAGCTTGAACATCCAAACAAAGGCACTTGTGAGTAACACATCATTGTTTGCTGCTACTCAAATAATGGAAAGGAACAGTCTAGAAATGCTGAAGCACTTTTCAGCCTTTTTATAAAACACAGAAAGCAAGTTGTGTATCAAAGCTTTCTCTGAATAATGCTTAAAAGACAATTTTATTAATATTAAATAGGTCATACAAAGCCTTTGATTAAGCAAAGACTTCCAGTTTCCTCTTGAGTGAGAGCATCTATTTATTTTCAGCCTCTGCAGAAAAATCCTTTGAAAGGACATTGCCTTTGCCAGGTCCATTTTGGGATCAGGAACAGCAAGCAACTAGACCTGACCAGAGAGAGGTTTTGGGGAATACATCCTGTGGTGAGCAGGAAGGAGCTGTCACAGAGGGGCACCAGGAGCCTGCAGCACACACAGGATCCAAAATTACTGGGAGCAGCCAGCGGAGGCTCCAGAGCTGCAGAAGAGGAACCAGAAGGAAGAGGCAACACCTTCTGCAGTTCAGAAAGTCACTTACCTGGTTTGTCTACATGCAAAGAATCACCAAAGGTATAGTAGAAGTGGAAAGGAGTAGTTTTTATTAATATTTGGTCTGGTGTAGTCGCCTTCAGATTTATTAGGGTACCATGTGAGTGTATCTCCTGAAATGAAACAACAAAAAATATGTACATTGAGTTTCAGCTCAGAGCTTATATTCCATATATTGTACCAAACCCTGAGTGATCCATACTGCAGTAGGGGAGAGGGAAAGGTACAGAGAGCCTTTCATGGCTGGGGACCGTGGGCATCCCCTGGAGAAGGGTGGGCTCCCCTGCAGCACAGCTCAGAGCAGATCTGAAACACAGCATACACTCACCATGCTGGGGGTTCTGCTGGATAAAAGATAAAGGAAACAACAAAGTGAAGCCAATGAGAAATCCCAATTTTGTCCCAGACTTCAGGCTGAAAAAAATACACCTCATCCTTTCCACTTATTTTCCTTAGTTAGAAAAGGGAAAATAATGTTTTTCCTTTTCAGTGAAAGAATTTCTCATTTCCTACTTTGTGGGCCAGCCTTCTGTGGTTCTTAGTAATATCAATGAGATTTGGACAGACATCTGGAAGGCTTGGAGGAAATCAGGTGACTTTTGAAAACTAGAGACAGAGCAAGAGGGCGAGGAGACAGATGGGTGTGGGCCCAGGGCAGAACTCTTTGAGCAGCACAGATGCTCCAGAAGAGAATGTGTGTCTGCAGCCTTACACCCAGTTGTGGGCAGTCAGATGAGGCATGAATGGAAAATATTTATAGTGGGAGTGGAAGGAGAAATCATGGGTTTGGGCATCTGAATCTCTTAAATTCTTTCAGCGGTCCTTTGCTTAATTCTGGTCTCACTGCCACGGGGTTACTTTGCAGTCTGCAAACAAATTCACAGACCCACCCAAACCATCTGTATGTTGCAATGACAGTGCCTGTGACAGATTTGAGCTTTTCAAAGGGATTCAGGCACTTAATTTGTTTGAAAATATAGGTACTGGCACTCTAAGAAGTTCTGCCATAGATTTCCAGGGTGATGAGTTTTCATCTCTGGTTTCACAACTATTGTAACACAGAGTTTCTCTTATGTGTCTGGGAAAAACAGTTTTCTTGGTTTATAGCTACATAATAGCAGCACACGTAAAATTAATTGTTAAGAATGCTAACTGTTAAGGTGTTAATTCTTTCAGGATAATACATGACTTACTGTTGAACTTAACCTCTAGTGAGATTAAAAGAAAGAGAGAGGTGGTAGTTAGATAGCAAGATCACTGGCAGCTTTTCAGACACTTTTCTCATGCTGAAAGCAATATTACTACTCATCCTATCCAGCTTTAGTGAGTTAAAAAGTAGAAGAGAGCAGAGAAGAAGTTCTTAGGTCAAAATATTACAGAGTAGCTAAGCACAGAAAAGAAGAGAAAAAGCAGTCTCTTAAGCAAAGTCAGAACAAGGAACAAAAGCCTAATAATTTACAAGCCTGCTTCTAAAAACAGACACTGTAACATGTTTTCATTGCACTTTAGGCAACATTCCCTACTTTTCATTGAAAAATGAGGAAAAGAATGCTTTGCTATTGCATCTATCAGCAGTGCTTGCAATATTCATCTACTTGACCTGGCACTGGGAGAAAGAGAAATGAATTAAAGCGCTGGTGGGAAGGGAGGGGTAGGAATATCTGAGTGGGTATTGTGCTTTGCTAGAAGCAGGGAGCTGTTCATATTGCATTTTGGGTTTGTAGTTTGAAATAATTGGCAGGGTGCTCAGAGCAGGTGGATGGTTATTTCTGGTTTCTTCTATTCTGGTGTAATAAATGAAGTAGGAAATGCACTCAGCCTTTGGGTCCTTAGACTGGCTTTGGTTTTATTACTTTTGTACTACCTGCAGCCCTAAATATTTGCTTAGTTTGGGTATGTAATGAGTTGCTAATTTCATTACTGGCTGTAAGCATGACAGAAATCATTACATCCTGGCTTGTATGAAGAAATCTGTTTGGATTTCACCCTGCTTCAGTGACTATATTCAGGCTATTGTGCAGCATAATCATCTCTTATCGCCACACACTGCACTTCAGAACTGGCGAAGAAGTGTCCTTTAAATTGAAATCAAGTTCTTCTTCAACTGTGTGCAACATCCAAGGCAAGGCTGCTTTTAGTCTGATTTCTTTCTCAAGACCTGCCTCTCTTGCTATGAGTATCACTCAGTTGAACAGTTCTATCCTTAGACTTCACAGAAAGGCCTGCAAGAGCATCTGGGCAGGGCTCAGCACCATGTGCCTGTGAGACAAGGAGTGAAAAATGTCACGGGCTGCATCCCAGACTGCTGACAGAGCAGGCAGCAGCAGGGGGAGGCAAACAGGAGCAATCCAGGAAGTGATACAGTCCCTGAAGTGTTGTATTCTGAAGTTAGACAGCAAGGAAAAAGCAATCAGGAAATGTGCTTGCCATGGTTGCTAACACTATTCCAACTCCTCTGAGGAAAGGAAAAACTCTCCTTTAATTTATAGCAGTGAGAAGTGTTACCCCACTTGGCTGTCAGTCTATTAATAGCACTGCTTACAAAATAACTTATCTAAATGGCTCAAGGTACTTTTTGAAGCTGATATGATTGACCCCATGCTGAACTAAGGTCCAGAGATGCAACTTTTCTGAGCTTGCAGCCCCTGATTCCTGCACAACCAACTTCTGTAAGTGATCCTGCTGTGTCTGTGCTGCAAGATGAGTTCTGGTTTGGGAGTGGATTTGGGCAGACTCATCAGGATCAATATGATTCTGGCATAGGTAAGTTGGAGATGTCTGAGTTCATCTCAGGAAGACATGGATTTAAAACCTGGAGGAGACTGGACTTGATTTTCCTGGTGTTCCTTCCAGACAGACCATGAGAATGAACAAAGCTGAGATCTCCTCCAGGTCTGTCCCTCTCTAGGGAGCTCCACACACGGACCCTCAGTGTCCATCAGGATGGACAAGTCTGGCCTTGAGAGTGGGATTGAACCTTGTATAGACAGAAAATATAGGATCTCAAGAAATGTTCCCTTAGGAGGAGAAAAAAGGAGCCCTTTTAATTAGATTTGCCCTATATAAAACACACCTGCCTTTCAAAGCACAGAATTTCTTGGGCAGACAGAAGAGTGACCACGGAAGCTGACATTTCCATTAGATGGAGAAATAGCACATTATGCTGCTCTAGTCTAGTCTACAGCTCCTGAATTTTCTCCCTTTAAATGGCTGTATAAATCTAGTGGCAAAAGCAGGCAGTTTGTCAATGAATGACTAACACCAGAGCGGTGCACTGTCTCACCATCCTCTGGCAGCTATTACACCTGAGCAGTATTTTTTGGGAGAAACTTGCAAATAGGTGTAGGCTGGAACTTTCAAAAGAGAGTTAGGGAAACTTTACCCTTTCACTTCTAAATTGACAAACTAACTTTCAACACAGCTTTTTCAAAGGTTAATGATTTTAATTTTAAAAAATTCTCTGTATTGTAACTCTATGTTAAGCATACAACTAAAAAGTTTCTCTGAATTCTTAGGATACACTATTGTTTCCCACCCAGGGAGAACTTCTGGAAGTATCAGGTGAACAAGCCCAGCCTAAACAGCACATTATTGTAGGCTACTTAGAGGATCCAAAAAACATTGCTATGTGACTACCCTGAAGTAAGTTTTCTTCCCATCTGAAATGTTACAACCTAAAAAAAAAAAGTACAAAAGAAACACCTTGAGATTTCATTTTATATACTTCACACCTTCACAGACAATATGAGAGAACACAATCTTTCCCATCACAGGAGGTCATGATGACCTCTCTGGAAACCAAACATGAAATGTGTTCATCTGTAAGATTTAGAGAGTAAAGATGTTTTTTAAACTATGTATCATCCAATATCTAGCTTTGGTTTCATGAATTAACTAGAAACCCTTAATATTTTTTCACTAATAAGAAAGGAGAGTTGGGGTCCTGAATTTGGTTGCTCTAAGTGGTGTTTTGCTGAGGTGTCCAAGGCAGCCTCAGGTGAGCGATGTGAACCACCCTTTGTTACACAGCACAGAAGAAGCATTTTGTAAAGGAACTGAAGGAAATCTTTGCCCTAACAGGTTTGCACCCCTTATGCTGAGGTTTTAAAGAATTCTGACAGCAGCAGGTTGGTTCTCAGCAGCACAGACATTCCTTCTCATGTATACAGAGATGATTTCCTGCAGCATTGTTAAAGATAAATTACAATACAGCAGTTATTACCAGGGAGACTGTGCATTGAATACAGCACTCTGTAAAGACCTGGCACTTAAGCAGAAGAACAGATATTTGAAAACAATATCAGCTTAATTTCCCTTTCTTCTCTGTGTAAAAAAAGCTATAAAGTGTTAGATCTTTCCTGTAATTTGCTTAATTGATTAACTTGATTGATGTAGATGACTGAACAAAGGGTAAGGCAATGAAAAACAGGCCATTATCTTCATTTGTTAGCATAGTTCGATTTTGTGTAAATATTTGGTTTCAAATTTATTCAGATTCTTACACTGGAGAGCATTTTTCAAAAGCAAACAATTTTTACTAACAAAAGACTTGTCATCAGAAATTTCACTCCCCAAAGGTACAGAGAAACTGATTTAACCAGCTACATATTAGAGGAATCAAAGTGCAATTGTAAGAAAGAGGGTGACTGCAAAATGAGCAGTATGATGGAGAGTGCTGCTCCTCCTTCTCCCACAAAGTGAGAAGCCACTGCTCTCAGTTTGGATTGACACTTTTTCCAGCATGTCAAATAGAAAGTTAATACTCTATTGGTTGAGCTGATCCTCAGTGGCTACATTTTACTGAAGTATAAGATTCACTTTGTAAAGCAGTTGTTCTTTAGGTAATTGTGCTGTGCTTCGTTTAGGAAACATTCAGAGCAGAGTGAATTGTGCCTACAATGATAACAGGCATTTGCCTTTCAGATTTTGATTGTGCCATTAAAAAATGGGGAAAGATTGTCACTCAGAAAGATGATCTTGATAAATAATATGCTGGAAGAGTTGGAAGCAGTGTGGGGAAAAGGACAATCACACCAATTGCCCTAATTATTGATTGAAGAAAACTGCTTTTATCCGCAGAATATCAGTACAGAAGGAGGATGGCTCTGAAGTAAATGTGTGTTCTTTTCTGTTCACTGTGGCATTGCTTTAATTTCACAACTCACTAGCCCAGGCATCACCTGAGTTCCTAAAGAATTGAATAATTGATCCATAATTAATGGATGCACAAGGCAGGAAAACAGCAGCAGGATACTGCTAACACAAGAGTCAGC
Source organism: Acanthiza pusilla (assembly GCA_036630365.1). Taxonomy (NCBI): domain Eukaryota; kingdom Metazoa; phylum Chordata; class Aves; order Passeriformes; family Acanthizidae; genus Acanthiza; species Acanthiza pusilla. The sequence goes on from JAXCHO010000001.1 coordinate 5,522,215, forward strand.
TACAGGGAATGAGACCGTGTACCTGTCCAACTTTTGCAAATTGTTTTATTAGCTTTTATTAGATCTACATGGCCACATGCTGAAAGACATTTTAAAAGCGCAAGGCATTTGGAAATATGCTGGGTACCTATGCCAAATTACTTTCTATGAAGAAAAATCTTAGAAATTCAGTAAAGGCACATGGAGCTGTGTGCAGGATGATTCAAATTCACTTCATAGCCACAGTAATCATGAGCTCTTCTTTGTACAGATGGAACGAACTGGTGGTACTTTCACATTGAATCACACACAAGGCATCTCAAAGTTTATATGAAAAATAAAATTTCAGCATAGAGGCTTCACCCTGCCCTTATCCTTCCCCCAAAGTTCAATCTACACTACCAAAAAAAGCAGACAATTTGTTTACCTGGCCTCTGGGCATGTGGTAGTACTACAAGTAGCCCTCCTTGCTTCCTGGGCTTGTGGAGGAGAGGACCTCCTTGCTTCCAACCAGACCCCTGTTGCAAGAGAGATCCACCCAAAGGCTTCCCATATTCTGGATTTTCCCTGTGCCACCCTCGTGCCAACGTTATGCACCCACATGCATCTGTGCTCCCTGAGCATGGGCACGTACTCTGCAATTAGCTCAAGTTTGAACGCTCAGGTTACCATAACACCCAGCGCTCAGATACGAACAGATGGCTTTTATAAATGCACGGAAACTGGAAGGTGATCCTCTGCTGCGAGTTTATTTCTGTAAGCCTTTCGGAGTCATATGGAAATGATAGAGAGTATTAATCCATTGATCTGCTGAGCAAGAGAATCAGCAAACTGCCTGGTTGGAGTGCCTTTGGCTCCTACTGGCACTTTTAGCAAATGAAAACCAATATAGTTATGTTGGCAACTAAGCCTACACTGCTTGTTTGGGAACACTGGCTCTGACCTGATGGCTGTAATTCAGTCTCAGGCTTGTCTCATCTCTTACTTCTCTGAGCATGATTTAAATATTCCCAAGAAGAGGAATTTCAGAGTGCTGCATGGGCATCTCCCCACCCTGCAAGGCACCAAACACCTCCTGCATGATTGCTGTATGCTTTGGATGTCAGCCAGCAAAGTGAAACTGGAGAACAAAAAATGAATTAAGAGGCAAAGATTCACAGAATAGAATCACAGAATGCACTTCAGAGAACAGACTGAAAACAAGGGGCCTGTCCAGCTCTAAGCACTGCCAGTCTCTTGAAAGCCTGAAGCTGACAGCAGTTTGGATTCTAAAATAAAAACTCCATTTTCCCATGTAAAGCAGATGGAATTAAATGACAGAATGGGGATAAATATAGAAGACTAAAAAATATAATATCTATTTGAAGCAAATAAATCACCAGGCTCATAACCAAAGCTACCCAGAAGGAGCTGACCAGTGCTAGCCAAGCTCTCTCTGTGTTCATGCTCCCTCCTCAGAGAAACAGGCAAGGTGACAGGCACTTGCCAAGAACCTGCACGAGGCTCTCCTGAGAGACCTGGACTGTGGTCAGGAGTGTTAGGATCATGTATATGAACATCAGAGAACATCAGCCAGGCAGCAATCCTGATCACTGACTTCTGACAAAGCTGGATCACACCTATGTATAACATGAGAGTTGTTTTGAAATGAGTCTGAAATTCTGTATCAAATTTCAATGCCAGGCTCCTTGAAAACTGTTGGGTTAGGGTTGGATTTTTTTACTTCATGCTATTTTGTTGATGCTAAAATTCACCAGTAGATAGAATCTAAATGGAGTCTTACTTCAGAATGAATGTGCCATATTTAAAGGAATGTGCCAGAACTTGTTCGTTCAACTGAAGCATAAAAATTCCAAATAATTAACATAAACACAAGTATCATCTACGTTATGGAGATGGATTCCTGTCAGGTGGGTGTTCACTGTTTCACTGTGCATAGCCAGATGCACTAGTCATTCTTTTAAAGGACCTAGAACATTTATAATGATTAATCACATTTCTAAAGCGGTAATGTATGCTACCATCTGTTTAATTAAATCTCATACTTCCAGACATACGCCAGTCAGCTCATAGGGGTCAAACATTATTTTCCCCCTTTTTACATTAGGGAACAATTGGTTTACACCATCACGCTTTTTATGCAGTCCTTCTGGTTTTAGGTACCACAACTAGAGAGATGACTGACAGCATGACAGGAGACAAAACTATTTTAAAATGTAGGGATCTGACCTCAGATCTTGCCTTCTCTATAATTACTCTGTGGTTTTCTAGCACCTGTTACTTGGTACCTGAGACAGCTGTAAGTATCTTATGCTACAGTGAACTAAGAGAACAAACTCAACACGTTTTGGAAAAACTAAACTTCTCTAGAAACATTTGCTTGCTTCTTCACATGCTTGAGTTCACATGCCCAGAGAATCGTTTAATTCAGTGTAAAAAAGGATTTTGACAGGGCTGCATGTATCAACCGATCCTGTCCATTGCATGATATTTGTCACTGTGATTTTTGGTTGTTTTATGTATGCCTAAAGCCTTTTTCACCTATTTTCTTGTACTGATTAAGGTCTTGGTTGAAATTGCTCAGAAAAAAAAGCAGCCTTAGGGGTTTTGAAGATTATTATCTCCTACTTTCATTTTGTAGCGATACTAAAGTATCTGAGTTTGAAATATTGCATTTAATGTAAACTGCTGAAGCATGCTTTAGGTTTCAGCTTGAACTTTATGTACCACAACTCACACAGATTTTCGCTTTATTAGCATTGTTACAATGTTTTTTCCTTTGTTTTTTTGTTTTAATAAAGGCATTGCTGAACTGACAAAATCTTCCATGATGCAGTATCTGAGGAGAACTCCTGACCTCCAAACTGTACGAGCTGATGGTGGCAACTGAGGTGGCCCAGTGGCCCAGAGCACAGACACAAAATGATGGAGATGCTCCCTTCAATATATCAAGGTACATCCATTCCTACCCAAACAGCACTCCCAGAAATTGGCCTGGTTGCCTGAAGGAAAATTACTGCATTTCCTTGCATTTATGAACTTGATGGCTAGTTTAGTTAGAGTGAAATTAAGCAGATTTATTACCTAGCTAATTTAGTAAAATCTTAATCTATCCAATGCTTGGCCATTTTGGTAAACCTTTCTTGAATTTAAACCTTAAATTCAAACAGTTTATTGAAGGAGAATGACAACCTATGATAGTGTCTAGTGAGGTGATTACTGGCAAATATTTTGTTTCACTTGGTTAGATATGAGCCTATTCTTGCCCTTGTGTCTTTTCAATCTCTATTTGGTTATGACAGTATTTAGGAGAATAGCCTTTCAGAGGATCTACTCCTTCTATCCAATAATGGCCAGATTCTGAAGACAAAGTAAGAGAACACTTACAGGGAAGAGTCTTGGCATAATCTGAGCACTGATTTTCTGACTGGCTGTCATCATTAGGTACTCAGTACAAGAACTGTTTATAACTTCTGCAACATTAATCTTGAGAAATATTCCTTCTGCACATGGAAGGGAACTATTATGTAAATCTCCTTAAAAGTATTTCTAGAAGTCGCCCTAAGTGAGATGTTCATCCACCTAAAAATATCTGCAAGGCTGAACAGTTCCTCAGTCAGACCTTCACGCCCTGTTCTGATGTCTACAATTGCTTCTGAACCTGCAGTAGCTGCAGCAGCTCCATGCTGACAGGAGAATGTATTTAAAACCACAGTGTGAGGGTTGAAACTCTATTTGGGGCAGAATAGGAAAGGTCTGAAGACAGAAGTTGTTGAGAACCTCACAAGATGCACAGAGCTGATGGCATTCTTTGTTGATGAAAATATTACCGTTACCACAGCTTCCTTCTTTTGTGGTATCTGATATTTAACATTGTGACAAACTGGAGTCTTCTCAAGGGAAGGCACTCAGCCGAGGGAGTTGGGCTGCTCAGCCTGGACAAGAGAAGGCTCTGGGGAAATGTTCCACCAGTCTTCCAGTGCCTAAAGGGGCTCCAGGAGAGCTGGAGAGGCACTTTTGACAAGGGCATGACAGGTTTCAGCTGAAAGAAGTTTAGATTGAATATTAGGAAGAAATTGTTCCCTGTGAGGGTGGGGAGGCCCTGGCACAGGATGCTCAGAGAAGCTGTGGCTGCCCCTGGATCCCTGGAGGTGTCCAAGGCCAGGCTGGACAGGGCTTGGAGCAGCCTGGGACAGTGGGAGGTGTTCCTGCCCATGGCAGGAGTGGGACTGGATGGGCTTTAAGGTCCCTTCCAACCCAAACCATTCCGTGATTCGATGGCTTATTTCACGCTGTCAAAGGGGAGCATTCTTCATAGCAGAAGGAGTCTCATATGTGTTCTGGACACTGAATGAGTAGAAGAGTTTAGAAACTGTAAGATTGCACAGATTGATGGATTTGAACACCAGAAGAGGATCCTGTCAAAATGTAGTCGGATTTGGTCCTCCTTGCAGGTTCCAGTTGGGTTTGATTGCTTCCAAAGGGGACATCAATCCTGTTGGATATTTTTACAGAATCAAGCAGCTTGCAAATAGACACCACAAACATTGCTTCATGTGCAATCTGTTTGGTAAATATCCCTTTACATAAAGGGATCTCTTTAAATAATTCTCATTATAAATATTGTAAGAATAGAAACACTTAATGCACAAAAAAAAAAAGTCTATGATTGATTTTTCAAAGGGGTCACTGTCCCAAAAGTCACGAGACAGAACAAGAATGCACGATGAATTGTTTAGTTCCAAAATCTGGGCTTGAAAACTGCATATGCCAAGGTGTAAGGCCTTCCACCTGGTATAATCCTGAATTTGGCAGACTGTCTCAGACAAGGATAAAATAAAAGCATCCTGCTCACTTAAGCATCAAGGTTGGTGATTGCTACAGCTGAAATGCAGGTCTAGACTGAACACAACTTGATCAGCTAAGGAAATGTCTGCTCTGAACTGAAGGGTTTGATTAAAGAGGCCCAAAATAAGCAGGTAATTTTTAGAGCTAATTTCAGAAACATTGCAAACTGAAGTCAGAAGAAAACCTGCTTTCAATTTCCCTGGAAGATTTCACCTCAAGAATCCAATCAGTCTTGAGTTTCTCACTTATGACTCTTTTAGTTGGGCATCCTGACTACAAACAATAGCTAGTATAGACATATATTAAATGAAAACAAATAGATTTATCATAACGTGAAATTTTGGAACATTACATGGCTTTAATCTCTCTGACACATCTGAGCTGTTTCTTCTTGAACAGATGGTGACATTACACTCACCACAAACACTGAAGAAAAATTGCAAGAAAATATAGTTTTACACACAAAATTTAGAGTTTGTGTGATGAAAAACATTGTTAGTGCAGTCTAACACTCCATTTTGAAGCCTGTCCATATTTAAAACCTAAATCACAGGGAGAGTACACAAAGCCTAATAATCCATGCACCAATGACTTATTGGAAGCAGGTGAAAGTAAAAATCCCTTAAAAGTTTGGTAACAGATTTGTCTTCATCATTTGTTTTCTAACATTTAGTGATTTTAAGAGATCTTCTATCTAGAGCCAGGTCATCTTATTGTCCTGAAACTCCTGCCAGAAAAGGATCTGGAGTAAGAAAACCTCTCCACAATCTCATGTAGATCCACACAGACAAAATCCTTTAGTAGGAAACTGATCATAACCCATGATCTGAAAATGTTCCCTTGTGGATTACAGATTTGGACATTTGTCTGCATGGATGTTCAGGCTCCTAAACCATCAATGTGAACCGTGGGACTGTGCCCCACACAGCAGGATGGCTTCTGTCTTATCAAGAGGCCATTGCCCCCAGCTTGTCACCTGTCACATGGATGATGGATGTCACCACGGTGTGGAAAGCTGGATGGCTTGTGAGGAGCCATCAGACTCAGCTGTTTTCTCTCCGCTCTGTTAGATAACCTGAGACTGATTCGCTTAATGCACTGACTTAGAAAATGAATGGTTTAAGTGATCTTTCATAAAATGTTCTGATATCCCTGTAAAGAGAAAGAAATCATATCAGTCAGGACCAGGAAAAGAGTTGGAAGGTTTAGGTGCACTTACAATCCAAATTTAATCCCTCAGATAATTCTTGAAGCCTCTACTGACTGTTTTGGACTTGTCTACACACATACCTGCGTCTGCCTAGGTTGCCCCATCCACTGAAAAAATACTCAGATTGGCAGCTACAGCTCAGCTGAGCTCTAAAGCTGAACAGATATTTGTTCTTGGTTTTGCCAACAGACATTCCGAGTGGATTTAGCTGTCAGAGTTGATATTACTGTCCCCAGCTATGCCTTGACTGGGCAGGTGGACTTGGTGAGCTGTTACAACTTGGATGCAGCCAGTCGTGGGCTCACTTCCAAATATTCTCCAGCTATTAGGTTTGAATCCCCCATGGCACAGGTCAGAGGAAAGGATTTCACATATAAAACCTGCTATTAGACTAAATAGCAATCCTGCTCTGCACCCCATCAAGGCTGAAATTCATGTGGGTAAAATAATTGCAGTATCTTTCAGATCAAGTACCATTCAAAACAATAGAGATCATCATAATGGGAAATGCGTAATAGGGAAGTAATAGGGAATATAAGTAAATGATATAAAATGCCCCTGGGCTGAAAAACAGTAAGAGAAAAACTGAGGCAAACCATTACAGCATCAGATTAAAATACACACTTGATCAGGTGATTGCCAGAAAAAGAAATGCTGTGTAAGAAAAAGCCCCATTTTTAACTGTTGGACAGCTAAAGCAGTGCTTTCATCCCACAATAACATCTTAAAACAATTGCCAGAATAGTTCTCTGCAGCTAGAAGGATTATCTGACTCTCGCACAATTCCTGTTACTCAGGTTCATTTCTGAGAGATGTGGTTCATAAACTTAAAGTGATTGGTAGTATTTTTGGGATTGCTTTAATGTAAAATTCACTGCTAACATGATTACATTCTGATCATCTGCTAAAGGAAAGTCTGAGCTACCCGACAAAAGTACAGTGTGCTTCTGGTTGAAGGCTCCAGGGGAGCTTGTCGTAGCTATTGGACCTGGAGGGAATTAGATGCATTTACCAGCTTTGGAAAGTTTCCAGCCTTTATCACCGAAGGCTGTTGGAAACACTCCTAAGAGCATCTGGAACTTATAACAATATTTTCCAAAGGTTTGTTGTAGTTCATGCTTCTTGGGCAATTTCCAAAGGACCTGGGCAATTTTACAGCTATTAGAAAGCGATGCAAAAGCCAGTGGCTGAAATTCATTTCCCTTAAATTGCAGGATTAAAATTCTCAAGAAAGAGTCAAAGGAGGATGAACTTGGCATGTAACAAAATTGAGAGGTCCAGCTGTGTGCTGCTGTGGCTGTGCTTCAAACAAACCCAGCTCTGTTAGAGGAAGGTGGCATGGTCAGTAAGTATTACAGTGACTCGAGTCACACTCACCTGCCTCCCCAGCTGTCCTTCTACTGTGGCATTTTGGGGGGTATTTCACATTCTACTCATAGCAAATAATAGGAGAAAATCCTATTTAATAACATGTTTTAAGAACTTGTATGCAATATCTTGAAATCAATAGAATGGCAGTGGCTCAGCAGCCCTCAGGACACACTCTGAAGCTATTATCACAAACTATGGGGTTTTATTTCAGCTCCACGTGGCCAGATAGCAATCATTCCTATTTCACGTTATAAAAATACACTATTTAGCCATGATTTTTAAGTCAGGGATGATTTGGATGGACAGGGGAGCAGGACAAAGTGGTATAAATAACATGGTATCTCACCTGACAAAAAAATCTAGCCACAAACATCTGCTGAACAGTGGTTTTCAAAAGCAAAGAGGTTCAAGAATAAATGGAAAAAAAAATTCCGCTTTGGAGATTCATATTAACAAATACCCTGTATGTCTAGTGATGGAAACTGAGATGGAACACAACATTATACTTAGAATCAGTTTTTCAAATACATGCTTTGAGACTATATCCCTGAGTAACTTAAATCTGCTATAATCCAGTGGTGTAGTATAACCTGTATTCAGTATATACACAATACCCATTCATGGCTAAGCTGAAAAGAATTGAAGTAAAGTGCTGCTCTAAAAAGTTATCCTCTTGGCTGCACTTTAGGTAAGACTTTTGCAAAGGTTAGTCAGATGGGTGGATGCAAACAGTTACCCACAAAGCAACCAGAAATTTATGTAGAGATAAAAATTAAGTGCCAGGAAACACACCTAAGATAGATACAGCCTTCCTCCCTTAAATCTGTGGTTCTGATATTTCCTTGTGTGGGCAAGACTGAGAATTTCTGGTTTATCCCATCTGAAGCATCTCTACTTGGGATAAAAATCCTCCTCCAAATTAACAACTTAGATATTTCACTCATACTGCCCCTTTCTCCTTGAAAAGGCAAGCTTAGAACTGAAAGAAACACTGCCCTCTTCCTACAATTAGGAAAGCAGGCTCTGATCCCTTGTAAGCTGCAGGGACTGCTTTATATCATCTATTACTCATTAGGAGAAGGGGCTAAATGAGGAGATAAGGTCTCAGAAGCATGATTGATTTACAGACGCCTTCCCACTAAAATATAAACTGTTATCCAGAAAGATAAGCACGAATCTGGATTTATTTTTTATACAAGAATGGCTGCAACAGCAGGAACAGTGGTTATTTGAGTTGCTATATCTGTATCACTCTCCCCAAGCGGAAAGGTCACAACACTGAACCTCTTCAATCCATTCTGCAGTAATGGGGCACTTTTCTGTGTGACCAGGTGATTTTTGACCATGTAAACTCCTCTGTGCAGAAAGACTGGGAGGTGACATGTTTGTGTCTCAGCTGCTCTGTTCAAATTCAGCTCACAGATGTTCTCCCTTTCTGTATTCAGTCCCAACACCTCAACCTGTCATAGCCTTGTCTTCCATTTTTCTTCACTGTCCCTGTGAGCTACAGTTGACAACTTGCTTATTCAAGCTTTGAGTAATATAGAAAAGCAATAAATTCACTAGAAATTGTATATTTTTTTCCTTTTTTTTCTCTCTGGCTCAAATATCTGGGTGGTAGATCTGCAAAAAGTCTGCTTAACAATTCTCCTCGTTGCTTTCCATTTCCAGATAGATTTTAGAAATGTTGTACCAAAGCATCCAATTTCTACTCTGTCTTACCTGCCACATCTCCACTCCACAGAAAGCACTGAAGGTGTTTGCTGCTGTAGATCTTCACTTTACTTTTCAGAGGCATCTTTCTGTTAGATCTCTGATAGCTGTCAGAATGTATTGCTTTCCTGCCTGACATTTGCATGGGTCTTCCATCAAATATTGCCATCCACAGCAATCCACCTGTCCAGATAAGTGAAAATCTCCTTTCCTCAGCTCTTTTCTTGTAAACATTACTCTTCCATCTTCCTATATTCCTCCTTCCTTCATCAGCTTTGATTTGGAGCTACACACACAGACTGTGCACACAAATACAAAGACGCTGTAGAAACAACTGGAGAAATTGAGGTGTCTCTCAAAACAATCATTCAGAGTTAGACTGGGAAATGTAATGTCTAATTTATCATTGCTGGTTTATGCATCATTGGGAATGTCAGCAGTGGATGTGCCTCTTTGAGAAGAAGGAAATGCCAAGTTTTTTGAATGCAGGATTGTCCCAGAAATGCCATCACATATGTTTCACAAGTAATACAAGACTGCAGCAAACTGGTGAACATGCAAAAACATTCAGTAGTTTTCTTTTTAAGGATGAGTAACATTTTAACACTCGTAACTTCAAGAGAACACAGTGCATCTGGCTCTATTCTCTACCAAGTGAACTGAGTGCTCTCTGTAAGGCTGGATAATAAATATAGTGATATGGTATCAGTATAAATAGATAAGCTGTAACTGATATCCTTCATTCCCATTTAGTTAGGAAATTTAGTCTTGTAGTTATAATCAGCAAGTAAAAATTAAGGACTTTGGAGACACTCATTCTAATCTTCTTCCAGCTTTAACTCTATGTGAGCTAAACTGTTTAGGATATCAGCTCTTATGTCAAGTTTTACAAGAAAGGAGAATTTAAGAATTCATGTATTCAAATCCAAAGATTCTCCACTCGCCTGGATAAATTAAGATTGCTATGTCCAAACTTTATAAGCCACTCTCAGCCAGACTCAACAGAAACAGGAAAATATTCAGCCATATATCAGAAAAAGTATTTACCAGCAAGAGTTTAGAGAAGAGAGTCACATATGCATCCTTTTCCTACTGGCATCATTTTTTGCTGGGTGCCAGAGACAACGTGTTGGCTTAGATGGTCCTTGTTCGACTCACAATTCATTCTTATGGTAAGAGGGAGGGGAAACAGCCCTGAAGCAAAGTGGTAAATGTATGCCAAGACATAGCTGGGCAGGAAAAAGCCACTGTTCTTCTTCCCTTGTGTCTAAAGAGGGTCTGGGTAGATAAGTTAAAGGGAGGGCATGGGATGTGTGTGTGCAGGGGATGAGAGCAACACACACCACAACATTCAGAGGGGACTGAGGGAGCTGCTCCTCCAAGAAGTGAATTTCAGGAGCTTCAAACTGTTTCCTCTAACAAATGGCAAGCTGTCTCAGGGAAAGGAATCTGTGGCTTGCTCCTGCTGAAATTTCACTGTGCTCACATAGAAAAATTGTCTTTGCTCAAAATTGCTTGCACAATAAATTCATGGGTCCTTTGCAAACATCTCAAGATTTGCAGGAAAATACTAATGAAAGAAGGAGTGGGTCATTTTGCTTAGTTCAAATCCAGTGAGAGGGAGTGATGTTTGAAACCAGCAAGGAAGAAATTGAGGATTGAATAAACAAAAGGAAAATTTTTGCAAACAGCTGAAGAAACCCAGTCTGAAAATAGCCAAAGAGCACAGATCACAGCAAAGTAAATATGAGCTATAAATACATAGCATAAATGCATAAATACAAGCATATTTGATTTTGAGATTTTCAGATACAGACCCTGAACTTCCTCTCCTCGCTCTACTGCAGTTTGTTTGTTTTGCCTAACAAAATTATTTTGGTTTGTCCATTAAAACATACTGCAATTTGTTTCCTCCAGAAACCCTCACTTTTCAGTGCAGTGACATTAGCTCTGGGAAGACACATGGCTTATTTCAGCTGAGAAGTGCTCTGATCTACAGGAACTAATTAGAGCATTTTCTCAAGCTCATCCCTTTCTTCTCATTACTGGTGACCAAAGACAACTGCTGAGACATGATTATTATAGAACTGTCTGCTAGTGTATGCATTATCTTCACAGAAATAAATCAGCAAATACGACCAGAATAAGGGGTAGGGAATGCTTAAGAAAACAGCCAGTGGCAGAAAACAGCACCCACAAGAGTCACCCTAAGGCCAACCAAACCAATCTCTGCCAGAAACAGCTTCAGAAAGAAATGCTGCTGGGGAAAGGGAGCAGAGAAGAAATTGATGTGCAGGGGGATATGAGTGTTTATTCATGAAGGCATTCATAAAATGATCAGAGAGTTAGAGCACATTTCCTATGAGGAAAGGCTGAGACAGTTGGGTTGTTTTGGAGGGCACTCCTGAGAGACCTTATTGCAGTATTTCCATGCTTCTTCAAGGAGGCTTATGTGAAGGATTGGGACAGACCTTTAAGGGTGTTTGTGGGAATAGGACAAGAAGCACCAGCTTTAAACTGGAAAAGGGTAGATTCAGACTACATATAAGGAAACAAATTTTTTATGATGAGGGTGGTGGAACATTGGCACAGGTGTGGTGGACATCTAAGGTCATGTCAGATGGGGCTCCAAGAAATCTGCCTTAGTTGATGATGTCCTTGCTCCCTGCAGGGGGCTGGACTCGATGGCCTCTAAAAGTCCCTTCCAACCTAAACTGCTCTATGATTCTGAGATGTCTCAGTGTGGTCTGCAGGCTGTTGCAACAGATGGGTATTTCAACCAGTGGTTTGAGGCAAGTCATATCTTCTGGAAGGCTGAGCAGCTTCATCCACAGAGTTCTGGAGTTCAAAAAATTAGTGTTATTTACAAATGAGTTTATTTGTTTGGGGCCATTCCTTAGCACCATAGTCTACAAGTGATATATTTGACTTCAAAGTGACAGTTTGCTTCATGTGCAAGGCCCTAACTGCTGTGCAAAACCAAGCAATAATTACATAAGAAGCAAGGAAAAGGCAGGCATAAGCCATTTTCCCATTTTAAATGTGGATCTGTACTAAAGGTATAACATTTGTGCATTTGTGATGCTTTTCCACATTCCTGCATGTTATGCCTTTTTTTTATTGTCTGGCTGCGTGAACTTCTAAAAACCTGAACTAAGTTGTCATAGCATCATGCTCTTACTGGACTGAATCTCCCATGGAGTCAGCAGATATGTCAGCACATCACAAAGCCAGAATAAGATTAATGTGAGGGAAGTGCAGGGAGCTATTCACAACATTGGCACCATCATGCCCCCAAGAAGTGCAAAGGTTGCTCTGGCTATTCACACAGCCTTGCCTGACTGTGAGTTTCAGACAAAGAGTGGGTTGCTTTGCTGAAGAGTGTTAATAAGACATGCCAGATCTTAACAGAGCCAGTCAATATAACAAATCCTGTAGTCTGAAAGAAATGGTCAGGGCATAATTTAGCTTCAAAGAGCAACCCCACCATCAGAACAGACTTGAGTAATTATAAAATCTACTGTGCTGCACAACCACACGCCACAAAGAGTGTTTTAACTTCTCCAGTCTTTCAAAATCCCATTTTTTTACCCTCCTCCTAGAGTGCAGTGAGACTTAAAAAGCATAAGTTTTTAAAAGTGACAGATTTAAATCCAAACCAAAATAATAACAACAGGAAAACAGGAAAACACCACACCGGGTTTATGAGGGAGAAAATCAGATGGCATTTTTACATGCAAATGATGAATATCTCAGGGAAAGAATTCAATATGATAGATGTGATATTTCCTCTCTGCTATTAAACGAGTTTCTGTGATGCATTTGTCTATCCCAGCCTTACAATTGCATAGGAAATTGCACAAGTTTCCCATGCAAATTTGCAGCAGCTGTAAAGGGGATACAGAGCACAAGGTCGTGACAGGTTGACCCATCAATCCAGCATAACTGGTGGATTTTTTTTTCCCCCACCAAGGAAGGAAACTGAAAAGAAAGACTCTTCAAGGTGTTTCTCTGGATTTTGTTCAGTTTTAGTTTTTTTTTGTTTGCTTGTTTGTTTGTTTGTTTGTTTGTTTGTTTTTTGTTTGTTGGGTTTTTTCCCCCCCATTTTTAGCATTTAGTTACTGCTATAACTACGTTTGATTTTTCAGGATGGACAGAGTCTATCACAGTCGTGGACTGAGTCCTGTAACTCAGGATTATCTTCCCACAATGACATCAGCCAAGGTTATACTAAAAAGTTTAACTTGGTCTCCTTGTGTCTTTCAGACTTGAAGCAAATTTTACATAACTCAGGAACTGCCCCAGAAGAGTTTAGTTTCTGTCACCAGTAGCTAAGTGCCAACAGGGAAAACTATTTTCAGCAATATGAGCAATCTACACTATCCCTTCACCAGGGGTTTCTACAACAGGACAGTAGCACAGGGACCTTCCTAATCACACCTTGTGACCCACCCTGTTCAAATTCTCTTATTTCAAATATTAAATAAAGAGGGAAAAACAAATAATTTTATCACTTTCACAGGCAATTGATTACTTTCTGATTTTTAGCATTTGGAAGCCAACATCCAAAGCCACCATCTTGCAGTCCCAAAACACACAGAATTTTCCCTGCAGCCAATGAAAATTTTGCCAGGAAAGGCTGTAACAGCAAACCAAATACACTGAATCTTATTGTCATAAGGAAAGACAATGTGAAAATGAAATGAGTTAATCATAAATATTCTTCTTTAAATGACGCTAACACTTTAAGATGGTGCTAGAAACAAAGGGTTAGATTTCTGATGGAGAAATATTACAGTTGTTGTTTGTCTGTGTTGAAGAGAAAGAAAACTTTCTCACTGCTGTAGAAGCCTCCTTGATTAGGGGGGAAAAAAAAAAAAAGGAAGAAACAAATAATGACAGCCAATTTCCAGTGCTTTTAGGCTATTTCATATCAAACAGTGTGATGAATGTAGCAATATCACTTTTGGCTATAGCACAAAAAATATTATCCTCTACAGACGCTGCAGCATAAAACAAAAATGCTTTTATTACCAGTAGCAATGATGTGACATGCCTGATAAATGCCACTTTAAGACTCCTTTGGGTCCCAGCATCCCTTCACACTTATTATCAAGTTACTAATAGATTCTGTAGGTTTGACTGGCCATCATTTAGGAGTGTCATTTACTCTAAAATGACAGAAAAGTAAAATGTTCTAAAATGCTCAATTTTTCTCTTTTCCCTGACTGAGTGACTAATGAGTAAGAATAATAACTTTTATTCATGTTGTCTAGGTGATAAAATGGCCATTGTAGAATGATGAATATCAAGTAAAGATGTTTTCATTTAACACAAGCAGGCAAAAAGCCCATGAACCTTTAAGTCTTAAAAATATGAAAGAGAGCAGGCAGCTATTTAAGTATTCACATCTCCTCTATGACAACTGAGTCTGTTTCTCTTTGTTATTAGTTTTTCTCTGGATGAGAGAAGTACTGAAAACAACAGGGGCAGACAGGTTACAGATGAAATTCTTCCTTGCAGGGTAATACTGTCCAAAGGCCCCCACTGAGATTAACACCCCTTTTTGTCTGGGTAATGTATAGACATACCATAAAGGTTAATTCCTGCAGTGAAGTGTGGAAGTTACATAAACTAGACAGGCAGAAGATCAGAGCAGAGAGAGATGCAAGAAAAAGGGGAAAATAGTTGTGTAGTAGATTCCTGGCAGTACTCACAGGGTATTATATTTAGATTAGAGATGATACTTTGGTTGCAGAAACCTTGGAAAGGCCTTTGCAAATTATAACCATAATACCCAGCAGAAGATAATTTTCACCCACAGTCAGTTTCTGTGCTATACTAGAGATCCAACAGGAAAAAAAGAATATAAACCACATTTTTTCTGCAAATTTAATTAATTGGAGCTGAGTCCCTAATTCTCTAAAGCCACTTAAAAAGCCAGCATAAATTCTTGTCTGTATGACAGGATTTGACCTCACCATGACAAAGATGCAATAAATAAGTTAATATAAACTACCTCAAAATAAATGCTCACCTGAACTTCTGTTCATTATGCTCAGTCCTTTTAGTTCAAACCCAACCCCCCCACTTCTTTTCAACTCAGCTGTGTGTTGGCAAAGTATAGGGGGTTTTAACATTTTTCTATAAAAAATTATCTTTCCCTAAACCAGCTTTGTCTGTTCAGTGAATTTATTTGTGAGTCAAGGCACAAAGCAATATTGTGTCTGTATAAACATGTCAGCAAGTAATCACATTCTAACGTTATTTAAAGTAAAGGGTTAATTTAGATCGGACATGGCAGCAATTCCAATTACTTCAGTGGAGATACTACTGATTTGCACAAATTATGGCCTGATTCAGTCTCATTGACTTCAGTATTGATTTTCATCTGGATGAGTCCACCATCCCAGATCTTTAGCTTTTTAGTTCTTCAGGGTGATTGAAATGTCACTGGAGAGCCCAGTCCTGCCAAAAAGGGATTAAGTGAACCAGCTCTGTGCAAGTGTCTTTAGTTGTTCTCCTTGAGATGAAGAAATTCCATCATGGAAAGGGCCTGAAGGACAAAGGATTTTATGATGTAGGGGATGAATGGCCAGCACCCCAATTGACTCACCAGGCAGAGCCAACTAAAGACTGTGAGAGATTAAAGCATCCACTGTCACGGCCTCAGAAAAGGAGTCAACTCTGCAGCTCCTTCAGGAATAGTGCCACAGCCTCTGATCCACTCTGAGGGGATCAGAGTGTCACTGCCACTGTGTTTCGTGTTCATTAGACAGACCTCGAAACGCCAGCTCTGGTCACACAGTGGTCAGCTCTGATCATAACAAGTTCCTTGGCAAAGAGGAGAAAAAACCCCAACTGTGTGATCAGAAAGATCACAAAATGCTGCTCTCGCTGCATTGCAGGCTGTGTAATGTAAACTCTATCAAATAAACACTCCCAGATATTTTCCTACTCTCCGATTACCACACTAGAAAGGCTCAATAATGTTCAACAAATGTACGAAAACAGCATATGTCAATCCGGCATTTTCTTCAAACTGTTCTATTTTCAGTTCCTGTTTTGTTCAATTAACACTGCTATCACTGACTCACTCTCATTACAGCTGATCCTCTTCTGGAGAACAGAAGGAGTTTTCGTTAGCACTGAAAATCTATAGTTCACAGAATATTCTGAGTTGGAAGGGATCATCAAAATCCATGTCTTGGCTCTGCACAGGACATTCCCAAGAATCACACCACGTGCCTGAGAGTGTTGTCCAAGCACCTCTTGAACTCTGTCCAACTTGGTGCTGTGACCACTGCCCTGGAGAGCCTGCTCAGCACCCAACCACCTTCTGGGGAAAGAACCTTTTTCTTATATCCAGCCTAAACCTCCCCTGATAAAATCTCAGGCCATTCCCTCGGGTCCTGCCACTGGGCAGGGAGCAGTGCTGTCGCTTGTGAGGATGTTGCAGAACCCAATGAGGTCTCCCCTCAGTTTTCTCTTCTCCAGGCTGGACAAACCGAGTGCCCTCAGCTGCTCCTCATTCAGCTTCCCCTCCAGACCCTTCACCATCCTCGTGTCCTCCCTTGGATGCTCTCTAATAGCTTAATGTCTTTTTTATATCGTGACCTCAAGGTGAGGCTGTGCCAGTGCAGAGTAGAGTGGGATTGTGCATTAGAAATCACTGGTAAAATTATTTTTTTAGTCCTAAAGACAAATTCATTTTATACCAGCCTAGAACACTCTCTTGCTATTAAATCATCATCACCGAAAACATCACTGAAAGGTCATTTTGTCAGTGTTCTCATTCTATATTGCCAGACCCAAATTTCCCTGTGCCTGCCCGGATCTTTCTGCCTGAGGCACTTTCCTTGTTGCTCAGGTGAAGGCAGCTGCTATGTGGATATACTTTACAATGTGTTTTGAAATTATTCTCTAAATAAAAATTGGGTTCTGTAGGCTGCAATAGGCAAGTATAAATAAAAAATGTGTCTGGTTTAAATAGAGTGAGTAAAATACACACCTCTAACATAAAGTAAGAGACATTTCTAGATATAGTTGGGAAGGTAAACCACTATGTTTTAAATAAAAGCTAGCACTAATGAGAACTTCTAAGATGGATTTGTATTAAAATTACCCTGAAAAGATTTTAAAAACAAGTATATTAAAATGTTCATTTGAAATAGTTATGAATTTTTGTCTGAGGAGCAAGTTGTCTTAAAGGTTCCATTTTCTAACACAAAACTGTATTCACTTTATGAAATATTTTGCATTATATTTTAATTAAAGTTATAATTACAGAACTAAATATAATTAGCTTCTTTCTTCAAAAGAAATTGGAACTGAACTTACTTTATTAAATTTTCAATTTGTTTCCTGCAGTGTTACATAGTTTATTCTAATTAATTGAATGAGATCTCATAAATATTTTATCAACATAGGGATGTGATTAACAGCTCGAGTTTTCTGTGGTTTTCTTTTTTCTCCCCAGCTTTCTTCTTCCCTGCATTACCATTTCCCCAGTTTTCATGTTCACTCTCCTGCCTTCGGTGACAATTTAAGTATGGGAGCCCTGCCAGACCCCCCCTCTTCCACAGCAAAATGTTGCATTTTTGCAGTCTCGGCCGTAAGAAGCCATTTTTACCTTCTCTTCGGGAGCGTTTGTTATCTAAGGAAGCCCTCATATAACCCAGGCCACAGAAGTGACACTCATTTCTTGGGTGATTTATGACTTCCACACTGAATAGCTTCCTGCAGAATCTCCTGTGCTTTCGGGGGGTGTGTGCAGCACATTTGTTTAGTCCCTGAGCAGATAAAGCAGAGAGGAGTAAAAGAGTCTGTAACCCCCCATTAGCACAGCCTACTCCAGAGATTCCAAAACGAAGCAGGAGGTGCATTTCACACAGTTCCCTAGCTCCTGTCATGCTGCAAAGGGCTGAATTTCACACGGCATCAGTGAGATCTAAACCTGGGGGTGCTGAACCTCTGCCTCACCTGCTCAGCCTCCTGTCTGCCATGAGGACATTCAGCAGGACAGAAACACCCACACAGTGCCCCTCGTACAAGATCAGAGCTGCCATCAAGGGAAACCACAGCGAGGGCTTCACAGCTCACCAGGGAAGAGGCAATCCCTGCTTCAAAGCCTGTCAAAGCACACAAAAAGGGAAGGAGGATAAGCAGGTGAAGTGACCTGCCTGTAGTGACACGCTGCATCAGGACAAACATGAGAATTTGCTCTCCCAGTCCCCAGGGCAGGGTTTCCTCCCTCCCCATCACTGCTGGAATGAGATGATTACAGCTCCTGTTGGAAGTGCTGCTCTGCAGCCACAGTGAGAGTAGATAAACGTATCAGTATGGATAGCTAAGCAAATAAACAGCATGTTGATCATATCAAACAGAAAAAATGTGAGCATAACTGTATACAAAATGAATAGTCAGGATGGAAGAAAATAATCACTATAGTTCTTTATCAGATTAAATCTGTCAGCCCCTAGTTTAAGGGAGAAAGAACTGCTTTCAGAGAGTAGTTCCAGATTAATTCAATTAAGCTCTGCTTTAATACCATAAAAAGAAGAATTCAGCTGTTCCCATGACCTTTACCATGCAGCAATATCAAAGGTATGGAATAAACGGAAAAAAAGAGAAATCCATATATATTTTAACTACCCATTTAGCTCAGGCAGGAACTGTGTCACTTGCCCATCTTGTATTGTTGACAGCAACAGGCTGAGTATCTTTTAATATCTAAAGAACAAATTGTTTTCTCGCAAGCGTATTTCAAAAGTCCCAGTGACACTAGCTGCAAGTGGACACGTTTCTTCCTGGTAAAAAACTTCCCCTAATTGTTTTTCCTGTCCATGCGTTCCTTTTACCACTTATTCTTTAATTTAGGGCAAATTTGGAAATTGAAAAGTGAAACAGATTTGTTTCACATTCTATATGTTGTACAAAACTGGATAGTCTTCATCTGCATGCACAGTAATGCTGCTTTTGAATTGTGAAATGGATGAATGGAAGTCATGTTGACAAGAACCTTGCACTGATGATTCAGTGATCCTGTCGTACTGCCACTGTTGTTTTCAAAATCTAACACTATTTTCCAATCAATCCAAATTTTGATTGATAGATGAAGTTAACCCTGATGTTTGCAGGCACTTGTAGAGGCTGAAGCTGTGACTGTTGATGCCAGACCTGGATTTGACCTAAGATTTGCTCTATATTTATATCTTGTAATGTCTCCAAAGTAGCTTTATTGTGCTCTGAACTTCATCTTCTCATAATTTACTTTACTTGTCTGAAATCAAGCAGACTGTTACTTGCACAGCTGCAAAGGCAATAACAACAGCAAATGAAATTTTTATGTGGAGAAAGTCCACATTTCTCAGCTCCTAATACACCAAGAAAGATGAAAAGGCCAGAAAACTTGTTCTACTGTTAAAATGACAAGATTATGGAGATTTTCTAAAACTATTACAAGACAGGCCTGGGATTCACATGTAACACTTAAAGCACATCCAACATTTGGATAGCATATTATTAATGCCAAACGAAGTATATTCTCCAAGTATTTATTTACAGCTCTCCAGTGTTACAGCTCCAAGTGGGGATTCCTTCCCTGGCCTGTATATCTCACTGTGGCAAATATCTTTTTCCTTCTTAGGGTAATGCAACCTCCCACTTCCCTGATTCAGAATTTCTGGTCTTTTGTTGAC
The DNA here is from genome assembly GCA_036630365.1 of Acanthiza pusilla. Lineage (NCBI taxonomy): Eukaryota > Metazoa > Chordata > Aves > Passeriformes > Acanthizidae > Acanthiza > Acanthiza pusilla. The sequence continues at coordinate 5,542,036 of JAXCHO010000001.1, forward strand.
TGGGTTCTCTCCTGGTCAGAGTTACACTTACATGGTTATTTTAGGGGGAATTTTGTGTAATATAAGCATAAGCAAAGGCAGCTGGGCCAGCTTCCCAGCCCTAAAAATTCCTTTCCCACAATGCTTCAACAAACTATGGCAGCTCCTATCACTTTATCTGGTAAAAAGGTATTTTATCTCATTCTCTGTTTTAGTTTGCTTTCACAGCCACAGTCTCATCTTTTACCTTGTAACATAACTTCAGATACTTTTCCTGTTACCAGATTCTTTATTGCCTGCTGCAGATTTTTTCCCTCAACATATGGGGGAAACAGTCTTCACACTTTTCTTTCCATTCCACATCCTTGACATAACGGGTAGTTTGAACAGTTTGCATACATACACACAATGGAGAGGGGAATCTGTGCTGACAAAGAGATGGATGCTTCAAGCATTTTGTTGAAACAAATTTTAAAGAAGGTTCTATTCATTTTTTTAAGGTCTGGACATGATTTGAAACCCAGATAGTACTAATTTATTTGTACAGTTAACTCTCAACCATTGTCAACACTGTAGTAATTATTTTCTTGCATTTCACCCACTCATGAGGGAAAAAACAACTGAAATCACTGTGTTTGGCATGGGGTAGGTGCTCAGATCCCTCCAGAGCAGAGGCTCCCAGCCTTGTGGGCTCAGGTGATCCCTTTACACACTCATAGCAGAGGGTCACAGAAGTTCTATGGATCTACAAAGGCACACTAAAAAGAGAATTACTGGTTCAGGGAGCTGACATAGGGCACACCATACCAAGTCTGCTGCATCCTAAAGAGATGTTGAATTATGAGATGGAGAATAACTCATGTCATACTTCTTGCTACCCATTTATCCAGAATAGTTTCTATTTCATATCTTCCTTTTCTTCACAGCAAATTTATTGATGATAGAAATACTGTGAGCTGGGCTATGCCAAGTTGGAATATTCTAATAATGAAGAGTCCTTGGAACAACTGCAAGGACTTTGAAGCAAGACGTAATAAAACCAGCTCTGAATGTTTCCAGGTTGTGACCACTTGTGAGAGGACAAGTTAACGGATATTTTGATGCTGGAACTTAGATCAATATAATTTTTAACTCTAGCTGTAACTAAACCACAATGCGGACCTTTCAGCCTTTGGGGTTTTGTCACAGCATTCACGTGGCATTTGTATCACAGTATCTTGATCAGCAGGTAGCATCTGTCCTGAGTTTTGTTCTACTTAATTTGATAAAAGCGGAGCTCCTGCAAAGACAACTAATCGGGGAGCTGAATACACAACCTACCACCCACCATGTGTCATCACTGGAAATAACTCCACAAAGAAATCACATTTGGTGCTGAAAAGATAAGACAGCTTTAACTCCTGATAGCATTCTCTGTTTCATTGTCTCTCAGTGGCTTGGGATGCTTTTTGTGACACACACACATCCCATACACCCCCTCTGCAGCAGAAATTGGACCCAAATTCTGAGCAAGGCCCCCTTGAAATTCCATAGCTGCCATACCACGAGCTTTACACTGGCTTCAAGAGAGGGAAGATTGGCAACAATACAGTCAGAGTAAAAATAATCTTCCTCTGTATCATTTGGTGCTATGACACCAAGGTGATTATTGGACCAAAAATTTAGTGAAGAGATGCCCTGTGCCTGAAAATACACAGGGCACAAACATTGTTTAATGCACACAGCAATTCCCATGCTAGGACTTCACTTTGTGGGACAAAAGACAGACATGACACTGGGACAGGAGCAGATAAATAAACACCTCAAGGAGCTGAAGGCTACAGGGTCACCTCTTATCTTCTTGGAGAATGACAAGAGGAAGACCCTTGTCACGGTCCCAAGCCAACTTCCTTTCAAACTGCTGGGGAAAGTATTTGATGTCTCTGTCCATTCTCTATAGCCACCATAGACTCAGACATCTGCAAGGCACTGCATCAATAGGCAGCTTTCACTACAAGGTTCACTACCAGGTTTTTACAGCACTCCTGAGAGGAACAAAAGAAAAAAGAATCTGTATCTGGCTTTTCCAAAAAGCCTCTGCACAAGAGTGTATCTGCACTCACCCAGGGCACAGCAGTTCAGAGGGACAGACTACCTGGGGCATTAATCCCTCCACGCTCAGTGTGCTGACACACCTGTGGCTTTAAACAAGCTGCCGGGACCAGCCGCTGCTCTGTGCATCCATCCTGACTTTTCACCCAGGCACTCCTGAAGTCCTTACTTTGTACCTGCAATTCAGGTCAGATTCCAGTTCAGAGTCTTTTCCTCATATCAATTCATCTCAACAGTTCTGTCTCCACAAAGAAACTCTCAATGTGTTATTTCACTTTTTGTTTCAAAATGGGATCAGTGTGGCAGTTTCAGAGCAGTGCTTTATTTTATTGTCACCTAGAGAATGCCACAGCTCCTCTCCCCCTTCTGATTTACATAAAACAATATGGGATAAGTGGGGATGGTAAAGTTTTCATTTTAGAGGCACTGTCACTAAAATGTCTTTAGATGATTCCAGAACAGTAAGATGTCATCTATTTCTTTTGGCCTTAACATTTTTTCAATTATAGAGCTACAAGCTATGGGTGAAGCAAATGCAAAAGAATATTGCATTTCTCTTTTCTCTGCAGAGATTTGTTTCACTGAGGACCAGCACCCCTGGCCTTCCACACCTTGAATCATCAATAATTTCCTGCCAAAGATCTGGACCCAGAAATAACTAGAAACACTCCAAAAAGGACATTCAGTCTTTAGTGGATTATGTCCTTGACTCTTCACTGCCCACTCAAATACTGGTAATTTTATGTTTCGGCACTTCTCAGGTGCCATATTGATTTTAATAAAGAACTTCCTGAAAATTAAAAATATCTGCAACTTTTTTCACTGTTACCATGGAGATCCTTGAATGACCTGCTATCAATACAGGCTAGTTAAGCAGGAATTTCCACTCTTCATATTACTCACACATTTGCTCCAATTATTTTGTCTCTCGGAAGTTTCCATAACTCTTAACATATTTTGCTCATTTAGTGCAATTAAAATTCAACATAGGTCTCAGAAATCAAGACAATAAAATCACATCTCCCTGTAACTTTAAAGCTGTCGCAGAAGCCAAAATTCTTTCCCAAAACCTTTCTTTTTCGCCAATTAACTATGATATATTTACTGTTTATTTGCCAACATTAAATGCTTCAGTTCAAAAGTGCACTAAGCAAATAAGTAATGTGCAAGGCTTTTTAACATAACTCAAAGGAAATCCTGAGGACTTGTGACACACTATTTTTCAGTAAGAAGAAAAACAGACTATTGTGGGTAATTTAAATCGAACTACTTTGAAGATTTTTGAACACCACAATTCTAGTTCTGTAGCCATAATTTTCACTTTACAATGTACTTTCAAGAAGCCAAAATGAAAATTTTAAGAGTTTTGAATACATGTGGGTGTGAAAATGCTATCAAGGGAAGCATCACTTTTTCACTGATTTCTAGATGTTGTACTCCCATATCAAAGAGTTGGATTTTTCCATCAACTTGTTTTCACCAAGCAGCTGAAAGCATGAAATAAAAATAAATGGAAGAGAGTAGTTCTGTGATGAAGTAAATGATGCAGAAATGTGCAAGTTTGTAAATTAACATGATTATTTTGCAGTTAGTTGGTGTTAAAGGCAAAGAGACATTCATCACACTGACCACTGTGAAAATCCAGTGTGACCAGTGGCTTTCAATGCTCCGTGGGAAAGTGTTTGCAGTAGCTTTGAATGCCTTTTCTTTTGGATGTTTTCAGAAACCATATGATGTAACATTTTTTATTGGTAAATGTCAGTTATGCAATATGAAAGAGTTCACAAGACAGGGTTAGTTTCAATCTATTTCCCTCCGCACATTTCTGACTCACAGAAAATACCGAAATTAGCAAACACTTTGTTTGCCAAGAAGTTTCATTTCCTGGTCTAATAGACTGTCAGTATTTTCAAAATTACTGAAACAAGGATCTTAAGTGAGACGAGCATGAGATGATCAGTCACTTCAGATTTTTCCATTTTCAATTTTATCCTACTTCAAATTATTATTTCTAAAATTTTACAAATGGCTGCAGACTGGGAAACCCATTTCCCACCCAGGAGCAGTGTCAGGTACTTCTGATTCCATCCAGGTGTTCCTGCAGAGGGAGATGTGTCTGCTTCTGCTGCACACTCTCATTTGGAGCTGATTATGAATTTCTTGTTCCTTTTTCCCTCCCACACCGGAAAATGTCGATTATTTAGCACTGGACATTCAGGTTCTTCTGGGCATGTTTTACCCATGTAGGTACAGTCCAGGACTGAGGCATCAGGGAACAGAGTGAGAAGAGAAATGTTACATTCTGCCCAGGGTTTGATGGACATGACTATAATGGACTCAGATATAACTTTGATATGAAAAAAGTAAAGGATGAGCAGCAAGTGACTGTACAAACTTCAGTGAAGTTTATTACCACTTGAACATCCCTGATAAATCTGTGCCTGTGCTGTACTTGCTCATTGCATCTCTCTAGGCAGCATGAGCTCTGACCTCCCAGGAACAGCCTGGTGTATATCGAGCACCTGAGAGCCAAAGACACTTCACAACAGCACAAAGTGAATAAGCACAAAGGGAATATACCACAGTAGCACTATTTCTGCTGGGAGGAAAGGAAATAGAACATGGGACACCACAGATCTGTGAACACCCTGAAGGGACCTCTCACATTTTTATCATTTTATAATCAATTTAGTTGCTCCCCGAGGAAAGGGAATAATTTCTAGGAAACCTCAGGAGATTCGGATGACCATTAGTAACTCTATAAAAGGGGAAGAAGTTCAGCTAGCAGCAACCAAAACTGAACAACAGATATTGTGAGTGATCTGGAATTCCAGCTCATCTTTCTGAGGACAAAGCCCCATAACCATGTCTGTCCTTTCTTCTACCCACCTACATCCTTGTCTGAGACTTTGCAATGAAAGGAAACAGAAATGGATTTTCCCCTACTAGGAGCAAAATTGGATAGGGTAGAGCCTTGCAGAGCATATTTCCTTACTAGTTTGCTCCTCACATGCAGGCTGGAGTGCTCTTTGGTGAGGACTCAGCGTAGCATCTCACTAGATCTGCTCACCAGAACAGATGTTGTTCTGGGGCCGGGGGCGGGAGCAGGAAGTTGGAGGCTCCTGCTAACAGATGGAAGAGCAACCCCAAGCCTGCTCTAAGCCATGCCCAGGAGATGGTACTCACTCTCTCAGCTCCATGCTGACTTGAGGGGAGGCTGAACATGGCACTAAGGAAGCACATGGCTTAGGAGTTCGCAGAGGGAATTGGAAGAGAGCTTGCCCAGTCCACATGGAGCATGCTAGAATTATTCAAATATTAATAACAGCTGCCAGAAATTTGGAAGAGCCAGGCAATTGAAAAATGTCCTATGCATCTGCCCTTCTGTAACCATGCACCCAACACATATTCTGTCTCTGCCAGGAGCAGAATTCCCTTTCTGCAAGGCTCACAGTTGGCATGAGTGCCCACCTGGATCAGAGCCAGTGTTTGCTGCACTTGTTCTGTGCTCCCAAACCTCAGCACATGCAGAGAAACCACCCCAGCACCGCCAGAGCACAGCCTGGGGGACAAGGCCAAGTGGGTTATTATTGCCTCCTCTCTGGACAGAGTAACACAAGGAACTGAGGAGTCCTTACCATTTTGATGGTACTCCTGGCTATAGATGGAACTTCAAGTGTAAGTGAAATGTTTCAGAGAATTTAGCCTCATTGGCTACTGCATTTTTCTCCTGCAGGTGGTGCAAAGAAAGAGTTAAGTGAGGGCCATCAGCTCTTTGGATGGATTAGCCCACTTTTGTTAACCCAGCTGTCTCAGGGGGCAAAAATTTGGAGATTACACATCGATTACTGCCTGAAGGAAGGAGAGAAGTGTACCACAGCAGTATTAACATGCTCTCAGTCTAGTGTGTTATGCCTGTCTGCTATCCACTATCACTGTATTTACCTATTTTGTTGCAGTCAACAGTTCTGAATGAAATTCTCAATTTTAGCTCCACCCTACAGTCACAGAAGAGGAGACCTAAACTGTCCCAAAAAGTTTGTAAATGAAGCCAATCAGACAGACCAAAGAAGAAGGGAAACTGTTGGACATTGGTCACTGACAGTGGAGGACAGAAAATGCCAAAGAGGCTGAAATCAATGTAGATCTCTTGAACCTTAGCCATAAATTCATTCTTCCTCTCCTCTCTTCATCTCTGAGCACTGTAAGTTAGGTCAATGACCCTACAGCAGCAGACTCAGAACTCAAAGCTCCTGGATGATCTCTCATTTGTATTTCTTTTCTTGATGCATAATTCTAAGTGTATCCGTACGCATTCATCGCACGTACCACAGCTCCTCTTGAATGACTGGGGTTTTTTTCAAGAGAAAACAGTACAGCAAGGAACTTTTCCACTTAAAAGCATTCTGATCCAAAGAATCATGGCTGTCATTTCAAAGCTATTTGTTGTGTTAACAATATTTTTCCAGGAGAATGTTTCATTTAGTAATTTGGAATGTAAGGACAATTGTGGGAAATAAAAACCCATGAAAGTCATATGATCAAAAATCCACAAAGATTTCAGAACACATGGAAGGAAATATATTTAAAAAAAACCCCAGACATGCAAAATAAAAGATTCAGATTAAATTCTCATAGCTGTAGGGCTTTTGCTTGCTATTCATGAGAGCTACAGAATTCGCTTCTACTTGACATCAGAAATGCAGATTCAGTGAATTCATTTAAGACAAAATTGAAATCTTATCTTTTTAGGCTGGCTTTTCCAGCCTTAAATGCAGCTCAGTTTTAAAGCTCCTAGATATTATTTTATGTGAAGCTATTTGAGATCCTTTGTATTTTCTACACTATATACTCTTAGTTTTATTGTATTTAGTTTGTGTGCATTACAACATAGTGAGAATAGTTGAAAAATGACAAACCAGGAAATGGGAAAGGGAAAGTAGTAATTTGCTAATGCAAAAGGATAAATACAACAGTAATGGAAGGCCTCTAAACCATATTCTTATATATGAAGAAATATTTAGTAAATTAACATACCATGAGGATTTCTACATTTCCTATTTCTTTAGCTGCCATGCACAACTGAATTAAGAATTAAGAACAGTTCTCTCCATCATGCCCCCATGTCTACCTGTCCACAGCACAGCACAGCACTTCCCAATGTTCCTCATTCCTATTCCATAAATGTGAAATCTCCATCAGTTCTCTCTTACTCAATCCACAGAACCTGTTTATGGATTACTGCACAAGCAAGCTGCCAGCCAGGGTTAACAACCAGGCCTGCTCCACAGACAGCAGCACAGAAGTGCAAATGGTTTTCCTCAGCTCCCAAAAGGCTCAAGTATGTCTTCCTCATATTGAGCCATCAACTTATGGTCAACAGAGGCAAATTTCAACCTAGCAACTTTTCCTGAAGCTTCAGAAACTCTTCACGAGCCCAAAGGCAACCTGTCTGTAGTGCAAACCCAGCTAGAGAACTCCCTCAGAGGGCCCCTCTGGAGTGTTTGCCGGGAGCATGGAGCAAACAGCAAATGCAGGACTGCTGCACAGACCTGCCTGCACGAGGATTTAGGATCTCCAACTCATCCTGTCTTCTAACTGGCTCAATGAGCTGAACTCATTTCCTAAGGAAAAACAAGATTTCTACTAAATATTTTTCAGCTTTTTGGGAGAAGTTTTCCTTACTAAGAATAGTTTTGCCCCAATCTGACAGATGCAGGCTGAAACAAGCATCAGCTGTCCCATGTTGACCATTCCAGTCCCTGAGGAGGGCATTTCCCAGGGGCACACATGCATCACTGACAGCTGTGGTGCAGAGAGAAGGACCAGAGCTAGCCTCCTGCTGCCCATCATGATCTCAGAAACAGCACCCATATCCCCTCTTTGCCATCAGGGAGATGGCAGACATGCACCACAAAGTGCAGCAAAACAACCTGCTGGAGGCTCCTTTGCTCACAGTGCCCATTTCCCCTCCTCCTAATTTCAGAGAAAACTGCTGCAGAAGAAAAAGGAAAGAAATCAAATGAGCTTTTTTCATGATGCTACAGGCTGCAATTAAAGATTCATGAACTGGAAATGGTCCCTGCACTCCTGTGCAGCAAACACAGTGGTGCAGGTGCATGTTCTCATGTCAGCTGCACACACAGGTAGTGTGACATGTGACATGGATGGATCACTGTCCTTTCACTAAAACAAGAAGACATAACATCTTCTGACAATGTACTTGCAATACACTCCATGTTTTCTCTTTTGTAAAAACATTTCCTCTGGGTCTGCATTTGTAACAGTCCATCAGTTCCTATCAGATCCCTTTAAGGGTGCAGGAGTATAGAACAGGCTGCATTACTACTAAGAAATGACAGCACTGTGAATCTTAAATTGTCAAAAAGGCATGTTTTCTACATGAAGACTTTGAACTTGTAGAAATGAAGTCTGAAAATGATAGTGGCAGTAACAATAATCAAAAAATAAAGTCTTTTCTATGATAAGTAGACGTTGTTCCAGTTACTTTATTCTAATCAGCCTACTCTAACATGGAATTTGGCTTATAATTTGTATAAAACCCCAACATCTTCTGATATTTATAATTGATTTTGGTACAGAATCATCAAAGGAATGCAGAACAAAGATTGAACAACTTCCTTAAAACCATTAGTAGAGCTAAATTATATCATGAATATGACCAAAAAAAAAACCATAGCACACAGGCAGCAGAAAATGAAAGGCAGCTGGGCACAGTAAGAAGAGAGATCAAGGTGCAAAAATATCAGTTCAAATATTTTAAACATGACTTTAATATTCATCAACTCGTTCTTCCATATTTTACAGTTCATTCATCTGTGACTTAGGGGTCACATGATAGCAGGCATGGATTGAATTAGGAAACCCATCTTTCTAGCTTAAGCCTCAGCTTTGAATGAGAATAGGCAAATAGAATTTCCTCTTTCTCTGGGTTTCCAAGCTATGCAATAGAAATAATGATATTTATTTCTGGTTTTAGATGCTTTGAGATCTGTGATGAAAAAGTGCTCTGTCAGAGCTTAGATAATGTGATGTTGCAGACAACTTTCTCCTTATTTGGCTCCATTTTCCTTCTCAATCTCTGTTAGGCAGAGTTTGAAACTTGTGGGTTTTTTTTAAGAATTCAGGTATTTTTTGGATCTGTGTCCTTTCCTTCAGTCCCTCTGTGACCATCCCTCGCACAGGTTACCCTGGGCATGTCCCTGTGCAGTCACACTGTCCCTCTGCCACTGAACTGCTCAGATTCTTTACCATGATGCTCTTCACAGACTTTTGTAGGGTTAGCCTTTCATTTTGATCAATGACCCAAGTTGTGCCATCAGGCAGGGAAATGTATTTGGTTTGTGATGCACATTTAGCTATGGAGCAGCTGAATGACAGGCCCTGCCAGGGCTGGAACCTGACAGTTTCTAGAGCAACCCAATTCTGACAATATCCTCCTTAAGCCAGGTAAAAGTCCTTCAGATTTGCTGGAGTCTGTGCACAGCCTGCTCACATTTGCATGGGCCTGAAACACAGTAAAAGTCATTCCCAGTGGCACACTCCAGTCTAGACCACCTTCTGCTCTTGGCACACATAATAACTATTTTCACTGCATCCTTATCAGTTTGTTCTTTCAGGAAATGCATTCTATTGTCCATTAAGTCCTTTTTGCATAAAGCAGTTCTTACATCAAGCAGTCTGCCAGGCTTCCTTTATCCTTGACTGACCTTTGCTAGGGTAGTCTGGCTGATGCCTTTCCTCCCAGCTCCATTATTCCCAGCCTTGACTGCTCATATCAAAACCAGTGCTTTCCAGGAATTACAGATACAGCACTGCAAGCTGCCACTTCTCTCAGCTGTTATCGTGATGAGATATATGCAGGGACAAAATCTCCAGGGTTCAACTTAATAGGAAGCCACTTGGATATTTCTGTCCAGGTAAAACACTTCAATTTTTAAGTCATATTCTCAGCCTGGGCACAGTTCTGCCTCACTATGTGAAAATTACTTAATTGACCCAGAGCTGTGAAGGGTCTATGGCACTATTCAGTATGGGAAAAATCATCTGGATCCAGCCCTAAGGAAGTACATGCAAAGTTTAAAACCTCTGTTGGTTGATTAATTAACTGGAATCTCAGTTGCTACAAATTCAGACCAGAAAAACTTCCTCTGCCAAGACGAAGCACCAAGTTCATGGCACTGTAGGATCTAAAAGATCCTGTCACAGAGCCTTGAGAATTTTATCCAGCTACTCATGCCCTGAGCCCATTACTGTAATTATGACAAAGGGTTAATGTCCCAGGCTGCCAATAGGCACTTCCAATTTTACTCTTTTGCAATAAAAACAATGCAAAGACATCTAAAAGAATGTAAATTGTATAACTGCTGAGAATCCGATAAGCAAAGTGATGATTTCTTGTCTTTGATCTGCCTTGTTGCGCATGATTATATTTCTGAACTGACAGAAAAGATGTTCATTTCAAGGCACCAAAATGTCTGAACTATTTAGGAATTGTCGCCTTGAATCAATTCTGGTTTCGTACACTGCATCTTTGCAAGCATTGTTTCTTCCAGATCAATTCCATATCCAAACTAATTGTTTAAAAGCCATGACTTTAAGGGAATATCTGTGGCACTCCCAATTAAAACAAAAATATTTCCAGTAGGGTACACAATTTACACAAAGGTATTGACAGCAGTAAATGTTGCCAAATGCAGATCTTTCACCTTTGCACATACAAAGGAGCTTTGTAAAGGCTGAAGGGCCAATGTTAGAAAAACACACAGTACCTACTTCAACAAGAGAATCAGACATCATTTATAATTCATGTAAGTATATTGAAGTTTTCCACTGCCATCCAAGAGAGATGGTTTCAAATCTATGGAGTGCAATAAGCCAATATTCTGTGTTGCAACTCCTATATATCTCACATAGATTTTACTCAGGAGATCATTTCTATACTGAGGTCTTCACATCTAGAATGTGCTACATTCAAAACCCTCACTATCTCTGCATATCTATCAGCATTAATATGTCATCTTTTACCCTATGCTATTTTCATAAATGCTTTAGGGACACAGATTTGTTGAGCAGATAGAAGATAGAGTTAAATGTAATCTGAGCATAATCAGAAGCAATAGGAGTAGTTAGCTCAACATACAACTATTTTTTTTTTCATATCCAATATAAAAAAATGAAAAGAAATTAATGATAGCTCTGGTCAGTTCCTTCTGCATTGATGAGCTGGTGCAAAACTGCTGCACATAATTCAGCTATTTCCTACAACCACACCATTTAAATGCCCAACAAGTGAATGGCTGAGCTAAGGGAAGTTTATTACAATTCAACCACAAACAGTTCAGTTTTACTCAAATACTTAGAGTCTGTTTGCCAGTGAGAGAAATTTGCACTGACTGCCTGCAAGGCATCTAACCTATCCAAGACTTCTTCCAATCACAAGGGCAATTCCATTGTCAGCTCTGTCCCTTAATTCTCTAAAGCTTGTAGTCTCTTAAATAATCCTCTGAAATTTTAGGACTTACATTCAGTGATCATGTATAATGTATAAAATCCAGTTTTACAGTTTGGTAAAAAGTCCCAGAGAATTTGATTTCTAATAAAATTTTCTTCCATCTCTGCAGCTCACAATAGTATTTAGCACAGAGCAGAGAAAATGCATCACAAATGACTTTATCGGCTGCCATAGACTTAAACCAGCTTTGTTCTGCGCTTGATTAATTTGTGAGGCAGTTTATTCAGATACTGAAGCTGCTTGTTCTGCATGATTATTAAAACTAAAGAGAAGCAAGTATCCATTATTACCTAAAAATAACGAGTGTGGAAGAGGCAGGCACTTGGGGGCCAAGGAGGTGACATTAATGTTCAATGTCTTGAAAACAGCAGCATTTCAAATTACTGATGCAAAGCATTTGACGACTGTCTTTAAAAAGCAGGGACAGAGGCTGTCTAGACATGATCAGATATCAAAGGCTACGGGTTTGGCAATCTGATAATTTTTTTTCCCCTTTTACAAAGGTAAAGAGGCGCCTGTCAGTATCTGACAGACTGCAGACACAATGATTATAACAACAATAAGAATAACTGCTCTCTGTAGTACTATTATCCTCTGAATAACTTTGTTGGAGGAACTCTGTTGCAGTTTGTTTATTTGTTTTTCTGGTGGCTTGGTTGGGTTTTATTTCTGATGCAGGGTAATGCCTGTATATTCTGTGACCCTTTGTCACAGCTCCCACTAGACAGCGATTTAGATACAGATCCCAAATTGATCTCAAACCACTGTGGAGAGACTAAGTGGCATCAAATCTAGAAGGTGTATTGGAATATATTCCAGATAAAGCAAGCTGTTCTTTTTTGAATTGGACTGAAGGAGTAATATCTGATTTAACTCTTCACATGCATTAGAAAGTTTCTCCAAGCTCCTCATCTCATGTTTATTTATCAGGCCACAGGCACAATGATAACAATTACTGCTCTCTTTAGCAGCAGCCTACAATAACTGATGTTCAAGTGGTATACCATGTATTTAACACAACAGCAATTTTAGGCATTGATGTGTGCTTGTTTAATAATTGTTGCTTTTCTCCCCCAGACCTCATGACTGTGCTTTTGTCAACAGAAAACAGTAATGCTTCCCTCTGAGGGAAAATTCCAGGTCAAATGGAAGTTGAAATAGAAAGCACACAGTAGCAGAAATTATGGTCAGGGCATTCAGGTTAGTCTTTTCTTTGTACCAGAATGTATAGGCAGTCCCTGCTAAAATATACCTAAGAACAAATTTCCAACTCAGTATTAGTGCTGAATTTGATACAGACAATGATGCTGATGTTATTTGGGTGGATACCTATGAGAAAAACAAGCTGAAACGGCTATTTAATGGGACATGGAGTGATGCCATGTGCAATGTCACAAATGTAGTTCAAAGAATTATAACATGTTCTGATTCCTGAAACTGAAACCATTGGAATCATACTCCATAATTTTATTTTCTATTACCTATAAGCTTTCACATGTCTCATAAGCATCACCATGTGATGCTGCACTATGACATTTGAGCCTCGGGGTTGAAACACCAAGTCTGCATCGTGTCATGCTGTCTCATCCCCTTGTGTTAAGTCACATGCAGAGATTTTCAAAGGCTTTAAATCCAGACTGCTATTTATCATCACTAGGAAATGGATTTTTAAGTCACACCTCTGTGAAGGCTGATCATCACACTACTGAATCAATTTCCAAATTGCAAAAATAATACTGTTGCTTGTTATCAAGAGGACTTTAGACAACTGGTCAGTAACCATTTTTCATAGCAGTCAGTGCAAACTTCTAGTAGAAAATCAGAAAATTAAGAGGAATAGGCTTGTCACAGCTCACCTATATGAAGTGTTTCCCATTTTTTGGCTTCAGAAGACTTTGGAGGTTAACAAGACAGTTCGTGCTTTGCTTTGGAAAATCAGCATCCTGTTGTGTTGAGCATTGCATGCACATACAGTAGGAAAGTGTTCTTGTCCTTACAAAGAAACTACATAGATAGATCAGAAAACATCTTATTGTCCCATTTCAGAGCTAGGAAATCAAGGCCATTGTCTGAAAACTGCAGCAGAAGCATGAAGAAAATCCACGTCTCCTAAATGTGCACAAATCATCTTTCTTTTGCATGAAGACAGTGAAGAAACAATGGGGGAAAGTTCTGAAGACTGCAATTATTCAGGCAACTGGGGCAGGATTGAGGATAAGAGCAGGTGCCCTGTCAGCAGTCTCAGCATTCAGACCAAGGGCTGCATCTCTTTAACCCCACAGATGGTTCATGGATCAGAGCCGAAGGAGATTGCTCAGACTGTGAAATATGGCGTGGTCTGTACTCCTGTGCTGCTGCTGAGCTGAGTTCCTAAACCTCCACGGCTGTCACTAATCTGTACAGGGGATCCAGACAGATGCTGAGGGGCTCAAAGGTGCAGGGGCCGTGTGGGATCCAGGACAGCAATGAATCCCTGCCCCATCAAGGGTTCCTGTGCCCTGGCCTGGTGCACACAGAAGCACAGGGGTCAAAGGAGCTCCAGCCCTGCTGGGGCTTGAGGCTGAAGCAGCGAAGCACACGAGGGATGGGAAAGTCCAGGGAACCAAAGTGAATCCAGTCCCAAGCGATGCCTCAGTCACACAAAGCGCAGGTGGAGGGACCATGGCACCGCTTGCCCTGACCCACCCCACAAACCCCACTGTGATTTGTACAGTTCATTCAGCTTTTGGCTGCACATCCAAACTCTCAAATGCTCTTGATTTCTGCCCCTGCTGTTTGCCCAGCCTTCAGGTAGCTGGGCTTGCTGTTTAACTCCAGGTCAGCCGTGTCAGTGCCTGATCTACTTCTCCCCTTCTTACTCACAGCCTGAATTCACTATGGATTTCGGGTATCTCCTAAACTCTTGATCTGTATTATGAATTATGACAGATAAGCAGATAACATTACCAGGCTGCCCTACATCCATCTCCAGAATCTGGTGAACTTTTGCTTGTGTCAGTAGATAAAGTTAACAGAAAAAGAACCTTTGTCCTGCAGAAGTCTTCATTTATTAACCCCTTTTTACTAAAGAATGAATGTCTAACCCCAAATGGGAGGGTTTATCATACAAAGTTTACAGGAAAAATAAGTCATTACTTAAAAAGTTATTTAATAACATTGCAAATAAATGACCAAAAATGTCAATTACCAGGGAGAAGGGGCATAGGATACTTCATGTAATCGCAACTGTTGCTCAGGGGCACTCATGTTTGAGCCTTTCTGACAACATCTACAACAGTCTAATTGAACTGCCTGGGCACAGAGGAATTGCTTCTTGCTCCTGCAAAATAGCTAGCAGAATTATAAAAATGGTGGTCCAGAAAAATGTAGTGCATTTTCAAGCTTGTGAAATGTCACACTCCTGGGCACCAATTTATCTGAGTTACATTGCAACATTACAAATAGCCAGCAAGTCTTACAGGGCCATTTTTCACAATAAAAATACTTTCCTAACTGCTATTTTAGTTCAGTAATGATTGTATAGATCTGTTTATTATGCATTTATATTTTTCCCTAAATAACACCTTACTGTTGGCAACGTAGTGGAACAGAGGAAAGTATGCAATATTAATGGGGCCAACCACTTGCTTCAGAGTAAAAATATTTTTGACTCCAGGGGAAAAAAGAAAGAGAGAGAAAAAAGAAAAACTCATGAGAAATCCATAAAGAAAACAAAAATCCTTCAGCTATTTTTCTAATTTAATATTGCTTCCACTTCTATCTGTTGTCTCCAGGATAATGGCCATTATGATCATAGTGAAAAGATTACATTGATTGCAGAGTGCCAGGGAAGCTATATTAAAGGTCAATAAGGAAAAGTGGGATATATCTCTGCTGGAGCTATGCTTCAGCCTCTTGAGCCCACTTCTGAAGATATATCCACCGGTTTTTGTTGTATGTAGAAGCACAGATAAACTGCCCCTTTTACAAAAGCACAGCCAAAACCAAGGGATTCCAGTTCCTAAATGCTTTAATGCACCTATGCTGTACATCAAGGAAACTACTAGGCATGCAAGTCTCCATTTTTGGAGACTTCCTTCACTAGCCCTAGGATAGCTGCTGTCCCTGATGGATGTCCTGCACCTGCCCAGGTGAGCTGGATGTCAGGGCTTAACTCTCAGCCCACATGCATATGCTGCACTGCTAGAATAAAAATATATTTGTTGTATATTTGGCTAATGCTCAGCTCTCTGTGGCTTGTGAATCTCTTGGAGGCAGGCAGTGCATGTCTCATGAAAGGTACATGTCTGAAATTGGCCACTGAATATGTGCTCCCTGTGGTACCAGAGATTGCAGTAGGGGGTTAATTCCAGGCAAGAATTATATTGAACCTTTTACAATTCTTGCTTTTGTCCTGGAGTTATTGAATAACAATTATTAATAGCAAATTAACATGCAGTTGGCAACAGCTAACTTATTAATTGTCTTAACAAACTGCCTGTATAACCCCCTTAGCACTGAGAAAATTGTGACTCTGGAAGGTCAGGATTTGATTTCAATAGAACCTTAAAATTAAAATTAAAGGGTATGAACACCCACCCACTATGTCTATAGGCCAACTTTCTCTTACAAAGGGAGAAAATCTCCCTCTTACGGTTTTAAGTATGAAAAACTTTCTATCAGAAGGAGTTGCTAAAGGAACAGCTCTGTCACTTGAAGAAAATGGCTGCTTTTCAAAGAATTCATTGCTACCAAGTTGCTTGGCAGTGAGAGCAATGGAAAATAGTTGTATGTTTCACATAGCAGCAAATGCAAATGTTTTAGGAGTCCTTATTCCCCCCTCTCTCCCGACGTCATGCAGAGGTGAGCAGAGATAAGTATTTTTAACACTCTAATAAAAAAAGTTTAAGTACTAATAACTATTGTTCATTCTGTTGGCAGGATTTTAGTACAGAACCCTTTGTCTTCGGTTTTTAGAATCATGATACTACAACCTGGAGAAAACAACATTTATACTTTATATGAAAGTAAAACAAGTCCATGCATATATTCTAAACATATTCCTTAGCACACGCTGCCTCACTGGGTGCGTGTGTCTATAAACTGGACTCTTTCAAATAAACTCTGGAAGCTTCCAGATTAATTAACAAATAAAACACATGGAAAGTTGTTTAGGCCACAATTTCATATGCAAATAACATTCTCATAATAGTTCCGTTTTATTTGTGCTTTTCAACTGTAGTTTAGGAAAGGCTTGAGGAATTACATTTGTTGTTACAGGGAAACAGTGGGCTCAAGTGGAATCTTGGGATGAGCGAAAGCAGGCTAGGAACCACAAAAAATGAAGTATGGCTATTTTGAAGGGTAATATGATGCTTAACACCCAGTGTATTTTACCTCTTTGATCACAGAAAAGAGAGAAAAACTTCCTGTCCTGAACCAAAACCTCAGCCAACAAAAGCGAATTCCTAAAGAAGGATATGCAGCATAAGGGCACCTTGAAAAAAATCTCTCTGTGACATATGGACCAAGTTTAAACACTCCAATTGCCTGTGCCAGTTAAATCAGTGCCAATCAAACATCTAACCCATCTTCGACAAAGCATTCTCCCAAGTATGAATATTGCAGAATATTAGAAGCTTCCTTTTTACTTTTCAACACACATTTGAAATTCTGATTTCTCATTCAACTCACAAAATCAAGAGGATGAGCTAAGAAAATAAGTCATGATAGAGACTGCATACTTTGCCTATCATTTGATGGGAAAGACATTGTTATTTGTTTGATTAAACAGTGCATAATTAAAAGTCAATATGCAAAACTGTAATAGAATCTGTGTAACTAGTCAAATTTTTGTCAATGACATTGTCTAATTTATAGGAAATCAGTAATAAAATGTTTGTTTCCAACATTATCTACAAAATGATTTGTATATTATGAAAATAAATCCATTTGGCTTTGGGTTCACAGATAAATATCCACAGGCAAAATGCATGGGAAGGTGATCCAGCTTAGGCACTGAGCTAAGAAGTGCTATTCAGGGAGGACAAATTGTAGTTTACTTCTTCAGGTCTCTAGCACATTGTGCAGAAATGAGTTTAGTTCCTTTGAGAATATCTGTCATATCCAAGCAGGGAATAATACCTTAATACGCTGTACCCATTTCAGAATGCATACAAGATAGATGCCTCCAGAGGAGGGAGAGGAGTCATCTTATGTTTAAAAGTTTCTGAGTGCAAGCTTGTTCAGTTGGCAATCAATTATAGAAACTAATCCAGTCAATGAATTACTACTGTTAGCAAAGCACCACTGGTGTAAAATAATTTCATTAACTATAACAATATACATGCTACACTGCGCCCTAGCCCAGCCAGTTTTCTAAAATCTGACATGAGTCAATGAGTGGCAACTACCCAAATCAAGGGAAACAAACGCAGTAATCCTAAGGATTTTCCTTCCAAATGAGTTTAAAAGGAAATAGTGCCTATTAGTGTTTGACAGGAGCATGTAGGAGAATAACGAAGAGTATCTACAGACTGAAATGGGGTACTTCCAAACAGTTCTTCCTAATGCCTGAAAACATTTCCAAATGGATTTGTTCATGCCAAGAAAAGCAGTCTTTTTTCCATTGTTGCTCCAGGTGCCAGGCATGGTACAGAGACAGGGCAGGAAGCCAGACCCAGCCAGCTCCTGTTGCGGATTGAAAACCAGCGAAAGAGCCAAGCCAGATTTACAGGGCTCAGGCTGAGATCTTGATCTCAACCTTCCCACGGCCTGGGTCAGTCTGAGATCAGGCTCCTTGCTATAGACCCTCTCCTGAGCTTGGATAATTCCTTTTTTTTTTTGGTCCTCTGAGCAGGAATATCGGGGTAATTTGACATGCAAACAGCACAGCTCTGCGACAACAAGCACATGAAAGATCAGAGACATAGTGCTGCAAAGTAAGCCCCAGAATAACAGTGGATTTTGAGCAAGGACACAGCTACTGAGAGTGCACTGTTACAGCACTGGACCAGATCTCCTGGGAGGGAGAGGCCAGAGGACTGAGTAGCCAGATGGACCCCTTTGATCCCACGATTCCTTCCATATTGCTATTTACTAGGCAGAGGGAGTTATGTATGATAGTACAGCAGTGTTAACAATACTCAGAGCCTGAAGCACTTTCCAGTCCTGCCCCTGTTCTGCCTATGTGATTCAATGAACTACAAGTGTGGCAGGGCAGTCAGGACAGGCAGTGCTTAAATTTTATATCACTAACATCCTAAACCTGCTCCAAACAGTTGCCCTCTGTGACCACAGGTGGGAAAAATCCGTTTTGGAGACAAGTTGAATCCACACTTAAGCTTTGAAAACTTGCTGCCTGAGGTTGAGGCACGAGGTGGAACAGGCAGAGAGAGTCAAGAGACGCAAAGCATTGGTCTCAACATCTCACCTCCCTTTTTAGCCTCCTACATACCCACCAGAAGATTACATTGAGATTTAGTATATTACTCAGATCCTCCCTGTTCCCACCTCCCCCTGCCTCCTGCACTGGCTGCAGTCACACCATCCCTTGCAAAGACTTTGAAAATCTCCTAGTCATAATAAAAGAGGAATAAAATTTTTCCTTCCCCAGCACATGAGCAGACAAAGCACTGCTGGTTTGCTCTGTGGGCCATGCATGTCTGTGCTCTCATTAGTCACAGCAGAAATTCCACCCTGCTGAAGCTACCAGGAGTTTTGACAGACTGTGCTACAATCTGAAAACACTGGCAAATATCTCAGCATCTCCAAACTGGTAGAAACAGCAATTTCTGGTTTAGAGGAGATTATCTCACAGATGGATTAAGAGATGTGAGTAAAACTCCCTGGATACTCCAGGTAGGACAGGTTAGCAAAGTGTGCTCCACATTATAGGAGCAAGAGCCCCACAGTGACCACGCATAGCCTATTGCCCATGAAGTGTCTTCACCACATTTGCAGAAGCTCCTGAGCCCTCTAACACCATGGTCTATAGAGATTATTAGTACTTCCCCACTGTATGCAGCAACATTTGGAGATAAATTCTTTGAAATAATTATTTAATGCCTGTGCTTCTTTCAAAGTTGAATTTCTGTCTTAGAGGTCCTCAGTCCTGTAAGTTCACTATTTTCTTATCCCGTGTATTTTGGAGACACCAGATGCTTTAAAACAAAGGGAAATACGGTGAATTTTTATGGAACATTCTTCTTATCTGCAAGCACTCAACTACTTAAAAGAAAATGTATTTTTCAAATGTGTGCAGCACTGATTTGGCATCTTTATGTTAAAATTAACTAATTTTATGGTGTTACCTTCTGGCTGCTACTCATGACAACACAGAGTTTGCAGTTATAGCCCATTATAAAGGGAAGGGCTGCAAGAGGGTGTTAACAGCCTATTTAGGATATAAAGCATTGTGCAGCACACAGATTTAAATTCAGGTGCAGTATAAGGTCAGCCTTGAATTGTATGTATAATATGTTTGTCAGGCACCCCATGTGTAAAACTGACAGCTCTAACCTAGTTGCCACAGGCTGTTTTATACGGTTGGGAATATTATGTCTCTTTGACTTCAGTGATGTACACTTGAAAAGAAAATTGTTTCATTTTGAGGAAACTTGGAAAGTCAGAACCTATTGCATTAATAAAATACAACATAAACTTTCTAGTTAAAAAGGCTATTTGGAAGTAGTTAGCATCAGCTCATGCCACAATTAAATGCAGTACATACACATTAATAATAATAAAAGAATAATGAGGCTCACGTAGTCTGGTTTTATTCTTGTATAAATTTGGCACATGTAAAGTCTGGCTTTGCTCTGCTGCATTGGAAAAGTGAGTTGAGTGCTTGGAACACTCAGGATTCCAGGGGGTGCTTGGTGCATGGCTCTAGAGGAGTGCACAGAGCCAGCAGTGCTCACAGCTCTGTGCCTCCTGCAGGACTTGAACCTCATGGTTCCTCCGTGATCCTGAAACTCCTGTTGCACCAGGATAAGGGGGCTACTTCCCCACTGCTAACTCTAGGACACAAGCTGTTTCCCACCACCACCACCATCTTGTGGAGCTGCAAAGCTGGGGCCCTACCTATTCCCAGATGATTTGGTAACAACTAAGCTCTGTTATCTGTTTTATAATTATCCTGCTTGAACATGGACAGAATAATCCTGCCATGGAGTGAAACATGAGCAGTCCATGGCAGAGGCAATGCTCCGGTGCAAATCTGTTGAATTTAAACACCAGACAACTTCTCACCTAAAGCAATCCTGCCTTTCAGAAAAGAAAGGATAGTGGAATGAGATAGGGTAGCTTGGAGGGAGCACATTGATGAAGAAATTCAGGCATGCAGTAGCACTGTAGCTTGCCAAAGTCATGAAATGGCTCTGAAATACGATTGTTTCTCCATCTCCTGCCTGAGCAGAAAGCCACTCTTACACCACAGGTAACCAACCACCAGAATGAAACGGAGGAGGGACATTCACTGCACAGCAGCTGCAGCAATGACCAAGGTGGAGGCTCTCACAGGATGAGGACTGACCAGTATCATGTTACCATCTCTTTGTTATGTCATACAGCTTTCTTCCAGAGAACAACAGCACTGTTTCTAATCATTTCTCCCTCACTTTCTCAGAAGAAATGGACGATGATTTATCAGGCCATTGCACACTGATCTAAAAAGTCCAGCTCTTCACAGAAAGGTTTCAAGGCACAAAAGTTTTTTATGAGCTCTCCTGGGAGGTAGCTCCTCAATTAGTATAAAACAACACTCAGTAACTTCAAATGGAAATAGGCCAATTTATATTGCCCAAGGATTTTGTAGCTTTATTTCTTACATAAGTGTTCCCAATATCTTTCAGTCACCTCTCTAAAAGGTAGAGTTCAGATAGAATATTTATCATCCTTCTATATTTCTTATCTTCACTTTAAATTGGAAAAGAAAATAACAAGCTGTCTGCAGAGCAATCAGTTGCTATAGTAAACATTACTTTAGCATACAATGCAGTACTTATCTCTGTTCTCTTTAATTAAATCTGTGGAATATGCTGTCATTTGCCTATGTAGAGCAAGTGTTCTTCTCACCAACCCGAAACTTAATTTCACTAAAAAACACTTTGGTTTTAGAACAAATTAGGAAAGAGGTTAAATTAGCCTGATTTTCCTCATTTCCCACGTCACTCATATGTGCAGAATCTGCATTACTGCTCTGAACAAGCAAACTTCAGCACCCAGTCATAATGATGGAAAAAATACTTACACTGTGCAAGAAAAGGCACTTTTACAGGCCTTATTTGTCTTCTAATTATAATGGATGTTCCAAGCCTAGTGTTTAACTGACTACATGAATTTTTAAGTTGGGAAGATTGCATGCAGGCACTATCACTAATGAAGGGCCAAAGTATGAAAATACAAAACAGACACGAGGCTCATGATTTCAAGCATTTATGTGAAGGAATGTTTGGGTCTGAATTGCGATTGTGTGCATATGTACAAAACAAGTATTGGTGTTAAAGTTATACATTTGTTCAGCCAGTCCAAATCCCTCAAAGGCCCTTCTACAGCAGAGAAAATGGTCAGGGTTATGTCAGCAAAGCGTCTTGCCCTACAGTGAGAAGAGAAAGGCACCAAGCTGTCTTGGGAAAGTCTCCAGGAAAAATGTAACCAAAGGGAAGTTTTCCTATCACTGAGAAAGCACCTAGAAAACACTTTAACTGAAGACTCCACCTATTAAACCCAGGCATGGCTTAGAAGGCAGCAGAGCCTAGCAAATGTCTTCAGTGAAGTCTTTGTGCCCCAGTTCAGAGAAGCAGCCCCAGCAGGGCAGTGCTGGGCTCAGCTGCACAGCCCAGGAGCTGCTCTGCAGTGGCTCTAAGTGACTGGTGCCCACAGCCATCATTCAGAGCGGTTTAGGAACCCCCTCTGCACCCAGGTATGTGCAGACCTTGGCTTAATATTATAGAGTTATTGAATCAGAGAACATCCTGAGCTGGAAGGAACCCACCAGGATAATCCAAGTCTGCACAGAACAGCCCCAAGAATCCCAGCGTGCCTGAAGCACAGATACTTGAAGCACAGTTTGTTTCTGAGGCTCCAAACACTGTGTTAGACCCTGAAAAATCCAAAATTGAACTATTAAAAGCAGTAAGAACACAGCACTGGCTGTAGAATATTGCCTCAGTTTTGCAGAGATTATGTTTTTCTCCTGGTTTAACACTTGTACCGGTTCAGTCACTCAGCAGAGTGAGTGCATATCCTTGGTACAGAGACATGGAGCACTGTGCTGTTTCACAGCTCTCTGGTGGGGCCCACGGGCACTGATCTAATTTCCCTGCATCACAACAAGGCATCTGTAATATTACAGCACAACCTACAACCAGGCTGGAGCCAGCACAGCCTCCGTGCTGCTGGTACAACTCTGTCAGCTCAATTCTTTACGCTTTCTTCACCAGCAAAGTCTCATCTCCCCAGCCTAATTGTATCAGCTAATACCCAGTAACAGTCTCAGCAATGGAAAATCTACGGAAAGTCAAAGGAATAAACTGGAATGAGGAAGCAGCAGTTCCGATTCGTGATCTTTAGTTATCTTACTCTGTAAGTTTCAAAAAATATTTTCATCTCAGGTACAGCACCTCTTTTCCAGTGCCAGAACCCCACCTTTGCACACTGGAAATGGTGACCAGTAGCTGTCTGCTCAGACTGTCACTTGTTTATTGTCCAAATTATCCTCACATAGATTTTCTTCAGTAGTTAGGATATCACAATAATCTGGAAAAATCTTAAAAAAACTAGACTCTTTAATGAAAATTTAGACTATATTCACACTATTCATTCTTTGCTACAGAAAGTGAAAAACTATATGTTCTCTTTCATGAAAAGATATATTTAACTGCAAACTCTACTGCACACATAAAAAC
Source organism: Acanthiza pusilla (assembly GCA_036630365.1). Lineage (NCBI taxonomy): Eukaryota > Metazoa > Chordata > Aves > Passeriformes > Acanthizidae > Acanthiza > Acanthiza pusilla. The sequence continues at coordinate 5,565,529 of JAXCHO010000001.1, forward strand.
ATGTTCTCCAGCTTCCAAAATTATTCTCCAATCATGCTAAATAATATTCCCTATCATATTTACTTAGACATTATATTAAACTAATAAATTTGTTGTTGAAATATTGCATAATGAAAAAGGAAATATGTTTATTTTTCTAATAAGTTCCATGTTTTTTAATCAGTTCAATGTGAATTCAATATAGCCAATCTTCTCTTGGCACCGCTTCTCTTATTGAAATCAATTCTTCAAAAGGGAATGCAATGAAAAAAAAAAAAAGGAATCAAAATGTCTGAGTTACAATCAATGGAAATAATCATAGAATCATAAGATGATTTGGATTGGAAACGGCCTTAGAGATCATTTTATTCCAAGCCCCCCTGCCATGGCCATGGGCAAGGACAATTTCCACTAGATCAGGTTGTTCAGAACCCCATTTAACCCAGCCTTGGACACTTCCCAGCATGGGGATCCCAAAGTCTCCTTCCATTTTTGGGAAGCTGACTGACTGGCAGTTTTGCCTTTACACCTGTGCACAGGTAAAAGTCGTCCCCCAAAGCACTCAGAAGTGATGCATCCTTGGTCCTCCTGTGTGCAATTCCAAGCCCAGCCAGTCATCAAACCTAGCTTCTGCTTTTAGCAGAACAAACTACACAACTTTCCTCTGTGTTTGAACACTGATGCTCAGTGGCTGCTTGAAGCACTTTGGATGATTTCTTTGTCCCCATGGTAGTCTCAAAAGTAGATGAAAACTTCTTACCTACTCTAAACACTATGAATTCTAGGACTTCTCTTTGTGATTGAATAAAAAACTATACAAAAATTGTCAAACAATATACAGAAGTAAACAGCTTTCACAGTTCCTTATTGCTGGAAAAACCAGTCAATCTGGCATGATGATGATGATGCACTACAAATTTCAAAGACCAAACAACAAGAGATTCTCTCAGTTGAGCACAGGACTCGGTGCAAAGCCTGTCAAATCCTGAGTGATGGGAGAAGCTGTGCTGCCAGACTTCACCACTTGTCACTTACATCCCCTTTATTTTTACCGAATGATTTACACATAGCCACAACTATTGTTGAAATGATAATCCCACACCACAGTGAAGAAATTAAAATGAAAATTCTTTGTAATGTGGCATAAAACTCTGTGATTGATGCTTCAGACATGCAAGGCAACAAATTTTCTGGGACATGACTGTTTAGATTGCCATAGGACTCATTCTGGGAGGTTTTGACTTTGTCCATGTGCATGGCCAGTTTCATATTGTACCACTTAACTCTATGGTAGAAGGAAATTTTATTCAATCTATGGGCCAAATATTACTGTATACAATTGCAGATTCAAGACCTTGTCATTTGGGTTTGGTATTTTGTCATTTTGAAAATATTCTGTTTGATGGTTTATTTTTAAATGTCCTCAAAAGGAAAATAATTGCATGCGTAGGAACTTAAAAAGCAAGAGTTATCTAAAGAAAGTGGCTTACCTTGTGATAAACTATTCTGTCAACACTTGAGCTGAACTTCATAATTCTTCATTCCTGTGAAGGACATAATATTCTGGATCACTTCCAGCCAGGATTTTTTAAATTTTTTTTTAAAAATTTTTTATTTCAAGAGCAGAGCACAGTTAGGATTTTCTTTTCTACAGAAGAAATCTGCCTTCTCATCCTCTTCTCTGTGCCTGGATCTCAAACACTGTTTGGTAATTTACATCATCAGTTTGTCTTGTACCATTTCCACCAGGGAAAGGACAGGTGCCCTTGTCTGTTCTTCACAATTAAGAAAAACAGGAATATCAAATGGACTGGATGTATCACATGGTTATGTTTATGATATGATCATCAGAGGAGTAAAGTGTAGGATCTGCATGGCTCTAGAGCTCTGGATAATGAGTGTAAGCCTTGTGCCCCTGTCTGCCCATTTTGTTCATCAAGTATGGGATGTAGCAGAATAGTATTGATTCTCCTTCGACCCTTCCTTCATTTGCTATGGGCTCAGCCTGTTCCAAATCACCCAGAAAATGTAGCTCTAGCAGCAGAAACTTCACAGGTGACAAATCCAAAGCAAGAGATAAAAGAATTAGTTGCATCAACTTTACACAGATGAAGATTCCCTCTAGCACAAGGTGTATTCTCCAGGTGTCAATCCGGCCAGTTAAGTTCATTTTGCACTGACTGAACTTAATGGGCTGTAAAATCTCTTTCACTATAAGCAATTCTTATTCAAACCTAGGAGCTAAAATAATTTGTTCTCTCTTTTTGAAGCCAAAACCGAAAGTCCCATGGGTTTTCTTGCAAATTGACCACACTTTTCTTTCCCTGTGCAATGCTACCTTGTCCACTAGAAACAATGACATAGACAATTTCTGAAAAACAGTGTAAAACTATCATAGACAACACTACTCCAGCTTCCTCTCCAGTATAACACTGCAGTCAAGAGAGAGCATTTATAGACTTTCTTCTCCTTCTTCCATGGAGGCCTGAATATGTTCTCTTCTTATTTTCCTTAAAATCTATTAGCAAGCCAGGAATCAGTCATGCCAGGATGTTCATCTATGAGTTGCTGCTTGAAAGCATTTTGAAGCCCAGAATAAAAGCCCTGGATCAAAGATGCTTGGCTGAAACAATCTGGGGAACCTTGGGAAAGAATTCCTATCACAATGGGAAAGGTAAGGTGACTAAATCTTAGAAGTAGTTACTGAAAGGAAAACCAAAAATCACCATGAAGACAAGAGGAACTTCCCATACACTGAAGGCAGTGGGCCAGAAACACTGAGGTGCTGCAATGTTTGGCTGCTGTTTCCAATCCCTTTGGCAGGAAGGCAGCTGCTGATGGGGTGGAGGTTCAAAAATTCCCACACAGAAACACAAATGCCTTTGCTTTACTGGGTTCATGTGAGCAACACAGACACTTGCCTGAAATGCTGAAATATCACCTTTAATAAAGATAGTATTCATGAAAGAGCTTGCTTTCAGAATCCCTGCTTACCGATTAGCATTCCTTTTTTGTTGTTTTTAAAGTGTTGCAGGCATTCTTGACATTTGTGCCATCTGAAAGTTACAGCTGCACTCCCAATCTTCACTTGAAGGCATCCTCACCACTGAGAGCTTTTCTGAGAAATGGCAACCTGTCCCCTCATCCAGAAGTGTGATTTTTGAATGGAGTGCAGGCAGATGATTTCAGTTGAATGGGTGTCTTCTAGAGGAAGACTCTTACATCTTCTTATTTCCTTTGTGTGATAGCAAAAGCCTGAGTCTATTTATTCAATTACCATGTGTTTGAGCCTACAGGCTTTGCATGCTTCTGCCTAGCTAAAATAACTCGCTCCACTGCTGCAATCTAATTGAAAGAGTTCTGTGCAGTCTCATTATGAATTATTCTGTGTTATGCTAGGAAGGCTAGAGGTTGTGAAACTAGTTATATCAGCAAAGCTGGCATCTGATTTCATTAGCTTGCACTGTAATTGCCTTACATTTGATGGGCCTCATACTACCACTCCTGCTCAGAGAAAATTTCCCTTGCCTTTGTTTCAGAGCTGTCAGTTCCACTTTGGGAGCTTATGGCTCTCTGATCTGACACTTCATACCACAGTGAGCATCTGGCTGCCAAAATACCCCAAGCAGTGAGGATGCAACAAGGAGCGTGGAGATGCCATGTCTTCAGGAAAATGCTTGTACTAGTCTTGTCATCTCTAGAATTAGACCGCTCCATTTTGGCGCTCTTTGAACCATTGCTGTCCTTTCATCCCTGGGCAGTTTGCCCAGCAGGAACACTGTCATGCCTGACAGTGCTTCAGGTAAAGCAAGACCAGGAGGTCTCCAGGACCATACCTAGGGCATGATGAGGGCAGTTCTGAGAGAGAACACATGGGTCAGCGCTGGCTCATGAGTAATGACAAGGTACAAGCATTTCCAAGTGTTTCCAATGCCATCCTCTCCTAGAAACCTTGACCAATGTGGAGTTTTCTAGTAGAATTTTGGGAAGTGGCCAGGGCAGTTTTAGTGTCTCTTTCCCCTAGCTTTTTTTTTTTTTGTTTTTTGAGCATTTATCTCAATCACTGCAGTACTCAAATAGTTGATCAACAGGTTTTGTCTCTCCGCCAGTGGGAAAGCAGAGTGGAAATGGGATCCTCTGTCTCTGCCATTCACAGGAAGAAAGATGTCACATACCAATTATTAAGCTTCACCTAGATTTATGGCATGTGTTTGCCATGCAAAATGAAGACATTATCCACAAAGATTCTATGATTTATTACCTGGAGAGGTGATGCATCACTGAAGAAAACGAAATGGTGGAGGGATAATAAAAGAGAGAGCTAAACATAGGCAGCAGCAAGGTGGCAAAGGTTTTCTTTCTTTGCCTACAGGAATTATGCTTCCTAATCCATGTACCTCTTTTAGCTCAAGGAAAGGAATTGGAATCCACAAGAATTTCTGCATGCAACCTCAAACCGCAGCTGGAGGTCACATTCTTCTATAAGTTTCTTATCACCGTTCTCCAGTTCAGTGTAATATTTGCAACTGTCTTTTCCTCCTTTGAAATTCTCTCAGTCTCTGCAGAAAGTATATAATGTAAACTAATATATCCACCATTTCTGGAAAAGTTGTGAACTTCAGTCTGTCATTTTCTTCCACAGCCAAGGAGCATTCCTTCACGTTCCATTCACAGCAAACCTTCTTCTAGAGCTTCGGAAGACATGAGCTTGGGCTCTTTCCATGCCAGAAGGAGCAGCAGAGATCCTGGGGCCACAGACTGTTAGACCATAGAACCACCACGAAGAATCACATCAAGAGTCACTGTCAAACACCTCCCAACAAATCAAATTCAATCCTCTCAAACTGCTGGGATAAGAATAGTACAATTGTCCAAAATACATGACATTCTGTAGGAGCCCTCCAGCTCCTTTTAAATCTATTCTTTGAAAGTATGCATGAAAAGATAAAGTTACTGGCACATTTAGCAGAATGTCACTCAGTTTCTTCAGTTTGCTCTTAAATGCTTCATCAACTGGTTTGACGTAGTGAAAATACCATGGTTTATGATTTCAGTAAAATAATTAACCGTAAAACATGAGTAGTTTTTAGAGAAAAGCTATAAACCAGTTTGTCATAAGCAAACTGCCTTGCTGCAGGGCACGGGATGCTTCCAATCCACACCCTACAAAAAGGTGAAATGGCGGAACCATTTGAACAGTTTAATACAATATTTGCCATTGTTTCTACTGTAGAGGTGGAAGATACCAATATAGCTTGGGTGCATTTTATATAATGCTATATACTGTTCCAATATTATTTGAATTTATATAAAGTTTCCAGATATCCTTGGATTAATCAGGTTTTTATTAATGTTTTACTGTGGAATGTTATGGTAGCAAATTCTTCTGTAACACATAGTAAAACTGAGCTGGTCCACCAACCATGATTTCCCATAGAAACACATCCTAGCAGGGTATAAATTACTGAGTGATCTGGAGGAAGAAGGTGTAATTATATACACAATGCAATATTTCCAAAGAAATTTCAAAGTAGGTTTGAAAAAATGAATTTTCCAGGCTTCATCAAGCTCACAATGCAGAAGAATGAATGTGAAAAAGAAATCAAGACAGAGCTCCACAGAAAAATAAAATCAAATCAAATCCAGCATTCACACCTGTACATCACAAAAGAAGTAAGTGCATTTGCTCAGGTCAGGTGGAAAGCAGCTGAAAATACACAGGCTGGGGTACACCTGAGAAGAGCCACGCAGTTCAGTCACAACAGGAAGGCTGACAAAAGCAGTTCTTTATGACAAGATAGGTCTTTGCTCCAGAATCCTAGCAAGCAAAATGGATCAGAAACGCTCCCCCCACACTGTGTGGACAAGGGAGTGACAAATGAAGCTGAGCAATCTATTAAACAGTTCTGTGATGGAGCTGTAAGTCACATCATAAGGTGAAAGGAAACTGAAGCAGAGTCTGTGACAAACCTAAGGAACTGGCAGCATTTGTTAGATAAATGGAAGCAAGTGACAATAGACAACAAGCCAGGCTGTCTGGGTGAACACTTTGTAGCTCTGAATTTTCAGGTGACATAAAAACACACCAAGATTTTTAAAGGCTTTTGTTCCCACAACCACTGACATGTCACTAGGGAATGTCAGCAAATAAAGAAATAACACATTTTTTATTGCAAAAAGATATATCATGCAAAAGAAGGAAAAGAAAGTTGCTGTGAATTCAGTCACTGGCTTACCTGACATTTCTGAAGTGTTGGCAATTGACCATTTCTATCCTGTTTTAGTGCACAAAATGCAGTTTGGGCACAGAACTGTGGGAAGCAGGTTTTACAAAGAATATCAGCAGTGTCAGAAAGACTGTTGGTCTGAGACCTCCTATGACTTTACTTGAAGAGTAACACGAGCAACATGTCTATGATGTAGCTTTCCTCCCAAATTCTTTGATTCCAGAAGTGCCAGAAAACTATTCCTGAATAACAGCTATAAGGAAGGAAATTATGGGAGCTCCCAGCCCTCCCCTGAGCAGAAAATACCAATTAAATACTGCATTAATTTAGGGTTCACCAGGAGTTACCTACTTAGCTCCAGTCAAATCAGATATATGCTCTATACTTGTTGTAAGCCATGTTTAACTAAAAGGGTGCAACAAAGGTGAATGGCGCACAGTTTTCTTTATATTTTTGTGGATTACACAAGTATCATCTATAGCTATTTACTCTAGCCAGGGTAGATCTGGCCTGCTGCTTCTTACATGAAACTCTATACTATTCTCTCCCACAGGGAATAAAAAAACCTCTGTGAAATTAAAATCTTGATGCTGTATCATAAAATTAGACATAATGAGACAAGCACCTGCAATGCTTTATCAGCTGCTGTCAGGGGGCTAAAAAAGAAGTTGAATATTCTCTGAATGAGACCCACATGTTTCATTCCAGAGAGACTTGTTGCTATATTGCAAAGCATTGATAGCAGTACCATCAACTAAAATCAGAACCAAGCAGAATATTGATCTGCAGGATCTGAAAGCACTCTTAAGAACCTTGGCCACCTTAATATCAAGCAGGAGCAAACTACAAAATATGTCCATTGCTCCTCAGTACATCTTGCTATCGAATTTTTCCACATTTCAGAAACTTTTTACTGAGCTTATATAGCTTATTGTGGGAGTAATAGAATGAGTGAATAAAATAAAAGTATTCTATCTTCTGTGTCATTGAAATGCAATCAGATTTGCTCAAAGAAAAAATGCCATACCATCTCCATCCTCAGTGTTAACATTCAGGACTTTCTCCCAGGTTTGCTTATCTGATAAAAAGCCTCTCCACCTGGAGCCTGATATTAATGCATAAATCCCAGAAATGTGTCTAGAAAAGTTCACACTATTCAACTAAAAAAACATTAAACAGAACATGAAGGGAGGATAAAACCCTTTCAGGTTAAAATATGATTTCTATATTTTCTTTGGAAAGAGTAACAACAGACCACAATCTCAAGGGAAATTGTAAATTCCCCAAGGAACAAACAAAATAACTGAAAACCTTAGCAATTTAAGATATTTGAATAGAATGGTTTTGTAAATTAAATATTCAGAACTCTGCTGTTTATTTAGGCCTCAATATTGTAACGATGTCAGACTGCAGCATGGAGATAAACAAGCAATGAACTGGAGACCTCTGGTCCTACATATATCAGCTCCTTGTGCTTGAGTTTAACGACCAACCCTGGAGCTAAAAGCGGTAACAGCATATCATCTGTGGATTGGGACCTAAGAGGATGTGGAAAAGGCACTGACTGCTGGCCAATAAACACTCAATCATGTCTATCCATCTCTCCCAGGGTTTTACACTGCCGTCCATCACTGCACCATCCAAGTGCCTTCATGTAAAATCAATAGCAGCGGTGAAACCCCCGGAGGATGTCACAGAAACTCCAGCACGTCTCCTCTTCTGGGTGTTTGCATAGCCACAGAGTCACAGTTCTTGATTCTAATGAGACTATTGGTGACTACTGCATTAAGGAAATGTCCCATAATCATACAAACATTAAACTATTCCTCCAAGTATTGGTGCTAACAAAAGAGGACCAGACTCACATATTACATCCTATAGCTCAGTTTGAGCTTTTGATGAAGAAATGATTTTGTAGTTTACCCATCACCTGCACCCCTTTCCTTGTTTATCCTAAAGTGAATAGACAAACCCACAAACACCCTCAGGAAGGGCTGCCTCATTTCATAGAGGAAGTAGTTTACTGTCTCTCCCATTTACAGCCTTTGTCAGTGCCAATTCTGTATTATTGTACCTAAATGATGTTACCATCATCTTCTGCCATGCTGATGCCTGCACTCCATTTTTCGGCACACTCAACACATCAGATCAGTTAGGAATAGATTTATTTATGAATTCATATTCATTTAGTTCCATTTACTAGCCCATAGCCCATACGAGACTGAGGTTCAGTTGTATTAACTCCAAAACAGATGATATTTAAACACCATTCTGATTTTCTCCATCATAAAACAAATATACTTGTTATTTAGTTTCTCTGATTCTCCAAGTTTTAGTTGATTCCTTATGAAATTGATAGAAATGCACCTCAGAAAGAAAGCAGACAAATAAATATGCCCAAAAGTTTGTACATAAAGCTCCCTCTCTTCTAAGTTCACTGAGAGGTGGCAGCAAAGTGCTCCTTTCCTCAGTTTCAGAGCTGCCACAGTTTCAGACAAGTATTTTGTGAACACATGAGCTAAATATCCTTTCAGATGGATGACTGAAAGCTTCGTTAGCAAGAGCAGATTTTCTTCAAGGAATAGGATTTGTCTCCTTCTATTGCCACATTCAAGGAGCAAATAAACACAACCATCGATATATGAAAAACCCCCATGAGCTTCCTATGACTGGCAAGCTGAGGGCAGGCCAAGGTCAGTGGTAAAGTGCCCACAGGAGAATTGTGCAGCATCAAAGGAGTTGCCTTTCACACTCTGACCTGTAAAACAAGGTCCAGTGTATGGATGGGTTGGCCAGTGAATCACTTCAGACCGAGGAAGAATAGCCACAAACCCAACAATGCTCTGAATATTTTCTGTACTTGCTACCATACACTGATATTTATATAGGAGAAAAGCAATGAGTGAAAGTATAAGGAATCCAAGTTTCCTACTGCCCACTTTGAAAACATGCCAGACCATAAGATTGAAAAAAATTAATTTCTCCGGTTCCACCTGACTGTACAGTTCAGAACTGAAGTAACTTTTCTTTGAATACAGAAGTATTTTTGTAATATGTTATCTCTTTTTTTTTTAATGTAGACTATTTGATCATTGCTTTCTTGCCATTCAATGTCCTGACTAAAAATATATTGGACTTAATTGCTAAAGACACAGGAAGAAAAAAAAAGTAATGGAACATCAGTATATTGCCATGAATCTTAGATTTTCATTAACCATAAAGTGCAGTATGTGTGCCACTAAGGCAATAGAAAGCTCATAACTGAATGGACCAGGAGAATATACTGTGAACAGCTACAGTTATACACATTATTTCAAGAACAATGTAATAAAGCCTAATTTGTTGAATAATATTAGGAGATTGAACAGCAGCTACTTTAAACTCATTGTCCCCAAGCAAAAAGTCCATGTTTGCAATAAACCTTTGAGCAAAGCTCTCAAATGTGGCTCTGGAGCTTTGAGGCTACTTCATCAAATTGTTCCAATAGCCAAGATGTCCATCTCTCGTAGATCCTCCTCAGCTCTTAGCACAGAGCTAGTCCAGTTATCCTCTCTGTTATCCTGCTGAAGTCAAAGGATACCAGGGGGAAAATAAAAGCCTTGAGGTTGCTCCCACTGCAGCATCAGCAAAGGCAGATGGGATTTGCACGCAGGCTGAGTTTGGACAGCTCACAAAGGCTGCAGGTGTGGACACAAAGTGCTTTCTGAGCAGCTGCTGTTTCTGGGGCTGGACACTTCAGTTATCTAGCAGAGACGAACAATATTCTTTACTGCTGCGCTGAAGCAGAGAGAAGCTTTTTCCTAGCATTCATTTCATTCATTAAAGTGAATCCTCCTAATGAATTATTGGATGGGAATTGAAGTCTTACACCTCACAGATTTAGTTTTGCTAGTTTTATGGTACCTACAATTGTCTGGGTATCATTTCTCTAACCAAATATTTTATAGGTTTCTATTACAGCTATTTTCTGAATACTTGCAAGGGCAACTGACAGGTTACATTTTCATTTTCTGGGCACACAGGAATATGGGGGGAGGAATCTTTACTGGGTTTCTCTCTTAAAATTGCCACTAACCTATAGCTGTATTTTCTCACCCTCCTCTTCCCTCCCTTTGGGCAAAACGGTACTTCAAAGACTCCTAGTTTTATGCAATGTTCTCTAAGCCTCCTCTTCCCCAACTCCCAAAATAGAGAGCTACATCTGCCCCTATTTTTGACTCTTCCTAAAAACTTTTTCAAATTTTTTTCTTTACAGTATGTTTCGAAACTGCAGAAGGAATGACAGAAAACAGTAAAAACGTTACAGCATATCTCCTTCTTCCCCACTTCACACCCTATAATCCCTGTAATTAGAAAGAAATTGCATTGCTTTTTGTTTTTCTCAGGCTTTCCAGAATAATTCAACTTCCAGCAAAGAACATATCTGGAAATACATTTATGTCCTAAACGGAGAAATAAAAATGTTCTAATGAAAGTTAAGTTGCACTCTTACCTACAGCATTCCCTACTGTGAAGGTTACTGTTTAAAAAGTCTACTTATAATGCACCATCTGCTTGGCTTCTTTACACTCACTTTATTCTTTATTGTGTGCTGTAATTAATGAGGCTTTCTGTATTATCACCATAATAGCTGATGTTTTTCTTTATAAATGAGAAGCAATAGCTCCCTGATGAAAATTTCAGCTTACTTCAACAAATGAGAGGAATTGCTGTAAGACTGGATGGTTGTTCAGGTGTCATTCCAGTAGCAGAAGTCTCAGCAATACTACAGCCCACTTGCTTTGAAACACTGTGACCATGAAGTGATAAATGAGCTGGATGAATTTAGGATGGCAACCTTGTCTGTAAAGGACAGTTGTCATATGTGTCTACTGTACACTTTAGCAGATAAGGAAAGAAATGAGACAAAATAATTTAACAGCAAATCTCTCTGTGAATTTTCATTTCATCTTTGTTGTGTGGCTATGAAGTACATCACAAAGATAAGGACATGCTGCCGATGCCTTTTGACTAGGAGGACAATTTCTGTGTGCTCCTGCTGCCTCCTCCCTGTTTTTTTTCTTTGAGTTGCAGACCGTCTTATCTTTGAGGAGAATGACGGAGTTTTTTAGATACACAAACGCAGCATTCTTCACAAAACAAGCAGAAATTGCATGACAAACATGCCCTCTGGTTTGGTTCTGCACAGACATGGGAGCAAAAGCACCATACAACACAAACCAATCCCTGGCTTTCAGCTCCCAGATAAGCACGATGTCCTAAAAGGTCCTCTTTATGGATTTTGACTTTGTCTCTCTTCCTCAACTTTCAATAAACACCTTTCACTCTGCAGACCACAGCCGTACATGAGACTTGTGAACTTGCCATTCAGTATTAGCTAAAGCCTAAGAGATACTCAGCTGTGGCTGAAATGACCTCTGATAGTTACCTTTCAAACACTTAACAGCCTACCTTCAAAAACACATTTCTCCATCTGCTCATCAAGAAAAATGATTTCTGATGGTCTGTACTCACAGTTCATTCAGGACTGAGTTTCTCATTTGGGTGGAATTTTATGGAGCTGATTTTCACTCTCTCAACCTCTCTCAGGTTATTAAGACAGACCTGTTCAGTCTGACAGCACAAATGCAACAGGGCATGACTGGGCTACATTAACAATTCTATGCAACTTGATCTGTGCTATATGCAATTAATCTGTACATGCTGGTTAGAAATTCCGGAATACTAGGTATACTGAAACTTCATCACCATTTTGAATAAACAGGAGGAAACCTCAGTAATTAGGAAGGAAAGTATTGCAAAATTCCTAATGTCACAAAAACCAGCAGAAGATAGATCTTAAATATTTAGCATCTATTTCAACATAAATCTTCTGGCAGAAAAGGTCTCCACTACATATATATATATATATATATATATACATATATATATATATACATGCATATACATATAAAAATGAACCTGCACACACATGTATGTACATGTACCTTCTGTGCTTTAAATGGTGCAAGAAATATTTAACTTATTACTTCCACTGGCCTCAAAAGAATGAGACACTTCTGCAGGATCTAGTGGTGACAAGTTTGCATTAGGCACAGTGCCACTGCTGAAGTCTGTGCTTCTGATACAAGACAGCATCAACTGAACTGCTGCTTCCACTGAGAGGTGAGGGTTAAAATAAAAAGTCATTGCTATTCTCTAGGAACCCTGGACAAGAGATGAATCCCTTCTCAAGACTATTCATTGTCTGCTTATTGACTGGAGCTCACATTTTTATGCTGTATCACAAAATCATACTTAGCATTAAAGCTAGGTGATTAATTCATAACAATTACTGCCTAATAAAGTCTTCTCTTCTTCACAGAAGACTGATGTATTTTGCAAATTCCTTAGTTATTTGTTGTTCTGAAGTAATGAATTAATTGTAATAAATTTCTGTTTTATAGGGTGGCAATAGTCGTGTTTTCAGTTGAAACATGGCATGTGTCATACCAGGCATACATTATTGTTTTTCTTTCCTGGCTGGCAATATTAGATGCAATTATTGAATGAAACACTCACAAACTCTTACATAGATATAAATTTTATTGGAATTTGGGGGAGTATTCATTGGCAATATTAAAATTCTTTTAAATTCTTTCAGTTATAAATAACACTTCACGACTTGAGCATTCCCACATTATGCACTTGCATTAATGTCTGCAGGATGATTAGTAGTAAAGTTCACTCCTTTGTAGAGAACGGAACCATGGGCCATAGACACTGTAATAACTGTGTTCCCAGAAACCAGCAGAGATAAGAAAGTTTACTCTCAGCATTTATCCCTTCAAACTCTGTTATTTGTCATGAATCCTATTCTGAATTCCATCAAGTAAGCCACATGTAGCCTTGAGTAACAAAGGGATTCATTTCAGTATATAGCTCAACACTCATTATATATGTTAAAAGACTAAGGAAGCTGTATCCAAAGTGAATAAAAGAGTGATTTGCCCAGACTACCACAATTAAGATGCATATTACCTCAAACATAAAATCATCACAGCCATTAAATGAGCTGGCCATGTAGATTTTCTGTTGTTTTCCTGATTTTTTATTACAGTACCCATTTTGATCCTAAATGACTCTCAAAACAAATCACATACCTCCTATGGCAGTTGTTAATGAATTGGTCTTCACTGGTTTTCTAAAGAAAAAATTCAGCATTTTCTGAATCACAGATTGGTAGCATAAAAATACCTCTTGGGGTAGAATTTTGATTGCAGACTTGTTTGTATGTACTGAAACATTCCCAATGTTCCTAGAGAAAGAAAATTATCAAAACACATTTACTAAGGAAAAACAATATAAATAGCAGAAGCTATACCTGATAGTGATAAATTTAACAGCTAAGTTTGCAAATGGCACTTTACTAAATCATATGGATACTAGAACTTTTTGCTTGGACAGTTTTTATTCCAATTTCCTTTGTGATACAGAATGCAAAAGAAGAATTTTTTAAGGCTCTGCTAGAGCCAGGCTGATGGCTAAAGCATTCCCATTTTGATCTGCATAATAAATGCATATTACTTAAAATATGATAATTCCTATATACTTTTGTAGAAGCTATGAAAGGAACAGGTCATGGGAAAGTTCTTTTTGATTCCTCCTAGCTCTACTAATAGACTAAAGCTTTATATTATTATTTCCCAAAGCATAAAAAAACTGTAGTGTATATGTGTACATACACAGAAGACTTGAAGGTGAGATAATTTGTGTATGTCCATATCCAAGAATTTATAAAGATAATTAGTTATATGTACTTTTTTTTTTTTCATTACACATTGTAACTACCTTCATAAGCAAAACATTTTGGAGTTATTCTACTTACAGGCTAAAAAAATTTTTATGAAAATGAAGTCAATAACTTTTATGGCTTTTTTTACTGAACAGCCATGAGGCTTTACCCTCCCTACTCATCTATTCATATAGGTACTGTCCCCTGAGGATCCAGATTTTGCTCTTTGCCCATTTTCTCTTTGAATTTCCATAAAATTTGCAAACACCATTCAAACAGCAAATACTAATGCAGCTGATTTACCTCTGTGTATGGGGAGGTGATGCTTGTAAAAACAGAAATTCTGGTTAAGTATTTAGGCTATATGGTCAGGAAACCATTTAGAGTCCACCCTGGGTATGATCAGTTCTTATTCAATTATATTTAATGTTTTCATCAGGCTCCTAAAGGCTCCCTGCATGTAATTTGAAGCGATCTCCAGAAACAGACAGTTTTTTCTACTCCAGGAACTTATACTTTGACTACACTTTCACTTTTGACGAATTGATACATTAGCAGGTAATTGTTACATTAACTAGCAAATGAGACACCTGGAAGGACCTCTTGCCTGTACCACGTGCAGAAAGATTACTATTTCTGGTTAGTTTTATTCTACAGAGACCAGATTACAAAACAAACCAGCACAGTCTTGTCTGTGGTTGCATTTGTAGACAGTCTCCTTCTCACAGCTGGTCTGAGAGCTGACACCATACAACATACCAAAAATAGAAAAAAATGTATAGACTTCGGCCTTTTTATATAGAGGCACCGAGATCTTTTCAAAGCACTGATGATGAAGTCTTCATGCAGTTGTGACTGGCGACAGCCCAGCTCCATCAGCTGTAACTGCTCTTGCCACCAGCTAAGGTAAAAAATCCTCCTTTATTTTACACACTTGTAAATGTCCAAATATGCTGTCTAGACAACAAAGCAGTGAGCATATGCACCAAATGCCATAGTAACTGTTGTCACCCTGCTTTATGTTTAGGTAGTTCAGTTTTCTCTGGTGGTGCATTCAGGTTTTGTTACAAGCTTTTTCACACAGTGCTGCACTTCTTTGTTAGGCTCCTCAGAAAGGTTATGGTTTTTATAAACTTCCATGATCACTGAATCACTTGCTGGTGTCCAACCAATTGAAATGAAAGCGAAACCTCCCTCCATGACAAAAGATTTTATTGAAATAGGAAAACACAGCAAGCAATCTACAAAATCCACAGAAATAGTACCCCATGACCCCAAACTAGGTAGTATAGAAAGCCACTTTTAGATCAATATTTCATTTGGTAGAAAAATCAATTTCCCTCCCTCTGCAATCCATAAAATTCATCAGAAAAAAATTACCCCTCACATATTAGCAGCCCTTTCACCTTACTGGTTTGGAAATTAATTACAATAGACAATTTCAAACCCTGTAACAGGTTGGGGCAACATGCTATAAGGTATTTCACAACCTGTGAATTAAAACATGGATTAGATCTGATGGGAACACCTATAGCTTTCCTGATTTGGCCAGCCTCCTTTTGGTGGGGGGCAAACACTGCTTTTTTAGATACAGACTTCTATAGCCTCAAGCAGTATCCAGGATTCATTCCTGGAAAATGCTCACCTGTTTGCAGATACTCTGCAGGACACACACAGCCCCATACAACAAAGCTTTTTCTGTCAGCACACAAATAATTCATCTAAAGGCAGCGCCATCTTGCCTTTATTCTTCCACATGGGAATTGCAGCCCTGCTGGGAAAGAGTTAAAGAGCTTTACTGCATGGCACACATGGAATTCACAGATTCCTATCAGTCAGCATGGCGGCTATGGAGGTTCCACATTTGACTGCCTCGGCAAACTCTTCATCTGGGAACTTTCCTATACACTCCGGAGAGCTTGCTGATAGGAATGTTTCTAAATATAATGGCTTGGTGCTAAATATGATTTTAAATACATTGTACAGAAGATTATTGCTTTAGTCAAGCTTTTGCTTCATATTTAGTATATTTAATTTCTTTTTAGAGAGTTTTTCTACATAGTGAACTGAACTGTTCAGCAGACACAACAGAGACTGGCTTTTCATTACATCATTGTTTTTCTGCTACTCTAACCTCCATTCCTTCCTCCCAAGTAAATTTGGCTTTTTTTCCCAGACTATTAGAGATTTCATTCCTGAATTTAGATTCACTGTATTTTTTAGAGACTTCAAAGTCTTTGTGAGGATATAGTGACATCTTATCAAAGAGGTCCAGCCTCTGAGATGATGTTTTCTTCCACTGTATCCCACAGCTCAGATCTCTACACTTTTTGTATTCACAATCCTGTATCGTCTCTGACAGAAGTTCAATAAAATTGTCTTTCTACCCTCAATATCAGGGTTCTCAGCATTGTTGGAACTGAGTGTTATAGACCTAGAGTCTGTGTCTGCTGAGAAACCTGAACTCCCCTGTCTGCCTCATTATTCAGCAGGCCACTGGCAAGAGGTAGTAGTAGCTCTCCTGTAAACTGATGCATCACTTCTATTGTTTTCTGCCTATTAATTAATGTCATAATTCCTGAAAGTTTTGTATTCACACAGTCAGGTGGTTAGATATCAAAAAAGGTGGAGTATTATTCCTGCTATACCTAGCTACTCTTGGTGTGTTGCCTCTCTTGATAAAAATCTTTTCTAAAGTTGCTTATTTCACTACATTTTCTCTTTATCCCTACAGGTTATTATTTAAAGTCTTCCCTATTTTAGACACTTCTTTTCACTTTTCAAGTCAAAGTTATCACACAGTGTTAAAATGCAGCACCCTGGCTTCCCACAGCATCGAGCAGAAGATGCAAAGACTGCTTTTTGGCTTCACTTGGTTCCTTCATTCTGAGCCACATACAAGTTGCTCTGTGTGCAGCAGAGGTGCAAACAATTTGAAAATGAAAAGGGCAAACTGATATTTACGTACACAGCCTGGTGGTGCAGCAGTACATGGAGCTCTTATGTTTACTGCAGACAGTGCTACCAGGATGTTTGATCCTACCTAGCCAAAAACCACCCCAGCCTGCTTCCTTCCAAGATACCTTCCAGTATATTTAAATAATGTTTTAACTAATGGAAATTTTGTGGCTATATGCAATGACTGAACTTGGTCACCTAGGAAGCAATTTACAATTCTAATGTATTATTTTTCATTCCTTATTTTCATCCTTCTATTTAGATCTGAACATTGTTATTTTAATTCTTTGTTACCCTTCCTCCACCCCTTGGTCTATTTACCACTTAACATACATTTTTCTTTCTGGCTTAACATTTGAGCAGAGAAAGGGAATGAGAAATAGTGCAACATCATAGTCTGAGAGGTGTTTGTACATCAGGACTCGTGCTCTGTAGTGACACTGTCAGACTCAGCCTATGATCTTGTTCCTGTTCCTCAGCCACCCACAGTGGGACTATTTTAGTGAGTTTGCTGCAGTTTTAATACCCTCACTCATTATTCTTGGGGATGCTGTGTGTGGGGTATCTTTCATATAAATGTATTTATTATAAACTTATTCCCTGTGAAATCTATGTGAATACGGAGCTGAAGTTCTCTAGTTAACACGAGAATAATTACAAGGCAATATGCAGATGAGGAAATGCCTTTCAGCCCACTGGATCCAGCTCTCTGAAATGAGGCTGCAACACATTAAGATCTGGCTAGCAACCACATTATGAAACAAAAAAAAAAAAGAAAAAAAAAAAAGAAAAAAAAAAAAGAAGAAATTAAAAAAGATAGGCAGGCAATCTGCACAGATAAGAAAATGAATATACATCATTGCAAAAACACTTAAAATTGTGCTTTACCTGTGATAAGGTGATTTTTTTTGTTTTTAAATGTTTTCACTTGAACACTATCAACCATTTAGACGTAAGGATAACTTCTAAAGAGGTATAAACCTTACACAATGTTCTTTTCTAAACTTAATTGCAAAACCATTACTGGTTGTTTTGCATTACGTAGACAACTGCTAAAAACTTAGCTACAATCCAGCGTTTTGTGCATCATGGGGAAGATAGGAGAACAGAAGCACACTCAAATGCTGCATATCCATGAAAGATACAGGGAGGAATGTCTGGAAGTCGAGAAGCGATGACCTTTGAAACCAGGCTCCACCCTATCCTTTTCTATTTTGCACTTCCCTCGTTTTTTGTGAGGATGGTGTGTTGAGACTACTCCTTAGCTGATCCCAAATTCCTCTATCTCAAGTGTGTGCCCAACAATAATTCATGATTTGTACCTCCTCTCACACAGTAATTTACCCTTGTACCCCATCATCTGAAATTCAGGCCCTTGCTTGCTCTAATTGCTTCAGAAACCTGATTCATCTATATTTTCTTCGGTTTGCACATACATAGAAGGAAACTAGATGTGAAGACAATGAATCTCTATATCTTTTCTCCTCATACTTTAAAGGTCAGGTATCTTCTGCACTAGAATCATGTCTTGATGACATGATGACTACAAAAAAAAAATCATGTATTGTGACTACCCCACACTGTGCATTTGCACAGTGGTTTTCCACTAAATCTAAACAATAAAAATATAGTAAAGCAGGTTCTGCATTATTTATATTAAGCAGTGAAAATGCTCCTCATAGCATTAAATGATAGCCTTGCATGCAATTCACACACATTATCTGAAAGCTTATACACCTGCTATATATATAAACCTAATGCAGACAGCCATAATAGTCTGTATGAATAGGGAATGCTGTGCTTACTGAACCACAGTCATGAAACTAAAAATGAAATTATAGTTCCTCCATCATAATACCCAAGTCAGTATATAACATTCTGAAAGAACAAGCACACAGTAATACCTGGGTTAATACTGGGTACCATACATTATTGCTCAATGCTATCAAAAAACAGCACCTCCGGATTCTTTATTGAAACATATTACATTACTTAAATTGCCATGACAAAGACAAAAGTGTTCAATTTCAGACTTTTCTAGCACCTCGGTTTTTATGAAATTGCAGATTTTTTTTTTCTAATAAAAGTATAATTTATTTGCTGATTAAATTCCAATAAAGGAGTTGTTCAGTCCTGATTTTTTAAAAAACACGTTTGGGAGTGTAAGTTCTAAGCCCTGACAGGAGCATTCTCCTTTGCTCCCACTCATATCCTGGACTAGAAGACAGGGATTTAAGCGTTTATCCAACTATTTAATCACAAACTACTGAATAAATAATGTTCAGCATAAATAATGCCTCCATATAATGCTAACTCTGCGTGCTTCAATATAGGTGAAATGAACTGTTGTAAAATTGCAAGGGTATCTCATCCCTGCTCTTTTTTTTTCAAACTAGGATTGTAAATGGACAATTTGTGCGAGCTATTTAGTTAACTGTCTATTACTCATAGGTGGATTATCAAAAGTGTGCACTAACCAGAAACAGACATGGAAATGCTCAAGTGGGGCACATAGAGACAGACTATGTCCAAAGATCACATAGCACAGGATTGTGTCCAGATGGGTCTGGAATATCCCCAGTGAGGGAGACTCCACACCCTCTCTGGGTGATCTGTTCCAGTGCTTGGTCACTGCACAGCGAAGTTCACTGCTTCATGTCCAGGCAAAACTTGCTGGGCATCAGGTTCTGTCCATTGCCTCTTGTCTTGTCGCTGGACCCCGCGGAGCAGAGCCTGGTCCATCTCCTAGAAACCAAGAGTTTAGACACATTAACGAGGTCCCCTCTCATTCATCTCTTCTCGAGGCTAAACACGCACAACTCCCTCAGCCTCTTCTCCTCAGAGATAACGCACTCTGCCTCACACGGGCCTGTACCCTTCCCCACGGCGTCGACCCCACTCACCCAGCCCCTCACAACGCACGCAGCTCCTCGCGGCCCCTCACGGCGCACCGCGATCTCACGGCCCCTCACGGCCCCCCCCCCCCAGCCTGTCACGGGCCCCTCTCGGGTCCCTCACGATCCCCTCACGGCCCCCTCTCGGGTCCCTCACGATCCCCTCACGGCCCCCGCACGGCCTCTCACGGGCCCCTCACGGCACCCTCACGGTGCACCCCAATCCCGCAGCCCCGCCCGGCCCCTCTCCGCCTCCGCCGGGGCTTCCGCCCGGGGCTCGGGGCAGGGCGGGGACAGCGGGTAAGATGGCGGCTCCCTTGGCCGGGCAGGCAGGGGCCGTGCTGCGGGATCTGGCCCTACGATCCGCCCGCCTGCGGGGCGAATTCCCGGTGAGTGAGCGAGCCCGGCGCCGCGCCCCGCCGGCCGTGCCGCCGGCAGCCTGCGCCCCGCTCGCCGTGCCCGCCTCAGCCCGCGGCCGGCGCGGCTCCGCTCGCAGCCGCTCCGCGCCCGTGTGTGGCAGCGGGAGGGACCTTGCTCCTCCCGCCTTGGCTGCGGCTGGAGGATGCGGCCAGACTGGAGCTCCGGCACTGCGCGGGTCGCGGCGAAGCTCTGGCGGCGGCGCCGGCTCAGCGTTGGCCACACCAAAGCGTGACTGGCAGCGCCAGCTCCGAGCGCCTTTCTGCTTCTGCAGCTAACAGTACTCGGAATGGTTTCAATGGCAGGGCTGGGTGGCGCTGGGCACGAAGCGATACCGTTTGTCTGAACACGTTTCGGGTGGCAGCAGCGGGTTGGTTTGGCTCGGTGCGGGTGGCTGGGGTCAGACTGGGGTGAAGATGCCTGGTTGTGCTCTCCTGGGAAAATCGATCCTAGCTCAGGCTTCCCGGTGGCCTTGAACCTCAGCGGAGTGATGGAAAAGAGTAGGTGAGCCTCGTGGAAGGGCTCAGGGGCTCTCTTGGGCTGTAGCAGGAGTTCATTATTCACCTCGACAGCAGCCATGCCAAGGTAAAACGAGATATGCACATTTTACACAGCTCTTGTGCCTTCGGCAACCAACTCTGTTATTTCATCGTTTCATCATGAGGAGCTGCGTGAGAATCTACTTTGATCCACGCTTCTGAGCATGAGCGTTTTCCCAAAAGCAAAAGCCCCTGGAGCAAACAAAGCACATTTATGGCCAGTTCTGTCCTCAGGTGCCACCGCTGGGAATGCTCCTGGCTGCAGGTGCGGGGCTGCGGCAGATAAAGGGTGGTGTTGGTGCTGAACTTAACCTGCATTGCACAACTGCTGCTGCGTGGTTTATCTTTTAACCTGAAGGAAGTTACCCACCTCTGTTGTAAATCTGAAGTCTTTTGTGCCCGACTTTCCTATCTGAATGCTGGGTACTGTACTTGAGAACTCACTGCAATTGATTTGTTGATGTATTTGTCCATTTAATATTCACAAACGAATAAACAGGGAAAATGTTTATGTGTGTATATATAAGCACACAGTGATGTTTATATACATACCTTTATCTGTATGTATACAGATCTAATTCCATTAGAGTGGATGAGCTGTGCTGTCAGTCACAACAAAGTTTGGGGCATGTGCATTGTATGGTTGAAGACAGAAGGGCTGGAGTATGGACTGTTGTCTGGACAGAGTCATTTCAGTGTGTTTTGGTTGACCTGCTTTGGTTGGTTTCAAGCCCTGTCTTTATCTGGTGCTGCAGTGGGGATTTGATATATAGGTGGAAATTAGGAGCTCATGCTCTATTCTGTCATCTCTCAAAGCATGGAGGGACTCTGCAAATTACCCCACTGAAATAACTGGGTATCAGCTCAGATTCTCAAGAGTATTCTTAGGATATCAAGGTGGCCAACTTTAAAAAAAAACAAACTTGTGCATTATTTTTGAACTAGATATGTTGAACTTATAAGTCACATTTGGTTGTTCTGTTTCTGAGCTCTGACAGATATTGAGACCATCTCCCAGGATCTGTGCTTTCCAAGTAGGCTATTTTTAAGGACCACGTCAATACTGTATAACAACAAATCGAGTTCTTAATTTCAAAGCAAACCACTTTCCTTTACAAAGATCTTCAATTTTGCAATGTTATATAATTGAATTCCCATCGAAACAGTCTCCTAATCTTCCACTGTCTCAGATTTTAAGCTATGAATGAGTTGATCAGCTAGACTCTGGATTACTGTGCTACAAAATGAATAAAGGGTCTGAGAGTAAGAGCCTTTCCATTGAAGTTTTTCTCATTTGTATCATGCATTGTGTAGCTCAGATAAGTTACACTGTTACTTTATTTAGCATAAACCATCAAAACCTGTCTTCAAAGCCCATCGCAGTGTCTCTTTCACAGATAAGGGTCTTCCATATGGTGAGGATGTGATGAAGAAATATCAGCCTTAAACTTTGTTGTTTCGGTAACCCTGTGAGAGATTTAGATTCTTTCCTCATAACCCTTATGACCTCCTGTTGGAGTGGTGCTTTTGCACTTAGTTGCAAAATTTCTTATTATTTCAAAACTGTTGCTGTTTTTAACTGTGTTGAAACAAACTCTTTGAGAAATTTGATTGTATTCTATCATTGTAATCTACACACATTTTCCTGTGTAACTTCATCTGGAGTGGAGTAAATGGTAGTTAATTCTATCACATGAAAATATTTGATCATCCTTCTGCTTTCCCTTTACCTTTTTATAACTGTCAAACATTTTTTACTCTTCTTGCTGTTTATACTCTTGGTAGATTCAGTTCTTCGTGCTTCTGGATTTCTAAATTTGACCAAGTGTTTCAAGAAGATAAAAGACCGATTTCAGTTGTCTGCAGTGCATGTGGACAGGAGCATTCAGGCCTGCTCGTGCTGGAGCAATATTTGTAAAAAGCTGTGACAAACGCTCCGGGGACCACTCGGCAGCAGAATTCAATCTGGTTGGCTGGCAACAAATAGGCTCCATTGAAGGCTGTTTATTTGAATGGGAGTTGGATTGGGCCCTTCGGGAGAATGCTGTGTTTTCAGAATAGCTTCAGATGCACTGAAATTCCGCGATGAATATAAATGAGGAACAATTAAATCAGAGTCATTAAAAAAAAGGATGCTTAAGGTAATTCTCCAGTATCGTAATAGAGTGAGCAGGTTGGTTGGTGAGTTATGAGCCCTCTCCCAGCCTTCAAAAGGGGCCTCAGTCCTCCAGAACACATCCAGATTCCACATGTGTTGAAAATAATTTAAAAAAAATAAGGGGGGAAGATGGAATTAAACAATCTTTCTGTGACAAAATCTGCTGGAATCTACAGATATTCAAAATAGGGATCTGTGCATGGTTGCTCACTGGAGATGCCTTCAGTTCCTAGACGTGGATTCCTATAAAGCCTCATTAATGTTGAGCAGAGAAAGTTCTGCCTTTTTTAAGAAACTATCAGCTGTCGTAGCTGATCTTCCGTGCGACATAAAACATTACTGAAAAGAACTTTTCAATTCATGGCTTCAGAAGCTACTTTAATGTTGAATTCTTATTTTTTTCTTAGTTTTCTTTGGAGTTCTTGAAAATTTCTTGAAGGTTTGGACTGCTTCCCTATTTGGCTTTTCCTGGTTGGCAGTTTTGCTATATTTTCAAGGTTTTACATTTAGAGGCAGGAAATACATGAGCCTACAGACTTTCACAAACAGCTTTTTCTACAGGCACCTCATCCAAATGACAGGAAAGCCCTCTTCAAACTCTAGACAAAACTGAAATGCCAAAGTGGAGCAGATGTTTGGCCCACTCCTCCCCGGCAGTTCCATTAAACATGGTTATTGAATCCTATTTTGAGATGAAAGAAGGAAATGAAAACATAAATATAACCTCAGACTGTGGTTTGGCTTTTTTAATTTTTTTTTTTTCCCAGTTAGTTTTATACTAGTGGAACTTCTACCCTGGGAGCAATCTGGCTCTGGCACAGATACTCATCACAGCTTTGTCTTGAAGTAGAAAAGCTGCACTTTGTTGCATCGATTTGCCTTCTTTGTACCTCTTAGAGGAAAATCAAGGGATGGGGCTAACTAGGTAAGAAGAGACAGCCTTCATGAATATGACATTAGATTGAGAATTAGCCAGACCTGTGGTCTTGAACCTGGCTCTGAATGAATAAATCCTTCCTGACCCTCCATCTGAACTCCCAACCAGTTTACCCAGAGACTCCTTACATTCCTTGGGGATGTTTAGGATTGGTTAAAGTTTTTTTATAGAAAAGCAAGTGGGTTTTTTTTTCTTGATCTGCCTCTTGAGGAACTAGATAAAGTGTCAATAGAGAAACTGTGTTTTTCTTTACGGCTATCTGAGTGACTGTTTCCTCCTGTTTTTCTCTGGAAATGTCAGTGTGTGTGTGGTAGTTTTCCTTTTTTCTTTTTTTCTTTTTTAAGTCACCTTTCATTTGGTCTATCTGGCTGATGACTGCCAACAGGGATTCTATGAGGAATGTGTGAAGACACTGAGATTCTTTTGAGAATACAGAGAAGTGAGATGAAGGTTTAGATGCACTTGGGGTATAGTTCTTTCTTAGAAGTAGTTCATTTCTTTGCTATTTTATAATTTCTCTTTTTTAGAAGGTTCATTTTCTGCAAAAATGGGCAACGTATTCATTAAACGTTTAGAGATGAGAGCGGCTCCCTCCCTGTTTTGGGGACTCACTTGTTCCAAGATGACCTAACCTCAACTGATAATTTTTATTGTTGGCCACACCTGTAGTGAGTAGCTCAGCTCATTGCCTTGGCCAGTCCATTTTTTCTGTGCATATTTGTGCCTATCATCTACAACTTTGAGCATATACCCTAAGGATTTTCTCCAGAAAATGTCCTCCTTTAATACTCACTGCTGAGAAAAGCAGTTTCTAGCCATCTGTGACTCAGCTTATACTCACCTCTTCCATAGCATTTTAATAAAACACAGGACAGAGAAGTCATGTTACCTGTGCAACTGCTTATGACACTAACTTTGGAGCCGGTAATTAAACATCGATCCATGATTAATAGCTGGCTAGTGATTTTATTTTAACTAGATAACAGCAGGAGTGGGCATGAAACAAATAGAAGTTAAGATTGACTATTGTGAAAAAATCCTTAATGGTGGAGCTGTGCTGTGCTGTTGAATTCTTTGCTGCATGAGTGAGATTTAAAACAGATTCTGAACTGCAAGCTGAAGTCATCCTTTAATGTGGTAACGAAAATGAAAGCTCAAGATCGGTGTTTTACTTTGCTTGTGACATTATGCTGATGGTGATGTTTTTGTATAATTAGTGGCTAAATGTTAACTGTGAAGGAATTTAAAGACTTGCTATTTTCCCACTTACTTGTTGGAACATTTAAAAAAAATCTTCAGTCAACAATTTATACTGATAGCACAAAATATATTCAGTAAATGCAAGTTTTGTTTTGTTTAAAAGGTGCTGCTTTGAGCAGATTTACCCATGAGCTTTTTTCTTCCTGTTCTCTCTCAGGTCTCTTTCTAATTGCTTATAGGTTTCCCTAAACGGTAAGAATCTGTATCCCAAAATTTAATTTCATTTTATTTTATTTCTGTGATGGTCTGAGAGTTTATAAGCTTTGAATCCAAAATCATAAAGCTCTAGGCATTCACAACCCCATCGGGCGTGAATGCAGGTTGGGGTATTTAATTCAAAGATTATTTCATGTAAAAGACTTTTCAACATATTCTATGTTATGTTATTATTCATTTGTGTTTACTTACCTTGCACATGGAGAGTTCTTGGTGACAGATCAATTTTTCTCTGCCCTGTTTGTCTTTAATTTGTGCATCATGGAATCACAGTCTGGGTTGACTTGGAGTCTGAACAACGTAAGCCATGAGAAGCAGCCTCAGTTTGTGTTAGGAGAGAGAATCACTCGTACTGTAGTTTACCTTTGATGTCTCAACTCTAGTCCACCACAATTCTTCATGAGATGCAAAAGTTTTGTAAGAATTGTCAGGAGGAATGAAAAATTAAGTGAGATTTTTGATCATGTTTGGTAGGTTTGCCTGCTTGTCTAAGGCTTTTGACTGAAAAATACGAAGCTGCAAATTAAAAACCAGACACAGATTACTAATGGGACACTTCATCATCTTTTCATATCTTCCTCTGAAGGGTCTGTGGACAAAAGGACAGTTTAATTTGACATCTGCTAATTTCACGGCAGCCAAGAAAGCAGTTACTGCCTTGTGCAGGAAAAGAAAAAGTTCATACAGAGCATACAGAGTACTGGTACAAAAATGTCCAAGAAATTCCAGTTATTGGAGAAGTTCTGTGTGCAAATTATACATAACATTGATGGGTATAGGTAAAAGATAGAACTATTCATGATAATTTGTAGCGTTGGTTCAAGCCCAGAGAGTTCCTTCCCCCCTGAGGAATCTCTGGAGGCCTAGAGAATAAGACCCCCCTGGAGCAGAGTAGAAAGTGGACGGCCCCAGAGAGGGGTCAAGGTTCCCCCCCTGTCCCTCAGTTCATAATGGTATTCGTATCTCCCTCTCTTCTCCCTTCCTCGTTCCCGAGTGGTCCGAGTCCCTTGTCCCTCCCTGGTCCTCCCCTGCGCGGTTCTATTATTGGTTGTTACCCTCTGAATAAAAGTCTGATGCCCGGCAGGGTCGAGGTCTTTCGCCCTAGACGGAAGCTGCATACCACCAAAAGACTCCGTGTCTGCTTCTAGTCCGGGCGGGAGAACCCTCTCTCTCTACAGCACTCCGGCTCACGCGGCGTGGCTGCATTCTGGGACGGTACAGCCCCCGGCCAGGAGATCCGTCTCTAACTGCAGCGAACCTAGACATTAGGAACGCTGGCAGACACAGCTGCCGGGCTGTGACCGTTTCTCAGGTGGCCAGCGAGACCAGCGCGCCCTCGCTGCGTCAATAATTAAAGATGAAAGGGCTGTTAAAAGCAACCATATCCTTTTTATTGTCAACATACTAATTCCTAAGGTCTGAAGAAGGCATAAAAAATGTATTTTCCCATAAATTTGCTATCATCTTCAATTCTGTCACTCCAAACACATTGGAAGCAGTGAATCTATTTAATTGAATTCTTTCATGCAGAGTTGCAGTCTAGATGTGTTTTTCAGTTAAATGGCTCCGATTAAAATAGTCTAAAGTGACGCCATGAATTTTGGAAGTAGAGGAACAGATATTTAGAGTTTGCTTTAAACCTGGTGCAAGGAGCTCCATCTAGGGAGGGTTGATGACCCAGCTGAGAACTCATGGGTCAGGGTTTGTGGGCAGACCAAGATCACTGACAGTGTTATTGTACATTTCTGCTGCAGGCACCGTGATCAGCAAGAACCAGATGAAGCTTCAGACAGCTGAGGAAGCCTCAGTCAGCAGGCCCTGGTCCTCATGGAGGACTTCATTCCCTCCAGGTTCTGCTGGAGTGATAGCACAACAGGGAACACATAATCATGAGATCCAGGAGGTTTCTGGAGAGCTCTGATAACAACTTCCAGCTGCAGATGTCTGAGGAGCTGACAACAGGAGACACTACTGAACCTCCTATGTGCAGACAAGAACTGGTCAGGGGCCTGGCAGCTTTAAAGCTGAGGGAAGAACAGTGTCTGTTTATTTCTATGGATACAGGATGGGCTGCAGTAAGACACAAGAAACAAGGCTGGGCATAGTCCCAATTTCTTTAACCAGTGGCGTAATGCCATCATCCTTTGGGCTTGGAAGTGCTGTTCCGTTGGATTAAATGTTACCTTACTCTCCCTCTGTATAGTCAGAAATGTAGAAATCCTTCAAGGATTCAAACTTTAAGGTCAGTGTCTTTGAGGATGATGAGATGATACTTCTTGTAGTGTCCTAAGCTTGCTTTGAGATTTGAGAGTGGCAGCAGGATGAATTTCCAGTATTAATAATGGAGAAATATTGATAAAGAAATGACCTGCAAAGGAAGGAAAAATATTCTTAATGTTTGGCTTCCTTTTAAAGGCTGACTTTCATCAATTGTTTTCTGCAGTTTCTGGTTTCTCCCCAGCTCTGCTCTGGCAGAGCTGAAGGCTCTCTGCCTCTCTTTTCTTTGTGTCTTAGACCTTGCTTCATGTCAGTCTAAGTCAAATGGTCTAATTAAAACCAAGAATTATTAATGGTAAAAGGTGTGAAGCATTCAGATTGAAACAAAAAATGGATGCCAGTATTTTCTTTTCTTGCTGCTTCCAAGAAAGAAATTGGTATAGACCATTCTGCACTGGTTTAATAAAGCAGCTGTGACTTAGGCATGCAGTGAAACTGTTTCTGTAGATACTTTCCTACATTTCTTTATTTTACTACAGTCGGCATTTGCATTTTTGTTGCTTGGAAGTGTTATGTTGCTTAGTGCTCAAAGTCATAATCTTCTGTGATGACATAGTCGGGTAGCGTGGAAATTATCATGATTTGACTTCAATATTAAAGAACTGGAACAAAAAAGCTGTGATTATGTTTCATATTTCCTTCTCTGTGATGAAAAGTGGAGCTCAAACTGTCTAAATTGGCATTTTATCGGTGTTTTTCTTAAAATATCAGTGACTTCTAACACTTGAAAAAGCATTCTTCCAGGGTATGGTAGGCGTGAAACGCTTCTTTGATAGATATGATTACTTGAGATATGAATGCAGAAACATTTCTGTTCATCTTATTGAATATGCTTTGAGTTTTGTAACAATTTAGGCAGCTTAATTTGCATGCAGGAAAGAAAAAATTGGTAGTGGCTACTTGGTCTCATGTTTGGTGGTACAGTAATTTTAAATATTTTTTTTCTTGGTTATGTTTACTATTTAGAGCATTTCTTCATAGTTGCATAAAAGTATCATTTTAACCTTGTAAAAAATCTGGAAATTCAACACTTTTATAAGATGAGAGCAAAAATATAAAATTTCCCATCAAGATACTTAAAATAAAAGAATATTTCTGATTCATATGGAGAAGATGGCTTATTCCACTTTTTGAATGTGTTGTGCATATCACCAACCATCTTCTTCCATTTGCCAAGGCAGGGAATGTGTTACAGTATTTTCTGCAACTGATTATGCAGTTGTGTATGGTAGTGAGTTTATTTTCATCAGATACTTCAAAGCCTTCCTTTTTAGGTCAGGAAAGTATGCTTCTCTTAAAGCTTTGAAGTTTGAAATAAGCAAAATGAACATAATTTGACTAAAATTAATTACTAATGCAAAGCAGAACTTCTGATGGTGAGTACACTGACAAAGGCAGAAATTGAACCTGGGAACTCATGTTCTTCCTTTACCCAAGCAAAGGCTCTGAAAATCAATTCCAGAGGTGTAAAGCTTCTGTAGACACACTTGCTCTTTGGGCACATGTGGATGTACAAGAAGTAAGTTTAATACTGTTTTGTTAGGCTGAAATTTGGTTTAAAAAGGCAAGGGAAAAAACATTTTGGAAACAATTTTGGCAGTTGGACATCGTTTGGCCCTTTGAGCGGAGTGGCAGCTTGGTGTTTGGGCAGCCAGCTTTGTTTTGTGCCATCCTGTTTGTGATGGGACCTTCTGCATGTTGTTTGAACCAGACAGTTTTCATTTATTCCCACAGAATGAGAGGCCTGCCCTGTTTCATCTGTGTTTTTGGAAACTGCTGATGGTTCACTGCTCACGTTCTTGGGGCTGGGATGTGCTCAGCCCTGCTCAGGCAGCCTGTCCACAATAACCACAATGCATCCCAGAACTTCTCAGGGTCACAAGAGTGCTGTCATTTAATTTGTAGAAATTTCATTTTGCTGATCGCATGTAAATAGAGGCCTGAATCCTCCTGGGGTGGTGAGCAGGATGCAGTTGTCAGGGATTTGGTGATGTCCTGCTTAATTTGGAGGTCAATCTGTAGCAGCCTGACTAGAACAGCTGCTGAACAATAGGCTGGTAAGGTGTGGGAAATGGAGAAGAGAGGTCAGGGTCTTCCTGTTCAAGAGGACATTCTTCCCACCATCTCCTCTTTTACTTTTGAGGACTGTAGTCCTCACAAACCTGTACATGCAGACCTCCAGAAGGATCATCCAG
The DNA here is from genome assembly GCA_036630365.1 of Acanthiza pusilla. NCBI lineage: Eukaryota > Metazoa > Chordata > Aves > Passeriformes > Acanthizidae > Acanthiza > Acanthiza pusilla. The sequence continues at coordinate 5,595,360 of JAXCHO010000001.1, forward strand.
GTGGTGGCTGCTACGATCTACCTTGTGGAGCACAAGGATGTGGGCTCGGATTCTGCTTTTGTGAGATAAGGAGAATAAGAATGACAGAAGGAGCTCAAGTCTGACCCTGTGCATGTTCCTGGTAGTTTACAATGGAGCTTAGTGGGTAGGAGAGTGTATTTACAGAATAGCTGTCAGAATCCTTGAGTGTAAGCAAGCTGTAAATAAGTCTATAAAGTGTAATCGTTACTGGAGATTTTAAATCTGCAATGAGTGAAGGACTTGCTTCAAGTTCGTTCTTGTGTCTGCTCCTTGCATGAGAAGTAAACAGAAGGATAAATCAGAAAGCTGAGTTTATACATATATAGGCACATTGGAAGATATAAAGGCACAGTGGAAGAGAATTGTGTAGTTTCATTTGTGTTTTCTGGAGCTAATGACCCAACTGAGCCCTGCAGTGGAAGAGCATCACAGCACACTACATCATGTCCAGAGTGCAGGGGTTGAGCCTGGGATCCATCAGTTTGCAATCAGACTGATTATAAAAGGACAAGGAATACAAGATCAAGTCAAAAGAGCAGCGTAGGGCAGGCATTCAGGAACCCTTGAAGTAAAAGGGTTTCTTGCAGTAGGCAGCAGGAACATTCAGGAGAACTAAGGGAGTCATTACATTTTGTTAAGAATGCAGTTGGCATTTTCAGTCCCACTTCCACCCTGTCTACATTTACTGTCCTTCCTATTTCATCTGCAATAGTGTGAAATATCCAAGACGTAACTGAGATGTTTCTAAAACTTAGTTTTCCCTGTGTGTGTTGCTGTGGCTTAGTTTAAAGGGAAAGGTTAATGATTAGATACTGTTCTGTTTTTTTTAATCCACTGAATAGGGCTTTGTAATCTAAATTTCAGAATTGTGAATGAGATGGGGGCTGTCTTCTGAAATCCTCTTCGGTTTCTGTCACATTTGTTAAAACAAGACAAAATTGTACTGTTTCCTCTTGGAGCCACTGTGGAAAGATTTAGAAGGTGGGCTTTAATGAAAGAGATAAATAGAGCAAAGAAAGGCTCCCCAGCACCCAGCCACAGATGGACACACTCCTGATGTCCCTCTTTCCCAGCCGAGGGATTCCACCACTGGGAGAGGAAGGAAAGCACTGAATCAAAAATAAAGAGGGATGTTGAAGTATCATTATGTTTCCTAATAAATATTGATTAATATGTCATTGCAGTTTAATATATTTCTTTAGTGAAAGGGAACATTGTTCTAAAGGTGGAAGAGGTAAATCCTCATGAATATTTCATATATTTATTAATGAATTAATTTTGAGGCAGTGGGTAGTGAATGAAAGGTTTAAACCCCCTAGTAATGGTGGCATTTGAATTTTATTGTGACAAAATTTAAAGAGAGTCACATATTTTTAGACTCTGTTACCTTGGAAGGTTGGCAGCTGAGCTAGTGAGTGAGTTTTGGGAAGGTTCACCCACTTTGGTGAGCGAATCGGGGGAGAGTAAGGGAGTTTAATTCATGACTTGACTTTGGGGTCAGATCCAGTATATTTCTTTAGTTAAATCATTCACTTTCCCAGGTTAATTTTAACATTTTGGGTAGGCTGTTCAGGTTGAGGGTGAAACTGTTCCTTTTATAATTGGTTTCTGCAGGATCTTGTTACTTTGAACTGTCCTGTATTACATAAAAATGCCAGACCTTGCTACTCTGCCTAAAAGTGCTCCCTGCTGCAGTCCCTTGTGTCTAACTTTGTATTTTCTTCTTAAAAAGCGGAAACGTGGCTCATATGGCCATATCATGTAGAGGATATTTTATAGGTGTTTATTTGATAGAAATTTCTGTTCATTTCTGTGATATTATTGAAATAAAATTCCTTTGGTAAGACTGAAGTTTGAAGGAGAACTTAATATTGTTTCTCATTTAAAATATGTATGAATAAATGATTACAAATTGACAGATATTGCTTGTAGTGAGTCCTTTCTTGAGTGAAAAACCAATTTCTATTTCCTTCTTAATTTAAGAATTCAAAATTGTTAAGAGAGAGAAAGAGAAACTAGATGCAGACCCAACACAAGCAAAATGAACTATGAATTGAAAATTTAATCACTGCTTTTGTTTTCAGGGCCATGTTGCACTGCACAAAATCTGCAGATGAACCAGCTTTTCCTTAGGATTTATTAGTAACAATAACAGAGGTACAGCAGGTGGTTGTGGAGAAAATGCAGTGTTCTCCAGGTGTTTGGGTCCATGCACTTCTGAGAACTTGTGTCTTTTTCAGAGAGCTCACCCAGAGGATTCGCTCACTTACCAGGCTTTTATTATTCCATTAAATAGTGTACAATATTTTCTGGTTTAATTTGTTCTGAAATAATTCAGCCATACTTTATAATGCCTTATGGAACTCATCAATATTGTCTGTGTATCTGTCTAATGAGAGTTCAGTAAATTAGCATATTCATTAAACAAACAAATTATTGTTCTGTTAGTAATTGGTGACTGCCTGTTTCTCAGCAGATGAGTGATGTCAACTGGCATCTATTAGTTTAGTGTGCTTTGTTACCTACAGGTAGGTAATCTGTGGTTGATATCCTTGCTTTATTAGGTTCTATTAGAATAATCACTACTGTCTGGTGAGGGAAGAAAAGTAGTTTCTCTTAACTAAAAAGCATGAGATCCCTAAATATATCTTCCTTAGCTTTTCAGTTAAAATAGCTTCCTTCTCTAAAGCTGACATGTTACTAGTTTAACAAAGCTCTTCCCTTCATTTCTTTGATGTTTGTCGCCGTCTTTGTTTCCTGCTGTGATGGTCTGTGATTCCTGCCTTCCTATCTCTGCTTTGCAGGGGCTCCTCTTAAAAAGAATCTTGCAATGTGTAACGAGAAATTGGCCTTTCCTTGAACTATGGGAAAGTATTCAGAGGAAGATTTAACTAAGCACTTGTCTTGATTGCATGAATTAGAGCTAAATGGTGACACAAACACCTAATATAGTAATAAAAAAAAATCCTGTGATTGTTTTAAACTGGATTTCTGAAGTAAAATTCTTCTGGAGTGTTACTGTTCTGGGCAGTGAATTGCAGTGAATTTGAGTAATTGCTTTGGAAGGAGAAATGCACTTGAGCAGGTAATTTCATATCGTCTTCCCCAAGCTTGGTTTGCAGCAGGCAGTGCTGTCTCATTTTCAGTAATGAGAACTTCTGAGCAGAGGTGGTGGCCTGTTTCACTCCTTTGAAGTTGTTAAACTTGGCATACTTACACAAAACTTGTACTTTCCAACCTCTTGGCCACCCTCTCAACTGTTTGAGTCCAATTTTTGTAAACAATTTAACAATAGCAATCCTAATAATTATAATAACTGTGAGCTCCTTTTATAACCAAGCCCCTGTTTCTTTTTTTTTCTGTATTTTTTGAGTATATGAAGAGAACCATTTAGTTATTTAAAACAGGCATCTTGTTTCAAAGAGTTGTAGATGTTAGGAACAGTAATAATTATCCACCAGAACAGGCAGTCCAGATTTACTAAACAAAAAGGTAGGGACATACTTCATATGTTTTTTATTTTACTTGAAGTTAGGTTTCATAAACCTTTGTTGCACTGACAGATCTCACTCGTTCTGAAAAGTGAGTATATGGTTCAGTGGTATAAAACAGTAAATTGCCCCTGCAGTTTATTGATCAAAATGCCTTAGCCTTTAGAAAACTGGGAAATGTGATAGTTTGTGTTTTGTTTCTTTTCTGTGAGATGTACTGTATTTTACTGCTCAAGATATTTTGCGTGGTATATTTTCAGGAGTGAATATGGAGCTAAAAGGCCTATAGATGTTAACTAGGTTTTGTGTGTTGGTTTTAATTCAGTGAAAATTAATTCCCATTTGTAGGACTAAATAATAATAATAATTAACTGTTGAAAGGTCTTCAGCTGTACCTGTGGATTTTAAAATCAAATGCCCTTGTTTCAGGTCCTGTCTGCTTATGGTGCTTTGATACAGACTAAAAAATAAGCAATTCCTGGCTGCTGGGAAAAAAAGTATGGAAACTGTTTTAGTCAGGGAAATATTCAAGACTTCTTCCTAAACTAGCTCACAGAATCAATTTTATCCCTCATGAATATATCACAGAGGTCTAGATTGAGACTTTGATCATAATGCTCGGTGTTGGATGAGGCTGCTGGACTCTGCTGGTACCAAAGGGACCTCGCTGCCATATGGCATCGCAGCTAAAGTGGGCAATTTGGGATGGGGATGCAAGACAGTTTCCTCTGTGGCTTTTAAATAGGATGACCTGGATGCTAGCTCCTGCTTTGGAAGATTAAAATTGCTGGTTTGTGGCAGCCAGCAGGACGTTAGTTTGGAAGGGCATTTGCTGTCCTGTTTTCCATAAAGTGCCCCCAGGTTTGCAGCATTGGCCATCTCTGGAGAGAAGGGATGTGTGGTTTGGCTCGACGGGACAGACCTTACAGCCCATCAGCCTTACCACGACTCTTTCCATTTGCATTTGTGCTTGAAAGACTTGCTTTCCTACACAGCATATTTTTGCTTTTTATGACTTACATTTGTGATAAACTTCCGTTTAGTGTGGTGCCTTTTTGCTAAATTTTTGTTTCTTGTCAGGTTAACTTACTCATTTTGGGGGCACTGCCAGCAAACTGAAATAAGTGGTTTAGTTTGTTTTCAGTGGCCTATGTGGTATATTTTAAGTATGTGACCTAATAAAATGTGTCTATACCCGCAGTGGTTTTTATGAGGGTATTCAGTTTAGTTTATTTGTGATGGTTTCTTTTTGAGAGAAAACTTCTACATCTTTGTCAATTACAGAGGCTGTATGTCAATAAATATAATAAAGATTTATTCCTCATATTGATGAATGGTCTGCTCTTTCATTACTGTCATCTTTGTGTATCTGTTTTCCTTTATATGCGCTTGGAATTATATTACTGGTCAGAGTGCACAAATTGAATAAACTGGAATGCTGTAGAATGTGTTGGCTAAGCAAATAGATTTTTTTTGGTGACAGGCATTTATTTTTGATCACATACACTAAACACACCTCCTTTTAATTTCAGATACAGAATACATCTGAAAGACCTCCTCAAAAACACCACAGTTTTTCTTCCCAACTGACTTATTTCCAATATAACCATTACAATGAAGTCCAAGTTTATAAAACTTGGTACTTTATATATTTGACATATAATTTGCATTCATGCAGGGATAATTTGTGTTGCTAGAGCTGTTTCATACTGGCACAGGATCTGTAAGCACAGTTAGAGCAACTCGGCTTCAGTGGAGCAGCAGAGGGGGAAGAAAGAAGTGGGCATTTATTTGACCAGCTTTACTGCCAGGTGCTTTTAAGAGGCTCATCTTTGTTTTGTGATATTAATACTGGCTTCCATTCATACTGTGAATGAAAAGGGAATTTTGAATGTTAAAGTGTGTCTTTTAACAGTAATGCAATAAAATGCATTAAGCTATGTTAATGAAAACAGCAGAGCTCCTCAAATTGTATAGGTGTGTCAAGGGATGTTCAATTATCCTAGAAATTTGCTTAGTGGTGGTTTTGTTTTCTTTAATAGTGTTGATTAACACTGGATTCTCTTTCCCAAGCTGGAATTATTGGCATTTTACAAAGGTAGAGATTTGACCCAGAGAGCAAATAAATATTTATGCTTGGGGTTTTTTTAGGCAAATGATCTAAATATGAACACAGGACTTGATATGGTGAAATACTTAGTTGTGGATGGTTATCCAAGGTTGTTCCATGTGGAATAAGTGAAATGGCACTAAATTCTTTGAAATTTGATTTTTTTAAGACCGAGAGGTCTCAGTTGTAATACAAGATATAATTTGAATCTTGGGTTGTTTGTCAGACTTGACCTTTCAGTTATTCTTTTTGACAGCTTCTTCATATACTTATTACAGAACAGGCTTAAGTGATTCTATCCTGTTTACTCTATTTTAAAAAGTCAGCCTTGGATATTTTACCAAAGAATGAGAAAACCTTATATTGAGCATATAGGTTCAGGTGAGAAATAATCAGTCACATTATGTGATAAAGTTTGGGTTTACTGATGCTGCTCTTGTTTTGTGCTTATGTGGAACATTTATTTTCGAGCAGAGTTTTGCTGAAGTAGTTAGCATGCAACTTGCAAACTTCTTGATGAACGTGTTAAGACAGTTTCTTCTGGTTTTATGTGTGTGTGTTTTCTTTTTCCTAAAGCAAGCACTCAGAAGATACCTCCTGGGTCATCTGAAAGATGTTGTACGTCAGAGCAGTTAATGCTGCATATATAACAACGATGTCTCTGTTGCAGTGTTTTCGAAATCTGGGTGGTTTTTTTTAATATATTGAAGCAAATTTCTGCTAGAAAATGTCATTCCACTCCTGTTTAACTAAGTTGTTATTTTTTTATTCCTTATTATTTAAATAATACAGGGTTTTTTTCTTGTCATGTGACAGGTAAAGAATTGGCAAATGGAATAGTGGAAGAATAATGCAACTGCTCTCCAAATACATTTTTTGTGCTGAGCCTTTAGCATTTTATATAAAAAAACCCCAAACCACCAAACAAAAAGGTCTTAAATAAGAGATTATGCTGGTTATATGAACAATCAATTTTTTCTCTAGCAGTAGTCAATAAACCACTGATACAGTTCTGCAACAGCTGACCTTGTTAAGATGACTAAATAGAAATGTTTGATTTCTTGGTGTGTGTGCCACTCATTTAATCATGCTCTTGGTCTCTGCTTAAATAAAGAAGGAATTTGAACAGAAATCTTGTTCAGAACAAAATACACAATTTCTCATAACAATAGTTTTCTAAATTCTCTTCACTCTATAGACTTTTGGTCCACATTAGTGCGATTCTGACTGGTAACAAAAATCATGGAGGTTGGGGAAGGAAAGGGAGATTAAAGGTGAACCCCAACCAATATTTTGTGCTTTTGGAAAATGCCAAATAATTCTAGCCAGCAGGAGAGAACCTGGTGTCAAATTTGTACTTGATTAAATAATTTTGCCTTCATCTCGCTTCATGTTACTGCTCAGTTGAGGCCTTTTGTTCCACTTACTTGAGTTTTGGGATTTTTGATGTTGTCAGGCTCTAAGGAAATGTTATCAGTTGTAAAAGAGTACTATTTAAGTGTATTAATCTCTTTGATAAGCACTTACATTAGAAATTTAATCTTAAGAAATATCTTATTAGGATGAATTTAATTCCTCTCTAAAGCTTTATTATTTTAAATAAGATTTTATTTTCTGTGTGCTGCTAGTAATGTTTTCTTAGTTTTATGAACTGATTTATTCTTAAACTCTATTTGTGATTTAAAAATAAAGAAGAAAACCCCCACCTTTAGATTTACCAGGCAGATCTGAATCTCAAATAAGAGCCACTCTGCATCTACAATGTGTACATCAATACACAACACAAAGTTCCCATATGAAAGGAGAACAGAAAAATGCCACCGACGGAAAATTTTCTGATTTTTGTCTGTCATCTTATGAAGATGAAAGATGTCACACAGGGAGTCAGGGTTTACTGAAGTCCATACACAATTTCCAGTCTCTTCTTCACTGGCTGGTGGGACAGGATCTGCTCCTTGTACTCCAGCCCAGCCTCACAATAAAGAAACAGATGAAACACAAATACATCTGGAACTGCTGAAACAGGCTGGGTTTCAGCTGGGATAGAGCTTCATGGAAACATCTGAGAGATCTCTGGTGTTTTCTGATACGATTTTCTGACTGCTATGTGGGGAAAGGACATAAAAGTATTGAGGCAGGGAAAAGCTTGGAAAAGAAGGTGGTGAGAATCAATAATGAACAGCAATTACTTAAAGGGAGGTTCTGCTTTCCCTTGCTTTAGGTTCTCTTTTAGTTGCTTCTGCATTTCCTCTTTCAGATGGAGAGTATTTTTCTGATGGTGATTTACCATCTAACTCTTTAGTCTGCCTTTGAGGAGAGCTGGAACTGAATTGGCAAATCTAGCAGAGCTGTTTGATGCTGCTGAGAGCAACGAAACTGCAAAACGGGAAAATAAAAAATACAAAGACACGTGATGCCAGAGTTGTTCTGGGCCTGATTAACATCTCCTTCTAATAACTTTAGGGGGAAGGGTTGGATTATGGCTGCCTGTAGAAGACTGTGGGAAATAGCTGTTCTCAAACCTCTCTACTCTTCCCTAGGCTTTTTCGAGGCTGCACCTTTGTGCAGTGTTCCTCTTACTGTCAGTCTCAGGTGTGGATTTATCTGTAGAATGTATAAAAGTTTGTGATGCCCAAGAATTTATGCTATTTGAAGCCCATTTAAAATTTTTGAGAGTGCTTGTATGAATGTATTTGGAGGGTTGAGCTTCAAGACTCTTGTATATATTCAGATAAAGATTTATTGCAACCGAAACATCTTTGAGTTGGGAATTGGTTCAAAGAATCATCTATTTACTCATGTTTCTGAGATTTTGTGGTCACTTTCTTTTGTCTTCACCCTAAAATGCATGTCCACAGCTGTTTTGATTTTTCAAGGTGGTCTTGAAAGGGCAATCACCTTTGCAGATTCAAAGCTTGTGCTTTGTTTCATCTTTTGTAACTGCCTTAGTTTTCCTGCTGTTCTCAAGACATATGGTGTGTATCCTGCGAGTGCTTTAAAGAAAGTTTTTCATCTTCCTTGCTCTTCAGAGCTGCTGGTACAGACTTCACATACTTATTAATTTTATCAAGCAGTTCATTCACAACCAGGAATTTGTCTTTTGTGCAAAGTCTTGATTGAAAGTCCTCAGTTGGCACCACCTCAGTTGGTTCAATAAGTCTCTCTTAGAATTATGTAATATAGGAGGGGGGAAAAAATGCTCACTCACCTGGAGCTTGTAGGCTTTGCTTTTCTGTGCCAGCAGTTTTTGAGCAGACCTTTGTCTCATCACCCTTCGGATTGCTTTGACAGTTTTCAAAGGAATTATTCTCTTATTTCCTTTCTGTGTTCCTCAGACTGTTCTGGTTCATGATTTAGGAAAGAAATATTATCATAATATCTGAATTGTCCAGTTTTTATAAGAGAACAGACCCATGTCTTTGTGTTTATGTATATCTGCACTGTGTGCATATGTAATAAGATTTTTAGCATCTCAGCAGTGAAGTATCTCTGTGGGACATTTTGAGTTATGTTTTTGAATTGTAAAGCTGTTTTATCCCAAAAGCACCTGTAAGGTGCCAAGAGGGTGTTTGGAGCAGAGGTCACTGCAGTTCCTGTTGAGCAACAGCAACAAAAGCCTTCCCCAGAATGAGATTGTTTGAATATTTTCCTTATTTATTTGATTTAGCTCAGCTTAGTATTACCTGCATGTGAAACTGATTTCTTGCTCTAAGTTATGAATAAAATGTTTTGAAGACTCAGTCTTAAATTATGAAACCAGTTACCAAAATTTTATCAGCTTTATTACTGAACTTCAGAAATGTTTAGATAAACCTATAGGGTCCCTCCTGGCCCCTAATGTTAATGTTTTTGTGGAAGTGATCCTGAAGTAATAATTGTTAAAGCCTAGAAGAGAACTTATAATAGAAAACAAATGTCAACAATTATGAAAGTGACTTTAAATTTTGACCCTCCATTTGAAGTATTGCATAACTGTAATAACACATTGAATAGCATGGAGGAATGTAAATCATGTGAGGTGTCTGTATGATGTGTAGAATTAGAGATAGCTACAGAACAAACTGACAATGTCATTTTGTTCCTCTAAAATATGTTAATCAGGTTATGGATAAAAGGATTTAAAATGTCATTCTCAGCTATCTGTAACTGTTTAAGTTCAGTGGGAGTCACTTTTACAGAAAACATGCAGTTATACACTGTAAAAGATGGGTTTGTGTTTTCTTTTGTCCTGCGTTTCAAAGAGAATAGAACAGATGGGAGTTTGCTTTTGAGACAACTCAGCCTGTAAACCTCGAGTATTGTGAAAGGGTGTGTGTTATTAAAAGAATTTAGCATGGAGGGGTTTTGTTTTCATTAAAAAGTAGCATTAGGTTAATATTTTTTTATTGTGCTGTTAGAGATCAAAGTGTTAGTATAGTAAATAATCCTCTTTGTCTAACATTTCTAATTATATAGCACTGGCTTGTGTGTTGTGTTCCTTACTTCAGAAGAAACCAAGAATTGATTGTGGCTGGCTGCCAGGAGGACAGCAGTTTGTCTCTCCATGTGGGAAAAGCATCTTTTGCTGGCACAAAATGGGATTACACCATTGCCAGCAGCCAGCTCCACCTTTGCCATTATACCATTGCCAGGAGTCAGCTCCAGCTCCTTAATTACTGCTTTTGTATGTAACAATTTACTCTGTGTGGAGCATGTGTCCTTTCTTAAAACCATTCAGTAAAGATCCTGTGACTCCTATAGTGTCTCAAGGTTTCCTGCCAGGACAAGCAAATGTGATGTCTTTGTTTGTGTGAGGTTTTTGTGTATTGGTAGCCATGGGGTGTAGATATGTTCCTATTCCCTCAAGGGCTCTAAAATGCCACTCTGGGAATGAGGAGGGAATTCTCCAGCTGTTGTTGGCCTTGCATGATTGATGTGGCTGTGCTGGTGTCCTCAACAAAACCTAGTTAGAGGCACAACCAACAAAGCAGAGATTGCAGACCACTGAAAATATATGTATTAGTGTATAGTTTCTTACAAAATAATGCTAGTTCCATGCCTGTTGTTGTTCTTCTCAGGTATGCTGCAACAAACGCATAGAATCAGCAGAAATAATTTTATAGGGAGGAATTAGATGAAATGTCATAAAATAAGGATATTTAATATGAAATGGAATTTGTTTTAAGGTTAACAGTCTGTTGCTATTTTTATAGGAGAGGATAACATAAAAACATAAATAGAGTTCAAGCCAAATTTGCCTTGATATTAAATGCAAGACATTTTGTCTGGCCAAGTGAGCTTTGTGTGGCTTTTAAAAAATATCTGTAGCTTTCAGGGTACTTGGGATGCACAAATGTTGAGAAAAGGCACTTAGGTAAATCAATACGTATTTTACCTTTTCTCTGGGTGTTGTTTAACTGCTGGTTTGAGATAACCATAAGGTGGAAGAGCTCAGTGGGCTGTCTCATGAACTGTTCTTAATGAGCATTATGTTTTTTTCCCCTCTCGTTTTTTCTAGACTGTTCAATTAACCCCCAGACGATGGCTCAACCTGCAGGAGTACCAAAGCAAAAAAATAATGGCAGACCATGGGGTTACAGTTCAGAGATTCTTTGTCGCCGATTCTGCAAATGATGCCCTGGAGGCTGCTCAAAGACTGAGTAAGTTGACTGATAATGGGAGGAATCTGCTTCACTGGGTAGCAATCTGGAAAATAAATTGTTTTCTAATAAGATGTACACAGTCTTTAAATTCATGCTTACTGAAAAGGTTTGATATTTTATCCAGACCATAAATATAGGCTTAATTTTTTTTGTGAACAAGTTTATAACAGCAATATTTAGAAATTCATTTCTCAAATATTTTACATGCAGCATGTAACATGAATTCTTTAATTAACATAATAATTCAGAACGTCATGAACAGTTGCTGAGAAAAAGTTTTTTTGGTATACTTGATATAATTTAAGGAACCAAAATGAATTTGTGTAAAAAGCCATTTTCAAACAAAAATTCACTCTATTAAAAAGCAAATGAAGGGGAACGCTGTGGACTCTCCATTTTAAAAGATACTTAGAACCTATTTGGACACAGTCTGCTTTAGCTGACCCTGCTTTGTGCAAATGGCTTGGACTAGACAACGTCCTTTTTGCAGCCTCAACTGTTTTGTGATTCTGTGAAGAAATAAAATGTGTGAATGAATTTTATAGATGTAAATTTCTTGATGTGGGTGTCCATATGAAGAAATAAAAAAGGTGAGTTCAGTTACCATCACAAAAGGACGTGACAGTGGCTTGGAGAGAAGATCCTGCTTCTGGAACTTTATTTTGGTTCTGTGACAACATCTTCGTTTTAGTACGGTGAGCATAAGATAATATTGGTCAGAAGGGAATTTATGTAATAGCTTTTTTCTCTAAAAGAAAGTGTTGAAGTACTTTGTCAATCTGTTCTAACTCTGAAATAATTTTTCTCCTTTTTAAAGTTGAGTAGTTTGCACAGTTTTCATTTAGCTTTTGTTCATATATCAAACATCAAAATGCCAGAGGCCAGACATTATTGTAGTGTAATTGTGTAGTAACAGGAAGGTATTTTGGTTTATGCTTTACATAATGCACAGGCCACTTGCTTAAATGCATTTCAGTTTTGCACACTGGAAGGTAAATTAACACAACTTACTCATATCCAAATCTCATCAGAGCTCAAGTAGCTGAGCAGCATTAGCATAATGGCTCGTTCAATCTCTAGAACTTCGTTAAGGTGATACATTTTTCACTGATCCAAGCCTTCTTATGACAATCTGTATATTTGAAAATATGTTTGAAACAAAAAATTAAATGCAGCTGTTATGGTCATTTAGCATTGCAAAATGGTAAAGTTTGACACAAAGCAAAGCACATAAAATTGGAATGTTTCCTCATGTCTGGATGTCTTGAGAAAATCAAGAAGTGCTAACTGAAGCTGTGGCAGGTTTATCACCAATCTTGCAGCACTTAAACTCTCCTCTTCGTGATTGAACTCATAAACGGATTGGTCTGTCCAATAACTATTGCTATTTTTGATCTCTATGACTATTTGGAGAAATAAATTACTCCATTAAAGGCAGTGAACCTCATCAGTTTTATAATGCTAAGTTTATTTTAAATAACCTCTATAGCTTGCTTGCTTTGCAAATCACAGAAATATCAGTCTATTCAAAACAAACAAACTGTGTTTAAATAATCAAAAGTAAAATCTAAAACAAAAAAACATTTGCCAATGAAACTTTATCAGATAAATTGTATTTCAATTGTGTTGGCTTGTTAGCCCTTCAGAAGGTGTAAGTCAGTGGTACATTTCTTCATTTGATGTAGTTGCTTTCAGCCGTGCTGCACTGCTGAGCATGAAAGAATTGTGGTTTATGGTGTGGAATCTATTTCATGTTGGAATGACTGACTCTCCATTGATCCACTTAATAATTAACAACATCCTCGTAGTCATTCTGATGGTGTGCTGTCCTTGTACTTCTAACATGCACTTGGAAAACTAAGAATCAAGAACATGAGTTTTGCTATTCTGGTCATTGTTATTCCAAGATTTCACTGGCTTTATCTTCTTTATGATCTCTCAGATTAATATTGTCTCTGTCACTCAGGTTTATCTGCACAATTTGCATTGTATATGTAACCACACAAAGCAAAAAGGTGTGGGAAAACAGGAAACTTCAGCCTACAAAATAAAATACCCAGTGAAGGCAGTTTGGGGATGTTGTTGATAGGCATTTGCAGTAAAATATGGGGAGAGTCCTATCGGCCCTGCCGAGTCCTCCTCAAAAATCTGACGTTTTAAATGCTCAGTGCCACATTGCAGCTGTCCTTAACTTTTGCTTCTTCAAACAAGAAAAGATGCATGTCAGCATATTTTAAAGGTAAAAATAGGATAAACTCTCAAAACTTGAAAGTCAAAGGTTCAGTATTTATCTTGTGAAATTCCTTCTGTAGCCCTCCTGAATACAGGAGAAACAAGAACTTTCCTTTATGATCTTACAGCATTACATCACTCGTATGGGTCTGTGTGTGTCACAAGGAGATAGGAATTTCTGTCATGGAAGTCTGCATAAAGTCTGGAATTCACAATTTAATTTCACAATTTCACCAACTATTTTGTGCTTGACAGATCTGCCTTTACTGCTGCAGGGCCTGTGCTCACCAGTTTTGCTATTGTTGGATTTCCTGTTGAGGCAATGGAAAGAGATGAGATTAGATAATTTTTGCTGCTGTCTTCACTTGTCGGGAAGGTGTTAATGCATGTCTTCTTGAAAGGGTTTGCCTTTATCCAGTATCAGCAGTTTTGTTACACTTTGCTCATTTCCTCTGTTTCTCTCTATTTTTATTAATATGTACACTGAATGTTAATTTTCTCAAAGACTTTCAAAACTTACCAACTGCACAAAAGGCAGTCTACGAGGAATTTTTAATGGAATGAAAGGATTGATTTTTTTTTCCCCTTCTAAGATAAGAATGGCAGATGTAAAGCAAATTAACATGACATCACTAATACTGACTTCAAAAGAAGTTGTACGCAATAAAGAATACAGAATTAAGCCCCAAGGAATTCATTGCCTTCTATGTGCTAAGCAATTTTCAGGTGTAACTCTTGTAGAGAAGGCAATATTTACAGACTGCCAAGAAATTCAGTTGCTGTAGTTTTCTGGTTTATGTTGAAATTCCTTGGTTTTCAAGAGAGGAAACAAAAAGACATTGTGCTGTTTTGCTGCACAGTATGGTGTTGCCTGATCTGCTCCCTGAAGAAACTCAATCTGTAAACAAGTTCTTACAATTCCACTGCAACCATTTAATAGAAAGTGAAATATTTGGGAGCTGAAATGTAAGCTCATCTGGCTGTTTCTGTATTAACTCACAAGTCTTCTGATCTAATTCTCATTTAATTTAGGGTTTCTTTACCTGGAGAAAGCATTTCCTTCCTTGCTGTTTCTTTTCCTGTACTGTCGTACCAATACCTAAGGAAATAATCCTTTTCTATGATATTTATCCTCCCACTGAGGGTGTGTGCATTGCCAGTGCCTGCCTTGTGCATCATTTCAGGGCTGCCATCTGCTCTGGGCTCCTCCAGCAGAAGCCCTTAAGTCTCGTGCTCTGCTCCTTGAGCTCTGCCTGATGGAGAAGTCATAAAGAGCCCCATCATTTCAAACTAGGAGCTGGACAGAGCTGAGAGGGGCTGTAATTATTCTGGAGGGGATTGCTGTGCACTGTCTTTTGGCTTTTTGAATCAGTGGAGGACTTAGAGGTGGCTGGCACTGCTGACAATCCTGAATCGATGCTGGGAACTTGGCATGTGTTTTCTTTGTCTGAATTTTAACAAAAGCAATAGAATGCTGCCTGTTGCCACTTAGGGTGTTTCATTACATTTAGGAATCAGTCAGGTGCAGTGTTCACACTCTATCACAGAGAAATGCAGTTCAATTGAGTGCAAGGTTTTTATTCACTCTTCCTTAAAAAAAAATATAACGAAATATAGCCTCTGCATGTCCTATTTCTATTGCTTATGCATGAGGGAACTCATAAAATTTGGTTTTGGACTGAAGGCATGCTTTTTATATCAGCCTAGAGAGGTAAACATGTATTTTATAAAAAAACAGAAAAGGTTTATTGAAGCATCTTTTCATGAGGTCATTTACCTGTCACCTATTATTCACCATTTTTTAGAATATTGAAAGAGTTCTTGGTCATGTGAGCACCAGTCTCCTTCCTAGCTCAGCTCTTGGGGTTTTTTCCTTCCCATGGCTTTTTAATTTAAAGGGATGACTGCATTTTTAGATGCTGTTTTAGATACCTTATCTGAAAATTCACCTCTCTAGTACTAGTTGTGGAAACCACTTGAAAGCAATTTGTGTTTAGAAGGGATCAACAATTGACCTTTAGGTTGGCAGTGTCTTTTTTGTGCAGATGATAAATAATTTGGTGGTGATAATGCTGTCTGCATTTAATCTAAGCTTTTATGCTGGGAAAATTAAAAACATCCTTGAATCTGATATTTCTGAGAATATTTGAAATGTGAATTCAGGTTCCTTTTTGTTACACCAGGAAGAGCTTTTCTATGAGTATCCTGTACAGACTGGCCCTCTATATAAAGTTTTATTTGAGCAACTTGGCTACTTAGCTGATCTTTCTTTACTGCTGTCGTGGGGTTTCTTTATGTGATTTAATTTCCTCTCTGTGTCTCTCCATTGGGATAGGTAGAAAAATTGCTTCTTTCAGCATTTCTGTGATTTCCATATTTCTTTCCATTGTATGCTTCACTGTGTAGTAATAATTTTTCACCTGTGCATAATGAATTATTTCTCAAAATGTACTTAGTGGTTATAACTAGTTCTTTTTGGAGCCACTCGGGTTATCCTTTTCTGCATATGTTGGAAAAATCACGTGTTGCTGCAATAGCATTCCAGGGAACTGTACACAGAAAACTTGTTCCCTGGCAAGGAACAGCTCTCCCGTAAGTCCTCTTATTTTCTCTGACAGCTTTTATTAAAGTTCCTTAGACTTAAATTATAGCTTTCTGAAACTGTTCTTTCAGGCAAAATAATGCTGTAAGTTATTGACTAATATGATTCTTTTCTCAAATGGGTAAGTATTTAGAAAACAACCTGTTAAATTTAATAGAAAACTGGTGGTGGATGAGCTGCCTTTGGACCACATTTAGCGTTACTGAGCATGAGTATTTCTCTATTCCACTTAATGGATTTTGCCTTGTCAGAGTGATGAAATCTAAGATTAGAGTGAATCTGCATTTTCCATCCACTTCTCAATGATAGAAAATACCTGTTAACACACTGTTATTTCCAGTCTTTGTAGGCATTTCTCAAATGCATCCATTTCAAAGCTCCACAGAATTTGTCAGTCTGTGGTTATACTTTATATCTGTCCCTTGTTCAGTTCCCTGTTTCTTAGAGCCCTTTCCTCACTGTGTCCATTTGCTCTTGTTTCTTCTAAACCCCTCTCCCGCCTTATAAATTCTGATTGAGAAAATCCTTTTCCTTTTTTTTTGTGCTAAACTGTCATTGTTGCCCTATTTAGCATAGTTAGAGCACCTATTTAGCAGCTGTGTACTGCTAAAAGCCATTTGTGTGCATATTGGTTTTTTGCTTGCTGAAGTGCTTTGCTCAGACCAACATTTGCTTGACTTGGCAATCATAGAAAGTGATGTTTCTGTGTGTGATCAGAAGACAAATACTGATTGCTAACCAAGGTTTAAATGGTATTTAAATATTATCAAATAATATTGTTCAAATAATATTTTCAAATGGTTCAAACAATAGTTTTTTTCTACATTTGTCCATGTTGCAATTATTTGATTTTTGGAGAAAATTCCCAGATATCATGGTTGGTGCAAATAACTTGAAAATTCTCCCCTGTGTCTGAAAATGATGAAAATAATAAACTAGAGTAAAAATTAGGAAGGCAACATGTTGTTTGCTGCAGCTAAAGTAATTCTTTGTAGGAGGCTTGGTAATCAATATGTCAGTGACCCAATTTATTTACCTCATCTACTGGATGAAAAAGATCAGTCATGGAAAATCAGAGGAGCTAGGAAAGGTGTTAAAGGGTTCTGTTCACCAAAGGTGCTTTACTAGAAAAAGTCCTGGGGAATTTGCTGTGACACAGCTACAGAACAAACCAGGAGTAAAGCACCTATGCATAGCAGCTCTTTTATGAACATTCTTCATTTCCTCACACATTATTTTTAGGTACTTTAACTTAATCTGTCTTGGAAACCTGCAGGGGCTCTCTGCTTTGCTGCTTGTCTCATTCCACCTCTGCAGCTCAGCAATGTTTTTCCACCCAAGCCCTTGGCACCTCTGTGGAAAGCAAGCAGCTGTGGAACAACACATGCATTTGTTGGTAATGGCCACATGTGTTGCATCCTGCATGCCAGAAAAAACAGGCAGAGAAACTTCCAGCTTGTCTAACTGGGATTTTGAGTTTTATTCTTTTTCAAAGATAGTTAGTAAAAGATTTTCTCAAAGCTCACCACTGGGTATTGTGTTGTTTCAAGTTGAACCTTTCTGTTTCAAGTTAACTTACAAATTGTGGCTTTTTTAATGCTTTGTATATGGAAATTCTTTGCAGGACCCTCTGTCTCCAGAGGAATTACACAAATAGTTAATTTCAAATGCATTGTAATGAAAAACAAATTGTTTTCTTTTTCTTATCTGTTCCCTTTGTTAGAGAATTGCATGCTGAGTGTGAGTCAGTAAATGCAAGCTTGAGACTGCTTACATTAGTTGGATATTTTATAACCATTCTTTGTCACCAAATGTCTTCATATTCAATAGATTTATAGTAATATGAGTAATGGCTTGGGGGCTAACAAATCAAAATCTCATTTCAGATGTTTGACACTAATGTTGAGCTGACTTATTGTTCTCTGTGTTGGATTTCTGATCAAATTACCAAAATAGCTGCTTGAAAGTAAAACACAAAGTCAAAAATACTCTAGAAATGGGGTGCTGAATTCAAAATGTATTGTGTGCCCCAGAGAGTGGGCCTTTACAAATTTCAGTTGTGTTAAGTACACTACTGGATTTTTGTTTGTAAAAGAAGGAGTCGGCAGAAGTCATAGTTCTCGATTCAGGAGTTTTATCAGGCAGTAAAAATTGCAAAGTTTTACAAGGAAGGTACAAGATGACTGCTGGTATTTATGCCACTCTTGTCACACCATATTTTATAGTTCTTCAAGGTAGTTTTGCAGCTGCAAAACAATAACCAGATGCGTAATTGAGAAGCAGCTGCATGAAATTTTCATTTTTTTATGCATAAAATCAGAACCATTAGACACACTTTATGTATAAGGTATGAAATACTGAACAACAATGTTTTCTCTGTAGTACTAGCAGCTGTGTAAAGGAGAGAAATCATTCCTTCTACACTCTCTAGATGCCCATCAGCTTCTAACTATTTGGGGGCCAATTACTGAAACCAAGTTTCATTCTTCTCTGGTTTTCTTTCTTCTCTTCCTTATTTGTTACTCTGTGCTCTGTAGTGCTGCATCTTCTGTGTGATCAGTCCCATAATCCTGCATATAGGGGTCTCAAATACACAATTTATGTTTCTGCCTGTTTTTCATTTAAACATTTTAGTAGAAAGACTAATAGTAAAAGTCATGTTGAGTTCAAAGAATATAAAATCTAAGAGGGAATGATGGCAGTCCTGAGATAGGATAGTTTATAATTGATACTATCATAATTTCCCTGATCTCCAGTGGTGTCCCTCAGGTGACACAGGGTACAGCAGGAAGGTACTGTTGTTGGTAATCCACTTTCTATATATAATTTATCTGGGAAGGTTGTTTGGTTTTTTGGTTGTTTTTTTTTTTGTTTGTTTGTTTGGTTGGTTGGTTTGGTTTGGTTTGGTTTGGGTTTTTTTTGGTTTTTTTTTGTTTGGGTTTTTTTTTTTTTTGTGTGTGTTTTTTTTTGTTGTTGTTGTTTGTTTGGTTTGGTTTGGTTTGGGTTTTCGGTTTTTTTTTGTTTTTTTTTTTAAATTGTCAGTTGTCTCTGTTAAATTTGCTACACGTTTGTCTTTATGGACCAGGTGGTGGCCTAGGTTGGGCTGGATTGATGGGAAAGGATAATAACTTGTACATTTGCTATGAAAGCACATGGTTTTGAACCCAGCCAGGAATCTCTCACAACTGACTTTTTAACTTGTGTGAAACTCAGAGAACACCCAGCATCCATCCAGCCTCCATCCCACGGTTCCCATCCCCTATTTCCTCCTCAGCCTCCTCCAGTCAATGAGGTAATATTAACTGGTATTTTGCAAAGGTTAGGATGACTTGGAAGAGCTTGTTTTATCTTTAAAGATGGGAGTAATTTACAAGTTGAATATATCAGCAGTTGAGAAGTATGATCATAGGAGGCTGTGATTATTATTTTTTTTTTGGTGGATAATCTCTACCTAAAATGGTAGAGCAGTTTTTGAAGCTGAGTATGTTCTGACATTTTGTTAATCTGCTACTTCATATTTGAGAAAGTGCTGTGAATTTTAAATATGTTTATCTACATTTCTTCAAATATTTGCGGTTCAAGAAAAGTAAAATATTTCAACACATTTATGAATACAAAATGTGTCTTTGTAACCCCTGCTGGATTCAGCTGGGAGATATTATCTGACTCTCTGCATGACAGTATATTTTAAATGATGCTCTAACCCTTGAGAATGTCACCATAAAAAAACATTTAGTGCGAATCATGTTCAGGGTAGTTCCAGAAGTTAGCTATGCTCTTATTTTAAGTGATTTTTGTTTTATTTAAAAAAATCTGAAGTTGACAGTTTTACCTATGTGTGGCATACTCTCCCCAGTCCTACAGTTAAAGTCAGCTTTTGTTTTGTGCATCATTAGGAAGGAGAGCATTTTTCTTGCACCTCCCCTGGGCTTAGCTGGACTGCTCACCTGAGTAAGATGAATATGGCTAAACTTCAGGCTATAAATCTTAAATATATTTATTGTTCTAAATACTTAAGAATAGCCCCAGAGATTCTGGAGAAAGAGAAGAGAAAGGCAACGATGAAGAGTTTGCTGTAGAAACAATTAACAACATAAAGTCAGTGGGAAGATTCACCACTGCTGCCCTGCACTTCTCCCTCTGTTCCTCCATTATTAATCTGTGTATTTTAGTAGTAACCTTCCTAATCTTGGTGTGCTGTGCTTTGTGTCCACTGGAGATTATTCTCACAATAGTCCTGGTGCCACTTCTGCATGTCCAACGCCCCTCTTGTTCTTGTTAGATAAATGTTGTATCCATTTTTTTGGTTTAGCTCATTAGATGTTCAGTGGGGTTGATTTTCTTACTGGCCTTTCCACATCTTGCCTTCGGTATAATACAGCTTTTGTTTGGATATGTTGGAACAAAAGTGGAGCAAGAGAGACTTGAGGCTGATTACTGCAAATTTGGGTGTCTTAAAAAAACCTGTTCTTATGCAATTCCCCCCTCACCCCAATAAATACAGGTTTATGTCTCATGCCATAAAGTAATCTGCCATTTAAATATGGTGATGAATGTATACTATAAATAACTTGCATATTTTATCTTTTGAGTGACATTACTATTTGAAGTGCATATGCAGATAGTATTTATTTAGTTGTTTCTTTGATCCCTAAGAAGCCAAGTTAGGTGCTTAAAGATGTTTGTATGGAAAAGTTATTTTACAATTTTAAGATGAAGAACTGTCGTGTATTTTCATATTTTATGTTGTTGGTTTACAAGATGAGACTCCTGTGTCGTTGAACTTATGCAGCTTTGTGACTGTTTTCACAATTTTAATGTTATGGATTCTGATTTATGGCTGGGTTTTATATTGAGTTTCTGATGTTTAGTGTCCTGTAAATGGTGAGATGTTTGGACTTCCACAGACCAGAGTAAGCATTCCTTCAGAAATCTCCCTGTTGATGAAGAAACAAAATAAACCAGTCAACTTAAATACTAGAGGGAGATTTCTAAGGGCCAAGGTTCAGTGGTAATTTAACATGAGTTGCGTATCACTGAAGATGTCTTGATGATGTCAAAATTTGCAGTTGTGCAGAAAGGATGCAATTAGCGCAGTTAACAGCAGGTAGGGCAACGTTAATGATATGTTCTTTTGTCTCTATGAATTGTTTTAGCTATTTAGAGCCTTATTCTTTTGCATACTATTAAGTAAATTATACTGCAAGAGACTTTCTGAGAGTAAACTGTGACCACTGTTTACACAAACGTAATTTATAGTGCCTTAGACACCAGTTCTGAACTTGACCTTGAAGTGAGAAGGTTGGAATGGAAGAATTGGCAGAAGCATGAACAAAACATCATGCAAAAGTGTTGCCTTTACAGAAAAGTTGCCCTATTGTGTATCTGACACTTCAGTAAAATCTGGAACTCTTTTCAGCAGCATAGAGAGAAGCAATAATCTACTGTAGGTTTATTTTCAGCTGTTACCTCATCTAATTTGTAAACCAGGCAGACACGATTCCATGACTGTGCAAAAGCTGAGAAGTGGGTTTTCTGATGTGGTAAAGCAGCTTGCTGACCTGAAGTCAATGAAATATTAACTAGTGCTTAGCAGTTGTCAGGATAACACAGAGCATCTGTTTTTGAGCATTCATAGGAGGGGCCATTGGGATAGTGCTTAGGTCACTTGTTTGTCATTTCCATTGCAGACTGGCTGAACCTCCACACTCAGCTGCCCAGGGTTGTAAAGCTGGTGTACGGCTGTGCTCATCTGCTGCTGACAAGTTCTACACAGATTTGAGGCATGGTCCTGCTTGTCTGGAGCTGAGGAGGTGCTGAACAGCACCGTGCATGAAGAATGTGGCCATTTCAGATGTGCTTACTCACCTGTTGTGCCAGTCCCTTTATGGGTTCAACACAGGTTCACACACTTCAATCAGCTGCACGTTCTCTTACTTTGCAAGCAAAGTTGGTGTTTACTCCAATTTTGCATTTTTACCCAGAAAAGTTCTGTTTATGAGTAATTGAGAAAGCTCCGAATTTCGCAATTTGATATGGCTGCTCACTCGTTGTGATGTTTAGACTGTGCAATTTCATTAAAATATGTAGAGTTCAATTTCCAAACATAATACCTGCCTTCGAAATCCCCACAGAGCTCAGCTTGCAGGAAGCCTAAATGAAACAGCTTTGCTGGTTTCCACAACACATTGGGGTACATCCTTTCTTGCAAATGCTGATTGCCAAACCAAAAGCTAATGCCTCTCTCTTGCTTTTATATTCATTTTTCTAGGCTAATTTAATGTTATGAAACCTGTAAAACATAAAGTTTAATGTATATCGTTATATCTTTGCTGCTGAGGTCGTGATTGGAGCTTGAGATATAAATGCTAAGCTGTCAGAACAGGGTGGGTGTAGCATGTTTGTATTCCCTCAAAGGGCTGTTGTGTGAGAAAGGCATGTGGCTTCTAAGTAAGCAGGGCAGCACTATTAATATTTGAGATTTGTGCCATGTGCCTTGTGAATGTATGTACACCTCTCTGTCTTTGAGCTAACTGCAAAGTGCTCTATTAAATACTAGAAGTTGGTTGTCTTATGGACCCTCCCTGCTCTTTCCAAGTTCTGAAAGCTAATCATATATCTTAAGGAGAATCACAGATTGCATTCTTTGGGTTTACAGTTAGCAGTGGTTGGCCTCACTACAGCCTGTTGGACCATAATTCCACAGAATTTGCAGTGCTATCTAACAAACTGGTCTGAACAGAGTCCTTGGTGACTAATCAAATGCTGAACTGATCCAAATGAAATGGTTGGGCAGAGCTGTGTGAAGCCTTCCAAGCTCACAGGAGAAGAGAGATTAAAAAGACAGGAGCAGCCAAGGGAAGCACTGGGGAACCTGCAATTGGCAGGAGGTTCTTGAGCTTCTCGGTGGCATTTGTGTGTTCTCAGCTTTACTGTGAGGTTCCAGAGCAGGTCAGCAGTTTATAAACTCAGATTTCCTCAAAGACTTAGTAAGACTTTGTGCAAATAACACAGGAAATTTGTGGTCCAGGAGTACCAATAATACTTGTAGGCATTATCAACACATTATCCTGAAATACAAGTTGTGACAACAATCAGAGAAATTTATTAGTAAATTCAGTCATTTTGGCCTCACAGTGGTTAAAATGTGTGTCTGGTATCCAGTGACCCTACCACTCACTGTATACAGTAAACTCAGGAGAGACCAGTGGAAAAGAAGAGAACATTTTAAAAGAGTGAGGAAGAAGGAACCATCAAAATAAATATCTTATTCCTCCCAACGAAGAGCTCCAGCAAAGAACATTCCTAGACCAGAATGAAACTGTCCACCTTCAGACCCAGAAGTTCAGTGGAAAGAGGTAGCAATTAGGAAATAGTTGTATAACAATTTTAGCTGCATTATTATAGAGCCTTTTTTTCATATGTAAGCATTTATTCTTGTTCTATAACAAGTAAATCTGGAATTTAAAAAAAAAATACATAGTTGAGATTGTGAGTATATTTACAATAGATTCTTAGCTTTATTTGTGTCTAAATATGTAAATTGTGCTTTCTCTTTGCCTGTAAACAAGGTTTTGAGTGTAACATTGCTGGTGGCATAGGTTTATGCAAAAAGCTAACAAGCGTGACCCTCTTCCCTGAAGCTCAGCTTCTGTACCTCTGGAAGGTTCCTGAGGTGTGTGTGCTTCTCTGCAGGAGGGCAGTATTTGGATTTTTAAACACCTCCCCCCCTTTTTTGTTATGAATCCAGAGTCAGTACACTGAGAACGTTCCCCACTTGGAAATACTTTTTTACAAGAACAAAAAGACAGTTTCTTTTGTATATAAAGAAAGAAATAGGCTTATGTGCAGGAGCAAGGGATCTTAAATAAAACATTGTCCTTTTTCTACCTTAGTTCAACTGGGAAAATCAATTTTTGGTTCCTCAACTGCAAAGAAAGATCAAAAGGAAAAACTGACAATCTAAACAAAGGGCAAGGTGATGTGGGCTGCTTGCACTCCTGTTCCCTGGTGTGCTTCATACAGGCACTTTTCCAAGCAGAATATATTTACAGAAGAATCAAGGGTATTTTTTCTGTGTCTCTGAATCAACGATGTTGGGACTAAAAGTGACCTGAATATAAAAGTAAAACCCCCTACTTTATATTACAATTCATGGAGTTCATTGGTGCTAGTATAGGCAACAGTTCTCAGATGTGTCAGGTTCCTCATTGCAGAATACTTATGTTTTAAAGAATCATCATTGATTTTGCTTCACTAGAACTGGCCAAAGCCAGTACTTTTCAGTACTTCTCTTTTTTTAATTCTTTTAAGCATGTTATGTAATGCAAGAGAAAAAAAATGTTTTTATTCTTGCTTAAATGCCAACCGGATGCATATTTAAATCCTCATATGAAAACTAATTTCAGTCACTGTGGAGGGAGACTTTATGGAGATTGGCTTTCCTGCTTTGTATTGATTCCTGTTTATATCTTTAATAAATAAAACATGATTTATTGTTATAAGCTCGTATTTACAAGAGGAGGAGATTAAAGTGTCAGCAGGGAAAACAGAAAGGAGGAGTATGAAAACTCTTTAAAACACACAAATGAAAAAGCACCCCAAACTGAAAAACAGCTTGAAGAGCTTTTATGAAGTATATTAATTATCTTCTACACAAATGTAAAAAGTTTTAAATAGTTGTATAAAAGTATTTTGATTTTAATGTATTTTCACTTTTTTGAGAGAATTATTGTGTAGCCATCAATTTTGTAACCATACTAAATGTTAATTCAATGGATATTAAAAGTATAAAATAAACAGGCTGCATCTGACTCAAGGCACATCTTCGCAGGAAAATATTTTTGTCTGAATGTTGTGTATCAGTGTGTTGGGTCTTTACCCATGCAGGCAGAATGCATTCACATTTGGGGCTCTGTGTTTGGTGTGTCTTGGCATGGTAGGGATGCAAATAACTATGTACAGAACGCTCATTTCAAATACAGATGGTCCCAAGTTTCAAAAGCAGCAACTGTAGCTGGCAGCTCTGGGACTTCGGGGAGTGTTTGCAGGGAAGAGCACTCTGCACCGTAGCATTTGAAAAACAGAACCTTTTGCAGTCCCTCCAGATGATGGTCACAAATGACCAGTGATTTATAAAGTTAAGCCCTATGAATTTTTGTCAAGCACTGATTAGCTCCAAGACTGCCTCCTTCTCGTCAGGTGTGTCCAAGGAAAGTTTCGAAAGCAAATCCATTGATTTAAGGCTTTAAATTTGTGTGCCTGTGTAATAGCTTTGCAAGGCTGATGTCAATATTACATAATCAATAAAAATGGGTCTGTGTGCTTGATCTGTGTAGATTTTGAGGCACTTCAAACTGCTAGCAACTTGTTTATTGTGCATTTAAATCTTAATTTGTGATGACAAAGTGCTCTGCATTAGGTGAGTGGTAAGAAGCCACGTAGGAAAATTATTATGATAGTAATGAAATGTGCCTGACTTTGTAGCTGTGTTCGTTTGCAAGATTTTTCTTTCTTTTTCTGGTCATTAATTGATTGTGTAACAGGAGATGTCGACAGAAAACTGGCAACTCCACCTGCACAGTCTGCAGTGCCACGGAAGTGTCATTGTGGTACTTTGTCACCTCACTGAGACAGGAGAGCAGAGGTTGGCTGTAGCTCTCTGCTGAAAGCAACGCACTCTCCATTTTCACTTTTATTTGCTGTCCTGCTTCTTCTTTCATTAGTCTGGGGCAGCTGAGAGCTTTATGAAAAGCTTATTGCATGAAGCACACGTGGCTGCCCGGGGTGGCCAAGGTCAGAGCCTCGATGTCTTGTTCTCTCTATCAACACCTCTGCTGCGCTGCTGGCTGGAGCTTCCCTCCAGAGCTGCCCTGGACAGAGCTATGAAGCAACCCTGTCCTGGGGGAAATTACTTGATTTCACACAAACCTTCTTGCTTATCCCTGGTATTCCTCTCGTGCTGCCAGGTCCCTTGTCCCCCTGCAGTTTTCCTGGCTACAAGCACAGTGACAGTGTTTTGCCCTGGGGTGGGGGAACTTTATGCCTTGTTTTGTCTTCTGCCTTGGCCCTGGGGGTTCCACAAGGGCTGCCTTGGAGGGTGGAGAATGTCATTTTACTCAGGCATGCTGGGGTTTTGTTTAAATTTCTTTGCCTCCTAATGTGTCCTGTGCTGAAAGCTCATGAAATTGTTGATATTTCAACCTTGCTACAGGCTGCAAGTGAGTAGGACCTACCCTCAATTCCTTTGCTTCAAAATTCCTTTAACAAACGCAGGCTTGATTCTGCAGAAATCAGCCTTTGGTGTTAGTCTATTGAAAGAAAAGACATGATTGTAGATGTTCAGTTTCAGATCAGTGGTAATAAAGTAAAAGAAAATTATTATGTGCATTATCAGATTTCATTTCTTGTGTATCCAGAATATTTGGCTTTAAAACTCTAGTCCGGAGGCTTTGCATCCGATTTACTTTGAAGAAAAATCTATTAATATCAGAACAGCTACTTTTGTGATGAATTTGAAAAAGTCTTCCCCTGTGAAACAAAGGAATTGGTACATACAAAGAAGGAAAATGTAGACTGTGTTTAAAAAGTGCACAAGAAGAAATTAAGGAATGGTTTAGATTCATGTAGGTTTGTTTAGGACATGTGCTAATCTATCTTGGGGGAAAAAACAGGAAAACTGTGAGTGTGGTTGATAATTACAGCAATATCTTTGTCACTCTGGGGTAAATGACTCTTCAACAAGATGCACATTTTTACCAGTAGTGGTTTTTTAAGGGTAATGTGCTGATTTGCAGTATTTGTTGGGAGTCAAAACATTGATAAGGCTTACAAAGCCCTTAATGCTCAGAGAGTAACCTTTAACCTATTAGTTAACATTTGGGTTTTCTAAAGTAGAAACATTTTTTATTTTTACTGTGGAATTGTTAAAACTCAACCCCTGGGATATTATTGCTCTTTTGTACTTGGGATTGCATTAGTGATGAGAGTGTTGCTGATTCTGGCTTTGCCCTGGGAGGCCACATCATGGAATTTGAGTTCTATTCCCTCTGTCCCCAGCCAGATAACTCATTACAGCACCTTCTCTTATGAGAAGGATGCAAAGATTTATATCCAGGGTGGATTGGTTCATAAATTTAAGTCTTAAAAGTACCTTGTAAGATGGACACTTTCCCGTGGTTTTGTTGGATAGCTACAACTTGAAATATGAAACACTTTTTTTTCTTTGTATAGCCTTAATCACCTAATTAGTTACAGGCCTCTTAAGAACACATCTTCTGGAAATACTTAAATCTATCCCCTGTTAATTGAGGAAAATGTGCATTTGAGGGGGGTTTCTCAGGAAATGGTTGTCTTCCTTCAGACTGTACCTGTTTTCTCTAGCAAAAAGTGCTATTTTAGTTCAGAACTTTTCAAAGCAATTCTGAAAGGCAAAATGGGCAAATGAATGTGATTACCTTTGAGGTCCTGTATCCTTCTGAGGGGTTGTGGCTCTTTTCTGCTGAGGAGCATCTGTGGAGACCTGTTCTGTACCAGGCTGGTGCCAAATATTTTCTGGTTTTGTGTGTCGTGTTCTAACTGAGCTCGAACTGTATAGACTGTGCTGCAGGTTCTGGAAAATCTAAAGCAAATGCCAGCATCAAATACTAAGGTAAGAAAATTCAAGTGGTGGACAGCCTTAGTGGATTCATCCCTGAAGTGGATTGCACCAACTGATACGTGTGTGTATGTGCACAAATACTCTCTTTTATATATATATATATATTTTATTTATTTATTTTTTATTTTATGTATATATAAAAATCAAAAACTCTGCCCATCAGCTTGAATTCCAGTAGTGGACAGCAGTAAAAGCAGTTATCCCAGGCCCAGGTGCTTCTAAGGAAGGAAATTTCTCCCCTTACAGATGTTTTAGTAAAAAAAAAAAAAAAAATCTGATGATGCAGGTAGCTTTTTATTTCCATTTTACAGTAAGAGACTTTAAGAGTTTATGTGACTTCAGGTACTCAGATGGGACTCTCAGACCGAATTGCTCTCCAATCAGCACGTACACAGGATGTAATAAAGGGCAGGGAGGAAGAAGGTGGCTGTTCTGAGGTGATTTAGAGCAACAGCTGAAGTTGCAATGATTTGGAGTCAGTTGGTTTTCAGCTGCAGGGAATTCTTCGTCCCTGTAAAATGACAAGGGCCTGTAATGAGCTGACAAGCTCCCAGTCCTCTCTCCTGCCCATGGATGTCATTTCTCTGACTGGCAGAGCTCTGCCAGATACTTGTGGCTGGGCAGGAACCAACCCATTAGCAAATGCAGGGAGCAGGTAAAGGTGAAGAGTGTGAGTCACAACACAAATTCTGCGACACAATTCCTACAAGCTGTTGTTGTGAAGTTCCACTTCTAGCAGATAAATCTTAATTGTGATCTTCGGGGCAGGCACTGTGATTAGTTGTAACCTCCAGTGGCTGGCATGGACCAGAAATGTGTGAATGGGAAAAAGGCTGAGGAAGTGTTTGGAGCATCCCAGACATATGCAGACATTCCAAAGCTTAATTTCCTTTATATCATTCCAACCATATGTATTTTTGTGGGCTCTTTTTAGTGCCTAAAAATCAGAAAATAACTTTTAATTGTTGTTTATGAAGCACCATATGGCTGTCTGTAATTTTGGCTTCTCATGGAATGAGGAAAATGAAATTAATAGGAAATCACACTCAGAAATCTATTATTAAGTTAATGGAGCTAACAGCTTGTCCAGTGTCCTCATATAGAGCATGTTGTTGCTGCATATAATAAGAAGCAGCTCCTCATAAAACCACAGAGAAAATGAATTGGCAGAGAGAGGACGAGCCAAGAAGCTGCATGTGTTGGTACTGGGCACAGTCATGAATGGCTCAGCTAACAAGCTACTGGTGAAAATCAAGGATACAACATGTATTTTGACAGTTGCTTTGCAATGTCTTCTAAATAATTAGTATTTTCTTTTAGGTGGTTCATGAATTAAAGGCTCATCTCGGGATAAAAATCTCCTGTCCCAGATTTTATTTTTGTCTTTCAAGTAGAAACTTGTTTGGTCCGCCCAACTAAGTTGTTCAGAGTTCTGTGCTTTTTTTTGTGGCTTACGTTCAATAAGTAATGGGAACACTTTAAACCTATTTTTTTTCTCTCCTAATTTGTCCTAATAGGCAGTGAGTTTTCAGAGCTGAATCTGTAAAGTTTGCGTTGTCTTGCTTCCACCAAATTGGAAATGGCAGACTTAATACAATGGTGGGAAAAAAGAATGCATCACAAGATGAAAGTCTATAAAAATTACCAAGCTATGAAAGGCACAGCGGGACTTTTTTTTTTTCTCCCTTATCTGGAACATTCCCTAAATTGCCTTCCTTCAGCATTTGTGAAAGTGTCTGCAGATGATGTGATACTAACAAAATATCACAGGAGAAAAAAGAAATCTAGAAAAAATAACCTAAAGAAGTTTTTTCTTTCTTATAAGGCTAATTAATACTGGCAGGGATGCACTGTAAGGGATGTGTTGTGGATGGGTTTACGTTGAATGTCTTGGCTGTATGTGTGAGAAGGAATTATAGAGGTTGGGTAATTTGCTAAAGCTGTAAAAAGAACATTATTCAGGTAATACAGATTTGAAGCTATGTTCCAAAGTTTTTTGGGCATTGAATATACATTAACCAGTGTATCGTAAATCAGTGAGGTGACTTTTTTATGAGTAATTAAGTCTGAAATATTGAATTAGAAATTAGTAGATTCTTATATTGTATCTCCTCTTAACCTTTTTCCAGTATTAGATTATTTTGGCAATTGCCTTTATTTCACATATGTGATAAGTAAACAAAAACAAGAGGAGGATGATAGTGCATCCTCTTCCTTGTTATTTGGGCTCAGCAATTCTGGTGCTATCTGACATTGTTGTAAACACTGGTGCTTACCACAATTGAAACTTCGTCTGTCTACAGTAGTTAATATTTACCAGTTGCCAGAGAACTAAAATATTGCTTTTAATACTGCTTAGAAGGATTTTAAGCAAACTGTGCAGGAAAATATCTCCAGGAGTAAATATGGTGGTTGTTCTGGCTGCAGTGTTTCTATGTTTTAAATAGGTATATCTTCATTCATTGTTGTGTTCCATTGTCTTATGCATTCTTTAAACCTGGATGTGGTGAACTTTCTCTGTCTATTTCTTACTTGGACAACTCTTGTTTTCTAGACCTGGAGCTCTGGAAATGAATGAGCTTTTGCCCAGAATCCCTACTTAGTTAACCTCCTCTTGACAGGAAAGAAACATTCGAACCAATTCTATTCCGTCTTCTTAGTTTTTCTTTTCACTCTGGGTGAAATTCGTTGCTACTCCAGATGGCCAGAGCCATACCTGTTCATCATTTTAGTCCCACTTTTATCTGCAAAAGAGCTTGAATGTCACATAGCCTTGTGCAATCCCTCAGCCCAGCATCTCAGTGACTGGATTTTCCTTCTCCATCTTTACATCTGCTATCAGGTGTCTGTTAGAAGCTGTGCTGGAAAAGGATTCTTTCTTTAAATTGAGATAGTGGTTTTCTTCATTGTGGAGCCTGATTTTCTTCTTCAAATAGAAAATACCTCAGTAAATGAGGCTACATCTCAGCAGTCAATACTGAGGTCTTAAAAATGTCCTTTTTAAGTGTGTGATTTCTGCCTGTAAGTAGTGCAGAAGGTTGGGAAGCTGTTGGTGGTGGTCACTGATTGTGGGGGGAGGGATGTCAGATGTTTTGGGTTGATTTTGGCAAGATGTGACAAATCAGTGTCTTGCTTCAAAATCAGGGCTGCAAAGCAAGGGCAGATGTAAGATAACAACTCCAAAACTTCCCAACTTTCTGTCTTTAGCACTACTGAGGCAGACATAAATTCTTCAGTGTGATCATTTTCCCATCCAGATGTTTCCCACATAATGACCAGTCTAGCATAATTCTCTTCAGAGGCTCAATAAATTATTTCAGCAATACACTGAAAACTTTATACTTAATTCCGCTGAATAAGTTGGATAATGAATCAGGCTACTGGAGGACATTTCAATCCTACTGGGCTTGGTTCAGATCAAAATACTGCCAGACTTGCTATTCTAGTTTTGCATGACTTGCATAGACTTGCATGTTTCTAGTTTTGGATGTGGATTGATTTATTTATGGTCTGAACAGCAAAATGTGTGGTATCTAATGCAGCCCTACACAATGAAACAAAAAGTAAGGGATACAAGGCTAAGAGCTAAAGCAGAATTGTATAACAGGAACTGTCTCTGGGAGAGAAATGTTAATTTTGCTAAAAATGTAAATTTTCCTCTTAGAGCTGTTCAGTATTTTCATTGCTTTGGGTAAAAATGCAAACTGTAGAAGAGATTTAGGTTTGGAGCTTCATTAAGAAATTCTTCGTGAAATGTGTCAAAGCCCCACTGAGGGAAATATTTATGCAGGCACCCAAATGCCAAGCTGGCATTAGTGTGTGCTTAAAACTAAGCAGAAAACTAATGTTTGATGAAAGCATCTGTATTGTGTCACTGTAAAATGTTGTAAAGAGGAGAAATGGCCACGGTGGTGGTGAGAAAAGAAGGGAGATCCCTTGAACCAGGGCAGTGCATGCAGGTGGTCACCTGTCAGGTCACTTTGTCCCAGGTTTTACAAGGCAGCAGGGGATGATGAAAGCCTTTGAAGGGACCTGCTCCTGGCCTGGTATTGGCAGCCTTGCAGGACTGGGTCTAAAATTGCTGCACGTTCACATTTCTCCCTGTGAAATGTGGCCTGTCCCTTGTGCTTTTGGAGGCTGCTGGTTGCCCAGCCTCCATCCCTGTGTGATGTCCTCCACATTTCTTTAAGCTTTGCCGTCTGTTTTAATGGTTATTTTGTAAGGATCTTGCTGGGCATAGCAGGCCTGGATGGAAAGGCTGTGTTTGGGAAAGGGCTCGCTATCAATTTTGAACTTGAGCAGGGTTCACCTGTTGCATTATGGGTTTATTAACACTTCTTAAGTACTGGTGGTAACGCTGCAGTTGTCTTTACTCTCTGCATATTTTCACAGATGAAAGAGAGTAATTTTAGATTTTATATTAGGAAAAAATCCTTTACCATCAGGGTGGTTATGCACTGGAGCTGTTTTTCCAGAGAAGCTGTGGCTGCTCCATCCCTGGAAGTGTCCGAGGCCAGGCTGGACAGGGCTTGGAGCAACCTGGGATAGCAGAAGGTGTCCCTGCCCATGGCAGAGGGTGGAACGAGGTGATCTTTAAGGTCCCTTCCAACCCAAACCATTCTGTGATTCTGTGATTCACATTAACTTGCTTTTTTACCATGTGAACTCCCTGGTTTCTTGCTTAGGTTTTTTATTTCATGCTCCATTTTTGAGAATATCTCCAACTACAACGACTCCTTTATGATTAAAAGTGAACGGTGAAAAAAACTAATATATGTGCCTCAGTTTTTATGTATTCTACGCTACATACAATTTTTTTCAAAATCATCTCTGCAGTTCAATAATGGATAAAAGAATTAGAATCAGTCAGAGAAGGCTTTGTGTCTTTTGTGCCTTACATATAATCAGAAAGAATGAAATTTTGAACACGTTCCAGGAAAGCAGGTGTGTGTATTGTTGCAGCAAGGGTCGAGAACAGTGTTTGTTCCTAATGGCTGCTTGACTTCAACACTACAGATTGCATAAAGCCTGTTCCCTGAATTGTATTAAAACAAATCGTGTTATGGTATTCAGTCAAGAATTCAGGACACCGTTGATCTGCCTAAATCTGCTAACTTTAAAATATATTTTTCTGGGGGAAAAAAAAGGTTTACATGTTATTTTGGCAATGAAAACTTGAAGTCCCTGTAAGCTTTAAAAGGTAAAGATGCAAAGAAACTGTCAGTGTATTCATTTCACTGTATTTTTAAAAATTTTTATTTATAGTTTAGGGAAATGGGAAGGATAGAGAGAAATGCCTTGATATGAATCTGTTAAAATTGTCAAATTTTTGAACGACAATGGTTTTAGTAAACAAGTCTTGTGATTTGTTCATGTGTTCTGTACTTGAAAGGAAGCCAGGTTTACTAAAGCACACGATTTTGCATCCCCAGGTTTCTCAGTGCATTACAGAGTGTCCTGAGGTGGTATTGTCAGGTTGTAGGGCTTGTGACTAATGCAGAAGGAAAAGTCTTCTTTGCTTGCTTTTGCAGTCTCTTAAAGTGAAATCATCAGTAGAGGAGAAAATAATATTGGCTTGGACATAATACAAAGAATATTTTGAAATCTAAAAGTAGCAAGAATGGACCTGTTGGGTATAATGATGGAAGAACCCTGGACCCCTTTTTTTCCCTTTTTGTTCAGTATTTACTGTTTATGTGCTGCAGGGTGCCAGGGTGACTGTGCAGGTTACAGAAATTGCCTTTCTCTGTTTTGCCCATGGAATGGATGTTGCTGTAGAGCTGGCAGAAGGAGCTTTTTCTCTCTTCTCAGTGAACTTCAGTGCTCTTCCACAAAAGGATAAACTTGTTCCTTTCCTGATTGAGTTTCAAACCATGTCCGCTCTCAAGTTTGCAAGCAAATGTGAAAATAATAATTTTTCTAAGGCCTTTGTCTATTACAGAGGAAATTTATGTAAAAAATAATGAGAAGTTAGGTTGAAAAAAGAAGCTGTTAAAGGCTGAAAAATATGAGAAATAAGATATCCCATGGAGTTTTAAACAAGCACATACAAAGAACAGTTTCAATACGAGAACTGTTTCTTTTGGATCCCTGCCTTAATGTGCATATTTTTCCATGCATTATAGTGGTGCTGCTGGATCTAGTGAGGCTCCGTTTGCTGTATAAGTAATTTATCAGGTTTAACTTAAATGTAGGATGTGTGAATACTTGATTACTTTTACTCTGAGAAGGTTTAAGACTGCAATATTGAGAGTGAGCTTTAGCTTAGCTGATTTTATCTAGCTTTAAAATTTTTATCACCGGTGAAGTGTGTAGTAATGGCTATGAAAGCAATTAATAATACTAGTGACAGAATCAAGAGACTGACTAATTTATCATTATAGATTTTAATGAGGCTTATAATCTAGCAATAAATATACAATATATTCAAAGGTATGGAGTTATAAAAAGAATGATTTATTTAACTTTAATTCTAAACTAGTCTGCAAAGCATAGGTTGTAGAAAATAGGCTTGTAAGAACATAATTCTTTTTGGTGTTATGGAGCAGAAGGATGAAAATAACAGAAGAAGAGGGTTTAAATTAAAATTAAGGGAGGGGGAGAGGGAATCAATTGTTTATCTTCATCCAAAAGGCCTTTAAGCACAATAGTTTTGTAGATGTGGGATGTACCTTATGGGCAGCTCCTTTTGCATCTCAATCCTCTCGCTTGGCAGAGCATGGGAACTGTCCGGGGTGCTGATCCCTGCGGCTCTCAGAGCATGGGCAGCAGTTCAGAGGCAGCAATATTTGCTCCTTGTTGCTTGGCTGGCCAAAGCAAAGCTTGGAGTTGCCCATGTCCAAACAAAGCAGTGATTTGTGTCCTCAGAGCAGTTTCACCAGGTGAATACATCTTTAGGTTGCCCTCTGCCTCTTTGTAGGAGTGGAGAGTTTGGAGCTGGTTGCAAATTCATGTACCTCACCTAGCTGGGATTTGGGGAGGAGGAAGCACTCCAAGTGCTCTGCTTATCGAGCACAGCTTAATTATTTTACCTAAAGAAGGGTGACCAGCAAAGTTCTTGACACCAAGGACTCTGCCTGGCCAGAGTGGGCTGGGGTCCTCCTGTGCATCCTGACATCCCAGCTGCCTTTGTGGGCACGGCTCCTGTGTGTTTATATCCTCAGTGCTTGGGTCAGTAAGGAGACAGGGCTTCTGCAAAACCCTGATTTGGCCTATCCTCCATTTGTCTGCATCATGCAGCTCCCGTGACAGTGGGCTGCTCTGTTCTGCTTTGCAGTGTGTGCTAAGCTCATTCCCAGAGAGACCAGGGCATGTTCCAGGGACACTTAGCTGCTGCTGCAGGACTTACATTGGAGTCAGGGGTTTGCAGTGAGCCTTCTGTGCTCAGTTGCCTTACACTAGGGTAGAAATACACTGATGTAATGGTGAAATGGGTTCTGCATTTTTAAAGAAGGCACAGACAGTAATTAATTTACACAGAGCCCCTGCAGATAAAGAAGCCAGGCCACTGAAAGTTGCATGGTGAGACAGAAATGTGATTAGGAATTTGTGTGAGACCTCCTCCCTTTGTCCCAAGCTCTAATTCTGTAGTGTGGGAGGCCTTGTCAAAGCAGTCCTGAGTTCTCTCTGGTAGAAAACCTTTTGTTCATAAACAGGGGAGTGTGTTCCTGTGCAGCCGTACATCGTCTGTTCTTTACAGCAGTTTATTTTTGATAAGCTACAGCACATTTTAATGTAATTGTTAACATGCCTAATTTGCAGCCACACAGTCGTATCAATAATAATGGAAAGTTGTTCACAGGTAATAAATTAGCATAGCATATAACCAGCAGAACTCTGCTTCTCAGTATATTGTTTCACGATCAAGAATTCAGTAGTTAAATATACACAGCAGTGGGCTGAGAACAAGCTGTTCATTTTTGCTGCAAGCAGTACCAGTGGACCAGAGTAATCATAGCTCCCAAAAGCAGGACTGATTTTATTGATTTTAAATAGGCTTTCATTATAGCACCGAGCTTATTGCAATTGCAAGGAGTATCACTGCTGTTTGCATTCACTGCACTGACTGAGGGAAGGAAAGGTCTTGTTGGATGCAATATACAGGCTGTTTGTCCCTCAGTGTTCTACTCTGCCCTGCTGAAACATCTAAATTTATTATAGAAAAATAAGTTCTTAAGGCTTTTTCCTATGTGGTTAGATTAAATATTTTTAGAAATGTAGAGCCAGCTACAGTTGTGAAATTTTGAATTCTGAAGAGTAAAGGTCTTGCTTATTTATTGGCATCTGACTTAGGCACCCACTCTATTTTGCTTTCATTTTTTTAAAGGACTCTTTCGAAATCATGGAATCATAGATTCACTTTGCTTGGAAAAGATCTCTAAGACCAAGTCCAACCATTAAGCTAATACTGCCAGGTCCAGCACTTACCCATATCCCTGAGCACCACACCTGCACCTCTCTCTTTTTCTGTAAATTAATGTAAAAAAGGCAAATACAAGAGCTGCTCAGTCTGAGATATTAATGTATTCAGGTTATAATTAGTTAAGAACACATGCTGTTACCAGCAATGCGTCATTAATCTGCATGGAGCAGTTTGCAGCCATTTGTTGCTGAATTAGTGACACTTAAAAGCTGGGGGGTTTTTGTATTGTTTCTAATGATAAAAAAATTTTATTAATCTGTGACTATAAAAACACATATGTACACTTAAGAAGCAGACTGGTTTGTTGTTTGGTTTTCTTTGGGATTTTTGTGTTTGTTTTTTTTTTTTAATTTGGACAAGGCTGGGCAATCAGTGGCTATACACAGGAGTTGGTTGAAGCCTTAATGATGTTGAAAATGTGGTCCTATACTTTATGGTGGTGTAAAGACATGTTGCTTGTGTAGGTTCTCTTCAAAGCCTTTTTTATTACTACACAGTCCTGCTTAAACATTTTTCCAGTGTTACTAGAACAGTTTGGAAGGGTATTAGTAGAAATTAGTTACACCTTTCTGGTTTTAATGGGTTTAATACTGACTTTAGGTACCTTCTTCATATTTTTTTTCCTTAAACCTACAAGTGAAGGTGAATTAATTCAGATATTTTAGTGAATCCCATATTTTTGTTTTGGCATAGTCTTTCATAACACAGTTTGGGAATCCTGGCAGGGACAAACATAAAAACTTCGTGTGAGCATTTCTAGAAATGAGCTCTCTAAATAAGATGGTGACATTAAGTAGTGAATCAACTTGGTAAGTACTGAATGATCAAGCCTAGTTACTGTAAAATGAGATCTGGATGGTTTATTTCATTTTACAGACTTTGGGCAAATAATTATGGAATTAAATTGCTTCCTCTTGGTTTCCTGCAGGGCATAAAGGACCTGCTGTACTGTGCTCTGCTGAGCTGCTGCATTGATTAGTTCTTCAGGTCTAATCTTTACGTGGCTGTGCTGACTTTCGTGTCTGTTTGTTTATGGGTTTGATAGTTGTTTTTCTGAAGTTACTGTATTGCCTTGATAGTCCTCTAGTGGATTATAAAAATGTACAAATGAATTCCTTTCTCTAACTTCATTTGTTGGAGCCCAGTGGAGATAATTGGTGCTCATGGAATGAGGTGGTTGGGAATGAGGGTGATCACTCCCAGAACTGATACCACCCATCACTGACAATCAAAGCTCACATTGTCAGGATGGTTGGAAGCCAAAAATGATTTAATTAAATGCTTACAGCATCTATTAACGACACCATATTAGATTCTTTATCACAGCAGCTATTGTGATTTTTAGAGTTTGCTTCTGCAGGTTGAAAAGTGATTTATAGTTTTAATTCATCTTAATTTGTGTGCTTAGGAAACATTTGATATAAAACTTTTTTGTTGCATTTAAATTTCCTTGTTATCTGCCCTGCAGTGGCATGAGTAATAGGGAGCCCAGAACATGAATATATTGGAATGCATGAAATATTTTCAAGGAGAATGCTTTTAAAGTTCAGAGTGATAAATGTCAAATGTAACTGAATGGATAAACATGTGGAGAGATTTTAGCCTCAAGAAGCTTGAAAATTAAGGATCTCTTAGTACAGTACTGGTGTTAAAAATAATTAATAATAATAATAATAATAGAAATAATAATAGTAACTCTATGACTAATAATAACGTGTTTAAGTACAATACCTATACTAAATAGAATATTTGTTTCATAATATTTATTCTGTTCTAAGGTTCAGCTTTTTTCTGGCTGCTGAAATTTATTATACATGCTCTTTGAAATGACTCTGTGTCAGAGCTTGTCTGCACCAAAAATTGCTGCACCTCTAAACTTATATTTAATAATCTGTAAAATGTTTTTACAGCCTAGAAAGCCTGTGTGTATTTGAATGAAAGTATCTGTATCCTGTGCACCAATTAAATAATAAATTTGTCAATTTAACCACAAATTCTCATGTTGTCTTGATACTTGGATAAAATGACTCAAGGTGTGGCCTAATCCAAACATCATTGAAATCAGAGATTTCCACAGACTGAAGAAGAGGGTAACAATGAGCCTTTTCTAGGCACACTTAATGCTCTCTTAATATTAGGATTTCAGACTTTGCAAGACACATGGCAGTTCTATGATAAATGTGTAACATGACAGTACTTGGTGTTAATAAACATCTCAGAGGCACCTGGCAGGTGTTCATGGTTGAAGAATCTGCTGTGATCCAGAGCTGCAGAGATCGTGAGTGATGGTTTGGTTTGGGAGTTTGCTTTCTTTTCCCCTTTTCCCCCGTTTGGCTCTATAAGGATGTCAGGATTGCTTTTGTTTGGGATGTGGGACATGGTGCAATTCCTTTTGTCACTGTCTCGCTGCACCTTCTTGTTACTAAGAGACTGTTACACTCAAATTGCCGAAGATCCAAGTGATGCCTCGCAAACAGATGAAATGTTTTCACTTTTCACATTCCTGCCCTTGCTCTGCACTCACCTGCTCTTTGGGGATGAGGATTTCTTCTTTTAGAGCCACATTCATACATCTCCTTCCACGTGTTCAGGGCAAGGAGTGGAATGTATTTCCCTTGATGAGCATCATTTTGTTGTGCATTCAAGACAGAATATGATCTGATTTATGTTTAAATAACTGTGCCAGTGTGTCAGCCATGGAGCTGTGCTGGTTGTATAGTTTGTTGTGCAGGCCATGTACCATTAACAGCATGATCCTGATCTCCTCAGTGATGTATTTATCCATCTAATAAGCTGTGTATATTCATCCTTTAACTTCCGTGAGCAATTCTTTTTTGGGCAAGGTTGCTTTATAGAAATGCTGAATTTACTCTTGTTTTATTGCTCACTAGTTATGAACAACTTCTTGTTGTTTGAAAAGAGTCCAGCCTGGAAATGTTTTTTAGTCTCACACTAACAAGCTCAATAAATGACACAACATAGAATAGCAATGTGCTTTTGTTTTACAGAGGCAAAGGAAATTGTTCTGAAGGCACAGATTCTGGCTGGAGGGAGAGGGAAAGGTATTTTCAATAGTGGATTGAAAGGAGGAGTTCATCTAACTAAAGAGTAAGTACTTCAAATTGAAAAAAACATTAATAAATTGCTTCTTATATAATATTTAGGCTGTTTACAATAGTTATGGACTGTTTCTTTTAATATCTTTCAATAAACTAACATGTTTCCTTTGTTTGTAGCCCTAAGACTGTTGAACAGCTTGCTAAACAGATGATTGGGTACAATCTGTCAACCAAGCAAACTCCAAAGGATGGTGTGACAGTTAAAAAGGTAAGATTTTGGCCTCTTGAAAGTTGAAAACTGTGTTCAGCTGCACTTTCACATTAACAAGCTGGGATGTACAACATTGATTTTTTTCAATCCCTCTCCAATTCCTGATTGATTACATCTAATTAATGACAAAAAAAAAAAAAAAAAAAAAAAAAAAAAAAAAAAAGAAAACATTATTTCTTCTTTCTGGATGTGTGTGTATCTTGTTCATCAATTTTGGCATACCCACTTATGGAAAAATAAATTGATTTCTGCAATGTATATTGAAAAGAATCCTTTGTCCCCATCTTTATTGTAAGCCCCCTTTAAATATCGAAAGGTTTGCATCAGAATAATCTCAACTGAAAAAAAGTGTCTTAACAGAAGATTCTTCCTATTTGTTGCAGATACAGACTATGTTCATGGTAGTGATTGAGGTAGCATGTGGGAATTCATTTTCCAGTGATGGTGCTTTCTGAAAGACACCAAGATTCACTTCAGCAAAAATAAATTGTTCTGTATTGGCCTAAAAGAGAGAAGCAAAGATTCAGCAAGATTACCCTTCAAATTAGTAAAATTCTGTGAGTCAGGAAATCCTGGCAATTGCCTATCCGCTGTATCTGTTTTTATCTCTCACTTTGTTTTACTGAGCAAGAATCCTCACACAGGTAAGCAGTCAGGAGCCACACTCTATCTGATGCCAGGAAATAATTTGGCATGAGCTGAAGGAACTGCAGATCACATTTAATATCCTGTGAACAGCTTGGTGTATTAGCAAAGAAGGGGAAGGAACACCTGTCTGCAAAGATCCTGTCTAATGAGGGCTGCAGGAAGGTGTTCAGGCAGTTCTTCTCTTGGGGAGCAGGGAGAGCAGATTACCATCACTCCTCAGAGTTGTTGTTAAAAAGAAATGCTATATATTAAAAAGGAGGAGCAGTATTTCCATTAAGGCATGTCTGTCGGAGATCCAGATAATACTAAGGATATAAGAAAGGATATACCTTTTCCATATTAAGGCACTCTGCTTGGGAAGATTAGTATTATAAAAGCAGCTTTCTTTTGTAAGTTCTTCGCTTTTATTCTTTTGCCCTAGCTGGCCTACCTCGAATACATCCATCCAGAAATTCTACTCTTTTGTCAGAGTGCAAGCCTGTTCATCATCGACAGATTCAGTTCTGAAACAGAAACTTCTAATTTTCTTTGAAATTGGTAGAAATGAAAGAAGAGTATGGGTGTTGGGCATTTTTGATGTGGATTATTCAAAAGATTTATATTAGGATGACTTCTGTGCCATGTATAGAGCAGCTGTGGAAGATTTAACTTGCGGTTCCTTTCTTCCCCTCCACTCATTGTTTATATGAATGAACATTGGGCAGGACTAAGCAGCTGAGGCATGGGTGAAGTTTAAGGTGAAGTTTGCACTACTGAACTTCAGATATTTATGTTGGTGGTACAGGATTGAGTATAGCTTTGAGAGACTGTGTATTTTTCCTTTGCTATAGAGTTATAGAGAAACCTTTCAGGACACAGCTTTCACATATTTTAATGTTGATCCATGATAAACCAGTGTGATGCTTTTCACTGGGAGAAGGTGATTATCTGCTGTCATAGAATTTCATTCTGATTATGGAGTTGGCTTTTAAAAGTATGTTGGCTTTTAACTAATTTTTCGGTGTTGAGTTCTTGATTCTTAGTAATTAATGGTAAGAGCATACACCCTGCTTTAAATTAATTCATTTTGTAGCAGTTTGCCCAATGTCATGCTTATTAGATAGCGAAGAAAACATATTTAAAATTATGCACTAGGTCATCCAAAAACTATTTCCCAGCAAAATTACATTTTTTTAAAGCATTTCTCATTTACAAAGTTATCTCATGGTGGGATTTTCAAGGTAGTTAGAGGAGCTGAGACATTTGGGTTTGTAGTGTCAGGACTACAAAATCAAATACTGGAATTTTAATCAAGGGGCACACTACAGTAATATTATTAAACATATAAATCCAGCTATGAGATATCATTTGATGCAGTGGGAAGTCAGTGCACTGAAAATGCTGGGCAGACTCTTTGAGCTTGCTGAGAGCAGTGGGGAAGATGAGAACTGATCGCTGGCAGTTTTGCTCCAGTTCAAGGCTCATGCCTTCTCTGTGCACATGTGGAAGAGTTTGTGTGTCTACATGTGCTTAAGGAAAGTTGCATTTCAGGAAGAAAAGGAAAGGCATGTTTTTAGGATTTGTGCTTTTTAAACTTTTCAGTGTTCTGGGAAATTTGAGTGGTTTAAAACACTCCTGTGTTTTAAAAAATTTAAGTAATAAGCATTTTTCAGAAGAAAAATAGTTATTTCATCACTTTCTGTGAGGCAATCAATGAGCTAGTGTCAAGTCAGGGAGTGGAAGTAATGTGCCTTTTACATGTATTTGTAAGGAAGGAATAAAAGGTAGAAATTGTCTACAATTAGAATAGTTATGAAACAGAAAATGGTGGTTTCAGCCTTCTTTCTCAGCTTTTGCACCTACTACAGAATTAAAACTGTGTTTGTGCCTCTTCGGATTGGTGTTTCTCAAATAAATAGCAATCTCTTCAATTCCCTCATAACTTGGAACCTGTTTTGTGCGTTTACATAAAACCCTCCTATGGCAGTTTGGAATTTGGAGAGCCTGACTATCTGTGATGACAGTCTTCTCTTATCATGACAACCTGAGAATTCGCTACCTGAGTTTTCTCTCCAAGCAATAACAGACTGAACATTTTGCATATTTGATTCTGTTTAAAAAAAAAAAGCTGCTACAGTTACCCTTATGAAATTAAATGTGCGACTTAAACTTTTAGGTAATGATTTGTTATAGAGAAGGAAAGCTTGAAGTTGTCAGGAAGTTTTAATGAAAACTGATTTTTCCCCAGGACGTTTTAAATATAAATGTGATATTGTAAACAGATAATGATGCGTCATATTCTTTATCAAAAGAAAAACAGACAAAATGTGAGAAGAGTCAACAGTCTGTAGGTTCAATTTCATTATTCTTAACTGTTCATCAATGTGTTTGCTTTAGTTCTGCTGTGTGAGTGATAGGTAGACTTTAACAAATAATATTTAAAGACCTTGAACACCAAATTCCCTGGCTTTGCTCTGCATCAAACAGGGAGGATGGTGAAAGAAAGGTTTTTTTGTTGGGAGAAATCAGAGATATTGCACAATCTGACAATTTTTGCTCTAAGGTCGCCTACTTCAAAATAGACTCTCAGTTTTGTGAATTAAGACAGAGAAGTATCTGATGATGTTGACATGGTTAATTAGCAGCAGTGAGGACAATCAGTCCAGTTGGAAGCTGCAGTTGAAGATACCTGATTTAATAATGTAAGTTCCACCTGCTGTGCCTGCAAATGTATTCCTCAGAACTTGTTGAGTGTATTCCCATCCTAAGTCTGGCCCTGACCCTGAGCTCTGCGGAAAATGTCTGAGCAGCTCTGACAAGATCCAGCAGGACCAGTTGGTTCTATCTGACCTGTGTCTAAAGCAACTGACTCACATTTTTCAGATACATTGATGCAGGATATGTAAGAAGGTGAAAACATGGATTCAGGTAAAAATAGTAGCAAGTCAAGGATGCTTTCCCTACCCTTGCTTGTTAATTTGACAAATCTTGGCAGGTAGCCAAGCTATGTCTCTGAAGTTGTCTTTTGGCATCCCTCTGTAGTAGACCAAAATAGGCAGATGCTTTTAAGTAGTACAGTAGTTTTCTGCATTCTTGGTTCTCTCCTTCACCCTGGCTTTCTTTGCTTTCCTTTTGAACAGTCGCTTATTTGAACTATTCCTTTAC
Source organism: Acanthiza pusilla (assembly GCA_036630365.1). Classification (NCBI taxonomy): domain Eukaryota; kingdom Metazoa; phylum Chordata; class Aves; order Passeriformes; family Acanthizidae; genus Acanthiza; species Acanthiza pusilla. The sequence continues at coordinate 5,638,661 of JAXCHO010000001.1, forward strand.
ATCCCCCTATGTTGTGTGAATAAAGTGAGGTAAAAGTAGAAGGAAACAAAATTACTATAAAGCAAATTTCTTCCAAGTCAGAAAGATCATAAAGAAATTTCATCTTTCCTTCAATTCTGAGCACTGAGAGCTTTATTTAATTCCTTGTTTCTTAATTTTTTTCCCTCTTCTCTAATGCATACTGCCTGGCAGAAAGCCCCCACATTCTTTCTTATGTACAGTGGAATAGAATGTCAAAAAAGCGACTTGGGTGAAAGTTGAGTGCATCTTTCTTGTTTATAGTCCTTGAACTGTGAAAACCCCAGGAGCACTCATTTGATGGAGCACCTTGTGCTGGGTAGACAGAGTTTTAAGGCTGCAGGTATAAAAATGCCTCTTGGATCTCCTGCCTGAGAGGATGAATTTCTCCTTGTGGTACATTCAGTGATGATCTTTGCCTGCCATCATTGTTCAAAGCTGTCGCTTCAAAAACAGACTGTGTTAGAAAGATGCTGCCACTTAGTGCTTCTTAATTATATTAGTGTTAGGGAAGTGATTTTCCTGATTCCTACCACTTCCATTGAAAGATGGGAAATAGTAGCTCTGTTAAGAATGTAGTGCTAATTAAATTACAGAGGTGGCTATTTCACTTTAAGGTTGAAAGCAAAACTGTAGTGCAGAGCAGAGCTACAGTCTTTGCACCTTAGATTATGGCATCTGTTATGATCACAGGGAAATGATCATATGCAGATATTTTCCTAAAATTAAGACTATTTGGGGAAATTTAATATTCTCATATCAAAATAGTTTTGTGAGTCCTTTGAAATTGTAAAACTACTTATTCTCTGAAATTGCTTCAATAGCAATTGTTAAACTATTGCAAAAATGGACAGTTCAGCTGAAGATGAAGGTACTGTTATTGTAATACTAAAGTGGAAAGGACTTTGTCTTGTTTTTGGGAGGAGGGAAAAAATTGCGGCAAAGACTTTCTATGGGTCAATTGCCATCAATTTTATTGTGGTACTTGTAGATTCCAAACATGTGGGATTTGAATCATCTTTTTGTTTTGTGCTGTGGTGTCTGTCAGATACTCGTACAAAATGGCTCTGTAGCTTAGAGTAATAAATAGAAAGTAGTAGCTCTTTGGAAAAATAAATATCTGTGTTTCTAGATTGTGCCAGCATCTGAAGGACACACAGCTGCTTGACTCTCTAAACTGAAAGTGAAACACTGGATGGCAGAATTATCTGTAAACCTATTTTCTTAGGAGTACTTAGGCAGGAATTCAGTGCAGCGATTACAAGGGTTGGGTGGCCTTTGTCAAAATAAGGGAGAGAACTTAAGCCTGAGGATTTACTGGTGAGGAGCAGCTCTTGGAAAAACCCCAACAATTTGAGGTTTTGGGGTTTGGTGTTCCTGGTTTCCATTGCTTGCTGCCTGCCCTGGTGAGAAGAGCAGCATTAGAGGAGTCTCTTAGGGAGAGAGGATTTCTTGGGAAAAAGATCTTGCAGTTGCAATATTGTAGTAAATACAGTGAAACAAATGTTTCTTTTCAGGATAGCATCTTTCGATCTGCTTCATTTTAAGGCAAAACAGAAGGATCAGTCAGAACCATTGATCTTTTCTTCCCTCTGTTCATTTTTAGGTAATGGTTGCAGAAGCACTGGATATTTCCAGGGAAACATACTTTGCAATTCTGATGGACAGAGCCTGCAATGGACCTGTCATGGTTGGCAGTCCTCAAGGTGGTGTGGACATAGAAGAAGTTGCAGTAACTAGCCCAGAACTTATCTTTAAGGTACTAAAATAATGTTTTCCAATAAAGATTTTCCTTGTCAGTTATCCAAAAGGATATTTTTCCCCCTTTCTGCTCCCATTTTTTCTTATTCTGTGTAGAAAGGAGACAGTAAGAACCATAAAAGTGGAGTTTCACCAAATACAGGATCAGACTGACATCTAGTAAATGAAGCATATTTCATATCTGATTTTATTAGAATTTTTCATTCAGAAAAAGATCTTAAATCTGGCTGTTACATGATATGTTAAACTTCATATCTGAAACATTTTATGAGTGAATTTCACTTTCAGGAAGGTGCACAGTTTTTTCACGAGTGGGTTGGTGCCAATATACTTATTGTTTCTGTGGCTGTTTTTCTCTAATTGACAGAGTTGTTAATTATTTTTTTTGTACCTGCAAGACTTTTGCATCTGAAATACGACTGTTGTAATTACTTTCTTAACGATGACTACATTGAAGTATTTTTTATGTTACTGTGGCAAGATAATGAGTAGACAAGCTATTCAGCTGAGAAAATAATTGATACAATCAACCATAATTATTCAAAAAATTGTAAAAATATTTAATGTGCATTTTAAAATTATATAAACTTCACAGAGTTACTGGGCAGTGATAGTCATTGCCTTGAAAATATTCCAGAATATGTCATAAAAATTAGCAGACTAAATATTCGTCAATGCCATCTGTACAGTAATTAAAAGTGAAAACTGGTGTCACATTGTCTTGCCAACGTGCCACCCTGAAGAATTATATATTTTTTGGAAGGACTGTTTCATAGTCAGTGTGGTAATTATAACATCCCCTATAGGCAGCTGCTCTAGCCTCCATCTCGGGGAGCCTTGGCAATCAGCCAGGCTTTAATTACTAATTTGCACATGTATACTAAGTGTTTTCCTTTTGAAGTTATAAGCCTCCATTCAGATGGAATATTTAGTTATATTTATGCATGTTACTGTTGCAGGAGGAAATAGATATTTTTGAAGGCATAAAGGATCGTCAGGCGTTGCAGATGGCAAAAAATTTGGGATTCCAAGGACCTTTGCAGCAGAAGGTAACTTGACTCTGCTCCCTTGGTTTAGGCTGAAGAATTTTTAGCCCAGCCCTATGTCAAATGCTTCCCAACAGGCAGGAAAGGCCAAATGTCCATTAAATCAGGATCATTTTAATGTTCTAAATACTAAATTGCACCTATATCACTGTCATTAGGCTTTAGCAATTTGAATAAGGTCCTGATTATTTTAGAGTTAGAGTCCCTAGTCTCTGAAGCAGTCGATGACAACATGCTGTTATACCAGGTGGGATTCCTTTGCTTTCATTGGAATTCCATGGGATCTCTGAGAATGGAATGGGTAGAGCTTTTTTGGAAAATTGGGTCTTATTATGGGGAGAAATAAAGTGTATCAGGCTTTGTGATTGAAGCCTTTTAAATTTTTTTTTATCAACTCAAAAACAAAAGGCTGCCAGTTTGTTATATTTTCATTCTCTTTTCTACATAGAGATATTTTTAATATATATATGCCTTTATAATCATTTTGCAGAGAAGAGAGCTCTTTTAAGCTACTTTGGCCTGGTTTTTTTCTGTAGTATCAAACTGCCATTTTTGTAGAATTCCTTTATTTTTAATTCAGCAGTTTTAATTATTTTCTATCCTAACATGCAATTAACAAATGCATAATGATTAAGTTGATTAACACACATTTGAAGATTTAGCTGTATATCTAATGAGGAGGAATGATTATGTAGAACCTTTCAACCCTTGAAGAGTTCTGGTACCTAATAATTAACAGCAATATATGGACTTTTAAACAACACATTTAAATAATGCTGCAGGAATGCATTTCTTTCCTCATGCTGACTAAAAGGAATTTACTGAAGCATAGGGACACAGTTTTTATCCAGACAAATCCTAGTATTTACTTATACATTCTCTAGTTCTAGGTTGGGATTTTCTGCTTTGCCTTGAAGAGTACTTGTAGACCTTGAGAAGGAGAAGTGTTGGCATTGAGCTGCCTGATTCAGAGAGGTGCAGAAAGATGGAGCAGCCCTTAATAAAGTGAAGTGATTCTGGTGATTCTGGTGCAGTTGCAGCAGAGGACTGTGGCAATAACATCTTTTCAGGCTGCCCAGAGTCAGTGTGGGGCTCCTGGTGGGGCTCCCTCGCCAGTGTCACTGCTGAGCCTCACCCTGTGCTCCTGGGGGGATTGTCAGCCTGGGTGTTTGTGCCACACAAACTGCTGCACATTTACAACTGACCATTTTTTCTAAAGTCAAATCCCCTGAGAATGCTTCAACTGATAACTTTTGAGCAGGGAAGGCTTGCTAAGCAATTTGTGTACTGCTTCCCAAGTCTTTAACAAACCTTATCACAGGATCACAGAATGGTTTAGGTTGGAGGGGACCTTAAAGACCACCCAGTTCCAACCCCCCTGCCATGGGCAGGGACACCTCCCACTAGACCAGGTCACTCAAACCCCATCTAGCCTGGCCTTGAATGCTTCCAGGAATGGGAACTCCACAACCTCTCTGGGCAAAACTGGGATTGGGGTTGAGTCTTTCCAGTTGTAATGTTTTCTTTTGCAGGACTGACCTTGTAGGAGAAAGCTGACTTATCCTGTCTTTATTCTAATTCATTTTACTTACCAGGAGAGGTCCCAGATATTTTTGGGTTGTGTACTTCAGTTAGCTGATCAGTAATGAGGGGAAAAAAATGGAACAGCTCTTTATTAGTGCACTTCATCTGCAAACTTATTTCAGCTAATAGGTTCACAGTGTGTAATGAACCAAAGGGATTTTTTAAATACATGTTCATGTTACTGTTTTTAAGTAGTTCTATTACTGGAAGAATGTTACAAGAAAAAAAGGCTTGGAATTTAGTAGTCAGTGGTGGTGCTTTCAGCCATGGAGGTAGATAGTGAGGAATAACAGGGAGCAAGCAAGAGTATCTTGTACTGAGTAAACAAGAATGCTCCAGACAGAAGTTCTTCAAGAACTTCAGACTGATGTAGGAAGGAGAAATAGATTTTTTTTTTTTCTAAAGTCACCAGAGTGCACAAACTGCTTTGTGCTTTCTGACTTTAGACTGATTAACATGAATGCAACTCAGATCTCCGCGTACTGGAGAATACATCATTTACAGTCACTTCCCAAATTAAAATTGTCATAGTAATTGCACTGTCTAGTTTGTAGAAAATCTCCATGTAGTCTTTAAATGCATATTTACTAAGTATTACAGAGTATCATAATGCTACATTATAACAATTTGAGACTATATGAATATGGTTAAGAAAACAGAAATAAAAGCAGTAATTATCTAGAAGTAGTGTGCAATGTAATACATTAAATATTATCAATAATGGTTTACCTTTGCCTTGAAAACATGAACTTTTATTTTTCTGTGTGGTAATTGTAAATCATTTGATCACATTTAGGCAGCAGATCAAATTAAGAAGCTGTATAATCTTTTCTTGAAAATTGATGCCACTCAGGTTGAAGTCAATCCCTTTGGTGAAACTCCAGAAGGGCAAGGTAAGAAATTGAAGGAAACAAATGAATGCATTATAATTCTTTATTTATGCAAACTATAAATTAAATTGCATAGAAGGATGTAGCAACAACTTTGCATTAATTTAATTTTGTAATGTAATTTAAGCAACATTCATAAATATTCCCATGGCAGATTTTATATTTCAATTCCTTTTGTTCTTTCATCCAAATACTGGAAGTATTGGCTTCTACATGTTCTGCTTGGTGAGAGACAGCAACACTTTCTGCTCTTCTGCTCCTGTACAAAGTTGAGTTTTTCTTGATTTTGTTTTGTGGGTTGTTTTTTGTTTTGTTTTGTTTTGTTTTGTTTTGTTTTGTTTTGGGGTTTTTTTGTTTTGTTGTTGTTTGTTTGTTTTTAGTGGTTTGGGCATTTTTTGTGTTAATGCTGATAGAATTACTGAGATTGTGTGGAAAGGAACTTGTTCTTTTATGTTTGCATTCATGTGGGTAATTTAAATTTTAAAGTGCATGACTCTGCAGCCTACTAAAGCACAGAAGTTTCAGCTGGACCAGACACTTGGCTACATCCTTTGGGAAGAATAAGGATCATTGATCTGCCTGCATCATGACTGCAGGGCTGAGAAGGTGCAGGGTAAAAATAAACTGAATTAGCTTTCACCTCATTACAATAGTTGGTATTCCAGCTGAAACCTTTCCTTCCATTTGTCGTTTTTGTCTGAGTAACCTGGGCAGAGGTGAAGAGGGGAGGAACTAAAGATGCCTGTGGGATATTGAAATACAGTAGGGCTGCTTCAGGGGGATCACAGTTGCCTCCTCGTTGTTTCATTGCACTGAGGTGCTGAAGGCTTTTGTGCTGGGCACCAAGAGGGAAAATTAGTGTACAAGGAGAGGCAAGTGAAGGAGAGAACAGTTAGTAATGAGAGGAAGCAAAATCCTTCAAGATTGGAAAGAACAGTAGTGGTAGTCACTTTGTGTCCTAGCTGGAGTACTGTGATGTGGCACTGTGGAAATAAAGAATTGGATAAGTTACTAAGATAGCTTTTCGGAATGGCTGTGCATATTTCGTGAGAAGGGCTAAATCTGAGGGATGGTAGGAGTTTTTATGCTGTTTTCCCCGAGGTTTTTCCCCATGTGTTTTGCATCCGGGAAGCTGAGGAGCAGAAACAGAGTGGGTTTCAAGCTGTGAAAGCCATCTTGCTCGCAGAAAAGCACAGGAGTCTTCCTGTGCTTATTTCCTTTTTGCTAGCAGTTTCCCCATCTGAAATGTCTTAAAGAAGAATAAAGATAAAACAAATGGAGGAACATTTGGGTAGCTTAATGCAGCCATTCCTAATGATAAAATATAAGTCTCTGTATGAAGCCCATTATTCTTGTCAAAGTAATGGATAAGATGGATTTATTTCTTGCTGTGTTTTGTGTTTTTCACTTGTGTGAATCTCCATTAGGTTGTATGTATTTCCTTTTGTTTAATATCCTAGCAAATTCTTTGTTAACTCTAGTGGGTCAGAAGCCTGGAACTTCCCTTTTTTGTTGCTGTTTGTTTGTTTTTGCTTTGTTTGCTCTCAGTGTAAACTGTTGAATTGGCAGATGACAAAAATCCTACACCGCTAACTAAAACAACAGAAGTACTTCATGAATATAAGTGTTGGAGCATTCTTTGATATTTGTTTAGAAGAAAAATCCATTTGTGTAATCTATCATGCATGTAACAATGTGCTTTTGATAGTGAAAAGGGTTTGATAAATATTAATACATGTTTTGGCTGCTACTTTGTGCAGCACAGCCTTTGTTAGAGATGAATGTTCTGTAGAAATGAGTTTCTATTAATGTGACATTGAGGATGTTTGTGTGTAAGGTAAACAGAGCTCTGAAACTGCAGTTGTACTCTAGCTTTGAGTCGTTTTAGCAGTTTAAGGATCTGAAAGCTTAAAGAAGAAAAATTGTTTTATTTCATTGCAAAAAATATAATTTAAGTATCTCTAATACATTAGAAGCATATTAGGAACTGCAGACATTTCTGCTTTCGACACGTTCCCACATGATGGTTGACCAGGTAAGAGCTAGACTCTTCCAAGAGATTTGTTATACACACTCATGAACAGTTTCTGAAACTGCAGTCACTGAAGTAAAATTTGATATGGTTCTAATTTCATCTGTTTTAATTTACAATAAAAATATAAAAAAAAAAATTTAAAAATCAACATCAAAAACCAAAACAAGAAAAGCCAATGCAAACCAAGACTCCTACTTGTGTAAATGTTTGTTTGCTGTTTCCTTAGCTTTTTTTTCCAAGTTAAAAAATTGTATATTAAAAAAAGATGTTCTTGTCCACCAAAAAGCATTGTGGGATTTGTTATTTTAATTGATGTGTATCCGTATCAAAGACTAAAATTGTCTTTTTAGTTGTCATTGACCTCCAGATGTGTGCAATGCTCATGAACACATGCACAAACACCATGTACGTGTTCCAGTGGCAATGTGAATAAAAAACCCCAGCAGACAGAAAAACTACTTGATTTTTATGGACACAGCATTTAAAGGCACTTAAATCTGATTGGTTTGCCTTGAGAAATCAATTACACTTAAGTCAGTAATTATAACCTGAACATAGTACAAGTGAAATTACTTGCATAGTAATATGATAAGTATATAGTCTTACATTTACTTAGAACATTTTAATCTAATGAGGCATTTGCCTATGCAAACCCATAGAAATAATGAGTCAGAAAATAGGCAAATAACACTCTTCAGGCATTTCTGTTACTGGTGTGATTATGTGAATATTGTGGCTGCTAGCCAGTCCTTTGTATCTATTATTTAATGGAGTTGGATTTAGTAGTTGGATTTAGCTACTTTTTAATTTGTTTTTACAACCGTAGTGGATGTTGTTATTGATGAGAAGTTTTGTACTTACTTTCTTAATTTTCTTTATCTAAAAGTAATCTTTTAGTCATTTTTAACATATGTTGGCTTCGGGGTTTTGAGGTCTATAGCGAAAGAATGTGTGTATAGTTAATAATGTCAGAAATTCAAAATATGGCTGAGGATAGCATTTTGTGTTGCTCAGCTTTGAATGACTGCATGGTACCAAACATGGCTTTGGATTGGTGTTAGCTGTTGTGTCTGTTGTGCTTTCTAAATGTGGAAGGTGTGCTCTTCTGTGGCACTACTGCAGCCCACCTGTCCAAACCATAAACACTGCCCTCGCAACTCACAGCAACGTCGTTTGAAGCGAACACCAAAGATCTTCCAGTGGCTGTTTGATGTGGGGGTCTTGCTGTGCCTTTTCTCAATAGAGGATTTATGGAAAACCTGCCCTTTCCTGCTGGACTCAATGCTAGAACTTCAGCATCATTCCCAAAGCAACCTCCCCCTCCCTGCCGGGGTAGCTGCAATATTTCAGAAGCTCTCACTGACTGTAAACTCTAAGTGCCTGGATGTTGTTTTATTTTCTCCTCCAGTTGTTTGCTTCGATGCCAAGATAAACTTTGATGACAACGCAGAATTTAGGCAAAAAGAAATATTTGCCATGGATGACAAGTCTGAAAATGAGCCCATAGAGAACGAAGCTGCCAAATATGACTTAAAATATATAGGACTGGATGGAAACATTGCTTGCTTTGGTAAGAACAAATACATCCAAAAGACATTTGAAGACAAATTTATACTTGTTCAGTGTACAAACTTTGTTTACATCTGACATTCAGGCCCCCCTTGACAGTATTTCAGTCTGTTTTGCTGAGTATTTCTGCTATTTTTTCTGCCCTTCCACAAGTTCTTGCAGAAAGGAAACTAAAATTGTATGGAAACTGTGATGATGGCCCTGCCCAGGCAGGGCAGGAGTGGTGTCACAGAGAAGGCAGGCTAAGGGATTGCAATTTCTTAGGTTTTAACCTCATGTAATTGGTCTTTCCAGTAATTAAAACAAAACAAAAAAAGTCATCAAAACCTAATCATTAATTTTCAAAAACAAGTCTGTGTTACTTGAAGACACTACAAAAGTATGTGTGTATAAATATGACATTCCCAGTTACAATTGAATATTAAACTCCATTTCCCTTTAAGGAAAGCTACTAAAGAATCTGCGTAGAAAGGACAGGTTTTTTATTTTCCTGAAGTTTCTGTAGAACAGAAATTGCTCTGCTGTTTAGAAGAGATAAGTAGAAAAGTCAGCTACGCTTTAAATAATTTTCTTTTTGTGCAAATTTTTTTAGCCAATACAACGTGTTATTATTAATCTAATTGAATTAGGCATTTTTTCTCAACTTGGAGAGAAAATGCCCAGCATTTATATTGTCTCAGATGTGTACATTTTAAGCCTTTTCACAAATATTATCTACATAAATATAAGCACTTGATGTTTACAATTACAGTCAATGGAGCTGGACTTGCAATGGCAACGTGTGATATAATATCCCTGAATGGTGGAAAGCCAGCCAACTTCTTGGATCTGGGTGGAGGTGTGAAAGAAGCACAAGTCTATCAAGCATTCAAGCTGCTGACTGCTGATCCAAAGGTAAAAATGTTGGGTTTGGACTGGGAGCTTCCCTGTGCAGCCATACAGATGAGTAGGTGCGCTGAAAAACCCAAATAATTTCCCCTTTAGTGAATTACTAAGGGGGAAATCTGGGAGGAGAATTATTTTGGTATGAACCACTGGACAGACTTTTCAGTTCCTGATCCCTGCTCAGGTTTGCTGTGAGTTGTGAGTGGGAACTCTCTCAAGGCAGTTCAATACAGAAGTGCAGGTGTGGTGATGCTGGGCTTTGCAGAGCTGAGCTCAACATCTTGCTCCTAAAATGGAATTTGTGAGACTTGGATGCTTAAAATATCACTCCTAATAGTGTAGTGCCACAGTAGGCTGAGGAGAAAAATGGGAAAATTAAGCAAATAGCTAATTCTGAAGGGCTGATTTGTACTCTTTTAAGCTTGAGGTTTCAAAAATATCTGACTCTGCACTGCAGGATAATCTGTATTTAATTAACATTCCCAGGCTGGAATCATAGCCTGGAACATTCTGACACTTCCTTCTGCAGATGGAGCTGCAGTTGCTCTTTTCTTTTTTGAACAAGAGGAGAAGACATTAGTCTGTGTGTACTGAGTGGAAGTTATTTCTGGATGCGTGTTGAGGTCACTGGTCCCCTCTGCAGACAGAACTGGGGAGAATATTGATCAGGCGTGGGCTTTGGAGCAGTGCCAGCTGCCCATCCTGCCAACATGGAATTCTGCCTTTGTGTGCAGCCAGAACTTGGTTGCTGTTGATATTTTTACTAATGGAAATCTGTCGGAGGGCTTTGATCATCTTTCCCATCTCCTGCACCTAAGCATTGCAGCTGAAGTCCCTATTTCAACATATTGCTTCTTTTTGTAGATCTGGCTTCGTCTCCTTTATCTCACTTTTTCTGTGATTCCAGTCATTTTCCTCGTGTTCATTGTGATGTGACGCTAGCTCCTAAATGCCACCTTCCTGTGACAATTACATTGCTGTAATTGTATGCTCTGTGCGGCACTAAGTGACAAAATGCTGTGACTTTTCAAATAGAGGTGGATATTGTTTGCAGCAAAATTTCAAGGCAAATTTAGGAAGAAAATTTACAGTACAAAATAAGCACGGGTCAACTTCATATTGTAAGCTCTTTGCAGTTGTAACTCTTCCTGCATATTTTTTAAGCACCTGGTCCCTTGATGTCTGAAGTGTTTGTTGTTTGAGTTGCTCTGCAGTGCGTGCTTCGTGTGATGATCTGGGTTTGCCTGAGATGTAATTTAGCTCTGAAACTCGTGTTAGTGGTAGAGGAGCAGGTGCACTAAAGTCTCAGCCACACAACTTAGCTGGTGATTATCACTGTGCTGAGTAGTTTCCACTGTCTGCTGCGGCACAAACAGCAGGTATTAATTTTGGTGATGAAGCTCACTGAGTTTAAACAATTTTAAAACAAAAAGGCATTCTGGTAGCTCTCAGCCATAGAACATCTGCGTGCCCAACGTTTGACTTGTAAATGTATCCTTCTATTATACATTCTGCTTCTATGTTACTGCTTAAATCTATTTCTAACTGCCTACACCAGGGCTAGGGAAGCTCTGCTACTCAGAGAAAGCAAAATGGAGCATGGAAAGGGCCTGGAATTGGCATTTATGCTGTGGCTGTGCCATTCCTGGCATTGACTGATTGAAGATGCAGAAGGCAAAACATTTCATGTTTTATTTTATTCTGTTCAGAAAATATAGCAAATGTCTGTTATTTCCTCTCCTGATACACCATGGCCATTAGCTCACTAATATTCAATAAGATAATTGAATTAATCATCTCTGTTCTTAACTAATAGTAGAATTTCAGTCCCAAGAGTCTTTGTGGCTAATGCGGCATTCACAGGTTGTGTCTGGTCAGTCATTTCCCTGTGGCCTTTAACTTGATTCCCACCTTGTTTGAGAAGATCAAAATTTGTTCTTGGGAACTTGAGATTCAGTATTCAATTAATTTTAGTAAATGTCTAAATGTCTGGAGACTAAAGAAATAAACAAAAAAAGTCTTCAGGGCTGTAATATGGAGAACCACTGTCTTTTAGTTGTGCTGGCAGAGTTAAGGACATTGCAGGAAAAGAAATCTTCCAGAAGAAAATGTTCAACTGCACTTTGAAACAGATCTCATTCTCTCTCTTTAGCTGTCTTTAAAATGTCTATTTGTATTAAAGCAAAAACAACCCCCCCCAAAAAAATACAGAAAAAAACCCTAAACAAACAATAAAACCCAAACCAGGTATGCCATGATTTGATTTAGTGAAGCTGAGGATATTGTTTTCAGGAAAAATGAAGATCTGCACTGGTTTGCTGCTGGTTTCATCTGTCAGTTGTCAGTGTCTATATTCTTGGAGGAAAAAAGAACGTGTGGGTTTTTTGCTGCAAAAGGTTACCCACTGGCTTTTGGATGGAAATGCTGTCCCTGGAGCCAGTGACCCTTTTAGACTCTGCTGCTCTTGTTTGCAGTCTGCCATATCCAATACTTCCTAGGTTAGACAGGTCATTGCAATGGTTCTGAATTCCTTTCTATTCACTGTCTAAATTCCAATTGCTTTTTTTATTTTTTTCTTTTTTTCTTTTCCTCCTTCCTACCTGACTTGTTTCTATAAGTTTGGGCTGTGCATCTGCTCCAGCACGAAATATGCAGTCTTCCCTCTTTTTAGACACCAGCAGGAAAGGGAAAGATAGCTCAATTCTAGCAGTTCAAGCTGCTGGGAGACACTGCAGGAGCTTCATTGCTCCCTTTGTCCTGCAGTGAAGTAGAAGTGGTTGTTTGCTTTGGTATTTCTGAGGTTCTGGGCAGTGCCTGGCTCTGCCCTGCATGTGTGAATTCCTGCTTCAGGTGTCCCCACGAAGTCCTCATCCATGTGGTGACTCTCACATCCTCACCAATCTCCACAGGTGCTTGGTTTTGTTCATGCTGAAGACCTGGACACGATATGATGACTGTAGGATTCAACAGGATTCTTTTTTTGGAAAAGCCAAAGCTGAAAAAATATCTGTTCCCCCTCGGATCTCCATGGCTGCAGGGGAATCTCAGCTCTGGCGCCTGGAGCAGTTCCTGCCCCTCCTCCTTCACTGACCCTGGTGTCTCCAGGGCTGTTCCTCTCCTGCTCCACTCCTCTCTCCAGCTGCTGTTGTGCAGTTTTTGTGCCCTCCTGAACTCTGTTCTCCCATCAGCAGACTCTAGCCCTGATCTTGGCAGTGGACACCTATTAGAAAGTATCCCTGAAACACAGGCAGTTAAAAGCTAGCATGGTTTGTAGTTCTTTTTCTCCTTTTCCCGCTAAAGTTCCTCTGGAAACCTTTTTTGACACCTGTCATTGATGATGTGACTAAAGACTCACCAAATCAATAGATGTTAGCAACTGCTGGCTTGTCACTTAGTCAAAATACTATTGACAGAAAAACAAACGTTTCTTTGGAAAAAATATTCCATATTGACATCTGTTAGCTCATATCCAGGGAATAATTAATATCAAACACACACAAGACTTTATTTTTTTCCTTGAGCTATTATCTAGTCCAAATTCAGATTATTGTCCTAATTATATGGAATAGACATTCCTGTCACTCTGCTTTGCCTGTTTGCTTATGTCCAGATGCATCTCTTTGCCCACCTCGGTGGTGGGAACAATAATGGCACTGATGTGTCTCACTGTGAAGTTTTGTGTCAAGCAGAGGTCTTGGGGCTTTTATTTTCCAGCTATCTGAGAGAGTGACCAGAATTCTGAAAGAGGATATCATTAAACCATAACTTTGCAATTCACTTCTTTTCCAGCTGTGTTTGGTGCGAAAGTAATACAGTTTATACATCCTTATTATACAAGACATTTTTATCGCCAGTTTATCCTTTTGGCTTCAGGGATTTTTAGTATTAGCTTTCTTAACATTTGCAGTCTGTTATGTGGCAACAGAAGGGATAACATTATACTGAGAGGAAAGATTTGGGATGTTCTTTTCTTAGATTTCAGATATAAAAATAAAGTTGCCATGTATAATGTATTTGGTTATTTTGGATGAATTAATTCAGAATTGAGTGAGCTAGTTCAGTTCAGACCATTCAAAACACCTCCAAACGTTCAGACAGTTTGGAGTGTAGTAACTATAATTGTGTGTTTCTGGACTGTTTGCTCTCACTCTGCAACTTTAAACAATGACCTGCTCCCAGTTTTAAGGGAAAAGTTAAAAATATAAGAATTCCAAATGCCACATTGCTGTGATAGTGAACCTCCTCAAGGTTAGAGCATAGGCTGGATGTGGACAGTTCATCTGCATTTAACTGATTATTGTCAGCAGTGGATTTCTCAGTGTCACAATAATGCAAACCCCTAAATCAGCAGGAACTCACAACTTTCGCTATCACACGTGCAGCCTACGTCAATGTGCATATAATGTTGGAGAAGAAAGGAAAATGTAAATAGGATTCAGTTGCAGATTTCTCAGTGTTACAATAATGCAAAATAACTTTCCCTATCACACATGCAGCCTATGTCAATGTGCATATAATGTCAGAGAAAAAAGGAAAATGTAAATAGGATTCAGTTGCAGACACAAAACAGTGCTAGTGCTGAATTTGTTTGAACTGTCAGGTCTCGTGTCATTTCAGATAATGCAGAGGATCCCTGTTCTGCAGACTCATGAGGAATCTTTTTGCTTTCTCATTCACAAGTCATGCACCCTTTACACACTTCATTACCGAGCTCTTCACACAGCATGAAAATTCTTTATACCTTGTGTGTTTCTCTGATTCACACAAGAGAGTGAAGCATCATGTGCTGCTTTGAGTACTCTTAGAAGCTGCAGCTGAAGAGTTACTCCAGTGAGCAATATCTCTTTGCTGTTCCACAGATGTTGACTGCTAGTCCAGCGTTCACACTCTGCATGGCCCTTCATAGCTCCAGCTGGGTATCTGAAAATGGGGACATTTGAATTTAGTGGACATTTTTGGAAGTCCAGGCTCTGACTGCTGTTTCTACCCCTCTGTTTGAACTGTGGGTTATAATACTGATCTACCATCTACAAACACTGATAAAAAATTATATAGTTAGTTAAAGAAATTAAGTGTCTTTGCAGTTTTGCAGAATTAATGTGAAATGACTATTCATCTTTTAAAGCACTTAAAATATTAAAAAGTCATTCTTTCATTTCATTGAGGCATTTTTAGAGACTGATAGCATATTGACAATATTTATGAAAATGGGAGGACAATTATGCATTTAAAATGCATAATTGAATTGTCTTGATTTATAACCAAAAGTAAAATATTTTTCAAGAGCATGTGTAGTATTGAGTCCTAAGTAATTGATATGTAAATATACTTTAACATGAATCTGCCATTCTTTATGGGCACTGACAAGTTGAATGCCTTTTGGCATTTTATAGTAGGCTATAATGAATCTTAAAAACTGAATATGAAAATCAAATTCCTAAGCAAGAGGAAAACCTGCAGTGATTTTGTAATTGCTTCCTATGTGGAAGAACAGGGAAGATTCACAAATGTTCTCCTAGACGGTAAATGCTGGAAAATTTGTGGGAGAACAAAAATACAGTCTGAGCTGTTTAGGTTTGAATGGAATTTGAAATGTTTGTGTGCTAATTATTCTCTCTGCAGTGTTGTCCTTTCTGAAACAGGGCCAGACGAGAAGGCATTTCCATTTCCTTGAGGCACAAAGGGCATCATCCTCCTGAGACACTCCTTGTTCCAAGGTGTGCTTGATTAGCAGTAAAACTGAGAAAGGATTTTGTTATTGGCTTTGGTTATTAGTGCTGGGGATTGGAGAATTTGGACTTTTCTGAGCTATCCACTGAGCTCCCAGGAGGGCTGAGCCTGTGGTGGGGAGTGTTTGAGAATGGGAATGGTTTTGGGACAGGTTTTGGGACCTGTCTGTGTAATGTCATCCATCTCACTCCAAACCAGGGCCTCAGATGGAAGGGGATGGATCCAGGCAGAAAATCTCATCCTGAGCACCTTCCCAGCACCTCTGGCTGCCAAAGCCCTGTTGTCATGTCCAGCATGGGCAATAGAATGTGCAGCTATGCTTGCGTGTCTTGGGATTGCCCAATAAAAGGAAATGCCGTGTAAAATACATCAGAAAAGTGTTTAATTCTGCCCTGGGATTTCCAAATTGATTAAATTTTGAAAATTTGTATGACTCATTTCACAATTAGCGAGGATAAAAAGAGAAGATATTTTAGGAAACTCAATTTGGTAATTCAACTTGGTGAGATGAGTAATTTATTATGAATCTACTTTTAGATCATCTATCTAGCACACATCCAGGAGAATGAAAGACAAATAATCTGATAATACAGGTAGGAAATGGTATATTAAAAGAAAAGTTGTAGATGTCCTTACTTAAACTCTTCTATAGAGAAAATCACATTTTAATTCTCGTTATTTTTAAGTGGGTGTTATGGCTGTCTAGGAAAGTGTTTGTTCTTTCAATCAAAATGAAGAAATTTAATCACCTTGACTCCATCTGTTCCTGATAAACTGGCCCAGATGATGAAATGTGTATCTCGAGTAGGTGCTTTCAGCTGTTTGTGCTGGGTTAGGCACGCTCTTGTACAGTGAAATAAATAACAACTGGTTTTACTTATCATTTCAGAAGCACCCTGGGTGGAGGGAGCACAGGTAGATAGGACTTCATATTTTTATGATTGATTAGACTCAGTTTGGGGGGAAAATGGTAAACCATGATAAAATTAACAATCATTTTCCTGTCGTAAAATTATCATTTAGTGACAGAAGGCCCTGATATTGCTAAGATTTTTAGAATAAAGATGTATCTATGCTTTTTTTTTTAAAGAAGGTGTCATAGGGTGATGGAAAAGCTTTGGAAATGACAAAAATTATTTGAAATATGGCTTAATGAGAGAGGACAAAAGCTATTTCTCTTGAATCTCTGTTTTGCTTCAGGTAGGACTGAATTATTTCGCAACTTCATATTCTTGCTCAAATTCAACAAGATCTTCAGACCTCTTTCAAGTTTTAATATTTTATTATCTGTTACTCTTGAGTGCATGGATAAAGCTGAATTAAAAGAGTTTACTCACTTTTAAAGCATGTCACGTGCTTAAGTACGTAGCAAATCAAGTCCACATCTACCACAAAGGAGTTGTTTTTAGGCTCTTTGCTGGAGGTTTAGTATCATCTTCCAAAAAAGATCCACCCTCTTACAGGGAGATAAACTTAGTCCTGTTTCTCAAAAGATGTTGCATTTTTTGTCCCTGTCATACTCCTCAGTCTCTAAAGTCAGGCTTACCAAGGGAAAAGGAGGTCCCAATTCCCAAGCGTTTTCCTGTGTCTCTATTGTAAAGCAGAATAGAAATGCAGAGCTTTTCTTTTTTTTTTTTTTTTTTTGCAATGGTGGTGCCTAAATCTTAACAGAAACTGTCACTTTAAGTGAAGGATTTTTTTGGAAATCTGAGATCCTTTTAATGGAAACTGTCGATTTTCCTTGGGGCTGGTGGACAACCACACATTTCAAGGGAAGAGAACTGACTCAAGAGCTAAAAACTTAGTTTTTCATATTATTTTCTATGGGAAAAGATTAAACCATTTTGAGCCAAATTACTTGGAAAATCCCAAGTAAAAGACAATTAGTGCCTGTATGTGGAAAGACAGGTGGATAATGTCTGGCCAAATAGATTTTCCTGAAATTTCCAAAATTATTCAGATGCTTTCAACAGAAAAATAGCAAACATTTTAAAACTTTTTTTCAAGCAATTAGAGGAGTTAAGAATAAGGGCAGCCTTACTTGTTTCAAATAATCATATAATTTGTTCTGTTTGGCCAGGATGGGCAGGTATTGTATCACTGCAGCTATTCCAAATGAATTTAAAAGATATTTGGCTGCTTTTACAAAACCATTTACACCTTGAATCTTCTGCTATGGCTGCCATATTCTTTTTCATTTGCATACATATTTTACTCATCAAATAAGCAGAGGGAAAAGAGAACTTTCTTTTTAATTTTTCCATGCAGTTTGCTGTGGTGAAGGTGTCTGTGTGAGTAAATCTGCAGATCTATACCCCACCGCTGCTCTAACACAACTTGTGTGCACACTTCCACAGCCTGCTTTGTATGCAGTGCTGGCGCTTGCTGTGCTTTAGAAACCATTTCTAATTATTTAAGGGTAAGCCTGAGTAACCAAAAAGCTGCGGAGCACCAGATGTTCATTCCCTGGGAACGTGGGGGAGAAGGAGCCTCTGTTGCTGCAAAAAAAATTGCTCAGGGCAGAGGAGTTGGAGCTGTTGTGGCTCCCACCATCCTCTGCCATCCTTCCCCCACGAGCTGGAAACACAGCAATCCTACTATCAGTGCCATAAAGTTGGATTTCTGGGTGGCTGACCATGGAATTTGGTATTCACTTTACCAGGAAAGGGAATGAAATCTATGTCTTCAGACAGGTTGTTCAGCAAAAATGTACATGAAGCTCTGTGCTGTGACAGGGTGATGGCAGCCCTGTGATCATAGCAGAAACCTTTGTATAAATTATGGATGCCACTTGGGAATGGTGGATTTGGAATTAATAGTGATAACACGGGAAAAGAGTAAAAACACCTCATTAAGAAAATGGATTACATGCATGCTTATGTGGTACAAGTTTTAATCTAGACAAGATTAAAACTTGAAAATGCTGAGGATTTCTTTTTTCTTAACTAAATCTTGATTAAGTCAACCTCCCTGAATACTGTTATGGGTCTGTAACAGGCAAAAAAGGAAGAATCAATTATTGGGTAGAAATGAATGAATGTGCAGAGTCAATATTTTATAGTAGGTGGTGAAAGTTGAATGCCTGATGCCCAGCAAATCATTTGATTTAAAGGTTTGGGACTGCAATGCTTGACTTCTCATTGAAGAAATATAAAGGAGCAAATTACTATTTGCTGAAAAGTCACAGAAACCGTATCAGAATTGTTTAGTTCCTGCTGCTCCCTGGAGGTTTTCCTCTTCAACCATTGATTGAGTGTGTGCTCTCTGAATTGTGAAGGATTTGCCTTTAATCAAAACTTCCATGGGGCTCTGCACAGTTGTTCTGAGATTTTTGTGTGTATTACTTTGAGGGAATCTCAAATACATTTTTGTTTTCACTTAGTCAAACAAACTGTGGAAGTAATTGAACTGAAAAAAGATAAAAACAATTAGAGCAAAGATAGTTTCTACATATCAGCAACGTTCCTTTAACTTTCTTAATAATGCTGAACACCTGTTGGACTTCCATAGGAAAAGTAGGTGGGTTTGGCCTTGCCCCATTACTGACCACTGCAGTGTGAGGCTTTTTGTCAGAGAACTTCTTTCTGCCACTTGTAATATCAGTGGTCAGCTCTGTCATTCCCTTCTGTCAAGAACCATTGGGAGTTTTGTCTCAAATCCAAGAAAAAACAGGATTCCTTGTGTGAATATAGTTTTATATTTAATATCCTCCCAAGAAAATTTAAGGATTAAATCAAGAGAGAGATTTTCTGCAGCTCACTCTTATCAGGGATAAAATTTGCTGCACTCTTCCACCCTTTGTTTGACACCTGACTTGGTATTTCATTTATTTGTTAGTCTGGCTGAGTTTGGTGTGTTTTACCACACAGCACTCCAGAGTGCTCACTATAAAAAGCCACCAAAATGACATTATTCATAATTTACCATTTCAAACCAAAGGAGAAAACCTACCACAAATTTTACTTCAGCAGAAACTCTTATTAGTATCCTGCAGGTATTGTATTAGTATCCTGCTGCATTTCTGTAGAGAGAGAGCTTCCCTTTGTATGAAGCTGAACAATACCAATACAAGATTGTCCCAGCAAGCCAAGAAGAGTAACTCCACTATTGAATTCTCAGGTGCAGCGTCTTGGCATATAAATCAAACCCTGTCTAATTCCAGTGCCAACTTCTTGGTCAAAATCTCAGCCCTGGTGTTGAATTTAATTACATGGTGGATAAAGAGCATGAAGTACTTTCATGTTATTTAGGAAATCGTGGCCATGATTACTAAATAGCTTTTGCTATTCCCTGAACTTGGTACAGGGATAATTGTTTATCACTCACCAAGTCCCTCATTTTCTCACTTCTTACAGTCAGAGGTGCTGTAAGGCCCCAGAGGCACAGTACCACCCTCGGCAGAGGATGATGTTTATCAGAAATCAGGGGAACTTGGAATCAAGCTAAAAGTGCTTCAAAGCTCTTTTCCCTCTCTTAAGAGAAGGAAAACTTTAGTGAAAATGATTGTGCTATCTCAGTTCCTTCTCTGTTTTTCATCAGCTGATTTGCTCCAAAATAAAATGCCATGAAAGAATTATTGTAATATAAAATAAAATACTGTTTTGGTCAGCTTTCCCTTCTCTAGTGGTGCATTTTATATGCTAACGCAATTTTTTGGTTACTTTGGGGAATTGTATTTGCAGAAAGTGGGGATTTGTTTTGGAAGTCAAGTATTCCACTCCCATTTCACACTGGGGAGGAGGGGTTGGTTGGGTTGTTTTTTTTTTTAAAGCATTTGTCAGGCCAGAACAGCTCTAGAGGCTTTAAGTAAAGTGCTGATTGCCCTGTCAATCAGGGTGCTGAGGAACTGGGAACTTCACAGATTGATGCTTGACAGAATAATTAGAAAACTGTCACTTGAAGTTACCACTCTGGTGTTCCCTGAAGAAATGTGCTGGTGCCAAATGTGTGCTGTCCAGATCTAGAGGTTAAATGTTCAGTAAGACAAAACATAGCATGTCACCAGAGAAAATTACTTCCAACATGCTGGGGAAGTGATGGTCCTCGAGTCCCTAAACAGGGACTGCACAGTTTATTGAGCTTACCTGCTTTGATCTTGCTCATGTATTCGAGAGCTTTTCAGCCCCGAATGAGGAAGTTTAACTTGGTAACCCACTGAGGCATTATCTGACATTTTAGATAGCAGAGGGTCTGGAAGGGTTGGAGGCAAAAGCACTTAAAGCTGCAACAATATTTTCCAGGTCTAGAAAGGTTTTAAGGTGTTTCTTCAAGTATTTTTTGAGTACTTTTCACTAGAAATAAATGGAGGCAGGTAACATCACAAGTTTCTTCCTTAATCCCTAGCCCTTAAGGAAACTTGGGTGTATTTTTCTGGTTTGGGTTTGTTTGGAGACTGCTCTGAGGAGCACAGGACAGGGACTGTGACCTTTGTGTGCTTTGGTTTTCACTCGTGTTTGTGCTGCACGGTCTGCACCGGAGCATGGCAAGGCTTCTAGGAATCAGGTGTGGAATCCCAAGCTGGAAGGATCCAAGGAAGGTCTCTCCCAGGAAGAGTTTCTATGGTAGAAAGATGTTCTCCAGAAAGAAAAAAGTAGATTTTATCTTTTGCAACCACACTTGCACGGTCATTGTGTTGAGGTTTGCCTAATTTGCAGCTTGGAGTTTACCTTAATGTGTAAGGGGCTTTTCCAGTATTATTATTTTACGTAAATTGCTTATGGATTCTCCAAGTAGTAAATACAAAAGATAATTCAAGATTTTAATTTAAAGCAGGCACTTTCCTATTGATTTGGAATTTTATAGGAAGATGTGCTTTATTTTGTCACTTCAATGCTTAAGATCACTTCATACATGAGAGCGGTTTCCTGATTGCTTCTTATCTGTAGGGTTGAATCTTGAATTGTGCAATCCTCCTGACAGGGAAAAACTGCTACAATAAGTTAGAATGAATGAGCTGTAGATGCTCAGGTTGCATTTCTCAACACTCACACTGGAGCTGCTCAGACTGCGTTTGCAATGGATCTGTCAGTCAGAAGTGCAAGTGTCTTTTTCTTTGAACATTACAGGTACTGAAGGTCAGTGCTTCTATGGATTTAACTGAGAATAATTTTGAAATTTTTATTTTCGGAGTTGGAGATGAAATTTCAAAAGTGCCATAGGGAGGGAAAAAGCTTTATTTCCATGAGCAGTCAAGGTGTGATTCTCTCCTCAGTGACATGTTTCTACTATTTATAGAAGAAACACTCCTGGTACTGAAGTGGTAGTGCTGGTTTGCATTAATCTACTAAAATCACATTGGATCCTTAATACCTGTTTAGTTCTTTTCTGTGCAGAGTGAATTAAACTGATTTCTTTTTCCCCTGGGTAATGCACCTGTGCAGTTATGCACATGTAGCTAAGTGTCCAAGGGCAGGCTGGACAGGACTTGGAATGACCTGGGAGAGTGAAAGGTGTCCCTGCCCATGGCAGGGGTGGAATGAGATGAGTTTTAAGGTTCCTTCCAGCCTGTTCTGTGATTCATTCTAACACAACAAGCTCCCTATGGTCACAGCAGCTCTGTAGCAGCACTTCTTGCAAAATCACTCTAGGAGGACAGGACGAGCTGTCTCAGCTTTCAAGAAAAACTGGAATATTTCATTAAAAACCATCAGGAACAGGTGAGAGGGGATGATCTGTTTCTTGAGATTTAGGATCAAGGCAGAGAACTTGTTGAAGGCAGGATTCCTCTCTTGCTTAAGGTGGGGTGCTAAGACAGAATTCTTCCCTTAGGACTGTGTCTGAAAGGTCCAAGTTCTGCTGGAGTTGGAAGTTTTTGAATTCCTGTTCTTCCTCAGCTGCTTCTGCCTGCAGAGTGAAGAGAAAAGGTTTCTGCAAAGCAGTGAAGCCCTGATTGCCCACTGGTCAGATAGAACAGACATTTCAGTATAGTTTATGTTGTTTTTATTACCCAAACCACCCTTCAGGTTTCAAAATGGTACATAAACTAACTTTTCACTGACACAACTTTTCACCTGCTGCATCAGTGACAAAATTGTTTCTACAGAAGCTGATTTCCTCCAAAGACCAACATCAAAAAGCCAAAATCAAATAAATGGCATGAAATAAAATGTGATGGTGCAGATGCTCTATCTTTATGATTATTGTCACTCATGGGGGGAAAATCCACATAGGACATTCCTATCTCTGGCACCCATTAGAGATGTTGTCACTTCAAGCTCACAGCAGTGAAACCTTTAGAGGCTCCCACAGCATCTCCTATTAATTTTTATTCCTTTTTTTTTCCCTATCACATATACCAGTTTTCCATGCATGCTTCATACACATTTTTATCATTACAGTTTCAAGCAAACTTCCCTTATCTTGCTGCTATCCTCCAGTCCAGAGTTTTTAAAGCTCTAGTGTACCTTTCCTATCCTGAGCTAAAGTAAAAGTGTTCTCTCTTTTTTCCTAGTTAATATTTTTCAAAGGA
Organism: Acanthiza pusilla; assembly: GCA_036630365.1. Taxonomy (NCBI): domain Eukaryota; kingdom Metazoa; phylum Chordata; class Aves; order Passeriformes; family Acanthizidae; genus Acanthiza; species Acanthiza pusilla. The sequence continues at coordinate 5,661,647 of JAXCHO010000001.1, forward strand.
TTTGGTGAATTTTGATTGCATTTTGTAAATATGTGAAAAGGGAAAACTTTTATTTCCTGTCCTTTGAAATCATTCTTGTGTAGATTTTGATAAATCGGACCTGGCATAAATGCCTTCATTTTGTTCCTCCGTCAGACTTCTGTGTCTGAATAAATCAAAGAAAACATCAAAAATAATGGAGGCAGGGGGTGAAAGGGTTATAGGGAAGTGGTAAAAAATTATACTCCCTGGGAGGAGGGACATGCTGAGCATTTTGAAGTATATAAAAGGTGTAAACATGAAGGAGGGAGTATAATTATTTAATCTCAGTAAAACTGGAACTAAACATTTTTAAAAACAAAGAGAATTTAATATCATCAAAAAAAAAAACCCAAACCCTATCAGCAAGAGCTGTAGTGTGAGACTTTGATCCTGAAATTAGCTCGGTGTGTGCCCTTCCTGATGAGGCAAGGAGTCTGCTGAGTAGGTTCTTTCCTTACCCAGTCTGCATTTCTGCTTGCAGAGCCCTGCCAAAAATCACTTCATATCTAAAATTAAGTACAAGCCATCTATCTGGAAAACTTTAAAAGTAAGTAGGCTGAAGAAGGAAAGATATTTCATGGTCTGTCAAGTGAGTAACTGGAGCTCCTCACAGGTATTTTTTGGGGTTGAATTAGTGACTTGGTTGCATGCACAGAACATGGCAGGTGGTAGATGCTGTTTCCATAAGCTGTGGTGTAATTCCAGATTTGCATCTGGAAACAGATCTGCCTTCAAATGTGTTCTCTCAGTGTGCCCAAACCTTTGCAGGAGTTACCTGTACAGTTCCTCCCTCTTCTTCTGAGTCTCCATCCTTTCCCATTTGGAAACTTGTGTTCCCAACACCTCTCCATTCCTCCTTCATGGATTGTCCTTTCGGTCCCTGCAGCTTGGTTTGCAGTGGCACTCCTGAGCACGGAGCCAAATCCACCTCCTTGGTAGGAAATGGCAGCCAAGTGCATCTCTGGTCAGCACCTTGCTGGTGGAGGAAGCAAAGCCTCTGAAAAGGTCAGTAAGGAAATGGGAATGGTGTCATTAGTGCCAATATCAGGGGTTCCATCCATTCCCTTAAGAGCTGCGCTCGATGATCCATGTGGGTCCCTTACAACTCAGAATATTCTGTGAAGATGTGTCTGGGTGAGGTTTTGTCAGACTTGGGTTGTAGGTTTGTTGTTGTTCTCTCTTCAGAGCTTGTTAAAAACTCCCCAGCTCTTCTGGAAATTTATTCAGTACTTGGGGGCAAAGTCAAAATGTCAAAGTGTCAGTGTCCAAGGCTGAAGGGTCCCAGGATTGGGACCCCAAAGTAGCTTTGAGGAGATCACAGACCTTGTCAGTCTCTGGGACAGAAACATGGCACAGACTTGCCCATGCTGTTTTCCTTTGATTTATGTTGGATATTACCATTTTTAGAGTTAATATTTTCGAGTTAATCTCTTTGTTTGTAGCTTTTATTGGAGAAAGGAAGTGATACATTTCTGTCTGTGCCTATTAATTTTCTATTTTTATTTCCTGGTCAACATACACCACATTTCTGCCTTATCTTAAAAGCAGGGCTTTGCTGGTGCTGGAGTAAATGTTCTAATTGAATCCCTCCAGTTGGCACTCTAATAGCTTGTCAATTTGCTCACGTTTGACAGCCAGCCCTGCTGCCTTCACAACTAATGCTCGTTGAGTGCCAATATAAATGAGCATGATAATAGTCTGATATTATGTCTGCTCTTTTTCTAAATGTAATGTCAAAATTCTTCTGAATCTGTTGTGGTGTTTTCCTCAAAGAAAATGGATGAGGAATAATGAAATCTTGCTGTGTTTGTCATATCTGTGGACTCTGAACCCTACAAAGAATTTTTCATTTTCTTTTGAACGTCAGAGTTGTGAACACTTTGTAAACAAATCTTATTAGCTAGAGCATTACAATAGGGGCAGAATGTAAAACTTGATGTCCATTTAAAAGAATAAGAGAAAGGGAAAGAAAAGGGAGAAGAAAGATGATTGATGGGCTGCCTAGATCAAATGGCTCTAAATTAGACACATTTGTATAATTGACCTTCTGAATGGATATCGATTAAGTGTGATTGATGATGTCACTGTTTCAAAAAAGACTTCATTTTTGTGTCATTTTTGATGGCTTGTTCTGTTGGCATCCAGAAACAATAAAGCAAATCATTTATCATGACTTTTTAAAAGACTAGTAAGTGGTTTGGAGGAAAGGTGAGAAGTTGTGAGGGTGGTGAGGCCCTGGGACAGGCTGCCCAGAGAAGCTGTGGCTGCCCCTGGATCCCTGGAAGTGTCCAAGGCCAGGCTGGACACGGCTTGGAGCAGCCTGAGACACTGGAAGGTGTCCCTGCCCATGGCAGAAAGGTTGGAACTGGATGAGCTTTCAAGTCCCTCCAACCCAAACCATTCTGTGATTCAATTATTTTTACACACTGTACCACTTCAGTGTACAAAGTTATGTACAGGGGAATGTTGAGTTTAACAGGCTCTTGGAAGAGATTTGTTGTAATTGTTTATGTTGAAGTATGGAATAGAAGCCTGGGCTGAAATCAAGGTCTCTCTGTCCTCATCCCACAGTAGAACTCTTCCTTCCCTTCAGCAGTTTCACCTAAACAGGTAAAAAATGAAAAGAAAAAGTTCTCTTGGGGGGTTGGAATACTTTCCCAAGTTACCCTATAGCCAGAGGCAGAGCTGTGATAGAATCCAGGTTGTGTGACCTGAGCTGTGCAATGCCATGTCCTGTGCTGTGGTCTCCTGCTGGGCTGAGCTGGGGCAGATCACATATTTATAGATGTGTCAAAGACATTCTGGCTCCAGAAGGTTTGATATCCATTTTTTGACAGGAAAGGAGATGTTATTTATTAGTGCCCAAAACAAATAAATGCAAATAAACACAAATAAATGCTATTCCTGGGTAAAGCTGAGGAGAATCCCTATAAAACAAAGGGACTTACGTTTCATCTCATCTGTCTGCTTCGTTGAAAAAGAGGTCTATGAAGAGAAAAAGGTTACTTTTTGAGATTTAGTGCCATGAAAATTTACAGGCTTGATGCTTAAGCAGTAATAAGTGAAGCATTAAGGCATTTCTTGTGGATTAATGACTGGCTGGGAGGAGTTGATGGTTTGAAGAATAGCTGAGGGCCATTAACCTCCACTGGTCATTAATCTTCAAAGGCTGCCTTGAATACTGAGGTCATTATTGCTATAGAAAATAAATATTTGAGGAGGGGGAGAGAGAAAGGATTATACAGACTTCTAAAACACATGATTTGAATGGTTTTGTAGCTACCCTGTCTATCGTATGTCATTGTAGGTGGACAGTCACTAATATTATTAATCTACAGGATTAACAATAGTTTTCAATTTTCACTGCTCTGGTTGCTTTTATTTTATTCGCTAATTCAACTGTAAAATACATAACATCAGGATAAATACAGCTGTAGAATTGTGACTGTAGGGTGTGTTCAGCTGCCTGGTCAGACAACTGTCTGTGTAATGGTGCTTCTGACATCATTTTCACGTTTAAAGGAGATGTTGTGGCTTCCATTAAACACCCTCTGTTCTGCAGTCCCTTCCTCTGCTCGGGCACATGGTAGGTACATGTCTGTGTCATTTCTCTGCCAAAGGATGTCCCTTTCCTTGATTTGAGTGCTCAGCAGAGTTGTTCTCAGCAGTTCTCCACAGAATAACGTGATGTAGCATTTCATTTGCTGCAAGTCAGCTTTGCTGTGTGGATGAAAAGGGCTCAAAGTGCTCTGTGTGCCTCAAACACAAGTGAAAATCAAGCTGGCAGTACTGCTGCTGCTCACAATTGCTGCTTTCAGCTGCAGGACAGGGAACAGTGTCACCTGGAACAGTGGATGAACATTCCCAGTCTTACCTGGAAATGGTTCTTTCCAAATGCACTGCTTTTCTGTGCTTTTTTGTCCCAAAACCAGCACATGAGGAGTGTTTGTGCTACTAAAGGGGAAGTGTCAGCTCATCTTTATCTTTGTTAGTGTTACAAAACTGAGCAAAATCATGAGCAAAGCATTTGGGGCAGGGGGTCTTCCCTCCTGGCTCCGTTCAGCTCAGTTTTCTGTATGTGCTGAGTTTATTTTCCAGGCTGAGCTTCCCAGCTCTCATCTCATGTCCTGCCTTCCCAATGAGCTGTCAAGGGAGCAGCTGATGGATATTCTGCTGATCAGCTACCCTGTTATTTAGAGTTAAATTTATATTTATTTTATATACATGCCCAGAGTGTTGAGGTACATGGAGGTTATACAACCCAAAAATTGTATGTACTCCTTGAGACAGATTTGAAGATTGGGAAAGACCTTTAAGATCATCTAGTCTGACTTCCCACAAACACTTGACCAAAAATTCCTGCCTTAAGGTCAGAGTTCTGTGATTGAATCAGCATACGTCTTTTCTAGAAGAAATTCTCAATCTTTGTCATTAGTTTAGGCAGATTCCACATATATTCCTGGAAGCTTTTCCATGGTTAACCTACTGTAGTATGTTGTTACCTTCTGAAGTATTGTCTGTCTCCTGTCAAAAGTTATTCTGAGGTCTTTCACTCAGTAATGGAACAGAATGAATTTCTTCAGTGAGTTTTTGATATTCTGAGTAACTCCTCTGACTCCATTTTCTTGCCAAAAATCTGAGATTGCGAGACTTAAATTGAATTCTAAGAGGAGAAAAGACTGAGACAACCATTGCTTTGTAGTCGTCATATTTCGCACAGGAAGGAGTATCCGGAAAGCAGAAACTTCATGTAGATAGCAACAGCAAAATTAAGTTAAAGACTTCCTTAACAGCTGTGCATAATATCAAATTTGAAACTGTGATAAAGATGCTGAAAGTCCTTTTTCTGGTTCAGTTTGTAAAATCTGCCTTTTCCTACTAAAACATTTTAAATGGGAGACTTTACCTCAAGTGAAAGATGAATTAATCAATTTAAGCCTAAGGCAAGACAAGGTATATGTCAAGTTACAAGTTTTTGGTGAAAAGCTGTCTGCTGCTAGGGTTGATGTGTGCAAGTTGCATAGCAAGCTATGCAATGGAATTGAAAACTTAAGAATAAATACGTGTCTGGTGTTGAAAAGTGAATGAAACAGACTTGCACTGACACTTAGAGCTCCCAGGAAAGACTTTTTCTTGTAGGAATGAAAAATTAATGAGAAACAGGCGACAACTGCAGCATCACGTTATACTGAAAAGTGCTACCTGTAGCTTTTTCATAATTGGGAAACCAAAATAGCTATCCAGAAATCAATAAAATGGGTTTTGTTTCTTTGAGGGTTTGTACATATTTAAGTCTTTACCATTTGCAGCTGTGTGCAGTGCTCAGTGGTGTCCATGCATATTTTTTGACATATGAATGGGCCAACATGCTTTTAACAGAATGCTTACAAATGCTTGCCATACATGTGAAGGCCTGAAAATAACCAGTAAGTGAAGGGAAAACCCAAACATCCTGGTGAAATCCAGCAGTATACAAGCTGAAGTATTGCATTATTCTGTGTTTTAAACCAGTTTGTCCTTCCTGCACTGCAACCGAAGGCTGTAGCTAAGTGTAGATCCTGACCGAGGAATTGTATGGTTTGTGATTTAACAATAAGTAAATTTTTGTTTGTTTGGCAGTAAAATGTTCGGAAGAATTCCAGTTCCTTCCTCATATAAAACATTACTAACTGTGAGCATTCACAGCTCTGCCATCAGATGGGTTTTGTGGAGTTCATTTGTCAATAATAAATGTGGGGCATAAAGGAGGGTTGTAATTCTGCAGTGTTGGGTGGGGTGGAAGGGTTTGGATAGACACAAGAAAGACTTGCTGGGTTTTGATTTCAAAGCATGAAAAATTATTTGAATTATTACAAAAGTAGCTTTGTAACTTGTGTGTTAATTTTATACCAGAGGGAGAGCACCAAGCTCTCAGTGTGGAACTACTTTGGCATTTTCTGCCAGTTCCAGTGTTCTCTACAAGTCATTTTCACAGCTGCAGCCTTAAGAGAAAATCAGGGATATTGGATTTGCTGAAGTCCTGGTAATCAAAGCCTTGCAGGTAATAATAGAGGCTGGCTATGATGGTGATTAACTGAACCATAGTTGTTTTGCAGGAAGGGAGATTTTATGGAAACTTGAATTCCAGGCCAGAAAATAACCGAGGTCATGACATTGAATGAGGGCTCATTGTAAATGAGTGCAGAAAACAATGGGCAGTTTGAGGTGTGAGTGTTGAGACCAAGAATGCAGACATCCTGGTGACAGTCAGCTGTCATGTCCTTGGTCTTGCCCTGGCAGTTTGCATTAAAGGATGATGCTGAATTTGAAACACCAATACCGTCAGTTTGCTGGACTCCAAGCACCTGTCCTTGAAGGAAAAAAATACAGAATCAATAAACACAGGACACAAGCAAAAATATCACCAATTTGGATCAGAATTGTCATCTCTACTAGTTATTATATCTCTGATGATGACCTTTAACAGATGGTTAGTTAAGAGACAAGGGTTAAAGAAACCCCTTAAGAGGCAATTACAACCCAAAAATAAAACATTCCGATTTCCTTTTTTTTTTTTTACATTTATTAAAATATATTGACTTTTCAATTATGAAATCCATATGCTTGGAGTGGTTAAATATATTTGCAAAGATGGATCTAAGATTATAATTTAATAGCAATGCCTTATTTTAAACTGTTTCATATATTCTCTGTACTTCTGATATTGGTGACTATAAAAAAATGTTCTCTTTATGTGAATGAGTGAATATGTTCATTGCATAAGGATTAATGAAATACAAGTGTATTTATGTTGTTTGCTCTGTCAAGTACCACACCTGTTTACATTTGAATCCATTGCAATGAAGTTCTGCATGAGATTTTTTCTTATCTCTGCTGAGCCGAATATTTATAAACCTAGAGAAGAATTTTGCGTGTGTATTTCAGTGCTTTGTAATTGAAACTTGATTATCTGGGCTCTGAGCAGGTTTTAGTTTTTTTGACAGGATGAGTAAACCACTCCCATGTACATTAATCTCACTGCTCTACTTGAGCAGAAGAGTTAAAATTCACAGGTGAAAGAATGCAGGCACTGCTAAATCAGATCATTTCAACATCACTGTATTGTTCCTTCTGTGCTCCTTCAACTACAACCACTTAATTTGCTTTCTTCAGACCACTGGTTGTATCACTCCTCACCTTTCTAGAGAACTTTTACATATTTTAAATTAAACTTTAAGACATTCACTGGTAGATATCTGCCAAAGTGAAAACTGACCCTTTTCATTTTGCATTTTGCTTTCCAAATCCAGCCTGTCTTATTCTTAATTCCTGACAATGCTATTTCTCCCACATTGAGTTACTCCTTTGGTAGTCTCTTGCAAAGAGACTTTTACAAATGCTGGCGCATTTCAATTATAATGCATGAGTGGCCATAACTTGCTGACACAGTTCATTCTTTAATTCTGAATTCCAAGGCCTCTTGAGATACTGTTAATCAAATATTTGGGGTTTGTCATCTGGCTGGTTGAAAAATCAAGAAATAGTGACTATAAAGTGTTTGAGTATTTATGAGAGAAATGTACTGACTCTTTCAACAAGGACCTATCACATTTTTCCAGTGCTTCTCGTTTCTGATTTACATCAATTTTGTCTGCAGCAATGTGTTGCCTGGAGTTGTGACTGGTAATCATCGTGTTTCTGAGATAGCTTTGATCATGTGCTCATAGAGGATTTTGTGAACAATCTATTTAATTCCATATGATCAGAATAGTCACAAATGAAAGGAGCAATGCAGTAATCACTCTACCATTTGCCTTGGCTTTAATTTGTTGATTTTTTCTGTTTAAGTATAAATCCTTCTTTATGCAGTTTAAGTAGTGTTTCTCTCTTAGTTTTGTAACAAAACTGAGGAGAGCATTTTTCTTCATTGATATGAACAGCAATTTTTACTCTGTTTAAAGTGTTTCTGGTGAGAAGAAATTACGTACAGTGGAGCAGATTTAAACACAAAGAAAAAAATTTTTTTTAATACTTAATGGAAGTCCTTGGAGGTTTAGATATGCTTCTAATTTGGATCAAAATTGGAACTAGTCAGAAGTTTATAGGGCAAAGAGATTTTCTTGATACATTACTTTTGATACTTCTTAAATTTTTCATCCAGGTTGTGTTTAATTCTGAACACAGCCAATATTCCAGGAAATGCCAGGGAACAGCCTGCTGGTTTTTCTGTGAGGTACAATAGAAGAGTTTTTGAGTGTCTTGAAGCAAAGTCTTGAAACATTGCCCAGTTGTTTGTGGAAACAATTAAATTCATACGCTCAAGTCTAGGGACTAATTCAAAAGCGCTTGCCAGTTTGCAACTGGCAGAGGATTATAAATGAGTGTATCTGTCAGCTGCAGACACTGAAGACAAACGACAAAGTGAAACTTTGATAATGAATGTTTTATTATCTGTTGTTATTCCAGAATCAGTCTTGTTGACTTCATGGATTATAAAGTTAAATTGTTCCTCCGCCTTTCCCACTTCTCTTCCCATTACACCAAGGCAGACTAGTTTGCAATAGTGCATGAGTTACAGGAATCTAAACAAAATCATTGATTCTTAAGTTTCTGTGTGAGATTTCTGGAGAAGACTCACATAAAGTCTGTAAGAAATTTGGTGTTTTGTTAGTTCAAGGGTAACTATAATGAAAAAGATCTTTTAGAAGGAGGTTGGCATCATGCTGTTCTAGTCCAGGTCTTGGCATGTCTTCCATGTCCTTAATTGTGTCTGTTGCAGCTTTTTGTTTGTTTCTTTCACCAGCAAAAGCTTTTTTGTCTGTCAAAGATGTCACTTGGTCAATATGCCTACAAATTCCTTTTATTCTATTTGAATGTACTGAGCTTGTAAAGATCTTGTACATTTACTTTTCCTATTGAAGTAGAGAAAAAAGCATACAAGTGCTGCCATTGCATACAGAACCATATTCAAGCGGGAGATTACATTTGTGGTCTATTTTGGATTAATATAATATTCCTACAAAGAATTTAGTCTTTTCCCATGAGCAATATGGTTTCCTCAGTCTTCACATTGACTCCTAATTGTTGGAATTTCAGAAGATTAAAGTAAGGTCTTACAGGTAATGCAATCATAGAGCCTTTCAGATCTAAACATCTTGTTGATACGGAAAGCAAACTACTCTTGCAAATTATTTAAGCCAGAAATTAAATAAATTCCACTGAGTATTTTTTTAATATCTGAAACCCAGCCTTTATACTTTCAAAATAAGATGGGATTTCAAGCAGTTATTCCAATGACAACTTCTCACAGCTTAAGAGTTACCTAATTTTTACAGAATTAGTCTTAACCCATGGCCTTTAACATTTTACCCACTCAAGCAGGCATTTTTCAATTAATAGGAGGGGTGAATATAGCAGTGAATATAGACAGGGAAGCCTGCAATTAATAGATAACCTGAAACAATAGTTTTAATAGCCCATGATTGAGTGTATTTAATAAGTAAGGAGATTTTCTCACTTTAAACAAAGAATAAGTGAATGTGTGTGGGATTAGCAGCTTGCATCGGGGGAATGCCATTGTCTGGGCTGAAAAGAGCTGCACATCTGTAGATAGTTGATAATTCAGATAATTATTCATTTATGTGTAGCTGACTATTTCATAATAAGAGGGGGTACAAGTTTGGGGGTTTATTCTTTCTGACTTAGATGGGGAAATGATTAATTACAGAGCTTTATTTCATGTCAAGTTGTGAATAAATATGTTTAGCATTCATACTGTTGTTTACAAACAAGAAACCTACACCGCTTGCCAACAGTTTGATTTTTAAAAAAATCATTCAATTCATCACGAATTCTCTGTAGGAAAGATCTTTACATTTGTGTAGTTTGGCATTTTATAATTAAATTCTTTTAAAACATTTTAATTAGGCAGAAATAAGCCAGAGTCCTTTTGTTTGCTCTTCGTAAACACTCGAAGGTGTCACTGAGGTGAGAGCTGTGAGAGTGCTGCAGGATATCTTGGCTTTGAAGAGTGCTCAGCTCGAGGTTTGTAGTGTGTGTCCACACTTGGTTGGGAGATGGCTTTATCAAATAAGTAACAAATTCAAGAAACCATTTTCCAGTTCAGGTTCCTCGATGTTGTGTCAGTTCCCCAAAGTGTGGTGGAATATTTTGGGCTGACGTCTCACAGAAATGTATTTGTGATGTTTCCTGTGCGGAAAAGAACTGTCTGGAACAGGGACTTGTAGCAAAGCAGCTCAGTCATCACCTGGCAGGACAGAATCTAGGCAGCAACCTATGCTGTTGATGCTTGAAAAGAAAAAGGTGGGAATGACATGAATCTGTTGGAAGAAGTCCAGAGGAGGCCACAAAGAGGATCTGGGAGCTGGGGTTGTCCAACCTGGTGAGGAGAAGGCTCCAGGGAGACCTTGGAGCACCTTCCAGTGTCCAAGGGGGCTCCAGGAGAGCTGGAGAGGGACTTTCTACAAGGGCCTGGAGTGACAGGACAAGGGAAAATGGCTTTAAACTGAAAGTTGGCACTTTTAGATCAGATGTAAGAAATAAATTTTTCCCTGTGAAGGTGGGGAGGCCCTGGCACAGGTGCCCAGAGAAGCTGTGGCTGCCCCTGGATCCCTGAAGTGTCCAAGGCCAGGTTGGGGCTTGGAGCAACCTGGGACAGTGGAAAGTGTCCCTGCCATGGCAGAGAGGTTGGAATGAGATGAGCTTTCAAGTCCCTTCCAACCCAAGCCATTCCATGAGATTATGGTTGGCCATTGAAGGCGTTGGAAGGGAAGCCAAAGCTGTCCTGATTAATCAGCTCTGCTGTTACAGACTGTGGCTCAGCATGAAACACCCACTTGAAAATGTTTTTATGTAATCTCCCTTTTATGTAATTCCTCTTTAGCTACTACTCTGCATAAGTACTTAAAAAGTAATTAACAAAAACTCCATGCAATGCATGCATTAAACTGTTTCTGCCTGCATTAATTTCCTTGGTTATAACCATTTACATTGTTTTCTTTTGAAATATGGACTTTCAATTCACTTCTACAGTTTAGCCCAGATCACAAGATATTCTTGGTACTGTGCATATTGGAAAACAAGGCATGTTTCTCAGGTGAGGAAATAGATTCTAACAATGGGAATTTTTCCTTTTGTGGATCTTCCAGCAGGAAATTAAGAAAAAAAAAATGCCTATGAGAAGGCATAAATGTGCAACTTCACTTTCATCCTCCCAAACTGCGGGGTAAGTAATCTGCTTTGGATGTACTTGCTTATCTGATTTTGAGATTAAAAGGTATGAGACACTGCTGGACTTGTGTGCTTAGCATTAAATATTGCCATTGAATTTTGCACTATATTATGGTTCTGAATTAATTTTTATTTGGGAGTAGCCTCTTTGCATCTTTGGAATCCTACACCAAGGAACTGCATTTAAGTCGCCTATACAGTATTGAAGCCAGCAGAAAAGCTGAATTTAGAAGTGCTGCTGAAGCCAAGTGACAGGTTTTGGCTGTGTGAAGTGTGGTTGGTTGTGTAACTGAGTATTTGCTGACTATTTGTTTGTTTTCATCATACTTAGTTCCAAGTGTTATGAGAGCATACATTTGAGGCTTGTTCTGACATTTTTTTGCAATTTAATGTGGGAGTTTTAAGTCCTCATAAGCTTTTTCCAGTTCTCATTGAAGGTAAAAAGTCTAGGAGAGCCATTTTTTGAGATTGGTGTTTTTCTTGACCAGACTGCAAAATCACTCGTAAAGCAAAGGATTGTGGTAAACAGAGACACCTACAATTCCATGTGGTGTTCTGTACAGAACTGGGGTGAGATATAAGAAGCAACCTGTTATTTACATGCTTCTCCTGTTAATTTTAATGTGCTTGACTGCCCATGGCTGCCTGGAGCATCTCAACCTTGATTAATCTGAAGTTAAATTCCTTTATGCTGGCTTATCTGTGATTGTTTTAGGCTCACTCCATCTGTTTCTTAATGTAGCTCTATAAGTTCTTTCACAGTTCAGGTTTGCTGATTATATCACTTTGGGGCTGTGGCTAAAACATTCAGTTCTGGTTTTATTACAAGATGCTTTGATAAACTTGTGAAAAGTGGATGGGAGATTATTATCGAATAATTATTTCTCTGAAGGTGATTCCCTTTTTAATGCAGAAAATAGGTGAAAAAAGTTCAGTGATGATGAAGATGATAGGGTAAAATATTAGGCAGAGTGAAGTGACATCACTGATTTGTACTTGTCAGAGTCAGGCCAATCTTTTCCCCCTTGCTATAGGAAAAAATGTTAAGTTGCATTTTATGATTTTGCAAGTAGCAAGACAGTCCAAAAAAGTATGTAGAACCACTTTATCAACTCCTCAGTCATCCCATTTTGCAATAATCCAGTTTTAAGCTTAGCATCCTATTTGTGGGGATGTTATTACTGGTCATTAATTTTTAAACTGTCACTTTTTTTTTTTGTTGTTGTTTAAATTACTTTATATAAACCTTGCGGAAGATAAAGATCATTATCTGTCTTTCAGCAGTCCTGTCCAGAGCTGAATGCCTTTAATATGTAATGCCAGAGTGGACAGCCTTTGGAAGAGGCATTTCTGGAAAAGAACTCACTAATGTTGGAGGTGTCAGCGAGTCCTGCTGGTCACTGACTGTTGGTGGCCACTGGGAAAAGTGTGAGCTACTGGGTGCTCAGGGAATGTTGCAGGCTGAGTTTAGCAAGGTGGGAGGAGAATGTCCTAATTCTGCTCAGGCTGTGTTCCATCTGGAGCTTGGTGTGTCTCAGGAACAGCTCCTCTCCCTCTGGCTGAGCACCAGAGGCTGGATGAAGCTAGAGGAGGAGGACACATAAGCTCTTCTTAAGCTTGTTCCACATGTGGGCGAAGTCACAGGTATTCATTTCAGTTCCCATCTTTCGACTGGGATCCGATCCTTGAAAGGATAGGAAAGAGCAAGGGATTAATTTTATTAAAATAAAAAGAGAAGTAATCAAAATCACCAATCACTTGCCCGGTGCCACATCCCTGACTGATGCTAAGTGGTAACTGCTGAGATTAGACAGTTTTGTAGTCAGTGAAACTGATAAGAGAACATACGACTCAGACACCAACTATTTTGTGATTTAATTTGGACAAGGGTTGAAATTTTGGATGTATGCTGTGTTTTACTGGAAGAATATAACTGCATTGAGTAAGATTTGGATCTGTCTTGATCTGATCTGTTTTCTTCAGCAGTAGCCAGAGGCAGGTAAAGAGGAACACAAGAAGAGGACAAGTGTCTGAGGATGCTTCCTAGTGATCTTTGATATCCTTGTATTTACAAGTCTTTGGTGGTTTCCTTCCCAGGAATTCATTACTGGATATTCTCAACTCATCAAAGCTTTTGACATAACCAATATCCTGTGGCAGCATTTCAGACAATAACTATATGCTGTATTTGAAAATAATGGTAAAGGGACCACTTTTGTATTTTCACCATCTCATTACAAGAACTAAGGCCTAAGAAATAAAACTACCTGGAGGCAGGTACAAAATGGTTGCACCTGGTTCCCTTTTTCCCTCACTAGTTGCAGTCTTGGCTCTTTATGTTTCTTCTTGCTAAGATGGAAGGTTGTGGTTTATTTTGTCTTTCTGCATACGAAGCTTGTCCAGTACCTTTATCACTCTCCTAAGCACCTTTCTGAGTTTTACTAGTTCTGCTTTGGTTTACTGCATGTTAAAAGTGAGCTGATTTTTATGTGGTAGTAATTTGGAACCTAATGAGCACAGCAATTCACGTTTTTGATGACTGCAATGTTACTGTAAAAGAACGGGTTTTAATTATTTGGAGATTTCAGATGTGTATATGCAGTTCGGTACCCATGACAATGCATTTTTATACTTTAATTAAGCTTCTTGAAGTACAGAATTCCTTTTTAAAAGTTTCCATTGTCTCAGTAAGAAAAGCAGCCTGACCTAGATAGGAGCTTCTCTAGCATTTCACTCTCTTCTGCATGGGGAGTACAAGTCAGGGGTGTTCCTCGGGTGACAAAAAGGAAGATCCCAAGTCTTTCTAGAGCACCAGAATAACTGTTCTTCTCTCTTCTCCCTTGTGATGGATACTTTCACTTAGTACTTTGATCTCCAAATAAATAGAAGTATAGTATTTGTATTTCTAAGGCTGTTTCTAAGGAGGAAATAAAGATAAGTTCTAGTGACTTTCCATTTCAGGAAATAAATTTCACTGGTGGACCTCAAATATTATACACATCGATATTTCAGATCTTAGTGGGGCTTTGGTTTCTGGTGGTTTGGTTTAGGTTTTTTTCTTGCCTGAATTATGAGGTAACTCTCTGTTTAGAGCAAGGCACATTCTAGCTGGACTTAGGAGAAAGTCAACCCAGGAGGAAGAGAAAAGGCACACCTTGAGCTGTCTCCAAACTGATAATACACACATTTTTAGCTGCCTGTTGAATTAAACAGGAAGTCTTGAACAGAAAGTCATCAAATCAACAGTTCTGTTTAGTCAAGCCTTGTTGTGGATATTTGTGATTGTGCCATTGACAGTATTGGGTTTGACAATTTGCCAGAGTACCTTACCCTTTGAACAGTTCCTCTGGCAGCATCCCACGCTGGGGATTGTGTCCTGCCCCAGCTCCATTTCACCACATATCCATGCTCTCCAGGTGCTCCCTCTTTTGAGGAATATTGCACTTTTTTAGTTCAAACGATTTAAACTTCTCTGACCTTTCTGCCTATTAATACCCCAAAAAAGATGATGAAACTGTACCCCAGGACAGAGCAGCATCTTGTTGAAATAGCAGGGACACATTGCTGCCTCCTGTGCCACGTGCTTCAATAACGGTGACACTGCTGCATTATTTTTCAGAAAGCTGATTATTGTTTAGCAAAAATCTAATTGGAACTGCAGACAGTGAGAACATTAGGGAAAGTGTATGATGTGCCTCTGAAAAATTAATCTGAAGTGCAGAGGCAAATTTCAGCAAATATTGGATCAATTTTTATAGACTTTGCTGTTGTGGAAGGACTCCTTGCAGTCACGCTGCTGTATAAACTGTCTTGGATGAGAGGGTTTGGAGGATATCTAACTTCTCATGCTGAAATCGAGAGGTCAACAGGAGTTCCCGCAGTATTTAATGACCAGTGGTGTGTGTGCATCTTGGTTTTGCTGGACTGATAGCCCCCAGATCAGGCCCAAACATGCACCTGCCCTTAGTTCTGGGTGCACAAAGAGGGATTTAAAGGCAATCTGAAATACTGAGCTCTCACCTGACACACAGGAGCTGATGATGTGTGGTTTTTCACTCTTGCAATATGGGGTTGTGTAGATAGTTGTCAACCCTGGATTGTTCTGAAGTCTGCTCTGCTCATCCGGGGGCTTGATCACCTTGAAGGTCAGATATTCAAATGAGAGTCAGAACAAATCTATTCCATATCCCCATGATCTGGTACAAAAGTTATCCTGCCATATTTGCAACCAAAAATGCAATTGTTCTAGCAACTACCTGCTGCATTGTGTCCTCGAAACAATACTAAAGGCTGTTGTCCTGATTCTCAAATATACTGGCACATCGTGATCTCAACATTTTCCCCACTCTCCTTCTTTATTCTTTTCCCTTTTTATCATAAATAAGGATTACATTAGGAGCTGGTTGGGTTTCCTATCAGTGAAAGAACATGCCTGCATGGTGGCAGGTACTCACTGGCCTGCTCTGCTTGGATCATGAGGTGGGATTAATTAACTCTGCTCTGCATTAATGAGGGGGATGTGTCTTCTGGACAGGAGCTGACTGAGGCCTGGCCAGGTGAGGGCACAGAAAGCAGGGGATGGTTTGCAGCTTCATAAACACAGGATTATCATGATGGATGTGTTTGTGCCAGGGCTCAGGGAGGGCAGAGTGTGTGTCCTGCAGGTGAGGAAATGTTCCCAAAACAGGCTTGACATGAGATTTCTCACTGAAAATCATTGGTATAGATGTTCCTGAGATCATGTTGCTGCCTGCCATCATATTTAGGGATTTGAAGGAGGCTGTGTGCCTGGAATTGGAATATTTCTGTTCCCAAAACATGCGCTCCTTGGAGCTGGGCAAAGGAATGTCTCTGGGGATTGTTGCCACTGTACTACTGTGATGTGTAATTTGCCAGTCCTCATTTACTCTCATTCCATTAATGAGCTCTGATCCTTTAATTTTCACTCTTGTGTCATTGCTACAGAGAATTAAGATGAAATCCCACAGTGGGGATGTTCCTGGTGGTCCATTCTGGGAGGTATCTTCGGTATTGAAGGGTTCCAGAGCTCTCCCTGCTCCAGACCCTACTGACTTCCCTGTTTTTCATATCCCAAGGCAGGGCCACAACCTGGACCTGGTCAGTTAGCAGAGGATATTGCTGAATTGTTTTCAAACCAGCAAAAGTTAATAAATTCGTATCCTGTTCCAGATCCTGAATTTGCTGTAAGCAGGAAGGGCTGAAGGCTGTAGGTTGGCTGTTTTAGCACATTAGAAACTGGACCCACAAAGTTTTTATTTTGCAAAAATGTGGTATTTGGGCCTCTTAGCATGGCAACCAAAGAGTTGCATTTGAAAAAGGCCTCCCTCCAGGGCCAGCCAGGCACTGCTATCTCACCTGCCACCCCAGAGCAGTGGGATGTGGTGTTTGCTCTCAGTGAGACTTGCATTGCTCAGGAACCTCTTGAACACAGACCAAAAATATGCTTTGGACAAAATCCTTAATCTGCTTTTCCTACCTAGCAATTGGTACCCCCAGACAGAAAAATCTGAATTGTGTTTTGGAGGTTCATCATCAGAGTTCCTTTCCTGCCAGGGCAATAGGGTGCATTACCAGTGAATTTTGAACTTTAACCTGTTTTAGAATAGTGCATTCAAAATTACATTGTGTCAGTATTTCTTCACCTGACTGCAAGCTTTCTTGCTTTGCTGTTTATTAATTCAACCTTTTTAAACTTATCACTTTCAAAGTCCCATCCCAAAGAGGCAGAATGATATTTTGCATAATTTTTATAAAGCAAAATCATGTAGTTTGGCTTTAAGTAGAAAAAATAACCCTGCTTTCCTCTCTGAAGAGATTTTTACGTCTCTTTTCCACATTGAATTGCACTGTCCTCTAGTGGGTGTTTTAAGCAAATGTTTTTGTGTTTGTAAATCTTTCATTATCTTCAGATACAGAAAGCTTAATCTTTATTTTCAAATGAACCATAAATATTGTTTGATATAAATAGAGGATTAGAGTGATATTTCAAAACTGAATAAAAAAAAGTTACATTTGACCTGTGGTCCAAGTTGTAATAATATAGCGATATATAAAAATGTATCTGACTTATCAGTTGGAGCAGAAGGATGAAGAGTGAAGACACAAGTGTATGGCATCAGCCTTTTATTACATTTTATTACTTTTTATTGAGAATTGGAGATAATCTGCTTCTTCCACATTGAAACAAACTTGGTAAACTATGAATGAATGAATAATAAAGAGAAACGGACTAACAGGAAGGATTAAATGCACTACATTAGATTCAAAGGGAAGAACTGTGTATCCCATTTTACCCAGCGGTTTAACTTTTTCTTAATATTGCTATCTAGCTCTTGAAAGGCAGTGCCCTCTTTTAACTGGGATTCCCTGGGATTTGAGGTGTAAAACATCTCTGAAGGTCAGAATGGGAATATAAAAGTGTTAGTGACAGTTATTGTCAGGCTCTGGATGTTTGCAGTACTGGGTGTCTGGATCCAGCCTTAGGTGACTGCACCTTTACCTTCCTCCATGGGCTGGGAATTCGTCAGGATCCTCATAACTTGTGTCACAGCAATGTGAGCCTCGCCCCAGTCTGTGACATGTTTGAGTGATTTGAAGGATCATCCTCCACTGGTGTTTATTCTGTTGAAGGAAGGAGGGGGGAAACAAATGCCTGGCACTGAGCTGCTGACTTTTCTTATTTCCTGGCAACTTCATGGCTTCATTTGGTACAAGAAATGGGCTTTTGCAGACGCAAAATATGACACTGCTGACCAGAAAGCTTGGGAGTCATGATGCATGTTTTAACCTCAAAAAATTCTAGGAGCCTCCAGGCAGGAACATGTCTGCCAGCTGTACCATGCAAACCCAGTCTTCCACATAGATGTGCCCTGTGGCATCCTGGAGAAGAAAACTTCACTAATAAAATCTGCTTTGTGCTGTCTGGGTACACTTCCAGCTGATGAAAGAGTTAGGAGTGGTCAATAAATGAATTCAGTTCACTTGAAATATAAAAGGTGTTTTTTTCCATATTTCAATCAGACAAACCATGAGCACGTTCTTTGCTAGTGTAGCTTTTAATGTGCTGCAGATGTAGTCTTACTGACAGTTGCTGAATAGCTTGTTTTCATCTAAAATACATGGACTGAACTTCAAAGTCACAATTTCCAGCAGGGTCAGAGATTATATCGGTGATTTTATAATATTTATAGTTCGCTCTGTGAGTGTTCATGCATCTGTGTGTGCATATAAAGGAAATGATGTGTACAAAGTCTTAAGGCACACACGGGACGCTGCTAATAATTAGAAATCATTGCAAGTCTTTGCTGTCATCAGGTGAGATAATGGGGTGGGTTGTGAGAGAGTTTCTCAAAAACACACGAGCAGAAACCAGGCACGGGAGAGAGCTGTTTGTGTGCTGGGGAGGGAGAGGGAAAGCAGGACCACCTCTTCATGGGGCCGCCCATGGTTGGGTCACCTCCCAGTGATTATGAAACCAATTTCAATTACGAAATCTAACCGAGTTAAATTGCATCCACCTTTGGATGTCTGCTTTATGTGAGATTCAGAGCTTCACCTCGTAGCAAGTACCTGTTGGTGCTGGTGTTGTTATCGTACTCCTGTAGCTGTTCTGTGGTAACAGCAAAGGTGGAAAATCAAAGAGGAACAACAATTTGCCAGCGTCAAGTTTTTGCCCTCTCTGTTTTTGTGTGCAGCGCTGGTGTGGTTGGTGCAGGCTCAGAGGTCAGACAGCCAGACGTGCCCTGTATGGATTTATAGATGGGCTGGGGAAAGGTGGAATGCTCTGGAGGTGCTGCTCAGTCCATCCTTCAGTGTTCCATGATTACATCTCAGAGTGCATTTTCTTAAGGCTGTGAATGTTTTTAGAAGAAATAGTAACAATAAGAGGATATAGTAAATGCACACACGCTCTATCTGATTTTGAGAGGACAGCCAGGTATGCTGAAGCTGCTTCTGCTCTTCCTAAAATGCCTTTAGTTGTGTGGAGCTGGCAGCCTTGTGGATCATGTTGATGATCCAATACATTTCTAGCAATAATCTCCTAACACCATTACTTTTTAACACCATTGAAAAAAAAATGTGCACTAACCAAAGTACTAACCATTACTTTGGTTAGCACACAATTACATTTATTTGCAGTGTGGGCTTTTTTTCGGTGCCAAACATTAAAAGCAGAATCAAAGCAGCTTTGTCAAGGCTGACTTTACCAAAAAGTGACTGTAAGTTGAAACTATTTTATTAATAAAGTAACATAGATTTTATATAGATATAGCTATACATAAATATATCTACTTTCTCATATAGCGAGAAAACCCTTTGGCTTCCCAGCATTGGTGCTGAGGCCTGGGAGACTGTGGGGTCACCAACATCGGTGGTGATGTCTTCATGCTCTTGTGGGTTCCCTTATTTCTCCAGAGGAATCCATAATCACTTGCAAGTATATTTAGTGGGAATTTCATATCTGTCAAGTTGTTTTGCTGCATAAAAGAGCTTGACCCACGGATATGCTTCTATCTTTTGTTTCCTTAATAATATTACTGAAATACAAAAAAAAAAAAAAAAAAAAAAACAAACAAAAAAAAACCACCAAAACATTAATAAGGCATTCTGGTAGGTAAAAATGGTTATTAGAATAATGATGCTGTTAGTAAACTGTCTCATATGCAGGCAGTTTGCCCTCTCCTTAATATGTCTGATAGTCCATATGCATTAGATGCTGAGCATGTGGATACACGATAGTTCTGATAGGCTACAGGAGGTTTATTTCTCTCACAGACTTAGGTAATACAGAGATTGTGCATTCTCTGTGCACATGAAACGCTGAAAACCTCTTCATCCATCTACCGTGTCTGAATGCTAAAGTTCTTTCAGCTGGAAATGCAGGATCTAGTCAGGCTACAGAAGCATATATAAACAATGTTCACAGATTTCAGCAGGGTTAAAGGGAATCTCAGCATCATTTGAACTGATCTTCTGGCTTATTTGGAAGATTACAATAAAACCCAAGATCGAATTCTCTACCTGATTCAGTTTCTTATTGATTGAATCCTTTTAGACTCCTCTCTAATTTAACAGTGTATTTTTATTAAAGCCAAGCACACAAACATCAATTATCCAAGCTGCATCTAATTTCCTTCTTTTTTTTTTTTTTTTCCTTTTGCTGCCAATGGATTAGAAGACATGATTAGAATTCAGCTTGAAAGCTGAAAAGCAGATCCCTAAATGAAAAAGTCTGCGCTAGGAATTAAAATATCCGTACTGGGCATGAAATCCTCCTCCTTATCTCTAATAATGTAAACACACTTGGTTAAGTTGATCTGTCACATGTCTGGTGCAATGTCCCTGAATTAGGAGGATGTATTAGGAAGGGTGGAGTGGTATCTGTGGCGTGTCCTGCTGTTAGAATCCATCACCAGAATGTTCTAACACCAATGTGTTTTGCATAGAGATATCTCTGCCATAAGGGTTAATGGGATAAGAGTTGGAAAGGCTTCATTTTTTCTCTTATGTTTTTTTTTTTACTTCCTAAAACCAGGAACGTTCATGTGTGCACAAGCAATGGGAACAAGGTGGAGAAGGGGCTTTTTAAGTTTTTACTCTTGGTGGTTTCTGCAGTGTTAAGGATTTTGATTTTGTACTTGTTTTGCAATGGTATCACCACCTCAATATCCAGAAAACCATTAACTGGTAAACACATGCATTTAACATGAAAAGAAAGTGTCTAAACTATAAGGAAGAGTTATAAAATCAATTAAATTGTATGTTCTTGTCTGACTGGGTTATAATTTTCTTTCTGATGCCTGTGCTCTGCCTGATGTGAGGAAGCCATACCATGAGCCATCCACAGGCTCCATGAACTGAAAATGCACTGGATCATCTTTTGAGCATCCTGGTCTAGTAAAAGGTGTCCCTGTTTTATGGGAAGTAAAGCATTTGTTGGGAGGTTTTGTTTTCCTTTTGTGCTGTGGATGGCAGTGTTACTACCAGCGCTGAGCTCCGTGTGTGTGAGTGCACATCACAGGAGTTAATTGTCACATTTTGTCTGTGGAGAAATATGAAACCTGATTGTGCAGAGCTATAAATGTGCATGGCTTCAGGGAGTTTTGCTGGTGCTGGTATGAGCCTGGCTACCTGGAGGTGGGCAAAGTGAATCCCTTCCTCTGGTGCAGTGAGTTAAGCATAATTGCAGCTGACATCATGCACCAGTGCAATGCAGTGATATTTCATTCCTTCAGACCTAATCCCTGCTTTATCTCATCGGGTTTGGAGTCAACACAATTCTGGCAAAGCTCGTTTGTGACACCCAGTGAAGCTTCTTGGGGAGCACCCCAGATGTTGTGGGTTAGCCCCACTGTGGAGTGAGAAACAGAGAAAAAAATAGAAAAAATAGAGAAAAAATTAGAGGAAAAAACACCCTGTGGTGTCCTCTTCCACATAAGGCATGGTTGGAAGCCTGGAATATGGACTTAGGTTAATTTTGTGCTACCTTACCAAGTGGAAAGAAATCATATTAAATATCTTTTATGTATTAATGTCTTGTATGTTGTGAAGGGCAATTTAATTGTGAGTTGGGTGGAGGAATTGCAGTTTCCAGAAACTGATGAATAGCAGTTTTTTGAGGTTATCGGTTAACCTGTTGTAATGAATGTTCTTCATTACATGCCTCTCCTTGTTAATTAGAAGGGATTTTTACTCCTCTTTATCAAGTCAGGGCAAGTATATTACCTTTTCCTCTGTAGTGCATGTGATAAAGTGAAGATCCAGGTTGTTTCGTGAAGTGTCCACATGAATATTTCATTGTGTGTGCATCACACATTCAGACCCTGTGTTCTCTGAGCTCCAACCTCTGACAATTCAATACATTTTTAAAAAATCAAACTATAGATTGTTTAAGATCTTTTTATTTATATTTATAGGTAGAAATTCCCCTTTTTTTGTAGAATACGTTTTTTATGACATTAATTACCGTGGCAGTTCAGACAAGATAATTAATCACTGCTGCACACTGGAGCAACAATAGACTCAGAATGAAGTTCTCTGAGTGCAGAGGTGAAGCTTGTACCTTCCATAAATGAGAATCTGCCAGACAGAGGGGAATTCATATCCTGATTTGGATCTTTTCCCTCTGTTTATTTAAAAAACAAAGTTAAAAACAGAACATAAACAAGCCCCAGCTTATTTCCTCCTTGGTTTCTTTCCTTCAGGTGGAAGCAATCCTTGTGAACATCTTCGGTGGGATCGTGAACTGTGCCATCATAGCCAACGGAATCACCAAGGCCTGCCAAGAGCTTGAGCTCAAAGTACCTCTGGTGGTCAGGCTGGAAGGTGAGTGCTGCTGGATTCAGACCAAAATAATCCCCCAGGTTCTCAGTAATTCACTTGAAATTTCTTCTTCTTCTAAATAGATTGGTTCCACACAATAAGATATGTCCAATTCTTCAGCCATAGCACAACCTGAAGTCAATAAACTCACATTTCTGTATTCCTGGTCCCTGATGGCACTGGAAGCGATGAAATTTTGCAGTGGAAGCGTTATGAGTTTGCCTGTAAGATTTGCAATGCAAATAGGAATAATTTTGATGCAAGTTTATGTTTACTGGAAGGTATTTCTTTTTCAATTTTTTTTTTTTTTACTGAGTGCAATTCCATTATTGCTAAACCTGCAGCAAAATATGGTTTTCTTTAATTTACACCAGTGCCATAATTAAAAGAAAGATGTTAGAAACAGCATTTGTGAGAGAGAAATTACTGTAACACATTCCTCTGCCCAAATACCCAATCCAGCTAAAATCCGTTAAAAACCAGAAGATTTGGTAATGGTAAGGAATATTTTTTTCTTGTGCATCCAGCATTGCTACATGAGAAACAAAAAAGCAATAGAGAGGGGAGGACCTGCACTTTTTGGCAGTTACAGACTTTAATGGCCGTGGGTGTGGAGTTCTGCCTCAAATTTCTGAGAAGTGCCCTGAAGGAGGGAAACTCTTCTGCCACTGAGTGAAAAGTGCCTTGATTGCAATCAGCACACAGTCCTGATAAACTGAAAATATTTCTTTTTGCCTAAGTAGGTTTGGAAAACAGAGGAGTTTCTGGGTGGGTTTTAAGGCCTCTTACTCAAAGCCATCCATATTCATGTTTGTGTGTGTGTAAAGGGCAGAAAATGTCCTGTCACTCAGCACTGGTGCTGAAAGGAGGAAATGCATCCCTTTATGGACCTGAGATGCAAAACTAAGGTGGTTTTTCACGCTGTGATAGAAGGGGGAGGAAAATATCTTCAGAATGCACCGGAAAAAAAATCACCATCACAGGATCCTGAGGATGCAGGTTTTAAAATGGATTTTAGAAACAAATTGTGGAAATTTTCTTTGGGTGACCCAGTCAACACCTTAAGAGACTAAGTAAAAAGTTCAATGTGGATGAAGGGGAGACTGATGGATGTTGGTTCCATTATATAAAATCTCATTGTTTATCAGCTCTAGGTAGTGCTGTTTCACTTTTTGTCATAGCAAAAATACTTTTCCTGTCTATCACAGCTGGGAAGAAGTTCATCTGTCAGATCTACAAGACTTCTCAACTGTTGTAGCTGCTGGTTTTTAAGTGAAGATATCGAAAAAACATCAGTTTTTCTTATGAACAAGATGTTTCTGTTGTGATATTTGAAACTGTAATAAGAGAAACAAAGAGCAACTTGCTCATTTTAAACTGCATTCTGCCAAGGTTGTTTGACCTTTCTGCAGTAATTTTGACAATTCCGTGATTGTACCACATTTTCTTTAGGAAGCTCACTCCCAGAACAGTACTGCAAACTCCACTTTTGCATGGTCTTTACTCAAAAATTTTTTAACTCCTCCTCTTATTCCTCGTGATCATCCTAAACAAAGAGCTGTGATGTTTACAACCTTCAGATATTGTACTTTGGAGCTGCTAGCCAGTCACTGCTGCTTTCTCTGCCTCCTTAATCACCCAGCCAAGAAATAAGTACATGTTTGGTCCTTTTAATCTTTCCTCAGAAATCAATCCCTCTGGATCCTTAATCGTCTTCATTGTTCTTTGAACTCACACCAGGTTATTTAAACTTACGAGGATTTTGAATTAATAATGAGTACTGGGGAACTAGTAAGACTACCCAAGACTTTTTAAAACATCACTGATAACATTTTACAGTTCAAAAGGAGAAAAAGGAACAAGCACTCTTTTGGGTTTCTGTTTTGAACATTTTCCCAACAGAAGGTTTGTGATTATTCCCATAAATCTAACAGATTTGTGACCTGCACTTTAAAGACTCTTTGCCCACATGCACTGTACTACAAGTGTCTTGATGACTAGAGTTTTAATCAGTCAAATCTGTCTTGATTTAGTAGGATTCTGTGGACAAATCTTTGTTCTCAGTTGTATAATAATTACAAGCCGTTTTACCAGTGGATAAAGGAAGGATTACTCTCCTCTTTGAAAATGGTAACTTCATAATTACATACGTTTGCTTGCCTTATCAGTAAAGAACTCACCAGCTGAGACACAGGATTATTGTTTAAAAAGCTCATGGACAAATGGAGAAACCACATATTCCAGATTTCATCTCCTACAGATGGAAAACTAACTGCTGCTGGGTTTATGCAGGATTTTTTTTCCCTTTAAAATGTAATGTACTTCAGTTAAGTTTTGTGGAAACCGACTAGGAGTGCTGAAGGGAAGCCAAATCTTGCTTCTCATTTATGTAGCTCAGACTTAGATGAAAAGAAGGAAGAATAAAAAAGAATTGTGAATTAGATATCTGCTTTCTATGCTGGAAATTTTACCTTCTCTCTCTTTCAAAAATTGAATTCTCTCCTTCTCTGGTCACAGGACAGAAAGAACTGGGAGGAATTAGAACTACTTAATATGCTGAAACTCAGCTAAAAACAAGTTGCTTTTTACTCAAATGTCCGGACACGAAATTGCTTTTTATATTTTTCATTCATGTGATTAAGTGACCTTGTATGTTCTTCAGAATCTAAAATTTTTTAGTATCTTCAGAAATCTTTAACAAACAAGTGAAGTTTCGCTCCAGCTTGTGGATCTTGTTTGCAGGTATGGTGTAGTATGTAAGCCTGATTTTTAAATTTTTAGTATCCCAAATTGCCTGTCAAGAGACAAGAATGGGATATTGCAAAGTCACACAACTTCATTCAGATCAGCCTATTCAGACATCCTGGGTTTAAATATTTGGCAGAAATTTAAATGTGTCCTTCCCTGTTAGGGTGTAAATATGAGGCAGAGGAGAAGATTAAAATATTCCTTGGGGGAAGTTTAAGGGCAAATGGAGTGGAATTACAAACACTAAAATTACATCTTTCCAGGTTTTCCATGGAGCGTTGCTGACAGTAATATGTCAGAAGACTGAAACTTCTTTTTCTAATTAGAAAGCCATTCTCTTCATAGAATCCAGTTTAAAAAAACCCCCTCACACACACAAAAAACCCCAAACAATAAAACCTAGCAATAACAAAAGCCCTACAGCCTCCAGGCCTGTGAATTTTCACCTTTTCTCAGCTGGCTGCAGGGCAGGTGAAGGGCAGATTATTCTGACAGCCTGGATATGGGATTCTCTCTACAGATCTCTGACACCATCCAGTGGCAGGAGGTTAATGCTGGAATAGAGGGATTCTTTATTTGTTTATTTTAACATCCCTTGCAATGAGGTGATGGTCTTTGCAGATTTCTAAATGTTTAATTTTAAATCTTTTACCTTTGCTTTTAGCAGGCTCATTATGATTTCCATATTCTCCACATAGCTAAAATATTTAATCACAAAATTAAAAAAAAATTTCCTTTGCTATAATTTTTCTAAAAAAAAAGAAAATTATAGCAAAGGAAATGCTTGCTGAAAAGTGTGTTTAGTTGTATGACCTGCATAAAAGTGTTTTATTTAAGAAATACAAAATGTACTCATACTCCTCTGACTGCAGTGAGATTTATTTTTTTTCAGCTTTCATTATTTCATTTCCCTGCATAAACTCCCCCTCCCTTCTCAGGGGCCTGTGTTTTGTATTGATTTTGTAAAGCATGTTAGACAAGTGGTGTGGAGAGCAATCAATGCAGTGCAGAACAGATCCAATGCATTGTTCCCTCTCTGACCCATTAGTAAATTAATATTGGCCACTTAGTGAAGAGTAAAAGTTAGTTTTAAATACATGGCTATCACAAACAGCGCAATATCTTTTTTCTGTGTGGGAAAATTTCCAGGAAAATTTCCCTCTTTCCATCTTTTTCTCCTCACAACACTTTGTCTTGTAGAATCCTATTTGAGAGAACGGTACAATCTCGATTGTTTTAAATGTTTATCACTCTTGTATCTAAATAAAAGACAAAACCTTCAAGGCCTGTTGTGAATCACAGTACAAATGTGAGGGACTCAGCAGAGAAGAGAAGCTTGGGAATGGCTCCTGCCTCTGCTGTGCAGTGCTGGGCTGACAAGCAACAGCCTCCACCTGATGTTACATAGGATGCTTGAACAAAAATCAAATATTATGCTCTTTTTCTCCCCATAATATTATTTTCTTTCTGTAGGAAAAAGTTCTGTGCAGTTCTGGGTGTTACTAAGCAACCAAATCCCCCTTCTGTCAAAGATTTCAGATGTCTTTGACCTTCCTGCACAAACCCTAGAGCGTGTCCTCTGCAGAGCGATGGGAAGCGTGACCTGCTCTGCAGAGGGAGCAGATGGGGTCCCACATTCCTCTTGCTGACTCCTGCCTCTCCCATCTCAAAGTGCTGTGACAGGGATGGCTTTGGTCCCTTTCAGTGCCAGGAGTGGGAATCCTGACTGGGGCACGCTGATGAAACAAGCTTTTGAAATGCTCTGCTTCTGTTGTCCCGTTTCAGATGCTGTATGAAGTCTGCCAAAAAAAAAAAAAAATTAAAAAGATCATCCTTTAAAATGAGCATTCGGGAAGTTGCACAGTGAAGAGCATGCTTCTTGCTTGGTTAATAATTAAGGGTATAATTAGTGTATAGCTCCAAATATAATTAAAATTCATTTTGCTAGGTCTAGGAATTACAAAGTAATTAAGCATTTTGACAACGCAAATGAACAAGGAACATGACATAGAGGAGGAGGATAGAAATGATTCTAAAGAGGATCAGCTCAGGGTCCTTGTGCTTGTCATTAGCATGTGATCCCCAAGTGTGGGTTCTGCTTCCTCAGTGGGTATCTGACTCCAGGTTCTCCTGTGGTGCAGAGAATGGCAGTGATCAAAAGTTTCACTTGGCTTTGGTGGAGAAAGCTCTGGAGAATTCTGATTTTCTGTTTGTCTTAGTTTTCCAAAAAGAATGAGATAGAGCAAATGGGAAGGTGATGCTCTTGTCTTTTAGACAAGTGGAAAAAGTGGGGAATTTTTTTTTTCTGTAGTATTTTTTTCATCTTTGGATTTTTTTCCTTTCCTGTGCTTTAGTCTATTGAGTGAAGCTGAGCTTTTTCTGTACAAAATGGAGCCCTTGTGTAACTGTGCATTCTGCTTGAGGAGGGGTAGATGTGGCACTCAGGGACATGGTTTATTGGTGGGCTTGGCAGTGCTGGGTTTATAGTCATACTGCAAGATCTTAAGGGTCTTTTCCAACTGAAGTGTTTCTGTGATTATAATAATTTAGTGCAGCAGCAGAGGAGGGAATGGTGTCATGCTGAATACTTCAGAGACCTTTGTATTCCCTGTTTTTAGTAAAAATGCAAAAGCATATTCAAGAGCAGCTTAAACCTGGTTAAATTTTCAGGATTACCCAAATCTCTGCCTTTCAGCAGCTTCCTGTTATCACAGGTGAATTTAAGTTATTATTGACTCACTGATTACCACCTGATCGCGGCTAATAAATGCCTTAAACCTTCTGAGTGTCCAAGAGCCTGGCACGAGGTCCATTATGCCCTGCTCTTGCTGGCTGTCCCTGCTGGCTGTCCCTGCTGGCTGTCCCTGCTGGCTGTCCCTGCTGGCTGTCCCTGCTGGCTCTGGGGGATGCTGCACTGACCCTGCAATCCTCACAGAGCCCTGCTGTGCACACAAGTGCCATTAGCACATCGCATTGTCTGTCACCACTGTCACTGGAATTAAGAGCTCCTTCTTCTCAGCTCAGCCTAAGCCACTCTTTAATCTGTTACTGAACTGAGATGGTGTGCAGTTTGAAGATTTTTCAGAAATGTGCTAGGAGATGCTAGTTTATTCATTAGTATTAGTTACTAATTCTAGTCAGTGTTCTCTTTTAGGAACCAATGTCCGTGAAGCCCAGCGTATTCTGAGTGAAAGTGGGCTCCCCATCACATCTGCCAATGACCTGGAGGATGCAGCAAGGAAGGCAGTGGCAAGTGTGGCCAAAAAATAACACCTTGAAGATTATTCTCATGGCAAGTGTTTCACAAGACATCATTCCTGCTGTTTTTTCAGAGGATTCATGGAGTTCTCCTAAGCAGTCCTCAGGACTTTGTTGGTGATGCATGGCCAGCTCAGGCCATGGGCTTGCAAGTTGGGCTTCAGAAATTTTGCAGCTACAATCTTGAAAAGTTTGTAGGTCTTTATCTAGTTTTGGTAGTTTTGTTACTCACAACTGTAATAAGTAATACTGCACTCCGTAAAGTTCTCTTTTGTCTCTTCTTCTAAAATTGTCACTGATAAACTCATGATAAGACAAAATAATTAGTGATTTGTTTCTGTCAACAGAATTGTTGTTCAATCAAACACTTTTAGGTCACCTATTTCACAATATTTTCGTTCATGTTTTTGTATTGTAAAGAGTCAGCAAACTAATAGTGGGTTTATATTTTTATGGACTTTTACAATAATGTAAAAAGCTGTGCTTACAGTATCTATTTTTATTCAAATCAGTGAAGTGTATTTTCTTTTTTTAGAAATCACTGGTTTTGCCTTAAGATGATTTTCTTTTGTTGATGCCAATGGATACCTCACGATAGAAAGAGGGATTGAATAGTTGGTAATGAAAGGAACTCCCACTCTTACTGTGCCTATAAACCACTGAAATGTGATCCATTGATTTCCTAGTTTTTGGAAATGCCCTGCTGTATTTCCAGGTGTAGCAGTGCCGTACAGGGAGGATGTGTCTGCCACTAAGGAAATGGCTGCTAACTTTTTAAGGTAACCTCTTTTGTGAGTATGTCACTGCTGAGAGGGTTTAAAGGAAGATGAGAAACTGAAGCAGTTTTCTCTCAGGAGCATGGAGTATTCTTCAGTTGATTTAACTCCCAAACGCCATTTCTAATTTATTTGGAAAAAAGCACAAACGAACTTTTCCATTTTTAAAGTATTTGACTTCTCAGGCATCAGTAAAAATACATGAAAAAAAAATTCTAAGTTTCAGTACTCAGATATGGACCAAGATTCATTTTGATTGTATATTCTTCTGTAACAGTCAAAATTCAAGCTGTTAGTTACACATATCATTCATTCAGCAAACAGAAGACAATACTAAAGAGCTTGTGTAACTGAAGAACTCTGCACAAATCTCACCCTGCCCAAGAAATGTGTGCTGAAAATCATCAATAAATTTGAACAGTGAACAAATGAGGGGATATTATGATCTGGTCTTGTAAATGGGCAGAGATATAAAAATTTGTGAAATAAATTCCTAATTGTGATTTTTTGAGCAGCTCTAATCAATACCGTGTTCTACTTAGAAAAATGTAAATAAATTTTTCTTGGCATTTCCATTAAAACTGTTACAATCAAAATAAATTATCTGCACTAATCTTTGGCTCCTGACACAAACAGTGTAGATAGGCTGCTATCATCAATTCCTGCAGGTTTTTCCTTCTCCATTCCTTTCTCTGCATATTGCTCAAGGAAAAAATGTGTGACCATTAGAACAGCAATAAATATGCCACTAGGTTTGTAGTTATTGACAGAATGAAGGAGAAGGTGTCGTTAGCAGCTCTCTTGAAGGTGCATAAAAGCCACACTGCTCTGAAAGAAGAAATGTTTACCTCACCACAATAAATAAAAGAGCCACACTCTATTTTATATATTTTAATACTGGAAAGATAAGATTCTGTGGAAGAACTGTTTGTGCAATGTTGTCACACACTGTGTCCCTAACTCTACTCTCAAAACCATCCACTGTGTGTGTACACAATTATTATTCTGCAAAGATTAATGCTATGTACACCATTTTGTCAAATAAATGTAAAAATGAACATGTTTATCGACTGTTCCTTTCTATAAAATAGAAAAATGTTTAATTTGCCTGTGCTCTTCCATTCAGCATTTTGTGACAGGTGGGTGAAATCAAATGCACTGGAATTTCAGTTGGATGACATTGTTATGCTCCACCATATGTTCCTTCTATCTAGAAAAGTAGGTTTTTTAATCTCTATATATTTTCTTATATGTAGGCTAATAACAGTACGTACAAGTTTTAGCCCTCTTAAGCCATATACATAACAGAACAGTATAATTTTTATTTTTCAGATGTCATATGGAAGATTTGCTAAGCTCTGGTTTGCTATCTTTGAAGGTTTGGTATTTCACTTGCACCAGGCCCTGTGAGATGGCTGTAACCAGAGCGCCATTGTGGTGTTGTTGGTTTATTTTATTTGTATGGATCATTTCTCTCGTGCAAATATGCAAATTTAGTCTTTTCTCTCCCTGGAAAAGATGTTTTTAGTTGCATTTTCCCCTCACAAACCAAACAGCAGCGTAAGCAGTGGGTATGGTCCAGCTAATCCCCTCTGTGGAAGCTTTTAGTGGGCTTTAATTAGCCTTTAAATCTGGAAATTTCAACCTGTATTAATAAAACTCCGTAGGACTGGACATTTTGGAAGGCGAAACAGGAGGGAACTGTTAACGCTGACATTGTGTTACATCTTTAACAAGATACCTTTAAATTCTCACAGCGAAAGCATAACAGCTGTGAGCTCGGGGTAATGTCCTTAGCGAGCACTCACCATCCTATTTGTCAGGCCCTGCATGGAGAGCAGCAGCTGGGATGGTGCAGAATTGCTGAGATTGGAGCAGTGTGGCAGTGCCTGCCAGGCTCCAGGTAGAGCCAAGCAGGGCATCCTCTGCCCTGCCCTGCCCTCCCAGGTGAGCTGTGCCCGGGGGGATCTGCCACCTCCAGGAGCATCCTCTGTGCCAGGCTGGCCTCAGTGGGTCCCTGGTGCTGGAGCTGAGCTCAGGGCTGGCTGAGTGCACTGAGAGTGCCCAGAGCTCTGTGCAGAGCCAGCACCAGCCAAGCCATGTCCTAGAGCAAAAACTGTATACTGACAGAAATCCCAAACCTCCGAGGCTCAGGCCTTTGGTACATGGCATGTACAATGCCAGTTCTCAGTGCTGCTCTAAGCCTCAGCTGATGGTGAGATGTCATTCTTTGTTTTTCCTTTTGCTGCCTTCCAGGAAATTGGAGTGTTTTTTGCAGTCTAGCACGGCCAAAGTGGCGCAAAGCAGGTCATTGCACTTTCCAATTTATCATCCAGTTTCTTTCTCCTTCCTCTCCTAAACTTCCTGGGTTTTTCCCCACATTTCCATCCATGCAGCTCGCTTCCTTTGCTGTCCCAGGAAGCAAAGTCCATGACCTTCTGTTTCTCCACGCTTGTGTAGGACAGGAATTACAGCAGGAGCAGGGATGGGCTGAGGAGTGTTTGAGTTACCAGTCCAGGGGTGCTGGGCTGAGTTTTAGAGGCTGTGCACAGACATATTCGGAATAAATGAGAGGAGTAAAAAGCCTGGGAAAGCCTGGCACCCTGCTTGAGGTCTGTTTCAAAGTGAGGAGAAATACTCTTCTGCAAGGAGAAATAGTGTCCCTGAGTCCAGTGTGGACAGGACAAGCAGTGAGGAGCTTTGTCTGCAGTAAGGAGCGTTGAGGTCAGACTTGTAGGCATGAGCTAAGCCAAGGGAGGGCTGTGAAATCATCAATGGATGTTTTTTAGAGTTAGGTGAGCATCTGTCAGGGATGGCTTAAGGAGAGTTGATTTTTGCCTCAGGGCAGAGGGATGGATGAGGTGACCTTCCAGCCTGATCTGACAGAATTTAATGCTTGTTGGGAGGTTTTGTTTTCTTTTTTTCTCCCTAACTTGTAGGTGCAGGGAGTAAAAAGGAGGACAGATCTGGTGAATTCTTGAAAGAAACTGTTTTTAATTTAGTCACCAAGAATGATCTGCAGCTGCCAGGGAAATGAAAAGCAGATTATGCAAACTCAAGACTTTACCTAACGATGGGAGCAGTGTTATTGCAATGCATAAAAGGCTGAGCAGAGAATTAGAGGTATCTATCAACTTTAATATATTTAATTTTAAAAGGAACAGGTTGCACCAACAGTTTTTTTTCTGCTTAATGAGGCCCATTCATAAGTAGAATAACAGGATTTGCCTGTCACCCAGAGGAAATCATGGCATATGTATTTGTGCTTTGGTGCAAAACTTGTGTTGCTCACAGTGATTTAAAACTTTTTCCAGCCCAGCTGCAGTCAGTTTGATGTCAGGATCCTTTCATCTAGAGACAGATGCACCCTTGGTAGAATCCTCAACACGTCTGTGTCTTTGTTCAGTCTCACAAAGTACCAGCTAAAGATTAAAAATAAAAGTATACATGGATTATTGCATGCTACTCCTCAGAGATAACTGCCATGAGATAAGATTTGACTTATCCAAGATCTGGTAGCAGATTGCAGAAGATCTCTGGTGCATAAGGGAGTTTGACCTTTTGCCCATGTTGGTGGGTGCTGGGTGGTGTAGGGATGGTGACAGTAGAGTTTTGTGTTTGCAAAGACGGGGGAATAGCCTGGCCCTCAATTCCCAATTAAATCCATGCTAATTTGTAATGAAATCTAACAGGGATAGCCAAGCCTGGAGAGAAGGAAGCACCTGACAGAAATAGGTTGCTCCGTGAATTAAGTGCTGTTGGGATGTGCAGCATGATGGGTTTTGGAAACTGAGACCTTTGTATTTACCAGAGCAGCTCTTCTGAATGCATGGATGAGTACGAGCAGGTCATCACCAAGGATGTGACAGTGACAAAGTGTTGGTAAGCAAATCTGGGAAAGGAGGGCTCGGAGAGATCAAGTGTAAGAATTTTTGCATTTCTCTAGATACAGAGGTGAGAAAATGAGAAATTTGATCTTTCTATTATAATCGACATAAAGAATTACAGGGCAGCCAAAGGCCACACAGCTAAACAAAGCTGTTCCCTTTAAGTTTATTTCAAATGTCTCTCTATTTCAGCCCTGTGTCCTTCAAGACCTTCCCTCTGTAATTGCATGTGGCAGCCTCTTTAGAGCCAGGTGCCGACTGCTGCTCCAAACAGAAACACAAAATAACAGGCAAGAAAGGGCATTGCAGCAAGTCCTTAGGAGGGCTGTTCCTCCTTTGTTTCACAGACGGGTCAGTAAAGAGGGTCAGAAAATGCCATATTACTCAGGAGCACTGCTCTGTTTGGCTCCATGACCCAACTGGGGCAACCCTCAGCAGCTCAGTCCTATAACAACTCTCCTTCCTGAGCTTCCATTAAATGCCTTTGCCCTGGAGGGCAGCACAGTTCAGGCAGCAGATGGCATTTGGTGCCCTGCCTCACCCACTGCCAGCAGAGCCAACCTTGTGGCCCAGCAATTAGGACCAGAGGGCTCAATCAAAGGGGACTGGCAGCAGCATGGGGCTGATCCCCCACTAGTGCAATATCCTGGGCTGGGGGGGAGCCAGTCCTGAGCAAGCAGCCCCCCTGCAGCTGCCTTTCAACAGGAAAAATAGTTATTTTTCAGTGCTGCCACTGAACATCAAAGGGCTCTTCCTCACTGCCACCAGTGCTGGGGGAGATGGGCTTTGCATGGCAAATGCACTGTCCTGCCCTTACAGCCTCTGTGCTGTACACAGACCAGCTCAGGCTGTACTAGGAAGGTGTAAATCTTGTATTTATCATCAACAGATGTCAGGTCTAACATCCTCTGCCCCTGCACATGTTGTTTGATGTCCTGGCTCGCCCTGAGATGGGTGCCAGGGCTGCAGGATGGTGTTGGAGCTCTGTACGAGGAGCTCCTGGAGATGTTTGGGTGAAATGAGCTGAGGTCTTGTCTCTCCTTTTTCCTCACAGTGAAACTGATGGGGTGATTTTCTCTCTGCCCCTCTTGTTTTTTTCAATTTTTGAGGCAGACATGGAAAAAAGGGCCTTTTGGAAATTCTGGCTGCAGCATTCCATTCTGATGTCAATAAAAACTATTAGGGCTTACCCAAAGAAACCAGTATTAATACAAAGTCATACAAATTCCCAGTATTTCTCGTGGACTTCCTTAATCCTGTCCGTTCACTGAAGTTCAGCTTCACTGAATAACACTGCTCAGCCAAAATCCCATATTCCTGCAGTGCTTTGGTCCAGTTCCCTGCACTTCAGCTCATGCCATGCCATGTGCTTCTTTGCACATTGATGCAAACTTTTCCCCGTTTTTTTGAAGCCTTTGTGTTTCAAGGTTTCTCCTCCTGTCTCGCCTTTCCCCTTTCTTTTGTGCTTTCAAAAATTCAACCCCTAGAATTTGGGCAGCTTGCTGGTGTTTTCACTGCCCCCTGTTTCATGCCAATGCATTGCCTTGTATTGGCTCCAGTTGCAAAAGTGGCCTTTTTTCCGCTCGCCTTTCATTAGCTCATATCTTCTGTCCCAAGTGCTTGTGACACTTCTCCTCGGAATCTGGGATTTCATTTCCTTTCATGAAATGAAATTCTTCATTTCATGAAAGGAAATGAAATCTTGCGATTTCAGTGAGGATCAATTTGGCAAGCTTTGGTCCAGTTCCCTGCACTTCAGCTCATGCCATGCCATTTGCTTGTTTGCACTTTGGGGAAAAATTTTCCCCGTTTTTTTTGAAGCCTTTGTGTTTCAAGCTTTCTTCTCCTGTCTCGCCTTCCCCCTTTCTTTTCTGGTTTCAAAAATTCAACCCCTAGAATTTGGGCAG
Source organism: Acanthiza pusilla (assembly GCA_036630365.1). NCBI lineage: Eukaryota > Metazoa > Chordata > Aves > Passeriformes > Acanthizidae > Acanthiza > Acanthiza pusilla. Next base: position 5,696,816 of record JAXCHO010000001.1, read on the forward strand.
CTTGCCGGTGTTTTCACTGCCCCTCATTTCATGCCAATGCATTGCCTTGTATTGGCTCCAGTTGCTAAAGTGTCCGTTTTTTCTGCTCGCCTTTCATTTGCTCATATCTTCTGTCCCAAGTGAAAAAGAAAGGGGAAAGGTGAGACAGGAGAAGAAAGCTTGAAACACAAAAGCTTCAAAAAATCCGGGAAAATTGTTCCCCAAAGTGCAAAGAAGCAAATGGCATGGCATGAGCTGAAGTGCGGTGAACTGGACCAAAGCTTGCCAAATTGATCCTCACTGAAATCACAAGATTTCATTTCCTTTCATGAAATGAAGAGTTTCATTTCATGAAAGGAAATGAAATCCCAAATTCTGAGGAGAAGTGTCACAAGCACTTGGGACAGGAGATATGAGCAAATGAAAGGCGAGCGGAAAAAAACGGCCACTGTTGCAACTGGAGCCAATACAAGGCAATGCATTGGCATGAAACGGGGGGCAGTGAAAACACCGGCAAGCTGCCCAAATTCCAGGGGTTGAATTTTTGAAACCAGAAAAGAAAGGGGAAAGGTGAGACAGGAGAAGAAATTGAAACACAAAGGCTTAAAAAAAACGGGGAAAATTGTTCCCCAAAGTGCAAAGAAGCAAATGGCATGGCATGAGCTGAAGTGCGGTGAACTGGACCAAAGCTTGCCAAATTGATGCTCACTGAAATCGCAAGATTTCATTTCCTTACATGAAATGAAGAATTTCATTTCATGAAAGGAAATGAAATCCCAGATTCCGAGGAGAAGTGTCAGAGGCTTTTTCTGCTGTTTTCCCAAGTGGTTTTCCCATATTGTACAGCAGGAGGAATGTGATATGAAGATGTTAATCCCCTTTGAGTTGTGCTCTAAACAAGTATGTGCAAAACACAGGGAAAATGAAGCAATGCATTATTTTGCATTTAATTTTCCATAACTATTGTCTCGTAGCCCTGGTGAAATGCTTGACATAACACACCTCCACAGCTTGTCCGCTGAACATCTGGCAATCAGTCCTTACGCTCGCTTCAGAGAATACTCAGAGCAGAAAGTAAATTTTCTCAGATGTGCAGAATGTCACTTGTAAAACAATGAATCTTGCACACTTCCAGGGATGGCGCAGCCACAGCTTCTCCGGGCAATATGTTCCAGTGCCTCACCACACTCACAGGGAATGATTTTTTCTTAATATCTGATCTAAATTTTCCCTCTTTCTGTTTAAAACCTGAAGAATAGTCTCACTCGTCTTTTCTGTAGCCTCCTTTATGCATTGGAAGGTGTTTTTCTTTTAGTGTACATAAATGAAAGGATGAAAACTTTGACAGGTAGGATTTTTCCACACACTTCACCCCTTCAGTCTTCATTCAGTTCTGTCTTTTCCCAGAAAGAGAAAAAGAAAAAGAAAAAAAAAAAACCAAATAACAAACAAACAAAAAAAAACCACAAAAAACATTAAAAAAAAAAAAAAAAACCCAAAACAAAAAACACCCCCCAAAAAAAAGCCCCCCCAAAAAAACCCACCAAAAAAAACCCCAGACTGGTAAAAGCAAAACAGTAAATACATCCATAATACTGTAATATTTCAATTCTCAGACCTAAAATACAAATGAGAGTGCAGGGTGGGACTGGGAGGCTCTGGGGTGGGAGCAGCTGCTGTGGTCCCTTGGTTCCCCTCCCTCCCCTGCATCTCCACACTGGCTGGATGCCAGCAATTAGAAACTAATTGAGAAGCTTTAAAAATGCATCTCTTCCCCATTCCTTCTGCTCTGTTTAATCCTCTCAGAATTCCCGGCGGAATTCCTCCCAAGGGATTTTGCAGGCGTTGGTGTTTGCGCGGTGTCTGCAGCTAAAGCAGGTGTCTCGGGGCTCTTTGGGGACCTGCTAGGGACTCACTTTTCTTGCTGTTTCCTCTGCTGCTCTGTCCTCCTGGGCACTCCCTGTTTTGGCACAAGCTGGAATGTCACAAATGTGTCCAGGTCTCGGTCAATGCAGGGATTTTGGTGGTGTGGAGATCAGGACACAGACCTGTAACACTGTCGGGCATTTCTGTGCTTCTCCCTTACATCAGTTTAAAAATAAAATCTGTTGCTATTGATAGTCTGGGAACTCCCCAGAAGCAGGGAGAAAGTGGCTTCATCTCCTTGCTGTCTTCTGGCCATTTCTGGATGCACAACACCTGCATTGTTGCATCCTGGCAGTGAGGAGCCCAGGGACCACCACTGCACCCAGCATTAGCCAAACAAGCAGCACTAAAGCCAGGCAGGGCCTTGGGGAGACAGAGATCCTCTTCTGGATTGTAAGGCTCCCCTGACCTGTAAACCATTTCTTCCTCTTATGATTATTCCTTGGTTAGAGATGCCTATTACCTTTTATTTACATATATCTCTCTATATAAATAGATATAGGTATATTTATTTATACCTTCACCTTAATCACATGTTGTTATCCACCCTCTCCCTGCACCTCCTTGCTGCTCACTCCATCTCCTGGCACCCTCCTGCTGCTTTTGTCCAGGCGTTCCAGATTGCCAAAGGAGGGTCAGGAGTGTGCTGAACCTTCCTTCTCATCCTCAGGCTCTGCCAGTTCCATGGAGTGTGGCTCAGACCCCACATTATCTCTGTCACAATTGTTGGTTTGGGGAGGTTTAGCCCAAGGAAGAACTTTTTGAGCCCAAGCACGTAAATGCCCAGCGAGCAGAAAACAAGAAGTGCTTTGCCATTTAGACCAAGCTGCTCCCGAGCAGGGGGAGGATGTTTGGAGCAGGTAAAGCGCAGAGCAGCATGGCCACCCTCGTCCTTCCTCCTCCTGCAGAGAGGCTGCGCAGGAGTGCCTGGCATGTAAGGAAGCAGCTTTGTGTCACTTTGCTCTTCCCCTTTTTGTTCCAGTTCCCAGTGTTGCTCTGATTTTCTGATATTCATGGAGATTTGCGGAAGCTCGCAGGGAGGTCAGGCACTCAGCACACAAGATGGCGAAAAGGAGAACTCTATTTACAAGAACTTCTTTATATATTCATTAATGATTACTGGTCAATAGTTTTTCCACCCCCTATAACGATTAGTTACAACGCTAGAGCGTCAAGTACCAAAACAAAGAAATTAAAAAGCACAAGAGTGCAACTTATCTCTATTCTCCACGAGAAAGAAGAGAAAGATTTTAAAACAGTGCAACTACATCCCAGCCCTTTTACCAGGGCAGAACCTGTTCCCATGGATTCAGTGCTCACCTCTGATAAAGCTCATCAAGAGATTTATGTATTAATGTATTAACATCATGGTCTGTCAAGTGTCAATAAGCAGAATGAAGCGCTCAGACACTGCAGTTATGGAGATCCAGCAATTAACGCATTTGATGAAACTATTTTATGGGAGTATATATTACCATTTGGTTCAATTATTCTGCCATTAAACATTAAGAATAATTGAACCAAATGGTGCCTGATAGAAGGAATACATCTGCTCAGATGAATTCCTGCCAAAAGGCACTTGGAATCTTAGTACAAGCATTTTGTCAACCAAGATAACAGTATTTTTCTCTCCAGTTGATAAAGCAGGGCTTTTGAATCTTATTTATGACGTATAAATTGGCTAATTTGTTACCAATATCAAACAGCCCATAAGAATCAGGCGGTGTAATAGCTAACAAAATACTGACAGCTTCATCACTTGCTGGCTGCATGGAGTACAATATATGCTCAATTAATAGCGAGTGCAATTATCACAGAAACTGTGAGCAAGAGCTAATTATACAGAAGCCAATCAAAAGCAGCCCAAAGCAAGGCAAAATCTATTTCAAGAAACTTGAGGGGTTTTTTTTCCTCTTTTTACCTTTATTTTTTTCTGATCTCCATATTTGCCCCACAGGAGAAAAGGGGAGGTGGCAGTGACAGGAGGAACAAGGATCCTGTCCATAATGCTGTGGGTGAGCTCCAGCACAGCTTCCAGTTTCCATATGAAACAGAAAATCAGCGTTTTGCTGTTTAAACACATTGCAGTTTTGGTGTAACAGGGGATAACCAAAACACAGCTACATCCTTTCCCTAGGGTGTGAGAGGCTTGCACACAGTGGCAGATGGGAACACTTTTAAAGGAGATTTAAGAGAAAATAACAGCTTGATATGTATTTTGAAAAAAATTATGTGCTCATGGAAGTGGGAAGGAAGTGCCCTCTGGGAAGGGCAGCTTTTAATTATGGGATAAATACAGCACTTGGCTTGTTAAATTCCTGATGGTCTCTTAAATACTCGGTGGTTGCTAAAGTGAGAGGTCAATCTGCTTCTTTTCACTGAAGCTGAAGGAAAAAAAAATCTATGTGAAAATATTGATTTAATCTATTTTCCTTGGCCTGGATATCCTTTAGCACTCATACTTTGGGTAATGTTGGTCAGTCTTGGAAATGTCCAAAAATATGAAAATGTGGAAAAGAAAAAAAAAAGAAAAGAAAAATCCTCTAGAGGCAAATAATTTCTTTCTGTTCATCAAGAAATCTCCATTGTTTCAAAAATGGATAATATTTTGAACGATGCTGCTTATATTCAGCAAATTAATAATAATTCCTGACCCTGGAATTACTTAATTTTCCTTTAATGGGGGTTTTAATTAGAAATGCTGATCTTTTACATACCACCCTATTTAGAGACCACAAAAATAAATATAATAATTTTTTTTAAAAAATCCCCAGCTCTAAACCACCCAAAATCCATGATCTGGTAGCAACACGTAGCCTTCTGCTCAGTAGAGTCCTTTCTAGCACTGGGAAGTAAAGTGTTTTACTCACAAAAAGGGAGGTGTTTTTTTCCTCCTCTGAGGACAATAATTTTCTCTTGAAATACTGTGGTTGGAGACTTATTTTTATACTTGAAGATGGCCATTTGAAATGGATGTTATTCACCGAAAGTTAGGATTTTATATCAGTTTATAACACTTTCTACTGAAACCAAAGGAATATTGTGATGACTTTGATTGATTCATGTGACAAAACCTGAGTTTTCTGGTGGTAGGGCCAATGCCTAATTTTTTCCTGGGTTTCTTTGTTTTGTTTTGTTCTGATAAGAAGACTTCGGATGCACAAATTGTACCCAACGTGTGATCTTACATTTTGGAAGCTGCTCTTTGTCCTTCATCAGAAAATCAGCTATTGGATTCCAAGGGACATTGGAGGGAGGAGGAGTCAAAATTTTTCTTTTCTTTCCTTTTTTTTTTTTCTTCTTAATTTTATGCTAAAGTAATTCCCTGAGTTGGCTGGCTGCAAAACGCTCTAGTTCACAGCCTGCATCTCTGCATCCCTGCATTCTCTGCTGGGTGAAAAACAAGGTTGTTTACCCGTGGAAATGATCAATGGCTCCTGCGGGCCCCAGCTCAGCAAAGACATCCGCAGCAGGAAACCACTTCAGCATGTGCTGTGCTGTAAGCAGAGACGGGAGGGAGAAGTTGTGTTCCCTGAACAACGATGGAGAGCTGCTGATGGAGTTTTTAAGTTCGTTTTTATCTCTGAGGGGTTTGTTAGACTTTCACCTACTTCCAGCTGTGTCATAACCAGGACGAGGTTATTTTGTAGGGGAGTTTATTGTTCACACCCACCTGGAAGAGCACCTTGTCCCCCTGGACCTGGCTCTCAGAGCTGTCACCCAGCACTGCTGCTTCAGGAGGAGACCCTGGCACGATTTTTTGCTGCAGAAATGCTCCTGATGAGCTGCACCCCTGGCTGAGCGCTGGGTGGTCTGACCTGGTGGGAGTCCCCTCATGATTTAAGGTGTGCACACTCCATCTGCTCTGGCATCCCTCAAAGCACATCCACAGGGCTCAGTGACTCTCCCAGTGAGCTCAAAGTCTGTTCCTGAGCATCACCAGCAGAAGCCAAGCTGTGTGGATGGGCAGTGCTGCTCACAAGAAAGGCACTGGGATGCTGTGCAGGAGACCTGCCTTTTGTTTGTGGCTCCCAGCTGATCTCCTGAGCTACCAGGACAAACTCCTTTTTATTTACTTGTACCTCAGTTTGCTATCTGCCAAATGACATTGGTTTCTTTTGTGAAACCCAGGGCTGAAGAGTGATATTCCTATTTACTGCTGTGTGAAATTCACCATTGTTAGCTTATTCAATGTCATTTTTTCATGATTTGAAAAATACTCTTAGTGGTTGCATTTATTTTCTTCAAACCTTTAGAGCTGTGAAGCCTTTTCAGTTTCTCTGACAGCTATTTAAATCCAGCTTTTCTCAGTTGCTGGTATAAACTTCCAAAGCAGAATAATGTTGGCACTCTAGGTTAAATAGTTATTGGATGCTCAATGTCTTTGCACTTGCAAGTTCTCCAACAGAACTCCTCCAAACTCCAAAATTAGTTTTTCTCGGTCCATTTATGACTAATCTCATTAATCCTCTTCTCTGGGCCTGATGCTGATAAAGGAACATTTCTGAGCTCTTGGTGAGACACAGATTGTCAGAGCAGCAGAGAATGGAATGGATAACAATGCTCCCAAGCATTCAGCCCCTCTTGTACCTCTGCCAACAGAAATTCCAGGCTTGCTGCACTTTGTGTGGACATGTGAGGTTTGCAGAGTTGAAGGGATTGGGAAATCCTTCAGCAAAAGCAGAACCTGCTTTCCCCAAGCATTTCTTCCCTTGCCTGTCCAGCAGATTCAGCAGACAGGAGTGCCCGGGGCTGGCTCGAGGCTCCTCTGCAGGCAGAGCCAAAGGAGAGGTGAGGCTGGGGCTGGATTTCCTGGGCACAGGAAGGGAAGAAGTGCTGTGAGCCAGGACAAGAGGACAGTAAATGATGTGGGGGGCTGCTGTGACAGTTCTTTCATTCCCACAGCAGCTCAGAGCTGGTCTCTGCAGTGTTTCACAGCTCAGAATTTGCAAAGCAGGGACTGGACTCCTGGACTGCATCTCCTGATTTGAAAACTATTCCCCTGGCACTGGGTGCTTGCCCTGCCAGCTGGGAGGAGCCAGGCAGGGCATTTTCCTGCCCAAACTCCAGCTCATATATCTACCTGCACGTGAGTCAGCGAGCTTCACTCTAAACAGGTAGTAAAGCTTTGCTGGGTCAGAGACAATGCAAAGCTCCAAGTGCTTCCCATCAAAAAGGAACAGAATCGCTTAGTCCAGACACTCATTAGCACTGCCACCATTTGCCAAGAGCATCTTGCAGCTCTTTCTGACCCATGGTTTGCTCCGTGCACGTTCAATATTCATATTTCCACTTTTGCCATGTGGTCAAAGCTCTCCCAAGGTTCGAGGCCTCGGCCGTGGGCTGCTGATTCTTTGGGTTGGCTTCTCCCACTGGGACATGGAGATGTATGTGTGATCCAGGCAAGTGCTAATCAAGGCTTGAATGACTCCCAGTGTCCCTCCTGCTCGTTCTGAGTTGGGAATACTCCAACCACAGAGCAAAACGGTGTTTCTCAGCAGTGTGTCACAATGATTGGTTGTATGGGTGTCACAATTCTGCAAGAAATACAGCGAGTTCCGTTCTATTGTCAGGAGTGCTGCCTCATGGGGAGGCATTTGTAACTAAAACTGTTGCTCATTTGCAGAATCTGTAAGAAGAATGAAACCTTGACTGGAAATACGCTGGAAAGCTGTCGTAATAAATTTGACATAATATGCATGACATGGATGGATAGATCATTGTTTGCCAGGCCTGGCAAATAAAACTGGGGTTGTGGAGTCAGAATTACAGGGAGAGAGAAAGATTGTTCTACAAGGCATGTTTCAGAGAGAGCCAAATCTGAAACAGCCATATATTTTACTTGTGCTTAAATTGAATAATAAAAAAGGCTTGCTCAGAAATCTTCCTGTGCCTGGGAACACACATTGCTTTTTTTGTTCTTGTGAACTTCTAAGAAAGTTTCTTACTCATAAATAGAAGCACCTGCATAACTTCTGTTTCTTTTTAATGTCATTAAAAGATATTTAAGAAGCAGGAGTGAGATACCTGAGAAAGAAAGCAGAGAAACAGCTCTGCACTATCACACCAGGGAGAGTCTTAGGACAAGCATTTTAAATTTCACTTGAGATATCTTGCTCCCATTCTTGGTGCTCTTGCAAATTCCCTGTATGTCCTTGGCAGATTACTCATTCTCTTTGGCCTGTGTTGTTAAAAGTGATCTCCAGGTTTGATGTTTGGATTTTCAGCTCCTGGAGGACCTATATGAATTTATAAACTGCATGCAACTGCTCCACTTTGGATTTTGTACCCTACCATTTATCTGTCTGCGTCTTTCAAACCAGGATTATGTCTTATTATGTGCACATGTAATTTCTAGCCCAAACCAAATCTGAACAGTTGGATGATATACAGCATTTACAAGTATACAGGCTCTCAGTAAAATACTGTAGCGATGAGTAAAAGGCATGAATTTGAATAGATGGGAATTGCAGCTTGCAAAAACAGGCTAAAATTTTGAGTTTTATAGCAGAAAATAGTGATTTTCTGTTCTGGAGATTTTAGCAAAATATCCCTGGGAATGCAGTGCCACTTCTGGCATGTGCAGGGCTTGATTCCGAATTTTGCTGTGGTATTTACACTCTGCTTTAAAAAGCAGCTGTGGGTCCATCCCAGCCACATCCAGACTCCATCCATGACTTCCAGCTCTGAGACTTAAGGCAGTTTTCCAAAGTTCTTGAGTGAACTAGGCTTTGAAGATATCTTTAAACTGTCTGTGTCTTTTCTGGTAACACCTGCATCTCTCAAGGGTGAGGGCTCCCAGCAGGCAGCTCCACCTGAACAGGGACAGCTGGAGGACAGAAAGGATTCTTCCCAGAGGAAGAACAGAAGATATTCTTCCCAAAGGAAGGGCAGATTAATTTTGGCCCCAATGGTAAGAGATGCAAGAACTAAGCAAGCATGGAAATTGCCCTCATTAAAGAGCAAAGCAATTTGCTGAGGACAAACTGCAGCCCACAACATTTGGGGAGAGGTGAGCCACTCCTGGAGCGTGGAAAGAAGGAATAAACCTGTGGAAATTCTCAGGGAGCAAAGGCAGGCACAAACACACAGTGACTGCCCTCCTGGTGCTGATCAGGGGCTCTGGGGCCATCGGTGCTGCCCAGCCCAGACAGAACATCATTAATATTCCTGACTTGTGGCTCTGCTGCTTTGACTCCAAGGAAAATGAAGCAGTAAAGTAGAGCCTTGTTTTTCCTGTTGATTTCTACATCAGGGAGAGCAGTGTGAAAAGCTGTTTTTTTACCTTGGAACAAAATTTCATGGAAATGTCCAAATGTCCAGGCAGGAAGGTTTTGTGTTGTCCCCAGTCTGTCACAGGTGTCCACTCACCTGGGGTGGGCAGCTCCCACCGCCCTCCTCACCCTTATCCCAAGGGTGAGATCCTTTTCCTGCCACAGGTCTGTCTGCTGAAATTGTCACAGAAAGGTCTTGGGGGACATTTCTGGGCACTGTCACCTCCTGCCAAGCCTGGGATTGAGCCTGACCTGGGCACATGTGCGCTGGGAAGGACTGTGAGAGAAGGAAACTGAGGAATCACAAATTCAGCAGTGTTCGCCTGGGCTCTGCAGGACCCACCCCTCGCAGCCTCCTTCCTCGTGTGTTCGAGGGAAAAGGATCAATATTGGCCATCAGCACTGTTTGTCAGTGCCCAGACCCCAGATCCTGCCTGAGAGAGGGGGAGGCTGACAGGAGAGGTGGCTTTACACCTCTGGAAGGTTTTATGCTGCAGGTTTCATTCTGCAGGTCTTTCCCCTCACAAATCAAGTTTTTTGGTCTTACCAAGGGGACGAGGAAGCAGCCAACAGTGGCACTTTGGGAAGCCAGAGGACAACCCCCTCTGTGCTTGGACGAAGGCCACCATCTCACCCACCTGCACGGCAGACACAGGGTCAGAGCTGCTTTCTCAGCAGCACCACCTGCTTCTTCTGTGCCCATGGAAAATTGGGAGAGATAAATGTTTTCGCACTCTCACCAACAAGCTGTCTGTGCGGGGATGAAGGTCACCTTGCAACAACTCAGAGCAATTATCTGAAGGAGGTTAGATCTCTGTCCTCTGCCTTTATATTATTCTCATAAGCTGCATTTTTGGCATCACTTAGAAGCCAGGAACATATCAAACCCGCACATGTCAAATGCTATTGACATCAAATACCTTTCATCGAGCCCCAAGCCTCTTGGCGTCTTTTGAGCTCTGCACCCAGGAAAGTGGCTTGTCAGAGATGATTTTTCCAACTGAGGAAGCAAGAAGCATAATGAGACAGTGTAGCTTCAGCATACACCTTCCAACAAGTTCCCCAACTGCTCAGAAACCAGAACATGAGCCAGAATAGTAATTAGCCCATGAAGAAAGCTGGAGATGCAAGGAATATATGAACTGTATTAGCAAAGCATTTATGGCCCCAAATTGCCGTTCTCCAAAAGCCTTTCTGTCTGCATTTCCCGTTTTCAACAGCCAACGTCATAGAATTATGGAAGAGAAACACAAAACAAAAATCCAGCTGTGCCAAGTGGCACGAGCGAGATCACTGCAGGGAATCCCCCAGATGTGCCAGGTGCTGTGCAGATGTGCTCAGCACTCAGCAAAGCCCTCGAGCTGCCTGCAGATCTGTTGCCTCTGGGCTTCACAGCAATCAGGAGGTATTTTTCTCCACCCAGAACGCCACCCTTCCCAGGCTGGGGCAGCACGTGTGGTCAGAGAAAAATGCGTATCAGTTTCTGCACAATCTGGATTTGCTCACAAATAACTTTGTTGGGTTTTTGGGGGGGGGGTTGGGGGGCTTTTTGGGGTTTTTTTTTGGGGGGGGGTTGGTTTTTGGTGGGTTTTTTGTTTGTTTGGTTTGGTTTGTTTGGGTTTTTTTGTTTGTTTGGTTTGGTTTTTGGTTTTTGGTTTTCGGTCTTTTGGGTTTTGGGGTTTTTTTTTTATATTTCTTCTCCAGAGCGAGAGAGGGTGAGCACTGGCCTGGGAACTTGCAGCCACCAAATGCCTGTGTCAAAGGCATTGTCAAAGTTACAAAGGACCTTGTAACCCTTGTCTCATGTCAGCTCTTGGCTCTCCAGGTGATGGAACTGCTCAGCCATACTGATTTTGGAAGGGTTGCAAAAAAAAAAAAAAAATCTGAAATTTAATAATAAAATAAAATAAATTTTAAAATAAAAAATAAAATCTGAACTGCAGAAAGGCATCCTGAAGAGCTGGGTGCTGCTGGAGGAGACTCCATGGGCTGACTGAAATAAGTCAGCCTTGCTCTGGATGGTCATAGGTCTCAAAACAACTGAACAACATATATTACAGGTATTTTCCTTTTTTCCATTTTTTCCCCTCTGAATTCACATAGTTTCAATATTCCATCCTTTAGTTTTATTCCTTTTCTTCGCACATGCTCATTATAAAATATCAGGGGAAGAGTCTTTATCTTTCTTTCATGGTCATTTTTGAGGTTCTTCGTATGGGTTCATTTTCTTATATAGGCCATGATTCAATTCCACAAGAAGGAAAAAATGCTTTCAGGACTCACCTTCCTCCTCTGATGTGATGAGGAATCAATCATTGCAGTACTTTCTCTAATTATCTGTTATCTTAAATAACTTCGATTTTCCAACATAAAAGTATGTATGTTCACAAAAGCTCTTGGCAATGCTGGAAGATAAAGCTGGGAAAGGGAATGAGAACTGACACATTTTTTCTGAAAATATTTTCACAGTCATTTGTGAAAAAGTTCATTTATATGAGCCTCCAGAAGAACTTGATGTGGGAAACTTTTCAGTAAGAGACAAGCATTAGAAATAATTTTACTAATTTTTAGTAATGACACCGTGGAAGCTGGGCTTCCCCCCCTGAAAAAGCAGAATTAGCAATTAGCACAGAAATTTGTCAATAGAATGCCTTTCAAACTGCCCAAGCCTTAGGCAAAGTCCGAAATGGCTCTGGCCTGCTCCAACCTCAGCAATTGCTCACAGAAACACTCTTTTCATCAGCTAGCACAGAAACCCTGACTTTCCCTCTGCTGCTGTGACCTGTTCATCCATCAGGCCCCTAGAAGACACTTTGCCCTTGTTTTTCCCCACTCATCAAAGGTTCTTTTTTCTCTGCCCTCCTCAAAGCCTAAAACCATGAAGAAGTTATGCGTTCTCCCTCATTAATGTGGTGGTTTTTACAGAAATAATTTATCTCTCCGTGTCCTTCACTGCTGTGAGGTTTCTGTGCTCATTATGTGACTCTTTCCCTGTCGGAAGTGTTTGGCTGCTGCTTCCAGTGGTGCTCAGCACTGTGCTGTGAGCTCCCAAGGATGCTGAGGAGATGCTGAATGTCTGGAGCTGGAGGGGTTTGGGGCTCTGCTGGAGCTTTTATACATTGCTGGGAGAAAAGGAACAGGTGAGCAACAAAAACAGCCCTGATGGATATCCAGGGTCCCCCAGCACCTCAAACACCACCAGCAGTGACTGGGGTGTCCCCAGGTCCCTGCTGGTTATTTAAGATTGCTTTTGGATAAAAATAATTTGTACAATCTGACCCAAGCTAAACATTGCTAATAAGATGCAGAATTAGCAGTAGTTTAATTGTCTGACACGCCAGAAATGATTGTTGTCCCTACTTCATGCTGTTAACAGCGATTCACCAAGGACTGAGGTGCTGGAGCTGCAGGTCCTTTCCAGAGTCTTTTTTCCCAGGGGATGTGAGGTTTGTGCCGTGACCTGACACAAAATCTGCAGTTGCCCCACATTTCCTGCACCAGCCATTAAATGAGCAGTTTGTGTTCTGAAATGCTCCTTCAAGGGCTGCTTGGATCAGTTATGTTAAAATTGCAGAGCAGTAGTGTCTGTAATAGACTTGTGCTGGGAGAGTGTCTTGTCCTACTTAACGTATTCATAGAAAGCTGCAGCTGTAGGTTTTGCTTTCATACAGGTCAAGCAGGGGAATCACAGCTGAATCAATGATTCTGACTCCTCCAATGCCCAAATTTGCAAAGAATACATTCCTCTAAGATTTATATCTGCTTTCTTTTTTATTGTGTCTCACCAGAGCAAATTCGCATAAGGTGAGCCTCTAAAAGGACTGATTTTCTGCTCCCCTTGACTACACAAGATATTCAAAAATTAATGAAAAAGCGACACCCGTCTGGCTTCCAGGGCATCACATTTATGTCTGCATAAATTCTCCCAGGTCAGCTCAAAACCAGTTCAGGGTTAAAATCTCATCTAGTCACCTAGATTAAAAACTAATTTCTCTAAAGTATATGCCATATTAGAGCCTTTTCATGCAAATAAATAGCCAAGGGCCTCATTCTCTCCTTCTCTATTAGTTGTGCATGTCATGAATTTGAACAGAACATTTTGTCCTGTGCTCTAATTACATGCATTATAAAGAAAAATCTATTCCTTGCATACATATTATTAGGAGCAGTTCGGAGGCCCCATTCCATCAGGGTGGCCGTCATGGTGGCTCATCCTGATATTGACAGTTTAATCATTTTGTTTCATAGGAGATTAAAAGTCATATGATGGCCGTGCCTCTGTGGAGCAGCCAGCGAAGCCAATTGGAGTCAATCTGTGTCTAAGTGCCGTTCCTGCTCCGAAAACACACTTGCAGTTTACAAAATATATTAGGTAATTATCACTGGCTATGGAAGAATGATAAAAAAATACTGGCCTGATGATGACAGAGTAAATAGGGCTACTGTTTAAAAAAAAAAAAAAAAAAGCTAATTTTGCTCACAGCTGTGCTGCAGCACATGTACATGAGGACTAACTTCGTTGTTTCCTAATGTATTCATGAGCATGATCATTAGCAGCTTCAATTCCCTTCACTTTATCTCGCTGGAGAAGGATGGAGCAATTGATACACCAGACAGCCACCTACACCTATTGCAATTAAAGTTGCCTTTTATCAAAGGAGAGCGTCACCTCCTTGAAAAGATGCTGAGAATTTTAATAAACACGGCAAAATATTAGACCTCTACCCTTGTTTATTTTCGTTTACAGCAGCCTGAATAAACTTCCCGAGGCAATGTGTGATTTAGCCTCTGTCTTTCAAAATACAGACTGCGAATAAGTAGTGTTAAGCTCTATCAATTTTTGGCTTCTCAGCATGAGACAAGATACAAGGTGGTTTTTAGAGGACTGGATAATGTTCTCTAAAGATCAGTCCCCTCCAAACCAGCACATGTGGGGCACCATAGATCCCCTGCTGCATGAAAAAATGTTGGTTAGAATGAAATACCAATGGATCACGGAGGACAGGGCTGTCTGTAGCATCTTAAGAAGTCAGCAGCCGAAATTCAGTGTGGATCTCTTGTGAATGTGGTTCCAGTGTGATGTGAATAACTCTGTACCTGCACCAGGTGACACGGGAGTGCTGCCATGTGTGTGCTGTATAATCTGTCTGTCTACATGGCTGCTGATTCAATTTGTTTCTAGTCTGGGACAGCACAAGAACCTGGTTATTTTTTTTTTTAAATCACTCAATTTAGTCTTTTTCTCTAATATGTTGCAGACATGATAAATACCCTGCATCTTCCAATAATGACCTTAAAAGTTGAGAAAGATCAATAACTGTTCACTAAGAAATTTGTAACCTGACTCCCTTGAGTGTTTTTTCTTCGAAGGAGCATCTTGAAAAGTGTAAACTATTGTGCAGTAACTGCCTTGTTACTGTGAGAGTGCTGTGTTTGAGGTCACAGATTTTAAAAAAACCCAAACCAGTAATTGATAAAATGTCTTGTCTCTGGCTGGAATTCCTCTTGAAGTGGATGAAACATAATTATTTTTATCTCAAATCCCTCTTGGTGGAGTGCCAGGGAGGTACATTTCAGCATGAGAAGGGGAATCAGAATTGCTGAAGATTTTCACGGTGCAGGTTCATGGGGTTTTTGTTGTGTAAAGTCAAGAATGGATGATCCAGGCAGGCTCCTGTCCCTGTGTGTCAGCACTGCTTTCTCTCTGAAGCCCTGCTCAGCAAAGCCCTGGCACGAGGGCTTAAGAGTAGCTGGGGAGAAGGTTTTATAGCACACTGAACGTCTTCCCGCTGGAAGAAATATTCTGGCTGCAGCTCCCGAGCATTAACCTTTCACTTGGCTAAATCAGCCCGAATTGCCTCTGTGCTGTCAGTGTTTGCACATAGGAGCAGTAATTATGAGAGCAGGATCATTCCTACTCTCTAGCAGAGTGCAGTGCTTGAGTAAATGAATTGTGATTGGGAAACAATTGGATGGTGGAGATGTTTCTAAGGAGAACACCTTATTGACATTATTTCCAAACTAACAGGACACATCCTGGCAGTGCAAATATTGCTTTCTTTTGCAAATGTGAAAGAGTTATTACTTACTGCTCTGTGAGAGGACAGACCTGCCACCGAGATAATGGCAACTTAGTGTTTTATTGTGAATCTTTCCACACAGACTCGGTGATGTTTATGATAGCAATTGCATAGACAACCCATTCTTCATTTCCAGTGTAACTAAATTACAAGTGACAGCAATATAAAGCATGATATTTAATTGCCTCAATGAACATTGACTTCCTTGAGCACATATTATGCACTCCCTGGCTGGCACTCTCCAGGGGGATGTGTCATTCTGAGGAGCTGCGTTTTGGGGTTCCCAGCTTGAGTCACTGGGAAGAGCTCTGACCTTCTGGAAATGCCTATTGTGAAAAACTCAGCAAATGGGTTTAAAATTAAGTCTTTTGTGGAAGGCTTTGGCTGCTGTTCTCAATTTCCATCTCCCAGTCTGCCTGCACTACCTTGGCAGTACCAGCAGAAGGGAAGAGGGAGAGTCCCTCAAGTAGCTTTTGTAGAGTTGTTCTCCCGCTCAGTGCTGCCCATCCTTGTGCTGAACCCCAGGGCAGCGTGCAAATCTGGAATGTGGGGTGAGCAAAACAAAGCACAACCAGCTCAGGGGAGGCGAGAAACTCTGCTGCTGGAGGTTTTCAAGAGCATATTCACCAAGCACCTGCCACTGATTCTGTGAGAGGATCAGAGGTTCCCTTCCCTGAGCCATTGATTTGGGCTTGGTGGAAGACCACGCTGCTCCTTCAGGGATTCCCTTCTCTGGCAGCAACTCCAAGGAGCCAAAAGCATGCCTAAGTGATAAGAAATACATTTGGAAATTTAGAAATACATTTGCCCTTCTTTACCTGGAGGCCTGGGGGTCCCTGAGACAATAATAATCTGCCTGACGTATCTGCAATCAGCAGAACCAACTCCATTTTACAAATTAGTTGTTAATAGATCAAACATGTAAGTCTGTAAGTTAATAGATCAAATATCTCTTATTCATCCCAGACCCTTTAAGTCCTTCTGCAAGGAGAAATTCTATGTATTTGGGAGCCCAAAGCATAATAAAGCCCTCAGCTGGTTTTTTTATGAATTGGAAATTACTGGAGCTATAACTTTTAAGAGAGCACTGAAGTTTTAGCTGATGTCCTAAATTATTTAAAATCATATAAAGTGTAGTACCAGTAATTATTTTCAAATTTAAAATGACACTTTTAGAGAATGTGTTGATGATGTCTTATGTTCAGGCTGGGTATGTCATGTACATAACACTGTGCAGTTATAAAATTTTTATTAGAATCATTTAATAAATTCTAGTGTGTGGTTTTTTATATCTGATATAAATATCTGATGTCTATTTATCTATATCAGATAAAGACACACATAAATATCTTAATTGGAAAATATTCCTATGCCAGCTTGTCTACTAAGACCTCATTAACTCTAGATACATGGTAGCCCATTTTGGCATGTGGATATACAAGATGATTTTATTTCAAGAGTGCAGAGTTCTGCAAACATTCTCAAAGATTTATCTGCCCTAGAAACTGAGTTAGTTTTTGATTGATTTCTAGAATTCCTGAGTTAAAGATGCTTTAAACTGATAAACCTAGTTTGTATGAACACCTGAGATCTTATTAGACACAGAAGCAAAACATAAATAATTTTTAAATGACAGGTTTGGTTTTATTGTTTACAGATTTCTACATGGAAGGGATTTGTCGTCTGCTGCATATGTGCTTGTTTCAAAGAGAACAATTCCTTTCTGGCAGAATTTCTATAACCCTTTTGGTTGTGTTACCAGTGTGAAATCCAGTCTGAGAGCAGGTGAAGTGCCCAGCACTCTTTATTCTATTTATACATTTCATCAGTGCATTGTGAAAACATTGGATGGTGTTAGGATTGCACGTTTTTTGTCACGAAAATGAGGCATCAAAGATCTCCTCTGTCGCAGGCAATGTTCTGCTCTGACTGATACCTTGCAGTTTTCTGACTTATTTCACCACTTTGTAATTCAATTCTCTGGCTACTGTGTTCTCTTTTTGATTCAAAACAGGAAAGGTCAGAAAGTGGGTGGCAATTGCAAGCAGTCTGTGGGAAGAGAAATGTGGAATTTTTTATCAGTTGGATACAGATCCACTGATTTGTTGGATTCCTTTGGTTTAGTCAAGGTTGGACATATCTGCTGGGGACATGTTGCTCGAATGCAAACCAAATTCAGATGTAGGCTGAGTGCGCCTGTGACAAATGTTGTCATGAGGAGGAGAAACAGAAGGAATTCACTGTGCCTGAATTCCATGAGTCTTCAAGGAATTTTTTTGACCCCGATGCTGTTTTCTTCTCCTTTTTTTTATGCTTAAGAGAACTTCATATTTCTGCAAGAAGAAATTATCTTGGAGAGGTGAATGGATTCAACCTTCTACTGAGTTTTTGATCACCAGGTTCTGCAGAGCAAAGGGATGATGTAAAAACCACCTGGCTAAACCTGTAACTGATATCCTGTGGCTTCATCCTCAGCATTTCCCCCGTGCTGAAAGTGGGGCTGCCTCAGTTGTTTTGTGGAATTACCCTTTTTTTGGCTGCCGTGGTGCTTCGTGCCTCGCTTGGCTCAGTGCACTGTGCCTGTCAGAGAGCGTGGGGAGGGGAAAGCCTGGCACAGAAAGATTGGAGGATTCATTCTTCCTTAGAATCCGTCAGGGGATAAAAGATTTCTCATGACCATCAATGGTGTGAATCTTCACATCAATAACACATTAATATTGGATATGAGCCATGCACTGTGGGCCAGAGGTGCAGGCAGGTTGTTCTTCACAGCAAAGCAATCCTAACTCTGGTTAAGTGACTGGGCTGGGTTTGAGCATCCTGAGGACAGCACAGAGCAGCACTTTGCTGGCAGAGTCTCACTCTGTGTGTTCTTGGTTTCTCAATCTCAATCCTAGCAGTTCATAGCAATTCTGAATGTGGGAAACCTCTCCCATTTTTCATCAAGATGCCAGTGTAACTTCAAGCAGAGAAATACACTCAGACTGAAGAATGTGCTCATGGAAAGAACTTCCACTATACATTATCTTCTTATTGCGGAGAAAGGTCTATACTTGATGCTGGCTAAAGCTGCTTTAAATGGACAGCAAAGTTTTCTCTTGTGGTGGAGGGACATTTATTTGGTGCAGAAACACATTTGCAGGCTTGCTGTAAGGGGCATTTTGGGGTAATTCTGGAGGAGAGAGAGTTACAGCATCTTCGCTTTCCCTCCCCAGTGCAATAGATCTCAGTGCAATAAAAGCTGCCCACAGAGATGGCTCCCACCACTGATCTTGGTAGTTCTTGTCCACTGGCTGAGTGACAAACTGGCAATGAAGAATTTTATCATCATTGTAATGGTTCTGTTTTCCATGGCTCATTTCCTTCAAGTTTTAGAAAGGCTTAGCTCTAGACAGACACTCAGCCCTGGCTGTAGCTACAATGGCTGCTGTCATTTGGCACTTATTTCCCAACATCTTCATCTGGTGGAGGACTTAAAACACTAAAATGATTTGCTCTTTGAAGCACTGACAGACTTGGTTGTGAAATCATGGCACACTCCATAAATGCCCTCTGCATGCCATGGTCAGAGCAGCTCTGCAGGTTTTATTCTCTAAAGGTGCATCTTGGGAATGTGTTAATTCCGTCACCAGAACTCATTCATAGTTGGGCGTGAGTTTTGGGGTGGTTTGGTAGTTTTTAGGACCCTCTGCCAAGGAAGAGCTCCGAGGTGATGGAGTGGCATGCAAAGACTCCCAGCCTGTCTGGGACAGTCTGTCCTGTCCAGAAGGCCAAGCAAACAGGACAGCAGAGCCTAGGCACAAGGAGCCCCATGGGTCTTGATGAAATGCAAGCCCAGGACAACAGCAGAGCTGGGATGAAATCCCTCTTCTAATCCCCCAAATCCACTTTTCTGTTAGCCTCAGTGAAAAATCACATCGCACACTTACTCCTTTTGTTCATAGTCACAGAAGAGGTAATCTTCCGTTCTTAATGGAATTAATATTTTTGCTGATGTGTTTTGTGGAAGCTGGAGGTGTGGAGGGTCCAGCACAAAGGCTGTCAAGAGAAGAGAACTCCATCAGAATAAGCGAGCTGGTATGACCTGAAATCATGGTGATTAAGACCACTCTTGTTTCATTGGGCAGCACACTAGAAATGAAAAAACTAAAAACTCTTACTTCTTGTTTATTATTTCATGCTGCTTTTAGTTAAGCCAGAGGGGACTGTTGTAAGTAACAGTGAGCAGCCCCAGTCTCTGCTGTCCCCTTGGCACTGCATCACTGTCTTTGCTCTGGGGGCTCTCAGAGGACGCAGGTTTTGCTGGCCACTTGGTCATTTTGATTTGCTACTCCTCAGCTGGAACCTCAGTTTCTGCTTACAGAAGTGAGAGAGAGATTTTTAAAGGTGGTGTGTGAGCGAATTTTGTTGGCGTTTAAATATGCATGTAATTTCTGCAGGGCTTTGGAAAATTTTGCTGCAGCTTACAAATGTTATAACTTTAAAATGCCAACCTGATTGTAATTATAATGCCCCTTTCTCATGTAAGCTGCAGAGGAAAATAATTCAATTTAATATAATCACTCACTGTTTAAACAAATGGGGGAGTAATTAAATGTAATGGATACTGTGGTTTCTGTACAAGTCTGTGAAGTCTCTAACGAAATCTGCAACTCCATCGTGAAGCAATGACAGATTAAAAATGAAAAAGAAAAGAACAGTAGTCATTACTTTTGTGATCTTCAACAAAAATGTGCTCTGCTCCATCTGCTAGATCCGCAGCTGTGGTTAACTAATAAACAGTATTCCCAGTCCTGCACTAACTGCATTTGATGTGGCTGGTGCACAAACAAAGATGTCTTGGCAGAATAAGGTGCTCTATGAGTCGTTAAGGAAGAGCAGCCTTGTCAGTTTTAAATTCAATGGAAGCAGAGGGGAAAGCTTTGCCTTTGACATATGGAAAAATAAACAAGCCAAAACCCATTTTACTTACAATTTTCTGAAACTGTAAAACATAATATAAAGTAATAGTAAGAACGTGCTCGAGGCTATGAAGGACTAACATCAGCTTTAGGAGGACTCACAAGCTGTGGTTTTCATTTTCCTTTTTATTTCCGGTGGCTCTGTGGGGTAAAACCAGAGAAAAGACCCTCCTGAAATGCTTCAGAAAATTTCTCAACTTACACCAAAACCTTTGTCTTGCATGTCTCCTTGGGTGGAAGGCAGCTGGCACAGACACTCCTGCAATCTGAAGGAAACAGAGCTGCCTTTGGTTCCTTCCCTGCCAGCTCCACACTCGTGCACAGCCTCAGTGGAGCTCCCAAAATCGTGAAGCCTGTGTCCAGGAGCCTTGCTGAAAGCCAGTCTAGACATGTGTGAAGCTCACTGAAAGCAAGGCTTCAAAAGGTAGGATCTCTGCTGCGGTGCTTCTCACAATGTCAAAATTTCTAAGGAAGTGATTATTTCCCAGAGTTTTTACCTCCCACAGTCTTGACAGGAATCACAAGCAGTGTTATTACTGCAAAGCAGAATTTCTCTTCCATTGGCTCAGCTGTGTGTTCTGCAGTTTAATCCTAATTCACAAAGTTTAAAACTCCTGCTCATCTTGGTTCAGAGACACACCAGATGTGCAGGAGGAAGGTGTCTCCTACTCCTGCTATGCATGGATTGAAATGGTCAGCTTCAAAAGTTAATTACTCCATTGTTGTCACAGAGTTGTGCCTGAAGCTTCAGTGAGAATTTTCTCCTCTAGTCCCTGGCAGAAATTGTTGTGCCAAAGCAGCTGTGAGTCACGCTGGCAGCCATAGCGCTGGCTCGAGCCTGGCACGAGGCTTTGAAATGCTGCTCTTCGAAATGAAAGGGAAAATGCTTCTCACAGAAAACTGCTCTGTACGAAATACTGCAGTGCTGGCAACAGGAGAGCAAGGAGGTGTAATTCTGCTGTCCCTTGCAGTTATTGTTCAACCATACAAACCCAGAGAGAGGGAATTTATATACGACCTAGTCTAAGTGGAGGTTTTGGTATTTCTTCTGAGAAAGAATGATCGTTGCCATCCTCAGAAACCAAAGTATTTACACTGACCTAGCTACATAATGGGTCGTGAATAAATATTTCTCAGTACCCGACAGAAGTGAATAAAGGACCTTTTCTACTTTTTGTAGAAAAGATGAAATTTAAACAGGGGACAGTGAGTGACCAGGGTAAAGGAGGACAAGGTTCTGGTGCTTTCTGTCATTTCTGCCAGTGGCAACAGCAACCTGAGGGTATTTTTGCCCCTCCCCAGTTCTCCGGGGCAGGACTGCCTTGAAAAAACTCTGCTGTTTTCCCTCCCGAATGCTTCATTAATCTCCAAGCCTTCAGCTGCCTACACCTGATTTTTTTTGCCTTTGTGAATAGCTTTATTCAGCTCAGTGAGCCAAGACATGTTCAGGACCCAGACCGCAGCTCTCGGGCTCTCTCTGAGCACAGAGCAGAGATCCCCACGAGCAGACCCTGCCTGGGGTGACAGGGCTTGACAAATACAGATTACATTGAAATTCTGAAATTAGGAGGCAGATGGGGAGAACTGTGTCTATAGAAAATAAAGGCAAGCTGAGACATATTTATAAATATAAAAATACCTAGATATAAGCATATACAGATATATGCAGCACAAGCCCACACGGACAGTCATGTCAGGCCTCAGTCAATTCGTAAATTGTGAGTGAACCTCAGGAGGGCTCTGCTCCTTGGTAATGTACATCCAGCAAATTTACATCAAATTTACAGCCCACAGCCTTTCCTGGGACACAAACTGCGAGAGCAGAGAAAAGGAGATTGGTCTTTCTTCTCTTATGACTTCCTCTCTTTTGATTTCTCGAATGTAAACTTACAGCTCCTCCAATACACCAAAAGCTACCCCACAGATGAGGCTGAGTTTTTGGTCCATGTGGCTCCTCCAGCTGTCATTTGTGCCTCCCCAAAACACATCTCAGAGGAGCCAGCCTTGTGTTTGTAAACAGCAAAATGATAACGCTAATCTGGGGAATGCACAGATGAACTGTGTTCTGTTCAGCCAGGAGCCTGTTAATAACTTTCCAAAATTGTTCTCCGGCATTAATTGAAATCATAAATCCCAATCACATTCAAAGCATAACTACGGTATGCTGGTGGCTCACTTCAGTTCTTAATCACACTCTTCGGGGGAATTTTTTTGCTGCTTCCTCCTTCCCTCAGGAGTGGCCATATTTATTATTGCAGTTCAAATACCTGGAGATATTTCAGTTGAAAAGCCATATAACATCTCTCTAAGCATGTCAATACGTGTTCAGCTTAATATGAATGTCTGTGCCATTCCCACTGGAGAAAAGTAAAAAATGTCAGGGAAATATATTTAACTTGTTTCTGCACAGAAGCCTGCAGATATCTTGTATCTGAAGAATATTTAAATTCTGTTTTGTTAAGACAGGATACTTACATTATACAGTGGAGCAGCCAGGAGGTTATAGTCTCCACTAGACAATTTGCCAGACAAGAAAGATGGCTTAGTTGCAATGTTGACAGCTTTATTCTTGTGGCTTTGGCAGAAAAATAGGCAAAAAGATTGCAGAGGCGGCAGGATAGAATACAACATGTAAGTTCAGAAAAATATTAACTGGTTGTAAAATGAGTGGGTGGATGCACTAAAGGCGGTGGCATTTCAGTTATATAACAACTTATTGCAACATTTTTATGGCCAAATTATGCTCTTTTTCTGTGTTGTAATTTTGCATCTGCTGCCCAGCTCCAATGGAGAGGGACGAAATGTTTATTTGGAAGGAGAAAAGGGCAGTAGCCATTCATCATTTTCCCCTGAATCATCCCACTGGCCTCAGTGGAGATCCCCCTGAGAATTTTATTTCATTTCTAATATATTATACACTGTGATTTTTTTTAGATCTGCTCTTATTTCCCCGCCCAGCCACTTGAATACAGCCCCTACAAACACTCCTGACCCGAATGTGGTTTTAGGAGCTGTAATGAATGCTGAATGTCGGGCACAGCCGGAGGGTGGACATGCCAGCGTGGTCTCCCCAAGGAAAACCAGGGGGTAATATCATCATTTTTCTGGCTGGTGAAGATCAGGCAACCTGATGCATCTCCAGGGTCATGTTCTTGGGCCATCCTGAGAATGACAGAGAAAATTCCCCCACAGCCAGAACAAATTCGAAGGTGTTTACAGTGGTGGTTGTATGGAATTGTTTTGTTCTCTCATTCAGCATGTGAATCTAAACCAACTTCTCCTAACAATCCCTGGTGCACATCATGAGGGACCTCCCTGGCACCGTGGTCTCCATCCTAAAAAGCACTAGGCTTGGAAAAGAGGAAAGAAAATAAATGTGATTTCTCCCAATTCAGAACTGGGAACTGATGAGCATTTTCCTTTCCTCCTCCTTTTCACAAGTGTGGAGGCTTTCAGGGGAGGACCCTTGGAGCAGCTCTAAAACTTTATGGGGAAAATTGTTTTGTCTGTGCTTCAGCTGGGGCCCCCAGAGGTGAATTTTTTATTGCACTGAGTAAACAAGACCTTGGAGCACTCCATGGCCCAATCTGCTGCATTGTGCAATATCCAGAGGAATAATCTCTGCAGCCTCGGAATGAGTCTGAGCTGTTGCCCCAAGTCCAGGGTTTTGAGAGCCACCAGGACCAGTTCGGTCCCCTGGGCCTCTCTTGGTCCCCTGGAACTCCATCTTGAGCTTCTCAGTGCACCCAGTCTGATTCTCTCAAGATCTGCCCTGTTTTCCTGGGATAAGCTGAAAAGGGAAGGCTTTCCAAACAAGATAAAATATATGCATGATTTGGAGGGGGATAATGAAAAACCCTACATAGTGAGATCAGTCAGTTTTTTAACTTAATGTCAAGAATTCCCTTAAAATTGGGTCACAGAGGTAAGGGTGGCAAACCTGAGGACCTCAGACAAAAGGAGGGATTTAATCACCAGGTTTCACACATTCCTAAATCCAAAAGGTGACAGCCTAGGCAGTCTCCTCAGAGATGCTGTGTTTTTCTGTCTCAAGGATTCAAAGGCTATGTGGGAATTTACTACAGCAGGCATAGGTAAGAAATAAAGGAAGAGCCAAGGTTCAGTGACCAACACAGGAAAAAGCAATATAACAACCACCATGGGGAAAAGTGAATAAAATATAAACTATGTGACCAGGGATGATTTATACTAAAAACTGAAGACTGATGAAGAAACAAATTCAAATAGCAGCTTGAAAATTGTCAGCAGAGTAAGAGAAGATACCAAAACCAATTGCTACCACTAGAGAGAAAGGTTTGTCTGCTTTGATGTCTTCCCCATAGCTCAGTTCCCAGGAGGGTGGGAGGCCTGATAAGGAGGCAGCTGATGGGGGATAACTGTCTAGAAAATATGTTTCTTTACCCCTGTGGAAAACAGAGAGTTTTTTCTCTAAAACCAAAACATTTTTCCAATTCGACGAGACAAGATATTTCTCTTTGCAGTGTACTTTCAGTGGAAGAATTTTGGTGAGTTGGAGATTCATTTTTGTTAAAGAAAAGTCGTACAAAAATGTTTTCCAAAAAATATCGACACGGATCCTCTGGGAGCTGAGTTACTGACAGGAAATAGTGAGCAGGGAGCACAGCTCTCAAGGAGCAAGAGCACCAAAGGTCATTTTCCTGTGCCAGTCTCCCTGATATCATTCCAGCCAACCACCTGAACCAGGCTTTTCTTGATTGCCACTAGGTTTTTATAGCCTGGATCAAACTTATTTACTGTGCTTTTCTCTGTGTTTTCCACACCAGTGTTTTCTGGTTTGAACATATTTCCATTGCATGAACATTTTATTTCCCATTTTTACCAGTACGCTGTGTGCAGTTTGGCTTAGAGAAACTTGTTTTTTCAATAAAACATCTGTAGAATGTTATTGCCAGACATTTAATGGAGCGTTTTTACAGTGATGGAGTTTTGTCAGAAAAGCAACAATTGATTATGTCTGCGTGTAAAACTGATGGGTGTGAATACTTCTGCCCTGTCACAAAATAAAAAGAACATTTGAAGTTCTCTGTGAGGTAAACTACCCACAACAATGGATATTTTAGCTGATACATGGGCTTGAATATCTCTGTAAAAACCTCAGAAAACTTTCAGGGAATATTAGACATTTTTTTCCCCTCTGTTCATCTTCACGCAGCTCGAGTGTTTGCTGTGCGGTTGGTATAATTTTTTAGCAGAGTGGAAGACCAATTCCCATGGGAGCATTTTCCCCTCAATTATTCTGTGGGTGTCCAAAACAAAAGAGGAAAAATATTCTACAACCAGCGAAGGAAACTCACCTCTCCAGGTGCGACAGGAGCACTTTCCTCCAGGGGTTATTCTGTGAGCACAGGGAATTCACTTTTTGCTCCTGTGCCTTACAAAGATTTATTCCTTTACTTGTACATGGGACAGCTGTCCCATAGCTGCGGTAGCAGAAAGTGAGGAAAAAATGAAATTAAAGACTTTGTTCATGTTTACCTACCTATGCCCTAGTCTTAATGAGGTTAAATGGATTTTTCATGAATTTCCTGCTCTTCGGAAGCTGTAAATTCTTGAATTTGGAGACTATGAGATGCTTAAGGAACTGAGCAAATCCAGCCAAGAAAATCTCTAGAAGCTCTTATATGGGTCAGAAACTTAGGCTACCTCCCCATTCATTAAATACTTTGGTATTTAGTTTCCATATTGTAAAAATATGTAAAATAAGCAAATAAATGACACTGTAGTGCATGTTCAGAATTTTCTACGTACAGCAACACAGTATGTCAGTGGAAAATATGTCTTTGTGGCTTTTCTGTGGAGATATTCAGTACCTGCAATGGTTTTAAAGCCTAGGCTTGGTTTAAAAAAACTTCAAGTCAACTTCTTGGAGAGATTTCTGTGTTTTACATGTGCCCCACCCTGCACTGAAAGTGCTATGCTCAAAATGTCTCTGGGTTTATCCCTCCCCTGGTTTTGTCTTTTTTCTATCATGTTATCATTCATACCTGACATGGCTAAAACCAGGATTACCATCCAAAAAAAAAAAAAGGCACCAGGTAAAGAGTATTTTAAGAAAAGTGAGAAGCAATGCAGGAGAGCAAAAAAAAGGGATAAAAATCTTTTTCTGTGCAATTCTTTCCAGGATTGTTCACCTGGAATCCCAGGGCACTGATGTTTGCTGCATTTTTAGAGACAAAAGGGGTATTTGCACCGTGAGCTCCGCAGCACTGGGAGGGTGGAGAGCTTTGGTTACTGAGCTGTTTGTGATCTCAGCTCACGACTCAGGGGAGACATTTTTGCTCCAATGACCTCTAAGCTGCCTTTAGTTTATTGATTGGCTAATAGGGAAAATTGATTTTTAACTAACTCACCAGTTTTTAGACCTGAACACAGTTGTCACTTCCAGTAAGGGTACTTTACTCCATCATATAAGTTGTCTCAGTCATCAATTCATTCTGGATGCTGCAAAAGGCTGGGATGTGCCAGGAGGTTTGGCAAGGAGCCCAGACACAGAGACAGAGCCCAGGACAGTCCATAGATAAAATGTGTTCAATGTTATGTTTCGCCTGTCACACACACTCTGGCACTGGCAGAAAACAGCTGGCTGTGCCTAAGGGGTGAGAGAATGAAAATGAGAAAAGGCAAATTCAGGGACTGTCAGGGAAGGATATCAGGGAATATCAGAGCAAGAATGTTGGGGAGACCTTTCTGAAGGGAAGGGTCTCACTGAAGTGTCTCACAGCCTTGAGAGGTTGATGTATAAATAATGTCCATTTATATAAGGTCAACCTTGCCCTGAGACCTCTAAAGCTAAAGTAAAGAGGTAGCTGGAGATATAATGTACAGAAATACTGGTCTGAACTGGACCTTTCCCAGTTCTAATATCTACAATCTGAACTAAAGGATTTCACAGGTGGAACTGTTGCATCATATTTCCTAAATATCCTCCTCAAGATCTCCTTCCAAGAGATTCCAAGTCTCATTCCCTTGCTTGTTCCCAGCTCACCTGTGTCCTTGGGAAGTGCCAGCCAAGCAGAAAAATGGGGTGGCTGAGGGAAAAAAAAAAATGGAAATGTCATTTTGGCTTCATCTGAAATAATCAGTTTGCCCAAAGCAGTGTATTTTTATCTTCAGGCTGTTTAATCAAAACAAAATCATTAAATTTTACAGAAAAAACATGTACTCTTGAAATGGAAAATGAAGGAGCACCAGCTAGAAATTATAAAATGAAACATGAGAAAAGTGCATTCCATTTTTAAGGAGAAAAACACTGGAGTCAAAAATTCCAAAATTTTCAGAAATATCTTTTTTCTTTGTGAAATTGAAAATACTTCTCTGTGTCAAACTGGTGAGTAGCTCTGGGCCCTCCTTTCAAACTAATTTTGAAAAAATTAGAAAGAAATTCTCATTTTCTAAGTGAATTTAATATAGGTAGTTCTTCTCTATCTGTTTCTATGTTCAGTGTGTAAACATTAATGTGTTTTAATTAACATAATGACATGAATGGCTTCAGTGACTTGACTGAAGTGACTTGATTATTTGGGATAATGGCAAACTTTCCTGGGAAGGGTGTGGCTCCTCTGGTAAGCTCAGTCCATGGAGCAGCAGCTGTGCAAAGCAACCATTTGGCATCCTCAGTGTCTCAGTTTGCAGGACACCACCTCATATCTGGGTGTTAAAATGTCACAATCTATAGGTGATCTGGAATATATAATACTATATAGATGCTAATGTGGAAATGACAGGTTAAATTATGCAGAACAATTCCTTGAGAAGAATGGTAAAATATGTGTGGGTGCACCAGGAATTAAAACTGCAACTACAGATTTGGGACATCCATATCGTGTAGGTTTAACTGATCTGGTGTGGCACCCCACAAAATCCATAACCATAAAGAACCCTAGGCTTCCATCTTGGTTCAGATATTTTTGTTCCAAGCACAGACCTTCACTGACAAATGTTTTTGGACAGATTTTTTCCTCGGTACATCTGAGCTGCGTCTCCTCTCGTGACAAGCAAGACTGTGAGCTGATGAAAGCCAATCTGATGCGGTGCAGCCTGGTGCCACAGATGAAAAGCAGCAGATGAAAACATCTGAATTTGATGAAAATCCTTCAGCAGGATGACTGGGTGTCATGCAAAGATGCTGCTGGGAAAGGTGGAGTGGTCGAGCCTCGGCTCACAGGGGCAAAGTCAGAGGTTTACAGAGATCGCGGTCTAGAGAAAAGGCCACGGCACCTTTTCATTTATACATTGGCACACGCTGAAGTTTTCATTCTTGTGGATTTTCTCCTCTTTCTTGGTCTGTCAGCTACACAGAATTCAAATTTAAACATCTTGTTGAGCTCACAGCTAGACTGCTGCTCTTGGAGAGTTGGAAAGTAAAGAAAGTAACAAAGCTCTGAAGTGCTCTCCTGGCTTTGGACCACATCTTAGCCTGTAATTTGTGATCACAGGGGCCTGCAAATGAGGGAAAATCATATTGCAAATGTCTACAGGCAGGATGTGGTTCTATATTTACTTATAGCTATTCTCAAATATACATGCTGGTCTCTATCATGTAAAGTGTGTAATTCAGTGTAGTTGGCAGCACAGCAAATCTTAAAGGATACTTTAATTGAATGCTGTAGATTTTGATTATATATCACAAATTCTGCTGTTGTTATGTACTCCACAATATTCTCTGGGGGCTGAGTGGGACTGAAAATGTGTTACAAGAACATTGAAATGTAATGTCTTACAATTGTGTCACACAAAGGAAAACTCCAACTCATTTGTTGATTATTTTGAGAATATGTTACCTCTGAAATTGGACATAAATGCACCTGCAACCTACACACTTTGAGTGCTCTCTTTCTCTGCAGGAATCTCACTCATTTCTGTGGGACTACTTGAGAATGATAACACTGATCCCTGGGTGAGGAAAAGAGCCTGATTTTACTCTTAAATACAAATATTGACCTCATAACTCCTAGATCATGCTGCAGACAGATGTGAGTTTACTAAAGGGAAGCAAACATCCAGCCCAAGACGTTCCTTTTAATCTCTTATCTTCATTTATTTCCTGCTTTTCTCTGATGTTTAAGGGTGTTTTATGCTCTTTTTGTGAAGTGTTGCCCCTGTCAGAGGCAATCAGACATGTAATAGACTGTGGGCAACTTAGCTCATTTCTCAAGCCTTCAAAAGTCATCAAAAACCTGCATTTTAAAAGACGTGGTGTTTACTCGCTGGTTTGGTTTGTTCTCAATAATTTATTACCTACTAATGTTTTTTGGGTTTTTTTCAGTCTTGCTTATTCTCAGTGGAGGCAGCTGGATTCTATCTGCAGGCTTGGTTACTGTGAGGATGTGGAGTAAAGAGCCCATAATGGTTTATCCATTAAGGCCTGGAATCTCGCACACTTGGGGGTTTGCAGCATTATTCTTTTCAGTGAAGAATTCATCTGCTAAATCCATTCAAGTAGGCAAATGAGGACATAACCAGTTTTTTCTTAGATTAATATACTTGATTTCTGATCTTTACTAGAGTTTTATGTTGAGTTTGAATATGCAACTTCATTTAAATTGCTAAATGCTAAGAATTGTCTGAAGTATTTCCTGTGTGCTTTCTGTCACAGGATCGCCAATGTTTATTTCATCATGTCAAGGAAAGACAGTTTAAAATTGCATTTTACAAAAGCCCATTGAACAATTTTAGGCAGGATCACTGATTAACTGGATGGTCTGGTCTTCTGAACTCTCCTTAGTACTGACTTGAAGTTTATATAGTTCTAGGCTCTGAATCGGTATGCAAAAGTCAGAGATTTATAAATATTCACCCAATCATGTTTACATGACACCAACCCAGCCTGCACTCCTAGTGAGATCCCTGCCTTTCTCCATGGGCCAGGCCTGGCTAGTTTATAAGAGAGACTTTGTTAAAATGATTTATTCTATTTTGATTTCTCCAATTTGATAGATTACACATTGCAGTGTCTACTGTGCAGCACAGCTGAGCTACCAGCAGATACTGTCCTCATGTTATATTACATATACATGTGTGTGCGTGTACACATATGTATTTTTTTTCTATGTTCTATTTATAGATTTTGCGTTTCTCATATTTTGCTCATTCTGTTTTGTTATTGATGTGGCTGTTGCATTGTGGTGAACTTGTGTTTTGGCATTTTTTACAAGAACACATTTTCTTGGGCAGTAGTTTCTCTAAATGTTAGAACTCCTAAACCTGATTTTTCATGTCCAGTGTTCTGAATTCAGATGTACAGAGAAATACAACTCTGCTGGAGGAACACTTTAGCCATGATTTTCAGTTTTCACTTTTCCATTATTTGTATGTTCTCATTGACACTCGGAGTCATGGCTGGAATTTCTGGCATGTACTCAACATTAGCCCCCCTGAAGTCTTTATCTTTGTTGTCTCTTTCTGCCTTCAGCGTTTTGATCGAGCCAATTTATGCATCTTGAAGGCAGAAATCCCTCATGGAAACATTTCACTTCAGCTCATCCATAATAGGTATTGATAAAACCTCTCACTGCCTCTCCCAGGATTCACAGAGCCCCTGCCTTTACCCAGCAGCATCTGCATGAGTTCCCCTCTGCAGCACATCTGGGAGCGCTGGGCTCGTGAATAATGCATGAGTGGAGCTCTGCTGGGGCTGGGGCTGCACGGAGACCTCAGTGGCTGCCCAGGGCAGCTCTGGGAATCCATTAGGCAGCTTTAGAAACTTTTGAGGAAGGTTTAATACCCTGAAATTAAACCTCTCTTGCTGCTCGCTGCATCCTTGTTCTCCAAGAAACTCAGCCTTGCTGGAAAAGCCAAATGAACCCAAGTTGCAGGGATTGCCTTTCCCTGGAGCAGGGAATCTCTGTGTCTCTGGAGAACTTTGTGGGCTCAGTTTTACTGAAGCTGCATCAGCAGTTCATCCCCTCTGTGTTTCTGCTGTTCCAGTCTGGTATTCAAGTACTTCCTCCAGCAGATAAATTACACAGGAAATATCAAAGAGATTTCTCTAAATCCAAAGTACATGTTTTAACCTAAAATGAATACATAACATTCCTGCTGTGTTTCTTTCTATACACAAGTGTTCTTCCTCCTCAGAAGGATTTTAATAGTCAAAGTGCAAAGTTTTGATTTGGCAAAGTATATTTAGACCTTCAAGTCCAAGTTCTTTGTTGAGATAAACACAAGATGTAATAACACCAAAGCAACTTACATGAGAAGAATTTCAGCGGATTTTAGTCTGGAGAATAAAGGGTGTCAGGAAATTGTTTCAGCGTGATTTAGTGAAAGGTCACACTTGCTCTTTTCTGACAAATAGAGATGTAAACTCAGTACAGAAAATTAGCTCCACTGCTGACACTAAAAACCCCTTGTGTCTGAAGATGTCTTGAAATCTGAATAAAAGCACAGCTCACCAAACACTGGAGCTGCAAACTGAAATTTCTGCAGGAACTGAAGGACAGTTCACATCACCTTGTCTGCAGAACCCTAAGCCATGAAGATACCTCAAAAACAAATGTACCACGATTCCCCCAGAGAGAATCTGATTGAAGGCTGGAGTATTTTGGCTCTGTAAGCCATGGGGGTGAGCTCACAGACCCCACTCAGACCTCTTTCCTTTCCCATCCTTCTGCAAACCATGGCCTCTGTTCAGAGCTCTATTGACTTTGGTTTGATTCGACACAGACTTAAGGGGAAGCCAGAACAGGTCAGACAATACCATCATTAACCAAATCCCAGTTTGGCAAAATCTGCTTATCCCCTTCCTGGGTCCTTGTTTCCCACTGGAGTGTGTCTGGAGCTCACAAGAGCACAATCCTCATGCCAAATGCTTTCTGCCTCACAGAGCACCTCCTGTAACTCCTTTTCCTTGAACCTTGTACAGGAACGCAGCTTCTCATTAATAAAACAGCTGCACTGTGGGTGGAGGGGATGATTACTCTGATACCACATCTCCACTGCTGAAGTTCAAGTGGGATAACTAGAGTCCTTCCTGATTTACCATGCTGCACATCAGGGCAAAACCTGAAAGAACTAGGGGTTTGTTTCTGGCATGGAAAAGCCACAGCCTTAAAATAATAAAAATGAGTCTTGCCGAACAACCTCTAGATGGCTCTTGAGGCTTGCTTTGTCAATTAGCAGGCACCTGAAACAAGTCTGCACCAGTCTAGAAAGAGATTTTCCTTTTAATCTATTACTTCTTGCAAAAGATGAAACCCTGGAGTTTTTCTGCACGCAGTGGGAAAGCTTCCCTTGGTTTTATCAAAAGCAGCGAGACACCCTCAGCTGAAGAGAGGAAAAATGTTTGTTGTCTTTCTACCCAGAAAGTCCTGACTGTGGATTCCACCTGTGCATATTCTGCTGTAGTTGCTTCATATTTATTCCCTCAGGTGTGCAAATTGCCACTCTTGATTGAAGCTTGTCAGGTAAAAAAAAGCACAGCCACCCATTTCCCTAAGCAGAACTGCTTCTAAGCATCTGACTTACCCAGTTTTCAGAAATTCTGTTTAGAGGAGTGCCTCCCTTTTTCATTTGCAAAGGGCATCTGGTGTTTATTGCTGATTCACAAAGGAATGGGGAAGTACAGTGAGGAGGGAAGGAAGAAAAACCTATTCATAATTTTGAGGTGAATCAATCACTTCAATCCATGCTTTATCTGAAACAGACCCTGTGATCTTCTGGATCAAAATTTCATCATTAAAATTCTAGGCCAGAGCAAATATTCCTTCCTCCCTTAACCAGATAAACGGTCAAAGTGTTAAAAAAATATACTTGCACAAATTTGTAATATTTAGTTGGAAAACCCAATAGCGCTTTTAAGACAAAGGGAAGTTTAAAGATTCTGCTTGCAACCAAAATATATGTGTGCTTCTTCCCTTGTGTAGTAAGAAATTATACACTGTTTACTAAGACACTGAGGTACTCCAGAACTGAAAAACAATGGATTGCTTTAACATTATTCAAGTACCACGCAGCAAAGCAGAATTCAATGCATTCTTTGTTGCAAAGGTTAATATCATTGTGGGTTTTAAATTAAGAAAACCTGTAAAATATTTATAAGGTTAAATATAATACAGAAGTGGCCAGCAGAGACAGTTACAGTAATTTCCTTACACTTTTTGGGGAAAAATAAATTTAAAAGATATCTTTATACATTAAATGTTCCACTTCAATCAGAGGGACAGATCTTTGGCTGCAAGTCAGCTGCTGTCCACAGTGATGGAATGTGCCTCTGGACAGTAATGAGGGATGTGCTTTTCCCCTATGAATATCCTTATACACTGTTTGGCACAAAATCCATGTATAGGACCCTTCTTTTTTGGAAAAGTTTTGATGAGAGGGCTGTTTTTGAACAAAGAAAAATGCAGCAGTTGACCACCTTTCTACGCTTGGACTTTAGCTCTCATCCACCAAACAGCCTTTGTTATTTAGGTTTGAGTATGCTGAATGTAAGGAAACATCACAGAAGATACTGATAAAGAAATCAAACTCATAATCTGCATGTATCTTTTGAGATAAACTTGTTCTGGATTATCTCCAGCTGGGAATACTACCCAAGCTGAGCTGGGAGCAGCTATCTGTGCTTAAAACTGAAATTCATGCTGGCATCACTATTTTGGCTTTATCTGAAAAGAATTGTGCCTTGCTAAGACATGAGTAGGTGTTTCATTCTTAAAGCAGCATATAGGATTAGCCAGCAGATGCTCACCGAGAGCAGAATCTCATTTTTTTCAAACTTTGGGAGAACTCTGTGCCTGGGACCAATTTAGAGAAATTCACTTTGATGTCACATTCTTTGATAGGTTATATAAATAGGTATGAAAAAAAAATCATGTAACAACACAGTAATAACATGACCTGCAGATTACAAGGTAATTAAACTTCAGGCTACCATGTACAGGGTTCCAGCAATAATTTACCTCTTGGTGTGGGGAGCTGAGATGTTCTGATGTTTCTTGCCAATGCAAAATGAATAAGCACTGGGAGCTCCGACCTGCCAGGGCTAAGGAATGAAGGGTTCCCTACCTGTATCCCTCACTCCTTAACCCTTGTGACGACATTCTCAGTTGGGAAGCAGCAGTAACCATGTGGTAACTGTCTTTAAGAAGTGTCTTTTTATGGTCAGTGAAAAGATGGTGCAGCTGATTTGAAGCAAACTGCCTTCCTTAGGTGGCTGTCACCTCCATAGGGACCTGAATGCATTTTGCTGCTCATTGGTACAGTTGGTTCCTGCCCTGAGCCAGGTGTAAACGAAATGGGAAAAGCTATTTGATAAAGGATTTAGAGAAGATTTAGGCTGTGCTGTTAATTTCTAGGTGAGTAATCCAATCTCTTCCTCTCGTTGCCCTAGGAAAAAAAAATACTGGAAATGTTTTAGAACATAAAGATGTGAACAAAAGGAGGAGATGAAGCAACATAGATATATCACTCCATTTGGTAAAAGATAGTTCTTGTTTTTCACTTCTGACTTGCCTCTGGTCAGGGGCAGAGTGGAGAGATGAGTCCAGTTAAAGCAAAATTAAGATGAAGGTGATTACAGTGATTTGCTGTGATGTGCTCCTAGCTCAACTACATTTCATTGATTAACTGACAATTTAAATAAACAGCAGTGCAGGCAGATGGCATTTAAATAGGAAGTGTTTTTTTAAAACTTAAAAATGTGGAGACTTTTTGATTGTAAATTGCTGATACCATGTGTTTGCTCAGGCTCCAGCACTTGGTGCTGAAGTCACTGCTTTGTGTCCCCAACACGAACAAAGCAATGTTGTCTTTGACATCTTGACTCAAGAACAGCCAGTGGCCACGTTTTTAACTCTCCCCAAACTCAATGAGACTTAAATGAGTTTTAAGTGCTCTGCTGGCTGCAGGTGTTTCCTGTAACTGGGGCAATGGGTATTTTTAGCTTTTTCATTGTTTATGTCTTTGTCAATGTGTCTCTGAGAACAGATGAGAGCATTCAGAGCAGCTCTTCCCTCCATGCAATCCTAAGGACACATTTAAGGGAGTGCTCATGAACTCCTCCCCAAAGATGGAGTGAGGCTTCTGCACATTGCAATTATTAATCTTCCACAGCTGGATGATTTCTGCTCTGGCTTTGAACAATCACTCAGCTGTGCTGGTGGAGGCTGAATGCCTTTCCCTAAACCTTGCAGCTGTAAATGTCAAGAATGTCTAAACCCAGACTGTAAACTGCAGTTCCTTGACAACTCTTGAAATTAAAACACAAAATAATTTTGAAGCAAGTGTATCAGAAGCTCCTAGCCTGAATGAGAGTAATATTAGTAAAATCAATCTGCATTTTGAAACCTGTTCCTAGACTCTCTTTAAACACTGGCACTTCCAATCCTATCAGTTCAAGTTCAGTCATAGCTGGACATGAGCATGTGTGAGTTCCTCTTTTCATGAAAAGCAATACAGAGAACTCATCAAGGTACAGCTGACCCTCACTGCACTGTGTGTAAGACACACAGAAGCACTGAAAAACCTAAAAGTACTCATTGAATTGTTGCAATGATGGATTTCTTCTAGTCTCCTGGAGAACAAATAAACAGTGCTGCAAGAAACAGAAACACTATTTCCAGAGGCACTAAGCTGTTCCTCTGTGTCCAGTGACAGAAATTTGACACATACTTTACATATATATATATATATATATATATATATATATATATATATATATATAAAAGTATACATCATACATTTTCATTGTGGTGTTTGAAATTTCAGGACTTCTTTTGTAGTGCTGCTAGAAAATCCAGCAGCTGGCCAGTTGTCTCTTGAATGTGCTGATGACCCCCAACTGTTTCCAGCAAGGTGGGACAGAGGGAAGATTGAGCAATGTGAAACTCAGCATTGCATCCACTGTTCCCTGCTGCTTTCTACTTGAGGCCAGGTATTGAAAGAGACAAACATTGCTGTTTTCCTTTCCTGCAGTGGGAAATCTTTTGGGTAGCTTCTGATTCACAGCTTACAGGCACAGGCGAGGCTGGAGCAAACCTCCTGATTTGAGGAGTCCCAGAGATGAGCCTGGGAAGTCACACCAGGGCAGGGATCAATCCCAGCAAGGGGAGATCTGCGCTAGCCAATGCTGTTTGCTTAATTTAATTAGACTTGTGGCTCAGTGAAAGTGAATTTGCACAACTGGACAAGGAAAAGAAATGCCATGGGAAGGGAAGAAATGCTAATTTCCTTCCCAATAACACAATTTCTAAACATGAGTGTTTAGAATGGAAAGCTCCAGGAGACAAAGGTAAGACAGAGCCTTGGACACTCTCCCTGCAGCAGAGCTGCTCTGGGGGATGAAATTTCCACCTCTATTTTCTTTTGCTCTCCCCATCCCCAGGCCCAGCTGACAAGCCTGGCAGCATTCCAGAGGACTGGCTCTTCTCTCCCTGAGGTCAGCACAAAATGCTTCCTCAACACAAACAAGGGCAGGTCCAGCCTCCTGCATGAGCTGTGCTCCCTGCAGGGCTAATCCTGCCCCGAGCCACGCAGAGGCAATGCTGCCACACACATCTCCCTGCCCCCTCTTTTTTTTTTGCTTTGTTTTGAAAAATGACGATGAATTCACACAAAGCCTCAATTACAAAAGATTATGGGCTTCAATTTAGTGTGTGCTGTAAAGTTGTATTAAACGATCAAATGCTAATGAGGAGAAAGGCTCTTCTAGAGAAATAAGGAATTAGCATAAATTAATAGAGTTCCATATGTGCAAGTTTTATGGGGTAACAAAGTATCTCATCATAAAAGTATAAATATTTAATTTAATTCTTGTTGGGGCCAGTACACAGCATTACAGTCAGCACAGAAATATGAATTAAAGTGTGGGAGGGAGCAAAGTGCTACCCAATTCAGGTTCACAGAGAGGTCACTGTCAGGGCTCTGCTGTTCTTTTTCTGTTTTCCAGCTCACACAGTTTGAAGCCAGGTCCAAATGGCAAAGCAACATATGCATGGCCTCGTCTGCAGTCTGGGGAGTCTTTGTGTTGGCTTCACTTGGTGCGTTCCCAAGCTCCTCAGCTCTGCCCAAGAGGATATTTCCTGGTTAATAGTGGATCTTCTTGCCCCTACAGCTAACAGAAAAGGCTTCAGAGGCATTTGGGCAGTGCTTTTAGAGCGCTTTCCCCAGCCATGTGGAAAAGAGCTGCTGCAGGTATAAATTGAGTTGAATTTATGATTTACATTCAGCCTTACAGTGTATTTCACATTAATGAAGTGAATGAGTTGCTATAATTAAGACTAATTTTGTTGAGGTAAAATGCAAGCTCAAGCCTATCTGTTACCTTCCTGAGCAGCTGATTAGCACAGGCTGCTCCACCCAGGCTCTGCACACACAAGGAAGGGTCTTTGTGCCACTCTAATAAACATATGGGGCTCATGGGCTGGATTTTTCTTGTATGACCCAATTTGTGGGACCCAGGAGGAAAGCATGTTCCAGTCCTGCTGTATTTCTCATGTTCTGTTGCCACGTTGCTAGAAGCATCTGTCTTCAAGAGTGAATGTGTGTTCATGGCGTGTATTTAGTGTGTTTAGTTTCTCTCCAAAAATTGTGTCAATATGTAGGTGTCTAAAGGGGTAAGTTCATTTTTACCCATAAATAACTATAGCTGTATCCAACATTTGAATATGTGTATTTTTCTGTGTTCTATAATCAGATGAAACTATAATTCCAATCTGAAACTGTACATGTGAGTACCTGCGTGCTTGACAGTTGAGACAGATAATTGTGGTTTTGAGAGGATTTTTATTTGATTATCATCTTACATTTTGCAGTAGAAATACGCAGCAAATTGTTTAAATCCATGACCACAGAGAGATAAGTCACCTTCCAAGTCCTTTAGGTCATTGTACTTAGTCATTTTGTTAATAGGGTTTTTACCAGTTTCCTGTATGCTGGGCTTCAGGAAATGAGGGATTTTTCTAAGTGTTCCATTTTGAATTCACATCTTCATTACGGTGGTACTCCAGGGCAGGGATCCCATCAGGGTGAAGACAAACTGGAGACTTGTCCAGCAGGGAGAAAAGGCAATTTCTTTTGGAGCACAGAGCTGTTGTTGAATTGGTGGATATAGATCTAAAAATCCCACTCAAACCTCTCTGCTCTGGTGCATATTACATCAAGGAGAGCTGTTTTTCTCTGGCCTTAGAGATCAGTTCTGGTATTTCTGGTGGCAA
Organism: Acanthiza pusilla; assembly: GCA_036630365.1. Classification (NCBI taxonomy): domain Eukaryota; kingdom Metazoa; phylum Chordata; class Aves; order Passeriformes; family Acanthizidae; genus Acanthiza; species Acanthiza pusilla. The sequence continues at coordinate 5,735,230 of JAXCHO010000001.1, forward strand.
CACAGAGACCACAACTTCTGTCTGATAATATTTTGATTGATCTGAGTTTCTCTACTTGGCTTCAAAGGAGGGACTGGTTTTGATTTAGCAGAAGAGAAATCAGGTCTGATATTAATGCCAATTAGACCATGCGTACCTGCTCACTGTCTGGTGGTTTTCTGCTTTGATTTTGGCTTTTTTGAACCAACCCTGGACCAGGAATATCAGCGCTGTGTCAATGACAGTTATCCCTCTGAACACACAGAGGTCTAGGAGAGCACGATTCTCTTTGGGGACTCAGGATGAACCTCGCTGCCAGCAGCCTGGGCATGTTTGCATCTTCGCCTTGCACCAGCTGAAACTAATTCAAATTAGTCCCTTTTGAGAATCATTATGTCAAGAGATCTGTCTCGACTGCAGAGCCTCGGAGGGCACAGGAAATGTCAGTCCCGCTCAGAGCGCGCTGCTGACGCTCGGTGACTTTCTGCCAGGTTACATGTTTGACAGCTGTTCTGGGGTGTGTGTTCCCAACCACTGGCCTGACAACCATCATGAAGCCAATTACAGTCACAGGCAATTAATGTTCCCCTCCTCAGGTTCTCGTGGAAATGATAGCATAATGCAGAGGATCAGCGTGAAATCTGTGACCTTTGGAAATATAAGCCCGAGACGGGAGCTGGGCTTGCGTCTACATCAACTGTGTCCAATTAAGCTCTTAAGGCATGGCAAGGGAGATGGAAAATTACATGTTTCATAAAAGCAGTGTGAACAATTTTTTCCTCTCACTTCCAAACACAATAGCTTCTAGTTGACCTGAAAACACCAGCTCTTTCCCCATGCTCTCCCTGCATCAGTTACTCAAATCTTGTGGTTGGTCTCCTCTAACAACAGCTGCAAATTGATACAGATTTCTGTATTGCTGTTGTGCACGGGCCTGAATCCTGCTCTGAGCTGTGTGCAGGAAACTCAACAGGGCCAGCTTTTCCCGTGGTGCAAACCAACAGAAAGGCACTGAAATGAAGAGAGATGTTTATCTGCTGCCTTTGAGCTCCTTCCCCAACGTGGATTTCAGTTTAACACAGGAAGAGGAGATCCTTCCCAGGGTGACACAATTAACATGTGTACACCTATCCCAGGGTGGGGTTTTTGTTTCTCTATACCCTAGAGAGAGACTGAGAACCAACAATGAGAAATTTCAGTTTAATTACTGCGTGACACAACTTTTGCTTTCCCCTTCCTCCTGGCTGTGACAAAAGTCAAGGATGTTATTCCAGTTCAAGCTGAAGTAGAGGCATCTCCTCCTGTCCTGGTCACAGTGGGTCATGGTTTTTCTGCTTGATCCTGTATATGTGTGTGAATTGCCCGTTTCTGCTGTGGGCAGGAGCAGAATCAACATGTGGAGGTGCCATTTACCATGCAGAAAACCAGCAAAGAGAGGTTGGAGAAAATAGCCTGGAATTCATAGCAAAGAAATTGTGTGACAGCAACACCTAGAGTTCAGATGTTTCATCTGCTTTACTCCAGATACAGACAATTTGTTTATTCACTTTGAGAAGAGCAGGAAGTTGCCATGAAGCACACTGGGATTTTAGGCTAAAGTATTTTCAGGATAACTGGTCTAAAATCATCTTGTCTCAATAAAGCAGCCTGGAGCTTAACTTGTCTAGTTTTAAGGACTTTCCCATCACATCTCACAATAAAATATGCAAACTGAGAAAACAGAAATTTTGAAATATTTTCTAAATTTCACAGCTTACAGTTCAGCTCCGTATTTCTAAAGAATCATGGTTTTAATTTTTGGGTTTGCTTTTACTATTGATTGGTATTTGCTATTGTATACATCGGTCTGACCAAGACAGTTCCTAAATTAACCTCTGGATAGTCAGGATACAAAGTCCCAGGATGAGACTTGCCAAGTAGATAGTTCTGAATAGTTATCCTTTGCATCAGTGTCTTTTCGAACATGAGTGTGTATTTTTGGGGGGAATCTCTGAGATGACACTGTCTAACCCTCCCAAAATCCTTTCCTGTGGCATTTAAGGCATTGTGCAGGAGCTCTGTAGTACTTTAGGTTTCTGCATGATCCTTTTTAAGCCAAATGCGAAGCTGCTTGGCTGCTCCTAGCGCCCTTATGCTGAAATATTTCTCCTCTTTATTAATAAAAGTGATGCCATGAGAAGGAGCCTGAACTACCAGAAAGGTCTGTCCAAGTGCCATGTGTGTGGGGACTAACTGCAGAGTGATGCATGACCCAAAAGAGACTGCCAAAAAATCCCTGCTTCACATTTCCACAAATTCAGGGTACAGGGAAGCATTTTCCCTTAAACCCAAGCACATCCTAATTTGGCAAGTCAGTTTTGTACTGATATCAACAGAGAAGGAAGGGGAGTGAGTGAGGAGGGGAAGTTTATTTTGGTGTGCCACAATGCTGTGATCCACGAGGTTACAGATATTTGGAGCGTGGATATTCCCTCTGGTACAGCACTTGGTGCCCTTGGGCCACAGATGTTTGGTCCTGGTGTTGATGTCCAATATGCCCAGCTATTGAGGCAGATGGTGAGCAGCAAAATATTCCTGGACTTTTGGAAATATACCACCCTGGAGCCCAGCGAGGGAGACAGCTGAAATTGGAAAATAATGTAATAGAATATTTTATTTTTCACAAAAGGCTTTAAGGCTGGGAAGTCTGCCATTTCTGAAAGGGCACTTTGGCTGACTTCCCCATGTTCTGCACAGCTTTGCAATGACCCTCCCTGTGCACCCCTTTCCTCTTTTAGGCTGAAACAGAGCTCTGCACTTCGTTTTATACACACACACACACTCACCAGCCAGCAGACAATGATACTGAATTTGTAGAATTATTCAATGAAAAAGCCAGACTTCAGCTCAGCCTTTCTGCAGCAAAGGACAGAAATCACTTTCTGCTTTACTGAAATGTCTCTTTGAAGGTGTGTCCATTCAGCCAGGGGTCCATCTGTCCTCTCTCCAAGAGCAGAGGGGAAAAAAGACAAGGGTAGAACTATAAGGACCTTGGTTCATCAGAAGACCAAAGATTTGATTAAGTTAAGGAAACTACATGGAAATCAACAGGATTGGTTTCCATTTATTGGTAGGAAACCTGTGGGTTGCTGGTAGTCTTAATACTAAACTTGTGCCTCACAATTTTCTTCAGGGCAAATATAATGGAATTCTAATACACTTATTTGTTTTGTAATTAACAGCTTTCTGCAGGGATTGAGCTTTTTGTTTGTGTTGGGGGTGGTGGGGCTGCACTTCCTTCTCCCCCCCTGCAATGATGTAATTATAGTGCTACTGGAAGAAGCTGAATTGTTTGCAGGCTTTTCTCATTCAAAAAAAAAAAAAAAAAAAAAAGGCAACCAAAAAAACCCCAAACCAACCCTTTTTTCAGTTTCAGTGTAATGAATTCACTTTGAGGCAAATTCTTTCCTGAAAGAAAAGGCCAGGCCTTTGTCTTCTGAGTAGGATAATGGAGAGAGAATCATTGTTCCTATAATTTCTGTTTCTTTTGGGTTCCTGAAATTCTGTAGTCAGGCAGGGTGGAAAGGGACATCCAACAAAACAATTATGACAAACAACCTCAGTGGGCTTGATTCGCTTGGCAGGTGAATTTGCTGAGCTCTGCCCAGGGATGCTGCTGATGGGAGCTTGAGGATAAGTAGCACCAATGAAGTAACATAAAGCTCATGTGCAAAATGTATTTACCAGCTCTGTTACCAAGAAAAGTGAAGTATAAAGCATTCTAGATAATTTCTATGATTTAGATTATCAGAGTGCAGTTTGGGCATAGTTTTAATACCAAATTTTGAATGAATTCTCCAGGACAGTTTAACTCATTCCATTGTAGCAAAATTCTGCAGTACAGTGAATGGTAACTAGATGCTGTTTGAACCCATAAAAAGCGGAGTGATGAAATGAGGAAAATATGTAATTTTATTGGAGTAGTTCTATGCACACTCCAATAAAAGCACCTCCTAGTTTCTAGAAGACTATCAACACCCTGCTCAGAACAGATATTTAAATATTTTACTCTGGAGTGTCGATTTGTGAGTTTTCCCTGCAGAGCAGACAGACTTCTCTTGAGAAAGAGAATCGCTGCTTGAGGGGTCACACAACTGATTTTGAAAGGTGTCTTAGACCTTTTTCACCTGGAACTGCAGTGGCGTTTTTAGGTTTTACAGATTTTCTGTTAAAAATTCTACTACAGAAAATACAAGCATACATATCCATAAGATGTTAACACAGTTATGCACTACATTTAAACAGACCAATGCCTTCAAAGTGCATCCTGAACATTAAAATTTTATCATTGACATATATATAACTGGACTTTCCTGGTATTTGTATCTGGGAAGGTGTTGTTGGCATGAAAGGTGTTGTTTAAATAAAAGATAGAACATATAAAATTCCTGCTTTATGTTCAAAGTACCATCAGACCAAATCGTTCCTAGCTGCAATGAATATCAGCTATTCTTACTACTTATTGTAACGCACATAAATGCTTTGCATTAAAGGATATGCTCATTCCAGTACAGAGGGATTTACATGTGTATGAAAACTTCCAATAAAAGTTAATATGCATTTGTAGAAATCCCTCTGCATAGGGATGAGACTATATTTTGAGCCTTCGCCATCTGGTCTGTCCTCTAATGATGAACCCAGCATCATAATATTCAAAATCCACTTCTTCAAATATAGCTCTACCTGCATTTCTCCTCTGTAGAGAAACTTGCCTCTGCCTCATTTACCGAGAGGAAACAACACTGAGAATTGCTATTTTTCCTTGCTGCTCTGATCCCAGAAAGCCCAATGACTGTTGCTGCAGTTGAAATTTCAAAATTTAAGCTTAGTGTCTCCCAAAAATGGAGCACGAATATTCACTGAGCTGCGTGTTCAAGAGCTGCACTATGAGCAGGGCTCTGTTAATGATGTGTATTTTGTTCTGACGCTGCCAGCCTCATTTCCTTACAGAATCACAGAACCTGCTCTGTTCTGCCGTGATTCTGATGATAATATAAGTTTAATGACCGATATGAAATGGTGAGAAAGGGGAGATTTGTTTAGCTCCTGAAACCTTACAGCCTAATATTGCTGCCTGATGCTGTGCAAGAAACAAGGAACTAAGCGGCATCATTACAGCGCCTGCGACTAACACACGGCGACAGAAGTGCTTAAATATGTATGCACACGTCAGGGAGAGCTCATTCCATTCTTACCTCTCACTCGGGTTTTTATCAAGGGTGGCAAAATTGTCAGGAAGGAACAATAGTGAAAAATGGAGCTGAGGCGAGGCAGCTGTTTGTGGAGCTCTCCCAGAGGTGCGGCGCTCCCCACTCCCCTCGGTAAGGCAGCTCCATGGTGGTGTGGGATTGCTCGCAGGGGGAAGTGTATTTTTAATGTGTTCAGAGCTGTCTGGAGGCTGTTATCTGTCATGCTGACAGAGACAGAGTGATCTCCCAAGGCTGCACTGAGCACCTTTCCCGGCACATCACTCCCTGTCCTACACGGTGGTGTGGCACTCACAGCAAGGATGGAGCTGTTCCGCCCCTGCTGCTGTAGGTTTAGGAAATTTTGGGATGAGAAATGGAGAGTAGGTGGCTTGGAGTTGCTTTAAACATCCTGTGGGCCCCATCTACTGTGAGTCCCACTGACCCTGGCCAGCAGCAAGTGTATCACTGCATCCTCTCAGGAGCACAAATTCTGGCTGGAGCAGTGGGGATAGGAGAGATAGACGGCATATTGCGTGCAAGGAAGGTGCTATTTCTCTTTTAATCTTCTTTTCTTTGCCTCATCTGTTAATCTTCAGAATCAAGAGGAAGCAAAAGTCTCCCAGCCCTGTCCCCTGTAGGGACAGTGATGGATTCCCAGCACTTCCCCCAGGACTGCAGGGCAGCAAAGGCAGCCCATGGCCACTAAAGCTGCTCGGGTGAGTGAGAGCTCTCCACCCAAGCACACCCAAAACTCCTCTTGATTTCTGTCCCCCTGTCTGCTGGATGCAGGACCACCCTGCCAGTTGCCCGGCTTCGAAATTAAATATTCAAGCCAAGAATTTTCTGAGAGCGCTGAGGGATTTAGACACACACTTTGCATTAATTTTAATGGACAATGCACCTAAATTACCTGCTGTGCTTGGGAGAGTCTCAGCCTGAGGTTTTATTTATTATTTATTGAATATTCCCTGAGTAAACAGAACTTAGTAGCACAAAGATGATCTGGCAGGAAGAACAGTCTTAAAATGCAAGCTATTATTCATGCAATTATACTGCATCACTCATTCTTTTTTATTACTGTTTGTACTACTGTAGCACCTTGAGCCCCACAACAGAGACAAAAGTCCCTCCATCTCAGCTTCTGTTTGAACACACATTAGGAGCCAAACCCCATCCTAAGAGCTCCCAATTTAAATGGATAAGGCAAAACAAACTGTGAGAAAAGCCAGTGTGGAAAGAAAAAGTTTGCTTGTCCAAGGTCATACAACAGATTGTCAGTAGAAACAGACCTAGACCCCAGGTATCTTAAACTCTTTGGCCAGTTAGACCCCACTGCTTATCTTCTTTCTCACATAACACAACACATGAACTAATTCCTGCTCTCTGATACTTGATACCTGATGGGTTTCAGTAGTTCTCCTAAAACAATCCTCCTTTTGGACTCCTCAGCAGACTCATTTCCAAACCATCAGTTTCATTTTGGCAGGCCTAATACTACAGGGGAAGAAATATGGACATGCTCACAACACAAAACTCACATGTTGTAGGATTTCCTTAACTGGACCCATGGAAACAGAGTGCAGCCTGACAGTTTTATGAATCATAAATCTTTAGCAACCTCTGCAAAGAACCAACTAAATAGTGAAAGCCCAAAATTCAGCATAACGAATACGAACATTGTATTCAGTTTGGATCTAGTTAGTGATTTAATTGCTTCATTCTCACTTGTGATGCTGGTGTGGGGAGACTGGGTGTCATCTCTTCCTTCCCCACAATACTCCAGCCGTTCCTACAGAATCCCTGTAAAAACAGCGCTGTCCTCAATCAGGCAACAACATTCTTAGGGGAGAGACCATTAACTGAGGCAGGAGGAATTGTTCCCTGTGTTCTCTTATGGGGCAGTCAGAAAAGAAAAACAGTCCTTCCTGAGGCTCCTGCCTGCTGGTTCCTACCCAGAGAGCCTTAACCTGTTTCTGGCTCTGTGGATATAGTCTGCACGTCAGGGTTTACTGCACCTCTGGTGCTCCGTGCAGGGTAAGTGCCCTGCCAGATTATTGCCTCCTTTTGCAGGTGGAGCCCTGCTGAGGATGGGAGGCTTGGGTCATGTCCCCTCACCTCTCACAGTGCTGCTGGACATGGGTTTCATCCCCTTCCTGTGTCACTGGGTGACACAGCGGCTTGTCACAACCCCCGCCACCTCTGCAGGCACAACCTGAGGCTCGGAACAGCCAAGTGTGCAGGAACCTTTCTCTAATTTGCTTGTACTTATTCCTTCTTCTGCATTCACCGGTGGAAATGTGACTGTATTTGCCCAGGATGTGCCTCGGCAGGGTGGTGATTTAGCTGCCACAATGCCAACTGAATGATGTTAGCACTCGGGTCAGGAGCCTTGTGCTCCCCCTGGGTACAGGCGAGTTCTCTCTGCTGTACAGCACCCCTGTGTAAATAGAGGCTGCACGGGGGATTTTTCCTGCTCCCTACATAATGTACCCTGAGACACAGAGGTGGTCTGATCTCTCTCTCAGGTTTCTGGTATGATGTCAGTCTTCTTTGGGAACTTTCTATGAGCTCTGTCCAAGCCTTCCTCACAGTCACAAAGGACATCAGTGCTTGGGGAGAGCTGTGCATTCCTTTCCCAGTGCAGCACAGTGCCTCTTAACCCCTCCTTTTGCTGCAGGGCTGAATGGTGACTCGAAAGGACATGCTCAAAACCTTCCTTCCATCATCCACCTTTGGCTACAGAGTTTTCAGGGCTTTGTGGTGCTTTCCGATGTCATCCACTAGGAATCACGAATAACTGCCTGTTGGAGAGGACAGATGTAATTCTTTTCACATCCACGCACCGGAAACAAGTACACATCAACACAGTTATTATTTTCTATTTCCTTGTCTGCAGATTTTGGCTGGAGAGTCTAACACGTAATTCTTTGGCTACAAGCAGACTTTTGCATGTATGTGTGCTTGGATAAGATTTGGACCTGGAACTGTTCAGCTCTGCCCGCACTTCCCCACACATCCTGCTGCTGGATGCAGAGCTGTGGGATGGCACCGCAGCCCTGTTTCATTTGCTGGGAGTGTGCTGCACGTCTCAAGCACTGAAAGGGGTGAGATGCAGTTCCCCTGCCTCCTGTCTTCGTTGTTTATTTTTGGGAAGACTGTTCATGCTTATTTTCAGTTTTAAGAAGGGGGTGATTCACAGAAACCCTGTTTATACATCAGTGTGGAGCTGAGGGAACTAAATTAGGCAGAAAAGCTGGAAGAGAAGGAAAGAATAAAAACATTGCTGGAGGGAAGGAGCTCCTAGAGGCAAACCAGGCTCCTCCATAACCCTGCTAATCCATTTCTGAAGCCACCTTTGCTTTTAGCTGACCTCTAATGTCTCTACCCTGCAAGAGACACAAGAGCAGAGGGTGCTATTGCTATTCCTGAAGGCACTGGGAAATCTCAGTGCCGCACTGCAGAAACTTAATAATATATTTCCAAATATCAGTCACTGAGATCTCATTAAAGTCATTCTTTCCCAGCTCTCCACCCCCTTTTCTATCAAATGGTTATTTCTTGAATTGAACAATTAATAAGTAATGGTCAGATCCATACTGATCTCATAATACTCTGTAAACTTTTGAAGACTATTTCAATTTATATTTCAACAATGCCTTGGGAGAAGGTTTGGTCCTGCATAGAGACAGCCTTTTGATATGAGCAGAGTCTCCTCATCAGGCAATTAAATCAGATGACCAGCAACATGCAGGAAAAGGACAGAGGATGAAACAGGTAACAATGCATCAAATCAAACTAATTCAATATGAGACCTCTGCAGGACTGTTGCTGGATTAAAGGGGGATCCGTGCCCTGCAGATACCAGAAATTGGGCAGAGCTATGTGTTTAAAAAGCCCTTCAATATCTGCCCCTGCTCCAGGTCAGAGGAGACATGTAGAACAGTTCAGAATCGATGAATGGGAGAAGTCCATAAGTCACTTAAATGCTTCCTACTGTCATTTTACCTTATCCTGCAATGGCCCAGCAATGACAGGGATAACCTGAAAGCCAAAGCTGCAGTGCTGGGTTCCCACCCTCCTCTCCAGCTTGCCCTCCAGCCCATGGCTCAGAGGCAGCCTGGCTTTCAGCTCTGCTGCCTCACCAGTCCAGATTTCTGCCCAGTTTTACAAAGGGAGAGATGCAAAATAATTGCCCTGAAAGTCCCACTGAACTTCTTCCTCTCCAAACAACATCTCACTCTTCAGGGAACCATTGGCATGAGGAATGGAACTCTCTTTCCTACTGTCATTTTGTTTTTTTGGCTGTCCCCAGGACGCACCCATGTCACAGGGATAATCTCTCTCCCTTGGTAAGAGAATAATGTTTGGTGTCATTTCTCTGATATGCCTTGCAGGAAGCAAGAGCAGGATTTGACTCAGATAAAAGTCTCAAATGACCCTTGTAAAAGCAGGGAACCATGCTGGCTTTCAGAGTAACAGCAGGATGGATAAAGTGCATGTCAATACAGCAAGTCTGAGGATTTCAATATTTCTCTCTGTCTTACAAATCACTTTTCAGGTAGGCTCAGCACTCTGGTATAGGGCAGAAATCACAGTGAGGTCATGTAAGCCACCAATTACAAAACCTCTCTGAACTCCTGGATGGAAAAACCTACTCCTTTCAAAATGTGCATGCTCAGAATGCCCTGGGTGGAAGTCCTGTTTCACTTCACTGCTCTGCAGTACACAGGAGGCAAAATATTGCTTTGTGTGAAATGTCTCTTCTGGAGGCTTTGTGTGCCATCCCCAAATACTCTGGGTTTGAAAATCAACCCCTCCTGGCTTGTGTGTGCATATGTTTGCTGTTTCTTTCACATGGAACAGAGAGGAGCTTAATCCAAATCTCACACCAAGCCTGAGCGCAGGAGGCATAAATCCTTTATCAGTGATAAAGGAGACAAAATGAATGGAGTTCTAGAGAGAACAGCCTGGCATTGGGGTGAGAGTGGGACAAGGCTCACTGCTGGGACTGCTGGCCCACAGCATAAATTATGAAAGCCATGCTCTACCTCTACCATGCACTGGATCCTGCGTTCTTTTTATTGTGTCCATTGTTCTCTGCATATCTTCTCCTGCCCTATATTTTTCCCCTTTTTTCTAAAGCCTTGCTAAAAAAAAGTATTCTCAATTTTATAAGAGAAAGCAATATATGACAGTTCTATTCCAACCATTATCTCCCAAAATAAATGAGAAAAAAATGCCTCCCTTCTGTCACACAGCAACTTCCAAACTGTTCCTAACAGCAGACAAAGTCCATAAATCATTCCTAAATTGCCTATCAGGCCACAGTTGGGCTTTTATCTACAAAATAAAGTAGGGCAAATATATAAGGTCTATAAAGTTTAAGGACGTACTATTTACCATTGGTAATTAAAACCCAAGTGCTCTACAACCATCACGCTGTCACCATGGACCCTGGGCTGATGTGAATGGGCACAGCTCCATTAGGCACAACGAGGCAAATCACATTAATTTCAGCTGAAGATTTGTTCCTTGCACATCTTATTTTGCTACCAAAAGGCCAGGTGGTTCTTCCCTTGCATTCTGTAATCCCAAATTGATTTCAGTGGGACTATTTGAGTTACAAGACACTCCTCAGCGTGAGTGGGGATGGCTGCACTCGGGGCCTTCGTGTGCAATAGATTTGCTTTTAAAGCCTATAAAAACAGACATTTTTCTTTGCATATCCTCTTCAAGGACTGTAATGCAAGCAGTTATAACTCTTCACACCGTTTGTCATTCTTTTATTTCGGCGGTAATGGCAACAAACAGAAATAGTCCTAATCATGGAATTAGCTGGGCTTGCTCAGGCACAAAAATCCCACAGAAGGGTTAAGAGAGTGTGGTGATCCCTGTCCCTTGCTGGGACACATAGCGTGCTAATGTCGGATTTCTGCAGTCACACTGCTCTGTCAGCTCTCTCCCTGTCAAGCAGGTGCTGAGTGAAAAGTTATTCAAGGATGGTGTTATGTACCCTTCATGAATTATGCATCTTAAACAAACTTACATGATCTGAAGCACTCGAGTGGAAGCCTTTTAGCTGGAAGCAGGCCACTGGAGAGCTCAGCTACAGATCTCCAATAATGGCTTGAAGCAGCTCTCTGTACTGCGCTGCTCTCCTTCCCTCTTGGACTCAGTGGCCCATGCTTCGCTCCCTTGGCTTCTGCAGCTGCAGTGGAGCTTCTGAAATCCCTGTAGGAAAAGCCCATCTTAAAACATCTTCAGGGGTTAAAAAGGCTGCGTGGCTTTCTGCTGGGGCTTTGTCTCTTGATGGGCTTGGGGGAGAAGTGCTGCCTTGGCTGGGTTTTATTTTGAAAAAGTGAGAGGGAGAGACAAATTCTGCCAAGGTCACTGGTTTTTTCCCTTTCGTGAATTGATAATGAATGTTGTTTTAATATTTGCTTTTGGTGAAAGGGAATCTGGCTGTATCTTCATTGCTGCTCTGAGCTGGTTGGGGAAATGTACTGCTCACTGTGTCACCTAATCAGCCTGTGACAATATTACCTGGCACTAATTAATTGTTTCCTCTTCAGAATGGATTACTTGGGTGCAAGATATGGCATTTCATTTCTGATCCTCTGATGACGTTAATCTGGTAGGAAGATGTGTGGACTGCCTACTTACACTCCATAAATCACATATTTTCAGCACCTGATGTTTCTCAAGCAGAGAGACAATTTAACTTTTATTTATTTAATTCAATTTAACTTCATCACCCTGTGAAGCCAGGCTGGAAGAGGGCTGCTTTCTCTAGGCACCAAGTCATGGATTCATTGTGGATACACCACCAGACTTGCATTGGATAGGGCTTTATTCCACTTTATTCCACTCGGAGCTCCTCAGCCTGACACAAAGTGCTGCACTCAGAGCAGCAGCACACAAAGCAGGATGTGATAATATTATTCCCGGCCCCAGGAGCTCCAGTCCCTTGGCCCTCAGGCTGTGATGGTGCTGTTAATCCCACATTTGGTTTCTCCTTTGGTTCCCATGGATTCCTTCATCCCTCTGTGCAGAGAACAGCAGCACCTATGAACCAAGGACATTGTTTATCCAACTGTCCCCATCCTGGGCAGTCACAGGCAGTGTGAGCTTTGCTGTGACATCTTAGGGGTAGAAGTCTGTGGGCATTGATCCCACGATGGCAACACCACAGCTGCTGCCCCCAGAAGCCTGGGGTGGGCAATCCCTCCTCCTCCTCAGGTGTCAGAATTAGGAGGTGATCTGTGATCTGACCAATGCTGTGGGGCCAAATCCCTCTGGCCCTGACCACACTCTTTATCCTAAAAGGGCTAAAAAGGCTATGGGCACCTTTCTTTGCTTTCTGGTGCCTTCTCTAGTCTGATTTCTGTCTTTGTTTGTGTCTTCTGGCCCTGCTTCTTCCTGCACGATGGAGCAAGAGGAGAATTCTGGTGCAAAAGGTCAGATTTTAATGTGGTTCAGCAGTGCTGTGGTTGAAGTTCTTTGGGATCCATGTGACTTTCAGTCAAAAACCCTTGAGCAGTGGCTTTTTTGGGAAAGCAGTGCTGGGGGGCCATGGGTGAGTACAGACTGCAAGCTGGAGGTGTGAAACTTCATGCAAAAGATGTGGAACTTCATTCAAACAGCATTGTATATGCACTGGAACAGGTATTTATGTATTTAGGTATTGTTCAGAATAATTCTATTCTTGCATCACTGCATTGGAGGACCTGGTATTATCTGACTGTTATAGAGACTTCTTGAAGTGGCATAATTTCCACCTTGACAAGCATTTTTTGAGCAAAATTTTCATGGGCTATTTCCAAACTAATGTGTTGCTTTAAAAAATTCTTTCCAGACGGTGTTGGGGTTTTTTGGGTTTTTGTTGTGGCTTTTTTGGTTTTTTTTAAACTAAAGAAGGGAAAAATATCAATTTTCTTTAATGATTTTACTGCAGTGGGGCAATGGGGCCTTTCCACATTTCATGCTATGTCAAAGATAAGGTTTGTGTAAATCTGACAAAAAAAGCAAGAAGGAAAAAAGAAAAATTTGAGACACCTCAGTAGGAAAATAATTGCTTAAAGTTTGCAAAACACATTGTTAAAATTATGAAATATACAAAATTTTTGTATGTCTACCTGTAGGGACTTTGTAATGTACTCTCTAACAGGACTTCAGGGTCAGCAAGGCTTGCTAGCCCCTATGAGAAAAACTTGTCTTTGGGAATCTTGGTAAAGAATGTGAGTTTGTATCTGAGTTTCTGCCTCCTGTACCCAACATCTGAGTGCTTGGGGCAGGGCAGCAGAACAGGACTGACCAGGCTTAGTTGATTCATTCCAAAGGATGTTGCTACAGCTGAGCAATTTTAAGGTTGTGGTTTGGGAAAAATGGTTTTGAAAAACAGGATTCACTTCTTATGTTGCGAAGTTGCTGGGTTGGATTTGTTCTTTCCCCTTTATCCTCAGGGAGATGTCGAAGTTAAATGATGAAGACTGCACTTAAAAACTGATATTACTTATGAAAATCACAACTTATTTCCTGCCTGTGTGCACATTACCAGCCCTGTCTTTGTCTTTAGAGTTTGTGTAGTTGGAAAAAATTATTTTCCCTTCTGGTAAAGCTTTCTTGGAGTAAAGATTTTGTGGGTACCACACCCTCAGGTGTGATGGGGACTGCTGCATTTCTGTTGTGATCAGCCTTTGTGTTACTGCAGTTTTGAGTGAAGGGCATAGAGAAATTTTAAATATTTAAGAAATTATAAATGTTTATAGTGAGTGTGCTGAGTGGCTGAGGAAATGCATCCGTTCATTGGTTTAATTGCTTATCCAGCCTTTATGGAAATGTGACTTAAAGTGAAACTGAGACAGCTTGAACAAGAGTGAATGACATGGAGAGAATTCAGGTTACAAGACACAAGATGTACCACTTTCCTCCATATTTCTAAAGCAAATCTGAGCTGGTCCAGCTGGCCAAGCAAGGGTTTAATTGTCAACACATCTTTAATTGAGTGCAAATGTGTTTTATGAAAACCAGAAGAACAAAGGAGCTCTGTTTGACCCTGCGAGATCCTCCTTTAATCAGAGCTTTGATCAGCCTTTTCCCCGCAGAGCTGGCACACATCCTCCTGGCACACAGGCAAGGCTCCTTTTGGGCTGGAGCTCAGCACAGACACCAGAGAGCATCAGCTCTGGGGGCTCCCCCTGCTCCAGCTCTGCCCTTTGCCATTTCTGAGCGCTCACATCCTCACACAAGGATTACAGCTATCCATTCTGTGTGAACCAAGCAGTTTGGATAATGAGCCTGGGAGCAGAATCCACAGGACTTTTTGAAAAGTCTGGTTTTCTCAACAGCGGTTGTAGTGAAAATACAAATAAGAGTTTTGGAAAGCAATGGCTGCAATTATTAAAGAGTGGTGGTAAGTTGGCAAGCCTTGACTTTTTTGAGTGGAATCCGCCACCCATATTGTCAAAAAATGTGATTATTTGGGGAAGGGGGAGACAAAGAAATGGCAGTGTTTGTCACTGTGAGTGTGCCTTGGCCCTGATGTCCCTCCCTGTGTCCCCCACTGCTCACAGTTGTTCTGCTCTGACATTTTGCCTTGGATGCTGTTCATTTCTGCTTCATGCTGGACACTTACTCAAAGGTTAAAGTCATTTCTCCAGCTGTACTTTGACCAAATTCTGTTTGGAGCCTCCACGAGCCAGACTGTGGCCAGAGCTCCTAGGGAGAAGTTTGCACCCAGGTGAGAGCCCCAGCAGCCGCTGGCTTTGCTGAGACCACAGTTTGACCTTCTAGCTGAATGTGTCGTGTCTGCTCTTATTTCATCCTGCTTGTGCTCCCAGAGCTCATTAGGACATTATGAGAGACATTAGAAAGCCAACCCACAGCTAAATCATCGCAGCAAATAAAGGGAAATTATAATTATGTAATGAAATTAAATCCCAGTCCCCAGCTACCTGGCTAATCCCATTCAGCAGCGTGGGGCTGTCCCTCCCATTTCCCTTGGACATTACTGAGAGTGAGCCTCAAGTATTCTTCTGAGTGTTTAATTGGGGTTTTTCCTTCAAATAAAATTCTGATTTAAAAGCAGCTATTTCAGTTTTATACGGTAAGAAAAAAAAAAGAAAAACAAATGAATTCATAAGACCAAAAAATCATTCTTAATTGTCACAAAAGGATTTAGGTAAATTTTTAAGTATGTATAATATCCCTCGTCTAGCTTGGAGGCCCTCAGTAAAACCATTCAAAAATATCTTTTAAAACCACCTCACTGAATTGCATTAAATCACTGAAAAGACAGTCTTATACAGAATTGGAATGGATTTAATTGAGCTTACCTTAATTTACTTTGGAAACAAAAATCAAATTATTGCTCTTTTAGTCATGAATAATGATCCCTACAAAAAAGTAAATATGACTCAACAAATTCACTTTGCGCTGGTGTCTACTTTTAATGTGGATACATTTCCCCAGTTTTGCTATATAGACAAGCTCTACACCAAGGTAAATTTGGAATAAATCAGAAGTTATTCCATGATTTCAAGATACAGCAAGGCAAACATGCAGCTGACCTGAGCTGTGCACATTGGCTCTTGCATGGAGCAGAGTTTGCTCCAAATGACCTCAAAAAAATCCCTCCCTCTCCAAAATACTGATGTGCACTGGTGTAACAAACCACATTGTGCTGTTTTTCCCTCACTGTCATCTTATTTTTAGTGCTGAATTTTTGTAATGGGGTTCTTAATATTTAAATACAAATACAAATACAATTTTTTGAGTTTCCAGAATTATTTTTAATAGAGAGAGAGAAACCACATAATTATGGGTGTAAAATGGCATTCTATCATATGATGATAATATCTCAGCTAGGTTTTGTAAGGCTTGAACTTTGTTTTAAATTCAAGTAAAATTAATCTGTCAGAATAAATCTGCTTAATTACGTATAATGTTAAAATCTTGGCTTTGTTTGGCACATAAAAATAAAAAAAACTGAAAAAATACCTTGATAAGACCTTCAAAGTGCACTGGGGATAGCACAGTCCATTTAAATCAATAGGAAAAGAGTCACAAAATCTGTTTTTTAGAGGCTTTGGATTTACAAGAACCCTTAGGGAAGAATTTTTGGTAGCACTGTGTTACTGAATTACAGAAGTGCTTTATAAATCTCAGCTGTTATCTCCAGTAAAGTCTCACAAACGCAGGCTGCTGGGTTTGATTTACCCACATTGGCTGGATTTTACACGGATTTTTCACAGGCATTTCCTAGGAAAGGTGCTGTGTTTGGTTTACCCAGACTGGCTGGATTTTACACGGATTTTTCACAGGCATTTCCCAGGAAAGGCACTGAGCCCTCCCCTGTTTCACAGGCTCTCCTGGAAGGTGATGACTTCTAGTTGCTGCTTCTCAGCTGGGCTGCCTTCAAATCCTCTTCCTAAACATTTGTGCCTCTTCAGTGCCTGAAATGATCAATTATTTGAGGCAAAAACCTGTTTGCCATTCACCCCCAGCACAGACATGTCCTTCAGGGTCAGCCCAGGTCAACTTCCACCTGGACAAGGCTCAAACTCAGCAGTGCCACAGGACCTGCTGGTTAAATGTGAAAGTTGAGCAAAACCATTAGCATTTCACTGAAACACTTCGTGTGATCTAGAGAAAAATAATTAGGTTGACTTTCAAGCCTTTTATTGTTGTCTGCAAAATGCTTTGAGTTCAAGTGTCAGATATTGGTTAGAAACAAAAAGAATAACAAAAACCAACCAGTTTGGGACCATGAGAGCTCTTCCTGGGGGAAGAGCAAACTTTCTGTGGAAACCTTTAGTCCAATCCTTTAACCAGAACCGTTTCTGTCTTGTGGTCTTTGGGAAAGGACCCATCTTAAACAATACATGGAACAACCAAGAAACCAAAGAGGACATAATTTCCTGTACTCCACTGAAAATTACCCTTTTGTACACCCTCAGAGGGTCTGGCTTGTACTGAACCAGTCTTTTCCAATGTCCCCCTAGAAAAATCATTAAATGCTGGCTGACCTGAATGAAATAGGACACTTGGTTTTCACCAGCTGGGAATTCTTTAGAATAAGGAGACATCTGTACTTGCAATAGTCTTCCCACCAGACCTCATTTATTCCTCTCAGGGCGCACTGCACCCATTTTTAGATGCATTGAGCTGATTGTCTATTTTTTAATTGCATCAGTAATATTTTATATGTGCTGAAGTGGTATTAAAATTTAAATTATTTCAACAAGCTAGTAATTTATTTTCTACCTGGCAGACAGACAGTCTCTCATGCATAAGAGTAGACAAGAAGAGTGAGAGATGCTGTACTAGATATACTTTGAGACTAAAGCACCTTCTGCAGTCCTGGAGGGTGAAGAACAGACACTTTGATATAGTCATTGTGGTTTATTGATCCTATTAACATTATCTTGTGGCAAAATCAATGCTGGAGTTTGTCTTGCAGGAGACATGTAAATGAGAAGATGAAAAAGCATGCCAAGGCAAATGGTTTCCTGATGGAAAAAGAGATATGAAAAGAAATAACAGGAGGAAAGGGTGTGCTAGGCAAAGACAGAGCTCGGGGACAGGGGCTGAGCACAGGACCTTGCCAGGAGATGTCCTCAGGGATCAGATGCACACCTTGAAGTTGAAATGTGCTGTGCCTCCCTGTCCTGGGGCTGGTGAACACCCCAAAAGTCTTGGATGGGAGAGACAAAAGCATGAAAGGAAAATCTTGGGAATACCTTGCACTCCTTTTGAAGTGTTTTAAAGGATTTTTAGAATCGGATTTTTAGAATCAGATTTTTAAGTGACTGAAACCAAATCACAGCATTGTCTTGGAATTAAATAACTCTCTCTTCCCCAGTGCAATTATTGAATCTTTTCTTTTTTAATATGACCAACTCTCTGCAATCACCGTGCATTTGTGCAGTCATATGGCTGAAGGATGGTGCATTTTTAAAGGGAACTTTAAGAACTTTCAAAGAGCACAGGATGTACCCAAGAAATGAAATCTGAAGGTGACTCTAACAGAATCTTTACCCTTGTATGTGGCTACAGTGGGGCAACATCACTCACAGTGGAGGCTCAGGGATGCACCCAAACTGACAGGGCCAAAATAAATCTGTGTTCTGTGGTAGCTGAGACTCAGCACAATGAAACATCAATGTCCTCTGCATTCATTTGGAGAGAATTGTGGTTTCTTTCTTTCAGAAGTTTGGGAGTTTTGTTCTTCACACACCAAGAAGCCCACCTCTATAACAATGTGTTCTTAATGACCAATTAGGGAGTTTTCAAGCCACAATCCATATTACAGAATGACAAATTAGAAGTTTGATGTGAGATCATTTTCCCTCTGCAGTACATTTAAATTAGTGTGGCTTCATTTGCTGGGCAGCTTGGTCAGATGAGCTGCCTTTGCATGACTGAATATCTAACTGTGTTGGTTTTTTTAAAGTTCATTTGATCTGTAAAATATGAACTTATCCAATTCTCTGCTCTACCAGTTCAGCCAAGTTATTAATGAAAGGTAAAATAATATTTCTGGTAGAAATTTCAGTGATGACGCACAAGTTGTACATTAAATCCTCATTCCCCCCAAACATCTCTCAGCAATATTTACCAAACCATCACCTAAACAAGAACCAAGGAAGAAGAGAGCAGCTGTACTGAGTGTGAAAACTGTCCTGGACAGCAATCAAGTGCAAATGGTTAAGGACACAAGGATGGGCAGGTCCAGGGGTCTGTTCTTTGGTGTCTTGGGTCACCCCTGTGTCAGGAGCTTCACCAAACTGGAATCCAAACCTTTAGCAGAAAACCTCTCTATCAGTGAGTGACTGTTCCCTCTTTCTCTTCTGAATCAATTTAGATTCTTGACCTTTAAAATATCCTTTTGTCGGAAACCTTTGAGGGGACGTTTTTTGAGGTTGTATCATTTTTGGTTTGTTTCATACCTGCTCCCTGATACATTCATCAGATTCTCCAGAGCTTTCATGAGAAATGGGGAATAATCTTTCCAGCTTAGCTTTGACTCACCATCCATTGTAGATTTATATTTTGTCCTCAGTTACTTTATTTTCAATTTTAGTACATAAGCAAGGGAACCCTTGTGCTGAGCTCCTGCCTATGGCTCCTGGAGATGCTGATGGCCTCCAGGGTGTATATTTAGGGTCTGGAGCTGCAGCCTGTTGGTCCTGGAGCAAACCTTGCCCTCTGAACCTGTACCCAGGCAGGATGAGGCCATGAGCACATCTCTCTTGCAGCATCTCTCCAATAAAAGACCTACGAAAACCCCATAGTTCAAAAACCCCGCAATGACTAAACAAATAGATCGAGACTCGTTAATAAGCACAGACTCCATTGCCAGTTTAACATGAGGAGCAATTTAATTGGGACCTAGACTGCTTTGTGTAGCTTCGTTAATGTAATTGAGTAATGCATATTGATTTTTCATGGGGCCCAAATCTTCTCTTCTTCATCTTGTCTAAGAAAGCCTGTTAAGGAATTATTAATCACATTATAATTGCTTTAAGATCTGTGCTCTAATTAAAACCATAAATTCTTTATTACATCTTTATTTTAATTAGACATCCAGAAAGACAATAATTTTTACAAGAAAAC
This sequence comes from Acanthiza pusilla, assembly GCA_036630365.1. NCBI lineage: Eukaryota > Metazoa > Chordata > Aves > Passeriformes > Acanthizidae > Acanthiza > Acanthiza pusilla. The sequence goes on from JAXCHO010000001.1 coordinate 5,755,053, forward strand.
TCGTGCAATAAAATTACACCACTTAGCAATGCTTCAAAGGGCCTGTGCTTAGGACACACAGTCTCCAACAGGACTTTCTAAATGAAGATATGCATTACTCTAGTCATAATCAGAGCTGGATGTCCCCTGAATATAATTAAGTAACTTTACAATAAAATCTTCTCCGTGCAACAAAACTGGGTTCATCCACAGGAGTCAGACTTCACTTTCTCTTCTTGTTTTTCTTTTGTCTTTTTTTAAATGTAGGCTCGGAGAAGCATGTTCTGAAATTTTAAGAGCCTAATGAAAGGTTTAAAATATAATCCTGCTGTAATGAAAATAAGCTTATTATCATAACCTCCTTCTGGTATTTTCTTTTGCGTGTCTTTGTTCCAGCTGTGATAGGTATTCTTTACTTGCCAAGAGGAATTAAAAATAAGCATATTTCCTCATCTATGTGGAAGGACCTATGTGGAAGGTATTCCTCTCATTAAGAAAACTGGGAAACTAAGTCCTGGAGAACACAGTCTAGCCTAGAACTGGTGTGGTTGATTTTCAGGGTTTTGAACTCTGAATCCTGTGTCTTTTTTTACTAGAATTTGAAGATGTTATAAAAACACACTGGTTTTCTCTATTTTGGTTTTTGTTTGGTTTGTTTTTGTTTCGGGGTTTTTTTGTTTGGTTGGTTTTTAGTTTTTTTTTTGTTGCTTTTTTATGATATAAAGTTATATCTGTAATGTGAAATAGGATTGTGGTTTGAAATAATAACTAGTCCATAATTTAATTGTTTTGGAGACTAAAACTCTATCAGAAAGGTTAATGACTCAGTCCGAAATATTTCTTACTATCTAGGCATGACTGAGAGTTCACCTTATCCCAGCTAGGGATAAAATGCCTCAGCATGTTCAAAATACTGACAGAGAAAACCTTTTGGGTTCCCTACTTGAAGATGGACTTTGTGCCAGAAATTTTTATCACAATCCTGCAATCTATACCAGCAGTGGCAAAGTCTCATTGCAGGAAAGGAACCCAGGCCAAACAAAATGAGGTTTTATCCATATTTATGGAGAAATTTGCTGGCTGATTCCTTATTGCGAGGCAGATTTTAAACGGTGGCTACGAGCAAAGCACCAGGTGCAAACTGCAGTGGTGTGCTCGTAACAGAAATGAATGCCCATAACCCATTTTCCTTGAAGGATCTGCAGTGTCTCCTTTCAAACCCCAGAGCAGCACTTCAGAGTGATGTGTTGCTATTTAGGCAGACAAGGTCTGACTGAAAAGCCAGCTCACAGCCTAGCAGTTGGTAAATGGTAAAAAAAGAGGTTTATTTGCCACTAACTCCCCCACTCATCACCGGAGGAAGTCGAAGTGCACAGGCAGTGCATTGCCAGGCACATCACTTGTCAGGTAATGCCTTAATGGCCACTTGATGCTCGTTGGAAATAGATGCAATCAGGTGCTGCTGGAGACTTTGGGATCGTGGCAATTGGATGTGCAGCTCTGGCTTGGGGTGATCCTCATCTGGGCTGGGCACTGCCCATCCCAGCGGTGCCAGGGAGGGACTTGCAAACACACTGATAGTGCCTCTCATCTCTTCTGCCTGCCTTGTTGTATGCCTGCCACTGTTCTGCAGCATTTTTTATGGTTCTGTGTGGCTATAGCTTTAATTTAACCTCTGATTATTTGTGGAATAAACTGCTTGATTTGTGGATTAAACTTCGTCATCTCTAAGGCATGGCGGATGCTGACAGAGTAAATGAGCCCAGGGTTTAGGTGCCTCATCCCCAAAGCATTGCCTCCACCTGGAACCTGAAGCCAAAGCCACTGTCGTAGGGACATTTCCCTTTGTTTCCGTGGGTTTTGAATCAGGACAGCTTGCCTCAGTGGAGGGAAAAAATGTGAGTGGAAATGTTTGAAGAATGTGAACATATTCCCTAGAAACACCTGGCTTGGCAATGCAGAGAAATCCCTCAGAAGGATGATAGTACCAGCTTCCATCTGAGCGAAAATGGAATTCTGGGGGTGGGAGGATGCAGGAAAGCCTCCACTGGAGATGCAGAGGGCTGCCTGGCACAGGTAGATCAGCAAATAGATCAAACAGCCTTGCCAGGCGAGCCCTCCTCTGCCTGAAACCCTTTTTGTGGAGTTTGCAAGACAGATCTGCCCTGGCTCCTGCTTCAGGGAGTGGGAACATGATGGGGTTTCTTTTTTAGGCTTGAGTTCTGAGGTTTTGCTTTCCTGATCTGTCTTTGCTTAGGCTGAAACCAGCTCAGCAAGTCCTCTGTGGGAGTTAAGCAAGTTGACTACAGGGCTGGGAGGATGTTTTAAACCCTCGAGTTGAACAGCTGTAGTGGGGATGTGAAGGGATGTGCTCCACCCAGAACCCAATTTCAGCTCTGTGTCCTCTGTGAGGGAAGGTTTTCTGCATTTCTGCTTTTATTGTGGCTCCACAGGTAAGCTGAAGAGCAGAATATGACATTAGCTGTAGCTTGACTGTTCCCCTCAAACACCATCTAGCCTCAGTTATGCAAGTAGGGGTATTGTAATTTATGGACCTGGGTTTAATGAGCTTCCCCCCTCCCCAAAAAAAGGACAAAGAAGGACAAGGTTTATCTTAGACTTTGTTAAGAAGCAGAGCTGAAAGGCTGTGGATGGAAAATATTAAATATCCTTAATTTATGCATCTATTTAAAGTTATTACATTAATAGTAGTCAATTTGTAGAGACCAAAGTACAGTGAGACACTTGGGAATAATTGTGAGCAGTGTCTCTGAAAAACATCCTTAAATATAGGAAACTTTAAATGCCTTTATCAAGACAGCAGATCTATCTGATCATGTGCTGCCCAAATAAAAATCAAAGAAATAAATAGGTTTCCTGTCATGTAGGAAATTATTTAGTCTGTAAATACATTTCAGCAATGAATCCAAAGAGGTTTTTGACATGTCTGGCTTTTGAGCTCCACTAAATGCTAAAGATTGCTATTCATTTCCTGGGAATCCCTGGGTGGGTATCATACTCTGAGATTCAATATCTGTTTCTTTAAGAATCAAAGAACATACATTAGGCATCTATTTATTTGGATAATTTGTATGTATTTAGTATCCCTGAGTCACTGATCTTATGAGTGGAATTTGTTTCCCCTCTTTGAGAAGCAAATAGCCTTTTTTGCTGTTGGAAATGTCAGGAAACTTTATTCTCAGTTTTTCATGAATGTGACAAAGGGAGGGAGGTATCACACGACACTACTCAGCGGAAATGTAAGAAAGGGAATGCATAAAGAAATTGTGGAACTCATGGCTGCAGGATGCTGCAGGACCAAGGGAATAAAAAAAAGGGAAAATTAATTTTAAAAATATCCATTGGAGGCCATTTAATAGACTTTTAGCTTTCAGATTTCTAGGAACAGGGGACATTGGATAATTCAAGACCATGCAATCATTATCAGAAATAGGGCATCTGTTACTGGACACTTTGAAGAGAGGATATTGTGCTAGAAATTCCTGTAAATGAGCAGCAAAGCAAGAAATGTCCACAGCAAGAACTTATTTAAGCACGGCCAGCAGAACTGGGAGCACCAAGCCTGGCCAAGGGTCTGTGTCCTGTTCTGATTGAAGAAGAGCATGGCTTTTTTCTCCTTCCTCTCCTGACTCTGCATGTGTGATGGGAGCAGAGCTTTCTAAGGAAATGGATGATATTGAGTCCATTTGGTAGTACTATTAATTTAAAACTTTTTGTGTAAATAACCCCAAATTCCTTCTTCTTAAGTAGTTTCTCTGTTCTGGATCCCTGTGCCCCAAATCCACCCAGGTTGCCCATCGCCTCATGGGATTTGTAGAAATAGTTTTTGTGCAGGTACATCCACCTGTCCTGTGATCCCTCAAAGTGGGTGACTCCACACGCCCTCCCCACAGCCACGCATGCAGATTTTAGGGTGATATAAAATGCATTTTTCCTCTCCCATGGGGCTACGCCAGCTTCCAAACCCCTGACCTGGAGCAATAGCCAAAACAGCTCTTCTCCCTTCCAGTTTGCTTCAGCAGGAGCCAACTCCCCTTGCCATTGGAGCTGGGTAAGGCTGCAGGGACATGAGCTTATTTCTGCATTTCTTGGGAGCAGTGTGACAGGGCTGCAGGGGAATTGGGCTGAAGACATTTTCCCTCCATTATTGCAGTTCCTGTCTGCACTATGGATCTTTGCTGCACAATCCCTGCTGGTTCTGCATTCAAAATGTCTCCATGGATGTGCAGGCAAATTCCCCACTTAGAGCACTGACAGGTATTTAATATGAGCAGAGAAAGCCAAGTGGAGATTGAAGTCTTCAATCCTTCAGGCATCCATTCCGGCAGTGAAACTGCTGAAACAAATGCCTGTTGACAGTGCAGCTGAACTCCAGATTTGTAGCAGTAAAGAGGCAGGAATTTTATTGCTTCTATGGTCTGAGAACACCCCAAAGGCTGCTTGTGGTGGCACAGCTCGGAGAATATGGATTAGAAAAAAACTGGGAAGCCCATGCTCCACCCAGCTGCAGCTGGCAGCTCTGGCTCAGATCTCCCTGCCCGCCCTGGGTTGGGGGTGCACACAGCTATTTCAGCTGAGAAACCCCAAAACTGAGCACTTTGTGCATGAACAAGCCCTCAGCTGTCAGCTTGAGGTCCATAACCACTGCCCAGCTTTACCCTGCTGGGGATGAGCTGCTCGCAGAGGCTGTGCCGGAGCTGAATGAATAACACCTGTGGATTCAAAATTCTGAGAAACTCTCTCCTTTCTCATGAATCATATGGGAAACAAAGATGAGCTGAATTCTTCTTGCTCTTTCTAATCTTTGTTTTGGAACTGGGTGCTGTAAGGGTTCAGCCAATTCCCCCAGGGGGTGGATTGGCTATAAACCAATCACTACTAGACTCTTAATATCTATATAAGAACAGAACTTTGTAATAAACTTCCTCTCTCTTGCATTTCCGCCGCCTCTCTACCTCCTTCCTTGCTATACCCACGAGCAGCAGCAACAGTCACCCAGCAAAGGCAACGAGTGCAAGAGGCAGCCACAGTGCAGTGAGGGTTTTGCCCATCAATTACCCCCAATTCCTCATCCAGAAAGATTAAAGGCTGTTTGTTTGCAGTTATCTGTAATGTCACGCTCTGTTTGTCATCTTATGAGCTCTCCTGGGATCATAAGACAGGACTAAATGCTACAGTGCCACCTTTCAGAAAGCAGCCCACTAAAACTAATTAATAGTGCACCCTAGTTAACACATGCAAACTTGGCATTATTAGTCTAATTAAAAGGATTTTAACAATCCGAGTTTCCTTCTCGCTCTCCCCCTCACAAATTCCAACATATGCAAGTCAAGTAAATTAAACCCATTAATCACCATTGGTGCAAATGATATAGGTGCCTGTAATGTGGAATCGTCTCTGAAGAGAGGCACTAACAGACCTCGTTATGTTTAATTTCACTCCTTAGCAAAGGATAATAAATACAAATTGTAACATCACAATAAAATATTTAATTATTCACGAGTTTGGTAAGAAACATAATTAGCTTGCTGGTATGTGTCTTCATTTGGGTGATAATGGATCCAATTTAGGAGTTTAACCATTTCTGGGTAAAGGCTGAAAACGCAAGGTTTGCCAGGACATTATTGATTAAATATAGAGAGAATGAGTCCATTTCCACAACCTCCATGACCTCCTGTGGAGTTTGCTGTGTGGACAGCCCAGCTCAAAGGGCTAGAAATGTGTCCCAGGAGCCTGGAGCTCCTCCTGCCTGTGAACAGCTTTGGGTTGATCTCTTCAGTCTCGTACAGATAAGGAAAACCAAGGGCTGATGGCGTTTCCACAGATGATACTGGAGGAATCCCAAAGAATAATGTTAGTATTTTAAGCCCAATAGTGGTGTATTTTTAATGTGCTGCAGAAAGGCCCTGCTTTGGGTCTTGCAGGCAATTTGAAATTCAGGTGTTTCCATTCAGGAAAGATGAGGCACAGTTGTCACAAGGGGTTTGGGATATGCCTCATTTGTAAAGGGGAATGAACTGGATGGAGAGCATGTTTGTCCCTCCTACCTCCATCCCTGGACACAAGCCTGGGCATAATGAAAATATCCCATAAATATCCCGTGTCTGTGGCTTGCAGAGGTGGTGCTGCATTTGGGGGTGCAGGAGTTAAGCTGGTGAAGGAGGCACCCGAGCTGGCAATTTAGCTGCTGCTGTTTGCTTTTATGGGCTCCTAATTTTATTTATTTTATGTTCTCCTTATTGCACGTATTTAGGTGACAGATGTGTGCATTCCTTAATCTCTTTCTCATTACCCTGTGAAATTGTGGCTGCGTTTTGACAGCTTTCAGACAAAGATAAAAGAGGAGAGGAGAACTTCAAACATATGGAAATCTGCAGATACCCTGGGCTGACTCCTGGTGAGGAGATCACTGAGCACAGTTAGAGGAATTAGCTCAGACTGGTGGCCTTTGAGCTGCTGGTGTCTGCCTGCAGATGTGAGGGGAAGCACTGCTCCAGCAGCAGTGATCCCAGCTTTTGATTTGGTGTCCTACAGGAGCGAAGGGAGCTTAGGAGTGGATTAATGCTCTGAACAGATTAGTTCAAAATTGTGTTTCCAATACACCCCCACACTGTAACCTTTGCTTAGGAAAAAGCCACCAGGAGACCCAGGATGTCTGAGCACCTGCGTGATGCAGCCAGAACAATTCAAACTTCCTTTGCAAAATAATTAACAGTGGATTGCTTGGTTTGGCAGAATACACTGTGTTACCACAAAGGGCTGGGGAGCTTTACACCAAAATGAATGAGAACAAGGCACTGTTTTTTTGCTTCATCTGAATTATTTGGAATTTTTTGCCATACCCATTTTCCTTACCCTATCACGATGTCCCCTTCACCATTTCCAATCTAACCAGATTTTCAAAGAATCCCCTAACCCATAAATTATATTATCTCTCTGAAGAAGACATTCGAATTAGTGCAAGAGAGTGTGAATATAAACTTGCAAGCAACGTAATAAATGTGGTGTGTTATTTCTTTCTCCACTAATTCCTCTGAGCAAGATTTACTGCCTTGGTGAGGTTTTTTTAAAATAAATTAAATATAACATGAACTAGATAGTTGTTCACATGGAGCTAGAGCTGGAGAGGCTCATTAATCATTAGTTTAAATCCCAGAGTATCCAGTCATCCTAATTAATGATTCAGTGCTGAACTTTACTCTGGTGGTGGCAGCAGTGCTGGGTGATTTCCCACCTCAGCTGAGAGGGACTGAGTGAGCAGAGGGACCAAAGCATCTCCTTGGGCTGGGAACACTGAGCTGCTGCTGCCTGGGGGCTCTGCACCCCCTGCCAGGCAGGGCTGGCCACTGCTGGTGCCAAAGCAGCTGTCCCTGTCCCAAATAGGGACATTTTCATCAGCTGGATGGTGCAGGGGTGAGGTTTGGGGCTGAGCACCACACCCTGCGCCTCTGGGCTGAGCTGCACCCACTCTTCCCCCCAGCCAGGACCAGGCTCCTGAGAGGTGGGAGGGATGGTCCTGCAGCTCAGCTGGGCATTTCTGTCCACAGCAGGTGCCCCAGGGGCTGTTGAAGTAGAAGGGGGTATATTTATGAGGGTTTCCAGCCCCCTGCATTTCTGGTGAGGTGTTCTTCTCGGCAGAGGTGTGGGATTTCAGGAGAGAAGCCATGAGTGCTCCTGGTGCCTGAGTCTCCCCTGAGCCCTGTCTGGGGTCCTGGTGCTCCATGCACAGAGCAGAGCAGCTCTTGTGCAGCCAGTGCGTAATTAAGGGTTGTGGAATTGAAGCTCGCTCTTGCAATAGGGAAATCATAAATCATAATCCCGTTATTCAAATGAATTTACCTGCTCTTTAGGGTTACATTAGTTCTGTGTTTCATTTATCTGTGTTTCCCAGGCAAATAATTCACACTGTTCCAGTGCTTTTTTTCTCCCTGTAATGTCTTAGCATGTAAATCCTTTGCATTCCTCACAAATTCTAGGGAAAGGACATTGTCTTTTGATGTTGTTGTAGGAGTTTATTATATATTTGCAAGAAACTCCACTAGGAAAGTGTTTCGTCATGCCTTGGAGAACAAGGGACACACTCAAGCCCTAGATTAGAAAAGCAACGAATTACCAACTCCTTTGCCTTTCTGCAGCTCTGCTGCCTGGAAGTTAATTAATTAGGTGGTCTTGGAGGGTTGAACTTTGCTGACTTTGGGGAGAGCAAAGAGTTTTGTTCCTTTTTTGTTTTGTTACTGTCAAATTCTTAGAGGAAACAGTGAGCCTGAACACAGTCTCAGCACATGAAAAATCTGCATAAAATGAGTTTTGCTGTTGCATCATTATTTTAGGCTTTTAGCTTTTGTCAACTGTTCTTATAATTAACTTAACCACAAGAGCTCTTAGGACTCTACTTGCCTAATTCTTAACATAGAATCAGGGGTTTGCAGCAGCAAATTACTTTTATTCTTGTTGATTTTTAGCCTGGCTAGTGGAAGCTGGGAAATTTTAGCATATGTAATTTGAATTATTTCATGAAACATTTAACAAGAGCCTATTTCATTCTTCACTAAGGCAAGTTGATATAAGAAGGATGATGTTATGGTTAATGTAAATCATAATTATTACCAGGTGCATCACTGAACTGGGAAATTGTGCTAAAAATGTAAGTTTTGCTCCATTTCATATTGAAAAATTACTTCACAGCCTGACAGCCATTAATCTCTGTTACAGGAATGTTATTCTTTATTTTGGTAAATTACGGAGCTGATGCATTACAAGGCATAAATTATCAGGCCACAGGAGTCCACTTTGCTGAGCTGGGCTCAAGCAACCCCTGATGGTGAGAAGAACAAACCCCACGTCCTCACCCTGGGGCACCTGAGCTCCACACGGAGCCTTCAGCAGCTCCGCTCCCTGAAACTTTTCTTTCGGGCATACCTAAACTGCTTTGTCAGAGCAGCATTCCATCTTTGTAGCCCCCACGAGGCTGTACCCTGGAGAGATTTGTGGGCTGGGTGCTCTTCTTCTGTTTGCATTGCTAAATCCCCTCTAAAAATAGGTTTTCTCATAAAGCAGGGCTCCAGGAAGAACTCTCTTTTAATCCAACAGCTTCACTCTTAAAGCAAGATGGGATATCTGTGTTTGGTACCCAGCTGTGAAGGGGGGAATGCAAAACTGCATTTCTTTATTTATTCCCCGGGGATGAATTTGCTATTCCGTGGTAGAAGCTTGAAGTGCATCCTAACTTGTAATAAAGATGTTTTTCCAGGGGTGATTATCTCTCTGTTGGGCTTGGTGGATGGGGAAGCACCATGGGAAGTAAGGCTTTAATAGTGCTGCGTGTTGTAAGGTCTGTTCTACTAACAGGGAGAGTGTTTGTACAAAGGAATTTTTATTGGAAAATACCTAAACTTCCTCAGAGCAAGGTGCTGCTCATCTCAGTTTGTGCCATAACATCAGAAATACAGAGTCCTAGTAGTTTGTGCTTTATAAGCAGAAGAAACAACTAAACATGAGTCTCCAAGCACTGAATTATTCAATAGGAGTGTGTAGGTTTTTGAGATGATTCTCCACAAAGCTTTTCATCTGCTTCCACTGAAGTAGTTTTGGTTGACCCTGCTCCATTTACATTGAATCCACCTTCCAGGCTACTGACTCCATGAATGGGATGAAATTCAGAATACGCTTTACTTTTAGATAGATATGTCTTTCTGCATACAAATGACACCTCTTCTCTTCCTCTCGCTTTTGGCAGCTATTCCAAATCAGAGTAATCACTGTCACTCTTCACAGCAGTGTTTTAAAAAACTGCACAGGGCTGTCCATCAGCACATCATCACCTGCCACACAACTCTTCTGCCTAAGGAGGTGAATCTCAGTGCCCCCTCTGAAATGCCTCTACCTCCCATTTTGCTGAAGCTCACCTCCTTATCCTCAAATCACTGTCCAAAAGCCCTGAGAGCCCCTCCAAAGCTTTTTATTGATTGTGCAAGCAATATTTCTCAGAAGAATCTTTATTAAATCCACCCTCACATTTGTTCTGCACACTTCATCTTTGACAACTTCCTGAGGCAGGATGAGCAGTTTTGATAACATAACTGAGGGATAGAGCAGAGCAAAGTCTGCCTGCCTTTAGTGACCATTTGTAATGTTGGTTGTCATCCTCAGGCTGCCAGGGAAAGGGGCTGGAGTGGACACATCTCAGCGTCCGTGGTCTCCTCACTTGCAAAAAGCAATATTGAAAGTGTTAGAAGTGCACAGCAAAGCTGAAGTGCAGCCTGTGAAAATGATGATAACAGCAAATGGGAAACCATTTAATACGAGAGGTGTTGGTCAGGTTGACAGCACCATGAGAGCCTTGCCAAGGTTGAAATGTGTGCCCTGACAGCTCAGAGTCAGCAGGAACGTCCTGAGCCAACTGAGTTGTGATGTTCTGTTCTGGCTCAACAGATGCAGCTCCTGTTGCATTCAGGAATGTGGAACTGCTCTTACCTTAGTAAGGCAAGAAGAGAAATTAAATACATTGCCCTAAAGTTGGTGCTCAGCCCAAATGGTGCTCATAGGCTCATTAGGAACTAACCTGATTAAATTTGGTTTGCACAGGAACGCAATTCTGGGCAGCTACCTTCAAATGATTGCTAAAAAATTATTGGTATTTTCCATGCCTTAGAATCTGGCATATTGTTGTATAGAAGGCTTATTTCTTCCTGAAAATGTTGAAGTGAAGGTGGTTTTAGTAGGACCATTGCCTGCACCCCAAACATTCTCTGTGTGCCATTTTCTGGGCTCTTGAAAGGAGTGTAATGTCTCAGCCAGAAAGAGCAGATGTGAGAAAATTGCAAAATGGTTGCCAAGCATCATGAATTAACTCTGCTGGTCAGATGTTCAACACCCCTGGATGATTGTGTGCTAATCTAAGAGCAGAGTAAATCAATCATTATCCAGGCTTGGGATATCTAGGTAGACCACAGGAAGCCTCTTGATTAATATGCACATCCTCACCTAGATGATGGTTAGCTCTGCAATTCATGGTTAAAATGAAGGCAGAAAGAATTGCTTTTTAATAACCTTGATAATAACCCTTCTGATAGCTCCATTTAGGCATCATTATTGAATAATAGCCTGTGCATGTCATCGAGTCACTCTGACATTAGAACAGAAAATACACAAATATCCTGGTCATGCCACTGATCAAAACAGGAGACAAGTCCTCTTCTGGGGCAAATTAACACAGTTCCCCTGGTATTAAGGGAATGGAGTAGAATTTTTAAGCAGACACCAAGGCAAAATGATGCTTAAAATTTTGATGCAGTATGTAAAAGATTTTATCAGATTCTTTTAAAACACCTTAATTTCCTCTCTGCTGTTGCTCTGGCACGGCAGCAGCAAAACTTGAGCTCAGTGAGTTTGTGATAGACTCAAAAGTCCAGAGCTGGGGGAACCTGAGCCACTGCAGAGCACAGATGTTACAGGGTGGTGAACCTAAGTTCAAAGTTGGAGGCTTTTGTTTGTTTTTTCCTCCATTAAACCAATTACTTGCTAATCATTTTGTGTAAAATAACACAATATGGCATTAAAAGATCCCATCCATGCAAGTCCTTCATGTATGACAGCCTTGGTTTAATTTCATTTGTAGGATTAGCAAACAAACCAACCTAACAGCAAAACTGGGATTAATGAAAACAAAAATGAAGACAAATAATTGTCACCCACGTTCAAGCTGTGTTAAATTATGTCAGTTTTATTTAAATTTTCAGTTCTGGTGGCATGAACTTGGGAGGAATCTTTTCTTGGGTGCCTTGTACACCAAAGCACTGCTCTGTCCTGCTGCAAAGGGTGAGCAACAGATGGCAAACAGAGCCAAGGAGGAGGGAAAGGGACAATATTCCAATCACTTTGCCTCTTCCAGGTGTATTTAACCAGGGCAGGAGATACTCTTCCTGATTCAGGAAATGAAGGACATATTTGCTCAAAGTTTTGCCCCGAGTTGTTCCTTGGGGGTTGTAAGACTAAGATGGCAAAGAAATGCTGCAGAAGAACCAAACTTTTTTGAAGGAGGATTTGAAGGAGCATTTGAGGGTAAATTTTTCTTATTGCCCTTGTCCTGGGCACTCTGGCTCTGTGTTCAGCAACAATTGCTCCTTCAGGACTTGCTGTGCTCTGGTGCTTTGCAAATGCCAGCGCAAAACTGCCTAAAGAAGCAAACCCCAGCCTAAGAAAATCAAAGATGTAAACTGAAAGTGCCTATAAATCGCAGCATGCTTTCATAAATCCATTAATGTGTGAGCAATACGTGAAGGTCTCCATATTAACAAGCTGAGGTGAACTGCTCTGTGGACAATTCTGTATTAGGTGCCAAGAAAATGTGATTTATCCAAAAACTCTGCAACACAGAAAACTGTGCTCTCTCCCAGGTGGTTTTTTTTCCCATCCCTGCGACTTATGGCAGAAAGGGATATTTAGAGCAGTGTGACACGCCAATTAGCTGTCAATTAGCTGCTTGGTGTGCCCAGCACTGATCACAGTGCAGCTGCACAGACTGTCACAGGCCTGGAACCAGGAGCTCATTTTTAGCATTTACCTTCCTGTTCTGCATCCTTCTAAGTGTGTGTCAGGATCTGTCCAGGAGTAAAAACAAATTTTAGTGAAGAAGGGCCCCCTGGGTTTTGCACCTGCACTGCCCCCTCAGCCTTGTGTTGGGGTGGATTTAGAAGACTTTACTTCTTTAAGTTTTATTTTGCCAAACTTCAGAACCCATGGAGGTGAAAGTGAGGAGGATTTCAGCATGAGCCCATCACTGCTTGCTGGGTTGGGGGATTTTGTTCAATTACCTCTAGTAATGCTTAGTTACACTTACATTTATTCCCACTGCTGCTGAGGCAAAATAACACCATTTGGTGTAAAAAAAAAAATAAGAATTTACGTTTTTGTAAATAGAGTACCTCGAGTTCTTTATTTGCCTTCTCCTGTGAACACACAGTCAGAGCTTCTTCTTATGCATTGGTTATACATTACAGATTTCTTATTCCCTATTCCAGTGGCTGTTTATTCAGCTGCCCTGTGGAAGAAAAGGGATGCAAACCTGCTAATATTAGCATCACAGGGCCTAAATATACTCCTTTCTTGGTCCCTGTCTCTCAGTGGAAGCTGGCTTTTAATTTCCAAGCTTCATGCCTTCAGATGATATCCATTTATCTGCACACTGGCATTGTTCAATAGCTAAAACAATTTTTCTTCTTCTCTAGGACTTGTTCCTCTTACATAATGGGCTTTAAAATTTTCCAGTGGTTTAAATCAGTAATTGCTGCATTAATTTTTTTTTTTTTTTACGTTTGCTAAAGTTTCTCTTCAAAGGTAAAGGCAAAAATGAATCCTTCTCAACAGTGAGTGAATCTCTTCTCTCACTTATTAGTGTGATGGTTTTGAGGTGCTGACAGTTAATCCTTAAGGGGAGATTCCTTCTTAACATCCCTGGGTCTGTGCCTCAGTTTTCTGTCCCTTTCTGCTGTGTCTGATGGGACTGTTTTGCAAAGCAGCTGTGTAGTGCCTCCAGGAACTGTAAAATGCAGCCAAGACAACAACTTGGAGCTGTGTCTGTGCATAATTTTCAAGGCAATATTGGATTTTAAACTCTTATCTCCAGATGTTAATCCTTAATGGGAGCAAAGACGGAGCTTGGCTTCCACAACTCAGTTTGTAATATAGAGGCCATGTGCTCCCTTCATCCCCTCTTTGCTTTATTTACATAAAATACAAAATTGCAATTCCCCTGCTCAATTTTTCTCCTACACAGTCTTCCCATTTAAAAGAGCTACCATCCAAAAACCCATCAAGTAACGTTTTTGTCTCTTACATGAAGTCTTACTGCAAAAGGTTACAACTTTTAGAGGGTTGAGTTGGCCTCTGACTTTGCACACGCTCATTATGAGTTTAAATTTTTGATTCCTTTTGACTTCTTGAGGTCAGATTCTTCCCTGACAGGAACTAGACCACCTTTCAGTACACCCTGAGGCTGTGGTGGTGTGTGCTGGCCATCCACACATCCTGCCCTGATGCTATGGGCACCAGAAGACAACTTGTAGTCCTACTTGTAGCCATTACAACTGGTTTTGCACATAGCTGCACAAAGACAAAACCACTTTTTATTTCCGTGCTCCCATTTTAGATGATTTTCAAGTTTCATTTAGTCTGTGCAGTGAGAAATGAGCACCAATGGATATGCAGGTGTCTACTTTAGCCCTACGAGGAGGAAAACCTAAAGTTCAGCCCTCATTTTTTTGTGTGTACCTGGGGGAAAAAATTGCTTTTCTGTCACAGTAGCAGCTGTTGAATTTGAGGGAAAGAGGATTAATAAAAAGTGGTAAGCAAGAAACTTGGAGAGGATGAAGAAAACCATTCAGCACTCAAGGGGAAGTGGTTCAGAATCCATCCAGTCTGCAGGGAAGAGCAGCTGGACAAAGGTGGTGAATAGCTAATCCATTTTCCCTCGGTGGGGCTGACAGTTCAGTGACAGGGTGACAGCAGTGACGGGAGCGCTGCCATCGCGAGCCTCCTCGCCATGTGCCAGACAGGACATCTGCTCCGGCTGGACAGGAGGCACAAACCTCTCCCTCCCATCCTTTCTGCACTGGTTTCCTTTAGGCAAGAGCTGCATTTCCCCCAGTTCCTGCAGGGCCTGAGGAAATTGCAGGGAAGACAGAACGAGGCACATCTGGAGCAGTGCAGCAGCTGGGAAGTGCCCAGCGCTGCAGGGGATGGTGCTATCCTGTGAATGGCTGTGACCTTTTCAGTATTCCAGATTTTGATTGATTGGCCATTTCCCCTCTTTGCCATGCTGTAAACAGGGGAGCTGTGAAATAGGTGGCCAAAATAAACACAGAGTTACATAGGCTGAGACAAATTCATATTGAATTTATGGGAGAGAAAATTTTGCTAACTCATTCCACCCATAAAAATTATAAAGGGGAAAGAAAGTGACATAAAATCAATCCATTTCCATGACAAAGCTCATTATGAGAAGAGAAAATATAGTCCCATACTAACTTGTTCTCATTATTGTTCTAAGATTTATCATGTCAGGTGCAATGTGCAAGGGAGGAAAAGAAAACCTTCCTTGCCCTTACCTTAAAAAAAATCCAACAGACAAAACAAGCCAAACTATCCTCATCATGTTCAGTGAGCATATATTTTGTCAAGGCTCACAAAGGGCATGATTAACTCACAGATGTGACTTCCAGGAACCTTTCCAGGCTGGATGCTCCAGGGCAGGGCAGGTCACCCCATCCTGGCTGTCACTACCAAACCAGCTCTTCCCTTGGTGGCAGGGAACACTGGCACTGTGGGAGGAAGATGCTGCTTGAAGGCTTGACAAGATGAAGGAAACCCCAGATAACACTCCTAGCTGGTGGGAATAGGATGCTGATGGGAAAATAGCAGACCTGAGAAAGGGAATTGCCACACAAGGTCAGTTGTGTGTCTGACTGCTGCATTTCACCTGCAATTCTCACTCTCAGCTTCAGCAGAGCAACAAGTCCTAGGGCAGGAGTCCAAAGCTGCTCTGCAGATGGACTCAGTGCCGCATTGGCAGTGCGAGCCCACAGCCCTGGCTCCGAGGGGCCATTCCGAGTCTGAGCTCATCCTCTCGTGCATTGCTCCTCGTGTGCTGCTGAACAGATGCAGTTCATTTTGGAGCTGACATCTGGTGCTGTCAGAGTACATAACTGGTGCTGATTTGCAATGCCAGCTGAGTACTCTGACCTTTTTGGTGCATTCATAAGAGATGATGGTCTGTGTGCTCTGGGTACGCCAGGCAGCGTGTGCTGAGGGTGTTTGCTTGCAGGGATGACAAGGGAGAAGCAAATACACAAAACAGAGCCTGCTAAATCTGGCCAGAGTAAAACCCCACTGGTCAGCTGAAGAAGGGAAGGGGTGACAGATAAATGGAGGGTGTAATGCCCTGATAAACACAGGCATTTCCTCAAATCAGGATTACAAATGTTGCTTCTCAATTCAAGCAGTCTCCTCCTTACCCATGCAAAGAACATTCCCAGAACTCTGCTCTTACCTGTGGAAGTTAGCACAGAAATACTGTGACGTTTTAATAAGATGTTGTCTTCATCCTTCCAAAATCTGGGAGAGCACTGTGAGGTACCATTGAGGCTGAAAAAAAGAGTCAGGGATATCCATACTTCACAGCACAAAATTAATCCTGAGCTATCCTTGAAACCTAACCCAGCATGACTTTAGTGGGAATTTTATATGGGACAAAGCAGCACCCCGTAGAAAGAACAGCTCCAGTCTGGAAGTAGGGGCTCTCAGGACAGGCTAGGCTTGCTTTCCCATACATATTTTTGGGATTTATATTATTGTATGGCTGGAGTTGCTTAAGGTCTTTGGTTTACTTATTTTGTCTCAGTTTTGTGGTGTGCTCAGACTGGGGCCTGGGGAATGGAGAGAGAGGTTGTTTAGGGAGATGCTTTGTTTTCCTAGGCTGTTAGCACCCAGCTCTCACCCACCCCAAATCCTGCTGGAACAGGCAAATGTGGGATCCAACAGTGGAGACCCCCAGCTCTCAGCTGAGAAGGGCACCTGGTGCACTTGTGAAGTGTGAAATGGAGAAGGGCTAGAGGCAGGGGGGAGAGGCCAGGACCTCTCCTCTGCAAACCCTCCGAGTGTCTCTCCCTGCTGGGAAGGAGCTGTGCACCCTCTGCTCTGCTCTGAACTTGCCCTGCTTTGGATTGCATCAAGTGGTGGAAAGCTGAGTGACCACAGGGCTGGGGTGGAACAGCAGAGCAGCTCCAACAGTGCTGAGTGACCACAGGGCTGGGGTGGAACAGCAGAGCAGCTCTGACAGTGCTGAGTGACCACAGGGCTGGGGTGGAACAGCAGAGCAGCTCCGACAGTGCCAGTGCAGATGAAAGTGAATCTAAAAGTGACATACAAATGTTCATCTGCCGAGGTGTGAACAGTGAGTGAGATGTTTAAGGGAGAATTGAACCCAAACCCACAAGTTAGAGCAGCCTCCCTCCACACAGAATCAGGGTCCCATACCTGTATAAAGACCAACACGTGCCCAGGGAAGGGCAGAACTTTGTTCTTGGGTCCTTCAGTTCTAGGGACTTTGAGCCTAGAAGAGACATAATGTGTTTCTTGCAATGGCCTTGAGATCTGTGTCTAAAAGTCAGAAGTAAAAAGCTCTCTCCTTACAAAACTTGCTCAGAAAAGCTGAATTTTAAATGAGGCATTCCTTCAGCAGTGGGACTAATGAAAGCTGATTTCTT
This sequence comes from Acanthiza pusilla, assembly GCA_036630365.1. Taxonomy (NCBI): domain Eukaryota; kingdom Metazoa; phylum Chordata; class Aves; order Passeriformes; family Acanthizidae; genus Acanthiza; species Acanthiza pusilla. The sequence goes on from JAXCHO010000001.1 coordinate 5,772,314, forward strand.
GCAGTTGTACTCTGCAGTTTGATTTTCTGGTGCCAGGAAGGAGGAGGCTCTGGGTGAACATTTTCCTCAGATTTGGGTGCTGATAGCATCTTCCCCTGTGTGGATTCTTCCATGTCTGGGTGAGGGTGAGGTCTGGCTGCAGGCTTTCCACCAGGAGGAATAAGAGTGCCTGTTTTCATGACAGCAGGGGATCTCAGCTGCCTTTAAAACTGCTGCTCCCTTTCAAACTTGGTGCAGAGATCCCCATGGGTTCAAAAATTACCCATGAGGGACACACATGGACACATGGAGGTACATGGAGTGCAATTGTGTGACCCTCACATGCTTGGGAAAATAGGCTAAAAATAATAAAATACAGAGCCTTGTTATTGTCCCAGCTGAACAGTCCTCCCTGGCATATTCTATTAAGCCACTTCTGTTTCACTCAGGTTTTGCATTACTGGCTTGCCTTTCCACAAATGACCTTTTTCATACCAGCCACTGTAAAACTATTGCCATTCTTCATTTAGAAATTTCTAAAGCGTGTTTGCAGAAGCCCTAGACTCTTTTTCTGATGAATCATCCCTTTTTTGAGGAAAGGAGCAAAAAAATTATGTTGCTGACCTTTCTTTACATTTAACAGGATCTTTTTGTAAGTTGAATATGATACCATCCACTCTAGGTAGGAACAGCTCTTCCTGTTCTGTGTCAATGTTTATTCTGCCATTTCTAAAATATATCTGTAATGGTATTTATAGCACAACATGTTTTGTGGGAAAGCCTCACTTTCTTATTCCACATAAAACTGAAAAACCGAGAAACTAAAAGAATATTTTTAAAACATTTAAGAAGACAGGGATAAGTTAATACAGTGAAGCACTTGGTGTCCTGTTTTTGATGAGAGAGAACAAAATCTACCCTTTATTCAGCCCCATCGCAGCTATTTTGCATCTCTTGGGGTTTATTCAGATTTACTCTCATGCACAGCACCACTCTCCACAGAGCAGGGAGGGAGCAGGGCTCTGATGGCAGTGATGAATTAATTGAGTGCCTTGCTGCTCTACACCACCATGGCCATAGAACAGGAAGAAAATCAGATTTGGCTTGACCCCCCTGGCTGTAAGAAAGGTTGGTTTGACGGCTGCATGTACACAAAATATTTGCTACATGCCATGTTATTTCCTGCCCCAGCAGTGTTCTTTATTACTGAGGTCATGACCACTTTTTGGTGTAGGGTTTTAGTTGCTGCATGAAAAAGCTCCTGAACTTGTAACTTTACCACTAAACTTGTTTTTCCAGCTGCTCTGTCACCTACCCTTGCAATGCAGTATAACACATCTCTTGCTGCACTGAGCGCTGATGCTCACCGGTGGTTTGTGAGCATGTTCTAAGGGCAGATGAATGAAATCATGCAGGTCCAAGGAGCTCATCCTGTTCAGTCCCAGAAGATCCCTTTTTGTGCCTGTCAAGGTCTGCAAGAGCAGAGCTGTTCTTGGTGATTCCCATCTTTTGGAGACGGCATGTTACAGACTTAGTGAGGAGCTCATGTCCAGTTAGAAGGTGCTTCCTTCTTTAAAACCTGGCTCCTGGAAGCCTCCCCAGCTACATCTTGTGGATTTCCCATGGAAACGTGGCTGGCTGCCCCCATAAATCACCGCTGCCCATTCTGCCTGGCTGTGTCCATAATGGACAACATTTTGTTCTCTCAGCATCTGGCTCGTGTCTCGCAGCACTGAGCAGACATCTCAGACATCTGAGGCACCACACTCAGCTATTCCACCTCATTCTCAGCTGTTAAATGTGTCCAGGAGAGAAATACTTTGTGCTGCAGCCTTTTCCCATGCCATAATTTCCACCCTTTGCCAGGGCTGAGCTGCAGAGCTGCATTATTGGTGCTGCAGCTGCTTGAAGACCTCATCTCAGCCCAGCGGCAGGGAAGTGGCACCAAGAAGCCCCACTCAGTTCAGCAGCACTGAGGTGTGCAGGGCTGGCTCAGCCTGGGCTGCCAAAACCCACAGCTGACTCAAAACAAAGCTCTTTTGTTCTCCCTCCTTGTTTCATGCAGTAAATAAAAATGAATCCCCCAAGGACCAGAGCATTTAGGCTTAGCGTGTTCCTGTTTGTTCAGAGCATATCAGTCTGTTGTTCTTCCTGGCTAATCAGATAGAGCGGAAACTAAAACAATCTCAATTTGTTGTTCCGTTTTATTCTATACATAATCACTGCTTCTCATTTGCTTCTAAATAGCTGCATAAATACACATTAAATGCAGTGACATCTCTTTTGGGACTCAGTCCAGTGTTTCCTGGTTATTTTCTCGCTTTGAAAGAGATTGGGTTCTCAGATATTGTCACATTTCTTGTAAAATCCTCTGTACTGTATAATGGATATTATAATGCTGGAGTCATTCTTGTGCTCTGCAGGCGTGAGGGGGCTGGTGACACTAAATGAGTGTGGAGGAATAACATGTGCCCACAGACCATGTGTGAAAGCAGAAACAGCTCTCAGTCTGGGCAGACATCAGGGTATTTGGGACCGACACTTCTCCCCCTGTTCCCTCTTCACCCAGCCTTGTCTCCTTCCACTCTGACTCTCAAGCTCCCATCTCAGTTTGCAGGGATCACTTTGGGTTAGTGGCTCACTGATCCTGAAGAACTGCTGGCTCTTCTTTAGGTCTGGTTTCCGTCACCCTGCACACATGCTGTCACTTTGGGCTTTTCAAAGAGCCTTCCTGCCCATCACAAGCATAATGGCACTTCAGGCATTCAAGACTGACGTAGATACAGGTCTCAGAATCTGAATTTTTGACTGGCCAATAACTGTCCTTCCAGTACAAAAAGAGATATTTGATGCTGTACACACTGACTGCCAGCTCTAGAAAAATGAGCACTGCAATCTCTGCAGAATTCATGAACTAATTTTGGCCATCTTCCAGCACTTTCTGAATTTGTTTCCCAGAGATGGGCAGCAGGAGGAATATTCTCCACCCCTGAGGACAGAGGCTTTCAAATTCCCCCATTCCGGCAGTTTCACAGCATTATTCCAGAGCAGCAGTGACCTCAGGCAGGCACATCCCTTGGGTGCTGACACATCTGGGCAGCTCAGAGCAGGAGGAGACTGAGCCCACATCTGTCCTCGGTGTACCACACAGTCACATTGTTGTTTTAGCTTTCATTTTCAGTTTGTTCATTTTAGCAGGAGAATCACGAGGGCAGCCTCATCCATTTAAGCCAACCCCTGGGTAGGTTTTTGCAGTGTGGCGTAGCGAGAGCTGATGTACATTTTTCCAGAAAGGGCGGTAATTAATTCAAAAATATTTGTTGCAGTTTTACTATTTCACTCTAATAGTGAGGCACACATGTCCAAAACATGTGCGCATCATGTGAGATGCACATATGAACATAAACAGCGATTTGGTAAAGAACTGGGACAAATCCTGAGGGTGAACACAGCTCACATGTAACTGAGGTGCTGTAACACAGATGGATTTGAAGCCCAGTCCCTGGCATTTTACATCCTTTGGTATGCCATGTGCTTCTCACATCTACACCACAATTTGTCACGGCTGGTTACGTCCGCACATCATGTTCAATACATTTCCCAGGCGCAAAATGAAAGATGATCAGAGAAGTTCTGAAATACCTGACGCGGGGAAACTGGGAGATTAATTGCAGCATTAAGGATGAGTGTGGCACAAAGTGGGAGCTGGAAGAGCTCTGCTCCAGGGGAAGCATCTGCTGAGCTGCTCCTTGTGGAGAACCACTGTGCACCACTTTGACATTTTGGTTATCGAGCAGGGCAATATCACTGCCCCCAGTATACCCAGTGCAAAATGAACTGGTGTGAGCGTGGGGTGGGAGGGAGGATGGATGCCCACCAGCCCTGCCCCGAGCACATGGAAAAGTGCTGAGTTTGTCCTGCTGCAATCTCAAAGATCAGGCAGCAGGCTGGGATGGGGGAACCCTCGCAGAAAAGCAAAATATCCTTCCCCTTTGTCTGTTTTTTTGCCTCCCCCCCAGATGCGTGTGTATCTTAGAACGGAAAATGTCAGGCATAGCATCCAGACAGTCATCCCTCAGCAGATGGGAGCCGGGGGGAAACAAAACTCTAAAAGAAGAGGACAGTATGAAAAAGCAGCTAAAGCAAAGCAAACAAACGGGGACAGAGGGAGCTGGGCATCTCTGCTGCAGAGCGATGCACACGCTCTTCTCGCAGCAAAACGCGCCTCTCGTGCTGTCAGCTAATTACCCACAGCCAAGCCGAAAGCGGTGCGGGGGAAAGCACGGGGGGATGTGGAAATGCACAGGGAAGGGCAGGCAGGCTCCGGAGGAAAGCCAGCGGGGTGGGAGCGGCCGCAAGCGCGGGGCAAGGCTGATCTCTAGCGGCGCGATCGCTGCTCTGTGCTCTCCGCTGAATGTTTGGTTTCTATTCCCCGTCACGTCCAATCCAGCTCCTCCTATGGCTAATGGAAGGAGGAAAGGTGGGAAAAGGAGAGGTAGATGCCAGGCTCGACATGTTTTTCGTTTGTTTTAAATAGTTTTCTTCCTAGTTCTAAAAAAAAAAAAAAAAAAAAAAAAAAAAACCAAAAAAAACCCAAAAAAAACCACCACACACACACACCAAAAAAAAAAAAAACCACACACCAAAAAAAAAAAACCCACCAAAAAAAAAAACAACAAACAAACAAACAAACAAAAACAAAAGGCAAAAGGCAAAACCCCCCCAAAAACAAAAACCAAAAAATGAGAAGAAAAAGCGGGGATGGCCCTTCATGCATAATGTTTGCATGGTTTCAGCTTGCTGCCATCTCTATGGATCCTTAGGCTGATTCATGCCTCTCTCTCTGGCAGCATGGGCCCGACACATCCTGCTTTTCCTGGCATTAAGGAGAAGCCAGTGAAGAGCTTTGCAGCTGGAGGAAGCTGCATGAACAAAATAACTCCTGCTGAGGAATCCTCCTCATTCAGCCATGTGCACAGCTCCAGGGGCCAAGGTCTGCTTGGTGAGCTCTCAGGCGCAGGCAGGTGTAGAAGGAAAGAACTGCCCTATTTCCATGTTCTTTGGGGCTCTTCCATAGGAAAAGTGATGTTTCCTCTGCAGGGTTTCCTTCTCCCCTTGCAGGGCAGGCAGGATAGGCTGTTTTTCACCTCGAAGGGGACACCAAATGGCTCTTTCTTCTCTATTTCCCATCCAGGTAAGACTTCTGTACTCCCTCATTTGGAGGCCACAGTGATGGAAGACAAACTTAAAAGCCTTCGTACTTATTTATATACTTATTTATATAGCGGCTGCAGAGCATTGGGTATTATTTGTTGCAGGCTCCTGCTTCTCTGCGTTTTCCAGCTCATATTGAAGTCATAATTGCATTTTAAAGTAGGATCTTTGGGAAGCGCAGATCACAGCCTGTAATAAGTGCATGACAGTCCAAAGTGTTGCTCTGCAGCTCTGGGGAGCACAGAGACGCCAGGACGGCAGGAGCCACCAGCCCAGCTGTGTGGGGCTCATGGATGTGCAGGAAAGACACAGATTAAATGATCATGGATCACAAAGAAACATCCAGTGATGCTTCAGCAACAACAGGATGCTGTTAAGCCTCTAGAAAGCTCTAGAAACAGCTTGCACAGGTAGCACTCTCTGTCACATGAATATGGTATTTTTTCCCTGCACCCAGCACATGCACAGATAAATGTGTGTGCAGCGCTGTGTTCAGACACATCTGCACATCTGGATCTTCTGCACAGTGTCCAGAGCTGTCCTTCTGACCATGGCCTGGGCTCATGGCTTACGATGGCACTGGAGCAAGAGCTGGTGCAGGCCGTGTCCCTGGTGCTGCCTCCAGCTGTCCAGCAGCTCTGTCCCCTCCTGTCCCTCCTCTGTGACCCCACACTCACATTTCTGTTCATTATGCAAAGCAGGAGCAAAGGCTGCTGCTCTCAGCAGCGCTCACACCCTGAGAGCATTGAGGGCAAAGCCCTGCTCTGCTCATGTGCTCACTGTCATTCCTCACGGGTAATGGCTGCTGCTAAATCAGCCCCAAATCGGTTCTCCAAACAGTGCTTAACTGCTTACATGCTTAGAAGTAAACCACGTTTAGCTGCCTTTAATGCTTTTCCATCTCTATTTTTATGCATTAAGATCAATTTCATGAACTTTCCTAGGTAAGATGATTGCCATCGGCAGGAAGAATGTAGTAAATTAATTATAGATGTGTGTTAAATTACTTTCATTACCACTCTGAGTTCTGGGAGGGAGTTGTGTGAGCAGGATGACTGATGAAACAGTGTTTTTACATATTCCCCCGGTAATGGATATTTTTACTTGGCTGCCAGTGTTGTTTCTCAGCTCAGAGAAGCTGGAATTGCACATTTCAGAAAATGGAGGTTCAGTCTAAAATTGACCTCCAAAGATTGCCAGAAAGCTGTGGCTAGGACAGACTGTCTGGAACACAAGCTGTCTGCTCAGGGCCTCAGTGATGCACAAAGGTGAACTGAGGGAGGATTCATCCTCTTTACCTCAGGCACACCCAAACCCAAGGCAGACACTTGCATTTGGGGTGTTGTTCCTTCAAACTAACAAAGGCGTAACAGCCAAGACAAAAGTCAACATGAGTGGAAAGTTACTTTCCATATTCACCTTATAACAACCTTGGTGCAGGGTATTTTCTAGGGATTAATGACCAGGCCAGTTTAATGGCTCTGTGCTGAACTTCAGGCTATCAACTTTTCACAGCCTATCATTAATCCCTGGAAAATATCTAGGTTCATAGCAGATATGAGTGAAAAATAATGCACATGTGAAGGTAAGTATAGTGTTATATATATTGGGATTGGTGAAGGTAAGTGTTTAATCATGTATTGGCCCTAATTGCTAACTCCAGATGAACTTCAGAATACAAGTAAATGAGGTACAGCTTAGTTACTCTGTAATTACAAAGCAGCTTCACTGCACTTCTGTTTATGTGGTGTATAATTACTAACTTCTCTGGCTGAAAGCTGAAATCATAATATCACTGTACCTCATGTTTCATACTGAAATGTGCTGCACAATACTGTATTTTGAAGGATGTCTGTAACAGGTAAGTCAGAAGACAAATACCTACTCAGGAAGTTAATTCAATTTATTTCTAGCCACTGCACTCACAATCTTTTGTGATTTAAAAAAAAATCAAAAAAGATTGTGAGATTATGAGATTATGAGATTATATTGAAAGAAATAAGAAACATAAATCAATATACATCATGTCCCATACATCATGTATGAATCAACATACATATATGTCCAACATACATACATTCATGAGCTGTGAATAAACTTTATTGCATGGTTTGTCCTGCCTGAAAGAGTGGAAAAGGGAGCCCAGACACAGACAACAACCTGTGTTCCCTGGCTGTGGTCCGGGGGTGGGAGTGGTGTTGAGAAGAGCTCCCTTCTCACTTCCCATTGTGACTGGCACCTGGCTGGCATCAAAGATGCACCATCAAAGGTGCTTTGAGGATCCCTCCTGACACCACATTTGAGACACTCACAGTCTCTTAGCACATCAATCCTGACACCCCAGGGGAATGCAGCCCCTGCACCCCAGCCTCCAGCAGGTGGGTTTTCCCTTCGATCTGCAATGCTGGATATGGGGGCATGCATGTGTGGGTTATCTCAGAAGTCTGAAGCACATCACAGAGATTTCCCTCCCCACGCTGCCTCTGCAGGAGCAGGGCTGTGGAGGTTTCCATTAGACTTGTAGAAGTGCCAAGAAAAACTCCACAGTCTGCTGGGAGAATAATTAGAGTTGGCAAGTTTGCTCAACAAGCACTTCTCATACATAGTATTAATGGGTGATAGGTAGAGTCTGTGTTTTTTTCACTTAATAATGCATGGAACCTCCTAGATATTCTCAGGATCTCTCTCTGGAGCTCTGCTTTGTGATCAGAGGCATAACTAATGGTCAGGACTGATTACATACTGATTAAAACTACTTAAGAATCTCATCTGTCCAGGAAGGCAATTCCAGGCTCTGCAGCACAAGGCAAGTGCTTGTCCCTATTTCATTTCAATTGTACTCATTCATCTGCTTTGCACATCAAACGGGATCCAGGATTCATAAGGAGCCTTTTGGGTCAGAATTAGACCTTGAAGCTGGCATTTTTGGTGAATGAATATCCTCCCCTCCATGGAAAACAATGGATTTGACCAGGAAAGTGTAGACCCACGTTCTTGTTTGGCGCCTATCTCAAACAGCAGGGTTCCCACAGGAGGTGGGAGTTTCTTCCTGGGACACATTTTGATGGGATACCTTTGCACCCTGGAGACAGAAGTCCAAAAAGATCTGGAGAGCCTACGGGAAGCCTGTATTTCTCTGTGTCTCTCTTTCCATGGATTTAGTCTGGTGTGAAAAATGACAAATTCATGGGCTGGGGCATTGGACTATGGGCTGGACCACCCAGAGATGATGATGGTGCAGTGGTGGGTGGCACCAGCTGAGGAGTTTGCAGACTGTCAGATACTTTGTCTGAAATAGACCCAAGCTTTGGCTCCTAGGGGCAAAATGCAGGACTCTGTCCTGTGTGCCTTGAGGGACAACCCTGTCCTTTCCAGCATAAAATACATTGGCAATAGATCAGTTTCCTTCTTATCCCTCCTAAAACCTTCTGGGCACGTCTGTCTTGATAGATGAGACACAAAACAGCCCTGTCTTCACCAAAAGGCTTTGAACTCCACGCTGGCCTGTTGGGATTGCCTGCAGCCTTTCCCCCAGCGTGGGCTGGGAAACACTGACTCAGCCACCCAGTGTGGCACTGACAGCCTTTGCAGAGGAGCAGTGCTGGACACGCTGGCTCTGAAGAGGCTTTACAGCACTAATGATCTCCAGAGGTCCGGCCCAATTCCATGCAGTTCCAAATGGTGTCTGTGATTCTGTGAGAGCTGACACAGACAGCCCTGGGCACCAAGAATCTGTCACTGGGTTACCTGTGAAATCAGAGAAATCAGAATGTGAATGCATCTTTTGAGCACTGGGAGGGACTGTTCTATCTGGAGGGTACAAACCTGGGTGTCTGTGCCAGAGTCTCCGTGAATTCTGTGGTCCCTGCACGGTGCTGCTCACCTGAAGATTTGCCAGCCTGGCTTGCACTGTAAAATGCTTATTAGGCTATCCAGCAAATTGCATCTTGAATGGCTGATTAAAATATGATCTATCATTCTTCAATGACTTTGTAGTGCTTCAAAAGCATTGGAATAGGGGAAAACATACTGTTAAAAAGTATAAAAACTGGATGTTATGACAGCTAAGTGCTGTGTAAAGTTAGTGTGGTTGAATAAGGGAGTTTAAAAAGAGTGAAGGCAGGGAAGTCATTAGAGGAAGCATTTGACGTCCAAAACCATGAGTAATACTAAAGTTGAAGAGATGTAGAGTATGTTTCAGAAAGTAATGTCATTTAAACAAACAAATTAAAAATAAAAAAAAAAAAGACAGATAATTTTCAAATATTGTCCAAATTTATGCCTTTTTGGAGGGAGGGTACATATACTTTTCCCTTGGATAGATATCCTCTCTAACAGTTTGATGGAGGCACTAAGGGCTTGGATACCTCAAGCCATGTGGGACTGTGTTTGTTTGAGCCTTTAGACACCTGTGCTCCTGACCATGGTGAGGTTCACCCTCTGCAGAAGGTGTAGCACAAATGTCACCACAGGGTCACACCTTGCCCAGTGCTGGGCTCTGCAGGACAAAGGGCTGTACAGCTTTTAAAAGGGAATTTTGTGGTGCTGTTAGTGGTGATAACAGGGATAGGGTTTCGACCACAGTGACACAGAGCATCCCATTCACCTATGGATGTTCATTTTTTTGGTGTCAGGATGTAAATGACCCTCTTCCCGAATCCAAGCTGAAGCACAGCAATACTTCAGTGAGTGTCAGCACAGACAGAAAATCAAATCTGTGTTTCTGAGCTGTGCTGCCATTGCGGGAAGCTTTGCTGACAGTTATGAATGTCACTCATCAAAACGCCCTCACACAGTTCTGATAAGTCTAAATAATACTATTTTACACACAATGTCACTGTCACTGCAGAGGGCATGAAACTCATCTTTTAAATTCATTCCAGATGTAATCTGAATGCACCTGTATTGTCTATGAGGCGTTTTCTGAACGCGGCCAAATAAATTTGGTGTCAGCTGCCATGGGAACTGTCCTTCTGAATAATCTCCTGTGTCGTCTAAAATGATTGCATATTTCAAACATATAGGTTGGCACTTCATTTGTTTGTTTGCTCGCTAGCTAATTTTTAACACAGTTACTACCAAGTTGCCTCTATTCATTTGTGGTTCCAGACTTGTCAAGTCTCCTTGTGGGTTTTGCACTTTCTGGACACAGTTCATTCTTTTTATTGGAAAGATGTTTATGTGTGGGGAAAAGCAGTGCCTGCTCAATGTGTGATGGCAAAAAATGCCCCTTTCTAGTAGTGTGACACTCTACCACACGGCATGGTCGCTGCTCTATTTTTCTTTTAAAAAGGGAGAGAGGAAGGTGTACAAATTTTGCCCATCAAAGGAGTGAAATATTTGAATTCTACCTCCATGCCTTTAAATTCGGAAAGCTAAATACAGGGAGGGTAAAAGTGAGGGGAGCTGTAAATAAAAAGGTGGGATAAATCCAAATCCCATCTGTGGTACTTGTCTCACCTCCCCATCGAACACCACTCTTTCGTGGTTGTTGGGAATGAGGGTTCAGCATCCAAATCAGGCTCTTGATGAAGTTCAAGCAACCCTGGAAACAATGGGCTACTGCTTCTAATAAGGTCACAAGCTAATGAAATATGAAAAAAAGTCTCATAACTGCACTCCAAAGAAAGTGTTTGCCATCATCCCTGCACGTCTGATATCCCAAATATCCCCTCGTGCCTAGTACGCATATTTATGGTACAACACTCACACCTCTTGACTTGCCTACTCAGGTGCTTTCCAAACCTAAGTAAATATGAATATTGTGTTCAATTTGCCACACAAATCACTAAATTAGATGCAGAGGCAGCTTCTACTCCGTCACAAGAGCTTTTTGTAATGGTTATTTCATATTGCACCAGTCATTTTTAATAACTGAAGATGTTCCTAGGAAAGTTTGAGAGTTTTTCAAGAAAGGATTACAGCTTGAGCCTACAAGGTGTTGAATTCGTGGGATTTGAGTCAATGAAGCATTTCTAGGGCTACTCACAGGCTTATAAGTACAGAGTTATTTGTCATTGCTGTGCTGCAGTGATTACTGGGATGTCATGATCAGAGGTTTTGAGTGTAGGGTGGCAGCAGGAGAAAGTAACAGGGAAAAGTCAGGCCACCCACCACTAAAAACCCAGCCATAATCACCAAAACTTTCTTAAAATAGTCTGGCTTCCTCCCTGACAGAAACAGTGCCATAGTCTTAAAGGCAGTGTAAGTTCCTTTGACAGGAGGGTGAGTGGGTTAAATGAAGAAGCTGCTTCATTTTAGAAGAATCCCAAAGCCTTAAAAATCTACTTATCCAATGAAACACTTTTTGCCCTCGGGGGCAGTTTAACAAAGGCATCTTTCCCAGAGAATTTTCACAGATAGCTGAACAGAAAGCCTTTTTATTAAAAATGTTATCTGTATTAACAAAGTTTTATGACCTAAAAAGCTTGGGGTTTCTGGGAGATGAGTAGCCTGAGTGTCAGCTCCTGCTGTAAGGACAGCTGGGGATCTGGGCCATTGCACCGAGAATTAATTGATACAGCCTGGTGGAAAGGTATGGAAATCATCTTGTCAGGTCCTTGCCAAGTCATTCTGAATTGCTTTCAGCCTCCTGGGCCCTCAGAGCTGGAAGTGTGAGCCAGGCTGGCCCAGACCACCGAGGAACCCAAAGGAACCCAAATCAGCAGGAACAGGAGGCTATGGTTAGGAGTTGTGTGATGATGCACATGGAGCCAGGACTAGAAACCCTCTGAGGGTAAACTCCTGACTGAATCAAAAGGCAGCATTACGCACGTGGGAGAATGTAAACTCATTTCATGTTTTAAATAGTTTTATTAAGTATATGACAGCTTCCAGAAGGCATATAGGAAATATTCACAACCTTCTATCAATGCCTTTTTTAATGAAATATCACAGATATATTTGACAGAAATAAAGGGTATTAAAAACACAGCACTGAAAGCCTAATTATATTGTATAGATTTTTTTCTAAGAGAAAATACAAGATATTAATGACATAAGAGTAAAATTAAAGTCCTACTGAAGTCAATGGCCAAAGGCCACTATTCTTCAAAGAAACAAAAGAATTCACAGAAAAGGTTTCGTACAAGAAGATATACATTACCTAATTTTAAGAGTACAGTGTATTTATGAAAGCCTTTTTACAAACCTTACTCGTGGTGTGTGAAAGTGACAATTAAATACAGTTCTTCAACGACAAAATCATGGAAAATATGATCTGATCACATGAGGGTACCTTTGAAGCACTGCAGACAGGGCTGTGGTTTAATACACCACTATCCATGGTGTTCCGTATTTTCTACCAAGGGGACACCTGTGCTCAGCAGGGCTTTTAGGCATCTAACTCAGGGCACTGGATTCCATTTCAGCTCTGGCACGCCTAAGCTTTATTCACTGATGCAATGATGCCCAAAGCTCCTCTGTGCTTCAGTTCTTCATTTGTACAATTAATTAATAGTGGCAACACTTACTGCCTCACCAGGGTGTTGTAGAGAAAAAGCACGCTAGAAATGGTAAGGCACTCAGAAATTGGATAATAAGGACTTTGCAACCTCCTAGGGAAAATTTAAATTTGCACTGTTCTAATGTAGATCAAGGGTTAAGCCTTTTAAGACTAAATTTCTGCTCCACGCAGACAAAGCACCTGAAGAAGGACTCCTGTAGCACGTCAGCCTTGTGCTGGCCCCCTGCACAACGTCACCTTTCCCTTTTCCCTGGGAAATGGGAAATATCTAAAGGGAAAGCTTGCAGGACCCTTGGTATGCAAGTGGATACTGCAGTGGCCCAGCAGTTTATAAGAATCAGGACTTGTTTCTGTTCTAGTCTTCTCCTACAACAAAGAAGAGGATGCACATGGCAGAGGATAGAGTAGAATTTAAACACCTAGCGTGATTTCACAGCTGGTGCTCACTTGAGCAACCCAGAAGTCATTTCCTCTTCAGACCATGAGAACAACTTTAAACTTCATTTGTGCCGTTAATTTCCTTTTTTATTCCTTCCTCTCTCAAAGGTTCCAGCTCAGGCCCATCCCGCGCAGAGTCTTTGTTCAAGTTATTTCTACCTTCATTTTCTGTCCTTACAGATTTTAGATCCTCTTCTTTTGTCTTTCTTTCCTTCTTCTCCTTGGCAAGCGCACGATAGTTATAATAATTCATGATGAACAGAAAGGTTCCTGCCAGGACCATCACAGCTCCACATTTAATGAACATATATTTATAGTCCCCGAAGGTATCAATAAGAATTCCTGTAAAATATGTGTTTAAAAAAATAAATAGTAAAAAAAAGAATTTTAAAAAGAGGAAATTTAGAGATGTAGGCATTTAGAGATATTTAGAGAAATTTAGTGATATTGTGTTTTCAGATCCTGTAAATAAAGAAGCACTTTTGTGAGTTTATGATAAGACATTTCTGAACTTCTGATCTCTTCCACAAATACCCTGAGCCTGCAAAGACTGAACATGTGTTACACTAAGACTGCAGGGAGCTGACATTGGCACAGGGGATGCTCTGATAATTTGCACAGCTCAGTAGAAGGGGACAGGACCTACACTGCAAAGTCTGGACTTTTCTAGCACACCCAGTTTTTCGTGCTAAACAAATCCTCTGACCACAGAGCCTGCGGGCAGCCTTTCCACTGACCCCACTGATCAGCTGCAGGGATATCCATTTGGCTTGGCAGTCAAAAAGGAGCAGCTTTTGGGAAAACTTTCACAAAACGGCACTGCCAACTGGGCCTTGTCCCAGGCTCTTGGCAAAGACCCTGTGATTTATTCCACCACGGGTCACCGCCAGCATTAGAGGGGACTCAGCTTTTGGTCACAGCTGCCCTTTCTGCATTTACACTCGTGATCTAAAGAGGAAAGGGCACAGCGTGGAACTGGAAAACATTAGTTCCAGGGAAAGCAAAGATGATGCTGTCAATGTCAGATAATTTCAATGCCAAGACAAATGTGACAGGTCCCTCTCAAAGGTTAATGCCTCTGCTACAGAGTTACAGAGTAATTGAAGGGAGATGGCTTAATTGAAATGTCACCATTCTCCATTATGTCAAAATGTAATGCAAATCTTATTGGGATTATGATCCTGACCATTAATTCCCATTTACTGGGCAACACAGACCATTCTTAACACCCGAAATCTTAATTAAAGTAAGGCCCACTCCTAACCTGGCCTTCACAGTACAATCTTCCCTGAAACTGGCCCATCATCCATTAGCTCTCTGACTTTTTGGAACATGTTCTGCTCCTTAAAGAGAGGGACCTTTAATTACTTCCCAATTGACCCTTAATGTTGAAAAGCTGATGATTAATTATCCCACTGCATTGCACTAACAAGGGCTTTTATGGTCACCAAATAGATTTCCTGATCACGAAAATAATAATTTTTAACTGGTTTTGGTTGGTGGTTTTTCTTGAATCCTCCCTATCTGTCTTGGTACACCATTTTCAATGCACTGTGTTTTTCATGCTACTAGTGTAACATCAACCAAATGCTAATTGCAACAATTTTTCCTTTTCTGCTCATCAGGATGACCTAGAGGTCTCCTAAATAGGTTTCAATGAGAGTTTTAATGAGTAGAGTATTGGAAAATTCAACAGTAGGATAGTCTTGCCTCTTTTCCTTTGAGAATAAGATAAAGTCATAAAACACACTGGGAACAATTTACTTAGTTCATTAAAGCAGAACCCTGCAGTAGGTTATTAAAATGCCAAAGAACCAATAAATTTGCTGCTTATTAAAATGGTGGGGAAAACCCTACAAAACTAATATTACTGATTATTACACAGAACTGCTTTAGCCTCATTAGCAGTCGCTGGTCATTAACTTAATCTCCCACACAGAAAATTATATAATTCAGAAAACGGTCATTTTAAAATCATATTTTCTTTTGTTTGTCATTAATTAAATAATGAATCTCTAAGAGAGCAAGAGGATACAGCTGCTTCTGTCACATTATATGAGCTGCGTAGTAATATGAAGAATTAACAGCTCTGCAGGATGTGTCATATGGAGCATTAGACAGATCTCCATTTAGAATGCAGGAAAAGAGTTCAAACTGCAAGAGGAGATCACTCTATACAGGGAGTATTAAGGCTTTTAAATCACAAGAGATCACTGCTCTTACTTATCTTTAGATTACTGAAAGTCCTCCTGGAGACTCGGTATTGTCCACATGGACCTTTTTGGGCACTGCCTTTTGATATTTCAAACCATTCCATCCAAAATTAACCTTTTGTTTTATTATTTTTAGAACAGACTTGAGTCTTCCAGCTGCACTAAGATGACTGAAATTCGTAAGTGAAGTACTCAGAGCCTTAGACACAAACAGCAAGGCTTGAGTTTGAGTCAACAAGAGGCGTTCATAGAACTGTTGTGTTTTACTGTGCTGAAGTTGTGGCCAACTCCAGCCTTTTGTGAAAGGAGGAATCTCCAGGAGGAGCTGTCTGAAGTGCAAGGTTCTTGGTGCTGTAGAAAGTCCTGCTCTGCAAGTTCAATTCAAGTGTTTGAAGGGATCTGGGACTAAAAGATCGTTCTCCAAAACTGACTTCAACTGGAGGACTACCCAGAAAGGAGCAAAGAGAAAAACATCAGGATATCCTTCCGTGTCCGGTTACTGTTGAAAAATGGTTTGAAGAGCAGGACCATGATA
The DNA here is from genome assembly GCA_036630365.1 of Acanthiza pusilla. Lineage (NCBI taxonomy): Eukaryota > Metazoa > Chordata > Aves > Passeriformes > Acanthizidae > Acanthiza > Acanthiza pusilla. The sequence goes on from JAXCHO010000001.1 coordinate 5,788,158, forward strand.
TGCTAGAGGCTCTGCTTTTGCAGCCTCTGCCACCACAGAATACAGACTAGGCATTGTGCGAGCAAAACCTTGAGGGTAAGCTGCAAGGACAGTGTCCTTGATGGTCTGGGAAGCACCGAATTTTATGAAAGAGAAATTGTGGTCAAAAGAATGCAAAACATCAGATTAAGGGACCACGAGCTGGGAGGGGACAAGTGATGCAGCTTGCAGTATGCAAGTAACCAATAATAGTGTGACTGGTACTCTTACTAACCAATGACATAATGACGTGTAAAACCTGCTAGCTGCTGGAAGTCTCACTTAAGTCTGAGAATCTAAAGAAGTTGTCGGAATAAAGCTTGTATTGATCACATTGATCCTGTATTGCTTATTCTCCTCGTCGTTTGCGGTGCGCAACCTTAAATGGGATAACATTAAATGGTGCCAGTCCAACCTTAAATGGGATTACCTTAAATGGGACTACCTTAAATGGGTATTTTTATACCGCCTTAGGTTACTAGTGGAAAAATGTTGGTTGTGAAGCAGAGAAAACACATTTAGAATAATTCCCTACAAACCATCCTTGCAAGAGCCTAAATCCAAGTGCCAACCCAGCGGAAACAGAGGAGGAAGCCCCACTCACCTCCAATAGGTGGTCCCAGCAGGATCGTGCAGCACTCGGCGATGGTGACAAGGCCGACGGCGCTGGTGAAGCGAGCGGCGCCCACCAGGTCCATCAGTGTCTCGAAGAGCATGGCGCACACCATGCCAAAGGCCAGGCCGAAGAAGCTGGAGTACACGATGAGCCCCGTGTAGCTGGAGGCCAGTGGGCACAGCAGGTGGCAGGCGCCGTTGAACGCAATGGCGAAGCTGAAGAAGTACTGAATCCGTGGCCTCACCCACCTGCTGTTGGCAACGATGCCTGTGGCGGGGCGGGCGACCATGTCCACGATGGCCAGGATGGAGAGGAGGAAAGCAGCTGAATATTCGTCGATGCCGGTGTGCTTTGCGTAGGGCGCCAGGAAAACAATGGGGGCAAAGAATCCCAGGAACATGAGCACGTTTCCGATCAGGTAAATCAAGAATCCTCTGTGTTTAAAGAGGGAAAAATCAAGGTACTGATTGACTTTTTCAAAGCAGTCCTTTCCTCCTTCCTCTTCTGTTTTGTTCTCCATGGGGACATCTGGGGAACTATTTATTTCCAGGCCATCTTTGGTGAGCTTTTCTTTCAGAGCATCCTTCCCTTCTTCAATCACCTGGGTTTTGACCGGTGCTGTGCCTGCCCCGATGGGTCTAAAGAGCGCTCCTGCCACGCAGCAGTTTAATAAAATTGCCCCAAGAATTAAAAAGCTGCCCCTCCAGCCAAAATTGTCAAAAAGGAATTGGTTGAGAGGTGCCAGGGTGCAAAGCATCACGGGGCTCCCTGCCATAGCAAGGCCATTGGCGATGGGTCTTCTCTTCAAGAAGTATTTCCCTATGATTATCACTGATGGCTGAAGGTTGAGAGCAAGGCCAAATCCTGGAAAAGAGTTCAGATAAACAAAGGAAGATTTGAGACCCATTTCTCGTCAGCTCATCGTTTAAGGAAATTCACAGACAGTTGGTTCACTGGTGGCTCTTCAACACAATAATCTGGATGCAAACTTTGCCCAGGGTGTCTCTAAACTTCTGGCTGCCACATTTGGGTGACCAGACCCCAGAAACACCTTTTCAGTCAGAGAACACCCCTTCCTTTTTTACTGCAAATCTCTTGGGCAGCAAAACTAGCACCAAGAGTTTGCTTCACAGTGAACTGAAACCATTCCGTCATGGAATTCTGGAAAGTTCTGCCCAGACACAGCAGCCTTTCCTGGGGAGAGGATGGATCTATTTTTTTTTTTAAATGGCAACTCCCATTTTGAAGAAGGTTATTCTGGCTTGGACAGACCAAAACGCATCCATCTGGGGCTGCCTCCTCTTCCATGGGCACCCAGACCTGCACAGAAAATAACATCACCCTCCTCAGCCACGATTGATTTGGTGCTGTGAGCAATACGAATCTGATGCAAAAGATTAAGAGGTCTGCAAGTACACAGCAAAACAGCTACAGAGGATGCTAATTACCCAGGACCCTAGAGTGCTTCTTTTAATTAGAATTTATTTGTACTGCATTTAGATATATAAATGCCATTATAAATCTGCACTGCTAATTCAGTTGGCCAGCTTCTCTTGCACAGGTGGAATCTGAAGGCAGAGATACCAAATGCTGTGATGGTCTCAGTTTTCTGTGGTTCTGTTCGAGAGAATTGCCGCATAGAATCATAGAATTATGGAATCATTAAGGCTGGGAAAGACCTCCAAGGCCATGGAGTCCAATCCTCACCTTATCAATTAGACCAGAGCACTGAGTGCCATGCCCAGTCATTTCTAGAATATTTCCAAGGATGGTGAATCCACCACCTCCCTGGGCAGCCCAGTCCAGTGCTTAATCATCCTTTCAGTGAAAAAATTCTTCCTGATGCCCAACAATTCTTCCTGATGCCCATAATCAATACTCAAACATCAATAATATTTTCAAGCATTTCTTTGATGTCCAGTATTTTCTTAAAAAAGTTAATTTTTCAGAACCCCATCAAAATGGCATTTCAAAATCATGCCACATATTTCCCACTCTATCATCCACGAAAGAATGAGCCACATTGGAACAAAGCAGAAATGTAATTCTTGAAGTGATTATATCAGAGAACATGAATCCTGAAAATAGGGTCATGCAGATTTTTTCTTGTTCATTAGTCGATATAATTAGTTTGTTTAACTGTGCAGTACATAATTAGGCATATTGCTTTACAGAAGAGAATTTAGAAAGGTCAAGGTCCTCAAAATTAATTAAGGAACATTATCATTAGTCACTGATAGAGCAGAATCCAACTGATGCAGCAGAATCCAGCTGATGTTGGATAGATTCATTCTAAATGGATTTACAAAATTATGGTTTTTCCCAAGTCTAAAATTCTTTTTTTTTTTTAATTACTTCGAAGTTTACAACATTAAAAAGAAATTGAAATGGCAACATATTAAAATAAATCTGGATACGAAACGTTCTCAGCATGAACTTCTTTAGATAGTCCATATATTTGGCAGGGCACATCTTTGGGAAGTGCAGCCTGATTGTAATACGGGGCCAAATTCGGGGTGACCTGAGAATCACAGAGGAAAACCACAGCCCTGGTTAGAGAACAAACTTGGACAGTGCTGAGATATAGGAATGCATCTTCTTTCACCTGAGGAGATGCAGCACAGGGGTGAGAGTTTGTTTTAACTCCCCATTTCCCAGGCTGGTCAGTAAGGGCAGAAACTGAACCATCATTTCCACAGACTCATTTTTGGTAGTGACACACCACATGTCTTCCAGAGGAGGAAAATCAGACTGGATGCCAGCTACCCACTTAAACAATAATCAACTCAAATTTTTTATTATGTGAACATTAATTTGCCAGTCGGACAAATTTAATTTAATATTACCTCATGCTCTTCCCATTAATTAAATTTGGAGACTTTCAAATTGAATAACTGGAATTTCAATTTACTTTAAGCTTTTGGCTGACTTTAGTTGGAAATATTTACATCCATTTTATTGCAGTTTTCAGAAACTACAGCAGCTTTTCCATAGCTGGAATTGTTACTCAATAACCACATTTTCTCCCCAGGGATATGACAGAGAGGTCTGTCAGTGGTACTGCAAGAACAGAAGCAAACCTGTGCCAGAGGGAGTGTCCCTTCCTGGATTAAATACATCTCACTCATATTAGAAGGAAATAAGTGATGCTACAGGAGTCAGCTGTGTAGTTATTGATCTTGTTCTTATTTTATTAGCAAGGAACAATCTGACCAGGTATTTTAATGCTCAACATTTGCAGCCATGGCAAAGACTCTACTCTCATTAGTCCACATGCCTCACCCAAGATCCCATTTTATTTCATGGCAGTCTAATTGGTACAGATTGAACTAAACTCCGACCAGTTGTTACTGCCTTGCATTTAGCTTTGAAATTTGCTGCTTCTACCTCAGATTTAAGAAGAGGTTGCATGTTTAAACACCTATTTGATGCATCCAGGCTGGCGTCTGTCCAGGTCGACAGCTTGCAAACCCCATTTCTTTTTCTAAGCACTGTAGGGAAACAAATGGGAAGCGTCCGTGGGGTTTCCAGCGTATGCAAAGTGCCTCGTGCAGCCCAGAGTGCCATCAAGGACAGAGCTGCCTCCACCAGCAGAGCCTGGTTCCTGCTCTGCATGCAAATGGAAACAGGCATAATCGAGTTGAGATTGCCGTGTCTAATCCCTCCACTGCGAACAGACACTTCCTGCTCTGCTCCTCTGAAGAGAATTCTGTTCATATGGCAGCGGCACAGGGCTGGAGCAGAGATCTCCCAGCACCAAGACCTTGTTTTTTATCTCCATCGCTGTGAATTACATGAACACAGTCTTTTACATCAGTCTGTTTTCTTTCCAGGCTAGTAGGAAGGAGGCCAGAAATAGTGTGATGTTTACAGGTTGCTTCACAGCTATCGCAAATCACCTTTACAAAAGCCTCTCTCCTTGTGAGCAGCGCTGTCCTGTGTGCATAACGAGCAGGCAGCTTTGTAATTGCCCTTGAATGCTTCCGTGCTAGGCCTGACCAGCAGAAATACTTCAAGCTTCATTAGAGGCATCAAGCACGTTAGCAGGCTTGCAGACATCATCCCTTCTCTGTCAAATTAATATTCCTTCCCCAGCACACACCCCGTGCCTGGAGACGATGGGTTACCACCAACACCTCATCCAGAGAGCTGCCCTCGTGCAGCGAGCAGGGGAAAGGATGCACACAACAAAAGATGAGCTCTGCTCAGAGGAAACAGCACAGCATCACAGACAGGGAGGTGTGGGGTGTGTCCCCTGTACCCTGGGGCTGGCACGAGAGGGTCACCTGCAGGCACTGAGCACTGCCCACACCATCAGCTCTCTGCCGTGGGTGCTGGACCAGGCTTCAAACACACTCAGGGACTAAGAAAAAGCAAGGTCTTCATCAGTCTCAGGTCCATTATGCACAAAATCCCCTCCTGCCGTGTTTTCTGCCAAGTGCTTTAGGACACAGAAGTTGGTGCCTTCCTCCTGCCCTGTTTCTTGTCTGAGCCCTGCTGCTCACCAGAATGCATATAAATATTATTAGCACAGTATTTATGGTTTCCATGGGCCAACCCAGCATTAGTCAATTTGGAATCACGGAGTGGTTTGGGTTGCAAGGGACCTTAAAGCCCATCCAGTCCCACCCCTGCCATGGGCAGGGACACTTCCCACTGTCCCAGGCTGCTCCAAGCCCTGCCCAAACTGGCCTGGAACACTTCCAGGGATCCAGGGACAGCCACAGCTTCTCTGGGCACCCTGTGCCAGGGCTTCCCCACCTTCACAGGGTTGAATTTCTTCCTAATATTTAACCTAAATCTGCCCTCTGTCAGTTTAAAGTCATTCCCCCCTGTCTTGTCACTACCTTCCCTTCCTAGAGGACGTTTGTTTAGCAGAGAATGATGCAAGCTCCTGAATTAATAAATATTGGAAGACATTGGTTATTTTTATTTCCCATTGCTTTGTTTCTGGAGTCTCTTTCAAGGAATCTGCAAGATTTATTCATCCAATAATAACAGAGTTTCATTTAATTACAGTGACACTCCTTAGAAAGAGTAAGGTTTAAGAGAGGGGATTTATTCACTACTGTATAGATTTAATAAAGGAATATTGATATAGAAGAACAGGGTGACAAACTTTCTGTCCCAATTTACTTTGCTAGTGGCTGGTTTTATTGATTTTAAATGTTGAGCTCACAATTTTCACATTCAGAAAGCAGCAACACTTAATGTGTCTGCGGAGAGATTGGGAACATTCATTAAACCTTACACCTGGCAACCTCAAAAGCCAATTTTGAACTCATTGTGTCATGTTTTCAAGCAGATGTCCTAGCTGCACTGGAAGAAACTTTGGCTGTACCTTATCCAAAATAATAAAACAAAAATACTTCCAATTAAGCATCTATACTCACACAGGTGGAGAGCTCCAATCCATCTACCTTTTAAAGCAATAACCTGGCACCTGCAGGCTTTAAAGATGCTGGACTGAGCCTATGCCTTACCCTGTTTGAGTTTCCAATATGGACTTTCATATTTCAATACAGTAAATCAAAACTGGAACTTCAGGAAGGAAATACAGTTTTATTTTTTTCACAATAGGAAGATAATTGCCTATTTTCAGTGAACTCCAGCAGTTCTGATTTTCAGATAAAGGACCTCCTCACCTCACAAGCTGGCAAAGGGCAAATGAGCTAAAGCAAACCCCTGAAATCTCATTTCACATATCTCACAGAGGGAAGATAACACACAGTAAAATAGGAACACGGGTGCTTTATGGTCACACTTGTCTCCAGAAGGACTTGCCTTGCCCAGGGCAGAGCACAATCCACCTGGCCTTGCTTCGGGGGGAGCTGAGGGCACTGATGACTGCTGTCCCCACCACCCTGGCACGGAGAGCACAGCCCTGCCCAGATCCCACAGGAGATGTCCCACCAGGAGCACAGCACTGGCAGGGAATGCTCTCTTTGCTGAAGTTCATCATTGACAAGGAGGGCTCTTGTCCCACCAGGTTTTTATCTCACCATCTTCCCACTGCATTTGTGTTGGTGCTCACACTGCCCAAGTGTGGAGAGCCCAGGCCAGCAGCAGGGAGCCCCAGGAGCAGAAGGGAAGGACTTGCTCTGCCCTCACCTGTGATGAAGCCCACGCAGATGTAGAGCTGCAGGATGCTGGTGCAGAAGGAGGCTGAGATCATCCCCACACCACACAGGAGGCCCCCGAACATGACCACGGGACGGCTGCCATAGCGGTTCACTAAAATGCTGCTGATAGGACCTGGGGAAAGAGGGCAAAAGGGACCTTGAGGTTGTATTTTGTGGCAGAAGGGCACGTTTGACACAAAGCAGGTAAAGCTCTGCAGTATCTGTGCCCCTGAGTGCTGCTGACAGCTTCTAGGGTGGCTTCAGGAAGAAAATGGAAAAGCAGAGATGATCCACGGGGAGATGGCAGCATGTCCAGTGCCATGGGTGTGTAGTTGGTGACAGCTCCTGCCCCCAGGACTTTCAAGTGTCACTAGAGAAGGCAAACAGCAATAAAAAATCATGTGAACAGGATCCCAACACAGGAGCTTCTAGATTTATGATGATGTTAAACCATACACACAAAGCAGTGGTTCATATTGCGAGGCTGATATCACGAATGCTGTTGCATTTTTAATGCCTCTATTTAATGCAATTCAAATACTGCTGACCAGGACCAAAGCTTCTGCAGAGCAGTTGTTAATTCAATCTTAACAGCAGTCTGTGTAGGTGGAAAAAGTTTGGGATGATGGATTAGCCAGAGCTGAAAAGAACACAGTTTGGATGCATTTATGCAAAGAGGAGGTTCAGGAAAGTGCAAAATTATGGAAGACGAAAATGGCTTGACAAAAACTGTGCACACTGAAACAAAGCATTGAAATCTCAGGAAGTGAGACAAGGAAAAACCAGGATCACAGCATGATATATATTGGAGGGACTTTGACAGTACCCAATCTCCTCCTCAAAGAAAAGCCAGTTCTGAAATAAGAACAGACTGAGAAGTCAGAACTAGAGAAGGCAAACTGAGCAGGAGAGAGCAGTCCAGAGTCCAAGCTACGAGATGTAAGGAAAAGATTCTGTATTACTCATAAATCCTGAATCAAAATGCTTCAAAAGTGATGCTGGAAATGAGGAAAGGGAATAGAGGCAGCTTTAAGAACTTACCTGGCCGTTTCTGGTGCTACTCGTCATACAGCAATGGTGTTTCAGCGTGGCTGTTTACCTTCATTTCTGCCACTACCCACACCACCCATGCATACAATAGTGGAAACAGGTATTTTAAACTCACAGGCATCTCTGAAGAGTTTGCCTGTGAGATCTATCTCACCACAGAGCCATGGTAGGATATTTACCTTTGCTTAATTTCAGCCAGAAAAAGCCCCAAGAGCTCTTTCCAAACCCTGCAAACCATAGCAGACCCAATCACAGGAATGAAACCCCAATCCTCTCTCAGCATGGCTGATAGCATCCAAACAAGCTATCAGCTGTTATGATGGGCAAAAATAGAAAGCAGTAGGTATGGCTGGTTAAATCTGGGGAATGAAGCCCACAGAAATGCTTTCCACTGGATGTCTGAGGTCAAAACACTCATAAATGAAATGCACACAAGCACAATCTCAACAGCATCGCTGTAAATGTGTGGTGTGTGATCTGGTCCCATGAAATGCACCATTCAATTACAATTTCTCTGTGTGCATAACTACGTGGAAAGTTTTTCTGCTAATCCTATGACTGGATTCACACACATTCATCCTTTTGCTGCAGAGAGCACCACTGAATTCAGTGAGAAGTTCTGGGGAGAGAGGAACATATTTCAGACCAGCACAGCGAGAAAAAGACCCCTTTCTCTCTGAATTTCCCCTGGTCAGGGCCTGAACTTGCATCGTGCTTGAGCTGGTCTCAGCACGTCCTGTAATTCAATAGATCGAGCCAGTGTTCCTCAGAACGGCACCAACATATTCATCTGCAGCCTAAGGGCATGCAACTCTTCCATTTTTCAATTTTCCACATGTCCGCATTTCTGCAGAATCAATCTAATCACTCAGCTAAGAAAATGCGGTTTCAATTACCTTTGCCCACTGGAAAAGGGTTTTCACATTAGCCCTAAAACTGTAGGATATTGCACCATGGAGCAGAGCGTTTAAAGCCCACAAGATTCCTGCTAAGGCTCCTCTCCTGCTCTGAGCTGGGACAGCTACCACAGAGAGAAGCCCCTGCTACGAGAGGAAAAACAGAACTGCTCGCGTGTCCCACTCTTGCAGTACCCAGCTTAGCAGAAGGGAAATAAGGATTAATGTCCCTTTCCCTTCAGTCCATAAATGGCTGTGTTGACTTCACCCTCAGATACTGACTGTATCCAGCTAGAGGAGAAAACAGGAGCAGAAAATCTGAACTGAACCTTTTCAGCCACGGAGAATCCACAGTGAAGGCCATGATGAGCACTCAACCTGCAGGAAGAGCAGGAAAAAGCTAGACCTAGCAGGAAAAACTAGACTTACACAAGAAGTGGAAAAATCCAACCCAAAAACTCAAACAGCAGAGAAACCAAACTTCCCTGAGCTGCTGCTCGAAGGCTGAAGGGTTTGTAACTGCCCTGAGCAGACCTTTCAAATGCATTGAAGCAAATGCAAAATCACATCCCCAAAATTACTTCCACTTAAGTCATTTGGACCTACAGAAACATCCACAGGCTTTAAGGGAGCAGCCTTTCAGAAGCTGTCCCATCTCTGGGCGGAAAGTGGCACACGCAATCTGTCACATTTGGGAGCTGTGCACACTTCAGCGCCCAGCCCTGCCAGCCTGGGCAGGTGACAGAGCACACACGGACCCCTCACCCTGCCCAGGTGTCTGCAGCCATCAGCATCACCCCCAGCAGATCTGAGGTACTTCTGCACTTCTTTAAAGGGTCTTTAATGGCACACCCCATTTCTTAAAAGTGCTCTGTTGTCATGTTCCATTTGCAGCAGTGAAATCCAATCCATAACCACGGTTAAAATAGAGCTCCTGAATTAATGAATGAGAATATAGGCAGAAATTGCAAAACCAAAGGGCTGGACCCCACAGCCCAGGATGTGATTCCATCACTTTCCTCGGCACAATCTGTCTTATGAGAGAGACCTCCCAGTTCTCAAAAAATAGGTCCATATATTTATGTTCCTAACAAAATTCTTAACTTTTTCCAAGGGATCAATCCATACAGATCTGTGGGCACCCTCGTGCCCTGCCCCATGCCGCCTATTTCTTGAGGGGGAAGCTGATTAGACATCAAACATTAGGTAATTTTAACAGCAAAATTGTGGGGGGATATTCAGAGAACATCAAATAGCTCAAGTCGGGGCAGAAGACTGAAGAAGAGGGAACACAAAGCCAGCACTGCAGTTGTGGGAAATGGGAAACACGATTACTGCTACGCTTGCAGCTATTGCACAAATTAAAAGTGTGACAGGCCCTGGCAACAGGGTGGAATTGAAAAGCAGGACCTGTCATTTACCAGTTACTCAGCTGGCATGGAAAGAATAAAGATATTGTATATTACCACAGAGAAACCATTTACGGTAACAATGTGTGCAGCTCGGATCCCAAGGCACCTTTAGCTGCTAATACCTGCCTGGTCAAACGTGCAGGAGCCACAGGCTCCCTGTGCTGGCATCCAAATGAAGCCATTGTTCCCTCCTGCAAGCCTGCAGCAGGAGAGGCTATCAGCAGCCAGGGTGGTTTTTGCTTCTTAATTTACAGCGTCAGGTGAGAACAGGGCAAGAGAAACAGCTGGCAAAGCTCTCAGAAAGCTGCCATTTACCCAGCTTGACCTTGCAGGAGCAGCCACACAAAGACTGTGTGAGTCCCTGAAAAGTCAGAGCAGGGAGCAAAAGCCACCCCAGCTGCTGGGGGTGTCCCCAAAGCACTGAGGCTTCTCAGGGAGCTGAGAAATGGGTAGGTAACTCAAGTTAACTATTGAGAGACAGAATATGTGAATTCTGAAACCTAGAAAAACAGGATTCCCTTAATCTTGTCAAGATAAGAGGGACAACAATCTGTTTGAGGCCAGCACAGAAACCCTGAATCATCCACCAAGGACTGCCCATGCTCCAGAGAGAAAGGTGAAAAGTGCATTGTGATGGAGACTACAGATCTTCATCACGAGAAACCCCCAAAGACCACCAGGACACACAGTGCATGCGTGGCACACAGCTAATGATATTAATGATCGCCGAGAAATAATTTATATAACCACTCTTATCCCGGGGAATGTGATGAATATTCATGAGTGTTACCATAATATTATGTGTTGGCAGTGCCGGGTGTGTGTGTTTGGAGGAGTGAATCCCCACACCTGGTGCGCCAAATAAAGCAAATCCCCACTGCTCTGACTGTGTCTCTGAAGTGTCTCTGGGCCCGCTTGGGGCGAATCAGAGCAGAGCAGCCAGGGCTGTCCCCACAGCCTCACCCTGACAGCACTGCAGCTCCTAATGGTGACATTAGAAGTATCATTTAATTAATCCCTTGCACCCCGGTACATTCCAGTGACAAGGGCGGTGTTCCAGTGTGGGAAGGGATGGCATTCCCACCCACCAACCCCAGGAGACATGGCAGCCCTTCCACCAGCCAGTGACCTCCTCCCTTCCGATGACCTTCCAGCCATGGCCATCTTTTATCATCATCACAGTGGGGATGCTGAGCCTCATCCCAGTGCTGGCTTCACCCAGAGCTGTGCCTGTGGCTCTGCACCTCCCCTGGCTCACAGGGACACCTCTGCAGGGTCTCCATGGCAAGAGTGAGGAATGCCCACTGAGAAGAGCCTCACTTTACACCCCAAGCCCTTGCAGAGCAGGGCGCACACCACAAGGCTTCTGCTTGCAGCAAAACTCTGCAGCCTGGAGAGCAGCACTTCGCACCAAATATCCCCAAAAGATGCAGCTGGGATCATGGAGCCCCTGGAAGACTGATGGAATGTAAAGCACTACCCTCAGCCTGTATAAATCACGCTGGTTTAGTGCCTGTCCTGTTTAAAGCCTCTCTTTTCTCACACCTGTGGCAGATTTCCATTCTTTGTTAGTTGGTACACGAAAGGCCATGTCAAAGAGGCTGCTCTTGGTGGCAAGAGAAACACAGAGACTCGCCAGTGGGGAATGCAGCAAGCCTGAACTCATTTGTTAGCTTGTCCAATTACTTTTCACCTTGAGTTCTGTGTTTGCGAAAGTGAAAAGGACCCTGAAGAGGAGATTGGAAAACCATACAGAAAAGGCAAAATACCCTGGACTCTCCTCTCTTCTCCTCCACAAAGCCAGGCCACCTTGTCATTCATTTTTTTTGAGTCACTGAACTATGATCCGGAGAGGATCATAATGCAGAGTTGGCATATAACAACAAATATCAATCCAGGCTGGCTTAAACTCTTACAAGTATGACAGTGCTCAAAAATAGACACCTGAATTGCCTTTCTGGTTTCCTCAACAACCCTTATGAATTTTTTATGAGCTGCAAAACTTCCAGTGCCGGTGTGAAACACTGATGTATTTCTAATAGGGACTAAAACATTCTTCTCTCCCATACCTCTGACCCTGTATATATATATCCCTTATTTTTAAAGTTTGGTTTTCTTTTTTTTTAACTTAGTACTAATAAGAACAGTGTTCCTCCTTCTTGGTGGAACTTGTCTTGGATGAATTTCTGCTGAAATATTTCAGGTGTAGGGCTCTCACAAAAGCAGCTAGGAGCTGAGACCCTGAAAATCTGTAACCCAGAGGCTTCCAGCAATGTGGGGTTTTTTCCAGGTTTCACAACACTGACCTTCTGACAGTGTAAAGTGGCACAGAGCCACTGCAAATGTTCTAGGCCTGCTGGTAAGACCATTTGATGGCCACACAGGTGATAAAATAACAACACTCCAAAATACTCCACTGCACGGACTACAGTGATGGAAGATTTGGGACCACCAGGGCCCCCAATGCCCCCAGAGCAACATGCAGCTCAGCTTTTCGTGCTTTTCCACAGTGACAAGGGGCTCTAAAGAGCTTTTCCTGCACAGGGACGTGGGTCAGCACCAAAAGAACTGCCCAGATAGTTAATATTTTCCAAACTATTGTGAAAACACAAATAGGAACTCAGCGTGCCATGATTGCCGTTGACTGTGGGGAGTCACTGGGGACATAACAAGGAGTGCAACGCACTCAGCTGGGAGGGAAAGGGGGGAAATGGTTTATACTAATGAAAAAAAGTCTATTATCACACCAGTAGTAAAACAACGACAGGAGCAGGCCTGCAATTTCCTCAGCAATAATCTCACTCCCTCCGTGGAATAACAACGCTGCCTTTGGCTTTTTAATTTATCCACCAGGGTACTAGCCCATTGTAACAGAGCAACCTCCTCATTACCCCCAGAATGAAAGCAAATGCCCCCCATTATTAACGAGCTGCCAGAGCCCCCCAGCCTCTGGAGATGGGGGGGGATCAGCCACCAGCTCCTGGTGGTGATGCACAGCCTGAGAGGGAGGGAGCCTGAGAAAACACAGGGCCCGGTTGAAAACGTGGGGGAAAAGGGATGAGAGGGTTAAAATCTGCAGCCTTTCTCTCTTTGCCTTGCCAGGAGAGACTTGGATAGCTCGTGCTCTGAGTGTTTGTGTCACCAGGGTGTGGAGGACTGCTGATCACCACTGCCCCACGGCCCCTGAGCCCTGCTCCAGAGCACCGGAGAGCAGCTCCTGGTGCCTGCTAATAATGTGTAAAAAGTGTATTATCAGCCTCAGCTGCTTGGCTCAGATGGTTGGGTGTGCACCTGCAGTGGCTGAGAGGCACACAGACAATCATCTCTTCCTCGGGCCGTGCTGCTGGAGTCAGGATGGTCACACACCAAGGGCAGTGGCAGCGAGCACATGCCCCAGGTGACAGCCACAGCACCAAACACTCCTCTGCCAGACCTGACAGAGCAGCTTCCAAAGACCTGAAGCCACCCTGGTTTCCACACCTAAACCACCCTGACGCCTTCTATTAGTGTTACTCTGCATTGCAAATAATTAATTTTAAATGAGGAGGCTGAAGTCCAGCGCGTGCCACAGCAGCTCCGACAGCTAACCTGGCCCCAGAGGTGCCTCACTTGCTTCCTCACAGGTGAGGAAAACAGTCAGTCCATTTAAGGGGGTGAGGGCTGCAGCTTCGGCACAATCCCTGTGAGATGGTGCTTAAAACAAGCATGGGAGAAGTTTGGACACACATTATTCAGTCATCAAACTGGTCAGTCCCGTGGGGCTGGGTCTCCTGGGCAGGATTGGCACCACAACCAGCTGGGATGGCAGCGAGGACAGTGATCCACTGCAGCAGCCAGGCTGCAGCAATGCTCCCTCCCCTGCACCCCCAGGCATGCCCTTGGAGCACAGGCACCCTGAGCTCCCATCAGAAACACTTACATTTGCCACAGCAGCAACCTGATGTGAACAAAAAAAGAAAGAAGAAGAAGAAGAACAAAGCAGACAAGGCCCAAACTTCAGAAAGACAAAGTGTTCTCTTCCTTATCCGACAATCTTATCTGATCAGGGCTGTGGCGTTTCAATTTCCAGATTACACAGCTGACACACGCTGCTCCTGTGGCGCGGAGGAGCCACAGGCCAGCAGCTCCCAAAATGGGGTGCAGCCAAGGTCCTTCGTGTCACTTCATGTTTAGGCAATGAAATAACCTCTCCTGCAAGGGGACAGTGCTCAGTGTTTCCCCATCTGCGGGTGTGGTTCTCAGCACACAGCAGATCGCAGCCGCTCACCTTCACAAGGTCACGGCCTCGCAGGGTTTGAGTCACTGTCCCCTGAGTTCTTTAGCTGTCCCTTTGCTTTGGCAGCACCGCTGGCTCTTATCCCTCCCATCACTGGAAGCCCAGCTGCAGAACAGGAGTTCCCTGTATGGCTGAAATTTCCATTCCTGGAGGTCGAGAGCCCCTCGTCACCACTCTTAACAATTGCTCCATAGACAATTTGACCCCTGCCCGGTCAAAGGGCTTTGTCCACCCCTGGGAAGCTCAACATGGCTTGACCAAGACCCCATCCAGGGGCAGAAGAGCTGCAATGCTCCAGGACAGGTTGGCATCTGGGGGAAGAAGCTTTCACATGTTTCATTCCCCCCAAGTGGAATTCAATTATAACTTCCTCCTGGGTTTAGCACCATTAACAACCTCCCAACCAAAACTCTGCACTTCCTTCTTCCTAGTTCTTATTAATCTTGGTTTTTATTAAGTCTATCACATCTCTATTACTACTGCCTGGCGACCTTGATAGCTCCAATGAAGGGCAAAATGATAAAGCTTTGTGACCAAGCCCACGAACACAGAAATATTTCACCTGAACCTATAGTGCTATTATCGCTCTTAAGTAGAACAGAGCTATTTAAAAAAATAAAAAATATAAGCCTATACGTGGTGACCTTGCAGAGCTGGAGTGCTCTCTGAGAGTCGGGAGAAGTATATGAATCTGCAGCACCATTCATTACAGAAATCAAATCATTCCTCATGCAGCTTTCTTATCAAAACCCAGGACTGTAATGGTGCTGCTACCCCGGGGATTGCCCCTGCACAGGAGGATGTCTTGTTTCCACAGCATGGGGAAGCTGATTGGACTCCAAGAGGTGGGGAGGGCGAGAAAAAGGTGAAGTCCAGCATCAGGAAGCTCCAGGGAGCACCTGCCATGGCTTGGGCCAGGATAGAAGGATGCTGGATATCCACCGTGAATAAACAGAAAAATATTCCTTTTGTTTCAGCCTCCTCAAAAGATCCTGGTGGAAAAGCCCATGTCTGGGGAAATCCTAGTGGAAGCCCCACCTGAGGATGTTTGTTGAACCAGTGCTGTTGAACACAGAGCAGCAGAGAGAGCTGACACAGGTGACACTGCTGCGAACACAGCCTTGTCCTTGGAAAAACCCACCTCCCTCCCATGCCTCAGTTTCCCCTTGCAGTGCTGTGGTGCTTCACAGCTATTTGAAGGCAATTGGGATGGGTGGAAAGCCCTGGGTGGGGTCCTCTGGAGGCAGAGAAGGTTTTGATGGTGTCTGGACCAGAGCAGGAGAGAACATTGGCAGTTTTGGTTAAGTTAAAAACTGCAGAATCAAGCTCATTATTAATATAGCTTTACATCACTGCATGTTGTAAGGTGCTTTCTAAACCTGTCACTGCAATTTATCATGCTAGCAGTGTAATAAAATACAGCTATAAAATTTTGGATTAAATGTTCAAGGTCAATGGTGGACTTCCAGCTTCCCTATCTCTTCCTTGCTGCTTTAGCAAATGCTCTATTAAGCACTTACAAGCTCCGGGAGAAAGTTTCTTTGGAGAAAAGATTCAGTTGTGGAGCACTTCCAGAATTAAATCTTCAGGTAATTTGATCTTCACCACATTACCAAACAATAAATAACAAAACTAATAAACGCTGGTTTCAGGTTGAGGCTTTTTCACCAGAAACACTCTTTTCTCTTGTGTTTGCAAAATGTGGCTCTTTAATGCTGTCTTTGTAAAACAGACAGAAGGTGATTCCTTAATTTTAAAAGAAATTTGGATGTGTTAGAACAGCACCCTGGAGATTTTGGGGGGAGTTTTCCAGCAGGGTATAGTGAGACTGAGACAAGACTCCACCGCAGTACATTCTGAATAAAAACAATGCATGGTGCTGATCCAACTGAGCTTTTTATGTATTAAAGAGCAACAGAAGCAGCACATATTTAAACCTACAAACTGCATACAAACATTCACAGCAACTGAAAAAGAGTGAAATTCTTCAAAATTACTAAAAAGAAGCTCTGATGTCTCCTGGTGTAGCCCCAGCTATTCAAGCCAAGCAGCTAAAATGACTCAGCTGGAGGATCTGCTGTCTGAGTTTCCCTTGGATGATTCCTGTTATTCCATTATAAAGATGGAGGAAGCATTTGGCCACACAGTCACCATTAAAAAAATTTTAAAAATGAAAATGCAAATCCTGTCCTAGTACTAAATTATTCTCTCTATTCTGGCACATGTGGCAGGAGGCTGGCTCATTGTTCAAGCTCTAACAGTTGGCCATAATAAAAGACATTACTTCTTGCCACAATCCTTACCTCTCTTACAGCCTTAAAGGAGACTGTAACAGCTACGAGAACATTGCTGCTATTAAAGCAGTGGCATCACTATTTCTTATTTTTAGAATGTTTGGCTGTTTCCCCTGATGCCGAGTAGGGCAACTAATTTACTAGCAAATTAATACTGCTTATCTTCTCTGTCCTGAGAGCTCAGCTGCCTCCTGCTTTCCCTAGGTAATGGCTGTCCCCAGGGACACATCTGTGGCCTAGCTTGAAATGTGTCACCCCTAAAAGTGGGACTAGGGCAGCTCAGTTTGGTGCTGTGAACATGGCACAAACACATAGCCCAAATCAGGAGGTGTAAAGGCCAAAGCCAGATTTTGGCTTTGCAATGAGATTGTTCCCTGAACAAAACTCACCCCTATACACACGGCAAGATGTTGGAAACCTCGGTCTTGGGCTGATATAGCGAAGTCCAAGGAGGCAGTTCCCAAGAAGAAGCCCTGCCCAGGGCAGCTGGCAGACAATGGGAGCCCTGTGGTGCACATTTTGGGACATTTGCTGTGCTCCCCTCACCCCCAGAGCCTGTGACCTGCGTGCTGAGGTGCAGCTGAAAGCACACTCAGGGAAGGATGATGCCATGGCTCCTGGTCCCTTATACAATCAGAGAATCTTTAAAGTTGGAAAAAACCTCTAAGATCATTGATCAGATCATGGTTCCTTTTCTTTCTATACACCAAAATCTCTCTAATACCTTTCTCTGTAATACCTTTCTCATTTGGGGTAAGGAATGAGCTCTTCACCGACCACAAGAAACAGAAAGAAAAGTAGAAAAATCATAAAACAAATCCTTTCTTATCAGATTGATAGGGACTCAGCCTGTGGGATTTGGTCAGAGAAAAGCAATGTTCCCTCATGCTCCTCACTCTCAAACCTCCCAGTCTGCCCTCCTCAATTGAAAATGTGGAATTGCTGAACAGGAGCTCTGGCAAGAGCTACAAGTACCCCATCATAAAGTCCAGGCTATCCACTTTACTGCACAGTAATCTGTTTTACTACTTGTATTATAGTGACAGAATTGTTTTCTGCAACCTAGTTCAGATTAAGAAACTGGGGGATAAGACACATTAAGTTCTGTAATATATATTGCCAGAGCCTCGGCTGGTATAAAACAGCTTCCTGGGGGAATTCAGCAGAAAGTGAAGGGCAGAAACAGTCTTGGCTGCTGATTTTCAGTTTTAGTCTGAAAAACGGGAACTCCTCTGGTACTACAAGCAAAGCCTCAGGTGGTCACTGTAAATCTGTGTCTGTGCTGTCAAAGTCAACACAGCTTCTCCCATGGAGATTTGGGTTAGTTCATGTATTTCCAGCAAATAGCTTCATTTGCATTATTTATGAAATGCAAACATAAGCTCTGTTACAGCGTAAGAAGCACAGCCCAAAAACAAGTCCTTAGACCAACGAGAGCACCAAGGAAGCCAGGCACTGTGTCCTGGGGATGTTTGCAAACAAAGCTGTGGTCAGTGAAAACATCAGCCTGAGCATGCCCTGCCAGGGCACGGGACAGCTGTGATGTTCCTGGGGATGGAGGGAGCTGGGATGGGTCATTCCTCATGGGGATTTCCTTTCATGGCTCTGACGCCCACACCTGACACAGCAAATGCACCTCTGGCCCCTCCAGCCCCCCAGGGACAACTGCCTGATGCTTCATGGTCATGCTGTGGCAATAATCACCTGCTTTAGTAGCTCCATTAGTTACTCAGGTGTCTTTAGAATTTCTTTTTCCAGGAAGATTAGCAAAAATCCAGTGTTAAACATCTTTCTAGTTTTTCAGCAGAATAAACTAAGCTTTGCATCCTCACAGCTCAAACAGGCAGCGCAGCAGAGCCAGACTTGGGCAGCTCACAGGAACTGTCCTTTAATGAGAATTTCCAAATCACTGGAGTCATTCATAAGCTAAAGCTGCTCTGGCATTAAATGCCCAGTCAATCAAAGCAAACGTGTTAAATACACTCCTGGGCACCTGCGTTTCATTGACTCCGTGTTCTGCCAGCTCCCACAGCGACTCAGCACCTCAGCCGGGGTCACTGCGGAGACAGGGAGGATCAAAAAGCATCAATCTCACTGCAAAGCAGAGCAGGGGAGGACTGGGAAATGGCCATAGCTCTGAGCAGCTGCAAAGCAAGTGGGAAGCTGCAAAGGTACAATCGCCTGCAATTCCGTTGTATCATCCCCCACATCACCGTGTAACAGCATCAGGGAGGGTAAAGTTAAAGCTCCTGCAAAAAGGCAGGAGGTGCTCTGTTAATTGGGATAAAAGTCCATTACAACATCCCAGGTACAAAGCACACAGCACTGGCTGGAACACTTGGAGAGACAGAGAAGAAGGTGGGCTGGAAAGTGAGCAGCTGGATGGTGGCAGAGGCGATGAGAGAAGCATTTCACCTGCTCCAGCACCAGCTCACTGACTTGCTCTGGACCCAAGAGGCTCAAACTCCCCATCCCAATCCCTGTGAGCAACGTGAGGTTCTGCCAGCGCAGGGTTAATCTGCAGAGCATGTTCCTCGCTCAGACATGGCCAGGCATGAAGCATCTCTTCCATACCAGGGGAGGGGATGAGATTTTTTTACTGGAAGACAAAGCAGAGTTGCCAACAACTCACGGAGGCAGCCAGGGAGCCCCCCGCCCCACAAGTAACTACTTTGGCACATTTATAGCAGTGTAATGGGTCAGCCAGCGGGACAAGAGCACTGACACAGACAGGGGATTTCTCTTTCTAAATCACTGCTTGGGTTTCACCCTCCAAGTGCTCCATTTGTAGGTTCTCATATCAGAACTCAGCCTTTGCAGAGCTCATCTCTGTGGGGTCAAGTCTGGGCTACAACAGAGTGGATTACAATAGGTTCTGACTCAAGCTTCACTTCCACCTTACAAACTCACACAAAACATCTTTACTGTCATTAGCAACTGTGCTCTCCAAAAAGCACTACTGTGCATTATTAAGGGAAAAAAACCTTTGTAAAAACAAAGAGTATTTTCAGAATTTCTTTAATAGCCAGGATAAATATTGATTAAGCTTCCTGAAATTGCAGAGTGTGGGTCCTGCCCACCTCCAATTGCAGATTTAATCAAGGGCAGCCCTAGTTTTTCATTGAGTCATGAAAGTGATATCAAAATCATAAAAAAGAGCAAAGTTATATGCACTGCTTTACAACTGATAAGAACGACTGACTCTGGCGGTTTCATTGCTGTGATTATCACCTGCCACAATAAACAAGCAGCGACTTCATTTATTATTCTACTCCACACTCAGCTCTGGCTGAAACCCTGACCCAGTTATTTCACACCAGCCTACGCTCATGGCTTTTTCCCTAATGCCCATAGAAAGTTTTCATAGGTAATCTTCTGATTTCTGGGTAGGAGCCCCTTAGGCTCCACATACGACTTACTTGCCTAATCGAACATTTGGAAAGTTAAAGGAAAAGAACCTGTGGATGGTGCCCATGCAGATGGACACTGTGGTTGCTCTCCCTCTGCTCTGGCCCAGAGTGGAGATTTCTGGCTTATTCCTGCTCTCACAACAGCCTGTGCCATGAGGGCTGGTGCAGGATCACTCACCTGCACCGTACGTCGTGGCCAGCATGATGGAGGAGATCCACGCGATCTCGCTATAGGATGTGCCAAAGAAATTCTGGATTTCTTTGAAGAAGATGGCCAAGCCTTTGGGGAAGGCATAGGCAAAGCCGATGGAAACGAAGGCTCCAAAAACCACCACCCATCCCCAGCCACCGTCCGGCGGGCCGGGGGCTCGCCCTGCCTTGGTGGGGGCCGGCATGGCCGCGTGGGCCCACGCTCCTCGGGGAGCCCTGGAATACAAAGGGCAGAGTTATGAGGTCAGCCCCGGGATGCTGCTCCCTCGGACCCTTAGTCCTGGGATGCTGCTCCTCCAGACGCCACTCTTAGGGTGGGTGCTGTTCCCAGTCCTGAGATTCCATTCGCCTGGACCCCCAGGCCCAGGATGCTGCTCCCTTGGACATCTAATCCCAGGATGCTGCTCCCTTGGACATCTAATCCCTGGATGCTTCTTCCCCAGTCCCAGGGCACTATTCACCGGTCTCCCAACCCTGCGATGCTGCTCCTCCAGACCCCAGTCCTGGGGTACTCTCCCCCAGTCCCCCAGTCCTGAGATTCTGCTTGCCTGGACCCGCAGTCCCAGGATGCTGCTCCTCCACACCTCAGTCCTGGGGTGCTGTTCCCCCAGTCCCGAGATGCTGCTCCCCTGGATGCTGCTCCCCTGGGCGCTGCTCCCCCAGGTCCAGTGCTGGGACACTGCTGCCCCGGACCCCCAGACCCAGGATGCTATTCCCCCTGACCCCACCCTGCAGCATCGCCCCAACACACCTCGGCTCCGGTGCCTCCTGTCCCGAGTGTCGCCCCCCCGAGCCCTGCGCGGTCCCCGAGCGCGGAGAGCCGCAGCCGCCGGCAGCTGTGTCGCGGGACGGGGCAGAAATGCCACGTGGAAGTGTGGAAAACCAGAAACAGCGGCTCCAACCCTCTGCTCCGCCCCGCTGGTGCCTGCCGACCCCCCGGGACACGCGTGGACAGCCGTGGGACAGCCGTGGGAGCCCGCAGAGCCCGCGGCAGGACCCACCTGCGGAGCGCGGCGCTGGCGCGGCTGTGCTGGGGTCGGGACGGGGCGGGAGCGGTGACAGCCCCGGCGGGACCGGCCCGACCCGCCCCAGCCCCGGGGCACGCTCCGAACCCGCACATCCCCACCTCCAGCACCCTGTCCGCCGTGTGTCCGCGCCCCCAGCCCAGGCTGGGTTTCCTCGCACCATTAAAGCACCCTCGGTTACTTAAATGCAAATTGTTCTTTTTTTATTCCCCCGGTATTTCGGCCGGCACCCCTTTCTCTTTTCTCCTCCGTGCTAAATCCCAGCTCTTCTTTCCTCCATACCAAGTTGGAGGCTGCTCTCCTGCCCCTGGACCACAGCATCATTATTTAAAAAAAAAAAAAAAAAAAAAAAAAAAAAAAAAAAAAAAAAATTGAAAAAAAGAGAGAGAGTGACTTTCTACAAGGCTACATGCTGATAGGACAAGTGGGGAGGGTTGTAAACTACAAGAGGGGACATTTAGATTAGATGTTGGGAGAAAATTCTTGACTATCAGTGTGGTGAGGCACTGGCACAGGATGCCCAGAGAAGCTGTGGTTGCCCCATCCGTGGCAGTGTTCAAGGACAGGTTGGAGGGGGCTTGGAGCAACCTGGGCTAGGGGAAGGTGGCAGAGGGGTTAGAACAGGGTGGGCTCTAAGATCCCTTTCAATCCAATTCAGAATTCTATGATTCTACAATCATTGCAGACTTCTACCCCCATTTGTGTTCACCAATCTGCTGTATATTCTAGTTTTTACATGGAGCTCTGTTTGGGAAAACATTAAGCAGTGTTTGCTCTGGTGGGGAAGGTGCAGTTTCACCACAAACCTTGTATCTTACTCAACCTTGCCTGCCCCTGGCTTAACTAACAGCCCCATGTGTGTCCCATATTTCTACACGCACAGTGAAGCAACTGAGAGGGGGAAAAATCAAGGCCTTGCTCTGCAGTTTACCTGGCACAGTTAATCTGGAGCTTCAAAATCTCCTCACAACACCGCTGTAAGATGTTTTATTACTGCCATTTCTTCTTTCCTATAAAACTGAGTAAACTCAAAATGACCAGAAGACCTTTACTCTCAGGTGTGGGGTCACAGCGTGGTGACTTGGAGAGTTTTATTTTGGTATAGCTCTGACCCACTTCATGGGCTGTGAGGATGTCAGCATTCAATTGTTTCAGCAGCTGCCTTCTGTGTTCTGCCGAAAATCAAAAAGAAGACCGAAACTAAATAAACATACCTGAGATTGGACTTGGCACATCCTCAGCAGCAGCATGCAAGGCGGGAGGCCAGATGGAAAACCCCCAGGAGCAGAGGGATGAAGAAGGAGATACAACTCCAGCCATGGATGCTGCAACAACTCTCAGTTGGAAGAGGAGAATTTCCTTCTCCAGAAATACTAAATTGGGTGTCATGCTAAAGAATGGCCCCTGCAGCCAACCCCAGCAGGGCCCCTCCAGGTAAACATTCACACAAACTCGAGGCCAGCTCAGAACTGGAGCAGGAAACCAGTTGCAGCAGGTGATGTTGGGGGCAAATAAATTTTTGTAAATAAGTCTTTGCACTGCTGTTGCTGCTCTGAAGAGAAGCTCAGAAGCAAAGCTGAACAGCCTGAGGGCAGAGGGTGGGACTGACACTGGAAATCCTGGGCTCACTAGGTCAGAAAGGACTTCAAAAAGGTCAAAAAGTGATTTAGGGAGTCTTTGGCTCATCTCACAGCAGCTGCCTGTGCCAGTGCTCCCCCTCCATGTCAGGACCCCAGGCTCTCCCCTGGGACCAGCTCTGCTTCCTCATCCACTGACAGCAGACACTTCCTGGAGGGCAGGTTTTTTAATTTGCTGGCAAGCAGCAACAAAATTGATTAAAATTGCAAAATACCGTTCCTAATGGCTCATTTCCCTATCACAGTTCTCCATGTAAATAAGTGACTGCTATTGTAATTCCCAGTGCTCTGCTCCAGAGCTGCTCAAAGAAGAGGGGCACGCCGGGAAAAGGGGCCAGGAGCAAGGCAGAATCTGAAACTCTTCCTGTCTCTCTCCCCATTTTCCAAGCTCCACAAAGCTTTCTGTGATAGCTCCCATGTCCTGATTTTTTAATCAAATGAACTAACATCCTTCACTTATTGAAATCCGAGGTTTGATGAACAATATTTTAAATCACAGAACCACAGAATGGTTTGGGGTGACAGGGACCACCCCTCTGCCATGGGCAGGAACTCCTTTCTCTATCCCAGGTTGTTCCAGCCCTGTCCAATATGTAATTGAGTATTTCCAGGGATTCAGGGACAGCCACAGCTTCCCTGGGCAACCTGTGCCAGAGCCTCACCAACCTTATAGTGAAACACAGAAATTCCCCCCAAAAAGTGACTAGAGAGGAAAACATTAGTGTTTTTTCGTGTCTTGGAAAAAGAAAAAAGGCAGGATGGGGGGAAAAACCCTGGGTCCCTCAGGAATAGAAAACATTTCTATTTATTTTCAGTGAACCACTTCGGTATTTGGAAATAATGTTATTCAAAGCCTTTTATGCAAAGCATTTTATGGCAGCCAAGGGTAAGAGCTGCAACTCTATAACTCCAACAGAGTTTTTCCTTCATTGAGTCTTTGCAAGTCAATTAAAGGCTTTAGAAATTGCTTCCACATTAAATAAAAAAATCCTTACCTAGCTCTGCTGCATGAAAACAGCATCTGTTAAGTGCCAAAAGAGGTACCTCTGCACTTCTTTAAAGAGCCTTTAATGGCACACCCCATTTCTTAAAAGTGCTCTGTTGTCATGTTCCATTTGCTCATAAAATGCAGCAGCAGTGAAATCCAATCCACAACCACGGTTAAAATAGAGATCCTGAATTAATGAATGGGAATATAGGCAGAAATTGCAAAACCAAAGGGCTGGACCCCACAGCCCAGGATGTGATTCCATCACTTTCCTCAGCACAATCTGTCTTATGAGAGAGACCTCCCAATCCTCAAAAACTAGGTCCATATATTTATGTTCCTAACAAAATTCTTAACTTTTTCCAAGGGATCAATCCAAACTGATAAATACTCGGGAGTAGGTTTCAAGTCACCAAATTTTCGGCTCTGGACCCCAACCAGATGCCACCACAAAATGCCATTTGGGGGAGAAAGCAGCACTTTCCTTCCCAGTGAGTGCAGAACTACCTTTATAACCCATGTTCCCCCACCACTGGGCATGACCAGGCTGATAAAACACATTCCTCAGTGTTTAGCCACGAGACTCCAGCATTCAGGGATTTACCACAAATGTTTTCATTCCTGAGTTTTTAATTAAAGGGAACCTGACTATGGCTGGTGGCTGCTGGGGCACTGAGCACCAACATGCTCTGAGTGGGATGTGTTGGTCAAACCTGGCCAATCCACACCCCCTGACATCTCTGTGGCTCTTTGGGGGCAATTTTAATTCCCATGCAACCTCTTTGCTGCTGTGTGAGATGTTCTGCTTCAGGCAGAGCCACCAGCCCCTCACCCCCCTGCCCCTGGTGAGGGGTGACACTTCACAGAGCCAGGTGACATCAGTGCCAGCACTGAAACCACCTGGGACACTGGCAGAGCCTCCTGGCTTTGTTTTTCACTGAGTAATGTTTTACAAGGGGGTCAAGGAGAGGTCAAAATAGAAAGTTACGAAATGTCAAACTTGCTTTTTGCTAAACCCCAGTATTAATAGCATGGAGTCCAGACAGGCAGAGGGATTCTCGACATGAAATAAGTCTCTCCAGAGCCAGGAAAGCTCTCAGACAGCCCCAGCCCTGCATCTGTGCCGTCAAACGAGCCAGGTGCATGAAGCATCACTGCGGGATGTGCTGGTTTCCTGGAGACAACAGAATAAACCAAGCAGTAACATCACTTCTTCTGTTTTTCCCCTGTTGCAGGAGTTTAATCAGCAGCCCAAACCAAAACATTCTTGTTGGTAAAAAGATGCTGACAATTAATCTAGATCTAATAACTGGAATGTTTTCCCCGGGGAATTAAAACAAATTATTCCTTTGCTATTGCATCTTTGTCTCATTTACATTTTAATCCCAGAAGGATCTTCCTCTGTTATATTTGGAAAATGACTGCAGAGGAAGGGAAAAACAACATGGTTGAAGTACTCAAAGATGCATCAAGAATTTAGCTATAAACTTTTATGGCAGAAGTCTGGTTATGCCAAGCCCTAAATGGCTGAAAATTAGGAGAAACACTGTGGTTTTTTCCGAACTCTGCTGAACACAGAGCCCGGAGGCATTTGAGATTGTGCACACAAAGCCAGGCAAACAAAGAGCTGGGGCAGGAGGTTGTGTTGAAGGCATAATTACACATTAGCCAGAGCAGAGCGGGTCCCTTTCATTTGTGCCGAAAGTGCAGGGGACCCCACTGGTGACTCTGTGCAGAGGGAAACCTCTGCCCTCCCACCCTGGGGCTCTCCCCTCCCACACCCAAGCCTTCTTGTCCTTGCTGCCAGGTTTTACCACAGGAAAATTACTCCATTTTCTTCAAGATAAACACACAGTGAATAAAGACACTTTCATCTTGTCAAGGTAAAATCCGTGTGGTATCCCATCTTATCCCAGGCTGGCTTAGCCACTTTGCCTGACTGTGATTTCTGGTGGAAATATTCTTGTGAGAGTTTCCTCACTCCCTTCAGTGAAAAGAAGCCAGGTTGTAGCAAAGACCTGCAGCTTAGACTGCCAAAATTAACCCAATGAATTGTGATACATCCAGACCACCACAAGCACCATCTCCCAGGCATGGCCCTCAGCAGCTGGGGCACATCTGGGTCCAGAAAACCACTGCTGTCTCCAGCCCACCTCCAATTAAACTCTCAAGTAGCTGTCAACAGGGCAGAAAAAGGATCAGCTGCCTCAGGGCTGCCTGAATAACATTTCACCAAGTTGGAGAGATTTAGTTCCCTTTAAACCCTCATGATGTTTGAGAGAGGAGAGATGTTACAGGATCACCATGAAGAGTGATTTCCACTCTGGAGCAGCAAAAACCTGGAGCTGCACAATGTTGACTGAGCCTGAAATGAGGGTCAGTGGCCTGGGGACAGGGCCAGTCACACCAGCTTTCCAGTAATCTCTGGGGCAGCACTGTTTGCAGATCATAGTACTCCTAGTCATTACATAATGCAGGTATTTTCAAAAAAATTAACCCCACCTCACCCAAGTTTTAAGATAATGGAGGGATAGTCAATTAGAGGTACAGATAAATATCATAAAGAGGCAGCTGGGGTTTTGTTATGGGTTTTGGTTGCCCATCAAATAAATGTGTGACAAGTGATGTTACAAGCCTTGTAACTCCATAAGAGCATCTCCTCTTGACATGAGTTTCCCCAAGAAATCTTCCTCTAGGACTGCAGCAGTCTGGGAGCAGGAACTGCTGATTGCTGTGTGTGCAGGACACCTTTGATCTGCCACGAGGACAAGGATGCTGTGAGCAGGAGCCAGTCTGAACTGGCACCACAGTGCCTGTCACCAGCGAGGCTCTGGGCACTGAGAGAGAGCAGGTGAGGAGCAGGACAGCAGCGTCAGTGTAGCTGCACTGTTTTAAAAACCTTTCTCTTCTTTTTCATGGAGAATAGAGATAAGTTGTATTCTTGTGCTTTCTAATCTCTTTGTTTTGTTACTGGATGCTCTAGGGTCCCAGCCAATCATCTTAAGGGGTGGAAAAACTGTCGACCAATATTATTAGATTATTAGTGAGTATATAAAGAAAGTTTTGTAAATAAACTCTCTCTTTCACCATCTTGTGTGCTGCCTGCCTGTCTTCCCTGCGAGCTTCCGCGAATCTCCACGAATATCAGAAAATTAGAGCCAACACGTGAGGTCTGCAGCTACCTGGAAACAGCCAGGTCCTCCTGGTGGGGTGGAGGAAACCCAGGAAGTCCCTCACTACCCAAATTCAGTCAAATGCTGGGATATGGAAGCAAGAGGCAGAATCCAAGCTGAGTGCACCCATCAGGCGGTGCAGAGAGCTGTGTGTAACCCCCCCGTGCCCCCAGCCCAGGGTGATGCAATGCACAGGAGTGCTGGGGCTGAGCTCAGCCATGCTCCTGGGCCTGAGTGCTCTCTTGCTTTGCCCCTCTGGCTGACCATTGCCCAGAAGATCGAGCATGATGCTTTAGCATTAACTTTCAAGGTCTTACATAGAGTGTTCCCAAGGAACTTGTTGAACTTTTGACATTGTACATCCCTGTCACCCCACAAGATCAAAAAGAGGAGACTTTTTGGTCCAAGTGAAGTATTTACTCAAGCCTGCTCTAATCCCAGGGTTACAGACTGACCTTCCCAAGAGCCCCCTGAGTTCCACAGAAATGACTCCTTGTACGAAATGCCTCAAAGATGCACCTATTATCGAGGTAAGGTTTACAGGGCACTCCACTGCTTCACATTCCTGAAGACCTTTGGGGAAGCTCTCTTTCCAAAAATGCTTGAGGCTGAAATTTGCCAGACTTCTAGTGCTATGGTTCAGCAGATCAAACTTTGCAGCTGAAAGATGAAATCCTGGCTGCCCTAAAGGTGATGGCAAGATGCCTACTGACTGCAGTGCAGCCAAAGCTTCACCCCAAAATTATATTCAGTATTTTTTGAAGCTTTTTTTTTTCCTGTTTACTCTACTGGAAAGAAACACATGTTGTCCCAAACAACTACTTTCTATACAGTTAGCTCCAGGTTTTCTGAATATTGCAAAATGAAAGTTGGGGTTTGAAGGGATCCCCTGCATTCCTTTAAGCACTCTGGACAGGCTGTGTTAGTGCTTTCCTCCTTCCTCAAACACAGCATGCTGCTTCACTGGATTGCTGTAGACTTATGCTGCTGCAGCTGAAAGGAAGATCAAACTGAGTATTCAATTACTTATGCACTCAAAGATATTTATTCCCTGAGATGAAACTCCTAAATCTGTTATTATTGCCATTTCCTCTCCTATTACTATTAGCATGCTGCTGCTTTCAGATCTATGGAGATGTCAACACCATTTACTGGCAGCAAAACTGAAA
Organism: Acanthiza pusilla; assembly: GCA_036630365.1. Taxonomy (NCBI): domain Eukaryota; kingdom Metazoa; phylum Chordata; class Aves; order Passeriformes; family Acanthizidae; genus Acanthiza; species Acanthiza pusilla. Next base: position 5,816,454 of record JAXCHO010000001.1, read on the forward strand.
GATGAGAACATGACAGGGAAATGTTTAGAATTATGAATCTTGCAAAAAGAGCAGAGGAGACACTTGATCGTCCTTAATTCTGGAAGGGTACACAGGGATTTTTCCTCAAACTTATGTTTTTCCAAGAGTTATTTCAGATGCTGCAGTGATTTTGAAACTGAGTGAGGTGAAGAGCAACAAGTACTGTCTGGGGGACAAACCCCCAGAGAGGAAAGGTGTTCCTGCAGCAATGAACAAAGGTGTTTGTCAAACAGACAGGACTGAGTTCTTGGCCCAAAGTCTGTGTGGCTGTAAATGCAATGCTGAAAAGGAAGAGTCAATTTGCCTCACAGCATCCCATATTTTCCTGCTTGTGCTGCATCCTCCTGTTGTTACAGGTGGCATTTGGGAGAGTCAGGCACTTGCACACACGGCTGTAGTTTACAATAACAGCTCTGCAGCAATGTGATTTCATAAAAGTCTGTATTTAAAGATGAAGATCCATGAAGAAAACCACAAATCTGATACTGTTGTGGCTTTTCCCCTATCAATATCACAGACAGCAGTTCCCCTGCTCTCCCCTCCTCTGTATTTCCATCCGGATGTCGAGGGCCCTTGCTCAGGGAACGTGGAGAATAAAAGTCAGAAATCCCAACCGCTCTGAGACATGTCCAGTGTCTGGTGCTCTGTTTCAGACACTCAGCTACCAGAGGGCCCTGAGCAGCCACCCTGAGGAAAGAACCCTCTAAATGCATCTCTTTGTCTCTTGTCTCTGTCAGTCCTTCTCTCCTCCTGACATTAAACCACCAGAGCCAAACAGCAGCCAGAGGATACACAGCCATTGTTCCAAGGGGAACTCAGGGCTCAGTAGAGCTGCTGATTTACTCCCCATGGAAGTGAACCCAGCCTGTTCATCTGCAGCAGAGGCCACAGCCCAAAGAGCCCAGAGAATCTGTTTCACTGACAGTCTGATCCACTCCAGCCAGACCTGAAAAGGCTCTTTCTGCAAGCAGCCCCTCCCTCACACCTCTCTGCTCACGTACATCTCCTTTCACCTTAATCCATCTCACTTTATTTATTGCCATGTAAAACCAGTTTCTAAAGTACTCGAGTGTGTGAGACTTCTGTACACAGGGTGTACCCCTGATCTCTGCAATGAGTGACCCAGGAAGCCTCCAAACCACCCTGCCCTGAAGGTGAGAGGGTACCAAGAAAGAACAAAATTTTGTATAATAGTCTTTCCCAAAATGTGTGTCTGTGACTTGTTTGAGAAGAATACAGGTTTGGGTAGGTGTGAGTTGGGTGGCTATTCCTGCGTTCTTAAGTGTTAATCCTTTCACCTTTCACCCTTGCGAAACAAGCTGAGAGCCACCAGGATCTGCTGAGAGCCCAGGAATTGCTGCCAGCAGCTGCCCCTCGCAGGCACCAGCAGCCCAAAACCAGATGGTCTCCACTAACCATTAACTGCAGGATTAACCAGCTCCTCAGATCAGAGCGGCAGGCTGATAACCTGGCATCAGGATCTGAGGGAAACATCCCCCAGGGAACACCCACTTGATGATTTTGTTATGAGGACAATAGATACCTTCCCACAGCAGTGTCTTCTGCAGCCAAGGTGCAAGTACCTAGTGAACACTTTAATTTGGAGCAACCAGTGAATGTATTTGTTCTTTCAGGAAGATTCTGCAGAGGAAAGCCTAAAACATCATCCCTTATTTTAGTGACAGATTCAGGGAAAAACATATTTCAATGCTGTCTCAAGATATACATGCACATATTCCATGTCTGTACAACAGCAAAATTTAGGGTTTGAATTCCAGCAACTTCTCTGCAATCATGAGGGTAAGAAACACATTTTTGTTTCAAAAATAAAGACAAGAATAGAAAGAGAACAAAAGACTAAGTAAACAGAAATAACTACCCACACTCAAATATTTCCAAGCATCCGCTCACCCATGCATTGCAAGATTTCTGATGAAATAATAATTGATTACTTCATACATGTTGGCAATAAAAGACTCAGCACTACTGGTTTTCTCACTTTTATCAATGCACATCATCAGAAAACAGAAATCCAGACTTACAGTTAGCACTTTCCAAGAGCTTTCTCAAAGAAATATATTCTCCCCTTTTGTTGCAGAGATCAGATCTCCTCTTCCCAAAGGAAAATACAGTCTTGCTTCACTTACCTCCTCCATAGGTGGTAGCACACATGATGGATGTTGTCCAGGCAAGCTGGCTGTAGGAGATGCTGAAAACAGCCTGGATCTCTTTAAAGTAGACTGTGAAAGCTTTAGGAAAGGTAAATGCAAACCCAATGGAGATGGAGGCTCCGAACACCACTGCCCAGCCCCAGCCACCATCGGGGGGGACATAGCCCAGGTCTGAAAGCACTGGAGGAGACATGGCCAGAGCAGATTCCACAGCAAAACCTCCTTCCCGGGGTCCTGCAGAGCAGAGGAGATGAGAGTTGTACAGGATATGCATAACATGTAGTCAGGCATCATTTTAAAGCAAAATAAAATCATTTAGAGGTACAGAGGATCACCCACTCTTGCAGCCTTAATCTTTCTGATGTCCATTAACAGTTTTATTGTTCAATTCTAACACAGCCAAGGTCGCCCTTCCCTCCCCAATAACCCTGCCCAGCTCTTCCACTTTTATTTTAAATACATACCCTCAAAATACTCCTATGGCCTCCATGTCCAGGGACAGACCTCAGTCCCAGACGAAGTCAATGCCTCCACTTTCTGCTCTCTCCCCCATCCAGCCCATGGCTCCGTGTTCCACCTCAGGAGATGCCTTCTGGAGGTTGCTCCTGTCACAGTCCTGCTGCAGCTGTACCTTTTTTAGGGTAAATCCTCCATTGTGTCCTTTTCAGTTGTGGGTGGAAGTCCTTACGATTTCAGGTTATTCCTGCTTGAAAGAATAATCCCCATGACGTGAGCAGCAGGCGAACAGCCCCACACAGCCCAGCTCCCCTCTTCTGCAGGGGGACAGGACACTTTTGGTTGTTTCCCTCCCTCAAACCAACAACCAAACTGCTTGCAAAGAGGCTGAAGTTCCTACTCAGGGGCAGCAATTCCACTCGTGCCTGATGCCTGCCAGGTTACCAGATTATGCTCAGGAACAACACAGATCAAAGAGGGCATTCACTCATTTGCATTCTTCCCATTTTCCCTGGTCATTAAAATAAAATGAGTGTAAAAAGAAAAAAGAAGTAGAACATATATTTCTTTTCTATGAGTCTTTCAGATACATCAGGGGTGAGTTTTGGAAACCCTTTGCAACATAATCAGGCCTCCACTGAAAACTTTCAATCCTGTCCTGAAAGATAACTGCTGATTTTTGCCTCTTGTAGCCTTTCTTCACTATCTTTGTTGCTAGAGGCCAAGACCATTCATCTCCATTTATTTTAATTTTAGGAAATTTCTGTAAGCCTATTATACCCCATACCTAAGCTTTTCCATAAAAAGAAATAATTGTCTTTTAGAATTACATTAGCTCTGCTTCATTACTGTAGGGTGGGATTTCAAAAGGAAAACCCAAGTGAAAAAGTAAGAGTGGTGATGTTGGATTGCCTGTCTGCTGATGTTTAAGAGATCTTATTATTCATCAAATTGCACTTCATTGCACTGCTTTTTTTCATTTATGGTTACTCTACCCAATTTAGGCCATTCAAATATTATGGAGAATACCAAGCTCCCCAAAATATTGACATATACTAGTGGTTCTGAAATTAGGCAAAATAAAGCTGATTAAGGGGTGGTTATAGTGAGGACACGTTTCCTTATTTAACATTATGTTTGGTATTCACAATCTACCAAAATCTAGGATGCAAAATTCTCAGGCCCCTCAAATGCAAATTTTTTTTTGTCAGTCCTTTAACAAGATTGAGCCTGAACTTCATATAAAGGATTAAAAAGAAGGTTATTTTTTATTACCACCAATTATAAAGCTATGAGTAATTATACACCACCTTTAGAAGTCTTACATGATGAATATATTTCTGCATTTAATTTGATTTTATATTTAATGAGGGATATATTGATAAAACATTAGCATAAAATCAGATTATGGTATCAGATCATTGTCCAGCTTTTCTATATCAAGGCAAATTCTTACATAATACAAAAGACCAAAGAGAGGAACGAGAGTTAAATGAAAATGTAGTGTACAGTCAAAAATAAAAATCACATCAGCTGACTCTTACTTCCCGAACTGTAAAACAAGGCTTCCAGAGGAAGATTTAGGGGAATCCAATTTGGGATTATAAAATCTGGGATTACTTTAAGAGGGTTTAATAGCCTGAGCAACCACCAGACAGTGATGTGACACAGTCCCAGTCTCCCCTCATTTCTCCTGTGCCATCCCCCATGGTTTGTGGGACATCAACACTTAGGAGGGACCAGGACCATTCTCTAATGGGAATTTCCCCTTCTGCTACCTCTTAGCCACAACTTCGTAATTTTAAAGTGAGAGTTGTCTTTGTCTGGCACAAATTTACTTGTCAGCTGCCTCACTTTACCCCTATTTCCTTTTTGTGAAATCAAACAAGTCTGGACATCCCATTTCTCTGCTTACCACCCCCTGTAAGTTTCCTGCTTTATTCCTGTTAGGATCCAGAATAACTGTCTAAAGAATAAGTCTGAATAAACTTTCTCCACTATTTTTCAGTCCTCTTCAGGAATCTCTCTGAGGCTACTAACAACTTGGAAATAAAGGAATTCCAGGTCTCTTGAACAATCAAGGCCTTTGTATCTCAGTCCCATTGATATTTACCATTTTCTTTCCTTGTTTTATTGAACTGACATCTGTTGGAACCAACACACACAGTCACAGTCTGCATTCTGTAACCCAGCTCAGCTGGGGACTCTTCTTGGACTGTACAGTTACTTTCCTACACTTGTTTTAGTTGGTTGGGGATGGCTTTTTGCTAAATGAGAGCACCACGACAAATCAAACCTGAGCCTAATGCAGCTTCACCTGCTGATCCAGGGGCTCCATGGGGCCCAGATTCCCTCAGCCCAAGCATCCCACCCCACCACACACACACTCACTGACCACTGTCCGGTGGCACTGCTCCCTCCGGCCAAGGCTGGCACCACTCGACCTCCTGTCCCTCGGGAAGGGCAGCTACTGGCTCCACTGGGAGCGACCTGCTCACTTTTAAACCATCTGCTGGCCTCATCCCCCACTCCAGACACAGCTGAGACCAAAGGTTGAGATCAGAGGCTCTACCCTCAGATGTAAAACTCTCTGTAACTTGGAACATCCTCTACCACCCAACCTCTGTCACCTCCAGGTTCCTGTATCTCACATTGACTTCTCTTGAACAGGGATGGCACTTCACCCACCAGGAACAAATCCAGGACAAACTCTTCATCTACAATGCTTGGAATGCTGGCATCTCTCAGCTCTCTGTGGATGTTGATAAATTATTTGTCAGATACCACTTTTCCTTGTACATATTAACTTATTCTTTCTTTACAATGTATTTTTGCAGGCTCTGCTCCCACTCTCCTCCAGGGGAATTTGCATATGGAGGTCTCTGTCCATCCTGCTATAGGCATTTTACCTTTCTGCTGAAGTTCTCCTGCATGACTTCTGGGTCACCCAAAATCCTGCATCAGACTGATTTTGATCACACAAGAAATGAAGGGGTTGACAAGCCACAGCAACACTCAACAAGGGGTAAATGTCACTCTGGTGCGAGGGGAGAAGGTACAGGAAATTCCTGAATTTTTTTGCTAGTAACCAAGCAGTTGACTTGGTTAGTGACTGAGCAATGTCCACAATGCCAGTCCATGCCTTGTGAAGGTTAATGTAACCCAATTTCAGTAGGAATGTTTCCACCAGACTTATGCTGCAAATCCCCATTTGGGGGATTTAAAACATTCCCCTGCCGCATTTATAATTCTGAGGCTGCAATGCGCTACTTAAGCACAAGGAAAAACAGGAAAAAAGCTGACTGTAGGTGGGCCAAGGAAATGTTTTCATCTGATCTGAGTAGAAAATTCAGCAGAAAGGTAAACAGAGGCAAAAAGAAGAATGATTCATCCAAGTTAACTTGGCAAGTTGGCCTCTCTAGCAGCCCATATCTCCTGCCTTGAAGCAATCTGCAGTCATCCATATTTTTTCATACTGCCCCAGGAGAAATATCTTCCTTGGAAGGGCACAATGGATGCCCAAACCCACACACAAGTTCCCAGTTTGCACTAGCACAAAAAGCTGCTAATGGTGCTCTCCCAGCCAGCTCAGATGTTCTCCTCACAAACACAGGACACAAAATACCGATCTCCCATTTAAAAGGATTTTCTACCAGGCAGTTGTAACAGCTTGATAAAAAAGTCTCCAGTGGTCAAAAGACAGCAAGATAAATTCTGGGGAGAAATCCATTGAGGGCTATTAAACACCGAGATGTCACCTCTGGCATTGCAGATGGCAAATTGCTGGAGCCTGGGGAGTATTGACAGGCAGCTCCACGCCTGTCTCCCCAGGCACCCACCATTAGTTCAGAGAGGAGAGAATTCCGATTCCAATCGCACGTACCTTGGGCTGATCGATCTGTGCTCCAGCTCTTTCTGCCTCACCAGCCATGGCTCCCACCAGTTATTCTGTCTAAAAGTGTTTTACCGCCAGAAATATAACAAGCATATCTGATGGTGCTTCTGTCTTTGAAAAGGAGCAAATCCTTCAAGGCAGTTGTAGGGGCCGCGGGGATTCATTACAGGAGGTTGGAGGTGCTTGTGGTCCCCAGTGCTCCACCGCACGGGAGGGCACCAGGAGCTGCCTGTCCAGGAGGCAGCAGCCACACCACACCTGGAGTCCCTGGGAGTCATTTATTCCAACTCTACACCTTTAGAAAAAATGTTATTGTAATTATTACATATACATATACATTATTTAGGAATAATGTATATGTAAAAACATATTGGCATTGCAAAAAATTAAACTCCTTTAGACTTTTAGAGCAAAGCAACTTCTGCACTTCCAAAATGTTTCTCTTCTGCTTGTGGATACTTAACAGTTCCCTTGGCACTGAGCCATTTTAGACTGGTGTTTTACCAAATCAAAACATGGATTTGCCTTTGTTAGATATTGTCCCTTCTTCCATCTCTGTGTTAATAGCAATTGCCTAATTTATAAGGGTTTTTGCTGATAGTTACGGTTACTGGGCTGTGACCATTCTTAATGCACTTCAGACACCACAGCAATTCACACTATTGAGACTACTCTTCAAAATCACTTCAGGAAACCTTGGATACCTCACTTGGGGTTGAGATGGACAAAAGCAGCAGAAACTCACCTTTACTATTTAATTGGCCAATGAAAAATTGGAACTTGAATGACTAATCCAATGGCTAATCCATATACTAGTTTTGATATAAAATGTGGTGCTACTTAAGAAAAACAAAATGCAAATTTACAGAGTATACACAATTTCAGCACTTAATTTATTGGTTGTTGGAGAAGGTTAATTTGATATTCACCAAATTTCCTGCCCCTGAACTTTTCAGAAACTATAAAGAAATCTGTTACTGAAGGAATATGAACTGAGTCAAACTGGAAAGGTTTAAGGTAATTCAAAATTTATCTGCAAATATTTTTCTGTAAGTGATGTATCACATACCATCTTGACTTCAAAATAATCAATGAAATTTAGAACTTATTTTATACATAATCAAAAAAGGCATATGAATCATTAAATAAAAGGATCAAAAGTTGGCACAAAGTGAGTATACAGTTCACACTTCTTACACTTGGACTGGACATTGCCAGCTTTGTGTGACAGTGAGGGCTGCAAAGCAGAGGTCACATGCAGATCTAAGGAGACATGGGAACACAGAGGGCATTCCTTAAAACAGATATATGTGGTACTATTTTGGTTGATGTTTTACAGGTATGTTACCATTGCTAGCACTCAGTGACACTTAAAGGTCTAAACAAGCACGCACCATCTGTAAATGGTGGAGCTGATCTGTTAAAAGACAGCAGATTGAGGTTATTTGGGCACAGCCACCTGCCCTGTTACCCTGGCATGGCTTTGGGGCCAAGATATGCCCTGGAACACAGCCACAGAAAGAGGGAGGGCAGAGGAGAAACCTTGCTCTCCAAGTGGGGATTTTTAGCACTTTTTCCATGAGGAAGCACAATATTCAGGGTTTTGTGCAGGTGTTTGATCACTCTCGCTGTCTGCTCTCACACCACCCCCCCTCAACTTCTGAGATGGTGCCAGCTTTAAATTGCATTTTGTAGGGGGCCAAAGCTTTCAAAGATCTGGAGTCTCTACAGGATTTGTGTCCTATTGGTTGGCTAAGAACAAAAGAGACCCCACCCGCACTCCCCAATGTGCAAAGCTGACAAACACCTTTGTTGTGCTTCAGAAATTCCAGTTGGGGAGATAGAAATCAGTTGGTTTTGCTGCTCGTACTCATTAAGAAGTTACTTGATCCCATAACCTTTGTTAAAGTTAATAAATACTTGCCTTTTAGAATGGATATTTGCATCCCTATTTGTGTAAAGCACAGAAACACAAAAATCGGCAGTGAGGCACAGGGGACCTTAGTGAGATATTAAGACATGGGGGAGGTTCCAGCTTTGTTGGTCTCACTCTTCCCTCTGAGAGGCCCAGAGGGGAGAACATGCTGCAAAGAGATAAGGAGAAAGCAACAGCTGGATGGTTATTTCCCCACCTATTGGCTGCACACAAGTGAAAAGATAGGAGATACTGCCCTGGACAGCCTGCACTTCACAGTTTTGGGACATAAACACAGTGGGTAAGTCCATTTAAGTAATGCTACTTTGTTTTAGGGCATGTGCAGGGGCTTGTATGCTCCTGTCCTTAAGCAGATGCTTCAAAAATAACACACCACACTTCCAAATGGATGTCTGAAAGGGAAAACATACCCAGCAAATAATTCCAACCCCAACCTGCAGACAGAAACAATTTCTCAAGTGCCCAGGTACTTCTCTCTTCAAATAAATAAACCAAAAAACCCAAAAAACAACAACAAAAAAACCCCACCAAACAAACGACAACCAAAAACCATTTGAATTTACTTTAGTGTCAAAGGAAAATCCTTATTGACACTTAGAGAGTATAATCATTTGCAAACCTGTGGCTCCCCAGCTCCCTCAGTTAGCTGCTCACCATCCTTGCACCTCAGCAGGTTAACCTGACCTTGCAGCGATCTCATCCACTGCTACTGTATCACATGCCAAGCACTGACAGGATTTCACAAGAGCTCCACGGGAACTTGGGGCACTGGGGGACAATCCATGAATCTGTTCTTTGCCACAAGAGTAGAAGAGAAATAAGAGAATCAAAGAACATGATTGAAACACTCCTATCCCTCTTTTGTTCTACCCCTGCTTCCATCTGCTGTGTATTTCCTGCTTACGCTTGAATTCCTTTTCATCCACACTAGTCCCTTGCCCCTTTTTACACCGTTTCTTGTTCATCAACTTGCATCATTCTGGACCCTGAAGGATGTGATCCTTGAGTATCAACCAGCTCTCCTGGACCCCTCTTCCCATGGGATTGCTCCAAGACCCCTGAAGAGGCTGCCTGTAGAAAACCTCATCCAGTTCATCCTCCCGCTCACACGGCCTGTGGCAAACACCCACAGCAGGTCACCCTTCTCAGTCTGCCCTCTGAGCAGAGCCCATAAGCTCTCAACTCACTCATCATCCCCCCCAAGACAGAGCTCAGCACATTACAAGTGCTGCCACTGGAACCACCGTTCCCTTTTGGTGTGTCTTTCCCAAACAGTTCCCTTCACGCCAACACCCCATTCACACAAGCCATCCCACCCTGTCCCTGCAATGACAGCAAAATCAAAGCCCCGTGACTGCAGGGCTTACCTTCCCAAACAAGAGAATTCCATGCTCTTTGCCTAGGCTGCCATGACTTGGCTTCTCCACTGGTCATGAGACAGTCTCTGGCAGGGAACAAAGGTTCCCAAACAACCAGCATTGTGTGCAAGCAGCTCTGCTGAGCACCACCACTGCAGCAGAAACCACATTTAATGCAGGAGCTTTGCTTTGAAAGCTGGGGGCCTCTAGTTCTCAGCTCTGCAGCAAAGATGTTGGGAAATTCAGTGTAAAGGGGGTTGGGATTTTCTGATATGCAGTATTATCAGGCTGGAATGCCCTTCTTGACATTCCTGCTGGGATGTCAGAAGCAAGCAAAGGCAAGGAGAAAGAGAAGGGAAAGACCATGTCACCTGCATGTAAACAAATGAGAAGTTAGACCTGAATAGCCACAAGGAATGAGACAAAAGAACAAAGCACCTTCCACCTTAAAAAAAAAAAAAAAAGTGACATGACACACAGGTGAGGCACAAGTGCCGAAATAGGAGAACTGAACAAACATCAAAAATACATCAGGTTAATTTTCAGAAATTTACTAAAATGCACACAGATTTGTCACAAAAACAGTTGAACTCCACTGTATTTCAACAATAGGTTTATTTTAAGAAACATAACATGACATTAAGTAAAAATGCAAAATTGTGCAATTATGGCAAAATGTTTAAAAATCCACACATTTGCCCTCATAGGACTACAGTACTTCTTACTAACATACCTGAGCACTGAATGTTGGATGCCACTTCTCAACAGCCTCGCAAACAGGGAGCTCTTGGATCTCTTGTAGAACATACACACACTGCATGTCTGGTGCACCAAAACTGCTTTGAATTATTCTAAATTTCATTGATGGAAGCAAGTGGAAATTACAAAATGTTTCCTTCTAAAGTAACTAATAATTTTGGAAGAGATTTACACTCACCTAAGTTCTTACAATGCTAGAAATTCATTTCATAAAGGGAAATCAACAAATGCAGAAAAAATTCCAAATGAGCAAAATGTACAGATTACTGCTCAATATTATCAGTACCTTTGGTGCAAAATTTTTTTTTTGTGCTGTGCAAGTTTACTTAAGCCTGACTCTAAAGCAAAACTTCACCAGGAATCTGACTTTCAGCATAATGTAGAAGCATTTAAGAATTGGCAAAATGTCACAGCTACATTACTGTCTCAACAAACTCCTCATGCAAAAGGTTTAGTATATTCTACTCCCACAGCAAGTTCCAGGATTTAGCTTTCAAACACATGACAGACTTGGATCACACCCTCAGTTTGAATGGTTAAACAGAATGGAGATCTTCGTACTTTAGTGCAGATAAACAAAATTAACAAACCTACTGCAGAATTAACCACAGCATATTGTACTTCTATACATCACATGACCAGTCAACTGCTAACTCAATTCTATTTCATAGTTTCAAGTAATATATTGAAATTTGTTCTACTAAATAAATACAGATTGTCAAAAAGCAGCAAGAAATCTTGTAAATATTCAACCAAGCTCAAAAGAAAATAAAACAAAACAAAAAAACCCAAACAAAGAAACAAGGAAAAAGTTACATAACACTTTGCAAAAAAAAAAAAAAAAAAAAAGGTCTTACACACAAATGCAACACTGTTAGGGAGGGTGCTTCAGAAAGCTTGCAGCTAGAGGCCTACAACAGCACAAAGAGAGCTAGCCAAGGACTAAGGATCAATAGTTAAAAATTAAATTAGTTGTACTTTTCAAAAAAACCCTTATTCTTGGCTATGCATATAGATAAAACTATCCAGAAGAAAACTAAATAAAGAAACAATACACCTCAACACTGGTGGAAAATGCAGTCTTAGCGAGAATTGCCAAATTCAGAAAAAAAAAAATGCAGGTGCTTGCATTGGAAGAAGAGTTTGGTGAATCTCTGGAAGATGAGGTATGTAATGCAAAGAGGCATTTTTATTTTGCTTTTCAATTTCACAGTTTTTTGTTTGTTTTTGCCTCTCAAACATTTTGTGCAAGAATTAATAAATAGAACCAGGTGAGTATTTTTGTGTATTAGGAAGATTCCATTTGGGAACAGGAAGACCACATAGTAAACAAACATTATCCAAATCCTCAGCCATGCCAGGGGGATAAACAATGAGCTAAATATTTGGCTGACTGAAATATCAGCTGTTAAGCCAGATAATGGTAAGCACTTTCAGCCAGTCACAGCCAGTGCCATGTCAAGTTAACTGGTTTACTTAGGTCAACAGGAAAAAATAGGAAACAGTAAGATAACTTAAAGCTCTGCAAAAAGTAGAGCTGTAAGAAACCTGATAAATTACAGCTGATGCAAGTTTTAGGATTCCTCTTTTCCCTTTTAAATCCAATTTTCACTACTGAAGTAGAGGCTGAACTTTGAACTTACTTACTTTTTAAAAATAAGTTAAATGTTAAATACATAAAGAAAAGTGTTGCAATATATTCCTTATTCTGTATTTCATCTAAGATTATTTAAGCCATGGATGCTTATTGTCAATTTTGCTTAAATACACTGAAAAACGCTGATAGCTCAGTAGTGCAATTTTTCACATTATAGATCAGAATGAACTTGAAGATAGCTGGGGGCTTGACTGCAGAGAGAAATGAAAAACAACTTGCAAAGTTAAGCCACACTTTTCCAAATCACCAGAGCACATGCCAACTCTGCACATAGCACTGTACTGTAGCGGAGACAGAATGAACACTCCACACAAAGAGAAAAAATAAAAGAGAATCAGTATTTTTAAGGCCGTATCCTGTCACCATTCTGTGCAAGAACACCACTGCAGTAAAAATGTTATGTTAGAAAAGACAATCTGATGACAGGACAGGGCCTGAAGACAGACACACACTCCATGGAAAATAACAGGCTGTCTTATACAGTAGCAGAAGGCTGGCCCAGTTCAGACAAACAAGTATTAAAAATGTACTAGCACCATCAACTTTTGGGTTAAAGCCCTTTACAGGATGAAAAAAAAAAAAGGTTTTAATCAGTGTTTAAAAAAAAAATGTCTTTACAGCACTACACCTACGTGGCAAAAAACAGGTGTTGGGGTTTTTTCCCCACTATCATTTAAGCTCAATCTCAACAAAAATCCACAGACAGGAACTGGTACAACAATATGAACAGGCCTCCATCCGGGGCAAAGGTACTCCACAATCCAATTCTGACTTGAGTTTTTCTCCCAAACTGCAGTGCACAAACAACATCACAAACATCTTAGCAGACTCCAAAAACAGTACAAAAAGAAGAGATCATTATGAATCAGGATCTACCATTCCTATGTACTTTCAATCCATATTAAAAAAAAAAAAAAGCAACTAAACTTAGTGATATTGCCTCAAATTTTACCCGTATTAAAAAAAAAAAAAAAAAGAGAAAAAGAAGAAAAGTCACTTCAACACATCTTGGACATCCTTAACTATTAATGCTAGGTTTTCTTTCACTGTAGTGCATAGTTATCCTGGCTCTTCCACTTAATTAGTTTTTACCACAAAAAAACCCTTCGTATGACATGATTAAGTGTTTACCAGAAAAAAAATGCTGATAATTGCACTTTGTAACCTCCTTCTCATTTCCCAGGAAAATATCAGTAAATATGAAACTGAACCAACAATTCCCTCCCCAGACTGCAACCTTTAAAGAGCACCCATCCCCATATACAAAAAACTGTCTGTTTCAGCTTACAATAAATACTGACAGAATTTCTTTGTTTTCTTTTAAGACATGTTTTCTCTAGCATCAAATTACCACTGAAATCACTAAGGCCTGTTACTGAAAAAGAAAAAAAAAAAGAAAAAAAAAAAAAAGAAATTTAAAGAGTAACTTTCTGAAGACACTGCGGATACAATTTAGCAACAACACATTCAAAATGCCGGCCTAAATCCCAGAGCCTGTCTGGAGTCTCGTAGACTTTCTGCCATTGGTCAGTGACCTCATTGTACTGGTAGAGTGAATTCTTCCTGCTGGTTCTGAAAACGTGTTCTTCAACAGTGACTTGAGTAGCTCTGACAAAGAGATGGAGTTTGTTTTTGAGGAGAACGAGTTTTATGTATGGATTAATGGACTGATCGCATGGGAAATCTTTCTTTCGAGTCCACTTGTTCTGTTCGATGTCGTAGGCCTCGACGGTGAACATGCGCTGATGGTTCCCACAGGTGCCAGCGATGTAGTAGATGGAGTTGTCGTACACTGTTGCCAAGCCTTGGATTCTAGGCACAGTCATTGGGGTCAAAAATCCCCAGTAATCCTTCTGAGGATCATAGCAAAGGAAAAATTCCCCTGGAAAGAGGAAAAACAAAACATAACTTAGGCATTGTTTCCAGACCAACAATTCTGTGGCAATTAAGCTTTCAGGTATGTTCTTCCACAGACAGAAACACTCTAACAATTTTCAAAACCCCACATCCCATAAACACCATCACCTGCTTTCTTTCTAGTGCATTAGAAAAATACTAACAGAGTGACCAAAAAGTACTTTGAGCTTCTGTTTCATCTGAAGCAGAGGGAAGTTTGAAGCATATCAGAAATATATTTTATGTAGTTTCTAGGTATCCTTTATTACTTCTAAACCATGCTTAATAATTTGGAACAAAACCTGTTAAGATTCCAGTCTTGAAAAGTCTCAAGTACATTTGTTTCACTCTTTATCATCTTCACTATGTCTCATCTGCAGATGGGGAGTCTCACAATTATTTACTCAGGTTTAGCAGCTTTCAAACACTGAATTCTGTACTACACACAGATTTTGAAGTTACTAGTATCAGGTGGCTGGGTTACACATTTAGACTGATTTGCTTAAAAGGAGGCCAGGTGGAAATCTGCATGAAGCTAGTGATTCATGGTGAGGTTTGTGGTTAGCTTCTAAAACAGCTCTGCTGCTCAGTGCACCGAGCAGCATCTTTCAACTGTAGATAATGGAAGTTCAGATGACCAGAAACTCATGTTCTGTATGTTTCATGAAAAGAACATGGAGAAAAACTACCTTGCCTTTTGTAAAGTCCAGGGGAAAAAAGGTGAATATTTGCCAAATAATAGCATTAACTCCAATAAAACAGCCACGTGAGATCAATATATTAAGAATTTTAACCAAGCTACTGTGAGACCAAGCATCACAAGTATAACAAAGATTACACAAATGAAACAGTAAAATGGGTGGAACAGAGTTAAAGAGATTGAGTCTTACAGATAATACTAATTTTGATTATTCATTTTTGTTCAACCATGCAATCTCCCATGACTGACACTAGCATTCCATTGGCATTTTCACACTCTCATCAATTCTTATTGAATACTTCAAACTTATGAGTTTTCCCTAGAAACATTACTAAAAGCTAACCTCTTTGTACTACAGCACAACTCAATCTAGCCACCCATAACACTACTCTTTAGAATTTGCTGGTTAGAACAGGAAGTAACTTATTTATGAGTATTCAGTTGTCACTTCAAGCACTGAAGCACAGAATTGGTGCAGCTAAAATCTGTAAACAAGATACACTCTTATTCTATAGGTTATAATAATACCATCCACCTTTTATCAGTTCCATGAAACATTTAAAGGATGAACAAATACTATTTCAATACTCTTCAGCATTTCTTTCTAACGACCTAAAGCAGACATCTGACCCAAACGAGAGAGATTTAGAGAACTTTCTAGCATAACAGAAATACTTAAAGCCACAACCAACAAGAGTCAAACATGATACAGAAACAATGGAAGAAGAAGAAAACTCTGCAAGTCACATGGAAGATCATGAATACAAAGTCAAGAAATCGTATTAACTTCTTCTGGTAAATAACAAGGACCTTACAGGATTCTCTATCCTGTTTCTTTCCCATGGTCCAGCTTTGCATGCATGGAAGTGAACCAAGAGGAGCTGGTGTGCATCTGAGACCCCAACTTCTGCAGGTGTTCACAGAGGTGGCCCTCAGCAAAACAAAACTAAGACACCTCCCCCTCATTCTTTCTTTCAACTTTCTGGGCCTCTTACCACAGCCTCAGACCAGTCTCAGCACTTTTCAGTGTGCACTGAATGTAAAGGCAGTACTGTAATTACTGACCAAAAAAACCAGAGTTCAGTAACAACAATGCTTTATCTCTTTCTAGTTTCTAGGATGACTCCAGAAAGCAGGGTAGGGCAGCAAACGAAGACCTAGAGTTACTGTCTTTTACAAATCACTAAGAATAAAGACTCCAGGAATTTTCTCAGCTTTAGCCAAAAAAAAAAAAAAAAAAAATGCTAAGGGCTTTTTCACAGGACAGTAACTTTTCTTTAGCATTGGTGCATTTCACCCAGGTAAAGATCTAATAAAGAATTTTCAGAGTTAAGTTTAATACTGTACTGTTGACTCAGAAAACCACCAAAAATGCCATCTGTGCAATAACCCAGTGCTACAACTTAGTGACACATTCGCAGGGCATGAGAATTCAAGCAGCAACCTCCCTCTTCCTAGTTTTCCCACCTCCCCGCTGCCCCAGGGGTTTTTCCAAGTTGCTTAAGAAAACACAGACAGTCAGAATGAACAAGCCCCACTTCCAACAAAACACCAGAGTCAGTCAAACCACCTTACCCTGTAAAACATAGATGTTATCCTTATACTCCACAGCACTATGGAACTCCATCGCTACTGGCATGGGACACACAGCTGTCCAGCAGTTCTCCCGGCTGTCATAGCACTCCACAGACTTGAGGGAGTTCCGCCCATCTCCTTCATAAACTCTCCCCCCGATGGCGTAGAGCTTCCCACAGCAGTGAACCAACTTGCAGCCTATTCTGGCCCGCAGCAAAGGAGCCTTCGGAATCCACCTATTGCCGGAGTGATCGTACATCCAAAAATCACTCTCTGCACGGTGGTCAATGGAGACCTCGCTGCTGCTTGGCCTGTAACCACCCGCAATGTAAATATCGTTATCAGGAGACACGAGAATTCCGACCTCCCTCAAGTCATATGGTGGCTTGCATAGTTTAAACACTCTCCCTGTGACCGAATCTAAACAAGGCACTGTTTGCTTCTTTCCTGAGTGTTTGTGGGCAGCATCAAAGCATATGATCATTTCAGAAGCGGTCATTCCAAGCCGTTGTGTGTAGCCATTGGCACTGGGTTGTCCCTTTTGTACACAGCTTTCGGCCATCGCCTGTGCAAACATGGGAGGGATTTTCTCTAAAAATGTCTCATCCAACAGAGGCATACGGATGCATTTGGCAAATATTTCTGGAAGGTGCACTTCTCTCTTATTTTGTTCATGCTCAAACCACCTTATAATGCTCTCATAAACGTGTTCTTCTTTATCTACATTTAAATCATCACTGTTGAGGATACTTATCAGTTGGTCTTTTCTCAACTGAAGAAACTCTTGCTCTTTGGTGACACTCAGAAACTTTTTGCGAATGTAGTCTTGTGACCTGTCTTTGAGTTCCTGATGACCATAGTGATCAGCAAAGATGAACACCCCAATGGAGTTCTGTGGGTCCAAGTGACTGATCATGTATTTAGCACACTGGTCTTGTATGGAAGGGATCTGGAAGATACTGGCTGCAGTGAACAAAGCTTGAACGTTGGCCTCTGTCAGCACTACTCTGGAGGTATATGCATAGTTCAACACTAAATGCATCGACTCTGCTTCGACACCAACGATCCGAACTTCCTTCTGGGTACTCTCGGTAAGGCCGCTCGTGAACATCGATCTGCAAAACAAAAATATTCAGCAGTTTGTCTGCAATTACTTTTAACTACAGAGATAAAATTAAATATATTGTACAGCTAATCCCAATGTGTTTGCCCCTACGTCAGCACAAATATATTTATACAGGTGTTAAACTGTCCTGTTGGGGTACCTAAATTTAAGATCAGTTCTACACTGAAACTGAAGTGGCCAGCTGAAACTTCTTACTTCATTATCTCACTCACCACAAGTTAAAACCCACTGACTTTACAAGCAAAGCTCTAGACATACCAAAGTCTTTGGACACAACTTTCAACAAGTTATTTCATATGTATACTCTAGCATGCTAATATATGTAACTTTAAAAGAAAACAAGTAGTTTCAATATGCGGTTACTATATCCTTGGTACCCTCAGTACTGAAGGCAGTTTTGCTTGGTTTAAAATTGTGCTACATTGTCTCCAATGAAAGTTTCCTTTGAGAAACACACACTGATAATACACTGACCTTAAGAGAACAACAATCTCTACTTGCTAGGTTCACTATATTATCTATAAATACAGAGAATATTAGCATAGGTATGATTTTTTAAATGTTCATTTAACAAAAAAAATTCTATCTGCTTTTGATCACTACCAGAACAATGGATTGTTCTACCTGAAATAAGGACTGATTGCAGCAAGAACATTCCTATGACAGGAGAATGTTTTCCCATGATCCACTTCCACTACAATATCTGTCAGCTGTCCTTCGTCATACATGGTCTTCAGCTGTTGGAGAATACTACAAGCATGGAAGGCGTCCATTCCATTGATGACTGGGTTTGAGGGAGGAATTCCGTTCAGTGTTTGTGAAAACTGACTTGGTTCTACAAAGCAAAATTGAAACGTTAACCAAAAACAACCAACAACAAAAGCAGCCTCCAAAAAAATTCATACACATGCTGAAAAACCGTGCATGACCAAGAATTAGCATAAATTAATATTCCTTATTTCATCATCATCACTGTCAATCAACAGCAAACCAACCATTTTCAAGGGTGAGTAAATATATAAAGGTACCTCAATTATTTTTTCCTTTTCAAAATGTACGTGTCAGTTACCATTAAACTAAAAAGTTTATATCCAGATAAACGATAAATAATTAATAATTATAATAATTAATATATATTATATAATAATTAATATTCATTAACATGAAAGAAAATAATACAAAGATCATATCACTGGGGAGGGGGGAAATCAAGTCAAGAAACACAACACTCATTGACTTGTAAAACAAAAAAACAACAAGGAACAAAGAGGAATAAAACAGGTCCCCAACCTACCCCACCATTACACAACCCTGTATGTAAATATTTAACTTCACACTGAAACAGGAACTGGCTCCTGCCTTACACAAGTGATGGCTGGAGCACAGCCTCATGAAGAAACAGCCCTACAAAAAGTCTGCTGGGCAGCAAACTTAAACTCACATGGATTTGTAGATACAGTTACATGTTCTCGATACAAATGAAACAGAATTACAATTCGAAGTTTCTCAGGTGTGAAGAAGCTCGTGTATCACCGTGGAAACATATTTAGTAGTGCATATGCTACTAAATAACATGTGATAAGCCTAATGAAGTAAATCCCAAAGTGAAAATTGAGCAATAGCTCAAGCACAAAAATCCGTTTCGTAATAGCAGCAAATTTTTTACGCAACAACAACAACAAAGGAGAGCTCAAAAGAAAAACATTAGGTGGCAAGAGCTGCAAATCAGGTAAAGCTGCTGACTGCAACAGAGTGCTTCCAACAAAATTTGGGCAACACAAAGGGGCAAAGAGGAGAGAGAGAGCACACCCATTCTCACAGAAGCCTTTCATCAGCCCCACTCCCCTCTCCCGGCTGCGCTCCCCTCACACAGCAGAGGGGTCCCTCATGGGACACCCTCGTTCCGCCCTAGCACAGCACCCTGCCTCGCACACCCCCTCTCCCACACAGCCCTCGCTCAGGTGCCCTCTCCCCTCACGCCATCACCTCCCACACCCGAGCACCGCTGCCTCTCTCGGGGACCGTTCACAGCACCCCAACCCGCGCACCCCGAACCCCCTCACACATTGCTCCCCTCAGCACAGGCCCAGAGCCCCTCATGGCCCCCCCCCCAGACACCCCTCAGCACACAGGCCCCGACACCCCTCACCAGGACCGCCCCTCTCGCACCGGGCGCTCCCCCGTCGCCCTGCACCGACCTCCCAGCGCTGCCATCCTGGGCCCCGCTCGGGCAGCGGCTCCGGGGGCGGCCCGGCAGGAAATGTCACCGCGCCGCTTCCCCCGCTCACCGCCGGCCGCACACCCCGCAGCAACAGCCACACCGATTGGTCACTGCCCCTGCTGCCCCCTGGGATATGTAGTGCCGGCCTGCAGCCTTCCTTCGCGCGAAGCGTGCCGGGAGCTGTAGTCCCTCCTGGGTAGGATAGGTGGGAGTTGTAGTTCTCGGAGGGGGCAGGCCCTGCCGGTCTCGTAGCAACGAGGCGGGGGCGCCTGAGGGCGAGCCGCCATTTTGGGCCCTGGGGCAGGGAGCTGTGGGCAGCTCCAGCGCCGCGGCCCGGAGTGTTGGAGCCTGTTCCCTCCTAACTAGGGGAAACCCGGCTGACGCGGCCTCTCCACAGAAATAAATTACCCACTCCAATCCCAATTCCTGCAGTTCTCCTGTCCACGCTGAGCTGTGGCTCCTGGGGCAAAGCCTCCCAAAGGGGAGCAGAGGTGTCACCCAGAGATGGGCGCCCAGCAGGCTGGGCACAGCTGCCACCACCATCACTGCTGAAAACATTTAGAAGGGGGGAAAAAATGCCTGCCAGTGTCCTAATGCTGCAAGGATGTGCTGAGGGGCAGGGAAGTGTCAGGATGTGAGACCCAGTGCTGTGCACAGCTGAATTGACCTTTAATGGAAACCAATAATCAGCTACTTGGTCTGAAAGCTCCTTATACCAGGAATATTCTTCATTTTTCCAGGATTGGTAACCCCAGCACGATGTGGGCAGCCAAATCAGCCCTACCCGTCCCACAGAGCAGCTGAACGACTGCAGCACACAAGTTATCATTTTATTGCCCCTGACCCTAAATATCACATTTCTCTCTCCATCCTGGAGGTCAAGTGGATGATAGACAACAGCTTTTCCAGTTTTCTGCGGCAATTAGCCACTGGTCTCATTCTTGGGAACTGACTTGTTATCAGAAATTTGATGTGGAAGAGGTTTTGGTGTTTTTTCTTTGTAAAACACAATTTATGAAAGAAGAATTAAGTAATGGAAGCATTGCAAAGTCTTGTATATTTTTCTGGTTTTACTCAAAACAGATTTAATACAGCTTCACAGCTCTTAGCTGGGAAGTTTTGCTGAGAAGAAAAAGCAAACAAAACCAATTTGAATAATATTTTTAAATTAATTTCCCTTTAACTCTCAGAAATAGTAACCCGAGTACACGGTCACTTCTCTAAAGCTGGTGAATTTGAAAGCAGTGCCACCCCATTGGTTTTACTTTTGCTTGCAAGGCACAGCCTTCCCCTCACTCAGCAATTATCAGTGGTGTCCAGGCTGCTCCGATGATAATGCTGCACAACGCAGGAGTGATGGAGACTCTGATGAAGGAGGTGTAAAAGAAAATAGAACTTCACGTCTGCAAATCGATTCTGCAGTTTTCCAATTTCCCCATTCAGCAATGGCACGGCCTGTGAAATTGTCCCTAGAAATATAAAATGAAGGGATGGAGAATTCCTCCACTCTTACCCTTTAGCAAATGACATTGCCTGATACAGTTCATTTCCTTCGGTGTGGACACGTAGGCCAGGCTGGATTAGTGTTAAAATGCAGAAGCCAAATGTAGAATGTTTTTTAATACAGATCCCGCATTGAACTGGCACTTTGGAGCACAGGCTTTTCTTGAAATAGCTTATCTTTGTGTGGTTTTTGGTGAAGCAAGTAAATTGCCATACAAACAGGTTTAGATGTGCTTGAAGAGGCATCGATAGCAGCACTTTTGCTAAGGCTGACGCCTTTCTCAAGTGGAATAACACCATCACCCCCTCCCCACCCTGGAAACCTCCATTAGCACTCCCAGGATGTAGCACTCCCATGGAAGTTCAAGGAATCTGGATTTTTCACCCAGTTCTGCACACTATTCCCTGGAACTCTGAAGGGCAGAATGAGATGCTTTGCTTGTGCAAACAGCTCTGAAATCCATCTCACGCACCGTGTTAAAGCTTCATATAAATGACATTTGAATTACACACAAATATTTCTGTTCTTTCAGAAATTGCCACATGCTTAAAGAGTTCCATCTCCCTTCTGCTGCATCATTTTATTTCTCTCTCCTGTCATTGTTTTGTCCGTGAAGTGGTGCAGGCCCATATTTAAGTGTAGAAGTGAAAAAATTGAGTTCTTAGCTTGATGCTGCCACAAATTCTTCATGCTGTTGATCAAATAATTTGATTTCATTAATTCTGGCTTCCCAGGAGACAGTGGAGAGCTGTCAATAGATACATTCATGTAAATCCTTTTATCTTATAATATTTTTGGTATGTATTTTAATAAATTTTGGTACTTTTCAAAAAAATTCTTATGGCCGGCAATGCACTGAAACTGTTGTTACCATATTAGGATTTTGCAAGAATTCAAAGTTCTTGTTATTGAGGGACTGGGATGCTTTCACTTGTCCTTTAATTTCACATCTAATTTATCATTTCTGGAGACAGGCCTTGAAAACATACACTTGATGGAGAAGTTTTCCCATTTGATATTCCAAAGGTTCAAAGTAAAAATTATGTCAACTGATAAGGAACACAGAGTCCATGTCGGTCTTTTATAAGTGATTAGAAACATTGTCCTCCTTATCAACTCGCAATTGGCACTGTGAGTTCTGGGATTCTTGCCTTCAGAATAAAAATGTCTTTGTCATGAACCCAAGAAAGCAAAGACAGAAAGGAAAAAGTTTCAGGAGAAAGTGGACAAAATACAAACTTTTTCAGATATTTGAGAACTTAGAAGATACTCATTAAAAGAGTTTGAACAAACAATGAAGCTATTGAAAAGGTTTCCCTTTGTCATTGCACCTGCAGAACAAGTTAATTAAAAAACTGGTTTATCTGGTTGCCTTCAACATAGGGACGGAGAGAACATCATATCCATGAAATGGTTGGTTTGGGTCACCTGAAGGAACCTGCCCCAGTGCTCCTCCTGCACGAGAGAGGGTACACAGAGCACTTTTGGAACAGCCAGCTCTTGCTGCTTAGTACGAGGTGTGTCGAAAACTTCCCACATTTTCTCCTGTCAGCAAAATGAAGATAAGAAAAGCAACTGGACCAAAATTCAAAGAAAATGTGAGCCAGGGTTTGTTCAAGCAGCTTTAAAAGGGAACGATTTTTAATCCACATGAATATTCCCATTTTCATTTTGGATATCATGTTTAGTTTAAGGCCGTAGGAGGAGGTCACTGCAGCCTGTTTACCTTTTTTTCTTTGCCCTTCTCTCTGTTTTTTTCACTGAAGGGAGGAGGGCATGGTAAAAGGAAGGCACAGTTTATTCCCACACGTGCCATATAGCCCAGAAAGAGGAAACCAAGGGCTGCAGAAACTTGACGAGACTCTAGCTTTTCATGGCAACATTATGAATGGTGGCATTTTTCATGACTCCTGAGTTTAAACAAATAAACAAACAAGCAAAAAAACCCACCAAAATAACCCCACAGTGATTTCCAGCAAAACTGTGTACCTATAAAATTTAAATACAAACTAGTAAAAAAAAAAATAGTATTACTTGCTATCTCCCAAATATGTCTCAATTACTATTTACAGTTCTTCAGTTATTTGTACCTGTTAATTTTCACTGAGACACTGTAAGAAGCAATAGAGCTGATGCAGCTTCACTCCGAAAACCCCTCATATTTTAATTGGAAAAATCTTGATATTCACTGTGGAACAATCTAACCTTGAAAAACAATCTTTTACCAGGTTGTCTTTAATGCATAAAACACTGCTCATTTTCTGCAATTCTGTCACCAAGGGGCACATTAATTTAGTTGCACAATAATTTAATACATCGATCCGTTGATTGAAGCAGAGAGGTTTTTGTTTAGTGGTTCCAAGAAATCACACATTTCTTGCAGAAGCCGTAAAAAGACAGTCCTGGCTGCAGTTTAAGTAGGGGGAATTGCAGATCATTAGGGAAAGTTGCCCTTCAAAGCCAATCGATCCCTCCATCCTGAGCACAGTGGGCGTTACATCAGGAGAGAGGGCAGACTGGCAGGGGGCAATTAATGGGGCAGATCTGGGAGTGCCTTCCCTGATTACCCCATGCCAGACAGTGGGCTCAGCCGTGCTGAGCCAGGCTGGTAGAAACAAGAACCCTGATGAGATATGGCTCTGCTAATGTCAAGAAGTGCCACTTCCTAGCAGCAGGAGCAACTTTATTGAAACCATCTGTTGTTTTGGAAGACACATGTGATCACACACTCGAGTACTTCCTCCTCCCAAAGTCTTTAACCTTTCTCTTAAGGCTGACTGAAATCGCAGAGATAATCCCTCCTTAATCTCGGAATGACAGGCTCTGCTGTGGTCAGCAAGTCCCAGCAGCTCCTGAAAACCAGGGGGACTGGCGCCATTTGTGTGACGTGAACAGTCATTGCAGAACAAAATAGCCATTCTTTCACTGTCAAAATAAAGTTTGGCAGGAGGAATGTGTGATTACCAGGAGCCTGAAAGAGCAGGCTGAGGTACCTGCACAGAAACAAGAATTCAGTACTTAGCTGGATCTCACTGCTCTGTGCAACACGGGGAACAGGGAGAAGAGACCGAGTGAGTTTGGTCCTCCCGAAAACCTCATTTTCCAGCAGGTATAACCCAAAGCCATCTGAAAAGAAAGAGTCCTGTCCCAGTTTGTCAAGTCTCTAACCATAGTTTTACAGTGATCCTTCCTTAAGACATCAGGACCCTTAAGCTTCTCATGGCTGTGTCAGAGGTGAGCATCAGAGCCCAGGCTGCCAACAGAAAATGTGACACTACCAAAGAAACCTCGGAGACTGAATTACCTCCAGCCTCTTTGCAAGTAAAGTATTTTTGTTGGTATTTCATTCACATCTGTGTGCTTCTTATTCCTAAAAGCAGTGTTTAAAAGCACCACTTAAAAAATAACCAGCTTCCCCACTCTTGGGAACAAACACTGCATATCAGACCTGGAATCTCCAAAATCCTTCTTGCCAGCAAACATGACCCATACCCACCAGGCATCTTGATCACTCTGCAAAACAAACCACACACAAATGTGAAATGATGCTCTATCCAGAGCAGAGAAGGGTGTGCTTCTGTCCTTTGATTTGAACAAGTGGTTCAATCCCAGCTCCAAGCCCTTCTGTCTACTTCTTCCTTCCTACATCCAGACAGCACAGATCAAACAGACCCTTGCAATGATGGAAGAGGTAAGAACAGAGAAGAACAATGACTTCTTGCTGCCCTTTCTTCCTCCATCTCTTTTTGCTTCTCCCTATGTCTGTGTTACTGAAACTGCAGTTCGCATGGCCTAACCCATAGCAGCTTCCACAGAAATGCATCCCTGGTGGCCTGGCCAGTGACAACAAACAGCTGGGACTTTAATGCACTGCTGTAGATGCAAACTGATCTCGCTGTGGTCACAATGTGATTCAACTGTGGGAAAGGTGCAGACACTTCCCAAAGGGCACAGATGGATAGAGAAAGGTGAGAGCAAAAATTAAGTGCCATTTCTGCCTGGAACAAGCCAAGAAAGTCAAGAGCAAGCTAGTTTTCCTTCTTAATTGTGGGAGCCAGGGAAGCCAGAGGGAGCTTTTAGAGAGTGGAAAGTAAACTTGAATCACTCAACACCATCCTGTATCCCTGGGCCATTCTGAAGTCATCACTCAGAGCTGGTGTGGTTTTCAGTTCTTCCTCTCATCAGTACCTTTTTTTTCTGTGCATTTTGAAGAACTTGAGTATAAAACACACAATCCCCAGAGCTGCAATAGGAAGGAATTTATCCTTCCCCTTCATAGTTTCAGCCTAAAGAAGACTGGAAGCATAATACACTGGAGTTATTTTTATATCTCAGAAGTCTTGTAGCTTAAAAACAAACCAACAAACAAACATCTCAGACATCTAACTTTTAATGGCTATTTTTGAGTCAGTACTATCTGACAAGATGGAGCAGTGTGGTGTTACTGAGAATTCAGAAAGGTAACAACCAGAAATGATCTTAACATCCTGGAGAGGGTAATGGATAGAGGGGGTATTTTGATAATAGAGGAAAGTCCCACATGTTTTATTTTTTCATTAGGGAATAAATTTAATACAGAGTATTAGTTTATTTTTTAAAAATAATGAAATAATGGGCATGTTACAGATACTCCAATACCTGCCCTTATTGACTTGCCCCATCCAAATTCAATTGCATAATTTATATTCTATGGACTATGATTATATTCAATTTGGAATATTTGACTGTTTGCAAAACTTCAGTTTACATATTTCTATTTATTGGCAATTTTTACTTTCTGTTTGTGGCTTTAGATCCTTTTCTCCTAGTGGTCAATATCTTTATTATTGAATGGAGGGACACTGAGCTGAGGCCCAGAATAAATAAGATATCCAGAAGTCAGACAGTGGCTGGATTCCTAGAAATTATATGCAAATACTGCATTAAATATACAAAAAGGAAGATTACTCTTCTGCAATCTAAAGCAGGAAGATAGACCATGGGATTTTCCACCATTTGGCCCCTACCCTCCCACAAATAAGATCACACAAGTTTTGCTCATCAGTTCTTTTCCCAGGTAAGACTGTGTCTAACTGCAGACACTCAGCTTCACCCTGACCCAAGGAGAGTCCAGCAACAGCAGAGCTGTGACGATGCCAGCTGGGATACAGAGCTGCCACCCAGTTTAGGCTCCTCAAGCCTCCGTGACTAAGCTGCTCTTGGGTCCCTGGGCTTGTCACAGTGTCCCTGGCACACATCTTGCTACTGTACCACTGAAGCAGAGGAACCCTTCCAAACAGAATTCTTTTCAGTGTCTTCATTTCTCCTCTACAAGTCTATCTTAATGATCTATGGGAGATAATTGCCAGTTTAAAAGGCCATTTTGAAAACTGCCTTTTTGAAAGTCCTGACACGGCACAGCTTTAAAGCCTGGAACTGTGTTCCACATGCAGAAGGCCCTGAACTCTCCCTGGGCAGAGCACTTTCATATCCTCTTGGATGGAACACTTTCATATCCTCTGAGCTTATGTATTTCATGGTAATAAGCTGTGGGATTTAACTGTGCTGATACAACATCTATGCTCCTTAGCCTAGTAGAATAAAGAAGAGCTTTCCAGATAAAAATAGTTAAGATGAAATGGTTCATATTATACTTAGACCTGGCAGGGCATTCACATTTTGTCATTGGGTGGCAAGGGGGAGGCTGTCCAAGGTTTCAATTCTTACCTTTTAAAATTTACAGCAAAAACCTTGACTATTGATCATCCCTAGGGTGTTTTGAAAGACTGACATATAAACAAAACCAGAGATTCATATCTAGATATGTGTATTATCCTGCTGTAATATCCACTCATATTTGAAGTTAATTATTTTGGTCTGCTACACAAATTTAAGAGCAAATACTGAAGGCCACATTGGAATTGAAAATCAGGATTCTTATTTATTCATTTGCCTCGAGTCACATGCCAGGCAAGCACAGGATATACAATTCCCATAGGAAATCCAAGACAGTCACAGCAGGGATCAGGAAAGCACTCACCCTGGAGGATCCATCACTGCTACATCTGCACTTTTTTAAAAGCCTGATGGTGCCTCCAAAACTAAACCTGGACAAACTGGTCTGGCTGGGCCAGCGGGGTCCCTGTGCTCCCCGGGGCTCCTTGTGAAATCTGCAGGCCACTGCAGCAACTCCTCAGCAGGCTCAGCCCTCCCTGCCCACACCTGGCTGGGGAAGGGCTCCTCCCCCTGCTGGGAACTGACCTTCCACTCCTGCTGCCCAAACAAACAGGAAGGGAAAACCTGTCAGCCACGCAGGGAGCCCGAGAAAAAGTGCGGGGAAAAAGGAAAGAATGTCATAACTTATTTTCAGATTTGTCAGGCTTGCTTGTCATAAGCATGAAAAACTGAGTTTGGTTCTTTCTACTGATAGAAGCAATAGTACAAATTCTAAAAGGGAAAGTCCTTTTATTGCCAGTTCCTTCTTGCAGAGACTGTTCTCATTTCAAGCATGCGCTGTGCAGGCAAGATCTCAGGGCAGTCCCTCATTCACCACTCCTTTTACATTTCAGATTAGGGGAAATTAAAATTTTCTTCTATTTGCCAAAGATGACAATTGCACTTTGGGGACCTGGTATGGCAATTAGGTGCCATTTGTAGAAGCCAGCATAGTTACTCAGCTAAAATATTAAAATCTTTATAAATAAGGATTTTATAAATTTGGATCTGAATAAAGATTCATCTTTTTATCATTAAAAAAATTTAAACTCAGTTCTGTCATAGTCAATATAAATGTCCCTTGGAGGCAAAGGGAATGCTGGGAGAAAATTCAGTATGAATCAGACACTTCTCCACAGAGTAGTGGAGATGAAACTTGGGACAGAACTTAATTCTTTCAGTGACTGAAATATCAACAGTTGGCAAAGCAAAAGCATGTATGTGTTGAGGGGGGCTCCTGTCTGCTAATGGTAGTAGTTTTCTATGTCTTCCTGAATTTATATGCAGATTATTGATCCTGGCATTGCAGCTTTTATGTCAGGAGTAATGGACCAAAGCATACGCACATTAAATATACATAATTTTGACATATATGTAATACACTGTGTAACGAACATACTTTCCATAAAATATATTGGCATGTCATTCAGCTAAGCAGAGATAGGCCTGGAATTAGATACAACACACATGCCTAAGTGCAAAGCATCTGTTTCAGCTAATATATTAAACCCTTTACCTTTGAGCCGGGGGCCAGGCTCAGCTCCCTGCCTCATTGTTCTCCTCTCGAGCTGAAATGTGGGATTAGTTCCACTCCCTGAATTCAATGCATAGCTAAGCTTACCTGATGTGACTTGAGGACAGCTCCTCAGCAGGGAGGTTTGAAACCTAATAGTGGAACAGGAACCAAGAAACTCCCCAGCGACTGCAGCGCAACAGCGTGTGAAAGCTGGAGCTGTCACTCCAGCCTGTGTCGGGTGGGAGCTGTGCACTGGCTCCTGGCAGCCACACACGGCAGAGAGGATGCAGCTCCAGGAGAAGAGGTGGAACAGTATCAGTGAGGGAAGGAGGAGAAACTCAGTGCCAGCATTTTGGAAAATTAGCATGATTGGAAAGTTCACGTTGCAAAGTTTGGGATTTAACGCCGGAGTCTCTTCCAAAAGCCATTTGGTTTTTCAAGAGCGTGCTGATTTTCTTTCTTAAATCTTAGAGCATAGAGAGGATAACAAAAGAATTAGGAATAGAAAAAGGAGATGAGCCAAGTCTGAGTGCCAGAGGAAGGTGTGAATGTCACACCACAGCACTCCACACTCACAGCTGTGACCGTGTTCTGATTTCTGCTACCTCATCCCCTGCCAGACCTTACCTGGTGTGTGAGATGAAACTTCAGAGTGAAAGAAAGAGCATGGAAAATAAACAGAACACACAGACCAGTGGAGAGCAGAGATGCCTTGCAGAGACAGGGAATTTGTTTCCTGTAGCAGTGATATCACTCCAACCCTTCCTTCACCAACTCTGTCCACAGAGCCCTGCACACATCAACATTTCTCTGTGAAATCTGTCAGCAGCACAGCCCAAACACTCTCCCCTTCAGTGACACGCTCCTGCCAGCAGGACTTGGCTGCTGCTGCATGCCAGTGATTTTTGTTTGCTCAGACACAAAGGGCTGGTGCAGATCCACAGACAAAGGGGATGTGCCACTGGTTTAGTGACTTCTGGATGGGGAACAGCTCCCAGACAAGGGGCCAGGGCAGTGGGCAGCCTGCTGTCACCATCCCACCAGTCAGTGTGTGGCAAACCCCCTGGGTTACCTCTGCTGGGCTCTTTCCGCAAGGAATACAGGATGGATACTTAGTGGCATCACTAATTCAAATTTTCACTTTTAATTTACACAAACAAAAAAGCCAAGACCAAAAAAACCAAAGACTACTTTGCATTACCCTAAGGTGGAGGCAAAGAAAGCACACCCCTGTATTTGCCTTGGCTGGCATTTCCCCCTCACTTTGCTCTGAGACGGACCCTTGGCTTTTACCTCCATCCTGTTGATTTTGAGGCTGAGTATTCCTGAACTGCAGCTGTGCAGCTCAGCATCACTTCAGAAGCTAACAGAGCTTTGCTGTTTTACTGCTGTGGAGCAGCAAGGCCTTCCAAAATGAAGGTCTTGTTACCCTTGTAAAATCCTTGCTCACTTCTGTTACTTTGGCTAACTAGAAAAGCATTCTGGGAATGACTCAGCTAAACTAGAGGTGAAAAACAAGTTACATAATTGTAAAACAATTATTAGAAACAATTATTAGAATTATTATGGAAACTCATAACAAACTAACAGTTTAAGAACCCTGGATTTTTGCGATAAAGGGTCTTCGCCATACCATCGTGGAGATCCTGTGTGCCTTAACGCTGTATTTTACAGCAGTGGAGCATCCTTAATCGAAGACAAAGCTCAGGAGAACTCCAGCATATAATGAATGCATTCCAATTTCCAACCAGCAATATTCATTTCAAGGCCAGGATCTTTCAGCCTCCCTGCACTGCCACAGATTACCTGCCAAACCTTCCCACACTTGAGGACTGGAACAATACCAGAAATGTTGATTAGAGTTAGTCAGTAAATAACATGGGATGAAAACAAATTAGGTAGTAAAAGGACCCTTGAGAAATTAGGGAAAAAGCTCTCTAGCCTTTCAGCTTATTCATGATTTACCAGAAAGTTGTATAATGTAGCAGGCCTAAGAGCCAGCTAAAATACTTCTAAGACCAAAATATCCCAATTTGAATAGTTATGGTACCTACTGAAAGCTTGGGGAAGTGTTTAAAGTAAGTTAAAAAGAAAACTGACACTCTCCCTTCCTCCCACCCCAAACCTTTGATTAAAAAAAAAGCAACAAAAATGCTAATCTCCCGTGGTTAAGCAGAAAGGCTTAAGAAGTGGCTGACAAACAACATGAATTATTCAGGGACAAGGTTACAGCTATTCCATACACATTGCTCCAGAATGCCAGTGCAAAGCCACACAGGCACAATAATTTCTACGACTGTTACAGTGATAAAATAGTTTCGAGTAACCTCCTTTAATTGCATCGACATAATATAGCCTTTCTGGATCTTTAATGCTCCATAAAAGACTCTCTAAAAATGAAGGGCCTGATCCCAGCTGAAACTGAACAAGTTTTATGAATTAGATGACTTCAGGAGGGCAAATATTGCACTGTGTTGAATGGGTAAGGTCAGAAGCAATCCCAGTCTTCCACCTGTTATTGTGAAGCATCCAGGAGGCTTAAACACTGGTGATCAGATTTAGAGTTTCCATGTTCATAATCATTAGCATCTTCCCTAAGTCCACAAGAAACCTTGTCCTGTTGCAGACTAAAGTCACATCTATATATATGTACATCTATATATATATGTATATATGAATTTCTTCAGCAAGAGAAGGGAGGAGGAGCAGTCAGTCCTGCTTTAGAGATGAGTGAGCAGAGCTCCTGCCCAGACCTCAAACCACAGGAGGGACCTGTGCAATACACTCCCTGCACGTTTGGGTGGAGGCATTAACAGCCTCCACAAACCTACTCTTGACCCATCTCCCAGCTCAGCAGCTTGGGGTCCTGCTGGGAAGCTCTGGGACACCTTTGGCTCCACTGTATCTTACTTTGTGTCTCCCCTGCAGATCTGCAAACCCTTTGGCCTGCTGCCCCACAGAGCTCACTGAGGAAACAAGCTGAGGTCTGGTTGGGGGAATCAGAATAAGGGACTTATTCTTGATCATTTCTAAGGAGGCTGCACTCAACCCAGCATCTCCAAAACACAAAGCAGGGTCAAGTCTGTGAAAGTATCTCTGACTAAACACCTACAGAGCCAGAGGCCAGCCAGAGCTATATTCACAGTCCTGTGAAGGATCCCCTCAGCCCAGAAAGCTCCTGTACTGGTACTCATATCTACACAGCTGTGGTTAGGCTCTCAAGGGAGACAACTTGGTGCTGGTGCCACAAGGAAAATCACCTGATGCTGCAACACATCAGGCTCATGGAGAGGCCAATGTGGTTGCAAACAGCAATGCTGTTAACTGCACAGCTGCATGCAATGATTTGTCTTCAGTCAGTGCGTTTTGAAAGAGGATGGAAAGTAGAGAAAACACTCATAGAGAAGCTCGGTTACAAAAAAACCAAAGGTAAAGCTTCCAATTGAACACATAGCAGTCAAGTTAAAATTATAGGTGACAATTACTGTAACTTGATTAGGCACAATAGCAAATTCACTTCCCTAAATCACTTTCACAACTCTCCTAGGAGGTCTGAAAGATGTAGTATATGAGGTTCATTTAATTTCTAATGTAGTAATTATCACTACTGAAAAAAAATAGCGGTGACAGACCCAGGAAATAAATTTAGCACTTGAGGTTTTAATAAAATTTTTATGTGCAACCCCGTTGCTTAGAAATTGTTTAATCAATCTTATCTGGTTCACAGACTTTCTGCTGAGCTTTTGCTTCATGTTATTACAAGGCAATATGCTGCAGCACCTTCTCAGCATCCCAAGTTGCAAAGCCACAATGCTGTTGTATCCAAAGCCAGTGCAAGTTCCTCTTTCAGTTGTGAACGCCACAGATATGTTCATGTGCCTCCAGTTGTTCTCAGGTTATACAGTTGGTTTGAAGTGCTGGCAATTCCAGGGCAGGGTCCACTGCTCTGCCTGGAGCCAGAATGGGGTCTCTGCTCCAGATGGCAACAGAGGTATTTAGTGAGCAAAATCAGGTTTTCAAGATATTATTGTGTAAGAGACACTGCCAGTCCTTTCTGAAAGGGCTTTGTGATATAATACCTTGAGAAGGATCCATCCCAGCCTCTCCTGGCCCATCCAGGTTTGTTCCATGGTGGGCACACCTGGAGACCAGTCCAGTCATTTGCTCAAGGGTAGTGGAGACAGATAAAGAAACTAAGCCTGCAATCCAGGATTTGTGGAATTGCTGAGGTTTCCCTGACTCCAGAGTTTTTTCTTTAAAATTTGAATTTTCCCAAGCTCCTGCACACAGGTAAAGAGAATACTGAGCCCAGATCTCCTGTCCTGCTGCTTGCAGGGTCACTGCCCTGCATAAATTAAGCTGTAATGCTTTATTTTTGTTTGCAAACCAGGTCAGTGTGAGTAGCAGAGAAGTTAAAATGTAGCTATTAGTATCTAGGAGGTAAAACCCAGCAGGATTCCCAGACTATTTCAGTATTTCTCTTATTTAACCTAAAAAAGTCCATCTCCTCTGCTGAACCAAATGGCTCTCACTGCCAAGCTGCTTAAAACTGTTTTAAAGTGTGCCAATGTGAATTACTTTGTGCCACTTCCATTGGGTTTTGGTACTATTCCGAAATCCAGGGAATGAGCATGGCACTCACTGGGCTTTCTCTGTTTTTGTCCATCAATAAAAGCTGTTCCCCCATGACCTTCAAAAATCCCCGTCTTTGCTTTCACTTGTCAGTGCAGCATCAGTCATGACAAAATTAAAGCACAGCTGAAAATAGGAATTCTCTTTCTTGACTTTCTAAGTTGGAGCCTGTGTTTCATTTTGATACACTAAATAACTACAGCATGTAGATACTCGGTGCAATTTTATTTTGATGGCCCTTATGGGAACTGATTGAGCCCCAGTGAAGGAGAGCACAGGGAGGAGCTGTCCCCAAAAAAGCCGGGATGCAGAGACACGTTCACCGGCAGCTTCACCCAAGCTGGATCCGAAGGCCACTGCTGCCACCTGGTGTCATTGTCACCGATGGGGAGAGCTGGGACGTCGCAGGCAGAAGGTGTGGATGAATGAGAGGTGACTTGATCCCAGACACTGAGAAAGGACAAAGACTTCCCTGGTAAAGCAGGGCTCTGCACATCCGTGCTGCCTCCCATCCATCTCCATCCCAAAGGAACCAGTTTGTGTGCTTGAAGGTAACAGAAGGACACACAAGAAAGAAGGGAAATTGGTTTAAAGACTTTTTGCTGAGAGGAGACACAACCCAGTAGTGTGAATTTTGGATCAGCAGCTCTGGACATCCTGCTCCAGAAGAGCCACCAGAAGACACTTGTGAAAGGGGGAGGCTTGCAAAGCTACAGAGCAGAGAGGAACATTCAGGTCTTTGGAAGCTCAGCCTGGAGCCATATGGGGAGAAGGAGGCAGTGTCTCTGTTATGAATCCAAGGTCTTCCAAGACTTGGCCTTAAGCAGTTTTACATAGGAAGGCAGCATTCTCTTAAGGCTAAAATGCATCCTCACATTTCCCAGAGTGATATCCAATTATGCCCCATAGTGGCTCTAGGTTTGGCCAGCCGAACATTAATCAGAACCTGGGTTTTGGTCCTCAGATCTCACCAGAGTCTGTCAGCCCCATAGCCACAGACACATCTCTGCACTTGCATAGGGATAAGTAAAGGGATACAGCAGCAGTAGTTTAATCCTACAAGGTTTTAGGCATGGGCTTGACTTTACACACCATGAATAGTTCAAAAAAAATTGCAGGAGGATGATGAATGGGGATCAGGGTGTTTGCCACAGGAAGAGCTGTGTTCACTTCCCTGCTTTGGCAGAAATCTCCTGTGCTGCTTTGAGCAAATCAAGTAATTCAGCACCTCAGAGCCTCATGGGAGCCATTCTTTTACATCCCTGCAGACTTAACCCGAGAGCCACAGCTCTAAAATGAAATTCCCCTGCCCCCCAAAGGTGCCCTGATGTTGAACCTCATCATGGGACTCGGGTGCAGAGCTAATGGGCAAAGAGGGATTGTTAGTGAAGAGGCCTTGGGGGAGATTTGAAAGGCAAGCAGCCTGGACCAGGCCTGGTGTAGCCTGGGTAAATCATGAAAGCGCTTTGAGAAAAGAACAAAATATCTCTTGGGAGAGTCTGTGGGGATAGAAATGGGATTTTGGGGTCATTCCCTAGCTAGTTCCTGCATCCTGCCCAATCTCAATGTGGCCAGGCCCCAGCAGCGTTCCCTCAGGAGCCCAAGATCCCAGGGCTGGGGCAGGATGGGATCAGCAGCTCTCACCCCTCCACTGTCCTCCCCGAGGTCTGAGTGAGCTCCAGGTTCCCCAGGCTCCCTTGGGTACAGCACAGCCAAGGAACCCCAAGAAATACATACAAAATTTCCCCAAACCTTTCTTCTGCTGCAATCCCCGTTCTTCAGGCACTGTCCCATTTAAAAAAAAATAAAAAAAAAAAAAATAATAAAAAAAAAAGATCCACAAGTTAAGCGTGAAATAAAACCAGCAGTAAGGGAATAGTAATTATTTGATCAGCTCCCAGGGTATCAAACGGCAGTAAATTGAGCTTCAGTTTAAAAAGCAGACAATTTTCAGTGTCATACCACGACATTTTTCAAAGCTAATTTAACTATTCCATTAAAAAATGAAAACATATTCAAATTAAAACACCCATAAGATATGAAAGGGGGGAAA
Source organism: Acanthiza pusilla (assembly GCA_036630365.1). NCBI lineage: Eukaryota > Metazoa > Chordata > Aves > Passeriformes > Acanthizidae > Acanthiza > Acanthiza pusilla. The sequence continues at coordinate 5,851,624 of JAXCHO010000001.1, forward strand.
AAAGCCTTGTTGGAGAGAGGACATGAAATGCATCCGTAATTTCCCATCAGGCTACAGTTCCCTTAACTGACCATGACAGTCAAAGATGAAATAGAAATTTCTATATCAAACAGGAACACAAAGGAGAGCTGACCTTTGATCAAATGTCTGTTTGTAGTTTTGACAAGAAAATTTGCATTAAAATAATTTATGCTGGACACTTACAGGAGAAGTTAACTCCCAGCATGTAAAGGAAGAGAGAGGTCAAACCATCCTTAAACAGCCTGTCAGATGAAAGCCACGCTCTCCCAGCTGCAGAGCTATGTGAAGTTTCCAGCCATTCAGGCTCTTTTTCGAAAATCCCAATGCTGCCGGTTTTGTGATGCAATTTTTCAAAGTGCTATTTATGCAGGGGTGGGAAAAGCCAGTTTCAGGCAAACAAAGGCTTTCTCACACAAAGAAAACCCACTTTTAGCATAGCAGCAGAAGGCATATAAAAATCAAAAAGCACCAATTGATTATAATATTTAAGCTATAGGTGTAGCTAATCCTCCTTGTCTTCCAGCAGGAAAAATAAATTTTAAAAAAGGAAAGCAGGCTGAGAAGGGAGATGTGGATCTGTTTGGACTCAGAGCACTGCTCTGCCACTGAACTGCAGAGGGGTGAGCGCTGCCCCTTCCTGAAAACAAATGTGAGCTCCCAGCTCCCAGCTCAACTCTGCTGTGAGGTGCAGGTGTTGAAATATCAGCTGAGAAATATCAGTTGAATGAGGTGTTTTGAGATGGTTACCTAAATAAGAGGAATTTGTAGAAATCCATTAGAATAAGGAGATGTTTGGCTTATCTTGTCAGGAAATTTACTGCTGCTTCTGCTTATTTGAATTCTTACTACAGCTGCACAATAACAGCCATTTTCATACAGGTGTTTACAGAAGGTCCTACGCTGTGCAGCTTTAGAGATTTACCAGATTCCTTCAGGGAAGGATGCCCTCCCAAATACTCCCAAACCTCTTGGATTTTCTCCTTTCTTCCTAATACTTATTTCTTTAATATTTCCAAGGTTGCCCGTTTCCTCACGGGCCTAATTTTGCAGCCCTGAGTTTTACCCTTCATTTTTCCCCAGTAAGGAGTGCAGGATCGAGAAGGATTTTTGGATGTTTCCAGGTCTCCCTTGTCCTTATGCTGTGATTTATTACTGCAACAATAACTCACAATCACAGATGCTTATTAAAAATACCACAGAATATCTCCTGCATGTCCCTGTAGGGTTGATTCTGCCTCTTTTGTTGCCTTTTAACTGTAAGTTGTGCCCATCACTACTTCCCAGGAGGAATATTTTCCCAGGGAAGGTGTTCTGCTTCCCGCCAGCTGTGAGTTCCCTGGGTCTGGCCAGGAGAGGTCAGTGAACACACACAGAGCCCAGGGCTGCAAACCTGCCGGAGAAACTCTGCATTCCGTGAAAATGAGCATTTGGCTGGGGCTGCAGCAGTGGAGGTGAAAATCTCATCCCAGACCTCCTGGTGCCAAGTGCCCCTGGAGAGAAGAGCACTCCGCATTTCAGGAATGCTTGGGTGGCAGGAGAGACATCTCAAACTGATGTTTTCTGTGGGACAGTCTCTCTGCTTTCCTCTCTACCTCCCAGTTAACTGAGCTGCAAGAGCCCCAACATTCAACCAGACAGGTGGTGGTAACAGTGGCCTTTGTGCCAAGGGTGACACGGTGACACCAGGGGATTGCCCTCCAGAGAGGGGTGGGAGTGGGAAGAGAATCTGAGCCAGAATTTTACAGCTACAGCTAAAAATTATATAAATAACCAAGATTTCTCTGCTGCATCTGTTCCTTGGGACTCACTACTTTCATTCCTGTTCAATTAATTTTATAGATTTTGAGAGCACTCCATGAGCCCAAAACATCTATTTCCTGAACCTATTATTGTGTGCTGCTTATTTCAAATGCACACACTTGGTGTTTCCTCTCACTGCGGTTTGAGCTTTAATTAAAGATTTCTTGTATTGCTTAGAAAAAAAAAAATCATTCAAAATTATGGTAATCTTTTAATAAACTTCGGTTTGAATCTAGCATCAGCAGCACAGTCAACGCAGGTCCTTCCTTCCATCCTGGGGCCCTTTAAAGGACAGGGTTACAAATATCATGTTGACCCTTTAACATATTTAGGTAATAGATAGTAGATACATGCTGATAATAGGAACACACACACTTGTCCTGGGGACTGCCAGGATATTAAATTAGTGTTTCGGAAGTGGAGTGAAATGTTTCTGCTGGGAGCAGGTGCACAGCTCAAATGCTATCAAGGCATTTAGGTCAGGAGAGGAAATCTTCTGGTGAAGCTTAAAGGCAATTTACAGCACCCACAAAGAGGGAGGTTGGGAGTCATGACTGAATTAAAATGAATTAAATCTGAGGGCGGGATCAGGGCTGTGATCCTCAAGAGCAGCACAAGCAGATTTGCCTTCACCACCCTCTTTCCGCTGCTTGCTTAGGACTCAAAAGGAAAGACTTCAGCTGAGCAACTTGAGCTGCTTTTCCTGCTGCTTGGAAATTAGAGCATCTCATTTCAAGCAGATATTATCTGAGCTCATTTGAGCTGTACCATTTCATGCCAGTGGTGAATCTTGTTCTCTAATTCCACCTATCAGAGCTGCCATACAAGAAAGAGATTCTTGCCCTAGTCCACCTGCTTCTTTACCCCAGGGCAGGGGTTTTCATTTTGTGGTCTCTCCACAGGGACCCCAAAGATAGTTTGAATGTACTTGGAAAAAAATAGCCCCTATTCAGCCAAGGGAGAGCCTTCCAGAAACCCAAAGACCAAATTTGTGGTCACTGGAAATTACTTTCTTGGAGTGTGGAAGAGTCTGCACCTTCTCCCAGAGCACAGCCAGCCTGTCTCTGTTAGCAGCAGCTCTGCAGCAGCTCAGAGCAGTTTCTTTTGGGGGTGAGCTGATCTGGCTCTCAATATCCCAATATTTCACTCTAGGGAGGTGCTGTCTGCTCTTCCCCTGTGCCCTCTGCACTCTTTGTGGTTTGATTTGCAACCCAAAGCCACAGAAGCACTGAGTGAGGACAGAGGGGTCTGTCCATCTTATGTCAAGTGCAGCCTTCCGCCCCCATAAAGGCACATCATAAATCCCTCCAGCACCGGGAGGACACAAATCAAGGTCACAGGAGGTGCAAGGAAGCAGGTGGCCTTCTGGCCTGGCCACCCATTCCTCCTTCGCCACCATGACAGGGCCAGCAGAGCCAAGGCGGTGTCAGAGCTCTTTCATGTCCTGCCAGCACAGCCCCCCGGCCCCAGCTCCCTCCTGGGAAGGGCTGGTGGGTCGAGCAGCCCTTCCCACTCTGGCACCATTCCTTGAGGCAGACTGGGGCTCAACTCCGCTTGGCACAGCTGTGACCCTACTGGTGTGACTTGTCGTCCCCACTTTGTCCCCTCTTGTGACCACTGAAAGCATTTTATTGTCCTCCCCTGGATAGTCCTTGGCTATATCAGCTCTTTTCCTTGCATGTTTAGGAAGGTGGCCAGAGACTATTATAATGTAGAAAAGGCTCCAAATAACCTCAAAAATAAAAGACTTCCAGCACACATCCTCATGAGCACTGGTTGGGAAGAAGCTCATTATTCCAGAAAACATTCAAGGATGCACTTAAAGCCACTGACACCTGTGTTCTCCTGCAGAGAGGCCACGATCCCAGAGCAAAAGCTGGAAAGCTATCACCTGGTCCCTGCTGGTGCCTCCAGCAGGGTGCTTTGGTTCCATTTCACTGTTACCTCATTGCTCCCAAATCAAACTGAGCTCACAGGGCCCTCGGGCTGTCACCCTGCTGGTGTCCCCTGCAAATTGAACAGTGACAGGCATTGTACAGGTCAGCTCCAGCAGAGGGAAAGCACTGAGAACCAAACCAGATGGATTTGGTAAGGAAATCTGGCACGTTCCTCGTGCTGAGTGTGAAGTGGGTTCACCTGGAGGAGCGCAGAAAGCTGAGCCCCTGCCAGAGGAATAATCTGGTAAACTTCCTAATGAATATTTCTGCAACACAAAGTCTCTTTGTGGATTTAAATTAATCTAAAGCACATTCATTAATTCATAGTGAGGAATTGAATTATATTTTGTTGCTGACCTCCATGTTGTTTGTCTGTAACTAGATTTCCCTTTAAAGGCTGCAGCACTATTTAATCATAATGCCAACCTTTGGATCTACTTCAGCAGCAATTACCCTGAGCTTTGACTTTGATATAATTTATATTTCAGAACACATCATAAATAACTCTTTCTTCTCCTTTCAGTACGGCTGTGTGAATGTGCACAAACCCATGGAAATATGAATCACAGCCTATTTATCTCCTTCAGGCTGCGTGGGTGAATGCTGCTGCCTTGGCCACATGTCCCTGGCCACCCCTGTGTGCCCTGTGGTGACACTTTCATGTTCTCGTGGTGTGAGATGAGAGCTGTGTGTGCTCATCATGGACCTCCAGCAGCAATACCACCAGGCAGAGGGTCCTGAAAGTGCCATGAGATGCACCAAACTCCCTTGCTTAGATACAGAAAGATGAATTCAGCGCAGGTGTCAGATAGGAAGGGCCTAAGGAAAAAGTCTGAAAGCCAGCAGTATGAGATTCCCAGCCACCCTAATAGAATTAACCCCAAATCATCAAAAATCCCATGAGATTTCTGCTGCTTTGGGTCTGGTAGCTTCAGAGCTGCAATTAGCAGGAGAGGTAACTCATGCTGGAGCAAACCTGGTGCCATGGGACACGTTTAGATGCTGTGTGTTTGCACCCACCAGGGAATGTTCATCCTGATCCTGCTGAATAACCCTCCAAGGGTTGTGGGAGCATCCTCTGAATGCCCAGCAGGGTTTGCAGTCCTGTGTTCATGAGGGAAAATAACAGAGAGGGTGCAGCACGAGCTCTGCCACACTGTGCTTTTCCAGCTGCTGTCAGCAAAGTGCAGGATTTTAAGTGTGTCTGTCAAGACTGGCAGGAAGGGGGGAAAAAGATGCAGAAATCTTCAGTGTGCAATGAACAGAGTTGGCTTTTCACAGAAGAAGTTGGTTTTTACTGTTCTTTTGTTTGTTCTGGATGAGTTTCACCCGAGAGGATGGCAGATTGCAAAAATCATTATGCATTGATTTCATTTTTTTTTTCATTTTTATCCTAATGTGAAAATGAGACTACAAAGTGCTTCTGCAGGAGTCCAACGTAGCCTTGCAATTAAACTCAAGTTGCTTTCATGAAGAATGACAGCCCAGTGGTGGGAAGAAACCTGCAAAAACAATGCTTAAGACTGTCAAAGCAATCAAATAACATCTGTTATCTTCTGCTCAGGAACAGAACTTCAGGCATCTCCCAAAACCTCCTTAATCTCGACAGACACAAGCTAAACCTGCATAATGAAGACACGATTTTCATGAATCTAGTAAAAAACCATAGCTTCCCAAATCCCAAAATGCCGTTTCATGGAACTGTTGTCACACACCTGTGGTTGGGTGCAAAGCCTGCCTTTGGGCTACCCTGGGGCTCGTGTGTCCCAGATGAGGCAGAGGCCAAAGAGGGTCCCGAAACCCCAAACATCTAAGCCCTAAATTTAGGCCTTTTCAAAGGATGGAAAATTCCCGTAAGTCTTTTATGTTGCTCAGCCTGCACAGGGGAGGATCTGAAATGTGGGGCCTTGGGAACATCGAGATGCCCCTTGTCTTTACAGCGATTTTTCAAGGCAGCTGCTGTCCATCATCTGCTTTTCACACGGATCAGATGGGCCCAAACCCAAGCTCCATGGCAGGAGCTGTGACTGTGACCAGCAAAAGAGCTCCTGCCATCACTGCCTGGCCTCTCCCAGCACTGGGAGAACTCAGCCAGAGGCTTCTACATCGAGTTCAGCATTGTGCACCAGGCTGGTGGGTCAGGAACACACCCTGAAGGCTCCAAGTGGGACAGACTTTGCTAATGCTCACCCCTCCGAAGTAAAATTCCTGTTCAAGTCAAGTTTCTGCTTCTCAGCTTGAACAAGGCTCCCTGTCAGGATATCAGTGCTGCCAGAAATGCCTTTCCTGGCCACAAGTCACCCCATGGCTGATACAGCTGCACAATCCTCCGCCACTTTTCACTGTCTCTCAATAAAAAGCCTTTGAGGTAACAACCTGCATTTTTTCTGCCTGATTATTCTTCATTGGGATGCTTATAAGTGAAGTGCCATCCAGAGACAGTGGCCATGGCCCATAAATTTAATTACTAACCTTTAATTCATGGGTGGCAGAAACAGTTCTTCAAGCATCTGAGTTAATCAGGCTTTGCTGACAGTGGCAATCAATTGTTCAGCAGCCTGCTTTTTGCTTAATTACTGTTGGACTACATTGCATTTTCAAAATGTCAAGAATCCTCTTTTAGAAATGCAATAAATCATTTCCATGTGGTATGCCAGGCTGGGGTAGGAGACTATTATTCTCTCACACCTGACCTTGGTTACAAGAAACAGAAATTGATCATTTACTGTACCAGTGAAATATCATTTAAGGAAAAATGAGTATTAACTAAGAACTTCAGCTCACTAAAAGGAAAGCGAGTTACTTTCTGGCCAGGGAAGGTGCTGGCAGGGGGATGTGGCTCCATTAAAACTCTTCTGCTAATGAAGCACTGGGGATCAATATCAGAGCATCAATTTCAGCAGGAATCCACAAGGCACTGGTGCCCAGATTTTCACTGTGTCCCAGGAAGAGACACCCCGATTCCTTTTCTTCTGGTGTCAGGCCAGGATATTTATGTGTATTCATCCAGTCCTCTAACTTTCAGAAAGGATGTTCCGGTGGAGGCAATTTAGGCTCTTTGAACTTGTTGAAGACAAAAAACCTGACTATTGAGGTTGCATTAATTAGAGGAACTAAGGCACTTCTCAGAGCTGGGGCCCGCCAGCCGTACCTGGGACGTCTCACTGTTGGCACCGTGAACTGTGTCTCAGCCCCCAGAGACCTATGGGGTAAAGTAATAAATGAAACCTTCCTGCCTCAGAAATGGGAGGCATTTTCAGCAGCAAGATTGTGCTCAAGTGTGTTGAGAGCAGTACATGGGCTGTGGCTGGTGTCAGCCAAGATGATATGAAGATAAAAGACATCCTCTGAGAATGCTGCCAGAAATAAGAAGGAAGAGGCTGTGTGGAATTATATGGATCAAATTTCCTTTTTCATACTGTTTAATAGAAAAGCTTTTCACCTGCTCCCAAGGGTACCGATGAAAATTTTCTTCCAGAGGTAGGATGAGTTTTTTGGCTTGCTTTTTTTTCATTAAACATACAGGCATCCAGGGAAAAAAACAAAGCAAACAAAACAAAACAAAACAAACCCAAAAACCAACCAACAACAAAAAAAAACCCCAAAAAAACCCCAAAAAACAAACAAACAAAAAACACCAAAAACAACAACAACAAAAAAAAACCCACCAAACAAACAAAAACCACAACTTTTTTTCTTTCTGGAAAGCAGAGCTGATTAGAGCCAGGAGCCAACAGCAAAGAAAGAGTGATCAAGAAATGAAAATGAAGCAATAAAATATTCAGCACTTGCAAGACAATAAAAAACATTTCTTAGAGGGGAAAAAAGAAAAGGAAGAAAGATACAAAAGAAGCCTCTAATCTAAATTAACGTTGCTGTTTTCCTGGTTCAAAACAGATTTAACTTTCTTGCACATTTGTGCGAATGGCACCTGTTTCCCCAGGAGTTTGACTCTGTCAGGCATCCCCTGCTGTTTGAAACGTGGTGCTCTGGTGGCAGCAGAGTGTGACAGGTTATAGAGGAGATTGTGACAGGTTATAAAGGAGAGTGTGGCAGGTTATACAGGAGATTTCCAGCATGAATGTGCCTCAAGTTTGGAGGGATCCTTGCCCCATGAGGGAGAGGACACCCCTGCAGAGCCACCACCCAATATCTGTGTTCTTCCTGCCATTCCCATTCCAGATCTACCTGTGACTCCAGGGGCAAATCCCAGTGTCTGATGGCCTTTCCTCTATGTCTCACCTCTCCACAGTGGCCCAGTTTCTGCTCCCCATGGCCACCATGGCCACCACCAGTGCAGCTCCTCCAGAGAGAAGGGCAATCCATGCCCAGGGCGTTGGCAGAATCTAGGAATTTACGTCCATCTGTCTGTGCCATCAGCTGATGCCAGAGCTTTACCCTCACGGTTTTTCTCGTTATTTAACATTCCCAGGTTTGTTCAAAAGGCAGCAGCACTAGAGGGCACTGCCTGCACGTCTGAGAAAAGGGGACACGTCTCCAGCCATCTGCCAGGACACCCAATTTTGGCTGTTTGCTGGCACTTTCCCCTCTCACCTGTGCCCTTTCTCTAGGGAAAAACACGGAGCCAGCTGGGGCCATTCATTTTTTTGGCTGCAGATGAGGTTGGCAGCACTAGGTGATGAACAAGATCACTCCCAACAAACAGATTTGGGAAAGCCAAAGTGAGACATTATCAGGCAAGTTTGTTCCCAGCCCAAAGCAGGCAGTGAAACAGCTGCATACACGTTTAGGCCAAAAGATAAAGTCATGCTGGGGGGTGTCCAGGAGCACAGGGGAGGCAAAACCTCATAGAGCCCTTCCTGGGGTGTCCAGCTGTGCTGGGGGGAATATCACTGCTGCACCTCTGCTCCAAACCCCTCCTGTGGACAGAAATTCCCTTCTGGATCCAACCACTCTGGTAAAAACAGCTCATCCTCCTGCTGCAGCAGAAAAAGACGTGTGTCTAGAGAAAGCAGCTAATTCAGATTAACCCAAAGTGCATGAGCTAAAGCCTTCAAGCAGAGTCAAGCTCTGCAGGGCTGGCCTGGGTTACAGGGAGCTTCCATCAGCCCAGGTGAGGGGGACTGAACCCTTTCTGTTGCCAAAAGCTTCTCCCTGAGCCCAGGAGGAGCCAGGCTCTGCTGCCTGGCTCAGCCAGCACATGTCACAGGTAAAAAGTCCTCTGCAGCATGGCTGGTGCTTGACTCCCTCATTCTCCTCTTTCTCCAGTGGCACCAGTCCCACCTTGCCCCACAGATCCTCCCTGGATGTCACCCTGAGCACCAAAAAGCCATCAGGCCTGGACAGTCTGCCGTGTTAGATGAAGTCCAGACAGAGCTAAACTCCTCCAAGCTTTCCTCTGGGGCCCTGTGCAGCTGAATTGACACTCCCGTGACTGATTTCTTCCAGCCTGAACTATTTCCCTTGATGATCTGCCCTAATGGAAAAACAGCTTTTCCACCTTTCAAATGAAAGCAAGATAAAAAATGCCTTCCTGGTTCAAAAAGTACGTGGAACTGCTGCCAAAGAATATGCATGTTAATAACATATCCTTTGTACGAGGAGACAGTGCTGAAATTTCAAGTGATCTCCCCAGAACACAAACAATACCCTGAGAATGGCAAGGAGATTAAAATAATCCTTGGGATGCCTTTCAGTTTTCATGGCTTTTGTCAAATAAATAAATAAGTACAAATTAGCAGCGTATTACAGTCATCCTCAGGCTGGTGTTTTCACCCCGAAGGATTCCTCTCTGCAGTTAATAAAAACCAGTTGCATAGATAACAGGTCCCTGAGGCTGAGGTGCTATTTCTAAAATAAATTGCTTATTTGAAAAAGTCGTAGGGAAATCATTGTGTTTGGGAAGTTTGAAGACTTTCCTAATTAATCTGGGAACACGAGGGAAAGGCACAGATTCCCTTGTCAGAGCAGGGTTTCTCTAAATGCTCACAGCGTGAAACCGAGCCTGCAGCCCCGAGGCTGAGTTCTTCCAGAGGAGAACGACTCGGAGATGCTGTTAAGACACTTTTTTCACCAACCAGCACTCACCCCATTTAGTTGTTTTGCTGGGATCAGGATCAGGGAATGCAGCACCAGAGCCACCTCCAGAACAGAGATATTTCTGTAGGGAGGGACAAATTTGCCTCCTCTGGGGCCCTGCCTGGGCTCTGCTGCAGTGGGGCATGTGTCCTTTTCCCACAGAGGGAAACCCCTTCTGCCACCTGTGAACTCAGCCTTCTGGGAAAGAAAATAAAGTAAATGGGGACACAGAAATTTCTGTAGCATGGAGCAACCTCAGGATACTGAGATGTGGAAATGACTGTGAACCCTACTGTATTTACTTTACCAAAAAATAAAAACAAACAAAAACCGAGCCCAAAATAACAAAACCAGGGTTCCCATTTTTACACTGATCTAATTTAAATATAAATAAATGGGGGGCCTTGCGTTGTAAATGTGTGTTTATGGAGACCACCCTCCCACCCCTCATCTCTGCCAGACTAAACAAGCTGGTTTAGCTGCTTCCCTGGCAGACTCCCCATCGCCTCCCCATCATGAGCCTTCAGCCTTCCCATGCATCCTCCTTGAGTCTGGGAGTGTTCTGGATGGTGCCCCACTCACAGCTTGATCCATCCATCCCTGCTCCTCCTGGAAACATTGGCCTGCATCATTCTCAGAGCGTATTTTGTGCATCACAGACTCTCTGCAGAGCTTTTTTCTAAGGACCTTCCAACACTTTTGCAATTGAGAAGGCCATTGAGGGCTTTGGTTTCCATCTTTTCCATCCACTTAGTATCCTTCTGGAGCCCTTTCACACAGGTGACAGCTGAGGAGCACAGTTCATCACAGGCATGGGTGCAACAGTAGGCTGCACTTGGGTCAGTTCCTCTTCCAGCTCCTGAGATTCCTGCCCAGCTCCTGGAGGGAGGGACACCATGTCAGTTTGCCATGAGTACGTGTCATGAGAGAGGTGCAGGTGGGCAGAGGATATCCTCAGACTCCTTTTGATCAGGTGGAAATCACACTGCTTTGCCCTCTCCTGTCTTCTCCCAGACTCTGAGTCTTGCCCCTTTCCTGCCTGGCTGGACCCAGCCATGGACAGGACCAAGAACTAAACCCCCAACCTTTACTCATCCCATGGCACTGGCTGTGCTGGATTTACCAAAATGTGCTGAAATGGAGGCAGAGAGAAGGGACAATGTGTGTGCAGCGCTGGGGAAGCCCATGGCCTCCTTGGTTAATGGCCCTTGCAGTGGGCAGCATAGTATATTTTTACTCATTAAATCAAAGTGACTGCTCCTTGCCCTTCAAGTCCCCAGAGAGCAACCATTCCTGATAACAGTCAGTCCCCACAGACTCATTAAGCTTTCTGGAAGCTGTTTGCAGAGGCAGGGTGCTAATCTATGAAGATAAGAAGTCAAACCTTTCACTATGAGGACGTTTTTTACTACTTGTCTCGTGCTCTCCCTTGTAATTTCATCAAAGGCCAAACCTAAAAACCTATCTAATCTGTCAGAAGGGCAATCTAATCTATCATTATTAAACACTTTTATGGAGAAAAATGGATTGCAACATTAGAGAACTTGTGATTCAGCACATGAAAGAGACGGAAAAAATGTCTCTGAAATGACAAACAATACAAAATCTGCTTTCCCAACAGAACAGATTAGCTGGTAGCACAAATAAATAAGTAAATACAGTTAAAACTGCTAAGATTTATGGCAAGAGGTGTAGAAAATGCCTGAGACTTGCCAGTGATAGCCTTTTATGGCAGAAGTAGATTTTAGTGGAGTTATATTGAAATGAACCTTCGCCTATTCTGGGAGCTCTGGGAGCCAGTGCCGTGAAAGCAAACCATGCAAGGTCTGTCCTGGGGCTTGGAAAAGCCATTGCAAGGTGGTGGGTGAAGAGAGGGGTGGTGTTTAAGGTAGGAAACATGGTGGGGAGAAGATCAGTACTCATACAGTCTGTGGAGACAAACAGAACATAATCAAAGGCAGGGACAAAATCCAGCTCAAATGCCTTTGTGGAGCAGCTCTCAACTCTTCCCTCTACAGGCAAGGACCTGGGAGAGATGGGATTCTCACTGCAGACACAGAAGAAGAACTGTTTGTTCCATCATTTCCACCTGCACAGGGAAAGCAGAAGCCTGGCCGAGCCAGTTTTGGATGCTCTGGGGCACTCAGAATCTGAGCCCTCCCTGCAGCCACACCTGAGGTGCTCGGTGAGGCTCGGAGCTGCCCTCAGCCAGCAGCAGGGCTCTGGGTGCCATGCTGAGCCCAGGGCGTTCTGCTAGGAAAAGGAGTCTGATTTCAACGAGGGGAAACTTGTCATCATCCCAGACAGATTAATTAGACTTGGCAGATTCCTCACCAGTTGGAAACGAGATCTGTTGCCATGAAAATGAGGGGGGAAAAGAGGTGCCGGGTGATTTGAACAGATCTGTTTGCCTGGCGTGCCCTTGCAGCCTGGGCTCTGGCTGGGGGCACTCCATGGAATTCAGGGTCCAAAGCATGGCTGAGGATGAAGGTGGAACTGGGATGCAGCAGCAGTAGCCCCAAACCTTTCCTCCCTCTGCTCGTGGGGCAGGGCTGGGGCTGGAGGTGGCAGTGGGATGCAGCAGCAGCAGCAGCAAAGCCCCAGACCTTTCTTGCCTTGGCTCCTGGGGCATGGCCCAGGCTGGAGGTGGCACTGGGATGCAGCAGCAGCCCCAAACCTTTCCTCCCTCTGCTCCTGCGGCAGGGCTGGGGTGAGCTGGGTGTTCAGCCATCCCTTGCATTGCCCCACCCTGTGCTCATCCAGGATTAACTCAAGCTCTGCCGGAGTGCTGCCAGGCCCCCGAGCTGCAGCAGGGCCAGGGATGGCATCGTGGCCCTGCAGAGCAAATGGGCTCACAGCAGGGCAGGGATGCTGAGCCCAGCTGTGCCTGGAAAGGGCCGAGAACACCACAATCCCACCTGCAAAGCAGGAGCTGTGCCCTGACCCTTCCGCTGACATTTAGGGTGGAAAGTTGCTCTTTAACTGCGCTGAACACTTCCAGATTCCCAGCATTTCAAGGGAGATTTGGCAGGGCTCGCTTGTGCTTGATTTTATTTCAGATGCCATAATATTTGGGGCTTTTTATGCAGCTTTTGGCTGGTGTTGAAGCAATTTCTGTCTGTTTCTTCTTTCTCTTCCTCCTCCCCCTTGCCATCCATGGTGGGAGGCTGACAAAAGTCAGTGACTCAGCCCTAGAAGAGAATGGAAAACTCCAACAGGGCTTTGAATTGAAATGCAGGCAAGGAAGGAGAGACCCAAGGGGAGGTTGGAGAAAGGGAAGGAAAGGGATTGTAATGAGAAAAAACACGAAGGGATCAAGTAAGTGCTCTATTTGAATAAGCAAGCAAGAATAACTTCTTACAGGAAAGTCACTTCTACTTCACAGGCTGGGGAAAGATAAATTTGCACACAAACAAATCCCAAATTGTTTGAACAAACAAGGAATTTCAGAAGCTGCAGAACTGCAGCCTGATTAAGCACAAACTCGTGTCCTCTGTGCCCTTACTGGCACCTGCTTTCTCTGTGGCTCTTACTAAGCGAGAAAGGGACTGTCTTAGAGCTAAAAATGTGAGCAGGGGAGAAGCAGGAAAGAAAAGAAGTGCCCCTAAACCTCATGGGGTGGGGAAGACATTATATTAAAACCCAGCAGTGGGTTTGAATGCCAGCACAAGCCGCCAGCAAAGCTGTGCACCGCAGTGCATCCCAGAGTGCAGGGGCAAAGAGCACCTCCTGCCCAGCAGGTCGGGAAGGTGGCACCCAACCCCACAGACAGGTTTGTCCTGAGGATGTCAGGGGACCTCTGTCCCCACTCCCAGGGTGCTGCATCAGGTGTCCCTGCAGCCCCCTGGGTGCACAGCCTCCCCTCCCAAGCCAGATCTGACCCTTCAGCAGTGACAGGAGCTGCTCCAAGGCCAAAGCTCTCCTGTCAGATCTCCACACATCACACAGGGCCTTGCTAGGTTTTCCAGTCTCTCAGAAGACCCAGCATCCGTGCCACCCCACGGACTCGGGAGCACACTGGGTGATGGGTGCAAGGACATCCATGTCCTCCCAGGCTATCTCAACACCAAATTCCTCAGCTGTTGGCTGTTCTGGGCCCTTGCCACATCTGTGCAGCACACCATGGAAGCATTTCAAAGTCCAGATCTGCCATTTTGGGCTGTGAGTGTCCCTCAATGCCTCATTGTGCCGAGGAAGGGTGACAACCAAGGCATTGTCCTGGCGAGCATTTCCCACTGCACTGGGGCCCTGGTGAGCTGGGCCCTCTCTAAAGAGCTGTTGTCTTTTGCTTGCCACCACACCACCGTAACACATCTCACACGTCCATGGCAGCCTACTCGCTTCCCATTCACAAATTCCTGCGCTGAATAACACCAAAGAGTTAAGGCTTTGTCAAAAGGTTGCGCTCTGGGAAGGGAAACTGGAGGGAAAATGGCTTTCAATGCAAAGCGAGCATAGACAATACTGTTTTGTAACTGCGCCGTTTGATGTGCAATGACAGGAATTAATCATTTTACTTAACAGAATTACTCTTTGTTATGTAAACTTTGTAAAGTCAGTCTCATGTGACCTCTTTCAATTAGGAACAAATTGTTTAAAACTGTCGTCTTTCTGAAGGCGCAGTATTCGTAACAGCGACCTCGGGGATGGGTTGTCATTTCACCCTGGAGTACTCACAGCTGTGCAGTTCCACACCAAATGGAGACCAAAATGTGCAGAATTACTCTTCTTCTTTTCTTTTTTTTTTTTTTTCTCCAACAGAGCAAGCAATCCCTCTGCACTTATTCTAATATGGGGTGAACATTTGTTTCCCATTTCATTTTTTTCAGTTCTGACAAAGCTGGGTATGTTTTTATAGGTTTCTTTCTCATCACCTCAGTCTGCAAGCACTGCACTGGTGAGAACAGACATGCATCCTGAGAGCCTCTTGGAGAAAAGGAAGCATTTTCCATCTACCAAGAGAGAACCCAGACCAGAAAAGATGAAGGACCCCATCGTCAGCAAATGAAAATAATTTCTTCAGGGGGAAGGGAAAAAAAAAAAAAAAAAAAAAAAAAAAGCAGCAGTGCTAATGTCATGCAGAAAGTCTGTAGCAGGGCCAAGAAGAGCCTCCAGAGGTCCACCGTTTCACCCCAACATCTCAGCCTCCTTTCCTTGTTCCCACAACCTTGAGAGCTGCTGCAGCTCCTGTTGCTGCCAAAGTTTCACACAAACTCTTGACCTGGGAAGGCTGGAAGCATCCTCTGTTCCACACAGGGGTGCTCAGACTTGGCTGTATTGGCCATATTAAGGCACAAAGAGAGACTGCCAGGCTGGTGTGAGCACCACAGAGCTGCTCTGGGAGCTGCCTGAAGCAGTGAGGCAGCAGCAGCCCCAGGATGTGCCTGCCCTGGCAGTGCTGGGGACAACCGAGCCACACCTGATGGGCTGTGACTTCAGCCCTTTTTGGAGATCTCATTTCACCTCTGCTGCCCAGGGAGGTGGCTGCCCATGTTCCTGCTCCAGCCCTGTTCCTCAGAGAGGAAAACTCATTGCACCTCATACCCTCTCTCAGCAGCATCAAGTTTTGTCCTCCTAATGCTGTGCTCAGCCTAGAGCCAGCCCTGATTGCTCTGGGTGATAAAAGCATTTGCTCTGGGTGTTTCCCATGCATAATGCAGGGTTTATGCTGGGCCTGGGCACTTTCAAAGGGTGGCTGTGCAGCTTTAGTTAAGAGCCCAGTCAGAAGTTAGGCTGCTGCTTCGCTTTGAAAGGCTTCGGCCGAGCTTTGATCTCATTTCCCTGCCTGCCCTGCCCATTAGCATTGGCTGCATTAAGGAAAATCAACCTGCCTTGTCCAGACGAGGAGAACGATCACATCCAAGGGCTTTCAAGTTGAGCTGGGCCATTATGTACATCCCCCTGAAATCAAACATGGTCAGAGATTGCAGAAGGAGTAGTGACAGTGGCGCCTGCCAACTGAGCTTGTCCCTCGTATGGCACTGCCCTACAATTCCCTGAAAGGAGGCTGTAGACAGGTGAGGGCCAGTCTTTTCTCCCAGGTAGCAAGCGATAGAACAAGAGGAAACAGCCTCAAGTTGCTCCAGGGGAGGTTTAGATTTGATATTAGGAAATATTTCTTCACTGAAAGGGTGGTCAGGCTGCCCAGGGAAGTGGTGGAGTCACCATCTCTAGACTTGTTCAAATAGCAGGAAGATGTCATTCTTAGGGACACGGCTTAGGGGTGGGCTTGGCAGTGTTAGGTCAATGATTGGCCTCAATAGTCCAACTTTAATTATTCTATGATTCCATGCTGGCCCAACCTGCATGACTCTGGTATGGCCTAGGACTCACTTACTGCTCACCCCAATGTGGAGTGAGGAATCTGTGGGGTCTGCAGGGCTGCATTAACAGCTGGAGCCACAGTCCTGTTCAACAGCAGCCCAGGGTTGCCCCAGGAATTCAACAACTGCAGCAGGTTTTCCTCAGCATCTGCCCATGGGAGCAGCTCAACACAAGCCCCATCCCCTCCAGGTGAAAGGTGCAGAAGGATGAAGCCCAGAGAGGTTAATCAGGTGCACAGAGGTGTGTGGGGAGCCTGTAGCATGGTTCATGTCACAGCTAACAGCCCCAGGGACACAGCCTGGACATTGCAGGATGCTGTCACAGCATGGGAACCACGTGGGGCCATGCTCTGCAATAAACCACGCTGCAAACCAAGCCCCACGAGCTGCAGTTTATTGAACAGGCAGGCTACAAGGATCTGCAGGAGCTAATAATAGTGTCTGCCTCCAACAAGCTCATTAGCTTCTGGAACAGTGAAATCATCTCTGTCATACCCCTCTTGATCACTGTGGTTGTATCTTGTGTTTCTATCGAGGCATTACTAATAGCTAATATTCATTGTGGTATTTCAATATGGGATTTACTCCCACTCTCTGCAAAATAACCCTGGTTCAGCCCCAGGAAATAAAAACAACGGCAGCTATCGGAAGTGTTAAGTAGTTGAGAATTTTTCTCCGTTTTTGCCAGTCTTTTACATCATTTCATCAGTTCTTTGTGAAAAGGAGCCCTTCCTCTTTCCCTGGGACAGAGGCTGTGTGTGCTGGGCAGAGCCTGTCCCAGGGGAGCAGCTGGGCTCAGCTCAGTGCCCCAGCATCGAGGAGGGGAAATTGCCTTGCCTGCACTATGGGTGGAAACATGCAGTTGCACTGTTTTAAAATCTTTCTCTTCTTTCTCATGGAGAATAGAGATAAGTTGCATTCTTGTGCTTTCTAATCTCATTGTTTTGGTACTGGACGCTTTAGCGTTGTAACCAATCATTATAGGGGGTGGAAAAACTATCGACCAATAATTATTAGACTATTAATGGATATGTAAAGAAGTTCTTATAAATAAACTCTCTCTTTTCGCCATCTTGGTGCTGCCTGCCTGACTTCCCTGCGAGCTTCCGCGAATTTCCACGAATATCAGAAAATCAGAGCAACAGAAACAGGCTTTTATCCTGGCATCACCGTGAATATATCCCTGCAAACAACAGCCTTTCACCTCCTCGAGCCAAGGAAATCAGCCTCCTGGTGAGGAACCAAGCACTGATCCCACAGAAGAAAGGCTTCAGCCCACGAGACCTCACAGCTGAAAGACCAGACAAGAGGATGCCCACTCTGCAAAACACTCCTCAGCCCTTAGTGTCTGTCTCAGTCCTCTTCTGGTCTCTTTATGTGGCATTGCGTTTTCATTCCCAGCTGCAGCCTTCCTGTCCAAGGACGTTCAGGTGCTGCTGCAGACCCCAGCCCACGCACACTGCTCACTGGAATCCACCAGCACTGCTCACAAATTACTCACAAATCACACCATCTGACAGTATTGCAATTTCCTTCACCTGCGCCATGCCTTTGGTGGCATTAAGAGAAAATGTGAACACTCCCCAGCTCCAGCTTGGCTCCTGTGGATGGAGCCAATGGTTATCAGTGGAGCCTGCCATCATCCCAGCCTCCTGTCCTGTTTTCAGTAACAAGCTCCATTCCTCCAGGGTTTTATTTGCACTAAGAATTCTTCATAACTCGTATTTATTTGCTCAGTGTCAGTTAGATGTCTGCCTTTCTGCCTGAACTATCTTTAGCTTCCAAAATATTTTGCATTTCAGGGAAGTATTTGAGCAACTTTTCTGAGAAGAAATAAGGCAGAGCATCAGCACACAGAAACTGTCCTATTTGCTTTTTCTCTTTGCTGTGCGGGGGCGTCCATGACCTGTCCTGAAATAACTGAGTGAGGCTTGTACCCAAGGTGAGATTAACTCAGTCTTTCACTAGAGAGAAATTTCCATCTAATGCCCAGGGAGGGAGTTTGAATAAAATTGAACTCCCAGAAAACTAGCAGGATTAGTTTTTTTGTGGTCACTGAGACAACTGTTTGCCTGTAATACCTGCCACATGGTTTGGGTCCTGGTTCTCCTTCTCAAGCCTTTTCCTTTAAGAATCAGTGCCTGCACTAATTGCAGGCAATCATTAGCATGTTGACTTCCATTTTGAATATGTAAATGAGCCATTTGCCTTTTTGATTTTCATTTTAGCACATAAAAACAACAGGCAAAGAAAATAACAGGCATATATTACATTATAAATAGGCTATGTTATATTGTATTCTCATATAATACAGGATATTTTGGAAAGTGTTTTGCACACAGACTCGGGCATTAATGGCAGAAGTCCCCTTTGAGATAAGTGAGCAGGAGAGGTTTGAGAGTGTCTGTGTAGGACTGGGACAGACCCCAATCTGCTGTCCTTCTCCAGGACACAATCTGCTGTCCTTCCCCAGGACACAATCTGCTGTCCTTCCCCAGGCTGTCACATCGCAGAGCAGCTCTGCTGAATGTGGTCTGGGTGTGTTCAGACTGTCAGCATCCCTCTGGGTTAACCCGTCCCAGGGACAGTCCTTCAGAGACCTCTGCCGTTTATGAGGACAACTTCTGGGGAACTGGACCAGACCTAGCTCTGCTCAACCACCCCAGCACTCACAGGGAGATGTCCCTGCCGTGGGGTTGCGCTGGAGCCCAGCTCCATCCAATGCCTCTGGCTGCAGTGCTGGGGAGCTGGCAGGGCCTTTCCCTCTGCAGGAGCTGTTCATCAAGCCCTGTGTGTGTGCGGGGGAAATGCAGCGGAGCTTGTCATCGTTAATGAGATTACCCTGCCCTAATCTCACGGCAAATCCGATTGTCATGCTGCGCGCAGCGATGGCGGGGCAGCCATGGCAGGGCTCTGCAGTGCAGGGGATCTGCTCTTTGGTGACTCCTGGCACCTGAGAGGAGAGGCTGGTGGGCTCACCTTGGAGCCCCAGGGCCAGGAGAGAGTGTCACTGTGCAGGAGAGGGGAAGGAAGCCCAACTGGGGCACGCACCTCTGGCAGGGAACAGGACGCAGCTCTTGGCACACTGTCCGGCACGAACAGCTGTGCTGTTTTCTACAGGGTTATGCAACTGTTTTGTTCCCAAATAATATAACCAGTGTTATGTTTAAATTCATACCAAACCTTGTTTATCTTGCTGCAGTTCTGCAGAGAAATCATGTGTGAAATTTTAGCGGGGCCTGAGGATCGCTGGCCACAACCGCGGCGCTCGCTGCCTCCCCCGTGTCCATCCAGGCAGGCCGGAGGCTCTCCCAGCCTCCACGCTGGGGAGGGAATTTGCTGCTGTTTGGGGACACAGCCTCTTGGCTGATCACAGCTTCTGCTGTCTCAATAAAGGCTGCGATCCCAGAGCAGCTCCCCGTGGTGAAACCGCGTTGCTCGATCCACGCGGACACGGAGCGGGAGATGATGAGATGAGATGAGATGAGATGAGATGAGATGAGATGAGATGAGATGAGATGAGATATGAGATGAGATGAGACTCAAAAGACCCCCCACCCAAACCACAGAACTTCCCTCAACCTAAAGGAGACTTTTCATCTTCTGGGAAGCCCAAGGCAACCATCACATCCACCCCTGGCTGATCTGGCACAACAGCCACATTTCTTTTCATGCGCTCATCAGAAACATGATAAAATGCCAAGGTCCTGCTTCGGGTGAGGAAAAAAGTTCCTATAACTTCTCTGGGCCCTTGCTGCAGCCAAACCCATGCTCCTGTGAAATGCAAGCACAATCTGAGCGTCAGTGGCATCGCTGGAGGGTGGGAGCAGCATCCCTGCGTGTGCCGGGCGGGAGCTGCACGGAAGTCACATGTGTGTGCAACTGAATTTTAGGAGTCTGAGCGCAACTGTTCAGCTACATATTTAGGACAAAGTTGCAATAACCAGAGAGGCTTTTGAACTTGGGAACAATAGGAACTATTTTCAATGGGTGAATAATGTTGAAAATCTGTCCCTTAATGTCAGCTCGTAGAATCATCGTTTTTCCCAGCAAATAATATAAAAGTTTAATTTTTTTCTCAATGGATTTCAATGCAACATTTACTCTGAGACTGTTTATTCCTCATCCAAGAATAGCAGGGAGACACACTGAAAAGGGACAAGATGATCTTTATCATTTTAAATAGAGCAATTCCAATTTTTTTTAACCATCTCACTGCAGTTCTGCTTGTTTAAATGCATGCCATAAAAACAATTTTACGAAATAATTTCTTTTTCTGTTTTGGCATCGCATGCCTTTGATGTAGAGAAATAAAACTGAAACTCACAGATACTGCTACTGTTGGTGTAAAAAATTTTTTTTAATTAGTTTTCTATGCAAAAATGAAGCATGTCCAAAGTAATGTACTTCAGGAGGCTGTTTTGATGTTTAAAGGAAAAGAAACATTATTCACCTGGATTATTTTTCATGGTAATAATTTACAAATGTTCATTGAAGGCTTAAATATTGTAGGAGACATATTTTGACTGGCATAATATTTTGACACAACTAAAAAAACTTTCTGAATAGATACATTTCAGAAATACAACTTGGAATGAAAACTAATTTTGAAATATTGGAATCTCTGATTTCAAAGTAAGTCTCCTCATTACTCCATGGTAGTATCTCTTCTTAATTAAAAGAATACTTAGAAGCATTTTTCATAGCCTGGCAGCAGTGTGCTGGGTGAATAATTAATCTTGCATTGTCTTTCTGGCAGCGTAGCCCTTTCCTGCAACACCACTTGGACAGAAGTTTATCCCTGTATGAACTAGGAGCAGGCTCTGCTAAAATAAAGTTCTGATGCGGATATTTTACAAGGACTGAAATTTTATAGTCACAAATGCAGTTTTGCACAACAATTAGAAAATAGCAGCTTATTTAATCCTGTGTTTCATGAACATGGGTCTCATTTTGTCAATTCAGAGATACCATCCTGCTCATGTCAGACTCTGTGCTTGCAGTATTTGCTTTTTTGCTTTATGTTGTACACATTTAAACATCTGCTTTCCGTTGCTGACCCCCCGAAATACAACTTGCCACTGTAGAACAGGCAAAAATATTGAGGATGGCCATGAAACCCCAGCTTTTGTTTAGAGCAGAGTTGCCAGATAAGATTATTTAAACTGATAAAACCCAACACAATCTCAGGGTCACCCATGTTGCGGTTCTGGCCCACTTCTCTCTGTGAGATGGCTTTGGCCAAGGGGCTCCAGCTGATCTGTGGCTGTTGCTTGTGAGGTCCTGCCTAGTGATGATTTCAGCTGCTTCTCAACACCATTGTGCTGTGATAGAAATGATCCTCTGACACCACGCCTGAAACAGAGGGGTGGGCAGGGCTTTTGTCTCAAACAGAGGTGGGCAGGGTTTTCTGATTCAATTCCCTGGGCGATCAGCTGCGACATCCATTTCTGTGCTGCATTATCTGGCACCAGCTTGGCACAGCAGGAGTGTCCCCAGGCCAGTGTGCCACCCTGGTCACCTTCCCCTCACTGCTGAGCACAGCTTGGTGCTGGTAGGAGTGGCAGTAGGGAGGTGGCAGCCAGGGAAGCAGCAGTGCCCTTTGGTGATGTTTGACACATGGAAATCCTTTAGGCTTAAGCAAAAGGGGAGGATGGGGATGTCCATGTTATGTTCACCGCTTTAGCAAAGCAGAGATGGAGCAAACTGCGTTTTCCCCTGCAGTGACAGGAGCAGCTGCTCCCCAAAGCTTGTCTGTCTGCATGTCCAAGGCTGCTGTCCTTGGACAGCACCTGCTGGACACAGCCTGGGCTGGGCTCAGGCACCTCCGACAGCCACACACCGAGCCAGTTCCTGCCACAGCCCCACTGCCATGAGAGAAGGTGTAAACGATGCCCAGGGAGCTGCTCCTCTGCACTCATTAATGCTCTAATTCCACACAGCCCTCTTTTGGGCCGCTGGGTTCTCATGCTTTATAGCCCAAACGCTTCCCCTGCCTGTTTCAGCACTTGCTGCTCCTCTGATAGGACGGCAGTCCTCCTCCAGCCAGCAGTTTCCACCTCCCCTCGAGGCACTGACACACTGGCGAGCAGAGATAAAAGTCCCTTGAGTTTAAACTTGAACAGAAATGACAAAATGTGGCTGACTTTTACCACGAGTTCAAGAACATGGAAATTTTTAATGCATGTTTTGATATGTCCTGGGATAATCTATGGCCTTTTGAGTCCTTTTATATCCAAAGCAAACTTCAGAACACAATCCTGGCAGATTTCTTGGAATCATGACGCTGAGTGATTCTACAGATATCCCAAGTGATGCTCTGAGAGGAATGAAAATATTTTCAAATTATATCCCATTTACCAAGGGATGAAAGTGAACAGTAAATACTGAGTGCTCATTGCATGGGAAGCTGTCAGAGCAGTCCGTTTGTATGTCTGCATTGTGTGTCCTGGTCCCAAAGGAATTCCTTGCATGTTTCTGTAAAATTTAAATAATGCCCACTCTTCAGAAAACAAATTGTTTCACAGCCTTCATGAGCTTTTCACAGCGTTTGGGGGTAGGCAGTTCTGCTCTTTCTCAGGGTTGCAGTTGATCTGAATTTTCCCATTTTACCAGCACCCAGAGGGTCCCTGGGCACAGCACAGCCATGTGTCCCTGCGTGACTGTCCCCGTGGCCACAGCAACATTTGCTTTGTGTCCTTCACCCAGAGCAAGGCAAACTGCCCTGAAAATGGGATGGGACTTACTGGAAACAGCCATGGCCGAGTAGGCTTTACTCAAGGACACCAGGACTGCAAGTTGTGTTTTCAAAGCTGAAAGTTGCTCTCTGTGCATGCAGAGAATGAGGAACATCTCGTTACTGCCTCGTTGTAAAAGTCAAGGGTTATTTTCCCTCCCGAGCTGTGACCTGTCTAAACTTTGAGGAATTCCTCCTGCAACATTACCGTGGAGCAGAGCAGCCTTGGCAAAGACCCCCAAATAAGACACTTTTAACCTGGGATATCACTGCTCCCCTGCACCAGGAGCAGAATTTCTTTCACCCCTAAACTCTAGTGGCTGCATCTAACCCTACTGATGGCCCAGAGAAGATCCTTCAGGGTTCTTCTAATGCCAAGAATCCCATTTAACAAGCTCCATTTTCAATACAACCTCTTCAGAAGCTCTGCAAACACCAGCCAAATGGGTCACAGACAGAAACCCCCTAACTCATGGAGTTTAAACATAAATTTGTTTATTTGTAGGCACAGCTCCACAACTTTCTCATCAATCCTGGTTTCTGGAGTGTTTGAAGGATTATCCTAGACACCTGCCAGCTAATAATTCAGGTTGGATGTACCTTTGTTTAGCTGTTCCCTTCATCATTGCCATGAGAAGTCCAAGGGTATTTACCACAAAGAGGAAGAAGACAGTGACCTAAAACACGACATAATTAAGACATATAAACACAGTGGCATCTGTCAGGAGACGTTGTTGTAGGAAACACAATGTTTGTGTGTTTGTTTACTTCAAAATCACTTTGTTTAGCTGCCAGGAGGACATTGCATGAGGAACTTTCCTTCCAAACATCATGTAGATGCCATCAGCCCCCACTCTTTCCTACTCCAGATGAGTTTGTTGCATGTGATTCCCAAGCAGAACAAGTGGTTGAACCTCTCTATCGAACCCTTTCCCATAGTAAAAAACACATGGTCTTGATTCTGGAGAGGACAGCAGCATGTGTGAAAGTCCATCTTTGTTCATCAAAGCGCTTAAGCTCGTGCTTAAAGCTAAGAAAACACTTAAGTGCTTTGATAAAAAGGGAAGATCTGATGAATTGGGACCAAAGAGATGCTACAGTTAATTGATTTCCTTTGAGGGCAGCCTGTATTTTCCCCAAAGGGCTAATACTGTAGTTCTTCTATTCAGCTCTAAAGCTGTTCCAAAGCTGCAGCAAGTTTGATAGGGCTGGCATTTCTTAGAAGCTATTTATTCACCCATGACCAAAGTATTAGGACTCTCTCTCTCTGCAGTAAATATGCACAAGTGGACACACACTGGGAAATTCTTTGTCTTGTCCTGTTCTGCTGCTGAAGGGAGACACATGGTTTCAATGATGTCTTTGTTATCTGATCAAGCATTCGGTCCAATTTGCAATTTTAATGAAAATCAGACACCTGCACTGCAACTGATCTCCACTCCCAGGATTAACAACAACAAGGAAAAGAAGCATTCCCCCCTTATCGGCAGAACTGAAGCCACCAGTATCCTGTTACCAGAGCTCAGGCTGTGATTTCAGATGTTACCCAGAAGAAAGGAACCCTTTATCCCTCTTTGGACAGTGATCTCCTCAGCTGGAGAACCAAACTGAAATGGCCAGCAATGGGTAACATTAGCCTGAGAGCAGAGCTATGAGCTGGGGAGGCTGGCCCTGGCAGCACAGCATTGCACTGACCACAGAGACAGCTCTCCTTCAAACCTCATCTTCCCAGAATTATTACCAGGACCTGCACTTTTGGTGTTGATTCAAGTGGGTTTTTTTACTGTTTTTAAGTCTATACAGCTCATTTTTAATCTGTGTTGGACATGGAGATGTCAAACCCTGTAGCACTGAGTAAACCCCCAGAAAACCATCAGAAGGGGATTTGGAAAAGGGACAGGTGTCCTGGCTCCAATGCCACCCAGGAGAGGTCCCCCAGCACATCACCTTGTCACAGCTGAGCCTGAGCAATGCCCAGGAGGGAGAGGGCAGAGGCTGCACAAGAGACACGCAAACATCAGGGGCAGAAGAGCAGCTCAGCACATGCTAGGTACCTGTTTGCAAAGCCACAGCTCCAAAATGTGTGCTCAAAAAAGCTCCACAGCCCTCTGAAATGGGAGAAGGATATGGCATGTGCAAGAAATGGGAAATCATGTCACAGGCTGCATCAGAGTGTGTCCTCCGCTCCAAGATGTGAAGAAACCCACTTCCTCAGAGTTTTAGCCAATGTTTACTGAAGCGCTTTCCAAAATGTTTCCTGATTTCTCCTCTTGCCTGAAGCCCACTTCTTCCTGTCATCTGGGTTGTTTGTGTTTGTTGGCGTTTTTCACGTCAGGGGAGAAGGATAAGAGAGGGAAAGGAGGAAGTAACAGCACTGCTGAGCATCTTCAGTGAGTTAATAAACTTCAAAGACTACCCCGAATCAAGCACTTCTAATAAAATTGGCATTTTTTCACACAGCCCTTGGTGTTAAAAGCAATTTGTTTCAATGGAAGCATTGCTGTGGAGATGCTCAGGTGAATCTGATGAGACCAGGGGGGTTCCACCTGCCAGAGCTCTTGGCATATTCCTTGTCCTGGAAATAAAGTTTTATCTGCAATAGGACAAGGACAAATGGCCTCAAACTGCAGCAGGGGAGGTTTGATAGGATGTTAGGAAAATCTTCACTGAAAGAGCTGTAAGTATTGGAACAGACTGCCCGGGGAAGTGGTGGAGCAACCATTCCTGGACGGATTTAAGAGCCATGTGGATGTGGCCCTGGGGGACACGGTTTAGTGGTGATGGTGGCAGTGCTGAGGGAGTGGTTGGACTCGGTGATCTTTGGAGGTCTTTTCCAGGCTGCAGGATTCGGTGATTCTGTGATCTGGTGTGCAGCTCGTGTCTTCTTTAGCGTGAGCTCCCTCTTTTGCCCTGCGGAAGGTAAGTCAGGCAGCTCCACAGAAAGACCTTCTCAAATTGTTTCAAGCCGTGGCTCTCTTCCTATCCTACAGCAAGGCAAACAATTTGGAGACCCCAGGTCACATATATTGCTGAATTGAGCTCTTTATGTGCCTGGGCTTATGTTTCAGAGAGGCAATGATGCTTTTTATAGCAAGACTATTTTCTATTCAGCTCTGAGCTGGGCTCTGCTTGCCTAATAAGGATTCTTCACCCCATTTCGCAAAGGAAATTGCATTATTTTGAAGCTACATTTAGCCACCCCAGCCTCACCAAATGTTCTTGAAAACACTGTGCGCTTGAACCTACCACACCACCCATGGAATAACAGAGGGAGCTTTCTCCCCAGGCTGTTTCTCCTTCTGTGTGGTTTAGGGACAGCGTCTCCACCGTGCCGTGGTTCATGTGCTGTGGTAACACACCCCAACCCAGCAGGCTGCTGCTGCTTCTGAGGACAGGCACACTCATTTCTGACGTGATCCAGGGCTCGTGTAAGTTGATGGAAAAATTCTGCTGTTGATTCCAGGAGAGCTGGACCCCCTGTAACCTCCCTGCCTGGCATTTGGGCATACCAGTGCAAGTGCTGCAGCTGTTCTAATGCAAATGAATTCCTTAAGGACCTGTTTGATGTCCTCCTGTTCCTCCAAATTACACCCACAGCACCTCTCTCTCCCATCAGTTACCTTCCTGCCTCCTGCAAACACCGAGTCTGAAAAAGTTATTAAACAATCACAAAAAATGTTTGGACACCTCGTTCAGGTCGGTGCAAAGTCTCAGATCTCTTCTCCAAGTCCCACTGCCCCATAGCATGTTGGTTAAGGAGCATTTGGGGAAGGATACTCAGGAACACAGGGGGACATCAACAGACAACCCAGAGAGGATGTTTGCAAACACCACCCACAGTGGGGTTGTGTGAATTAGTGCTGAAAAGTGGATGTTTGTGTCCTAAATCTCAGGCTGTGATTGCCCCATGGCCAGGTCTGCACTGCCCTGCAGTCCTGGGAAGGGTCCTGGCAGCAGTGCAGCTGTGTTGCCTCTTTATCCAGAGAGGAGCTCTTCTGGTACAGTTACACTTCCTAACACCAAAGCCTGATTTTTGGGAGCTTCAAGGAGGATTTGTGCCCAAGATGAGCAGAAGTGCTTATTTCAGCTGTGCCTAACTGATTCCAGTGTCCAAAGCTGGCCCTGTAATAAAGGAATTTCAGGATAATTCTGTGCACAGACATCTATAAGCTGGCGTGGAGGGAATGTCACAGGGCTGAACGCTGCTCTGGGGAATGTCCCTCTGCTCCGGGAAGGGCAAAAGCAGAAGCCAGCCTGTCTGTGAGCTGTGCACATGTCCTGGGCACCACCCCTCTCACTTGTCCCTGGATGTGCTCAGCATGTCCCTGTGGGCACAGCAGGGCCATCTGGGCATCTTCCACCAGCGCCTCGAGGGACCAGCACGGTCCAAAACCAAATCAGCAACTTCAGCTCTGCCTCCATCCAAGGCTTTTAGCACTTGTGGTGTAACCGTTGGGAGGGAAAATTTAAAGCTTTGTTTTTATCTTCCTCTCCCTCTGCTCCTTCTTTCCCTCCTTTTGTTTTTCAAGCAGGCAAACATCTGCAGAGCACTTTGAGATAACCATAGCGATGACATGAGGACAGTTGGCAGGGACTCGCTGTGCTGCTCAGCTGTGATTCCCTGGCCCGAGCAGCCCAGCAAGGAGGGACAAGGAGGGACCTCTCTGCTTCGGGACCTTGCCCCGGGGTCAGAGATAGAGCAATGAGAACTTTCGTTGGAGCGGAACGGGGGGAATGCAGATATCAGGGGATTTTCAATGGAAATCACAGGTGTTTCTTCCCTGCCTCCTCCCTGTGAGAGGCCCCTCCATGTTCTGTTACGATTTGTTTTTCTGGCAGCCAGCGTGCTCTATTTTTCTTGCCTGTGTTTTTATGACTTATGTTTGGTTTCTGCTAAAACAACAGAAAACAGAACAGGGCTGGGGTTTGGGGGTTTTTTTGGGGGTTTTTTTTAGTGGGTTATTGTCTTTTTTTCTTTTCCTTTTAGGAACTATGCAAAGGGTCATTTGGAAGCCCTGATTCCAGTGAAACTTTGCAGAAGGATTGATGGAGGTTTCGGATCAGCTGAAGGTCACAGGTCAAATGGTTTACCCCCCAGGCGGGCGAGAAGATGAGATTTGCAGCCACGCAGCCACGGCTGAGCCTGAAAGGGGACACGGCTTGGCAGGACACGCTCAGCAGCCAGAGGAAGGAGAGCTTTTAGCAGTGGGCTTGCAAACAACTGCTTAAAAATGTCTCGCTGAAGAGCCTCCCTTCCACCCCACCTCAGCAGAGAAAGTGAATTGCAGCTGGCCAGAAGTGAGGAATTGGGAGGAAGCAGACACGAATTCGCACAAGAGCAGGAGAATAAGTATCTCATTTTTTAAGAGGAAGAGGTTTTTTTTCATTTTGGTGGAGGACTAAGGGTTTTTTAAAAATATCTGATACTATGTTTAAAAGCAGAGTCGACTGCGATTCAGTGTGGGCCTGAGCCAAAAATCAAGCAGAGAGTAAAAGTAAGTTCAAATAAATCTTTAGAGGAGTTGCTTTCAAAGGCCTCTATGCTTTGCTCTAGACATGAAGTATTGGTGTTGGTAAAATGCATTATCCACACACTTCCATCTAACCAGTGAAGGATTTTGGCTGTTTCAGAGAAGAAAAATCAGTGGCATATGGTCTGCATAAAGCACAAACATGACTTGTTCTTTTGGCTGATTTTGGCACAGGGGAGGTCACGAAATGCTCTTTCAGAAAGCCCAGCTGGACCAAGACAGAGCCTTCGCCCATTTTCATACTTCTCCCTACCAAGAACCTTATTCATGTCATCATCATGAAGCATATCTTCCCAGGACCAAAAATTTGTTGTTTTGAATACAGAAGCATCTTGCTTTTTCCCACGAAAGGCAGGAATAAGGTTTTTTTAAAAACCCAAAGAACATGACAAGTATTATGCCCTGAGAAATGCATGTAATTCCTCTGCATCTTTCATTATCATCATCAGCAGGGTTGGAAAAGACCCTTAAGATCATTGAGCCCAACTCTTAACCCAGCACTGCCAAGCCCACCACTAAAGACGTCCCTAAGACATGTCTACACTTCTTTTAAATCCTTCGGGACTTCTGACATTTCAGATTTTCCTCCCAGTGCATCTCTGTTGGGAGGAGAGGACTCTGGGCTCTCCACGAGGCTCAGGACCCTTCTCCTGTTGCACATTCAATATTCACAGCAGCAATTGCTGCCAACTGTGCAGCACCAGCCTGAGGTAATGAGCACCCCTAACTTCCATGGGTAACCCTACCTGCAGGGCAGCTTTCAGGGGGAGGACAGCGGAAAGTCTGGAAACAGAATATGGAAAGGAAAAATCCAAGGCCCCCGTGTTATATGAGCTTATGAAGGCAAACTGCACAGCTCTGTAAGCAAACCCAGCAGTGCCTGCTGGCATGGACAAACATCCTTGCTCTGCCCTCACCAAGTTTGCAAAGCCTTAAGAGTTTGGTTACTTGAGATCATGCAGGATGAACAAGATTCCCTCAGTCCTTGAGATGGAAAAAAACATGTTATCCCCCAGCCCAGCTGAGAAATGTGTTTGCAGGATGACCACAGCACTCACATAGCTGGGAGGTGTTGCAGAGGGTTGGTTCCTCTAAGAAGAAAAAGAGGCTAGGCTGCCTTTTTTCTCTACACAAATGGTGATTTATTTAAAGCCAAAAGGTGTGAAGGATTATCTTTTGAACCTGCCAAACTGGCTGCAAACATCCTGAAGAGCAGATTGTATTGCTATTATTTTGCATTATTCTCTTTCTAAAAGAATGAAGGAAGCATTAGAAGCAGAGAGATGAAAACTGGCTGTCCCTTGACATATTTATTCCCCAGATTAAGTGTGTGTCACTGTATGCTGCACACACAGCCCTGCAGATAACAGAGGTGTGAGCTGTGGGACACTGCAATATCCGAGATGGAATTTAAATCTCTCCCCATGTCCCCACTCCCAAACACAGGTGGTTCATCATATCCTCAGGCACAGCTGGACTCTGACAGAACCCAGCACTCCAGCAGTCCCTGCTCTTGAGGGGTAGGTTTGTCAATAGCCACCTCTGCTCTATTTACCCAGGTATTACTCAGCTTTGGACCACTGAGACAAGCTGGTCCTGTTGCTTGTATTGTTTATTCTCTGGTGTTTTTAACCTTGGGGTTCATCCACGCAATGTGTCCAACCAGCACTTGTAGGAGCTGCTGGGAGGCTGTAGAGAGGACAGGGATGGGATGGGATGGGATGGGATGGGATGGGATGGGATGGGATGGGATGGGATGGGATGGGATGGGATGGGATGGGATGGGATGGGATGGGATGGGATGGGATGGGATGGGATGAGATGGGATGGATAGGATAGGATAGGATAGGATAGGATAGGATAGGATAGGATAGGATAGGATAGGATAGGATAGGATAGGACAGGACAGGGATAGGATAGGATAGGATAGGATAGGATAGGATAGGATAGGATAGGATAGGATAGGATAGGATAGGATAGGATAGGATAGGATAGGATAGGATAGGATAGGATAGGATAGGATAGGATAGGACAGAAAGGACAGGACAGGACAGGACAGGATAGGACGTTGGAGGACAGTTAGAAAAGGATTAATATGACATTTCTGCTAAACTTGATGTCTGCAAATTTAGTACACACCAGAGGCGTCACTCCTCTGTCTCCAAATCTCACAGGATGAAGGTCAATTACAGCTTTGGCAGACCTTTGCAAATTCACTGAAGATAAGGCTGGGATATCTCAGAAAGGTACTTTTTTCCTTGTTCTACATTTCATGACCACAAATGTTATCCCAAGGGGAAATTCTGTCCTTTTCCCATGCCAGCCGAGTACAATTCCAAGGAAAACTAAAGCACTGAGGTACACCAGGTAACATTTGGGGCCCAACCCCTCTGCCTTCATGGAGCACGACTCGAGAAGAGCATCTGAGGATGCCAAACCCAACCAGCATCTGGACAGTGTCTGCTTCACAGAGACCTCCAAGGACTGGGTCCAGTCGTTTGCCAACAGCGATTTTACAAGCCCAATTCCAGAGGATGGATATTCAAAGCTTTCTGAAAACCAAGACCTTTAGAAGTTTCTTCAGCTGGACACCCAATAGCTGAGGCATCCCAAATCGCTGGCTATTTCTGATCATCTTGGCACACAGTGCTGAGCGTAGGAAATGCGTGAGATTAACGAGTTCAGCTCACACATCGAGCAGGATATGAAGGGCTACGTGTGCTATGTGCATAATATGTCCCTTTTGCCAGTGTCAATCAAATCTTAAAGCACAAAAAAGACATTGTACACACTTGGAGACCAAACATTTCACTTCTCTGGGTCAAAACTTAAGGGAACTATCCTGTCTTTTCCAGCCCTCCTGTTGTCATCTGAGCTGGACTATAAAATTAGAATATAAATAATAAATACAAAATTACCCAATATTAAAAATAAAAGTAAATACACCAGCAAGTTTACAAGCTAAAAAATCAGAGGGAACTTCTCCCTCTCTACGAACTCCTCATGTTTTTGTTGCCTGAGAGAAGACCGAGGTTTTCCAAAGGTGTATCCAAGGATCTCGCACAAACACGCTCTGCTGCAGCAGACATTCCTTATCAGCCTTGGACTGCAAAAGCCGTGATAGGAAATGTGCCATTCATTCATTCATTCACAGGGCTGCTGCTGCTGCCGAGCTGAGGCATATCTCCAGCGTGTTATCACACGCTTTGCATTGTCTGCTCCATCCTGAGAAAGAAACGCTCTAATCAGCCCGACATTTTCTCCTTCTGGAAATCACCAGCTCGTTTCTGTGCCTTTTGCCTTGATTAAACACCTTCCGCAATAGCAGCCAAAAAGAAACCCAAAAAAACAACCAAAAAAAAAAATCCCCAAAACCTTTGAAAGTTGGTATCAGCTTCCCAGATTCCTGTTCTCTTTCACGTGAGAACAGAGTTATTCTGAATGCACGGGCGAGGAATATGTGGGGAAGGACTGGAGGAAGAAATTTTGCTGCTTGGTTTAGTAATCTTCGCCTCCTAGTTCTCCCTGTGTTCAAATGGCTTGGATTTGATTCCTTTGGGTTTAGGAAATGCTCCCATGCATGAGCCCCAGGAAAGGATCCCCTCTGCAGAAGATCTGCTGCTGCTGAGCTCAGGGAGGTTTCTTCCATGAGCAAAGTCATATCTACTTGAAATATTGAGGCCAAAAAAATTGAAATCTGATAGCACCCAGAAATTCTGGGAAATTTACAGTTCGTTAATTGCAGGCAAGAGATGTGTCTGAATTTTTTCCCAACAGAATATTTTTCCATTTTACTGTGGAAAAAGGTTTTCCCGTTTTTCTATGGGAAAAAGTTTTACCTTGCACTAGCCGTACTCTCTGTTTAGGTCTGCTCATTCTGACAAATTCCAACTTTCCAAATGCTTTTAACTGCATTTCCCAGCATGGGGTACTTTTGCTGTGTCCTTTTACATTAGCTAAGGTGTAAAAGGATATTTTCTAATAGGAAGGAGAACTCAGTCATTAAAAATGTACACACACAAGCTTCTGAGGCGGTGCACATGTAAGAGTAATATTTATCTAATCACACCAGTATCAACCTAGTGTGACATTGCTTCCCAGAAAGGGAAAAAATTACACTAATGTTAACATTGCAGTAAGATAAAGGGTTTTTTTTTTAAATAATTGTGCTTTTCAATTAGCTTCTAGCACTTAGGCTTCTAGGCTGCCCTCTTTACAATTGTCCTTTCCTTAAAGGCTGTTTTTAACTTTTCCCCTCACTAAAATTCAGTGGAGGAAAATTAAAACTGCTCATCATTTTTTCCTCCACCAGTAAGAATCTAGATCTCAGGCTGCTTCTGGGAATATCCAAGAAAAAAATGCAAAAATGTAACATCCTCTCTGTACGGGAAATTAAACATTCTGTGGATAACAAAATATTCCCTGTATTACAGTTCTTATCAGCAGAAAGAAGAGAAATAATACATTCCAGAAGTTATTTTAATTTCAGAAAGCCCATAGCAAAATTCAAACTGCACAGGGAGAATCCTTAACCCTCTCTTGCTTATGTCTGTATGATAACCAAGTTGAGCATTTTCTCCTCTTCCCAGGCAAACCCTGCCCTGGTTTTGTGTCAGCTGCAGCTCTCTGGAAAAGGACCTTGAGGTCGATGTGGTGCAGGGATTTTGTGAGCTTTCAGGGCAGGGATATGCAGAGACCAGGCTGGGTACAGAAATCACCCCATCAAAGTGAAAAGGCAATCCCAGCAGTGTTCCCCAGACATTGCTGAACTCCATGAGGACATTCAATTGTCCCAGTAAGGAGAGATCCCAAAACCATGTCCTCCCAGGCTTATCTCAGCTGTGGTTTGGATCTCTTCTTGGTTCAGTGCCCATGTTTCTTAAGCCCTTATTCCTCCCAGCTGAAGGTTTTCTTCATGGTGACAGCAGCACTCACTCTGGTACTCCTTAAATGACAATTCAGGATGAGTCTATTTAGCTTGGGCATTGCCATATATGAAATACATTAAAATAAAAAGCCAAAATGGCCAAATGCTCCCCCCCCAATGCTTCACACACTGCTGAAAAATAGCAAGTTACAAACCATTTCTTGGTTAAAAACTTACTGGCAGTCACTTTAAATCCTTACAAAATTCACCTTATACCAGGGTGTGGCTGAAATTACTCATCAAATCCCACTGAAATTTGACGAAGATCATTCCCTAAGCTTTGTCTGGAAGGACACCCACAGGATGCTGAGCAGGAGATGGAGCTGACTGCTCCACGCACACGTAATCACAGACATCCAGGGAAGATTTAAGAGCCACCTTCTGCTGCAGCTGTTTCCATAATTTAGACCCAATGTTCTCACTCACTGCACGTAGTTGTATCAGTCAGGCTTACAGGCATGAGGAGGACCTAAAGATGAGTTCAAATCTAAGCCCTCCTCATCCATCTTAGTCATTTTACAGGCTTACAGCAGGAGTTTGTCCTCAGAAGAGCACACACAGGCCTTTCCTCGCTCAGGGCAGAGCTGTAATTTATTGCAATCCAGCCACTTTGGGAGGATGACAGTGTGATGACAGCGAGCCTGTACCATCAGTCTTCCTGCGAGCACCATGGTGATAACATCTTTGATGGCTCATGAAATTCAAAGCTTCTACTGAGCGCACTGGAGCAGCAGTTTAAAAAGGGGATGAAAGTTTAGGGCAGTGAGAATGATCCAACCTCCTGAATTAATGGGACCTTGTTATCTGTGTAATTCCTGCCATAATTTGCCTGTCCTGCGACCATTTCTAAGCAGATTTTTCATCCGTTCTTGCATTCTGAACCAAAATAGACACCCACTTATAGTGAATGCTTTCCAAATTATCTATTGTTTCTGACTTTTTTGCCCCCTGCAGGTGCTGAGTTCCCTCTCAGAGCAGGGGCTGTGGGTGGGGGTAACTGCTGTGCAGAAGTCAAAGATCACTGATGAGAAATCTCACAGTAAAATGATCCCTTTGATCCAATGCATAAAATCTATCCCTAATATTACTGATAAGCTATTGTTCTGAGAGAGACAAAACAAATAATACCACAAGAAGAGAGGGAGAACCACACAGAAGAAGAGAGCCTTAGGCATAAGAGTGAGGCTGTCTTTGGCCTGATCCATTTCCATTTAAAATTGCTGGGTTTTTCTGGGAAATCCTGACCCTTCAGACATCAACATAAGAATGAATTCCTTGTTTTATTTCCACACATAACTCTCTCCTCTTGATCTTTCTTCATAAACTATGACATTTTCTTCTTTTACAGAAGCTTCCAAATGCAATCTTTAGTGGTTGGTTTTTTGGGTTGGTTTTTTTGGGGGTATTTTTTTGGTTGTTGTTTTTGGGTTTCTTTCTATTTGTCTGCAGACCTTTGCATATATAATGAGTATAATTCAGGTTTAACCATGGGTGATAAGGGATGAGTCCTTGCTAGAGAGTTTGCTTTGGTGTTGCAGCCCAATTTTCTGTCAAAGAGTAACTGAGGCGTCTGTGGCTGAGCACATCCTCTGTAAATTCAGCCGTGGCTCAGGCAGAAGAAGCCAGGGCAAAAGGCTGGGTCTCATTTCTTGTTTAGACCACATACAGCAAAAGGCTGCATTTTTGCTGTATATTCCATTTACTTCTGCAGCTTTCCTGGGGGCTACTGGCCCATAATTCAATGTGTTGGATATGTGCAGGATGCATCAATTGACTGCAACATCTCCTCTGCCTTGTGTGAAAGGAGGCTTTGTCCAAACCCCAGAGTTCTGTGGCTGAGTTTCCAAAAGAACCATTTCTATAACTTTGTCCTACTGATGGCCCAGGGAGCTGTAGAAACACCAAGCTGCACATCTATAAAGCAGAATGTAGGGTGATTTCTTGGCAAAGATCTGGCTTTTAATGTGGGAAAATTCACAGGTTCAGCGTTTGGGCTCTGAAGGCAGCTCCTCCATTCCCATCAGACACTCAGCTCTGCTCCCTTTTTCAGGGACTGCAGAAGGAGTGGAAGGGACTGAATCCCAAATTTAACACACCAGCATTAGCTGGCCACGTCTTCAGGGGGAATGGGGCACGTCATGGTGTGTGCCCCAAAAAAGAAAAACCCTCACCAAGGACAATGTCACATCCTGCTGTTTGTACAGCTGTCAATTTTTTTCTTCCTAAAATGGAAGCAAACCTTTGCAGGCAAACTCATCCCTGGTGTAAGCACACTGAAGCCAAGCCCAATATCAATAAATCAGTGCCCTCATCAGGAAAGCAATCACATGGTTGTTTTTATCTGCTATTATCTGTAAGTTTAATTGGAGTACAAAAAGTAAGTAAATTTTTAATGACAGCTGCATTCCCCGTCCCAGCCTGTTGTATGACCTTCAGATATTGAAAACAAATGAATAATTGAAAACAATTCGATCATGCAACTTTTAGGTGTTTTTGAAGCTTGCCTAAGAGACCTCAAAAGACTCCTTGCTCCTACCAGAAAGCAAATACTTCAATCAATTCTGATTTTAACCATTTCTCTTTTAAAAATAATTAAAATCTATTTCTGGACTTCTCTGTTATGGAAAAAAAAAAAAATCTATGTAGAAGCTAAATTCTGCTGGTTTTCCTGTGGCTTAAGCCAAATAAATTGCTGCATATTTTCACTAAGAATTCACTGTCTTTATTTTGGGGGATTTCAGCTTTGGTAGTCAAAAAGTCAATCTGAATTTCACATAGAAACACTGAATTTTCTTGCAGAAAGAGGTGGAATGTATTTTTCCGTAGATAAATTAGACAGGTCAGAGGTTCTGAAGCAGCCCTGGACCATTTTAGCAGAGACTGCCTGTGTCTCTCCCAGGGTGGCTCAGGCCACCCCAGGAATGAGCTCTGGGGCCACACAGGGAGAGCCCAGAGGTGTGGTGACAGCCAGGGGACACCACACAGCCACTCCTGAGCCTTGCAGGGGGAAACCAAACCAACATCCAGCTTGGAGCAGGGGAAAATGCAGGGAAATGTCAGTGGGAAATGCAGGAAAATACCAGCGGGAAATGCAGGGAAATGTCAGTGGGAATTGCAGGGAAATGCCGGTGGGAAATGCAGGGAAATGTCAGTGGGAAATGCAGGGAAACGTCAGTGGGAAATGCAGGGAAATGTCAGTGGGAAATGCAGGGAAATGTCAGTGGGAAATGCAGGGAAAGGGTCAGTGGGAAATGCAGGGAAATGTCGGTGGGAAATGCAGGGAAATGTCATTGGGAAATGCAGGGAAATGTCGGTGGGAAATGCAGGGACATGTTGGTGGGAAATGCAGGCAGGCAATGCCAGGCTTGTCTCCAGTGAGCACCTCGAGTGACAGGGGATGGGGAGAGCATCAGCCCAGCAGGACCCAAGAGCTTCTCCCATTGCATGCCAAGCCAGCATGCCTGGCAGAGCAGTGCCTTGTCTCTCCCTGGCTGTGAGCCCGATTTCTGCCCAAATTTCTGTTCCTGCATCCCTTTCTGTTCAGGGATGCAGGTACAACAGCTCTGCCCACCAGTTGTTTCCTTGCAGGAAAAGGATCACAGAGGCAGGAGGTTCACCTTCTATAAGCATTCCCAAAAATATCCCCCACTTCTGTAGAAGCCCTGCATTGCTCTTTGCTCTGGCTCTGAGTGCCAGCCCAACGTGGCCCATCCCAGCTGCTCCCCAGCACATTTCCCATTTACTGAACTG
Source organism: Acanthiza pusilla (assembly GCA_036630365.1). Taxonomy (NCBI): domain Eukaryota; kingdom Metazoa; phylum Chordata; class Aves; order Passeriformes; family Acanthizidae; genus Acanthiza; species Acanthiza pusilla. The sequence goes on from JAXCHO010000001.1 coordinate 5,888,688, forward strand.
CTGTGAGATGCTGCACAGTGCAGCCAGGCCCAGGGCACTCACCAGCGCTTCAGGAGGAGCCCCTGAGGTCTCCTTAGTTGGAAGGAAAAACATTCCCTGAATTCCCTGCTTGGGCTTTTGCTTTGTCTCAAATAGCAGGGGGCAGGCAGGGAGTGTCTCCTGCCCACACTGCTGCGCGGGGGAGAATTTACTCCTGGAATTGTAAATAATCACCTGTGCATGGAGCACATGGTGACAGGGAAATGCTGCCTTCAGCCAAGCCTGGTGCTGGTGACAGACGAGCAGGGAGAGCAGGCTGCTGACAGCAGCACGAACACGTGCTCTGACACGAGTGCAGTGCGTGCTGCAGATAAACCTCCCTTAGCTGATGTCCACATTTTCGATTTGGTGCTCACAGGTGTCGTCACCCTGGCTGGGCATCCTGCTCATCCCGCTCAGAGTGCCTTACTCCTCCCGGACTTTTATGGATTTTAAAAGCCTCTTGGAAAGGCTATCATAGATTTCTCCTGCAGCTCAAATCTTTCCCAGTGCTGCGCAGCTGGAAGGTGCCCTGGGGAAAGTGCAGCTGCAAAGGTTTTTCTGGCAAAGCTGGCATTTTGTTTTTGCTTTGTGTTTTAACTCTGAGGTGTTAGAAGAAAACAGTGCACTTAATAATGAAAAATGTGTTAGTTATATATATATATATATATACACATATATATATGAATAAATAAAAATAAATAAATAAAATATAAATAGAATATAAATAGAATATAAATATAAATATACATATACATATACATATACATATACATATACATATACATATACATATACATATACATATAAATATACATATAAATATACATATACATAGAAATATACATAGAAATATACATATAAATATAAATATACATATACATATAAATATGCATATAAATATACATATACATATACATATACATATAAATATATACATATACATATACACATACATATATACATATACATATACATATATATACACATACATGCATACACACATACATACATATATATAATATGTGTGCCATTTTATATTTGCTGTTGGGTAGAAAGTGTCATTGAGAAAATCATTCCTCAGGGCAAAACGATCAGTAACTGTTAATTTCTCTGTGGCAGGACACACTTCTAATATTTGTAGCAGATTGGAGCACTTCTACGAGTGACAGTCTCACAAAATTGTTCTCACTTTATGCCAGCAACTGCCAATTCACTATTGGATTAATCATTATCCTTGGCAAGGAGGTGGGGGGTTTTGTTGGGAAAAGTATGAAACTGATAGAGAGGGTTATTTAAAGTTTAGCAGATTTTAAACTGAGAATTAAACGAATTTTTAAAATGGTGTTCCCGTTATCAGAAAGCAATATATTCTCCTTTTTACCTACTGGAGCTCCCTCATAAGAAAATTATCTTTGTTTAATTAGCTAAATCAAGCAGCATTTACCCAAAAAGGAAAATGCCACATGCCGCATGTGAGTGATCAACAGCTTTTGAAATAAACAGGAACTGAGCACTATGTCCTAAAACATCTTTAAAACCTCATACTGAAACCATATTCATATGCCTTGACCCCAATCGCAGTGAGGCAAGATTTCTCCCCTTATCCTGATTTTCATTTTGAATGTGCATTTTACCTTTAAGAAATTAATCTTTTAAATATGAATTGCTCTTCTGAGATGCCTGTCTATGATAAAAGGCTCCAGACATTGCCAGGAATGAGATTACAATTAATATTGGTATTTGTCATTATTTGCTGCCTCTTTGCCATTTGATTTTATGCTTTGAACATGAGAATAATCTGGGTCATGCATATTAAGCACCTGTGGCTTCTGCATCCATAAGCACACAGAGAGAAAAAAGAACAAAACAACCTTTTGTCAGAGGTGCCAGGTTGCACCCACCAGCTGTGCCCACTACACTCAGAAAAGGGCAAACCAAAGCAAATTGTCTTTTGCTTTCAGTCGGAGTTTCTCAGGCCTCATTGGCAAAGACATCTAATTTTTTGGGAAGCAGATGTGTAAAGCCCCATCAAGTGCCCCTCCTCCCTGCCTGCTCGCTGGCCCTCGTGTGAGTTTGGGCAGTCGTGTTTGTACACATTTGGTCTGTTCCCCATTCGTTGTGATTTCTCTTGATTGAATAAAGCATTAATAAGATAATCAAAACAAATGCCGCTCTTTGTCCCTTAAGCATGCCTGAAGCTGCATAAATCACTCGACATGACTGCTGGAAAATGGGAATGGTGCAAAACTCTGCACATGGTGCCATATGGCTTCCGCAAAGTTTCACGATCAATCAGCATCAAATTAAAAGCAGGAATTATTATTGAAGTTGAAATGAGGTACAGATAGGGAATGCAAGCGCTTACAACTTCTGGGTCACGCTTGAGCAAGGAAATGATGCTAAGGGCTATAATTGATTCTTTTTCAAAGGAGCCTTTAATAAGAGCTCAAAACACTTTGAGAAGGAGAAGAGCCTTATGGTTTAGCCCCAAAGAGCAGCAGAAGGCAGCGAGCTGAGGGGCTACAAGCTGGGTGTTGCCTTTCCCCACCTTTTTGTGGAGCTGCCTCAGCTCCTGAAATCTGTAAAATGGGCTGATATTCCCAGCAGCTTCGAGGCTGGATCAAAGCTGGAAAGCACAGACAGACCCTGCACACCACTGCAGAGTAAAAGATGATCCACCTTGAGATGAATGATCCACTGGAAGGATCCTGGAGCTCCTTGCCCCTGCCCTGTGCCATGCAGTGCTCCCAGCAGAGCAGGGAGATGTCCCAGCAGGGCTTCATTGCATTTCTGTCCCGACTGTTCCAGGGAAGGGCGTTGTTCCCCCCGCAGTCCCTGCCTTGCATTGTGCTGGAGAGTTGATTGCATTAGAGATTTTCCAGGAATTCTCCTTTCCAGCAGATTAGCAGTTCCCTCTCCCCACCCTCCCTCCCCACCCTCTAAGTCCTCTCTAGCCTGGAGCAGTCAGAAGTTTTGGGATGCAGGGCAAGGACTGGTGCTGTTGCTAATTTAACTCACTTTTCCCTTTACACCAGACTCCACAATACACCAAGAATGCCCAGATGCCCATTCTCACTTATTTTATTAAAATCTGAGGAATTTTTCTTGTCAAATCAAAATATCTGTGATATCTTTGGGCAGTGCCATAAAAAACAGTTTTCTTTTGAAAAGCAAGAGAGGCAGATGAAGCCAACAGCTAGAGATGTGGGGCTCAGAGGACATGGGGTTTATTTGAGGGTTTCCAGTCTTTCAGATTGAACTAAATGGATCAGGGCAAAATAGAGATCAAAATTTTGCCAAGGAAATTATTCTTTTTCATACAATTCTTTTAAAGGGACAGTTCTTCTCTCAGGCTCTTGTCTTAGACCTCATCAGTGCAAAGACAGGGAGAAATGCATATTGACATTTTGAGATAATGTGGAGCTTTTGAATTTTATCGTCTCACAAATTTTATCCTCTCTAAAATTTTTTAGGTAGCTTGATTGGCTTGGCTGGTTTTCCTTAATCTCACTAATTTCTGTGGCAAAAATGACAACCTTGTGTAACCAAGCCCCCACCAGGAGACTGCCCAGACTTAATTCCTGCCCTAAGGTCAGGGATCACTTCTGCTGAAGCAGGAAAATCTCCCTCCAGGCTGTGAAGCTGCTCATGGGACCTTGGCTGGGCTGAAGTGGTGCCTGGATAAGTGGAGCTGCAGGGGAAAGGATTTCCCAATTTCCTTGGGCTGCAGTGTCTGCCCAGGAGGTTCTACTCCTGTGAACTGAGGGAGCGGCAGAGCAAACGAGATGGCAGTGCTAATTATGGTTGGGAAAACCTGGGACTCACTGCTGCTCTCACCAGACTGTCTGTGTAAATATGGAAATATTCACGTTAATTAATGAGACACATCAAGCAAGAGCTCCTGCTTCCCTGAGCACCCTAAATATCCTTATATCACCAGTTTGCATTCCGCAAATTCACTTTCCAAACGCATCACAAGTGCCCCTAAAACCCTCCACCCTATTTGGTTTCCTCACCTGCAGCAACCCCAGCAGACTTGATCATTTCAGTTTTACAAACCTTCTCGTTTTCTGCTTGTTTGTGTCCATTTGCTCTGCTGCCAAAACTCGTATTGGGTTTTTTTAATGTTACTGTTTTCTAAAGAAACATGAAGTTAACTCAGAGTGCCACGTCCCTTCACTTGAGCCATGTTTTGACAGGAACGTCACAGACCCCTTGCATGTCAAGAAAAAGCTTGTCTGACTTTTAAAGTTGTATTTCAACAAGTCCTTCAGTTGTTCCATCAAACTGGGGGGGCAGGAAAAAAAGGCAAAGCAAACAAGGTACACTTTTGCCCTGTCTTTAAAGGAGAATTCCACCCCACACACCCGCTGCCGATTCAGGCAAAATGCCAGCATGGGAGTTCAATGAATGATCACCTTTTTTGTGGAGTTGAAAAATAAAATTTCCCTTTTGTATGGTGGTTCTGCAAGGGCCAGACCCAGCCAAAGAGCTTCGGGGGGAGAGAGCCCCAAGGAAGGGACACCCCGTGGGTGTCCCCACCTGGGCACGAAGCCACCAAGGGACCATGGCCTCTCCTGCCTCCCCATCTGGCTTGGGACTGGGGCAGGGAGGGAAGGAAGAGTGGCTTTTAAGTAACAAATGTATAAATAAGGAATAAAACAAACATTGCCAAAGGCTCCAAGTAGGGAAAAAAAACGCCAAAGTGAGCCGGAACGTTATGAAATCCAGGGAGCATCTGGGAGCACTTCCTTCACTGTTTGCATTACAACCGGCACCCAAAAAAGTTCACACCTGTGCTGGGAACCTTGCCTAGAAAAAGCCCAGCCAAATATTTGAAACAAACACATTTTCAGACTTTTCTAACCCCAAGGCCTTTTTGCAGGCATTGCCAAGGCTCCAAGTCAAAGCACGGAGAGGAGAGCAAACAAAACATCCCTCAGGGCTCTCGTGCCCTGTGCAAAGCCCCCCAGTGGGATGGCCACAGTTTGGGGACCTGGATTGGGCTGGGATGGGTTTCCTAAAGCTTCTCCAGCTCCCAGTCCCACCTTCCACCATGGGCATTATAGGGAGGAACATTATGAGGAGGGAAGAGCGCCCTGATCCCAACAGTCTGAACCAAGAAGGATGAGATAAAACCATTGCACAACGCTGCCATAAAAGAAAAACAGGCTCAAAATGACAAGAGGAGAGCTCAGCAAGCATGCTGTGCTCAGGGAGGTGTTCTGCCCACTCTCCCAGGGAGGTTTGACAGTAGCTTAGTAACTCCGTGTCACCAAAATATTGCTGGGGTTTCCAACCTGGCAGAGCCCGCGGACTGCATGGAGACCAACTGTGTCAACAAACAGAGCCACCCCTCGGTGCTGCTCTCTCTTTAGCTCAGCACATCTTCCTGACACAAAGGGAAAGGTAATTCCTTGGCTATTTATAGGGGAATTTACAGCACGAGTCACTTGCCCTGGCCATGTCCTGCCCGGGCTGTGTGTCTGAGCCCACCTTGCTCAGCGGGCAGGGGTGAGCCCTGCCAAGCAGTAGCCAGACAGCCGGGCAGACACAGATAATTAGCAGTCCCTCGGATGGCTGGACTGTCTGTGTGGTCCTGCTCTTCAAAGCAGCGAGCCTCCAGCCCAGAGGCAGCGTAGGAAACGCTCGGAGGTGGTTTGTGGAGAGGACAAGCTCCCCGCTGGCTGCGCCTCCAGGAGCTGGGCTGTGCTCAGAGCTCTGTGAGTTCTCTGCCTCTCTTGGGAAGGGCACAGGGAGGGGAGATGGACCTCCTGCCAGATGTGGGGTGGGAATTGACTCGGCCCCATAGTCCCGTGGGGAGCACAGAGGTCCCTGGGCCAGGCAAGCTAACAGCGCCAGCAGATAAAGGAGAGGGTCAAAGTCATCCCTGGGGAGCACTGATGGACGTCAGAGCCAGCAGGGCTGGGTGTGGGCTCCTGCATGCCTGGGATCAGGCTTTAGGGTCAGATCTGTCCTGCTGGGGTGCCACCAAGAGCCCCACAGTGCTCTGTGGGGGCTGCTGGCCTCATCAGATCAGTGTCACTCAGAGGGGACGTCCCTGACAGTCACATCAGCCCCATTCCCCCATCGGGTGATGCCGAGTGAGAAACCTCTGGTTGGTACAGATTTTGTGCTTCTTTTTTTAACACAGAACACCATGCTCTCTGGGTAAAAGTAATGCTTAAGTTACAAACTTTGGCTTTAAGGATGGAGAACTGGAAAAGACCTTTGAATCCTGTCTTGCACCATTACAGAAAAAGCTCATAAAATCTCTTTCAAAGCCAAAAAAGCTCCTTTTGGAAAACCAAAGGTTTTAGATGTCATTGTTTACCCCAGGCTTGTAGGAGAGGAAGGTTTCTGAAGGCAGGGCTCAGCCCATCAGCATCTTCCTTCCAGTTAAGGAGGAAAATAAATATATCAGAAGCTCCAAAAGAAGGTGGGACAAGCAATTCCTGGACTGGAACAAGTCAACAAAAACTCCTGCTCCTGGGGCATCTTGTGTCAGCCAAAGAACTGTCTCAAGAGCTGCAGGTGAGTAGTGAAGGAGCAAACATCCTCATCTCCTGCTATGGCAGGAAAGAGGCAGCAATACACCACTGCACCTCCAGTTTCCAGTTATTCTGGGAGAGGATTCAAAGCCCTGCTTGAGTTAGCCAAATCCATGACCATCCGGATCCCATGTTCTCCTTTGAGCATCTAAAATCTGAATTCCTGACAGGAAAGGCAGAGAGAGACAACCAGGGAGTTAAAGGCACTTTACAAACAATCCCTTGTGGAGCAGATTTGCTCCCACAGCAGCCCTGCAGTTTTCCAGGGGAGAAGAGGACTGCAATTTGTTCCTGAGCTTCATCCCACCAGCCTGGCCTGGCTGTGAGAGGCTGACACAGTGCTCTCCACTGTTGGTGGCATCTAAATGATCTGAGTTTTGGGCCAAATGGTGCCAGCACGGGTCTGGCTCTGCATCTGCGCTCATGTCCCCATCCCCAGGCAGCTCCTCGCACGCAGCATCTGCTCTGTGTCTGTGTCTGCAGGGAGAAATGTGATGGCTCAGTTGTGACTGCTGCACCCTCGCTGGAGCCTCGACAGCTCCGCTGGTGCCTGGGCTCCCGAGGGAATAAACAGAGAGGGAGAAAGAGCCAAAGCACCAGGGGAAATGGGAGAGGAGACGGAGCTGCCAGCAAAGGCTGCCTCCTGCCTGTTCAGACAAAGCTTGTCTCACTGCCAAAGTGGCAGAAAAATGCTGCCCTATAAAAGCAAAGTGAGAGGTGCCCATCAGGGCTGTCTGTGGGGTCTGTGTGCCAGCGCTGGCCCAGGATCCAGGGAATGGCACACCAGGCATGGGTCCTGCTGTGTCACAGCTGAGGGGACACCTCTGCACGCGGCTGGGGAGGGTGGCAGGGAGCAGCAGTGAGAGATACCCAACCTTCTGTCTCCTTAAAATGCCCCTCCTGGCATTAAAGCAGTACAGAGCTCTAAAAACTGTCCTTTTTAAAGAACCTCTGCCTCCATCTTTTCTGGATTAAACTGTGCCCCTGTCTCCAATCTGAACTGAATTGGTCACAACGTGTCTGCAGAAGCCCTGAGTGGAGCCCGGGACAGTCTGGGTTTGAGAATTCCCTGTTTCAAAATTCCCCAAGGTTCAGAGCTGTCAAAGCAGAGCTCACCAGAGCTGCTGGTAGTCATCCCTCTCCTTCCTGTGGGCTTTTGTCTCCCTGCTGAGCTGGGACATGGCAGAGCTTGGACAACACTCCAGGATTTTGGAGCAGACTGGGGTGGCCAAGCAGAGGAAGAGCCCAGCTGCAAGTCAGGAGCCCCAGAGTGAGCTCCCAGCTCCGTGATTCTGGACGTGCTCTGTCCTTTCCCCATTTATTGCTGACAGCATGATAAAGCCTTTTGCAACATCAATCATCTTAAAACAATAAAACCCATAAAGCAGACCAAACATCTTTCTTCCAAACACACCAGCATTAGTGACTTCAGATGTGTATCGGCCGAAAGAGTGACTTTATTATGATAAAACAGGTTCTATCAGTCCAATATTCTTAGCAAAGGCTACTTTAATGGGCTGGGGTTTATTTTCCTGAACTACCACACACAGTCACCACTGAGGAAAACAGAGAGGACTTGATGAGGCTCCAGAGCACGCAGATATTTCTGTGCAGCTTTTAAACTGATTTACTGCTTGCACATATGCAACGCTCCTGGATGTTTTGGATTCTGAGAAGTTGCACTTAAGGTGTCCAGGGGAAAGCTTTATGTGGGCAATTAAAACTCAGAGACACCCCACCCTGACAAGCACAGGGATGCTGCTTGGCAAACACTGCACTAAGTGTTACTTGGTGGCTATTGCCCTTTTTGTACTTGGCACTCCAGAAGCCCATCACAAAGTCAACTCCAAGTCCAATTTTCCTGGCAGCTGTTATTCAACAATGTCCTGAATATTCCCTGATTACTTTTTCTTTCTTTTTCCTGCCTTTTTTTTCCCTGCATGGCAATGTAAAGCCCAATTTCTACAAATACTTGTGGCAAGGACATCCTGGTGTCTGTACACACTGCTGCCAGTAAAACCTGATGGACTGAGTATCAGTGAAAAGTGGATTCAAAGGGTGTGATCAGGCAAATTCGTGTAAAAATCCCAATGGATATTCATGACATTTTTGTGGCATTCAGCCACTATTTCGGGCTTCCTCCAGCAGCATCACAGGCAGCTGTGGGGAAGGGGAAAAGCTTTGCTCTTCGCACAGGAGTTATGAACCCTTCACTGCTGAGTTTGGATTAGCACAACTTTACTTTCCAATGCTTAGCACAGCCTGTAAACATCCCAAACACAACCCTCAATCCCAAATGTGCCCTCTGGTCATCCTTGATGTGCTTTACCCCTGCAGCCTCAAAACACAGGGCAAACACCAATCTCTCCAAATAATTTCAGATCCACTGACTCCTCTGCTAAGGACGAAACACCAAACTGCCTTTCTCACAGAGATTTGGAGAGTATTTGGCACAGAGTAGAGAGCCTGAGCTCAGCCAGGTCCTCTGGGTCCTGCTAGAAGGCATGCTAGGAGTAATATTTTCCCTTATCAACAAAATTTTTAACAAAATTTTTGTGTATTTATTCCTTGTTCATGGGAACTTTGTTGACTCTGAAAGTCTGTTGTGGGTGAAGAACAGACACAATTCCCTCTGGCAGCCTCAGCCACCTGAAATGCCATCTCCAGAGAAACATCTTCATTAAGACAGATAGCATTTGCTTGCTGCAGTGAACATGACAATAAAATATGTTTAAGCACACCATAAAAATTAAAGAGTACATCCATTACATCACAGCTACCACACTGCCAGGGCTTTTGGTTTGTTGGATTCACAAACCTTTAGTGGGAAAGGCCCTATAAATTCAGTCAACTTCTGATATTGCAAGATGCCAGGTCATGTCCTTAGAATGTGTTGATTTATTGTGAAAATTTGGCTTAGCAGAGGTTAATTAATTGCTGCTGCAAGGAAGTGATGGTGTCTCTCAGTGCCCATCTGCACCAGATATTTATGCAGCCCTGACCTGGCACAAGGGCAGTGGTGCCCAGTGAAGGATGTCAGGAGCAGCAGGAATTTCAGCCCAAACACCTGAACACAGCTGGGAAGCACTGACACATTTTTGGGTCATAATCTGAGGTTTTTTTCCTGCCACCCCTCTCACTTTGCCGTATGCTCTAGCAGACCTTAAATCCAGGTCAAAACCCACCAGAGCCCTTTCCAGTCTCTTTTGAGGGACTTGATAAACTTGTGCCAGCGAAACTGAAGGCAAATGGTTTCAGTCTGACCTGATGTAGCTCTGCTGGGATCAGTCTGACTTGGCCAAAGAAAAGACAAATATTCTCTCTGCACACAAAACAAGACAAAGCTGCAGAAAGTTGCTCGACAGCTTTTTGTCATACAGAGGCACTTTCAGAGTTGTCAGGACATGAAAGAAAGCGCTACTAAATAATATTTGACTTGAGTATTATGTCACATGAAGCAAACATCATCTGCTGCCCTGATGGCTTGCTTTGGGTTGGAAAACAACCACCCCTGCCAAGGCACCCAGCAAATTCCTAAAACAGGCTCTTGCCCAAGTGCTCAGAGCAGAGTTTTTTGGCTCCACACTGCATTCGAGCCCCTGGCAGAGCCCACCTCCCAGCTGGGGATGGACAGACAAATGCAGAGGACATGGGAGCACTTTCAAATCCCATCAGGCTCAGGCAGATGGGTAGGACTGCATCCTGCTCCTTGCCTGATTCCCAGATGTTCATGGACAGCCTTTGAGGCTGTGTTTTCAGCAATGGGACAGTCCCAAGGAGTCACTCATTCGGAGACCTAAACCATGAGAGAAGTTGTGCCAAGTGTGCAGAACCACAGGGGAAGGTAGGAGAGGTGTATGGAGATTTTGGCTGTGGTAAAGGTCAGGTTTATCCAATGCTATCAGCAGAGAAATGAAAACAGCAGAGAAACCACTCCAAAAATTCACCCTGGAAACTAAACTGCTTGAAGAGAGAAAAAATATGCATGGGGAAGAGTCAAAACCAGAAGGAAGTGTTAGGCTAATGGTTGGACTCAGTCTTAGAGGTCTTTTCCAACCTAAATGATTCCATGACTTTGCTTGGGAGAGGAATACCATCTGATGCATGAAGGAGAAATTAATCCCAGTCTGGAAAATAACTCTATAAAGAGCAACCCGGGGTGTGCATGCACCAGAAAAGGGTTTTGTGTCCCTCCAAGGATGTCCCTGGAGACAGCAGGAGGGGCAGGCACCATCACCCTCTGTCCAGCACAGGAATTGTGAGCATCAGGATGCAGGGATGGTCTGTGCAGGGACCAGGACAAGCCCTGGAGCAGATCAGTCCCTGGGCAGGGTCAGGAGCAGCAAGGTCACCCAAGGAGCACACACAGCCTTGCAAAAAACAGCAGCACCTTCAACTCAGGGCAGTACAAAGAGCACCCGGTAAAATCAATTTTCTTGGAAAAATTCCAGCAAAACGCTGCGGAAGTGACCCCACCCCGTGGAGGTTTTGCACGTGCAGCCTCACTCCTGCATGGAGAAGTCTCAGTTTTGGGGCATGCCTGGTTCCCCCAGAGATCCCTGCAGGAAACCCCCATAGAGCAGGAACACTGTCAGGGAGTCTGAGCTGAGCCCAAGACAATGGGGTTGGCTTGGGAAGGGCTGTGATTTTTACAGCCCTGAATTTGATAGATTACCAAGATTTGTTCTGTTTGTTTTTTTAAGGGAAACGTTTTATGGAACCCAAAAGTATTTTGCTAACGAAAATAAAAAAGCCACTTACAGAAGGCTTTGTGAGCCACCACACAGAAAAAATGTTACTAAACACAGCGTTTAACTGGGATTAGAGACATGGATATTAAATACCAACAGGCAACCTCCGGCGTGGGAAGTCCCCAAGCCATCGATTGCTGTGAATCAAAACTGAGGGTGGCATCAGGACAATTTTGCTTTGTCCTTAGGCTTTTTCTCTCAGCATCTGCTCCGTAGTCCCCAACACGAGGCAGGGCTAAGCTTTGGTCTGACCCGTGGGACAGTCCTAACACCCACCATGTACAGGGTCCCATTTTGTGGTCAGTTTGCAAACATCTCCTGGAGATCCTGGGGATTTTTCCTTCGGATTAACTACAAAGGCCTGCTGGTGGTTTACAAACAAATGCCTTAAAGATAAACGCATTAAGGGTTTTTTTGTAGGAAAATATGTTCTTTCAGGAAGAGAAGGAAAAGCAAATGTGAGCTAATCGGGGCAATGAGAGAACAAATGAGTTCACAGTTAAAAACCCCCTAATTCATTGCCATAAAAGATAAAAACTGAATGAGTGATGAGAACACAGCTCCATCACAGTGGGAAGAAAACTGGATAAAAATGCAGAGGTCCTTTCCCCAAACAAATCTTCTCTACAGGAGGAAAAATGGGAAAATATAAAAAACACAATTATCCATCAACTGCTTGGGTAATTTTCTCTTAGTGTCTGCTATAATAAGTGCAATTTAACCCTTTGGGAGCAGAAAGGGACAATTGTGTCCTGGACCTCACAAACGCATGATGGACATTAGTAATGGGAATTCAAATCTTCCCAGCCAGGCAGAGATGCCCTGGGAAGGGACCACGCTGTTACCAGTGGGGAAAAGGGGGATAAGGAAAACAGAAAGATGAGCAAAGGGAGTCATCAGTGAAGTTGGGGTAACAGAAAAAAAAGCACTGCCCAGCCTGCTCTTGCTGCAGACCCTGCACGAGCACAGCTCCACATCTGCAGCTTGGATGGCTTTGTGGGAAATGATGTTTTTAAGGAAGATGAGGAGGAGCGAGTGGCTGCTGCTCTAGCAGAGATGGAGCACACGGGATGCTGGCCAAGCCGAGGTCGGGGCTGTGCGTCACTGTGAGCTCTGCTAACGCTTCCCTCAATAACAAGAGTGGGGCTGGTTGCAGCTGGGCTGTCCCAGTGGTCCCCAGCCCCACTGGCCAGTGGGAGACTGTACAGAGTCCAAGAGCAAGGAGAAAACCACATGCCTGAAGATATCCTTCCCCATTCATTCATCTGCACAGCCTCCCCTGCACACTAAATTATTTCCCCAAGTTTATTTTATGTTGCACTTTTCAATGGTTACGGTTGTCAGATGCTTTCAGCAACAAGACACTGATTTTTCAGTTGCCATTGCCAAAATGCAACTATTGGGGCTTAAATTTTCCAAGTGAGCATCTGCTGCAGCCTAAATCTTGGGGGCAAAACACTTGAAATATGTCTCGTGTTTCGTAGAATGAGCTCATGGAAAACAGGGTTGTTTTGTCTACGTTTGCAAAAAAAAAAAAATAAAAGAATCCTCAGTGTTTCACAGAGCAACACAAACATTTCCATACAATAGAGCGAAACATCGAAGTTTGCCGGAGGAGAGAGGAGTTTGCAAGTTCAAAGCCGTGAGAAGGAAAACATCGCTGCTGGGGAGGCTGAGCTGGGGCCAGGACATTTTCTCCATCGCTCCAAATGGGAATCTGCCATCGGACAGAGCCGCTCCTGGGACAAGCCCAGCACCCCGCTGGGAGCAGGCAGAGCAAGCAGAGCAGGCAGAGCAGGCTGCAGACCCTGACTGGATGGAGCAATTCCACTGGAGGTATTCCAGAACCGTCTGGAGGCAATCCTGTGCCATGAGCTTTGGGACAGCCCTGCTTGAGCAGGGAGCTTGGACCTTGCTGGGGTCCCTTCCAACCTGACCCATCCTGGGATTCTGTGTCCTCATGTGCATCTGGGAGGGTCTCCCGTTGATGCTTGGCCTGAGGATGTGGTTTTTTTGCAGGGCAAACGCAGTGTGGTCCTGTCTGGAGAGCACTGCAGAGGTATTTTCCGGCTACTTCAAGATGCAGCTGTGATTACATCATTCATTAATTTGTGGTACAGACAAGTATCCCATAACTCAAGGCCAAGAGAGATTTCTAGTGCTTTGACACTAGAGATTAAACAGAAATAAACATCAGTATCAGTGAAAGTGACTGCAAAACAGCAGAAAGGGTAAGTGCTTAAGAACAGATAAAGATCAGTTGTGTTAGCCTATAACAAGGATTTAACTGCAGGGAGGAGAAGGGCACATAGAGACCGTGACAAATTGACAGGTTCTTCACTGTTTATGAATAAAGGAAGTATTTAAAAGAATAAAGAGTGTTTCTAGAGAGGGGAGGTGTGGGCAGCAGTGGAGCTGTGCGCAGTCCACAAAGCCGAGTGTGCTTCATTTCAGACTTGCATGGCTTGGAAAATGTCTCTGAGGAACCTCATCCCAGCATGGGCCGTGGAACCTGATGGGTTAATTAATTAATACCTGATTGTCCAAAGCTCTCTCCAAAGGATGGTGGTGTTTCTACAAGACTCAGTAGCTGCCTCCAAGGCACACATGTATCAGTCATGAAATCCTACTGCTTCCTAAATATTTTGGGAAGAAGTACACAAAGCAGGCCCATAAACAAGGACAGCAGCAGTAGATACATTCTTCTGGATCTTTATAGCCTGTTTGGGATCACTAACATATGGGCTCTGCCATGCACTCCACAAGGGATCAAATCCTAAAGCAATGCCAAAACCCTCCTAAAACCTTCCTCTCTCAAGGTGTATTCCAGGGATTGACCAACCTCCATCCCTTTAGCATCCTGAAAGTCTCAGAATGCACCAGGCTGCAAGGAGGACAGGGACGATGACCCAGACTGCTCTTAAAGGGTATTTTAAAAATATGGCCAGCACATGGAAAATATTTGGAACAGCCTTCATAAAAAAGGTTTTGTTCTATCTGTTGGAGTGAAGATATTTATGGTGTCTGCTGTGTCATTCCAGATTTGTCATGGGCCATTAAATATCCACCTGGATATTGCATCATTTAACTACTGGAATGCGTAAGCATTTCTGCAGCCTGTGAAAGAGCAGCTCTGAGCTGTGCAGAGCATTAAGTGCACTGCTCCACTTTAACAAATAAATCAGAAAGTGGAGCAGATAATACAACTGTGTTCAGTTGTGGTGGACTGACTGTTAGGTATATTTATTTTTTTTAACTGGTCATGACAAGAATGTGAGTAGGGACTGTATATATTATTTCTGGCCTTTCCTTGAGTTTGTTAATCTTCTCCGGGTGTCAGCAACATTTTGGTGACCCATCTGAGCAGGTCTCCTCACAAACCAGACACAGTCCGAAGCCTCACACGCAGGCACACACCTGGTACGGACCAAAAAACCTCATCTTGATTCAAGACCATGCTCCAAACTTTGTGCACCTGAAGGTGGAAAACCATTGCTCAGTCCAGGTGGCTCCAGCCTGTCAAGATCTGGAAGAGGATGCTGAAACAGGGTCTCAAATTCTGCTTTAGTGCGTGAAATGTCCACACAAACCCCGAAGGTTTTTGGCACACAATGCCTCAGAGATGTGTAGAGCCTCAGGCAATGCTTTTCAGACTCATCTGCTGTGCTGGCTGGTCCAGCTGCTCCACATTTGTGTTCCAGGGCCATCCATCTCTTCTAAGTGTGGCTGGTGACACACAGGGAGGACTTTGGGGGGCATTCAACTTCACTACAAATGCCAGCACAGTATCTGAGGTGGCAGAAAAGGTCCGTGGTTGCACAAGGCACTGAAATGGATACTCCTCAGGAGAAAGCATCTAATGACATATGACTACAGACCTTCTTGGTGGTCCTGGTTTATCCAGGATTTTAAAAAATCTCGTACTGAACTGATGGAAACAAGGTGACATTGTGGTTTTACTCCTATTGGATGGTGGCACCTGGTGTACAACCCCAACGGGCAGGAATGGCACTGGAAAGAGCTGATTCTGCCAAATCTAGGGCATTTAAAATACATCTATTTCTTTCCAATCCTCAGTGGGGATGGTGGAAAGGAACCTAAGCCCTCTCCAAAATCAAAATGCAGTTATAGAGGGTTATTAGAGAAATAAAGTGGTTTCAGTGGGAGTGATTTAGCCAGGCTGGGAGGGATCTGGATTTTGGGGCTGGCTCTCCTGGGGAAGCCTGTGAGCCGAGTGCCTGCTCGAGGGCCAGCAGCTCCACAGCCTTTGGCCTTGGTACACGTCATCTCACAGAGCCCCCGGGGGATGTGGATTTTGGGAGCATGGCAAAGAGGTCAGAAAATCTGGCAGGTCTCTGCCCAGATGACATCAGCTTTGGAAGAGCTTCGTAGGAATCTGAGTCGTGCTGGGGAGAAAGCAAATGTCTGCAGATGCTCAGCTGCAGGGGAAGGAGCAGCTCGTTCTGCAGGAGGGTTTTCTGGCTCTCTGCAAGTCACCCAGGCTCCATCACATGCCCAGTTAATGTCCCCTGGTTGTCACCAGAGTGGCAGCAGCAGCTACAGAGGCACAGGTTGGTCTCAAGTAGGATGTCTGTCCCTCCCAGAGCAGCAGGACGTTTTCTTTTGTAATTCCAAGGGATTGGGCTCTAAATCAGATGTGTTTCCTCTAATGAGCTGCTCACAGCAGAGGCCCCATCCCCCCTTCTCTGACACCAGCAGCATGGAGCACCTAGAAGGCCGAAGAAGGAAACTCAGTAAGATCGAGTCCCCTCACAGAACAATTTTATCAACGATTTCTGAGCTGCTCAGCCCTTCCCAATCCCAGCAGAGGCAGGTGTTCCCAGTTTATTGTAAACCACCAGAGAAGTGTGAAACAGCTCTTACTGCAGTGGGCCATATGGATAGAAAATCTGCCTCCAGGACAAATGTATTTCAAATAAACCCATCCTCAAGACACACTCTAGGTTTAGCCTATAAAGTAAACTTCATAGCACTCGTTTTGGAGGAGAGAGGGGAACTGTTTTCCTTGGCATTTCCCATCTCTTTTAGCCTCAGCTGCAGACAGAAGGAAAGCAAAACACACACGTGGTCCCCAGGATGGGAGAGGAGAGGGAGATTTTGCAGGGATTGGTGTTAGGATGCCGTGGTGCTCTGGAGAGCCTCTCCAGTGCTGCCCAGCACAAAACCAGCAGCTCACTGTGATCAGCCAGAGAAAGGAGCCGTGAGCAGATACTGCAGTGAACAGGAAAGGAAAGCCTGGCTAAAATGTGCCAACAGCCTGTCAATACAAAGTGGAGAACAGCCAAACAAATAACAACACCAGATAGAAAAGTGATGAATACAAAATTTCCGTCCTAAAAAAAATTGTCTCCCTACTGCTTTGTCCACTTAGGTTCTATTACCTGAATTTCTCCAACAGCCCTGAAGTCCACAGGGTGCTTCAAACTGGTTATTCCTTTAGTTTAAATACAGGAAAACTCCACATGACCTGTCATTACAGAGGAAGAAGGAACCTTGGCAGTGAAACTCACCGTAGAGCAACCTGTCCTGATAGCTGTGAGCAACAGGTAAAATCCAGGCTGATATTTGATTTGCTTCTTTCCCAGGCTAGCAACAGCTGCCTACTTTATGGCTGTCTCTTTTTATTACTTTATTCCTCTCCATGCCCCCCAAAAAAGGGGTGAAACAAAAAAAAAAAAAAGAAGGAATGGCTAAAATTTATGGCTAGAAGAAACCGATTACTGTTGGCAAATGAACTGAAGGGATCAATTGTTCCATACGGCAAAAGCCAAAGAACTCAGGGCTCTATTCACAAGAAAAGACTGATGTGCTAAAGGGCATGGAAATGCCACTTTTATTGTGTGGCAGAGAATTTTTCACATTTGAATCCAAATTCCATAGGAAAGCGTGGAATGCGAGGGACGCGGCTCGGAGGGCTGGCCAGACAGCGGTGTGAGCAGGGAGCGGGAAACGCGGAATACCCTGAGCACAAAGGTTCTCTGTTCGGGGCCTCCCAGCACAGCGTTGGGCTCTCACACAGGCAGGGAATTGTGTGCAGGATGCCTGGAAGTCAGCACCAAATGTGCTCGGAAACGGGAAAAGCCAGAGCAACGCTCTCCCCTTCCCCAGGCAGCTTGGGCTGTGGGGTCTGTTGCTGGCGGTGGTGAAAATCTTGGTCAAATTCATGAGAATCCCTGTTTAAGGGTGGGAGAATGAGCTCCTCGTGTTTCTGTGCCTCAGGAGAAGGAGCAGCAGCTCCCGAGCTGAGCAGGCTGGGGCCAGGTGCCCACAGGTGGGAGCAGGGATGCGGGACAGGGTGGGCACAGCATCAATTTCAGCATTTTGGGAGAAGTCATTGGAATCAGGAGGGGAGGAACACAAGAGCCTCGGCTCCAGGACAGACATGCAAACTGCTGATGTGTTAGTGCAGAGGGGCATGCTGACAGAGCAGCTAAGCACGACGGATCTGAAGAAGCCAATCCAAGCTGTATTTTTGGATGTGCATCAAAGGCAGCCCCCAATGGGGGAGCAGAGGGTTTGAGGCACAGCCCTGCCATCTTGGCCCCACGTGCTGGTGCTGTTCCCAAAGGGTTTTGGTGCTGGGTGCTGCACAGAAAGTGGGGGCAGATGGCTCCTGCTCCACACCGGGACAGCTGTTAATCACCAGCTGATTCAGGGCTTTCCCATAGACAGCTGTACAACAGCAGGGAGGAATTTTGCTTTTCAGTTTTACAAGCAAAAAATGGGAGGTGGGCACATTTCATAAACCCTCCAATGACAGCTAGGTACCTCACTCCCCAAAGAACCTTGGAAATCACAGTCCTTGCTCAATTAAGTGAAAAACAAAAGAAGTTCTCAGAGCAGCCAAGTACAAATACTTCTAAAGCAAATGCCAGCGTCGAGATTTCCCAGGTTTTTTTTGGGATGCTCTCCCTGCTGGTATCTAAAACCCAGGGCACACAAGTGTTTATGCATTTCCAAGGAGGCTCGTGGCTAAATTTGGGCAAAGGTTTGTGAACTGGAGGAGGGGGAAAAGGCTTTGGGAATGAGTGCAGCAGTGGTTGGGCCAGCACAGCCCCGCAGATGGGCGCTGGAGCACAGCTCCCGTCGGGCGGGAGTGGGATCGATGGCTCCCTGGAAGGCTGACAGCACAGATGTGCTGCAGCTCAGCCTGTGACTAATTTTAACAAGCTGCTTGCACGGTTACAAAAGGCAGATCCGTTGGCATTTTTACTTTCGGCCACCTGGCCTCGACAAACATTTTCTGCAAATAGCACATATGTCATGAGGCTGGGCTTGGGGAGATGTTCAAGGCAGGGAGGAGTTTAAATCCTGTGGATGGAAGTGGTGATGGCCAGGATGTCCCACCAGACAGTACAGGCCAGCATAACCAACTGTGGCCAACTGAAGGAAAGCAACGCTCATTGGAAGAGGTGGAACATTTGTAAGAAAAATGATGCAGTGGGACAGGTCTGTCACTCATGAAGGACAAGGAGCCCTGTCCAGGCGTGGCTGGAGCAGGTGTCCTGCTCAGTATCACCCACAGTGCATTGGCATAAGCCTTGCACCAGTCCCTGTCCCTGCTGGGTCCGTCCCTGTTGAATGCCAGAGAGAGAGACAGCTCAAGAGGGATAATGCCTAGAACATGACAGAGGTTTGACCCTTTGAAGGAAAACACGTTGAAGAGTTTTCATAGAAGGTTTCTACTTAAAATAGGTCTCTCCATGTTCAAGCCAGCAGGGGAGGACACAACTACAGAGATGTGGTGTTTTCAGGGAAAATCCTGCATCAGTTTGTGCTCTCGGGCCAGCCACCTTTGAGGTGCTGCTGGGCACTCTCAGGCAAGGCTGCTCTTTGTCCATGAAATCCAGAGCCCAGGCTGCTCTGGTGGACCTAAACATGCAGCAGTGACCTCTACAGCTCCCCTTTTCTCACCCCACAGTAGCATCCATTGCCAAAATTCAGGGAGGAAGGACTGGTGTGAATTTGTGTTAGAAACGAACATCCTCCAATTCAAGTGTCGTGACTAAGCACAAAGATAACAAAGGAGCTACTAACAGTCTCCATCCTTTGACGTCTCCGCTGGCAGGCCATTTTGGAATAAGAGTTATTGGGCTCATTGCCAGAGTGACTGGTAAATCCCATGATTCATGAAATGTAAACTTCCAGTTGTTGATCTTGTGATACTCTCTGCCCTTAAAGCTAATCCAGCTGTTCACAGAAGTTTCCTCTGTTTTCCTGGAGCCTGGCACAATGAGGGAGAGGAAGGGCAGGGGAACACAAGAGCAAAATGACAAACTAGTGGGGCCACGACTCGACTGTTCCATAGGCCTCTTTTTGGGATGGGGATGGGGAGGGACTGCTGACAAGCTGGGCTTTGATCAGACCAGGGAAGGGAGGAGGACACTAAGCGATGCAGAAACCATCCCAGTGAAACTGCTTTTTCTTTTACAAGGACAAAGCTGGTTCTACTCTCCGCATCTAGAATTAATTTACTTCAGGCTGGGCGAGGAGCAGAGGCACAGGAAAGCCCTGGAAATCTGCAGTGCCTTTCCCCTATTAAAACGTGTCCTGGCTCACAAACACGAACTGTTGTTCCAGTTTGTTTTCAAGCTACACTGGAGCCATTTTCAGACTTCAGAATAAATCAAAAAGTAAACCAAGCAAACAACAATCCAAGAGTTTATGTGTCAGAGCAGATGAAAAACTGGGTCTCTCCTCTCCAGAAAGTGTTTCATATTTTTACTGCAGCATTACCCAAATGGGTCTCTGCTGACCTATTATATAAAGCTCATAGTCAAAACCAGACCACCAAAACCTTTCTGCACACAGCCTCAGCCCCAAAAAAGGTCAGTCAGGAGCCTCCAGAGATGGTAAAATACGCACATTAATTTGCCTACCCAACACACAAACTCTTATAGCTGGCTTTGAACAAGTTGTGGGACAGCAGAGAGAAATGAGAAGGAATTTGAAAAGATGGAGATTTAGGAACGAATGATAATTTATGTCTCTCAGAAAATGCAAGTCAAACCTTGCCTGCTCTGGCCCTTCAGCACTCCTGATTGGGACAGGATATGCGTTTCGCATATCTCCGAGGTATTCTCATACGAACATGACAACCAGGTGCCTACTGCAACGACAGCTATAACAAATCACCCACATTCTTGTCAAGCCAGCGCTGCAATTGTTCTCCTCAGATCATCTGGCTTCAGTGTGGGCTCCCTTCAATTTCTAACACGGAAAGTATTTCCAATAGTTGACAGATGTCTTTCCTCGCTTTACACTCCTTTCTTACCCTCTTCAGTGTCAGCCTTGCAGGAAATACCGAGTTAATTGGAAAGAGTAGGGAAGGTCTCCTACAGCTATTGCAGGAGAAAGTGGGAGCAGACAGAATGCAGTTAGGAGAGAAGGATTAATTTAATATTTTATTTTATTTTTATTTTATAAATATTTTAAATATTTATTTATGTATTAATTTTATGTATTAAAATATTTTATTCTAATATTTAATTTACTATTTTATTTATTATTTTATTAAATTATTTAATTTAATAATTTATTAATATTTTTAATATTTTATTTTATTTAAAGATTCAATATTTTATTTTAATATTTTATTTTCTTAAAACAAAATTTAATATTTTATTTTTAAATTTAGATTTATTTTTAAAAAATATTTTTATTTTATTTTTTTATTTTAATTTTTTATTTTTATTTATTTTATTTTAGTATTAAACCTTAAATGTTAACAGCCAGAGGAAGGAAAGGCTCTAAAATTCTGTTGGATGTTTGTTATCGCTCAGCACAAAGCAAAGCGATACATCTCATGATCATTTTTAAATGGTAGGTTAATTCCTTGTTCACATATAGAAGACAGTTTCCAAGAAGCAAGCATTTGTAAACAGTTACTAGAAATACAATTTGATTTTGCTCTGCAATACTACAGTGTATGGTTCAGTTCATTGGTTTATCCCACACATAAACCTCCAGTTTTTTGCCCATAAATTTCTCTCCTGTGGAAGATGAAATACTCATTCTCAGCAGGAAAAAAAAAAAAAAAAAAAAAAAAGGAAAACAAACAGAGGAAATTTTTGAGCATGTAGACAATGAGAATTTCTATAGAAATTGTCTCTCATGAGCTCCTTGGATTTGAGTCAGGGTTCCATGCCAAGATTTCTAAAGGACAAGAAGTCCTCCTGAAGGATCCAGGAGTGGGATCCAGGTTTTCACCTCCACCCCCTCTCCCCCATTTCATAGGCAAAAAGAATATTCTCACATTGGTGCCAGTTTGATCTGCTCTGATTTACAGGCTATATTCACGTGTGAGAGGTTACAAAGAATTTTCTTGCGAAAGGACACAAAACACAACCTGTCCTAATTATGTTCTTCAGTGTACTGGGGCCATCTCAGCTTCCTTGGAGCCTACAGCTGTAAGGGAGATATGTAAGCACCTTGATATTTTACTTTTTTATTTTATTTATTTTTATATTATATTTTTATATATAAATATATATAAAAATATATAGAAATATATATTTATATATAAATATTTTTATTTTTATTTTTATTTTTATTTTTATTTTTATTTTTATTTTTATTTTTATTTTTATTTTTATTTTTATTTATTTTATTTTGCTTTGTAATGCTGCTCTTGCAGCAAGACAAGCATCATCCTCCTCAGAAAGAGGTTTGTAATGAGAGGGAGAGGAGGGAAAAGAACACCTTTATCCTGCAGGGATCAGCTGCAAAATCCCTGCGTGAGGAAAGCCAACCAAAGCAAAAAGCTCTGCGTGAGCAGTGCTGAATATGCAGTGCTCAGCTCCTTAGGACCGGCACACGAGGACAGAAATTGGGCATGGCTGAGCATGGATATATGAACAGATAATCCATTAAAAATAGGTTTTGTGTTCAGACCTCCTGAGGAAAGAGGCACAATTAGCAGAGACATGGTAATTCAAGGTACAAGCTGGTGACAGCCACTGCAGGCTCTACAGAACCCTGGCAGGAAATCACCCCTCTGAGGAGCAGGGCCCTGGGCTCTCACCACCATTACGACCAGTGGGGATAATTTGAGATAATTTTCAAGATTGGTATTATTTGTGTCATGCCAGCCAGCATTTATCCAGCAGGTCAGAACTCAGCACTCAT
The DNA here is from genome assembly GCA_036630365.1 of Acanthiza pusilla. Taxonomy (NCBI): domain Eukaryota; kingdom Metazoa; phylum Chordata; class Aves; order Passeriformes; family Acanthizidae; genus Acanthiza; species Acanthiza pusilla. The sequence goes on from JAXCHO010000001.1 coordinate 5,911,159, forward strand.
TTAAAACACATTTCAAAGCATTACCTGCTCGGGCATCTGGAAGTGCTTAGGCACGTGAACCTGTTTGCTATTTACACTGCCTAACTGTTCCCATGTTAGACTGCACTGGGTGACAGCAAAAAAAACAGCAAAGAGCAAGACCCAGCACCTTTCCCAAGGTGAAGGGATGTTAAAAGTCCTCTGGCATCTCTGTTTGCTCTTTGGCTTCTCCTTATCTCATGCCTTGAGAGGCCTGGGGAGCAAGAAAGAGGACAAGGGAAAGAAAACGAAGAGTAGCCATGACTTCAGATGAGGAGCTGCCCCCACGACATCAGAATGGAGGCTGCCAAAGTCTGATGGAGAAGAGGAGCATCCAGAAGGGAATCTGCAGGGAAGAAGACCTTGACAAAGGTTACCTCAGCTGGGATGCTGAAGAGATGGGGTCCAGCGAGGAAGGATCTTCTGCCAGGAGCCATAAAGCAGAAGGAAAGCTCACAAGAACTGTCATGAAGGGCTGCAAGAAGGCTTCATGAGCACTAGAGAGCTGCCAGAAAGAAGTCACAGGCCTGCAAGTGACAGAAAAAGTGCTCACAGCACACCGTGGGTGATGCTGACAAAGCTCAGGGCAGGTTTGTGCTAACAGATCACATCTCCACAAGCCACACGTGGTGGCTGGCAGAAGGAAAGAGTGAGATTACAGCAGAAGGCAGGCCAGGATGTGTAAAACCTTCCAAACAGCCACGCTGCAGAGGCAGGACTATCTCCTTGTGCAAACAGAGCAACAGCAATACAAGTTCAGTGCTGCCAGAGGCTGATCTCACTGGAAGGTGCTCACAGCACTGCACGGGGCAGAGAGTGACCGAGAGGGACAGAAGGGACAGGAGAGAGCTCAGCTGTGGGGTGAACACCCTTCAGAGAAACCCCATCCAGGAGAGCGATTCGGAGACAAGCAGGGATGTGCCGCTCCATTCCTAGAGGATGCAGAGCAAGGAAGGGTTCGAAGAAGCTGAACAAACACTGAGGTAGGAAATAAGAAGAGCCAGAACCAGATATCTTAAAAGGAAACAAAATAGGAGGAGACAATGAATCCACTTTCCATTATTTGAAGAAAGCTGATGAGGAATTCCTGTCTTCCTCCTCCCATGACTCCAGAACTATCAGAGCAGGACAAGTCCAGAGAACAGCAAAAGACACAGTTTTGTGCACTCTCATCACTGGGACATTTCTGTAAAATGTCACTGAGACTGAAGCCCCCATAAGCTTCAGGAGGCAACAGCAAAGGAGATGGGTATGAATATCCTGAATTATTCCTCAGGCTGGGCACGTGTTATAACTTGGAATTATTCTGTAGAGCAGTTTTAGAGATGCTGTGTGTGGATCTGGCTGCTGCAAAGCTGGAATGCCTTCCCCAGCCTCAGGATGAGCCCCCGTGGCAGAAACCAGGACAGGAGCAGACGCGGCAGCGCTCAGTGCCAGGTGACACACGTGTGGCAACGTGAGGACAGGCACCTGCCAGCTCCCAAAGCCAGCAAATTCCTGAGCCAGCAGCAGGAGAACAAACACAACAATGACTTGCCCCAACAGCAGCTCAGGGCAGCAGTCCCAGCTTGTCTGAAGTATCAATAAATTGTTCTTTGGAAAAGCATGAGGTCTATTTTCTCGGAGAACACCCGTGCAAATATTCGGGGCTCTTTCTCCTGAGCTGGGGGTTATTTTAAATATTCACCTGTGACCATCCCCAGGCACACTGCCCATGGCATTGTCAGTCTGCACTGTTCTGCATGCCACGATGTCCCCATGGGATCCTCCAGCTGAAGCACCATCGTACCACATCCAGGTCATTTTCCAGCCTGGGAATGGATGGAAGGTGCAGCCACAGCCCAGGATGTCTTCTATGAGGCTGCTCTCCACATCATGAGACCAGGCTGAAAAAACCTTCTCATTTCACCCATTAATACACATTAAGATAATTACAATTTTTAATGGCAAAGTCACAGTTTTTCTCTCCTCAATCACTCCACAGGATTGTTGGTCACAATTTTTCTTCATCAGGTCAGTTCTTTTCCTCTTGCTCTGCCAAGGCTCGTACTCAAATTCCAACTTTCCATTGAATCCCACCTTCTAATTGCTATTGTTATCTAATCCTTTTTCAAGAGAAAGGAATGCCCCTTGGTCTTTAAATCAGCTCAGATTTGTGACCTGACTCTAAATACATTCAGCTGAAAGCCTGATTATTCAATTGCCTTTGCTGTAAAATGGCTTAAATTACTTGACATTAGTCTGTTATTTGAAGAAAAAATATCAATTAAACCTTCAGCTTTAAAGAACTTACATTTATACATTAGAGGCATTTAACAGTGTTTTGATTCTAAATTTTTTCCACCAGTTTCACTCAGAGCACAATTTTGCCTCACACGAGTCCTGTCCCTGTCTGAGGGGATGCTGGATCTACAACATGCTTGGACACAGCATCACCTCAGGGCTGGGTCCAGGTGTCCACGGAGCTGGGCTGATGCTGGGTCCAAGAGCACACCTGGGACCACGGCTGAGCCTCAGAGAACATCCCCTGGTCCATGCCAGTGACCTACCACCACTAAATAATTCATCCCAATGGTGTTGGCAGCACAGTTTGCTTTGATGACAAAGAGAAGGGATAAAATAAAAGAGGAACAAAAGAAGGAAAGAGTCAAGGGAATGGTTTGGTGGCAGTACTGACCAGAGCATCGTTTCTATGTACGCCTGTCTTCACTGCTGCCTCTTGGCAGCAAACTGGGCTCAATTTTCTCCTCTTCTGCTCTGAGTTTCTTCTTCAGGGCCTGGGATGTTGAAATACTCAGGTCTTGGCCATTAGAATTATCAGTCACACTCAGCACACCCCGCTGGCACTGTTCTCAAGGAAGAGTGGCTGCAATTGTAACTAAAACGCAATCAATTTGATCTCAGGAATTCAGTTCTTCCCTAAAAAACCCTGAGCTGCATTTTATCTCTCCAACCCATAGGAAAAATCTATCCAAATTTGCCAAAAGAGGGAGTATTCCCCAAAAGCTCAGAGAGAGAGCATCCCTCCCAGTGGAGGGTGCACCATTCCCATACAGCCCAAACCCTGGAAGGTTTTGCGACACAGGGAGCTAAAAAAGTCCTACAGCCACACTGTATTTCCCACCCTGTTTCTACTGCAGGGAAATCACCACACCAGGGCATCACCACACTCGTGAGCAGGCAAACAAAGCAAGCTCTGCCAGCTGAACTGGGTTTGAGTGGGCACAGACTGACCTGGGGACCACAGCCACCTTGATGGAGGCGTGCAGGCTAAAGTCCACCCTTCAGGGGCATCTGGAGCTGGGTACAACTGCTTGGGGCAGCCAGGTGGCAACATGGGGTGGATATGGGGCAGGGATGACTCTCTGCATGAGGTTTTGGGCCGGGGGAAGACTCCCTGCATGAGGTTTTGGGCCAGGGGATGATTCCCTGCATGAGGGTTTGGGCCAATAGCGCCTTCTTTAAAGCAGGTACTCTGAAACCATACTGTTTAGACAGTGGATTTCCCCTGGGTCCATCTTCAATGCACTCTGAAGGCAGAAAGGGTCAGTGTCATGGCTGGTGTTGAACCTCTTCACAGGGAAGAAGAGTAGTTCAGGTATGATGCTGTTACTGATGCTGTGGGTGACTTCACTTCTGCTGTGCTTCAGAGAAACGCTTGGTTCTCCAGTGTCCAAATCAAACACCAGGCCAAATTCAGATGTGGCTTCTAAGCGGCACAGATCGAAAGACATTTATAGCTCAGAAAGAGGGAACAAAAGTTTGCAATGCACGAAAACCTCCCCCCACGCCATTCCGCCAATTCCATCTCAATTATTTTCTTAGCAGCGTTTTCTGGGGCTGACAGTCCCTGCTGCAGAGGAGGCCAGCGCAGATCCCTGCACCGCAGTGGTGGTTTGGCAGCTTTACGATGTTTTACATCACTTTTGCAGAGAACACCAGAGCTATAAAATTTGTAGTTTTCCTAAACCCCCAGAATCCATTTAATCAAAACAGTCCGGTGGCCACACCAGGGCATTATGCAAGTGCATGGCTGCTGCTCCTTCAGCTGCTGGAGGAGGAATTTGCTGACAAGTCAAGATTAAACTTTCAGTTCTTTCTGCTCTCCCCACTCATTACGGGCTGTTAAGAAATTTCAAGTTAATTAATTCAACCTCAGGAAAGGAAAATGCTTGTAGGATTTAACATGGTGCAGCTATGGAAGGGAAAGGCTGAGAGTGTTTACAGCTGAGCAGAAAACAGTCCTTGTCCTTTGAAACTCCCTTCTCATCTTCCACCACACTGGTGTTGTCACAGGGTAGCCTCGTTGGAAATCATTTCACATTAAATTAATTTTTAGCACCTAAATGGACCTGCACCACGAAACCCTTTGGTTTCTGAGCCACTTTTTGTCATGCATTTTGTTTTCTTCCTAGAAAATGCCTGCATTCACAGCCCATGACTTGGCACAAGCACCAGCAGCCGCACCTCAGCTCCTTCCAAGCCAGAAACTGGTCGGCAGGCGATACAGCCCCATAAAACACAATTAACCTTTTCATTAAACAACAGCTCCCCAAGCGAGAACCAGGCCGCACTGAAAGGAATGAGACTGCTTTATGTTAACGGTGTGTCTCAAACCTTAAAATAAAATATTTGTGCTCGCGTAAATAGTTGGAAAGGTAAAAGTGTCATAACACTGGGTGTTTGTTATTGGAGCCGGAGCTTGCCTCCTGCCTGCAACAAAATGTCATAACAAAGCTCGCGTGGGGCTCGCTGCGTTTACTCCTCGCTGCAGTGTTTAAATTCTGAGACAAACCCGAGCTATAAACAGATTGCGAGACAACTCACGCACGGGCTCCTGTCAAAGTGGGCTTATTTTAGCATGCCATGGGCCCAGCATCATCTGAGTGGATGCAATGTTTGCCCTGCAAGCTTTGCACCCACTAAGGTGATGCTGGGTCCAAACAAGCCATGGACTGAGATGGTGGTGTGTCCAAGCATGCCATGGACCCAGCAGCTCTGCGGAGTTGAGGTGATGTTGGATGTACAGAATTCTTGGGGCCATGGCCAGCTTGGGGCCTGGGCCACCATTGTCTCAGGTGTGTGGTGTGCTTGGGACCGGGACCAGCAACATCCCATGGCCATGGCATGCGTGGGACCATGGCCACCATCACCTCAGGTTCATGGCATGCTTGGGACCAGGACCAGCAACATCCCAGGACCATGGCATGCTTGGGACCATGGCCACCATCATCTCAGGTTCATGGCATGCCTGGGCCCACACCATCTCAGGTGCTGGAAACCTTGTGGACCTGCTGTATCCTCGGCACAGCTGGACCCAGCACCGTCTGGGGTCTGTAGCACACTTGTGCCCAGTGTCATCTCACCTGGCACAAGGTTTTGTGCCCCCTGAGGTGGCACTGGGCTGGTGGCAACCTTGAGCCTGTGGCTAGGTTCCAGCTGCAGAGCACACTGCTGATCCCCAAAGCCTGCCCCAAAATCCTCAACAGAGTTGGCTTCAGCCCATCACGCCCTAAAATCTGCTTTTTGCAGAGAGTGCCTTCATCCCCGGAGCAATCTAAGCCAGGCTTTCCAGCCCACCCCAGCCCAGCGGGGCTGGAGGGAGGCTTTTATCACACTTGGCCAACAGCAGCATCTCCCCAGCTGCTCGCAGCAGCAGAGGAGCCAGCGCTGGGGGCTGTGAGCACTCCTCCCTGCCAGCAGGGCCCACCTGCTGCAGCAGGATGGTTTGGCAGCCTTTCAGCCTTGGAGCCTATCGATCCCAACGCTGGGAGAGGCTTCAGCTGCAGAGGAACCTACAGGAGTGGGGCAGGGGGTTCTGCGGGGTCGTTGGGGATGGTTGGTGTGCCCCACACTGCTGAGCAAGAGGGATGGGCAGCAGTGGGGGGCACAGGGCTCCCCATGAGCAGCTTTGGAGTAGCTCTGCTCTGATGGCTGCTCCAAGGCAAGGACCACCTCCAGCAGGTCCCTGACACCCTCCTGCCTCCACTGGCAGCCTGTAACCCCAGCGTCATAGGTCCCTGTGCCATATTCTCAGTGTCTGTCCCTTTGTCCTCTGCACCTTCACCCACCCAAGCAGGGGGAGATTTTTTTCCTGTATAACCGAGGCAGGAATATCCAGCATGCGTTTTGGCACAGTGTGACTGGGCAGAGGGCAGGAAAACTAAAAGACGGCTACATCTGAGAAACGAACCAGCATCCTTTTTCTTTTAAAATACCTTAGGTAACCCACAACTCACAAGCTGCTTTGCTAGCACAGATCAGTGCTGGTCAGTGTCTGCTGTAGGCTTTGTGCAATGGTCTTGGGGAGCAACTGGCACATTCCATGGAGTCCAGAGCAGGGACAGCCCGCATGGCTGTGCTCTGCCAGGCAGCAGAACCTGTCCTTGGGACTGTGCCTCACTTCTGCAGCTGTGAGCAGCCAAGAATTAGCATTTAGCATAAAGCAGCGTGATTCCCCCAGAACAGCTGTAGAAATGCTTAGCCAAAATTAAATAAGCATTGCCATGGCAGCTAGGTGCTTATTTACTAATGAAGGCCTGGAAGCTTCAGCCAGAGCTGCTTCCCCTGGTCCCCACAGACCCCAGAGCCAGGGCAGGCAGCTTGCAGGGCCTGCACAGGAACAGGGCTGGATGATGGATCGGAGGATCAGGGTTGTCAGCTGTACCCTCTCTGCAGCTCTCAGAGGTCATTTTAGAGGTGGAGGTCTCCAAAGGTTGGGGATCTTTCCCTGAAGGGCTGAGCCTGTGGCAGGAGCCACCCTGGAAGCATCACCTGGAGAGTGATGCTGTGAGCAGGGCTGGTGGCTGTACCTGAGCAGCCCCACGGAAAGGGAGGTCCTCCCTGAGCTGAGGCATCTCTCCATCACCCACCAGAGACCCTCTCTGCCAGGCAAGGAGGTCACTCCTGTACCCTCGTGCAGCACTGTGCCCTTTCCATCTCCCTCTGACTCAAGGACCCCACTCTGACACAGGAGCCTCACACCAACTCAACCTCGCAGATCCTTTCCCACCTCCTGCACCCAGCTGGTGCCCTTGGCATATATTTTCTGTCTGTCCAGGGGCTCCTCAATCTTCACAAAAGCCCCTCAAATTGCCTGATTTCCTGAGCTCCTGCCCGCTCAGCAATCTTCTCCATTCCCTGGAGAGGCATCAATTGTGGGATGCGAGGATCTGCTGCAGAGTGAGACCCCAGGGCTGCATTCCCTCCCTCAGGAAAGCCCCAGTGTGCTGATTTGCCTGGTGTGGGCTGCAGCTGCCCCACACAGACCCAATTTCTGCCCCCTGCTCATGTGGGGCTGTGGTCTCACCCTTGGATGGGCTGAAGGCTGTCCAGAGTGGATGGACAGCAGTGAGCAGAGCGTGGCTGCAAGACCCCAGGGGAACGAGCTGAGGTTTCTGCTGCCCTATCCCACCCCTCAGGAATCCGGGGTCACATTGTTCCCACCGGGAGAGGACTCCACAGCTGTCCTCCCGTGGGGCTTCCCCAGTCCCAAAAACCTGCAGCAGCACTTCAAAGGGCTCCGCTGCTCACCCAGAGCAGAGGATCTGGGAGCCAGCAATCCCAGGCTCTGAGCCTTCGTTAAAAATCCCCGAGCGATGCAGGGAAATCCAGATGCATGGGAACACAGATGGGTGAAGGTTTTGGTGTTTCCTGAGCTCTGCTCGCTCCTCCCCACTCATCACCTGGAGGTTCAGTGGGTGCAGAGCTGCTGGCACAGCACCGGGGGCTGGGGGGGCCTGGGGCAGGCACAGGTGGGCAGCACAGGTGGGGCTGGGGGTGCCAGCAGGGCAGGGAGCCACTGCCACTATCACACTGCCATCAAACCTCGCTGGGAAACGCCAGGGCTGGCACCTTCCCATGGAAAAATGTGCCTGGAAGCTCTCCAGCCACCCCTGCTCCAAGGAGATAACCCTGCTGCCTGCCAGACACCCTGGGATCGTCCTTCTTCCTCCCCACCACGGAAGGACATTTCAGATCCCATCCCCTCCCGGCCTCGCCTTTCAGTGCCTTCCATTTCTCAAAAGAAATTCCTGCGCAGCCAGAAGATTTTACCACTTTGTTCTCAGAATATCATAATATTTTCTTTTTTAATTAAATCGCATTCCCCATCTGCCTTGCATACATGTTTTGGGTAGTCTACTTTTGCCAAACATAAGGTCAACATCCCTGCTACTAACTTTCAATAAAAGCTTACCAGTGCTAGAACTGTGTTTTATCTAAACCCGATGTCTGCTCGCAATTTTGACCGCACCCAGACTGGGGCTATGTGACTTCACTGCCCCGGATTCCCATCAAGAGCCTTTTAACATGAGTACACTCATTTAGCAGCAGACATTGTCTTGCTTTCTTCATTAGCAAACTCAAAACTCACAAGAATGATTTACAATATTTCTGTAACAATGATGAACTTGTGGAGAAGAGTGGCTGTGTTTGATTTGAGCTGCAAGCGAATGAGCAGAGATCTCCCGGTTCTTCATTTTAAAGTTCAAAAATGGACGGAACTCAGGGGAATTCAAGAGAAAAAAGCCAAAGCAAGGGCATTAATAAGGGAGGCTGAAGGGGAGACAGCCAGGAAAAGCAAATCCCAACCTGCTGCATACAGACTAAAAAAAACCTGTGCAGTTGTACTGGAAGATGAACCACATAAATACAGATATAGCAGGGTTTCTGTGATAGTTGTACTAAAATGAAAAAAAACCTCACAGAACTTCTACAAGTTTCTTGTCCAGAGTTTCCAACCTTTTCCAAGGGAGGTTGCAACCTCAGACTCTCTCATTTTACAGAACTGAAACACAAAGATTAATAATTCATAGCAGCTTCCATCTATATCCTGAAGCATGGAAAGCAACGAAAGGAGCACACACTGGACCATGCATTACCCAAGTCCAGAAGCTCTATTTAATTCAGAGGAGAAGGATTTTGGACAAGAGCTCACCCATTCCCATGTTGTTGGGAAGCACAGTGCTTTCCCTCCCCGTGCTGAAGCTGAAGAAAAGACTGCACTCAGCTATAAATCTGGACTAAGATCTGCAAGGCCAAATCAAGATAAGCACAAAGCAGAATGCCTGCAAGTATAAACTCATCTTCTTCAAAGCATTTCAGGCCCCAGCTGCAAATTGGTTTATTCCAAGAACAAATTGTTGCTCAACTACTTGGAAGAGCCTTCACAAAACTTCAGGCAAAGTATCTTTGATTGAAAAGAACTTAATATCAGTGATAAATAATATCAGGTGAGAACACAGGAGGTCTTAACCTCCCCAAAAGTGAGATAAGTAATATAAGGCATGTTCTATCATTTGCAGCTCCATACCAGCCAATAAGTTGCCCAAGATCCTTTCCAGTGGTGCTGTACAGAATGTCCTTTTTCCTCTGTGCAACTCATAACAGCCTTCCTGCCCCAAGATAAACTCACATTAAAGTAAAGAAGGACAAATAATCCCTCTCTGTTAGCAAAGGGTTGGCTGGCCCAAGAATTTGGGGTGAGCTTCAAGGATGCCCAGAAAAAAAACAAACATATTAACTCCTGTCCTTGCCAAGAGAAGAGCACAGTCACATGTCAAGTCCTTAACACCCTTTGGGAATGATGCTGCACAAGGACAGCTCAGGCCATCTGTGAATTCAGCCTCCCTGTGAAGCTGGTGCCACTCTGGATTCAGCTCCAGAAATGCTGAGGGCACCTCACACACCTCCCACCTGCACAGGTGTGACTCTGCTTGGACAGAAAAAGAGGTGAACACCAAGTCTCTTCTCTGTTTTCACACTCCCTGCAGTGCACTGGCATCATGTGAACACGTGTGTGTGGAGAGCCACGGGGCAGTGCAGGCAGGTGGCACAACACTCTCACACGCTATAGTCTTGTTTTTCCTTTCATTTCCCTTTGGTTCTTTCCTCCTGACTTAGAGAATTACGAAAAGAGTATTTTCCCTCTAGTTTTTAAGAACCAGACACTTGAACAAGTGTCAGACCTGTTCCTAAAAAGCAGCCATCTCTTCCCTTCCGCTCCACATGGGTTAGGGTGCATGAGAAGGAGGGACAGAGAACGTGGGAGGACAACAGGGCGGTGAAGGAGGGCCAGGAGAAACAATGTGAGAAGGCAAGAAAATAAACAGAAACACATGAGGTAAACCAGCCCCGATTTAATCACTAGACAACTCAGCAGGCTCACAGATGACATGAGCAACAAGCCCAGCAGCCTCAACAAAATATTGTCCAGGTTGTGTTAAGATACCTTCACCAGGAGCCCATCATGAATTTGGATTTTCTATGACATTGGGCTGGTCAGAGGAGGTGGTTCAGTGTACCTGTGCCCCACAGAATGGAGCACAGAGCAGATGCCTGTGCAGCAGGGAGTCAGGGAGCTCAGGTATCCCCCAGGTGCCCTAGGTCCTGCACCAGCACTGTGTGCACCCAGCTGGACACCTGGGCTTGGTCCAGTGAGCAGGGCTGTGCTGCAGGGACACACCTGGCAGCAGATGTGCAGGAAAAGCCCCTTGCAGGCAGAACTGCAGCCGAATGAGAGCCTCACATCTTCAGGGATCAGGCTGTGGGAGCTCTGTGGAGCAGCAGAGCATCATCTACCCGTGCTTTACTTGGTTGTTTTTCAGGGAAATGAAAGACAAGGGAGCTGCATGGTCCACAGCCCCTCTCCACTTGGTGTTCACATCTGGGGAAGAGCATCCACCTGCACTGGATTACTCTTTTGTATGCTGACCTCATTTTGGCTCTCTTGCTCAGCGTTTGAAGTTCCTCTGCAGAATCAAATTTAGCAAGGTCCATACCTGGGCTGAAAAATATATGTCCCAGGGGCACATCCTCGGTCATCCTGGCTTTCATTAACCCAGCTTCTCCACTGCCCTCCTTTCACACCCATTAAACAGCGCCAAAGGGAGCTGGCAATACATTTTCCCCTGCCCTTCTCCTTTGTGCTGCTCCTTGATGAATGGCTAAAGCAGATGCACAGTTGTCTTTGAAGGCTCTGGCCCATGAGCATGTTGAATCAATGATGGATTGGACCAAATGAATCACAGTGTGGGAGAAAGCGCAAGGCAATGATTTCTAAGTGGCCTTCACATCTTTACACTTCAGAACTTGCTTTAAAAGCCTGTTTTCTTCTTTTTATCTGCTTCCAGTTTCTGCAGTGCCTTTGCATATGTTGAGGGAGGTAGGGGGGAAGGAGGGGAACCTTTACATATAAACAGAAGAATCCACTTCTCCATCAGACAATAATGAAGCATTGTCATTTAGGGAGTTCAAATAGCTGGGAAACCACTTCAAGGCCATTCAAAACAACTGGGTAGCATCAGAAAGAACAGCAGTTGGCAAACTGAGCAACAGCCTTTAAAACTCCAGTAAGCAAGCTCGCAAAAAAATCCCGCAGCTGGTTCGGTAGCCTACCTCCCTTTACTGGGACACAAGAGCTGCTTCAGCAAGAAGCTTTAATGAAACTATATTTTTAGGATACGGTGAATTGCCAGAAATTATTTGATATATGACTGCTGCTGCTCAATCCCAACTGGAACCCTGTGTGCTCAGCCAAATCCCGCGTGGCCCTTCCCACAACGAGGGGGAGGTCTCCAAAACCCATCCAGAGCATCAGCTGCTTCCAGCTTGGCTGCTCTTGGGCCCTCCCTGTGCCTGACGACACCACCGTGCTCATCACACAGACGTTCTGCCCCTCACAGGTACACCAGGGTGGATGGAGGGAACCAAAGCCACTCATTTTCAGCACTGCTTGGAAGAGCGATGCCTTCCTGGGCACAGGAGAGAGGCAGAGGAAATTGTCTTTTCGGGCTGACAGTGGACTAGAGCGAGAAGAACATGTGTGAACACACACAAATTTTCAGGCTCAGACATCTGAAAAAAAATCCCAGCAAAAGCCAAGCCCCAGGCCGGGTCTCGGTTTTTATGGTTAAGCAACATGCCACACACGTTCGCCCCCAGGCTCTGCACTCCATGCTGCACTTTGTGCCCAGGCAGCACTGCCAGGAGGAGGACACGGGTGGCTGATCCTGCCTGGGCACAGGGCTCCCCACACACAAGCCTGGTGGGATCTGCTTTGTGTTACAGCTCGGGACGGGGCCGCTGTGGAAATGCAAGTGGAAGCTTGCTCAGACCACAGAATTTGCAAAGCCTGTTTGCTTAACCAGAGCTAAGCACGAGCCAAGGACAGCTTGGTTGGAGCTCCTTTATTCGGGATGCCCCACATGGAGTGCTGTGGCTCCTGCAGTAGCTGTGCCAGCGCTAAGCCCATCAGGGACACGCAGGGCTGGCTCAGACAGGAGGACAAACCCCGAGCTGTCCCCAAGGTCCTTCTTGGAGACGCAGGCTCAGGAGGAAGCAGGAAAAAGCTCCGAGGCACACGAAGGGCTTCTTCCTCCAGCATCCTCCTCCCGCTCAGGTGCATCCACAGAGGAATTGCTCATCCCCTCAGCACCAGCAGCACCGTGCACTGCACTCCTGTCTCCCTCCAGCCCAGCGAGGGACAAATCCCTCTGCTCCAGAGATAATGGATGCACGGACCCCTCTGGAAGTCTCTGAGCCCTGACTCCTGCTCTGCACCAAACAGCCACTGTGCGCAGGGACAGACCCAGCCCAGCTTCCCAATAAATATCCAAAATCTCCCTGGCCTGGCAAGCAGGGCTCTGGAAAGCGCCTACTGCTCTGCACACAGGCTGTGATATTTATGAAGTGCTGTGAGGTTTGGAAGTATTATTTTATCCATGAACAATGGAAGTAGGGACGAGCTGAAACACGATTTGCTCAAGACTTTTCCAGCCTAGCACCAAGTTTACAATTAAAACAGTGGAAAGGGCTGAATGAGCCTGTCTGTGGCCAGAGGACGGTACTGCAGGAGGGAAATGTGTGAAATAGAGGTGTTCGGGACAAAGGGAAGTCTGTTAAAGTAAGAAAAGCCTGAATAAACAGGGTTTTTTCCCCCAATGCCACTTTCAGCTTCATCCAGCCAGAGCTTGAAGATAAAAGAGCAGGGAGCTGCTGATTTTCCACTGGGGGAAACTCAGCCGGTGGCTTCAGGGGTGTGTTTATTGAGCACTACATTCACACAACTGATCTGATGAGGACTCAGGCCCTGGGAGGCAGCACAGCCAAGCACTCGTGGCAGCTGAATCCTCCCTGCTTTGCAGACCCCTCACATTTTAAGGGAGGTGAAAGTTCTCCAGCTGGACACCCCTGGGAGCACTTTCCCCCAGACACAGAGATCAGTGATGGGATGAGGAGGCGATGCTGAGAGCTGCACACCTCAGGTAAATCCCTGTAAAACACAACATCCCTGTCCCAAGGCAGCATTTACAGCCACCCCAACACACTTGTCACTGGTTCTCAGCGCTCTCAGATGCACACACTGTACCCAGTGGGATGCAGCCTCAGCTCAGCAATGCCCTGTGCATCTGCAGGGCACCACAGCCTTTGAAGTTTTGCTCCTCCAAGGAGAGCGCTGGTTGGTATGAGAGCTCTCATGCTTATTAGGAGGTGAGGATGATTAATTGCCTCTCCCTCACTGCCCCTCTGAGGGGGGGCTCCTCAGCGTTGTCTCGCTGACAGTGATTTTTCGGGGCCATATGGCACTTCCACATCCCATTAGTAACGCGCCTGCTGCACCCCCTCTGCTCCACACCGAGGCTCAGCTTTCACTGGGCTGGGGAACATGAAATACCAAAACTCTGGGTGGAAACTTCAAGGTCAGAAAGTTTAGGGAAATATGTTCTGTGAAGGACTAAACTTCTTTTCTGCCATCAGCAGTGTCGGTGTCACACAGCACCAGTGTCGCTGCAGAGGGCCACCAGCTTCACCCAGAGAAGGGGTGGAGGGGTCCAAAGGGAACTCACAGGGGTGCAGTGCTGCCCTAGAAGGGTCACAGCTCTCCCTGACCAAAGGGGCTGGCTCTTCTCTGTCATTACAATGTATTTTCATAAAAGCAACTGAAACCCTCTCTTCTCTTTGCCCCCACACTGTGAACTTCCCCTGGGGCACACGGGGCTGTGTTTGGAAAAAGACATTGGTGCTGTTTCTGGGACTGGCAGTAATTTCAGGGAATGTCCCAGATGCCCACAGTCCCGGGGAGTAAGGAACCTGCAGAATTTGTGACGTGGAATGGTAAGGCCATACCATGGTGCACATCTATACCTGGCAAATCCTGATTAAAATGCCCTCAAGTTGTTCAGGTTGTTGCTTTATAGCTGATTGCTCTTTTACTCCATGCATTCAATTGTTTTATGTCTCTGAGCCCCTCTGACAGTGCAGCACTGCTTGGAGTGGGCTCATCCCTCTGACCTTGGGTCTTACAGGGGCACCTACGAGAGCAAACTCACAGCAAAAGCAATTCCCCCTCCCCTCTGCTCCTCACCAGCACCCAAGCACACCACAGGGACCTCTCCCAGCTCGTTTGTGGCACAGCAAAGAGCCCTTTGCAGCCAGGCACCTGCAGAGAATAACGTGGGCGCTCCTGTCCCAGTGCCTGACAAAAGCCAAACTCCCCAGGAGAGCAGGCTGGGCTTACACTCAGTCACTAATCCACTCTGCACAGCCCCCCTTGGCAGGCAGCGTGGAAAATGCCAGTGCTCACAGATATGGTCTCCAAGGAGGACAGTTTCCACAACCTACAGCAAAGCAGGAGAGGCTGACCCAGAGGCCAGGGTGGCCAGGGGCCAGCACCTACCTCCCGAGGTGGCAGAGAGCTGGGACACCTGGCAGGCACTGGCCCTGCAAGGATTTTAATCCCTTATGCCATCCCTGGTTGCTGTTTTTACTGGACAAAGTGTCCGGCCAACAAAAAAAAAAAAAAAAAAAAAAAAAAAAAAAAAAAAAAAAAAAAAAAAAGCCAAGAAAGCAGCTTCAAAATTATAATATTTTACTTGGTCATTCAGTTCCCATCGCAGAAGGCAGCTGGTTTTTCCAGAGAAAAAGATAGTTGTTCATCTTAGTCCCACCTCAGTGCCCCTGCTGCCCAGGAGCTGAGCAGAAAGAGACACCAGCTGTGGCTGCCACCACCTCTGGGACCCAAAGCAGCTTAGACAGCACCTCTGCAACCCCAGCAAGGCCTGCAGGGACTGGGGACTGCTGTGCCAGCACTGCCTCAGGGACCTGAGCTGGGATCAGCACTGGGATTCCTGCCCCACAGTCACTGGACAGCTGCTGGATTCCTGCTTCAGGAGGACCTGGGGTCCTTCTCCTGTCCAGCAATCTCCATGGGAAGGGTGGGAAAACCCTCCCTCAAAGACCTTCAGAGCCTTGTAAGGGGAAAAGGAGAGAGAGAGGGCGAGGGGAAAGCAGATCCCCAGGGATGAGCCCTGGTGCCCACAGCTCTCACACCTTCCCAGCCCCACGAGCGTGCCAGCAAACCTTGCCGCTGCCTAATGGATTCCATATGGAGTGTGCACCTCCGAAACATTACTTAAAATGGGAATAAATCCTTCAGGAGACCTCTGCATGACAGATACCACTTGATTGAATTGCCAAGCGAGGGACTTTTTTTTTAAGGAAAAGTCTGCATTTAACCTATTGTCACTCTGCAGCAGGGGGAAGCAATAAACTGTGTGTCTGCTTTCCAGCCAAGTCCGAAAGGTTTATCCATGAGCCCTTCTCAGCAAATCTCCTCCACGAGTTCTTTTGATACCTTGTGGATTTGCTAAACATTTACAACATGAAAGTGAGAATATTATACACACTGCCCTGGCATAAATCAGAGGTTTGATGCTCTGTATACACTAGCAATGGAAAGGGGACCTGGAAGGAGTAAGAGGGTTCTAGGCTGCAAGGTGAGGAATTGGAAAGGTTTCCCTCATCCCTCCACCAGCACTAAATGTACACCAAGGTATTGAGAGGAGCTGCTTCTCCCCCAGCCCCTCCAGTTTTTCAAGTTTTACACCTGGGGAAAGAAGAATGAACGATCCCTGTTAGACATCGGCGAGGTGAGCGTACAGGACATTTAAGAAGTGGAAAAACATCTGTTTAGTCCAGATAGAAACCAGATGGAGGCGGGGGGAGGTGGAGGATGGAGAAGCAGCCGAGAGGAAAAACAGAAACACGGTCAGGAAGAGGCTGCAGGAGGAGAGATGCTTCCAGGAGGAACAAGCATCACCCACCGAGACCTGCCCGTCCTTCCTGGGGTGTTGGTCAAACACGGCTCCTGCTCGCAGGGTGAATTACTGGGGCACGCTCAAAACAGCTGATTTTGGAAGCTCAGATGCTGCCTGGCCACCTGGGACACCACATGGCCACCAGTACTGGGAATGGCTAAGGAAAAGTCATGCTGGTGGGAGGAATGGTGGATGTGGGCTTGTTTCCAGCCATCAGAGCCACAGACCTTCCTGGAGGTTCAGCACCCCAGCTCTGACCTCTGAAATGCCCCAGTGGTGCCTGGACCAGAGGCACTTTTGCAAGGGACATACAAAATCCTACATTTGCAGCAGAAAGTATTTTTGAAGGGTCGTTTGGCACTACTCCCCAGTCCTCTTTATCCTCACGTCCACCACAGCAATTAAGCACTTCTCTTTGCCACACACAGCTCATTCCAAGGCTTTCAGAGGCACCAGCACTGAGCTTTCACAGGTACGGCAGGGGCAGCAAATGAAAGTGGTGCCTGGCAGAGAGGG
This sequence comes from Acanthiza pusilla, assembly GCA_036630365.1. NCBI lineage: Eukaryota > Metazoa > Chordata > Aves > Passeriformes > Acanthizidae > Acanthiza > Acanthiza pusilla. The sequence goes on from JAXCHO010000001.1 coordinate 5,927,790, forward strand.
TGCAGCAAGCAAAATCCCACAGGGCAGGGCACAAGGAGAGGGCACAGAGACGCTGGGGGAGCCGCTTGGGGTGCCTGAGAACAGCAAGGGGGCTGGAAATTCCCCAGAGCTGAACTAGGAGCCTGGGGAGAATATCATTGTGACACCAGGGACATGTTTTCTGGGGTGCTTTTGCAGTGCTGCCAGCCAGGTTGGAAAGACCACTGAAGCAGGACAGTGAGATGCACTGCAAAACTCACCCCCAGTCTAATAAACCGCTTCCTCCTGGTTTTGTGTCTGACTTTAGTCTCAGATTCCACTTTGGCTGGCAGAGTGAATGAAAAAAAAAAAGCAATTTTTTTTTTACTGTAAAAGACTTCTCCAATAGTATCAAATGCTAGAACTAATGAGCAGTTTCCTCACTATATGATATTTTCCCACGGAAAAAAAAATATAATATTTTCACAATGAACATTTTTGCAGGAAATGTTTAATTTTGAGGCCATTTTGATCGTTTTTTTAAATCCAGGTGAAGTGTCCCATTTCAAGTGAGTGCCAAAATTGAAGGCCCTTCTTTATGTTGCTGTTCAAAATGTGTCTGTTCCCTACACTGCAAGTAGGAAAAGGATCAAAATAATTTCCCCCTTGTCCCCAAACAAAACCCAAGCGTTTGAACTTGGTCACTATGCAATCTGTAAAACATTGTTCAAAAGGTGTCTGAAATATTCCCAGTTTGGGAAAATTCTTTCCCACTCCGTTTTAAAGAAATGCATTACAAATGGACCCAAGCTACCTCTTAACTTGATTAAACCCTTTACATAAAAGCAGACCTCAAATGTTCAGAAACCATTTGCAAAGAGGTGAGAGTAAATCAGCCCTTTTCTGACCATGTCCTGCAGGGAATAAGTGGGGAGTGCAGGATGGAATCAGAGGGAATGAAGGATTGGAGGCTGAAGCAGCCAAAACAGAGAGGGAAGGAGGGAAGCAGGGAGAATGTAGAGGTAGTCCCAAAAACATCAGAAAATTTTTTGGGTTAGAAGGGACACTAAAAGTCCATCTAGTCTAACCCCCTGCAATGAGCAGGGATATCTTCAGCTAGACCTGTTTGCTCAGAGCTCAGTCCAACCTGACCTTGGATGTTTTCAGGGATAAAACACCTCCACCTCTCCGGGCAGCCTGTGCCAGTGCTTTACCACCATCATCGTAAAGAAAACCAAAACATGAGCACACCATGCCCATGCATAACCTACTTCCAGCCCCTGGGGCCCCTGTGGCCCCTGCAGGCAGGACAGCCAGAGAGGTGGCACTGAGACTGGGTTTGGGGCCATGAGCTGGACAAAGGAAACCTGAATTCTCCAATTTTTAACCTCTAACAGGAGCTCCCCCTGCCCAACCACAGCAGCTCCCTGCTCTCGAAGCAGTGCATTTGTATCTTCCTTACCAAAGGCAGATCACTATGGTCTCATCTCTGCCCTGATCACTATTTCCACTAAGTTTTTGGAAACTCAGCTGTCCTGGAACCCCTTACATGTACAAAGCTGTTCTCCCGCCAGCTTCCTCTCCGGCCGGCTCCCAATTTGTCTGCAAACCACAAGTTTAATTGGAGCTGGCAAGTGTTTTGACTTCAAAAACGTCTGTAACACCTGGAAGACAACGCTCAGGTTTAAGGGGGAGGAAATGGGATGCTATCCAAGTGCTATTGTCACGCTCTCAGCTGCCTGCACAAGAAGGAATGAGTAGCTGCAGGGTCTGGTGCATGCAGGCGATACCAGGCACGCACACAGCTCTGCCTTCCTCCAGCTTCACACTGCAGCAGCCTTTTGAGGTCACGTTAAAGCTGGGTAAAAACCCCTTCTGAAAATTAAAAAAAAAAATAGACACACCCTATAACATTTGTGGAAAATTAATTGCAAGAGCTGGGAAGAGATGGTGATGTGCCATTGCTGGAGCCCGTGAAGCAGATAAAGGATCTAGCAGCAAAGGCAGGGGATGGGAAAGACTGCTTTGCTGGGGGATGTTGTGGAGGGGACTCCCACCATGGACTCTGTCAGCATCCTGATGAGCTGACAGCCACTCTGGACCAAATCCACCACAGTGCAAATCTGCGCACTCCATTATCCCCAAGTCGTGACTTCCAGCTGTCTGGACTCCACTTTTAGGATCCTCCCCATTATAGTGTTTTAGGAGAGGCATTCAGAAGAGTCCTGGCTGGAGCTATGCCCTGGGCTGCCCTCCTGGTTTTTGGAAACTCTGGAAGCCTTCAGTGACCACTGTTTGTTTGACCTTTTGCAGGAAGAGAAGGAATGGAGACAGTTTCCCTCAGAGCTGCCCTGTGAGTGTAGAGATGGACAACCAGAACTAGCTTTTATGGAAGAAACACCTATGGACTAGTCTTGCTGAGTCTTTCAAAGATCACATTAGGAGGAAAGATTTATTGCCAGTGACATTACCTTAATGAAGGTTGGTGGAGGTTTCTTCTCATTGCAGGTTCTTGCCTTTCTACCAATAATGCCTTGCTATTTACTGTGGCCTTTTGTCTAAAATGAGGAGAATTTTGAGAATTTCTCTAAAATAAGAAACTGAAAACCCTTTCCTCTCCCACTGCTTTGAGGGTGATAAATATTAACCCTTAGAAAAGTTTTAAAACAGGATAAAACTGCTATGACACTGAAAAATCCTGCAGTGACACCACATTTTAGCATATGATGCAAACCTGAGAAGTGCATAACATCCATTTGCCAGCCTCTCCCACCAAGCTTCACCTTTTATTTTCATATATTACATTGCTGAAAACCCCACTTGTTTTTTGGGTTTTCTTTCAGAAGGCCAGTTTATCTTTTTTAATTAAAAACTAGATAGAGAGTAAACAAAATTTCGGAGGGGTCAATTGGCCATTTTTGCCAGTCTTTCATTCAAACCATTTATCATACCTTTAATAACAGCCACTAACATATGAGAAAGGTCAACAGAAAATGAATGCTAAAAAAAAAAAGTAAATGTTTTGCAAGGTGCTCCAGCTACAGCCCCAGAGATCAGTGTGATTCATGTAACAGATTTCCTTTTCTCAGGGAGTCAGTAACTTTTGCAACTTTGCTGCAAAAGGACACAGGGGGCTACTGACACATTTCTGGTGTAAAAGCAATGCATGCAACTAGAAATCAAGTAGCTGTTTTATTGTCACCCCATGCCTGCACACGCTGCATCCTGTCTTTTATTTTCTTGTAACATGCAGATGCTTTTCTAGGTTTGCAGTATCATGTTCAGTGACTTCCTTAAACCTGGGCAAATTCTTCTGAGCCAGATTTTGGAAAAAATCCCATGTGGAAAATTTGAGTGATAATTAGGATTGTGACACTGGCATGACTGCCATGTGAAGGGATAGACAGTTTTGTTCATTAAAAAAAAAAAAAATCACAAGAACTTCTGCAAGCAAGAGCAAGTACAACAAAAGCATGCACTGAGTTGTCTCCCATTAACAGCGCAGATCAAATGAGCCAATGCAACTGCTTCTGCTTTGCCTAAATAAATGCCTGGATCAGTCATCAAAGTAGAATTGTTTTCCACAATACACTTCCTTGAGCAACCCAGATAGCCTTTGTGCTGGCCCCAGCAGTGATGTAATGGGAAAAACTCCCCGGCACGGTGTCAGAGGCGTGCGGATTGCTCCAGCGCTGTTTCCCAAGGCTGCACCTCGCAGGTGCGCGCTCTGCAGCCACCGACACTCGCCCTGATTGATGGCTTTTTCCAGCGTGTTGCCTTGCGTTGATACACAGAGCCAACTTTTAGCGAATTGTGCATGATCCACAGGAGGATTCCAGTCACCTGGAGGCTGCCATGTGTCAGGAAGCTGTCGCTGTCACAGTCTGGGTGTGTCAGAGATGAGCCAGGTGAAGCTTGGCATTGCCTCCATGCACACCTCCTGTCTGTGCTGCACTCCGCCAGGGAAAGGCATTTTGGAGAAACACTGCCCCTCAAAGCCCTCAGACAAAGAGCCAAGGGAAACCATCAGTCCTGATGGAACCAATCCGAAAATGCCCCCAGCACTGGAAGCAGCAACCCCTCCTGACCACATCCAAGTCTGTGCAGAAATAGACGAGGCATCTGAAATCCCAAGGAAACACCTCACACGGTAGCACCAATTCAGACAATGCAGCAGCTCAGTCACTCAGCAATTATTAGCCAAAGTGGAGGTGAACAGACCAAAAATAGCACTTGATAAAATAGTGTTTGGCAAGAGAAGTAAATCTTATTAACTTATCCCGTAGCTTGGGACCATGGCAGATATTCCAAGTGTCATAAGGCTCCATCACGCACTCAAAACTATCCAGCACGCCCCAGACACATTCCCTTCTGGCCAAAACAAGGACAAATCCTAGAGCCAGAAACAAAGAATCACCTAAAGTATAGTTCGGGTATTTCTGACAGAATAGCAAGATCATCATGCAAATAAAGAGCACCCAGCACTTGCCACTTCACCCTCCAGACTCCCTTGAAGGACAGAGGCTTGGGGCACTGCAGGTGGAGCCCATCTGGGGACCCAAGAGTTTACACCCTGCATCCCATAAATGTTGGGGAGAGTAGAGCTCACTCTGCTGCAGACAGCCCTCAGTCAAAGGGAAGGGCTGTGCAGCCAAGAGCTTGTGCAGCATCAGGTGGTGATGATGGAGCAGAAGGGAAGGAATTCAGCTCCCCTTCCTCCTCTCAGCAAGCCTGGCCACAGGGTTTGTGGCCATTTACTGCATTGCTGCCAGCTGGAGTCAGCAATTGCAAAAACTTCATCACAAGTGGGGTAAGCAGGAGGTAAGAGTGGTATTTTTTGTTTTCTTCTTCCACCCCCTAGCTTGGGGGTTCTGTTGGACATTGCTTGCTCCCTAAGCTGTCCTCACGAAGCACTCCCTCTCAGTGTCCTGGGAGGAGATGATTCTGCCACAGCTACGTGAGGAGCAGAGGGGGATGGTTGGTCTGCCTGTACCTTCAAGGTGTCTGATTATGGATCTTCAACAGAAAATATTGCCCAGGGTAACCAGAACAGAGAGGTTCTGGCCAAGTGGCGTGGAAGGCACTAATGTAGAACTTTTTGAGAAAAATATTAAAGCTAAAGAACAAAAGGAAATCCTAGCTGAATTTAGCTCTTCTCTGGAGCAGCACAGTTGTGAGACTGGAAGCTCTATGTAGTTTCTTCTAATCCAAGCGACAAATTACATCATACTGGACTGTTTTGGGATTTTTCCTTTTTTAAATTTGGGTGGTAGGGGGCATAAGGCAACCTATGCCTCTTCAAACAGTGCTACCTCAAATCACAAGGCAGTAAGAGATTCAATTTCATTATTCCTGCATGAGCACTACACTGCAGTGTGCCTTTCTGCAGAGCCAATGGCAACAGAATCTTAAAGGCAAAAGGAATGCAAAAGGAATCCTCCAGGGATATAATGGAAACAATTGTTCTGCATCCCTGCAACTTCCCGTGGTCACTCACGTCTTGTGGGAGATGGAGAATGCGTGTGCTGAGAAATGGGTGTTGCTGGAGACACACAGAGCTTATGCACAAATTCCAAACATCCATCACTGGGTCTGTGGACAAAGCTGTCCAGCTGCTGCAATGATGGTGGGGTGATGCCAGAGGCTCATTCATGTGCCATGGCAGACGCTGAGAGAAGTTGGAGACATTTCCCATCTACTTGCTTGCCCTGTTTCTAATTAGTTATGGCATTGGCATAAAACTGGGGTCTGTGTCTATTAAGCCTTCATCTGCTCTTCCTTATTCCCACATGAAGTCATAATCCTTCATGCCATCCCAACTGTGCACTAGGGTGATTTAGGGTGTCTCACACCAGAGGAGAATACCTCAGGTACTGAACAAATAGAATAACTGTGGAGGAAAACAAGCCTTGTGTCACACACTGCTGGTAAGAACACATGTGTTGGCACAGGGACACCAATAGAGAAGTGGAGGAGAGGCTGATGTATCCACAGAAGAATTTGAAGAACAATCATGAGATTTTACACATGGCAGATGTCTAAGATATTTTGAGAGATTCTTCTCAGAGCCTCTAAGCCACAGCAGGGCCCTGCCACATATTTTGTTCTTCATATAATGATGCTGTGCCATTTGTATTGCAGTATTGATGCACTCCTGGGTGGTACCAGCAGGATGAGAAGTGTGGTTAACAGTTGGCTTCAAGGGCCAAACAGAAATATCAGCCTGCAGTTCAACCCCTAGCCAAGAATGAGGCACTCAAGCAAGGAAACAGATTTCTTTCCTAAACAAGGGATCAAAATATGATGAAGCAGCGGACAAATTTTAATATCTTCCAGCCAGATGAAGCAACAAAAGACAGTTTGGTAGTAACAGCCCATAGTAATCACAGAGGCAGTAATTGAGTCCCAATAAAAGTTGTCACAAGGTATCTTGCCCCACTTCCAGTATGGATAAAGATCAAGGACAGCAGTTGGGAAAAACTAGCTCTGACCTGTAAGGCAGTGCTTGCCTGCCAGATGCTTCCAAAGTCTGGCTGCTGTGGTCATTCTGCAATCATCTTCCTTTAATTGTTGTGTGGGATCTCGACCTTTGAGAACAGCCCTAACTTGTGCAACCCTGGGTTAAACTTGCCTTAAAACCCTGCCAGGCAGAGACCACCCCTGCTGATGGTGCCCTTCATCTGCTGAATGAAGACTGGACAGTGAGCTATTAAATAAATATTCTGCTTGGCAGTTTTTTCAGAGGGCACCCTGCATTTACTCCATGGGGGCTTTTCCTTATCTGAGCCCAGGGAGAGGTGGGGGTTATTTTGGGGCAGGGTAAGTTACCTTTGTTTGCCATGGAAGTCACTGGAAGTCAAGAGCCATCAGAAAGGAAATACGAACTTTCCTCTGGAAACTCTTTGGAGCTCATTATTTTCATCAAGCAAGCTGGTGGCTCATTTTTCCACTTACACTGAGGCAAAGGCTTTCGGTAAAATAAAGCATTTTCTGTTTTTCAGCTGCACCTGGAGTCTCTAGCTCTTCCTAAAGACTTGTCCTGAGTGAAGAAATAGTCTTGATTTAAAGCATCCCTGTCTGAATGAGAAGCTAAACTCCTCTTCCTCCAATATTTCTATTTTTTTCTTTTTCTATTCTTCTCTGAGCAGGGGCAGGTGACTCCTATTTTATCTGCAGCTGGATTTCGGCTTCCTTGCTCCACTTGCATCATTTCATCTAACACATTCCTCTGGGGCTGCAAGAACTTCACGCTTCCACCTCAGCCTAGAGGTGAGAGCAGCGAGCAGAAGTTACACCATGTAATTATGGTTATTATGCCAGCTAATAGAGCTCCTCATAGCACAAACACTGTTAGCGCTAGTCACTGCTGGGAATAGCTGTGTCTCCAGCTCTGCTCTTGCTGTCGGAGGCTTGGCACAGATCTGAGTCCAAGCCCAGATCTGAAGAGCAAAGCCCAAAACCTGCCAGCTCACACATGGGGCCAAATCTCTCCCTGGGCTTGGGGAAACTTCTGGGTTTTGGAGCTCAAGTGTGATTAGTGTAATGTTATGCTGAAATGTGTAATCCAAGCAGACAATGTTCAGACTGCAGGTCTACCAGCTTTCCTCCTGCTCCTGGAGTCAGTCCATTGCCTTGTCTAAAAAAAAAAAAACAAACCAAAAAAAAACACTTTTAAGCAATTGAGTGTAATCTCCAGGTCTGAGTACTACAGGTTTACATTCAAACCTTCACTCTTATCATTAATTTTGCCCATCCAAATGGCAAGCAATGTTCTAGTGCTAACAGTCCCTTTCTCTCTCCCTTCTGTCTTGACAAGAAACTGCTGCCATGTTATTTTGATAGTCTACTTTTAGAAAGATGAGATAAATACACAGAACTTTACACAGAAGTTTTAAAGAAGTCCTTCAGGACGGAAGAAAAAGGATCAGAGGTGGCACAGTTGTGACAGAATGTGGATTTAGTTAATTAGATCTAGTTATTTGCACCATTTTTTGCTAACTGCCTGGGCCAGTCCCAGGCTAAGAAAGCAATTTAACTCATTGCCTGTGAAAAATGAAATGACAGCAGCTACTCGAGTGAACTTTCACATTAACAAAGCATGATCTGGTCTTGATCAAAGACTTCACGTTCCTGGAGGACCAGAGTTCAAGCAGCAGCCTCTAATTTTAAGAGAAGAAAAGGTTTATGTGTCATTGCAAGGCAAACTCTTTGGAGTTTGAGCCCAAGGTAAACTTTCATGTCAGCACTGTTATTGACCCCAAATTAAGCTTGATTTGACCATCTCTTCCTTTCATTCTCGCTGTCATATGCTGCCTCCTGCTCAGCTGAATTGGCTTCACCCATTCAAGCAGTCAGAAGTGATGTTATCACCGGCCATTGCCTCTGGGCACCTGTGGATCACGTCATGCATCTTGCAGGTTGTACCAAAAAAACAAGATCTGAGGAGCAGGGCTGGGATCCAAGAGAGGCAAGAGACCAGCTTGGGGTAGCAACAAGCCATAAAATTGTCCTTGCAGATCTGGTGTAACCAGATCAACTAATAAAGCTGTGGAATGCTGATGCTGTGGTTGATCTGGTCATACCAGAGAAACCATCTCTTGCAAGCCGAATGGCAGGAGCCAAATTGTGAGCAGCTCGTGCCAAAGGCCATTGCTAGCTGTGTAAAAATGTGACTGTGGCTGTGCTGAGTAATCACTGTGACTTTGTGCACTGTCTCCACAACACACCTTCTGAAACTTTTCTAAGCATTTGGCATAAGGATAATATTGATTGACACCTCAATGTCCCGAGGTTGACAATACAAGGGACTGTAGCCACAGGCATCAGCCATTTTGCACTGGTATTGGGTGCAAAGTCATCATGAAAGTTATTAGGAGGTAAATGTTGTTACAGAGGGATTTGTAGCCCTGCAGATGGAAGTGAACGGAGGAGTGAAAAATGTCAAATGCAAGGATGATCAACAAGAGCAAAGGTCTATTCTTTTCTATTTCACTGTGTCCAGCCTTCAGCCTGCCCCAGGAGAAGGCAAATACATCCTTCCCAAAGCCTGACAGCATTGTCATTGCCTTCCATCCTGTGTGACACCTCTGGGGTGCTCTGCATATCACCAGGGCTCCTCCTTAATGCTGAATCTTGCTCTGAAAGCCAAGGCATCCGTGAAAACCAACTGTAGATCCTGCGTGGTGAGAAGTTATTTGGAAGGTCTAGCCTGCAAATCAAGCCACAGAGAGACACTTTTGCAGGAGCCAGGAGACAGAAACTGCTCACATTGGAGAAGAAGAGTGCCCTGAGCCCAGGGCTCGTGTGAGTTCCTGGCTGTGCCCCAGCCAGGTGGGGTCACCTGAGGTGACTGATCTGGGGCTGCCTCCCCAGCTGGAAAGCAGGATAAGGCTTCTGTTCTCACCTCGGTTTGTCTCCTCTGTTTAGATTTCAAGCTCCTCAGGGCTGTGTCTGATACATGTATGTGCAGTTCCGAGCTTAATAGAGTCGTGATCCAAACTGAAGCCTCCAGGCACTCCTGGATATTATATCATTGCTAATTTCACAAGAGGTTGCAATCAAATTCCTGTATAGAGGGAAAAAAAATTTTAGAAGTCCCAGAAAGGAATAAAGAAAGCCATTAAAAACTGAGGAACACTTTTGCTGAAGTGGAAGTAATGGTACTTTGTCCCAAAATGTATAAAATATGTATTGCAATTAAATTCTCTATTGGCAAATTGCTCTACAATTAAAAAACACAGAAGCTTGAGTGAGGCAATTAGAATAATAGTAGAGTGTTAATTATAGCTTGATGGATTCTGCATGCTGTCAGCAATTACCTTCCAAGTGTGCACTTCTGAACCAACTCCAAATCCACAAAAAGACACCGGCAGAATTAGAAGTATCTTCCTTGTTGGCATGCCTTTGCCATTTTAAAATTTGTTTTCATAAATACTTTTGTAAGCTATTTAATTAGATTTAATGAGGTTTGAGGAAGAAACATCCTCCATGCTGTACACAGACTCCAGCACAGGCACTGAGTCGGGGATGAGGGAGAACACAACTGAGAGGAGTCTCAGTTCCTACCAGCTGCCCTCATTTTCTGTGCAAGGAGACCTTGTGCACATGTGAGGTGATTGCACCCAGTTTCCAGTAGAGCTGCTTCTAGATTTCTGTTTTAAAAAGGTTATCTAAAGCTTTTGGATCTCTCTCTCCCCGTTGGAAACCCCACACCCACCCTCTTGCCCTAATATTAAAAAATATTAACATGAATTTTTAAAGTTATTTGAAAAGCCTGGTTGTCAAATCTGAAAACACTGCAAAATAAGCTAAAGGTCTTTTTATTTCTATGATATCTTCCCTACTGGGCAAAAGAAATCCTCTCCACAAAAGTGCTTTTGGGTCCAGCAGAATACTTGACTGCTGCCTGTGTCAGGCAGCTGGCTGAGTAACCCAGAAAATCCCTGTGCATTGTGCCAGATGAAATTCACAGTTCCATTGACCAATCTGTAAGAAATGTAGAAGAAAAGGAGAATAGGCAGGGGGTGAGAATATCCTCATCCAGAGTGATAGCTTTCCAAAAACGAGTCTCCTCTCACACCTTCCCTCACATCGTCGAGGTAGTATTTTATCACCATGATCATTGATGCTGATGGTCGTGAAGGACCTTGTGAGATTTTTGCCCTGTTTTGGGACTACAGGCAAGAATACTGAAGCCCAGGCTTCAAAGTCCAAATTGCTCATCACTTCATCACTCTAAAGGTTGGCTTGTCCTCTCTCAGTCGATGATAATGCTCCAGTTTGGTGCTTTTTCTTGCTACAGGTACCCACACATGGGTATGGAGAACATACATGTCTTCATCCTCCTCATCTTCCTCATGAGGCTACCAAAACTCCATGTCCTGCGTGGGGAAGAGACACTGAGGCTTTGACAGGGGACTTTCTCAACCTGTGGGACAAATGCAGTTTCTTTGGTTGGGCTTACCAGCAAATTCAACATCACACTTTTTTTGTTTTGTTTTGTTTTTTTGGTTTTTTTGTTTGTTTTGTTTTGTTTCGTTCAGCTGAACCAAACTATTCTCTAGTTGACACCAGTCCAGGTTTGATGCCTTTCAGGAATTTGTACAGCTTGTGTCCTGCTCGGAACAGCCTGAAGTGCCATTGCCCTTCTGCAAGCTGTTTCATGGGAAAATACGTATGATGAGCAGCGTGATTGAAGCATCCTGCGGTGCAATGCCCTGTTCTGGTACAAAAAGGAAATATGCCTCTGTCCCTGCACTGAGAAGGAATCTGAAATAGAAGGCTGGAAATCTAACCAGAGGTAGTGGAAGCAGGATTGGGCTGCGATATGTGTTTCTGTCCCTAAAATATCCCCTTCTCCCCACCCAACTCCTGCTCTAAGGGGTTAAATCACACTCCTGTCTGCCTTGGGTGCACTGAACACTCCAAGAGCTTCCTCCCCTAAATGCTGTGCTGGGCCACATCCAAACTTGACCGGAGCCAGTTGGATGCTCTCCACCGAGCCCGGGAGCAGCCTCCAAATCCAGTCCTTGGGATGCTCCAAAACGAGATGTGCCCGCAATGCTCTCGGTGCAGCTCCCTAGAGAGTCACCTTCGACCCGCTGGGGGCTGGCTGCTCCTCCCCATCTGCCACACGTAGGGGACATTGGGGAAGGGCAGCCTCCGCTCAGGTGTGCTCCGGAACACGCGTGGGTCACCGAGCCGCTCCTGCCACCGGGTCGTGGCGGGACACGCGTGTCCCTGCGGAGTGCAGCCCGTGAAGGGGAGAAGGAGACCCCGGGCTGTAGGGATGCCCCCGGCCATGGTGTCCCGGCACACTGTCGGGATTCACGGCACGGAGCGATCACACGCGCGGGCAGCGAGCGCCGGGCGCGGCCCCTTTAAGAGGAGCAGCGCGGGGGGGGGCGGCCGCCCGCGTTCACACCTGGAGTGGGAAAGGGGGGCGGGTCCCGGCGCCCGTGATTGACGGGCCGCGACCACCAATGGAAAGGCGCGGCGCCGCGGCGGGGGGGGCTGCTGTCCAATGGCGGCGCGGCGGGGGCCGCCCGGCAGCCAATGGGCGGACGCGCGGGGGGCGGCGCGGCTACATGTTGCGGTGTCGCCAACGTGGGTCCGCGGCGAGCGGCGCTCGGGGCGGGCGGCAGCGGCTCCGACCCCGCGGGAGCGCACCGGGAGCGGCCAGCGCCGGCCCCCGCCGAGCCCAAGCCGTGCGGCGCGGAGGAGGAGCAGGAGGCGCTTCCCGCGGCGGGGACGCGGACTCGACCCGCCCAGCAGTGCCCGGTGGATGCCGGTGCCGTAGCGCCCCGCGGGGCCGGCGGCCGAGGCGATGCTGCGGGCGGCGGAGCGGCGCTGAGCGCCCGCGGCGTGAGCGCTCCTGCCGCCTCCTCCCGCCGCGGACGTTCCCCGGTGCCGGATACAAAATGGCGCTGCCGTCACGGGCGGCGGCGGCGCTGCTTCTGCTGCTGGGGCTGCTGGGCTCGGCCGCCGCCGGCTGCCCCGCGGGCTGCGCCTGCGGCGGGGACACGCTGAGCTGCGGCGGGCTGGCACTGCCCGCCGTGCCCCGGGACCTGCCCCGCTGGCCGCGGCACGTGTGAGTACCGGGGGGCGAAGCGGGGGGATCGGGCGGCCAAACCAGCGCGCTTTGGCTCGGTGTCAACATCAGGAAAACTTTATACAAAAGTCCCTGCGAAACTCCGGTTTATTTATTGAAGCGAAGCGGCCGCTGCCGCCTCGCAGGCGCTGGGCTGCGCGGTGCGAAACTCGTCCCGCGATCCGGTGTCCTCTCGGCGCGGGATGCGGGTGATGGACCGTGGGCTGCGCTGTCGGTCCCGGGTGGAAAGTGGGAGCTCGGGGCTCGCCGTGTCGCGGTGCCGTGCGGGGCTGTCCCGGAGGAACGGGAGCCGGGAGCGGGTTTGGTCTCTTAGCGATGCGATCTGCAGGAGATAACGGCGGCTTGGGCTTCCGAATCCTTATTAGGACATCACCCATCCATCCATCCGTCTGTCCGTCCGTCCGTCCCGGGGCTGCGGAGCGGGGCGCGCCCGCCTGCCCCAACCCGGACCGCCGCGGCCACCCTTCTGGCTTTTCATGCTGTGAAATGCTTTTTAGGCTGTGAAATTCGGAGCATTGAAAGGGAGTCGAGGGCTTCTGGGGAGTTTCAGGAAAATCCAGGTGTTTTCCAGTAAAGGCGGCGCGGCTGGCTGCGTTCCCTCGGTACTTGTGTGTCTAGCGAAGTTATTAAGCTGCGGGGTATCGTATGTCCTGGGTGGCAGCTGAGCTTAGAGCCCCGCACCTGGTGGTTGCTGCAGCACCGTGGGATGGTTTTTTCCCCTAGAAGGGTGTTTTAAAGTGCTCAGGTTCGTGTCGGAGCGCAGGACGATGTCACTGCCATTTCCCGGGAAGTGCAGCGGGTCCGCTCTGGTTGTGTGACCGCTGCTCTAGGCTGGTTAAACCTGAAATAAAACATCAGGCACTTGAAACTCAGGAGATTCTGGGGCAAAAGTGTGCTCAGCTTTGACAGTTGGAGACCTTTCACAGTTCAGGAGGACAAGTGTGTGCACTCACAAAGTTGTAAAAGTGAGTGCCCTCAACTATTAGCTAACCTTGGGGAAAAAAGGATCCAGAAAGGGAGAGAGAAGGGAAACAGCGCTTTTGTTGCAGGGCCTTTCTGCTGTTTGAACAGATTTATAGATTATTGAATCTATAAAACCCCTGGTTGTAATAGTCCCCAGCTCTGCCAGGAGAGAGAACGGTCACTGAAGTGTTGCTGGAGATCATCCAGCTCCTTATTAAGAATTATTAGAGGTTCGTCAGGTTCTCCTGGTGGTATTCGCTTTTGGCTGCAGAAATGCCTTGTTTTACTTGAAATTATCAGGTGTCATACTGAGAGGAACGTGTGGCCTCTGCATTAAAGCCCTGACTCATCCCATTCACTTGTTGCTGAGTTGCTCTGAAGGATCCTTCCCTCACCTTTCAGAGCAAGCTTTTAATAATTCCAGCATTCCCATGCACCTCTTAAAATAGGACAGTGTATCTTTGTTTGGGCAAGGAAGTGCGTTAATAGCCCAGACAGAACAAATTATTGTTGTGTGTTTTTTTCTGGAGTGCTAATACCCAGGAGTGTCTTTTTTGGAGCAGGTTTTGGAGTGTCTTGTGTTCAGTTTAAATTTTACTGGTGAAGTAAGAGCATGTATAAATCTTCTGGTATGGACCCGTGGGCTGTTGATCTTTTAGCCACTTACAATACGGTTTGTAACTTTGTATGTTACAAACTTAGCAAAGAATTGGTTAAAATTATGGCTTTTGTATCTAAAAATGCAACATTAAGGCTCTTTTTCTTTTGCATAGCTAGTATAAGAAGCAGACATTGAAGCTAGTGCAAATACTTTTGGTTTTAGAGTAATACTGTTTCTAATGACTAAAAATTACTTAAAATTGCCTATTTCAGTTCAGGAACACAAGGATAAAGCATGTTTTTCAGGCATGGTGGGATCACAAATGTTCTTTTTTTGTGCATAGAGTTGATAACTCACTTCTTTAGTGGTTTAATATCCTCTATAAAAGCACCGTGTGCTAGAGAAAAGTTACATCTGTGCAACTCTCTGTTACGTCTTAGATTTTTTTTTAAATTTATTTATTTTTAACATGAATTTTTTAAAACATGAAGGTTTGCAGTCGTCCGTGGAAGATGCAGGAGTGCAGCCCAGGCAGTGTGGGTTCTCAGCCATAAATTGGGAAGAGACAGGCGATGCTGGAGCTGTGCATCCCTCATCCCCATCCCTTTGGGCAGGCTGTGTCCCTCCGGAGGTGTCTGCTCCCCGGGGTGATAAGCTCGGGCATGTTCCATCGCTAATAGCAGACGAGATAAATCCAGTTTGCAGTGACTCTGGTGGCAGTGCTTTAACTTCATTAAGGCGCTGTTGAACAATCCCTCCTTAGCAGTTTATCTCTATTCCTAACGAGTGCCACAATGCTGAGGCAGTGCTTGGAGTCGGTTTTCAGTGTGTTGGAGATAAAGCTTTTGTTTGTCGGGTTGGAAATGCGGCTCGGCAGCCGGGGAGGGTTCTGGAACAGACTTAATCACGCCGCGTATTTTGTCAACAGGACTATCAGTACGGAGGAAAAGCGCTGGGGCTTTTTGAAACTATTGTTATTTCTCTGTTGGCAGCAGAGCTCGGAGTTGTAATTTTTCTCTCTTTTCAGAAGGAATAGCTGATACGCAGAGGGGCTGCAATCGCTCACATTTAGTGTAGTGTTGGCATGGATGTTTTTTGGGGTTTTTTTGGTTTTGCTTTGTTTTTCTTAAAAGCAACAGGCAGCTCAGCGCTGTGTACCAGTTATATAAGTGTTCTTGACTTGCTGCACAGGGAACGTTGCAACACTGCTGTGACCCATCCCATCCTTGCACCAGCACCCAGCTGCAGCTGGAAAAGGTTCCTGATCCATGGGGAGAGAGATCAAACTCTGCTGGACGCCTGATGTGCACAGAGCTGCTTTGCAGTGCCTCCCTTTGATGCTGTTGGAGGTGCTTTGTGTCTTGTGCTGTCTAAGTCTGAAGTTTGTTTTTACAGAAGAGTGTAAAGTGTGGCATAAAGTTTAGGGCCAAGCTAAAGTGCACAATGAATGCTTCATGCCCCAAAAAAGCCAGAGCTTCAGCAGTGTTGGTGACGTGGCACATCCTCTGCTTCTGTCTCTCCATGCATCTTAACTTTTGAGTGACAGAAGAGAGATTTCCTCTAGGCATCGTGTATGATTGAGGGTTTTTTCTTTCCTATTTAGTGACAGAGCAATAGTATTTTAGGTACAGATTTTTGGGGAGAACGTTTAGGGCAATGAGACTGGATAGCTAATTCATTGCTAGCATGGTCTGCGGGAACGTTTTTATTTTAAACAGATGTATTGTGTATTTTTTGACCCAAATGACTAGGGGATGTTTTGGGGGATACTGACCCTCCCTGCATGGACCGTTCTGCCTCTGGGGCAGTGTGAATGTGCCTTGCACATCTGGGAAAAGGCAGAGTCCTCAGGTACCCAGGAGAGCTGGGCTAAGAGCTGCTCTCTGTTTCCCAGGAAGGCTCTAGGGTTTGGCTGTATGGATAAGTTGCCCCGAGGCACCAGCTGCGTGCGTGTTGGCTCTTTGCACGGTGCTGCTGCTCTCTGGAGAGATCAGAGCAAAGTGTCTGAATGCTTTTTAAAGTCCTGTGGGTGCCTGTCAGTGGTTTCAGGGCCTGGAAGTGCATTTGAACTCGGAGTCGGGAGCAGTCTCTTGCCGTGCTCAAGTGTATGCATACAAAGAGATTTTGTTCAAGGCAATGAAACTGAATGTTTGTGCTCAAAATTACCTATAAACGTCAATTTCTTGCCAAATGGGCGTTTTCATGTGTCAGGTCTTGTTGCTTTGCTCTCCCATGTTAGGGTAGCTTCTTTGCTTGCTTGGTAAGGGGCTGTGCTGATTGCTGGTTGCATGGGATTTTTTGGGAGAAGAATATGTGCAGACTTTTTGGGAGAAGGGCATGACTTGCTCTTGGGCTCCTGCAGATGCTGGAAGAGGAGGTGCTGTGGGGGACTCTGCTGCTGACGGTGCTGCGAGGGGGGAGTGCTGCTGGCAGGACCTCTCCTGCATGTCCTGCTTCCAGCCTGCTGAAATAATGGAACAGAGATTAAGTAATGGTCACCCTGGGCTCCTGGCCCTGCACAGCTGCGGAGCTCTCAGCCTGTGCGGCTGCCCGGGGGGCTGAGCGCTTGGAAGGATGGCTTGGGACAGGGATGTGGATTGGTGCAGGTGGCTGGTTCCTCTCCTTCCTCCCTTCCTGGGGCATCAATGGAAACCCAAAGACATCCCGCAAAGCCAGCGGCTCCCTGCTGGGTGGTGCTCCAGGAAGGTTTTCCTGCTCAGGTGGGACAGTGCTGGGAGCTGGTGGTGCTTCTGAAAGAAATCCTGCACGGCTTGCAGTGCCACACTTAGATCTGGTGCTCCCTGGAGCACTGTCCTTGTCCTGGGGCCCTGCTCTGTACTGTCCCCAGCCCCAGAGCTGCAGGGTGGCTCTGCACCATGTGGGGTTGCAGTTCCTGCAATCCTACAGGATCGTAGCTTGGCCCCGGTGGGTAACGGAGCCCCTCCTTGCAAAGCAGTGCCTCTCCGGGCCTGCTGCTTAAGCACAAATAAATACATGTGCTTGCAAGCAAATCCACCCTTCCTGTGTGAACATGTGTCGGTGGATCCGCTGACCACCCTCAGCATGCCGCAGTATTTATTTATCAGCTCCTACAGGAGGGCAGCAGCTAACAGCGAGCCCTCTGCCTCTGCTGTCTGAGCTTCTCATCTCCATCCCACACCGAGCCACAGAAATCGGCTCATCGGACTGGGATTACAAGTAAATATGAGATGGATAACAAAGGGTAAAATAGCCCACTCAAGAAACCCTTCTGGCTCTCTCAGAAGCCCCTGGCTTCTAGTGAAAGGCTCTAGGACCCCTTCATCCTCCTCTGCATATTCCTCTCTCCTTTTGAGAAACTTCATGGCATTTAATCACTTTGAGACTTTTCCTCTCTACAGTGGCTGCAATTTGAAACGCAGGGGTCCCATACAAAAGAAGCAAGTGCTCAATGGGCTGTGTTAATATTCAGTGCCCTTTACAATGGGTGCAGTTTGAAAAGGGGAGAATGGATGGTCTGGGAGCTGGGGGAGGAGGAGCTGCAGAAGGAAAATTCCCAGGGCAGGGGAACCAGCGGCTCAGTAGGCAGCCGAAAAAAACTGAACACACCATCAAGTGTTCTCTAGAAAAATCAACTATTATGTGTTAGGTACAGTTTAATTTTTTTTTTTTTCATGTGCAAAGTGCTCTACAGTTTTCTGGATGTAAGGTTTGGGGGTGGCTGAGCTTTGCAGGATTCCCTGCGTGGAATTCAAGGAGCAAATGGGAGGCTGATAGTCTTATCCCTTTGCTTGCTTGGCATCAAGAAGCTAAAGGTGGTAAACTGATCCGTTTGGGAGCCCAGACACTTCAACAAAGCACTTCAGGTACTTAAATGCTTCCTTGAGCATGGATGAGATTTCACTTCCCTGCTTAAGCTGGTGCTGGGGTCTTGTCTCTGATGGGGATTTAGGCAGAAGTAGGGGCTTTCTTTGGTGTGAGCCTCACCTTGTGCAGGGAATTCCAAGAGCACTGGAAGGATGCTCCCAGATTCGAGCTTCACATGATCCTGCTGGAAGGGCTCAAGTTGGCTTCATGTCGAGGCAAATCCCCCAAGAATTGTCCCTGAAATGCCCTCCTGACTCCGCTTACACCTGATCTCATGAATATGTGCATCTCCCACTGGTGTGCAGGGCAGCTGGGAATTGCTGAGTGCCACCTGGGCATGCCCAAGCAGTGTTCTTTGGGTTCTGAGTGCTTTGATCCCTCCAAGAGGGGTTCATGTTTTGTCTTGAAGGTTGAGTGGCTGCAAATTGGGATGATGGCTCTCATTCCTCAGTAGCCAGCTCTGCTCAGAACTTGTGTATTGACCCTGATTTGTGTATTGGCCCTGACTGGAATGCCAGCCGCACCCAGAAACTCTCAATTAGGGCTGCAGGGCTTTTAATTGATCTCGTTTGCTGCGCTGCCAGACACCTTGGATTGAGTTAGCTCAGCTCATCAGCTTTTAACACAATCATTTTGTGCTGCTAACCTAATCACCCAGTGTGACTCCCTTGTCTTGCAGTGTGGAGCTGGATGGGATCATGTGGATGGATGCAGCAGAGATAATTTAGACTAATGTTGCTTCCAGGAGCCATCTGTAGAAAATCCAGGCTGCAGGTTGACCAGCTCTGCAGGACCTGGGCTGGGCAGGAATTAGCACCTCATGCAGGGTGAGGTGATTTAACATAGAATTTAGCTTTGGTGAGTAACAGTAAATAAATAAAGCACCTTGGTCTGGGTTCTGGTTTCATGCAAACCTGGACAGCTCTTCTCAGAGGTCACTTGCTGGTTTTTAGTTGCATGTGAAGAAAGAGGCTGAGTGTGAGGCTGCAGGGTGTGCAGGGAGAAACAAAGGGTGAATTAAACCTGTTTCCTGCTACGTCCACCTATTAAATTATGTACTACAATATATTTTTTTTTCCTAGCGTGCACAGAGGGCTAAGTCAAGGACCAGGGTGCCGTTGTGCTAATGCACCACATGAAATACCTATTATTGTTGTAGCTGAGTCATCCATTAATAGTTAACCAAGTCCTGTGCTGCAGCCCAAGTCCTACAGCCCCAGCCTCCTCTGGCTTCAGAGCAGGACCACAACATACGAAATATGTCACACTCCATCATTATGTTTTCAGCACGTTGTCTCTCAGGCCACAACCATGTAATTTTGGAGATGTCTAGAAGCAGGCCCTGCTATTTTGGGGACACCTCTCAAGACCTGATGATGTGTCACATCCAATTCCACGTGGTTCCATTTTCAGTTTGAGCAAGAATTGAAGGACAGGTCTCAAACTGCAGCCATCTGTGCAGCTTTTATTAAGCATGCTGGATGTCCAGGCAGGATGGTTGGTTATTTGCACCTGCCATGGCAGTTCTGTAGCTTCCCACAGTGGCTTTGTGTGGATTTCGGGAGGAAAAGTGTAGGAGACTTAGCAACTGAACAATTTTATATAGAGCTACACAGCTAAAATGTTATACTCAAGTTGCATTTTAAAATGCATTAGATGCCTAAAACTTTGTTCTGGAGATAAAGGTTTTATGTGCAAGACAATTTGTCTTTTTTTTTTTCCTATGGCTGGAGGCAGGGTTTGGGTAGTGATGATATTGCTGCTTGTAATGGGGCAGCAACTTTTGTGAATTTTCCTTTGGTGTCTTTTTTGGACCTGTGGGGCAGTCTGATTATTTTTTTAAATTGGCAAAGGTGCAATCTTACATGTAATTCTTGTAAATCCTACTCAACTATGCTTAGTTGCATATTGCAAAAGTTTCCCCTTTGAAGGTGCCTGGTTTTAGATAAATCCTTTCAGATTAGAGAACACACCCTCTTGAGTTCAGTGGAAATTTGGCTGTGAAGTCTTGAACTGAGATGATTTTTCCTAGACCACCTCCTCCAACTTTTAGGGGTTTTTTTGCTCCCTTCAGGAAGGCAGAGAAACCCTCAGGTGCAAGGAGGAAATGAGAAATTCAGAATGCCAAGTCTGGGCAGTGCTGCTTCCCACTTGCCCACACACAGGGACAGGAATCCATCCTCACCACTTACATGTTTCTCCGCTTGTCCAAAGCCTGTGATTTTGGGATGGGCACTTGCCAAGATGGAGCCCTGTTGTCTTTCAGTGCTGTGAATACTCCTCTGCTCTGGGGAGTTCAACCAGCTGCTCACAAGACTCTCCAAATACTGACCCGTGAGTCCCAAACACATTTTGCCTAGCTGGTGTTCAGGCTGCTATATAACTCCACTTACAGTGTGTTTTAGCCTGCTGCATGCCAATATAAACACAAGTTTTCTATGTTATCTATTATCTAAAAAATACTCCTAAGAAGGGATGGCTGTCCAGCGGGGCACTGTGTGCAGTGTGTGTGGCAGTGCTCGGCTGATCCCCAGTGCACATGGCGTTGAACTGGTGGGAGACCTTCAGGTGGAGGTCTGATGCAGGGGGGACAGCTTTGCTGGACACTGATTTGTATTTTAGGATTTAAGGCTGCGGTGCTGGAGGTGTCCTGTGTGCATAGGTGCTCTGATGGGGCTCGCTGTGGGCGATGTCCTTGTAGGAGTGGGGTGCTGGCAGGCTTTGTGGGTGGGGGAGCTGCTGTGTCCTGGGTAATAAAACAGCGATCATAGGAAATGGCCTGGCTGGAGGCCCTGTGAAGAATTGCCCCCTAAATGTGTTCCAGTTGTCCAAACACTGGTGCCTCTCCTCGCTGCGCTGTGTGCAGGGGAGCCTGGAGCTCGCTCCGCCGCCGCCTGGGGAGCAGCCCAGAGCACCCTTTGCTTGCTTTCTGCGGTGGCTCTGCCATCCCCCTGGGTTCCAGAGCCGTGGAAAAGCACCAGAAACAGTCCTTCAGCAGAGGTTTGAAAAATATCCTCGAGCAGTCTGGATGGGATCAGCTCTTCTGCAGCAGCACAGTCCAGGAGCAGGCAGCCCGAATTTGGCTGTTTCCCAGCACAGGGTGGTTGTTTGAGCTGGAGCTGGAAGGTGCATGGAGCCATGGGATTTCCTCCTCTCTCACCAGGCTTTGCAGCCCCGGGGGATGTGAGGATGGGGGGGTTTGGCAGGGATGTGTGCGTCCTGTATCAGCAGTGACCTCTCTGCCATTTACAAAGGATGAGCAGGTATATCTTGATCGTGGATGTTCCTGTTCCCCTTCTCTCATGCTCAGTTACTTCACCACTCCCCTGCCTGTCTGGTGATGGCACAGGCATGGGCAGAAATGCCAGGGGCTGCTGGCGCAGGGCAGTTGGCTGGTGCTGAAGGTTTTGCTGCCTGGTCTGGCCTTGCTGGGAGCCAGGAGAGCATCCCATGCTCTGTTTGTCCATCTAACTCCCCATAAACCTTTGTCCCCCTCTGAACTGGGGCAGAGTCACATCCACACTTGTATTTCATTTGTCTTGGCAATATGGGGAGACTTCTCCTGTTTTAGGAGATTTAAACAAACCATGTGATGTTTTATTTTGAAAGGTGTCATAATATTTTGTGCATTTTCTTTGCTAAGTGTATTTTTGTGCTGTTCCTGTCTGTTGGTTTATAAACAACTCTGTTCATTCTTTTTCCTCCTTAAACAAGTCTAAGTCAGAATTCCTGGCTTTCAAACACCTTTGGATTCTTTTGGAGTAGGGCATGCATTTTGCATATAAATCAGAAAATAAAGGATAGTGTGTATTTTTAGACTTCTCTGATTTGGGAGGATTTATGAGAGTTGTGCCATCTTTGTTGTTTCACATGGTTGTAAACCTCTTTTATATCTTCTCTCCCACTTCCCAGGCTTCATTATTGAGGTGATGACCACCCAAAAGCTGTTGAGGTTGACTAAATTAAGGGGGTTGAATGACTCTCTTCATAAGAGTGGATAAATAAACTTTCTTTGTTACAGTAAGTTAGAAAATGATATTAAAATGGGTACCTAGGTAGGCTCCACCTTTGCTGTGTGAGTGGGCAAGAAGAAGTTTTCTGGTTTGGGAGAAGGTCTGGAGAGCTGAGGCTTCACCCCTGATTTCTCAGCACTTTTATCCAGAGTTGTGTCACTTGTTTTGTCTCCCGGACAAGGAGCTGGCAGGCTGTCCCTCCAGCCCACAGGGATGCACTGGGACTCCTTCAGCTCCTGCAGTTTCAGTAAAAGCATCTGTTTGTCTCTGTGGGGCTGAGTCCAGCTCCCCAGTGAAGTTGCTTGGCTTCTGACTCCTTGGTGAGCTGAAGCTCTTCCAGGAGCTCTGGTTTCATCCTTGCTGACCTTACCAGCAGAGGCATGTACTGGTCTTGGAGTTAATCTCGGACAGAAACTGGTACAGATCTAACAGGATGTGTTTGGCTTACACTGTCTACTTAGAACAGCAGTTGGATTTGCTCCTCCCTGGTGCCATAATCTCTCTGGGGCAGGTACTGCTGTTTACCCAGGTTTCCTGAGAAAGGAGGTTGTGCAATGGTGCATGTGGCTGTTCTCTTCCCCCAGAGCTTCTGATGCTGTTGGCCAGCTTCACTTTAAGGGGTGATCTCAAATACAGAATTCCTGCCTCTCCCATAGGCAGCAGGCTGAGCAGAGTGGCTGTATCCTCGCTGAGGGAAGGGAAGCAGTGTGAGATGATCCTGTATGAGACATCAGAGAGTCTCTGTGGGAGAGAGCAGTGCTCTTAAACCATCTCTGCAGGAGCAGTGGATGGCAGAGACCCAGCTGTGAGATCGGGCTGTGCTTACCTCTGGTGGGAGGCTGGTGAAGGAGGTGTTCAGAGTCTTGCTGGGATGGTGCTGGTGTTACCTGATACCCATAGCCAGCAGAAGGTTTGGTGCTGGGTTATCCCTTGCATTGTTCCTGTGAAGAAAGCACCCAAATCCTAGCCTCTTTTGGGACCAGCATGGTTTGCTCTGTGCATAACCTGATGTCACCAGCGCAGTGCAGGAGCATCTCAGCCACAGCAGCAAGCTCTTGTGACTGCCATGGCCACAGCTAGGGATTGCTTTTGGTGACTTGCTGCCCCTCTTGAAGCAGAATTTTCAGCAGAAGGTGCCTTCATGGTCTGATGGGCACGGGGCTGTGGGTGGGGAGCAATGGCCCTGAGGGTCTGCATCCCTTGGCAGCACTGGGGCAGGGTAGGGGCTGCTGCCTGGGGCTCCTTCCCTCGCTGGCCACCTGAGGGGTCTGGGATTTCCAGCTCCTGTGGGGAGAAGGCAGAGCCAGGCAGCTGGGTACATCTTTGGGAGATGCCAAATCACAGCCCAGCCCTAACAAAATCACTGTTTACTGCAGTGGTTCCTAGCACTTGTCACAAGTGCTACCACTTTGTGGTCTGCTTCACAAGAGCCTGAGCTGTGCTTTCAGCTGCCAGGGACACTGGGACTGTGCTGCATCCCTCTGAGTGTCACCCAGGCTTACTGCAGCTCCCAGGCTCTCCTTTATTTGGGCTGCTCGAGGTTTCCCTGCTGCGTGTCCCCATGCCCAGCCCGTGCTCGGTGCCGGTCCCTCGCAGACACGGTGTGATGAGCACGGTGTGCTCAGCCTGGCCAGGCTCTGTGCTCTGTGTCCTGCTGTTTACTTTGTTTGCTTCTCTCTCCAGCTGGGAATACTCGAGCCAGCTCAAAGGCACGGCTTGAAGCAGCCCTTGTGCGAGTCGTAATGCCAGCGTGGGGCTTGCTGGGGAACAGGCTGTGCACCATTAAGCCTTTTAGGCTTGTCATAGGTGGTTTTTTTCACGACAAAACAACACAAATCCACCCTTTTGTGGGGGGAGGAGGTGGCAGCTGAACACTTTTGGGACTGTGTGTTAATTAATATTGCTTTGTTTGCGAGATGCAAAGTTAAGAGAAGAGGAATTCAGCGCAGACTTACAGGTCTGTGCGTTTGGAAACAAAATGGGGAAGTTGCCCTGTCCAAAAAGTTCCAATTGCTTCCTCTATGGTTTCCTGAGTAATTCTGACTGCTGGTTATAAAATAGTTTGTCTTGCAGGCTGCATCAGATTTACCAAATCTGCCTTTGGTCCACCACCCCTCCAGGCTGGTCCATCCCATCCCTGCAGGCTCCCTGGGCTGATGGCAGCTGGTGGCAGGAGAATTTCCAATCCCATGGGAAGTCAGTTTCCTGACATGCCTGTGTGATAGAAAATAACAGCAACAGCCCCCATGAGATTGGGGTGGCATTGAGGGCGAATTGGAAATGTGCACTGAAATATTTTGGGGAGGTTATGGTCAGTCACAGCTGAAAAGTGTCTGTGTGTTTAGCCCAGTGCCATGACACTGGTGTCCCTCAGTTGAAAGCATCCCTCCAGCCCTCATCTCACGGCGTCTGTGGGGACTTGTTGGGAAGCAGGGCAGGAATCAATTCCACGCTGATGCAAGCAGGAGCTGTCTTTGGCGAGACTCCTCAGCCTGAAAATGGCCCTGTAATTAAAGCAGCGAAGGTCTGTCTCACCTAATGTGACCCTATAAACATAAGGCTTTATGGATAAGCTGGAGGTTTAGTTTTCTCAGTTTCGTGGAATGCAATGGGTATTTCCAGAGGACAAATCAAGTATTGTCCTGGGAGCCACACAAGCAGAAGACCAAGCTTGTCCTTTGGTGCTTGTGGATGGGGAGGCATTGGGATGTGGGTGGATCCTGTCTGGGAGACTCTGCCCAGAGCTTTTTCACAGCATGATCATCTCTGTAAAGGCCAAGAAAACTTGATCTGGAAGACTGTTTTATTTATTCATTCCTAACTCCAGCCCTGCTTTGAGGGGAGCACATGGAGACCATCAGCCCTGCTCGGCACGCAGGCTGTCCTGGCACAGCCACGTTCCCCTCCTGGAAGAACGGGTCCAGGGCAATATTTGAAATGCAGCAGAAAACCCACACTTCCTTCAGTTTTGACTCTTGCATTTTTCATCTTGGGCAGGGTTTAAAGTTTTCTGCAGCATTCAAGGAAAGTTTGGGTTCCTGTTGCCCACATGTCAGCATTCCTGAACAAAGCAGCCTCAAGATTTACAGTGCAAATTCTTGAAATTCTGCAAATGTTTTGAGCCAGAAGATGCTTCCAGAAACTGCCTGACCCTGAGAAAGGGTTGGTAGGAGTTGGTCATGGCTTTGGAAAAATGAACAAGGCATTTTTATCCCTCTTTAAATTACCATAATTCTGATCAAAACCACCATTCCCAGTCTTGGGAGCTGCTGCGCTCTGCCACCTTGTTGTTCTTAAACCACAGCTGTGCTTATTTGAATAAATCAGATGAAAAAGATACAGATTTTAAACCTGAGGTTTTCCCTGTTCTTGCACTGACTTTCCCAGTCATCTTAGTGTTGTTTAAATCTGAGAAGGAGTTTAGATACTTAAAGGAAAGGGAAATAAGGGTGTATGGCAGCTCCTGTACCTGCAGGCACTGCAAACATGCTCAAGGTTCCTGGGAATGTTCTCCTGTGCATGTCTAGAGGTGATTTGGTTGTGTGGCCACCAGCACCCTATAGTTTGTGCTCTGCAGCACCCATGTGTTGCTGTCCTGGTCTGTCATGGATGCTCCAGGCATTGCTGGGATTGGGTTTATCCATTGGATGTCTCTTCCCATGAGCATTTTATTACAGCCATGACCATGAGTGACTGGGGAGGGGAGGCAGGAATTCTCCTGTGTCTGGGCCCACCAACTCATGTATGCCATAATCTTGTTCCTAAAGGTGGAACGCCAGAGCAGACCCACTGCTATTTTGACCCACATGCAGGTTTTGTTTTAGTTTTGTTGTTGTTGTTGTTGTTGTTTTTGCTAGCACATTTATGATGCTGGGGAATTGCAGTATTACCATTTTCTCTTCAGAGAAGCGTTTTGACTCAGACTGAAATTGCTGATTGATTCCCTTTTCTTTTTGCCCTCCCTCTTTTTCCTGTTGAAGTCAAGAACCACTTCAAAGGCTCAGATGTGTTGGTGCCAGACGCCACACAGTTATTGTTAGAAGAATTTGAAATATAATTGAAAACAAACCTTTGTTCAGCCAGGCGTATCTGGCTGTCGACTTTCACTCACGACAGAGGTGGGTGCTCAGCCTCTTCTGCTAGATTTGGTGTCTACACACTTGTCGTGGCAGATGAATCGCCCATGAATTTGCATCTGGTAAATGTTTGCAAAATCCGGAAAGTGCGTATTTTTAAGCAGTTTTTTTCCTACCTAGGAACCCGCACTGACGCTCAAAAGTTGCCAGCATATTTGTGGAATTCCTTGCAGTAATAAAACACATCAAATTGGTCTTGGCAGGCTGATTTCAATAGAGATGCTCCAAGTCCAGGTTTCTCAGCTTGGCAAGCAGACTTGTCCCACTTCCTTTTAAGACTCGTCTCTTCTATGGGATATAAGGATATTGTTTAACGTAATATCGAAAACATTTGTAAAAGCATGGATAACACAGATGTCGGCGCTCATTTCAGCTTTATTTGCTGAGAAAGCAGAGGTTGGTGTGGGAGGTTTGCAGCCCAGCTCAGTCAGTTCTCATGGAGAAGTCCAGGAGGATGGAGGCTTCGAGGAGCCCAGCAAACCTTTGCCTGTAGCTCGCCTGGTGCTGAGTACAGGCTGTTGTTTTCACACCCCACAAGATTACATTTGTACACACGGTGCCTGCTTGCAAGGTGCACAGCATGTTTTAGATTCCTGTTTCTTGCAGTTGTTTGCTAGGTAAATTTAGAGGAGTGCAGCAGGTCTGCCTTGGAGCAGAATTTGAACTGTACTGCCCCAGGACTCGTCTGCCACCCCTTATTGTGTTATGCACCTGCCTGCTGTGACCACCTGGCCATCACTTTGTCCCTCCTTGCTGCAGGTACCTGGATTTGACTTTCCTTTGTGCCAGGATGATCGTCTGAGACCTAAAAGCATTAGTGCAGGAGCTGGGTCCCTGCTGGAGATTCTTCCTGCAACCAAACTTGGACAAAAGGGTGCCTCTGAAATTTAGTAGGTCCTTTAGCCAGGATTAGGTTGCTGGATTTGGTGTTTCTGCTCCTTTTAATTCGCCTTCCCTACCAAAAACACCAGTCTCATTGCATATGGCTGCCTGTCTGTTGTTTATTATCTTTGCTACACTGTGGTTAGTGCTCACACATGATATTTCTTTGGTTTCAGTACAGACTGAGCGGGTTGTCCGCCCCTGGATCCAAAAAATGTAAACTATTTATAAATGAAAAATACTCTCCAGTTTGAAAGTGCTGTGTTGTCCCCTTTCCATCAGCATGTGCACATTTGTCTGTTCTGCTGTAATCCCACTGATGTAAGTCCAGATTTCTAACAATTTATGGGACTGGGGGCCGTCTGGAGAAGTTTTGATGGGACCTTGTGCTCATGGGGGAGAACACGCAGCAACAGTGATAAAAAGTAATGGAAAAATGTTAGTTGGCTGTGCTGCATTCAGTGAAGATACGGCCCCAAACTCAGATAAACCTTCCTTCAGAGTTCAGGGATTCTTGATTTTGATTTTCCAATTGGGCTCATCTCCATAATAAGCAACTCTTGAAGAACTGGGACAAAAACTTATTAGTGTGGCTTAAAATGACCTGGAACAACCAGAGTGCTTTTTCTGGTACTCCTTGCAATTAAACTCTGTTTGATCTGTTTTGAGCATGTACTTAGTTTTATATTGAGCTATGAGCCTATGTTTAGTCTCCTAGGGAAGAAAAATAAGACAGGATTTAATAACATATTATGGGACGCTGGGGTAAGTTTTTTGTGCCTGTTTGGACAGCAGGGCAGGAGGTGATGCTGGGTGGGCCAGGAGGGGATGGGCTGGACCAGAGGCTGAAATGGTTGAGCCCAGGGGCGGGAGAAGAGGAGGCTGTGAAGGAAATACAAGGTGTTTAATTGAGGAGCTTGTTAGCCAGCAGCTGATGGGTTATTTTTGTAGAGAACTACAGGGAACCCGAGCTGAGTTGGTTTCCTGGTTGAAATGAGTGTTGCTGGGGTAGGAGCGAGGCGTGTGGGGAGCAGGGCCGTTCAGAAAACGCTCCCAAAAGAGCAGGAATTACTTTGATCTATGGTGACATGGTTTTCCATGCAACCACGGTGATGGTAAATGAGGCAGAGCTGTCCTGCTTCCTGCTCAAATCTGGAAGATTAGAGGATAGCTGAAAAAACAGGTGGTATTTTTTGGAAGGCTGTTCACAGCATCCCAGCGATTCATCATTCAGATGCAAATGGTGGAAACTTTCTCACTGCCAGTGTGTTCAGACAGCTTTTGCCATGGAGCTATGATCAGTCAGTCTGCAAATGGTGCAAAACTTCAGTAGTGTAAGCAGTGCATGGAAGAGTAAAGCAATAGTGAGTGTAAATTCAGTATAGTTTCCAGGTTTTTCTGGACACTCTTGGCACTGATGGTGATAATTCCTTGTTCTGTGAAACCCAATTGGTGGGAATACAGGGCTTGGGGTTTTAATTTTGGCTTCTTGGGAGCACCTAAATGCATTTGCACATCTGTCCTGCACAAGACAGCACTTGCTGGAAGAGGCTGTTGCAGCCTGGCTGGGCCTGTGGAACGAAGCCTTTAATGCACTGATTGCATATTAATGAACAGCCAAGAAGGAGGGACGGTGCCAAAAAGCAGCAAGCAAGAAAGCCAACAATATCAGCACGAACTTTGCACCCTAGAAAGTGTGAAGTGATGTTGGTGAAAGGAGTTTACTGCACAAGAGGAACACTGTGGTCCTCTTTGATGCCCGAATCTCTGTGCTAGTAAGCCGAGGAAGGATAATGGGGTGGGTTCCTGTTAACCCATTCTGCACCCCTTGGAATGCTCCCCACTCCTGAGTGTGTTTTGGCGCTGTGGGTGCTTGCTCTGAGTGTTTGACGTGCTGTGTCTGACGTATGGAGCTGTAACACCTCTCGGAACACATGGGGTTACCATCCACATCTGGTTTATATCACCTTCAGTGGTTTTATTGCAAGCTGTAGTGCTCCATCTGCACCCTTTCCCTTGCCCAGTTCTGTCCCACAGCATCAGGAAAGTGAAATCCCAGCCTGGAAAAAGCTACAAAATAGGCTGGTGTATGAATTAATTAATATAATGGCTACTGATAGCAGTATGCTTTTCCTGGTATTTGGCAGAAATTGGATATCTTGGCTCTTGCCTCTTCATTAGCCTGTTTTCCTAATCCCAACCTCATTGCCAAGTCCATGGGATGTGGGTTTTGGGTGTTTTTTAGGGCTCCCCACCTGCTTGGAGGGAAAGGTTTCCCCGCAGAGCGTGGGCGATGCCGGTGGTGGCACTGTCCCTGTGGGGTGCTCGGGACAGGCTGGCAGCTGTGTGTGGTGGTTTGTCCATTCTGTCTCCCTGCTCCACAGCTCCCTCCAGGAATGTGCAGTATTCAGTGTGGGAGCTTGGGTCCTCTCTGCAGCTGGGGACTTTTCCGTCAGGAACGTTGGGAGTATTTAAGATGATCTTGCAAATATTTTTGAAAAAATTTTTTTGTTGTTTTTCATTGGCCCTGGGCCAATTTTTGCTTGTCTCTGATGCATAAAGTGGGTTTGAAAAAATGTTGTTTCTCTCTCTTCCCCCATTTAAACATTTCAGGAATGTCAAGTCTTGTCAGCCTTAGCTTTGCTGGGGAAAAAAAAAAAGAAATCCCTTGAGGAGCTTGGGGATGTGTTTTATATGTGATCTCAAAACCCTGAGGGGAAGGTACGTGAGGGAGGGAAAGAGCAGGTCATTAACAAAAGCTTCCTTTATCCCACATTTTAATGAGGCATTGCCATTAAATAGCAGCAACCACACAAAAATTCAGCCAACCTGACTTGGCTCCCCAGTGTTCAGCCCTCAGTTTAAATCAAGCTCTCAGTTTGCTGGTTCCCTGCTATGACCATAGTTTTCCAGGGAAGATAAACCCCAAATTTGTAATATAAACCTGTTTGGTAACATGGGCAGATTAAGAGAAGACTTCTCATGGAATTTTTCTGCTGCAGTTACTTGTAATCTCAGTAATAGGCATGGAAATGGGCACAAGAAGTTTGGTTTCTTGAGGATTTGTGTCTCCAGAGCTGACTAAGGTTTTAATAGATTTCTGCGGAGTGTTCCTGTTATCTCTGAATTGTATTTTACTATTGCCCTCCCTCCCCACCTCTGCTGTCTGTGGTGTATTTTGGGAGTGTGGGGTCTCCTGTTTTCTGCAGCGGTGGGTCCAGGCCATCCGAGGGCAAAGGCTTTGTGCTGGCCTGGGCTGCTCTCCCTCCCTTGCCTGCCCCTGGTTCTGCAGCCTGGCAGGAGCTCGCTCACCCTTCCCAGCCCGCTGGTC
Organism: Acanthiza pusilla; assembly: GCA_036630365.1. Taxonomy (NCBI): domain Eukaryota; kingdom Metazoa; phylum Chordata; class Aves; order Passeriformes; family Acanthizidae; genus Acanthiza; species Acanthiza pusilla. Next base: position 5,958,130 of record JAXCHO010000001.1, read on the forward strand.
TTAGCCCAGTTTTAGACTTACTTGGGAAGAGGACAGACACCCATGAGCTTGTCTTCCTTTGTGAGCATGGCTACAAACAACTTCCCCCCCATTTGTCATGAAAAATGAGGAGTGGGGATGTTCGGTGGCTTTGGTGCATTTATTCTCCCTTAGTGTGGAGCAATGGGGTGGAGGCTCAGGGTTTCACTGAGCCCCTCTCGTGGTTTTGGGCTGTTTTTTGTGGAATCCCCCTCCCAGCACAAGGGGATCCCTGTGCTCCATCACCACCACCAGCCACCCCAGGGATGCTTTTGGGGCTGTTGGAGGTGGTGGGGAGCGTGCTGAGCTCTCTGAGCTGACAGTTCCACCTCAATCCCGTGCCTGCTGCTCAGCTGGACTTTGGAGCCGAGCTCTGGATGGGGCAGGGGGAAATCCCGAAGAAGGAGGAAATGTTTGTTTAATTCCTGACGTGGTGTAAGGTTCAGAGCGAGCAGATTGTGAAAGGGAGCAGGGAACGGTTTTCCCTGTGGTTTGCAGATAACATGTGCGGAGCAGGCAGCCAGCGTGGGGCTGGGGGGGAAAGACAGTGAGGTTTATTTGTTTGTGTGGTTTGTTTTTAATTTAAATAACCTTTATAATTTCCCCTCCCTCTGAATAGTAAGTGATTCCTTATTTATAAAGGCCTCCCCTTATTATTCGGCCTGAAATACATGTTCCACTCCAACTTTTACGATTGGGATTAATTTTTAAGATGGGTACAGGCAGGGGGGCAGGTAGTGTGAGCCCCCTGTGTTTGCATTTCCTCTGCTGTTGGAGGGCTTGGGCTTCTCTCCGTGCATAGCTGGGGCCAGCTGCCCCCTGCCCTTGCAGCTCTGGCGCTATAAATGAGGCAGCAATGTGTTCCCAGCTGGAACGGGGCTGGATAATTGCTCTGGGCAGGTTTATGGTGGGGAGGTGCGAAGTGCCCGCTGTCTGTCTCACCCCCCTGCAAGGGGGTCTGCAGATGGGCTGCTGGGGGAGAAGGGATGTGGGGGCAGGGGATCTGCTTGGGGAGAAAGTGGTGTTAACCATCTCCAGAGTCATGGAATCACCGAAATCACAGAAAGGCTTGGCTTGGAAAGGGCTTTAAAACCCATCTAGTTCTAACCCCTTTGGCATGTGCAGGGAAGCCACCCACTAGGCCAGGCTGCTCAGGGTGCCATCCATAGAGCCATCCCTTCTCCGTAAGGATCCAAATCACAAAGTGTGGGGCTCTGGTGCCCATGCTGAGAGTGCTCAGGGAGAGCTTGGAGAAGGCAACCACACTAGGATTTCAGAGTGCATCTCTGGATTTCAGAGTGCATCTCTGGATTTCAGTCTGCATTTTACTTATTAAGGAGGGGGAGAACAAAGAGGTGTCTAAGGAGCCATTTGCCAGCTTTTGTAAGTATCCCAGGGATTTCACAGCAAAGTGCAGAGACCATTGAAGCTGGCTGGGCATACCAGAAAGTTTATGAAATAGTTGGATTTGATCAGCACTTAATCACACTCAGGCTGCTTGGCTCAGTCTCGCTCGCCCTCTCCCAGTCCCAGAGGAGGCAGGGGGTGCTGGGGCTGGCCTCGTGCCCCTGCTGTCACTGCATGTGTCTGTGAGGTGGGAGATGGCACACGAGGACGTGTGACAGTCCCCAAGGTAAAATTCAGTGCCTCAACAGGAGAGCAGTCGGGCTGCCCCAGGTGTAGGTACAGGGCAGTGAGTGAAATGCTGTCTGCCCTCCTCCAGAGTGGTGTGTGGAGCATTGCAGGGAGTTTCTGGATCGTTCAGGGGCTCTTGAGGTAAGGCTGTATTTGTGGGGTGCTGTCCTATCCCCAGGAGCTGCAGACACTGACCAGTGTGTCTGCACCCAGTGCAGGGTGAAGGGGTGAATTCACTGAGTGCAATACCCTTAATTTTAATTGCCAATAAGTATTTTGGGTGTTTGCTGTCCTGGAACACCTTGCTAATGCTTTCTGTTTGTCTTGCTCATGTGAACAGCTTCCCTGCTCCTGGCTTATGGCATTTCCTAGAGACTTTTTCTCCTTAGGTTTGGAGGAGCTGTCTCTCTGCAGACACGCACACTCACATATTTCTCTTCACCCAAGTCTTTCCCAGCCTGGATTTGTATTGCTCTTGCATTGCCTTATAGGCCAGCATCCAAATTCAAGCACAGGAGAGATATTTGGGGTTGATTCTTTGTGCTGAAAACCAGCTTGCCTTTTCCCTAGAAGAGCTAAGCAGAAAACTTCAGCAATGGATAGGAGTTTTCAATTAATTTCATGAAGTTAGTGGTAAACAGAAACTGAACATTTTCAGCAGCAGCAACATTTTTCAAAAGTTTGCCTACAAGCAGTTTATTGATTTAGCAAATAGGTGGATAACACAAGCCTGGAGGTGTATGATGGTTAATGTGTAACCATTAAATAGACTTATTTGGGCACTTTTTATGGGTTCCCATAGCAATTAAAGCTTATAAACCTGTGGAGAGTGTTTTTTATGTGGAGCAAAATGAGAACCTTTATCCCAGTGAAGGTGTTCATGGAAAAGGTACAGTTTATGTAATTGTTTTCACGTGACTTGACGTAAGCGTGGGGCTGCAGGAAAAGAAACAACCTACAAGGACTAATTCCCAAGGCTGATTGCAATATTCCTGTGTATTGGCTTCTCTCCCAGTGGCTGTTTCTGTGTATTGAATTTAGTGTCATTCCATGGGGGGCATTTTATTGTGTGCCTCCCTTGCTCTAGACTGATTTTTTGACTCCCTCCCCTATGGGTGTGGTTTTTTGGTGTGTTTTTTATGTGTCTTGGAGCAACTTTGGTGGTGGTGTCAAATTTGCTGAAAAAAAAGAGCATGAAATGGTTTCCTGCTGGCTAATGTGATCTAGCAGTATTCTGTAATTCTTGAGAATTTCTATCCTGGTTAAAGCAATTACACAGGATCCAAGCTTTGTGGGGATGTGGAAAAGCCTTGGTTTCTTCTTAGATTTCTTTTTCCCCCCTCATACAGTGCATTTAATAGAAAGTGAAGAGTGAATGAGGTGTTGGGGATTCAGTAGATGTGTGTGTGTGTGTGTGTATATATATGTATATATACATATATATGTATAAAGCTGTATTTCCTCCTTTTCACCTAAAAGAAATGGAGCTGAAAACCAGCCTTGTTTCCTGTATTTCTCCACTCTTTTTCCACATTCTCTGCTCTGGAGCATGTGGATGGTGGGGGAGAGAGGATGGAGGGCAGCCTGGCTCCGTTTGTGGAATCGTGTGATTGCAGAGCTCCAGGCAAATATTGACACCAGGTTTCTTGGCAGAGAAACCGTTCCTGAGATGCCTTGGGAGCAAAAGATCCTCTCTGGTGCTTGCTGCAGCCCCTCCTGGGGTGGTGGAGGTGGTGTGTAAAGGGAGAGAAGCTCAGTGGGTGGATGCCAAAAGAGAGTTTCACCCACAAATACTCTGATAGCACCTTAGGAGATCCCTAACAAATGGATGGATGGTCTGGCAGATGTGGAGAGGGATGGGACACCTTTGGTAGGTCAGCACTGCCAGCCTGGCACTGGTCTGAATGCAGGGCATGAAGGTATCTGCTCTGCTTTTTGCACCACATCTTTAAAAAACAAAATAAAAACCAATTGCCGGCCAGAGAAAGGGAAGATTGTAAAAACGCTGTTTTCCATCAGCAGTTGGCTGCCTGGGCTTTGTGCCGTGGCAAGGGTGAGCATGTGTGAGATAACCTGCCTTCTCTGCTGCAGTTCTAGAGAATACACCAGAGGATTGTTAACATCGGCCAGATACCTCTGCAGCGTGGCTCTGTAGTGCAGTCTGGACAAAAGGTTAAATTGGGCAGTCATTTCTGCAGTTATTTCCTATACAGCACTCTGGAGAAAGTTCAGTATCACTTAGTTAACTTTTGCAGAGCCATTTCCTGTAGGTTTTGTTAGAGAAAAGCAAGATTATGTGTTTCCAGTTGCAGTAGAGTTATTTTCCCCTATAAAATGTGCTGCAATTTATTTTTACACAATTTTGATTGGTTTGCAAAGACTTGGAGGGTTTGGAAGATCTGGAAAGTTTTTTTTTATTTCATACCTCGCTTGCTGTGACAAATTGAGGGAAATGTGTTTTCTAATGTGGTATTGCTGCAGTCTGGCCAGGCTGGGAACAGGGAGTGTGCACAGCACGTGCTCCCACACTGCCTGTGTGACCCAGGGTCCTGGTCCTGGCAATGCCCAATTTTGGGAAACACTGAGGAGGTTTTTCTCCTGCAGGCAGGTCACAGCCTGGCAGTTTGCTGCAGCTACCTGCTCTTCATGGCTGCACAGATGTGGGGATGAATTGCTCAGGGGTTCCTTTCCTGTGGTTTTCCAGCCACGTGATGTGCTGTTACCCTCTGGTCTCCTTGGGCTTGTCCACTGTCATCTCTCCCATGTCCCTTCTCGTGGGGTGCTTTGGGTTCTCCATCATGGTTCATCTCAGGATTTCTTCAGCATGTGAATTGCTTTCACTTTTTTCTATTTGTACTTAGAGCAGCAGTGCTCTCCATGAGCCCTAACAATTCTCTGCTTCCCCCGAAATGGTGGCATTTCTTATTATTTATTCTCTTTGTAGAGATGAATCTATCTACTCTCAAAAGGACATGGTTTGAATTCTCCAAGAGATGAGTACACCTGTGCCCCTCACTGTGCATTAACAAACCTTGGGAGCACCTTCTGCATTCATATTTCCTAAATAATCACATTTTGGATCAGCAGTTGGTGTGAAGCCAAGGAGCCCTTAGCCCTGTGAACACTGCAGGTTGTGCAGTGAATGGTGAGCCCCTGGCAGGGTGCCTGGGCTCGCAAGGACCACTCGGAAGAGGGAGAGGGTATTTCTGTTCCTGGCCAAATTGCAGTGTTAGCTTTTCTATTTTCAGGGCAGCCAGGTGGCCACCCATGTGGAGTTTCATTATGGGACTTTTAAAAAATATTTTTAGAGGCCATTAGGTAAGTTTAAGATGGCATCTACTTTGGATTATGCCTGAGTAAGGTGGGCTCAAAGCAAGAAGGTAGGACCTGTCTGCCTTGTAACATCTTCCTGCAGAATTTGTTGTTTGACCATAGCATCCCTTCAGATGAAGGGTTTCCCTGTTCTTGGAGCTAGGACTGGAGCTCCTGTGGCATGCACATCCTCTGGTGAGCAGAAACTAAGATCGTTATAACAAAAAATCTGGTCTGAAATGCCAAGTGGAGCAGTATGATTCCAGTCATAATAGTTAAAAGAAGAAATCAGCTTATCCAAGTACCTTCTGAATGCAGCAATTTTGCAAGATAGTGTGCTCTTAATTGTTTCCCATAGCAAAAGAATAGGGAAATGTTCCCCTCCCCATCTCTTTGTAGCATGGAAAGGATAAAAATCTATAGAAGGGAAAGTTTGTTCTTTGATTGAACCTTAAGCATCTGCATTCCCTTTGAATTAGCTGTGATGCTTTTAGCTGAGAAACTGTGCAAATCCGAGGGAGTTCATTGAATAATAAATCAAGGCATCCATCCAGCAAAGTACATCGTAGCCCTTTGAAGTCGATGAAAAAATACCTTTTTGATCTGAAAGAGAATTGTGTGCTCAGCTTCAGTGCCTGGCTGATGCTAATGCAGGGTTTGAGCTCAGCTCCAGTGCCCCCCAACACAGAGGTGGGGGGCAGGAGCAAGCGTGGGCTCATGAGCAGCTGCTCCCCATTTGCCCAGGACTTCTCAAAGACTAGGAGACCTGAAGAGCAAAAAACTGCAGCCATTGGAAATGAGGACTGACCTGGAGAAGAGCAAGTTCATTTGCAGAACTGTCTAAAATTTTATTGCCTATAACTTTTTCTCCTTCTGAGGCTTTCTGCGGTCTGAGTCGCACTAATACAGAAGCCTGGCTTTGTAAGTGGAAGGAGCTGAAAAACAGCACCAATAAAAACTGTAAAGCCCTCAAAGATTTTTAAAATAGTGCTTCTGTAAAAGATGTGACATATATGCCGGGGCAGAGCGCAATAAAGATTTTTTACTAGCGCTCTTCACAACTTAGTTGTAAGTTGTACAGCTGTCCCAAACTCCCCTGATAAAGCCTTTCTGGCTGTGTACATCACTATAATTGTATTGCCTCATGCATACATGCATGGGTACATGTTTGTGTTTAGAACTGCCTTTCTTACACACTCAGACACACATACAAATAGTTACACACTCACACTCTTATTGCTCTTGATCTAGGTGGAAATGGCTTGTTTTAAATGCAGCCTTTTCATCTTGAAGGTCAATTAAACCAAGTTGGAGGTCAGATAAAATAAAAGGGACAGAACATTTGCTTCTTGGTGTATCTATTTCTGTAATGTTATCAGTGCATGTGGTTTTATTTCTAGCATTTTGTTCCCGGGGCTTCCTCTAAGGCTGAACAAATTGAATCAGTTGGATGTAGTACAGCTTCCAATTTGGGGTTAGAAATCCATTAAATTGCTTGGTACTTTGTTGGCAGTACAAAAGTGCTTGGAGTGGAAGTGCATTATGATTGGACATTGATTACTCGAAAGGAAAGGGGTTGCTTGTGTAAACCACACACCTCCAGCCAGGATGGCCAACTTAAGGGTTTTTTTAGCTTAAAATCTTCAGGTTTTGCCCTTAAAATGCTGTTCTTTATTCCAGAGAAGAGCTATTTTTAAACTGGAAATGGAGAGCTGTCTGCCATGTGTTCCTCACACCTCTGGGGGATTAGAGCTGGCCCTGCACCACACAGCGCTGCCAGCCCGTGGGTAACTAGTCCTTGAGATGGTCTGAGGTTATATACCTCATTCCTTTCCACACACAAGATGTTTGGATTTGGCCAACCTCTCTGTTTGAGCCCATGGCATTGGGGAGTGCTGGGAATGTCCTTGTTCTGGAAGATTTCTAGCTGAGTAAGCTGATGGTGGGCACAGCAAGGAGTGCAGTGCTGTAATTCCTCTTGCACTGCTGCTGGGATCAGGGAGGGCTTTATTTCCACTGTGTAGGGCTGCAGAGTTGCCTGGGTGTCCTGTGAGAGCAGAATTACTGCTGCCAGGGGGGAAGAGAGGAGCGGACCTGGGAGGGGTGACCATAGCTCTGTCCTGGCAGCCCCAGCCGGGTGGGCTGCGCTGGCTCTGCTCCTCGGCTCGTTAAACTTTGCAGCACCTCTAACGAGGCACAGCTTCAAGGCAGAGGGTCTGCTGAGAGTTTTCTGGATGACAGCACAGCAGATGCTCTGGGTGGCTGGGGAGGAGCAGCCACTGGTGAAAGCACGATGTATTGTGGCCAGCCAGCGGTTCTTTCTGGGAAATGCCTCTAGAAACTCTTGGGTACTATCAGTGTATGAGAGCAGGAGGTGGTGCAGCCCTTGTGTGAGTGAAAAGCAGCATCAAGTGCAGCAGAAGCAGGAGCAAGCCTGGAATGAGCCCCCATGCATGAGCTGCAGGAAAAATCTGCACACTTTTTGAAAGACTTTTCCCCCAACTCTTTGCTTGACTTGTTTTAACCAGTGTACAAATATTCCTTTGTGCCACTTCTAAGCAAGCATGTTTTTTGGGGGGGATCAGTTCTTCCTGATTAACTATTAATAAGAGGCACGAGAGAGTGAAACGCTGAGCAAACACGGTGGGAGAGGGCTGTGTGCCCTGTCCCCACCATTAATGATTGACTGGGCAGGGCAGGGCTGTGCCCAGCGCTGTCACTGGGACAGGCAGGGCCAGCTCTCTCATGGTGGGCTCTGCAAAGGGCTAATTGCAGCTGTGTGCTGAAATTTCTTCCTCAGGGCTTGGTGATCCCTCATCCTGGTGTGCAGTAATGCAGATGTGCTGCTGCATAGTGGCACCAAGAGTGTTGTGCCTCATTGTGCATTTACTAAATTAGTATTTCTGATAAACAGTGGTGTTGGAGCAGTGAAAAAATATTATTTTGGCTGACTAAGGTCTCTAAGCTTACCAGAAACACTTGCAGACAGGATTGAAACCACTTGAATCCCCAGGGTGAGCAGAGCACATTACAATTCTGTGTTCTCAGAGAAAACTTATCTTGAAATATGGATTAGTCAGTATTACTGAATGATTGACCTTTGAAGTTTCCTAAAATCATGGCAACTTTTGAACAGTGTTTGAGGAATTTCTGAATTATCTCTCTCTCTTCTCTCTGCGCTCAACTTGTAACCCACAGCTGGATTTTGCAAAGTCATGTGGTGGGAGGGTTCGGCTGCCAGCAGTCAAACATGCTGCTGTGGGTCTTCCCAAACATCTGAAAAAGCCAAAGGTTTAGCATGGTTTATCTGCTGTGAGTACTTGTGAAAAATTGCCCAACTTTCAGATGAAAATATTTGCTTTGCAAAAGGAGCTGTTTTTGAAACTGTAAATAGCACTTAATGCTGATTTATCAATGTAGCTTGTTATTGTTAAAGAAGGCTGAGCAGTTCTAAGGTAGATATGTATAGTAAATTACATAGTTGTTAATCCTTGATAAATTGGTTTAATATGTTGAATACACACTGGGGAACCTTAATTGAAAATGTTAGTAAAGAAGTCATGGCCTTTATTGATTTACCAAAGAAACACAGCAGTGATGGAAGCAGGAGCAATTTGTTTTGTGAGTATTTTGTTTATGAGCTGGGCTATCCAGCCCTTGCTGCAGTGGTTTAAGACACTGTGCTTTGCTTTGTGGATGAAAAATCCACAAAAAAAAAAAAAAAACGAGAAAGAAATTTGCTATCAAATTAGAAAAAGGTGAGATCGCTTATACACAGTTGAACAAACAGCTTGCGGGGTTTTGGTTTTAGGGTATGTCTTTCTTATGGCAGTAGTTAGGACTTTAATTAAAGCAATAAACCCAGAACAAACCTTATGGGTGTCAGGGCAGATGATGGGTGGAGTTTTATTTGTGGGTTAAAAAACCTTCCACATCCTGCTTTTCTTTCCAACTTCTTACCTGTCACAGGTGGCAAAGCAGGATTGGTTTACATGAAATTGCTTTATAATTATTCTTATTTAGATGCTCATGCCCTCTTTGAAATGCGTTTTTGCTTTGATGCAATCCTTGGAGCTGATGCCTTGGTGTGTTTTGGAGAGGATCAGTCTCCTTCAGGCAGTGCAGTTTAATATAAGAGGCAAATATAGTGAAAGATTGCAGCAATTAAATGCTGCCTGCCCTAACCCTTACAGCATCCCCTGCATACAATGCTGCCTTTGACGGGCTGTGCTGTTGGGAGCAGAGGAACGTGTGACCCCGACGGGAGGGTTTGCAGCCTGAGTGGCTGTGTGCCTGTGGCTAATGCTCCTCTCAGGAGCAGAGAAAGCATTGCTGAATACCTTGTCATTCGTGCTTCCTTTGCCCTGCCAGCCTCTGCTGGTGTGAGTCCCTGGGAAGCTGCTGGGAAGGGCTGAGTGTCCCCAGGAAAGAGGAGCTGGGACTGGGGCGTGTCTCACTGCAGGGTCAGGGGCTCCCAGTCCTCAATCTGCCACTGAGACAGTTGGGTGACTTTCAAATTACTTCAGTTCTTGAAATCTCACTTCTTTTGGAACATGGAGCAGTTGAAATGCTGAGAAAACCCTTGTTGAGGGGGCCAGGATCAAGCTCTGGTGGAATGAGTGTCCTCATGTCTCTTCTGATGGTGCAGAATCATAGCAAGAGGTCCTTGAGTACCTGAGTTACCCAAGTGCTTTGTACATATGTTGTAGGGTATGTGCATATATGTGTGATTATGTTGATCAAGTTGAATTTAATCCTTCAGTCTTAAAAAAAGAAATAGAGCAGGGGTGTTCGGAGGAGATGATCTTCCAAGAAAAATAAAAGAAAAAAAGCAGACAAGAACTCTACTTCAGTTTTGCTAAGGGTATTAAAATAGGAGGAAATGGGATCCTAGGTTTTGTCAAAACACATTTGTGTAAGCCAAACAGGGCCTAAAATAACCTGACACTGCCCTGTTGAAAGAGATAAATAAGCCTGTAAAAATTCTTGGTGCAGGCAATGTGGAAGCCCCAGCAGCAGCGCAATGTTACCCAGAGCTCCTGCAAAGGACTCCTGCCCTTCCTTAGCTCTGAAAGTTACTTGAAGGTAAGATAATTCCTGAATTCCTTGAACCATACCAACCACACGCTAAATTAAATTGTAGTCCAGCACAATGCTTCTCAGTGATGTGGTTTGAATTAGTGTTCTTTGCGTTAATGGCTGCACGCATCCGCTGGAATCGGCGTGGTATCAGTTCTGGGGGGATCATGCTGCAGGAATTTCCTTTAGACGGTATCGTTGCTCATGACTGAGAGTGATTCATGGTGCAGTTTTCTTGGTGTCTGGATGACCTCTCAAAGTTTGTCTTCACTGTCAAATTAGCTCATATTATGGCTCGAGGGTTGCCCTTAAGTTGACTCCCTCCTGCACATAAAGCCCCTTATATGAGCAGGCTGTTAACCCAAGCCAATATGATGCTGCTGCTGCTGCTAATTTGAACAAGGACATAAGTAAAGCTTGAGTGAGCACATCAGCTGAGCCACTCACAGAACCCCTCAGTGGTGGGGCACAGCTTCACCCATGTGGGTGCTGTGTGGCCTCGCTGTGTCCTGCAGAGTCCCCTTGTTCCCTCCAAAGCACTCAGAGCAGGGAAATGGGACATTCACCTCTCTGGTGCCCTGTGTTTTGTTGCTCCTACCTCCTTCTAGGAGGTCACTCTTTGCCATGCTTGGTGTGGACCGTTTCTGTGCTTCATTTCAGAGTCTCTTGTAAGCTAAATGCTTTGCACTTGTAGGCAGCACACTGTGCTCGGGGTACCCTACAAAATAATTCACAAGGGGCTCAGCTCAGGGCACAGGGGCTGAAAAGCTGCCTGGTGGAAAAGGCCCTGAAGGGTCCTGATTGACAGCTGTCTGAACACGAGCTAGTGAGTGCCCAGGTGGCCCAGAAGGCCAGTGGCACCCTGGCGTGCACCAGCAGTAGTGTGGCCAGCAGGACTGCGGCAGTGATCACCTCCCTGCTCTCAGCCCTGGGAGGCCTCAGCTCGAATCCTGGGTTCAGTTTTGGGCCCCTCATGACACACATGGAGGTGCCGGAATGTGTCCAGAGAAGGGCAGTGGAGCTGGGGAAGGGTCTGGAGCACAGCTCTGATGAGAAGAGATTGTTTGGCTGCTCTTGTCTCGTGGGAGTGGAATTTGGACCTGTCCTGTGCACAGGAATCAAAAATGGACTAAAGCAGCTTCTTTCTGTCCTGCCAGTCCATACAACCTGAAGCCCTGCAGTCTGATGGCTTTGTGCTTCAGCGTTAATGCTCACATGTCACTGCTTACGAGGACTCTGCCATCTCTCTGGCACCTCACAAATTTGGTTAAAAGAGACATTTGAGTGTGCTTTCATCCTGCACAGCTGTACCCTTGTAGCACGGGCGGTGTGCTCCCTCTCTTGCTCCCCTGGCCCCCATCCCCAAGCTAATTCAGCTGCAGCCATGCTTTTCATACCCACTCAAGTGTGCATGGGGCCTCCATTCCAGCGCTGTAAAGCCATCTACAAACATGTGGGAAGAGGATGGTGCCTATTCAGTAAGCTGCAGACTAGGCAGCTATCTTTCGACAGATGAGCCAGAGGAATTTCTACTGCAGGGCTCAATTGTTCTGGGCCCTCGGCTCCCTTTTGTGCAGGAGCAATGAAAAGTTGTGTTATGACAACGGTTGACAAAGTGTTTAATGAAAGCCACAGTTGGCAGTGACAGAATTTCAAGCCATCCTCCTTTTCTCCAGTGCCTGTCATCAAAAGGTGCAGAAACACTTTTGACATAATCTTCTGCACTGACAGATAAATGGTTTTGACGTAAGGGTCGGAAACCTTCACCTTGCTGAGCAGAATTCAGCCATCATCGTGGTGAGCAGAGACCAGGAGACACACGTCTTTATTCCTTTGTCTGGCAAGCCAGCCAGGCACCTCTGTTTTCAACAGAGATGGCTTTTCTCTGCACTGGTCAAGTTCCCAAAGCAGAGCCAAAACTTGTACATGAACTCTTGGTCTACCCTGCACCTTCCCCAAGGGGTTCAGAGAGCTGACTGATCCCTCACTGGCAAGCAGGACTCTTTCTGTGACAGCATGATTTCTTTGGGGAGGTAGTTTGAGCATACCTGGTTATTTAACGAGACTTTGCTTTCAGTCTCTGCAGTGTTCAGTGATCCACAGTGCCACTTTCACAATGCCAGCTGAAGGCAAACACTGCTTTCACAGAGATTGGAATGGCTGAAAAGACAGAACAGGGCCCTTCCCATATTGATTTAACAGGCTCTCAGTTCCCAATCATGGGCATCTTAGTGACAGGAGGGGAAAACCCTACATTGTTGGATTAGCCAATACAAGGAAGACTTAAAGCATGTAATGGATAAATAATATGCAGAGCACTTCTCATGCCAGTAAGTCAAAATAAAGTTTAAAAACGCCCAGCTTTCCTTGTTCAGTAGAAGCTGATATGAAAAAAACATCTGAACATTAGGGGCCCCTCAGGTTGGTGGTTCTGCTTTTTCTCCTCTGCCAGCTGTAAAACTTCTAACCTTTGTAGGATGCTTCCCTGAACTCGCAGCCCAGGCTCTTGTCCTGAATTTATATTAGTTGAATTCTGTTTTCTTTCCACAGTTGCCTTGGAGGGATCAAAATATCCTTGCGTGAGTAACTCAACAGTAACATGTACCCAGGAGAGAAGCAGAGCGGGCACTGGGCAGTTTGTGGGCAGTGCCACATTTGGGCTCAGCTAGCCCCAGGTGGAGGTGCCAGGAAATGAGCAGGACATGCACCTGAGGCATGGGCTCTTGGAACTGGCATAGAACACTGTAGGTGATGCTTTAAACTGGGACTTTGAAGAGATGCTCAGATGGAGCTCAGATGGATGCTTTGAAGAGATTCTGAGATAGCTCAGGTGGCTTGACTGGGGAAAGGACAGGGTTTTGGCGTTGGGAGCTGATGGCTCTCTTTCTTTGAGGAAGGCACTTTGGAAAACTGATAGCAGAAACATGTGTTCAGTGATCCATTGGGTGACTGTGTGGCATCATCCCAAGGCAGTCCTGGAGAAGGAATGCATTCTGTGCTCCAGAGGAGCAGTAGATTTGTCAGCTTTCACTGATGGCACAGCTGTGCCCCCAGACTTGGCATCTCCAGTCAGCCTGCACTGCTCAGAGAGGCCAAACTGGTGGGGACATTGCAGCCCCTGCAGTGCTTTGGTCACTGCTGGACATTTGGGACCCATGCTTCGGGGTGGGAGAGCATCGTGTGCACCCATGACCTCAAGTTTTGAGTTCCCTTCTTTATTTGCATTACTGGAGCCCAGCCAAGATTGAGGCCTCACTTCATCAGCATTGGGCAAACCAAGACAATACCTACCTCAATTTTATTTACAGTCTAAATAGACAAGACAGACAAAGGGTGGCTGTGGAAACAAAAGCGCTGGAGAGGTGATGTGACATGACCCGGTCACACAGCAGGAGATTAAGAGAGCCAGGAATAGACAGAGGTTTCCTGACTCCCAGTCCCAATGATCTATCTATTGGAGCACGTTAATTCTTTCTCTCACTTAAATGCTGTGACTGGCATGCCAAATACTGCCTAGTGAGGGGATCAGAGTTCTGGGAAACACATCCTTTGATTGCTAATGCTTCAGGCTAGAAATTCTTGGGTATTTTAATATAAGTTAAAATACAGCTAGAGTTAGAAACTCGGTAAACTTTATTTTGGCATCTCTATGTAATTTCAAGTCTCCTGTTTATTCTGTATTGACTGTATTTCTAGCTTTCATTTCCCCACTGATTTTTGAACAGTGTGTTGTACATTTAGTGAGGATACTTGGTGGTTGGAGTGAGTAGTGTGGGGAGGACTGAAGATTTTGGCATGCAAGAAGATGGAGTTCACCTGCATTTCTGCAGCAACCATTGGAAAGTCTTTGTGTTGCTGGAGCAACAAAATCTGTCTGTGCTATCTGAAGAGCCAGCTACTTGTACAGTGACTTTAATGTTCAAATGTCTTGAACAGCAGCAACAATAATCAGAAAGTCGCTTTGGGCGATGTTAAACTGCGGCCGTGAAATCCTTTAATTTATGAAGACTTTTGTTTATTCGCTTGTGAGCTTCATGTCAGCGTCGCTCAGTGCCTGAGCATGGACTAAGCCAGGGATCTGGTCCCTCTCATGAGCGTGGGGGTGATCAGTTTTGGTGCATGTGTTCTTGTTTCTTGCTTCATAAAATAGCCTCTTAGCCTATTGCAGAAGAATGTGTTGAGGAGAAATACATTACCTTAAAAAATGCAAAGATTGGCTGCTGTAGAAGGCACAGAAATACATGAAAACGGATGGATTCATGCACGGTCATGTCTGGCTGTATTTCCCCCTCACAGTTTGTCACTCGTATTTCTGTGTCGGCTTTATTGTGCTGAGCCTGTAGGACGTTACCTGTTGTATTTTCTCTTTTTGCCTGTAAATCACGCAGGGACAAGCTCCAACCTGATCTTACTGTGTGGTTTAAGAAAAAAAAAAAAGTAGTAATGTAATCTGTGTGCAAATTGCACTTTAATTCGTAATTGTGCTATGAATATGGACTTGGCTTTCAAACGCACTCCGAGTTTAAACTGCAGTTTGACTTTTATTTAGATAAATGCCTTTGAGTTCATAGTGAAATGGATATCTGCTGTAGACTGGTATTGATTTAAAGGTCTCTTGAGTGTTTTAAAAGACAGTAGGGGCTTACAGGACAGCATATTTTAAACCAAGATGCTTGGTTAGGTTTTACACTCCTGTATAGCTTCAGTTCTAGGCTCTGTTAAGAGCTACCCTGTGTTGATTTGTAGAGCCTTCTTCCGCAATAAGTATTGGCAAAAAATGGAACATTTTGGGCAAGATGCAAGGAGCTGTCTTCATAGCTGACTGCTCTGAGATGATGGGGAACAGTGTGATGTGAGAGCCATCAAATTATTCCCTTGTCCAGAGGAATGCTTTGAGGACTTCCCATAAAGGCATTACAAGAGGGCAGGTGATCAATATCTGCTTTTTAGCTTGAAAGAGGTGTTTATCCCTTGCTGCTAATCATGCAGAGTTGGTGAGCTTTGTAGTCCTTCAGGTCTTGGTATTTGTAAGGCTGCTGTGGGATTTCTCTTTGGTTGCCACAGAGTGCAGTGGGTCAGTGTGAGCAGTTCAAGAGGCATTTTCCATCAGTGCTCTTCTGGCAGCTACCTTTTTTTTGTGTGCCTCAGCTCTTGGGTCATGGAGCAGTGGTAAAAGTTCAGTAGGTGCCTCGGTGACTTAGGTCCTGTTTACCTGCTTGGGTTCCAGACCTGCTTGCTTTCTGTGGGCACAGTTTTAAAGCAAAGCAAAACACAAACCAGGGAAGGTTTGTTTTCTAGTCAGACTGGCTTGGTGGTTTGAATAAGCAGCTCAGTGTTTGAGGGCTTATCTGAAATCAGGCCATGAATCTTTTGGGTTGCGTTCAGAGGTGCAGTAAGAGGGTGTAACCTCCCTGCAGAGGAGGCAGGAGGCTTGAATTTTACCCAGGGTAATATCCTAGAGCAGGGTGTGGAACGGAGTAAAATTAAAGAAGTCCCCCTCACAATTTCCTTACAATTTACTGTGGTTGCTTTTCTGCTACCACCCATCAATTTGCCTCCTCCCTCTTTAGATTACACACTCACAGAAACATGCCAGCACTGCATACAGAATGTTAATTAAAGCACTTGTTACCGTTCTGCATCATTAGTCACTTGGTCTTAATTGATCTGTGTTCCCCTGGTTAGTCCTAGCTGCAGGTTTGACCTGTCCCATGTGGTGTGCTGAGAGTGCATATCTCGGAGGGAAGACTCTGCTGTTGCACTGTATGATGATACATCAGAGCATGGCAAAGCTCTGGCTTGTAGTTTCTGGAGATGGCACTTAATTTGCATTATTTTGCCTGTTTGCTGTCCCTAGCAATCCTTGCAGTGTGTTCCTTCCTGCAGCATGTTGAGCTCTGGATGCGTTTCCAGGCAGGGATATGTCCTGTGAGGAAGGTCTGCTCTCCCACCAGGCTGCTTTCAGATAATACAGCACAATCCATTTGTCATTCATCACTGCTAGAATATGATTTAGGCTTAGATTTGGGCTGTTGGGTAGTTGGAAAGTGTTGGTTGTACCAAAGTGTGAACTACTGTGTGGCTTGAAAGCTGTATTCACTGATTAAAAAAAAGAAAAAACATTTAGTGATATACTAACTATATCATCATGTTAGAAAATGTAGACTATATTTTATGTTTACACATAGTAAATGTACATACCTATATGTGTGTATTTTGTATGTAACACACAGTGGTATAAAAAATACTCCATGTGAATATAGCCATAAAATATTTAGTGGAAGGTTTGTTGATTGTTTCAGTTCAGACTTTAATTTGTCAGGAAATATCCTATTCATCTGTGATTAGTTTTGTGGTTGTGAATAACCAATAGTAGAATAATAAATGTAATTGTGTAATATGAAGACAAATTAAAACCACACTAATCTAATGCAAAAGAGGAAAAAGCTTAGGGAGAGCTAGATAACATTTTTGTCATGTCATTTTTGTCAACTAAACTCACTCATGTATTCAGCAGAAGAGTGCTGCTCTCATGTTTAAGTTCTCTTTTTAAAAAAACCCAAACCCAAACCCTCCCAGTGCAATCCAGAATAATTAAGATGACTGTTTTGCTGAACAGGGTGACTGCAGTTTGCTGATCCCACTGTCTTTTATTTTAACAGAAACCTGAGCTACAACAAGTTGACAGAGATCGATCCTTCTGCCTTTGTAGAGCTGTCGAACCTGCAGGAAGTGTAAGTATTCCTTCAAAGGTTTTAATTGTATTTTGCCAGGGCTGCTTGTGGGCCAGGAGGAAATTTTATCTCGTTTCCTAAGACAGTACCTTCCTTTAGCCAACTTGAATGAGCAGGTCCGACTTGATGTGGAGGTTTTCTCCCTCCATATTGTACCTGTGCTGCTTTTTTTAAAACTAATCAATTAGCAGAACACAACATCCCAATTAAAACAGCAGAGCTGTTATTGGAAATCGTTGGAGTTTGCCTCCCTCGGTGTTGTGCAATGCTCAGAGGGAGCAGTTCAGCACACCTGAGCATACACACAAAGCTCCTTGCTGAAAGCATAACCCTGAAGCAAGGCAGAACAGCCTGGAGTGTGATATCTGATGCCAACCTGGCCCAAATCTCCCAGGAAACAAAGGTGTAGTGTAGTGGATAACAAAGCACTTAACTATGTCTCCTCCTGTCAGAGCTTTGTGCTCCTTTTGGAGCCAGAGCAGATTCTGCTGGGAGTCTTGCTAGGAGAGGCTAAACCAGCAGAGCTGTCTTCTGCTCTGGTGGGGGAAAGAGGAGCTGGTGAAGGTCTGAGTGGCTGTGCCAGACCCTCCTTGCTGGTAAAAGAAACGTTTTTTGAGGAACTGCAGGATTTCCAAGGTCCCGATCTCTGTGAAGGCTCAGCAGTTTCGCTCACAGAGGGGCTGCATGGTCAGCCATTCGCAGGGATTCCTGGAGCTCCAGTTTTGGGGTTTGAAAAGCAAAAGTGACTGAAATTGCAGGCGGTAGGCTGAGGTAATGAGCTCGTGTTTGCCTGGTGAATCGCTGGCATACTTGAGGTTTGGGCTCTGTTTGAAGAGCTACTGATGCCTCATGGGAAACTGAAAAAACATTTCCTTTCAGAAACAATACTCTGCTCTATCATGCATTTTCTCTTGTCCTCTGTCTGTTTTCATTAAGTGTTGGCTCTGGGACTCATGGAGGGGCCGGCTCCTGTTTTTTTGCCTATTCTTAAATAGGCAAAAAGTGGAATTCTCCCTTACTGATGCCTCCTGGATTGGACTATGGGGATGAATGTAGCATCTCTCCTCTGACCTGATTGTCCCTGGTTCTTCTGCTTACACGAATAGTAGGGTCTTGCTGAGAATCATTATTACGTGAGGAAAACATATCGGAAGTGACTGATATGCTCTGAAATCAGCTCATCACAATCTTCAGAGAGAAAGTGATGCAGGTCAGCAGAACGCTGCCTGTAGGATCTGTTTTCTCAACTTCTCTTTAAACTGTGGAAAGCCTTAAATTGCTCTGAGCTTAAAGAAGAGAATTGCAGCCCTGATCCCATGAGACTTTAGAATTATCCTAACATGATTGTGGCTTAGCAATAGCTTTTATTCATGGAAGTGCCTGAAGACGTGTGACTTCAGGGAGCAGGGGTGGGAAGTGTGTGTGGCTTCTAATTCCCCACGTAGGGAATTCCCTTGAGCAATGTGTGTAAGAGCAGGAGAAGCCCTGCACTGAACAGCTAAATGCTATAAAAAGGTGTCAGGGCTTTGGGGGAGATAAGTAATGCAGCCCACAAAGTAATGAGCAGATAAGAGCTGCTCGCTGTGTCAGAAAGACAGCGTTAGGGAACAGGGAGAGAGCAGAAGAGTGAGTAGGAGGGAAAGGGAGCAGTCAGAAATGGGAGACTGGAAGGGAGGCAGAGGTCTGGAGCAGAGCCTGGAAGGCAGGCTCTGGGAAGTGTGAGGGAGAAGCTCTATTAAAAGCCCTATCTACTAATCTTGGTTGCTTTTGAATAACAGCTAAACCACAGACCACTGAAATAAACTTCATTTCACAAGGAGAACCACATCTATATTGCCAGAGCATCTTCTTTCTGAGGCTTTTTTTTTTTAAGCACTTTACAAACATTCATGAAATAAGCATCATGCTGTGGCATGTCTCGAGAGCAAGTCAGTGTTTCTCTGTGCATGCTGTGCTGGGCAAACCAAGGCACCCTCAGGGAAAGAGATTGCCCCAAATAATAGATGCATTGATAAGACCTGAAACCTCCCATGATGCTTCAAACGTGCTGTCTGTGGTTCCTGAGCATTACACAAGGCTTAAAACTCTGTGTGTGTCTCTCTGTGTGAATAATTAGTGTGGTATATTTTGAAAACATTTTGTTTTCCCTTGATTTTAAGAAAATGTCTGCAGACCAAAAGATTTAAACTTCATAGCTTATCTTCAATGCTGTTTTGCTTTACTGAGATTGTGATAAAGTAATAGCAGAATTCACCCTACACTTTTTCCTTTCCCTGAGTTTAGGCTGTTGCTTGTGTGGTTTGTTTTGGTGGCCTTTATGAGAAGGTTTTTTAAAAAGTTTTAAGTCTGTGTAGGTTGAAAGTGATGCAAAAAGTGATGCAAAACCCTGTGATCCCACTTGCTCTGAAATAAGTGGTGGAGGCTTGGGGTAGGGGTTGGACTGGGACATTACTTTCCTTCAGGACAGCTGATCTTTCTCTCATCCCCTTTGGTGGCTTCATCTAATGACAATCCCTTGTCCCCATTCCTTGGTGGGAAGGATGGATGGAGGGTGCTGCTGTGGGGTAGCCCAGTGGTCCCTTCTGGGGTTTCCTCAGGTCATATGGATCATGGGATCCACAAAACCGATGTTTTCATGGCTCTCAGGCTTTCCAAGCTCGTTGGTAGCAAAGAAAGTAGTAACCATGCTAAAATTCCTCTCCAAACAACTCACCTTTTATTTTCTAAAGTGCCTTTCACTGAAAGCTCTGGAGAGCTGTGCTATTTTTGAGCAGGCTCCATTTCAGCTTGACACCAGCCTGGCAACTGGACTGTAAATATTTTATACGGGTGGCCCCCCCTCCTCTTCTGCTTCAGCATCCCGAGGCAGCGGGTTTGTGTCGTAAAAGGCGAGGGCTGGAGAAGAGAAAGCAGCCTGAAAGTTTAAAGTTGTTGAGCCTGGCTGTTCTGAGTGGTTTTTGCCCCTCATTTTTTTTCTTTTTTAATTCCTTTACATGGGGGAAAAAGGGAAGGTGAGTGGGAAATCCCAGGCAAATGGAGAGCTTGGCTGTCTCCTCTGTGTCAGCAAGTGGTGCCTGTGAGCCAAGAGAGAAAATGAGGTGGGAGAACCACTTCTGACTGACTCCTGACATGACAGGAGGCTGATATATGAATATCACACTTATGTCAGAGGAGGGTTTGACCATTTGTGAGACGCCGGTTGGTGTCGGAGCTGCTTAACCAGAGCTGACCCAGGCTTCTTCTTCTCCAGAAGATGCTCAGTTAGATGTTAATGAAAACATGCCACAAATAAGCATTTTAATGCTCTTTCCATCTTGCTCTGTACCTTTGGAAGCTCTAGACCATGTTGTAATATGAGCAACAGTGAGCTTTTAGTTGCAGAGTGGAGCTCCTTGCTGAATTGCAATGCATCTGGCTTTTTTCCCTTACATTTTAAGGCATGGGTATAATGTCAGAGGCAGAGGAAAGCTTTTATCCCAGCAGTGCTTGGAACTCCTCGTGAAATCAAATATCTTGCCTCCTCTCAGAGGAGCCAGAAGGGAAGTTCTGGGATGAATGTGCCACTGCCCCCTCTCCCACCTGCCAAAAATAGTGTTAAAGAAAGGGGGGGAGGGAAAACCCAACATAATTTAGGATTGCCCCTATTTGTGCCTGTGGCTTAGCACACCTCAGCTGTGCAGCTCTGGGACGCTGCGCTTTGCACCCAAATTGTGATGTTTTCAGGATTCCCTGCGGAAGGGAAGCACTTGGCAGGGCAGCAGTGACTGAAGAGGCTCTGCTGGAGCTGGAGCGATGGGATCAGAGGTGTTTTGGGGTCCAGGGAGCCTGGCCGGGGCCTGGCCGTGATCCCTGCAGCAAGGGGGGAGCGGGCGAGAAGGCTGAGAAATTAGGTAATTTTCAAGCAGCCAGCTGAGCGACTGTTACAGTAATTAATTGACTAATTCACCGTACAAACAAGGGCTCTTTAAAGCAAGGAAGAGGCAGTCACATGGCCAGGATCTGTTTTCAGTCAGGAAAACACTTCAGGCCTTAGGCCTTTGCAGGCCTGCGGTGGCTCTGGAAGCACAGGCCCTGCGGAGGGCCGCGGCACAGGGCCTTCCTCAGCGCTTTAAGGGAGAGGATGGAAGGGGAAAAAGCCCTGTTCTTCTAAAGACTGCATGGTGGAAGCAGTGATGGTGGCTCCAGTGATGGTGGCTCTCGTGTTAAAGAGAAAGGTGTGGCCATCAGAGGTCCAGACAAACCCCAAGATGGAGGCTTCCGCCCCAATGTCAGTGTCAGGCACTCCCCATCTTCTCTGCTATTCCTGGGCACAGGCTGCTTGGCTTCAACCCTTAATTTCTGTTTCTTGCAGGCGACTGGACAACAACGAGCTGACTGCCATTCCCTCGCTGGGATCTGCTGCTTCCAGCGTCCGCTCCCTCCACCTGTAAGTCACTGCCACCTCCTTGGGCTCGGGGCTCTCTGTGGGGTGGGTTTAGCTGCCTCCGAGAGTTTCGTGTGTGTCTCACTCGTCCCTGCTGACTCTAGATTCCATTTCCGGGCTTGTTGGCACCTTAATTAAGACACATGAACCGGGGTAGTGTAATTTGTGTGAGGTTGTGTTGTGCTTATGGTCAGTGGTGACTTACGTCAGTAAATTCCACAGGTTGAGTAAAACTTTTTTCTCGTCTGCCTTTGGGTTTCAACCATTAGGTCATACTTGTGCTATTAAATTCTACCTTTTCTTTATTGTTATTTTTTTCCCCTGGCCCTGTTCTGATCATTTCTTCTTTCCTCTTAAAGCTGGAGATTATTCACATCTTAATCTTTCAGGAAACTCATCCCAGACCTGTTTTTACGGTCTCTTTCAACTTCTTTTAAACATTTTCTTTTGAGAGAGCAGTGATTGTAAAGCGTGATCTGCAGAAGGTTTGAAGTTCCTAACTTTAGTCGTTTAGACGACCACAGAAGCATTAGACACCAGAGAGCCCTCGTGTACACCTGCAACCAAGGATCTTGGGTTGATGGTGCTATTGAAGGGAATAAAATCATTAAATATCAAACTACTTAGTACCTGAAGAGTGTGGATTTCTAAAATTATTTTTGCATGTGTCTGCTTGTAATGCGCACTGGGGAGGAATTTTGCTGAGGTATGCAAGATACCTCCCAGGTTCCTGGGAAGCGTTTATGGCTAATAGGGACTCCAGCAAAGTGCTAGAACAGTTCCAGTGGTTGCTTCCAGCCTGCATGGCCTTACAGTGCACACCTGCAAGCAGATATCTGTATTTTCCATGGATTTGGTACTTCTTGTGGTGGAAAATGCCTGGGACCACACCAAGCTGATTGGCCTCTCATGCTCAAAAGGCTCTTACTCTGAGACAGCCTTGGTGTGTTGACGCACTGTGCTGCCACATTTGTGCTGTGCATCAGGGTTCGAAAAAGAGCTCCAGAAATCTGATTTATGGATGGAAAGCTTGCATAGAATTTGCCATCCAGGGGTATAGTTTTAGGCCCCCCAGATCAGCTTCTCTCTCTCGTGAAGTCTATAAATGCTCTGAGTTCCACAAGCCCCTGTTGTTATTTTTGCTATTAATTTAGCTGTTGGCAAAGGACCAAATTGCTGGAGCTTTGGGTTTTTTATTCCTGAAATGAAATAAGCAGTTTGGAAAGGAGGAATAGTGGCTGGTGGCAGGCAGTAGATTTACAGCTCTTCTGAAATTTCAGAGTGGTGCAGAAGGAAGGAGAAGGTACAAAGCCAAATGATAAAAGGATGGTATTCCAAACAGATCTGCTTAGTATCACTTTCCAGAAATCTGAATTGCTCTCCTCAGCTGCTACACATAAATAACTCTGATAGTGGGATTTGTAACACTGCTGTCATACTTCTGCAAGAAGGATCTCTTTGTTTAGCTTGTATCAGAGAATGCCACTTTTCCCCCCCTTACATTTCCTTTTAATTTTTATCAGCGATAAAAATAACCTGAAAGATGTTTTAAAGTACCTGCTTCAATCGATGTTGCTGACTCACATTTGAATGATTTGCTGAGGAAGTGAAGCTTTCTCCATTTTTGGGAGTCTTTAATCAATTGGATGGCTTCCTAGAAGATGGTCCTTTGGTTCAACCCTAGGTTAATGGATTTGATAGGCAAATTGGTGGGTAAAGTTATTTAGCCTTGTGTGATGTAAGGAATCAGATTATATGGTCATACTGGTTTCTTCTGGCCTTCCAATATGTGAAGTAATAATTGGGGAGGCTGCCAAAGCAAACCCAGGGTGAAGACTCATAATGAAGACTTGTGTACTGAGAAACTGGTTTATGTTTAAGTGTATAGTGTTACAGTGTATTCTTACTGCTAAAGAAAAATAAATACATTTCCTTTTTTTTTCAGTGTTTAGAAATGTGTGAAGTGTGTTTACCTCACAAACCTCTGAAGTAGGTTTTGTATATTGCATGTGGTTAAGTATTTCCAAAGGGCTGTTAATGTATTATAAAAGCAAGGGTTGTATATTTGTCATTCAAAGCAGCCCTTCTGAATGAGTTACTTAATCTCTAAACAGGAGAAGAGACTTTTTCTCCTTTTGGGGCTGGGAGAAAGAAATCTGCCATACTGCCAAATTCAGATTTCCCATAAAGTTGTTTTAAATGAGCAGCTTAACCCTGCTTTTGGGTTTTCCATACCTGTCTCCATCACCCAAAACTTGCCTGACCCCACGTGTGTGAGGACCATGGGCCAGTTATGCATATATATAAGCATGTGAGAATCTGTTGAAGGGAGAATTCTCAAAGCTTTCTGCAAGTGTTTGGATGTCCCAGACTGCAGATGGATGCAGACATAACATATGTATCAAGAATGCATTGTCCTAATATATTGCCATGAAGTTTGGTTCAGTTTAATTATTCCTCGAAGAATCAGTTTGTTTGCCTTTCACGTTGAAAATACTGCCAAAGTCGTTCATTTCAGCAAGAGCAAACATAAGGGACTTGATAAGGCTTTTAATAGAACAGAAGGGAAAAATAATCTATGTATGGGTTACCAAATAAAGACAGACATTAAATGCAAACATCTGGTAGTGCAAACAAAAGCCAGGAAATTCAGCTGGGAGGGGGAGAGACTGAATCTGGATTCATTCCGAAATTTCATCGGAATAGCTGAGAGGAGAACCTTGCCTGAAATTCCCACAGCATTTGTAATTTAGTTACAGTTCCTAGACTTGGACATTTGGGAGTTGATGGCAGGATGTTTTCACTGACATGCCCTTGGCTGAGGATTTCCCATCCCAATGCAGCTCCAGTGTGTTAACTCTGAAGGCTCTCAAGAAGACCCTGTTACCTGATCTGGTGGGGAAAGGGACAGTTGAAGAAACCATTTATTTGCAGAACTTAGTCTGTTTATATCCAGCTTCCTCACTAACTCGCATGGAAGGACTCTTAGGCTTGCCAGGTTGAAGGAGCTGCAATCAGCCCTGCGCTAGTCTGTTATTATGGGTTTCCTACAAACCTCTTAGCAGGCACAAGCTCAGCCCTTCCTCTGGGGCCTGTCTCCACTGCTGCATCTACCTGCATGTGGGTAAATGCATCCTGGAGGGGTTTTGGGGTGTTTGCACAGGATGATGGAGGTGATGATCCTTGTCCTCTGCCTTGGCTCCAAGCCTGATGCAGATTCAGTCAGCATCCTCTGGCAGCCCAGGCTGCCGGGCAGCTGTAGGGCTCAGTGCAGAGCTGCTCCCCAGACCTCTGGAGTAAACGTGGTAAACAGAGCACACTGTGCCACATCCTTAGCTGCCTGGGAAGTAAGGAAGTTAACAGATTAAACACTTAAAAATAACTTTCATTTCTTTCACTGTAAGTCTTTTAAGCCCCCAGCCATTTAGGAACAAAGGGGACAGTGACCCACAGCAGTCAGCTGTGTGTTAGCAACAGGCAGAGCTGTTTGAGATGCTTTGGCCCCATCGTCTTGCTCTGAATAAGCACAGATAACAAGGAAGTCAGAATAGGGATTTTTGGAGCAAAGGAGTGTGAAATAGGATTAGCTGATTCACAAGAAGATGCAGTGACACTGCAGTGTATTTACTGGGGAGAGCGAAATCAATAGGACTACTCTGCTGCCAAACTGAGCAGAAAAGTCTCTTGAAGAAAATCAATCTTCTTTACAGACTCATTAATGTAAAGATCAATTCACATTAAACTGTAATTAAACAGAGAGCTAATAGGAGAAGGGTAAGTGATCTACTGTGCCCCAGGCAAAATATATCTTGTAAAATTTGAAAACTAAATACATGGTGAATTGGAAACTGGGAGTGGCAGGGAACATGCTAGGACTGCTTGAAAAAGTGTTAATGAGTTCAGACGCTGTTTGGGGGCAGCATTATCCTCATGGAAAGGAGGGTACTCTGTGCTATTCCAGCTGGATGTTGGGTAAGACAGGTCAAAGACTTCAGCCAGTCTTCCATTTGACTTGCTTGGTTTCTTGTAGAGCTTTTCCTCTTAAGTACTAGGGATTTCAACATCATTCTGGTTAAATTAGCCACATTGTTAGAATTGTGACTCTTGTTTCTTGTCTAACTTTGATTTTCTTTGACTCTAATTAGACCTTTGTACTAGATTAAAGCTGACTGGTCTTGGAGGTCCCTAACATGGCAGAATTGGGATCATACTACTGAGCTGTTGCTTCATTCTTTCATAGGAAAGTCTTGGGGTAGCAGCTGTTATTTTAATGCTGTTTGCACTGCTTCACTCCTGTTGCCAGATGGGGTTTGCAGAGACTCTCTCCGAAGACCCACGTGGTCCATTAGATTCTCTGAGTCTTGCTTTGTGAGCTGAAACAATGCAAGCAGTCTGTGCTCTGCTGCTCTGAGTGGGACCTCACCAATGTGCCTTCCTTTCTGCAAGATTTCCTGGGAGCTGGGCTGGTGGGGTTGAGATCTGTGAGTTCACTTTAGCTTTGCTTTTCAAGTTAAGATAATGCAGACTTGGTAGACCATCAGAACTTCAGCTCTGTCCATGGCAGCTTCCCATGGACCCCTGTTAGAGGGAAGAGCTCCAAACTGCTGCATCTGTGCTGTTTCTAGAGCGCAGCTCAAGCCTGAGCTGGTCTCTACAAGAGGTGTGAGCTCACTTTGTGTTCCTGGCTAGGCCAGGGTAAAAACCTCTGTGTAGGCGGTGTTGAGAGCTGGGAAGTTTGGCTTACAGGAAGAATGAGGTTTGAGCTAACACGATAGTACAGACGTAGCCTTGGAGGCCATTTGTGGCCTGGGATCCTGCTGTGCTAATTGCTGTACAAACAGAACAACTGCCTTGACCCCCAAGGGGTTTAATCTGCAAGTCATCTTTGCTGGAGTTAAAAAGGGATGATCTAACAATTAGAAATAAGGAGACTACTCTGTTAATTCCATCTGGGTCGCAGCAAGAGGTTTTGTGCTCATAAGCACAAAATCCAGATGACTCAGACGCAGCCGTGCGCGGGGTCTGGTTCAAGTCAGCAGGCTCTGCTTGTGTGCAGGACGTGCCTTGGGCAGCTCAGAAAACCACGCTGCTTTCCACTCTTTCTAATTACAGGCCCAAAGAAAACTTTCTCTGGGAGCTGAGGCAAAATGATGTGTGTATGTGTAGACATGTAAGTGGGGGCAGATTTACCCCCAGCCCCTGCTTGCATCACTTACAAGGTGCAATGTCTGCAGGGGCCAATTCTCCAATATTTGTTCAGGCAATTCCCCTTGGAGATGGAGAGAGAGTTGCTTTCTGAGAGTTTGGTCTGCACTACAGGCTACACTACCAGGCTTCTGGGTTTAAATGTGAATATATTAGCGTGGAAAGGGAAAATTAAAAGAATGCCGACAGTCAGACTGTTCAGTGTGCAGCAATGTACAGGCATAAGATATTCTGAAACCCACCTCTCCAGTTTGTTTTGCTCACAGTTCACAGTAAGGCTCTGGTGTGTAAAGTCTGCAAGTTTTTGAGGCCAAAGACTGCAGGAGCCTTTCCCAGTGGAGGAAACTCTCATTAATCATGTGCTCCCAAGCACCAGAAAAGATGCTGTTTTGACTTCTCTTTTGGGCAGTTGGAACTGTTCTAATAATTTGCATGTCCTCTTTGAGCTTTTAGATATAACATGAGCGCATGGAAATGGCAAAGGATCTGAGGCTATTCCAGGGAAATGAGTAATCATTTCTTCTAGAAAAGCAACAGCAGTAAAGCACATAGTTATCAGACTCAACAAAAGAGCATCAGAAAGTAATCTGGGCACATGCAGAGGAGTATAAAAATTGGCCAGAGGATAAAGATAGTGGAAGTTGGTGGCAGCTCATGAAATACCAGTTACCCCTTGAGGCTGCTCTATTATGTATTTAATAACAAGGATAAGCATTTTGTGCAGCCGTGGCAGCTTCTTCTGTGAGTAGAGAATTGCTTTGAGCTGGGCCAGGTCTGCTCTGGCATCTGTGTGCTGGTCAGCAGGCCATGCTGGGTTGGTATTTGTCTAGAGGAAGGAGAGGACACAAAAGGTCTTGTGAGACAGAGCACAAAGTTAGGAGCTGGAATACTGGAAGAGGATCTTTTTGTGCATGACCCACATGTTCATTACATCCTGAAGTAAATTCCCCTTTGGGTGCATCTGCTTCGTCCAAGCTGAAGAGGATCTACCTCAGGGCAGATGGAACTCATGGATGTAAAGCATCTCTGAGGGCAGGTGTATATTTTATGTACAATGTACGAGGCTATTTCCAAGTCCTGTCCCTCTGCAGATCAAACCTAGATCCGTTGTTAGGGTCATTTGCAGCCATGATCTTTTGTTAAGGTCAGTATGAAAAATAGCTTCATATTTGAGCCTTAGAATAGCCCAAACTTGCTACTATTAATACCTGTGGTAGATTGACTGTCTCATTTAATGGCATATGGCAAATAAAGCACATGTCTACAAAAGCAATTCCTTTGTTAGTCTTCACAGACTGAGCAGATTTCAAATATAAATAACTTGCTGAGTTGAAAGTTTTTTTAGCCTATTGGAGTTTCCTGCCTAAAAACTGCTGGTAGTAGCAATTTAGTTTGTTCAGAGGTAAGTAAAAGCTAAGTTGAAGCTGCAGTAAAAGCAAGTTAAATTATTTCAGGGTAAAATTTGTTACCCATTTTCCTCTCTGAAAGCTTGGCTGATTCATTTTTTTAACAAACTTGAACAAATCAGGAAGCTCTCAGTATGTGTTCCTGCTTCCCTACTGAGATTGACCAGTTAGTCCTCACTGTCAGTTATCCTGATTTTGGATGGTGATGCTTGCTCAGAGCATCAGACAGATGCCCAGAGAGGAGTAAGAACAGGGCTGGGGGTAGAACTGTGGGGTTTAACTTGTGTGGTATAAAACACTGGCACCATTAGGACTAATGTCAGTTGAAGAAAATGCATTCACTTGAATGTGATCCTGCCATGTGCATGTTGGAAGAGATTAGCAAAAAAAAGTCTATAGAAAGCACATTTCTAACTGCATAAAAGCCGGTTATGTGCTGAATTTTATGTTATTTTTAGCCCATGTCAAATTCCCCAATTAATTGCAGAGGTGAACAGTAGAGAGATCATGTCAAAAGTTATTATCTTGCAAAACCAGCCCTGCTGGGGGTGTGCAGCGTGGAAAATGTGATTGCTGGTTAAGGTTGATGAGAAAGTGATCTGTCACACCTTCAGATGAAGTGATCACTTGAGAGGCCACCCTCCCTGACGTGTGTGTGCATAACTCCCGCTTGTTAACAGGAATTCCACGTGAATATTGATTGGGAGTAAGTGGTTGGGTGAGTACATGTTCTGCCTGTCAAACAATTTAATGTTCAATTGCACATCAGGGAAAATAGCAAAGGCAGCTGGAAAATGAAACAGGAGCGCGGGGCCGTTCAAGGGAAAAGACAACTGTGTTAGTGGTCAGATCTGAGCAGATAAAAATGAGTTGGGGAGAGGTAGAATTAAGAGTTGATGGCGAAAGAAAGAACTGTAAATGGCTTATGGATTCTAGACTTAAATATGATCTCCTGTCCAGTCCATCTACTGCAGATCACGCACTGGCTGGAAGCGCTGATGAACAGGGTTGTGATTAGCATGAGCAGTCAGGCCAGGGGACAGGACTTTCTGTAATCCCTCAGGTGCCCTGGGAAAGGAACACCTTTTGGGGATCTTACTGAAGACTTTTCTGCCCTCAAGGATGTTTTCTTAAGAGAGCAGTGATCTTTTTCAAAACAGGAGGAACTGAAGAAGTAAATGGTCTTATTAAAGAAGCTTGAAGAACTTACTGGCTAAGTGGTGGTAAATGCTTACCCCTGACTTTACAAGATCTTCACCAGGGAAGCTTGAACAGCCTTTTTACACCAGCCTGGCTTAGCGCAGTGGCAGTTCCACTCTAAAGTTCAAATCTTCTGTTCACTGGATGTTTTGGCACCTTGTTCTGGGGTTTCCCAAAGCCACCCTTCCTACTTGATGAGCTTTATTAGTAACAGAGTAGCTGGACTTGTGAAGAGCAGCTCTGCTCTTTGCTAACTTGGCCACTGCTTTTCCACGTCGGAGCTATTCCTTCTTGCAGGCTGAGCGGTGTGAGCCGAGCAGGGCTCAGTGAAGTCTGCCCGGAGGCAATCCCTGTTCCTGCGACCTTGCTGACAAGGCAGATAAGCCCTTTCAACAGAGCACAAGTGTGTGTCATGTTGGAGCAGACGAAACGCCAGCCTATCTACATCTCTCAAGTGTTAACAGGAGTTTGACTGGCCAGTCAAAAATGTGTTTCTTCAAATGCTGCCTTCTTTAAGAGGCAGGTCTTTTAGCAGCTTCTACTGCAAGTTCCATGAGACCAAGAGTTTGATGGTTTGGAGGATGTATTCGAGTGTGTTGTCCTTTATTTACATCCCTTAGCATCAGTGTAGTTAAATCCACCTGTTTTCATTGTGCTCCTGTCAAAGGTGGAAAAAGCCCCTGTGTCACATCGTGGCTTAGAGGCATAGACAGTGCATGCTATCAAGAAGTCTGCTTGCAATTACAATTTGGATTAAAATTGCAGCATCATGGGCTGAGCAATTGCATTTGGTTTGCACTTGAATTGCTTCTCTGCTTGTGTTATTTTCCCCTCCTCACTCCCGTGGAGAGACAAAAGCAAAACAAAACCACCCACAAAACACATGCTCTCTCTAGGCTGTGGTGGATCTTATTTACTTTGATCACTTATTACACAGAGAGAAACTAAAATCAGTATCAGGATTTAAGGATAAATGGCCTCTGTGCCATGTGCTTTTGGACCTTCTTGGCTTTCAAATGGAAATGCCATCCTTGTTGATTAGAAGCACAAAATGAAAGGAGGCTGCTGTCTCTGCTCCAGCCCGTGCTTTGTGCTAGTTCGGTTGACATCTGGGCTGGATCTGATTTTTAGGTGTCTATTCTTCCTTATCACAAACCTGACTCATCTTTGGGGCCAGTGATAAGGTGGGGGGACCTAGGCAGCAGCCCTGACATGGACACTGTGCAACTGTGAGGCTGTGGAGAGCAGGAACTCACCAGAGCAGCAAATGGTGGGGTGAAGCTGGCCTCTTCCTTGGCTTCAAGGAGTTGCTTATGCCTTTCATTCGTGATAGAAAATTGAGTTTGGCTGGCATGTATCAGCAGCAGAAGAAAGCCCTTGAGGGAGGCGTGCAAGATGAAAAGCCAGTGAGAGATCAAGAGAGTAGCAGACCAAAGATATAAGATTTAGAACATGGAAACACTGACCTGACTGTCATCTGCCAGCGACTGAATGACCCCTTTCAAATAGTGATGCCGCCCTTCCTTCAAAGAGGCTCTGCTGAGCCCCACGACCCCATTCAGACAGCTGGTGCAGAGCCATGTGGTTTCCTGCATTCTCGCATGAAAACTGCCATTTACCCTATATGACTCTCTTCCTTCTGTTCCCATAGGACAATTCTCCTCCTTAGCAGAGTTCAGCACTCAAAAGAGCCTCTCCTCTCCTTTGCAGCCTTTCTGCTCACTCCAGAGAGGCCAGGGGATGTGAGAAGTGACAGGAGCAGTGGTTTGGACTGAGAGCTGGAGGAGTGGGAGAACGACTAGCACAGCTATGAGTGCTTGCAAACTGCCTCTTTCAAAACCAACATTGATGGTGCTCAGCAGCTTAGAGGTCCTTGTGCCTTTGGCCAAACTGCATTGCAGGTTGCTGAAGATACCTGGCCCTGACCTTTGCTGGTGCAAGGTCCATTGAGGAATGCGCCCAGTGGCTCTGCAGGGAATCACTGAGATGGTTTGGGACAGAGCTGCACCCAGGGCCATGAGGTTGTGCTGTGGTACTGAGTTCATAATGAAGTTCAGGGAAGATCCTTGTGGAGAAGCTGTGCCAGATAATGAGAGAGGCTTTGCACAGCCTTTAATGGATCTGTGCCCTTTGTGAATACATCATTTAAAAAACTGCTGCAGAGCACAATCTTGATGAAACATCCAGTGTAACCAGAAGAGAGCTGGTCCTCTTAGAACCACCCAGTTGCTGATGGGGGGACTGTGCCCATAACAGAGACTGTCTTGTCTTCAGGAATCTTAATTTGCTTTGATGTCATAGCAGGTTGTGTAAATCTGCTGGAGAGATAAGACAGCCTCTGTTTTAAAGATGACTAACTTCTAATCCTGCCTGTCCCACACATTTTTCTCTCTTAATGGAATGAAATGCTGAAGGCTTGGGAAGTTCTATATTGCAGAAAATATACAAACTCATATGGTGGCAAGTCAAAGTCCAGTGAAAGGAAATGCAGATCAAAGTGAGGGAGAGAGCTTTGAAAAATGACATGACTTACCTCAGTGGATCTAGCACACAGCATAAGGTCATGTAAGAAGTCAGAAAGTTTACATAAACAGTGCTAGTGCAGAAATATTCAAAGAGAATACATATCTCACTGGGGGTGTGGTGGTTTTGGTTACAACAGAAGAAAGGCTTTCCTTCATGCTGTTCATACTGAACCCAACAAAACCCATTAATGACTGTTCATCAGATCCAGGCCT
This sequence comes from Acanthiza pusilla, assembly GCA_036630365.1. Lineage (NCBI taxonomy): Eukaryota > Metazoa > Chordata > Aves > Passeriformes > Acanthizidae > Acanthiza > Acanthiza pusilla. The sequence continues at coordinate 5,989,880 of JAXCHO010000001.1, forward strand.
TTGCTTATGTCCAGCTGCCATGAAAGATTCTAAAGAGAAGGCTTGATCCCTGCCTCCTCTCCATGTGGCTGCTTTCTGAAAGAGCTGTGAGAATGTGCCTGGCAGCAAGATAACATCTGCCCAGGGCTGGGTACCCCGGGCACAAGGATGCTCTGGGGCCACTGGAAGTGCACCAGGGTCAGTGGTTGCAGTCCATCAATGGGAGAGGCAGATGAGCTTGGTCCCGTGAGTGGCCACAGAGTAGCCTTTAATAGACAGGGAAAACATAGCCCCTGGGTCACACTGGGCTCACATGAATAGTGCTGTTGACTGCAGTGGAGCTATTTGCGTGAGTAAGAGTTTGCTTGTGGGAATAGAGTTCACAGCACAGCCCTCTGCAGGTGGCAGCTGCTCCCAGGCCCAAAGGGGTGAGTTAGCAAGTCTCATCTCCCAGACCGATTTCTGCCTCCAAACATCCATGACCTGGAACAGAGACAGAGTCACTTCATTGTGAAAGGTTGCATTTTTTTTTCACCCCCTCCTCCTTAAAAAAAAAAAACCCAAAACCCACGTTGTTTTTTAAAACCCCTGTCTTGTCCCAGCTGTGTGTAGCTGGGGGGTGGTTTGCTTCATGCTTCTCCATCCTAAACCACAAAACAGGGTGAGAACGTGACCTGATAAATAAAAGCCCCCTGGAATATATCTGTTTTGAAGCTGATGTACAGCAGATGAAGAAATTGTCTTCAGATTTTCTGCCGTAGTTAGGTATAGTTGGAATAGCTCCATCAGCTTGTACTTGCCTTATTCCCATATATGATTTCAAGTGAAAAACAGTGTAGAATGGTCATGGATTTTGTTTGCTGCATCTTAGACCATTTTTTGAAGGAGTGCTAGGGAAAGGGAAGATCCTGATATATGGTCTTAGGTAGAGCATGTAAACCCTTTAAGGGAAAGTTTGGATATTTGTTAAAAATTATGCAAGTGGCTCTTTTTGGTGGTTTGGGGTTTGTTTTTTTGATTTTGGGCTTTTTGGGGATAGTGTTTGTTGGGTTTTTGGATTTGTTTTTTGTGTGTGGCTGACCCTAAAATGCAGTGGCTGCCTGGCCTGCCGCTGCTCTGCTCTTGTTGTGCGCAGCCAGCACCTGAACAAACAGAGCTGTATCTGTGACAGCCTGGGAATCCGCCAGGATTCCTCAGGGAAGCAGTGATTCAGAGCATCTGAGAAAAGTGGGGGCTGCTTCCATGCATCCTTGCTTCCTGTCCGGACAATAACCCATGCAGCCTCACTCTGAAAGGACAGTGGGGCAGTTCCCATAAGCAAATATAGTGTTTTTGTGTTGGATGAAAATACACATACTTGTGGCGGTCCAAAATCTTGTGCCTCAAGGATTATTCTGGAAAGGCTGATATGACAAGGCAAAGTGCAAGAAAACTAGTAGGGCTTTCTGGAGCACTTGGGAAGTGTGAAGGGCTCATGCACATAAGGCAGTTCAGTTTTTCTGGGAAGGTCCCATGTGAAGGACTAGAGGATGGTGTGACACAGACTTCCAGCGTATCACCTGCACGTTTACTTCGTCTTCTGCTGTAGGGATGGCTTCATTCTACTCCAAGGCAGACATTTCACAAGTTACAGTAGTGAAGAAAAATTTTTTCTGAAATAAGTCTTTGGAAGTAAAATTTGTGAGCAAAATGTTAAAACCATGTAAGAGGTTCTGCACTGATAAATTGTTTGAACTTTGAGACAAAGCTGATGTGCAGGTCCTGATGACATTCTTCTTCTTCCTTCTGTGCATACATTAATAAAAATCGCTTAGGAGATCTTTGGTTATTGATTCTAATAACGTGACCAGAAAAAGCAGAAACGTTTATGTTGCTACTGTTGTAAATAGAAATTAATTTTCCAGATTATCAGTTACCCTTCTTGCTTGTTAGGAAAATTGCTCAGGCATTGCCCTCTATTCTGAAACCGTAATTTTATTTATTATTTTTTGTGTTTGTGTAGTGAGTGATGGGCTAAAATCAGATGGCAAATCGTGTAAGGTGAAAGTTTAGGAACCCATGTCTTTGATCTTCTTCAGTGTTTCTAGGAGGATCACCACTGGAGCTCCATCTCCTCTGAGCTGAGCAGGAGGAGGAGGAGGGCAGGTAGTTGCAGGCATGGGTTAGTCACAGTGAATGTGATCCATCTCCAGTTACGGTGCCTTTGATCTCCCTCTCTTTGCACAGCCAGTCTCTGATACCAAACCTTGCCTGTCCTTCAGTTGCAAACCCCATAACTCTTTCTGGCTCCAGCATTTCGTTTCTTCAATACTTTGTCAGTATGGAAATATTAACCAAACCCTGTGCTTTTTAAATCTCTCTCTTTCTAGTCCTGTGATCTCCCTCGTACGCTAATTTTGAAAATGTGCTGGCATATTAATAGAACCCTGCCCGAGGTGCGGAGCCTCTCTTTAGAAGCTCAGTTTTATTTTTGATGCCTATAACAGGTGCTGGTTTAATAGGTTTGCTGTATTACAGCTTTCCTTTTTCTCTGGTGAGCCCAGCCAGATCTGAAAGCTGACACTACATGAAGGCCAGGCATGTGACTTCTCCCTGCCTTTAGCCTGCCTTCACACCGAACATTTGCGCTGCAGACTCGCGGCAGCTACGGCTGCCTTAATTCAAGCTCTGTCTAAACCAGGAGGTTTTGTGCTGATTGTGTTTAAATCAGCCCAAGCAGAGCCCCTCATGCATTCCCGTCTGAGGGTCTGCTTGCTTTGATTTTCTGCTGTCAGCTTTCGAGGGGGCAGCTGCTGGGGGGAGCGACCGTGGCTCAAACAGCAAAGGAACGAGTTTGTGCTGCTCTTTGCATCCATTTCACACAAGGAGTTTGAGCTAAGGTATAAGTTAAACTCAGTGGTGTTCTCCTTGCTTGCTGCAAAGAGGAAGGTGAATTCTTCCCCTGTTAGGTCTGGTGGAAAATGTTTCACAGCCTGTTTATCAAATAAATATTCACAAAGACGCTTCGAATGAGGAAACGCACCGGGATTAAAGTGTAACTTTACCTCTAAAATACAAGCTGAGATTCCTGGAAATGCTGCAAGCCTTTGACTTTGCGCCACCTGTTATTTTCCTGCCACCCCCTTCAGCTCCCTCCCGACTCAGAGCAAACCCAAACATGCTTTGGCTTCGCTGGAACATTCTGCTTGTTTTTCTCAGCCTGGAGGAGCAGAGAGGTTTGCTTGCTGACGGGGTCCTCAAGGGCTTGGTTCAGCAAACCTCCAACTGAGGTTAATCCAAATCTCCTGTAATCCAAGGGGTCTGTCCAAGGGCGGTGCAAAGTGCAAGGGCTAAGAGGCTGTGCTACCTCAGGGTATGGAACTGAGGGGCTGGAGGGCAGCTCCACCCTGCACTCATCTCCCTCTGCAGCTGTAGCTGGTGCTGACCCGAGGGTGAAGAAGTTCCTGAACAAGTGCCATATGTACAGAGAGTGTGAAAGTGATCTACTGCTGACTCCGAGTTACCTTAGCTTGGCACGGAGGTGGTACAGTTCCAGGTCTGCGTTAGCCACAGATGAGGTGTCTCTGGGAATGACGTTGGGTATGAACTGGGCAGTTCAGCTGTTTTAACCAGATCCTCCCAAATTCATAAACAAACCTAAATGGATTTGGATGGGCTCCTTAGTTCCTATTATTTCTTTTTCACTTGAGCTGCTTTCACTCCGGATTTTTAGTCCTCAGCAAAGGCTGCATCATTCTAGCTGGAGAGTCCTTTTCCATGCACATTGGAAAAGCAGAGGTACAGAGGGGTTAAGGAACTTGCCCAAGGCAGATGAGTCGGTGCCAGAGCTGGGAATACAAACCAAGAGCCTTGGCTCCCACTCCAGGCTCTAATTGCACAATCTCACATTGAAGCCCTGTCACTGTATACTCTTGAGGTAACGCTGGCTGAAGTGAGGCAGGGAAAGCTGTTTCCAGCCTGTGATACCTAAGGAGTGCGGAAAGGAAAAGACACCTGGAGGTGTTGGTTGTGCAAGCACCAATTATTTGTGCTTTAACGCCTGGTTTCGGCAATTGGTACTAAAATCTCATCTGTCACTTTTGAAGCCAACCCAGTGTGAAGTGGTTGGGAAAAATCCAGCCCTTTTCCAGTCAGTGATAAAGGGGAGAGGCAAAGTCACAAAATCACTGGTCATTTTTTTTTTTTTTCCTGTAAAACACCCTTTCGATGAACAGAGGAACAAAGGCAGGAGAGCTGAGAGGATCCAAGTAGCAACAGTAAGGGTTAAATCACATTTGGGCTCTTACCAAAAGAGTGAAAAATTAATTGTAATCAAGCTAGTAAAAGGTTTGGGCGATGTTGCCTTCATATCACATGCTGTGTATAGGAAAAGTCCCAGGCTTTGTTTGAAGTGCAGTGCTTTGAGAGGGTGCAGTGCTTTGCAGCGAACTGTCTGACATTCCCCAGCTGGGACTGGCCTGGGATGGTGTTTGGAGCTGAGAGTTACATTTGGAGTCAGCCCATGTTTGAAGGAGACTGGGAGAGGGAGAGAAAGGAGCCAGCTTTTTTCGCTGTGTAAAATAATAGATCCATCTCATCTGCCAGCTGCAGCACGTGAAAAGCAAGAAGCAAACAGACAGAAGTCACCTGGAAACTGCGAACATGGTTCAAACAAAATAGTTCTTTCCTGTCCTTCCCTTCTTTGAGTCTGTCTTCTGGGATGGGTTGGGAGATCTGGCAGGAGGGAAGAGTGGATATATGTTGAGCAAGCAAAGCACAGAAATATTAATACTCAAAAAAAATAACATTGGCTTCTGAAGAGCATTTCATCTCCAAATTCGCTCTGTGCTCTCAGTCCCTTGCAGACTTAACTGCCCTGTGCAGGGATTGTCAGGTGATTTATAGATTCTCCACGTTCGTTTGTGCAAGCCTTCATTTCCTGTTAATTTACAGCCAGATTCATCTCAGCCATCACAGCTTAGATGAGATCAGAGCTGAACTCACAGCCCCTGCTTCAGGAGAGCTCCAGAAAACATGCTCGGGGTTTGCTTTCAGTTATGTCTGTGTTGAGGTACTTTCCTGAATCAGACTCATGCACACACAGCTAACGGACTCTTTAATTTGGAGGAGGTAAAAAAAGATTAAAATTTCTGAACTTTGTTGTTCTACTAATCAAGTGAATTGCAAAAGAAAGTAGTCCTAGGGGGAAAGACATCCCCCTTGCCCATGTGTTTAGTTAATGGAGGTCACATAATTCTGGGTATAGTGATTTTTCCTGTATTTTAGTCTCACTATAGTACGAATTCAGTGTACCTCTGTCCTACTAGGTGCATGGATATGAAAATTCAGACTTTATTCTCAGCTGTAAATGAATATTGGTCATTTGGATAGCTGCCATGTCATTGCCTTTTAAACAGTTTGTGGTTGTGAAGACCTGTGTGTCCCAGTAACCCATGGAATAACCAGTTTGGAGACATAAATTACGACTTCCCTTTGGTTTTTCTTGACACCTTGTTGCATTGTATTAGCAGCACACTGCTATGGTACTGTAAAATTTGTCTTTAATGTTTTCTGAGCCTGCACTGAATTAATTATAATTTAAACTCTTCAAAGTAGCATTTCTGTGCCTGTTTCCCCAGTGTTAAGCAAGGGCCATGTGCTGGCTGTTTAAAGAGTGAGTCTCCCAAAAGCAAATTGTTCTGGGATTGCAGATTTTACACTCTTCCTGTTGCGGACACCAGCAAATGTTGTGGTGAAACAATCTGGTTTCAATAACAGGGAGGGAAAAGGAACAGATCACCGTGTGGGGAGCAGGTCCCTTGCCATGTGCTGTTGGCACTTTCTGTCAAAGGGAGGAGATTTTCTTCCAAAGGGTCTTGTCTGAGCCCCTGGGAGAGCTTTGGAGTGGGGGTGAAGCTGGAGAAGATGGGCTCCTACACAGCGGTGAGCTTCAGTGACTGAAAGGCTGTGGTCAGACATCCCTCAGTTTTTTGTTTCAAAGAGCTCATGCTTCATCAGGGGAACTGGGATTTGCATTCAGGAGTGCTTTCACTGGCTGCTCTCCCCTCTCTGCTTACCCAGTGGGTAGCTGGATGGATTAAGGCACAGGACTTGTCTGAACTCTCTCTACTATCTCTTATTATTCAGCAAGTTCCCAAGTGTCTGGTGAGCATCTCTGTTTGGAGTGCCTCACTCACAGCCTTGCCAGTAATATCAGTGACTGGTCTAAATTCACATCAGGCATGTGCTCTGCCTCTTGTGACTAATGCACAATGTATTTTTTTAATTGATTACTGTTCTCTACTGACTCAGGCCAGAAAGGAGTCAGAGGAAAGGACTCGGGGCGGGGACTTTTAGTTAGACCTTGCTGAGTCCAGATGAGGGCTAAAGGTATTTAACTGTTTGGTGGCTGGGGAAACCCTGAGGACAGTTGATAGTGCCTTTTTAAAAGAAAAAATCTTAGATTGAATCCCTCAGGCTGTCCTGGAAAGGACAAACCCAGGGTCAGTGCAGGGTCTAATCCTGCAGTCAGTGCATGGGCAGGCACTGACACTGCAGAATTGTCCTAATCCTACAGTGGGACAAAAGTAGCAGAAGATGAGGAAACGCCTGCAAGAACATCTGCAAGCCTTCTTACAGTATTTCTGTGTGTTACAAATTGTTGTAACATAGTGCAGAGCTGGGAATTTTCAGAAGAATCCTTAGGAATTAAGAATGTTATGTAACTGTTGTTGAGTTTGTATTTACTTACTTGTTTTCTTCTCTGAAAATCTCATTCTCTGTGTAAAGCCTTGGCAGGTTGCTTAAACCACTGATCTGCACTCCTTGCCTCTGGGATTCAAAAACAGCCCTGTAGCCCTTGCATGTAACAAATCCAGTTTGGAAGTGCAGGCTTGTAGGAGAACGAGCCCAGATTAATGGAAGAAAAACTGATGAGTGGAATTAATAGCTCTGTAGAAGGAAAAAAGTGTCTGGGAGCCTGCAGATACCTGTGAGCTGGTCTCTAGGCGGAGGAGCAGTGAGGGGGTTAGGGAATGTCTCTCTGGGATGGGTTTCTCCTCAGACAGCTGTTGAAAAATCCCCGTAACTCTGAGCGTACAAACTCAGGGCCAGCCTGGGGGCCTGCTGCAGCCTCGGATATTCTTTCTGTTTTTCTAAGAGAACTAAACAGTCTCTTTTTCTCCTCCTGACTGTTTCAGGCATCACAACAGGATCCGCAGCATTGAGGCCAGTCAACTGCAGCCCTACGTTTCCCTGGAAACGTTGGACCTGAGTTTCAATGACATCACGGAAATCCGAAACGGCTGCTTTCCACAGGGACTTCACATAAAGGAGCTGTGAGTTTTTCTTCTTGGGAACTGCTTTTGTTGAGTTACCACAGCAGAGAGAAGGGCCTCAAACCTTTAAAAAAAAAGGAGAAGTAATGAACAGAAGAAGTATGGGATTATTTGTCAGGATTTCGAGTGCAAAGAAGAGTTAGACAGCAGCATGTTGTCCCTATAGTCAGGTTATTTTTTGAGTGCTGTTTGGTTTCTGATGTAGCTGTAAAGAATGCAGATTATTATTAGTTTTGTTGCAGAAAAAGATATCCTTGAGATATCTTGCGTCCTTCAGGTGTGGGTGTCTCTACACCTGCAAACCACTTAGAGGCCAGAAAAAGTGTCTGCAGCAGACCATTGTCTCTTCCCCAGTGGGAAGTGTATTATACTGTTTCCCAGATCAGCCTATGTGTATCTGGAAGAGTGGAGGGAGAACAACTATTTCATCATTAAAGTGGCTACTGAATATTGAGAACAGAAATGCCTCTTTGATTATTTGAAGAAAATGGGGTCAAGCAGAGTAACACCCTCCCAACAGAGATGATTGCCTATTCAGAGAAACATAAAATAATCTGTATTTTAGGTACCTTCAAAGAGGTGAAGGCAAATAATCTGCCTCCATTAAAGTTTACACCAAAGTTCCTGCTCCTGGTTGCAAGAGGGTATGAGAGGTGGTGTTGTGACTGATGTTTGCCTGTTGTCCTGCAAAAACAGCCCCCTGTGGCTAAGGCTAGGATCCGAGTAAGAAAGAGCCCTGGGACAGATACTGAGGGAAAAATGGGGAATGAATAGCATCATCCTGCACTGGAATAGTCTCCAGTTCCTGGCTTCCACTCCTGATTGCCTTGTTCAAGTAGGAGGATGTCAGGGAGTTCTTTGGAAGTGCCCAGCAATTCTCCGCATTCATCACAGGCTCTGGGAAAGGCCCCATGCCCTTTGTGCAGCCAGAAATCCAGCTGGTTTGAAGCCATCACTGTGGTTTCACCAGCTGGTCTGGACACAAACTAAATGCTGATAGAAGGTGATTTCTGACAGAACCGTTCATTTTTCTGCTGTGATTTATTGCAGCTACCTGGGGAGCAACAGAATCAGCACCCTGGAGCCTGGTGCTTTTGATAGCCTGTCACGGTCCCTGCTCACACTTCGTCTGAGTAAAAACAGGATCACTCAGCTTCCTGTCAAGGCATTCAGGCTGCCCAGGCTGATACAGCTGTGAGTACAAATGTCCACTTTAATTAAGCTCAGCCACACTTTATGGAGACAAAATGTCCCTGGGGATATGCACACCAAATGTCACCCTTGCTCACCTACTATCTATAAAATTAGAATCCACTGTGCAGCATTCCTCTGCCAGCTCCTAGTACAGCACACTGGGAGAGGGTTCTTTTTGTCTTGTAATTCTTGGCTGTTCAGGTCATCATTTGGATCACGTGGGGATGGAGGGATGCTGCAGCAGATATCAGCATCTTTTGCACCTGACAGAGTGAGACAAATCCATTCCCTTGCAAGCTGCTCGTGTCTGTGGTGCAGGAGAGGTTTGCAAGATGTTTCTATTGAGAGTGACAGAGCTCAGCTGCCATGTTAGTGTTCCAAGACCACACAGGTGTCTTTATGTGGCAATAAAAAAGCAGTGAGGGAAGGTTGTTAAACTGTGAGGTGACATTTGGGCAGAGAAAATTGCAGCTCAGATGAGTTAACACACACATCGTTGTTGTTCTGCCTGCATGAAGACACACAGACTTTTGCAGCTATAAATGTGTAAAAAAGTAGCACTAATGGTCAAGCTTTTCCCTTCTGCTGCTGTTGGGGAAATGGGCTCAGCCTGAGACTCCTTGTAATCTTTCCATCAAATTTGATAGGCAAAAGGTCCACAAATGCTGTTGGAACTCACACCTCTAAGTGGCAATATCTTGATTGAGAGGCCAATCCTTAAGCCAGGGTGTGCCCAAGGAGTGTGTGTACATTGGTGTCTGCAGACATGCAGGATTTATATCCAGTTTGGGACTGGACAGGGGGACACAATAGCAAATGCATCTGAAAAGTTGGAAGTTACTGTCCATTGAGTGAGGGCTTCTAATTCACTGTGTTTGACTGTACTGTGTGCAGAACTGTAATAAAAACAACTCAATCTGTTTGGGAACACAGTTTGCACTGAGGGATGGAGTAATTGGTACTCTTAATGACAGCCTCAGAGCTGGTTGTTTAACTCTGCATATAAACATGAATGAATTGCAAGTTATCCAGATTGGTGTGTTGTAGAATTTGTGTACAGTTCTTTTTCTGGCAAAGCCTGTTTCACTAATAGCCCAGGAAATGCACTACGACAAGGGACTTTAGGCCTGCAAAATCTTTATTGCTTACTTGACTTTAATTACACTCAAGTGCAAGTTCAACATTGTTTTTTTAGGCAGTTGAAAAGTAAGCTTAAAGTCTCTATGGCTTCTTCATCTTTTCCAAAACAAGTTCTGATGTTGTAATCTCCACCATTTTCCTCAACACAAACACTGAACAGGGAACTATTCTTAGCTTAATCTTGTATTGTGGAAAGATATAAATTTTAAATCTCTAGTGTCAGCTTTTAGCGCATTGTGTCGAAGTTTTCCACTGACTTTATAGAACTGGATTTTTCACCTGATATGTCTGGGTCAAGCAATCCATAAGACTGATATAGGTTGGTAAAATGTGCTGTAATGATGTTCATATTGCTATTTAGAAAAAAAGATATTGCCAAAATTTAGGGGTCCTTCCCCTCCCAGGGAAAGGAAAAAGAAATGTAATGAAACAGGCTGAAAATCTTTGTATACACAAAATACCAAGACTACATTGTTATTGGAAACAACTTCGTTTGCTCTTTATTAGTTCCTTATAGTAGAAAAAACCATGAAATTTGTCAGGGGAACTAAAAACTTTCCTTTGAAACTTGGCCATAAAGTTTCCTCTTGGTCCCACAGTTTTGGGGCACCTGCATGTTTCAGAGCACGTTTTTACTGGGCAATTACAAGTCCTGTAAAAACAATGGGTCATAAGGGAAATAATGCTGACGTTTGACTGTACTGGTTCAAATGGTGTCTAACGCCTGAGGGAGGATGAAGTGTGAAAAATGATGAGAAGGATCAATGGCTTAAAAGAAATGCAGAGAGAGGAGGGCTGAAGAGGAATTGCTGCACTCTGTTATTTCTCTGTAGTGAAAGCCTGTCCCAGGGTGAGTTTGTTTAAGCAGTCGCACCCAGCTGCCTTCCCTGGATAGCTCTGGGATTGAAAGTTTCCGGTGCTCTCCTGCTGTCTCCTGGGAACCACTGACAGAGGAGTTGTTGGCATTGCTGTCCCCATTGTGTGCTGCACAGATGACTCTGTGAGAAAGGACTGGGGTTTAATAAACTTGTATGGCCTTGGTGATTTCAGGGAGCTGAACCGGAATCGCATCCGCCTGATTGAGGGCCTGACATTCCAGGGACTGGACAGCTTGGAAGTCCTGAAACTGCAGCGGAACAACATCAGCAAATTGACTGATGGGGCTTTCTGGGGTCTAGCCAAGATGCAAGTTCTGTAAGTTGGAGAAATGGGCTCTTTTCCCTTAGAAATCCTTGGCTTCAGCTGCTGTCACATCAGAGACCTGTGGGAACCTGTGCCACTTCTTGTGCTTCTTTGTCCTGCCTGCCCAGAGCTCTGCCGTGCTACAGCAGCTTCTGTTTAGTTGACCCCCAGTTTACTAAAACTCACTGCTTTACCAGGTGTTCAGTAAAAAAAGCCCTGTTTTTAAAGCTGTGACACTACTGCTTTGAAAGTTTGACGATTCGAGCATTCACCATTGATCTTAATTGGTCTTTAAATATCTGGCTTCTGCAAATTTGACTGATACATGGAAACTCTGTGTTGCAGACATGATTATTCCACCTCTTGGGATTCTTAGAAACCAAACTGGCCATTCTTAGTGATGTTTTAGCTTCCATCACACTTGCCTTCCAGGTGTGTTTGCAAGGTCCCAGGTGATGAAGGCAGCACTTTTCTGGGTGCTGCTGTCACACAGCTGAGATTCTGCAAATACAAACTTGAGTGGGATGCTTTAAGCCCAGTTTAATTGCAGTGGAGCTTCTCTCTGCAGTCACTTCTCCTTCTGGGCATTTCCTTTGTGTTGTCATTCAATTCCTATCCCTCATATAACAAGAAATGCCCACACATGGGTATGCAGAAGGGTGTGTAGGAATGCCTAAAATCCCCATTCTTGTTGGAAATTCTTTCAGCATTTGACCAGTTCTGCTTATCTGTCAATTCCTTCCGATTTTTCTCCACAGCCACCTGGAATATAACAGCCTGACAGAAGTGAACAGTGGCTCTCTCTATGGCCTTTCCTCTCTGCACCAGCTTCACCTCAGTAACAACTCCATATCCCGCATCAACCCCGATGGCTGGAGCTTCTGCCAGAAGCTGCATGAGCTGTAAGTTGGTTTCTGGTGTGTTGTGTAATGTTGGCAGGAAAGGGCAGTAAGGAATTTTCTCAAGGCTTACAGCTCCCACAGTATAACCTGTAGAAAGGCAGGAACTGCAGGCTTCTAAGTGATGCCCTTGTTATTTGTGATGTTTTGACCTTTAGAGCACCTGACGGAAACACATTTGCACCAGAAACAAAGGCTAGAACCCACTAAAAGTGCACAGTGCCAAAAGACCTGGAGAGTTTGTGAGCTGTGGCTTGCCAATGTTTTTAGCTAGTGTGTTACAAGACATGTAACTTGCCATATAATAATTGTACAGCCTGAAGGAAGCTCTGCTTTGTCCTCTGAATTTACAAAGAACAATTCTGTTTTCAGCCAGCAGAGATTTGGCCCTTCAAAGGCAGTTCTCCTTGTTTCTCCTGTTTACACTCTATTCTTCCTGTAAGGTTCAGTTGTTGAAAAGTAAATACATTGGCTTTGCTCTCCTGAGGCTTCCAGCTGTGAATCCAGTCTGATAAATGAAGGAAAGCCTTGCTGCACAGGGCAGCCCCACAAGGGTGTCTTTTGGGTCTGTGGCACTGCTTCGTGCCTTTTTGAAGAGACACACATGGATCCTTGCAGTATTTACAGAAGTAGCTGTCATCCCCTTGGTGGGATGATTCACTTTTTTCTTTGGAGAACTTGACACACGTGGTCAGTGGAACTGGAATTCATTCTGCTTGGTGCAAGGAAATGTTGTACATTGTTAGGGATTCTCCTATCCACCAAAAAGAGTGGTAAAGCAGCTCCCTGCTGCCAGAGGCCTCATTCTGGACTCACACTAGAGGTTGGTATCTGCCCACCCAGCTGTGAGTCCTGAGACTTTTGGGCTGTGGATTCAGAGATAGGTGGACATGGCATGTATTATTTCTCTAAGTTTATAATTAACGAGTGCAGGAGTCATTGTGCAGGTGCAGGATGGGGTAATTTGGGCAATGCCCAGTGGTGTGAGGTGGTGTGAGCCACTGGGGTGTGCCTGGCCTGACAGGCAGGATTGTGCTGCAGTTTGAGGCCAGAGTCACTGCGATGAGAAAGGCGATTGTATGGGTGTTAGCACATCCCTGCAAAGCTCTACAAGCTCTTGCAGGTGTTGCCTTTAGGGTAAGGCTGCTGCAGGGAGCCATCAGATCTCCAACCTGAAACTCCCACAGCCAGAGAGTACCTGTAGGAGAGGTCTGTGCAGAAATTCAAGGGTGAGGAAAGGAAGCCATAGATACATCTAGACTGACTCGTGTGCTTTGTTGATTGTGTGCTTCGTTCCTGATTGAAAGATCTTTGCTCACCTCCACTGTTGCTAAACCTGCTGGGTTTCAGTTACCAGAAAACACTGTGGTTACATAGGGAATTAATTTCAAAGTCATCCAAGGAGGGAGTTGGTCCTCTGAAGGAGGAGTTGTCTCTCATACAGTTGTTGGAACAAAATGTGACTGCAGGGCTCTGTCCTGATGTAAAAGCTGACAAGGAAAGAAAGCTCCTGCCTTCTTACGGGCATGAGAAAGGGCTGATTGTGTTCACCAGTCAGGTGCTAGAGCATCAACATCATGCAAAAAACCACAGTGGGAACACAGGATTTTATCAGAGGTGTCTTGGCTGCTGGGTCTTTCCTTTCCCTTTTTACCTGTAGCTCGGTCAGTGGGACTGAAGTGTGTTTGATGTCCATGGTCCACAGCTGGCAGCAGCAGCCACAGCTGCACAGCAGGGCTCTGGTTAACCCTTTTCTGTACCAGTTTTGGCAGGAGCTGCTCTCCCACTCCTCACCAGGCTGGAAGGGCTGTGCAGGCAAACATTGCCACTTGTTCTTTCCAGTGATTTCTCACTGGCAGATGCCAAGCTCAGGGAAGCAGCAGAGACCTGCTGGCTTCTCTCAAGCAGATAATCCACAGTGCTGAGGAGGGAAAGCTGAAGTTCTGCAAATTGGCCTGTCCTGTGGCAGGAAGCAGAGTACTGGCATGTTGAAGAAGCCACTGCCAGGTGCAATAGCTCCTGAAACCTTCCACATGGTCACACCATTGAGAGAGTGTCCAAGTCCCTTCTCCTGTCTGTCCATCTTGGGGTGACATCAGAGCAAACAGAGGGAACATGCCTTCACCAGTCGTGGCAGGAACTCTTCTGTGTAGAATCAAAAGGAACTATTTATATTCTCAGCCAGGTTTAGGATTACTTTTGAACACTTTTTTTTTTTTTCCCCCTTTTTAAAGCCAAATTCTTTAATCGCAGGTGAGGACATAATTTTGACCAGATGCCAGTTCTTCATAACTAACGCTACAGCTTCTTTAGGAATGAAAGTATGTTGTCCCATACCTTCAAACTCATTAATCTTTGCTGAATTTTGAGTTTACCCTCTGCCCACTCACACAGCTAAAAGATAGACAGCACCTTTGCCAAGTAAACGACACTCTCAGTGCTTTGGAGTATGTGTCTGTTCTGACTTAGATTTTGGCTTTGCAGTGAGTTTCATGCAAGCCCTAGACACATTTTTAAGCAGGCTCATTAACAGGCAGTACTAGAAGAGGTATTTGGAGGTTTGGAACTCAGTGAAATTTTTTTTCTTGTTGTCTGTACAGTGAAGGATTTCAGTGCTTGTTCAAAGCTGCCTCACTCCACTTTTTGAAAAGCTGAGCAGCCCAAACCCTCACATCTTTTGAACTGAGTTGTACTCCCAGGTCACTGAGGAAGGTGGTTTTGAAAGCCTGCTGCTAATCCTGAGTGGTCCCTCATTTGACAATCCAAGCCTGCCTTCCACAGCAGGGCTTTACTCTGGATAGAAGGTGGTTCAGACAGTGTGTGAGGTGGCTGCAGTGGCTTGTAGTTTTGTAAGGCCTGCACCTTGCTGGGAGAGAAAAGCCAGCTTGCAAACTGCAACAGGAGTATTGCTTAGGAAAAAAACCTCCCAGACCAGAGACAATATAGGCCAAAGGGAAGAGATAGATGGAAAACTAGAAAAAAAACCTCACCCTCCAACAGTCTCTTGTAAGTGGAGAGGATTTAAGGCAAACTCTGCTCCTTAACAAAGGGGAGTGGGAGGAAGGAAAGGTGGCTGGTTTACAACAGACACCTCCTTTCTGTATGCGAAAGGAAGCATTCAATTGCCTTGTGGTGAAATGCTTTTGGCTCTGGTCTGGGGTGGAGCAGAGGCACCCACACCCAGAGCCTGGGGCTCGCTGTGCACAAGTGCAGAACGATAAGACACCTCCTGAGTACAGAAATCAGGACCCTGCCAAGAGCAGCGTGTGTGAACTCCAAAATCCATCTGTGTGACATCACTCTGCACGTCGCAGGGCGCGGGGAACAGGGACTGCTTTTCCCTGTAAGCCTTGGAGGGAGTCCAGCTGGGCGTGGGGATTGAACACAGCCATCTGAGTGTGGCCTGTACCTGTGGGGACAGAGGGGTGGTGGTCCCAGACCCTCACCCAGCTGGATGGGAGCAGGAGGAGCTCGTCCCTGGCTGAGAGTGTGTGTGTGTTGGGTTGCTGCTCTCAGTCTTCAAGGGCAGCCTCTGTCTGCAGCCTGCACAGAAACCTTCCCCATAGCTGGGTACCAGCTGCCTCCTGCTCCCTTAGTGGCTTCCCTGGGGGATTTTGTGGCAATACTTGCAGGCTGCAATGTTCTTTCCTCATCCAGCTGTTATCCACCCAGTATCACTGGTATCCACCCAGTCCATCACCTCGTGTAACATGGTTGTGGGAGGCAGGCACAGGCTGGCGCAGAGGAGTTTGGAAAATACCAGATGGATTGACAAGGACTGTTGGGTTTTTTTCCCTCAGGATCCTCTCCTACAACAACCTGAGCAGGCTGGACGAGGGAAGCCTGGCAGACCTCGGGGGACTGCACGTGCTACGGCTGAGCCACAATTCCATCAATCATATTGCAGAAGGAGCTTTCAAGGGACTCAAAAACCTTCGTGTCCTGTAAGTTGCTCCCAGTTTTTGTCAGATCACACCCATGTCCCCTCCGCAGTTTGTGTTCTGCCAGATGGTTCTGCTTTGGAGGTGCTTTGGGTGCTCATGTCCGGCAGTTTCGGGTTCCTGAAACCACCTCAGCTGACCAAAAATCCCTGAGGTCTCATTCCTGCAGCGAATAGCAGCATTTCTCTTGCTAGCATATTGACTTGAATTGGAATTCTTAGAAAAGATTAGTTTCTGTTGGGTCATTCTGCACTCAACAGGAGTAGGGAATGATTCCTTCCACTGACGACACAGGAAATTCGAATATCTTCTTAAATGTGCTACCGAGCACTTCTGTGTTGTTTTTGGGGGTTTTCTTGGCTTTTTTTTTTTTTTTAACTGCATATTGAATATACAATTATGGTCTAGGATGATGTTAAAGAAAAAAACAATGGCAAACAAAGAAATATAGAGGTTGGGATCTGACTATACCAGAAGTGTAACAACACATGAAGCTTCACCCAGTCTTCAGCCCAATCATAGCAATAAGAAGCTTCTGCAGGTACCATGCAAGTAACCAGAAGTCTTTCTCTGTGATGCTCTCTGTGATGCAGTTGGGCTCATGAAATCTTCTGTGCTCTGATTTCCATGGTGAACCCTGAAGAACCAAAAAGTTGCCAAGGGCAAAGTTTCATGTGCCTTAATACTGAATTGCAAAATGATCCATCCAGTGCTGGCTGTGGCCATTTACCACAGACTTCTATATTAAAACCACTCACACAATACAATACCTGGAAATGCGACACTGAAAATGAGCTTGCTAATCCAAATACCAAATTCCAAGGTTTGAGGAGTAGCAGAGCCCATTAGACAGATCAGTGTGACCTCCTGTGGGATGCAGCTGTAGCATTGCGCCCTTCTGCACTGTTCACCCAAGAGCTGTGTTAGACTGAAGTATGTTTGTCTTACGAACATCAGATGGAGAACTCAGTTCTAATAATTGTCCCTTCCTGCAGCTTTGTTGCCTCTGTCTCCTTTCTGGAACCTGCAGGGCTGCTGGCTGCTCTCCTCTCTCTGGGAGCTGCAGGCTCAGCAGCTTCATCTGGCACACCACAAAGTTCTCACAGTCCTTGTGACAGCACCAGCCACGTTCCCAGGCTGGTTGGGTTCAGCAAACTGATTTAATTCTTCCTTCAAAAGAAAAAAACACACTTTGATACTTTTATTCCTCTTCAGAAGCCCATTGTGGCTCGAGTCATTAAAAGGAAATGGGAACAGAGAGATCTCCCCTCTTTACAGTACTTTCTGCATCTTACTCTTTCCTTTATTGAAGTTCATAGTGAAGGAAGTGACTGAAAAGTGAGTTTGGGTTTTGTTTGCTTTTTTTTAAACTTAAGCCAAAGCCTTTCAGCCACTGGGCATTCAGAAAGGGACCTCTCTGAGGCAGCTGTCAAGACCGGAACTAAAGGTTTCCAAAGAAAAATGGAGGGGAAGGGGAGCTGGTCCTTCTCTTTGCTCTGCAGTGAATGTGAAGCCTCTTTTATGTCCAGGGCAGAGGGGGGAGGTGGAGAGGGAGTGTGTGAGTGAGCTCTAATTTAATAAAGAGAAAGGCCTATTGGGTCCTGCACCTGGTGAAAAAGAGCCGAGCATGCTTTAATTATGGGCTATTGTCGGGGAGCCTTTGGTGGGTGTGAAACTGCTGAAATGTGGAGCTATTCAAATAGAGGTCAGGCCCGGAGACCTCCGAGCACAATGATTAACAAGGCTGCGAGCATTCAAGCTCAGCCAGCCAGAAAGAATAGGAAATTGGCAACAGGGGCTGGGAGAGGAGTTGGAATACAAAGAGAGCTGGGCCAAAATACCCCACTCTTTTTTTCTCCCTCTCTCTATTTTCACTCATTTGTTAAAAAGGTTTTTATTCCTCCTTTCTAACACTAAACCTTTGAGTTGCCACTGGATGAACAAGCAATACCATTTTCTTTCCCTTTTTCAAGAAAACACAATGTGTGGCAGTCAATTAATAAAAGTGTGTGTCAGAGCTCCTACAGGCTGTTCCCACTTGTCTGTCTCTGCCATGGGAAAGGGTTTGTTGCTCCAAAGACCAGTAGCCCCTGGTGAAACTGAAGAGGAGAAATGTCTGAGAAGGGATTTTCCCTTAAAAAACAAACAGAACAGCGAACATTGGCTTGGCAACTGTAGGGAAAATGTAGAAACTGAGCTCCAGGAGGATGTATTTGCTCCTGTCCTGCTCGGATAGTGCTGGGAATGCCAGCACATCAAAGCATGTCTCCTGGGCTCGTCTCTTTGGCCACCACAGCATTATGTGCGCCCACACCCCACGGGGATGTCGAGTTTTTGTCCATCCCTTTGGCACTGACCGACCCACAGATCACCCTGACATATCCACTGTGCTGCTGGCTATGGCCAGGGCTCTCCAGGGACGTGAGATTCAGGTCTCAGGCTGAAGCCAGCTGAGAAACAGGAACTGTGGCTTTTGGCCATCTCCCTTCACCTCTTTAGTTCACCCTAAAGCAGAGAAAGGGGCAAAGACTGCAGCCAGCGGAGGGAAAACCATTCCCATTTGAAACTGAGTGTTTCCTTTAAATTTCTTTTCCCTTCTTGTGAGTTACTGTGTATTTGTGCTGCACAGCCCAGAAGCCACACTGTGATGCCTGTGTCTGGAGTGTTGCAAAATGCAGGGCGATGTGTTTTTTCTTCTTTTTTTCTTAATATTTTTTTATCTGGAGACGTTCTGATAATCATCTTCAAAAGGTGCGAAAGGAGTACCTGAGGGCTCGGGGGTTATCTGGATGGTGAAGTTTGCTTTGGTGTTGGGTTTTGCCAGGTTTTAAATCAGAGTGATGTAAGAAAACCAACAAAGCCTATTTAGTTTTTTCTTTCTTTTTACTTAACATTGGAAATGATGAATTTCTGTCTGTGTTGCTGGGTATTCATTGCTAGCTGGAATTAAAAGCTGGGAGGGTAGGATTTTTAAACAGACTGTTTAAACAGCTTTTGTGGATCTCTGTGTTTGTTCTGTGTGCTTGTTTTTCTTCAGACCTCTTTGACTCTTGTAATTGATGGTCAATTTGAAAGCCAAAAGAAGCGAACTCAGAAAAAGGAATTCTCTTCTTGTTTTTTTTTAAATGGTTATACAGAGTTAGGCTGGTGTAGTGATGCTGGCACATTCCTTTGTTGAGTTTTCAAGTTCATTGCCAGAAAAAATGCAGCTTTGTAGAAAATACACCAAATCATCTTCCTAAGATTCAGCTATAGACAAATGCATGTATACACTGGAATACCCAAAGTGATCTTAATTCCTGGTAGTAGCATTTAAAGACAGCTGTTTCTTTTAGTGTAATTTTGGCACTTTATTTTCATTTTCCTCCTTCTGTTTGGATGCAGAGAACTGGAATAAGAGAAAAACCTACTTGGTAAGAAGTAGCTGCTCCTGCTGCTGTCCCAGAGGGTTTCAGCTCAGAACAAGCCAGGGCTCTTTCTGGAATGCACCATCCCAGCATGTGTCAGTGCAGGAGAAGTGATTAGTGCTGCTGTGCTGCAGGACTCTGCATTTTCTGATAATTGTCAGGAGAGAATGGGAAACTCTCATGTGGTGCTCTCCAACTTCCTCCACTTGTTTGTAGTGATGGCATTGGGACTAAGGTGCTGATTCTGAGGCCTCTCTTGTCCTCTCCGCAGGGAACTGGACCACAACGACATCTCAGGCACAATAGAAGATACCAACGGAGCCTTTACAGGCCTGGAAAACCTGAGCAAGCTGTGAGTATCACTGGTTTTGTTGTGTGCCTCTGTGGGGCTGGGTCTGTCCCTTTAGCTGCAGCCTCCCTCACCTTGGAACAAGACAAAAATCAACAGAAAATCTGAGGTGTAGCAGCTTTGCAGGCTCACTGCAAAAGTGCAAATGTGGTTTTTGAGCAGTGATGTTTCTAAGCAGGTATGAGGCAATTATTTTCTTTCAAAATGGTGAACAGACAGTGCTGCGTACTGCAGTTCAGAGACACAGGAGAGAGAAATTTAAGCTGTTTTTGTGTATAAAATTCAGCACAACCATTCCTCACTTCTAAAAGCAAACAAGCAACAAAAACGACTCCTTGCAATCTTCAGCGAGGCACTGATTGATGCAGCAAATAACAATAAACAGAAGAGAAAAATCACCCCACTTCCTGTTACAACAGAGGATTGAAACAGGATTCGTTTCTGTGGGATACTCTGTCTGAGAGTGATCTTTTGGGCTTGGTTCCATGTGCAGTGACAATAAAAGGCACCATGGGGCACAGGCTCTTAAAGAGATAAAAAGAAACCCAAGGCAAGCATGCGCCTTGCAAATGTTTATGGCTTGCTTGGCCTTCGCAGGGATTTTCACATTGCTCTGTACAAGTCCCTATTCCATTTGAAATGGGCGATATAAATCAGCCCTGTCAGAGGAGCCTCTGATGGCTTGTGACAAATCAAGAGTCTCTAATCATTACCTCTTGCCTTTGTTGAGGTTCTCAGCACCCCCCCACGCTGCTGTCTCTGATGCTGGCATGGCACAGCCAGAGGTGCAGTAAAAGTACCTCGATGGATAGCAGATGGCTGGGATGAATCCTGGCAGGCGGGATATTGTCACGCTCTCATTAGGGACTCCTCGGGGAGCAGGACGAGCCACGGCAGGATTTGTGGGATGGAGTGCTTAGAGAAATCTGAAAACACAGACAGAGATGGCATTTGATGGTTGCTGAGGGGACTCACTGGGTCCAGGCAGAGGGGAACCGAGTTGTAGCTGCAAGTTAAGTGGGGCAGAAGGCACAGAAGGATTTGAGGATGGGGGGAGCCAGGGGGGGAAGCAGAAGTAGCATGTGGGGGAGAGAGAAACCAGTCAGAATTGCTGTGCATGCAGAGTCAGGAAATCTTCCCACGACTGCCAGAAAAAAGGCAGAGGAGCAGATGTGGTGGGTAAAAGAGTCCTTGGCTGCCTGACTGAAGTGTTTGGTTTGTCTGAAGAAACCAGTGAAACCATGTGAGGGGCTGGAAGGGTGATGGGAGCAGAGGGATTTTCAGGCTGTAGGGATTATGAGTCTGTAGTGCTGCTTTGAAAGGGAGAGAAGGTGGAGGAAAGGAAAAGACAGAGCTGTTCTGGTGGGACCTCCACTGCTGGGGGGACATCCCTCCAGCAGGGCCACTGGCATGGGAGCAAAAGTCGTAGTTGCAAGTGATTGGGAAATGTTAGAAATTCTGGGGGCGGATAACAGGAGAGCAGTGAAAAATCCAGAGGAGACAGCATCGAAGGAAAGAGGTCAGCAAAAGGATTGACTGGGAAAGCAGGAGCAGTGAGCCCTGATGAGCTGTGGGGGTCAGGCAGAGGCCAGGAGGAGCAGCAAGGAGCAGGAGGAGGAAGGAAAGGAGCAGGGGCAGCCTGTGGGGTTAGGTGCTGGGAGCTGTGGGCAGAGCAGCTATCGCTGTCCCCTGTGAAATGTCGTGGTCTGATGTGATGTTTGTCATCCAGCACAAGGAACACCTGCAAAGGATGGCTGGTTTGGGCTGCCAGTAGCCAAGGATGCACTAAGGGCTTGTGCAAGTGTAAGGAAGTTCGGTTTGTATCTTTCTTTGTATTGCTGACTGATGTCTGTCATTGCCCGTGGACTCGGGCCAGCTCTGAGTCTGGTTGAGGGAGATGAGCAGGAAAGGTTTGTGCAGGGGATTGCAGCTCCTTTCATAGCCTGGAAGAGCATGTGGATCAGGTTGGTTTGGGGCAGACAGGAGTGGTTTGGTTATTTAGCAGAGTGAACTGCTGTGGGACAGACATCTTGCTGGGATTGTTCACTGTCACCCAGAGTGTAAGGCCAAAAAACACTCAGAACACGAGATTATTTTATTATTATTTCTTGAGGCATTTTGAGAATACTTCTGAGTGGTCACTTTTAAAGGAATCTCCTTAGAACTGTTTTAGCTTATCAGCACATAAATCCCAAACTGGTGATTTCTAAGGCTGAAGTGAGTATCAGGTTTTTTTTTTGTAAATAAAAGATCAGCCCTTACAGCAAACATTTCACTGTGTGATTTAGGGCCTGTGTTTAAACCGTCAACCGCTTTAAATGCATTAGCATACAAAAAATAAATGGGCACTTCAGAGGAGACCTTCCAATGAATTAATAATCACCTCAGCTCTGTGGAGATTGCCTTAAAAGCTGTTCCCCTTTGATCTGGCACAGATTAGCCTCTGAAAGGATTTAGCACAGAGAGGGTTGTTCGCTGACATGAAGGTGTTAAACAGAGATGGAGAGGCCAGTCACTTTAGCCTTCTCTGAATTATATATGAAGCTCTCCAGGATGGAGAGCACAGGCCTAAATTAAAATGTTGCTTGAAGAAAGAGGGAGTCAAGAAGCAGTGAAGCATAAAAAGCACCGGTGGAATCGCTGCGGAACAAGGAGGTTCCTAATTATTCAAGCTGCTGAATGTAACCAGCTTTTTGATGGCTCACTCAGAGAGATCTTCCTGCAGGTGCAAAACTGGCTGGAGGAGAAAAGGCCGCAGTGAATTGTGTGCCTGGCATGTAATTACACTGCTGCAGTCTCCAGGAGAGCTTGTGCCTGGCTCTGCCCGGTGGAGGAGGTTTTGGGCAGCAGTGGGATGGCTAATTGTGGCTGTGTCCTGCTGCCTTCACATTCCAGCCTTCCACAGCCCTTTGATGGGGGCTGCTGGGTTCAAACTCTTTCAAATTTGGAGATGCACTTAATTGAAATTAGTTGCAAGGAGTAATGAGTTTGCTGAGGCCTGGCTTGTTATGGCTGTTGGGTATTTCTCATGTCCAGCCATCGAGGTGTGTGCACCGACACAAGTGGTGTATGTGTTGTGTATTCCCATCCCCAGCTGTACTGCTTATCTCTGCACAGATAAGTAAACAGATACCAGCAGTACCTCCAATTTTCAAAGTCCAAAATCCACTAAACAGGGATATAAATCTGCAGCTATCAGACCCAAACTCAGCATAATTTTTTCAACAGCAGTTTCCCATCTAACTTTCATTAGAATTGTTAAAGTTGGAAAGGATATTTAGGATCATAAATTCCAGCCATTAAACCAGCACCATCACTATGTTCATCATTAAACCATGTCCTGAAGTGCCACATCCACGTGTTTTTTGAACACTTCCAAGGACAGTAACTCTGCCACTCTGTGGGCAGACCGTTCAATCCTTTCTTTCCTTACAATCCTTTCCGTGAAGAAATTTTTCCGAAAATCTAATCTAAACCTCCCCTGGTACAACTTGGAGCCATTTAATTTATTCCTTATTTTATCTTTGTCTCATCCTTTATAACACCCTTATTTAGGACTATGGCTCAAGAAATCAGTGTGTGTGGATGCAGCCATGGGACCAGAGTTTGCATATAGTAAATTATTTACTGTATTAATCATTGTAATGGATTTTTCAAAGCCTTCATTAATGCAACATCCCTTTTACCAAATGATGGCACATGATTGCACACAGCCTTTGGTGCTGGGGGTATTTGAAACTGGGCTTTCTTGTAGCCAATATATAACCAAATTATTCCGACATTTTAAAAGTTCTTCATAGAAAGCCTTAACAAGTCCCTGGAAATGCATTTGCTCATGGAATGGCTGCACATGCTCCATCTTGTACCCCTCTCCTTTCCCTGGACAGAGCAAGCAGTGGGACCGTCATAGTTTTAGGTCTTTTTAGGGTGTGGATACAGGTCACACCCTGTATTGAAGGAGAACTCGTGAGGGAAAGCTCAAAGTGAAATGCAGCACCAGATGTGGTTTTTTTTACCTGAGGTGTGGGTGATGATTTGCACTGGACACCATGTGGTGATAACAGATGCACCTGGAGGATAAACCTTAGAGGGAGCCTGGGGAAGGAAAGCAGTTCCTAACTAATGACACTGATTGATGTTTTATTAAAACAGGTGAGGGGACTATCCATTTGGCATGAACCCTGCCCCTGGCCATTAGCACTGGTCAATATTTATGGAGAACTGTTGCTTTGGAGATGGCAGCTGGGCTGGGATCTGTCCAGCTGGCTCTTTTCTGCTGACAGTCCCCCTCGTGCCACCGCAGATCTGGAGGAATGCTCTCTGGCCACTCAGCTCTGGACATTACCTGCTCTGCTTTTGCCCCTTGAGATGATCCTTGGGTGTGGTCTGTTCATGATGTTGTATTTCCGAGGAAGGAAGGAGCAGTGCCTCCAGTCAGCTGCCGTGTAAATGTGGAGCCCAGGGGCAGCCCTCAGCTCTGTGTGCCCATGGCTGCTCAGGCCAAGCCCCAGAGAATAAATTACTGCTCTTTTCCCGTCTGGGAAGAAGTCAGAAACGAAAAGTGTTGTGGGGCGAGACCAATGTCTTGTTCAACTGTCACTGCACTTAATCCTGTCCACAGGCAGCCTGCGAAGAACAGAGGGGACCTTCTGTTACTCAGCAAGCTGCTTCCCAAGCACGGGAGCAAACCTGCCTTTTTACATGATATGGCACATTCCCTTCTGCGCTGTCATCACTATTAAATTCAAATACAGATAAAAGGATTTAATTTCAGCAGTAGGAAAGTGAATGTGCTTCAGCCCTCTTAATCTCTGTGCAGTTCAGATTTCCTGGGACTTACACTGAGTGTGTATATCAGATAAAGCCACACTAATTGTGTTCCTTCTTCTTCTTTTTTTTTTTTTTTGC
Organism: Acanthiza pusilla; assembly: GCA_036630365.1. Classification (NCBI taxonomy): domain Eukaryota; kingdom Metazoa; phylum Chordata; class Aves; order Passeriformes; family Acanthizidae; genus Acanthiza; species Acanthiza pusilla. The sequence goes on from JAXCHO010000001.1 coordinate 6,014,195, forward strand.
CCCCCTCTCCCCATTTTCTTTCTGTTTATCTGGCACTGGATGTTTGGAAACTGCAGAACTCTGTTTGGAAACAAGATCAAGTCCGTGGCCAAGAAAGCGTTCTCAGGGTTGGAGGCCCTGGAGCACCTGTGAGTAACCCACCATGCCTCAGAGTTTGGGAAGGGGGGTCTGCCAAAAGTAGCTGCTTGAGAAATCTGCTAGCAATTTAATAGTGTCTTTGTAAACTGAGAAGCCAGTCCATTTGTGGGGGCCACCTGCTTCCTTCTCATTATAAGTCCGTCTCAACTTTGGCCTTTTTTTGTGCCAGGAACAAAGTTATAGAACATATGGCAAATTTGCATGCTCTTAATTTTTTGATTTGTTCTTGGATGAATATCACCTTGACTTGCACATTGCTGCCTTGCAGGCTGTCAGCAGTGAAAATAAGCTGGTTCAGATGTAGCACTCTTTCCTCCTTTGCCCCAGCTTCTTCCTAAATCCAGGCTCTGGCAGTGACATGTGTCACAGATGACTGGTTTTGATGCTTGCCCTGAATATCCCCATTCAGCACAACCCCCTTAGAGCCATTTGCAAGAAGTAAATTTTGTCTGCCTCTGTGTAATTTTTTTCTGTGTCCCAAGGCTGATGACTCCAGCAGTGATTCATGAATAACCTCCTTTCTTGGATTAAGAGAAGCTGAAGTATATGAGGCTGTGCTCTACATGTTTTATGGGCTGTTGATTGTATGAAATGTTATGGCCATCGAGAGCACACTGAAAGATTTGGGCTGCCTGACTGGGGGTACATTCCCAAATAAAGGTGCCCTTAATGCTCCACTGAGATTGTCCTCTTTAGGCAGTACCTCTCTGCCCTACATATCACTTAGTAAACTTCAGCCCTAAATTTGACACTGCTTTTTCAGAGTACAAATGGATTTTTTAATTAGCAATAGTTGTGAGGGAAGCTTTTAAGAACCCCTTCCTTTGGAAATACTGGGATGTTTTTTTAAACCCAACAGTATCCTCTCCGACTCACTTTCAAATAATTCCTCAGAAGCTGCTTAGTGCAAGTATTTGCTTTCTTTTATGTTTGCTGAAGGTCTAGCCTGGGGTACCACATTCCTGACTATCTTTGGTTATCGAGGGGGCTGAGGAATTTCTGAGCTATGGATGATGGAGGTAGCTCAGACTGAGAAGATGGGGCAGTGAATGACTTAGTGATTTAGTTAAGTGTAATTTTTGTTGGTTGACTATTGTTCAGCAATACTTTGATAATATAAGGGTGTTTTGAGGAACATTTCTATGCACTGTAAGTACACAAGGCCTTAACAAAGAGCTACCAAATCACCTGCCACTGGAGTCATTGCTTAAATTAATGTGGAAAGGCTGTCCCAGCCATAGCACCCCCTTTATTCACATTGCCTGTGGTTGTACCTGCAGGAACCTTGGGGACAACGCCATCCGCTCCATCCAAGCCGACGCCTTTGCCAGGATGAAGAGCCTGCGGCAGCTGTAAGTGACTGCCCTGCTCACACCACTGAGGAGGAGGAATCCTCCTGGCCCTGGAAGTGAGCAGCAGCATGGGTGTTATCCACATTACCACTCATTCATTTCCCCCTCCCCTCCGTCCTCCTCTGTGGGGTATTTTTACACATGAGGAGCTGTCACGGGAACATCTCGCATTTAATAGTGAGTGAAATGAGATCATCAGAACAGGTTCTTCCAGCAGGTTTGTCCCTGTGCAATTATCTATCTCCGTTCAGGAAGTCCAGCCCCGGTGCTGTTAGCCAGCTCTCCTGCTCACAGCACCATGGATTTAATTCCCAGTGGCCCATCTGCGCCCTCACTGTACCTGTGTTTAGAGTTCACACACAGGACTGATACTGCAGTGATAAGCACCACTTGAACTGCATCCACTTGTCACCCAGCCTTCTGGTGTAAAAATACGGATGTGTTATCAGAGCTGCTGCTGCTGCTCCGGCCTGGGGCTCTGCGCTGTTATCAGACACTGTTTCCAGTCTTGCCTGGTTTCCTTTTCTCTTCTTCCCCATAAATATTTAATCCACTGTCAGTGTGTTGCTATGCCCCGGAGTAGTGCAGTGTCTGTGGAACACAAAATCACTTACTTGGTACTTGGGCAGGTACAGGTTCTTCCTCCTGACATTGGAAATGGGAATCAGATGGTCACTGTTTGCAGTGACACTTGATACCAGTGACTGGGAATGAAGAAGATAAACACTGCGTGTCTGTTGTGTGATTAAAAACTTTATCTTCTGCGCTGGCTCTTGAAACAAAATTTAGATGAAAGATTGATCTTATTAGGAAGAGAGAGATCCCAGATACTGTGAAGGGTCTGTTCCTGGGGATCACTCTGGAATCTGGTTAATAAGTACAAGGTGCTACTGAGGGTCACTGCAGTACAGGAGTGAGCTTCTCTGTGTGGAGAAGAAATTCTGTTTAAATATGTCATGTCTTTAACATCTTTAGTGCCTCGAGGACATCCCTGCAGTCCTTTTTTTTCCTTCCACCCATGCTGGGGGGGCGGGAGGAATGTGTTTAACATGAAAGGGCTGTGAGCCTGTCAGCCTTCCCTCTGTGCAGGACTCACAGCAGGCTCGTGTTGGTTTTGTTTCCCTGCAGCCACATTAACAGCGACAGCTTCCTCTGCGACTGCCAGCTGAAGTGGCTGCCCCAGTGGTTGGTGGAGAAGGGGCTGCAGTCCTTTGTGGTGGCCACCTGTGCCCATCCTGAGTCACTGAAAAGCAAGAGCATTTTTGCCATCCAGCCAGAGAGTTTTGTGTGTGGTAAGTCTTGCCTGCGTGTTTTGAGGTTCTGCGAAGGGTAGGAGTCACTTGGGAAACATTTTCTTTGACTACCAGCATGTTATTATGAGAGGGTTTCTGTTTTGTTTTGTTATTCAGTGGGATCAAAGGAAGCCCAAGCCTGCATTTTAAAAATTTGTCATTGGCTACAATTTATTTCCCACCAAAACCACACAGCGCATTGCTTGCATCCAGTGTGTTCCTTACAGGGCTCTCTGAGTATTAAATCAAAAGGGACTAAGGCCTGTCCCATTTCCAGATGGGGCTGCACAGGCACTTCCCCAGTCCTCTCACTTTGATACTACCAAGCCTGCAGCCGTGATTCTTTTCTCTGCAGCGTTCTGAGCTCTTCTGTGGATTTGTGTTCTTCACACATCTCTTCTCCCTCTTGCAAACAACAAAGAGTTAAAAACAAAACCCAGAGGAGAATCCCTCCATCACAGCTGGTTCTTTTGGGCCAGTAAGGCCCACCCAAATACTGCAGTTGACTCTGCACCTGAGCTATGGTTTCAAAGCAGCTTTATTTAATACCCAGCACACATAAACATCTACTACCTCTCTCGTAAAGAAAAAGAAATTTAAATCATCAGAGGAGGCCAAATCAATGCTGCTCAGGCATCCAGCTTCTGGGGAAAAGAAAGGGCTGGTTTGGGAGCCAAACCCTGTGCAGTGGAGCCAACCAGTGAGGATCCTGGGTGGAGCTGCACATGGCTGTTTGAAGGAAAAATGAGCTTTTACAAACACTGTTTAACTGAGCTGAATGCATGACTTGCACTGAACACGGAGCAGAAGCTTTGTTCCAGTGTCCCTCCTGATCCCCCAGTGACAGGCTCTGCCTAGGTGGCCTCTGCCTGAGCAGGCTGGGAGGGAGGCTTGCTGTGCTCATCTGGAAGAAGAGATCCTGAAGGCTCCATCCCCACAGCAACATCACAAAGCAAAAGCAGCTTTGCTTCCTGGTGCCTGCCAAGTCCTCCAGGCACTAGTAGTCCTGGTTCCAGAGGCCTGGCTGTTTAATTAAACCTTAGTCAAATATTAAATTACACCATTTGTAGAAATCTAATAAATGAATCTGCTTGGAACCTTGCTAAAAGCAACAGTCTTCAGGGCAGAGAGAGAGTGTGCAAAGCTTTCCACCCCGCTCGGGTGACAGGCAAATACAGCTGCTTCTGCTTTGACAGCACGGGCAGCGTAGAGTCATAGAATCCTTTAGGTTGGAAGAGACCTCTAACATCTTTGAATTCAACCATTAACTCACTAGAGCCAAATTCACCACTGAACCATGGCCCTGAGTGTCACATACACACATCTTTTAAATACCTCCAGGGGTGGTGACTCCACCATATCCCCTGGTCCCAGGGCAGCCCATTCCAGTGCTTGACAGCCCTTTTGGTGAAGAAATGTTTCCTGTTAGCCAATCTGAACCTCTCCTGGCACAGCTTGAGGCCATTTCCTCTTGTCCTACTGCCTGGGAGAAGAGACCAATCCCCACCTGACTAAAACCTCCTGTGAGCGTTTTTCCCCAGAGGTGGCACTTGCAGCCCTTCAAGTGCCCTCCTGCTTCATGCTAATACAGGTCTGGAGGTGAGGTTTTAACTTCAGTCGTGCTCTTCATGCATGGGTTGTACAGGAAGGATATTTTCTCAGACCATAGTATCTTTCACATTGATGTAGGAGCTGGGTCTCTTGTAGGTGCCTGAGGTCACTAGGTGACCATCTCACCCCACTGATGGAGCCAGAGGAACAAAATCCCACATAAACCAACCACTCAGTGGAGTTGTGTGTGGCACACCTGCTCTACAGAGCACTGCTTATTTCTCATGGCACCTCTTGGCTTGCTCCAGTCTCCCCTCAGGGTCCAGCACTGACTCTTCCTGCTGTTTCCTCCCAGATGATTTCCCCAAGCCGCAGATCATCATCCAGCCCGAGACAACAGTGGCTGTCCTGGGCAAGGACATCCGCTTCACCTGCCTGGCCGCCAGCAGCAGCAGCTCCCCCATGATGTTTGCGTGGAAGAAGGACAACGAGATGCTGCACAACGCCGAGATCGAGAACTTTGCGCACGTGCGCGCCAAGGACGGCGAGGTGATGGAGTGCACCACCATCCTGCACCTGCGGCACGTCACCTTCGCGCACGAGGGCCGCTACCAGTGCGTCATCACCAACCACTTCGGCTCCACCTACTCCAACAAGGCCCGGCTCACCGTCAATGGTGAGTGGCAGTGCTTCCTCGTTGCTCTCCTCAGCCTGAGCTCGTGCACTGTACAATTCCTCGGGAGCCACTTAGTTACCCCCGAGGGTCTGCTCCTGATGGTGAGCTCTTAACCTCTGCACAGCAGCTGCTTGTACCTCGGTGGATGCTGAGAAATGTCCTGTGAGGAGCACGCACCACTTTGTGTTGGCTGCCATCCAGCCAGGCACTTCAGCGCGTTCTTAACAGCTTTAGCTGCCTCTCCTTGGCTGTTCTGGTGGACTCTTGGCCCAATGAAAACGAAAATACAAAGGGATGCAAAGAAGAGGGACGTAGCAATTGGAAGTTCTCTGTAGGAGAGATAATGGGAGTTTTTTCTGCGTTTTTTTTCTGGGTTTTCACAGAAGAAAAATTAGCTTTGATCCCAGCTCTAATGATCTGAGTGGGGGGCTGTTATGGACACTGCAGATATGTGTATTCTGTAGAAACTCAGGGTTAGGCCCTGCCAGTTCGAAGATGTCCTGCAGAAGGAGGTGGGCATCCTCCTATCTGTGGGTAACTGTCACATTAATCTCTGTGGGAAGGAGAACAGAACTGCCCACAAGACGACGTTTCCCCCATGGAATTACTCACACCCTCTTCTCATTTTCCTCTATCAGTGCTGCCCTCGTTTATCAAAACTCCCCACGACATCACGAGCCGGACGGGCACGACGGCGCGCCTGGAGTGCGCGGCCGAGGGCCACCCCACGCCGCAGATCGCCTGGCAGAAGGACGGCGGCACCGACTTCCCCGCGGCCCGCGAGCGCCGCATGCACGTCATGCCCGACGACGACGTCTTCTTCATCACCGACGTCAAGATCGAGGACATGGGCGTCTACAGCTGCACGGCTCAGAACTCGGCGGGGTCTGTGCTCGCCAACGCCACCCTCACCGTCCTGGGTAAGATGCGCTGGGAGGCCGAGGGGAAGTGGGGACTGGGAGGGAGCTGTTCAATCTCTTGAGCAGGTGCAGGTAAAGAAAAGAAAGACAGAGTCAATGCTCTGCTTAGTCTTGTTTCATTCTTTAACACTGCAGTTCACTAATGAAAAACACCTGTTAGTTAAGAGCAAGAGTAATTAATTAAGAGCTGTAAGTCGCATCTCCTCTTGTGCTGAGGAAGCCCCTCCAAACAGGCTGTTTGCTATCTGGGAAAATCACTTCAAAAGGAAATTGCACTCCATCTCTCTTGCCCTATGAAATAATCTCATGTGTCAGCTGTTGGACCATGTCCTCACATGTTTGGGAAAACTTAACACCAACTGGTTGTGGGAGGTGAGGCTTTGGCTGTGGTTGTTAGATCTGTTGTGGTGTGCAGCTGCCATACTCCTGGGCCTGTGCCTGCTTCATGCACTGCAGGAACATCAGGAATGTTCAGTGCTCTTAAATCTGTCGTTAACATTGTCCTCAACAATTAATTCCTGTGTTTGTTCTGCTGCAGAGACACCATCTTTGGTCCATCCACTGGAAGACCACGTGGTGTCTGTCGGCGAGACCGTGGCTCTCCAGTGCAAAGCCACGGGGAGCCCCCCACCCCGCATCACCTGGCTGAAAGGTGACCAGCCCCTGGTGGTGACAGAAAGGCACCACTTCACCTCAGGCAACCAGCTGCTGATCGTCAGGAACGTGGTCCTGGAGGACGCGGGGAAGTACACGTGCGAGATGTCCAACACGCTGGGCACGGAGCGCGCGCACAGCCATGTCAGCATCCTGCAGGCGCTGGGCTGCCGCAAGGACCGCACCACCGTGGGCATCATCACCATCGCCGTGGTCTGCAGCATCGTGCTCACCTCCCTGGTCTGGGTCTGCATCATCTACCAGACCAGGAAGAAGAGTGAGGAGTACAGTGTCACTAACACAGGTAGCTCCAGGGTCCTGAGGCCCCCTTTAAGCTTTGGTGCTGCCGGACATCCTGCTGGGGCTGAGCTGGCCTGTCAGGGAGCCACACAATCCCCTGGAACTGCAGCTGGCTTATCTCCCTGGTTCTCTTGGCTCACGGGGCTGGAACCAGCTTTCACTTGCTGCTGAAGCATGTTCAGAGCTGCATTTCTCCCCTTGGCTTGCTCTTCAGGAAGGTCTTTTCCACTTGGCAGTAATTCCATTACTTTGCTGCTTCGGTTTTCCATGACCGAAAATGATAACTCTTGAGACAGTCTGGATGATGTCCATGATGCTGGGAACCTGTCTTACTTTTTGGAAATCTGTATTTTCAAAGGCTTTGAATTCAAAACCTGAAAAATTAGACTTTGAAGCTGGAATCCTTTTTTCCATGTTGGCTGTAAGAGCAGTTGTAGCCCTGCTGATGGGGAGGTTCTGTTATTTTTTAGGGGAAGAAGTAGTGTTTATTGCTTTTTCCTGATACTCAGAGGGGATAATCTGGTGCTGAAATAAGTGTTGCAGTGAGAATAAAGTCTCCTGCCCTTCTTTTGCAGCCTCTGAACAGAAGAGAAGGATGGAAGAACCAGCCTAAGACTTTCCCAGCCTGCTGGGATTTGCAGCCTTCCTATATTATGCTTAGCTTTAGATACAGTACAAAAGGATTTTTAAAGACATAGGCTAGGTAGGAAGTCTTGGATGCCCTATTAGCCGTGTGATCTATTAGTGGGATTCTTCTATAACTCCTTTTTTCAGTTCTGAAAATCCCGGGCTTCATGCCTGATATGATTGAGTTTCACTTGGTTTTGTGTGACAAGGGAAACTGAAATTGCCTGATAGAAAATGGGGAAAGCCAAGGACAGCCAAGAGATTTAAGACTAATTTCCTGGTTAAGTGAATCAAAGACCCTGCTCTGCAGAATGCTTTTACTCTTGACTTCAGGAGGCTGAGGATTTGAGTCGAAGGAGGGACTCTGAATTTTGGGGGAAAGAGAAGGACTTAATTATTCTGAAGAAATAGTTCCATTCCACCTACTATGTGCTGACCATGCCCCATGCAAACACTCAAAGTGCCTTTATCAGCACTATCTTCACAGCTTTAAGCTTTGAAAAATCAGCAGTGGGGCTTCTGAGGGGAAAGGAATATTCGGCCAGTTCAGCCTCCATTGTACCTACAGAAAATAACCAGTTCTAGATCTGGTCCCTAATCCCTCCTGAAAATGTGAATTGACTTTGCAAATCCTGGGAACTGACCCTTCCCTGCTCCCATTGCTCTAGATGAGACCATTGTGCCTCCTGACGTGCCAAGCTACCTGTCCTCCCAAGGGACTCTGTCGGAGCGGCAGGAAGTGGCCATCGGAGTGGACACCCAGCAGCCCAACGGGCACATCGACAGCAACGGTGAGGAGTGCTTTCATTATTCTGTACTGCTGCATCTGAACTTGGGATGGGGAGGGAGAAATCACAGCCCAGAGTGCTTCTGTGTTTGTGTTTGTTCTGAGTTATCTGAGAGATCTTCATAATGTAACTCCTGCATTTATGCAGAGCAGGGATCTGTGTTTGACTTCACAGAGCTCTCCTCTCCCAGGAATGAATGTTTCTACTGCCTCAGAAACTGCTCAGTCAGGCCCTAAGGACTATTTTTTTGCTAATTTTGGATTATTTTTTTGGCAGCAGAGTTAACCCATAGTTATACTAGAAAATGCATTAGCATTGCCTGTCCCTGCCTTCAGGCTTAGAAATTAAATGTTGGGGTTTTACACTATCTAAACACAGCACCTTAGGAAGGAGAAGTTAAGAGTTCTGAACTAAGATTTTCCTGAGATTGTGCAGCATTTATTCTGTTTAATGCTAGCTGAAAATTATCTATTATCTCCACTGCTATTTTCTCTCCCTTTTCCAGTAGAAATAAGACCAACAAGTCATTTAACTATGAGCAGATGGCTGTGATCTCTAACCAGATGGTTCCTTTGTTACAGGTATGTGTCAGACTGATGCTGGAAGGTGTCCAGATGTTGAAGCTCCCGCTGTAGGTTGTAGACAGCCCAAGCTGTGTATCAGCTATAATAAAGACACTTGGAAAACGGAGGACATGGCTGATGGAATGCTTGTTCCAGATAAGACAGGTACAAAACCCATTAATCTGGGAAGGCATTTCGTGTTTGTACAGATCACAAAGCCCTCCAAGTCAGACAGCATTAGCATGAGAAATTGTTACCTTCAGAGAAAAAAAAGCCCAGAATGATTCTCAGGTGCAAGCACAGTAAATTTACTTTCCCCTGCTTGCTTTGATCCTCTCTCAAGCTTGGATAGTTGGAATTTGAGGAACTGTCAGAAAAAGGCAGAGTAAAGCTGGCGATTGCCATTCCTTGCAGCTGGCTGATGGGAATTTTGATTTGAGATATTCCTAAAATATGAGAGCACTTTCAAAACTGAAGGTGTTAAATTTTTTCGTGCTCTTTGAAAGGGCTGTTGACTTCAAAGCTCAGCTTTATTTACTTATTTATTTATTTTCAAAATTTAAAGTTTGTTTTGGGCACTACACCTGCCTCTGCTCTTTGCCAGTTTCTAGGGTGTTACACCTTTCTATTTTTAGGATGTGCTTTCTGTTCTCACACTGTATTGTTAAATCCACGGAAAATCAGCCAATGAAACAAATTTTCTCTCTAGGAGACACTAATGTAAAGTTTAATAAGGGAAAGTTGTTGAATGCACCAAGGAAATTATTTTTCAACATTTAGAGACTCCTTGCTGCTTTGAATTCTGCTTGTCTGTTGTTCCCACTAACAGTAATAACATCTTGATATAACAGTGTGAGTTGATGGTGATTCCTGTAAAGCAGCGGCAGAAAAATAAGAAAGGTAACTTGGTATTTTAAAGCAACTACAGGGAAGTTCCACTTTGCATTTCTACCCTGATTAGAAAGTCTAGGAAAGGAAAGAAATAATTTATTTTTTAAAAAAGGAAGTTACAACTTCTGTGGAGTGAAAAAGAATCCCTAACTAACTAAAGCTATTAACTGGCACTTTGGTTCCTTGGTTCCTACATTTAGTGATGGTGGCTACAGTGTTCTGAAAACTGGGTGTGTAGTAGCCCTGTGTAAAACCACAAAGTGTCCATGTTATTTAGTGAGAGATTCCCCCACTGAACTACACAGAGCTGTCCTTCCATGATTTGTGTGCTCCAACGCTGACCACCTCCAGCTGCTCACCTTCCTTTGCTGATCTCCCCTTCCTCCCCCAAGGCTACGGGCTGCCCGTGGTGTGCACGGAGTGCAGCGGCAGCACGGGCAGCATGAACGTCCACATCTACCCCAAGGACTCCGAGGGCTACTCCGAGAGCCTAAAGACTGTGGACAACGTCCACCCCAATGCACTGAGCAGCAAGGAGCGCCACAGGAAGAGGGGTGCAGGCACCAGCCTTCTTCATCCTCCGCCCTGCAACGGCACTGCCAGCGGCAAGAGGCTGGAAACGGACGGGACCCTCTACCCCAGCAACCACGACAGGATACGGCCGGGGGGCACGGCCGGCGCGCTGCTCGCAGACACGCACGGTACGTCCTTCCTCGGGGTCACCTCTGATCACCATCGGGGTTGGAGCACAGCCCCTGTGCTCCCCTCAGCCTTTTCAGCCAGCTCAGGGCAGGAATGGCAGCGCTGGGGTTGGGAAAGACCCCCAGGGTCGTGGAGGGTGGGAGCACTGGCAGGCTGAGCGTCACCTAACGGTGCTCATCCTTTGGATTTTTGCAGGCTCTTCACAAGCAGCAGCAAAGCCTTCAGAGCTTAACAACCTTAACCTGGTGAGAGCTTCACCAGCAGGAGGGTCATTAAAGCAACTGAACGTGCTTCCCGAAATGTCCCCAGCACTACTGGATCTGCAGAGGGAAGCAGAGGTGGAGCAGGCTCTCCTGCCCAACGGCACCACAGCCCAGCCCTGTGACTCTGCTCATGGGCCCAAGCCACCCAACAGGTCTCTGGACTGAGAGCACAGACTGACTGCCACGTGCAAATTAACAAACACACTATTACTTTTTTAATTTTTTTTTTTTTTTGCACAGAGTATATAGGCTACTTACTTCTACCTCGAATCTCGAACTGATGGCCTGGCAAAGGCAACCAACTGAGGTATGAGAAACAAGCTTGTATGGGGAACAAACTCCTGTTCGAGCGTCATCTGATTGTACATAGTTTAAAACTTCCCTGAGAAGTATGAAGTGTTCAAAAGTCAACTTGCATATGAAGCACATAAATGCAAGGGATTATTGTGTAAAGAGAAAAGTATTTGATACAATTGTACATAAGAGTTTTCATATATAAATATATATATAAAAATATATATATATCTTTTACAGAGGCTATTTTAATCTTTAGTGCATGGAAAACTGAGTGAAATTTTACAATTTTGGCAATATTGTTTTCAGTATCAGGTTGCTGTTAAACTTTGTGAGAGAAATAATTCTGGTGCCTTAAATGCATAAACAGAACTTTAAAAAGCCAGACTGTTCCAAAGGGATTGTCCTCTTTTCAGTGGAAGTTCCTTTACACCATATACACCTGGGCTGGGGCAATCCCAGGGACTGGTTGGGTGGAAAAGTGACCCAGAGCAGCTCTGTGGAGATGAACTTTGGGGTGTTGGTGGATGAGAGGCTGGACATGCCCTGGCCATGTGTGCTCATGGCCCAGAAATCCAAATGTGCCCTGGGCTGCATCCAGAGCACTGTGGGCAGCACATTTTCCTCCTCTGCTCCACACAGGTGAGACCCCACCTGGAGTTCTGCACACAGTTCTGGTGCCCTCAGTATAAGGACTGTAGTGACAAAATAAAGAATAATGAGTTCAAAGTGAAAGGGGAAATTTAACTTAGAGTAGAAATTGAAATCACCACTCTCCAACTCCCTGAAAGGAGGCTGCAGCCAGGTTGGTGTGTCTTCTCCCAGGAAGCAGTGACAGGACAAGAGGACACAGCCTTAAGCTGCACCAGGGGAAGTTTAGGACATCAGGAAAAAATTCTTCACAGAAAAAGTGGTTGGGCATTGGAATGGGCTGCCCAGGGAGGTGGTGGTGTCACCATCCCTGGAGGTGTTCAAGGACAGACTAGATGTGGCATGTAGTGCCATGGTTTAATTGATAAGGTGGTGTTAGATCAGAGGTTGGACTTGATGATCTCAAAGGTCTTCATTCTGTGATTTTTTTCCATTCCATCCCAACACACTCTGTGATTCAACTGGGTTACTTAGCACAAATTTCGTTCCCCTTTGAAATTTATTGCACTTAACACATTTAAACAGAGATCTTCAACTGTGTCAAATGAAATTTATAAGGAAAAAAAAGCAGAGAGAAATTACCTAGCAACCTGATATTTTCCTGTTGGTGGAAGAACTTAAATTCCATTATTTTTCAAAACTTCATAAAAATTAGTATTTGAATTGTGACTGTGTGAGACTTCAGAGTGGACCACACAGGAGGCACTAAATAACTCGGCAACAGTGCAGAGCCCCAAAACAACCAGAGGAAAAGGCTGTTATGACTGGGAAGCAGTCGTTACCAAAATAAATAACTCGTGCAGTAAACCGGGGTGGTCTCACAACAGTGCACCTTTCAAACACGTCATCGCAGGAGGTGTTACCTGCCACATGTGCTGGCACTGAGCAGCACAGCCCTCACCACAGCCCCTTCCCCTCCCAAAGGGACCCAGCTCTACCTGGCTGAGGTGTGTGCAGTGATCCAGCCTTGCCCTGCTCAGAACAAATAACCTGTGCCAGTGTAATGCATTTTCACACCCAAAAAACACATCTGTTCTGGAGGGGGTTTGAAACCATAGAGCTGTTTTGACAACAAAACTCATTTGCACTCCTAAGGGGACAGCTGTATCATTAAGTCATCCAGTATTTTTTTTTCCCTGCAACACAATATTACACTTTGTAGTTGAACAACCAGACTCTGTGAAAATACCACCTTCAAGTGAGCCATGCTGCCTTGTGTAGCAATTCTGGGCTAGTCAGAAATACACTTGTTCTAGATGGAAAACTGTGGATTTATGGTTTAATAGACTTTTAAATGGAAATAACCCAAATGTTTTTATGTGGTCTTTTTAAGTTCATCCATGAATGGGGGGGTAAAGAAATGTCCACCTCAGTCACACAGATCTTTGTCACTTCTGACTTCACGATGACGCTTTTTATTTATAGAAAGGCTGCTTTCCGTTGGTGTCTGTTGGTACCTGTGGATGGAGGACTCCCAGTTCTTTGTGATTTGAGTTCTGCTAACCTGAGGTTGCTAACTCTGGTGATGACTACTTTGGGGCAGGTTTATCATGGGGAGGGGTTGTTACCTTTTTTTCCTTAGGAGCAACACAAATACCATTTCCACTGAGTCTGGGGATCCACCTTTGCCAGGACTGTGGTTCAGAACCAGCAGCAGAGAGCAGAAACACTTCATGTTCAGTTCAGATCCCTCACTTAGGGACCTGCCCCAGTGCTGCTGCACCTGTGGGGCTTCAAGGAGTGGCTGCAAGGTGCCCCTTGGTTTTATTACAAGCTGGTCCTGCCCAGCCCTAGCTTGAGGAGCCACCAGCTCCTGCAAGGGAAGGACCTCAGGGTCAGGGAGAGCAGCAGCTGCCCCTGGGTGAAGCCAGGCATAATTCAGCCAGTACCTGTCTGCCCCAGTCCCTACTATTGACACGTTTGCACTTTGAGACAGGTGGCGAATTATGTTGAGTGCCAAGTTTATTTAAAGCAAAGGAAATGGATGTTAGAGAATTATAAACCAAGCATGGTTTTTCCCCTTCACTGAAGGGAAAAGTGCTCCAGAACCGACTCATGGAACCAGGGACAGGGGGAAGATGGGAATGATTCAATGGGCTCGTTTTGCTGGCGGAAATGTCATCACCAGTGTGGATACAAAGCATATTTGCCATGTTAACATTTGAAAATAATGTTTCTGAATAAAGTTAACTGCCTAATGTTATGACTTCCACTAAATATGTGAATTTGCTGCTTCTAAGAGGCAATGTGAAAGAGGAAGTATTACTTTTGTGTACAAATTTATTTATTTATTAGAAAATTTGGTACAATGTTGTACATTGAAAAACATGTAAGATATTGAAGTGTCTAACAAACGGCATTGAAGTGTCTTTAATAAAGGTTCATTTATAATATTACAGCTGATTTGTTGAGAGTGAGCTTTTGGGAGTTTCAGTTGAAAATTAAATAAAATTCTAATCCATTGCTATACTCTTTTCTGTCTTTCTCTCGTGAAAATGGAGATTAACTGTCAAAGTACCTGCTCTTGAAATTGGGCCACGAGATCCTGGGGAACACACATGGCTCTGACAGCCTGGTGGGTGGATGGGGTGGAATTTGGGGCTGGATTGAAAATACAATAAAGAACTTGTAAGAAATACATTTCCAATATATCAGCTTGCTTTAGTATCTGGCAAGTGCCTCTCTCTTGGCTCCGAGAACAGAACAGATGGGGGTGTGAGCTGTGTGCAAGTAAAAACAGGGCCGGGACAGCAGCAGACCCAGCTGCAGTTTTGAGCACCTCTGGTGTTCCCAAACCCCAACCCCACCCTGGATGGAAATTCCAGAGGCAGCTCTGGAGATAAGCCTGAATTCCAGCTTTAACTAAAAATCTCAATTCCGTTTCTGTATAGTTTTAAAAAAATTAAAACTATTTCCCCCTTGAAATTATAACTTTGAGTATAAAGCAGGTTGTTTGAGACTACTCAAAGTCCCTTAACACACACAGGAGTTAATATTTTTTAAAACTGAAAGAGGCTTTAAGAGACTGGTGCCTGGTTTGAAATTCAAGTTGTTACCCCACTTTACCCCAGTGATGGGCTACAATTAATTAATTAATTTTTAAAATTTTGGTAAACTGGAAATAAAACATTGCTAAAACCAAAGGCAAACAGACCTAGGAAAAAACACACTTTTTTTTGTCTATTCTCCCTCACCACGGCCCCCTAACTAAAAAGGTCTTTTTCATCCAGATTAGACAAATTGGTGCATGCAGAACAGCCCTGGGCACCTGCTGGGGCTCACCTGCCTGGGGTCACTCCCAGGGCTCCTTGGCTTTCCCATGGTGCAGAGCTGCTCCATTAGCACAGAGTAAGGGGAAGCACTTGGGGTCTGTCCCCTCCCACCATTAGGTTGACTAAAACAATTTGGATGGTTGGTTGGTGTTTGGTTGGTTTTTTTGTGGGGGGTTTTTGGGGGTTTTTTTGTTTGTTTTTAAATTAAAAAAAAAAAATTAAAAAGGTGATGACAAAAACTGATTCTGCAATATTAAATAAAAACAACAAAAAAGGCACCATTTGGACTCAATGACTTATGAAAGGTGATTATTTACAGCTCAAGTAATTAAATCCATCAACTGCAGTGCTAACCCCCTGATCATGTTTAAAGAGCTTCATTAGAAAATATGTTGGATTTTTCAGACAGAGTAGTAAATCTCCTTCCCCCCGCCCCAGCCCCTAAAATTTGTTCTAATACATATATTATATATATTGTATATATTTTATATATTATATATTATGCATTATATATTTTATATATTATCATATATAATATATAATATATTTTATATATTATAGAAATATTATATAAATATAAATATAAATATAAATATAAATATAAATATAAATATATATATATATATATATATATAAATATATATATATATATATATATTATACACCAACAGCAAGCCATGGTAACGAGTGGCATTCCCAACCAGCCAATACAGGACTTGGCTGAATTCCCCCATTTTAATTGAAGATTATTTTTAAGAATTATGTCCTTTGTTCTATATGTTTTGCTTGTCTGCCAATTATTTTCTAAGTTTTGGCCTCTAAAAAATCTTATTACTGTGTCATGGATGACTGTATAATAAAACATCCAACCTGGGCTGTTTGCCCTCTGGGCAGGGGCTCTGGTGTCACACATGTCCCTGGTCGGGCACTAACCTGGTCTGGCACTTCCCCTGAACTCCCAACACCTGTACATGGTCCACAGTTCAGTTCCAGCAGTCCATCGGTGCTGGGATGGCAGGGACAGAGCGGGCACAGAGCAGGGGCAGTGCCACCAGGACGAGGGACCTGGCACGGCTCAGTTGCAGGGCGCTGTGGCACCCAGTCCTCACCTGGAGCTCCCCAGCATCACAGCCCAGGGCACTGCAGGGACCCAGCAGCCACCACAGCCCCTTGGTTCTGCCCACACCCTCCACAGCTGCACCTCCTCCAGCCCCACTCAGCCAAGCTGGTGCTGTAAACCTGCCCAACACCAACTCTTGTGATAATTTTGAGTCATTCCAATGAGGTCTTTTCCCCACACTCATCCCTGCACCATTTTGGCCGCTGCACCTTCTGTTTCCTATGCAAGAACAGCACCAGAATTTTGCTCTTCCTGCCAGCAGCCCCCTGAGAGCCCCCAGGATCCACCCCTACATCAGCAGGGAACTCCCATGGTCTCCCTGCCTTGCCCTCCCAGCCTCCCTCCCCAGTTCAGCACTCCATCCTCCTGCTGCTTCAGCTGCTGAAGACCAAAAGAAGGCAGAGCTCCACGGCTTTGCTCTAGCACAGCTGTAAAATAATACAAGCCCATGCTTTTACTGGAGAAATGTGAGCGTGATTAATAAAGCTGCACTGGCTCCCACACAGGAATGCTTGCTGAGCACCTGTAGGTATAAACAGGAATATAAACTTCCACAAATACAGCTCAAATCAGAAACAAATGGATTATTGTCTTTTACAAAGAGCTCTCCCAAGCCGGAATCCTTTCGGTGCTGTAGGAGGGCAGCAGGCTGTAACTCTATCGGCCCCTTCCCCTCCCGTTACGAGGCAGGTGCCACTGAATGATGAAAACTTGCTTTATTTCAGCCTCCCCACTCAGCCCCCGAGCCCGAGCTTTCCAAAACACTTTCCCTGCAGGAGTTCTAATAACGCCTCTCGCAGCCACTGTAATTAGCTGTTTACCCCCCAAACATCACTTTTTTGGCACGACTCTTCACAGTGACCTCACCCGCTTTCCATGCAGGAAAATTTCACGTTTGGGAAACGGGATTATTGGAGGATTTACTTTTCTCTAGCAGGGAGAGTGGCTCTCAGCCTGCCGGACAGCTGCTGTGAGGGGTGTGGAGGAAGGCTCTGCTCCCGGCCGGACTCTTCCTCCAGCTCGGTGGCTTCTCTGGCTTCTCTCTGGGCAGGAACCAGGCTGGCTCAGAGCAGCAGCTGCCGAGCCTTCTCGTAGGTCCCCAGGAAGATGAAGCCCCCCAGGCTGATGGCTGCCATCCGTGGGACAACACCTGCGAACAAGCTGAGAGCAAAGGAAAGGCACTCTGAGAGGATGAGCGGGGAGCGGATGCAGGGCTGCGGAAAATGAAGCCAAGGAAAGCTCTGTCTTGCTGGTTTCCTAAATCCCACCCCTCTGCTCACTGAAGGAATCTGTCTGGATTCCCCTAACACAGCACTCCCAAGGCTTGTGGTTTTTAACTCCTCTCCACACGCCTCAGGTGCAGGAGGAAACGCAGGAGGACATTATGGACCACGGGAAAGGGGAGCTTGGACACATCCCACAAAGAGCTGCAGACAGATGGGAACAATCCTGTCCTCCAGTGTCCCCATCCAGCCTCGCTGTGCCAGGGACAGCCCTGCTCATGGCAGTGCCTCATTCCCAGTCCCACACAACAGCCGGGAGGGAGCAGGAATTTCCATTTGTGGCAGCTTTGGCTGCCACCCTTTTCAGGTGTCTGATCCTCATAGTTCTTCAAAATTAAAACAAAACTCATGCAAAGCCAATTGCTTGACACATCTAAACTCATAGTTGGTTTAACAGCTCCAGGATAGGCCAGTGCATCCTCCCAGAGGATTACAGACTTCCTTTGTGGCAAGCAAGGATTAAGGATTAGCCTCGAATCTGTTTGGCATCCCATCCCTTTCCAGATCTACAATCCCAGCTCCACAGGGATCCAGTCCTTGGCTTTTCCTGGACCTGCATGGTCCCTGCTCAGAGTGTGGACACGGTGTAATTCCTGGGGAGCCCTCCTGCTCAGGAGCTCCCTGCTCCTGCTGCACAGGGAAACCTCTGGCCCTAATGAGCCCTGCTATGGAGCCTGGAGCACACAGGCAGATGGAAACATTTTATGGCTTTACTAGACAGCAATTGGGCCTATTACCATAATGACAGCTTTAAAACAGAGTAATTTGTACAAGGCATGTACGGACAGAGCGCTGGTAGGGCAAATCCCAGGGAGCAGCATCGCTCCTGAAGCACACAGCATCCCTGTGCTGCTGAATTAGGGAGCCTCGTTAGGGGAGCAAATCCCAGGGAGCAGATCCCAGGGAGCAGCATCGCTCCCGAAGCACACAGCATCCCTGTGCTGCTGAATTAGGGAGCCTCGTTAGGGGAGCAAATCCCAGGGAGCAGATCCCAGGGAGCAGCATCGCTCCTGAAGCACACAGCATCCCTGTGCTGCTGAATTAGGGAGCCTCGTTAGGGAGCAGGGGCAGACATTCGTTTCCGGCACAGCCCACTCGAGACTCAGCTATTACACATGCAGGGCCCATAACTGAGTTACCCAGAGGCTGCAGCCCTGGCAGCCCCTGTTACTCACCATCCCTTCCAAGAATCCTGGCCCTGCTGCCCCCAGTTTCCTATTCCACCTGCCAGCCGTGGCCTCTCCCATCCACGCTCCCCCCACGGCTCCCTTTCTGCAGGAGGGCAGAGCTGAGCAGCTGCAGGGAGGTCCCAAAGAGCTGAGCTCTGTGGCAGTTCTCATCCAAACTGGTCCCCGCTGGGCCACGCCTGCCCCCATCAGCAGATGAGATAAATTGGGTTTATTTCTGCTGGCCCCATCAGAAACCGCTCTGGTGGGCAGAGGTCTGCTGTCTAGTTGGATTTGCTCTCTGCCTGCAGATTTCTCCTGGCACTCTGCCACTCCTCAACTCCTAACAGGAGACTAACAGGACCCCTGTAGTTACCCTTTAGATCATTGAATCATTTAGGTTGAAAAAGACAAGCCCAAAATAACCCAGCGCTGCCAAGCCCACCACTAAACCATGTCCCCAAAGCACCACGGTCACATGTGTTTTGAACACTTCCAGGGATGCTGATTCTTTCCTGGGAAGGTGGGTGAGGCACTGCAGTGCCTGGACACAGCGCAGAGGAGCCAGTGCTGAAAAAAGCTCTCTGCCCTGGACTGGCTGCCAGGCACAATCCCCCAGAGCCCAAACCCTCTCTATTCCCCAAAGGAGAGGTCTGCTCGGAGGCAGAGCTGCTCTCCTCCCCTCGAGGGGCTTGCCTGGCATCAGAACCTCTCTGTGCATGCGCTGTTAGTGCCCAGGCTTGTGCCCTTCTGGTGATTTCCACTGAAATCAAGATTCATAACTCACGCTTCAACAAATAAAAACTAAACCATGTCGAGGCATTATTATTTCAAAATTAAATTGGTACTTCACAGGTGCCAACCCCACGGGAGGGACAGGACACGTGGTGCAAAACCACCAGCTCCATCCCCAGCTCCAGCCACCTCAACACCACTCAATAAACCCTCGTGCTTCTCACCAATGAGCTGTGAAGCTTCACCCATGGCTTTCAAACACCACCATCTCCCGTGTGAGAAGCTCTTGGGCAAGATGCAAACTCCCTCTCCTGTGAAGAATTCCTCCACCCTGCTGGCAAGAGCAGAGAGGTGCACAGATCCACTCACCCCATCCCTGTCCTCCCTCCTGCCAGTCCTGGCTCTCCCTGGACAGAAGGGCTGTGGAATTTCTTGGCGTGAAGCAGAGGGATTTACTAGGTGCAGACCAGGAAGCTGAGCCCTGTGCTCTGGTTTTAATAAGGTGGCAATAAGCAATGCGTCTTTCTGCCCTCAGAATTCCTCCTCTTCAAGTACGAGATTTATTAGAGGAGCCATAAATCATGTCATGTTGCAACTGGCCAAAAAAGCCCGACATTTTTATTGGTTTTGATTAATAGATTTATAATTGGCAGCAGGCATGGCAGCCTCTGCGTTTATTTTTCCCAAGACTTTCTTCCTTTTCCTCGCAGCTGACGCAGCTTGGCCTCCTTCACATGTTACTTTTTCTCCAGATCTCTTATTGTTTTGATTTCAACTGAATTGTGTTCCCTTTGGTCCTAGTCCACGGGTACTATCTTTAGGCAGAGTTTAATTCTGGGTTGTTTAGAAAAGGGCACTGCTGAAACACCCTGCAAAGAGCACAAATATACATTTTTACTTTCTGCTGTTGGCTGGGGGAGGTTCCTCAGTCAAACCCATGCCTCTTCACACCCTTCAGAGCTCAACTTCCACCAGCAGCAGACATGGCCTCACTTCTCTTAATCCCTTTCAAAACATGCCTTGGAGTCCACCAAGCTGTGCAGGACCCAAAATTCATCCACTGCCACATCACCTTGTCCCCTCCTGAGGCAAACCTGGGACAGCCCATCCCTGAGCACTGCTGGGGGGCACAGCTGGACTCCTTCCTGGAATCAGTGTTCAGGAACTTCCTGCAATTTGTTTTGAATTATTTCCCACATGTGTGGAGAGAGGGTTGAACTTTTATTAGCTGGGCAAGCAGAGATCAGATGTTCAGGGAAAGCTGTCCCCCGCAAAGCTGTGATGTGCACAGCGCTTCGGGCAACAGAGGTTAGAACAGTGCCCTGAAAGAGTGAGAGGGTCAGAAACCTCGGGAAAATTGCAGGGAAAAGCCCCAAGCTTCCAAAAACCCCTCCACTTCTCTTCCAAGTGAAACACAAACCCTTCTGCAGGAAGCACAGGCTGAACTTCATGGACTGGAGAAGTTGCTTAAGACAAATTCAGTGAGAAACCAACTACTGGTGTGAGACACACTCGAATGGAACTGCTGTCCTCAGTGCCACAGGATGTGCTGAATTTAAATGGACACAAACCACAAACACATTCACAGGGAAAAGTCCATCACGGGTTATTAACACAAAGCCACTCTCATCTCTGACGCCTGAGCTTGGAGATTGGATACACACCCAAAAATGCCCTTTTCTGTGCTCTTTCCTGGACACTCGACCTCCCTGAGGGATTTGTTCTTGGCTACCCAAATGCTGTTCCCTGTGCAGGTGTCCAGCAACCAAAAGGCTTTTCTGTAGGACAGTATTTAAACATCAGCAGATCATCCTCTCACCGCCCAACACAGACACACAACCCCTGAGGTGCAGCACGTCCTTACCCTGACAGGCCTTGTGTCCTCCAGATGCCACCAAGAGCAGCCAGAACATTCCCCCTGGCATTGCTGGAACCAGCCTGCACCACAGGGACAGAGAGAGATTGGGAACTGTTGGCAGAGGTTTAGTTATTTACCCACAGAATCCCCAGGATCCCATCCTTCAACACAACAGCTCTTTCAGGGCAGGCAAAGGCTTTAGGAATATCCACCTGCTGAGGCCTTTTAGCTCTGTAGCTGTCAGCTCTGCTCTGGGGCAGTCAGATGATGATGGGAACACCACACTCACTAGCAATTTATAAACTTATTAAACTTACTGATTTTATAAGCAATCTTCCTTCTGCCCTGGTTGGCAGATGTTGGCCATCATTATCTTTGTGGCTTAAAATTTTAGGACAGAAAATCCCATACCAAGCCCTCTGCAGAAAAGACACACACTCTGAAGCCCAACAATTATCAAAACAGCAGCAGAATAAATCCCTGATGGGCACTTCAGCTTTGGGTGTCTGACTCTCTGAGGATTTTCTACTAAAGATACTGCATGAGACTCTGGAAGCTGAGCACAAGCCCAAGCCTGCTGCACACAGCTCCTTTGGGAAACAACCAGAGGAGCAATTCAAGGAAAGGAACACAACAATTTCATTAGCTCTGCATGCAGTGCCTGTTCACATCTACTCCTGCCTTCGAGGACAAGAGCAGAAATTATTAATAGGTGCTGGATTTAATTCTGAAACAACCCTACAGAAGCCCTGGAATACCCAGGCTGCTCACCTGCTCGTCTGGTGGCCTCCTTCCCTCTTACCTTTGCCAACATAATTCTCGTCTTCGCTACGTCGAGAGGTGTGGTGACTGCAGCTGCAAATCCACCTGAGGAAATTAATACACCAAGCACAAGTGAGACATTGTTGGGTGAATATGAATGCCACACTGCCTATAATTCCCAGGGCTGTGGTCAACCCTGCTGTGTTATTAATGCCTACAGCACGTTCCCTCACGTCAGAGCCCAGGTACGTCTGCCCAAGGGCTGTACACACAGTGTTTTGTTACTGTTTGCTGACTTTAGACAGCTCTCTGCTGGTTAACTGCAAATCCAAACATCCCCAGGGACATTACTGTCCTTTTGTTCTGGACTCTGTATGTATATGAACATATGAAGGTTGTAAGGACAACAGATTCCACTTCCAACATCTACAGAGAGTTTGGAAGGAAGAAACTGCTTACTCGTTTGCAGAGATGGGGAAATAAACCAGTCACACTGTGTTCTGCCTTGAGAATTAAAGTCTGAACATCTAAAGGCTAAAAAGACAGAAACATGCTCGGGCTGCTCACTAGATACACACAGATGGATCTGGGACTGTGTCAAGGAAAAAAGACAAGTCAGTGTTTGGGATGGAGCTCATCTCCAACAGATTCAATCAGCTCCAATTTGGGTAACAACAATGTGAAGCTGCCCAAGGGTCTTAGAAAATTGTCAGAAGTCTGCTGCCACAAGTGCCATCTTACCCTCAGGGGCATTTTAATTCTCTAATCACTCCCAAACTTCACCCTTGGAGCTCATTACTGTCACTTGCCACAGCCAGCTCAGCTGTGACTTTCCTCCTGAAAGCCAGAAATCTTCAGCTTATCCATCTGCATGTCTCACTCACAAAAGTGTGTGTGTCTGGCTCCACATTTTAACCCAGTGACTACAGCCTGGCTTCTTGTGCTATCTAGGGACCAGCTTTGCTGCTTTCTCTCCCAGGATTTTATTCCCTTTGCCTTATTTCTCCATCCTAAAATTAACCCTAATTTCTCTCTCCTCTGTGCAAAATATTTCAAGTTAGTAATTCATGATGAGGAAGAGCCAAAGTGAAGGAAACTTCTAAAATGCAAGGGCAGCAATAAGTGAAGAATGAAAGTGGAAGAAAGGGTGGAGAAAACAGAGCAAGAGACTTGTTCTGAAGTCTTTTTTCTTCCTCCTAATTTTTTTTCCTCTGGAGCTTGTATAAATCCTGTATCTGCTACAGCTGGGAACAAAGTGACTCCAAAGACTGAAGCCTACACAGTACCCAGGGAATAAGCTAAAAATAATCCATTTTCTGTTCCAAGTTTTATGGAATGTAGAAGAATTGATCTCTCTTTTCTTGGGATGAGAGAGGGGAAAAAAGCATTTCTTCTGAAATCTGAAAAATAATGAAAAAAATCCATTTTCCCTGCTGGCTTGTGCTTTTACCTGCATCTCTATCCCTCAGCCACCTTAACTTGAACACATTAAACCCCTGTTTTATGACAGAGGAGGCTGGGCCAGCTGGCACCCTGCTTGACTCCTTACAGTTAATTAAGGAATGTCCCATGACAGCCGAGGAGATGCAGTAAGGCACATGTGCAGTGCCCTGGATCTCAAACAAGAGCAGCAGGAGAGCTGAGCTAGAGAACAGCCCGAGATGCCTGGTTTTGGGAGCAGATTCCACTCCCAGAAGGTTGGCCCACGTGGCTCACTCTGCCGGAAGCTTTCTAGCAGTGATACCTCACTAAAAAGCAGAAAAATGGGCTGTATTCGAGAAGTCAAAGCAGAAACTATGAGCAAGTTAAACTAAATTCCAGTCCATTCTTGGACCTTCTTTAGGGTCAGAAAATCTTTTAATTGGGAGCCAGTTTTTGCGTAAGTGACCAAAAGGCTTTGAGAGAATGGTCTGGATAGAAACTCTGGTACTCATGTCAGCGATGTATTTTTAGAACGGTAAAAATAATCTCCATGGAAAATAGTGGCTTTACAAGCCTGCATGTAGAAGCCCTTCCTTTGCCCACAGACCAAGCTAAAATTAAACAGTGAACCTCATGGATGTCAGGCCTGTATCAAGCAAAAAAAAAATCTGAAAGCATCACCCAGCTCTGATGGTAACACTTTAGTCAAACTAACTTATGTCCCTTATAAGATTCCTGTAACTTTTTTAATGCATTTATTCCTAAAAATTTCTTATTGGCAGCAGCTTCAGCCTTGGCTGATAGAGTGATTAGAACAAACACAATTTATCCTGACATGATGTTCCCCAATTCTTATCTGAAAAGTTTAATCAAGGCTGATTGGTTTTCATTTTTTCCCCAGCTGACATCTGGATCTTCCCTACTCTTTCGTTATTAACATTTCAATGTTTCTTTTTCCATCACTGGGAAGTATTTGGTACAGATTTACCAATCAATTCAGAATGGCAACAGCAACAATAAAATGCTTCACAAGCACAACAAGCAGCAGGATAGCGGCTAAATTAAAAGCAAGTTTGTATATGCTTGACGAAAACATGAGATTAAAGCTAGCATTTGTTGGGAACAGCTTTTTATTGAAGGCAGAGAGTCTGACAAAATGAATATTCTCCAGCCTTAACTCTAAATGTCCAAGATAATTTTAGAGTGACCTCTTAAACCTTAGTACAGAGGTATCCAGGAACAGGGTAAAGGAACTTGGCTGTTTCCAATCACCAGACTGATAGATCCCACACAAACTGTTAAAGCCAGTCTACTCACAGAAAATAGGGCTGTGCACTGCACTGATACACAACAGGGCCCAGCAGATCTTTAAATCACTTAATTAATTAATAATAATTCAATTCCTGCTGTTGCTGAACTCACCAAGAGCTGCCACATAAGGCCAGAGTCTGCTCCACTTATCAGCAAGAGGGAAAAGCATCAGAATATCAGGTGGGCAAGAAAGGTGCAGACACATCCAGCCTCACACTCCTAAATCATCCTGGCTCTCTGCAGAGCTGATGGGGGGAAAGGCAATCTGTGCCCAGGCTCACTCACCAACTTGCTCCTTCCTCCCTTGCCCTAGACAGATCTGGGGGTGACTTGGGCTCAGCGAGTAGGCATAAAGATGAATTTTCACATGGGAGAAGGCTCTTGGCTGGTTAATACTTCCAGCAGAGTGACAAATTCCTCTATTGGGAAAATAAACCTTCACGCAGAAGTGGAAAATTCATCACCCATCTCCCAAGAAGTTACAATGGTCACTGTGTATTCACAGAGCAGTCAAGCTTTACCAAGTCAGGGTGTTAAACAGAAAATCCCCCTGCTGCTCACACTTTCCCAGAGACCAGTCCTTGATGGAAGTGCTGGTGACAGACACCTGCAGAGAATGATTTACCTTTATTTGGAAATAGGAATAAAAAGACTTGAAGACTTAAGATATTCCCCTAGGTTCCTGCTGGCATTTCCTACCCTTTTTAGCTGTCACACACAAATCAGAGCATCAGAACAGAGTGAGATACTTCACCTGGGAGCAATATACAACCCCAGGTCCTTGCAGCAAGGTCTCTGCCTGTAGGATTTGCTGCCACAGGAAAATGGTTCACAGGTATTTAAATACCAAATAAGATCCTATGAAGGGAAAAAGACAAGTTCTCCTTCAGTTTCGGCATCTTATTTTTCAGTCCCATTTTAACTTCTCTTCACCTCTTTTAAAGGGTCCAGGGAACCCTTCTGGCCATTACAGGGGCTCCCCCTGATTCTGTGTTCCTGTCACCTGGCCAGCCCTGTTCAGTAGGTCAATCTCATTTCAAGAGACAGAAACTTGATCTTGACTAATGTCCCTGTTGGAATTAGCCCATCTTACAAAAAGAAAAAAAAATCAGGTTGAGCTGTACTATTGGCTTTCCTTATGATTATTTTCTGTACTGACACCTGGAAGTTACCAAGGACTGTTTCAGGATCAAATCCCAATTTCTGGGTTGAAAAACTGAGTGGCTCAGGTCCAACACTAAACCTCACAGCATCCTCTTAAACTGACTGATTTCCAAGTTCACAAATGGTCTTTTTCAGAACTCTTCAATCAATAAGTTCTTATTTGAACTTCTATTTTATTGACATCATGTTAAATTTTTTTAAGAGGAAGTTTATTCTGGTCCTTTATCAGTGTGGGAACAACACCCGCCTATAGTAGAGCAAAGTGATCCAAGAACCTCTTTGGATTTCAGCAGAAATACCAAGACAAAGCACTGCTCCCTCCAGAGATTTAACCAATTCAGGGTTAGGAGCATGTTCCAAGCAGACTCTGCAGGGAAATCTTGAGAACTACTCAAAAATTTATTCAGAGCTATAGAGTTAAAGAGGCTTTTAGACACAGTGTGTAATCTTGTCAGACCCGATTAGATCAAAACAAAAGTGATGGGAAATCCTCCCTGTTAATGTGCAAAAAGCTCTCGTTAGCGCATTATGACTCACTGGACTTGCACCTCCATTCTCGGTGACTTTGTCACCACAGAGCATTAATTATTAATGTTAAGCCACACTTTTTCTCATGGCAGTGAGAAAGAAGGCATCTTAACAGGGGCGATTTTCCATCGCATTAAATGGACATTTAGGTTCTTTGACAAGCTGGGGATCACCTCGCTGCTCCAGGGCAGTACTTTTCTTTCCCAACAGCTAATACCCAATGGCAGGATTTCCTGCCACTGCCCAACTTCCACGGAGAACACACAAAACCCACCCAGAAGCTGTCCTGGGACAGCCTGCCCTGTACTCTGCAGGGCTGGGGTGGTGCAGCCAGGCAGCCTAAATCCAGAGAAGACAGGGGTGAAACCAAAATCATGCCTGTATGGGGACATGCCTCCCTCCTCTGCCTCCATCCCTGCCCAAATCCAGGCTATCCAGACAGTACAGACAGGAGGCAAGGTTTGGTTCAAACACAACCTCAGGCTTAAAATATCATTTAGATCTACCCTGGGGCTCTTCCCCACTGACTGCTCAGGTATTGCCTTTTCCCACTCCCTGATTGCTCCAAACATCTCTGCTAAGCACCAAAGGTGATGCTAAAGATGGACAAGGCTTGAGGGGTTAAATTATTAACAGATGAATCAGAGAGGATTCCAAGTCTCTTATATTTATGTTCATGCCTGTTACATTCCCATAAAAAATCCATGGATCACATACATCCATCTTACACAGGAGGGCTCAACACAGCAGCACTGGACCTCTTTGGCTGAAACTGCTGCCATTTCACAGGCACTGGGGGTGGAATTCAACAGATTGTTGCTCTTGGTTCTGTCTTCACCAAATAGTTATAACCAGCTCACACAGACACACACGTGTGTGTGTGCTATAAAGGGAAGCTAAACAGGACTTTTCTTTCATTTTCTTTCAGCTTATTACCCTGCCCCTCAGGACCTCTAACATATTTTTAGAAAGTATTGAATTCAAGCAAAGAACACAGGAGAAAAGCCTGTCTGTGTGATTTCACCATCCCACCACCACCATGGTGGCATTTCACAGCATATCTGTGTGCAAACGCTGGGTTTTGGATAACATTTTCTCTTTAAGGTTTATAACACAATGATTTAAAATCACTTCTATGCACACATACATCTTGTTTTATTCACAGGATATTGGTGAGGTTTTGATTTTTTTTGTTTTGGGATGGAAAGAAAGGGATAAAGAGTTTGGTCTGCTTTTTCTTCCCTCATCTGAAGCTACATGTAGGTAGTTAATAATTTTTAACTCTGGAATCTATTCTTCAGAAAGCAGGAAATTATTTTTCCACTGCCTCCCCTCAGCAAGAAGGCTAAATATTTTCAGTGAAATAGAAAGGATGCAGTACCATTTTAGATCAATATCAGGGTCTGCTTGTTACATATCTCAGAGGGAGGCAATGGAGACAGAGGGGAAGGTTCTGATCCAAAAAGAGCTGAACCTCGTGAGCTTTCAAACAGGTCCTCGAAGGACACATCAGAAAGGAATTTTACAATACTGCTGGTGAAAAGGAAAGAATATGGAAACAAAGCCCAGAGAAGGAAAACCAGGCTGGAGGAAGGATAACCCAGAGAATATTCATCCTCACCAGTCAGAACAGGATCTACAAAAGAAGACTCCATCTCTGCAAAGATTTGTGCTTGGGGAATAGAGCCTGTGGAAGCAACAGGCTGAAGGGTCTCATCTACCACCACCATGGCCTGGAGGTCTCTGTGCTGCTCCAGGACCTGGTGTCTCCTCCAGCACCAAGAGTTGTTCTCCCCAGCGTGTGCCAAAGGACAGTGAGCACATGTCCATGCACAGCTGTGCCTCTGGAAGCTCCTGCTGCAGGATTCCTGCCAGAAAAGGAGCAGACACTGCTGAACACCCATTAAAGAGCAGCAAATCCAAGCACCACTGGTCAGAATCAAGACATATGGAGAAAGAATTGGAGGCACTGGGCTAAATTTCCAACTTAGGCACCGAATTGGACTTCAGGAAATTACTCTTCAAGGCCTTGGGTAAATCAGATAACCTTTCCAGCTCTCTGAACATGCCTGAACACAGTTTTTGTATCAATCTGGCTGTAAAGAAATCAACAGAGGTAAATTAATGATCCCCATCACACCTGCAGACATACAGATTGCATTTTAAAGCATTTTTAGTCTGTTAGCTTGATTTGTTTCAAAACAAAAATGAACGATCCGCTTCATTTGCTCTGATTTTGTCTGCACTGATTGATGAAGTCAGTGTAAAATCCAACAGCAGGATCTTAAGCAGAATAAAACTCCCTTCCCATCAACATAAACAAAAAAAATACAGCTGGACAAGACCACAAGAGGTCACCTAAAATATTCCCTCTGCCCCAAAATGGAATCAGTGCTACCTAAACCATTCCCTCACTGCTCACACACCCAACTTACTTAACTCTGTGCAGCTACAGCCACGATGCCTCCCCTCAGCTGTGCAGTTCCAGTGCCCTTCAAAACGAAGCCTCAGTCTCTGCTGGAATTCTGCTGCTATTAATACCTCATTTCCCCTAACAGAACTTATTTTTGAAAAATTAAAAAAATGTAATGGCTCTGATTTTGTAAGTTATCAAAGAACAAGCTAATATCTATTTCAAGAAATGCTATAATTTCTCTTTAAACAGGATTTATTTTTTCCACATACTCTGTTACTGGTTTGGAATCTCAAAATGTATTTTAGCTCCTTGGGGAAAAAACTCTGGCTATCCATCCCTTTACTATTAATCTGTTTTTTCTATTAAGACAGTTGAGTCTCTCCTCCCTCAAACTTGTCAGCTATACTGATGAGTCATTAATTGATTTTTTTCCCCCTTCTTTTTGTGTTTTTGGAAACAAGTACAGTAGGCTAAAATCAAGCAAGAAGCCTACTGAAGAATCCAATTAACTTCTGGCTTGTTTGGTAATAAATAGTGCAGTATTGTATTCTGCCACTCTTTATTCCTGTTGTAGTGTCTGGAGATTGCCCAGATGTTTCATCCTCTGGGGTTTTTTTGCTGCGGAAGGCTTTTGCCTGCAGGCTGAGCACTGCTGGCCCTCTGCTCTCCTGCCTCCAGTTAATCTCCATGGCTGTCAGGGCTGTCACAGGAATGGTGAATCACGGCCTCTGCAATCACTCCAGCCCCTGGGGAAGTGCTCGCAGCGAACAGCTGCACAAACCCCCACCCAAGCTAAGTTTCTCCTGGATGAGGATTTTACAAATCAACTTTGAAATAATCACAAAGCCTGACTGACAGGCCCCCGGTTTTTAAATAACAGAAATTTGTCAAAAACAAATTGGTTGTCTTTCAAACAGACACCCTGGTTGAGTCTTTTTTTTTTTCTTCTTCTTCTCTTCCCTTTGCTGACTTTCCTATTTCCAAACAACAACTGGATCCGTTTTCTTCTAAACAAACTTGAATTACAAAGGAATGTTGTTCTGCTATACTTAATAGATTTGCACATTTTTCCCTTTCTTCTTTAGTCTTTCCCAGTATAACATATAATCCTTTGCACCTGCAAAAGCTCCACAGACTGCTGACTGCCAAGAATCCACCACGTGACCCTGCTTCCATGACCAGAGATCCTGCGTTTAAAGAGAAAGGAAAATAAAAAGTTATTAAATGTTTGAATCTATCTGATCCCCATGCGAGTTAACTCTGAGGATGGGAACTTAAGTGAAGAGCTATTTTTGTGGCATTTTTCAGTGATGTAATAAGTGATTTTTCCCAAGGAACTTGTGTACTTGAACAAGCAGATGGAGTGAGAAAGATGTCTGGAACTGAGGAGGGCTTGAAGCAAATTGCTTTCAGGGAATTCATATGTATGTATTTAAGCCTGCGGCCATGCAACTTTGCAAATATTTTGTGAATTTATTTTCTTTTTGGCAGATAAAACAGCACAAAGCAAAACACTGTGCGGGAGGGCAGCATGCAAGAACCAATATCAGCTCAGCCCAGATGCACCCAAGGCTCCATTTAATATGAACAGCCCCCACTACCACGAGATACAAGTCCTGTTTGCTCCCCTACCTTTCTTAAACCAACCCTTCCCCTCACACTCCCCAAAAAACCCCATCGTTAAGAAATTACTCTTATCACTCCCATTATATCCCAAAGCAGGTGTGTCTCTGTTTTCCACTTGGCGTCATTAGGGACCACACACCCTCCTCTCCTCTCCAGGGCTCCCACACACCCTGCTCCCATCCCTGAACTCACAGCAGCATTCAAACACACAGTGAGAGCCCCGACAAGAACAGAGCCTTCCCAAAACACCTCTCCAGTCACACAGTTTGATGAGCCTGGGCAATGCAAGCAGCAAAGGGCAGTGTGTGCTGGAGGGTTCACTGTGGAGCTGCAGTCTGTGCTCTCCTCCTTCACCCCCTTCCCATCTCCTCAAACACTTCACATGGGAAACTCTCTGCAGGAGAGGTTCCTGGTTTATAATGCGAGGATCAATACTGAGCAAAAAGGGCCCTTCTGAGGCCCACTGCAGAGGAATCAGCAATTTTGTTTTATAGCTGCAGCATTCTCCTTTTTAAAGTCCTATTGCTTCTGTAGTATAAAATTTTCTTAAAAGCAACTGGATAGCAGTGCTAGGCTGAGATATTGCTCTGGGGCTCCTGCTCTGCAGCACAGCCACTTTCCACTGGAGCAGGAGAACTCTTCCCTCGTTTGCTGACTCTTCATTGAACACGCTGTCCTCGTGACTCGCTTCTTCCAGCTTGGCTGGTGGTTGCATTTCAGTTGAATGTTTTAAAAATCAAACTGTTCAAGCAACAATGGCCAGCCACAATGTTGTTTGGTGCCCTGCCACAGCTAAATAGCTGCAGCTCTGCTGTACCAAAGCACTAAAGGGATTCCAGCCTCTTTAATGCTAGCCATTCTTTTCCTGGTGTTTTTGGTATGGGCTGCTATTCTGCCGTCACCCACAGCAGAAACTGATTTTCATCTCATAAATAAATAAATCGGGATTCATGATTCTTTAAAACCATAATGTGCTTTTCTAGAATAACTTACAGTCTTTGGACACACAGTTCTCTTGTAGCTCAGCTTGATGGAAGAAGGACCAACACTCCCTTAGACAAACTACCTTCCAGAGGACCTGAATGTTGTCAAAGTATAAATCCCACCTTCAGCACCCATTTGTAAAACACTTCAGGTGCTTAAGAAACCTTGAATTGGAAGTCAGAAAGGCTTAGAAACTGAGCTGCTGGAGTCATAGCTCTGCTTAGATAAAAACAGTATTACTGTATTTTTTTTCATTATACAAACATCTGTATATCTACAGCTAAACCTGAGAACTCAGAACAGGTACTGCTGCCATGTAAAAATGAACTGTGGAAGAGCTGCTGGAGGACTAAAACCAGCCCACTAATTCATGGCTTTGCCAGAAGCCCAGCCTATTCTCAGTCATGATGGGGTTTCATGTTAATGTCATTGTCCGAAGAAGAAGGAAAAGGTCATTCTGATTTCTTGGCATGCAGCTCTGAAATCTAGTTTCTGGTAAAGCCTGGCTTCCCAGGGCAGCTCTGCACAAAGAACCTCTGCCAAGCAAGAAAACAGTGATGAATTCCCATCCATTATGCCTGCAAATTGACAACAGGTATTTGCAACAGTCATGCAATATGGAAAATTGTTTAAAAGGGTGGAGCCAGGAACAGTTCAATTAAATTAGGGAAAAGGAGATTTGAGGCTGGAGAACAGGAAGCAAATTCCTCAACAGTGAGGTCTACTGAACGGCAGAGCCAGCCTCCCCAGGGAGGAGAGGAAAGCCCTCTCCTTTGAGTAATTTAAAAATAGATTGGAGAAGGCACTCAAGACTGTAGTGTGGGGAATAATCCTGCGCTGGCAAGGGCAGGATGAGATGACTTCATGTGCTTCCTTCCATCTCCAATTTCGGTGATTCACCCAGAGCTCCAAACCTGAACAGGCAGAAGAGCAAGAGGGAAGCAGGGCACGAGGACATGATCCTGGAGGAGGCCAAGAGGAACAAGTATCACAGGGCCAGGAGGACCAGCAGGACTCCAGTCCAAATTCTTTCTAACCACACGGTGTTGTGGGTCGAGATGACGTGCTGGAGGTCACACATGTTTTCTCTCGTAGCCCATGGGACAGCTAATTGACAGGGCTTTGTGGTAAGTCAGGCTTGTCAGTTCTTCAAAAACACTCGCCCTTTGCACAGGTTTTGATACCATTGAGACGGGGCAAAGCACAGAAGCTGTTAGAGGTTTGGAAGGTACTGTAAAACCAGGGCCTTGCTCCTGGAAAGAAATGCAGGATCCATATCTGTATCTCCCCAAAAGTCTGCCTTTGAACACAACTGGTGGTTATTGCAGTGACACAGTGCCTGCAGCACACTCTGCCACCTGAGATGCTGCTCAGGAGCCAAAGAGCCTTCCAGCCAGGGGGATAATGGTGAAAGGTCAGGCAGAGCTCAGAGCCCCCAGAGCAGGGCTCAGAGGCTCCAAAAGAGGCACAGGTGCCCATGTAACACCTGCAGGAGCCCTGCAAGGACACTGCTGTGTCTCCACACGCTCCTGCAACGTGAAACACGACCCGGGAATTAGGAGCAACACGACTGCAATGGTTGGCTCAGCCTGGGTTCCTCACCACCGTCACCAAAAGGCTCTACCTGCTCACACTGAGCTCCTCCTGCTGCAGAAAGCTGCAGGGGATAACCTGACTTTTCCAGGGCAATGCCCATTCCCGCTAGCATTCCCAGCCTAGGAAAGCAAAATGACAAGGAGCACATTACATGAAAGCGGCCGCCATGCCAAGCCTGTGTCATGTGTATTCTATTAAGCTGAAGGCTGAATAGAAGACTTTGTTTTCCACTTCAAAGGACCCCATCCCAATCTCTCCCTCTCTTCCCTTATGAATAACAAATTGGAAATAAATCTTCTGGCTGAAGCGCATGGAAACTCGTACACTTGGGGCCCTCTGCAGCTTCCCAGCTCAATCACATGCTAATTTTTTTTGTAAACACTTTTCTGTGATATATATGTAAATCTCGCTGTGCATTGCTGCACCATGTAAAGCAATACAGCGGGTGTGGCCACAGGGGATGGGACACAGCAGGAAGCCTGAATGCAGATTTCCAATTATTCACAGGGATAATGTTCACAGAGAAGGGTCAAGTTTTATACGTGGGCAGAGCCCTACTTTTCTTCCTAGCGATCCCATTTCATGCTGCTCCATAGACCAGTGTCCTCTAATTCTCACCACAAATGTTATTTAGCTCTTTTGATACTGAGAAAACAAGGACACTCCATTTTGTTGGGCAGAGGGAGCATCGGAAAAGTCACCCTCAGGAGATGCCAAAGGCCTTTCAATCTAAAAACGAACAAAAAAAGAAAATATTACCATTGCTTTTAAATACCGGGGGAAGTATTTGATGCCCACAAACATGGACTCCTCAGTGCTGAGGACACCTGGCCTGCAGATGGCCAATAACCTCTGACCAGTGCACACAACTCCTTCCTGTGTGTGCCTGTCACCTTTGCCACACGTTTGTAGTAAAAGTCTGTGGCAAAAATCAGCTGTCAGCTTTGTGTTCCCAATGCAGCCAGGTCATGGTCCATATTGAGGACATCTAAACTGTGGTAATCCAGGAAAATGCAACACTCACACCTCTCTCAAACCTGATGACCAACCCAACACCCCAAATGCTGCAGGAAGCATCACAGAGAATGAGACATCTCTGCCTTGGCCGAGCTATTCATCAAGCAAGCAGAACTCATGGCAGAGACTAAACTTAAGGCCTGCAGCTGAGTAAATATTACAATTCTCTCCAATGATAAGCATCTGTAGTATCTCTGTGTACCCCTCTGTTCACAACAGTGTTCAACTTCACGATAACGGGGGAGAAAAAAAATCAGTACAAATTAATCACATGGATCCGCGTGCATGTGCGGTCCTGCAGACTGAGGAAAGAAAAGCAATTTTCATGTTTGCCTTTCCTACCAGGGATTTTACTCCCACCGTGGCATTCTGCATGGCTGACCCTTACAGATGCATGGCACATTAGCTACAGGGGAAGCAAAAAATTCACAAGTTGATTGCAGTTTCTATACACAAAGTCAACACGGAGCAAAGAGCCAAATGTCCTCAGTGGATTTTTATGTGCATATGTGCAGCATATGTGCAAGTACATGTGTATATTATCTTGCAGGAAACATGCAAGCTCAAACATGGGAAAAATTCAATGATCTAAGTTCACTGTTGACATAAATGCTGAGACTCCATTTGCACTAATGGAGTTGTGCTCACTTATGCCAGTTCTGAATTCGGTCCTGGAATTAAACCCACCCAAATCCTAGATAAATTGAAAGAGAACAAAAGTTGGCCTATATGCAAGAGCATATTTTTCATGTTAAAAGCATTTCATTCCCTTTTTCTGCCCATATAATACTGCATTGATGTCTGTGACCCATTTGGATGTAAATCAAAATGGATGTGCTAAAAGGCTGGTTAAAGGAAATGTTCTTCGAAACAGTGTTCCCATGGCAAGGCAGAACAGCTACACTCAGTTTCCACTGCACGAAGGGATGTATAGGGAGGGAAAATGCACTTCTGAAAAACCACTTCAGACTTAGCAGGGTTTTCCTTGGACACCTGCACTGCTGCTACCTGCTAATAGATCTGTGCTTCGCAGGCGTGTGAATAAATTACATGGAAGAATTACACAAATCTCTTAAAATTCTTCAGCAAATAGCAAGTATCCAAATCAAATCTTCAATATTCAAACATCCCCAGATGTCACTGGCAAGCTCAGCAACTTCTAGAGAACCACTTGTGGCCTGGGCATGACCAAGAGCATCACAATCTGGCTCTGTATCTACACACTGTGCGAGCCTGTTTTCCTCCGCTCTGTTTAAATGCTGCATTGATGATCCGAGGCCATCTGACTTTTCCCAAACGTGCCTGCAGTGCTGTGAGCGAGGGCTGCATTTGTTCCCTTCCCTTTGGTGCAGATGGTGTGCAGCATTCCTCGGGCTGTGCCCCAGGACGGCGTGAATGACACTTATTGTGGCGGCAATAATGCCGGGGCTGTTTGCTCAACAGCTGTTGGGTGCATTGTTCCTTTGTGAGAAAAATGCAGCTCATGGCATGGCCGTGTTACATCCCATCCCCAAATGCCCCTGCAAAGCTGTTTTCCTGCTGCAGCACTGAAGCAAATGGCAGGCACACCAGTGGTATTTCACCATCAGGACTTAATCCCAAAATCAGCCCCACCGTTGCTCAAAGAGGGAGCAAGGGATGGTGGAACACTTACTGCACTGCCTGCAAAGGAAATGGCTTTAAAGCTGAGCCTGGGTTTCATTTACTCTTGACTTACATGCAGCTGAGCACAGAAGAAAGAAATACTAGACTACTTCTCCAGGAAAAAAGGAAAACGGTCACCAACCTGGAGGGAAAGAGCCATTTAAGGCCCAGTTTGGCTACATGCCTCTATTTTCTACTTGCCCCGTTAAGCAGCAACAGATCTGACTGTAAATTTTAGGAGGGAAATAGCATGTGGTTTATTGATTCAATGGTGGAGTTATAAACACGTATTACTGCTGAGAACCCCAGCTGCCTGGGCAGGAGTATTCTGTAAACTTTTCATTCTTATTAACTTTAAAAATCAGGTGCAATGAGCTTCAACCAAGGTTAGAGTCCTCACTCTCCACAGCAAGCCATCAAGCAGTCTTTGCAGAGCAAGCTTCAAGATATATCTCAAAATCTGTCTGCAGTGATGACCAAGAGCAAGGCTGAGCCAGCCCTAAAATCAGTTCACACCCTATACTGCCTCCTTCGGAATTTGAGCTCTCTGGAGAGGAGAACCACGAGAACCAAGCAAATGAGCACCATTGCCCTCTAGATCTATAGTTCAGTTAGATTTCCCCTCAACACAAGTGTCTTGTGCCTGGGGTGACAGCTGCACCTGAACAGAAAACAAGGGACCTAAGTCAGTCACAACCCTGCTCTCCCCATTGTGTGGGCAGGAACCAGCTTAGAACCAACCCTGGGAGCTCCTGTTCTGACCCAACCCATTTTCTGATCCTGCTCAGCCTCACAGGGGAATGGCTGGACTCTCCCCATTCTCTTTTTGTAAAACACCTGCAAATCTGTGAGACCTACAGATTTGAGAAAAGCATCTTATTGCTAAAGCCAGCGACAAACAAACTTGTGGGCTCACTAGATCTGCAGAAAGTCTAAAAGCTCCAGGTTTTGCTCAGCACTGAGACAAAGATGGAAATCCTGGCCCCACGGAGTGCCAGAAGAGTCAGACATCACCTTGAGCATGGTCAGTTCAAGATTTTTATCTTTCTTTGCAATTCCTGGGCCAGTGGAGCAGCAGTCAGTGCCAGCCCTCCCAGAGAGGTTGGGTGTGCAGGGCAGGACTGGCTGACCCTGATGTTCCACAGCCTTACCAAGGTCTAAGAGTCTCATCTTAGAGTCAGACCTGTCTAATGAAAAAGACAAAAGGTTCCCTGGACAGTAGGTTTGTCTTCCTTAAAAATGCCCCACTAACTAAACAAACAAAAACCCCCTTGTTTTTCAAGTTTCCTCATTCGAGACTTGTGTCCTCCTGTCCCGCCTGCTCCTTCCCTCCTCACTGGCTACCAAAGCCTTTTCTCCAGACATACAATACATTTGGTCTATAAAGAGACCATTCTCCCTGTGCAGCTGCATTTGAGTAACTCTCGGAGGCTCTGAAGCGCAGCCAACATGCAGAAATATAAAACCCAAGAGGACTGAGTCTTGTTTCACCTGAGAAGGGTTTATCTTACACACAGCCCTGTTTCTCTGAGGGATCTGACCATTTCTACTGAGCCTTAAGAAACAGGCATTTCTGACAAGACGTTTCTGGACTCAAACGTAACCAGAGGCTCTTGATTTTCTATAGGGTTCTAAAACTCTGTTCTATTGGAAAAAAAAAAAGCCCTGATGGCATGTATTTCTGTTGGACCCCCACAGCAGAAATGAAAGTTGTCTTTTTTCTCAGTTAGTTCTAAAAGAGAAGAATTACAGAAGAAAGCACGAAAACACGATGCTGCTGGTAGGAACTTGGATATGATGATTATGAGCGCTGAATAAAATGTCTGAAGAGAAGAGAATAAAAGATAAGACAGAAGGGATGGGCTCCAGAGGGCCACAGCCGTCTGAGCAGAGACTGCAGAGCCCTGGCAGCAGGGTGAAAGCAGGAGCTGCACCAGACTCTGTAACCCACAACGATTTCATGCCAAACACACAGCCCACAATGTGAAATTCCCACAGTGAGGAACACACATATAGTATTTCCAAAGCAAGTTACAGAGGCACCCTGGAAATTCCAGGGCAGCTTACAAGGGGACTGTATCTTACAACATTCATTCCAAAACCTGAACTAATATGGAAGGCTCTGTGCTTGGCTGGTATTTGTGAAGCACACCACATCTAGGCTCTGTTGCCCTTCCTCAGGGCCACCTGGCTTTGAGATAGGATCAGAAGCATTAACTCCACATAAAGGAACCTAAACCTGATCAAACTGTCACAGTAATATTCAACCATGGTGCTCCTCTGAGGGTACAGAAAGTGAATGAGATTTGTAACACTCCTTCTCTCCCTGAACTCTAAGAAGAATTCAAAATAGTTTTACCTGTAAGGCTTAGACTAAAAAGACAGAAAAGAGGTACACTAACTCAACCTAGCTGAGAAGTTACAAGGTCCTGAAATCTGATACACCATAGCACAGTTTCCTTCTCTCTTTTGGTTTATAGCAATAATCCGTGCTTCAAACAAAATATGAAAAGATGGAGAATTAGGAAGAGAAAGGGCATTAACCACACCTTATAGCAGTGAACGCTACTTAAATTTTAAAAAACCCGTTTTTTTAAATTAAAAGCACCCTAATTTCTTTACTGTTGTTTCTTGAGTCTTTGTGAACTAAGAAAGGAATCTATTAACTGTTCCTAAATTGTGTATTCACCTGAGCCACTGGCAGTAAGACTTGTATTTGATGCAGTATCTGTTTCTTGCTAATTACTGCAACCCTCCTTTTGCCAGCACCCACAGCCAACCTAACCTTATAGTTCAGTAACCTATACAATGCTCTCTCTTCTTTTAACTCAGTTTAGTGCATGGCATGCAAGTTTGCTCTCACAGGGGACAGCTGGTGCACTTTCACAGACAGAGAAAACTGTGCACCTAAACTCTGTGGATAAAGCATAAGGAATAACCAGAGCAGCTTGGAGTAAAGCAGGCAGAGAAAATGGGATACAGAAACACCCAATTTGCTACCTAGGACAAGCCTTTATTAGGCTTTAAGCTTAACACCCTGCTGCTGGCTGCAGTCAGTACCTGAAGGAAATGGTACTTCTTCCATGTGCCTCTCTAACTGTCCTGTCACAGTGGAAAGATTTTCCTCATTTTTATGGTGATTAGCTTGCTCAGGGAATCGTAAGACTGTGTGTATCTTCCATCAGCTCACGTAACATCATAGTAATGGTTTTAAAAATGACACAGCCACAGCACTTGTTCTGCTCTGCTCTGTGAGATGGCCCACACACATCACACACAACTGCTCCCACAGTTACTTTCTCAAGTAATCCCATTAATACAGTGCAGAATAGTCCCTCAGGCATCATCTCAATAACTCTTCTCCGTTCAGGCTTCGTGCCATTTTTCTCTTGTCCTTTGCATTTCTATTTCTTGATAATTACTGTCTCTTCATGCTCCTCTCGTACATCCCTACACCCTCAACCATACTCCCAGTGATGCTACTGGCCACATCCATCCTCTTGATGGGACCATAATGATTTTTGCCCTTTGTTGTACTGTCAGGACAATTTTTTAAGAGCTTCACTCAGATAAACAAAATGTATTCTGCTTTCACTGCTTGGCTTTGATATGACAAACCCTGAGCTCTCTCCCTGTGCTGAGCCAAAGTGACTTGAGGACGCCAGACTGATTTTTTTCTACTCTTGGTTCCACAACAGAAGAATATAACGCAACAGGTTTGTGGAACAAACTGACACAAGTTTTGTTTCTCTTCAGATCTGCACTGACCTCTTCGGATTAAACATGATGCCTCATCCTGAGTGACTCACTCCTGTAGTTAGCTAAACTCAAACTGTCTTCTTTAAAGCCTGCAATGTAAACAATACATTTTACTGTCACAGCTACGTGGACATTAGTTAAAACAACTTTACATTCTGAAAACAGCTCCACGATGTTGCTGGTTTATGTGGTTTTGGCACAAACACTGCACTTTTTCCCTTTAAGCACTGCCACCTCTTGCTCCCAAACTTGCTAACCATGAGCAGGTCGGGCCAGTACCACTGCTGAGGAGTTTACAGAAAGCCATTCCTGGACACTGGCAGGAAAACAGATTCCTAATAAGGCGGCCCAAGCTCCTCTGAGCAGCAGGATGATACCCAGACACCACAGCAGGCTCAGCTCATGAAGGACCTTCAGAATCCTCCGTGAACGCAGCTCTGTTCTGCAAAAGCTCTCGATAATTTTCCTGCTGCTCCTGCCTGGGGACTCACCTCTGCATTGGAGTCCCTGGAGCCTCTCCATGCAAACATTCACACCGTGGGCTTGCTCCCCCCAAAAACAGTCCCAGCTACAGACACACAGCAAGAGGACATACATGTCCCAGTCCAACATACAAGGACCCAGTTTGGGTTTCTGTGCTCAGCTCGCTCCGAAGTCCAGCACTCCTACCAAGAAGAAAGTTTCTCTCCCCAGCTCCTCTTTTAAAAATATATTTTCCTACAATGCTTTTAATGATCCACAATAATTTTCTGTGCTTCCACCCCACAACTTCCAAGTACTTGAAGAACCCTTCATCTTTTGCAGTGAGTTCAACAAAGTACAGAGGGACGGAGAAATTACATGACTTCAAATCCAGCTCTTCACTTAAAAATCTAGATCCTGACTCTGACCATGATAAACAGAGCAACCAGCTGGTAGGAGAACAGCATATCATTCCAAACAACTGCACTGTTACAACATCATCCATTGACACCTTCTTTAAATGATCTTGAAATAAAGTATGTGCGGCCAATCAAAATAGCTTTTCAGTGACGTTTACAAAACCCAGGCTGAAACAGTTTCCTCATTCATGATTTCCTTCTACCATGAAGAGCAAAACACTAAAAAAATTAAAATAAAATAATAAAAAAAGAGAAATCACACAACACGAGAACTGGTTCCCACTCTTTTTAAGCAGTAAAAAGAAGTTAGAGCCGAAGATAAGATTTCTGGCATGCTGGGAGTAAAATTCAGCCTGCATGCCACAGATCAGTAGTTAGATATTCCCTGTTATTTTTCAGATATTCAGGCAAATGATCTTCACATGCACAGGTAGGTTGGCACATAATTACTGATTCTTAAACACACCCAGAATCGCAAAAATTGAGTTAGATAAGTTACCATGGAAAGCCTTTGCAAAATGTATAACTTACATTTCCATCACTAAAGAGAACTTACCTTTAAGGACTCCCAGAGGGGAAACTGTACCAGAGAGAAAGGAATCTGGAGAGGTGGGAAAAGAAAAAAAAAAACAACAACATAATGTTACAAAAGCAAATTGGGTTGGCATGTTCCTCAACTGGCTAAATTAGGAACAGTTATTGCTCCCTCAGTGAACTGCAGCTTATTACACTTACAAATCTTTACGGACACTTTATGTACGCTGCCATTAAATGACTGGTTTCACTAAAGCAGTTTTACTTTGTTTATCACATTCCCTGCTGAGAGGTTAATGTATTGTTACCAGGGTGGCCTAGAAGAGCAATAAGCACTGTGATCTAGTGCAGGGACATTCTTGGTTTGACAGTCAGCCAAGAAAGCCGTAAGGATGGTTCAAGAAACACGTTCCCAAAGCCAGGAACACAGCTTGGCAAAAAAACAGCTTTAGCAGAGCAGAGTCTCACAGATGCTGCAGTTGGGCATCAGCTGCAAAAACGTTCCTGAACACCTCCCATGATCTCCCATGAGCGAGCTCCCTTGAGAATTAAAAGCAGGGTGTGAGGAGCTACCACAACCGAGCTAAAACACAGTGGAGAAACTTGTGGGTCTCTTCTTATTGCCTGGAACTCGAGGTTCTTCTGTCCAGGCTCATTCCTGCCTCCACCTGCCCCAAGAGTCTGCACATCTCCAAGCCCTTCGCTGACTTTGCGCTGATAAAACTCACACCTCATCAGTCAGTTTTCATTGTGAACACACTGAAACACTCTGCAGCAAGAGACATCACTTTCCAAGGTTATGCCTTCTATTGTGTTTCTTCCTCTGCAAAGCTCTCCACTAAATTCTTCCTTGTCGTTCACCACCCTGAGGAGCCCTATGCAATACCCACCTCTGGCACCAACGCTGCCTTTGCCATCTCCAGGCTGAGTGTCTATCTCAGGATACCTCAGAGAAAGGATCAACAGGAAAACACTAGCCTGTCCTAGGATCACCCTACAGCTCTATCTGCAGGTCTGCTTTGCCCCTTCCTAAAGCTTCTGCATTATCTCCTCCACTTTGCCAGGCAGTCAACCCCAGGCTCAAATCTTCCTCCAACTACCTATTTTCTTCTACTTTTATCTTTTTTAATTTCCCCCCTTATTTAAGCTGATTTGGCAGTTCATATATCAAATTATTTAGTCTCAGAAAGCACTTATGCATCTTTTACCATGAAAAGGTGTAGATAGTCAAAATGGATCATGCTTATTTAATGTAGGTATCTTTGCTCTGAGTGATGTCAGGTTAAAAACATTCACTAGAGATATGAATGGCTTATTAAACCCAAATTCAAGCTACACAAAGGAATCTGAAATGGAACATCCATTCAACATCACAGGAGTTAAAGAGTATTGTCTGCTTCCCTGTGCTGCAAGTAATGATTAATAAATGAGTCTATTAAGTTAATCTGCCAGGCAAAACTAAACTTGACAGACACCTGCCACAGAAAATTTGTTATCTATTCAGGCAGGAAATGGCAGTGAGAAGAAATCAATGTCACTGCTGTACATTGAGCTGACAAACTGAAATCTCAGAGGAAGTTTGTCATCTTGGACAAGGAGCAATATCCCTGGTGGCATCTCAAAGCCCTGCAACAAAGGTCAGACATGGCTCTTATTTATCAGGGTCTTGAAACTCTAGTGTAGCAATTAAATTTCATTTTTAATACTGGGTGAAAAAGTCCAGCTCTTTGACAGTAATGTGTGGTAATATATTTATGAGAAGATATATATACACCCATATGCTACCGCATCATTGTTGAACTGAAGTTATATGGGATGATTTCTTCGCAATATAAAATGAAAAGCAACATAATCTTCTATTATCTAGGCCAAAAAAATGGGGAAAAATAAGCAACAATAACCAATACATTTGCTTCAAATTTGGTAAAAAGGGGAAAAGGAAACGCTCTGTATCCAGCTGTACAGCAAACAAAACAAGCTTTCAAATACAGCCTCCAAGTTTTGCTTTTTTATGCTCATGAATGAGTGGTAAAATTATGCAGCTGTTAATAAGACAACAAGGAAAGCTTTTGACATAATCCCTTTTTTATCTCCTAGCTAGAAGCATTTCAATCAAAGGGGAAACTTGTTCACAACTGCTGTTTGATTTTCAGTGTTAGTGGTGTTTGCTTTCCGTGTCCTGCTCAGGGGGAGCCAGGCTGGATGGGGATTAAGGGTTTCCCTTTTCCCCACGTGCCCCATGGGCTGCAGCGATGCACAGCATCCAAAAATGCCTGGGAAGATTTTGGATTTGTGTCAGCGGGACCTGCACAGCCACTGGGCTCCCTCCTCTCCTGGAGGGCTGCAGGATAAGGGCCCAAAGATTCATAAGCTACACTTTTTACTAGAGCTTGGAAACTTGGAAAACCCAAACAAAATAGGAAGTACCACCAACCGGAAAGAAGAACAGCTGCACCTTTGCTGCACTCAGATCGTAAGGTGGTGTCCTACATTTCTTACAGTCGCCGATCGGGTCCTGTCTGACATCCTGACTTAAAAACAAAACCCACACAAGCAATTTCATGGGTATTGGAATGAACGGGAGTCTGCCTTCCTGCAGATTTGGGTTTTGTCATCGGATTC
The DNA here is from genome assembly GCA_036630365.1 of Acanthiza pusilla. NCBI lineage: Eukaryota > Metazoa > Chordata > Aves > Passeriformes > Acanthizidae > Acanthiza > Acanthiza pusilla. The sequence continues at coordinate 6,057,557 of JAXCHO010000001.1, forward strand.
TCTGAAGCCAAATCATTTCCAAGCTGCGTTCGGCAATCTTCCCGTGACAGGGACCTCCATCCCATTTCTCCTCAAGATCTATTCCACAGCCCTTGTTAAAGTCCAGCTCTTATTGCAAGCCTTCCCTCAAACCCCTTAATCACCTTTATGCTCCCATCAAACACATATTTCCAAGAAACTTATAGGAACTCCTATTTATCTTTGCAGCCTCTGCCCTTTTTCCGCCACATTTCCACAGCCGAGATGTGGAACGGCTGCGCAGGCTGCTGTGTGCTCATGTGCAAACACCCTGCTTGCATAAGCCTTGTCTCCCTAAGAGACCAGACTAAACAGCCCACACCCAAAAGGAGCATTAATATATGCAAAAAGGAATAGCTCTGCAAGGGGAGCTCATCTGACCATGAAAAAGCCTTTAGATGGCTTATTGCCCTTTATTCTTCCACCACGGCAGACGTGACAAAATCTTGCAGTCTGGGGACACTTCTTAATTTGAGCTCTTACAGCATTTAATTCCTTTTCATATTTTGCTTCTTAAGAGCAAAGCTCTTCAGCAGTGAACAGAATCACACCCTGTTAGGCAGAGATATTTCTGCCTGAAATAGGCTAAGGCAACAATAAAAATGTGGTCCACACATGTGGGTAACTTGCTGCCAGCAAATATGAAACCCTGGCAAGCTCCACCAACCTCTCATTCGACATTAATATAAAATAGACAGAGAGTACCAGTTCTCATGTCTGGCCTAATGTTATATAACTGTGCTGTTTGTTCATCAGAGTCAGCCCTTACACACACACAAAAGGCAAATTTAAAGCCCCCAGACAGCTGCAAATAATTATTCTAAAATGTTTTATAGGTTAGTGAAATTATCATTTACTCTGGTCCCTGTAGTCCTTAGCACCTGATGCCTAACTTAAGGTAATGAACTTTGCAGATGCTTATTTCTACACATCTACTTAATTCCCCCGATACAAAATATTTTCAATTATTATGTTTAATAAGTTACTTTTAGAAATAGCTGCACTTCCCAGCCAGAGCAGCAGACACACACATCTCGCTTCTAAAGAAAAATACCAACCTGTAAGTACTGAAGATTGATGACAGAGCAAAAGTCCTCCCACCAAATACTGTTTAATTAAATAAAAGTAATTTAAGGAGGAACTTAATAATGCTCTTTGTAACTACAACATGACATTTTAAAGTAACTCAAAATTCACCCATCTGATATCTGATGCTAAATTGCAAGCTGGCACTGTCCTGAGGAAAACAGCAGCCAGGGAGCAAGGGCAGTAGGCTGAAGGAGTGGCAAAGAAGGGGGGAAAGAACCAAAAGGAAAAAACCAAAACCTCATCAGCCCCTTCAGAACTGGGATTCCCTTCCAAAAATGAGAATTCTTTCACACAAAGAGGAAACAGATGTCCATGGCTGGAATTTGCATGTGGCTTTATTCTCTTCTAGGATACAATAAAACTACTCTTCTTCTCATCCTCCAAGCTAGAAATTAAACAGTGGCATGTCATGCAGAGTCCAGCTGTGCTTTCTACCTCCAACCTTTATTAGCAATATATTTAAAAAGAAGAAGAAAAGAGAAAGACAGAAAGAAAGGGAGAAACTAAAAAAGCTCAAGAAATGAAAAACTGTGGTATGTGTTCTCAAAACAATATAAAACCTACAGATGTTCTTACTAATCTGTGGCACATGTTTGTTTATTCAGGTTTCCCTGTCTCCAGTTCAGCAGGCTTTGCTCTCCAGAAGACTTATCTGCTTTTACAAATGTTAGAGTAAATACTGGAGGAGAGATTGGCATGAATAGCCAGAGCAGGAACAGGCTCACCTTCTCAGTGTCCAGAAATTGCTCTCACCCACACCTCCACTGCTCCCTACGCTAACAGCAATGGGAGAAAAGCAAACTCTTATGAAGAGGATTTTGAGCGTATGAATATCACAAAGGCAGCAGCAAGAAGATCTGCTCGCTTCAGGGAGAACCTCTTTCATCCTCAGGGGGCAGCTCTCCAACTCGCACCCAACCTGTCCCCTGCACTCATCGTGACAAGGACAGAGGGGCCACCACTGTCCAAGTCTGTATTTATGAGCAGTACTGAGCTGCTGTGCCAAACTGTGCCTTCTCCATTGTAAATTGCAAAGAAAAGTCTAATACCCACTTCTGAATAGCAAAAATATACTGTTTTCCAAGGATACATGAACAGCAAATTTCAGCAGAACAATCTTCCCTGTACCTAAACCCCTTTTACAATCCCTTTTCTTTAAAAAAAATCTAGCTTCTTTATAAAGGATAGAGGGTTTTTTAATAGGTTCGAGTAAAAGCAGAATAAAACAACCCTGTCAGCCCACTGGAGTTAAACATTTCTGTTAATAATCGCAGCAAATTTCGTTCAGTGTCTCGCCCTCCTAAAATTCTCCACACACTTGCCCAGTGCATCTGGATTATGATAAACTGAGGTTCCAGCTATAAATATACTTTCCCCAGGATGGGCTTTGAAAAGACAGCATGAAATGAGGCAAGCCTGGCCCCTGGTCACATCACAGGTCATAACAATAGCCATCATCAAGAAAATTTGGAGTTTTTACAGCTTTTCTGCTGACTGAAGGTGAAGGTGTAGAGGACCCATCATTGATGGGATACCCCAGAGATGACAAAGTAGAATTATCTTCTTGCAAAGCTTCAATCAATAGCCTCTCCTAGACCCTCCTTGATAAACTGCAGACTCCACAAGGAACCTAAAGAAGGTAATTTGTAATCTTAACATGAATGAAAGACTGTCAAAGCCATCAGCCGTGTTCCTTCAGCTCTGAGAGATGGAAAGTTGGGAGAGTGGTGAAAGAAGGGACGAGTTTCTGTGTTAAACAAATGATGGAGGGCTTTGTTAATAAACACTGATGCAAAAACAAACAAAGATTTTGGGCAAATATAACAATGCTGGCATAGCAATGGCCAGGGAAGATCTCTTGGCTTCACTCCTTAAGGAAAACAGAGCAAGACCAAGTTCACACACAGCACCTTCCTATGAAGCTGTACAAAACCAGAGAGGTGGAACCCCAGGGAAAGCTCAGCCATCACAGGGAAAACGATTAAGTTACATTTGCTACAAACAACTTTTCACAGCTCTTCTGTGTTGAACACATGGCTCTGCAGCACTGCCAGAGGCAAAGGAATGGCATTTAGGGTGGTAGAAACATCCATCTCAACACTGCCAAGAGCGTAATTAAAACAAAGGTTTCAGATCATGCACCAGCAGCCACCTGAAGTAATCAGCAATTCCCTCATTTCCAAGCAAACAACATTAACCCTGTGTGAGCTGGGAGAAAACTGCAAGCTATAAATGGGAGGAAATACAAAATTCCTGAATTATAGTCATTATTCTGGTTCAGGCATCCGCTAACTCTCAAATAAATATTTGCACCTTGCTCTGTTTCCCCAGCTCTAACCCCAAAGTATTTCCACTTGTCACCTGGCATGTGCGAATGGTTGGAACTAAATTCCTTTCCGAGACAAAACATTATGTGCCCCACAGGGCTGCTTAATTTGGTTCCAGCCCATTCTCACAGATGTCCTTTGGACCTGTGTGGCAGAACTTCACATCCACATTTCCTCTTAAATAGCACCACACATTCATTATAAAAGCAACTTACACGGCCTATTATGTAGTAAAGATAAGTAAAAGGAAAATTCAATTGTCCCTCTGTTAGAAAAAGGTTTTGTGATTAAAAAAGCAAAGAAAAATAAAGGAAAAAAAGTTTATCTGAAGGGACAATATTGACTAGCGAAGGGGAAAGACATAATCAGAGATCCAGCATGGCCATGTGTTCCCAAAGCATGGGAAAAAGAGAGGCACTGAGGCAGATGCACAAATTCAATGCAGGATGGATTGATTTAAGAGATCCTGATGATCACAGAGCCCTAACTCTGCACACGCGTGAGACAGACCATCATTGAGCTATTGAAGAATCTTTCCTCAAAGAAACAACATTAACAGCCTCAAGTTCCACCCCCACCCCATTCTTGAACCAGCCCCTTCTTACTCTGCTGGGAGAACAGAATAACTATTACAGATTGTATAATGTCAGCCACAAAAGTCGATTTTACTGGATTTCAAACATGAGCTGTACTGACCAGCCCCTAATTACACAAATAATATCCATGTTCTCCCATTTTCCAGCAAATAAGCATTAGAGGAGATGCCCATTTTGCTATTCATTTTCAACAACATATTAAATAAACCCCCAGCAAGTAAATGAATATGCTGACACCGATTTGTACATGCTGTTTTCAGGGCACAGATAAAAATCTTGTAGGATAAAAGATGAGTTTAGCAGCTCCAGAAGAATGAAGGTATTGTTTAACAGGAAGCAGATGTATGTCAGATGGCAAACTCATTAAAGTGTCCCATCGTTAAAGGAAACGGGATAACAACGAGCCATCTGAAAAAACCTGAACTGATCAGGAAATACACAAGCCGCAGCTAATCTCCTATTTATTGGTAGGTAATGCCTTTAAGTCATGCACATGCATTGAGTTTAGGACCATGAAGGACTAATCTTTGTTCTCATGAAAAAAACAGGAGCAGAACCCAAGAGCATGGAGAGCAGCATTTCTGGAAAAAGTCTTCTGAGGGAAAACTCCTAACATTTGGAGGAGTTATTACATCAGCCCGTGGGTGCACACACACACACACACACTGTCTGGGCAGCACGTCAGTTCATAGACTCTGAGAGCATTTTCATGGATATTTTGCATACATGGGACATTCTAAAGGTAAATATAATTACAAAAATGCCTTATGAAAGGCACTTATTGAGGAATGGCCTCTAAATACAAACTTGGAAACTCTAATCAAAGAAAAAAATACTCACAAGTGGACACTGGACTGACAGATTTCCAGTGTCAGAGTCGAACAGTTCCTCAAGGGAGAACTTTCAGGTGAGTGATATAAGGACCTAAGCACAAGGAATCAAACAAGCAGCATAGATTGACAAAATCATAGAATCATTTAGGTTGGAAAAGACCTCTAAAATCATTGAGTCTGACTGTTAACCCAGCACTGCCAAGCACATCACTAAAGCACATCCCCAAGTGCCACATCTACAAGGCTTTCAAATCCCTCCAGGAACAGTAACTCAACCACTTCCCTGGGCAGCCTCTTCCAGTGCTTCAAAACTCTTTCGGTGAAGCAATTTTTCCTGATGTCCAATCTAAGCCACCCCTGGTGCAACTTCAGGCCTCTTCTTCTCATCCTGAAACTTGTTACCTGGGAGAAGAAACTGATCCCAACCGTGCTACTCCTTTCAGGCAGCTGTGCAGAGCCACAAGGTCCCCCCTGAGCCTCCTTTTCTCCAGGCTAAATAAATACCCCCAGCTCCCTCAGCCACTCCTGGTGCTCCAGACCCTTCCCCAGTGCCGTTGCCCTCTCTGGACACCCTTCAGCCCCTCAGTGTCTTTATTGTGGTGAGGGGCCCAAAACTGAGCCCAGGATTCAAAGACAGCATGTTTTATTCACAAGGCAGGTGGATCTATGGAGAGGACTGAGAGGATTGCTTCATCCAGCAAATATTCAGTCTAAAAAACTGGAAACAGTGCAGCTGTAATTGCACTGACATCAGCAAAGGAACTCTTGTCCTCAGAGTAACAGCCACAAAAAAAAACAAACCAAAAAACCCAAAACCAAACCAGACTGGGAAGAAACATGTGTTTCTCCCATCCTGGACATATCTCAACCTATGCTAGTTTTGTTACAAATGTCTTGTTACTACATTAGGATTACCAATATAACACAGCAGCTCTTGCCATAAAATTAAATACTTCTCTTGCCAGGAGTTTTCTGAGTATCACTAAAAAAATTTCCAAGAGGAAATCCATCTCTGCCTTTGCATATTGGCCTGATCCAAAGGCCATTGAAATCACTGGGAATTTTGAACATGTGGCTTCAACAGCTTCTGGATCAGGACTGATGCTCAAGATAGAGAAAAGAGGAGAGGGTGGATGTGAGGGTTTTTGAGTATAACACGAAGATCAACTAATCTGGATTCTACTACATCCTTCCCAGGATGCACAGACCCAACTCAGGGTGAGAGCGGGCTCTAGGATGTGTTCTTTTTAACTTGTTGAACTGGAATTGCTGCAAATTCCCTGCTTTTACAGAACATGCACATCAGCCTTACTTGTATCTCAGCCCAAGCCATGAACATTTAAGTACAATTTTAAGTCCCAATACACTTAATGTAAGCTAACCAAGTTCTTTTGAATGTTTTACCAAATACAGACTTTGGTATTTTGCTGCATCGCTACCCTGGTAATTTATTGAGGGTATTCCTGCTTATTTGCCTTCATGGAGGGAAAAAACCAACCAACCAAAACCAAATCAAAACCAAAAGATCAAGTAAGCAAATGTTGCTTTAAACAAAACACTTCATGGATAGTATTGAGAAAATTATTCCATCAACATTAGTGCAAAACCAATGTAATGGAACATCTACTATAAACCAAGTTGAAACTTCTTTCCCTGAAGTGCAAGCCCCATGCAGCACTGTTTATATATCTTACATCATTATCTCCATCATGTGGCAGAGAGAAAGAATGCAGACTAATGTCACATCTAGGAAATACTGTTCATAAAAGGTATTTTACTTCACATTCAGAATTTTGTATCTCATGAAATGGGGCTTTGCTAAGTTTCCTTCTGTGGGTGCAATTTCCAGCTGCTTTAATAAACAGTTGCATTGCTTTTGCCCAATCACAGGACATGGACCTGCAGAAGTGAAATGGTCTACTACCTTATGACAATTATTTCCCTTAGCTTTTACCTATTAAAACTTTCCTGAACTGCAGCTACAATTCCACAAACTTTAATCTGATTCTACATTACAAAAGACCTAATCTAAAACTCATTACAGTGACCTGAAAAATCCGAGCAAGCATTTGCTCAAGCCCAAAGGAGCAGTTAGACAATGCACGTACAGATACAGGAAGGATGGCTCCTTTATTATATTTTTTTTTTACCCTCTATAATTCTTTTCTGACAGTTTAACCAATTCTGCAGACTCTGTAACTATTTAAACAGGAAGGCCCCTGGACCCGGCAGACCTCCCTGCCGATGCAGCTGGAGAGTTACTCTGCTCCTAATGGAGCATTTCTTCCACCCCCTCCCCAAGGTAGCAGCTGTAGGATGTCGGCTCGGACACTGCAGGGCCACCTGGGACCCTCTGCCCTCCCAGGTGTGGACGTGCAGCCTCGTCCACAGCAATCCAGCCCCTGGGAAAGATGTCTCTGCTGCATCCCCCAACTTCCTGCCTGTCAGCAAGCTGGGAAAAAACTTGAGTGAGGCTGGCTGCAAGCACAAATCTGGCGTGCAAAGGGCAGGGAGGGTTTGCTCTCGAGAACCTCTCGCAGGCTTCCTCAAAGGAGCCTAAACCCTGCTTGCACAATGGCAGCACCGTTGTAGGAACTGTGGAAATAAAAGCCGTGACTCTCAGTGATTTGTTTTAATCCAGTTATGGAGAAGATGCTTTCATCGTAAGCCTTTGAGCTCCTCTGCGTGTCTTTACACAGGCACCTCATTTCTGTCTGCCCTGAGCGTCTCTCATACCCACAACGTTAAACCATAAAGCTGAAGCAGAACAATTTCTCACACTTGGTTACCCTGCTCGGATGTGAGGAAAGTGTGAGGCCATGAGAGCCTGGGAGTAAAATCAAGGGGAACAAGGGCACTTTGGTGGGCGAGAGAACCAAACAACTGGAACACCCCAGCACACACAAACCCTTATTTTCTTCATTTGCGCATCCTGTTCACACAGCCCAGCAGTAGCTTTGGGCTGTCAGCAGGGCCGGAGGGAACTGAACTGCAGAGCACGACGGCAGCTCATGCTTGTTCCATGAAATCCTGCTTAGAGCTGCGACCAGCAAAGCAGACACTACCAAGTTTCCACTTTACCCATATAAATCATCCCCTCCATGCTTGGCAAAGCACCTAAGCACATACTTAGCTGTGCTAGAGCTAATTTTCTTCACAGCAGCCAGTACGGGGCTGTGTTTTGGATTTGTGCTGGAAACGGTGTTGATAACTCAGGGATGTTTTAGTTATTGCTGGGCAGGGCTCACACAGAGACAAAGCCTTTCCTGCTCCTCACCACACCCGTGCGTGGGCTGGGGGTGCACAAGGACTTGGGGGACACATAGCAGGGACAGCTGACCCCAACCAACCCAAGGGATGTCCCAGATGGTGTGGGGTCATGCTGGGGAAGAAGAAAGAAGGAGGAATGTTTGGAGTGATGGTGTTTGTCTTTCCAAGCCCATGTGTGATGGAGCCCTGCTGTCCTGGGGATGGTGGAACACCTGCCTGTCCATGGAGTGAATTAATTCCTTCTGTTGCTTTGCTTGGCTTTTACTTTACCTGTTCCACTGTCTGTATCTCAACTCAGAAGTTTTCTGAATTTCTCTCTTCCAATCCTTTCCTCAATCCCACCGGTGGCCATGTGGGGATGAGTTGGCAGCTGGGGTTAAACCATGACAACAGCACTCACCATTGCTGAACGGGAACAAGATTATGCTTTAAAAACATTAAAGACCAAACACAATCAAGTTCTTAAAACTCCATACTTAAAACTCCTCACACTCCCAACTTCCCATTAATCTAAAAGCTCTTCCAGAGCTGGAGCTGGGCCAAAGTGTTTTGTAGAGCTGACGCCTGGACAAAGTGTTCTGCTAATTTGGGGCTGCAACCACCATGGTGACTGGAGAGAAAAGCCAGCTAACACAGCCTAATCTTTCCTTTGTGCTACTTTAGATATACAGTGAGGAACTCAAAGCCATCCCAAACACCCAAGAGAGGACAAGCCAAGGGAACAGCGCGACTGCAGCTCCACCAAGAGGCTTCAGCATCCCAGCCAGCACCAGGGCAATCCCAGCAGGGACTGCAGGGCCCCAGGATGGGATCAGATCCCACCGTTCCTCTCACGCAGCAGGTCTGAGCACAGCATCTGCTGCACTGATGGGCCCTTTAAGAAACCTCCTTCTGTGGAAAACATTGACACCAAAAGGAGAAAGCCAAGCTGCACGCCCACTGCAGCACGGCCTCCGGAGGGAATGGGGTGGGAATGCCATGGGATGGGAAATGCCTCTCTCACAGCTTAAATTCATTTAAAGGCCATTTTGCATCCAGAAGGCTCCACTGAGATGATTTCTTTTCCTCACTGGTTTTGCAGCCATGCCAAATGCCCATCACAGCAGATTCACCAGCTCCTGCTGTCACAGGTAAATTCATAAAACTCACAGTGCAATGGCTCGAGTTGTCTTGCCAGGTACAGGATTTTATCTGCAATACACAGCAATCAGTGGGATTTACATATAGATGATTTGAACCACAGTCTTCCCAATTGTTTTCCAGCTGGGAAGCAGTCAGCAATGAAATAATTTTCATGCTAACAGGCATTACTTGAGAGGAAAGAAAATCAAACACAAAAATGTTGCTTGGGGAAATAGTCAGACATTCCCTAGCCATGAGGAATCTCTTGAAATGTTACCTTTTCTCTGGACAGTAGGGTAGAAACTGCTTGGGAAACCTGCCTTTAGGTAGGTCTCTAGAACTGTATCTATTCCTGCAGCCTTATGGATGGATTGGATGCCTTATTCTGAGCGTTACACTCCCCATAATGCATGGATAAAGCTCCTTTCAGCCTGAGCCTGACTGGGACGGATCTGCACAAATTAGTGCAACAAAACTATAAGGCAACATCTGAAATAAAAAATACTGACCCTGATCAAAGACATGGTGTCCCAGAGACTGCAGAGCTACTTGGACTCAAGGAACTGGGCACCAGGCAGTGCAGTAAAGAAAAATTAGCAAGTAAATTATGAAGCAAAGAGAAAACCAAGGAAAGCAAGGCTACTGCGTAATACACTTGCTTTGCTGATGTCAAAGCAAGTGCTATTTACAGCATAATTTTATAACCTTTTGGGCTGGAAAGGAACAGGCTGGTGTTAGCAGTATATAACATAAGCAGGTGACTTAAACCAGGATTTTTTCTAATGAGATTAGCAAACTATACATTACAATTCCCATAATGTTTCAACCTCAAGGCATTTTAATTACATTTTTCATTTATCTTCCCTGGGATTTTCTGACTCATGCCAGAATCCTTTCTTCACTTAAAAAGCAATTTTTATCTCAGGGCAAGTGGTAATAGACCCATTCAGACAAAACAACCAAAATCTACGGAACTATAAAGAGCAAAAATCAACTGTGGCTTTCAATCAAATGATATAATTCCATTAACATCTTTCTTTAAGTAGTACCACCATGTGCTGGTAGTGGGCTTTGGGATCATGAAAAGAATTAAGACACCTGCAGAACTGTGCTGATTCTGTGTTCTCAGATGCAATTTTAAAAGCTCAGCTGACCTGATGCCAGTGAATGACCCGAGTTTGTCTGGAAGTCATGGAATCGTAGAATGGTTTGGGTTGGAAGTGATCTTAAAGATCATCTCATTCCAATCCCCCTGCCGTGGGCATGGAATTTCCATTATCATTGTCACAGGCCTAGGACTAGTCTGGGGTGGAAAGGAGGTTCCCAAATTCATTGTGAAATGCTGATAGACACAATGAAAACAGCCTGTTGTGTTGGAAATTTCCAGCAGACAGGAAAGACCCTAGCACGATGGCTTGTGCCCACAGACCAGCTGGGAAGCACAGATGAACACTGGGGAGATCCTCCCCTGAGCAAGAACTTTACAAGATGTGCTGATTAAAAAAACAACAAAAAAAAGTAAAGAACTCGTGCTTGTGCTTTGCAACACATAGCAACTCGGTAAGATAAATTCCAAAAGCCTTTACTGTGGTAGAATAGTTAAATAGGATCACAATAAAATTCCACCTGTCAGCTCCAAAAGCACCCCACATGTAGAATTTACACAAGCTGAACCAGAGCTGGTTCAGGGCATGTCATAACAGCCATTTCTGCACTGAGCACTGTTAAAATTGGCCTCAAGATGAATTGAGTGCCTGGAAAGGGCAACCATATTTCAAGCAAACCAGGACATGCTCAGGGTGGTTGGACTGCCCCTTCAGCTGCATTCCTGAGCGTTTAATTTTTGCCACTTGGTTTGCATGAAAAATATTTCCAGTACACTTCCAAAAAACTCTACAATACAGCAAAAACACCTAGTGGTAAAACATTAAAGAAGAAACATGTTAGTTTATGTAAAAAGGATTTTGCAGAGCATTATTCCAACCTACATCTCTAAGTGAAGAGTCAGCATCACAAGTATTTTTTTGCTCAATATGAGCTGTTTGCAATCTGTCAGTTCTCACAGCTACGATATGGCATTGCCGATCTAATCACATCACAGGGTTGTTTTTTTTGAATGGCACCCTGTTTTGTTTGTGTTTGTGATGCTTGGCAGCAGAATTCACTGCTGGTGTAGGAAATGGCACGAGTAACACGTAAATCAAAAGGGCACTCTAACTGATTCCACACTTGCTCCATTTTTTCCCAAGGGGCTTTAGCTCAAGAAATCTCACTGCGTGCAGAACTTTTGAATCAAGCCAGTGATGCTGAGCACCCTCACCCCTTTTTCAAGTCAGCTCAACTCCAAGCAAACAAAATTGGGGAAACAATGAGGCACGGCCCCTCCCTGGAGCTGTGCATTAGAGAAGCCAGTCTGACATGAGTGAATAGAAACCCTCTTGGGCTTTCTCAGAAATAAATGCACCAGTAATGTAAGATTAATACGTAATAATGAGACAATTTTCTTCCGTGTCCCACAGACTACATGCACTGTGTGCCCTTTGAAGCCAGCCAATTACACTGTCAGCAGCAAATACGTTTCAGCTGTAGCAACTCGAACAGTTGTTAGTGGCAATTTTGCAGGGAAGGCTTCAGTGAAGCCCATGTACCCTTTGCACCTGCAGCTAAAATAAGTCTTCAGATGCTCTGGTGCACAGTCAGACACTTTGGTAACACATTTTTGAAAGGGTATTTTGAAGGTAAATATTTTTGTCAATTATTTGGTTTTAAAATGTTAGTATTCTCACATTATCTGCATTTTTTTAAAAATTGCTCTCTCACAGCCTTGAAAAATAGATCTCCCAGGCATCTTTAAAGCCGTATCATTAAAAAAAAGGAGAATCAGATATCTTGGATTTCCTCTTATTCCAGGTAACTTATTCCACATGCAGCCCAGCCAACTCGTTAAAACTTCCTCCCCTTTCTATTTCCTGTTGCTACCAACATCCAGCTCACAAAATCCACCATTTGGAGAGATAATGAGAAATCCAAATGGCCAGCTGGGCTGCAGAAGTTCTGGGGAGGCCAGAGACTGTTCAGTGGATAAGGCATTGAGCAGGGATTGATTGGGCAGCAAGAAGTGATCACACACCGAAGAAAGAGAATGTTGGAAAGGCAGATATAATATTGTTACAGGACACTTCTGTACCAAACTCTTCACAAACAACAGAAGTTTTGCCCCAAGACCTGCAAGTACGGGAAGGAAGGCAAATGTCACTGCTTAATTCACCTTAAATAAATGCAGCGCAGATGCTGCAAGCAAAGTGCCACTTTGGTGACAGTTTATTCTTGATAAATAAATCATTTATGCACCTGACACAGCTCGTTTCTTTCTTTCGTGATAATTATAGTTTTAGAAGCCTCATTTAAGGGGCGCAAATTAATTTCCAAATTCCACCTACTGTCAAAGAGTGTGTTTTATTAGGTGATTAATTACCTGCAGGAGCACTGCAGGAGACACCTCGGGGGCAAACAAGGATTGCTGTGACAGCTCCTTGAAGATATGGCTCCGCTCCTAAGGCCCGATGAGCCCAGAGATAAAATAACTGCATACAGGTGTTATCATCGGCAGCACCTTGGGATGTTTGTGCCTCTGAGAAGTGCATCTCCCTTCTGGAGCACGCAAGTATTTGTCTGGATGCTACAGCCCTTGCTTTGGGAGAAGTCCCACGAACTGCCTGGGGTTGGATCCACAGGAACAGCTATGGGAACTGCTCTTCCCTCAACCTCAGTGTGCTCCCAAAATCTTCTGTACAAAACTCACACCACTCAGCCTTCCCCAGCTTGTATGTCTGGATGTTTCAAATTTCTGGGCCAAGAAAACTTTTTCTAAGTTTTATTTAAGTCAGCTACGTAAAGGTTTTAGGATTCATAGCAAATTTTACCGCAGTTTTTGTGCTGTCGTTTTTGACCCTCACATTGACCAGAGCCTCCAGCAGACCTGCACTCATGGAACTCCTCTTTGCAAGCAATTTTGGTGCTCCAGGATGACTGAGAAGAAGCCAAGGCAGCCCAGCACAGCTTACACACATGCACCAAGTTCAGGGACCTCTGCACTCACAGGGACTTTGACACTGAAGATAGTGCAAAAAAACTCCAGAGAAAAACAACTCTTCCACTAACACAAGTGGAGAAACATGGAAATAAAAAAATTCTAAAGGCTTTATCCACCTGTTTATCCACCCAAGTCTCTTATTCTACACAACACCAAAAGCACTGCTGTCACAGAAATTGCTCTACTGCCTTGCATTTCTTGCTCTCTCACAGCTGCACCTGCCTCTCACAGGAATTACAATGTGATGGAGGAAATCAGATCTGAAGGCCACTGACCAAGGGCAGGGCCTGTTCCCAGCTAGTCTGTCCAAGCTCTATCAGCAGCCTCTGCTGATGGATGGACTGCACAGATGATCGGCTCAGGTGCTGCTTTTCTTGGATAGTTCCCAGAGCAGTTTAAGTCATTACTTCTTCACCTCCCCATCACAGGCATAGGAACAGATTTTTCTTTTCCCTTTCGCAGAAAATTTTCAAGTGCTTGTCTTTATTTATCATTTTAGCTTCCTGTGGCTTTTCCAGTGCTCTTCCCTGCCTTTCCTGCACACGGACATCAAAGAGTGCCAAAGGCAATTCTCACTGTGCTTTTCATCAGCAAGCCTAAGCCAGATTGTTAGAAAAAGCGGGTTAAGTCTAAACCAACATTAACCCTTCAAGTTTGGGAGCAAAAGAAAACATAGATTGCGAACAGTCCGAGAGATTCTCTCATCTGACAGCAACAAGTTTCTTCTGATCTCAGGGCAGTGGGATGTCAATCTCCCTTCAGTAAACTGTGGGAGAGGGAACATCAGAGATGAACACGTCTGAGGTGGGAACAGAGAACAGAAGAGCAGATTCTGAAAATCTGAGAACTTATTCGTCTCTAACAAAATAATAATGAAAGACACAAAGGCTTTTCAGAAGCATTTAGCAAAGCTGAGGATATGTGGCAAAGAGAAGGATTGCTCTGGACTCTGAAAAGACCACCTGTGATGGATCTACGGCAGTTGTAGTTTTCAAAATGTGAAAGTATAAACCCTTGGCATAACTCTCAACTAAACACAATCAGAAAACTACTTGCTCCGCTTTCTTTCTTTTTTTTCCTCTCGCTCAAAAAGCCAAAACCCCCCAACAGCCATCAACAACTGCAGCCAAACAAAAAAGCCGAAAAACCAACAACATCACACAAACTTCCCAGAAAAACAATCAGATCCCACTAAAGATCAAGCTGGAGATTATTGCTCCAAATCTGCCCTTAATTAAGTGTAGTCTTCCACCACTCAACAGTTGTTACAAGGTTAGAGAGAAAAGTATCTTCTAATATGTCACATAACACAAAGTAATTAACCAGCTCTGACAAACACTGTACTACAAACCTACTTCAGTTTTAACCCATAGTGTGTGCTGGAAACTTCCAGTCAAACGTTCTGTATTTTCTCATTTGCCCACATACGCTTGTTATTAAAACCACATGCGGGCACTGAATCATTTCATGGTTCGTTTAGAGACAAACACGCAGAAAATTGTGGGAAACAAGTACAGCCCTAAGAGTCTGTGCAAGCCTGTGCAGTCTGAGGCACACCATGCTTTAGGAGCTTGAGCTGTAGGACTGTGCTGCTCTGGGGCTCCAAAGCAAACAGGAGAGAAGTGCCCAAGCTGAATTTCAGAGCAGATCATTAGCAGAGTCAGCCAGTGTGACAGTTTCACCCTCAGCGCCCTGCAAAATGCCACGTGTGTGCTCAACTGTTAGCCCACAACAAAAACCCTTAAGTGAGGCAGCAGGATGGTCTTTCATTTCTGAATCTGCCTGGCAATGAGGCGAGTTCCCCAACTGCATGGGAAGTCCAGAGGATAACCTCAGGCAAAGCACTCAATCTCTCTGGATCTGACATCTGGGAAAAATGGTAGCCCTTCATCTTGCCCATTGGACTAGAAGGTCATCAGCTCAAAGATGACCTTTTGCCGAGGAGACAGTCAGCAAAACAGTAAGGCTTCGCTTTTGATCGGGTTTCTGTGGATTATTCATATTCCAGCAGTGGCTGAAGGACCCAAACACAATGTGCCAGCTCAGATAAGCAGTGAGAACACACGCAAAGTCCACCTGAGAACACAAGCCCTTTCTGTTCACAATTACTGCTGCATTCAGAAGCATTTTCTTTAAGAATACATCTCACCTGTGGATCTTATTCCCCAGCAACACAGGGAACATTCATATTACATCTGCAAATTTCCAGTTGGGCATGTGCATGAACCAGGTTTCTTGTTGAACCCTCTGTCAGGATGGTAAAAGGTCAGGTCCTGACACTGCAACACAAACATCTTTAATAGCTGCGGGATCTCAGCTTTCCTCTTACAGCAGTGTATGTACACACAGACCAGAGATTTTCCATGGAATGCAAATGCTCCAGGATAAACTTAAGCCATTAAATTATGACATCTTCCACAAAGTTCTAGGGTAGACCTCACAAAGTCAACTCTGATCAAACAGCTCTCCACTGGAGAGCTTCATGAAGAGATGATAACTGATGAATCTAAAGCTCCATAAACCTCCTGGCCAGACACGAGGCACACAGTTCTCCCAAGAACACTGTAGTTTAACAAAGACAGGAACAGCACTCAAAAGCACTAATGAAAACCTCAGCCCAGTGTTTCCACTCGTGTTTCCACCTTGCTCCTGTTGATGTAATGCTGTAAAGCAGGAATTCTAGCTGGTATTAATGAGGCAATAAAATTTCAGAAATGGGCACTGTAGTTTCAGACAGCTGCATATGTAAAATTCTATCTCATACTAAATAGCTGATTCCTGGAGAGGGAAAACAAAGAAAGCCCAGCCAGGTTCCTGTAACTGGGACTCCTGATACTTCTGATGGATGGGTGGAAAGGTGGAGAGAGCATGAAGGGAAGGTCACAGGATTAACAAGCGTGTCACAAACACAGAGCAATATTGCAATCATGTCAGAAATATGGAAAGAGATGACTCTTGTACCAAAAATCTAAAGCATATCCTAAATTTGTTTTTTTGACCAATCTTTTAGGGTAATAGGAGCCTTTATTTGCTGCTTTCTACAGCTCTAGGAATAACTATTCATTCCCACCCCATTTGCAATACCAGAGAGCTGCAGACATAAGACAGTCCTTTTCTCCTTGTGTTTCTGAACAGAAACAAAGCTTTTTCCATGAGGAAAATCCATATCTTTGAAGGAAAGAACTTTATAGCGCAATCGAAATATTCATCAAAGCTCTACTTGTAACAGCAGGAACTTTGCACATGGAAGCAGGTGGGGTGAATAAGAATTTATGGGATGTCTGTAGACATATTAAATATCTGAAGTTCTTCAAAGCACAGGTAACACTGAATGGAGTTTACAGACACAGTTGATTTAAAATATGCACAGTCTCAATCCATACTCATATTAAAACACAGTCAGAAGATACCATCTGCTCTTTGTAGGCACTGGTAATCAAAGGTTTTCTGTTAGTCTGAGCACAGGCATTAAAGGATATATTGGGGTAAAGCTCAGGCTAAAAAGGAAGCAACGCTCAATGCTGCATTCTTTCATCCAAAAATACACCTGTATCCTTGATCAAAAACTTTATTCAAGCTGTGGCATCTGGGCATTTGCACTAGGTCCATATTCACGACACTTTGGTTCCTAAAACCTGAAAAATACTTTCGGTCAACAGGATTTTCTAGTGCTGTAATTTCTTTATTGTCAAAGAACTATTTAATCATTTCTAAGCAACAAACTTTTTTTAATCTCCTGATTATTCTCATGGAAAAATACAAGAAGGAGAAAAGCTAGGTACTAGTAACTTCCTGATAATTCAACATGCTGCGTCAAGTAAGGAAACCAGGATATTTTCCATCTCCATGCCTGGAAGCAGCCTGACCCTGCAAACATCTCAGTCAAGCAGTTCACACTTAAGTTAACAGGAGCTTGGAGAGCAGAACAGCTCTTGATACGCAGAAACGCCAACAGTTCTGTTTCATTGTGATTTTTTTCTCAATGTATTAAAATACTTCAAAACCCGCTTGTACAAAAATCTTTTCCGACCCAGTGACATGGAATGTTAAGCTGTGATTGAACAGAAAAGCTTTAGGGTCACAAAACACTATCCAGTTTTACTGTCTCTGATCCAAACTGTAGCCTGGGTATCCATTTTCAAATAGAACTAAAACACATTAGGAGCTTTATGCTCTCTGAACTGTTATTAAGCTGCACTATAAATTTAATTACGGAAACACCTTTGACAGAATTAAATAGTAGTGCTTGCAGTCAGAAATAAGATCACCAGTGGTGGAAATGACATTGACAGATTTACATAAAACCTGTGCTAAAGCTTAAAAGCAGCAAAGTACTAGATATCTCTTGAAAATAAGATGTCTAAACCCATTCAGGTACCTGTGGCAGTTATCTGGCATGGCTACAATTAATTGTAAATAAACCAACAATGGAAAAACTCCACCTGTGCAAGCACACAGCATTTGCAAGTCTGATTCTCAGTGGGTAAAGGCCATTACAACCCAAGGCACACACAACACCATGCCATTCTAATATCTTGGTTTTAAACTCCCTGATCCTCCTTTATAAGCTTCTTTTTTTTTTTTTGCTATTTCAGGCATTCCGCTATAATAAACTACGGAATTCTGCTCATATAGACAAAATTCCATAACTAAACCTCCAATTAAAGTCTCATATTTAGCAGGAAAAGGAAAGTGGTGCCTCAGATGTGCATCATGGTTTGGTTACAGACTATCCACAACAACTGAAAGGACATCTGCACTGATGAAGCCTGAGGACATTTTGTACCAATAAGTATTCCTCATTTTTCATACCTTAGTGGTTTCAGGTATGCCCTGAACTAAACTTCAATTTGTTAATCTCCACAGGTATTTGGACTGCAGCCCATGTATTTTCAATGGGTACCTGACACACAATAAATGGCAATATTTGGTTAGTACAGTAAAACCCAATGCCTTTGCCAATTAGTAATACTATTACATGGTCCTGATCCAAATTTCACTGGCATTGTTGGGTTTTTGCCTTCCATCAGCTCCAACTACACAATGTCTGGATAGTAAACTTCTAGTTAATCATTTGGATAATAATACTCAATCAGTACTAAGGTTTCCACCTCTACCATATGCTTATAATCTGGCTCCAAAATTTAATTATTTCACTGCTGTACCAGGAAGTAATGGCACATGAACCATTCAATAGGATATTTACTGTCATCTTGTCTCTGACTGCATAGAGCTGCATTTTTAGACTGCTTTGCCATTCAAGTTGTGCATTCTGCCCTCCTTTTCCCCCCTCCTCAGCTTTTGAACTCACCCCCTGATTTTAGGCAAATAAGACAGCAGCAGACACAGAGCTCCAAAAACTTATGTGAACATCAAACAAACATCTCCAACACATCTGTAAGCATCTTAGTTGAGCCAAGAGACTCGATTTGGCAACCCCACTTCGCAGGAAAGGCTGCAGAAGGGGTCAGCAGCTGTTGGTGTTGCTGGCCAGGCAAACCAGAGCGTTGGCAACCAAGACGTGGGGAAGTGCCCAGCATCTGCTCCCATCTGCTCAGCCAACAGCTCGGGGCTGCAGGAGCGAGTTTTGGGGCACAAAAGCAGAGCCTGAGTCAGCACAACAGGGAAGCAGAGGTGCTGTGGGTGCGGATCCAGAGGAAATTGGGGTTGTGCTGTTTGCAGAGCTGTTTCAGTAAAGGGAAGGTGCTGTGGCATTGGTAAAGGAAAGGATGCTGGTCCTGTCCTGTGCCATGTGCAGGGGTGATGAGGTGAGTGCACACGAAGGCTGCGTGCAGGCAGCCAAACAGAATTCCAAAATTTCCTACAGAACCAGCCAAAACACAGCAGGGGGTGGGAAACCACAGATGAAACAACAAAGAAAACAAAAAGCCACTGCAGACCTGTGTAAATAAATGGTGAAGCTGCTTAAACCCTGAGGATTTCTGGTTTGTGGTGCTGGATTAAAGAGCAAAGCAAGAGCCGAGGAGATTCTGCCTGCGTTCTGCTCTCAAAGGAAACACAATGCACAAAAGAAAGATTGGCAGCAGAAAGAAGATCCAGTGTTTGGGGATCAGTGTACAGCTATTAAGGCTGAAGTGCTCTTTAGCAGGGGTCTCTAACACTCAGCCTCTGTGGGGAAGCTCTGGAGACCATTTACAGAGTGCTTTCCTGAGCTCAGGGCACTACGGAGTCTTTCTTGGCCACAAAATGTTATCTCTGGCTCTTTTAGGACGTTCAGAGCCCTGAGTCCTCCTGAGGAGATGGGGAAATCTGTGAGGCCAACGGGCCAGGAGACATCTGAGGAACAGCTGCTGAGAACATCAGAGGTTCCAGGGACCTTAAAGTTGATTAAAAATAGAAATAATTTAATCAAGGTCACATTTCTCCTCAAAAAGAAGGAATTCTCTTTAAATACACAGTATTTCATTACAGTAAAACATTCCCTGTGCTGCCAACTCATGGGCCTTTGGAAAATAAATACTCTAAGTCATTCTAGGCCATCTTCTTCCAAAATCAGGAAGGAGATTGAGAGGTCAAACATGAACCTCAGCACGAAGTCCCACGTTTCACTGTCTGCCCCATAACCCATGGAGGATCTTCCAGCTAACTTCTTAGGACAAAATTCATATTGGATCCTTGAGTTGGCTTCTTCCTACCACTATTATTCACCTCTGCTCCCTTTTTAAATTAAAAATAGGGGGAAAATCCAGAGAAAGGAATTTTAGCAATAAGAGTAGTTCCCTTACACACACAAGATCCATTTCCAACTCATACTTGAGCTTTGGTTGTTTCTGGAAGTTCTGAGCACCTGTGGGCTTTGGGAGAGCATCAAGGTAAAATAAAAATCACAGGTGAGAAGACACATTCTTTTTGGGTCCCTTAGTAATGCACAGGGTTCCTAGGGCCTGAATTAGTAAATTCCTAAACAGCTGGGACTCTAAAGAAAACCCTTTTGCATTCCCTTCTTTGTGCTGCCTTCTGCTGAAGTACATTAACAAAAGAGTTTCGTTTGTCAAACCACTGATATTCATATGCTGAGATTCATCACACTTGGTGGTCTGGAAATCTTTGAAAGGACACAGAACCAAACATGAGCTGGACAAAACAAGCAGAGGTACCTCGAGTCACTCTGAGCACAAATGGACAGATTGAATTTTCCTAGCATTAGCCACAATAAATACATCCCAGGGCACGAGGGGTGACGGAACACTGGAACAAGGAGGTATTCTTGGCTGATTTCGAAGGTTTTGTTTGTGCCCAATGGCTTAGGAAATTTGTTCATCCTTCCTTGAAGACTACATTTGTAATGCTGTACCACTGCTGGGGTGAGTCAGAGGTTAACTTAATGCCCGGGTAAATTCCAACTGCACAATTTCTGTTCACCTGACCCGTGGATCTGTGCAACACATTGACTCAAATATTAGAGTGGAACAAAGAACTAAAGATCTTTTGCATCCTGCCTTTCACCCCTCAGAACCAGGCACAGCCCAGTGGGATCTTGGGCAGAATTCTCTCCCCGTGGTTTGCCAGCCCGAAGGATTTAAACTATGCCCTCCTTACATAAAAAAAAAAAAACCCAAGTTGTTTTCCCGTGTTTGTTTTCTCTCACAGGTGTCTGGACTACCTAGGCAAGGTGATTTTGCCTTCAGCCATGGAGGCCATGGTGGTTCACAAGCCACCCAACTACACTGCCTTCTTCAAATACCCTCCCAAAATTCTGAATCAAGTATCAACAATCATGAAATAGGCTCGCAGAAGTACAAGAATGAAAACAAACACATCAGGGCTCTTTTGTTGGCTGGTGTTTGAAACTTCACCATAGCATCCAGTTCACTCCTCAGACATTTTTTCCATGGTTTTTAGATGTATACATACTTCTGTTTTTTTCAAAGCAGCTCATACTCCACATACTCACATCAGTCTGAGAGATGTGGATCATAAAAGGTGAGAAGGAACAGTGACACCCAGGTTTACTCAGAGAACATTTATCCAGCAGGCACATTCATCCTGTCTCTCAACAGAGTGTATGACCTGTATCATAACACAGGGAAGGGGATGCTTCAGTGATCTGCACAGGCACCGTCAGCTTTTTTCTTCTTCCAGTCAACGACAGCTGAGGCCAGAAGTGCCTGACCTGCCACAGAAATTCATGGGCTTAGTTTCTAATAGCACTCCTTCAGAAACTACATGCTCTCAAAATAACGGTTACTACCGTTACATATTCAGAATAAGCATCTCTCTACCATTTAAAAATCTAAATTAACAAATTAAACACACATCTAGACTTACAAGCAAAGTGAAAACCCAGTAAGAGAGCATTGGCGATGAAGCTGTGAATCCAAAATGAAATTCCTACCCATTACTTTCAGATGGAGTGAAAGCACTCAAAAAATGTCCCTATTTTTCAGAGCACTAAAAATGTAAATACATGGGGAATATCACACTATACCTACGTAACTCAGGTTTTTTTGGATGTGTACAGCTTTTTTACCTGCCCTGACAGAGAAGTGAAAACTTCTGCCAAGCATGACAGGCGTGGGATGAAGTTGTGCCAAGCTGCCAAGAATTTTCATGGTGAGAATTTCTTTCTGAAACATCTTCTCTACCCACAGCTTTGTTAGATGTTCTCCTGATTATTATTTTCTGGACACTGAGCTCCAATTTTCCAAAGATTTTACAACAAAGGTTAGAGATCATCATGCAGCCACCCTGTAGGAGTCTTTGCCACAAGGTCTTCAGCCCACAGCTTTGCTGACAGGGAAGTCAGCAGGAGAACAGTGATGGGAACATGATTTGGCCCTCAGAGATTAAAAGTTTATCTGTTGTTAAAGTTTATCTGACGTTTCGCAAGGCAGGATGCAGAAATAAGTAAGGGTGTTTTGGAGCAGAGTCTTGATGGGAAAGATAGATGGGGAATAAGTAGGAAGGATAATTTGTTTTCCCATATAATAAATATAAGCTGCCTCCCCCTCAAAATATCAATCATCGGTGCAAGAAGACCCTAAGGCAGCTGCATCCATTTAAAAGGGTTAATGTGAAAGTCTGGGATTTGTAGTACCTATTTCTGCAGTCCTTTTTGTCAGGGGTGCTGGTAAGAACAAGGTCTCACTGAAGGGAGGTTCAATGCTTGTCTTGTAACAGCTGCCAGCTGTGAGCCTGAAACACAGCAGGGCACCTTTCCCACCTCCTGCTTTGCTGAGGATTCCACAGCTGGGCCCAAGGAGAGACAAGACACAGGACAGGACACGGGGCTGATCCCATCAGGCAAATCTAACCTGCCTGCTCAGGTTTTCTCTCCTGCCACCCACAGAAATAAAAGCTCCAAGTGTGAGATATCAAGAGATTCTAGCCAGAAAAGGGACATGGATGCTTTGACAAGATTGTCTTTCAGCTAAGTTTCAGGGTTATGATTTTCAGGAGGGCTGGAGGGCTGCAGTGAATTTTCAGTGAGTTGGTATTAAGGGTTGTATAGGAAAAAAACCTTCTACCTCAGTAGAAAGCCCTACAAGAACTACTCTGTTTGTGTGGAACTCGGGCAACTACAAAATCCTGGAGCAGAAAAACCCCATTGCACCACCCCTGGATGCTGAACTCTACTAAGCCAAGCACTGAGAGTCAAATTAAAAGAATGGAGTTACCTTGCTGAAGCCACAATTCCCCACATTCCTTTGCTACCAAAAAATCATACAGCTCTTTTATAACCTCCTGATAAGCCCAGGGGTAGTGCAGGTACCCAAGGATTGAAAGGCAGTGACTGTTGCTGAACTAGGTCAGGAAATGGTCACTTCTGACTTCTTAAAGCATCTGTTGATGTAGTCTGGGGCGCACATCGCACCAGAGAAGCTTTTGTGGCTTTTCTTAAAACATAAAGAATGAGAAGAGCTAACTTTGGTAGCTTTCTCTAGGAAATCTCAAAACATGAACAGCTTTATTAGTCTGATCCAAAACCGTAACTAGAAGTCAGATCTACATGTAAAAGCAAAAGTCATGAATGCGTTTGATGTATTTTAAGTAAGACACTGAACTGCAGTTGTTATTTACAGATCAAAGAAGCTCCAGCAGTGTCCTGAAACAATCTAAGTGAGAAATGCCAAAATCTGATTTCATCCATGTCCATGTGTTGCTTTGAACTTGTAATTCACAGAATTGGTCACTATATTGAACTAATTATCAAGCTCAACGCTTGCCAAATTTGACGGCTGTGCTGCCTTATAAAAAAGTCAGGTTTGAAGGGAAGTGGAATGATATATTGGAAGACATGCAGCCTTTATTGAAATCTGGGGAGGAAAAACAATCAATATTCAAAAAAAAAAATCCCCTCTCACCAAAACCTCAACACAATTTACTTTTCTAATTGGTTGCTGCAAAACAGATTAGCAAAATAGTTTGCATTAACCAATACGTAAAAAAAAAAAAAAAAAAAAAGTGGTTTATTCCTCCTCCCTCACAGGAAAAGTTTCTTGTAACAGTTAAGTGGAAAATTATCTACACTATCTAAAATTCTAATGAAGCCACATATTGTACATGGAAGTAAAACTAAAACAATAATTTCACAGCACAGCATAATATGTTTAAATTGAAATACTAACAGCAGTGAAAAGAAACACTGATAAAGTATTTCTGCAGGCAGGAATATAGAAGCAAAGTCTGTTCAGACATCGGTAAAGACTTAAAAACTACTTTTTTTGCCAATTACTTACTGTGGTTGGAAATGATCACAAACACTGGTTTGCCAAAGAAGTGATTTCAGGAATCACACAGCTTAGGCTATAATTAAAAAGCAATCTTTGGGAAATAGGTTATTACCAGTATTTAGTAGCTAATTTGTTAGTTAATGCCTTAACAAAGCTCTCCTCTGATTGCAGTGGAGGGGGAACAACTTCAAGAGGATTATTTGCTATTAAGACTTGTACTCAATTATTGAGAGTGCTGCTGTGCTCCTGCAATTACAATGGCAGAGCAGTCACCAGGAAAGCTGATGGATCCAGCCTGTGCTGCAGCACACAATTCCCACATGCAGGGCCTCTGAATTCTAAGGGCAGCTCACAAAATACCCTCACAAATTTGAGTGTTCACTGATTAATAGAGAGGCACAAGCTTAGTGCTCCTTGATAGCAATCATACATTTTATTATCACTCACATCAGTGTGGGGATTTCCCCCCTATATTCTTTAATTTCATTTCTGAAGGAGCAGTTGCCTAACTGCTGAAATCTCTAGATAACATTTTCACCAAGATAATGTGATACTAATTTGGTTTTCCTTCTGACAAAAACGACAACACCGAAGTATTTTCTGTCAAATTCTCTGAATACCATACTTAAGTCACAATATAAGGGATAAACATAACAGTAACTTACAAATATGTCCCAGGTACTGACAAGTTAGAATTGACTCAAAGCTGCCACCACTTGTCACTATTTCCTATAATAGTTCCTGTCCTGCTGATCAGGACAAGGAATTCAACACCTCACTAACCCCAGATTTAACTTTGATTTAACTTCGGTCGGGGGAAACACAACAAACAAACCTCTAGGTAACAGGACTGAGTTACAAAATCCAAACTCACCCATATTTGTGAACTGCTTTTCCTGCCAATAATACCTCTTCAGACTCTTATTACTGTATTTCAATTGCAAAGACTTTCCTGCAGCAAAATCTGGGAATAAAAATCCCTTTAACAACAGAATTGAACCTGAGACATACTTTCTATGTAAAAGTTGGTTTGGGGAGCTGTAGCCCAGCTGACACAGAATCTCAGGAAGCCTTCAGCTGCAGAGCAAAGCAGAGAGGCCCATTAATCATATTTATCAAGATTGTCTGCCCTGGCTTTCATGCAGTTAGGGGAAATGTGCTATTCTACTTCAGCAACAAGGAGTGAGGCTAAAACAAACTGACCTCTAACTGCATGGGTCATTTCCAGAAATAGAAAGGATACCAGCAGCACAGCTGCACAGGCCAGGAGGCAAAATGCTGGGAAGGTTGGAGAAGAAGGGGTAAGAAACATCCACCCCAAACTTGTGAGGTATGTAGCCAGTGGCAAAATTAATAACGGGCTAAATTTTGCTTTAATTGGCATTCAGTACATTAAAGCCAGCAAGACAAGATTCAGTTAAGTGCCTTATGGTCTTGTATTTCATGAGCCTCCTAAAATGTTTTATTGCACTTCAGGATTTCATATCAGCAAAAGCAAGAAGGGAGAAGATAACCTCCCACTGAGGTATGAGCATATTATTTATTCTGATACTCTTGGAACCTTCTTTATTTGCTCCTCTCTTTTACATTAAGAGACTGTGCAATGCCAAATGCAAGCACAGAATACAATGTACTGGCTGTTCTCCCATGGGAAAGCAGGGCTAGCATCCTGGCTTATGATTCCCTCTCCTTTTGAGGCTTTGCTCTTTCTGAAAGGGCATTGAGATGCCTCAGTCTCCTCAGGACAGAAATCTATCCATGTCACATATTGTGCATCACTGGCAGCCTTGAACTGGGAAAGATTCAGCCCTGGGACAGCCAGACCTGGCAGAGGGACAGAGGGACACAAGCATTGCAGTCTGATACCAAAACATTCAGGCCAAACTCTAGACCTGCTGGCTTTGAAAAGCACGAACACAATTTTCACATACTCAACCAACATTAAAAGAAAATGTGCAGAGCTTAGGCTTTATTGCTTTCAATAAAATTAACAGAAAAATAAAAGTGAGATAAGAGCCTGGTTTAATAACACTATTTCCATCTGCAGCACACACACCAGGCCTGCTTTGCCTAAATTTCTATAAAAATAATGAAAATCATGTTACCACGCTGCTGCACCTCCCACATGCATTTCCAACTACATTGTCACTAAAAAGTGACACAGAATACTCAAATTAAGGTGCACAGCACCTTATCCCAGAGATTATACATTAAATTGTATTTTTCTTAAAAACAAATAAGTGAAATAAATGCAGACTACTAACAGAAACTGATGCTGAAGTAAAATTTGAAATAGCTGATTACACAGCTCATGAAGTCTCAGCATAGACACTGCCACTACTGGGACCAGACATTCTCCTTTTTCTTCTTCATGCAGCATGGGCATTATTCCACAGGGCAAGAATACATATATAATAAATTATATAATCTATTCACATCGAATGAAAACCTCATCAAAGCTAAAAAATAGGAACCCATAAAATCATTCCCAAGCTAAAGTTCACTCCACTTTCAAACACAAGCTAGTCCCAGGAAATTCAACAGAATGCAATCAACATTTCTCCAATATTACATTTCCTTTGCAAGGGGGCTGAGAGGCAGGAATAAAGCATCAATTGCGGGATTAAAGCATCAATTATGGGATTAAAGCATCAATTGCGGGATCCGCACCTTCATCCCAAATTCTTTCCCGGGAGCTGCTGCCCTCTGGTGCCACAGCCAGGGAAGGACAGGAATTCACTGATTTCCCTTTTCCTGCCCAAAATATTTACTGCAAGGATGAATTCCTACCACACTCCTGAGATTTGCCTTTGACCAAGCTAAGAAAGCTGTTTCATTTATTCTATCTGCTAAAAGCAGCCAATTCTGGCCCTTAAAATATCCTGAAGTGAGATGTGTCCTTCAGTATTTTCCCTTTTGAGGGGCACTCCTCCTACACTCAAAAAAGTGCCCTTTTGAGGGGCACTCCTCCTACATGGGACTAATTCCTATTTCCTGCAAGATAATAAGCAGGTAACCTTTCAAAAATATTGAAGTATTATGTGTATTAAGCACTTGGAAGAACTATTCTTGTGGCAAACTCTCACGAATTACTCTCTAGCCATTCTTCCAATTATTAGCATAATTGATAAATTCCCTAGGGTCTCTGCCACAGATCTGATTTATTTTTCACACCTTCACCACAATCTTTGGGTTACAGATTCAGTTCTTGGATTGCTGATTCTTTTAACTGTGCTTCTGTTTTTTAGCAGAAGCAGAGAAACCAGGTAACAGTAGCCTAAGTATGAAAACCAGGTAATTGCTATTAATATTGACAGCAGTGTGATCCTGCCAGTGGAAGCCTTCCACTGTAAAAATGACATTTTGGTCTACTTCAGGCAAGAATTTCATCCCTGAAAAACAGTGCTGTCCTTTCAGGAAATTGCTAAATTGCTTGCTGTTCCAGACCAATCACATTTACAAGACTAGTGGCTTCATAGAGTCCAAGACCCTTGATAAGAAATTAATAAAAGCAATACTGTATTTCACATGTAGATCCATCCACATGTGCATTTGTACAGATTTTATATAAACAGATGCCCTATACATATATATCCTTCCAGGGTTAGAGAATTACCCACTTCAGCACACACATACAGAAGTTTCTTCACCCACCAACGAAACGTGGCCTTCACCAGACACAGCCCAGCAACCCTCCAGCCATCAGCAGGATTACTCTGCAACTTAGCAAAACAGGACCTGAGACCCACAGAAAGAATTTAAACAGACAAAATACAGTTGCCCACATTGGCATGCAGCTGAGGAATTAAAACTAAAAGCCACCAGTCAGACAAAAATTCAAACCATTGTGAAACATGTAAAAATCAAAACAATCAATGTGGCAAATTTAGTCCCTAGGTTATATAAAAAATAAAAACAAATCAACAAAAAAAAAATCAACAAAAGAGACAAAAATATCACAGCACAAAGAAAACCAGAACTTTTTCTTCACGGTATTTTCTTCCCAACTTGTTCTTGCCCACAGTGCTGCTACCCACCCACAAAACACATTCCTACACCATGAATGCTGCATTTGCAGAAACACTTTAGTAAGCTGTTTTGAGAATGTATGGAAATGGTATCTTTGTTGGAAGCCTGGAGCAGGACACGCTTCCTGCAAGACTCTGCTTGCACACACATTCAGCTGGAAAGAATCTGCATTATCAAATCACACACGGTGCTTTCAGTGCACATGGCTTTCCAAGTGTTTTTCTGTTCAAAGACCCCAGATGTACGGCTGTAGCTTTCAAAATACAGAAATACTCTGCATATGTGAAATTCTTTTTCATCTGAATATACCCACTGATGTCAGGGAGATGCAGTAACTGTGTGCTCCAGTGGTAAACGAAGGATGGCTGCATTTTACTCCTGGCCAATTTATATGGATACTGTACCTGGTCTGAGAAAGAACAGGTACAGATGTTAAGCCGGAACACCTTGGTTGTAAACATGCTTGACCAAAAAAAAAAAATTCCCCAAAAATCCCCCATTCCTTCCCACCAAATTTCAAGGAATTTGCTTTAGGATTGTGTCCACCATTCAGACATGTCACAAAACCTATTTCCCACAACTGGTAAATTAGAAAAACCAGGGTTATTTTGTAGTCTGTAAAAGTCATTTACAACTGCTTTGTGAGATCTCCATTTTCATCTCCAAGTACTATTCCAGCATTTGCAGGGAGAAGGTAATGAGCACAACCTACAGCAGCAGAGTTATTCATTTTACCCATTTATTGGTGTTCCAGGTCACAAGCTAGGGTGCGCCTGAGCTTTTATCCCAGAGCATGGACTTGTCTCCTGCTCCTACCCCTCAAGAATTACCTTTACCCCTCACAGACCTGTCAAAATGCAAATCCCTGGAACATTGATACCTAGAGTGATACAAGAGCTGATACAACTCCAGGGATGGGCTTTCCAAGACAAAGTGGTGTTAGAGTGGGAAGCTGGGACTTATTTTTCAACTTCCTCCCATTAATCATGAAGTCACATAACTTCTGCACAATTTTCCACATAGCTTGTTAATCCATTTTACAGTTCCTATCCCTTTCATGAGACTGCTGATGTTCTATATGGAAACACCCAAGCTGCTCAGTAAAAGTCAAAAACCAGTGTTACAGCTCCTGCCTGGCAAATTCCTGGTTAAACCTAACCTATCTAGAGTCACAAAATAACATAAAGCCAGCTCGGTTTTCCAGAAGGTAACAAAAGACAGATACTGCACATATTTCACTAAGGAGGATGTTTATTTTTCCAAATATTGTATTAAGATAGTGTCCTGTTTGCCTATTTCTATCGACATCTGCTCTGTAATACACAGAGAATGACAAAAGATCAAAGTTTTAATTGTGCAAGTGAAGGAATGTATTAATAACATTCTTTCTGTCCTACAGCAACAGAGATAAACTTAAAAAAAAAACTCTAACAGCTCAGAGAACAGGATATTTATATAAAGATGTCCTAACAAAAGAAAAGCATGCAAAACTACCTTAAATGGATAAACAAACTGGACTCCCTGTTTGCAGTGTGCCCTGTTGAGCTCAGCCTCAGAAATCCCCTCCAACCTTCAGTCAACAGGGTCAACATATCTCAGCTGGCTTTTACATTTTTATACAAACCCCCTCAGCATCCTTTGTTCACCAACCCTTTAAAATCAGGGAAATGCAAGCAGGTGTGCCTTTAAGACCCATTTTGCTGCTGGTTGCTTTAGTTTCCCTCTCCAGGCAGTAAGATGTGTGAGAAGAGGGGGGTTTTGATGTCTTTTTTTTCACTTCTGTCTCCTTCCTCATCCTCAAAGTCTGCACTGTGGATCCTCCCCAGCTCTTTCGAGACACACCTTGTACCAGGACAGCAGTTCTGTGGAACACACACAACATGCAGCACCTCCTCCTCAGGAGATGTTATTTCTCCTTGGCTTTCTGGAATTTGTTGCTGTTTGTCCCACTGCTGCCACTCACAAATGCACAGCACACTTGGAACTCGCTGTCCTCCTCGTCCCAAAGTTATTTTATCACTCTCTCCCTCCCAGCACAGCAGAAGCTGCCTGTATCCATTCCCTGTATCCATTCAGGGCTCTGCCTTGCATACACTGAAGGGAAAAACACAAACACACAAACCCCAAACCAACCCACAACTGCACTAACATAAAGAACTGGGACTCCCCAAAGTGACTGCTGTGTGGTACCAGTGGGGTCAGGTTTGTCAGTGGTTTCCTTTCCAACTCAGAGCTCTGAGTTCTGCAACAATACTGACAAGTAAAGCATCACTGCCACCTCCAGCTGAATGGAGGCCAACACAAGCAGAGTTTGAATTGTCTCAGGAAAGTCTACACAGAAGACAAGCTCAGCCAGGGCAACCTGCACAGCAAAGACTGCCATTTGAAAGTGACTCTCTGTGAGTTACAGAGAGCCAGTCATTCTCCATCCCCTTTGTCTTTAAGAAAGTTAAATATTAATTTAGCTCCTTTTGAATCTACTTCCAAGCTAGAGCCCAGTCCATCTGCAGCCTTTTTACAAGTGACAAAGTGGATTAAAAGCACACGGAACACCCACTCTGGACTCTCTCAGTTCTTCCAAACCGTGGTAACTCAGGACAGAAGGGACACCAGATTCACTGGGAAGCTGCAACCTGCACACAGACGTGCCAGTAAAGAAACTCATTGCACAAGGGAAACTGGACAAAGCACTTCCTTTTCTTTTGTGCTGTGCCCTCATTCATAATAACGTCCTCTAAGACATCTGCTGGAGTCCTGTAACATTAACGGAAATGGAAGAGCTCCAATGGGAACTCAGGGGTTTCTTTCTTTTTCCCATGAACTGAACATTATGGAATTTTAACAGATGTTCTACTTGGTCATAGTTAATAAAATGAATTATGCAGGAATTAAAAATCTGGCTCCATTTGCTTATATAAGATCTCAGCAGCAGAACTCCATTCCCATTTAGGAATTCTAAAGGATTTGCCATGGATTTATAGTCTGCTCCTGCCTTGTTAAAAGATGGCTGGAGATTTTACAAGTTAACTTGTCTCTGTTGTGGAAAACGTGAATAAATTTACCTGTTCATGGACTGCTCTTCGCGGCATGATCCAGTTTCCACACTGGTGCACACTGGTACACTACAGCCACAGGAAGGGAGAATTCTCACTTGGATTTGCCTTGGAAATGACATCATGGGAATTCCACACCATCTCACAGCCTCTGATTTCTGCCATTTATTCAAAGTCTCATTGAGCAACCTAATAACCATAGTCCCATTCTGTGCTTTATTACAAAAGCCTTCCTCTTGGAGCACAGATGTCTCTTTTGGGCTTCTCCTGCCAACAGAACGAGGCACTGTACCTCACCTCCCTTTCCATTTTAGGATTAATTCAGTGTAACTATATCAAAGGAAGACGGAAAGACCAAAATGTAACGGAGATGTGAAAAAAGAGGCACCGAAAAGGTGAAAAGAGCCACAGCCAAAACTTTCAAGCCTGGAGATTCACTCAAAGTTATTTCCAAAAGCATTAGGTATTTAGCCATCCTCTTTCTCTTCTAATATCCATCTGCTCAGAAAGCATTCTGAGAAGATAAAGGGGATAAGTGAGAGTGAGAATCAAAAATGAAGGATGAAACAACTACCTTGCACCAGCACAGCAGCTAAAGCCAATTATACCGAGCAGAGTAAGGCTGACCTGGAAAGATCTGCAATGCTAAAGCAAAAAGATGAGGCTTCCACACCACACTCTATTTATAAAGAGACTTATTTTCACTGAAATTCAATCAATTGGGAAGCAGACCTCTGTCCACAAATCTGCTTGATATAACACACAAAATTTTATCCCAACGCAACAGCTAAAATTAACCTTTCTTAAATTATAGCTCAAGAACTTTGCCGGTGCAAGAATATCATCATCTGAAAAGCATCAATATTCCCAGGCTCTTGGAATTTTTTTAAATGAAAAATCATTCATTGAAGACCCTCTATCCAAAATTTCCCACTCCATTATAACTAAACAAAGGGATTTGTGTAGGCTAGGAACCAGAGCATGCAAACAAACCTTGTAAGTATAAAAGTCAGCTGGAATTAAATATTAGCCTATATATGCTATGTAGCTACCTGGATGTGTCCAATGATGAATTAATATAGATTTTGATCTGAAAATAAAGACTTCCCCTAAAGGAAGAAGTGTACTTAGAGAAGGAAAAATACCAAGATTAAATGTCAAGATTACAAGAGCTCCAGCTGAAGTTGCAATGAGCTGTTGTTACTCAAGTGGATATTGCTTGAAAAAATTTACTGTCAGAAAAATGCACCAATCTTAACAGTGTTAAATTCAAAGATTTTTTTCTTTTTAAACATCACCTATGATTTGTTTCATTTTGAAGAGAAAGCACATTTCATTTGGTAATCATTTATTTCTCATTCTACTGGACAGATTCTCCCAAAAAGCAATACTTCAACTGAAATCAGTTCTGAAAGATCTTTTATGAATATACATAATGGAGAGGACCCCCATTAAATTTCCAACAAAGTGTTGCCATTTTGAGTAAACAAAGTTATCTCAGCAGGGTCACACCCTGTGCCATGGATATGGTCTGCAAATTAATTACCACCCTGACATGTGTCAAAACAAATTTTAAGGAGAAGAGCACACAGTAGCAACCATGTGCTTTATCTACCTGTTAGTATGCAAAATCTGTAGTCAATGGGATCTAAATGTATTCATTTATTCAGAACCCCTCCGAGAAATCAAAATGATTCGTATTCATTGGCCTTTTTTGCCCGTCTGCAAATGAAATCTGAGTGAATAACGTGTTCAGTGAGCCAGAAAATAAGTACAGGACAAAGCTGTGGTGGGGGTTACATTTCAGAAAAGCAGGTGTCATCTCTGCACAAACAACTAATTTTTTAAACACTCAAAACTGCTAAAATAGACCGCAGTGCATTAGCATTTGTCAGCACTTTAAGGAATACTAAGTTTGGTGTTTCTTATTTTAGGTAATACCCATTTTTATTCCGTACTTGTAGCAAGAGCTGGCCAACATAAATGTCCTGAGAACAGTTTTCAGCATGAAGAAAGGCTGTTAAAAGCAGAGCTATTGAATGAAGCTTACAAAGCCTCTTTATTATCAATGGCTTTATTATCAATGGCAACACAGGCAACAGATCTGAGCCTGTGTTTAAAACAAAAGAGGGACGATCCAAACCTCCTTTACTCACTTGAATTATGTAAGGAGAAGAAAAAGCCACACACACCACATCAAACGTGTCCATCTCTCCATTTCAGGTACATACACATAATGCAACTTCTGCTTTGTCAAAAGATGAGGTCCTGGGATCTGATACTGAAACAATTTTAGACTGGGAGTTTATCAGTAGGTTTTTCTACTTCTTTTATAATCTGCCCTCAGTCCACATAGCATATCAAACACTTCCATGACACTAATCCTGGAATTCACAGTACATTTATGAAAAGATTTTAGTTTAGGAACTATTTTCTTCCAAGCAGGCCAAAATATTTTTAGCCCTATTTTTTTTTTTCCTAACAGTGAAATACTTCTGATTTAGAGTTAAGTAATGCCATACCAAATCTACAGACTGGGTGACTAAATACATTTCTTTCACACATTACAAAAAAGAAAAAAAAGAGAGAGCACAATCCTCTCTACATACAGATGACAAATAATCCCTTGGCATCTGCTGACGAATATATTTAAAGAAAGCCTAAATCTGTCTGTGCTAAACTTGGCCTGATGCCACCAGTTCACCATTGTTGGCATATATAGTTCACATGATGCAATCACAAGACTTGAGAAAGTTTCCAGTACTTTAGTTTATGGTTTTCTCATGTTAACATACACCTTTCCACCCTTTTTCAATTTAGCAGCAACAGAACTGTGAGACAGGATGGCAAATGAATTTTTGCATGTATCAAAGGTTTTCTTAGTGCTCATTATCTCAGTATTCTATTTAAATTGCAGACTACTAACTTATCTAGAATGAAATACGCTGGGATTTAGAGCTTATGGTTAGAGCAACTGATCTCAGATGTACCATTATCTCATGTTAGAAAACTGAAGTGAGGCAAAGGAATAAATTAAAAAAATAGAAGTGAAAAAGACAAGTGTTTTACCTCTCTTAATACTGTGCTTTTATAACCCCGATAAAGTCCTTGAATACCCTGTAAAGCAACAAAAGAAAGCATCATCCACAGGGAATGATTTTGTCAAAGACCACCATTTATTGGTGATTATAAGGTAAGCATTACAGCCTTAAAGTGTCACACCTCCGTTTCAAATTGACTGTATTGATTATAACACAGTATAATGTATTCCATTATTTACAGTGCCAGAGGGTTTTCTTTTCACCTCCTTAGCTTTGATTCAAAGCCTTTATCAAGACAAATGTTTTATATTTTTAACCAGCTGATAATATTCAAAACAATTAGAACTTATTTTATAAGCATATATAAAATTATGTTGTTTATAATTATAGGGCACTTAATTCAAATATTTGGCAAGGTTTACAGCTCTCTGGCCAGCTATATGGAAAGGGAAGAACATATGGTTTTGAGAGCATCAGCTTTTAGAGCAGAACGATCAAGTCACAGAAAGAAGTTCTAGCGACCCCCTTGTGCAGGGTTATCACAATAGTTTTCATTTGAAAGCAAATAAAAATCAAGTGGATCATTTAAAGGTCATGTTTATGTCTTCCTTTCCCTGGGTTTTACACTCAGAAAATGTGTAGAGTATTTTTCCCTACAGTGTTTTTAGGAGCCACTTTCTCGTATGGAACACAGCGTGAAAGTCACCCCTTGTGAAACTCTGCTAAAACAGAGGTGAACAGGTTTTACAGGAGGGAACAGCATAACTCCTGAAAAGAAAACAAAGGCCCCTACTTTTCAAAAGTAACCCATACTGGATGAGCACTTATTTGCAGAGTTCCTCCTGGCTCCTACAGCACCTCTCTGAAATGGTGCCTTTTGGACATCCCCTCCAAAGCCTGCGTCAAAAACTGGAACCATTCAGCAAACTACACCCAGGGACTCGATGTCCTGCTGCCCCACACAAGGGCTTTGTGCATAAATACAAGCAGAGCTTTGGAACCTGGAAGCTAAATCCCCCTTCTTTTTTTATCCCTTTTCTCCTCTTTAAATGTAGGTACCCCATATAAAAAGAGGAGAAAAAAGAGTTGTTTGGAGTGTGCATGTAAGTGCACACCCCAGGGGGAGGCAGGGGTTTGGTTTCCTCAATCATAACATGCCAATTGCTTTTAACAACAGAAGAACTGGGGGGAAAGTGCTGGGGCAGCACAGAACTGGAATAAGGCTGTAGGAATGCTTCTGGACATGCATGGCACCGATTGGGAAGAATGAAGCAAGTTCTTAGAAATTAATCTGGGAACTCACCTCGTGGTACAAGGTGTGGGAGAGAATGCGGAGGGTGCTCGAGGAAGGAGAAACCTGCGCCCTTTGCTTGACGACCTCAGACGGAACCCGTATGAGACAGGCAACCTGCAAAAGAAGAGAGGTTCAGAGAGCAATTCCCCTTGCTGGCTTCCTCTTCATACAGCAAACACTTCTTCCAAGTACAGAAGCCTGACAAATGAGGAAACCAGTTTTGTAATTACAAGAATTAAACTTAAGAGATGTTCATGAGCAGCTTATGTATTTGTTCTGAGTACCATGTTCTTTCTCATCACAAAATTATACTAACAGGAACATGGAAGTACCCTTGGAATTTTTAACTTCCAGAACAGAAGTAGATTTGGGTGTAGAAAATCACTGATAAAACCAATATTTGAAACCATCCTGTCTTTTGGCAGTCACAGGAATTTCCCCCCCAGTTTCACAGATCTAAACTGGAGATTCAGGACTAGAAGAACAACAGATAATCTTTCTTTGGTAATTCCTTTGTGCCCTCTAGTGACCAATGGTGAGAGACATTCTGGTCAGCTTTAGATGCACACGACATATTCCAAGGTTTTCCTTAAAATACATTTCCACATTTTATTCAAGGTAAAGCATTGAATTGATCCTTTCCTACACAATGAATTTACTAGGCAAGAAAGGGCCCTGCAGGTGGATGCAACAACATAGCTGCTGCCAAAAAGCTCCAACTTCGCTGAAAAAGCCAAGTTCGGATTTTAAACAATCACCTACCACTTTGGCTTCAAGTAGGGGTTAAGCTTGTGTGCACAAAATTTCATAAAATGAGGATGTGAAGTGTGGGAGTTATAAGCCTCTCATCTCTCTAGAAAATGCCCATTTATCAGCTCTCAAACTTTTACGCAGAGTTTGTCTTCGGTTGGCTCCAGGGATACTTAAAGCAGCGATGGGACTGATGGCAAAACACTGCAGACACACCACAGGTCTTTGCCAGATTTTTAGCCTTCCTTGGGGCCATCCTGACTCGGGAACACAATGTAGTTCCCAGACACAAAGGTATCACCAAGCGCAGAGCAGCCCAGGTGACAGCTGTCCATCTGAAGTGGCAAACCAAGCAGCTAACTGGGAAATCCGTGTGTGCCAAAGGAAAGTACAGGAATTCAGTGGAGATTGCAGAGACAGTAACTTGAGTGGTCATTTGTGGGTAACACAGTACAAGGTTTAAGTTTCATTTTCACAAAGACACCAAGAAAAAAATCTGTTATCCTGTTACATTCCTACAAGTTTACTGGACAACAATATCCAAAAGTCATTACAAACAGATCTAACTCCATGTGCTCTTCAATCCTCAGGGTCAAAAATAACAAGTGACCCCAATCTGTCAAGAAAATAAGAACTGTCAAGTTTTTTGATAGTTCAGCATAAATATTTATAGAACTTCATGCTTCATAACACCCCATGTCCTTATATTAGCTTTTTATTCCTTAAAAATACGGAGGCAGGAGGAAAGCTTTAAAAAGGCTGGGATGAAAACAATCTAGTCAATCAGGAGCAGACAAAGAGCGCAGCGTGGCTTCCTGACATCTGGGGTGCTGCAGTTTTGGCAGGAGAAGGGTGGCTACAAAGTAATGTCTCCATTTCCCCCAGACTACTTGGGGTGCATTTCATTTCAAATTAACTTTGATGTTTTCTCCCATTTGAATTTGCGCTTACAAGGGAGTCTGTGGCTGCACAAGAACAAAAACAATGATTACATTGTGCTGTTCTGAAAGGAAATAAAGGCTCGTGTCACCCGGGCAGTGCTGTCAGATTGGCTCCATAGGGCACTTCTGGTATTCAAAAAGCCACGAGCTGCAGCTGCCAACATCAGACTGCACGGTGACATTTTCACTGTGCACCTGAACTTACAAGGTGTTACCTTGTTTGTTCCTACACAGGCACCTTCCTATCAAAAACAACCCCAGCAGCCTTTTGATGTGGAGAACAGGTCTCTAAAGGGAAGTATGCAAGATTAAGTTCACACATATCTTATTAAAAGAGTAACAGCCTGGATGGACAGGTGCAGAAAAAAATCTCAACTCTCAGATCTCAGTCACTGCAGCACCCTCCAGGTAAGGCTGCCAAAGGTAAAAGAACACAATGCACATCTCCAGGCTTGGCTTTCTTAGATAAGGATGTTCAAGCAGCACCAGGATGATATCTCCGCACCAAGAGAATCCACACTTCAATTTTCAGACATGAAAGCTATAAGCAAATGGCATAGGAACAGTGAGGATGAGGCTGAGCAGACACCCCATGGTAACTGCCCACGTCCACACTTTTATTTGCACCCATCAAACAAAAGGCTCAAGAATTTTTAAATTTAAGCTTTAGGAAAACCTGATTTTACAGCCACAAGCAAAGCTGCTATTAGTTTACAGAGCAGATGTACAGAAGTGACAATATTAGCACCTATTACCTTTCCAGCTTTTTAATGCTATGACCACTTCTGAGCAAGATGGTACTGAATTTCAAAATCCTTGTCTCAAATCATTACCAGGTCAAAGGGTGACTCCAGTATTTAGACAAAAGCCTACGTGCATTTCTTAATTTACTGACTTGCATTAGCCAGTCAGGGACAAAAGCTAAAAACAAGTCTATTTCATTAACATTTATCTATGTATTGCTAAGACAGTGTATGCTCTAATTAAATTAAGGTAATTTCTTTCCTCTGTCAGTTCAGGGAAAAGCATTTTAACTTCTGGATGCTCCTTATATGAATCAAGGCTGCCATCTCCTGGTCGGATTTATGCTGGAACCAGACTTTCCTGGCTGTTCTGACCGATGGTGAAGAATGACCATTCCAAATGAAGCCTCCAAAGCGCCATGAAGCTTTACACACACCACTTTAAACACTTTGTTTCAGTATAAATGTGGCTGTAACTAACAGAAAATAAGATCTGCTGTAAACGGCACCAAGAACCTGCCCAAAACCTTTTCTGTTGGCTCATTTAAGTTTATGGGAAACACCTGACCTTAAAGCTGTAACCTCGGCATAGGGACCAACCCCACCTAAAGCCAGAGCAGCTATTCAGAATTAGGCAAATTCATCTCATTCAGCACAAGGGTACCGAGCACTTTTCTCTAGACAATAACATAAGGTACATAATAAAAAAAGGACAAAGAGGGGATAGTGCTGCTTACACAGAGGTTCAGTGCAAACAAACAGAGACAATGCCAATGTCTTTAGAAAAGAACACACCACCTCCTGGCTTTCAGTGCTGTATTATGATCCAAATATTAACACATCTTATTTGGATTAACAGCCTTTTGCTTTCACCCTTTGTGCTTCAGGCAGAGCATTTTACTCCCTGGCTGGATTTGTAGGGCTTGGTAGAGAATCAAAAATGCCATGTATGTTCATTTTTAGGCACCTCTACTACAATCTGACCACTAACCTTGTGATCTGCCCACGAGGTGTATCCAGGAGCATTTGGAAGAGGGCAGAGCAGGTGTTATAATTGCTGTTTAGGGCTTAGGCTGGGTATTTAAACCGGGCTGGTGCACAGATTCCCCCTGAACCAAGGGCACAGCTGGTACAACAGTTTCAGCTTTGCAGCTCTAAGGAGAGCAGCCTGAGAAAGCATTTATCTCCTCCTGCAGCACCTTGCACAGCTGATGATCCGACTCACACACTCCCAAAAGCTCCCCAGCCACAGGGTCTGAGCACTTGTGATCTCTAACAAGAGACAGATATTACCCCTGTGGTGAGAGAGGCCACTGAAGACTAAGGGCCCAGTTCCTGGCACCTGATGAACCCCTGGCTAATGAGCTGATCTACTCTCTGCACTAACCTGGGCTTGGGTGAGCACCAAGAACAAATATTTTTCCACTTAGTAATTAGCCATTCTGGTTCATGGGAGGAGAAGGGTAGTCTGAGGGCAAGGAACTGTTCTGGAATTTGTGAGGGGTTGGTGATTTAGGACCCTGCACTCAGTGGCTGTGAGCAAATCTCTGACTTGCATAGCTAAGCCTACTTGAAAACTTAGTACAGAAACATGGAGTAAGCTCCAGAAAACTTTTCTTTTGTTGCAACTTTAAACTCTTTAGAACCATTTCTAAAGGATTTCAATATTTAAATTTCTCAAGCAGGAGGTTAGTTGTAAGGACTTTATCTGCCTGAGTAGGCTGGGAAGCTTTAATTGACGCTCACCATATAAATATAATTCATTACTTAACACAAAACTAAAGGAACATACCTGGGGACAGTTATGTCGCAAATGTAATTTGCATAAGTTTATTCTTAATCAAATAAGAATCTAATTTACGACACTATAAAACTTTGTATCCAGGGAGCAGAGACTTTAGGCTAAACCTCACAGTACCTGTGCGAGACAATCACTAACCCATTAGGCAGGAAAAGCTGCGGCACAAAAATGACAACAACAAAGAGGCTATGATTTATCAAAGGACGTATGTTTAGGCTGCAGTGAATCTGCTAACAAAATCCTAATCTCTCACCCCATTTCTGAAGGTCAGAAGGATTGCCTGCTGCAACAGAAGGTAAAATAAGCAAGAAAAATAGAACAATTCTAAAACCCTGTTCAAAGAGAAGCAGCAATAAATTGGGTTTTGTAGGGTTTTTAAGTGTGGCCTGCATTAGACCTGACCATACACCTGCAGACTAAAGCCACCTTGGAGCTCAGGTTTGCTTTATTGCTGATTTTCTGTTTAGTTGAGGGTTTTTTAAATATAAAAAAGTGTTGCTTCCCAAAATAGGTTAATATGTCATAATCTGAACATCTCAGTTTCTATGTCAGATGCTCCCTTCTAAGTAGGAAGTTACTATTTTTAATGTGAAACATGAAAAATGTCCTTTTCCCTTTCTCAGATAACTGAATTATTAAAATAATAGGCAAGTTTAAAATTGAAAGATCTTAAATTGCACTGATTTCCTTTGGATCTGGAGAATAAAGGGGAAATTTCCCTCTTGGTTCAAGTCAAAGAATTCAGTGCTTGAATTCAGCACTGCAGCTTTCCATGCCCCTGTAAATTTATGCTTGGTTCTTCAGATCTCCCTGGGATGCCCCTCTTCAACAGAAGGGAAAAATGAATGCAATATTATGAGATTAGCAAAGTGTTTAATCCTCCAAATAACTGCTTCAAAACTATGGTCACAGCCCTTGGGTTGGAAACGTTAGCTAGCAGGGAACATGAGCTGTGAGCTGCAGATGGACTGCCTCACCCTTCCCACACCAGGAAAATTAGCAGAAAAGCAGAGAATGATTGAATAACGACTTATCATTTGATTTCAGATATTCCTTGAAGAGAGCACCTGAACTGCTGCAATCACAGACCCATAACATTTCAAACACCAATAAACCTTCATCTAAATAACTGCTGCTATTTTGACCAAGACAGGACAAAAATACAAGTTTCTCTGGTCAGTAATTTGCTGTGGGCCACAACTTGAGTTGTGAATATGTCCTTCCTTGTCAGCAGGCTGTGCTGCCTGCTAAAGCACAGAGAATACAGAATGGGAGGGTTCACTCCTATTTTAATGAGGGAATTGTCTCCAGGAATGACAGAAACTGCCCAGTGCAGGTACTGTCCACTGTAAGTCTTTAAATGCCAGCCCCAGGGAAAGTGTTCACCTTCAGCACAGAGCTTCAGAATGTGCTAAATATTATTTTCCCCCTCACTCTCATGCACAGCACAGTGAAATTCAGTCCTGTGTAAAGCTGCTGGGGTCATGAACAGGTGACTCCACTCCTAATTCAAACCCCATGGAGAGAACAAGTTTTGACTAATGGGCTCTGGATGGGAAAGTTTAGCCAATGCCAAGCTCTCTGTCCCATCTTTTCCTCTGACTGACACAACAAGGCCTTCCTTAATTTAACTGCAGTCGCCCTGTATGCTGCTAGGAAACATTTCTTCAAAGAACAATCTCACCCAGCAAGATTCCTCAGATCTCAGCACCTCCCAGAGCTTAAAAACACATTATTTCAGAGATGAGACCGTTCACAGGGACCAAATGTCACAAGCATTTGCAAAACTGGAGTTTTTGCACAAACATTTTCAACTTCCTTCACGTTCCCACTTTAGATGACTTTACCTGGAATCTGCAGAGCTGTTTTGCACATTTATTCATTCTGTCATTGTCAAATCTAAGTCAGATCTGTTTTACCACTTCCCAGAGCTCCCTCCTTCCTGCTTCAGACCATCATCTGCACCACAACACACTTGCTCCTTCAGAATGGACATCTTGGCTGAGTCTCTTCACCCCAGCTGGCTCCTCATCCATCATTTCAGGAGCCCTTTCAGGGCTGCTGGGCTTCTGCCCCTCTCAGATTTCCTTCCCCACATATGGCTCTTCAATTGCCCAGATACCATTCCCTAAAAATCCTGCTGTGGGTTCGCTGCCCACCTTTGCTTTAGCCATGTCAGATACATCCCAGACCACTTCTGTCCTCCAGCAGTGGGAATTTGTGCCAAGCTGCCTTCACAGCAAGGAGAAACTCTTATTCCAGTTACATCAGCTAACGGGCAGAGAACAGGGCAAGTTTGTGAAGCTGACACTAAACAAAGCACTTCTCACTGCAGATGTTTTGAAACTTTGTGTGCTTCGTATAAATCAATTGGTCTTTCGATGTTTAATCAATGTAGAGTTTTGTTTCCTTTTAAAACTAGGCCTAAAACTTACCAAAAGTGGCCTGCTGTTACACACCTCTTGTACTCCAGCCCAAACCGTGTCCCATGGATTTTGAAGTTACTCAGTACAATCACAAGCACTTGGTTTAAACTCAAGCAGCAAAATCAGGAAGCTGCATAGCTCGGAAAAAAATCTTCCTTAACCTGGTTGATGCTTGAATCATAAATTACTACCACATTTAAACACAGAAATCCTTAAAACCTAAGAAAAGCAGACCCTTAATTCAATGTACAGAACCATCTGCGTGATCCAATCTATTCCGGCAACACTTTCACCATGAGAGTCTGTTAAACTTATTTTAAAAGGCTTAAGAAACTCATCAAATCCACCAGCCAAACTGTTCTTTCAGCAAAAGTACCTCGGTGCATCCCATCCAGCATAAAGCTGCTGCCAAGGAGCCAAGTGGGGTCAGGCTGTGCTACAGGAGGACAGACGTTAATGAGATTCCAGGCAAGAGAACACAGGCAATATTTTCTGAAAACACATTAAGTCTCCTGTTGAAAGAAGACTAGTATTTTACAATTTGCTCAGCCCCTTGGGGTCACATTGGCCCAGAACACGGAAATTTCAACTACATTGTATTTTATTAAGTATTTTCCTTTAATTGATCCCTTACTCTTTCCTTCAGCCTTTTCACTTACAGAATTATGGGCTTGTCCACATATGGAGCTACTCATAGTCATTCCTGACAAACCCTGCATAGAACATTAGTTTAAGGTAAGTTTATTCCAAACTGTCTCAAACATTTCCAAAGCTCACTCTGGTACAGTAAGTCAGGAAATCCATCAGGAAATACTTTAAAGTTACTTATTTCTCACTTACAACGTTTTAATCCAAATTAGCTTTACCCTGTAGACACTAAGCTACAAACATTTCTATATCAACTGAATATCAGCCCGGTGATTAAAGGACATGACAACCATCAATTTTACTGCAAAGCAGCACATCCTCTACGCCCTGAACCAAGCAGGTAACACAAAGCAGTGTGGGGAGAGCAGCTGATGAAGAAGGTGCACTACATGCAGGTAGCATGGAGCATACACGAGAAGATCAGCATGGGTGGCTGGCTAGGTATTTGACAGTTCTTAATTTGCTGTTTCAGCCTCTAATTGTATGATGAATTTGTTGGCAGCATTTGTGGACTCATGCCCCCATTCATCTTTATTTACAACCAATTCCCAGCCGCAGCTCTGAACTGAGTTTCCATCTGCTCTAACTCTGTTCTTTCTCCACTACCTCTCAAAGGCAGCAGTCTCACCTTCCCAACCATCTCCTAACCACTGCTTCTGCATAAGGATTTGGCAAAATTCCTACAGCATCTGTATTTCAGAGCTGACCTCACATAGATTAGTTTATGAATATTTCAAACCCCACCACAATTAATTCAAAAGACCACCTACGTTGCTGCACTCCCCACCACTGCTCTTCTTGCCAGGGTTGGAGTATTCCTCTTCTCAAAGCCTGTGTGCAGCCAGATTTGCACAGCACAAAAGGCACAGCCACAGCTAAAATGACAGGCACTGATCAATGACAATAGAAAAAAGTTTAAGTACTGTAGAAAAGGTCCCATCACACTTTGACTGCTGTCATTTGGACACTGCTTTGAATACTATGATCTGCCAGCAACAGACCACACTGATTGAGAGGAAATAGGATGCAAAGCAGAAAATGCAGAACAGTTTTGTCCATTTATTAGTTGAGTTTTTAGAAAAGGGACAGTTAAATATTCAAAGCCATTAGCCCAAAGACTAAACACTTATAAGTACTATATTGCTTCTTTGTTGAATTAAAATCTGCTCTCCCTAGAGTGTCCAACTTGCC
This sequence comes from Acanthiza pusilla, assembly GCA_036630365.1. Lineage (NCBI taxonomy): Eukaryota > Metazoa > Chordata > Aves > Passeriformes > Acanthizidae > Acanthiza > Acanthiza pusilla. The sequence goes on from JAXCHO010000001.1 coordinate 6,101,516, forward strand.
TGTTGAACTGAAAAGTCACATCTTCCAACATGCAAGTTTTGGAGTTTGAAATACCTAAAATCTTAACTTCATGTCTGATATGAATGGCTGTTTCATCTCTGTTAGACTGGGCTCCTGCAAGCTGATCTTCCAGAGCTCACCATGCTGCAAAGCCCTGGCCAATTATCCTGCTGGAGATTTTCATTCCATTACTCTGCGGATTTGTCTGACTCATGCTTCTGCCTTTTCCTCAGAACATGCATTAAAAGCGACTTTCTTCTCTGACCTAGCCAGTTACTCTCATGGAATTCATACCAATAATCTTTTGGAGATTCCTGCTCTTCTATTCAACTGAAATTAATTAACTGTTTCAAACAATACTGCCTGGGCAGAGGGGAGAAGAGGCTGATTTGTGGACAGACAACACAGTGTTGTCCACCATGTCTAGAACGCCTCTTTTTATGCAGAAACCGCCCCCCACAAGCATAAAATAAAGTAAAACATACACTTTCCTCCTTTATTTGGATTAAAAGCACACTAAAAATGTCATTCTGCAGAATCATGGTTTGCAAACTGTAAACTTGCTTGCATTTGAGCTTGCTTCTTCTAGGAAGCAAGTTCATACTGGTAGAGAAAGGCAACTGAACTCCCCAGAAAGATAATTCCTGCATTAAGTTTTCCTATTTGACACATCCCAACAGCAGATAAAAAAATTCCAAAGTTATTAATATGAAGGGTCAGATGCTAATCACAGATGAACCACACACTTTGCTCTTATCACAGAAGTACCTCAAGAGGTAACACACTGGAATACACAAGCAAGCTTGGAATTTCACCTTGAAATACCTGTCCTCACCTTGCCCTGTGGAGTCACATGATCCCCTTCTCCCACTGAAGTGACAAATTTTTGAATTTTTCAAATCTCCAGCTTTCTAATCCTAAAGTATTTTGGAAACTTAAACAAGGACAAAGGCAGCTCAATGACTTCAGCTGGTGATCTACTTCCAGAGCATGGTCATTACCAGCAGCTGCCAAAAGAACAGGACATCTCCCTCCCATCCTGGTCCTCAGCCCTCCCCCACACTTCCTCTCCGAAAGTCAAGGTAGTTTGCTGTCTGGCAAAGAGGGAAAAAAAGGACAAGCAATGTCATCAAAAAAAGCCAATCAAGAACAAAAGGTCAGAAAGATAAGAGTGAACCCAATATTTACAAGCAACAGCCCTAAACTTTCACTAAGTATCTTGCCAAGCTCAGGTCGTAACCATAACAATATCTAAATATTACATGGGAAAGGCTGTTGTCTGCTCCCTTCTCTGGAACGTGAGCCAAACGACTTTCTTCTCACCTCCATGGAAAAGCCAGTGGGATGTGAAATTATCTGTGCTGAATCCAAATTAGCTGTGCTGAATCCAGCCACTTTGGCAGTCTTGAAGGAAACCTCATCGGTCAAACTGGGACAATCTTACACTTGTCCCATAAAACCACATTTGCAGGAGGTTGGTGGGAGAGGCTCAGAGGGGGCCTTCTATTTAGCAAAGTTTCTTGTAATTAATACATACAGTCATATTAAACTGACATTAAAAAATCTGTACAAATCAATCTGGAGCTGTACAATTAACTCTGGGCCTGCAAGAAACACCTGGTTACTACTTAAAATGGGCACTAGGAGGTTAAAAATGCTGCTCCTTCTCAGAGTTACTTATACCGCCTTAGAATATTAAAAGTAAAATTTCAGAACATCTGGTTTTCCTTTCCACTCCCTATGATATCATGTTTTCCAAGTACATTTGGCAGCTCACTGTAAAGATACAGGCAGACTAAACACACAGGGCAAAGCAGAGTCAAGATGAAAAATTCCAAAGTCCTGGATGCAGTAAGTGCATTTCCTATCTCCAGATTTCAGTTACACGAGTGGTATAATAAGGGTTTTTCCCCCGCTGGCAACTCATGTATTCTTCAACCGTCTCCTTCCTTGATGAGATGAGATGATGTACCACATATCTGCCCTCTAGAGTTTTGGATGTGCCTTTGTAAGCAGTTTTTCATGTATTATGGGATATTCAGAGACCCTATACAGCGAGATTCAGTTATAGGAAAAAATAATTATGCTTAACAGGGTCAGATTTTGTATGTACTTTTCTTTATCTCACTCTGGGAGATGAGATTAGCTTTCTATATTCCTCCTGCCTAAAAGGAAAAGAAAAAAAAAAACCCCAAACACTGCTACAACCCCTGCCTTTTTATTGTCTGGCTTTGTGTCTCCCAGCCTGGAACTGGAAAAATGGACCAAACCAGTTCCAGGGGACTGTTTCTCCCATGAATTTCCAGAGACTGTAAACAATACAGAAGAGTGGCTGTTCTGAAACTAAAAGTTCCCATTTGACTGATTTCTCACACATATTTTATCGTATCTTTAAGCAACCTTTGTATCTCTTCCTCTTTACCTATTTTATAACTTTTTGCAGGTCACATTCAAAACGCAGATTAGTCAGCACAAACACACGTTGAAATTTTCCACATACTCACATTTTATTGATGCACAAGAAGGTATCTGCCTCATTAATGCTCACCAGTGAAGGAACAGCAAACCTAGAAATCCATCGACACTTTCTTGCTCTGAATCCTAATTTCTCTGTTTTGTGAAAAACCAGTGTGGAAATGCAAAGACATGCCTTGGGAACTCTAATATGACACTCTTTGGCTTAATGTTTCACATTTGAAAGCAATTTATACCATGAAGTATACAATAGAAGAAAAGTACACATTATCAAAAAAAACTACTGACAAAATAATAGTACCGGCAGTTATGCCCTGATTAAAACTTAATGACTAATCAATAAAACTATAACTTTCACCCTGATGCAATTTGGACTACTTTATATATTTCTATTGATCAACTAAGACTTTATATAAAACATACATGAGAAGGTCTCACTTTGTGCTATCTTATTACAGGTTTGTTGTAGCAGATACCTATCTCAGTTATTTTACAGCTTAGTTCTCCCCTCACTCCCATCACTCCAAGAGGAGAAGAAAAGCAAAAACCAGGAAAATGAGGCAGAAAATGGCTGTTACAACATCATAGCTCCCACACCATAAAACCACTCTGCCACTTCAATGGTTACCACTATACATTTCTCTGGCCTTAGAGTAGCCAGAGCCAAGCACGAGACAGCCCTGAGCAACTCATCTGACTGCTGCACCATCTCTGCCTGCCCCAAAATGAAAGCAGCAAGTGCCTGAGTTGTAAATGTCACCAGCGTGGGGAAAAAAAGGCAACAGGCTCTGTTGGAAGGAGTCATCTGTAGCTAACTGGTCTTTGGCTACTGCTGATTAAATTACCCAGTTGTGATTTCCTCACAGCACTACATGGTAGTGTATTATAAATAACCTATTCCACAGAGAAGAGACTTTTTCTTCTGGTGGATTTTATTGCAAAGTGCTGGCACCTCTTCATGAGCTCAACTGTCATTTTGCTTGATTCTGCAACAGCACTTGAGAAGCCCAAAACACCTCCTGGATCTGCTGTACCACAACACATCAGGCAAACAAGGACTTTTAGGGTTGTGCATTGCCATGGAGGTAAATAACTTCTTGCTGATTTCTAACAGCGTTTAGAGAATTCTCATGGAAATAAATTCTGTGCATTGCCTAAAGTTAGGAGTCATAGCCTGACAGCACAGGCTCTAATGAAGCTCAGAAAGAATCCACCTGAGGCAGCAACACAAACAAATCCCAGCCAGCCCTCCATCTATCACCTTCTATCTACCACTACCAGAGTGGTTAGAGGTGCTGCACTCACCTATCTTCATGTGCTTGGTATGTTAAATTAAGTTTCCTGGCTAAATCTCATTCAATCTAATCAGTAACATTTCCACAGAAGAATAAAGATTACTTGGGTGTCAAAGTTGATCCCACAGAGAGCACAGAGAGCTGAGCTGCTCCCAGTGGGAAGCAGCCAGGCTGTGCTGCTGTAGTAGAGAGGCACCTGGTGTTAAGCTGAAATAAATGGCATCTCCTCACTCCTGGTACCTTGCGACCAACATACACCTAAGCTAAGCCCCCATGGGAAAGGCAAGAAAAAAATCAGTTCATAAAAGCAGAATACAGAACCACAGACACAAGAGATTTTTCTGCCCCATGCCATCAGCTGAGCTTAAGCTGCAAAAGAGCCAGAAAAGCCTACTCCATACAGCCCATTTCATTACCCCAAACCTGCAGAGACAACGTGCACCCCATTTTATCAGTGCAGGGCCAGGACACACCGTGTGTGACAAAAACAGGAGAGAAGGGGTGGCCAGTGGTGGCAGGAACAGCGTGGGGAGTTCAGAGCTCAACAGCAGCCCCAAGGCACTGTGCCAACAGTGAGAAACGGGGCTGGGGTGAGAACTGCCCTAAGATATGACACCAAACCCCAGTTTCCAGAACTGAATGGCTTCCTCTCCTCCCATGGACACACAGTACATGAACTCGCTTCTTACCACTTCCCCAAGGGAGGCAGCCACCATGTGTGTTGCAGGGGACAAGTAGGATGAAGATCCATGGGGCAGCACGGATTTCACATTCTCGTAGGTGATAAAAAAAGCAGCAGCTGAAATTCAAGAATACACGCAATCATTTTGCTGTTCCTCCATCACAAAAGTAGCAGAAAAACATTTAGAGGTGGATTTTGACACCTATTATTCTGCAATTGTAGTTAAAACAAGGATATTTTTGCACTAAATCAGTACAACAGTATTAATGAAATCTGAGGGAAAATTCCTTCCTAATTTTTTGCTTCTGGCTACACCCTTGGAAAGCCTCCCATTAATATCAAAGGTGTCAGGACTCCAGGCCACATTTAGTAGTGAGCTACAGAAAGATGTGTTAGTTTGACACGAATTTTGTCAGCACATTTTGAAAAACCGGTATCTTCCATTTCCATAGATTGAGTAGAAGGAAGGTCTCTTGGTTCAGTTGAATGGATGGTCCTTTTTTTTTGGGGGGGGGGAGGAAAGGAACAACAAACAAATCAGTTGATTAATTGAAAAGAAAAATAAACCCCAAAAGCATCGATTTGATGCAATTCTGCTATCCTGTAATGTGCAAAATTGTTTCAGTAGCAGTTTATTAATAACTGCTTCCTAGCTATTGTCAGTTAAATATTTTGGATTTAGCTCCATAAATTTTTTTTCCAAGCTTCTGAAGGATTTGTAAAAGTTCTGTGCAGTGAACAAGAAACACACGAAACTAAACTGAGCACAGCAACATGAGCTGTGTTTATCCACTGCAACAGTCAACTACAAAGGCACTTACACCTTAAGGGTTATTTCTTCTCCTAAAGATAATTTCAGTTTTCAGTCATAAGTTGGAAAGATAAAACCACAGTGCAGATTTTGGAGATGTAAATACTGAAAAAAATGACATGTCTGGCGGGGGAACAGATTTTAATTGTAAAGAAGGGCCGTGTGAATTGCCTTCTGCTAATCAAAAGATGCTTATCACCTCAAAAGGAGATAACACAGCAGTCAAGATAAAGAACTGAATTTTTTTATATCACCTTATGAAGGACATCAAACATCTGAAGGTGTCAGTGGATTTGTCAGCAAAGTTCTCCTAACATTTACATCTGACAGCACAGATTGCTCTTTTTTCATCCCTCCCTACAAAGACAAAATGGACAAAGGCATCAGGAATTTCAGATGCCTTTTCTCTGCAGAGACTACAAGCACCTACTTTTTTAAAGCCTCAGTTTCAAAAGTATTCCTGATGTCTTTACAATTTAAGTGTTGTTGTTTCAGGGAGATGGGCAGAGCATCCCCAGGGCACTTAACTCAAACACCTCCAGTGCTCAAGCACTTTGAAATTCCCTACATTTCCAATGCCAAGGAAGAGTGGGTCTTGACAAAACTGTCCAGGGCAATCAAGACTCAAGCCCTCCTTGGCATCTAGAAATGCTTTAGGGTGCCCCTATAACTAAGGACAGTGAAGACTCCAGCCTTGCTCAAGTTTGCTCAATGCTGGACAAGTCCAGGAACTGCTCTTCAGAGCTGGACATGGACTCACAGAATAAAGCCAGAGACACAAATGTCCTATGTGACATAAATTATGACTTAAAGACGACAAAGCATAATCCAAAGAAAATTTACCATTTGGAAAGGATCCTATAGCAGTGGAAGGAACACCAGCATAGATGCCACGAAAACCACCAGCCTTCCTAAATCCTTGAGGACTCTGCAGTCTTGTTTTCACAGTATCCAGGGGGAAAAGGATCAAGTCAACACAGACACCAGCAACGCCACCAGCCTTCAAGACAAAACCATGGGGAAAAGTGAAATTAATATTCTCAGGGGTGAAGCTTTTGTCAGTAACTGAGGCATGTGTAACCCAAAGCACTGCTGACTGTGTCCTTCCTGAGGTCAGTTTATAAACTGGCAGCCTTACACAGACCTCAGTAGCTTCCACAGCTTTAACAAGGAGGGTTCAACAAAACAAAGTAATAGTTATTAAAACTTTAAACCATTTAAAAGGCATTTTCAAAACAACCTCCGTGTTTTGAATAGTGCAAGCAAAGCAATGCAACACTCCCCCATTCCACAGAAAAGCAAGACAGTGGATGTCACTTATCAAGACACAGCACAGAATGACCAGCACCTCCAGGAGCTGTGTGATAAAATCAGGGAAAGACTGAAGCAATTCTGCTCCCCCTTTAGGCATCTCTAGAAAGCACATTCACACTTTCCCAGCAAACTTCTTCATTTAAAGCGTTCACACTCCCTCATTGCCTTTGCTGAACCAAGCCTAAAGTAAAGTTGCTTTATTTTCTTTTGCTGATAAAAGCATGTAGGAAAAAAAAAAATCATCAAATCACAGAAAGGTTTAGGTTGGTAGGGACCTTAAAGATCTCTTAGTTCCACCCTCCTGCCATGGGCAGGGACACCTTCCACTGTCCCAGGTTGCCCCAAGCCCTGTCCAACCTGGCCTTGGACACTCCAGGGATGGGGCAGCCACAGCTTCTCTGGGCACTTTGTGCCAGAACCTCACCACCCTCACAGTAAAGAATTTTTTTCTAATACCTAATCTAAACCTACGCTCCGTCAGTTTGAAGTCAATGCCCCTTGTCTGTCACCACATGTCTCTCCACCTTTCTTGTATGCTCCCTTCAGGTACTGGAAGTTGTGTTAAATAAAGATTTCAAAGTCATAAGGAAAAGGAGAAGGTTTTTATCCTATTCATAAAACAAAAGCCTAAAAAATTGGTTCAATTAGGGCTCAATCTTTTTCCACTGTCTGTGTTTCTAGATAATTGGGGGTTTTTGTTTAGTTACCCCATGACATGGGGGATTGTAGAAAATAATTACTTGGCAAAAACATGATAAAAAGACTGAAATACATAGAAAAACTGATTTAAAATAAAACAAAACCACATCAATAGTTAACATTAATCCATTTTGAGACATTATTTAGATGCAGTGCTAATCAGAACAGAAAACACATTTTGAAGGCTACCTCATACAGATCAGCACACAAGAAACAGCTGCACAGGTTTTTAACTCTGCCTGAAAACAAATCACACGTGTGTTACTCTGATAATTTTTTTCAGGGCAACAGAGGATTCAGAGAGGTGTTCACTATCTACTACTAAAGGTATAATCAATAAGTTAATTACTCTTTTAATCTAGTTGGCTATTTTGCATGCATTGATTCTTCTCCACTCTTTTTCATCAAAATCCTTATCTGCTCAAAACAGCATTGATCAGATTTAATCTAGCCATCTGTTAAAACAAGAATCAAAAGTTACTAATTGCTTCTTTAAGTTTTTAAAGTTCTGTATCTCAAATGTCATTTAAATTCATGAGGCAGCCAAGAGAGCACCTGCCAGCAGGCGACAATAGCTGTGTGTTTGCAACAACTGCAGAAAAGAGAGATGACTTTTGGTTAATAACACACCTAGAACACAACTGCTCCCCACCTGTCAGTAACAGCAGTGTTACAGAAAAACCTTTACCAGGAGTTGGACATACTTGTTAAATTTAACTAAGAGGAGGCTGAGATCAGACCTCACTGGGGTCTGCAGCTTCCTCACGAGGGAAGTAGAGGGACAGCTCCAATCTCTGCTGTGATCAGTGACAGGACTGAGGAAACAGCTGGAGCTGTGCTGGGGAGCTTTGGGTTGGATATTGGGGAAAGGTTCTTCACCCAAACAATGGCAGGGCACTGAACAGGCTCCCCAGGGAATGGTCACAGTCCCAAGGCTGCCAGAGCTCAAGGAGCACTGGGACAATGCTCTCAGGCACAGGGTGAGGTTGTTGGGGTGTCCTGTGCAGGGCCAGGAGCTGAACTTGCATGATCCTTGTGGGGCCTTTCCAACTCAGGATATTCAGTGACTCTATAAACTCCATCACAACAACTGAACAAAGCCAGGACATTTGGGGCAGAGAGCTGAATTCTCCTGCAGCTCTCCCCACACCAGCCCAGGGCACTACATCCCTGATTTCCCACACAGAACTGACAGTGAGCACTGGATGTTTCCCAGCTACAGCGACCGAGGCTTCACCTCCCTGCTGAGACCACACGTGGAAAAGCAGCTTTTAGAGTGGGAAATGCAGCACTAAGTAAATGCTTCAAACAGGAGCTCACCGTGGCTCTCGAGTGTCTGCTGAAGCCACAAACTGTGGCCAGCCCTCAGCTCAGGTCAGCACATCACCTTGGCAATGCCCAGGCCTGCTGCAAAATGTGAAATATGCAAACCTTTTCCTAAGAAAGGATGTTTGATGTTTGATCCTTATAACTTTCAAGACTAATCAGCAAGAAAAGAGATTTAATCGTTGAAACAGAGAGCAACCAGTAGGATCTAAATGGTGTCCAGGTGTTAGACAACATACTTGTCAATAGAATTGCTTAGTTAAAGTTTATGGCTGGATATCTTTCAGTGATGTCAGACGTTGAGGGAGGTTAACGAAGGTTGGGAAGAAGGATCACAGCCACCGATCCAGGAAACCCACTGACCCAAAGGAAGAAAAGGACTGAGCGCGTGGACTAATTAGCATGGAAAGCGAGAGAATTATTAATAATAAACCATACATTACAAATTAATAAGAGAACTATGTAACTTGAGACCAATGAACATTAACGTTTTTATTCGGTAAAGAGCAGAAATAATAAAAAGTTTAGGCAGTCGCAGCGCCGGCTTTGTGGATTTGCCACCCAGCGCCCCTTTCCACGCAGAGCTGTAAATAAACCAAACACCGCCACTCTGTGTGCGGACAGGGCTCTAGCACACCGGGTAAACAACCTATTTTGGGCCCTATCACTCACCGCCAAGGCCGCCCAGGACTCCCGCGGCTCCATGCAGAGGGGGCGGTCCGGGCTGGCGGCCCGGGACAGGATCAGCGGGAGCGGAGCTGGCACTCGGAGCACACCCCGTGCCCGCACATGGGCGCAGCCATATTGCCACCCCCGGGCCGCGGTCACGTGGGCGCGGCTCTCACTGCGCCCGCGCGCGGGCCCCGAGCATGCGCACGGCGGGCCACGCCCAGTAATTAGCGCCGCTCATTAGTTAATTAATGTTCAGTGGCTGTATGCAGTGCAGTATCAGCACAGCCGCTCTAGAAGCGGGAGACGTAGGTTTTCCCGGCGCCCCTGAGGTGCTGGTGGGTGCGCCAGAGGTGGCTGCTGCCCGTGGCTGGAGTCTCTTTGGAAAGCAGTTTTTCCATGTGCCCTGGAAAAAAAATTACATTCTGAGAGAAAAACAGGCCTGAAATCCTAAAATTGAGTTTTTCCTCAAGTGATGTTGGGGTCTGCCAGCTGAATTTTCTGTCTTCAGGATGAATTTTCTCACCTTTTGTAAACGTGACTGATGACGTCAGATGATTTGTACGATAGAAATGAACTTTGTGTTTCCAGCATTGCGCAAGATCAGATTGTCCAAATAAATATGCGTCCTGTAGGCGTGGAATATACATTAACTAGGCAGGTTCATGTAAATTTCACTGAATTATAGATACAACTTTTTACCCTTTTGGGTGCTTGATCTGGGGAAGCGTGGGCCTTACACTCTGTGCGGAAGAAAAAAACATCTCTTTTCAAAACTAAATTGTTTCTGTGTTCAGAGAGCTCCTAAAATCGGCAACAATGTCTGCGGCACTGAGCCCATTTCAATGGTTCTGACTCCTTCCAGTGCAGACCTTCCATGGCATGCTCCCCTGAGCCAGAGCAAAGCAAAAGTAATAAACCCTCCTGGCCAGGGTCATCGCTCCTGCCTCTTCCCAGAGCTCTCCTGCAATGGAAAAGGCCATTTTTCACCCTTATCCCAGATGCTTTTACGTTTTGTGTTTGTGTCTTGCTGACTCTCCCCCTTTCTACAAAGGGCATTCAATTAATCAGAGGTTCTGAAAGTCGCGGAGAGGATTTTGGCACAGAGTGCTCACACAATCCTCACCCAGCAGGAAACCGCACTTGAAATTACGGGAAATGTGATTCTAGAGGAGGGAAAAGGGTGAATGTTGGAGAGCACTGCGGTGTGCGCGGAACCAGAAAATTCAGGCAGGCTCCAATTCCAAGATTTCTTTGGCTGCGAGCACGTCACTTGGGATCGTTTTTGGATGTAGCAGTGTGGTGATGCCTCACATCCAGCTCAGCTCCTCTCCATCGGGCTGCTCTTCTCGGGGTGTTTGCAGGTGGGAAGCACTCTGCAGACCTGGGCTCTAACATCTGCCCACAGCAAGCCCCAAGACTGATGTGAAAGTGCCATTGCCAGCTCCAGCAAATTTATTACAGCTCTCCTACAACACTGTGATTTTTTTTCTGAGCTGCCTCAGTCCCCAGAGGCAGATTATATTAGAGCAGTCTTCATTTCATTTGGTCTTCATTTTCATTTTGAGTGAAAAGCTCAAAGCTCTGCAGGCAAAAATAGAAAGAACCTGAATGTGTTGTATTTCTCAGCCGCCTTAGATTTTTAAGGCAGCTCCTTGGTTTTCTGACTCTAACTTGCAGTTTTTATGGTAATCTGGTGGGTTATCAATACTTTGCTTTAGTTTGAGCTGTATTGTGTTTATTAAGAAACACTTCTTGGTTTCATATCAGGAATTATCAAACAAGTAGATTCCTCTGACATTACTACCACACCTGTCCACAGTATGAATGCCTGACCACCTGAAGTCAAAGACAGGCCAGTTTGCTGTCCTAGGAATTAATTCCTGAAAATTCCCATGGCAAGGGGGTTAGAACTAGATATCTAAGGTTTCTTCCAACCCAAGCCATTCTGTGATTCTACAAAAACTTTGATTCTGGTTCCTGGAAGAAGCAGGACCCACAGTTCCAGTTCCAGCTGTAACAGAGGAATGACTGGGCTGTGAGCAGTTATTACTGTAACACCCAGCAGAGCACCTGGCTCTCTGAAAGTACCCTGCTATTTACACAGAAATAAAAAGGATTTGAAATCTACTGTTTCCAGCTGGTGTTCTGTTGAGTGGCTAAATAAACAAAAAAGCTGGAATTTTCTCAGTTTCCAGGTCCGTGTCTGTCATTAAATCAAGCACATTGGAGCCATATTGAGGGGAAAAATCAGACATCTGCAGCAAATGAAGCGTGCTTTTGGAGTCACTGCTATCCCACAGACCCAGCGATGGCGGCACTTAAAACAAGACCTTTTTACCCCCATGTGCCCAGGAGGTCTCTCGATGTAAAGGTTCTTGGGGTCACAGCAAGCATTTTTCACATTGTTCAGTGCAGAGCTTTCAGATACACTCTGTGGCACTGACTCTTTTATTTATCACCTTCTGTCAGGAGAACTGCTGCTGCATCAGAGAGGTCACAACCTATTCTTCCAAGCCACTGTCCTGTCTTAAATGAACAAGTTCTGCTTAATGCCACAGGCCAAGCATCAATCTTTGTGCCAAGTCCTTCAGTGGACTCCCCCCGGGCTTAAAAAGTAAGTTGAGTGAAGAAAAGTATCTGGTTTCTCACATCCTTTCTTCCCTGCAAGAAGATGCTGCGGATGTTCCCCAGCATCTCCACTGTGAGGGAAGAAGATGGGCTGAGCAGAACCTTGCACAGGGAGTGTCTGACTGCACCTGAATGGCAAATGTTCATGGTCAGCCCTATTTTCAGCTTCTCCCAAGCCTGTGCCCAGCTCAGGGGCTGGAGGGCAAGCTGGGGAGGCTGAGGAACAGCCATATGGTGCTTGTTCCAGGCACTGCAGGGGCAATACCCTGAAGCAGAGGAGGCAGCAGACACTTGTGTTCATCCTGCTGCCCGTGTGGACTCTGCCAACACCACAGCAGCTTGCTGGCCAAAATGGTTTTGCTCAGCCCCTCCTTTCGTCTTCTCTTTTGTTCCCTGCTCTGCTTTCTCTGCCCTTCTCTCCTTGTGGCTGCAGGTTGGTAAAGAAGGCTTTTGAAGATTGCCATTATGCCTACACCACCTCACCTGATTCCCTCAGCCTTTGCAGCACATAAAAGCCTTGGCAAGAGATGAAAAGCCTTTTAATTGCAGTAGGATAAAGAGCGTACTGCATCTCTGGATGCACTGAGTTGGATATGAGCTGCCAACAACATAGCAACCCTCTGGCTTATGCTCTGCAGAAAAAGAGACATCACAGAGAGTAAATATCAGCCTCTCATGGCTTCTCTTTGTCAGGGCTGCTTAAGCACCATTTTGGATTGATTTCACATTAACCCTTCCACTAGTACAGCAGTGCACATGCACAGAAATGCCTGTATCTGTGGATCTGTGTATATGTAAGCATGTCTAAATTCTTTACGTGCATTTCCCCCACTCTCTGGCTGCTGAATGTCTGACACCAATAGCGCTGGGTGTCTGACACCAGCAGCGGAAGATTTATTGATCTGGTCATAACATATTAAGGCTGCTGAAGAGCAGATGTTAAAAACAGACTTCTTGGCATATATCAGCCCCCAGCGGTATTGGTCTCACACATGTTCCAGTTTATTTATTGAAGCAATTGCTCTCCTCATTCTCTTCATTATCTTCCTCCTGGGCAATTCAGGCACATCAGCGCCAACCCCTTCCAGTCAGTCAGTCCTTCTTGGATTGATGTTTTTGCTTTAGCTTGGGCAACACCCGACGACTTTTCCTTCCTGAGAAGCCAGGCCCATTCCACTGCTCATGAAAGCAGATAGAAATTTATCAGCTGCAAAAATTTATCCTGGCATAAATACAGTGAAAATACAGACTCAGGGATCCCCCTAAATTGATAATAAGCAGGTGCACAATGGGGCCAGGGAAGGCATCTGGAGGGGGAGCTTCAATACTATGACCACATACAGCACCCAAGAGGCTGTGATGCACCACAGGAGCAAATCGTGGCAGATGAGGAACAAAACACAACCCTTCGACCATCAAAATGTTGTTTTATTACAAACAGCCACAGAACTGTGAAACTAGTGCCTAACAAAGGGCTTTTCCTGTGCAGGAGAGCAGCATGGCCCCATGCTGTGACACTGGTCCTTCTCCAGGGGACAGTGCTGTCACCAGCCTCCTTAAACACCTGATGTGCACACTCAAAGGTGAGGGCTCCTTCCAGACTCTTGCAGAAGCACAGGTTTATATTCTGCAGCTTATTTCTGCCACGGATAGGGCAGCAATGGTCCTGGCCACAGCTCCAGTGGACTAAAACTCAAGAGGTTCCCTGACACCAGGGCTCTTGCCCAAGGAAGCAGAGCCCTGTTCCCAGTAATTCCCCCCAGGACTGGTACTTGCCTCCAGCTGCCACCCCACTGCCCAGTGCCCCATGGCCCCTCTGGGGGCTCAGCAGCCGTGCTGCAAACCTCTGCCCATGTGCCTCTGGAGCTGCCTCCTTCAGAAAAATGAAAATTAACTGAACATTTTCCTAATACGTAGCCAGCAGTGGACAGCTGGACCTGGATGGGCAGGAATTTTTCCAGCTCTCCTTATTTTGTCAGTCTCCCTTTTCCTGCCTTAACCCTCCTGCAAACTACAGGCAAGGCTGGTTTAATCTGGATTTTAGATGGGTTTTTTTTGCCACTCATACACCATTAGCTCCCCCTCACGCATACAGTAGCGTTCCCTGTTCTTAAGAAGTCTGGCAGGGTTTAGAAATTCTGCTGAAATACTAATTGCAGTAAATTTTTATGGAAACAGATGGGGGAACCAGACAGCCATAAATTTAATAACTCCTTTGAGTACTTAGCAGCAGAAACACTAGTCCCCAAATTCATTAAGAAAAAAAGTGATTAATGATGATATAGATTTTGCATAATGATAGAAAGCCTCAAACTGTACAACTTTTGGATGCTCCTCATTTATTTTGCCTTATTGGCTGCCTGGACAATTGAAGATGAAGGGCCTGGGAAAGAGAGAAAACTTGCATTTTAACTTCTGGGTAAAGTAAGTGAAATAACGACCCAGTGGCAATGCAGTGACCTTTACACGTGAACATGTCTTTCAGACTCTGCAGTTAGTCTTACAGCACAGCTGAGTTAATCTAATATTTCCATTTTAGCTCATAAGAGAAATGAAGGAAAATCTTAATTATGCCAGCAGTTGTGGTTATAGTCGAACCCCCTGACACAGGAATCACTCACATCTGTTCTCAACTCATTTTGTGGGCTGATGCAATGACTTAGTTGACTCAGGAAGCAGAACTAAGAAAAAGCTTGCAACACAATGGTCCTAAGCTTCCCAAAAAGTTGTGCATTTCCAAATGGTCCCAGAGGAGTATCTCTGACATTCCCACAGAGAGGCTGGAACCAGGAAACCTGCTTCATTTAGGCACTGATTTGCTTGAGTCATTCTGGTGCTTTAGATACTCCTTCTTTTCAAAAAAGAGGATTAACAGACCTGGTCTCTTCCAAAGGCAGTTGCTGGAGTTTGTGAAACATGAGGTGGGCTGGCCATCCTAGGGGAAGGAGTGGATGCAACATCAGTGCTGGACCCACTTTCCCTCCCCATCCACCCAGTATGGACCAGCACAAGACCAAGGCCATCCTGGTGCAAGCTCAGCATGACCCTTTGGGCTATTTTGCTGGACTTTTCCTAAGGAAAGATTCAAGTAAAATAGGATTTTCTTGGGTTTCATGGTTTTGGAGAGCTGGACTCCTCTCTGTTCCATGGGGTTGGATGTGTCCTTCATTCCACTGCTGTGGCTCAGCAGTGCTTTACAGAAATGGTGGCCCTGGCTCCTGGGAGATGTTTGTGGCTCTGACTCAAGGGTGACCCTCACCTCCACTGCTCAATCCATCAGCCTCCTGGCAGAAATAAACTGCCATTAATTCTGTACAGACAAGGAGCAGTACTTAAAAAAATTAGTTAATTGCCAGCTGTTTGCTCAGCTCAGTTTTTATCAGCTAAAAACCATCTCCAGCTCCCAGGGAGTGGATGGGAAGTGCTTGCAGTGACTTACAGAACAGCCACCATAACTGAAACAATCCACCCATTGGGAGATGTCACTGAAAAAAGGAGCTGAAGGGTTTATTTGAACAGCTGAACTTTGGCATGCAGACTACAGCTATTTTTTAAATGTAAACTGTAAAAATAATAGTTTGCTTTAAGAAAAATGAGCTGTGTGTTTGGCACTCTGTACTTGATATAATTAATTTTTAGTATCATCTAATTCAAAGAAGAGTGTTCCTCAATCTGCTTGGGCTACTCAGAGAAGGACAAAGGAAGCGAAGGACATGGATGACAGTGTAGGGACAGGGAACAGAGGGCTGAAGGGATCACAGAGTCTCATAGCACATGTTGTCTGTCCTAAAGCTCCTGCACAACCTTTCTGCCATCACTCCCCACTGCGGCCTCTGTCCTGTAGGACAACGTGAAGTCCTGCTTCATATTCCCTTCCACAGGGCTGGGGACATGGATGGAGATGAGTGCTCCTAAAGAGGAGGTCAGCAGTGGGGAGGAAGGTTGTCTATCCCCAGTCTTCCTTTTCCATTTCCCATCAACTGCCAAGTCAAACCCACAGCAAAGCCCCTGGAGAGAAATGAAACAGCAGCTCCAGAAGAGCAGGGAATGGGTTTTTGTCCCCACCCAGCTGCGTGTCAGGCTGTCCATACACCACCACCATCACCACCAAACCCAAATTAAACAACTTTTTGCATACAGGTGAGTATATGCTAACTTTCCAGAAGACTCATCGTGTCTCCAGCAAGCTGGGATCTCTGAGGGAGAGCCCTGGCCCCCTTGCTTGTTTTCTTTGACATTGTGGAGCACACCCCTTTGGTGAGAGGCAGCTGAGAGGTCCTTCCCAGGACCAGCGGAAGGAGGCTGGTGACAAGAACTTCTTATTCACCTTCCTGTGACTTTCCAGGGCCCTTTTCCTTTTCCTTCTGTTTTGCAGAGAGAACCTTGCCAGTCCTTCTCTCATCAGGATTATCAGAGCTGGCTTCTGATGTGAAGTTTTCCAATGCTGAAAGTTTCTGATTGTCCCTTCCTATGGTGCCGCTGTGAGCCGCATTGCCATTCCCAGCCGATAACCTATCGGTCGGATTCTGCTGCAGAAAAGTAATTATCTAAGGGAAACAAAAAAGCATGGGAACAGGGGCTCTTTGGACATGGGCAAGGAGCAGCACATGACATGTGAATTTGCCAGATGTTACCACTCTGAATGTTATTAAAATATGCCCTGTACGGACCACGGCTGCTTTATCTGTGCGTGGAAGGAGTTGGGAGATAAGAGACATTTTTACTGACAGCACTATAATGGCCTGGCCAGGCAGCCTGGGAGCAATTCCCTGACACGGCGTCACAATTCCTTGAAAATGTGCAGGCTGTTGGATTTTGTGTAGTCCTGACCACTGTTGCATTTGACAGTATCCTTCCTTCATGCTTATTCAGATTGAGACTGTTTTCCAGAAAATTACACCATCTTCCAACATGTCCGTTTGGTTTATGAAGGGCCTTGTCTTTTTGTGCAGCTCAGTTGATGCCTCAAGGCTTGTTTTTAATGCTCTTCTGACAGCGTCTTGGGTTTGTCTGATTGGAAGTATTCCAGGTAATTAAAAAATTACACACCAACTGCTGCTTAAAAATCGATTGTGTGTGTATTTATTTTGCATATTTTGGCTTTAGAGGAAGCTGTTTCAATTCTCCATCCCCCCTTTCAGAATCTCCCATGCCAAGAGTGGAACCCAAGCTCTTCTGAAGCTTGAGAGCTGCAGAGCCAGAGTGCCCTTAAGTGATGCCTGCTTATTCCTTATTACTTTTTATTCTTTACAGGAAACAATATGGGGAGGCTGTGCCTGAAATGCAGATACTGTAATTATTATTTTTATTATTACGGAGTATGCACAGGAGCTTATTATTTTTGAGTCTGGTCAACCCTGTACCCTGCAGTGCCTTAATTTGGAAGTTCACACTTGAAAGGAGAGAGAATTGCATCCATACTCATCGTCTGTCCTTGTCACAGGAGTGGGGCTGCAATGATGAGCTCTAATCACACACGTGAGTCCAAAACAGGGAGAGGCAGCGTTTCTCTGCGCACGGAATAATCAACTTGGAGTTAAATGCAGTGCTTCAAAGTGATTTGTATCCATCCTCACCTCCACCTTCTCAGTCTAATTAACTCCTCTAATAGAATTAATCAGCACACTAAATACGAGACTCACTAACGACTGAGAAAACCACACCACTATCTATTCCAAAATACAATTACACTGACAAACTCAATTACATGCCTCAGTCACTTCTGAAATTACTCACCAATGTTGGACTGCGCACAGTTTAAGTTTCATTGTTGAAAGAAATCATAAACACTTTCTAAATCGTACAATGTTTACAGAACTACACAGAAGCACAGCTTTTATTACCCATGTGGCAAAATTAATTTGACACATTGAAAGCAAATGAATAGAGCTGGAGCACTTTATTCAGGCAGTATTCTTCCCACTGATAGAATTTACACTGGGGGAACATCTAACACATTAACCTTATTAAACTCTGATGTAGGTAAATAGCATTTCAAAGGGAAGGAGAAAGGATCCAAATCTAAATCCTTACTGCATTTGAATGAGCAACATCAAATTCTGCATTTCTAACTGTTCTTTTAGTTCACAACCCCCTTTCACTAAAGTAGTTTTTTGCTCTGGAAACTTTTGCAGCAGAAGCAGTCCACAATATGCAATTATGATTTTGGTTTTAGTCTTTTAAGTCTCTGCTGAGCTCTACAGCTGAAAATAAACTCCCATCAGATTTGGTTATGTGAGTTTAGGTTAATTTGCAAGTCAAAAGAGTAAGATAAATGTTGCTTGTGTTTTTAATAACTCAAGTTTATCGAAGTTCATCTTGATCTTATGATACAGAGAGGCTTCCTGAACTTTTTCTTTGTCTGGTCATATGAGGCACCTGCTTCTCAGTTTAATTTATTTTCAAACTGTGATACCAGTCAAACAGTAATATTTCTAACCAAAGGGATAGAGCTTCTCTTGCTTGCAATTTGGCACAAGTAGATAAAAATTTAAGCTCCAGGCTGACAAAATCTGTGTTGAAGTTGAAATACCCTCATCTGACTGAAAGCAGGAACCTCCCATCCTCAGCAAGACCTTACATCCATGCAGAACCAGTACAACAAACTGGTTTATACCTTTGGAGCCTAAAAATTATGGTGGCACTTGCCTAGTAGGGATTTCTCAGCTCAGTAGAGTAGGTTACTGAAGCATCTACAGATTGCTCAAAATTCCTTTGAATAAAGGGAGTCCAACACTTTGAAGAGTACTCCAGGGAGGGAAGGAACCTCCTGCTGGGTCTTACTTTCTGCTGAACCTCAGAGAGACACAGGACCTGTCAAGAGAGGAGGGTTCAGAGCTCCCAGTTTCAATCAAAACATTAGAAGTGTTGAGCAGATGCATTCAGAGACCTAACACCTGCTCCCCAGGCTCAACTTCAGTTGAGTTTTTGTGGATGGATCACACGTGCTGTGCTCTGCTGATGTCCATCCCTATGGGCTCTCCCACCCACCCACTCCATCCCCTGCTCTAAACCAGGGGAGAAACCAAACCAGAGGAAAGGAAGATTTTTCAGTGCAAAATAATGATTGGCCTGTGTTAGTGAGAAAGCCTTTCTCCTTCCACTTTCCTTGAAAATTATGAATGCTTATCGTATGCTGGGACAGTAATATTCAAGGGGCAAGACAACAGAACAGAAAGGATCTCTGGAAAAACTAATCCCATATTTTCTGGGGAATATTTGTTATATTTTGGCTTTTTGCCATGCCCATTTATTTCACAGCACTCTGGTCACCTCTATCCATACTCCCCTTCCTGCTGGAGTTCCCTTTATGTGCAGCCAGGCAATTCACACCCACTCCTCCCTTCCTCTCCTTCAGGTATTTAAGCAAAGTATTAAACCAACTTTTATTCTAATCTACAGATTTGCAACCCCATAACCACTCCTGTCAGAAGTGCTGTGACACAGCCACACAGTTTCCCAGCTGAAGATGCATGTTGGGATAAAGATAAATTCATGGCATGAAACTTTGCCTCGAAAAAAGCACTTCTTTTGCTAGAACTCAGGAATAAGACTCACTTTGTGAACTGATAGATTTTATGCATTCGTTGGTGGAATATCATACATCAAATCAAAACCTTTCAGGAAGGCTGGAGCTATTCCACATCCAGGCACCTTCTATATTAATTCTGCACATTTCTGCAGTCACCAGTGATGCATTGGATGACACTTGCAGAGGATTACAGACCTGATACAATATTAGATAAAAATTACAAGTAAGAAGCTATGTTACTGCTATTTATTTTCATCAACAGAGCATCCCTCTCCTAAATGCCATTCTAGTTTGGTTGATACTGACTTTTAAGGCTGCTGAGAAGTTTTGTAATTCTTTTTTGTTCATTGCTGATGTGTAGAAATCAATACTGGTTTGCAATTTGTTGAAACTGAAATGGTCACGTTAGGAGTAACATATGCCTGATTTATCCTTGTATTCTATTCCCAGTCAGAATTGGATTCATTTTTCAGTCAATCTATGATATCTAATAATTAAAAATGGTGATTTCCACATCTCACATGCACTTTTTATTAACCTCACACTGAAACATAACTGAACAAAGCAAGCAGCAACATGGCTGTGAATCTTCCTTAACATCACTGCTGTCAGTGATTGAGATATCAAGGTTCTGGGTTTCTTTTTTGATCAGAATTTGTGCTCACACCACCAGAAATAGAGATTTCACTGGTTTTCAGGTAGAGCAGTAATGAATAACTGCAAAATTATCAGACTCAAGATCTCCTTTTCTGGAAATCGGTTGGAAATTGGTTACAGCTTTCGAACCTATCTGCGAAAAGTTTGGCTCTGAATAATGTCACCACATCACAACTTATTCGCCTCAAATTTCGTGTGGCAAGGAGCAAACCCCACTGAAAGAGCCACGATTTAGTGTCACTGCATTGTCAGACATCACCGAAATGTTTCTGGACTGACACTACCATCTAGTGTCCCAAACACAGACTGCAGTTTCTTCGGGGGGGAAAAATGTGCAATGCACTTGTTTGTTCATTTCTATAATTACATTATCATAAATAATTCATCTCCCGAGACACATGTACAAATAGAAGAGAGGCTGAAGGCCACACAATGCCATCTTCCTTTCCCTCTTGAATTAGAATAGGAAAGTCAACGAGGCACACAACCTTGGGGAAAAGAGCCCTGAGATGGTTTAGTAATAGCTCTCACAAGAAGCCTAAGTGATATGTTTGGTTTCCGTATTTTTTTTCTCCCAGAGGTCCAGTAAAATTGAAAAACACATTAATGCTGTTGTCAGCACACCTGGGATATTCAACAAAACTGGTGCAGACAAAGCATGGAGTCTCAATGCCACACGGGGCATCTCTTAGTGCCTTAGGAGCATCTTTAGCTCTCCTTGGAGAGGCTCATGAGAGCTCTGCTGGGCCGGCTACACTTGAGGACACTTCACATTTCCTGGAGGGGGGTATGGAGCATATTTAGAACCTCAACAGGATGCCAAAGAGTTAGCTTTCCTCTAAAATAGGTTTCCCAAATCAAAAGCTTCCTTGGAGCCCCAGCCCCAGTGATCATCTGCTCTCCTTCCTTCAGGAAGGGGCAGGTGACTTCAGCAATATCAGCCTAATTAAACAACAGTCTTTGCCTGCTGTGCCCACCCTGAAAAAGCAAGTCCAAAGAGATATCAAGTGATCTGCAAATCAAACAAATCAACAAAATTGCCCGAAGGGGAAGAGGACTCTGTGTTCTGGCCAGGTTTCTGCAGGGAGACTGGAAAACACGGTGGAGGCTACTGAAACACTGGATACTTAAAAAAAAAAGTACCTTTTTCCAGCTTTTGACTTTTATTACACTTACAAAAACAATTCAAAACAAAACAAAACAAGAAAACCACAATGAGAAGTTCCCCCTTTGACCTATGAAAACTCTTGTGCCTAAATATGCCTTTAAACCCTCTCATTCCCCTACTTAGAGTTTAAATGTGCTGTAACAGTATTTTCAACTAGAAAAACACCGCTCTGGGGACTGTTGAGGCAGCTGTGCTTTATTGCAGTGACTGAATGAGCTGTGACAGACTGCACCGTGCCAGGCTCATTATACACATCTTCCACAGAGACCCTGCAGTTCAGAGAAAGCCTTTAACCTGCTCATTGCGAAGAAGGGCCATTACATTGCTTTTGATGCTGCAGCCATAATGGTGTCTTATTTCTTCAAATTATTGATACAATTTCACAATGCTGTCTTGACATCCTCAGGCTGAAGGTATCAATGCTCTTGAACCCTTTTTAGAGCACTAGGCTTTCATTTTCAGCATACTTAAAACATGCTCTCCACTGGACTGGGAAGAAATCTCAAACTTCTCCTGAAGCTCAGACATCCCAGCTGTAATCCCTAGCACATCTAATCATCCTCCTCAGACTGATAAAGCCATTTGAAAATTAAAACTACCCAGTTATTTGGGCCAAAGTGAATTTTGTTACTTTGGGATGAAAGAAGGTGAAGGGATAAAGCAAAGGGTCTGGTTGCTGGATTGCAGAGCCCTCTGCAGCGAGGGACAGGATGGAGACTGTTCCCAGGAGAAATCCCCTGTGCTGGAGCCAGGCACAGACATCTCGGCAGGGAATTTTGGCAGATCTCCATGTCCCCCCCAGGCCTGAGGGTGCCAATTGCTGGCCAAGACTGCAGTGTCAGCAGCAAAACTCTCTGGTCAGCCAACACTGAAGAGACTTTCCCCAGCAAAGAGGGACAGGATCAATGGCCCATCTCACTCTGGGCTTGCCAGAAATGTGATCAGGACTGACATGTAGGCAAGTCTTTCCCTCTAACGTTAAACTGACGCTGTTGACATCTAAACCTGATGGCTCTTTTCTCTCTCAATGTGAGCTGTGTGGCAGCAGCCAAGAAATCCCTTTCAAAGGAAAGTAGTTTTATTGATTAAAGAGAAAACCTTATTTGAGAGATTTGCCACTGACATTCTCCCTTGCTACAGATATCCAGCAAGCAGAGGAAGCTGAGAGACCATTCACAAACTGTTTCCACCAGCATGGGAGTGATATCAGTAGACTTTGACATGTCCTTTTTCTCTCCTTCCATCTGTTAGTGCCCTTATTACACATACACAAACAAACCCCCCCTTCCGTGGTTCCCAAGGTCCCCAGAAGCCACACAGCTACTCAGGTTAGGCATTCCAGGAGATTATTTCAGAGCTTAAAACCAACAGGAGATCTCAGGCTGATTGATTAGAAAAATTGATACAAAAGGGAGAGCTAGAGCACTAATCCACCTGTGATGGCAGAACCCCTCTGTGAAACAAAGGGACAAGAATGTGTTCACTATACTAAGGGGAAAGTCCTTCCCTGGACATAGGAAAAGTGCTAGAGGGCTTCTTTCAGTCTTGCACACCTTGCAGAAAGTCTGGGATACCCAGCGTTCAGGGTAACCCCAAAGTCACTAGGAGCAGTATTTGAGTTTGTCTTAGTGTTTAGGCGTCCAGGAAAATTAGGAAACCAAGTTGTCTTACATGAGCCACAAAATACAACCCAAAACTTAAATGGTGGGCTTGGTTTGTACCAACGGATTAGAATATGGGCAGCCTTTCAACTAAGGAAAATTCTCAGGAAAGGCTGAAGATCAACTTACTGTGTGAGAAGAAAAATCAATGCAGCAGCTCCTTCATCCTGAAGGCTAATCACTGCAAGAAGCTGGGATTTGCTGTACCTTGATCTTTGAGAGCAAAAATAAAGTGAAAATTCACCTCTTTCTTTCCAGCCCATCCCATTGCTGTGCTCCAAGAGCGCCATGCAGCAGCCCTCCCTCCTCAGCTGGGAAAGCTTTTGGTCTGGAGCAGAACTTGCTGTAGCCCAGGCTGGTAAAACCTCCTTGGATAACTGTGCTCAGCTTTACCTTTTGTGGATCACTGAGCCCTCCCTTCCTCCGCTGATGCGAGTCATGAAGGAATCCAAGTCAATCACTGATACGGCTGGGAGTCCCAATCCCTTAAAAAGGCAGGTGGGAGAGGTTTGCAGAGGAAGGGCTGCGTCTTTCTCTTTCTCAGAGGGGAATAAGATACGAGAGAAGAGTGTCCAAAGCCAGCTGGTTATCAGGCAATGAGTTAGAGCTAGGAGAGCAGTCTGACCCAGGTGGAAAGGAAGAGAAAGCTGGGGAGGACCCTTTGAGAAAAAAGGCTGAATAAATTGAGCAGGGTGGAGGGATATATAAAAAACCATATTTTTTGCTACATGGTCAAATCCGTTTTATTTGAGAAGTGCTATAGGACATTACCTGACTAGAATCACTGAAGTGAAGGTGGGCTGGCTGTAGGACTCCATATCCTATGTAATCTCTGCTTGGTTAGCAGCCTGCTCAGCTAGGAGTGTTTCATTTATGACCATAGATATTGTTCTTGCACTCTGTCTTGTGCTGGGGCCCATCCCTCCAGGCTGTGCCCCCAAAACTGACCCTGCTGTCAGTCAAGGACAATTTGCTGAAAGTTTTGCAGCAGGTAGTGTCCAGGTCTTGATCTCTGAACTCACTGACTACTCTGAGAAAGCCCTTCAGCGATATTATTCAGAGTTTCAAATTCTTTGCCATGCTCTAAATGCTTAAATAGATGCTGGATCAAGTCTTCAATATGTTTAAAATTGTATCTGAGCTGGAGGGATTGCTTTCACTTTCATAGCTAAGACTTGGGACAGATAAGAGGAGCAATTATATGTTCCAAGACTCAGAACTAGGTGTTTTGACAGTGTTTCTCCTGTCATTTTATTTAATAATCCATTGCCCCTCGGTTAATAGCTTTCTGCTTGATTAGCCTGTATAAATCAAAACTTCACGGCTTTATCCCTGACACGTTATACATTCTGAGCTGAGGGTAATGAATCGTGCCGCGGGTTGATGTACTCTGCCTTCCGTTTAGAGAAAGTCCTGTGTCAAGGAAACACCTTGGCTTTCAAATTGAGTTATCAGTATACTGTCAAAATTCAGAGGAGGAAATGCAGAGGATCCTAATAACGTGCAGCCAGGGATTACACAGCCCTGAGCAGAATACGAAGCTGCAGGGACTCGCCAAGCCTGTGCTGGCAGCTCTGGGTGTCTTCACTAATGCATGAAATGCCTGCTCTGCATTTCCTGCCTCTCTGCCCACCCCTCCTGCCCTGTGTGCAGGTGCTGCAGCAGCACCAGCCTGGCTTCACTGCAGTGATCCCAAAGGGGTCCCTTCCAGGCTCCCAGGGCTGATATAAAGCTGGGTCAGGAGGCACCTGTGGCACCTCCTGAATGAGTGTGGTTTGAAATGCTGAGATGTGATTCAGTGGGAGCTGCGCTTTTCCTCGGGCAGGGTGATTGCTGTTGGGTCCCAGTGTGAGCAGCAAGGAGAGAAGCCTTAGTTCCACTCCTGGATCTGGCTGTTACTGTTCCTGCCAGGCTGGGCTGCTCCTCCAAAGACAAGCACTACTTTCCTTGGCCACTAGATGCGGCTCATGCTGCGTTGCAATTTTCTCTGACATCATTCTGGTTTTCTAATGTTAAAAATTATTTCCCTTGCGTTTCTAGGTGGGTGTGTGGCTTAAAGAGGTTGAATCCTTATCTCAAAATCTTCCTATTTTACTTCTAAGTCTCTCTCCACCAAAATTCTTCCTTTGCTGCATCAACTGTACCCATTTTGAATGCCAAACCATCACTCCTCGTGTCTCCATACAGAAATCTACTCAGCTGCACTGCTTTGATGGACCTGCCAGGGTAATGGGGAGGGAAGAAACCAGGTGAGTGAATAGAGAACACACTGATTTTCAGCCTCCAGCTGGGCACAGAATTCTACACTGAGCTTCCCACCTCCTGCCATTTCATCTTCCCGAGCAGTTTTTATGCTGCAGGTGTTGCACTTCAATGCTGCCTCTCATTCAAACAGATCTCCAGGGTAAGGAGTCTCCAGCTCCCACCTCCAGTGGGAGGAAAACCTCATTGTAGGGCCTGGGAGCACGCCATGGGGATGGGGAAGGACTGAGAGCTCTGTTCTGCTTTTAGTGCCCACCCTGCCTGAGACAGCAGGATGGGAGTGAATCCCTCGGAGAAACAGGGAGTCTGCAGCCAGAAGCTGCAGCAGTCAGAGACATGATAAAAGCTATCTGAAGTTGTCTTGAGGAGAGCTGGAGGAGAGCAAAAATCAGAATCACTGAAAGCTGGGGCTGGACGTCAGAAAGGCAAAAGGGCTAAGGAAGCCAAGGAGTGATGCTGTGGCAGTCCCTGCCCTTCCGATAGTTCTCAGCTCAGGAGTCCCACATGGTGCAGGGGTTGGGGTGCTGGGGAAAGCTGGAGGATTTTCTTACACAATGAGATTGCTCATGGTGATGATACTCTTGTAGCTGTGGTATATAAGCAGCCAGGGTGCTAGAAATTACTGGCAGCAGCTGTGGGTACTTGCAGATAACAGCTGGGGAGCAGACCTAGCGGGCCTGGTTATTCTATTTTTCTTTGACGCAGTGAGATGTTCCTATTAAGCAATTACCTCCTGGGAGAAACAGCAAGGTAGCTGCACTATCATTCCTGGGTTGGTTTTTTTTTTCCAGAAAGTCTAAAATAATTTCTTCATAATGCACCAGATGAGATGGCTCAGACCTGCTGTGAAGGAAGCAGAAAGTAATGCTCACAGTTTGTAATATTTCCTTGAGCGTCTGCTTTTGCACTGAAAAATGAGCTTCCTCCCATTAAAATGCTTTTAAATGACAAATCCACAGCTGTTCTCTCCAGCCTGCTTGAGCACAGTAAACTCAAAGTGATCTATGTGATGACTGTGGGCTAGCCAGCATGTTCTTCCCTTGCTAGGGGCATGGGGATGGTGTGGGCAGCTCCTTGGGCTCTCTGGGGCTGCATTGCCACCCATCAAGTTCTCCTTTCCATCATAGATGGGCTGAACTGAGGGAAAGCTCCTGAGACTGAGCTTTGGGATGCAGCAGGCAAATGTGTCCTCCAGCATCAGCCATCCAGAGAGAATTCCCGTCCAGACCTGCAGGAGAGCTGAGCTCCAGGGCTGGGGACAGCAAATAACTGGAGAAGCGACTGCAGCCACGTTGGTTTGCATCAAATCCCACAGATCCCAGCAGGGGAAGCAGAGCCTGGCTTTTGGAAACCCAGCAGTGCAGGTGCCACCAATCCTTCCCAGCAGAGCCAGTCCCAGTCCAGCACCCTGGCTGTCAGCACAGGGCTCTCCTGCCTCCCCTCCAGAACAAGAGCTTGATTGGTCTCATTTCACACTGAGGGAAAATACAGCAGGAAAGGAGAAGCAGATGTTTTTAGACAATGTCTACAGCTCCTGGAGCTTCAAAGAGCTTTTTGATTGCACAGACTTTAAAAAAAAAATAAAAGAGAGCCTTTCACTGTATTTTCACTATAGTAAAACCCTCGCTGAAATTTGTATGAGGAGAGATTGTCAGACTGAGCCAACATGGGAAAGTCTTATTGCTCACAAGCCATATTCAAAATCCTTTTCACTGCTGGCTGGTTATTTTTCTCTCATGTGTTGCCTTGGAGGCACGTTCATCTCTTGCCTGCAGCAGTCATTATGGCAAAGCAAGGCAGGCTTGCAGCTGGCAGAGGGCTTGGTCTCCTCCAAGGGCCACTGCCCGGTGCCACCTGGAGCTGCATCTCTCCCCCTTGGGCGAATGCAGCAGAGAAATTGCAGCTCTAGAGGTGCAGCATCTCAGTACTTCCACCTGCCCTTCTTTAACCATCTCCTTCACAGCACAGGAAATATCAGAGACCGGGGAAGGCCAGGTTCCTCCAGGTGGGAGTGCAGTTTTCATTGTAAATACAGCTTCTGGAGCAGCAGCATTTTGGGAGGCAGGGTGTGTCTCTCTAAGAGCTGGAGGACTTTTGTTACTAAAGGGAGGACATGGAGATGTTCATTTCTTCATGCTGAAGGAGTTCAGGAAATCTTTCAGGGTTTTACTTGGAAAATTCTGTTGTCTGACCAAATGGCTGCTGCTGGGGAGCAAGTCACACCCCCGGGCAGCCCCCAGGTGACACTTCTGCATTTGGGAGACCTGACTGCCAGGGGCCTCTCTCCTCTGCAGAGCCTTGTAAGCACTGCGATGGTATCTGAAAGCAGACTTTTGTTCAAGCTCTTTATCGATGAGTTAATGAGTAAATGAGCTAATGAATAAAGCACTGTAAGCCCTGCTGAGAGCCCTGTGTCCTTAGTAAGCTGGCCAGGGTATCCAGGTTGAGCAGTTCAGGTCAGGTCCAGGATGGCCTTTCTCTCCATGGCCACCCCAAGAACACCTGACAGCAGCAACTCAGGTCCCAAAAGCTGCTTTTCCACCAACTCTGGTTCTCCCAGGGGCTTCTCCTCCCTTGGTAAGGACTGCATGTCATCCAAGGGCCTCCCAGATGGGGCTGGCACATGCCAGGGCTGTGCTTGGCCACGCGCCCTTCTCTCAGCATTATTGTTTTTTGTGCTCTGTGTGTGCATCCCATGCAGAGGACACAGGAGCTGGCTGCCCAGGCAGGCTGGATTTTACACTGGGGTGAGGTTTTGAGATTTGAGATTTGTCTCATCCCATTGGGACCATGTCCCTTAGGTCCGGGGGAGCTTCACACACATTGGCTTCAGTGAGCTATTCTTGTCTCCCTGAGCTCAGAGCCAAGAAAATGGACAAATATCCGTCCTGCAGCAAGGCTGTGGCTTCCCAAAGCCCCCTGTTTATAAAAATCACACGTTTCTGCAGCCAGCTAAAGGCAGATAATGTATAAATGCTCCCATATGTCTCACAGGGCTTTCCCTACCCCTTTGCAGAGCCACCTGACACTGCTCTCCCACAGCTCCAGGGGTCCTGTGAGACCACAAGCCTTCAACAGCAGATTGCAGCAAAAATGATAGTTTGGAGCTTTTTCACTCTCAGCATAATTTCTCACAAGCACAGTTTTTAATTTGATTTCTTCTTGGCTTGTTTCCTCCTGTGGTGTACACACATCTTGCAAGCAATGAGGAATTTGGATGTCACTTCTCATTTCCCCTCAGCCTTCCGGATCCAAGTCCTGGTTATCCTTTTCCCCCTCAATGTGGAGAAACAGAACAGCATGTTGGGAGCCAGCTGTGAAGCTCCCAGCCAAAAGCTGAGTAGGAAATATCTTAGGATGAGCATTGGGTATTACTTGTCATCTCTTACTCCACCGCCAATATTTGCACCACAAGAAGACTTTGGGTGCCCAGGAAAAACAAGTTGGCTCTGTTAGCTGCCCTTTCCCTTTTTTGCATTTCTGGGAAAAGTCACCAGCCAGAAAACTTGTCAGTTCCTTCCCCTGAGGGAAAGCAGCGTGCATGACTTCCTGAAAAAGAAGACTTGCTGATCCCCATGTTGAGAACATGTCCCTGTCTCCACTCTAACTGCATTCTCCTTTGCCCTGCCTGCACACTCCCCATTTTGCAGCTGGAAGAAGCTGGTAGGAAGCCACTTGGACCTGTGCAAAACCAGCCCTGGCTGCAGGAAATGTGGGCAGAGAAGAGCTGATGCAAACCACTGCTCAAGACTGCTGATGAGCTGCCCACAGACATTTGCCATGAGAACTCCCCACCGCAAAGTTACAAAGACGAGGGATGTGCAAAGAGTTATCTTTACAGTAAAGTGCTGGTACAGGGCATGCACAAGGTGATTAAAAATTTCTCCTCTCTACCTTGCTTAATAATCTGGAAAAAACCTGGCATACTCTCAGGGACTGCAGAGTTTAGTATCTGGCTGATGATGCTGATTTAATTACATGCCAGCAGGTGGTGCCCAAGTAGAAAAAGGAGACAATTTAATACTGCATTCTCACAATTTAATACCATATTCTCACCCCAAGTGCGCTTGCAAGTGGCATTTCATTTTCGAGCCATGTTCCAGCCATTCAGACAACACTTAACAACTTAATATTGGTGTTTTCTTCTTTTCTGCCTCATCCCAGCTCCCCAGACAGCTCCCAGCTCCTCATGGCTTGTGAGAAGGCTGGGAAGTACCAGCTGATGGCAAGGAAAACAGTTCTGAGTGCACACCCAGTCTGAAGGGGCTGCTTGGTCCCACCTCAGCTGAAGCTGTGGCAGGGGACAGGTCAATCCAAACAAGTGGCTCGTGGCTGGTAGGCTGCAGATTTTCCCAACTGCGCTCATTGCTTCTAGATATTTATACAAAAAATGTGCCAAATAATGAGCTTGGGCACTGTTGAATGTTTATGCACGGGAGGGAAGTGGTTTCTCTTGGCCTCCTTTTAAAAATACAAGGAGAGGGATTTTGTGTCATCTGCTTTCTCCTGCAAAAACGACATGAACCTACTCAGCTGGTTCCCACTAACAGCCCATACTAAACAGATGCAAAAATACCAGGTTTATGTATTCTGTAGCTCTGGCAAGTTGCTGATCTGAGTGGTTTTTGCAGGTGCTAAAACACAGAACACAGGCACTGCCTCTGCAGGGCTTGCAAGCTCTTTAAAGGAGAGTACAAACCCCTGCAATTCTGTAACTTCAGTGAACAATGAGAGCGATTTCTCTCTGGATTAGGACAGGAAACCTATAAAGAGCACTTTTATCATCCTGTTCCCCTGCACTGAATAGAGAATGGAGCTCTGCCACCTTGCTGTGGTTACAATGGCTTGTGTATGTGATGATGGCCACACTCAGCCCAGCCTGGGCAATGGGAGAAGCAGGACAACATCCAGGAAGCACCAGGAGTCTCCCAGCTGAAAATCAGCTTTGTTAAAATATGAGCTGCACACTCAACAGGAGGGAGCTGGGGTCTTGTTACGCCTGAAAGCAAAGGCCAAGGTAAGTGGGTAATGCCTGGGAGTGACTTTTTCCTCTGATCAATGAGGGGAAAGGGCCCAAGCCCCCTGGGAGCAATCTCTGCTGCAGGAGGCTTTCTGCAGGTTGGAAGGCAGAGTATCTCCTCTCCTTTCTCTTGTTGAAATTCCCGACACGAGCAGACAAGCCTGATTAGAGTCAGTATATACTGGTCCTTTAGGAGCTGAGCAGACAGGGAAGACTGTCAGGGAAGAGATTGCTTCCAGTGGTAATTTATGCAGTTATTCTCATTTTTTTCCCCCTATGGAGAACATAAAACACTTCTGCTAGAGAGGAGATGAGCCACTTCAGCCATCTGCAGAGATCACCAAACATGGATTGCTTGGAGGCCTGAGGATGGGTTGGGCTCTTTGCAGTGGCACTGCCTGTGTATTAGCCACACTTATCTCATTGGAGTGGGGATCTCGGACATTTCATCCTCTAGAGAGCTGAATAAAATAAAAGCTGGAACTTTACAGGGTCCAGATTCATATCCTGGGAAGGAGGTGGGACTGTAAGGGTGTTAAATGATGAGCTTTTTTGGTTTTACTCCTTGGTAAGCTGGTTTCTTGATCCTTGCTGAAAACGTGCAATGCTCTCATGGCTCAAGCCTGACTCCTGTCAGTGCTGCAGAAGGCTGTGCAGCTTCTTC
The DNA here is from genome assembly GCA_036630365.1 of Acanthiza pusilla. NCBI lineage: Eukaryota > Metazoa > Chordata > Aves > Passeriformes > Acanthizidae > Acanthiza > Acanthiza pusilla. Next base: position 6,132,381 of record JAXCHO010000001.1, read on the forward strand.
TGCTGTGTTAATGCTGACAGCCATGCATCACTGAGAGCATTGCAGAAAAGGTCCCACGTGGTTTGTGTTTGCAGTGGGAAACCAGTGCAGAACAGCAGAGAAGGCACACGGAGGGCTCGTAGGCAATGCTTTGGGCTGCTTTACTGAAGAACTTAGCTTCAAAGCTTGGTGAGCCTCAGCTTCCCTCATGATGTGCTCTGGGCCATACCAAAACCCTGGGTGCTTCCACTGCCTGGATATCAAATAATGGAGTGGCGGAGTGCTGCAGAAAGGCAGAGAGGCTGCGTGGCCCAAAGAGCACCAAATTCCCCCAAGTCACAAGAATGTCACCTACAGAGGGTCCTTTGTTTCGTGCCCATTGCAGCATGACCCTGCCAGCTGCTGTTTGCCTTTCCCAGTCCAGCAGAGCTGGTGATTAACCCAGGCCTCCTGCTGTCCCTGCCACCAAACCAGGACACTGCACACGTGCTCCTGAGTCAGGTGGCACCTGGACACCTCTCAGGTGCTCCTCTTCACATTCCCTCTCAGACACCAGTGCTTGTGGCAGAGGCTCACGGGCAATACCCCCAAGGAGGTAATTTAATCGTGTACCCTCTCCACTCTGCTGTTTCCCATAGAGGCAGAGGCCAAGTGTTACTGCACAAGTCAAGACAACCACACAGTGTGTTCAGCTTATCTGGGAGATAAGGTTTTATCAACATGCCAAGAGCTACAGCTAATGAGGCACAGAACAGAGGAAGCCGAGTGCAGTAAGTGGTGCGTACCCTGTTCCCAAACACTGATAGCAGAGCCTTGCAGGGGAGAGCACACAAAGCACTAATGAGTAAACACCCAGGATCCAGGCAGAGCCAGCAGCATCCCTAGGCATTTGGTCTGTTCTTAACAGAACCTGCAAATTGCTGCTGTACAGCCAGCAAGAGCTTACAGGGTATCTCAGTCACCTGTTTTAATTTGTAGATAAAATTTAAGGTTTTCTGAACAAAAGCTGGATCTTGAGGGTCCCCAGGCACAAAGAAAGCTGCTGGTGGGGCCATGAGCAGATTTCTGCAGTCAGTCTGTAGCCTTTTCTTGACAACCTTTCCTTGGCCCTGCCAGGGGGTGCCAGCAGGTCCCTTTGTTTGTGGAAATTCTAATGGCAGTGCAAACAACCAAAGCATTTACAGGGAGCCAAATCAGTCCTTGGTACAGGGGAATTAACACATCCCAGGACACCCCTGTTGTTCTTGAGAGCAGACATACAGCAAGAGCTCAGGGAAGCTTCTGTTCAGTCCAGTCTCTTCTCCCAGGGCTGCCCAGGGGCTGCAGGGCTTTCCTGAGGGAAAGAAGAGCTCCAGAGGGGAGCATGGCTTGCCCATGGGGCTTGGAAGTACCAGCGAGCAGAAAGCCTCAGCCCAAGAGCGGCGTGTCCTTGGTAGGCAAGAGGGAAACATCTGTTTCTGTAGGAGACTCTGCTCTTGCCAGGAGCAGGAGGCTCGAGCAAGAGGGAAGAAAGTGTTATGTGGGCAGAGAGCTAAAATCTCTTTTGTAATGCATGCCTGAGAGAGAATAGGCTTGAGATTTAAACATAAGATGGCAGAGTCAAGTCAAGAAAAACCTGCTCTGTTGCACCAATAAACTCCTGGGTGGACATCGACTCCTTAAAGCTCCTGGTTTTTGTTGGTGATGTTATCTGAGAGAAAAGAAGAAAAGCCTGATTGCCCAGCCAGGGCTCTTTTTTTCCCTCTGCTTTTCTGGTTAAGAAAGAAATTATTTATCACCATTGACTAAATGCTCCACTTCATTACTGGCTGCTGTTTCTCACAAAGAAATAAAGCTGAACATGAGCCATAATTTAGGAAAGTGCTGCAGATCGCAGTGCTGAGGGCAATTAAACGATGCAAAGCAGTCAATCCCTTCCCCATCCCCTCCTGCAGCAGGGCTGGGCCTGGTGTTAGACACCAAATCTCTTCCCAGCCTCGTAGGGTGAGCAATCAGTGCAATCCACACTCCCTGTACCTGTCCGAGGAGAGGTTTAGTCTGATTTTAAAGCGACCGTGGCTGTGAAAGGAGAGCTGTCTGTATTTTCAAGCACATTTTACCTTGTCAGGGACTAAAGCATGAGCCCTGGCAGCTTCCCAAGCCCTCTCCCCTTTCCAATTTAAATAAAACCAGAACAACAGCGACGCTGGAACGAGAGGCTGCTGCTGTCAGTCTCGCTGGATCGCACTCTTCTGCCAAGGGTCAGGTAACCATCAAATCACAGCCCTCCCCCAGCCCTAGGCCTCAGGTCACATTTTTTGAAAAATCCAAGCAAGGCTTTGCACAATCCATCACACCTGGACTCAGACTTTTTTGTAAGTAATATATTTTATATTAATATAACACGTTTTCAGGGATTTCTTGCCCCCAGGAATTCTGACTGAGGCCAAGAATTTATTAAGGAGTTTTAAAAAAGAGACGTTTATACCCATAGGAAGGATATCCAGGAGAATAGTTCACTGCAGACTTTGAGAAAGGATATAAACTCAGTCAAACATTAATAAACTATAAGCTGTTTTGAGTCTTTGCTGTTTCTTTCCCACCATACCTACTGATAAGAGGTAAAAGCTTTCATTCAGGGCGTCAGGACAGATGGTTATTGCTCCTGAAAGGAAAGAAGGAGCACCAGTTTCTGGTAGAAATTCAGAAAATGTCAGAAACATTTGCAGACAAAATTTACCCTACTGAAAGTAATGGAAGTAGTTTGCCTTAGAGAGAGCAAAAACCAAAGAATCAGAGAGTGGCTGAGGCTGGGAGGCAGCTCTGGAGATTGTCTGGTTCCTGCTCAAAGCAGGATCACCTTCAGCAGGTTGCCCAGGAATGTGTCCTGGTGGGCTTTGGACATCTGCAAGGATGGAGAAACCACAGCCTCTCTGGACAGCCAGTCTGAGTGCTCAGCCTTGCTCACAGTGAGAAAGTAATTTGTTATGTTTGAGTAGAATTTCCTGTATTCCAGTGTATTTCACTGTTCTTTCCCTGGGCACCACAGACAAGCATCTGGTGTGTCTTTTTTACTTCCTCCATCAGGAATTTGCATAGATGACAGGATTCCCCCAAGCCTCCTCTCCTCCAGGTGAGCAGTCCCAGCTCTCCCAGCCTCTCCCCATCAATGAGATGCTCCAGTCCCTTCCCTGGGCTCACTCCAGCATGTCCATGTCCCTCCTGTCCTGGGGAGCCCAGTGCTGGCCTCAGCCCTCCAGATGTGTCTCACTAGTGTCAACTGGGAGGCAGGAGCACCTCCTCTGACCTGCTGACCATCCGGGAGACCTGTGTCCCCTCCCAAGGGACATACTGCTGCTCCAGATCTTCTGCTCAGAGTTGCTCTCCAGCCTGGCAGTGCCCAGCCTGTCCTGGTTCAGGGGTTATTCCTCCTCAGGCACGGGACTTTGCATTTGTCAGCCCATTTCTCCAGCCTGCCCTGGTTCAGGGGTTATTCCTCCCCTAGCAGGGGACTTTCCATTGTCAGCCCATTTCTCCAGCCTGCCCTGGTTCAGGGGTTATTCCTCCTCAGGCACAGGAGTTTGCATTTGTCAGCTCATTTCTCCAGCCTGCCCTGGTTCAGGGAGTTATTCCCCCCCAGGCACAGGACTTTCCATTGCCATCCCATTTCTCCAGCCTGCCAAGCTCTCTCTGAAGGGCAGCACAACCATCTGGCACACCACCAGTCCTCCCAGTTTTGTGTGGCCTGTGAAATGCCTGTCCCCTCTCATCCCTTAAGCTCCCAGCTTCCTGAACACCTTCATTTGTCATCAAGGGGGGACATTTTAATGTGGCTGCAATTGAAAGAGGCTTTCAACAAACCATTTCTCAGGTGCTGCAGCCCTTGATCCTCCTACGGACTCATCAGTGTTCCCACGTTTCATCACCCCAGGTCCTCGGAGCTCTGACGTACCGGTCCGACAGAAAGGGAACACAGGGAAAAGAGAAAGGGCGAGGGCTGCATCAGCAGAGAGGGAATCTGGAGAGGACCTCTAATTAAGTTATTAGTGAACAAAGCCAAACACCTTTACAAAATGAAAAGATCATCTGTGAAGCTGGCACTGAATCCAGCTTCTAAAATTAGTCTGGAGAGGAAAGACTGATAGATAAAACACCAGCCAAGGAAAAGCCATTAATTGCCAGGACAGGCAGCTGCTCTCTCTGCACTGCAGGCATTAACTGCGGTTAGAGGCAGGAAGAGTTGGATTAAGGGCACCAGAGACGATAGGAACCACCATCCTTGAACTGAGATCCCAGGAGAACCAAAAGACCTGGAGGTGAATTAAGAGTAACAAAAGGTCTTTCGGGCTGCTTGGCCACCCACTGCTTTGATGAGGCCTGGGGAAACCAAGGACACTGACAATTAAGGGAATAAACACGGAATAAACACAGTGAAGATCTATCTTCACAGGACGATGAGCTCTTTTGCTCAGAGTTTGGCCAAGTGCTTTTTGGACCGTGATTCCCAAACCTGGGCCCTGAGATAAGTTCACGCTTCCCTTCTAGGATTTGGCAATGCAGCTGCTTCCAGTGCAAGCAATGGGGGTAAGGAGCACCAGATGAAGTGACTTTCTGTCAAACCTAATGCTCACAGAGCCACTGGCTGGCCCACACCTTTGTGATGCTGCTGGAGGGCTCAGCAGTACCTGTTCTGCAGGATGAGGAGTGAGATTGCAAACCAGCCCAGTGAATTCTTCCATTTACAGTAACCAAAGGATGAAACCTATTTAATAACCTTCCTACAGGTCATTAAGTGAAGATAAATGCCATGCAATTATGAATATATGTGATATTTATTATAATGGCACCGATCATAATGAATTAAGTCAGTGTTTAGGTGAGTTATTTCTATAGGTAATTTAAAGTAACTTAAATTTTTCCTTACCAGATCTGTTTTAAAGCTTATAACTTTATCTTTAATGCATGATCAATCACTTAATGACAGCTTTTGGCTGTGCATTAGTGAACTCCAGCTGATGCAATATTTCTTCCAGACAATTTTTCTAGTAAAGGAAGTACAACATTTGATGCAATTTCAGCCAGGTCTTGAAAGAGGGGCCGAGAGTGAAAGTATATGTACATATTTCTCTACTAAAGGAAGTGAGGGTGAATATTTTCAGAGCCTTTAGAGGAATTCCATGACCTCTGTTTGCATGTGGTCAGGGATCAGTGGATTAAAGACCATGGCTGCAAAAGTGGACTGAAGATAATTCCCCGTCAATGTCAATGATAGTGGTGTTCATGGGTTCTTTTCAGAAATGCGACCACCACAGAGTGAAACCATGAGGAGGATCTTATGTCTAACAGAGTTTAGGAGAGGATGAGAGAAGGACAGGATTGTGTGACCTTCAGAATACCAAATTAATTCAAGATTAGGAACCTTATTCACAGCTATCTTCAGTGTAATTAAACTGTGATCAAAAGGGACCTCAAGAAGTTATATAATACCTGAAGTATATTGTTGAAAAAATTACCTTTCTTGGTGGCTACTGAACTTTGGCAAGACAGGCCACAAACACCAGTGATGAGCTAGCCATGGTATGGAATTGAAAATTAAACCATAGAACTGAGAACCTTCAAATAATGAAGAAGGCATTTGGCATGCAGAAAAGCACAGTAGGTGCAGAGCAAGGTCTTCAAAAGTGCTTGGAGGGCTTTTCTTAGACCTCATAGAGAAGAAAAGGCCCTTTTTCTGTATTCTGCACACCAATATTTAAGAATACTGATTTGGTTGAACATTTTCTAATGTGCTTCAATTTCTCTCTTATCAAGAAAGAAATGTAGTTTAAAAAGACTGCTCCGCTGCAAATGTCTTCTTACAAAGAGATGTAAAATTTAATCTTTTTGGAGGAAGAAAAATTAAGCTTTTTAGCCTCTGAATTTACTTTCTAAATCAGAGTGCTGAACCTCCAAATGAAGCTTGTGGAGCTAAGATTTGTACTTACTGCTGAGAAGCAAATGCCAGCAAGGTAAAGCATTTTGTTAGGCCCTGATGACAAGAACAGTCTATTAGGGAAGCTGGGAAGGTCAAATGTGACAAAATGAAAGCTCCCAGCATGTCATCTTTCAGCAGCCATAATGCTGCTCCTGCCTGTGCCGGGATCAGACACTCCTGGTGTGCCCAGAGGGGATGGGGATCAGGGAATGTGCTCCGAGATGGTGACGGCCAATCTCAGCTCCCCAGGGAGCTGCGAGTCCCCGTCCGTCGTGACTGATGTATAATATTATGAAAAACGTGTTTCCAAATTTGATCACGACCATGCTCTGCACTCCAGGGTGGCCAGCCCAGGGCTGGGTTCAGCTGTTTCACCTCTTTGTTTGAGTGCCAGCACGGTGTCCCCTGATGCTCCCTGCCCCACGCACGTGGGATGCTGCTGCTGCTGCTGCTGCTGCTGGATTTTGTGCCTCTAAGCTGCTTCTTGTTCCCTGTGCTTGGGCTTTTCGAGAGGTCTTGAACCTTTTGCAAAAGGAGGAAATTACAAAAAGGAAAATTTGCAAAAGGAAATTACAGATTTGCAAAAGATCTGCAAAATGAAATTACAGATTCTTGCCATTAGCCTGTGTAGGTTTATACAGAGATCCTGATCCCCTATAGCCTTTTTGGAATGAGAGAATCATAGAATGTTTGGGCTGCAATGGATGTTAAAGACCATTTAATTGCAGCCCCTCTGCCATGGGTAGGATGTCTCCCACTGCACCAGATTGCTCAGAGCCCTGTCCAGCCTGGCCTGGAACACTTCCTAGGGATGAGACATCCACAGCTTCTCTGGGCAGCCTGTTCTAGTGCCTCACCACCCTCACTGTGAAGAGTCACACGGATCTTACACAGAAACTCATTTTGCTAAAAAAAACTGCATAAGCAAATGCACAAAGCCCAGGTCTACATGGCTTTGGTTCCTGCTTTGATTCTTCTGCAGAACCACAGTTCAGTACAGCCCTGACTGGGGCTGGGTTAGAGGCTCAGCAGCACAGGAAGGCATCATGAGGTAGCTACACTTTCGATATGAGGTCAGACCCAGCTTGTTGCTTCACTGATGAACTCAATTAGCTGGGCTGTTTATTGGAGATCTGTAGTCAATCCAGATTCTATTTCAACACAAAGATCCCTGGTCACAGTGGCAGGGGCTGGGCAGCTTCTCAGAAAAATGATTCACAAGGAATATCATTACAGAAATCTTCTTCCCTTCTTGCCTTCTCTCTGAAACAAGCAAGGAGGTTTCTACCTTGTGGCTCACCATCCTGTCCAGGTTCTTTCTAGGAGCCCTGATTGGCTTTGGGTGTAAAAAAATAGGATGTCTGGACAGTAAAACAAATGAACAGCTTTTAACAGCATAAAACATTTTGCACTTGCTACCAGCCGGAGCTCAGCATGTTTAATTAAGGTGTGTGAGCTTGAAAGAGCCTAATCTTTGCTGCTGAGGCTAATTTTTGCTGGTTTATTAGATAATACAGTAAAGGACAGGTCGAGGCTCCTTTTTTCCCCATTTTCTTTTCCTTGTCACCACCAGCAAGCAGGGGGGAGATAAAATCCCTTCACATGAAATCATTTTAGTGAAGGAGCAGAACCAGTACAATTAAGCAGAGGCACAGCTGTATACCTCGCTGCGCACGCCAGCTCCCATTCCCTGTTTCCCCCACGAGGATATTTCCAGAATGACTGCTTGGGCTAAAGTTCATAATTAAAGCTGTAAATCTTGGCTCACTGCTAAATTTGCCTGCACAGAGAGAGAGAGAGTGGGAGGGAAAAGGAGGAGAGTCTATCTCCCTCCTGGGAAACCTTGTTTACTAGTGTTTTGTAGGTTTTCTTACTCTGGTGGTGCTTATCAGGTAGGATAAGAGGCAGGTACTGAGAGCACCCCAATATGGGGATTTTTTGGGGCCCTGACAACCATCAGTAGTGCTGGCTGGTCTCCCTTTTGCAGCAGTGACATATCAGTGGAGCCAGATGTCTTCACACAGGGTTCCCACGCCGGCAGCAAGATTTGGGGGTGATCAGGGATGTCCTGATGTCACGAAGAGCAAATGAAAATCTCAAAGCAAAGATTTGGGGGTGATCAGGGATGTCCTGATGCCACGAAGAGCAAATGAAAATCTCAAAGCAAAGATTTGGGGAATGATTAGGGACGTCCTGATACCACGAAGTGCAACTGAAAACCTCAAAGCAAAGGTTTGGGGGGTGATCAGGGATGTCCTGATGCCACGAAGCACAACTGAAAGCCTCAAAGTGAAACACTTCACTGTGCACTGAATCGTCCCCACTGCCACCCTGGGAAGAGCAGGGCAGAACTGGGACCCCAAGAAGGACCTCAGGAGGTTGTTGGATACCCATGGATGATTGTAGCTCAATTCCAATAAGCGATCTGCTGCCTGTAATCAATAGCTGCAGTTGCATGTGTCTGCAGCAGAAACTGTTGAGCACCTCGCTGCTTTCGTGATTCCACAGCCTGTGCCGGGACAGGACGGAGCACAGCTCCTGCCAGGGCCAACAGCTCCCTCAGCCCTGAAAATCCTCCTCTGGGCCTCTCTTGACACGCCCCACTTATGGACAAGATGAAGTACTCCAGCGAACACCAGCAGAGTATTTACTACATTTGAGGATATAACACTTCTGATAGACCACCTGAATTTTAGATTTTTTTTTCCCCCAGAGGAAATGGCATATCTAATTTACCAGAAACTGTGATCCTCTCTCATATACTTCTGATGGGGCTGCTTATATGCAAATCCCTCCTTATCATTTGTCCATAATCTGTCTAAATGTGGCAGAATAAGGTTTTGTTAATAATATTTGCATGCCCATGGCACAGGGCTGAGTCATCGCTTGCAGTACACAAAGCAAGACAAAGCAGTGGAGCATGTCTATTAATAAACATGATAAATCCATACCTTTGTGAGTAAAAGTTGCACGTCTCTGCTGAAGAGACAGCCCTTTGTTGAAATAGTGATTTATTGCTATTAAAATTGTGTGATTAGCCAAGCTTGGAAAGCAGACCCAGAAAATCTCACGGCTGCCTACTCACATGATGAGTTTCACCAAGCATGGAAATTCAGGAACATTTTATCAAGTCAGAACTTCAGAGGAAAACATTTAATTCCAAGGTCAGGTCCTGATGATATGGTTGTAGCTTTTCAGTCACAAAATTACTACATGATTTATAATGAAGTTTATATTTGAAATGCTAAAAGATTCACACACACCCCTCAAAAAAAGGAAAGTCGGGAGAAAGGCTGTGATAAAGCCAAATTATATGGCGTCAATCAGCCATCTGTTGTGCACTGTGGTTTCTAATGATCAAGGTGAAAACTTCAGCAGGCTGTAAAAATAGAGTTACAACATCCACTCTCCCTGCAGTTACTGATTCCAGCACAGTCAACAAGATGCAAATGTAGTCTGGAATTACCACCGACTTCAGTCCCATCATGCACAAACCTGAGCACCTGATGGCCAAGGTGGGACATTCAGCCAGGACACATTATTAGTTATGGATACACCAAATACGGCTGTGTTGTGAAGCTCTCATGAATTTTGGAAAGGAAGGGAGAATCCCTCAGGTCAGTGTGGAAATTGTCCACCTGCGAGTGACCCTGCAGAGGCCTGGAGTGAGCCATGTTAATCTTTACTTAATTAGTAAATGAACTTTCATTTGGAGATTATACTTTATGAGACCACCCACCTTTGCTGGCCCCACCCACTGTTTTATTTATCTCAAATACCTTAATAACAGAATAATATGAACCCATCAAAATCCTCATCTAATTAAAATTCAATGAAAACTTTTTGGTGGTTACCTCCATGCACCCATTTTAAAAGGCTCCAAAGGCAATGCTTTCTTTACTTTTCCTCCTAGAGGGTATTTTCCTTGTCACCTTTGTGCCAAATTGGAAGAAAATATATTTTTTTTACAGAAATGGCTGCTCTTGCTGTGTCTTCTCACTGGGGTTTAGATCATCATTATGGTTCCTTCTTTTGAAGTGATCACTGAGACAATTTAGCCATGGAGGAGTGAGGTTCCCTGGAATTCAGAGAAAGGAACCAGGGCTTATTGGTTCATAATGAGCAACTCAGACTTTTGTCTTCTTCCTTACACCTATGTGGGAGCAGGGAGACACAAACTGCAGTAATTCTCTGCATACATGGCCAGACAAGGAGTGGAGGAGAGCTTTTGTGTGAAAATGCATCTATTTTTCATTTGTCTCATACATGGATGATCTTTTCTCTTTATTTTACACACGACACTTTCTCTGTGAATATCTGATAAATAGAAGTGGTAACCCGTGTGCTGATTCCATGAAAATCCTCAAGATGCACTGGGTGGATGATCACCTGCTCTTAGAAAAAGAGAGTGACGGATCTGCGAGCCCCAGTTCATTTGACTTGTTGCAAGTCTTGGGGCCAAGGTCAGCAGGTGCAGGTTGGGTCAGATTTCACGAACATAACTGATTAAATCCTGCCAGGCAGCTGCCAGCCAGAGCCCTGCAGGAGCCTGCTCCTCGTGCCAGCGTCTCTGCTTGGAAGCACATTGCAAAGCATAAATCTGAGCCTGTGATGGAGTCAGCCCGTTTCATGGGGTTTGGCTGCAGCTGCTGGAAGAGGCTGAAATCATGGGGGGCTGGACTTGGGGTGCTGGGCTCAGCACCTGCTCCATCACCTGAGAAATAAGAGACTGCTGCTAGTGGAGCCTGTGGGGCTGCAAAGGCTCTGCAGCATCCATGCCTTAGTGTGGGAGCCTCGTGTAGAGCTGGTGAAGGTGGAAATCAAAATGGAGGGGACTGCACTGTCTGTCCCCCCCAGTCCCTGCTGGGCCACTGGGCAGCATCAGCCAAGCTGAGGAGCACTGAGGAGACCTCAGTGGTGATACAGAATGTCACTCTCAGGCTGAGCAGAGTGACCCAGAGTGCTTCAACAGGAGCCACCAGAGCAGGAGGTCAGCAATTACCTGCTTCCTTTGGCCTGGGCACCAGTGTGGGCTGCTGGCCAGGCAGGGAGTCACAGCTGGCGTGGCTGCTCCAGCCTGACCCAGGGGAGGTCAGGAGATTGAGAACATGAGGGAACTGAGGGTTGCCAGGGTGCTGGGCTGTGTTGGTGCCACTGCTCATGGGCTCGTGCAGCCTGGGGCTGGGGTGAGGTTTATGCCTAAATGTCCAGTGTACAGCAAGGTGATCCCAAAACTCTGCTTAGAGGAGCAGCTGAGGAAGGATGCTGTGCTGGAAGAAAGGGAAAGGCGCTGCTGTTTGATCAGTGCAGTGCCCCAGGCTCTCATCCCTGCAGTGTGCTTTGATTTCATCCTTGCTTCTCCCAGTGCCCTCCTACACAGGCAAAACTGGATTGAGGCCATCTTCAGGGCAGCATCACTGTTTGGCTCTGCTCTGATCACTTCTGTCGTGCTCCTCAGCCTGCCATGTGTCCTCCACAGCGTTCCAGACAAATGGCACCAAGGAGTCAAGTCTGACCCCGAGATGTGGTGAGAGGGACAGGGACCTCTCCGTTTCTGTTGATGTGGAAGAGAACCCTCAGATTGCAGCATCCTAGCACCCCAGCACCACAGAGCCAGGCGCCCTTTGGAAAGCCTGCAAGATGTTAGATTAAAGGCAGATGCTCCAGGAACAAAGAGAGACGTGAAAGATTATATTACTACTTCAAAAGGAGTTGATTCTGCAACTAATTAAATGTTTTTCAGGTGATAGCTGATTTTTTTTTAATGTACTCATGAAAGTGTTGCATTCAAAAGGCCCTGAAAAAAAAAATTGTGAGGTTCATGAGCTGGCAGAGGGGAAAGGCTGCTCGAGGTGGGGTTTGCTGGTGGATGATGCACAAGCACTGCACAGAAATGCAGCAGGGCACTGCACTGTCCTGGGCTGCATCACAGGAAGGGCTTGGAGCTCAGAGCAGTGCTCAGACCCCTCTGTGTGCCCTGAGCTTTTCCTGGCAGGGATGGGGTCACACTTAGTGACAGCCCAGCAGCTCCACAGCCAGCAAGCACCTTCTCACCAGAGGACTTGGTAGGTGCCTGCAGGAAGGCAGAGCTGATTTTGCTGTATTCTGATGAATTGTTGATTTGGAGAGAGAAAATCCACCCTGAAACCCTGCCATGATCTGGAGCGTGGGCCAGGGAGGGTTTGCTGCACAGCAGTGAAGCCCAGAGCAGCTCCATGCAGCTCCAGAGCAGAACAACACCACAAAGAGTCTCCCAACCAACAGCCTTAATGATGGAGCTGTTTTCTTAATGGTCCCTGCACAGCCATTAGTTCTTAAAGAGGATTTACATTGCAGCCAGCTGCTATGAAGATATTTTATTGGTACAGTAAATACAGAGAGAGAAATCGTGGCCATAAGTCTTTGATTGCTTGTGCTTTCCTGCCCCATAATTCACAGGCCTGTGTGTCAGAGGCTAAAATCTCTCTGGGTGTATGCTCTGAGGTGTCCCCCTTGCTCCCCCAACTTGGCCAGTCCAAATCCGCCCTTAGGTGCCTCCCAGCCCCTTTATTCCAGGGTCTCCTGCTTCGGGATGGGTGGCAGAAGGCTGCCTGGCTGTGTGGGGATGGACCCAGGCACAAATTACCGCAGCAAGAGTGCCAGGAGTGCTGCCTGTCCGTGTTCAGTGGCTGTGAGGGCACTGCAGCACTGCAGCACCATATGGGCTTCTGTCCTGCCCAGCCTCTGCGGCCACCATTTGGCACCTCAGGCAGGAAACTTGGCCCAGGGTGTTCATCAGCGTGGGATGGGAAGCTGAGGGAGGATTTGAAGTTGTTCCCATTCCCCCAGGGTGTATACAGAGACCTGGGATCACTGCAGGGTCGGTGCCACCTTTCAGCTCGGAGCAGGTCCTCACAATGTCCCACAGACACTGCACAGATGGGGGAGGCTGAGAGAAGAAGCAGAGCTGCAGAAAAATGTCTTCTGTGTCTGCCCACTGAGGTGTGGGCCATTAGAATCACACAGGATGCTGTTTTCCCTCTTGCAAGTCATGCCTGAAATCTGGTCTCATAAATGAGCTTGTTTTTATTAGAGGGAACTCGCCTTTGCTGGGTTATAAATCTGAATGTGAATGCTAATTTTATAACCCTGCACCTAGAGAATTGCAGGAACACAAGCATTACAATCCGGATAGCACGGCCAAAAGCACAGACACCACATCCCAGGGTGTTCCTGAGGAATTTCAAGCAGGACACGAGCTCTGCCTGCCCCCTCCCTCTCTGGTTGGCTGCTCTAGATCTGATGGAGGCGAGCAGGACATCTCCAGCAGGGCTCAAAGCACACATCAAGCAGCTATGAAGAACCAGTAGATTTAGGTACTGTTATCCCATCGTTTAGGTATTTTCTGGAATTTCCTGTGGCACTGGCTGGGTGTGCAGGTTGTGGCAGTAGGGGAGGCTGTCTCTCACTCCTCTCTGCTGCAGCAGAATCTGCTGTAGCTGCTGCAGCTGCTGGCTTTGGGCACAGGGTGCTGTGGATGGACCTGAGGAACGTGCCCAGGGAGGCTGAGGCCATTTGCTGCCTCACAGCTCTCCGACAATTTGTTTCCTCATGCACAAATGAAGTAGCTCATCTCCTAAATTATTTGCTTGGAACATTTTCTTCGGTGCAGAGAGGCCCTGGCTGCATAAACCAAGAAGAAAATGACTCGATGTTAGGGCACTGCAAATAGCGCAGTCTAGCACAGAATAAAAGCTCTGGGAGGTACCTTGCCTACCTTGCTGAGTGATTTCGATGTAGTAGATTGCTCTGTCCCCAGTGCTCAAATTACAGCTGAGTCTATGCTAGAACCTTCTCCTGGGAAAGCAATAAGAGTTAAGAATTTAAATTTTTTTGGCCAACACTTCTTTGCTGGCAAGAGAAATTTTATGCTGGCATAGCTGCCTTCACATGACTTGTGCTGGCTTAGAAATGTCATGAAAAAATGGTATCCCTAAGGAGCATTGCTGTGCTGGTGGAACTTTTATCTATAACTCAGTCCTGGAGATAATTTGTGACTGTAACTGGAGTCAGTGTATTTCTTGCTGTAGCTTATGTCATTCCTTTGAATAAACTAAGCCATCATTCCAGAGTTACCTTGGCAAAGCTTTGCAGTGCAGACAGGACCTATGTGTTGATTAAGAACAGATACAGGGGCACACAACTCTCGCTGGAAAGGCATTTCTGTGATGAATGCTGGGGACGCTGACTAACTCCTCTGGCAAGTGTTAAAGCTGTGAATGCTCTGACCCCGAGGCAGGCAGGTACCTCAGCAGATGCTGCAGATCAAAGGGAGGAGCAGAGCTGCTCAGTGCTTTCATTACTGACCGTGGCAGGCAGCAAAGTGCTGCCTTGTCCCATATGGAAAGTGGCTCAGCCATTAAGCAAGGTAAAGATTTGTAGTTGCTCTGTCTCCTGGTAATTATTTCCAAGGCTGGTTTAAAGAAATAGCTTATTGAAGTGGCGTTGGTTCTTTTGAAACTAACTTGGGGAAGGTAAAATCTGCTGCAATCACTGCAGAAGTGAGCTGACACAGAAATGACTGTGACCAAGGGCCAGAACTGTGACTGACCCAAGGACTGGTGGCCAGTCCAGCTGCAAGGTCCCAGCTGGGGAAGCTCAGGTGACATCAGCTCAGGGCACTTTGTTTTTTCCTCTGAAGGCCTGTGTAAAGGTGCTGAACTCAGCCTGGGGAGAATGAGCTGAATGTCCTGGAGACCTGTCTACCACTGTGATTATGTAACTCTCCTCAGAAAGCCAGGATAAATGATTTACACTTCCATTTAGAGCCTATTTGTAGCTTCTCATCCAGAGGCCGCCTAAGCCGCCTCCTTCCCCATCTGCACTTCAAATGTCTCAGAATGGAAAAGTGTGTGGAGCAGGATCTTCCTCCCAAGACAGTCCTGAAAGCCATCTCAAATTATGGCTCTTGCGTGAAAAATGAGTCATTAGGAACCACAACATAATCTGCCTTCTTTTAGTAGTTTTAAGCCAAATTTTCATAGTATTCTCTTTTTATTTTATCTGGAGGTTTGATATGCACTTATTAAAACGATTTCCCTTTAAAACACTGTTTGTGCTCATCGCCAGACTTTAAATGTGTTTGAGGGGAGAGGGCTGGAACAGATAACTACAATCTGAATACTTCCCAGTGTCAAGTACTTGGTATCTTTATGGCATTTGCTCCTAAACCCTGCAGTCAAACCAGGGCTCCACTGTCCAAAAACATCGCAGCAGTCCCAAAGAGCCACAGGGCTGAGCAGCCACCACCATCCCCAGTGCCTTCTCCTTGCTGGAGAGGGGAAGCAGCCACTGCATCAGCTCCAGACGTGGCTGTTGAGCTGATCTGTGGCTTTTCCTGCTCACCCTTCACGGAGGTGCCAGGGTTGGGTAGGATGGGAAGGATCTGCGTTCTGTGCCGGTGCCCAGCTCAGCCTGGTGCTGCCCGAGGGGAAGGTCCAAAAATCGCAGCCTGGAGCCCACCAGAGAAGCAGCCAGAGTCAGGGCAGGGCACAAGGCAAATAATTCCTCCAGCCTCACTGGAAGGGACACTGATGGCCCAGAAGTGTCTCCTGCTGGTCTGCTCCATGTGCAGCCGCTGGGCCACACAATCCGTGGATCCAACACCTCCTTGGGGGAGGATGCTTCTCCAGGTTCAGCCGTCTGTTCTCAGCCCCTGTTGGCATAGAAACACCCTTTCCAATTAACCTTCTGCAAAATACACACGTACAGAAACATCCTGCAAACAAATGATCTTCTCTTTCCTTTGTGTCTCTCTTTTTCCCTTTCTCTTTTCCTTTTGGCCTGTGAGAATGAGGAGTCAGGAGGTGTGAATCTGGGTCTTTTTAATTTTAGAGCATTTCAGACTCTCTGCAGGCTGTTGCCAGGCTGTGTGGCTGCTCCCTACCGATAGGAACAGGCAGACAAAATACTAAGCAATCAATTTTCCCCTCTCATTCAGCCCTGTCCTCTGCGTGTTTTAGAGAAGAGAATGAGAGCCGGGCCTAATAACTATGTAAATTGCTCAAAGCAGGAAACAAGTGAGGATTAGTAAACCCAGGGCTTTGGAACAGGACAGATCCAATACAAAGGGAGCTGAATTGCTGCCAAATGCCCCATCCTATTGGAAAGAGTGAGTCCTGCATCCCTGTCATGGCCCATCAGCACCAGGCTCTTGATGGGCTCATACTGCCTTTGCCAAAGCTGGAGGAGAAGATGTCCAGGGCCTGCCTCATCCTTTGCTGAAATTGTTGAATTTAGAAGTCAGGAGCGCAATCCCATGGATTACACCTCCTGCTGCCTCTATCTGACTCCTTGTCAAGGCCCACCTCGAAGAAACAACCTTCGTATCCCTTGGAAAGAAAGGGAATATGGTTCTCCTCCACACAGTAGTGAAAAGAAAAAATTCTCATGTCCAGAGGATTGTCCTGAAATCCAACAAGGGGAGGGCTCCCACTGATGAGCCAAGCTGGTTTGCTGGAGGGAAGGGTGAACACTTTATCCTTCACCCCAGCATCACACTGCCCTGTTTGCTCCTGTATAGCATTAATCACACAACTCTTCTTCCAGGTGAAGGCTGTTCCTGCTCCCAGGAAGGATTTGGGCACAAGCAATGTCTTCAAAACTCACAGAAAGTTGCACCAGCAGAGCTGAAGTCCAAGCTAGCTTTGCCTAGGTTGTTCCTAGGACAGCAACATCTTAACAATGTAGTATCCAGCCCTGCCTTTGTCTTGAGAAAAGAAAATAGTAAGATTTGCCAGGGAATACAGAAAACAAGAACACTCTTATTTTTGCTCCTGCGAAGGTTCAGGGAGGATTGTGGTATCCTAAAGGCTGGAACCGAGGAAAAGGTCAGCGAAGAACATGCCTGAAGCATGACAGCTGAAGATGCATGCCATGAATTTCATTTCAATACGTTGTTTTTTAGCTGGTTTTGCCTATAAAAAATACATGCATCAAACAAGGCTGGTTACTGACTCTGAGGAAACAAACACACTGCACTTGGTGTCTCTGCCCAATTAACTCCTAGAAAGGAGGATGTGTGATAAAGCTTGTGTGGTGTGAAGGGCTTGAAATACCATCTAGGTGACGGCTAGATACAGCACATGGAGTGAGTGACAGTGGCATTTTTAACCCAAATACCTGCAGAAAGAGTGCTGACTGCCCATGGAAGGGGCTGAAATCACAGCCCATCACAGGGGCACGGTGACATTCCAGCACGATGCCATTTTCATTACAGCCTTTGTCAAAAAGATGGATACAGGTTCTGTGTACTGTTCTTGGTATTAAAATAAGAAAGAGATCTCTTTTTTTTCATCTTCTGTTCTCATCTTAGCATTGGCTCTCAGAGTGAGCCATCAGTCAGGTGGCAGTGCTGATAGATCCTCATTTTCACTGCATGCTTTCCCTCACTTCTGTGACAAAGATTGCTAGACTAGAAAAAAGTGTGCCATTAATTCATCCCACTGTCAGTATTGGGACTAAAATGGAAGGGGGGAAATGGCACAAGATGTGCCTTTCCAATGAGCAAAGATAGCAGCACGAGAGAATGAAATTAGTGGAAAGGAAGCAAAGTTTGGCTGGAAGATAAAATCCAAGCCATCCTACCGTGCTGTGCTCACCTGTAGCTCTGCCATTCGGATCCATCACTTCAAGTCTTGGCTCTGTGGTCCTTGTACCATGTCCAGCACGGTGGGGCACCAACCCAGGCTGTGCCCAAATATGAAAATATGCTGAAAATAGATCCCAGGAAATGCATCTGAGCAGCTGTGCCTGTGACTCCATGGGTCTGGATGATCTAGTGTGGCTGTAAAATGCCTCATGGCAGGGTTTGAAGAAAGTACGAGTACAGATCATGCCCTTCCTTCCTTCCCTCATTCCACCAGGCACCTTCTCTGCTGATTTTAGCAAGGTTATCCAGGTTTCCTCACTTCCCTGTCTTCCAGGGCATCATTAGACAAGAAAGTCCAGCCTGAAAGTGCAGCACAGCACAAGAAGCATCTCAGCCACAGCTCTAGTGGGGTGCCACACCAGCCTGGGGTGTTAAAGGTGAGTGCAGGAAACAGACAAAAGCTACACGACAGTGTCCTCAGCAGATGTGACATCCCTCTGCCTCCTCACTCCTCCAGGAAGGTCAGGTGTGTGTTCAGCAGGACTGGCTGGGGCAGGGCTCAGGCAGGGCAGGGCACAGCAGCTCTTGTCAGCTCTCCCTCTCCCTGTGAATCTGCAGCTAAGGGTCTCAGAACTGTAAAATGTCGTTCTGCTGTTACCAGCCTGTCACTTTACCTTCCTGATGGTACCCTGCTCTTCTCTCACAGGTCACTTCTCCCCAGTCATTCCCCTAAATGCATTAAATATTGATTCTAGTACATAATGGGGCTGTAAACTTTCAAAGAGGAGTTTTTTAAGCCTTAAGGCTCGTATCGAAAGATGTGTGATCCAGCTCTTAGGGCTCCCTGCTGAGGTCCAGGCAGAATTAAGGCTAACAATGTAAATCGGGAAAGATTCACTTCCCTCTGAAGTTCTTACAGCAGTATCCATGTCTCTCTCCTGCTGCTTTTATAAACAGTAATGAGGGAATTATGTTGCTGTCTAATAATCAAATAATCATTACTCTGTATTTGGAGGGAAAAAACAACCTTTGTAACAGACAATGAGTAATGCCATTGCAAAATACAATGTCTGAGCTAGAGATAAGCGTGGCTGAGAAATAAACTACAACATCAGATCCAAATTCAGCCCAGATGTTCTTCAGGACCTTTAGACCTGGAGATGAAAAGACCTCCTGAAAAGACAGCTCTGGGGACAGTGACTGTTGATCCTGCTTCCCTCCTGCTTTCTGGTTTTTGCTGCCTCCTTTCACCAAGTCCTACCACTGAATCCAGAGAGAAAACACAGGAAAACTGAGTAAGACTCTTTTGATTTGCTCATCTGGCCATGTCCTTTGCTATCTGTTGAACTGTAGATAATGGCATACTGTAAATATGCTATAAATGCAACAACTGCATTTAAATATGCTAAATGGCATAAATGCAATACCATGCAATAAATTTGCTAAATGGCAATAACTGTAAATAACTGTAAATTTATGGCTTGTGTTGCCATCTGCAGCTCCAGGGGGAGGTGCTGCCCACCCATCTTGACCTGCAGCATTGCCCTCCCTGTCTGTACCCAGCCCCAGCCCTGGCCTTGCCCCACTGGCATTGGAAGTGGGGCCATTCCCACCGTTCCTGTCTGGAGCAAAGGAGATGCACTGCTGTCCTTAACACATTTCTGGATCGCTGGAAACTGCCTCAGGAGCTGGGGTGACATCCAGAGCTGCAAATGGGCAATGTGGTCTCTAACCCAGATACTCTGTGCAAAAATGGAGATGATTGGCTCAAGTCTGGACATCTGTCGTGTCCATCTTCCCCTTGCCGCTCCATTTCCCTGCGCTGCAGGAGGACCAGGGGTACACAAAAAGGAAGGGACTTTTTGGCAACGGCTGCAGAAGCAAAGTTTTGATGTTTATGTCTACAAAAGATAGGCAGGCCAGCCCAGAAACAGGTAGGAGCATTGGAAAATATATATATTTTCCTATATCTAGCCCCCTTAATATCAAAACCCAGCTCACAAAATGAGCCAGCAGGGACCTTTCTCATTTGCAGGTCCTTCCTCTGATGGT
This sequence comes from Acanthiza pusilla, assembly GCA_036630365.1. NCBI lineage: Eukaryota > Metazoa > Chordata > Aves > Passeriformes > Acanthizidae > Acanthiza > Acanthiza pusilla. The sequence goes on from JAXCHO010000001.1 coordinate 6,151,994, forward strand.
AAATCTCTATATATTCATGGGTATGGCTGTTTCTTTCCCTCTTTGCCTGTGCCTTTTTGCATTTTGGCTCTTTACCCTCTGGACTCCAGTTCTGAAGTCAATAAATTTCTTCCTGTTAGTGGCCTTCAAATCAACCCCCAGGGTGGTACATTCTCAGGGGAACAAGCTGGAGCTCCATTCTTTATTTTAATGGATGTAAACTCCAGCAAATTTCTAAACTTTGCTTTTTTAAAACACACAGGCTGATAAGAAAGGTTCTTAATGGAGACGTACCCGCGTGCCTTGCTTACACAAAATCACCCATTATGATCCATTAGTATGTTACCAGAGTGAGGACTGAAGATCTTGATCTTGTGTCACTTCTCATTCCCAGGCTGTCCTGTAGGCTTCTCCAGAGATAATTCTGTAAACACACATGACAGATTGCTGAGAATGTGTATTCCTTGCTTGAACCAGTCCGTCCAGGAAGCAATCCCAAGCACAGAGCAGGGAAAGGCTAGCAGGTTATGCTGCTGAAAGCCTTGTGGGATTTCTCTGAGCTCGGCGCACTTTATGTCACGTAATTGGTATGCTGGTAGTGGATCTCTTATAAAGAAACGGGCTTAAACATTTTCAGGCACAATTTCTGAATGTAAATCTTTGCCAGCAATTATCACACGTAACCAAGGAGTTTTGCTAATGATCAAACAAAAGAAACGATCTTGTTTATTTCTTTCACTCTGTTCATTTAATGTTTTGGCCTCAAAATCCAATTACAGCTAGTTTGACTGTGTGCTAAGTTTTGCTCCCAGCCTCTTTTGTAGGTCCATTCTCAGACCATATTTCAGCACTCTGCTGACAACGCTGCAGTTTCTTCTGGACCGCGAATTTATAGGCAAGGAAACAAATGGCTCCTGCAGACAGTGCGAGCAGAAGAGTAAGCAAATCAAAGAAGCAGATGGTAAGTGAAGCACTTAGTGTGATTCAGGTTCTTAAAGAGAATAAGTTCACTGCATTGAGCAATTCCAGTATCTTACGAGAGGCATCTATCGTGAGCAGAATGTGGGCAGCGCACGGTAATGACACCTGATTGAAATTCAGAGAGAAACAGCAGTGCAGGCTGTTAGAGCCAAAGCTGGGAATCACTGGAGACTCAGCACAAGTTAGTTTGATGGCTAACAACTCCGCTGGAACAAGCAGAGTGTGTTTGGGCTCCTTCTTTCATAAATCAAAAGTCCATATACAAGGCTACCTTTTCCCCCTTAAGTGAGGAGGAAGGCAAGAAATGAAGATCCCCCAGGAAATCTTGCATTTAAATTCTCCTGTGCAGGGACTCACAGCTTCTTCAGCCTCAGGCTTGGTTAGGGCAGGTGCAGGGGTGAAATAGCAAAGCACTGGGCTGGTTCAGCTGAAGAGCAGAGGTCATGCCTGATATTTCTCCAGAGTCATCTGTTTATTCCAACACTCCTGCAATTACCCCTACTCCTCCCAAACAGCTCCATGGTCAAGTGGCCAGGGAGAGAGATGGCAAAGGTGAGTTGCCAAAATATTCCCTGCCAACAACCCTATCCTCTCTCCTCCCCTCCTGCACTGAAGAAAGACAGGAGAGGGGCAGCAGTGAGATTCAGGTGCCAGTAGGAAAACAGAAGAGTTAATTGTGGAGAAAGAAGAGACGTGATGGAGAAACGCACATAGTGGAAAATCCTAGAGGGCAGGAAAAGTGGAGGAGGATGTGAAGAGTTTCCAGCCTCAGCCTGTCCCAGGCATCAACACTTGCAATCAGCACATATCTGTGTTTTACAGAATCTTCTTCAAGTCACTGGAGGTATTCCAGCATTCTGCTCATTATCATTTCCCTTCCTGCGCTGGACGTGGCTGCACTCTGAAATAAGGGAATCCTTCTGATGGGCTTCTCATCACGGAGTGGGCAGTGCCAGCAGCAGGAGCAGGGCAGGAATCTCTCCCTGGCTCTCATTTAGGATGTGCACAGTCAAGGATGGGGAGCCTCTACTTGTCCTTCAGCTCCACACCAGCTCATGGCTCTCCCTGCACCATCCCTCAGGCCAGGCGCGGCCCCAGGGTCTTCAGGAGGTCCTGTGAAGGTGACCTGCCCTTGCAATGCCTGCTGAAGAAGAGTTTTTAGCCAGCCAGAAAAGGTGGGACAGCTACAGCTCTTTTCTAATGGAGAAGGATCCATGTCCTGCTGCCATTGAGGTCACTCACAAAATAAATGCTGTCAGTAAGGAAGGCACATGATATGAGACTTGAACCAGGCTCACTTCAGCTTAAACAACGTTGATGCCAGTTTTTATTGCCTTTCTTTAAGGCAGTGAGGAGAAAATTGAAGTTTTCCTATCCAGAGAGACTCGATGAAGCGAAAGGTCTGTAAAGTAGAGGGATAGAAGTGTTTTTCCTTCTTTCTAGTCCTCTTTCAGCTCTGGCAATAGTGCTAAAAAGCTCAAGAGCAGTTCTGGCAGTCAGTATCACTGCCCTTGGTGCTGGGCTGTTCAGGACATCTCTTTTTCCTGCTTAACTTGTCTGCAGCTCAGGCCTCTCAGAGGTTATTGATTTTTTTCCCCCCCATTCTCTTCCTTCTCAAGTTCTCCCAAGGCAGGAGATGATTTAAACATTGTTTTTAAAAGTTTATGGTGAGACAATTTTAAAATGTCATTGAAGGCTCTGATCTCTTGGCAGGGATGGGAGAACTCAGTTATGGCTTCTGCAGAGAAAAAGTATTGGCGTGCTAATCCCCTGAACCGCTTCTTTCAGCACAGCAGTTGTTACTGCACAACGACCACCCTGAATGCAAAGCTTTGCTCTTCACTGGTGTGGGCAAAACCTGCAGTCCTCAGGGATCTGAGGTAAAGCTGTAGGATATGGAGCAATATTGAAGCTATTCTGTTGTTATTACTTAGCCAGTTCCTGTGCAGCCACATTTCCTTGAGCATTTTAGCAGCAAATTTATCAAGTTTAGAGGATCTCGAGGGGTCCCAGTGGCGTGGCTGTGTAAACAGGGGTGGAGAAAATGCTCAAGAGCCTCCCACTGAAGCAAACCCTATTGAGACACATCCACAGGGGTCTCCATCCACCCCCAAGTTCTTTCTAAAATAGGAGTCTGTCCACCGTGGTGGCCTTGTCCACGTATGTCTGTTAATAAAAAATTAGGCATTCTGCATATCCATATCACACAAACCCACCCAAGGTATTCCAAACACGTTAGGAATTTCAGAGGTGACCACCAAGGTGTTTTGCAACCCTGGCATAGTTTATTCCAGCCAAAGCTGAGCCATACCTGGCCATGGCTCTGTGCTACCCTCAAATGCTCCTGCAGAAGAGCAGGAGAGTACTGCTTTCAAATATCTTCAAAGTATTGAATTATTGCAGGATTTAATGTTCAGTAGATGAAATTACCCTTTCAAGTGACCTCAAATGTAATAAAGAACCAAGACTAGTCAGTGCAGTGGTTTTATTGCAGAAAATTACAAAATTATGTACTGTAGCAGCATCAACTTGTCATAAATTACCTTGAGTAATGAACCATGAAAAATACCAAAGGCATGTAAACTGTGTATTTCTGAGGGAGGATGCCTGTGGTGGGTACAATACAGACGTAGATCCCATAAGAAAATTGTAGGTGTGATTTAGCTGGATTTGTTATTTCCAGCTTAGACTTGATCATGCTGAGCTGACCACAGTGACGTCTGTGGCAAAATTCATGTGAGTGTGGAGTGTCGTTGTTATAAATTAATGGAAATGCGCTGACAGTATCAAAAGATATCAGAACCATAAAGGGAGATTTTTTTTTTGTTGTTTGTGCTTTCTGTACCCTCTACATTTTGGGGGTTGGTTCTAGTTTGGTCATCCAGGCCCTGCTTGCTTGTCTTCAGTCCTGCTATTTCTCTGGAAAATACAGAGGGTTAGCTCCACAGCTGATATAAATATGCACAGTTCCATCACTTCAGTGGAGCTACACTGATTGACATCACAGCTAGGAGATTCTCGGTGAGATTCATCAGTGTAAATGCTCCGTATTAACTGGCACAAGGCAGGATAAAATGCACAGTGACTTTAACTTCACTGTGAATCGCTGTTTTCAGGCAGTGGAGCTTCTCACTGAGAGACACATTCTTCATTAGGAGTACATTTAGCCTTTTTTTTGGACTCTTGTTGTCCAGGTCAGTCTATCCCTTATATGAGGGGATTTAATCTCCCTCAAAGGGGCAGGGCAGTGGTGCAGCTGCTGTAACTCTGCAGCTGAGGGTTCTCCCGGGCTGATGTGCACAAGCACACTCAGCCTGACACAACTGCACAAGCGTTGGAGTGACAACACCGCAAAGCCAAATAGGCTGTGATAGAGAGAAGAGGGGAAAAAAGGATAGCATCCTATTTGTACCTTAAATACAGCTCCATGTGTGGAGAAAGTTCACTGCTGAGCAGGAAGGGCAGAGAGCTGTAAAAAAGAGATGTTCTCACCTGCCAGGGTGTTGTGGCTGTGTGTGAGGGAAGAGTGAGGGCATCTGTGCAGCCTGGACCCTCAGGTCTGGGCTCTGCTTCCTCCTCTCCAGCCGTGTCCTACAGGCACTGAACTCAGTGACGCCCCTGTAAAGAAGAGAAATTCTCTGCCCACACTGGAGCAGCTGAGCTGAGTGCTGGTGTCTGCTCTGGAAAGGTCTGCAGGTCACCTGCTCCCCGTGCCACCCCAGGGCACAGCGCTCTGAACGTGGAGCTGTGTGACAGCCCAGCTGCAGCGAGAGCTGAAGTCCTGCTCAGTGTCCTGAGGATACACAGAAAATGCACTGAGAGGCTGCAGGGGAGTTATTTACTCTGCCATGCCATGGTTGTGTACTTTTCGTGTAAACTATGGGCAACATGGGAATTTAGATGTGCTGGGTGTGCACAGTAAAGTCCCCACATGACTCCTGCTCTTGCCATTACCTGCTGGGGAAGTGCCAGGGAGTATTTTTGCAGAGCTAATAGAGCTTACAGCCACCTCCCAACCCTCTCAGAGGGTGTACAATAAAATTCAGAGGGCTGGCTCTTGAATTAGTTGACTGAAATGAGAATAATTTTGAATGCAAACATATTGTAATTGATATATTATTTCTATTTGTAAAAGATGAAGAAACAATTCTGAACTAACACATCAAATTTGAGTTATCTCCCAGCTGGGTGGATTTGATCCAGCCTGTTGGTGAGATTAAGTTCAGCATCGAGTCCAGCATTTAAATTGTTGTTAAATATTTGTATAGCAACTCAAAGTCATGGTTGACAGCAAATTGCTAGCATGTGAGTGCCATGTATCTGCAGCAAAATCCTCAGCTGGAAGAGAGATGTGATGGAACCAAGCAAGGCAGACAAAGGATGTGTTGTTGGGGCAGATGGCAATGGTGGGAGGGAATTATTTGCCCATGGTGACAGGGAATGTCTGGGGCAGAGCTGGGGACTGAAATCAGACCCTGGCAAGGGTGTTCAGCTGAGCAACGCTTGGCCTAAAATAAATCTGATTTTTACTACCAAGTCAGTCAATCACTCAAACCACTTCCAGAGGAGGTGGTACATTAACAGTTAGCTAAGCTCTGGGACAGCTTGTGAAGGGATGTGGTAAAATCTTCGCTCATTTAGTCTCTCAGTTAAGGTGGGTTTCTTTCTCTTGGGCATCCTGTCCGTCAGTCACAAATTCCTGGGTTAAATCTGGGAAGGGCTGGGTACATTTCAGAGCTCTTGCTACATGGGAGCCTGAGCTGGGTGACAGTGATGGCACCTCAGGGCTCCAGATGCATGAACTGGAGAATCTTCTGAGTCCTGAGCAAGACCCTGGCCATGGGCTGTCTGAACTTCCATTTTCAAGATCTTGACTTCTGTTCAAGTCTGGTTGCTAACAGTAAATCAAATTCAAATGGATATAAATTCAAAATTTTTCCAATTGCAAATCACTGAAATAATAAAGAAAGCTGAAACTCTCCAAGATTTCATCTCTTTCGAGAACTGGGCAAAAGAATGTAGAATTTATTTCTGGTTTCACTTACTGTGAAACAATTTTTGTGAGCGACCATGAACAGAGAGCAAAGTTTCAGGCTTGCTTTATCTTTGAGCTTCGCCTCATGTCTCCGAGGATGAAGTCTGGGAGCAGAGATTGGGATATGGCCCAGGCACATCACTGCTGCCTGCTTGCCACAGAGCTATGAAAAGTATTCTTGCTCATCTCTCTAATCCCCATAGCACATGATGAATTACTGGCATTTAGCTATCTGGCCATAACAGCCTCAGAGCTCACAAGTCATCTGTTCATGCCACTGCCTTTTGTAAACATATATTTTAAATATGCATTGATTGGCTATGCACCGTTATTATTCATCAGAATGTTCTCATCTCTTAACACTTAATGACAATAATAAAGATTAATGCCAAGCTCCACATGGAAAAAGGCTGCACGACTACGTATTTATTTTGCAAGTTTAATTAAGGCTGTTTGTTACAATAAAAATTAATGTTATTGTCTTTCAAGTGCAGCAAAGCCAATATGAAATAACTGGATTTCATGGTGCAGCTACTTGAAATGGCATTGGGCTGGTATCAGTCAAAAGGAGATGATACCCTGGATATGTTTGTGTTTCTATCTTTTTGAGCTGATGAGTGATAAGAAAATATGGTTTCTGCAGTTTTTTGGTGCTGGGGGTACACGGGTGGTCGGAACTGCTTTTTTTCATCTCTCATGGTGTGAGTGCCACTATGGGTGACCTTTGATGAGCCATTTACCCTCCTCAGACCATGTTTGCCCTGCAGGAGCTTGGTGGATTGGACCCAAAATTAAGGAAGGGCTTTTAAACCATAAATGAAAGGGATAAAATTGTTAATGGCTATATTGTAAGAGGTCCTTGATGTTATTTGAATCAGAAGCCAGGTCTGACGATGAGCAGCAAACTGCCAGGTGATGAATCAGTGCATTTCTCTTTCCTCTGGGGGTGTCATGGCAGGGGGGGACGCTGGCCAGCCTGAGCCCCTGGGTCAGGGACAGACACAGAGGTGTTTGCCACGGCCAGGGGAGCCAGCCCTGCCCTCCAAACCCAGCCAAAAGCACATGATGGGCTTCATCAATGTGTTCAAGGAGAAGGAGAATGCTTCTGCTCCTGGGAGTTATTTCCCATCCAAAACTTCTTCTTAAACTCCCAATGCTGGTCCCAGGCACTGGGTCATCTAATAATTCCCCAAAATCCTGGCATGACCTCGATGTGTCCTGGTCTGTTTTCTCCTGCCCCTGCCAAGCCAGCAGGAGGTTTCAGACAGCCCTGGCACCCTGTCCCCCATGCCCACCCCCATCAGGGTCCCAGCTGGTCCAGCCAGGGAGGGCTGTCACACAGGAGCTCCCAGCACCTCATCCCCCAGGGGATTCTGAAGGCAATGGCCTCTGCTCCTGAAGCTTCATCACCGAAAATTAATAAAGCCCTTCACATTTTCCATACGTCTGTGGAATTGAAGTGTCTGGTCTGTACCATTGCAAGAAGCAGATGGCATATCCTGTTACTGCAAATAGGTTTCAAAGTAAGATGTATTTGAGTTGCTTTATTTGAATCAATAACTCAAATACACTTTGGATTTGCTGTCTTGATAGGCTCACTTGAAATGGGTGTGAGTGCATTTGGTTGCAAAGAAGCAAGGACAGTCACGATAAAGGACAGCAGACACAGCCTGCCACTTTTCTCTTCCTTTTTGTTTTTTTTGGATTGTGCAATGCAGTGTCTGTCTCCCACTCCCTGAACTTCCAGCAGTGTTCCCAGACCCAATCCTTCCCAGCCTGCTCGGACCCTGAATGCAAATTTGCAGCTGCCTTACAGAGTAAGGTTTGAAAATATTCATTGGGCTGAACTGTTTTCTAAACGTGATGTTCCCCTTGGCAAGAATATCTGCTATCAGGACAAAATCAGCAGCAAAATCTGACTTTATCCAGCAGAGGGCAAAGCCACCCGCAGGCTGCCCGGGCTGGCAGGAGACCCTTCCCAGCTTCCCACCGCTGCTTCCCTGCAAAGGAAAATCACAGAACAATTTAGGTTAGAGAAGACCTGTAAGATCCTCCTGCCCAACCGTCAATGAAACATCCCCAGAGTCCAGGGATGGCACATGAAAAATGCAGTTTGGAGAAAGGGTCCCTTCCGTAGCTGTGTCCCTCCCTGCACGTGGGGTGAGAAATACCCTTGGTAAGCAGGCAGGGTTTTCATCATCTGTCATTTATTAGCCTTTTTGCTGTGTGCTGCACTTCATAAAGGGTGAGATTAAGGACCTTTTCTGCTGTGAGAGCAGGAAACTGAGACAGCTTTTGCTGGAAGGAGCTGCGAGTAGAGCAGGGAAAGGGGGGAAGCACAGGGAAGAGTCAAGGGTGCAGCCAAGGAGGAGCCACGTGTTTCAGCTCTTCTGCCATAACCTGCCACCCTGCAATACCCTCATTTTATGGCTCTTTTTGCTTATTCCCTCACCCCAGTCACCATTATATGTTTGAAGATACATGTAAATATAAATATGTGCTCACTACACTTGAACAGCTCACATTCACTGTGTCTGCTCACTGAAAGGGGGCTCAGGGTGGAACTTTCTAGGGCCAGGCTGACCCACTGCTGCCACTGGGATCCACAGGAACAGATGATGTCCTGCTCACCATAAAAGTGTAGAAATCTGTCTGCAATTCATCTGCCTTCTTAGCATTTGGACAGGCACATGATGTGATTCTCGAGGTTGTCCTGTGCAGGACCAGGAGTTGGACTCCATGGTCTTTGTGTGTCCCTTCCAACTTGGGACATTCCATGGATTCTCTGCCAGCTCCAGCTGAGACGAAGAGCATTAGAAGGTGCTCAAGGAAATCGTGCTAGGAGGATGCTGAGTAATTAGCTGACAAAAGTCCTTGTTCCAATCCTAAATTGTCAGGGATCCCCTTGCTCTGCTCAGCAGTGGATTTTGATCCTTTCCAAAGCTCCTTGTAGAAAGCGTTGCTAAAAGTTATTCCTTCCTCAAGTCTGCTGAGTTCTTGGCTCAAAAAATGAGATCGTTTTTATCTATGTTTTATAAAGTTATGATCATATTGTAATCAAAACACTAATCCCAAGGTATTTCCAGACGCCTTGCCAATAACTAACAGAGACAGTAAATATGATTTGATACCTTAGAGCTCCTCCGAGTCTGATTCTCATTGAGATGAAAGCCTTGAGGCAACTGAGAATTTGGCTCCTACACTGCTGACGAAAACCTAATCAGAAATAGGGGTGGGATTCCCAGCAGTTCCCAAGAGATCCTTGCCTGGCTCTGGAACGAGCATTTAGGGTTTCTTTTCTGGCAGTTGTCTTTTGGAAAAATAAAGCCTGACATTTTAATGTGGGCCCTTCATAGAAAAGGAGTTTTTAGAATGCAGAGCGATCTGCAAAGCCACACACAAAAAGGAGAGAAAGGGGGAAAATTAGATGGAGGAAACATCTGCTAAAGTTTTCCTGTTATTTCAGGAATGTTTGTATAACTCCAGCATTCCCTACCTCTTTTGTAACACAGACAACATCTTTGCTAAAAGATTGTCTCGTGTCCCACTCCCCATCACACAACCTCTCACCCTGCCTGCGTTTGCTTACATGGAAAAGCAATATTGGGAATGTACTTAATGCATCTGAGTTTAGTTTTAATGGGGCTGAGCAGCTGGGGACAAGAAAGGCACTGCAGCTCTCTCATCTCCAGCCCCAACTGGAGACCCAGTGAGTCTCTCCATCTCCTCTTGCAGCTGTTAGAGCACATGGAACTCTGTGGTATTCCATAACCTTAGACTAAAGCCCTTTATGTCCAGCGTAGAGCAAACACCCCAGACCCAAGGCAACCTTGTGTTTCTTGTTATACAGCTAATGCAAAAGGCTGGTCTCGTTAAAATTTTAGTAGCAATTGGGTTTAGATCTGTGCATAAAACAGTGCTGAATGCTGGTCTGATTATTGAACTTGCTCAGACCTTGCTGAAATTGGAATACACGGAGCGCATTACATTGAGGATAAAAGGTAAAAACTCACTTGGATTGTCCTGCTGCCATCATAAATGAATCATCACTTAGCTATTAAGAGCCATGCTTGATCATGCAATTTAGAGCATACCAAAAAGAAGCACTGGGTGATTCATGTAACAGTATCAGAGCACAGCACATTTCCCTGTGGAATATCTGTGAGGTTGGGCAGAGGCAGATGCACTTCAGCTGCAAAGCTGGAATAGTGTTCCTGATGGATGTATCTACCTACCTTCAGGTAGAGAGAAAATCTGTCTTCTGCCCAACCAGAAGGGAAAAAAAGGTAAGGAAAGCTCTAGCTGTACACTTTGGGATAGGCTGTCCCTGTGGGAGATCTGGTCCCTGTCGTCATCCCCAGCTCTGACCTCTTCACTGGTGCTGTCACCTGCAAAGTGGTCACCTGCCCACAGGAATATGGACAGAAACCACCAAATTGGCTCAGTTTCTTGAGCAGCTTTCTGAAACAACTCCCCTGGCTGGGTTTTACACAGTAACATGGGGTCTTGGTCCTGTTCCTAATCCTCTAAGGGTTTTCCCCTCCTCCATGCCTGTACAAGAGACAAGAGACATAACAAAATCCACCCTGCAAGGAAATGATTTTTTTCCTTGCTCAATCAGAAACATATGATATTAACATTTGGAGAAAAATACATCAAGTTTTACGTTTGCTCCTACACTAACATTAGGAACTGATTTTAGGACAGACTACAGCAGTACTAGTTAGTACTTCAGCAGGACTGTAAAAATAGGTATCAAGTTACTAGTATGAGAATCATTGCCTAGATACCATAACAGCAGGCAACGTGGGAAAACCCTAAATAGACAGTGATTATGTATGTAAGGGAGAGACGTAATTTAGTGTGGGAATGGCTGGACTTAACACCTGTATTTAGTCCTTAAGTAAGTTCAGCAAACTAATTTCCAGAAGCCCAGATTAATAAACTGTGTGGTGTTTTCTTCTCATTAGAGAGACTTTAGCCCTTGTTTCCATTACCTTTACATGCCAAGTAAGGCACTTCTCTCCCTTGGGCCCAAGGGCTGAGTAACAATTTCATGTATAAAGACCTCTCCAAATGCTGTCTTTCCTCTTCCTCCGCTCCCCATTTCCAAGGTGGAACAATGGGATGAAGGATCTCATCCAGAGCTGCTCTTCTGACCATGGGCAGTGCAGAGGCTGTGGATATCAGGCTGTCTGGGCAAGGAAGCAACTGTGTTTCTCTTCCTATTGGTGCCAAATATCCTGCTGATATAGCTATTTAAAAAAAAAAAAAAAATAATGCAGACGTACGCCTCCCTTAACTCCCACAGGTTTCAAACACCAGAAAACACTGTCTGCAAGTAGTTGTAAGCCTCTTCCTAGCACAGACACTGCCCAAACCTTCCATCTTCCCAATTTTTTCCCAGCTGTGATATTACCTGTGTGCTCTCCCACATGCAGCATAATTTAAAATAGAGTAACAACTCTTAGTTTCTTCTGTGTGCATATGTATGGATATACCAGCACACATGGCTCTGTGTTTCTCTTCATAAAAGCAAGTTCTGAGAACATGACTGGAATAAAAGTAGGAATCCCCTGTGTTGAAGGTTGGAGGGGTGGGTGCGAAAAAGGTAACCAATGATCAGATACTTAAGGACCATGTACTCTTACAAAAGAGACAAAAGATTTTGGCCGAGGTGTGGTGAGGGGAGGAGAGATCTGGGGTTGATAATGGAGTCACTTGCTTGCAGGATTTTGGAGAGGAGGGCAGTGAAAAAAGCTGTCTCCTTTTGGCTGCGACTGCAGAAAAAGCCTGGCTCTGCACTGCTTTTCTCTACCTGGTGGGTGAGCTGTCATTTGGGAAAGGGGCACAGAATTCCAACCCCCTTTTCCCCTCCTGGAGGGTGTACCTCCCAGCTGCGAAAGGGGACCCAACTGCTGCTGCCCCGCGCCCCACCTGCCACAGCTGTGGAGTTCCTGCCACCTTCTCTGCTGGCCAGCCCGGGTGGGCTGGCCCTGCCACTCCATCTCCCTGCTCTGAGCTCCCTGCCCAGCCCATCCTGCTCACACCGTCCCTGCCCAACCCGTCCTGCTCACGCCATCCCTGCACAGCCCGTCCTGCTCACACCATCCCTGCCCAGCCCGTCCTGCTCACACCATCCCTGCCCAGCCCGTCCTGCTCACACCATCCCTGCCCAGCCTGTCCTGCTCACACCATCCTTGCCCAGCCCGTCCTGCTCACACCATCCCTGCCCAGCCCGTCCTGCTCACACCATCCCTGCCCAGCCTGTCCTGCTCACACCATCCTTGCCCAGCCCGTCCTGCTCACGCCGTCCCTGCCCAGCCTGTCTGCCATTACCCACATGACACACACCTGACCTCACCCCACAGCGCCCCCTGCAGGCACATGGGAGTCATCGCACGTGCCCTGCCCGGCTGAGAGCCAACAACGCCCCTGCTGGCTGTGACTGGGACTGCACCAAAGGGACAGTGCCTGGCAGCCCAGGGACATCTGCCACCGGGTTTGGTTTTGTTTGTTATAGCTGCTGTTGTTATTGATTGTTTGCCTCGCTACGGATACTAGTAAAGAACTATTACTCCTTTTCCCATATCTTTTCCTGAAAGCCCTTGATTCCAAAGTTATAATAATTCGGAGGGAAGGGGGGTCACATTCTCTCCTCTAAGGAAGGTTCCCACCTTCCTTAGCAAACACCTATCAAACAAAGTGTGACATGTGAGTGACATCAGTGCGACATGTGTGCAACATGTATGTGATAGGTGAGTGACACGTGTGCAACATGTGAGTGACACGCTAGTGACACGCTAGTGACATGTGAGTGACACGCTAGTGACACGCTAGTAACATGTGAGTGACACGCTAGTGACATGTGAGTGACACGCTAGTGACACGCTAGTAACATGTGAGTGACACGCTAGTGACACGCTAGTAACATGTGAGTGACACGCTAGTGACATGTGAGTGACACGCTAGTGACACGCTAGTGACATGTGAGTGACACGCAAGTGACATGTGAGGGACATGTGTGTGACCTGTCACCCTTTGCTGGCTAGACTGGGTGGGCTGGTCCTGCCACTCTGTCTCCCTGCTCTGAGCTCTGTGCCCAGCCCATCCTGCTCACACCATCTCTGCCCAGCCCGTCCTGCCCATGCCATCCCTGCCCAGCCCGTCCTGCTCACGCCATCCCTGCCCAGCCTGTCCTGCTCACACCATCCCTGCCCATCCCATCCTGCTCACACCATCCCTGCCCAGCCCGTCCTGCTCACACCATCCCTGCCCAGCCCGTCCTGCTCACGCCATCCCTGCCCAGCCCGTCCTGCTCACACCATCCCTGCCCAGCCCGTCCTGCTCACACCATCCCTGCCCAGCCCGTCCTGCTCACGCCATCCCTGCCCAGCCTGTCCACCATTACCCACATGACACAGACCTGACCTCGCTCCACAGCGCCCCCTGCAGACACATGGGAGTCATCACACGTGCCCTGCCCGGCTGAGAGCCAACAGTGCCCCTGCTGGCTGTGACCGGGACTGCACCAAAGGGACAGTGCCTGGCAGCTCAGGGACATCTGCCACCGGGTTTGGTTTTGTTTGTTATTGCTACTGTTGTTATTGCTTGTTTGCCTCATTGTCAATATTAGTAAAGAACTCTTATTCCTTTTCCTATATCTTTGCCTGACAGCCCTTGATTCCAAAGCTATAATATTTCGGAGGGAAGGGGGTTCACATTCTCTATTCCAAGGAAGGTTCCCACCTTCCTTAGCAGACACCTGTCTTTCAAACCAAGACACCCTGGCTGAATCAGAACCTTTGGGTAAACAATAGGCACCCACTGAAGCCAAAAAGAGCTTGCAAAATTTTCTCCCCTTTATATGTCTCTGACTGCACTCCTCTGGAAATGACAGTGTGTGCTAGATATGAAAAGCAATTAATGAACATAGAATAATCCAAATCTTTCATCTTGGAAACATTTTGCTGTATTTATTTTTTCCCATAATCTTTAAGAAGCTGGGTTCTGCTTTCTGTCAGGAGCAAATTAGTAACCTCCATTTCTTTTTCCCTGCCTGAGGAAGAAGGTTTGTGTCAGTAACAGATCAGAGAATGCACAGAGGTTTCGGATCAATTTGCAGCTGATGTTTGTTTGCATTGTTTCAGAGTTTGGTCATTTTATTAGATATCCTTCAGCTATCACACGAAATATCCCCCGGAGCCCATGGGAGAGCTTGCAGCTTGCCTCTGCAGGGGCTCTGTTCTCCTTGAGAAAGAAAAACCCTGTAGCAAAGAGCTGAGTGACTGTGCAGAGCCTGCCCACGTGTCCTCCTCCAGCTCTTGGCCACTGATCCCAGGAAGCCGTGTGCTCACTGACTGCTTTGAAAGATGCGAGGCAGGAAACAGGTTGGATCTTTAGTTTAGGGCACTTAGGGCTGTTTACTGAAACTGGGATGAAGGTTTTCAAAGGAAATTGGCATCTGAAATTGGGATCTCCCACTTATATTCATGACTTATGCCTCAGGAGCTTATTTACTGCACACCAGTTTGGAGAGATGCAGAGCCTCTCTGGAGGCTGAACAATTCCACACCCCTGGAGGTGTTCAAGGCCAGGTTGGATGAGGCCCTGAGGAACCTGACCTGGTGAGTCTAGGTGATTTTTAAGGTGCCTTCCAACCCAAGCCTTTCTATGATCCTATGATTCTGAGGCTGGAGTCAGGAAAGGCCAGAAACATGGGAGCAGGAGGAGCTCAGGGATGCAGGGCTGGCAAAGACCCAGTGTGGCACTGCCCTTTCGGGATGGGGAGCACCATGAGCCCCCCGAGCCCTTTGTTGGTACCACACGGATCCAGGGCTGGGGCACTCATTTGGTGAAGAGGTTTGGTGTCAGCAAAGCTGCTGAGCAGCTCATGTCACACTCTTTCACCAGGCAGAGGAAGAGAAAGGTGTTTGGACATGCATGAGAGTTAACAGATCGAGAGACAATTCAGTGTTACATCCATTGTGGCAGCTGCAAATTCTGCTAATTGCAATCGATTGACAAGAAGATTTATTAGACCAGGATGTCAGATCAAGTTTAGCCATAAAAATGTGTATTTCAGCTAAGATAATAATCAATGGTACCCTTTAAGTGCTACAAACACTTTTCTGATCGAGCAGATTGAATGCTGTGCTACCGAAGTTGCTAATCTAACACATTACTTGGCAGGCATAAATCATTGCCTGCATGAACACAAACTTCTCAGTCCTTCAGCTAAAGGCGGTGTTTTCTTGGAGGCATATTTGGACGCTTTATACTGATCATTAATAATGCAGAAATCTAAACAGCAATTAAAGACAGAAAAATATATGTTATGGTTTGTGGGACTGCTGAGTAACTGCAGTCCTAGTTAGAGATAACAGATGTTGTGGGTGTTCTGCCCTTAAAAAATGTTCTTCCCATGGTCCTCAGGAAAATGAATGGGCCTAATTTAAATGAAGAGATTCTTCTGGTTTCAGAAATATCAAACGGATCCATTTTATTGTCTCATTAGTAAATTAATTCATTGATCCTTAAGCTCTCGGATCAGTGAAACACATGCCCAGGAGTGTCTGGGGGCTTCTATGACTGCTCCATTTAGTAGAGTACTGGGTTGCTTTTGGTTTTTAATGACCTTCTTTGCTTTGGCGGTAAACAAGGAACATTTTCTAATGGGTGTGGAACAAATTTGGGATGTGGGGGAGACAAACAATGCCCTTGGCCACTTGCACAAGTACAGCCACCCTGCAGCTCAGCAAATGCCATTCTATCATCATTCAGCCCATGGTGGGCATAGCTGAGCGTGGCTCCTCCTTCTGAACTTCGGGATTTTCTCATTTCCCCTCTCCTGTTGTGTGTCCTCGCCACGTGGCTGCCTTCCTTTGCCATTTCAAGCAGCTCAGTGTTTGCCAGGCTGGTTTTTCACGGCAGTTGTGCTGCAGGCAGTTGTGTTCTGCAAAGGTTAAGCTGTGCCCTCTCTTCTCTCTCAGTCGGGCGGCAGCAGAGGCAGTGCTTTCTCACCCCAGGTCGGATTGTGTGGTAAAACATGACAGGTCAAGTTCCCTGCTCTAACCCAGCTGCTCTCAGCCCAGCTCTGACAGCAGAGTGGTTTGACTAGTTCTGGGTCACCCTCTCTCAGCACTTCTTTTGGCTTGATTTGAGCCCTGGCAGAGGTCAGGAGGTCTGGGGGGCTGCAGGGGCTGTGGGGTGATGGTCACAGCTCCCCAGGGCACACTGGAGGAGCTATGGGAGTCCTGGGCAGCTACAGGAGCCCAAGCCAACCATGTCTCCCTGCAGGCGTTGTTCCTCACCTCCTGTGCAGGTCAGAGACACTTTAGTCCCATTTGCAGACCTTTGGTGCAGTTCAGGAGCGCTCGCAGAGATTTTGGATGGGATGCAGCTCCTCCGTTTGACACCGTGGTCTGGGTTATGTTTTGGACTGGTGTGGTGTGGAGTGTTAGGCACTGGAAGGGCATTATGCTCCCTCCAAAAAACCTTCCTTGAGGGCTCCCTTTGTTTCCTGGGTCTCAGCCAACCTTAGAATGTTGCAGGTGTTTTGTCTCCTGTAAGGATTTGTGCCTCTAAAGGCCTCTCATGGGCAATGAACTGCTTTATGCCAGCTTGGACACCAGCTTTACTCCAAAAATGCCCATTCTAGTCTTCCTTATTAGACAACAGAAGGTATTATAACCAGCTTTGGCACCTGGAATAAAGAAACCACTGTTTCCATTTTTTCCAAACCCAATACCCTAAAAAAAGGCTGGTCACACCTGTGCCTTCTGCAGGCCAACATCCTGCAGAGCTGTAGCTAACCTGGGCTCCTAAATTTCAGGGAATTTAATATGCTCTCAATCTTTTCTCTTTTATCACAAACCCTAAGGAAATTGGGTGTACTTAGATAAAGCTACATTGATTACTTACATTATTTTATCACGTAAAAATGTTTACTGTGTGTTGGCTAGAATATAAATTTGTATTTTTTTTCTCAGTGCTTCAAAGATAACGATCAACAGTATTTACTACAGGAGGATGGCTCTCCTTCTGCCTTCAAACAGGAGCAACAGTTTCAGGCTTTAATCCACTTTATTTGGGGATCAGGGCTGAAAACTGGATTGTGCATGTCTGTTGAATGCCAAAGTAAAAGCTGTAAAGCTTTGTAGCAAGCTAAAAGAATTGAGTTAAAATTAGGCAGTTCCACAGGAAAGGTGTCCTGTGGTCTTGCTTGCTGTCCCAGCAGGGTCTGGGAAAGTTTGGTGCTCTTATCCATGTGTTGTACTGGATAGAATAAAAGCAGCCTCATTAGCTCCATATGATAAATTATAGATCTAAAAATACCCATCACATTTAGATGCTGCAATGAAACCAATTTTCACTCAGGAGCAGAAAAAAGAGAGGAACTTGCTAAGAATCAATTGGATAAGACATCTGCTGAGACTGCTGTGCTGTTTCTGCTAAGCATTAGGCACGATTAGTTGCTGGTGTAAAATGCCATTTTAACCAGTCCCACACCCAGGTGTGTGCCAGGGCCTGCGTGTGGTCACAGAGCCACTGAAATCTGGGGGGGACAAATGGAATCCCAAATATTGACGTGGGATTGGCTTTGGGACTGTCCGTGCTGCTGTTCTAGCATTAATTCATATTAAGAAATGCATCAGATACCACACCAGGTGCCCAGCCTAACCCTTCAGGCCCAACAGCTATAGTTCCTTATCTTTATTGGCTATACGTGTTATTTTTTTGTCCATGTGCCTCCTACAGTAAATGGTTTTGATCTCACTCCCCCTTCGCTTCAGCCCCATGCTCCCATGCTCAGTGCAAGGCATAAATCAGCAAAATTAATTAATGATTCTTTGAGAGCACTAACGCTTCCAAGTCTTTCAATGCCTTCATTTAAACAGTCAAGGATGTGAAATGCTTTTCAAACGCTCTGCAGTGATGGTGGTGTGTGCATTGTTTATGTGGGGGATGGCAGGCTGCTGCCTTTACAGTTTTACTCAGTCTTCAGGCATTTACTGCAGGCCAGAAGCTGTAATGACTAGGAAAGAAATTTACTCTCTTTCAGACAGAGCTATTAAAAGAAAATTCTTGTCAAAGTAATTCTTATCTCACGACAGGATTGCTGAATTACTGTGTATTACGGGAAAGGGAATTGCAGATGTGTTGGCTCTTCTTCCCATCAGAACTATTGTTTTATTACAATTGTCATAAATGCACACACACACTTTAATAAAATCTTCTAAAATATGAAACCATGCCACATTAGGTACAGAACATAAGATAATGTTATCAAAATTAAAGAGAAGATTGCTCAGACAGGTTGGCAGAGCGAGCGATTCCTTTTTTGGCTGTGTAAGTGCATGTCCCAAGCAAAAGCAAGATTGAGGCACTGAGGAATAACACTTCTGTTCCTCTGGGACACCCAGACAGGTGATTGCTCCTAGAAGAGACAGCTCAAACAGTCCCTTGCACTGACCCCTGTCCCATCCCATGGATCCCATCCCATCCCATCCCATCCCATCCCATCCCATCCCATCCCATCCCATCCCATCCCATCCCATCCCATCCCATCCCATCCCATGGATCCCATCCCATGGATCCCATGGATCCCATGGATCCCATCCCATCCCATCCCATCCCATCCCATCCCATCCCATCCCATCCCATCCCATCCCATCCCATCGCATCCCTGTGTCACCAGGGTGCAAATCCACGAGCACAGAGCTGTCTAATGTAGGACTCTGCAGGTCAGTCCCACAAGCTCCTCATGGTGAGAGCTCTCTGTCTCCAGTGAAAGATCCTGGCTAAAAAGGGATGACAATATTCGAGGTTTTATGCTGCCCCATAGGCAAAAAGGCCTTTTTGGTGCCTTCTCACCTCTGGGTCGTTTTGCATTTGTGTTCCAGCCCAGTTCCTGCCTCCCACCACCGAACCTTTTGCTTGCCTTCCCTTGCCCACAGGGCCCCCGTGGATGTGGCAGCCCCATCTGCAGATCTGCAATGCAACAGAGCAGCCTAAAAAAACATTTTCACCCACCTCTGGTTTTAGACTAAAATACTAAATCTAAATGTGCTTCAATTTCTATCACAAATGTCCAAGGCAGTGGTGTGGAAATAATATGTAGCTTAAAAAAGAAATCAGGAGAATTACTTTTCTCAGCCCCTTGCGTATTACAGAACATTAGTCCACCGACACCTTCCTGCAGAAGCTGTGCAGGCTGGGCTTGTTGCTATCGTTCCCAAAGTGTGCCCCAGATGCTTGGGGGTTCTCAGAGGAGGAGTGGCCGTGGGTCGGTGTGCCCATGTGTCCGTGTCCCCTGCACGGCCAGGGCTTGCTGACCCTGGAATCTGCAGCAGCCACGACACTGAAACCTTTTCCTCTTTGCAAGGGCATCATCATCTCTGCTCCCACCTTTAGTTTCCGTCTCCTAAAGCTTCTGCATGAGTACAGGACACAAATGTGAGATCAGGAAACTGCCAGATACACCCCAGCTGACCGATTAACCACAGCTCCGTGTGCCTGCGGTGATGGGCTCTGATAAACAGCAGCGCCAACAACCCTTTGCCTGCTTCTCTCTCCCCAAATGTCCTCTCCATGAGCTCCCCCTCTCCTCCCCACAGGGCACCACCCTCCAGCAGCAGC
Source organism: Acanthiza pusilla (assembly GCA_036630365.1). Lineage (NCBI taxonomy): Eukaryota > Metazoa > Chordata > Aves > Passeriformes > Acanthizidae > Acanthiza > Acanthiza pusilla. The sequence goes on from JAXCHO010000001.1 coordinate 6,171,630, forward strand.
CAGCTCAAGGACACAGCCTGGAGTGTCTCTCCAGAGGTCCCTCTGCTGAGAGGATGGGCCATTCCCGTTCCATAATCTGCATTTTTGTCCCTAAACAAACAACCCCCATGGATCCATACGTGCAGCCGCTTGTTATGGGCTGGGGCGGGGTCCCCTGCAGCCCTGGAGGCACAAAGCAGCTGAAGTCAAGGGTGCACCAACCCCTTGGTTCATGCCTTGATCTGCCTCCTGGGATGAGGACAAGGACCCACCTCGGTACAAAGTCTTTTTGCTAACCTGGCCCCTCCTGTAAACGGCGGAGGAAGAGGAAACCATTTTCCTCTGCTTTAAAGTTTTGGTGTAACTTGAGATTCAAGCTTTATGCAGATCGGAACATGTTAGTAATGTCTGGATAATAATTATGGCATGTATTATTATTTTAATATTTACCAAGTGCTGACCGAGTAATGCTTTTATTAAATCTTTAAGGAGGGTGAAATACATACCACAAGGCATGGTGAGATGAAGATAGTCTTCTGAAATCATTCATTTAAAATTCAATTTTACAGTCACTTCCCTGTGATCTACATTTAATCATATATTGGTTCTTTGTGTCTTAAATTATATAAGGTGGCTAATGATTTTGACTTTCTTTATGGAAGAATGCAAATAATATTTCTGCCTGGAGAAAGCATGCTGTGAACTTCTTACTGAAAAACAATTTATAATTATATTGATGTGCAATGGAAGAGGTTTAACTTTGCTGTAAGCTGGAAGTTTCTTTTCACTTATTGCAATTGTGTAAGAGCAATAAACCAAGGGTTATCAGAAGATCTCTATGTTTAAAATGCAGACTATGATATTAAATAACTTTTGTCCTCTGTTTTATTTTTCTCTACAAAGAGGAGAATCCACTAAAGTAATCTCACAAAATCAAAGAGCAGAATTTCAATATCCCTCATGTCTGATAGTTTGGGTAATCCAGTTCAATCCAGATTTTCTACTGATTTTTCTTGCTCAAAGAATATTTATCATAACCAGCCCAGTTAGGGTTAGATTTTTTAATCCAACTTGCACACTCTTCAGAGAATGTACAGTCTTCTGTCACTTGTCACCTAAGGGAATGCATTTCTTTATGAAAAAGCATTGATTTTAACTCATTAATTGGCTACCAAATTGATTGTAAGAATTAGTGAATTTGGTTTAGATGCTCCATGAAGATTTGAGTCACAATGTTGGTGAAGTATTGAGGTTTGGGCTGTGGATGGTGTGTCTGGACTAGTCTTCACTGTAACATTTGGTAACTGAAGCAATTGGCCCTCAACTATTTTAATTTAAAACATGTCCACAGGCTTGAGAGAAAAATCTATAGCAGTATAATTATATGAATATATGAACTTCAAGACAGCTGAGGGACATAAAATCACTGAGAAGCCCACAGCCTAAAAGAAATGAGCACCTGATAGGTGGAGGTCCCTGACATCTGGATTTCACCGCAGCAAAGCATTGTGGAAACATGACTGGGTTGCCATTGCTCATATTCCATGGCTTTAGCTAAAGCTCTTCGGTTTTATACTTTGTTTTAATTCCCAGGTTATTAATTGCCAATACAGATAAGATGTCTTAAAGTGCGCGAGCTCTCCTTCCATTGCATTTCATTAGGACAACATCATTGCACTTCAGCCACACACCATGAAACATTTCAAAGCATGTCCAGAAAGGCAGTTGTATATATGAGGCACATTATTACAGGTAATATATTTTGCTGAGCTGCACAGCCCTGCAGATAAAGAGGCAGCACTGCCCTGGCTGCTGGCACAGCCGTGCTCAGGGCACACGCAGCATCCATCGCTGTTAAACACAAACTCTGTTACTTTTCCACCTTCTTTTTCTTTGCCTCTCCACTCCCACCCTTCAGACACCAAGGCTGCGTGCCTGCCTTTGCCAGGGAGGAGAACAGACTGCAGCCTGAAAGCCAAAATCCACAGTCAATACAAGGATGAATGCTTCACCACCAGACCCCTCGTGTAGTTATTTGTGTGAGAGTGAAGTTCAAAGGCAGCGAGCTACAAAACACTGCCAACCCTCTCGGTGTGAGAGGATGGGGAACTGAGCCCTTAATCCACGCTGGGCTGTCTGGGCAGCGCTCGCATTGACGAATTTCAGCTTTCCACGGAATTGATTAGAGCTGCAGCGCTGCTTCGCTGCCTGTCTGGGCTTGAGCGAGCCCTGTGTCTATTACCAGCCCTTCTTATCCTCAGAGAACCTCTCTCAAAGTTCAGCACGGTGAAGTTGCCCATAAGGCAGCATTATTCCAGTCAATACAAATATAATAAAAGCCAGCAGGAGAGCGGGCAGGCTCCTTACGCTGAACGAGAGCTCCTTATGCTGAACGAAAGCTCAGGAGAGATGTGATTTCTTAGAATAAGCAGAAATACACAACTGCCCTCAGATATAAAAATCACCAGGCAGTCAGGACCGTACTGAAGGTATTTTGTTTATTTTTTTTCCCAGCACTTGTGCATCTGAGCTTCCTCAGAGACCTTTTCTGAAGCTGTATGTCAGATTATACTTAACACCATTATCATGCTAAAGGCAAGAAGTCTCTATTAAGAGACTCCTAGCTGGGCACACATGCTGGCATATTAATTTTCCAGACGCTACGGTACCACTGCATTAAGCCATTGAGCTGGCTCAGGTATAGAAGGTTGTCCACAAGTCAGGAGATGCTCTCAGGTGCTTCCACCCTGCGTGGCGCAGCCCCCCAGTGCAGAACTGGGGTGGATAATCACAGCAACAGCAGACTGGGGAGGGTGAATCTGGAGTGCTCATTCATACAGACCTGGGATGTAGAAGAAACAGAGCATACGGTTATTTGGAATAGCTGAGCAAACTGGCTTTTTTAAAAAACATTGTTCTTTGAGGGAAGGTAAAGGGGAGTTTAGACTTGACTCATTTCTCCCAGTCTCCTTTCCTGTGATGGCAAAGTAAGTGCTCTGTGCTATTGTGAGGTTTATTAGATGGCTTATCACACACTTAAATGTAATCCTTCAGGCAGGAGATGTCTACAAATCCTATTCTTTAAACATGCTTTGGCTCCTGCTGATTTACTCTTTCTCACCCATCCATGCACCTATTTTTCATATTTATCCACTTTAAAATTGCATTAGCACCAACACTACACCAGTGTGCAGCTCCTGGTCTGGCTGTGTCCGTCTGTCCACCCCGCTCGCCTGACCAGAGCATCCCCTGGCTGCCTGCAGAGAGGCAGTGGGATTAAAAGGAGGTTTTTCTTGAGCCAGTTACTGTAGCTGGATTAAAGAACTGACATAACTATCACTGCTTATTCTGGCCTGATAGGTTTACTGCGATTCTTTCTGTAAAAGTCATATTTAGAAGGAGCCCGGTGGGGTGTCTTTGCACATGTCTAGAGCTGCAGCCGGTACAGAAACACAGGGTGCTAAACGTGGTGCTCTGGGTATAATCAGTCGTTGGCACAGTTCTGGGAGGAATTTTCTCCCCTTTCCAACACACTGTTACTGAACTGTCCTTGACCCCATGGGCTTTTCACCTGCATTTGATGGACTGAATGTTGACTATCTCTGAGTCAGGAAACAGGAGTTTGATGGGGGAATTACCTGAATGGCACCATCAAATCCTGCTCCCTCTGTCTTTAAAAGCTCTCTCCTTGTCTGCATTACTCCCTTTCCATTTGCAAGTACAAAAGGGCAGCAACGAGAAGCTCTCAAACCAAATGAAAAAGGAATAGCATTGGCATGGGACAATATGTTCACAACCCAGCCCCGATCCATGCAAAGTGAGGTCTCCCCTCAGCACACAGCCTGGCCAGGATTAGAGAAAACCCCAGGATTTCCTTTTATAATCCTAAAAGCTGTTGCTTGTATTTGATAAATAAACAGTCACTTTTATATACAAGCGAATGGTATAAATGATAGCAATAACACCCCAAGGTGCTGACAAACAAATTGTATATTGCAAACTGTGGGTAATGAGGGAATTGGGAATTGGGGAGGAGCTTAATTAACTCTGCCACTCCGCAGCAGCTGAGTTTTGTCAGCCCAAGACAGAGCAGAGAAAGAAATGCACGTTCCCGTGGGGGCCACAGGGTGCTGATAGTGATGGGACAATTTGTGTGGCTTCACACCCTGGGCACCATCACCCACCAGGGAACACAGCGGGGTGGGGGGAGAGAAAGGACCCACGGAGGCAGCAGAAGGAGAACTGTGATCCTCAGAGAAATATTGGAGGCAGCAGAGGGAAGAAAGGAGCATCCTGGAGAAGTCTGAATGTGGCAGGAGTAGAAGTGTGTTACATTTCACTCCTGGTTTGGTCCCACAGGAATAATTGCTTTGGACAAAGGCTGTATGGTGCTGCAGCTCCCAAAATACCAATCCCTGGCCACAGGCAGCAAGGAGAAAAAGGGGAGACAATGGTTTGGCAGGAGTTTGGGGTACATACCTAAGGGTAGTTTGCCCCATAAAGGCAGCACAAACATGCAGTTTTCAATGGATCTTCATAATTAAGACTGAGTATAGAAAAAAAATCCCTCAATTCCTCCATGAAGTCAGATAACACCAAACGAGAAAATTCCTCTCCCCCTCTCCTTGGCCAGCCGCTTCATTTAGGTAATTCAGACACCTCCATTCCCTCTCTGTGGGGTGCTAATGGATGGAGATGCTTTGCAGAGGGGCTGAGTCCCAGCACACACTGTGCCCCCTCCCCTGCAGGCACTGACTGCAGGCGACTGCCTGGAGAGAGAGATTTGGGGAGCCCAGAAACCTCCCTGCTCTTCATTTGCTCTTCACTGCTGTGCGTGCTGCTGCAGAGGAAAAAGCCATCAAGCCTTTGAGAGGGAGCAGGGATCGATGCCACACAGATCAAACCAGCAGTTGGAAAACTTTGGGTGAAAGTGTGATACTGTGAGTGCTTCCAGCTTGGTTTCATTCAAGTCCTGATACTGAGGTTTTAGTACAACGCCAATTTTAGCTCGAATTGTCTGACAGCTCCTCTTTGTGAACAGGAGCAATATTGACAGAATGGTACTTTCTGAAAGAAGAGTGATTTCTTTTTTTCCCCAGAGAAAATACACTCCATGTGTAATGGGATGATGCCGTTTCTTTTCCTTCTGAACTAAGGTGGCTTAAAAAGAAAGCCTGATATGCTGGCTTTCATTAGAGCCATGGCTTTGAGTTTTCTGGGAAAAATAGGTATTAGTTATAGGATCTGAGCCCATGCTATTTTCGGGAGGTTCCCCTTGGAGTTACTATTCAGGTGCCTTCTCTGGGAGGCTCGATGGAACACGTGCCCTGGGCAATTCCTGGCTAAATCCCAAGAGTCCCAGGCAAGGAAAGATGAAAACCTTTGCATTTTAATGGGGCTCTCATTAACTATTCTCTTGAGCTGAAGGGAACATGGTGTATTAAGTGGTGTCAGTGCCATAAAGCAGAATGTGACCTGGAGGGAGATGAAGGAGCCCTTCACATGGGCAAGGGCAGGACCAAAGGGACCATTCCCACTTCCTGGGCTCTCAAAACCTGCATCCTAAATCCCAGTTTGCTGTGCCCTGGACAGAGAAAACTGATTATGCTGGGAGAAAACAAATTGACAACCCTAAATCTCTCTGCCAGCCTCCTTTTTCCTTCATCATATTAATTTTTTCACATCTTGTCATTCATGTCATGGCATGACAAGACGCAGCAAGGAATGAGCAGCTATCAATGAGTCCTGAAATGACAGTATGATGGCAAATCACAAAGGCAGCGTGGCCATGTCACCTCTACAGCTCAGAAAGTGTGGGTGGGTTAGTGGACAGTGGATTTCCACCTTCCTCTTCTTCCTGTGACCTGCCTGCTGCAGGGAACTGCTGCCCTGGTGAGGGATAAATAATGGGAATGCTCCACACGCTGTTATGCAACGCTCTGACATACTCTGCCTAACCTCAAGGAGATCCGGAGATAGAAAAGTCAGCATCGTAATGAAAACTGTAATTAAAGTTTTGGTCAGATTGAATCCATTACATCTCTCCCAAGTCCCCTGTATTGATTTCAGCCCCAGCCCCGGGGATATGTAGTCTGATACCTCTGTAATCCTGCGAGCAGGGGCCTAAGCCCATCACACATGCCATTTGTGTGGCTTAAACCCAAGAAAATGTTTCCAACCAACTTCGGCTCTGTAGGATCCCTGTTTTATTGACTCGGAGCAAACGCCAGTGAGCGGAAGCTGTATCTGCCACAAGGAAGCTTGGCTTTTGAGACACAAGCTCTAAATAGAAGGGAAAGGGCTATTTTGGCTATATTTTTGTGTTGGCATAAAACTGCAGCAGATTGCATTATTCAGTGGGTAATGTAATGTTAATGCGGCCCTGTAGCTGGGGGCGAGAGAACTTAAGGTTTAATCATTTTGTAATGCACTTACATTGCCCATTTTAGATTTGTCAGCTGTCATAAATGAACTGCAGTTTTATCCCGGGACTATATATAGAATTACTATTTATATATTTTTTCATCTGCAGCTTATGCAGTTTAAATGAAAAAGAAAAAAAAAAAAAAGAAAGGAAAGAGCCAGGATGGAGCAAGGGGGGGGATGCGCCCTTGGCTCTGCTCCGTTCAGAGAATTCCTCAGTGCCTCCCTGCAGGAAAATGCTGCTTTCGCCTAAGCCTTGGCTTAGGTAGTTGACATTTTCAATAAAACAACACCCATTTTCAGCAGACTTTTAGTGTTGTGGGGAGTGAGGCACGGAAACGTTGCATGTGAAAATAGAGCCACATAGAAACGGCAGTTGGAGAACTTCTGCTCTGTGTCTCACGGATCTATCATTCACAAGCACCAAACTCCAGGAAATCCCCTCCCATGGCATCACTCCTCACCAGTTTTATTGAAAAACCATAATATCCTTTTGCATTCTAAATTCTGTCTAAAAGCCACCCACGTTACAGCTTTTTGTATACATATTTTTAGCAGTTCTCAAACAAAGACAATTCCTCCTTCGGCTGCCGAGTCCTGCTGCTTTCCCTGCTGCGGCTCCTCACAGCATCACTGGAAATCTCATGGCGCGTTGCAGACTGCCCGAGTGCTGATTAATGTCCTTGCCAAGAAAAGAAAGAAGGGGCTTGCAAATGGATTTGCTGCTTCTATCAGCTCAAAGTGTTTGAATGTGTTTGGTTTTTTGGGGCAGCCATTTGAAAAAAAAAAAAAAATCCGAGGGAAACTTGAGAAAGTAGAACGTCCTGCTGGTCATAAATTCCAAATATTCCCATTGTCTCCTCTTTTAATCAAATTCGTACTCTGAAAGTGATTTCTGCAGGGAGTTTTGCCTCGACTGTTCTCTCTGCTGCTACATCCTACAGGCCAAAGGAATTCTTTTCTACAGTGATAATAATCGGTGTTTTTTAAGAAGCAAGAATACCCCTGTTTTCATCCATAGCATTTACCTACAAAGAACATGATAATTTATACAGCAAATGCAGCCTGCGCTTCCTGCTGGACAGCCTGATTTATCGACTGTGCATCTGTTTCATATAAAGTGCCCTGAGCAGAACAAAAACCTCCATTCTAGCAAAACCAGGACAGTTTCTCCGGTTTTCAATAAATCATGTTCTACCTGTGGGATACCTTGTTAACGACTATACACTAAATCCAGAGGGGGTTTTCCTTTTTCTTCTTTTTTTTCCTCTTTCTTTTTTTTTATTTTTAACTATCCATCCCAAATATTCTGAGTTTCTGGGGCCATTTTAATACCCTTGTTGCCCAGGCAAAACTTTTCATTTCTGAGGGAGTTTGCCATTAGTAAACTGCCTACATCAAATATCTCATTAGTAATACACATCTCAAAAACCAGCCTTGTAAAACCATAAGGCAAAATCTTCCTTCATTCTGCTTGCAGTTTACATCTTTGCCTTTACCTAGCCATCTTCTTTTTCTACACTGGATGCAGTTGAGTTTCATTAAGGAGCCTGATTTCTATATCCAGAGAAAATACCTGGATCCCCTCTACAGGAAAAGCTTCCTTAGAATCATAGGATGGTTTGGGTTGGAATGGACCTCAAAGATCCAAGAAGGAGAGGACAGTGGCCCAAGCAGGAGAATGAAGGAAGTGAAGGGACTGACAGAGTTAGAGGGGAGTGGGATGAGGTTCCAGCAGAAAATGCTGTTTCCCCTTTGAGCCCATCCCTCCCTGGAGGAGACCCCAGCCCCGTGCCTCCCCTCCCAGCACTGCTCCCCAAGGACAGCCAGCACAGCCTTGCCGCAGGGAATTGCTCCTCACTTCTGCTGCCAGCCTCTCTCTCCGAATCTTCAGCACCAGCTTTCCTCTGGAAACCACCTGAGGTTTCAGGAAACTGAAGGGTGGGAGAAAATCCATGTTCCCAGTGCAGCTCCACTGAAAATGTGTTAGCGCGGCCAAACTGGGCCCAGGGGGCTTGTGTCTGTCAAAGGCACTGATACAAAGCCAAAATCGTCGTTTGAAGACTTAAATTGATGTAACTGGGAGTGGAAATTGTTTTTTTACTGAGGGCATAATTCATGCAGGAGGAGGCTCATAGCATCCAAAAGGCTTTAAGCTCGTGTTGCAATGCTGTCAGTGAAGCACAGAGGTGTCTGGGGAAAAGGGAGTACATTCCTGTGAAACACCAGCACGGGGAGCTGCCACAGAGCTCCAGCTCATTTCCTACCCTGTGGGCTGGAGCCTCGCTGCATCTGCATCCCCCTCATCCCCCAGCCTTGTCTGGTGAGCTCCAGCCATGCCAGAGGTTCCTCAGTGTAGTTGCACTGTTTTAAAAATCTTTCTCTTCTTTCTCGTGGAGAATAGAGATAAATTGCGTTCTTGTGCTGTGGCTTTAGAGTCCCCGAGGGTCACAGAGGCTGGCTGAGAGAATTCAGGCAGACGAACTAAGATGGTGAAAAGGAGAGTTTATTTACAAGAAGTCTCTTTATATATCCATTAATATTCTAGCAACTATTGGTCAGTAAAGAATCCACCTCCTAAAACCATTGTTCACTACCAAATAACACCTAATGCCAAACAAAGAGATTAAGAAAGTAAAAGAATGCAGCCTATCTCTATTCTCCCTGAGAAGGAACAGAAAGATTCCAAAACAGTGCAACCACATTGTGCTTTTTTAATCTCTGTGTTTTGGTACTGGATGCTCTAGGGTTCCAGCCAATCACCTTCAGGGGTGGAAAAACTGTCGACCAATAATTATTAGATTATTAATGAATATATAAAGAAAGTTTTGTAAATAAACTCTCTCTTTTCGCCATCTTGTGTGCTGCCTGCCTGACTTCCCTGTGAGCTTCCGCGAATCTCCACGAATATCCGAAAATTAGAGCCAACACCTCAGCAGAGCCATAAGGTCTCTGCAGCACCAGGTGCATCTGAGGTCCACTGTCCCCCAAATTCCCACTGAGGGCACCTCCCTGGAGAGGACTCTGGGGAGCTGGACCTGGAGCACAAGGCTTCGAGGCACACCCTGCCTCTCCTCTGGTGTTTTTCTAGACCATGGGAGTCTTGATTTCTGACAAGACCTCTTCTTCCCACTGTAATACAAATTACCTGTGTAAAAATCTCACAGATGGGATGAGCGGAGCCCTTGACCTCGTTTCCTTGCTGCACAAAGCCAGGTGGTGCTTCTGCCAGCTTCTCCATTGCCAGTCAGGAATCAAACAGTTCCTTGTCATTAAATTGCCAGTCCTTTGTCCCTGGGCAGAGTGCAAAATAAAGTCACCTTTCCAACAGTTTGCCAACTGTTGAGACGCGCTGCTATTTCCGTGTTATCTGCAATGTTATTTGCTCTGCCCAGGTGATGTGTCACCGAGCTGCTGGGCCAGACCTGGGGGATGAACTGCACGTGGCACTGCTCTAAAAACCACCTCAGCTCTGCAGGGGACACGGAGAAGCCCTTGGGCTTGAGGACACCTTGGTTTGCTCGTTCCTCTTCTCAGCAGGAGCGCCCCAGGCTCCATCTCGTGCTGCCGCAAGCTCCCAGGACAGCTGGCAGCAGCACGGGGCGTCCAGGGTGCCATTCTGGGCTTCTTCCTCCCTTCCTCCTTCCTCTTTCCAAAACACTTTGGTCTGTGGTGGTTGCATCTGTCCAGTGTTTTTTAAGGACAGTTTCTGTTTCTGCCTTTTTTCAGCTGTTTTTCTGTCTTTCTGATGCCTTTGCCAGTCTGGCCAGGGCTGAATTTGGCCCCTGATAGACACTTCTCCATTAGTCAGAGATTTGCCTCAGTGGCAGGGTTGTTCTGAGGTCTAATTAAGTTTACCGTTTCTAATGAAATTGATTTGAGATCCTGGGGTGGAAGGGCTTTTTAGAGGCCTTTTTATTAAAAGTTGGGATTTTTTGCTCCAACAACCTTTTTGTGTAAGACTAATTTTAGCACCCAGAAGTGAAGGATGAGTAATCCTTTCTCAGGCTTTGGCGATGTCAGCTGAAGCTTTTTCTCATTCACCTTTATCAAAGAAGCAATAAAAATTGCTAATCACCTTGACAAAGGTACTCACGTCAGGGTGAAATATATGGCAATCCTGTACACAGACAGGATCAAAAAGAATAAAAGTGCTGGCCTGAGCAGATTTGTGAGATCCAGACTGCAACCCTTGTGTCCCTCTTCCCATGGTAATTTTTAATCCAAGCAACCAGATAATTAATAGATGGTATTTGAGGGGGCGTCTGATATCTCACTCCTGAGGCATCACTTCCAACAGGCTGTCGCTGTGAACTACACACCATCCTCAGTCAGATAAAGTTTATAACTTCATTTCTTGAGACTCAATCAACCAAATCAAATATTTCCCGTGGAAGATTTGATTAAATGCCATTAAGATGTGGCAGAGAAACTTTCAAAATGATGAAAATTGACCAACTCGTTCTCCTTGCTTTTGTATGTCAAAGTTATCTTAAATCTTAATAAACCCTAATCAATGCACCTTTATACTTACACATAAATCGACCCTTCAAGGCCCTCCTTTGGGGGACTTTAAAGGGTGTTTGGGGTCAGACCAGGTCCTTGCATGTTGTTTCCTCCAGGGCCAACTGCACATTTGTTCGCTTTTAGTCCTAGAGCCTCACTGCCTCTGTGCCCTGCTTGTGTCACCGCCTTTTGTGATGGGAACTGAGCCACCCCAGTGTCATTTTGAGGGTCCACTGAAACCTTATCTCCCCAGACTTGCCTTTGGAGCAGCGCTGAGGGTTTGACTGATGCCCCATTTAAGATCACTAAGATGATTAAAAGAAGAAAATAAGAAGATTGAGATGTGACAGACATGGAATGTGATGCTCCTGTCCTGCTTCACTTGGTCATGTTCTGTTCCCAATGCCTGGACAATTAATAAATGCTGTTTGATGGGTTTTTTCACTTAAGGTAACTGAGAAAACTTGTCGTTTTCCAAGGCTTTTGCCTTTAGAGATCAGTAATATGCAACAGATAAAGGACTGAGAGGGACTTGGATTTTTAAATGGGACATTCCCCCCCCCCCCCCCCCAAAATAACACTGACTTGTTGAAAATGTGTTTTTCGCCTCGAAAAGAGATATTTTGATAAAGCCTTTATAACACTCTGAAATGTTTTTGATGTTTAAAATGAAATTGCTTTCCAGATATGCAATCTGAACCATGTTCTTGATCTTCAAAGGTAAAATAATTATAAAACAGAATTATAATAAGGTCAGAGAGGAAAAAAGAAACATTTCAAGCTAATCTAAGTATATTCAGGATGGACCTTGTCTGAATTTTCTTTTGCTTTTCAGCTTTCATTTCTTTTGTCCTAAGCTAAACCAGAAATATTTTAGAATCTGCCACGTGCAAAAACATTTCCTTGCCCAGCTCTAATTGCTCGATTGAATTATTTGCAGACAGATCACAACTCCCTTCAATTAATCAGTTCCATGAATGCTTTTTTTCCCCCAATCCCTGACCCAGAGCTCATTCAGGATGCCATGCTTTTGCTGATTTAATTACCCATTTCACTCACGTGGCCTGGGAGGGTTTCCTGTTTGCACAGGCCCTCACTTAAGCTCAGGATTTGCATACAGCTTCTAATTCTCACTTAACATTCACCCCTCCAAAACCTTTCCTGCCTCTGACCTCCCATGCTGGGATCCGTGTGGGAAGCTGATGCACGAGGAGCATGAACCCAGATGGAATCAATTTGTTTAAAAAGCTGAGAGGACTTTCACTGAGGTTTTTTTGGCATTGTTCGCCCAGTCCTAATTGCTTTATAAATTTAATGGAGTTAATTCTGGCCACTGGGTGCTGGGCTGGTTGTGGATGAGCGGTGTAAAGGCAGCGCAGAGTCACAGAACCTCATCTCTTGGCACAGGGAAAATGCTGAGGAGGAAAATGAGGAGCAGGGAAGAGACCTCCTGCAAGTGAGACTTTAGACTCCTGTGCAGTAAGTTGGAGACCCAGGTGATGTTCCTAAAAATTTTTGAACTTCCATTCCCCTAGGCCAGAAAGGTGGTAAGGAACAGCTTTTGTTTTTTTGGGGGGTTTGTTTTGTTTTTTGGGGTTTTTTTTGGTTGTTGTTGTTTGGTTGGTTGGTTGGTTTTTTGGTTTTTTTTTTCTTTTTTTTTTTTGTCTACTCCTTTGTTCATAAGGGCTGGCTACTGAAACTACCAGAAAATCAGGACTGCCAAGATATCTCAGTGGCTCATGAAAAACTGTTGAGTTTGGTTGTTTTGTGAGGTTTTTTTCTGTGTGTTTCTTGTTTGTTTTATTTTGGTTTTGTGGGGTTGCTATAGTGGTAGTGGGAAGTCAAGGCTTTGATTTTGTATGAGAGTAACTCTGTCACTATGAAGAATTTATAAATAAGTTCTGATTTAGGGTAAATCTGTAGCTCTTCTGTTTCTTTGTCAGTGGAAGAAATCTTTAAGTATGCTAAACCTTTCTGCTGGTGATTACTGCAGGGATTTTTACTGCAAGGTACATCTGCATTTTATAAGCAGGATTGCTATCCAGGTAGATCTTTCTGATATGCATCAAAGGCTATATCTGATAAGGTTCTCCTCAATTGAAGGTGACAATAATTATAGGAAAGAAATTGGTCTGCTTCTGAGAATATCCCAGAACATTAATTTCTCTGGCCAAACCAAGATTCTGAAGAACAAAATACTAAAATTGCTTGAGATGAGGCTTAACACTCAATCAGCCAAATTCCCTTTGTGTCTCTTACCTGCTCCCCCAGCAATGGGCTGTAATCTGCTTTTGTACGTGGATAAGAAGGGTGAGGAGCGGTGTAATTCACAGAAAGAAAAATATATTTGCAAAATATCTTTTCTTGGCATGTTGCCTACAGAGTCATGCAAAGTTTAACTGCTACAGGATCCCTCCAGAGCCTGGCCTGGTGCAAAGGAAGGTTGCTCTGCTGTAGTGCTGCCCCAGGCCATGCCCAGGCTCTGCCTCTGGCTTGTCCCCTGCTCTGGTCTCAGGTACTGTAAGCAAAACCCAGCAGCCAACTCACAAAATTAACTCTGGAGAGCTCTGGCTTTATTTGTAGTTATTTTGGATTTTGGGGCTGCCATTTGACAGAGCTTTTTGTGGATCTGCTCAGAGAGGGCAGGCCTGGGATGGGCAGTGCACAGCCACAGCAGGGCAGCTGCAGAGAGTAAAGAGCCCAGCCATAGCTTCAAGTGTCAAGGAGAGCAATAAAACCTTATCAAGAAGGAATCACAAGCACCTAATGAGAATCAGATGCAGCATAAAATATGCCATGGGCATGCTCCTATCCAGATGCGCAGGCAATTATGTACAATAAACAGCGGATAATTTGGTTTTACATCTTATTTTTCATCCACAACTTCAGAGAGAAGTGGCTTGGTTCCTGGCAGTGGTGTGGAGGAAAGCTGCTGTTGAGCACTCAGCGATTGCTCGCACAGAGCTGGGGGTGATGGAGCTGCCCTGGGACACCTGGAACTGGAGCTGGAACGTCACTCAAGGGGGGCTGGAAAAAACATCATCAAGTGCCCAGCTCTGGCTGGGACCTGCGAATGAGAAGGCTGTGGGGCAGGAGAGGTGAGCCAGGGTCCCCTCAGCTGGGGCAGGTGATGGTAATGCAGGGCTGGGGTCCCTGAAAGTTCTGCTTCTGGAGCTGTGCCATGGACCACGTGCAGAGAGGAGGGCTGGCTCTGCAAGGTGTCCTTGGGTGCTGGAGCAAACAGTTCTGCTGAAGCTGTGACTTTGGATTCAACCTGAGGGCTGGAGGAGGGTTCTACCTGCTGTGCTTCCTGCTCCTGATGCTCTGGTTTGCCGCTGGAGGGTCAGAGGGCTGCAGGGCATCAGTGGCAGATTTGCTTCCCACGTGAAAAGGAAAGTTGCTCCCAGCTTCGCCTGCCTTGTGCTCCTTGTGGTGTCACGTATGAGTGCATTTGTTGTGACAAATGCAGAAAACCCTGGATTTAATGAATTCCACTTCGAATGCAAAGGGAAAGGCGGCTGTCAGTCAGCCCAGAAGGGCTGGAAGGCAGATGGTGTGGGTGTTAAGCCTTGCTTGGCCTTGGTGAGGGGCATGAAGCTGGGCAAAGTGCAGAAAGCCCTTGCTTTTAAAATGGAACACGCCTTGGGCTTCACCTCTGAGGGCAAGGTACTGTAAAGGGGAATTGTTTGATCTAATGGAACGATGTCTTCTCCACTGGGGCTACTTGGAGGTTGCCTGACTTGTATCCAGATTGGGAATCTCAATCTGGTTTGAGAGGAACCACTCTGATGCTGCACTGCAGAAGTCATTTCACTCAGGGGGGGCTGGTAACAATGGGACTCATCCTCCCCATGGACCCAAACCCGCCTGACAGCCTCACTGCTCCCCACCACGCAGCTGACTTCACAAAACCCCTCCTGACCTGCCCCACAGAGCAGGGAGCTGCTCTGAGGCAGCCCAGAGCTCTGTGTCCCCACCACCCTCTTGCCAGGAAGGTTTTTACCCTGCGCTGGTGTGTCTGATGAGGCAGAGCTGCTGGTGCTGCTTGGAGAGAAAAATAATGTGTTTAGGGCAGGTCTGCAGGAACTGAATGCTGCTCCTTCTCCCTGGGAAAGTGGTGCCCTCAAAGGTTTGGCCCTCTGTTTCCCATGAATTCTGGTCTGAAATCCTTTCCCTGGAATGTGGCTGAGCAAGGATGCAGCTCCCCAGATCCAGGAACAGCCCAGGATAACCAGCCCCTGCTGTTGGCACCCAAAGGGGAGCCCAGCCTCCAGCAGAACCCAGCTCCATTCCTGCCAGACCTGTGTAATTGAGCCAGATTTGTGTTAATTACCTACTTACCTGTGAAAACCTTCAGGTTCAGGATTAAGGGCAAGGAAATTATACTCGGGGGATATTTTAATGAGCTGAAAAACCCATACTTTGTTGTTTCACAAGTCACCTTTTTTTGCATTAAAACTTCCCGGGCTTATAATTAGAAATTTAATGTTTTGTGAACTGCAGTTGTTCAGAAACTATGGGGGAAATGGTTTATTTCCCAGCTGCCCTCTTGCTTAATGAATCCTCTCAGGTTTGTTTTCCAGTGGTTAATAACACAGCACTTATGCCCACCCTGTCTCACAGAGGAATTTCAAATCTATAGGGCACTTATTTTATCTACATATGTATAAACTCAGGCTGTCAGTGAACCAGAACTAATGCAAGTGTTTGGCTGTTTGGAGCAGAGAGAGTGAAGGAAAGGTAGGCGGTGTGGGGACCACAGCCCCGCAGGGACTGTCACCTTGTGGGCTCACAGGAGCCAGTCTGACAGGCAGGGCGGCATGGGGGGAGATGCTCAGGGCAAGGACTGTCTCCTCCAGAGGCCATGGCACCATGCAAAACACTTAATAAACGTCACAGTTTAGAGGCAATTAGGTAATTGTACCTCTCCGCTGTGCTCCTGAGTCCAGCACAAACTCGAGCTCTCAGGCAGGTGTTACCTTGATCTCTGCAAAGCTGATTTTTTGAAGGGGCCTTTTCATTATGTGGTTTTTTTCTTCTTTAAGTCCAGAAACTGCAGCAGGAGAGCTGCTGGCTGTTTTCTGCTTCTCCCCAGGGCACCAAGCTACTCTGCCCTTCCTAATATCACCAGCCACAGCCCATGCCATGCCAGGCTGCTGTTTTAATGCAAAATGCTCCCAGTTTTAGGGATAAATGCATGTGTGCTGGTGAGGCTTGGGGTGTGTAGAGACACCTCCCTTGCAGCTCTGTTGCAGACACTGCCACTGAAAGAAGCTGCACAGGGAGGAAGAGTCCGAAATAGCAACCAAGAGGCTGGGTACAGCTTCAGACTGCCTCCTCATTAATCTCAGAGCAAAGTCACTTAAAATAACCCTGACCTTCCATTCCCCATCCATTTGCAGGAGTCTGTCTGATTGTTCCTGTTCCAAGACAGAAGACTGTGGTGTGCATGGGCTGCTCCTCCAGCGAGCTGGGCTCAGAAGAAGAAAGGCTGATGGGGCTTGGACTTGGCACTTTGAAGCTCAGAGGTCTATCCAGCAGGGAAAAGTGTTTATCTGAGCTGGGTGGATTGCAGGAGGGCACATTTTTGGGTCTGGCTGTGCACTCTTTCCCCCTTGAGGGAAGCAGGTGTAGGGAGGGGTGTCTAGCAGCGGCAGCAGCAGCACAATGAGCCTGAAGGATGCCTGGCTGCAGGAGGAAGCTTGCAGCCACAAAAGTAGGTTTCTCCAATCTGGAAGCTGGGTTTTTAAGCCCAGAAGCTGGCTCCTCAGTGGGAACATTTGGGGAACAGCTGGTATCAGCTATCACTGCTCCTCCTTGTCCGTGGGGATGGATTGCATTGCTGTAAATCACTGCCTTGGCAGCAGTCCCTGTTCACACCCCATGCCTTGGTAAAATCGTAGGCTGGGAGTGGAAGTTGTGGAGCATCAATCCTGGCTTTGTGCCACCTGGGAGTGAAGGCAATCCTCGGGTACCATTGGGTGAACTTTCTAGGAGCTTTTTACTGCCTGAGAAGTGGTTGTGAGGGACAAGAAAATTTAGATCTAACCCACATGATCTACATATAGCAAAAATCCAGATACACCCAGAAGGAAAGAAGGGAAATTAGGACAACAGAAGTTGATGGGCTGAAAACTTAATTAACATGTTGAAAAATTTGACCTGATCTCAGGCTTTTTCCTTTTCTCTTTCCCTTTGTCACTATTGATTTGGATTTTAATATTACCGCTTAGGATAAATTTTCCTCTGAAATTAGGAATAAATTATATCAGCTAAATGTCAGGCTAATGTGTTAATTTTGTTGCAACACAGTGGAAACATGATATAACAGAATCTCCCTCCATGTACCTTCCTCTGGTTTACTCTGGGTCTCAGCTAATAATCTTGCAGCCCTGTAGCTTCAAGTAACCAAATAACTTAAAAGTTTTCTCTTTATTGCATTCATCTGTTGTGCTGGGATGGGGAGCAGCTCCTTGTGATACACTTGGAATAACACATCTGCTGCTGTGTTATTCTGCTCTGTGTTCCATCCCAGCCCATTCCCTCGCTTTCCATGGCAAACGAGCAGCAGAATGACAAATAAAAGCCATGGTTGCCTTTGTCAGCGCCAGCTCCTTGTGCTTCAGGCTGGATGAAATACCCACACAATCATGGCACCGTCCCATATTTATTTAAAAATATTAAACTATTTATAATGGAGGGGTCATCAGCATGCTGCATTCATTAGCCAGGGCTCCAGGGAAGAGACGGCAGCAAGCAGAAAACACAAACAGGCTCTACACAAAAGGAGCAAAGAAGCATCCTTTGGAAATGTCAGTGCTGAGCAGCAATTAAAACCAGCAAAAGTTAAAATGCAGGGAATGCCAATGGTGTGAGTACAGCAGCCAGTCCTGATTGTCGGGGACGTGGTGGGATTCCCATGGATGTAAGGATAGATGGTACGGTCTGTGCTGCACAGAAAAATGTAAATGGATTTTCTTTATCAAAAGAAGGATTAAATTGCTGCTTGTGTGGAGAGCCAAGAGTGGTGGGGGCAGGCATGCAGCAGGTCAGGGAGGGAGGCAGGGCTGGGCTCATGCAGGAGTTGTGTCCTGCAGGATGCTGAGCTTCTCTCCAAACTGTGGGGTGGCTGCCAAGCTGCACGCAGGTGAGGGTGAGGTGTCTGCCAGGAGCAGGCTGGAAAACATCACTTGAGGGGAAGAGACTGCTCTGCATGACATGCTGTGAGTCCAGCATTGGCTCAGGCTGCTCAGAAATGGCCATTTGACCTTGCAAAGCACTTTTGGGCATTGCAGGGCAAGTGGTGTGAGAGGCAGTGGGTAAAAGGAGGGAGTGGGGGGTGTGCTCTCTCGTGGAAAATGTTTCTGAGCAAACAGGAATTCATCCAGTGACTCCATCTGAAGTTCCTCCACGCTATTGCAGTGGTTTTATAACTCTCAGTGCCTTTCACTCCATCTCCCACTGGAATTTGTTCAGAAGGGTTGTTACACCTCGTGCCATCCCATCCCTGCTGACTTTGCATGAAGGGAAATGCTACTGTGGTCCTGAAGCTCACAATTAGGATAATGAACTGAAAGAGGTCAGACGAGATGAAATATTCATCTTTGGCTTGCCGTGCCCTTTCAGAAATTAATTTACATTGGCCAGTTACGTGGTACTTTTCCTTTTATATTTTCTTTTCTCATTCTTTTTTAAAATAGACATGGATCACATCCAAAACCCAAAGTGCTCAGATGGGCTTTGGAGCTGTCCCCGGCTCTTTATACTTCCCATTTTCCGGGCTGCCTTCTGCAAATGCGTTTTTAGAGGTTTCTCACTCCAATTTTCCTGTTACCTGCCCACAGGATTTTCATGTTTTTAATGACAACAGAGTTGCAGCTGGTGCAAAGTGGCCAAAACAAAACCAGGAATTGTGTTTCCCTTCCTTCTCCACCTCAGGGTCTTCTGCCTCCCTGATTTTTGCCTTTGCTCTTTCTCCCCTTCTGCCCTGAAACTCCACTAAAAATTTCCCAGCTCTTAGCAGTCCCTGCAGGCACAGAAGGAATGATCCTTAATTCCCAATTTCCATTCTACTTCCAGGCTCAGGGCTTTTTATTTCAATGCAGAATTATACAGAAATTCCTACAGGGACTCTTCACATCCATATTTCCTTGTAGCACTGCTGCTGAATCATCTAGGAACTGAAACTTGCTTGGCTGGAGAGCGGTGTGTTTTTATAAATTATCGACATGCTGAAATTGGCCCCGGTCCAAGGCAAGCCTTCCACTTTGCTAATATGCCTTGGGTCTGATCCCCGTCACAGTGAGGAGGGTGAGGATGACTCATGTGCAGCCGGAAAGGCTGGATCTGGGACCTAGTGACACATATGGGAGGCGGAAACCGGGAACATATATGCCAGCAGTGGATTTGTAGCCAGCACAGAGCTGCAAAGACATCTCTGCTGGTTCAGATGTGGTATCCAAAGAGTCACCGGGGAGCAACAGCTCCCAGGAGCAGGTAATTCACTCTAGGAGCTCTGATGGGCTCCTTTCTCCCAGCTCTGGATCTCTGCTGGGCAGTGAGTTGTGTCTGTCCTTGAACAACGCAATTCTGTTTCCATGGATCTGGATCTTCAACTAAAAGCTCGTTTGATTCAAGTCAGGAGTTTTAAGACCTTATCCTGCAGCAATAAAGAAAGAAACAAGCCTGGCAGTAAAAGGGTGTTGAGGGATGTATGGAGATACGATGTCCATCCATACGTGGTGCTGCACGGATGGATTTATTGCCCAGGGTTTTGCGCAGTGGTCTTGGGATTGTGGAAAGCTCCATGACGTCATGCTGAGAACTGGGAGTTGGGCTGTTCGTGCTGTGTGATGGGAGCAATATCCTGATTTATCCCCGCTGCGGTGGCTGCCTGTGACAGGTCTGGCAAGCTGCTGTCAGCAGAGCCAAGCCGTGGATGCCGTGACCTCTGTGGGCAGAGCAGGAAGGTGGAGCTGCTTCCTCTCTGAGCCTGCCTGCCAGGGACATGATTCAGATTTTACAGCTAATTGACTGCACTGATCTTGCTGCCAGAAAGGGATAATATTCAATGAGTCGCTTGTCTTTCAATAGCTGCTGTCCAAAACCCTGCATGCACCTTATAAAACCAGTCCTGTGACTTGGCTGACTGGTTGCTCAGAGGCACACACTCTCCCACGACCCCCTCTTTTTCTTTTCCCTGCTGCTCTGTGCCCTGCAAGCAGTCCCTCACCTGGGAGGAGGTGGGGGCTGTGTGCTGAGTGACCCAGAGATAGCATTTGATGTGATTCCCCATATCTTTCTGTTTCTGATTAAAGCCTTGCTCCACAGAGGCTAATGAGCCCAGAGGAAATTAATGCCATCAGCCCCTGGTAGCAGGAAGAGATGGACTCTAAACCAGCCAAAACTCACTGCGGACACTGGTTTGAAATGCCATTAGCCCCAGCCCCTTGTGCTGAGGGCTGCGTATTTTTGCTCGGTATTTTGGCAACCAGTCAGCCAAGTCACAGGACTGGTTTTATAAGGTGCATGCAGGGTTTTGGATAGCAGCTATTGAAAGACAAGATAAGAAACCCCTGTGGCAGACAAGAACCAATCAGCCCATCTGCCACCGAATGCAGCGTGAGGAAGGAAATTTAGGAAACTTGTAAATACCACACCGAGGAGGCCAGCGTGAGCTGCTGCTGCCTGCTCCTGGGTCTGCTCATCTGCCACCCAACTGCAGCTCATTTGTTAACTCTTCTTCCCCAAGCTGGCTCCCAGCAGAGCCACCAGGGAGCCGGATTTCATCCCTGCCCTGTGCTGGGGAGCAGTGCCAGGCTGCAGGATCCGGCCCATCATACTTTTGTGATGATGCTCGGAAAACACAGAGCGAACAATGCCGTAGGAATAACTTAGCCCACATCGGCTCTACGAGAGCTGTTCCCATGATGTTTGCTCAGCCCCTGACTAATTTAGCACACAGGATGGGCTGGCAGATTATGCAGCGAGACGCGCTAATTCGGGCCTGCAGTTCATGTGAAAGAACGGCGAGACGGGCTGCGAGACAATGCGAGCTAATATTAGGACGCCAGGCAGGGAGTCAGGAATCCCAATCCCGGCTGCCACTGACCTGCTCCCAGGCCCCAAATCCCTCTTTGGAGCAGTCTGGAGAAAAGGAGCATCTCCCTTTATATTAGCCCTGGGAGCTGTTTGTCCCAGCCAAGGCTGCTGGCTGTTATTCTGTATAAATAGTAATGATGATCACAATCTTTCCATAGGGGGTATGGCACGGAGGGGCAGCGCCTCATCTCAAAGCTGCTGCTTTTGTTGGACCAAGCTCAGATGTGCAGGAGATGCTGCTTTAACATAAAGATGCTCCTGTGGGACCAGAGAGCAGTAAGTTGATCGGGGATGTTTCTGTGAAGATACAGCATCAGACACCGCCATGAATTCTTCTGCTTCAGTGCTCCAAAAGGCAAGATGGGGTTTGTATATCTTCCAAATCACTGAGTGATATCTCGTGGTGTGTTAATTGGCTCTGCTCCTGAGAATATTTGTGTGTGCTCAGCCTTACACATGTGGCTTGTCTGCTGCCTGTGAATGACTCTCAGGAGCAAAGTAAAGCCAGGCCCCAGATGGCTGCAGATCAGGGCTGTGCTGTGTGCTGTGCCTTGTCTGTCATGCCTTTTGCCAGAATCACAATTCTGACCCAGGGAGGGATCTCCGAGCTCCTCCTCACCACAAAGGAAGAGAATATCCACACTGCTCCAAAGGAACTCCTTTCCCAAACCTTCAGCTTGTCCCATCATTGTGCCTCATTGCTATCTTTTTATTTATTTCTTTTAATCTTGTTGAATCTTGTTGAGGATACTTGGGCAAACTTTGTGAGGATGAAATCAATTCTCTATTACAGAAATCTTTCCTCAACTCAGTGTTTTTATGAGGGAAAAGGGATTTTTGCTGTTTACTCTGTATACAGAATTGCTATTGATATTCTGTGCATTGATCCTTTACTTTTGAGAAAAACAAACCCTTTCAAAGTGGAGCTGGTGGACAAGATACTGCACCGATACAATCCCGTGTGCCAGTTAGTTTGGGGAAGCTGAGCCTTTGTGGCTAGTTTTATTTCAAACCAAATAATGAGATCGACACCTTTAATTACTCAGCTCAAGTTGTTTGAACTAGACTTTGCTATGGGGAGAGGTGGGTTATTCCCAGCTTTTTCTTCCTGATTTTTTTCCATATTTAAGCCATTAGACTTCAATACACATCCACCACTAGGGACTACCAACTTACTCAGCATGCAGCATCTTTAAACAGTTCAGACTTTGCCTCTTCTTTATGGCACCATAAAGACTTATAGCAGAAATCTTTCCTGATTTAGCTTTAGGTTTTAGGGGTTTTAGGGGGAATGAATAGCAAGTGTTGTGTTGAAGAGAGAAAATAGAGAAGAGAGGGCTGGAGAGGTGAGGAACAGGGGAAGGACAGGGAGCAGCATCTCCATAAGCCTCAGCAGAGCTGGGGGTGGAGTTTAGGATGCAGTGAGGCTCTCTGTGTATCTGCAGAGGGAATCAGGAGGATGATAAAGGAAAGGAGAGAATGAGGCTCTCGAGCCAGAGTGAGTTTGGATGAGTCTCGGTGCCTTGGGCAGCTGTGTTGAGCTCCTGCAGCACAAATCAGAGGTGCTTTTCTTTTTCAAGCAGCAGAAGCAGTAAAGGGGAGGTTTATCAGCTGAGACAGGTGAGTTGGGAGAGCTTATCTTAGCAGGACACAGCTAGTGTCTACTGAAGAGTCTCTGGTAATTCATGTGGAGCCAATAAAATAGCAAAGAAAAATTCCTGGGGAAGAATGTGACTTAATAAGACTTAATATCTACCAGACTAGAAGGAGGAATTTGCTTCTTTTCTAGCTTGATCATAGTTGAGAAAAACTAGAAAAAGCCAAGATTTTCTTTTGTTTTCTTTTGTTTTCTTTTTTTTTTCTTTTCATTTTGGAACTAGTAGTGTGGGTACCAGAGACCTCCACTCCAATAAAATCTGTCCCAAATGGACTCTGTGTTGAGGTTTCCTTCATGTTTCTCTCAGAAAGTTGAAACATATGGCAGGCTTAGCTTCCCTTGCAAAGCCAATCTGATCCCTGCTCTAACCAAGAGGCTTTGCCCGCTCTGCTCCCGACTTCTCCAGAGCTCTCCAAGGCTGGGAGCAGCCTGGCTCCCTCCTTGCCAAAAAGCCCCACCCACAACATTCATACCCTGGAACAGAATGGCTTCTGCAGGGAAGATACGCTTGAATGAAATGAATAAACTTGGGAATACAAGTGCTAATGACAGTTGATGAAATCTACAATTAGTAATTGTGTTGGGTTTTTTAGAATCTCGCTTTTTTTAAAAATGACTGGACACCCCCAAGGCCGGCATCCCCACTCCCAGGTGGTCACTCTGTGTCCCTGTGCTTGCACCCAATAAGCTCAACCACATCCCAACATGCCCAGCCTGTTGTGTGTTATTTAAGCCATAGGATATGACAGAGCATGCTTTATGGAGCCATTAATTTATGCTGTGGGTGACTTTAACCACCCAAGAAGTATATTAATGGCCCTATAAAATACACCCCAGAGTGTCTTAATGTGGTTATGAGATTGATCTTTGGTTTTTTATTCCACTATGTGCGATATTATTGAAATAAATTGTAGAGGAAGCTGACACAGGATCCCAGTAAGGGGAGAGCTTCCTTTTTCTTCCCAGGATGCTGTGGTCACAGACTCACTCTGAACCAGCCCTGCTGCGGGAGGCTGGAGATGTCCCACGGAAGGGGCTGCCTTTTGGGATGGAGCTTTCTGGCCCAGCTCTGCCACTGACCTTAGGCAGTAGCTGACCCTGCTGGCTGCTCATGGAAAATTTGGAAAATTTCCTATAACTACAGGGTTTGTCCAGGACCTGGTGTTGGGTCAGCTGTTGAAATGTTTGCCAGAGCCAGGACTCAGAACAGCACCAGCCCATCTCCTTCTTGCTACCAGAGAGCAGCACCAGCCTGTGGAGAAACCCTGGATGCTTCACTAAAAGATCTCCTCCAATAAAAGTTAAGTGGGATTAAAGATCTCCTCCAATAAAAGTTAAGTGGGATTACTATAAAAACAATTCTTGTTTGGGAAATAACCACAATACATGGCTTTCCTACTGACAGATTCTGGTAGTGTGAGTGTGCCAACAGGAAACTGCAATGTCTGAGAAACTGGATCTTGTTTAAAGTCTTTTCTCTCTCTTCCAGGATACATGTGCTCAGTCTTTCAAAGCCTTGAGGCCTGTGATATCAAAGGTTTGGGGCTTATCTGGAAATTAAGAATAAATTCTGCTGTATTAAATAATCTGTACTTTCATTTGTAGTCTTAATCATTGTCATCTTTTTTTATGCTATCTGGTGGGAGTACATGGCTGTGAACTGCCATAAACCCACAACATTCTCAGTGACTAGACATGGTTTTCCATCCCAAAAAAAGTAAAACTGTGGTTTCCTCAAGTTTCAGTAGGAAATCTGAGAGAATGAGTTGATGCTTGGGGGAGCTTTGACCCATTTTAGAATCCAGGACACAGCACGGAACTTCAGAGATATTTGAGACCAAGACCACGGGTCAATATCCTATTTGAAAGAACCATTTGAGCTGTTGTGTGTTTGTAGCAGGGCCCAAAGCATGCAGAGCACCTTCTGAAGGAGGAAGAAAGCACCAGCCTTCTCATCCTGACAAATTAGCGCTGCCAACACATGGGCCACCAAACCACAGTGACTGCGGACAAAAGAGCGAGGGAATCAGGACATTGAAGGTCTGAGCCCACCCAAATCAGTTTTTATGATGCTGTCGAGGGCTGTGAGCTGGTAAAGAGGCTGGACCAGCTGCTCAGGTGAGGTGCGATGGCTGCAGCCTGAGCTGCTCCCTGCCCTGTGTTAACGTTCAGCTTTCCCCAGGTAGGTGCCCTGTGAAGTTTCCTTAATTACTGCTCGTGAAGTGCTTAGAGACCCTCGCAAAAAGGAGATTATCATTACTAGAACTGCAGTAGTTAGGGATGAAGTCTGGTAATCATTAAATCAGTCCCCTGCAAAGGCAGGGCCACTGTCCCCTGGGAGAGAGGCCAGGCTGTGCAATGAAATGCAATGCCAGGTTTGGATGGAGTAATGACCCAATTATCCAGCAGCTGGTGTCAGGGACCCTTCTGGGCAGGAGCAGCCCTGCCATGGGTCAAGGGCTCAGTGCTGTTAAAGGCTGACCAAGGCTTCTTTTAAGAGAGATGGTTGGAGCAGCTGTGCCCTGAAATAATCCCTTTGCAGCAGTAAGGTGTCAGCGATGAGGACATGGCTCATGCCACAGGGTCAGCAATGAGGACAACAAAAAACCTTGGCTATATTTGAGCTGTTGTAAGTGGTGCCATCTTCCAGGTTCTAGGGCCATCCAGACTGACCAGCTGGTCCTTAACGGATGCAACAAGTAGATAAAATGGTAGGAAATTGGTCCAGGAGAAAAACCTGAAGTGACAATCTGAAAATCAAGAGAAAGTTCTGGCTGAGGGTTGCTGGTTTCGTTAATTACCAGCAAGAGCAATTTTGGGAACACAGTGGCCCAGACATGAGTACAGCATTAGGATTATGACGGGGACAGCTCACACTTTCATTACTGCTGCAGTGTTTGTAAGCAAACCGAAGAAGGCCCTTGGAAGTCTGTTGTCTCGTAAATTTTACTAGCAAAAGTGTTTTTCTAAACAGTGTTTTTCAAAAATTTTTCCATGAGGCATGAGTAGTTCTGTAAGATCTATTCAGGGCAGCCACGGCTCATGTGATGCTCACATGGATCCCAGATGATTTTTAGCTTAGCAGGGCTGTCACATAACACATCCTGCAAAATGATGGTGATGAAAATACGTCACACCCAGACCTCGGCTGTGAACAAGGGGCTCCCTGCGCCGTGAGCTCACACGTGTGACACAACTATCAGCCAGTGCATAGAGGAGAGAAAAACCCTTCCCCACAAGCCCTGCTGCTGCTCTGCAGAATCCACATTCCTCTGGAGCATTTATTGCCCGGAGGATCCAGCGTGATGACCGATCCACTCATTTCTGGTGAAGGCACAATAAAAAAAAGTGTGCTCTCATCCTAAAAATGACAAATTGGGCAGCTGGTTACCGAGCCAGCAAAAGCAGATGTGAGGCTGTTATTGCTGCTCAAACATAAGGGAACAGCACAGCTTTAAGCACGAAAATAAAGTATGAAAGTTCCAAATGGAAAGAAATGTCTTTGAAGCAAAGGAGGGCTAGGCACAGCAGGTACATTGAACTCCATGAGTCCACTTCTACCCAAAAAGGCAGGCTCTGCCCCCTCCTTGGAAGGACTTCCCTGAGCCCTGGCAGTCCCATCTGCTTCCCGTGGAGAGCTGGACAGAGGTGCCCGAGGCGCAGGGGATGAGCTGACTCACTGCTGCGCTATGTGACATTGGCCAAGCCTGCCATTGCCTCGCCCGGAGGTGGCTGTGCCACTCGGGCCGCAGAGCGCGGCTCCCGCGGCGGCGGAGCGGTGTCTGCAGCGATGGGAAATATCCACATGGGAAATTGCAGCTGGGGAAAGGAGCGACGGAATGCAGGGGTGGGGAGGACAGGCGTCCCTGCTCCATCGGGGACAGGTGCGAGGGCAGGGAAAGCCCCCCGCTCACCCCTCTGTGAGTCGAGCCTGGCTGCCCAGCCGGGCCAGCATCACACGATGCTAGGCTGAGCTCCTTCCCCGAGTACCGCCGCTTCCTCAGCCTGCCTCCTCTCCGGCACCGCGGATCCCTGCGGGACACGCTCGGCTGGGAAGATGCGACATGAGAGAGCGACGCGGGCAGCAGCGAAAGTCTGCGGGCAGCAGCGTCTGAGCGCACATTAGGGCAGCGCAGCGAGCCAGACCAGACTCTTTGTTTCCCTGTGTCACTTCTCAGTCCCGATTAGCGGCAAAATAGGGCACGCACACATCTGACAACTGAATTCCTTGCTGGAAGGGGTTCGGTCATGCATAAGACTGCTCAAAATGAGGCCTGGCTTTCAGGTTTGGAAGCATGGAGCATGACCTGGAAGGGACAGCTGGTACGTGCACGCTTACTCATTTTCCCGTTTTGAGTTTTGCACCAGTTCTGGGTAACTTTGAAGAGTTGTGGCCAAGGACAAACAAATGGATGCCTGTCCCTTTCTCCAGCAGCCAGACCTCGCTATTGGTCTGTCCAGCTTCTAAACAATTACACGCGGACAGGACAACGTGGGAAGATTATTAATGTCTCAAATTCAAGCACTCAATCAAAAAGTGGAGTGGAAACCTTAGAGTAGGAGCACGACTTTCACTCAGCCTTGCGCAAGCGCTTTGATACCACTTTAATGACGGGCTTGTGCAAGTTTTTCCTCGGGACTTGTACTTTGTGTCCCCTCCCGTAACAACCACCTGGAAAGCGCAGTGATTGCAGAGGTGTGCAGCCGGGAAAATCCTAGAAACCCTCCCGGGAAAGCGAAGTTCAGCCATCCCCCGTCCCCTGGAACACGAGCATCTCCGGGGGCTGAGCTGAGCTCTCGTTCCGGCCCCTCTCCGGGATGATTCCTCCGGGGGGGCTCACCCCCTCCAGCGCCCGCGGGGCGCCGGCGCTGCCCTGTCCCTTCGGGAAAGTTGTCCGTGGGAGCGGGGAGGAGCCGGGCCGGCCGTGCCGGGGGCGGGGAGCGGGCGGGGGCCGGGCCGGGCCGGGGCGGGCCGTGCCAGGGCGCCTGCGCCGGCGGCGCGGAGCGCGGCGGAGCGGGACGGACCGAACTGGAACAAAACAAACGGCGCTTTGTATCGCCCCAAAGGCTCCGCGCCCCGCGCAGCGCCCGCGGAGAGGGGCGGCAACACCGCGCGGCTGCCGGATTTGCTTTTTTCACCGCTTTTAAATTATTTTTTAATTAATTTTATTTTTTTCTTTCCCTCCTTAATAAGAGGGGAGAAGGGACGGCGCGGAGGGGCGGGCGGGCGGCGGTGCGCGCCCTCCGCGGGCGCGGAGCCGTGCGGGCGGTGATGGCCTGAGCGGGCGGCGGGTCCGCGCCCCCTGCGCACCTGCCGAGCGCGCTCCGCGGGCGCGGAGGGACGCGCAGCGCCATGTCGCGGGTCGTGCAGAAGAAGAACCACTGGTCCAGCCGGGTGCGGCAGTGCGCGCTGACCCGCGGGCCCGGCGGGCAGCTGGGCTTCCCCCTGCTCGGCGGCGCGGAGCACGGCGAGTTCCCGTACGCGGGCGCGGCGCTGGGGGACGGCGAGGCGGCGCTGAGCGAGGGCGAGCTGCTGCTGGAGGTGCAGGGGGTCCGCGTGTCGGGGCTGCCTCGCTACGACGTGCTGGAAGTGATCCGGAGCTGCAGGGACCCCATCGTGGTGAAAGCCGTCCGACAAGGTGCGAGGAGGACGCGCGGCGGGACGGGGGGACCGCGGGAGGTGTGGGGCCGGGCGGCCGCGGGCGAGTGCGGTGCCGGGGGTGCGAGCATCACCCTTGCTTGGGGCAGCGCAGGGCCCCGAGAGGCACGGCCGCGGGTGCCAGGGCCCCCACGCGTGTGCGCGCCTTCTGCGGGGACACTGAGGCACGGGCACCTCCTGGTCCGGAGCCGTCTGCAGCCGCCCCGCGGTTCCCTGCCCTGCGCCAAGCGCGGCGAGCAATTGCGTGAGACTTTCCCCGAGGCACCGCGGAGCCGCCAGCGCTCCCTGCGGGGAACCCACGCGTGTCCGGGGAGGCCCGGGGTCCGGCTGAGCCGTGGAGAGGCTGAGGGAGCTTCACAGCTGGGGGAATGGGGCAGGGATCCCCTCCTCCAGCAGCTGAGCATCCTCTGGAGCTGCTGAGTGATGAGTGGAGACTTGTTCTGAAAGTGCAGCGTGTGTTTGCCGGCTGCCAGCGTGGGAAGAAAAAGCTCGGACCCTCCTGCATCTTCCCTCTCTGGCTGAAAGGCTGCCCAGATTTACCTTTTCTCCCCCTGGTTTGCCCTAGGTGAGGGCAGATCCGTGCTGCCAGCCCTGCAGCGCACAGGTGAAGGAACAGACAGGTAGCTCTCCCGTTTGGCTGAGGAAGAGGATAGGAAGAGCCCTCCCGTGCTGGATTAAAACGATGCCACTTCTCATCCCTGTACACTCAACAGTCGCTCAACAGGTTAGCTAACAGGCCTGCCTAATGGGCTTGTGATTTCCAGGGCAGGACTTCAGTTTAGTGCCAGAAAACTGTCGGGGCTGCCGCAGCCACCGAGGCTTTTTGGACGAGCAGGAGGAGCAGGACTGCAGCTGGACAGGCGGAGGTGTGAGAGACGGAGGAGCACCCCGAGGTCAGCTCCAAGTGCAGGAAGGAAGGGAAGTTTTCTTCGTGTTGCCCAAGAGATTCCTTAGGGGAAAGTTTATTTGTCATCCAGGCGCGTGTGCGTCCCCAAGGTGGGGTTTTCACTCTGGCTTGTGGTGCGAGAGGGTTTTTCTTCTGTACTCGGTTCAGCCCAGCTGGTAGCTGCAGACAGAATTTATGGCCAGCTGGCAGGACTGTCACCTGAAGTCTGTCCCTGGGCTCACTGATGAGCTGAGAAGAAGGGCTGCAGGCACTTGTTTCACAGCCATCCTTCAAACCTCCGGAGCCAGAGCAGATCACAGCGATGGGGTGTCGAGAGGAGCTGAGCCGTGGCTGTGCACTCCCCCTCCACCACCTGCCCCAGAGCTGATCCGCCAAAGCACAGCTACTTGTTATTCCCTTCCAGGACTCAGCAGAAATATCCCAGAAAACTGTGTCAAACTCCCCAAAAAACAGTTTTCCTCTAACAAATGCCTATTTTCCCTACTGCATTCACTTCAGTGGGAAGTGGGGAGGGAAACTCAGCTTGGTTTCCCTGTCTAGGTGGGAGGGGGAGAAAAGCATGAAGAAAAGTATGAGGAAATTAGGCAGAGTTTTTTTTCACATTCTGATTGTTTTAGCAGAAGTATTAAAATACAGCTTGTGGTGTTGCAATGTGATCAGTGTTGGTGGATGAAGAAAGGTGTGTATAAAACCCTTCCCAACCAAACAATTTGTGATCAAACTTTTTGTTGTTTTGGAAACATGAGTTAATGTTAATAAAACATATCCTGGGAATAAATTGCAAGTGACAGAACTTGGTGGTAAATGTGTCTCAGCTCCAGATTATGGTCCAAAGATGGGGCAGAGAGCTGAGTTTTAGCATACTGGTTGGCTTTACCTGAAAAGTGGGAGATAAGGATTTAAAACCCAGCTGTGAGTCAGGGCAGGCACTTAAACCTTGGACTGTTCTTGTCCAGAGCTAAGAACCAAGCCCCTGGTTACTGTGGGGTTGTCGTTTCCTTTTTTTTTTTTTTTTTAAATTTACCCATATTTTAAAAAAATGCTTTATTAGCCAAGAATGTGGAATAGAAATAAATATTTGGTTTTTAAAACACTAAATATTTTTGTGGTCTGGGAACCAGTTCCCTGTGCCTGTCAATGATAGCCTGGCATCTACATGCTGCTCTGTGCAAAACAGGGATCTCCCTCATGTATCAGAATCATAAGCATAAAAAAGGAGAGTATTTTAATTAAAATGCTTTACTTCTGTGTTGATTAAAAATCTCATTATGGGAATGGCAACTGTCATTCAACAGGAAGTGTGTGGCACTCGAGCAGACAGCAAAGGAGTGTGCAGATAAGATTGTAAACATGTTTTTAACTATGATTTTCCTCCTCCTCCCAGTTTGTAGTGCCTAATTGGCTGGTGCTGAAGTGCTGGGGCAATATTAGCCTGGAAATGTATACATTTTATTGCCTGTTTCGTATGACATTTACAAGGCTGGAAAAACAGGAAATTTACTATAAATAAGTCAGTCATGCAAGCATGAGCAGAGAAAATAACGGTTCTGACCTTGCACTTGGTGAAAGAGAGGAGACCAGGATCTGAAATGTAGGTGGAATAGGCTGTGCATGGACTTTATCATTAAACCAGGCTTTGTAGACTTACAGGTTCTCAGGCAGTATTTTTTCCTCTCTTTTGTGAGTGGTAAGTTTGAAAAGTAGGTACAAAAAGGGGGGAGCCTCTGTGAAATCTCTTAAGGGGAATACTGATATTTAATACTGCTCATGTGGGATTTCTTGGTCCTCCGCTTAGCCTGGGAGAAAGAGTGAAGAAAGCTAAAGAACTTTAATGAAGCTTTCCCTTCCTTTTCCCCATATGCACCCTTTTTTGCTGTTACATTTGAGAATAAAACTGTATCATTATAGTTGACTGTTTTTGGGGGGAGAGAGAGAGAGAGAGAGGGAGAATCTTGCTGCCATGTATCTTAGTAACTTTCAGAACTGTCAAATGTGTGAAAAAACCTCAGTTAACATGTAGTGCTTTTATGACTGACTGTTTCCATCTTACATCTGTGCCTAAATTCTGATGAAATTGGCAATTAACTTCTGTGGAGTTAATAAATGTGTTTTTATTATTACGTGGTCAGTGAGTATGGAATTAATAGATTGAATTATAGGAGCAGTGGTCACATATTCTTGTATAAAGCTGGCATTGCCTTAACACAGTGATTTCCCAGCTGTACTGTGAATATTGTAGCTTCCTTGAATACATTTCACATTTGTCAAAATAGCTCACTTTGATAAATTGATGATTGATTGCATTGGATAGGTCAGTTATAGAATCAGGCACAGCATTTCTTCCCATGGATCTTGGTTAGCAGAGTCTAGCACAACAGAAATGGAGTTTATTGTACCATCCTACAAAAGAGAAGAATTAAGGCTAGATCTATAAAAAATGGACCATGTTTTGTTTGAGGCAAGGTATCTGGGTTTTCCTTCTGCCTCAGTGTGAGGTAGGCACATTCAGAGAGATTTTCAGGTTTTTTTGCTCCTTGGTTCAATGACCTGTGCAAAACCATACCAAGCCAGATGCTTGGTATGGGAAACTGTCAAAGTTAATATGTTTGTAAACTTACTTTATATTGTTTTTTTTAAGTTCTCATTTCAATGCTTTGCTTCCCTAAAAAAGTCTCAGAATCCCAAGCTCCTAACAACTAATTGCTTTGAAACAGGAGGTGCTGAGAGCAGTTTATGCAATTAATAATTTTGATAGAACTTTGCAGCTGGGATGATCCCACGGTAGGGAGGAGTTGAGGGTGCTTGTGGGGTTTTTTTTTAGCCCTGTACAGGGCAAACAGGAGCAGGCATGATCCCAAGCAGAAACAGTCACTGTTTACTCAGCGCTATCAACTGCATTTGTTTCCTTTCAAACATTAACTTGACCCTAAGATAAATTCTGAAATACAGTGCAGTGACTCAATGCTTCAATGTCAGGCTGGCATCTGCTTTACATGAGATGTTAAACTCAGTTACATATATTAGTGTGAGCAAAACCAACTTTCAAAAAGTTTGCGTGAGCTGGTATTTGAATCTTTTATTTTCCTGAGAGAGCTCGTGAGATAATTCCTGTGTGTTATTTTGGTTTTTTGGTTTTTTTTGGTAAACATTTAAAAAAAAAAAAAAATGAAGGAAAAGTCAATGCATCTGTAAATTCCTGTATGTTCAGTGGTTTAGCAAGCACAGGGAAGCAGAATGTCACTTTGCCAGTGGTGATGCTGAACATCCCACGCTGAGTGCCTGTGCCTGGCATTGCAGAGCCCTGCAGCGAGTGCTGGTGCCTGTGTGGAGCAGAGCTCGGGATGGATGTGCTGGGCCAGCAAAGGGAGAGGCTGTCCAGAGGCTGAGCCCTTGCTGTTCCCAGTTCACCTCTGCAGCATCATGCATGAGCTCCAAAAAGTGTTTTCCTTCAGTCTCTGCCTGCTCAGTGCCAGTCGCTTGCACAGTGAATTCTCTCAGTCATTTTTCCATCTGACCCAAATTCTTCCAGGACCCAAGTGGATTTCAAGTGGAGAGAAAAGATTTGCCATCTGAAAACCTGGGTGGTGTTTTTGGATTTTAGATTTATAAGGCCTGTTTTCATCTCTGGTTGGGTGATGGTTGGAGTAGTCACTCCTGAAAGGTAAAATAAAAAAGGGCAGAATCTCTTCGTCTCTCACTTGGAGCATATTTTGCTACAAGTCAGTAGTCTTCATTCTTTAAAGAAGTACTGCATTTAGTAGTCGTGAAATGTGTATGTCTTGTATTAAAATAGTGCCTTGAGGAAGACCTTATCTTTGCTGTGCCTGAGCTGACAGTGCAGTACTTGCCAGGATTTAGAATTTGATCCTGCTCGTGGCAAAGCAGTCATCCATCCTCTCCTGAGCCACAGGGTAGCAGCCCAGAGATGGACAGTAGAGCCCAAGAGCCACATCTTGCCTGTTACAAAAATTTCCAGGAATTGATGTGATTCTTTTAATGGCATGAAAGGGGATTATGCTTTCCACAATAAAGTTAATCTCTCCACCCATTGAGATGGGACTCCTGGCTCCCTCTTTATGGGCAGTCAGATCACAGAGCAATTAAATCACAATTATGGTCTAATTATGAGCAGTCATTCAACGTCATTGCAAAATAAGATGTTAACACCATCCTGCATGTTGTTCCATGTTTTTAAGACCGAGTTACATCTCCTGCATGAGTGAATTATTGACCTGCTATCATGAGATTTAAGATTCATCTTCCATGTTAGAAATGTAAGGAATTTTTTTTTTAACAGGTTTGAAAGCCAAACCAGCAGCAGCTCCTCATGTTCTGGGTTTGGGATTGTCATTTTCCTCTGGTTCAGCTCAGGCTGTGATCATTCATGCTTCTCTCCTGGCTGTTCCTGTATCTCTTGATCTGATGCCTGAGAAGCACACTTGCTCCTTTGGCAGGGTATGCATGCACAGGGAAACATTTGCCCCAGGGCAGCTACATTAAGGTGTAAAGATATTCAGAGCAGCACTTTTGTGGCTGTGCAGAACCGATGATTTGGGTCCTCTCTCATTAGATTTCAGCATGGCTCGGTTTGAAGTAATGTGGAAGCCGAGAAGATGCTGCTGCTGCCTCAAGGGCTTTTTCTATCACATTAGAGGGTCTGGGCTGTGGGCAAGGGCAGGATCCTTGGGACCTCTGTTGAGGTTTTTTAAAGTAATTGGCCAAGCTTTTTATTTGCATTCCTTTACTTAACTCCAGACACGAGCTATGCCTGCTAGTTATTTCAGGTGTTTGGGTTTTTTTTTACACTTCCTCTGACTTTGACTGGAACTTGTAAATCAAGGCAGTTGTTTTTGATCTTTGTGTGCTGCAAGTGACTTAAATTCCTTGGTGAAAAGCACAGAGTAGCGGTTCTGTAAGGGCAAGTGCCGTGAATTTATAAAAGGACTATGAAGAATTTGAGGCAAAATGTTATCTGGAGGCAGGGATCCTTGCTGTGAGCACTCAGGGCTGGTACCCAGACTTCATCCTGTCTGAGCTCCTTCCAGCTCCACATCCCAATTCCCGAAGCAGCAAAATGCAGATCCTCCTGGTCTGTATTTCTCCAGAGTTCTTCTCTAGCTCAGCTGTGGAAAAGATTTATTTTGAGGGTTTTAGAAGCTGAGTATGAAGTGACCTTTTTGCAGCAAGGGCGCAGGGATGGGTCACCCCCCCTGTGATCTCTGAAGATCTTATCCTCTCCCTTGCCCTGTCACCAGAGGCATCCCTTGCAGGACGGGGAAAGCAGCATCTCTCTGAGCTGAGTGACAGCGCTGCTGAGCGTGCAGGAGCAGCTCCTGCAGAAACATCATTTTCACCACTATCATCGTTTTCTCTGTCTCTCGACCCTTGGTGTTCTGTTTTCTCAGTTTATATTTCCGTCTGGTGCAGCTTTGCTCGGCGTAGCTGCCGTGGTGTTTGACAGGTAAGGGCTCAGAGCTGGCAGCCCTGGGAGAGCCACAGCATCAGTGCCTTTGATGGCTTGAGTTTGGGGCTTCCTGCAAGGATCTGGTGTTGGGAAACAAACTTAAGCCTAGGCTATCATCCAGACCTTGTTATCTACTGATCTGAGGGAGAGCTGTGGAAGAGGCTGCCTGTTTCCAGAGCAGCTTGGCAGCTTTTGCACTGGGCTGGTATTTGGGCAGATTGGGATTATTTTTTTTCCCCTTAATTATAATTTTTTTCTTTTCCTTCTGAACCAAATAGGTGGACCAGCATTCCTCTTGGCCCTGCAGGAGCAGTGTGGCTCAGGGTAACTGGGATATTTTTGTTGAGATCCACCCTTCAGTTTCCAAAGGTCACACACTCCATCCATCCTCCCTCTTGTGACATTTTAAATGGTTTCCAGAGCTATTCCGTTGCTACAGGCTGGAATGATGGCATCATGCTCTCTGTTAGTCCCCAGCCCTGACTCTGGCATCATTTGTGCTGAACTGTTTTGTGTTAGTAATATTATTTAAACCTGCAGATATTTTCCTTTAACTGCCCCTAGTAGACCTTGGAGAAACAAAATAGTTTTTTCTTCAGGTCCTGACGTTTTGGGTTACATTTTTATGCGCTTGGCTTTTGGCTAAAAACAGTTCCAGTTTTTATAGTTGAGAGGGCTTGTATAGTAACTTGAAAGAAAAATAAGATTGTAAAAATATTTATTGAATTTCATTAACTGTCCCTTATTAGACTAAACAATAATGCTTATTACACAGTGTGAAAATAATGCAAAGTGCCCTGTCTTCATAATGGAACAGGAAATCAAAACAAACAAAGCCTTTGGGATGACTTGCAAAGTGGAACAGATGCCCTTACAATTGCAAGGCATTTGAATAGGGAATCAGTTTTGCATGGTTTGCTAATCCTTCAGTAAGGAGTTCATTGTCTTGGATTATACATCTGTAATTTCGGAACCCTCAAGTCAGTGTCTCAGTACAATTAGGGTGGGAAGAGACTGACTTCTTTCTTCATATCCTTAATCTCTGGCTTGTTTTTTAAGAGGAAAACCTCAACTCTGGGTTTTTCATTTTCTTATTAACAAAAAGGCCTTTGAAAAAGAAGCTGCCTAAAATCCAGCCACTCCCTCAACACAAACAAAGCTGTGCAGATATTGTGTACTTTAAAAAACCCCAACTTTGATGTTCAACCTGTCTTGTTCCAGTGGTGCAGATCCTGCACTAAGTGGGCGTTAGACCAAACTGATGACAGACACAGATGTCTCGGAGTTTTTTGGATGCATAAGAGAGGAAAGTTACCTCCCAAACAGGCTGAACTGGACAGGTGAGGGCCTGGGCTGCAGAATAACTGGGAAAAGACTTTTTTTAAAATAGCAAGGAACATGCCCATCCTCCTCCTTTCCCAAAGGCGCAGCTAGAACTCCTCATTAGCAATTTAAATTGCAGGGATACAGGTGGATGTTCCTGGGGCTTGGACCTGCAGAGGAGCCATTCACTGGAGCTTTGTGGGAAGCCAGGGATGGCTGGAGGAGACATGGAGAAAGCAGAAGGAGATGCCAAAGATAAAAGATGCCAAAATCTTTGGGTTGGGGAAGCTTCCCTGCTCACTGTGGAGTTGTTCCTGGTGCTGAGGCTGTCTCTAAAATCAGACTGAGTATTTTCTGCAGGACCAGGCAGGAGCATGGCTCTTTCCAGCTGGTGACAGTCCCCAGCCCCAGAGCAGTCCAGCCCCACCATCTTCTTGTTCTGGGCAGACAAGAGAACTGGAGAGGGACTTTCTAAAAAGGTGTGTAGTGATAAGATAAGGGGGAATGACTTCGGGCTATAAAAGGTCAGGGTTAGGTTAGATACAAGAAAGAAATTCTTCACTGTGAGGGTGGGGAGGCCCTGGCACAGGGTGCCCGGAGAAGCTGTGGCTGCTCCATCCCTGGAAGTGTCCAAGGCCAGGCTGGGCAGGGCTTGGAGCAGCCTGGGATAGCAGAAGGAGTCCCTGCCCATGGCAAGGGGTGTCAGAACTGAATGATCTTTAAGGTCCCTTCCCACCCAAACCCCTCTGTGTCTGTGGTGTGGCTTTGCTGTTGAATCTCTTGTTCGGATGTGGTGCCCAAAATATCTCATGCTGCCCCAGGACAGTGCGTGGCTCCCCTGCATGGCACAGGGGACAGCAGGGGACGTGTGGCACAGCACAGCCCTGGGGGAGCTGATCCCGGGGAGCTGGGGGTGAGAAATCTGCGGTTTGGCTGAATTTGGGGACACTGCTGTCTCCAAGCTGAGCCTCCTCTTGGCAGTGCTGCTGCCTGGGGACAGCACAGGGAGACAGGACCCTGACGGGGCTTTGGCAGCCAGTGCTCCAGCCCAGGCTTTGTCCTCTCTGTGTCCTGAGGGCGAGAGAGGGATTAGTCTGGTGCAAAACAAAGAATCATGTCCTTCTCTTTTCCCTGGTATGCATTTTTCCTTAAACAATGAAGTGACTAATATAGAATGCCTTCTCCAAGTGGTGGTTGAGAGGAGCAGCAGCAGCTTGGCTGCATGAGCAAGTCCAGAGGTTCTGCTGGCTGCTCAGTGGGGACTCTGAGGATCACAGAATCTGTTGTTTCTGAATAAAATCAGTGAGTTGTTTGCTTTTTGGGAGGGGATGGCTTGCTTTGTTGTTGTTAGATTGTCTTCTGCTGGTACCCCAGCAAACGCCATGTGTTTGTTTGATGTGCAAATACCAAACTTGCTTAGCAATGGTATACAGTGTTTTGTTAACTTTTGTAAAGTCTGTGTGCACTGTGGAGTCCTCCCTGTCACCTACTGTCTGCTGTTATTAATCAAACTGTTTCCAGGTGTAGATCTGAGGTGATAAATGCTTTTAAATGTGTACCATAGACTTCCTTTCCTTTTTTTTTTTTTTTTTTTTAATGAAGAGATATGGACATGCTGAGATTATTCACCTAATTTCACGTGGAGCTATTTTTGCCTGTTCTAAGCTGCAGTCTATAAATCCCTGATGTTGCAGGAAGCTTTGTTTGCCACAGGTGGAGCGAGGCAATTAAACCCCCACTGTCTGTCTCTGGCTTTCTGCGGGAGGCGTGGAACTGCTCTGGGCAAAATCCAGATGGGCACTGAGGATATCAGGGCTGTGCTGGTCCAAGGGTTGGCTGCTCGGTGAGGTTACATATGGGGGAAAATTTTATATCTTTACACAGCCTGCAGCCAGTCCAAGGGGAGGAGCTTGTGACAATATTGTGTCACCCTTCAGAATAGTTGGAATTCTTGGGTGGGACTCTGAGAATATGTGACTGGTGTGTGTGTATACATGAATGTATAATTAACTTTTTAACTTTACCATCCATATTGTCAAATGCTGCTTCAGTGAAAAGTTCCAGAATGTCCTTTTCTTCCCTCTTAATTTTTCCTTTCTAATGGAAACTAATCCCATGCTTTCGGCAGCTCAGGTTGTTAAACAGTCAGTGCCATGGATTTCACCACCAGTGCTAAAATTTGTTGTTGGCACAGCTATTTGGAAGCTGAAGAGTATGAAACCACCACCATTATGGCTGAGAACAGTTCCCATGCTCATTACTTCATCATGAGATGCCCGGGCAGCCTCCGATCCTGTAAAAACATTGAATTGATCCTGAAAAAACACTGAAGCTATTGTGGTGTTCCTGTGGTGAAACCGTGTTGGTGATACTTGTCCTGTAAATCATCTGCAGGAGCATGTTGGTTTTGAATGATGATTTGCTCATGAGACCTCTCTGGCCTCCAGGTTATGGGATATGGCTGCTGAAGAAGATCCAGATTCCCTTCCTCTGACAAATTCCGGGCTCAGCTGCTATCCAGACCTTTGTCTGGCCCCTGTGAGTCATTTCCAGAGTGCAGGAGAGAAATCCAGAGTAAACCTATAAACTTTACCTCGGAAAGGTGCCCAGTTTCGTGGTGCAGAGGTCTCTGGCGTGTTAAAGGCCATAAAGTGGCATTTATCTCCCTCATTCCGGGGGCAGGTGGCAGTTACACTTTAACACAAGGTCACTCCTTTTTGAGGGTGGGAAATGTGGTGAATACCTGGATGCATGATGTCAGTGTGTCAAGTGTGATAAGTTTGGGGCTCTCTTGTGCCAGGCAGTGCAGAGCTGTCCCTGCCTGGGTGTGAACAGGAGAAAAGTGAGGGCTGTGAAGACCTGAGGTGATGTGTGGAGGGGGAAAGCCAAGCACAAAGGCTGTGTGGCTCAGTTGGGATGTTTGTGACAAGGTCATGCACCCACAAGTCTTGGCTCCCTCTTGCTTTGTTGTGGGGCTCTGCTGCTTCCCAGATCCACATTAAAACAGGGGAAAAGGGTAAATTGCCTCAGCTGGAGCAGCTTCCTTCTCACCTTGTCAGGTTCTCCTGCTCAGGTGGAGCTTTGCCACAACAGTGTTTCCATAAAATACTCTATAGGTTTTTTAATTTGTGCCTGTAAAACATGTCAAAAGCTTAAATTTTTATCTGCAAAAGAGATAGCTTAGGGACCATCCAAGGTGACTTTTCCATTTATTTTTGTTTTCTGTTGCCAGTTTTCCAGTTGTATTAGTTGATGCTAGAAATACCCACGTATCAGTTTTTCCAGGAGCTAAATACAGAGAGGGTTTTTTCACATAGTTCTGAGCTGGGATAGGATATCCTGGTCACATTGCAGACTGGCAAATTTGGATCTGCTGAAGTTGTTACACATGAGAAAAGCCCCAGTGAAAATGAGAGCGCTTAAATTTAAGCATGTGCTAACGTAACACATTGCAGAGGGCTTTTTGTACCTTGTCTGTAAAAGATGCTATAATCAGCACCGAGGCTTGCCTAAACCAGTGTGGAAATTGCTGTTTGCCTAAAAAGCCGGGCAAGTTGTCACAATCCCAACATTAAAAGGCTGCAGCGGATTAACCAAAACCTATTTCAAATTGATTTAGTGCAGCTGATGTGCAGCTCAGCCTGGTCCTCTGTGCCCTGCCAGGGTGCTCTGAGCTGCTCTGAGTCCCCACACCAAGGGGGTGAGTTGGCACTGCATCTTCCTGGGGTGCTGCTGCCTGTTCTTCCGCCGGGGATGCTGGGGAAAACAAGGAAAGCCTGGCTCCCGAACCAGCTCCTCACAGTTAGCTTTTATTTTCCCTATTCTCCTCTCTCAGCGCGGCGGCTGCCGGAGCGGCCGCTGCCCGGATGGGATCTTGCCCCTGGCACGGAGCACAAGCATTTTTCCACGGTGCCGTGGAGTTGGCAGGGAAGGTCCCATCAGCTGCCTGGCTGGAGCCCGGCTCAGGATGTGCTGGATACAGGAATTCACTGGTGGATTTCTGACAAAAGAGTGTTTCTGCTGCCTGCAGCACCTCCTGCCCCGCAGGCCCTGGGTGTGTGCTCGACAGGAAGGTTCAAAACTTTTCTTCAAAAAGTTAGGGACTTTTTTGGCAACCTCACAGACTCAATTAAAACTGCTGATCCTCTTTTCCTGTGTTAGTTGCAGATGGAGATAGATCTTACAAATAAAAGGTGACTTTTGGTGCTGTTCTGCTCCGGTTACTCCATTTTTATAAACCTCAAGCATCTTCCCAGCAAGCTGTGGGCTTTGTCAGGAAGAGCCTGCTCCTCCCTGAGCTCTGGCTGAGGAAAGGCTTCCCATTAGCATCACCAACTGATAAACAAAACTTCATCAAGGCCTCCAAAGGACAGACCTTTCAAGTACTGGGATGCAGCAGCAGCGCTGCTGAATGCTGATAGCTGTCTGAACTGGTGGCAGAAACAGTGGTGAATATTTATTGTGTACTTCTTCTCAAAGTCTCTGATGTAGAAGAGACTTCAGCATTATGATACATTGCAGTGGATCTCGTTCTGAGAGCTTTTTGCCATAAAAACATTTTTTCTTGCTCAGGTTAAGCCAAAAGGTGCTCTCAGACTCAGCTCTCCTTCAGGTGGTATTGCACATCGATGCCTAGTAGTACCCAGGTGAGGTTTAAGTTGTAACATTTACAGAAAACATGGATGAAGCTTCCCCCTCTTGGAGGTAAAGATGCAATATTTGCATTTCTTAGCACTGGCTCACATAGCTGCCTTGGAACCAAGTTAAAAAATGACAGAATGGTATATGCATTGTATTCCCCTTCTCTCAACTCTGCATTTCCTCCTCTCTGGTCAAATCAAACAGCAGTGACATTTCAAAGTCTTCCTGAATGGCAAAATTAGAAATACTCCTTTTCTAAGGAGTCTGCAAGAGGCAGTTT
This sequence comes from Acanthiza pusilla, assembly GCA_036630365.1. NCBI lineage: Eukaryota > Metazoa > Chordata > Aves > Passeriformes > Acanthizidae > Acanthiza > Acanthiza pusilla. Next base: position 6,212,570 of record JAXCHO010000001.1, read on the forward strand.
AAACATTGCATGCAGCCGCTCCGGTAGGAAGTTGTTTAACTTGTCGAAATCTCTCTTTTACTGCAGAACCTCTATTGAAAATGACAAATTGCTTAAAGCAGTTTCCATGTTAGACTTTAAAAAATTCAGTTTCTTTCCACCCAGAACACGTGGAAGGCATTTGTGCACTTGCCTGACTGTTTCTCTGTCCTAAGGCTCACACTTTGGACTTCATGTAATTTTCACATGCAGCTGCTCGGGTTTGTTTTCCTCAACTTTCTATGGAACGGGATTTTCTTCTGCTTTAGCTTAGCTGTGAAAAGTCAAGTATCTGCCTGGTTCAGACTTTGGGGACCATGGAGAGAGCAGAGGAGAGACTCTCCAAAGTCTGTGCTTTTTAGAAGTGATGTTCAGAGCATTACAAAATCCATAATTTAAGCTGGAAAGTCTGGATCCGCAGCCAAGTTGTTGTAATGTCCTTTAAAAGCGTTGAGCGGTGTTAACACTCCACAAAGTGACAAAGCATCTTCTGCTTAAACATTTTCAGCTACCGCTCTGTAGCTGTCACTGTAGCAAAGGACATCGTGGCAGGTACCAGATACCGAGCCAGGCAGTTGGCTGTAAGTGCTGTGAAAATAAAAATTGCTCAGTTTTTAAGGTGTGTATCCCATGATGGTGCATTGCCAGGCCTTGCATTGGGCTCGTGAAAGCAGAGAGAAGGTGCAGAAGAGAAGTGGGTCTCCTTAGCAATGCTCAGTGAATGGCAGCCTCCGAAAATAAGGTGGAAATTGTATTTCTGGAACCTTGACAGGCTAAGATGAGGCTTTTTGTGCTCTTCTTTTCGCCTGGCGTGGGTTGCAGCAGAGTTTTAATTTGCAGAGTTGTTTTTGGTGGCTCTGCTGCAGATGGAGATGGGTCCTTCCCCAGGGCCACGAGCAGGAGGTCGTGTGAGTGTCCCCTGGTGTCCCCTGGCCTCAGCCAAAAGAGGCCCTGGGCTGCACCCAGGTCTGCAGCAGAGGGCACAAACTGTCCCCTGTGGGACGGGGAAGGTGCTTTGCCCCAAATGGCATCAGATGGAAAGAAATCGGCATTGCCCCATTGCCACTTCAGACAACCCTGTTGCTCAAGAGGGACGATTACCGAGTTAGACAGCAGTCAGGAGGGGATTTGAGGACAATCCAGATGCTTTTTCTATAACTCGAAGGCATGTCATATCCTGGCATTTCTATTTTTACCCACTTTTCTTGTAATACTTTCTTTTATCGGTTATGATTCCTTCAGTTTTGGCAGGTTTGGGCTAATGTGATATTTTGACTTTCTTTTGTAGCTATGCTTTTATTTGCCATTTAACATTTTGTTACAGTGTTGTTTTTTCCCAGTGTAGTGGTAGTTAAAAAAGTAACAGTTACAATTTTTCTGTGTTCTGTTTTTGTTTTTCTTTCTTGTGAGTGGTTTTGTAAATTACCGGTTTCTGTTTTCTTTGGTGTAGGACGTGTCACAGCACACTCAGGTGAGCTGTCCTCTCCGTTGCTTTCCTGATGCAAATGCTGGTTGATATAATCTGTTTTAGGAGATAGCATTAGAAACAGGCACCCGCTGGCCAGAATAACCCGTTCCTGGTGGAGTGTCCTGATCTCTTGTAGGCAGAGGGCAGTTCATGCCTGGAAGCTGGAGGCTTTATGTACCTTGTTTATGGTGTTTGTTGCCTTTTGTGGAACAGCAGATGCTGCCTTCGGCTCTTCTTGTTATGTGAAGAGATGTCGGATCCGTTTCTGCACCCTGCAGAGCTCCCTGATACCAGGCATAAAGTATTTTTTTAATGGGTGTTGCGCCTGCCTCGCTGGCTGTGGTGTCTCTGGCTGATAAAACCACTGCACCCCAAATACCCTGCAGACACAGATATCTGTTTCAGAACCAGCTTCTTTAGTTATGTAACAATGTGAGAGCCTTAATCCCCTTCCTCCTGCAACGGGTCCGGATCACTTTCTGCTTGTCCAGCAGCCAGCATCGTCACAAGCAGGACTGGGCTGCTGTCGTGTTTCCAGTTTCATACCCGTGGTTGATAATTAACCCATTTCTTTAATGATGGTGCCATGTTTGCTCTGACCTTTTTTCTTTCCCGCTCTCCAATCGCAATCCAGATTAAATTCAGCCTCTTCCCAGCAAAACATTGGAGTTAATATTCCACCAGAGGTGTGCTGATAAATCCCCTTGTTACATGGAGAAAAATGAGCTCAACATGTTTGACTTAATATCCCAGGCCAAGAGAATACTCCAAATTGTAGGAGTAAATGCCTTTAAAAAGCAAGTTGAGCTCACAGGTTCAGCAGCATTTGTCATAATTGACATACCAGCAAGATTTTTAATTTGGGGAGGTGTCTGATTTTTGGAGAATACAGACCCACATCCTGTGTGAACTTGCTCAAGCTGAGAGGGGGCACAGGCTCTGCCTCAGCCCCAGTGTTCTGGGGGGCTGTGTCCCTCTGTGTTCCCTGTCCCTGACAGGCCGGTGACATTCCCAGGGTGAGTGATGCCAGCGTGCCAGGCTGGGGCCGTGGGCCCTGGGCAGCTGCTGGCGTTGGCAAGCTCAGGTCTGAAGGCACCAGAGGCTGTGTCCTGCTGCAGCCCTGCTCTGGAGCAGGGCTGGGTGAGCAGGACTCGTCCCTCTGCCAACAGGCAAACGCTGCCAGGGTTTGGTGCATTCCTAGGTATGGGCACGGCAAATCACATAGCATTAAAATTAATGAACCCTCATGCAGTTTTAACTAGAATGAAAACTGTTGCAAAACTTACGTACTGAAATAACACCAAAGCCTATTTTACTGAGAAGAGATGGGTGTTTGTGAAGCCACTGGGGCTTAGCTCCTGCCTTGCTCCCCTTTCAAAGATGACATGTTTTGATTTATCTTCCTTCCCCAGAACCTTCTTTCAGCCTTAGAAAAGCAATGCTTATCATCACTGTTGTCGGGAGCCTGCGCAGCAGTTTGAGTTACTGCCTTTCCCTTTCTAGTGCCATGTAAGCCAGCATAAATCTGTACATTACACCAATTTACATTTGGTGGGATTTGTCCTGACACGTCCAAAGCTTCTGACTCTTGATTCGTTGTAGGAGCAACTCCTTTAATATGGAGCCCTGGGGACAAGACCCAATTTAAAACAAAGTCGTGCAGGTAAAAGCAGAAAGGCACAGACTCTACGCCTGTGGTCTGCAGCTGAGCTAACTGAGGAGTTTAAATTCTGCTCTGCATTTCATCCTGAGTGCTGCACTCCTGAAGGCAATGCCAGCTCCTGGCCTCAGCCTTGCCTTAGCCAAGACAGAAGCTGTTGGGTGTGAGCACTCAGGATCTCTCAGCAGGAAGAGGCTGATAGCAGCAATTCCTCAGCTGCTTGCAGGATGAATCTGTGTTGCTTTTCTCATGTGTACACCTTTTATTTAGGTTAGCCTGGTTTTTGAATCGAAAGAAGTATGCACATATCACTTCAAGTTCTTGTTGATGTGGTTTTTGGATTGCGTTATTATTTTTTATGTATTTTTTTAACCTTCCTAATGTGCATTTCTCTGTTTGCGAACAAGGTAGCTTTAAGTAAAGCGTAAACTATAAAACTTCCATTGACTCCATCAAGGGGATAGCAATGAGCCCCAGCTACCTCTATGAAATACCTTGGCTTGAAATTTTACTGCATTGGCTTTATGTGATTCAAAGCTTTTTGCCCCAAATGAAAGGAGGGCTTTGCTGTAAAATCCCGTTCCTTGCTAATCTGGCTATTCTGAAGTTAGATGCAAACTAACTTGCTGTGTGCTTTGTAAACCTCTAAGGGAGAAGTTGAACATGTGTGAATAGCTGAGTGATGTATTAAATAAATGAAGCAAGGAAATGTGCCATCATTGCTTGACAGAGACTTGTGTCACTTGGGACTGATTTTTCAAAGAACCTAATTTCTAATTCTAGATAATGAGATTTTTAAATATGTACTGAGCCACTTAAAATCAGTATCTCTAAAGGGCCAGATTTTAAGTGACACCTAAAATATACAGGTTTCTTATGGAGGATTTTATACATATGCACATAGTAGAAATTCATCCCTATAGGGTCTACAGCTAGAAAGTTTTGGGGAAAAAACCTAGTCTATTGCCAGTTCTGGGCTAATACTTTATTTTTCTTAGATGCTTTTATAATTCTTTTTATGGGTACTGAATTACTTCTGTGACACACCACGTTGCAGAGAAGGGCAAAAGTTTAGCAATCTGCCGTGCAGAAGGGCTGATTTCATTGCCAGCTGCTGGTTCTGGCTGTGCAGCTCTTGTACCAGCCAATTAAACCACACTCATTACAGCCTTTGTGGTTTGGAAGTGAAGTGCTCCTGCCTTTAACTCGTAGTTTTACAGGATGTTGGTTTAGGCTGGAGGTTTGCAAAGCTTGAAATCTTAGATTTTCCTCTGCCGTGTGCTCCAGGGGTAGAGGAGGTGAACAAGGAGAGTGAAGTGGGAAGGTGTTCTCTCTCTTAGAGCACTGTAAACATGCAGGCACCACCTAAAATTTTCATGAAATACCATAGTATCTGGTGTGCCAGGCTGCCACAGATAGGAATGGTCTCTGCTGCAGTGTTGGACTTGGAAAAAAAATGTCCAGTGCTGTAAGAAGTGCTGAGCATCCCTTCATAAGCAAATTCCTTCAGCTCCCCAGGCACAGATTTGTGCATGCCTCCCTCGTGGGGAAATCCTGCCATGCTTGCACACCAGTTTGGGAAAGCTGCTGGGCAAAGAGGGGAGGCAGGAGGCAGAGATGGAAGAAGAATGTGACCCTCTGAGCTGTAACTGGTGACTGCGCTATTTTAAAGTCAAACTTGATTTTTAGCTCTCCATAAACAAATCTCCGTGCCAGCTTCTCGGGTAGCTCTGGCATCACTTGTGTCTGCTGCTCCGTGGCTGTGTCCTCCACGGGTGCCGCAGGGAGAAGAGCTGACCCTTCCCTCCCCAAATGCCTCTTGGCACTGAGGAGGACCTTTGGAGAGGTGTTTTGCAGAGGGATAAACCCTCCAGCTCTTTTGAATATTGCCTGACAGCTTTTTTATCTTGGGGTGAACAGATCTGATGGATTGAGGAAGATGCAGGTTACTATGGGAGCTGGTGTCCTTCATCCACACATCCAAGGGACCGCCTTTGCCCCCAGTAATTTCATATTTGACCTAGAAATGCAGTATTTGCCTTGGAAATACCACGTGCAGCATGGGCAGGGAAGCAGCAGGGATCGTGTCCCTCAGGAGAGGCTTAGTGATGTTTAGTTTCCTTTCGACATTATTGCCCTGTTGATTTTAACGTGGAAACCTCAGTGAAAGCCACACACGCTGCTGTGAAAATTCGTACTTAGTAACAAGTAAACAAATGATCCAGCAGTCTGACTGACTCAGGAAATTCCCTCCAGACCTTGTGGGGAGGAGGAGCTTTGCATTTTTCTTGTCCCTCGTTTATTTTTAGTCTCGCCTCTAACAGTGCCGATAGTGCCATTGCAGCCCTGCAGATTAAAGCCCCAGCGTGGGGTGGAGTTGAAAGAGCGATGCTGCAAAGCAGTCAAAACCTCCAGGATTTTCCAGCAGTGTCATGCTACAGGCAATTAATTTAGTCCATTATTTGCCTGCCTGGGCACAGCTCAGTGCCACAGTTGTGTGAAAGTCTTTGATTTCCTTGTGCACCTCTTGTCAGAGGTCTTCAGTGACTCTGTCCTGGTGACTTCAAAGTGCTGTGTTTGTGGTGCTAATATTTTGGGTGTAACAGCTGTCTTTTTAGGCCCCTTTCGCCCTCAAATATATTTCACCCTTGCTTCAAGGTTGTGTTGCATTTTGGAGCGGAAAGGCGAGAGTTTAAGTCCTGTACAGCTCCCATTTCTGGTAACCTTGGTCTGAAGCCGTCAGGGTTTTGGGTGGTGTTGGAGACAATCTTGGCAGCAGCACCCATCTGCCAGAAGATGATTTACCCAAGAGCTCTTGGCATTTCAAGGAGGCCCTTCTTTTGCCAGGGCTGACTGTGTTAGTCTGAGTCAGCAGAAGGGTATTTAAGTCAAGTAGTGGTTATTGGGTTTTCTGAGTCCTCGTTTGTTGACCTGTTAGCCAAAGCCCTCAGACATGGCAGGGGATGTGATTCAGGACTGCCTAGTGCTTGGAAACTCTGAGAAATAGCAGTTTCTGTGAAGAGCAGGTGTGCAGTCCGAGTTGTATTGCATCCCTTTCAGAGGGAACAGTTTTATCTAAAATAGCTGAATCTCAATTAATTTATCTTCTCCAGCAATAGAATCCATACCTGGTCTGCAATGAGAGGGGATGGAACAGACACAAATTCTCACTGTCTGTGGAGGTGGGGAATGTCACTGGTTTTTGGGCAGGACCTGTGGCAGTGCTGGACCCAGAAATGACCATCCAAAGGTTCTCATCACCCAGCCAGCATGGCTGGCTGCTCCCCTGGACAGAGCCCTGCCCCTGTGAGGGCTGGAGGTTTGAAGGTGGCTGCTTAACCCTTTCCAGCACCGTGTGGATATACCTGAGGGCATATCCTCAACCAGTTGCTGAGGAGGCCAATTCTGGAAGGAGGGGTTTGGCTGTGCTCAGGTGCAGTTCTGCTGCTGCCCCTGCTCAGCCAAAATGTCACAAATCTGCTGAATTGTAGAGGAGGCTGCTCTAACCCTGGGAACCTGAAGAACGTGTTTGAAGACAAGAGCAGCTTCTTTGCTGTTTGGGGTTTTTGGTGTAGACTTCTGCCAAGCATCTGCAGGCTCTGCTCAGCCTCTTTATACCTGAGCAGCCTTAACAAAAGCATTTTGTTTTCAGTTGAACTGGCTGTTGGGTTTGCTTTATTTTTAAACAAAGCAGGATCTCCGGGGACCGGTGCCTGTTGGAGTCTCTCGGTGATAACATAGAAAGGTTCTCAGTTAAAATGCAGCTGAAAAATAATTTAAAAATACAACAGTGTGTGCAGGGGTGGTTACAGAAACTGAGATTTGTTTCTTTTTTTGGGAATCTTGGATTAAAGTCTGTTGTTATATGAATATCCAAATGACAAGTTTTATTCAGTCTCCATTATTCATGCAGTGAATACCTCTTGAGGCTCCCCAGAAATAAGTCCTTTTCTAGACTTACAATGAGTAGACAAACACTATGTGTTTATACTAAATGCCGGAGGATTTACGAGTAACTACTATGTGGTTTGAAGTAACAATATACACAATGTGTTGTGTATTTTTATATTTGGCCTATGTTCAATATAAGATTAAATGCATGGACTTAAAAAAAAGAAAATCTTTCCAATGCTGAAAGCAAAAAGCATGATCTATAATGAGTCTTTACAGTATATAGTATTTTTAAGGAAGATTTGTTTATTTCCTTAATATATTTTCCATGTAAAAGTAGTATTTTGCACTTCAAATAAGATTCTGTTGGTTGCACTTTCCAGCAAACAGCTGGGGATTCTAGTGCCTTAACCACACAGCAGCTGCTAATTAAAAATATATAATTCTACCCTGATTAGCTTATAATGATTATAATCCCCTTAAATTTGATTATTACCACAGCGTGGTAACCTCAGCCACCCCCTGTTTCATTGTGGGGCCTGGGAGTAACAAAACTCGTCATTAAGAGCTGATAGCTGCTTCCTGGGGGATTTCTTCTGGAGAGGAGCACAGGGGGAATAAAGGCAGCCCCTTCCCATGTGGCTTTGGAGGTGCCTGGTTGGAGTTTGGATTTTTTTGTTTTTGTGCAACAGGCAAGCAGCTCTTGGCAGTAGTGAATTTTCTTCAATGCTACTTTGGCTCTGGTAAATTTATTCAGTTTATTCTTGTCTTCTGATCTGAATTTTCTTTTTTTTTTTTTTTTTTTAAAACCACCTGGTCAACTCTGCAACACACAAAAAGCTTTACAAGACATAAAAGTCATGCTTTCAGCCCTAGGATTGCTTTGCTTTCATCTCGTGCCCATCTGCTTATCCTTCACCAGTTTTTTCTCAAAATATTTTGTAACTCTCGATAGCAGGGAATGGCCTCCTTCTTTCCTCTGCAGCACCTGGGTGACACTGTAGGGCAGAGCAGTAATAAATAACTGCTGCTGGAGAGCAGTTTGGAAATGCTGAGTTCTGGGCAGCTTTTTCCCCTCTTTCTGCAGTCCCCAGACATGAAAAGAGGCCGTGTCAGAGCCTGTCAGAGAGAAGCCCTGATCTGAAAGTGTCAGAGTCACTTAGAGTTCACCTCTGACTTGGGGATCTGGTATTAATGGAAGAGCTGAAAGGCCAGTTTTAATATACACAGGAGATAATAGAACCTGTCATTAAAAAAAAGAAATAGTATCTCCCAGAGCACACAGAAGTGACTGCATCAGTGTGTTCATTACCGAAGTGCTCGGACAGGGGAAGGCTGGTGCTTGTCCCAGATTTGTGTGCAGGTTGTGGTGTTTTGGATTTCTTTAAATTTCTTTATTGAGATTGACACGAGGGTTTCAGTGCATTTTTTAAAAAAGTATGTAATTTATGTAAGATTTTGATGCCCAGGTGTTCCCTTCCGGCTTCATTCCATCACATATGGACATTTGCATACAAATAAAAGGAAATGTCTTCTGTGTGTGTGGATAATTGATAGCTATTCATTAGGTAAAGTCAGCCAATATAATGCTTGTTAATTTTAAAGCTCTCCTGTGGTTGGCAAGGAGCTGAGGGTATCGATCAGGGCCTGAGAGATGCAGTTTCTTGCAGCTCTGAAGGATGGCCTCTGGTCTGAGAGCCGCAAGTCCACAGTCAGCTTGTTCTTGGGTAAAAGAGAAAATTCCAGTGATTTCTCACTTTGGTTTCCACTCTGCCTGAGATGTGAGATATCTGTGCAAAACAGAGCGACAGAGATTTATGATTCTCCTCAGTGAGGAGGTGACTTGCAGTGCCGTGACATCTTGTATCTCAGAAGAAGTTAATCACAGCTTTTCTCTGTGTTGCTGGGTTACGTTGCTTTGAGAAAAAACAGAAACTGCTATGAGCAGTATGAATAGCTGAAACCACAAGTCCCACTGAGATTGCAGCCAGCTCCTCTTAAAGGAAACGGATTCAACCACCAACATAGTTTTTCATTAGATGATTTTTTTTCTGAGTGAACAAAATACCCCTATTGTGGCATAATTGTTTCGCTTTTGGAGATGTAGGCAGAGTTGCAACTACATGACTGTTTGAAATAATAATTCAACTAGATGAGGAGGGGAGGGCAGAGAGACATTTGGTTTTTTATTACATTTTGTAGCATGTTGCAGAATAATGCAGCAGGTTTTAATTTTCTTGGTTTCTGTGCTTTTTGGCTCCGCAAAGAGGGGGAAGGAGGAAAGTCTGTCTTGCATTTCGGGACAAATCTAAATCTGATGGACGAAAGTTTTGGCTATCTGATTGAAACCTTTTGTTGCTGAGACTGAATGACTCTACCAGGCTGGCAGGGCTGAAGTGATTTCTGTCTCAGATCCAGTGTTTTGAACTGATAAAATGTATTTACTTGTGGTTAATGGGAAAGTTAATATTTTTATTATAGCAGTATGATAATGGCTAAAAATCAAGCTGAGTTGTAGGTGGGGAAAATGAAGTATAGAAACACCATGGAAGCAAAGTTCATACCCACAGATTTAATTTATTTCAAGCATTTTTTGATTTCTGGTACCTTGACCTCTCATACCACAAACACTCAGAGTTGTAGCCAGTTCTTCAAGGTGTGCAAAATGATGGTGGTCTTGGTAAACTTAATTAAACAGAAGATGGTGAGGTTTACCATATTAATGCTTCTCATCTGAAATTACTTCTGTGTCTTAGCTGAAGGCCCAGAAATTGCTTTGGTCCATTCTTTCCCTGCCCTTGTATTGACAAAGTACATCACTCATCAACAAAAGATGTTGCTGTTTCATCCAGATGGGCTCCTCAAAAGGCAACATTTACTTAGGGGTTTAGTAGGTGCAGACAGTTAGGGATTTAGAAAATGATTGAAGAATGGGTGATCTTGGTTCTGTGGTTGTTAGTGTGAAGAAAAGACAAGAGTTTCCAAAAAGTGTTCGAGTATCTACCCACTGGAAGCTTGAGGATTTAAACAGCATCACACTGGGATATCACAATCAGTTTTAATCTTACAAATCGCTGTGGTGTTCATGTACTGTCTAGGCTAAATGTAGCAACCATACTTTAGGAAATTTTTAAATATAAGGTTGGCCAGCCTGCGTTTCTTTGTAGACTTTTCTCATGGGAATTGTCTGGCTGGTTACACCATGACCACAAAACATCAGACAATGTGAGGATCTTCTTCCCCTTGCCCCACTTTATTTCCATCTCTCCTTACAAAGGCAGTTCCTTGGAGTGGTGTTTGTGGTTTGCTTGTTTTTTTTCTCTAGGAAATTTGTGAACAAACTCTTGGCCTTACTCATAAAGGCCTTTTTAACATCTGATCTTTACTAGAAAGTTTTCCAGAGAAAGCTGTGCTGTGTACGTGTTTTTTCAGAATTCCTTTGGAAATGAATAACAAATAAGAGAGTAAAATTAATGTGTTGATCTTCTTCAAAAGCTGCTGAGCCCCTCACGGGTGTTTCCATGGCCACTGCTGGGTGGCTGTTCCAATGACTGCAAACTGTTGGGCTTGAAAACTGCACCATGAGCCTGCCAAGCATGAGGACAGCCCATGTTTAAGGCCTCTTTTTAGGCAGGCTCTCATCAGAGCTTTGGAAAGCCCAGGGCGTGCAGTAGCCACCCTTGAAAGTAAAGAATGTCTTTGCATAACTCTGAATTTAAATGCTTTCATTTATTCGGTCTTTAAGGTTTTATTAACCATCTAAACCAGTTTAGATTGCAGCTAGAGATTCAGCAGCAAAACCAGATAAACCAGTATGTTTTGCTAGCCTGAACATTTGTTGATAGGAAGATAGTCCAAGCACTCCTGTGTGCTCTTGCAGAGAGCTGGGCTGGAGAGGAGTGAGCACAGGGCCCTGGCAAGCCACTGCTGAAGGTGAAACTCCTAAAGAGATGGAAAACATCCAGAGAAGACATGTACTTCAAAAGGAGTTTTTCTAATGAAAATAATCCATCACGAGGAAATGAGTATGTTTGAGGCTTATTCAGTGAGAGGGAATACAGCTCGAGAAACTGATACAAGTAAACTTTGTCTAAATTGCAGAGGAAATTAATACAGAGAGTTGATTAAAAATATGACAGAGCTTTGAATTTTAAACTTCATAAAAAGGACAAATAAAACCTCGTTTCCATAACCAAAGACAAACCTGCGAAAGACAAATCAGAATGGAAAATAGATAGCAAGTTATTTGTTTTTCAAACAAACAACCCCCTCAAACCTGTTAAAAGCAATGAAAAAAAGGGAAATTACTTTTAGACCATACGAGATGGCTTGTGACTGTTGGTGCAGCAGCCCACGGTCACGTGAGATTTTGGAAATTAACTCTGCTTCTGCTTCTGGTCACTGCTGTCATCCAGAGCATGGGGATGTGCATGACCCCAGGTGATTCGAGAGCAGCTGTCATCCCTGAGCCTCTGACTCCTGCGTGGCACGATGTGCTAGCGGGGGAGTTGGGGTGGAAATTCAGGACTACAGAAAATCCCAAATGTACAATTTGACTGAAGGTACCTATACATCCAGTCGAGGCCCTGCCCAGCCCTTTGGTGTGGATTCCCTGGGTGCAGAGATGCCCAAAGTGGGGGGCAGCCCTTGTGGAGCACAGTCTGGCTGTGCTGCACAGAGGGACAGTTTGATTTCTGCCTTCTCCCTGCAATGTCAGCGATTCAGAAGCAGGCTCTGAGGAAAAATCTGAGTGAGGCTGTGAAACGCTGCTTCCAAGAGCCTCTGGAGAGCTCAGCCCTCCCCAGTCTAACCTGGAGTGGAAAGCTGTGCCATGACGTGGAGTAGGGCAAGTGTGTCTCAAGGACAGAGCCAGAGAGCAGAGATATCTCCATCCATGCACCTGCAGCAGAGCAGTGAGGGGGTTTATACAGAGCTCCCTGCAACTGTGCAAGATTGAGGCTCTAAGGCTGCTTGGGGCTCAGAGGCTTCTGGGCTTTGTCAAGGCTTGGAGAAGCACCTCTTATTTATTTGATTTAACTCACATAATTGTGAGAGTGTGTGTGTGGTCTATTAACCATTGGAAAGCAAGCAAAATTGTTTTAGAATCATTAAAGTTGGAAAAGTCCTCCAAGATCATCAAGGCCAAACTTGAAACAAATACCACCGTGCCCACTGAGTCAGGCCATGCCTCCTTTTTTAACACTTCCAGGGATGGTCACTCCACCACTTCCCTGGAGAGCCTGTTCCAATGCTTGACCATCCTTAAAGTGAAGAATTTTTTTCTAATATCTAACCTGAACTTCCCCTGGCATACCTTGAAACCACTTCCCTTGTCCTAAAGGGAAAATGTTTTATTATCTCTTGTAGCTTTTATTAAGGGGGATGTGCCTAACATTATTTTATTTTTATGGTTTTCGAGGCAGAAGATTTTTAACCTGCTATGCTTTGAGGTGCAAATGGATACCCTGTACCTGCAACAAGATCACTCTTTAATGAAAAGGGGCACATCAGCAGCAGATGGTGGAGCAGGGAATTACCAATGGCCCTGGCACACCAGAGCCAGGTCAAAGCAGAGGCTCAAGAACTGACAAGGAAAATGCCTGAGGTTTGCAGTAGGGAAGGGCATTTACCTGTGTGACAAGTGGGTCTGGGTGTGAGACTCCTCACATCCACAGCTCACAGCGCTGCTTTCATCATGTAGCCCCAGGGAGGGGCAGGGCAGGGCTATTTGCATCGATAAGGAAATGTCAGCTTGTGTCATATGGAAATGTGTTATCGTTTTTATACACATACACACAGAGAAATGTATATGGAACCTCTATCCTGTTCCTCGGGAGCCAAGTTTGTTTTGTTGTGCTGTATGAGGAAGTATTTGTCAAACTGAAGGTAACTGTGATGCAAGTCCCCAAAGCAATAAAAGAAGGTTCAATGTGTGCAGCTGCTCTGAATGTAATAAATTGTGTCTCAGGGCTGCAGGTGTGGAGAAGTATCTGGGGTTTGGTATTTTTTGTTTTATCCAGTTTCTTCATTACAGTCTTAAAAATGAATGTGCCTGCTTGTCAATGTGCAAGAATTTTTGTAAATACACACTCTAGAGGGAAGATGAAGGTGTCTCCACCAAAATCTAGGTTTGTCCTTTTATGTTACAGAGGCAATTTAAAAAGTCTGGAGGGCTGCCCCAAGGACAGCACCCATCATCTGGGGAAAACTAGGTTATCACATGGAATTTGGTTTGGAGAAGGCTATTTTTTTGTTGGAAGATAGGATGTGTGTATGTATATATGTATATATGTATATGTATGTATATATATGACTTTATCCACTGAAATCTCTGTAGTCTTCCTAGTTTTTCTGGTGTATAAGCACAGCTGAACCTTAGGCAGAAGGCTTGTTGACCTGGGGGCAGTCTGGTATCTCAGCTCCTGGTTGATCAGAGGAGGTGCAAAATCCTTCCTGTATGAAGACATTTGGGAATGTTACCCCAGAAATACGTAGTGGTGATTTTCTGAAGTCATAACATCATGGCAACACTGTGCCAATGTTTTTTGTAGTGCCTTTATCAAAACTTGTTATTAAAGAAAGTCAGTCAATCAGCCTATTCCCAAATACATAAGTGGTGGTCTTTCAGCAGAGCTTCCACATGCAGAAGTCTCCAAAGATTTATTTTTTGGTATCTCATCAGCACACATTGTCCTGGCTCAGAGCAAGTGTTGATATTATCAGCCTCTCCCCAGCTTGGGAACTGTTTGTTATATTTGAAATTCTATTTGACTGTAAGTGAATTAAAAATTTTGCTACAGAACTTTTCACTACGTCTGCATTTTTTTTTTCTTTGCCATTCTTCTTCCCCTGCTGCATTTTCTTTGTTGCCAAACTGGATTCTTGGAAGGTGGTATTCATCCTTCTCACCCCTGAGGACTGTATTGGGTTAGGTTGGGCCCCTGCCAGCACTGGAGATAGCTGGGTTAGTCCCAAGCAATCCATTGCAATTTGCATACTGATGAAGGTGGGGCACTGTCTCTCATTTAATGTTGTGAGGTGAAATAATTATTTTCCAACCGAGTGACCTGACATGGCTTTATAATTAATTTTTGTAATTGGTGGAAAGCATACTTTCTAATGACACCAGTCAGTTGTCTGCCAGGACACAGTGATGTATTTACTACCAGATTGCTGCCTTTGACTAAAATCAACAGTTCCACTCTTTGAGCACTGGATGATCCATGACTCTGTGTCAGAGTAGTACTTAATTGACTTACAAGGTTTACTCAGAAGTTGTTGGCTAGCCTTGTAAACACCACTTCTCTGAAAAATCATTTGTAGTAGCTGGCAAGCTCGGTTTAAATTTTGTGTGAAATATATTTTTTGAATGTTTGCAGGTGTTTCTTTGCCTCCTTCCCAGGGGCAAGTCATGTTCTTGTAGTGTTTGTGAAGCAGAGTTGTTTCTGCTGCAGGGCACTGATAAATGCAGGAAGGACTGTTGGTGGGGTAAAGTGTGTGTAAGTGTGTATATATTTGTATTTTACATCTCCAGCTCTGCCAAGCTGAGAGGCTTCTGGTGCCAAGAGCTGCTGAGGGGTCACCAGTAGCTCCTCAGGGCAATATTTAGCTCAGTTCTGGGCATAAAATAGTTGAGCAGAGTGTGGACATCCTTGTGATGGGCATGAGAAGTTAGCACTGATTTTCTGCATAAAGATTGCTTATCCAACAGTTCAAATCTGATAGGGAAGAAATGTTGATTTCTTCAGGTGATTTCCAGGTTTTCTGCTTTGTTGGGAGCTTCTGTTCAAGACTGTTCTTATTTCTAGTATTCATTATCTTTCCCAACAGGAAAACCACTTTGTGTTTAGCAAAAGGGTGAGGCAGAACCACCTTTGATGAAAATGTTGGTTCAAAGCCATTTAATTACAAATCGGTGCAAGTTCCAGCAGCACTTTGGGATTTTGCTTGCAACTGTCAGCAGACAACCTGAATGATGTGCACAAACCCCTGGAATCAAGCTACAAAAGTGCTTAAATATGAAAATATTTCCATGTAGGTGAGGACGTTCTGTGGTGGGAAGTAAATGAGGATGATAAAGCTGTAGCGCCTCCTGACACAGATGGTATTTTACAATGTCAAAAACCATCTTTGGGGACTGGATCCACACGTGGTAGGACACAGGTCTGTGGTGGCTAGAAATGTCCCTTTTCAGGCCACCAAGTCCATGGGAAGACAAAGGGAGCGTGTCCTGGGATGGTAGTTTGTCCACATCGATGGGTCGGGCCAGTCTGTGGGGTGGGGACTGGGGCAGGTTGGATTTAGGGGATGTTTTGTCTCACCATTGTCCCACCAAGCTGATGGGTTTTATGCCATTTTGAGTCCTGTGGGAAGCTGCGTGCATCTGGTTTTGTGCCCAACCAGCCCTGCATCAAGTCTAAAGGGTGTTTGAGCATTCTGCAGAGACAGCAAGAGGTGGTGGCTCCTGACCTAGGCTGTGGTGGAGGAAGGCTTCAGTCAAAGGGCTTTGTTTGGTTTTTTGTGTTTCCCAGGCTGTGTGGCTGGAATCACCTTCCTGCTCTGTCCCCGCTAAGGTCTCTCACACAGGAATGTACAGAAAGGAAGCCTTGGAAAGGCTGGTACAGACATGACTGCACCTAGGGAGAGGTGTAATTAATGCCCTCTCCGAGCAGTCCTGAGTCATTCCCTATTCCCTCGCTGCTCCAAGCAGGGAAGAGGACCAGGGCAGTGCCCCCAGGCAATGAGTTTGGGGCTTGCCATGCAAAAGGGGTGACAGAGAGGGGTTTTTGTGCTTCCCTTCAGGTGTGATCTCACATGCTGTCCCTGTGCTCTTGCAGCATCAGAGGTTGCTGCCCTGGCCAGACCTGGTGTGACAAACCCCCGTTTTCTGAGCTGTTTTCCCTGCCAGCTCCTTATCCTGATTTTGTGTGTGGCTGCACAAACATTTGACATATCACAAACAGAGATAGGAATGGGTCAGACAAAGCCAGGATTGCTGCTTCCACCCCCCAGTGACAATTTTAGTTTTGATGCACATCCAACTGCCACCAAAGGGAAGGGGAACACAGCTGAGAGTTAAATATTGGCCAAAGATACACTATCATCGTGAAGAAATGTACTGTCTGATGAAGCTAACTGTGGGAAAAATAGCTGGTATTTCAGATTTCAAGGTGTGAGGAAATTCTTACTTTACCTAGTGCTAATTTGTAAATTGTAACCACGTGAGTGTGACTGTTGCAATTCAGGAATGGCATATACAACGCTCTTGATGGATGCTGTGCATTTCATGTCGACCACATAACCTGCCTTGGGCTGCTTTTTAACATATCCCTTTTGAGCTGAACATTTTTTCTGGAGTTCTCTTTAATTTTGGGTGGCCTGGATGGATTGTAGCAATCCAGCACAGTAGGGATGAGTAATAGGAGAGACAGTGTTATTTCTGAATTTCTTTGTCTTTGAGGTTAGATACTTTGTTCTTCTGGCTGAAGTAGAAGCCTATGGTTTGATTTTACTTGAATACATATACCTGTTTCAAGTCTGTGCTTTCCCATAAGTGGTTTGCTGGCCTTTTAGAGGTCTTATTTCTTCTCTCTGAAAAAGAAAGAGAAAGAGAAAGAGAAAGAGAAAGAGAAAGAGAAAGAGAAAGAGAAAGAGAAAGAGAAAAAAAAAAGAAAAAAGAGATGGAAGCATCTTTTAGATCTTTTAGACTCCAGTTGCTTTCAAAATCTCACTGGGAAGAATGGGCTGAAGGAGAGCTGTGGTGCTACAGGACATGGAAACCTCATCTCTGTTGCATGTTCAGGGTAGCTTTTGCTCCAGCAAAGTGCTCTGTTCCAGTGGCCTGGCAGAAACTCAACAATACTGAGTGTTTCACTGCCAAGCAAATGTAAAATATAAACAGTTTTTGTGCAAGGGGCCCCAGTAATGCCAGTCACTCCAAACTTTTTTGGAGAATGCTTGACCCAGGCAAGAAGACTTTCTCAACGAGATCGAGCCCACCCTCGGCTGAGACAGGGCTCTGCTCTGGGTGCTTTGGGAGCAACTGCAGAGTGCTTGTTGGAAATTTTGAGCAGTTTTTTCTATAGACTAATGCAAAAATGTAAAAAATGGACACGTGAGGTGCCTGCAGCAAGATTGTGCAGAGGAGGATGAGATGTCCCTGCGTGTCTGGTGGTCTGGGCAGAAATGCTGGGAGGTGAGAGGCTTGTTCTCACCTTTTCCTGAGGTGCTGCAATTCCCTTCCACGTTCATTGCCCTTTACTCCATCCCTCTCCTAAAAAGACACAGAAATGCAAGACCATCACACCAACATCTGTTTGATTTTTGCCCGGGCATCTGTGTCACGCTTGAGAAATCTTATTCTGAGTTGAACATGTTTGTATAAACTCTCACAGCTCTGGACCAGCTGTCTGCTCCTGCCAGACAATCTCAGCCATGCTGCATCTGTCCTTGCCTTGTGTCGGGAGAGCTCCTTTTGAATTAAATTAAATTGAAGGGGGTGGTTTCATTTTGTGTGACAGCTCTTAAATGGGAAATTTCCTTTTCCCCTTCACTTTTTTTAACACTGCATAGTTATGGTCCTGCTCATCTGGCATCTTCAGCTAAGGCTGCCCAGGACTTTGCTACATCTCGGAGTGGGGAGGTTGAATTTTTTGTGTGACAGTTTTGGGAGAGATGAACCTGTTGGTTTGCAGTCCCCAACCTCTTGGAAATGTCTTAATTGCCAAGATTTAAGGAAAGATCTGTAGGAAGAAGCTTCTTACAGAAAGTGATTTTGCTTATGATTTTGCTGCAGTTACGTGGCCTTTGATTTTTTTAAATTAAAGAATGAAACAGAATAAAAATTTAGTTATGATATTTCCGTGGCATTTCCTCTGCAACAGTTCATTTATTATGTATAAATGCAGTGTTATGTATTCCAGGTAATTTATATAATTACTGTGCCATTAAGTGTGTCTAGTTAGAATCAACAAAATTACAAAATGTGAAATTGGAGTGTCTGCAGTAGTGGTTGCCTGGTTATGTTATATCCTGGATGAGATTCCCGTGTGAGTTCCTTCCTTTCTCTTTTTTTTTTTTTTTTTTTTTTTTTTTTGTGCATGAACCTTTAACACCAGCATGAGTTGCATTAACACTAAATGATTAAACAGGAAAAATATTTCATTGGAATGACATATATGTAAAACATGACTTCTTTAGTGATGTTATTAGAATATTTAATGTTTTCATTTCCTGGCCTCTGGGAATTTAGCTATGCAGCTTTAACATTGCACTCCAAAGGAAACAGGGAATGGTTTCCCCCTTGTTAATTCACAGAGCTCCTTGCCATGGGGTTTTACTGAGGGCCAAAATTCAATGTCTGAGACGATGCCAGTAATTAAATATACATGAACTGTTGGAGCAGCTGAGATTAAGGCAAAAATCCACCCAAAACAAAACCCAGCCCTTTGAAAGTAAGAATATTGGATGGGATATGTCTTCATGCTTCAGGATATAAATCAGTATTAAGTTTGCGTTTGAGAAGAAGAAGCTTTCTCTGAAGCACATCAGATGGAATTGCTGTCACTGCTCCACCCCTTGTCCTGTGCCTCCCCTGCTCCAGCCAGGATGCTCTCCTGCCAGCAGTGATGTTTAGCATGAAGCATCAGAGCATCAAAGATTTGTGAAAAAGAAGGGATCTATAAAAAAGGGATTCCTCTTTCCTTTCCCCACTGTTCTGGAGCTGTTTGCAGCTCCATCCTGGGCACTGCTGTAATACCAAGAGTCTGTTTGGACACTTGTTGGAACCAAATCTGGTCTGTTCCAGCCCTAGCCTTTCTGTGATTCTATGATTGTTATCCATCTGTGTTCACTTGTCCCAGGCCATGGTTTCCACCTAGCCAAAAAGACATAATCAGGGACTGCAGGAGTGCTGGGGGATGGCTGTTCCCAGGTGGGAAACTCTGCCGAACTGTTTAAAAAATAATCATCTGAAATATTTAAAATATCTCGGTCTTTATGGGTTTTATGTGGCTATCAGTCATCAAACTGCTGTGCTTCTGCCTGAAATCACTGCACTGGGAATATTTCTGAGAGTTTTCAGCCAAGGACTACCAGGCAGCCCATGGATGTCCTGAATTCTCCCACACTTCCCTATCAGCTGTTGTCCAAGACTTGATGGCTCTTACTTAATTTGTAAAGATTGGAAGCATTGTCAAGCCAGGCTTTTCTTGCTTTTTGACTGTATTTTCTTCAGAGTTTTTTGATTCATTAGATTACAAAAACTTGGTGGATGAAAGGGGGTTAAATTCCAGCTGGCACAAAAAAAAGAAAAAGGCAAACCAAGAACTGGAATTTTTATTTTCCTTCATCTAGGATCTTCCCCAGATACTGAACTGTTCTTGGTTTTTGAAAACAGTATTTTTCTGCAGGAGTTAGAATTGGTTCATTCAGCCTTTAGGCCTTTCTTTACTCCATAGTGGTTTTTATCAGTTCCAGTCTGAGAGCACAGTGCCCTTTTCCTTGTGAGAAAATGTGAAGCTGTAGAGGAAGGGGGAGGAAAAAAGAGCAGCAATGTTATTTCCTCTCTGAAGTCATCACCTACAGAGTTGGTACCGATGGCATTTTAATAGATGAGGTACTCCCCATCCAGTATTGTGATAGAAATTCATTGTATGGAGAATCAGGGAAGTTGGGGAATAAAAAGCACAATAAAGAAACAAGAAAATATTGATTTGTGCTGAGAAGAGGGGGAAGGGCAAAATGTAATAAATGGGACTGTTAAATATTCAGTGATTTAATGGGGTCTTGTCAACCTTGTCTAAGAACCTTGGATCTTAATAAAATAATTCAGAAATGTTGGGTATAAACCAGCTGCTCCTCATAATGCCCTTGTCCAGCCAAATTGTAGTCAAGGGTTTTTTAGATGTTTCCTTGATTGTACATTCAGTTTTTCTATTTGTTTTTAGAAAAGGTTTTGACTGATACGGGATTAATCTCAGGAAATTAGGGTGACACATCAGTGTAGGGGCAACCATTTGCATTTCTGTGGGGGTGCTTTGCTTCTGTGGACAATAATAGATCAGGCTTCAACATCTGAGCAGCTGCCTGAGTTTATTATTTAGCTGTGCTAGTTTCTGTGTGTGAAATCTCTGTTTTCCCACAAATTCAGCCTGTGGAGGCAGCTTTGGGGAAAGAAATTACTTCAGAGCTTCGAAGAAACAAAAGTGCAACTTTAACAAATTTCATCGTGGCCAAAAGCATTTAATACCAAGAATATTGTAAATGCTTTCTGTTGGAATTAGTCCCTCTGGGCTGCTGATCTGGGAGCAATTCAGGCATTTGCTTCTGACCTTACCCCTTCCTGGAGATCTGAGTGCTTTGCTCATGAGAGTGTGAGACAAGGGAAGGAGGGGCTGGCAGAGCTCTTGTTTTCCAGAGGAAATGAAGTAATGACACTTTTGGTTGGAATTACAGCCTCTGCAACGTCTTCAGAAGAAGTGACACTCCTCAGAAAGGAAAAACAGCTGATGAGAGGTCCTTGAAGGTGCCTTGGACATTTTCACGCTTTCTTCTCTGCCAGCAGTGTGGGCTGGCTGGAGCTTTATTTGAGTTGTAGTAGGTAATATTATTGCTTTGTCTGTTTGGCAGATCCATCCCTTGGGATTAACTCACTGAGGTGACACCTGCAGGAGCAGGACACAGAGCTGTGAGATCCTCAGGGCATGAGGAAGGTGGCCCTTAGTTTCCCTACAAACTGTGCTGTGACATGGTCCCACTTCACCTTATCTTGTACAATCTGCATTTTGATGTGATTCTTTGAGAGGATGGTGGTCCTGGCAGACATGGGCTCAGGCTGCACACCGTGGCACCTGCATGGGCCTCTTGGATGGGTTTCCAGCTGCAGGGCCCCGTTGCTTCTGCACTGTTTTAAGTCATGAGAGTGTTTAAAAACCTTTCAGCCACGGCAGTGTTGTGCAGACAGTGGTGAAGCCAAGACTGGCCTCCTGCAAATGGCAGCTTTGGGAGGTGCAAGGAGTGTTTGGTATCTGCAGCAGGTCCTCTTTAGCTCCATTCTGGAGGCTAGGGCTCACTGGGGAGCGCTTTTGTTCTGCTGGAGATAACCACACTGCTGTTCCCCCAGCCTTTTTAAGCCATCAGCCGCCTTTTGTTGTTGTTTTCTCATTTTCTTCCCCCATATGTAAACTTTCAGTGCTAATGAAGCAAGGCGGTTTTATGGACTTGTTTTTTGGAGCTAATAAAAACTCCCAGTACCACTCCCCTGAGCCCACCCAGCCAGGCAGTGAGGTGCAGCTCCTGTGTGTGATGGTGCATCTGGGATGTTGGGCTGTTTGGGTCTGTTTGTCCTCAGTTTGCTCCGGATCCACCAGGAAAATTTGCATTTTCAATGAGCCCTCGGCCTTTTGATGCAAAGCCTTTGCACACCTCGTGACCTGTGCAGGGGGCACCTTCTGCAGCACGTCACTTGTGAAGGCTCAGGAAAGGTTAACAGTACTGTTTATCCATTTTTTGCTCAATTTTTTACTTCTTCCTGCCTTTCCTGTTCTTACCCAGCCACTCAGCCTATGGGGGAGAAAAAAACCAGACCAGGTTTCCTTGCAATATTGGTTTGAAGGTTCTGGAAAACAGGAATCGTGAGTCATCGGTCCCAAATTAACGCTTGTGTGCGAGGCTGAAATGACATGCAAGAGATGGGTCACCTCTGGAGACAGGAAGAGTGTGGTAACATGCTCAGAACTCTCAAGGCTACAGTTCAGCACTTCCGTTTATAAAATCCTCATTGGGGAGCCTTGTAAACACCTCTGTGTACATTAGTCTCACCCTGGAACTGAGGGTTTCAGCCTGGGAACAGGTTTTAAAAACAAACACCTCTCTTCTGTGGCTCTTCCACTTTAAAGTTTCTTTACATGCCCTTGGAGCTTGCAGAGATCAGCAGTTTCTGGAGGAATTTGCTCAGCCAGGTTTGTTTTGCAAAATGTAA
Organism: Acanthiza pusilla; assembly: GCA_036630365.1. Lineage (NCBI taxonomy): Eukaryota > Metazoa > Chordata > Aves > Passeriformes > Acanthizidae > Acanthiza > Acanthiza pusilla. The sequence goes on from JAXCHO010000001.1 coordinate 6,234,587, forward strand.
ATACAAGCCATAGAGTTAAGATGGATTTTTGGATTTTCAGTCTTGAGGGTCTAGTTCTGACCCTACTTGCTGGCATTGGGAAAAATGGATTTCTCTGCATCTCCCAGGAAATTTTTGCCAGTTGGAAGATCAGCATTAACCTGGAGGGTGTTGATTTTATCAGGCCTCGGAGTCCTAGTTGGTTGTCATTGTTTAAGAAGCCAAAAAAAGCTCCAGAACCTACCCAGGTTAAAAACAAATATCCTAAGTCAAGATGAAATTCCTTCTTCACTGAAATGTGGTTTAGAAAAATATTTCACCACTACAACTCCTTTCAAGAGCTTGACCTTGGATTGTTAATCTTAAAAATATGCAGTGCAGATGAAGTTTTTCTTTTCTAGAGAGGGAAGAAATGCCACGTTTCTCAAAAGACCTCCACAGAATTAAGGGAAAAAAACCCAAAACCCAGAGTGGATGATAAATGGAGTACAGGCTAGTCTAGGAGTGACAAGAATTTCATGCCATCAGAATAAGCTTTATTTTGTTAATTTGCCTTTTTTTTTTTCCCTTGCTGTCCCATTATTCTTGTTGCAATTTGCCATCCATCATTGCACACGTGCTAGTAAGTGCTTTAATTCTGTGTGAAAAGCTGCAGCCTTGGAAATTGAAATGCTCCATATTTATCGTCTGCTCATGTGCCTTATACCCAGATTTCATCCAGGCCACTCAGCTTGGGTGACCTGAAACCCTCTGCTGAGCATTTGGGACAATACAGTTTTTGGTATCTCAGAAACTGCTACTGAGGTGCCAATTTTGTATCTGCTGCCACCCAGACCTGTGGTTGGATCAGGCTGGATCCCTGCTGGACAAGCCCAGGCTCAGTGGTGAGTCCAAGCACTCAGGAGCAGAGATTGTCACTTGCTCAGGCCATTAAAAGGACAGGAAAATGCCATTTTGGATGCTGGAGCTGGGCTTTGAGGGCTCAGCTGGATTAGAGCTGAGACTGCCTCGGCTGCTTTGAGGTGGTGGCGGGGCTGGGTGTGCCACTGGCTGGCCACGTGCAGGGGAGAGTTCTGCATCCAAAATGCACTTTGTGGTGGGTGGTTTCAACCATCCCAACAAAAGCCAGACAGCTCTTGGTCAGGCCAGGGTGCCCTCCCTGCTTGGCCTCTGGACACACAGCCATTGCTGCACGCTGTTGGCAGCACAAACCTGCTTTCATCTCTCCCACTGTTCCTGTTTCGGCAATCTGCTCTTCCTAAATGCACTTTCTATATTTGTGTTTTTGCTCCCCAGCTCTATGGAACAGGCAGTTCTCAGAACTGGAGGAGTAAGGCAGGGGCTGCCTGCGCTGCTGGGCACAGGGTGGTGGCAAACAGGACCTGGGACATCTGTGTACCCTAAACACAGGGGGTTAACGGAGAAACAGAGCTAAAACCAGACATGAGCACACTGCAGGAGGAGGGTGATCAGTAGAGGAAATAAAAGCTTTTGAAGCCAGGGCATGCACTAAGGAGCGCTGGCTGCCCTGGCACGGCTGTGCATGTGGGAGAAGGAAGATGCCGAGTTCCCTGTCCTCCTTGGGAGCGAGGTGTGGGGCTGGGGGCTCAGAGGGGCCCAAGGAGTGTGTGTGGGGCACCCTGGGGAGAGGTCTGGCTCCACACTGCGTGTGAGTGGGGTCTGCAGTCCCCAAAGACCTGCCAACCAACCTGGGTGTTGTAATGCTCTTCTTTGGGCTGACAAGGAGAGAGGTTTGAGCAATTTTTTAATTAAAAATACCTATGTTTCTGTAAATGCTTTTTTTCAGGAGGGTCAGTACTTGTTAAGGTTCTTGCTGATAGTGAAAATTGTAGGTGACTAATTTCTAGAGCATTTTGTGTTCTACTGACCACAGCTAGGGCAGGAAGCAGGACTTGTCATGGCATTTGCCATTGGCAGTTCCCAGATTTTACCCTGTTGAATTTCACATCATTTCCAGTTATTTTTTTACAAAAGGGTGAGGAAATTTCAGTGTATTTATCAAGGGGTTTTATTCTCCAGATTTTCTTTCTCAGTTTTGAGAACTATTTTGCAGCGCTGAGTTTCTGTGGAAAAACGTGGGTTTTTAGTAGGTTACAAAGCACAAATAATGTGACACCACTACTGTGGCGTGGGACACCAGGGGTGGCTTGGTGCTCTTGGCTTTGTGCATGGATGTCACAGGAATATGGCACCTGATGCAAGCACTTGGCTGTGAGAAGGTTGATGTGTAACAGGGAAGAGTTAATTTCTAATGAAGGGGAAAACCTCAAGGGAAAGGGAAGAGAATTTCTCTAACAGAGAAGTGGTGGAATTTCAGCCCCTGAAAAAAACAGGCAACTGATAGAGGGGTAAAGAGGAGAGGTTAAGACATTGCAGCTGCGACTGGAAAAGCTGTGCTTGCTGTGGAGTCTTAGGTTAGAAGATGCCCTAAAAAAAAAAAAAAAGAGAAGCAGAAAAAGGAAACTTAAAAAAGAAATATTTTTCTTCCCATCTGTCCTGTGCCAGATCCCAGTTTGATTTCTGTGTGCACCTGCAACCCAGTTCAGGCTGAGAAAGATCTGAGTAGGCAAAGGTCTGCTGGAATGGAAACATTAGGAAATTAGAGTTTTTATATTATACTGAATTATTTGGAAGACTGGTTTTAAGTTTTTAATGTGCAAATGCAGTTCTGAATATATATGAGGTGTTACACATCTATATTAACTGTTTCCACTGTATTATTTCCTATTTGTAATGCTCATGGCCTTGTTAAAATGGCTATGTTGAAATGCTTGTTCACACATTTATAGAAAAAGGGCATGTATATAATTGTCCATTTCAAAATGAAGCATCAAATGGCAGTTTCACAGTGGAGTGTAGCAGAAACCTATGTTTGAAGGCTTTTTTGTGGTTTATTGAAGTTTTTCCCCCTGCCGCTTAGAGCCCTGTTCAGCCTTTGTTCTCCTGACTCGCTCACTCATTACCGTTTGCATCTCCAGGTTATAAGAAAACAGTCAAATGCTGTGGTCATTCATCTCTGAAACCTTTAATGAGCTTATCGGGAAAGAACTGTAAATATATATCATGTACTTCCCTTGTATTGGGAGATGCTTCCTCAGGCCATGAATAATGAGGTTGGCCCACCTCAGCTAATTACAGACTGTCTCACTATTCAAAATACCCTCTGGGTAACATTGTTAGGACTCTTAGGAGGTTAATGTGTTCTCTGTAGCTTGAATATTATGTTGGCCTTTACTAACCTGATCCAAAATGCACTGTGTGGGACCGTTTGCCATGCCAATTTGTGACTTGTTTTGTGCTAGGAGCATCATTCTTCCTCTTCCTTCAACACTGATCTCAGAGGGACGGGGCAAAGCTTGTGTGGATCAGGCTCTTTGGAGTCTTCCATGGCTCAGCAGCACAGCTCTAAAAGCTTCTTGGAGAGTCTGTTGAGTGGCAAGGTGGAAGCCAGCAAGTCCTAAGTGTCCCTGGTAAATCTGATCCTTTGTGCTTCTGCCGTGATTACCTTTCAAATCTGTTCAGCGTTGTCTGGCAAACTTAACTCACCCGCTTATCTCCAGGAAAACAAATGTACCAGTTATTGCCTACTAGAAAATGCGATCTGAGCCGTGTGGGCTTTTTTTCTTTTCAGTGGGCTTGCTGTGATTTTGTTTTGACAGATTGAGCTGTGTTTCACTTTGCTTTCATTTTTCACCCTGTCAGAAGAATTTTTAGTGCATTTTTTTCCCCTTCCCCTGCCTCTTGCTGTCTGTATGGATCAGTGCACTGGAGCGGTGACTCCTCTCCTCCGCGTTGCTGCTTTGCAGCTTCTCGTGCTACCGAGGCCTGGGCTGAACCTTCCCCGTGGGAAGCTCGGGTCAAACCCTGGCCAGCTCGGTGGGCAGGTGAGCCTCCAAATGGGAATGTCTTAGGCAGTCTGACAGTTTATTTTTCACTTGGCTTGTGCTGTGTTTCCCCTGACCCGCCCTTGAGGAGCAGCATGCCCTGGGCTGGATCGCCTCCTCTGCTTGGGGTCAGCTCTGCACACTCACTCTGCCTCGGTGTGGAGAGGATTTAGGACAGGATTTGGGGTTTAGGATTTTGCTCCCAGCTGCAGAGGATAGATTGGTGAAGCTGGTGTGTGCAAGGGTTATGGGGTTTGGCTTCACTCCTGTCCTCAGCTGAGTTAGGCCCTTGCAGTCACTGTATCAATCTCGGGAGGCCTCGTGGGCCTGTTCTGAAGTGTTGCTGTGTTGTGTAATAACCAGAATAATTAGAAAATGGGAGGGTTCACACCAAACTCACTTGGATACTGCCAGGCTTAAGCTGACCTGGTGCTGAGAGGTTTAATGGTGAATGAGTGACTGAGCAACACAGATTGAAGCCAGGAGAAGCTGAAGTCAGGTTTAACTGTGCCATTTTCACGGCAGCAGTCTCTGCACAGCCTCTGTGACAGAGCCTTGGGGGAATGGAGTGTGATCCGTGGTGTACATCCCTTGGTGATGCTGCAGACCCTGCCCTGGGGACCCTGTGCCCCAAGGGGAGCAGCACAGGAACATGGAGAGCTGGAAAACAAAGGGTGCCAGATCCCTCCTGCACTGAGGGCAGCCTGGGTGCCATAGCCACATTATGCACATCTTGGTTTGCTCTTTTCATCAGCAAATGCCTTGTGTTTGTGCAGAGCAGGCACGCAGAGCTGTCCCAGCCCAGGCCCCAGGTCCCTCTGTGCTCCCACAGCAGCAGGTGTGGCTGTGTCCTGTGGTTCCATGCTGGGACTTCAGTGACACATTGCTCCTGTGTCTCTCACTGCCTTGGGATGTTTTCTCCAGGGACCAGCTACTGCTTCTCTGCCTGCGAGGAGCTGAAGTGATCATGATCATGTATCAAATTCTTAAGTTCTTTTTTTTTTTTTTCTCTTCCGAGCTTAGATTCCCTTTTTTGGCTGCAGTTTCCCTTGTTTTATGGGCTGTATGTGCCATTCTTGCCTGCTTAATACTTCATTTCTTGAGAAGTTCAGTCGCAATGCAGTGATCAGCAGGTCTGGCTCTATTGTGAATTCTTCCAAATTCTCTCTCAGTCTCTAGCAGTGTACTTAGGAGAAACAGAGATTTATTTGCATAACTGGTCAAACAGAGGTTAGTGTGAAATAAAATACATGCATGTGCTTCTCTCGGCCTCCCCCGATGCGAGGTCAAGGCTGGCTTATTTTTTCTGAGTCCTCCCATTGTCAGAACCTCTCAGGGATCTGGGCTCTGGTCCACTTGCTGTCAGTAGTAGTTTACTTTGCTTCTCAGTAAATTGTCCAAGTTTGCAAACCTCCCCCAAGGCTATCGTATGACAGCATCCCTCACGTGATGGGTCTGGTAGCAAGAAAAAAAGTCTACTTTCTTGTAGTCCAAACATATAGCCCTTTCAATTATGTATGATGGAAGCGTTCAAAGGATGCAAAACCTTTTGAAGTTGGCTCAGGTGTCTCTTCTCGCCCCATCCTCCGCCCTCCTGGTGCTTTATCTTAGTGTTGGGGTGAATTTGCCATTCACTGGATGAAACAGAGGGAGGGAATGATCTGGAGGAATCCAACCAGGGCTATACCAAGATAACATTTCTGGCTGGGGTGCTCCTTGAGGCCTCTGCCAGGTGGAGTACTCTTTGGGGAAGTATTGCCATGCCCTGTCCTCCTTTGGGATTCTTCCTGCAGCAGTTACTGCTGCTGTTCCTTGAGAGGGAACTGTGGAATGGGAGGACATGTGGTCTGACAACCTGTGGCCTTTCTTCATGGACAAAATGAAGCATGGCAGTTCAGTGCCTAAGTGATACAGAGCTCTCTGAATGGCTTTGGGCCAGTTCAGGTTTCACCTCAAGTCCTCATCGTGAAAAGAGCCCAGGCAGTTCCCCTCTCAAATGTCCCTAAAAGTTGGGACCCAACTTGGTAGTGTTGCCTGGATCTGCATGAGGTGCTCTGAGCAGGGTCTGGGGACAGGCTGAAGGGAGCAACTCACCTCCTAGGAGGTCTCCACCTTCAAAAGATGGATGATTATTGGCATGTACCCCCCCTGCCCTTTCTGGTCCTCTCCTGCCTCAGTAAGTTGTAACCAGAACTGTCCTTGAGCAGTGGGGTGATGCTGGAGAAGGGACTTGCCAGCTACATGCAAGGGCCAGTGTTCCCATCCTCAGCAGCTGAGGTGTCCACAGTTTTCCAGACCCAAATCTCTCTGAGTCATTGTTTGAGAGATTCGCTACTGGAATTCCTTTCCCTGACGCTGGAGAGGGATTGTAGATGAAAGGAAGGTAGTGTTAACAGCTGAAAATGGCTTTTCCACACCTTCCCTTTGAATGTAAAATGCTTCATTCTGCCTGGAGTTTAGCTACAGGTTACATTTAAAGTGTTTGTTGAAGCTGAAAGTGGTTACACTGGTACCCTAAAAGAAATAAAGGCAGTGACTAGAGACAGTGGGATAGGAGACAGAGCGGCAGCGGGGTTGTAACTGACTTATTTATTGCAGCCTTGAGAGCCAGAAATATTACAGAGGACAAAATTCCTATAATGTTTATATAAGGCTGTAAGAAATTGATTACAGCTCAGGTATGTTTTGTTGCATGCTGCTGGGAGGAATCATAAAAGTCATGCAACAAAGTTTTGAACATTGTGTTACTGCCGGTCTGCTTGAAAGCCTCATTTGCCACAATGAAAAGCTTTCATTTGTTCTTTTTGCTAATTCCAGCTGTGTTGGCTTCCAACTTCTGTGTGTTGCTGCTTGCAGGATTCAGGTCTTTCAGGCTGCAGTCCTTTGGGGGTGAATTGTTTCTTCTATTCTCAGCCATTTAAAACAAACAAACAAACAAACAAACAAATAGCTCAGGATTTTGCGGAAGTGTTTCCCCACAGAGGTGTTTTATTTTAGTTATTATTTGTAAGTTACTATATGTAATTTGTATTATTTGTTCTCTTCTGTCATACTAAGAGCTTTGGAAAGGCTTTCCTAATGTTCTCCCTGGTTTATCCCACCTAATGCCATTCTGCCACTGAACTGTGCAGGGCACATGTTGCCCAGCAGCAGGGCTGGGAGCTTTCCAGCAGCCTCCTCCTGCCCTGGTGGGACCAAGCCCTTCACTTCCATCATTGTCCTGAAGGATGCTGGGGGTCCTAAGCAGTGGTTTGAACCCCTGGCCACCCCCTTCTTGCAGCTTCAGAGCGAGTACAAGTAATAGATCTTGTAAAGACTCATTTGGGGTTTGGCATTTATGACGCTTTACAGCCAGAAATTCATCTCTCCTCTCGCTGGCCTTCCACTTGCCCAAGGCAGTGTGTAATAAATCTCAGTGTCTCTGAGCATCCATAAGCTTCCACTGGTAAATGAAGTTACTTTCACCTGTTTACATTCTGATATTCTTTCACGGAATGTGCATTAAATTGTTTTTCAGGTGGATCTCCTCTAAATAAATGGCATCTTGTGTCCCTTCAGGAACTGCAAGGAGCAGTAGAATGAAAGCCATAAAAATAAAATACACGTCTTGCTGGTGTCCAGCAAGACTAAAGACTAAAACGGACAATAAAAGAGACACAGGAGTGCTGTCTCCCTGCCTGCCACCTTGCAAGGTCTCTTGCAGGCCTGCTGGGAGGTGTGGTGGGGCAGGCTGTGTTGCTCATGGTGATGCTGAGTGTCTTGGGGCAGGGATATCCTAGCAGTTACCCTGGATTTGAGTTCATCCCTGAGCACACACTGCACACAGTGCCTTGCCTTCCTTTCAGGAGATAACTCGGAGCCAGCTGCAGATGCTGGTTTGGCCTTTGCTTGGCAGAGGTCTGTCTTGGCAGAGCAGACAAGGTGGTTTGAGGTTATGAAGCCCACCTGCTGTTTGGCAGTGCTGTTTTAATGAGGGAGGGTGTGTGGGGGCTGGGAGTGCTGACAGACTGTTTCAGCACAGGTAGGACAGGTTTGGTCCAAACTTGTTAGTCAACAGCTGAGTTCATGTGTTGCTGCAGCTGTTCTTAGCACACCTCTGCCCATGTCCTCGTGGTGCTTCAAGGAGAAAAGTCTGGTAAGCTGGACCCAGCATTGCTGAGCTGCACAGAAGCAGCTCTGAAATTGTTAACCTGCTAATTTTAGGCCATTGCATTACTCTGTCACTGGCATCAATGAAAGCAGCACTTGCCACTTATCTCCGAGCATATGCCTATGATTGAGCAGCAGAGAGAGGGATTTGAATTGTCGTTTCTAGTTTCAGTGATGATCTGACATCCTCTGAGCAATCATCCCACCAGATCTCAGAAGATGGAAGTGCAAATCCCACTCAGTCTGTTCGCACCAAGAAGGGAAGTCAATGGAAGCACATCTGAAATAGCTGCAACCACGAGGAGAGGACAAAGTAATAACGCACTCAGACAAAAGGATTCAGTTCTGTTTATTTTGACATTAAGAGAATGGGGTTGAATGAGAATGCATGTGGTATTGTTTTCACCATGTCTGGCATTCTGAGGTGTAGTTTTATATGAAAATGAGGTGCAGTCTCCAGCTGCAGAATCTTAAATATGATGACACTTTATTTGGAACTTCTCAACAGTAGAAATGATGCTTTTGGGAGGACTGAGATTTTCACAAATCAGTGTCTATGAAGCTGGATTTCATTTCGATACTAGAAAAAGTGTCTTGACGTTTTTTATTATTGTTATTGTCTTTATTATTATTTTACTATTAAGGGCTAAGTATCTTCTGGCCTTCACTGACTAGAGGGAACAGTAAGACATTCGGTACATCTGATACTTCCTATGTACAAGATCCAAGCATGGATTTGAGTGCCTGGCATCTCTAGTAAACATCTTGATTCATGTAATGTAAGCTTAGAACAGCAAAATTAGATTCAGATGCTCACTTCTTTTTTTTTTTTTTGTCTGTGTTGCAGTCCTAAGCCAAACGATTTACTGTGGAATACAGTTGAATTGCTTGTTTTATCTCATAAAACAAACAGGCCTTTGTTGCTCTTTTGGACTGATGTTTTCCTTAGCTTGGTGTTGTGGCTTAGCTATTCCCTCCCTACCCTCTGAATCTCTTTAATTTTTTTCATGACACATGCACTGTCTTAAGTTCACCCTTCTTTGCTGGCTGATGAAGTTGTCCTTTCCATGCCATAGGAGCCTGCTGCCTAGGCAGTGGAGATACAGTGATAAAGCCTTTGCTTTTGTGTTAGAATTGGTGTTTTGTTTTGGTACAGTATGTATCATTTCCCATTCAAAACCGCTGTTATTGTATGGTTGGAAAAACCCTCTTACTTGGCATTGGCAAAGGAAGCAGAGTTTAAAAGGAAAGAAAAAAACCGCTTTAATTTAATAAGCAGTATTTTGGGGCTCCTTTTGTTAGGTGCTACCTTTTGAACTCTGTAAAGCAGCATGCAGATCTAATCCACAATCGCGTCACTGCGTTGGGCTGCACAAGTAAACACTTTAAATGGGAGGAAGCACCTGCGTATCGCTATTGTCTCTCTTCTTCCATGAGCAAAAGTCTCGGCGCTGACTCCGCTCCAGCCAAGTGTTCCAGGCAGTGGGAATCCACAGGCAGAGAGCAAAGCTTGCTGCCCTGGGCTGGAGCAGTGAGAGCACTCGGGGGACAGCTGGCCATGGAGGGGAGCGTGGGGCTGCGTGTGGACACCCGCACACGGGTGGGCTACCGGGCACTCGCCCACCGCCTCGGCCTCGGCCCCGGCAGTGCGGTGTGCCGGGATCACAGGAGCCAGCAAGGTGGGTCTGGCCGAGGCATGCTCTGCCTGCGGGCAATCGTGGGGCTGGGGAGGCTGGGGAACCCTGAGAGCCACGGTGCTCTTGACAGAATTCATGCTCTGGAATTATCGCTGTCGTCCCACTCGTTGGGTTTGTGTAACCGAGTGTTTGATTTGATTGCTTTCCCATGGAGTTTGTGTTTTTACATCATTCCTCATTGAGGAACTGGTGAAGTGTGTTTTGGTCATAGATACAACCTGTAGCAAGTTTACAAGGCGAGGTTTAAAGCTAGAAAAGCTGGCTTGATTAGAAGAACCTTAAAGGTTAAAATCTCTTCAGTTTACCCAAGAGGGGCCAGGAGGTGACTTATCATGATCTAAAAGTATTTGCAAACAGAAGATCTTCCCTGATATAAAACTTCTTTTGAGCTAGGAAACAAAAGCATGAAGTTCATTGACTTGAAGCTAAATTGGGGTAAATTCAACTTAGAAAATACTAGGATGGATCTTCTGTTTCCATTGCTGTGTTAATACTGTGGTCTGTGCCTGCTGAGAAATTGTGGGGAGCATAGAAATCACAGAATAAAGTGCTTAGTGTAATATAGGAAATCTTGTTAGAGTAGCATCACTTTGGGATTTTTAGGTTTTCCATCTCTCTGAGACATTTTGTGGTGGATTAGTACCTGGGGAACTAGAACTACATCTTAATTTATTGAATGCTCATTTATTGAAGTTCGAGATGCCTTTGGTGAGATGTTAGTAATTATTTTATTAATCCTTCTAACATCAGTTTCCATTTAGGAGAAATTGTCTTTGTGCCCTCTAGTGGAAAAACTATTTACTTGAAAGCTTCTAAATTTGGTGTAGTTTTTGCAAAAAAAGGTGTAATATGTGAGAAAACGCATTGAGGAGGAGAATATGACTGGAGAGATGAAGGGCTGCAAGAGGCGGATGTGCTCTAGGCTTCCTCTGCTTCAGTCCTCGCAAAACTGTAACAGTGATGACATGCACACTTTGTCAAACAGAGAAGATATTATCCAATATTCACATCAGCTGGACTTGGTGAAATTATTCCAGGTATAATTATGAGGAAAACCTGGTCTCAGCGCACTCTGAACGCTGAACAATCATTGCTGATTGTCATTGCTGTTCCCCAGGGATGTGGTGGGCAGGGAAGAGGAGCACAGCAAAGGCCACTCCAGACCTTTAAAGGGTGGAGAAGGGAAGGCCCAGAAAATGAAAGATCGAGGAATACGACACTGGTTCCTCAAAAAAGTTTCAGAGCACTTTGTACACAGCAGAGAGGAGGATGGGATTAAAAAAAAAAAAAAAAGCGGACTTAAAAACAAGTAGGCAAATCTGTCCAACTTCCCTCTTTAATGGGGTAACTCATTAATGTGTGAGAGGGCTGCTGATGTGACTGAGGCTTGTGAGCAGGATTTGGCTCATCTTGGTGAACAGCAAAACCAAGGGGGCACCACATGATGAGGAATAGGGAAGAGGAGGGAGCAGGGGTGGCTCTGAGGGAGCAGGAGATGATAACCGAGTGCAGGGTGGTATGGGGCGGTGGGGCCTGTTGTGCATGGCCAGCCCAAACAAACCAACAGCATCCTGAGGTTTGCGGAAAAGACTCAAATCTCTCTCTGAATCATCCTTACAGAAGCTCTAAGTGCTAAGGCAGGGCTGGGAGCTGGGCAGTGCAGGGCAGGAGGAGAGCTGTCACAGCTGCAAGTCTGGAGATGAGCCACAGAGGTGGGGGGCTCAGCAGATGAGGCTGGAGAGGGAAAACTGAAGGAGCTGTATTTGGAAATATAAGCTTGAGTGCAGGCGATGTGTTTTGTGATGCATGAAAGCTTTCTGTAAAAAGGATGATCATCAGCTCTTAGTTCCCACTGGCGAAAAATACCTTGATTTGCCTGAAAAAAATATTCAAGGTGCGGATTGGGGAAGAGTTTCTTGCTAGGAGGTAATGAAGCAAGAGCAAAAGAAATTGTGAATCTGCTTGACTGGAGGATTTGCAGAGCAGTTAAAGCAGTGCCTCTTGCTGATGGTGTGATTTCTCCCCCTCTCTTGCCTTCTGTCCATCCGCCCACCACACTATTCTATTTCACTCATTAACCCTCCAAGCTGGACTTTTTCTTTCTGTTGCTAGAGTTGCTTTCAGGGGCCAGGGGTCAAAACCAGTAGCAGTGTAGTAGGCTATTGCATGGCTTTGGGATATAAATTCTGCTCTCAGTGCAGTCATGAAAACTTCAAGCATGGATGTAGATCACAAGAAGCTGTTGCTGTCCCATACATCTTCCCTTCTCTGTTTCTTTCTGGAGCTGCTCATTTGGGATGCTGTGAGAGCAACAGATGTGAATGTGATGGAGTCCCCACGCCCCCTCCCATCACTATCCTCCCTTTCCTTGTACTGGACTGTCATTCTTGTTTATTTTGGTTTGAATTATAATTGCAAAAGCTCTAACAGTGTTGTTTATGTGCTGTGTGCCGTGAGTCACTGTTTGTGTTTGCTGCCGTTCGCGTTGCCACTCCTCTCCCCCTGTCTTACGCTTGCAGCCACAGCTCCCCTCCCAGTATCTTGGAGCTTCTTCTATTCTGAGTCTACAATGCTCAGCACTCCTGTGAGTGCAAGGAAAAGCAAGCTGACAGGGAAGACCCAGGATTAGCCTTTTTTTCCCCCTTTGTTTTATCTTTCTTCTGGCATTTTGTAAGGGTCCTTGTTCAAATCAAAAGATTCCTTGGAGACTCCTTCCCTGAGATCTCTGTGCTCAATTAGCCTCTTACCATATTTCTACCAGGCAGTGAGATCAATACTGCTTTTTCTGGCTTGCAAATTTCAGGGAGGGAGGAAAAATCATGTTAGAAAGACCTTTTTTGAAGTTATTGAGATGCCCGTGTGCAATTCCAGCCTCTGCAGTTATACTGGCAGGTATTAATCCTTTCACATGCATTGTTACTGAGGTGGAGACCTTGGCATCCTGCACAAGATCATAAGTTTGGACCACTAGGGGCTGATCAAACTGGCCACTGAGAGGGGCTGTGGGTGCTCTTTGTGGATGGGGAAGAAACTCTCCATGCCCTCATGGCCTTGGGCAATCCCTTGTACTTCTTCTTGCTCCTAGTAAAGTGCCATCATTGCTAGCCAAGAAAATCCTACAGCTCCTTGTCTTTGAAATCTGAATGGTAACGGCTTCCAAGTGGCTCTGTGGATTTATTAAGGAGAAACAGACAATTTATTTGTGTCAGCTTAATGGAGCTTCAGCTCACAGAGCTCCATGTGGGAGAATTAACGATGGGTCTCGAGTCTGTCTCAGGTTGTCCAGAAGCTCAGCAAATGTTTGATTGTGAATTTACTGTAAAATAGCTCCAAGCTTCCTGTGCCTCAGTTAGCAGCCTTGATAAAGAGCAGGCAGATTTTCAGGTAAAAAATGTCCATTTTGACTCTTTAAATGTTCTCAGGTGGCCCATGGAATGTAAATGTTTTACTCTATTTGTAATGCAAAACCTTTTAATTATCTCCAATTCATAAATCCCTAGTTTGGTACTTCACTGCTTGTAAGAAAATGCTCATCTTTTAGTGGGTAGTAATCAGTGTCAGAGGAAATGGGGAATAGATGGTGTGTTTTAAATGGTGTCAGTTCCAGCAACTGGAATGTATAATTTAAGTCACTTACATTTAATCATCCTTTAAACACTGAATTCCAGCCTCTGCTGCTTGTCTCCCAGGAAGCTGACAGCTTTTTAATGCCACTATGGCAACACTTTAAAGTTCCTTAAGCTGCTGCAGGCTGTGATGTGGCTCTTTACCTCACGTGTTGGTGAATCCATGGCTGGTTCTCCGAGCCTGGCTGCAGCTGGGTGCAGGGGTTGGGCTCTGCTTTGCCCCCCCAGCCCCAATTTTGGAAGTCTCAATTGTTTTACCTTTTTACAGAGCTGTAACATCTGTTGTAAGTACCACAGCAAATGTAACAGCTGCTGAGGGTGGGATTATGGATCTGGGGTCTGTGTATGACAGCTAAACATATTCTAGCAATTCAGCAGGTTGAAAAATAAAGCAGATCAAGCTGTGTGCATTGTGCTCTGGATCTGTGTGCTGGGGACGTTCTCTGATGGAGTCTGGGTTCACTCCCTGGTTCAGTGTGGGTTCCAGCGCCCAGAAGTGTGAGGCTTTGATTTCATGCATTTCAGCAAGGAAATGGAGCGATGTGGGATGCAGCAGGTCCTGATCCTGCCTGGGGAGCAGAGCAGCAGTACCCTCGGGGCTTGTGGGACCCCAGCAGCTGTGACCAAGTGTGTGGGGCTGGTGACATACACACGAAACATTTGCCATTCACTTCAGTGACAATGTGCATGATTTCAACCTGCATATGTGTATGCATATATAAATACATGTGAGCATATATAAAGAAGACTGCAGGCATTTTTAAAAAGCAGCAGAGAAGCCCTGTGTGTGTTTGGGATCATGTGGGATTCTGGCCTCTGGCTACTTCCCCTCCACCTGCTCCCTCGCCCCTGTTCCCCATGGGCAGTCTGGCTGTGGATGAAATAATTTAATGCAATTCTTGCTCCCAGCGACTGGTTGATGGCATTAACGGAGTGAGTGGAATTTCACCCATAAAAAATACATCTGGGCTGCTGGGGAGTGAGCCCCACAGAAGGGGTTACGAGCAAAGGGTCTGTGAGCTCAGAATCGGTCACCTTTATTTGTGACTGCCCATCGAGATGGCATCAGAGCCGACTGACCATCTACGTGGGCAGTAGGTAGCTTTTGTTGTGCCTAGTGGTCAAATGGTACAGTCTTAAATTAGAAGCTGCCACTTCTGCTTAGGATGAAACTTGCTTTTCCCTATATATATGAAAATGGGAGCGTTTCAAGCCTGCTGAGCTCTGTGGAATGTGCACTGGATTTGCAAAGGAGCCCATTAGTGCTTGCGGAGGTCGTGAGCGAGGAGGGGGCAGCGGGGAGAACATCTTAATGAGGCAGGGTGAGGAGTTGATGTGAGGACACGGAGCGCTAGGAGGACACGAGGACACGGAGCGCTCGGAGCCACCTTCTGCTGCGGGAAGGATCCGGCTGTCGCTGGAGGAGCGGCAAACTCGGGGAGCGGGCGCTCGGCGCTGCTGTCGCCCAGGGGAGGAGGAGGTTTCCAACTGCCTCTCCCAGAGTGTCCTGCAGCGTTGGAGGTGGTTCAAATGTGGATCAGGAGATGATGGAGGAGCTCTGGTCCTTCCCTGCCCGCAGCTGCCCAGTGAATCAGCCGCAGAGGAGGGAAGAGCTGCTGCTGACCTCATTTCCCTGGGGCTCAGGGGTCTCAGGTCAAGCAGGGCAGGAGGGCAGCAAGTTCAGCCTGAGCTGTGGAAAGGATTTTGCTCCCACATGGTCGCCCAGTAAATGGGTGGGAGAACGGCAAATGGGTGTCAGCCGCGATCGGAGTCCAGCACAGCTTGGAGCAGCCTTGAGGCCGCAGCGCAGGCTTCACTCAGGCTGTGTCTGCTGGAGCATGGGCAGAACTGGCCCCTCTGACTTCCACAAAAACCTTACAAACACACCACACCGTGTGTGTGGGCTGCCATGGGGCTCCCCTGCACTGGAACTCCTTCCTGGCAGTGCCGCCATGCCATATCACTCTTTCCCCACACCGAAGCCATCCTGGACGGGGACAAGAGACCCTCTGTGACTCTCTCTGGTGCCATGGGAATGGCCCATGTCTGTCAGAGCATAGCTCAGGTTTCTGTCTGGAGGGACCTGCCAGAGGTGTGGTGGATAAATGTGGTGGAGGGCAGCAAGGGTAAATTTTTTATTAGTATTCCTTCATTTTAGTAGAGCTTCTCTTCCTGGAGTGGCTCAGAGTTGGCAGGTGCCACCAGGCAATACTGCATTGGCTTTCAGTGGCAGTTTCATCTTAAAAATTGGGGGATCTGTAGGGTTTGGGGGAGAAGATCTTACAGTGGAACATGGAGACTTTTATCTATGCCTTTACAGCTCTCCAGGTTGTATTTAATTTTTAATTTTATTATTTTAAAAATAGAGCACTCTGTAGTGACAAGAAGAACTAAAGGTATAATTGGGAGTTTGCTCTGTTCATGTCACCTTGCTTCATATTGTTGAAGGAGTGGTAAAGAGCACATAATTTCCTTGAATTTATTCACTGCTCAGAATTACTCACAGCATAAATTTCTGGGGGAAAGAATCCAAGCAAACCACTTAGATGTTCATGTAAGTTGTGAGATAAGCTCAAAAAAAAGAAAGCATTTAGCTTATTTAGTGCCCACTCCCCCTGAGATTTAAAGCAACAGTAACAGTTGAAGGGCTCTTTGCTCTAGGATTTTTCCAGTTTTGTAATGTAAAGGTTCGTTTTTCTTGTTCCCTGGGCAAAAAGATGATCTAAAAGCCTCTTCCTTAATAAAAGTGCATGTTTCTACTTTATCGCATGACTCCAGGAGCTGAGTTTTTTTAGGAAAACCATCAGATATGTGTGAAAATCATCAGTGTTGGCAGCATTGAAGCCGTTAAAGACAAGTTCAGTGCTGTATTTGCTCAGAACTGAGTGTATTGGGACCGGGGAGGTTGCGGCAGTCTGGCGTGCTGAACAGCCTGGCTGTTTGAAAGCTCCTGCTACGAGTGCACACGATTATATTTTGAAGTTTATTTTCTGCTGCACTTGATAAAACTTTGTTCACTGCACTGTTTGACTTTAAAAGGCAAAATCGTGGAGAAGTGCAAGTAGCTTCTTCAGGGAAACATGGGTTTTGCTCTTGGCAAGCTGTTGATGTCAAGTCTGTAAATAGAGACGTGCTGTGCACCTCTGCTGTTCAGGGTGTGGGGGAGTTCCTCATTCTCCTGTCTCCAGTGACACAGGACTGTCCAGTTATGTTTGTTAAGTTGTGTTATTGTCTCAAAAGCAAGTCCTTGTGCAGCAGCAGGCCAAAACCATTCTGGTGGAGGCTGGCATGGCCTCTCAGGCTAGTTTTCTGGGTCTTTGTACGGAAAGACCCAGCTTCAACTGACTATCTTTGAATTTCATGATTTTGTGAGCTGGACATTGACCTCTCCCTGCTCCATGGGAAAATCATGAGGCTGCCTGGTACCACCAGATCTTCCATCCTCAACATCACTTCCCAGCTGTGCCCTGTGGTGACAGTGACCCCTGGGAAAGGTGTTTCTCCTGCTCAGGGCTAACCGTCACCTGCACTCCTCCATCCTCCAGGCCACCCTCCTCCACAGGTAGTTTAACCTGTGCTGAATTTCAAAATAAAGTGAACCAGCCTCATACCACAGCTCCTGTGAGCACCAGGAGAGACCTGAAGAAAGAAGAGAACAGGACCACACCTGTGTCAGCTGTGCCCATGCTGACAGTTTCTGTCTGGGTCCCAGGAACTGGAAACACTGCACTTGAGTTCTCTCAGTGCAACTGAGCTGCTTCTACTCCCTCAGACTCAGCTCAATTAAAAGGGCGTATTTACAGGTTGGGAAATGGCATAATTTACAAGGCAGATATGCTAAAAATGGACATCAGCATGCCAGCCCAGCCCCAGCCAGCTGGGGGGATGTCAGGCACTGCACAGGCACTCAGGGCAGCCTTGATCCCTGTCCCAGCCGTCTGGCCAGGTTGGCACCGGTGTCTTGCATTGATAGTACATTTATAAAAAGTTGGCTGGTTTAGGATTTTCACCTGAGGTGCAGCATGGACGTGTTGTGGGCATCCTGCTGTGCGCTGGGCTGAGCCATCCCTCCGACTGGGAGAGCAGCGGCTGTGCAGCCAAGTGTGGGCTTTTGTGCTGCAGTGAGGATGACATAAGGAGGCTATATGGAAATTGGATCCAATTCTGATGCAAGATTTCTGGCAACCTTCAACTCCAGGGAAGCAGTAGTTCCTGAATCAAATGTGCACTTCCAGCTGTGGGGAAGCTGTCTGCCTTTTCATCCTTCTGCCCGTTTTCCTTTCTGATCTGTAAGGTTTCACATCTCAGCTCCAGCAGCTTTGGTTATATTGCTGGCACTGTTTGGATACTAGAGGAGACTTTTTTGACAGTCACTTGGGAGCTGTTCCTTATTTGCCAAAGTTCTGGGTTTACAGTGATGCAAGCAATGGGATACTATTTAGCAGCTATAATAGAGGTCAAGGTCCTGTTGTCTCAGGTATTGTAAAAATGCCTTGTAAAAGGCTCTACATTATCCAAATGGGCTACAGGGAAGACAAGCAGAAGGAATACACCAGGCCCTCATAGCTGCTCCTTATAGATGTGAAGCTGAGGCACAACCAAACATGCAGGTGTGTTTTGTCAGCACCTGAAACGGGACCCAGATCTCCTGTGGTTTGCTCTAAAGGAATTTTTGTTCATATGGCTTGGTTCAGAGTCAGTTGCTAAAACAAGCTAAGGCTGCCTGTGCTTTACTCACTGCTTTATCCCCCTTGGAGTTGAAATGCTTTGAAACGGATCCAGGATAAAGCTCATCCACTGCTGGGACATCTCTAATCTACTTTCAGGGAAGCTTTTTTTTTCCCCCTGAAACCTGTCCGGGGAGGAAGCGGGAGCATGCTCAGTGTCTCAGGTATGAAGCAGAGGAGCGCCTGCGGTCACACCCTCTGCCAGCACCTCATCTGCCTCTGCCTGGGGATCCCAAAACAGAGGGAGGGAGCCAGAGAAGGCAGAAGGTAAGGAATGCTGAGCACCGCCATAACTGAACGCCGGGCAGGATTTGTCTTCTCCCTAAGACAAAAGGAAGAGGCTTGAGTGAGCGTGGAAGGAGTTTCCGAAGGTGCATCCCCCAGGTGGCTGCTGCAGCTCTTTGTTCACTCCTTCTCCCCATCCTTTGGAGCCATATTGAGGGCTGGGGCAATTGGGTTTGTCTCTGATGAAGTTCCTTCTCTCTGGGCTGTCAGGGCAGAGCTTGGCCTGTGTCTGCATGCTCAGTGCCACTGTCAGCTTTGGCTCCTGTTTATATTTTTGGAAATTAGGTTTACAAGCTGCAAGTTTTATGAAAAAAAAGCTGTTGGGTGATTTTTTTTCCCCTGAAAAAAAAATCCTTCTCAATTTCTTGCTTCTCTGAAAATTGTAAAATTCTTGTCCCGGCTGCTGTTAGGTGGCTGCCAGAAAGGGCGGTGCTCTGATCCTGTCCCAGTGTAGCTAAGAAGTTCTGTGTGTTCTTTGCTGCCGTGAAAGCCTAAATATTTATATTACAGTTCTGGTTCCTTGCCATGATCTTTACTTATAGATCATTGTGGTTATAGTTCCTAAATGATTTGAGCTCTAATAAATAGTTTATTCTGTTTCATATCAACAAGCCAAAATAATAATTGATCTTTCAGGATATAAACTCCTTTTATTACTTGAGGTATTGTTTGCTTTTACTGTTAAAGTTGTTTACAAGGAATTGTTTTTATGCAATATATTGTTCACTTGTGTATTCTGAAAGAATAACAATAAAACATTATTGTGCTCCTGATTTCCCTTTGAAAAGGCAAAGTAACCCTCCAAGCATGGTTGCTTTCCGTGTTGTAATGGTTCTGTGCTCTTTACCATTGTGTTCCTTAAATAAAAAGCACAAGATGATCCTGCCATACAGAAGCACAACAATTGTTTCTGTTTCTTGTGTGCTGTGGTGTCTGTAGTGAGTAACTAGTTTCTTGTTTATTATTTTATCTTCTTAATGAGAAATCAAGTTGCTGATACTTCCTTGTTTTTTGGAACTAATTGTACCATGCTTTTAAAAAGCACTTAATGTAATTGGGAGTCATTAACTTCTGATACAATGTGATGTACGTGGAGGAAGTCTTTGAATTCCCAAATTCAAAGCCTGCTGTTGCTTGGTGCAGGAGCAGACGTAGGGACCAGCCTGTCCGTGGGCAAGGCTCATGAAATTGGGAGGACCTGTGGTTCCCAGGGCTGAGCATGTGCTCAAATCCCTGACTGAGCTCAGCCGTAACTTGTTCTCCCTTATTGCCTTGCACCTGCATGCCCTGGAGATCGTCAAGGGGCCGTGATGGGGGCAGCTGGGGAGATGTTGCTTTTTCCCCTTGAAGGGCTGGTGGTAAATGTCAGAGCCCCCCACCTCCAATTACCTCGTTGGGCACTGCAAATGATTCCCAAGTGACTGATGAGGAAGGGGAAGGTCAGCATTTATAGCCCTGGCCGTAGACACATGGGGATGCTCCCAAAGGGGCAGAAAATGCTGGTGGGATGAGCTTGTAGGGGCAGCATCCCTGGGATGTGGAGGGACTGGTGGCAGCACCAGCAAAGGACCCAGCTCTGTGACAAGAGGGGACATGAGATGAGCCAAGAGCTGTAAATCATTCTGGAACACTTGCAGATGCTGGAAACTGCTGTAGGTGCCTGAGCTGGAGCAGGACAGGCAGGCTGTAAGGGTCTGGGGAGAGGGCGAGGTGCTGCCCTGCCTGCCCCTTCCCTGGGCAGGAACGTGGCAGGAAAGTTGTTTTTCTTTATGAGGCAGAAGGGGTTGATGTGTTTTTGTATCCAAAGCTTACTCCCAGGTGTGCTGCTCCGTTTGATAGGCATTACCCCAGCCTAGCAATACTGACTGCTATGGCTTCCTCGTGTGCCCTGTGCTCTTTTCAGCTGCACCTTTGTCACAGTCTGTGGGTGACAAAAGCACCTGGGAAGGGCACAGACTGGCTTCTCTGTGATGGTCCCTGGGTACTCTCCTGTCCCCTGCTGCAGGATTGCTGGCAGCTCTCCTGAGTTCCTGTGCTTGTCTGATGGAGGGAGAGCCAGCACAGTTCAGGGCAAACTTTGGGCTGTCTCATCATCCATCCTAATTAGGTACTTTATAAGGCAACACTTTCCTTTTTTTTTTTTTTTCCTTCTTTTTTTTTTTCCCCTTTTCTTTTTCCTTTCTCCTTTTCTGCCTTGAAGTAACGCTGCTGGAGCCCAGAGGTTCTACATCCTCTCTGTAGAATCTTCTGACAGCAAAGCTTGAGGGATGTGTCCCTCCTGTATAACACTCTCAGATCACTCACAGAAAAGAGAGATTACAAACCTCCCCGCTACGTTTTGCACGCCACAGTGGAGGTTTCAAGCCTGGAAGGTGGGCTGCCCAGCTCCTGTCTTCCAGAGAGAGCCTTGGAGAAGAGAAAGCTGCTGTCTCTTGCTGCTTCCCATCTCCCGAGGCATCATCCATCCACAAAACGGTTTCTCTGTGAATGAGTTTAGCAGTGAAACAAAGCCTGGCAATAAGTGGCCTTCCAAAACTGTGCATTTTCAGTCTTCTGATCTCGCTGCCTTTTGTCTCTGGGCTGTTCTGACCTATTCATGTCAAGAGAGCAAAGAATCTGTGAGACTCTGATAAATTTGTACAGCCCCTGCATAGTGTAGGAGAAGGTTTAATTTGATCTGACATTTACTAATCTGCCAAGACTTTCAGTGATTTGTTTTCATACCAAGTTGAGTTTCATATCCCATAGAGAAATGGGTAAACATATTGCATTGGTAACAACAGCAAATATGTGAAGCCAAGAACTTGTATTTATGCACTTGAAAATTCCTTTCTGCTTGCTTTTTATGGGGATTTATTCCTATTGCTAATTGTCAGGTTGCTAATTTCATTCACCTGGTAAAGTGCTGGCAGTCCTAGCTGTGAATTATGTGAGACATTTTGTTTGGTTTAGTCTTGCATTGCATTCATATTTTCCTAAGTCTGTCACCTTAGCATGCTGGTTGTAAAAGTGATTCCAAATATCAGATCGTTTTTCTACCCACCACATGTGACTGGTCTGACAGCAGCTTGTGTACAGATATTCCTGAATTTATGTCCTTAAATGGTTCTCACACTACGATGGGAAAATCCTTGATTATTTGTGTGTTTCTCTCTCTTTGTGATTAAATTAGTGAAACGGGAATTCTCTGTTGCATTTTTTTCAGTGTTTTGTTGGATGGTTTTTTTGTTTCTTCCCTTTCAACTTTTTAAAAATTTCTTCTACTTCTTGTATATATTTTAGGATAACCTGAGGAGGTAACAGTAAAAAAAAAAATCCATGGTTCAATCTGGAATCTGTATTCAATAAAGTCATACTGGGAGCTTACTCTACCCTCTGGATTAGAAAAAATAACTTCACAGTCATAATCATTGTATCTGAAGCCCAGAGGATGGTGATCTCTCTTTTGTAAATACTGTTCCCTTGCTAAAATCCATAGTGATGGCATAAATGTGGCATGGGGAAGTTTATGTGTGAGAAAAATGAGTTGTGCTTTTAAGAAAAAAACCCCAGACAAACCAAGAACATGCACCCTGTCCTTACGCTGTTGGTTTTGATTTCAAGCCTGAGCAATGTATTGCCTGCCACAAAGTAAAGCACAGTGATAGATCTGACTATAAAGACTCCTGTGCCTGGGGCCCCAAAGGTGTTAATTTGGATTATCCCATCAGTTTAGGTTTGTTTTCTTGCTGTGAGAAGCCTGTTTTGAAGCTGAGATACTGGATTAAGGTCTCCAGGACCGAGTTTGAAGCTTGTGGGTGGCTGCAGCCCCACCAGGGGTACTGCAGTGCTCGTGATCTCCCTGCCCAAGGTCTCTGCTGTCACTGCACCAGTGACTTTGCTGCTCCTTCCAAATAAAACCCGACTGAGTACCCAGTGTGTGACCTTATGTTATGTAAGCTTTTGTTGCCCAATTTCCATATCTGTTTCCTTCTTGCAAGCCCTGCAGCTCTTCCTGCATGGAGCACAGTGGGGACTCTGTTCCCAGCTGGGGATCAGATGATGGTGCCTGCAAGGACACGTTAACCCCCACCAGGAGAAGCAGGACCAGCCTTGTGCCACTCTGCTTTCGTAGCTCCAGTCAGGTCCCCTTTATGTGGGGAAAGGGCTCCAGCCAGTGTAGCCAGCTCTGGGACCTTGGGGAAAGCCATTCATGTCCTCAGCTTGTATTTCATTAACCTTTTCCCCTCCTTGCTTACTGCAGACTAATTTCTGACAAGCACATGAGTGAGCTCAGGGTTTCTGGTGTCCTGCACCCCCCTGGGCACGCAATCAATGCACTCCACCTTTCCAGTGGATCTGGTGCTGCTGGAAAAGGTGGCTGAGCTTCTCAGCATCCTCCTCCTTGCCTGTTGCAGCATCCCTGCCCAGGGCCAGGGAGGGATTCCTGCTTTAAAGCACTGGGGAATGGTTTCCAGCCTGGTAACCCAACAGCAATCGGGAAGGCAATCATTCTTTCTGGAATTAGTAAAACGTTAATTGGCTGCCAGTAAACCTGAGTCAGGCACAGCTGCCCCTGTGTTGGGTTTGGTTGGGTTTAACAGCTGCTCAGGATAAAATCTGTTGACAGTTTAAAGCTGTGTAGTGACTTTTTTTTCCCCCCCATATTCTCACCGTGAGTAAGCTGGCACAAGGTCTGGGATGTTCACCAGCCATATTAGTCAGGTTTTGGTATCAGCATATTAACTGCACACTTGGCATTTTGCAGTTGCAATGCTTTTGTGTTAAGCAATTCTTTTCATAATAATCAGAGGGATTCTGGGTGAGAGATGGATTCATCATATCTGGATCCTTTCTTAGGGTTTAAAAAGAATACCAAATTTTGAAGACAAAGATTTTTTGAAGAAAAGTAGCATGATTTTTAGATGGACTTTTAATAACTAACATGATATTCATATCTAGAAACCTGTAGGGAAGCTCTCAGCCACCTGTGGACAGAAACTCCTCTTGCTTCATTAGGATTTTTGTTATGTATAAGTCATACCTTAAAAAAGGTACTGCTGCGCTTTAGTCTTAGCATCCCTGAAACACACTCGTCCCCTGAGCTCCTCTTATTTTGTGGGGCTGGGGCACATCCATGGAGTGCAGTCATCAGCAGAGAACTGGTTAACAGAGTAAAGACTCTTTTCCCTCTGTGTCTTTTTCTCTCCATCTCCTATTTTTTTTTTTTTTTTAATGACCTGGCCAGTGCACTAAAGAGTTTGATTCTGAAAGCCTTAAAAATGCTGCTTCAGGGCCAATTACTTTTATATGCCAAGGTTAAGTATGATGTAGGTTTTAAATGTGTCAGAAGAAGCTTATATATGCATAGCTTGCTTTATGTCTTCAAATATTTGACATATCCAGAAAAAAAAGACGTCGTAACTCTCTACTCACTGAGATGCTTTTAAAGGAAGCTAAAAAAGAGAGATTCTCCAGTTGCTTTTGCCACACTACACGTTACCTCATTAATTCAACTTGATATTCATCATTAGACAGTAAGGTTGGCAAAATTCATCCCCACTTCACCTGGGCAGAATGGACTTGGGCTATTAATGGCAAAGTGGAGCTGTTTAAATGGCCTTTAGAGAAGGCCTTCTGCAAAGGAGGAGTTTTTTTCATATGAAATATTATCTTAGCTGGACCAGGAGGCTGTTTAAAAGGCCAAGAGCATCACAGGGGTCTTAGTTCTCATGCCCAGAGTTCATTGTCCAGGGATTTCGGATCTTCGTTAACTGTTTGCTGAACAAAGGTGATTTTAATGCTGTATATTAAAATAGTCTTCTTTCACTGCCAACTGGTACAGCTGGGTGAGTGATCTGGGACATGTCACTGCCTCTTATTATGGAAAGTCTCTTTAAACATCTCTTCCTCATCTTTTCTGTACAGTAGTACCTTCCTTTGTGTTCTTTTTGTTCAAGCAGTTGGGAGATTATGTTCTTATTAGTCCACTCTTCAGTAGCTGCAGATTAAAAAAGGCTGTTTTATTAAAGCTCTCTTGTAATTTTGCAAGTAATACATTGTCAGGAAATAGAATACACTTTTTTTTTACCGGAGTGGATAATTAACCACTGAAGCAATTTATCAAAGGTTACCCAGTGGGTTCCCTGTCATGGAAGGCGTTAAGTCAAGGATTGATATATAGGGAAATGCTCTAGTTAAAGCAGAAGCCAGGGAGGAATTGATTGATATGATGTGGCCTGTGTTACGTGGGGAGATGGGAATAGATCATCGTGGGATCCCTCGAGGCTATAAATCCATATGAATCTGTTACCTACAAATACCGAGAGGGGATTAGATCTGGATGTGTAAAACGCCTTTAATTTCTCTGAGTGACGGCAGTGCCGTATTGAGGCCCTGTCCTGGTCCCAGCACAGTGTCACCTTGTGAATTAGTGGGGTGATTTAATGAGCACTCCTGGGTTGCTGCCTCTGTGTGCTCACCAAAGTGAACCTGGCTTAGCTGGGGAGAGGGCAGATCAGGTGCTCAGAGACCACAATGTTGCTGCAGAAAAGATTTCATCGTAAGAGCTGCACTCGTCTACTGTTGGCAAAAACTCCTCCAAACTGAAATCATGAAGACCTGCTTGTTTTATGCTTTTTTTCCTAAGGAAAAGTGTCAGTGTTGAGGAATTTCATATATATATATATATATATGTATGTATGTATGTATGTATGTATGTATATAATATATGTATATATATAAAAATATATATTATATATGTAATATATATGTAAATAATATCTATATATGCTTGCGTATAGTGACTAAATGGATTTTTTTTTTCCTATGTGCCTTCTTTTCTGTTGAATGCATTTACTTGCTCACTTCCCTTAACAGGAGGAAAATGTGTAGGCTTTCAGGTTTTAATAACCCCTGGCTTTGAATTCCATCCAGTTCTGGTTGTAAAATGAATCCCCCATTTTACAGCTGAGTAACTTTGGGAAGTGTTAGAACCCTGCGACCCGATTAGCCCTTCAACGTCAGGATACTCCACATGCTTTGTAGGATTACTGGGAGTGTGCTTAAGAAAATGTTTTTCTATTTGTGCTTTTCTGCTAGTTGGATTCACACTAATGGTTATCTTTCCTTTGTATTAGCATTTATATAATCACAGATTTATTTGTGCTGCAGCCTGGTTTGAAAGCAATTGCTGGCTGAGTGATGGTGTAGCTGTGGTTGGTGCGGGAGGTGCCTGCCCATGAATACTGAAGGCTCCTGGAGTGGTACTTTGTGTATTGTGGCTTAATGGAAGGGCTGTCTTTGATCCAATCTATAACGCTTTGTTATTAAGTGTTGAGAGGGCACAAATGAGGGAGTGAGGACTTAGTCATGGATTTTAGAATCAAGGTGCTTAGATGTAAAAACAGATTTTTAAAAAAAGCCCAGCGTTTGTTGTTTACATGGGGGTTTATTGTGAGTGGTTTGTTTTTCTGCAGTGACTTGGTATTTACTTTTCCCCTCCAGCTGGGTGTTGATGGGACTCTGCCTATCTCAGCCCTCCCCACTGAATGCAGATGATCTGGGTTCTGTCTCTGCTGCACCCAGGCTTTCCTGCTCCCTCTGGGCACTGCCCTGTGCTCAGCAAATGCTGCTGGAGCCTTGGGGAGCCTGGCTCTGCTTTCCCAAGCCCAGCTCTGCAGAGTTGTCCTTAAGTGCTGCAAGTGATGAAACACCTCCCCCTCCATTTTTTAGGGATTTTTATGGTCGTGTCCCTGAGCACTGAGTCAGAGCCCTCTCCTGGGGGTTCAGCAGCTCCTTCTCCCCATATCCAGGCAGAGTGATGCTGTCTGGTGGAGAAAGCAGGGATGGGGACAAGAGGATGCTGCAGAGAGCCTCCAGCACCGCTGCAGTCCCTCAGTCAGGTCCCACAAACAGATCTGCACCCTGTCTTTGAGATACCAATTTTCTTGACCAACGGATTCAAAGGTCTATCTGTCTCTGCTTTATTATTGCTGTTTATTGCCTCAGTGTTTGTTTGGCAGAAGGTTTTTGTGTTTAATACCAGCCCTGCTGCCCATTGCCAGGAAATTTAGAACCTGCGAGTGATTTCAAAGGCCATCTGACTCCAAAGCTTCCAGCAGGATTTATGTTTCTGCTGGTGCAGAGTTACAGTGTCATAAGCTTTTTATTTGTTCTTATTATATCATGGGCATCTGCAGACTGTTGAGTCCAGTTTTCTTCAGCTGTTTATGTGCAAATACATCTCTGATCTTGTGAAAGGAGGTCATTCATTATTTCCACTGACTGCTGCTCCAAGAAAAGCCCCCCCCATAAGTCATTAAAAGAAAATGGAATTAGTTGTGCCAAAACTGATGGCTACAAAATACATATGAAGGCTGAAAAAAGCTCTCAGTTATTTGGAGTATACTCCTGATTCAGTATCCGATCAGGTTTTATTCTGGTAAGTCTGGCTCGCCGTCTGCAGTTCAGCTGGCTGTGGATCCTGGGATGTGCTGCCAGGGCTGCAGTGGGATCCCAGAAAGGCTTCATTTCATTTCTAATTGTTGTAAAGAATCATTTATTAAACTCTTACTCTATTTCCTTCCTGGCTGAAACAGTAGCAAGTTCTCTTCCAAGATTACTTCTAAAATTTTGGCTTTTGCTGGAATTCAAAAGTTGCAGTGTGCAAGACTTGGGGTCTGGTCCTTTTGCTTGCAAATGACTTACAAATTCTGAGTCAGGGCTTACTACTTAAACCCATTTCTGTCTGCTTTCAAAGTAAATGTGTTTATTAATGCTGTGTGATTTAAACAGCTGCCAAATGTAACAGAATAACTAGGTTTGGGTTTTTTAAATGCTTTTCCATAGATCAACCTTTTTTTTCTTTCTGACTTTTTTTTTCCCTTAAAAAAATTCTTTTGGCAACTGACATATGCAATTAATCGGGGGAAAAACCCACATTTTCTAGGTACTGGTCTGGTGTCTGTGTGGGGGTATGTGGTGGGTGCTGGGTCACTGTGAGATGAAGCAATGCAGTCATGACATGACCGATCCTGACACTTTATTCCTTCTTAAAGCTTTAATATGTTCTGTCTAAGGATATGATGCACCCAAGTAAAGCACATTTTTGTGCCAGTAATAAAAGGTCTGTTACAGAGTTCAGATCACTAAGTGATAAAAATCCACTTTTACTCCTCCCCCAAGTTTTAGCCGTGCCTTTCAAAGATCATCTGGAGACATCTTCATTATCTGTGTTTGCTTGTTGTGCCCTGGACAGGCAACAGAGATTTGTGTGGGAGAGCAATATCCTATACAGGGTAATATAGCTGAATGACTCTGCTTTTGCTAATACTGCTGCAGAAAAGATGGATATAATTCCTGATTCCTGGGCTGACAGCAGTGTAGAAGTGTGTGCCATGCTGGCAGTGTCATCTGTCTTCCTAGCGTTTTATCTAGTATGCATTTGCTTATCCAAATATTACTTTGTTATTTTTATAGTTGTCACTTGCAATTCAGTTCAGAATAGCAAATGCCAGAAAAGAGTTACAAACAGCACCCGGCGTTTTCTGTGGTGGATTTGTTTCTTTGTTCCTCCAGGTAACTGTTTGAAAGGGAAAATATGGAACACTGGAATCATTTTGTGAGGATGGTCAAGGATTTCTGGTTTTGTCATGCTAGGCAGCAGCCAGCATCTAGCGAAGATGACAAGTCTTGTCCTGAAGAGCTCCATTTTTGTCTTTTGATATCTGTTTTCGCCCTAGCATTAATTCCCCTTCGTACAAGGGTTTCCAGCATGGCAGGGATGGAGGGAGCCTGTGCTGAGCCCAGCTCCAGCTGCTCTGGAGGCTCACTCACAACCTGCTCTGATACTCTGAGGCATCAGTCCAAGCAGTTCTCCAGAGTGGCCTTAAGGCAGCGTTCCTAGAAATGTGGATCCTTCGCCAAATGTTTCAAATGGGACTTTTTGAAAAATAATCTATATTATCTTTGCAAGAAAAGGCAGTTGTTCTGAAATGCGTATTTCTCATGTAGTCATCTTGCCCCCTGAGGAGGTTCTCTTGAAAATGAGCTTTTCTTTGCTTTGCTGCTAGAATGATGTAATCTGAAACCTTATCTGTGAATTCTGGCCATGTTCTTGTTGGAAAGAGTACTGGTGTTGATCCAGATACGCTGCTGGATTTTCTAGCAGGCAGGTTTAAAAGGAGCACTGTGGTATCAACTGATGCTCCACATTCTGCTGTGAATATTTTTGTGTAGTAATGATTTATAGCATGTGACTGTCTGCACATCTTACCGTGGAGGCAGCTGTGTAATGCTAAGTCTTAAACACAGTGAGGTGGTTCTTTAAAAATCAGCATTATTTCAGTTTTCTGGCAGGCGCTGCAGTAGACAGGGGATCTTGCATATTTTTCTTGAGGTCAGAGGACTGTTGGCATGACATTTAGAAGTTTCTGAGGCTGGGAAGAAGTTGTATAAAATCTTGAGGAATCCTTCAGTTGTGGAGAGGAGCTGTTGGGAAAACAGGGTGGTCTGGAGGGAGGGAGACTCCAGGCATTGGCCTCCACGGTGGTCTCAGCAGGTTGTCCCTGTGAAGGGATGATGATGGTAGCAGCTGATTTCTTGGAGCATTGCTTGGAAAATGGCTATTTCCATAAAACCTAGGCCTATGAAAAGCAAGTTTTATTCTCATTGTTGCCATTGCTATGAAGTTCTTCTGGTGCTGTTGCTCCTTTTCTGAGCTCATCCAAAAGGACCATATCAGGAGAAGCAGAAGTTTCCAACTTCGCTGTGTGATTTTCACAGTTGGAGGTGCCATCCCAAGGTCAGGAGCTGGGGTGGCCTTGAGATGGTCTTTGTCTTTGGGGCTGTGGGGAAGGACTCTAGGAAACCTGAGACTAATTTCAACCCTTTTGTTAATATTTTTTTTCCTCCTTTCTTTCCCCACAGTGCAATCTGGCTATTAGTATTTGTGGAAGTTTAATAAAAACCAAAATAAATATGGACTATTTCACTTTGCTTCCCCTGTAATTGCCAGCCCATATCTCCCTCCATTATCCTTTCATCTTCTTTTCAGACTGGCTAATAGTTGCTTAGTGATTACATTTAATGGTGTGAGAGCCTTTTAGTTTGGAGACCCTGCTTTTCCTCCCCTGTTGCTTATAGAGATGTTTACATTTTTAGCCAGAGCTATGATTTGTCTCCTATATAATTGCATGGAAAGCAACAGTTCACATTCCCAGACAGGCATCCTGAACTTATATTGATATCATTCTAATGACGTTCTCATGCTCAGTTCACCCTGTAGAGTCTCTTGGTACATTTAGCTAACTGTTCCTCTTTCCACAGATTTATTTCTTTGCAGCGAGCTGTGTATTTTAGCCTGTCTAGTGTGGTCTTTAGGGCTTTTGGGAATTCTCATTAAGCAGGCTGAGATGGAGGGAACGATGGCAAAGGAGATATTTCAGCAGGTGATGCCTCACAGAGCTGGAGTCTGGTGTCACTGGGATGCTCTTGGCTGCGGGCAGGGGAGAGGGCTCAGCACAGCTCTGGGATGAGAGCTGCAGGGTTGTTTTTTCAGGAGAAACAGGCAAGCAAGGGAGAGGTGGGAGCACTGAAAGCCCTGTAAGCATTGCAATCCCCCTGTCTCTTAAGGCTTTTATCTGTCTGTGTATCTCCTGTTCTGGCACCAAGAAGTTTGGAAACTTGAAGAAGAATGTCCAGCCTTAGTCTTTGATGTAGCAGCATCGCTGACTCATCATCACTTCAGCCTTTGTTAGGGAGTGAGGAATTTTTGCTTTTTGTTAAAGAGCCAGGAGCTGTCTATTTTCATCACTGAGTTTGCAATCCTAGCAGTTGGAATGAAGCAAAATTCAAAGCTTTGGAGAAGTGGCTGGGGGTGTGTGGAATGAGTAATGATCCAATATGAGGCCTCAGCAGGGTGAAAAATGTAAAACTAGCATCTCTTCTACTGCTGGGTTTTTTTAAAGATAAATTCACTAGCAATGAGAAGTATTTTAAACGTTGCTGCTGTTGCTGATAGAAACAGGCCATTAAATTGCTACAGTCAACATTCCTTTGGGTCCTGGTCATAAGCCAAGATGCCAACTATTTGTAAATTTACTGACAGTTAGTGAGCAGAATACAATATTTAAACTGTCAGAAAACTAATATTCGCTCATTTCAGGGAAACATAGCTCTGTTTCTCTTGGGCTCTGGCTTTTCACAGTGTTTGGTTACTGCTGTTATTTTCTGCTTCTCTGAACTCCAAGACTGACCCAGGAAAAAGTACAGAGGATATGAAGAAGAGGCTGCCTGCCTCCCCCTTCCCTGTGCACCCTGTCGTTATCATCCTTAACAATATCCCAGTCCTTTTTGGCAGAGATCCTCAAGATTGCAGCCAAATTCCCGGGCTCCCAGGGCTGGGGCTCTCAGTCTTGCCATGGCTTGCAATAGATGCTGTTCCATCTGAGTGAGCTGTAAATATGAAGACAGACATTCACAAGTGCTAACTATAAATGCGTGGTAGCTTCCTGGGGTGCACACTTGGAGATAGTGGAAAGCAGCTTGAGAGAGCCTAGAAAATGCTTTGAACTTATTTATCATACTACTAAAATGTTGTGGAAAAAATGGCAGCATCATTTGTTTGCTGCTGGCTGTTGAAATGCAGGCCTGGTATGAATTATCCATTCAAAGATAGCTCTCTGCTGTGAGCCAGCATTGCTTGGAGAAATCTGCTTTTCTTTACTCTACAGCAGTGTTATGGGTTTACCCAGTTGTGGACCTTCATCTGAAATAGCTTTTTGTGTAACTGCCTATGTGGACATTCATAAAATATGAATCCAGGTGGGCTTCCCCCATGCCCTGCTGAGCAGTAACTCTCCTGTCCCATCAGAAGAATGAGGAGCTGAGTTGTTTGCAGGGTTGGCTTTCTCACAGCACGGCAGTCCTCCCCGTCCCGTGCCTTGCTGAGGGTGAGTGTGTTATTTGCTGCTGAGAAGTGATATTTTCACTGGGCACTGTAGGCTGTGGCCTTCATAAAGCCAGGAGGATGAGTTTGAATGTACTGCTGCGGTGATTAGCTTATAGGCAAATGCAGAAAAATAAGACATTGACTTCTTTTTTGTTATTTAAATTAGATAAGCCTATTTTTCAGACCTCAGGAGAGCCCCTGCTCCATTTCAGGATTATGCCAAGCCTGAAATGTTTGGACCAAGAGAGGAAAGGGCACAATAGCAGCTCCTTGCACAGCAGTGGGTGATCCCTGCTGAGGGTTCACCAGCACTGCCAGATGCCTGGGCTCGAGTTCTTGATTCCAGCTGGGTGCTGCAGAGCTTGGATCCTTTCCCCTTGCATGCCAGAGGAGCAAGCATGCCTCTCTCTCTATCCTGCTGTGTTTGTCATAATTTTTCCCCTTTAAATAAGGAGCTTTCTCCTCAAAAGCAGCATTCTCCCCTGAGCAGTCCTGGCTTGGGTGAATCATTGTGTTCATAGAAAAAATGTGTTGCAACTCGCTCACATTCCCACTGTCTGTGCTCCTGGGGCACAAAGTGTGGGAAAGCTGTGCTCTGAATTTCCACCATCACCTCTGAAGCCTGGCCCAGCCAAAAGATGTAAGAAATTGGTAGGTGTTGTGTGATCTGCAGTATCCTCGAGCTACAGCTGACATTACCTGGGCATGGAGAGGCCACTTGTGTGTGCTGTTGCTGCTCAAGTGCAAATAAATATAATATTTATCACTGTGTGCTGTCAGCGTGTTAGAAATTAGGCCCAGAGCCTGCTATACCAATAAGTGTTTTACCAATCATTACGGCATTTGTCAACATTATGGGCTGCAGTCTGGCAGTAATAAATGCGTGGTGTTCCTGCTCGAGCAAATGGCTTTTCCAAGGCGAGGTGTATTTAATGAAGAACGAACAGCACAAGCTGTAAAAGGAGCAAGATCAGTGATTTTTACAAAATGGCTGTAAACAGCACAAAATAAGGTGGCATGGGCTGTGCAGTGATGTCCCCAAGGGTGCCCTGGAGCGAGCTGGGTTGGGTATCTCTGCTCTTTGGCAGATGTCTTGGCAGATGCAGTGAAATGAAGGAAAAGAAGCCAAGCAACTGGTTGCTGGCACGGGCTGCGTGACTGGGAAGGGGAGCGTGACCCGGAGCCGGGAGCCAGCCTGGTTTGCGTTGGTGGCACCAGGGAGAAGCCTCATCGCTGGGAGAGATGCTGAGCCAGGAATTTCACCTCCCACCTGCACTGGGGCAGGGATGATGGGGTGGGCTCCCAGCCACAGTGAGGGGTGGGTGTTCAGTGATGGGTTTAGAAACGAGGAGGGAGCTGTGAAGGCTGTTCTTCTCTCCCTCCGGCTGGAAACGCACAGCTTGACTTTTGGTTTCTGCTCCCTTTATTTCAAAAGGGCAGTTTTGATGTGTGCTCAGCTTGCCAGATGGTGGTGTGCAAAAAAAAGGCCTGAAAGCATGAGGGAGGAGGGAGAAAGGAGGGAGGGAGGGAGAAGCATGTCCCTGCCTGGGACCTGGGGAAACCTGACTTCTGAAATTGCTGTCAGCTGCTGGAGACCTGGAGGGCGTGGTCCGGACTATGGAATTTGGGATTGTGGTGTTTATTAACAACACATCTCCATCCTTCTACAGGTGGTGAGGCTTTGATATATGGGGGTTTATGCCAACTTTTATTTTCTTTTTGTTAGCCCTGTGCATGAACTGTCACATGAGAACTGTCATTTAATTCCAGGACTGTCGTGCAGTGTGAGTGTGAGGGTTTGTCTTCCCTTGTGCAAATATCCTTTCTTTCCACAGGGAATGCATGCTTGCCTTTTTTTTCCCTAACAGTGTGTGGCAGGTAAAGGTGGTATAGAAGCAATGGCATTAGCTGAGATCCAAAAGGTATTTTCATCTACTGGGTGGGGAAGGATGGACAAGATGTGATGAATTTTTCCTGGCTCCATGTCCACATTGCTGAGAGCACTGGAGTGGGACATCCAGGGCTGCTCTAGCACACTGACATCCCACTGAAACCATTTAGAAAAAGTTGCATTAGCAAAATACCAGGAGAGAGGAGAAATGAAACCCCAAGTCCATTTGTTTGAAAGACAGTGTGATTAAGGATTCAACTGAAGTAACAAAGCTGTTGGATTTAAAATTAACTTAATGTAGTGTTTGTTTCCTGGAGTAAAGTTGATGTATTATCTCCCTAACAAATGGCTCATGCTGCAAAAGTGAAGCATGACACCTTCTCCAAATCAGACTGTTTGACTTTTATAAATGACAGTGTCACCTATCACTGTGTCAGCAAGATAAAGGGATGATTTTTCAAACGGCCCAAAAGCATTTATTTTTCATTGCGTTTTCCCTATAGTGAATATTGCATTTGTACCCAAAGAGTTACTGAAATAGTCTTCCTCTGTTGCCAGTGCTTAGAAGTAAATGCAATAAATTGTATACTGTTGTATATAGTATGTATATATATATATATATATATAATGTATCTATCTACATACACTATATATACATTCTTTAAAAAAAATAGTAGCTCTAGTAAACACTAAATAAAGATTATGCCTATGCAGGTACCAGAAATCACTGTTACTTTGTTAATTCAGGTTTCTTAGCTACAAGCCAAAACTAGACTGGAGTAACCTTGGGACTTTAATGCAAAGGTGTCCAGAGGTACAATTGCACCATCTGTGTCAGAAATGGCTCTCTTCCTTCTCTTCTGTACCTCATCCCTCCTACAGCGAGATACTTAAGGTCTTAAGGCTTAATAACAATTCTGGATCACATCTGTCTTTTGCAAGTGTAGTTCTAAAAATATTTGCTATTCCCCTCAGGAAAGAACTTTCAAGTGAAGGTTCAGAAGATCCTCTTTTACTGCTCTGTGCATGTTTAATTTATAAAATCTTCCTTAGTTAAGGTGGTTAATCAGCTCTGGGTCAGGGGGAATGTTGGATCATCGAGCCTGACCTGTGTAACTCAAGCCATTGGATCCCACTGAGCAATTCCTGGCATTCAGCTGCAGCACTGACCCCCAGGGTCTGAGCAGAGCACTGGGAATGTGGCTGTCCTTCTCACCCAGCTGAGCTTCACAGCTTGTTTTTTATCCTAAGAGGATTTTTCAAAATATATTTATTTTGAGAGCTGGCTGCAAAGCTTGTGTTTTCTGAGTCTGCTCCAGAAAATCATAGGAGTACTTAGTTAGGCAAAGCGTCACTGCTCTTGTGTAAAACAGCAGCACGACGAGGAGGGAGGACACAGCCTGGGCTGCCACCTCACATTGATCAGCCTCCCTGGCTGACCTTGTAGGACTTGCACACAGGGAGTGTAAGACAGATTTCTCTGTGAAAGAAGCAGTGTCAGGTAGCGGAATTTCCATCTGACGTGGGATTACACATCCCAGCGCATCAGCTCGGCGCGCTGATTCACCCCTTGTGTAAAACGGTAACCGTGATACCTCTGCCATAAATTTGAACCTCAGCCTTGCAGTGAGTCTCAGGAAGTGGCAGGCACAAGGCTTCATCATCATCACCTTGGGGAAGGGAGGGAAAGGCAGTCCAAAGCGATATTTATTTCTCAGCAGTGATGAGGTCAGGTTTCCAAAGCATCAGTGTTGAGTGTGGTGATGCCTTTTTACTGTGGAGTTGAAAGGATGATGCAACTTCTAAGTGTTGTGCCAAAAAAAAGCGGAGTGTGTCAAAAGAGATGACCGTTGGCAATGTCTAAAGAGAAGAAAGTTGATATTTTTAATTTTTTTTTTTTTTTTAAATCTGGCTGAGGAGCGGGTGTGGGAAGGGTTGCAGCATGATAGGACTGAGTTCTGAGCAGCTCCTGGCAAACCAAGCGAACAAGCTTCACTTAGAGCAGGGGAAGAGATTATCCATATCCTTTATATAGAGGTGCTCCGAATTTATTAAGCAAAGGACTGATTTTTTTTTTTTTTTTTTTTTTTTTTTGCCTGTCGCCAACTGTGCTGCCTTAAGTACATTTGCAATCCCCTTTAATTAAAGGGTGTCTGTCAGCCTTTCTCAAGTTTTCTGTTATCGTAAGCAGCACACTAATAGGTACTTGGAGGGAACACCAAATACCTTTGGTGCTAAATGAGCTTTGCAATCTGCAGTTCAGCTGAAACATTTTAATACCACCCAGGTGTTGCAGTGACAGTACATTCCAGCTGTTCTGGAGGCTTTGCATATCTTGTTTTCACCACGTCCTTTTCCTTGTCTACCCTCATCCCATTTCAGATACTAAGTTTGGAGCTAGTGTAAAGGTCAGCTTCAAAATCTCTGGATTTTTAATAGTTTTTGACCATGGTGACCACACAGAAAGGTATAAAAGATCTGCCTCCAAGAAACTGCTCGGTTGATCATTTTTTACTATGTGCAAATAAAAATGAGTTAACTTTTGTAGTTTAAAAGTCTGAAGGCTTTGGGGTTTTTTAAAGCACTGCTTTGAACCAAGGGTTGATGACTGTGGCATCGCTTAGGAGAAAGTGTTTCATGTTTTTCAAGTGTGTGCGTGTGGTTTTGTACGTGCCTGGCTGCCTGCCTGGTGTTGCAAACTGCAACAGTGCTGCTTCATGGTGTAAAAAAAAAAAAAAAAGTCTTAGAGGTCTTGTCACTGAGCTCTTTGTTTGCATAGGGAAACATCTGTCTGAGATTTAATGTGCTGTTGGTAACACTGCTGTTAGAGAGCTGTAAATCCTTCCCACTTCTCCTTACTGGGATTTGATCATTGTGTTTTTCTCTCTTCCTAATCAAAGTGCTGTAGTTGAGCGTTGTAATTAGTGTGTATTAATTTATTGATTGTCACTGGTGGTAGTAATATGTAATAATAACATGACAAGATTTTATTATTTCTGTAATGAAATGTTTAAATATTGTCACTTAAAATAACATTAAAATAGAGCTTTCGTATGTTGTTTTTTATTATCAATTCGTTATGATCTACTAATTGCACTTGTTTGCATTGACACCATTCATTCCTGCAAACACAAGCTGTTTAAAGATTTAATTTTAATTTTAACTTGTTCTCAGGCAATTAGAAGAGGGAAAGGGAAGGATCTTGGGCAGAGTTGTATGCACTAGGTATGTGACAAATGAAAATAAATTGTGTTTTCTGCTACTTGCTCCACTGGTTTGGACACAAAATGAAGCATGCATTTTCTCCTCCCAAACTGACAGCGTGCTTTTTCAAACACAAAGTTGTCATCTGGCTTTGTTTGTTACCTCACCACCACCTCCAGGTTGGCAATTTCCATGATTTGCAGATCAATTTAAATTCCTGGTCAAAGTGTTAGATAAAACCAGTGCTTTACACTAGTAACTATTACCTGGAACACGCACGTGGGTGGTTTTGAAGGATGGATTGGCGTGTTGGGTGTTACCTCTTTCAGCATTCTTGTCTGATCTGTACCAGCTTGTTTCAATAAAGTGGTGTGAGATTTCCCTCACCACAAAGGGAGTTTGTGTGGGGAGTGGACTCAGGGACACCAAACCCTTTATGGACTGTTGGAGCCTGTCTGGACACTTTACAGGGAAAGGACTGACTGTTTTGGCACTGAGGGGACCTTGGGTGCCTGCTGCTCACCTCTGGGGGTGTTTTGGCCCCTCTCATCTTGGCTCCCTGGGGCTTTCCTGGAAGATTAAACAAGCTTTTTGTCTGTGGGCAGTGGTGAGGGTGCCCAAGTCACTTGCTATTTCTTGTGACAGTAGCTGGGGACATTTCTGGGCAGTAGCCAAGATGCAAGAGGTCTCTCCCCATGGGAGAAGATGTCCAAGGGCCACCGGTGGCAGGACCTGCAGAGATGGTGCAGAGCTGTGCTGCAGTGCATGGCCAGCCCGGCTGGGACTGTGTCTGGACTTCTCCAGGCTTCTAGGGTAAAGCACCTTGCAGAACCCAAGCTGAGATGTGGAGGCAGCTGGGGAAGAAGAAAGGTCAGGAGGCACCACCAATTCTCTGGTTTTTGTTGGCCCCTTGCATGTCCCAAACTGTTCCCAATGTTTGCACTCAAAGGCAAGGTGAGCTCCTCTGGGGGAACAGCACCAGCTGGAAAGGAGGAAGAGTTGGTGGCCCAGGCGGGGAGCCTTCAGGGAAGAAGGGGAGAAGATAAAAGGAGTGTTTTCTGCTGTGACCTGAATGTTTGTCAAGTGTAAAATCTTCACAGCTCAAAGCTGAGTGTTTTGGCTCTTTCTGCAAGGTGTTCTCCAAGGTGTTAGTGTCTCTCCCTGGAGGCATCTGTGCCCAAGCTTTGCTCTCTTGGAGAGAGCTGCCAGTCCTTAAACAGAGCACTTGCCATGGGCTGCTGTGTAATAAAGCAGACTGGGAGGTACGAGCAGTGAATTTTCCTTCTGAATAAGCACATTTTCCCTGCCTCTTTTAGGAGCACACTTAAGGCTACTATAAAATGCGTAAACCTATTAAATGTCACCTCTGTGGATGGATTTGGTGTTTGGTTTTTTTTTCCCCCAGATTGTGTGCTGGCCGCCCCATAGCTCTTGTTCCATAAATCAGGGAGTAATGAGTTGTGTTACTGTCAGGGGTATCATCTTGCAGTTTGGCAGTGGCTGCGGTCTAACAAATGGTCCCAGTGTGGCAGAGCCCATTTGAAGAGAGCAGAAGGTAGGCTTGCACAGAAGTTTTGCCAGCAACATCCATCAGCAATTTCATCTCTCTCTTATGTCTTTATTATTTTTTTGGTGTTATGTTTGCTTTGTGTTTTCAGGAGACAGATTGTTCTGATTTCTAGGGAGAAATAAAAACCACCAAAGTTTGGTCAGAAAGCTTTTGCAAATCATTGGGATCTCTGAAGTGCGTTGGTCAGCCCTCTGGGCTGTCTCTAATTGCATTGTCTCCCTGCTACCATGGGAAATTTGCAGTGATTACTCTTTTCTTTAAAATAATGAAGCTTTTGCCAGACTATTTTGCCTGTAGATAGCAGAATGTCTTCTGTTTACAGCTGTAGTGTTACGGCTGCTCTTTGCTCAGACAGGGAGGGATGATTTAACTTTGGATGCAAAGCGTGGTGGCATCGGGGGAATTTGAGGCCAAGGCTTCCTACATTTTTGCATGTTTTCCTTCTATATATACGGACTTTAGTTTCTGTAGAGCAGCAACAAGAGCGATGACTATTTGGTATAAGAAGGGAAGTGAAGGGAGTTTTGAAGTTTGAGTGGTATTGAGGAAAGGCAGAGATAAGGAAGGGAAACTTAAATGAACTGTAACATCACACATTTGGAAATATGATAAGGAGTACAGTTTATCAGAGACTACCTTTCTCTGGAATTAAGCAAGCAATCCAACATAAAAGCAATTATTTCTGTACCCAAGTGTTTGACCATCTCATTTTTCATTTTCACAGGATCTTCCAAGTAATCACGTCTAATGACATATCTGCAAACGCAGGGCAGTACATTGCTGCAAAACTCTGAATCCAAACTTTAATTATAAGAAGAATACTTCCTTCCTTTGGAGGGACTCTTTTTCTGCCTGCAGGAAATGAAAAGGAAATTATTTCACCTTTGTATACAGGAATTCAAATGACAATTTTCTGATGTAATGGGAAAGGTTTCAGGTGGGATTTAGCATTTCTGGCTCAAGGCTCTGGTGTGAAAGATGGTGCCTTTGCCTGTTAGACCCCTCTTGGCCATGAATCTGAAGATCTCCACTGCATAGGACCTGTCTTAATCGTAAGGAGATGGTTTGTGGTATGGGGGAAGGAATTCAGCTTTTAGCCATGCCTTGCCCTGTCTTATTTATCAACTACAATGTGAAGCACAAAGTTAGGTTAAAAACAAACACAAGCTCTGTGCTGGGAATCAAAACATGAGCCAGTGCCTGGGATTTTGTGTCTGTGTTTATGAATGGGCATATTCAGTACACGAATTTCAGATGTCACCATTGCATTAACAAGTGCCACAAACAGCAACATCTGGGTGATATCAGTATGTCTGTGTGTGAAATGAAAGTGTGTGCAGGGTAAGTCTTGCCCATGAATTTAGCCTAGGCTTTAGTGACCTGTTAGTAGATGCAGTTTTATTACCAGATTTTTTTTTTTCGAGGATTAAGTGGCATTTGGAACATGTCAATTTAGTCAACGGATGCTTTTGTTAATCATGTGCTTTAGTGAAGCAGCATGGTCTGAAAGGGGGACAGAAATGGCACTTAGTAACGTGTAGAAAACATGGGGGGGTTGACTACGTGGAATACATGTAAACTAAAAAAAAAATCCCAACTCATTTTTTCTGTACAAGTAACATCTGTAAATTCAGGGTTACTGCAAAAAGCAAGAGATTAAAGCCAGTAGGAGCTTGGAAAGGATTTGGTTTGTGTTTGCAGTTGGCTCGTGTCTTGACTCCCTACACTGGGGAGTGGAGCATGGAGCCAGCTGGACAGGAGCTCAAGCCAAGCTCTGGGCTGGGACTGTGTGCTTTGAAACTCTAGACCAAAGGATGTGAGGGCTTACTCAATGAGAGGGTGAGCAGGATGGGAAAGCCCTGAGACACAGCTTGGGGTTGTGCTGCAGGACATGTGGCAAAAATGGAGCTTTCCCTGCAGGGAAATGTGTACTTCCAGCCCTGCTCCTGCACGGAGGAATCCCTCTTCTGGGAGATGTGTTTGGGTGCTTTGGATGCTGAGTTTTGCAGAAGTATGTGGAGTCCCAGCCAAGTTTCTGAAAGTCAGAAAGATCTTTCATGTTCTGGTAGCTGACAATCAACCATATTGCCTGTATATAATTTAATTGCCAGCATATGGGCCATTTGTCTGACCACAAAAGCTTTTATTCACGTGCTTTAAATTTTTAAAGGCTTGTCATCAGCAGAAATATCACACAGCATGAAGTGGTTTCTTCTTTTGCAGCCACTTAGCTATGAGGCACAGGGACAGAGCGGCAGGAGTGTGCCACCACCAGTCTGGCTGTGAGCTGGAGTGTTTGGGGTGGGGGACACACGCTGGTGGGCACCCCAGGGTGAGCAATCAGTGCATGACTATTAGACATGTTTGCCTGTGAGGAGAGGAGGAGCTGGGCACGGGGAAGCTGTCATCCTTTGCACTTCTTTGTCAGAGACCCTGGTGTTGGGTGGCCGCAGTTGGGGTCGTGCAGTGCACTCAAGTATTCAGATCACTTACTAAGAGTGGCATGTGGCATTCTTACAGATAGTAAATTATTGTGTCTGTAAGACAAAATGTCATTTTGTCATCCCTTACTGGCTTCATTTGTGCATGGAAGTGCCACCATGGTGTGGTGCCTTCTGGTCGCATCTATTCATAGCATTCTCCTGTTGTTTGTGCGAGTCTTCTGGAGGAGAGGCTTCTGAATATTTGCAAGACGATGGAAATGTGACTGTGAAAGCACTTGAAAGCACTTATGACTTCTCTCCAAATGATTAGATTTCAAATTAACAATGTCCTTAACAGCAAAAACATGTACTGTCTTGAATTATGAACAAGGCAAAATGCATCACACCATCAGCATTAGGTAACTAAATACAAACTGTTGTTCTTCTATACAAAGTACTTGAAGTTCATAACTTTGTCAATCAAAACCATTCTATTTTCAAATCTTTTCTTTGTTTAAAAGCTGCCTGGACTGCAAAATAAATGTTATCTGCTTGAGCTACTAAGCTGTTGCCCCTGGTGAAGGATAAAGATAGCAGCTAATGAAGCACCAAGATCTACGTGGAATATTCCTCTTTTGCACGTTTGAGATACAAAACTGCAAGAGACCTGTGAGTCATTTCTTCAGACCCCTACATGCCAGGAGGGATCATGTCTTATATAATACTATCAGAGAATTTAATGGCATGATTTTCCTTTTCTTCCCTCAAATGTTCCAAACCTCACTACCTTGGTGGTTAAAAGCCTTCATAAGGAGCCTTATCCTGTGCCATTGTGGGCAGGTGGGCACAGCAGTGTCCAGAGCACCTGATGGTTCAGAGAGAGTGGCATTGGACTGAGTGCTCAGGAAAACACCAGAGATTGCCTCATGCTTTACATCTTTACTTTTTATAAAGATGGTTTTCCAGCAAATATGTTTTTGACTACACCCAGTACAAACCTTCCCCGCCCTGCACTGGGGAGGATTGGTATGAGATGCAGGGAGGCTTTGCTGGCAGATGTGTGCTCATGCATTTCTTGGGGATAACTGCTAGTCTGGCCTCAGCCCTGATTTGTCTTGGCATGGCATTACCTATTTAGCACTGTACAAAAATAGACCATATCCTCCTGTTCCCTACAGGCTGTCGCTTTTTAATTGCTGTGGAGGCATCACTTCAAAGAGGTTCTGTAAATTCCCCCCCCCCCCCAAAATACAAAATTGTTCTCACTTGAAATATCTTTAGTGAATCAAAAAAGCCTTTAACATTTCCTTGGGATAACAGCTAAAAGCTGGTGGTTGCGTTGTTGCAGTGACCAGTTTCTTGGATTATTGTGTAATTAATCATCTTATTGAAGGAGAAAAAACTGAAATGGAAGTTAAATAACCAACTTCTTCGCATCATCCATCAAAATCCATCAAGACCTTTTCGGTGCTTATCGACTCTTTCCCAGGTTAGGAGGCTGTCTCTCCCCAGCAGTCTCAGCTCTTTCCAGATGAGTTGCTCTCCTGTAGGTTGGTGCCTGAGAAAGGGAATTGATCCCTATGTTAAATGTCACCATAAAGTATTATAATACATCTTCTGAAGGGATCTTGGGAATTGAAGTCTTTTGTTACGAGAGAGGATCAACTTTACTTCAACCTGCCTGAGCAGATATTTATTTAATGTGCCCATTAAAAAACCTGAAAGTGACATCCTCCCAGCCCTGTCAGGTCACTTATTTTTGTGTTTATTGGATATGAGAAGCAATAGCCAGAATCTGGAATTTGGGGACATTTGGGCTTGCAATACTTAAAATTTCTCTCTGTGTGCTTTTCCCTTAATAATACTGGTTGTGTTTCCTTGTGATTCTGGTTGCTAATTAACATGGTAAAGATTATTCCTGTGAGTATAGTCAGGGTTTTGAGGGGTTTTTTTAAAGTTTTATCTGCTGATATCTGTGCACAGACTGCCTGAAAGATTGTATCATTTAATTAAAGAAAGAACAAACAAGAGGATTAATGTAATCTATGGGATGGGGACAGGAGACTGGAAAGGGTCAGGCGAGAGCCACACAGGGCCCACTCAAATGCCTGGTGAAAAGCACACATGGTTCACTGCCTGCTGAAATTGGTAAATAGAAATCCTTTAATACTTCTGGCAAATAGTGAATGGTAAAATCTTGGTGTCAAACATGAACGTTCTCATTTACATTTAAATAGTTTAGGTTTCCTTGCGTGTGCCACACATAGGATAAAATAATGCTCTATTACTGCAAATATTACTTTTAGTGAAAGTAAATAGCATTGTCACCAGTGTTAATCTGCTGCACTCAGGAGTCTGTTTCCAAATATTGATTTCTGGTAAATGACCTTTATCAGTGTCACAAGATTTTATTTGGAAAA
Organism: Acanthiza pusilla; assembly: GCA_036630365.1. Lineage (NCBI taxonomy): Eukaryota > Metazoa > Chordata > Aves > Passeriformes > Acanthizidae > Acanthiza > Acanthiza pusilla. Next base: position 6,277,394 of record JAXCHO010000001.1, read on the forward strand.
TGGTTTGTGTCAAAGCCTGGAATGTTCACTGGTGACCTGGTTACCTTTGTTAATAGCCATCACCATCAATTTGCTCAGCGTTTTATAGAACTGTGGAGAGAGCATCCTCTCCCTCCAAAATTTAAAGGCTGTGGTGATTTGGGGGCCAGGTGGGACTAGGTGGCAAACACCAAGATGAAAAGGGATCAGCAGGTCTCAAAGCTACAGGATGGCCACTTCTAGGAACATCAACTTTGTGTGATTTTTGAAGCCCCAGTGTGGATTTAAGTGTGGAGCACACTTTTAAGAAACCATTCTGGCCTGCAGAGCTGGATGCTGGTCCTCATTTCCCAGCCTGCATTCAAAGCAGGGGACTGGCTGAACCTCACCAAGGGATTTTCTGTTTTTAAAATTATTGCAGCTTATCAGGTCTGACTTGGAAATAGCTCGCTCATCTACATAATGAAGCTATAAATAGCAGAGTAAATGAACTTGCTTTTCAACTATGAAGTTGTTATTTCTTGTTGAAGTTCAGGAGACTTATTGCCCAGTGTGTGAGTGATTTTCCTAAACTCTTGTCTTTGCCAAAATGATGCTTATTCATCCTGGGGCTCTGCAGAATCAGGTGCTCTTTGAGTGTAAACAATGACTTTGAGTTATGGGAGCCTGGGAGTGACAATAGCAGTCAGGAAAACCTCTCCCATTTTTGTATTCTTCTGTATTATCTATGAAACTGGAAGGTAGAGACAGTCAGCACAAACAGACGTGGTTTTCTGCTGGCATTTTCATTCCCTCTGAAATAAAAATGAGATTACTGAGGTCACCAGTTGGCCGTAACTCAGCGAGTTTGTGTTGGAGGCAGTTATGCCCCTCGGCCAATATTATTGATAAACCAGATAATAGCTTCTGCCACAGAAGTTGTGCTTAATTTATTGCAGAGGAAGTCCTGCTGGCTGTTCCTGTGGATGGTTTTTCCTAGTGGGAAATGCCCTGACTTTGAGCCAGGATGCTGGCATGGATGCTGCAGTAACAGCCCCTGCACCAGCTGCTGGGTGCCACACTGCGGCGAGCCAAGAGCAGCTGATACAGGGGATTGGGTTACCAGGCTAAAAAGTTTGTTTGCTGCCTGCTGGGAAGTGCTTGGCCAAAAGGAGATGAGAAACTCATGCGTAGTTTTTAGATGAAAATCAGCCATGCACAACAAGAAACAGCTTAAAGTGGCTTGGAACTCAGTCTCTTGCGATGCCAGAGTAGCAGATGGCCTGTTGTCACTGCCGATGAAAATTATGTTAATTAATATATTACAAAACTGACTCCAGTTGAACATTTGTTTCTTGTGAGCATGTGATTATCAGCTTTTCTGGAAGATAAATTTTGGGAATATTTCAACTGATATATTTCTCTGAAATAGCTTTCTGGAGGTTTAATGAGCTGTTTGTTTTTGGTGCTGTAATGCTAAACGGGTATCAGTCATTCTGTTAGTGTTAAAGAACTCAGAGATAGGGGAAAGCAGCTTGAGAAAGCCTAGAAAACACTCTGAGAGTGTGCACTCACCTGCTGCACACATGGGTGCCTCAGAGATGGCCACACCACGGCCCTGTCTTGAGCAGCAGCTGTTTTCCATATTTATGGAAGTGAATTTATGGAGGGATGGATTGAGTGAAAATCTGGAATCTTTCCTATTCATGGGCCAAGACCTTTTATGCACCTTTCTCAATTGGAAGGAAACCTGCAGAAATCCAGGATGTTTTCAGACTCTTTGCCCACCATGTAGATTTTCTGGCTTTTATTAAACAGCAGGCTTGGGGATGGATGTTTCCTTTGGTAAATTTCCCAAGCCGGGGCCAGTCCATGTTTTTACAGTTAAAAATTAACTTCTGGCCCAGTACAATCAAGATTTCATTTCTGCTCTTCTAAATTACTGAAAGTCTTTTGAAAAGTCTTACATGCTGCCACTCAAGGACCTTTGTGCACCGCCTAGAAAGCTTTGCATTCCTTGCCTGCAGAAGCTGTTGGCTCAGGCTGAAGGATGGTTTTGACAATAGCAGGCACAGATGCTTCAGAAGGTGTAAATCCTCCCCAGTCGGCAGATGCAGATAATCTGTCCCCTACTGTTAGCCACATCCTGATCTCTAACAGATAAAGACTGACTTAATCCCCAAAGCATGAGCTTTAATATCCTTTACAAAAGCCTCCTCCTAATTCGTAAGGCCCTGGTATGGTTTTCTCCCCCATGGAGTCACTGCTGGGTGGCTGAGAGCTGTTCAGGGCTGTCTGAAAGGCAAAAAGGTGTTTGCTGGAAGGTGCTGATGGTCACTGCCCCTGAGCTGCCACCAGCTCCCTCTCTGCAATTTGTATAACCTGCTGATTTTTATTTACTATTTATTGATTGTTTAAAAATATTTTTATTGTCCCTTCTTTGACTTGCTGCCTTTCATTTTCTGATGAAAAGAGTTGTTTTTTTGGTGATGCAGCTCTTGCTCTGGTGTCTTTAACGTGTCTTTATTCCTCCACTTCTGCAGGGAAATGGAGAGATGGGGTGTGAGCCAGGAGAGAGGGCACTGAGCATGGCTTTGTTTTGTGACCAAACCAGCCCTGCCTGGGAGCCCTTTCCCACCCCAAAAGGCTGGGATTTGCCTTCCTGCAGGTCAGCACTGGCTGGTGTGGGCAGCAATACCTGCAGGGAGGCAGTGTGGTGGGGTGAGGGGCTCTGTGCCTGTGAAGGTCCCAGTGCAGCAAATGAAACCCAGGCTGACATTGGTGCCAGTGTGAGAGATCATTTTTCTGCCAGAATGGTGCTTTTAATTCAGGAGGGCGTCTTGGATGAGTCCTGTGAAAGGCCAGCGCTGGTCTGTGCAGAGAGCTCTGTGCCCTTTCTAAACACATGCCCCTGTTCTCTCTCCGGAAAAGTCTGAGCAAATCCAACTTTTCCCCCTCTGAGAAACCGTGTGTGACGCTGTTCTACCCCACTGTTTGTTCCCTGGGAGGCAGCAATGACCTGGAACATCTCCATGTGCCTAACTGTGTAAGTGCAAGGTTGACCCTTCCCTGCTGTACTGAACGTTTGTGAAGCATTTGAGATCCTGTGTGGAAATTACAGCAGAATATTTTGGTTGTATTTCCCTAGTCACTGTAAAAGCACAGTGCGAGCACTTGTTTTGGAAGAATCTGGAGGGAGTAATGAGCCTGTGTTGAAGGCTGAGGGGTTTTGATTTTTTTTTTTTTTTTCTTTTTCTTTTTTTCTTTTTAGGGAAACATGTTTGTTTTAAGTAAATTGCAAAGGACCCTGAACACTCGTGAGAGCAGCTTTTAATTGCTTTGTAGCAAGTGTTATTTTTCTTCACAATCTCACAATTAACCTACTCCCTGTGGCTTCCCAGTGTAAGTTCTGCTGTTGGTACAAATTGATTTTGCCTCTGCCTTTTGTGTTGGGAGGAGAGGGGAAATTAATTCCCAGTGCCCTTGGCTCACTGGAAATCTTTTCCTGCCAGGGTCTCTGAATCTAAGTGGTGTTCTGGGATTATTTAAGGGCTGAGCATTTTTGTATTGTCCTGAATGCTATTTCGTTCCCTTCCACCACCCCTCCAATCTTTATTTTTTCCTAGAACTAAATTGCAGCTTGTATTAGCAATGAGCAGGATTATGCAGGTGTGAGTGACTCAGTGATAAACCTCGTGTTTCAGTGGCTTGTTAAATTTGCAGAGGGAGTGGGGAGAAAAATCCACTGTCATTTTGAGCTGGAAATGTGAACGCCTGAACTAGACCAGCAATTCATTATATTTGAAGGAAAGTTTGGACAGGGATTTGCTTGCCTAATTTGAAATTGTCTTTGAATTAGTCTGTGACAGTCCTTATATGAAAACTTGAAGAGTTTTATTTTGCTGTCAGTGCCTAATCAGTGCATAACGGCAGCTTGAGTTAGCGAAGAGGTAGCAAATGTGTGCAGTTTGCACAGCTTCCAGGGCCATAAATAGACTCTGGCACACATTTCTCTTAAAACCTTGACTCTGAGCAGCCAATAAGCATGTGTGTAAGCAGCCTCACCAATTTCTGCAGTGCATGGCTCTGGGAGGGGTAAGAAGGACAGTAAAATCCCCAAAGAGAGCAATGGGTCTGTGTTGTGCCAGCATGGACACACAGCTGTGCTGCTGGGTGGCTCAAGTTTTGGCACATTTTTGAAGTGCAAAGGTGTGGGAAAATGGTGACATCAGATAGTGCTGGCAAGCCCTGTGTCTGTGCTTTGTGCAGGAATGGGCTGCTGGAGGCTGCTGGTCATTGTGTTTCCTGTGCAGGGTGAATCAGACGGAGCTCAGCAGAGGGGAAATAGTGCCCAGGCACACCCAGCCTGTGAGTGTGCGCTCAGAGCATCCCTGGCTGTCTGCTCAGGGCTCTTCAGACACATGCAGACTGAGCAGATATCACTGGAGAGGGGAGAACACGTCTGATAGTCAGAGAGTGCACAGGAGAGGAAGAAATAATCGCTGGAGGACATCAGAAATCAGCCAGGAAGGATTTCCGAGAACATGCCCTCGAGCACCAAGAGCAGCTTCCAGTGCCAAGAGGCTGCTCCAGACAAGGAAAAAGACAGAGCGTGGGTGAGGGTTTGGAGCAATGCTCAAGTCAGTCAACCAAAGATTTGCAGCCACAACCAACTATTAGTAACAGATGGTTTGATCCCAGAACTGGAGGTCACAACCAAAGGGCTGCTGACGTTGAGCTGTGTTTGTCTTGTCTTGCTCAGCAGCCTGGCGTGGTAGTCTGGAGAGTGTCAAATAAAACATCCATCCTGCTCCTTGGTTCCACCCTGTGGGCTGTGACAGCTCATGCTGTCCCCTCGGAGGAGGACCGAGGGGTTCCCAGTGACCCTGATTAGACCATGACCAATGGCATGGCCAGCACAGCCACTCCTTTCTGTGGATTGTGGATATCTTTAAGCTGGCCCTATAAATGCCTGTGGTCATAGTCTGTCTCACCTTAGGATAGGGTTTAATCTGTGTCTGTTTCTTGGTTGCTATTAGTGTGCTTTACCCTATAATTTTTTACCTCTTTACTTGAGAAAGAGATCTCAGGTCTGTGCTTTCATTGCTTTGCCCTCTTGTGTAAGTGATGAAAAAGATGTGCTGAGGATGTCAGCTGTACTTATCCCTTGTACTTGTGTTGCTAGCAGGGTTTTTAAAAGCAGAAAAATAAGTGATCTCATTCTGTTGCAGAGATTTGTAGCCAGAATTGCCTTTATCTTCTTTTTTTTTTCTATCTCTCTATGTGGGTGTTGTTCTTCCCTTCACTGTCTTTTCTCAAATACATCTTGACATAGAACATGTCCATACAGGGATCGTCAGGAAAGCTGAATTAAATTAACTAGAGGTGTGAATTTAAAAAGGATTATTTAAACCTCATTAAACCTCTGTGTTTGCACACTTTTCAAAATTAAAGTTGCTTTAATTTGATTTCAGTTCACTCCGCTTCCTAAGTGGAGTAATCTCAATTTAATTAAGGCAAATTAATTGAGTAAATGTCCAAAGAGAGATTTAATGTCAGGTAGAAAAGGAGCATTCAAGGAAAATGAGTAAAAGGGAAGTTGAGCTTATTCAAAACTAATAAAAGCAGAAACTCTTTCCAGTCTGAGATGTTGCAAGAATTAGATGTGATCTGTGGCAAACACTGTAATTGTTATCTTATTAAGGATACTATCAACAAGTGAGAGTCATTTCTTTTGGCTCATACAAGCAAACTCTCATCACTCCTTCAATTCTGGGCACAGGCCCAATATTGTGAAAGGAGAAATCTACGTGTATTGAATGTCTTCTCTTTTTACTTTATTCATTCCTTTAGGATCTGGAGTAGATTTATACCAAATAATAACCTGTTTGTTTTTGTTTTACCTCCCTGTCTCCTCCATCTGTTCCTTGCACAATATTTTTCTAGTGCTTTTTTCCTGAGGAGGAAAGAGATGGGGAGGAAGAGGGGTGAAAACACATCCCTTCTTTCATGTGAAGGTGCTTATCTCCACCTGTGCAGGAAGTGCTCGGCCAAATCTCATTTCTGTCTTGTTTCCAGAGAAATTTGTGCTGGGTCCCTACCTGTCAGCTCTGCAGAAGGTTCAACAGCAGCAATGAGAAAAGTGCAGGGGTGTCATTCATGGCAGCAGGAGGGAGGAAGGCAGAGGTAGGAGGTGGGGTGGTGTTAGAGGTGCTCAGAGTGACCTTCAGTCTGCTTTTCATCATCTGGGAAAAAGAGCAATTAATGAAGAAGCTTCTCTGCTGCAGAGAGAGGATTTGAGCAGCATTTAACATTGTGATGTTTCATAAAAGCCAGGAAAAAGGTGTGATTTACAGTCCTAAGAGCTGTTACCTCTTTGGACAGGGAGAAGCACCATGTTAGCTGTGTTCAAATTTGTACTCTCATTGTTGGAGTGGTAAATCCAAGCATATGGATGAGGAGTTCTGTAAGTATTTGCCAGTTCCTTTGCTTTGCCTCTGTGATGGAACAAATATTTAGTGAACTGGAGCTCATCCTGGGATAAGCCAGGCTAGCAGTTTGGGTTTTTTTTATCCTCTTAAGTTGTATTTTTAACGGTGGAAATGAGCTCCTCTGGGTTTCTCCTTTGCTCCCTGGCTTGAAATTGGGTAATTTTTTTGGTGTGGGGAATTTGGGTTCTTCCCCATCTCCTTTCTTCTGGAGCAATAAATTACATGGTGCAGTTAGAAAGCTTGAAAGACATTATGAATTGACACATAGGTATTTAGATTGACCTGTGTTAATAAGGCAAAAGTATATCTTACATAAGTAATTTATGCTTATATTTTATTCAGGCAACTTATTGCTGTGAGATTGATGATACTGGTCCTTAGACACCATTTAAAACTAAAGTAATAGCTAATGAAGGCTCATAGAAATTAATAATAAATCCTGTTATGTTTGATTTGCATGTCAGTAATACAGGTCAGAGAACTAAAATGCCATTGGAGAGTTGTCAAGGCAGCTCTTTGGGTTTGATATTGCCTTCTAGCAGATGCAAACCTGATTTCTTTGAACTGGAAACATCTACGTTTTATGGTCAGTCAGTGCCAGCAGCCTTATATATGTCTGAGTGACAGGACTCAGGTTTGCACAGGCTCAGCAGTGAAACACAAATGTGAATTTCCTCCTGTGGGTGTTCTTCAGTTGACTGATGGTGAGCAGTTTCCTAAAGGTGATGCTGTTTGTCAGCCAGCCTCTGATCATGGGCTTTTTGGGATTCTCGGATAGTCAAATGAAGGGAAGGCACACCTGCTGTCCTCAGCATGTCCTCGGCAGTGTTTCTGCCTTCTCCTGTAGTGTATGGTTCTGCCTGAAGGATATTCCAGCTTGTGCTGGAGCCCTGAGGTTCCATGGGGAGGCAACATGGTGTTGCACGAGAGCTGCATCAAGTGTCAATGAAAAATCCATAGCAGCAATTGGAAACAGTTAAAAGGAAATATCCAAAGGCTTCTCTTGCTGCCCAAACCCATTTGATTGTAATTTCAAATAGTCCCCCAAGGTGCCTCTAACTTTAGAAGCTTCTTTAGAGGTGGCTCAGAGCTGGTGGGGTCCTTGGCACACAGTGTATTCCTTTGCCCTCTCTGAAGGTGCCGTGTGCCATCAGTGCTGTCTGGCTGGGCTCTCACTGCCCTTGCCTCTTTCTTCAGGAGAATAACTTCAGAAGAAATAAAATTTCTTCTACTGATAATTCTGTAATGGGCTCAGTGAAGTCATGCACTGTGAGAAGGTGAAGGTGATGTTGGGTGGAGCAGCAGCCTGAATTCTGATGTGCTGTGGAGAAGTAAATTTGTTCTACAAATGAAGAAAGTGCCTCAGGAGGACAGGGTTTTTGTCTGGAGAGTTGACTAACGGATTTATCCAACGAGGCTCATCTTGCATGTAGCCCATTGTGTATGTGCTTGCCAGATGTTCAGGACATGCCTCTGTTTGTTGAGATGACACTGGAGGTGCATCAAAAAATACTGATTTTAGTCATCCAAGGTTGTTTTCTTTTTCCTGCTGCACTGTTACAGCTCCAGTGAGAAGCTAATCCTGAGTGAGTTTGGTATGCTACTAAACTCTGATTTCAGGGGCATTGTTGTAGGGTTTTAATGAACATTAAAAAAAAAAAAAAAGAAAGCTGCAAGTTCTTTCACTAGACCACTGGGTATTGTGAAAGTCTCAGCGACATTGAGAAAAAGCTTTATTAGGACATTAAGATGGTATTTTCCCCACATAATAAAATATCTTCCAGGACTAACTGCAAACATAATTTTGGTAATCTTCCTGAACTTCATGGGAATTGTGCCTGCTCCTGCCTCAAAAACTGTCTTGGGAAGAGAGAGAGAGAACTTTTGTAAAGATGCTTATCGCTGCCATATAGATAGAATAGACAGACTTTCATTTAGTGGTCTTCTTTCTAACTCTTGGGTATTTGTTTTTTCTTCAAATGGGGTCTCAGCTTTACAGTTCTCATTATTGACTCTTAAAAGGAAAAGAGATGCAGCATTTGTCAGAATCTTCTGTGTTAATATTAACTCATTTCAAAGAGCTTTGCTGCTGGTATTCAGGCAAAAACTATTATGTGGTATTTGGCTTATGCCATTTTTGAGGCTTTTACCCTGTTTTGGTATCTGCTTATTCAGACTTCAGGTCTTGACTTTGTCTTCCCCAGGCTGTGCTGCCATTTGCAGCCCTTTTGAGAGGGAGAAAGCTGGAATGAGCAGACAGTGAAGCCATTCAAAATAGGAAATGAAAGGATAAATTAACTCCTATTTTGAAGCCTTCCCATTAGGTGAATTTCTCACCCCCTGCAAATCAGGCACTGAAGTGGTGGTAGCTCTGCCTTCTAAGCCTGTTTGCCATACTTTAAATGCAGAGAATGTCTCCCCTGTGAAGAACACAACCAAAATGTTTCAAACACAGTGCCCAAGCACAGATCCAGCTTGCCCCATGAACCCTCTTGGAAACCACTGTCCCTGTTCCCAAAGGATGCAGCCAAGCATCTCTGTTGGTGAGGGTGGGTTGGGAAACTCTGTGAGGATGTCAGGAGCCTGGGCACCTCCAGCTCCTGGGAAGCTGAGCTGGCAGAACAGAGTGGGAATTGTGTTGTTCTGTGGGGCTGGTTGACCTTGGGCTGAGCTCTGGCAGAAGCTCGGTGATGTGTTGCTGCTTTTCCATCCTGTGCCAGAGCTTTAATGAAAAACACTTAAGGAAATATTAAGGAAATAGCTGCAATATTTGTGTCTGCTCTACATGGCATAAACTGCATTTTGCAAATTCCACAGTGTAGCAAAGCAGAGAGAAGGTTTTCTCATCCTTAGTTTTGAGCTCATGAATGAGCTTCTAGCAAAATTAACAGACAAATGTTGATATTTAGAGCAAATAACCTTTCTTTTTTCCCTGTCAACTTTCTTCTGCTTCATTGTGTAAACTAATTAACAATAAAGCCTTAAACAAGCACTGTAGCAAAGTAGCTGTTGTCTTTACATATATTATTGTAATTAAAAGGCATTTCCTTATGGTCTTTCAAATCTAAATCCTTATACAACAGGGTCTCTCTACTACAATGATTTTCAGAGGTTTCATTAGTTCTCAGTGTTCCAGCATTTATCGCTTTCTGCTCTCTCTCCTGAAAACTTAGTGGCTGTTAAGATTGAGAATTGCATTGCAGTGCTGTCGACGCTAATTAGGTTTTTTTCCAGCCTTGGTTTATGCCTCAGATGTGCTGCAGAAAAAAAAAACAACCCAGCCAGATAAAGAAAGCTATTACAGAACTAATGAATCTGTGCAGCTTGACTGCGAGGTGGCACGAGCTGATGGCAGCAGGCTCTGGGGCAGGGAACACGTTTGGGACTAACAGCCCCCATGAGCCTGATCTCACCAGAGTGAAACGTGGCCTCTCTGCCTCATTTCTTTGATTGTAAAACCAGAGCAGGACAGCCCTGTTAGCAAATAAGAAAGATGCTGCCAAGAGTGCTTTGTATTCCCTTTCCTTGAATGCTTTGCTGCCTTCCACCAAGAGGTGGGACAGAAGCGTTGCAAGCTCTTTCCCTGAAAATGGGGCTGGGGAGAGGTAAGGACTGAGTGGTCATTCTGTGGCTTCCTTCATGAAGTTGCCTTCTGTCTGCTGCAAGCACACGGTCCTGCTGTGCTTCTTTGTTCTCCAAGGCTGGACACGTTTGGAAACATCATGAGCAAAGGAAATGCTGATTAAGAAGCCTTGGCCAGTCTGAATTGTGATTCAGAGCTCTTCCCTAAAGGTGCAGCGAGCATTCACCCCTCGGTATGGGCAGTTGTGGGCCAAGGAGAGGATGGAAACCCTGGGGACACCTTGTGGAACCCAATGCCAGAGCATGCAGTCATTTTGGTTAAGAGCAGCCCAGTTCTCTTCACTCTCTGCTTTATGCTTACAGGTTTCTTCTTTAAGCCAAAGTGTTGGTCCCATCCTTGTTGTTTTTTGAAGTGTTTAATTGCCAGGGCGGCTGTGATTCCTGGTGCCTCTGAGATGGACATGGATGGGGCAGTGAGCAATGCACTTCCCTCTGGCATGGAGTACTGGAGATACCTGCGGCTGCACTGGGGTCATTGACAAGAAATACAAAATTGAGAGGTGTTTTAAGTGGTGGAGGTTTTTTCCATCCCTCCCTTTAATTTATTATTTTTTTTTTTTTAGCCAAAGGCTTTCAATCAACCAAAAATAGTGTTCATCTGTAGCCAGCATTTCCCTCTCTGACATTCTTGATGGGAAGGTTCAAGTCGAAGATGCATTCCCTGTAGCAGCCTGTCATTTTGCAAGTGCCAGTAGCCAGACTGGAGACTCAGTCCTGGTGGTGGAGGACTTATCCTGCTTAGCTCCAAGCTGGGCTCATCAGAGAGGGAGCAAGTCTTAAATCTGCCGCATGACAGTCAACTGCAGTGACTTTGCACAAAGAAATACCATCATATCTCTTTTATGTAGCATTGGCATCGTGTGCTGGGGTTGTTGTGTGTTTAGGTTTACACGGAGCAGCTCTGGGCAGATAGCTGCCATAATGAGACTTTCGAGAGCATTAACCCTTGGAACGGGGAGCTAATTTGGCTCTGAATCAGGAGATGAAAACACACAGGGCTGTCAGAGGGAGAGGGAAAGATTAATCAGAAGCTGTTTTGATAAAAACATCGTGCTTTTGGCAGAAGTCCTGCTGAGCATGCTGCATCCAGGACACACAGCTTTGTTGTAGTCTCTTATTTCTTTTTCTCTCCAATTGACATTAAACACAATAATTAAAGCAACAGAGATTAACATGTCAAGCCAAGCTTTTCATTTGTCCTCCTTTATTTTTCCTTTTTTTTGTGAACTACTTATTTTTCCCTTAATTCAGCAGATCATGTATTTTAAGGAAGGTTGACTCTACAGCATGCCGGTGGCAGAGGGAGGAAAAAAGTCTTGCTCTCCATCTGGAATTTTTTCATTTAAATACTTTGTTATACGTTAATGAAAGAAAATTATCTTTGTAAGCAGCCTTTCTTCTAGCAATAAGCTTGACATAGCAAGAGTTTTTAGGCATTAAGAATAGAGATTTATTTCCAAATGACCATCCAGACTGTTCAAAAGGATTTTGATTTTTATAATTAGTTTTTTCTGCTTATATGTTTTACTTTGTTTATCTTCTTTGCCTGAGCAATGCAGAGCTTTTCATTTAAACACATGTACTTGCATTTCTTTGATTTTATTCTGCCTGATATAGTAAATGTATCCAGCCAGTATTATAAATCTTCTTCTATGGAATTTCTGCCCAAAATGCTCATTGTGGTGTAATGAGTGTTAGCAGATTCCCACTGTAAACGGTGTTATATCACAACAGCATTCTGATATGAAGAAAGATAAAGATATTGATCTGTCTAGAGGAAAAGAATGTTTGGGGCTGTGGTGCCTCACCTCATTATCGTGCAGAGGGCACCTAGGAAGTCTGCAGTGAAAGGAACCATTGCTCAAGAGGTGCTTTTTGCTGCTCTCTCCTTTGAGAGTAGATCTTTACCTGTGAGCAAACCATTAGCAATACTGAAACAGCTATAAAGTGCTGGTGGAAGCTTTTCATTGCACAGCACACAGCTGGGCTGCTGCACTTGGGGGTGCCAGTGGTCAGCCAGGCTCCCTTTACAGAGCAGAACTTCTGGTGAGTTTTTTCTGTTCTCTCAGGGCACTAAGCAGTCCAGTTTTGCTCCACTTCCAACTTACCTGCCTAAGCTGGTGATGAGACACATCAGAGAAATTGTGGAGCTTCCTTTGGCAAGCTCCAAAGGGGAGCTTGATGGGAGAGCTCCTTTGGCAGATTTCTCTGGGAGGCTCAGCATGCTTGTCTGCTAAATCCTCCTTAGTGAGATGTTCAGCTGAAGTCCATTAGTCTTCCAGTGAATGAGCTGTAGCAGAGACGCACATCTTACATTTTTTAATGGCATGTAGCAGGTAGAGCTAAACCAGTCTCTCTAACTTGCGTCACGTTGCTTTATTATCTGCAAAAGGCGCTCTCTTGCTGTGCTGGAAGCCAGAGTGTTTGCCAGCCTGGCTCTTGTGTGTCTCTGGGATTTAGTTTCCACTCACAAAGGCTGACTGCTGCTATGCAGACAGAAAACCACAAAACTTTGATTTTAGTTGGCAGCCATACTTGGACCACTGTAAAAGAGAAAATGTATTTGGGCTATGCCTGCCCATAACTCGCCCACCCCTCCATGCTTTGACTTCTAAGAAGAGATCAAGGCAAATGCTCTGCTCTGGATTAGAGTTGATACAGCTTTGAGATAGACCATTCCCACCGTAGCAAAAGGATAAAGGATCTGGGGAAGCTTTGGGAAGGTATATGACCCTGTCTCCAATGCAGCCGAGTTTTACTGCATGTTATGGAGATAAAATTGGTGGTTTTTAAAATGCAACTATTTTGGCTGCTGATCAACACCTGCTTTTAGAGCTTAGCACTGGCAGTAGCACCTCCTGGGGATCTTGGTGACCCCTTGAGCAAGCTGTTCTACAGCTGCCTTGGGTATATCTTAAAAGAATCAATGCCATTCTTCGCTGCCGTGAGGATGTTCTTGCCCCCTCCAGGACTTGTTCTCCTGGGAAACAGTGAATGTCTGTCTTGGCTCTTGGCTGTGTGTTGTGTCCATGTCGAGGTGTGTTGACTTGCTGTTCTGGCCCTCCCAATCTGCTCATCTCTCATCTGCTTTGTATGACCACAATGCTCAGAGGCTGTCCAGCTGAGCACAGTCCAAGGTCAGCACAGTTCAAGCAATTACAAAAGGAGGCCTTGTTCTGTTGTTTAACAAGGCAAAAACAACACTACAGGTGTTGGGGAGGAGTTGCATAGAAGATGCTCTTACATCTCTTCAACAGACTGCTTTTTGCTGCTGTTCTCAACTACCTTTTGGTTTGTTCTTCTGTGGGCTCTTTCATCAAGGGGGCTCTCAAACCCAGAGATGGTTTTTGAATGTAAACTGCATTTTTCCTCTGCTACACACACGTGTGGGTGCACCCACACTCGCTCTTGTCTGGCAGCACTGTTTGTGTTCTCTGTAAAACAATCTGCTTTGTTTCAGTGCAGTAGCACAGTGCATGTGATGGCTGTCACTTATTGTCAGGAAAGCAGCTTCATTACATCCTCATTATCAAATATGGGAGAGGCTCTCCTCGTTCCCTCTCTGCTTTTCCACTTTTGTGAGCCTCTGTGGTGGCTCAGCTGTTTTTCTGTGCGCTGGCCTCTTGCTGGCACTGCAAAAGCGAGACAGTGGCTCCCTCTGGAGCCAGCACCACTGTGGCTCCAGGGACTGTCTCTTGCTGAATCTGTTACGGTTTTCAGCTAAATAGTTCAACCCAAGCAGTCTTTAGTTTTTCCATTAAGGAGCCCTGCTTCCTGCCCAGTCCATGGTGTCCTTAGAAAACAGTAATTAGCTCAAAAGTTCAAACAAAAGCTGTACAGTGACATGGACTTGATGCTCTGTAATCAGTATTTTATTCCTCTGTTTATCTGCCACCTTGCATCCCAGGGGTTTCTATAGAGATCCACATAACGTCATATCTTTGAAACAGTATCTGTGCAATATTTCTACAGATGAATTTCACTGAATTTCCCTGGCTGTAAGTGGAAGCATCCCTTGCCAGGATAGTCCGGTGCAGCAGTGGCATTGCAGTGAGAGCAGTGCTGTGATTACTGTGCATGTTCCTGGGTGAAGTGATGGTCCTGAATAGTGAATACCATTTGCACCGCTGGTTTTATTTAATTCATTCTGTAGATAAAGTATCAATTGTTTGCAGAGTATTACTTTGATCCCTTCCAGGAGAGTGGGCCATTGTACTCCTTAAACTCAGCATAGCTGGGTGTTGCTGCACTGGGTAGGGTCCTTAACTGCATTTCTAACATTGAGGTTGTTTTACAGACACAACGTAGGTGACAGTCCTGCCTTGGACAGGTTAAGACTCATCTCTAGACTTGCTGGGGGGATAGTTGGGTTTCTGTAGCTTGTAGCCTGTGCTGGGAGTGAGCTGTGGTCATCCTGGTGGGTGTTTGCCTCCCCAAGGGGTTCCTGGAGCCGATGGGGCAGTGGTGCACAGGGTCTGCTATGGACAGTCCTGTATCCAGCCATTGTTTTCCTCCTAATGTGCCAGTCTCTGAAGTGTCACCTCAGATGTCACCTGTGCGCTGCTGTGTGCCAGGAAGATGGTGAGAGCCAGAAGAGAGGGCAGATGGAAATCTCCAAGCTCGGGGACCATCTTTTGGAGATGGTGAATAAGCTATGTAGTTGCAATGAGGGAATTTTGCTTCATTGTTCTATTTCCTTTTAGAATCAAAACTATTTAGTAGTTCTATTCATATAGTTTCTGACCTCACAAAACTAAGGAAAATATTCATCCTTCCTTTTGGGGCATAGGATCCACTAATCTTCGTGCATCCTAGCTCCTGAAGAGCCTTCCTTAGCTGCCAGTGAATTTCCCTGGCTGCTAAGGAAAGCCAGGTGCTTTCCAGAGGTGTCTTTTGGTATAAGAATGACCCACAGAGATGTGCAGGTTGTGGCACAGTAGTTCAGTTCGCTGAACTCACTTGTGTCACTTTTCATTGTGCTGCTGGGGCTGGTGTGAAAATACATGTCCTCTGGCAGCCTTAATTTAAGAAATAACTGAGCATCAACCTTCTGCCTTTGCCAGACAGATGTTACTTCTCATGCCCCTTTGCTGCTAGAAAATTTTAGCATAAATTGGATTGTTAAGTATTTTGGCTTTTGTTGATTGTTCTGCCAATATGTGTTTGAATGACTGCTCTGGTGAGGGAAGTCCCACTGAATTCATCAGGTTTTCTTGCAAGCTGAATTATAATGGTTTCCTTAGCATTGTACATGGCTATATTTCAATATAAAGAAAGTTTTGACACAAATGCTGAGTTTTTATTATTAACAGGCTTTGTGGTGGCAAGGAGTAGAAAAGAGTCATTGTTAATTGTTTCATTATGCACAGCCCTAATGTCAGGTTTGTAGAAATCTGAGAGTGACTGAGGAGAGCAAGTTTCCTTTGAAATGTTTTGAAAAGGTTTATTAGCAGGGAAATTGATGTGGAAAGCCCTGAATGGGGATGGCACAGAGTAAGGTACTGGAGCTAGTATTGGCTTCTTCCCTTTTGAACAAGAGTGTTTGCCAAGGAAAAGTATCACTGTTTTGCTTCCAATCAGAAAGGGATAATAACCAGACCTGTGAATGAATTGTGTGTTTTTCACATAGTTGAATTAAAATGTACTTTTTTAGGTTGGATATACTTGCTGTATTCCTCAGCAACTTGTTAAAATAACAGGGAATTTTATGTTGTGTTGTAAAGGGACATGGTTCATTTGTAATGCTTTTCATGGAGTTTTGGGAAAACGCTAATATTTGTGTTTGCGATATATAGTATTGTGAATGAAAGAGAATATTATATCATCATAGCAGCTGCATTCTAATCTACCATTTACTAAAGCAGGTAATGGCTGTCTTGTCTTCTATGCTTAAAAGAATTGTAGCAAAAGCGGTCTGAATCTGTCCAAGATACTTCTGCAGACCTGCAATATGCAATAATGACCTTCCTGCAGATCTGCATTCTCAGCTCACAGGCACCATTTGGAGCAGGTCTGTGCTGCTGCTCTGTCTGCAGCAGGTTTCCTGCGTGCTCTGACAAATGCAGCCCAGAAGTAAAGGTGGCAAGGCAGTGAGTGTTATTCTGGAGCTTGAGGAAAAGGCAAGTCCTTCCTTTCCTAGAATATTTTAATATCTGTGCTTCTGAGTGCAGCTGAACTGCATAAATAATTTGCTTACCAGAAAAGCACAGCACTGACTTTGAGCATTCTGAAATCACAGCTGACATTTTGAGGTGACAGCAGACGTGCAAAGTACCTTTGGTGTCCACACAGCACCGGTGTCAGCAAAGAAACGCTCAGTCTGTCACATGAATGTTTGTCCTGTCTCAAGCCTGAGTGCGCTTATTGACATTTCACATATTCAATCTTTACGCTGCCTTTTCCCTGAGCGCTTTCCCACCTCATGCCCCAAACCTTTATTCCCTCACTGGAATAACATCTGCTCCTAAGTAGGAGTTTTCTGCTTTAGGTTTTTAAAACGTGCCCTCTCGTGGTGAGCAGCAGTTTGTGCACACTGGGTTTATTTATTAATTTATTTGTGAAAATCCTGTCACAGAAAACAGATGTCGCAGTTCTGTTTTAGTCCTGTGGGTAAATGTCTTATGTTCATACAGATAAATATTCCTCTTTGAGTCCTGCATCATTACAATGATGGTTTTGCCGCGGCTGGATGTGCCCCTTAGTGCTCCAGGGATGTTGGGAAATCGTCAGGAATTTTGGGTATTGAGTTTCAGAAGCTTTGGAAGTTGTGGCTTTGTTCATTCCCCTTGATTTTGTGGGATATATTGTATTTAATGTAGGTACTGCAAAGACTGTGTCATTGACTTGTTTTGATGGCTCACATTAGGTACCATCTATCTATTAGTCTATGAACTGGATTGCAAAGAAGCATTAATTTATTCTGGAAAGACGAAAGAGAAGCCTGGAGTGTGAAATTTTTATGTGCAGGCTGTGACCCAACCACCTCTGAACCTGTGACTGATACTGCTTCAGATGGCTTGAATCCCAGCTTTTAGGAAATGGGGGCATTTTTCTTTATGAAAGACAAATTTTATCTTCCTAAGTCTTTATTGCTATGCCTGAACGACAGTCATTCAGTCAAAGATATGAATACCAATAGGATTTTGTGGGCAAAGGAGCATCACTGTGACTTAAATTAGTGATTTTTGAGTAATACTCCATTTAAAAAAAGCAACCCAAACCAACAAAACCCAAAAAATTATCCTAAATTGAAAAGTAATTATTGTTCTTATATGCTCTTGTTAAGTGAAACATGTGAGTAACCCATTCAGTGCAGACCATTTCTTCAGAATTATGCTAAAGAGGTTTGAACTTCTCAAACTTCTTCTCCAAAGTCTTGTTAATTTGTGCCTAAAACCTGCAACTTGGCTGATTCATCAGAGATGCTAATCTAGGATAAGACTCTGTTTGCACAGGCTGAACATCACCAATGCCTGAGCTATCAAACTTGAAGCACAAATGCTGGATGGGACAAATGTTGATTATTTCAGTCTAGGACAGCTAAAAAAGAGCTTTCTCTAAACTTTCCTAGCGCCTAGTCGGGACCCTGTGATGTCAATTCAAGATGAGTTGAATTAATTTGCTCGCATGTAGCTGTAGAGCAAGGCTGTTTGCATTAATAGTGGCAACGTGACTGGCTGGTGATGGAAGAGGTCATATCTGCAGTAATGTGTGCTGGAGCATAAATTGAGTGGTTGAGGTGAAAGGGAGGCTCAGTAACTCGCTACTGTTGTGGAATTTAAGAAATTTGCACTGCTTCCAGCTATCTATTTAAAAGTCAATGACTGGAAACCAAATTACTCCTTGGCCTTAAAGGCACCTTTGAGTAATTTTTCATGAAGTGATTAGATAAGAGAAGGGGGTGAGCAGGAGATGATGATTTTTTTTTTCTGCTTTATCTCATGAATGGTACTTGCCAGGTGTAATACAACCAGAAGTTCCCTTTTAAGAGGATGTCTTTTAAATGCGAGTATTACAAATTGTCCATTATTATCATGAGGGCTTCTCTCAGAAGTTAAGAGTAGGGTGAAAGCCAGGAGCCAAACCTGTTTGGAGGCTCAAGTTAGAGATCACACACTGCCTACTTTAATTCTGACAAGGCTGTAATCATAAAGGGCTTGCCAAGGCAAAACCTGTGTTGCGAACTCAGGGTTAATACCACCCAGAAAGATTGAAGAGAATGTTGCATAGCGCATAACTTGCTGAACATGGTTGTGCCTCTCTTAGCCCATATGTATTTTAAATCCATTTTAAATACATCCTGTGTGCTGTGCTCTCTTCAAAATCTGCCCATTTAGACTCTTACTTCAGGGAAATAGGAGGTAAATCAAAGTAACTTGTTGACCTTTGAAAAAAAGATGAGCTGTCTGATGTTTACTGTGTAAGGACACAGAACAAGTTATATGGAGATCTGTGGTGAATTTCTGTTTTATAGCAACATTTTCCAGCATCTGTGTCCTGGAGCTGCTCAGGTCAGGGATTTGGGTGAGGTGAATCATGTACTTCCCATGTACTGGAAGCCTCATGTATTAAGGACTTTTTCCTGAAGCATAAATCTAAGATCACGTTTGTATTAAATTCATGAGGAACAGGAGAAAATACTGTTGTGAGTTGGTAAAGTACTTGCTAGTTTTACTGGCAAAATTGAGGGGATCTGCATTTATTTTAGGAATGTAGACTTGTGATCTGTGCAGAGCCACATCCACAGCTGAACGAGGCGTTCAGAGCTGGAGTGGTAACAGGAGAACCTGCAATTGAAGGGGAGGGTTTGTCAGGGGGATTAAATGACCACTTGTTAACTAATCGCACAAGTGTCTTTCATCTGCTCCTGGCTGTAGGCAACACAGAAACATGGTTCCTATTAAATCTGCGGTTCCACTGAGAGGCACCAACTTTCGTTGTTATCATCCTTTCCCCCCCCCCTTTTTTGTTTTTTTTTCCCCTCCGTTCTGATGGGTGAAACTGGATTTCATTATTTCAGTGGTCTGTGTGCCCAAAGTTCTTATGTCCCTGCCAACAAAATTAAATCTTCTTTCAAATTGATATAATTGCAACAGATGTAGGGGTTTATATGTTGGTTATTTTTTAAAATAGGTTCTTTTTATACCTTTTTTAAAAAAAGAAGGTAAATTTTAGTTCTGTGGAAGTGCTTTATTTGCAGTTTCTTGTGTGGTATATTTATTCTAAATGAAGATATTGGCCAATAAAATGGGTAATCTCAGTGATATTTAAAGCAATTCTGCAGATCTCTCATCTTTATGGTCTTTATTACTTTTATTACTATCATATGAACAATGCAATAATGCGTAGTTCTGTCATATGCTATTGGGACTTTTTGTCTTTTCATTTTGATCTCCCATTGATAAAATGACAAACCTAAATAATATTTTTATTTCCTTTCCTGGTCCTAATCATCTAACTTCATCTATCATAGCTTGTCCTAGATTTTTTCTCTCAGGCTTCATGCTTCGGCCGTACTGTTTGCAACCAAATGAAGGGAGAGCCTGGTTTTAATGGACAAGATAATCTAGGGAATAGTCAGTCAGATTGGATTTTAAAATCTTTGGTTGTTTCTTGCATCAGGGGGCGCAGCTGAAGCCCAGGGATGATCTGTGTGTTGCAGGCATTGGTCAATGCCCTGTGCAGGGTGTTCCTGGCTATTTTCCCTCATTCCCCAAAGGGTATCTGGGAAGTCTTTTTCACTTTTTTGCAATTTTCTACTCAGGACACAAAGTACAAGCTGAACATAATTGGAAGTCCAGCTAGAAAGAGGCAGATATTTGCTGAATTAAAAGGACTTTGGCATGTGATGGTAGAGACTTTTCTCTAAGGTGTGTTTCTTTACATGATGGAGTCCCAACATTAGCTCAGCAAAATAGCTCTTGTTTGCCTTGGGTGCCAGTTCATCAAACTACATTAAGTACGTATTTACACTTCTCCCAGCCGAAAAAGGCATTCGAGCGTGTAATTAAGTCCTATCTAAATCAGTGGAATTTAAGTACAAGCCTAAAGTTAAACACGTTGAAATGCCCTGTTGAGCAGGGAAGGGTTGCTGGGTGGGGGCGGCGAGGCCCTTCTGTGTTTTCCATTTCGGCCAGGGAAGAGTGATGGGAGAAGCCAGGTGTAACAGCAGCCCCTTGCCACCATCCCAGCGCTGTGTGTTCTGCTCTTGGAGCATTCCCACTCCTGCCAAAACAGCTGTTCATTGGGGGGGTTGGAGTTGGGTTTTTCTGTGGGGTGGTTTTTTTTGTTGTTGTTGTTTTTTTGGTGTTTTTTTGTTTGTTTGTTGGGGTTTTTTTGTGTGTGTGGCTTTTTTTTTTTTTTTTTTTTTTTTTTTTTTTTTTTTTTGGTTTTTGGGTTTTTTTCCCTTTATCCCTCGTGCCTTGGTGAAACTCAACCCTGTAAGAGGAGTGGAGCCAGCCCAGCCCAGCCCTGCTGCAGCTGGCCAAGGCTCCAGCTGGCACCACGCTGGTGCCCTGGAGCCCAGCCCAGGGTGTGCTCTGACACCCGAGGCTTCCCTGCCTCAGTGTGCTGCCTTGGTGAGGAGCAAAAACCAAGCCAGAGCATTCTGACTCCATCCACAACGATGGTACAGTTATTATAAATGCATCCCTGCTGTGCCCCAGGACAGGAGGAGCTGCAGGGTGACACTGTGGCTGTACAGCTGCTCCCAGGGGAGATAAGGAATGGGCTATTATCAATATAAGGCACCTTCCTACCACTGTCCCTGGGTTTGCATTAGGAGTTATAACCTGTGTAATTGTATTGATTTAAAAAAAAATCCACATTAAAATCATTCCTCCCTCTGGTATAATTATGTACCACTTTATGGAGGCCTTTAAATCAAGGTAATTCTCAAAACTAAGAGTGTTGTGCTTGATCTTTTGTTATGGTTAAAAACTAGTGAAATATTCTCTTAAATAGGGGTGCGGGGTGGAGCCTGAAAGCAGCTGTGGGAAAGCTGAATTAATGTTTTGGATTTTTTTTTTTTTTTTTTTTTTTTTTTTTTTTTTTTTTTTTTTAAAGCTGTGATTTAACCCTTTGCTGGACATCTGTGTCCTGGTTCCTGACTCTGTTAAAGGACTTAGTCTGCTGCTGCATTTTAAGCCACAAAGGTTGAAAAAAGCTGAGCAAAAACCATTGCTTTCACAGAAGAGTAAAACTCAAAATGGCAGAATTACAGCTGGAGCAGGCATGTCCCTGGGCTGAGGGGGACACACTGGAGCCCGGGGGTGTGGTGACCTTTTCTCTCTGCCACCTGCCCACCTTCCAGCCTGCCTCCTGAACAGAGTGAAAATAACACCAAAAAGCTTGTAGGTCAAGGTGAAGGCACGGAGATTGCTTAGCAGTTACTGACAGAGACAAGACAGACTCAACTTGGTGAAAAGGTAATTTAATAAAGAGCCAGTTAACCCAGGTTTGCATAGTGAGGAACTAAGCCAAATTCCAACAGCTTCAGTCCATCATTCCCAACTCCTCTGTGCCCTGCTCTCCCCAGGGGATGGTCAGTCCATCACAGCTCCTCCCCAGTTCTTGAGGCTCCTCACTGCAGTCCCTCCAGAGCCCCTCTAGCGCAGGTTCATTGTGATGAGCTCATTTTTGGAGTCAGACTTACTGTGCACCCTGTACTTCAGGAATGTCTCCCTCTAGGTCAAGTGGCGTCTCATTTTGGAGGCTGAAGCCATCTGCTGGATTTGCTGTTGAGCTTGGCATTACTGTTGGGCCAATGCAATCCTCATTATCTACATCCCTGCGGCATTAAGAGCAAACAAAATAAGCTGGAACGTTTCAAGTCTTGTGTTTGAAAGAGTTTAATTTTTACCCTCCATTTAGATTTTAAAATACTTTGAGTTTTTTTAAAAACAGTTTCTTCCCAGGGTTTCAGCACTTTTCTTTTATCTCCTTTATTCTCATTTTCACCTGTCTTTTGTGCAGCCCTTCCCCTCATCAAAGCCCTAATGAGATTTAAAAGTGAGATTGGTTAGCAGGGAATGAAGTAAGTGTTTCAGGGGTCATTTGTGAGTGGCTGAATAGTTTTGACTTCAGACTTCTTTAGCAACTATTTTGAATTTCAAATTCAAAGAAGAGAAAGTTCTTTTTTTTTTTTTTAAAGAATGTAGAGAGGCTTCAGGAACAGAACAGCTGCCTGATCCCTGAGCTGGGTCTGCCCGTGTGCTGTTAACCTGGCTCAGCCAAGGGGTTGCTGTTCATGCCTAATCTGTTCTGGACTAATATCTCTTTATAATAATATAGATTATAGCCTCCCCAATTAAGTAGAACAGTAAGAGGAAATTGTACATTTATCTGATGCCAGTGACTTAGGTATTTTTTTTATTCCCAGCTAGCTAGTGTGGAGGTACCTTTTTTATTCTCCAGAAGATTCTGTGTGGCATAAGACCTTTGAGATCTGGAAATGCTTAATAACCTCACTCAGCCTACAGTACTGCCTTTTAGCTGAATTTAACTTGCAGCATGCGGTTGTAGACGTGAATATTTCAGTCAGAAGAAAGTCTAGCTCTGTAGCAATTTCAGTCACTGGAGAATGACCTACCAAGGAGGGCCCCTGACTGATGAGGTGATGATTTTTTCCCCTCTTGTTGAAAGAACATTTCCTCTGTTTAATATGGTGCAACTTCAGTTTGCACCTGAGAGATGACAAGAAATCAGTGTCTCAGCAAAGAGAGTCTGTTGTGGTTAGGTGAGGTAAGTTTTGGAGTATCAGAGGCACAGCAGTCCTCTTGAAATAGCATCTCCTCTGTGGCGGATCTTGCGGATGCTTCCACTGCTGCAAAGAAACATTTGCCACTTGTTTTTTGTCTCTTGCCTCAAACACTGCCAGTTGCTCTTGACAACAGAGATTCAGCTGCAGAGACAGGCGATGGGCACTGTCTTCCAGGACATGTGATGGCTGGCAGCTCGGGACTGCAGCTTTTCCTCTGGTGCTGAAAATTAATTTTACTGACACTTTCAATGGGCAAGACATTTCCCAGGCTATTGTAAGTAGGAATAGGTAGCAAACAGTAAAGATATTTCAGATATCTGTGCACTGACCTCTCCAAACTTTTTCTTTAGCTATACTAACACCAGGTCTGGCTCTTCTGTGCAGTTCCAGATGCACACTGTGTATTCTTCTTGTGCCTGCTTATGTACTGTTCAGATTTTTGGTTTGAATCAATGTTCCCTTTTACCCTTAGGTCCTTTCTTTTGCATTTAATTACATGGGTTTTGTGCTGGGTTTCTTCTGAATCGTGCTTGCTGATGCTTGAGGGGGGGAGTAAGTCATATGGGTGGTTAGGCTCAAATTCTTTTTCTGTAATTTTGTTTAAAATAAGCTGAAGTTGAAGCAAGTGCAGAAAAACTTTGCCTTTTCATGAGCTACATGAGCAGCTGTGTCTTGAGGAACTGGGTTCTGCTGATGTGTCCACTCCTGCCTTTCAGGATGAATGATGAGTGGTGTATAACTGAAGGCAACAGCATAAACTCTTTATATTTGGTTGCACTCATAAAATTGTGTGCTATTCCCCCTCAATTTTTTTGCATTTTGCTGACAGCTCTTGGTAAAGATGATGTCAGTAGTAGGAAGTGAAGGTGCAAACACTGCATATCTTTAGAATTATATAGAATGAAAGGCAATGCTGTTTATGAACAAATAATGTTGTTCCTCTTTTATTTTGAGAGTTTAACAAATGATCCAAATGGTACAGGTTTTGTATAAACTGTCTTTGACTGTTGTTGATGTGGAATAGTGGATTAAAACCATGAACCATCAGCAATTTCAGTTATTTTTGACAATGTGAAAGAAAAATATTTTCTGGTATTACATTACAAGATGCAGTGATTAGGAATAATAGCCTTGCCGTAATTTCATGAGTGTTACCCATGATTATAAACACAAAAATATCCCTAGTGCTGAAATGTGGGCATGCTGAATGTGTGGCAGTATGGAGGGATCTACCTCTGTACCCACAGCTGTCTGAGGTTGGGAAGAAAGAGGAAAATCAGCCAAATTCTCTGTGTTGCTGCCATGGAATTTCCGAAGGGTCATGTGTGCATCGGAGAGATGTCTGGCAAGAAGACTCAGACCTTTCCCTGCCCATAGCCACGTTTTGTTCTTTCCTGGCCGCAGCTCTCTGCTTTCAGAGTGCTGGGGGCACACCTTTTAATAACCTCCATAACCTCAGGAGGAGCTGCTGGCCCAGAGCCAATTTAATAAAATCTGTCTCCACCTAAAGTTGGGGACCCCCATGCAGATACACATAGCAGGGAGGGGCTTGTGTTGAGGCAGGTGAGTGCAGAGGGAAGCTGAGAAGTTGAGGAGCCCCAGCTTTCCCAGGCGGGCAGGAACAGCCACATCCATAGTCTCGACACCACAGATGAGCCGAGTGTTCCTGGGCTTCTCCTATTTCTGCTCACTGCATCTCTCTGAAAATATGGGAAGTAAAAAATCCATTAGCTGATCCTGCCATCAAGCCAGGCTTTTCCTGTTCCTAGCTGAATCTTACACTAGGGAGGCAAAAAAAGCTGCCTGAACTCGGTAAATATCACTTTAATAACAGTGTAATAACAAATAACAGTATAATTTTATATCGACAATTTATGCTGCTTATATTTCTTAAGACTCTGGACCAAGAAAGTATAGTAATAACTGGTGTCAATTTAAATAAGGGAAGGACATAATCATAACCTTTGAAATAACTGGAACTTTTTATGTACTTTGCAAATATATTCTCTGAAAGGTTATGCTAGTGCTTTAGCTAGACACAGAAATTTTAGTGTCTTTCTTCCCATAATTTCTTCAGTAGCATTTTCTTTTTATTAGTATAATTATTGCAGGTTAGCACTGCTATCATTTTCTCTTTTCATGGCTCCGTAGCATGCTATTATTTTCAGGAAGCAAAAAATAGGTGTCTTTAATAGTGCCATTACTGTTCTTCAGCCTTTAAATTTCGTATAAAAAGCTAGTTAAGGGGTACGATCCTCGTGTTAAAATCGCTCTCCATGGAATGCGATGATTTATAACATAAATATAAACCCTTAATAGGCACCCAAAATGGCAACCCTCAGAGATTTAGTAGCACCAATACTAAGCTTTTGATCACTTTAACAGTACATTCGTAGAATTTTTATGCAGAGAAGGAAAATTTATTTCCTTAGCAATGGATCTCTGGGCATCGGCTTGTCTGTGTTTCATTCTGTTGCCCTGGAGTTGAGGTAATTTATTGACAGTATGGAGATGGGGGAATGGCAGTCTTGGGGGTTTAGGATCTTGGCAGTGAAAATTCAGATTGGTTTAGAAGGGGCTGAAGGTTTCATGCACAGAATTATTATGGTGTCTGTTATCCTCACATCAGGAATTCACTGCTGCAAGTGGCACCAGTTGGCAATGCAGCAGCTGGGGCTCTTGGAGCTGCGCTGGGGACAGCAGCCTGAAGCTTTAGGGCTGTGATTTTTTGGTGCTTAGGGTTTCTGACTGGTCAGTCATGTTCTTCCAACAGTTTTTCGTGTTCTGCTTGCCTCATCCTGCCGCTGTAGCTCTGCGTGACTTAACTAATCCTGTGCCAGGGCAGTGTTTCTGTCTCCTTCCTCTCCTGTGCAGAAAGATATCTGCAAGTTAATTGCTTTCCCTGCCAAGGAGTGGTGAATTTATTTGAAGTTATTTGGGTTAATTGACCTTTGTCTGAGGCCCCTTCTGGTTGCAGTCAGGTCAGGAGCAGGAGGCCCTTGGCAGCAGAGCAGCTGCTCTGTTATCATCCACCTACAAGTAATGGAGTCTGCACTGAGTTGGGTAATAATTAGTTCCCAAACTACCTTTCTCTGTGTCCTCTCTTGAGTTTCAATGCAGCAACATGGAGCTGAATCTTTGGTCTGAATCTGATTCATCTCATTATTTTGAATGCTGAGGGACTGTATTTGTAGCTGTGCTTTTGCCCTGTCCATCCACCTGGTCCTTTGCAATATGTAATGTTGGACAATCATCCCCCAGGGTAGGAACTGGGCAACCCCAATAGGTGGGGGGGAAAAAGCCCCCCAAAGATAGGGTTTCCCAAAATGCATGGCACTATTTTACATGGGAACGTTTCAATACCAGCCATTTCCAGATTTCATCAGACGTTCAGGTAACTGCCCTCATTTGCTGTCAATATTTACTCAAACAGCCGAGAAACTGCTTGTTCTCTTAGCTGCTGGAATATTAATTTGACTGCAGATAATGCTCATTTTTGCTGTTTCCCTTTGGCATTTCTTTATTTGCTCCCAGCAAACCCCTAACTTCCCACCCTCAGCTAAGGCTTAGTACTTCGATGAGTGTTGGTCTACACCTGAGCTTGCAGCCATGACTTTTTTAGCCATGACATTTTTTAGCCTTTGGAAGAAGCAAATGTTAGGAAACTAATTTTCTCCCCACGCAGCTGTGTTCAGAAAGCTGCTAGTGAAAGCTATTGATGCTAAAATAACACTGAATTTTTAAACAAGTGCTTCATCCTGTTATACACAATATGGTGTTCTTTTAAAGTTATGAAATAATGTAAAGATTCTTTTTCAGCTTTTATTGCTTGCACATCATGAAACCATAGAGACATATGAGCTTGTTCGGCTGTGGCCATAATCTTCAAGCTAATTGTTAAGATAACGTAGCTGCAATATAGAACTTGAAGCAGCTCTGCAAGCAAGCCTAATTTTTGATATTTTAGTTTTCTATCCCATCTCAATTACTGCAGTTTGTTTCTGCAAGTCTGCATGTCATATTCATAAAGCCATATCAGAATGTTTTCAGTTTTCTTTTAAGAACATTGTTTTTATTACAGTATTTCTGGTATAAACACTGCATACATCACCGGGATATTCTCATATGCCAACTCAAGAAATTAAAAGCATCTGGGAAAGATCAGCTAAATACTCTGACCTGTCCCTTTCAATTACTTTACAGTTTATATTTTCCACTATAACCAAGGCCAGAGTTGCATGCATTCAATGTGGTGGCAAATATGGAGGAAATGCCAGTGCAAGGTTTATTTTGAAGCTTTCTCTGGAAAATACTTAGATAAATCCTATATGGCTATGAGCAATTCTGCCAGCCCACCACCATGCAGATAAGTCCCTCTGTTCCTTGTCCCAAATGTATTTATTTTAAATGGGGGTGGCACACCTCAGATCCATGTCCCCAGACGATGTCAGGTTTCCTGTGACACTGCCGTGCTGCTGTGCAAACAGAGCTGTGTGTCACCATCATGTGTTAATGACACCTCTGTCTGTGTGTGCTGACTGCAGACACAGCTGCTCAGTGTGTGGGTGAGCAGAGCTCTGCAGGAGCAGCAATCCCCTGTATTTAAGGGGGGAACGAGGCAAAATCTCCCCTCTGCAGGGGAACCAAGAGGTGCTGCTGAGAATTAACAACTAGGCCTGGGATGTTTCCTAACATCGGCGCCTGTAGTGTTGGAATAAATTTTGCTTTTCTTTCTTTGCAATGTTGAGCTGAGCCAACAACATCTGTGTCAAATTTCTATCAAATATGGTTTAAAGCCTGTCAGTTTTGAGCCCTCCTGCATCACACATCTGTAACAAGAAGTGGTGTCTGAGCTGAAATGAGCCAGTGTGATCTGTCATTATACTGAAATGTCCTGGATAAAGGAGACATTTTGTGCTCCTCATGCTCTGTGGCACTGCTGAATCTCTATCTGATAATCCCTTTGCTCGTTGGTGTGGAGCTCCCTTGATGTCCTTCTCTTTGGGAGAGAGTGGCCAATCAGTTGGGTGTAGACAGTTGTGTTGTGATATAATCTTATGCTGCAAACCTGCGGGGAAAATAAAATGCATCAGCTCTGACCTAACAATGTTCCAGAATGTCCTTTGAACTTGGAGAAACTCTGGAAAGCCCTGCACATGCAGCTTTGTCAGAAAGCTTGTTGAAATATCATGGTCTGGGTGCCTCTTGCATTCTTAAACACAGCAGGGAAATTTGTCTTTGAAGTGCCTTGCTTGCAGATACAGGTACTTTAAGAAAACCACATTAAAAGATATGGGGTGCAGGGAGCTCTCCCAGATTTCCTGTGTAGTGAAGTTGAACTTTCTTCAGTTTAATTAATAAATACAGGATGGTTTCCTCACGGAAAGAGAGGCATAAATACTGCAGAACTGAGTGTTTTGCAGATACTTTGATTAGATTGATGGATACCTATTCCTTTCAACGTAAGCCAGAGCTCTACCCCAAAAGCCCATGGCTTATGTGTTTGCATAATTAAAATGCAATTAAAAACTTTTGGGAGGAGAAACTTCATAGAGCTTCACCTGAGTAACCAACGGAGCCATAATAGGTTATTTGGAGATATTAGATATTTTTCCTCATCTTTTGAGGATTTTTTTATTATGTGCATTAAGAGTCCAACTCCAGGCTTGCTAAACTTTTCTTCCATTGCCTCCAATAGCAGAATTGGAAGGCATTTTGAGAGGAAGAGAGAAATTAAAAAAAAGGGAGGGGCCACAGTTTTTGTGGAATGAAGTGAGGCACTACGAGGCCATTCTTAGTTCTCACAGTTTCCTGGGTATTTACACTTTGGCTGTTTGATTTGGGGTTCCCATTGCTGCTTGAAGATGTCAGTAAAGAGCTGTAGTGTTTTACTGATGCTTTCTTTTTCGTGTTGTGGGTTTTGTCCCTTGTGGAAGCTTTACACATTAATACCTTTTTAAAATGAGTGTAATCCATCTATGACTGCAGCTGAGGACTTCATGGCAGCTGTATGGATTCTGCCTCGATCCCTGTGGATTTCAGATCATTCTAGGCTTATAGGTTTGTTCCTATTTACTGGGGAGACTTGCACCAAAAACATTTAATACCTGAGCAGAGCCTCAGGGGTCTG
Source organism: Acanthiza pusilla (assembly GCA_036630365.1). Taxonomy (NCBI): domain Eukaryota; kingdom Metazoa; phylum Chordata; class Aves; order Passeriformes; family Acanthizidae; genus Acanthiza; species Acanthiza pusilla. The sequence goes on from JAXCHO010000001.1 coordinate 6,306,375, forward strand.
TTCACATTCAATACCAATTGATCCAGATGGAGAGGAACTGCAAATCTGACGTGAGTGCAGCACAAGGGAAAATGAAAACACTCTCTGAAGTTTCCCCTGAATGCTGGTGTGGGATTCAGACCAGAGCCAAGCTTCACACCTGCTTGAGACTTCTCTGTGCCCTCCTGCCAGGGCTGATCTGTGATCCTGTGTGAAACCCCAGAGCAGCTGAGGGTGCTCCATGTCCCAGAGAGCTTTCCCTGGGGGAAGGAGCATCCTTAGGTGGTGTGTGGTGGTCCTGCTTTGGGTGGTAACTCCCTTCTCCTGATGCCTGGGGGCATCAAACGCCTTCAGTCCGTGAGCAGGGGGTAATTATGGAGAGTGTTGTACTCCAGCGAGCTTGTATCTGGTGGGAATGTTAATCACGTCCCTGTATTTGGTATAAATATTTACATCTGAACTGTTTTAATTGGAAACTACTGTTGATTTTAAAAACATTCTACACAAGTGATGTAGCGTCTTTGCATGCTTAATAGGAGGAACTGGTTTCATGTGTGATTTAGGGTACTAAATAACATATTAAGTTATGCAGAGCAAAATGTAAATGTATGTTTCTTATTTATGTTTTTCAGGTAAGAAATTGCATTCCGTTAAGCAAGGCTGCCTGAGGGAGTTGACAGATGCTGGCTCTGTGCATTCATTTGTAAGCTACCAAATCATGCAAAGTATTCTAGCATTAATCCTGTTTGATATTTTGGCAGCTTTCTGAATTAAATTATTGCTTTTAAAATATCCAAACAAAATATTTCCTCAAAATTCTGTTCTTTTCCTTCCCTTCGCAAAACTGTTTTTTAAATACTCTCCAAATTAAAGAATAGTTTCTGGTTCTTCCATAGACCTGCATGTTTTTCCAGTGAATATTATGCAAATTTTGTCTGATTACTCTAGACCTTTCTGATATCTCTCAGATAATCAGTTCCATGGGTATTTCTTTAAGTAAATGTCTTAAGAGGCAGTCTGCATCTCTACTTGTGTTATATATTTAGGTATTGCCAGCCAGTATTTTATCTCCACATTGATATATTCTCCCCCAGGATCAAAGCTTAATTTTGCCTCCCTTTTTTTTTTTTTCTTTTTGGGCCCCTCTCTGCAGTAAGCAACACAAAAGGCATAAAAGTGTTGCTTCCAGTCTCCTACAGCTAGGAAGTCTACCAACTACAATCAATAACTCTGAATTTCTAGGGTAAATTAAATGAAAGCAATATACATGATTCTCCCTCATTACACAGGAGAGGAACGGAAAGCTAGAAACGTGATCTGCTTCTTGTAGGTACTTGATGAAAAATAATACAGCTTTGCAGGAAGATAGCCACCAGGAGTCTGAAATTGATTTTCTTCATTATAGCTGCTTGAGATTTGCATTTTTCATATCGAGAAACTTTTACAGTGGGAGGCATTTTTCTTTCTGAAGTAGTTTATTTGGTAAGACAGGGAGAGAAAAGATTTTATGTAGACAAAGAAACCCTCAAGTGTTACTTTAAGAAGGCAAAACTACTGTCCATCCCTCCATGGATACAGTGAGGCACAGGTGCAAGAGAGCTAATTCAAGTCATTAATCCTAATATGACTGTATTTCCTGGCCTTTCAGCACCAAAAGGGTTGTTTGCGGGGGGGGTCACCATTTTACCTCTGGAAGTAGATGGAGAAACTTGCCCTAAAATTGCAGTGTGAGCCCATGGTGCTGCATGAGCTCCAATAAGGAGCTCTTTAAATATTGCTTTTTAATGGTGATTATTTTCATCAGCAGAGCACTTTTAGCACATGCCTCAGTTAAAGCATGGCTCAAAGGGGTTTCAGCTGGTATGGTTGGAGCTCCCACGGCTTGGCATGACCTGAGAGCCCAGAGAGGTTTGGGCAGCACTTGGGGCTCCATCCCACTGCTGCATGGCATTCTCTGTCCTCACACAGCTCTTCCAAGCTCTCAGTGGTGGTGTTTTTAGGCCAGCCAGGCACGGCTGTAGCAAAGGGAGCAGCTCTATTGGCTTTTAGACCGAAGGAGCTGTGGGTTGGGCACAAGTGGAGCCCTCAGCTGCCGTGCTTGCCCATCTGTGGGCTGCAGTCTGTTCCTCAGCAAACAGGGACTTGTGTTGGGTGATAGATGACGGCGTGGTGAGAATGGCTACCACTCCTTTGGATGGTCTGGGCGAGCCTTAATTATTCTTAGCTGAACATAAGGCTGGAAAATATTTGGCAGGAAGATGCCTTTGCATTTTAATTAATCAATTTTATTTTTTTTCCCTGGGAACAAATTGAGCTCTGTGTGCTCAGTTGGCTTTGACAGTGGAGAGCAATGTCCTCAGCAGAGTCCACAATTTACTTTTTAACTTCAAAACAGAGCCCGGGACCTGGGCAAAGAAGGTTATATGGGGGTTATGCTGGTTTAGAATTTGCCCAGCATCTTCATTTTGATTCCCTGCATGATGCTGTCAGCCAACAGAGATGTCCCTATAGCATCATAAAAGCGATGGATGTGAATGTTTTTCCTGCAGAAGTTAAACCCAGATTTATATATCTGGAAAATTGGCTCTGCTATCCAACTGATGCAGCGTGTGAATTTTCAAACTGCAGGCTGTGCTGTAGAGATTCCTCTTGCCCCTTTCAAACTGTTTCCCCAGAAGGAGAAGTGCCAGCATAATTTGAATATGCATAAACTGTGGAGGAAATGATGATAATTAACAGGAGGGTGCCCAATTTTGAAATACTGTATTTATCATTCTTTATAGGTCTTTTTTTATCATTCTCACTTTTCATCAGGCTGGAAAAGCTTTCTTTTAGACCATGACTGAGGGAAAAAAAATTCCCTGAGGTTTTTTTGCAGAAAAGAAGAGAAGGTGATCCAGGGAAGCCAGAGCCTAGTCCTGCTATTTTTTAAGTCAGTTCCAAGGCTGTCATTAATTTTACCAGTACTCACATTGAACCTGTAGAGTGTAGCTCATCCAGAAATACTCCAGACTTCTGGAAGACAAAATCAGTACAATAGAAATAGATTCTTCTCCTTTCACTGTCCATGCTGCTGCCTTTAGATTTAACACAGAATTTCATTCCTATGCTGAGTTTCAGACATATGGAATATTAACATCATTAATTCATTTTTGCCATCATGAAGAATTTAAATCAGCTGGGAACTTCAGTCTTCCAATTCAAAACATAACTTGAATCCATAAGGAATTGCAGTTGTTGTTAATGACTCTCACATAATTAATTTCTTCATGAAACAGAATGAATGCTTAAGTGTCTCAGGTACTAAATGGTCTATATTCTTACAATGAAATTTCAATTTTAATTTAATTAAACTGTGGGATATCTAGCTGAGAAACATTTTATGCGAAAAGAACTTACTTAATGCGAAAGGCAGAGTGCTATTATTCTTGCAGTGATAAAAACTAAATCAGATGGAAGTGGAAATCTAAATCAAGTGGAAGACTAGTGTAGAGCCAGTAATCTCTATTTAAAATGAGACTCTTTGCAGTCAATAATTTAATCTCATTTGTTTTCAGACCAGTCTTATTTTAAAAGTGGCTTTTCCTTCATTGCTTTGTGTTCCTCTGCAGAGCGAGTCACGGCATCTGAGGTGGCTTGCACGAGGCACCTGATTCTGTTGATTTATTGCAGTTTTGTACTGACCCTCAAAGCCTTCTCCTTTCCAGGTCAGATTAACTCAGCCTCTCCTCGCAGATTCTATGCTTCAGTGCTGACAATCTTCTTGGCCTTGGGTGGGCTTGCCCTAGCTGATCACCATCTTTCTTGCATTAGAGGGGCCTCAAAATTGGAGGAACTATTCCAGCTGTGGTTGAAGGAGTTCTGAGTAAGGGGAATAATAATTTTCCTTGATTGAGTGGCTGATGCCCTCGTTGTTGCAGCCTTGGATCCTGGCGCCCTTCCCTGCTGTGGGGGCTCACGTCTTGCCAAGTTCCCACCCAGATCCTCGGTCCCTGTGCACTGTTTGTGCAGATGTGCTCCTAGACAAAAGTTTGTAAAACACTGTTTTTTACTAAGCAAGGTAAACACTGTGTTGATATCTTAAAACTTTGACTCCCATCTGCTCTCTGTCCGAAAGACTGAGCCCCCACCTGCTATTAATTAAAACCAGCCTAATGCAGCTAGTGGCTAAAACCAAACTCAGGCCTATGCATCTTTTGCTTAAGAGAAGTTGTTTTAAGCATTCATGTGACTCTCCTGGCATCCCTTTTCTTTGAAAGGCCAAATTCAGTGCTTTCTCTTGACTCCCACAGGCTTTGAGCTGTGCCTAAAACATTTCCTTTCAGTCAAAAGCTGTCCAACTACTGCTTTCTAGACTGCCCACACACGCAATGAAAGAGCCGTGTGGAGGCATTAGAGAGTGAATTAGAATGAATTAGAGGAGCCAGGTTTTATAAAGGCTGGAGGAAATGCAATGTAAATGCTAGTGACAGAGAGGAACTGCCAGTTCCTCCAAGCTGAAATCTTGTTTACGTCTTTGTGTGCGTGCTTTTTCCATTTTCACAGAACGCGCTGCCTCTGTGCCCTTCCTCACAGCTCGTTGCTGCCTTTGTCTAGCAAGTCACTTGTCTTCACTTGGGGACTATATTTATCTTCATCCAAGTCACTTTTCTCAGTTAACACCACATTTTCCACTGCTGACGTTGGTGGGACCCTTTTCCCTGTCCTCTCCCGTTCCCAATTTGCACAGCCTGTCTTGCCAACACAGACCTTGGACCCCAGGCACCATTTTCCTTTCCCATCAGGTACGGTTGAAAAAAAGAAGCTGTCATTTAAACTCTTGGCTTTTTAAATAACTTTCTGCTAGAGCTGTGAGGTCCAGCTGTTTTCTAGCACTTAGCTTTTCTTAATATAATTAGAAGTTTAGACACAGGTTTACTTCACAAAACCAAACTCAGATCCTCACACAAAGGCAGCCCAGGACTGGTAGACATACTGCTGCTTGCAGTAGCCAAGCTTTTAATTCATTAATCTTCTGACAGTGCTGCAATAAGAACTGAACCTTTTAAACAGTGACTTATTATTTTCAAAGTATTCTGAAGTACTTTCTGAAAAAGCAGAGAGTCAATAGTGCTTGGCATCCTGGCTGCAGGCAGAACTAACAGCTCTTACTCTGTCAGCAGCTGTCCAAATACCCCAACAAATGGCAGAACTTGGGGTCTTTTTGGAGGAAGAGCCCTTGGGCCAGGCCTCCAGCATCCTCTCCTTGGCTGTAGCCATTCTGCTTAGTTTCACAGGGGCAGCAGTGCAGAGCTGTTGCCACTTGTTTTTCCCCATGCCTAGGGAATGTTTAACTTTTGGATGAGTGGGTTGATTTCTTCCTGCACACATTTTGTGTTCTGGGAATTGTTTGATTCCCAGGAGACCGAGTGTGCCAGTGCATCCTCTGCTGTGGCCTGCCTGAGTGCTTTCAGCACTCCTGAAAGTCACTTTTTCTCCATTCATCCTTACCCTCCTGGGCTCTGAAACTGTGATAGGTTGGACTCGATCAGGTGCAATTTGCACCGTTCTGTACAGAGTTTGTAAGATGTGCCCCAGGTCTCTCCAAAGCTGAAGGGATGATGCCTGCCTGGCATGCAGCACATGTGGATCTGGAGGAAGATGTCCTGGAGAGGTGCAGCACAGGGGTTTGTACTGCTGAGGAAACCTCCCCTCCCACTGACCCCAGCCCATGCTGGTGTGCAGAGTGCAGCAGGACAGGGAGGTCTGGGGGTGGACAGCTTAGTGCCTTAAGGTGTGTTTAGGGGTTTGTGTTTGAGCACAGGGGATTAACTGAGCCTGCCTTAACCTTTGGCTATGTTTGGGCAGCTGCTGGAGGTGTTTGGGGCTGTTGGTGTTCCTCCAAAGGTGTTCAGGTGCTGGGGTGGCTCTTGGACCTGGGAACTGTAACCCTGGCTCTGCTGTCAAGTCAGTGTATAGCCTTGGGGCAGACTGTTTAATCTCAGCTTGATCTCCTCTGAAGATCTGACCTTATTTCCCTACTGTGTAATTTTTACAGCCACATGAGGATTGAGGATTAATTAGTTAATGTCTGTGAAGTGTTTTGAGTGTGTTATTTAAGGGTGAAGTATTATCGTGAGTCTCTAGGGAAGTGTCATCGTGTTTAACATGTGTACTGGCGTCTGTCCTTCCTAGAAACTTGTGACAGATAAATCCTGTTTCAGATCCTTTGATTTCCGTGTCTTCATTATTCATTTTGCCCTGTTTTGGAATGCATTTTTCATTTGATTTGAATTAGAAATATAGCTTCTATGTGGCAGTAGTCTGTAAAGTTAATTTCAGCTTTTGGACATGTTATTAGTTGCAGCAACATTTCTGGGAAATACTACCATAACCTCTCCAGTCTATAGAATTGAGGGACTGCTCTATTTCCTGTGTGTAATTTTAACTGCATGTACTTTTCTAGAATTACTGTATCTTTTACAATTTTTTTCATCCTAATACCTTTGCCCAGTACTTAATGAGGGAAGCTGTAATGACTCTCAGCAGTGAAGAGGATGCTCAGAAGGACACTTACCTTTGTTCCCCATGTCAGCTAAGGAAATACTCAGAAAAAACACACAGGCACATGCAGTGTTTCCTTGGAGAGCTAGCCATTACAATGTGAGATGGAAAAGCTTTCATTCTTGCCTCTGCCTCTAAGATAAACTGCTTTATAAATTTCAACTTCAAGTTTTCTGTCTTCTTCTGTGCAGAGTTTATCCTGTGACTTTTGCTGTGCTTCTTATCCCTTAATTCCTTGCTCCTTCCCATCTCTAATGCTGTCATCAACTGTTGTTTTGTGGAAAGCTTGCAAATATGCGAACTAATCATCTTTCCTTCTGCCTGAAGTTTTCTCCCCAGGGATCTTTAGAAGGCAATTTCTTTTTACTATATCGAGGTGGCAGAAATCACAGACCCTTTGCTGATTCCATGCAAGGTCATTTGGTATTTTTGAGCTCTCCCCCTTCTTGTTAATAATCTCTCCTACCCTCCAAATATGTATTTTGTTCCTGTCCACTCCAGTGAGTTGTTCTACGTCTTGCTTTCGGAAGAAACCCTGTAGATGCTGTCAAATCTGTGGTCTTTTAGACAGCTCAGGAATCCTGAGGTGGTGTCTGGGCAAATTTCTCTGTGGTCCAAGGCAACCCTTGCCAGGGGTCAGAGCAGAAGGACAGTGGGGGACAAAGCCAGCCGTGCTTCCTCCCCCAGGATGTGCCCAGGGAGGATGGGATTAGCCTGGCAGTGCCACCAGCAGCACCTGAGCTGTTGTTGGGGTTGTTGGAGGGCACAGGACCTGTGCCTGGATGCGGTGGTGTTTCCCATCTGCTGTCTGCAGGCTGTTGTGGAAGGGCCCCAAGGGAAGAATTGCGAGTTCTACATTTGCTCTTGCTCTTTTGGCCTTGGCACCAACACAGGGACTGTATTTGGCATGAAAACTGCCTTTCTACACTGCAGCTTGTCACGTAAGTGGTGCCTTAGGTCTAGAATGGATTAAATAGGACTCCACTCCAACCTCTGTATGTTGTGTTTCTCGATAACTGTTTGTTGATCCATGTGGGAATTGCTTTCCATTTTTAGCATCTATATGAAAACCCACACTATATATAAATATGTAGCCTTTATAAAGACCTGGAACTTCTTCCTGCAATGCTGGTGCTTTTACAGAAGTGGGGGGTTATGACAACCAAAACAAAATCCAACATTTGCCATCCTGAAGGTCTATTTTCTGACACACAGTGCAGTCATTCTCACATAGGCCAATTTTCTGCCCTGCCAATACACTTTGAAATGCCTGGGGAGCTCAGGAATGACCTGGCAGTCTAGATAACTCCTGACTACAAGTAATGGGAAGGCACCATTGCAGAAGTGCCAACAGAGGAGCGTTTGTCTGTCTTGCTCACTCTAAGCTTAATGCTCACAGACAAAATCATGGTTTAATTTCATTCAGGAGTGTGAGGGCAATCCTTGCACTGGGGGGTGGCTTTCCATGGCAGTTCCTGGGAGATCTGTGCCAGTCCTGTTTTCCTGTGTCCCCTTCAGGAAGGTGGCTCAAAAGCTACCCAGAGCAGCCCAAGCATTCTGGACTCTGAACTGCAAACACTGGCTTGCACTTGCTCTGCCTTCTGAAAATCACTCTGATTTGTAAAGGGAGTGAACTATAACTTTGTATAATTCCTAAACTTGCTTTCTGTTTTGTGTAGTTGTGTAAAATACAAATACGCTGAGATAAAAATAAGTGGTTTGGTCTAATCAGTTTCCATAAATATTTCATTGGTGTGATTACCTGCTACTTTAAATTATTTTCTTGCAAGGCTCGTGCCTGATAAAAATACAAACTGTAACTCATTTCTGGAGTGTCAGTTTGAAATGAGTGTGTGGATGTATTTGTAAAACCTATTAGAGGAAACAGGGGAAAAAATAGTCATGTAGGGAACAAACATCCAATTGTTTTCAGCAATGTGAGGTGAAATCAAAAAATACCATTCTAAATTTGTGAAAATCACTTGATTAAAAATGTATTTTAAAATATAAGTTGTAGGAACATATGGAAAAATAACAAATTGTGTCTGAATATGTTTCCCCTTTCCCCCCCTTCTCATTTTAAAGATTTGTGCTAGAGAGCTCATATGTAATACTGCAGCAGGTCTGAAAAATCTGTCCTAAACTCCTGTAAAAATTAATATGATCGTTCTGGATTTAGGGATTTTTTTTTTCTTTTGTTTTTCATTTTTATTCCCCCGTCAACTAATTTCCTTTATGGTGTGCTCTACCATTTACTGAAAAAGTAGTTGAGGCTTTTCTAAATAATTTTAATGACATAAACTAAATCAGAGAGATTTCTTCAGAGTGTTTTGCTTCTTTTTGGAGGACTGAACTGAATATATATACAGGAATTCTTCTTTGTCCAATTTTTTGAGGTCCTTTTCCCTTTAATTAGACTACGTTTTTTGTTCTTAAATCCACACCAAAAAAAAACCCAAACCAGCTGATGTCAGCAGGCTCAGATCACCATGGAGATCTTCCTAAAGTAAAACCTGCTATTAGTTACTATTGGCCAGTAACAAAAAGCATTATGGATCAACAAAAGCCAGCTCCCTGAAATCCCAAATCTCCTTGGGCGTTTCATAGCTCACAGAAAGAAGCTGCAGGCCCATGGCCTGATCCCTGTAAAGCCTCTGGAATGGCAAGGGTGTGTTTTCCCAGGATGCCCATGCCTGTGCTCTGGGAATAAGCCATTGCAGAGGATGGAGCAATGTATCATGCATGAGCACATTGCTGATTAAACTTGCATGGAAACGAGGGATTCCTGTGTTGAGACAGCACTGAGGGTCCGAATCTATCAACCTTGGCTTCCACCAGGGCGATCTGGGCACCGGGAGCAAATCCTGCCATGTGAGGAGAGACGGATTGGTGCCAAAAATGCGCATTTTTGGGGTCTGAATGCAGGCACTGCAGCGAGAGGGTCTTTGCTTGCACTGAGCAGGGCTGCTTTGTAGGCTCCCTAACGCCAGTACCCAGTGGGTGGCAGTGCACAAGCTTTGCATGACTCTGTAGGCTTTTTTTTTTTTTAAATTCTCCAGCTAGTTTCCATGGTGATGACTGCAGCTTTGATGCCTGTGCAGAAGTGGAGAGGGAAAGAGAAATAAGAGGGCGATATTGCATTAAACTAGGACTCGAGTAAGCCACGGAAGTCACAGTGGTCACAGGCAAGACGCAAGTCCTGCCCCTAAGGCAGTGGTGGGCACAGGAATCACGGATTCCTGAAGAGCAGCTTCCAGCAAGCTGTTCTGATGGGGTGGTCTAAAGGCAGCAATAAACCTGAAAGATTGAGAGGGGACAACCCAAGGCAAATGTGATGTATTTACATTAAGTGAACTAGACTAACTTCTGGAGTCTTTAGGGGATTTTTGCATTATATGGGTAAAGCGGTGATAAAAATTATAATTCATATTAAAATTGAACGTGGATTCCCCTGACAATAAAGTGATACATCTAATTAACAATGTGGATTTAAATGCCAGGTCAGAGCAGCATTGTTTTTTATGAGCTCATCCAAGTTTTGCACTGATTCAATTTTATTTTCTGGTACAAGAAATAGTTGTCAGGCTTGAAACTTGGATTTGTTAAAACGATATCTAAAATTCTGTTTTGAACCCATTGAGCCTCCTCTGCAGCAGTGTAACCTCCAAATTATACAGCAGAGGTCTCGGAATTCAGGCACTGCAGTAATTGTCAATACTGTTGACTTTGCACCATAATCTTTTGTGACTGCTATGAGACGTGGCTGAATTTAATGCCCACAATCTATAGCTTATCAGCATGGATTGATCCAGGTGTGTTTTGTGTAAAAGCTGCTGATCAAGGAGTGCTACAGGTCTGTTTCTCAGATCTGCTTCTTCCTTGCTGCTTCAATTCAATCAACTTGTCCCCCTTATCTTGAGCAGAGTCTGTCAGACGGAGGGGGATCTGCCAGTCCTTGTGAGGGGGCAAAGTCCAAACACACACTCCACCATCTGGAGCTCTGAAGTCACATGATTTGCTTGAAATTTAGCTGTGTATCAAAGTTTTTTCAGTTTGGGTTCTCCTGAGTTTTGTTTCGAAGAAGAAAATAAAGGTGTGTTCGGAGGGATGCTTAATGGTGCAGCTTGTGGGAGAGAGATGTGGATCGTGGTCTTTCTCCAAACTTCCCTAGGGCTCTGGTAAAACTGCATCTCCATCATTGGTGATGTTCCCACTTTTCCCAGTTCTTCTCTCTCCTTCCATCATTTCTCATCACTCTTTGATCATCACCCTGACACCAACACAAGTCTCCCCATCTGAGAGACTGCCTCACTGAGGAACTCACCTGCCCCTGAAAGGATTTTTCCCTGGCATTGTTAAGCTCACTCTCAGACTCCTGCCTTCCGCAGCAGGTCTTGTTTTTCCCTCAAACTGTGCTCGATGTACAGCTGGTACAGTAGGAATGCTTGAGCATTCCTCATTTCTGGAGGGGTAGAGTGTAAAGTTTCATGTCTGATGTGGATTATTTGTTTTTGAGGTAGAGATACATGAAGTAGGATCTGGAAAATTGTTGCATCTCTGACTGCTAGAGGGGCAACAGGGATGACAAACCTTGTTCACAGAAATTGCAGTGTGTGTTGGTGCTTCTTGGTGTTCAGTTTTCTGCAGGATCAAACAGGAGGAAAATCAGCCTTTCAGCAGCTCTGGGTGCCTGAGTGTGCACAGGAGGTGCTCTGGGGTCTCAGGGTTGAACAAGAGATGAGAAGAAAGTAGCCAAAGAGATTGCTGGGCCTTTTTTTTTTCTGTGGTTGCTTTGCTGTGGATGTACCTTTTTTCCTCCTTCTCAGTGTGAACATTTTTTAAATGAAAGATGATCGGCCGCATTAGTCAGATGATTGCTGGTCCTCAAAGCAGCTCTTCTGTACGGGGGATGTTTGGGCATTGCCAACTATGAGTCTTCAGCAAGTGATCTTTATATCAAAGGGTGACCAGACATGATTAAATAGAATTTCCCACTGTGTTTAATACAGAATATCTAAGGATACTTTTCCTCTGTAGAGTTAAGTTTCATTTCAGGGAGGTGACTTGGTTAAATTGACTTAATAGGCATGAAACCTTCATTGTCATTGTGGAAAATCAGCTTACTCAGAGGAGTTGTTTTCTGGACTTATACAGGTTCTTGCAAGCTGTTTAAGCAATGCTAAATATATTGCAGCCAAGAAAAGCTGACAAGGATCTAGCTGCCAAATTTCTAATAGCAACTTTGTAACTTCATTGCTTTTTCAGCAACAACAACAAAAAAAAGAAAAATACCCTTAACTTGGCAAAATATGTTTTCTGTTTCTTGGGGTGCGGTAACAAACCTTACTAAAATAACTGAATATAAGTCAGCAAAAATATAACCTGCTTTCAACAGAAATTGAAGCTATGTAGCCCTACCAGCATCTAAAATAGGTGTATGACTTCCCTTGTTGAAATACATCACCCTTCTGCAAAAGAATTAGGCAGTCTGAGACTCGAGACGTGAGGATTAGTAGAGGGCTTAATTAAAACATCTTCAGTGTTGTCCCTGCAGAATCAAAATCTTGACACTCTGGTTACTGAACTATATTTGAGCCTTAATTTTAAATGGCTGCCTTTTACTTTAAAGGGATCATCACTTAGAAACTTCAACGTGGCTTTCTTTTCAGAATTGTTGCCTCATGTGTTTGCAGATCAAAATCATTCTCACTATTTTATTGGTGCTATGATCCTATTTTCAGGTGCTACAATGCATTTAGACTTTTGCCAAGTTAATGATGGTCTTGACTCTCAAAATATAGTATTTATAGTTGGACAAGGTCTTTCAGATTTGCAGCATTCATCCTCCCCAGAGGTCCATATTTCCCAGAACACTGATATCAGTTTGGCTCTACCCTGTCAAATAAGCCTAAGAAATGCATACCAATCTCAAATCCTAATTTTCAGCAGAAAGTCTTCTCTTTCAGTCTTGGCAAGGAGCGCTGAAGTCAATAAAAATTTAAAATTAAAAATACCAAAGGAGTCCAGCAAGTTCAGCCATTTGGTAGTAAAGAAAAGAGCTATCTCACATGTCTAGGGTTATGATCAGGTATCCAAACTGGGGAATAGAAGCCAGAAGTTCTTGTTATATTTTGGTTGTTTGGCCTTTCTTTGTTATTTATGTAACAGAAGATACCACAGCAACTAGTGTTTGCAGCTTTTGGCACTCTGAGGTAGATTTCACCTGCCTGTAGCTAAACCAGAGTTTGTCCATGCTGTGCAAGAGGAGTGGGGAAAAGATCTCTGTAAGACTTTTTGGTAAGTCAGGTGCATGAAAAGGAGTGTGCATTAAATGATAGAAAATAGTTGATTTTCAAAAGGCTGCAATGAATTATGAGTAAGCTTAAGTTTTCATATTTTAAGGTTTAAGGAGAACTTGTCTTAGTTCTTGATCTTTCTGAATTGAGACTGTGCATGTTCCTGTAGCAGGTGGTGAGAGCCTGTCTTTTCTAGGAGCTTTAAAACCAATTTTCTTTTTTAACCGACTCAGCTTCCCCAAAATTGTAGGAACCTTGACACTGCCTTTGACCTTTCCATGTTTTTCATCTGCACATTAAGCAGTCTGTGGCCAGCCCTGTGCTACTAAATGCATGACATTTGTTAGAGGTTTTGCTGTGGTGAGTAATAGCAGAGGGAGGATATATTTTGTGGGCCTTTGCAGATTAAATGCCTTAATTCCTGGGTACCTGCAATTTCAGGAGACTGGATTTGGCAGAGATGGTGTCCTTCAGCATGATGTTCCTCAAATGCTTGGGTGGAGATGTGTCTGGCTGGCTTGCAGTCTCTTGGGCTGGGATCAGAAGTGTTACTTTTGTTGAGTTCTGTAATTTCCTGGGTACACTCTGTGTCTGCAGTCTAAAATCAGGTATTTAAGAAAAAAATAAAAAATCAAACACGTTTGGAGTAGCTTTTCTCTTTGTGACTGTGGTTCAGGCTCTTTTGTGAGCTGTACCGGTGTAGTGATTATCACAGAATGGCTTTAAGGAAATCGTGACCGTGCTGTATCCTAGGAGTGAATGACTGAAACTTGAAAGTGGAGTGAAGAATTTCTTCTAAAACTATGTTTGCCTCTCACTCAAACGTGAGCAAATTAGCTGTAGTGCCACTCCAGTCAGCGGCTCAGGAGGAATGTAAATGATAGGAGTATGTGATCCAGTATTTTGGGATATGCCAGTTTAGGGGGTTCAGATAACAAGCATAGTCTCAGGTTCAGATCTCTGAATGTCACTCCAAGGTTCTTCCATCTTTTGGGTGTAACACATCCCTGTCGCTTGCAATTTAAGCAGAACTCCTAGGCACAAGACTGCTAAGCCAAAATGACCTATCTCTGACTTTTAGAAAATTCAAAAGGGCAAATCTTCTGTGTTACCTCTAAATGTCAACATTGAATCTACTTGATTTTCTGCAATAAAAGCACACGCAGATGTAAACGAAATTCACATCAGACTGTGTTTCCCAGTTTGCTGACCAGATTAAAGTCTGCAAGAAATTTCAAATAACTCTTGGTTAGTAAGGATTTTCTCCACTTGTAGTCTGAGTTTCCCTCTGGGGAGGCATAGGACCACTTTGATGGCTGTGTGTTTAAATTATTTACTGAGCCTTGGTCTTACTTTTTTTGTGTGGCATCAGCCTGAAGCCACCCAAACAATGGATCAGCAGCAGTGCTGGAGACCAGCTGTGTGCAGTAACATCTTAGCTGGCTATTTTAGTCCCCCAAGCCTGCTAACCACAAGTGAAAAAGCAGAAACTGTTCCTTTGCTTATGTCCTGGCTACGATTGCAAGCAAAAGATTTCCTCATGGCTTTAACATTAACGTGCTCTAAACTGCTAAGTCAGAGCTCTTATTTTCCCCTTGAGCTGGCAGCTCAGGCCAGCTCCCTTTAATCCACACATTAAGCACACATTTTAGAGTGTGTTGTTTTTGGAAAGGTCTTCAGCAACTTCCCTTTTGAATCCAGACGCAGAGGTCTCTTTCCAGAATTGATGGCCTGTACTCGAGTGAACTGCTCTGTCTCTGGGCTTTGTGAAAGACCAAGTCTGTGAGTTTAGGGATCACCTTTCTAAATGGGGCCTCGTAAAAGGCAAGGTGAAAGGAAGGGCAGCTTGAAGGGGAAAAAAAATAGATGAACCTCAAGAGTTTGGTTTGGCAAGAAACAGCGCAAGTTCATTTTGCCTTAAAAACTTTTACTGGACTCTCCCCTGTTTTAATTATACCTTATTTTTATTACTTTCATTGTCTATTAATATATAAAGCATATGGATGTGGCACTGTGCAAGTGTGACTTAGTTCCTTGAGCCTTAATTTCTCTCACACATCGGAGGAATGATGTCCTGGTGGTTTTCCTGGTGCCAGGCTTGTGGTGGTACCCAGCGCAGAGGGCTCCATACCCACCCTGCAGGGTGCAGAATTGATGGGGTCTGTCTCTTCTCCCAAGCAGCAAGCAATAGGACAAGAGGAAACAGCCTCAGGTTTCACAGGGAAAGGTTTAGATTGGATTGTAGGAAAAATTTCTTCGCTGCAAAGGGTGGGCAGGCATCGGGAAGGGAAAGTGGTGTAACTGTCAGCTCTGGAAGTGTTCAAAAAAAGTGTGGATGTGGCTCTTAGGGACATGGCTTTGTGGTGAACGTGGCAGTGCTTGGTTAATAATTGGATTCAATGATCATAGATGCCTTTTCCAACCTAAAGAGTTTTAGGATTTTATGATTCTATGGTTCCAAGGTTACTGCACTTGCTGTGTGCTGGCGGTCATCCTCTTTCACTTGTGACCCATGTGTAATTATGGCTGCAGCAGGATCTGCTGCTGCATCTCATTATTGTGTTCTGTGGGAACATTTCTGAGTAAGGCAGCTTACTTCATTACATGTAACTAGAAAAAATGCCTTGCTTTCTTCAGTGTTCCTGTAGTCTGTCAGAGGAGTTAGCATTTTTTGAAGGCCTTTCCTTTTGGGGTCAGCAGTTTCTAGAAACAAGTTTTGTACTGTCTCATTCCTAAACATTTTGGATATTTCATATAAAGGCTTCCTATATTTGCAGTTTTAACAAAAATCTCTTTGTGAAGGCAAGACAAATGCTAAGACATTTCGTTTGCAGTCTGCTGATGGCTTTTGCAAACATTAAAAGTATTGCTGTTTCCACTTGATTGATCAAGTGAGTTGCAATGAAATTTAATTTTGCTATGTCATTTAAAATAGTTCAGTAGAGTCAGAATACCTCTTATGGTGCAGCCCTGTTGTGCATATTTTTGGGCTTTTGGTATTATTATCTCAGAGAATCATCTTTAATGCTGAGATATAGACAGTACCTGCAAGGCTGCACTGACTGTATGTGTGGCATGTACCATTTATTTTTTATTGTTGATTGGTCATTTTTCAAGGCATAAATACCTTACCTCCATCCAGTGCAGGCACATGAAATCAGAACACCCCTTCCAACCTTTCAATTCATTACAATAAAGAAAATTTTCATTTGTATCCAGGTAAGACATGCTAAGACATAAAAGATATGTGGGAAAAAACTTGTATAGGCCACTGTGTTATTAATAAACCAGAGAAATATAGCCATGATCACTTTTGGTTCCAGAAGGGAGACATTTGGGTTCAAATTAAATGTTTTTCTCCAAGCCTCCTTTCTTGAGCCAATGCCAAGTGCCTAAATTTAAAATTCAGTGTTATCCTTGCAGTTATGTCAGATTTGCTTTCACCAATGTATAGGTGAATGGGGAAAACACCAAAATAAATGCACTATTTACTCCTTTCAGTGTGTATAGATAGACAAAAATCAGGGCCTTTCTAACATCTTACACTCATGAGAACAAATTGCTAATGGAGTCAGATTGTAATTCAACTTATTTACAAGTGTGTTATACTTTCTGGATACGTTTTTACCTGTGTTAATCCCAGGAACTCGTAAGAATATGCTGAATAGCTAAAGGTAGGGGTTCTAGAAGATAAATTTTGGAACATCTAATTGCTAGTGATCAGGTTATTTTTAACATTTTGAAGTTTGCTCTACTTCAAAGAACAAGAAGTTCAAAACATGTCTTGGTTTTGGAGGAGTGAGGGTGGGTGCTGTAGCAGTGCTATGTTCCTTTTCCCCTGAACCAGCCAAATTTTCATTCCCCCATGAAAGGGCTGCAAAGTGTCAGCTGTCAGTGGTATTTTCTTGCCTCTTTCCTCTGCCTTATTTTCTCCATCGCCAGCTGGGGAAGCTCTGGCCAGGCAGGTTTATAATCAACACAGCCCCCTGCATTTCCACCTTCTTACAGTGGTGATTTAGTCTCTTTCTTAGCGTGTAGTGACCACCAAATTCTCTTTCTCTTGCTCAGTCTGGGTTTTTCAGTGGCAGAGCTTGCAGGGCTGGAGCAGAGGCTGCTGGAAGTGGTGCAGCTCAGCCCAATTTTTCTGGGGTGCTTGGAAGGGGTTGTGCTGAAGCTCTGGGGATCTCTTAAGACTCTTGTCTGTTCTGCTGCAGATCTGCTGTCAAGAATTAAACTTCCTATGGGGAGCCACAACCCTGCCTATATTGATTTTTCTAAACAGTAGCTCTGTTTTAGTGCCCTTGAAGGGACTATACATCTTTTTAATTAAAAATAAAGTAAATATCAAACGAGTGATGAGGGGTGCAGTGGGCAGAAATCCAGCTGCATATTGACTTTTTGTTCTGGAGATGAATTTATGGAAAGAGCTTGCAAGGGACTCCAGAACATGGAAGTGTTTTACCCTTCCTGGTTATCTCACGTGGAGTCCTCATGGGAAACATTCTGGCATAGCTGGGAAATACAACTGTATTGTTTACTTTAGACTCTGGAAAATTCAAGAAGTTAAATTCACACAATAGGTTTTTCTAAAGGTCTCAAGATTGGCCTTCACTGATGCTGTGGTTTCATCCCTGAAATCTCTGCACTCCAGAGCTGTGCATTTGGCTGCACCCTCGTGGGCTGTGGTCTTCCATCTCACCAGTGGGATGTGTTCAGTCCCAGTGAGGGATTGTGTGTTTAAGGCACTGGGCAATACCAGCATAAGTTCTTAGGAAAACCTTGTGGAAGTGTTGCATTAAATTTCTGTTAGTGTTGTTACTGCTAGTTTTTTATCCTTATTCAAAAGACTACTGAAGAGCATGTTTATCTACTGGTAGATATTTAAAAATACTGGTAGAAAATTGGAGTTTAGATTTATGGTACATTAGGAAGCTGTTCCAAGTTAGAAGGTGTCTCATGCAGGATGTCTCATATGCAATTAGTTCACAGCTGTCTTCTAGGTCATTCAGTTCCACAGCAGCAAGGCCAGCTGACGCAACTGCATCAAGTGTGTAACACCTCTAAAATGCTATTTCACGAGTTATCATAAACTTTCTGTGCCTCTGTGTCAAGCTTCTATTTGCACAAAATCCTCCCAACAACCACCCATGACACAGAAATCATTGCTGGCATCTGTTTAGAGATTTGGAAGCATGAAGGGAGGTGAGGAAGAAGGGATTTCTGATTTATACTGCATGCCTTGTGTTTGGTTCATCATGGGCATCAGTGGAATAATGGAATGAAAAAGGAAAATAAACCCAACAAATAATCAGTAAATCTGAGCATGTTCAGGATAACAGTGTCATTATTTCAGGTATTTAAGGATGCAGAAACAGTCACTTTTTGAGGATCCCCCAGGTGGCCAGGGCAGAGTTTGGAGCAAAGACCTGCTCTGCAGAGGTCTGCTTTTATATGCTGTTCACTGGACCACCCTGCAAAAGAAAAGGGAAAAGTGGAATTGCACTTTTAAAATTTTTATAGTAAGCATTGATTAGAATTGCTCTTAGAATTTTATGGCAATAAATCTTATTTGACAGTTCTGTTGTACCATAGTGGGAGATGGATCGGAAGGAGGGTACAAACAATTGATTATTCATCTAACTAGGCAAGAGCAGGACATGAATTTACAGGAAGAATAGTGAAGCTGTTTGGGCCAACTGAAGTTTTTAGAAAATAAACTCGGGATTTTCATGTAAAAAAAACATCTGCAAGTCTGAGAACACCTCTGGCTATTGCTACAGAAGAGGGTTCACAACACCACAGTGTGCCTGTCTGGGTGGTCATTGTGGTGGGCTGCAGTACCTCAGCTGTCCTCTGCACTGGAGATAAATTACAGAGACAAAGGAAATCTTCATTTCTGTGGTTTAAACAGTGGTTTAAAGACCACGTTCTTAAAGTGGATCAATAAAGTAATCTGTTTTAGGTAGAGGTGAACAAAACCATCCAGGGAAGCACATCTCTTTCTCAGTGCCCCTAACACCTTGGTGGACCTGGGTAGGCTGAACACGCTTTGTGCTTTCTGAGACTGGGCTGTGTTTTCTCTTTCGATGCTCTTTGTTTGGAGACAGTTTCCTTTCAGGCTGATTTACCAGAGCAACAGTGCATTGATGCACACATAAGCTTGTTTTGTAAGAGTGGAAACTAGAAATCTCAGATCACACAGAAAAGGGGAAAATTTGAAACTGCTTCCGCTCCCTCCTCCACCCCCCCAGTTTTGTAGACTAGGAAATTTTTTTGTGGTCTGTTAATAAGAATTGCCTTTCTAATTCTGGTTCTGGATCTAATTATTGAATTGAGGCAGTGCTGTTGTCTGTGCTGTGTGCAGTCTCCTACTTCTCCATGAGCTTATGGTCCAGTGGATGCCCACACAGAACTGAAGCAAGTAATAATTTTGGGTTTTTTTCTTTCTAAGCCATGCTGCTGGACTGTCTGCAGCCACATGCATGCAAATTCTAAGAGGAATGACAAATTATGGATAAAAAATGTGCCTTATCACCAGTAACACCAGATTACTATTTTTTATGTGATGGTTACTGTCCTATGGTGTTTAATGCTATCGTGAACTTTGGCTTTATTAATACTGGCTTGTGGAGTAGCACTGTTTGTCACAAAATAATGAAGCAGAGCCTTCATGGACAAGGGGTTTTTTTTTGGCAAGATTCTTGGCAGCAGTTGATAGGGAACTGGCCTTGCTAAAACTCAGCTTATGACAGAATATTCTCTTTGAAGCATAGCTACTCTAGCATTTGGTATTCAGTGGCTCTGGGCACAGTACATCTAAAGGAGTTCATCCAATATTGATGGTCTTCCAGTAAAATCAGGAGAAAAAAAATCCGATTTCTGAAAGCTCTTATTTTTAAATTCTCTTCTTGTTACCTGATCTTGGTCTGAAAGGTCACAAGTGTGAAGCTGTAGCAGAGTAAACCAAAATAAAAGAACTATGCTTTGTCTTCTATAAATTCTCCTTAATGTTTTCTCAAACTTGCAGCCTCATGGAGAGCAGAATGAGCTCGTTTCTGAGAGCATTGCTCTGCATTGTACACCAATATAATACTATAGTGTCTGAAGGTGTATTCAAGGCTGTTTTAGATCAGTCTTGCAGATCAGAATGTTGGTGTCCGAAAACATGACTGTGCTGCTGTGTTTGAATGTGGTGGTAAAAGCAGTAGTCCTGCCTCTCATTTGCCCACAGAGAAGATGTGTTTGGTTTCCTGAGCTGGCTGAGAATTAATCTCTTTGGTTTGCTGCTGTTGTCTCTTGCACCACTGCTGTGGCATCGCCACACAGCTGCGAGTGCCGAGGCAGTGAGGACTGCAGGAAGCTGGGAGGTGCAAGGAGAGGGACTGAGGTTGAGGTTTCCACCCTTTTCACTTTGGGCTGGTTGAGGTTTCCACCCTCAAGCTGTGTTTACGTGTCCACAGAGGATGGGATTGGTGTTTCTGAAGGAGCTGCTGCTCTCCAGGTGAGCCCCTGTCTCTGGCTGAGTGGCACAGTGCCAGACCCTGCTGCAAAGGGGGCACTGCTTGAGCTGAGCTGATTTATTTTGCATTTTTCAAGAGGCTGTAATGATTTTTCCTGAGCTGCACTGCCTTCACCCTGGGAAGGGACTTCACCCTGCATGAGCAGAAGCAGTTCCTAGAGGTGTTGGCAGCGCTGCCAGGATCTGCTGATGCAGAACAGCTGCCTGGGTACCAGGAGCCTTACCTAGCGCTGGTGTGAAGGTCTGGGGTGTGATCCTGCCCTGCGGAGCTTCCCTGACACCACGAACTTCAAACGTGCAGCTATGAGCTCCCTCTTAATCTCCCTGGTGTGGTACCAGCTCTGCTGGGTGTTCTGTGTGCATCTCTGTGTTTAACTTTAAACCTATTAGACAGGATTTTGCATGGTGTGTCTGGGCAAGCCTCGCACTTTTTTCCGTGTACAAACTCGTCTTGGATATCCGAGATAACAGGTTTATGATGAGGAACCACTGAAGCCATTCTTTGGCATTAGAGATTCATTCAGGGTTCACGGCTGAGGGGAACAATAACAAGGCTGTAATGTTGCAATCCAAACAAATATGGAAATAAGGTTTTAGTTTACTTAAAATTCTCCTATGCCATGGAGAGAATGAGTAAATGTGATTGCATTTCTGATATTCTTTATTAGTTTTTCTTACACAGTGTGGTGTAGAAACATTTGTATTTCAATTTATTTTATAGAAAAAGCCTTCTTTCATAATCTCTCAGTCAGCTCATTATGAATTGCAACCTCTGATCACAGAAGGCTATTAATTCTTAATTATCTGCTGGTAATTTACTTGTGCATGAGTTTAGCAATCCATTAGGTGGTGATTTATTTTTGAGAGAAATATGTAATGAAAAGTTTTAGGATTTGCTTTCCCTCACCCCCCTTTTGGCTTGCATTGGAATTAGCTGATTGATTAGATTACAGGATTTATCCAAACCACACTCTGTGTGTTAGAGATTGTAGTTAAGTACATTAAGAAAATCTGAAGCAAGACACAGATAAATGTAATGGTGTTTTTGATGGCAGTCTCTGAATTAGGCTACTGGCTGAGAAATTGGAAGTTAAATTAACAAACACTAGATGATTGGACTAATTCAGGGATTTTTTTTTCCTTCTAGTCTCTCTTGATTTATGGATATCTAAAAGTTTTTGAGTGGAAATATAAATCCTTCACAGCAGAGGAGCTCAGTAGCAGTGAGCTGGCTTTGCTCCGTACTGTGGGACTACATTGGAGTATGGACTGAAAACTTTGACCTAATGCTGCTTTTTGACACAACCAAGAGGGATGGAAAGCAAAGACTTGAACCTCGCACTGCCAGCTCAGCTGAGCTGTTGTGTGAAGCCATGTCCTGCCATCTTGGCTTGTGCTGAATGAAAACAGGAAAAACTTGGTTTACCAACAGTTTTCCAGAAGTGTGGGATTTCTTTAAAGCACTCACCTCCATCCCCATGCTCCTGTGGGCCATAAGTCTGTCTCAGTTTTGAAAAAAACATTCTAGCTTGCTTTTTCCTCCACCAGGAGCTCAGCATTTAATGGTGAGTGTCACCTGGCTGACTTGATACTGCTCTTCCATTTGTGACTGTGGCTCAGCAGCTGAGCTCTGGTAGCTGTCTGGGGAGGCAGCTTTTGGTAATTTCATTTACTGTCACTTGAGGTGGACAGGGTGGGGAGTTAAATCCAGTTACTTCTGTTAACAGTTGTTTTTTCACACCTTATTCCGTGACTTAAAGACATAACATCACCATTTATATTTAAGGTACTGAAATATATTGGGACCTACTGTTTCTTTTTTTTTTTCCTGGTGGTTTCACATGCACCAAATCAGATCTTTTTGCTGAGCTGTTTAGCTGAGAAGTTAATTAGTCGTGAAAAGAGTTAGATCCTCTATTATCTCATGTTAGCTTTAGTGTGTTGTCTGGGAACTGACTGCTGTAATGTGATTTTTGGAAAGTGAGTGGGCTCTCTTTAGCTGCTGCTCCTGACAGCACAGAGCTGAGAGCAAGGGCTGCTTTTCCTGCCCAGTGCCCTGTCCTTGCGTGCTAGCTTCCCACTTTTAGCTCTACTCGAAGCACTGACAGAGTTTGTGGCACATTTGTCATGTCAAAGATTTTCTTAGTAATTGGCCCCAAGTCTGACAAGATAAATTACTTGGAGGAACAAGAAGATGTCATTAAATAAGGATTGTTCAGAGTCTTCTGCTGTGTTGGGCTCTGTCCCTGAGCAGAGCACAGGGCGGAGCACAACCTCAATGAGGGCTGAAAATTACATAAGATTTTAAAATTCCTATTTTAAAATTACATAAGATTTTAAAATTACTATTTATGCCCCACATAGGCGATACCCAGGGGTCTGCAGCTCAGCCCAGTTGGTGCAGGATGGAATGGGATTCATCTCCTGGTGGCTGCTGTCCCTCATGCCGCCCCTGGACTGGAGCCCATCCCTCCGTGTGGCTGTGACCCTCCGTAATGCCTCTGGGCCAAATGATTGCTCCTGAGATAGCTGAGCCAGGAAGAGGCAGAAACAGAGAGCTGAAAAGCACAAGAAAGGCAGATCCAGTGTCTCCTGAGCAATCTAAGTGGGATCTCTTCTCTTTTAACAGCATTTCTGCTGGAGTGGAGCAGTGGAGGTGCTGTGAGCCTGAGGCAGCACTGCTGCTCTGCTCCTCTTCATGTGATTTGTGGTGTCTTGCACCAGGGTTAGAGAAGCACAACACAGGGGAGGGATGGCAGTGCTGGCAGACCTTTTTTGGGCCATTGCCTATGGTTTTTCTCTCCCACCAGCGCTGCCAGAAATGCTGGCCAGCCCCACTGATGGCAGCTGCCATCTAGTGTCCCCTAGAGAAGAGTTCCCAGGTGTCTGGCCAGAAAGATGGGGCTGAGATGCAGAAATTACATTTTCACATAAGCTGTATGCGTTCTTCATCAGATGTTGGACTTCTGTGTTTAACCTGCAAACAAACTGAGCAGTTTGGGCAATTTGCATCCTCTCTCCTCACAGCAAGCTGTGGTGGCAGCACACCAGGGGCTGTGTTGACTCTTGGCTTCCTTGTGTGTGAGGAGCAGGAGGAGAGGGCAGCCAGGAGCAGGGTCAGCACTGTGCTGAGCCCAGCCTGGCAGGAGCTGGGCACTGCAGGCACAGCTGGCTTGTTTTCCCCTCTGTGGAGGGGCTGTTTATCAAGATAAATAATGGCATGCTCGTTTGGGAGAGGGCACTTAATCAGCTATTTCTCCTTAGTTACAGATGTCTTTCCTTCCAAGCCATGTACTCAGCAAAGCACACAGCCAGCGTGGCTGAAATAGCCACACAACAGCCATTGATCACAAGCCTCCCAAAGCACCATTTGCTTCCAGAATCCGAGGAAAATACTCAATGAAAACCTGATGGCAGTACATTAAAAATCGCTTTTTATCTTTTAAGCATGCCTAGGGTTGCACATTAGCCCTCCATGCAGTCCACAGCAGAGAGCAGTAGCAATTCTGTCTCACCCATCACCTTCTGGTGCTTGGGAGCTGCAAATAGCCTATCTCATTTTGACAAAGGAAGGGACCTGGCTGTGTATCAGAACTCTTAATAATATCATATATCTTAATAAAACTCGTAATAAAGTAATTGAAAATATCTGGCAATCTTGTCTTTGCTCAGGACTGTATGAAACAACCTTATGATTGCTCTGCATTTTCTGATGAGCACACAATGAGATAAAGCTGGGGGGATTTTAATGGGGCTTAATTGTTATTTGGTTTAGAGAGAATTTCTATGATGTTCTCAAAAAGTTGGGACTATTTTAAAAATGTTTAGAAATGGTTTAGGTAGGAACAATAGTCCTCAGAGTGGAGAATTTCAGTGGGAGCTCCTAGCATGACAATCCCAATTTAAAGTCAAATATTGCCCTCTGAATGTCCAGCAATCTTTGGCTGTACATTTTCCCAGGTAATTAACTCAAAATCCGAGGGATGCCACTGGACTCTGCTGTTTGCAAATGAATTAAAAGGGTTTTTTAAGGATGAGGAAGAAGCCTAAAATCTAGCCTGAACTACTTTGCATATGCTGGCCTTTGAGTTAATAAATTCAAGTTGGGAAAAGATCAAATTTCATTAACAAAGACATAACTGAGTTTGGAAAGTTTCAATGCAGCATCCTAACTCTAAGGTTTAAGGTCTGAAATGTACAGCAGATACTCTGCTTTTATAGACAAATTCATTTCTCTTCCAGATTCAGACTCAGGGTGATTTACAGTCTGGTTTTGAAGGTGCTTAGCACAGGCCTAAGCAAAGTCTGTAAACTGGCAATGAGCACTGCTGAGCCCTCCAGCTCTGCAAAGCATTAAAGGAGAGAGGTATAAAGCTTTTTTTGCTTTTTTTTCTTTTTTTTTCCTGAGAAACAGAAATAAATGGTGGAATGAAATATTTCTGTTGATTAATATTTCACTTTGAAATGGATTAGGAAGAAACTGTGAATTATGTATTTTGATTCAATCCACTGCTGCTTAAAATATAATCTTGGTACAGTTTGCAGTTAGCACTGTGCATTTGAATTTTTGCCTTTTTGGGTTTCCAGAATCCAAACTTAATTGCATCCATATACATGTAAATTGCATGTCTGAGTGTTGCATGTTTTGGTATATACCCTTAAATGTTTAACTGTCTTTGTAGCTTATTTCTATATTTAATGTCCCTTAAGTTTCTCAGGCTGCTTTAGATTTTCAGTGAGGTGCCACACTTCTCTCCAACCACACAACCTCAGTGCCAGCCAGGCAAAATCAGCAACATTCCTGACCCTGGAGTTTGTGAGTGAAGCTCTTTGCATGTTGAGAGCCTCTGCAGGAGCTGGTGGGGCAGAGCTCTCAGGCAAAGAGACCCTCACTGCAGGCAGAAATGCACCAGGAGTGAGCAAATCTGCCTCAGCTCAGACAGGCAGGATCTGGAGGAAATAGTATTATCTCCATTTTACTAAAGCTGAAGGAGATTAACTGTACACGAGAAGTCTGAGGCAGAACTGACTATCAAATCTAGATGTCCTGGTTCATTTATCCAGTTCTTCTAGCAAAAATTATCCTCTGGTGAGGCAAAACAGTGGAGTAGTTCATCCCACTGGCAGCAAGACATCATCTTGCCTTTGGAAGAGCTGTGTATTATCCTCAGTGATCAATAGAGACAGTTTAAAAGTTTTTCAGGTTTAAAATAAGCTTAAATGAACTGTTAAAGTTCCTTGGCTTAGAAAGTTACTGCCAGAAGTCCTTGTGTTCAATCACTGTCAGCAGAAAATGGATGGGTGTTGAAATGTGCAATTCAGAGGCAGGTGTAATCACCAGTGCCAAAATCTCCTTTCTTGGAAACGTTTAGGCCTTCCATATCTTTTTGTTTTCCATTAGTATAATTTGCTTTCCTAATTTTCTAGGGTGTGCAGATGCAAAATCAGCCATTATTTTGTCTGTATCATTCAAAGGTTTTATTTATTTTATTTAATGTATAGTTAATTTCACTTTGTGGATTTTCCACTCGACAAGTTGAGTAGTTGGTGGCAGAAGCAACCCACTGAAACACCTCTTTTCCCCATCTGCAACCTGGCAGGAGTAAACATGGAAGTGGATGTGTTTCTGGCTGATTACAACTCCTGCAATTCACTGCTGAATGCACACACTCATTAAAGAAAATTGTTGTTACTCCAGAAACTATGCAGCAGATGAGGAGCTAAGCAAGACTGAGGTGAAAGGACTGAGCAAACAGTACTTCAAATGAAGATGGGCAGTTTCTTTGTGATTGGAACCCATTACTCAGAGTGGGGATCTGTTGATTCATAAATCTTGACAAATGTGTTCATGGTTCCGATGTAATTAGAAGCTTCTGAATTGAAAAGAGCTGGTACCTAAATGCTGAGGAACATCTTGAATGTTCGAGCTGAGGAAACTTCAGACAGTTGGAACTGCTGTGTTTTAAGTTAAAAAATAAATAGTAAGTTATTTGTTTTAATAAAGATCATAAGAAAAAGGACAGACACTGAGATCTGAAGGCCGGAAGACTATAAAATTCATCTGATTTTACTTAGTTTCTAATTTTGCAGCTCAGGATTTTCCAGTCTGTTTCCAGAGTGTCTTTTTTTCCAGTAATCCAATTTTCAAATGTGTTGAACATCCTGCAGCTCCTATTGGCTTCTCTGAGAGCCACAACTCTGAAAACCAAAATGTTTTGATAGAGTCGGACAAGATCTAAACAGGAGAGAACAAAAACTGCAGTGATTTGCTGAGAAAGGCTGTGGTGTATAAGAAGTATTGCACTTTTTTTTTGTGAGAGGCAGGCAATTGGATTTGAATAAAGAACACTCATATTTTGCTATGTAAAACCAAAAAGCCTTCTGAAGTCACATGTGACAGCCTCAAAGTTGAGACCTGCAAAGGGCCAGGAAGGGGTGGAGGTCTGAAATCGGTGAGCTGCAGAAGGTTCACTTGTAAAAGCAGAAGTACTTTTCACTTCATACTTTGGCACATAATATCCTCCTTGCTGGCACTAATGATGCGGAGACATTTTTCTATCAAATGGTTTCTGACAGTTCAATTGCCAAAAATACTCAAGTGGCAGAATGCAACTGCAATTATTAACAGTGTGCTTGCCCCAGAGTCTGTAAATTCTCTCATGAAAGCCTAAAAAGCCCATTCACGTTGTCTAGAAATAGCAGCAATAACCATGGTAATAAGTTCTTTTCTTTGTTGCTGTGGTTCAATTCTTTTCATGGGTAGGCTGCAAAAAGCCATTTGATTTTTCTGAAGCTGCGTCTATTGTAAGGAGATGTTTCTGTTCTCCAGCAACAACAGCCCTACTGAAAGCTCTGCAGCAGCTTAATTTCCAGGTTCAGAAATTTAGCTGAGGGGAAGAAATTTAGGTCCTGTTTCCGACCAGGTTAAGCCCAGTTTTGTGTCTGGAGGAGGTGATGTGTCCTGAAGGAGGTGCAGAGGGGGAGGCACACTGCCCTGGGGAGCAGCATGGCCAAGGGACAGGATCCTTGTAGGGATTTGAGTTCTTCCAAAGCCACCAAGCCATCCCATCACTCACCTACTGTTGCCTGTTGGTTGGTAGAAATATGACATAGACACAGTTAAAAAGGGGTAAAGGGTTTTACCTCAGTATTTTATAATAGGATTGTAGGTGCACAGCTCTTCAAAGGTGGAACACGCCGAGATGCACACCCACCATATAACGCATAAGCAATTTTATGAATCTTGCAAATTAGCCTATCTGTCTAAAATGCCCTGATAAGAAACTTAATTAATGAAGTAATTGTCCCCCTATTCTAATCACACCCTCCCCCAAATGAGGCTAGAGCCCAACTTACAAAATATGGTCCAGAGAGATGGCTTCGACCTTCATTGAAGGCTTCAACCTCAAGTTTCGAGGTAGTGTAGGGCTCTCTTGCCTCCTGCTGTGAGTGTTTGGTCTTTCTGCCTTGCAGAACCCCAAAACTAGGCTAAAATATCAGACTACAAAAATTAAAAGCATGTAGGCTAGGGTACAGAGTGTATAAAGGGTACAGAAAATATAAAAAGGATATAAAAATGTATAGAAGGGTATATAAAAAGAAGAGGCAAAAAATCATCAGGCATCACTACCACCTCTTACCAATCTAAACCAAACCTGATGGCTTTTACCATCCTGGAGGTATTTATCTGCGTGCTCTGAGGTATTCCTTCATTATCCCCCTGAGCTATAGTGCAGTCCATAAGGAGAATGCAGGACTTGGAGATTCTTTCCATCTTAGAGTAGTTTTACTCAGTTTAACGGGGCCAAATATGCTGTGGTCCTGCGAAAATCGCTCCTGGGCAGATTCCTGCAGGGAGTGCTACTGAGAATAATGAGGTTTATTAAGATGTAAGATACACTTTATGGACATATGAAGGACTGGGATGCAGGAAGGCAATAAGAAGCAGTTGTGTGAGGCAGCTTGTCTGTGCCAAGTTGCTCACATATGTGAGGGTTTGCAGCATTATGGCTTTAAATCCAGTACTTAGAGGCTGCTATTGAGTCACACGGACAGTCAGCTTTGATGCTTGTTAGAAGCAAGGAGCATGAATATAGACTTACTCTCCCTGTTATTAAAGATTATTTTATCCTATAAGATTGTTGTCATGGTATGATGCTTGAACAATTTACAAATGTAGCTTCAGAATATAAATGCCTCTGCTTCTGTAAGCTCTCCAAATCAGAAGCATTGAAGTTTTCAGCAGCTATTTATCAGAGCACTTGGAATGATACAAGCTTTTGTTTATTTAGCCTGAATTTCTAGGACGTTCCGAGAGATAAATACTGGAAATGGCCATCATTGCACACACTCTGAATTTATTTTTAAAAGCTTACTAACTTTCAGTGTTGTGAAGTGTCTCAAGGCCTTTTGTGGGGGAAAAGGGGAAAACCCCTCCACAATAACACTTAATTTGCAATTAATATTATATTGGAGGTTATCTCTGAGACTGAGACTGTGCCTGTGAAGGTTTTGGGCGCTGAGGCCAGCTGGTACAGAGTGACCCACATCCATACCATTAAAAGTCTCTTAACCTGCAAAACATTCCCATAGGACTGGAAACTGTGCCAGCTCTCAAACTGTGCCTGGCAGTGCATGGGAAAATTATAGTTGGCACAGGCCAAAATTGTGCCAGGGACCCTTCTGACAGCTTAATAGTATGGGCAGTCATGGCCCAGGGCACAGGAGCATCCCTGGGCACTGCTGTGCTGTAAGTTTGGGCACGGCTGGAACCACAGGTACAGCTGCTAAATCAACTTTTTTGTGCTTTTCAGGCAGTGTAGAAATAGGGTTGCTTTGTGGCAGAGGGTGTCCCAGAATGACATAGGTGCTTTTGCTGAAAGGAAGATTTCGTGTCGCACTTTGAAGAATATTAGTGTTATTTTTTCCTTCTATGTAACTTTAAAATCTACCAGCAGCAGAATCAGATATGAGTATCCTCTAACAGTGAGCTTTAGTTCTTCACAACAGTGAAAATCATTACATTGACAAAGGGATATTTCTGTGAGTCTTGAGTTTGTTTAGTAAACAGATATTACCCATAGATCACTGGGCAACAACAATGTTCTCTGTCAGTTAAACTACAACTAAGTGTTTTGTGATGTCTGGTCTTATTTTCTCCTTCATGCACTTCACCTCTTTCACTCAACCACTCCTTAGACTCCAGCCTTGATTCTTTTCACATGAGAGCATCTGGGTAGGGAGACCACAGACAGGTTTGGAAATTTTTTAAGGCAAGTCGTTAGTGTAGTTGTTAGAGATGTTTCTGCACTTGCTGTGTAAATGACTAAATGTTGCATGAATGCAAAGTAAATCAGTTCTCTCATGTTGCTTGGGTTTAATAATTTTTGATTCTTGGTTAGCGTATTTCATAGCCAAAGCCTAAATTTTTTATTTTGCATTTGTCAATGATGCAACAATCACCTCATTATGTAGGATGAAGAATGATGTGTGTGGAATTTGGGCTGAGCTTTAAGGTTTTAGGAGAGCAAGAAGCTATTAAGACATCCTGAGACCACACATAATACAATGTCCTACATGGGCTCTCTGACAGAGCCGTGCTAATTTATCTCTGTTCTAGCAGATGACAGCTCTGCTCTTCCCATCCCAGGCTTCTCCAAAGCAGTGAAATATTATTTATTTTTCAAGTATATACAGCAATATTTTTTTCCTAAGTCTTACTAGATAGGGTCTCACAGACTTTAGTGGTACGGT
Organism: Acanthiza pusilla; assembly: GCA_036630365.1. NCBI lineage: Eukaryota > Metazoa > Chordata > Aves > Passeriformes > Acanthizidae > Acanthiza > Acanthiza pusilla. The sequence goes on from JAXCHO010000001.1 coordinate 6,336,465, forward strand.
TTTATTTAATTTGAATTGGCAATTGGTACCAAATATCAAAAAAAGTGTGTCTCATAGCAAAACCCAGGGGTGAAGCTAAGTGGAAACAATTTAAAGCGAGTCATATCATAGTTAGTCCAATGACTTGCGTGTAACTCTCATCTTGGTTTCCCAGGAACTCGGGATTTTTGCCTTATTTCAGGGTGCAGAAGAGCAAATCTTTCAGAAGCAGATCTTCTGGATAATGCATCTGCCATCTTAAAGTCTTTGCATTTTCTAGGGTATACTATGATTTGCTTCTTTTACAAATTTTCATCGCGTGATATGATTAGGTGATGAAAATTTTAGATTTGAGTTCCCAAAAAGTCACTGCTAAATAAAACACTGCCAATAAATTCAGCTTGAAAGATTATTTATTCAGAGCCTGTGATTCTTTTGTGAAATGAGCATCTAAACAAATTAATTATGAAATGCAGACTGAAGGTCCCTGATGACTGCTTAAGGTGAAGTCTTTACTAGGGGAAGGGGAAAAGAAATTTTCCATTACTGACTAAGAATGCCAATGTGTTCCTCAGCATCTTTATTTCACCAATCTGCAGTTCAAAAAGTTGTATTTAGCAGGTAGAATTTGTAGCATTAGTACATTTGAGTTCCTTATTCCAAGTGGCTTTAGCAGTATTTAAGTTGGCTTCACAGCAAGTTTATGTGTATTAAAATGAAAATTAAAAGATTTTTAGATAATAATGACTCGAATGAAAAAGTATTGCCAAGAAGCTATCAAAGAGATCAAATGTACTTAGGAGTGCCATGAAAAGAATATTAAATAGAACAGCAGTGCATGTGCAATGGCAGTCCTGATTCAAACTGTGGTGCTTTTGCTATTGTAAATGGATGCCACTGCCAAAAACTTTCGTACTCTAACCTGCTTACCCAGAAAATAAAAAATATATTTCACCTTTTGGAAAAGGTAAAAAAGATTCTGGAAAAACAGTGGTTCTTCTCTTGCAACTGGTAATGAATTGGAATGACAACCAAATCATTCCCAGCCGTGCTTCAGCAGGACAGAACCCCTTGCCTATAGTAAAGTGAAAGAAATGTGGGAAACTGAGCATTTGCCCTCCAGAAGTTGACAGTTTGCATTACAGGAAAAAATTGGTGCACGTTTTATTGAAGGTTGTTACAAGTAAGAAAAGTCCTTGAGGCGGTTGAACTGTGAATCAATATCTTCAAAGAGTTTGGATCTGTCTCGGCCTGTTGTTACTTTGAGAACTGGCTGAATTTGTTTCTAGCAAAGGAGAGAGGATAGATGGCTTTTCTTTAAAAATTGCATTTATTTCTGCTAGTTTGTGTTCAGATAACATGGTTGCACAATCAATTGGGTTAGCAGCAGTAGAGCAATGCCAGGGTATTAAATGTGATTTCTTGATAACTATTATAAGTTTTTGGGTGACCAGAGCAGGCAGCTGAACCCCCTAAAACTTCTCACCTGTGTGGTAAGAAAGATAAATGGGCAGAAATACTGATTTTGCGATAGCTTTCAATCATCATAATCACAGAATATCCTGAGTTGGAATGGACCCATCAGGACTGTCAAATCCAATTTCTGGCCAGGCACAGGACATCCCAAGGGTCACACCATGGGCTGTCCAAAGTCTTCTTGAGTTCAGACAGGCTTGGTGCTGCGACCACTTCCCTGGGGAGCCTCTTCCAATGCCCAAACACCTTCTGGGTAAAAAACCTTTGCTGATATCCAACCTAAACTTCTCTTGCTGAGCTTTGTTTCATTTCTTTGAGTCCTGTCACTGGTCAGGAGAGTGAAGGATCTGTACCTGCTCCTTCGCTGCCCCTTGTGAGGATGCTCAAGACCCCGATGGGATCTCCCCTCAGTCTCCTCTTCTTCAGGCTGGACAAACCCAGTGCCCTCAGCTGCTCCTCACACAGCCCCTCCAGAACCCTCATCATCCTCATAGCCTCCTTTGGACACTCTCCAGCAGATTGATGTATTTTTTTATGTTGTGGTGGCCCAAACTGCCCCCAGGACTTGAGGTGAGACCATCCCAGTGCAGAGCAGAGTGGGACAGTCCCCTCCCTGGCCTGGCTGGTCATCCTGTGCCTGATGCCCCCAGGACACGGTGCACACACGTGAAATCCTAAATTAACACTCACTTTCAAGTTCATGCTGTAGCACCAATTCCCTGCTGCTCTGCACTGAGTGGTTTCATAGCTGCCCTTTGTATTCAATTTCTTCCAAATGAGCTTCATTTGTTGACAGATTTTGAGATTTTTCGTGGTTGCCCTGTGCATTTCAATGCACAGTTCTCATCTTTGGTCTTGAAATAATTTATAGCATAATGAATCATTAGAGTGCTGTGTGATAAAACCACACTGAGGATGGAATCTAAATGGAAGAATGTGTTCACAAAATGTTTTGGAACGGCTCTGTGCCCTCACTGAGTGCTCTCTGTGACCACTGCTGGCCCTGGTGCTCTTTGCAATGGCTCTTCCTAGGTCCAGAGTGTAAGAGCACTTGGGTCAGGCAATCCATGGGCTGTTTTCTCCTCCTCTCCTCTCTGCCTGCATTCCACATGTCCTTCTGAACCAAAATTTTTCATGTATAAAATGAGGAGTGCTTACCTGCCCTACATATAAAAAAACATTGAATTAACGTGCACAATGTATATTACAGATATGACTGCCTGACGGGTTATAACCACAATACGTGTTCAGTTGTACACACCATATGTATTTAAAAAAATGGGAGCTTAACATAGTGATGTTACGAAGTTTTCTTGATCGTTGAAGTAACAGATGTGACCCAAATCCTTGTATCTGGAAAAAAGTTTCAAACTTGTGTTAGTAATTTTCTGTGTCCCTTTTATTACGGGTATTTTTACTGCGGCTAATAAGGAACTCAAGATGTTCTCAGGTCCTGAAAAAGTTACAGTGAAGAAGATAGAAGCTTTTCAGCCATTTTAACCACCAACTCCAACGTTAAGACTGGAATGCATTCTGCTTTTTTTGCCTCAGTTTATATGGTCTGCTATTTTATGTTTGTTTTCTACAGCAGACGTTTTTGCTTTCTCTTCATTGTTTTCTTAGATGGTTCTACTTTGAATTGCCTTTAATTTCAGAGATGCTATTCGGCACGAAAGCTGTAATCCTCGAATCATGCTCTCTTCGTAGCAAAACTGGTGGGAAATAATTTTGTTCTGCACTTTACATATGGTAATAACAGTAACTCTTGACATTTGCTCTTTGTGGTTATTTTAGGTTCTGTACAGCAAAGCAAACAGACTTTTGGGGCCTGGTCCTGGCCTCTAATGGAGCCATTGTCACATGAGGATGCACAGCTGGGGTTATTTGGGTTTCCCAAGGTCCTTGTTATTTCTGAGATGTCTGATTATATTTTGGAGAAGTTAGAGCAGAGACAAAGCTGTGCCCAAAATAAGTTTCTGTCCTGAAGAAGAAAATGGTGTAACTGTTTGCACGTAGCTTAAATATAACTGTGTATTTGTGTTGTGGATATTGCTGCTGGTGCCTTGTGAGGCTGAGGGTGCTTGGTACTGCAGGAATGAGTTTGGAAGATGCCTGAGAGTTCATTGAACTTCTCATCTGAGTAGACAGAAGGGTCAGGTAAAGAAAAGAAACTCACAATAAGTTAGAAGTAGGATAACATAATTAAGGGCATTTGAAAAATATCTAGACACTATTAGACCAAAAATAAAAGGGAGAAAAGGAGGAAAAAGTAGACAAGTTTTTAGGAAGAAATTGTCCTTATCATCATGTACTTGTATCTTTCTCACACCTTCTGTCATTTTCTTCTCTTGTCGCTGGCTACTTGAACACAAATTGCTTTTTTCTGAGCTGTGGACCATTATATCACGTATTAGCAAGGGGAACACGACATTTGGAACATTCCAGTAAAAGGAGACTCTGTGGTCCCAGAAGGGTCCATAAGAATAGCAATCACTCACTTGGCAGTCTGGAGCTTTCTAAAGAGCAGCAGGCTGTGGAACCCCTGACAAAACTCACTGTAGTTAAGGAGTTTATCCATTAGTGTTTCTGGCCACTCTGTTTGAACTGAATAAAAAGTACCTTTTCTTCCTAAAACTCCATCCATTCAGTTTTATATTTCTGAAATATTTTCTCAGTGAAATTATGGAAGCGATGACAAGCCATGCTGTTTTCATCTTTTCTATTTTTGGTTCCCCCACAACACTGTGACACATACCATATTTGAAGTCAAACTAAAAAAAAAAATGTTTCCAGTGATATTTAACTGAGACTCCATTGTGAAATCAGGAGTTTGCTTAATATGAAGCCTGCTGCTTTGGTTAGGTGAAGCACTTGGAAGAGGAAAGCATTGGGTACAATTTTCATTTTCAGGGCACATAATCCTCAGGATGGCATTTGATGTGAGCTGAAGGGTGAGTTTATTTGCAGGGAACTATTTCAGTCATTTCTAATGATTTACCAGCAAGGAAAAGCCAAGGTGGAGTTGGCAAGCTTTATAGCGTTTTAAGCTGTAAAATGCAAAAGAGGAGAAAATCCATTGTGAGGAATTACGAGGAAAAAGTTGTAGAAGACACCATCCGGAGACATGTGATTTCCTAGTGCTGACAACCACAGCAGGCTGCTGTCTTTAATGCAGGCAGCTTACACTGGTGCTCTGACTCTCCTCTGGCTTATGCAGACAACTCCCGTGACATTAATAAATTCCTGGAATAGCTGATAGAGGAACTGAACTGAAACCTGTCAGGTGTCTTCTCCTGGCTTCTCCTTGAGCACCTGTAGTCCTGTCTCACATTTTATGCTCTTTACCAAGGGACCAACACATGATCCCAAATAAATGAATTAATCATTTTGTGTGTTGTTTGCATGTGTGCATTTAACACTCCCAGGTTAGTTCTTTCTGTCAGCCAAACCAGTCAACCTCCTCCTGATATTTGCAATTCTTTTATTGTATGAGCTGTAATGCTTGCAGTATTGAACAGATTTTTCTTAAAGCAGTCTGGCTGAAGCAAAAGGTGAATTCTTATGGAAAGGCTGTTGAAGGGATGCAGAAGTGTTCAAAAGCTTCTGTTGCATGTATGCTGTTGGGCACAGGAAGAATCCCCAATCCAGTTGTTTTCTGTTCATAAAAGGACCAAAACAATTTGTTGTGCTGCTTATGAAAAGCGAAATGTTTCAGAAAAAATTTATATGTGTGTGCATTTATAGAGAGAGAGCAGAAAAAGTCAGATGGGTTGAGAAGTGTACAGTTTGTTTAGCTTGCATTGATCTGCCCATGTAATAAAGCTGGTGAGAGACCTGTGCTTTGCAGGTGGCAGTGGTGCTTTGCTTGATGTACTTCTATAAAAAGTATTCGAGCATAGAATTATTCATGGCTCCTGGACAGTAAAGCTGCTCAAATCCTTTCAAAATTAAACCTGGTGGTCAAAATACCAGTGTCTTAACCAGATCACTGAATTTCAAATCAAAATAGAAGTATTTCCTTTTGCTTTGGTTTGGATATGTTTGGTGCATCATGACAATAGTAACATAAAAGTCACTGCTTTTTTTGTTGGGGAAGCAATGGGACTTTCCTTAAATATGGGTTTAAATATGGTATTTCATAGGCAAGCAGTGGCACTTGCCAACATTGTTTGATGTGTAGTGCTCAGTTTTGTCCAGAGGACATATTTCTACTCTGTCTTCCACTGAGGTATGAATATAAGCGTCCCTTTTGTGTGCCTTATTTCTCAATTAAATTCTACAAAATTGCTTTGCTATTTTGCCTGGAAAGATAAAGACATTTCTCCAGCAGAAAATCTTAATTCAAATTGTAAGATGCCTATTTCTGGCTTCTTTTTCAGTAATGTCTTATTCGTTTTTCTTCATGGTAATGAGTTCCTTAGATCTACCTTTTGATGGAAAATCTTAATGTAAAGAGGGAAATGTTGTTATAAGAACACTGCAGTAATTGTAGCCCCAGTGTCCTGAACTTGCTTCTCCCCTTCACATTTTGACCCTGTATCAATAGGGCACTGTTATATTTGCATTTTGACAAATTTCTACTCTATTTTCACTCTCTGCAAATGAATTGTCATAGCCATGAATGCTTTGCATAAATGGCTTATCATTTCATTAGACTCTGCTGTGTAGCTATCACGCTGGAGTGTCTGTGTTCTTCAGCCCTTCTGTTCAGCAGGCACTAATCTGCCAGACAGGATGATTTGATCAATTATCAGATATGTTTTCCTCTCAGTTTACCTCAGCCTAACTGCATTCTCAATTGTATTTTGTTTGGCTGTTAATTACATTCTCTTTTGTCATTTTTCTGTTTTCCCTTGGTTTATTTTTAGATGGATATTTCTGAATGGCCTTATTCTTGTGTTACAGCAAGCAGTGTGCATGTTGCAAATATTGTGTGGGTACAGATATTGATAATTATTTGTAGGTGCTCAGGTCTGAGTGTTCTCTGTCATCCAACAAGCAGAAGATACATTTGTGTTTCTGCATGTGCTGCTGGGTCTTTAAATAATTTGGAAATATAGTGGGAGGACTTTTGTACATGAGCTCTGGCACAGGTGGTGGTGACATGGGCAGAAGGACAGTGTGGAGTTTGGAAGGCCTTGGAAGGAAAGTGTCAGTATCCGAGACGGTCACGGCATGGAAAGAGCTCACAACAGCTTCAGCTCAGAGGAGAGGAAGGAAGTAACCCTTTATTTTCCAGGGACTTTTTATACTATTTTCTAATTTTCATGTCACACATACATTGGCTCTCAATTCACCACCCCACAATATCATTGGCTACCTACAGCCAGAACAACATCTTGGAAAAACACCACCTGCATGAAGTCGGCTATCTCTGTTTATGAATCCCTGCTTGTTTTGAACCAGAGAGCCATTTGTGAGAAATGAGAACAACAAGGTGTTCTCACGGTAAAGTAGCTCTTACTATGTGCCTACGATTCCCACAGGAAAGGCTCGGGGAAGTGCTGGTGCCAGGGGGTAACGAGCACTGGGACAGACTGGTGCAAACCTCTGTCCTCCTACACCCAAAACTGGAGCTGTGGGGAGCCTCAGATCCATCCTGTGGGTTTGAGTGGAGTGGTGGTGGTGATTAGCACCTAAATCACACTCTTCTTTGGTTTACTGGAGCAGTTTCCTCAAACTCTTAATACCTTTAAAACCCACTTCTTACCTTTTTAATCTCTGTAATTCTACACGGGGAATGCTCTGAGGAGGAGCCTATGGCCAGAGGAGCTCCTTGGCTGTAGGGGATGTGCTCCTGCCCCAGGTGGATTATCCTGATGGTGACACAAGGTGCCCACAGTGCATCCCTTTTGTCACATCCTGCAGTGAATCCGGGCTGCAGCAGGAACATTGGATGATGAATGTTTTCATATTCCAAACACAGCTTAGGTGGGCATGCAGTTAATCCACTTGATTGAATCTGGAGCTGCTAAGGCAGAATTATGCATTTTGGGATTTTGCAAAGTAGTTAAAACAAACAAACAAAAAGAACCCCACAGGGAAAAACCTATGATGCAGATGTTTAGATGTACCCGACCTTGGCCTTAAAATAGTCATGGCATAAAACAGCACAAGGGGAAAAGGATCTTTTGTATCATCATTGCTGTGTTTGCAGCTGGCCCTGGAGCCCATGAGCCAAGTCAGGCCTGAGACATTTGCTTCACTTTCTCAGAGGTGCAGGATGCCATAGTGACAACACATGCCTTAGTGCACGCAAAACAAAAATTTTTGTTTTGCATTAAAACGAATTTAAAAGGAATTATATTGATAAGCCATAGCTTGACTGTCATATCAGTTCAAATTTGGAATCCAATCTTCTTTTAATGGATGTTTACATGACTTGTTTTTTGTTTTTTAAAATTTCTAACAGTGTGTATGAAGCCCCGAAACAAAATCTGGCCCATTTGCTCTTCTTGTTCAAAAAAAGGGAAACTAAACCTTTGAGTTCCTCCTTTTTTTTTTTTTTTTTCCCCCCCAGACCTGGGAAGGTCAGGGCTGCTAAAGCAGGATGAAAACTGCAAAAGAATTTAACCATAGCACCTAAGTGCTGTCTTTTTCAATCCCTATTGGTGCTTTTGGAAGCTGAATTGGTCAGACCACAAATTGTTTTAATTTAAAATCAGTGCACCAAGCTCCCTTTTGATTTCTACCTAGGAAGGTAAAAATCCCACTGCTGTCACTGTGCACTGTTCATCATCCAAAACTTTCTCTTTTCTGCCTTCTCCCCCCCCCCCCCCCAATCTATGCACCTTTTTCCCCCAACACTGAATTCTCTGGGTATTGGGATGTAAATGAGGTAAATGGGAGAAAAGGCTCCTGCTGCCTGTGCTTTCACACTGACATGAGAACATGCTGTAGGTGACAAAGGTGTCATGCAAAGAACTTTAAAAGCAGTGGTGTAGCCTCGCACACCATCCTAAGCAGGAAACATTTTCACACATTTTAGCAACTGATGTAAAAGGAAATTAGAGGAAAAGGTTGAGTGTTTGAATGCTGGGTATGCAGTGAGTTTACAAAGGGTTGGTGTCTGTTTTCTTCATGCTACTTGGGGAAACAAACCAGCTAAATGGGATATAATTCACTGGTCTGATGCAGCATGGTAAGCACATGAGCAAAAGAAAGCTCCAAGTCCTTTCTCTTTAAATTGCAGCTAGAACACATTAATATTCATTTTTTTCTGTGCCATCATCTCATGCTTCAACCCTCCAGATGATAATTAAGACAATAGAAGATAAAATTTTGTACTGTATAAAATTGCATTCAAGCCTTAACAAATAAGAGATTATTTTGTCCAGTAAACAAAACATAATCATCCTGGCACCCTTACGAAGGAGAGCCTAAAATAGAAACACTACTTTTTATAGGTCATGTAAAATGTCATCATCTCTTTCATTATCTGTACTGTTTGGATGAAAAAGAACTGATTAATTTAAAAGAACATTGGCTTTTTTGCTAACAAGGTTATTTTCTCATTGATTGCTAGGAAGTCTAGTTCCTTTGCAAGGGCTGCAAATTATGAGTATATCAATTGTCAGCCTGTGTGGATGCATCTGCCATTTCTGTGCTGGAAGTGCAGGCTAATGTGGACATGGTTTTTTATTTTTACAGCAGCTGTGGGTGTACCTTGTTTGATTGGAACTTGTGGGTCTGAGCAGAGGTGCAAAGGCAGGAACAGAGCATTGTATCACAAAAGGGTCACTCTCCGAAGCTTCTTTTAAAAGCTTAAATATCAAACAGGCCAAGACTGCAAAGAGAGACGGAAAACAAAATGTAAAATTAGACCAATTAATTAATATTTAGGCATGCAAATTTTTAAAAAACAAGGGCCGAAGTGTGAAAAAACACCCACCAAAGATGGTGGGTTTGCCTGGCCAAACTCACTCAGAAAGAGCAGCAGAGTTTATTCATAGGAATCTGAAGGAATCTGAATCTGAGGGGTTTGGTAGCAGTAGCACCGAGCTGGGGACAGCAGTGCAGCTCCTGTCTGGAGGAGATTGGGGTCCCTAGTCCTCTCTGCCAGCTGTTCATCTGTGGCTCCTGCATGCCTGTTGTGCACAATGCTCTATTCTATTTAAAAACCCTCCTGTCTTCCAGAGTTCCTCCTTTGTTCATCTACCCTGGTTCAGGCTCTGAAAGTGGGGCAGTGGGACTGTGTTCAAGCAGGAACAGTGCATTTTTCTGGATTGCTCCTTTGATAAATAGCTATTCCTTTTGCATGCTACTTGCCTGACACCTTTTCTTGCCAAGCTGGGAGCTTCTGACCCAAAGTCCTTTGAAGTCAGCAGAAAAAATTCTTGATGACTTAATGACTGGAGGAAGAGCTTTCTGAAGTCCCAGAGCAGCATAAAAGCAGAATCCAAAGTGACATTCACTCAGCAGAAATGCAAGGCCCATACTGTGCTCTCTTGCGTCTTTTGCTGGATCAGTTTAGACCTCTACAATTTGTTTTTCCTCTCCAGTAGCAGAGGGAGTATGGGAGGCTTCAGTGTACCTGTGTTGCCTAAAAAGTCTTTGAGCTCTGCAGAACTTCCAGAGCTTTGACTGTGCACTCCCAAAAGTGAGAGAAGCATAAAATGAATTTGAGGCGAAGCTGATTAGAGCTTTCCATTTCAGAGTCAGTGTTAGAGACCTCCATCCAAGTGCATTTGATTAAATGAGGCTGAAAAATGTTTGTTAGCAAACCAATCGAGAAGGTATAAGAAGAGCTCTCTAAAATTAAAGAATAAAAACTTAAGGAGGAAGAATTGGTATTTAGACAATTAACACTGATTTTTATTGTTTCCTATTGCCTCTCTTGAAGTCTTTAGCTGGATCATCAGAACACTTATCAAAATAATTTAAAAAATAAAGTGGCTGTTGGTTTTAATGGCAATGACAGTAAAGCTGAATCTTCAGCAGGCAGATTTCCTGGAAGAATTGCAAATTGGTTAGAACCATGTGAGTCTGGAGAGCCAAAACTTTCTGGTAAAAATGGGCATAAAGCATGGTCAGGTCTGCTTGTGTCCTGTAAAATGGGAAAAATCCCATGATGCCAAAGCCAGTAGCAAAGCCTGATTAAACATCCTGTTAGTCTTTCACAAAAGGCATTCGTTGTGGGTAAATAGGAAAGCCACCAAGGCTGCTGCTGGAAAGAGTAATGGGATGGGAATGAAACCAGTGTTTCCTTCCACCTGGAATTCTGAGAAACCATTGTTTTGCCCCCTCTTGGTGTTGTATTTTCCAGTTAATTGTTTTTAGTATCAGATGTCTGCAACTAAGTAGATGTGCTCACATAAGGGGGGGGTGGGGGGGAGGGTCTTGCAAAAAAAAAAAGCCTGTATTTCCATTTCTGCCAAATCAGAATCTGTGAAACTTCGTTCTGGAAGTATCAATTTCTTGTGTTTTCAGACCTGAACTGGTACTTTGGTTAACTTTTTCTGTTTGGAGTGGGGAGATGAAGCCTGGGTGTCCATAGCCTTTCATAAGCCCCTCTACACACTCCTAGGGCATGCTAATTCTTATTCCTGCAGTGTGCATTGTCCAAAGATTGTAAGAAGGGGAGAGAAAAGAAGGGTGTGGGCAGAAGGGTTTGAATGACCAAGCTTGGAAAGTTAGGAACTGTGGCTGGGATCAGGGCAGCCTGACAGGGGAAGGCGTGATCTGAAAATGTGCCGCCAGAGCTGTGTCTGATTTCTGCAGAAATGTCACGTTCCTGAGGAATGTCTTCATTCTGACAAATGCCATTTTGGGATCAAAAGCATTACCAGGAAAACGTCTAACGCGCCAAACACCCGAGCAGAGTGTTTCTCTCTTTATTCCAATGTTCTTTTTTTCACCAAAAGAGACCTTTTTCTTCTGCTGCAGAGCTGCTCTGCTTTATATCTAAGGGAGCAAGTCGTATGCAGTTTCTTTGTAATTAAAATTCTTATCCCCAAAAACATGTTTTCCATTAAAAATTCCTGCACTAGTAAGTCTAAATCTTGTAGCTATTGTCTCTGGAAATATACATTTTGCTATATGCTGCATATAAACACTTATTTCCTGCCCAAGAAAATGTGGGTTTTACCATCTGTAATATTCATATTTGTTTCTCGGAGGGAAAAGTTGGGGTGACAGAAACATGATACAGACACTCCTAAACTCATTAAGAAAACAAGACATTGTGACCAAGGCAAAAAATATATTTGTTACAGAGCCTAGTAAGCTTTTTCATGTGCATTTTTTAAATTTTATTGCCAAACTTGCTTTATATGAAGTATTAAATTTAAGTTAGAGACCAACGCTATACAAGTTATTTGGTTTTTTGTTTTAAATGTGGGGTTTTCAATATTTTAGCCTTTGACCAGACTTTCATGTAAAGGCTACAGAAGAGAAGGGTTGTTCTGTGTGCAACAGTCCCAAGAATCAGAGGATTTTTGCTTCACATGACTTCATGTGCAAGAGTTAACAGCAATGTTGCCCTCATTCACTTCTCACTTTTACTTTTGAGTTTTGCCAACAAGATGTAGTAGTGCTTTATTAAAACCCATAACTGACTGCCATAGTTCCTGCTTGCTCCAGCCAACTCAGTCGTTCTGTCAGTGTTGTAAAACCTGATTTTAGAATTTCAGTTCCATTTCCTGCACAAAAGGGAGGCCCACAATACTGTGTATTGAATTGCTTTTTAACAGAATAGCCATGTTAACACTTTCCTTTTACCAGGAAGGTTTTCTCAGCTTGTGTAGGCTCTTGGTCACCTAAGCAATTGAAAAGGTTCAGCTCATTGCATCATTTTGCTCTGAACTCTTTCAAATTGCTGTTGGCTCCCCCGTTCTTCCAGATCCTTTACCTGCTTATTCAACACTCTCTTCCTAAATTACATTTCCAAGTAATAGCTCAGGACATTACAGAGCTAGTTTGAATCAATTTCTCTTTAATCTTGAACATGATTTTTCAAGAAAAGCGTTCAATGTTGATGTAACATTTTCCACGGATGGAGAATATCCTTCAACCCTCAGAAGACGCTTCCAATGGTACAATAAAAATAAACCAAAAACATTTACAGTTAGAATAATTAACCAGAGCTAGTCTGGTTGCTTAGATCTTGTTTTCCCTTTGTCTATAACATGAAACTGAAAAAAGCTGCAGTAACTTTCCCTATAAGCCAGGTTTGTTTTTAAACCAGTGTGACCTCCTTACTCAATTTTTGTGGCTTCTTGGGCCTCTTGTAAAGTGTGCTTCAACAGCTCCCAACCGTTATACACGTTTTTCCATTTAAATGTTTTTTCCCAACAGATTTAGCTCATAATTATTTTCAGCTTTGAGAGCCTGATTTTCTAAATCACAAAGCATTGTTGCCTGTGTGCTTTCTTTCTGTACTGTGTGTTAGTGGTTTGGCATCTATTCTATATGTACATAAACGTGTAATTATATTTAAAATAGGGAAAAAAAGGTCCATCTGAGTTTAACCTTAGTTGTGCTCCTTGAAAATAATGTAGTAGGAGTAGGAGCTTGCTGAGGTGAGACCACAGCAAGTCTTGTTTCTGGTTTTATTTGTTTATTGGCAAGTCTTGGTTCTGGGAAATTGCTTGGGCAAGTTGGAAAATGAACCTGTAGCACTCTGTAAGTGGATATATTCCAGAGCAAAAAAATAATTTATTTTTCTTTGGTCAGATGCTGGTGCACCTGAGTGTGTATCATCCAGCCACACTGGAAAATGAGCCAGTGGAAATGGAAAAGCTTTGGACACATTTTTGAATGGACAAATTAGGAATTTTATCTGGTTTCTTCTAAGAAGGCCAATATTTTGTATGTGATAGAGATACTTGTGTGAGGAAAAAAAAAAAATTAAAAAAGCAGCATCAAAATTCTACTGTGCTGGCAATATCTGCATTTAGTGTGTGTTTATAGCCTGACAATCACAGGTTCCCAGCATTAGGTTTTATGTATTCAGTACCTCTGGAAATGAGGCTGTTAATATTGATGTGTGCCCTGGAGCCTGGGAGGTAAGAGCAGAGAGGTTTGCAGGGAAAGACTCCAAGCCTGTGATCAGTATTCAGAGGTGACCTGGGTTGGGCAGTGGGAGTTTGTCCCTCCAGCAATCAAGGAAGAACAAGAATGACTTGACTGTTCAAAAAGTTTGAGGTCCAGTTTAAAAGAAAAAGGATCCAAAAAACACTATCCAAAAATTGCAGAGAAAAGCAAGCAAAAAAAAAAAAAAAATCAAAGAATATGAAGATCTATTTAGAATTCCCCAATTCTGGCATGTGTGTGGCACTTTTTCCCCATTCTGGAAGAACCAAATGCTGTATTTAGGGAATGGGTTTCAGATTTTGCAAATATTTTCCTAGTGCCATTCTAGAAAATGAGTTTGTTGGCATATTGTTATGGGGGGCTTGTTCTGCTAAAGCATTGTAATGCCGTCTGTTTCTCAAGCTGATTTGGCTTTTGCAGCTCAAATATTTTATCCTACTTTTAGAACATATGGCAACTCCTTCCAGGAGACATACAGAGATGTGCATCTCATTTCCAGAAACGGGTCTTTTCCTCGGAGTGAAAGACTGCGAGTGCATTTTATCTTGATTTCCCCATTCTTACGACTCTAGCTCGACTTTCTTCTCCACCCCCTGCCCTGATCCTGCTGCTCCCAAGCCCTCCCTGCACCCCAGGAAAGGCAGGGCTCGCTGGGGGCTCAGCGCAAAGGAAAAGGAACAACACTCCCTTCTCCTGGTGGCTCCACACAGCGCGGTTGTGCCGAGGAGGTGTCGGTGACAAAGTTAATCATTTTGTGGTGACAGAGGCTGTGGCGTCCTGGGAAGCCTGGCCAGAAGATTGGGCTGCTCACGTCCTCGCTCTGTGTTCATTGATGGAGAGGCTGCTCCGCTGAATCCTTCAGCACTCTCTCACAATGATTTCATTCTGCATTCACTTCAGTTGTGGAGGAGGCTTTTTCTTTTCTTTCTTACTTTTTTTTTTGGGGGGTTTTTTATTTAAAGCCTACGTGGCGACATCAACGATTCTTGCCACTATTGACGGCTCCGTGCTCCTCGTTGCTCTTCCTTGCTGGAACGCGCAGTGCAGAGTGCCCCAGCACAGCAGTGCCTTTGTGTGCGAGGCAGAATGCCTTCCTCAGAATATGCCTTTGCTTCCCCACGTTCACCTCTGGGTCTGCCTTGCTGTGGAGCTTTGCAGAGCTGAGGCTTTGCTCTGGGCACTCGGTTTAAGGTCACTGCCACGCGGAGGCATTTATGGATGCAGCTTTAATGTTAGATTGATTGCCAGCCAGTTAACTCTGGGTCAGCCCTGATCTGGCCACAGAACTGGATAAAGTATTTAGCAGGATACTAATCCAAACTTTGCTGAAAACAAGACCAGAGGATGTTGCATTACTTTGTCCACGTACCTCCCTGAGCTTTTCTATGAAAACATTATTGTGTGTGTGGCTGTTAATCAGTATTGTAGTTTTATCTTGGAGGTTTTTCATTTTAGTAGGAAAATAATTCTGCATTTGTCATCCCAGCAGGTCCCTTCTCTCAGCTTGGCTCTTCTTGCTCTGTCCTGTCATTCCCAGAGACCACCTGACAGTCTGGACTCCCTCCTTGTCAGGAGTCCGTGGATTCTTCAAAGTGAACAAGGAAAAAAAAAAAAGCTGAGGCAAGACCAGGGAGCTTGCAGAATTTCTTGAAAATGGCATAGGGGACAAAAGAGATCTGCTATGAGTCAATAACAGAGTAGGAGTGGTTAATCTCCAGCTCTTAGTTAGTTGGGTTCATGATTAACTATGGCTACAAAGCACCCTGGCTGGCTCCACATCTGCCAGCATCCATCTGGATGAGGCAAATCATGTTCCTGAAGCACTGTGCCTGGCCAGTTCAAATGTGGTTTAGAGTATCTAAGGCCAACAGTCCTTAATACTGCTGACCTTGCTTTTCCCTCTTCAATTCATCAAATGTTCTTGTTGCTTGAGGAGAATGTTTTACCACGTTTTGCCTCACATGTATCAGATTTTCCCCGCTTAGACTTTTCTGAGATAGGTGTGGCTGCCACTTTCTCTGGAGAAATATCATTATTTATTTAGTGTTAGGATGCTATAGGCTCTATATGGACATAAAAGATATCACACAATTTAAGAAGAGGAGCAGAACTTAAACCTCTGTATTTTGAGGAAGAAAATAGTAAAATGGATCCTTCTTGAGGTAGAAAGATCTGATTTGTCTGTCAGTGGCAGAGCAGGCTCCTGTTCCTGGGAAGCAGTTGTGGCTGTGTGGCCTCCCTGTCTCCCAGGTCAGGGCTGTCCTGGGCTGCAAAGATGTCAAAAGGTGAAAGAACATTTATTTTCCTCAAGATATTCAGGGCTGAAGCTTTGAGGGCACCAGAAACTTGGAGAGGTCAAAGAGGGAGAAGGGCTGAGCTTGCTGCTGCATTTGCTATTATTGCTGATCTGAATTTAGTTGAGGGCAACAGAAGTGTATTTGTCACAAGTGTTCAAAATTTTCAGGCCTGGTGTATAAATAATGACTTTTTTTTCTTTTCAACCCCCAAGCCCAAGCTCTGTGGGTTTTTCTGGCACTTCTCAGCTGAAAGGCTACTTGTTTAAATTTACAGTAGAAATATGAATCGCTCTTAATGCACAGAAAATAAGGTGGAGCATCCTGCGAGTACAGTAGATGAGGTGAGGTGCTCACAGAAGAGTTTCACTGGGGATTTATGAACTGTTAAGTGCATTTCTGCAGCAGCAAATGCTGAATTACCACCTCAGTGCTGGTTCAGTCACCCATGCAGATGGAGAGCGATACCAAAGGTGCCGTGCCAAGAAGGCTCTTGCCTGCTCCTGATTCTGAACACGACCCCAAAGTTTTGAGTGAATACGTCTCCTTCAGATTCACAGCTTGCACCTAAAATAATATTTTAAGAAGTTCTGTTAGCAATAAAGTCACAAGTGTTATTCATTCTCCGGACAGGAATTACTAGCTGCACTGAAGTGCTCACTGCTGATTCAGCAGCCAGGCTGCTGCTGCTCAGCTCTTAACCATGCTCCATCAAAGTGAGCTCTTATTGCTGTGCAGGTAGCTCATCCTCTAACTCTGTGCCATTCTTTATGGCATAACCCTCCAGCTTATCATCATTTCCTTCCGCTGGAAGTCTTTCGCAGTGGATGAGGCTTTGTTGTTCAGAGAAGGTTCTAAGGCATAAAAATTGGGAAGTATTTTATGTTTTACTTCAGGAGGCAGGCAAAGGATGAGCAGTCATTTTGCTTTGGTTGGGGTGTGTTAGAATAATGACAACATCTGATCCGAGCAGTTCATCTGGCTGCAGTCTGGTTTTAGGAGGCTGGTACAAATTAAAGTCATATATTGGTTGGTACTGGGTAGAGAATTTCCAGCAAAGATCCAGTCTGTACCCTCAGAGCAGTAGTTTTTGTCACCAGAGACTATCCACATTGGAATGGAAGCAATCACTGACAAGAACAGATGAGGTTATTGAGGCATTTATTGGGAACATCTAAGCATCTGGACTTTAGTATTGGTATCCAGCAATAAAAATTCATTGGTGTTTTTTGTTTGTTTGTATAGAGGAAGAGGAGAAAATGGGATTGGGATCAAATTAGGTGTTTGCTGAGCCATGTTAATTGTTAATCTGAACTCCAATGTTTAAATATGTTTAAATGTTTAAATATAATTTTAGAACACTGAGCCATAAAAGGTTTTTAAGCTTACTGGTGTTCGGAAAATGTAGTAGCAATTAATTTACCAACATGTTCCGTGTTTACAAGGTACCTTCATTTCATGGGTGGCTGGAAGACAGAACATGCTTAGATTATATTGAATTGAAGAAGCCACATGAATACTTAGAGCTTTTCAATGGGATGTTTTTGCTTTGTGATCTTATTTGAACTCTGGCCAGCCATGATGAATGTTTTCTTGTGTCTTTGACCTCACAAGAGACATGAAATAACAAATGTAGGTACTGGACTTTATTTACTTATTTACTTAGTAGTTAAAACAAGGAAGCAAACAAAACCATGATGTATTTCACCTCTTCTCTCCAGCACCCCCTTGACAAATGGCTGTTGAAACAGTGCTAAACTGTGACCTTAAAGCCACAGGCGTAATGAAACTGTGATCTGGCAGATGTGACAGACTCATCTTACATAAATCACTCTCTTTTGTCACTGCTGGCATATGGCCAATGAATCTTCTAATTATTGAATGGCTTTTATAGCCCCATTATTTATAATCACTTTTGGACAGCAGCTGGAAGACAAGGATGGGACAGGATGAAACGATAAAGCGCAAACTATTATCATTTCTATAACAACTGCTGGGATTAGGAATATTTGATGATGATGTGGTTACCAGTGCAGTCTTGTTAAATGATAAAAATCTACTCAGCCTTCTAAGATGGACTGCTGCCTCCTGAACCTTGCCTTGAAAATTATTCTATTAATTTGCCCAGAAATAGAATATTAATCTCTCCAAGCATTAACAGAATAAATGTGTGAGTACCAGGGCCACCTTTGCAACAGGACTTGAGGAAAATCTATGGCAAGTATTAGTAAGAGACAGTGGTGATGCCCTGACATTGCTGTTGGAAAAGTTTTAAGGACTGTTCTGCTTCCCTGGAGCCCTGTCTACACCCCACTTTTTAGTAAGGATTTAACAACAGATTGACAAGTTGTCTGGAGTTACATTATTAATATTTTAACATTTCTTTTAAAAATAGGCTGTTGTTTTAAATAGAGTTTTAATTAACGCACTTTGTAGTTAAGGGGAGCTATTTTGGCTCTAATTACAGATGTGTTTTTCTTCAGCACCTTCTACTGGGTAGAGCAGGAGCCCTGGAGAGAGGAGCACAGGTGAAGTCCCCACCCTGTAAGAGCTGAGATTGCAAATCCACTCCCTGCCCTGGAAATTGTGAGCTGCAGGTTCTCTGCTCATGCCTCTAAATGAGCAGGGTTTGGATTTTTTGGTTTGGCTTGGTTTTTGTAGGGTTTTTTCCCCCCCTTATCTGCAATTTTGTGTTTTGTAGCACAGAAATAAAACCCTGCCAACCGTCATAACTTATTAGTTAAATACCTTCAGACAGAGTTCTTCAGATGAAAGACAGCACGCTACAATCAGGGGTTTATACTGCAAATCCAACATGTGCAGTCTTTGTGTCTTTAAAAAATTGAATCCTTCCCTCTCCATGTAGACATCAGGGCGGTGAGAGAGAGTCTTAATCCAGATGACTCTATTGCACTTTTATCCCTTTAGTGAGGCCTTTAACCTTTCATTGCTTCATGGCCCTGTTGTTTTGAAATGGTCTTTGTCTGCCCACAGAGAATCCCTCTGCTAAAGACACCTTTAAACGGAGATCCCGACGGGAGAAGGGGGATTCTGCCACAATTGAGGGATGGAAAATAGATTTTTCCAGTTCAGATGCTATCAGTCACTGCAAATGCAGCAATTGGTTGCCTTCCTAAAGAAGGGTAAAGCAAAAAAAAAAATATATACTGGTGTAATCTGCTTACAGGAGTGTAATATAGGTCAGGGACCAGTGTGTCCCAGGCCTGACCCTGACCCATCTTTGCACGAGCATCTATAGGCTCTGTCAGAGGGTGGCTGTTTATCAGGATTATCTGTGACCATCTCTGAGCAGAAATGGGATCAAACAGCTGCAGTAATTAATACCAACATAAACTATAAAATGATCGTTTCCAAATGCATAGAGCATGAGTTTAAAATACATCTTCAGAATACACATATTGCACAGTCCTGGCATGGACTATCCACCAGCTGGCAGGAAGGTGCTGGCAGCCCCGCGATGTTCACACTCAGCTTATTCTTGGGAAAAAATTCAGATTCTGCTTGGTCATTTATGCAGGCTGCTTTCCTTCCTGCAAGCCAACATGGCAATGAGGCAGGAGGCTCTCAGCCCCCAGGTCTGTGCTGCTGCTGCTGCTGGTGGGAGCTCTCTCCAAGAGGTGACGATGTTCTCACGCAGCAAAGGCGGCGTTAGATGATCCCACACGCAGCTCTCTTCCTGCAGGAGCTGGGAATTTTAGCACCAAGTGTCAGAGCACAGTTCAAAGCAGAGCTTCCCCAGTGGTTTTATATCAGGTAATGGTTGGAGGACAAATGTGTGACAGAAGCGTGGGTTTGAAAACAATGTGTTTAGAAACAGTCAATATTTTTCATTAATCACAAACCCATCTAAGTTACACACTGAGCTACAAAAACCTGACAGTTTATTATTTCTCAGAAAACCATATGTCAGTAATTTTTTTTTTTCCTGTGAGAGATGTTTTTCTGCCTTGGGTCTCTTTTTGCTATTAAAATGTTGTTACGATGTAATGGTTGGGGAGGGTGATTGACATTCTCTAAAATATGGTATAATATTTAAGGAGAGTTGAGAAAAACAGCCATTTAGTGAGTTGCTCTGTGTTTCATTCAAGATGGAAGCATCTCAAATTTGGAGTAGTACTGTGGGGAGAGAAGCAGTGGAAAGTTAGTTCTCTGACTGTATTTTCCCATAAAAAAAGGGGCATTGATTTTGTTCAGCAGAGGAAAAAGGAAAAGGAAACTGTTGCAAGAGCACCAAAAAATCTTTATACATGTCTTACTTTTGAACTATAAATTTTGGTGAGTTTTTAATTTTTTTGTGTGTCTGATTATCTAAAGCTACATATATTAGCCTAATTTTGATGACAGAAATAACAAGGTGATTTTTCTGTGCTCAAATAAATTATTTCCAACATATCCTGACCAGCATAAAGGAGGAGCAGAGCTCTTCATACCTGTATCCTCTGCTTTGGAAACTGCTGCTCCTGAGTTGCATCTCTTGTCCCTCCACTATTATCACTGTTGGATCTTTTTATATGCTTTTAGCAGAGAAGAAAAGAAAGAAAAGAAAGGATCGCGAAAGAGTAAATGTAAAATCCAGTCTCCATGAGAACAGGGTATTTGGAAGGGCAGTGTATACTTCTGGTTAACACAGCTCATCTAAAAATGTGTTTTCTCGAGCACAGCTAAATGGATTTAGGTTTTACAAAGGGGAGGACTTTTGCATAAAATCAGGTGTTTCTGGGCCCGTCTGCAGCTCTGATGGTGGCTTGGTTCATGGAGAGAAGCCAAAGGTGAGGCTTGTCCTCAGAGGGAGTTTGCACGAGCCAGTGGTGCCCCCGAGGACCAAAATGAGTTTTGCCGCTAAGATTTGCACAGAGGAGGCTGCTGAAATGTCACTGGCATATTTTTCAGGGTCTCAGGGATTATGGGTGCATATATTTCTGACTCAGAGTATGGCAGAGTTTGTAAACTTGAATCCAGGACTAGAACATACTGAATAATGCCAGCGGCAAGCACGTGCCCCCTCAACTTGGGGGAGATTTTTGGAAGAGATCAGAGTGGAGTGAAACATTTCAAATGGTAAAAAATCCAGCATGTTCCAGGGTGGATCCCTTTGGCAGCTTCCTACACAGAGTTAGTTTCTGTGTGAGCTCATTCTCTTCTGCCATGCAGTGGAGGGAGTTGCTGAACCTGCTGGTGCCCACAGCTTGTGGCCTCAAGGCTGCAAAAAACCTGTATTTCTGTAAAGACTTTCCTGGAATTTAGCAACAGGAATGTAGCTTAGCAAGCTCTTTTGGGCTTGATTTCCTTTTTGCCTTTTTTTTTTTTTCTCCTAAAATAAACGTAATAGAAATAAGCATCACTGTGAGCTCCCGGAGGGGGCACTTACGTGAGTGTAAGTGTTGCTGTAGCCCCTGTTTTTGCAAGTGCCTTTTTAACTAGTGCTTCAGTGACTCAGCTGGGAAATCCCAGCTCCTGCATAAACCAAATAACCAAACTTTCCAGCGGGGCCGTAATAGACTGAGATGCTAGATGGAATGGGCACAGAGGGAAGCTAAAACAGATATCATCAGTAAATTGCATATTTTCTGTGGTCAAACAAGCCCTAGCTCAGCAGAGCTTTTCCACCTCAAGACATTATTGTGGCATAAATCATAGAATCAGGGATCATGCAGATTTTGGGAGGAAGTTTACGTTTATGATACATGCAGTTCAATGCATTAATTTCTTCCCTGGAATAAGCCTTTGCATTATGACCAAACAGTTTGTCATATTTGTCCTTTTATCCATGAAAAAACACATTGTCTTTCTCTTGTGCAAAGAAAAATATGGACTGTTTAGTTAACAGATAAAGAACTGCTTTATTATTTCAGCAGATGCTCTGTTTTGTGCCCGTCTCCCTCTGGAATAAAACAATGGTATGAAATCAAACATCTGGAGTTTTGATAGTCAGCTCTGATATTGAAAAACTGTAGCCCTAAGTCTACCAAACCCTCCAAGTGCCTCCTATTTCGGAAACCAGTGTTATAGTGCAATAACTGGAGACCATTTGTTAGAAAATGGGTTGATAATATGCTCTTGGAGTGAGGGCTGTTGCTGGGGTCACTCAGGAAAGTGTGTTGAACCAATTATATCTCCCTTAATTTCGGTTTTGTTGTTTCATTTCTGTAACGAGCATCTTGGTCTTTAAAAAATTTCCTTTTGCTAATAGCTGGGCCTGCTGCCTGAGCCTTCCTTTCTTCAATAAGAGATTTAATTAGAAGAAAAAGCTGTCAGGAGGATCGAAATAAAAATAACATAGTTATTTTTAAAATTTACCATAGTACTTCATACTGAGGGTTTTTTTGTGTTTAGTTCTGTTTTTAAACCAACATTTCTGTAAAAACGTTGCAGGGCTGCACTAGGCTGATCCCATGGTCATGTAACAGCCTGCACCCTTTCTCATTTCACTCATTTCTTCTTTTTCCCATCATCTGGTGCTGCTGCTGCCTCCCAAACCCACTGTCCAACTGCACTCCATTGCAGTATTATTATTCTTGATTTGCTCTGCAGTGATTCCTAGAGGCTCCAGCCAGGAATCTGTGACTGTGATGCCGAGTTCAGTGTCCAGATGTATTGAGATGATCTCTGCATTACATATTCACAATCCCAAAAATCATAATGCAAATGATGAAAGACCCTGGAAACAGCTGCAGTGGTTCATCCTGGGATCTGTGTAGTTCAGCATTTTGGCTCCAGCTGGGGCCATAAGTAAGGTGCCAGCAAAGGGGAGGAAAAGAGAAAGATATTTGATATTACCCCAGTTTTTCCCCAGGTCTCCCAGCCACCTGCAATTGATGTCGAGCTCAAGGGATTTCCTTTAGGCTTTTCTTTTCAAGGCCAGGCTGGATGGGGCATTGAGCAGCATGGTCTAGGGAAAGGTGTCCCTGCCCTTGGCAGGGGGCTTGGAATGAGATGATCTTTAAGGTCCCTTCCACCCCAAACCATTCTGTGGTTCTGCAGCCCACGATGGGTCTGAGTTCGAAGTGCCTTTCCATCTCCCCTTGAATCTCCTCAATAAGCTCCTTGCCCCCACAGTGCTCTCCAGGGAGAGCTGTGTGGGCTCTTGTCCCATTGCGTGATTCTGAACCAGGCTCAGAATCCTCAGAATCCTTCAGCTTTCCTTGGAGCCTCCCAGTCCCTGCTCCGGGAGGGGCAGGCAGTGCCTGGTCCCCAGCTGACCTCCAGACATGGAACTGATGTCCTCCACAACAGCCATCCCTGTCCTGGTCCTTGTGTGGCAACTGTTTTGGGCTTTGAACCTCCTGCTTGTGTTGCTCAGAATCTTTTCCGGTGGTTTTTTTTCTTTTTATTTTAGAACAGAAGGGTTTCAATCCCTGTTTTTGCTCTTCAGTCAAATTAACGTTAGTGTTATCCCAGACTCTGAAATATTTTTGGGAAAAGACTTCATTAAGTTTCTCCAGTTCATATGTTCTGCTACAAAAAAGGGTTTGGTATTCAGCAACTGGTAATGTTTATTCACAGCTACGTTTCTTTTTCTTTTTTTTTCCTTTTCTTGCTTGTTCATTTGTTTTTGTTTTGTTTTCAGCTCATTTGTCTTCTTTCACACTTCTGAAGGTGTTCAAACCTCAACGGGGAAATAAATAGATTTAAGTGAAAAACATTGGAGATTATTTTGCTGTTTTTAAGGACTTTGGGTGCTTTTAACTCATTAAGTCAAAACTTTTGTAACTCCTGATATGCATTGGGATAGATACCAGTGCAAAGTATAGCACTTATTAGATTTTTTTGCTATGTTCAGCTTTATTAGTACCTCCAATGGGAGCAGCTTTTGCCTTCTGTCTCCCTGCCCATCTCACCCTCCAGTGAGTTGCAAAAGCAATACCTTTATTATTTTTCTTCTTTTTCCCATCATCTGTCTTTCTCCATTTGCTCAAACAAATAAGTGATAAAAGGGAATGATGATCTGTTTAACACCACAGGAAGAAAGATGCATTATGAGACAAGAGAGACCTCTTGTTTACAGCGAGTTATTTTTGGTAATTAGCCATTTGTAGAGGAAGATGAGCCTCCGCTGGTAAAGTCAGCATGCCATAATTTAGGGGACTCTGAATGGAAATCTAACATTTGCCTCAAATGGAAATGTTAATTGTGTGCACTTAGAAATAAACAAATGGCTGTTTTTTTTCTTTGCAGGAAGCAGACTGAACAAAGATCTGCGGCATTATCTCAACCAGAGGTTTCAGAAGGGGTCGCCGGATCACGACTTGCAGCAGACCATTCGAGATAACCTTTATCGCCATGCTGTGCCTTGTAAGTAACAAAACGCTGACCTGGTGGACTACACGAGGAGAATTTTGTCTTTATTTTTTGGGGCAGCCTTCCTGTGGTGGTGTGCTTGGTTGTGGGGGAGACTGTTTGCAGCTTGGGCAGACTTCCATGTGTGACAGCAGATAGGGTTGAAAAGGAAAATGATTCATCTCTGAATTAGGCTTCTTTGATTACCTTTTTGGAGCACTTGATGGTGTGATGCAAGCCTTGTGATGCCTGCTTTGGAGAAAAACCCTAAAAAAACCACCATGAAGTGGTTGCTTGCCTTAGAAATAGTCTATGCTAACATCACGATGGTGAATGTTCCTTATTGGTTTAAAACCTATGAATAAAAAAGCTGCTTCTATTTTTATTTCCTGAGCAGAACTTTATTTCTGATGCTTGTTTAACTTGTGGAATTGAACAGCATTTTATGGCCGGGTGCCATTGTTGCAGGCATCTGCCACTGTTGGAAGGTCATCCTCGATTCACGTAGGAGATAAGCAACAAGAGTTAGCAAAGCTGAGGAAGAAATGCTCATTTTCACTAAAAAAAAAAAAAACCAAAAAAACCAACCAGGAGAAAAACTGAGAATTCTGGAGCGTGGTAATCTTTAGAAGGTCAGAATCATTACTCAAAATGAGACTGTCCTTGGCATTTTGGGAAGACATACAAAGAGTGGAGAGTGATCCTGCTTTGTTGCACCTCTTTTGACATTCTCCAGATAGCAGGGGACACTCTTCTAAGGAAAAGGTTTTTCTGCTTAACTTGGCTGATCTGTCGGAGTAATGATATGCCCTTTAGATCAGGCTGGGGTAAGAACTAGTAAACATCTTAGTTACAGGATACTGAGATGAGCAGCAAAATATTTTGAAGATTTCTGTCTCGTTGTGAATCAGAGATTGTTTAACCTGGTAGATGTATATAAATATTGAATACTTATGTTGCAACTCAAAAATCAGTATTTGCCAACAAATATCACAGAGTGGTGCACGCAGTAATAGTCATTTTCAGTCTAAGTGTTGCATGCAGGAGGGCTGTGTAAGACCAGTTAAAATTGAGTGGTAACACTGACAAATGTTGATTCTTCAAATGGCAGATGCTGTTATAACACCATTGAGTTTATGCTCATTTTATCAGTGAAAAGCATGAAACAAATTATGTTTAAAGTGCTGTGCATGGACATAAAGAATGAATATGGATTATTGTTTCCTATTGAACACTTCCATTTTCCATTTTGTCAACGTGAAATATGATTATTTTTCGATCATCTAACGTGCCAGGCTGACGATTTTTAAGGCATACTGCAAAAAGTGCCGTCCAGGAGAGCACGTGCAGTATTAGGCGAGGGAGATGCAGTGTTGTGATACTAATGTCCTTCTGCCTATGTGTGATATTTCATTTCCTAAAGCAACAAATAAAGCAAATGAGTGTAAGTTCTGGGGAAACATTTTACACGTTACCAAGGTTACATTTTGAAATGCTTTCCATTGATTCTTTTATCTGATTTATTGAACTTGATGGTGAGCTAAGCTGCTTGGACTTGCTTTTGATTTAAAATTAAGAGCAGTGAAAGTGATTCCTGCCTTTTAGAAATAGCTGGGGGAGATGTGGGTTGTTGGTGCATTAATAAGAACATCAGTACTTGTGTTCCACTTACGAAACACGTGGAAAATCTGAGAAGTGGTGTTAGTTATTGTGTGTCTCCACACTTGCTAAATTGTCAGGCGGGCAGCATTTAATTTTTGCTTCATTTACTGTGGGGATGGTATTAATGGTAGCTTTTAAGAATGATGCTAATATTCGTATGTGGCTTGGAATGAGACTGCTGCATGGTGGCTCGGGATGCTTTACAGGTCTGGAGATTAATCTGGCTGTACGCTCATATTTTTATTCCTTGCTACACGTGACCAGTAAATCCAGAGGCCTGGACCAATCTCTAGTGCTAATGGATTATGAAGCCTTGTATTTTGAAAATGGAATTCCCTGCTGATTATGTGGTAAACACAAACAGGAACACAAGGTCACTTGGACTGAGCATGCCTGGCCTGACAGCTGCTTTTTATTGCACTAATATAAGGGCTAAACAAAGTGATAATTAGTAAATGCAAAATGGAAAAAGGCATTTTTTAACCAGTTCTTGCCCAGAAGTTCTGGTGAGAACAGCATGTGGTTCAGCCCTGACTGGTTTGGTACAGGTGGTGAGAAAATCCAGAGGGCTCCTGTTCCCACAGTCCTGTGTCCTTTGTGTG
Organism: Acanthiza pusilla; assembly: GCA_036630365.1. Lineage (NCBI taxonomy): Eukaryota > Metazoa > Chordata > Aves > Passeriformes > Acanthizidae > Acanthiza > Acanthiza pusilla. The sequence continues at coordinate 6,362,809 of JAXCHO010000001.1, forward strand.
CTTGGCTCGGGAACTGAGTGAGGGCTTGGTGATAGCTTTTGTAGGAGACACAGGTCAAGCAGAAGGGAGGAAAGGTGCAGAAAGTTTGTCTCAACCTCATTATTTTGTCAATGACACAGTGCTTAAGCATCATTTAGATTTTTTTCTTTAGGAGAGTTGTTAAAGAGTTTGATTTATTTCCTGGTGAACCCTTGAGGATGAGTGGGATGATGTCAGTTCCCAAAGGTGATGTGAGCTTTGCCTATATGGGTGGCACGGGATGGTTTTCTCAGAGATCAGGGGATTTTGTCCCTAAATGTGGGAACTATCACAGAGAAATGAGACCTTGAAATGGACACAAATGTGAAGTATTGTTGAAACAAGTTGGTGAACCACACACATATTTCTGCAAACGGAAGTCTTCCCCTGCTCCTCAGTGCCATCTGCCCCTCCAGCACATTTCCTCTGAGTCCTCATACCCTCAGCTCCCAGCTCCCCACTGAGCTGATTTTTTCCCTGCAATGTTCTGTAGTAAACAACAGCTGTGACAGGATTCCAGGTGGCCTCCAAGTTTGGTTGTTGTGAGTCGCGAGTGCTCTGCTGTTCCTGTCACACCAAACCCACGGGTTTATTTACAGACCCAAGGCATTCTCCTCTGAGTTTACAACTCGAGCAGCAGCATAAGCTAGGACCAAGACAGAGTGTGGAAGAGAGGCAGGGCGCCTTATTTATGTCTTTGGATGGTGCATAAGTGGTTATAAAGCTGGGCTACAATGGACAAATCTTTGGAAGAGTAAGTGTAGTTTGGCTTTTATGAATTAATTTTTACTTTACATGGACCGCCACTGGGTGTTATTTCCTTGACTTTCTTCCTGCGGCTCTCATTTCACTGTAAACTTTACTGAGCCTTTATTTTAGAATATTTTTGTCTTCTGCTTAAGAAAAATAAGGATTTTCAAAGTTGAACAAAGTTATTCTCATAGATGTTCAGATGAACATTCATTCAACAGTTGATTCACTTCCCCAAAACAAGTACATGTCCTGAGATTAATGGACTAGAGATCTGAACTTTACCACTTTCATTTCTGCTGTCTGTTCCCTTACCTTCCCAGAGTTTGATCTGTTCCTCTGTCTTCAATTACAGAACAGTAGCTCTAGCTGTTGTGGTCGGTCTTATAGTGGAGCATGGAACAAAATGGAAAGAAATGGATAAAAATCAATAGTGAAGTGTCGAGTGATGTGTGAGGAGGCTCAGAAAAAGCCAACAACACCCAGGCACCTGGCTGGCCTGAGCTCTCTCACATTTCAGTGGGAAATTTGAGAGTAGCTTTCTTTATTCCAAGTGATCTCCTGGTGCAAAGGAAAAGTCTCCTTTCCAAAGAGTGATATTGAACAAGGAAACTTCACAGTATTGCTAGAACAAGCTTTAGTAAGTGAATGTAGAGCTGCACATTGAAGCTTATTATTTGAATTAAAGGTTTTCATGGATAATTGAGCTTCCAAAGGGTGGTTTAGTTGCTCCAGGAGTTGGAAAAGCTGTTTTGTGCTTAATCACCAACCATCACCTGCAGCTAATGGACGACTAGAGAGATTAAATGGGCTGGGGTGTGATGAAACTGCTGTCAAATGTGCAGACTTAGGTGATTTCCCAGGATAGTTTTTAAAGTCCTGTAGCTTTGGGGTCCCCCATAAGTATTTGTGAACTTCAGAATGAATTGACAAAAGGGATGTGCAGACCAGGTTACAGAAGGTTCTTTTCTTTAAAATAATGAGCATAAAAGTGTATCAGTATACTGGAAAAAAATTGCTGAAGTGAAGGATAAACACCTTTATTTTACAAATGAATGTATTTTTACATGTGGGGATATTTGAATTACAATTTCAAAGTTATTTTTAGTTACTAATTTTTATTAAGGATAAACAGAATCACTGACAGTGCACATTAGTTTTCTTCCCAGGCAATAAATCATCAGTTTATGTACACAAATGTTCTTGAATTCTCAAAAGCTTTCCAGACCTGCAGCCATATTTATTATCTGAGTACCTTTTGTTGCAGTTCCCTTGCAAGAGGTGTAATTCTGCTTTTGTAATGAGAAATAGTTGCAGGGTCCATGAAATATTCATTTGAAGGCCCACACTGATAAGATGAGGAGCAGCAGACTCTTTTTTAACACATAAAAAATAATTAATTGTTTTACAAGATTTATGTTAGGAAAAAGTTTAAATACTTTCAAAATAGTGGTATTATCACTGGGTTGCAACATATGGATATCAGCAGTAGGTAAAAATAATTTTTCTCAAGAATATTTCCTTGTGAGTTAATCTAACTCTGTATAACATGAGGTATATTTTCCATACCAGCTAGTGTGCACACATTTAATTTTTCCTGTATTTTCAGCAGGGACTGTATCCTGAGTACAGCCACTGGCTTTAGAAAATCCTTGTAGCTGTGTTCCAGAGAGTGCCAAATTGCAGCAGTGTCCCCTGCAGTTTTCAAGGATATAATTCTTTCACTTACTAGTGAACCAGATGTGTTTTCACTTTTAAAAGAGAGAAAAATACCCCATTTTGAGCAACAGGGCCAATATTTCTGTAGTTTGGTTCCTTTCTATAGACAATAATTTTTGTTTAATCTACAAGACTTCAGACCTTTTTTCCGTCTGGTCCGTCCTTTCAGATCAATAGCCCATTTTGTGCCAGCGAAACTATTGTTTGGGGGTGCGTTTGTTTGTTTTGTTTTTTAAATTTGGAAAGAAAAGCACTTATGATAGCAAATATTGCTCCATCTGCTTCCCCATTTGTGAGGAATAGCTTTTTTGTGTTTCACTGTACACCCAGTTGGAATTGCATGAGGCACCAGAGAACAGTACAAAGCACAGCAGCTCAGCCTTATATGCTCTCCCATGCCACTTGCCAAAGGAGATTTGGGTAAGAAGTGTGGGAAGAGATTACAGGGCCAGTTTTCTTTGTTTTCTTTGTTAGTCCCCAGTGCACTTAATTTTGCAGGTTTTTCGTGGCAGTTGCTTTGCGCCACGGCAGAGCAGCTGCGAGTGGATGTTTAGGTGTAGTGCAAACAATGTCTGTTTTAAAAAGTAAAGGATTCCAAGGTGAGAGTCTCTGGGAGAGCAGAGAGTAAATCAGAGCTGGGAGCAGGTACTGCTGTTTTGGGGGCTGAAGGGGTGGAGATGAATTATGCCACATTATTTGCTTCAGAACTGGCTCTGTCCCACCACAGTTCTTCGTGTGATGTCGCAGGGTCCTGATTAGATCTTTTGTGATGGCTGCAGTGCCACAGCTTTTGATTTCTAGGCAGTTTGATTTCTTTTCAACTACCTCCATGCATCTGTTCAAGGGTTTCAGTGTATTGATTGTGCTACAAAGCAAGAGAATGAGTGTTCCAAGCAAAAAGATTGGTTTAAAATGAGGTAAAATTAAATGTGTAGCTGTTTTTTAACCTGCTTTCCCACTCCCATTTGTGTTTGGGCTTCACATTTGGTATTTCATGATTAACTCTTCCCAGAAAGCACCTGTCACAGTATAGGTGTGTTTGTGTTTGTGTGTGTTGGTGGTGTCACCGTTACAAAAGTCCTGTGCTTTCCATCAAAGATGTCTGTATTTAAAAAGAAGCACCTGTAAATCACATTTATGTGATTGTTCTGGTCCAGTGTGATACCTGCAGTGCAGCGTGGGCAAACCAGTGGGATTGTAGAGGAGTTTCCTGTGTGATTCCCAGTCACACATCCTGCTACCGTGAGAGTTTCTGAGCCCAGGGGGGCAGTGGCAGTGCCAGCTCCTGATGGTTTGATGGGGATGCAGAGTTGTCAAATTCATCTTCAAACAGTTATCCTTCTTTTAACATTACATGCTTCCTCACATAAAGCGTGCTGTATTTGTCCTCTAAATCCTTTTTGTCTTTATTTCAGCAGAGAGGCGATTAGCCGTGTAATCATTTATAAAGCTGTTCAGATTCTGCTAGCTGGTTTTCTTCAGGGAGAGTCATATCCAATACCTTTACTGGGAATAACTTTGTAAATTCATCTTCATTGATTTCCCTCCCCCCACCCCAAGTGAATAAGGGGGTAGGAAAAAATGGAACAAATATTTGTAGTTCTGCCCCTATTGAAGGAAAAATAAATCTTTCTTATTAGTCCTAACAGTCTGGATGTATCCTTTTTTTTTATAATGTTCCCATGAATAATTAGAGCTTTGAGTTATGAAGTCAAGATTCCTGGGTCATTGCCAGAACAGATTTGTTTAAGGGGGACACTAGTTCTCTGAATTCCTTTTAAAGGGCTTTGTAATGTCCCCAACTGCTCTTAATTAGTGATTTAAGAGGGAATACATCTGTTTTACTGAGGATTGTGAAAATTTTTATTTAAATGGAAATGTTTAATAAATGGCTCCTTGAAAGGCTAATGTATCTTCAAAATGAGATGTGTATCACGGAGTAATCAGGTGGATAGTGATCTGGCAGTTCTTCTTGCATGGTCTTTTTCGAGCTGAATGTGGAGGAAAACCTCATCAAAGACCTTTGGAAGTATCATTTGCTATTGAATTATATTTCATGCTTCATCATTCATTCACTACCTGCACTTTTTCTTTGAACTTCAGGTTTAACACTTCATTTACCGGGGGAAAAACAGTCAACAAAAGTTGATGTTGGTGAAAGGCCTATAAAAAGGCTTATTGGAGACATTGATGATTTGTTTTTATCTCAGACCATCATGGCAACTCAAGTACCAAAATTTAAAGCTACTTTACAGGACATTTGTCATTTGCTAAAAACGTGCAGGTAATCTTTGCTGTATTAGGGGTTTGAACTGGCAAACCTCAGAACTGAGGGGCTGGAGCAGATGCTGAGGGAAGGAGGAACTCCAAATTAAGAAGCTGCTGCTTTTAGCAAACCCTTCCTTGAATACATGAGGAGATGGCTATTAATAAACACAGCATTACCATCTCCGACTGTTCACAGGTCTTGTGAATTAGTAATCAAAACCTTGAAATTGGTTATTTTGATTCTTTTTGTTTAAGTGTTGATTTATGAGCCCGTATTACCATCTTAATTCGTTTTTTTCTAGGGTGTGAGTTTTTAGTGGTTTATTTTGTTCAGAGGGGGATAACACAAGAGAACTGAAAATGTGCTGGAATGAATAGTGAGGTTATTAGCAGTTCTAGATCCAGATATGGAAGGTTTTGAGGAGAGCAGCAAGTTTTGCAAGAGAGTCATGGAAAACTCACCAGGGCACAGCACAGCAGTGCAGAAGGAGGAAGGCTGGGCTCAGCACTGGGGCAGAGCTGGACCCAGTTCTTCCAGGAATGCGAATATCCCATCAAGTTCATAAATATCTTTCCCATTTTTGCATTCCCATCATTTTGAAGGTATATTCTGCTATCTCACTTAGCAATCCTCTGCAAAATGCCCAATGTTTTCTGGAAGGGAAAAGCTGATGAGATACAAAAGTGCTGCTCCTGTGTAACTAACCACACTGGAGAATCACACTGACAGACATTCTGTAAATTGCCCACATTATAGAACATTGATGATACCATTAAAGTGGTAAATTTAATATTATAGTTCTATTAGATTTCTCCCTCATTAACTCTGATCTGATAAACAACCTCCGGCATATTTTGAAGGTAATAATCACCTTACAATCACTACTGCTCCTCTCTGTCTGGCATTTCAAGCTCCTATAGATTTATAGTTCTTCTGTCATTTAATCTGTACTTACTCCTTTATTTCTTCTTTGAACTTGTCCTTACAGGCAGACCCTTTCTTAGAGGACCCTGGGCTTGAAATTAACACTTCATAGCCAGAATAACGTCATCCTAAATTCCATTCCTCAGATTTTGGATAAAATGGGTCTGAGAGAATAAAGTTAACCTAGTGTTCATGGAGGAAAACCTCATCAAAGACCTTTGGAAGTATCATCTGCCATTGAATTATATTTCATACTTCATCATTTCATTCACTACCTGCACTTTTCCAGTGTTCAGGCAAGCAGGAGGCAGACCTGAACAGAGATCAGGTGTTTTAGGTGTTTTAGGACTGGGCTCTTTCTAAGGGTTGGTGCTGGGGGGAATGTTAGCAACAGTGGGTTGTGTTCTTGGCTTTTGCAAGCAGGGATCAGAGCAGCCTCTGCAAACTCTGCTGGAGTTGCAGGCAGTGCAGAAGGGACTGTGTGGGTGCTGTGGTGGCTTTTGGACACAGCCCTGCCAGGCAGAGCAGCCCTGAGAACTGGAAACGCTGAAGAAACCTTTTTCAGCTGTGTCTGTCCGGTGGAGACAATTTCCACTCCTAAACCTTAATCCTCAAGCAGCAAACCCACAGTTTAACCAAGTAACCTTAGCTCCTCTCGACTGGCAGGAGGCTTCCAAGGAGGGATCACTTGCCTCTTGTTTTCCTAAGTGAGTCATGGTTTAATTAGAGCGCTGTCTCCAGGAGAAGGTGGTTGTTCTACATCACCTATCACAACGTAAAAGTGGAAAGCGACGCTGAAATGCTGACCCTTAATCTGAAGTGCACCATCTGTGTTTTATTTCCACATCTTGCTGAGTTTACAGTTATTTGAATTCACAGTTTGTTCCCCATTTGCTGTTCCCACATGGTAAGTGAATTGGATCAAAAATGCACTGATGAAAGAATGAGAAGTCTGTTGGAGAAGTTTGTTCCTACCTACGAGAGTGCTCTATCTCACACTTTTCCCACCCTGTGAGTTAAATCCCAGCTGTAAAATCTTGTCTCAAGATGGCCTTCTTTCATGGTGGGAAGTTGGGGTTACCGTGAGGACAAAGACTCCTTTCCCCATCCTGATGTGATTTATGATTTGCTTATGATTTCCAGCTCTAGAAAAGGTAGAGAGTTCTTACGACTGACAAAGTATTTGCTTTGCTGCTCCTGTAAATCTCTGTGGATGCTTATCTGCTGGTGCTGGGTGTTGGAACACTGCTCTTATTTAATATTTTGTCTGTTCATATGAGCCAAAGCTTTTGGTGCTAAATTAAGACTTGGTATAACATGATGAGAGCTGTAATTACAACTGTAATAGTTTTCATGGTGCAACTTTGAACTACTCTGATTTTAGAATGGGTGAACAGCTCAGAAACAGGTTGATTTTCGTTTATTCTCCCTTCCTTCTATTTTTTTCTACTGAGAGCAGCCATTTTCTTAAGACACAACTCATTGTAAAAAAATATATAAAATTTAAACATGTCGTATTTCAAAAGCAAGCCATCAAAATCCTGAAGGCTGTATAAACTTAAATACCTTCTTTGGCTTTTGCTGTAGACCACACAAGCTCTGAGAAATTGATTACTCTGGTGCTGGAAGGGGCTTTCATGATACAGAAACAGAGGTTTGCATTGGATTTCTTTCTTTGTGTGTGGGACTTTTTTTTTTTTTTTTGGAAAGAGAAAAAGCCTTTAAACCCCAGATTAAAAATAAGTCATTTCATTGTTTCTTTTTTTCCCCCTCTTCTAAATCTTACAAGTTTTCATAAATGATTGGGGAGCTGCATCTCTGAATAAATCTAAAGTAAAATGCTCCATTTCTTTTTCTAATAAAGAGGCTTTTTTTTGGAATGTTCCATTTAGGTACTGCCTCATTGAAGTTTTGTTTGGTTGAGAGAGTTTCAGTGTGGCTCATGCAGGTTTTTTTATTTTGTGGACATGAAGAGGAGGGGTGAGGAATTCACAGTAATTTATTTTCATATTGCAGTCTTCAAATTTACTGTATCCAATATTCTAAACCCAACATTATCAAAGGCTTTGGAGTTCCCATGGTGGCTGTGAGCTGACCAGACATATACCCAGAAAATACTCTGTGGCTCAAAGAGAGGCCATGGTTGAATGATCAGGAAGGTGATCTTGAGCAAAGAAATTTTGTCTTTTCTATTTAAACAGGATGCACATAATGGGCCAGCACCTTGGCCCAGCTGGTGATTTCATTAAAATGTTGATGTCCCATAAATGTAAGGCTGTTTATAAGCAGGCCAATCTCCTGTTCGTGTGTGGCCATGTCTCTTACAAAGGTAATGCAAGGGTTGCTGGCTCTCAGCGGGGTTTTGCCCCTACCCAGTTCAGGCACTTTGAGGCCTGGGTACATCAGCAGGAGCAGTGCCTGTGTTTGCTGCTGGCTTTGGTGGCAGCAGAGGATGTTTTCCCTTGCACACAGGGGCTGTGAACCTGTGAGCTGTGTCCTGTGCCCACAGCTGGACAGAGCTGCTTTACTAGCCCTGGCTCTGGGCTGTGTGGCTCAAAATTCTGCTTGTTCCAGGAGCAGAACTGCTGCTGAGCCCGCTGGGCCATGGGAACTGTGGCACGAGTGTCCCTACACTGCCCTGTGCCACCCCACCAGCACTTCCCATGCCATCCTCGGGATCCCCACATCCTTGCCTGTGTCACTGGAGCTGCACAAGCCCTGGCAAAGCAGCCCTGGAGCTGCAGGGGAGCAGGATTCCTTTCAAGGCTGGAGTCCCCTGGGATTCCGGGGCTGCATCCAAGCAATCCTGTCCTGTGAGATATGTGGAAAGCGTCCAAGACGGACACCTGCTGGCTCTGAAGCAGTCAAGTGCTTTTCCCAAAATATGTTTGGCCTCTGTTCTGGATGTTTACTTTTAAAAAGGTACAGGCATGTGTTGGCTGTAAAAGAAAGGAGGGGAAAAAAAATCATTTCTGCTACTGTCACTGAAATTCCCTGCAGACTTAAAAGGAAGATGAAAGTTGGTACTTTAAGAGAAAGTCGAAGCCCTTGGGACAAGCACAGCAGAAATGAGGAAGATGCTCTGTATTCTGTCTGATTGCTTGCAAAAATGAGTGCTGTATCTCCTGCAGAGAGAGAGACACAGCCAGAAATACATATTCGCATCGTTCCCCCATGCTTGAGCCTGGTTAACTAGGACAATACCATTTTGCACTTCCCTGGGCATATTCTCAAACAGCAGCTCAGTGAAGGTGATAGAGGAAAAAAAAAAAGGTGAGGGAGAAAGAAGAGAGGGGGGAAAATCTGCCTTGTGGTATTTCAGATCTCCAGCATACACAGGTGCTTTTTAATCCCTCTGGCCTACATATTCCACAGCCCCTAGGAATAGAGGAGTCGTGATGTAATGCTCTTTTCCTCACACTCCCAGCTTAAATACAGATGGAAATTGTTGTCATGTGTTAGAAATGTCACCAATAATATAAAAGGCAGGCTTCTGCATTCTCCCTTTTGCACTGTCAGCTGCTGCTGCCAGCTTATTCTTCCCTCTCAAACCTATTGTCATGTGGCAGAAACCCTGATGTAAGTAAGCCCTGTCCTCCCCCTGCTTATGATCCCTGCATTTTTTATTCCCCTCTGCTGCAGTGCTGAGGATCATTACATACCACGACTTAAAGACAAGACCTCACAAAGGAAGGATTAATCTTGTATTTGTGCTTGAATTTCGAAGGACTCAGGCAAGTGAGAATGTTCCGTTGTATTCTCCCTCTCTTTTTCTTTTTTCCCCCTCTTTCCTAGATGCTAACGTGAGGAATGGAAAGCAGCAAAGGCACCGGGGCGGGTGTGTGTTTACGGAGCGCTCCCCGAGCCGCAGGTCGGGATGCTGGGGAGGCTGTGGGGCTGGGAAGGGAGCTCGGAGCGGGGCTGGCAGCCCCAGCCCAGCCTGCCAGGACAGATGGCTAGTGCTGCTTTTTAATTCATCAAGCAGGCTTTACGTGAGGCCCGTTGGCGAGCGGGTGCGCCGCGAAAAGCGGGGTCAATGGGCACGAATAGGCTGAGATCAGGACCAGATGCCTGCCGAACAATGGGGCTTTTGAAAGAAATGCGGGAGGAAGCGTGGCGCTGGCTTTGTACTGCCTCCGCATTGCAGGTTGGAATGGGGCAGCTCCGATTTAATGAAGTGCATTCCTAAACGTGGTCGTCAGCCCGGGCTGGGAGACAAGGGGACATGTCAGAAGGGGGCTTGTGGGGCCGGCGCTGGGGGGGGAGCGATCCGCTGATGGATCGCCCCGAACAATGCGGTCTTAGTGCTGGATGGGAAAAACCATCAATACATCCCTGTGCATATTAATGCGATACAGCAGGTGTTGCTAAATGTGTGTCCCCGCATTGTTCTGCCGCGGCTGAGCCGGGGAGGGGGCAGGAAGGAGCCCCCGCGAGGGATGCGCTCATCCCGGGGACATGCGGCGGCTCCGGGACGGCCGCGCTGGCCGGAGGGACAGCGGCAGGCGACAGCGGCGCTTCGGCCCCGGGTCACTGCCTGGGACAGCGTGCAGAGCAGCCCTGCCCCGTGCTGGCCCTGCCAAGCAAGGGGGGGACAGGCTCAGAGAGGCTGGGCGCAGCTTGAAGGCATGGCAGGGCCAGGAGGGTTCCTTTTTTCCGCGAATGTTCCCCCAAAGTGAGCAGGTGTGAGGGATGGGATGTGCATCTCCCGAGAGCAGTCTGGGTCACCAGGGCACAGGGCAAGGAGGGGGGAGGCAGAGGTGGTGTCTCCGTTGGAATCCAGCAGTGAAAGGGTTAAAAAAGGGCAAATTTTTCCCATCCTCTCCTGAAATACATCAGTTGGGGAAGGTGTGTGAATTGCGAGAAACAAGGTGTACAGCACGCATAAAACCAAACAAAACATCTGTGTCTGCTTTTGTGTGTACCCTGCTGCCCTGGCTGGATGTACCCTTCCTTTAAGATAGTTTCCTGTGTACCAGAAGTAATGTCCCTAAACACTCACAGCCATGTTTGCCAGTGCAATTCTTGAAGGCTTTGGGAGGGGGAGAGTGTACACAGTCAGTCATTATTATATGTATTTCTTAATAAAAAGACACCCATTTAATTGCTGTCATTGTGTTGTCTGCTCCCCTTGTGATTTGTGACATGCTATACTGTATTTGTCAGCAGAATGAAAGGGGTCTTTGTTCCTTATTCATATTATGGCACACTGCATCTCTCAGTGAAAATGGAATATTTGCCTTTAGAGCTAACTTAGCTGGTGATCTGTGCCCACTGTTACATTGGGAAGGGTTTGTTGGTTAGATATTTTTGCTGGGAGTTTCAGAGGAATTTGCAACCAAGGCTTGAATTATTTTACTTATTTATTTTTACATATCAGTGGGTTAATAGTGATGAAGAGTGATCAGCCTAATTTGCCCACAGGACAGGTAAAGCATGGACAGTGGCTGCAGCAGCTTCACATATTGCAGCTGCCTTTCCATGTATCTCTTCTTTTCTGTGGATGAGTGGCCAAGTTGACCATGAACTAGGATTTAGTCCTTGTGCACCTTTTATCATTTGCTGTTGTGTGAACTGCCAAAAACGGTGTAGAAAAATAAACCAAGAGTGTGTAATGTGGACAAGCTCATGTGTATATTCCAAGGTTGGCTACAGCTGCAGATGAATAAAGGCTGTTTGTGACTGGCCAGCTGAGAGTGGCTATTTGGGGTGCCAGTGGCACCTGGAGAGCACCTTCCAGGCACTGGTGGGGTGTGCTGGGTTAGGTTCTGTGTCGTGTAGCATCAGCAGCATTATCCCTTGCGATCTCTTTGCTGTGTTTGCTGTGCTCTGGCTACTTGGGTCTCAGTCTGTGTGCCTGTGAATGGGAATGGTTTTCAAATGTAGCGGCAGCCAAAAGAATATTTAAGGCAGTACTTGCCCAGACAATTCATAAGACTTCTTCTAGCACACCTACATGGCATGAATGTATGGAGGTTGTTTTTAAATTGAACTACAGGTTCTGCAGCTTGAGCTTTTTGTTGTTAATTATGCTTATTCTCTACTCTGCAGTGCCCAAGGAAAAATGGGCAAAAGAAAAAATGCAAAGGCTGGCTCAGTCCTGGGAGGCTGCAGTCTGTGTGGAGGGCTCCTCTGACAGAGGGGCTGGCTCAGCACAGGGCTGGGCTGTGAACCTGTTGCTTGTTGTTGTGTGGCTCCTCCTGCAACGTGGGAAATCACATCAAGGAGGGACTCTGGTCTGCAGAGAGCGAGGATGCGCTCGGTGGTGCAGAAGCACAGGGAGGCTTTTCTCCTTTGCCGGTTTGTTTGCACTCATCCTTGTCTACTGCTCAGTGCTGTCAGATGGAAGCAGTGATGGATCCATGTAGATCCAAGAATGATGCTTCACTTCCTTCAGGGAAGCTGCTGTAGTGTTGGTGAGAGAGAGCCCAGGCAGCTGCTCCAGGAGCACTGCTGTTGAAGCTTTGCAGGGCCAGGTTTTGCTGTAACAGCAATAACCCTTTTCCAGTTGAATTTCTTTCTTTTTTTTAAATGCACTCTTCTAATGCAGGTAATCCAACCTGAAATACGAAACTTAGAGTATCCCTTTTGTTGTTATTGGCAACCCCTAGCACAGGTAAGGCTGTCATAGCAGTCAGTGTTGCATAAAGAAAAAAAACAACAATGAAGCCATTAATTCAGCAGCAGAAGCTGATTAAATGGTGTTGGGTTCCTGACTCTGCATCTGACAGTAATAACACTTACCCTGAGTTTCAGTTGTTTAAAAGTTCCTGTGCTGCAGGGAAGGCTCTTGCCTGCACTTTGGAGCCTGTGCACAGACACCTTTCTGCCAGCTTTCCATCCCTTCCTGTGCACTGAGTCTTTACATGGTTGCACAAGAAATTCTTCCAAAATCAATGCACATCAAGGCGTTTTGGTCAAGAGATGCTGGGTGCTGTGGTATTCGATAAAGCTTATTCAAAATGTGGTGCTATTTTCAGTCAAATTCTGCTAAATCCTGTCTTGAAATCCTCTGAATGTTTTGCTCTTGAATATTCTGGTAAGCATGATGACTGGTTCAGTGTGTTAATCCTATATGGTCTCTCTGTCTGCAGCTAATCCTGAGCTCTTGTTGGTGTTCTGCATACATGAGTAAGATTCTTTCCCTCTCGACTCTTGACCATATCCAGTAGAATTCCAGCTGACTGCTGGAAGATAACAGTTCAAATATCCTACTCTTTCTTTTTTTCAACTTCTAGTATGAAAGTTGAGTTTCTTCTACTAGAAAAACAAAACCTGGAGAAGCAGGAAAAATATTTTTGGTCTGTTGAGCTCTATCTGGAGGCTCTGTACTGGCTCTGACTATGCAGGATGGCTTCAGGAATCTCAGCTGTAGACAAACATGGAAGCAAAGACATGCTTAAAGCAAGCTTCCAAATTCACATAGACTGGACAGAATTTCTATTGCAATTTCACAATAATTAGAGGTTAATCTGGCAGAGATGGCTATAGCAAATAATGTTCCCCTAAAATAAAGTTATTGGATTTTCCTATTTTTATCCGAGTGATTTTTTTCTTGTTTATTGCTGGACCTACCTGTGGAAGATGGCTTGTCAAAATCTATCCCTTTCTATTGAGAAAAAAATACCTTTTCCTTTGGCACAGTTAGTGTCACCTCAAAAATATTTCTTGACCATGTTTCAAATTTAGTAGATAAGTCTATGTAAGGGAAGGGTGATAATTTAACCTTGGGTTGATTCTCCCCACCCCCTCTGATTTTGCCCATGGACAGACATTGTATCTCCTTATAGTAAGATTAGCATATTTGCATAAATATGTTAATATCCATATGGCCTATATTGACATGGTTGCATGGGATGTATATATCTGGGGTGTGTGTGTCATACCAATGCTTGCACTTGCTTTTAGCTACAAACATCGAAATGTCATGAACTGGAGAGTCCATGATAACAGAAGTCAAACTTTTTCTTAAAAACTGTAATATTTAGTTGACATAAAATATCATGAACACCCACTCTTTTCCTTGGAAGAGATTGAATTTTTTTTTTCCTTCTAAATAGACTTTCAAAGGATTCATTAAGAAAATGAAATCCAAGAAGAAAAATAGTTGACCCAGCAGTTTGAGGCCAATGAGGCAAATACCCAACAAATTTGTGTCAAGTCAGCCCTAAGTGAGCTGTGCCTGAATGAGTTTGTTATATATATTTTCTGAAAACGTTCAGGATTGAAATAGGGAGAAAAAACCTGCTAGATGAATAATGTCATTCTGTCAGCAATTGGAAGGAATATGGCTGTGGATATCAGTTGCTGTATGGAAAAATAGCTTGTTGCTTTGCTTACCTAAATAGAAGTAGTGTCCCACCTGGAATTTGCAGTGCTACCACCTTCTTTGTTTGCCTGAGGAAACACTCAATCCATTGTAGATTGGAAATTTTAGTATGTTTGTGTCTGATTTTTTTATGTGTTTTGTTTTCATTAGGGCACAACACTGCCTCTTAATGCATGTGAAGATGAGAGAGAGGCACACAAAAAGTAAATGCTCTGAAAGAACTCTGTAAATGGGATTGTGATATAATGGGGGAAAAAAGTAAATTTGCTCCTTTTTTTCCCCTGTGTCTGCATCTTCTTTAGGTTCAGGTTTTCTAGACACCTTTGGTAGCTTTATTGCTCGCATTGAGAGCTCTCTGGCGCTGATTTTTTTACATTAATTTAAATGAATGGGGAGCAGCTGAATAGTAGTCATGCAGAAGGTGCTGCTGGAAAGGCAGCTCTGTCAGCACTGCCTGCTGATGAACAGCGTGTCACTGCTGTGATGGCACACTGACAATTCAGCACCACGGTGCAAGCCCTTGGCAAAGGTGGGGAAGCGACTGGGGAGAAAAAAAATCTCTTCTTCCTCTGTTTCTCGTATGGACCACAGCAAGAGCCTGAGGCTTGAGACATCCCCTGAGGCTGAGACTGAGGGATCCAAGTTCTTTTCAGCAGCAGAAGCTGGGAATGTAGCAGTGCATGCAGTGCTGGTTAAAGGTGTGTATTGAATGTCGTTTAGTGGACAAGTGCTCTGGTGTTGACAAGGCAATATTTTACCGTGTGATAATCTGTCGTCCTAAACTCTTAAGGGAAATCAAGGGTTTGCTACATTTGGATGCATGACTTAAAAGTGTCCTTTGCCTTTTCTACTTCAAGACTTGAATTTAGTTCTTTTTTTTCCTGGTGAATATGAAGTCAACTCATTTTGAGTCCTAATCAGGAAGTGATTCACAGTCTGTGCTCATTAAATCCTTCCCTTCACTCCTGGGACTGCCAGGGAGGATGTCACACATTACCTGCTGATGAGATGATGTTTTGTGAAGGAGATGAATGTCCCAGAAAGTATTCTCACAGTGACAAACCACTGGGAAACTGGAAAGGGTTTAGGAAGCCACAGTGAGGCTGGAATACGAGTACTTGAGCTGGTGTTATCATCATTCTGTTAATCAGCTGCTTACCCATTAGAAAGAACTCATCTTTAGCTGTGTGTGATTTGGGGGACATGAAGGTTGAGCCTTGCTGTTCTCATTATTTGAGGTTTCAGATTTTCTTTGGATTATTAGGGTACAACACAGAGCATTTAATTCCCCTTATCAGCTCCTTCAGTTATCATTTGATTGGATGGACCCTTTTCAATTTTTTTCCGTTTTCCTCTTTCTCATACTTCATGGACTCTATTGTTTTATTAGTTCAGCGGCCTTTTTGGGTCATTGCAGTCTAAGTATTCTGACTTTTATAAAGGTCTTGGTGACTAAATATTTGTGACCTCTATTCATCTTCCTTGTGCTTCTCCAAGGCAGAGCAGTTTGATTTTGAGCTGCTCTGTGTTACGGTATCAGCGAGTTCATCGCTTGGGGAATCAAACCCCATTTCTTCTCCGCAGATGAAGGTGTCCATTCAGTACACTGAGCTGCAGAGTTTCTGCTTCAGTATTTGGGTAATAGGATCCCTGGGAAAGAGATGGAGAGAAACTAGCCTGTGGGCTTCGCCAGCCTAGCTAAAATAAAGAAACGTACCAATGCACAATTGAAGGAATATTGCTGGATTCATGGCAGTTCTAGGAAAGTCCTAACAAGCTAAGCGTGATCGCCTTGAATTTCCAAATTATGTAAGAGGAAATGGAAGAGTTACCATTAGCTGCACTAGGGAGCTGGTTATACCAACTGAAGTATTTTTGGAAAATTAAGCTTTGTGTTGGTAGGCTTGTCTTTTGTGGCATTCCTTCTAGGGCACCATCAATGGGGCATTTCCCTAGCTCAGACTCTGCTTGAGGGATGAATAGACATCTGTGGAGAATTTGGAGTTCCAAGATTAGGGAACGTCAGAATTGATGCTGCCATAATTTGAATATTTTATACATCGTGTTCTGCCATGATCCGGGCAAGTCTTCTCTGATAGATGTGTAACATAGGAGCTTTCCTCTTGCTCAGTCTTGCTTTCTCTTTCTGGTAACCCTCTGCCTCATTTGTTACTCTCTGCTGCTCACTAAGTGAAGTGAGAAATGGGTTTTATAAGGGAAATAAGAACATCCAACTTCAGGATGGAAGAATTCTTGAGAAATACCTACAGGAACAAAGAGAAGCAAAAACTGTCCAAGCAACCTGAACTGCAGGCTTTGGTGGCTCAGAAGTGCTGTATTTGGGAGACTAGATTTTAGCAGGCTTTTTTTTTTTTTCCCCCTGTTTTCTATTGTAGTGTTTTTTAAAAGGCGGGGGAGCCAAGGAACACCCCAAAATTTCCAAGTTCTACCTTCCTGCCAAAGCCCTACCTTCCTTCCAGCTGCTAAGGAGGGCCAGAGAACAACTATGGGAGATTTTATCCATGATATTTAAAGTTTAGGAAACAGAAATGAGAGTCTCTGAAAGTATAATAATAACAATAATAATAGTAGTAGTAGCTCTGACAATGGAGTGTGTAAAACAGCTCTTCAGGTGTTTTTGCTGGCTGTATCTGATGCACACAAAACTTACACTTTTAAGCGAGGGGAGATTTGAATGCTGCCCAAAAGTTGCTTTCATATGTAGAACTCTTTGCATCTCTAGCTGCAAATGGCCCACGGGAGCCATGGGGAGATCTTTAAATCGAGGGACCTTTCTCTAATAAAAGGTCTGCTTCACTGTAAAAGAGATCCTAGGCCTATAGCATCTGGAAGGGCAAGCTGATAAATGTGATATTATTATCTCAGTGTGTTCTTTCAGTGAAATATTTAAAAGTGGCTCACTCCTGGTGAATTACCTGCTGACCTGATCCTCTAGCAGCCTTATTAAATAGTTGCCTGTTGTAACATTCTTTGTAAAGTTAAAGTGTGTCCCACTGCACTAAGCACTATTTCAGATATCCCCATTATAACAAAAAATCTTTATATAGTAATAGTGCAAACCCATGGCTCTCGTGGGTACTTTCATAATGAAGTTTTATGGTGGCTGTCCTCTGATCCTTTTCTCCTTTTGCCACTGTACCAAATTTACTCAATTCCTCTCCATATTCATAAAGCTTAATAAATTCACTCTTCAAACTTCTCCTCCTCCAAATATCAACACTTCTGATGTGGGATGGGTTTATCAAAACCAACGGTGGCAGAAAATAAGGGTATCCTTGCACAGCACACGTGCTTGGGCTGGAATGGCTTAATGAACCACTGGAGCCATGTCTGTACTCCTTGCCCTGAGCAAAGGCAAAATGAAAGGAGTTCATTTAAAATCTTAAAACTTTTGCTATTTAAAAGCTTGACTTCTGCTTGAGTACTCTGTTGCTGTACACTGTTGCTGTTGCATGGCAAGTAGTAACTTGGTTTATTTTGGTCATCTGTCTACAGCATATTTTTAAATATTTCTATTTGCCATATGGTGGTCAGCAGCTGCCCTTGCTGGTGCTACTTGAGGTTTGTAGCATGTTACAGCAACAAAAGCAATGGGGACACGACCAGCACCTGAACAAACAATTGCACTTGTGCCTTGGAACAATATTCCTCAGATATTCTTGGGTGGAGTGGAAGAAATCTTAAACTCCTTTGATGTCTTTCCTGGCCTCATATCTAATTACATTATTTTTTGATAGTTTTCCCTCGGGAGTTCCTTATTTTAAATGCATTTTACAAATACACATTCAAATAAGCCTGACACTATTAATTTTTGTAGTCTAGCTATTTTATACTGCTGACCATCCCCTTGGTACTTGAACTTCTTCCTACAGACAGTTTTGCATACCCTTCCACAGTTCATCTCAATCCTGAGAATTGTTTTTTGCCCTCTGAGGAGCTATTTTGTTAAGTGTTGGCTGTGTTTCGAGAAAAAGAGAGTAAAAAAAAAAAAAAAAAAAAGGTAAATTTCAAAATATTACATGAAGCAACAGCAAGGAATAATCCTGGTTTCTGGAAAAATGCTGCAGGAGCTGGTGTGGCTGCTCCTTTGGTCTCTGCTGCTGTTTGACACAGCTACGGACTGCCCAAACTATGTGCAGCAGTAGGACTAAAATGGTTCCTGTATTCAAAGCTTCTCTAGCTTAAAGTTTTATTAAAAAAAGTCTGTTGGGCTCTGCTTGCAAGCCCACATATCCCACGCTGCTCTGGCTGTGAGGTCCGATACCATCTCAGTAATTAAGTGCCAGCATCCTCCAGCACAGTGGGTTTAAAAGGCTGTCAGCAGCTTAAATGCCACCTGATATTAAATTTATCAGTCTAACTTTTCAGCATTCTGCAGCTGACCCCCAGTAACAATGACCGTGGCAAGTTATTTGTAGACTGTCCTTGCTGCCCCCTCCCTGCTTGGCTGCTTTAATTGCTGATCCCTAATCTTCCTCAAAAAGGTGGGAGTGCAGAAGAAAGGCAGCACTACGCTTAGAGCAGGTTTTTGCCCAGCTGCCATCAGTCCATTCTCCAGGAGAATTTTTGAGTTTCCAGAGCATCAGGGTGTGCTGGACCCCTAGGGCAGTCGTGTGCAGTGGGCAAGGGCGCAGGTCACTGAACCTTCACCACTTCCAGGTGTGGTGATTCCATCACTTTCCTAGCCTGTTCCAATCTCTGACTACCTTTCCAGCAAAGAACCTGTTCCTAATATCTAATTAGAGTTCCTCATACTCCCCCAAAATGCAAATAATGGTGCAGATTTATCCCTCTCTGCCTTATTTTCTCCTATTGTAAGTTAAGGCTAATGATATGCTCCTTTTTTAAAGCTCTTTAGGATCATTGGATGAAAAGCACTATATAATTATTAAAGTGCAGCTTTTATGGAGCTGCCTTCAGAAGGAAGGGGGGAAAAATATTCACTTGGCAAAATATTATGTTGTAGATGCAGCTTTGGAAATCTGACTTTCATTGTTAAAGCTAAAATTAAAAAGGACTGTTCCACTGTAGACTGTCATACTAAAACCAGGCCTGTGCTGAGGTTGCATGGAAGCTTTGTGTGCCACTGGAAATGTATAAAAAGAGAGAAGAGCAAACTGAAACAAAGGAAGCGCTGGTCAAAAATAAACTGGAGTCAAGCCAGTGATGCCTGTGAGTGCCACTTGTGTCTTTGGGACTCGGAGTTGCTTGGGCAATGTAACATCAAGTTCTCAGTGGTGTAGATGCTTCTGGCCACATCATTTTCATGGCCATTAAGTTCAAATGTTTGTCTGTTTCCTGAGATGAAAGGAGTGAGAGCTCTCTCAGAAAAAAAGGCCTGCAAATTCTAAAGCTCTCTCACAAAAAGAAGCCTGCAAATTCTGAAGCAGCTGTGCTGCATGCAATTTGCCTGGGAATTATACCTCAAAATACCATTTTTACCTACTTTGAACCAGGCAGAAGCTGATATGAATGCCTCATTGTTTTGTCTCAAGATTGTTTTCCCAGAAAATATCTTTCAAAATATTTATTTTTTGGTAAATGCATGTGTATAATTATAGATAAAGGCTAATTTGCGTAGCTGAGTTTTGTGCTGTCAAATGGAAGCTGAGTGGTTTAATACCAAAATGGGACTTAACATTTAAATCATGCCTATGTGCTTTTTATGTTTTTTTACAATAGATTCAGTAGCTAATCATCACCTAAATTGGCTTTTCTAAATAACAATGGCTTACTTGGAAAATGGAAAGCAAAAATGATAACTACAGTGAGTCAAGACTGTAATACTGAAGTTAGAAAGGAGACAGAAAATAATGCCCCATTTGTCTGCCCATGTGCACTCAGCCTTGCTGATGGATTTACTGATCACCAGAATGCTGGAATGTTTGAAGAATTTTACTAATTCATTGAAAATCTCAAAAAAATGTAATCAAAACTAGCAAATATGCAAATTTTTTGTAGCGACATCCAAACTGCAAGGTGAAATTCTTGCTGAAAATGCCACAGGGTGCTCTCAATACTCAGACCTTAATTCCAGTAAAAGCCCACCTGCGTGCACAGAATGAGAGGGATAAACTCATGACGTTGTCACCATGATGGGATCATCGAAATCATGGAAAGAAAAAGCTGTGGAAGTCAATTCTTTCATTCTCAAAATCAATAAAAGCAGAGCATTTCAGGGGGAAAGTCTGCTTTCCAATGCATTAGGCCGAGTTGTTCATGCTCACCATTTATTTTTTTCTTTGCAATATCAGATGTGGCAACATCAAACAGCTCTGTCCATCGCCCAGCTGGAATAAACGAATGCACTGCAATACACAGCTCAGTATTCATATGGTCAGCCACATGATAATGATTTAAATGTTATTTTTGTAATACAAAATTAAAAATAAAAAAAAAGAAATTATTTGGTGGGCTTACTAGTTGCCAAAATTTTCAGAATGCTGTGGAAATCTTTAGAAGTTCCTGTAAAATCTGTGTTATTTATTTGTAAGCCCAAAAGAAAATGTTCAACTGAATGTGACCCCAATCAGTTAAAACATTTGCAATTTACAGAACTGCGGCCAAAAGTACCACTTTTGCAAAAAAAAAATAGTTAATTTTAAAAAATGTAGGTTTACAAGTAGTTCATTTTTAATGCAGACAGGTGTCTTTTTGGTGTTTCAAACCTGTCTTTTATTGGGCAGGAGATACTGAAAAATGGAATAGCTATGGAGAGCTTGTGGAAACTTGTTTTGGAATGAACAGAGCTGCAATTTCAGCCCTTGGTATTTTTCCGGCCTTACAAACAGTTTTATGTGGAGAACCGGGGGGTGAAATGTTGGTTTTACAGTCCTGATGCATTCCAGGTATGGCTTTTCCAACTATAAATTGTCTGAATTCTCTTCTGGTTTTGGAGTTTCAGAGGGAACAGTTGTTTTTCTGGGCATGGCAGCGAGCACTTGCCGGTGAGCTGGTGCAGCTGATCTGAGCATTGGGTCAGGGCTTTGTTGCTTTGCTGTGGCTGATGAAGCTTTTGGAGGAGGAGCAGTTTCAGCTCTGGTGCTGCTCTATGGTGGACACTTCACCAGCCTTACAGTTCGATTTAAGCCACTTGCGCCCAAATTTCCTGAGTTGTTCCAGGAGATGAGCACCCTCTGACTTGCGGGGATAATCAGTCAGTTAATTTTTCAAAGTGTGCTCATCACTTGGGCTTTAATTTGTTTATTTGTTGTGTTTCTGATTTGATGGGAAATGCTTCTTTGAGGTATACATGTGGTTATTTGTCTAAGGAATTGCTGCACTGACCCTTCAGGACAGCACTCCTCAGTCTGGAAATACTTCAGCCTTGTGAATTGGAATTTGCATCACACTAGTTAGAGAATTAAAGGAGCAAAGACAGATTCCGTTTGCCTCTCTTGAAACAATTAAGGACCTTGGTTTTGTTTTATAGCATTACTGTATACTAGCGAGGTCCTGACAAACTTCTGAAGGAATGGGGTTGGGTTCTTCTTGTCTTTGAGATATCCAAATGCTTTATATATCATCTTAAAAGGTACTGTGTTGTTAAAGTGGAAGTTACAGCCATCATGGAGGTATTACTGGGTGAAACACTCTTTGCTTGTCTACAGAAATCAGACTGTATTATAATAGTGCTGTTTTCATGTGGCAAAGATTCTTTCTCTTGGATTGTTCTAAACTTGAGATGTAACAGCAAAAAATCCTCCTGCATCACAAGAGAGGCCGTCTCCTAGTTTAACCTCCTCAGCTGGCATAAATCACTGCAGCTTTTTTTAATGTCAGGTCACAGGCTTGGATAAGCATATTTGTTCATATCAAGCCACTGAATGTTTTGAGGTTCATCTATGACTAACTGAAAGTCTTTAAAAATAGACCAAACATCGGAAAAGCTCTTGAAATGTTTTGTGATATAAAGTCTACTTCAAATAAATGGGATGGTCTCAATGGCCTCTTACAGTTGGTTCATTTTAATGGATTTTTATCCTCTTTTCTTTCCCTGATGAAACCAAATGCAGCTCACCTCTGGCATGAGGTCAGACGAGTGCTTGATGAGATTTGCTAATGCCCCTGGTTATAATAACAGCCATGGGCCCACCTGACGTAAAAGGCTTCCTTTGCACTTATCCCTGCTCATCCAGGTCACCTGCTCCCGTGGGGACAGGCTGGGGGAGTTGTGACACATAACTGGACATCTTACTGTCAACTATATAAAGAATGAGGTTTGGTGTGTGGGTAACTGTTGCCTGTTGGAAAGCTTCTAATAAGCACAAAGTGATGGGCCACAAGACCCAGTATGGAACAGCTTTTTAGATGAGGCTTGCCTTTAATTCAGGATCTTCCCCAGGTTTAAGAATGCCGCTTGTCTCGTGAGATAATGTTGGTTTGAAGATCTCCACTGGTGGGCTTTCAGTCCTTGAGATTTTGGTGCCTGTATTGGGATGCTGCTTAAATGATTTTGTGGTAATGGATCTTGGATTTGATCTTGTGGGTTCTGTGTTTTTCCTTAATAGAAATCAGCTCCAGTTCATCCTATAGTTAGGCAATGTGGTTGGGGTGCAAGATAAAAAGGACACAAATATTGAGCAGTTTCTGTTGGGAATAAGGGACAGACAGTCCAGGTCCACTGGCACCTACAGAGGTCCCAGGAAATTAAGATGTTAATTTTTATATTTTGTTTCTATTCATTGTAAAGGGATGAAAAGGTTCCTCTTAAGTTCAGTTATGTTGTTTTAATGATATGAATGATTTGGTGGGGCAGACAATTTGAAGTGGAAACTGAATGCAAGAATGTTATTGAGTCCTACACTGGGCAAGTAGATTAGGGACCACACATGCAGGCTGGAAAACATTTATTTTTTAAAATCTTTTTATGTAAGGGGCCACAAAACAATGTAAAAGACTTGGGGCCATGCTCGCAGCTGGCATAGATCAGCACAGCACCATGGATTTCAGGGTAGCAACACCAATTTCTGCTGGTTGAGATCCTGGCCTTTAATCTGTCATCAATCTAATCAAATCGAGCTGCTCTAATTACCACGGTGTCACTCAGAAATATGTTTGCCTGAAATGATAGAGCTGAGTTGGATCCCGGAGCCCACACAAGTCAGCAAACACTGTGCAAATCTGAGTTAAACCATTTGTTTGCCCACTTAAGGAGAGGTTGTCCACGGTCATGGTATGTGTGGAAAGACGGCGGGGGAGTGAGAGGAACAACTGAAACATATGGCCCAAGTGAGCTTTCTCTTTATTCCAATGCATCAGGATAAGACAAGCTGTTGAACCGATGAGAAACCTTCCTTATATACCATATTTCAAGATTAAAACTGGGAGAAGTTCAGTACCAGCGATCTCACATCTATGTTTGACTGAAGGTATAGAAAACTGTTAAGCTGAAAGCAGAGGAAAAAAGCCCCCAGGCCCAACCTCCCCAAATCTATAATAGCTGCATCATTATGTAAAAGAAAACAGCAATTTCCCCACCAAAGTGTCCATAAATGGAAACCTTATCAATATCTCCAGATGCTCCCTGGCTTTATGACACCGTTAAGTTTAATTGTGCTGATATAATGGATTGTAATTGTATGGAGCAAGGTCTTTTGAGGATCGGGTTTGGGGAGCGTGCAGGCACAGGAGAGGGCTCACATACATTGAGACATGCTCTTCACTGCATCCTAACTTAATTTTGGCCTCGTGTTTCTTGAAGAAAAATGTGGAAGTGGCATTTTTGCAGTGTCTGTGACCTCCTGAAAGATGGAGTTTGAGAATTTTATCGCAGCTGCACTTGCTACCACTTAACACCCTTAACCCATGGCAGTTAATTTAGTTTTTAGTAAGGAACATTGGATTATTATTTAACATGAATGCAGGAGTTATAATTCTGAGCTATAATCCTTGGGTTTTTTCTCCCCAAGTCAGTGGAAAGAGGACTTTTACATTTACTTTCAGGATGAGCAGAGACCATATTCCACTGGGTCTGAAAATCTCAATTTGTGGTGAACCCAGGGAGAATCTTGGTGTCTGTTCTTGAAGTCTTGTATCAGCAAAGCCTTTGAGCCCCCCAAACCTAATGTTTGCAGGTTTTATCAGCTGTCTTACAAGGATAAACTCATCTTGTCCATTCCCATCATTAATTCAATACATCTGCTTTGTTTTATAAAGTAGCCACTCACCAGTGTTGATGTACCGGTAAGATTTGACAGCATAAATTCAGAAAAAAAACCCACCACTATTCTCTTCTTGATTCTCCCCCAGAAAACTCAGACACCTACAGGGATTTTTTACTTCCAAACCAAGATAGTGCCTCAGAGCCAGGAATGAAAAATACACAGATTTTGTCATCTTATCATCTTTTTTTAGCAACATGTGTAAATAAAGATACCAGTATGACAACCAGTGACTAAGTGCAGCCCACTGTAACATCAGGTGGCTGTGCCCCAGCTTTGTCTTGGCAGAATCCTCTGAAATGTCCCCAAAGAAGGATGCAAATGCCAGAAAAGTTGTTTTTGTTACATGGTTGATATCCCAGGGCAGAGGCAGCAACCTTATTTTCAGTGCAAGGGGACAGTAGTAGTGACTGGCTTTGTAAGACAGGCAGGGATTTAAGGGCATCTTCCAGTGCCCCAAAGCTGCAGATGTTTTGCAAGATATATGAATAGGGTTTTTCCCCCCGATTTTTTCTTTGGTTTAAGGTGGTGCTTCTGTGTCTGGAGCTGTTGCTAAACATGAGCTGACGACAATATTGAAGGAATTGCCATTCATGTAATATAAAATATTAGTGATTTTTTTCTGTATTGAGGGGTTTTTTTCCATGTTACTCTTTGAGGGCTTTCACCTGAGACAGCTTTTACTCTGTATCATATATGTGATACTTACGCCATATTACTTAAGTATTTTTTGGAAATTGGTGGAGTGTTAGCATCGGCTAACAGCTCTCAACAATCCCAGGGCCATCACCTGCCAATTCCTTCCTAGAGTTGTGTTCTTGCATCAGGTACTCTGCTGAGTGTTTTCTTTTTTTTTAATGTTGCCTCTCTGAAGTAATAGCTGCTGTCAGAAATTTAGTCCTACATCAGTCCTGGTTGAATCTGTGTGTATAAATATAATGTATATTTATCTTTCCATTATTTTGAAGGATTCCTGAGAGTGTTTCTAAGAAGTGCGTAGCTCTCTGCTTTCCTTTCTCTGGGTGAAATATTCCCTTTTATTACCATAAGAAAACCTTTACCTCTTCTCCATTACTGTGTCATTTAGTCATCGTAGGCAGATGAGTTTATCTTCTAAAAAGTGCCTTTAAGATGTTAAAGTGATAGCATTACAATTTAAAACCCTTCTGACACTGCCTGTTCCACTGGAGTACTAAATCTTGTCTTCAGTGTGAATGGAAATCAAATAAAGCTTTCACTTGCTTGACAATTGTTGCAAAATAGAAGAAAATGTTCACGCTTTCATATAGTAATGACTGTGTCATCTCAGTGAAGTTCAAAGAGCAAACCCTTTTATGCACATAGACAACGTTTACTTTTGAGATCCATTGCTATTTCGTAGACTTTTGTGGCAAAAAAATTAACAAGGGATTTTGTAGTTACCACAGTGTCACTTAAATGATCTCGCTCATCCACATTCTGAAAAAGAAAACTACATTGTCAAGAAACCCTAAAACATTGGGAACTGATGGACCAGAAACAAACTGAGAAGCATGGAAGGTTTTTTTTTGTCTTCTGTGCATAATGGTATAGCTGACATCTGCCTAGTGCCATGTAGGAGGGAAGAAAGAAATGGTTTATCTGTAGCTTCATCTCCAAAGTACCAAAAATGTAAAAAAAGCAAAATGAAAGCTGTACAGCAGATGAAGCAAGAGCTTTACAAAAGCAAGATCTCTCTTCTAGAGCATCAGAGACTTGAAAACAGAGCAAAATTTCATGGTTGAAATGCCATCGTCAGGGTTGAAAGTGTCGTGAGTGTTCTTGCTCTCCAGGTAGACAAAAAACTAATAACTCTGAATGCTAGTTATTTCTGTAGAATGCTCTGATGGAGAGAGGATAATAATAGTTCTTTACTCTATAGTCCTTTTTTCTTCTGTAGTTTCTGAAATCTGCGTTTCCTTAGGGTGCTGTGCATGAGCACAGGCCAGGCTCTGTGCTAACAGAGGAGCAACTGCACAGTATGATTTGATTTGCCTTTTTAATTATCACTTCAGTCGTGGGTGCTCAGCATTTGTAATGGCAATTGATACAGTCATCAAGGCATAACGAGAAGTCATTGAGTAGAGCGAAATTCATCACGTTTATTTAGCCTTCATGACCCTTGAAGAATAAAATCTGGTTTTTAATGAATTATTGTATCGATGATAGTTAAGGTAAAGCTGGATAAGAGAACATGATTCTGAAATGAGATAGAGTCTTGTCTCACTCTGTCTGCCAGGACAGAGCAAGCCTGGTCAGCAGTGTAATGGGTATTTTAGGGGGTACATGTGAACTGAAGGGACTTGATGTGAGCTTCCACCCTCTGTGTGCCATGGAAATGAATAGGAGCTGCTGAGTTGGTGGCAAGCTGACAATTTTCAAACCCAAAGGAAGGTCTCTTGCCTTCTGCCTGTGCTTGTCATCTTTGCAAGGCTGAGCTTCTGCTCCTGCTTTATTTGCACATGTGTTAATCATCCACATCCCACTCCCACCGACTCGGGACCTGCCTGTGCCTGTGAGCAGGACTTGTGGAAGCTGGCAGTGTTCTCTCCGTGGAGTTTGCTGAAGCTGCAGCTCAGTCCTGCAGTTTGGTTCCTCTGTTCCATCCTGCACATGTAAAATCCAGACCAGACCATGGTTCACAATGTGGTGTAGGGACCACTGACCTCTCAGGCACCTGTGTTAGCAGATTCTGGGCTACAGGTTTCAAAAAATGAAAGTATCTCTTTGGGAATTAATACAAGAATCCTAATGAGTCCATATCTGTGTGTCCTTTCCCATTTTTCCATTGCCTGGGTCAATTAGCCATATGGCAGCATTCTGTATTTGTTGTTACTCGTGTGGGGCAACCCGCAGCCATTTGTTTTTTAGACTTCAGCAAGGATATTGTTTTCCTTCAAAGCCATTTCAGGATCTCTCCACAGAGACAAAAATAAAACATAGGGGTCAATTCCTACAGCAGTTATTTTGTAGTAGCTCTGTTGGATAAAACCAATTACTTACATGGCCAGTGAACTTGCATTGCTTGTTTGATTTGGGTTGCATTGTATGAACTGAAACAAAAACCACGTCCAGACTGCTTTGGAGTGGAAGAATTCTGCTATCAGTTCAATCTGTTTCCCTTGTTGTTGTTTCCATGTAATGAAAAGATAAATATGCAAACATATTTACTTCATTAATTTTAAACAGTGCCAGGAAAAAGGCTCTGTCTAGGGATTGTGGAAAAAATATTGTGAAAATTAGCTCTACATATTTTGCTTTCAGTCAACTCTGTTAATTAGGATCAAAGTATTGCAATTTTTAAAAGTTCTCACTGTTCCTTCCCACACATTTTCATATTTCAAGAAGATGCAGTTAACTAAGTCTGAGACTGTCAGTAAAGCCCATGGGAGTGAGGGTTCACGTACTAATAGCTGGGTACCAACATCCCCGAGGCCTTTGAAAATGTCAGGATTAGCAGTGGAGGGAGGTCAGATTGGGCTGCCTGTCCCTTGGGTGGCCGCTGGCATGGAAATGGGACAGCTGTTTTCCCACCCGTGCTCCTTGCAGGGTGTTTGTGTGTGGTTCCATCTTTGCTCCAAGATAAGCTGCTGTTACAGGTGTGAAACATCCCTTTTTGCCTTGAAATGAGCAATTGGGTACTTGCAGGAAGAAGGGGAAAATGAGTAATAAATTGGGTTGGTACAATGTGCTGGTAGATCGTGGTTTTCCAAATGGGCTCAGTAACAAATAATGGAAACTGGGGCACAGAAAGGTGATGTGCAGTCTCCCAGATCCTCTGCAGGCCAGGGACAGAGCTGCCACACCAGAGCCATCACACACAGGAGGTGCTCATGCTGTGTTTCATGTGCCTTTCCTCTCAAACATGAAGACATTTCAGTTTTAAGCAGGCACATAGTTATAGAAGGATGTTGAGTCAGCTTAAAAATCGTGCTGAGATAAATAATTTACCTTTATTGGCACTGATAACACTTGAAATTCTAAATACTATTTTCCCTGTGTTTTGAGGGGGGTTTATGACTGTAATTTATGTTGCTCTGTTGCTTTTTCTCAGTTCAGATGCAAGGCTCCCTAGTTTTGTGCTTTGATATATATTTTACTTCCCAGTTATTGTGCATTGAAAGATCACAGCATTTGCCTTTAAAACATTGTGTGAACTTCTCTGGGTTCACTGTTGGATCTCCAGCACTGGCCTGCTAAGAGGGTTTTTTTAAATGCAAATGGTATGTAACTGTTTATAAATCTGACAAACTTCTGAACAATGGGCATAGATCTGCCCTAATTTAATCACACTGGAGAAGTGGCAGGAGGTTTATTTCGCCCCCTCTGCAGAAGTGTCAGCTCTCTTCCCCCTGCTGAGAAGCCCTTGGCACTTTGCTGGTCCATTCTCAGTGAGACCAACCTTGCCTTGTAATTCCCAGGGCTTGGGTGAGTAATGGCACACATCAAACACGTTTTCCCACCTGGAGTGACTGACAGCAGCATGTCAGAATGGGCCATGGGTGAAGGATTGCTGCTGCTCAGCTGTAGGTGCCTTGGAGCAGGAATCAGTCTCATTATTCTTTGTTGCTACAGCATCTTCCTGCAGGTGCTCCTGGTCTGCAGCTTGGCTGTAAAACGAATCCTGCTGCAGGCTCTCGCTGCTCTGACTGGGAAATGCAAGGGCTGCAGGGCTGAACTGCACCAGAGGAGGGACAGAGGCACAGCCAGCCTGGCCTTCTGCAATCCAGACCATGCAAAGGCTCTGGCTTTGGTGCCAGAAATTGTCCTTTTTTGCATTTCTTGAAACTTCACGTCTATTGGAACCGCCCATGTGTTCCACCTCAGCAATGGGTGACAGTATTGTCCCCTGCCTTTCTTGGGACACTTGCTGGTGATCTAATCTGGCTGGACATGCGTGGCAGCTACCACCCTTCCCTCGTTCTCCTTCTCACAACCATCCTGGGCCTCGCTGCTGATACAGAGCGCTGCTGTTTCTCAGCTTTTTTGGACAGGGGGGTGTGAAATGTGGCTCGATAGGAGATGATTTTCTTGAAAAGTACACAGCTATTCGGTTAACTTTTAAGTAAAACACACAATCAATCCATTCCTGTCATTGGGTGCAGTCTGATGGGAGGTCTGTAATGGGCTGGTGTGTGGCATTAATCGTTGCAGATTTCTGCAGTGAGGCTGGCATGCATTTGTATTCAGGCAGAGGATTTCTGGGTGCAGGAGGAGATTTGAGGCTGATTCCAGATGCATTATAAGCAGTGGGCCACGCGTGCATGGCTCCATCCACATCCCATGCCTGCATTCTCCTGGGCTCCCCACAGGCCCAAATCTCAGGCTTGCTTGGCTGCTGGATTTTCAGAAAATAACTTCCCTTCCTCTGTGTCCCTTTGTGCTTGTCTTTTTTAAACAAGTAGGAATGCTGTTTGGTTCTTGTAGATTGAATTCCAGACCCTGTGCTCTGTTTAAGGGCTGGCTATTACTTGTTAGTTCACCAAAGTGCAAACAAAAAGAATGAGCTCCATTTAGTCCTTGATGTTTAGTGGGAGAACGGGGGGAAATTACCTTTAGGTTGAAACAGTAAAAGAAAGAATAAACGTGTATTGCATTTTCTTAACTAATAAAAATTAGACCTGTGGTTTCTAATCCTCAGCCTGTTCTTTCTTGCATTCCAATTAATAAGACTACCTTCTATCATAGGTGTCTTTTATTTACAAAAAGCATTATGTCAGTCTAAAATGACTAAAATGGGATTGTGGAGCTGATCTAACCAGACAGCTCATCCTGGCAAACAAAGCTGTGATCTGAATTGTGCTGGTTTAGGTTTAAGTCTAGTCTCCTACAGGGCAGCTTTGCAGTTAAAATTAAATAGCTGAAAATGGAATAAATTGCATCAAGTGGGTCCTTTGGTGTCAATCAGCTGCGTGTCTGAGTCTGGCTCACGTTAGCAGTGCACCAGGAGGAGCAGAGGTGAGGAAGGTGGCATTCCCATGGGTCCGTGGATGGAGGAGCTTCTAGTGTGTGGCAAAGTGAGTTGTGGCTGTGGCTGTCACTTTCTAAATGCTTGTTTTATTCTTCTGTTTGTTTATTTTTAAAGAAGATGTGAAGATGGGGGAGGACTGAGGACAGCTTTGTATTCCTCCTGTATTTATCATCTCCTGTCTTTCTAAAAATGTCAGACTTAAATTTTACTGTTTCGGTATTGCAGAAAAATATTTTATTCTGATCGTTTTGTTTGCACCATTTCCCCTAGAGTTCCCCTAACTTTGGTTTCAAATTATCCTTTTCCTAGGCCAGTAAAGAGATATCAAGGACCAGAGTTGCAGCTGTGGTAAACCTGTCCAGCTCCCTCAGTGGGGAGCAGCAGTGCTGGGCTGTTGCTGTGGATGGTGCACATGCATCCATATCCTGCCAGCCATCGTTTTCCAGAATATTCATTTCTAGAACTAGATTTCTAGACTAATTGTAGAATTTCTAGAGCACTGAATCAGTGCTAGGAAGTGACATAAGGCACAGGAAAGTACACACCTCACTCCCACTGCAGACATTTGTAGAAGTTCCCCATGGCTCTCGAGGGCTTCAGGGAATGGTCTCTTGGCTCAGTGCTTCTTTACTGTCCTGAACATTTCTGGTGTTTCCATCTTCTTCTGTCCCAAATCAGCTCAGCACTCAGCTTTTTCAGAGGGAAAGGCAGTTGCTCCTGGTCCATCACCTGTGGCCATCTCAGCCCAAATGCCTTTTTCCCTCCCACTGACACAAATCCGTGTGGCTGCGCTGGCAGCAAGGCCTCCTCCCTCCCTGAACCTTAATGGCATCACTTTACACGCAAGTATCAATTTCTATATTACTGGTGTCAGTTTTCCTTATGTTAAAGAAATGTTAAGCGCCATTAACATAATCATACATGTCACTGGCAGCGAACATACCTTCAGAGGTGCCTCAGCGAGTGCAATGTGAGCTGCCCTCCAGCTACGCAGAACAAAAGGTTGTGTGTTAACAATATTAATGGCTGCACGAAACCAGTGCAGATGAAATCAGGCTTACTTTTAATCAGTCTTCAGGGGTTTCATGTGCTGGGGCTATTTGTTTATAGTGGAGGCCAGGTTGTGCCAGAATCTATTAAGCGCAGGGAAAATGATCAGTCCAATTTTTTTGCTTGTTGTTAATGTGAGGAAAGGAGACACTCCATGGCAGGCAAACAACCTGAAATGATACTTTGCAGAGCATCTCTTAGTCTGAGTGAGGCTGGGATGCAGCGATAAACACCGTGATGAATCTGTAAAAGATCCTTTTAACATCATTGATTCTACTCACATCTATAAACATCAAAGCTAAATGTGTCTGTGGGTTTCTCTGGGGGAGTCCTCAGCCTCTTCAGGGGGCTCTGTCTCATAAGGGCAAGAAAGGAATTGTCAGGTATAGATAAATATAGAGTCTCATAATTTCCTTGTGGGCTGTATATTGGTGAAATATTAGTCATTGGCCATTTGCTTGGGTAAAACACTTCCATGCTTCAATGCTGAAAGCACTGTTGCCTTTAATAGAAAGTTTAATTCATTAAGAGGGTTGTCTTCTTGCTGTTCTGTGAATATTAAAAGTGTAATTTACTATGTATCAACTACAATCTGCTTAACTGTGAGACTTTTATGGTATGGAGGATGTATTTTAAGCATTGTTATTATACAAACCCACAGAGAAGTTTAGAAATGAGAAGTTTATTATTGTAACACAGTAAGAATTTTCATGCTTGTGCTCTTGCAAAACAAACAAAAATTCACATTGAAATGTACAAGTGTAACAGAGTCCAAGTCAAAGTTTCATATTGGTATTTTTCAAAACGAGACATTTTCAATACCTATATTCAATATACTTCCATTTATCTGTAAAAGAAACCTGTTCAAAAAAAAGCTGTTCATAGAAACTAGAATACATGTTTGCAGACATTCTATGTAAAAGCAAGAAGGAATATCAGAACTGTGTGGGTTGGGTTTAATTTTGTTTGTTGTTTGTTTTTTTTTAAGCTATTAATAGTTCTGCAATTTTATCTGCGTGCGCTCAGTACCAGAGGAGCTAATTGAAATTTTAGGCCTGGTTTTATACAGTGCAGATTAAGTATCTGTTCCTAAAATCAATGAACATTAAGAAAAACCAGTGCATAACAATGCACATAGTTGATTACAGTTTCCAGATGACAGTGAATATTGCTTTTCAGAATTGTGCCTTCCTCATGTACCTTCGTGTAGTACTCTGAAAAAAGCCAGATTTGTTTTCCAAGGACACATACATGTATTCCTTGCTTAGCAGGAGTATGGATGTGAAGGATCAGCTTACAGATGAAGCAAGGACCTGAGATCTTTATGACCTTTGTCTGTACCACATTGATCAGGCTTTTACATTCTTCCTTCCTCTCCTGTCTGCCTGAAATAAATAAATAAATATAGTGAAGTAAGTGTCAAATTAGAGTCTGAGAGAAGTTGGAAACCAACCAGTTGTGCTTCCAGCCAACTTCAAAGAGTGAGGTTGTTTCTTTATTCCTTCTGCAACACAGAATCTTGTGGATATGGGCTCCAACTGTTTCTCTGAAGTCAAGTTTTTAGGCTGCTTTAAGATTGCTTCTATGTTTTTCTCCTCCCTTTGTTTCTTTCTACAGAGTCTTGGCCAGCTCCAGGACTACCTGGTGATCATTAGCATTTCAGCAGGAGACAATGAATGGAGAGGCACATGTGTCACCTGTTCCGAGGTGACACTGCAGCCGTCGCTGCTCTGCAGGGGTGCTCCAGGGATGCTGAGCATCAGGGGGCTGAGATTCCTGGAGAGAAAGATCTGGGGTTTCTTTGAGCACTAAATTGCATTCCCTTAACAAGTGATCAAGTATGCAGGAAGAAAAATGTTTTATAAATCACTTTATCCTGCTTCAAATTATATTTTAAGAAATACTAAGTTAAATCCTAGCAATACACTAAGATGTCTTTCAGGAATTAAATGTGACAGCAAAGAATGGACTTTCAGTTTCACCTATTCAAGGTGATGAATTGGACCTTTTTTTCCTAATGCTCCACATCCTGCTGCCATCAAGGACAATGACAAACCCCTATTGACTGTAATGGGGAACGGTTTGGCTTTTTATCAGGGCTAAATTCTAATTAAGCCTGAAAAAATAGGTCTTCAGCCAACTGTACTTTGCCATGCCAGTACCACATCTGGCCGGCATATCTTTAAATTGTGCATATTCAATCTCCTGTTGCTGCTGGGATTTTCACCAGCTTTGCCCCATGCTATGGACACCTGGAGATGCTCTGAGATGCTGAGCAGTGGATCTTGCTGAAAAGGTGTGGGAAGGGGAGGATGTTCCCACTCTGGAGAGGTGCCAGCTGATCACCAGGGGGGTGCGGCATCCTCCACCTCTCTCACACAGCGATTCTGCTCATATTGGCCTAACAGAGCATGTGGGAAGTGCTTCCTGTCCACTCCTTGGGACTAAAGCTGTCCCCACCACCCTTGGGCGGGTGTTCCTCACCCTTCCCAGGCCATGGGCTGCCCTCAGGGTGCTGCCCTGGCTGCTTGCAGATACGTGTGAGCAGCAGCTGTAGCTTTGGTGGCAGCACCGACTGCCCTTCCCCTGGATCGTGGATCATACTTCCATATGGGATGAGGGACAGTGATGTGCCGAGCTTATTAAATACTCTGTAATGCAATCCTGAAGTGACCTCAATCCCGCCTCCTGCTTCTCTCACCTTGCAGGCAAGAGAGGTAATGAGTGAGCAGAGATGAGCGGAGGGGCAGTGCCAAACCTCCCTATTCAGACAGGAGCAAATTAAAGATAACAATGCATTGCTGAGGCTGGAAATTGCCGGCGGGCAGAAGAACAGTGTTACCTGTCTGGATTGCTGAAGGCACTGCTCACTCCCTGCTCATCCAGTTCATGGATTTTGTGTTTCATTTCTTCCCCTGAGTTTGAAATGAATTTATAACCCATTTCAAGAGCTTTCCACACTTCGGTCATACCTTTGTTGAGATGTTTCTTACTTCCTACAGTCAAATTTGGATGGTGGTCCTGATTAAAGCTTCATTTGCTTTTGGATATTGCCAGCCTTACAACATTAGGAAGGTGGGAATGGCATAGGAAGCATGAAGTTTGTTTCATTATTATTCTTTTTCCTTCCTCTGCCTTTTATTATCTTTTTTCTTAAGCCTCTGAGGAATTTCGGGAGTAAGTTCAAACTTCTCTTTTCAGAGCCATAAAGTTCTTTTCCTGTTTCAGAAAAGAAAGAAGGTTTATGGAGTTTTGTGTTTGTGGTTCGTGTGTGATGGCTCCAGGAACCAGGATTTTAACCCAACTACACAGCTGGGTGACGTGATTCCACAATGTGTTTCTACTAACCCATTTTTGGATAAACCTGTTTTTATTCAAGCATCAAATACCTTATCAGTGTTTACCTTTGGTTTATGTGGATGGCTTACACTAACTTCTAGTTAAGTGCAAATGCTGACACGAAGTAGGCAGCCGTCAGGGATCAGCCAGATTGTTTGGAGAGCTCTTCCAATTAACTGTGTTACTTTGTGAAGAGAGAGTTTAGATAACCAAGAGGAGCTGCATTTTATAGGATATATATATGTGTGTTTATTTATAGCTCCATATACATAATGCTTCCTATGTTGGAGGGGACAAGGATACTGTTAGTCCTAAAGATATATTGGAGTGCAGAGGGAGAGAAAAGGGCTTAGTCCTCTCCTTTGTGCAATGACTGAAAAATTGAATAGCTTTCATAAATGTTTCTTCTTCATGTTTGACCCCATGGGTCTGTCTCATGAGTGTATTTAAGAGGAACATGCCTCCAGTGTGCTGTGTCCGCCAGCTTTGCTCCCCACGCCCGAGGATGGCACAGTGTGTGCTTTATTTCAGTGTGTGTGTGTGTGGTTATTCCTATATGAATATTTTAAAATGGTTCATGGTGGGGAAAGGAGGAGAAACAAAGGGCTTGTCATATTTTCTTCTTTAAAACAACCAAATAGAAATCAGTGGCTTTGTACAGATCAAGGATGCACTAACTGTGGCCAGCCTCTCTCTCCAGGAATGTATCAGGCTTTATCCAGGATCTCTCTGTGATGCTTTGTGCTTATTAGAAGTCTGAATGACACTTCATTTCGGAGTGACACTTCATTTTCAGAACTGACTTGATTAGCAAGGTATTACCCATCTTCAGATCTTTGCATTCGGTTTATTCTTTCGCCCTCCTTTGTTGGGAGCGGGATAAAAAAAAAAAAAAAAAGAAAAAAAAGAAGGGGGGAGAAAAAGAGGCAGGGGGAGCGGGAAGGGAAAAGAAAGCTTTTCCCTTTAAAGTAAAGCCATTCTTAGGCTTAGGCTTTTCCCGCAGATGCCGGCGCCCGGCTCGGGCGAGCGGGAGGTCCAGCGAGCGGCGGAGATTGTCAGCATCATGTGGTGCGTGCCGTGGGTGCTGTGAGAGCCGTGTTTATCCAGGGCCATGTGGAGGTGGGCGGGTGCCTACCCGGGGACAGGGGGACAGGAGAAGCTGGGCTCCTCCAGCAGCCACGCTGTGAATAGCCCACATTGACTGAACTGTCTAACCGGACTAATTTGCTGTGCCTGTGGGCTTGATAAAAGAAGCAGCTGCTGGAAAGGGCTCGCTCAGATGCATGTAGATGAGGCTGTGGACTGCCAGAAGGATCCAAGCAGATTTTTTTTTTCCTTCCTTGCTGCATTTCTGCTCGAATCCCTACCTCCGGCTGCCGTGAAGTTGCATTGATCAGGTAAAGTGTTTTAGTTGTTCGCTGCCTTGGGTGCTGGCTGTCCAGCCCGCGGGATGGAGAGCGGGATGGAGAGCGGGATGCGCTGCAGGGGTGGCAGGAACAGCTCCCTTTGGAGCAGACACACATTTTCACTGCTCCCTGCAAGCTGGCAGTCGTGAGGCTTTGAAAATTGTGCAGCCATGTTACACAGCCACAATTATTTCCCTTTCTCCCCCTCTCCTCCCCGTTTAATTTTGCTGTGATCTAAATAAGGCTAAGTCTGGTGTTTCTCGTTTGCATCTGTCGATGTACCAGCCAGCCATGTTTTTCATATGATTATGTGCTGTGCGGGTCTTGCTGGGAATGCAAAGATGTTCGCTGTCCTTTTGGAGTCAAGCCCTTTACGTCTTCTCCTGGGGGGTGGGGAAAAAAAAAAAAAAAGAAAAGGAAAATATCTGTAGCATGCTGCATGGATTTCTGTGAGCGCTGGGGACGCGGGCTAGAGGGCTCGTTTGGGAGCAGGGGGAAGATGAGAGCTGAAGGCTCCCCACATCCCCTCACCCACCAAATTTGATTCTTTGTATTAAAATAGGTGTTGCCCCATATCATCCCCGCCAGTCCCTACCCCCTCCCACATTTGCATCTATTTTTAAGTGTTGATTGAATAAAGCTATGGCTCAGCTGGAGAAAATGAAGAAGAAAAAAAGGATGAAAAGGATGGCCTTTTGTGTGGAGATCTTTTGTGCGGCTCACCCGCCCCCCTACAGCTTCCCGGGGTAGTACCAGCAGCCTTTAGTTTCACTGGCTGCTGCCTGCAAAAACAGCCTTGCAGAATTTGGGGAGGGGGCGCGGGGTGGGGGGGGAGCTCCGATGTGTCTGCTTGCAGCGTGAGAGAGATGTTAAATGGGATTGAGAATCCGCAGACTGGAAAATGCTGCACAATTTAACGGAAAGGGTATTACCTGCAGGGATTAACCCTATTTACTGACAATCTCTCCTCTTTCTGCTTCTTCACTTCACACTTGCTGTGTAATAGCTGTTGCGTTTCTGCAGCAGGAGCCTGGGTGCTTTGGAGCACAGGAGTGATTTTATCTGACACGTTTAAGAAATGCCCTGTAAATGCCTTAAAACCCAAGTGTTTCACTTCTCCTCGAAGGAAGCCTTAGAAGGTGGTGTTGTCCCTCCCTGCAAATGTGTTAATCAGCAGGTTACACCTTGTGAACTTCTGTGAATGAGTTCAGAATTCATTCACTGTGAATATTTCCCCACTTTCCCCCACTTTAAGTGCTTCCACCCCAAATGTATCTATGTGGAATCCTTCTTTTAAGTGTTGCCACTTTTGGGGTCAAGGCTGGTTTGCTGTGGTGGGATTAATGGCTCCTGTGTTATGGGAGGTGCTGGGTCTGTGGGGGAGCCCTGGCATTCCCTTTTGCTTGAAGAAGTGCTATTTTATCCCCACAAATACATACAGACAGAGATCCTGGCTACAAGGGGGCGATTTTAAGCTGGTCCTTGCCCTCACTGGAGAGTGGAACATCTCTTTTGTGCTAGACCTCATTTTTGGGCTCTGCTGTTTTACAGAGGTGGGGGAGCACAGGACCTTGAGCACCCTCACCCACTGGAGAGCAGAGCATTCAGCTCAGTTCGTGTTGCTCTGCTTTCCCTGATTCTCAGTTCCTCATTCGTGCAAACTTGTACCTGGATACAGAAATTTGGCTGGCACAGCATATTGCAGCCTGATTGCTGTTGGCCCCCACAGTCAGAGCTGAGCATGTTGCAAATTGCAATGTGCCAATATGGGCTGTATCGAAAACCTGGTTTTGTCATTGTAAAAGCTGTAATTAGGCTTGCAACTCGGTAGCTTTGGACACACATCATTCATCCCTGTGGGAATATGGGGGAGTCGTCGTGCAAATGTTTTCCAGAGTTCCAGAGAGCGTGGAGTGGGTCCAGGCCATTCCTGGAGGGATCTAAACCCTAACCCAGCAGCCTGAGCTTTGCTGTGCAGGATGTCGCTGCCTGATTAATCCCTTTTCTTGTGGGATATGGGCTGAGCAGAGATTGGCTATTGTCAATGTGAATTATGGAGTGGATGAGCATGTCATCTGTTGCTTTTAGTGGTGTGCACTCTAAAATACTCATGCAGGCAGCTGAAATAGGCTGAAAGGAATCTGAAGGAATGAAAACAGTAGAAACTGTGAAACTTCAAGTTACCTGTGGGCTGTCTCATCAGAGGGGGATGCTTTGTGGGGGTTCAGATGCCTCTAGTAGGATCAGCACATGAAAAGATAAGTCTGTCTCAGTTATCAGTAGGGTCAAAAAAAATCAACTATCAATTTAAAAACAACAGCAGCAACAAATCATTGGATAGAAAGGCAGTTTTAATTTTCCAGTTTCTGGGGAAATTTCCAACTATGATTTTTATCTGCTTTTTGTTTGCCTTTGTTTTTCTCCAAGATGAAAGCAGGTGAACCTAGAAATAAAACAATGAACTTCACATAGAAATATTACCAACCGGAAGTGTAAAATAGAAATTACTGGAATTGAAAAAAAGATATCTTTTCCCCTGTCATCTGCCTTACAGGCATAATTAAAGCTAGGACCAGGTTTCAGACAGAGCAGTGATTTTCAACTTGACGATGTCATTTTAAGCCCTCGCTGGTTTCCTCGCCAGTGACTGGTGTCTGGATGGATACATGATTTAAAAGCCAGTTTGCAGCATGAGGTGCTGTGTTTCAGCTGTCCCTTCACAGTGTATTTAAAATACTGGTCTTCATGAGTCTTCTGGCATTTTGTAGGTTGGTGAGATTATCATACCATTTTCTTAGGTTTCAATTTTTTTAAAAAAGGAAAGAAAAAGCTTTTTGAGATTTTGGATAGTAATAAGTAAATAAAAAAACAAACAAACCCTCCATGTGACTGCCTAAAAGAGTTTCACCCATGATGATGATCTGCTGTATAGGTTGTCACTCTGCTTAAATTCCACAGCGGAACTGTGACACCATCTGTTCCCTTTCACTGTGTGCAAAAAATGGTTTCCTTTCATTAGCATTAAGCTGCATAAAGAGACTGGAGACCTAGAAATATCCCAGTCTTTCCCTGACACATACCTTTTTACGACAGAGTTCATTACAAACATCACTCTTATTCCTAAGAGAGAATGGGAGGGTTTGAGTTATATGCTATTAAAGGTCTTTGAATAGCAGGGAAATAAAATAAAAAATCACCCCATCCATACATTGCAATAAAACCAGAAAGCTTTCTGAGATGTGTTAAGATGATGTTGATTCAGAACAGCTGTCTTTACTATTGCATCCCCTGAAGGCAGTAGGGCTGCTGTCTGCCAGTGTTGGTGGTATCTGGGCTGCTTTGGGGCCTCTGGGATGCAGTGATTTCCTGGGCGTGGGACCGACCCCACTGTGCCCATCCTCAGAATGTGAGATTTTAACTTACCGTAGCCCTCTTTTCACTAAAAATTCACATCAGAGACCTCTAAAAAAGTCCTCGAAAGGCCCTCAGTTGTAGAATTGTCCTCGAAGTTATGAA
This sequence comes from Acanthiza pusilla, assembly GCA_036630365.1. Lineage (NCBI taxonomy): Eukaryota > Metazoa > Chordata > Aves > Passeriformes > Acanthizidae > Acanthiza > Acanthiza pusilla. The sequence continues at coordinate 6,402,302 of JAXCHO010000001.1, forward strand.
TTTTGCTTTCATTGTCTCTTTTCATTGACCAGACTGTGTTTTAATGTTATTTTAATGCCAGTGCAGTGACCTGTTGGCGATGACACAGAGATGTGTATTCAGCACTGCCCTGATGCAGGCTCCTCCTCTGGCCCCTGCCTTAGGATAACCTGGCAGATAAATGCAAGTTGGGAGAAATCAACATCATCCTTCTCTGAAATGCTATCTATATGTAAATCTGCAGTGCCATTTATTCCCCTTTAAAAGTTGCAAAGCACTTTCAGTTCCTGTTTAGTGGTTGCTCCCTCTGAATTACATGAAGCAGCGAGAGAGGTCAGCCAATGCTGTCCTGCGGGAATGAAACCTCTTTTTGTTGTTGTTCCACTAAGCTGTTGCAAATAACATTGGAGATGCAGCGAACGTAGAGCAAAACAAGCCACCAGAATTACACCGCATACCCAGTGGATCTCAGCATAAAATATTAATCAGGCACTGCAGATCTCAGTTGTCATCTCCTCGTATGGAACAAGGCACAGAGCCCCACTCCACCCCTTCCTCCCGAAGGTCCCAGAATTAAAATATTTGTCAGCTGTGATTAATAAAGACACCTGACTGAGCCCTTGTTGTCAGGGAAGAGTCTCTCAGCATTTTGGATCAGACTTCAGAGCCTGATAAGCACAAGCCTGTGCTGAAGGGAGGGCAGCATTCTTGGTTTAAGTTTGTGTCAACTGGTGAAATTCAGTCCCTCAGTGGTGACAGTGTTGGTCATGACTTAAAAGGTAGTTTTGCCCAAGTATCTTTTAGTGACTCCTAGTTCCTTTTAACCCCATTAGTTTTTCTCTTTTTGAACAGTGAAAAGAGCACTGTTGCTCAGGTGCACTTTGAGACTTCAGTTCTGGTGACATCTCCCATTCCAAACCAATTTAATACCACCAGAGCTCTTTCTCTACAAGCTGACAGGCTGGGGTGAATGAGTTGTCAAGGTGTAGGAACTTTGCTTGTCATGCAGTCACAGGGAAAGGCTTCTAAAAAAAGATATACTCTTGGATTTGGTGTTGTCTGAGCAGCTGATAATTTATTCTTCACCCATCTAGTGAGGACCTGCTAGTTCCTGGTCAAAAGAGCAGTGTGTCCTGAGCATAAAGCATAAAGCATTTGGCTGGTGAGTTTATGCCTTAGAAAGAGACCTAGGTCTGTGGGCTGCTGCTGTGCATGACCTGTGTTCGTACAGATGGAGCTGACATGAGCTTTTCTCCACCAGAGCCTTCTCTCCACCCAAGCAGCAATTTGCATAAAATGTGTCAGAGCTGAATAAGTTTTAGATTTTTCTCCTGATGCAAAATAGAAGGTCTGATTTTTACTACTCAGATTAATTGGAGAGAATTTGACTACAGCAATGTCATGACAGTGGTAAAAGAGAAAGCAGGTCTTTGTAACTGCCTGCACTGTGAAAGTCCTGGGAGCAAAACAAATCCTGTGAAAAGCAGTTCTGATTTGGGGAAATTCTCCAGGAATGGCTCCTCTGAATTCTCACCTAAATCACATTGCTTCAAGTCACAGTTTTCAAGATGGCCTACAACAATACGGAATCTAATTTGTGGCAGCAATTTGTGATCCAGTGTATAAGGAACTGATTCGAGATAGAGATGGAGGAGGCAGGATGTGTTGGGATTCAAAATGCTGGGCTGCAGACTTGGCTCATCATGACACAAAGTTAACATCACCCTCCACCACCCTGTCCTGGTGCAAATTCCCCATGAGGAGTCCCCAGGGCAGCTGAGCTTTGTGGCCAAGTGTGTGAGCAGCTGCATCCCACCACGCCAGTGATGGGTGTGTACCCAGGATCCAGTCCAGCCAGTGCGAGAAAAGTGGTGGATAGTAGAAGGAGGCTTGAGAAGGGGTAAAGCCATGATGCTGGAATGTACTGAATATCCCTCAATTATGCTCAGGAAAGAATCAGATCTTCCCCTCAGCGTGTGTTGTTGCATCGTGCAGATATATTGAGAATCTGTGTTAGAGCTGTGAGCAATTAACACATTTCCTGAGGACACATGGAGAGAAACTAAACTTGCATGTGATCGAGTGCAGTTCTGCCTTAATAGATCTTGGCTATGCCTGTAATTTGGAATGGTTTTGCTGACACACAACCGTGGTTAAGCCGTGGTGGTGTTCTGGTTGTGGGGACAGGGCTCGTGGTGCCAGTGCAGGCTGCTTACCCCACTGGTTTAGATGCTGTGAACCTTCCCATTGCAATGGATTCAGACTTTGATCCAAATCCAGACTGGAAGTTTTCACCTGGAAAAATGTGGTTTGGCTTCTCTTCAAGGCAATGCCTTCAGAAAAAAAAAAAAAAAAAAAAAAAAAAAAAAAAAAAAAAAAAAAGGTAATGAATACAGTTGAATGGGAAACAGTTTTATTTCCAGGTAAGTATTTTAAGGTACCTTGAGCAAGAACATTTTTGTAAGTTCAAGACCTATTGCATTTTTTTTGAAGAAAGATGAGACACACATGAAAAATAACCCTCCTTGCACCCAAAACCCATGCTGGGGAGAGCATGGGAGGACTGGCCTTTAATAACCTGGACTGGTGCTCTCTCCATGCTCCTGGAGCATGGAAAGCACATCCAGTTCTGCACTGCTCCATGCAGACCAGATGCACACTGAAAAAGAAGGACTGGGTGAACATCTGCAGGAGGGGGGAACAGCAGCCAGGAGGGTTTCTCAGAGAAGAGGAAAGGGTGGAGATGAAAAGCAATAGAACAACTTTTATGAGCTGGAGAATATTTTTCAGATTGTGAGGCATGGAGGAGGAATACAGACGGTGGATTTTTTGGATTTTTTTTTACAGCCTCAAGCTTCAGAGATTTGAGATTGATTTGAGATTAAAATTATATGATCTGAACATATCAGTGACTTTTCTCTGAAATTAGAGCTCCTGATAACTCTTGGATGCTATGCATGTGCTAAGATCTCATTCAAAACACTTGAACATAGATTTTAGTACTGTGCTGGATCAGGGCCACCATGATAAATAAAAATGTTAATGATTTTCCAGGCTCATACTTAAAATTCAGTGGTGGAAGTTTGCAAACGGATTGTGCAGATTGCCAAATTAGGTCCAATTACTCAAATTTAGATGAGCTTTGCATAAAACATACAAATGTGTTCAATGCAGTATTCTGCTTAGGTCTGTGATTTCATTTCACCAGGCTTATATTTGCATGAGTTCATTAAAATCGGTTCCATTTCTTTTTTCCCTTAGCATCGCTTCGAAAAAGTGGTATTTAAGCTGGGGAAAAATAGTAAAGAACAGACTTGTAATTATAAAAGGAAGCTAACTGGAGTCATGCAGCACCGCTGTGGTTCATTCTGTCAAAGAGGGAACTGGAGAGCTCATTACTGAGCCCAAAGTTCAAACTGACCACTCTTTGTCAAAGGTTCCTGATGTATCAGTCAATTAATTGCAACCTTCTACTCAATGGTTATCCAATCTCTGGAAAAAAATTTCTACTTCAGCAGGACTGCTCTTGGTTTGTATTCTAATTAATATTTATTCTTCTTATTAAAAATAAGAACTTGGACAAGGAAGCACTGCTCTCCTGTTTGTTAATCCTTTGGGACCAAAAAAAAAAAAAAAAAAAAAAAAAAAAAGGCAAGCCATCTCAGCCTAAACAAATGAGAAAATCTCCAGACAGACTAAAGGTTTTAATGAGGTTGTTACCTCTCTCTAAAGCCACACGACCCTTTCAAAAAGGTGATGGCCTGGCATCTCCTGGAACATGGAGACATGCCTACTTGTCTCTACTAATGGCTTTATTTATTGTTGTATAAGGTATCCAAATGTCAAAATAATATTTATGTTTATTCAGAGGTACCACTTAGTGCTCCAGTAAGTTATGGTTTGTTATTTGGAAGTTATTTTATCTAGTTCATGGTCCAGATGTGAAAAAGCACTCACTTTGCATGCAAAACCACTGTTTAAAAGAGAACTGTAATATAGCTCTACACCCCCCATATGTGTATCTGTATTGGCATAAGAATGAATTATCCATGCTGTGAATCTGAACACTATTAAATAGCAGTTTAAACAATAATCTCCAGCAGTCTCAAAGAAACCCTAATGTTTAATAAATTGGTAATGAGCTGCTTAAAAAGTGTATTATGGTATCATAACAGCAACTTTGCAATTGAGATTGCAACTGTTTTTCTACTTCAAGCGGGTTCTGACTGTCTGTTCTCACCCAGCCTTCTCCAGAGCATGGGTTTCAACTTGAAATTCCTTGTGTGTGATGGCAAGGGGCTGTTCCAGCTCTCCCATTCCCCATCTGCTGAGGGTGGTTGCACAAGGTGTTCCCTCTCATTCTCCTGTGTTGTCAAGATGTAGTGATTTGGCTTTTGAAAGAGTGTTCTGGCTCTTGGATAAAATGGAATATGTCAGAAATTATTTTGTGTAGGAGAAAGAATATAGTTGTTTGGTTGACTGCCATGACAGTTATGCAGGTGTTTGCAGAATAGTGGAGTTGTTTGAACACTGTAAAAATTCGTGAGACAAATCCTCTCTGACCTCGGTAAACCATGCAAACCTTAGTTACTGCTTGGGTGTGGTAGCTTAAATACCTTTCTGTAGTCATAAAATAAGCCATGAAAATAGAACCTGATCTCTGGAGAATGCAGAGTGTCCTATTTCCCCACTTCTTCCCAGTACAGAGCTCTTAAAAATCCGTGTGTGCTGGATCTGCCTTTGTTAGTGCAGCCCCATTCGGTGTAGGTGCTCCTGTGCCCTGCGCTTCTCCCGACTGGAAATGGGAACAGTGGCTCCATTATTTGTGGAATGATTCCTGGTGAATGCTAACGTTGCAGGCACTTCCTCTGAGTGCCCTGGTGCTGTCAGCGTGAGTTTTTGCAGTGGGAGATGTGATTTTGCAGGGAATGCAGTTACATATTTTGTTTCCACGCTGTCACAACCAAACCAGGCAGGGCAGGAACGTCTGGCGCAAGTGGCTCTCAGTTGCTTCCTCCGTGAAAGCTGTTGCTTATTCATTTCATTTGTTTCAGAATAAAACCCTCTAGAAAATACAGACCTCCAAGTGATAATTGTGTGAAGTTTTGAGGCTAACCTCAGTGGCTGAGCTGTGAAACAGAGGGCTGTAAATACTGCACTTACCCTTGGACGACAGTCTGGAATGAATGTTTTGGCATTTTCACTCCGTCTGTCGCTTCCAGCCAGACACTGATTGTATCGGTCTGAGTTCCCTGATCTAAAAAAAATTACACTGCTCGTTTTTAGGTGCCTGCCAGGACTGCAGTTAGACTTCATGGGACAAGGAGTGTGCCCTGTTCCGTGGGACAGCGTGGCTCCCTGCCCGTGCCAGCCCTGCTGCCCTGGCGCTCAGAGCGGTGATGTATCTGAGCTCGGTGGGAGCCAAGGTATTTGACACCTCTGAAAAATGAGCCTTATAGCAAATAGACTGTTCAAGCACTTTATAAAAATGAAGTCTTTAGCCTTTCCCATATAAAACAAGACACCAAAGTGAGGCACAGGAAGGAAAGCCAAGCAAAGAGGTGGCTGCAAAACTGAAGCCTTCCAGTGTCCGGAGCAAGCTTGCTCTGCCAGGATGTGCCCTGCTAGAGAAGCAGGGGGGACAGTAAAGGTAACTAAAGAAAAAAGTGGCTAAAAAGAACATTTAATCTGCACTCTTCTGATCAGATGTGCTTTGAGGCTTCTCTTTGCCTTTGGAGGTCAGAAGGGGCTTGCATCTGCAGCTGACTTGGCCAAAATTAATGTGACAGAGGGCAACATGACTTGCAAACCACGTTTTGTGATGATGGAGGTATGGGGGGAGATGTGGTCCACACAGGATGACATCTTCTGGGTGTCACCTCCCTCACAGGAAAATACAGGACATTTCGTCTGTGGGAACTGGCTTGCTGTACGTGTCACCCTAACTTGTGTCGTGGTGTTTGGTCCTCCAAGAGAGGGCTCTATTTGAGCTGATGTGAATGTATTAACTCAGGAATCTCTCTCTTGTGTCTTCCACCTTGAGATTTAGCAAGCATTGCCTAGATTTGGATTGTCAGGACTTGAAATATTTCTTGGTCTTCCTATTTAAGTGAGATGCATTGTGGCTATCTGTATTTCCTCCAAATTGAGGCAGAAGTAATGCTACCACTCCCTGCCTTTCCAGAGACAGAAAAATCAGGGCCATCAGTGTTGTGCACTTGGGCACATTAGAGGTTGGCCTAATTCAATTCAACTTAGGAGATAAAATACCCTGAGTGCTCTTAGGTTTGTTGAGAAACGAGTTAAATGTTTACATACTCAGTCTGTGAAGCTCTTGGAGCGTGGCTTAATGGGCAAAGCACAGCAGTTAAGGTATGTAGGTGGTGGCTGTAGATTTGTGCTTCTGACCTTCTCTTGTAACCTTGGGAAGCTTTTCCTTTTCTGTAAAATAGGGATAACAACACATCCCTGCTTTAGCAAAGTGCCTTTAAGCGACCTGATGAAGTGCTACATACAACCAGCCCAGGATAAGGGCCTTTATCTGCTGCGTCAGTTATTCCTATTCTAAGGCTGGCTGCTGGGGGAATAAATAGAACCTGTTCCTCTGTATTAAGTGAGTGCCCGAGTTCACGTCTGTTCTATATTTAAACATGCAGTTATATGTTTTAAGACATGCTTCTTTACAGGTTTTGTTATTAAGCACATGTGCCTTTCACAGTGGCGTTGGGACCATAAAGTTTAAATGCTGGATGCAGAAAGGGGAGAACAAGAAAACCTTTTAAACCTGCACGTTATTAAAAATCCATTTCAGATGATCCCTGTGGAAATGTTACTGATAGTTTTGTTTCTGAAGGCAGACAGTAACTAGTCATGATTTTTCCAGAAAGGAAATGCTATGAACTGTGCAAATCCTAATGAAGGGGAAGTGGCTGATTTATTGTGAACAGTTATAGCTTTCTGATGTCGCCTGGATTTTATGTTAATCTTGTTGTGTGGACTGTGTGTTGGGAATAATTGAGAAACATGGAGGATTGAGTAGCTTTTGTAGTCCATAAATTATTGTCTAGTGAGTGTAGGTTATAGCCTTGATCAACATCAGCATCGGTTTCTTTTCTAACTTTTCCAGAATTTTAGGCACCTTAAAATACCAAGTTATGACACATAATAGAGTTCAGAATAGAATTGTGTCCTGTAGAAGATTGCTTCAAGGAGGGATTCCTTTAAACCTGAAGAAGAGAGGACAGGAGGAAGTGAGACATTAAAGAAAACCCAGCCTATGTAAAGTGGAAATTCTCTCATTTGAATTCTGAGCGTATGTTCCTTTAGACATAAAGAGAAACAATGGCAACAGCACTGCTGTATTTCCTGCTCTTGCAGAAACTCGCAATGCCACATAAGACCTTCCATGCTGGGAATGATCAAAAGCCTCCCCCAGGTTTTTGGCTCACCCTTTGGTCTTAAAATGCCTTTTGAAGACAACATATGTGGAAGAAGTAAGAGCAGAGGACAAGGTGCCAAGGTTTCTGCTGCAGTGCCAGTGAATTCCAGGAGCAGCTGGGTGCGGTGGGAGGTGAGCACCTTTGGGCATCCTTTGAGGTGCTTCCAAAGCCCTGCTCTGCGGCTGCCCTGGCTGCAGGATTGTCTCCAGCCCCTTTTATTTTCTTCCTGGCCCTTAGAGGGGCAAATGAGCAGTGAATTATGCATGAACTGTAAGTTATCTCTCCATATTGGCTCCTGATTAGAAAGAAGCACCATGTAGCTCCTAAATATCTATTTTATTAGGGTTCTGCCGCAGTCTCTTGAGGGGAGCACAGCAGAATGTACAGAACTTAAAGCTGTGCCTGCAACATCTCTATCTTTATTAACAGGAATTAACACATTAAAAGGGGACTTTAAATGTGCATTATATAAATCAATCCTAGATTTCAGAGAAGAGTGTTAAATATGCTTTTGTAGAGTAAAATACGTGTTTGTGTGTGATGTGTATAGAAAGTATGGGATCAGGATAACTGAGGTACACCTATATATATATATTTGAACTCACCATCTTAGCTAGACTTCGAGCTTGTGACATTTACTGCTTAAAAATTTTTAAAAAACCCAATCCATGTCTGGCAAAAGCAAGTTCTTTTCTTCTTTCTACCCAGAAATTAATCTTCCACATGACATATTTCTAATATCACCCAGGTAGCTGGGAAATCCTCCTCCTTCCTTACAAAATTCAATGTGTCAGAGCTGAGGACAGGATGGGAGTGGATTTATACTGCACCAAGCAGAGCTTTTCTAGATGCAAAGATGCTGGGTGCTTAAAAAGGTTTCCTAGAGAGCTCAAGAAGCAATAACTTTATGGTACTGAAGTATGCAAATCTTTGCCTACTCTATGAGAGGTCCACCTCCAAACTTGAGAGAGAGCTGTGCAATCAGACTTGAAAGCTGTCACACTTAAAAGTTCTCTTTTCTTTTAGTGTTTTACTATTTCCTGCTGTGTTCCTATATCAATGTAAAAACATGTTCTGTTACAGTGCATGTATTTTTATTAAACCAGAGTCTTTCTAATTTTTCTGTGCACCAGTGTAGAAGAAGGAAAAGCTGCAGAGGCCTTCAGTGGACTGCTGCTGGGAATGGGCTCTGTATCTCCTGACGGGCTGTGGTCAATAAGGGTTATTTGTGTTTGTAACAGCTGATGAGTCCCATTCATGTTGGTTCTAGCATGGCTCCAACTTAAAGCTAAAGAAGACATCTTGTGCATATTGGACAGCAGATTTAAAGCTCTCACTGTTTTTTTTTTTATTCTTAGTGCAGTGTGGGGTAGCCTGAGAAGGGCACATTAGTCATGACCCAGGGCTGTGCTGGGTGTGCAGACACTCAGCACAAAATCAATGTGCGAGATTGCCAACAAGGTATGATGCAAACAGGGCAGAGCTCTGTGAACAACCTGTTGGGCAGGAGCTGGTGGTCCTGGCACCCTGGCAAGCCAGTGGCTGCCAGGAGGGGCCGTGGCTTTTGGAGCATCGCAGACAAAGGAGGCTGGGAAACCACGGGGTGGCACGGATGGCTGCTCACCTCTGCCCATCAGTGTTTCTGTGAGCACAAGTGCAGCATGGATGGAGCAAATGCTGCTGCTGGCAGGTGGATGGAATGAGATGGCAGTGGGTATTCTACAGCACAAAACAGCAATATGTGCGAGACAAAGGCATGTACTGACTTAGTAAGGTCTCATATAAATTAGTGTTTAGTGGTCTCTCTTTTTAGGAAAGAGATTCCGCTTTGGTTTTCTCCATGGGCTCTCTTTGATTTTCTCAATTGCCATGACCCATACCAGGGCAGATTTTTACTGTGAGGGTGGTGAGGAAGAGGTCACCCAACCCTGGCAGGGTTCAAAACCACATCAGATAAGACCTTGAGCAACCTGGTCTAGTGGGAAGTGTCCCTGCCTGTGACAGGGAGGGCTGGGACTAGGTTATCTTCAAGGTCTATTCCAGCCCTCTAACATTTTAGGATTCTAACGATTGATTGTCAGTTGGGCTCTCAATGCCTCACCACAACTGTCTTATAAACTCAGAAGCAGCAGAAGCAAAGGTAGAAAGAGATTTTGTGCCATAGCTCTACTTTTTCATTCCTTCTGCTTGAGGGAGATTAGGATTTTCTCCACCTTTCACCCTTGGCACTCTTCCATGTTGTTTTTAATTGCAAAGCAACATGGTGCTTCTTCCTCAGCTGGAAGAGTTGGCACATATTTCTTTTGTGCAACTGAGACAATAAACTGCTGTATTAATCACTTCACACAAGGTAATAAACAATAGCAGAACTGTTGCTTTTACCTCTCAGGTTTCTGCTAAAATAATCCAACTTCCTGAAGGCCTTAGAGGTGGGATTATAAAACCGGATTTAAGTCTGTGTCTTTCCTAGTGTCTTCTGCCTGACCTTGCCCTGTGTGAGATACCAAAAATCTCATTTGCAGTGTGATTACTAAAATGTGGTCTTAATTTGGAAGCAGGGTTGTAGACAAACTTTGTGTGTCGTGTACCTGGTAAAGTCTCATTTAGGTGTGGGGAAAAAAACAGTTCCTGGCATCCTGAGCCATATGGCTTTCCGTGAGATTTGCTAGGTGCAAGCTGCCTTTCTTCTCCAGCAAGATTAAAAGGAAAACCGAGCTAGGATTGCCCTTTGGGGATGGTTATAAGTAGGATGTGAGAAGCCCTTCAAAATTCCTCTTCTCAGCGTTGCTTATTTTGCTAACAGCACAAAGCATCGTGCACACACCACAGCAGATAAAGGGAATTTGGAAATCAGAGACCCAAATGGGTTTTTCAAAGTCATGGTTTCTGATCTTTTGAGGTTGACACTGCTTTACTGTCCCTACCCACACTTGTAAACAGCAGCCTGGGAAAGCTCAGCAGGAGCAAGGATTTCACAGACCTCACATAAAGGTTGCAGGCTGGTGGGTTCCCCAGTGGGCTGGAGGAAGATGTTGCATTCTTTTTTTCTTTTCCGCTGAGGGATGGGAGACTCATGTAAAACCTTTGTCAGGAAGATGTTACAGTTAAAAACAAACAGGTGAGCTGCAGAAAGAGACCACTGGAATGCACTTAGCCCAGTGCAAAGGCAAGGAGAAATGAGTTTTCCTCCTTTATTTCACCATATTTAATTGCACGGTTGGTCTAAGGGGGACTCTGCAATGAGGTGCTGCAGCACAGCTGGGCTCTGGTCACTGCTAAATGGCAGTAGCAGGATTTAGGTGCTTTAAAATCTCAGAAAACCCCGCATTTTATTGTTTACTTTAATTTTTGATAGCAGCAAGGGTAGCTTGCTGGAATTTAAATACACTTAAGACAAGAAAATGGCAGAACAGAGCAATTCTTCAGGTTTAGCAATGTTTGTGGCAATATTTCTGTTCAGGGCTGTCTTGCAAACAAGGCACAAAGCAGGAGTGCCTGAAAAGCAGAAAACTGCAGCATTTACAGTGGAGAGGCTGTAGCTTGTCCCCACTGGGACACGGTGCCCATCAACTCAACAGCTGTTCTGCTCTGCAAGGACACTGCCAAGGTTGTTGGTGTCTGCAAATTGAGTGTCTTGCTGATGATCTTTTGTGAAGTATTTAATTTCTAGGTGAAGGAAGGAGGAGGGAATAAATTGCTTTATCCCTTGTCAGAGCTCTTCTTCATGAAGTGCAGTCATTCTACTCCCAGTTTGGGATTGGCTTCTGTATTTTTTAATTACAAAATTAAAATACTATAATGATTAAACTTTGCTCAGGAGCAATAGCAATCTCAAATGTTTAACAAAAAAAAAAAGAAGAAAGAAAAAAGCCTGTACGCTAAGTTTCTATGTGGGTCATGTGCACAGTATGTTACAATATGTTAAAAAACAAGGTCACTTCAGTATTTCAGTATTTCAAGGTGCTTCTGCAGGATTTCTGTGGCCTGGTGTGCTACTGCAAGTTCCCAGATGTGCCCATGTTGCCTCCATGAAGGAGAGAAAATGCCAGAGCTCCATGGAGAACTTAAATTCTTCAAGGACTGGCTACCAGAGCAGAATGGGCTTTGGGAAGATTTGCTTATAAGAGAAGCCTGCGTGTTACTTATCTCAATGAATTGGGCAGACAGAATCGTAACAGGATCAAGAAGTGATCCCCAGCTGATTCTCAAGTGCTTTGGGTGTTTCTTCACTGTCAAATTTTACTTTTTTTTTTTTCCAATGTGAAACAGTGACTTTCATTTCCATGAATATCACTCAAAATGCATGAGCTGTGAGCACACAGTTGGCTTCCTACACAGTGAGAATTGTGTATGCTTATGTGATTTTTCCATTAAAAAACAATGGTGGAAAGATTCAAAATTCAGAATTCATAAGAGGCTTCTTAATAAACATGGATGCAACTCAGAAGAGAAGCTTTTCTTTCCAAATTATATCGCTAGGATTTTTTAAAATAAAACTTGACCTACGTTAGCAGTCCCACCTAAAATAGCATACCTTGCAGGTGATTTCCATGTGGTTTTATTTCCTAGCAGATTGCTGTGCTGATGGCAGAATTTCTTTAATAATGCAACAGAAGTGTAAGGAAGGAGTGGTAACTCAGCTGCCAAGGCAGAGCCAGAGACTCATGGTCGATTTTGGAAGAAACCTGGAGATTGGAAGAGGTGGCAGAAGGTGTTGCTTCTGTGTTAGGTGGAGAGAGCACTGTCCTGTGGTAGATCATGGATATGTGACTGGGGAGAGGGAGGTGATGGAGAATGGACCAGTGAGTCTGGAAAAAAAAAAAAATCAATTTTGAATGCATCCAGAGACACAGGAGAAGAGATGGAAGAGGGAGAGGAGGGTGGAAGCACAATCTCAGGGACAGGATGAAGACGCTGGGTCTGTTGGGGAAGTACAGAGGGATTTACAGTGACAAGGAGAGATTGACACCAAAATTCAGAGCCACTGAGGCAGGCAGGCTGGTGACACTGGGTGATGATGCTGGGTAGGTTATGCTCTGGGTGGGAGGTAGCTTTCAGCTCAGCTGGGTGCAAATATCTACATCTCAGCTCATGCTCTAGAAGCCCTTTAAGGTCAGTGCAGGTAAATTGATGCTCCTGGAGTGCAGCTCAGCTGACCATGAGGTGGCTGTTGGCCTGAGCAGTGCCCTGGTGTGACTGTGGTGGTGTCTGGTCACAGAGCACAGGCGGTCTGAAGTCCTGGCTGGGTTTGGGGTGCCTGCCCTGCCAGGCTCCAGAGCCAGGTGAGATCAGTGCCACCCCCAGGACATGACCCACACCCCACTGCAGCTAATGACAGCATTTGGGTGCAAAGTAAGGGAATTCACCTTCACCAACAGCAGCAGGGGAGAGATTTAAACAGCAGCACAGCAGCAGGGGAGGTTTCCAGCAGATAAGGCTGAGCTGCTCCTCGCACGAGTGGCTGCTCTGAAAGCACAGTCCCGTTGGTTGGGTGCCCACTGAGTGCTAATAAGATGGCTTGTGCTGCATTATTTCATGAGGTGGTGTCAAAGGCTACCGAAGATCTTGTTAGTAGCTGCGGGAGGACTATGATATATTCTGATTTTGTTTTCCCTTCTCCCCGAGGAAAACGGTAATTTAGTACTTTTCTCATGGGAACCAAATGGTGGAATAAACTCTGGGGTCATGAAATCCAGTGACCCTGTTCCCTCAGGCAAACACGTAATATCATCCCTTTCATGAACTGATCAAATATTTGATCTCACAGAAACCCAGTAAACCACAGGTTATGCTGACAAAAATAAAACAAGCTTTTGTAGGGGAGAAAGAAGCATTGCTCTGTGCCTTTCCCTAGCTCTTTTGTTTGTAATTTTATGCACTGCGGTGTTAGTACTCAGGGCTTTACTAAGGTTGTAAATATAGGTTTTTAAGAGAAGATTTGGATTTGTTTAGTATTTGAACATCTTTGTGCTGTCCGTGGTAATTCTCACCTATCTCTTGGTGGCTTTGAAACGGCAGTTGTATTTATAAATGGCTTTAAGGTAACTGATGAAAGGGGCGATTTGCATGGAGAACAAAGTAGTGCTGAAACTTTGGGGGAGACCTATCCACACCTTTTGGTGCATGGGGAAATATAACATGAAAAGGGGAAAAGGTTTTTTGTTGGGTTTTTTCCCCTCCACTTCCACTTGTCTTTGTTCCTGCCCATGGAGAATGCCTGTGAAGCATAACTGCTTTATTCCCAAGATTATTTTCGAGAAGTGTAATCAGTTGGTCGAAAGTATAAATAACCTGTATCAGATTAAGTAAGTGAAATAAGGTCCCAGAATTGATATTCTCCATTATTATAAATGACCTTTCCTTATCACCCTGGAGAGGCAGCTAGCTGGCTTCAAGGGTATGTCCTTGCAAGAGTGTTGGAGTGCAGATCCATGGGTAACAGAGCTGGAAGGTTAAAAACAGACCTAAAGTGAGAAATAATTCTACTGAAGGTTTAGAGCTGATCACATAGCTTTCGGTGAGGGTTTTTGGGTTTGTTGGTTGGTGGTTTTTTATTTTTAATCGTAGAAGAACTGAGTGGTTGCTCACAAAATAATGACGAGAAGAACTCATCAAATTCCCACAAAGAAATTTAATCAAGTCCTCTGTCAATTTTATTTATTTGAGGTTAGTAACTGTAAATAACCTTTCTAAAATATTGCAAACCTCATCCAAAAACCAAACTGGGAGAAAGCTCTTGGACCGAGAAGCCACCAAACTTTCCCAAAACAGGGCTGGAAAGAGGGCTGGGGCCAAGAGCTGGTGCTGGTGGGGTTGTGAAGTGCTGCTGCACATTTCAGAGGGACGAGATGAGGATGCTTCTCCCTTTGCAGTCTCACCTTCTCCTCCCTTGCCTTTCCCCAGCCCTCTCCACGGTGGGGCTGCCACTGACACACCTTTTCCAGGCAGAAATCCTTCCGAGCACCAGGTCTGCGTTGCCCAGTCCTCACCTGTGAAGGTTTATCTTGCCTCACTTTTCCTTCTGTGCTTGACATCCCTTCTTGCTCCCTGCGCTGGGGCTCTGGTCCCCCCCTGCCACGGCTTGGTGCTGGCAGCCCCTGGTTGACAGAAGCTGATGATTGATGTTGAGGCTGGGAGCAAACAGCTGCTGATTTGATTATTACTGTTTCATCTCCTAACCTTTTGGAGCATTATGGGAATACTTATTCACCTAGTCACGCTTTAATGGCATTTGGTGCAGTACTTCCCCAGGAACAATGAAGGAGGGGTGTTGCGCAGAGGTAGTTTAGAAATTCCTGTTCCTGTTCTTTGTGTTTATTTACAGACATAGGGAGAGAAGCGAAGATCTTGCTGTATGAAGGAATGGAAAATTCAGCTGTTTGACTGGGAGCAGTTACAGACATAGATGTGCAATATGTTAATAAAGTAATTGTGCTATGTTGCTATAAAGAGGATGGCTTCATTATAAAATTCTTGGTTTAATACTGTCATTACAGCAGATGTATAGCATATGAACTAATTTGCATGCAGATAAGGAGGCTCTGACAGCTTGGTAGCATAATTACTGCATAGCATACAGCTCACTAGTGCTGGGAGCTGAAGCTGTTACTGGAGGGGTGCTCATGGGACTAATTACGTTGGCTTTGTTAAATTTAAAATAGTGTATAGCCAGGAAAGAGACCCTTCTCCTGTGCACAGTAAGTTAGAGAAGCCTTGAACTGCTGCAGCCATTTTAAGCCATGCAAATGCCTGGATCTCAGCACCTCCCAGTGTAGCGGAGTCACCGATTTAGATTTAACCGGGGTGCCTGGATCAGCTTTCAAACAAAAGGCTTGACAACTCTGATATCTCTGCATATTAAAACTCCAGTTAGGTCTTTTGGATAAGTGAACCAAACTGTAGCTGCAGTAACTTTGCTTGGTTCGGTATCTGATGGAAGTGGATGCTGAATGGGTGAACTCAGACTGGTGAATGGATTCTCCCCCCTCTCCTTGTGTGCCTATTGCCTTGCTCCATCACATCCGTGTCTTTGTGATTCGTCTCCACTTAATTTCGAGCATATTTCTGCTTCCTTTTTTTGTCTTTGCTTTGACTGTGTCTGCAGTTTTTAAAGATCTTATTATTGAGGTTCCTTTATGGATTTCAAAATGTTTAATTCATTACTAAGTCATTATAAACTGAAGGCATTTTATTTTCCCGGGGAAATCAAGACAGTGCCACAGGAGATTATTTTCCCCCCTGCTACTGTCAGATTAGCTTGCAGAGAAGGGAGGAATTTGTGAATGCACAGTTGACTTTGATTATGTAAGCTGGAAACTGGCAAACAGTATGGATTTATTTCAATTCCACTTACTTTAAAAAGAAATACATATTAAATTGGGAGTGCCTTGGGGCATCAGACAAGTGAGAAACCAAGCAGAAAGTGTGTATTCCCCCTGACCTCTCCTGCAGAGCTGTAGGTGATGCCAGGTACCTGTGCGGACAGAGCTGCAGGTGGTGCCAGGGGAGCAGGATGGTTTTGGTGATGAGGATGGGAAGGGGACAGGGACTGGTTTATAGCCAGGACGGAGCTCTCTGCCTTCAGGGAGGGGACGGGCTGCTGGTGAGTGTGGGGCACTGCGGATTCTCACTTGGGAGCAGCTTCTCCCCGCCCTGTTGGTGACACAGCTGCGAGGGAGCGGTGATGCTCGGACAGGTCCTGTGCCATCCTGCTTCGCTCAGCCCCCGGGAGATTTCACTCCTGAACCCTTTGGAGCCTGGCTCTCGTGTCAGGAGGGTCCTTCTCCCATATCCTTCCTTGCTGCCAGCCCTGGGATGGAGCTGGATGTGGAGCCATGCTCCTAAAAGTCATCAGCACCAGGGGACCACTGGGACACTCAGCAATTCTGTCCCCTGCTATGGGTAAGGACATTGTGCTCCATTTTTTAATGCATTCCCTCCCTCAAAGTAAATCTCTCACTTATCTGTCTCCATAATACTCCACGCTAAACAAATATTAACTTACGCCGTTTTTGCTTTTGTGCTAAATATTTGCCCAGGTATTTTATGTTGCAAAATTCAAGCTCATCCTTGTATGATCTGCTTGCGTTTTGTTAATCTGGGAATATTAATAGCCTGCTGGCATTACTGCTAATTTGGAGTTTCTGCTGTGGAGGGAATATAGTAACAAATTTTTGGAATGGTTTGTTAATCTTATCAATGTTCATTATGTATTTATTAATAGTAATAACAGCCAGTCATGGAAATGCATTTGGAATTTTTATCAATCAAACAAAAATTTTTTGAGAGGGTGATCATTTAAGAGGACATTTAATGTATAAATATGTAAAAAAATAAATATGGTAGGAGAAACAGTACAGGAAGACACTGAACTGAATTAATAGTTTTCACCAAAATTTTTGTCCTGTCTGATTCTTCCCTCCCCCCTCCTCCCAAGGCAAAGTAAAAACAGGAGGAAGGAGGGAAAGAGCCAATCCCTCTTAAAAAAAAATTACTCATTGAAACAGTTCTATTTGGGTTTTTTTAATATATTATCAGAGATTTCAAGGCAATTTTTGCAGGTTATTCAGACAGTTTTAATACAGTATCACATGCATGTTGAGATTTTTTTTCTTCTTTTTCCTTCATTTTTGGTGCTGAATTTGACACACATCAAAGGGTTTTGGTTTTTCAAAGGCCAGAAGGGAACACAGTTCTTTTGAAAATCAGGGCTCTGTGCTCTTTTGGGTCTCAGTCATGTAATCAAACCTTTCCCGGTCATTGCTGCTGCTCACTCCTCCAGGTAACATCACAAAGTCCTTTTAGGACAAGTCCTGAGCGAGTCCTTTAGGTCTCTTGCAATCACATGAACAATGAAAGGAATAAGAGCATCTCCGAGGAATCGTGATTGGACTTTGTTGTTGTTTCCTTACCGACTCTGCTCCTCCGTTTATGCTCTTTAGGCCTGCTGTTGCCACTCAGGAAACAGATTATCCAGCACTTCCCCATCTTCCAGCCCAATCAGAGATTCCTCCTGAATCAGCAGTGCTTATTATCTCCAACTGTACATAATTATGGTGGAGAGGTTGCACCACCATAACTGGATAATGTCAGCATTTCTATTACAGCGCCATACTTTTAGTGTCCTGAAATGGGGATATAAAATCTCACTTTAGCTTTATAGTCCTTCCAGTGGTGAGAGATAAGTGTGTGCAATCAGCCTTTAAGCAGTTAAAGAAACCCATAAAAAAATTCTTCTTTGGGATGTCAGTTGTGTAAAAGCTTGTTACAAACGGGGGTTAAATGCACTTTTGCAAAAACTATTAAGCACCTGAAGTTAGCAAATGGCCTTGAAAATATCAATAATGCACGAGCACAGAATGATTTGCAGGTTGGTGCAACAAAGGAAAAAAAAATAAAATATGTGGGCTCCAGTTTTAGCAAGTCTGCCAAAATGTTGTGAATATTTATGGGTGAGGAATGACTCCTGCAGAGCTGTTCTACTCCAGGAAACATTGAGTATACATATTTAACAATCTAATAGTACAGTTGTATAAAAACTTTTTTATATATTTAATCCTTTATGAAAATAGTATTTGACATGTGAGAGGTCAGCTTTTTGCAGTTGTTTTTCTTTAAGTTTTTCGTCGTATTTTTAACCCTTTTTCTCACTGCACTCTGCCTTCTTCCTCCTGTTCCTCCACTCCATTTGCAACATCATGAATTAAAGTCAGAAAGCTGGCATTAACCAAGAGCTTCTGCAGCATGAACCAGCCTGATTTCTTTAAAACATTTAATATGGTCTTTTTCAAACAGGAGAAGAGGGTCGTAGTTTGTCTCTGTTTAAGAACTTGGATGGAAGTTCTGCCTCATGCTCTGCCACTTATCATATTCGTGCCAGCAGAGACCAGTGATGATTGCAGGGCTCTGTCTGAGTTCTGACACACTTCTAATTATAGCATACAGTGCTGTAAACTCCAAAGGTGATAATGAAGGCTGGGCCCATGTGTCAGCAGAGCTTTGAAAGGGTAATGCATTCCTGTTCTGCACTGCTGGTCCTTATTTGTGTGTTTGCAGGCACCTAGGCTCCAGCAATGATGTCTTGCTTGTTTTCCCTGAGCCAAGAGGTGAAACATGCAGAGCAGCGGAGATGTGTAATTTTACCAAAGTAATTGGGTATTAACTATTTGTCTCTCCTTTGAGAGGTGCACAAGGAGAGGGGCAAGGGCAGGAAGCTTTTCATACAAGACTTTCAGTAATTTGTTGCCTGGAAACTGTTGACAGGTCTTTAGTGCTTTGCTGTCTGATACAAACTCCCTCTGCTTCTGAGCTTGGGCTTTAGGAAATGACTGACCCCTGTAAATTTGTGCTTATTTGTATAGCACAAATTCAGCATTTGTAAAATCAGGATGTGGAGCGCACAGAGGTGCACAGAGTAAGGGTGGGACTGTGTTGAAGATCAGTTAGAAAGTTGCCCTAGGAAGCTCTGTGGTGAGTGAGGAAGACCTTTTTTTGGGTTTTTTTTTTTCCCCAGAAATGATGAGTATAACCCTGGTGCTCTCTTATGCTTTCCTAATTGAGGTGTGAACCCATCATGCAAACCTTCACATATTCTGCTCTTTAATCTTAGCTTGTGAACCAAGCTAGCTCTCAGAGTGGAAGGGAACCAACTTTGCCTTCCTTCAGGCTCTCCAAGGAGAGAAAAAAATAACCTTTCAGGTTTTAACCACCACAAACACCTTCATGTCTGGATGACCTGACAGATCACTCCTGCTTCTTATTTTGGATAAGTCAGTGTAGTCTCTGTGACAGATTTAGCCTTCCGTTTGCTTTGCAGGTGACAAGAAGTGTGTCTTGGAGCAGATCATGAGGGTGCAGCACATGACATCTTCTGTAGCCACTATTGCTTAGTGGGCAAAGTAGGTGGAAGTGGCATTATTATGGTCCGGTGTGGGAGGCGTGTTCCCACCTGGGCTTCTCATCCCTCTTTGATGAGAAAGTTGGGATCTTGTCCCAAGGTCCAAGTTACGCATTTGAAAGAGTCGCTTGACTCTTGTGGATGTGTTACATGTGGGCCAAGGGTACCAGAAACACCTGCAATGATGCAATTTCAGCTTCCAGGAGGAGCAGAGGTTGTCCCCTGCCCTTTGCCATGGGGTAGAATCAGCTGAGGAAGAGACAAATCTAATTTAGCAGAGGTTTAACAGCTAGCGTGCTCCAAAAATTTTGATATATGTTGGGGGCAAATCTGACATAGCTGAAGTTATACAAAAATCAGGCATTTTTTTCCTTCTGTTCTCACCTATTTTTGTCCAAGCGAGGGACTGAAACCCTGTTGGTGAGGGAGGGGGAAATTCCTTGAACTGGTATGAAGAAGAAAGAAGAAATCACCATGGTCCCCTCATGTGCTAAAGCAGAAAACTGCAGCCCTGTACCAAGCTGAGAGCTGAGGAACACGGTCCTTTTGGTTCATCCATCCCTTTTTGTCTTTCTAAATACGTTCTTTCCGTTGTGTGTTACCAGCTTCCATTTGCCTGGCCCACGATCATCATCCACAGCTGTTTCCAAGGTTATACAGAACACCATTTAAAATTAGTGGGTATTGTTTAAATCCAAATGCAGCTCCGGAGGGCTGCCAGGCGCTGCTGCCCAAAGGGATGCGCGAGGCCGCGGTGGCAGCCGGAGCTGGGGATGTGGCAGGGGGCACTCGGAGGTGAGGAGGGGGTGGCAGAGGCTGAGCACGTGGCACTGCGCTTATCTGCGTGGAAACTCAGCACCTCGCAAACTTCTAAACCTTTAATCTGCAGCCGGAGTTTATGTAAGCCTGCGTGCGGAGGTGTGAGGGTAACCGGGCTGGAGGTGAGCGCGGAGCGAACGGGGAGAGCTCTGGGGGTAGAGGGGGTATCGGGGTCCCGGCAGGGAACTCGGGTCAAACCTGAGTTATGGGGAGAGGGTTTGCGTTTCGAGGTAAAAATGAGGTGATCCCTGGTCGGAGGCGCCAGCTCGGGCTGTTTGCGTGTGGCTGTGAGTTGGTGGCTCTGTGGAACGAGACACCCGAGACTGTGCCGTGGGAATGAATGCTGGGGTGGGAGCGGGAAGGACACCTGGTCTGGCTGTGGGATTGGGGGTCAAGCAGGGACCCCGTCAGTCACTGGAGCTGCTGCCATGAAGGGGCTTCGGTCCCAGCAGCTGTGACAATCTATAACAAACCTATTGATTATGGGATTATATAGAATTATATATAACAGTTCTCTATATATAACAGTACTTTAAATAATGATATATATATAAAATTGTATATATTTATATGTATACACAAATTATTAAATACAATCCTGGGCCAGGATCTGCTGGTCCTGTCACTTGTGTGGTCTCCCTGGTCCCCCCACACTGTGGAACAGCACTGACCTGGGAGCGAGTCTCACCCAGCACCCTCCTCCATCCCCTCTCCATCCTTCCTCCATTGTCGTTCTTCTCCAAGCCCTCCTGGGCTTTCAGCATCTTGGGGGAAGCGTTTGG
The DNA here is from genome assembly GCA_036630365.1 of Acanthiza pusilla. Lineage (NCBI taxonomy): Eukaryota > Metazoa > Chordata > Aves > Passeriformes > Acanthizidae > Acanthiza > Acanthiza pusilla. The sequence goes on from JAXCHO010000001.1 coordinate 6,423,217, forward strand.
GTCTGGACAAGGCTCTCAGGCACACAGTGGGATTATTGGGGTGTCCCATGCAGGGCCAGGAGTTGGACTCAATGATCCTTGAGGGTCCCTCCCAACTCAGGATGTTCTGTGATTCTGTGAGTGTGTGGCTCTGTGCTGTAAGTGTTGATCACAGGTGTGTAAAGGTCCTTGGCTGGATTTGAAGCTGACTGTTGCTCATAATCCAGACACACGATCTCTTGCCCTTGGTAAGCTGCAGCACCTGCCCTAACAAATCCATAAATACTTGGCTGCTGAGCTCTGTCCTCGAGTGACTGCAGTGTAGATGTGCACTTAGTAAAACCTCATTTGAGAAAGGCCTGCTCTAAACAGATGAATGAGTTGGCTTGGATACCTTTAAAAAGAAAAATCCTCTTCTACCAGCACGCTTTGCAACTCTGACATAATTTAGAACAACACTGTCCTCCTGAAAATTCTGCTACATGATTACAGTGTTGCCAGCTCTTGTGATTTGCACAGTTCAGAGGAGACCTTGAAGGAGGTCATTTAGTCCATTCCTCTACCTGAAGGCAAGAGCAGCTTTGCCTAAGCATCATCCGTGAAAGACGTGATAGGGAGAGTTATTTCTCTGCTATACATGGTTTCAAAGACACTGACCATTCGGACCACTTAGAGCTGCTAGTGCGGAGCCAGTCCTCCTCCAGATCTGAATTTTTGATGTTGTACTCTCTTAAAGTCTACCTTTAAGTGCCCCGTAATAAAGTAGCACTTTGGAAAATCTAGTTTTTACCTAGATGTTTGAATATCACCCAGGGAATCTGACGTCCTTTGTGTGGGAATGGTGTATAGGAAAATAGGATGTCACTAAGTAAACAGGTGCCATCAGCAGTCCAGGAAGTTACTGACCTGTGTACCACAGAGTATACAAAATAAACTACTCATTTATCTCTGCACTACTGTTAGGCCAGGGAGCAAGAACAACAATCGTTGGATGTCTGAGAATAAGCAGCTTTATAAATCCAGTTCTATAAGTATTGTGACCATTGCTACCTGACTAGCATGTATACCAGTCTAGATTAATTCACTATTATTTGTAAATTCATACATTGTGGTGGTAGCTCTTAGTCATGGTTTCCAAAGAGATGAGGAGTGTAAGCTAAAGATCATGAAAGAACACCAAAAATAGCCTGTAGATATCTTCAGCACTTGATCTTTCATTGTTTTTTTCCCATGGCCACGCACTCCACGCACCCACTGGTGCTAAAGCTTGCACACACCGAGTGGGGAATAAACCAGGAGATCACTTACTTGTCCATCAGAGAGGCTGCACCTAGATCTGTGACAAGCAAGAGTCACAGCTGCCACTGTCTGCTGTGAGCCATTCCTGCTCAATGACCCTGCTCTGTGCGCTGTGGAAAATACCTGCTTAGGGCTGTGGTAGCAAGAGCCTCTCATTGATCAAAGGAGGCTTCTCGAAGTTAGACTTCTTAAAAGTGTGTAAGTTCATCGCCATGCATTTATCTTTCAGAAAAATTCCTAATCCAAGCTGTGGCTGATCGATGGCTGCATTAATTATGCACAAAAGGGTCAATTCTACCAGCCATGTTCCCTTTGAATGCAGCTTTACCCTGGGAGGAATTGACTTGCATTATGCAGGTTGGACAAATTCACCTCCAGTCTGAACTTCTGTAAAAGTCTCCAGGGAAGGTCAAGTTTCTGTTATTTTCAATAATAAATGAGATTCCCATTGAGTAAAATGATCCAGGAAATCAGCTTCAGGTCTCGGAATAACAGTTTTGTGGTCTCTGATGGAGGGCTGGGAAGAACTGATAAGAGCTGGAAGAGAGATGAATGAATCTCTCCAAGCTGCAGGTTTTACAATTCTCACCTGGTAGAATTTGTTTCCAACAGAACTTTTTATTTATTTTGAAGGTTGTCTCAGAATTGTGATTTTCAAATACACTTGTTTACAGTCTTATCCTATCTCAAGTGAAATTTTTATTGGTGAAAAACAGCTACAACAATAAAGGAGAAGATGGTATTTGTGTAATAGACAATGATTTCTCACAGCTCACAGGAATGTCTTCCCCCCGCATGTTTTTCTGCCAAATGGATGTTTGGAAGCGTTAATAATTGCGTTTTCCCCTTCAACTCTGGAAGTAGCCTAATTTGGCTGAACAGTCAGAGGGGAAAAAAGAAATAATTAATGTGATTCATTCATCTAGAAAGTGTAAAGCATAACTTAAACAAATGGCAGTAGTGGTAGGAAAAATGCTATAGTGAATGTTTCAAACTTCAAATTTTCTGTTGAGGTATGAAGTAATCTGAAAGGAGTGAGTGGCAGTTCATCAAAAGAATGGGTTTTTACTTTTAATACTGCTTTATTGGCCCTTTCCACTTATTAATCTCAGCATTGATAAAAATATATGGGATAATGGGTAGTTGCTGCACAGAGCTCTAATTTACTTTACTGCAGAGTCACTGTGGGAAAGTGCTTTAGCTACTTTGGCTCTTTTGTATTGCCTCGAGAAAGAATTTTCCCCATGTGTTTTGCTCCAGAAGTCATCTGTTGTTTTTCAATGTATGCACATAAACAGCTCTTGCCATTATGCCTGAATATTGAGTCAGCAGTTCCCTCTGATGAAGCCATCACCAAGGCCTGTCACGTTTATCTGCACAGATCAGCATCACAGAGCACGTAATGCTATTAGCTCCCAAACGTTGTCTGCTAACCACAGAATTGTGGGACACAAGTGACCTTCTGCTCTTCCCTTCCTAATCGGCTCTGAGCTTGGGCTGCCAGCTTGGCTGCTCTGTGCCTCCATAGCCCATCTGAAAAATGGGCACAGTTTCATCTCCCCACTTTGCTGGAGGCATTTTGAAGGCGAATGTACTGAAAAATGGGAGCTACTCCGATTTTTCGACGTGTGTTGGAAGATTGGGGTGTTTGTTTTATTTTTGTTTTAAATGTTTAAAATGCCTCCAATGAAATTATGTCTCATTCACTGGACTTTGGTCAACCTTATCATGCAGTGGCAGAGGTAGCAAGGATTTCTCTCTGATTTCCTTTTGCCTTTCTGCAACATGTCGTTGGTGTGGTGGAAGGATGTTTCTTAAAAATATGGTGTAGGGAGATGGAGCTGTTGGCTCTCTCCAGCCTCATCACCTCCACCAGTGCCATGGGCAGCAGGGACCACTTTAAATCAGTGTCCTGAGCCAGAACCAAAGCACAGATTTTTTTACTTTTTTTATCCACAAAACATTTATTGCCCCGAGGCTGTTATCCTGCAAAAGCTTGAGCATGTGTTTAACACTAATCATGGAAATTGGTCTTGAAGCAATTTGGATCCTTGTGTGCTTTGAACTGAGCAGGTGATTTGCAGCAAGTCCCACTACCAGTTCTGTACCAGCATCTGTCTGGCAGAGTGGTTTCACCTGCATCACTCCTCTGAAGGACTCAACACAGCTGTCAAAGGATAAATGCTTCACGCTTTGAAAATAAGTGCTGGAGTTTAAATCTAAACGTTATTTTTTTTCGTAAGGTCTTATCTGTCGTATGATATTCTTGTCCTGAAGAAAGGCAGTCTGTCTCTGATAATCACTCGACTGTCCTCTAAGTCAAATAACATACAGATACTTCTGAGAGGATATCATCTCAGGGTTTTGCTAAAGCCTGGATCTGATTGTGTGCTCTCAGGCATTCATTTTCCAGGCATGTAGTGATCTAGCAGCATGAGAAAGCAGATTTCTGGGGAAACTGTCCTCTCAACACCTCAGATCACAATACCCTCCACCAACCGTGTCTAAGCCGAGGAGGCAATTGTGGTATTGAGGATTTCTTCCTTATCCTCGGTGTGGTACTGACACAACCGCGAGCTAAAACCTGGTGGTGTTTTTCTTTGCAGGGAATTGGAGGCAAGACAAGGAACAGCTCATTTGTTTGGGCTGCCAGACAGTTGCATGAGGATAATTATTGTGTGCTGTTTATTTATGTTGGACTCAAACCAGTGATGGTGGGGACCTGGAGATACTCTGGAATTCCTCACCGTGGTGAAAGCAGGAGCTGCTGGTGTTACAGCTCCGTGGGGCATCTCGTGTTGTCTGCTCCCCAGTCAACACCAGCAGGGCATGGGTAAACCAGCAAATGAATTTAAAATGCCATTTTAAATTGGGACATTTGCAGAAAATGATTTGCAAGAAGCTAATAAAATGATGGAGTGCGTAATGTGATGGAATGATTGTTCTGTGTGAACGCAGAGCTGTAAACGGCTACGCGGGGACATTTAACAGGGAGAAGGTATAACTAGGAGTAATCAGATGAAATGAAGCAAAGATATTTAAGCCAAGCACTGAAGTATTTTATAGGGGTGTTGCTTGGCTTCAGAAAGGCAGAGTAAAGCACCCTTTGAGAGTGTATCCTATAAAACTCATGGGTGATGACAGAATTTATAGGAGAGGTTTTTATTGTTTGTGTACAACTGGAAAAGTAATAAAATCAATGGAGAAGCTTGTATATATTATCAATAACATGACAGTTCATTTCAGACTGCAAGGATGCTGAGTTATGCCCTGCCTAGCCAGCAGGATTTTACTGTACCAGGAAATGTTTTAATTAAAAGTGAGGAGAATGTATTGTAACTTGAATTTTCTTTAGTATTCTATTGCACTTACAAAACTACAAGTTCTTTCTGTGTTAGTGCTGGGGGGTGTGGAATTTGCAGCATAGGAACTGTAAATAACAAAATACTTTAATAGTTTTCATTTCAGTGAGGTAAGACAAGAATTAAAATTTATGTATTTGATTTCTTTTACATTTTAACACCTCCAGTTATCAATAGGGATGAATCTGAAACTCCAACACCAATCTCCTTCTCAATGTTTGGCATATTTTCAGCATCCTGAGCTGTTATCTAATCAGCATCACAGAAAGTGAATGAGGATAATGTTTTCAACCAGCTGAAGTGATAGCAATCATGAAGAACTAAAGCATGCCATGCATGCAGTGCTACTGAAAAAAAAATGCAGAAATTGGTAGCAGTTAAGAACAGGTAAAATTAAGGGACAGGATCTGTAGGGAATAGTGCCTAAATGTGCATATTGCTGGGTAGATTTGCTGTCTGTTCTAGTCCTTCCCTTGGGTGTTACAGCAAGTGCATCCATATGGTTACATGGCTGCACGTTTCTCTGGTCTGCATCCTCCTTATAGCAGAGGCGTTTGCATTTACTGGTCAGTATTGAATACGAAGCTGTAAAAATACTAAGCAAAGGTCAAGGAGGATTTGTCAGGAAAAAAGAACCATCTGAGCCAAGGGCTGGCGAGTGGGCAGAGCCAAAAATTGAGGAGCCACAGGAGACTCTGACCTTGCAAGAGTGTGATGAGGTTATCACAGTTCGAAGTCCATTAGTTTTTATAGCATTTCATGGCTCTGGGTTAGGGGAGAAAGTATTCCATGGGGACAGTGTCTCCAGTGTATGTTGTTCAGGGAAAAAGACTGCTTTTAATAACTATATTGATGTCCTGTAGAAGTGTGGGGAAATGGGGGTGGTGTGGTTGGGGTTCTTTTTGTTTGTTTTGTTGTTTGGTTTTTTTTAAAGACAAAAACCCCTCTCTCTTTGACTTTCATTTCAGTAGACTAGGTGTGGTCACTGAAACAAACTTGAGGCAATGCCTCAGAGATAACTCAGTATGTTTTCTATGACTTTCTTTCTGCAGTGGAATTTTACAGAAATTAGACTAATGAACTGATCTTCATGCTATTAGGTGAGGTGTTTTATTCAGACTTTTAACTGCAAATTAAAGGTCTACTGCAAGGGCAGCAGTTAAAGTCAAGAGAAGGAGTTTTATATCCCCCGAACAGGGATGACCCACATTGTGTTGTACTTATCTCAGCCATGCAAACAGCAAAAGGAGCTATGAGGGATGACCAAAGGAGAAGGATGACTTTAACCCCTGGGTGGGAGCCCCAGACAAGAGGCTGTGGTTGCCAGCCTTTGGGATAACAAAGGACATGGAGATGGAGGATGCCAACCAGGTGAATGGACGCTGAGAGACACCACAGGAGCCTTCCAGTCCCAGAAGTTAAAGTCTCTGGCTTTGGGAGTGTGACTTTCAGAGTATTCTGCCTTTGGTTGAAACAGTCACACATATTGCCCAAACAAGTTTTCATTGGGTTGGGTTTTTTTTGGTGTTTTTTTTGTTTGTTTGTTTGTTTGTTTTGTTTTGATTTTTTTTAAATAAAACTGGTTGTTGTGTTCTTGTTCACTGTATTGCTGCTTCAAGACTCCACTGCATGTCGTTCCCCAAATAGGGAAATTCCTCCTCTACTTCCTGGCAGGCAAAAAGGATCGTATAATGTTTGTAAAACCCTTAAGATTTCTCGGAAAATCAGTGAGCTTGGCTTATCTGACTTCCCTGGTTTTGTGTCTGCCTTTGCTCTGTGACTTGGCAATTCATCTTGCAAGAGTTTACAGTGTACCCAGCACCAGATGCTGTCTGTCCCTTCATCTTTTCCAAAGCTCTTTTCTCCCAGCCTTTGGTCTGGAACATCAGGCAAAAGGTTTGAGAGCTGTTTATTTCTTACCTATTCTATGACTCTACTCCTGTATTACTTACTCAAAACTTGTACCAAGCCACGTGAAGATCCAATAGCTGATGAAAAGCAGTTTTTAATACTGCACTCCCTTAATCCAGCCACTCACAGGGAGTCGATGGGTGTTTTCTTCCCCAGCAGCTGAATGCTCCTACTGGACCAGTTCACAGCTTGGTTTAATGCTGCCCTTGACTTATGGAGCTCTCAGACTGGGCTACACCTTCTCTTTGGCAATTTGGAGAAAACAGATAGCTCTGCAAGCAGCCATGAGAAAAGCAGATACAAAGCATGATAGGTTATACCTCCTGATAAACTACTTCCTAAAGTGTAAAAGTATACATAAGACAATGAAGTATTTGTTTAAAAGTACTGAATGCGTGGGAGCAACCCTCCATCCCAGGTCTCCTGTGAGCTGAGGGGATTTTAAGCACTTCCCCACACACACCTTTGGCCTGTTGTATTTAACACAGATGTGCACATTCTTATGGAATAGTCATCCGAATCCATATTGTGCTTTTCCACTGCTGTGCCTCAGTGTGGTGAGGCTGCAGGTGACTGAGCAAGAGCTGCAGGGATCAGACTGGGCTTGGGTTGAAATAGCCCAGGGTGAATGATCTACAGGATTAAAAATAACCAGCTAATCAGGGTGCTCTGTAATTACCCAGTGTATGTATTTAAATTGCCACCACAGCCATAGCCTTTCCCAAGATAGACCTTTCTAGTAAAAGTAACAATGATAATTTTTACATAGAAAGATGGACCTTTTGAAATAAAGGTGTATGCCATGGCTTAGAATTATCTAGGGTTCTAAAAATGTATCCATGAGGGAAACTGAATATAAGTGCAAGTATATAATCACCTTGTTAATTTACTTTCAGCTAGTTTTACTTTCCATAAGTTGCATCCACACTTAGACAAATGGCAGATTTCATTCATTTCTGTGCCAATATTTAAAAACAGAACATTGCAGTGCAGTCTCATTACTGCAACTTTATTGATTTATAAAATTACACTAATCCATATATTAGAAGGAATAAAACTGTGCATAGTTACAGCTAAGGTATTCTTGCTAAGAAGGTACATAGTTTGCTTTTTCATCAGTAGCTCACAGTTTAAATTAGTGGATGTCATGCTGTTGGACTCCAGGAACGCAGGATTAATGGCAACCTCATTAGTTCATGAAGTTTAATCTTCTTGGTGGGTGTCCCACCTCGTGGGAAATGAGAGGGATTTGGCTGCAGGTGTCTGGTGAGGTAACAGCAATCACTCAAAGAAAGGGATCTAGAAGGCGAGCTGCTGCTATTGTGGACCCAGGAATATTTATTATTTATGCTTTATTTGGTGCCAGAATACTCTTTTCTTTGCTTAGGAGAAGGTAAAATGAATACTCTGAGGGACACATGAAGAGGCAATAACTGCATTAGCAAGTGCCACTGGCAGTAGAACCACTGGAGGTATTTTCTCAGGTCATGGAGGTGATGCTCTGTTTGAATATTTGGCACAGATCCTTAAACAGGTCCTTTTTAAGTGGCTTTCTTGGGCTGTGGGGCAGGTTTTATACTCTTACTTCTCATTGTCAGGTAATTATCATTTCTTTTAAATTGATACTGCAGTGGAGGGTGAGCCCCTCATGCCGAATTGGCTTTGTGCAGCCTTGGCACGGTGTTTCACAACACGTACAGACGAGACTTGCAAAGCCCCGACGCAGTGGCAAGTTATTTTTGTCCCTTTTAATCTGTTAGGCCCTGATCCTGATCTGTAGGGTTTCCTAAATCCCATTGATTTCTCTAGAATTAGGTTCCTGGAGTCCTTTGAGAGCCTGGGTTTGGCTGATCTTGTGCTATTAACCGGAAACAAACCCACTTTCTCTACCTCAGAGCGCTCGAAGGATAAATGTGTTGAAGATTATCAGTGTTCTTATTTGGTGGCAGGGAAGGCCACTGAAATACCAAAAATAGATTCAGAAAGGACAAAAATAACTTGCCGCCTGGAGGGTTTACACAATCTGAGCCGTGCTGTGTGGCTTGGCTGAATCACTTCTCCGGGGATGCTCGGGGCAGTCCATGCTTCTTTGAGGGGCAGGGCTGGGGAGATGCAAGTGGACACAGCACCTCGGAGAGAGGGAGAACGGCTTCTGTGTGTGCTGAGGGTCAGCCTGCCATCATTTGTGTGCGAGAGGGGCTCCTCACGAGCTGCTGCTGCGGGATCCTTCTTTGGCTGCTTGCTGGAAAGGCTGGTGGGAGAAGGAGATACTAAGCTCTTTGTACAAATCCCTTCCATCTCCCCCTGTGGAAGAAAAATTGCTTTAGGCCACAGCCATGAAATGCATTTCCCTCTGAAACGTGTCTGTAGAAAGACAGTTTTGTCTTGGTCAGCTCTTTTCTGGGTTTAATCAGTCGTTCCTGCTGACCACGGTGACAGAAATTTGCTTTTAGTCCTGCAGTTATCTGTGTGGCCAGGAAGAGTCAATCAGCATCTGTTCCTGTGCATGCATCATTAACGGGGCCGTGAGTTAATTTCTAGCGACAGACACATTCTTCTTTGGACTGAATTTCTACTCCGCCACCAAGACACTTAGAATGCTTGTCACGTTCTTGGGGTTTATAGGTATCAAGTCGCTGGCTAGAGAAGGGACAGACAGAATTTAAAATCCCAAAATGAGCTTCCTGGGTTCCAAGTTTCAGGAGGAAATTGTATTTATAAGCTGAGCGTGTTTGGTTTGTAACAGATTGGGCCTGTCTGAAATGTCCATATTTTATGTAGTTACAACTGTGACTGACCCCTTACCACAGGTACGTGGGGTTACAGTGTGTAATGGATTGCACAGCAATGTCCAAATACAATTCCTTTTACTTTTGTTGGGGAAAAAAACCATATTCTTAGTTTGACTAACCCCAGAAGTCAATAAGATAAGGTAGTTCTGTGTACACTGTCTTCTTGCTGACAGGTTACACTTTATTTTTGTGAATGTGGATAAGGCTGTTTTTAGTACTGTGCTGCTGATAAGTTCTGCCTTAAGCTTGGCTGCTGATCAGGTTGTCTCTTCTGGAGACAGACCAGGTTGTCTCTGTCTTTTCCCTTCTCCATTTGCTTTTAGCAGATCTGTGAAGTTTGTCCTGCCTTGCAGTTATCTGGCACCATAGGTGACGGGTGCAGGAAAGCCAAAGCAGCCTCTCCAAATTACCCTGTGACGTGGGGGAAGAAGGTGACCTCTAAACACCATGCAGAGGGAATAGGGGCTGCTTTCCTAATATGCTTCTTCCTTGGCAGCTGAAGGCTTTTTCCGTGTAGGTGGTGAGAGCAGTCTCTTCTTGCTGAATGAACAAAAATACCAATTTTTCAGAGCAATGGGAAGAGCAGCACCCTGCCTTCCTCCCACCCCATCCTCTCAGCAGCTCCCTACAGCAGCACTTGGCCTTGCAGCCTCCTGAGTCAGGAGCATCCCTGCACACCTCACATTAAAACCTTATTTACTGCAGTTCCACTCGCTGCTGGTAACTACCAGTGGCTTGAGTTTGTATAAAATATGGTTGTAGCAACTATTATCATTATTTTGAGTGTACAATTCCCACGTTGTCTGTCATTTTAAGAGAAGCTGGTCAGTGGAGATGAGGAGCGAATGGCTTGTGGTTTGATCAGATGTGTTTTGGTGGCTCACCAGATTGCCTCTGCCAGCCAGTGGAAGTGGAGAAGGAGTTTGTGGAAATTACTGCTTTGCAAAGGGGAGTTGTAGGTATTCTGCACTTGGAGTGGTGACTGCCAAAAGACTTGCTAGGGGCTGTTTTGGTGCACAGTAACAGTATTACTGCTGAAGAAGTGTTTCTGTTTTAACAAGGAAGCAATTGAAGTGACTTCAGCCCCTTTGAAGTCTTATTTTTAGATTACAATAAGCGAGATTCTGATTAATTTAGCAGCAGGGCATCAGTGGCTATTAACAGCTTAACTTGAAGCTCTGGTAGATTGATAGAGAGCTAAACAGGCCCTGAATCATATATTAACAGTCTGGCCATACTATAATTGAGGCTCTTGTTGGGTAAGTGTCAGCATGGTTGATAGGCAACACAACAGCAGAAGCTATTTGTCTTTTAAATGGACACTTAAATTATTCAGCATAGTAGCTGATAGTCATCAGTACATCTGAGCCGCAGTCCAGTTATTCTAGGCATGTGTGCACGAGCTCTAAGTAGTTCGAGTACAGCACTGAGCTCTCCTTGGGCAAACTCACCTGTGTCTGGAAGCAGTTTCTCAGGTGGGGTCTCCAGCCCATGATGAGATCGCTCTGCTGTGGCCCAAGCACTGGGGATGCAGGAATGAACTGGGATGCAGATAGCTTGGGAGTGATAACCAAACCAACAGCTGGGCAAACATTGCATTTAGCATCTAAGCCACCCCTGTTAGATGTAGTTTTACCACCCCAGACCACGAGAGAAGGTAAAAACTGCAATGCTAACGAGTAGCCTTATTTTTTTATTTAAGTCTTCTGTGGTTACAGGAAATTTGAGCCATTCCCCTGTGAATGCAGTGTATCTAACTAGTTTTATATGCTGTGGGACATTGTAGCCAAATAAGACTGCAAGCTTATGAACCATTAAACGTGCAGGAGGTGGAAGCCACTGTTTTCCTGCAGTTCCTTCTTGTTGCAGCATTAGCAATTCTAAGGTAGTCACACAATGGACATAGCTCAAATTAATTAGCTAAATTGGTACCTAATGGCAGTAAGATTTCATGCCACTTAATATTTCAGTGCGAACATGACAGGCAAGTAAACGTATTTAAATATGATTGGCTCGTCTTCTCTAGTGGAATATCTTATCTTGTGTTTGGGCTGAATACAGCTCTCATTGTGCTCAATTAATTCTGCCGTTAGCAGTGGTCTGACCTGCTATTAGCTCCGATAAAATGTACAGTCATCCCCTTCACTGAAGACCATCCTGTGGTAAGGATGTTGAAATGCCATTTAAAGCGGGAAGGAGGACACACCGCCTTTGCTTTTGTACATAATTAAGCCACGCTAATGATGGGAGACTTAATTACAAGTGGAGTTTATCAGCAGAGAGCTCCAGCGGTGGCTCGCAGGCTGTGATGATGCTGGCCTGTGCACACACAGGCTGGAGCAGCAGTTCCAGGCTGTGCAAGGGCTCTGGGTGGAAGAACTGATTATTCTGATTATTCTCAGTGTCCCGTGCCTGGGAAAAGTCATGGAGTTTGCTTCTGCGCCTCTTGGCTTGCCTTTCTTCCCTCCTTTCTTGCCGCCCGCCCTCTCCCCCCACCCTCCTCGTGAAGCAGCCCTTCTGGCTTTGTTGTAAGTGTGGTTTGTAATCATTGTACACATCCCAGATGGTTCATGAAAACTCTTTGAAATGCCATCTGCCAGGCGTGTGTCCAGCCGGCAGCCTGTCATTCTGCTACAAGAAAAACGGAGGCGGGTTCTCCCTTCCCCCTGCCTTCCTGAATTGCATTCAGTAACACTTGCTCAGATGTGGAGCAGGATAACAGCCGGAGCATCTGCAAGCAATCTCTGCTCCAGACAGCAACATGGAAAGTTGTTGGGTTTTTCGCCTTCGCCCAGATAAGATATCCCAGCCAGTGGAGCTTTTATTTTCCCTGGGTTTGCTGCTGAGGACCAGCTGAGGTGACAAATGTTATCTCTGTGATGCAATGTTTTGCTTTTCTGCGGCGACTTTCCTAATGCCTTCCGCGTGCGTTGCAGGCAATCGCGCTGATAGCAGGCACAGCTGCGATTTTTCGACTTGAACATATTCAGGAAATTAAGAACACTGAGATGAAACAAATAGATCCATTAAAATGGCTCAGAGGAATTATGGCAGAGATATAATTGTCATGTCAGATAGGCAGCCAGCACTAGTAAACTGCTGACTGCAATTTCACCGCTATAAAAATTCAGAAGGAAGAAAAAAATGATTAATAAATACTCTCTGTGGGAAGATACAAATAAAGAAAAGGCTTTAAAAGATAAGGTGAAAGCAGTCCTGAAGTTGCCTGATCTTTGTGTCTCATCAATATGTGTTATTAGTTATTGGGAAAACACACGTCCTGATCTTTGTCATTCGGCTCACGTGCCACATGGCTGGGGGTGAGGTTTGACTGATTGATGAGCAGTGCTGCAGAGTCTAATTCTCACTTGCATTGTGCTCCAGGCATGGGACAGCCACCGCACATCACTGGTCATAGTTATTGTTGTGGCTTTTCATCCTTCTTGGTCCCCCCTGGCGGGCCAGGTTTTGGGGAATGTGGCAGTGGTCCTTGCCTGCCAGGGAGGGACCTGAGCGAGCTTCTCTGCCTGCCTTTGGTTGGAAGCAGCAGCACCGAGGTGGAGAGGAGCACGCAGAGCAGCTCCAGCCTTTCTCTGGACTACATCTCTGAAACACAATTGTCTTCTGTTATAATCTACCTGGAAAATGTCGTTGTAGCCTTACTGTAACGATTCAAAAATACAAAGAATGCAAGACTGAATCATTTCCAAAAAGGAAAGAGTGATTCTGCTAGCAGGGTGGAGATATCCATCACTATTTCCATCCCCTTCCTTACTTTTTCTCCCTTCTTCACCCATTCATGCAGCTTCAAGTGGAGGAATGATGGAAAAAAGCACAGGAATTTATAGACTCTATGAAGGCTGACGGTAAATAATAAAAAAAGAGAGTTTCTATTTTGAAACAAGAAATAGGGGATGTTAGAGAAAGTGGGTGTCTGTCAAGGAAATTAATCTAGTGATAGTCTTTCAAGGGTGTCACTCTGTCAAGACTGACCTCTTGAACAGTCTCTCAGATGAATAGGAGATAAGCAGACTTTCCGCTTTCCTGGCACTTGAGGAAAACATTTGCCAGATGCAGCCATGGTAAATTTATGCTCTTTCAACTTCTGAGAGCTGGAATCTTCCCAATTAGTTTTCAGAAGCTCAGCTTCTTTATTCTTTCTTCTGTCCTTTTATAGAGGGTTTAAGAAATTATATGCACTGAGAAGACACTGCCCAGGGGCCAGAAGAGTCCCTCAGAAGTGAGAAATTATGCTTCGTTAAATGTTAGGTATGGTTTCCACGTCTCTGAAGTTATTCCCAAGCCAGCAGACTGGTTTCAGCCACAGCATTCGGACACCTCCAACTCTCTAACTCCGCTCTTTCTTCCAAAATTCAGTTTCCTGTACCATCTGTAAATCTGTTATTTATATTTAATCTCAGATGTACAGAACCCAGTCACCTCCCAGCCTCCAGAGTCATGGAAAATAAAGGCTATTGAACAGCAATTGATCCTTATCAATGAAGCTGTGCTCAGTGACCCAAAATGCAGCATCCCAAGCCATCTTAGGAAAAAGTCGTGAAATGACTCATCTTACACTGTGTTTCAGAGTGCTGTAAATTGCTCAGAAGGGAGAAGAGTTTCAGAGCTGGCAGAGTGGCAGTGGTCAGAGCCCAGTTCTCTGTGGATGCTATTGAAATTGTCAAGTTCTGGAGTGAGATTCAGTGTGACTTACTACTCAAAAGTATTCCTGAACTGGAATGAGCTTGTAGGTGAACTTCTGTGAGAAGAGTTGGCAGGTTGTCTCCTGAATGGTGCATCAAAACTGTCCCATGGTACTTTTTAATGCTGAATAAAAAATAATAGCATAAATAGAGACAAAACACTTAAGAAGAAACAAGGGAGAAATTGTGTTTATGATGTGAAAGAACATTTGGGGAGATAGTGATACAGAAATAATGGAACCTGGGAAGTAGTTGCCTTATCTGAGAGTACAGATTGCAATTTCAGTGAAGATGAAGTATGAGAGACAATGCTAACAGCAGGAAGGTAATTGCTGGCATATTCCCAGCAATACCAAACTTTTCCAGCTGTGTTTCTGCACGTGGTATGGGAGATTTCTTCGCCAGAGTCTTTCTGAGAATACAAAAAAACGTTGTCCTTTGATTGTTTTGTTCCAATTGGTCCTGCCAGTTCAGCCTGGTATCTGTGTCTTGTTTTTCCATGGGCTCCTAACTTCTAACTGAATTCTTTTGATGCCTGTAGCTCACAGAACTGTGTTTTACAGATACTGTTGTCTCTTTGTGAAAATTTGTTACTGTCCCTTTTAACTCTTGGTAAGAAAACAACTCTGTTAATGTTCTAATTTTTCCTTTCAGGCACAACCCGCCCTCCAAGAGAAGGAGAAGTGCCTGGTGTGGACTATAACTTTCTGACTGTGGAGGAATTTCTGGAGTTGGAGAGAAGTGGGACCCTTCTGGAAGTAGGAACTTATGAAGGTATGGAGCCATAGGCAGTGAAAAAAACACTACAAATACCTGTGGTGGGACACCACCTTTGCATCAGCCTTGCTTGAGTTAGGACCTTTCTTTCCATCCTAGTGCTCTGCTCCCCTTTTCTCTGTAACCTGAGAGAGGGAATTCCAATTTTGCTGTGCTTTTGTCTTTTCCCTTCAAGTTAACTGCCTGAAAAGATTAACATCAGTAGGCCAGGAAAATCCAATATGTAATCCAGTAATGGAATACTGGGGCAGTATGCATCATATTCTTTGCATCCACCACGGCTCATCTCCTTGTTCACTTTTTCTTCCCTCCTGCTTTTTCTCTTTCCCTCCATCTTCCCTAAATACACTTCCTCCATCAGCCAGTTGTGTGTCATGCAGCTACATGATGCACTGCTTTTATTTTTTTTTTCTTTTTTCTTTTTTTTCTTTTTTCTTTTTTTTCTTTTTTTTCTTTTTTTCCCCCACTTCTTTATTCTTGGGTAATTGCCTCTAACTTGGGTCATTGTGTTGATCCGTTTTTGCAGCACAACTTTGCAAGCAGCAGCACTGAGACAGCCAAGGGGCACTGAAATGTCACCAGGGTGAGAGCAGGAAAAAGCTCCAGAGAAATGCAAGGCAAATTGGCCATTTTTAGGTACACAATAGGATTTGTGTAACTAAACCTGCAATCTATAGCTCCTTTAAATTGAAAACTCCTTTTGGAGTAGGTTGTTTTGTTGGTTTTTTTTCTCTAGAGAACATGCAGATGTACCTCTTGACAAGACAATGAAAAGAAATACTTTGCAGGTTTGAAAGTCCTTCCAGTGTACTTCAGCTCAGTCATTTCATATTTCCATTTGGAAGAAGTTTAATGGATCTTTCTGTAAATATGAGAGATTGAAAAAGCCTTATTCTTGCAGCCTTATTCTAATTATTCTTTATAACAAGAAGTATGGAATACATGTAATAATGCAAACTACACACAAATAGCCAAAAATCTTTGAAAAGTTAGTCATCAAACAGGGACAGAAAGATTGTAACATATGGTTTTGGTTTTTGATGTGTGAAGGAAGGATCTTGAAATACTGTTTGTTTGTCTACTTTAAAAGTCCCTCATAAGGGCACCTTTAAACGTCGTGCTCGTTCCCAACTGCAGACAATTGCAGTGTCAAACCTGGTTTGCATGAAGATGCTAAATGTGTAATTTGGTTTCACTCTTCCACCTCTCTGAGCTGATTAGCTCCATCAGCACCAATGCTAACATTCCAGCAGCAGCTCTTCTCC
The DNA here is from genome assembly GCA_036630365.1 of Acanthiza pusilla. Taxonomy (NCBI): domain Eukaryota; kingdom Metazoa; phylum Chordata; class Aves; order Passeriformes; family Acanthizidae; genus Acanthiza; species Acanthiza pusilla. The sequence goes on from JAXCHO010000001.1 coordinate 6,439,305, forward strand.
AAAATGAGCTTTTTCCTCTCCATGTTTCTAATTATAACACCAAATTAGTTTTCTTTGTCATGGTGCTTGAAATAGATCAGCTGAAAGGCCTCACCATTGCTTCCTGATCTATTTGTTCTGGTGACCTTTCCACTTGGAAAGACAAAATGGGTAACTGTAAGCTGGCTCCTGGGACACGCTGGGAATTAGTTCTCAGGAAATGCTGTATCCATCTGGGACAGTTATAACACGGTTGTTTCATTGCTTATGTGATTATATGCAGCAGCAGCTAAACTGTTTAGGTTTCATGGCTTGCTCTTTTCAGTTGCTGAAGATGAGGTTGATTTCTCATAAGTCTAATGTGGATTTCATTTCTGTGGGTGATAGAAGTGCCTGAACTTTAAAGGAATAATTTGTCAGAAGTGCTGAGGAGCTTCTTTCCCCATTGACAACAGTGATGCTGGTGCATTGTGGTTCTGGAGTGCTGGCCCATGGAAGGAAAAATCAATAAAAATAAAGCAAATAATGATGATGCATGTGTGCACATATGCATCAAGACACATTACTATTTGATTATAATGTGAAATAAATAGAGTTCATTTTTCACTTACGGCTTCAAGAAATTATTTTGCTGCCTTCCGAGATTTCCTTAATGGCTTTGTTGTACTTTTTTTGGAAATCTTATTTTACAGCTGTATTGATCAAGACAGTGTTGATCTTGATTAGATCTTGGAAGATGGGGTGATTCAGACTCGATGCTGCAATTGCAAGCAATTCTGTCTATTAAAAAAAAAATCTTCCAAAAACCCAGACCACAAAGCAAGTTAGACTTTTAATGGCAAAGTCTCTGTTATTGTCCAGCTTTACAGTCTTAGATTATTTTAATTATCCTTTGTTTTACCCTGAATTTTGCTACCACTTCTTTTTTTTTTAACAAGTGACTTTTTAACATTTTTTTCCACCATGATAAATTTGACTGTATTTTTTATCAGTCATGGCTTATTCTAAACCAGAGAAATAAAACTCAACCAGAGGAAATAATCTTCTCATTCTACCTGTTGTACTGAGTAGGAATCGGAGCAATTGCAGAGATAGGTCTGCTTGTGATTTAATGCTCTCAGGTGATGTAGAGATGAAGGAAGAGGAATGCTATGAAATGGAGAGTAGGGATGAGGAAAGGGGAAGTTTTCGTGTGCCAGGCAGCCACAAGCTCCTGTGGCTCAAGTTGGCTGGTGGTTTGGGGTCAGAGTGGTCCCAAGGACCTTCCTGGCCCTTAATTTGTAACTGTCAGCATGTGATGGTGGGGCAGATGGACATAAACCCACCTGGATACTATCACTGGGAAAACTCTTGCAGGAGAAGAGGCAATAGAAGTTGTATAATAACAGTTACAGAAGACAAGTTCTGGGGAGAAAGATTAGAAAACAGGGAGCCATTAGAAGAGGGGTAATACACGGGACTTTGAGGCTGATACAGATACTATTGATTTGGAAAGAATAAAGGACAAGCAGAAGAGAATAGCTGGAAACCGTAAGAGAGTAGGAGAGTGTATCAGGTTTTGAAAGAACAACCTGGGTTTTGAAAGGGCTCTAATTGCAAAAAGAGAAAGTGCAAGCTGAACAGGACAAAAAAGGTGTCGACCTACAGGGCTCTGTAATGCCATTATTATTTTTTCTGGTGCACTGGAAGTAGGTTCCTCTGGGCAGCTTTTGATTCACATCCCAGTGAAGGCAGAGTGGGCACGGCAGCTGCTGTTCCGGTCACCTCTCATCTCCCTGCTGTGCTCTGCACCCAAAAAGCTTCAAAAAGTGTGATCAGGTGGGAGGGGGCATTGGCAAGCCTTAATTCCTGGGGTTTTCAGTTCAGGTTTTAGCAACCTGATTTTTAACCGTGAAGTCTGGAAACATCTTCTGTCTTCCCCCAATGAAAGCTATGTGTTGATCACACAAATCCAGCAACTGGAGCTGCAATGCTGCCCCAGTTCTGGTGGTTTTGCCCCACGTGGGTGCTGACAAAGCTGCACACAACACACTCAAGCCAGTTAGAAATTCCCATTGACATTACTCATTAGGAAGGAAAATTCTTTTTAGGCTGCACATTGTCTAGGCCTTCTGGTGGATAGAAAATCACCGTAATTGTAGTCTCAGGCATTTATTGACTGCTCCTTCAGGGCAGAAAATACTGATGGATGCATGGAAGTAATTGTGTCGGTTACTAATTATTTAGCAATTACTTCTGCATTTGAATTGCGGGCTTTCACAGGGACCCCAAGGGAGGGCTGTTTTGAGCCCAGCCACCACTTCCAGATTTTATTTCTGTTTCTCCCCCAGCTGCTGAGTGGCCCTGGGCAGATCAGGTAACTGTTCTATCCTTCAGGTTACTGGCCTGGAGAATATTAAAACAACACTTACTTCTCTCTTCATTAATATTTCAGCAGGTACCCTGTGCCTGCAGCTATCTGCTCTTCCAAATAGGAGGGGGAGAGTGGAAGAAACGGTGTTCTGGAGGGCTGTGCTGAATTCAGGCAGCCCTGGAGAGGGGAGCTGTGCAGAGGCACATGGGGACATGAGCTTGGTGGCTGAATTTTGAATGGGGATGCTGTATCACCAGGGTCTGGTGAGGCTGTATTAATGAATGCCTGCCCAGCACTTAGTGATCCTCAAAAGAAAAAGTGCTGCACTTTGTAACATGTGAAGGGTTATTACATTATGGAGTATTATTGTCAAGGCATCATCTTTCATTCTCAGGACAAGTGTTATGTGATTGCCAAGAGAAGTAATAAGTAATCTGCATTAGTCTCATGACTAAGATGTAATGGGGTGACTTGCTAACATTTTAAAAGTATATAAAACTAGCTACTGAAGACAGGGTCTCCGATTGTGGTACTTAATGATTGTAATAAATTACATTAATAGTGCAGTTAGAATTCCAGCTGAAGTAGAGAGGTGTATTCAGCAACATGCTTCAAATCAAGATGCCTTTAGCCTAATTTATCTGATGTGCTGGCTCTCTTTGGCTTTCTCTGTGGCAGCCGTGCTCCCCCAGCTGCTCTAGCAAAATGGGTGGATTTTCTGTGCTGGTGCCTTGGCAGCCTGTGGGTGTCACCAGCTCAGTCCCACCTGGAAATGAGAGCTGAGGCTGTGGCAGGCAGAGCACGAGGGGAGGACTGAGCCAGGAAGGGTGGCAGATGCTGGGGATGCCCGTGCAGGGGAACAACATGTTCCGCTTAACAAGATCAGATCCGCTGATTATTGTCTCCAGACTGGAGATTGACTCAATAAATCATAATGGCTCCTTTAGCACCATTATGATGTATCACACTGAATATCCACGTACTAATATCTGTGCACTGCAGAATGATTCCTCTTCTATTTTTGGCTCTTACACTTTGCTTGCTTTTTTCTTATTTTTTAAACCACAAGTAGAGGAAGAAAAGGCAGCACATTGTGTATGGGTAGGATTATCAGTGTTAAGCATGAGTGCTGCTGCACTGAAGTGTCATCTGATAACAATGCTTCATTCTGCAAACAGCTGAAGTGGTACCTGAGTAACTCTTCTTCTCTAAAAGCAAATATTCAAATATCTGATAGGGATTTAGAGTGGCTTTGAATTTCCTGTGGCATTCCTGACTGGCTTCTTCTCTCTCTCTCTCTCTCTCTCTCTCTCTCTGTATTTTCAATAACAAGTTTTTCAATGTGAGCTCTGTCAGAAATTGTTCATTAGCAGTCATGCATTTTGAAACATACACCTTGGGGAAAAAGTTGTTCCCAAACACCTCTGGCAAAAAGAGATACTGTGAATTAGTTGCTTTCTTCCTAAGTTAGAGTTCAGTTTGTTTTAAGTCATCATTTACTCTGTAACCACCGCCTGATGTGTTGAGGGCTGTTCCAAGTAATCCAAGCTCATTTTGGCCCTGTTTTTTTGGTTCAGGATGTTCTCAGGGCTCTCTAGAAGCGGCTGCTCCTCGCCGGTGTTATCCAGCTCCTTCTCTGCAGAGGCAGCCTGGCTTCCACAGGCTGCAGCATTTCCCTGCCACTGCCTTCCGGAGAGGGAAGGTGTTAATGGGACACATCCTCATGGCGGGACTATAGACATAAATATTTAACTATTGCAAGAGGAAGAGTTTCATATTGCAACGGCATGACAGTGTGTTTTCTTTATTCTACAGCCCTGTGCTAGGTGGGGTGTTCCCAGCTGCTTCTCTTGCTTTCTGTAGATACCATACACAAGCACAAGTTTATTTATGTTCCCTATGATTTTTTTAAAAAAATAAATCTACTTGAATGTGGTTATAGCATTTGATATAACACAGCTGGTCTCATGGAGTACCCTGAGCCTCCCCAGCCCCCTCCTGCTCGATGCTACGAAGGTCTTACTGCTTATTTATTTCTTTAAGTATCATTGCTTTGTTTTAGGATTTTCCCATGCGTTAAATGTGCTTGGATGCACTTGTATGTGAGTGCTAACAATGGCATGTGGCAACACCTAGTGATAACACAGGAAAAATCAGAATAAGGAAGAGTGATTTGTTCTGTGGGTGACTTTCTCCCGTTCTGCCAGTGCCTTTAGGACACTAATTGGAGTATATGTTAAATTTCAGACATAATTGAAATGTGCAGATTGTAACAGTTTGACTTACTTAACAAGAAACCCAAACTGATTTTTCGGTTAACCTCACCATTAATCACTACAAAAATTGACAGAGAATCTCCTATTTAAAGCAAATGGATATATTGCAGGTTAATTTCTCTGAGCTCTCCTTCACTGCCTGTTTTCCTTCCGATCCAGATGCTGTATCCGCAGCCTCCTCCCGGTTGCCTGGATACTCTGAATTTCCTCAAGGCAATTGCTAATCAATGTGCAGTTGCAGCTAGGTGAATCCCACAGACAGCAGCCAGATCCGTCATCTAAATGTGGAAATCTGTAGCAGAATGTGATCTGGGAAGAGAACAGACAAAACACTGTGGCAGGAGCTCTGCTCCCAGGAACCGATTCATCCTGGGCTAATCAGACAGAAGCACTCTTGCTGGATTAGATGAGCAGAAGCTCTTCTGCTAAAATTAAGGGTCAATTGTTTTGGTTCTTATACATTGCAGAGAAGAAGAGCTTCAGAAAAGAAAACAATTACATTAATAATTACATTTCAAGTCTCCGTGTCAAGGCCTTGCTTAATTTTGCTGCTTATCTCCAAGTGTCTTTCCCAAAATACCCATTTGCACCAAGACAGAAAGCTATGAAGTGCTTTTTAAAACACGAGCTATTAATGGAGTCCTTGTTAGCACAGAGTGGTTGCTTTGAAGATCAGATGCACTTCTCGTGGACACAGGGCCCTCTGTGCTGCACAGAGGCCTTTGAGCTCCTTGGGATTTTTATAATTGCAAAATTAGACTTCACAAGTAGGCATCAGTAAATTCAGAACTCTGTGAACTCTTCTTGGTCCTTTCCTGAGACACAGAAGCACTCCCAGTCCTAGGCATAAACATCTTTCCTCCAGAAAGCAGAGGTGCTGCTGCAGAGGAAACACCTACAGGTGAAACGGTTTGGGACCATACTCTTCAATTGCTGTAATTGCACCATTAAGGATTAATGCTCAAACTCGTGTTTGACCTTGCAGTCAGCTCCTCTGCCTTCTTCCACCTCTCCATGTCAGCTCCCTGCCCCACCCCAAGCCTCCATGGTCTCCTTTGCTCTCTGCTTTAGTGTCCATTCCACTTTTGAACTTGTTAGGTTGTGCCTCTCTCCCTGTACATTTCCACCCATTCCAGGAACAGCATCTTGGCTGGATGGAGTCCCTTCAATCCAAATCGAATTCAATAGTGAATGGCAAAGGTTTTTATGGAATAGATTCATAGTTATTTTACTCAAGGGTAGCTAGTCGGTGTATTTTTGTGAATTGTATTTTAAATTCCAGGTCACATAAACAACTTAGGTGAATTTACTGCCCACCAGGGGAATATCTAATGAAAATGCCTTGTTATTTAGAAATAAAAGACAAATTTTCCATTGCTACTTGGTTTGTAAAACTTAAAAAGAAAGTTCTCTCGGCTGACAGTGTCGCTTTAATTCAGGACAGGGTGGAAGCTGCTGTAGATTGCTTTCATTGATTGCGATCACTGCTTGAATTGGCAGAGCAGGAAGTGTTATGATGATGAGAACTTGTCTTATTGTTGTGATAAGCTGTTACCAAAGTCTAATTACTGTGTGTGCTGCTAAAATGTGTAAGCTGCCGACACTTAAAGATAAGGAGATGAAAAGAAACCAACTCATTCCAAGTAGCTCTTCTGTTTGGTTTTTATCATTATTATTGTTATTTTTTGTGCACTCTCCTGAGTGGTGCTTCGGAGTGCATGGATTAAGTCATGGATTTGGCTGCAGATGCTGCCATCAAACTTCAGCTGTGGTTAAGTAAGTTTTAAGCACCGAGGGACTGAATAAAATAAGGGTTAGTGAGAAGTGATGACAAGGGATTCATTTAATGGTATGTGCATCTGCTGAGTGCCTGTGTTGTTATTAGCTATTAATTCAGGCGCTGTAGGCAGGATCCAAGTGGGATTGAGAAGAGGGCAAGGCTCAGAGGCTCAGTTCCCGTAGGAATCGGACATGGAAGTGCCATTCCTGCCACGCTGGCTGCTCCAGAATTGGCATTCCCACACGAAAGCAGAGGGTTTCCTGCAGCCTTTTCCTGGGAATTCCATTGTCTGGGAGCCAGGCTGCTCCTTTCCAGCTCCGAGACGTCTTTTTGGGGTCAGAGTCCTCAGAAGTTTTGCAGAGCTTCACCTGAGCTCAGCACCCCAGGGAGTCCTGCCCTAACTACTGTGCTGACTTCAGAAAATGTTTTGGGATCCTCTGGGATGACAGATGCTTGTGTATGCACATGTAACATGCTGTTAATAATTAGAGCTGATTGGATATTCAGTGCAAATTACACTGGCTATGAAGTTAGCCCCTTCTTTAGGCTTACAAGTGGCTCACAAAACACTGTTAAAGCCTATTTTTAAATGTATGTTTTTTCATAAACATTGATAGATTTAATTTGAACGAATAATGTCAAGTCTGAGTGTTGTGAAACTCTTGCTAGGCTGTTCACTGTCAGTTGTTAATGGAGCATGTTTGGATTTCTGAGTCACGGGGTAAATATTTTCTATTTCCAATTTCGAGGATGAAACATGAGGTTTGGTGATTATTTTTACCAGTCCCCCCTAATAGTGTGTCTGCTCCCACGCCCAGGCCCACACGCCATGTCTTCAAAAATAACTGCTCAGAGAAGAGGAATAAGGCTGACTGCATCCAGCAAACAAGAGGAAAATACAGCATTTCCATTTTCTCTCATTCTCCATGTCACCTGGAAGCTGGGCTGGAGCCTTCTTTTGAAGATTTTCATCATGAGCTGGGTTGTTTCCCCAACCTGTTTGTCCTTGTGTGAATCTGAAGGGAGAGCTGTGATTTTTTCGAATATTGACTCAGGCTTAATCTGCCTCCTGTGGAGAAAAAAAAAATGTTCAGCCCCAATGGCTTCATTTCCCATAAACCCCACGTATGCAGAGCCATGCTCAGTTTCAAATTCGTATTTACTCTTTTTATATGCTCATTTATATTTACAGGGATCCTCTAAAACAGCACACTGTCTTGGTAGAAAATAATTATTCACTAATATTAATACCAACAACCATGGCTGGCTTGAAAAATGACTAATGATTTTGGTGTAAGAAAATCTGAAATACTTTAGAGAAGCCTATTTTTCTGTTGAGGAACAGCTCTCTGTGGACTGCTAGGAACTCCAGCTTTGCTGTTGCTAGAGGAACTGAAGAGGAGCAAAATTCAAAGATATAATCATACATTTCTCTGTAATTGGAGGAGGGATGGTACCATCTGTGCTTTGTTCCTGTCCAGGGGAAATAAAACCCACGCTATCAGCATCTATATATCCCCTTCATCCACTTTGTTGCATCCATCCTAAGGAATTTAACCTTTTACAACAGACCTGAAATAACTTTTGCATAAAATAGTGATGCGCAGTGCTATAAATAAAAGTTGTTTTCATATGTATGGTACACACATGGCTCACATGGCTCTCTCTGCTTAGCAGTTAATATCCTTAGAAAACACTTCTTTTTTTTTTCCTGGAAAACCAAACAAAGCAACAACCTAAAAATAATATAACAACCCACAAAATCCCAGAGTAGCATCGTTCTGTATGCGAAATGCCAAAGAGGATAGATGGGAGCAGGGTTAATTAGCCTTTTTTTTTGCCCACCTACATTTGTATTTGTGCTCTCTCTCTCCCGTTCCTCCTCTTTTTGTATAAAGCAGCCCTGCAGTATGTAGAGCATAAGAATTATTTCTCCAGCAGAAACTGCAACCTGCTTGCGGAGCCTCCGTACCCATTAGAGGCTCTTTCCAGAAGAAGTAATTTCCTTCTCCCCATAAATTATGCATCAATGTACATTTAAGATTCTGAAATGACGAACAGAAGATGAAAGCGTTGCGGAGCGCTGCTGCTCCCACGGAGCTGGATCCACAGCACAGTGTACAGGCTGGAGCACACCTTGTTAGGACAATCCTGCACGTGTTGCTGTCCCGCCACTCCAGCTGGAAAAGCATGGAGGTGGGAGCTGCTCCACCTTCTTGGGGCTCAGCTCCGTGGGAATCACTTTTCACCTCATGGGAGGTGGCGAGGGGGAAAGATTGCAGGTAATTCCTAAGTGGTCTTCCCAGATGGGCTCTGCCAGTCCAAGTCAGGGTGATTCCAGCTCCTGATGGGTCCTGGTGGTCCTCCTTCCAGGAGGATCTGCTCCAGAATCTTGCTAGGCACAGAGGTGAGACTGGCTGGCCTCTTCCTGTATCCTCCATCATTCAGAAAGGAGTTATGTTTCTCCTTTTCCAGTCAGTGACTGCCACAACTCCTCAAATATGATGGGAGGTGATGCAGCAACTCCATCCAGCTTGCTGCAGGACCTGCAGAGGCACCTCATGACATCCCATGGACCTGTGCACCTTCAGGCTCCTTAGATGGTCTCAGACCTGATCTTCTACAGTGGCTGAGAAAACATGTACTGAAAAATTGAAAAATAGTGCTTCCAGGTTAAATACACCTGTGGAGATCAATGAAGAATGTAAATAAATGTATATTGTAGAGAAGAATTTTGAGTGGTTGCCACAGTTGAAGCTATTTAAGAGGTCAAAGACTATAGAGAGAATTTCTAGGTCTACCCTTGGAATGCAGAGCTGGGAAATAAAAATTAACAATAATTGCTGAAAGAGAAATTTTGGGGAGTTTTAAGTAGAACTGTTGTTTATAGCACATCATTCTGTAAAAATTTAAAGATGCTCCTTGCAATAGGTCTGAATTCCTGTAATTCCCAGAGCTGCAGGAGCAGATTCCAGACCTGAGGTTGCTGTGGAGCATTTCAGGCACTGCTGTGGTGTGAAGGTGAAGTGAAACAGGGACAGTGAAATACCTCTGTGCTGTTCTGGCATCAGGGAACCTGCACTTTGTGTCTCTTCCACGGTCACTTGAAATGTCAGGGAAGCATCCCAAGCACTCTGCACTGTTCCTGTCATGGCTGGTGATGGATTCCAAGTGTGGATTTGTGTAACTGGGGCTGCATCTTTGTCCCTTCAAGTTTAGCTTTAAGGTCTGGCTCTTCACTTCTACCCAAGTTGACCCTACTGCTGAATTTCCTCTTTGAAGAAAGCAGTGCCACGTGGTTTCTTTCCTTTTCTCTCCTTTGACTAAGTTTTCTTTTAGAGAGAGAATAGTTTCTGCTTTCCAAATGCAACGTCTCCCCTAAAAGAACCTGTGTATTAAAGCAGGCCATCGAGCCTTTCATCACTTCTCTTGGTGATAGCAGTCATGAATTTTTTATTTTCTGCAGGGCTCACTCCAGATCTGCCACAGCATTGTGTGGGTGCACACATGTAAAAAGGCTACTAATTGAAATTCAGATGTAATGAGATGAAGTTTTGCTATTCACCATGACTGTCTTTTGTTTTAGCCCATGTACGCTCAGTGCACCTAAACAATACAACCATTGCTTCTCCTTTTAGATTCAACAAGAATAACTAAAAAGGCAAGAAATATTTCTGTGCCCACTCTAGAGATGAAATATGCACCCCCAAAAATGGGAATGGCACGTGTCAGCTTCTTTATTTACTTATCTGTGGGGAGGGATGGAAATTTTAAGGGATCGGTAAAGAAAATGGAATAGAAACCTCTCTGCTATAAACTGTTCTCTTTTGAAGATGCAAATGTGTCTCTATTGCCTAGGTAACTATTATGGAACGCCCAAGCCTCCCAGCCAGCCCCTCAGTGGGAAAGTGACTTCCACCGATGCTTTGCAAAACCTGCAGTCTGGCTCCAAGCAGTCGACTCCAAAGCGAACCAAGTCTTACAATGATATGCAAAATGCTGGCATAGTGCATACAGAGAATGAGGAAGAGGATGATGTACCTGAAATGAGCAGTAGCTTCACAGGTAATGCAAAAATACCGCGGTCCATCAGTTAGGATATGTGGGGAAGGGGTTTGGAGGGGATTTTGAAGGGGGGGTGTTGTTTTTAATGTGTTTTCTGCCAAGCTGTCAATGTCAAACAGAACTGGCTGACACCTGAATGGCAGATGTCCAGGTGTGAGCAACCACGTGCACAGTTGTGTCTCTCCAAAAAGGCCTTGTGGGATTGGACTGGATGAGACAAAAATGTGGAAAAGTTCAAATCCATCAATTGCAGAAAGGTCGGGGAAGAGCTGAGCTATGGTTGACAGTTACAAACAGTATGAAATGACTCAACCAGGATTACATTTGAAATTAATTATTGCTCCCTCCTAAATACGTTGCTGTCGTTTATTTTTCCTTTCATCTAGAGCTGCCCATCACATACTGGTACTGTACTAGGTCCTCTTCAAGGTACCCAGCAAATGAGGGCTGCTTGATGCAGGAATGAGCTCTGACATGTTGCTGCAAACTCTGTTTTGTGAAGGCCTCATGTCCTGCTGAACACAGGTCTTGTGGCTGCCATCAAGCCTTGGCTGAAAGCTCACTGGAAACCTTTGCAGTCTAAAGCCAAGTGCTGCGCAGGCAGAGTCAAACACTCTTGCACACTGAGTTTCTGCAGAAATTGGCTGGAAGTTTGCAAAGCTCTGAGGGGCAAGAGCATTGCCCCATGTCCTCAATCTCAGTATTTGTTAGTGCTTAGAGCATTGCTACCTCAACTCAGTTTCAAGCACTGAATTCATCTTCTGGGCTCCATTTGAGTCTGGTACTGAACAAGTGTTATCCACACCTTCAAGCCTTTCTGGGTCCTTTGTCCCCTGGTTACTTCTATCACTGTGACAGTTTTCCTTCCCAGCCTCTGATGAGTCAGTGTCCTGCCAGTTCCTACCTCCCAAAGTCCTGGCTCTAACATCTGTTTAAAGCTTTAAAAGGATTTAGGCTGAGATTTTGTTTTGATCCACTCTGGGCCAAATTGTTGAATGGCTTTGAGGGTTGTGCTCTGTTTGGCTGCTACCTGCTACACATTTCCGACTCAAATCGCTCCTAGCCAGCCTTATTTCTCCCAGGTTGAAATTTCTGCCTTTGCTTATCAGCTCATTTACAAAATTTTTCACCGGGGGTGGTTTCTCACATGTGACATGGCAGCAGCCTCAGCCTTTGTCACAGAACTGATTTTGGGAAGAAGCTGGTGGGAGATTTGTTGTTTGATTTCCTTGCTGCCCGTCTCAGTTTGGTGCCCCTGAAGTAGCTTGAGCATCATTTCTCTTCCTTGTTTTCCTTCACAAGATGAAATACTGGAAGATGCAGCTCATTTGTCACAACGTTATCACACCCTGGCCCCTTGCCTTCATTAAATGGGCACAGAATCAAGAAAAGAGTTATTTCTCATATACCAAAGTGATTCTTTATGCTTATTTCACATGTAAGTGTGCTAGCCATATTAAAATGCTCCTGCTTCCCTGGGAGACCTCTCAGTGACTTGTGTTTTCCAGATTTTGGCATGTTTATACTCTCAGTTTTAAGCTGGCGATGATTCATTCATGCTTCTTTATCTTGTCATCTTCTACCTAAAAATATCAAACGCCAGGAAGGCTGGAAAGCAAGCGCTGAGGGTACTGCTATAGTCTAGATCTTTTCCTTCCTGTTCCTCCCAGTTTATTAAGTTCAGTATCTTCTCTTTCAATAATGGCAGCACACAGAGTGGAATAGTGAAGGAGCTTTTTGCAGGGCTGTGAGCTGAGGATGTCCACGGTCTGTGGGGTGGAGAGCAGGGGCGAGGTTCTGTCTGTGAAGCTGTTTCTGTCCCATTCCTTGGGGATTTGGTAGAGGGTGACACTGATCTCTCTGTCTTTTGCTCAGTGTGTTGTCTGTGCTTGTACTGATGTTCCCAGGGGATGTGGAAGTACTGCCATAAATTTTCAACACCTTCAAGAACCAGACAGAGCAAATCCCTTTGGTAGGCATAGGGTTAACTTTAGAATTCATCCATTGTTGCCAAAATCTCTCTGTGAAGGAGTGAGGGCACAGACCTGTTTATTGGAGATCATTTACTGTGATTAGTGATGGAGGGAATGAGCAGCAGTGTTTCATGGATACAGCTCAAAACTGCATGGATACAAGCATCAGAAATATTTCCTTAGAGGGAGAGGGGCCAGATACATCATAAAATAGTCCTGACTGACTTTGACTGGAAGGATACTGTGATGAGCGATGGAATAAACCTCCTCAGACAGCAAGAACAGGCACTAGTGAGCAGCAACATGTGGACACATGGTGCAGTGCTGACATTGATTTTAATTTTTAATTTAAAATAACGCACTGCACCGAAGACATTCACCATTAGCTTGTTGACTTTGAGCTCCTGGCAACATTTTGCACTTGTAAAATCTCCCCTTTTGATCATTCTTCAAACAGGAAATTTTATTCTCCTAATCCTGTCCCACAATTGGCACTGCAGGAGCGAACCTGTAAGCCTGCTCGAAAGCCCATTGAACTCCTCCACACGAGTGAGCCCTGGCCTCAGACAGCTTGGAAGAATTTGTTACCTCAGCAGGGCCTGTTGGAGCGAACACAGGAGCTGATCACAGCTCCTGATTTGTTTGGCGAGGGTCTGGCTGGCAGAGTGTGTGTGGGCAAGGCGAGCTCGCCCCTGCTGCCACAGACTCTGCTGGGGCTCTGCCCTCGCTTCATCTGTTGCCGTGTCTCGTGAATTAGGAGGCAAGGAGAGGAAAACTGGTAGGATAAACCTGGAGGAGCAAGCCAGGGGAGAAAAAGAACTGATTTTTCACTTTTATCTGTGCTCGTTTCTTCCGCAGCAGAGTCTGGTGACCAAGAGGAGCACAACGCGCGTATCGTGAGAGAGGCAGCCCCACCGTCCGCGATTGAGAGCCACACCCACGTCCCCACCACGGAACCATCTCAGAACCTCCCTCAATACCTACCTCCTTCTGCCGAGGATAACCTAGGTCCTCTGCCGGAAAACTGGGAGATGGCCTACACCGAGAACGGAGAAGTCTATTTTATAGAGTAAAGCACATTTTTGTTGTTCTAATTCCATCTCTCTCCCTTCTCTCTGGGCATAAGTAAACCTCCATGGATGCGTTTTGTGTGTGTACGTGTGTGTATTAAATATTTAGTGTATACAGTTGTGTTGCAGAGCTGTTAGTTCTTTACTGCTTCTGAAGGGGGTTTGCATTTCCTGATTGGATTAACATCCAAATTACTCCTGAGTTCAAAGGCAGCGGGAATTGCTTGTTTTATGAGGGCAGTTACAAAAGCAACAGACACTTATAAAATACGGGCCAGTTGTTTTCACGGGTGGAATGAAAGCTCCTAATTGGAAGGGCTGAGACTTCATTTCTGGCACCTGCCTCTGTGCATAATGCAGCAGAGGGGATTTCTCCAGTCCTGTGCACAGGCAGCAGAGCCAGGGATGGACTTTGTGTGCTGTCCCCTTGTCACAGCAAATGGGCCAAAAATGTTGAAGCTCTCCAGTGGTTTGCAGAAGGTACAGCTCAGTGCAGGGTAGGCACAGTAAGTTTGGAACACAAGTACCTTGTGCTCTGCAGTCTTTGCCTAAGAGCTGATTGCTGTCAGCAGTTTTATGATGATATTGATTTTTTTCATGCCATAAATAATAGTTTCTAATTATACTTGTCTAAATTTATTGAGGTAGGAGTAACTTATAAAATAGGGCCTGTTAGTGTAAGAGATGTCTTGCACAGAGTTTAGCTAGACATTAGCACTCAATTAGCCTTTGAAACTCAAGCCCTTAGCTGCCAAGTAGAGGAGGGGGTGAGGAATTGATTTTGGATTTGATGGTCTGTTTAATGCACTTGTGGAAGCTGTACCAGAAGCCAATGGCCAGTTACTGCAGGAAAACCTCCTCTGCTGATTGCCCCTGTGCTGCTCCAGAGTCACCCTGGATCTGCAGCAGTCCTGCCTCGCCATCAGGGCAGGGGACTTTGGACAGGGCGAGAGAAAGGTTTGAGAGCAGGTTTTCCCTTGGCTGCAGTGGCAGGGGAACACATTAGAGAAGATTGCCAGATGTGACGTGCTGGGATGACTGAGGGCACTGCAGCAGCGCTTCACCAGCTGGGAGAAGGCTGCTCTCAAAAAGGCCATTTTCCAGGGCACTCTCAATTACCTGAAGAGGCTCCAGCAGCCCCTGAGTGTAAGACAAGGTCGAGAAGGCACAATGCAAATTCTCATCAGATGAAACCAAGATGTGTGCATTACCCTGAGCACGGCTCTCTGCTCCTCACTGTGTCCTCAGGGTGCCTCGTTATTTGACGTACTTTCTGTCCTTTATATATAGCACAGCCTAATAGCCCGTTCAGCCTGCCATTTTCCTCCCTGGAGGAGGACAGATGATGAGTACTAAACGCTGCCCAAGCAGTGCTTGCTCCCCTTTTTGACCCCACAGGGGCCCCTGCTGTCCTTCCTTACAGGTGCTTCACTCAGGGGTTCTGCTGCCACCACCAATTTCCCCAAAACCATCCCCATGGCCGCTGTGTCTGTGTTCTCTTAACAACACAGGACTGTAGCAACTCTAGATAATTTGTCAGACCTTTTACAGGAGAATCATGCATGTGGTGGGAAAAAGCAGCCCATACACACAGGATGTGATGTAGAGCTCTGGGAGCAGCAGCTGCTCCCTCCCTGCAGTGCAGTTTGAGGATACATTCACAGGGTTTTGTGCACGATTGTGTTGGTGAGGATGCAGCCCTGAATGACTGCAGTTCTATTAATTCTAAGGACACCCTGAGCCGAGAAACCATTTAGTTTGATTTGTATCAGATTAAGAGAGCGAACTAATGAGCGGTGTGGGCCCAGGCTGGCTCAGATGTCTGTTCCAGCGTCTGTGGTGCCTTGGGTATCAAGTCAGGGTGCTGAAGGGAGCAGCATGAGCTTACACAGAACCAGTGCAGGTCCACTGGGGCCAGGGCTGTGTGTCAGATAACCAATCCTGATGTAGCTGAAGCAATTTGGCTCTTGAGATATGTTTTTCTGGTGCTTTAATTGGCATTTTCATTACCCTGCGTGTAGATCTGTGCATGTTACCGGTCTAACACAATCCTGTCCCTCTGAGTGTGTGATCTGAAAGGTGTTTAGCTAAATTTTCTGTGCCTCAGCAAACTACACTGTTGTGAGCCTTCGGTTAGTGAGTACAAAATTGCAAGAAATATGCAAATATTCTATTGCTCTCCTCCCACCGCCCTCCTTCTCAGCTAGACTGCAGACTTGCTTATTTATAAGGTGGCAGACCCCCTCTGCTTTATTGCTGTTAATTTGCCTGTCTTGCTGAATTTCTGCCATTCAGTTTTCTAGGTGGCGATTAATTGCTCTGAAGCACACATAAGGATTAAACACATTTGCTCATCCTGCCTTGGGAGGGCTGGGTAGTAGGATGTGTAAAACAAGGACCTTTTATTTACTCACTCAGATCCTGGGAGCAGGGCTGGCCCCTTTTCTTCCAGTACAATGCAACTTTGCTGGTTGGTTGTTAGCTCCTCAGGGATCACGGCCCTCATTACAGAGCCCTCATGAGACTGTTGTGAGGCTAAAGTTCAGTTTGTAAACCTCTTTGAGACCTTGAAGGAGAAGTAAATAGCATTACTACGGTATTGAAACTTAAAACTGTTAAGCAGTGTTAAAGGCTAAGCTAGATAAGTGATACCTCAGGGACTGGAGGGATATCTTCACAGGTTGTGTCTAAGATGACACCAGGTTTTAGGAGAGGCATTCTATTACCAGATTGTCTGCTTATGCAAATGAAATTATGGGAGAAAATAACTTCTAGAAAAATGTATTTTAAGCCTGTTTACTATGCAGCCTTCACCGCTGGGACTGGCATCAGGAGACTGTCAGGGGACTTGTAGAAAGGAAGAGTTGAAAGTAAATCTGTTCAACTTCCATCAAAGGCTTAGACAGAGCAGTTTTATTTGTGTAATTACCAAGTTTTCAATCAAAACAATTTTTGGCTAATGCTTGGGCCAACTCTAAACATGTCAAAGGTCTTTTGTAGGAACAAAGATCACTGCATAATTTGGTGAGGAAGGGGAACTTCTGTCTTTAGCTCAGAGACAGCTCTTGGAATTAAAATACAAGCCACCAAAGACAAAAATTTGGAAATTAATATTATAATATTGCAGTATTCACATGCCTCTTTCCAGTAAGGAATGCTGATTTATATATTTTCACTTGTTACCTTTGTGTTTTCAAGGCCAAAGTTCTTGTGGCTTGGTCGACTAGTTTGCACTACATCAAATTGTAGAGCTGTTTCTTTGAATCAAAAGTGTGCCTTCAGGTCTGTTGAATAATAAAAAGGATATATACTTTTATGTCACGGATCCTTCAACTCTGCTTTATTAACAAAGGTCATATTTCCATTTTTGGTTTCCAGCCATAACACAAAAACAACATCTTGGCTAGATCCACGGTGCCTGAACAAACAGCAGAAGCCTCTAGAAGAATGTGAAGATGATGGTAAGAGAATAAAAATAGTGACATAATACTGTGCTTGGTCCGTTCCTAGGTGACTTTCTTCCTTTTCTTTCTGTCTGTCTAATAGCTAGCGTTCAGATTTTTCTTAAAGAAAGGTTTATTAGTAAGTACATAGAGACAATATCCATTATGTTGTAAAATCGCTCTGAATGTAAAACAGCCATTGAGGTGTCAGATCATTTAATAAAAATCAAGGAGGTGCTGCAAGTAAGAGGCCTCTGTTTTTGCAAAGGCATTTGAAAAGCCACTGATGCTGAACAAGACTCAAAGCTGTCTGACATGTTTGCTTCTTGCATCGCTGTTTGGGAGGCAGCAACTGAGTCTCTGTGTGCTCCACTGTGTTCCACTTCAGCCGCCTGCTTCACATGGATTGAAAGAGTTATGTTGTTATTTCCTTGTTTGGGCAGAAATAACTCAATTGCTTCACTTCTACTCTTAAATGCTGACAGTCTGCGCAGTGTTGTGATTGCTGAAAACAAATTCCACTTGAAGGTGTGGATTTCTGACGCTGTAAATTTGCACTGATAAGATTTTGTATTCCTTGAGATGTTGGAAATGCAAGCCACTGTCCGATTTAGAGAGCCACATGCAGGACTTTTAAAGGAGGTTCTTTCCCTGCCTCCTTTGGGAGATGCTGGAAGGAAAAGGGAATTATGAAAATAACTTAAATGTTTGGGAAAACCTGTGTGGAAATTTTGGTCTACTGACCAGGAAAGGTGATTGTATTCAAACACATAATCAAACACAGTGCTATCATTGTAGACACTTCTTACAAATGGAAGGGTTTCCCTCATCAGTGTTGGTGCTGTCCTTGTGAAATTGATTTTCATAATATGATTAACCTCCTACTCATGTCAGTCATCTTAATAAGAACCACAATTTTATTTCAGAAAAGAATCAACTTTTTTTTCACTGATAGCTTCCACTCTGCCCTCCAGAACTGCTGTTACTGTTTTTGCACATGCAGTTTCTCAACCTCTCCTGCCTTTCACGTGTGAGATTTTGCAGGAAGTGAGAATTTAGCTCTGCAGCCTTGGCTGCTGTGATGAAGCAGGTCACCAACTTCTTAGTGCACAGTGCAGGATCCCCTCAAACCACAGCCAGCAGCACAAGGCCACAGAGGGTGACTGAGCTCCTGTTGCAGTCTAAGTCTCCTCACAGAAGGGAAAGTCTTCCTCTTGTCCTCTTAGCAATTGTAAAGCAAACATTAGAATAATTTGTTTTATTTGGAATAGAAACATACAGCTGGTATTATTGTATCTCATTGAGTTTATAATTTTGCAGAGCAGTGGCATCTTTGTTTATCAACTCCTTAATATCAGCTAATTTCATCTTCCCACACACCCCTTCACTTCATTCACCAAGTTGCTCATTAATGGATATTTTTAACATTCAGTAGTTAAACCAGTTGCTTCATAGTTACAGCAGTGCTCTGCACTGCTTTGCTTGGCTGCTCTAGTCTTGCTTAGCACATAAGAATAATTATATTATAGATATATTATATATAAATATAAATATAAATATAAATAAATATAAATATATAAATATATAAAAAATTTATTATATATATATAATAAGAATATTTAAAAAAACAAAGAGAGAAGGTTAGTTTTGCTGCATCACAGAAGCTGGATGTTTTTTGGCAAGGGTCACTGTTGTGTGTCATTCTAGAAGTCAGTGGGATGACTCCTCTGTTTTGTCTGGTGTGTGTGCATGTGAGTTGTCAGGCTCAGTCCCATCCTCTTTGTGGATTTTATAAATGTTAGATGTTGTTTCAGATTTGTCTGGGTGCAGTTGCCTTGTGTTTTTGCTTCATCAGGATACGTGTCCCTAACAAAGTTTGTGCTTGTTTCCAGTTGTTTAGGCTGTCAAAGGAAATTGCAATTTGTATTTCACTCTAATGGTCCCAAACAACTGCTTTGGTAGAATATTTTGCAAAGAGGTCATGGAAGTGGTTTTTTGGGTGTCCAGATGTTGCGACCCTACATTTTCTGGTTGCTTCTGTCATTCTTTTATGTGGCTTAAACTTTGCTGTATTAGGTCCAAGATTGTTTTTACCATCTTTGTTCTGGTTTTGTCACCATCTTTCATTTTCAGACTGCATTATTATTATTTATAGGCTAAGCAATACTTTAATCATCTGTGTCACTGTTAACTTATGAATATGGAGCAGATAATGATAAATGGAGCAACAGCGAATATTGATGGCTTTGTCTCTTTGAAAAATTATGTGATCTTTGTCCCAGGTGCCCTGCTAAAACTGGTGCATTCCTGTCTGTGCATCTGGACCGTGGGGCTGTGCCTCCAGTTAAACACGGCGCTTCACATTTATCTTAAATCACCTGCGTAGGACAGTGAAGCCTGTTGGACCTTGTGCGCATGTAAATTTAGGTGCTGTCTTGAAAATCTTGCTGCATTAGTCCTCATTTAGGTGCAAGGTTTTCCTCTCAGATTTCTTCATTAGTATCCAGGTCTGGCCTTCTGGTAGATCCATGTGCCTGCGGAACAGATTGTGAAGGTCAGGCCATTCAGATCTGAGGGAGAAGCCTCACTACAGTGAGAGCAATTGCATGATTTTGCCATATCAAACCATGACATGGAAGTAGTCCACTGATGCAGATGTTTTGAGAGTGCAAGAATCAGTTCTTTCATTATCTACATCAGATCCATCAATATTCTGATCACTGAAGTGTGGTAAATGGAAAGCTTGGGCTCGGTGTGTTGAAAATTAGTGCTGGTTCTGCTGTTTGCTGTAGGGAATTTCTTGCTTGGTGCTGGTATCTGAAATTTTCTTTTAATTTTTTCTGTCTCATTTACTGCTCTTCCCTTGGAGAAGAAGGGGTACACACGGAGGAACTGGACAGTGAACTAGGTAAATCATCCATCTCTCGTTTTGATATTTAACTTCAACTGCACTGTTTTAAGCTTTTAATTACTTACTTTCTCCTTTGTATCATTTTGCATCTTTCAGTTTTTTTTAATTTCAACAAAAGAAATTTATCAGCAAAACTTCCCCAGCACACAGAGCATTTATCTTTTCCTAGCTTCAGGTTTGCTGTGGTTTTCTTACTGATTCAGAGTTTGAAGAAAGCTAGAGAACCCTAATCTTGCAAAGTTGATTCAAAGCCACTTCCTCCTGGACTCTGCAGAAGTTGAGGTGTTTTCCTTTGGCATCTCTGGCTCCAGGAAAAAGCCTGTAGATGCCAAAGTTAAATGAAGTAGCTCATGATGCTTTTTCACTGGGGCCAAAGACATTTCCCAGACAATAGAAGCTAAATGTGATTCAGAAAGTTTAAGTATTTCATCGGATGCTTCGGCTGAGCTTGTGAATGAAACAGCTTAAAATTTTGCCTCAGTCAGTGATTTTATAAGCAGATGATTTTCAATGATGTGGTACACTTTTATTTGCTGCATCTTTTTGTGAAGGATGCTGTCTTGATATCTAATCTCAGCGGTGCTCATTGTGTTTGTACTGATGGCAGAGGTAGTTGTTATTTCTGTTCAGCTACGCTCTAGTGCACACAGAGAGCTGAAAGGATAAGAGGTTGCATAGGATTTTATTTCCATCAGGACTGTTATTGCTTTTAAAAAGGACTGTGCTTACAGTTCATAGTTCTGCATACTGGAGGAGTTGTATTACTAGAGAATTAAGCTCTGGTTTCTGTAATGACTTGCAAGCAAGTGTATTCTGCTTCTGTGTGATGGATATGGCATCAGCTGCCAGCAGTGGGCTTGGAACACTGCTCCAGGGGTGGTTCTTCTCAATAATGGAATTGTGCCTGGAATAATGCTTCAAATTCTTGTTCTTACAGAGCAAGAATTTGAAAGGAATGACAATTTAAAGAAGAATTTAGTGGTACATGAGTGTTAGTGCAGATTGTGCAAATAATCATCAGCAGACCAAGTAGCATCAGGAGTAGGTGGGTGCACAGCAACAATCTGCGAAGGATTGTCATGAAGGTCTTCACAACCAGTGGCTTAAAATGAGAGGGAGGTTTAAAAAAAAGCAGATTTAGAGGCAGTATTAATTAGAAATTACCCTTCTTTCAGTGTGCTATCAGGAACAAGTGCAAGAGAAGAGCTGAAAAAATAGATGCAGGAAAAGTCATTCATTGATAAGCCTGACCCCGGATCTTCAGGCATTTATGTACACAAGTGTTTTGCTGGAACATCATGAGATGTTCCCTTTGTTTCGATGCAGATAAGCTTTACTGAGCTCACAGCCCATCAATACATTGTTGAGATGAGCAAATGTTGCAGGGTAAAGAAAGACATTTTCAAATTACTCCATTGGTTACAGCATCACTAGGGAGGGGGCATGAACATTAGTATAGTTATGATAACTCAGGATAGTATAAACTGATGGGCAACAGCTGTTTAGCTCCTTAACTTATCAACAGTTTCTGTTCTAAATATAAGATTAATTCTTGAGGCGTTTTCACAATTTCTTGTTTTTGCAAAGAGCTGTGGAGTAATAGGTCACCTCATTTTAGCAGAACGTTGTACAAACACAAAAATTTAACCTTTAAAGCAGAATTTGACATTGCTTGGACCGACCCTCCTGGCTGCACAGGGAGCAGGAAGAGCTGAGTGTGCTGAGCTCCTCTCCAGCTCCTTCACAATAATGCATGGCTGCAGCAGAAGGACCTGGTGGCTGGAGAAGTAATTTTTTAGGAATCCATCCAGCCCCTCTGTATGTAGGGCAGGATACTAGAGCATCTCAACAGGAATCCACGGACTTATCCAAGGCTTAAAATTGT
The DNA here is from genome assembly GCA_036630365.1 of Acanthiza pusilla. Taxonomy (NCBI): domain Eukaryota; kingdom Metazoa; phylum Chordata; class Aves; order Passeriformes; family Acanthizidae; genus Acanthiza; species Acanthiza pusilla. Next base: position 6,461,040 of record JAXCHO010000001.1, read on the forward strand.
GAAATTAGATAATTGTCCATTGAATTTACCTGCTTACAAATGCTCTGAGACTGCAGGGTGCTGCATGGATGTACCACAATAAAAGCCGTATGGCTCACTCGGGCTCCTAATGATGCAAAATGTTTTTGGAAATCTCATCTTTGTGATAAAATCTAATGCTCTGGGTCATCTTCAGTTTGGCAGGAGAGACAGAGAATGGAGATGAATAATTTAAAGCAGCTAAGAAACTAGCCTGTGCAGCATGGCTATGGAGAATATTGCCTTTGCTTCTAGAAGCTTGTAGAAGTAGAAAAGTGCATCTACATAATGAACAAGAAATGTGTTAAAAGCTGCAGTTTTGTATATTGTTACATCTGAAAACATGGAGATTTGTTCCTTAATTGAAAAGCTGCAGAGATAGTAAACTGGAAAAGATTTTGGCATAATGCCATTTTTGGGGTTAGGGAAGTGCTGGTGTTCTGATTTTTTGTGAAAATGCTTTAAAAGGGAAGAAAAAAAGGAAATTTAATATCAAAATCATTTGTGAACAGAAGAAAAAAAACAAAAATTTTTGCTTAAACTTTAAAAATGAAATAAGCACTTAATAGTCCAAAATAGACAAAATATATTTAGCAGGAAAACTGATGGAACTCATTTGAAGGCATCTATGCATTACTTCCCCTTTCCCTCATTGACTTTTTATTTTTCTTCCACCCCAGCCTGATCTCTTTACCATTCTACTTTCACAGTAGTGCAACAAACTAAATGGCTGCAAGAACTTGTGATTTTCCCAACAGCATGCTAGGTCTTAATCTAACTGCACTGCAACTCTTGGAGCCTTTCCCACGGTGTTTTCACCTTCTGGGACTCCTCTCCAGACCTGAGAGTTCCCTTTGTGAAAAGACTTTCAAGATTGGCCTCTAGCTTTCTGACTTTTTCTCAGATACACTTGCAGGGTGTAAAGGAATATCTGATTCTGATCTGCTGATCAAATCATGGAGTTTTTTCATGCCCAAGATTTAGCACTGGCTTGCATTTAATGGCTTATGTCTCAAGGAATCCAAAGATGTTAAACACAATGAGGATAAAATAATGATAAGAATGGAAAATCTACCTTTTATCTGCAAATAAGGGACATGTGGATCAAAACCCATGAAAATTGATTTCATCGGATCTCCAGCCAATTCTGAGCACAAACATAAACTTTGAGTAATTAGTCCATGTGTGTTTGTATAGATTTCGTTCCTCTCCAGTCTGGAGATATTTCTATCCTTATGGCAACATCATTCTAATTAATGGGCCATTGTTGATTGTATTGGCTCAGCAATTGATGCCATTAATGAAAATAAATCTCTGCATTTGATAATAAACAAACATAGATTGCTGTCAGTGTTGACGAATTTCATGCACAATTTTGATGAACTATTTTGCACGGGGTATTTGAACTTGTGTTATCCAACAGTGTTGCTTTTTTCTAAATTTAAATGAATGTGCAGAGTCGGTGGGACCACATGTGCACAGTCCATAGTGTGGTGGAGCCTTTTTCTGAGTCGTTTCACAGAATTACACAAACACATCAGTCTCTGTACTGTTAATAGGATGATTGTTTTGTTACCCACAGCCAATGGGAACATTGTGTTTCAACGAGTGGCACAAGGATCAGGCCCTTAAGTAACACATACAGCTTTAATAACCCTCAGTTGGATGCTGAAGTGATTGCATTGCATTCACTAATTATCCTTAAAGTACTATCTACAGCCTAGAAAATCAACAGGAACAAAAGTGGATACATTTCCAAATGTTAATTTCATCTTCAGAGGAAATCTCTGTTACATGTGGTTATGCAATGTGTGTTCTTACATGAAGTGCTGTGCAGGGAAATACACCCATGCGTGCCTGTTAAATCCACCTTGTCCTGGTTTTGTGTTGGACTCATGGCTGAGCCATGCAAATCCCAAAGAAAGGAGTCAAAACCCCTGTTTTCTGCACTGGTGAGCATTAATAGCTCAGCTCTGGTACAGGAGATGGAAGTGGGCTCTGTCAGGGTGCTACAATTTCTCTCCATAATCTCACCCACCTTCATGGGTTGGTGTTCAAAGGCCTCTGGCCAGTTCCTGCAGCAACTTCCCTGCAGTGCTCCATGCAGGGCCACTGCCCATGGTGGAGAAGCCAGGAAGGTGCTCGAGGCAGACAGGAAATTGGTTGAGCATTTTCTCATTTAATGCAAAAAGCAAATCAAAAATTGACCAGTGTGGGCATCCTCCCAGTGATGCGCTGTGCCAGCCCTTCAGAGGGGGCTGTGATCATTCTGAAAAGGATCCGAAGCAAAGTCTGAGCTACTGATGAGTTGGGAAAAAGCCTGCCTTGGAGGCTTCAGTAATGCTTTTTCTATTTCCAGAGTTGCCTGCTGGTTGGGAGAAAATTGAGGATCCCGTATATGGTGTCTACTATGTAGAGTAAGTGCTGCTCCCCGTTTCGGTGTGGCTGTCGGGTGAAGGAGCCTTTCCCTGCACCCCACTCTGTGCTTTGCTGGGAATATCTCAGGGAACATCTCCTCCATCAAGGAGGAGGAGACCCTGGTCCCTTCCAGGATGGAGATGTGATAGGGTCTGGGAGAGGGCAGCCCTGCCTGGCATTCCCCATCCACCCTGGAGTGGGAGTGGGCTCAGGGGAGACAGAGTGCCCCGGGAGGGGATTGAGCTCAAGGAAAACAGGAACAATCCAGGGCTGGGATGAGCAGGAGCCACAACATTTTACAAAATGCTTCCATCCAGAGAACATTAACAAGTGTGCAATTAACTGAGCTCAATCCCCTTCGTGCAGTGCTGCGGTCGCAATATGAGTGTGCAAAGCAATCCACCAGCCATTTGTGTCAGAAAACACCCAGGAGGAGGAATGGAGAAGCTCCTGTGACCAAACAGCCACAGCAGGGGCTCCTCCATCAGGCTGTGTTGCTGTGAATAGAATTACAGGTTTAATGGGACTCTCTCTGGAATTAGAGCAGCTTCTCCTTTATCGAGATGTCAGATTGCTCCTTTGGGAAAGCAGAGATCTGAGTTTTGTTTCATCACTGACCCCATAAAATGAATTTTTAATTATGTGTATACTCCTGTCTAGTAGGATGGCTTTTGATAGCCCTCAGAATAGACGTGGAATACAGTTTCTGTCTGCTTTGGCTCATTTCTGACCCTACCATCTGTGCCTAGGGAAACAAGGTTAGCAAACTGTGTAATTAAGGCTTGACATTTATTTACCAAAGACATCAAGAATATTTTTCGGCTATTAAATGCCATGCCAAGAAGTCTTTACAGCATTTTTTCCTGTCACTCTATATACACATGCCCATTAGTTTTGTGGCACTCCTTACTGATTGAATTAAATCAAAAAGTAACTGCAATAAGATATTATTTTATTTTACTTGCTCTCTCTAAGCTAGCAAGATGGTTATAATTTTAGCATTTGTCTCTGTCCCTTCAAATCAGGCACTCTGTTATTGCATAATAGCTTTTATTGAGAGACAATAGTATCAAGAAAAAGTTTATATGATTTTTAAAGTAGTTATAATTTTTTTTAATCTTTCCGAAGATATCTTGAAATGGGAAATCTTTTACAGAAGTCATTAACTTGTTTTTATTTAGTAAGTTAAATATTTTTCTAGTGATTTAATATCGATCTGTAGCAGAAAGAATTCTGAACATAAATCCCTGGAGTGCTTCTCTCACAGTTACATGAAAAAGTGGTTGGTTTTGACGTGTCTTTTTTTACAAAGACATATTGGATAGGAGACAATATAACAGCAAGTTCTTAATGCTAAACTTTTCTTTGCATACAAAGATGGGCTTAAGGTAATATATTTTTCCAAGGTCCACCTGTTCCTCTGCTGTAGGGAAATCACTACTGAAAATGCTCTTGAGCAGTTGATGAGCCCTGCAGGGAGTCCCAGAGCTGCCCCTGCCACCCCAGCATCTGTGGCTGCTGTTCATCACTTGGCTACATCAGGTGGTTAATCCTCTGCTGAGTGCATGCCTTGTCTGCCATGCTGGGACTGGGCTGCTTTTTTTGCCTTTCCTGGAATTGGTACAAAGTATTGGCTCTCAACATCCCATAGTGCTCAAAAGCTGCCTAAGGAAAGGAGCTAAGTTTCACTAAATGCTGGTTTCCACTGGGAGAATTTTCTCGTAGCTGATTCTGGATAGATTTTGATCCATTTGGAGCCCAGCTCATAGCCTGCATCCCTGCAGATATTTTTAAGACAGCCTGTGTGCATTGATCAGATCGCTGACAGATGTTAAGGTTTGGTTTGGTTTGGTTTATTTTGTTTTGTTTTGTTTCTTACTTCGGTGAGCCAGGGAATAACTGCACCTCTGGGCATCTGATTAAAGCAGGGATGATACAGGCCTGTCTTTTAAAATGCAATCAGACAGAGCACTTTTTCTGCTTTAATCTTATTTTTCACAGATAGATCACTACTTTAATGTATTTGAAGGAATTAGCCATTCCTACTCAAGACATCATATCAATACCAGAATCCGCTTGTTTTTCTAAACACTCTTTTGGCACAACTAGATGAGCCTTTTCCCACATCCACTGCTACTGGGTTTGTTTGGTATTTTACTCCTTTCCTCCGAAAGAGGCGTTTCAATGCCTGGCCTTCATTCCTGCTGGTTGCACAAAGGGTTTCCTAATTCATTGCTCTCTTTCATCTCCAGCCACATCAACCGGAAGACACAGTATGAAAACCCAGTTCTTGAAGCAAAGAGGAAGAAGCAGCTCGAACAACAGCAGCAGCCTCCAGAAGGTTGGCACCTTTCAGGGCACGGTGGGTGGGTTTTTTGTGGGGGAATGCCCTCCCTTGCCATGGCAGCACCGTGCCAAAGTGTTTGTCCTTCCCTCCATGGCCTTAGCGTTTAAAGGCAAAGTGAAGTGCATAGGAAAGGTTGTGTTTGTCCTCCGTAGAAGATGCAGCAAAGGAGAAAATCTAAACTATTGTAACCTCTTCAACAGAGAGGCTTTCAACCTTGCTAAACAGGAAAGATTGTTCTTTATATGTCCTTTACTTCTGGAAAGTTTCTAGACTTCCCAGAAACAACTAAAACACGTTTTCCTTTTCAGTCTGCTCCATCAAGTTAGTCACCATAGCTGGTGTTGTTCCAGTCTGCACTGGGACTCAGGCTATGGAAGGGGTGAGGAGTGGGCGCTTACATGCACTGGAGAAACCCTTCTGGGTTAGAGACTTCTTAAGCTTTTGGATGTTGTTGAGCTCTAAAATCTGAAGTAACTTCCTTATTTTGAAACACTTCTTTTTTTTTAATTTTTATTTCCCTCCCCGTTTTTTCTTTCTTACTTTTAATTTTTTTTTCTGGAAATGCAGCTCAAATGCAATGAGGGGCCTGTGCCATTTGGGTTTATTCTTGTACTTAGATGCCATGAGAGGCACAGGGAATAGATTTAATTTAAAGATCAAGTCCACTTAAATGTAAATCAAGTCCCAGGTTTGCGCATGAGGTAGGATGTCCCAGCAGGTGGATCAGTTGAGCTGGACATAGGGATCCTCCAGGCCTGGTTTTCGGACATCCCATTCATTTTATTCCCTCTGTCTGTGACTCTGTTTCCTCTCTTGCCATGCTTCTCACATCTCCTCTGCCTGACCCCCACACTCCCAGTGTGTGCACGAGCAGCAGCTCACCGTGCTCTTGTGAAACCAGTAACATTTCCCTCTCTGCCCTCTCTAGAATGGACAGAGGAGTGTCCATCTGTCCCTCCACCCGCTGCTCCAAACCATGTTTCAAACAACCAAGAGGCAGCTCGGGAAGCACCAGTGCAAGGTAACAGCCTTGTTAAACCAGTTGTAGAAGAGCAACGAGGTTTTTTCCCCGAGAATGAAACCCCCTTGGCCACCACAAAGGCAGTATTGCCACGACTGGTGACACACCAGGGCCTGTGCCTGCTTATCTGAATTCCCAGATTTTGAAGACTAGTTGTTTCAAGACTACATTTGTTTCTGGGTGCAAGAGGTGAATGAGATCATGTGCATCAAAAAGAGGATTGTGTCTGTTCCCTGTGCAGTGTTCCAAGTTTTCAAACACAGTGGACTTACTCAGAAGTTGTACTTTTGGACAGGTACTTCAGGTTATTACAACCTTATTTATTGTGTCAGTGGTCTGTGTAGCCAACTGCTCACAGACCAGTTGTTCACCTTAAATAACTCACCAGACAGGACATGAATCATTCCTAAATTTGCAGCATGAGCTAAAATATGACCAGGTCAGGTTGCCAGTGAGGGCAGGGAGTTCTGCTTGTACCTGTGGCAGCAAAGTGCTCTCAGGTTACAAGTGGTTGTAAGTAGGCTTATCTTTGCATCTAAATTGCATAGCAAGTGAGTGGCATTGCCCTGGTCTGAGGGAACAGAGCCTGGGGAAGGTGAGAGGGGGAATCTGGCTGGAACACATCTTCCTGGCAGAGCTGGCAGCAGCTGGGAACTGGGAAGTATTCCCGTGGTCCCAAAGGCAAACCCGACTGGGGTGCTGCTGTCCCAGGCATTCTTTCCTCCCAGGAAGAGCCAGGGAGTGCTCTCTGCAGCAGGTGGCAGCAGGTCAGCCCTTCCAAAACAGACATGTGGAATTCAGCAGGACCCAAAGCCCCCAGCACAATCCTGAGGGCTCTTAGAGTACATTATAGTGATCCAGTCAGGCAGGGAGGTCTGAGGGTGGCACCCTGACCACCAGGCACCTGGGTTTAGACAAGTCATCAGAGTGCCCCAAAAATGCTGATCTTCCTCCAGGAGACATCTGTGAATGCCACCTCTGCCTTTTCCGCAGTCAGGCTGAAGCAAGGGCTGCCCAAGCATCCACACATGGCATGCAGGGGTGATGCTGGGAGCCTGCTTGGCCACCAAAATTGGGCAGCAATGTTAGAGCAGAGCACTAACCTGTCTCAGAACTACCCCAAGTGACACGTCCTGGTACCCACTGATGACTCCTTCCCTCTTTCATTCCTTCCTCTTCCTTTCTCAGTGCTGCTCCCTCTTCTCTCTCTCCCCATTTGCAGCAGCTTTTTCCAGCTTCCACGCCCAGAAGTTTCCATCTCTCTCTATGATGGCACTGCTGGCAGGGACGTGGGCACAAGGAGCCCTCCCTGTGCCCCTGGCAACACTCTGAGAGCCTTGATTTTGTAGATACACTAATTTCAGATGTGATCCCCTCCTGAATGCTGTAGGTGGGATGTAGCCTGTGGTGCTGCTCCCTGTTCCTTCAGGGCAAGCTCAGCCTGTGTCTGTGGGCAGACACCAGCAAGCTGTGCTTGTTCTGCCTGTCCTTTGAACCAGAAATGAGCCCTGCTGCACTCTGCCTCTCGGCTGTGTTTGTTACTGCCACACTGGGCTGCACTTGGAGAAGTCAGGGCTTTTTTGCATTTGGGGTCTGGGCAGAGCATCTGCCCACGATGTGCAGGATTACTGTGTTCCTCTGCCACCCTTCAAAGGCAGAAGACTACAAGTCCTCACTCTGCCTCCTCATGAATAATCTTCAAATATACATTTTTCCCCCCAGTCAAAGGCTTACGAGTCTCAAATCCCCTCGCTCTCCCCCGAGGTCTCCTTTCTGAGCAGAGGCCCACGGCAATGCTGCCGAGGTGTTTGAAAGTGCGCCAGCTCTCCTGGCTGTGATACCCACTGCTGATCCTGGAGCTGTCACCAGAGGGCTTAGTGGCACAGGCTAAGCGTTAAAAACAATTAAAAGTGCAAAGGTGTTTAGTGTTGGCACTGTGAAGTGCAGCAACCGTGATCCCTCATCCGAGCCTGTGCAATATGCTTTGCAAGGATGTGCTTTTGTCCGTGGAGCACCTCTTTTGCTCTTAACTGTGCTCCCAGAGAGCATTCCCAGCCCTCCAGCACAGCTGCTCTGGTCCTGGGCTGCTCTTTGATCCGTGCTTCACACCAGCAGTGTTTCATCCACAACAGGCAAGGAGCAGAAAGGGAAGAGGAAAGACTTCAAACAGTGTCTGAAGAACAACATCAGCGTCCTCCCCTTTTTCAGCAGGGGAGGTCACAGGGTGGTAGCAATGGTGGGGCTGGGGGTTATGCTAAAGGGCGTCCGTGTATTGTCAGGGCTCAGAAGTTGCTTTTTGCTCAGTGGGTTGGGAGAAGGTCAAGTGGTGAAAAACATAATGATGCTCCTTTCTGCAGAAACTCTCACTGCAGACTCCTTCTGTACAAGGCCTTTGTGCTGCCCCTGCCCCATCCTTCCCGGGATGGATAGAACCACCTCAGGACAGAGATAAGACACACATCTAACCCAACATTCCCAGCTTTAATATATTCCATTCTTTAAAGCAGCATGTTTTCCCCTTTGTAGCCTTGGGGCTTTGCTGTGCACGACCACAGCTAACAAAGTGCCAGGTACTGGGGTTTTGTTCACGCCTTTTACTGCATGCCTGGATCCAAGGAGAAGGGTGGAGTGTGATGAGATGAGAGGAAGCAGGAGTGAAGTGCAGTCCTGTCCCTGCACACTGCTGTATTTGTCCATGGACTTGTTAGAACGGGGAGGGGCAGAGGAAAAAGAGATCAAACACTCTTGCCTGCCTGCTTATAGATTTTTTCCAAACTTCCTACACAGGAAAACCCTTTTTTACACGAAACCCATCTGAGTTGAAAGGGAAGTTCATCCACACCAAGCTAAGGAAAAGCAGCAGGGGGTTTGGCTTCACCGTGGTTGGAGGGGACGAGCCAGATGAATTTCTCCAAATAAAAAGTTTGGTGCTTGACGGCCCTGCAGCGTTGGATGGCAAAATGGAAACAGGTACTGATGCTTTATATCCAGATCATCACCACCACTTTGGTTTGTGTTTTTGCAGCTGGTTTTATGTGCCATTCATAAAGGACTGAAGCCCCCATCCCCTTTTTGGGGAAAGGCATTCAGCTTTCCTAGCAGCAAGTGGGGAGGTGAGATACATATGTTCAAAATCTTGGAAAAAGGCACTTCATGTGTTGAAATTTCAGCTCAGGTGTCAAAATACTGCCAGTGCCTGCTCTCCCTATGCTGACCTGAGGAGAGGAGCCAGCAGTTGTGGGGTCCTATGTCAGGCTGTGGGTTCCTGCTCCCCGCTGTGGCAATGGATGATAGATTTTTGTAGAGCTGCACCACCGTGTGTCTGCATTTCTGCTGTGCTGCTTGCCCCTTTCCAAAGCTACTCCCAAGGAATGGGTAGAGCAGTGGGTGAGTCTATATCTCCCTGTGTGGATGCACCAAGGGCCAATTAATTTTGCCAGAGATCAGGCCCACCACAATTTAGTGGCGAAATACAAAATATGGTTTAGTGGTGAAGAGAATGGTGCTGGGTTAATGGTTTGACTCCGTGATTTTGGAGGTGTTTTTCAACCTTGATTCTATGAAATCCTCCTAGGCTTCATCTGAGGTCTCAACTCCTCACTTTCAGTTGCAGCACCACAGCACTTAACATCCCCGTCTTGCAGCCCCAGTGTTAATAAAAGGACTCATAACTTAATCAATACCTGCATTTCAGGCTGAAGTATGAGACATGACATGTGGCACTGTGTTTGAGCAGTTGCTTTTGAGAGCCTTCTGTTACAGCTCCCATGTGCTCTCAGTTTTGTTTCTATCATATGTCAGCGTGTAACAGTGAGAGCCGGGCTTCAAAATAGCTGTTAAACGGGCCATATACCACCATTTAAATTCATTAATTTTTTGCATGAGCCAATTCCATTTCCACTTTCAAAAACGTTTATGTACATAAAGGCTTTATGCCGTGAATCCACTGCGCACAGAGAGTTTTTGCTCACCCAAGTGTCACCACTCCTTTTCCTTGAACTGAAATGCTGCTGTTGCCTGTGAGGGGTACCTGTGGATGCTGCAGATCTGCTCTCAGGCTCTAGAGAGAGCAGATCTGCGGTCATGTGGTGCACAAAATGTATTTTTTTGGTCTGTCTGTGTGTGTCCACTGCAGGAGACGTCATAGTCAGCGTGAACGACACCTGCGTGCTGGGGCACACTCACGCCCAAGTGGTGAAAATCTTCCAGTCCATCCCCATCGGTGCCAGCGTGGACCTCGAACTGTGCCGGGGCTACCCCCTGCCCTTCGACCCCGACGACCCCAACACGAGCCTGGTCACGTCCGTGGCGATTTTGGACAAAGAGCCCATCATTGTGAACGGGCAGGAGAACTACGACTCCCCGGCCAGCCACAGTAGTAAAACAGGGAAGGTGAATGGCACAAAGGAGGCGAGGCCCAGCAGCCCCGCTGAGGTCTCCTCCAACGGACCCCACGGCTACCCCAACGACACCGTGTCCCTGGCGTCCTCGATAGCCACACAGCCTGAACTCATAACTGTGCACATAGTGAAAGGGCCCATGGGCTTTGGGTTTACTATAGCAGACAGTCCTGGTGGGGGCGGCCAAAGAGTCAAACAAATTGTGGACAGCCCACGGTGCCGCGGCCTGAAGGAGGGCGACCTCATTGTCGAAGTCAACAAGAAGAATGTGCAGAGCCTCACTCACAACCAGGTGGTGGATATGCTGATTGAATGTCCTAAGGGAAGCGAAGTCACGTTGCTGGTGCAGCGAGGAGGTGAGTCTTCAAAACTGCTTGAGAACATCTCTTCTTGAAATTAAAAAAAAGGGAAAAAATGCATGTCACGGAAGATCTGCTCTCCTAAGCTTCTCTGTAGAAATGGTTTTTGTCCTGAGGTGTAGGAACTGCCCCAAGTTGGCAGTTGTCAGGTCACATAGGTGGTTAAAATTATTTATTGTGTGTTGCTGCACTGGGGGGGATGCTCAGGCTGCCACAAGCACACAGCCCTGGTGAGGGGCAGGAGGGTGGCGTGCTTACACGTGTGGTTGCACCTTTGCTTACATAACCAACCCTGGTCTCATGCTCGTAAAACTGGAGTGTTTTAAATAGAACATGGCCATTCCTCGAGCTATTCTGGGATATGGGAAAGGCTGGTAATATGTTCTGTAATTTGCAGTCATCAAAATCAGATACTTAATGACTCCTCATTGGGGGAGGATTATACCTGGGCTACATTTGGGAGTGTAGAAGAGAATTTAAATTTCTCCAAGTTGTGAGCAATAGAAATTGTGACTTTTGCATATTTGTTTGCTGTGCCATTGGGAGCTGAGCTCATTTTTTGGTTGCATTGCTGAGACCACCAGCAGGTCCAAACCTATCCCTTGGGCGGTGTGTCTGCAGCCCAGGTGGAGCATGACTGGCAGGGGACCTGCCAGTGGCCAGGCCATCCACAGGAGCTCCTTCCCTGTGCACAGGAAGGGTAGAGGAACCTGAGGAGCACCCCTTTGGTCTGTGGATTGAGTCAAATTCACAGGAAAAGTCCAGCTCAGTGCAGAGCAGAGGGGTCAGCTCTCCCTCCCTCTGCCCTGGGGGAGCAGTGGGGCTCTCAGAGGGACAAAGGCTTGTCCCCACCTTGCTCCTGTCCCACGCAGGTTTTTATGGACAGCACCTACATGGGTTCCCAGGGGATCCCAGGGATGACCTCGCTGCCGAGGCAGAGCTAAGCTGACAAATAGGTGCTGAACATAGCTCCTAGCCAGCTCTGCGGGGAGTGTGTGCTATAAAAACACTTTTCTGCTGACTTTTCTAAAGAGTTTTGATTGTAGTAAGTTAGCACCAAAAGCCAGTCCATTTTAATGAGGGACAAGTTGTTTCCTGAATTTACAAGTCTGGTTTGTTGTTTTCCAAGACCTATTTCAAGGCATTGAATACATTGATTCTGCAATTAATAGCAGCTCTGAAGAAAGCACTGCGTTTCCTATACTCCTTCCTTTCCAAGTGCTTACTGTGTTTTTGTATTTTGATAGTAAATTAGAAAGTAGAGAACAGAATATATTAAGAATTCTCCAATTTTCAAAGTGTGAGTTCCTTAAAGACTTTCAGCACTAGAAAGATTTAAAAAAATGCACTTCATTCTCATGATTAATATATGTATTATGGAGAAAATATGGTTGGAAGAAAAATAGCAGCTATTATTAATCCTCCTGGAGAGTGCATATATATCTGGTAACACCATACATTAATTATTTGAATTGTGCCTGACATTTAATAATCCTCCTAATGCCTGGAAGGCATAATGAAAAGTTTTGATGGGGAAATAAAAGCCTAGTTTTAATAAAATAGTAAATAGTTCCCTGGTAATCTTGTTGAATCTCTCTATTTTTTTTTAATTTAATCAAGATACTAACCACATTTGCTATCACCTTCTTAGATAAGGTACCATGTCAGTCTCCTTGAACTGCCTCCCTCCCTCCCTCCCTCCTTCAAGGTCCTGACATTTCCATCTCAGCACAGAGCACTTGCAGTTTCAAATTTCACGCTCTCATGGTACCAGACTTGGAGTTCCTGGTGGCCCTGGATCCAGGGTTAATGACTGAAACAGGGTTTTCTTCACATCCAGAGAAAAGCTGGACCGAAAGGCACTCAAGCTGTGGCACAGAAGCCAAGCAGGGTATGGACAATAGAAGCCCCAGAACCAAAACCAGTCAGGGATGGAGCACCACTGCCATGAATATGGGCTGAGAGTTGGGGTTGCTAACGTGGAAAGAGAAGGCTTCAGGGAAACTTTATAGCACTTTCCAGGACATACAGGGGCCTACAAGATTGCTGGAGAGCGACTTTTCACAAGGGCGTGTAGGGGGAATGGCTTTAAACTGAAAGTAGGTAGGTTTAGATTGGATATTGGGAAAGAATTGCTTCCTGTGAGGTGCTGAGGCCCTGGCACAGGATGCCCAGAGAAGCTGTGGCTGGTCCATCCCTGGAAGTGTTCCAGGCCAGGCTGGATGGGGTTTGGAGCAACATGGGATAGTGGAAGGTGTCCTGTGCCTGCAGGGATTGGGACAGGATGATCTTCAAGGTCCAACCTTTCCAACCTAAAGTATTAAAAAAAAAAGAGTGGAGCAGGCTAAAAAGCACCTGGCACTCAGGGCTGCTGCACTTGGGTCCCTTGCCCTGTAACTTCACCTCGTGTTACCCCTGCCAAGTCTCTCCTCAGCACCACCATCCCCAGACAAGGTGCCGCTATTTATTTTGGTCCGACTGCAGAAATGCATTTGTCTCGGGTGTCTGATAAGCTCCTCCAGGGCTTTTGGAGCTGTTCTTCTTTAGCTTCCTTGTCACTTGTCCTTTCCTCCTCCTCCCTCTGGTGTCCAGTGAGGAAAGTGCTCGGATGCTGTCAGCATTCTTCCTTCAGCCCAGCATTTGCATTCAGTCCCGCTGTGCAGGAAGCATCCCTGCAACACTGAGGCTGCTATTCGAGAGCTGTCGAAAGGATTTTCAGAAGTGATTACTAATCAAGCAGAAAAATATCAGAAAGAGATGTGCAATATGCAGGAAAAGCTCTGCCTGCTCCAAGCTGCTGGTGCACTCCCGACGAGGAGGTTTAATTGTCAAAATGCAGCCCCAGTGCTGCTGAGAGCAGCCTGTAAAATATTTACTGTGAAGCCTGTTCAGCTGAAGCACTGGCTTGTGGGAGAGGGCAAATCCTGCTGCTGCCTCTGAGTGAGGAACACAAGGATGATTTCAGGAGGGATAAAGCCGAAATTCCCCCTCCGTGTGCTCATGTGTCATCTAAAATCATTTGCAGGACTCATGCAGGATTGGGGCAGAGGGATAAATACTTTAATACAATGTCAGGCGACTGAGAATCTGCTTTCCAGAGACCTCATAGAAAAATTACCTTGTCTATATTCTGGTTTAGTTTTTTTATTTTCGTCTCCCTCCTCCCCTCTGTAGGATTAATTATATTTCTGTTGTTCTCCTGTTTCACCTCTGCATGGATAAAACTGGATAAAACTCCCTGATCTCGAGGGGTTCAGAAAGAGTTCAGCCCCCCAGGGTGCAGAGGGTTGATTGGGCTGGTTGGCAAAGCTGCTTTTGCTTAGCAAAATGAAGGGATAGAGGGGACAAAATAATTATTGTCTCTATTAGGAAGGAGAGATAGAAGCTACTTAAATGAAGGAGTTGGCTGAACAACTGTGCATTGTTTGGCTGTGAGTAATTTAAACTGGAAATGAGAAGAGAGTGCCAAGCCATTAGAGCCTGTAAGTCAAACTGGAGGAGGCACGAAGGCTCTGCTGCCTGAAGGTGAAGCTCAGCACGTTTGAAGGGGACAGGACATGGGACCTGCAGCAGCAGAGGAGATGCTTGATAACCCAGCAGGACCATTTGAGGGCCATTTGAAAGTAAACCAGGTGCTGCTGCTACAAAATGCAGAATTAAGCATATGTTTTTGTCCCTGCACTGGAAATTGTGATTACGTACTTTAGTTATTTTAAAGAATTATTGTTAATGCAACCACAAAAGGTACAACTTTATTTTGAATGTTTGTAGCTGAAAAGGTTCTTTTAACTTTGTATCTACCAAGTGCATAAAGTACTTTGCACAAAAAAAAAAAAAAGAAATTAAAAAGCAAAGAAACAAAGTAATATTATTTGCCACTTGAAATCCATTAGTCATTGAAGCCTTGTCTATGCACAGTAACCAACTGAAATAAGCAATTCTCAAATACCTCTCCATTCTGCGTAGACTCTGTTCATAACAAAAACAACATTTTGTCAGAATAATTTACCTGCTTCCCAAGGGACTTTTATTCTGGAAGTTGTGTCTTTGTTGGGACAGGTGGGGGGCTGTTTTGGAACAAGTTATTCTGCAAGACTGCTGTATTTGTTTAAATCACTAAGATCTAATATTTGTTTCAGTCAAAACTTTTTGTATATTGTATTTTGTGAATTGCCTCTGATTAAGGAGGATTTTTTTTTTCCTTTTTTCCCTTTTTTTTAGGTCAGTCTTCAGGTTAACCAAAATATCTATGTTTAGTTTAGTTCAGTTCAGTTCCAAGAATTACACTGAGCAGTGTCAGTGTAGGCTTGGATGGACAATTTACCTTCAAAGCTTTCACAGTTAGTGCTCAGTTGCATCTTTATTCACCGGAAGGTCGAAAATAGCATAAACCTTGAGCCTGATCTGTGTAATCCCCTGGAAGATGTGTTCCCACTTTCCTCCAGATCAAAGCAAAGGCACACAGGTGAAATGTCACTCACATGTCATGTGCAAATCAGGGCCATTGCTGATTGTTTTCCCTAGGACCAATCTCACATTAAACTGGGGAACAGAAATACATCTTCTGAAAAAAATATATATACTCTATACACACACACACATACATATATATATATTTATATATATTTTTATATATATACACACATACATGACTTTAAAAACTAAATGTATTTTATGGCAAGAAGAATCAATCCAACATCACCTGTCTGTATACCCATCAGTGAGTACCTGAGTCTTACCTCTATGTAAAAATCCTCTGAAAAAAAATACATATGCTATATATGCTATATATATAAATATATATACACACACACATATATATATTTATATATATGTATATATATACGCACACATACATGACTTTCAAAACTAAATGTGTTTTGTAGCAAGAAGCATCAATCCAACATCTCCCTGTCTGAATGCCCATCAGTGAGTACCTGAGTCTTTCCTCTATGTAGAAGTCCATAGTAAATTCCCTATTTATGGTTCAGTGGAATGGAAGGTGTTTGCGGGGAGCAATGAGGTTGGTGGAATCCTCATTTGATCCTTGACTCAGTGGGCTTAAGGTCCTTGTGACACATAAAACTACAACAAAGATTTGCTGCAATGGAAAAAAAATTTACAAAGATCTAAAGGAATAAATCTATCAAGTCTCCTTCCATTGCTGTTCCAGTGATGCTCTTGGCATGTGAAAGTTATTAACCTCCAACACTTCCTATGGAGAAGAGTTAACTGCTTGTGCTGGAATTACGTGCTAGAGTCAACTGCCCTGGACTTGAGGGCTCTTTGTGGAGCCTAAAATGGAGAGCCATCTTTTTTCTCTGTTTATCACATGCCCATGCCTTTGAAACTCCACACAGTGGTATAAAAATACGTCTGTCCCTTCATGCTGCTTGCTGCAGGTCAGGCTCCCTGGACCAGGAGAGAGAGTGTTAGAGGATCCTTCAGACACAGTGGGAAAAGTTTACAAACAATTTATTGTAACATAACAACTTATAGTTGCACATTATAATGGTGTAATTGAAGTCAAATTGCTCTTTGAGCTGTAGGCTGTCGAAATACAATGCTCAGGCATAGGTGAGGAGTGGCACTGAGCATTAAATATCTGAGCTGAGTGGAATCTGCTACTGCTGCAGGTTTCAGAGAATGGCCCCTCGCTGCTCCATCCTTTCTGCCTCACTACAAACACCTGTCAGCCCGAATTCCACAGGCAAAAATACTGTCTTTGTACTTGTTTGCCAAGAACCTCTCCCCACCTGGAAAGGAAGTTTTCCCTTCCTGTCCCTAGCAGAAGTGTTGGAACTGGATCATTGAGTGGTAAGAGAAAAAAAAAAAAAGAAGTGTTGGAATTAGAGCTCCTTTTCAGTTTCTATCCCTAATGATGTAGAACCATGGTTTAATTAGAGCTGCAATCAACTATTCAGTGCAGCCTTGAACTCTTTTGAACAAGCCACTCACTTCTGTTTGCCCTTTAGGCTTGCAGTGAGGAGTGAGTTGAAAGTCATGCCACTTAAGCATCGAGCTGCCAGAAAATTTCAAACTGTCTTAGCAGCTGCTGAATTAGAGGGAAAGTGAGTCCAAACTGCATTTGGGACAAAAATCACAACCTGGGAGTCATCTGATGGTTACCACAGAGCGTGTTTGCCAGTGCCAAAGCCTGTGGAATGGGAAGAAAAGTTCAGCGTTTCCAGCTCAAGTACAGAGAGAGCAGAGCTTTACACTGAGGTCTTTGTGCTGTGTTTGTATCTATAGGAAATCCAGAAATAACAGGTGGGGGGGTATTTTTGATAGCTCGTAGGCACCCCTCACTGGTTAGTAAATCATATGTAGAAAAATCAGGATTGTAGTGTGCTTAAGGAAATATATGTCCATGAGTAGCCCCAAGATTTATTTTTCAACTTTATTACTTTGTATTCCAGGGTTGTTACTTTGTAATTCCAGAGTTATGGATTTCCTGATTAAACTTGGAAGCTCCTTTGGCATTTAAAAATCTGCCTTCAATTGTTTCCCCTCGTTTGTTTTTGTTACTGTTTCCTTTAAAGAGCTCTGCCTGGCAAGAAGGGAATCAGATTAGTGAATTTTGTAAATTGGTTTGCAAACTGAGTTAGAAAGGAAATGTTTTTAAAATGTTTTGCAGTGTGCCATTTCCATTTTCTGAAAACAGGAAAGTGTAGGGAAGGTGCAGGACTGGGGGAACCTTTAGTTGGGAGTAGCTGCATCTTCTTTTTTCCAAACCCCCAAGTCACTCTTTGTTATTCCCTTCTCTCTGTTGACTGGAATTATATTCTAACAAGGCCAGAAGAAGCTGATGAGACTTTAAAGCAAGTTTAAAGCAAGTTTGATGTCACATTTACTATTCTCTCACAGCCTTATTCTGATTAGGCACTACTATACCAAGGAGCAGATACAAAAAATCAGTCGAAGTCGAGAAAAGATGAAATAAAGGAAATGTTATAAGTTTAGGTATTTTTAATAAGAAGTTTGAAGTTCATACCCCTGATTAGAATTGCTTATGTGCATGTGTTTCAATCCACTGTGCAAGTTAATTTTCCTGCAGCAGCTCCGGAGTGTTAGATACGCCTTTTTGGGACAATGCTGTGTATTGTTATGCAGCACCATACACTGATCACTGGTAATTGGTTTTGTAAAGCAAGCCAGCAGAAACTTGTTTTCTCTTTGTGATAAAAATAAGCTGAACTTAACATTTAAAATCAGGTCGTCTTATAAATAATGTAATATTTTGGGATTACGTGGTGTTTTTTCTCCTTCAAAGTGCTTTACAGGTGTTAATCTTAGTGACATTAGCCGTTTGTTTTTGATGATCTGAATTCATGAGGTTTGGGGTGGCTTTGCTTACCAAAAGCACAAAGGGGGAGGTTTTGGGGCTGCTCAAATCCATGGCAAGGCTCCCATTAGACTCCAGGAGGCAGCAGGGTTTCACCCAGGTTTTTCATGCCTTCAGATGCTACAGCCACTGAGGGTAATTGTTGGTAGCTTGCTCAGACACCACATAGTTTGGTGTGTGTTACTAATGTTCATATAAATAATGCATTTGCAGGAACTAATTAATTGACATTGCCAGGTCCTGCCGGAGTTTCTCAGTACAAGGCATCCATTTGAAATAGTAATTGACAAACCCAAATATCAAAAAGACAATGTGTGCAAAAATCCTACCTTAAGCTCCCAAAATTCCAGATATAAAAATACCACGTCAGAGTTCTTTACATTTTGGTTTTTTTATTTCAAGCCTCTAGTATTCATATCCCATTGCCTTTCCTAAACCATGGGAGGCCAAGAAACTCCAAACAAAGCATATTTTCCTTTGAACACCTGAAGCCAAACCCAGCAGCTTTATAATATTCCAGTTCTGATAACGAAGGAGGCTCGGCATTGCTGGGGTAGGAGCATTTTAATTGCCTGCAGAATTTCCAGCTATTGCTGGTGTGATACATGTGAAGTGCTGACACTAATCTGTTAGGCATTTGAGACACAAGTGTTTTCCCCTCAACTACCCTTCATTAACTCCATTTGCACTGATTCTCTCCTAGAAATGAGTAAGCAAATGAAGAGATGCCTGTGAAATCTGCTTTTTGGGTCAGCATCAGCTTTACATGAGCCACCCTGCATTTTTGTGGCAGCATGGCCTATCTATGCTATAGCTTGTGTCCCCCAGATATGTGTGTCATCTGAGCTCCAGAGTTGCTTGGAAGTGTAAAATAGGATAGAACAGTTGCTGATTCATTATTTGGCATTTTGTTACACATTTTGCATTCATTTCAAGGGTTGATATAATCTCCTGAAGTTTTCTGCTATTTCATGAAGTGTGCTTTAAGGCCAGGAGGAAACCTGTATTTTACTTATTAAGGAGATGAACAATTAACGTGTTTGGAATAAGGAAATAATGCCAGCTTTGTGTAGTCCTGCGTGCTGACAGCACAATAGTGGTGGTGTGCACGTTACACGCATGGCTGCCTTTCTGTGGCAGGGAATCTGGATCTGCTTTAGCATCAGTAAGAAAACCAAAGCATTTGCTGAATGCTGGAAGAAGAAAAAAATGGCTGAAATCTCCTCATCAGGATGTTTTATTGCCTGAACCACCTTATCTTGCAGAAAGCAGTAAGCTCTGAGATGAGAACAAAACAGGAGGTTGCTTAGCAAATGAAAGATGAGAGCTCTGAAACTCTTCCTAAAGGGTTTTTTTTCCTCTTTAGCTTGAGGTTTTGAAAGTTGGTGCTTTTTTTTTCACCTTATGTTTTGATTTGGTTTTGGTATTAAATGCTGAAGTGGTGTAAGTGCAGCAACTCAAACCCACACAGTGTTGTTTTATATCAAATGTGATGTGATGTAACACAAGGTGGCACAGCAGAACCTAATACTGTGCATTAGATAAGGCAGATTTAGCTGGAGATGTGCCTCCCACATCTTCATCGGGATTTGCACGGCAGGAAATGGAGCAGACTTGGAGGTGTGCAGCAAGGAGGGCTTCATTCCACACAGATTTTCCTCCTACCCTTGCATACTGCCTGGGTGACATTTTGGTGTGCATGTAAATAATGAGTTTTTATCAGGCACACTGCAGGTAGGTGCAGTAGCTGCTGCCTTGATTTGGCATTATAATAACCAGTCATAACAGAAGTAATGAAGTATCAGAAATCCAAGAAAGGTCTTTGTTTATCACTGTAATTAAATACGTTTGGAGAGTCATTGAAAGCAATAACAGGTGGGGAAAACTGAGGAAGAAGGATGACTTTGTAATGGACTAGTCAATTGTTTTGTTCTGAAATGGATCGTTTTTAAATATCTATCTGCTTCTCTCTAAGTCTCTCCATTCTGAATTTAAATGTTTTTCCCATTCTGCATTGGGATGTTGTTTATTCATTCTAATGTTTACTTTTGTCCCAGTCAGATAGATTTATTTTTGTGATGGTGATAGTAATTAGGTTAAACCAGCTTTAAGACTCGGTTAACCTGTGCCTTTTGTGCCAGAAGAGCTGCAGTGCAGCACGAGTAGGACGCAAGAAGTTGGCAGTGCTTGTGGGCCAGACAGACCTGACAGAGGTGCCACAGCTGGCTGAGGGTGCTGGGGCAGGGCAGGACCCTGTGGCTGGGGGCACACCAAGGTGATGTTGGTGACGATGTGCAGGTAAATGTCAGTCTTCATCCTTCAGGGTTAGTTCCTGAGATGTGCAGTTATATCATATCCTTGGAAGTATAGCAAGTTACTGGTTTATTTTAATAGAAAACTATTTTAAAACTAATAAAGTTATGGTTTTTGAAAGCATCCATAAATCCATTGTCCTCTAGTAGAGCTTTTCAGTGTGCTGTGTGTGGATGTGCACTCCCCTGGTTGAATCTGGCTGAGCATTCTGTAAATACCACCTTATTATTAAGGGATGTTATTTATTAAAAACAGTGTTAAACTAATGCCAAGAGGGCCCTGTTTGCAGGCATCCCCTCTGTGCAGGCTGCTCCCCAAATATGAAATACAAGAATCTGCCATAAGCCACCCAGTTTGAGCACATGGATTTACACCTTGTAGCAGTGCTGTTTTAAGTCTGAAGACAAACACTCACTGAGAGGGATAAATACAGATGTGACCATAGCAAAATATGGTTTCACCTCTCCGGTGTCCTCTGTGCTGAGCTTGGAGTGGTACCTGGGATTGGCCTGGAGGTGCTGCTGCCCTTTGGCTCCTACATGGTCATTCCATGGGAGATGAGGAGAGGAGCCATGGGATTGGGCTTCTTCAAAATTCCAGCATGCCCCAAAAATTGTGGGACATTTTCCAGAAATAAAGGCATGGATTGCAAGGCATGGATTTTGTGGGCTTCTGGAAAAGGATAGGTACCCTCCTGCACAGCCACACGTGAATGCTTATGTATATGAAAAACAGATACACCCTTATCTATGTAAGAAGAACATAGATTCTTACATATCTATGTGAGAAGAACATCTAATTACTTTCCACTCCTAGTGTTTAGCTTCTGAAACTTGTGAGATTTCAGAAACTTAATGTCTATGTACATATTTGTTTAAATATCAACAAAGGTTTTCATCTAAGCATATGAGTCCGACAGCTCGCACTTTATGATAAGCACTTCATTTAATGAGCTTCAAAATAAAAATACAAGAACTGCTGACGTGCTTTCAACCATAGGCTAGATGGGTAATTGTCACACTAATTCTCAATCTCTTTATTATCTTACTGTCTTGGCATTACCTTATATATATTACTGCATAGTTAAATTTATATTTTCATAGTAATTAAATAGCATTTTATTAGCCTATATCTTTTTTATCGCTTCTAAAATCAATTCTCATTTGAGATGCTGAAAATATGACTGAGACTTTAATGGCAAGGAATTGTTCAGCATCCAAACCAAAAATGAGTATTTGAGCCTAATAAAATTTAGCATCTTTAGAGCATCTAGAACTGAAATTCTTCTTAATGGCAATAATGTTCTATGCCTCATTATGCTTTTCGTCAGTGACAGTGGGTTAATAATGCCCAAGATGATCTCTTCAAAACATTGCTTTCTTGGCATTAGCATTGAACATTAGCATTAGAAATGTAGCATTTCTCACTGCATTTGGTAGTTACCAAACTTGATTTATGGCAGGGCTATATTACTGCAGTGTAAATTATTCTGTTGCTTAAAGCTTGTGTTGCATAGCTAATTTTTTTTTTGCTAGTGCAGTGACACTCTTGTTATGCAAATCACGATGACGAGCAGAAAAGTTTGGCAGGGACAGGTAGGGGATTTCTTCTTGTTTTCTTCCTTCTTCTCCTTATGCCTCCACAGACCTACCTCTTTTGCTGCAGATTATTCTGGTCTAGAAAAGATCAACTTCCATCTACACTTTTAAATAGTATTTGTCCTTTATTAGAAATTCTTTGGCAATGGATCATACGGAATCGAGGAGATTGCTTTGTCACCACCAATCTCCTGTCCCCTGCCCTCCCCCAGCAGCACTAATGGCCATTAGCGTTAATTATTTAAAGTTCCTTATTTTGCACACAGAAAGCAGTGATCAATGTTCAGTGCCAGGTATATGGTTGTGCACCCCCTGACTCTGGTATTTTACCTAAACCTCATTTTTCAAAGTGTCTGTTTTCGTTGGTACAGCCTTTGGTTTTTATTCAGCACGGCATAAGTGCTATTTAGAAAGCTTGAAGGTTTTATTTTTTTTCCAGGCAGGAACATTTTCTCTGTAAATGTTAACCTTGGGACACAGTCCGAAATCTTTATGTTCTTGTGTTTTTGTTCATCTCCAATTAATTTTCAGCACTGGTGCGTTCAGGGCTGCAGATGACATAAGGGCAAAACCTAATGGATGACCTTTCCACTCAGGCTCACCTGTGGCTTGTTTTGCTCTTGGATATAGATGGTTGTCCAGGTTGGAAGTGTTAAGGGATTGTGAGAAGTGAAGATCTAGAAACAGCTGTTCTTCTCCTTCATGTGCAAAACCTCCCCAAAACTGAAAAATGTTGAGCAGTGCATGGGCATTGTAAGACATAAATAAGATGATAGTCTGGCCTGCAGACTGGCTCTTAGCAATTCCTATGGGTGGGAGTGTGGGAACTACTGAATTGTTCCAGCTTCAGCTGAAATCCCATTGAAATGCATGATTTGTGTGTGTGAAGGGTGAAGTGTTCACACCAGCTGGCCTCCACATGTCCGAGCTGTTGATGCCTAGAAATGGGACTTCCTTAGGATTCAACTTCAGATAATTTTGACTCACCATTTCTAAAACATGGGGCTGTGGAACAGGGTAGGTTGTGGCTGGTGTCCATTTAGGAAATTTTTGGGGCATTTGTGGCCTTCTGAGCTCTCACCAGAGCCAGGCCCAGGCGGTGGCATGGGTTTGTAGTCACACGTTGCATTCTGTTTATGCTCAGTAAAGCAGAATTTGCTGAGTATCATGGTCCTCCCATGTTACTTAGGTTGTATAAAAACAAAGGATTTGGGGAAAAGATGTTCCTGTAAAAATTGTGTGTTAGAAACAGAGACACTTGGGGTCACAGTTTTGTCTCGTGTTCTTCCATGAACTCATCATAGGTAGGATTAGCGACCTCACAGCTTCCCAAAAGTTTTACCACTCAAGATTGCACAGTTAACACAAATAATATGAAATAAGCTGAATTGTGGATTTAATTCATGGGTCACATCACACGCAACGTAGCACAGTGTCACGCAACAGAAATACAGCTCCTGATGGGTAATGGCATTAAGAGTGCTGAAGTCATGCTACAAAACTTGCTTAATGATTTGCATTTTTCCCCCTATGTTACAAAATGTAGTTGAGCAGATGGATGCAGCCAGCTGTACATAGAGCTTTAGGGAGTACTGGGGAGAAAAGAGAGAGGGTTTTGTTAAGATAAATGTAATAATCTCTGTGATAATTAGTTTAATTTAGATCCCTGCATCTGACTCATTTTTGACTAACCTTGTATGAAGTCTTTCTTGCTTTGCTGATGGGTCTGTGAATTTAGTTTGATTACAATCCCTTTTTTTGTTCTTGTGGATTGCTCACTGATCACTGATATTTTTCATTAAGCAGTTGCTTTATTACATTGTTATTTAGAGGGGAGTAATTTGTGTTTTCTAATTAATTTAATTCCAGGCACATTTAGTAAGTAGCTACAATGAGCCCATTCAAAGGGTTTTAGGTCATATTGACATTGTTTACCAGATGTGCTCGTTTGTTTTAAAACACTGTTAACTCTGTGGTGACAACAGAGTTTGATTGCTTGACTCTTCCATCTTCTCTAATCTGTATCTCCCAAATCCCCCAAAATCTGAAGATGCATTTCAGGTATTAGTGAGGGATGTCCATAGGTATCAAATCACAGAGAAATCATATTGCAAACAATGCCAATTTAAACTATTACTGTTATTGGGTTTGAGGGCACAGCAGGGACAAGCCTTACGGCTTCTCCTAGCCAGGGATGTGAAGCCATTTCTCCAGCCACCAAAAAGCTGCATAATGCCGAAAAGATGGAAACTGTTTAGCCTATGCTTGGCCCATTTACCTCTGAGAAAGTTGCAGGGAGGCTTCAGGAGAGAACAGGACAGCCACCGGGATGAGCTTCCAAGCAAGACATGGCGTGAGCAGCAATGGGACGCGTTAATGGAATCAAAATGCCGACACTGATTCACAGTTGTCTCTATCCCAAATTCATAGGCTTGGGAAATGTTTTTGCCAGAAGCTTTTTGGAAAAGCTCGGCATTTCTTTGCTAGTGGAGCTCCCAGGATTTGGGGGTTATTCGAGCGCTTCGTGTTCATCGCTGTTAAGTACTGTAACCATTCCATCATCTGAGCATGAAAACTCCCCATTATACCTATCATTTGCTCATTTGGCCTGCTGTGCCAGGAACTGGAGTTCTAAAACGAGACCCTAATTAGATGAATAAATAACATTTTCACAGGAAAATGTACAGGCAGGTTATTCCCCTGACTATAAGCTTGTCCCATGAAAAACTACCGGCATTTGTTAACGTGTTCTGCAGTCACTTATTTTGGTAAGAAGTAAATTACTGCTTGTTCTGCAGCAAAGCCTGGCACAGAGCAGTGACACTATAAGATTCATTGGCCTCTGAAGGACCTGCCAAACAATAGCCTTGATGTGTTTTCCATTATTTTTCAACTGTTTGCCATCTCTTTGGGATTGGAACAGCCAAAATTAATGACAAATTCTGAAGGAAAGGTTTATTCAGTGGTTCATATTTATTAAATTTTAATGTTTAATGCTTGTGATGCGATAGACTGAATTCTGATACAATTTGACCCAGCAGCCCATCTGCATTTCCGCCTTATTTTTGGAGGGAACATTTAAAATGCTGTTAAATCTTTTCTCTCTCATGCTGGTCTGTTAAGGGTGTGTGTGTGCATGGGGATCTGTTCTACCTATTGATTTAATAGGAAAGAGCATCTCTTGGAAAGGGAGAGAGTAAACGTGTGTGCATGCATGTGGAAGGAGGGAGAGAGAGAGAGGAGAATCTCTATCTGTGTGTTTATCTCTGTGATAAATGATGCCTGTTAAAAATGTGACTTGCCATGAACATTATTAGTGTTTTCCTCTTTAAGGGTATTATACAAACACAGTCCCCGTCAGCAGAAATGAAGCTGCAGTCTTGATTGTTTAGTTCAAACAGTTTGATGTTTCATTGTCCCTCGATCAATCAGTGCCTGGAGGGGTATCAGCTATTGGCTGGGAATGCATCAGAGTGACATGCAGAGCACAGATATTCCTCAAAAGCTTGAGAATATTTCATTTAAAATACTCGTTACAGTATGCATCCCAGACTGAGAGCAGCAGCAAAGTGAGCTCTGATTATAATTTTTAATTGTGGATCTTCCCTATTCAGCACTAACATCTCCCAAATTACCTTAAAATAAGCATCTTCCTAGACAGATTTGTAATTCACTTGCATCGCTTATTTTATTCTCTGTGTAAAAGTTAGATGAGGGCATGCGGTTTAGAATAAACAAAATGCATAAAGTAGAAAACGTAATGCGGCATAAATGCCACATAAATCACATCCTAAAGACAAAAGCAGATTTCAAACATCTGAATTACTGAGCACTTAATGTGGAGTGTAATCTGTGTTTTGGTTTGTGTTTGTTTCTGGAGTGTCACACACAGCAAAATACGGGGGGTTTCCTCTCGTGCAACAGTGGGGGGAAAAGGGGGAGGTCTTGACCCCAAAAAAGAGCTTTTCCTGCATTTAGGTAAATCCCTAGGAAAGTGTCTCCTTTGCTGCTGGCAACTGGGCTCTATGCACAAGTAGTTGATTGAAATCTCACTTGAGTTCTCTTGCTCATCACAGACTGAGTAAGAGGCTGCTTCAAAATGCAAAATTGTCCTTGAAAAAACCTTCCCTGGTGCCCTGCCAGTTGTTTGTTCCTTTACATCACCTGCAACCTGTGTAAGCCCCCCTTCCCCAAAATCCCCAGCATCCCCCCCAGGGGTCAGGGCACTGACAGTGCTGTTCTCAAGCCACAGCTCTCTGAAATTGTACCTAACAGATAAAATCTCAGGCTTCAAAGATTTACTCTTAGGATGGGCAGGAAGGAAAACGTGCGTTTTTTCAATAACATTCACATTTTTAGGGAGAAAAGCTTATTCTTCCTCAGGCTTTTGTTTTCCTTTGCCCAGCCCACACCTCTCGACTGAAGCCCGATGCCCATTTTCCATCCAAAAAATCAATTTCTGGAGGGATACTTTTTAAAAAATCAACCTGTTCCCCCTGCGCCGCCGCGATTGGTCCGATAAAACCGCCGAGCCGATCGCGTCAAAGGGAAAGAGCCTCGGCTTAATTGTGAGCTAAGTCTCCTGTAATCCAGGGGAGCATTTGAGATTCTGCCCAGGCGCTGGGTTTCGGCAGCCGCTGAGGGCTGTGGGTTTCTCTCGCAGCCTCCCGGCTGCTGCAGCACAAGTCAGCATAGCTAATGCAGAGAGAGCTCTCCCCCCGCTCGCCGCTCCCCGGCTCTCGCTCGCTCTGCCTCTCGCCGGGCTTTGATTCGATATGAACAGACTGCTAACTCCGAGCCAGAGCGAAAGCTGACATAACTCTGCAGATGGCTACGTTCGGATGATACACCTAGGGATTTTTTTCTTTAAGGGAAGGTAACGCTTTAATGCTAATGTTTATTTTTCCCTTGTTGCCATTTTTCAGGACTGCCGGTCCCAAAGAAGAGCCCAAAGTCGGTAAGCACTTTTCAGCTACTATTTCTGTCTGTTTGTCTGCTTTGAAGGGAAAAGGCATGAGTTTGGCTTGTTTGCTTTCTGGGTCTCGATTGTTTTAAGTTGTCTTTCTGTTGCAACCATGATTTCCCTGCACGGCTCCTGCAGCATGGGGAGATGAGAGAAGGATGCAGTACGGAAGGGGGACTTGTTTGCAAATAAAGCCTCAGGTTTACAGATTTGCTTCCCTGACAGATGAGCTTCTCTGTCGTTTAACTTACCAAAAAAAAAAAAAGCTATTGTTTCCTTTTGGAAAGATGGGAGGCTCCACCTTCTTGCCAGATAGCAATTCCTGTCGGGTGCTCATAGGCACCAACCTTTTCCATTAACTCCCTGAGTTTTCTTGAGTATCCTTGGCTGAATTATTAACAGAACGGGTAAGCATGCACCTTGTTGGGAGAGACAAAGCATGAACAGAGCATGGTTACAGGGAATACAGTCAGCTGTCCAAGCGCTTGCTCTGGAAGCATTTCCATACTTAGCAGGATTGTGCTGCAGGTGTAAGATTCCTTGGTTGGTTTTTTTTTTTTTTTAAAGCAGCAACAGAACCATATTTTCTTGTCCCCCCCAATGTATTTCCATGTAAAGCTGTTACCTGGATGACATCTTAACTAGCAGCACGGAAGCCGTGATCTAAAGTGTCGTTAAAGCTGCATGAATGATAGTATGGAAGAAATTAACGTGCTATTTGTATGCAACAAAAAGAAATGTTTTATTTTTAAAGGGAACGAAATACATAAAGCCTGAAAGTTTGCAGTTATCTGTTGAGAGTGAGGGAAAGGCAGAATTCTCTGCCAGGAGCTTTGGGGAAGCAGAGTGTGTGAGGTGTTTGCCGTGCTGTAAGATGGTGTGAAACTTCACCGACAGTCCCCAGCGGTGCCAAAACCTGCAGCTGGGCACAGCCCACCTCGCCACAAACCTGGGCAGGAGGCTCAGGAAGCGGCTGAGCAGAAGGCTTTTGCTTTTAATACGAGCTCTCTGCTCATCCAAAAAAGAAAGCCCTGAAATAATTAATGTGATTCTGATGGCTTAGGGCAGCGCTGATTAAAGTCATGTGAGCCCAGGCCTCTACCATTGTCAGCTCGCATTAATGTTGGGAGGCAGAAGTGCGGGGTGTGCTCCTCGCAAATCACAGCGCTGTCAGCCCCTGCCCGGCGCTGCTGTCACACGCGGGGGCTCTTTCAGCCTTCGGTGAAACAGAAGCGAGTGTGTAAAACACAGACGTGTCTGGCACGTTTCTGTTCTCTGCCTCCACTTTTTCCCCCGGCCGGAGCAGAATTGGCTGCACGCGATCCTGGCTCCGACTTTTGTCATTAAACCAGCCCTAATCCTTGGGTCTTTCAAAGCATGGATGCTCCCACTGCCACACGCACGTTTGGCGTGGGGTCCTGCTGTGCCAGGCACCTCTGGGTGACAGCTATGCCCCGTAAAAATCTGAGCAGCATCTAAATCCGTGCCGGGGTAATCCCGCCTTGGAACAAAGAGGCTGCTTACTAACAGGTGTAGCTGTGCAACAGAAGATTTTCTCTCTACTGCGTGCTCTGAGGAGCCTGTCAGCCTGGGGAAAGCTGATATTCCTTCGCGTGCCTCTCCCAAGCCTTTTCAGGGTCTGTTCCGTGATTTTTCCTGCGGTCCTAGGCGGTGCTGTTGCCTCTGAAGCGCAGGATTCCCCAAAAGCAGCGGCTCCCTTCCCCTGGCCGCGCGGGGGATCGCTGGCAGCGCAATTAGCGGCGATGTTGTACTCACTGCAGCACCGTGCGGCAGCTCTAATGAGCGTCCGCTCCTCGGAGGGCAGAGCCGGCGTGGCAGAGCCGCTTCTTCATCCCCAGGCACCGCTGACATGCAGGGGTTGAGCACGGGAACCTGGAGCGAGGTGCCTCGGGGCATCTGTGCGCAGGGGAGGAAACTCCTCGGGCTCTCGGGGGGGATTTACACCGACCCAGGGCTCGTGTGGCCAAGGTAACAGCCAGAAGCAGGGAAGTGGTGGTGTCTCACACTGTCCTTGGTTTGTGGAAGGGCTGCTGCCGGACTGCAGGGAGAGGGGAGTCCAGCCTGACCTTCTTGGCCGTGGGGATCCCCACTCGTGACAGGCGAGAGCCAAGCCTGCCCCGCTGGCACGGTCCCTGTCTGGGATCCCATCCTCTGAACTCTGCCCCCGTGTTTCCCAGGGATGCCCTGGATCCCAGGGACTCCCAGTTTGCTGCTGCACTGGCAGCGATGGGGTGAATATGGGAGATGCCATCGGAGCCTGTGCCAGGGGCTGTCCCCAGCACAGCACAGCTGTGGGGCTGGGGGGGACGTGCTGCCCCTTCCCCCCTGCCCTCTGCTCAAAGCACAGGGACTGTTTTCCAGCATTCCTTGTGTAATAAACACACTGCATTTAGAGGACAGCACACATCCAGGCTGGGAGCTGTAGGCTTTGATCTTAACTTGTGCTTGATCTTTGTTTCTTCTGCTGCATTGGGGAAGTCACGACTCAGGTGTCCATCCTCTTCTGCTTTGCTCAAGAGATGAGCCCTCTCTCATTGCTCATAGCCTTTCCCAAAGCCCAGGCACATTCCCCACTTACTCTTCCTTACACCAGTCCTGTGTTCTGTTCTCAGCCCCAAAACCTGCATTGCCCAAAAGCCAACTCCAGGCTGTCGGTGCCTCCCAGCTGTGGTGAGGTGTTAGAATCCCCTTGGAGAGATTTGTTGGTGCTGGAGCTGTGACACAGCCTGGAGAGATTTTCTTGCCTTGAATCCAGTTTTGCTGGGCTATATTGGTCAGCCTGTGTGTGTGTGTTTTATTACAAACTGTGCTCTTGGATTTTAAGGAGAGTTTTTCAACCTTGGTGAAAGAGCTAAATTAGTATAAAAACCCTTGGCAGCCATACATGGGACTGGATATTTCCAAGTTCTTTATTCCCCCTCCCCTCACCAAGGACATGCTCCCAGCATCTCTCTGAGCTGATAATTTTTTTTTTTTTTTGTTTCCCATTGATTCTTTTCTAGATGAAAATGGATATTTTGTAGTTTTTACAATATTTTGTATTGATCATCTAGGGATATACATTTTCAGCGTGCAAGTTTTCTAGTATATCAATTTCCCCTGCAATTATTCGGGTAGAACATGGATGAAAACAAACTTTTTTTTTTTACTTTTTTTTCCTTGTTGCTTGCATCAAAATACTCCACAAGGGGGCAAAGATTCCCATTTCCAGCTCAGTTTGCTGTCGCTGCCAGGATCATTCTCCAAAATGCTCTAGAGCACAAAATCTGCAGCTAGATCATCAGAAGATGGGATCACTGCAGGGGGGATAAAGTGCTAAGCTCTTCCAAAAATCTGGTTTTTTTCCTTTTGGATTTGAATAAATGCATTGTCAGCATAGCTGACTTGTGACCAAGAATGCAATTCCTATGCACAGCCAGTCCCAGACAAGAGATTTGACACATTTTTGGGGTGGATAGGCAGCACCAGGGGCTCTGCCAATGTGCTGTTTATGTCAGGAACAGAAATTGGTTCCACAACAAGTTTGTACAAGACATCCCTCTTTATTCAGAGCCCAGGGGCTTGGGTAGGACATGGGAAGCTCCAGCTTTCCCCGTATTTATTTTGTCATGGCTGTAAAACAGTACCAAGGTGATTGTTTATTCCCTGCACCTGTATTTTAGTGTGCAGTCTGCCTAAATGCACTCAAGGTAGTCATCCTGGTCTTGATTTCTAGCCCCTTTTGGCCAAGGGTCTTTCTGGCAAGCCACTGATGCTTATCAGCAGCTCTGGAGGAGAGTGTGGGCTCTCAGGAGCTGGAGGTGCCCTTACTGACTTGGGTGGTTCAGTGCCCCGTGCTCTCGGTGCTCCTGTCAGCAGTCAATACAATTCAGCTGATCTGCTTTGCCTGGCACTGAAAATCGTGATCAGCAACTCAGGGTGAGCTCAGAACCTCCTGCTCTGCCGCCAAGTGCTCTCTGTGCTCTGCCACCTCTGCTGCTTTCCTGCCTGTGCGTGAGAGTTGAGCAAGATGGCCAATAACACACAGACCCAGGAACATTGTCCCTAAAGCTGGGGACAAGGCAGGAGATGGAGAAGCCATCCTTTCATTGCCATCTCGTCAGCTCATCCCTCTTGGGAAAGCTCCACCTGCACCAGGACACGAATGCCACCTGAGCAGTCCCCGTGGCAGGGACCAGGATGGTCAGACCCCTGCCGTTCCTCATGGGTATGATGTGCTGAACATGTGGAAAGAAGTTTGGCCCCAAACCTTTTTGGCCTCCTCTGGCAATGTGAAAGTCGATAAATACCATCTTGAATTAATTTAATTATATACATTCATTATTACCATGGTTGAGTTCCCCTTTCTCTGGTCTCCTCTTAAACTCCTAAATAGAGATGTTTCAGGCTTTTTGAAGGAGTCATTTTTTGGAAAACCAACTGTCCTTCTGAAGTCTTCTCCTATTTCTTGAAAAATACCTGTTTTTGCAATTGCAAGACTAGTTTAATTAGAGGTGGTTTTGCCTGAGATATGCTGACACTTCCATTTGCAATCCAAATATGGAACAGAATTCACAATTTGTTCAAAATTTAAACCTTTCATATCACAAAGTGAGAGCACTTTTTGAAGTTCAAACTTTGTTTTTCTTTTTAAATCAGAAAGTTTTCAGAGGATTCCCATTATTTCCCCACAGGCTGAATAAAGCTTCACATTTTAGTCCCTGTACTCTACATTCTGTAACCAGCTATTTCCAGTGAGATTGGCCTGAAGTTTCACAGGATGCTTGCAGTTATTTTAGTAGTTTGGCCAAACAAACCAATCCAGATGGCTGAACTGAGAGATCCAATTTTTTAAAAATTTTTTTTAGTTGATTATCCCCAGCATAGCTTTTTTAAAATGGCTTCATTAAAAACTGAAAGGCTACATGTGAATTAGCTTCATTTACCACTTAAAAAGCTAAAAATGCTGGAAATTGGTTCAGATATTTGTATTTGAAAGTCTGCAGATGAGTAATCACAGCGGGTATGCTTTGTTCGAAATTGCTTTAAAGGACAAAGGCAATTTCACATTCTAGTCAATCGAGATATCCTTTAAAATATGTTGGTAGTGGATCAACAACTCGAGTGCAAGGCTGAGAGGTCAAACTTATTTGGGCTGTTGAAGCTGAGATTTTTTTCTCTGTAAATCTGTAAGAATGTGCAACTTAATAATATCTGGGAGTTTTTGGGTTTTTTAAGACTCTAAAAGAGGGCACTATGTATGGTGACTTTCTCTTCTGTAACTGCTTCAGCTCTTCTATGATGGAGCTTTGGCTGCCTGGGGTCTCATGTTCAGAGTGAGCCAAGGGCTGCCCAGACCTGTGGCCGATGAGCCTCCTGTGCTGATCTGCTCTGGGTCTGCTCCTGGCTTCTCTCCTTCTCTCCTACCCAACTTGGGTTCCTAGAGAGAAGTACCTGAAAGCACAGACTTCTGTTGAATGTTCTCGGGTACCCTCTGCCAGCAGGAGGCTTAACCTGCCTGAGGTTTACAGGTGTGAGTGGCTGACCCCTTTCAGCCAGGAAACACTGGATGTTGGAAAAACAACCTGTGGGATGCTGTTTTTCCAGCCACCCTCTGCTCCACAGCAGCCCTGGGAACACAGCTTCCTGTGCCAGAGCAGGTGGGAGATTGCACTCAATCTTGGTGTCAGCCCAAGGTCATCTCAAAAGAGCATTAAAAAGCATTTGCTGCACAGTGTGGGGAGCTCTCGTTGAGGATTTTGCTGCATATTGAGTAGAACAAATCCTGGCAATGCAAATGTGACTTGTGCTTCATCTGAGCGCACAGTTGTGAGTTTGAGTTAAGAACTATATACCCTGCTTAGCTCAATATTGAGCAGTCAGAACTCTTGACTCACTGCTTTGGAATAAGCCCTGAGTTTAGATGGATGCATTTTTTCCTGTTTTAATATACTTAACTAAAACAAATCAAACTTCAGAAAGGCATTTTCACATTTATTAAGGTCTGCAGAAGTCCCGTGGATGCTCTGGGGAGCAAAGCCATGAAAGGGCTGCTCTGTTGTCCACACACTTGGAACATGGGGGGGTTGCAAGAGCTGCAGAGGAAAAGTGATCTTGCATAGTAAAGGCTGTGCTTGAATCTGTTTTAGAGGGACAGTTTGAGTTTTCACAGAGAAATGTTAGTTTTTCCATTTTCTTTCAGGCTCAAGTTAGACCCAAATGGTATCTGAATAGAAGGGTGTTGAGGTTTTCTGTCTTAATGCAGGAGAAAATAAGTGCATTGAAACTAGTAACCTATAATGAGATTTAGATCTATCTTATGTGTGAGATGGAAAAATGCCTTTTCTTTTTTTTAAACAATAGATTACTTTGTTTTTTATATCTCTGTCAGTCTGCCTATCATAATCTGTCGTCGGGGAATTCAACTGTACCCAGCATTAACTGGGTAGCAGCAAAACTGTGATTTATATATTTACTTACGTGCATGCAGAAAACCCTGATCAAAGGAGGGAGAGAAATTGATGGAAAACACCCACTCAGCGACCAATAACCGTCTGTTCTCTCTCTTTCCACTCGCTCTCTTCCTTACAGCAACCACTTGAAAGGAAAGACAGCCAAAACAGTTCCCAGCACAGCGTCTCGAGCCACCGCAGCGGGCACACCGCGTCCCCCGCGCACAGCACTCAGGTGCTGCCGGACTACGCCGCCCCGGAGGCGCCGGCCACCGACCAGCCGGACACTTCTGGGCAGAAAAAGCCGGATCCATTCAAAATCTGGGCCCAGTCCAGGAGCATGTATGAAAGCCGACGTGAGTATGAAGCAGGTGTAGTTGCTAAGGCTACGGCTCCGGCAGCTGCTCCCTGTGTATTTTCTTTGCGAAGAACGGAATCTTTTAGGTTTCTGCGGGAAATGTAAGGCTTCCGCTGGTTAATTTGGCGGCTGTCGATGAGAGCCACTTGGTAGAGCTGCAGTTTGCTCTCTCGTGAGGGTTGGATTTAGATCATCTCCAGGGAAGGGCACTTAGACCAAAGCTTAATATGAAAAATCCCTTTAAAATTAAAGACCGTCTTTTCCTCTGTATTTTTATTGTGCTTTTAAATTAGGCTGAAGGAGAATTTTCAAGTTTGTTATCCAGATCCTAAACTCTTTTTTTGAGGTTAAGACTTATTATCTGATATGCATAGGAATTTCAGTAAGGAGGGGAAGTATTTAGTTTGCTGAAATTCATATCAGATGCTTTTCAGCCTCACCCTGGGGAGGTGAAAATCCAGCTGAGCCATTTTACTTTGACCAGAGTGGACACTTTAACAATACAGATATTAAATGCATATTGTAAGTGGCTTTTATGGCAATTAATAATCTGCACACTTGGCTAATAGTTCAGCAGGGTTTTGACTCTGCTCCAAGACTA
Source organism: Acanthiza pusilla (assembly GCA_036630365.1). Taxonomy (NCBI): domain Eukaryota; kingdom Metazoa; phylum Chordata; class Aves; order Passeriformes; family Acanthizidae; genus Acanthiza; species Acanthiza pusilla. The sequence goes on from JAXCHO010000001.1 coordinate 6,495,233, forward strand.
TAAATATGGTTTCAATCAGTTTCTTCTCTGGAAACAAAATAAACACATTGGCTTTGCTTTAATTGCACTGCTGAAGATGATCAAATCTGTAAAAGCTTCTTAAAGAGTTAGAGTATTAGGTTCATTTTGAAAGGCAGTAGTTACTTGAGTTACAGAAAAGGGAGTTTCAAAGTCTTGATGCTCTGAGAGTATCACTTGCAGTTTGATTTTATTGTGCTAACTGGAAATTGGTAAAACTAGTAAGAAATGAACCTTTACCTCAGAATGAAAAATGGTAGGGCTTTTTTTTCTGACCAAATGAATCACTTTGAAGTCTTATACCCTGGAAAAATTAAATCATGAGTCACAGTTTCTTGGCTGAAGATGCATCTCTTTGGATTGAATGTCTCAGCAATGCAGTTTGTAGGTGTCTCAGCTTCTGTGCACTGCTTCCCTCCCCATCCTTTCCCGGGGATTAGGTGTACTGACCCCGCGGGCTCTCGGGCTGGGTCACGCTGATCTGCAGAGTGCAGGGACAGAACTTGTACGTGCAGCTCACTGGAATAGGAAAAAGGGCTGAGAGCTGAGGGACAGTGACTCCTCAGCCCTGCAGAGCTGTGGGCAGAGCTCCTCCTTCTCCTGCCTGGGTGGACAAGTGTCCCACGGCAGTGGCACTCCTGCTGCCCAGCCCGCGTTGTTCCCATTGGCACTGTGCTGCCATTGCCTCTGACCCCCTGCAGCTACTTAGCTAATTTCTAATTAACTGTTTAACTCATACTAATTAGTCATTAGTATCAGCTTAGCAGCCTTAACTCCTGCCTGTCTTTCCTGATAAAACCCAAGACTGAGCTGGAGAAATCCTGAAGTGCACAGTTGCCCTTGTGTCACCTCCAACACCATGTGCTAAATCCTCCCTCTTTCCTCGATGGCTGCAGTTATGCTGTAGAGCTTTTGTCCTTGGCTGTGACTAGAGCCCTTCCAGAGGCCTTTGCGCAGCATCTTGTCCTGCTGGTTTCCCACACCCCATCTCTTCCCGTGCCACAATCCTGCTTGGACCTGTTTCCAGACTGGGATCTGCTACACCCCTTCAGCTTCCCTGCCTCGCCTTTCCTAGTCCAGAAACTCTGTAGTGGGGTTGATCCTCTTCTACTGCTTCAGTCCTTGTCTCCTGCCTCTTCTACAAGATGAGACCTGTCTGAAAATCAGTGCTTTTCTATGACCTTTTCATCCCATTGCTGTTCCCTTCCAGGAAGGTGTTTCCTGAGATTTCTTGGTCTCATAGAGAGGGGTTATTTGGAGAATGGTTGAAGTGTGATATGGTCATATCTCCTTTTAAACCATTAGAAGTGTCCAGGAGCCTATGAATTTCCAACCCTAAGCTGGAGTGAAACACATTCCCTGGGGATTAACCTGCGCTCTTAGCTAGTGACATGGCTTTGCTGTGGGTAATGAAATGTGAAGAAAAGCAGGAAAGATAAGTGAAAAATGGAGTTGGACATGCTCTGTTTCCTCTTGTGGTCCGATCCCGAAGCATGACTGGTGGTTTTACTCAGGGGTCAGTGGTCAGCTCCTCCTTCCCTCGCCACACCCTCACTTCTCACCAGTCTCATAAGCGGAGTCTGTGGGTCACAGCTGGAACCTGGCTCTGCTGCCCTGGGGGCTTGGGGTGAAGCACTGTGTTTCTTTCCCTCTGTTATGAACCCAAATCTTCCCTTTGAGACTCATTCCCAGTGCAGCCCAAGCACTGGCTTGGCTCTCGGGTCATTTGTAGGGAACTCTGCTGACACAGAGCACCACAGTGTGTGATGGGAGAAACCCTTCCCTGGGGCCTGCAATTTCTCTTTCTGTCAGCTCCACGTGTGCTGTTCTTCGTGTTTTTACCCAGCTGCAGCTGAGTTTAACTCCAGTGCCACCTTTGGCTGGCGGAACACAGTCATGTCATTGCTTTCTCCTTTTCTTGGGCACCCATTCCCTCTGGGACTGCCATCTCCCGTGACATGCACAGCTGTGGGTGCTGGGTGTGACTCTCTGCAATCTTCTGGTGGATGTGTGAGCAGAACTGAGTGAACTTCTGAGGCACAGCAGGAGGATGTCACCCAAGTGCCAGAGCTGAGGGTGGGTGACATTAGGGCATTAGGTGGGTTCTAGAAGGCTGCACAGCCTGAGGAGCCACAGCACAGCTCTCCCAGCCACTCAGGCCAGGGCTTGCCCTCTCTTAATTGCTGTCCTTAATTTTTAAAAAGCCTCAAACAGGGTTATAAAACATTCTTTTGAGAAACAGGGTTTTGCATCCTCAACAAGTGGACTGAAAAACAGCAACAACGCTTGCTGAACAACCCTTGTGTTGAAGTATATGATGAATTTTAAAAGGACAGAATTTTAGAGTATTAGATCATCTTAAGTGTTTTATTTTGTCCCATTTTTGAAATTGTTGAGCATAGAAAGAACATAGTGCAATTTTTCAAGTGCAGTTGACACAAAAAGATGAATTCATTAGCTCCAGCCCAGACAGATATTTTTTTCATCTAAAAATAATAATATAAAGAGGTTTTATTCAGTATATGAATTCGTCTTCTCCAGGATATTTCTAAGAAGTACTGAATCTGTAATGAACACCTACTGCCTTTTTCTCTGGGAATGCATCCCACTGTTACTTACATTAATAATAAGAATGTAGACACAGAAAGCGAAGGCAACATTTTAATTTTTCAGAAATGGTAAAGTTCGTTCCTCCTCTGCTTGAGTTGTCTTTGGATCAGTATTTCATTAAAAAAAGACTGTATTTGCCTTATGTGACCTATCTCACTGAAGTCACTGGTAGAGCACAATTAGGTTGAAAAGCACTGGCTAACCCATAATGGTGTAAAATCTTGTGTTTTTATGATTTACCCAATTCATCTTCATATCAGAAAGTGCTCCAATTCTGTGGGGGAGAGCCACAGACGTTGTTTATTTAGGGGAAGAAAAAAAATAACAAAAATTCAGCTAGAATTAATAATGCAAAGCTAAGCAAAGGCTCCATCACTGTTTCTGTTCTCTGGCTGAGGGGAAGCAGATTAGAACTGCAACTTTATTCCACAAATGTGGGTTAAAGTTCCTTTGCGTGCTGCTCCCCGGGGCGAGGGGATCAGCCCTGCAAGGTGCTGAGTGCTTGGGCTCGGGTCCAAGGCAGCTTATTTTCAAGCTGTAAACCCAAAGGGCCAGGGATGCTTTAAGGCTAAGGCTGAGCTCAGATGCTCTGCTGCAATCTGGCCCAGAGTCACCAGTCTTTGCTGGATTAAGACGTTTGAGAATAGCCGGCTTTGTGCGAATGTGCAAACAGAGCATTTGGTGGGGGTAACAAATGCGCTCCTTGCTGGTGCTGGGTTTTAGCTGCCTGAGCTCCTCGTTATGGGTAACTCATTGCTGCTCGTGGGAGTTGTGTACATGAATCAGAGAGAAGGACAAACCCTTAAGGTTTGAAAGCTGAAGCAGTTCCAAGATCCAGGAATGACATAAGCGAAGAGCACTCAGAGAGAGAAACAGCAATTGAGTGGCTTAGCAGAGAACCACAATTCGGAAACATTGCATTCTATTATTGAAATATATTTTTATAATATGCTTTTTACTTTTCAATGTATTATTAAACTTCCTTAAAGATTAACACAATCTGTTGTCAAATTTTTCTCATGTGGCCTGATTGCTTTGCAAAATACTGTATCCTACATATGGCCATCTGTCAAAACAGCAGTGACAAAATGAATTAATCTGAATTGCAGATGTGTTAATGAATCCCTTTGAAGGGCTTAAGCATTTAATTAAAAGTAAAGCAGAACACGATAGAGAATTTTTAAAGCTTTTAAAATATTCGAAGTTATCGTTAATATTTGAATTTTATTTTCAGGCACATAATTTGTTTGGGAGGATTTTTCTCTCCCCAAATCTAATTAAAATAATACAAACAAGTCTTGACCCCAGCGTGTTCGCTCACCGGCAATTACACAGAACTAAAAATATTTGCACAACAATACAAACATTGGACACTTTCCCCTTAAAATAGAAAAGAAGAACACACTCCAGAAATTGCAGCCGCCTTCTGATCAGACTGACTTGAAAGATGATGTTTAGTAAAAGCCCTTTGGTAGGGTTATGTCCTTTTATTATATTAATAGTAGACAAACAGTTGCAGTCACACTCTTGGGCACACAGATGTATCCATGCCCTTGGAGAATGTGCTGCTAAAAAGGACCGTGGCACTCCCAGCACGTCTCGTGAGCTTGTTCATCTTGTCAAGAGCTCCTGCTGAAGCCATCTTTCGAAAGCCTTCCATGCCACCACAAAGGGCTGGTTAAAGGGAAAAGACAAAAAACCTTGAATTCTCCTGCAGTGGGAGAGTTTAGAAAATTGATTTCTTGCAAATATGGAACACCTTATAAGATCTATGGCTAAACTGCAGGACTTTTCAACTCTGAAACTCTCCATCAGCTTCAGTGAGACTGTTCACTCCTAATTTCAGACTTGTCCTCATATACTTTGCTGAATCTGGGCCTTAAACCTTTTGTACTTTGCCAAGCTATGAGTCACTGGAAGTGCTGCTGCCTCAAATGAGCCAGTGACTAAACCAAACTCATACTGATCCTTCTTGAATCCATCTTATGTTGAAACTGATGTCACACTAGGCAGATTCTTTATATAACCTGTTAAAGTTTACATAGGAAAGTTTGGTTAAAATGACCTGTAATTAAGCACTGTGTTCATTGTTCATCCCCACATATGTAGAATTTCTTTTAACATTAGATAAAGGCATTTCCATTTGGAAAACTAACTTTCATGAAGGTAAAAGATTTTTTGTGGAAAAGTATATTTAAGGTGTTCTGACAGAAATTTTTCCTTTAAGGAGAAAAGAGAGGTTTCTCAAATATACTTGCATGTATGTGCATAAATGTATAAATTCATATATATGTGTATTTTATGCGACATGTGCACAGGCATGTGCAGATAGATGTGAAATTTAATATGTCATAATCCATAGTAGCTATAATCTTAACAAATTGTGCATGAAAGCCTAACATGACCCATAAAGTCACAATTAATTAAACAAACTAACAAGAAAGCAGATACATTAAGCTTTGCAAAATTGTAAAATTAATATTACAGCTATGTCACCTTCGCCTGCAACTGGACTGAGCAAGGGTGAGAGAGAGAGAGAAATCAATTCCACGAGTTTTGGAGAATGTAAGACTGTGCCGAGAATGTATCTGTGTCTTGTGCTGTCTTGTTCTGGTGTCATTGCTGCTCTGTGGCGGGGGCTCTTCATCACCAGGGGAGTCTGGCAGGGCCATATGCCAAGGTTGGCCACCGAGGGGCAAGGTCCGGCTTTACTGTCCTGGCTGGACAGTGGAGGTGGCCAGGGCGTGTGGGTGGATCCTGTTCCTTCATGAGTTTGCCCTCATCAGCAGGGCTGCATCACCTCCCTCTCCTGCCATTCACAGAACTCTTCTTACCACTTTTGCACTGCTCTCCCAATGGTCTGGTTTCATTTGGGACAAGCAGGTAAATTTTACCCATTTGGGCTATGTATGTGTTTTATCAGAGGTGCTTGAGATCAGTCAAGGTGCAGGGATGCAACGAATGGCTCCTAGAGGCCATTTCTCATTCATTTTCAACCAAGTTTCAGCAGCACCATGTTCTCTTTAAGTAAGGAAGTTGGCTCCTCTGAAGTGCACTGAATAATGGGAGAAGCTAAAATAATTCTCCAGTGTGGAAGCTCAGAAGGTCTCACCTCTGAGGCTCTGCGGTGGATGGGTGTGCTGGGCTGTGCCAGTGAGTCACTGCCCTGCAGAGCTGCTGCAAAAAGTGGTAAAAGGAGCTTTGTACTCACTCTGTGTAAAGGTGTGTTGTCTGTGTGTCTGCTGTGTCTGTGTTCCACCTCGCTGCAATCCTTCCAGAGCACTATGTGAAAGAACTGCCTTCTTGTGGGCTAGACCTGTCTTTTTCTGTTGCTTTGGTCTGGCACGGCCGGTCCAGCCTGGCCTGCTGTTCCCTCCAGTGGCATTAATTGTGTAGCTGGGACCCAAAGCAGGGCCATACGGCATCGCTCAGTGAGACTGAAGCGGTGACAAATGGGAAGGTGCTGAGAGATGCCGAGGAAAAGGGCCCACGCCGGAGCTCTCTGCAGAAGCCACTTTACCTCTGACAGATCCAACACACACTATTAATTGTTTGGGGCCAGCCTTTGCCAAAATAGCCTGCGAGGGGCTGGAGAGATGCTCCTGACTGTGTCTGCTCATCACGCTCCCCTCGCTGAAGGCAGTGACAAACAGCAATTAATTCATTGTCTGAATCCTGCTGTTGTGCTGTGTGTGTGTGCGTGGCGAGCTGCCTTCAGCCAGAGGAGATGAGCCACGCAGGCACCCGGCGTGTACATCACCCGAGCGCTCTGTAATTGTGTCTGCACAAAAATCAGCCTCTCATTCAGCGAGGGCACGGGTGTTAAGCTCAGCTTATAATTGCAGGTAATTAAAATGTGAAAATATTATCTATAAAGCCAGTTTAAATGAAAATGTCGAAGCGGACATCTGTACCTTAGCACTCACCTATTCATTTAATTTTTAGTATTCCCAGTTCTTCAATTCATATTATATTTTAAATCATTGAAGGGAGACCATCAGAGCTAACCAAAAGTCTTAACATTATCAAGCACCAGAGCAATCCCAAATTTTTGCACGATAAGCACAGACAGTGTAAAATGCAATTAGGGCCCAATCTGGCATTCACTGGTGCCAGTGGAAAACAACCTGTTATAGATACAGAAAACTAGATGATATTTCATTAAACGTGCTGCATCCTGTGTCTGAGTAGGCACTTACTTAAATTGGATTCCTACAATATACGTTGGTTTCTTTCCTGAAGTTATAGGCAGCTGACTGGTAAAGGAACAGCTTTTTATTGTCATTAATTATAAATTTTGGGAGGGGATCATTACAAAATTAGTCAATGTTACAGATACTATGCCATAAATATTAAATGAACCTGAAGTTGTCTTCTGATATGATATAATGTTAGCAATTAGTTTTGCATTTTTAAAAAAGGGATGAAAGCAAGCATGAGTAAGTTAATATAAAACATTGCTGTTCAACAGCGCTTCAAGGTTAGTACTTCACTGTATGTAATATTCATTGTAAAAACCTTGCTGGTGTTCCATACTAATGAGTAGGTGAGGTTGGGATTTTTTATGTTTCCAGCTGGTTTTATCTCTTCAGTGCTTTTGCAAAGCCTGTGCACGAGCAAGCAAGAGTCAGGAGAGCTGCATTGTTTTGAGTGCAGCCCTTCTGATTTACACCAACTGGGGATCTGTCCCATAGTTATTTAGAGCAGTGTTGGTAGACAGATAGCAAACCATGCCTGGGAAAGTTAATTAAACAGTAGAAGTCATAACAAGTGGCTCTTTTGTCTCCTGTGAAAGAGGAGGCAGCTGTATTGTTTCTGGCAGAGTAATTCTCTGTTGTACACATTTATTTATTGATGATTTGGAAGAGTGTCTTGCTCTGGGTAATGATGCTAATATTGACAGAAGGAAATATTATAGTGATAAAGGAATGGGAAGTCACAATTAGATACCTAGAAAGTAGAAACCACTGCATAACTTTTAGTAGTGATTTAAATAATAATCCTTTAGTATTTAAAACTATAAAACTATTTATAGTTAAAAATTCAAGGCCACCTCATTTAAAGGTTAAAATTGTGTAGCGCATTCTTTTATATACATCTGAGTAGTCCTGATTTGGGTATAAAGGTGTGGTATTTTGATAAAAAATTATAGTTTTTCTTCTTTCCCTTCAGTTCCAGATTATCAAGAGCAGGATATCTTTCTATGGAGAAAGGAAACCGGGTTTGGATTTAGGATTCTAGGTGGAAATGAGCCTGGAGAACCTGTGAGTATCATGTTTTAACTTGTGACATCTTTCAGAAACACAGCACTAGAATGTACAGATGTGCAGAGCTATGCTGGAGCATCACTGTTAAAACAGTGGACTATATATATCCTGCATCTCCTCCCAACCCTCCCTCCAAAAAAAGCCCAGAACTCCATATCTGAAATGGGTTTGGCTTCTCCTTCTACTTTTATGGTAAACCAAATGAAAACACATTTGTTTGGACACTGAGGACAGGATGCCCTGGTCAGGTTTGTAAATATTTTGGTCTTAGAATGCCAGGTTTTCTACTTGCTCAGTTCTCTCCTTGAATTCAGTTAACTTCTTTACCACAAATCCAGCGCCTGTGGGAGGTGCCATCCTTTCATGTGCCGCACAGGTCACAGCTAGATAGTGGCAGCATGAATTTCCACATTTTTTTCCTGCCAAAATTATTTTGCTCATTTATGGGAAGAGAGACCATGAATTCATCTCCTGTTAGAGTGACTCCACAGAACTCAGTGGAGATAAACCAAGACTGAGTTGGTGGACAGGCTTGTGGTGCAGAGCTTGTAAACCCTGGAGGCAACTGAAAGGGTAACTCAATCTCGGCTTCCCTGACAGGACCCTCAGTGCTTTTAACCATCTTCCTGTCTGGTCACTGTCTGGTTGAACACATTTCCCAGGGCTGTCTGTCCTTAGAGTGAATGGACTGCCTGAAGAAACAAGATGTCAATTTATTCCAATTTCACAACGTGCTGTATCCACATAGAACCGCTTTCACAGGAGCAGCTTTCCTGACCGGCAGACATTTGTCAACAGTTTCATGTCCCTACTGAACTAGGTCTAACTATGAGTGCCCCTTGCTTCCAGCTGGCTGCTGAGCTGGTTCTCATTTATCTCTCTCCTCCTCTGCTAATTCCTCAGATTTACATCGGTCACATTGTACCGCTGGGTGCTGCTGATGCCGACGGCCGCCTGCGATCGGGCGATGAACTGATCTGTGTGGATGGGACGCCCGTGGTGGGGAAATCACACCAGCTTGTGGTGCAGCTTATGCAACAGGCGGCCAAACAAGGGCACGTCAACCTGACCGTCAGGCGCAAAGTGGTTTACACAGGTAGGCTGCGGTGTCACCCTGCAGGGGTAGATTTTCTTGCCAGGAGCCCATCTGTTCAGCAAATGGTTTAAGGAGAAAAAAAAAGCTTCTCCTCGTAGTGCTGGGAAAACTCAGGGGTCAGGGGATGTAGTGTTATTTTTCCTCTTTTGCCTATTTTTAATCTTTATTGTTCCTGATCAAATAAGTTTCAAGTGCTTTTTTCCTAGCCAAGGCTCTTTTCAGTCTCAGTTGGCTTTCCCAGTCTTCATAAGGTTTCTGAGTTATGCTGGGCATTGTGCACACACTGCACAAATACAGGGTCTAAATGGACAAAAAAGAAGCTGGCAGAAAGACAGAGATGAAAAGAGAAGTGACACTGCCTGGTGGCACCCAGATGAGTGATTGAAAAATGTCCTGATAGCAGAGAAAATGAAGACACAACCATGAGCTTTCTAAATGACATGTGACCTCGTGTTTAATATTGGAGAGTAACTTTGGAGTGCTGCTTCTCCCTTTGAGTCCTTTTAGGAACTCAGGTGTGGGATTTGATTTAGCTCACTTTAAGAAAGGATATTATGTAGCTTTTCAAGTTTAGGTATCATTAGATAAATAGGCAGTGATGTACTTTGATCTTAGAGGGAATCAAAATAACATTCAGGTTGGAAATTAGGCCCTCAGTGGAAGTTAGGACTAGAAGAGTACTTCTAAAATAGCTCTGCGTTCTTATCCAGGGCTGAGCTCCTTCTGCACAATAATAAATAAGTGTTCACTTCTCATTTCTTTCCTTCTTCCCAACATGGATTAAATGCTAGGTTATTCTCTCCTCTGACAGCCTCTCTTTAATTCCTGACCAAGGGCTGGCAATGTGAGAGAAGCTTTAGAAGAGCTTTGGGAGGAAGGAGAAGGGCAGCTGAATTTTGGTATTGTTTTTGTGTGTAGATTTTCTATGCAGTTTTACAGCCTCCAGGCTGGAAATTACCATGAAAGATTTAGATGCATGAGATCTCTCTTGATATTTCATTCAGAGGCATGCTACTGCAGATCGAGCTATTTCTGAATCATTGCAAATGTGGACACTTACTCTGGGATAAATTATTCAGAATCCCTTCTTTCACCTTATATTTGCAGGCTTTTAAATTTCAGCATAACTTTGTAGAGAAGGCTGTTCCTGAATTTTGGTCCCTTGTTCCTCCTGTCATCTGTATGCCAGCAGAAAAAGATTGTTCACCTAAATGGGTACTCTCTGTCTTGAGATTCATGTAGGGCGAATTTTATGCTCCTGTATTCTTAATATGAAGAATGCTATATATTTAGTACATACTTTTGAGTATATAAGTGCAGACAGGACTTCTATCCAAGGATATTTTAAAGTCCTTTTTTTTTTTTTTGCAGCATGATTTTGCGGGTTTGGATTTTGTTTCCCATCCATTTTCTTGCTGGTGCTTTTAAGATCTTCAACTTAATTTTGATTCACCAAATTGGAGAAGTGACCTGATTAGCGGAGGCAGCCATTCAGCAGGGACAAGTGCAATATGCTGCTCTCAGCTGCACAAATGGGCTGCAGAGAACAGGCTGAGTAACAAGGAGTGGAAGCTATTGTGGGCCACGAGCTTTACGCTGAGGTTGGCTCAGGTGAAGAAAAACACTGTGCTGGGATGTAGGCAGGGGGGAACTCTCCTGATTTTCCAGCAGATGATGGCTTAGTGCAATATGGTCCAGCACTTCAAGAAAGACATATTTGAGTTGGAGAGAGCCCAACTGGAGGGAGTCCAGAGGACCGGGGAAAATAAGGAGAGCTCTAGAAAACATGGTCTGAAAGGAAATATTGAACAAATTTGGATTCTTTAGCTTAAAGCAGTGATGGGGGAGGAGGCATTAAACTCCCCAAGACTACAAGAGGCTGCTACAAAGAGGAAGGGAATAATATGTTCTCCATATGCCTGTTAGATAGCACTGGAAATAATAGCCTTATGTTGCAGCAGGGAAGATTTAAGTCAGATATTGCAACCAATAGATTGCCTGGGGAGATATTTAACAGCTGATTAGACAACATCTGTCAGGACTGACATTAAGTGTAGTTGGCCCTCACTCGAGCAGAGTCTGGACTAAGCAATTTTTTTGAGAATTCTTCAAGCCTTGTGGTAGCTGATTAGATTTCAAACTAATACCCCTTCCAACTTCAGTTGCTGTTAAACACTTGTTTAATATTAATGTTAACAATGTTTAATTGTTTCCCCTTGCCTGTGCCAGACTGTACAGATGATAGTTGCTGGCTCTGCTATCCAGAAAAGTTTGGTTCACAAGTTGTTTTACTTATGTGGGTGATTGTTACTACTTAAGATCCCATTGATCAAAGGGAAAGGCAAACAGTGCTAACTAATTGATAGCTTTGAGTTCAAAAGTACACAAAAGGTGGTGTTGTGAGATATTACTGTGTCTCCTTGTGACTTGTGCATATATATGTGGCTGTACATCAATAGCTGAAGTGGGGATGTGGTAGCTAGAGGAGGCACCTTTGAACTAATGTAATCCAGGTTTAAAATGCTGCAGAGCATCCAAGCACACAGCACTGCACTGGTTTAACCAGGCTGCAGTTTGCCAGTGGAAGGCTTTGGCTGCATGACCACACACAGGAGAGGGTGAGCACATGCGGCCAGTGCCACCACTGAGCAGAGCAGTCAGTGGTGACACCTGAAAGCATGGTCACGATATGACCTATAGACTAAAGCAGGTGATTTTCTTTCACCCTTTTCTCACTAGACACCTGTCGTCAAGCACTAAATGGTGCAGCCTGCTTGAACAGTGTTTTCTGTCCCCTCCCCAGTTCCCAAGGCAGAGAATGAAGTCCCATCCCCAGCCTCCTCCCACCACAGCAGCAACCAGCCAGCCTCGCTGACGGAGGAGAAGCGGACGCCGCAGGGCAGCCAGAACTCGCTCAACACGGTCAGCTCGGGCAGCGGCAGCACCAGCGGCATCGGCAGCGGCGGCGGCGGTGGCAGTGGGGTGGTCAGCACCGTGGTGCAGCCCTACGACGTGGAAATCCGCCGTGGGGAGAACGAGGGCTTCGGCTTCGTCATCGTCTCGTCGGTGAGCAGGCCCGAGGCGGGGACGACGTTCGGTGAGTCCTGCGGGTTTTTAATTGCACCTCGAGTGAGACGCGAGGTTTGCGAGTGTGGGGATCTGTTTAATTAAAAGTCGTGAGCGTGCCCCAATTTATGTAATTAATAGCTTAATCAGAGGCAAAGACTTGGTAGGTGTTTGCCTCCTGGGTTTTGTTCGGCACTGAGTCGAGGAGAGCGAAGTGAGAAATCCCAGCCTGAAGAGCTAAAATGTCACCAATGGCAATTCCTGATGCTCAGTCTCTGGGAGAGCCTCTCTGGGGTTTGCTCTCAGAGGAGCAGCTGGGGATCCTCCCAGTGGTGCTGTTTGCCAGTGCAGAAATGGAGCAGGTGGAATGAAATATGTCTCCTGATGGTGGAATCGAGCCAGTTGATTTTAAAGCAGTAATGCTTCAACTGATTAACTTCTCTTTGGCAATCAGGGTTATTCCGATCATCATTATGGAGTGAGCATGCTGATAGCTCGGAAGTTTTAATTAATAGTACTTGCTGGTGAGACATAAAATGGGGAATACTGTTAAAAAACCAGGGTGTTTCTTCTACCCATTTCACCTCTTCCCAAATCCATTGCTTCATAGTAGGAAGAAATTAAGTTTGAGCTATGTCACGTGTAATATCCTGCCCTAATAGAGGTGGTCATGGTTTCTGTCTGAAGACACCCATTTCCAAGGGTTGCTGCAAAGGAGATGTACATAAACTGGTTTTGCAAATATGCCCAGAACAGCCTGTTCTCAAGCAGAAGTGTCATTGCAAGGAGGAAACCAGTCAGAGATGCTATTTCCTTCCCTTTCCATCTCCTCCAAAAGGAGGCCAGAGGTGGCATCCACTTGTACTTTGTGAAGGAAGAAGGTGTTCCTTAGCGTGTGGCACACAATAGGGGTGGAGGAAAAGACAGACCACTGCCTTGGCCATCTTCACAGCACCTCCCCAGCAGTGCTGTAGTTTGCAGACAAAATGCATTGCAGGCTCCCCGTGCAGCTTGAGTGTTCCTGGGGCACACAGGTGCAAGAAGTGGCCTTTCCCTCTTTCTCCTAGGCTTTGTTTTCTGGCATTTCTTGCCATTGCCCATCAGTGACACCCTCAGTAATACATCAAGGGAGCACCACCTGCTTTGCTGGTATTGATGCAGAACAGGCCATTTCTAACACTGTGCTGGGCAGTCTGGCAGCAGAGGTTCCAAGGGGGAAATATGTAGTATGAAACCAGTGCATCAAGTTCTGTCAGTTCTCAGGTGCTAGACCCTCTCACACTCTCTTTGCTGCTGGAAACTGTTCTTCCAAAATTGGTGTTTTGGTGCCAGAACACAATGGTGTAATATAATCCAGATTAAACCAAATGCAGTCTAGAACAGAGGGAGTGCTTTTATCTTCTGAACATATATGCAAACGTGTGTAAATAACTTTTACTGTATGAAGGCTGTGATCTAACTCTTCTCTGCAGAGAAACGTTGACCTGAGGTTGTAAAGAGTTGTGTTTGCTTGAGCCCAAAATACTTGCTAACTGGAAGTTTTCTGTGCAGGGGCTCCCAAGGAGATCTGTTGATCTGTGACTGTTTTTCCTTTAATTTTTTCAAGTATATTCAGCTTTTTCCTAATACTCCGCATGAGATGTGTTCCCTCTGCTGTCTGGTGCTTGCTCTGGACCTGCTTTGTAGTTTTTTTCTTTCATGGGTAGTATTTAGAGATGGGCCAAACTGGTTCTAAAACCAACCTTGGTCACTTTGGTGTGGGCTCTATCATCTGTTCAGTGGATTGGACAGAGTAGAAACTCATATCCTCAAAACGACCTTTAATCTGGATGGGACTTTGTATTACCAGAAGGAGAAACTTTCTAACATCATAAAATAAGAAAAAAGAAATCTCCCTAATGTTTGTAACTAATATTAACACTTTCTGCCAGTTTTCATCGCATCTTTCCAGCCTCACATGTCCTTGTCTTAGCCTTTTCTTCTTTATGGTCTTTCCAGTGTGGTCCTGTGTGTATATCTCTAAAACTACTAATCAAATAAAGACTACAGCAGAGATGGGAAAGTGCATCTTGAGGGTGAATGTATTGTGGATGCAAAGTGTGAGATGACCACTCTGTGTACCCCATGGCTTTAACCATGTGCTGTGTGCCCCAGGGCCTCTTGCCCACGTAAAGGAGCTGTAAAAAAGCTCACTGGATTTATCTGAGTGATGTTGTGTGTCCTCTGTGCCCCAATTCTGCATGTTATGGACAGCCCTGTGTTTTTGAAACACAACTGCATGGAACAGGAGGCGAATTTTGTCTCCAGAACACATTCATCCTGAAGTGCTCTCGCTCTGTGTGTCAGACATCTCAATGGTTTTGTGTGTGGTTTTAGAGGTATTTGAATGAGGAGGTCCTTTTTCCTTCCCTGTTCCCGGCTGGTGCCATCTAAGATCATAAAAGGGGAAGGGTTAGCAGAGGCTGAGGTGGGTGCCAGCACCAAACACGTCACCTTTGTCAGTCTTGGCCCATCTGTAGTGGTCCTGTGCCTTCCCTGGTAGTGAACCTTTATTCACAATGGAAGAAAAACGTTTCATGTTGCTTCCCTGTGCAGCGCTGATAGAGTGGGTCTGTGTGGTAGAAAGGGAGCCACACTCCCTCCTAGGCCTAGAACGATTTTATCTTTCTAAATTGAGAAAGAACAAAACATTGGCAGAAGCTTGAACAGCAGTTGGCTTAGAGAAGGACTGGAGAGGCTGACACCTATGTAATCTTGGAGGAGAAAGGTTGAGTTTTCTACATACAGTTTCAATTTTTTTCTTCAAAAACCAAATCAGATTTGGGTTATGATGGGGCTGCTAAGTGCAGTTGTAGTCAATACAAATCTCACCATTTATTAACAGAAATCCACTTGGGGGGAGTTTTGAAGGATTAACAAAACACCTTTTTGTGGAAGAAGTAAAGTGTTGTGCACTCATACTAGTTGATTGCCAATGTTTTGAACACTGGCAGCAAAGCTATCCTATAATAACTTTTGCTTGATGCATTAATTAATTAACCCTTAACCTTCTCTTTCCCTTTTCAACCCTTTTTTTCCTTTTCCCCTTCACCATATTCCCACGTATGTAAACAATAAAAAAAAAACCAAAACCAAAACAAACCAAAACAAAACCCCCAAACCAATACAAAAGCGGGAAATGCATGTGTGGCCATGCCTCACAAAATAGGTCGGATAATTGAAGGGAGCCCCGCAGACCGCTGTGGAAAGCTGAAAGTAGGCGACCGGATCTTGGCCGTCAATGGGTGCTCCATCACCAACAAGTCGCATTCAGACATCGTCAACCTCATTAAGGAAGCGGGAAACACCGTCACCCTGCGCATCATTCCAGGAGATGGTAAAGTATCTGTTTCCTGCTGTCTTACCTGACCCTCCTCTGGGTTCTGTTCCCCGGGCTTTTTTCTGTCACTCGGAGCTGCAGAGTCGTGCAGGACCCAATTTCCGTTCCCACTTTGGGAATGAGCAGTGAGGGAGGGTGTGAATCTCCCGTAGCTTTATTTTCTGTTTATTTTCATAGAGATGGTTGTTTTTTTAACAGGGAGGTGCTGATTCGACATTAAAAAAGTAATATTCCATTCCATGTATCTCCTGAAGATGATCTTCCATAAATTTGATGAATCCCTCAACATGCGTTGATTTGATTCTTAGCTTAATAATGCAGCTGTAGAATATTTGGGAATCGCTTGTTAGTATGTAGGATTCCTGAAGCTTTGTGTAGACACAAGCAGGCTATAGAGATCACAGAAAGGGATAAACACTTTGACATGTTTTAAGCTGTTTTAAAAGCAGATTTGTTTTTATTCTGGGTTAGTTGCTTTGGGAGCGAGCTCAGTGCATTTTTAAATGACTGCTTAAATGGTGATGGTTCTGAAGCTGCATTTTAAGAGTAGCCCTAGACAGGATCTCACTGTTTCAGGTCAGAGGGAACATGCAGGGTCCCTGATAATAAGCTGACACGTGGTACTGATTTCAGGTCACTGAAGCATTTAATAAAGATAAGGATCTCTGTTATGTATCAGTTTCATTAAATTGATCCCTAGCTTGATCCCCAGATAGGAACTGATCAGAAACCTGGTAGAGTATCTGCAGCAGAACTGAAATTGCTGTGGTTCTAAATTCCAAGGACTTTGTTTATAGTCCTCCTCTGCCGTGGATGGGTTCAAAATGAGAGCTTGTTGGGCAGAAAGCTTTCCACATTGCTCCCCACAGACCAGGATGAGAAATGATCTGGTTATAAATTATTTCTGTTTAGGGTGATCACTTTTGCACAAAAACTTTATTTTCCTCCTGTCTGGTGGGTACCAGGTCAAATGGTATATGATCCTCTGCTGCTTGCAGCAAATTGGGTGTTCATGAATAATAAAATGGCTGTGAATCAAGCTAACATCTGAGCTGGCCTGTGCATGCCTGTTTTGGAAGATAAACTGAGAGAAGAATCGTTCATTACCTGTATTTTAGTATCTGATAAGAAGGAAGGTGAATCTTTAAATAAATAAATAGCTTATTTTTCAGAAAAGCAAAACCTTGTGAGAAATAAGCAACTCCTGAATGATTTAAGAATTTTTAAAGAATATAACCCCCTGAGATAAATGCTCAACCAGTCTTGCTCATGCAATTATGTGTCTGAAATATCATGTAAATTGCTTAGGTTAGGGAAACATATACCTGTGATTGACATCACATATTCCTCGAGAGGATGGAAATCTGTTCTTTAGGGAAGGAATCAACTGTGCTTTCATAGCAATTCAGGCTTTAAGTCTTTTTATTTACTGTCACTTTGAAATTCCAAGTCAGATTGCCAACTTTGCATAGTATTACCTGCATTTATTTTCCAAAAGCGACTAAGACCCGACACTCTCAAAATCTCTGAGGAGTTTGCTCTAAAACCCCATGAGATACAAGAAATCATTCTCGGTGTTGTTTTCTTTTTGATGTCTTTGTATGCTTTTCTTGATTTGTTGTTTTCTTTTGTTTCCTTTTGAGTGCTTTTTTGGCGAATATAAGTGGTCTGTGTGCTTCAAGGAGGGGGAGCATAAATCAGAAGCCACTTGTCAGATAAACATGAAACCGAGGCGCATCACAAGACTCACAATAAACTCACACTGCTAATCTCTTCTAACATTATTAAAAATACCAAGAGTTTTTGCTTTGTAGTAAGTCTTGCACAAGTTAATTGCCACAGACCACTGCAGGATTATATTTGCAATGAAATTATGATGCTTTACCACACTTCCAGCAGATGCAAGGATACAGAATGCTGGAACAGGACAAGCTTAGATTAGGCATGTAATTGGTGACTGAGAGTTTTAGGGCAGAACAGGGCAAGGAATCAATGAAATACGTAGGGTTTAGAACATGCAATTGTAATTGTGCTAAAGCTAATTTTTGCTATATTCTGTTCCAGTTTTGCATGGTGGCTGGCACGCATCCCAAACCAGTATCTAAAACACTGGCAAAATTATGCACAACTCCTGACTCATGGGAGAGGGTGGGCTAAAGATAGATGCAGCACAGGGGTGTGAAGATACATCTGTACCAAAGATGTGTTGTTGCTCTGCATGGTATTATTAGTGTGACCTACTAAAGGGTAGGAATCTTGCATTCTCTTTGAAGCCCATCTTCATCTGATCTCCAAATATTTGTGGAGGATTTCAGAGGCTTTTGTTCTGGATGAATACAGAACACTTAACCATGTTTTGGGGCTTTCTTATGTAGGAGACAGATTTTAACATCAAGGCGCCTTTACAAAATAAACAGAATTATTTCTTAAAGCCCAACAGCATAACCACACGTAGGGACGTCTCCTTCTCACACAAGCCAGCTGTCAGTGGCACATCATCACAAGGGTGTGGTTTGGTCACGCCTGCCCTGAGAGGTACCCAGAAGCCTCTCTTGCTCTCTGAGCCACTGGACACAAGCCAGCTCTGGTCTGGAAGATGTTTCAGCTCCATATGCTGAGGGTTTGGGCATGTTAACTTGGGCACAGCGCTGCAGGCAAAGGAGCTGTGTTCTTGTTGCACCCATCTGTTTAAGTGGTTCTTCTTTTTCTCTGTCCCTTTTCCTGAATTTCCCTTGACATGCAAGTAGCTACAGAAAGGAAAAAGCTTCCCCTTACCTAGATTTCTCTGGAATTTAAATAAGCTGACCAAGTAAATTAAAATCCCAGGACCAAGTAAGCCCATGACCACCACATCTTCTTAAATCAGGCAAAAACCCACCCATTGCTGCAATTTTGTATTGCAGCTGGGCTCTGTTTAATAATGGTAGAAACCTCCATAGCCAGTAAAATGAATTACTGGATGCCTATAGCTTGAAAGGCAAATAAGGGCAGAGTAGAAGACCTTATAATTTTATGTTGGCGAGCCAGATGTTTCCATCCAGTTTCTGTCACTGTTGTCTTAGTGACAGTGCATTCAGTTTAGGTTTTGGTCTTGAAAGGTGGATCAGGGTCAGTATTTTGTAGTTCCCTGCAGTCTGTGCTTCTCTCCTGGATACAGTGGGTACAGGCACAGCGTGGGGTCTCTTGTTCTGCAAAGGGGCAAGTGCCTGCCACTGCAGTGGCTTTGGCTGGGAATGCCCTGTCTGATGAGTGGGTGTTTCTGCTGACTGTGCCCATCCTTCTCCAAGTGCAGCCAACATAACTCTTGAACATTTGGTGTGTTTAAGCACCACCGAAGTACAGGGGGTACCACTGAGACTTCCTCTGAAGTCAAATTCCTACGAGAGGGGAAAGGAGTTTTCAGGAATTGCTGACTTGGGGAGCAATTCAGCATTTGAAACTCTTCAGTATTAATTTCAGTTCAGGATTGGTACAATACATAGTTCTGGGAAAAGTGTTGAGTTCAATACGCAAGGGTTCCAGGGCTGTGTTGCTAATACTTGGCTAATGGCATTGACATGACCTGAATTTTAGGCAGAATTTTAAGTGAGTTTGAGGTTTACTCTGGTCCTCCTGAAGTCTGTGATGCAGCTCCAAAGTGACAAGGGGAACATTTTGCCCTGCCATACTGTGACGAACACCCAGGTGTCACTTTTCTGCTGCTCCCATCCCAGTTCTGTCCCATCTGTCCCATCCTGAAGGAGACAGGACCTCTCCTTGGAGCACCTCCTGCCCTGCCTAGAGAAATACGGAATTTGCACAGGTTGATGTTAGGCTGAGAACCCTTTACCATGGCAGAAACTGAATTTAGAGGTTATTCCTGCTCTCTGTATTCTCTCAGGGTACCCTTCTGTAAATTGGGCTTAGTTGGCCAGAGCTGTTGATGCATTTGGTACAGGTGGTTCCAAGTTCCTGTGTGCAGCTTTCAGTGCTCAGGCAGCAGTGGGTTGTATTTCAAAGACAGATTTCAGTGTATTTGTGGTTTAGCCACATTTAGTATCATCTTGTGAGGTATTAGATAAGAGCTATATCTCAGTTCTACTGGAGATTGCAGTTTCTGATGGAGAAAGGACTGAAAATCTTATAATCCCTGGAATAGTTATAACTACTATAAAATTAATCCACCCAACCCACAATATTTAGAGACTTAATTGATTGGAATTCATGTCTTTAGACAGTAGACAAAACATTATTCAATTCTTCTACAAGTGAGTCTTCATGAGTGTGTCTAATGGTCGGGGGGGTTTCCAATCCAGATTGTCCAATTTAATTTTTTTTTCATTTTCCAATTGAGTGCACAGTTTCATATGCATACTTACTATATTAATTTGGGGAATTAAGAAATTGGAGGCCATCTCAAGTTCTATAAAAACAACATAATAATGCTTTTCATTGTAATGCTTTTGCAAAACTCTTATTTTCTTTCAGTAAATAGCCAATGGTTTTCCCTCATAATAAAAACAAAATCTATTTTTCAGAATCCTCCAATGCTACTTTATTGACCAATGCAGAAAAAATTGCTACAATCACAACCACACATACTCCTCAGCAAATACCACAGGAGACCAGGTCAGATTGTTTTCCTTGAGGAGGGCATCTTGACATGCTCTCTCTTCGGTTACTTCTTCATCACTTTCACATCCCATGAGCTGTATTTTTCCTCTCTCCCTCTTTCTCTCATTTGTTACAGCAGGAACAACACCAAACCAAAGCAGGAATCCCAGTTTGATTTCAAACCACCCCAAGCAGCACAGGTAAGGAGTACCTCTCTAATTGTTTTGTTTACCACAGACTGTTGTTTCCAGTCTGCTTGAGGGCTGTGTTCAGCCCTCAAGCAGACTGTGTTCAAATATTTCCCTTGAAAATTCCTACTGAGAAGCTGCTCTCCCTCAGTCTGCTTAAAAAAAAAGAGGAATTTGCTGATTAGTTTCTTAATATGTGTTGCTGTTGTTTCAGCTGAGAAATATTTCCAACACATTCTCATCAAGACTTCGAGGGAGTAAAAGTAAAGAAAAAAAAAGCTGACGTTTTTAGGGCAGTAATAATTTATGTGTTTGTTTATTGAATTGTATACTTTGAGGGGCCTCTCCAGAAAGTATTGTTGTGCGCAAATGATAAATTCAGAGAATAAAAAAGAGGAAAACTTAATAAGGGGCGATAGCTGGAGTGTTCCAGCTTGAGCAGAAGGCATCTTATTAGAGAGATTATCTATCTCACTGTTAACTTTCCTTGCCACTGGCCATCCCAGAAGTAACATCTTCCATTAGGGACTTCAAAACATTGCCATAACAGCATTTGAGAAAAACAGTGCCCAGGCTTCTGAGCTCCTTGCTAAGGAATAGATGATGCAGTAATACGAAGGATAAGGCAGCACCACGGCACAGGCTCACCCCAGGTGCCATCAGACATTGCACTAAAGCTGATTTCGGAAGGGAAGTTGTCCTCACCTTCCCTGGCTGGCAGAACCTTTAACCACCTTCCCCAAAAGTACCCTCCTGCCCTGGGCACAGGAGGTGGTGTGTACCAGGGGTGCCCAAAAATGCACCATGGGACATGGCCAAGGCCATTCATTCCAACAGTTCTTCGTCAGCAACCACCACCAGAACTCCTCATTTCAGAGTGGGGTCTGAGCAAGGAGCAAATCCTGCTCTGTGTGTGAAAATCCAACTGATTTTCCATTTTTAACTGCGAGTAACAAAACATGGGTTGAATAATTTCAACATTTCTGTTCAATTGCGCGTTTGTTGTCCTCTCTCCAGCAGGACCAAGACTTCTACACTGTTGAGCTGGAAAGAGGAGCCAAAGGGTTTGGCTTCAGCCTGCGAGGGGGCCGGGAGTACAACATGGACCTGTACGTGCTGCGGCTCGCTGAGGATGGTCCCGCTGAGAGATGTGGGAAAATGAGGGTACGCTCAAATTGACTTTAAAACCGCGTTGCTTTGGAATGAGCTGACTTCCCTGCCTCTCCCTTCTGCTGTGCCAGCTTAAAGGGAAATTAAATATGAACTGAAAGTGGTTCCTATTTACTTCTGTCGGTGGCATCTGCCACTCTTGGTACGCAGTCTATAGCAGTGTGTGTTCAGTGGAAGACTTCACCCCCTTCTTCCAGCATTGCTTTCCAAATTCTAGTACATGATCTGTTGTATGAAGCCTAAGGAGAATGTAGCAGTGAAAATGTAATAGCCGCAGTCTTCACCTGCTAGAGGGCAGAGAGGGGACAGAACATGTCCCCCATGGGGACAAAATTATAGGCCCATGGGCTGCAAAATTATAATGTAGGTTTTGATTAGCATTAACTGTTAACTTCACATATCAGTTAAATGACAAACATTTTAACAAGGGCATATGTCAGCTGAAAAATTAAATTGCCAGGTTTTATGTATTCCTTGGACCTCTGTTAGAGAATGCATTATAACTTTCCCACATATGTCTTCTCTTGATATATAATATGAAGGACATTTTCAAAATTTTTGTGCTGGGGTAGACCTATGGGTCCAAAATTTTTGCTGATAAAAATATGATGAAAAATTAGTGCTGCCTTGTGAAAGTCAATACTTTGAAAAGCTCTTCTATGCCCTGTTTTCCTGTCCTGATAAATGATTCTATTTACCAAATCAGCTTTGCTGATTCATAGTATGTATCTACATCCAAGTAAGAAACAGACCTGAAAAAGCTCTATGAGCATCCCAGTTGCAGCAGACTGAAGCAAACAACCACTTTGACTATAATCAAATAATCAAAATTAAATAAAATAGCACCAGTTCTAACACTGCTCTTACTACTGAGCAAAACAGTATTCCAGTGTGATTTTGCAGAACACAAGTGAAATATTTTGATAGCTCAAGCTTTCTCCATTGTTTTCATGTCTCCCAGGCTCCTGCACACTGGAATGGATGGTCACTGGAAGGAGTTGGGCATATTTAGCTTCCCCTGGTGCATGGTCATTCCAGCTTTGCTGTGGCCACTGTATTGTGGTGTGCTGGTGGGGAACCTCGTGGGGACTAATCTTAGTCTCTTTTATTACATTGGCAGATCGGTGATGAAATCTTAGAGATCAACGGAGAAACTACCAAGAACATGAAGCACGCGCGGGCCATCGAACTGATTAAAAATGGTGGCCGCAAGGTCCGCCTGTTTCTGAAACGTGGAGATGGCTCTGTCCCAGAATATGGTGGGTCAAACTATGAAAACATTCCTTTCTTCCCTGGCATCACTCCATGAATGATTTGTCTCAAGATCTGAAGCGGGAATTCTTTTTTATTTTCCTTTCTCACCAGTGTCTTACCAACCTTTGCAACATATAATTGCCTCGCTTGTGCTGAATTTTCTACACATTTCATCCTTTGCTTGCTTCCATGGACTTGGGGCGCAGTGTAAGGCAAGATCATCATAGCAGTATTTTTTGGTGATCAGAGAGGAAAGCAAAACAAAACAAAACAAACCTTATTGTCTTGTCCAGCCAAAAAAGGAATGTCATTGAACTGTGCCAAACTGTTTCTCAGCGGCTGAATTGTTGTTTCACATAGGTTTCTTCTTCTAATCAATGCAAAAACTGGGATCCCGAGTTACTATTCTGAAGCAGTGATTTTTTTTGGTTAGGTTTTTCTCTTAGTTCCTGTCTGTATCCATAGACATGAATGCCGAAATGGCTTATGAGATTTTTGCCTTTCCTTAATATTTATGTAAATATTTATAAAGTTATTTAAGAGAAAGAAGGAAAAAAAAAAGCTTTACTGCAAAAGTATATTGATTTGGCCTCCTGAGCCCTTTTCTCCCCCCTTTAAACAGTCTGCTGGTTTCAACTAGTTAATTTGTAAGGTCTGAAAAGGTGAGGAAGTTATGAAAAGGTGCTCTCGTGTCTGTCTTGGGGGAAACAGTCAGTCCTCGTTTCTTACTAAGAATTACATTAGATTTCCTTTTCTTCCCCTGGAGGTTGGATTGCTGGGTGGCTTAACTTAGCACACTATTTAATATTATAATTATGTCTTATTTATTTGAGATAATTGTCAAATATTGTGCCCTCGATGGAGGGCTACTCCCAACCAAAGGTCTTTGAGGTTTCTATAGAAACTGATGATTGAAGGGATGTCCTTTATACTTTCCTCCCCGTATTTGGGTTATTTCTGTGTCAGTAAGTTCTGTGTTTATCATTCTCTCCATGCCCTAACACCAGAAACAAAACCCTTCTGCACAATTTATGAACTAGATTTTCTTTTCGTTTACTGTACCACGTTTGAGAGTTTCTGCTCAGTCTGCTCATTATTTAACTTAAAATGACCAATTCAGAGTATAACCAACAAACAATTGAAGTGTTTAACGATATGGAAGGGAAGTTGTGGGTTTACACTTCTGTAATATAAATAGCACACCAGAAGGTTCAATGATGGCACTGAAATTCTGTAATGTTCTTTCTACTTTTGTCTTTTCCTATACTCCTCTGGATGTACAGTACTGTATCATATGCTAGACTGCATAAATACCCTGTAAATTAAGTGCTTCACTTCTCAAAGCATATGTCTGTTGCACTGAGGATGGAAATCCATCACCAATTTTCTTTTGGCTAATGCTAACCACTAAACGTTCGTTCTCCAAGCAAGGATTTAATATACAGGGGTTGCACTACTGTAAAGAATATCCTTGTAACATTTGGGACTCCTTCCTCTCTTCGTTCTGTTCGCTGCAGTCGCAAATGGTTCCTCTAATAATGTTAAGTTCCAATATTTTTCTGACTTGATTGGAACGTGCTTCTCTATGAGGCTGTATATTTTTGTAATGAGTTTTGTACTTATTTTTAATGTTGTGGTCTCTGGTGGACTTTATTTTTCGTTGTTGTTTGATTGTTAATGTTTTTTCTATGACATTCTGTGTCGCTGTTCCAGCTGTCTTTTAGAATGGATGCTCTCGTTGTCTGGGTTATTGAATCACCTCTTAGATGTCTCTTTATGTCACAATAATAACAACTGCTGTCTTTGCAGCCTTATATTTGGGTGAAGCCTAGACAATCTGACTGGAAAAATAAACTTTCTTTATTCTAAGATAAAATATGAAGATTTTTCTTTCTTTCATCTTTGTTATAGGGAATCTAAATTTTCTACTTTTCTCTTTCTCTTTCTCTTACTTTTCTTGGTGCTGGGCTCTTCCTTCCTCAGCGATGATACCTCCTAATATCGCTGCATGTATGAGAAATGACAAGCTCGGGGAGTCTTGCTTCTACCTTATGGGCCATAATCAAACTACGGTTTGTAGCTAAAATCAATATTAGGTGTTTTTGTGCTGTGGCCTAATTCCCTCACATTGCTTTTCCGCTTCGCTATATTCTATATGTACAGCAATTCATCCCGAACACCCTGCGTGCCCCGAATTGTAAGTACACCCACCACAGGACATGTCTGAACCTTGCTTGTACCTTGTGTGATAGCCAGGTTGCCACAAGCCACGTGCTTAGAGCCACGGAAAAGCAGTGTGGTCCCATCCCCAGCTGTGGCCTGAAAGTGCTAATAAAGCCAAACTGCCCACACGTGAGTCGCAACACGGGTTCCACCTGGAATTCACAAAAATCACAGCCCACGCACACACCGACCCTCCCAAGCTCAGGGATGGAGATGCCATCAAATGGGAGATGCTTGGCGTGATGGCAGGAGGAATGTAGAGTGTTTGGCTTGGGGGGAGGGCAGACAAAAAGGAGAAAAAGGGATAAAAAATATATCTGTCCCCACAAGTGTTTGTGAGGGTTTTCAGCCCACCTCAAGGTGGGTGTTGGGGTACAAGCATCAGGAAGTGGTTAATGCCAACCAAGCTGCCACGAAGGAGTTACTCTTAGAAAGAAAACAATAAGCAAATAAAAGCAGCACTTGCATTAAGGCAGCACAGCTACTTTAGTGTTTTTCATGTTTGTAATGAATCATTCATAAACATCCGTTACAAATGACGGGCGTAATTGTAGCTTAGCTGCAGCGCAGGGCTGGGGTTTAGTTTGGATGTTGTTTTTCTACTTCTGCTTTGCAGTTTGTCTTGCAGAGGTAGCTCAGATGTATTTTACCTCAAATACTACATGAAAAATAATGAACTGGAGATTAGATTTGAATCAAAGCCATCCTACATATTACAATATCTTTCCATTGCTTTGATATGAAAAAATCATAACTACTGTCATCGTTGTTTGAATCATTGTGGCAAAACCAAAATCTATCCTAGGACTTTTCGTAACATGGTGGAACTAAATGAGATTAAGCTATGCCTTAAATGAAATGGAAATGGCATCATTACAGTCTGATTCTCACACCTTCAAAACATTATTTTACAAGGTGAAAAACTAATAATCTCTTCTATTTTCTGTACATTTCCTGCTATTTGAGCTGAGGCCTCCCACACCTGGAAGGCAGTTTTTATAATGTCTTAAAAGACAAAAATTGTTTCTTAAAGGCCTTCTTTATTGGGAACTATTAAAAAATAAACAGCCAACAACCTGAACTACAATGTTGTTTTTTTTTCCACTGGAAAGAAAGTAGTGTAACCGAAACATTATGAATTGGGCTTGGGGAAAAATGTAAAATGCCCCGTGCCCAGAAGAGCATAAAGATGAGATCAGCTTGGACCAAAACATGGCTAACGATCAGAGCAGCACCAGTACTAACCTGTAACTCTCGTTGTTCACAGTTAAATTAACAAAAGCTTCGGTTAGCCTTCGCTGACTGCTTTAACAGTTGTTTGTTTTTGTCACTAATGAAGTCTGAAGAGTGCTAAGTGGTGTCACAGCGCCACGGAAGGCATCGATACCAAACCCTTTGCTGTTATTTTCTTTCAGACCCCAGCAGTGACAGGAACAGTCCCGCCACAGGTTCACAAAATGTATCGGAAATGAAAGCCGCGCCATCCGACCGACGGCAGCACCCATCATCGGAGTCCAGTTATCCACCAGACCTTCACAAATCATCACAACACGGGGACAAGAGGACTTACGTTAGAGACCTAAAAGGCAGCAGAGAGTTTAGCAGACATCCCAATGAACACCACACTTGGAATGGGACTTCTAAAACCAACGAGCACGTGCCGGGCAGGAGGACGGAGAGGTCGCCGGACAGGAGGCACGAGAGGCAGCCCGAGAGGGCGGTGGTGAACGGGCAGAAGAGGAGGTCTCCCGAGAAGCGCAGGGAAGGGACGAGGAGCGCTGACAACACTTTGGAGAGGCGGGAGCGACACGAGAGGAGGAGAGAGCTCTCTCCGGAGAGGCGCAGGGAGCGCTCGCCCGGGCGGCGGCGGCGCTCCCTGGAGAGGCTGACGGAGCCGCGGCGCTCCCCGGAGCGGAGAAGAGACAGCTCCCTGGACCGCCGGGCCAAGTCCTCCGACCGGCGGAGGGAGAGGTCGCCCGACAGACGGCTCCGGGAGGAGCGAGTGGGCCAGCACCGGGAGAGGGAAGAGGCCGGCTGGAAGCAGGAGCCGAGCCGCAGGCACCAGCCCGAGCAGCGCCGGCGGCCCTACAAGGAGTGCAGCACCGACCTCAGCATCTGAGGCTCCGCGGCGCCTTCCGCACGCCAAGGGAGCAGGGCACGGAGGGAGACCACCTGGCTTTGGCAGGCGAGGAGACATCCGGCACCTGCTGATCCTACAAACCTTTTATGCAGATGAAAATCTTATAACGAAAAAAAAAAAAAAAAAAAAAGAAAAAAAAGTGTTGTGCCTGATGTATAATATTAAAGAAAGTATTTTTCCGTGTATTCTTTTTTTTTTTAATTACTTGCCAAATGTTGGTCCTAAAGGATTATAAAATTTTGTTTCTACATTCTTTGTAGATTTCTTAAAAATAATTCCTTTATTGGGCTACTTTCCCCCCTCCCCAATATAGTAAGTGGGGGTAGCCAGTAATATAATATAGGCAAAGGATTTTATGACCGAGTTTGAATAATTTGATCCAGACTGTTCTCTAGTGACTCACTGCTACACTGTATGTAGAAAATTTTTTAAGGGTTGGGGGTGGGGAAGGAAGAAAATTGTTCATCTCAGTAGGAATGGAGCGCTCCTGCTGAAGGAATTAAAAAGGAAAGAGACAAATGTTCCTAAAATTGCAAGAACTGTTTGAAGAGACTACTGTTTCAATGAAGGATATTTATAATAATAATAAATAACTTTAAAAATAAAATTTAAAAAAAGCAACCAAACCCACACAGCACAAGATGATTTACGATAAGAAATTTGTAGTTTGTTCCATGAACAGTTTACACTTTCAGGCCCCCTGGACAGGATGCGCAGAGGCAGAAGGACTGGTCACCACCATGCCTGTGTCACACGCTAATGTGGACTGTTGAGCTCTCATTAGCCTCAGCAACACGTAACGAGGATATGTCATTAAGGCAGCAGCCCTGCTCATCTCCCAGCTGTATATGGACAGCAAGCCCAGCATGCATGGTATTGTGTGTCTGCTTGGAAGGGAAGGGATCGGGATTCTGGGACGAGGCACGATGTGCTGGGAGCGCAGTCCCCCTGCTCGGAGCAGGTGTATTCCTTCTGCTCAGGCAAAACCAGTGGGCTTTTATTTTGCCAAATTCCAAAAGCTCTCAGTTCTTCTTGCTCTGTATTTAAGGGGGGGTTTTTTTGTTTTGTTTTACTGGTTCATCCTTACTGAGGCAAAAGGAGTACACTTGCTGGGGGAAAGAAAAAAAAGGAAAAAAAAGAAAAAAAGTATCAAAGGAAAAACACAGGCTAAAAGAGGCAATCAGTGGGACAAGCTGGTTGTAGAAGCCTATCCATACTGGTTATATGCTGTAAATTTGAGTCTAAGAACAGCAGCAAAAGGGAAACCTGCAAGTTTCTAAGTTGTATTTTTAAATTTGCAAGTTGTGTGGTAAGTCTGCTGTAGCATTGGTCTAAGATTTAATGGATTACTGCCTAGCTGAGCCAAAATGTTTGCCGTTACTGTTGGACCACTAAAGTAAACTGCTGCTTTATCCAGTGCATTGGTGTGTACATGTATACTGACTCACATCCTCCATATGAACACAAAACCATTGCAAGTCTATCACTGTTGTTGCCATGGTACTGTAAAAACAAAACCAAGAAAGAAGATGGCCGATCATTGTGTGTACAGTTGAAATTGTAATTAATAGAGCCTGTTGGAAAAAAAAAACAAAACTGTTGCCTTTTTCTTGTATAAAAGAGGATTTATGACAAAATTTAGCTGTGAGGAATGTGATTAAGTGTTTATATTTCTGAAAATGGAAAAAATTTGATTCAGGGGATATATTTTAATGTAAACTGAATCAGGTATGTAAAGCTGTTTTAAAATGGGAGACTGTATCAGTAATTCTAAAGCTTTTGTTGGTTTGAATATAATTTCTTCATGGTGGGCCTGCTTATGTATTATTAAGCACTTGTATGCAGTCTATATTCTCCAATCATCATTTCTTGCAACATGCTATAGGCATAATGCTCTTTTCTGTGTTGATGAAAAGCAGTATGTGGGCCAATCTTTTTTATAAAACACTATGCATATATAAATACTACATTGTTCATAGCTTTATTTGACTTAATTGGGTTTATACATAACACTAGGATGAGTAGATGTGGACTTACCCAGTAAGAGCTTCTTTCCTTGGAACAGACACTATGTATATGATGTAGCAACAAAGAACGAGAAAGTCTGTGAATGCTATTTTTATTATCAAATAAAGTTTTCCATACAAAGCATGCATGCGAGTGTAGTGATAAGATAAAGGAAGAACCACACCTTAATCTTATTTATTCATCCCTGCCTAAATTAATAAAACTGTAGGTTACGGTCGCCAAGGGCCATCTATTAAATATGTATTAATCATCCATTAAATATGTATTAATCATTTGACAAGCCTTAAAGCAAAGGTTCCCAGTTTTCCAGGGTAAAATTCCCTCCCCCAAAATAGTCAGAAACGAAAGGTTTAGATGAAGCAGAGTCTGTACTAGACAGCTATGTCTGGGGTTTGTGTCACTGATTCTTCATAACACATCAGCAAGTGCGACCATTTAAAACCAAGACAGCAATGGCTCACTTGCTGTTGTGGAGGTTGTTGGTGCCATATATATGTGTGTGTGATGTATGTGTGTATACACATACACAAATATATATATGTATATGTCACCAAGGCTATATGTCTCCCATCTCTCAGGTCTTAAAATGTAGAAAGACATTTAAGGTTGAAAAGTGTTTACATTACGTAGATTTTTAAAGTAGCTTTTTTAATCTTGCATAGTTTAACAGGC
Organism: Acanthiza pusilla; assembly: GCA_036630365.1. NCBI lineage: Eukaryota > Metazoa > Chordata > Aves > Passeriformes > Acanthizidae > Acanthiza > Acanthiza pusilla. Next base: position 6,524,937 of record JAXCHO010000001.1, read on the forward strand.
TCCACTCATCTGTTTTCCTGAAAGTTCAGCCAACCTGCTGGGAGTCCAGGCAGCTGGAGAGAGTTGGTGGTGAAGGATTTGTGTTTCCAATCACAGTGTCCTCAGAGGGATGTGTCTGGTGCAGCCTGAGTGCTGAGGGGTATGGAAGGGTCACTGAGAAAGTGTTTGGATATTTTAAATTTGAATCTTTTATGGTGATCAATACCTTTTTACTCTGAAACCATTTTGTAATGGTGTACATTGGTTATGCATTTGTACCTTCTGCTGTTACTACTGTTTTTTCTCTCATTGTTCATCTTGCAGTATAATTTAAATGATCTTACAGAGCTGAGTAGGTGAGTCTCAAGCTTTTGAAGTGTCGAGTCTCAGCTAAAGGTATTACATAGGTAATACCAAAATTACAGAAACATTTCATTTTTAAAAAAACACTGCAAGTTGAAAAAAAAAAATCAAAATGCCTATTTAGTGGTGGCATCCTTTTCACTGTTTCCAAACCCACTGAGAGCTGGAGCCTGCTCTGCAGCATGAGCATTGCAGCTCCATAATCTGTGCTGCAGCTTTAGTCACTTTAATTAATTCCAGCCCTGCTTTAGACCATAAAATATTTTTCAAAACTTCTAAAAATGAAAAGAACCCGTTTTTAGATTGTAACTTGGCTCCTGTTTTGTCAAACAACGTCCTACAACTATGAAGCTGCCAAGAAGATGGATTAGAGTCTGTTTCTGATGAAGAACTGGGAAGTCTCTAAAGTGGTACGTGAAAAAGCTCTGCAAATTGATATTGTTAGGGTTTGGGTTTGTTTTGGGGTTGAGTTTCACACCTTCTTTTTATCAGTCATATATGATCAGGTTCCTGTGCCATCAGTGTGCTCGGCCCTGTTATTTGTGTTGATTAATACTTAATAGTGAAAGTTTTGACTGCAGAGGGACTGTTCAGCCAGCGTGGAGAGTTGTGTGGGGTTTGAGCTCTTAGGTTAGACTTGCACGTAGCTCTGGGTTAACTGAGCTGTGCTTGCTGCCTTCATACACTTTCACTCAGTTCACTCCTTGAATATTCATCCCTTGGCATTGGAGCCAGTGTTTTATTTAATAGTGATCTTGTGTTAAACCCATCTGCTGTAATATGCTTGTTTTATCACTGGAGTAGTAATTATAGATACTGTTCTCCTCCTCACTTTGATACCTTTTGTTACAACAGGCTTTCAGCTCTGTCTCTTGGCTGACTGTTCTGCTGAAGAGCATTATAAATGGCTCATAATATGTTCAGTTTTTTTGGCTCTCATAAATAGTGCCAGGAAAAGATGTCATTTATGACCCACTGCTGCCATCTGTAAATGTGTGCCTGTTAGGCCTTTGGGATTGTATTTTTTAAGATTTATTTCTAAAAAAGGAAGAGTGGGAACTAAAAAAAGTATCCCAATTTACTTAGCAGTTGCTGTAAATCACGTGAGTCTGAGATGATGCCAGTTTCTGTTTTGGATGTGATGCTAATCCATCAGCATTCCTTCCTGGTATATAACGAAGAGGCAATAAAATGTCACGCAAATGGAAAATTGTGGGGTTTCAGGACAGAGAGGAATATAAAATATGTGCTGCCACAAGGACTGCTGCTTAATGCATGTAGGAATTCAGTGGTTGGGACTGACCATGATATGACAGATAAACATGAACTTCGAGTCAGAGATTTTTTTTTAGAATATGTGGCATACTGTTCCTGAATTCCTGTGTCTGAACTTTCTATAAATACCCCAAGAATATCCTACAAGCTAGGGTGTAAATGCCATTAACATCCAGTGAGGTTTACGCATGAGTTCAGGCAGTATTTACCCCCATATTTTGGCAGAGTTTAGACTTTGCATATCTGTGTCTAGAGGCACCAGCAGATGAGCTCCACCAAGTCAGCAGAAAATAATGTGTGCCCTGGCCCTTCTGCATCAATGTCAAACACCTCTGCACAGACCCATTTTGGTGATAGCTGCAGTGATGTGCTCGTCACTGAAAGAGCAGAGATGAACACCCACCGTCCGCGCTGCTGACTGGGCACATGAGGAGGCTCTCATGCTCAGCAAATCTTCTTTGGCATTACAAATCCTCGGTTTCAAAGAACAGTCTGAGCCTCAAGATGCTGGAGTTGAAACGGGGGTGGTTTCATCTCCTTGAGAAGTCTCGTTGGATCTCTCTTTAATTTTGCAGCAGTTTCTTAAAAGAGAACTTCTGAGGAAGTTTTGCTGCAGCAGGAGGGAGAGGTCATACTCAAGCAAATCCAAATTGTTGGCGTTGTGCCTCAGCCAAGGTTATTTGGTCCGTTCCTAGGGTGATGTGACTTTGGTGCTGGCTATAAGAAATAGTCAGGCTTGCATGGAATGGGAATTCCACCTTGTTTAGGTAAATTTTGTAGGCCAGGCTTCATGTCTGCCCCAGTGTCATCTATGACCAGTCTTAAATTCCCATTCTTTCGTTTGCACTTGTCAGAAATTTCAGTGTTCAGATTTTGCGTCACTGGGGGATCGAGCTGGTGTGACATCACCCCACATCTGCTGTGAGCTAAGGGCATATGTATGGATATATTTGGATGTATGGCTGAGCTTATCCACAGCAATTTGTTGAGTCAGGAAAATGGGATGGTGAGACTGTCCCTGCAAGCCTGGTGGCTCCTGCACATATGAATGAGATTTCGAATTAGCTGCCTTGCTTCTTTCTAAGGGTAGTCAGAAATAGGAATGTCTGGAGGAGGAAGTTGGCTGAGGCTCATTCCATATGTGCTAAAGAAAATATTGATTGGATGTGGAAGCAACTTGGAGAGTTTCTTGAGGACTCGGGCTTTTGTTCCACAAAATGAGCAGGGATTTTTTCCTTCATTGTTTCTCAGTAAGATTCTTCTGGATCGTGTTTTTTTCCCTCTGAGACTCCAGTTTGCTTCGGGGACCCACAGGCAACTTCTTTCCTCTCTGTTTGATCCAACAATTGTTGCCACGGCTTTGAAGTGTGGAGTCTGCTGGCAAAGCCTTTGCCTTCGTAACCTTCGGACTGCAGTTGTGTAACACATGAGGCAATTCCTCTGCTGTTCCATACAGCAGACGTGGTCAGCATGTCCTGCTCCTACTCCAGAGGTCCTGACCACAGGCATGGAGAGCTGAGGAAAAGCCAAAAATCACCCTCTGAAGGTGCACCCAAGTGCCATGTCCTACTGGTTTCCAGATGCGACATGAAAACTAAAAGAAGTCATTAAATTTTGGGGGCTGATTCACAGTACTTGAATTCATTATTCTGTGAAGTTATTTACTGAATGGATAGAAGATGTTTAAAGATTCCCGTGCACATTATTTGCATGGTAATAACAGTAAGGGGAAAAGAAACGACCATAAAAATATTCATGGCATATGTTTTCTTGTTTCTTGTTAAGGATGCATCAGGCATCTGTTGTTCTTCTCCAGTCCATTCTCTGGTTGAAGTGGTAACCTGATGAGACAGGTGTTTTTAGACAAAATGCTGGGGATGTCAAAATTGAATCCTTTTGCTGGAACCTCAGAGAAAAAGTCAAAACCAGTTTTTCACTGGTCCTTGGAAAGTATCATTTAATACAAATGATACTTGATGTCACTTAATATACATTTGCTAACCTGAAAAAGGTTTAATTCTTTATAAAAGCAGCTACTGACTGTGCCTTCCTAACAAGCATGACACACGTGGGCCCAACAGTTTGTTTTTTAAACCTCTGACCGATTAACCGGATTGAAAGTTGACTGCCGCTGGATTTCCTTGTGCTCTTGGGACAGCTTGGTCTGGAAGTCTTCAGCTTAATTGTGCAATAACAATGCAAAAATATGCAAATATGCAAACTATATACAGCTCTGAAGTGCTTAACGTGACAACACAGACAGTTTTGATGTTGGGAGCGTGGCCCAAGCCTGTGTGAGGGACCCTGTCCCTGCTGGGTGCATCCCTGCCCGATAGTGATAAATACTGCCATCACCTGTGGCATTACATCAACTCAAGTGTCTTACCCTGAAATTCTGCCTATCCTAGAGATTAATCTTGGTTTATTAACTAATATTAATATTTGCGATCATTGCTTCTGTTATTGCATTTCTTCAGCGTATTGGGAAAGTCTGTATCCTCTGCTTACTCAAGAGTTCATTCATCTGCGTGACTTCAAATTCCAATTACGACTTAATAAAGTGAGAGCCTTCTAACACAACTTCATGGCAGTTACAGATTATTAATCCTTTCTGTGACTGACATGTTCTTTATAGCGATGAAGTCTCATGATTTTTTTTTTTGCATCAGAATTTCTTTATAAAAGGAATAAAATGATGCACTCTAATTCATTGAGCCAAAAATAGACACACACTGCCTTCAGGTTTCGGTGTACTTTGCTCCCTGTTCATTGTGAAAAATGATCCATAATGATAGCTGTTCAGAGGGAAAAGTCAAATTACTTTCAAAGTGTTAAGTAATTAGAAAAACAAACTTGTGAGCTTACTAGAAAGTGTCCATCTGCTTGTTTGCAGTTCTCTCCAAAATGAGGTTTGGTATTGCAGTATTTTTTTATACATCTGCTTTTTCTACTTTGCATTACTCAGTTTGCCTTCCTACCTGAAATCTCCTATAGCTGCTAAAGCCGGATGATTTATATCATGGTCTTGTTGTATCTCTTTTGATAAAGTGGCATAAAGTTGATTCCTTTATTTTCAGCATGCTCTTTGTCTTTATCAACTTTTACTGCAAAGCAGAACAATTCATTCTTTCTCAGTCTCTGGCTCCTACAAGGTCTTGTGCTAAAGGCAGGATGTTGTGAGGTTTTGGGCTTCATTTATCACAGCAGAATTGCATCAACAGTTTAACGGCAAAATGGAGAAGATGGGTAAACAGTGAAAAGCTGTAGCAGCAGATTGTATACATCAGCCTATTAGCGAAAACTGGTTTTCCAATTTTGCACAAAAATGGAGCAACTTTTGTTTGTGTGGAGTCCTGCCAAACCCACATTAACTGTATTTAATTTGATTGCTTGGAGTCCAGATGAAAATGCTTTTCAAATAATTAGTTGACTGTAATCACGGAGATCCTGATTCTGAAAAAAGCCTTGCCGAGGAAAGCACAGAGGCATACGCCTGAGACTTGGAGAAGTCAAGGGACATAATCATTTAATTAAGAGCCTTCCTGAGCAAGGTCAGGAATGTTCCTAGGAGTTAATGATCAGCATTCTCTCAACCTATGCCAGAAACAACACCAATTGCGGTCTACTGATTAATGGTTTTCATGGCTTTCTGTCCTTGCCTTTTATTCTTGAGCACTCTGACAAAGATCTCCACGTCTGGGACTTGTTCCATATGTGCTGTCAAGTGGCAGTGCCCCTCATGCAGCAGGAGCACATTCAGAACATGGTTGTGGCTTTGTGTCTTGTTCTGTCCTCCCTCTGCAGGAAATTCCTCTCCAGGAAGTTTTCCTCACATTTCCCTGCTTGCTCTGCTCCATGGTGCTCATGTTCTCCAGGGCAGAAAATGGCACTACACTGAGGATATCCATTCATCTGGCTGTGCTGGATGAGAAGAGCATCTCTTCTCTCTCACGATCACTGGTAGCAAGTATTCAGAGGGTTTCTATTTTTTTTTTTTTTCCTTTTTTCTTTCTTTTTTGCTATGGGCTCTTGTGGTCCCTATGGCAGGGAATATTCCCATTCTTGCCATGGTGGAATTGCATAGCTCAGCCTCAAGTGTGTTCTCAGAGGACACATTTACATCTTGGGTATCACCAGATCCTGGCTGAGGGACTTCAGATCCTGGCTGAAGGATGCAGACCAGGATTCTGTGCTGCCCTTACCCTTAGTAAAGCCCTCTGCGCTGTCAGTGAACACAGTTTTGTAATGAAATTAAGGTGCTGCAAAACAGGAATATACAGAACCGTGTGGGTGATTTTTAAAAAAATAGTGTTTCCATAGCGAAGAAGTAGTTATGTACTACACAAGTGGTCTAGAGTTAATAAAGAACCAAGAGAAGCTGAATTTGAGTATTTTCTATGGTGGAAGTGAACCAGAAATGCTAAGAGAAAGGCAGATGTTGAAACAAAGATAAAGCCAAGTGCACAAAAATCCATTTTCTTTTTTAAAAAAAGCAACAACAAAAAAGGCCTGTCAGAATGATAGTCAGGCTAGCATTTAACTCTCAGTGACTAAGTTAAGAACAAAAAGACTGAAAAAAACAAGCAAAAAGGAAAGGTAAGCAACTGAAGAGAGATTTCCTCTCAAAAAGATTTTCCATTTCTTTTTCATATTTTGTCAAAATGTTAATCTTTGAAAAATCCCATCTTCCTCTAAGCTTGTACAAAAAAAAAATTAAAAAACACCCCAATGTTAGAATGTTAACCATGTTTTTCCTCTCTTGGTCCACCCATAACAAGATCTGTCATTGGACATGTTCCAATGCAGTGTGAGTATTAAAGATAAAGCAGCAGAGAACATTGAGGAAATAGGAAAAGCCTTGGGACTGCTTTCCCCCACACTCTCTCGTGTTCTTTCCTTGCATATTTAGCAGGGTTAAAACTAGGTCAGAGTGGCCCCACCATGTGCTGAAGCTGCGGCTGTGACATTAGCCCGGAGCTGCCTCTGGCTGCTGTCAGTTTGCAGGGCTGGTATGAGATCCCTGGTGGAGTCTGAGCCTGATCTTCCTCTCACAGAGCATGGAATAAATCCCAGGGAGGCTGTGGGAGCAGGAGGACGTGGGGAGGGATGGAGGAAGCACAGGCCAAGCACTTGCAGATGCTGCGAGGACCAGCAGAGCACTGATCGCAAGCCTTGGCCAGGACGGACCAGAGGAACTGCTGTAGGAACAATGTGCATCCTCAGGACAGGAGGGCTCATGGCTTTGGAAAAGGGAGGCTTTCATTCGGGCAATGGCTTTGTCATTAATGGGGACAGGGTGGGGGACAGAATGTGTGGGCAGGGACGCTTGGGCTGTGTTAAATACAACCTCCTCCTCTCCCTTGCTGAAGGGAGAGCAGAGCAGATCTCCTTCCCCGTGTGATACAGAGCACATCAGCACACAGCCGCTCGCCACCATTTGGTGCCCTTTTGGCTCGAGCAAGAGCACTGACCGAGCCCTGAGCCGAGTGCCAGCATCAGAGAGGATGGAATAGTTTGTGCTGGAGAGGCAGCAGTGCCTCAGAAAATTCGGGCTCTGGCAGTCAGGGAAGGGCTGTGGCCAGCAGTGGTGGAGGCAGCCCAGTTCAGTGGAACTTGTGGAGCTGAGGGTACAGGGGATGTTCTGAAGGTGGGAGAAGACAGGACCAGCCTGGCTGCTGGGGGCAGTCCGCGAGTCTCGTGCTGCTGCTCCTTTTGTGATCAGCAATCCATGTGTCTGCCTTGGTTTTGGCCAAGCTGAGCACTGAAATGAAGGCAGTACATCAGCCAGTGCTGCTGTGAAAAGGATGCAAGATGCATCTGTCATGCTTCCCCGGCTGCAGAAGCTATTATCCTTTGTGAGAAGCAGAATTTTTCACTGGGAATATTTGAACCATCCTGGTTTTGTTGTAGGAATGGGCTCTGAGGTTGGTATCCAATCAGCCCTGGCTACAGCAGAGTCCCTCTGGGTGACACACCCCACGTTTGGGAAAATTCACTGTGCCCAGCCCTGCAGCACATACACCTACTGGGGCAGTCGGGGCAGGGTGAGGGTGCTGGTGGCAGGGGCACCCACTGGGAGAACTGGTGGTGAAGCTGGGGCCAGGGCCAAGCTGAGCAGGAGCTTTCCGAGACCTTCCAGCTGGGAGCTGAAGCCTTCCAAAAACTGAGGATGCAAATCTCAGTGCCCTCCCAGCCAGCTGCAGTGCGTGGTGCAGCTCAGGACTAACAAGATTTGGAGGAGAGGATTTTATACCACAGCAGATGTGTCTGGCAGCGATAGATGTGACAGTCCTGGGCAGATTCTCGCTCTGAATGTGCTGGTTGCTGTCTCAGGAAATGGACACCTGCAGTTTGTTTTGTGTGCATGCACACATGGAGGTGGTCCCCAGTTCCCCCCTGGATTTCCTGCACGCTAAGCATGGCCAGAGTCTGTCAGGGCTTTTTCCATCCCTGAATCAAGGTTTGAATGCATCAGATAAGCTGCCGTTATCTAAATGCAGTCTGTGGTGTGCTCCTGGCTCCTGGCAGCAGCTCGGAGCCCTTCTCACCCCAGCTGCCCCTTCCCATAAAGGCTGCCCTGTGGCCCTGGGGTGCAGGGGGAGATGGCTTCTCCAAACTCTGGGAAAATTCTCCCCAAATTTCCCCCCAATTCTCCCCAAACTCCTTGGGGAGAATTATCAAGAATTATCGAGTTCCGGACTCCATTTGTGGCAGTCCAGCATTTGAAGAGGCTGTGTCAGGCTGGGATTTGGCCATGGGAGGTAGGAGTCAAGTTGAGCAGGAGCTCTTTAGTCCCTGGGCATAGAAGAGGAGAAAACAAATGAGCTGCCAAAAACCCTGGCGAGTTCAGTGCTCATCAGGGCCTTCGGGTGTCCCTGTCACATGAACTGGTGGCCCACCAATACAACCCCTCTGAGATCCCTCTGGGGATGGGGGCTCTGGAGGATGCCATGGGCAGTTGTGACAGTCAGAGACCCATCTGCACAGAAGACAGACTTCAGAAGCACAAGGAACCTCCGGTCCTTTTGGAGCTGACCTGCAGACCAAGTCCCTGGGGTGGTGGGGGACAAATCTCCCACTGTGTTGGGAGTGGGGGTGGCACTTTGGATGCTCCAAGGAGCATTATAATAGGAATTCTTTATCAAGCACCCACGTGTTTATCTTGGAGAACTTGAAAGAGTTATGAATCTGCTGAGTGTGTATCAGGCTGGGGTGGAGAGCACAAGAACAATCATCATTGCTGTGGCAGGCAATATATTACGGCTGGCTTGCCAGCTCGGAAAGTGAATAAGATTCTTCTTTGTGTTTGCTTTAGTGAGGGATAAGAGACTGTTTTGCTTGCTCAGGTGTTTTGAGTCTTTTAACTCAGCCTTTGTCTTGCTGGGTTTGGGAATTAGCTTCTAAGTGTTTGTGCATTCCTCCTTCTCAAGCTGGAGGTTATTTGTGTGTTTGTTTGGAACGAAGCGGGTCTGCTGTATGGGATATTACCTCACGCTCTCTTGATTGCTTTGCTGCTGCTGCAGTTTTGGAGGGGAAGTGACACAAAGAAGCTGAAGTAGCATTTCTGTTTGAGAGGGACGAAGCCCAAAAGTGTGCTATTTATTTAAGAAGCTGTTGCCAGGCTTGTGAAATCAGCCTTGGTTTCTACACTTCTACAGTAAGAGAGAAGAATAAAAAGAAAATATTCCAGGTCGGGTTAAAGGATTAACAGGGGAGACAGACACCTGAAAAATAGACAAATAGGTCTAAACATTCAGAAAACCATATAGTGGCAAAAATTTTGGCCTTTCTTCTTGCATAAGATGTCACCCTGCTAACATGGCTCTCTGCTTTTGGAGTAGAATTGCTTTGCATCTGGCCAGCTCCGAGCTGGGGCATGGAGCATAAGTCTGTCAGTCCTCATCCGCACAGTCATGCCCTTGGTGTGACATTATTGCCACATGTGCAGCTGGTAATATTTTTTTGGGGGAGAATTATCGAGTTTGACATTGACATAGTAAGGATTTTGTAGGATATCTCCAGACTTTGTTCCTGCAGGGGAGAGGAACCATGCTGCAATAATTCACCATCTGATTTACCTAGAGATGTCACATAATATTCCCTCTAAATGGCCTCCATGAGTACTGGATGGGTAGAGGACATTATTTTTTTTTTGTTTCTTAATTCACTGGGAATAATTCATCAGCTGACAGCTGCGCTGGTGACATGAGTAGGTGCATCCCTCCGAAACAAGCCCTGACAATCCACTCAGCACCCAATTTGGCTCCACTGCATCTGTGCACTTGTAGTCTCTCTGTTATGCAACCTCTGGGCCTCTACCCACAGTCTGTTGACATTCATTTATTCATTTGATTTCATCTTCACAAGCAGCAACCGCTGTCATTTCCATATTACGAAAGGAGGCTGGGAACATGTTGACACAAGTCTTGGGCTCATGTCTGTGCTCAGATAGCAGATGGGGAGAGCTCTGTGCTCATCAAGGAAAAGAGGGCATTTAAGGACATCCTCCCTTTGGATGGAGGCTCTGTTGGAAGAGATGATCAGAAGTGGGACTTGGTTCCATGAGACAGGTCGGAGTAAACATTTTGCCCTGTTTTTGCATGATAAAATTCCAGTTTATATGGGTGGGAAGAGGGAGTAACTTTGCAATGTTCAGTAGAAGCTACCCAAATGCTCTGAATATCTGAAACTAAAATGAACCTGAAAGGCCAAGCAAGAAGCAAATATTCTTGCTCTGGATACTCCAAAGGACCTGGGATCCAGTCTCCCTTGGTGAAAATTAGTAAAAACACTGAAATACTTGAAAATGACACTCCTAGCTCTGCAAAAGAACGAGGAAGCCCCAAAGTTCTCTGGAAAGGCAAATGTTTTGCTTTTCTCTACAGCTTTGTGCCTAGAAACACCCATTGCTGTGTGAGGAATGGACAGCTTGCAGTAGGCACAGAAAAAGTATTGAGGAGTGATTTTTGGACTGAATGGTTTCATGTTTGCCTGGGGCCCTGGGGAATGGGCTGGATCGCTCTTACTTGAATTCTCCCTGTACTCATCTGTCCAGATAATCCTCTTCTATTCCATCCTCATCCCCCACACGTGTCTCTCCCATTCCTGGTTCGATCTATCAGCTTGACATAAGAAATATGGTGTGGATACATTTCTCATCTGTATTACAGGATAAAAACTGCCTTTTATTTCAGCCATTTGGAGAGCAGACTAAAGGTGGACAAACCCTCCATAAAAAGGTGAGAACAGCAGGTGTCGTTTCATTTTCTGTGGTTGTCTGCTGGTTCTGGAGAAAGATGGATCTTGGCTGGAAGACAAAACCACAAAGCACCTATTGAATAATATTCTACAGGTGAAAGAGGCTGCAGTGATAAGGGAAAAGAGAAGCTTTCTGGAAGCAAAATGCTGGTCACCTGGAAACCCTGATTTTAACCTCAGAATATCTTCATTTGACCTCCTGTCAAATGAAGGCCGAAGCTCTGAAATGATCCACTTTATCTCCTCACAGGTGAGAATCCTGGCTCCCTGTAATTTTTATCCAAAGTAGTTATGCAGTGAAAATGTGATGGCTGCCTCTGCAGCACTCACCTGCTTCTATAATGGGATAATTGCAGTTAAAGGTAATGTGTTTTTAATTTCATACTATTATTGGGTTGCCGGTAGGTAAATATAGAGGAGATGGTCAAATAAAGCAATTTGAAATTTCCCGCAATGAGCTGTTGGAAGGACATATCAACCACAAGCAAACAGCAGAGTCTTAATCAATATTTGCAGAATTGCTGGCGAGGAGATGAAAAGGGGAGCTAAAATGTGATGGCCTGTCCCTCACTTTGGTGCACTGAAAAAAGCTCAGGGCTTGGGTTCAGCCTGGGGCCAGCACTTCTGCTGTGCTGCTGAAGCAAGACCCAGGAGTTGTGGCTTCCAGTCCTCACCCTGCCAGAGATGGCTGTTTCTGAAGCCAAGCGACTCTTGTGTCACCACAAGTGAGGCCAAAATTATTATCTTCCCTCCTGCTCTGGAAAGGCATTGATAAGAAATGTTCTTTGAGCACCTGTGGGTGTTAGGTGCCAGCTTGGACTTCGATATCCTCTTCCACTAATGGAGAAAAATGCCTATTGCTTGGTCTGCCTTTGACAGAAAAGCTGAGCTGCTCTACTCCTGTCTTCTGCCTCCAGGTGTGATGAGGAGCAGAGCCTGGCCTCTCCTCGTGGGGTAACTAATCAGGGCAATAAGAGGAGCTGTCTGCACACAGGTGGGCACTGCAGCAAGAAATGGGCTCTCAGTCCCTCACTGGCTGTGTTTTGTCCACGGCTATTTCTTTCCTCACAAGGATTTTTCCCAGCACTGAAGGCACAAGGGTTTTTTTCTATTATTCAATTTCTGCTTCACTCCCCTCATTTGGAAAGGAGGGGATGCAGAACAATGCTGGATCTCCAGCTCTCTGGCATTCTTTGATTTCTCATATTGTCCAAAAACTCTGTCATCTCAGTCAATAGAACACTCAGCCCTTCAGCCATGCAGGGAGCACCAGCTCTCTCGTTAGTCTTCAGGTACTCAGTTCTTTATACTGTTTTTTCTTTCCACTTTTATATCTGGCTTACAGCCATATTTTTCACCTTATGGAAATCCTACCTGGTGTGCTCAGGTCTTAGTGGAAATACATGCTGTTTGTCAAGCAGCCTCTCCAGCTGCTTTCTTTCAATTCATCTCTTCTTAGAATTCAGACCCTGACTTTCATACCAGGTAGGATTGCAGCGGCTGAATCCTGCCAGATTCACATGTTAAAGTTCTCTATCCCATGTACGTGGAAATAATTTAATAGCCCTGAATATGAAGGAAGTACAGCATCTTCTGCATGGAATGGGATTTTGACTCTGATTAAGCGCCTAAAGATAGTGTTACTATATTTTGCTAATGAATTTTTGGATAAACAAATTATTTTAGACAAATATTAGTAAAGAAAGAAGGCCCTTTATTTAAGTTTATTCTTTGTGGCTCAAGTATAGCATAACCAATTCCATCTATCCATTCAATTAATGCTCACAGGGCAGCAAGTAGGGCTGCCCAGCAATGGAGAATATGACATTTGACTCAGCAAACCGAAAAGTCATGATAAAAAGTGATTAATGTTATTTTAAAATGCAATTACCACTTGGCCCAAGGCAGGTTTGGGTCTCCTATGATTGCCGAGGAGATGCAGGCTGGATGTGAAAGGCACTCGATGCTGCTTGTTCTGGGTAAACTGTAAATGTTTTATGACTTCTCTCACCTTAGCAAAAGTGCAGTGCCAGCCTGTCACAGGAGCACACTTAATTGCTCTTTGACAACAGTTTCATTGTTGCCTGAATCTGCACTGTGGCCCTGCCTTCCACCCCCAGCCCTGCCCTCAGAGCTCTTGACATTAAAAGCTATTGATGGATGAGCTTGTTTTGACTAATTTTGGATCCACTTGAACATTACGGGTTTGGGAGTTCAGTGCTGATGTAACTGAGTTCACGTGCTGAGGGAGAGGTGGGTGCTGGCAGAAGGGGAAGGAATTCCAACGGGAAAATCTGTTGGAAGAGAGGGAAAGGTGGTGAGGAGAGACATCAAAACCCAGCTGGTGGGAAAGGATCAGAGGCAGAGCTGAGAATGGAAAATGTAGTGCAGATGGGGACGGGAGGGAGGCACATATTTGGCTTATTCCTGAGTGGATTTTCTTCTTGTCTGAAAAATAACTTAGTTAAGAAAGTGAAATCTGTCTTGCAAGGAAAAATATCTGTTGTACATGTGATGGGCTGAAAAAGATGATGAACTTGATGTTATGTTCCAGACCAGGGAAACTTAGGGGTTTGACTTTTTAAAGAAATCACGTCCTCCCTCACCACCTTTTCCACTCTGCTCTCTCAGCTCAGGCAGATGGGAGAACAGGATTAGCACAGACACACAATTCTGACCGACAAGGAAAAGGCAGTTTTCACCTTAAGGGAACTGAAAAACATCATCAGACACACGTTGGATTATATAAGGTCAGGTGCTGTGTAAGACCTAGCTGATCACTGCCACGTGCCGAGGGACCATCCCCTCCCTCCAAGGGCTGGTGGGATCAGGCAGAGGGGCTCAGGAGAAGTTAAGATGACATGAAGTAATCTCGCGTTGCTTTCGGCATCTCTTCCAGCATATGAACTCCCTCTCCTCACCACTCAGAAGCATTAATACCTGCTCCACTCCTCGCATCGTGTCTGGGCGGCTGACAGGATATAACAGAGGTCAGGAAGGATTGTATTTCTCGGTGTCCACTCCACTGCTCAGGATCTGGCTGCTGTAGATGAGCCATGCCTGCTTTGATGGCAATTTGTAAGCCTTTGCTTGAAGCATTGCCACCGAGGCTGTTGTACAAACGAAGCTGATCTGAAATCCAAGTCTCTGATAAATCACTTCATTGCTGACCTAATGAGTTCTTCATGACAAGAAGATTTCTGCAGTGGCTCATTCAACAAGCTATTTTTTATTTTCTGTGCTGGTGGTAAGGACTGCAGAAATGGTTGCACACAGAACAATGAGGAGCAATGGCACTTTGCAGAGATTAATTGGTGGCTCGATTGGTCTCACTGTCAAACACCAGATGTTCTCGCTTCAAAAAAAAAAATAATGTGGCTTAATTTAGATTTACTTCATTAGCTGCTGATGTCACTGCATTCCGCCCTGTTCAAATAATTGATAAGATTCATGTCCTCCCTTCCCAAGAGACTCATTTTCCCTTTGAATTCATCATAAAAGGTTGATTTGAGGAGGAGTGGGACAAAAATCTCTAACCCTGTTTTTCTTCTTTCCTCCTCATAGAGTGTATCAGGAAGGTGTAGATCCACGTGGCTCATGGATAGGGGAACGATGCTGTCACTGCCACCCCAAGCAGAGCACCTAAAGCAGAGCTGAGGTGAGGGACCAGCCCAGCCTGCAGTGATGCTGCCAGGGCTCCCTGGTCCCACCCAGCATGGGGACGTGAGTCTGCAGCAACACATCAGCAGTGCTGAAAGCATCAGGAGTGTTGAAAATGTTCCCTGCACTGTGATTTGAACTGCCTAGGGCTTGAAGCACCAGCAAAAAGTGTCAGTGTCTTTTCTCCCTCGGTTTGGGAGGGCTGAGGTGGGCAGGCAGAACGGCCGTGAGCTGCCAGCTCTGTCCTGTTCTTTCCCTGTGCCTCCCCTCCTGGGTTCCCAGAACAGCAGCCCTGTTCTCTTGCTCTGAGCTTCAAGACTTCGGTGTAACATGCAGGTGGAGCTATCTGAGGTCTTTAAAAAATGGTATTTTAGACGACTAATTATCGTGAGGTGACTAATAGCTAATGCTTCTGGGCAGAGCTGTACCTACAATAGCCAGTCATCTCTGTATTTGCTAAAAATGAGGAGGGAAAAAAAGATAAATTTTGCCTGAGCTGGAACTTTTTCCAGGTCAAGTCTCTTCTTATTTAACTGTTAATCTTGAAGTATTACATAAAGTTTGGGGCTGTGAAAAACTTCCATGAAGTCAGACCGGAGTTAATTAAAAGGAACCCTTTCTCTCTGGAGGCTGTGTGTCGATCTGGGCAGCAAAGGCCATCCCATGGGATCATCCCAAGGAGACATCCCACTCACCTGCTGCCGTGTGTGCAGGGCTCGTGGGCTCTCCTTGGGGGAGGATGCGGCGAGCTCTGCCTGAAATCTCCACAAAGCTCTAGAAGGTAAAAAGAACCACTTTAAAGAAACTGCATGATTTTGTACTGGCACCAGCCCTCTACAGAGAAATTTAAAGTTGCTGTTCAAGGTGAGTGGCCAGTCTGGAGCATCAGGGCTGAATTGCCCAGCAGCTGCAGGAGTGGCCATGGTTTTTTGCTGAGAGGTTTGACTTAGCAGCAGTGGCTTCCCTTGTGTCTGCCATACCCCTGGCTGGGGCTGCTGACCCCACAGTCTACCCCAGGAGCAGATATTTCCCTGCCTTTTTAGGCCATATTTCTGTGGGTTATTTTGTCCCTTTTCTTCTCCCACGAAAGTTCCCACGTTGGGCACGTTGGTCAAGATTGGATTTCTCACTAACATTTTTGTTTTTCCCCTTCTCATGGGAATTTCTTGTGCTGCATGAAGGCCTTGAATTCTCTGTGGGAGCCCTTGGCAGCCTCCTTCAGGGCTCAGAGGAAGAAAGATGAGGCCACATCCATGTCCATTATCCAGCATCCTCCCGTGGCTGCAGTCACCTCTATTTCTGTCACACCTATAGGAGCCATAGACCATTCACTGTGTAAAAACTGCAGAGGATGTGTAGCAAGGAGGATTCAAACCTTCCTGGATCTTGTAATTCAGTATTTCTCCGGTGGCTTGTGACCCCAGGCATGCCAACAAATTGTGTGTGTCAGAGGCAATAAGCGATGTGAAAACAGAAGATCACTGTGTGTCATTTTAAATCACAAAAGGTTTAAAATATTTGCCAGGCTTCAGTCAGTTTGCACAGGATGACTTTTTACTTTTATGTGTGGTAATGGACGTGTGCTTGGATGTAAAAGCTTCCTAACAGCCACCATTTTAGGAAGCCCATTCCACAGAGGAGTCTCAAAACCAGACTCATTTGGCCACCCTGGCATTTCCCTGGCATGTGAACTGTGAGCTTTAAACAATGATTCAAAGAAAAGTTTATTGATTTTTCAGGCAAGCTCAGGCTGCTGGATATTCTGGGGTTGGGAGTTTTGTTTTTTTTTTAATGGCAAAAACCAGGCTACACCAGCAGAGATTGATTTAATTCAGTGATTTGTTTTACTTTCTCTCTGGGATTACTTCATTTTCTCCCCTTTTAACCCTTTGCTGACTCAAGCAGTGGTAATCAATGTTTGACACCTGCATGTCTTTAATTGTAGGCTGGCATCTGATCGTAGGAGCAATGTGTTTGTCGTAATAACCACGAGAAGAAAGATGTGTGCCATTTTTGGGAGGAGAGGTGCGTGCTCAGTAAAAATCAGGCAACCACTTGAATTCCCTATTGACAGTCACGACGTGCCTTATCTGCCATCTCATTGTGCCTGTGCTGCGCTATCAACAGCTGTGATATCACAGCTGTCAGCTCCTACAACCTTGCGACTTATGATTAACAGGATTTCCTCTTCGGTTATTAAAGTAATAACAAGAGCTGCTCTGTGGGAAGCAGCGGAATCCGCGGCAATTGAATGTGCTGTTTCCCCGAGATACATCTCCACTTATTTTCTGGCAAAAGGCATTAAGCACCACACTTTTAATACCTGTAGGCAGCCAGAGCTTTATGGGCTGCGGCTCACCAAAGGTGAGCAGGGTGAGCTCCCTCGATTTCAAGGTTTTGGCTCTGTTTTAGCTGTTTAGTGTTTTTTTTTCTCTGGTGGGACCCTGGAGTCAACCAAGGCTCTGGGGTGGACGTGCTGGGACTTTCCTGTAAACTGACTACACTTTGAGGACATCAAAGGGACTTTGAATTATTAAAGTGGCCTAACGTTGGGTGTCTAGAACACGCACTAAATAAGACAACTTTTGAAAAGGATAAATTTAGATCTGATGAATAAATAAAAGGGTTCAGAAACCAATTTCTCCTCAACCTTGTATACCCTCAGCAGGACAGACTGTGCCCTCATGTTAGCCTTTGCCTTGTGAGGTCTGTAGCTACGCTTTTTCTTCTGTTTCATGTCTGGAAAATTAAATTACTGCTCTTCCTTTTCTGGAAAGATTCAGGGTGAGCTGGGCCAGAATCTCTGCTGCAGCCATGTTGGCCTACTAGAAATGACCAAGCAAACCTGAAATTTGGCATTTTTGTGGTCAAACTCCAGTATGGATGGAGCCTCTATCCATCACTGTGCCCGTATGTATTTGTCTGTCTTTCTATCTATCTTGTCCTGTAGCCAACTACTACACACATATGAAATTCCATTTCAGTCCCGATTCACAGAACTATTTAGTACCTCATAAATCCCTCTGCAATTCCGGACATTTCATCTTTTTTCCTGGTATTTTTGGTGTAAATCTGACAAATAAACAGCACAGTCTTTCATTTACAGGCTGCTGTAATCAGGTAACTATAAGATATGGTGACAAAGTTATTTATATTTTGTTCAGGGAGAGTAATTCTTTTTTTCTCCTTCCACATGACAGAAAAAATGCTGTGGTAATGTAGAAGCTTAGATTTTCCTTTGAAAGTGCCTCTTGTTGGCTTACAGGACAAATGAACGTGGTTCACTCGCATTAAAAAAATGTTTTATAACCTTTCTATACAATGAAAATGATGTGTGACATGTAAATAATACGGAGTAAAACTTGCATCCATTAACATTTGTAAAAGGAATAACAAAGGAAAATGATGCTGCAAGCAATTTCTTGCCTGACCTGGGGCTTTGCAGTTCATCAGCTTAGTGGTCCTCTCCTGCTCTGCAGCTCCAGCTTATTTCAGGCCAGCATGCCTCAGTGCACAGCTGTGGATTCTCAGATTAGCACTAAATGGGGAGTTTCCATTGCAGCTGCACTTATTTAAGCACCAAGGTCAGAATTCTTCAATATCAGAGATGGCACTTGAGGGACCTCGCTGTGCCCGCGCTCACATCCTCGGGCAGGCTGGTAGGTCATCTTGGAAATCAAGGAATTCATATCCACTCTTCAGGAAATTTTTCTTAATCTTTCTAAGCTAGAATTTACTGCCAATTTGATTCCTTGCATGTTGGGTATTTTGGACCTCGTATATATATCTCTCTACAGTTTTTTTCCCCTAAAAATTGCTTTCCCATTAAGAATGAACATTTCCAACAAATGCTTTGTCTTTTGTCCATTTTCTCTTACCTTGAGAAACACTCATCTTTGTGTGCTTGTTTACTCCTAAGATGAAAAAGTACCTTTTCTTCCTAGTCACCGTGCACGAATCTACAATAAAAATGAGGCGTATAAGCCATCAGAGACATAGCTACAGGCAAGAAGCAAAGTGGGCTTAGTGACCTTGATGTGCACGCTGGAGTTGTTATGGCAACAGGCAAGTGAAATCACTGTTGCTAAGGCTCAGAGAAATAAAGCAATCTCAGTCACTTAATGGTCATTATTCTCTAGTAACTTAATTTTGAGTTTGCTGCAAGCTAAACTGCAAAGTGAGTCAGCAAACCACCCTAAATACTTAGAAGAAATATGAATGAGAAGGGTTTTCTTTGCCTTGCTCTTCCCCTGAGCCCTGCCAGTGACATGGTCAGGAGCAGCCACGGAGGTTTTGGAGCACTGGGGGAAGCAGGGAGATAATTCCCAGTGGCTTTGAGGAGCTGTGCTGTGACACAGAGTGAAGGAGAAGGATGCAGGAGCAGTGGATGGGACATACTGACCCCCTGGAAGAGCAGGGAGAGTAATTATTTTTTTTTTTAATAAAAAAATAGTGATTTTCAGCTTATATTTACAACCAACAAATTATAGTATTATCCCCAGCAATACCAGAAAGTTTAAGTATTTTCCTCTTTTCCTTCTATTGATTTATCTGCTTGATGGAAAAGTAGGGAGATGCCATGTTTTATTCTTCCTTGACCTAAGCTGATTTGGCTGTTCCTCTTAGGTGAGGACGGGATTAAAGTGTAGCTAAACTGGGTGAAAAATATTTAATTTTACTGGTGATTTTAACAGCTAAAAATAAAGACCCCCTTTAAGCAAGTTCAGTGATGGAAATCAATCTTTTGGCATGAATTTTGTAAACCTTAAACAGGTTTAGGGGTTTTAGCAGAGTAGAATATTGTCAGACTTCAAAAAAGAGCAAGTGTACAAATACCAGTGCAAGTTTTCATCAAGGATGGCAAAATAAAAGAGCCATGAAAAATCTTAATCCCAGTAACATTCATGGAAATTGAATGCACACAGTGGGAAACTGTAGACAAATTGCATTTTGCTGTGAAAATGAATATCACCATGCATTTGGAAAACTGCTGTTCCTGAATTCTTTCATAGACCAAAGCCAAAAATGAGGAGAACATTTCCCTAAAATAAATACAACCCCCCTGTATTACACACACACCACCGAATCCCTCCGAAATGTCACTGCAGGCTCTGGTGTCCTGTTCCCTGCTTGTGAATTAGTGAAGATTTTTTTCCAAAGGCTAATTGCTAACCCCTTTTGATTCCCAGTTAATTTCCAACGAGGCCAGATGTGAATTTGCAGTTCAGGCCTCGATATTGTCCCAGAAAAAGCGGTGGCATTAGCAGCTGAAAGCAGTCATTACGCGTTTGTTCCCTCAGCAGACTGATTGCTCATCAAGGGAGCAGAGCCTCGCGCAGGCTGAGCTGGATGCAGAGCTATACATATGTATTCCCTCTTGAAAATGGACACAATCAGGCCATTCATGCATCCTGCCAAGATGCCTCTTGGTTGCAGATGCCCTGGGTGATTGCAGGGAAGATTTGCTTCTGTGTCTGTATGTGCTGGCATTTATGGGGATGGTCTCCGCTGAAATAAATCAGTAATATTTCACTGAAATGTAGATGGAATTGGAATCCATCCTGAGGATGGAAGCCAGTCCTGTGGAGGACATTAGGATTGGTGTTCCTGAATTCCCAGGGGGTTGAAATCATGCCTGGCCCATGTTGGTGATGCTGGAATGCAGGATGGAGGTGAGAGCTGGGCATGCTGCTGGCTCAGCACTGCATTTACTGCAGGTTGCTCTGCCATAGAAGAGATGCTGCTGCAGAGTTGCTTTCCTGGGGTATTTCTGTCACAGCCACACATTTGGCACGACCCCACACCTGCCCCAGCCCTGAGAGAGCTGGCCAGGGTGCAGGAAGGAGCTTTCCTCTCGCCTGCCAAGGAGATGCTCTGGGGCTGATCCACCTGCTGGCCCTGTGGCCCAGGTCAGATCTCCCCCAGCATCCCCCGTGCTGGGAAACACCATGGCCACACTGCTCCAACCCTGTTGGGGCACACAGGGAGCTGAGCATATCTGTGAGGTGGCACAGGCACTATTCGAGAAGCTGCTGTCAATATAGGAAAAATTTTTTTTTACCATTATCAGGATTACCGTTTTCTTTCAGAGGTTTACATCTTACTTGCTGCCAAAGTTTGCAGAGCCTGTCTCTGCTGTGCTAAGGGCTTTGCTGGACTCTGATGTAGGGACTTCAGTGCCTCTCTGGCCACCCCATATCGCTGATTTTGGAGTAATCCACTCCGTTGCTAAGGCTCCTCTTATATCCAGTACCCTTTCATGTGCTTTTTTAAAACTCAGACCAACAGAATGTTGGCAGGGCCTCCAGCAACTAAGTGTAATTAAAGTATTCATTAAAAAATTTTTGATCATTAACTTAAATTGTTATTGAGAATGCTGTTGCTAAACAGCCAAGCTGCTGATGAAGCAAAGCTTTGCATGAATATCCAGAATAGCAAAAGCAGTGGTGGAAATTGCCATTGTCCTTGACATGAGCTCCAGTGCATTCCCACTCACGTGGGAGTTTTCAGCTGTATGCTGAATTTTCTACTTTATTCTTTTCATCTTTGAAACACCCTTTCCCTCTTACTTCCCTTCAGCAAGATATGCCCAGCCAATGTGTCTGTCTGTGGCAGGGACTTTATTTTCCTGATCAATGGCGTCAGAACTGCAGTGTTTGAAGTTTTATGGCATACTCTGATTTAGTGGGGTTTTTAATAATGTATTGTGCTTGAGACCTATCTCTGTGATTGAAATGTCACTTGGAGTCAATGTGGCCTCTCCTTGGGAGAGCAGGAGCAAGAAAGGTCAAACTTGAAAAAAAAGAAAGATGGAAAGAAACAAAAACTGGTGATGACCAACTGCTTGGGAAAAGTTGGAGGTGTCTACGAGTAGTTGTTGGGAACATCCACAGCCTTCCATCACCTTTCCTGATGCATTCCATCATTGCAGCTCAAAGCCAGTAGCCATTTTTACCTTCCTGTTCCAAACATTGTGATGTGTAGAGGGTATAATTGTTTTTCTGCATGCTTATAATAAGAGATGGTTACTGCTTGCAAAACCCTCTTCTAAACATAAAAGGAAAAAAGTCAGAAGGCAGCAAAAAGGACTTATCTTTTCACTGTTAGTGTGGCTACAGGTCCCAGCTGTGAAGAAAAACCAGTGGAAATGGGGGGAGCTCATCTCCAGCCTTCAGGATCCACTTGGCTTTTGCAAGGTATTTGGGCTCATCCCTTGAAAAATAGCGTTTGATTATAATAATGCAGTATTTGAATGTATTTGGGCAGCAGCTTCTAAAGCTGCCATGCCTGTGCCTGGCACAGCAAACTGGCTGAAGAAAGAGTTGGTGTTACTCGTGCACTGTCTGTTCCTGCTCATTTAATCAACACCCTTGTTCAGTTCCTCACTGCTTTGGTTCTTGGCATTGTTGTTGCTGTGTCAGGTGCTAAAAAGGGCAGCAGAGGCAAACAGAGATTTAATTTTAAAACTGGACTTTGTCTTGAAGTAGTGGAAGAAACCATATAAATCAAGCTGGTTGTGTTTCCTGATCATCAGTAGCTGCCAACACTTTTTTCTGCAATCTTAATTAATAGTGGAGTAAAAGGCTCTTGTGGAAAGCTTGGGGCACTTGGGAGTAGTTTGACTGTCTTGTCTATGCTGTTTGCCAGAAATTTGCTGGGTTCTTTCGCTTGTTTGCCAGGGTTTTTGATTGCAGACAGTGTGAAACAGAAAAATCACATTAAATAGTTTTCTTATTTATTTGGTGCCTTTGATTAGGGGGAAAATGATCCTTTTGTTCCCAAAAGCAGCATTTGGGGAGCAAATGTTCAGTTTATTGATTTAATACCAAGCATGCTGTAGCCCCTGGCTTCACCCCTGCCTGAAAGCAGCTCAGAGTGGGGAGGGAGATGTGGTCTATCCCTCTGCATCATTCAGTCTAAGGCTTGAAATAGTCACGAAGGATGTCAGTTCATACCAACCATCACAGCTCCCGCAGGGGAACTTGTCTCTCTCTGTTTGTAAATAAGTGCAGATTTTACATGAGAGATTAATGAAAGAGATGTTTTCTCCTATTCGCAAATAAAATAATAAAAAGAATTTAGGAAGAAATTGTTTACCGTGAGGGTGGGGAGGCACTGGAACAGAGAACCTGTGGGTGTCTCATCCCTGGAAGTGTTCAAGGAGAGGCTGGACAGGCCCTGAGCAGCATGGTCTAGGGAAAGGGGTCTCTGCCCACGGCAGGGAGGTGAAATGAGATGATTTTTAAGGTCTCTTCCAACCCAAACGATTCTATTACTTGATAATAGATGATTATATATAATAATAATACAGATATAAAATACAGAGGCCCTGGGTTTCTGTAGGACCAGTAGAATTTGCACTCTGAGCAAGTTCCTATGGAGTGCTTTTGATGGGAAGGTTTAAACCAAGAAGGAAGGGAAAATTGCCTCCTGTGCCCTCCAGTAGGGTGAGAATAAGACAGCAAACCCTCTCTCTCTCCTCTCAAAATATACAGGCAGGATGTCCCTGAAAATGTCATGTGGAGGGAAGGGATGGCTCATTTCTCTCCACTGAAGCTGTGGTGCATTGGCCACGAGACCTCAGCCGAACCTCACAGCACACGAAGGCTCTGGGGGCGTCCAGAATCTCAGACCACTTGAACATTGCAGTTAGGATATTAACCTAAACATCCTGAAAATGGCTGCTCTGCTGTTGTGCGCTTCTCTTGGTGCTTGTTAGCCTCACAGCCCGGCTGCCTGGGAGAACTGTCCAGAGGAAAACGTTTGCAGCATGGGCAATCATGTTGGCAGTCAGTAATCAATCAGCTCCCTCGTGCAAACACGGAGCCAGCCATTGATTACTCGCGGCTCTGGCAATGATTGCAGCACCAACAGGCCCCAGGGCTTTCAATGGACTAAAAATTCATAGTTGCTGTTTGGATCCGGTCACCTTTCATCCGACTCAGAAAGTTAAAAATAAATGAGGTTTTTGGTACCAGGGTGCTTATAAAATCAACCTGCTTTAGCGCAATCCTCAAGCTCTCTGTGGTGAATAACTTGCCGAGCGGGAAGGAGAGCTCCTGATGCTGTTTTCATGTTCCTCTGCAACTGTTCTGCTGCTGCCTTCTGCATCTGTGCCAAATCTGGCCAGGAGTAAGTGCTACAAAGAGGGGAAAAAGCAGATTTATGCCTGTGTAGCTGGTGTCAGGTTTGACTGGGGAAGGAGATGCTAATGACACTATGGAAGCACAGTCTGTGTTCTCGGGTAGTTTGTGCCAGATCTATGTACAGCATGTTTACTCTGGAAGCACTTTGGAAAGCTCAAGGGAAATGTTTAGGGGGAAAGAACACCTCTGAAAATTTTTGTTGAAGGTCTAAAAACACAATCTTCCCAATTTCCTTCTTGCATGGCCATCCTGTGTAATGGTGATGCACGGAGCTGGAAGAGAAGGGAATGTGCTCAGTTCCTTTCAGGGAGAAGAATTAAACTTTCAAGGAGACAAAATACATTAATTTTATTCTATTTGCCAATTTGTTGGCAACTTTTCAAACAGTTCTAATGTAGCACTGCCTGCTCTGTGTGGCAGTAGCAATATGGAGATAAAGCAGCTTTACAAGACTGCATGTACCTTCCTGAGCAATAAGATTACTTGCTTTTTAAATAGTTTCCAATACCTTAAATGAAACAACTGGATAGGAGACAAACATGAAGTAGATCTCTCAATTTCTATTAAGCTTCGTTCTGAATCGAGTGCCTGCTCAAAGCAGATATATCTTCACTGCACTGTAGTCTGGAAAGTGTATCTAATCTCTTCCTCCTCTAAATGTAAAATATTTCCCTCTGTAACTTGGGTACTGTCCTGCAGGATGGTTACTCTCCCTGGAAATCCCACCTCCAGAGGGGCTCATACTCGAATACCCCGATGGGGCTGGAGAACTTCAGCTTTGAGATACCTCTGAGCCCTAAAGACACCCTCTCACTAACACTCCTTCTCTCCCCTCCTTAAAAATTCCTGGTTCCTTTCCCCCCACGGCTGTTTTGACTTGTAACCTCTTGGCAGACAGCATCATTTTTCATAACAACCCTTAAATTCGCTTCTGCAGTGTGAATGTGGTGCCTGTTGGTTACAGCTAAGCTGCTATATCTTTTGCTAAGTTAAATCAAAATACTTCTCAGTGCTGCTTCAAATACCAAGGTGTGTTAGCACTGACATCCCAGTGACGAAGCACAGCCAGAGTTTAACTGATTCAATTGAAATGTCTAAAAGCAAAGGAATTATCCAGGATAAATCCACACCCTCTGTCACTTTGGCCAATGCTTTATTGGTTTTGAATGTAAAATTAACTTATCAAAGAACTTGCCAGCATCCAGACATTTTGACATCTTGAGATCCTTTAATAATTTTGAAATGTTTCATTAGTGAAACAAATGCGCAAAGAGTATCACAACTCCTGTGTCAAACAGAACTTCGATTCTACATGCTCAGGGAGCAGTTCTGCCCTTCTTCTCAAGGCTGGATAATGACTAATTCCTCTAAGATTACAGTGCTACTCAGCCAGAGAAAAGGAGCAAAAGCCAGATCCAGAAGCTAGGGGAAAGTAGCCTCTTCTGCACTTTGAGGTAAGCCAGAGATTTAGGAAAGTGATGTTGTTGTGCTTTATGTCTCTGGACTTTCCAATGCAAAAGGTTTCACTGCTTTAACGCTGGGGTTTAAATGTAAGTCATCCTCAGCACAGACTGTAAATATACATAGGGACAGCATAAGAGGATGCACTGGAGAAAAATACAGTTAATCATCAAATAGGTGAAAATGCACTTGAGGTAATAAGCAAAATGCTGGAGTGAGGACAGGGCTGGAGGAACAGGGACCACTGGTGTCCTCCTCTGGCACTGCCTAAGGAATTTTTCAGCTTAGTGATGTGTTAGATGAGTTTGGTACCCCAGATTCTCGGGCTCCAAGGCAGTGGGTGTGCATATCTGGGACATGTCTGGCTTTGGCTTCCTTGTTGCGTTGAAACACTTCTCAAACTGTGCTGCTTCTCATTGCTGAAGCAGATCTCAGAGATTTCTGTACCTGAGAGTCAATCTATATTTTCCTGCTGCTTCAGCTGTTCTGGTAGGAGCTGCTTCCTCTCCCTGTGCAACTTGTGTCTCTCATTTTTTAATTTTTTTTTTTAAAAAGCATGTTTCTTTGGGGTATTAACTTGCAAGAGTTTGCTGTCCTGTTGTGTAGCTGTGGCAAGGCACTGCAGTTTTCCTATGAGATAAACCAGTGAATATCAGCAGTCCATGTGTGTGTGATGGAGGAGACAGAGCCTCACTGTTTTTAAAAACTACTAACACCTCGTCTCAGCCAGAGAGGGAATGTTACATCACTGTTCTGGAAAGGAGAAAACCCAGTGCAGATAATATTGCAGTTACTTTCTGTGCCACATTTCACAGCACCCTCTCCCCAGGGCTCATAAATTCACCTTCTAGAGGGACTTTGCTCCTTGGCTGCTCCTCCCCAGGGCACGGGGGGAGTGTGACACCCTACCGAGAAATTATCTGTATGGCAAGAGCGAGGATGGCTTCTTTTGGGACCAGCACACCTCTGCTGCAGCAGGAAGGAAAGAGAAGCTATAATTTTGGCTGTGAATCTGCCTGGATTTGGGTGGACAAGGGACACCCAGTGTTGCATGTGAGCTCTTACCACCTGAACCAGCTTGCCCTATGACAGCACTAAACAGCAATATGAGCACCCCTCCCAGCAGTCAATTTATCCCTTAATGATGGAGGGTATCGCTGGTGAAGGCCAAAAATCTGACAATTATAGTCATTCTTTAATTGTAATTCGAGCTGTATTCTCAAAAGGTTAGTCTGGTGGTTTATGGCTGGCTACTTTATCTTTTAATTAAATGCCCATCAAACCTCTTTGATCTGAGGAACAAGAGCTCATAAGATGCAGAGTCACTGCTCTGCCCAGGTAACTCTCAGTAATCCAGATTGTCTCATCCTGCAGCGTGGAGGTAATTTGAATTGAGCTGTGGGTTGCTGTCGGGCTCCTGTCAGCGCTGAACTTGTTGATTTGCATTCCGAGAGGATCTTCCAGAAGATAATGGGATTTGTGAGGAAAGTTGATTTTACCTTGTTATCCTGTGAGGGAATAACGTCATCCCCTGAACGAGAGGCGATGCAGGATGGTAATTACTCAGATAGCAGGGACCAGAGGAGGCACAGCTGCTTAGCCTGGCCAGCTCCGGATTGTTCCCTGTTATAGAAATGCTATCACAGAGTTTCCTTAAGCAATTCCCCGAGGCTAGGAAATGACAGAAAATAAACCTCCAGTCCTCAGTTGCAAAAATGATGAGCACAATTGCAGGAAATCATGAAAAGCTGAGACTTCATGAGATAAAATTCAGATAGCTTTGGTTTTTTTTTGAATGCATTTTATGAAGATTTTGGACTCCTAGATCCAAATCTAAAGCTTCTTCTGACACCCTAAGAAGCAGGAATTTTATTTTTTCTTGAAGTTAAGTGTTTTTCTTGTGAACTGAACTTTTTCTAAATGAACTGAAAAGCGCAAGAACCCCAAATAATTCACAGTTCCTAATAAAATGCTTGTAAGAACCTGTCACCCCATGGCATCCCATGTCTGTTCAGTGGCATCCTCCTTCCTTCGTGGGCCCTGGGCGCCCTGTTAATGTACCTAGTGAGGTCCTTGCCTCCAGCTTCCCTCCCCTCTCGTGCTCGCCTGTTCTGTGGGGTTTTCTGGGGTGCCTTGGAGGAGCCCCTGGGGACTAGGCAAGTAGGCAGAAATGAAGGGTGGAGTAACAAGAGGATGTGGAGTAGGAAGAAAACAGTAAGAGAGGACCAGCCATGGCTCAGCAGGGTCCTGAGCAGGCATCAGGGCTGAGAAGCTCCAGCAGCCATGGTTTCTGCTCAGCCTATCCCAGCCTTTCTTCTCCTCTTGACCAGATGTTTCCAGTCTTGGCACTACTCCAGTCACCCCCACTTCACCTCCTGGACTTTGTTCAGGCACAGTCTTGACTGTGCTCCTAGCAGTTCCCAGGAAATGCCCTCCCTACCTCCTCACCTTCTGTATCTTCCAGCTTGGGAATTGCTTCATGAAAATGTATTTGAGACAGCAGAGCCCAAAACAAGCTTAGGCAGTGGCTATTTATATACATAAATATGTGAGTCTGCATGCCAAGCTGTTCTACAGAAATGTATTAATTTTTTTAAAGGACCTGTCTTATTTAGTCACCCTTCAGGATAACTTCTCTCACCATCAGAGCTCTGCACCCCCAAGCTCTCTGCTGGAGGAGCCCTTCAATGGGAGCACTGGAGTACCCACCAAACCTCAGTGAGTGTCATTTAAAGTACATCCCAAGCTGTTTTGGAAGTGTATGTAGAGCTACAGAAGAATTCTGGTTTGATAAATGGCGGATCTGTGGATAATGTCAGCCCATCCATAAGGCACCACACAAATGTGCTGGGGATCACAATCATGGTTGACTCCTCCTGCAGCATTATGCCCTTTCTCTTGCACTGCTTGCAACGTTTCTTTACCATGAGGGCTGGTGTTCTGGTCTGAAGAATCTAGTGGAGTATCTTGACCACAAAGTAAATTAACAATCAAGTTTGTTCATTGTGAAACCGCTGGAGTTCCCTGCAGGTCTCCTGCTTTCATTTGTGTGTGGTGGCTGCTGCATCTTCCTCAGCCTCTCAGGGCTAAAACCACAATTTTCTTGTCCTCAAGATCTCCCTGGGTTTTTGCTCTAGGTCAATAGGGCAGGACAACAGTCGTCAGCTGTATGAGGAGCAGATTGATATTATCCACATAAACATTTGCAGAGCGTGCCATATATCACAGTGAGTATTCCTTACATGATAGTTAAACCACTCCACTACACCGGTTAATCTCGCTGTTAAATCATTCATACAGGACTCTATCACCAGAGGCTGTCAGAGGTCAGCTCTTTCCTGCTGTCTTGAAAGACAGAATCTGAGTTCACTAATGTCTTACAAGGAGAAAAGATGCTAAAACATCATTTTTTGTGTATTTCAGATGTACTTCAAACTTGACTCACTCCAAATATAATAGTCGTTATTCCTCCATTAACAGGAGCTTTATGCCCTTTTCTGCACAAAAGTAAATCAGTGTAACTCTCATAAGAGATCTTAACTGGATTCCACCCTACAAAATGTTCTCATATATTTTGCAGAAACTAGCAAACTTTTTGATTAGACATCAAAAAAACACGCTGGGTTTTGGCTTTTTTTCTGTTTGTAGACTTCAATTAGATACTACTGGCAAATATAAACATTTGGATTTAGTCCCCACTTCGAGCAAAAACTTACTAACACTTCTTTCAGTGGGAAGAGGGAATAAAAGCAAAGTTCTCCTAAAGTCTTAAAACTTGTAGCTAGTCTGGAAAAACAACATAATTGATGTTCTCCCTGACCTTTCTCCTCTTTTCATTTCAGAGCAGGGAAACTGAGCCTTGAAGAGCTTTATGGCAGTGAGGTGCAGATGTTCTTTGTGCAGTAGCTGTTCGTTGTGAACTCCAATATTAAAAATTGGTATTAAATGTTAGAGTGACTATCTATAATCACTTAAGTTTGTCCCCTAAATACAAACTTTTAAGGTATTCTCTACCAAACTCCATGTAGAGATTTTGACCTGTCAATTAGCCTCCACGATGCAGCCACACAAAAAATGTCCAGCATACACAAAACCAATTCTATTGATTTCTAAGGGAAAGTTCACTTGAGGGACATCTCACAAACCCCTAAAAAGCATGATTTTAGTGCTAAACATTTCTACAGGCAGGGCTCTGTTTTCAACAATGCACTGTGTGTTGTGACTCTCATTTGAGCTGAATCCTTTGAAGACTGATGGGTTTAACCAACACCTTTCATATGGCAGCTCTAAGAGACAGTGGACACCTGCGGCTGCCCTGTGCCCCTCCCTGTCCCTCCTCCTCACACAAAAAACCCCAACAAAACCTCCAGAAAAAAGGAAAAAAAGAAAAAATTAAAAACCCCACCCCCCCAAAAAACCAGAGCAAAACAAACAAACAACAACCAAAAAAAACCAAAACAAAGCCAACCCCCCCCCCCAAAAAAAAACAACAACAACAACAAAAAAAATTCAAACCCAAATTAGTCCTATTTGGACTTTTGAAAGCCCCAGGCTTGGATGGATGCTCTTTTCCGAAGTATTGTATGAATGAACTTGCAGAAGAGAGAATCATTTCCACTGAACCTGGAAATGAGGTATGTGAAGGCGAGCTTAGAAAGAGTTTTGGAGTCATGAGGAAAGGGTCATTTTCAGTGGTTTGGTCCTTGTTTTTGTCTAGAAAAGATGGATTTCATGCAGTGGTCACTGCAGTGGAACCACCAAACCCATCCACCTCCCCTTAAATGGTAGGACTTCCAAGGTTCGGAGTTGTGACTAATTACTCAGGTCAGCAGCACAAGCATTATCAGTGCCTTCTGTGTTGGTATCTGCTCATCACTGCCTGCTCAATCACCAGGGCCTCCAGCACTGAGGAAAGATATGAAACCCAAAGCAGACAGCAAATGTCATCAGGTGTTTTCCAGTGCAGGTGGGGAAGAGCAGCGTGGCTGCCGAGGCACACAAGGGAAGGCTCTGTGTCCAAATGCACCTGCAAAGAGCCTGTGCTGGAGCCAAGGACACCTCAGGATGGGCCCTGGGAGAAAAGAGCCACGGAATCCTTTGTGGGTCATGCCCCTCATGAACTGTGTGTTTCGCGTTGGTAGCCATGTTTGGCTTTACAAATTATGCTTCATGAAAAGGCTTCTTGTTACTGTGAGTGTTACAGCTTCAGTTCACTGTGCAGCTTTTCTCAAATCCTCCCTTTCATAAATGCCATGTCCACTAGCACCACCAAAGGAGGTTTCCAGGATGGGAGGAACAAAGCCTCTTTGAGGACATCTGCCTTTATTTGCAGGTGGCAGAAGAAGGTTTTGATAACCGACTAAGGCCTTCCATGCCTAAGTTCGAGGTGCCCGAAGGAAGGTGAGATCCCCTTCCTCATCTCTGGCACAACTGCTGCTGCAAAGGAGTTCTTTAGCTGAGTAATCTGCCCCCATGAATAGGCACATCAGTTGTTTTATAATTTTATCAACACAGCTCTATCCAAGGGACAACTTCCCCGGGATGGAGGTTGCTTTGCAGACTTAACTAGTTAAGGGTGGCTGGTTGTTTTAAGAGGTTGGCTTATCATTGTGCACCAGGAACACTTTGTTTTTTAAGGAAAAACTCCCAGTTGTAGATACTAATGATTTATAAGTGTACTGACCTCAGAGGGGGAGGGGTTTGTGTTTCTTTTTGGAAGCATCTTGATAAATGCCATGTAATTCGAAAGGTCACAAATACCCAAACTCAGACCCTGTCTAAAAGGCCTGATTGGAAAGGGATGCTCTCATCCTCAGTTTGTCAGGAGCCTGCTGGACTGTCGATGAGCTCCCCTATGAAAAAATAGCATCATAACAAAACACCATTTGTATTTAAAAGATGCGTTTTGGAATGAAGCCCAGGAAATCCCCCATGCTTCCCTAGTCAAATGCTTGTCCACTTTTTTGCAGATCCTGTGCTCTGTGAAAACGCCTGCAATTTTGTTGTTGTTTATCTTAACACCTTCTTTTCCTAATTAGGGCTTTACTGTGCAGCTTTCAGTCTGTCACGTTGTGAATACAGCAGAGCTGCTGCCTTGCTCTGCACAAGCAGGCTGAGACAGGTGATGGAATTGCTTCAGAGGCTCTGCTTTGATTAGCAGCGAGGTTTTAATTGCAATTAGCTGACATAGTGCCTGCTGCAATCTGACCCATTGAAAGCAGAGCAGCCAGCACGGTGTCAGCTCTTCACACATGACCAGGTCCCTAATGAAGAGCAGCCCTTTGCTGGACATCTGTCATGAAACTCTCCATCCTTCTCTCCTGCTCTCTCCTACAAGCTGTGATGGACAAAATCGCTGTAAATGAAGCGTGAATTTAGATAGTTTCTTACTGGTCTGGCTTTTCCAAGGCTCAGGGCTCTTGAGCTGAACTCAGTAATTTGAGGAGAAATGGGAAGGAAGGGTCAAACTTTGAACAGGACTCCATGTCCAGTGAGTATGGGACTACTTCTCCTCTCCAGTTATTTCCAGTGGAAGCAATCCCATATTTCCAGTGGGATTGCTTCTCCTCCCCAGATATTTCCAGTAGAGCATGTTCTGTTGAATATGGCACTGACTAAAAACATGGGCATCCCTGTTGGCCCTGTTGGGGTGCAATATTCCTCTGGTGCTGCCCTAGCAGCCTGGGCAGTGAGCATGCAGCCCTACAAATTGTCGTGGCTCTTTGTTCACCTTGTCCTTCACGACAGAAAGTGACTCTTTAGTAGCTGGCATTAGGTGAGGGTTTTGCCATCAAAACCTGCTGCTTTAAGATGTTGATGATGTCTCTCTCTGATTTTTAGAAAACAGCTCCTATGCTCCTATGCTGGTTTCTCTCCTCCCCCCTCCCTATCTTTTGTTTCTGCATTTTATGTGTAGGTTTCTGGCCCTGAACTCAACAGTCTACAGGTTCATGTTTGTAAAGGCAATTAGACATTGAAAAAAATTGGTGAAATTAAGTGCCTTTTGAAAATACTGCTACACTTCTGTCATATCCTGTAAGCCTTTAATTACTGTTATACATTTGGCCCTTAAATTGCATTTCTAAAACCAGACTGAGTTCAGACGTAGCCTTTCTATTATCTAAAGCTTGTGCCCCACATTTTGGCAAATCAATCATTGCTATTCCTGCTTCAGAGCTGTGGAACAGGCTGTCAACTGATATTAATCAATCTTTGTCATTGCCCGTTTCCAAAAGTCATTAGCATGCTCAGCCTCACATTATATTCTCCAGCAGAAAAATAACACATTGTCAACTGTACTTTGTTATGAGTTACTACACAAGTGACCTTATTGATTGCACACATGTAATAGAGGTCTGTATTTACTGAGAACCTTGAAGTCTCGGTGTTTATCTTTATCGTACTTCCACTTTTCTTTTTTTATATTACTTTGCTTTCCTCAACAGGCAAAACAGCTGTTCCCAAGAAAATGAAGATAGCCGAGGAGCTGGTATGAATGTTACAAGTAAATGAAGATGTGAAGTAAGTACATCTGACTGTTGGAACACTAGGAAATGATTAATGACCCTTTAACACATTAAAAAAGGTCTGCCAACAAATAGCTATTTTTGTTGTCACATAGTAACACTTTAAATTCCTATAAATGTGTCCACCATGAAGTTGGCATGTGTGAAAATCCTTCTTCTTGGCCATCAAGGCTTTACAGATAGATTTCTCTTGCTAGCTATTCCTCACAATGCTTGGTGAAGGCTGGACATAGGAAGAGACCTCCTTTCTATTTTCCTCTTCTTCTTTTCCAGAGAACAATTCAATTAAGAAAGAAAAATCTTTGTACCGTATTATTTGTCTGGCTTTGTTGTTTTTTCTCTTTATGTGCCAAGGGAAAGAAATTATGAGAAATCCTCTGACGTTCCCAGTTTTAGGAGGTGGAACCCCTTTTGCAGCCTCAGGGATCAGCAAGTCCCATCCCCTGCTGCCATATGCAAGCACACCATAAACCCCTTCCTAAATGGAACAGACTCTAATATAAAGCAACTTCCTTGCAAAGCAGAAAGAAGTTCCAGCCCAGGATGCTTATAAACTTAAATTCTTATTATAAACTTAAAATTCTCATTTCCAGAGTAAATCCACTCTGGGCCATAACAACCATTTTTGCCCTTTGTCCTGCCTTCTCAGTGTTTTCTCACAGTCCCCACTGTTGGCTAGGAGTGCTTTTTGGAAAAGTGCAAGCACTTGGTACAGGCAGTGAAGCACAGGTTAGTTTTGGGCACAGATTTTTTTTTTTTTTAAACTTCCTTGAATAAAAAAATCCTACCACACTTAATAAGTAGGTATCCTTACTCCTTACCATTTCTAGAGTGCCTTAAGGTGTAGCCTCAGGAAAAATATATTAGAGACTCCAGTCCTGACCAGATGAATACTACTCTTGCAAACAAATTCTTCAGAGTTCTCACTAGCTGGAGTCAGCAGCAGGCAATGGGGAGAGCATTGCTGTTGAAAAACCCTTTCCATCAGCTGAGGATCCACACACCCCCACAGTGCAGCTTGTGACATCAAGACACCCTCCCCCAGAAAAGAAAATACAATATTAGTCAGGGCTTCAACAGCCCTTCAATATGTCATCAGCTTTATTGGGACTAAATCTCAGGCAGGCAGGTCACTCTGCTCTGTTCTCATCCAGTGCTGTGTTTTGCTCTAACTGGTTTATCAGAAGAATCAATCTTGCTGGTATAATAAGGGTTCTGATAACTCTGGAAGAAATTTCTGCTCCTGTCTGGCAGAAAAAGAAGAATGCAGAAGTTTTAAATCAGTTCACACTAGGACACCTTAAACTCTGCCCAGTAGAAGCTCCACAAAATAGTTTGTCAGTCTTTTCCTAGTAAGTTTTATTATTATTACTTAGTAGGAGATGCCAACTCTGAAATGTCAAATTTCCTGGTCAAAAAAGTTGTGTCATCTTTTCTTCTCTAGGTTTTATTTAGAAAAATGCGTGCAGGAGTTTCTGACATACCATATCCTGCCTGAGTCTGTGACAATAGTAGATAATTGCCAGCAAACCACTTAGTGCATTTTAATAATGCCTGAAGAGCTTCACAAATCCTCAGCCATGTCTCTCCCTGACGTAAACATTTTCAATATTTAATTTAGGAGATGCCAGGGAAGACTGCTCTCCACTTCCCGCCAGCCGAAAAAGCTGTGAGCAGGTCTCACAAACTGGGGGCAAACAGCAGAAATGACCTGCCTGGATGGTGTGATCATCCACTGTCAGCTCTGCTATCACAGCAAGAGGGGAGCAAAGAGCTGGATTTTAAATCCAATTTAGAAGGTGCTTTTTTTCCCCCTATAGCTTTGTAGTGCAGCAAATGAGCTTCATCCTGTTTCAGCCAGCATAAGCTCCAGTGATTACATATTTCATAGGCCATTGATTGAAGTGCTCTTGCAGTCCTTTCCCCTTGTGAATGGATGTTTATCCCCCTTCTACAAAAGTCCCAGGAACAAAGGTTTCAACTTAAGAAAACGTTTGTGCAGGTCCACGTGGGCAGCCTTGCCCGGTGTGGCAGGTGAGCAAATATTTCAGCAGGTTAGAGCTCATGGTGTGACAGCCCAGAGAAAACCCCACGCCTGAGTGTGCAGCTGGAGAGGGACAGGCTGTTCTAAAATCAATTAGGAAATGATGCAGGATGGCCGTGTCTGTATCTTGGCACCTATTTCATTTTCTCTGTTTTTTTTCCTTCCTGCTTATGCAAGTAATCCATTAAATAGCAATACCCAGGAATGAATCAGTGTTGTGTCAGAAAAGCTCTTTTTTCCTTGTAATATTATCAGGTTTCCTTTCTCCTCTGTGAACATCATTCCTTCCTCCTCCAGTGAGTTTCTAATGTCTTTCTGCTCCAGTGCTGGCTACTGCACAGCATATGTGGATTTCTGAAAATGAGTTTTTAAAGTGACCATTTCTGCCAGGTATTAAGTGCTGTCCAAAGCAGGTCTGATAAATACTGAAATAAAATTATAGCTGATCTGTGTCCCTTTTGCAGAAGACACAGGTGATATTTGCAGCCATTTGAGCTGTAGAAGCACAGGGAGAGATCCTGCAGTGCAGACTGAGAGACGGGGCACAATCCTGTGCCTTTGCATTTCTGCAGCCTCTCTCCACAGGCTGTCCCATCGAGGTCAGTTCTGTTCCCAGAGACCAGGAGGAAGGACAGTGGGTGGTGTGGGGTACCACCATCCTTCAGGTGAGTGATGGCTTCAGGGATGGCATTTCAGCTCAAAGGTGTGGCAGCACTACTGAGATCCTTATCCCCAGCAGAAATACTGTGCCTCCTGTGATAACAAACCTCTAAATGTGAAAATTCCTTGAAAAACCTTTAAAATTCCTACCTAAAATCTGCTGGAGACTGTGTGGAGGGAGAGCTCCAGACATGTTATTGCCCATGACTGCTGAGCTGGTTGTAGCTCTTTCTAGGTAAAACATTAATCATGATGGATTTTATTTTAATGCTTGAGTTATGTGACTCTACAGAACTAAATTTTAACAGAGTATTAATTAAATGCTGATTTCTGCCATTAACCAGTGCTTTAAGAATTTTTACACAGCCTGTGTGAGGCGAAGTGTTTTCACAACTGTGCAGTTTTCTCTTTTTTTCCCTTACCCATTGTTCAGCCACCTTGAGTTGTGGTTATATTATTATTTTCCCTTTGATTTTATTACTTTTACCTATCATTTTAATCTCCCTGCCTGGAGTGGACGGGTGGCCCAGGCTATGCAGGACCCCCATGCTTTTAGAACAACAAGAGACGGAGACGATCTGGCCTCTTGGGATAAAATTGGCATTTCTTCACAAACAACTGGGTGAGACTGGTTTCACAGATTGCCCTTCCCTCCCTCCAATTAAAAAATGAACCCATCACCTCCCAGCTAAGGCCCCTCATGTGTTGCAGCACAAGAGGGCAGTGTTAGGTTGGATTGAGCCGCACAAGGGTGCGATTCGCACGGGAACACTTCATGGCAAATTGATTTTGCCTATCGGTGGAGAGATGTGTGGGCTGAGGGCAGCTCCCACTCAGGGCTGGGTGGGGGAAGAGGTGGCCAAGCTCCTGAACCCCCTTCTTTGCCTGGGTCAGCCTCAGCTGCCATGCGGCACTGCTGGGCATGGCATTTGGGGACAGCAGTCTGGCTCCAGGGTCCCAAGAGCCACCCTGACGCCCCGCCCCGGCTCTGCTGGACTTGCAGCATCTCTGCCTGTCTCTGCCCACTGGGGTTTTCCATCCTGCTGTGGCCACAGGGTCCCACTGGTGGCACTTTCTGCTGCCTGTCCCCTTGTTCAGCAGGGCAGGAATGCCAACCCTTTGGAGTCCCTTCATGGCACAGCTGGGGTGAGATGTCCCAGCCCCCCTGTCTCTGGTGGAACTGCTGGAGTCTTTGTGCCATGGAACATCACCCAGCATCTGCAGGAGCAAACCCACTGGTCCAGCTCAGGACCTAAAGACAAACTCATTGTCAGTGCCTTTTATGGGGCAATAAAGGAGGAAAAGTTAAAAAAGAAATATGCATGGAAACAGCTGTGAGGGCATGAAATTAATGATGTCCTCCCAAGGAGAGGAGGGATGGGAAGAGGAACCTCTCCACAGAACAGGCATCACATCCCCAGCAGGATAGTGGTACGTGATCCTCCACAGCGTGGTCCTGTTTCACCTGGAGCTCTCTGGCCTCTGAGGCTCCTGGGTCAGCCTCTGGTTTTTCATGAATGATCTGAGAGTGTGGATTATCCCTAACTTTTTTCCTGTTTTCGGGGAAGCATGATGTTAAAAGCAGATGTTTTATATGTAGCTGTGGTGGCTCATCTTGAAACATGTATTGCTGCACACACAAAATCAGGGTTGAGCACAGGCATACATAATTTATTTCTGCCTGGGGGCTGGTTGCTTTGTGCTCTCTGGTTTTCTGGTCGTTGTGTCATGCTTGGGAATGATCTTGAGCCATGGACACGAGCACAGTGCTCCAGCCCCAAAATGGAGTCCACGGAAGGATCCATCAGTGCTTCATCCTCTCAGCCAAGGCTGTCAGGCGCAGCTGGTGCAGAGTCCTGGGAGATCCCACTGCAGGCTCAAAGCCTCAGGCACCATTTTTTGATGTACACAAAAGACCTTGTTTTAATAGGAATTAATTAGCAGTTTAAATACTTGCAGGGTAGGAAATCCCCCACGGGGTACACTCGTTAAGGTTTCTTTACACATTACCTCCCAGGAGGATGCAGACTTTCCCTTAGTTTCCTGCATCACTCTCTGCTTCAGCAGTAACTCCAGTAATTGTACTACAGCCCCAAAGTATTGCAACAGCAACCATAAATTCCTTCCAGTGCTCGTCTGTTCCCCTGTGTTGGGCAGGATGGTGATGGGCAATAATTTATCAAAGAGCCTGAGGTTATAGTGTCACATATTCATGCCCGGGGTGCAATGACGAGGTGATAATGTCAGTGTAACTACACATCCTGTTTGCATTATTTATTGCTCTCATGAATGACAAATTTGTAT
The DNA here is from genome assembly GCA_036630365.1 of Acanthiza pusilla. Lineage (NCBI taxonomy): Eukaryota > Metazoa > Chordata > Aves > Passeriformes > Acanthizidae > Acanthiza > Acanthiza pusilla. Next base: position 6,562,613 of record JAXCHO010000001.1, read on the forward strand.
TTTAAAATGGCTGAGACATTTATCAGCTGTCCCAAAAAGCCAAATTATGAAGGTGGCATAATCTTATCTCTAGGGCAGACATTCCCTTGCATTATTGGCATTTAATAAGAGAATGTGTAATTAAAGGAAAGTAATTAACCTATTTCTAGGAATAGGAAGTTTGTATCTTGAATAGACAGGCAGCTAATACAGCTGTAAGTGTGAGCTGCCAGGAGTCCTGTCTGCCCAAGCTGTGTTCTTCGGGAAGCAGTCTGCATTCCAACAAAGGTGAGGAACGTGGGTAGATTTCTACAGAATGGTACCGCAACAACACATTTTCTTAGGAGTTGTTTGAATTTTGGAGGCATTTTGCATGGAGGTGACTGCTCTTCCCATGGGATGATCAGATGGGGCAGAGTCTGAGGTGAGATGAATCCTGGCTGAACCCTGGCACAGCTTTTCCACAAATACATCAGTCCTGGCAGTTTGGGAGACTCCCACAAGTGCGGTGACTAAATGGGACAAGAATCCTGCTCAGTTTTCCTTCTCCAGTGGCAATCGCCAAAGACTCGAGATGGGCACTTAGCAGAAGCATTTAAATAGTTCAGTAATGCTGAGTTACCCCATCAGTTCTGTGTGCTGTGTGGCTCTCCTGTGCCACACCTGCTGCCCTGTGGAATGCTTTGCTGGAAGCTGCTTTGCCACACATAGCAAGAGAGGGCAATCACAAAAATATCCCATGAGTTCTCTGTCGCTGTTCTTCATTTCTCCCTTTCTGAAAAATGTGACTAGTTCCTGTCATTTAAAAATGTCATATTCCTGGCAGACCATTTCATCTTCCAATAGCAGAATACATTGTGGAGGTTAAGAGTGTACCCAGAAAGACAAGAGGCATGAGTAGCAGCAAAAGAAATTGCAAGTGGACAAATAGGAAAACATCTTCACAGTTGGCATGAGCAAATGCTAGGAAGAGAGACTCTGGGGTCCTGGAGATATTCAGATACTTTGCAGGAGGCCCTGAGCAACCTGATCCCCATTTGAAGTGAGTCCTGCTTGGAGCAGGGGCTGGATCAGTGACTTCCAGGGATGCCTCCCCACCCAAACCCTCTGAATCTGGAAGGTGACCTGCTCCCCAACCACCTGAATCACAGAAATTGCTTGTCTGGCTGCCTAAGGATGGAGAGCACTAGCTGAGGCTCAGCCTGCCTCAGGCACAGGAGCTCACTGTGCTTTTGGTGCTGCCAGGCAGAGCAGCCTTTGGTGCAGTTTAACACAGGGATTCAAAGAAACGCTATTCCAGAGCTTGTGCAAATCATGCGGATGCTGGGAAGCTGTTCTGACACCTGATGAGCCCCTGCTCCTCTGCTCTGAAAGTGCTCTGTATCTGCTTATCCTTTGCAAAGTGACACCAGTATGAATGTGTCTGATTTTGTAAAGTGTGTTTTTTCTGTAGGCACTCAAACTGCTTTGAGCTGCATGATTATGAGCGATGAGCCTCAGCTCCCACTTTGCTGTCATCGTCAGCATTCATAACCAGTGCTGGGAGGCGTTCGCAGTGAGAATCAAGCCCTGGTGCAGCTCCAGGTGATTGCTGCCTTCCCCCGGAGCCTCGGCAGGGATGTCACCACGCAGTGGCTGCCATCACTCTGCTGCAGAACCAGGGCAGGTAAGAAAAGCTGTGCCTATCATTTAAATGAGATGCTGGCTCATCTGAGATTCACAGTCCTGCCACGAGGTTAATTACTTTTCTTTAAATAAATATGGTAGTGAAATCATCCATTCTTTTCTTTGGAATACTGACAGAAAGTTCAAGAAAGGGAAAACTGATATGAATTTTACACCTCACAATTGCAGTGCTGAGCCTGGAAAATATTTTGCCCTGGTGCAGATGCAGGTAAACCAGAGTCACAGGTGAATCATATGGACAGCAAACAGGGAGCAGCGTGAATATTTGTCACATAACCAAAGCCCTGCAAACTGGAGAGGTGGCCATGGCAGGATGAAGGTGCCATAAACACGAATGACCACAACCATCCAGAGGTTTTGGTATTTGCTGTGCCTAATCTAAGCTGAGTGTGTGTGGAGCAAGGTGTGCAGCTCTGTCCTCAGACCCCCAGCCCTGTGAGGGCTGTCAGCTGGCTGGGGATTTGCAGCTGCAAAATGGGATGAGCGCTAAAGTAAGCCTCGATATTATCTCTGGAGACAGCACCAGAACTGTTTGACACCTTATCAATCCATAGCACATCTGTTCCCAAACGCTCTGCTTGCACCAGGAGCTGTGCACGTGGAGCTGTGCAGTGCAGGGGCTCAGGGCAGCTGTCACACCCCGCAGTGTGACACTCGGAGGCTGTGCCTGCTGTCCAAGCCAGAGTGGGGCTGTCCCCAGCAGGGCTGTGGTTTTGGCAGTTTGTTCTGACGTTTCCTAAATGAGGGGATTGCTGCAGCTTTCATATTGCAGTGGCTCCTCCAGCACTGCCTCCTGAGACCCTCTGCCCCTTCCACCTCTGTCCAGAGCTCCCTGAGCAGGTAGCCAGCCCTGAGCTGGTGGCTGGTGCTGCAGCACAGCTGCAGGAATAACCTCCTGCCTTGCCAGGGAATAAAAAAGGAGGGAGATTTGTTTTCTGCAGTGAGCTCATATTCTGAGAATGAGCCATGGCAGCTCATTACTAACACATGCAGCGCTAGACTGTCCACAGGCAGGGCTGGGGGGGCATCTGGGGACTGCCTGCAATTCCAAACAACAAAGCAGGAGAGGTTTAGGCAGGGGGTGGCAATGGCAATTGCACCTCTTAGTGATGCAGAGAGATCAGACACCAACTGGTCAGGCATTAACGCTGTTTTAACCAGTCATGGAGCTTTGAAGTGTTTTTCTGAGCTCTGAGTGTATTTTCTTGAGGGCTAAAATACACTTTGAGTGCTGTGCTGTCACTGCAACGAAGGATGGGCCGCTGTCTCAGAATAGAAGGCAGATATATATTTTTGTTAAGATTTAGTTGCTGAATGGCTGAAGCATCAAGCAATTGCCATAAAGCTTTTCTCTGAGTAATACTCTTGTCCTTCTAGGTTTGGGTGACTATCTGACACAGTCTATGTTGGCTGAAGATCAAAGGGGAGAGGGAGACTGTGGGTCTGGCTGCGGTTTCCTTCCACCCTCTGGCAAAACAAAGCAATGGCAAACGTGACATCCCGCCCTGTGAGCTGGGTCTGGGAGTGCTGTGGGGCTCGAGGAGGGCTGGGGCTGCTGGGCTGGGCTGCCCTCGCTGGTGGAGCCACGCTGGGTGCATCCTCCCTGGCCACAGCGCACAGGGAAGGAGAGCACAGGGGACCTGAGCTGTGTCACAGTGCCAGAGGGATCCTGGTGGAAAGGCTGGCAAATCATCCTCAGAACTTCCCGGGAAAGACCATTCAGCCTTTGGAAAGCTTTTAGGACATGTTGGACCAACATGCATAGAGAGAGTTGAGGTGGAGCTGATTCTTGAAACAAGGGTGTGCTACCATCCAAAAGTGCTCAGCTGAAGTCCCTGCAGCCTTCTTGCCCCATGATCTTCATGATCTCCTCCCTCTTGCATGATGGGACTGGTTCTAAGCCCTCAAAGAAGTGTTTGTCAAGGCCTCAGACTCTGTTTTGAAGAGGTGTGACCAGGCTCAACCCCTTCCCCATTTTCATCTCCCAGTGACAGCACTGCTTTACTGAGCCTTTGCTCTCAGCTCCTCTGTCCCAAGGAGAGGCACCCAGGGCAGAGGAGTGCTGTGGATTTTGGGAGCTGTGAGTGCATCCCAGGAGCCAAATCCCTGTGCACTTCAGAAAGTAGGCAGTGGTGAAGCCAGAAAAGTAGGGAAGAGGGACATGTAAAAAGCCAGACATGGTTTATGCCCAAAGGCCAGACAGAATCAATATGTTTCCATGGAGCATATTGCATCTAATCAGTGTTTTCTGGTGGAAAACTTCTGAATAATTTGAAACCCACACTTGAATTTATTTGCAAATGCCTAGTGAGTGATAAGAAGGTGATTAAGTACAACATTTGTCTTGACTGGAAAAATATATTAACCACGGTGTGACTTCTTTTTTCTATGATGTTGGGAACAGTGAGTGCCCAGCAAGTCGTGGCAGAAGCTGTTTCTGCTGGGAAAAAACATTGGTCCATCCCTTTCCTCTTGCAAAATTGTTGGTTATAACTGGATGGGACAGCCCAAAGCTTCATCCCAAGGCCTTTCCTGGCCAGGAGCTCCTCTGCAGAGATGCCTTCAGGGCTGATCTCCCTGTGGTGGCCTCACTCATGAGACCAGGACCATTGGAGTGGCGGGAAGGAGAGATAGGGAGAGGGACAGGGCACCTCCTTTTGCTGTTCCCTTTCCTTCCACTGACTGCCTGGCACCATCCTGCTCATCTCACCTCTGCTTTTGCAGTGAACTAGAGAATCTGAGGGGAGAAGCACTTATTTTGTGCCTCAAGGTGAGAATAGCGCTTGGAGCTAGCTCTAAGCCTAAATCCAAAATGTACATCTGCCCTGAGATTTTCCAGCCTACACCAGAAAGCTGCTGCAGAGAATCCCATCCCCTGCATGAGGCAGGGAAAGCTCTGCATCCTTCTGCAAGAGAGGGATGGCAAATGGAAGTCATTAGCGGTGCCATGCCCCATCCCCAGGGGCTCTGGGTACTCAGAAACATTTCCCTCTGAGGCTGTGCCGAGGGGTTTGCTGTGAATGGGAACCATTCTGGGTCCTTGGGCAAAGGATGGACAGAGGCTGAGCCCACCCAAGCTCCTGCCTCCTGCTCTCCCCAGCACCACACTTCACAGGGTCCCAGTGAGAAGTCAGGTCTGGGGTCATGTCTGGGGCCTCCCTGTGCTGCAGGGGCTCAGGTGTTCGAATTCCACCAAAGTCCCAACACCCACGTGTGAGCCTTGTCCCTGAAACCTCAGCAAGATGCCTTTGGGACAAGCCCCTTGGTCTGGTGGGAGAAGCTCTTCTCTCCACAGGCCTCAAAGTGTGCCAGTGCTGGATAAATCTAATTTGGCCCAAATTTACTTCCAGACACGGTCTCTTCAGAAAAACATGTTTATTTTCCTCCTGGCAGTGACCCAGCCCCACGATGCTCCGGCTGCACAGAATTGCAAGTGCAGTGTATTAAATTATCGCTGCTCCTTCGACTGACATGCACAATGGAAGTTATAACTGATCTGTTTTTCCATGAAAAATGTATTGCATTTAAGTGTATCTAATTGAGTAAATCGTATTTGTACACAGGGACTTCTTGTCCTCTTGCCTCTCTATCACTCTGGGATTGTATTAAGGTCTCTCATCGTGCCCAGAGTCTGTAGCCTTAGAGACCCTGTGTGTATTCCCCTTTCAGCAACACTTCTGTCATCTTTTCAGTCAACCTCCTCCAGGCTGTGCCTACCAAGGAAAAAATGCCTCCAGCCTCCATCCAAGTCTCAGCTCTAAGGCCTTTGTGTGGGCCCCAGAAAACCCAGCTTTTCACCTCTTATTCCAGGCAGGCACTAGTCGGCTGATTGCTTTCTGCATAGTGCACAATCTCCTCTCCCAATTACTGCGACTGCTGGAGCTTTAAAGTTGATGATTCTATGTTGTTGGAATACAAATTGGTCATTAGAAACATTAATAATGGCTGCTTGACTTTATAATTAGCCATGTATCTGTATTGCATTCAGGAGCTGTTAGTCTTCAATGAACACATTCCAAATAATCCATTTATATTTAAATAAATTGACACACAATAGCTATCTTAATCAATCTAAATATAATTCCTACTTAGGAGCCTCTGCTTTGCCACTTATATTTTTTTTTCTTAGGATAGCAGCAGTTGGGTTTGGTGCGATTTGGAGCTCCAGGAGGGCTGAGCCAGAGAACAGGCAATGTCTGCTCCCTTGCAGCTTCCCAGTCCTTCAGGTACAGGGAAATTCAGCTCACGACAGTGAAATGGTAGCACTGGTGGGACAGAGGTTTGGAGTTTCTGTAATTTGTGTGAATTATTGGATGTCTCCAGCAGTGTTGTGGTTCCGCCCCACGCAGGCACTTGCTCCCACCCCACCAGCAGCGTAAGGGAGAGGACTGGAAGGGTAAAAGCCAGGAATTCATGGGTTGAGATAAAGACAGCTTAATGGGGAAAGCAAAACCCAAGCACACAAGCAAAGCAAAACAAAGAATTAACTCACTGTTTCCCCAGGGCAGGCAGGGGTTCCACCATTCCCAGGGAGCAGGGTTCCATCAGATGGAATGGTGACTTGGAAAGACAACCATCACCCCAAATGTGTCCCCTCCCTTCCTCTCCTTCCCCCCACCTTCATAAATGAGCATTATGTGGTATGGTCTGGAATGTCCCTTTGGTCAGTTGGGGTCACCTGTCCTGGCTGTGTCTCCTCCCAAGCACCCCCAGCTTCCTCACCAGTGTGGAACTACAAAAAACAGAGAAGGCCTCGCTCTGTGTAAGCCACGCTCAACAACAAAAATCTCTGTATTATCAACCCTGTGTTGAGCACAAAACCAAATCCGAGCCCTGTACCAGCCACTGTGAAGAAAATTACCCCAGCTGAAACCAGCATAAGCAATAAGTTTCCTTGAATCTGAGATCATTAAATTAACTTTCATCTTTCCATCCACAAAGTTTAAAATTATTTTCTTGGGTTTGTAACAGCTTGATTTAAGTTTGTTGGTCACTTTATAGATTTGATAAGGTAAAGACTCTCCTGGCTTATTGTTACACCTGAGGAAATTTCAGGTAATGGACATCTGAGAGAGGTCACAGCACCCACCAATGATGTGCAGATGAGATGACTGCAGATAGCTGGAAGCTTCAAGGTGAGTTTGCACTGCTAAGTTTGGATCCTGTCAGTCCCATACTGGTGAGTTTTGTGATTCAATCTTCCATCCATGATGTGAAGGTTTTAATTTTCTGGACCCTGGATCTTCTAATTTACCTGTTTGGTGCAAATATTTGAATATGGCTGAGCAATGAACTGCATATCATGCCTGCTAAAAATCACTTATCAGATTTTATTGGGAGACAGAATTGCATTTTTATGCCTGTTTGAACTGTCACCATTAATCGTTCCTTGCTCATTGGTGTGGGTATTGAAGACTGTATTGTTTTTGGAGATGAGAGGACCATTCCTCAGCTGGTGGACACTGCCTGTGACTTTGCTTAAGCCACATTAGCACTCAGGGATTGAGCATCACAGTTATGCATTTTTATCTTTGGGGGAGTTGCTTTCTTTCACTAGTGAAAAAAGAGGTGTCTTTTTTATTGAGCACAGTCAAAACCTGAGGAAATTATCCCTCCCCAGAGGACCAGAGTAGGTGTGAATACCTCAGCGGTGAGCAGACTCTTACACCCCACCAGGGAGCTCCTGAAGGTGATGAAAATACTGTTTTCCATTGTTTTGTAGTGTGTTTTTATCCCCATGCAGCTCCTATGGAAACAATCACACAAAACCCCCACGTCTTACAGCAGACCGATCTTATTTCTCTGTGTTGTCTTCTTCGTGAGAATAGATAAACAAAATAATAGCAGCAAAAAAACCCCAGCTTATGATGCCAAGTGAGATGTCTTCTTAGTGAGAATAGATAAACAAAATAATAACAGCAAAAAAACCCAGCCTATGATGCCAATTGAGATTGTAAACCCTGCGCTGCTTGGGGTGGTCAGAGGGTGCTGCACATCGTGCTGGGTGTGTGTCACACTGTCCCCAGCCCCAAGCGCTCACAGGGAAAGGAAAGAAAAGAGGAAGGGAGGTGCCCACATGGATGTGGTTTTCAGGTCACCCCCACCTGAGATCTGAGTTGGCTGGGATGGTAGGAGGCCCGGGGAACATTGTTCTGCTAAATTCAGGTGTTTGTGTGGCTGCGGTGTCCCGGCCACCGGCTCTTGTCCAGGGACACCCCTCCTGAGAGATGGAGCTCTGTCCTTCCCCAAAATCAGGGAGTTGCCTTGCTGGGCAGTGCTCCCAGCTCCCAGGAATTCCGTAGCACGAGCAGCGCTGGAGTTGCCAGAAAGGAGCCAAAAAGCTGCCAAACCTGGCAGCTGGGATGAGAGAGAGAGCCGCGTGGGGCTCTGCTAATAGGGAGCTGTTAGGGACTGCTGAACAAAAGGACTTGTCCTGCAACAGTACAGTAGGCAGGGAGAGATTTGGTTTATTTGACTGTGTTTCATCCAGGTCTGATGGGGTTTTTTCCACTTTGAAAGTTCCTTTATTCCCTTTTGTGTTTCACAGCGTTTCAGGGCTCCTGGGGTGTTTTTGTGCACAAAGTGCGGAGGGGTCTGGACCGGTGCTGCAATGGGTTCATACCACGTGCCAGAAAACTTCCCCTGGCCCCATCCAGTGAACTTTGAACCTCCTATGGCCCACATCAACACCTAAAATCACTGCAAGGTTCCATAGCAGGAGGGCAGGAAGGACAAGTGCAGGAACACTTTGGTACAGCTTTACAGGTAGAGAGGATTCGTTAGGTGAGAAGGGCTATGTGGAAAACCCCCAGGGGCTCTGCCAAATTTAACCCTGGCATGAGAGGAGCCTAGGAACAATACATGTTTTACAGAAGTTTTCATTGTGAGCTTTTCCCAGAAATATTCTTTATCTGGTGGGATTTTGTTCACTGAAGCTTTTTGATGCTGCCTTTCATTTTCCCCAGTAATTTTTCTTTTCCAATGGCCCATCATTGTCCATCCTTATTTACCTGGAGTCATTTGGATGGCATCCATTTTTGCTTCCTCAAAAAAAAAAAAAAAAAAAAAAAAAAAAATTCCACTACATTTGCTGCATCACATCCTATTTAAAATCAACAGAAAGGCTTCGATGAGCCCCAAACTGGACTTGAAATTGTTACTTCCTTTCAGGTTTCTCAACATGGTATTTGCCTCCTAGCAACCACCATTTGCAGGCAGGGAGCAGCACTATGAAGCTCTCAGCTGAGTGCCACCACTGGCATCCAGTGCACCCTGCAGAGCCTCACAAAGCCCTCGGTAGTGTCAGCTCACTCCCCTTGCTGAGGTGTCATTTACACACGGTGTTGTACAACAGCCTGAAAAGCAAAGGGACATTCTGCCCTGCAGAGGCTGTGAAAGGAGGTTGGGGAGTGCTGCAGGCTCGGTTGCTGCCCCAGGTGTGACAGAAGCACCCAGAGGAGGTTTGGGATCTCCTGTGTTTGACTGCCTGGAGTAGCCCAAGCTCTGTCTCACTCCGTGCATCGTCTCATCCCAGGTGCACTTCTGCAGTCCCGCTCTTTGACAGCTAATTTGGTGCCTTTTTCTTTCTTTAATTACAGCAATTTATCACACTGCCTCCCAGCTCATCCTCCCTAATATACCATGATGGTGAATGTCACTCGCTCAGGTAGGACAAGGTGAAGCTTGCCTGCTGGGAGCAGTGATTTTTTCCTTAAGGAAATGCTCTCAGCTGAGTGAAGCCTTTGGCTCATTTTGGCTTCCTTATGTTTCCTTTCCTCCTATTTTTGTATGTCCATTCCATAAATTTGGTTCTGTATTAGCCCAATTGCATCAACTGTGGGTCTGTTTGGGGACACTCAAGATCTTTTACCTTCAGCTGTTTAGGAAGAAAGTTGTGTTATCCCAGTGGGGCCATGTTCATGCAGCTCCATCAGGACATTCCAAGGACATTTGTGGCTCAGAACAGCCTGACTTCCTTAGCTCTTTCTTAAGGAACAGTAGCAGACATCCCAAAGGGTTTGGATGAAAAACCTTTATTCTGGTGTATCCCATTTGAAAGTTGCCAGCGACTCTTCCATGTTTGTTAGTCACTGATTTAAGATCTAAAGGACTTTTTGATCTTGGCATTGGTGAGGTGATACGAGGTTATTTAGTTGTGATGTTTCATGAGAATCTCAGCTTTCATTAAGGGACAGGAAAGGAGCAAATATTTAGTGCACTAACAGACTCCAAAAAGAAAGCTGAGCATGCAAATCTGCAGGGCCAAAATTCAGAAGGGAATTTGAGAGTCTGCCACCTTCAAAACTATCGTTTAGTAATTATTTTTAGATGTCATGATGTTTTTAGAGATGTCCTGAATTTTTAGTGCCTGGAGGAATTCAGCTGGGAGGAATTATAGTTTCAAGCTGCAGCACACCTTTGGAATCTTCCTTGGTTTAGCTGAGAGGGATGAGGATGCACAAGGGATTTGCATATGCCTGTGGGGCTTTGTACAGTGCATATAAACTTATTATCCCATCCATTTTACTTTAATTGTATCTATCTTGCTAACTGGACAGTTTGCATGGACCACATCAATAATCCAGGAAGATAAAAAGTTTAAGAGCAATGGCAAAAATATATTGTGCATTTTACTGGTTCAACAGTCATAATATCTGGATCATATAAAAATAGCTATTTAACAACAACTGTTTCTCCCACAGCAATTAAGAACCTATGAATGTTGAAAGATGATGAGCATCATATAATTGGTTTCTGCAGAGCCTAATGAGACTCTATTTTCTCAGTAAATAGAATATTCTCTTTCTTGAGAATAGAAAAAATAACTGATGATAAATATTTATAAGTGACTCTTATCTTTCTCCTGTCATGGAGTTTTCAACAACAAACTACATCCAAAAAAAAAAAAAAAAAAAAAAAAAAAAAAAAAAAAAAAAGATGCTCACATTAGACATGCAGCTTATTTACTACTGTTGAGTATTTGTACTGCAGTGGTGCCCAGAAGACCATGGGGGTTCCAGGCTCCAGGTGCCACCTCCCCAGCCTGCTCCCCCATGGAAGCATTATGGGTTTGGAGAGAACTTGGGAAACTGGAACCGTCCTAAATAATGCACCCTCTAGTCGCTGCAGTATGTTATTTCTGCAACTTCACTGAAGGTTCCTTGTATGGGTTTTGGGGGATGCGTTCTCTGTAGTAATTCCAGCACTGCAGACACCCCTTGAGAGCCACTCTGGCCATGGTGGGAGCTGTGTGTGTGCAGCCTGAGCCTGTTTTGCCAACATGGATTGCTCAACGAACGCACCAAGATCTCTCAGCCAGCTCAGCTGACATGTACTACTATAATGGTATGGCTGCAAGTAAAATAATGTGAAGATATATATTGATATTTCAATTACCTTTTAAATTGCACTTGCTGAGACCCCTGTGCCTGACTTGGGCGTTAAAGCATGGCTTGTACCTCGTTCTGTGAACACATTGTTTTGTCAGTTCAATGCATGTAAAGCTTATGCTTCCGTCCTTGGGTAATCACCTCTGCTTTAAAGAGTGACCCTAAATTGTATTTACACAATAAATTAATGCTCGATTCTTACAGAGAAAAAATTGCTTCAAGGAATCTGAGTAAGTGCAATTTTCTGTGTTCTTCTTCCATTATCTTGATCATAAATAAGTAGCTATGAGTGCTCATGGGACAGACAGTTGCTTTTACAGCTCCTTTATGGGTAGGGTGCTGAGGAACTAACAGTTTGAAATGAAACCAATGGTGGCTATAAATACATCTCTTCACATGGCTATACCTTCATTTCTTCTCCAAGAATGAGATGGTGGCAGAACACAGATTCCTGAAGAGCCTTCTTTTGAAGGCAAAGGTGACCTCTTTTCAGCTGCTGTGACTGCAAGGCGAGTTTCCTTATTTAAGGGGGAAGAATTCATGCTTGTCACCAGAGAAAATTTTGAATGCACAAGAAGTGTCTCTTGTAGTAGGAAATACTACTGCCCTCTTTCCTGAGGCATGTGCTTAGAAAGGATTTTCTCTAAAAAAAAGAGGGGTGAACATCACATGCCAGATGCCTTTTTAAACACGCTTGCTAACCAAGGTCATGTTAATTCTTCTGGTTTCAAAACAATTTCACTTACAGGATCAGGGATTATTATTTCACAGACACACAATAAAAGGTTCAAGTTAAAAGCAACAGGCGATTTGAGATTTTTTTTTTTTTCTGGTATTTTGAATGGAAATCGTGTCCTCTTCTTAGAGGAAACCAAATGAAATAAAGCATCACAAGTGCTGCTGACCTGAATATCTGCTGAGACCAGGGACATGGGAGAACAGAGAATGAATGGTTTAACCTTCTCCCACTCTGTTGTTATGGTGAGGCTGGAATAGCAAATGCAATTCTGCCTCCCACATCTCAGAAAGGATGTTGCAAAACTTGGAAATGACACTGCAGAGAGCCACAGTAAAGATCTGAGGGCAGCAAAATGTGTCTTACGATGTGAGATTTACAGAGCTCAAGCTATTTGGTGAATCAGAAAGACTTCAGCCTCGGTTTGATTACAGGGCTTACATACTTTCATGAGGAATAAATATTCTAAAGGTAGTATTCCATCCAGTGCCTGTAGGCATAGCAAGAACCAATACCTGAGAGTTAAATTAAGAACTACTTATGTTTTAAATATCACACACTGTTTGACTGGTAGCATGGTTAACCACCAAGAAAAGTGGAGAAAAGTCAAAAGAGGTGTAGATAGTTTGTTTTGATGCCTGAAATCATGATGATGAGTGTCTAGAAAGTATTAAAAGGGACGTTTGCAGCCAGGCACTCTCCAAAGGTGGAGACGTGGGTCTCCCTGCACAGGAGGGTGCAGCTCTAGGCTATGTGTGTCCATCCCTGTGTCCATTTGCCCATGCCCATGTCCAGGTGTTAGTGCCCGTGTCCAGGTGTCCATGTCCAGGTGTCTGGGTGTCCATCCTCGTGTCCAGGTGTCTGTGCCCATGTCAAGTTGTCTGTGTCCAGGTGTCCATGCCAGTGTCCAGGTGTCTGTGCCCGTGTCCAGGTGTCCATCCCTATGTCCAGGTGCCCATCTCCATGTCCAGGGGTCCATGCCTGTGTCCAGGTGTCAGTGTCTGTGTCCAGGTGCCCATCTCCATGTCCATGTGCCCGTCTCCATGTCCAGGTGTCCATGCCCATGTCCAGTTGTCCATCCCCGTGTCCAGGTGTCCATCCCCACATCCAGGTGCCCGTGCCTGTGTCCAGGTGCCCATGTCCAAGTCCAGGTGTCCACGCCCATGTCCAGGTGCCCATGTCCAGGTGCCCGTCCCCGTGTCCAGGTGTCCATGCCCATGTCCAGGTGCCCATGCCCAAGCGCCCGTCCCTGTGTCCAGGTGTCCATGCTTATGACCAGGTGTCTGTGCCTATGTCTAGGTGCCTGTGTCCGGGTGTCCATCTCCATGTCCAGGTGTCCATGCCCATGTCCAGGTGCCCATCCCCCTGTCCAGGTGTCTGTGCCTGTGTCCAGGTGCCCATGCCCGTGTCCAGGTGCCCGTGTCCAGGTGCCCGTGTCCAGCTGTCCGTGCCCGTGTCCAGGTGCCCATGCCCGTGTCCCGGTTCCCGAGGCAAGGTGCCCGTGTCCAGCTGTCCGTGCCCGTGTCCAGGTGCCCATGCCCGTGTCCCAGTGCCCGTGTCCAGGTGCCCGTGTCCAGCTGTCCGTGCCCGTGTCCAGGTGCCCATGCCCGTGTCCCGGTGCCCGTGTCCAGGTGCCCATGTCCAGGTGTCCGTGCCCGTGTCCAGGTGCCCATGCCCGTGTCCAGGTGCCCGTGTCCCGGTGCCCGTGTCCAGCTGTCCGTGCCCGTGTCCAGCTGTCCGTGCCCGTGTCCAGGTGCCCGTGCCCGTGTCCAGCTGTCCGTGCTGCGGGGCTGGCCCGGGCAGCGCTACAGCAGAGGGTGCTGCGCGCTCGCCGTGCGGTGCCCGCGCTCCCGGGCCGCTCCCGGGCCGCTCCCGGGCCGCTCCCGGGCCGCTCCCGGGCCGCTCCCGGGCCGCTCCCGGGCCGCTCCCGGGCCGCTCCCGGGCCGCTCCCGGGCCGCTCCCGGGCCGCTCCCGGGCCGCTCCCGGGCCGCTCCCGGGCCGCTCCCGGGCCGCTCCGAGCCGCGGGCAGGCTCCCGAGGGCTCCCACGCCCGTGGATTCAATCACTGCGCACATCCCGGGGCCCTGGGGGCTGTCGCTGCCCGGTTTCTTGGCTGGGAAGCTGGAGCAGCGCCGTGTGTGCGATTCCCACCGAGGATGGTTATGTAAATAGAGCTCTCACGACAGTTCTCTAACAGAATTAACTCGGCTGGGAGGCACAAGCAACGCTCCTCTAATTTGTCCTCCACGGTCCTTTCCCCACCACAATGTTGGGAAAAAGACATTCTTTTATCAAAGCTCTGACAGGACTTTTAATCAAAATAATCCATTTTAGAATAATGTCTCATCTATGCTTCCTGTTTCCTTCTCTCCCTCTCTCTCTCTCTCTCTTTTTATAAACTTTTCTCACTGAAGAGAAAGGAAAAAGGGCAGGCAGGAACATGGAAAAAAATGCACTACCCATTTCCCAGTTTTGTTTTAAAAAGTTTCAAAATCTCTGAAGCACTGCTTATGAAAATTTCCTCTTTCAAAATCAGGGCAGTATTGGGGCCTGGGAGAGAAATCCTCCCACCCAACCCAGCCAGTTCTCATATAATTTTAAAGCATTGTTAATATTCAAGATGAGGATGGAATAGCACCTCCTTCCTGAAAGATGAAGGAGAACAATCTTGGATGAAATGGCAAAGGAACACATGGGCAGAAAATCACTGCTTATTTCCTCTTCCAGAGAACCCACCCTGCGACGTGGGCTTGGGAGCGGAGGAAGGAGAGGGGATCCTTGCCCCAGATGGTGCAGCAAAAGTCAGTGGTTTGGGAAGGGAGAAAGCCATAGCTGGGCTTTGAGGATCCTCCCTGATGGCATGAGGCTGCCATGTGGAGAGGCCCATGCCCTCGGGGGAGCAGTGCCATGAGCGCGCTCTTTGGCATTTGAAGCGTGGCACGCTGTCGGCTGTGGTTTGTTAGCCATGCTGGGTTCCCTGCCCCTCCAAATCTTCAAGGGAAGCCTTGGTATTTGCTCTTTGACAATTTATTTGCCGGAGGACTGTTCTTAAGATGCTGTGGTTTATGTGCAAAATGTTGTTTATGTATAAAATAACGTTGAAGCTCGGTTGGGTCCTGAGCTGACCTCTGCCCAGCCCGCAGATCCTTCAGCTTCTCATTTGCTGTGTCTCACAGAGACACACTGCTGCCCCTCTCCCATGCACACAAAGCTGCCTTCCCAGTACACATATTTAATTTGTAGCTAATACTCTCATTGTGGCTACTTTAATAACAGTATAGATTTTTTTCCAAATGGGAGACACATGTGGCTCCCAAGCCAGCATTTTTCTGTTTCAGATTAAGCTTTTTTTTTTTTTTTTGTCTCAAGAATGCCACATCATACATAATTTCTTATAATCTTTTCTATTTATTTCATCCTTAGCCTTCATCAAAGCAGTGCTGGAGCAATCGAGGAGAAAAGCGAAGATAAAAGAAGAGGTATGAAGAATCTACTTACACCATTATATTGACCTTCTGCTTTGTGAGTAAGAGACCTGGGTCAGAGGAATAGTATTAATAAAGGGTGGGAGTCCTGGCTATTTTCTCCCTTGCTAAAGCTCCTAGAAAATGTATCTTACCTATGGGACACTGAGCTTCTAGATGGTACCATCTCCTTCCAGGACAGGCTGGAAATTCAGAAGATGCCTCTGACATTCTTGCAAGACCACAAGCAATGAGCACAATAAGGACAAGCCTGAATCTTGAAAGGGAACAAAGTTATAACTCAACCAGCTGGAGTTGAAAAAGGCCACTGGCTCAGCTCTAGAAAGACTGGTATGTTTTGATGTTTGTGGAATATCCTCATATTTCTTACTAGGACACACTGCTGGGACAAGATTATGCCAGAGCAAGTTTATGATGCTGAGGCATCTCCTGGGTTTGACTGCAGCAGAAATACCTTGTGGTTTCTCTACATCTGCGTGAAATTAGTAAGTCCTGGAACACATGAAAATTAGTAATAAAAATAAAAAGCTTTCCTTCCACCCCCCGTCACCTCCTCCCACTGACACAATTTAAAGATTTAGAATCAGTTTATATCGTGGCCAGAGATTGGAGTTACGATTGTAATGTTTCCACTTAGGACAAGGAAATTGAAGTAGAGCAATTAATCAATAACAATATGGGAAAGTAAAGGCTGAGACAGTCACTTAGAGCTTGCATGCTCAGCTGCATAAGGGGAATTTTAGAAAACTTCTGTCTTTTACTGCTCTTTTAAGTTTTATATTACCAACTTTCAAGTACAGAGAGAAGCGGTGCTTTGTGCTGCACTACTTCACCCCGCATTATAAACCCATTCATTTGCAGGGAGCGGATACTTAATTATGAATAATCCCAAAGTGTTTCACTGAGTGTTGTACAAACTGTGCACTCAGGCCCATTTCATACAGTCATGAAATGCCATCATCCCTCAGGTGAAACAAAGCAACTCTTCAGCAACACAAAGCAAAGCTGCACAGCAATTTGGGGAAGGAAGTGAGGAATAATGGATTCATTTGAAACTGCAGGGGGATTTTAACTATGCAGAATGCAATTACCAGAACTGGAGTTTATCCAGGACACTGGGGTTAGGACCCTATCTATTACAAAAGATGCCACAGAACTTCCAGCATCCTTCCCCTCATTTCCTATGTGTTACTCACTGAGTACACACTGAAAGAGGCCAGCCCTGTTTGGATTGTGAAAAATTATGAGACCTCAGGGCAAGGTGCAGAGAAAAAACTAGTATTTCTTACTGACCAGAGCTTTCTCTTTGCACATAATGCAAAGGGCTTTGTACTGGAGAGAGAAATGAAGGGCTTTGGGGTGTGTGATTCTGTCCAGAGCCACCAAACCGGGACAGCTCTCAGTCTGTGGTGTGAGCCATGGGCTGCTGAAAGAGCAGCATGGCTTTGCAGCCTAAATTTGGTCATCAACACCTTAAGCCAGAAATGGACCATTTCCACACCAAGTTACATAAGTTAGGCTGAATCCATTTAAATATGTCTAAATAGTTCCTAATTTGGATCCGAAATCCCATATTTCCATGGGGGCGATAAACCAAGGGCAGTGTCTCTAACATCCTGGCGAGGAGCACAGAGCAGCAGCACAGCACAGAAGAAGGACTCAAACCTCATCGACATGGTGCCTGTTGGGAGCTCTCCTGAGCTGTTTCAGTTTTGGAGATTTGCCTGCCCTACCGAGTCCAGCTCCCTTCAGGCCCTCTGCCACCTCTCCATTGTAAACACACATTCCCTTGAAAAATAATCAGACTCCTTTCTCTTGGAGCATTAAACCCCAGAATAAAACAGCTGCCACAAGCTGGTTTATAAAAGGTAGAGGAGCAGGGAGGAGCAGAGCAGCAAAGCCCAGCCCAGTCAGGGGTTGAGGGGCAGAGATGTGGCTGCTCCACAGTGTCCCAGGGCTGTCCCTGCCTCCCCTCTCACCACAAGCAAACAAGCAGCATCAGACCTGCATGGGAGGAAAAGAGGAAATATTTGTTCAAATACATATATATATATATGTGTCTGTGTATATATATATACACACACACATATGTCTGTGTGTGTATATATGTATGTGTGTGTATATATATATAAATGTAAATAAATATATAAGTATGTATGTATATATTTTTAAATTTATTTATTTTTATGGGGTTTTTTTAGCTCCCATATGTGTGTGTATATATATGTATATACATATATATAAAAATATAAATAAATAAATGTGTGTGTGTATATATACATATATATACATATATATATACCTATATATACACACACACACACACACACACATATATATATAGATATATAGATATAGATATAGATATAGATATATAGATATATAGATATATAGATATAGATATAGATATAGATATATTCTTATTTATTTATTTATTTATTTATTAGGGTGGGGGGGGGTTTATCTCCCACAAAAATACCAGTCATGAAGCTCTGGGAGCAGCATTTTTCACCTTGGCATGAAAGCTAGAGTGTATCTGGAAAGCTTTCAGCTGATTTGTGAGGTACAAAAGTCAGTATTCGGCACTTTAATTTCTGGACATTTAACTGATTACATCAAAAATCAATAAGGCCTGTGTCTTTTTGCCTTGAGATCCAGGTATTAGATGTGCTCAGTGCTCGAAAAACCTGTCTTACATCTTCTCCTTTTACTGCTGAGAGTCTTTAGTTCTTATTTAAATGTATGTAGTTCAACACCCACAACTATTGTTATTCTCACATGGCTGTTGAAAACAGACAGGTAAATAAAATAAGTAATCATCCCAGAAAATGCATAACAGAATCCTCTTGCCCACTCACAGGTGCTGGTGGAAAAGTTACCTGTTACCTGTGAAACCCCAATAAATAATGCTTCAGTCTTGTAGCTGCAAATCTTTCTAATAGAATCTGGCTATTTCATGCCCTGCACCATAAATCAGTGCCCTTGATGAGTGGGCTCTGAATGGCTGGACAAAAAAAATTAATCAAGATTAAATCAAAAGCAGCACAATGCATGCAAAGGCAGTGTTAGCCAGGATGCATTCCTAGGAACGAAATCACTCAGAAGTGGCTTATAAATCTGGGGCATGGCTGAGCTGAATGTGAGGAAATGTGACTGCTATGGATTTTCAGGTTTTATGGTGCACTGATATTGCATATGATTAAGTTTTTCTGCTCCTGCAGCAGGGTCAGATTTCAAGCCACGTGTACCTTGTACCTTTATCTACCAAATGCAATAGGTGACCATGGTGGGCTGAAGGACCACTCTCATGCCCCTCCTGGAACCATAGAATCACAGAAAAATAGAATATTCTGGGCTGGAAGGGATCCATCAGGATCCTTGAGTCCAATTTCTGGCACACAGCAGTGTCTGATTGATAGCAGCAGAAATACAGGAGGACTACAAACAACAGAAAGAAACCTGGTGAGATCAGACACTGCTGGTGATTTTACTGAACAGATGAAGGACATGCAAAATCTAGAAAAACAAGCACTGCTGGGATAATTTTATTTCATTTTATCTGATGCTCTCAGTTGTGGTGTCGGAACTGGGCTTTGTGTGTATTCTCAAGCAGATTGGAAGTGACAGTGTTCTGATAGCTCCAGTGCTGACAACTGGCCCAATCATCGAGGCCTTATCCAATTTTTCTCACGTATTTATTGACCATTAATGAATCAGGACTTGCTCCTCAGAGAGACTGAGCTAAAACTGCTTCTGTGATACAACGAGGAGCAATAGGCAGAAATACAAGAATATATTCCTGCCAGCATCAACAGGAAAATTAAACAAGCATTAGAGATGGTCTATGCACCTAATGCAAAGTAATGCTTTATTTCCAATTCATCCTTAATATCCTCTTTAAACTGGTCTCATATATTTTTAACACATAACATTCCTGTCTGGAATATTTTCTTGCTTATTTCTCCAGCTCTTCTCTGGGGCAGCAAAGATTTGCATAACATTAGGTGAAAAGCCAGTTGAGGATATACTACATGGACATTTTGTAAAACAGACTCAATCCCCTGTCTGTGAAGGGGAACCAGGCTCAGAGCACAGTTTTACAAAGGCAACAAAAAGCCAGAAAATACCCAGAGGTTCTGCTTGATGCCAACACTGCCCAGCAAAAAATGTGAAAAGACACTGAATAGTTAATGGACCCATCACTATGGTACATAAAGCAGACAGTGCCAGGGTGATATAAAATCTCCCCAGAAGAATGAAAAGGTGTTTACCAAAAAGTGATTATGAGTTATGAGCTCACAGAAAGGGCAGGGCTTGTGCTAAATGTCCCAACACGGTCGAGGCACCTTTAATGCAGTGGCTGTGCACTCAGTAACAGGGCATGCCTTGTTATCCACAATTCCCATCTCTCAGCAGGGATAAAAATTTCTGTTTGGGATAATTTTTAACTTTTAAATATCAAATAATATTCATTTTCTTGGAATTCTGCCTTTTAGCAAAAAGAACAATAACTTCAGATTTTTTTAATAGCCTTCATCATTCAGCAATCATGCCAAGAAGATTAATAGTAACAGCCATATTTTATTATTTTTATAGGAGGTTGTGGGGGAAATGATTGTTAGTTTCTCTGTCAAATGAAGGTAACTCTGACCATCACTTGTTCTAGGGAAACTTCTGTGCAACTGGTTCAGTAGTCCAACTTTAGGAAACATCATTACTGAAAAAGAGGAAAAAACAGCCTTAAAAATTCAGTGCACAGAAAAAATCTGCAGTGCCCAAACAAAATCAATAGCGCAGTATGAAAAATAGCATAGTAAGTAAAAT
Organism: Acanthiza pusilla; assembly: GCA_036630365.1. Taxonomy (NCBI): domain Eukaryota; kingdom Metazoa; phylum Chordata; class Aves; order Passeriformes; family Acanthizidae; genus Acanthiza; species Acanthiza pusilla. The sequence continues at coordinate 6,582,711 of JAXCHO010000001.1, forward strand.
AGCTGATCTGGTAGCTTTTTGAGAAATGCTTCATTCTGATCTGAAATTTCAACTAAAAAAAAATACAAGTTTTGCAGCTAAACTTGTGTTGATGTTTTTAATGAACTCCAACCTGACCAAAAAGGGCCTATTTCTGGGCCTCATTTGGAGGCAGTTGCTCACACTAAACACATGGGAAAGCTTTTTGGGTACTTTTCCCTCTCCCTGTGCATAAAATCATTTAGGTGGGAAATGACTCCTCAGATCATTGAGTCCAACCATTAACCCAGCACTGCCAAGCCACCATTAAACCCTGTCCCCAAGTGCCACATCTACACATCTTTTAAATCCATCCAGGCATGGTGACTCCACCACTTCCCTGGGCATGCAACCCCGTGAGTGGAATACTGGGAGTTTTTGTCTTCGTTTGTTCTGAAGATGTGTGTTTTTGCAGCCTGAGTCAACCTGGCTCATTCCTCTCCCAAAGCCACCCCTTGCACCAGGTGCTGATAAGAAAAGGAGATCCTTGTGAGGGCCCAATGAGCACATCTGCTCCCCAGCGTGATCAGTAGGTTTTAAACTGAACAGGAAAGAAAGAGGTGGATGTAATTCCCTTCCTCTGAGGAAGCTGTGGAGGAGGTGAGGCCATGCTCAGCTCTGCCAGCAGCATCTTCTCAGCAGGATGGTGAGTGAAGGCTGCTGCTTGTGCAGCCCTTCCGTTGTACCCCCGTGCCAGATCAGCCTGAATTGTGTGGAGCCTGCTCTGGGATTAAACCAAGGAAGTTTGTGGCTGCCAGCTTTGGCTTGTGTTCCAAAAACCAGGTTTTCCCTTATCAAGTGTGGTTTGTCTATCCTGCTGCAAATGAGCTTTTTTATAATAGACCTTGATGAATCATAAGCAATGGAGAAACAATGTAGTGGGTGTGCAAGAATAGAAATGATCCTTAAAATATGTTGGGGTGAAACAAGGATTGGAAGAAGATAGCAATTGTCTCTTTATCTGTAAAAGTTTTCCCCACCCAGGATCAGTCTTGAGAATCTTCCTGCCTTTTTTTCAAAAATAAAGGCTCTGTTATATCCAAAACACTTCAGAGTTATTTCATCTCCTGTTTAACTCCTGGCTAATAATTTCATCTTTCATTTCCTCCTATTGTTCACCCTGGCATGCATCCCATCTATTATAAGCCCCAGATATCAGAAAGTAATTTTTTTTAGATTTAAGGAGAGGGAAGTAAGAGTCAGCTGGTTTGAAGTAAGGTTTTTATAGCAGCACAAGTTCTGGAAGCGTTGTGCAGAGACTGGTGTTAAAGAAATAGCTCCACGGAAGGAAAGTGGAGTGAGGAGACAAAGCTTTCTGTAAGAGCTGTATTACTGCCAAAGCAAGGGTAATTGCTGCTATTTAGGACTCTAATACAAAATGGTGTTTTGCAGACACTGAGGAGAGATATGAAGTTTTCACAGGCATGAAGTAGCCACTAGATCAACACTCATGGGAGCTGGCCTTTTCTTAATATCTCCAGCTAATTATTGCACTGAAGTAGTTGGCTGCAAAGCAGCCTTTGAAGAAAATTAAAATGTCTGTAAATATGGCATTTGCCTCTGTGTGTGCACACACGGAGACACAAACTGCAGAGTCCATCAGCCACCCTAGAGTACGTGTCTCACATCAGGAACTGGCTCAGCCCATTGAATCTCTGGTGCTGTGCTGCTTCCACACCTTCCTTCTTTCCGCTGACAGAGGCTGCTCTGAGACTTTATGTTCCTTTTGTCTCATGAAGGTGGGTCAGATTCCCAAAAATATCACGAAACCTGGGCTAGCAGTCCTGTCTGAGAGTGCTGGGTGTAGCCTTGCAGCTCTGCTAGTGACCCCACGTGCATCCCTTTTCCCTCCCACACCCACAGCAGAATGCACAGAGGTGTGCGAGTGCTCTTGGGCCATTTTGGCAGGGCAGGCTGATGGGGCTTTCTGCAGGACACATAAACTCATCCTACTGGCAGAACAGAAGGTGCAAATATTGCTGTTTTATTTGCACTTCTGGTCCTCATTCAGTTCAGAAATAAAATGTGGAGCATGGGATAGTGCATCACAAGGAGTCCCAAATCGTAGGAGAGACTCTACAGATGAGATTAGGAGCAGGATATCTGATTACTGTCCTGGACTGGCAGAGCAGTCTCAGTCACTGTGGGTTTTCTCTCCTTGCCCTCAGATGTGAGGGATGCCTTATAATCTGTAATGCTCATGGCTGGTTATGCTTTGATGTGCAGCAGCTTTCAACTGATTTTTAGGGCTAATAACAAGGGAGGTGTGGCAATTCTCTTTTGTACCAGTTGTCTGAACCTCTTAGAGGGATACAGGAATAAGTTTTCTTGTGGCACATGCTGTTGCAGATTGATGGTTCATTGTGCCAATGCACTGTGTGTTATTAATGACCTCTATTTCCAGCAGCTCCCTAGGACTTGCAGTCACTGCACTGTTCAGGTGTAATCCAAAATCCCTTGAATCTTCCAGCACTTCCAGTGACTCTGATGTGCTTAAGATTAGTGTGCCAGGACATAGGTCTGGCCCCACAGAGGTCAATTTTTAAGTACTGTACTGTTCTGGATTAATTATTGCTCACCTGTAGCTGTGGTTTGGATTTGATGAAGAGTTATGATGATAACCGGGTTCTCACCCTTTATGGGAAGGCAGCACTTCATAAATACTGAACTGTGCTCTTTCTACGTCAGTGCTGGTTTCCTACAAACCTGGAAATGAAATTACGTGGCTGCTGTCTTAGGAGTGTAGCTATTGAATAGCTATTGCTTAAAGGTCACTCTGAAATACATAAATAAGGGAAGGAATTCCATATGGTCCAGAAAAACAAACAATGCCACATGGCATTTCTGAAGAGGGAGAAAGAGTGTGTTTGCTTATTTTCTTGCAGTATAAAGACAGAGCAGTGTCTGGTGAGAGAAGCAAGAATTGGTAGATTATGCCCAACTGAGGCTCCCTAAAGATCCTTGGGGTGGGAGAAGATATGGATATGCTTGTCTGAAGGTTCACTGAAGCTGTTACGTGGCTCTAAATCATAGTGAGAAGTCAGTGTTAAACATTTGGAGACCCAGAAAGGTGACCAGGAGTCAATATTCTCATTCTACTCTTCTGTCAGTAATCTGTTATAAAGAAAGGCTGCTCTGAGGCAGCAAAGAGTTAACAACTGCAACAAAAATCCTAGACAGATTAAACATTAAATTATTCTGACACTCATTATATTAAACAGTTAATTATTTACTAGTGGCACTAGAGAGAGCACACAAATTCTCTAGATCAGAACAAATGCAGTGATGCAGTCCAGGCTATTTTTAATAGCAGCGCTTTGGACACAGTGTGCTGAATCTGCTGTGTCCCGTCACTGTGTGCATCATTTAAAGCTTTTATAAACAGCCATGTTTCTTCAGGAGTCAGACATTAGGCAAGCACTGGGGCAGCGTCACGGGAGAGTGACACAGCAGCGTCATAAACACTCACAGAGATCCAAGCAGGGCCTTAAGATGGCTAAATGTTTGGGAAAACAGATTTTCTGGGGACGATGGGTTGTTATGGGATTTGGAAGGCTGCACTGGCTGCGCCAGCAGTGTGTAAAAAGCAAATTCTCTCGAGCTTCCAAATTCCCAGAATCCTCCTGAGGCCCGTGCCATTCAAAATAGCAGCACTTTGCTGGAAAACCCTTTCAGCAAAGGGTAATGTATTTCTTCTGGTCCTTGCAGGAACATACTGAGAGCAGAGGAAACTCCTGTGAGCATCAGGAGAATGCCACCTCTCCCTCTGTCCCAAGCTGGCTGTGTGGAGATGAGAGGAACTCCCAAATGCATGGACTTCCTCTCTCCTGCGAGGCTACTGCATTCAAACTGTGCATGCAGGAATGACAGCATGAAAATCCTGTCAGAGTTGTAGAGGGAGTGATTTCAGTGTACAGAGTGTTCTAGTGTGTATAAGTCACTCTGTTTTTTAAGTAGCTGCACTTCTTGTGTAACAGCAGCACAGCTCAGAGCCCATTTCCTTGGAAACATTTCATTGCCAGCAGCTGCCTGCTGCTTTCCGGTGTGGAAGGGGGTGTGGGTATTTGGGAAGTGTGCTGCTGTTTCTCTTCCCTTTTTTTCATCTTAAATGCGAGTTCTGGAGCTGACCTGCCACACAGCACAAAGATGAGCTGCAAGGAGCTGGTGCAGTTGCTGTGGGACCCTGTGCATGGACTACAGTGAGCTGCTTTTTGGGAATCTGACTGCTGTGGATCCTTGGAGGAGAGAGCTGTTGTGTCCCAGAGGAAGGCAGTGCATAAAAAGAGGGAAGAGTATTCTGTGTATGAATAGGACATAACCACCCCATTGCCTCTGTGCAGGCTGCAAACTTTTTACAGTTGGGATGGGCTTTTTGTTGGTTTGAATGCAGTGGACCCTTACCCCTACTTGAATTAGAGAGACAAACTGAATATGAGTAACGTCAGAAAATGTGTTATCTAACTGACCTTCAAATAACATTATTTAAGAGCAGTGACAAATGCACTGACAAACCTTTGGGAAAAAACCCTAAAAGATAAGCAGTAAGTGTGTTACTTAAACACAAAAGGGAAATGCAGAACTGATGTTCAGAGTCTGTTCCCTGTGCTGTACACCCATCCAACTGATGCAGTTCCCAGGGATGTCTTGGCAGCACTTGTTGCATCCTGCCCCAAGGGAGATGACCCTTGCTTCTCTGAGAGGGGAAAAAACGTCCCTTCCAGGATTCAATAGCACAGTTCCAGTCTGACCATGTACTTTCTGATGACTTGCTGAGGTCATATGCATTTACTTACCCAATTCCTGTGTAATAAAAATTGGCAAACTCCTTTGGAGAGAGCCTTTGGCTCTGCACTTTGAGCAGCATCAGACTGCTGAGCAGTGCCTCTTGTCCTGACAGCTCACACGATGCTGTGAATTGCTGTGGCTTATTTCTGTATGCTGGAGCAAGGAGAGATCTAAGGCAGAGAGGCCCAAACGGAGCAGGGAGAAAGTGCTGCCTCTTGCTATGAAAAGCCACCCTAAACAATTCATGTGGGATTAGAAAGGTCACATTGTGGAGTGTGTGGAGTCATCACTGACAGCACAAAGGAAGAGAACGTGTGTTCTTGATTTGTCATCATTAGTGAGGGATTGGGTGGTGAAAGTGGGGTTTATAACTGTTGCCTTACAAAATGTAAAGATCAAAACTATGGGAACAGGGAGAGAGATTCTTGTTGCTATTTCAGTCTGATGGGAACGCTGATGATAATGGAGCAAGGAGAAGGGAAAAAAAAAATGGAAATTTGACTCTGCATATTAGCACAGAAATCAGAACTTTTAAAAATTTGTTCATATTTTTTCCCAGACGAAACTTATGGAGAACGTTAAATGAATACAACTGAAATATGGTGTAACTAAAACTTCTTTCAAGTACTGCCCCCCAAATAGAGCGCAATGTCACAGGGCTGTGCCTCTATCTTCTTTCTAAGGACTTTTTAAGCATATGTAGTGTGAAACACCTCTACAAAAGTCAAAATGTGAATGCTGTGCACCCTGCCATGGCTTTGTTTGCACTCAAGAAAACAGGAGCTTAGCCTAAGAGAGCTCTGCTGCTGTTCTCAGCCCTTGAAGCAAGTTTCCCTTCAGCTGCCTGATAAATCACATCAGCTCCATTGGCACAGAAACCTTTGCAAAAGTATTTAATATCTGGGAAGAGCAATGGGTAGTGTGGTAGGCTCAGAGCACCTGAGGAGGCTGGCTCAGTTTTAGGAGCCATCCAAACACCTGCAGCTCTTAGGGCTTTAAAAAGTCAGTGTCTTTGCTGTGGTGCAGTGGAAGCTGTGGCAGTGGGATCTAACTGAAGGGGCAATCCTCGGGGCTGGGATCGCTGAGGCCATGGCAGTGGGGTCTGGGGGCTGCCCCAGGGGAGCTGCTGCTGCACAGGGGCTGGCTCATCACAGCTGCTGTCAGCTGGAAGTGCCAAATGACAAAAGGGGTCACACAGCCTCCAGCAAAAGTCATGAGGACAGGAGAGGGATGGGGTAGTGAGGCAGAGGAGGGAAAACACAGAAGGCCCACAGGAAAGGCAAGTGAGGCATTTTCTGTCTGGATATACGCTGTAGTATATTGCTATTGCTAATTGGCAATAGCCCTTTTGAGGTTGAATAAATCCAAATATTGATTGTGACAGAGGTATTGAGAGCTCTCGTCTTAAAATAAAACTGTTGATTTTTTAAAATGAAATCCTCTATTATAAAAACAGACTTTTGTTTGCCCTTCTTTTGGGATAACTGCTCATGTACTGAACCTGGGACACAGCAAAGGACTTGCATTTCATCAAAAAGTGTTAAATGGGAGATGAACATAACAGAACCTTGGTTTGCTCAAAACCCAGAGCACTCAAAAATGCAGTATGTCCTCTTCTTGCCTATCCTCCCTGTTTTGATATTTATCCACAGCTCTGTATTCCCTACTGGTTTCATTTTGCCAAATTTAAAACTTTTGGCATTGCAAAACTACCAATGATGCACTAGGACTCTAAAATGAATCGTTATTCTTTGTCTGCTCTGAAAAGACCATAAACTAAACTTGACTCTTTCTCCATATATTAAGCTCAGCTGCTGCTTCCCTTTCTGATTTAATCTGCAATAGGTGGTTGTCATATCCTGAATACTTCTCCACCTGGATCTGTCTGTGGTTTCCATAAAAAGTCAGGCATTCATACAGGAGAAATGCAATATGCACATAAATCCAGCATACCATTCTTTACAGAAGGCTGAATCCTTTATCATCCGTCCCATGACAAAGCCTGAGTGGTTGCAGCAATGTTCCCTCACAGATTGCATCTCCAGAATATGAGCACCACAAACTTTACGCTTTCTGGAATAAACACCACAGTTAAAATGTGAATATATTTCTGCAGACGCTGCAGTGTCACTGCAGTGAAGAACAAGCGGTGTTACTGATTCAGCTGAAATGCTTCTTGCAGAGCAAGCATCAAAGCAAGGCTGTTTTATCAGTTTACATACTTTGAGCAGAGAGTTTATTTCTTGTGTAATCCTCCCCGAGGCACTCCGGTGGCTGAGCAGAACCCTTGCAGAAGCGTCTGCTTCCTGCTCTGTAAATGTAATTTCTGCTCCCTTCCCTCTGTTTTTGGGCTGACTTCTGTGAGTTCTTTGTATGTGCTGTTTCTGAATCTGAGAGAGATCTGTGTTATGAAGAAAACATGGATTTGGATTTTTAAAGCCTTGTCGGCTTTGGACAAAAATGGCTGATTTGCTTTGAGATCAGCCTCATCGCACTGTGAAAGTGAGCTGAAACAAACAGAGTGGAACAAGGAGTGATTTTTTCCATGTGCAGGGATCACACCAGGACTGAAAGCTACTGTGTGTTGCTCAGCTGCAGGTCTGCAGCATTGCACTTGAGCCATCTGCTCCTAGGCCCTCTGGCTGCGAGAGAGCCTTGGTAAAATCGATGAGCTGTGAGCAGTGTGAGATAGGTTGGTCTCTACCAGCCAGAAATGACTTTAGATAGTGCACTTTAATGAAGGGTCCTGCAGCACCACATCCTTCTCATTCTCTTCTCCTGTTTTTGTGATCTCCTCCCGATATTGAGGTGGACATCTTATAAAGGTAATTTACACCCTGAATCAATTGTGACAACTGTAAAAAGCAGCTTATTAGCTGTATCTTTTCATTGGTTCCAGCTCAGGGAATCTTCCTTGTGTGAATTTCGTGGGAGACCTACCAAGAAAAAGATTAAACTGTTTTAGGACATAGGTGAGGTGGGTTCATTGCTTTCAAGGGTGAAATACCTGTCTTGGGTGGGAAGCCCATTGCAATTCCTGCAAAGCAGGTGTTTTGTGTTTAAAGGCTTTTCTCCTGGTAATATTCACAGGGCACTGAATTGATGGATGTTTTTGCTGCTTGTAGCAAAACCTGGGCAGTGCAGATCGAGTCATGCTGAGAGATGTGCTTCAGCACACGTGTCTCCTGTTGTTTCCTACTCCCATGCCCTGCTTCCAAAACCAGGCTGAGGTTCCCCTTGGATGTTTTGGTTTACACACAATTAATGTCGTGGCTCCTAGGAAATGATGCTGCCTAAGCTGAGAAATAGTGTAAGACCTGCTGTTACCTTGATTTCCTACTTGTGTTGAAGTAGGACTTGCATTTGATGGTTGGACTTGTTGATTTTTCCCAACCTTAGCAATCCCAAGGAGCCCAAGGGTTCGGTTGCTGTGGGACTGGGCCATCTTCAGTCCTCTCTGGCTCGGCTGACGATGCACTCAGGAGGTGAAAGGGTTCCCCTTCTTGGTCTGGGGGTCTCTTTTCACCTCCGATGTTCTTCTCACCCCTACTGCCACCTGTGCTGTTTCTCTCCCAAATGAAGCTGCCAGCATCAGCTTTCCTTGGGCTGGCTAAGCCCATGCGGCAGTTTTGAGGAGGGAGAGCAGGCACAGCAATTCTTTTTTTGGGGACACTTTGTTCCTAAGCACAGGAAGTTGTAAAATTGCTGATAACAAGTTAGTTCATTCATAGCTGATGCCAGAAATGACTGCCTTCTGTCAAGGCAATGCCTTAGTGAAAAGGAGCTGTGATTGAGTAAAGCAGGGAGTTGTCAGTTCTTTCAGATACAGTGGATGCTTTTTTCACCTAGAAGTCTGTTATCTTCAACCATTTCTCTCAGAGGAGTAGTCAGTCTTTATCCAGGTTGGACTCTGTTATTTTTACTAATTAACAGTGCTTCTCCGGTGCTGTTTCTCTGTTGTGGCTTCTACTGACCAAATGCCAAAGGTTATTTTCTGAGCTGTTGTAAATTGTTGACATTTCAGCTCCTGTATTGTTACTGAGACCTTCTGAGAAATATTTTGTAAATGCATTTCCCAACATCACGCTAACGGTATATTTACTTCTTGAGATGTAAGAAGGTATGTTAGTCCACAGAAGAAAACATCCCAACACTGAAACATTATTCCTGGAACTAAATAGCCATGCTACTTTTATGCTTATAATTTAAATCAAATGAAGTTACGGACGAGTGACAGGATGTCTCTTGTTTCAGAGAAAACTCATTTTGTCTTTTTTTTGCATTCAGCACAGAAAGACAAGGATTAATTTTGTTGAAGAGTTTCCTATTTCATGTACTTAACGTACTTGTGGAAAAACAAATTATCTAGGGGGGTGGATTTTGGTATTAATTCCATTTTCCTGCCTTTGGTTCTGCCCGATATCTCTGGAACATCAGGAGATATGTCATGACTGCAGGGAGGACAGTTCATGGCTGTTTCTGGTTGCAGTCACGTCCAGGAATCCAAACAACATTACTGGACATGCTGGAGCACAGATTATTTGCAACAAGGGCACATTGACCCAAACCTTGGTTTTTGTTACCACTTCTATTTTTTTGTGGGCATTTTTTAGGCGTGACCTTGGCTGTAAAATGCTGCTAGTTCATTCCCCCTCTGGTTTGTGGCTTCCCTCCTGAGACTTGCACTGAGGGTCATGATTACATTGGCTCTGAGAGTCAGTCTCCTTTTCCAGGGTCTTGTGTCCTCTCTCCATGAGGTATCAGCTGAAGTTTCATGGAACTATCTTGGTACAATGCATAACCCTGACTCTAAATTCTGCTGCTATTCACCTGTTGGGGAAGAGGGTTTGGGGGACTTCAGGGCAAAATCATTCCAGACAATCATCCTGACAAGGTAGTCTCCTTACTGCCTTGGAAGAGCCCTGGTGAAGCTGTGAGAGAAGTGCAACTCGTTGTGACTGTCCCCTATGACTTGTGCCTTCTGTCTTTCTAACATTGGGTTTAGATTCATGAAGAACTGTTCTTCAAGGCAGATATCCTGAATAAAGGCTTTTCATCCAGACCCAAGAAAAAGATTAGTCTTCCCAACCAGACTGAAGTTCTTGCTGACACAAATTTGCTGTTGCAACTGTTCCATCTATCACTCTGCCTTTGGGATGGCAAATGGCAATGAAATTGTAATGACTACTTTAGATTGTTCCATTTTAGTTTGGTAAACATGGTGTATATAACTCTACCCAGGACTATACTTGATGGGATACAATCTAGGAATTCAGTATTTAGATACAATAATGTCTTGGCATCTTTGTTCTTATCCTTTTTTGCTTACGCAGGAGCTTTAGAAGACCTCAATTCTTAAATAAATATATATATATATAAAAAATATATAAAGTATATATAATATAATATATGCATTATATAATATGTATTATATTATATATATTACATGTATTATATATTAGTTATATATTAATTATATATTAGTTATATATATCTATATATCTATGGCTCTTTGTGTTATTGAGATAGAAGGGTTAGAGGAGTTCTTCAGTTTAAAAGGAGTTGTGGAATTCTTGGCTGCTCTGAGGGATCTGAGCCTGGGTTCTGCCCTAGTTCTCTCCTTTCCAGTGTGTTGCATTAGCAGTAGAGGCAGAACAGCCAGACACTGGGGGAGAGGGAAATCTGCTGTCACTCCAGCCAGCTCTGAGAGCCTCTGGGTCCTCCTACAAGCTCTTACTGGGTCCCTGAAGTTGGTTTATACTTCTAAACAGACATATCCAGCTATGTTGCAAGAAGTGAATGGCTCTTCACCCTTAACAGTCTGCACAGATAAGGACTGTTTGCTGCCACAAAACCTGTTTTCCAGAGTAATGAAGTAAAGCCACCAGGATTGGTGATAAGGGCTTGCTTTTCCTAGACAGGATTCATCCCAGGAGAGCGTGGTGCACAGTAGTCAACAGCTCTAACACTGCTGCAGCAGAATAACCATTCATCTGAGGTACTTCCTGGCCTGTGAGTACTACTGAGGTTTTTTTTTGTAGCCTCTAGGAATGGCTTTTAGATGGAGTCATTAGATGTGGTGCAAGTAATTTAATGGTAAAATTTTAGTAGCATGTGTGCATGCTATACTCTGGTTGGGAAAGGGATACGATCCTTATTATTGCACGGGGAGTTGAAATCCTCCTAAATGTGCCTTGCATATGTTTTTAAGAGAATTAAATTGCAGGACTGGATTATCCCATGGAGAGTATGTCTCTGCTCAGAAAACAAATCGGGGTGTAATGTTACACACACTGTAGGTCTTGAGTGTGTTGGGTTTGTGCCTCTTGTGACAAGCCTGCTGCTCAGTTATGGGCAGCTTTCTGCATAAATCTCACTGCATGTGCCACCAGAGCCACATGCTTCCATGGCCGCAGTGGCTGGGTTGTGCTGATACAAATTTAAGCAGGATTTGTTCATTAAAAAGAAAATGTGTGTGGTTCTAATAAAATTCCACCTTGTTTTGTACTCCTGTTCAGCCCTGGTGATTTCTGCAAAGATAGGACTAACATCAGCTCTGGCTTTGAAAGTTTCAGCAGAGCAAGACTTGCCATTACGCATTGCAGAATTTCTGTCACCGTTAAAAGTTACGTTCACGAAGGGAAAGGCATTCTGTTAGAGGCTGGTTGTGTTTCCCTTGGTTATTTTTATTTTCTGTGGTGTTCAGAGCAGCACAGCTCACAGAATTAACTGCCCCCCTTTAATGGAATGTGAGTGTGAAGCTGCTGAAAACAGCTGGAGGACCAGGGTGGATGGGAAATTTGCACTAACAGGGCTGAGAAACATCTGCCCTGCCAGTCTCTCAATTCTGCTGGTTCCGCTTCATTATTTAGAGCAGAGAGAACACTTGAGTCTGTTTTTTTTCCTCCTTGCAGAGTGGATGCAGTAACATTTTTCCTGGTGATTTGTACAGATAAGGTAGTGATTCCAAGTGTGTTTCGTGATGCAAGAATTGCTTTAGGAGACTTTCAGATAATTAAGTGAAGAACACAAAATTGTCTTGCTGTTTCATCGATCAGTGTAAAATGCTGCCTGTGATTAACATCTCCATTAAAAGTAATCTCTTGAACTGCTTGAAAAAAATGTTTCGAGTGTGACATATCGGTAGATAAAAAATAAAGTACTGAGCAGTGCAATGTAGTGCCACAGTCAGTTTGAAGGTTACAGTGTAGATCAGGCTGGTGCTGGACCCCAGAACTACTTTTTTTTTTGTAAAGAAGCAAGCATGTAGAAAATTTTGCTTTTCTGGTTATGACAACTCCTATATTTGTAGATTTTGTCTGAAACACAGTGATGAATAATGAAATGCATACATCTGAAAGTAACATGACATTCTATAATAATTTATTAAATATTTCCAATAAACCTTATACAGATGCATAGCATCCATTAGAGGGCAGGAGCTTCAGGGTTTTCATTCCCAGGATGGGCACTTGGCTTCTTTTTGCTTGGAATAAATCTTTTGAATTGCTCATTGTGTTATTGGCTCCAGGGGTCACTTTCTTCCCTGACACGAGTGTTGCAAAGACCACTCAGTGTCAGTCTGTAGAGTTAATTAAGGCACAAAGGTACTACAGAAGGCAGGAGTCAGGCACAAACAAGTGTTTATATGTTGTGTATTTGAACTACATGCACCAGGTAGGGCTCTTCAGACAATAAACTGTACTGAAGTCTCATCAATCACACAACTTTGCACGTCCCCCAGAATGGCACTTGGAGGTCAGCCTGTATTGCTCCAGAAAAGCACTGACCTGACCAGGTTACAAATGCAACCTGCTCAAAGTGACAAGAAACACAGCCATGGTTAGAAATGACAGCAAAAATAGAAAACTTCGTACTCAATTCCTCTGATTTCATCTTCAAGAAGAATCAGCTGTGGGTTCTCTGCTAGTGTGCTCTTCTGCTCTCCTTCAAAGCAGCCCTGCCCCATGTTGATGTGCTCCTGTTGGAGGATGTGACCAGCAGTTATTTTCCGGAGTTTGGGATGAGGAAACCCTCAGGGCTTTTGTATCTTCCCATTAAATACAAAGAACCACTCTCCTGATCGACTTCTCTGAAATCACCGCTGTCCTAGGCTGGTTCTTCAACAACTGAGCAGCTTCTTCGTGCACTTGTTGCCCATATTGGAGCATCCTTAATGGACAAAATGCTGATAGTTTGGAAAATTCAGCACAGGATGACAAAATAAATGGTGGGTCTAGCTGTTCTGAGCATCATGACAGCAGTTTGTCTCCTCTGAAGGCCAAGTTCAGCACATGATGGCACCAACAATGCAATGTCATTAATGTACCTTCAACTTTGCTTATTGGCTCATCATAATGTGCTGAATCTTAGCAGAATGAGGAGCTGGGTCATCCCTTGGATTTGTTGATCTAATCCAGCAGGAGGTTTGCTTTACGAAGAAAACGCAGGTGAGGCTTTGTGTGACTGACTTGGATAATTGAATGTTGGAGGGAATGTTGCTGGCTGGAGGGTCCCCCTGAGGTACCAATGAGTGAAAACACAATGTATTTCATACAAAAAAAAGCAATGGTGGCAAATAAACATGGAAACAGTCTCATTTGAGCCAGCCAGGTGGTGCAAACAGGTTCTTCCCCCCATCTTGCGTTATCACAACCCCTGTGTGGTGTGAGGAAAGCAGGGGACCAAGCAGCAAGTGCTAGAGAGAAAAGAAACCAATTTGAATGTCCTGGACATTATTAGATGAGTAAAAGGGACTCCATTCCTCATTTGCCTGGTCCTGTTAATAAAATGTATTATCAGGAAACTTGAGGATCTCCTAACCCATTCACTGGCAAAAGAGCTCTCATTAAAGCTGCAATCAATTATAGAAATGCCAAGGATGTTGAAAATTAATTTCACTGGTGGTTCACCTTCAAATTTTTTTCTTTGCCCTGAAGGAGAATGGATCAGAGGAGAGCTGGATAATAACTTTATAAAAAAGAAACAGTTACAAATTTAATAATTAAGGTACAGCTCTCCTCAGATATAGGGCGTCTGACCAATTCAATGGGAAGAACACATGGATTGAAGATTGAAGGTGTGCCAGTCATGAAGCCACCAGGAGAGCTGAAGAACAGGAGAATGCTTTAAAGGATGGACACCAAAGGTGCATGGAAATGTCTTCAGGAAGATAAATAATTTAGGAACAGAAAGCCTAATTGGATTCATAAGAGAACCACTCAAATTTTAGAGAAGCCACCAAGAGCAGTCACTGGTGAGGTACCTTAAGATGCCACCACTGTGGTATGAAATATCTACCAAGAGGAAGAGTTCTGCTGCTCACCCAAGCTCTTCTCTAAGCATCAGATTTAGTGAAATTGAGTTCTGGTTTCTTGTTTTCCAGGTTAAAGTAGCTAAGCGATTTTGTTTGAGTATGGGAAGAAGAACAGTATTGGTTACAGGCTCTATTTTCTCCCCCGGCAATATTCCTCCTGCATTCGGTGAGTGAAGGCTTTGGAAAGATTTCTCCTAATGTCCATGGAATCTTTGGGCTCCTGTGTAATTTAAGAGCTTGTTTTGTGCAAGGCACTTCAGCCTTTGCAACATCAAGACAATGACTCCAGCTGAAGTAGAAATGTCCCTCTGCATTGGTTCCAAACATTGGGAGAGGCTAACTTCAAAGTCCTTAAAAGGGCAAATTTTTAAATAGTTGGACCTGGGAAAGGTCTACAGGGACAGAAGGGGAAAAGGCATCTAAGAAGAGAGCTGTTAAAGTAAGATCTCAAGTTCTCTGTTTAGAAGAAGCCAAAATTTCAAGAGGGAATTGACCTTGAATTGGTTTGGATTAGATTTTATTTCTGATTAATCTGTCCCTTGATATATATGTCCAGAAAAAAGCCACAATTCTGTTTAAATCTTTTGAGTGATATTAGAAAATAAACATTTCAATTTGATTTGAAGGAGTTAAACAGTGTGGTCACACTTGAAGACACTATATTAAAGTGCTGACAGATGTCCAGGTCCACTTTCCTCCATAATTAAAGCCCTGCTTGAATAAAACCTGAAAGGTTGTTGCCAGATCTCTTCTTTCAGCCTTCTTTCATTACATTTGAGGTTCAGGTTTTGTATAAACCTTGGCAGAAACTTGAGAACCACAGTGAAATCCAGACTATATTTGACAAATAGAAATGAGCGTGGCTGGGCACTTGTGGCCAAGTGCATTTTGGAGTTTTATGACTCTTTGCAACGGAGACTTCAGTCATCAGTTGTGGTGTTCTTTGAAAATTAGTTTGTCTCTCTTTTTGTCCCCAGAATTAGGATGTTTGCAATCTAAAATTCAAATATTTTTATTTCTGTTGCAATATTGGACCCAAAGCTTTCAACACAAATATTTTACTTCTCATTTGCTTGTTTCCCACTCAGAAGTGGGGACTTTTTGCTGTATTTGCTTCAAAGCAGTGGTTTTGAAGTAAAACCTTGATTATTTTGTTATGGATGCTCATTCTAACAGCATGGTCAAGCTGTTATGCTTTGTTCATGCCCACACTTCACAAGGTCCCACTCAGAAATCTATCTCCTCTACTGTAACTAGAATCCATCACACTTTTTCTGCTGTATGGCTTTGTAGCAAGATCTTATCAGCCAAAGCTATGGTCTTCTATGCCTATTATCTTCCATGAAATCCCTGACTAAGATTTATTGATCCTTGACTCCTATTCCAGCTCTGTCAGAAGCAGGGCTTCCATTTTTTTGGAGTGGAAGAGGTGGGTCTGGGCAGCTGTTCTTAAGCAGTTCCAATGCTGTGTGTGAAATTAGCTGCTCCATCCTAAATTTTTGCTCTGAGTGAAAGGTATTTGCAATGCTCCTTTCTGCAAGTGGGGCTGAGGTACCTCACACACTCTGCTCCTTGGGGAATGCAGATGACAGGACACCTTTGGGAGGCAAGGTAATAATCACTGAAGTCAGGTAGAAAGCTTGTTTTATCTGCCGAACAGAAGGGTGTCTCAATGACTTTGCCACTGCTAAATGCCCCAAGGACAAGAAACAGGCAGAGTGCTGTGGCAGGGTAGGGAAAGCAGCTGAGAACAAGTCTTAGCCTTTTCCTCTGATCTGGAAAAAAAACTTCAGGTGTTTGTGATCTGTCTGAGAGTACACAATTCTAAAAATATTGCTGGGATGGACTGGGGGGTCCTTGCTGTGATACTGCACCAAATCACTGTGGGGTATCCGCAGTGTCTGATTATCTCTGTGTCAACCTTTATTACAACTGCAGAGTCTCTGCTCTTCTGAGATGAAATTTTCCCTTAGCTGTCTCAAAAGGCTCAAGCACAAAGCAGGCTGGGTTGAACACTTTATCCTGAGGTGAACTGTGCTCTTAGGAAACGCCCTGTAATTGTACCCAGCCCACGCTGGGTTTTTGTCCTGTTGCAGTGATATGTGTCTATGTTTCAGTGTAAGTGGGTGAGGGCTGTAAGATCTGCAAAAGTTAGTAATTTGACACTTAAGCGGGGGGGAAATGCAATTGTTTGGCAGTTTTGAGAATGATTTGCTTGCTGTCAGATATTCATCTGCTACCTTTGAAAGAGAACTCTTTCTGTTAGAAATTATTGAGTTATATAGTTATTTTAATGCCTGTGCATTCTTAGTACTTTTAAAGAGAAGGGACACAGTCTTTTCTTATTTTCATTAATTAAAACCTTACTTCTAATTGTGGAAGAGTGGTTGAATCATGAACAGGTTGGGGCTACTTCCATACAGTATCACCCTGATGGCTGAATATCTACAATATTCTGTCTGCACATTTTCTGCAAATTCGTCCACAGGAATCTTAATAAATGAGGCTGTATCTAAAAACCTCTGATTCCTGAGCAAATCCAACTGTCAGTCAATAGACATAGAAAGGAAATATTGACAAAAGCAGGGCACTAACCAGAAGCAAATTTCAGAATTTGCCCTGTAGAGAAATGTGGATGCTCATGTGAGAGAAAGAGGTTTCCAGCTGGAAGAGGCTGATGGCATGTGGGGGGACACATGCCTTGGGAAAAAGATCGGTGCAGACATCTGGAGCCCAGAAATGGGATCCAAACTGGGGAAAGAGCTGAATACGTTCTGATACCTCAATATTTGGGGTTATGGACTGGTGCTGGTAGGGAGCACCTACGGGCATTTATTCAAGAAGCTGTTATGCTGAGCAATTAAATAAAAACTCAATGTTTATTCCAAACACACTTTAGTTAGGCTTTATCTCATACTGTTACTTTGGAAATACTTTAATGCTCAACCATGCTTGAAGTTGTTTTAAACTTGAATACACAACACCCCCAAAAATACTTGATTACCTAAATTTACTCTTGTGTTGAGCATTTTAAATTTGCTTTATTGCAACTTCACTGCAGTTTTATTTTTAGTTAGTTCCTAGTGAGAATGAATAAACAGAAGGCCATATCCAAGATTTCTACATAGGTTATCTTAGACATAATTTTTTTATTTGCTGCTTGTAATAACTCCTAAGTAATGCTGTAGGTACTGCAGAAAATAAATAGTGCATGTTTAATTTTAGAGGAATTACATAAATATGGCAAAGTAAATAGAAAGCAGCAGGGGAAAAAGGTTGCTGGTTCAGATGTTGAAGGCAGGGTGGGTGAGATACTCTGGGTCTTAGCAGGAGGCAAAGCCCTACAGCTTACCTCGAGCAGGGTTTGTAGGGCATCACTTTAAACCGTTTTTTGGACCTAGGCTGTCCAGGCAGAAGCCAGGCTGAGCCTAATTCCCTGCTCTGGGGGAATGCTGAGCTGCTCTAGGGCATCCTGCAGGCTGTTCTGGTAATCCTGCTTTCTGAGAGGAGCAAACGTTTTGCAGACATGCCAAACTTAGCTATGTAAATCTCCTCTCAGGAAAGTGAACACCCACAGCAACCACGTATTTAAATTCCCAATCTGAAACCTCAGATACAGCTCAATTTTTTTTCTTTCCTTTTAATTCAGGCAATCATCATGTTGCAAATGGAAGCTATTAAATATTTGCACAACAGGAGCATTTAAGAGTGAAGTTTCTTCTGTTCTGTCCTAGCTGCAGACTAAAAGCCAACCCTTACTGCAAGAGTATTTTCTAGGCTCCTGTGGGTGAAGGAAATCTTGCAAAGGGTTGAGCAACCCTGTCTGTGGAGTTGCTAGAGGAAGTATTGGGAATGTGGAGAGCCTCACTGGCTTTAAAATGGTCATCTTTCACTGCACAGACCTCTTGACATGTGTGGAGTAGTATCAGCTTGAAATGCATTGTCAGAATTTTCCAGGCTTCCTCTTTTTCTGTGCACTGCTTTTGTGTCATTCGTATATCGTATTTTTGCTTGGCACCATGTGGTTTTTATACTGCTGCAAATGCTTTGTGGATGTCTGTTCTCAGTGCTTCTTTTGACTTCTTTTTTTTTTTAATTAACTTGCATCTGCATGGCCAAGCTCCATTTTTGAGGTCAAACCGATTCTGCTGGTCACTTTATGGGAATTCATGAAAAAGAGTCTGTTGTAAGTCAAACAAAGAATTTGTTCCCTGGTACTGTGACTATGTTCTTGTTCAAAAACTTTTGCAACTTTCTTGATGACACTGGTCTGAATTTTCTTTCAGATGACTCAGGGCTTTGCTGTAAAACTTGTACAGATCTAATTGGATAATTTACAAACTGTTCTTCTGGAATAAACTGGAGTCACTTGGCCTTTGGGGGTTTATGCTGGGAAAATGATCCACATTTTTGTTTGTAGGGCTTCACATTAGAGTGAGTGCTGGACTTTGGCAGATGTGGAAATAGCTTTTTGAATGTTTTACTGTGTGTTACAGTACTGCAGTGGGAAGCTACTCGTGTTCTGTAAGAAATGAAAGAGGCTTATCCATAGTGGGATTCATTGTCTTTTATAAAGCCATGTGCTGGAAATTTCTCTCTCTGCCGTGGCTGACTGGAGCAGGGGCACAGATTGCCATTTCACACTAAATGGCTTGCATTGAGATGGCTGAAGGTGGGGGAATTCCTCTTTGCTTCTGCTGCTCCTGTGTGGAAGAAGGATTTCAATTGCAAAGGAAGAAAGATGCTCAACAGAATGGAGAAGGGTAGCATTAGGGCCTAGGGTATATTCTAGAATGATTGTTGAAAGCCACAGGGATAAAATTCTGGTGATTTTAATAAGGTAATATTCTCCTTTTAAGACTGAGTAACTTCAGCTGAGCCTGTGGAGGTCACCTTCCAGCTGGAAGATGTCTGTGGAAGGGAAATGGTGCTCTGAAGTGGAGGGGAAAGATTGTTACCTTGAATAAATTGTGCAATAAGAAGGACTAGGAGTGCCCCACAACTGACTCCTGACTTTCATGTGTGCAGCAGACAGTGGAAGCTGAGCCAAGGTTTGCTCAAGGCAGGCACACGTTTGAGAGGTAAACCAGGATTTAACAATGATGAAGATGGAGCACCAGTGCCCCTCACTTTCTTCTGTCAGAGCATGATGAAGTCTACACATAGCCTGCTCTTTCTGTGATTTAAAATCAGCTTCCTCCGCCTCCCCTCCCTCCTCTCTGCTGTCAGCACTGGCATTTTCCAGATCCCTTCCAAGGACTTCACTCACATTCTGAGCCTGAGCAGCCCTGGCTCTCGGGCTTGCTTTGGATGGAGATGCTGTACAGTAGTCTGTTTTATTTACAGGAATGTGTCTGAAATGAGAAATGCCCTCAAGTGTTTCCCTCAAAGAATAGTCCAGCTGTTGATGTGTCCTGTTCTCTGGGACACCCACAGACAGGGCATATGGATTTTTCACTGCCCTAAGTGAAAAATTTTCCTGTGAATGTAAATGTTCTTCTGAACTTCTTAGGTATATTGGGATCTGTGGTCATTTTGTGTGGTTTGGAGAGCTGCTCTGCTCTTTGCCCTCTGGAAGAGGGGGCTGTGATTCATAGTGGCTCTCCGTGAGAAATGGTGATGTGTGATTTATAATGGCATTCAGCACACAACAGTTCTTCCCAAGTGCTCATTTAAGAAAAAAACCCTAGAAATGCAGGGGGATGCTCACACTGCCTGATAGGTTCAAGACAGTCTCCATCACACCCAAAATAATCTGTGGGGACTGGTGGGAAGATCTGGAAGAGAGATGTGGCTTTTTACTGCAAAATTTGACAGAGGCACCCCACAAGCAGCCCAGGAATCCTTGGGGAAAGCTGCAACTCTTCATGCACCCTCCTGAAAGGGCTGAGCAGAATTTTGGGCTTCCCCTACCTCACCATTCCAAACTGTGGGGAGTGCCTGTGAAATTCAGCCCTGGATCACAGCACCCGTGCCCTGAGCTGTGGGTTTGACCCAGCCTGTGCCTGTGGAAGCTGCAGCTCTTGCTCAGCTCAGTCAAAAACAGGGGAGGAACTGGCCCAGAACTCTTGAACACTCTGAAAGCATTGTATACTGTGACTTCAGAACTCATTTGGATAAAACCAGGTGTTTTCTTTCCCCCACAAGTGGTCTTGGGGTATTTTTGCTTCTGACTGCCGGATCAAATATGTTGAGGCCTCTGGACACTGCTTGGCTGTGGGAAGAGCTGTTGCACACTGACATCTCGGTGTTTCTCGGTAGTTTCCTTCATCCTGCATTTCTGATAAGATCTCTTTCTCTTTTCACTTAATCCCCTTCCCTCGGTGTGTGAGCTGGTGTCAGAACAAAAGTCTATAGGTGCCCTTTACTCTGTCTCCTTCCTGTGAGCTCAGTTGGTGCTAACGCCTTGTCTGAGAGAAACAGACCCCTCAGGCTGAATAAATACCTCTTTAATAAAAGGAAAAAAATACTTTACTCTCCCTGAAGCCAAAGGGCTGTGCTTGCAACAGCAGCAGGCAGTCCCTGCCTGATTCTCTGCCAGCACCTTCTTAGCCTAGGGTTTCCTAGAGGGAAGCTTTTGGCCTCAGTGATGTATTACTTGCAAAAATAAGGAATTGTGGCCTTTACTGACTAGGCGTAGCAAGTTTCTCTTGTTAAGAATATTTCATTAAAACTTTATCCCTGTGTGCTGCAAACTGCTATTGTCGTAACAGTGTCCAGATGTGTATTTAAAGTTGTCTGTATTCATTGGTTTTGATAACCTCCTTTGGCAACTTACCCTCTGTGCTGAACACTGTATTCATTATCATGAGAAGTTCTGCTTGAGTGCCTGGGTCTCTTCTGGTGTGGTTTTTCCTTTGTTTTGTCTTGGGTTGGTTTTTCTTTTAGTGAGAGGCTCAATAAACTCAAACTTATTCCATGTTGGCGAAGGCTTTACAGCTACAGTTCTCTGGTTGGAGACCAAATAAGTGAAAACAAACCCCATCATCTTGCCTTATCTCACTGGTGAAACTCTGCCTGCAGGAGCTGAATTCATCCTCTTGTTGCTGCTGGTTTAGCTGTTCGTTATTCCCCCTGCCTTTTCCATTCAGTGCATCCCAGCACAGCACAGCTCTTCTTTCCCATGCTTTGATTGAAACTTCCTCCCGTTTCAGCTGTGCTTTACCAAGAGTACTTTGTCCTGGGCAGCAAAGCACAGGCACAGCTCCTCGGTGCTGTCCTGCAAAGCCCCTGCTGGGAATTCTTGTTCCCTACAATGCCAGCCTTCCCAAGGAAGGCAGTGGGAATGGCACGCACACGTCATCCGTGCCCTGGCAGGCAGTGCCATCGCTGGGGCTGCGATGATGGCTTTTGTTCCTGCACCCTCTGGACCTATTTGCATTCACACATACACTGGGAAATTGTGTAAGGACTCCATGAGAGCTATAACTAATAACGCTTCTCAGGAGGAGATTCCGGGGGGGGCAATGTTCTTTCCGATTTGGGAGGTTTGCATTTTGTCTTTTTGCTTGCAAATACTTTGCATCAGTCTCGCATTATTTTTCTAATTTTTTTTAAAGAAGGCATATTTTGAATTTTCAGCAAGATTTTTCTTTATGGTACTCCAGAGGCACTGGCACAGATAAAGTAAACATCGAATCTTAAGTTTTTAAGTTATCAGCAATCTTTGCTATCTTATTTTCCTTTTCTCCCTGATGATGTACAAATCTATAAAAAGGGCTTTTCCTGATTTTTCGCTTACAATCTTTCACCAGTGGTTACTACTGCTTTTGACTGCTCGCCTCATCCTGTATGTGAGACTGTTTTCTGCCAGGGCATTGGTTTGAATGACCTGGGTGCTGACATCCCTCTGGTACTGACAGAGCTGGGCTTATACCCACAATCTGTCCCAGTAATGACACGTATCAGTTCCAGGGAAGTCCTTAAACTGGGCAACTTTTGCATCTTCCTGTCACCTCACATCTGTGCCTTGCAGCTGTGCCAAGGGGAGTTAAGTTCAGCAAAACCACATGCTTTACTTCATCCTTGTTTGGAGAAGGAGTTTCTGGGTGTTCTTGTGTTCATCCTACTCTGCTTCTCTGATTAAGTCTTCCTGTTGCAAATCTATTTATGATTCTAGTGATACCCTCTTGTATGTGTTCTTGAATATTTTTCCATCATTAATTTTCAGTTTTATCCAATACCAGGCCTATTGTTGAAAATCCAATGCCTAGAGATGTGAAATAAGTGAATGTGAGGGTTTCAATAGTGACTTACAGCATAAATCCTTGAATTCACTTTTTAAAAAATCTTTCCTGGCAAGAAAAGATGACATTAGGTAGGAGTAGAATTAGAGAGTTATGGTCCTGAATTGCTTGATGCATGGAAGATAAGCATTTCAGAACTTCCCTGATTTCATTATTCTCAAATCTATCATTTGTCACTTCAGATGGATCAGCACCCTGTCAATGATGCAGTTTTGCTCTGTTATTGCAAGAGCAGCGTGAGTCAATATGAGTTCAAGCAGATAAGCAACACTTCATTCATGTCAGCAGCCAGAAACAGCAAGTGCTGCTGTGTCAGTCCAAGGCTTGGCTGAAGACCTGCTCAGCACTGCCTGTTCCAGCCTCTTGCTGTCCTGAAATCCAGACTGACCCTTTTCATGGCTACTTGAAGTGCTGCCAATGTCCAAAGTACTGATTTCTATCAAATTTTTGTCATCACCAGGAAAGAACTGTTTTGTTACCTATGGAAAGACCACAAGTTAAAGAATGGACTAGCCTCAGTTGTGCTCTTGCCTTTGCTATGTGAAGTGGATTTCTTGTTTCTCGTAGTTTTATTTCCAAGGGCAGTGGAATTAAAAAGTGAGTTTAAAAAAAAAAAAAAGAAAGCACTTTCATTTTCTGATGATTACAGCATAACCATTGCACAATACTCTGAAATTTCCCCTGGAGTAAATGGTGCTGTTGCTGTGAGGCACATGTGTCTCATACTCTGGAGTGGACCTTCAAGTATCCAGCACAGGAGAGCCCAAATAACCTCAAACAGCAGGGAGGAGGAAACCTGGAAAGATAAATCCTTGGGTTGCCCATGCTAATGGCCTCTATCTTCTGCATGCTTTGCAAAATGGTAAATTCTGTGTATACTTTTTTTCTAAATGACAAAAGAATCTGACCCCTTAATCCTCTTTCTCTAATTACCTTACATCTGTACCTTTCCTGATTTCAGCCTTAATGCAGCAAAGCTTTTTAAGCATGTTAAATACTTTTCCTTAGCCAGATCCTTGGGTTCTGATTCAAATACTTCCAGAGGCCTTTCTTTTCTGGTTTGGACTGTGTTTCCACGTTTCCAGACAAAAGCCAAACATGGTAAAATTTCTGCCTCCTTGGCATGACTCACGGAAACCTCTTATCAGCGTTTGAAAGCATTTTGGCTCTTTTTCTCTAAGCAGTGGCAATAAAGCTGCTCTGATCTGTGGGTACAGCCTGGACAGACCTTTCCATGGGGCTCAGGAGCTGCTGCTCCCACTGCTGAGAGCCCTCCAGGGTGAGCAGCAGACGTGCAGTTCTGTCCCACTGCCCACCCTGGCTGCTGAGAGCTCTCCCCATCCTGCTGCCTGTGAGCTGGCAGCACCTTGCATCTGCAGCCACCTCCTTTTCCTCCCTTTCCAAGGCAAACGACTTGAATTCTGACCACGTGCTTTTGTTTCTGTGCCATTTCAGAGCTACTGCAGGAAGTTGATTTGCTGTTTTGCCACCCAAAGTTTGGTTCCTGGCATCCTCCTGTGACTGTGCTAGCAAATGGCAGCTCCTCTCCTGTTCTGCAGCACCTCCCTTTTTATTTGGTGCCAGGCTGGGTCCTGATAGACTTAATGTGGTGCAGTTCTCACTGCAGGAATCTGTCAGGAACCTGCAGGGATCCCTCACTCAGGGAGCTGTCGAGCACATTTAGCCTGTTCTGCCCATGGGTGTGACCCTCCCGTGCCTCTGCCCTTCCTCACCATCTCCTTCCCTGCTCTCCTGCTCCAGCTAATTTGCTCCCAAGACTCGCACCCATCCACTCCCAACAAAAGAACCCCAGCCAGGATGCACAGGACTCCTGACACTTGCAAACAGCTCTTGTATTGCCTCTGCCACTAGGGAACGTTTCCCCCAACTCCATCTCTGTCCTCTCTACTGAGGCTGCAGGGCAGAGATTCCTCCTCTCTTTTCAGAGATGATCGTGGTTTTGGCTGGGCCCTGCAGGCTTCTGCATAATACAGAGTGATGTTTGCTCTAGTTTAGTTAACCATTAGTATTCTCTTGGTGTGATGCAGTCTGTGCTGAAAATCGGTGTTGTTATTGCCAAAAAAACCTGGTGCTACTGAAGAGAAGCCCCACAGCTGTTAAGAGGGGTAGTTCAGGCAATATTGAAGAGCGTGTCATGATGTGCAGCATATCCCTGCTACAGTAAAACAGGATAATTTATACACCTATAGAACCCCCTCTATGAAAGTCTGCGTGCTTTTGAAGGGAGCTTTATGATTCTGCTCAGGTTTTATAGAATTGTATGGGTGTTGTCTATGTTTAAAATTTTATTGGTCATCTTCATTGTGACAGAAAATTGAGTTTCCCTTTTATTGGTATATAATGGTGGCTGGTATATGTCACACCACTCACAGTAAAAAAAAAAAAAAAAAGAGGCAAGAAAAACCCAAAAACCAACAAAACCCAAGTCTACTTTAAAGCAGGAGAGTCTGCTGTATTTCATATTTCCACTGCCCCAAGGAAATAGCTTAAAATTGCTTTACTGCTTTTGAAAGAATAATGTTCTGGCTGGATTTGGAACTGAAGTGGACTGTTGTATCCCTATTTCACATTAAAGAAGCTAAACTATAAGGAAGAGCTGATTCTATGCTTATCACAAATCTGTGGCAGAGAGCCACAGGTTATGAAGTGCAGATGAATACAGAAAAAGTCACTCTCTAATAAAGAATGTGGAACCAATTTCACCACCTCTTTGTCCACAGAATGGCCAGTGGGCATACAAGAAAAAGGACATCCTGAGATAATTGATGCAGGTGAAAAGAGCACCTGGAGTGACAGTGGCATGGAAGTCATGTCCCACATCTGAGAGACACAGTACACACCCAGATTTGCAGCCCGCAGCTCCAGAGGGCAATTCTTATTTTCCCCCTCAAGTTCAGATTCCCTCGTTCACCTTGGATCCTGTTTGAGCTTGTGCTGAAGTTGAGAGCAAAGTCCTGGCTGAAGGCCACAGGGCAGGTTTCATCCTTTACCTCCCCAGCCATTGGGGTTGAAAGGAAGGGGTGGCTTCTTCCTACTAATTCCCTCTTCTCTAGGGTGCAGGCAGGCTTGAGTTTTCCATATCTTTATGGTATTTAACATGTCAGCTCTGCATCTCAGCTGGAAATGTGAGGTGTTACTGTGATATTATCATAATCGTCACAGGTAAATGGGCAAAGGATTCTGGGCTCAGCAGAGGTTTCCTCTTGGGTTTGGCCACTGCCGTCCCCTGCACGTGTTCTGCTGCCATAATCTTGCCTGAGCACATTGCAAGTGCCCAGAGTTTACTTTTGGGATTCATCAAACACATCATTAAATTACTTCGGCAGGTTAATTGAAGGAGCTACACGAGTTCAGGCGTTAGGATGAGCTGAGGGCTAATCCCCTCGGTGTGTTCGGAAAGCTCCTCTCAAAATCAATAAGTGCACAGTTATTTTCCCCCTTTTAAATAAATATTACCACAAAGGGCCCAGTCCTTGCTGGTGCTTCTCAGGCAGTTGTGTGAAGGTACCTTTTGGAGGAGGACATGGAAGGGCAAACCATAAACTCAAAGAAAAACACTTTTATAGAGCGAGTCAGATTAAAATCAAGCAGGTTGTGGAGGAAATGATGCCTGGTTTAGTGTACTTTAATTAATCTATTTTAGGTTTGCATCACTAATTAATCTTTTTTATAGTTCACATTACTGCATGCAACTGCATTTTTCCAATGTGATAGCTTGTCCTAACTGCTAACATATCCTTGTAAAATACATAAGCAGTCCTTTCTGCCTGCAGTTACTCTCTGTGGATTTCCAACACGCCAATGACTCCCCTGAAATGCAGAGTAGCTGTGGTGGGAGACAGGAGCCTCTGCATCATCAGAAATAACTTTTCAGAGCAATAACTGGAGCTTCTGGCTATTTGAAGGATGTGATGTGATAACATCCCTGAGCAAAAGACTTTCTTTTGGGAATTTTAACTCTTTGAAATCACCCCTCTCTGATGACCAGGATTTGTGACAGAGGCAGTGCAAGCTGACTGGAGCAGAGGATGTGTGATGGAGGCACCATGATGAAAGTGGGAATGAACATGGAAATGCCAGAACTGACTGTTCTCTTGGATGTTGCTATGATAAAATCCGTCTCCCTGCAGTCGAGTGTTTGCACAGCCCTAGAAGAATCCAGGGTTGGACAAAGTGCTTTAAAGTTGATTCATTTGCTTTGAAAACAAAGCCTTTTGGAGGTTTTTTTTCATCTGCAAACCTATTTGGTGTCTCTTCTTCCCCTCCCAGCTGTGGTATCTGGTGTGAGGTGCGGGACCAGACTCAGTTTGTAAGCACTGCAATAACCTAACTCCCAAAAGTAAAGGCATTGATGACCAGACATCACTTTAAACCTACTCTGCCTGCATGCTAGCAGATGAATGGGACCATGGCTGGCAGATTGTTGGGTTAAAACACTCTGACACCCAATATTTTATCAGGAAGGAAGGAATGAGATTGATCAGTCTGGGTAATCTGTGAATGCAGAGGCTGTGTTTAACTGAGCAGTAGGAAAAAAGAAAGCTTCCATGTTTCTGACAGGGTCTTAGAGAGGCTTTGCAGATCCTGGGGAATCATTGATATCTGGCTGGAGAGAAGCTGAGAAAAATTAATTGCTGTTGTGTGAAGAGAGGCCCTTTCACTGCCAGCGGTGTGCAGCACGCTGCCTCTGAGAAAGAGAGTGCAGAGGGAAACAAAGCATGTGGGAGAGATGCATGACAAATTAAACCTCTGGATAACCCCGTGTCAGTAAATCACTTGCCTCAAACACCAGTACTTCATTCCTCAATGTGCCATGAAATCGTGTAAAAGCAGGGCTTCACATCCTGTGTATTTGAAGCTGAAGTTTCACTTAAAGGCAGAAAATAGCAGAACTTGTGAAAACCCTGCAAGGCCATTCTGAACCACAGGGTCTACCTGGAAGTGGTGTTGGAGTCAAAATATCCCACAGTCGAGGTGGAAGTGGGGAAACACCTATGTTGTGATATTTGGGTACGTGGAAATTTAGGCACGTGGAAATTTAGGCATGTTATCTTGAATCTCCACCGAAAATCAAACCAACCTCCATTTGTGGCAAGCTGGGAGCTTTCTGTGCAATGTAAGGTCTCTTTCCAGACCCTCATGCATGAAAAAATTGTTTAATTACAAAAAGCTCTCATTAGTTACTAAATAACCAAGATAACTATTGCTATACAGTGGCTAAGGGTAATGCAGCATTCCCAATTAAATTATATATGTGCTGGAATTGGGCCAGAAAGAACACTTTGGGCAATCTTTCCTGTGCCTCCCTGTGCTGTCCCCACTGCGCAGCCCCCCAGAGAGCCCAGGCCAGATGCAGCCCATGTGTTTGGATAGATTTGCTCCTTTGCACTTCCTTTGGTAGGCAGGGCAGAAGTGGAGAGGATCTCTGTGTGTGCACATGTGCATTTCCAGGCACATGAAGGAATTCGGTGTCTTTGCTAATGCTGTTTTATAAGAGGATGTAAGATGATGAGCTCTCAAATGGGCTCTGAAACACAAACAAATTTTTGTTCCTCTTGCATCTTTTTGTGAGAGTGGTGGCTCAGAATTCCTATGTTTGAGGGAATCAAACATGATTTCCAGCTGAAGCTGAGTTGTGGTGTAACACTGCTGCAGACTCCTGCATGGAAACACAGTTCCAGGTAACTGCCTGTGTTTCCCAATTCGTGTCAAATTTCAAATCCAGATTCAAATTGTGGTCATTCCCACTGTCCTTCAGGCTCTAACAGAACCACCAGCTCCAGCCAATTGTAGCCACACGTAAAAGAAAGCCATGCAAAGAGCTGTGTTATTTATCACCTCTCGTATGAAATGTTGACGTTTGGATGTGTTTGTGGTGCAGGGATGCTGACAGGGGCTGGTGGGAGGGAAAAGGGACGAAATGGGTGGGCACAGCATGGGGAAGGGGAGTTGGGCACACGGAGATCCCACTGCAAGTTCAGGGCAATTGTACTTTGGGTTTGCTTCATTTCAAAGTGAAAGCTCTGCTGTAAACTGGATAAAGTAAATGTTGTGTTTTACCAGTAGCACCCGCGAATCTGCAGGGATGAGGCAAATGGGGGGAAAATGAGAATATAGAGGGCTCTCTCTTGACAGAGGTTGTAGATCAACAGTAAATAAGTGCAGCTTGTTTTGGAGAGTTGCTTTCGTGCACCAGAGACAAACCCCATCCCTGCCAGGGATGTAAGCTGAGAGCTCAGAGCTGCTTCTCCAGAGGGTACTGGAGCAGCCTTCCAGCAGCAGTAACTGGTTGGGGCTGTGCCTGGAGAGCTCTGAGACTCCTGACCTTCAGCTCTGGGGTTTGATCTCCTCTCCACTGTGGGAGAAGCTTTGTCTGGTTTGTTTTACTCGGTCAGCACAGAAATGTGCACATCTCTTTTCTCCAGCCTGAGACTGTTCTCATCTTTAAGTCTTGCTGAACAAATGAGATATTGTTCACTAGTTCTGAGAGCTGTTTGTTAGTTAAGGGAAAAAAGTCTCCTTTTTCTCTTGTTAATTGTAGTAGCAACTGGTTTTACACTATCTTGTTAGAGAAAAAAATCTAATAAATGTTTAACACTTTAACAAAGTTCAATACACGCTCCAGCAGCACTGCATCTGCGTTTCCTATGCTCTTTTTTTAAGCTTGGCATACAAAGTACCATTTAAATACCATGGTGAAAAGGGCAAGCATTCGATTTAATGCCTTTGAAATTATTCTGGAATTAAATCCTGGACAATATATCTCAGTCGAGCAGTGTTGCATGTAGCCACATGCAGCTAATGAGCCATCAAAGGTAATGCTTTAAATCCCCATGCATACAGTACACAGATCCTTTATTTCTTCTGTCATAACACAAATCATGAATCTTGATTCTAAATCAAACACAGGTAAAAGAAAAAAAGGATTAAAAAAATAAAACAAAGGGAAAAAGGAGGGAGTAGCTTCGTGGCTAATTGGAGAGAAATTTGAAACAACAGTGGGGGTTTCTTTCAACACCATTAATCACCTCTGCTGGAACATCCTTCACAACCCAAGCTTTTCTTGTCCCCGTTGTTATTTTCCCTCTTTAACATGGTACAAAATGTACATAATGGCTGTTGCTCTTGAGAGCCATTTCTCTCATGCTGTGGTGGAAGGGCTCAGAGCACAGGCCTGTCACAGATCCCTTCGGGCTTGGCAGGGCTGCAGGTTTCCTGCCTTCATCTGGTGCCCTGAACTCCCCGGTGAGGACACGGCTGCTCCTGCCCCGTGGGCTGTGGGGGAGAGATGCTGATGTTTTCTGCACAGCACAGCTGAGATACCAAGGATGTAATGCAGTGGATGTAAGAATCTGGAACAGGAGGTGGGGAAAAGAGGACATTTGTGTACAGAGTCAAACATGGGTCCTGCCAGCTCTTCCTTGCCCTGCCTTGCTCTCCCCCAGGCAAGGTAAACATGCGCAGCAGCTCTGGGTCTGTGCTGGTTGCCTCCAGGCTGCTTAATGGCCAGTGCAGAACGAGTGATGGCTGTTAGCCAGCTCCATAGCCATGAGCGTTCACCTTGCTAAAATCCTTGAGACACCTGAGAGGAGGAGGCTCTGCTGAGGGCTGCCCAGGGCTACTGCTGCCCTCGAGCAGAGGACTGGCATTGGCAATGTATGGAAAGCCACACGAGTGACCTTGGACACTTTGATCTTCACAGGGACTCTGGGGACATCAAAGGAGGTTATTCCCAACATATTTTCTGTGTGGTTAAGCTACTGGCCAGCAAAACAGCTGACTGGGCACTCAGTGTGCATTCTTCTTCTTCTTCTTCTTCTTCTCATCATAGTCATAGTTGTCGTTATTATTATTATTATTATTATCAATGTATTTATTTATTTATTAATATTATTAATTAATATGTGAGAAGTCATTGCACCTAAGCAGGCTGGTAGCTGTGAAGTGAGGGGCTATGCACTCCACATACACCATTCCCAGTGTCTTTTCTTGACTGGTTTCTGTTTTGAATTATAATTCAATTATTTGTTTTGAAGAATTATTATTATTATTATTATTATTATTATTATTATTATTATTATTATTATTAATAATAATAATAATATCAACAACAATATGTGAGAAGTCACTGCACCTAGGCAGGCTGGTGGCTGTGAAGTGAGGGGCTGTGCCTCATACACAATTCCCAGTGTCTTTTCTTGGCTGATTTTTGTTTTGAATTATTATTCAATTATTTGTTTTGAACTACTACTACTACTACTACTACTACTACTACTGCTACTACTACTACTTATTATTATTATTATTATTATTATTATTATTATTATTATGTGAGAAGTCACTGTACCTAGGCAGGCTGGTAGCCGTGAAGTGAGGGGCTGTGCACTCCACCATTCCCAGTGTCTTTTCTGGGCTGGTTGTTGTTTTGAACAGCTTCATGGGGAGGGGTTTTAATGACTCATGTCAGAGATCCTTTAATTGCACGATGCTGATGGAAGCTGGGAAATGAGCAGCTGTAAGGAGCACCATTGTGTTGGGTGAAAGGAGTTTGAAGGCTCACAGGTAGAGTTTGCCTTAAAGTGCCCAAGGTAAAAACGCAGGGGAGCAGGGCAAGGTTGTAATTGCTGTACAGCTGCATCGGTGTGGCACAGGGGAATTAACTGTGCTGAGATGTCAGCGAGGGGATCGTTCAGACCCCTGGAGCTGTGCTGGAATGCTGTGGCTCAGTGTCCCCACGCTGCTCCCATGTGCACGTGTGGATCACATGCACGTGTGGAAATGTGCTCCTCTGCAGTATTCTCAAGTGGCGAGTGAAGGAGCCTGAGTTGAAATTTGTAACTACAATAATCCCTTCAAAAATAATTAATAACCCAGTAAGCAGTAATGAAAAATACTTAAGGGAGTGCAGGAAAGGTCTGTACAAGTCCTCCAGCCTGCTGTGTTAACCAGGGTATTCCTAAGCTCTCATTGTTTATCTTTGTAATGTAATTTTTGAGCAAAATAATGTTTTTACATTCTTATTTAAATGTTGTCGTCAGCTCTCACTAATGGAGTGGTTAAGAGGTTATGATGTTTTAGCAAGCTTTGAGTTTTCTCTGGTTTTGATCCTCAGGCAATATGACTCAGATTTTTGTGAGATGTTTAACTTTCTGGCAAAAGAGGTATAGAAAATAAATCAAGCTTTACCATTGTAATTAAAATAGTGTTTTCTACTTTAAAGTGTTTTTGTCTATGTATTTACATAGTATACACAAATTCTGCAGGGGTTTTTTTTTTCCTATAGTGGAAATTCTATTCAGGCCTTAAAAAAAAAGACCACTGCTCTCTGTATTCAGCGTACAATAATGTGATCAATAGAGATATTTTCCCCATTCCATTGCAAATATTTATAAACTATACACCACTGCAATTTACTCTAAAATGTATTTTCTCTCGCAAGGGTTTCCTGTTCGTCATGGTATTTATCCAACTGGAAAACACTGAAAAATGGGAATGTGTTAACAGAACAAGCTGGAAGGATACAAATCATCCCTTTCTTCCCCTCTGTGGGAATAACGTGAATATTTATAGATCTGGAAAGCTTACAGGAGTCTGAAATAAGTAAGAGCAGAGCCATTCTTTGTGCTGATGCCATTTCTTGCTTTGACCTGAACATCCATCAGTTAGGAGCTGTAGCACCAAGGAGACTGAATCAAACCAGTCATCTGTACTTAAGCCAAATTTGTGGGTGTTTTCCATTAAATTTGCAGTAGAGCAGGAGCAAAGTTGCAGGGGTAACGCTGTTTGCAGCACATGGCAAAAAAGACACAGGAATACCATCATCCTGGGGAGGGGGAAGAAGGTGGCTGCTTGTTTTTTGACATCGCTGTGAAGTTGCCTGGGTCAAACACAAGAAGTATTTGGCAGGCTTGTCTGGGGCAAGTAGCGGTGCTCCCGTGTGGAATTTAGCAGTTTTTCCAGGCCTTGGAAGCGGTCATCTTCTGCCAAACTGTTTTGTGTGGAAGATGGGTAGGATTTTATGAGAAGTGAAGGCACGCTGATAACACAAAAGAGGAGGTTCCAGTGAGTTCCTGTCGCTTATTGAAGCCAACTGATGGAGTGGGGAAAGGAGGAGGGTTAACTCAATCCGGTGGGAAAGCAGAGAGCAGAAAATGCACTTCAAAGCGAAGGCTGAGCAGGGGTCAGGAGCAGTGTCAGGTCCAAAGAGAAATGGAGAGGGGAAAACCTGAACTCCCTGCGACTTCCCTGACAAAGAGAGCAGTGTCGGGTACTAGAGGGAAGAGGGGAGGCTGGCTAAAATGGACACACCACAGGGGAAAGATTAGAGAAATCTGGAAGAAAGAAAACCCATTGTGATTTAAAAAATAGGGAAAGGAAAAAAAGACAAGCAGGATATCTCACAAAAAAACAGTGAAAGCTGTCGTGTTGCCTTGTCTTTTCTGAGCTTCCAGAAGCAGGTAGGAGCAGAGCTCCCGAAAGCGAGTGGGTGTGTGCGTGTCTCCTAAGAGGAGATGTGAGGTTGGGGCTTAGCGTAGCTCATTCTTCATTCAATTCTGTCATGCAAAGGTCACCCTGGAGTTTGTTGTTGTTGGCTTTAGGACTGAAGGCCTAATTCTGACTGGAACAAAAGTCACCCTTTCTGTAATATGTGAAGAGCCTAAGTTAAAGCTGCAGGATAGAGCCTCAATCCCTTGCTCACATATAGCCAAAACTAATGAATAAAACATTTAAAGATTCACTTGGCATCGTAGATCTCATAAAACCCTTCTAGAATATTTCGTTTTTACTGAAGAGTTTTGCCTGAGGATGTGGCGTGGGCATGAAGCAATTGCATCCTATGGCAGTAAATGGTCACAGAGGAGCTGGAAAGCTATCTGTTAGAAAATATCCTCAATAAAATTATGTGTTGTCTAAGGATGGAGGCAAAGCAGCCTCAAGCAAGGACCACAGGGCAGGAAGAATGGATTGTGTTAAATGTGGCTGTGGGAGGGGAGAGGAAATAAGTGTCAAGTGTGACACAAGATGCACTGGGGTCACATCGCCACCGCTGCCTGCTGTGTCCCCATGCACGGGCGGGTGGGAAGTGAGATGTAGGATCCATGGCCACACATGCAGCTTCCCAGCAGGGATGGCAAGCATTCCCTTCAGGAGAAGCCTGACTAGCTGATACCAAAGCACAGAGGAGGCTCCTACAGACTGTGCTGAAGCGCTGGTGCTTTGCCTGGCTGCTGGCAAGCTGCTTGGCAAGCTCTCAGTGAGTGTCTGCTTCCAGGGCCTGCTGGCTCGGTGCCCCTCAGCCATTCAGGCTGCTCCTGGCTCTGGTAGTCACAGGTTTGGGATAGATGTGTCCCAGCAGCTGCCTGGGTTGAGGGTACCCAGCTCCACGGTTTCCATTTGGGGAAGCCAAAGTCTGGCAACCTCTGCTGCGCCCTCCTGACAGCCTGGGAACAGCCCTGGGGACACCTGGCTCCCTCTCGGGTTACTGGAAAGAAAAGATGAGTGCCTGGCAGCTCAAGGGACCAAAAAATGGGAATCTCAGCTGTTGTCTAATTTGGAAAAACTTAATATTGTTTTGATGGGTTCTCTTTCTCATTTCCTGTCTATAAAGAATGCTCTAATTTCTGGTCTTCTCTCCAAAATAGAATTATGATAATTTTATTCCAAACTTCCCATGGACTAAATTTCAGTCATTCTACCCTGCAGATTAATCAGATTTTCTCTTGCATGTCTGTTGTCCAGACCACAGTCTCTGTTTTTCTGTGCTTGTCCAGCTGATCCCTGTGGCCTAGAACAACCCCAAAATACAGTAAGATCTTACCGTTAGGAGAAAAATCTGAGTTAGGGAGCAAATTGACACAGAGAAGTTCAGTGCCTGAGAACATCAGTTGTGCTAATAATTATCAAAGGAGGAAGGGACAGTATGGGAGATTGTGGCTCCCCCTCTCATGTGATGATTTCTGAGCCAAAATCTCAATGGTGAGGTCATACTGTCCCCAGTGAAAAGGTGAAATACATAAACCTTGAAGAGAGTGGCTGTGCACCAGTGTTTTGCAGTGTATTGGTTGTTAGGAAATCCTCAGTTACAGGAGAGTCAGGAAGGACTTTCTTGGTTTATTTTAGCATTGTGGGGTGCTGGATACCAGCAGCAGATAAACATGCTGTGTGCTCAGAGCAAATGCGTGGATCTTGGGGATTGCTGGGTGTCTTGACCCTGGGGATAACACCTGGGATGGTATTTCCATCATTCCTGGGCAGACAATAGCCCTGTCCCAAATCTTCAGCTGTCCCCTTGCTGGTGTGTGTGGCCTGTCCTCCCTTCTCTCTGCCCTTCCTTGCTAGCAGAGGAAGTGGCACTGTGCTCAGGAGGCTCAGCTGTGCCCTGGGTGGCATTCCTTGTCCTGGGACTGCAACTCTGGTGCCTGCACTAACTCACTGCAGTCTTAATCTGTCACTTTTGGGAACTGATGAGGTTTGCATCATAGACATGCAGCACCTTGGGCATGAGAGGATGTTCTGGAGAGTCTCTGCTGTAACAAAAAAAGGAAGGATTTGATCCAAGAATGCCCCTCTACACTAAGAAATTCAGTTATTAAATACCCTCCATTTCAAGGGCTCTGTGATGGAGTGTTTGGGAATTTAAATTAGTAGGTCAGGTTGGCATGTAATGAGTGCCCCTTCTCACACTGCAGTATTATTTTTAATCAAACTGTTAAATAATAATGCTTTTAAAAGAAACAAAAGCCACTTCAGGAGAACATTGTGTCCTGAAGTACCCCAAACAATGACGCTGCTCCACATTCCTGCTCGGTGTGTGGTGAGGAGACCAGGACAAGCTTGGGACTTTCTATTATGAGCCCTGAGCCACCACCACTGGTGAGAAATGAAGTAAGAAGGGTGGAAGGGAGTCTGTAACAACACAGAGGCAAGGCTGCTGTCTGAAACTGGCCCTTTACATAACCTGGGGTGTCAGCAGTACTTGTGCTGGGGTTTATTTTAATGGCTCTCGGTAGTTAGGACTGATTGGCAGCGGCGGGGCTCGCACCCTGGCTCGGAGCCGCCTGGAGCAGGCAGTGGCACCATGACCCTCCACACCCTGCCACCAGCACACCCAGCCCCAAGGGGACCACGTTCCACTCGTCCCCCCATGCCCTTTGGCTCCTGCTGTCCCTGCTGAGCCTGGCGAAAAGGCTCCAATTATTCCAATTGCGGTGATGGTCTGCGCCAGGCCGGACACCGCGGCCAGGAGCGAGTGACGAGCGAGTGACCACCTCGTGAGGCCACTGCTGCCTGTCCCTGGTGGCTGCTCTGCCACGGCTAGCAGGGCTCTCTGCTACACAGATCTGCGTCCCCACCACGGCTGCAGGCCACACGAGTGGAGGCATTGTCCAGAGAGATGGTTGGGGACCCACGTGCTCCTCAATGCTGACATTGCTTTGCTTTACGAGGAGCAGTGCTCTGTAAAACTGAGTGATCCAAGGGTGTAACCTCTGATGTGACTACAGCATGAAGCAGCAATCCCTTTTTCATTTTTATGCTATGCTGGCAGAAAAGGCTTGTGAACACTATGGTACAGCTAGAGTTTGTCCAGGTTAGAAGAAATCTGGGGATTGGTGTGCTGTCCAAGGCATGGATAAATACATAAGCAAACAAGGATTGGGGAAAGGTGGGAAGTTGGAAAAGAGTAAAATCATGTGTGGAGGAGAGCTGGGGTGATATCCCATGCTCAGAAAAAAGAACAGTTCTCTTGTCCCTTCAATTACTGCATTTAAGATCATGGCTAAATAGTCTCAGAGAAGCTGGGAGAAGAAGCCAGAGAAGTGTAAATTACCATAGCTTCAAAAATCTGTGGTTCTAGAAAGATTAGCATGTCCTATAGAGAATGGCAGCACTGAGAACATTATGAGTTCCTTGCTGAAGTTTGAGATGTCCAAAAGTGAACGGGGGTTATGCATCTGATTTCAGAAGGAACAGGATTTTGCACTCCCTAAGATCAGAGGTTCATTTCAGAAACGGTTACTGAGGGAGAGTGATTGCACACCTCATAGCTGCAGGAGTTTTATTTGCATGTCTTTGTCAGTTAAAAGTTGCAGAGTGCAAACACAGCTTTGGGGTACCCAGCTATGAGCTCAGTGTGTCTTGACACACAGGGGGATATTAATTAATATAATTAAGATAATAACAAGATATTATTAATATAATTCTGATGGCCTCTAAGCAGCTGTGTGCCTGCTTTAGCAGCTTCCTAAGATGTAGTCACAGAGATGTTTCAGGAGTCTTCCCTGTTCTTCTGAGGCATTGGATAGCACAAATGCCTTTTACAATGGTCTTGCTCCAAATACCCTTGAGCTCACTGCTTTGCAGTTCAAAAGCAGGAGGTAATAAAACACTCCTAGAATGTAGAAGCTCTTTCTCCACCCTGCCAATAAACTCTTGAATTATTTGCACATTGCATTTAATTAGATTTTCTTTTATTGTAACAAAAAAGTTCAGCTGATGTGCTCATTTAAGCAAGATGTTACTGCCACTCTTTTCTACTCTGTGGTGCTGCATCCATCCCTATTCTCTAGGAATGTGCTTCTCGATGCAATTGGGTTTGAGTTGTTGGCTGGTTGGTTTTTATGACCTTCCTTCTATTCCAGCACTTTGATTCCTGGGGGCAGCAGAAGGTTTCCTCTGGAGATCAGTCCTTGTGACATTCTGTCTGTTCCCTTCTCCCTTCTGTCATTGCCTTCTGCTCCCTCTTCTCTCTTTTCTTCCTTTGAAATGTCTGTTTAAGGAGGAAGGGGCCATTGCTGCTTACAATACGCTGGACCCTCAGCCCAGATTGTTGCAGTTCATTTTCCAGAATTGCTGTGTAGCGCTGAAAGAATGTGAGCAATATTTATGGTATTGTGTATTACAATAGCAGCCAGAGGCCCAAAGCAAACACAAGGGCCTTTGTGCTTCCCATCATGCAAACAGAAGTCCTACACCATGAAACATCAAAATGCACAAGACAGGCATTGAGTTAGGGAATGTCCAGTCACTGGGAGTTTCCCACTTCTTAGGCAGTTGTATTTTGGGACTAGGCTTCTCTCTGTAGAGCTGGAATAATAATTTCCTCTCTCCATGCTGTGTTTAAATCTTTTTTATATGTGAAAAGTTTGTCTATTCTGGTGTTGAGCAACAATAAACAACCTTTCATTTTACTTTTTCTTTTTATATCCCCTTCTCTCTGAGATTTTGTTTCCATACATTCACTTTCTCCTCACCTCCCTCTCTTTAATTTAAGCACAGACCCACAGCAAATCCATCAATCCCAAACCAGCCATTATACCTTTTTTCCTCTCGAGGGATGCATTTATGTGTGTAGCAAGGTCACCAAGCTCACTGAAGGTTGCTTGTTTAAAAATCTGTGTGATTGCTCACATTTACATAACCAGATGTAAAACTGGCTGAAAAACCTTTCAAAACACCATTGGAAACCTGTGCTTTACCTTCTATTTTGTTTAGAGAAATCACACTTAAAAGAGTGTGTTCTCTTCCTTTGGAACGGCTTTGCCAATATGTTGATCTAAGCTGAGGGGTACTTTTTTGGGGGGTGTGTTAATGCACTGCAGGACTTGGGGCATCCCAAAGCTCTGGGAGTCTGGAAAAGTCAACCACGGACTTGATTTTTACCTCTACAAAAAGCTGCTTAATGCTCGGCAGACTCAAATAAGAAGTATTTTATACTGCAGAACTTAGACCACAGGAGCAGACAGTGAAAGATTAAGGGTTGTTTCAGTCTTGGAGAGACTGTCCTAAGCAGGCAGAGACACAAGATATAGAAATTAAAGGATGGCCCTAATGGGGTGTTAGTCAGCCTCCCCTGCACATTCTGAATCTTCAGCTGCCAAAAGCTCAGGAAGCTGAGAGTGTTCCCATCCTGAAGAACTGAATTGCAATGCAAAAGAATCACTATCTTTAACAGAAAAATTCCGCAATTCTTACATTTATCTCATTTTCTGTGTTATAATATAAAGGCCTTTACATCTCACAGCTGTACTGGGGTGACCACAATGAAGTGTGGAAGTGTAATGAAACTTGATGGTTCATTTGATAATTTGGAGTTGTGTCATCAGCTTAGCAAAAACTGATAAAGCAAAAAAGCAAAAATATTTTCTTTTCTGAAGAGACTACTTTTGTGCTTGAAACAAACAGACAAAAATCTTGGGATTAAAGTAAGTGACTGAAGGCACTGTAGTTCTTCCAAATATTGGGATCATGTCCTGCCCCATGTGAGACAAGGACCCTCTTGCCCTGAGAATTGGGCAAAGCCTACAAAT
Organism: Acanthiza pusilla; assembly: GCA_036630365.1. NCBI lineage: Eukaryota > Metazoa > Chordata > Aves > Passeriformes > Acanthizidae > Acanthiza > Acanthiza pusilla. The sequence goes on from JAXCHO010000001.1 coordinate 6,621,404, forward strand.
AGTGCATATTTGACCTGTATCTTTCTCTAGACCAGTGATGACAAGGGGTACTCAGAGTCCCCGCTCCAAGAACAGCCTTGTTCAAGACTCCATGGGTGAACATGAACCATAATTGGGTTTTTTTACCTGTAAAACAGCTCAGCTGAAGAGCAGATTCTTGGCTTGGCTTTCTCCCAGCCTACAGGGTACAGTTCACTTGAGGTAAAGAACCTCAGCCATTGATCTCTGCCAGCAGAGTGCCTGGGAAATAGGATACACCTGGTTACCAGAAACCTTTGAAGGATCTTTTCCATCAGTTAAAGACTATATGAAGAGCTGCATTTTTCCAAACCTGGTGTAGAAAGTGTATAGAAAACATTTGAAAAAGGCTAACTGGCAGTTAATGCTGGTAAACTTTATTTTAACGTCCTTGAAAAGGGCTCCAATGTTGCATTAGTTGCAGATGTCATGAGGACAAAACCAAATGTCAACAGGTTCTTAGAGTAAGGCAGTAAAGCCTTAGATATGTTCTGTTACCTTAAAATGGATTTTTGTCTTTGTGGCACTCTTGCACAAACTGGAAAGTCAGCTTTTGAATAGGATGTGATGCTCATATTAAAAAAAGAAAAAAAAGAAACCAGCATCTACAGCAGATAAAACAAGTGAAATGTTTTTCTCTTTCTGTGTTTTTGTTGTTGAAACTGTGGGGGGCTTTTCTGGGTTTTTTTTTACAAAAGATAGCAAGAGAATGTTTGGCACAAAACTAAGAAGTAGTCTTGTACCCCAAACATATGTGATGGGCTCCAATAAGTTGTAGATGTATTTGACTGGGAGTAAAGTTGCAGGGTGTGCCCCATGTTAAGCAAGCAACATACTTTGGACAAAGGCAATATTTAGAAATGAATCTTTCAAGGTCCTTCTGAGCTTCTAAATCTTTTTGTCCTTGACAGGTGTGTTGACACAGAATGTGCTTTCTGAGATCTTGCAAGGTGTAACAATATTTTATTTTCATTAGGGTTTTGTAGAAAAATATTATATTGGTGCCTGACAATTGGTATGGGAATACTTATTCCTTATATAGTAACAATATTAAAAATGGAACTTCAGGAAGTTATGAAAACTCCTCCTTACCATGTTTTTCCATGGCTGCTGTTCCATTTCAGATTGGTCATAGGAAGAACCCATGATCGTGGCTACCTAACAGTGCCAGAAGAGCACAATCCAGCTTCACCTTTTCTTGCACTGTTAATGGTAAAGTATGAATCACAGTTAGTGCTGGGTACGCCTTCAGAATGATCTATGGCGTTTCGGACGTGCGTATCTGTAATTAATGAGAGGGAGTTGCATGGCTAATTCCCTGTGCACTGCTGACATCCTGTCTGCAGCTTTGTCCCTGATCTTTTACTTACGTGCCTCCAACAGCCGGTTATTGCATTACATCCTTGTATTATATAAATAAAGCCTTGACCTTTGTCCTTTGCAATATTGGTTCAGAGCAGTCTTAATTCAATTTAGAAGAGAAGCCTGAGCGTTAAAACCATTTGAATCTCCTCACACACCTCAAACATTGATGGGACTATTTCTGCTTAAGAGAAAGCACTAAGGCTAAGAAATTGCCTTCTAGCTTTTTGTCATTGACAAATGAGTGCATGTTTCTTCACATTGAAACTATGCAGGAAGCCCTCTCTGGGAGGGGAGTACACGTCCTCCTCTGCATTGCAAGGCAGCACGGGTCTACAGAAACTATTAGCAGTGCAGTATTTTGTTTATTATTTCATCAAACAATTCTGAAACAATAACCCTTCTGAGGCAAGTTCCTCCCCCTGCTGCCGGCAAATCTCCAGTACTTTTCTTATTTTTCCCCATCACTACATTCTACAGCTTATTTAAGCCTTGTGTGTGTGAATCCTCCCTGATAGAGCCAGGCTGGCCCTAGAAAGATTGCAGTGCATTAAGACAGGCACCAGCTCGTGGATGGACTGGTGTTGGAAGCTCAGGTCCTCTCCAGGAAAGGTCTGATCTCTTTTCCCTGTCACCTTCCACGTGTTTGTGTTGGTTTATTGCAATGTGTGTGTTAAAAGTGGAGGTAAGCAGGGTGCTTACGTCCCTGAGTGTCTAAATCCTGCTGCTGCTGAGCATCAGCTCCCCTCTGATTGAAAATGGGGACAAAGGTGCTTAATTATCTTCTGCGGATGTTGTGGGATGAATTCATTAAAGATTTGGAGTATTAGAGCTAGACACAATCTGGCTTTCATTAAAATCATCATGACTATAATGCTGTTAGTACCTCTGTGCAAATCCTAGCAAAAGCAATTTTTTTATAATGATGGCGATACAGATCCTCTAATTATCCAGGACAACTCAAATTCATTCCACAAATAACTGCTAAAGGTTGAGACTGCATGATGTGAAATATAATTGATTTTTAATATGTTAGGGCACAACTGCTGTTAAGTGACGTATAATACCATTTTCTCCTGTTGGATGTTTGGAAATGTTTTGAAGAAACCTGTACATGATTTATACCATTACTAGAGATTTTGGGGAGCAGAAGCCTGAGAGAAACAAGGAAAGGAAAACAGTTTGTCTTGAATTTTTCATCCATTGCCACTTTTTCTTGTTTAATGAAATCCGGCTTTAAATCAATTTTATATTATTTGTAGATTTTAAACTGGGTGCAGTTAAAAAATCAGAATTAACAATTTTTATTTTGTTCTTCATTTCAGATTTTTACCCTTAATAGAGAAAAAAAGATTCCTAGCAAACTTGTACAGGTTTCCTTTGGGAGAAGTAAAATAAACCTTGAGCACTGATAAGCTGATTTACTCAATTTAGATTCCCCCTGCCCCTCACTTTTGGGACAATTATGTGTAAGCAGTGATTGCACGAAGCTGCCTGGATTCCATGTAAATGATACGTCTTTGGCATATGGGAGTTTTTGTAAATCATTTAAAGCAAGGCATTCTTCTATGCTTGGCAGAGGAAGGATACAGAGAGCTTTTGTACCTCAGTTGCATCAAATTGAATATTTCTTTAATCACCCTGGAGAAGAATGCACTTGATTGCATTCTGTGAGTTCTGCAGTTATTGTTTTTGGGTAGACCTGGTGGGTAATGAATGACCTGACTCCTCAGTGCCACCTCCAGCCACCCCCTCGAACCCACCAGCTCTTCTCCCCTGGGCAAGACCTGCTCCACTGGAGGAGTAATTGTGCAATAGTCAAAAGAAAAGAATGTGAGGGAATGAATGGCCATTAATAACAAAGTTGGCAACCTCCTGTGAGGAGAGCTATTTTCACATGAAAATCTTCTCCAAAGTAATGAAGCCTTGCTTCATTTGAAGTCTTAACAGGTAATTGCACAGAAGGTGGTTTCCAGGTAAAGATTTTTTTTCCCCTGAATGAAGGGTGAATACTCACTATTTAAAAACAGAAAAAAAGCCCAAACTGTCAAAGAATTAGCACCTAGTGCAGAAGTTTAATGCTTGCAGTTTGGTTTTTTTTTTACTAAAAAGACAGTAACTCTGATATGACAGTTTATTAATCCTCCAGAAGAGGGAAACTGATGAAAGCTTGTGACTCTTTCTGCATATGGCTATGTGGTGACATATTTAATTTTGAAGTCTATCAAATCTGAAGCTTTCCCTCCCCTTTTTCATTTACAGAAAACAGTGAAGGTAAGGCCAGTACTAAAAAAGAGGTATTTTGCTGTCATCAGTTTAGATATTTTCCTGGGAAATATTATGAAAAATATTAAAGGGAAAAAACACATTTCTCCATTTTAGTATGCTCAGTTTTCACTCATAAGCTCCAAGATTAAAGTAGTCGCTTTAATTAATCTAGTCTCAATCCTCAGTCAAAAACAGTGGAGAGGAGCCCTGTTCTGCTGGGGTATTAAATTGACAGAGTCAGAGTGAGCAGCAGAAAGCTCAGAGGAATCACAATCCTTGGCCTCAGTTTATGAGCTACTTACCAATTTGACAAACGTAATGCCAATTTGACAAATGTAACTTTTTCAGTGAAGGACTCATTCTGATGCAATTGTGTTTTCTGACAGTGGGGAGAAAGGAGTTAAACTGCTGCTGATGCTTTCCCCCTGGAGAAAGAGCCGTGGTGCATCTGCAGCCAGCCTTTCCCTGGTGCTCCAGCTCGGCACAGAAGGGATAAGCCTCTCCCAGGAGGCAGACAGGGTAATGCTATTAGTTAGGAGCAAGAAATGCTCATCCCCTGTTTGGAGCAGCTACTAGAAAGCAATGCGTGACATCCTAAACCAACAGGATGAACACATCTCATTCCTACTGAGTTCTACAAGCGTATGGGGGCAGAGCTTTGCCCATCCTATTTTTATGGAATCCATGTGTTAGAGGCTTTACTTTCACCGTGGTCAGCACAATCTCAGGATAGACATGTCTGCACAAGCAGGTGCAAGCATTTGGTTTATGGTCCCCATCTGGGAGTGGGGCAGCAGGGCTGGGAGCTGTGCTTTGTGTGCTGAGGAGAGGAGCTCGGGCAGGGTGACGCAAACAGAACGGGACTTCCCAGCTGTGAACACTTCACATCTGGTGGGACCCGAGCGAGCACAGGGCTGCCTCTGCCCATATGTGTAGATACAGCAAATGTAAACGTGAATCCAGTTCATTTTCACACACTTGTTAGAGCTTCCCCTGCCTCAGTGGAGGCCTCCTAGAGCCCTCCTCCTTCTTGATCTTGCTGGGAAAGCCTGGATTTATGACAGCTTAGTTCCTTGGATGCACATTGTGTTGCCAGACGTGGGACAGTGGCTTCATCACAGCATCAGGGAAAGGGATGAGCCAGGCTGGGGGCAGATTCAGCCTCATCCATCCACATTGTCATCTTAATTTATCAGCCACTGCCACAGAGAGCAGGGACCAGACTGACAGAAGGGAAAGGCTTCTTTAGAGAAAGACCCAGGAGGCCATAAAATGTCTTAAATTGGGAGGAGGGGCTTAGCTGTCCATCAGTGCTTTCCTGCTCACAGTGTTCCTGGCATGGCTTCCTAGATAAGCACATCCCTAAATACAGTATCTGGGATGGGAAGTGATTTGTCTCCCAGTTTGATGCTTGCTCTTTTAACCAGAACCACGGAAGAGGAAAACATCAATGATTTCTCATATGTGTACTAAACGTGCAGGTTGTGATTATTTATAATTTTATTTCCTGTCAACATCTGGGGTCCATTTGAAGCAGCAGCTCAGTGCTCTGCTGGTGCAGCAGGTGGTCAAACGTCAGGAGAGGAGAGCAAAGTAGGGAAAAGCTGCTTGGCTGTGGGTCTGTGAGTCCCACCGAGGTGTGGCAGTGGCCCTGGGAGCTGGGACCAGGCTCCCCTTCCTGTGCGCGGGCGTGGGGGACAATGGCCCGAGCTGGCCGGTGAATCAGAGCCTGGACTCGCCCTGCAATCAGCAGGGAAATGAGCCACCTGCCCCGCTTCCTCTCATTTAGCCGGTTTATTTTTAAGTGGGAAAGGCTGTGAGATTTGTTCCTTTTTCTCAGGGACTTCATGTCCTTTGGAGATCCCTGAAGGATGGGGTGAGGTGCGAGCAGCCCCGGGGCCTTCCTTTGGGAGCCACGTCCTGGTGTCTTCACTCAGCACCAGGCACCAAAGCTGAGGCTCCTCGTGGCACACACACGAACCAAAGCGCCGAGAGCATGGCAGAATCTCCTGATGCTACCTGAGCTTCCTTCCGCTGTGTTCCCAAAGAGAGCAGTGGAAACTGCTGGTGGACAAAACCCCCACGTCCTGGCTCTGCTGAGCCTGTGCTGTCCACAGCTGCATCTGGTGACTGTCACTGTGGTCCTGGTGAGCACTGAGGCTCTCGGGCTGGGAGGCACCACCACTGCAGTTAATTTGGTCTGGGCTTTGGCTGAGATCTACAGAATTTTAGACTGTAAGCCTGCCTCACTGCCCATCTGTGACCATGCACTCTGACTCTTCTTCTACTGAACATTTTGTGTGAGAAAAGTGTGAAAATAGGCTCTGTCTATGGACTAGTGGATCTTTCCACGTTGGGGTTATTCCTCTCATGGGCAGTACTTGAGATGCTCCCAGACTGTCAACTAGCACAATATAATCCATCTCAGACACTGCGAATCTGATTTTCAAGACTATTCCATCGTAAAACAAGCCTGGACACATCAAGGCAATCTGGTGTAGATGTTTATTTTCCATATTTTAAAGAAACATGTCGTGTTTGTGCTCTTCTATTCGGTGATTTCTCTGTCTCCATCCCACTCTGTTTCTCTGTGGGAAGACACGATCTCAGTGCTGCAGTCTGGGTCTGGTGCTGTTCCCATGGGAGATGTCTCTCTGGGGCGATGCTGAGCTGGTCTGCCTGTGGCACAGCCCTGCACTGTGCAGACGTGCTGGTTTCCTCATCTGTCTGTCTTGGGGATCTCCAGCACACTCTGCACTACCTGGTGCAGGCATGCCTGTGTTTGCAAAACATCAGCAGTAATTAATTATTAAGTAGGAAACAAAGGAATGCATGTAAGAGCCTTTCTCAGAGAAGTTCAAGGTCTATCCGTGCTTACAGCCCACTCCTTTTATTCTACTCTTCTCTCTAGGTATACTAATTTACTTTAGCACCAATTAATCCATGTGTTTCAACCTGCTTGCCCATCCTCTTTCTTTTCTGCAGGACAGAATAGCTTATGGGAGGTGGTTCTTTAAGTCTCGCTGAACTTTTGCCAAACCAGTAGTGTTCTCAGAGAGGAATGTCAAGTGCTTAACTACGATTAATTTTAGTCAAAAAGAGAATAAATAGCACACCACCACGTGTGTCAGAACAAAACCTTTGTGGTGTTCGGGTGGGTTTTAACCACAGCTCCACTTCAACTTTGTGTACATTATATTGCTTTCTGTGGGGAAGGGGAGGGGAAAGGGACTCTCCTAAAGCTGGAAATTATGCACAAAGTTTCATTTCACGCCTACAAAGGTGTGAGTGTAGGTATCTGGAGAAAATGGTCTTACATCCATGTCCTTAATTTTTATCTGGTTATCACTGTTTGTAAAGCAAAACTCTGCAGATACAGAATTGACTGAACCTAAAATACCAAATATTGTCACTCGTGTGATCACAGAATCATAGAAGGGTTTGGGATGGAAGGGACCTGAAGATCATCTCGTTCCAGCCCTCTGCCATGGGCAGGGACACCTTCCACTGTCCCAGGTAGCTCAGAGCCCCATCCAGCCTGGCCTTGAACACTTCAGGGATGGGGCAGCCACAGGTTTTTAGGTTTTCTGACCTGTGCCAGGGCCTCACCACTCTCACAGTAAAGATTTACCTATCTGCGGTGTCTAAAGTCTTGGGTTTTTGGGTTTTTTTACATACAAATCCTTTTACAAGGCCTGAAGTTTTCACCAATGAACAAGACAGAGATCTGTAGACCCCCATCAAAACCCAAGTTATTCTGGATTTCTGATCTTTCCTGTCTCTACCTTTTCACCCTATTTTTAAATATCCTTAAAAATCCTTTTTTAAGCCATTGTTCAGGAAATAACTAACAATATTAACATAAACTATGTAAACAAGGCAGCATTACACAAGGGCAACGTCTGACACTATTCATTGATATATCTAGCTATGATAGGTTCCTTCTCTCTTCTGGAATTTCTTTTTTTTTTTTTTTTTTTTATTCTACCCATTCTTTCCTTTCCAATGTTTGGTTTTTTTCCAGTTGATGAATGTAGGGTTTCATTCTCTTTCTTACAAAACATGAACCAGCTTGGCTTTTCTCATTAACTTCCTTATTAGCATAAGCACCACCACCTGTAACATTCAGCAGCATGATGCTGGGAGCTGAGTATATTGGATAACCCAAATTTCCTCCTAGAGCTAAATGCCAGGATGGAAAGATATTGCAATTTCAGCTTTGAGGATAGGATTGGGGCAGGGGGCTTTCTTCAATTATTTTGCAGGCGTGCAATAAAAAATACTTAAGAAAACTACTTTCAAGAGGCTGAAATCCGGAGGAGATTGAACCCTGGCTTATTTGGCATAGGGAAGACAAGCAACCATGCAGAACTGGAACCATCTAGTTGGTAAGACTGGTTAGAGTAAAATCAAAAGAGGAGAGTCTTTTACTCAAAATCATGCAATTTATTACCCCACTATAGGCTCTCCAGAAGAATATAATACCTTGCTGTAGTGGTAACCAGGAAAATACCTTGAGGTTTTAAAGCAGGATGTGCAGTTCACGCTGGTTACTGAGTGATAAATGATACAGGCTGCACAGAAAAACTATACAAACACATTATTTCAGCTAGCACAGCAAAGCACTTCAGATATAAATTAAAAATAACTGCAGTCTTGTGGTCCTTGTCAGTTATTTACAAGCCTCTTGAAATATTTCCTTATCTGCCTTTCTCATAAGAAATTAGGCAATTAGAGTATAAGTCTGAAGCCAGAGAACATCAAATAGTGAATCATTACGGCATCGTTACATGGGAAGTAGGAACAAGGGGAAGGCCAAGAGAAAACCCTAAGGCTTTTCATCTTCAGGAAATCTATTTTAAATTAAATTGAAATAAAAGCCTTAAATAAGTTTAACGTAATTCTGAGGAAAAGGCAGTTGCACAATAAAGAGGTGTTTGCCACTGAAATTCAACTTCATGCTGTTCAGGATATTTCTAAACAGGAAAAAAAAACTTTCCTGTCATTGAGCTAGTCACAAATCTGTGTATAAGGGAATCTTTCATGAGAGAGAAAGATAAATGTGGTCTGGAAGTCCAGTGACTCAGGAGTTTCTGAAAGATGGCGGGAAAGGGAAATGCATCAGTGTATATGCATTCCTTATTAACTTTTACTTTAATTGCACAATACATGTACAAGCTATATTTATGTCTCTATGAAAATACATTGCTGTGTAACAAATACAATAAAAAAGTCTTTTAGGACCAATATAGTTGGGATTTTGAGTGTTGTGGGTACTCTTGTTTTGGTTTGTTTGGTTTTTTTCACAATTTGAATATTGACTTGAATTAATTTCTTTTGATTCAGCATTAGAGCACACTTCAAGATAATTAATGTGTTTTGGTTTTCTTTTCAGGGTGAAAATTTCAGCTTGGTTAGAAAAGCATTGCATTCCCTGCAAACTAAATCAGACATTCAAAATATGTCCAACTTCCCTGAGCATCAAATGGAGGAGGGATCAGCAAGTCCAAGGCTTGATCCTAATTTGACAATTTTAAGGTAACATCTTTTGCCATTGTCTATAGCAGATGCTGATAAAATGAGCCACTGGTTTTCAGGACAGGAATTGTTGATATCTTTTTCTACTTGTGCTTTGTAAAAGATGAAATCATGCAACTGATGCACACAGTCACCAAAAATTGCAGTCTGGTCACGACAGGGAGGACTGATGGGTTTGATTTCTGAGTTCACAATCCTCTCCTTGGCTGCACTGCTATTCACTGGAGCAATGCGCCTTCGTACCTGGGAATCTTCTTTGTTTAAAAAAACAAATGTCCATTTTACTTTTTAATTAAATTATTTCTTCTTTTAAATAAATTGTGTCAAGGCAGGGCAAATCATGTGGAAAAGGCACCACTTGAACAGACTCAGATTTGCTAAAACCCTGTGACTCTTTTAAGGATAGTTCTGTATCCTGTATTTAGTATTGGTCAGTCCTAAGAATGTGATTATACTTGAGTTTGCACCTGACTACCCACCTGAAGAATCAGACTTGGGAACCTAATATTTTTTTCCTGACCTCAAAGGTGCAGCAAGGCAATAAATGGCTAAATTTTCATTTTGTGAAGCATGAAAATGCTCTGAGGCAGTTATTGTAGTTCAAGAGATGTCATTCTTGATTTGGGAAATGGCAGGGTTGAGAACTGAATATTTTGGGTAAATGGAGTACCGGGTCACCAGGTCTGCATGAAATACAGCTCAGAAACGTACAGGTAATAATGACAGCTGTCAATGACGTGCCACTGTTCACAAAGGACAAGCTATAGCAAACTGAGCCAAGAAAAGAAAATCCTTGATGTCATTCTGAAAGAAACTATTAAAAGCAATTTTGGAATATTCCGCTTGGATTCAGAGCAAAACAGATTACTTCTAATAAGGATGTGAACATTTTAACATCAGCATTTAACCCACCCTTGGTATGGACTCACAGCACTCACAAAAATAGTGAGGAACCTCTCACCGTCCTATTGAGAGGTGAAGGCAATAGAGATGCTGAGCAAGGGGACTTGCTGAGCAAGTCCATTTTCCAGTTTAGCAAAACCAAACAGCTTCTCAGGGCAAGTGTGATTATCTCCTTCTTGTGCTGTGCCTGTCTTTGAATCCTTTCCTCTCAATAAATACATCGGCTTCACTGTTTGTTGTGAGAAAAAGTCTAAGTCACGAAATTGAGTAAATAACACAAACGTGCACATTTCTGAGGGCCTGGGAGAGAATGAGGATCCATCATGCAAGGTGCTGTCTAAACATGTAGCCTGTACTTAGAGCCTGAGTAAATAAAACAGGAACAGAAAAGTTCAGTGACTTGCAGCGATCCATGAGAAGAAGCAACAGCCTGGAGTCAGTCCAGCTGCTCTGACATCTCGTCCATTGCCTTTTCCACTGGATATTGCTGCACTGACATCTTGGATCGTGCAAAAAGCATTGGGTGATATATACCAAATGGGAGGCTTATCACAGTTATCTCTGCAATGTCTGGCACCAGAAGGATTTAAAAAACAGACATCAAATTATGGAGGCATAGCTGTATCCCGAGCGTGTCTGTTCAGCGCAGTAATGCATAACTGCTTGATTATCGTCAATGAAATCCTCATGCTGCTACTCATCTCTACCTGCCTCCAAATTCGTTGAGATCAGTGTCTAGATTTATTTCTTGCTCTTGGTCTCAGGTGTAGCAATTAAAGAAATGTTCTGTATTGCTGAGAGCACCAGATGTGTGCAGTGGAGCATCCTATACTGACAAGCATTTTGCTTTTAATAGTTCCTTTGGGTACACATTGGCGTCTGGTTTTATTTTTCTGTTTATACTTTGTTTTTCTGTTTTATGGCACTATTTCCTTGATGGGGTTTTTCTGTTTCTTGCCTTGGAGAATGGCTTGGGGTAGCATGGATTATGGCACAGCAGCATTAAGAGTTGTCTCCTGTTTCTGTTTTCAGTTTTTTAAGGTCATTCTAAGTTCTCCATTTGACTGTTCCTGTATGGAATAAACAATGAAAAATATCCACTAATTCTGAAACCTGAAGTGTGAATCGTGCTGATGTCTTCCTGGGCCTTCTTGGTGTCTCTTTTGTCTTCCTGGACCTGGGACCAGACTTAACACATATCTGACAAGGTTTCTTCAGGAGCAAGGTTGAGGAGCAAGTTGCAAACCTTCTTTCCCCTGCAGCCTAGAAGTGATGGGCACCTAGAAGGTAGCAGGTGATTTTCACTCAAAGTTTTGTCCTCCAGTCTAGCTTCTAGCTGGTTCTTCACCGCAGAGCGAAACAAGATGCTGAGTTGCAATCTCGGTGCTGGAGTGCAGCAGCAGACATATTCTAATGATTTAAAGAAATCTGATCTATTTTTCTCTGAGTTATTTTGTACCAAATTGAGAGTGCCATGATGGATATGACTAGCTGAGAAGAGCTACAGACTATGTTTATTCCTGTAAGTAGAGCAGAAAGTCTTTCCTGACTTCTGCAAGTGATTATCTTTACTTCCTGAAGAGTGGAATTTGACTACTTTGACTAAAGTGTGAGCAGTTGTAAATGTTATTCAGTGTGGTGAGCGCTTTTTATTTTTCAAAATAATACAGGCAGTCAAAAAAACAGATCTTCATGCACTTATTGTTCATGAGAAATGTCGAATGTATCATGACACCATGACCAATGGTATTAGGCTCTAATATTGGAATTCCTTATCTCGCCAAAACTTCATTTATTTAGTTTTTTTAACAACGGTTCAGGTGAAATCACGATAAGCAAAAGATTAAAGCTCTGTCAGATAAAAAGCAATGCTGTACTATTTCAACTATCCTAGTTTTCAAAAGAGAATGAAATATGCAGTAATCCACACAGACAACATAAATATTGAATAACCATTGCAATGGATTGCATTAATAGATACACAAGATGAGTAAAAACACATTTGATTTAGTCCTCTGCTGATGGTGCCAAAAGATTACAAGGACTAACCTGTCTACTGCAATGTTACCCATCAAATAACTGTAATTTAAATATTTCCTCCTTTTTTTTTTTTTTCCCCCTCTCAGAAAAACAGCATAGCCAGGATAAATAACAGCCTTTACATCATTCTGTTTCTCTGGAGACTGATTCTGGTCTTACCCATCCAATTTCATGCACATGAATATTCCTGTTGATTAAGGTAAGAAAGTTTTTCACATCCACAAATCATTGTGGAACTTGGAGCCATAATGTGACAAATTAATTCCTGACCTCACTCAGCTACCTGTGCATCCACTTGGCCTGACACCACACAAAGCATTTGAGCATAAATTTGGTGTGAGAACTCTTGAAGCACAAAGAGGAGCCAGGCTCCCACTGATGGTCCCTTGAGATCAGGTCCCATTCCTGCCCTCTCTCCTCCTGTCCTGTAGGGATGAGCATTTCAAGGGTGGAGGTTAACAGGCATTCCCAACTATGCATGGCATCCTACTCCTTAATGCTGACATGGATGGACAGTTTCCTAGGAGATAGCTCAAAATAAAATAAATTATTTGAGAGATATCCCTGTTAAAAGATTCCACGGAGTTCATCTTTACATAAAACTCCTGTTACCAATTAGCTGTTGTGGAGCAGGGCTCCGAGATGTAGCAGATACGATCTATTTGCCTCTTCATCACGTGAAAAAAGCTGTGTGTGGTCAGACCCCCAAACCCCTTTTTCCTGTGTCACGCTGCCAGTTGAGTGCTCCAGAGCCCCTGCGTTCCTGCCTTTGCTCTTTGGGGCCTCTCGTTCCTCCTCATGCCCTTACAGTAACATCTCCCACAGTCTGAGTGATGTTAGCAGGAGGGTTTCTCTCTCTGTCACTGTGGATCCAGGGTGCTGCAGTGCTTCAGGGCCCAAAGCCTCAAGGTTGCAGTTTGTTTTCTCCCCACTGTGCATTTTGGGAGTGATAAATCAGACCTTCTGCTTTGATTAGCTTTCCTCTACCTCCAGTGGCTTTTCAGATTGCATCTAGCAAAAGGATTGCCCATGAGCTGGCCTCTAGGAAATATATTAACCAAATTAAAATGTTCTCATTCAGAAATACCTTTCCCACCTTTTTGTTGCCCTTGTTAGGGAAAAACACTCCACTTTAACCTCCAGCTAACTGATTACCTGCCAGTTCTGAAGCTGTGCTCTGAATTAATGTGCTCCAAAAGCCAACAGAGATGACTTGTGTTTGGGCACCTCACGGGAAAACGGGGAGATGAAAAGCCTTAGCAAACCTTTGACAAACAACTTGGAGTGTTTGAGCAGCTATGCACAGCTGCTGCTGAATGGAGAATGCAAGTAACACAGCAGAAAGAGACAAAAGGGGATCAGCAGGGAAGGCAGCTTTGGTATCTGCACTGGACATTTTTACTTTCAGGAAAGGAGAGGAAATATGCTTAATTACCTGTAGGAGGTGTGCCTGCTTTTGCTGATAGTTGCATGTGGTTAATTAATTCCTGTACCAGCGAATGCTGGAATTCTCTCTGAGGCCGGTGGAGATACACCCATGCACAGCACCTTAATTTGATTGATTGCATGCCACCCATCTAAACATGCCTTAAAGTCTTGTTTGCAGAGCCACAATCTCTCTGCCCCCTCCAATTCCCAATCTGAGGCGATAATGTCTCCTCATAAATCCTGGATGCGATAGCACCAGCATGACCCATCACTTCATTACACCAGAGCTGTGCAGTGCTCTGAGGAGGAGTTGATCTGGACAGAATGGATCTGGTCCAGGAACAAATAAAGGAGTAAGGAATCCGATTATTTCTGGGCCAATTCTGCATGGGTTACAGCTTCTCAATTTTCCTGATGTCAGCTAGTTTTACTTGTTTGGCTTTCCCTCCCCACACAGGAGGTGAAATATCTGACTAGCACAGACATCTTGATGAGCTGCTGTTGTCGGGAAAGCCAACCTGAAATTTGGATCAGGTTAGGGTGGAATGTGCCATATTCAGAGTCATTTTAGCATTGGCTGTTTCAGTGCATGCCAGGCTTGGTCTGAAATTGGGGATCCCCTCACTATCAGGATCAGGCGACCTGTGGTGGTTCCTCAGACACCCCTGAGGCTCACCCAGTGCTGCTGGGAGGAGCAGCCTTACTTCCTCAGCTTTGTGCAGATGAGGAATTCTTGCACAGAGGCAATTTCTCAATGACCACATACAGTGGACAGAGTGCAGCATCTTTCCCTGTCAGCATGAAGGGATTAAAGGAACATGGTGTGTTAGGCTCTAGGCTGCTTTCCACTGCTTCAAACATGAGTGGTAGGGGAAAAGAACAGTTTTTAAAATTTTGTTTAGTATTTCAAATGTTTCTTTATGATTACTTCCCAGTGATTTCAGAGATAGCTGTTCTATCTTGGCCTTGCACTAGCTTGTTTAGTCTGATGCTCTATATCATTTGTTTATTTCTTCCAGGGCACTACTTTTTCCACGTATTTACTTAATGGTTTATATTTACTTAATGCACATCTTTCAGCAAGACATTCAGGGTTCATTCAATGATTGCTGGAATTTCCTATGCGTTCCAAAACATAAAAATTACATCTGTGTGTTGAGCCTGCCCTTGCAAAATTCTTCTGTGATTCTCCAGTGCAAGTTTTGCAGACTTGATGGGCTTAGCAGACATAATTCTTGCAGGTACTCAGTGAGGTTTTAAAATATTTAATTGGTCTTGAATGCATAGTGCAGCTCTCCAAATACTGGACTGGGGTATTTACTGATCCCTTTTGTCTGTTCTGCACATTTGAGTTGTCATTTCCAGGTAGGCTGACCCTTGCACGGAGGAATTGTGAACTGTTGTGGTTTTCAGCAGAAAAGGAGACGTTTCTAAGGGGAACTTGTGGGTGTATGTCCTTAGCTGCAGCACAGTGACAGCTCTTCACTTACTGCCTTTGGCACCTCATTTTAGTCACAGAAACGATTTTACCTTTTTGTAAAATTTTTGTTTACTTACCAAATTTTCATTTGAATTTTTTTTGTTCAGGTTTGCATTTGATTGGGAAGTACTTCTACAGGGCCTTATGGAAAAGACAGCTGGGTGTTTTTTCCTGCTCCCTCCCTGGTGAGTGCCTGCCTGTTCCCAGTGCTCCCACACTTTTGGGTGCACATATTCCTGTTCTGCACATTCAGAACTGGTGAAAAGCTAACTCGCTTGCTTGCTTAAGTCAGAGTTTTTACAACACACATTCATTCATCTCTGAATTTTTAAATTAGTGTTTTTGTCTTCTGAAAATTAAACTTGATGTCATGTGTTCTGTAATGATGACAGCCTAAATTTGTTATGAATGCCTAAAATAAAATTTTATTTTCTTATTAATAACCTCTTTCATAAAAATAACAGCTGAGTATATATTCATTGCCAAAATTCTGAAGAATGTCAAATCACTAAAGGGGAGAAATTACTAACTAGACACCTGGAATTGGAGTTTCTTGAGTAATAAACTAGCTTTTGCCAGCTGCAGCCTTTTTTTGCAGGTGCAAGAAGAACGTTTTCTTCTTTTTATTTTATCTGCTTTACATCACTTAATGACTAGAGTATTCCAAGTTGGGAAAACAACTGGGAGTTGGAAGAACAGGAAAATTTGCTTACCCTTTTCCATTTTATGAGTAAAAGGTGTGTGTATGTGGGGAGGGGAAAGATCTGAGATCAACCAGTTCCAATCTTGAAGAACAGGGAAGCAAGGAAAAAATAGCTCAGCTGATCTATTGCTGTTGATATTTGCACTGTTGACTACATCAGCTGCCTCGAAATACAAGGAATATTTTGATAATATTTCCTAAAATATGCAGGACACAATGTAGCTTCACTGAAACAATTATGTTCTTCTGGATATTTTTGTTCAGAAGCAGCATGACACAAAGCACACATTAAAAAGTTAAACAGGTGACTAAAAACTCCATGTCCTGTTTTCTCATAAATCAAACATAAAAATCAACCCTCAAAATAAATGCTTAGATATATAGTGATGTGTGATATTACTGTGTTCTCCTAGTTATCAAAAACAAATATTAAATACCACTTCACAGCTACTTTCTCTGCAATTAAACATTTTTATTAGTTGTCAGTCTCTGAGAATAACCCTTTGTCATGAATATCTGTTAGAAAGCACAACTGCAATGCAAATTAAATTATTTAAATTGTGATTTAAATCACAATTAACAAAACTGATTTAAATCAAAGTGATATAAATTGGTCCATCCTGCTTTAGAATTAATTAAGGATGTGCTTTGAAAGCATGCTCCTATCAGTGCTCTGGCTCAGTGGGTTCTCCATATCACTCAAATTTTAATAAATCACAGCAAGGGATGGAATTTTTATTTAGTTCAGCAGTCTCGATCTCTGAATTTAGGGCCACTGAAGAATAGATTAACATTTATAATTGCTAGGTTGATCAGTAATGCAAATTAAAAATGGGGATTTCAAAACAAATTAACCTTTGCAGTACATCATGTGGAGACAGACAGACAGTGGTATTGTTGAAAAGGTTCCCGTCATCCTTGAAGTCACAAATCACTGTATTCTCCATGGTGCCTCTGGAGCCTCAGTGTCCAAAAAATAAACTGTGATAACTGAAAGAACAACATGGACTCTTTGAGGCTGGCGAGTCCCTGCATGGGCTATCGCTGCTTTGCGTCGCTCCAGGCAGACTTGTATATTTTGGGACTAAGATTAGGATGTTTAGGCTAGGGCCAAATGGGTTTATAATTAGATATGTACCAGCCCTTGACCTATTAATTGAGGCTCATGCGGAATTCCCTCCACCTACCCTGCACATGGAATGAGACTGTGATTTAAAGCAGTGGAGGGGAAATGGCCTTCTGTACCCACACTTTTCTGCCTCAGTGTGCCTGTCCTGTGCTCTGCTGAGAGCCTTTCTGCCACTCTTTGAGACATCTCATGTATAGAACAGGATGCTGTGTCAATATGCTCTGTGCTGGGTTTATTTATAAAATTAAGAGCTTAGATCCCATCTGGGGAAAACCCACCTATGTCAGCATTTGCCATGTTTCTCCTCAGGCAGAAAAGCAGTCACAGCTGGAGATGGAGTGGATTTTGATGGCCCCATATAGAATCTGAGGAGGTCCAAGAATGTTCTTGCCAATCGATGGAGCTGGTGCAGGAACTCCAAGCTTTCTGTGTGGTGGTGGTGTCCCAAGGAGCAGGGGACAAGGTACCCATGCATGTGTGATGTGTTTCTGACAGGGCTCATGGGCTCCCAAAAAATTGCTGATTTCACAACTGCGGTGCTTTGCCCAAAATTTAAGTTTTCATAGACGACCTTCATACACTTAATGTGCATCACAAGAGATGCTGATTTGGAAGGAATACACAGAGATGATCAAGTCCAGCTCTTAGCCCTGCTCAGGACACCCCACGGGACACACCAGAGAGCTCTCAGAGTGCACAGAATTGCCGATTGACAGAATTGTCCAAACACTTCTTGAACTCTGCCAGCCTTGGGGCTATGACCACTTCGCTGGGGAGCCACCACTGAGAATTGAAGTTGAATGCAGAAGAAATATTCTCTTTTTCTCATAATTATCATGCCCCCACAGTCCTTACCAAAACTGAGCAGCTAGAAACTAATGTGGAGTACATGACGCATTAGTCTGACCCTGTGGAAAATATTAGATTATGCAGATGTTTATGCACATCCTTTGTGTAATGGTAGAGCTATTGTGTGACTTGCCTTTTTTTTCTATGAGCAAAGTGACACGGGGGAAGCTGGTAGTACTATCTTCTGATCACAGAGCTCCAGAAGGATATAAATAGGGAATTAAGAATGAACAGTGGTATTAAAAGCTTCCTCTAAATGGATGGGTTTTTTTTTCCCCCTAAGTTTATAAATAGAAATTAAACTTAAACAACATAAACTAAACAGACCGGAATAAACACAGAACCGTGGCAGGTATTGTCATCACTGCTCACACCAGTGAATGGTTTTTTGGTTAATGAGAAAGCAAAGCCAGGGAGGAACCTTAAAAATGTCCAAGCTTGAGTGGTGGAAATGCAGGATATTTTTCCAGGAGGCAGAGCAGAGATGAGCAGACCAAGCCCTGGTCTGGTGGCCCAGGGTGCCCATGGCTCTGGGCAGGGCTTGGTGGTGCACAGATTGAGGCGTGGGAGGTAGGGACAGACCTCTCCTTCCTGCCAGGGCCACACCAGCCTCTTCCAGCTGAGATGCTCCTGGTTTCTGTCATCCAGACGATGGCAAAATGTGGGTGGTAGGTGAAGAAATGCTGATGAAGGGGATATTGATGAGGCTACTGAACAGTCAGCCAAATGCTTGGAATATTTTTCAAAACTTTTGGCAGGCAGAAGAGGATTGCAGTCTGGAAGAAAAAGACCTGTCTGTCTTGTTCAGTAGATGTTTCCAGCTGCTGGTGATGGTATTGGCAATAGGAGTTAATTAATAACTGGGAAGTTATTACTTTTTAATGCATACAAAGGTTGTGCAACTGCCATAGACATTCAGTTAAACATGCCCTGCTTTGCATGTCTCATTTTTTCTCATATAAAATAAATTGCAGGTTGTTCAAGAATTTCTCCCTTTCCCAACACTATATTATTTGCTGAATTTCTTTTTTCTTTTTCTTTTTTTTTCCCCTCTAAGAAGAATGAAGTATTGCACATGGCCTGTTTCCAAAATCAAAGCTCTTTAGTATGGTTAGCCTTTCTGGTCTATCTTATTACTGATATTTATACAGATGTACTGGCAAACCCAAATTTATTGCAATATTTATTGGGCTGAATTTGAGGTTATTTATAATGTGGTTAGATGGCTATTTATTAGACATGTCACAGTAGCTATTTAACACTTCTATAGCTGTCTAGCTGGAATTAGGACATAAAACAGAATTTATTGTATATTATCCAGAAAATGTTACAGGAAGAGTAAATTCTAAGAAAGACACAACCATCAGAGTAATGAAGGGACCAGGAAGAAAAAAAAGTGGTTTTAAACAGCAATTCTCAGCCAGGCTGAAGGAAGGAAATATTTAGGATGTGAGGAAGTCCAGGTGCAGATTTTAAGTTCTCTAAAGTGCACCAGCACTCTGCCTAACAGCTGACCTTTCCCTCATGAAATAGACATTTTTCATTTAGAAAAGGAAATGAGAGTCATCTTCTTTGATTTGTTTTGTGCTGATTAAGTAGAGTTAAAAAGTTCTATGGGACCATTTTCTCAAGGAACAATTTCATAAAAATCAAGCATTTCACAGGCAGGTGTTTGGTACTTTGGTGGTTTTAATGTGTTGTGTTAAGGTGGTATTGACTAGTGCATTTCACTGTGATGGATTCAAATGACCTCTTTTTCCATATTATTGGTTTTTAATTCTGCATTTCACTGTTGTGAAAGCAGCATCAGGGCAAAAAGCTTTATTTTCTATTAACATCTATGGGGTTTGGATCTTTTTCTTACTTGAAACAGAAAATGAATGCACATATTGAATGCCTCATGAAGAAATGTGGATGAGAATTCTGTGCAAGGAAGAGACTGTAAGTGCAAAAAAATTCCAAAAATAGTTACAAATTTTCTTTAAAAATAGTTTCCTGCAACCTTCACAAAACGCAGATTCTTTAAGAAAATAAGTCCCCCATTTTCATATACAGAAACACAGACCATCTTAAAACACTTCACCCAAAGAAGTCAGCCTTTCTGTTTAACAAATAAACGCATTTCAGTGGGAGGATGCGGAGGAGAGAGGAAATGAGGCCACGGAAGGGTTTGCAGGTGTGAGGGTGAAGCTGGGCAGCCACGGCTCTCCCCTGCTCGTGAAGGTGAGGGCAGCTGTCCTCCTTTTGGCACTTTCCTGGGGCAAAAAATGTGTTTGTTCACAGTGCCAGTGCTGTGGAGCAGCAGCAGAGCCCATCCAGCCTTTGCCTTTCCTAATTCGAGTTTTCCACCCTGAGTCCCATGGGAATACCCTCCCTGCACGTGCACGATTATCTCATCGCAGGATGGCAGCTGTTGTGGACCAATAAATATGTATTTATCCCTTGATTCTTGCAGGTGGAGGGACTGAAATGCTCCAGCCTTCAGACACTGCAGCTTTGAATGGCACAGGGTGAGATATTGAGCAACAAAAAGGCAGGAGATCATGGTGGGAAAACCTCTTTGTCCAGATTGCACCTGCACTGAGGTAACTTTTAATGGTGATTTTTTAGAGTCTAGCTGCCAACTTAGCTCAAGCTAATACTGGTGAGAAACTACAGTAGGTAGTTCAAGGAGACTCTGCATTTTCTTAAATTCATTAGCTGCCCATTGAGGGTTGAAGAGAACATAACTAAAAATAATTACATACGAATTATGAAGTTCAAATAGGATGTGTTACTTTGCTCACACAAAACTTCAAGGGAGACAAATTGGAGAGGTTTATTAGCATATTCTACTTTTCAACAAATCTTACAAGGAAGGGAAAACATAATAATGTAAAGGAGTTGAAGATTCATGTTTCCATAATAGCTGTATCTGCACTATCCTACCTGTGAAATTTATTCTCTGTGAGTGCTGATGCTGTTGAATAGTTTTTATTTCCCAACCATCTTTTTTTTTCCCCTGTAAGCAGCTCTTTTGAGTATTTATATTAACATGCAATCCTCTCCCAGCCAGAACTTTCTTCATCTGCATTACACCTGAGCCAGGGGCCTTGCAGGGAGCAAAGGGCAGCATGCAAAACTGATCATAAACACACTCCCAAAAATTCTTTTTCATTTGAGCTCATTCTTTCTAATTGTTCTCTTGAGGCTTGATCTGGAGCACAGAGAAATCCAGAGGGGTCTCCTTGGGCTGTGGGTCAGGATTTCAGGTCACCTGTACATGGCAAGTAGTGAATAATGAGCAGCACACTGCACAGTGCCAGCTCCTCGGGCTGACCCTGAGCATGGAGGTAAGAATTCGGCCACTGATCTCACCAAGTGCAGGCTCAGGGCTGGAGGAGGGCACAGCCACTCCTTCTGCAGCAAAAGGCAGTCACAGACCTTCATGTTCAGCAGGCTGGTGTGTCCCAGTAATGCAGCTGACCATGCCCTGATTAACTGGTGCAAACTGTGCCCTGAATGTTTGCTTTGCGGAATTAGTTCTTGTGTGGATGGCAATGGTCCAAGAAGTTGTTAGAGTCACTGCTGGGACTTGATATGATTACAAATATATTTCCATGCTCAATTATGAGTACTGTGATGACTGATTTGTCCCTTCCACTGGTATAAACAGGTTAGGATTAATACACGTATTTTGCAAACCAAACTGCATACATTGAGAACTGTTTAGGGTGGGGTTTTTTCTTCTGCATTTTTTGGGTTGTTTTGGTTTTTTTTCCCCCTAAACAGAATGCTTTAAGCCAGTTTAAAAAGTTTGTTCTTGCAGACAGAAATGTTCTTCCCTTTATTCTTGATTAGGCATTTGGATGGGAAATGGAATGTGGAAGTCTTGGCCCAACTTTCTGTGCAACCACATGTGAACCACTTCATGCTGTGGCCCCTTGTTGTCCTACCAAACTTTACCCCACTTTGCTTGATTTAAAGCCTGTGGGAGGTGGTTGCCATCTTTTGTCTTTTTTATGGACCCCAACCGGCGTGGTATGATCCCAAACTAGGGGTTCTGAACATCACAGTTATCATAAAAAAGGCTTGAGAGCCTCTTGGTCAATTCCCAAACTCTCATCTTTTTCCATGGTGTTAGAAACAGGTCCTTGGTGAACTGCCAGCTTTGAACACCTCTCACCTCTGTCTCCATGGGTGCCCCTTCCTGGTGTCACATTGCTTTCCATACATTGACTTCTGCTGTTGTCACAAAGGATCAGGAAGCAGATGTGTAATTACCAAGTGTAAGACACATTACTGCATGGCAGAAAAAGGAGTGTTCAAGCCTGGAAACAAAAGAGTTAAAATTAATTTCTCTTGCCCATTTTCCAAAGATGCCAGCCTTTCTATATAAACTCCTCTGTGTCATTAATCTAATAAAGCCCTACTTTGTTCATAATTTACTACACTCTTCAATAAGCATTCTAATATTTGTGCAGGGCAAGTATATAAATCATTGTTGCCCTTCTCTACTTTTTTTTACTTACCTGCTTCTTTCAAGGTCACTAACCTACATTACAACTTTCATCTGGTTTAAATATTCAGCTCTTACCTTTTGCACCTCTCTTCCTTGTTCATGTCCAGTTGGATATCTGCAGCTGCATCTCCTCAAGTAGCTATTGATCCATGTCTCCTTGCAAAAGGTTGCTAACTTCATCAGCAGTAGTGATACAAATTACATCAGAGGATTCACTCACACCTCTCTTAGAAAGAGGCTGTCCTCTGATTTTGTTGTTACTGGCCATCTTTTCTGTCTAGGATAGCTAAAACTCAGTGAGAAAAATTATATGCTGTAAAATATCCTCGTTCTGACATGTGTAGGCTTTCAGTGCCCAGGTCATGCAGAGAAGGTAATCAATCCCTAGTGACCCCCAGGAGCCTGAAATATAGCTGGGCAAGGCCCCAGTCCAGCAAAGCACTTAAGGATATCCTTATGTAAACATAGGACAATCCCATTTTCAGTGCAATTTGGTGAGAAGTGCATTCTGGAGCAGAGCATCTCCAGGGATGCTCCTTCTTGCAAGGGCTGTGCAGGATGAGGCTGGACCAGCCACAAACATGAGCCCAGTCCAAGGTATCTGCTAATCTTGCACGGGGCAAAGTAGCTCTCTTTGTCTTGGTTGTGGTGAGGGTACTGAGGAATCTGCTTTGGAATCACAGTGTGCATTTGTGAGTGTGAGCCCTTGTCCCCTGCAGAGCTCTTAGGATGCTTGAGTTTCTCTTGCTGACTCTTAAAGAGGGAATTAAATTATTTAGGAGGGGGCAGAGTGATCATCTGGGTCCTGCAGGACCTGACAGTTTTTCCTGTTGTGTGCTGAGAGATCATCCTGTCCTCTGGCTTCATCAGTTCCTTGACCCAATTGTGTTGCTGCCTCAAAATTGCCAACTTGTACCAAAAAACACAGCTGGAGTGGAGTTCTGTCATGGTCATCTGCCAAGCAGTGAGGCTGGAATAGTCACCACCATGGTGCAGAAGGAAACAGGGCTAGAAGGGGCCTGAGGAGGTCACCTCATCCACCCCCACACAAAGCACTCCTGACACGTTTGTCTGAAGTGTTTCTTTAACCCCGTCAGCCGTGGAGATCCCCCAGGCAATCCCCTCCAGTGCCCAATGACCCTTGCAGCAGGGAAGTTATTCTAGTGCTGAACTCAGGTCTCCCTTGCTGCATTTAAACCCATTACTTTTTTTTTGTGCCTTCCCTGTGGATGTGGATAACAATTTATGGCCTTCCTCTTTGCATAAGCCTTTTATATAATTGAAGACTGTTATCAAGTCTCCTCTCTGTCTTTCCTGCTCTAGACTAAATAGCCGAGATAGGATGAAAGCTGGAATGGGGTGTCAGGGAGAAGGAGTTAGAGGAGGAAATCAGGGAGGGATTAATCCTGTTTTCTGTCCCTGCAGAAATGGGCTTTCCCTTCTGAAGAGCAGGGATGTGGGAGGGGGAGACAGGATTCTCAGTGCTGCCGATTCCCTAGCACAGCTTTGTGAAATGTTATCTGATTGATGGGCTACTGCCTCACAGACTGAAGAAGAGGGGCTGGGACTGAGCTTCTGCTTAGCTGTGACCCTGCTCTCCAGCCTGCATGCTTGGGAAACAAAAGCTTCCATTTCTTACCTTGGTGAGGAGCGAATCCAGCTCCCAGGTCAGCTCCTGCAAGACGCACCTGGCTGAGCTTCTGTGCACCATGACAGCTGTTTCCAGCTGCTAGCTGTGCTCTACACTCAGGCACCACTCAGCAGCACCCAGGCAGCCCACCCTGAGCCCTGCCAGGGAGCAGGAGTCCTCTCCTGCGATGGCAAAGTGGCATTTCTGCTGCCCTCACCTCGGCTCTGTGCTCCCAGCCGCGCACGGCGCGGGGAGCCGCTCACCACACACGCTGCCTACATGTGTTTCACAACTTGATTGCTGTTCATAAAACCAGCACGTGGAACAGGCAAACACCGTCTGATCCAGAATGCCCTGGGGCGTATTATGTCAATGTCACATGCGTTAAGAAAGTACAGTGAGCGCTCAGAGTGACTTCTCGTGTTCGGAGCCCTTTTCCATTATTCACGTCTGCTGTCAGAGCTGCGGCATGTAGTTTTGTTTCCTCCACAACCTGGAGGAAACAAAACTACCTCCCAGTCTGGAGATTTCCAAAAGCACAAGGTGGGAGGAAAAAAAGTGTTTTCTTACTACTTAATGCTCCCAAACAGCTCTTGGTGACACTTCTGCCTCGCTCCAAGCGCTCCAAGAACAGCACGTAAGGTGGAGCTGTTTTCCCTAGACTCCTGGTGACATGGGATCACAGGATTATTCACATCAGAAAAGGGCTGGCCTTGAAGAAAGCAAAATATTAGATGCTGTTTGGGACAGCAAGGGAGTTCATTGCATTTCAAGTGCGCTGCAGACTAGCTCCAGCACTCCCAGTCCCTCTTCCTCCCCCACTGGCTCATCAGTCAGCTGTTAAGACTTTCCAGTTCAATTTCACAGTTAAAAAAATCTTGACAAATTGCAATCCAATTGTTTGGTTGAGGTTTTTTTTTGGTTTTGGTTTTTTTTTTTTTTTTTTTTTTGCTCTACTTTTCCCCCGCCCTTCCTTCTCAGAGTGACTTTGAAGATGACATTTGTATTTCTGAATTAAAACCACATTTGCCCAGTACTGCAGAGGGGGGAGGCAGGGGCAGAAGAGAGAAGAAACCCTTTTGTTCTCCTCCTCACAGCTCCCCCTCACCTGCCAGGGCCAAGCTCCAAAATAATTTCTAACAGCTGAGGTTAGCCAGGGACACCTAATCCCGGAAAGCTGGCTCCGAATTCCAGCACCAGCACACAGTGTTTGAGTTTCATCAACAGCCATTTACATCTAATTCTCCCAAACCTCTGAAGTGTGAGTATATGTACAGGTGTGTGCTTATTTAATAGAAAAAAAATTTTTCATAAATCTGAGCCCAAATAGAATCAACAGCAGTGACAACATTCATGTTTTTCAAAGCAGAGCAAGCTCAGGAACTGTTTTGAGGATGCACTGGGGTCTTCTGAGAGTACCCTAAACAGCTTTGTCTCCAGGATGCCCAAGAACTGTGATTCTCGACCAAAGGGAGGGCTGAGTCCTCTCTCCCTGATTTCCTGTCATGGAAAAGGAGTGCTCTGTGCAAATGGAGCTGAAAGGATCTTGCTGAGTGCGCTGAGACCTGTCCTGTGTGTTTGCAGAAGGGGCGTGAGGAGCATCCTGGCAGCACAACAGAGAGAAACCTCTCGGGGTTCAGCTGGTGGGAGGATGTGACAGCAGCAGACTCACTCAAGGAAATGCACCTTCCCAGGCATGAACAGGGACCAGATGGGATCTGTTGGGTAAAACTGTAGTTTTTTCTTCTTTGGATTCAGTCAGCAGGGATAATGTGCTATTTTTCTGAGGAGAGTTTTAATTTTTTCAGATAGTCCCCTGGTTGACCCTAAATATTGGCAACCCAAAGACAAAACCCAGTTCTGTTGCATCCCTTCCCAGAAGGGAAATTTCCAGAAACTTTACTCTTTGGGTGTTTGCTTTAAGACCATTCACTTTTTATTAAGAAAAAACTTTGGTTTTGCTGTTTAGCCAGTTAAAATGAGTAATGAAAATGTTATTTGTATGGGACAAAGGAAATGTTTTCTTTGAAATTATCTCATCTTACTAATTGATTACAATGGGACTGCTTGGATGTGTGCAGTGTACAGCATCCAGTCCCTCGTCAGAGAAGGTCTTCAGCCAACCTGATATAAACCACCCCATGGGAGAAAACAATAGTAAAAGGTGTCAGGTATTTAAGGCTGACCATCCCATGGATCCAGTTCAGTCTCTGCAAGGAAACAATTATGGTGTCTGAAAAGATGTCCTAAAAATATTGGAAGTTTCTGTGGAAGATGAAACACTAGAGAATACTGATAATTAAAAACATAGACTAGAAATCAAAAAATTATCTAGAGAAAACTCCTCCAAGGAATAGGTATTTTCTGTTGTTCAATGCAGACACCACTGAGAGCCTGCTAGCATGGAAAGTACTTGCTATTGATGAACAGTAATAATATAAATCCACAGTATGTCTGAATTTAAATCAGAAAGGGAAAAAATTAATATAAAGGATTTAAATATTACAGCACAATTCCCTCAAGAAGGAAAAGAATCTCATATTTGGAAGTGATTTGAATACAATAAACTTCAAATATTCATGGCTGAAAATGTTTCCTAAATTCTGTTTCCAAAATAAATGTTGCGAGACAACAACTCTGTCCTGAGCTGATTTCAAAACCATGGAAAAGAATGTTGTTTCACATAAACACAGAAGAAAATGTGATATCAACAAAAATGAAAGGGGAAAAAATTGTCCAGGTCTGTGCGTTGAAGATGGTGAAAAAGAGAGAGGAAAGGCTTCAACAGGAAAGCTGGAAAAGCCAGCGTGGAGAGGCAATGTCATTCCCAGCTCGCCCAGCCATCCGTGCGGTTTGTGTGGTTGTGAGCTATTCCCCCTCGGCTCCAGCAGCCGCTCGCACTGCTGCCTGCTGCCAAGAAGTAGGTCAGAAACCTATTTTTATCTCTATTCTTCTGTGGCCACGCCGTGGTCCCTGCACTGGTGAGGAGAGAAGGTGACACTGGTGGCTGTGGGATGGGGTCTGTCCTGTGCTGGGCTGTGCCCTGGCGCAGCTGTCCCTGTGCTCCCTCCAACAGCAGGGATTGCCCCTGGGGGTGCCCACCTCTCTCTGCTCCCTGAAGAAGGATTTTTAGGGAATTAGAGACTTAGTCTGTGGTTAAATGCCTAAAGTAACCAGGATGAATCTGAGCCAAAGCACATGTAATGTGCCAGCCCCATCCAGGGATGCTGCACCCGAGCAGTGCAGGAGGATTTTGTGTTAGCTCAGATCTTTGTGGTCTGGGTTAGAGGGGCCTTGCAAACCTCGTGCTGCTGTGGCTGAGGTGAGGATGGAGGGGATTCAGGCAGAAGCAGAAAGCTGAAGGAATTGTGCTGTGACTTAACATTTAGTGCTCTGGGGCAAAAAGCTGCCTGCTTCTCCTGCTGTCCCCCAGGGCTAATGATTTTATCACTTCTGCTCCTAACATCCTTCTTTCCTCTCCATATAGCAGCTGCCCTTTGCCCCCCTCCCCCTTCCTCTAAACTTGTCCAGTTGATTAACATAATTCAGTTAAATTTAGTAATTGTTTTCAACTTTTACTTCCCTTTGAAGTTAGCTAGAAGACATGTCAGGAAGCTGCTCTGATTCTCCCACAATATCGTCTAAAAATTATTTTTAAAAATACAATAAATTAACCTGAAGATAGTATCTCTCCTTACGGAATTTCCTTATTTGTACCTCTGTGTCATGAGTGCCAAAATCCTGTTCTTGTTCCTCACTCCTCTCTTGTCAATGCCAGGCAAAGCCTGGTGGGGAGAGTGGCTTTGCCACACTGAAGTCCTGTGACCTTTGGAGGACAAGTGATCCATCTCCCTGTGGGAGATTTGGTGTTTTGCCACTGGTCAATAAAATACTGTCCCCAAAAGAATAGTTTTCCAAGTGGCAAACACAGCCAATGCCACTGCCTCGGGGCCTGGCACAGCCCCAAAACTCCAGGGTTTGTCACCACTGAGGTGGCTGCAGGAGATGCCAAGCAGGAGCATTAATTGTAATGTGTCCCTCTCATTAAATTTCCCTAAAATATCTGCAGTGTTCAGTCCAATGCTGCGCTACTTTATCCGAGGGAATTGCGTTCCCTCTGACATGAAACAAACTGCAAAGCAGTCGCCTCATCATTCTGCCTCTAGCAGGTCTTGAGTCCAGCTTTTCAAACCGATTTTTCCCTTTTCACAGTGCATCTGTCAAGATCCCGCTCTGGAACAGAAGATCAGAGCAAATGGGGGCTGAGGAGAACAAAAGCTGACCCAAACCTTTGACCTAAACTTAACATAAAGCCAAATGAAACTTTAGAGGTTTGTAAATGTTCATGAAACATTTCCACCTCCTGCTCCCCTCTCCTTTATCTTCGGTTTCTTTACACTTCTACACTTACTGTTTCTAATTGAAAGTCTAATGTAAAGCTCCCCTAAATTAATGGAAAGACTCTCACTGATTTTAGTGCCCTCTGATTCAGCCTCCCAAAGAAAGGAAATAATTTCTTTAAAGAAAGTGTCTTTAAACTTAAGAGAAAATAAAACCTGAAAAGAGATAAAGAAAAACAGAGATCAAGTGCAATTTTCCAGCTAGCAGCACATGTTCTTGATCTGAACCACGCCCATTAAATTGCTTTGGATATTGTCATCCCAGGGAAAAATATCACTCTACAGAAGCAGAGAATTGCTGAGAAAATGGTGAATTGGTTTAATAAGCTTTAATGTCTGCTAGCAAAGAATGGTAAAATTTCTAGGTTTTGCAATCAGGTTGTGCTTTAAAAGCTAACCCCTGGTAATCGGCTGGCATTTGTCACCTGAAGTTTCCATTTGTATGTGTGAGACTTTCCTTTGTACCAATATTGCAAAAATGAAACACTTGAAGGCCTTATTAGGAATATAACTCTGCTATTCATATAGTTTCTGGCTTTCTAGGTGACTTTTCAGAAGGAGATACTGACAGTTTATGGGGCTTAGTTACACCTGAATTTCCCTAAACGATGCTTTAGCTGGTCAGAGTAAGAGCATTCCTGTCCGAGTTATATTCTGCGTTCATGGACAAGGGACTTCAGGAAGGCTGGTGAAAGCAGCCCAAACAAAAATTAAGCTGTGTCTCATACTGAAAGGTTGTTACACTGTCTTTTGGCAGCCACAGGTCCTGATGGATTGGTGCTGCCAGTTCAGAGCTTGGTCTCTGCAGAACTGACCTGTCTTGAGCTCATTTTGCACGTACAAACTGAGTGTTTTCTGGGTGCAGAGTGGTATGGCTGCATATTTTACTTGTGAATACTTGCACAGCTTATCTAGGGAATTATTTCCCAATATCTGTGTAACAGACACTTTTGGTGTTCACAGTCGCAGGGCAGATGCACACAGAACAATGTGTGCTCCAGAGGCTGCAGTTTGGTGTTAATGGAAAACACAGATGTGCAAAGTGGTCCTAGGAAGATGCTGTTAATAACAAGCACTGCTTGTTCGTAATGTTCCTATAAATGAGCATTATTTTATTATTATCATATGCAAATTTTACACAGCATAGGGTTTTTTTCATTCTCTCATTTTCTGCCTCCTCTTTGTCTTTTTTCCCCCTTACTCCTCCTAGATTTTCTGCTTCTGAACTCCAAAGTGTTAAGGCTGAACTGTATGGTCTGTGCCTCACTGTCCCTCTTCCAGTGCCTGACAGCAAAGATGGCACCTTGTTGGGAGAGCCCTGACCCAAATGCTTTCAGAGTTATCTGCTGGGTACTTTTGTCTTTGGAAGGTTGGATGGTCCTGTCCCTGCACCAACCACTGTTCAACTCCTGAAAGAAAATAAGGACTGAGACAGAGAGGTGATGGCTGAGGTCCATGGGCAGGGGTAGCAGTGATGGAGCAAATCCACTGGACAGAGAAATCAGGCACAAAAGAAATTATCCTATTTGCTTTCTTCAGTCAGAGTTAGGGGGGAATATTCTATGTGTTGGCCTAATGACAAATCTATTTTGACTGTCAGAAAACTTTTTCTCACAACTTGTCTTGGATCCACTGGTGTGGGTTTTGTAACTATTTCATCTATCTGTTTCTAGAAACATACAGGGCATGAATTACTGGAAATGAAGCAAAATGTACCAGACATAAACTCAGCGCATCCTCTGCAGCTCATATTCTCTGAAGACTCATTTGTCCTTTTCCTCCTTCTAGATATTTCCTCTCTTCTTTCTGGCCTGTTCTTGTTATTTGTTTCATCAGCCATTTGTTATACAACTCTTGGCAAAATATCAGGGAAATCTTCCTGACTGTGAACTGGGAAGAGATTTCTTAAGGGAACAACAACTATTTCTTTACTTGGGAGAGCAGAAAACAGGCCAAGCCCAAATATTGTCTTTGCTGAGACAAAGTTTGTGAGGACAACGATGTGCTTTGTTGGACTCAGTTGTGCCGCTGATGAAGCTTGTCCTGCTGGGATTTTCTTTGGTTTTTTAAAAGGTTTAAGGTGTGATTTCTCCCTGTGAAACTTGCCTCAGTGCTGTGCCAGTGGTCAAGTAGGCAGTGATGGAGGGGTGGGCTGAGCTGCTCTCTGGTGGGAGCTGAGCTCCCTGTCTATGGCTCCATGGAGGTGTTGGGTCTTCCCATCTAGGGCTGGAGAAGCCTTTCTGGCTACAGGCAGCCCAGAGAGTCATTAAAACATGCCATCTGCATGCTTTCATCTCTCCTGAGTCCACAGCTTCCTCAGCCTAGACGAGATGGCCTTAGACCCAGTCTGAGCCTCAATAAACTTTTCACTTTTGCAGTTTCACCCAAGGCTTGACTTTGCACTGGGATTATCCTGACATTCCTCTGCTTCAGGGCTCTTGGGTTCCTCTCTGTCTCCTCCCCAGCTGAAAGTTTATAGCAGAGCTGCACAAGCATGTCCAAAATTGAGAGCAAACTGAAGGCAAGGCAGCTCCAGCTGCAGCTCACAGCCTGCCAGAGAGACTCCCCAGCAGGTCTCCGACGAGCCTGTTACTACAAGTTCGCTCCAACCGGCAATTCTAGCCAAGGCAAAATTTTGCACCAAGTTCATATTAGTTCAATGTTAGCTCACGTTGCCAGCAATTCAGAAGCTCCTTCTCAGTGCTTGAATCTTGGTTGAAAGATTTATGTGCTCTTGCCATGCAGCCTCTCTGAGAAAGTCGTGAAGGTGGGCAAGCATTTCGTTTTCACAAATGTCATGGTACACCAGGGTTGTGTAATGTCTTCTGGAAGAACTGAAGATTTTATGTCCTAATACATAGTTGTCATCTCTACAAGATGTAATAGTGTCTAGATTAACTTCCAGTGCTGCAAAGGACACAGTGAAAGCAGTTTTATATAGTAATTTTCATTTCCACTCACTGAATCAGTGAGGTCTTACATCTATTGAATAACCCAATATTTATAAAGCTTCTCTTTTAAAAGAGTTTCTAATGATTTGACTGCATGCATTAAAACTCATTTTGTGTGTTTTAAATGAATTACAACCTATTCAAAAGCACTTTCTCACCCTAAAGCACTCTGTGCATTATAGTCTCTGTAATACCTTCAGCTGCTACAGAGATCTCACAGAGCTGAAGATGTTCATGCTAAATAGATTTGGTACTTTGTTGATGTTCATGCTAAATAGATTTGGTACTTTGTTCATGTTCGTTTCATTTTGTACATTTGCCAGAAGATTTCTGTTTGGAAAAAAAAAAAAAGAAAATCTATGTTATTCAACTTTTAGAGAAGGTTTGATTGAGAAATCTCAGATTTAGTTCCTTTTGAGTCACATTTCAGTGGGTTTTTAATGAATGGCAGTATGCAAATATTAGCAACATAGCTAACATTTTCTGCCCTCTCCACTCTTATTGCAGATTAACAAGGATGAATTATTGTCACCCCCAGTGCTGGCTGAATGCTGCCCAGTCTGGGCTGAGACTAATGAGCCAACCCCAGTCCTTGACTGGACCTGGAGTGGGGCAGTGGCTCCTAGGCTCCCCACCAAATTCAGCAGTGCCCGAGGTGGTGCTGTACCCAGGGACCTGCTCTGGCACCCCCAGCTCCTGGAGCAGAGCCCACCTCCATCCCGCTGGAAAGGGCTTTGCAAAGAGGAAGCAAAGCTCCAGCCTGGTGCCCTGCAGAGCAGCCAGAGGCTGTGTGGGGTGTCCATGGGAAGGGGCGTTTGCTGGCCCCAGGAATGGGAGGCATGTCCGCAGTGGGAGGCAGTGCTCACGGGTTCCTCACTCTCACCATGGAGCATTGTTCAGAACAAACCTAGCTGCTGTATGTGCATGTAAAGCTTAATTTGTGGCTTTTACACCCACCACATTTCTTGGAGTTGACATTTTCTAGAACTTTGGGACTTTTTATCTCCAGGCTGTTGTTTTCTTTTGGGTTTTTTTTCTTCATTTTATAGGAAGCTAGAAGCCCATGTTTTTTCATAATGCAAACAAATCAGCCCACGCTTTGGCCAAAGCAGCTGTGTAATGCTGTCCTCTCCTCAAAGGTGTTCAAATCTGCAGGACAGTGGGGACACATGTTTGGTTGGTATAATACAGTACAGCTGCACCATGACATTGCTTGGGTGGATGCTGAGAAATCTATAGGAATTCCCTGGGGAAATGTGGAGTTGGGGGTGAAAAAAATCTGCTTCACCCACTGTTCTACTTTGTGCCCAACAGTGAGAAGAGCGTGACTTATTTTTCAGAAATGTCTTGAGCCAGCTGTGACTGAATGGTTATTTCTTGCTCCTGATAGTGCCCAAAATGTTCAGGGCATTTTCCAGGTGGAAGAAATTTAGAGCTAAAGAGATACAGACGAAAGAGGAAGAAGATTCAATCAGCAGTTGTTTAGCATAAATGGAATCTCATTCATTCCAAAATTTCAGCCCTTTGTGATGACTTCACAGTTTTAAAGAAAAAGAATTATTCTGTGCTCCCTAAGGCATGCTGAAAAGCTCCTTGTTCCTCCTGCTCCGTGGCAGAAGATGCTGCATTAGGATTTGTAGAAGGCCTTGAGATGAGGTATGTAATGCTTATCTCTGAAAATCAAACTGATATTTTCTCTGAGGGTGGAACAAAGATGGGCCAGTCACCCTTTCTCTGGGAATTTCCAGCCGAGCAGAGTAGTCATGTATTTAAATTCAGGGGTGAGTGGGCAACAATGTGGATTGTTGGACCCTCTTGTTGGGCATGGAATGAGAGACATGTGGTGGTGGCAGGACTTTTGTCACCTCTTGCTCTGCCATGATCAGGTGTGTGGCTTTGGCAGACATTATGAATCAAAATTCTGAAGGGTCTTTTCAAACCTTGCTGCACCCTGACCTACCACAATCCTTCTCTCAAAGCTGTCACTTCCTTTACCAGCCAGAATAGAGGATTTGGGTACATAAAGAAACAAAATCAGATGGAACTGGCTGGGAGAACAAACAGTAACCCCAGATAGGTGTTGATGGACATTCTCCATTGGCTGAAAGTTTCTTATCTAGTTTCAAGGACACTTTTATTTTTAAAACTCCTTTCCATTGGACATGTATATGTGAAGTCAGGTAGCAGATATAGAGGATGGCTCAAGAATATCCACAAGCTGCCTCATTTCTGTTGTATACCATAATTATAGTAGCTTAGACTTCGGACTGACAGCATTTCTCAGCAACTGAGTACTTTAGAAATATTAATCTCACATCAGCTATTTGTGTTGAATATTGGCTTATTCAGCAGGTGATGTGAGCCAATATTATCATACTTTTATAGACAGCAAAACAGAAAGAGAAAGAAAGATTAAGTGACTCACCTAAGGTCAAGCAGTATGTCCAAGAGAGAATTTAGTTAAGCTTGGGGATTACTGCCTCCCAGTGATCGAGAAATGTCTGCAATATTTCTGAGAAACTAATGTATATGCACCTGCAATAAATTAGAAATTGCACTGGCTTAGGTTAGTCGTTCGCTAGTGTGAGGGACATTTTCATTGCATGGTGTTGCAAAAGCCAACAGATTGGTGCTTTAGACAGCAACAGCCAGATCCTGTAAAAGTCACCATTTCCTACATGTGCAAGTCCCACGGATTTCAGTTCCTTAAAGGAGAGCTGTATCTTCAGCAGGTGATTAATACAAGCTGTGATTAGCTTGTGATTTGGCAAAAATGGCCAAATTTGAGGAGACCTTGTCTCCTCATTGTTCAGCATTTGCCATTCCTTTTGCTGAGAGGGACTCCTACAGATGGGACTGTTTCCCAAATGTGGGGATGGGCTACATGATGAGGAACAGAAGCTGTATGTCCATGCAACTTGTACATCAAGTCTTGAGGTAATAGCATCTCTTAAATTGAACACTGATGCTGTAGGAATTTTAGAAAACTAATTATCCCATAGACAGTTGAGTAAACTTCAGAAGAAAAAGGTTTACATTGAGAAATTGGCTAATAATAGGGATCATGTAATTGTATATTGGGGGGAAAATGCCAAGCCTTTTGTTCCTGGACTTTCTTCTCTTGCATCACATTATGGATGTCATTCAAGGAAGCAACCTCTGCAGAATAGTTCTAATTGTTAACTAATTATGTTTCAACAAAAATGAGTAGGGTCTCAGATTTTACTTGGCTTGGATGTCTAAAGGCAAATTATAAGTTACGTAATAAAACAACAGAATCATTCAACATTGATTTACTTGTTTATTTTGCTATAAGAAATGAAATTTTTATTGGAACGAAATTAAACAAAGGTTTATGTGCTTGTATTCCCCATAGCCTTTTATACAGTACTAATATAGTAATATTCATAAATCATATCAGAGTTTTCAAATTTCCTCAGCAGTGACCTAGGCAAGAAATGCTTAACAACTTGCTGAGAGACTCCGAAATTAAACTCAGCTGTAATATCATCATGACTAATTTATGGCAAGTTTGGTTGCCACAAAGATACACTGAAAGAAACTGAAGTACATGGTGGGGATAAGATAAAACATGGGTTTAGTATCATGTCGTTATTCCACTAGAAAGATTTATTCTATGTTACATTACTTTATTGGACATGGCAAACCAGTGTGTTTCTTGGGAGAGAGGAAGTCTTAGATAATTAAACATGTAAATACTAGGCCTTCAACCAAGTAAAACAGGGAAAGCACTAGATAAGAAATTAAACCTCCTCCTACTGAAGGAGTCTTTCCCTTAACATCAGATACATTTGTTAGTATGAGCATTCACGTAGACACATGGACTCTATATATTAATGTGTATCCATAAATATATATATATGCTTGTACGTGCATATAGCCTCCAGTTCAGAACATGCATAACAGTAAAATATTATTTAGGGTAACACAGACATTATCTGGTGCAATTGGAATCATGTTTCTGAATTGCCCAACATCCCTCAAGCCCATTTTCGTCCCACTGCAACTTTTGAACTTCCTGCAAGGCTCGTTATGGCAAATTGAGATTGATGACAAAGTGCAGCATTTTGAAATTATTAGAGGTATTTGTTTTTCCTTTAATTTCTTTTACCACACAATGAAAAGGATGAAAAATGATTCTTTTTTCACGGTAATTATATGTCTGAATCCTCAAATTTTATGCAGGCAGAAAACTTCCTCTGAACTCTGTGTGTGTTGGGACCCATAGGAGCCTTTCTTTATCCCATTTCAGCATTGCCATCAGAGTTTGAGATGTGGATTTTCAATCTGTCCTGCCTGGGTAAGACCAGTGAATCACTTCATGTAGAAGTTGAGCTAGAATATTTCTTGGTGTACCTTTTTGTGTTCCTACTGATGAACCTCTTAGGATACCTAATTTCTGAAAGTGATGTTCTTCAGGACCTCTTGCCCTTTCCAACCTCTTTTCACCTACACCCAAGAACCTGACCCACAGCTGAGGCACTGAAGGACCAAACTGCCCAAGATCACCTGTTCCCAGCCACTGTGTGGTGACATCTGGACATGGAGATACAGTTTCCAGGAGCCCCTGTGACAGGCCTGAGGTCACCATATCCCAGAGGACTGGCTTGGTGCCACACAGATGATTGGAGAGGTGCTCATACAGCTCCTGGTGAGCACATAAAGCCCACGGTGAGTATTCATTGTGTGCAATATGCCAGGGAAACGAGTCGCAGCTCAACTCATTGCACACTCATTGAGTGGGAGAACCACCAGGATTTCTGCAAATCCAGCATGGGAATCTGCTCACCCCAGCCTCCAGCAATGGTGAATTACCCTGGTGCAGTTGGGAAACATACATGGGAAAGTACCATGGTTTCCCTAAAAGTAGTATAGTGGTTATTGCTGATAGTTACTGCCTTTGTCAAACATTAACATGTGGTTGTGGTGCAGTCATGGAGCAAAATTATAGGGGCCTGTAGAGTGTTACTTAGCAACACTTGCTAATGGTGAGGTGGTAACGAAGGAATAGAGAAAAAGGAAAAAAAGGAGTATATAGGAGTCATAAAATAAACGGTGGTGTGATGTGAGCAAGCTGTTCTGAAGATAAAGGTGTTGTCTCTTTCTCTTTTTACCATGTGGATATGGTAGAAGAGCTTAAGAGCTGAATTGAAGCAATGTATTTCAAATATCTAAGTAACAGAAACAAGCATGATGATTTTCTTTTTTCTTTTATCATTGCTGCTTCTTGGGAAGAGCCTCAGAATTGCTTGGCTTTTGAAGGTCCTCTCCCTGTCATTTCTAACCCATTCTGAGGCACTAACTGGCCAATTAAAACAATCTCTCCTTTGGAAAGCAAGCATTTGTCAGAGTTAAGAATGAAGGCTTTTTTCTGCTACATCTATTGTCTCATTCATTCATTTACATAGCTACTCCAGTGTTAATCAA
This sequence comes from Acanthiza pusilla, assembly GCA_036630365.1. NCBI lineage: Eukaryota > Metazoa > Chordata > Aves > Passeriformes > Acanthizidae > Acanthiza > Acanthiza pusilla. The sequence goes on from JAXCHO010000001.1 coordinate 6,658,052, forward strand.
GTGCCTGTAGGCATATCTCTAGAAAAGTATAAGGCCATAAAAATAAAGGCAGACATATCTAGTTATAGATGAACCTTCCACATGCTGCAGATCTGTTCTCAAGACACTTATCTTGGTTTATCTCCACCTGTTTAAATTGGAAAACTCACAAAAATCCATCTCCTTAGAGATTTCCAAGGTTTCTTGATTTCATTTGGGTCAGAACTGACACAAAAAGATGCATTTCTCAGAGAACTTCTGAGCTGCTGCCAGGAACAGGGAGTGCTGGACTGTGCCACTAAAAAAAAAAAAAGTTTTCTTTGAAAAGTCACCAAATTTTATAAGCTTGAAAAAAATTGGCCTAGTTCAGTCTTGGGTATGATTAAAAGAGCTGCCCTGATTTATTGGTGTCAAACAAAGTATGTTTGGGTAGAACATAATTTTGTAATGGAAAAAGTGTCAGTGGAAGCACTGTCTATCAGCACTGCCTGGGCTGGGTGAGGACTGAGCCTTAAACTGTGTCTCTAACGCTGCAGAAAAAGAAGACTATTCAAAAAAGGAAGGCTGCTTTACCTAGAAGGCCATCTCTCAGTCTCCCAGATAAAGGTGGGTGTGAAGTCAGCTTCAGCATCTGGGGTTCTGCTGATTAAATTGTCACAGCGGTCATGGAATATTCTGAGTTGGAAGGGACCCATCAGGATCATCTGACATTTTCCTGCTTTGCACCTCCCCCTGGCCCTGCAAAGTAAAAGGAAACTTGTTTCCTTTTAATTCTCTTACTTTCCCTTTACTTTTCCGTGTTTCTTCTGTGAAACATTCCCATCGCACCAGGAATGCTAAGCCATGAATATGGAGCGACAGTTTGGGGAATGTTTCACAGAAGAAGCTTTCCATATGCATAAATTTAATAAAAAAATAATATTCTCCAGTTGGTAACATAGTTGCTTCCTGCTGTCCTTTAATTTTGCACTTTTCCCTTGTAAATGACAAAGTAATTTTATTTTGACTGTGTTCTTGTTCTCGCACATTGTCTCACCCAGAGCTGGGGTAAGAGCACTGTCACAAGGACATGTCTACTAAGGACTGCCCAGAGACAAATGGAAAATGAAATGTAAGTGATGCAGGGGAGCCAAGCCTGGTGTTAATAACCCAGTCTGTTTCAGACATACTTGTCCCACCATCATCCTTCTGAAGTGTTTCTAACAGAGCCCCTGTGCAAAGGGAGACCTTACTGTTGCCTACTCCTGCCCTTACTGAAACCACCATGTTCATTTTTCTTCAAAACATGCAACTGAGGTGATTTTTGGCTTTAAATCTGATTTATGACCCTTTGAGATGCCACTGAGGTTATCATTGAGGCCCTTAAACTGGACAAAATTAGTAGCAAATATAAATTTAATTTGGTGAATTTATGATAAAAATGATACGGAAAAATCAGCACTGACAGGAAAACTCTAACATGAAAAATTATACTGGAATTAGCAGAGTCCTCTGCACCTATGCACATTTCTTCTAGCAGATGTCCTGCCTGTCCTACTTTTGGGCAACTACTTTTGGTCAAAATGCTCCACACATTACAAAGGGTGATCCTCATTTTGTAGTGCTTGTTTTGGGCGATCAAAATTGTCTTCTGTCTTAAGATGTTTAATGATTATTTGAAAGCAGCTTGATGAATAGAAGACCGAGTACTCCCACTTGGGGCAAATGTATTTTTGGAGTGATTCATAATAATTAATCTTTGTCTAAGTGGAATGCATTAATTTCTCCTACTGGTGGTGGCTGTACTTCTGTTTCTTTTCCTAAGTTAGATGGTTCTGCTCCAGAGGCATATTTGCTGATTAAATTGGACTGTGACCTGGTACTTAGGTTATGTCATTGTTACCCAAACGATCTTTTAAAGAACACAGAGTACTTGTTTTTGCTGCTCTCGCGTGCTCCACATTTAATCACGGATCTTTCTAGCTTGTTATTTCTAAAATTCAGATTACTGTGACTTAAAAGCCTCTCCATCCTTGCCAGTGCTCGGTGACATAAAATAAACCCGCCTATTAAGAAAAGAACCACAAAACTTGTCAAGTTGCACTGAGGGATGGAAAGAAAAAGCAAGAATGCTTTACAGCGCTCTGGAAACGCCGTCTGCAGCACAGCTATAAAGGGAAACACTATAATAAGTTGATATTATCCACGAAGCCAGAACTTCACTTTAGAGAGTGCTGTTACCCACGGCAGTACCCCAGGGTGGGGGGTCCCTGTTGAGTTTGGGGTGTCAGGGCAGGGCTGAGACACAGACACACAGCAGGAGTGGGGTCATGCCCTGAAGAACGTGCGATGGCAGCGGGAAGGGGAACAAAGCAGAGGGAGAGATTCCCCACCAGTCTCCAGCTGCTCCTCGGCGAGACCAGCCACCAAATCCCCATTTGCTTCTCCCCACCCTGCTGAGGCTGGCAGAGACCCCCAGGCTGAGCCATCAGAGCAGGGTGTCCATTGCCATCTTCCTCCCGCTGCCTCCTCCTCCTCCTCCTCCTGGTCAGCAGGGACTGCAGCGAGATGCAGACACAGCTGGCACGGCCTCGACACTCGACGGACTGGAGTGCTCCAAGTTCCTTTTTTAGTAAAATCACTTTGTCTCCAAAGTGCTGCGGAGCAAAGCGCGCTCGCCCCGTGCCCCCCTCCTCGCTCTGGGCCTGCCGGAGGTGCCAGGATGATGTGCCAGAAATATTCCTCATCCCCAGAGATGGAGCATCCCGTGCCCCACAGCTCTACCCCATACCCCAGCCCAGTGTTAGGTTTCCCCAGGACAAGGAGCCTGTCCTCCAGCCCCAGCAGGTCCCTCTGTGGTGAGGCCTGGTGGCAGCATTGCTCCTTTGTTCTTTTAAAATGTGGCATCTCAGGAATGGACAGAAACCAACAGCTCAATTTTTTTTTTTTTTTTTTTGGCCTGGGATAGCAAATAGCTGGCGTGCAGCTGTAAAACACTGCGCTCGGGCAGGGTTTCGCTGGCTGGGGAATGAAGGGCTCTGCACAGTGTCATTAGTTCCTTCCGTACCTGGGTTTGCCTTTTCCCTGCTGCTCCTGCCCACGCTGGTGCTGCTGGGGCATGGCCAAGGTGCCAGGGAGGAAAATCACATGAAATGGTGATAGGGACAAATATCTGTCACTGAGTTTGGTTTTGCTCAATTCCCAGTTCTGATGCCTTCCGATTAAGTCTTTGCCACTGTTTGACCACACGATGTATTTCCTCGTCCAGACAGACACCTCCTCCGGGTCAGATGATAATTTGGGATGGGGATGACTGACATAAAGCTGCCCTCAGTGGAGATGGCCAAGAAATGCAGAGTGAGGGGGTGGATAGGGACCAGAACAAGGTAAAAGGGGCTTTGGTTAGACTAGGGGGCTCAGGGAGATTCGGGGGGCTAATGAGCTGCTAACAAGGCTGATAAGGAATATGTGGAGATAAATAAAATGAGAATTAAGCAGGAGAAGTGGTTGGAGATGGGGTGTGGGGATCCACAAGGACATAAACAGTGAATATGAAACAGGAATGGAATTAGGGTGAAGAGGGCAAAGCTGCATAAGATGTGACATTGCAATGAGAGCAGGATGTCTGGGGCTGCAGGTAAGAAAGGGCAGATTTACATTCAAAAGTTTAATGAACTGATGTTACCTACCTACTGCTTTCTTCAGTGGCTGTTTGGGGCTCTGTGCTCCTGGTTCAGCTCTGAGCTTTGGAAGAGAATCTCTCCTTTTCCAGAGGCCACCTACATCTATCAGAATATAGAGCAGGTGCCTGCACACACACCATCTGTGTGACTGCATGAGAAGTGGGGGAGAGTGATTCTGGTTTGGGGAAACCATGTGCTGCACAGTGATGCCATCCTTGGTGACATGACAGGGTACTGCTGCAGGCTGAGGCAGGCTTTGTATTATTATTTATATTTTGTTTATTGATTTCTAAATAAATGGTCTCCTGCCATGCTGGATGGCTCTGTTCTAGTGCCGGATCCTGGAAGAAGCATTTAATCTTTCAGATTCCTCTTCCTAGGTGACAAGAGGTGAGTGTGGGACTTCAGGGCAAGGCAAGATGGTCCCATGATTAAGGCTCATGCATTTGAATGCCCTCCTGATGAACTGGGTTCAGTTTCCTCAGTTACCCAAACTAAACTCTTTCAGGATGATTGCTTCTGTGGTTTTGGCCAAGGATTGGGTTTTTTTGCAGATGTTGCATATTCCCAGTTGAAACAGATATTAATGAGAGCTGAGTCTTACACAAACAGGGTAAAGGCCCCTGTAAAGTTTTCTGGATGGTTTGGACACCCCAAAATTACTAAAACCTTTTTATTTTATTTTTATAGTTTCTCACCCCTCCCTATTCTCACAACATGTGACTTAGCTGCAGGAATACTTACGTTGGTTTTGGATGATCCACTAATGAGAAGTACAGAGAACCCATGAGGATACGAACAACTTTCTCTTATGTGCTCAAGTAACGGGCAGCAAGTAAGGTTTGGTGCAATGCAGCAAACAGCAAGTAGAAAACCAAACGTAAAATCATTAAAATGTATCCTCCACTCTGTGCAAACAAGGGACAGAAAATTCCTAGGGATATCTCCGGAAATTTATCTGATCTTGCTGAACTCCAGTTAGTGTGAAGGTGATGTTCATGTAAGTCCTTGTGCTTTTGTATAAGTAAAGTCCCCTTTGAACCTCTGGTTTGACATTGGAAACTATTTATTCTGACACAAGGTGCTATGTTGCACTGTGAATAAAGCAGTCAGTTACTGACAGAACAACTTCTATGTGCCTTGAGGGATGGTGATGTTACTGGCCCCTGCATTAGAGGCTGAAGATGGCTGCTCAGTTTCTACATCTCTGAACCCTGCTGGGAGCCTGAACTGTTAACCTGAACGCTCATTTTTTATGTGTTTTTTACTAAAACAGTTTTAAAGCATCTCTGAATTCTTGCTTGTTTGTAATAAAGGAGGAAAATACCCCACCAAATGGGAATTAAAAAAAGGATTTTCTTTGTGACTTCAGCCCCTCATTAGGAGGTTTATGATCAGGCTTAGAGGAAGCTTTCCTTGAATTATTTTAAGGTTCTAATGATAAAAACCTTGGGGAGGTCATGCACATGGGGGATTTAATACCCATTCAGAACCATCTGGCATTAGATTACATGCAGGGAAAGAACAAAATCTGGCAGTAGTATTTATCTCCATTAACCCAGAGTACAGGCTGATATGATTGTAGCAGAGAAAATACTCTCACTCTTTCACCAGGAAGAGCTCTTAATAGACCTGGGCTAAATTGGCTTATAAAACCTAAGACTTCTTGAAGCATGGATCTGCCCTCTCATTGAGTGCATTTGCTTTGGCTTTTAATATGTATTTCATATCTCTTTAACTTTGACAACTGATAAGTTAAGGCATAAAGTATTGCTGGGATGAAGGACTGTGTTTGCAGCTCCAAACCTACTCTGTGAGTGCAGTGTTAGTAATATAAGCATAATGCTGAAGTAGAACCTGCTCCTGTGCTGCTCCTTCATCTTCTCAAGAGCATCACTGAGTGCTCGGTCCCAGCAAAACTCCACTGATGTCAGTGATGATCAGTAAACTTCCCTGGAACGATTGCCCCAAGACCCTGAACCACCTACATGCTTAAATTTGGTGCAAACCCAGTTAAGTGAATGAGCAATGCTGGGAGGATGATCCCTTCTCCTCCAGATTAATTGCCTTTCACCCCACCTGCTGGGCAGGCTCTCTTCAGCCTCCTGAGCTGCTCGTTACTTCTGCACCATTTTCATCTCCATCAGGATTCTCCATGGAGGGGTTCTCTCTGCCCTCCAAATTTTTCCCTCCTCTTCCCTCCTTTCCCAGCTTGGTGCAGTCAGATCGCTTCTCTCTTTCAGCCAATGTTATGATTCACTTACTATACAGAAAGCAAAACCATATGGAAGACAAGATAAAGGCCATTTATCTTGAAGTCTACTGAGATGTGAACATCTCGCATTAAGGCTGCAGTTCAGCCAGGCTGTCTTGCACATGTTGCTGTCATCTCTTTCCACCAGAACAGAGATGGACTCCTCCGTCAGCCAAAACAATCTTCTTAGCTTGTCATCTGCTTCGTACTTAACATGGCCTTGCATGCAAAACATTCAAAGCAAAAAAAGAAAAAAATGTTCTTGTTATGTTTTTCCTTTGTTCTGAGAAGCCACCTGTGCCAGCTTTCCCTTGAAGGCTGCTGTCTGGTGAAGGAAATTGTTATCATCCTGAGATAGGGCTGAGTTTGGTAAACACTACTTGCATCAGGCTTGGAAAAGGAAAGTTTGTTCTATATTCATTAATTAAATGCTTCTCCCTGAGTGGCGGAGAGAGGATCATAGAACAGTTTGGGTTGGAAGGAACCTAAAGATCATCTTGTTCCAACCCCCCTGCCATGGGTAGGGACACCTTCCACTGGACCAGGCAGCTCAAAGCCCATCCAGCCTGGCCTGGTGTTATTATAATGGATGATATTCTTCAATTAATAGCTGCTTTGAGGAAGGGACACCCAGCAGGGTGGTGTCTCAGTGCTGCTGGCTGTGCAGCCAGGTGAGGGGCAGCAAGAGCAGCTCACGGCCCTGCTCTGAGGTGCCCCAGTGCCTCCTCAGCTGAGGAGGAGCTCAAGCACACAGCCAGGTATTTAATGCTCCTTACCTGACACTGTCTCCCTGCTTCCTTTCTGCAGGAAGCCCCCACCAACAAAACGAAATGACAGCTCATCTAGCTGGGGGTCAAAGCCTCCATCTTTCACACTTCTGGAGAATTAAGAGAGAGGGCTCTGGTGGATGTCCCTCAGTGTCTGCTGGTACCTTTCTGCTTTCTTCCCTGTGGTTGTAACACATTTGCTGATGGATTTATGCTGCAGTTGGAAACCAGAACCCAGGACAGCCTGTTCTCTGGCTTCATGTTATAAACACAAATAGACTCACACAGCCATTTGTATCTGGTTCTTTCTATCAGCACAAGGGTTTTATTACCTCTCTAAAATGGTCCTGAAGGGGAGCAAGAGGCTGGCAACAAAAGGAAGCGCTGGAACAGGAACACAAAGGAGCAAAGGGCAGGAGGCTGCCATGAGCCCATGTGAGCAAGAGCAGGCAATTAAAGGCAGGTATCAAAGGGGCTGTTGGAAACCACCTGTTTTCCTACGAGGGCTCATCTTTTGAGTAGGAGCTGCCATCGGATCGCATCAGGGTCACTCTTGTCTGAAGTGCATTTTTAACAGGGAGAAAACTTTTTCCCATCTCCAGTTTTGAACTTTGCAGAATGAGTTTGCAAAGTTAATGACAGGCCTTTAAATTAGCTCGTGTTGTGGAGCAGCGAAGCGAGTAATGTGGAAAAAAGATGCAGGCAATTATGTTTTAAATAAACACCCACCGTGTTATTAGAAACTACCTGAAAAGAGACTTCAGCAGTGTAAAATCCATCTTTCAAACACATTATCCCAGCTGTCCTGTGTGAGAAACTGTGAATCAGAGGGTTTGTGAAGTGTGGGAATCACTGAGTAATTCCAGGCAGGGAGTACCAAGCTCTCAGCTGCTTTCCCAGACTCCTCATGAAACTCTCATACTTGGGTCCTGGTTTTGTTGTCACTTTGTCCCCAATGTGCTGAGACTCCTCTGCCTTTGCAAGACTCCAGTGCTGAACGAGACAGGGCGAATGGGAATGTGGGCAAGAGGGGATCAAAAAATGTTTGTGCGGTGCTTGTCTGATAATGTGATGATGGTAATGATTAGGAAATGCCCAGACCATCACTCTGCTATGTACTGATTCTGGACTGAGCTGAGAGTAAATATCTTTCATATCCTGTCAGCCACAGCCATCCTGAGACAGGCAGGGTCCTTCGTTTGCGTAGGCGATGCTATTGCCATCTTTCAACCACTGCTCTAGGAGGAGTGCTCAAACTTTGAATGATTCCAGCTGCTCCCCACTCCCTCAGAGATACCATCAGAAAGCAGTCAGTTACACTGAGATTATTTTAGTGATATCAAAGGGTGTGGAAGAAGGCTGCTAATTAGCAAACCCTCAAGGTATGGAGATATAAATAGCCCTGGAGCAGTGAGAACAGATCCAAATCTGCAGTCTAACATTATCTTGGGATGAAAGCATTACATTTAGGCTGATTCCACTAGAGAAGAGTGATTGAACATTCCTGTTGAGGGCTTGTTTTGATTGATAAAGCTCCTTGTTGGATTGTGCAGCATATTATCAATTTATTGAGCCACCTGCCAAGGCTGAGCCAGGAGCAGCAGTAGCAAGAACTTAGTCTGGGATGAGAAATCATTCTGGAGGGAAATTTCAGGCTTGTACTTTTACTTATTTAAATAAGTAAGTAAATAAATAAGTACCTGTCTCGATTCCCTTTGCCAAAAGCAAAAAATGCTTTGGGGGTCCAGCCAAAAGGCAAAAAAATTGTGACAAACAGCTGACATTCATCAAATGAGTATGTGTTAAAAAAGTGAGTTTATCCTACCCAATGTGGTTATGGCAGAGGAGAAATGTCAGGCTGGGAGAGATGGAAATCACAGAATTGCCCGTTCTTGATTTCTTCGTTTACTCAGGAACCACACCCCTCATCTCAGAGCCCTGGTGACAGTTCATTCTCTCTTCATTCCAGCACAACTTCTACCAGCAAAGCAGTCAGCTTCTCTTAAATGGCCCTCCTGCATTTTGACATAATTTACTGCACTCCTCCACACTTTCTGTAGGAATTACTTAAGGGGTTTTTTTAGTCCTGCGCTGAGTCTCTTGAACATTACACAAAGCAGCCACTGGCAGTGGCCTGACGGCACTGTCCCCCTGTGCTAAATGCAGAGATCTTGGGCTTAGAGTGAAGGCTGTCTTAAGGGAAAAGGAGGAAAAACACACAAACTAAACCACGGTTCCTTTCAAAATACCAGCCCAGCCTTAAGTGTGGACTTGCACAGCTGTTCCCAAGGGCAGGATGGGAGCACAGTGTGTCAGGAGCACTGCTGCAGGACCACACAAGTTTATTGCTGTTCTTAAATCCCAGCCTTTCTGGGTGACTGGTAAATTCCTGCCACGTTGTTTGAGATGGTGGTGGTACCTGGGAAGTATTAGATGAGTCTACATTGCATCGTGAGAACACTATTTGCACTTAATTATGCATATCCCTCCCCCCCGAGACAGATGCTGCATCCACAAAGTGAGAAAGAAACACAGTTTTCAAGTGGAATCTGACAGCCAGAAGCCTAAGAGAAGGCTTCAGACAATCCCAGCAATGGAGATCCTCATGGCATTGCACGGTTCAGACCACTGGATGTTGGTTTTCTCTGTAGCAGCAATTCCTTTCTACCCTAGAGCAGCTAACATCCTAATTCAAACAGGTTCTCTTGCACTTCTGCCTCATTGTGCTGGAATGTTGGTGGAGAGGTCCTGACCTCCCTTCTCTCTCTCTCTCTGAGTCCATCTTTCAGCCAAAAGCCTGGATGTTATCTCGGGATGGGTTTTCTGGGTGAACCTGCTGTTGTGTGCTCTTAGGGGCTTTATCCTTTCACCCTCCCCTCATTTACTCATCAAATCCCCCATCCCCTGCCATGTAATCCAAGACAGGAAATTTCTTTTCTGTTTGCATCAGGCCATGGTAATGCAGGCACTAATCTGGCACAAGCCAGGGCTGCTGTGAGGGGGTGATCCTTTTCTCACCATCTCCCTCACACTGGCTCTACAATTCATGGGTTTGGGCTTTAATTCTGTAGGTACTTTAAAGAACTCCCAGACGGGATGATGGAAAAGTATGTTTATCAGACATGATATAGCTGAGCAAATAATGTGAATGGTCCTTTACTCATGAAATGTAAATTTATCAAGGAAACTTTCAATTTACGTTGTTCAAGGATTTTGCAGATAGTGATTATTGCCTTGGATGAGAAGTGGAGTTCCTCCATATTTTGTTCATCTGCACAAACCTGTCCTGACTGTTCATTGACACAAAGTCTGAGCTCCTGCAGCTGCCTCAGCCCAGCTCCTCTGTAGGATGACTTTCAGTACAAAATGGGGACTCTGCTGCAGCTTCACTTTAAAACTTGTCTAACTAAATCTGTCACTTATTTAGGCACATTCTAGATTTATAAACAGGAGAAAGAAAATATATGTGAGCAAAGTGGCGCTTTGACACTCTTCAAAATTTCAAGTCTCTCTTCAGGTGGGCGTGTGAATTCATTCGTAGATGAATCAACACTTTTTCACATATTTTCATTTTAATATGTATTAGGGCTCCAATAAAACATTGGGATGCTTAAAAATTACCAACAAAACCCCACAACAAACAAAACCACACCCAAACCAATAGTTTAGCTTTCCTGTTTACTTTGGCATGTGGTTTAAACACATTCTTCTCAGTACACCAAGGCTAGTTGGTGTCTTGCCTATTTGATACATTCAGAAATCATACATGTCTAGCTTTGCAGCTGAAATGTGAGATGTTATTGCAATTAAATGTTTATATGCTGAGAAACACAGTGTCTTTATAAAACACAAAGCACTGTGTACAATGCATATTAAGTGTTATATATTCAATGCACAGCGAATAATATTAGGTGAAAAGATGTTTCTTTTGCTACAATTGTAATTATTTTCTTTATAGTTCTAGGAAGTTAACCCACATTCTCAGTTTTAAATGTGTTTCCAATTTTAATGAAGTGTCTGGTTTAATGATGTGTCTGTTTTAATGACATAGGAATCCCAGTCAGAAGTCTTCTTTTTGTGAAGATCAGAAGAGGGGGGTTTTCATCCCAAATCCTGTTCCCCTGTGAGGCAATAGCTCAGGTTTCCTTCTGCTCTGGAAAAAGTACCACAAAGATGATCTCATGGATATCACAGCCTTTCAGCTTTCTCCAGAATATGGTAAACTGGACAGTAGGTGGAAGTTTTCATGATTAAATTCCTTCCAGAATTGGGGAACTGATATTCATTCACATTCAAGGCTTTTGAATCTGATTGTGTGTCATCTGGCCATTTAATTATTCAATAAGCTGTGCTGGCCAAGGAATGTAAAGTGGAATTGCTGTAAAATAGCTGTGGTATGAGACAGTCCCTGTAATTGATGTTGCTTTTGCACAAACTTTCGCACAACTTTTTGGCATTGAATTAATTCTGTTTTTCACATTAATAGCCAGGTAATATTGAGCAGTGCAAGATCTCTTACCTTGTACTATCGATATTTTTCATTTTGAGGGGTAGAACCTGCTGTACTTCAAAGTGAGTTTAATTCAGCTGCTGCATGGGCAGGAACTTGCCAGAATGAAAGCTATTTTGGTGGCTTGAACAAAAGAAAAGTAATTGAGATTTCGTGGAAAACTGTTTGGATCCTGCTGCAGCTGGGAGGCTGAAAGTGTCTGTCTCTGCAGGACTCCATTGGCCATCCCTTCTGGTTACACATGTGCCGAAGTATTCTGTGGAACCGAGCCCTCAAAGCAAGCACAAACACCCACACACTTCGACAGACTATCCAGGGACACAAACACTTTCCTATCTTCCCCCAGAAAACCTCTCCCTGTCCTCGCCTCGCTGAGAAGCTCAAGCTCAGCAGCAAAGACAGCTCTGCCCAGATCACCCAGCGCTGCTGGCGTGGGAGGAACAGATCCCCGTGGGTCTGTCAGGGAGCATCTGAGGTGCTGGGTTTTCCTCTGGCTGCAGAACACACTTCCTGATGCAACTGAAGGATTTCTGGATTCTTGTTTTATTAGTGTTATTCCAGCCAGAATCTGCAGGCATCTCATCCCAAACCAGCTGCATGCAGCCAGAGCAGTGCAAGGGTATACTGAGAGGGTATAATCTTTTCATGAAGCAAGAATAAATGTTAATCTTCTCCGAGCTAGGAGAAATATTTATTAGATGTGCTCGAGCATGTGTGCTGCTCTAGGATCAGGCAAGAAAATGAGCTGTGATTCTTAAGTCATGTTGTAGGTATGAGGAAGGATGGACAGCAGCTGGCTCCTGCCTGGATGCTCTGAACAATGAAATGGTTAGGTCAGGGTTTTCCTCACTCCTGCTCTTTTTGGGTCACTCGGTCAGAGCTGGCCTGCAGCCCTGCTCCATCCACGGCAGCAGGGGATGGAGTGGAGGGTTTGCTGCTCCGTGAGGCTCAGCAAGCTGGGGATGCTCTGCTGACCAGCAGGACAGGAAAACTTCCGTGGTGTAGGGCTGCCTGCTGAAAACCCCATCATGAAGAAAAAAGCTTAAAAGATATGATTTGTTTGCTTGCTTGTATTTGTTCTCTCTATTGTGTCAGACAGATGGACTGTGCCTGCTTTTTGTCTAAAGTTTGTCAATTTTTTTGAGGATACCTGGGTGAAATTTCCTTTTTCCATTTGAAAGAAAAGAAAAATGTGTGCATTGAAAGATGCAAAAGGCATTCAAGAAATGCACAGATCATCATTTCAGGCAGGCTGAGCGGTGGGACTGAGTGAAATCATTTATAGCATCTGTTTTGATATTGGAGTGGTTTTAAATTGTAGAGTTTCACTAAACAATTTTGAGTAAATAAATCTTTCCTAGGTGACTTTCAATCTGTTCCATTGTTTTCTCAGTCAGTATTGCTATGCTCTGCCAAACATCAGTGCAGTTGTGTGACTACAGCAAGACACTTTTAGCTAGATAAACCAATGCTTTCTCATAACACTGCAAAAACATATACAAATAAATAGATTCAGGGACAATTTGTCCAACAAGAATATATAGCACAGAGGGGATTCTGGAGCCATCTTCAAAGTATATGTTGATGTTCTTAAAATGACCTATGAATGTCTCTCTAGTCTGTAAGGAGTCCAGAGGGATTTTTGATATAATAGATTTGGATTATTAAATTACTATTGGAAATGTGGAGCTGACCTCCAGTGGCAAATATTTCTGTGAAAACATTGGCAAACATTTAATTTGGTGAACTTTTCTCGATTGTTTCTTCTCTAAAATCAAAATAAACAATAAGAATTTTGTTGGATGGGGCAAGAAAACACAATAAGCCTATTTTGTTGCATTTTCTGATAAGCAATACAGTCTAACTGCTAACAAATACTGGACACATCTACTTTTAGCAGATACTCCAAGTCCAAGATGCCTTTGCGCTTGCACATAAAATGGGATGAAATTACCATCTCTTCTGTGCTGATTTAGCCTAGAGCTGGTGAGAAGCCTCAGCTCTTCCTCGCGCAGTGCTGACCGACAGGAACGTGCTGGGATGGGAAAGGACTCCTGGGGACAGATTTTTGGCTCAGAGAGGCAGTGAAGGGCGGGGGGTGACACAGGATTTGAGCACTCAGAGCTGTGACACTCTGAAATGAGCCTGGTTTGGAGACCTGCAGGGGCCTTTCCATCTCCCAGCTGCTGCCCCAAACACCAGATTATACTGACAAGAGCTCTGATCTGGGGAATGCTTCACTTTTTATACAAATGAAGCAATTCTAGCAGGAGGGAGCCAAGAAAAAAAAAGCCTGTAAGGAGCAGAAAAGGGACTTGAACCTGAGCCTCTTGCACTGAGATGAGTGCTTGCATGTGTATTTTTTAAATTAAAAAGACTGTTTTGATTTTAATGATTAATAAGCCCAGCTCACAAAGTTCAGGTGATGGATTTCTCAGTGGTTTTAGGCTCTTTATGGAGAATTTTGATCCAGTCCTATAGTAATGGCCTGGAAAGGTGTTTTGCTTAGGACATTTTAAATTTCCAGACTCAGAGTGCTGTAATAAAATGTAGAATCTGTTGCCCTGATCTATGTGACACTTGTTTGACATGAATACCCCAAGAAAACTTTCCCATCTGACAAGATGGGTTTCTCCAGCATTGCTCAGCTTCTCCAGCAGCTTGTGCTGGAGAAACCCAGTTTGGTTACCGATGCTGTTACCATCTCCAGATCCCCTGGGTACCCTTTAAGGCAAAATCCTCTATTTGGCATTTTTCCTGGGCAGAAGGGCCCCAAGGCCCAGTTTCTTAAACCTGAAACTTCACACTGGAGTAGTTACACGCCTCTAGGCATTTTGTGGGAGCTCATTAACCAGGGAAGAAAAAAAAAAAAAAACAAAAAAAGAGTGATAAAAAACCATGGGACACAGGAATAGCAGAGATATGTTTTAAGCACAGGAAATGTTATTTTTAAACAGCTTGAGAGGGTTAAATCAACAAAATCCTAAACTCTTCCCAGCAGACCCCGTTCCCATCTCCTCAAAAGCACAAGGTCTGGACAGCATCCCCAGGCCAGATCTCAAATCCTGAGCCCTGGCCCCTCCGCCCTGCCTGTGGAGGGGCTGTTGGCAGACTGGACCCTTTTCACACTCAGTTTCTGGTGTTCTGGCTCACTCCAAGCCATCCAGCAGTAGAATAGAATCAGAGAATCAGTAAGGTTGAAACAGACCTCTAGGATCACTGAGTTCAACCATAACTCAATGCTGTAGTTTGCTATAGTCTTTCCACTAGGTATCAAACTCTTCCAAAAAAACTCCCATCCTTGATACTTCATATCAGCGCAGTGCAAGAAAGCCAGAAAAATTAATTATAATGCAAAATAGCAATAACTGTGTGAAATAAAGGTTAGGGGGTGGGGGGAACATAAAGGTCTACAGAGCAAAGCTAAGATCACTGTTATTTGTACTGCGTTTCCTAGTAGTGGGAAATGTTGAGATAATTCTAAAAACAAAATAGTAGCACATGACCCGGGTCAGATCCCAGAACCCTGATGTTCCTGATGTGTGGGAAACAGAGCTGCATCTCTGCCATGCACCGCAGAGTCCTTTTGTTCGCAGCAAGGTAATCAGCACTTCTGTGGTCACGAATTAAAGCACCGCTGCAGATGTAAGCACAATGCACTGACACCTCCGTGCGCTGTGTTTTACGGTCACTTCACCGCTTTCTGCTCAGGAAAACACGCAATTTGCTCATTGCTTTGCCATGTGCTCCACGGCATTAAGAGGAGTGATCATTGACAAAATGGTAATAACTAGGCAGGGAGTGCGGCTCCACTTTCTCGCTTCAGCTTGCCAAGATTTTGGGGAGCTGACTAAGCACCGTCCAGGCTGGGAGTGGACAGAGAGCAGGTCTGGTTATCTTATATACTGAGTGGAAACACCCCGGGAGGAGCTGCAACCTGAAACTAGCTCAAGTGGTTTGGCACACAATGTGATAGAGCCTTCACATCAATAGCATCACCCGTGAGATGCAAGACAAAGGCCATGCTATTGTATGGAGTCTTTCTTCCCCCCGGGCAGAAATGGATCTTGCTTCCTCACTGCTTGCCAGCTACCCGAGTTGTTTAGTAATTGTTTAACTTCATGCTGATGAATGAATGGTAAAACTGAACCAGAGCTGCAGAGCACAGTTCAGACAGCAAGATGAAAAGGATGGATAATTCGTGGGTAGCTGTGTCCAGAAGCGAAAAATGAAAACGCTGATAAATGAGAACTGAGTTTCTAAGTTTCAAGGAAGGAACAGATGGAATGGATAAGAATTGAAGTGGACCATAAGGCATTAGCACTACATGGCCTTGCTTGTCACATGTTGCTGATTTCCTGGACATTTGAGGGGAAATTTTTGGGTTTACCTTTCTGCATCACTGGTGGAAGCATGACCCCCTTTCTGCTCCAGAACCTGCCTAGAGCTCTGACTCTTTAAAAGAACAAGCCATGCAAGGCCCCTGTTTTCTGTAGCATCCTTCTGGAGGTGCATGACACCCGTTCCTGCCTCTTCCCATCTGCGTTGGGTTTGGCCACAGAATAACTCATTTTGTCTCACCAAAGCAAACAATCCATGTGTCAGGGGTTCCATGCCTACCATGCTGTGAATTCTCACTTTGTACCAGATGTTATCAGTGATATGTTTTACCTCTAATCAGACGTTTCTAATCAGCTTCCTTACATTTTTTACTTTTTTTAACCAGGGGCCGCAGCAAAACAATATGCTCTTGTGAGTGTGTGTTCTAAAAATATTTTTTTAGTAACAGGAAAGAACTTGAAAACCTTGAGCCAAGGAAGCTCTTTGTATTTTTTTCTTTTAGTTTTGCCCTCATTTTGTCAGTTACATCTCTATCTGCTCCATAGGCTGCTGCACAGGGAGCAGCTCCACCCCGATCCGGGGTTTGTTCCGAGGTTATGAAAATTTACTCACCGATTCACTCCATGCACCATGGCTTTTGTGAAATGGATTCATTTAGAAGTTTAATTACTGGAGATTAAATATATGACAGTAGAGGTAGACTGGAACATAATACTGATGCTCAGCCAACCTTGAACCTGCACATTTGACTTGCTCAGCAAAACCCCATCAGATTTGTCGAACCATCAGATTTGCCCTCGTACATTTTCGGGCTGGTGTTTGCAGGGGCTGGCGTTTTCTTCTGTGATTTATGTGATGCTGGAGAATTACGCTAAAAGTACTGAAGTCTGCATCTCCTTTTTTCAGCTTTGAAAAAGTGCCCAGCTGTGGATTAAAGAAAGTTAATACTATATACATAGTGGCCCTTTATACAATCTTTTTGAAAGATGCTTTTCCAGTTTTATTTTGCTAACAAAGGCATGACATGCATGGGTCAAAGCCCACTTTCAGCTTTACTGTGTCATAAAAAAAAATATGATAGTTGATGGAGACGGACAGAAATATGTAATGAAAATAATAAAAAAGGAGAGCTGAGCCAATAAAATCCCAGAAGGCAGAAATGGGAGCTGTAAAATGAAAAAAAAAAAAGTTTTAAACTCTTTTAATTAAATTTTGTAATAAGCTCAAGAAATTACCCATTTTGACTATGAGGAAGCAATCTGTGACAACCCAGGAACTTCACTTTTTTCCCACAGACTGCCAGTGCTCTGGGAGCAGCTCATGTCCCAGTCTCTGACTGGTTCCCACCTGGAAACATTTTGCACAGGTCATCCTTTCCGCCGGGAAGTGCATTGGGTGCATGAGTGGATCTGCAAACCAATATCCACCTGCGGGTGCAGCAGAGGCTGGGCAGTGTGTGTGGCTGACCCTTCTCCCTGGGGACAGAAGGGTGGGGCAGCTCCGTGTCCCTGTGCATCTCTTGCACCCGGGGGAGCTGGAAGGGCACATTTGGAAACACCTCCTCCTTGGGATCACGGAATGACACTGAGACACGATTTGTTCATTCTCTAGGAAAGACCAGCTGGGTCTAGGCTGCTCCCTACGGATTCCCATCCAAGCTGAACCCAATCACTGAGATGTCTCACCTACCCAAAGAGCGTAAATTACTGCAGGGGAGAAACCCATGTGGGTTGGAGCATTAGGGGTGTGAGCTGGCCTCATGAAGCTCCTCAGAAACACTGATAGTTCAGCTTCTGCAGACGTGTGGGAGGCAGCATGGGCTGCAGAGCTGCCATCCTGTCTTTGTAGGTGTTCCACAGGGAGTCCAGAAGGTAAGTGGTCACTCTCTGAGCACCAGTGTGGGGAGGGAGAGGAAGGAAGTAAGCTTTGGGTGAGCTGTACTGATTGTTTCCCTGCAGTCAGTGTGCGTTTGTCCTGGCACCCCTGGTGTGGATGGTTTGTCACCCTCTGGCTCTCCTGGCGTGGATGGTTTGTCACCCTCTGGCTCTCCTGGCGTGGATGGTTTGTCACACTCAGGCTCTCCTGGTGTGGATGGTTTGTCACACTCTGGCACCCCTGGCGTGGATGGTTTGTCACACTCTGGCTCTCCTGGTGTGGATGGTTTGTCACACTCTGGCTCTCCTGGCGTGGATGGTTTGTCACCCTCTCAGACCAAGTCTGGCTGTTTTCACTGCTCCTGGCCATGCATCACTGTGCACTCCTACTGACACTGCCCAGGGCAAACATGAAGCAGGTAGGAGGGCTGCAGAGGGTATTTAGCTGCTCCTCTGTTTCCTAATGCAGTTTTAGCTGGCTGTCTGTGCCATTCTTTCCTTGCTTCGTCTGAAAACACAGCTCTGGCAGTTGGTGCAGACACATGTTGTTGTACCCCCACCGATTTCATTAGCCTGCACTGATTTAAATCAATACAGGAAGGGCTTGAAAAAGAAAAAAGGCCAGAAAGGATCTAGCAGGATGTGGAAAGTGATGCGCTCTGACACACATCAGTGCTGGCATTGGGTTGGATCAGGAGTAGAAAGGGCCCCTCTTCTCACAGCTGGTTGATGTGCCACCACCATGGGGACACAGATGTCCCTTGGGCTCTGTTTGTGTGTCACGTACCCCCTGAATACTAACGCATGATTTTCTGGGTCTGTAACTACAAAGTCCAAATTCTTCTGATGTTTTCCATCAATCAAGCTACCAGCAAATTTTGAGAAATGTGGAATCAACTGCTGCACCTCTGTATCCCAGAACACACCTCTGGGATGCACTTCTGGAGAGAGCAATGTACCACAGCCATACTCTCGCAAGGAATAACAGCAGCACCCTACTCATGCATGAGGGAGAGCTCTTTCACATGGTGAGGTTGCCACCAACCCCAGTGCCCAACAGGAGGTGACACATCAGTTATGAAGCACCAATTGTGTGAAAACAAATGGGGTTTTTTCCCTACCCAGCTCATCAGGGCTGGGCAGGCAGGACAATCTCCAGCCCCTGGCTGGGAGCCTCCCAGCAAGCTGAACCCCAACTGCAGACACGATCTTAGGGTTATTTTTAATGCATTTCAGCTTCTCACTGTAGGTTTTGGCACACACACCTCCTCCAGGCTCCTGCATGCTGCTCAGTCCAGCACAGATTTCTGGACTGTGACCTCTCTTGCTGGGGTGGCCCCTGCTCACACACAGAGCCTGTGCAAAGGATGCACCATCACACCTGCACTCTTCATGGTTACGAAGAGCATGAACTTGAGGCATACTAAGGACAGCTGAAAATAATTAATTTTTAACTGATCTGGTGGGGTCTAGCCCTTAGAAACTATTTGATTTGTGTAAGTTTCCCAGGAATTACACTCAAATGTCGATGTGATGAAAAATAACACTTCTTTCCATAGTTCTGTAGTCTTTATGTTGGCATGTTTGGAGCCAATTTTTTTAAAATTCACATCGATATGCCAAGGAAAACTTCCTCAACAAACATAGTTCCTGCATCTGTGCAGTAGCTGGTTTTCAAAGTTAAACATCCCTGCTGTTTCACATTTTTTTTAGATGCCAGCAGTGATTAGACATTACCATGGGCTAATTGCTTGTACAATTTCAGTTTTTACCTTGCAGCCGCCTTGAAATTTCCAGCTGCAACAACAGGAACAAACCCCATGCTCTCAGCAAATACAAATTAGTCAAAAGCAAAACAAAACTGGTTTTTCTTGTGTTTTGGTTGCAGCTGTTTATCCAAAAATTGGAGAGCTGCTTACCTCCCCTCCATCTGAACCTTATAAACAGACATTACCCTGGTCTGAGGCAACGCATATTCAATGTCAGCCAGAGCTCAGCAAAGGCACGTTCCTTTCTCTGAGAAAATACTCACATTGATGATTAATATGGTGGATCTTGAGGATTTTCTTTTAATGCAAGAGATGCTGAACTCGCTGGTTAAAGGATTTGTGCAATTTGTCTTTCTTCATGTCTTAGATAGTTGTTCAAACTAGATTTATGCAAACAGGACTCTGCTCCTGCTGTAATTACTGCGTGTCTGCCTGGGCATCACCAGGCAGGATTGCAAACATATCAGGGGGAAAAGCAGAATTTTATAACCCATTGTGCTGCAAGCACTGCTCCTCAGCCCCTCACTGGGGTGTGTGAACCACGATTTGGAAATCTCACAGATTTCATTATGTATTTCATGTGCAGTGTTTAAAAAATGAAAGCCCCCAAAGCACACAAGGCGTGCAGACACACACCCAGAATGATGCATTTTTGGGGCAGCATCGCCCAGGGTCGATGGCTTTCTCCCCACAATGGATTTCTCTATGAAGGAACAAGCCTGTCCTTGGGATAAGGATGGCTGGGCACCAGGATGTGTGACATCCCTTTAGCAGAGAGCTGTAGCTGACACAAAAAGAGTTTCCA
Source organism: Acanthiza pusilla (assembly GCA_036630365.1). Taxonomy (NCBI): domain Eukaryota; kingdom Metazoa; phylum Chordata; class Aves; order Passeriformes; family Acanthizidae; genus Acanthiza; species Acanthiza pusilla. The sequence continues at coordinate 6,678,013 of JAXCHO010000001.1, forward strand.
GCCTGCCCTGCCTTCAGACAGCTCTCCTGACCCAGGCATTGCCACCTGAAAGAGAGAGGACTCACCTTACCGCCCTTCCCAAATTTTGGCATGCCGTTATTAGATTCAGATGCTGGAACATGTGCTGGTGCTGGAGAGTCTACATCATGCCTGCGGATGTTTGCTAATCCCAAATTTCAGAGCCTTCCTGGCCTTGCCAGAACATCAAAGCGAGGCGGAACATTGCAGCGCAGATGAAGAAATTACAGAGGGGCATTACATGGCAGGTAATGGATTAGGGGCTTTTAGAGGAGTGAAGGTTTGGCCCAGGAAAATGATTGGTAATTATGAACAGTATAGGACTTGAGATGGTTCCAGGATTAATTTAGATCTAGCTGCTTATTCTCTTGTCAGCATTTCCTCTGCCCTTCCCCTGAATTCCCCGAGGGCAGCAGGACAAGAGGACGAGTGGCTGCCCTGGGGGGAACCTGCCTTCCATCTCCTCTTCCTCCCACTCTGCCTCCAGGATCTGCCCTGGCTCTGGAGGTTGTCTGCTCTGTTGTTAGCAATTCTTCTTCTTGCCTGTTGCAAAAACATATGGCAAATCAGTCCTCCTGCCCTGTTTTATGGGGGCAAGTCCCCAAGCAGAGATCAGCACGTGAGCTCAGACACACACGCATAACTCCCACGAACGCTGGTGAATGCCAAAACAAAAGTAGGAATAAGTAACGAAATCTGAAGCCACCCTAGTAAACTGTTTTAAAAGCATTTATTTGAGTAATTGTAAAAAGATGTTTAAAGAACCTGGGCCGATTTCAGTTCCTAATTCTAGGAATGGCCTTGAAACAAAATACCAAGCTCCAATTTACTGGGCATGGGCAAAGTGAGGGCAGCTTGGTGAGGAAGGGATGTGGATGGTTAGACTGTGTGGGTTGGAGGGACTAGAACTTGGCCCTTCTCTCTCCAGCCATGTCCAGAGCCATCAATATGCCCCTTAAAAGCTATTTGAAGTGCCCAAGCGCTGGTGAAAGCAGTGTGGGTCTGCAATGAGGGCTCTCCTTGCCTCCTGGCTCAGCAGGTGTGTTTTGGGACACTCAGGGGCAAAAGTTCTTGTAAGCAGAAGGTCATCCTTGCAGAGTACAAAGCTGCAGTGGCTATTGAGCCCAGGGCAGCCCCTGGGCTGTTGGAGTTAAGGCACAATGTGTTATTTATTGCTGCATTTTCCACCTATCATGGCTTCTAACAACCACCAAAGTAGACTACTTTCTGCTCTCTTATCTCCACTTGCCTTAAGCAAGCTCTGCTCCCATCTCTCCAAAACACCCTGCCCTTCATGGACTCTTAAAAATTAACAGGGCCTTCAAAGCCATGGAATTTACCTGCAAAAACCTTCAGCAGAGCGTCTTCCCCCTGATCCTGGGATATGACACAAGTCCTGTAAATGTTAAGGGGAAGGCTCCAGCCAACATCCCCATGGGAATTCCCTGCTCTATAAAGATTTCTGTTGTGGCTACGTTAGTCTCACAGGGGAGAAGGTAACATATTTCACTGGAGCTGCTGGGAATAGACTGTGGCCAGGAAATGAGGAAATGCGGCCGTCCCTCACCTGCATTTTCATTGCTTTCCTCCCTTCATGCTCCAGTCTCTCCCAACACATCAGGAGGCACTCGGCAGCCTCGGGAAAGCATTTGTGTGTGTGCTGTGCTCTCGCTGGAGTCGGGGTAATACCTCACCTCTGTTTTTAGCAAGGAAATTTATTTCCTTAGCAAAAATGGCAAGGCTCGTAGTGCAGTACTGATGGCTCTAAAGCTTTGACCGGGAGGTCATTCCATTATCTGCACCCCGCAGAATCAGCTACACTGTTTATTGCTTTTCTTCCTCTCTCTTTTTTACATGAGCAAGAAATAAGAAACTGTCCTTTCCCCTACTTACCTCATTAGGACTTTATTAACAGAAAGCACATTTTTGGCAATTAGATTTAGCAGTCATCAGCATTTCTTTTTTTTTTTCTTTAAACAAGTCTGAACCTTTGCAGCAGCCTTGATGAAAAAAAAAAGAGGGTTTCCCCCCCGCCTTTCTTTTTTTTGGAACCTTAAAAAAAAGAAAGTCTGCATCTCCGTGTAATGCTCTTTAGTGGAACAACTACCTTTCTATACAGTTAGCAAAATTAAGGAGTTTACAGTTTTTCCAGCTGTTCTGTGATGCAACATAAACAGTAAGAGTGATAGCCTGCCTTGGAAATGTTCCGTGCAAGCCATACAATTGGATTCCAGCATGATAAGGTTAGGTTATGCTGTCTGCTGCTTCTTGTTGTTCTTCTCAAATTTCTGAGTCAGCAAAAGCAGCGAGGAGAAAACATGCAGATATCTTGCCATCACCCATTTTCATTCCTTCCCCATGCCAGGAGGAATGCAATAAAATTGATGTAGGGACACAGGGAGTTACCGAGGAAGTTTTTGTGGTTTCTGGAGGAGAAGCCTCTTTTGATTGTGGAAAAAAAAAAAAGAACAAAAACCCTATCATGGCATTTCCAGAAATAAAAACTTGCTTATTAAGGCAGCTTTCATGGCTGTGTGTAAGGTGAGCTGTGCAAAGCAGGGTCATATCCATCAGCACAGTGGCCCCAAGTTGCTCGGATTGCCTTTGCTGTGAAATGCTCCGTGGATGGATGTAGATAGCCACGAGTGCTCTGCCCACGCTGCGGTCACACATCAGGCAGCCCTGGGCTCAGCTGAGGCTGGGTTTTATCAATCTGCGTAAATCACTCTGTGCAGGAGACACAAAGCGTATGATTCCTTCCCCATCGTGTGGAAGTGGGGTGGACAGAGAGCAGGAAGCAGGCACGGGGTGAGAGGAGGGGATGGAAGGAGGCTGTGACCCAGCAGGGCTGGTTTGAGGCTGCTGATGCTCTGTCCCAAGAGCCAGGCTGGAGAAAATCTCAGTAGGTCTTAGTTGGGGATAGGAGCTGAGCTGGAGCAAGTACAGCAGCATAAAGCCAAAATCCCATCCAGAAATAGCACTCAAATGGCAACAAAACACCAGATTTGGGTGGTAAGCACAAGATTGGAGTATCTGAGCTAATACCTGCTCAGAGACTGATACACACTGTCCGTGTGGGAGTCAGGCAGTGGAAAGCTCCATCAGTCATGTCAGCAAGGGCTGCGATTGCACATGCTGATGGAGCACGAATGCAGCCAAGGACTTGGGCTGAAACACCCTCTGAAAATGGATAAACCCTTCTAGAGCTCAGAATCCACTTGAGAGCATCCTGCCTGGGGAAAATCAATCAACAAAGTGAATCTCTCTTTTGTCCTACAGTTGAGCTTTCTAAAACAACCATGGCCCTTCGGTAAAGCAGAGGCAAAGCCGTGGACACTCTGTACCTTCAGCTCCCATGGCAACCCACAGGCCCGAGATGTCTTTGCAGGTCTAGACATCACACACCTCCAGACACTACAGCTGGAAAGGCACAATTCTTGTGAACACTATTTTATAATTGAGCTTCAAGTGGAAAATCAAGTGAAAAATGGCAAAGCTGCAAGCGCCTGATTCAGTTTCTGGGTCACACCTTATCCTTCCAAGATTTCTTCAACTGCTGAGAAATGACAGGGCCTGATGCTGGTTTTGTGCCAAGGGAAATCATCTGAATCTGAGCACAGCCTCCCAAAGAGATTTTAGTGAATTACAGCTTTTCTTTTTCCCCCTCTGTGGTGGAACAAGCCCTCTCCTGCCTTCCCCACGCCTGTCTCTTCCTATGGCTGCAAGCTCTGGCCATGCCCTGCTCAGTGGAGAAGAAGCCAAGCATGTCAGGAGTGTTTGTAGCTGTGGTTGCCAAGACACAGGGGAGGCTCACCCATCCCTGTGCCAAGCTGTGAGCTCCCAAGAGCACCCCAGGAGGGGCTGCAAGGGTGCACACTGACAGCTCCCTTGCTAAGGATGGGGCTCGTGGCAGCATTTTCTGAGAAATTTTGAGCCAACCCTTTACGCAGACTAAACTGGGAGACAAAATAATCTGATATCAGTGGTGGGTAACTGTGCAGCTGAGAACAGAGCGATGGCTCCAGCGCTTTGATCCACTTGGGATAGTGGCACTGATTGATGTTCTCAAATGAATTGTGAAGAGGAGGATTCAGCAATGATGCTCTTTGCACTCTTTCCCTCAGAAATTGCCAATTCTTGCTGAATCAATTATTTTAGTAAAATGAAACTGATATGAAGAGCTGGGGGAGAAACAGGCTTCTCATGCCCAAAGATTTTTTAGATTTCAGAGATATTTCTGTTCTGCATCAACACAAACACAAGGCCTCCCAAAAGTTTCTGTAGGAAAAAAGATTTAAAGAGCCTATTCAGAAATAATAGAGAGCCTGAGGGCAAGGCCAGTTGCGTGGGCTTTGGGAGGTGCCTCTTGCTCTGAGTCACCACACAGGCTCTTGAATTTGATTCTCCCACGTTCCTGAGGAGGTGCCCAGGAAATAGGCAATTCCTCACTCCACAGTGAGTGCCTCTTGGCCTTTGCTGAGGAATACTGTCCCGGAGTTGACAAACCTTTCCTGATTAAAGTCTCATCAGCATCAATGCACTCTCACAAAGTCTTTTGATGAGCTGACATCTTGCAGTGTAGAGGATCCACTGGCAGAGTCCCAGCATCTCCTAAATACAACACTCCTAACAGGCTTAGCAGCAGGATAAACACCAACTTCAGCGAAAGATGTTCAAAGAAATATTCTAATACTCTCTCTCACACTTTAATGGCACTTTCATGGCATCATCCTGTAAGGAAATACAGCAGTTTCCTGTTGGGCTGCTCGAGCTTTCCAGCACCTACAGCTACTGCCTGGAGCACTGAGGTTTGTAGCTGATTGAGAGGTGCCCCTGGTTGCTCAAATACCTTTATTTGCCTCAGCCTCACACCCCTGTTCATGCACAGTATATCAGATACCTTTATTTAGCCTCGTAACAGCTATAGAGGGGAAGCTCTCCTGTAGAAAAGTTTCTTAAAGAAACTTCTGCAGCCCTTTCAGAAATGCATAGCTCTAGGTGCTCTGTCACTGAACCTGTTCAAGTAAGTATGGAATAAACTCCATTATAAACTAATGATTCCTGCAGTGTTATTGGAACAGTGTTGTTAACATGCCACTTTATTGCTGTTCTGCTCATAACTTCAAGCTTCTCGGTGTTCATGCTTGCTCAGAAACCTCTTCATCTCTTTTTCAATATACAATTTTTAATCTTCACGGTTGGCTTAATCCTGGGTTTAAACATGACCTTCAAGGCTCCAAATCCAAAAAGCTAAATAGAAAAATCCCTGATACATTTTGTTCATTCTCTTGATTTATTTTTTTCTTGAAGAAAATCGGCTGATCCTAAATGCCATATGGTTATGAAAGACTAATAGTGACCAAGGTTGCATTGTTTGTATCACCTTTCTATCTAAAAGAAGCATTTACTACATTAAAAACCACAGTGTCTAACCTGAAACTTAATATTGTTACCGTGGAAAATAGGAAGGGAAGCATTATTGCAAATGCAATTCACCAGGAGAAATCCCTGACATTTGAAGTCTCCCATCATATTGCTGCACAGGTTGATTATAGAATGATTAATACAGAGACAAAAGAAAGGGCAGAGCACTAAATGGGCTGCAAAAAAAAAATCTTCAGGCTAAAAAGCAGTTAACAGTTTTGAGCATATTCTTCAGGGACAATATAAGAGAACCTAAGAATGGAAAACCTCAGCCATTGATGCTTTGAATAGGCATGGGCAGAGGAAATGGAAATTGCCAATGCTGGGACGTGCTTAGGAGCCATTAAGGGGACACAGAATTGGTGTGTCACCCTGGGACTGTGAGCAAGGGCCCTGCCCCGCTGGGGACAATGACAGATCTCTCTGTGGGCGAGAGCAGGGCCGTGGTCTGGCAGAGCACGCTCTGGCAATTGAACTTCTCCTTTTTCCTTTTGGAGTTATTGTTCATTAGTCTCCTTCCTGCAGAGGCCCCTGGACTTTGGCTCAGCTGGCAAACAGTGGCTTTGTACATCGATTCCTTAATTAAGCAGAACCTGGGGCCTCTTTGCTGTTGATGTCATAAAGTCCTGCACAAACTGGTACCAACTCTCCTGCTAACCAAAATCTGATCTCTCCTTCCAGCGAGGAGTAGCTGAGCTTTGAGTGCATTTGTTAGCTTTGGCAAGCTTAAATTCCTTTAATCTTCCAATAAGTACTTTTTCCCGCTCCAAGGACTCTGGATCCTTTACTAGAAGGATGTTGTAAATCACTCCAGAAGCAGAGGGGAAGGAAGTGAAGACACTCATCCAACTGCTCAGCATGTATCTGAAATGCTTCTTTTGCTCCAACTGATATCAAGGATGTTTTCTCAAATTGCATTCCATGTTTTTAGGAAATGGACATGAATTTAATAGCTTCCTTAATACTACTTTGCTTTACTCCCTCACACTGGCGCATGTGTTCCTCCACTCTATATGTGGTGTGGCAGCTCAGAGTCGACTCTAACTGCATGGACACCTGTATGAACTTGGCCTTGAACGTATTTGTGACCTCTTGGCTGCCCTTCCCCGGTTTATCTGGGATTGAAACAGCAGTAATTGACTTTCAGGAAAGGAGTAGTAATTTCCCTTTCCAAATCTAGTGCCAGATTGTGACAGGACACAAATGCCTGTGCTGGAAGAAGAGCAAGGCTCAAACTTGTCTGTCGTGTAGAGCTGCACTGTGAGAGAGACGTATGGGACAGGATGTTCCTATGTCCCTGATTCCTGGAGGAGTTCTGTCCAAAATTTTGCCATTTTCTTTGCCTAGAGCATGCTAGCCCAGGCTCCATTTGCTCCAGCAGTGCTCTGGCAGCACTCACACCCCAGGACCAAAGGCAGCACCAGCCCTTAGTGCTGGCCAATGCCTGAACCCACGGGAGAGATGGTCCTGGCAGCACTTTGTGCCAGCAGGAGTGGATTAGGCTGCTCGACTGTAAAATACTCTGCAGTGTCTGCTCGAGCTGCAGGTGGTGGTGACAAGCAGCTCCCTGGCTGTGCATTAAACCCAGCACCCCTCTTCGTGCTATTAAGTGTATTCTTCTGGGCTGAGTAAATTACCAGTGGACATCTGTAAAACACATTTATGTGTCTAGAAGGTTTCTGTAGACAAAGATGGGTTAGCTCTAGCTACCCTCCCAGTTTAGCCCCAGGGTGAGTTTCTGCTGTGGATGTCTCCAGTGAGGAACAGCATTCAATTGCTAACAAAAGGCAAGAGAAGCATTTTTGGTCTGTGTTATCCATTAGTGTCTGGGAGCCTGTGCCAAACCAATTCTTATTGTTACAGTTGATTTGTGTGTAGATATCAATGGATATACCTCTGAGAGCAAGGGAATTCTGTATATAGGAACCCATCTCCAATGGCTCACGTTTTTATGGCTTCCCATGCACTGCACTGGGTATTGCACATTATTAATACATGTGCTCTCTGATTGCTAAAACCCAGGGGAATACATTTGCTTTTCCTCATTCTTCAGACTTGCAAAATACATTCATATGTTCCAGTTTTTGCTTGGTTACTGTCTTTATTGACTTCATTGGGCTAATCACAACATTGCATTAGACATGTATGTTTTTTGGAGGGATCAGAATCTTACTCTGACCTTTTTTTTAAAAAAACAAGTAAGCTGTCAACTTTGGTACACACACAATTCTGTTGTTCCATGTCCCTACAGTGCCTAGATGTGAATTCCTCAGCCACAAATCTTGTATCTGGGTGCTGCAAACATTTAGGGAACATCTACAAAAGAGCTGTATGCCAAGGCATACACTGAAATATTTGATAAACATTAATAAATTTCACAATTTCTTCAAGGTGAGAGCAATTTTTCTAATTTTTCAAGGTAATTCAAAGAAAATTAAGCACCAGAACCTTTTCTATTGCCAAGGGCCTCTTTAGTCTGGGAATCAAAATTACCTTCTAGCAACAGCTAATACTTGGCAAGCAAATGTCTACTGAGCCCATTTGCTGGAACTTTTTATGCTTTGCTCTCAGTCTGTACGTGAAGTATATTGCTAACATAGCACTTGTCTAATTTAAAGCTGGGAGCAAAGCCATTGTGTACAGCAGAAGGTATGAGTGGGGAAATCCAAAGATACTATTTTCCAGGCCATGCTTGTTTTTAAATCCGAGACATGTTGCAATCTAGTTATTCCAAAAGGGAACAGGAAAAGGGACGTTTCTCCAGAAGTATTTTTATGAACCATGAAGACAGATCACCTTTTTTTCAAAGCTGAGTTAGCAGTAGTCAAAGAAGCCATAATTCCTGGGCAGGGAAGGAACTCGGTGTAACCCCAGTACTCTGTGAGCTGCACCCACAGAGCACTTGTTTAATAGCTCAGCTCCTCCAAAACCCAGGGGAATCCTGCTGAAAGGGAGCTCTAAAGACATCTGAGGTTTCTAGCTGCTATTAAAAGCAAGCCTGCAGTTTAAAGTTGGCAGTGCATGAATCTTTTCTGATTAGAGGAAGGGCAGCAGATAACAAGATAAAGATATCTACCAGAGCTGGCTCGGGATATTTGCAGAGCACAAAGAAATAAAATTCGCAGAGCACAGAGCACAGGGGAAGGATGCTGCTGTGCAAAACTCTCATTTCATCTGCCCCCTAACATGAAACTGAGTGATGTCCCTGCCTCACCCATGCCGTTTAGCCACCAAAGGGCAGAGCAGAAGCTGTGCCCTCCTCTGTGGATGCAGCTGGGGTTGAATTTGATGCCTGCAGGAGCCAAATGAAAGCAGCCCTCCGAGAGCAACTTCCAGGGACACCCTAGACTGCAATTGCTGTTTGCTCCAAAGCTCCAGGAAGAGGCTGAGCTTGGGGAGGGGATGGCATCACCGCATGAGGGTCTGTGCCTCTCCCAGTCCTCACACCCACCCCAGTCTGTGTTACTGCTGGGGGACAGCCTTTGAATGGACGCATTATCTTTTACAACTGGGCAAAGGGGCCCCTCTCCTGGAAGGGATCTCCTGGGGAGGTATTTCATCTGCCATCCAATCCCTTCCTGCTGGCTGAGCTCAGTCAAAAGGCACTGTGGGATTAACCCTTGGAGGTCTGATTCTGTGACTTTGGTCAGGGATGGCTTTGCAGATTCTAGGCGTAAGCAAGCACAAGATCATGTCTTTGATTTTGGTCTTCTGGTGTCCACAGTTGAAAATGGGATTTAAAGTGCCAAAAAAATCAGGGCAAAAATAGAGAACAGAAATGTGTAACTCATCTAAGGTACTAGACAGTGACAGACTATATAAAATGTTATTGTTCAACAAACACTGTCTCTAATAAACTCCATTTACTAGTGTTAGCAGCTTGGCAACTTGGAAACCCCAAACTTCGGTTAAGTAAGAAAACAAAAAGCAGAGCCTTATGATGATACCCATAAACTACGCAGCTGGTTTCTGTTTTAAAAGATATTCTACTTTCCATATTAAATAAAGCTGCTTAGAGTGCAAAAAAACCCCATATGGCTTTCTGGAAAATGAGAACCAAGTTCCAAACTAAAAAATCCCTGGCGATGTACAGCCATTAAAAATAAAAGTGTGCTTTTTCTCTAAGTAGCTACTGTAGCACCAGAGATGAACCCACCTGGGTGGAGTGAGGAGTGGGAGAAACTGCTGCTTCTCTTCCCAGGAGATATTTGGACCTCAGGAGATGCTGCAGTGGAGCAGAGAGACTGTGTTGCTCAGTATCACTGTGATATTCATGTAAGGCCAGGTCCTGCATCTCTACCCGCCACAGGTTTCAGTAGGAACAGAAAGACCTCTGGGTTTTGCATGAAAAATCTAAGTTCTTTATAAGAAGCTGACCTTCTCTAGCCTCCTTATTGGTGGAGTTTGACCTCATATACTCATTTCTGGTTATACCCTAATATTTTTGACTCAAGATCATTTACCAAGCCATAAAAATATTGCTTTACTTTATAAATCTTGTATCCATCTGTGAAATGAAGATATATGAAGTATTGCTGCATATGTTTGAAAATATTTAAAACGCCCCCTAATTAAATCTTCAGCTACTGATGGCAGCGAAAGAGACGGCTGCTAATTTTGCCTTTGGTTTGGCCAGTCTCCTCAGTATTTCACTTGCAGTGCTTGTCTGCTTTTTGAGAATTCTGTTACATGCAAAGTCCTGGAAAGCACCCAGTTCTCTGTCTTGCAATCAGCAGACTAGACAGCCTCTGACAAAATAAAACTGTGGCATTGGCCTGTCACCACTGCCAGGAGTTGGTTCTGCCTGTGCCTGCTGGTTATATGTACCATGGCCAGGTAGCTTAGGTCCTCTTTACATGTTTTTTTAATATATAAGTGTATTTATTACTCTGCCATGGGTCGGTAAAGTTCTCCTTCTGCTGTGTGGATTCTGTACAAACACAAGTCATGGACCCAGGGACATCCTCACAGGAGTGATATTCTTGTGCCATGGATTTCTGAGATAGAATGGAATGGTCATACACAAATATTTGTCTAAATCCACAGATATTCATCTCTGGAGGCTGGAAGAATCACCTCCAAGTTTAGTTTGGATTTTGAACATTTCTAATCTTCCTATGCTGTTTTTATCTGAAATTTCAGGTTTGAAGTCACCTTTCCTGACAGTACCAGGGCTCGCAAAGGACATGTGATGTGGTACAGCCCAGTCATTGATTTTCTGGTGGGGAATTTGTCTATAAACAGCTGTTCTTTTGAAATCTGTCAGCAATTTTAAAAACATCCAAATGATGTTTTACTGAGGGCTTTATAAAAGAATTTTGAACATAGAGCATAATTTTCTTCTATCATACAGTTTCATAAATAGCCTTTGAAGAATAACAAAACTATTTATGCTGCAGCACTTAAATTTGGGAAGGAGTTTTGGCAGTCTGAATAACTTTAGGAAGCAAATCTTTCCATAGGCAAGCATGTAAGTAATAACACATTTATACACATGTGGATTACTATGGCAGAGATTTTTTTTAAAAAAAAAGGTCAGAGAAAGTTGTTGACGTTGCTCATCAGAGTTGGAGACTTTGGGTGAACTGATGCTCCTTCCATGCAACTCTGCCCTCTGCTTCAGACAGCACAGCTCTCCAAAGCCTTTGCACAACTATGGCACCATTCAGATTGTGCTTAAAAAATGCCAGGGGTGAACAAAGCCATAGGGAAGGTGGTGAGGAGATGTGGCTGCAGGATTCATGCCGTGGATGACCCAGCCAGGTGCTGAAGGGTGGCTGAAGCAAATCTGTGGATGGTTTCCTGGGTGAAGGGCTGCTTTAGGGTAACAGACCTGACACCCCACACACACAGGACAGTGGAAAACACAGAGCAGTACCTGGAGGGCTGGGAAGTGAAAAAAGCAGGACAGAAAGGAAAGAGGAGCAGCCTGTAGGGATTCAGCCTCCCAGGACAACTGGATAAAAGGCCTTGCACAAACTTTGAACTGAGGCAAGGCTGGGTTCAGAACTGGCAACAGGGTTGGGGGGAGATAAGGATGAAATATCATTTCTTTCTATCTCGTAGTGAGGAGATAAGGACAAGGTGAGCAAGCTGCTATTTTCAGGAGGAGAGCCCCATTTTCTGGATCTGCTGCCCAGGGGTTATACAAGCACATCAATCTCAAAGAGGAGGTGAATGATGTTTTCAGCTTCAATGAAGAAGAAACAAGGAGGGATTCACTGGAGTGTGCAGGACTAGAACTGCAAGTCTGGAGACAGAGAATCTTGCTAATTACAGATCAGGTTATTTATGAAGTGTGGGACTGCGTCTTGCAGGAGCCAGTGGTGAGACAAGCAATTCTAATCCTGGAGAAATGCCTCCTGAGAGCCAGCAGCCTGGAGATAAGGAGAGAGAGATCCCAAGAAAGGAAGAACATGAGTTAAACAGAGGAACCAAAAGGCAAACAGAAGCTGTCTGGGGGCATGAGCATCCTGGGTCTCAGTTTGTCGTTGTCCTTCTCTGAGCTGTGGGGCAAAGGCTGCAAGAGGAGCTTTGCCTCATTCCAAAGCTTCATTGATGGCAAGAACTGAAAGAAGAAGGAAAAGAAAAGCAGTGAAAAGGAAGAGACTTGCAGTGTGAATTTGTCAGATCCAGACTCAATAAATCCATGAGACAGGAGAGGATTGCCAACCACTTGGCTCCGTTTGCATGTACATTATTGAATCAACATCCTCTTCCCTGCCAACCGGGCTGTCACCTGATAAGCAGAAAAAATTAGGCTGCAGAAATACAACAAAACCATTCTGAGGGCATGGGGAAATGCAGGCTGGTGAAAAGAAACCTCCAGAGCAGGGATGTTACCTTTCGGGTGCATGAGAGCTGCTGGCACAGAGGAGTGTCGCCTCTAGCAGTACAGGAGTGGACGTGGCTGCAACAAAACACTGCCATACCCCCAGTTTAAGAACAGGACAATATCCCTGTGCAGCTCATCTGGGGCAAAAGGCTCTGTAAGGCTTTATTCTGCAGAGATGGGTGGATTCAGAGAGAATTCTGTTTATTCTTGATGGAGCCATTAAATAATGAACTGGCAAACTTCTCAGCAGACTCATTAATGCACCCATAAAAGCCAACATAGTCTGGATCAGCAGCCACATAAAGGAAAGGAAAACCTCGAGGAAAAGTAAAGAGCAGCTTATCTAAGTGGAGGAGCCACTTAGCCAAAGCTTTTCACCACTATCAGTGCTTCAGGACAGGCCAGTTCATCTGCCCTGAGCAAAGCATTCTGCAGCTGGGAGACCAAGAGCAGCTGTTGGCACTCCCAGCCAGGCAGGAGCAACGTCACCAGCCAGTTCAGGGGAGCTGGCTTTCTGAAAGACGAGCAGGGGAGAGCTGTGATCAAAAGCCTCAGGACAAATTTTCCACAGATTCAGAACCCTCCATCAGCTTCCTGCTTTGGCTGTTGGGATGGATGGATGGATGGATGGATGGATGGATGGATGGATGGATGGATGGATGGATGGATGGATGGATGGATGGGAGGGCTTCCAGTGAAGAGAGGTTAAACAAGACATAAAATATCTTAGGGTATTAAGACAATAACAACTCAAAATGGATCAAAGCAGGGAGCTGCTGGGTGTAACACAGACTGCTGCACTGCCCATTCAAAGATTAATTCTGCTGTGTTCAGCCCTGCACTTGCCCTGTCCCTTGGCCTCCCTCTTACATCCAGGTCTATCCTGCAAGTCCATTGAAGGTCCCAGCACATCCCACATATTCTCCTCAAGTGAGTTGCTTCAAGAGCACTCAAGAAGACCCTCTGAGGAATATGAAATGTGCCTCTTCAGGCCCCTCTGTTCCTGCCTGCTCAAGAATGACACATGACATTTACACTTTGGACAAACCCCTTTTTCTCTCATGCTGCCTCCAAATGCAGCTGAAACAACAAAAGTTCTTCTTCTGCCCTCCAACAGGTGAGGAACAATTCTTATGCACACTGTGATGGTACAGTACATCTCAGATATTAGCCAGTCTGAAAGCTGATGTCTTTATGGTGGAGACCTATAAAACCATGACATCAGCTGCAGCTCATTTTCAATGGAAGAAATGTTAGAGGTATGACTCACCTTTTTTTAAGAGAACTGTATGTATGTTCTCTGACAAGGAGAGAACCTGATCAGAAATGAAATGGGAAATGACTGCCAGGGTTCACACAGGACTGCACCCAAAATTGCCTATGACTATGAAATATTCCCAGCAGACTTCACCTTTCTCCTGAACTCCATTTAAACAAGAACATGGATGTCATCTATGAACCTCCAAGGTTCATGAATTTCTCTCAGTCCAGGGAAAGGGTGGTATATTAGGGACACAGCTTACTCAGAGAAGCCCTAGAGATTGTGAGCCTTGGGAACAACACTCAGTCAAGACCCAGCAGAAAAAGGACCAGACCTCTGGAGACAGCCAAGTGTGGCATAACCCCATGGAACAGCACTGCCAGGCACCAGGGAGTCTGACAGAGAACAAAGAATTTGGCAAGGAGGAAAAGCAGGCAAGTAATGAGTATACAGGTCTGGTAGGAAGGAAAGGAGCAGACTGAACTGAGAGGCTTCAGTGTGTAGTGGGTAACAGGAGAGCTTCGGGGAGAGCTCAACACATATTGGAAGTGTTTCCACAGAGTGAGTGACCCTGTGAGGCAGCTGGCATCTCCGGTAGGATCCTATGGTAATGTTATTTGAAAAGAAAAGAGCAGAGGCCAAGTTTCAGGGGCATGGGCTCACAGAGTGCCTGCACCTGCAGCCTGCTGTATTCCCCACCCTGCCCCGGCCAGCACAACAGATTAAATGCAGACCTTAGGTGTGTTCTTGGCTCGTGCACTCCCAGGCAAATGCTCGGCACTTCTTTAAAGACACTGCAATGTGTTGTAAGTGCACAGCCGTGCTTTCATCATGCCTTCAACCACATCTTTTTCATGAAGGGTTTATTTCACTACTTGACTGACATCTAACACAGTCCTTGTGACAGAAGGGGTGCAGGTTGTAAATGACTATACTGACCATAATGACCTTGCTCCATTACCCCTCATTTGCACAGCCCTTCCTGTCACAGCTGTGATATTGCCAGGCTGGGACTTCACAATCTCAATTTCACTGTGAGCATGCCAAGATGGTTTTTCAATACTGTGCTTTAATCACGTTGAGTCCTTTAGGATGAATGGAAACATGGCCCTAAAATGCTAGCCCAGTATACATCAGGATTAAAGGACCACGTACCACTCTTCTGCTAAAATAGGTACATTCAGAACTTGGACAAATGTTGGAGATCTCACTTCTGGAAAGCACATCTGAGCATCTGAGTTGTACCAGATACTGTTCATCCTTTGTATCTTTGCTTACTTATTCTGCTTGCTCTTTCTAGCGTGCATTCCCAGCTGCATTAGTGCTATGATGCTGGTTAAAATTGCTTCATCATTTGTCTATTAAATTAAAAGATCATCAGGGCATTAAAGTGTTACTTAGTAGCTGCTGTTTACACAGATTGGTCATTAAAGATTCTAAGCCCCATTTAGCTCAGAGCTTACAAAGCAACTCATTAAGCTAAGATTGCAAGGCCCCCATTCAGCAAAACAACTACCATGTGCTCACATACCATTAAATTCAGCGAGTTTTATGCTTATCATTTTGACTTTTGCCATTCTGTTCATTGGACATTGCAATGGTTCCTAGTGGTTATCTGAAATATCTTTTCTGATGCCATAAAAATATCCTTAAAATGTCATCAAAGCTAGAGTGTTGAAGGCTATGTTAGAAACCAAAGTCCCTCCAGCTGTACCATGAAAATTTATTTATAGTATTTGTATGTACAAAGCTTTATACTTTAGAGTGGAACCTGGAGCACGGTCTGTGCGATGACATTGGAGAGGAGGCAGCCAAGAGGCAGTGACAGGGAGACACCTTGGCCAAGGTTGACTCCAGTGTTAACTTTCTGCGAGGCTGAAAAAATTAAACCCAGTCACAGAACACCTGCATCACTCATTTATTATGTTATTCAATAGAGCTTTTTGTGTCGGCTCCTTTGTTTCTCTGTCTCCATTGATGCTATCGTAGATTAATTGGCACCACTGCAAATGTTCACAGCTGTCTACAAGATGTTGGTGAGTGCATCGTGTCAGTCAAGCATGCTATCACCAAGGAGATGAATTTATTTCATTCTTCAGGAAGACAGTTCTGTAATGTGACCTAATAAAATAAAATCTTTCAGCAAGCGTTGGGAGAATATCCATCAGTCTTCAGGTTAAACCAAAAAAGCTAAGCTTGTGCTGATGCTTTATCATTTTAACAGTTAGGCATTGAAATTTTAATAAAGTGGTCATGAGACAAACCTTGTTACATGATATAATCAAGATTCCTATTTAACTTGAGATGGACAGAGCATGTCTCCAACATGGCCAAAGAGGGGATGGGTTTACACGTTTTATCTACATATGCACACAAAAACAGGTGTGATCCTTACGGATTACAAATAGCATTATGTCTGGCAGGTAAAGTGATGATTATTCACTTAAACATTTCAGGCAAAATGACATTTCAGGCAAAGTGACACCATGCCATGCTTGAGTTCGCTGCTGTGCTTTTGTACCTTGCACAGGCTGAAGCAGTTGCTTGCAGTCACTCAAGATTCAGACCTTTCATATATTTATATTTATTTATATTTATATTTTCATATAGGCTGACCCAGTAAAACTACAACTGACCCTGCCCCTGCAGAAAATGCCACACACCTGTAGGCCCTCAGTGGCCTTTGCCAACCACCTCCAACAAGCAAGACTGAAAGGTGCTTTCACTCTGTGATTAACACAAGTTCAGGTATTTCCTCTGAGAGGAGAGCTTAAGGAAATTAGCTGATGAGCGTGGTGGCCCCTTTTGGTTGGAAGGTGCCCTATGGCACATGAAGCTGGGATGAAAGAGGTACTCCTGCCTTCCCAGGAGGAAGTTCAGCAGCTAGGCTACCTCATGCCCTTTTTTGCATGAAGACAGAAGGTTCTGCATTTGCATGTTCATCCCAGGTAACGAATTTGTGTGTATATTTTAACCTAAAGTGTTGGTGGAATTGGAATGCTCAGCCTTATTTTGTTTTTTTAAGGAGGCTTTGCAGAAGGTCTTGGGCTATGCTATCTGAAAAATTGTGGTTTTGTCTTTTTGTTGTTGGCTTTTCATAACAAAGGCAGTATAATATATCCTGTTTAATGTTATATTGACTTACCATAACAGACTGCCTGTTAAGTGCAGCTAGAACGGAGTCATTACACCCTCTATCAAGTTTCATAAAGCAGTAACCTTCAATTATGTCTACAGAGACTTGTTTTTCAGATGACAGAATAATTTACCTAAGAACACTAACCAGATTCATTTGGATTTAGTTCTACTATCAGAAAGAACTAAGCTACCCAGAGCAAAAGCATTTGACTAGCTGTGAGATTTTTACTTTTTAAAGTCCAGCCTTAAATGCCTTTATAACATTTGTTCTATGAGCCCCTTGTTCAAAAACATATTACAGGGTGATTGTTGTCGTATTCCTCTTGAATGATGAACATTATTTGAAATTACAGTGCATCAATGTCAAGTGCTGGTATGCTCTCAGCATTTCTATTTTTTTTTTTTTTTTTGTAATAAAGTAATAGAAAACCCAGGAAGTATGTGTATGTTGGGGATGTATAAAAGGGGAAAAGGAAATTGGCTCATCCAAACCATTTTACTTTCTTTTTTAATGCAAGCCTGAAGAATGACTCCTTCAAAATAGCGGTTTCCTGAAGGCCATAAATCTTTCTGCTTTGGCAGTCTGTCTTAATTGTTCCTAGCTCTGAGCTATTCATTCAAAATATGTGCTCTTAATAGCATTCAGTTGTGATTTTTAGCCCCCACAAGAGAGAGGTGTGCAGTTGTGTCAGCAGCCTGTGCTCAGCAGAGATGGCCACGTGTATAACTTTGGTGGTAGCTACGATTAACAAACCCAGGGCTGTTTCACAGCCCTCCTGAGCAAGCTGTGCTGACCGTACTGTTGCATGGGAGAAGGAGAAAGAGGTTTGTGGGACGGTTTCCAGCGGTGGACTTCAAAATAAATTAGGTGATCTGGAAATACGTCCTTCTCATTAAAACTGTGACTGTTGCAAAAGCAATTGAATCCCAATACCTTGTGCGGATGTTTTTGTGCTTTGCACAGGAAAAGCACTGCAGGGAGATGTTTTGATGGTTCCACTAGAGAAGCAGCAGAACTTATGCTCCAAACCACCCTTGGGCACAGGATAGCAGGGCTATGTTTGTACCACAGCGGTTGTCCCAAAAATGTGTATTTCAGGAATCGCACAATTCCTTGGTCCTAAGGCAGAAGTTATTTCCTTGCCTACTTGGGCTCTCCTCTTCTGCAATGACTGGGGTGGCAATGGTGTGTGGTTCCTTCTCTTCTGAAGTGGTTGGTTCATCCTGTGGGCAGGGAAGCAGCTGAACACCTCACTCCCCAAGGCTGCGGCATCAGCAAGGGGGACAGACAGGTCCCATCCCTTGGGGTATGCTGTTCCCTGTGCTGTTCTTCTGCTCCTGCAACTGTCTGCTCTGCCCAGGAAGAAGGCTGACCCTGGAAATGCCACTTGGATTGTGTTGGCTGCCCCTTGTTCATGCACTTCCATCCTTTTAAGCTCTCTTGAGAGTGTGCAATCTACTGTCTTATTTTCCAGTGTGTGAGAAGTGCCAAAATCAAGTCTAGGTTCTGTTATGCACAGCTCAAGTCATGAGCTTGGGGTGTAACAGTTAAGGCAATGGGCTCAGCGGGAGTCAAAGAAAAGTTAAAAATGAGCAAAACCAAATAATGATATTTGACTATTCCAACTTTAAGCTGTAAACTACATATAGTTTACAATACGAGGTGAGAGAAGAATGTTCCCCAGCACAGCTGGTGAATAATTATCAATTAGGAGTGTTATAATTTACACAGTAATGCCAGGGACGGTATTTCATTAGAGTGGACATAAATCTCCTGGCAGAGCAATGGTCTTGTTTCTTGTCTTCTGCAGTAGAAATAAAATTGAATAAATGTCTTAATACACACTAAACAACTGTATTTCAAGTTCAGACATTTGTACAGCTACCACATGTAATTATTGCTTATGGTATTGACTTTCTGGAAGGTCTTTTAGGGAGAGTTAACAGTCCTGTAGTATTGACCTACTTAAAATCTTTGGTTTAGATTCTCGGCTGCCATGCAGCAGCTGGTGTGCCATCTGAAATTCTACCTGCTTTCTTCACAGACCCTATAGATTAATGGCAGAAAGGCCCCTAATTCTCAATTACGTTGGCACTCCTTCTCGTGGTTTAAAGAGAAAGGGGTGAGGAAGGCAGGGTATTTGGTGTTCTGAGCCTGTCTTCTTTTATCATTGAAAGCAGGGGAGTTTGAGTCCCCACCCCCTTGGGACTTCATTAATACTTCTCCCAGGTGAACTTAGCCCCACACAAAAGGGTTCTTTGTATTTTGTCTTTAACCAGCTCTTTGTTCGGGCAGATATCCAGGCCAGTAGGAAAAAAAAAGTCAATATTCTCTATTGAATCAGCGGCTTTTTCCTGCTATAAGTTTCAAAAGTGCATTTCAGAGACAAAATGGTTGTAATTGGCCGTAGAAATAAATGCATGGGTGTATGTGTGTGTGTGTTTGTGTATACAGACACACACACAAGGATGAAATACACAATTTTCATTGAAAAATTTTCCTTGAAGAGGAAAATTAGACATTAGGGTCATAGTTTCTTTAATTAAAAAAAAAAAAAAAAAAAAAAACAGTCAAAGCACACCAATAAGCCACAAGGGGTTTGCCCAAATAGATATGGGTCCTGCAATTGCAATTCTTATTTACAGTACCTGGTGAGATGAAAATAGCCAGAAGTTGCCCTCATGCCCCCTGACCTGACACCAGCATTTTTGCTATGTGTGTGTGGCTATGGATGAAGGGAGAAATGCAGAACTCTCTTAATCCAGGCTTGTTTTCTGGAGGATAGGCATTAACTGGTGCGTTTGGGGGTATCTGTACCTGCAAAGTGCTGCTGGCAGAATTCACACTGTTTGCTCTGCAGGATGTCTGGGACTGCCAACGGCAGCTGTGTGTGCAGCAGGAGCTCTGCTGCTCCCCAGAACCTCCGCGTGGAGGTTAAAAGCCTTAAGTAGCTCAAATCTATTCATTTTTTGTTTTACTGATAATTAATGTCTTGAAGAACCTTGTAATGACTTCTGGAGAGTGACTTAGAGAAAAAAGGCAGCTTTCAGATGAGTTTCTTTTAAGGTTTGAGATCTGAGCATCTGTGGTTTCAATACAGTTATTCTCCCAATACAGAAGGTAGAGAAATGTTCCTGTCCTCATTCTAACAGTGTGGCATTAAAGCATGGGAGCTGCATCCACTTTCATCAAAATATTTCAATGTCTAATTAAGGACAGAACAAGAATATAATATTGTGGGTTGGAAGGGGCCCTGAAGATTGTCAAGTTTCAACTCCCTTGCAGTGGACTGGGACACCTTCCACTGGACCAGGTCTCTTAAAGCCCTGTACATCTTGGCCTTGGGCACTTCCAGGGATGGGATCCGCAGCTTCTCTGGGCAGCTTGTGTCATCTGGAGCCAGGAAAGCGGAAGGAAGAAAAACGTGCCATTTCTAGGCTAATTTTAATTTCTGAGTTTGAATAGACTAAACTTCTCCTGGGAAGACCCTCTACACTTGAGGATGGGAAATTCATAAAATATTTTTTCCTCCCCCCCGCCAGGGAGAGAACGTGCAACAACCTCCGTAGGCAACCACCACTCTTTACTGTGCTAATCCAGCACTGCACTGAGACCCATCAGTGGCATGTCCTTTTTTAAAGAAAGGAGGAAAAATAAATTTTAAAAAGACCAAAACAACTTGCTTTTACATCATCTCACCAGAATGTAAACTAAAGTGAATCTTTGATGTTCCATGCACAGATGTTGTAGCTGACATATCTCATGGCAGGCACCAAGCGAGAAGTGACGGAACGGCAGGAAGTTGAGGAGACCACAAACATCCATCGCTACAGGGATGGCCTGGAGCAGCAACCTACACAAACACAACAGTCTAACTCCATTGTTAATTAAAGCAGTGCTTTCCAAGGTACAGCAGAAAATTGGTGCTGTGCTTGGGAGTCTGATTTTCAGCTGTGGTCATTGATGTTAAAGAAAGATTTGGGGTCAGCAGTCAATGTGGACGCACCTGCCAAAAGAGAGGTCCATTTATTGCAGTCTGCCTGCATGAATTAAGTTGTGATAGCTGGGTGCTCTTTAAAGAGTTACAGACTTTTGGATAATCAAAGAGTTTACATATGACAGTTATTTCATCAGCATAACACTCCTGCCATTGTCCTCAATACACTCCTTCAGCTTCTGGTGGGCTTGATATCGACAGTGGTTTGTTCTAATTTCTCCAGACCTTTTATTTAATGTTCAAGATGGTAGAACGCTCAACGCATTTGGACCTAAATATTACAAAAATGTGCATAAAAAGATCTGTGCAATCTGTCAAGAAATGTACCACAATAGCTGTTAAATGTTACCAATTTATCACCAATATTAGTATTCCTGTGTGGGAGAATATGTTTTATATCTGTACTGTTGGGAGTGTTCCCAGTGGGGAGTTGGAGGGGACATGCTTGGGACAATGAACTGTTTCTAATCAGCTGTGCAAGTGTTGGTGAATGGCAGCAGATTTATCATCTGAAATTATTCCCTTCAAGTAGGTTTTTTTATTGTAATACCAGGAAACTAGTCTCTTTTTTTTAAGTGCTTTATTGAAATCATCTGTCTATACTCTACCTAATAAAATGGTAGTCTATGGCTGCTGGACTTCCTGCAAGAAAGAAGAATTAATCAGATATGCACAGACACGATAAAGGGGAATGGAAGTTCTATCAGTTGCCGTAACATAATGGGAAATATGTAGGATCCAGGCTCAGTGGGTGTAGGAGGGTTTAAGCACAGGGCAGGTCACTGGAGCCATATCCATTTTCCCCAGCTGAAGATGGCGTTTGTGATGCAGTTTCTCCTGTGGTTTGTCTTGAGCAAACAGGAGCACTGGTGCAAATGTTTCAGGAGGTATTTTATTTCCCTTTCAGTCAGCAAAAGCAATGTTTGGAAGCTGTTCTGGGTGAAAACCATTCCATGTGAGAGACCTGAACACGAGCAGCGTGTTGTCTGCTGTGCACCCGGAGCCTCCTGCAAAGGAACACTTGGTGATGGGCTCGTCAGTGATGTGCACACTGAGCCATCTGGGATGGTGGTGAGAGCTCTTTCTAGAGCCACCAGTACAATTTAGGTCTGTATTTGGAAAAACCTTGCTTCTTGTTTGCTCTGCAAATGCTGTTGCAGTTGTCTCGTTGCTGTAATATTTAACAGCTCACTAATCATGCGCTAAGTGACGTGGCTAATACAGACCCTGTGTGCTTATCCAAGGGCAAATCTCTACTGTTTTGATTTTAGAGAGGGTTCTTTTTTCCCTCTGAAATTTGTTTCTCTGTCTCTTGCAGAAAAGAGACCTGGTTAAAATGCCTTAATTTTCCCAGAGAGAATTTCTTTTCAATGAATAAGTAGGAAAGTCAGTAAAATACATTTGTCAATGTTTTTAGGCAGATTATTTCTTTCTTTACCCTCTGGAGAGAGCTGGGGAAAAACTACTTTATTTTTCCAAGAGCCAGCAAGTTAATTTTTAAAAATGTGGACTTGGTCTCTGTGAACCTTCTCTTCTCCCTGTTACCTGGCAGATCAAGTGAAAATTCTTGCAAGAAGGAGAGAAATTAATAGAAGACCAAAATGATGAAGACTGTGAGACCATGAGGAGACCAGGCTGCAAGACAGACTGATATGGGAAAATGTAGTGTCTGGCAGCAAGATAACAGGACTTGTGGTGTCTGTGGCTAGATTGGTTTTGATGAATGACCAGCTTAGTGGTGCTGCCTCTGTGACTCACTTCTTAGTTATCTGAGAGGTCTGAGAGCCCAACTAAACTGAGCTTGCTGTTTTACACTCAACAATATTCTCTCTCTCCCACTGTGAATTCATGGCTGGAAAGAGCTGGAATTATCTCTATCCAGGGTAAAATTTTGGGTTGGAAGACTTGTTTTATATCAAAAACATATTTATCTTGTTTGAAAGAAAAAAAATTTCCAAAAGGCTTTTGGGAAAAAAAAAAGAGAGATTTCTCACCATGCATTGTTTGGAATATGATTGATATACTATGTCCTAACTCTACACCAGAATCCATATGTCAGTCCCTTTTTCGTGGATTGAGAATACATTAATTTTTGGGACATCCTTGTGGATGCCATGATGCAGTTGGCTGTTGCAGCATGTGGGATTATACAGGATTTGGGCAGTTCAGTGGCTGATCTGGGAAGTGGCGTGGCAGAAGAGGGAAGCTGGTCCCTCGGGCAGGGGAGATATCCTTTCTTATCTCTATTTATTGAAGGTGGGTCTGACTTTAAACATGCAGAAGCCTATGAGCCCACAGGATGAGGATGTGAAATTACTTGCACTGAGCCTTTTTTTCCCCCACTTTTTGTTCATTAGTTCCAGCTCCCACGTTGTTTTTTGCCTGTAAAGCTCCTGTTATACTCCTGCAAAGTTCAGTGTGGGTGGCTTGAGGAAGCAATGCCCGTCTGCTCCCAAGTCAGACAGGGATGTGGGGAAGTAGTGGTAGTAAATTTTTGAGATCCTAGGTATAATTGCCATCCTTGCTGCTCTTTTAAGTGTTGGTGAATAACATAAATCCAACAAAAATGTGTCATAGAACTGAGGAATATCCTCCAACATGCTCTCAACCATTGAATCCAATATTTGAAAACTGGTGGTATTTCATTGTTTCTCTTGGGAATTAAACAACAAAGCGTTCTCCACTGGAATACCTTGAATAAGTTGGTGAATAGAATTGCTCTGAGGAGGCAGTCACCGTCCTTAGGGCAAGCTGCCCTCCAGAGCAGTGGCGCTGCTGCCTGGAGCACAACGACCAGAAGGTGCTGGGCCATGCAGCTGGCTCTGCCCCAGTCCCCTCCACCCCTCAAGGGAAAGGGGAATTTTACGGGATGCCATGTCTGTGGCAGGATCAGCTGGCAGCGAACAGACCCCATCATCTGTGTTAGGTGAAGGTGGTGAGCAGTCACCTTTGCTTCCTCTGCCCAAGTTTTGCACCACCCTGACCTTCACCTCTGCCCCAGCTTCACTGCAAGAGCCTGCTTTGTTCTCTTTGACGTTTTCCCAAGAACATTTTAATTGATTCTGCCGCCTTCTCCTCTTCAGTCTCCTGGCTACTGTTCATCTATTCTTCATGTACAAACAGAAATAAACAGTGGAAAAGTGGTACAACTCCAGGTCAGAGCTCAGTTAGCACCCTCACTTCATCTTCAAAGGCTTCAGCTGTCTGGACAAGGAGCTGCTAGTCATGCTTACCTTGAGATGCCTTTGGCACCAAGGCACATGTTTTTGTCTACTGGCCAGGATTCTTGGTTTTCACCTTTGGGTTCAAAGGCAGGGATGTTACCTCCAGAGCCACTCACCACTTGGAAATTATTTAAAGTGAATAATTTTCCCTCTGTGCAAGATCTTTGTTGTTAGAATGAAACAATCAATTTTGTTTGGGTTTTTTTCCTTCTTCCAAGAAGGGGGTAGTTGTCTGGGTGCTGTATGCACATTCGGTGGGAGGCCATTCTCTTTGCTGTTTCAAAGGGGTAATTATAATTATAGCTTATAAATCATTGGGGAGGTATAGGACTGTCCCCTCTTAATGCAGCTTTTTGCAAATGAGTGATTATTTACTTCCTGATGGTGTCGTTGTATCTGGTCTGAACTTACCATTTGGATTGCATCCTGCACTGATTCTGGATTTGGCTCTGAGGCTGCCAGACACACCCAGGGAATTGTGTGTGAGCTGACCTCTAGCAGGGGCCCTGCAATCGCTGTTTCTTACCCCTTAATCCCATTCCCAACGTGGGGTATTGTAAGGCAAAGCTTGTGACCTGAACTACCTCAGCAGGACAGAGGACAATCGTGCTGGGTGAAATTTATCCTGTGGGAGGATATTTCAGTGAGTTGGTTAAGTGACAGGGACATTGTGAGGGGATTCACAAGGCTGTAGCCAAAATGCAGTTGCTGAAGAAGTGTATTAATAGACCCATAACTACTAATGACTTCTCAAGGATTAGACACAGCATCACTCAAATTTGAACTTGCGATCTGGGAGCAAGCTGGCAGGGGTTGGTTCTAGTTGTGAAATTTCTGCAGCTGTTAAGAGTATCGTAAAAGGGGTGGACTCTGCAATGCCAAATGATGTTGCTTACACAAATGAATAACACTGAGGAGAAAGCTGAACTCTTTTGTTTGCAATACTTCCTCCCCTTACAAACAGAGGAAGCAGTGGCTTTGGAATTAACAAAACTTTGTGCAACAACAATGCTACCTGTGTTTTTGGCTGGGAAAATAATTTATTGCTCCCTGCGAAATTGGCAGAGAAGGCAACCTTGAGCCAGGTCCTGTTAAACCCACCAGCTCCAGGACTGGGGAATCCTCCCTCTGAGCAGTTCCCACCTCTGCCCACAGCAGACTCATGTTCCCAATCTATTTGGCTATGAAGGTCTCTTTGGCTAAATTTTTTCTGAATTTCAGTGAATAATTTTAAAAAAGGATGAATGGAATCCTGGAGTGTATTGGTTAGGAGACTTATCTGGAGATGGTGATACTGGGATCCAGGCCACAGAAATTACATGGTGTTGTTTAAATATAGAATATATACATAATTTAAGGCTGTAGGTTAGATCCTGTTGTGCTATCAAGGTAACCAAGTACTTTGGTATGCTCATCCATCTAAATAGTTGTTCATCTAAATTTGGTATGGTCCTAGGGAGATTCTTCCAAACTATCCAGGGCACTTGAAACACCAGCTGTATGTGGGCATTTTAAGATATTTTCTTTACCTATGCACATCTGTATTTTTCTTGCAGTTGTGTGTGATCCAGGAAGGAAACTTTTCCATGGGGAGAGGTAGTACATTCAGCCTCACCTATACTTAAAACAAAAAAAAAAAAAAAAAAAAGAAGAAGAACCCCCAAAAAAAAACCTGCCATACAGCAGAAAAAATTTTGCATGTTTCTAGATGTCAGGAAGAGAGGAGGGGAGTACACACCCTAAAAACACCTGCATTTGTTGGGTGCACATTACAGTGAGAATGTAATGTTCAAACCATTCTGGCAGTTTTATTGTGCATTCAATAATCCTGGCTCATCAAAAATCGTTGCCAATTAAAGTGCACTGGTAATTGTCCTCCAGGTAGCACTGGAATAGGCTTTGATGGCTCACACACACCGTGAGCATCTCGCTGTGACACCGTGAGTTGGGATTTGTCTGTCTCCACGTGTCAGTAAGAACTGGAAACTGGAGATAAATAAAACTTCCCTTAAATTATGGAGCAAGCATGAGAGAAATGGAGCTGGACAAGTAATTTGTAAGCTGTTCTGGTAACTTTTCATATTCACTAGGTTAGAGGATGGAAAAAAGAGAAGGTGTTTTGGGGTACATTAAGATCATGGTTATGTTGTAGTCCCTTAGCTAGTTCTGATCCATCCAGTGATGTTGTTCTTCACAAAATCACACTCTTTACTCCTTTTCTGTCTCCAATTTTGTCACTTTACCAAGGGGGGATCCTTGCTTTTTTGCCCCATACGTCTCCTGCCAATAGCCCAGGTCTGTTACCACAGCCTCCTGGTTTGGGGTGAAGGTTTCTCCTAAGCTGCGCTCCCAGAGTCAGAAATATGGACCTTGTCTCCTGCTCCCCTGGCTTGGGGTGATATTCTTTGGCTAGATTTGAAAATTCACTAGTGTGCCTAATGATGCCTAAAAGAGAGCTTTTGGGACACGCTGCATCTTTCAAAAATTGGTTTATTTGCATGTGTGACTGGAAGGGAACCAAGTTCCTCTTGAAAAAGCAGAGCAAAACAAAATTCTGGTTAACCTCCTAAGAAAGATTTAGCTCCTTGACTTTAAGCAGAAAAAAGAGAAGTTTTATATAAATACATCCTGAACTTCACTCAAACTTGCTTACCATTAAAACTTATCTCTAAGCTTGCAACTGCAGAATTTGATGTTGTAAGCATAGTAGAGCCATATAGCACATACTTTAAAGCAATTTACAGTACTGAGAATCTAATAAAGGTAGCTGACAAGATAATTGCCAAATTATATGAATGCATTGCCACCACTCGCACACAAGTGCTCTTTAATTATTTTTTGGCATCTGAGGAAAGAAAGAGGAATGCTGAGTTAATAGGCAACATGTAATCAATCCATCTGTGTTTGTTTTGGTGCATCCTGGATTTGTGGAAGATACCGAAATGAGACGTTGCCTGGGGTACAATGACCTTTGTGTGCAGGAAAAAAATTGCCACTCGCTAGACTAATAGTGTAAAACAAGAGAGTTGCTTGTCTTTGGATTATGACCTGGTCACCTAAAGCATGTGGGAAAAATGTGTTCAGATAAAGGCTACAAAATTGTTAACACTTTTAATTATGTTTAGATTACAGAGCTTTATGCAGCTAGCAGTGCCCGTGCTATTGAAAACCTTATCAGCTGCCATTCAGTGAATGCCCCCACTAATAAAGTGCCTCGTGGAATTTCTGCATGTATTTGTGCCTGGTGTTTGTCCAGCCACATCTTGGGGATTTCCTTCTGAGGCATCCATCTGATCCTAATCCCAGCCAACAATAGCCATTTTATCCCATTATACTCTATCACACAGTAATTAAAGAAATTATTTCCATGCTATCATTACTATTGTCCGTGTATACATCACAGATGAAAATAGGAAAAATATTTCTTGTTACGACAATCATCTGTGGTATTATTCAGCCACTTGTCTGTTATGATTTCTTGATCCATTTAGAAAATGACTTCAAATTACAATGATATGGAACTCTCTAACAGCATCATTGTCTGATTTCATTCTTTCAATTTTTTTTTTTTAATTAAGTCAGGAGTCTATTCTATGAGGGGTGAAGATAAAATGATCTTCATTTATAATACTCCATTCAGAGCTTGCTGCTTCAGATAGTAGAAACAAAAGGCTTAATGAAAACTGACATAAACTAGAATAGGAAATCTTGGTCAGGTTTTTCTTCTGGATAGGACAGATGAACAGATAATATTTCTTGTGAAAGACAACTCACTGGCAGCACAGAATATCAGGATTATGTGAGTGTGTACCTCTCCCTGACTGTGCTCAGCATCCCCAAAGTACTCTGTGGAAACAAACCTGAAACCCTGAGCTGGAGGTTTGGTTCTGCAGAAGCCCTGGCCAGGCTGGGGGTCAGTGCCAGCATTCAGCACTGTCACTTTGGTGTGCTGGGGAAGGAAAGGCAGCAGGAGCAGCAGGAAGGTGTGGAGAGGAGCCTGGAGGAGAGGGAGTTAATGCTGTGGTTGCTCCCTGGCCTCACGCAGAGCACGTTTCCCTTATCTGTAAGGAAGGGCTGAGAGCCTGAGCGCACGGGGCTGGAGATACCTGGCACAACCTCGTTGGGTATTTCGTCATTCCAGACACAGCCAGCTTCTGGGGAGAATAAGAGAGGGAACCCTCTCCAATAGCTGCACAGAGAGGGAAGTGATGACAGATAGAAGATATCAGCTCCTTGAGAGCTGGTTGGGAATCCTTTCCTTTCAGAATCCAAAAGCTCAGGCTGTTTCATGGCCCAAAACCATTAGTCTAGGTTTCCTACTTACATCTTCCAGGAAAAATAAAGGCTTGTCCTGAGGTGTAATTTGAAAGCCCTGATTTTGTCTTGTGGGGGTGGAAATATGCTTTGAAAAAGCTTTGGATGGACAAAAGCTTTGAGGACAAACATGTCCTCAGTGTGCAAAAAATCTCTGGAGAGTGGCAAAATACAAAAAATCTTCAGTTACTTTAAAGATCTCTGATTTCTCCCCACACGATTTCTAGTTTTAGAAATCTTCCGCGTATGTTTTCACTCCTGCTCTGAATAATCCACTCTTGTAACCAAATTTTGGTTGAATTTTTCTTTCTCTTTTTAAATAAGAAATAGGGTAGGATCAGCAGGGCATGTTTGCACTCAGCAATTTTGTCTATCACTAGTTTTAAACAACATTCCAATTATTAATTCTTTCTCATTATGTTTTTCTTATCTCATGGGCTCTCTGAATTAGGTTTCACCTCTGTGCAGTTAAGAATTTTAAAACAGTTTAATAAGACCTAAATAGATGCTTAAAACCAATAGTGTAAGCAAATGTTTCTCTCAGAGGTAAATGACTGGAAGTTCATGCTGCTGTTGTTTTCTGAAGGGTCATGTCTGAGTCACTTTATTTGAGCACTGCAGTGGTCCTGAGGTCTGTAAAATCTCTGGTGCACGTAAAGTTAACCTTGGATAAGTAGTTGTGGCATCTGGACTTGGGTTTCGAGAATATGTTTTGTAAATGTAAATATTGTCTCTTGTTAGTATGCTCCAATATTTGCTTAAAATGTTGTCTGTGTGAATTTCCTAGCAGAGAGATTTGCTAACAAATTATGGTTGGAGAGCAGCAAAACTGAAGCAAACTCATTTGCAGGATAGAAAATAAAGGTACACCAGGTACTACAGCCAGCAGCCACAGACTTTTCAGTGAGAGAATTTGCATTTCAACATATTTGTGATTTAAAAAACCCATCCTAGAGCACAATAAGAGGTGGGTTAGGGTCTCTCCTTTTCTTCAAGGAGAGAGCAAGTATGAAGATTCCCTTACTCTCAGCATTTATTTTTTTATTTACGATTCATGATACTTTTAGTAGTTGCACTGCTAGCAGGTAGTGTAATAACTAATTAAAGCTGTTTCTTAACTATTTTACTGTAACTAATTGGCATAAATATTTATGCTGTAGTTATCAGTAAAATATATTTTTCTGTAAGTACCAATAACAAAGCAATCCCTTAATTATGATATAAAACAGCTGGTGGCATTCACAGAAACATTTCCCTTTGACAGATAACTCAGAGAGCAGGGAACAGCACTATTTTCACTTGGACCCCTTCAAAGAAACAGGAAAATAGGAAGGGAGTTTTAATATTGTATTCTACATGCACATTAACTCCCACATTGTTTTCTGTCCAAGATTATAAACAATGTTCGTTTGAGAGGCTTTAGATTTATTCCTATTTCAAATACTGTAGGGAATGATTAAAGATACTGAGCATTAATCGTGTGGTGGCACATCAGAGGCACTTCCAGCTTGTGCCCCGCAAGCTAAACCCTGTGCAGGCACCAAATTCTGTAACCTTTCTGCCGCTCCCAGATCATCTGGCAAAATTTTCATCAAATACTCAGCCTTTTTTGATGTCTGCCCGTGTGGTGGTTGTCAAGGGCTGGAAAGACAGATTGGTGCTGGATAACTACTGTTTGGACCCAAAAGGTTTTTAAAAGCTGTGTTACGATCTCTAGAAACTGCTCAGGGATTCTTCACCAGTAGTTAATGAATGTGCCTTAGTGATGAGAGCAAAATAAAGTCAGAGTGAGCTGAGCCCTTCCAAATGGTTCGTAAATCCTAAATAGGAGATCGATTCTGCTCTTAACTTCATCCAGCAGTTTATAAGCTGATATGAGAATGAGGGTGATAGGAAGATATGGCTTAAGGTCAGCTGTTGTCTCATGGTTTTTGCAGACTCAAACTCAAATTCAAAGCATCTGTTGCAAAACTAAATGAATTCTAGTTGAAATTTATTTCTAGAAAAGTTGTCCGTTGGGACATTCCTACAGTAAGTTGAATATTTATTTCTGCTGTGAGACATAATTGCATCTGCTGTGTGTTTTTGATTTCTGAACGTCTGGGGGCCAAAACTCCGTCGCTCTAAATGGGTAAAGCTGTTCTCCCTTCTTTTGTTATGGAAAATTCTGCTTGAGATATCAAGCTGTGGGAAAGATTTTTTTTTTCTTTTAATTTGTGAGGAGATTACATTGGATGGGTTCATTTTCTTGATGGGTTTTAGATTTTTTTTTTTCCTTGTGGAGATAGGGTCTATCTACAACAGAATAGTAGAATACTTATAGTATTCTACTATTATATAGTATATAGTACAATAGTAGAATACTTGCAGAAATTATGTTCTCCTGTGTCTGGTAAAAAGCCTAATTTGAATAGTTTCATTTTTAAAAAAAGTAAATTGGACTGTTCTAGTAAAAGTTATTCTTTTGTTTCGCTGGAGTTTTTATTTCTATGGGCACAATAATATGCCATTGACAACCTAAATATTTTAATTCAAAATGGTGCCACTGCTCCTAGTTGGGAGGATGAGGCTTTATCCTTCCATCCTTCACTGTGGGCCAGGTTCCCTGGCTGAACTGACATCCATTAGGGGAGGAACACAAACTCTTCCTCTGGCTGCTTTCCAGCTGCAGAGATTTGGGGCTTGGGAGATCTTTTGAGGGTGTTCTAGGGTTTTGTGTTGTTGGGCTTGTGGGTTTTTTGGTTGGTTGGTTTTTTAGTAGGAAACTATTTTATTTTTAATATCTCTAGCTTTGATGTGTTTTTAAACAAATTCCACAGCAAGATTGTTTTGCTCAGTAACCATTTTGCCCTTGAGAGAGGGTTATATGTGGGGCTACTCCCATGATCTCCCAACCTCTCCAGTGTCACTTATTCCATGTTGAAGGTTTTTATGGAAGGAAGGGCATGCAGGCAGATATCTATATATCTGTATCCCTTCACGTACCCCTTTACTGATGTCCCATGCTCTGTGAATCTCAATATGAGTATGGTGAGATACCTTTACAATGTTATCATTTTAATACAGAGAGCTGGGGGTGGTGGTGTCAGGATTCTCAGCTGTTGTTTCTTAGCTCTTTGTTCAGCTACTTCGTGCATGAAATAATTCATGTGGTTTGGACATCTATTCAGGAGAAGGCTTTAAGTTCAACTTTTAAACTGTTTAGTTTGTGTATGAGAATTTTTTTCCCACTAGCTTTACTTTGGACTATTAGCCGTGGCTGTATCTGGGCCAAGATTTTTCACGAAGCATCAAGAATTTACTGAGTACATATGTTCATACATTCATTTGGTTTTTTCCCCCATTTCTCCCCTGAGACCACCTTTCTCCTGCAATCCAGCCTGGAAAAGAACCTTACCACTGAAACAGCCTTGACACATTGCACAACACTTCCTATCCTCCCTGCACTCCTCCTCTTGGGTTTTTCAGGAAGCCAGCACCACTGGGGCAGTGTACAAAACTGAAAATAAAAAGCAACTTTACAGCTATACCACTCATGGATAAAAATCACAATTTTAACAAATAAGTGGAAATGTTGGGCATGTGCCAGAAGACAGAACAGGACAGATTAGCAACTTAGTTGATATGCAGATGTCTTTCCTGCTTTGTTAGCATTGGTCCCATGTGCTAGTCTGTGCTTCAGGAACTTCAAAACTAGTTTCTGATCACAGAGGGTCAAAACTGGGAGCAGGATGCTCAAATCTCTTGAGTTGTGGACCTGCTTCATGTTGATTTTTTTTTTTTAATTCTTTTTTTTTTTAAACCAGACAAGCTCAACATGTTTTGACTTTGAACAAAAGATGGGTGACACAGGAGGTATAGTCCTCAGCCCCCTGATTTTTCTGACTTCATCCTCCAAAATCCCATCCCTTGCTACGAAGTTTCCCAGGAAATGTAGCTTTGCAATGGACCCAGTGGGTGTCTGCGAATTATTTACATTTTTTAAGATTGCCCGGCTTGAAGCAGATTTTCCCGCAAGGATGGAGGGCTCCAGCTGCTTAGGTCTTTTAAGAAGCCTTAAACTTTAAACAAAAATCATGTAAGCAACTTACTCATCACACCTGAAACTCTGGGCTGTTTAGTTATATGAATTCTCACCGATTTATTTCTGTTCAGGCTGTGGATGGCTACAGCAGAGGGACAGAAACTCTGCCTGTATTCCTGCAGAGCCATTCTGGTCCTCACAGTGGGGTTTGCACAGTGCTTGGCTGTCATCTGCTCTCTCTTTCCTAAGCAAAAACCATAAAAGTTTCTCTGCCTGTTTTGTGTTGGTGTCAGCAGAAAGGAGGTTGCTGTAGAATGTGGATGTGAAGCAAAAGCTTTCATGAGTTTGGGTTTTATCTTAGCTGGCTAGAGGTTTTGGACTGAAAGCTTGGTAGAAATGAACTTTACCTTTAAAATAAACTATCCCTTTTTCTATAACTTTTGTCTCTGTACTCTGCCCTGGGTCTCCAGGGGCTCTCGTGTTTTGATTCCCAGTCACCGAGTGTGACCGGCCAAGGACTGATGTCAAAAATCACCATAGCAGTTTTACCTTTTCCTCTGACTGATTGCCAGGCAGGACGCAGATGTTTTCAGGTTCTCCTACTTGTTGATATCAGGATATCAGTTTGTAGTTTATTGCCTGTGGCAAATTCTCCTCATGTGCTCCAAGCAGCTGGTCTAATTTTTTAGGAGTTTCAGCATAGTATTGCTGGAGTTTGAACTTAACTTTCCTTGTTTTGTCTTAGGGGGGCAAAAAAATCCTATATATAGATTAAGAAACAAAACAAAAAAAATCACCCAAAATTGCTTTGATTGCAAATGCTGCCTAAGCATTATGTACAAGAATGTGATAGATGAAGCAGAATAAGTAACTGCAATTTGCAGAGTTCATATTTGGTATTCAGCTTGCAGCAAGAATAAGAAAATTGTTGGTTTATTCCACTATTTTGTTGAGGACTGTCACTTACAGTGATAAAAATGACAAGATGACAAGACCACATGTGCACTTAAGGCAGAAAAAATAAAAGCTGGGGATAATTCAATCCTTAGACTTAATTTTCATGCTCTCACAGTCTCTAAGGACTTGCATGACTGACAGCTCTAATAACAAAAATCTGGGTCTGAGGGTCTTCCTTCACTGACCCAGGAAACCTTTGCCAAGTCATGATGGCTGCCTGATGCACAGCCCGAGTGTCAGCTGAAGAAAGAGAAACACCTGGGATTCAAGAGCTGAAAAAGACATTTAAAACGGAAACACAAGATGAAGTGGAAGAAGGTCACAGGCAGAGAGCAAACTCTGGAGTATCTAAAACTAATGGTATGGATATTGTTGGAGATGAGACTGTTCCTGCTCCACGGATCGTGTGGATTTCCAGCCTGGGTTTTGTCACTGGCAATACCACGCTGTTGTGATATTATTAGTTTGGGACTAGATCTTCTCCAAATGTCCATCATGGGCAGTTCTCTACCTCTGAAAAGAGCTCCAGCTGCACCTGGGTGTAAAGGCAGGTGAAGGATGCACCAGGGAGCAGTGGGCTGCATGGAGAGGCTCTGCTGCCAGCTGGGAATGCCACAGGGCTCATCTGCAGATGTGAGCTCCTATTTAATGCGATTTCCAGCAAATCTTGAATCGAGCTCATGATTATGGCTGACCAGCATTCTTATGTCGCTTTTATCTGGATCTCTCTCGTCTCACCCCATAAAAAGTGGGTTTTATGAAGATGTGGAGTAGCCTACTGCACAAGTGACACATCACCTCCTGAAATCTAATAGAGCTGTCATCCTCGTGTTGCTGTGGTATCTGTTAAAGCCATCAGCTGAACATCTGTCCCTCTGTATTTTATACATTACAAACCACTTTGCCAACTCCCTCCACCCAGCCAGGTTGCTGGAAACGCTGCATTTTAAATGCTTTTAGAGTGGGAGGAGAGAGGGAGTGTTTTTTTCATTTTTCAGTCAGCTGCATCTGATAAAACAACACTTTGTAGTGCTGGGTAACCCCAAACATGTAAAAGCTGGTTTGCAAGCCATGCTGCAGTATTATAAAAAGGACTGGAGCTCTTCAAAACCCATTCTATTGCATTCACATTGGACCCAAATTTGGCAAGAAAACCACCTAATTTCAGTGCTGAAATCTGTAACAAACTGGAAGTAATTCTCCATTAGCATGGAGTTCATATAAATCAAGGCTTCTGCTTCCAAAACTGAATTACCCACAACAGTACAAGCTATTGTTGTTTTAGGAGCAGACATCCAAACCCAAGCGTGTCCAGTTCCAGGTGTTCAATGCTGTAATGGGGGCCAGAGTTTTTTGAGCCATTTGAATAAGTTAAACAGCATGTTGAGCTTTTCTGAAAAAGCCAGTCCCCCTTTGGAAGGGATTTTAACCCTTTAAAAAAAAAAAAAAAATCTCACCTGTTTTTTCTGGCTCTGAATATTTTTAGAAATATTCTAGATTTCTATAGAAATACTCTACTTTCTGGCAGGATCTTTGTATTCAGTTTGATGATGCCCACAGGGAAGAGTTGCAAAGAGTTCATGGAGCCTGGACCAGCAGAAGAAGGCTGGAGAAAGAAGGGATGAAACAGAGGGAGCAGGAATAGGAGAGAATGCAGGGCACAGCCAGAGGAGCTTCCTTGGCAAGTCCCTCTTCCCCACACACAGTTGGGTAACACAACCTCATCACGAGCACCTCAAACAGAATTTTGCCTCCTTGTAAAGAGTGAGGAGATGAGCAGATTGCTATTAAAATCAACCAGATTTCATAGAATTAGCTGTAGGCTGGCAAACATGAAATAGCCAACTGCTTTTTTTTTTCTTTTTTTTTACCCTTGTTTTAATGCTTTTTTGCCTAAACAGCAGCAGGTGTTCTGGGCTGCCCTGTCAGTGTTTCCATATGGGTCAGAAACTAAATCAGCTACCAAATATGCATGCAAAGGAATTAATTATTCCTGCAGTACTTCTGTCTCTTTGCTGCTACTGCATTTCTTTTCATTTTTGGGCTGCGTGGTAGTTCCCAAGGTAGTGTCTGTCTCTCTTTGCAACTTGATGTGAGTGAAAAGACCATCCTTTCCTCTCTGTAATTCTAAATGTTATTAGTGTGTTGTGGGGTTCTTTTTTTACCTGAAACCCTTTTGTTTGGACAGTGCTGGAGAGTCAAACCACATGTAAAGGTACTGTGGGTTTAACGCACGGTGATTGGGATTGATATGGAATATGGTGCATTTGAGAGCTCATCTCGAGGGAAAAGTCCCAGTACACTGGTTTATTAGCTGTGATGGCTCTTGATATCTTGAGAAGCTGTTGCACCTGCCAAGAAAGGCTTTCTCCTGGAAAAGCTAAGGCAGTTTATCTCAATAAATACTTGGATATGGCATAAAGGGCACTTGCTGGCTGTGTACCTGCAATCCAAATGGGTTGAGACTAAACTGTGTGTGTCTGCAGCCTGAGTATGTGCTACTGATAAACTCATAATCAAAGAAGTGAAACCCTTTTGAAGATCAAAGGAACTGTTGTTCGTGTGCACAACATATCTGATTGCAAGCAATGGTCCACAGTGCCTTGTAGGAGCAAATACCATCAGTGAAAAAAATTGGGGGTGGTTGGGATGGATTGGTGGAAAGATGGAGCTTTAGGACTCTCCTCTCTGCTCTTGGGCACTCTGACCCAGTGTTAGGAGCAAAATACACTTTGTTGCTGCCATGTATTTCCAGTTTCTCTTACAGAGTTTTCAGTCAACTGGAGAAACCTAGGAACTAGGAACAATGAAACTGTCAGATGCATTTTGTCATGGAAAGATATCCTGACTTCTAGAAAGGAAAGCTGTACTTTCTCTCCCGCTTCTCCATTTCCATCTCAGACACGTCCAAGAATGAGGGGGAAAGAAAAAATCCACTTAACTATGACATGTCTCATCCTTACATTTTCCAGTGTTAAGAATTCATGTTGCATGGTTTAGGCTTCATTCTAGTCCTAAAATACTTTCTAATATAGTAATATTAACAACCAAGGGCCCCCAGTGCTCTTTCCTCTTCCTCAGTCTCTCAGCATCCCCCTCCAGGACCACAACCTTGTCTGTCTCCTGAGGTTTGAGGGATGGGGGGAATTTTTGTAGACTCAGGGCCCACAATTCAAGGAGTCCCTGAGACAAAAGTAGCTGTGTGCCAAGATCAGTGCTGATGGGGTGTGGAGGAGTTTGATTAATACGCTGAAACTTAAGCTGTGTCTGCCAGAGGCTGGTACTAAAATATTTTTTTTAAAAAATCTAACAAGATAGATGGTTGAGAAATGCTGCAGATGCCTCACGTTGTCTGGGGCACAGGGAAGAGAAACTTTGCCTTCTCATACTTCTGCACAGGCCAGATGCCGTGCTGTTGGTAGACATCGAAAAGCATGTGAGAGAGGATAAACTGAATATCTGGCGACAGGGATTTCCACCAAAGCCACCTCCACGGCAGGTTTTTCATTCTGCAGCAGGTCAGATGCACTGACAAGGGCTGAACTAATCCTTCCCTCCCACATCCTCCATTCTAGGAAAATCATCCGCGCCTGTCAACACTTGCAGGAGCTGTGGGGTAAAGGGGTCTGTGCAGCGATTCCTGTCTCTTCCAGGGTATAAAGTGATCGTGCTCTCTTCCTCTCACCTCCTCCCCCTTCCATATATCCCAGCAATGGATTTCCCAGAGCGCTTCTGTCCTATAAATAAGGCATGGTGTCACTCTTGCTCACCCGCCAGAGAAACTGGGTAACACCTGAGAATCTGAAGATGAGGGAAAGAAATATTTCATTATAAGCAATTTCTAAATAAAGGATTTTAGAACAAGTGAGTCAAAAGTGTATCTTGAGGAGGAGGGAGGTTTTGTAAGGCACTGTATGTTGCAAATTTCAGCTGCTCTAAGACATTTCTGTGTTTATGAGAAATGCTGCATAGACTCATAGCACAGCTCAGGTTGGAAGGGATCTTGAATGATCATCTGGTCCACCCTTGTCATGAAGAAATATTGTGATTATAGAAATAGCCTGGTCTTGCTGTTTCCTGGGCATGTTGGATTGTCCCTTGCTTTTGCCTAGGTCAGAGGGTGTCATGCTGATAAAGCAGAGTGGGAAATGGGGCTGGTAGCCACTTCTATTAGTTTCCGCACACACTATGTAACCAAAAACTGAAGTACAATCTGTTGGCACGAGATTGTCTGTATATCCTTAGTTCAGTCAAAGAACCTTTTTGAATACTTGACATTTTAGTCTCAACTGTGGTTTTACATCTGAAGTAATTTTAAGGTTTATTTTTATTAGAATCTGAATAGTCATTTTTGATTAGCAGTATGCATAGATCAGAAATGATATTGCAAATCTGAAGCCCTGCTGATTGCCAAAGGTAACACACTATCTGTGCTTACTCAGGTTTTCGGTGCTGAACTTTTCTGAAGTTGAGCTGAACCATGGAATATTTGTTTGCTTTGCAACTGTTGTCTAGCCATCTGCTTTAGGTTTTGCTTGATTTCAAGAAGGGTTGGATTGTTTTGGTTTTTTGTTTTTTATTAAAGACGCTGGGTGCATTAATCCTCTGAAAAATCAAAACGCCCTCAAGATTAATTACAGATATGGGTCAGCTCTTTGTTGCATTCTACCCATATGAAACAGGTGTTTGGGTTGGCAAGTCATCCAGAGGCAAAGGAAGGACTTCATAGATTTATTTTTTTTTCCTTTGAGTTTATGGTGAAACTGAGCTTTACACATTCTCCAGGAGTCAATAACTTCAAATGTCGTGTTCTGCAAACAATTCTTACTGGAATGGTTTCATAGAATCACGGAACAATTGAGGTTGGAAAGAAAATTTGCAGGTCATTTAGACCAATCCTTGCACAAAGCAAGACCATCTGCCTTTGTCTTCATCATAGCCACCCACGAGATAGCTGGAGAAAGCAATTAGATGCACCTCTCCTCAGCTCTTTTCAGGCTGAAGAAATGCCATTTTTGGTCTGCCCTGTTCTCCAGTCCTTGCCTGGCTTGGTTACATGTCAGGTTTTTGGTTACATATTCATGTCTTTCTTGACTGAAGTACTTCTTCTGGGAACACAGGGCAATCTCTTCCCCTGACCTGGTGTCTCCACGTGTCCCCTGAAAGGTTGGCTTGGCTTAGGGAACAGCCCAGGCAAGGTTTGGGGAGACAAAATGGAAAAGGTGATAAATTCACAGCTAAGACAGCCACCTTTGGCTGGTGGCGTTCGGGGGGAGGAGGTGAGCTCACGGTGTTTTGCTGGGGGGAATTCTCCCGTAGCATATTTCGGTGTTTCTGAGACTTGGAACCAGGTTTGTTTTCCTCGGATCTATTTGGCAAATGAATAGTGTTTCCAGCAGCCAGCAGTGCTGCAAATTTGATCCAGCAGGGAGCCCTCTCATTAGGCAGAAGGGATTCAGACTGCAGAGGTTAAACCCAGCAGAGTCCCAGTTCAGCACCCCACTCTTAAGAGCTTGCTCGCCATATGCTGACAGATGACTGTCTTTTCCTCAACAACTAAACTCTTGTTTAGCTTTATTTCAAATGTTTACTTTTCTGCTGGGATTTCAATAAAAGCCCCTTGTCCTGCAGCAGCAGCAAGTCGTCCAGGACAAGAATGGGGTCTGTAAAACTGTTCTGGTTTTGTGCTTGTAAAGCTCTTTGAGAGAGAGTACACTACCCATCCTGTGTTTTGCTTTTGGAAGGAAGTTAAACATACATTATTTAAGTTATTTGTGTTATTGTTAGACCATGGGGACAAAGGGGCTGACTGGTAGCAAGCATAAAATAGTTGAAATATATGCCCCTGTGATTCTTTTTCTAAAAAACTAAACAAAACAAAACAGGAAAAGGAAAAAACAGGAAAGGAAGAGGGGGGAAAAGTGAGGATCAGTTGGTATGTTTTGAGTTGCTTTGGTTTATGGGTTGTATTTTTTTCTTTTGGGCTCTTATTAGTCTTATGCATCTCGAGCTATCTCTGGTCCCCAGAAATAAGGCTACTTATTCAGCTTCTCTAACAGAAGAGGTGAAAAATTAAATTCTGAAAATTAAATTCTTGAAATTTAAATTCTTTGAAAGTTAAATTCTGCAGCTAGATCACTGCTATATTGGTCCACTGAGGAGAAGTGCATCCAGCACAGTAGTGTGCACTTGCCCCTGTTTCCTTGAGGCTTTTCGCTTTGTCACTGCCCAGTGATCATCTCCCTATCACAGAACAAATGCTACAGCATCTCTGGACAGGAGCAGAAAGGTGTATTTTAAATTTCTATTTGTCTTTTTTGTTTCAAGCTCTAAACTGTGCTGAGCAGTGAGAAAAGCAAGCCTCAAGGCTAGAGCAGGAGCAGCTCTTGAGCCCATGGGTGCTGCAGATGCAGCCTCTGGTGCCTTTGTGTGCTGGTGTTGATATTTCTGCAGCTCCCACAGCATCCAGCCTGAGTGCAGCGCTGGATTCAGCCCTCCTCCCCGACTTCTGAAGAGGATGGAGCCACCGAGGCAAAACCTTCGAGTCCTTCTCCCCCCTGGTGTTGACTAAATCATGTGAGAGGGATTAAGGAGAGCAGTGAAGCATTTTAACCCTGCTCTCACCGCAAGAGCACTGGGGAACTGGAGTGTTCTCTTAACAAGCGGGCATGTGCATCAAAGGGGCTCGGACATGAGAGGGGGAGTGAGGTGGAGTTTGACAAACAGCCCTAATCCAGTTAGCTCTCACGCTGGTGATGGGGCCACAACATGGAACTGAGGAGTGTTTGCTCCAGGATTTCCTCCCGCTGGATGTGGAGCACTAAGGATCTTTTGCTGTTTGAGCAAGGCAGCAGTGCCGCAGCGGATTTGAGTGGTGCTTCCACAGCCGTTCCCACTCCTCCCTGGAGCTTTCTGAAACCACTCTGCCTTTTGATAGTGGCCCAGCTCCCCAGTTCAGTGCCTCCTCTTTGTGCGGGCACCATGGAGTCCAGGCTGGAGGGAGATAATACTTCCTGAAGTGCTCATTTATCCCAGCGGGAGAGAGGCGGCTCGCAGCATCCACACGGGTTATTAAGCTGCTCTGGAAAGAAAGAGCAAACTGCAGAGTTGTATTACTTTATGTATTATCAGCATTTGTAAGGTACCTGTTGCCCTAGAAACGAAGAACAATGTATATAGCTTTGACCGGGCAAAATCACCCTCTGGTCAGGGAAATAAAAAATTCATGGCCTTTCCTCCAGAGCCACTCCTCCAGTGCTTGGGGAGGAGGGCTCAGGAGACAGAAGAAACTGAGCTGGTTGTTATGATCATACAATCCCGGTTTCTGTTCATTCACTGCTCCTCGGAACCCTGCAGAGCTGCTAACAAGCTGTGTGTATATTGAGAGCACGTAGGGATATGCTGGAGGCTGAGGGGACAGAGGGCTGGGCAAGCTCACATAATCCAAAGCCTGCACAGCTCCTTCCAGTGCAGCGGGCTTGGGGATGTCCTGAGCTGTCCTTTAGGTGTCCCTCCTGCCCTCATCTCCAAAGGATGGGCTGGGGAACACACCAGTGAGGCTTCTCCTGGCCCCATTCACCGGGGGAACTAGGCTGTCCTGGCACGAGAGGAGTGACAAGCTCTGCTGTTTGTGTGACAATTGCACGTGTGGCCCTGCCCTCACTTCTCGAGGCTTAGTGTTTTACCATAAAACAGGAATCACAGCATTGCCCGACCTGAAAAGCTCCCACGGGTCTCACAGTGGGAATTACTGTTCTGATGACGGCTGAACGAGTGAATGGGAAGGGTGCTGCTGCTGTTTGTGACACGGGATGGTCTGAGGGCCACCACGCTGGGCACTGGGAGTTAGTACTGTCACCATGTTCCCACTGGTGGCCCCATCATGGAGCAGGGACCCCAGCGGAGTCCATGGTCCTCTGGGCTTTCAGATGCTCGACACTTGATATTTTCCTTATGGAAAAATAGTCTGATCTGTGTAAATAGTTTAACAAGATAAACATTGTGCTCAGGGTGACAACCAAGAAAAATACTGCGAGGTCACCTTAAAGGCTGAGATGGGCTCAGAAGACAATGCTGACTTTGTGTCAAAGTTGCGGGGAGAGTCACTGCTCAGGTCCTGGCAGTTGTAGGAGATAAAACAGCACTTTCTCTTGCACGTGGGTCAGCTAGTTTGGGCTTGTTCCTAGCATTTATTCTATATGCTGGCTAATGACAATACAGTTATTGTTCTTACACCTGTTTGCAAAGGGAAATGAATTGATGACAGAATTTTAGTGCCTCTCTGAGAGGAAAATGGGTCAGGTTTCTTTATTTTTGCCATTTAGTGCGGTACATCTGGTCTCACAAATCTGAGCTGCAACCCAAGATATATATAGGCAATTCTGACCCTTGTTTTATCATCTTCTAAAAGACGATAAAGTAAGTCATTAAAATCTCCACCAGAGTGAAATAAGAGGTGAGATTCTGATTGTTGTAAATCAGGCAGCCAGCTAAGGGGAATACAATTATTTGTGGCACTGCAGGGTTTTGCTGCAGGATCACATCACAAGTGGTAGCCAGCAGCACAGAACTTACTTCACTTCGGCTTGACACTTGTCATAACTGCTACACAAACAGTAAAAATTCATCATCTGTTACTGTTCTATGGTCCTATCATTCTCTCTTTGTTGCATCAGAAGAGATTTATCTTCACTCTCTATCAGCCTCCACAGTGATTGCCTCACTGTGACTTTGACTATAATTTTAATTGTCTATAGATGCTGCACTGATCTTTCTGACAGAAAGATTTAAGAGTGGAGTTAAGCTCCAGAATCGATGTTAACAAGTCTTTACTTGGGACCTTTATTTAATAAACTCTCATAGCCTCTAGGGGTGATTTACAAAACTGACCTCCACTGACTGTCTGGAAGACCAGAAAATCAGTAAATACATTTTTTCAGAAAGCAATGGATGTTTCCTTATTGGGAATCACCATGGCACCCAAGTCATAGCTACAGTTTTACCTGCCCCAAAGCATTTCTGTTCTAACTTTTGAGTAGATGATTTATTGCCCTGCAAAGGGTGAAATAAAACCAAACTTCTTGTTCAATACACATTAAGATGTTGTAGCAGAGGTGAAAGTAGCTGATTACTTGCAGTGCAGAGCCTCTTCCCATGTCTAGCTGAACTGACAGGGTTGTATTAAATGCTCCAAGTAATAGGAGTCTGAACCTAAAGTTGTAAAAGATATGGTATGGAACAGCCAGGCTTTGATGACGACATGGCTGGCTAACCTAACAGCCATTCCTTGGCTTAACAACCCTGCAACAAAGTGCAGTGAGTTGTGTGGTTTTGAGTTCAATATGAAGGCTTCTGCTCTATAAAGTAAAGGGGAAAAAAGGAATTGCATTGGCATTCTGTTCCAGCAGACAACGTGCCACTGGGACCGTGCTCCCCAGTGAAAATGCCATGGAGACAATCTGTCTGCTCCTACCCATCACATCGCTTTCCATGCCAGTGCCTGACAGGGCACTTCCATCCGTACGCAAAATCCAGGCTGCCGGCTGCAGTGGTATTTGCAAAGGTGAAATCATGCAGCTGTTACTGAAGCCTGCTCGTTCCTGATTGGAAAAGTCGATGAGCATTTTACAGATGATGGGTTTGGGCAGCGGTTCTGAAGTGATTCTGCTCTGCTTCCTTTTGCACTCTGCTCTTATGGAGATGCTGTGTGTGCTACATAGGAAATGGGTAAAAAAGGGTTATTAAGTGATACAAGTGTGTTAAGTGCTATCCACAAATCAATATAAAATATTCCAGGCTATTATAAGACCCTATTACAAGAAAATGGAAAGATTTTGCATCAGTTGATTAACCAGTTATGAAACTGTGCCTCTCATTAAACTTTCATATGACATATTAAATGTACAGTTGTAAATGAAAGGTGACTAGGCCATTTATTGCAAAACAAATGGATTTATATCATAAAAAGGGGACTGTGCTTTTGTGTGGGGATACTGTCAAGAGGAATAGGAAGAGCACTCCCAAAACTGAGAATGCCATGATGTGCTTTTACTTCAAAACAGAGTCCTGAATCTGCCCTGTTAGAAAAATCTATCACT
Organism: Acanthiza pusilla; assembly: GCA_036630365.1. Lineage (NCBI taxonomy): Eukaryota > Metazoa > Chordata > Aves > Passeriformes > Acanthizidae > Acanthiza > Acanthiza pusilla. Next base: position 6,721,303 of record JAXCHO010000001.1, read on the forward strand.
GGGACTTGAGTGAAGTATTATCTAACCATCTGAGACACAGCCCTATAATTCATGGGTCATTGACACAGTAGAGAAGATCAGTTCTGGCTATTGTAGCAGCAGAGGGACTCTTAATCCATGGATTATTAACGTGGAAAATTGAAGGGGCTGTTACAGGCTTGTGGTTTATTAGACTATTGTGGATTTAGGGAGCTTTAATTTGAAGATTATGGACACAATGGAGTGCAACAGATCCCTTGACAATGTCAGTGGCAAGGCTTTTGTACAGGAGAAAGCTTCTGCCTGAATTCTGCCCTTCCCATCTCACAGGATACTGCTTAGGAAAACACTTATGGGGCTGCAATCACCTTTGAAGCTCATTTGATCAAAGCAACTCAGAAACCCACTTCTCTAAAGATAATGTTCCCTCCGCTCTCCACTCTGGAAATTATTTTGTTCTAGCAAGGCTTTTCTTGCCAGCGTTTGATTTGCATCCCCTGTTACTGTTTTGTCTTGCAAAAATTTGATGCTACACCATGTTTGTATAACATCATTAGGTCCATGGGATGTTTTGCAGGACGAGTGAGCTGAATGTGTTACATGTTGGAGAAGGACTAAGGAGTGAAACTTTGGCCCTGCACTAGCAACAGCCTTATGAAATACCCTCCTGCCCCTGATCACCACCTCAAAAGCACTGAGAGAGCTTTTCTTTGCTTCCTATTTCCGTTGAAGGACTGACAGAGGTGTGAGGAGTTTGTGGGTATGGAGAGGCACAGTGAGGCTTGAACACAGCCATGGTTCCAAAGGCAACCAGGCTGCTCTGAAAGCCCACCAGGGAGAGTTTCTTCCCTGCTCAAGCATATTGTCTGTTTTCCTTTCACCCTCCTCCGCACCAGAAGGGAAGGAAAATGGACATGGTTACAGAAAATAGAGGGAAGGGTTGGGGTTGAGGGATGCTCAGAGCTGGCATTGGGGCAAGTTCTGTAACCGCAGTGGTTCCACTGGCATGAGCTGGCCAACCTTCCTTCTCCCTTCTCTGATTTATGTTTGCAATCCAAGAGGAGGGGCTGTGAGCAGACCAGCAGAGTCCTGGCTGGATGAAGGCTCTTGGCGTGTCTCTGTGCACATGCTCAGCTCGAGGTGCCCGTGCTTGCACAGGTTGTTTTGCGTCTCTTCATGACTGTCTGCAGCTGTGGGGGGACTGAGGCAAGCAGGGAGGAAAGCCAAAACGCCATCTGTGTGGGCATTGTTTGGTTTGTTGTGCTCTAGTCCAGAAAAAGTGTGATTTGTTCATGGAGCTTCTTGCTGCTGGAAGCTGAGGAAGCCAAAGCACGAACAGGATCAAAATGAACTGCACAAACCGATGGCTGGTGGATCATGGATGGTTTTTCAGTGGTGTCTCAGACACAACATTGAGACCGAGATTTCTAGCAACAGGAAAAACAGCCGTGCTAGTCCTCTTGTCCAGGTTATTTTCTAAAATTGGGTACTGCCTACTCCTTCTGTTAGATTTCATTTTAGGGCCAGACAAAACCAAAAAAGCTTTTCCAACAGGGGAAGGAAGAAGGCAGCTATACAAAATAAACTACGGTGTGTGTGAATTGGGATATAGGAAGCAAAAAGGAGGCAGGGACCTCTCCCAGTCCAAGACAGGTGAACCAAATGCTCCCATTTCATTGTCCAACATCAGTGGGATAGTCACTGACAGTATGTGACAGAGAAAGCATGTGCAGGACTTCAGAAGGCAACTCAGGAATTTCTAGGAACAGCCCCGGGCACTGGGACAGTCTCTATTCTCTGTATCAGTGTGTACCAAAGGCTTGGTATATACACAAAATCTCAGCAGTCATGCAGAGCCTTGATTAAATTGTAAATTGGTTGAGTGATTATTTTAATTGAAAAATATATATTTACTTGAAATAAACTCCTGTTTCTCAACTATGCTTATGTTACACAGATAGTTTGGTTTATATTTGAATAGAAAATGTTTAATATTCAGCCTGGGAATAGTTATTTAGCACAAATAACTATTTCTTCGATATTAATTTCCACTTCAAGTATTTACATTTTCTTGCTTTCCCTCCCTTGCCCTCTTCCATTCCTCTCCCCATCAAAATTTACTTATATTTCCCAGGGAATATATGTGGTTTAGAGTAATGCAAAACAAATGATGGATTGAGTGTATTTGCAATGCCCTTTGAAAACTGTCCCAGTGTTCAAATACTGCTCAGTTTTATTCCTCTAAGTATTCTGTGCTTACTGCTGCAACATGTCATCTACACCGCCAGGAAGTTGTACAAGATATACAAGATTCAAGCCAACAGGATAAAATCCAAGTGATCTTTTAGCCAGCTTTTGAAATTAATAGAATTTTGTGACCCAGAACTCCAGAAATTAGTATTATCTCAGTGGTCAAACACAGATGGTCCACATGAAGTTTTCTGTGTAAGTTCTAATTTGACACTTGAAACATTTTACATTATTTTAAAATATACCGTGATTTTGAGCCCTATGCTATTTAATAAAGCACATATTATTGCAAAGGAACAAAGACCTGAGACGTGCTTGTTTCGGGAACATAGCTAGGTTTAAGCAGATTTCAGAATTTGTGTAGCCAAAGATTCCTGATTTTTGATAAGCACATTTCATGCAACTCCATGAAATGGGAATGCACCTTTTAATGGTGATGTGCTGGACACCTGCAAGGAGTTCTGAAAAATTCAGTTGCTCTGACACCCTGAACTCTAAAATTGTGGGAAACTTTCCTTTGATTTCAGTAGATGTCTCCCACAAGTATGCAAGAAAATGTTTGTCTTAATATTATCAGCAGTTTTTAGGTTACAAAATAGCCAAAGGTCAGAATTTCATTTTCTCTCGGGCATGGTGCTGAATGAACAATAGCTGAATAACTGTATTTGGATTCAGTCACTGATTACACTCCCTCAAGATATTCTCACAATAACTTATTCTTCCATTTCTGCCCAATAAAGTGGCTGGAGTTTGGTAAACAACTGGAGTCAAAGGGGTGCAGGAGGTAAAAATACCGTAAAACTGAGGTAGGTTAGAGGTTCTACTGGTGAGAACATGAGGGAAGGACACAGTTCCCGGAGCTCAGGGCATCACCCTCCCTGTGAGAGGATTGGGAAACAATGCATATTTTGGTCATTTGGTTGCTAATGTTCAGAGCAGAATTATATCCTAATTTCAAGACTTTTGCTAGCAGATGAAGCTTTTCTACTGAAGCCTAGAAAACAGAATGGTGCTGTTAGAAGCCATGTTCAGAGGGGATACCTGGGGCTGCTGTGAAAGGCTCCCTGCTGTGTGTGGTGAATGGGGGCTCCCATTGAAACAGAGACTGGTCCAGGGGAACAACACTCCCAGGGCAAAAACGTGGAATTACTCCTACTCAGGCTACTGCTCTCCTCTGTCTCGTGGCCTTCCTGTCCAGCAAGGTCAGATGGAGAGCCATCAGGAGACTGACTCAGAGCAAGCCTGGCCACCTCTCCTCCTCAGCTTTGCCAAGATAACCAACTCTGCTGCGAAGAGCCAAGGTGGGGATTTCTTTCTTTACTTGATCAAAGCAATTCAATTACGTCCTTTTGGAGCTTTATATATTAGCATCACATAACATCTCTTTTCACTTAACTACTCCAGCCGTTCATTATCCATTCAAATGGAACCTGGCAGAGCTTCCTGTATTCAAGTTTTTTTGGATCAGTAGTTATTTCTGTCGTCGGTCCAGAAAACATCAGCTTTCATCTGACCTCTCCCTCGCATTGAGCTTTTCCTTTCAAACCAAAATTTTTGTTTAAATATTTAAACATTTATTTATTTAAGTAGCAAACCCATGCATCCTTTACTCTTGTCAAATTTCACTAGATTGCATTTCTCTGGCTTTGCTTATTGTCTTATGGCTCAGCAGATAATGTATTAATGACCTGTACAAAGCCCCAGTGGGATGTATCCTAGGGAGAAAATGGACAATGTCTGGATTTCTCAGTAGTCCTTCATTTGGAAATGTAGCTCAGAAAGAGAACATGACTCTGATTAAACAAATTCAGCTGCTCCTTTGCAGGTACTACATGCACAAGGAAAGATCTTCCATGTTCGCTTGCTTTGTATCAAAAGTTGCTGGAGTTTCCTATAGGAACACTAAGTTCTGTGTTTATTAGTCCAATAAATGGCCGTCATTTAATGCTCCAACCAATCCTCCCAGCAATTACAATCAGCAGGGTTCCCATGCTGTGCATCAGTGATGGTTCGTGAACTTGCTTCAGTAACTTCCCATGAGTTAACACAGCTGAAGTAGACAAGTCAAACTACAATCACTTGGTTTTGTTGGGGGATTTTTAAGCCTGGTTTCCTAAAGAGATTTCCACCATCACACTGTAAGTCAGACTCTACACCTGAATACATTATTAAGTTCCATCCAAATTTGACAGGCAGCTAGGTACGTCAGCAATGGCAAGATAAGCCACTGAGGAGAGATTAAATTCATGTCCCTCAATCAGGAACAAAAGTTGACCTGTAATCTCAAGTAAATCTCCAAATCCCTCAGACTACTCACAGGAAAAGTATTCCTGCTATAGGAGTTGTTCTGACTGGGGTTTTGTGTGTTACTACCCAGAGACTGACCCAGCCCTGAGCCAGGCAGCCAAAGGAAACAAGGCTTTGCAGCTTCTGTTGCTCACAAATTGGCTTCTTGTTAAACTCCTTCCTAACCTCATTGTCAGAGATGCGTGTCAGCTTTTGGGCTTTTGTTTTAAATACACAAAGGTGTTTTTTCCATTCAATATTGTGCAATTGTGCTGGGAGGTGCATTTCCAGTACTTGCTTTAGTAATAGTTCTTGAGCATGGATGGGAAAGAGAACCTAAGGGCAAGGAGTACAGAAAGTTTTATTGTACTAGAGAGGATGGCAACCTCTGTGTGGGACCACAGCTTGTAGAAAATCAAAAAATAAACGTGCCAGACTGATAGGATGTGATGTAATGACTCCATGATCCCAGAATTCTGCCTGGGACATTTATATTTGGACCCTAGTGGTCCTGTGATGAATGCTGATAGAACAGCGAGTTCCTGACAGGTCTCAGGTCTGTTGTGTGGTGGGGGCTGGTTTTCAGCTCTGTGGGTTTAGTAGACCCTCATGACCACCTGCACACCCTCTCACTGCTGAGAAAAGGTGTTGGAGCTGAGCCCTGCTTTCATGTGTGAAACTTTCCTCCAAATCTGCACAAGCGTTTCCTGCTCAGTGCAAAAGAAGGAAAGCAGTGATGCTGTCTAGGCTCTGGGTAGCATCACCCACATGAGGACAGTGGTTCTGATGATAAATATTTCATAGGTCATTCACGTCTGGTAAAGGTGAGCAGCAATACATTAAACTTTTCATATTCCTTCATCTATCTCCTTTTTTCAATGCGTTGTTTGCTGGAGTGCCTCACTCTCCTGATCCTTCCTGGTGAGGAAGAAAATCACTGGTTTTGACATTTTCTAAATAGGAAGAGCCAAGGCAGAGAAAACTCCATCTGTTGAAGCAAATTAGGAGAGAAAGAGGTACACAACAATTCTCAAAATTCCCCCAAGATGTCCAGCTCCCCTGAGCATCAAGTATTAAAGAAATTCCTATAAATTTTCTATTTACATCTTTGCAAACCTAAATCCCTCTGAATGTCTGGTACTAAATCATCTATCCATGGTTACAGAAGAAATTTGATGTAGCACAGGAAACTGATCCTTTTCCAGTAACAAAAACTGTGTTTAGTTGCTGCTCTTTCCATCTCGTGTGCTGCATTTTAGATACTTTGCCAGCTTGAACTGGACACTTTATTTGTGGAGGAAAACTCTCAAATTGCATCAGGAACTATTTATATTAGTATATACAAGTGTATATATATAAATATATGTAGGGTGTGTATGCATATGTGTATGTACAAAATACATTTACAGTAATAAGAAAATAAGAAATGAGAGAGAGGTTCTGAGATTCCAAATTCTGATCCAGGGGAGAATTACGCCTGTTGCCAGTGACTTACGAAAACCTTTGAAGTGTAAGTGCTACATTGCACTACATTCTGCCCAAAACTTAAAGATGGTAAATGAACACCAGTAAATTCTGAGCAGCTTTTTTTCTTTTTTAACTTGTTTAATTTTCCCAGCAAACTCCCTCCTACCAGAAGCTCAGCTGGGACTGCTTACTTAAATTTATTTTGCTTAAAACAGGAACTGAGCTTTAAAACCATTATTAATAAACAGTTTATTTTTTACTGTGAGGCATCCAATGTAAGTCATAAATTATTGTCCACTTAATTAAAGACACTCACCTTTCCAGCTGTTGTTCTAATCAGCTCAATCTAAAGCAAATAAATTCAGTGCTTTGCCAGTTCTGTCAGGGACTTTGGTGCAGGCACAAGGAGTGTCAGGGTTCCTTTCCTCACCACTCCAGGTGTTATTGGGTCCTGTTGGAGCTGATTTTCAGAGGCCCTGAGATATCCTTGAACTTCTGGGGACTGTGACTCTTTACCAGCAGATGGTCTAAGGTGTGGACTTATATGCCTGACTAACAGAGTGAGCTCAGCCCTTGTTTTTATTTTTTTTCTTATGCTCCTTGAATCTGAGTGGACCTGTGAGAAATAAAAGTAACCTGGCCACAGCTATCCTGGAAGAGTAAGGCTGCCATTGATGTAGCCAGCAACTTGCTCAATGACCCTTCAAGCTAACCCATATAAAAGATCATTTTCTATGAAATGGAGTGGGATGTTTCAGGCAGCTGGTTGGAGAGAGGAGCCTGTGACTACTATCCATAGCAAAAAAAAAAAAAAAATTCTTATTTTCAGTCATTTCTACACCTGACTCTCTGTGAACCTCCTGAGTTCAGGAGCAACCAAATGAGTTCATGGAAAACAATTCTACAGAGAGCTATGAAATACAAATAGAAAGGTATCACCCTGACCCCAGAAATCACCCATGAAGTTTGTTAGAGAGGCTTCAGGAAAAATGAGATGGGAAACAGAGGATATAGGTAGCTGGAAATGTCTGCGTTGGTAAAATTCACCCCAGTTTTGGAGTAACGTGCAGAAGAGGGGACAGTGGGTTAACCTTTGTTTATAGAGATGTGTCAAAGGTGTGCATTCTTCTTCTCCGCATCTCACCTTTAATTGACTTCTGTCCCCAGTCCTGGCATGCTCCAGTGGCATCTGATGCGATTCAAAGAGGGGTCAGAGAGAGCCTGTGATGTCTGCAGATAGGAGAAACCAAAACATGGCAATAATTCCAGGTAGATAGGTGTTATTCTGAAACAGCAGGATCTGAGCAGCCAACTCTCTCTGTCATCTACTCTGTCAGGCCCCAGAAAGCTGCCTTGATGCTCAGTGTTTGTGTGTGAGGGCAGACAGAAGAGGGATGAAATGCTCCTTTTGCATCATCTTTTCGAGCATCTGAGCCATCTCTGCCAACCAAGTCACACTTTAGTGACTGTGTCATCTGCCCAGTGACATCACCACTGGTTTCCCATTAGATAACACTTCTCAGAAAGGGAAATTTAATCTTTTGGATTACTTTTTCTGAGTAACTGGGGCAAAACATACAAACAGAGAAATTTTGCAAGGCCATAGTTTGTTTTTACTTATGACATCCTTTAAAACAAAGGCTAACCTCCTGCTCAGAGAACTCCTTGTTAGGGCTAAGGTTCAAAACTGAAAGTAGCAGCCCAGAAGAAGTGTGTAGTAGTAGATGTGACTGGGAATTGGGTAGCAAGCTGGGGGCTGTGATAAATCTGAATTGTTATGAGAATATATGAGGGCTGGGGTGCTGGCTATTTTGAGTTAGTTTCACACTTTATGAATTTTTAATCTTACTACTGCAGTTGAATGGTTTGTAGTTTATTCTTTATTAAAGAAGACCTTTTAGGGCTGGAGAGAGGTGGAAGAGAATGATGAATGCAGCCTGGGAGGCTGTCCCCAACTCCTCCCTTCTCAGAGGCAGATGTCCTCTGAGCCACTTGAGCTGATTTGGGATTTTTCCCCTTGGCAGCCCTGTCCAGGGTCTGTTCCCATGAAGCAGGACCATTAAGTAAAGCCTCAGGGACCGTGTTGGACCAGGGACATTCTCTGCAGGATGGGCCCTTCAAGCACTGCAGCAAAACTGGAGCTGGTGCCACTTGACTGCATTGGGTCCTGTGTTTGTGGATTTAACCTCATTTTCTGCTACAGGCCTCCTGGTATGTAAGAAAGCAAATTCAAGCATGTCGCTGTGTTCAGTGAGGCAGCAAGCTTGGGGGGGGGGAAATTCCCCTCCTTCTGCAGTTCATGGTGTTCTTCTAAACTATTTATAAATAGGCCTGCTGCAGCCAGTGTTTGCATTTGGACAGCTTCACTGTTCTCATTTTCAAGGCTTCTCTCAGATCTGAAAGTAAAGGTCAGGTTGACTCCCCTCATTTGAAATAGAGGGGAAGAATGTTAACCCTGTAAGCAGGTGGCTCTAATGCAGTAATTCCCAGGAAAATGAGTACATCTTCCTCTCCCTTTGGCTCCATTTTCATTTCTCTGCCCTCTTCATTAGCTGATGATAGTTCTAACTTCCTGCATCCTTTTAAAGAGATCCCCCTGCACATCATCATCTGGGATTCATGAAATACAGAGATCTGGTAAGCAGCACAAATCACACGCTTCTGGCCTGCACTTGCCAGGAGCCCTGGATAAGTTTTCAGCTGAGTTTATGCTTCACCTCCCTCCACTTTACAGAACAATAACATATGGGCCCATTTTCCCCAGGAAAAACTTGCACCAAAACCCAACAATCGACTTCATGAAGGATTATTTTTTGCTGATTGAAAGGTGTTTGGAGATGACAGGCATCTGATCTCATCTTAAGCCTTAAATTGCTGTAAATCCTGTATTTGTTTACATTTTACTTCAACCAAATAAGATATTATCCTGCCTCAGAGTTAACACTTTCCAAGCTTGCCTCAGCTGAGTGTTGCACACCAAAGGCATTTTTATCTGCCGTCACTGGACAAGGCACTGCACAGAGCCACCAATTCACGTATGACACAGCTAAAACACTAAATAGGATTACGTGGCTCATGAGGCACAGAGAATGAGAACCAGCCTGTTAAGCAGCCTTTAAGTTGTACTATGCACATGTAACAACCATTTTGCATCTGCATGGGGTGTTTGAAGGGCAGGTAAAATCCTGAAACTGCCTGAGATACTGTGTGGTATGTATGGGCACAGGATGCGAGGTCTCGTCATCTTCCAGATGTTGCTCTCCAAAGGCTGCAGTAAGAAAGGGCTCGGGATATTTACTTGAGGTCACAGCCTATGTCTGAATGAGGATAATATGACTTTGAATAAGGGGGTGAAAAAATTCACTTCTGAAATGGAAAACTTTTTTTTTTAAAATGTTATATATTCGAGAGTATCTTACCCTCCTTTATCCACAGGAGCTGTCTAGCAGTCTCCTTCAGAATAGATTATCTTTGGCTCAAGTGGTACATTTATTTTGGGATGGATTGCTAATAAATAGAGGCTTCTAGGTGTCCTGAATGCAGGGAATTTAATTGGTAGGCAGGTACATTATGAACCTAACCAAAGAAGATTTACAAGACTAAATATTGTTTTATTGCCTATTTAAGACTTTGAAATGAAATGTTTGTTTAAAAGAAGGTGCATTATCCCAAGACAGTGGTTTTATTTGTGCTATTACTTAACACAGTGTTACAAACACACAAGAGGTCTCTCTAAACTCTCTGCTCTGAGCTGTGAGTTGAGGCCAAGATGAATTTCTCCCAGTAAGCCCCAATCACTGGGACAAGATGTTTCTCTTAAGGAGGTGTCCTGAGCAAAATGGCTAAAAGCGTTCTGATCAATAACAGAGCTACTTCATAGGCATTTTTATGGATGTGTGAGTTTTTACCCACCAGTAACACCTACAGGTGTCATTTCTTTTAGCACAGATGCACTAAATAATTAATTCATTCCCACCATTCTCCTTGGGTGTGTTCAGCTGCTGCTTGTTGTGAACATCCCCTGGGCTCTGAGGGGTGGTTTCTGTGCAGGCAGTAGCTGTTGCCCTGGCAAGCAAGAGTTCACCCTCTGTTTAGAAATCTAATTTTCTTCGCTGGTGTGTGAAAAATTGCATGGCATTCTTGTCACAGAATTGCTTTTCTAGTTTTCCTGTGTTTTGTGCTCTCACAATTATCTTTGGCACAGCAATTATTATTGTACCAGCTGTAATGCTTGCAAAAGGGGATCATAATGAAACCTTGGTAGGTGCCTTGTGAAATTCCAGCACTGGTGAGTATGGACCCCACCAGAGCTCTTACTATAGATTTTGTTAATTTGTTTGGGTATGCACATGAAGGCTTTGATGTGATTTACCTCACCTGCTATATCCAAGTAAGTTGCCATAATTATTTACCTATGAATCATGATTTTTTATCTAGAAAAGTGCAGTTTATGGCTGGTGTTTTGGGACAAGTTTCTTCACAATGTGTTCTTTGAACTGCTTGGCACCTCAGTTGAATGACACAGGTTTTAGTTTCGTACATCACCGAATAAAAGCAAACTTATAAAATACTCTTAATGAGAACTAGCTCTGTATTTCAACAACTGTTTTAATTATTACCAAATTATTTGTTTTAATATATTGTCATTTCAAATTTAAGTTTTTGTAGCTCTATTTCAAGTATAGAGACTGGTTATATTTATATGTGTATTTATTCATGGAGACCTTAAAAATTGAATTTACTTTTGTATTTCTTCCATTTACATTGATAAAATATCATACACTAAGTAATTCCCATATCCATTAACATATGATTTGCCCAGTAGTAATTATTTTGTCATCCTTACTTCCTCAGGCTATTTTCAACTTTAAGCCACTGCTAATCCATGACCTTAGTGCTTTTGTCTCCAGGTCTGAATTATATAAGTATTATGGAACAAGGATTGAAATGTACTACTCCTGGCTTTATTTTACAGTAACACTCAGCTGATTGGCTTTTCTATTTCCACTAACTAGAATAATAGAGCAAATTTAATTACTTTATGGAAGGATCATAAGAATTTTCCTTTTTTTTTTCCCCCCCAATGTGGGAAGGCCATAGAAGAAATATTTCTAAGGGGGAAAGTGAAAATGGAGGAAAATAGCAACTGTCTGCTTTTCTGGGTGTTCAGAATTGCTGCCAAGAGGACACAAAGACAACTGAAGCAGGAATGTACCCTGCACTCTGCAGTGGCCACTGCAATGGTAATTGAATAAAATCTGCTGAAACGAGAAAGAAAAAACAAAAAGCACTTTGGTCATGGAGCTGAAATGAAAAAGCAGCAGCCAGTAAAGGGAGCTTTTTGTAGTGTGTCCTCTCAAACTCTGTCTCCTTCCATAAGACTACCCAAAAGGCAGAATACCTGCAGAATGTCAGGTTTCCTTTTGGATGCAGAAGAGCAGCATCGCATGGCATGGCCATGTCTCTAACAGGCTGGGCAGCTTGCTGCTGCCCCTGCTCCAGCCAAGCTGACTGAGTTTCATTTGAAATGCTATCTCTAAGCTGCTTTTGTTCAATTGCTTACTTTCCTGAAAGGTTATAATCAAAAGGCCAGACTTCAGGAAGAATTTGGCTCCCTTGTATGATACTGGTTTCCAAGGGGCATGTAAATAAGGGGTCAGAGTTTCCAACGAGAGCACTGCCCCACCAGCAGTGCTGTGAGAAATCTGCTTTGCAGTTCCATGGCTGAATTTGGGGAAAGCATTGCTGACAGGCTGAGTCAGTGGCCCAAATTCTTCTCTCTTTATCCATATAACCACATGAAAATTGTGCCTCCTATCCACAGAATGTGCATGAATAATTCGCTTGGCATGGGACTGGAGCTAGCTAGCACAATAACTATGCTTTTGCAAGCTCCATATGTCCCTTTCCTTGGAGCTTTTCATAGGATACAAAACTCTGGTACTGTGACTAAAATGAGAAGAGCCTGGGCAAGGACTTCAGAAGCAATTGAGAGTGACCTAAAGCTCATAAAGGATTCTTGGCTTCAATGGTGTTGACCCAAGTCCATCAGACTTACAAGTTACATCCAGACCTTATGGAGATCCTGGAATGACCCCTGCAGTCTGCAGAGATGGGGTTTTAAACCCTGCAAGGGAGTCCCAATTTCCAAGCACTTCAGAAACACTGGACTCCTTAAGTGTTCTTTTGGAAATAAGTTCATTCAAGAAACGAGTGCACACACGTTGCCTATGCCTTTCCTCCTCTTTGCACTGAACATTTTTGGTGTAGAAGAGTTCAATAACGGAAGTGTAAACCTTCTGTTTACATCTATAAACAAGATAAGGTACAAATTGCTGCAATACAAACTTCCTTGCTCTGGCCCTCCGCTGACCTCAGCTATAAACGACAAGGACCCTTCTTTCTCACAGTTGCAGGAGTCTCCCGTCTCTAGGACAAAGTTTAAACCAGCAAATGTGCTTGCAAAATCCTCTGTGTGAATTTTTCTGACTGCTGCACTATTCACACACCGCCCGGGGCCGCGGGCTCATGCCTGTGACGCGAGGGACAGATGCAGCTGGACCTACACTTGGAGGGTGCCCCACAAATTTCCAGCTGCAGGGTGAGCCTGGGAGCCTTTGCACCCATTTGCTGAAATCAAGGAGCAAGCTACATGACTTTTGCTGAAGGGCTTGGATAGAGAAGGGCATGCTTGTACCACATTTTAGACTGACAGGTGATATCTGTGTCACTGTATCTCATGCTCAAGTCTTCTCCTGGAAGCTTTTTGCTGGGTCAAATAAATTGGTTGCAAAATAACCAAGATTATGCCAAGTAAACACAAGAATAATTAGATTAAAAAGCTACTCAAGCATTGTCTTATTTTCATAAGATTTCAATGGGTGCAGAAAGAAGAGCTTCCAGTAAGACAAATGCTGGTTCTAGGCACAGGAACTCCATTCTTTGTTGACCAGGACAGATGACACATGGCCTGAGGGAAGGACATAAGGAGAGGACTGGGTCATGAGAAAAATCTTAGGGAGTGGGGCAGAAAAGTAAAAGGGGACTTCTGTCCTTGACAGCTGTAATTATATCTCCATGCCCTGAGAGATCTCACAGCCACTGGCAGTCACACACACACGTCATTGAGACTATGGTGGGTGTTCCTAATCAGAATTGTTAATCTGGGATTTCCACAGCCATGTCTGCTCTGGGTGGTGGAAGTGGAAACTAAACCATCACATTTGGTACCAATGTCAGACCACAGGGCAGTGTGAGGTCAAGCTTTTGAACACCAGCACTGCATTTGCACAAGGGCAAGAGTTACAGAGGTATTTGTATCTCCCCAGCCAGGACTCGTATCCCTCTCCTCCTGGAGCAGCTCAGCAGAGGGGCACAAGGACATCGCCTCTGGCGTGGGTCACCCAACTGCAGATCCCTGGAAGATGGACTGGTGCTCAGGTATGGCTCTGTCAGCTTTCCTTGTTCCTGCCTTGTCACCACTGAACGGTCAGCACTGGTGCACCCTGGAGAGAGTGTGAAACAGCTCAGACAGGGCTGGGTCAGCAATTCTTGTGTGTTTAAGCAATGCAGAAACTCCTGTTTTGTTCCTTGTGCTGTGCAGTGTGCTGCAGGAGAGTGACTCAGGGGTAGCTGCAAGAGAGAAGGGCCACGGGGAGGATTCTTGGTCACAGCTGTTAATGATGCTGCAGAGAGGTGGTGACACAGGATCTCTCCCCGTGCTTTCAGTAGAAGCATGTCAGCTCCTGGCAAGTGCCAGCTCCTGGCCCAGAGGCCTATTTTCTATACATAATGGTGTTCCAAAAAATTTCATGCAATTACATACCGCTGCCCTAAACCACATGGTTTTATACATGCAGAACCAAGGCTAAAAAAGATTTGTTCTCACTGTTCAGAGAAGTTAATTGATACGCAGAATCAATCCAGATAACATGTGCTTGTTTTAATGGGCTCAGTACTACACATCTGTTTGGGGGAAGCTGCTCTTTTGGCTCTCCATGTGTTTCACAACCTATGATAGGTCTAGAAGTCTCAGCCATGAGCCAGCATCTCCTTGTTCTGCTGTTGTAGGAACATAAACATCCACTTTGTTGGTAGATAAAATGGCTCAAATTTGGACAATTCTCTGTTTTGACTATGGCCTTTGAGTTATAAAGAACCATGTGCAGGAACCTGCTAAGAAAACAGTAGAGAGAAAGAATGCAGCCTGGTGTGTATGAGATTTCTCTCTCCCTGCAACAAATGCTACTCTTAGCTGGCTGGCTGGTGTGGAGTAATGCATTAACTGAGTGTGATAAGGCAGGGGAACTCCGATATTGGCCCCATTTTCAGCCCTGTGTTTGCTCTGCAGTTAGACAATGGGGTCTTGGTCCCTTAGTAAGCCCTGTCATGTCAAAACAATGTCAGTTAAGTCAACAAATCTCCTTGTGTTACAGTCATTTACAAATCGTGTTTTGTCCCTTTAAAAATTGTGAATGGAAAGGTTAGGGATATTTAAGAATTAAGATGATAAAACATGGGGAGACAACAGGGAAACAGCTGGCTCACAAACATGAGCCTGATTCCTGTCACCAGCATTTGGTAATGTTATTTATGTTACAATGTATACAAGAAAGTTGAAAGGTCTGAAAAATACCATGTGTATATCCCAACATCCATGCATTGTAGGGCAGAAAATTACCCCCTAGGCAGAGCTGCCACACCTCCAGACATGCAAGGTGTGCTGCCCACCTGCACATCTCAGGCTGCCATGCACCTCTGGGTGATGAGGAGCTCCAGCAAGGCCATGGTTCTCAGGAAGGCCCAAATGGTCCAAATTACTTAGATAATTTTGGCTAACATTTCTGTCTGGGAAAGAAATGTCATGCCCTCAGACTGGATATATGGGAGCTCCATGCCTAGTGTCATCGAATTCAGCCCAGCACTGTGGGTAATAGTGCTATAATCCCTACTGCAAACTGATCACACCTGGATTTAGAAGCAAGTTGGGTGTATGAAAACAACACTGAGAATATTGACAGGCTGCTTATTCCTACTGGCATCTTTATGGCTCCTGTTCCACCTCATCCCTTCTTGCATGCAAAAGACAGTAAGGCTTAGTTGAAAAGTCTTGGGAATTTTGAGGGCTGACCCATGATCTTGTTTTCTTAGAGTTGGAAAAATTAGCTGCCTACTTCATTGGCTGAAAACAGATGAAAAGAAATAACTACTTGTGCTATGAATAATTCATCAGTGAAAGAAGGTGCTGCAGGATAGTATTTGGGATGAAAACTGCATAACAGTAGTCTCACAAGTCAATTTGCTACCTATAAAGGAAGGGATTTCTGTTGGCTGTCCTCTCTTCAGGACAAAAAAAAAAATCCTCTTAACACTGTCTGCATTTGGAAACAGCCTACATTTTAAGTAATTAAAAGTGATGTTCCTGACAAACATTTGCCTCCAAAGAAATAGTCTATTGTAAATGTAAACTCTCAAGATCCTTTCAGGCATACCAGCACGACTTGTCTCCTAAAAATTCTTCCCAAGCCATCTGGTGCCTTATCTTTGTAGCCAAGCCATACAATAACTTTAAAAGAGGATTGTTGCTCACAGGGTTTAGTTTCAGGGCTACAGATTCCCTTGGAAGTATCACAGCTCACTCTGAACCCGTCAGCCAGGCAGCTCTGGCTGTGTGAATTCCCCAATACTTTCCATCCAGACCCTAAACGTGCAGCTGTGACTCTCTAGGGAGAGCCCTTCCTCCTGTGGTTTGCAAAGGGAATGAAGGAGTTACAGGGAGAAGCTGGAGATTTCCAAACAGGGATTTACACTCCATTAATTCTCTCTCCGGCATCCCAGCCGGAGTGGCATGACATGAATGTGGTTAGGAAGGCTGCAGCCAATTCACATCATTCTTGTGGCTCTTCCCGCACCTGCAAGGGGAACGTATGGATTCCTAGACAGCCTTTACCATAAAAAAAAAAAGGTATTTAGTGAGTGAGAAGGCAGGAAGGCGTAGAGCAGAGGTGGCTGTTGGAAACAGCTGGGAAGGAAAAGACAACTCTTTTTCAGCTTTACAGATCATCCAGAGTTTTCTCTGCCTTGGCTGCATCCCGCTACTTTTGTGCCTGCTCTTTAACATCTCACCTAAACTCCATCATCTAAGACACTGAATTCTTACTCTTAAGTGCCCTATTTTGGTTGCAAAAGCAGAGCCTGACAGTGACGTTAAGTAGCAAAGCCAAGGCTGCAGGCACCTGACAGCAAAGCAGTGTTTGAGGCACAAACCAGAATGAGGGATCCAGAGTTAGGTGTGCCCAGCCGTTCAGGCAGCGACAGCCATCATGAGAAACAGCTCAGAGTGTGCAGCTGAAAATAGAACTTGCTCACCACTCCTTCATCCAGGGCAAACACAGCATAGTTGGGGAGAGACCAAATCCCTTTTTGAGATTTTTGTTCTGTGTTATACGCTGAATCTCCCACACTAAGCAGTCCAAGTTTGTTCCTTATCAATGCTGCTTACAGAGGAAATGAGGAAACTGGGTGCAAGAGTGTAGGAGCACCTACAGGAAGATATATATCCTCAACATACCCTGCAAGTTGGAAATGCAGACAAGTCTGAAGCATCACATTTAAGCAGCATCTCTTACTCATTTAGCATGTAGCTTAAAGGGCTACAGGAGATGAATCAAACTGTATACTTAAATCCTTTTAATGAGGACCAAGAAGAGTTGGCTTGGCATAGATAACAAGTTAAATTAAGTATACACTAAGAACTTGCAAGTCTCAGCCCCTCCAAACAAATGTGAAAGGCTTGCAACAACTTAAAAATCCAACTTTGACATTTAGCATGGCAGGGGAGGTGCAATGGCTCTGGTCTGCTGTGCCTTCTCGCTGCAGTAATGATGTGGTACCAGCAGTGGTACAAAGTGATGGGGCTGCCATAAGATTATCTTCTCCCTCCATCTGTTCTGAGAACTCTCAGCTACCTGAGAAGCATTTTAAAACACACTGGTTTTGGGTACTGCAACTTAGGGACCAGAGACATTATTCAAAGTTAGAAAGAAATGGGTTTGTTTTCAAGCTGTTGCAACTTGGTAAAGAAATATGGAGGTTATATATGCTTGTCAGGTGGATATTAATGAGCAAGATGTGATGCTGTAAAATAACTCCTGGAAATGACAGATTCTGCACTTCTGCAAGTCGGTAGAAGTTTTGATGTTGAGTTTTGACAGGCGCTGGATTAGGCCTAGAATGTTCCCACTTTTTGGCCATTGACAATTTTTTTGACAGTTTTATAACCAGTAGAGACTTCCTACCACAATACAAATACGACAGCATTGCAAAGACTTCCCCCAGGGAGATGTCTTTGCTTTTAGCTGGGTACCTTGTGACACCCCAAGGGAAATCAAACAGTGTAGGGAAAAAGAACTTGATATCTGTAAAGTTGCTTGGCTTTTTCCCTGCTCTAATGGATATTTGTATTTTGTTATCTCTGGAGACAATCTACTATTTGGGAAAAGAATGAAAACAACACTCCCAAAATAGTTTTACAGTTTAATGATCCCTGCACTGAAATATTGCATTATACACTTAGGCTGCATACAAGATGGAGAGGGAGGGTGGAACTGCCATGGTGTCAGAGCTCCATGAACCTGTGTTCTTTGCCAAGTCAACCTTTTCAGCCTCCTCTTCCTAAGGTGATGGTGACACCTCACAGAGCTGTTATGATAATTTGTGTATATAATAAAAGTACATGGCTCGAGGGATAAAGCTTTTTGTACCTGCATAATTTCCAACATTCCCAGGTTGCCTTTTGGTGTGGGATTACAGAACATCTGCTCTGTTTAGTCCTCCTAGTATTACTGTTAATATTTTGGCAAAGGCACCTGGAACACAGCATAGATGCACATGTACACAATATCAAAAGTCATGAGGAGTGTATTCAGGTCCTGTTTGATTTATAGCATGTCAAACACAAAAGATAAACCAATACAATGTTTAGCTAGATGTGGCCTAATTTGCACAAAAAATGGGAAGATTCAGAATTAAGTGTTTCTCAGCTACTTTAGGACCTGTCCCAGGGTACCTGCAGTAAAAAGGGGGATGGGATCTGTAAGTGCTTGTTAGACCAAAGGAACTGCCAGGCTGCAGCGAGACCCAGAAGCTGGGCTACCCTGAGCATTTTCCACGTGGCAGATAAGAGGTGTAAGGAAAAGAAGCAGTGTGTGAGCAATCAGCAGCAATGCTGGGAGCCAGGGGAGGGGCGAGCTGGAACCAGCAGCTTTAAGTGGAGAGCCTCAAGGGATCATTATGTCCATCCGTGCTGACCTGAAGACGAAAATCCCACACATTTGCAGTGTCTACGTGGGCTTCGCTGTTCCTCCCACCCAGTCCCTAGTTCCTACTCATGTATCTGTTTTCCAAGGTCAGAGCTGTTTCTGAGACAAACTGAGAGCCAGTTTCCTTGCATGTGAGTAGAGCAGTGTGAGAGACTAGTTTGCTTTCCCTCCTTCACCTTCTGTTCCCAAATGGTGGTTCCCCACCCAGGCAAGGCACAGGGACGATATCTGCAAGGACAAGGCTATTCTTGCATTTCCACTGTGCCCCTCTGCACCTCTGTGGAGAGCAATGGATGGCTCCCACAGGACACAGCTCCTGCTGCAATGCACTGGCTGGGAAGACACTTGAGTTGCACAGTTTGACCCAGGACCAAGATGAAGGATGTCTGGATATTATATTACTGGGTAACCTTGGATTAGTCACTTAAATGTGCACATCTCAGTATTCAGGGGAGTGGGATGGGATTGATGGCTCTGCAGCATCCTGGCACATCATTTCACTTCACCCTTAGCCCTAAAATGGGGACCAGGATATGGGCCCATGGAGGGCAAGCTGTGACAGCAGTGATAGCAGTGCTGTGCTGGTATTGCTGGTAATGGCAGGGAGCACTTCCCAGCCTCCTATGGGCCAGAGGAGCAAACCCCCAAAAAACCCAGCAATTCAGACCTTGATGGCACCAGCACACTACATGGGGTAAGAACAGAACCCCAGGGAGGAAGCAGGCGCTTAAAGGGCTACAGTAGATGAATCAAACTGTATACTTAAATCCTTTTAACGAGGACCAAGAAGAGTTGGCTTGGCACAGATAACAAGTTAAATTAAGTATACACTAAGAACTTGCAAGTCTCAGCCCCTCCAAACAAATGTGAAAGGCTTGCAATAACTTAAAAATCCAACTTCGACAAAACTGCTGAAAATGCATTTTAGAGAGAAGCCTTTATGAGAGCTTCCTAAACGAAGAGAAAGGCTGCCCAGAGTGGTATCCTTGTTACCAGCAGCAGCAGATGAATGAGAGAGGCAGGAGAGGGCGGTCAGCTGTTTGAAGGGAATGAAATCTTTCGCTTTCTGACCACACAGATTAGACACAAGGAGAAAATGTTGGCTGTTTTCAGTTATCTTGTGGCATTGAGGAGCAACCATCAAAGGGAAACCATCTGCCTTCTGGGATAATCGTTGGGCAAGCAAGAGGATGCAGCAGATAAAGGAAGATGACGCTTACCAAAGAGGCTGAGCCACAAAGAACAAAGATAAGTACTGCGGATGGCCTCACCTATAGGGAAAAGGAAATGGTAACAAGAGGGAAAAGCAGTGCAAAATCCTCAGGGAATCTCGGTTCCTCAAGAGTATTCTTGCAGCAGTGCACGCTGCCTTAAGTTTCTTACCGAAGTTTTGCTGTTCTGATTAAGTTCTGGTTTTGAAGTTTATGGAAGAGGCATTTGCAGCTCAACTTTTGCAGTATTTACGTAGGCAACATTCCCAGTGTTTTAAGGGGATTTTTCCATGGGTAGGTATGGGCTCTTAGGGCTTACTTTTGACTGGGTGAGGACTTGGAGTCTGCACAATTACCATACCGTAAGTATTAATAGATCCTTCCTAATAGAAAAGTTATTTGAATTTAAGATTGCAGCTTAGTTTCTCTAAACTCCACATAATCTATTTACTTACGCTACAGCTTTCATTCTGCACTTCCTAATCTCCAGCTGTAAAGATTCAAAATGCCACACAACACACAACTTGCGCATACTGACGGAAATGGCTCTGGAAGTCATGCCATGATGCACGGCATGCACAAATGTATGTTTAGTGATATTGCAAAGCCAGGATTTGGTCCTGGGAGCCCTCAGTCTGCTCCCAACTCTGTCCCACAATGGAGACCCATGGGTTGGATCTCTATTCTGAATGATGGATTTGTTGTGCTTCTTTTCCTCATGTCAGCAGTTTCAGATCAGCAGACGGGGCTGTGAGGATGCTCCGCAAAACAACCTTGCTCCATTCAGCTTAGTGCCAAATAGCAAAGGGTCCTACACAACCAACTCACAGGTACGTGCTGTCACTTCACCCCATGCCAGCTCCCAAGCTCCTTCAAACCTCACCCCAGAGCCAAATTAAATGGTTACCTAGTAGAAAACTAAGGAGAAAAAAACCCCAAAGCTCTGATAGGTTTTCCTGTGATAGTGAGCTGAGCAGAAGCATGGCAGCTCTCACCAGCACCTGGCAAGGCACAGGGGATGCTGAGGCTCAAAGTGGTGGGATGTGAGATGTTTGTGAAATGGGGACGCCTTGGGGCACTCTGCAGCCCACATAAACCAGACCTGTTTCCCAACACCACCCTCATCTAAGGACTGAAGGCTGCACCCCTCTTCCCCAGGACACCAGCAGGACTAGCTCCACATAAACCTCCTCCCCCTCCCCTCTCCTCTGACTCAGCCCTAATGCTATGCTCAGCTTTTCATCTCTCCTTCCTTCAGCAACTCAGCTCACTTTCCCTCACTCCCCCTTTGCTGACCGGCTGCTCCATATTGCTCCACACACCCAGCTGGTAGCACCAGCTCCCCCCAGCACTCCTGGGAAATGTGTCCACACCCACCTGAGCTGGGGATACAGCCTCCCCTTCCCCAATTTCTGGAGCCATATCCCAAGCCCAAGCACCCTGTGTATATCTCTGTGAAGTCTGAAAGCTTTGGGGCACATATGGACAGTATAGGAAGGTGCTGGAACATGGTCAGGGCTCAGGGTGCTCTGCAAGCACTACAACTCAGAGAGCCGATATTACTCCTGCTATGAGTCATTTATTTGACAAGACAAAGAATCAGGGTGAGGAAACACCCCTGAAAGGAAGTCTTAGTTGCTACGCAATGATGGTATGAGATTCCCTCTTTTTGTTCACCTAGCAGTCTACGGATTTCGGTGGCTTTTCCAACTCAATGGGGACACAAAATGCATGGGATGGATGGAAAGGGCCAGAAAAGGCCATACAAGCCAGGAGTGTGTGGCAGCCCCAGGAGGCTCTGCAGATGAAAGTTATTTTAGAATAGTTTAGATTTGCTCCTCATCTGAAGATGTCTATGTGTGTGGATGAGCAATCAGCTGCAAGGACAGGAGGATGTTACTGTGCAGGCTCTTTGCAGCATTGCAAGCAAATCTGGTTCAGGTTCACTCATCAACAAGGTGAGTGCATGGAGATCCGTCTGTTTTTAGGAAGACCTGGTCTTGGCAGTAGATGACACATACCAGAATGGGTGTATCACTGCTCCTACACACCCATAGTGAAGCAGGGAGTCAACTCTGCTCCCCAGAAGCATGCAGGCATAGCTGTGATCACACCAGCCCTAAGGATGGACACAGGGAGAAGACCCAACACCACTGTCAGAACTGCCAGCACACAAAGCAACTCTGCTCTCAAAGCACGTGAGCTTTGTCAGTGGCTCCCAGCCACTATGGGTGAGTTATCTCCCTGTAAGTCGCCAAGACTTTCATTAAACTTGGTTTTTAAGCGCAGGCACAACGCCATGCAGGGAGGTTATATGCCATTACACTTTGCCCTAAGGGTGTTCCTAAGGGTGCTCTGCCCCCCACCCCTCCAACCCTGGCCAGCTGAGTGCAGGGTTGAACATGCATGGCTCTGCAGGTGATGCTTTACTTACTCTTTTATACTCATGATACAAAATTAATAATTGACTCCTAATAGTTAAGGTTTGTAGGGCTTCACCAGTTGTTTTGAAGAGTCAGGAGGTGCAATTTTGCCCAGAAGTGGATTCTGAACTGATTTTTATTTTAAAACTTTGCTTTTCTGCAGCAAATACCGATATTTCTGTGCTTTGTCCCAAAGCTGAGTGAAGTACAGAACTTTGATATTTTCTATGGAAGTGTAAATTGAACTTCATACTTCTCTTCTGCCTTGCTTATGGGCTTTAAAGGTTTAAAACCTTTTAAACCAAGGGTTTGGGTTTTGATTTGAGGAAGGGGTAGAAGACAATGCTTAATTACATTCACCTCTAAAAGATGTCTTAAATTTTTACAGAGACCTTTCAAACCGTAAAACAAAACAAAATAAAAAGATAAAAGATAAAAAGATAATATTCCTTTCCCTAAGGGTGCCTGGAAACTGCACAACACAAATCTAAGCCTGAACAAAAGTTGCTTGAATTGCCTCTTATCTGAGAAATGCAGAAGAAAACTGCTGTAAGAAGTGTCACACAGGGGATTCTTCAACTGCTGGTCCACTTCTTCAAGCTGCCTTGAAAACAAAAAGGGAAACCGTCAATTGTGTAAGAAAATCAGCTCTCTGCCCGGTGAGTGACAAGGTGCCTCTTCCCCACCAGGACCTGGCAGAGCAGGCAGCAGCCGGTGCCGCTCTGCCCGGGCCACATTGGGATTTTAAAGCCTTTTGGAAGGAGCCGGCGGGGAGCGAGTGCCGGACCCGGGTGTGCGGAGCCGTGGCTCGGGCTCCCCCCGCCCGCCCCGTCCAGCTCCAGCGCTGGCTTTTCTTGACCAAAACCTGCGACTTCGGCGTTCGCCGGTAATGAAAGAAAGTGACATGTTGGAAGGAGTGGAGTTGGGGGGAGCGGAGGAAGGGCTTTGCCGTTCCTAGGGCGGGCTCTTTCTCCTGCTTGATCTATGGAGCACGCCCCTTTTAAATTGAGTCCCGGCAGCTCTCCCCCCGGCAGGGCGGAAAGCGAGGGAGAGCAGGCAGGCGGGCGGGCGGGCGGCTCCCCCGTCCCGGCCCGTCGGTCCCGACCCCGGCCCGTCCGCCCCCGCGCACCATGCGCGGCCCCCGGCGCCCCGCGCGCCGCCGGCCCGCCCGCCCCTAGCGCCGCCCGGCTCCCGCGCCTTCCCCGGCAGCGCTCCGGGGGCCGACAGGGGGGAACACAGGGGCCAAACGAGAAGAGGAAAAAAAATTAAAAGAGGGAAAGGGAGGAAAAAGGAGGAGAAGGAGCGGAGCGCGGGGAAGGCTGCTCCTCCGAGGACAGCGCGCAGCACCATGCAGCTGGCGCCGCTGGCGCTGGCACTCACCACGCTCTTCATCGACGGCTTGAGGACGGGAGCGAGGAGGCAGAAGCTGCACCCCAGGCAAGGTAAGGGGGTGCTCGGGGAGGGGCGCGGGGGGTGCTGCGGGGCTCGGCCACCTCACTCAGCGGCATGTGCGTCTGTCCCCTCGCAGCCCAGCTGCTGGAGAAGCTCAGCGAGTACGAGATCGTGACTCCTACCCGGGTGAATGAGTTCGGTGAGCCCTTCCCCACCGATGTCCACTTCAGGCGGCGCCGGCGGAGCACCAGCGCTGCCCCCGACGCCTGGACGGCGGCCGCCGCCGCCTCCCCCAAGGCGCACTACAGGCTGTCCGCCTTCGGGCAGCAGTTCCTCTTCAACCTGACGGCCAGCTCGGCCTTCATCGCCCCGCTCTTCACCGTCAGCCTCCTGGGAGAGCCCGCCGCGGACCAGCGGCGCCTCTACGCCGAGGCGGCCGACGCCGACGTGAAGCACTGCTTCTACCGGGGGCACGTCAATGCCCGGCCTCGGCTCACCGCCGTTATCAGCCTCTGCTCCGGGATGGTGAGACCCGCGCCCCGCCGCGGCCCCGGCCCCGCCCCGCTGAGGGCCAGGGGCGGAAGAGCGGAGGAGGAGGAGCGGGCCGAGGGAGGGTGGGCAGAGCCCGGGGCCCGCCCCTTCCCCTCACGGCAGCCGCCGGCTCCCGCCCGCCCCGGCTGGGGCTTTAGCCCACGCCGCCCCTAGTCCGTCGGGTTCCGCGGTGTGCCGCTCCTGCTCCGCGGGTTTTGGGGGAAAAGATGCCACCCACCGATACCCCGGGGGCGATCCGCGGGCCAGACTCGGGCACGGACCCCGCCTGTCCCCAGCATGCCGATGAGGGCTGGCTGCGGAGTGCCACCAGCGCTCGCCCCGGAGTCACCCAGCACCCCGGGACAGGGCCATGTCCCGGTCCCGGGCACCCCAGCCGGGTGCCCTTCGGTGCGGGGATGTTGGCACCGGGATGAGCAGAAGCTCCTAAAAGGGCTGACTTCTGTGTGCCCTGGTGTCTTTCAGCCCCACGGGGTGCTAATCCCAGGGGCTCCCTGTCGGTTTCTGCTGGCTTCATTCAGTCCGGGAGTTCCCCGGGTGCATGTGCTCACCTAGGCTTGGGCACGTGTGTGTGGCTTCCCTCCACAGGGAAGTGACCTCCCAGGGGACCGCCCAGGTACTGGCCGTGGATCTCTTTATGGGATGGATGCACAATGTTTTGTCTTGGATATTTTTTATTTACCCCAACGCCAAATACCTGCATTTATAGTTGTATGCAACTAGGAGTGTCGATGTCTTTTCCTAAGCACTGCTGGACACCTCCCTCTTGCCCTTACACGTGGCTTTAAAGCCTGTCTCAGGGAGAGGTGCTGTATGAAACCAGCACATGATGGGGCTGCACTGGGGCCTCCAGCACACAGCATCACCATCACCCTTTGGGCAGGGCTGGCTTGGTAAACATCACTGGTATAGGGATAGGGTCTGGCAGACATGCCCCTCTCATGCTCCCTGCCTGTGGGTTAGTAATGAGCCCTCTGTAAGCTCCAGTGGGATGGCTGCAGGGAGCAGTGTAGCCCACAGTGGGTGCAAGCAGTGTGACCAAAGCTGGAGCTCCAGCTGGTGCCTTCTCAGGGGTCACATAGATCTGGGCACGCCTCCCTTGTTAACTGCTTATTTTGTGGGGTAGTGCTGCTTGGTGGTTTGTCACCTCCCAAAGCTGACCTGCTGTTCCTCTTTCTGGTCTCTCTCAGCTAGGCACATTCAAGTCTGATGATGGGGACTATTTTGTAGAGCCACTGCTATCACTTGAGGAACAGGAGTATGAAGAAGAGCACAGTAAACCACATCTTGTCTACCGACACCGGACACCTCCAACCAACTCTTCAGGGGACAGGCAGACCTGCAATACTCCAGGTACTCATTTTGTCACTGCCTTGGATGACTTGATACTTACAAGTGCTATTTGCAGTTAAAACTTGGTTGATTTGTGTGGGACAGAAGGGATGTGGAGTTGAGGTACCCCTCTAGAAATGGTGCTTTGAGTGCTCGGAGCGGGCTTGGTGCTGTCCTGGAGAGATGTAGTGTGCCTGTGCTTTCTAGGAATTGGTTATAAGGAAGTTGCGGTCAGAAAAAATGTTGCAGTTTCCCTTTCATTTCTGCTGTAAAGCTGGCAAGAAATCTTTTGGTCTGTCCTGCCTTAAGTATCCTATGAGCCTTTAAACTTGTTTTCTGTTCTCTCCTACATGTAATTCCCAACCATCCTAATCTGATATACTCTCTGTCTGATACTCTGTCGTTTAAATTACATCCTTCTGTCTTGGTCTTGCTGTGCTCCTGGTCTTCCCACCACAAATCTGGCTGTGAGTTGCAATGTCTTACTTCTTTCTAGTGGAAATGAGGAGGTCCTAACACCAACCCTGACAGTTCTTCCCTTATTAATCACTTTTCCATGGTTCATTTTCAAAGGCTTTTTTTTTTCCTCATGGCCCTTCCTCCACCAGCACCATCTCCCTGACCTCCTCGCTCCCTCTTTCTAGTCCTTGCACATATGAAAGAACACAAGCCTTTTTATCTCCCCTTAATGTGCCTTGATGAGCAATAGCCTTGCTCCTACTGTCCCTATTATCTGCAATGGCCTCCTGCTGCTCTCTGCTGCCTTGACTTCCTGATGTTCACAACTAATCCTCTCCACTGGCAGCGAGTACCTAAATTTTCTCCCAAGAAGCTTATTCCTTCGGTCTCCTGTTTCACCTGCTGTTTTTCCCTCCTCCTTTGGCCTGCAGTTAGATCTACAGCAGCTTTAAAGCCTAAACAGAGTAGACCTCAACTGGGTTCTCTTGTGGGCAGCAAGCTGTTCATATGCTGCAAAGTAGGTGGAGTTGCTCAGGGAGTAAAGGTACCACTGGAGGAGAAGTGTGGTGCCCAAATTAGATTGTAATTGTCACGCATGACTTGTTGCCACCCATGACTGTGGATTGTGGCCATGCTGTTGAGCTGTCAATCTGTTCAGCTTGTACTGATCATGCTAAGTCCAAAGATGTTCTGATGCTCTGTGACCAGCCAGGGCAACACGTGTTTCTTCTAGCAGACACGTGGATCCAAGTCCACATGCCGGGGGTACAATGGTACCTCTTACAAGGCTGTCGTTGTTTGTTCTTCCAAGGGTTGCTGCTGGAATATGCCATTCTGGTTTCTCTCTTCCAGCTGTTTCTGCTCCCTTCTTTGAGATCAGATGCAGGAGACTCAGAACAGTTGGAAAGAAACACGGAATCTGGCACATTGCATCAGTAGCCCTTGGAGGAACGGAGCAGCAGATCACAGGACTCATTGAATCAAAGGTAGCTGGGAGGGCTCTGAATTTTGCTTGTGGACCTGACTCTGTGCTGCTGTAACAGACTGCTGTATTTCACCCCACTGTATCATAGTTCACGTTTAGGGTATTCTTCTCCTATATTGTAATTTGCAAGAATAAGACTCCATCTGTGATTTTACCAATGTGGTGTATATCTCTTCCTTGTCTGTTCCAATATGCTTTGCTTCTCACTTGTCTTTGTTTTCTTGCCCTTCTCAATTGTTTCATTTAGTGGAGACAAGAGTTCTCACCTCTCGAATACAGGCTTAAGTGTCCCAGATAGGCATGACAGTCTTATTTGCCCTCCTGTCGTCTTTCCCACCATCTCTTCTTTATGTCATTGTCCAGTCTTTTGAAAGGGAATGATGCTATGGTTGTATGTGTATGATGAGCAAGCCTAGGTTTTTTCATTTAAGGAGGAACTTCAGAGCAGCTTGGGTAGTGCTGAACCTTGGCATCCTCCCTGAGGTTATGTCTGGTGAGAGAGGGTGTCTCGCATGTCTTTGCAGCAGAAGTGAGCATGCAAAATCTAGTAGCACTCACTGTTTTGGACAAGGTGTATCTCTACTCCTGCCAGAGAAGAATGGTTTCATGAGAGTTTGGGAGTTAGTCATAGCTGTAGGGTATTGTACGAATCCAGTCTTTTGTCAGAAGAACGTGTGAAACAGTGCATTTGCATTGCAGGCTTCTGGCAGGGTGGAAATTTACTTGAAGAGAAAATTCATGTGAGGGAAATCTAAGGTACCCACCCTGCAGTGAGCAAGGGACCCCGTGTTGCCAGGCAGTGGTGCTATTAAGAATGACTTTCTGATAGTCATCTTCCTGGAAATGATTAATAAGCAACATACTGGTGTGCCCTTGCCATGATGATGATGTAATTCTAGACTTCTTGAGGTATTCAGGAAAGTTTCCCTTGTGAATTGGCTAACAGATTGAGTAAAAGCTCTCATTTGTAACAGTCTCCTGGTCTTAATTTTAGTTTTCAGCATCTCCAGGTCAGCTTAGAAAACCAGGTATTTGCTTTTGTTAAGTTTTAATTAGCAGTTTCTGATAACAGTTTTAGGTCCTCTGACATAAAAGATACATTGCAGGTGTTCTGGAAAAAGATCTTTTTCCTCTGAACGCTGATGGATATCGAATGGAAGCTGTGCTCTGCAGATGAACTTTCATAGCACTGCACTGGGGTCTCTGACAATGCATTTCAGCCGTCTGGCATACAGCTCAGCCACTGCAATAAAAACTTCGGTCAGAGTTTTCCTTGGGGTAACAGGTTAATGTAGTTTCAGTCATAGGAAATGGTGCATTTTCCTCTCCTTCTTTTCTTTTAGTTAGTGCTGTGAATCAGTTTGTCATCTGGCCGGGAATCTGGCAGAATAATTAGTTGTGTTTTACTGAATAGCCCTGACGGGATGAGGACTTGGCCAGGCTGACAGCGTGATGTCACTATAGGTGCAGCACCATTACCACCCATCGCTTCAGGATAGCAAGCTCTTCCGATCCCAGTTATTAAATATCCGCTTTTTTGAGGTGGAGGAGGAAGAGAAAAGAAATTGTGATCCTAAAAAAAGAAAAAAAAGGAAGTGGCTCATTGCGCGGCTGGAGAGTGGAGCTTTCCTGCGCCCCATGGAGGAACAATCTGACTCCAATGATAAAAGGCGCGGAGCTGCATCCTGCGTCGGCGTTCCAGCCGCCTTCAGGAGGCCAGCAGCACCTCCCTGAGCCCCCATCCAGTGGACCTTCTGCCAGGAGCAGACCAGCGAGCCCTTTCCATGTGAAACCCTCAAGGCCTGGTCTTGCAGCGAGATGTTCAGCTCCAGATGCCGATAGGGCACTGCCTTTGGTCATCACTTAAATAAATCACTTCAGGCCACCTCTTGCTCTGGGTCTTACATCCACTTCTGCTGCTTCTCCTTTCTTTCATATTTCCCATGGTTTTTGTCACTGATGTATGTATATATGTATTCATATGTATATTTTGGTTGTTGACTTCTCTGGAGCTCTTCTCTTCCAGTTTTATTGGGGTCTGTGATAGCTTTAGCCTTTTACTGAATCTTCCCAATCATTCTGCCTGTTGGCCACCCCTTCTGAGGCAGATGTGGCCTCCACCTGCCTGGTGGCACTGAGCCACAGTTCTCCTGTGTCTGTGAGTAAAATTGCAAGAATTGTGCGTTTTTGTCACCCCACTTCTGCTGCCTGCCCAGCTCTTGCTCCAAACTTTGCAAATTCTGTGCAGCTTGTACTGTTACCCTGATAAAGAACTCCTGACTAAACTTTTTTGGGCAGCTCCTTCTTTGTATCCATTGCCTTCATTTGGCTGATTTGTGCTTCCCATTTCCATCCCAGCTTCATTAGTTAAACACCTCTCTGTTCTTGCCTCATCTCTCATAATTCTTTTATATTCAAGACCCATCTGGGGCTAGTGAGTGTGAGCTGCCCCATGACTTGCTGCTGGTCAGCTGTGCCCATCTCAAAGCTGGCGTTGGCCCTGGGCTCTGGGGCTGCATATGAGGATCTTGAACAAAGTCCTCGCTCCTTAATGAGAGCATTTAAAGCAGGAATATCCACCACGGGCAAAACTCCTCATGCAGAAGCAGCAATAACACTCTGATGGTGCCAAACTAGTATGAAGACGATTAAAGCTTTTTCTGGAGGGGAGCCAAGGGGCTGTAGCCAGCAAAGAGGCCTTCCAGCAATTCGTGCTGAGGTGGTGAGATTTTGGAAGCAGGCTCAGATGAGTGCAGGACAGAGCAGGTCTTACCTGCACCGTGCTGGCTGTGCCCCCACCCACTGCTGCCAGAGGTGGGAAAGCCCAGTGACTCACCTGCTGAGGCTGCTTTCCAAAATCCACCAGGTATTATCAGCACAGATGGTTGTGGGACACAACCTGCAGGCTTAACACGTCGCAGTACCTGCCAGAAACAGATGCAGAAGGGTCTCGAATTTGTAGCTGGTGTTCTGTTGGGTGTTACAGGAGTTTCACTACTGGAGAGCACATATGTGGCCAGGCACAGCAGCTCTACAGAGGGAAGTCCCATGTACAGGTCCAGGTGATGAGGAGAGAAGCTCTGGGTGTAAGCTCTGCTGAGAAGGGTCCTATGAAAAGCACAGGAGGACCCCTTGCCACTGAGCTAGCATGGCGCAAGCATACTCAGTAATATGTCACTGATTTTTCAATTGCATTAATGAGTAATTTGTAATAGATTATCCTTTCATGGTGACTGTAACCACCTTTCCCACTGATTGTGACACTTGGGAACCACCGGAGCAGAGGAGTGCTGCCCTGTGTCTTGAGCAAGCAGATGCCTGGTGTTGCTAGCTTGATGATTGTGATCTTGTTTCTTCATGATAATTAGCACCAGTCTGCTCTCTTAATGCTGCCCAGCTGCATGGGAAGTTTCTGGTGAACCCATGGCACAAGCAGGAGATGGTCCTGTCACCATGTTCCCGTGTGCTTGGAAGGGGTGGTCAGGTTGAGGTTGCCCAGAGGTGGGTTTGTTAGTGTGTTATCAGTGCCATGACCAGGGAGGAGACCTGGGGAAGGATGTGTTGGGGGTCTGGTACTGTGGCTAAAGCCTGGCTTTGTAGTGTGGTTTTCCATTGGTGCAGGGAGTGGATGAGCTTTTGCTTCTGCTCAAGCTGTGGGTCAAGGTGTGTTCACAGTGTTACAGTTGGCAATGGAGTGGAATGGGGCCAGTGGTGGAAAATTTCCTGCTCCTTCTATAGACCCTTTGTATGTATTATATTCTTACTGTATAGCAGTCTTGAGGCAGAAACTTTGAATTCCTTTTCCACAGGACTCAATGTTTGTACTCTTGTGAGTGTGATTTCACCATGGTGAAATCCCAGATTCTTTGCACTTGGACTGTTGGTCTAGAGCCCTTTTGTATTTTTGCTGTTTCTTTTGGACTCTGTCTTGCTTCCAACTGTGTCCCTTTTTTTTGTTTTCCACTCCTTCATCAAGGAGAATTTTGCATTCTAGGTGTCTGGTTTCCAGGCAGGTCTTCAGGCAAATTCTGTACTGCTGAGTGTCACGTAACCCCAGGGTTGCAGGAGATCTGCAGGGTGGTTTTCTTAAGCCTTTACTTCCAGGTTGAGCAATCCTTGAGCTGTTTCAAGAGTCTGTTTAAGCTGTCAGCTTTGCTTTTGGCCTCAGGGTAAAACACTGACTTCGTTCCTTCCATCAGAAAACTTTCTTATCTTAAAGAAGTGGATTGTAATTTTTAGTCAGATAGTAATTATTCCAGGTTTCCTTCCCTCCCAAAATCAGTGAAGAAGAGAGTTACATCACAAGTCCCATATGTTAATGTAATTAATTCTATTTCTGGCTCCCTATTGAGGTAACAGCACAGTAAGAGCCAACTGGTATTTGGTCAGATGGGCCTGGGAGGTCAAGCACAAGCTTTTCCCATGCTGAGTTGGGGAAGGGCTCAGTCGGTAATGTTTGAAGTACCTTGTGATGTTGGCAAGTGAACTAGGGCAATAGACTGACTTCAGTTTAAAAGAATCAATCACAGCTAATGATACCAATCCCATAACCAGTTTT
Organism: Acanthiza pusilla; assembly: GCA_036630365.1. Classification (NCBI taxonomy): domain Eukaryota; kingdom Metazoa; phylum Chordata; class Aves; order Passeriformes; family Acanthizidae; genus Acanthiza; species Acanthiza pusilla. Next base: position 6,752,514 of record JAXCHO010000001.1, read on the forward strand.
GGTTTAAAATTCTTCAGTGTGAGTTATAAGCAAGGTGCATGCATTTTGTTGTTATTCTGAGTATTGAAAATGTATCAAGCATCTATCTGGCACCCTAAAGGTGTAAGACTTAAGATTGTGAGTAAACAAGTAGATTAAAGCGAACCGAGTTAAATTATTCTCCTGGAATCACAATGGATGTACTTGTAATTTTGCATCTACTTTTACCTCATCTGTGTGGATATCCACTGAAGGAGGACAGATGGGAGAAGCAGGAGGGGGATCAATTTGTTGCTTTCTGCCTGTTACCTGTGGCATATACTACTGAAAGTAAACAGGCTGACTGTTTTGTGACTTCTTTTCCCAAATGCCCTTAATGTCATTATCAACATCCCTGTGGCCAGTTGATGGACAATTTCTTTTCTTTTTTCTAATGGGATATTTTGTCTTATGTTTTATTAAGTGTGAGTACGAAGTTGTGGTGGTCTCAGTGTTGTTCTTGTTGGCATGGTAGCTCCTAGGTGTTCCTAGACACAAGTGTGAAGCACAGTTTGGTGTACTTGTGACTGTTGTGCATGGGAAGTTGCCTGAAGAGCAAGTGTGGGAGTTCTGTAAGATGATCTTGAATCATTTTCTGCCACATGCTCAGCTCATGTGTTAGTATCTCCTTTCGTAAAGAGGCAATTTATTGTTTTGTTCATTAATCTACTTTCTGTCTACTGTGCAAAATTGATAGCTTTCATGTACAACTTTTTACCTTAGGCGGAAAAATAATCTTTAAGACAGGAATGTATTCTGATATTCATCATCAGGAAAGGAAACATCTAGAGTATGTGTGGTCTTTGGTGTATGCATGCTATAAACCAGAGAATGTTTTATTACTAAGGGAAGTTGGTTGGTGCTCAGTTCAAGTCCATGGTTCTCAGCATTCTGGTTTAAGTGGTGAGAAGAAAGGCAGGGTCATGCAAATTGCCTCATGCAAATCCCTCTGTAGATATATAGAAATGTAGATAGAGATAGAAAACACCTTGATATGGAATTAAGACAGAGCCAGGGCTAGAAAAATCCTTTGGGTGCAGCTTAGGACCTGTTTGTGTCCTAAAGAGGAGCCAGTTTCCATTCCATTGCTTGGCAAGAAGAGCCAAAAAATGTGGTTTGATTTCAGCCAGTCTGATCTCTGCGTGAAGGAAAATTCATTTTGCCTCTCCCCTCTGTTTCCCAAGTGATGGCAGTTCACTGTTGTACCAGCTACAGGCAGCAAATCCAGCCAGGCAGCTGGAGCTGGAGCTTGTACTGGACCTTTTGGCCAGGATTTGCTCCTGTGGAGTCAAGGGAGATGGGTCACACACTGACTGATTGCCTGAGGGGAGCTCAGCTGAATTTTGGTCTGTTTTATGGAGGTGTGCAATAAATAATTAACTTCCAAATGATAATTTTATTATCTGTGCAGCTGAGTCAGAGCAGAGCTAGAAGTGTTGTGGGCCAACCACTGAGCAGCAAACTTTGTTAAAAATCCTAGATCACACATTCAGGAAAGTTATTATCATAAGTTAGTTTGAAAGGATCACACTTCTTTTCTAGCAGGGAGATGTTTTTAATGTGGTTAGCTGAAGAAAGATTTTTTCCCCTTCTCCTGCTCTCTCTCTACTTTTTTTTTTTTGCTGCTGTGTGCAGCTCTTATGAACTTGGAGCTGAACTGGAATTGCTTGAATTGTTACATGTCTTACTTAATTGTGCAAATTGCTTTCTATTCCAAGGACTAGTTAAAGTAGAAATGGAAAGGATTAGGACTGTTGGGATAAGCAATCATTCCTTCTTTAAGTTTTTGCCTTTAGTATAACAATAGCTACTATTTCAAAAGCAGATCCTGAGTCTGCCCTGTCACCCTTTCATGTGGGCAAACTACTCACATAGGGCCTGAGTCTCCCCTGCCCTCTTTCTTGTGATAGATTCAAAGTACATTAACCAGCAGGAAACATCCATAAATCAACTGAATGGGTTCTGGGCTGAGGCTTCTTGCGCAAGCGAAAATAAATGGCATGAGTGGGAAGATGCCATCAGGAAGAAATATCCCTTTCACAGAACTGGGTCTCCTTTTTAAGTCCCACATTACAAAGAAGAAACCAAATAGAAAAAAAATAAAGATACATTTCCAGGTCTGTCTAAAGACAGTGAAAAAGAGTACAGATTGTCTTAGTAAAGTATGCAGTAACATGGACATTATTCCAGCTTTTACCTACATCTCTAATGAATGTGAACTGTTGAATCAGTGTATGGGCTCACCTGGTACTTGAATTATTGAGCTGTAGTTTGCATGGTTTTAGAAGGTTTTCTACAAAGTAAAAAAAAAAGTTTTAGTTCTTAAACCCATCCAATCACTGCCATGTGTAAGTACATGTGTTTCAAGTCATTGCAAAGATTGAGGGCTTGCCAAGCAAACCATTTTTCTTCCTGATTTCTGTTACTCTGTTAACACAATAGAAAAAAAAAGAGGAAAACAAGGTAGAAAAGTATCACACCCTTTTTTGGTGTTGTGTGTGGCAGTAGGAAGCTGGCACTGCAAAATTGCAGGGTTTTTGTTTAATGTGAGAGATTTTCCCTTCTGCTTGATGGAAGAGCAGCACGTTGCACCATTCAATGAGAGCAGTGCTCTTGAGGCCATTGTAATGGAGCAGGATATCAACAGCATCAGGCACACAGAGTCCTGGCAGTGCCTGTGTGCAGCTCCCATTAAGGTGGTCAGGGTTTTTACGGATGGGTTGAGAGCACTGCACAGCCATTAGCATTTAATTTTTTACAGGTGAGTGCTCACCATCTACATGCAAGAAAGATGGGTGAAGATAACAGTTTACTGCAAAAGTCCAGGAGTGGCTTTCCGTGCAGTGCATCCCCATCACTGCTGCCTGGTTTTCCAGTAACCAGGCTGGCAAACACCCAATATGTGACCTGTCCAAGTAGCGTGCTGTGAGTGTTGGAGTAACTTTGTGCCTGGAAAAAATTAGGTTGTTTTTGAAGGGATGATGTGTCTGACTTGATTTGTATGCTGGATGGGGGAAGAGCACTGATACTGTACCAACACTTGGCAGCGTTAATGATTAGACTTGATGACCTTAAGGTTCTTTTCCAACCTAAATGAGTCTGTGATTCTGTGACACTGTGCCAGATCTCTGCAACAAAAAGGAAAGTCATTTTTCCTCTGTGCTGGGTGTACCTGGCTGTGTTGGGCTCTGGTTCCCCTGCACGATGGGTCAGGTCAGGGCTCTCAGAACCAGACATGGCATTTCATGTGGTCCTCTCTGGGTTTTGGGTAGGTTTGTGTGGGGGTCCTTTAGCATGTGACACCAGCAGCAGGATTTCAATGCAAGCCCAACAAATATCAATTAATTTTTTTATACACCTGTGTGATAAGTGTCTTCAAAGAATCCTTTGCATCTTCCTCTTTTTATACTGTCTAACTTCCTTCTGCCTGGATGGCTGGACGAGAAGGCACCTGAGCCTCATAGGGCCTCATGGGGCCCTGCAGAGCTCTGCCTTCACTCCGCAGCCTTGTCTTCAGCCTCGCTCGAGCCCTGTTGAGCATCTCCCCATCCTTAACACATTTTTCCTGGAGCACCTGCTCCTTTTGGAAGTTAGTTAGTCAAAAGGGAAATTTGAGTGGCTGGCTGAGGGTGCAGAGAGGAGAGGAGCCTGGCTGAAGGGCTGGGGTTAGCACTCTCCTCAGTCTGGTCCTCTCCTCACCTTTAAGTTATTTGTATGCATAGTTGGCTTCCCAAGCTGATTGGCACTGAATGAGTCAGGATAATGTCATGGTTGCCCACGAAGCAGTGCCAGCATGAGAGCACAACCTTGCCAACACAAGGGCATTGATTAGAGCAGGGGAACTAGGGCAATCCAATTATAACCACAAATGCCATTGGCTTTCTCGAATTCTTACTCAAATAACTGCGGACTCTCTGCTGTATTAAGGTGGTCTGGACTATATCAAGAAAGGGGAAGTTATAGGACTTAGGTAGTGCAGAGTAAACAGGATTTAATTCATAACTACTCTGTGGCCTATTTACACCTAGGGCAAAAGGATAGTATTTTTCAGACAGGCAGAAGCTGGCTGATCCCCTTTGCCTGCCGTGATACCATAGAACGTATTTCTTTTTTCGGAAATTATTACAAATATTCCTGAAAGGAAACTACACAGGAAAAATAACTAAGAAGTTTCCTATCATTTCAATCTTGTTTGAGCAGTGAATATTCCTTTGTTCCCTATTATTATGCTTCCTCTAACCTACTCAATGGGTCAGATAAGGAAATGTGATATTTTTCACCACCATGATGAAATTAAACTAAAGCTACAAAGAATATGAGGGTTGTAGCCTGGAGTCGTAGATGAGTAGTTCAGATCTGGCTTTATATTAAATGCAGAAGTGAACAGTCTTTTGTGGATGAATCACATTCAATTAGCTACTTCCTATGATGAACTGATTAAAATTAAGTGGCATCAAATAAGACTGATTTTGCTCTTACATTTAAATAATGCTATAATTACATACTAATCAGATGGTAAATCTTAATTGTACACGTTCCATATGTTTTATTTGCCTGTTCTCTCTCTTCACTTTGTCGTCTTTGTATCGGCATGGAGTATATTTTCAGGCTGCTTTTATGTTTGGCCTAATTGAATATCAAAAGCAGTATATGTGAAACTTCCTGAATTCTATTCTTTCGCCAGTGGCAGCTGTGCTATTAGATGACCTTTACCATTCCTGTAGCACAGAATAATAAAGGGAGGGGGAGAACTGAAGTCCAGCCGTGTTATTGTTAGAGACAGAAATAAATCATATATAATTGCTTTGCTATGAAGGCCAGATCCTGCCGTCCTTCATGCCTGAGTTAGAAATACAGGATTTGGACTTTTGTTTCCTGTGGTTTCCTGGCCACCTTGGACGTGCCCAGAATCCTCACGCTGCCGCTGCAGTGGCTAATTACCATTGCAGGTCTCCATCACTCCTGCACGGGCCCAGAGCTGGCCTTGCTGCAGGGAATGTCCACCTCTCAGTGCTACTGGCTTCCCCAGGATGGCTTTAAAAATTAAGCCTTAGATATTGGATTACATGGTGGGCTTCCACAGAGTGCTTCTCTTTCAGTTCCCTGCTTGTTGGGAGCAAGCCCATACAACTTGGTTGAGGTAATAGGTATTTTGACTTAACATACATCTGGTATTAATTTTATTCACTCCAGAATGTACCTCATGAGTTTTTTCTGCTTTTTAACCGTAGATCACGACCACAGTCATAAAAAGAACAAGCGGAAACACTGGAGAAGGCAGTGGGCAGAGAGCAGCATGTTATCTGACATGGAGATGTTGAAACACAGCCTGGAAGTGAATTCTTTTTCCGGGGACAGCAACAAGACTGGGACCATCGGTGAAAAGAAGAGCCACAAGAGAACAAAGCGGTTCCTGTCCTACCCTCGGTTTGTGGAGGTGATGGTGGTGGCTGACAGCAGGATGGTCGCCTACCACGGAGCCAACCTACAGCACTATGTCTTAACCCTGATGTCCATAGTGAGTGTTCATCCAGGGCAAGTAGATTCACCCTCAAATCGTTTTCTAGTGCCCACAGAGCCCCTCTCTGCTGTGTTCATATGTAGTGCCATCAGTTCGCCTTGCCTAGGCATGGAGATAATGCTGGGGTTACATTAAAAAATGGTAAAACTTGGCTGGAAAACGCTGGCTGGAGGCTTCTTTCCCAAACCCATCCCACTTCCTGATCCTTCTCACACCTCTCTCTTCCAGCTTTCTAAACACCAGACACCATGAGCAATATCACTGGTTGTTTAGTCCACATGCTGTACTCTTCCTTTTATTTAAGCCCGTGTGAAATAACAGCTGAATTTAAAAGGTGCTTTGGGCACTGTGCCTTCCAAGGTACTGATGCTGGTAGGTTATGCAGTTGCTTTACTTCTGTTGCTGTTGCAAGGAGAAGGAGCCTGTGGTCCTCTTGATCCTTAGCGTAGTTCTAGAGTTGGCTTTCCAGGCTGAGAGCAAGCACTTTAGTAGCTACAGGTGCTAGGATGCAGTAGGGCAGTCTCCACACAGGCAGCTCTGTAGGTGCAGAGTGACTGGAAGGGAGCATCCAGCATATTTGTGTCTTTGGAGGGATGTTCATCCTGTTTGAGGGTAGAAATGCAGTGAATGGTCTGAAGCTGTCCATGTCAAAATCAGGCACTTGGAGGAATAAGTTGCTTTTGACAGTCTTGATTGGTGGTCTTTGTGTCTCAGAGCAGAGTGATCCTGTAATTTGGTGAAATGTGTGCTAAAGCAAAAGGAAATGTTTGGTTTCTGTGATACCAGCAGGTTTTTTTCAGTCTAAAATGGTGCTTCTGCCAGGAGGTCTCACCAAGCAGCATCAGAGCACTGAGTGAGGCAAAACAGCAGCGCTGGAGAAAAAGAGTTACAAAATGGAAAATGTGTGTGCTGTCTTAATTGTTTGTTTCCTTGAATGTTAACAATAATTCCAAGTATTGCTTTTCTGAAACAGGTGGCTTCTATCTACAAAGACCCAAGCATTGGAAACTTAATTAATATTGTTATTGTGAAATTGGTCGTGATACATAATGAGCAGGTAATGGTAATTATTTTCTTCACCTTCTGCTTGACAGTGGCATTTGTAGTGAGCATTGTCATGAATAATTAAAATACCTGTTTTCTGTGTGTTTCTTACCAGGATGGCCCTGCAATATCTTACAATGCCCAGACGACATTAAAAAACTTCTGCCAATGGCAGCAATCCCAAAACCACCCAGAGGGAAGTCACCTTCGGCATGATACAGCTGTGCTTGTTACCAGGTGTGGTGAATATTCTCATGAAAACTGTAGCCAGTTGTGTGTCAGGGGCTGGGAGTGTGTAATATATGGAAAATGTTCAGGTTTTGATGTGGATGGAATGATATTTGCAGTTGTGGGAGCAGTGTAACTGTGAGCACAATTGGGAGGATGTGTCCACCATAACAAGAGATAACTTTGAGAGGTTCAGGACTGTCTAAGGTCTGCCCATGGTTTCAGCATAAGATGAAAAACTCTGACTATGGTGGAGAGTTAGTCTGGACTCTGGATGATATGGGAAACCAGCATGAGAAGGTCCATTGTAGGACCAAGAGTTGTTTGTGCTGTTGTTTCTGTGCTTGTACCTTAACTCACTGCTGCATTGGAAATTAACGTGTCAGGTCTGTTCTGCTTTCAGACAGGATATTTGCAGAGCGCACGACAAATGTGATACTCTGGGTAAGGAAAACCTTTTCTCTGTCTTTTAATAACTTTTCTTGTAGTGCCAATATTAGTTGCTTGTGCTGAACTGTGAGTGACATTTCTTTTTCCATCATAAACTTCTCTGTTCTCTCCTAGGTCTGGCAGAGCTGGGCACAGTCTGTGACCCATACAGGAGCTGTTCAATTAGCGAAGATAACGGACTGAGCACTGCTTTCACAATAGCACATGAACTTGGCCATGTGTATGTTTTATGTAAATACATTTACATTTAAATAGCCCAAGATTTATGCTAATTAGGGCTTGCCAGCTAGGCTGGGAATTGGTATACTGCTGAGCCTAATTATTTGAGAGGAGATAAATATACCTGGATAGAAGATGCACCACTGAGGTGGATGAAACTGGGGTGCACTGGAGCCTACCTGAAAGCAGCAAAACCAGCAGGGCCATGTTTTGGGGAGGATGAATGACAGAGTACCGCATGCAGCATCTAAGCAATGATGTCTTGGCCAAGCTGTTGGAACTAATGAGGATTTTGGCCAGAGACAGGAGGTGCTGGGTGCCTTGGGAAGGACCAGGGCAAGGGATGCTGGCACATCTCAGCTACCTTTTAGGACTGAAGTCTCCTCTGAGAGCAGGTCCTCTGCCTGCCACAGCTCGTTGCACAGCTCTGTGTGGTGCTGGTGAAGGCAGTGCAGCAGCTGTGTGTGAAAGAGAAGCTTACCCAAGGCATCTGGGAGGTGATGAGGTGCATAAGTGATCCTGACCCATCTCTTGAACAGTTTGACCGTGGAAAATCTTGTGCTGCTGGACATCCCCAGAAGAAACGCTGCCATTCAAGATGCACCTCCTCCAGCGGAAATTTCTTTCAACTGATTTTTGCTTTTTCTCACTACTGAGACTTTTTCTCACTACTAAGCGGTCATGAGAAAAATCGTCTTAGATCACACAGTCCTTTACCCCTGGCAACAATCCTTAGGCAGCTGAGTCAGTCCCAAACCACCACACGCCTGCTTTGCTGTGGAGGTCTGTAGGTGTGGGATGGATGAGTACTTGGGAACAGATCTCTCATTGTTCTAAACTCCGTTTTTCTTCATGGAGAGCTGGCTGAGACAGTCTATTTTTAACCACTGTAGTATTTGTTTAAATGAGACTTCCTGACAGAAAGTCCCTGAAGGTTTGGTGTCCCCCACACCTAACCTGTGGCTAATTCCTTCGCTAATACTGCCCCAGAGCTGCTGGGGGGTTAGTAGTGCTCCCGAGCAGGAAACGCCTCTGTGCTCTTTTTTTCAGAGAGCAGAGTGAAAAGGTGATTTGTTGGAGGTAGTCTTAATGGAATACAAACTCCCCAGCCCTGGAACACAGGATCACACCAGGTCACTTCCCCTTCTCCACTTCAAACAGTGCAGCGCTTTAAGCCGCTCTGTCTCCATTAGCGAATTTACCACATTCTTCAAGATGTCATGTGCTGCAAACTTCACGTTGGTTTCTGCTGATACCAATGCTTGATGGCATTTTGTAAACCTGCCACACAAAGTATAGGAGCCAAGTCTATCCCTGGTGCAAACCCCACTTCGGCAGCAGTGTGGCCCAGGGTATTCAAATGCATTAGAAAACATTTTGCATCCATCACAGGGTAGTGCCTGTGTGCATGAGGGTCTGCAGTCAGAGGGCTCAAATCATTCATCTCCTTCAGAATTCTCTCAGATCAGCTCTTGCATCTGTGGTCAGTTCGAGAGTATTTGCCATTTTTATGAAGGTGGGGCCAGACTCCAGCCTGTCTGCAGGATAGCAACCGTCAGCTGAAAAGGAAGCTGCAGCTGCATTTGCATCTTGCTCCAGGCTCCCTGGAGGACTTCTCTGGCTAAATATATGCAGTCACGGAGTGGAGAGCTTAGCAGGGTGCTGCACTGCACAGCTTTTTCCAGATGAGTGCTCAGAACCCTGTTCATTAACACTTCCGAATTCATTATGAATATGTGTGCATTAATACTTTTATTCTGTAATATCTGTCAGCAGCATATTTAGGAAAAATTCTTGGGTTTGTTTGAATTTAGTTCATACTGTTGCTTTTGCTATGCTAAATACTTGATAGTTGCCTCTTAACTGACTGCTTTTTGCTGCTCTTTTTCTCTTAGATTTAATATGCCACATGATGACAATCACAAGTGCAAGGAAGATGGAGGTAAAAATCAACAGCATGTCATGGCACCAACACTGAACTTCTACACCAATCCCTGGATGTGGTCAAAATGCAGTAGGAAATACATCACTGAATTTCTGGAGTAAGGCCTTGCATATGCATGTGTTGGGCTGTTTTCACATGTGCATGTGTCCCATGGAGTTCTTCAGTTAATTTGGAGTCCTAGTGCGCAGCGTTTGGAGGAAATCAGAGGGATTTGAGTGTGCACGCATCCTTTACATAGAGCAGGAATGCACTCCTGGCATCCAGTCTCTGCCAGTTCAGCCTCATGATAAGCTGGCAAGGACTGGCCTCTCGATGGGGAAGAATAAGTCTTCCCCCATGGATATTGCTTTTAAGGAATGTGTGTTCTCCTCAAACCTGAAGAATGACTTTTCCAAGCCCTGTGGCCGAGATACGGAGCTGTGTTTTAGAAGGCAGATTGAATCTGCCTTTCTGCTCCACAGGTCAAGATAAAGCCCTGGCACTAATCCATGGTGGGAACACCGTTCCAGGAGCCCACGGGTCAGTTTGATGCCCAGTGATTCGCCCAGTTTGCTGTGATGCCTCCCCATGTGTTGTGATGTGGAACAGAATGAGAGCCACGATGGTGTTCTGGCAAATCCGGGAGCTCAGTCACTTGGGCAGTTCTGCTAATCAGTGATTTTTCTTTCTGAATTCTTTATAAAAATACCAGCGCTTGCTCAGCAACTAAATGCACACTCAGAAATGCTTCTGTCAGGGTAGCTGACTGTGCTGTGGTGGATGGGTAACACACCCTCCTGTGCTTGAGTTTGCAGTAGCTCTTGTAGTGCTTGTTAAATATGGCAAACGTGGTGTGCAACTGCCCTAAGGCTAATTCAGGCAAACACAAGTGGGTTCTGCTCTCATCGCCTCCTGTTTAACACCATTATTCTGATTTCTGTTGTAGCACTGGTTATGGGGAGTGTTTGCTTGATGAACCTTCATCAAGAACTTACACATTGCCTCAACAGCTCCCAGGGCTGATTTATGACGTCAACAAACAATGTGAGTTAATTTTTGGACCCGGATCCCAAGTGTGCCCCTATATGGTAAGTGAAATTTCACACCTTATTTTTCCTGGTTTTGCCAGAGCAAAATAAGGTCTCCTGGGGTTGGAGGAATGGCAGACTCACAGTCCATCAGCTTACTGTCAAGCTTGTGAGTTAATGATAAATCCTAGGGGGTTAATTTCATAAAGGATCATCTGTCTGGTAAAGCACGTGGCACATATTTAATGTTTGGATCTCTCCAATCACTTAAGCAGATGCAGTGTCGGCGACTTTGGTGTATCAACGTCGATGGTGCTCACAAGGGATGTCGAACCCAACACACACCTTGGGCTGATGGGACAGAATGTGAGCCTGGAAAGGTCTGTAATACCTGGTGGTTTGTGCCTCGTGGCTCTGTTTCCTTGGGCTCAGGCTGAGGATATCAGTCAAAATCATCCTACCCTAAGGCGAGTTATGTGGGACATAGCTCTGGCTGCAGACGTGGAAGCCCAAAGCAGCTCGATGTGCTTTAAGCCTGGTGGTGCCTGGGCCATCTCCAGCCCACATAACGTGATTAAAGTCGACTGCTTGGCATAACATTGTTTAAAGCACGTATTCCTTCTGGAGTGCTTATCTTTTTAAATTAATGCCCTTGAGTGAACTTTTGAGCAAAATTTCTGCAAAGCTCCCATAAGCTTTTGTTAGAAATCGCCTCTGCGATGTAAGCAATTAGTAATTCTGTGTAACATAAACTTGTCAGCTGGCTTTTCATCTTGACAACTTCAGAGTAAAATATAGAATCGGTTGACATTTTCTGTGTGGAACATTTTTGGCAGTAATTCATAGAAACTTTCAATTTCCATGTGCAATGTTAATTTCCAGCTAGCATTGTGGTTTCTAGAATAAGTGTTTAATTTTTAGTTGTTCTTATCTGCAGAAAAATAGTTGAGAGGATTTTTCTTTTATTGAGATACTGAAGCTTTTGAATAAAAATGCTAACTGGTTCTTATCATTTGTGTCTGAACAGAAGTATTCTCCATCTGTGGCTAGTAAAAATAGTGTGATACCATTCTACATGGTATAGCTTAAAATTTTGCTTTTCTGGCTCTTAAGATCAACATTAATAATAATGTTTTCTTTAGAAAGAGTCAAAGTTTTGAATCATAGTCTTTCAAATATATTTTAATGAAAATTCTGGATGCTATTTTAAATATCATTTTCCACACAGGCTGTGGAATTCTTTGGTAATTCATCTTTTGTTGCATGTGTCTGAAAACTCGATTGTTCGATGAGATTTGACTGATTTCCTTCAGGACAATGAGCATCATGTGTCAATTTGCCTTCCTTTCTCAGGGAAAAGTGCAGTTACAAGTTTATTTTTATGGTTGAGAATGTGTATTAGAAGTGTGGTTGGAATGTCTATTTAATGGTTTTGTGTAAAATCCTCATATTGAGAGGTAGGCTAAGAGGTAGGCTAATCTGCAGAGTCCCTGTGACTTCAGGCCTTGTGCCCTCAACTTCTCTGTTGGTGAGCTTGGGATCTGCTCACTGCTGGAAGATCAACAATAACTTTGAAATTTTCTTGACATTCCAAAATTCTGGGCTGCACCAAACCTGCAGTTCCCCTTGGGTGTGACCAGAGTGATGTGCAAAGAGCAGCAGCTGAGCAGAGCAGCAGCCCCTCAGAGCCACCCCGTGTCATGCAGTGTCCAGCTGCAGGGCTCTTAATAAAGTCTGTGTGAGCAAAAACATTGCAGGCCACAAATTTAGACAACTTGACAAGTTTAGACAAATTAGACAAGTGTGACCTGAACTTCTCAGCTGAGAGCAGATGGGCTCTTAAGAAAAGCTAATGCAGCCCACTCATGTTCAGGCATTTAAATTTGTTCTCACAAAAGGGCTTTACAGAGTAATTCTTGTGTCTGTGTGTTCATCTGATTCAAAGTTTGGATCATCATAAACTCTGTCCTGCTTGGTATTTACTTGGGGTTGTAAAGTGCTGAGGTGCTAGTCTGAAGAGCTTTTCCTTGGAATAAATTGCTATTTTGGTACTCAGCTGTGGCCAGGAGCCCTATCAAACTGCTCCTTGCTGACTAATGCCTCAAGTCTGCGTGTTTAAAGCCCGTGCTGTATGGGTTGGCAGATGGAGAAAATACCATACCGTTTTTTATGGAGATATCTTTGGAAATAAGGGAGCCTGAATAGCTAAAAAAAAGATCTAACTAAAACTACTGGGATGTAGATTTAAATGGGCTCTAAATTTACTCTTAAATCAAGGGCACTGAAACAACATGGGAGTATTAACTTAGGCATATTTTGCATGTGAGGACACCAAATCTGATATTTCTAAATCAAGCCATAAGCCCAGCCCAGAGTCTGGCTTTGCTGGGTGGTGGTTTTACCATGTTCCACAGCACCAGCTTATTGTCAGGTGGAGATAAATCTCTGAAAGAAAATAAAGACGGTCGTAAATTTGGGCCTCTCTCCCTTGTGGTTTTCAGGGCTGTTTAAAGAATGGTAAGAGGAGCAGATGAATAGTAATGATTCATCTGTGGCAGCAGGTAGTGTATCTGTTACGCATGCATGGAGCTGCACAGCCCCTTCTGCCTGCTGCTAGCCATTCAGCCAGCCAGCCCAAGGATGGGAGCTGGATTTGGGGAATTATCTGGAACTCCACTGGCAAGACAAGGGAGAGGAAAGTCTGCTGTAATGTCTCCCATCCCTGCCAGTGCTCTCCCGTTCCACTGTGTGTTTAGGATATTTTGAATTTGCTCCAGACAACCCCCCTTTTATTCTCTTCATTCTGTGAACTGTAAGCTCATAGGAAAGAGGACCCTGGCAGGCTTTTTAGTTTTTCTGCTGTATCTCAACATAGAAATTATTTTTAAAATATAAAAGGCACAAAGGTTGCACAGCCAGACTTTTCACAGTGTGGTTCCAAGAAGCCCCATTGCGTTTTCATAAGATAATCTTGCTATTTATTTGAAACAGCTGCTCTTTTCCCTTGCTTTGCTTTACCATCAACTCCAAACCCCAAATTTTTAATAAAATCAATGGATGTAGATGACTTCCTGGTTAATACTCAACCATGGGATGGGAGACATATAGGTCATGTCACGGTCTGTTAGCTGTGTTCATTCACTAGTTAGCTATTCAGTCATCTTCCCTGGGTCAGTGGTGCCAAGCATGACTCTGGTTAGATATTTAGCTGTGAGCATCAACATTGCTGCAAGAAATTCTCCACTGGGACAGCAGTGTTGGATTGGTGTCATGTATTTCTGTTATTTAATGATAGCTGTCAGACCTCTTTGGACCTGTATAGGGACCCCAACCTTCAGGTTTTCAACCTCAAAATGCCGGGAGGAGTTGTGCATCATAAGGGTTTGTCCTGCAGCAAAGAAACAGGCATTTCAGCTGATTTTGATTCTGTCCTTTACTGTAGCAGATGATTTTTAGTCAGTTTTGTCTGGGTAACCAGATCTTCAGATGAATGCAAATCCAGGGTATGTTGCAGCCTAGAGACCTTGCTTGTTTCTGAGTAAACACCACATGTAGGACTCAAATTTTGAGGTTTTCTGCTGTCCTGCAAATTGTGTCCATGGGCAAATGCACCTGGGATCATCTTTCTTCATCAGCAGAGGAATGCAACAAGTCAGCCTTTATGGGCAAAAAGTGTCCCATGTGGTGCAGAGCTGGGGTAAACACACCCCAAAGGACACTATTTATACCGTGAAAATGGGGATGGGGCTTGCCAAGATAACTTAATCCCGTTTTCCAAACGAAAGGAAACAAGAGTCATAGCTGGAAAACAGAAGTGTAGACCAGGTCTTGGCAAGTCCCGTGTTATGTCTGAGTGAAAAAAAAACCTTTTTGGATTGAGGAATTCATTTTTCTATTTTATTTGCCTTTTGGATTTGGAAGTTTCCTGCTTTGGATAGCTTTGGGGAGGTTTGACTTTTCCCTGGTGTTTCTCCTCATTGCCTGTCTCCTCCCCTGACGCGGCACAGTTTCTGCAGCTCTCCAGGAAATCTGGTAAAGCCCTTTTTGAAAAGCCTGTGCCTTGAGCTTTGCTGTGCTGCTCAGCACCAATAAACAGGAAATATTCAGTGGTTGCTGTTGCCCTTAGTCTTCATCCCATAAATCATTCTACAGACTCAGCACCTTGCCTTCACTTCTTGCTATTTAAGGGTACAGAGAAAGAAAAATACGGGAGTGACAGACAAAATATAAAGAAGTTCAGTTTTATTTGATTGTAAAATCATTGTGTGTGGCTGAGAAATAAGTGAGGCTGGTTACTGTTGGTTGTTCATAATGCAAAGCAGCACAAGCCCACCTTTGCCATGTCTCTCCTTCGCACGCAGCACTGCAGGTTTGGGATGTGTGTGCCCAAGGAGCGAGAGGCGCCGGTGACAGACGGAGCCTGGGGCACCTGGAGCCCCTTCGGGACCTGCTCGAGGACCTGCGGCGGCGGCATAAAGACAGCGATTCGGGAGTGCAACAGGCCCGAGTGAGTGCACGAGGGGAGGTGCCAGAGGGTGAGATGGGGGAAAGCTGCCCAAATGGGCTGAAATCAACTCTGGCTGTCCCCAGCCCTTGGGTGCCCCAGGGACAGGTGGCTGTGCCCTGGGGATGGGTGGCTTTGGGTGGCACGGGTGAGGCAGGATCTGGTCATTGCTAAAAAGGGTTCTATTCAACAGTGAGGGGAAGGAAAGGCTGATATCCATATGGGTTTATTACCTCCTGTTTTCCTGTGGGGGCACAACTGAGGTCCCACTTCCGGAGGTGTTTTTCTTCCTCCAAAGTTGTGGTTCAGGAAGGAGGGAGAAAGAAGGAGCCTTCCTTTTTCACCATTTTACCCCTGCTTCAGTTGCTTTTGCAGCTGTTCCTACAGGCCTTTATAATAAAGTTTTCTGCCGTTTTATTCCTGCTTTGTCTGGTTTTGCAGCTTTTGGCTGCTTTTGCAGCTGATCCTTTATACAGTTATATTTCAGCTGGTGCAGACTAGCCAAACCTCAGCAGAAATCTGTGCCCCATTAAAAAGTGGCACTCAAAAATGTTTCCTGTCAGCCTGGAATGCAAAATCCTGCACCCTTGGAAATGGCAGGGAATTTTGCTGTGGGCTTCAAGGAGACAAATATGTGGCTGGTGCAACAGCAATAGCTTGAGCAACTGGTATGAAAGCAGCCTGTTTACGTAAATTGTGAATTGTGCTGGTTTCTGTTTAACTGCCTTCTTGCAGAAGAAGGGGTGGGCAGGAGGCTTTCTGGGCTCTCATTTGGGACTGAGACACAGAGAGGAGAGGGGTCTGCAGGGCTGGTTGCACTAAGGGGTCTTAAAAAGATTCCTCTTTCTCATCATTGCTGTTGGGTGGCTTATTGCCAGGGAAATTGTCAATAGGGATGTGCCAGTGACAGTTTCATCCCTGCTAATTGGGGAAGGGAGAGCTTATACCTGTGACACTGGGGTGTAGTGACAAGAGAGGCTGCTTAGCACAGCTGAGCAAGTGTCAGAAGTTGAGGCTGAGAGGGTAGGACACCAGCACATTAATTAAAACGATTCTAAGAAACACTCAAATGCAAAGAGCTCTCATCTGGCTGTGCTGAGTCAGCACACTCCGTATGGTCTTCAGTAGCCATGGAGAGACAAAAACAAAGCATCTCTCCAGCTCTGCTGCCAAAACTTTGGATGCTGTCAGTGAGACGCATTCCCGTCTTCTCAGAGGCATCTGTTTGGACTGATAGCTTTTTGTGAAAGAAAATCTCCTTTATCCTAAGGGCTAGCCAAGGGATTTTAAATTCCATCTTCCCTGATAGCTTGTGTTTTGTGTCTTGGCGCTTCAGGAGGTGTATTGCTGTGGCTGGGATTTGCAAAAGCACCTAAACACGCTTGGCACCAAGCAGCCTGAGAAATCCTTGTGATTGATAGTGGTTATTTTCCAGGGCCCCTTTCCTGAGCCGTGTGCTGGCGCTGGCCTCTCTTCTCCAGCCCCTTACAAGGTCTCTGTGAGAAGTCATCTGTCCTGGCATCATCACAGAGCTTTACACTGACTGTTGGTTTGTGCCTATTAATTCCTCATCACAGTGTGAGCCCCCATCACCTGTGTCCTTGTTATCATGGGGCTGCTAAGACAACGCAAATGGATGAGCCTCTGCTGGGTACTCTCTTGCCTTTCCCCTTTCTCAAAGTACTTCAGAAATAGACAGTTTCTCCCCTGTTATAGAGGGCAGCAAACCCAACCCAGATACCTTGCATAACATCTGAAATAGTTCTCAGTAAATCTTTTGTATTCAAAGATGGTTTCACCTTTTACAGTTCTTTTCTCTGTGTGAGGATCTGGGGTTCTCACATCCAGTGAAATATTGTGTTAAATCTGGCATTGAAAATTACATCCATTCCCTTCATGGTATAGAAAGTAAGGCTGCAGCCCCTGCCTCTTCGTAGAGTGCTCTGGCACCTACATGGATGAGTAACTTGCAGGGATGCAGGAAGAGTCTGAAACAGCACTTCTTGGCAGGGTGTCTGTACCTGGTACTCCAGAACTACTGGGAATTGTGTGCTGTCCTCAAGGTCTGCAGGTGAAAATTCTCAGGGTGATGGATTAAGCATCACGTATTTGAGACCTGTTGGGGGGAAATGGGGGTGAGACCCCATCACTCCCTGGGCTTGAGAGTTTCTGGGCTGCTTGGAGGGAGTGCAGTGGGTCTGGGGTGTGTGCAGGAGCTTGTAAGGGAAAAGATATTGGATTGAAAGTGTGTCCACACTGGCTGTTAATTGATCAAATAGATGATTCAGAGAGAAGGGAAATGGAAGCGAAACAAGGAGGTTTCTATACATGTACTGCTTTCACTTCTGTCTCTGTGGTACACTGTTGATTATCCATAAAAATATTACACAGAGTGAAGTATGTTGTATTTCTTCATGACACTGAAAATCGATGTTATCCACGGGTGACTTATTTTCAGGGTCAGGTCTTTCTGTCCCTCAGATTCTGTGAAAAGCAATGCTGGTTAAAAACACTCTGAAACTGTCAGGGGGTCTGGAGCTGTTTTTAAACGTCAGAAGTGTGAGTGTGCTTTGGCCCCTAGCAATGTCTGCAAGGAGATTTGCTGACAGTTTGCAACAGGGTGGCAAGCTTTAGCATCCTTCAGTTTGTGGTGTGTCCATGTGTCAATGTTATCTCAATCTCAGAGGTCATGTCTAGAGAAGAGAAAACTAAATAGTAGCTTGGGATCTTTGGATTTTATTGGACATACTTTTTTAAAAAAAAAAGGTTCCTGCATGTTCTCCTTAATAGTTAAGAGTTTAATTTTAGTTAAATTTATTTATGTTGGAAGTGATGTGGTTACCATAAAAATATTGTAATTGCTTTTTTTTTTAAGAAATGCCCTCTTAAAGATTTGTATAACTCAGAGGCTTTGTCAAAAATCACTGCAACAGTCCTGCAGTGGCACAAATGCTTTTGAGCTGAAAATGATGAGTCCTGTTAACTCCCCCATGAATGACTCAGACTTGCCCAGGTCTGGAGTTTGCTGCTGCCATGATAAAGAAGTTTCCCCATGTTCTGTGTAGTGAGGTGGCTGAGAAATGTCCCTTTGTGTCTGGAGGTAGCTGATGTGCATGCATGGGATGGGCTCTGTGTTGGGGAAACTCCCAGCAATTGCCATGGTGCCTACAAGACAAGGAAGAGTTTGGGCTGTGTCTGCAGGGGCTGCTGTGCTGGGATAGCCCTGGAGCTGTCCTGAGTGTCACCAGGAAAGTTACTTCGAAATAAGTTGTTTGTCACAACGAGGTGGACAACAGTCTAAATCAGTAAAAACCAGGTTTATACTTTCTCCTCCACTTGGAACTGGTGTAAAATCAGTCTGTAGTCAGGAATCTGTGCTGGACACTGTGGTTGCTTGGGCTTTTTATCACTGGTACTTGCTTAATTGCAATCACCAAAACCTTTGCAAGTGACACACATTTTATTTCCATACAGCGTGTGAGAACTGCCCTCAGAACAGGCAGAGCTGGTGTTAGTAGCTATTGCTCAGGGCTGTGCCTGAGGACAAATCATGCCCTGTGGCATTTAGGATAGGACTAGAGGGGTCTGCACCACAGCAGTGAAGATCTCAGTGACTGGAAAATGCTGGCAGGAAAAATGCCATGTGTGTAGCTGGTGATGCTCAGCATCTCACCTGCAGCTGCTCACGGAGGCAGCTCCTTCTGCCAAAGCTGAGAGCACCCCTAGTGTGGTGCTGATGGGATGGTGGGGAGTCTGCCTGCCTTTCCCTGCTTTGCAGGCAATCTTTTGGCAAGGGCAGGCTGTTCTGTGCTTCTATCTCCCCATTTGTTTCACAGGAACTCTGCTACTTGAGTCACGACAGGTTTTCAAGCATAAGAGTGGAGAATTGTTATTTGTGGGAGAAAAAGGACTGCTGGGCTTCCTGGGTGGTGGAGGTGCAAAGGTGCTAAAAAAGTTGTGTTTAGCTGCAGGAGCTCATTGACTCACTGTGTGTAGAGCCCATTGTGCATGTGCAGAGGGTGCTGTCCCTTTTGTTAGAGGTGCTGGCTGCATGCAGCGTGGAGGTCCCATGGTGAGCATCTCTGTTCTGAGGGCAGGGGTGGTTCCCATTTCTCACTTGTTCATCTGCATCTTGAAGGGTCTCCAAGCATGCAAACTTTGTGCATGTTCCTTCCAATGAGGCTCAGGGGGAAGATGCATTTTGCCAGCATCCCTGGGGCACAGATGGGCATCTGGTTCCCAGGCAAGGCAGAGCTGATCCTGAGCAGCAGCCCTGGGAGGCAGGAGGTGTGGGTGCCAGGATGTTGGAGCAAGTCGCTCTTCAGATTGCACTTCTTGCTAGTGCAGGCACTCATTGTTGAGGGGGATGGGTAGAAGTAGGTTTGGTGGTTATTTTGATGTGCAGCTCATTCCTGCACCACTGCTGGCAGCAGATGGAATGGGAGAGGCTTTTTCGGTCCCCAGAGTGATGTTCTCTGGAAAAGGCTCCATCTACATATGAGAAAAATAGTTTTATGACTACAGCCCTGAATCTGGGACTCAGGCAATTTAAAATTACAGTTTCTCCTAGGCTTATCCACTGGCTTTTATGTGGCTTGGATGGGATCTCTCTCCCCAGTTTATACCAGTGTCATCCTGCTATAAAATGGGGGTAAATTATTTATTGGCCATCTTTGCTGCTTTCTGGAATACATGGAGATAAAGTTGTTTCAAAGTGCTCAGCATTACCTTTTCTAACATTTGGTGCTAGAAATCCACAAGGACTAAGTGCTGCCTGACCTTTCAGCCTCTGCAGGGAAGGAAGACTTTTCTCCTGTGATGTTTAGTTATTTGCAACCCACTAGATCAAATGCAAATTCTCAGCCACAAAATCCATAGGACTGATGGGGTTATAAGGAAAGATTGGCCTCAGTGGGATACCTCAGTGTGAAAATAAATCCTCCAGTAGGGAGGCAGATGTTGCTCTTCCTCTCTGGCTTCTCTCACTACCATGGCATCCATCAGAAAGCAAATATTCTCTTTTTTATCCCTGTTAACATTGCATATGTGGTCTTTTTTGTTAGAGATTGGCATAATCTTTCCTGCTTGTCAGCCTGGGATATTAATTAAAGATATGCACAAAGACAGAGCACACAAAATACTGCTGCAAATCTTGACCGTACTGAACAGCTTGCAGAATTGCAATTCCACCTCATTTCCAGCCTGGTGTTGTCTCTGCAGACCCAAAAATGGTGGGAAATACTGTGTGGGTCGTCGCATGAAGTTTAAATCTTGTAACACGGAGCCATGCTCGAAGCTCAAGAAGGATTTTCGTGACGAGCAGTGTGCCGACTTCGATGGGAAGCACTTCAACATCAATGGGCTGCCCACGAATGTGCGCTGGGTTCCCAAATACAGTGGCAGTAAGTGGCTGGGGTGGGGGGAGATGCAGATCCTGCATTGCTGCCTAGGAGTGAGGCTGTGCAGATAACATGCTTCTGGTTTCCCTCCCTGCCCCTGCAGTCCTGATGAAGGATCGGTGCAAGCTCTTCTGCCGGGTGGCAGGGAACACGGCCTATTACCAGCTGCGGGACCGGGTCATCGACGGGACACCCTGCGGCCCCGACACCAATGATATCTGCGTGCAGGGCCTCTGCCGGGTAATCATTCTCCCTCCTCTTCACCAAAGGGGGATGGCAGTTTTGTGGGGCAGCCTGTGCTTCAGGTTGTTGTTGGTGTGTCCTCTTCAATCGGGGGCTGCCAGCAGCATCTGCAGACTCTGTGAGCCCCAACTGGTCTGACACTTGTGCCAACTTCCAGATTTGCAGCAGAGCCCCACATGGAATAATAGAATCATTTAGGCTGGAAAAGACCTCTGAGATCAAGTCCAACCATTAACCCACCACTAAACTGTGTCCCTGAGTGCCATATCCACATGTCTTTTAATATCACAGAGAGGGTGACTCCCACCACTGCCCTGAGCAGCCTGTTCCAATGTTTGACAACTCTTTTGGTGAAGAATTATTTCCTAATATCCAATCTAAACCTCCCCTGTTGAACATGAGGCTGTTTTCTCTTATCCTTTTGCTTGTTACCTGTGAAAGGGCCTGACCCCCACCTGGCTACAATTTCCTTTCAGGTAGTTGTAGAGAGTGAGAAAGTCTCCCCTGAGCCTCCTTTTCTCCAGGCTGAGCTCCCCAGCCACTCCTCATCAGATTTGCTCCAGTCCATTCACCAGCTCTTCTTGGGATACACTCAAGTGGAAGATGTTTGCACATCTGCCCTAAGTTACTGAGGGCTGGGGAGTTCTCAGCCTAAATCCCAATGTTGCTTCCTTCTGTGCTTTGCCCCAGTTCTTTCTGATCAGACCCCAGAGCCTTTTACATTTCCGTTCGTGATCATTTTTTTCGCTTTTCTCTATGGGAACAATTGATGCAAGAATTTTTCTCTAGCAAAGGCATTGCCTGGTGCAAACAGCCATTCTAATTCTTGCTTTGTAAAGAAGCCTTTTGTTGTAAAACCTTGTGGGATGGCCACACTGTAAATCAGTGGAAAAATGTGGGGGAAGCAAAACAGTTTATCTCGCGGCAGCCTTTTGCACACACAGCTTTTGTGTGCCTTAATTAGGAGGTTTGTCAATGCTGTTCTAGTCTGTATTTGCTCAATCTGGGTTTTTTTTTCAATTTTTCTCTTAAAGCAAGCTGGATGTGATCATGTGCTGAATTCAAAAGCAAGAAGAGATAAATGTGGTGTTTGTGGTGGGGATAATTCTTCATGCAAAACTGTTGCAGGCACATTTAACACGGTGCATTATGGTAAGAATCTGTTGCTAAAAACTTTATAGTGAAAAGTGTGGGTTTATAAAAGCCATTATGGCACTTAATCTACAAAAACACTGATGTAAAACACAAAATCCTTCTAGCTATAGTATATTCCACTTTATAACTATTTATGCTATCCCTAAATGAAAAGTATCAGCTTGTGTAATGTAAGGTAATTTTGCTCATTTCCCTTCCCCTGTAGAAAGCCAATGAAATGTCTGTGTAATAGCCCTGACTTTCTGTTCAATCTTTCCCAGGTTATAACGTTGTGGTTCGCATCCCAGCTGGTGCAACTAATATTGATGTGCGTCAGCACAGTTACTCTGGGAAACCAGAGGATGACAACTACCTGGGTGAGTTGTACTCCTTATTTCAGTCCAGAAATCTGCTTGGTTGTCTGGTTGCGGTGATATATCCACTGGCAGCTCTCTGCTAGGGAGGTTGAAGAATTCATTTAAGGAAGATGTTTTCGTGGTGTGAATTTATCTATGTCGGCCAAAAATTCAGCCTTCTTTCTTTTTTTTGTTCATGCCATCCTAGATGCAAAGTTTGGGAGGTTCACCAGTTATAAGAAATATTCGCTTAGGGTGTGTCTAGGGCTGTGAAGGATGTTGAGCCTGGGTGGGAGCTGAGGCACAAAGCTGGGAACCAAACAGGATTCTGAGCTCTGCTGGAGTCTCTTCACTGCAGTTTTATCTCTGCTGTCACCATGCTTTGGCTGGAGGGTAAATGTTCCATACCCTCAAAGATGTCTGTACAAACACATACAAAGAGAAATTATTTTCTTTTCTTCTGAAAGTAATAATTCTCATTTCGCTTAGACAGAGCCCTTCTTGTCCCTGTCTGACAGTGACACGTAACTGTAAAGAAATACCCAGCACCAAAGATGTTGGTTTGATTTAAACCTAACAGTAACTTGGTCTTTGGCTGTTGGACTTTCATAGTCACTGTTTTCTCTCACCTGTGGCTATGTCTCTGGAGGCAGATGAAAATGCTTTTGTGGTGCTAAGTTAGACCCCTCTGCTGCATGCACATCTGTGCCGTTAGCATGGCCATGAGGGTCTTTTCCACCATGATCACTAACTCACCCCATCAATAGTTCTGTTTGGGTTCAATAGCAGAGATAATACAAATGAACAAAAAACTGATGTTATGCCTGCCAGCTAAAGGCTGATTTTGCCATTAAGTCCTGTTTGGGGTCTCTCAGAGTCTCTGGTCCTCCTCTTTACACACCCTGTGCCTTGCACCACCAGCCATGTTCCAGTAGCATGGGGTCCTGTATTTACATCTCTGAACAGGGCACTTCATCTTGTTTTATCTCACCAAATTCCTGTAACTGGGTATGTCAAAAAGGGGAGTTGGCTGGTGGCCTCTAGCCCATCAAAGGTAAAGGGACTCACTTGAGAAAGAAGTACCAGAGACTACCATGCACCAAAGGGAGGCAATGCTGACAGCCTTGGCTGTTGCTCTGCAATGCCATCCATGTGACTGAACCCTTCACTGAGGCACAAAGATGAGGTGGTGCAGCATGAATGCACATCAGTACCCAAAAAACCTTACTGAGGTCTCAGAGTTTTCTGTCTTGGGGGAGGGAGGCAAGTTTTATTATTCCTCTTTCCTGGGAAAAACAATCCTGTCTATTTTGTGTCTATTCAAACTGGTTCACCCCATAAGGCGCCCCAAACTTCTCAGCTCTTCTTGGAGGGCCTTTAATCTTCTTGGGAAGCAATGAAATCAAACCTGCTTTAATGTTGCTTTAATATTGCTGGGAAAGCATCTCTTCACATTAGGCCTGACTAGTAGCAAATGAGAAGTGTGCATGTGTCCACTTATTTTGCAGCTCACTGAGTGTGAAATCTTGGGCCCTCGGTTACTGTGAACCTTGTAGTTGCTTAACAATTTAGGAGGAATTTGATGTTGTCATCAAGTCCAAGATGTACCTACTGTTACAGGAGATACAGTAAAAGGGAAGGAATCCTTTAATGAGTTTTACTACTGCTTAATAACATTAAGGCCTCCAAAGTGTGCAACTTGGTTGAGTGTAGCCTCTGCTTTGTGAAGTTTTCTCCATCTATGTCTGTTTGCTACTGAGCACTGTTTTGCTTCATTATCTCTCCTCATTTGATGGAAAAACTTTCCTTTTGGTGTTTTGGTGTTAAGTTTAGATTTTTCAGTACAGGGGCTTTGTAGTAACGTAGCTGTGATGGGTGAAATGGTGGGGAAACTAACTTAGGAAATTAGCTACATAATCGCATTAGTGTGAAGTTGTGCAGCAGACTGCTGTTTTCAGGAAACTGTTCCTTTTATAAAGCATTTAGGCTTTAAGCCTCCAGTGCTCTCACATACCTTAAGATTTGGAATAATAAAAAGTATGGGGGGAGGAAGGAGAGGGAGAGAAAGGGGGAGATACTGACCAAGCTCCCTGTAATTATATACTAGAAAATTATGTTTAGGTAATTAGGGGGTGTACATTTTCCCTAAGAACACACCTGAAAACACCAGGGAAGCCACCCTATCCACACAGCTAATGGAAAGGTCTGGGCAGGATTGTTTCTGTGATATAGGGGATACAGCGTGTGTGTGCTCTGTGCAGCAGCCAGCCCAGTGTGCCTTTTGGATATCTCTGCCCTGGATTATGGGCAAACTGTTTAGCAACAACTTCAGGCATTCAGCCTTCATTTTTAAGAGACTTTCCAGTGAAAAAAAGGAGAAGGCACAATGCCTGCAAGAGTTCTGCTGCTCTCTTTACATCCTTTCTGTTTGAGAGTGGCAGTGGGCTTTTCCTCCCACCCCCAAGGGAAAGTAGCACTGAGAGCGCATGACCCATGTTATTATGTACGTATGAGTTAATTCTGCCTCTTTAGTTCTTGTTTTTTGCACCTATGCAGCCTTATCTAACAGTCAAGGAGACTTTATATTAAATGGAGACTTTGTCGTCAGTATGTTTAAAAGGGAAATCAAAGTTGGGAATGCTGTGATCGAATACAGCGGCTCCGATAATACTATTGAAAGGATTAATTCTACAGATCGGATTGAGCAAGAAATAACGCTTCAGGTGAAGTATATGTTGTGTGTATGGAAAAGCCTGCCCAGCATTATTGGACTGAAAATAGTGGGCAGTGATATCTGTTGGTTTACTCTGCTTCATTTTTCTTCCTCTCAGGTTTTATCAGTGGGCAATTTGTACAACCCTGACGTTCGTTACACATTCAATATCCCCATTGAGGACAAACCTCAGCAGTTTTACTGGAATGAGCATGGCCCGTGGCAGCCCTGCAGTAAGCTCTGCCAAGGTGGGTGCTTGGGAAGGCTTAGTTTTGTCCTGGATTCGTTTTGGGGGCTGAGCAGTGCTGTCATGTCCCTCTGTTTGATTTCGTTGAGATTCTCACCTTGTGGGTGTGATTGTTTCCCTGGTCTGCAGTAGTAGGTAACATCCTATAGGGTCCTTCTGGGTTTCAGAGCAGGGCACCTTACACCCCTCCAAGCCAGGTGAGCCTCACCTGGTTTGCAGGTGGGGAAGCTGAAGCACAGAAAAGGTCATGTGGCATTTCCTTGGGCTGCAAAATGCACAGTGTCTGGTTTTGGGTCTGACATCTGGCACCTGCCAGTGCTCACCCTGCTAAATACTTACTCAGAGCGCATCCTTGCAGGAGTGCTGCATCTCTCTGCCTGTGTCCATCCCATCTGCAATAAACCCCTTCTGCTCCACTTAGTCTTGGACCCCTCTCCGTGTTTCTGACAGAGGTAGAAAAGCACACCTAAACATCTCTTAAATGCTACTATGGAGGGTGTAAGAAAAATAACGCAATTGATCACTTTGCTGCATGACTCAAACCAAGTTCTGGTTTTCTCTGTGCAGGAGAACGAAAAAGGAAGCCTGTGTGTAAGAGAGAGTCAGATCAGCTCACAGTGTCGGACCAGCGATGTGATCGAATTCCCCAGCCTGACCCCACCACTGAGCCTTGTAACACAGAATGTGAATTAAGGTGCACTCTGCTCAGCTGTGTATATAAATAACATTGTGTACTAATTATTTACTCCTCTTTCCTTTCACTTCTCACCATAATTCCCTTTCTCGCCAGCCTGTACTAGATTTTGAAAAAGGATTAGTAGTTGCCTCTTTGTCAACCAAGAGGGATTGACATCCACCAGTGGTGTTTTGAGAGGCACTTTTCAATGTTTTTACATTTCTCTTGTTGGATTCAATTGGGGCTAACTATAACAAAAATTCTCTAATACTGAAGTCTCCCTGTGCAGTACAGGGCCTGAAATTTGCATGTGCCTGAATCAGAAATGCTCAACACCATTCTACATATAGCTTGCAAAGAGGGGAAAGCATATACTTTAAGCAAAAACGTAACTACGACTTGGATTTATCATTGTTTATTTAAAGCAAAGAATAGGCTTAAATGTAGAATGGGTTTGGGGCTGTCCCCAGACAATTCCTGGCAAGCCGGAATTGATGGAGCACAGCCTAAATCATCACAACCCATTTTCCTTTAAAAAGCAATCTGTTTTCCTTTCTGGGGCTTAAATATGGTGGCATTAAGCGGCTGCTGGTGAAGCAATTCAGATGGCCAAGTTTCCCAAGGGGTTTCTCCAGCCCTGTTAAACTGGGGCTGTGCAGGGGCTGTGCGGGGCTGGGTTGTCGCGGTAACAGCTGTTGCCATTGCAACAGGTTGGAAACTTGAGAAGGGCAAACGCAGGAGTCTGAAAAGCATGCAGGGATGTGAGGCTCCCACCAGTCAGGAGCTATTGACTCCAAATCCCCTTGATCTTATTCTTCTCTGGGCTGTGCTGGAGTTTGCTTTCTCAGCTTGGAAGTGGGGCTCTGTGCTCCCTGTACAGGCATGGGCAGCAGCCCGAGGGTCTCCAGGACCCCCAGAGGACATCACTGCCTCCTCCCCCAGGAGCCATTCCTGTGAGGTGTGAGGGGCAATGGGCTTCTGTTGGCTTCAGGATCTCCAGCATCTTCCTGGATCAGGCCTCATGTCCAGCATCTCTTTCACAAGCTGGGCTGCCATGAAGCAGGAGTGTATCCCAACAGGGGTGTTATCCCCACATGGGACACCTTGTCCATCCAGGAGGCAGCAGGGTGGAAATCTGTCTGTTGAGATGGAGCACCTGCTGATACCTCTGGTGCTCAAGTGTCTTGTAGAGCAAGTCATTCGCTTGTCCTTTGGAGAGCTGAAACTGCTTTGTGGGTGTCCTGCCATGTGGAACCCCTCTCAAGTATGTGCAGGTCATCATCTGATGCTGTATTTTCCAGCTTTTTAGAGGCTGAGGTGGCACTCCTGCAGGGGAACATGGGGTGGAAAGCTTTCGTAACACTGTTCCTTCTTTGGCCATGAGCTCCCCTTGCCAGCTTGGCTGGTCCCACAGGGTCATAGTGTGGCTTTGCTGTCTTTGTTTTGCTCAAGAGAGGCCTGCTGACAGATCCTTCCCTTCAAGGAGCAATGCCAGGGTTAATTGTAAGTCCCAAAGCACTGAGCAGTGTGACACAGAGCCAGAACCTCCGGGTCAAGAGCATACATTCCTTATTTCTGTCAAACACCCTTGAGCACATTACCTGCAGAGCCCAGGGCTGATGTTTGCTGTCCTCGGCGCAGGTGGCACATCGCGAGGAAGAGCGAATGCACGGCGCAGTGCGGGCTGGGCTACCGCACCCTGGAGATCTACTGCTCCAAGTACAGCCGCCTGGAGGGCAAGATCGAGAAGGTGGATGACCGCTTCTGCAGCAGCCAGGCCAAGCCCAGCACGAGGGAGAAGTGCACTGGGGACTGTAACGTGGGAGGGTGGCGGTACTCGGCCTGGACCGAGGTAAGGGATGCTCCGTGGTGCAGTGAAAGCTGCTTCTTGCACAGGGGAACGTTGGGCTGTTTAGGTTGCAAAGAGAATATGTATAAAATATGGCCACAGTGGTTCTGCTTTCATTGCTTACTCTGCAGGACACTTTAGTCTGAATCAGCCTGATACTCCTTACCTTCCACTGTATTTAATCTGTACTTTAAGCATCTCTCTTCATTACACAAAGCCCTGCTAGCTCTCTTCTGCCATCAAAGCCATCACCACTGCCAGGGGATGGGGAGGACATATTGCCAACATCAGAGGACTTCTGAAATTTGTTTCCTTTACACATCTTACCTTTTGCGTGAACAAAAATTCCCCCCCTTAATGCAGGGACCAAGAGATTGACGAGCCTGTGAATTTCCAGGGAGGGTGCAGTGAAGGGGGGCTGGCTAGTCAGAGAGAGTTCATCTCTCCCAAAGTGAGAACGAACAGCAGCCATTTAGGAGAACTGAAAGGCAACACTTGTAAAAGTAGTAATGGGGTTATAATCTAAAATGAATTTGTGAAATACATTGCCAGAACATTTTATTAAGCTTAGCGAGATTGGCTTTTTAAAGGAATATATAAAGTAAAAACCTGTTACTTAAAGTAGAAATTGTTCTTCCGGAGGTTTCCTGCAGTCACTCCACAGTGACTGCAAAGTGGGAGGAAGCAATAGCAGTAGAGTGGCAGGAAATATTTACTGGGTGTGTGTCCCTCTCAGTGCTCCAAGAGCTGCGGCGGGGGCACGCGGCGGCGGCGAGCCATGTGTGTGAACACCTACAACGACGTCCTGGACGACAGCAAGTGCAGCCAGCAAGAGAAGCTGACGGTGCAGCGATGCAGCGACTTCTCATGCCCCCAGTGGAAAACGGGCGACTGGTCCGAGGTAGGTGCTGCTCACCAGGGTGGGCTCACCCTGCTGGTCCTCCACCCTGAGGGGCTGGTGCCTGCAAAGAGGTGCTTCCATCCCTGCTCGTGTGTCGTGATTGTTTGTGCCTCCTATAGAAGGTTTCCTCAAGCCTGTGCACGAGGGTGCTTCAGACAGGCAGCAAAGTCATTGGCCTTGTTGCCCCTGGTCAAGTGGCTACTTTCCTCCCTGCAAAGCCACAGGGGGTAAATCCTCTCCAATCCTGCGGTGATTTCTCCCCAGTTTTGACACAGTTCTGCTGTACATTTGGGAAGAAAAATACCTTCTGCCCTCATTTTCCCTTGAGATTGTCCTCAAGAGCCCTGGCAGCTTTGGCTGTCACTGGAGGGCAGGATTTCACCCTGCTGATGTTTTGCTCTGCCTCTCTCTGCTGTTTATTACCTCTTCCACTGCTGCTGGTGTCTTTTGTAATGCAGCAAAACTGTCTTGATAGGTTTGTCCCTGCAGCAGGACTGCGGGTGCTGGAGAGCAGTCTTCAAAGGGAGCTCATCTCCATTGTGGCCAAATTTCTCTTGTTTCTGTGAATCATGTTCTTTTAGGACATAGTGAAAGCAATTAAATGGGAACAGGGATTGTTCTCTACAAAACGTGTCTTCTGATTCGAGCTGGTAGCAGTCCAAGCTATACCAGGGCGGTGGAAGAGGCACTCACAGCCCACAGAAGCCAAGACCCTTAGCATGCATACTCAGAAAGAACAAGTTTTTTAGAAGCACCCTGTTGTGCACAGCTAAAACCCCACAGGGCTGTGCTTTGCCCTGTGTCTGAGAGCTGCTGGAAGTCAAGAGCCTTTGTGGTCTCACTTTGCCCATGCTGGAGGATCCCAGCCTGGCTGAGCTCTCCATGCTCCTGCTCTAGACCAGCTCCTGAGAGCAATCTTCTTCTTGGCAGGATGCTCCCCTGTCTTCCAGGACATGTTGCTAGCTAAAGAGCTACGTTCCGGTGCTTTTTTTTTTTTTAAGCAGTGGTTGCAGTGGGTCTCCAGGTTTATTTTGCAGTGCCAGGGCAGGTGCTGAGCTGGCAGCACATCCCCAGCACCACCTGAGCTCGTGTTTTCTCCTCGCAGTGCTTGGTCACCTGTGGGAAAGGGCACAAGCACCGCCAGACATGGTGCCAGTTTGGAGAAGATCGATTGAACGACAGGTTTTGTGACCCCGAGACAAAGCCAGAGTCGGTGCAGACGTGCCAGCAGCAGGAGTGTGCCTCGTGGCAAGTGGGGCCCTGGGGCCAGGTACTGCAGAGCCCCGCGGGGCTCCCAGCCGGAGGGACCTGGCTGAGGGTGGCTGGGGCTGGGCGCTAGCCTTTCATCCAGATTCAGCAGCATAACTGTGTTAATTGATTTGCACACCAAAGCAGCCCTCTGTTCGCTTGGGTTCAGCGGATAGGCAGCAATAACAGTACCTGCCCTTTGTGCTAAATTTAATCTCTGTCATACTAAATTGGCCGTGATTTTCAAAAAAAGGGGTTTCCAAGGTTACGCTCCTAAATCCATATTTAGGCGCATAAATACATGGCCTAATTTTCACAGAAAAGCTGCTCCCATTGAATAACTTTTGTTGCTTTTAATGTTTTCCAGTTTCTGGGTTAGTGAGGGGTTTTTTTTCTGTTAAAATACAAGTTACTCATTTCTCCCAGAGTGTGCTGGCATCTGCTTTTTCACAAAGCTGTTAGCTCTTGACTTAAAAAAACAGCAACAAACCCAGACCAGTTGTCCCAGTCAGACATATTTCCCATCAGTAAAATTATTCATTAGCTGCTCGTGCTACCATGGGGCTGAACAACCAGTTTTAAAGACGGATATCATGCAGGTTCCACCAGACTCTGATTCTAATGTGTGCAGCAAAGTAAATAATTTCAGTGCTCTCACCTTCATTCCCGAAGAAGCAAGTGAAGCGTGCAAGGCACTGGTGGGTGCAGCGAGTTAAAACTTTGACCTAATTTAAAGCTGAAATGCATGAAGTGGAGAGAAACCAGAAGGGAAGCTGTCTTTTATTTTTGGTGCTCTTGCTACGTGCCTATACACAAGCTGGGCTGATTAATACTTTCTAACCAAAGCAGCTACTCAGAGCCAGTGCTCTTTTCTCCCGTCTGTCTTCTCCCAGTGCACCGCGACTTGTGGCCAAGGCTACCAGATGAGAGCAGTGAAGTGTGTTGTGGGCACCTACGTGTCAGTGGTGGATGATAACGAGTGTAACGCTGCAACCAGGCCAACAGATACCCAGGTAAATCCTGCTGTCTTGTCTCCGTCTTTCCCCAGTGTGTGCATGGAGGCATCCAGGCTACAGCTTCAGGGACATCTTGCTGCAGCAAAGCCTTGCCCTGAATGCCAGTCCTGCAGAGCAGTACCTAGGGCTGCTCTGTGGCTCTTGGAAAGGTGCAACACAGCACCCTGCTTTGATAGAAGTGGGTTCAGGGAGCTCCCATCCAGACCCTCTCCATGTGGTTAACCTTACACTCTGAAGCACCAAAAAGGCAACAGACAACTTATGAGGGCATCAGGACTTTGTGGGGTGAAGATAAATTACCTTTGCTTATGGTTCCTATCTACAGAGCTCTAGTCGTACAATGGGATGTGAGGGTGTGTTCAAATGCAGAACTAAAGCTGGTCTCTAAGAGCTCATGAGCTAAAGAAGCTGCAGTGGATGAATATGGGATAACAACCAGAGACAAGAACGTCGAGACAGTACTTGCTGGCCTCAGAGGTTCAGGTCTTGACACAGCAGACACTTTCTTTGGCTTGCCTGGAGTTGAGGATGCCTGGCTGCAGTCTGGGCTCTCTTGGCTGCAGGACTGTTGCTGTGTGATAAAAATGATGGTGAGGGCCATAATTTCTTGTCTGCTGTATGTGACTATGTAGTGTCTGTGACATGTGCAATTCCAAACACATCCTCCCTGGCCAGATAAATTGAGAAATGTTGCACACCCTTTGTAAATTTGCTAAAGAGGCTTTCCATGCTGTGTACTTGCAAGCAAACATGTAAATTCCCATTTCAAGCAGAGGATATGTCCAAGGTGTCTGAAGGAGCTGAATAAAACAGAATGCTACCATCTCTCTGTCATCTAGGAGAGTTGTAGTGCTGATGCCCTGCCCAGCTTCAGTCTTGCATGAACTCAGAGAGTTTAACTAAGGCCACAACCTTTGGGAAAGAGCTGTTTTTCCCATGTATGGAGACTAGTTGCACTACAGTCAAGGGGTAACAAACCCACCTGTCATCAGTCATCATTTGGCATGCATGCCTCCAGTGTAAGTGAAATCACAGCAAAGCGGAAATCGTGTTTGCCATTTGTCAGAAGCTGCTCTCCCCCTCACAGGGACAATTACTATTAATTTCCTTTTTGGCAAGGACTCCTCAGTGGAGTAAAGTCATGGATGTTCATCATTTCTGTCACCAGACCTCCTGGGAGGTCCAGACAGGACCAGAGCTCTCCTGTGAGGCACCATACAAACACTGAGCAGAATGGCATGCCTGTCCCCAAAACTTCACGTTGCTTGGTGTGTGGTGGAGATCAGCATATGGATATAGGTGGTCTGGTGGGTTGTAGGGAATCAAAGGGCTGCAATCAGCAGCGTAACCTTTATTGTGTGGGCTGCAGGTCTCGCGCTGAAGGACGGGAGCTTTGAAGGGAGATAAAGTTGCTGCTTTGCAGATGTGTGTTCATGCCAGAACTCTTAATGAACTTTCATCTTTTGCCTCAAAAACATCTGGTTTTAATGCGTGGAGATGGCACATGGTTATAGGGATCCCTATTGTAGAATTCCTAATAAGTCAAAAGTCCACAGAGGGTTCTGCACATGAAGGCCTCGGGATATTGAGACCGAGTTTTGCTGATTCACCAAGAGGATACAAGGAGGAAATACAAAGCATGCAGGTCACAGAGTTTCAAGATGTTGCATGTTGTTCATAATTACATTGAAAAGGAGGTAGTTTAACAACACATCTGCAAATTCTTTATTTCCCACTATTCCCCCATCTATTTCCTATACAGGACTGTGAAATAGCTGTATGTCCGCCCCATCCAAATAGTCCCGAAGCCAAGAGGGCCATATCAGGCATTCACAGGACACAGTGGAGATTTGGATCCTGGACACCGGTAAGCACGTCATAATACTTTCAGGATTATTTTACAGTAGACAATGTGTTGTTTTTAAGTGCATACAGCCAACTTTTCATTCCAAAGTCCTTGCAATGTGTGTCAGGAAACTTCCTAGTGGAGTGCTCTTTGCTCTTCCCTAGTGCTCCGCAACGTGCGGGAAGGGAACCCGGATGAGATATGTCAGCTGCCGGGATGACCAGGGCTCCGTGGCTGACGAGTCAGCTTGTTTCCACCTTCCAAAGCCATCAGCCACGGAAATGTGCACCGTGACACCATGTGGGCAGTGGAAAGCCTTGGAGTGGAGCTCTGTAAGCATCACAGTGCCTCTTGCAAGAGACCTCATTGCTGGAAACGTGTTTCATTAATCTGTCATGCTTGCCCTTTTATAAGTGACATTATTTGGGTTTTCTGCTGTTCAGTATTAACAAGAGTTGTCTTTCTGGTTTTCAAAGCTGGAAATGTGACTGTGTCTCCTTTTCCCACTGTAACACAGTGCTCGGTGACTTGTGGTCAAGGTAAGGCAACGCGACAAGTGGTCTGCATCAATTACAGTGACCAGCTAGTGGATAGGAGCGAGTGTGACCCAGACGACCTCCCTGCCACCGAGCAAGACTGCTCCATGTCTCCTTGTCATCCAAACAGCCATGACTACGGCAGGCCCATCCATCCTTTCCCCTATCCGGATCATCGCCTCAAACTGCACCCTGGGGGCAGCCCGAACCGAAACCGTGCACATATACCGGGAGGCAATCAGTGGAGGATTGGTCCCTGGGGTGCTGTAAGTGCCCTGATTCTCTTATTGCTGAGTTTTATTGGGTTTTGTCTCTTTCCCGAGCTAATCCAATCTTTTCTTAAAGTCAGCACACAGGGAAAAGAGAGAGGGACCTTTCTCCTCACTGTCTGCTCTCTGCTCACACAAGCAAGTGTTGCAGAAGGGCTCAGGCATCACTTGTCAGCCTCTCACACCTCGTATCTCCAAGGCTCTCTAGGCAGAAAGCTGACAGCATCATTTTCCATGAGGCAGAGGCTGGCCTCTGCTTCTTGGCTGTCTCCTGGGACATTTACAGCTGTGCAGAGTTGTTGCCAAAGCACAGCAGAGCCTCGATGCCAGCTCTTCTCACTCCAACCAGTATGCAACGCTTTATCATGGAAGTCTCTAAAGGGAATTAAGCACAAATGCGATGTCAAACAGTGCAGCAGGCATTACTCACCTGCTTAAAACTAGGCTGGTGTTTACTTTGCTTAGTCAGCACCTATGTCATTGCACTGTTATTGGTAATAGGTGGTTTTTGTAGCTTAATAATGCCTGTTAGCTGTATTAAACTTCTCGCAGTGCATTCCCACGGTGCAAGGCACTGGGAAGGAGCTGGGAATGCAAATTTATTCCTGGACTCAATGAAGCCGTGGGCAATTGTGTCTTGCAGTGCTCTAGCACGTGTGCGGGGGGGTTCCAGCGGCGGGTCGTGGTGTGCCAGGATGAAAACGGATACACCGCAAATAACTGCGATGAGAAAAGCAAACCCATGGAGCAGAGATCGTGCGAATCTGGCCCCTGCCCCCAGTGGGCTTATGGCAACTGGGGAGAGGTGAGTGCACCATCCATCCTGGGCTGCCTGCCCAGGGCAAGACTTTCATTAGCGGGTGGCTGAAAAATGGGAGAAGAGAGGGGTATTGTGGTGACATTTATTAGAAAGATTGGAACTTGAAGGGCAGCTTCTGATAAATGAGTAAACCCGAGCAACTGCTGGGTGGTGTTTTCATTTCCATTTGTCGTGGGAAAACTTTCTTCCCAGGCAAAAGTAAGTTTTACAAAAATGAAGATTTTTTTTTTTTAAGAGAAGCCTAGTTTAACTGAAGGCCTTTTTTTTAAAAAAAAAAAGCACTGCTCCCTTCTGAAAATTAATCTGAGATGAGCCAATGGAGATGTAAACCTCCAGTACATTGAGTCAGGCAATGTCATGGTGGAGCAGCATGAGCAACTTTGGGGGGGGAGAAGCTGAAGGAGCTGAAGGTCCATCTGAGCCTCACGAGGGAGATTTGGCTGGAGTGGGTTAGTTGGGAACAGAAGCTGCCATTGGTTTTTTGAGGTGCTAGTGCTTTGAGCAGCCAGTTTGGCAGCATTTTTGCTGCCCCGACGGTGATTGCTCTGTCCTCTGCTGACTTGCAGTGCACGAAGCCATGCGGGGCAGGGACAAGGACACGGCTGGTGGTGTGCCAGCGCCCTAATGGAGAAAGGTTTACGGATCTGAGCTGTGAAATCCTTGACAAGCCACCAGACAGAGAGCAGTGCAATGTGCAGGACTGTCCTAGAGATGCTGCCTGGAGTGCTGGTCCTTGGAGCTCGGTACGACCATAAACTCTTTCTCTTTGTGAACCGTTTTGTAGATATCCCCTAACAACAGATTTAATTTGCTTCAAACCAAGGTGCTAATGCTTCATGTCTTAAAACTGCACTTACAGAGGATTATTTACAATATATTCAGAATAACACCTGTTCAGGAAGGGCTTACATTAGGGGAGCTTGAGTCCTTTAATTTAAAAGGCACTTTCTGCTAAGTAGCCACCTTTGTCCATTTTATTACACTGTGCAAGTGCTGTGCATTATGAATCTTGGTTCTGACTGAGTTTTTGCATATGGATTTAAACCTGGCATTTAAGCAGTACGTTTCCATTGAAGTTAAATTGTTCTGCTCTTTAATGGTAATACTGCACTGTGCACCTACTGGCTTACCAGTCGTGTGTTCTCTGCCAAATGCAAGATAACTGGGGAGAATGTGTTAAATGGCATCAATTCCCAGGCATGTACAAGTGTGTATAGATGTGTGTGCAAGTCCCTACCTGCCCACACACAGACCTATATAGAATCGTGTGCATTTGCACCTGTGCTCTATTTCTGTTCCTGTGTATATAGTATGACTGTGATGTACAGTGCAAAATTACCTGTAAGCTATTCTTGTGCATCTCTCTGGTTCTGGAGAGTGATTGTCTAGCTCGATCTCCAGCTGCTGCTCTATAACTAAGCCAGCAAAGGATCAGCAAGGTGCTGGAAGACTTAAAACCCTGGGAGTTTCCCAATAACAAAATAGTGTTTGGAGCAGAGGTGTCTTACACTGCTCCTTTGCCGCTGGAGGAGTCTGCTACAGAGATGCTCTTTGATGGCAGAGCAGCCCTGAACTGCAGGGTTGGGGTGCTACTTTGGGTGTCACACCTTTGAAATTCTCCCTGCCCAGAGCAGCAGCCTCTGCTCTGAATTCTGCACCAAAGCAAGTGCCACCTGAGGCACTTCTGGAGCACTGGAAAACCACGGACCTGTCCATTTTGGAGTGGCCTTCAAACAGATGTCAACCTTTATTGTGTATTTTGTTATAAAAGCATTTGAAGACATTTTTAAAAAATCTGATTCAAAAGCACTTTATAGGAAAAGAAAAAAGAGGCCTGTTTTTTAATGTGTTGGACTTCCTTAATTGTCATGGTTTGAAAAGTCATCTTGTCAAAACCTGCTCTCCTTCTGTGGGTGCTTCCAATAACACCGATGCCTTCAGTAACGCTCCTCAATATTTTTATCATACCTCAGTGAGTTCTGCAATAGCCATAAAACTGCTGAGCTGGTGTTTTTCCGGTGCTTCACCAGTACGAGTGCTATGAAATATTTAATTTGAGGTGCTAACGTACCCCTTGTCCACCAAGCTGGCTGGTGCTAAGGACGAGCGAGGTGAGGTAAGCAGAGGTAGCAACGCGTGTGCTGGCTGCCCCGCAGGATTTGCCAGCTGGGAGGTGCTGCCAACCTTGGTTTACCTGTGCTGGACCATTTGCAAGAGCCAAAGGTGTGGACAGAGTTGTTTCATTCTGGTGTCACTCAGCCTCTTCATGGCTGTCCAGGAGCAGGCTCCAGGGCTGTGCCTGCTCTTTGGTGTTGGAAACACAGGGGCCAGTCCTCTAGTCTGATTTTGGGTTGTTTTCTTTTACCCCAGGAAGAATTCCCTTGGCTCCACGCTGTCCTGTTAGTCTCAGTGGGCTGTCCTTGCTCACTCTCCTGGGCGCGGGTGGGATGTGTGGCAGACAGGTGGAGGGCAGGGACACCCTGTCCTGCCTGCAGTGTCCCCTCCCAGCTGGCACAGGGTCACAGCCCTGGGGAAGGGGCTGCAGGGCTCAGCCCCGGTCATTGCCACCAACTGATGGGATTTTTCAGTCTCATTGACCGAGGTATCCTTGGGCTCTGACGTAGGGGACCCCAGAGCTGTTTGAAGACTGAGAAGTACCTATGGGGTCCCCAGGGCTTTGTGTCCCTCCAGCTGAACATTCCACGTGTATGTCTACCTCGTGCTACTACTGTAGGTAGTAAAGGCCGAATTTTTCTCCTTTAGTGTGGTATCACCTGGATTTGCTTTAGCTCTGTCATCGGTTGCAAACATCATTCTGTAGCTGTACATACTTCATCTGTTGGGATGGAGTGTCACTACCATATTTTTTTGGTCACTTTTGAAACAAGAGTATAGTATTAGCTGAAACTTTTCAGCAGTATGGATTTATGTATTTATGTAAAAGTGTATTTATTTTTCCAATATTGTTATTTAATTTTATATAAATATTGCATACATTTACGATGTTTAATGTTAATGTTGAACAGTGAAAATTAAAGACAAGTAGAATGTAATCATAAATTAATTTGTATAATGATTTCTTGAGTCTTTTGCTAAATTCAGATCATATACTTAGTTTTGGTAACTTTTGCTAAATTTTCTGAAATGGTTCTGCGATGTTCCATCTTTTAACTGGCTTTTCTTTAACTTGCTTTGTTCTCCAACAGAAATTGTCATTCCCAATGATTAAACAAACACAGTTAACAGTGTATGAATTACAAAGTTTGGATAACTAATTTCTTGCAATCATCTGACTGGCTTAGCATTACTCAAGTTTCAGTGAAATTAGTACTATAAAACACATACAAATTCAAGCAGAGAGAGTCTGAAGCATCCAACCCGCAGTCCTCGGGCAAAATTCCACTGGGATTTTATACAGTAAACAAGTGATCTTTATCTGGCTGGTTAAATCCGGGTTTGGAAGAGATAATTAAATGGATAAACAGATTGTATGTGTAAATGATAATTTTACAACAGGAGACTGGTGAGATGTCTTTTCATTATAATGTATGTTCAAAGAGGACTAAGAGGAGGTGACACTTTTATTTCCTTGCTTATTTAAGAACATGTATTTACACACTGCAGCATTGTACACCATGTGATAGACCTGACCTTTTTATTAAAACCATGCTTTAGAAAACGTGCACAGACTATCACCAGATTACAGAGAGTGTTTTTTCTCCTGAATGCTCTATGGTATGAATGCAGATCTCCATACATGCTCTCGAATCCCGAGAGGAAGTGTTGCCATGTTCTCCAGAATGAGGGAGATATTCACAATGAGGATTACCCATTGCTTCACTTAAAACCCAAGGTTTGGTTTTAATAAATATACCCATATATATACCCTATATATAAAATATATGCATAACCTCCCTTAAAACACTTGGCTCGGAACAGATTTGCTCCTTGCAATAATCTCTGATATTTTGAGTTTGCCTTAATATCCAGCTGTATCCTGATACAATTTATGAATAATGCTAAATTAACTTCTTGTGGGCTTCTCATTCTTTCCGACTTAGAAAATGGGCACAGATAAGGTAAAACAATTATATCTCACAGCAGCCTGGTTCAGTTGGGTGAGTCATTTGGGCTTCACTGCACAGAGCAGTGATCATTTGACTTTGAACTCTGGAAAATGGGCAGGTGGGGTTTAGATTTATTTGGGTTTTGTTTGTATAAAAAAAACCAAACTATTATTTTAAAAGTAGTCTGCTTTGTCAGGTACTCGTTACTCTTGGTATCTGAAGTTGGAGTTGCTCATGCAGTGGTTGTGTAGCTCTCAGTGCCTGAAGAACAGCAGATTGTGCTTCCCAGCTCTGTATCCTGCAGGCAGAGGTGCTGGTGTCAGTCTTGGAGGACCTTTTGCCCTAATTAAGAATCAGAACCTTATTGTAAAATAATTCGAATATTAACTGGCTAAGCTCCAAACTCTGTTATTGTGAATGTGAATTCAGGTTTGGGCTAGGACAGCACTGGTTTATTCCCTTGGCAGGAAGCCAGTGGCATTGATGGCTTTGCAGGGCTCTTTTGCTGCACACAGAGACAGAGCAGTAAAGGGGCTCTGGACTGGGTGGGAAGTGGAAGAACTGCCTGGCCAACATCTGTGTCAGGCAGCTGGCGCTCAGGAATTTTAATCTTAAAATTTATGTCAGTGGAAACTTTGGGTTATTTGTATTTAATTCTGTCAAAGACCCAACATGTTCTTTACAAAATGCCTTCCCCATGCAGCTGGCTGAAAATAGGCTGTTCAACAGCAATATTCTCTGTGTCAGTGTTCTGATAATGTTCTTAGCAGGCAGGATGTCAGGTCTTGCTAAGGCAGAAGTGATAACCAGGGACAGATTTGGTTGCAAGTGTATATAACTCTGCTGGTTCTCCTCCTCTCCTCTGCAGAAAATGAATTTGCTGTGACAGCAGCATTACTGAGCTGCTGTTGGGGTTTTGTTTGAAGAGTTCAGCCTGTTGCTCCTCTGAGGCAGTGGTGAGGGATGCTCCTGCATCTCGCTCCTCACCTCAGGGCCCACAGCTGGTGGCTCCAAGGCAATCACAGGTGGGCAAAGCCAGTGGTACCCAGCTGCCCAGTAGAGGAACAGCTTTTTCATCTCTTTTTATGCTAAAATCTCCAGGTTTTGTTTCCTCTGCATTTTTACTTTTTGCCTACCATCACCGTCTTTCATTGCTACTTCTGTTTCTCCTTAAATAAGGAGAACTGTATAGATACACTTTTGTTGTCAGTTCTCTGCCTCCTCTTTGCTGGTGTTGATGCTCCATTAGCAGGAAAACAGCCATGGAAGCCCATCAGCTACACCCTGGGGCACTGTGTGCTTAACACTGAGCCAGCATTTTAGTGATTTTCTGGATTGACTCCTCACAGAACTCATTTCCTACAACTTAAAGCTCAGCTGTTGCAATCCACTCTCCCCCTTGCAGGCCAATGTGTTTACACCCCTCATGACCTTTTAGTCTGATGGAGAAGTAAAAGGACTGGGCAGCAATGTCCCTTCTAACTTCCCTAATCCGGTGACTAAATGCTGGGGAAGCACCAGGGAAATGAGCTGCAAAGAATCTCCTCTGCTGTCCTTCAACAGCCGCTGCTGTTGCCACTGCCAGGGCAGACAGGAGCTGAACCAGTGGTTAGAGTCACGAAGGTTATTTTCAGGTATCTTATAGATTTTCTCTTCCTTTTGCCCCCACACAGTGCATCTTTTCCCCAAGTTCCTCAGTGCACTTTCCCACTCAGAGCAGGTAACTCCATCTGTGTTCACTGATATTTCTTACCACGTACAGCCCAGCCTATGCTTCTGTCCCAACTTACTGCAAAATGCCTCTCTCCTCCCAAAGTGCTGTGTCTGTTTGGCCACATTTGATGTGCCTCTGTGGCTGCCTTTTTGCACCTCATCTCTTACACATTTTCCAAATGAAATGGCCATTTTCTAGGCCTGAACTCAAACAAGAAGTGGGGAGGCTGCTGTTCAGCAATGACTGGCTTCAGTCTTTGTGTCATGGGTGGCCCATCCCTGGCTGCTGATCCCATAAAGCCTGTAGACCATCTGCAAATGACTACACAGGAGAAATAAAGCAATAAATAAAAGGGCAATTGCTGGGAATATTTGTCTCCCAAAGCACTGGCTCTGAGTGCAGGAATGCCTTAGGCTGCAGGGGACACATTGGAGCAGTTACACTTTCAAGGATGAGCTGTGAAATGCATCATCCTCAGGTAGATCCCTGAGCTGGCCTTTGGGAGGTCTGCCTGTGGTTTTGCCCATTTTCCAGAGTCCCACTGTATACCCCACACTGCAATCATTGCTGTTGCTCACATCCTAGGGATTTAGAAACAACGATGTATAACGATGAGGGACACTAAGCACAAAAAGATTTACGGTTTTTCTAACTTTCCCAGTGACTGATTTGTGCAGTTATTAAGAAAAAATTATGTAGTCAGTCGTGTTCCAAAGGCACTTAATACTCTATTCATATTTTAATTTTACTTGCTCACAGGGGAGGTGAGTGAGCCAGCAGCATGGATGAAAATCTGTCTGGTGCCCAAGACCGTATGCAGGATGATGGTATTTATCCCTAGTGCATTAAGCCAAGATTTTTCTTCGTAAAATGGGGGAGCAAGCAGCAGCCCAGTGCTCCTACAACCCCCCAGTGTGATGCACACCTGTGAAACAGCGCTGACATTCTTTGGAGAGCCCTTTCCTTTGTGTTTCACTCCATCCAACACGGATAATTCCTATTCTGGAATAGAATATCTAAATGGCATTATAATACCACTGTTCACTAAAAATATGAAGTGTCAGTTAGCTGAGCACCTTGCTGCTTCAATTGGTACTCTCCTGCAAGTGCCACAGCATGGAAAATAGGCTTCATCAGTACCTTCCACATCCCACTGCAGTGGCATCCTTGAGTAGCTCACAGAGCTCCTAATTTAAGGAAATGCCATCTAATGCCTCCCTCCCTGGAGAGACCTGCAGTGGCTCTATGGGGCTTTTGCTTGTTTGTTGTTCAAGGCACATAGTGTGGAGCAGGGCAGGGACACAGCTTTTAGGAGAGCTTTGTGGGCTCACAGCCCTGCTGATTTCTGTGCCTGAAGTCTTTGTATATGGTGTAACAATAGGGCAGAGGAAGGAGAGGGAGAAGGAGAAGGTGCTGCTTACTAGCTGGATGC
Organism: Acanthiza pusilla; assembly: GCA_036630365.1. Lineage (NCBI taxonomy): Eukaryota > Metazoa > Chordata > Aves > Passeriformes > Acanthizidae > Acanthiza > Acanthiza pusilla. The sequence continues at coordinate 6,793,916 of JAXCHO010000001.1, forward strand.
TGCAGAAGAGGAGATGCATGGCTTCTCCTGCTGCAGTTTCCCATTTTTTCCCATATATCTTGTGAGGTTTCTTAGCTTGGGGAAATTATTGTACTGACTTTGGCACTCAGGGCATTAAATCTTGCAGGAGTTAAAGAACCCAAGAGCATCCTTTCCTCTAGGCAATTTGTGCTGGAGCAGCAGGCTCCAGACACACCAGCTCTTTCTTCTGCTGCAGCAACACATCAAACTGGGCCCTTTTCTCTGAGAAATTTGCCTCTTTTTTTCCTGTTTTTTTTTAACATGTTAGGAGACGTCATCTGAGGTCACTTACCAGTCCCTGCAGCTGAGTTTGGTGGTGGGAAGGTGAAGGTTTAGTGGATTGTTTCAAGCCTCACTTTCGCAAATAATGCCTTGGGAAGCTCTGTGCCTCTGCTCCAAGCTGAGAGCAGAGCCTGTGGAGGATGGAGACCCTGTGGGCACTGCAGAGACAGGGCAGGCCAGCATGGATGTTCCCTCTCCTCTGTGCCTGGGGCAGGGAGAGCTCCTTGGGGACACTGGGGCAAAGCCTCCTCTTGGTCACACTGAGGGCTGTCCTCCAGCTCAGGACATTTCCACAGGGACTCTGGACAATGCTCACAAACACGCTCAGACTATACATTCCAAAATCCCTAATGTCCATACCTTTTTTTTCCAATCATCCCCTTTCTCTGCAAAGTCAGCATGGATTAAACATTTCTAAAGCCTCCTTCAAACTGCAGGGCAGTGCCTTAGTGTGTTTGGCTCAGGTCTCTGTCCATTTGCCCCCCCTTGAATGCAGAGACCCCTCTTCCTTTTTAGTTGTACAAAAATCATATGTATTCTCCGGCCATGTATCAGCTAAATCACCATGACCATACACTCTCAGAACCCATGTGCCCTAAGTTATTGCTCCTTAGTTTGTCAGGAAAGGAAAGCCAAGCTGGGTGACTCCTGCCCTGCACGTGTCCCCACGCCATAGACACAGATTTCTCACTGTGCCATTGCAGCCAGGCATGACCTAAAACAGATCAGTGAACTCACAGGACAGGGCTTCAGAGGAACAACAAATACTTCCTAAACATCTCCTGAAGTGCCGTGGCCTTGCTTTCAGTCTGTCTCACTGAAGCAGGAGTTACCTGCTGAAATACCTTGCTCTTGCGAAGCTGATTTGGTTTGGATGGCTCAGAGCCTCTTGTTGGACAGCACACAAAGGTTCTGGCATTTTCAGACTCCTAGTGAAGGTTCAGCTGGTAAGGAAGGATCCAGGCTTTCCTTGGTGGTGTATCTGTTGATGTCCTTTGGGCTCAAGAGACTTCAGAGGTACAGAAGTCACAGGGGTGTGGTTTCAGTATCTGACAGCAGCAGTGTAAGTGGTAGTAAAAGGTGACAGACTAATAGGATGCTGAAAAGTAACTGAGGGTGCATTGTTGGGCTCTGCTTGTAGTTAGAGAAGTTTTCTGACATCCGGGAGCACAGCCTTCATGGGAAATGGGTGTAAAGCATTGGAGGGCTCTGTTGCTTCTCTGCTTTATTTCACCCAGCACGTTTGGTCTCAGATTGTTGGAGAGGATGAACCAGGGCTTACTTACGTCTGCTGACTTTCCATAAAATCCTTAATGTGGGGAAATCTAAATCTACAGGGATTGATTTTAATTTCCTCCAAAAAGTTGCTCCTGGCAGAATCTGATAAAGCCATTTTTAGTCTAATCCTTCCCAGCCCCTGCCCTTGGTGAGCTATCGGAGCATACCTATCTTTGGGAATTCATTTGGTGATCACCACAGCTTGCATTCATTATCTCAAATACCTCCCAAATCGTCGGCTGTTGCACGGTGGGTCTGAAAAGTGGTCTGACAGCATTTTCTGCAGCTTTTCACTTCTGGGGAAGAGTGTTCCCAGGTTCCTACTGGGGATATGCCTTTCTGCCCTTTGTGGAATTGCTCCTTCAATGCACAAAGTTTACAAGGAGGAGTCATTCAATTTCTTCTTGACTGCCCTGTGTTGCCTCTTTCTTCTCAGCAAGATTTGGTCATTTGTGGCCAGGGCTGTTGAGTCCTCTAGGTAGGTTAGATTGACCCCGCTCCCAAAAATTGACCAGAAATTTTGTACAATTTTTTAAAAGCTTTTGGGCTACATATTCTGGTTCTTTTCGTGCTGCCAGCCCAGTGAATCAAGTAGCAGCCTTTATATTTCAGAGAGGTCTTAATGAACCTTCATCTTCCAAACGATCAGACCAGGAAATGCAGAAAGGGTTATTTTAAAGCAATTTGCACGTACTTGGTAAAACAGAATGATTGCTGTCATTCCTGAACTCTGAAACAGAAAACAAATTTTTTGTGGAAACAAAGCAAAACAAGCAGAGCAGAGCAAGGTATTGCAGGAGACGTTTAGCATCATGTTCTGACCTTTATGGAAACAGTTGATATGGAAATATTTTTGTTGTATTTATTTAAACCTTTTTCCTTGCATTTGTTTAAACTAGGCAGTATATTTATTTGAAACTATCAGCAGCATGCCAGTCTCCAGTTCTTGGCATGTTAACAACACTAATCATGCAATAAACATAAACTCCTTCAATCTGTGCTAAATGCTTTGATCCTAATGCTCTTAGGAAAGTCCTTTTGTTTTTGTTCTCCATGTAAAGTGCCAGGTGTGACTGTGGGTGGGTTTAGAAGATAATAAAGATAATAACAGGAGGAAGGTTTGCTGGAGTTTTAGAGTGATGGCTATAGCTGATTTGTTGAAATACTATTTCTCTCCTATTTTATGTGCCACAAACATTTTGGTGGTTTTTTTAATAGAAACACAGCAATGTGTTGTTTTCACACCCTCCTCCATGCCTGGCTGATGAACCCCAGGTTCATCCAGGGGTGCTGTTTGGTGCTGTTTCTCAATCAGGGGCTGCAAACAGCCTTCCAGAGCAACATTTTCCCACACTTGGGTGGAGGCAGAGGCAGGCTGACCATGGCCGTGCCCAAGTGCATGTGATCCGTGACTCTAGGAAGCCAGATAGTGAAAAAATTCCATACAATACCTGGCTACACCTTCAGGGCTGGCTCAGAGGTGCTTAAAACCCGTAGAGGCTTTTCTGTTGACTTGAAGAGCCTTGGGTAAGGTGAGGCTTTTACTCCAGAAAGCCACCATCTGTTCCCAGTACTTGGAAGCATTTTCTATGGGGCATGTGGGAATGGAAAGAAGTCAAGAAAAAGAGGAATGTGAAGACAGTGATTTTGTCAAATATTTTGAGGAAGGCAAGGTCAAAGCTTACCTCATTGTGTTATTGGTAGGTACCATAAGCAGGCAGCATTTGCAGCCATGAAGAATCCTGTTAACGAAATGCAAAGTTTTTCCAGGGTCCACAATAAATGATGGTGGTACTTGGGTATAGCACTTCCCTGACTCACATTGCATTGTGATGCAGCCCACTATTAAATTATGCTTTGCATGTGGCGTACATATGCTTAAAATCTATGTGCCAGATAAAAGTTGAATACCTGAGGTGAATTAAATGGCAGTTATTAAGTAGACTCTTTGCAAAGGAATTTTCAGTCTCTGATACTTGGTTACATTAGATTATCCAACCTTTCTTTTCTGTCAGTGCAAATGAGATCATAACTCAAACGTGCATGAAAGCAAACGGGTGGTTTAGATCTAAAAACGCACAGCTGCCTAACTTTGATTTATATTAAAGGCAGACATAGACACAATTAATTCCAGCATCTTGGGAATTACATTTAAGTATTAACAAAATTAGGCAAATTATGCCTCAACCTCTGAGTGCACCGAGGTTTGCACGCAGAGTTGTTTTTTGATCATGGGATCACCAGATAAATGTCAGAATCAGGCTCCACGCCAAAGTTAAGCATTTTGTAGAAGGGGAATAATAATTTTGGAAATAACTACTACCATGTTTTTTGTAAGACCAAGTATTTATCAACCAGGTTCAGGTCCCCAGAAATGTGCTTGCACTGTTGCACAATGTGGTTAGTCTTACTTCAGGATAAGTAATTGGATCCAATGTATATTTTAAATTAAGTATGCCCTGGGCTGTACCAGCTCGGAATGAGACAGTCCTGATCAATGCTGTAAATTTACTCTTTAGCTTTGGCTGTCACAGTAGAGTGGCATAACCTGCATGGAGAAGGTTTACTGAGGAGCACTTGAATTTTCGCTGAAGTATCAGTGTTGGTGTTTAGACTGAGAACAGTAAATGGATGAAAGTATTAGAAGTTTACTACTGGGTTTTGTAGGATGTGACATTTCTGTCTTGCTGCTGATGTTCGTTGCCTGGGGAGAGAAGTAGAGAGAATGAAAAAATGAACTTCTGATGAAATTTGAAGGCTTATAAAAATAGGGTAGCATTAGCTTGATCTTTCTTCTATTTATGCTAAAGAGAAGAAGTGAAGTTTGTGGATCTGGGTAACTCATGGTAGTTATATTTTATTACAATGGACAGCATTTCCTCTGTTTTTCAATGCAAGGTTGAATGTTGCTCATTGGGTTTTTTGGCCTATCTTCAAATTGGATCTGGGCTCAGGAAAACTCAGAGGGAGCCATCCCTGCTCAGCCTTCAGAGGAGCATCATTAATGGCTCTTAAACCTGTTGATCACACAGGACCTCAGCAATCATTTGTCAATCTGTAGTACTCTTGCAGCAGGAAAACAACCTTTCTCAAGGCATTGTTTAAATAAGCTTTTAAGCATCAATGTCAGATTTTAGGAGCTACATCCATTTCTCTCCACATTGGTCTGAACTTTTCCCTTTGGGAGCAAGTTACTGCTCTTTCCTGGTTCTTTGTAGGCTGAATGAGCTGTAAGTAGGGCTGTAGTATAAAACATTCATGTAATATAAATGATGTCAATGTATATGCCGATTTCTATTCCAGTGGATCTTCCAGAGCTGCTATATGTATAAATTTTTTAGGTTTCAAAAGTATTTATAGGCTGGGAAGAGCTCAAGCTGTAATATATTTCTTGGGAAATACACTAATGGAGTGGCTCCAAAATGAAGGTCAAAGCCTCATTTCTGCATGTTTTCTCCATTCTGAAAAGAAAACAGAAAATTTTATATGGAGAGATGGTTAAAGCTGTGTTTGCACTCAAGGATTAAACCAGTATGCTTATGACATAGCATGTAATGAAGAAATTGAAGCTGAGTCTCTGGGTGCATCATGCTGAGTAAGAGGCTTGTTCTACACGAAACTGTCATATTAAATTCTTGTCGTGATTCCAGACCCCTTTGATTCCTAAATCTTTTGGAGGAGACTAATCTGAAATCAAAGTGAAGTTGCTTGGGGTTTGCATGCCAGAAGTGGTCACATTTGAAAAAGTTCAGTGAACCTGCAGAGGGAGGTTGAAATTAGTTGCTTCACTACAAAGCTTGCAGCTAACATACCTGCTGGTTTGCTTTTTGCTTTGATTCTGCAGGCTCTGCCTTCTTGCCACCTTCTGAGTTGTTTTCAAAATGCATAAATCTTAAGGATGAGCATGTCCTGGTTTCAGTCTGTTTAGTGGAAAAAACAAAAAAAAGTCAGACTACACTGATAAAACAAACACGAGCTTTTGTACCAAGGACATGGAAATGCTGCACGTTTCTGCCTTGTCCTTTGTGCAGTTCTTTCCCTCTGTGAAGGTGCAGAGCACGCTTTACCCTCCTGAATTACCAATATTTGACATCCCTTTGTACCAAGGTAAATGGAAATGGTTCCTTTCAAGTTCTTCTAAGTAGATACTGAGGGCTCCTGCCTTGATCCCTGTAAGATGACTCTGTTCCTTTGAAACCGCTGGAGCAATGCCAGGAATCCAGCCTGTTATCCCTGCTGAATGTCAGCTGTTTTCTCTATTTTGATACTGGCATTTTTGGGGCTTTGACCAAGAATATCATGCGATATTAAGTGTCTGCACTCGCCTCAAGCTTTGTGTAGCCTGTTGGGGACCTGGGGAGGTGCTTTGTGGTCCAGCTAAAAGAAAATGCCCTGGGTAGCCATGGCCCCTGTATGAGTGTGAAAGCTGATCTGTTGTTACTTTATATTTACAGTGTTCTGTCTCCTGTGGAAGGGGCCAAAAGCACCGCAGTGTGTACTGTTTGTCAAAGGAAGGGAGGCATGTAGAAGAAGAGTATTGTAAACACCTTGCTAAGCCCAACGTGCAAAAGAAATGCAGAGGGGGCAGATGTCCGAAGTGGAAAGCAGGAGATTGGGGACAGGTGAGACGTGTTGTGTACCCTTTTGCACCCTTTGGTATTCTTCCTCCATCAAATTGGTTAGAGCCTGGTTTTCCAATCACTTCTGTCCTCATGAATTATTCAGGGTAAAAGTTTTGGGCTGGATTCTGGTGTAAAACAGTGTAGCTTCATGGATAGCAGTGGAGAAGCACTGATTTGTACCAGCTGAAAACATGGCAGCTTGCTTTTAGTGTCTATCTGAAAGCAAATTCCTTGTTGTATATTTTAAGTTTCTGCCAGAAATGTCATTAGTATACAATATTAAAGAGAATCTACTATTTATTCATGTTTTTAATATCATTTAAATAACATATCTCAAACAAAATCTTCCTTAGTTTTGAGAAATCTGAAACTAAATTTATTATCAGCTTCCTGGGAAAGCCTAAAGAATAATCAGAGCTGTTCATTAAAACTGTTTTTCACACCCTTTGTTTCTTAACAAACTCGTTGCTTGATTTTCCCTCATTAAAAAGTCAGACAGTGATGCATAGAGCAGAGGCTGCTGGAAATGAGAAAGTACATGGAGTTATTAAACATCTTGCTTGCTGAAAGCATACCTTGAATCCTTGTTTTCCTGAAAATAATGTCTTTGTCATCACCTTGAATCTTCTGCATCACATTTTTAACTCTGAACCTTGCTTTTCCCTCTACCTCATTAGTGTGCTAATCAGCAGAATTATTGAAAATCTGAGACTAAATGAACTGTTAACTTGTAAAACATCGTGTTCCCTTGCGCTCTGTCTTCCAAATTTAGGTACAAAACACCCGTTCTTGCTGTATTCCAGTTCCCTGAAAGACAAACGATTAACATTGCTATGGGCATGCATGCAAATGTTAGGGCTAGGACAGCATGCAGTGGATTAATGTCCACTAATGTAAAGGACAATGAACCCATTAATGCTCTATGATTGTTTTCAGACTTGTATTAGGATTTTTTTTTAATCCTTACCTTTGGATTCACAGATAGGAGCATTTGCCATTGTGTGGGTAAAGGACTAAGTGTTCATTCTTTCACCATGGAGGTTCAGTTCCTGGGGTCTGGGTTCTTTACCTGAGGATGGGAGCATCCAGCCTGTGAAATCCACAGTACTGCTCCCATATTGGAAATTAAGTCAATATTATTACCTTTATTACCTCCAGGACAGAAACCTCAATTTTATACGGGAGCCAGACTGAAATGAAACGCGAGACCATTAGACAGTCTTGTGGTATCCAATTTGCACCTTATTTAAAGTGACTGCTCCTGAAAGCAATTTTTTACAGCTAATAATTGTAAACATAATAACGTAATGGTCTGTTGATTGCATTAAAATACACTAATACTAATTGATAAAAGTAAGTGCTTTAAAATTCCCAGCTTTCCACTGCATGATGGGTGTTAATTTTATGCAACTGGAGAAAAGAACCCAAGTTAATAGGAGGATGAGGTGATTTATGGCCTCAGGTAATCTCTTATGACTGGGCAATTAAGGAATATTTATATGCTAATGATAAGGCTAAGAATAGGCTTTTTCAGGAGTAGTTCCTCAACCCAGGTTCCTGATGCTGGTTGTGCTCAGCCAGCTGGCATCTTGCTTAGGGAAAAAGTAAATGGGTAGAAACACCTTTTCTACAATATCAAATTGGGCTTTTTAAAGCCCCATGAAATGCTATGACATGGATCTCTCAGTCTCACTGGTGCTGGTAGCATTTTTTTGCCTGTGGCAGATGAAGGGTTGGGGGCTGTCAGAGGTTTGGAGTGCTGGCCCTGGGTCCCTTGCAAGGGTGTTCAGGGCTTTGCCAGAGATTTCATGCCTTGGAGCCAAACTGGATTTAGGTGCTGAACTTCTCATTTAGACCATGAAGCAGGCAGGGGTTTGGTGCTCCGAGTACACAGTAGATCAGGGTATAAATTGGGTGAAAACTCAGTGTCACTGTTCCTGTCACCAGTGCCACTGTTGTAAATAGGAGCCATGATCAGTTTGTACTTAGATATTATCCAAAAGAGCTCAAACTTTCTGAAGGTCTAATTGCCTCAGAACGTTAATCCCATAGCTGAGCTGATGTGAGCTGGCTGCATTTTCTCCTCAATAAACCAGCAAAATGAGAAATAAGGCAAGGTTTTCCCATAAAAGTGCATTCTCCTGTCACCATATATACACAGGACCTATTGCATATACCTTTAGGTGTTGGGGTCTTTTGCCTTCTGGAAAAGGGAATTACTCAGAAAAAGAAGATTAAAAAATACAGGAATGGTTAAAAATTAATCCCAGTCAGACACTGGCTGTGCTGGTGCTTCACTCCCAGGTTTTTTTCTCTTTTGATGTTTTGTATTCAGAGGGTGGTTAATTCTTTTCTAGATTGTTATGAACCTACTTCCCTGCAGCAAAGCATTTTTAATATATCTGTAATAATCAAAAGGGAAGAAAAAAGGCTTTTTCTCCAAGTTTTACATGTGCTTATGTCTGCACCAAAATGTCAGATTTAATGTGTGTGCTTCTCCTAAGTGGTGTCAATTACGGCCATTTCCCTTTCACTTAACAAAAATACCAATATTTATTCTGCTGTCTGGTATTTTCATACTTCAGCTACAGACTGAAATCCAGCCCTATCTGAAAACACAGGCAGAGCATCAGGCAGAGCTGCTGGCACAGCCCAGGACCATCCTCTCCCCAAACCCAGGTGTCACACACAGCACAGCCCCCCAAGAAAAAGCCACGGCGCTCCTTTATCCATACCTGGGCATGTGCTTTTTGTGTTGGTGATAAATGCAACCCAAAAGGTGTCTTGGAGCATGATAGGCATCCAGGTGTGTATGTTTCTCCAAGTTTGTGCCTTTATTCAGTTTAAGAGTCCCCTATGGAATGTGTAGGACAAAGAGCACTGTTAATCCCAGGGAAGCAGCAGCATATGGGAAGCATTTGCAACACCAGTGACAGAAATCCCACCACTGATTTCAAAAGCTACACAAAAATACTCCCACCCTCCTATGAATATCTGAAGCCAGACAAATATTCACAGTCAGCTTTTCTCTGGTTCTCTTGGCTTTATGGGGCATTTGGATAGTAAAGCAAAGAGCATTATGGAGGAATATTCTGCAGAAAAGGGAGTTGCTTCCCCATTAGGCACCACTAAATTCCCTACATTATGAGGCTCATTTTTATGGATATTGCAATAACAGGCTGTGAATTTATTTTCTTAGTTCCTGATATATTAATAAGGTTGCTTATACTACTTGTTAATTCAGCTGTGTTTTCAATACGTACCTTTTATTTTTACATGCTTACTTCTATAAATGCAAATTCTCTTTACTCCAAATCTATATAGTATACTCTAAGGTCTAGCCAGGAGGAATCTGTACCAGAGGAATATTAAGTATTACTAAACATATTAGTGTGCAGTCACAACACTAAGAAATGTTGCGTGAAAGAAAAAATAAGCTGTTAATAGTATTGCAGTATAGATAATAATTTAAAGATGTCTGAGAAGCAGAAAAATTCAGGCATTTGTTGCTGTGCCTTGAAGCTGGGAGAAATGTGCCCACAGTGTAATGAAGGAAATGTGAAATGCAGTTAATTTCAGAAAGACATTTGTTTTCACAAACTAACTGTATTCCCTGCCTTGGTGCATGTGCATGTTTAGATGCACGCTGAAAGAAATCCCAGCTGTATCACACCTTTCCCTCTCTACAGCCACCAGCTTTGTTCTATACAATCCATGTTTGCTTTTTATTAAAGTCCACTCTGTTTGTGGCATTTGATGTATTTTGAACTATTACTTTTTTGAACCAGTGCCTGAGAAGCAATACTCAGAGCAATATTCAGAGCCCAGCCGCCTCTGGCGTGTCAGGATGCTTTAGCAGTGCTGCTATTTTGCAATAAAAGGAAATTTTGCAATAAAAATCCTGTCCGGGAAGTCCTGACCCCACTGAAGCCAATGGCAAAAATTCCCACTGGTTTCAGATTCACAATTTTCCCTTGTGCAACAGAAAGCCTCACCTGGAAGTTTGATAGAGAACCGCTCTCGATGCCGTGGAGCCCAGAGCAGAGAGCGAAGCCCCTGAACTTACCGTGGTGGGCGTGATGGGGATCTCCACTCACCTTCTGTCCCTTCCCGCAGTGCTCCGTGTCCTGCGGCCAGGGCGTCCAGCGCCGCTCCGTGCAGTGCCACAGCGGCACCCCGAAGGCAGCCGAGGAGGCCGAGTGTGACCCGGCCAGCCGGCCACCTCCGCAGCGGGACTGTCACCTCCCCGCGTGCCCCACGCACCGCTGGGCGGCCGGAGAATGGCAGGCGGTAAGCGAGGACCCCCCTTCGCCCGGCCCTGGGGTCACGGCTCCTGTGCTCTCAGCCGTGGGATGATGCTGGATGCCGAGGCCGGGGAGCTCTGCTGGAGGGTCGGGGTGTTGGGGTTGTAACCTGGGCTTGCCAAAAAAAAAAAGAGGCAGAGGGAAGGCTCATGCGTGCTGGCTGGAAGGGGGAGCGGAGAAATGCCTCCGTAGGGTTAATTTATTGCTTTGCGCTGCCCTGTGTTTGGCTGGGACCTATGCAAATATTGAGCAGGTTTTGGGCAGGGCGGATTTGGGTCTCTTCCAGGAGACAGAGCCCTGCTGCGCTGCTCCAGCCTGAGCCCTGTGCCTGGAGGAATTAAGGAGCAGTGGTAATTCCCTCTTTGCTGCCCCATTACCCCAGCTCCATCTGACATCCCTCTCCTTTCACTGAGCTCCGGGTCTGTGCTCTTTTATCAAGCCATGAGCAGTGCTGGCACCAAGTCTCCCATGGGAAATGCTGCTTTTCTGAGTGACCAGGATCCATCCCCATCAAAACCAACTCCTGAGACTGGAGCTGGGGATAAAGCTGCTGCTCCAGTGGTTCAGGGAGTGTCCTGCAGTGAGGGCAATGGGTGCCCTCAAGGCTGGTGGGTGTTAGGAGGACGAGGGGACTCTGAGCAGGAGAAGCCCTCCCGTGCACTGCCAAGAAGGTGCTGTGTCAGCCTTCAAGTGCACGGCAGGTTTTGGCAGAGACAGTTCAGACCAAGCACCAAAATTATTCTTTCCACTCTGGTTTTGTTCCATTTTTAGCCCCTGCCTGTGGTACCTCAGCCTGATGGGGACAGGACACACAAGTTCAGCTTCATTTCCCCAGTGTCAGCAGTGCTGGGAAGTTGGGTTTATAATCCTGTGTAACCCGGCCACAAGTGCAGGAGGCCAGAGAGGGCTGTGCCCTTTCCCAGCTGCTTCCCAGCACTCAGGGAGGTGTGATGGGAAGCAGCAGGAGGCAAAGCCGGGCTGGTCACACCATGGTACCCGATGGAAACATCCCAGCCAGAAAAGGAAATGTAGGAATGGCTGAGGGCGCTCCAGCAAATTCCTTGCAACAAACTTTTGGTTTCACAGAGCCCATTAATTTCTTCAGCTAATAAATTTAAAGGCAGCAAAGTAGGTCACCGAGCAGCATGTAGTGCCATTCCTTACCTAGTGGTGTAATCAGCCCTGAAAAGCAACAGCTCCTGCCCCATCCTCTTGTAGAATCTTAGAATCATTAAGTTGGAAAAGATCTCAAAGTCAAGCTTTCAAGCAAGTTTTGCCCTCTCTCCCTTACTTTTGCAACTTTTCAAACCAGTTTGGAGAGGCCCCTGCCTGCCTCCAGCCTTCCAAGCCCTTGATGGGATGCAAACTATGATGTTTTCTGAAGTTTTCCAGGACTCCCCATTGCACTGGGGAAATTTTGAACATATTATGGAGGGTTTTTTTTTTCTCCAAGGGAGCTTTACTAGGGGGATGGGCTGGAGGTTTCCTCACCCATAAGTAACCATGAACAGGAAAATGCAGGAGCTGCCCAGTGTGAGCTTGCCCCTTTGGCTGACTCCAAGCATTTCTTCTGAGCACTTCTTATTTTGGTCTGGTGTACACAGTGAAAAAAAGGAATAGCACCTCCTCCCCAGCCATAGGCTCTGTGCATGAGGAGGCACAGATTGCATTGGTATTCTCTGAGCAGGGGGCAGCAATGAACCCTAACTGACATGGAAGGTGTGATGTAAATAGCATCCCAGTGCTGTCTTGTTCTTGGTTTGTTATCTTTAAAGGGAATCTGTCAGGAGGGTTTGGGCTTTTTAAATTGTTTCTTTTTGTTGTTGTTGTTTAGGAAAAAAGTTGGTCTTGACTTGAATGAGAAGGAATATGAAATTTACTGGAAACCATTTATTGCTCTGTTGGTGTATTACCATTAATTACCTGTTCTCAGTGCCCTCACCGGGGAAAAGAAAGTCAATGGAAAGAGCCTCGCTAATGTCAAAATAAAACTCAGACCTGAGTAACAAAGAAAAAAGGAAAATTGGGAGAAAGAAGGGTTTTTTCCAGTAATATGAGGCTCTGTGGAAGGACAATGCACGGCTCTGGAAGCTGCCATGCAACTCTTGAATCTTTGACATTTGCCATTTGGGGGGAAATTGTGCCATCCTTGCCTGATTTGAATTGCAGAGTTACCCAAGGCATGTTTCAAGTGTTCATGGCATGGGGGGTACATTTCATCTCTGTGTCAGACTGTTATTTAAAAAAAAGAAGAAAACAATGAATGCTTTTGCAAAGCAATGCCTTTGGGGTTATTTTAATTATTGTTATTACTCTTCTAAAACAGTTGCAGAAGTGCTTGAAATGGTCCTTAATTTGAACTGCCAGGAAAATAGTTCAGAATTTGGGAAATGAGGCAAAAGAGACAAATATTGTCAAATGCCTGACCTGTTTTTCAGATTTTGCTATCAATAGCTGTTATACCCTGGCCCCACTGTTTTATGTGAGATTTAAATCAGTCTTGAACATGAAACTTCATACAAAATCTGTCACTGCTTTAAAAGGAAAAATAGCCTTTTCATGCTAGCTGAACTGTCTGCTTTCTACATGAATAATGTTTTATAACCTTGGGGTGGCTGATTGGAACCTCTGCAGTGTTTCTCTTTGATTTAGTTTATGATGGTCTCACTGTCTTCGAGCCATATTTAATATTTCAGTGGGATTATTTTAATTGCCAGTTACCCCTAAAAAATAGAAATAATCAAACTCCCATTAATGATGGTGACAAAATGCACAGAGCAGGCTCAGGGTTTTTTGGCCACACAACTCTTATTTGCAGACAAACCCAAATCAGGCTGCCTGTGCTCGGGAGTGTCAGTCTCTCATCAGGAAGCAATGACTTTAAACGAGGGGGGACCTTTAATGTGATATCTCTTCACTGCCAATGTCAGCAGATGGCAGAGGTGGGTCACCCTCTTAGGTGCTTTGCAAATTTAGGCTGAAATATACATTAAGGGGAGGAGACAAAATCAGGCTTGTTTCTTCCCACTCCTTTCAGGGTGCCTCCTTTGGCTGTGAGGGACCACAGCCAAAATTCACCGTGTATTGCTGACCCCTTGCTGGGCTGGCAAATGCCAAACCAGAGAGGAGGGAAGCTTTGAGCATCCTGTGACCCCACTCCCGCTGTGCAGGAGTCCCTTATCAGGGAGGAGCAGGAAGGTCAGGGTTCAGGCTGCCCCAAAATGTCCCTGGAGAGCTCTCAGGGAAGCTCCATGATCTTGGAGCTCCAGTGGTGCCATATTCACGCACAATGACCCCCTTTCCGTTTTTACTTATGTAATAGGGAGATAATCAGAGATGGGAAAATATAGCTCACTTTGTTTGCTTTCTGGAGAAATCACACTCCAGCAAATCCCTCCAGCCCCTGTAGGATCGCCATGTTTCAGCACAGACCTAGAAGGAGCTTCCACTCCAAGGACTCAAAGCAAAAGTGTAAATAAGGTTGAAAGCACACAAAGCCCTTGGGGTCTTCTGGCAGACTGCAGATTTTGCAATGTTGACTGTTGCCTAAGAGCTCCTGAGTTATTCCTTTGGAATAAATTCTGCTTTGTGGAGCTGCCTTTCCTTCCCCATCCCTTTCCACTTTGCCCCAGTTCTAAATATTTACACCCAACATGATGTTGTGCTCACTGCTGCTCTTCTGGTTTGCTGCTCCTGCCACAGACTGATCTGATTTTTCAATGTTCTCAAATAATTTACAATCCTGATTCTGACAGCTAATTACAGAAACAGGGCCATGACAGTGCCTGTGTTTTGCAATTAGCTGAACCCACTAAGATCTTGCTAATTGTGGGCCAGCCAGGGGAGCAGGAGCTGCTTCAAGGAGGCTGGAAATCATGTTTGGAGGGTGAGACTCTAACCAGATTAAACTGGCATGGTGTTCCCAGCCTAGGTGACTTCAAACGGTGTTTCTGTGCAGATAGGGATGGTCTGATTGAATGTTTTATCCTTTTCCTTACGGGGAAGACATATCCTACATGTTCTATAAAATGATTATTTTCATGCATTTTTCTCCTTGTTAATCCAGTTAGTTGAAAGTGTTAGAAGTCCATTACAGGCAATAACTTTAAGAAAATAGGGTTTTATCCAGACAGCTGCTCTTACACTGATTTATTTAGTTTTATATGGGTTTGTTGTAAGATGCTCTCCAAGGACAGCCTCACTCCCAGGAACACAGCCTCACAGTCACGCTGATTTTTCCAAGACAAGCAAAGAAAGAGCTGAGTCCTTAAAGTCTCCAGAAGGCCCTGGGGAGCAGTTGTGCTTGGCTGGCATGGGTTGCTCTTAATACCAGGCAGGGCAGTGTTTAAAAGAGAATAAACCTGCAGGGCTGCCTCCACTGCAGTTGTTGCAGAGTTGAGTTCAAGGCCAGGCTGGGTGAAGCTCTGAGCAACCTGGTCTCATGGGAGGTGTCCCTGCCCATGGCAGGGGGTTGGAATCAGATGATCTTTGAGTTCTTTTTCAACCTGAACTATTCTGTGATGATTCTATGATTCTATGTGCCCCACACCAGGGAAGAGAGCTGGGGAAGGGGACTGTCCCCCACCAGCCTCAGCCAAAGGTGCAGCAGTGTGATTTTTGAAATGGGGGATGGTTGAGCCGTCATGTTCCAAACTGCTGTATTTACTAGGGGCTGAAATAATGGGGGTTAGCCCCTTTCTTCTCCCCTTGCCCCATCTCCTGGCCCAGCATGCCCAATCCTACATGTCTTGATCCCGTCACAGCTGGACCCCACATCTGCCCCATCCCAATACCTGCTACTTTGGTTTCTCCTCTCTCCCTACACCTGTGATTTGGGTTGGTACCTGCGGAGGTCAGGAGCAGTTTGTCATGGGCAGCATCTGGCACAGCAGGGCCCTGGTCAAAAATCTGCCCCCAGGTGATACCAGTGGCAGCTTAGAGGGGTTGCTGGGAGGACGGCTGGCTCTAGATGTGGATTCATTCTCTGGATTCCCTCGGGGATTGCATGAGCCGTTGTTTCTCGCACACAGTGCACGAAGACGTGCGGGGAGGCGTCGCGGTTCCGCAAGGTGTTCTGTGTGGACGAGAACAAGCAGCTGCAGAACAGCGCCTACTGCGAGGCCAGCAAACGCCCCCCCGAGATGGAGAGCTGCGGGCTGCCCCCCTGCGAGTACATCTGGATCACGGGAGAGTGGTCGGAGGTGAGTCCCCATCCCCGTCCCTGCACCCAGCCGTGCTCTCCACCTCTCAGCACTGCCCTTGCTGAGCTATTGCAACCCAAATCAGCAGTGGCAGGGCAGCGCTGAGGGCTTTGATTATTATTTTTGGGTTGTTGCTGTCTCCCTGTTGGCTAGAAAGGGGCAGTGCTGTGGGAGACAACCAGGATATTAAAGACTAAAAGCAGTGTGCTCAGGGTCCTAGCTAATATTATCTGGAGGCAAAGCACAGTGCATTCAGCAGGCACCCACTTTGCTTTTGTGCTGGTTTGTTCCATTTATTTATTTATTTGGTTTAATTCACATCCCCTTCTGGGGAGCTCTGGGGCCCTGTGAGTTGTGCAAGGGTCCAGGTGAGCATCGTGGGGAAAAGGCAAGCCTGGATGTGACCACGGGGGCACATCTTTCCTCAGTGCTGCCTTTGGCAGGGGCAAGGAGCCAGCGTGAGCGAAGGCAGGACATTTGCCCTCACAGCTGGGAGAGGGCTCGGCAAGGAAAATAGATGAGTTTTCCTTGCGGCGGGCGCCGCATGCGGGAGGACCCGGGCTAATCTCAGCCTCTTTCCTTCTGCAGCCAGTGAAGGATTACTTTCCAGTTGGAGAAACAGCAGAGGGAAATGACAAGGCAGCTGCTGACACAGCACTGATTAAAAAGAAAGAACAAGGAAAGGGGAAAAAGAAAACATGCCAGGACTGAGGGGGAGGAGACACAAGCCACCCGAGATAGTGCAGGAGGGAGAAGCATGGAGAGATGAGAATATCTCAGAGCAGCCTGGTCTCCTGGGTGGTTTCTTAAGAGAAGTACTGAGGTGCCTGTCAGGTTGGGGCCCTAGCTGCTCCTTGCCCAGGCACCCTCTACCCACTGCCAGTGCCTAGGAGACCACCTGGCAGCACTCAGGCCCGTGAAGACAGAGGGGTGCAGAGGGCTTACAGAGCCAGAGCTTGGCTCTTCCCAGGTCCCAGTCAGCCTTTTGATGCAGAGAGCAGAAGCACTGTTTTATCCTCTAATTACAATGAAAAATTTCTTATTCTTCCTGTTGCTGACAAGTACCTTCAATTCAGGGTCAACCTTGACCATTTTCTATCTCTGTGTATCCCATGGCAAAAAAACGCCACCAAACCAAAACAACTAAATAATAGAGGCATTTGTGAGCTCCCAAGGATCTTCTGTTCTTTTCTTTGTGCTTGGGAAGAAATAACATGTGCCTAGGAGCCAGCCTGGAGTAGGAAGTCCTGGAGCAGCTGCAGATCCAGCCCAGAGAGGAACTGGGCACTCAAAGACAGTGTCAGGCACCAGCCCACTTTTAGTAACCACTTACAATACTCATGAGTGGCTTAAATAGATACCAGTGATCTCTTGAAGCAGTTTCCTGTGTCAAAAGCTGACAGGCCTGGTTTCCCCCCCATTTTGGGCAGCCTTCCTGAAGCACATGGTGCTCACTGGTATTTCCTCTGCCCGCAGTGCTCCGTCACGTGCGGGAAGGGATACAGGCAGCGCCTCGTGTCCTGCAGTGAGATTTACACTGGGAAGGACCACTACGAGTACGGCTACCAGAACATGGTCAACTGTCCTGGCACGCAGCCCCCCAACATCCAGCCCTGCTACCTCGGGGAGTGCCCCGTCTCGGCCTCCTGGCGCGTCGGCAACTGGGGAAGCGTAAGTTGGGCAAACTCCTTTTTCTAGCCAAAAAGACTGGAACAATCTGGGGTCTTTTTGGACGCAGACTGAAGTTTTGGCAGGGGAATGTTTTAGAGTTGCTTAATTTAATGCATTGAATACCCTGGTGTGTTTAGGGCTCCATACTTCAGACTGAACCCCTCCATATGGGCAAGCCCCAGCAGGTACAAGTAGAGTCCTCCATGAAAATTGGGATGTAGCCAACATTTGTGGCCATGTTGATGGCCATGCTGAATGCTTAGGAAGAGCAGTCATTGGGTTTGGAAGCCTTGTGCTAGAAGGATTGATGGGTCACTAGCAACTGCAGTTAATCCCACTTGGCCAGGTGTATGAGAAAGACTTGGGAGCCACCATTAGACCAAAGCACTGGTCATTTGAGCCTTAAAAGGATTTTTTTCTTCTTTTTTCCTCCCTGTCCTCCTTACAAATGCTGGGACAGGTCAGGAGGAAGAACTTAGCCTTTCTGCTAAAGTTATTTGTGTTGAGCCTCTTCTGGGGCCTGAACTACAAGATCAAATTTTAGTTCAGGTGATAACATTTCACTTCTTTGGGCTTCTGACATTCTTTGAAATGTGATGTTTCTCCCATAAACTTGATTTATTAACCCAGCTCAGACATTTGTAGGAATTTGTCAAACCTTTACAAGGCAATGAGTGTCAAGCCAAGTATAATGTAGTGGAAGTTGTCACAGTAACTGGCAAAGCCATTTGAAACCTAAGTTCCTCCTGCCCCATAGGAAGCTTCAGATCCTCCCTGTGAGTCAGCACTGAGGAGTTACAGCAAAGAGCACAGTCTCAATTAATTGCTATTTTCCCTCAGAATTTAAGTTCAAAATACCCAACTCGTTAATCCAACTTCACTGCAAAGAGCATTCATTTCAGAGAGCAAGACCTTTCCCCTCACTTTGGGCTGCTGAATGTCCCAGTGACTACCAAATGCCATGACCCTGCTCAGCTCTGATTTTCAAAGGGATTTAATGTAAAATGCCATCACCTTTGATGGACAGAAAGAGTCCTGCTCAGTGCTTTAGCTAAGTTTTGTGGAACTGAACTTGTTAAAGAGTAAATGCCCAAGCTGTGAATACCATGAGCTATTGAAGACCATCTTCTTCATGGTGTGTTCCTTTAGAATAATCATTTCTAAATAGAGGAACAGCTTCATTTTCTTTATAGCCTAACCGTCTACCTGCTGAAGGAGTCGATTTCCATTCATCAAGTACTTGTAAGAACACATTGTGGATGGGGGAGCAAGACGCTTCCACCTCTCATAGCTCACACTCAGCTAGATGAGCTGCTGCTTGGTAGCTCCAGTAATTTATGCATTTTCAGCCTTAGGATTGCCCTTGATCTGGGTGGTTTGAGGATGACCCAGTGTTTGCACAAATTTAGCCATTTTTGCAGCAGGTAAGGGGAAAGAAGATTTCGAGGCTCCTTTTTTTGGTGCAATTGGCAAAGAAAATTACAATCTATGTCATGTTTGCTCAGATAACTCTGTCAGTGACCAAGCTGTCAGTCTCCCAGCCACCAGGAGAGGCTTTCTACCACTTAGGCCTTCTGGTGAACATTTCTCTCTTGTATAACCTTCCTAATGTGAAAATAAACAATTTCACTTGAACACATGGTTCACTTTAACAAACTGCCTCATGCAGCAAAGTGTGCAAACGCTGAGCAAAGTATGGTAGTCTTGAAGTAATCAATGACAGTGGTAATAATGAAGGGAATAATAATCAAAGGGACTACTCATTTGATTAAAATTAAGCCTGTGTTTGAACACTTCTCAGGATTGGAGTCTTTGCTGCTGTCTCTTCTTGATACAAGGGAAACCATCTGTCTCTGCTTTTTCTTCTGGAGCCCAGAAACCCTTGAGATAAAACAGGAGTCTCTGTCTTGTGTCCTGCAGTGCTCTGTCACCTGTGGAGTTGGAGTCATGCACCGCTCGGTGCAGTGTTTGACCAACGATGACCAGGTCAGCAGCTTGTGCCATGTGGACCTGAAACCCGAAGAGAGGAGGACATGCCACAATGTCCATGACTGTAAGTCTGCTGATTTACACCTTCTTTTGCCTGTCTCATGGCTTCAGCATCTTTTCCCATCAAACTCCTAGAGATCTGCAGTATTTCGAAGCATTGGGAGCCATCCAAGTAAGCACTAAGGCACTTCAGGGGAACCTCTTAAAAATAAACAAGATGTTTTGATGCTTTGGAAGCCTCACAGTCGTCCAAAAGAAATTTTGACGTACAGTTGTTCAGTGAATACAAGTATTTTTGTTTTGTTTCAGGTGAATTACCAAGGAGTTGCCAAGACGTTAAAAATCTCAAAGGTGTCACTGAAGATGGTGAATATTTCCTGCAAGTCAAAGGAAAGACATTAAAGGTGCATTTCAGCAACAGCATGATAGTTAAAGCGTTTTCTAAAGGTTCAAGGGGACCCCGCATGTGGTCTTCACACCCACTCTTGGATTTTCTGCCTTTGGTTGTCCCAGCAATGCCTTTGCACATGACACAATTCTGGCTTCTCTCTCAGGTGTATTGCTCTGGGATGCAGACTGACAGCCCAAAGGAGTATGTGACCCTTGTAAACGGGGACGCAGAGAATTTTTCAGAGGTGTATGGATACAGGTAAGAAATCCTGTAATCGTGAGCCTCACAGTGTTTTTGTTTTCCATGGCAATATTTCCCGGTCATGAGTAGAAAGGGTTTTCTTTTGATTTAGATTGCATAACCCGACCGAGTGTCCGTATAACGGGAGCAGACGAGAAGACTGCCAGTGTAGGAAAGATTACACAGCAGCTGGGTTTTCCACCTTCAGCAAAGTAAGGCTGGACCTGAACACTATGCAAATAATAAGTGAGTAAAAACAGGGCCTTGCCATTAAAAAAAAAAATGTTTATTTTACACAAATATAGCTGTAACTACAAGCAAGCAGTAGTACTCTAGTGAGCAGTATTCCTGAGCTTTCTTGTTAAAAGCTGCTTTGAAACTTGGTCACCTGTTTGCTGCTTTGCACTTGGAGACTGCAGCTTGAGTACATCAGACATGCTCATGTTATTTCTCTATAAAACAGGAAAATATTAAGGCAGTTGCTGGTGTATCTGTTCTGCAGGATGAGTATTTGCGTGCTCCCAGCAGCCAGTGCATTTTGTGAAGGATTTTATTTCATTTCGTCCCCATTTTCAGACTGGGCTCAGACACAAAGCCTAAGCAGGGAGGAGCTGTACCCTCCCCAATTTACTCAGAAAGGTGCCAGGAGATCCCAGTGGGGTGGGGATGCTGCTCCCTGTGGCCAGGGCAGAGGAGGCTCTTGGCTGAGCCAGACCATGGGAAGTAACTTGTGTTGAGAGCTGGGGACATGGCTCTGCGGTGGAGAAAGAGAGTGTAGCTATGCAATAAGAGTAACACACTCTCTTTTGTCATTGCTGTGAGCTGGGGGCCATCCCACCACCAGAGAGCCTGTGGCATCCCATAGGTTATGGTTTCAGTCCCCCTGACTCCACTGCTATCAGTTTCCAGCAAATGTTTTTAAAATACAACATATTGTTGGGAGTTCATTCAGTAAATAGCTAAGTGTTTTTTTAGCAAATCAAAATCCTTCCCTGTAAAACGACTCTTTATCTGATAAGTGGTTTTTATCACTTAATTTTCAAGACCTCCCAGTCTATCAATCTGTAAAAAGCTACTAATAATCTGTAAAAGCTCCTAGGTAAAGATCTCAAAGGAATCACCCTCAGGGAATTTGATACCAGCTCCCTTTGAATTTCAAAAGGAGCTGGGCACCTACCTCTGTCAGGCAGGAGCTATCTCACATCCCCATCTAAATGAGTCTCAGTTACTTCAGATCCCTCCAGAGCAAAATACCCCAATTCCCTTTGAAAACCCGACCCCTGGGCTGGGGCAGCCAGGAAAGTAGAGACATTGTTTGCCTTTGTTTAAAAGAGAGATTTAGAAGGTGCTGTGGCTTTCTTAAAACTGGGGAGTTTTTTGATAGAGAAATAAACCCCAAGTCATGGGTTTGAGTTTTGTTGTTTATGCCTTGTTCCTAAATCACCAACGGACTTAAAGTGAGCTGTAAATACTGAGTGTAAGTGTCCTGTTAAATTCAGTGCTCATGTGCTGGGAATCACACGTAGGATGGATCAGAAGGTTTAATATTAAAAAAATACAGTAGTCTTGACTCTCAAGATTAATGTATGAAACCAGCTTCGGTGAATTTAAACATTAGCAAAGAGCATGCTTATATTTATTTTGTCTCTCTCCCCGCATCTTTCTTTCCATGTTACTCACCAACTCTTCTCCACAGCGACTGATTTACAGTTTGCACGGACACATGATGGAAGACCTGTTCCTTATGCCACTGCTGGGGACTGCTACAGTGCTGCCAAATGCCCGCAGGTATTTGACAAGAGCATTTAATAGGAATTGGTGCCATTTGTTATGTTCAGGCCCTCTATTAATTACTGCTGATCACAGCAGCCCAACTTCAGTGAGTGGCACATTCTTATCTCAGCCATCTGAAACTTTTCCCTTTGTGAAGATGGAGAAAGTGATGGAGAAAGTTCCCTTTGTGAAGAAAGCAGTTTCCATTTTCCACGTTATCAGGCTAGTGGCTGGCTAAGGGACATTCCCTAGGGCCTCAGGAAAGGAGAAAAGGAAGAAGAAACAGGCTGTGGGGAGAGAACTGGGTTTTGACTAGGGGGATCAGTCCGTGAAAGGGCTTGGTGGAAATGCTGGGCAGGAAGAGCATTTGAACGTCTGTAGGAGACAAATAACACTGTTAGAGATGGATTGCTGTCCCCAGCACACGTAGCTTTAGCGGGCCTGGGAGATGATCAGTGATCTGTTTGGACAGTCCAAAGTATTGGGTGTGCCATATTGGCACAGGGCATTAACAGGGAGTCGCAGCAGCAGACGGCAGAGGGCAAACCTCTCCATCTCCTTCCCTCCCTGCTTTCAGACCTGACACTTTTCTGCACAGCTCAGCGGCCTAGGGATTGACTCCTTAGCTCAGGAATGCTCATGAATGTTAATATCTGTCCACCTGGCCCAGACAGTTTACTCCTCACAGAAAATCAGCATTCCCAAGGCAGCAGGAGCAAAGCTAACAGCCATCTGTACTGCACGGCCGTGCTGGGCTGTGGGTCAGCCTGGGGAAGTGTCCAAATGATCCCTCCACGGGTCCAGAAATGGGCAGGATTGGGGTCTGCCATGGGGGTGAGGGGAGGGCTGTGGGGCTGAGCATTGGATGATGGCAAAGTCCTTAATTTTCCATCCATCTTTTGCATTTTGAGAAAGGGTGGAATTAAGCATTTTAAAGAAATGAGCAAATGGAAGAGTTTTTATTTCACTAGTCTGGGGAAGAAAAAAAAAACAAAACAGTGGAAAATAAGGAAAACAAGGACAAGTGTGCCCTCTCCAGTTGAGGAGGCAGCAGTGACAGCAGCTGCAGCACATCGCTGAGGTCCCTTCCCATCAGCTGCTGGAGCACGTCAGGTTCTTCAGCTTGCCATGGAAAAGCCAAGAATGCCCTCAGCCGGCAGAGAAGAAGCAGTGCAAAACCAGGAAAAAAAGAGTGCAAAACCGGGGTAAAGCAGTGAAAACCAGGGGGGAAAAGGCAGTTCAAAACCAATCTGAAGCCCCCCCTTCTCAGCAGCCACCAAGGAGAAGGAAATTCCTAATGTGAGCCATGCTGTGATTTGTACAATGGGCTGATCACGGTCAGAGCAATGGAAAACAAGGCAAACATTGCTGGCAAGATCCTGTTAGTAAAGTGACACCGTGGCATGCCGGGAGTCTGGAGCACGGGATTTTGGGATAACCAGGCTCTTCTTGTTTTTTAGGGTCGCTTCAGCATAGACCTGTATGGGACAGGCCTGTCCCTAACGGGGACAGCCAAGTGGCTCTCACAAGGGAATTACGCAGTGTCGGAAATTCAGAAATCCCCAGTAAGTTGTAACTTTAATTATGGCTATACCTGCTCATCAGAAGTTTTTAATTGCCACATTGTCATTCATGGCCACATCTTCCAGTAGAGACTAACAAAAAATTAATATCTGACATTAAAGTGTTGCGTGTAATTGTAGCAGGGGGAGGCCCTTGCGGGTTTAACTTGATCAGAGTTATTGCAATTAATTAGCGAGCCTGATTAACCGTGAAGCTGAAAGCGCCAAGTGCTGTGGGGCAGACATATCCTTAATTAGTTGCCTGAGATGTCCAGCATGGAGTGTGCATCACAGGGCAGGGCAGCAGGACAGGGTCAGGACTGCAGAGCAATAAAGTGTGAGGGATGTGGTCCTTCCAGACCAGTTCTGGTCTGGCTTTATCTCCTTGGGAGAGTCTAGAGTCACCCAGGTGCTGGTGACTGGAGAACCCTAACCCTGTCACTGTCACCATCCCCTGTCACTGCCTGTGGCTCTGCTGGCTGGAGCCTCGGGGTAAGCCAGGCAGCCCTTCACAATCACTCACAGCCAAATCTGTACTTGTACTGCTTCATTTGCCTGCCTGTTAACACCTCCTGCAGTCACTGTGTGCCTTCACTCTGTTGCTTCTGTGTCATATTCTGAAATGGTACAAACCCAGGATTGCTTTTTTGGCTGTTACTTCATGTGAGTCATCGCAACTGCCCCTGTTAAAACTCTCCAAAGGAGGTCACCATAATCATTTAACAGCAATTTTTAAACTATCCTCTCCTGAACTGCTTTTCTGTATTCCTGTACTGCTCCCTGGATCTGGGGAACCTGAGTTTCCTCTGTGCTGGTGCTCTTAGTGGAGAATTAATTCTCCTGGTCTGACCATGCTACAGGTGGAAGAGAACTAACACAGGCCCTGTATGGTCAGTTCTGGCTGGTGCTTTTCTATTCTCCCCTTCTGAAAGGAGAGCAGTCAGCTTTGGGGTTGCAGAGAACATCATGGCTGGCAGAATTAAAACATGCTTTAAGGAACAGGGGTGCTCAAAAATCCTCCATCACCTGGTGGCATCTGTCAAGTGCTGTTCCAAGGGCGTAATTGCCTGCAGCAGCAAAAGAAAGAACAGTGTAGTGAGAAGAGATGATAGCAGCCTGCTGCAGTCACAGATCAATAATGTCAAGGGCAGGGTGGAGCTCGTTTAAAAATAAATGCTTTGTGCAAGCTTGTTCTGTGCTTAAGTCCAATTTTCTGGTAATTGAGGGTTGAATTCCCCTCAAGGACTGTCTGTCCATTGTAATGACCAAGAGGAGAAAGACTCTGCAGAGGCGAGATAAGGAAGGCCAGATGGAGGTATTAATCTCCTGACTCAAGCCCAGAGTGGCACCCTGCTTGCTGGGCTCACCTGGAGACCAGGTCACCCTCAGGACCACTCCACATTTTCCTCCTCTGGCTGTGGGAAGGGGAGGAGGGTTGACACCTGAGCAAGTGGCATCACCTCACCCCATCACTTTCCCTCCTCTCTGGAGCTGCTCCAGGCCTTTCCCTTCCAAATGGATGTTTCCTGGTATTGCCTGCAAATACCCTTCCCATGCCCTTCCCATGCTCAGGCATAGCTCAGGAGTTGTTATTGTCCCCATGTGGTTTTGCTCTTGCATGAGCTGAGTTTTCCACTCATTACTGTTACTCACTGTGGGGCAAACTGGACAAAGCAGATACCCTTGAGATACCCTCCCAATGACCTTCACCTTGGGCAGCTTTCAATTTCATAAATCAAAACTGCCCTTTCCTCTTTGTGTTCACCATCTGACCTGGTAGCACTAAAGAGAATTACATTTGAGGATATTTGAACACCGCTGTGATTCTGTAGATTGACTTAGGCATCATTTGTTTTCTTTCTAAGCCATTTTCTATTAAAAACCCTGGCTAGAATAACCCAGATCTGGCCCTTCTACAGAGTGGAATTCCTGAGTTCTTCCTGAGCTGTTATTTCTGATTTTGCCTGCAGGATGGTACCAAAGTAGTAGGAAGATGTGGTGGTTACTGTGGGAAGTGCACTCCATCATCTGGAACAGGCCTCAACGTTCAGGTGTTATAGCAATGGTGAGTTCCCAGCTGCTTCTGCATGAAGGGAAACCTTCCCCAAAATGCCCTGAAGGAGCAGACCAGGCCATGCTTGCAAAAACACATTGAGTGCATTGGTGACAGCCACCCAACCTACAGAGCATCCCAGTGGATTCCCTGCTCCCCCAATAAATAGAGCTGTCACCAGGAGATGCACTTCCCACCTCGCTGACACCCACTTTTGCCCTGCTCTTGTGCCAGTTTCTCTAGTGACAGGTTCCAGAGGCCAGGATAACTCTTATGTGCACCTTTTCTGTGTTTTCCAGGTTCTCTGGGAGCAGCCAGCGGAGATGAGAGATGGATGAAGGATAGTGATGCAATACCTCTGCCTTCCACTTTTATATCTGTGTATATGTGTATATAGATTGCATATTCCTAATGTACAGTATAATATTTATGTTTGGGATTATTTATTTTGATTTAATATTTTTGTACGTAAAATCATTATATTAAGGCTGCTTTTACTATTTTTATTTTTTATTGTTAAATCCTGCAGTCAAACCACTGCATTTTGCGTACTCTACATTATATGTAGCATTATGACAAGTGATACTTTATTGTCACTGTATTCAGTTGTTTACTTTCAATCAGTAATTTTCCTTCAGTTATGGGCTGCTTTGGCCCTCCACGGTGCTACACAATCTGCATAGGGGTATTTTTGGCATTTCAATCTGTCTTTATGTAAGGAAAATAGACAAGATGTGCTTAAATTTTTATTTTTAGGGATTAGGCTGACAGCACTCAAGGAAAACATGACAATGAATACAGTACTAGTTGCATTAGCAATCTTTATCTTTTAGGTATGTTTTGAATTTCACATGACCTCTGTGGCCAGTGCTAAAACACTGGTTTGGTGCTAACATGATATTTATTAATGCTCTGTAGTTTTAGTTAATCCAGTGCCTTTATCATTGAAGAAGGGGATAAAGCAGAAAAATCGTCAGGCGATTCAAATCAATCAAGATCGACCCCAGGTTCAGGAAAATTCCTGCAGATGGATTTTCAGCTCAAGCCCCTTTTTCACAGGGTTCTGAAGTGAACTCACTTTTTAAAAAAAACATATCTTTGTCTCCTAATTGCATGTGCCACCGTGCTTCCTGGCTCCATCTGGAAGCGGGGTATTAACTCATCCCAGACAGGCTGATCAGGCCATATGTTTCCCTGGGCTGTGTGCTCAGAAGAGATGCAGTTTCTTACAGACTTTGTTACAAAATCCTAGCACGAAGCCAAAAGCATCCCTGTGGTGTTCCCTCCCCATGGGCTGGTGAGGACCAAGGGGACAGCACACCCAGGGATAGGGACAGCACACCCAGGGATGGGGACAGCACCCTCAGCCAAGCCACCCCTTCTCTTGGCCAGGGGACTCCTCTGCAGGCACTTGCAGCATTTCCCTGGCTTCCTACTCACTCCCAGACCATCTGCAAAGGGAGGCTTCACTGCCTCATTTCAACAAGATCACTCTGTACCTACAGATGATTCTGCCCCCCCTTCAAAAACAAGCTGCTTTACGCCTACTGCTGTGTTGCTTCGGATCTTCCTGGTAAGGCATCTGTGCTCCTTGCCTCTCCTCATTCCCATGTACAGCCAGACATTTACTGTTGGCTTTTTTTTAATCAAACCGAGGAGCCATGTCCCTTAGGGGTGGTGGCTCTGCCTGTACATAGCTCTCTGCCCGTGGCATGCCACGCTTTCGCAGAGCTTGTAGCACATCGAACGGGGGTGATGTGACCAGATTATTGTTGTAGTCTATGACTATGTCCCTTATCTCTTTCTCCACAACTTTACTTAGCGATAGGAAGATGCTGCCCTTTCACCTTATATGTCAGGGCAGCCAGGAGCACAAAGTACAAGGAAAGGAAGCTTTTCAGCACAAAATTGCCAGCAGTTTGGAAAACCAAAGAGGCTTATCTGCTACTCCAGATAACTCTTTCCATTTTGGATGCAAAGCAGTTACCAAAAGCAACCTCGGGATCTTGTGTGAGTCTTTACAGAGCTCCCCAAAGGATGTGTCATCAGTCTGGTACAAAACAGATCAATGGGGGTAAACGATCCGATCCTGGATTCACAACCCCCGTGTGTGCCGGGCTGTGTTCAACCTTTGGAGTGAGACCTGTCAGCCTGACAGTCAGGGATTGACACGTTCCTGTCAGCTGGGAGACATCTCACAGGCGAGCAGGGCTGTGTTACAGCCCGGTAGCTGAAGAAGTGGTGAAGGAAAGGGGAAAAAGGGAAAGGGAAAAAGGGAAAGAGGAAGAGGAAAAAGGGAAAGGAGAAAGGAGTAATAATGGAATAGTGATTTTCTAATGATAGTTGCTTATGTATAACTTCTGTAGGGGAAAAGGGAAAATTGCACTATGAACTTTAGAAAGAAACAGTGGTGCTTAGAAAGTACAGGCATATTATATTTTCTCTAATGAAGTGAATGGCTATTTATAAAAAGAAATACTATTTTGACCTGTACGCATTCATTTCTACAGCTATTAACAGAGCTAGAAGAACCTAAAATAATATGAAGTAAACTATAAGGGAAAAAAATGACAGAGCACTGATCCTGTGGTTCATTAATGGTCATCATTAAACAAAGCAGATTTTGAGGACCAGAGACTATAGACATTTCTTTTTCAGGAAACAACTCTGGGTTTTGTATATCAATGCCATTATTTTTCTACAAACTGGGGTATTTTTTGCAAGCACTTTCCTGTACAGTGTTTCTTTTCTTTCTGCTTATACTCAAAAAGAAATGAAAAGACCTGTAAGACATGTCTGTATGGTCTTGCTGCATTTGCCATCGTATTTCAATACCTGTGTGCTACTATAGATGCAAAATACTTTGTACACAAGGGAATAATACATTGAATGGTAAACGTTCCTTTCTGTGCTGGTGTTTATTTCCAAGGTTTGGGTTCCTTGTTTGATTGTCCCATGCAAAAGGAATGAGGGATGGGAAGAATATTGTTTATATGGAGCCCTGCCCCAAACCCACATTGGAGTCTGTGGACCAGGGACCATCTTGGAGAATGGCCATGACCATCCCCTCATGTCCTGCTGCTTGGAGAGACTGATGCTCCCCAATTTCTGTCTAGAGAGGACTGCCCCAAGGTGCAGAACATGCACAAGCACATCTCAGAGGTGCTCCCTGCATTGTTCAGACATGGCTGGTGACTGCCTGGAGCTGCCTTCAGTGACCAGGGACATCCCTTGCCATGGGGTGTAAGGGAGACAAACAGTTCATTTTGCATGTTTTTGAAGGGTGAGCTGGGATAACGGGCCTAGTCCGCACCACTTACAGTGCTGTGGAAAGAAATGTGCAAAAAAAATTAACTTTTCTAAATTGGAAAAGATAGTATCAAACATATGAGAAAATTCAGGTAAGAGAAATTTGACTTAAAAGGAAGCAAATGTAGCCTCCCGGGATAGCAATCAAGTGACAAAGTGTGACCAGTCTTACATCACCGCTGCCCCAGAGACTACAGGTAAGAATGAAGAAGTTGCAATTTCTGTCCTCCCTTTTATGTTCCCCATGCTTTGTCTCAGAAAATGCTGCAGATCTCTTAGTGCTGGCAGCTCCAGCCTTTTCCAGCTTCTGTGTTTTCAGCCCAAAGGAGAGAGGATTCCTCCCTTGTGCTTTCTGGAACACTGTCAGATGCAGAAAACAGAACATGCAGTATTTCAAAAGCTTAATTCTTAGTTTAAAGGACCAATTTTCTATCAGTTGTCCTTAGTAAGTGATTACAAAGACTTTAAATGTGGGCTGCTGTGGAATTAATGCACAGACCCTGAATTGTATTTAACCTTCCAGTCCTGTGTAATGCAAAGGTCATTTTAACACTAGTAGTGCTCAGGTTCTGTGTGCCTAGTGCTGAGGTTCTATAAAAATTGCAGTGCTCTTCTTCAGCTTCGTTGTACAGTTTCAGAGACAGGTGATTGCTTTATCTTTTTGGCCTTCTGCCCCAATGATGGCATTTTTCCTCAATAGAAAAATAAAACGCATTTTGTTGAAGGCTGTTGGAAAGGCACATCTCAAGGAACTAGTCCTAAATCAGGACATTTGCTAGAAAACCTTCTTTTCCTCATAGCCACTTTGAAAATCCTATTGAAGAGTGCAGAGAGGCAGGAAAGACCAAGGATGGGAGAAAGGGGAAAAAAAAAAAAAGGTAATTCTCCACTGAAGCACTTCCAGAATTGGTCTAGTGTGTCTTTCCAACACAACTTCTTTTCTCAAACAGATGATTGAGGGCTGGCTCAGAAGAAAGCGTTCAGTCAGGGGAAGAGCACAGAGGTGAGACACTGCTCCCATTACCAAGCAAAGGCACAGGAATCCAACCCAACCCGGAGTCATTAACAGCTGAAGAGGCTCAGCCCATGTGCTCAGTTCTCCCATCACTTGAACTCCTCAAATGGCGAACTCTTTCAATCAGGTCGTTGTGAGAGATGTGTTTGAGTTCATCCAGAAGTCACAAACCTTTGTAGATTGGTCACGTAGTGGGAGGGGGAGAGTCCCTTTGCGGTACAAATTCCTGGAGGCAGCTCTCCAGCTTGCACTGAGCAGGAGGAAGGAGCTGATGACCGAAAGTGGTGCCTGTCAGTCTCGCTCCAATATTTTCCAAGTATTTTTGCCTGTGAAGTGATCCAGGCAATCGGAATTGTAGCCTTCCAGAAGCAGATTTAGTTGACAAGTTTCTGACCTCTCTTTGCAATAGCGAGATGAAAAATGCTAAGAAGTTATTTTCAGCCTTCACAGAAGAGTCTGAGTTTCCACTTCAAAGTTGGCTTAATTTTTCAGCTCTTTTATATTAACAAACATAATCACAGATTTTGAAATAAAAACCCAAACAATAATAGTGTTTTGACCTAACCCAAATGTCTTTTATACTTTAGTTCCTGGGGAGGTTTCTTTTGTTTGTTTGTTCCAATTGGAAAAAAAAAAAACAAACAAAAACAACAAACCTGTGAAATTTTCTATTCAATTACTTCTGCCTCTTTGGTTATAAATATTGGTTCTGAAGTGTTAGGAGATGTGATCTGTTGACTGTAAGTACAGAAAGATCTGATGTAGGCAGCAATTTAAGCAAGGGAAGGTAGAAATGCATTTCTCCTTTGTGAAGCTGATCCAGGTCCTTCAGGGCAGGATATGAAGTGCAGAGGCTATGCCCATCAATCCATTTCCACCAGGAAAGCCTCAGTTCTGCTGGGAGCAGAATGGTTTCCACATTACATCTCCTCGCAGGCTTTGGCACATGCCTGGCTCCAATGCTCAGTCTGAGCTGCCAGCAGCGAGCTCAAGCTGCAGCTACTTAAACATTTGTTGGTAGTCAGTGTCTCCATTTCTGAGGAGGCAGTGTGAGGAGAAGAGCCAGAAGTCTGGAGTAATCTCCGAATACAAAACCCTTTATATGTGGGACAGAGGGTGCAGGGGGAGGCAGGGCCCTGCATATTCTCTCTCAAAGTCATTACTTGGCTCCATTCATATGCTTAAAATTTCTTCATCCTTCTTTAATCTGCGACTACACTTCAGACGAGCAATTAAATTAATCAGGTCTTTTCTGCATTGTCCTTTTCTAATCCATGCTCGCTGCCTTGCTGACCTTCCTCTTTGAAGCTATTCACTGCTCCTCGCTGCCTGCCTTCCCCAGCCGCACACGGAAAGGAGCCTGGGCTGTGAAATGCTTTCATTGCTCCTGCTCAGTAGCAGGGAAGTGGAAATGGCTCCCTGCAAACTGATGGCAAGAAAAGACATGTCCAGGTTAGTTGCTGTGACTGCTAAATACAACTATGGGTAAATACAAGTGGTCCCTCCAAGCCCCACCCCGGCAGGTGGGAGCGTGGCCGCCTGCAGCAGAGGATGCGAGCAGGTACCAGATGCTGCCAGAGGCTGGAGCTGTGGCCTCATGCATGGCTTGGGCTCCCCAGATGAAGCTTCCCAGCTTAGTCCCAGGCTGGAGCAGCCCTTTGGAGCAGGATCCAGGTGTGTAGTGGCGGGAGAATGCCCCTCTGCACTTCCCAATGAGGCTGATGCCGTGCCAGAGCTGAGAACAAGCAGGTACGCACTGGTGGCAATTTTTCCCTGCTTCAGAAAGTGCAGCATGGCTCAACTGGCAACAGCTGAGAGGTGGAATAACAAACCACGAGCTGCTGAAAGGAGGCGCAGGGCAGCACTGGCCATGGAGGTTTGATTCCTGGCAGCACAGGAGCAGCACGGTGAGTCTGAGCCTTGTCTGTGGGAGCAGCAGGCTGTGGCCTTCCTTCGTATCTGTGCTGGAGCTCAGCAGCTGAAACACTTTGCCATCTTTGTCTCTTCTTCACTGGTCTCCTCCCAGGGTACCCCTGAGCATGCCATGTCTCCTCAAATCCACGTGTCCCACGGGGACAGTCTGCCCGGATCAGCGGTGCAGGCGATCTAAGGAAACCCCAGCAGATCACTCTGCTGACTCTCACTTGAGCTGCTGCTCCATTCAGGTAGGGCAAATGGAGACATGATACCCTTCAGATCCACTTTTTAGAGATATTTCTAAATTCTGCTGACTGAATTGCATAAAGTGGGGTGTCCTCAAGTCATTTCAACAGCTCTTGTCAACACCGACAGCTTCATCCTGCTCTGTGTGGAAAAATGCAGTGGGTGTGCCTTGTGCTGGCGCAGAGCTCACCTGGAATAACCCCTGAGGGCTGCCTGCCTGCCCGGGAGAGCCTGGTGCCCGAGATAACCTGAGTACATCCTCCTCCTCCTCCTCAGCTTTCCTCCACATTGTGCAAGTGGTACGTGAGGCTTTCCAGGTACGACAGGCATTCAGATTTCACTAATGGCATTTCCCCATCTGATCATTCCCAATGGCTTGAGCCTTTCAGGAACTTAAAGGTATGGCAAGATTTAATTTGGGAGAATCAGAAGCTTTCGACAGCAGGTAGGCCCTGGGCTGTTTGCCTTGGCTAAAGAGCTGGTGTCTCCAGTAGGTAAAAACAGCACCAATATAAAACCTGATAACATTGGTGGCCAGAACAGAAACAAGTTCTGGCATCTCAGAGACCACAGACAAAGTTTTCTGAATTTTCCTTTGGACAAACCATCTAACTTCTGGTGATCTGGGCTACCACCAGCAGCCTGGTTCTGCCAGGTATTTTGCTCCCCTATTTATAAGCACGTTTCAGTCCTGTAAAATGGTAAGTGAAAGACTCTTTTTTATTTTTTTTCCAAAAAGAGTCATTAAAGCAGCTTTAAAAATATGGCTAAAGGGACCTCTCCACCTGCAGGGTGGCAAATGAACGATTAATGTGAGGGATTGCAGGACATCTGTGACACTTCCAGTGCCGTGGCAAGGGAAGGGCAGGATGGCTTCACTCCCGCCAGCTCACCTCCTGCCATGCCTGCCTCTCTACCAGTTACCCCAAATCCGTTTGGTTTTCCTTATCTTCATATATGGTCCTGAAAAGTAAAAGCAGCATGGCAGAAGTGTGGATTTACAGCCTAAAGCAAATAATTCTGCTGGACCAAAAGAGCACTCCAGGGAGTGAGGGGGGAATAACTGAAAATTACTTGTTGCTATAGCGCAAGGATGTTGTGTGCAAATAGGCAGAGCCCCACCTGATTGCTTTGTTTAGCCTCAAATTGAAAGGCATGAAGCACCCACATCAACCAGGGCCATCTCCCTCACCCCTGTCAGAGGGACTGGGAGAGCTGCACCAAGGGACTCCTGAGCCTGACAGCAGAGAATCCCAGTTCTGGAAAAAGCTGCAGCACTGTCACTTCATTTTGGGGAGTAACAGCCTGAAGGATGAGGCTCGGAAAGGAGCAGGAGGGACGGAAGGGACAGCCTGTGACACTCTGCCACACCAGCACCAGAGGCCAGGGTGCCCAGGGTCCCTCTGGCACCTCAGCAATGCCCAGCCTGCCCAGTTGGAGAGGGGCAGGTCCCTTTTGGGGCAGGGGAAGTTTTATGTGTCCGCTTGGCTCTGCATTTCATAGCAGGTGCTCCTCTCCGCAGAGTGGGACTGGGCTCCAAGTTTTTATTGGTGTGGACTCCAACTCCCAAATGCTATTTACAGGGAAATTGAAGACCGCCTTCAAAATTAACAATAGATGGCCATAAATCTTACTCAGTTACCTAGCAACTAACACAATAAAATCCTAAGGTTAAAAGGAGAAGGGTTATTTGGAGATACCTTGGGGAGCACATAATGGCCATTTGCATTCCTGGGTGGGAGGACACAGAAAAAAAAATCCCTGGGATATTTACAAATGACTGTATTGATGAAAGAAAAAAGGTGAAATTACTCAGTACGGTTTTAATCAAAATACCTTGGAACAGAGAAACCTAACAAAAAAAGTAGCAGTCAAATGGCTGTGATAAAGAGCACTCAGAAAATGTATGGTGAGCTACAGAACTTGTAGAAGAGTTTGTTAAGTTGCTAAGCCCACTTTGGTGCCATTTGTGACATCTGAAGTGTGTGTACTGCAGAGTAACCGTGTAATCAACGCTCAGAGTGAATCTGACCGTTACGTGCCTGATGGAATGTGCCCCAGAAAAACCTACGCAGTGCAAAAAAAATTTAAAACCGAACTAACATAGCATGATTCATCCCGGCCTGGGTTCCTGTTATGCACAGCACAGATTGAAATTCCATATCCCCACCTCAAAGTGGGGTTTATGCACAGCCTTTTCTGCCTGCCGTAATTGCAAATCTTGGAGCTGAAATGAGCGGAAACACTGAATTGTTTCCCTCCAAAAAGACCCTCATGGGGGCACGTTTACCCAGGAAGGAGGCTTGGTGGAGGAGCAATGCAGTAAATCAGATGCCTGGTCCCCAGCATACTCCTTCAGCAGCTGTGGCACTTAGAGGTATTTTTAAGCCCTCCTTTTGCTGTTTGAAAGGCTTCAGACAATAACTTCCTAATAACAGTCAGACATTTAGTACCTTCAGGGTACTAGATGGAGACAGGATTCGTGTTGAGCTGTAATTCACCCGCACAGGCTGCTGGCAGGAGGAACCACGAGGGGACTGACTCGGTCTGTAACAGCCAAATTCACCTTGACATCACAGAGGGGAGAAATGGATGGGTCCAGCATCAAAATGAGAGCTGCTTTCTGTCTTTCTCCAGTGCTTTCTGTTGGTGCTGATGGTCAGGGCTGGACCATAAGAGGCACAGGGGTGTCAGAGCTGATGGAGGGATGCTGAGAGCTGTCTGCATGTGAGTACTTTGGAGGTGATTTCCTGACATGAGGCATGGTTTGCAGGATAGAAGAGCCAGGGGCACTTTCCTGGAAAGACTAGGAAATTTTCCTGGCTTCATACACAAAGGTGTTGTGTCTGCCAGCTAACTCCCATCCAGAACTGCTGGACCAGAGCTGGAGGCAGACTTTCCATGGCTTTTGGTGGCACAAGCTGTCCCCATATTTCCCAGCCCCTGGTTGCTGTGGACCTGCAGCTCCTCTTCCTGGGGGTGAGGACTGCCCACTGGGCTTGGACACAAGTCAATGCTGCTATGGCACGTGCTGGTGCCCCAGATGGGATTGAGGTCACCAGGAGAGGAGAGCCCTAATGACAGCTCTGCCTTCATCCCGGGCTGCTCTCCTGCATGGATCTATCCCCTGCCAGTCCCTGCTCCACCTACCTTGTGACCAAAAGCTAACACAGGAGCTGCATTTTACCTTTCCCTGAGCTCTTTGATTTTAATCATAATTATTTCTGTAATATCAGGTACAAGAGGGAGCAGGAAATGAAGAGCATCCCTGTCATTTCCCTCCACTTGGCCACCCATAACTTCAAAAGGGAAATAGGTCCAACCCACTGTGCACGAATGGAACAAACTGGGTTTTAAATTAGTTTAGTCATGAGAAGGGCTGGAAGAAGAGTCATCCCTAAGCAGGTTTGTTTGAAACAGAAATGGGAGGGGAAGATGACGTATGGAACAATTTAAGTGACAGCAGAAACAATAATTTGTCAGACAAACTGTCTGGCATGTATTATCCATGTGTGTCTGTTTCTGAGCCTATTTGACAGCAGTATCTGACACCCCCCACCTCCAAGCTGAGTCTGCCTCCACTCTAGAGGAAGATCTCCACGTTTATGAAAACAATAATGCAAAATCCCCTTTTGAAAGCAGCTCTCGTGGTGGCACAGGTAGGGCTAGAGCTGTGTTGCTGTCCCCTGCCCACCCAGCCATGCCAGGATGGTGCATCATCCCCTTTGCACATGGTGAGAACAAGGGAGTGGGAGTTTATTTCCTGAGACATCTTTACTCTTGGCAGCTTTTCTGGGGGAGGAAAGAGAAGAGGAGCATTCAGGCCAATGAGATAATGTATCCCCTCCCCTTCCCAAATGTATCCCAGAGATAGTGTTCTGGCCTGGCTGTTTCCTTACGTAGGTGTAGCATCTGATCATCCCTAAAATGTGGATGGGTCCCCCTGAGTAGCCCTTCATTTGTCCTGGATGTCTGGGGACAGAGAGAAACTGCCATTCCCATGAGATATTTAGGTGACCAGGAGGCCCTAAGGATCTGATTTTGCTGTGGTCTGTGCTACCTGAATATTTTTCTGGCTCTGTGTGGACATGATGCCTCTGCAGCCACACCAGGGCAGAAACAGTGAGCACCCTCACCCCTCTTGTCTGCACCTTGTGCACTCGCAGGCTGAGCCTCACCTTCCCTCTTCTCCTGAACACGCTGATCAAAGTCTTGATGCTCAGAACCTCCCCTGCCTTTTGCTTGTGTATTTAGGGGTCACCCCCAGTGCTGCTGGCACGAGCCTGGAGGATACACGCGGGCAGGGTGACAGGGAAGTTCGGTAGCTTCATGGACAGCTTGGGACGGAGGGAGGGGACCAGCCTGCCTTGTTTTAGGTAGCAATTTAGGACCTGCGTCTTCATCAGAAGGCTGGAGCAGTGATTCAGCACAGCCACACCTCCAAGGAATTTACCCTCCAACTTTGACTTACTTTTGCTGTTTTAAACTCATAGCAGATGTCCTCACCAGCCTTGTTATTGAGGGCGCACAGCATCTCTTGCAACAGCAGAGCAATTAAAGAGGATTTGCAGGTCACCTTTAAAGCATTTCCCACAGCACGTTGAATCTTGTTAGAAGTCCTGTATCCAATACTGCTTTTATTTCAGTTTTAATTGGAGTTTTAAATATTCTGAATCTTATGCAAGGCACCCAAAGTGCTGGAGATTTTCATGCCCTCTCTTGCATGACGCCCTCTCCCTAAAATCCCATTCTTTCACTAGAGATAACAGTAAATCAGCACCCCAATATTAATGTACTTGACACTGAATACAGGTTATAGGCAATGTTTCAATATGAGGTCAAACCCCAGCCTGCAACCAGTTGCCCACTCTGTGATGAAATGTGTACTTGGAGAGATTGCCTCCTCCCTTGAGAGTTTATAATATATTCATGCACCACTGTATGAGTTGGAAACTGGGAGAGAAACCAAGAAGGAAAATGAGGAAATTTAGCAGAAGGGAGCAATAGAGGGAAGCTTGGAGGGTTTTGGAAAGGTAAAAATAGCAACCACAGAAAAACAGAGCAGGCAGCATTCAATATTTTCCCAGTGCCATGAAGAAAGCCTGTGAAAAAGAAAATTTTCTCCATGATAAAATTCTCTGTGTGGATTTTTTTTTTCCTTAGGTTGGGTTTGTTTGTTTTATTTGGATTTTTTTTTAAGGAAGCACAGTATTTGTGGCAAGAAAGAGCGAAAATCTCCCTAAACTTTTTGCCTGACACTGTTCAAAAGGCCACCTCAGCTACACAGCTCCTGGCCTCATTTCAGCCTCCCAGAGAGGAAGATACAACTGAAGAATTCACAAAAATGAGAACTGATTAAATGAAAAAAAAATTATCAAAGCTTTACCATTTTAACCAGCTGTGAGGCAGCAAGGCAAGGGAACAAAGAGGCAGGGAAGGAGGGGAAGGAGCTGACAGGATCTGCAAACAACCACAACCCTGGGTGAAGCTGTGAAATGCTAATGGCAAAGCTGCTCCAGCCCCACTGGGACGAGTTTCCGAGGAGCCCTGTGCTCTGTGAAGCGTGTTTGCTGCTCCCCCTCTCCCCACGGTTCGTTTTGCTCTGCCTTGCACCAGATGTGCTGTTTGATTGCAAACCCCAGGGGTACGGGCTGGTTGTTGGCAGTGGGCATCGCTTTGTAGTGCACTGTGGATATGACAAGAGTGGGCTGATGCATGGGCAGCCCCACGGCTCCCAGCCCCACAGCTCCCAGCCCCATGGATCCCAGGCTCCCAGCCCCACAGCTCCCAGCCCCATGGATTCCAGCCCCATGGATCTCAGGCTCCCAGCCCTATGGACCCCAGGGTCCCAGCCCCATGGATCCCAGCCCCATGGATCCCAGGCTCCCAGCCCCATAGATCCCGGTTCCCAGCTCCATGGATCTCAGGCTCCCCACCCTATGGATCCCAGGCTCCCAGCCCAATGGATTCAGCCCCATGGATCTCAGCCCCCAGGCTCCCAACCCCATAGATCTCAGGCTGCCAGCCCCATGGATCCTAGGCTCCCAGCCCTATGGATCTCAGGCTTCCAGCCCCATAGATCCTAAGCTCCCAGCACCATGTCTCCCAGCCCCACGGATCGCAGGCTCAGAGCCCCATAAATCCCAGGCTCCCAGCCCCAAAGATCCCAGGCTCCCAGCCCCACGGATCCCAGGCTCAGAGCCCCATAAATCCCAGGCTCCCAGCCCCAAAGATCCCAGGCTCCCAGCCCCACGGATCCCAGGCTCAGAGCCCCATAAATCCCAGGCTCCCAGCCCCAAAGATCCCAGGCTCCCAGCCCCACGGATCCCAGGCTCAGAGCCCCACGGATCCTAAGCTCCCAGCCCCATGGATCCCAGGCTCGCAGCCCTGCTGGCCCACAAGCAGCTCCGGGAGCACCGTGAGCTCCGGGGCTCTAACAGGTGCTTTGCGTCCTGGCCCAGCATCTCGGGCTGCAAATGTATTTCCCGTGACGGTGTTTTTACTGCACCCTGCTCGTGTTCGCGGACGGAATCTGCTCTCCTTGCGGAGGGGATCAGGAGCCCGGCAGGAGCCCTGGATGTTCGCTCCCTGCCCGGGCCAGTGAACCCTCCTGCCCAGCGCAGGTAACCTCAGCGTGCGCCCTCCAGCCCCGCCGATCCCACCTCTGCCCTCGGCAGCTCAGCTCTTCATGACCGCCGAGCTCCGGAGCGTGTCGGGGACACTGCGCTGCCCTCCCCGGCCCGGCCGAGCGCGGCGGAGCGCGGCCAGCACGGGCAGGGCTCGGGGAGCGTGGGTAACTGGCACCGGAGCGCTGACAGCCGGGCTGGGGGAGCCGGTCCCTGCCGGGGCGGTGCCTGGCGGGCCGAGGGGCGGTGCGGGGCGGGAGCGGCCGAGGGGCGGCCGCCGGGGGGGCGGGCCGGGCCGGGCCGGGGCGGCCGCTGCTGCCGCGCACTCGGGCTGGGCTGCGCCGGGCTCCGCGCCGGGAGCGCTGCCATGTTCGGCCGCGGCTCCCGCAAGCGGCTCTCCAGCCGCTCGGTGAGTGCCGGGGGTCCCTCTCCCCTCGCCCTTCGCCCCCGCCCCGCTCCAACCTGTGGCTCCGTCCCGCCGCCCGCTCCGGCTCGCCCGGCGGGTCCCCTCCGCTCCCTGTGCCCCTTGCCCGCGGTGCGTGCCCCCTCCAGCCCTTCCCCTGCCCTCTCCCAGCCGTTCCTGCGGGCGTGCCCCTCTGCCTGTCCCCGGGTCCGTGTCCCTGTGTCCCTGTGTCCCCGTCCCGCAGCCGGCGCTGACTCTGCTGTTCCTTGCAGCTGACGGCGTCGGGGGAGCCGGAGCGGGGCCAGCCCTGCAACACCTGCGGGGACCAGTGCCCCGGCTTCGCCCTGCACAAGTGGAGGTAAGGCGCGCCGAGACCCCGCGTACCCCCGGCCCACCGCCCCCGTGGGTCCCATCCTGGCTCTCCCTCCGCCGCTCCTTCGCAGTTCCGTCGCGTCCGGGGCGCAGGTGTGGCTATTTTGGGAGGGCTTGTGTTAGTCGGAAGCCTGTTGCCCACCCGGGGTGGCGTTCTGGGGACACGGGTGGCTTTGCGGCCCCGCACAGGTGTGCCCCGCAGGTGTGCCCGGGGCCGGTGCGGGGCGCAGCAGGCTCCAGACCGGGACTGGGGTAACTGGTTTGGTGATTACCGACTCACAGCCTCCCCGCTGCGGTCAGGGGCTCGTCCTGCCGCTCCGGGTCATGCCGGGGGCTGCAGCCGCCCTCACCTGGCAGGGACAGCCTGCGTGGGGTGGGGTGCGAAGGGGAAAATGAGGCTGAAGGGGTTCTGGCGGTTTGCAGCAAACCGCTGCGTGAAACTCCTGCCTCCCCCGTGACTGGATTTATCCCCTGTCAGTGATGCCAAGCAGAGATTTAGCTGCTGAAATGGATGGGGGTGTGTAGGAATGAACAAGTATTTTTGGCTATTTCTGTTGTGTCTCTCTACAAACCTGGCAGCGCCAGTTCCTGCTAAGCACAGCGAGCCCCAGCCTTGTGCTGGGTCAGCCCCTTCTCCCCTCCCCGTGTTCTGCTGCCTCGAAATGAGTTCTGCTGATGGGCGAACTGGGACTTGGTGATATTAAATCTGGGCTGTGGGCTCTGGGAGCTGAGCACAGTCTTAGTAGGCCAGGGAGCCCTTGGCGACCTTTTAACCTTATTTTTCAGGGTATACCCATTTCTCCAGCATCTGCTGTGCTTGGCTTTCCTCCCAGCCTCTGCCCTACTTCTCCGAGCTGTGTCTCACCAGATTAAAGCTCGGGTTCGGAGCAAGGAGGGGGACTGATATATTCCTGTTGAGTTGTATCTTAATGTTCAGGCTTGCAAATCATTGTTCCCGGTGGCGTTTGCTCCAGGGTGTGGTGGGACGGTCCACAGACCGTGAGGAATGCACGCCATGGTCCTCCGCAGGTGCTGATGCCACATCCGAGTGCATCCTGTCCCACCTCAGACCTTCAGGAGCTGAAGGTGTCCCTTTCTCCTGGGCTGAAGGAGATACGGTCTCCCGACACCCTCCCAATCATCTGAATCTGCCACGTGTGTGTTAATAGATTTATAAGGTCACCCCAGAGTTGTCTTCTTTTTAGGGCTTTTCCAGGCCATCCCGGGTTTCCTGGTGTCACTGCAGAGCCGCTTTGTAATGCTTTAAAGTGCCAAGGAGAACTTTCAAATGCAGGATAAGAAGAAAAGCCATGGTCACCCAAAGCGTTTCTCCCCTGCTCCAGGGACTTGTGAGATGCTGTGGTTCTTGTTTCTTTATGTCAGAGGGTACAACTGTACAGTGGCTTTTGAAGAAGTCAGTGAATTTTGATAGCAGCCCACCAGAGGCCAAATGGCCCAGCAGAAGGGGCACCCAGCTACCTGGGGAGTGTCAGATGAGAGGGAAGTTGCAGCTCTTTTCCGTTTTGCCCTCTGCACTGGCACGCTGTGCCTCTTGGCCAGATCCTGCCACACCCCATGTGCAGGAGGCTCCAGCCTGCCCGAACTACACATAACCATCTCCTTTTCTGAGGAACCCCAGCCATGGGAAAGGATTTTGGCTAGAACACTGTGGATTTTTCCATCAGCTTTCTCTCAGGAAAGGAGTGGTTATGTCCCCTGGGGCAGGAGAAGGATGGGGACCCTTTGGGTATGGGTGGGGTCAGCCCCAGAGGCACTGCAGCCTCCTTGCTCGGGGTTTTCATCCTGCTGAGCAGGTTAGACCTTACACCAAGTTACCTTACACCAGGACTCGAGGAGCTGCGAGCCCTCCTGCAGACATTCCCATTTAATTGCCTTGATATAAGAGTAATTATGCAATTAAACCAAATAAAGGCAGCCTATTTGCCAGAACACAATAGAGAGGAAATGCCTTCATTTTTCATTAGCCAGTGGTCTATTAATGCCAGGAATAGGTAAGCAGGCAAATTATTCAGAGTAGTTTTGTAGGTTGAAAGCATGCTGAGGTGCCTCTGCCCTCTGTGCACGAGGTGATGTCACCAGTGCCTGCTGGGGCTGCTCACCTGAACGTGCAGAATGAGATTGGAGGAAAACAGGGGCTTGCAAGAAGATCCTCAGATTAGGGATATAAATCCAGATCAATTGACCACTAGAGATCTGTAAGGCTTTTTATAATCCTTCAACAGCAGAGTTTTGCTGATAAATGTAAATGGGACATTTTTGCTTCAAAGATGCAGGCTGGCGATACGCTTTGGGGAGGCAGAATTTACAAGCTTGCAGGCACTGAAACCATTGCTGAGACAGGCATTGTCCATACCTAATTACACTGGACTCTGTCTTTTCTACTTACCTGTGATTTTAGGTGTGATCTGTGCAGGCACTCCATCAAGCAGGCAAATTGCTTTGTTAGACGATGAAGATTCCTGTGCTTGTATGTTGCCTTAAAAGCCACTTTTCTCAGAGATGGCTCTGAGCGTTGGTTGAATTTATCATTCCTGGAAGCATAGGCACGCTTCCTGAGACAGGGAAACCTCTTGAAAATAAATTGTATTCTGCAGAACTGTTTTCAGAATAAGCCTGGTCTCTGTACTGCAGGTGATGTGCAAAAAGAAGATGAAAGGGGATTGTTAAGTAATTAAATAACGTCCCTGGTTTTTGAAGTTTGTTTTTGAATCTTCGTAATTTTGCTCTGAAATTATAATCCCACATTCAAGGTAGTGGGTGAATTATACTGTAGCAGTGTCAGCATATTTAATGCAATTCTGGTGGAAGCAAGGAATTGAAAACACCTCGGTTAAACCAGAGCCCAACGCCTACATCTTACCCCCTCAAAGCTCTCTCCTGCACGCCACAGATCTCTGCCTCTTGTTGTAAGGCAGAAATTCAATTTTTAGTTCTAAATCATTTAGCCCCAAAGAGGAGAAAGTAAGTGGTTTGTCTGAGCAGGCTGAAGATTGAATTCCACCCTCCTTGGGCGTGAAGTCCATGAGGACACAGCTATCAAACTATAACCACTAAAACCCTGAATTTCTCATGGCCTGAGCAGCAAAACAACTCCTTCCTCTCGTCTCCTCGCTTTCTGCTGTGGTGGGTTGTCAGCAAAGTGCAGAAGGACTGAGTTCATCTGTGTGGGCTCCAGTCTGGAGGATGGAAATGGGGTGTACGTAACCAAATCCTCATTAATACAGGTCAATACTTGAAAGGTGGCTTTGTGTGGAAAAGGGGAAATCAAATTCAATAAAAATTGAACTCCTTAGGAGCCCGGTTGCTGTTTTCTAATCAGATCTGCATTACATTAAACTGTGTGCCATTCAGCTTGTTAACAAGCTTTGGCATTAAATAAAGCTGTCACTGGAGTTTGGTGAATGAATAGCCATTAGGAGTGTCTTTTGCATAATGTCTTGCAGAGAAAAGCCTTCCAGGGAGGTGGTCCGGGATTGGGGAAGGGAATTTATAACCTAGTCCTGGTGCAATTAGTATGAATATGCGAACCTTAAAGGTGACAAATGGTTGGCTTTTGCTGCTGTTAAGCTTAGTGTGAAGAACTAATTTCAGATTTACTCTGGGTGAAGTAAAATTACAGCCTTAGTGCCTCAGTTAAAATAGCAGATCCTTCGTGTTGGGAGATTGGCATGTGTTTGCTCCTGGAGAAAGCCTTGTGAAATACACTTGCAATTCAGCAGACCTTGCTGTTCCCTGCTCTCTGCCTGCTCCAAACCCATCAGCTAAAAACATAGATGCAGGACACGCCGATCTCAGGATGGTATTTGGGCTCTGGTTTGAGGAAGGGGGGATGTACTGCCTGGTTTGCAAAGCCTGCAGTGGCATACGGCCGGTTTCTGAGGGAAGGAATTCGGATGCTGTGACAGAGAAGACAATTTTAAAAATAGAGTCTGAAAACCTTTGGAGAAGTCTTTGTTGCCATAGTTATTCTTCTGGTTTGCAGAAGCATTTGAAAAGCAGTAATAAACATGACATAAAGACAAAGACTGGATTGCCAGGGTTTTAGTTTCAGTGTGAGATTATGTTGTACATCTTTTCTTGGAGCATCTTTTTCCTTGCATATGTCATGCAATCTTTGTCCCTTGGAGTCACGTCTTGCCGGGGAACAGATCTGCTTCTCTTCACACGTTGCTGTCACACATCCTGGTCTTGATGTCAGTGGTGTGTGTTTGTACAGCACACAGTGCCTGGCCCTTACCTTCCAGGGCAAATTTATGGGGCCTGATGTGGTATTCAGTAATATTCCATATTAACAAATTTTGCTGCATACGGTTCTTTCGAACATTTATTTATTTATTTCCATATAATCTACTGCAGTCAGCCCTGCTGAAGCCTGATCTCATCTGGCCTTGTTGGACTAAGGAGCATCAGCAAAGACAAACTTCTCAGCTTCTCGGCAGAGATCTGCCTGGAGATCCTAGGTGATCAGCCCAAAGGGATGTGATTGACCACTGGATCACAAAAACCTAAGGACAATGACCAGAGATGCACGTCATGAGAGGGTGACCCAAAATGAAGTGGTGGATGAGAAGCCCAGCGATGTTTGAGGTTGCTGAGTGATGGTGGAGAGGTCACTTTGTGACTCCCTTCTCTGCCTTGTTCACTGTAGGCAGGGAGTTGCTCGTGGCAGTGGATGTTTGCTCTGTGTGTTCAGTGTCCAGTGCTCTAGAGATTGCTGTGCATGAGCAGTGAGAAATTCTGTGTATTTTCAGCCTTTGTCTGCGTTCCCCCAGCTCTGACCCTGCCGACGGGAGGTACACCCCAGCACACATCCCTGGGTGCCTTTGGGCCTCCAGTTTGATGCCTAGTTCCTCATCCAGAGAGCAGAAACAATAATATTTGTAACGCAGCACATGAACGAATAACACCGAATTCTAAAGCATTTGTTTCTACTTCCAAAAAAAAAAAAAAAAAGTACAGATTATTGCTTCCATATGTTTTCAGCATTTTTCATAGGTTATGTCTCTTGCACACACACGCTCTCAGCTTTTCCCTGTCATGAATAACAGGCTTTGTGCCTCTCCCCTTTAGGATTCAGATATTCCACACTTCCTTGCATGTTTATTTGAAAGGATTTGGAGATGTGAGAATAGCAATACCTTATCTTGAATAGGCTGATGTTCCTATCACTGCCACAGTGAATTGTGCTGGCCTGGTGGGTTTTAGAAAATTTATCATTTTGCAGTGGGGAGCCTACTGAAATGGGCAAAATTCAGCCAGTGCGGGTCCATCCCAGTGTAGATCCATCCCAGTGCTCCTGAGATGAGTCCCTGAGGGACTGCAGAGGGGCAAGGGTGCTGCTGTCCCCAGGGGACCTGTGCCTGTCCCTAGGGGTGGGCAGGAGTCACCTGCATCCCAAAGATGCTGTCACCCTGGCAGAGGGGATACAAAAAAATCAAAGGCTGGTTTTGTCTGCTGATTTTAAAGCCTTTCACAAAGTGGCTGGAACCGTTAGTTTGTTTCTAATTTATTTTGGTGTGATTATTTGGTCACAGGCTCAGA
The DNA here is from genome assembly GCA_036630365.1 of Acanthiza pusilla. Lineage (NCBI taxonomy): Eukaryota > Metazoa > Chordata > Aves > Passeriformes > Acanthizidae > Acanthiza > Acanthiza pusilla. Next base: position 6,838,753 of record JAXCHO010000001.1, read on the forward strand.
AAGGAGGAGCCATTCCCTGCCAGGTTCCTCAGTGACAGTCAATGCGCTGGAGCTCAGCTCAGGGGGACGCTGCACTGTGCACTTGGCTTGGCATCAGTGAGTTCAGCTGCCCTATTTTCTTACACCTGAGAGATTAAACACTTGTGTAAGTGTTTGGGAAATCAGGTCTTTGAGCTTTCCACCCCCGTGGTAGTAGGGATAGAGCAGGGGTAGCTAGTGATGGCTCATGCTGCTCCTGCTGATCCCACAGCAGCTCTGCCAAGGGGCAGCCGGGTTTTTTGGGATGGGGGTTTGGATGGGTAGTGGGGTAGGTGTCAGCTTTGTCCTGCCCTGGGACAATCTTTTCCTAAATGCTGAGTGCACAGTTGCATTTAAGGAACTCCCAACCATTTTTTTCTGACTTGTGTGTTCCATTTCTTCGTGCCCTGCTGCTGAAACAGCACTTAAAGCAGCCGAGACTGATAAGGTATCCTGTTTGTGTTGGCTGGGAGACACAGTATCCACATTACAGTGTCAGAGGCAGTGTTGTCCCTGGCAAAAAGCCTAAAATAAATTCTTTAATTTTTTGTATGCGATGTACAAAAGAGCAGGTGAGGTATGTACTTGTTTCCGGGCAAGGCCAGGGAGCCTGTTTGAAGTCCTTTACAAGCCACTCAGGATTGTATTGCAAGAGCTCAAAGGAGTTTGAGACACTTGTTGATTGAATTTCAGCTGAGCACAGAGCCCTGCTCTGCAGCTGCTCCAACTGGAGCTGCTCTGCCCAGCTCCACTGACACTGAGCTGCTGGCAAAAGCCAGAAAAGCAGAATTTCTCCTGGAGAACAGGCACCGTGGGTACATTTTCTGTCTGTTTTGAAGTGGCCTTGTGTAGTTCTGTTTTAATGAATGGTGTGAAAAAAGACTAATGAACTGTTGTGGGATTTGGGCTGATTTTGTGGGGTTTACTCTGTTTCTGGTGTGATTGTGAATTACACTGATGATGGATGGCTGTCTGCAGAGCAAACAAACACCAAATTCTGAGTTTGTGTGATATTTTACTTCTAAACAAATAATTTTAAAAGTTGGTGGGAGTTTTTTTGCACCAAGTTTTTTGGCAAATGACTACAGCTGCTTCTTGGTGTGCAAAGAGTAGAATATTACCTGCCTGGTGTAATTGAGGCGGGACTTGCCATCCCAAAGGCAGAATTTGGCTGGTGAACATCTTCCTGATGCCTCGGCCATGGGGACACTGGCAAAAGACAGTTCCCTCATGGAACCTTTCGAGATGGATTTGCCTGAGAGAGACCCACAGAACTCAGAAGTGGGATGGACTGGCTTGCAGTGGGATGGACTGGCTTGCAGTGGGATGGACTGGCTTGCGGTGGGATGGACTGGCTTTGGGGTGGGATGGACTGGCTTTGGGGTGGGATGGACTGGCTTTGCAGCGGGATGGACTGGCTTTGGGGTGGGATGGACTGGCTTTGGGGTGGGATGGACTGGCTTTGCTGTGGGATGGACTGGCTTTGCTGTGGGATGGACTGGCTTGTGGTGGGATGGACTGGCTTTGGGGTGGGATGGATTGGCTTTGCTGTGGGATGGACTGGCTTGCGGTGGGATGGACTGGTTTTGGGGTGTGGGATGGACTGGCTTGCGGTGGGATGGACTGGCTTTGGGGTGGGATGGATTGGCTTTGCTGTGGGATGGATTGGCTTGCAGTGGGATGGACTGGCTTTGCAGTGGGATGGACTGGTTTTGGGGTGGGATGGAGTGGCATGCGGTGGGATGGACTGGCTTGCAGTGGGATGGACTGGCTCACGGTGGGATCTCCTTCAAGCAGACAGCTGTTGGTGCTGGAGGCTGTGGTTATGGGTTTGGGAGCTGTGTAGGCTGTGATTTAGTGGGACATGGTGAACTGATTGAACAGCTCAGCGCCGCTACCTGTGTAAGGTCCTGAGCTCGCTGTGCATCCGCCCAAGCCCAGGGAAATGGCTTGAATTGTTGAAGCTTGTTGAAGGTTTTGCTGAGCTGATGAGAGGGAGGAGGTGGGACATGAAGAGCTGCACTGGTCCCATGGCATGCAGAGCGGAGCTGTCACCCTGCCGTCGGCATCCTCATCCCCATGCCGAGTTCTCCTGCCCTGCCGCTGCTGCTCGCCGGCCGCGCACGGAGAGCACGGATGTGTCCCGCTGGAGCCCGGCGGGGCTGCGCTGGGAGGGGCAGGCAGGAAAACTCCTTCTGCTCTAACAGAGGCTTTGCAGCAGGCCTTTGTCACCAGCGTGAAAGGAAAAGGTGCTGGCCACGGCTTTGGTGGCACCGCAGCTGGAGGGGCCGGGATGCTGAGCGATCGCTGCTGACGCCCACCGAGCACTGCCCTCCTCTTTGTTCCTCTCGGCTGTAGAGGGCTGTTCAGTGCTTTCAAGAGTTTTTCTTTGGTTTTGTTCCTTTTCTGTTTGCCTTTAAAAAGTCAATCTGCAGTCTTTTAGACTTTTTCAAAGGCATTCTTCCCCACGCCCCCCCCACCCAGTAATCCATCCTTATTACACCAGTGAGTCACTCTTCAAATAATCAATTGCGTTTTCATTGTCTGGCTTGTAAGTCTATCACCGAGTTTAAGGATGGCCGATAGTATCAGCCGAGACCTTTGGCAGCTGGCTTTGCAATTTGTGGTGCTCATTTGGATATTTGCTTTTTTCTCCAATGAATAATCTCCCAGCCGTGGCGGTGGAAAGCCGGACTCTTCCTGTGCTCGTAGCATCTCTGCGGTCACTATCTAATGTTCGAGGAATTTGTAACATTAGCAGAATTGTCTGATGTGAGGAAAAATAATTTCAGGGTAAGCCTCATGAGCATGGCTATAAAGAGCGTTTTTCTCACGCTTGCAGACTCTGGACATGCATCAGTGCAGCCCCAATGGCCAGAACCTTTCTCAGTTCGCCGGTGCTTGGGCCAAGAGGTGTACAGAACATTCAGGGTGCTCCTCTCTGCTGCCAGAGAGGCTGTTTCTTCCTAGGTGTGGCACTGCTCTTCACGGGCCCCTGATGCCAGAACTTAACACTTGGAGAGCTCAGTGTGACAATTATTATGCTCAGTGCGGAGGGAGACACTTTGTACTCAGCCATCGCTGCAAATATTCCATCCCCTATCCATTGCCCTCGTGTGGATGCTGCTGCTGCGGTGATAAAAAACATAATGGCTGCTCTTGCTGATAAGGGGAGTGTATAAATATAATTATTGAAATCCGCATGCAAGAGCCTGCGGATTGATGGAGAATCTCTCTCCCTGTGAGGGGTTTCTGTTGCTCCGGAGCCTTGTTGGGAGAGCACAGCCTGCAGCTCCTGGCAGCTGAAGTGGGAGCTGCTCGGACACAGCTGTGAGCAATTAGTAAAGGATGTCTCTTCCCCTCCCTCCACTTTCTTTCCTCCTCTTCTGCTTGAAACCAAGTCCCAGGGTCTGGGGAGTCCTGAGGAAAGCCCAAGCAGCTCAGGTTTGAGATGCTCCTGGAACAGCTCAAAGGTGGCCGGTGCTCAGTGCGGTCACACTCAGTCACAGGGTGCAGGTCCAAGGATCCAACCCAACCTTGCAGGAAGCATAGTGCAGCCAAGGAGCCAGAGATTATTTAGATCAAGCCAACAAAAAAATATTTCCATGGCAGCAGTAACCATAGGAAACCTCCTCAGCGTGTCTTGGGTGGTTCCTGTTTCCCTGCCTTCAGCTGTTTGCTTTGCAAGCAGAGCAGTGGTTGCAAGTGCCTCGTGCCCCTGGTGTCACCAGGAGTGGCCCCAGAGCCTGGCTGTCCCCTGGGGCTTGGCAGCCACTCTAGGGGTTGTGTCCCTGCTCCTTGTTTTCTCTTTTGCTCTAGTTGGTAAAAAGATGCTTTCAGAGGCTTCTTTAGACGCCGTAAAGTCTCAAAGCCACCTTTTTACCTGGTGTCAGCTCACAAATGCGTGTTTGATCCTTAAATACCCGAGGCATAAAAGCGAATTGGCTTCCAGGGTCCAATTCTTCTTCTTTTCTATAGCGTCTTAGAAAGATGCTTTTATATTCCCTCTGGCTCAGCTAGTGATGCTTGGCCTTCAACCAAGACGGGGAATCTAGGACAAGAATCGCTGAGAAGAGCAAGATGAAAAGTTATAAAAAGCCACAGCATTTTGTTGGGGGAAAAAGGATGCCGGTAAAAGATTTTGTTTTAAAAAATAAACTGGAATATTTTTGATCAGCTTCATGTGGACACATTTACAGGAGGGCGTAAGAGGAGGCTTGTTTTCCTGGGTAGTGCCTCCTCTAGGAAATCCAAGCTGTGAGGTGAATACAAATGCTGGAAACGGAGAGGTTTTGCAGTGAGTCACTGGGAGGGATGAGGAGCCAGTTGTGCTGGTGTGACTCCGCTGGTCACCAGCGGGGACAGGGTGGCTGTGGGTGGCACCTGAGGGCTTGGGCACCTGCAGCACAGCCCCCAGGGGTGCTGTGACCCCGCTGTCCCCTCCCAGGGCAGTGTGGAGGTGTCCCCACGGAGCTCTGCGGAGCAGATGGGCCCTGCTCGCAGAGCTGAGGTGTTGCACAGAGCCAGGTTAAAAAAAGATGTCTCCTTCTGTGGGAGCGTGACACAGAGAGGCAGAAAATACATCGTGGTGCCAGGAACTGGGCTTTTGGTGCTTGCAGAGCAGACAGTGCTGCTCTGACCTCTCCAGGCCGTCGGGTGCTTGTCGTGGCAGGGTTTGCTCAGAGAAGGACCTGGCTGCTCTTTGACCCCTCTGCCCTGGGTGGATGGACCCCTGTGCGGAGATGCTGTACCCCTTATCTTTCCATGACTCTTTGCAGATAATTTAATCCCTGTTTTTGCAAAACCCCAGCTCTGTCAGACTTTTGCTTGAAATTAACATTTGAAGAAGTGGCAGCAGGGTGGGGACAAGGCTGATTGCCTTTCTCGTCTCACCTGCCAGACAGTGGGGGCACTCATCACAGAGCTGTGGCTGGGCCATATTAGCTTCATTTGGTGCCATAAAGGCCACGTGTTTGAAGTGCAGCCCCTTTAAATGTCAGATGTGAGAAGAACTGGGACGTGAGAAGACAATAAAAGTTAATATTCTAAAGTCAGGTTTGTGCAGCGTAGCTTGGATTTTTAATATCAAGTGCATAATTTATTACAAGGTGTAGTGGTTTCAAATACATACATTTGAATATGTTTTAATATTATCTTTCCTTCTAGTAGCAGGAACAATGCTGCTTTACAATAGAAAAATGATTTCACATTGCCACGTGACAGTTTCAGCTTGTACCTCTAATAGATGTGCGATTTGCTGAAGTGTGAAGGCTATCTGATAAATGCCTGAATAATAAAGCTATATTGTTTGTTCTGATCTCCCTTTGCCATTTTCAAGTGTATAAATAAAACATTTTCACATTGTACCCCGTGCAGTTCCAGCCCAGACTTATTTACTTTCTGCTGATGCAACTTGTAAGAGACATAAATCTTTCAGTCTGACAGGAGAAATCTGGTGGCGTCAGTATGGCATGCTGCGCTCAAGATGATCAAATGTAATTTTAATAAATATTTTCCTGGGAAAAGTTATGAGCATTTAAAGAATATTTTTAAACAAAGAAGCATTTGTCTCATGTACAGCAGAGGGCACTCGGCATCGCTGCTGTGCTACTCTGCTGCTCTGGCTGCCTGAAGGGGAAAAAAAAAATCCCTGTGCTTAAATTATAGTTTGCAGGAATGAAATACTCTTGTGTGTGTGTTTGCTTATATAGGGGTGTGAGTGTGTATATAAAAAGACACAGGGTGGCATACATATAAAAATAATCCCAGCACATAATATAAAACTTAAATATTCGTGGTGGTTGCTGAAGTTAGGTGAAGCACGTTGTGTTGATTAATGCTCAGCCTGGTGTTACGCTGAGCTTCAGAGGAGACTGAAGTGTGCTGAGAGGGGAAAATGGAGAGGCCCTGGCTACTGAAGGGTTGCAATCTTCATCTTCTTGAAGGCACTTAGTCTGGGGACATCTTAGGATGCTGGGAGCTGCCCAAGCGGAGGAAAGATCTTGAAAGATGGGTAATATCTGAGGGTGCAGAATTACCAATTCTTCTGGCTACAAAAGCAGCAGATCTGGGGGCTTGGAGGTTCTGTGCTGGAGTTTGAAGTGCTGAGGTCTCATTCCCAGCAGCACCAAAGGTGCTGGAGTTGAAGGGCTCTTGTGAAAGGACTCGAGATGGTTCTTATCCCCGACTGTAGAAGTTATCAATTGTGTAAGGAAATTTAAAATGCTGAGGTCTGTGGCTGGAGCAGGAAGCAGCCCCAGCCCCAAGGATGCTGTGGCAGGGCTGGATGCTGGCTGGAACATTGTTAGTTGAAGATGAAGCACCCACTTGCTAGTGGGGGACCCCATCCTGGAGGCACAGAGGTGTGTGCTTAATTGGCCAGAGCTGATCACAGAGACTAGGGCCGCCTCATCTTCTGTAATAAGTTTTTTCCCAACAAAAATGGACTTTTTTCTTGTCTTCCCTTTAGCTAATTGCTCAGAGACTGCCAAGGGGTGTTTCTAGTTGAACTCTTAGTGCACCTTGTGTTTTTCTTTAAAGAGGGAATAAAGAACCCCAAAGCCAAGTTCATGATAGCTTTTGGCTGTTTGTAGTGCTGTTAAAATATTCTGGGCAGCTGGATTTTGTGCCATACTTTGGGCGATCTGTTTCATGGTAAAACCATATGATGCCATGCTGAATTTTCAGGTTTTAGGCATTAATTCAAGAGGAATTCAAATTTTCTCCTGTCTCCCCCAGTGAGCTGCTTGCATTGGGCTTAATCTAAATCTCTCAAAGCAGGGCTCCTGCAAGAGGCTGGAAGTGTCAACGCTGTTGTATAAAATATGGGGCTGGTAACAGGAATGAGAGGGCATGTGGTTCAAGATAACCAGTTTATGCAAAATACACAGCTGGGTGGATTTTGCTGCAGAGTATCCGTGGAGTGTAACGATCAGAGAAATATGGAAATGCCAGAGGGGCTTTATAATAATGGGTGCTAATTATGATGAAATGGATTTGGGTGGTAGGGAGTAATCCAAGATTACAATAGTAAGGTTTTTTTAAAGTAGCTCCTGCTATTTGGGAGGGCAGCAGAGCTCCTTGTTATAGGGCTTAAAACAGCCTCTCCGTGGGATTGTCGCATTCACCCTTGGCTGGTTATTTCACAAGGGCTTGGTGCAGCTCAGACATGACATACGTGAATAATTTTGAGGATACAAGCTGGCCCACGTGCTGCAAAGCACCTTCTCACCAGGATAAAGATGCTGTTATATCATTGTGCCGGGATAATTACTTTTCTGGCAGTGTCACTGGAGCTGGGTGCTGGAAAGGGGCATTTTGTCCCATTGTGGTGATTCCTGGACTGTGTGCTTTTGGGGCTGTGAGAGCACTGTGGTGCAGCCACCGCCAGTTAGATGCTCCTGCCTGGGCTGGTGGGCTGGGAAGTACTGGGAGAGTGCTACTGGGAATGAACTGTGGCAGCTCTGGGACTGGGACCAAAAGCAAATTGCAGCACCACAGCCTGGCGCACAGGACCCTGGTTCTGCCCCGCAGGCTGCGGGTTTTTGGGCAGGAGCACGTGTGTAGAGCCAGGCATGTATCTGCTCATGCTGCTTGGCTTTTCCTTTCTTGTAAGGCTTTGCTGGTCTTTTTTCAGCACTGACCATGCCACAAAGCACTGGACTTAGCACACAGTGTGCCTCAGGCACCCATCTCCTTGGGAAACAGTGGTTGTGAAATGTTTTGTTGTTGTTAAAGGAGATGTGGCAATGCAGAGTTTGAAAGGCTGCACTCGAGAGTTCTCCAGCCTTGTGCTGGAGACCAGCAAGCCTTAGGACTCACCTTAGCCAATGTCAATAGAAATGAAACTATTTAAATACACAGTTAAAATATGTTGTTATGTTAGCATGTGGACCTCCATGCGAGCTTGCTCTTTAACTCGATCGTTTAAACGACCCTCATGGAAGAGATGTAGGAGGCTGGTTAAAAAAAAAATCTCAGTATTAACTGCTTGTTTGCTGCCAAGTGGATTTTGGTCTGAAGTGAAAGGCATAAAGGCGCATGGTTTTGGGGGATTTACCTCGGCTTTAGGACTCCAAAACCTTGTCAGCAGTGAGAACAAATGGGTTAAAAAGGTGCTGCATGCTTCCTTTCAGGGGGTGAAATCCATCTGCCCTGCGTGCTGGCACACAGTGGCCGAGCAGAGAGCGTTGTTGGCCATGGCTGGCACATCGTTGTGGTTCAGCTCGGCCTCTCCCTTGGCTTTTCCAGATGATCCAGGAGCTTGAGTAGTTCATAAAAGGAGTGAGTAGCCAAATGGACCAATAAAAGGAGTTTGTGGAAAGGCCCAATATATTTTATGAAGAAAGAAATGGATCCTCTAACGCGAGGGTTGTGTCTTGTAAAATTTTGCAGGGCTGCAAGTGCTGTTAAACGCTGGCTTCCTGCTCCGAGCACACACAGCAACTGCTGAAACTTTCCTTTTGGCCTGCACTCTTCCAAGTTTGGAGTGAAATCCTGACCACGGGGAAGTCATGTCATGAATTTCCAAGAGACCAGGAAAGTGGTGGTCAGTGCAAGACTGTGATAACAGTCTTTGAATAAAATCTGTCTGGCCTTTGCGGGACTTTTTAGGCAAAGTAAAACACAGCTTTACATCCTCTTAATGCTCTTTGATGGCAGCAACAGGAGCTAGAAGGCCAAAATATGGCCTGACCGTGGTTATTGCTGGGAAATGCCTTTGTGTGATCCAGGAAAAGCGAAGCTGTTTGGATGTGAGCGATGAGTGAGTTTGCAGAGTGGGACGCTCTGTGCTTCCCGCCATGGTAACCCAAGGAGTGAAATTTCAGCCCAGCACAGAGGGCACACACGAGGCTGATCAATGATTTAAATCCCACTCCAGCCAAGCTGTTTAAATGGTTTGAAGCTGTGGCACAGGGATCGGGGTGCCCTGCCAGCTCGGGTGGCACCATCCGTAGCTGCAGAGATCTCATCTCCCCATGCCACCCTGGAGCCTGTGGGGTGGGGAGGCAGCAAATGAGGCACAGGATCGCTGGATGTGTCGTTGAGGGGATAGGCAGAGTTGCAGGAAAACAGAAAACAAGGATCTGGCTACTGATTCATTGTTTTCTATGTCTGTGCACAGGAGTGTCTGTAGCTTCGACCTTGATGCTGCCCGGCCTGTGAGATTTTCAACTAAACCATTTTTAGTATTCTCCTTGTGTAGTCTGAATTTATTCCGATGGACTGCAGAGGTGTCGTGGTGTTCAAGCCAGGCTCGAGTTTCTTAACTGATAAAAATTTGATATCATTCTTCTGTCTTGGCCCCAAAGGGCAAAGCTCAGCTAATCTTATGAGATTCCCTGTCTTTTTGATCTGACAGCTCCTGAGAATGGTTTCTGCTGCACCCAGACCTTAAAATAGGACAAATTCCCCATTTCCAACATGCAATTAAAATTTGGGTTAAAAACCAATGTCTTGGATCCTAAATGCTGAACAGAAAGAAATTTTGGGTTAAGTCCCTCTGGAAAATGACCACAGAGACGATGCATGCAGGTGTGTGGCCAGGGATGGGTGACCCCAGCTGCAACCTAAGAGAAGAGTCCAGATTTTAAGGAAATGGCATTACATTTCCCAGTCACTGGAGGTCTTTACAGTCGAGGGGGTATTATCTTTGGAGACGGTTTGGTCATTCCCAGCTCTGGAGAGCTGGCTTTGCTGAGCTCTCCTCCTCACTGGGAACACTCAGCTCCCCTTTAGCTTCATGGGAGCGCAGCAGAGTTTCCCCTTGTGGACCGTGATGCTCAAAAAAAGGGGCTGTGGGACTGGATGAAGTGTCCATGCTTTTGGCTACCAGACCCCTTCCTGTGAACCTTTTCAAAGGCAGAAGTTGGCCGTGACTGCTGGAGCTTGGCTGCTGCTCTCACTTTCCCCACAGCCACCTCTTGAGGGGATCGATGGTTGGTTTTGGCAGGAGCTGTTTTATTTCGTGCTTGCGAACACAGTGATCTCAGCTGTGTGCGGGTCTGCGTGAGGCTGGGTATTAGAGCTGCTTTGATGTCTGCACTGATACGTCTTAAGGCAGCTCAGGATGATTTTATGCAGTAGCCCCAAGGTGCTTGCACAGAAAAAGGTGCTTTAGAAATGTAAATTCTGTTTGAGGGCAGATTTTCCTCTGCTGTTCTCTCTCAATTCAGGATGAGGTGGTGAAAATGTAGCATTTAATTAAAGTTTGCAAAGGTTTGGAAATGAATTGCCATAAACATAAAAGATGTAATCAAATGCCTGCCTAATCCCCACCTTAAGGGCACATTAAATGCGGAAAGAATATAATGTGTTAGAGACTAGGATTGAAAAGCGACGAGGATTTGGGAGCAGATCTTTTCTACCTGAAGCTTATAAATTATTTTACTTCAGGCTTAGGGATTTAGACATCTACGTACAATAGAAAACCACGTAGCAGCCCAATTCTCAGTCGGCACAGCTGGCATCATTCTACTGAGTCATTTTGGCTCCAGATCCATACAGCACTGCCCTGTGACGTGCGTTACAGCGCCGTGTCCTGACGGAGTGTGACATGGAGTGTGACATGGGAATCGTTCCTCACTACATCACCGCGTAGGGCACTGCTTCTCTGAAGTCAATAGGCAATTGGAGAAAAGCACCTAAGAGGTTTTCATTGTTGGAATAGAGCAGGGTGAAGAAGGGGATGAGGCTTTGCACAGTGTCAGACAGGGAGCTGAGCTTTCTGGGCTGCAGAGCTGCCTTCTGCCATCTCCAGCTTCACTTTGAAATCAATAAAATAAAAAAATTGAACCAATTTTTTATCCTGAAAAGCTCAGCGGGAGCCAAACGCTGTTATCTCTCTGAGATATTTTTTTAACCTGTGATGTATTTTATTTCTCTCCAGAGAAACAAAATCAGGACACGTTGGAAGTGTCTGGCTCCCGTTGCCATTTCCCCCTGTATCCACAAGAGCTGGGCATCCCAAAGAGCCACTTTTCCCCATCAACTGCTTGACCCTCAGGCTACCCTCTGGCAGTGCCATATCAGCAGGACTGTGCCGTGGTTTTGTGTTGCAGTTAGTGATATTTGGCGTTGTTTGGTGCTGGGTAGAACCAGGCTGTGTTCTGTGGCCCAGCTGTGATTTCTGTTGCGGTTTGTACAGAAATCAGGAAAATTTCTCTTGGTGGGGAAAGAGCAAGGTGGTGTCACCAAAACCCCAGCTAGACCCCTGCCTTGTGATGCTGGTGGCAGCAGAGCTTTGCATTTTTTGGGACCAAGGCTTGAGGATGTGGGATGGAGAGGAGAGATGGCTTTCATGCCTAGAGGAGCAGGGGTGTTGGTAGGGAATTTTCCTTGCTGCTAGCATCAAGGAACCAGGACAAGATTAACTCCTCCTCTAAATGATGAGGATGATCCTCTAAAGGGAAGGAAAAGAGTCTGGGCAAAAGGGAAAGAGCCAAAATAATGGTGACAGAGCCAAAAGTAGCCTGGTTAAGGGTAAACTCAGTCCCATGCCTTATACTGCAGGGCCCCATGGAAACGGGGAGGGCTTTCTTTTTCTGTTGAGTTGGGCTCTATGCCAGGTGAAAGAAAACATTTTCCCAACACCAAATGGAAAAATGCAAGGCAGACGTCTTAAATGAACTGTTAAAGGAATAGAGCCGTGAAAAGAATACGTTTGCTGTGCACTGGGGTTATGCATTTAACAGATTTTTGACTATATGCGACCTCTGCAGTTTGTAAAAAGCAAAATCTGCTGCAGAAACTCAAATTCTGCTCAGGGCTGAAGGAAAACCATCACTGTTCCTGGCCTCAGCTTTGCTCAGAAGGAATGGACAGTATCTCTCTGTCCTCCTCAAATCTTGCTGTGATTTTCCTTTCCCCTTTAGCCCTCTCCGTGCTCTTTGTACAGATCTTTGGCAGTTTTGCTCGTGCTTTAAAATAATCCAGGCTAAAAAGTGCGATTTGCGTTTCAGCGATTTTTGATTACACCCACGTCCTATATTTATTGCCGTTTAAATCATCTATGTTAGTTTGAGATGTGTTTCTTTTGAGCAAGGCAAAAAAACCTTGACTCTGTTGCTAACTGTTGCTAAGGGAAAGAAGATATTTATTCATCAGGGCACTTCTTCAGTACTGCAAGGATGGTAGCCATGGAGGAGGAGTGGAAGGAAAAGAACGGTTATGTGTTTAAGCCCTTTCTGTTTTTGTTGTTGGACTCTTGCCATATCTACTGATGGTCAGCAGATGTCTTTTTTCTCCCCTCCCAGCATTGTGCATCGTGGATTAGAGGTGCAGTTTGGGTTATGGTGCAGGGCAGCTGGTCCCCAGAGCCTGGGGTCAAACCCAGAGGGTCCCTGGAATGATCCGCGGGGCTTTGGACAGTCCGCGGTCCCACAGGCATTACGAGGCTCCCATGCTTTGTAGCTCTTTCAGTCTCTCCAAAGGCTTTCTGCTTCTTGGCTTCAGAACGTCCTTTTAAAAAATCCCATCAAATCAAAGCCACCGAGAGCCAAAAATGATGCACATGGCTGTGTTCCCTCCCCGCGCTGCTGCTGGGGGACGTGCGGCAGCGCTGTTAGCTGGCTCTTGCCGAGGGAAGAGGTTTTCCTTTCAGCTGTCATAGCAACAAGGAAATATTGTTTTGATGGGGATCAAATTAAAAATTAAATTTGTCTCTTTCCTAGTAAGCAAATTGCTCACTCGTGAAAAATATAAATCACTTTGATCAGGGTGGATGTCTTTGTAAGCACCTCTGTGGATTTCCAAAGCAGATTCTGCAAACGTCTGTGCCACATTATGTCTCTGCTGGGTTTATGTAGAGTGTCCCGTGAATTTGAGCTTTATTTAACGTTAGGCTTAGGTTGAAAAACTTCCTTGGTAAAACTTCCTTGGTGCTCTAACCAGCCAAAGCTTGTGGGGAAGAAGAGGGTAAACAGGTCTGAAAAGTGTCTGGAAGCAGAAGGAGTGCCTTGTCAAATGTAGCATTTCTGTGTTTTCAAGTAAAAAGTAGACAAACAAACAGTAAATTGGTTTATAAGATACTCTGGTTCTTGGAATGCGAAGGTGAACACAGCCTGAGAGTGGAGAGGAGGGGTCGAGTCAGGTAATTGGGAGGGTTTGTGACAGTGCTGGGGAGAGAACAGTGTGACGCTCTCTCATTCACTCCAGCTCCTAAAGTATTTCCTGTTTGGGGACTTTCTGAGCCAGGGGGATTTCCAGGTATTAGGTGTCCCTGGGTGCCTTTCTGTCCCATAAGTTATCTTCCTTTGAGCCCGCATGGCCTTGTGGCATCCCCAGCATCACTTGCCATGGGGAGCCACCTTGCTGGGGTTACTCTGAACCCAGGTGCCTTCCTTCAGCAAGGTCACACCAGCCAGGTGAGAAAGCCGAGGAGGAACAGGGAAAGACCTTTCCAGGCTGCCCACAAGGTCCTTGCCAGCACCAGGGCTGCACCGATGGCCACGTTTCTTCTCAAAGCAGTACTTGGAAGCTCGAGCAAGTTGTGTCTCTTTCCCTATTGGCTTATAGCATAGCAGGAGTTGCAAATTTACTCAGCCAATCTCATTCTCTCGTCAGTTTATCTGTAATTAAGATTCCTGATATATAAGGACAAAGCTTTGTGGTTGGATGTAAAGGAAAAGAAGGAAAAGCCTTTCCTTGGAAAGTGTTTAAACATCACAGGCGTTCTTCTGCAGAAGTGAACACCTTCCTGTCCAGTGTTGTGTAAATAATTGGGATTGCTGTGTTCAAGAGACGTCCTGGTAGCTCAGATGCTTGGATGGTTTGTGGATGTAACCAGGTTTTTTGACTGCATGAGTGACTCTGACCTGACCTCTGGCAGTGGAATACAACATATCAAAGGCTGCAGGAGTCTGTGGTGCTTTGATTGGAAATGATCTCCCAGGCTTTGGTGACAGAGCTCACCAGGAGCTCCCCCCACGTTATATGGGGTGCAGGAAGTCTGGCTGGCTGTGAGAGGGACTGTCCCACTGGCCATGTCCCTTCAGCTGCTCTCGAGACAGGCTGTGGCTCTGGGTTGTCAAAAGCAGGGGAAGAGGGAGAAACCATCCAGAAAATAACCATGTTTGTATTTTATACAAGTGACTGGTGGGCTTTACACACTCTTCCACACCTTTACACACTCACACACACCACCTTGCATACTCTTACACACACTCAGACACACCCAACTCAGACACACTCCCCTTATATATTTGAAAAAGCAATACAAAATTACATATATAAATGGCAACATCTGTTACAGAAGCCTAGCCCAAGCAAATTACTGCTTTAGAAAGTCGGTGCAGATCCTCCTGTGATTCACTTTTGTGCTTGCCAGAGTCACATCATACCCACAGTGCTTTTTTCCAGCTATGATAGGTGTGTCTTTTTGCTTTTACACCCACATCAAATTCCTAAAATAAGAGGAGTGTAAAAGGGAAAAGTAACTTGAGTTTATTTTCCTCTGGAGTCCATGGGGCTCTGGAAGTTATTATTAGAGGTGAAGTCATCACAGAGGAGGCTGTAGCCCTTGGGGAAGGGTGTGGGCGATGCTGCTCTTGCAGAAAGAGGGGTGGTGGTGGTGGCGGTGGAGTCCTGGGCCAAGGGGACAAGGCTGGAGAAATCCCTGTCTGCACCGTGCCCGTGATTTTGTCTGGATAGGAGACAGTGCTGTGCTGTGTGTCCCTCCTGCAGCGTGGTGGCACTGGCAGCAGGGCAGAGCTGCCCTGGGTGCTCCAATCTCCCCCACGTCTGCAGCACCATCCCATCGCTGGCTGAAAGTGCCCACACCACACCGAGAGCTGGATGGAGCTGTTCTTTATTTTTACTTCACGTAAAAGAGAGTTGGATCCTTGTTACCTTGGAAACCAGCAGCCCTAATTATAAGGAGTTTGATTCAGTGGATGTAAAAAGCTATATGATTCTCTTTTTTCTCTTTAAAAAATAGAAATTAAAAATGCATGTCATAAAATGATAACCCCGTACCTGATGTAAGGTTAATCTTGAGTGTTTTCTGTGTGAGTGGTGTCCTAGAAATATAGAAAATAACAGTTCTGCTGTGTCTGTAAGGTTGAGCCAGGCTGGGATCAGCAATACCATCCTTTGCTGCCCATTGCTTGTGCTGAACCATGGCTGCCTTCAGGCCAACACTGAAAACAAATCAAAGTCATTGCATTCTCTATTCTCTGTGATTTTTTTTTTTTTTTCCTGTTGCATCGTGTGCAGCACGAAGAGAGGAGATAAAGCCAGAGAGCAGAGGTGAAAATATCTCCTGCCGGGAACTCCAGATTGCAGCCAGGAAAAGAGCTCAGCACCGCTTGGTGCAGAAAGGATTAAAGTCTGTGCAGGGCTCATGAATAGCCCCATTGAGCAACTGCTGGGCTGGAAGCTAAGCAGTGGCTAAAGTGTTTTGCCAGATATGCTGGAATTTGCGTTTTTCAGACAACAGTGAAGTAACATTATGGTTTACAGCAAAACAGGATGCAAGTCAGTGTGTAAATGGTGAATAAAGAATGCTGTGTGTGTGCAGAGCAGCCTTTGCAAGTGATCTCAGGGTTCATCCTCCCCATCGGTCTGTCCTTCGAGGGTCATAGCTGAAAACTGCAAAAATTAGGGAGTGTTTTCTGTCTTGGCTTTCTGGCTTGCTTCAAGCATACAGCAAGGGGACCATCCCATGCCGGTCAGAGCCTTGGTTGTATTTGGGTCAGGAAGGTTACCAGGAGGGCAGAGATTTGCACATGGAATTGATTATTTTATTCCATTTTTAGAATGTGCTTACTGCGGTTTAAAGCTAAAATTCGTCTTGTAACACAGATATTTAAATCCTGGCCTGGAACTGTAGCTAAGAGGAGAGCATTTAATACTTGCTAAATCCCTATTTCAAATAAACATGTGAGAGAGCAGCGTTCTGGTTTATTGGTGAAGAAACAAAGCTGATATTTTAGTATGTATCCAATTAAATTCCGCAGAGTGGGCTTTCATGTGAGGATAAATACGTTTAGGGCCGCGTCCCTTCAAGCATGAGAAGGGACTGATGAAGAGGTGTTTAGCTGTAACTTCATCCGTGCTTTTGACAAGGACTTTTTCCAGCCCTGGGTGTGGTTGTTGATGAGTCGGGAGCCTGCCTGTCACCAGGGAATGCCTGGCGTGTTCTGGTTCTGTGGCATCACGGAAGGAGCAAGACTCAATGTGTTAAATTTATGGTTGGACTTGATCTTTAGGGTCTCCTCCAACCTAAACGATTCTGTGATTGCCACCCTTGGCTGGGTCTGCATCGTATGGGTGAGAAACCAATGTGGAAATGGGCTGGAGGGCCACAGCAGCTCAGGGCTTCCCTGGAGAAGTCTGGGCTGCCCTGGGGTCTCTCTTCATGGGCTGCACCCCTGAGGCTCCGGTGTCCCTCTGGCTGGGTGGGACACACTGCTCTCTCATCAGGATGCTCCTCCTTCAGTGCAAGCAACTCCAAACAACCTGGATAGAGGGAATGCCCTCTCCAGGCCAGCTCAAGGGTGCTTTGATGTGTTATTGCACTTTTGTGGGGATGATCAGTGCCACCGGACACTCTTTTAAGGCCTGGGGGAACGATTTGGGGGTGAGGAGGCAGGCAGCATTCCCTGTTTGCAGAAGTGGGGTGGGTACCTGCATGCAAATGGGATGAGGGAGCTGGAAACCCCAGGGATGCTCGTTCTGCAAATGGTTTTCAGTTAATGGGGTCCTGATATCCATGATTATGTGGCAAATTTTGTGCTTAAAGTTGCGTGCATGGATGGTTTATCAAAGGCAGCAGAACTGACTCCTGTGCTCAGTATTAGGTGTGTGTTTCAATGCCTTGCTGAACTGTAGAGAAAGCAGCTAACCCCAGACAGGACTTCAGCTAGGCTTTTTGTGGACTGAAAGAATTTTTCAGCCTTTTAAATACCTCAGGATTTTCACAAGACATCCATTTCTGGTTTTAAAAACCCATCACCATGGTATAGCCTATCAGTGTCTGACAGCTGTGACCAGGTAAGAATTACCATGTCTTGAACAGAATTTATGAAACCACAAATTACCTTTTACCTATTGAAAAATAATGCAATGCTAGTGGTTTTGGACTAATACAAAGGAATCACAGTACTTTTTTCATTTAACAGTCAACTTGTGACTGATATAATTTTTTAATGTACACCCCCCCAAATGTTTGGAATGTATAAATATATATTGCACATAAAAAAATTATGAAAACCATTAGGCAAGAATAGCACGTTAAAATGTATTTTACGTGTTTTTCTTAGGCTCGGTTGGCCATGTGTTAAAATAAACTTCAGCAATAGCAGCAATTCTTGATTGAGATTATGTCTTAATAAAATAGTATGTGGGTGGTAAATACAAGCAGATGCATTTCTGCACAGGAATTGGGATTCAGCTATTTTATGTGATGCTTATCTAAACTATCCCCGCTGAGTGGCTTCCACCTGCATCATCTGGGTTGAGAAATGGTCCCATTCCCACTGGAGCCAGCAGGACCTCTCCAGTGGGATTGCTAGGATGTGCAAGGGTATCCTGTCATGCCTGTGGGGTGGATGGACCTGGGAGGGAGCTGGGCATGGTGCAGAGCTGCTCCTCTGAGAGCATCATGGAGATCCTGCGTCTCCTAAAATCCTTGGTGGATGCAGTGCTGGGACAGCAGGCAGGAGCTGCAGGGCGCGGTGCCTCAGACAGGCGCTGGGAGCACCCACCCTGCTCTCCAGTGTGATGTGGCCCATGGTTGGAAGGGGGAGGATGCCAGGCAGGCTGGATAATAATTGCGTTTTCACCTGACGCTGGAGTAGCGAGGTGCCATGCAGCAGAAAATGAACAGTTAATTCTGCATTAAAGATAGCGATCAGTGTCCTGGTGTCACTGTCACCAGTCTAAGGGTCTAAGGGGACTGGTCCTAGCTGGGTTCGGTTTGGGGTCCGTGCCCTCACCTTCTGTGGTGTCCTGGCCCCTCTGGCTCCCACCTCCATGCCAGACCCATCCCTGTGCTATTTATCTTCACGGCTGATCATTTCCTTAACTTCGCATTTATTCAGGATTTGACTCTGCAGCCTGTTTTAATTGGTGGGGCTGCAGCCTTGTTGTGCTAAACTCAAGACAGATGGTGCTCGAGCAGGGACCACACACAGAGACCACAGGAACGGTGCTGACCAGTCCAGCCCAGCGGGGTCCTGTGCGGATAGCGCTGGGTGGGAGCCAGCCCCGAGCCCAGGATGCTTTGCTGAGCTCAAACACCATGTGGGGAGAGGCAAAGGGAAGGGGCCATGCTGGATACAAGGATAGCATCACCTCCCCCAGCTGTTTTCCTCATGGAATGGAGGTTTTCCTGGAAGAGCGGTGAAGATTTTGCCAGGTCCAGCTCCATCACCTCGGTGGGAGCCTGTCATTTTTGCTGGAAGGGCCCTGCAGTGCCATGGCTGGAGTGGTCTCCTCCCCTTGCGAGAGAGGACAATGCCAGGCAGAGCCTTTCTGATGAAGTGGTGTAAGTGTGGCCCAACATCATTAGCTCAGTGCACCAGTTGCCATGGCATCTGGCACATGATTTACACTCTGCCCAAATGCTCAGACTGTTTGTTTCACTGCTTGGAGCCCAGCAAGGGGCACAGGGATGATTCCCTAGCAGGAGATCCCAAAACTTGTGCTGAGTGTGAGGCCGTGATTCACAGGAGCCTTCTGATGGGATTAGAGATCTAACCACTTGAATTTCTTGAGACCTCCGGAGAAGGAAGAAGCCACTGGTGACCAAACTTGTCCTCTCTTGCCCAGTCCTGCAGGCAGGCACTACAGCTGGTGGACAGTGGTTTTGTGAGCAGCCAGGAGAGCCAACAGAATGTGCTGACCATGTGAAAGCACAGGGTTGTGCAAAGGCTTTCTCATCTCCCTCGTGGAAATTGGTTTGCAAGTAGAAACAGTTCTGCAATTAGGAGCTCATCTCTGTGACTCGGTCACATAAAACACCTTCACACCTTCGTGGAGTAAATGCAAGGCAGCAAATGCTGGGATGCTGATGGCTGGATTAAGGGTGATTATCACAGGATTTCAGGAGAATTAACATGACAGCAAAATTAAAAAGAAGCCCTGGGAAACTGTAAGAAGTACAACAGGAGAAGACCCATCTTGTCCATCTTCCGAATGGCTGAGTGCTCGGTGTAGTCCAGTCAAAGTGGCTTGGGAAGCAGGAGCAGATCCAGGGCTGCAGAATTTGGATGCATGGCTGGATGAGAGAGGCAGAATCAGATGTCTGTCTTGGGGTATAACTCACCCAATACGAAATAAAACACAATCCTGGATTATTGTTGGTTGTGCTGCAGCCAGGGTGCTATTATGTGCATTTTTATGAGGCATTTTATCTAGAAGTGCTTTTTCTCTCGAGGACCCTTTAAATTGATTTTCCACATCAACTTATTTTTATAATTGCATCATGTTTACTGATTCTGGCTCAAGAACTTACAACATCTGAATGCTGTAACTGCGAGGCAGCCAGCCTTTTTGGGGAGGCTATGTTGAATAAGTACAGTACAGAGGAGCAGATGCAGTCAATTAATTAGCTTGCACCCAGCTTCAGTAACAAAGTGACTCACAGAGTGTTTATCCAGGGAGTTGCACCTTGCTCTGGGCTCTGCCCAGGGGCAGGTAGAGAAGAGGTTACCTTATTTCAGTCATCTGCTGGTGCAAGATGAAAAGCAGCAGAGTGGAGCCAGTGTTCAAAGCTGAGTCTGAAATCTCTAAATAGAAAATGGAAATAAACAGGAGTAAGAAAAAGAAGAAAGCTCTGTATTGAAATTCTGATAAACAGCTGAAGTAGTGTAGATTAAAAGTGAGTTTGGTATCATTAGCGAAGTAAACAAGGGTTAGACATGATTTTAAATAATTTGACCGATAGATTTCTTTTTTTCTTTTGTACTAAACTGGTTTGAGTTGCCTGGTCAGTCATTCAGGGAGTACCATTTTGCTGGAGAATATTGTTTTTCATCGCCTCAGCTGCTGATCCACGGTGTAAATCTCTTCCCATAGTATTTTAGCTGTCATTGCAATCGATTCCTCTGGCAGGGTTCCGTCCAACTGTGGGGTAAAATGGTGACAACAAAGCAAATAGCTGTCCTGACCTTGCCGCAGTCTGACATTTCCACTCAGAAAAATGTGCCTTTTTAGGACCTTTTGGGACTTGCAGAAAATTATTTTGCATTTTGGGGTGGCTCATGGTGCAGGAAGAGCCTTGCCTGGCATGGCAAGGTGCTTGGAACTCCAGCAGCTCCCTGGTAGCAGGCTGGGGTTCCCTCTGATTTACACCCCATCAAACCTTCCCACATTTCTCAGATTTTCTACCCAAACGTGGGCGCAAAGCTCCGCAGGCCTCGGTTCAGGTGTCGCACTCTGTGTCTGTCATTAATAAACAGAATTTACATAAGTGAGAGGGTGGAATATTGCTCACAGCCCTCGTTCGGTGTAGAGTAGCTCTCCACTGATAAACTGTTTATGTCGAAGAGGAAAATAGTGTTTAAATGAAATGGATAAGCAAATAGCTGGATTTGGCAAACAGATGTGAGAAACGGAGTAGAAATGAAATTGTGGGATTGTAACAATAGGTAAAATATTGTCAGGATTCAGTGTCCTAATTCCTCTCCACCTCTAGTCCAGCATCCAGGCAGGCAGGAGGAGCAGGGATGTGGTGACCTGCCCCACAGCAACCCGAGCAGCTTCTGGGGGGAATTTCAGCCCATTGTGAATATTTCTTTAAAATCACTGACAATTAGGAAATTTTTCAACAGCTTTGAAAACAACATGTCAATGGCAACAAAGCAAGTTTTTAATAATAATAATAATAATGAGGAGTAGAGAACATTGTTTTACTCCTAATATCTGTTGCTCTGAACACCCAAGTTTGTCCTGGGATGCTTTGCTAATGTGATTTATTACCAGCCTAGTTATTATATGGCCTTTCTAAATTATTTTTTATTCATTCCAAGTGTTTGTTTGCTCTCTTTGAAAAAGGAAAGGAAAGAGCCAAATCTGACAGTTGGATAGTTTGATGTATTTATTGAGATCTCTGTACTCTGGTTATCACTCCCTCCAGCTTCACAATAGGTTTCTTTACCCTGAATAGAGGTTTATGTACTGCATTGTAGTACCATAAAAATCGAAACAACTTTGCATTTATTTTTCTTGGTGTCTGAGCTCTGGCCTCACAATTCATCCCAGCCATCCAGAGCAGGGAGAATTTGATGGGGCATAAGCAAGGTGTGGTAATTCTCGTTTAAATTCTCCTCTTCTGAGGGCAGAAAGCCCTGTTCTGTGTCCATAAGATATTTTATTCTCAAAAGAGGAATCTAGGTAAAAAGAGGCACAAATTAAAGGAGAGCTGTCATAAAGTCTCCGTGGAAAATTGCAAGCAATACATATGTCTGATATGGATATACTGAATGTGCAGACACTATTCTTTTAATTGTGTTTTACTTAAAAAGAGAGGTTTTTCTCAATCTCAGTTTACCAGTGGTGTGGTCCCATCTGGAAACCATTCTTTCAGACGTGCATCCCTACACAACAGATCGCTATTTTGTTGTTTAATATGAGCCCAGTTCCCCCGAGCATTCGGTGCATGCAGGCACTGGATGCATTTCTTATCATCTATATTGCCTCATTAATGTTGCACCAACTGACCCTGGAGCTCTGCAGCCGTGTTTGTGTGCCTGGTGTCACCTCCTGCAGCCAGACAAGGCACGTGCCAGGGAACCCAGATAAAAATCCGGGCTTATGGGGCCCTTAACCAGCACAGCCTAATTAGTGTAGAGCTTCCATTTTCTAACCCTCTGACCTGACAGATTGCTGGAGGTTTTTTGTTTTGCTGTGTTTTTTCTTTAAAAAAAAAAAAAAAAAAGGAAAAAAAATCAAACAAGCTTCGGGTTGGGAAGTCTGAAGAAAAGGGCATTTCTGTGATGGCTGAAGTGTCCCTGGGTGCTGTCTGTGTAGAGGTACCTTGGAGGCAACTGGATGGGGATCGTCTGCTTAATTTGGGGTGCTCACCTGGGGCCTTTTTTTTTTGGCATCCGCAGCACTACACAGATTTAAATGAATCCCAAACAGTTCTCTCTAAGGTGGGAATGACTTTTTTCCAGATGTAATAAAAGTGAAAACTTTTTTCTGCTGATGGATAGGAGGACGTGGAAAGTTCCCAGTGGGGGTCGATGTGTAAGGGAACCCGACGCCTGCAAAAAGGAGAAAAGAGAAGTCAAATTTGTATGGAAGGAACTGTTGGAAACGGGAGGAGGGCAGAGGTGTGCATGGGCTCAACCTTGCTGAAACCCAGCAGGATTTGTTATCTCAGTGAAGAAGCTTTCGAGCCTCTCCCCGTGTTTGTCTGAGAAGAGTGATGTGTGCCCAAGGAACCATAGAAACAACAAATAATAACGGCAGCACTAAATGGCTTGCTCTAATCAAAAGCAGACTGTTGTGGTTATATTTGAGCACTGTCATTACAAGAAACTCTGTAATGAGGATTTTTTTTCATTTTTCATTTGCATCGGATTCCCTGTATTAACATTAACATCCTTCTGTGGAGCCCGAGGTATTTACAAATGCGATGGCTCTCCTTCAGTCTTGTGGGAGGGTTTTCAGTTCTTGTTTAAATCACCCAAGACAGTTACACTAGGCAGATTGGAAGCATGAACTGCTTGGAGAATAGCAGTTCTGAGTGGTCTATAGTCCTGTGCCTTTGGAGAACCAGAGCACTGATAGACAACATATGTAATATATATAATATTTATGTTGTTTTACTGTGTTGTGGTTGTGATGCCAAATGCCCAGAGCATCTGGGAAGGTAAAGATGCATCATCCTTCTGCTAACAGCAAGTGAGGCTTTGTTTTCTTCTTTTGCTGAAGCCCCTCTTGTAGGAGACTTTGGATTTTCATGGTTGATAATTGGGTTTGGAGAAGGTAGTAGCCTAGAGAAATGTCTCCTTTTTTCTAGGGACAGGTAAAACACGGCGATCCAGATTGATCTGGTGTGGGTTAAAGCATGGAAGAACCAGGATTGCTTCCTTTGGCAGAGATCACAGCATGCAGAGGGCATGTGGTGTCCTCCAGTAAAGCACAACAGTTCATGCTTAAGGGAACATTACAAGTATTTTAATTATTTTTTCCAAGTGTGTTTGTCCATTTCCTGATCCAAATTATGTCTGATGGACCTGTAAAAATGAGGAGACTCAGTGAAAACACACACGAGCAGCATGGAGCTGTCTGAAAGTCAAGGACAGAGCTGCTCTGAGGTTTCCAGAAACAGAATTGCAAAGCCAATTCAGGATTCTTTGGTTCCAGTTAAAATTTTGCATCCCAGCCAGTTGAGCACTGCAATGGCCCTGAGGAGAGAACAGGGCCCCAGGCTGGGGTGTGATGAGCAGGGATTTGTGGTATCTCTTGAGGGATATTTCTCCAGCAAACCTCCCTGTGGGAGCACCAGTGGGAGCAAGGCATGGCCATCTGCATCCTTGTCACGTTTTGGTGGTGCATGGAAGATCTTCTGTATTGGCTTTTCCCCCCTCCCTGTTTTTTGCTCTCCAGCCGACCTTAATTTAATGGGACTGTTTCCACTTGATCATTTCCCAGAAAAGAGTTGTTAAAGCAAAATCTCTCCTTGTTCCTACAGTGCTGTGTGTTCACTCCATCTTGCAAGGTCATCCCTCATCAGCTGAGACATGGGGTCAGCACCCTGGACCAACATGTCTGTACAATTCAGCACATGTTTAAACTGGAAATGAAAAGTCTCCTTTTCAGGTCAAGATATTTATTTCGTTTTCAAGGTTCCAGAGAGCTTGCAGAGTTTTGGAATACTTGGGTCTTGTGTCAGCTTTCATTCTCTTTGGCATCCAGATGTTAATTATGGATGAAGCAAGCAGCGATGCTGAGCCCATTCCCACACATAAATGCATACGAAGAATAAATGAGTGTCTTGGCTGGAGTGAGCACATGCTCCCGCTCTGTTTGTGTGACTCCAGGTACCTTTGAAATAGATGCAAATCCACGTGTCACCATGATATGTTCTCAGTGTATTGAGCGTATGTGTCTTGGGAGATGGAAATAATAGAATCTAAGTGTAATTCAGAGCCAGTTGTCAGTCCAACTTCATTTATCATCATCATTGTCCTTATCAATTGTGATTCTGACTGCAGGCTGCTGTTGGGCAGATATTGGCTCTTTTGTGGGTGGTGCTGTTGGTGTGTTTGGTTGCAGTGCAGCCATTTTGGCACAATAGCGTGAACTATGAAATTCCTTTTTCATAATATTGTTTCTCTGCTGTTCATGTGTATGGCATCTTGGAAGTAGAATGTAATTTTGCACATGATTTTTTACATTGTAGAGAAGTAGTCCAAGAGTATTTGGTATTAACAAGATGTTTTTTAATGGGAAACATCTCTGTAGACAGAGACTCAAGTTTTCATAGCTGTGTGTTCAGCAACTACCAGTTGTGTGCTCATTTAAGCAGATGTATCTCCACCCATTCCCTTCGGTTCATGTTTATTAGGATGATTTGTTTTGTTGCAAAGCTTGGAGGGTTTCAGTCAACCAATTTGCAGTACGAAATAAGGGAATAATAAATTTTGCAGCAGTTGGTGCATGATCTGTTTCAGGTAGAGGAATTACTAACTGTTTTTTCAGACGTGAGCACAGCCGAGGCTGTTACAACAACAATATTCTGCTGCACTGATTTCTTCCGCTGCCTCTTCCTGCGTGCACAGACCTAGCCAAGGTCCAAGACGCACATAATTACTCACACAATCAATTCCCTTTCCCCTCGTGGCACGTGGCTGGACTGAGGGACCTTGCATGAACCCTTCTTTTCTTGCGATTAGTTGGTCGAAACATTGACTTTGTACCTTGTGCGCACCTAGTTTTGCAGCAGGCTGCCAGTTCGATACCATTCCCTGCTCTTGAAAAGCTTCTCAAGGTGTTAACCATTCATCAGAGATTTGCTATTGAATTCTGTGGTTGTTCGAAGTTCCCAGCAGCTGTTGGCTTTGAATCTCCCGGATACACATAGCAGAAACCAGTTTCTTCCCCAGTAATCGTTATAGCAGGGAATATCCTGGCCCCGACTGCTTTCCAGCGCTGTCTGTCACTGCCGGGCTTTGTGCGTTGGCGCACGAGCGTTTTGCCACCTGCTGATATCTCAAATACTGTTTTGCACACAGGTGGGCACAGTCCTTTAGAAGTGCCTCTGGCACTGTTGTATTCATCACGAGGCATGAAAATTCAGCCTTTTCCCTATATTGTCCTTATACATCATGGCCTTCTGTTGGGTTTTTGAAAGCCAACTGTGCAATGTGCAGTTGGGCTGTCGATAAAGATGCCCGACACTTTCCTGCAGTGGCTGTAGAGATTTGTTTTGAATGTCTCTCTAGATTTCACATGGTTTGATAAACATTCTTAGTCTATCATCCCTCCCTCTCTGTTTCCTGCAGTGATAATGGATTGTAGAAACCTTAATAAACAAATTCAGGCCAATCCATCAAATAACCAGCTTGAAAGGCATCGTGTCTTTCTCTCACTCGGCAAACAGATGCCAGATATTAGGGCTGCGAGTCACAGACCCGACTGAATTTAATGGGGAGGTTCTCATCATTCCCAGGGCCTTTGCCTAGAGTTGTAAAATAAATTATCCTCATTAATTTTAATATTTCATGAAATCGCGCAAAGTGATGGCATTCTGGGCAGATTAATACAAAGGCTATAAAATTCACATGTGCCATATGTTATATGAGCACCAAATGGGATGCCTGGGCATCAATATCCTTTTAAATTTGGCTTCAGCAGTGATTCATTACACGCTCGTCCCTGATGGGAACCTTGATATTGCGAGTGGCATTATTTCAACGTGCATTTACTCTGCGCAATTCGCTGTTTGACTGGGTTTATGAAATCCCCCAATGCGTGGTGTTTGCTGCTGTTTCAGCTGCCCTGCTCTGCATGGTGGCATGGTACCATCAGTGCAGTGTTGTTCACTCTGGGTTAAATAGCTGAGCTTCCTTGGCCTGCTGGGTGCTTTGGTGCAGACCTGAGCTCTTTGACAACTGCTTCCACACTAATGAGCCAGCTCAGGTTTCTGCATTAAATCCACCCTCACTGTTTTCTTTTCCTGCTAGCAGCCTCCCCAGGCTCCTCTCATTTAGACCGCCCTGGCTAAAAGCAGATTAGAGTGATTCTCTCCTGGTCCTTCTGACTCAGAAGTTTATTTGGGAAGTGCTCTACCCACTCAGCATTATCAGGTGCTGTTTGTAAACGTACATACTTTGGATATTCCTCCAGCATCTGTGTAAATGTCTTTAAAAAAGGGTCTGCCGGCTGAGTTTGGGGGTTTTTAATACTATTATTATTGTTATTATTATTGTTATTATTGTTATTATATTTCTTCCTTGAAAACCCTACTAGCATCAAGGCTGGACTGTGCCAGCATAGTCACAGCCAACGCTTGCTACCTAGCTCTGCATTTTGCCCTGCCTCTCCTTGGAGGGTGCATCAGTTCATTTATCTCAGACCTGTCCATCATTTCTTAGGTCACAGCCTGTCTCACCCAGACTACTTTTTGGAAGGGGCATGCTGTGGGGAGCCTGAGCATTTTGGCATGCTGGGCTCCCTTGGCATGCCAGGTTCCCCCGCAGTGCCTGCATCCCGCAGCAGCAGATCCTGGGTCCCCACGCCAGTGCCAGCCCCAGCGAGGCAGCCAGAATAACTTATTCCTGCCACTAGCAGCAAAACAGTGGTGTGGCTGGGTTGTGTTCGCTTGCTGAGAAGCTAAACCTGTCCCTGAACATGGATTTGAGATCCACCCTTGACAGAGATGTTTTGATTATAATTGTCTTAATGCACTTTTAACCTTGAGGTTATTCTGCAGCTCCCGGAATGGTTTTAAAAATCCTGTCCCACGGGCTTTGCTGTGTGCTGGGGCTTAGTGCCATTAACAAGAAGCACAAAACTATGTGGTTTTTTCTTCCTCTGTTTGCTAATATTTAACATAACAGTCTAATGTGCTTAAAATAGCCCATGTTCTTCCTAAGGCACCAATACAATTTATTTCTTAAATAGTCTGTATTCAGTTTTTTTAGGCTGCTGCTTTTTCTCTGAAGAAACAGGTCTTGTCCTGTGAAAAAATTCCAGATATAGTTATTATGTTGGAAAGAGGGGATTAGTTAGCAACATACTTAGGTTTTTGTAGAAATAAGCCCATGAGGCATGAGTCCTTAGCCCACCGGACGTGTAGCTGTTGCTAGACAGTATTTTGTACCCTTTGCATGCTGATTTTATAACACTGTAGATGCCCAGGGATGGTGTAAGCCAAGCCCAAGCCCTGGCTGCTGTGTATGAACAAGAGGAAACCAAGCCCAGCACTTTGGATTGGCACTGTGAGTTTATGGCCTGTCTCTTGGATACCTCTTGAGAGAAAAGTCAGAGGTCCCTGAAAGCATCTAATCAAGGCAATCCAGGAG
This sequence comes from Acanthiza pusilla, assembly GCA_036630365.1. Lineage (NCBI taxonomy): Eukaryota > Metazoa > Chordata > Aves > Passeriformes > Acanthizidae > Acanthiza > Acanthiza pusilla. Next base: position 6,866,250 of record JAXCHO010000001.1, read on the forward strand.
CAATTAAAAGCCTGCAGGTGTCTGTGCCGCAGAGTGGGTGCAGGCATTGATGAGGAAAGCATTAAGAAGCAAACGGGGGAAAGGCATTGGGGCTGAGGTTCAAAATAGAAAACATTTTAAGTGTGTGGATGAGAGCATCGCCCCCGCTGCCAAACGTGCCTAAATCCCTGCGCAGCCACTCGCTGCCTCGGGCTGAGGGGAGAGAGGAGAGGCCAGTGCTGGGAGATGAGTGGGCACCCCATGGAACTCGTTAGCAGGAATTAGCCTTGTCTGGGGTCTCGCTCATCCCCTGGGCATCCTCATTCCCTGAGCATCCTTGTCCCTGGTGTCTTTCCTGGGCAGTTGCTGCCCTGTGGTGTTTCTCTCCTCTCCAAGCCTTCTTTGTCCCCTTCTTGGTCCAAGGTGGGAAGTCAGGAGGCAAAGAGTGGCAGGACAAAGGCAGGGTTAGGCTTTGTGATGGTGCTGCCATATCGTTGGAGCTGGGCAAGCAGCTCTCTGGAGGGAATAGAGTCATCTGGAGAGCTGAGGCATGCTCACGGTTTGCCTTTGCTGCATGACAGTGGGGTATCACTTTAAATAGGTTTTCTTGATGCGATTTCAACTCTTCGCTATCCCCTTGGGATTTTGGCGCATGTGAGGCAGGCGGGGCGGGTTTCCTAGGAGAGAGACGGTGCAGCACTGTGCCTGCTCACCCGTCTGTGTCCCCAGGGCCATGTCACTGGCTGTGTCACTCCTGGCACAGCGCTGTGACATCCTGCCCTGGCGTTATCTGCCTGCGGTGCTGGAAACCTCGCGAGGCTGAGAGAGTGTGGAGACAAAAAAGATGCAGCTCTGGAGAGGGCACAGGGGTGTCACTGTGCCAAACCCGGCAGGGCTGAGCAGGGTTCAGCCAGGACCCTGGTACAGATCCCTGCGGGGGGATGGAGATGTGCTTTGGGGGTGTTGGGAGGAAACTCCAGCGGATGATGTGATTGCAAGAAGGAGAGAAGGAGGAGAAGCCACCCATAGGTCAGACAGCCCTGGCCACCCCTGGAGCTGTTGGAATTTGTCATCCTTCCCCCTGTCCAGAGACACTGGTTTGGGTTTTCTGGTGGTATCACTGAGATGGGCTGTTCAGGACACTCAGGGGTTAACCTGAGCATTTCTCCACTCCTTCAGCAGAAGGACAGCAAGTCCTTGCTGTGTTTTGTTTTTAATATCAGTTGGCCAATACAAGTAAAGCAATGTCAGAAAAAAGCATCTTCCAGTGACAATATGATTAATTCCTTCTTAAGGAAAAATAGCAAAAAGAGTTGGGGATTTTTTTTCCCTTTTTTTTTTTTTGCCATTACCTGGAAATGGTCTGACAGTAAAGACCTCATGATTAATTGCACCAAAGGAATTATAATAGACACCTTTTCTTGGCACCATCTCTATTTTGTATGATTTTGCTCTTATCTCGTTGGCTCCATGCAGAAAAATTATCTCCAAGACTGCTGTAAGGGATTTTAACTTCCTTTCCTTATTACAGATTGATCTTTGATATCTGCTTTTCTTCAGCAGCTCTTTTATTCCCACAAGTGATACAAACCTTTTGCTGTTTTCCATATATTGCACTTAAGTAGTTCAATACCTTTGGAAGTCCATATGGGAACATTTAATAAAGACTCGATGATTGCTGTATTTTGAAGGTTATATGATATGAGAAATCATATATTGTTTTAATAGCTGAATATATCTGTGCTGTTGATTTCAGATAAACCAATATTTTTCTAATAAGGCAGAGAAATGATACCTTCTTTTTGTTGTTTATATCCACTAGAGTGTGAATATCTTCCCATCCGTGGTTTCCAGTTAAATGGATTTTCAATCTCTCTGAAATTTCTGCTCAAGCCTCAGCAATATTTGCTTAAGAGTAATCAGAGTATTACCCAAATCTCTGTTCAAAGCAACAGTGACCTTACCAGTGGTAAGCAATAATTGGATTATTTTCAGAGATGTAGGAAGATTCACTGTAATAACAAAAGAAGAAATACCAAATGATAACACCACTTGTCTTCAGCACTGTAAGCCACGGCACTTTCCTTAGGATAGTTTTAATAGCTTAGCATATTATGAATACTGAGTGAGAAAGGCAGAGACTTGGGGAATAGATGCTGCCTTGCAGTCTGGGGTGATGCAAGTGCTTATGGCTGGAGGGTTCTTTCATCATAAAATCCTTAAAGTTGGAAAAGACCTCTAAGATCATGAGTAAAATGGTTAATTCAGCACTGCCAAGTCCAGCACTAAACCATATCCCAACCACATCCACATGCCATCTTGTTGATTATTATCATTATTATCATTGTTAAAGTACTTTTGTCAGGCTGTGATGCTGTGTATGTATAAAATTTGTACCCAGGGCAGTGCTCACCTGCCTGCAAGGTGAGTTGCAGCAGGCACTGCCTCACTCCGATGAAGGAGACAAAGGCACAGCCCAAAGCATCCTCCCTGGGTGGCTGGGACACCTCTGTGTCCCTGGTCCCTGCTGCACACAGCCTGGCCCTGGGTGCAGGAGCAGCATTCCCATGCAAATGCCAGTGGGGCTTCCTCCAGAGAGGCTGAGCTGCTGTGAAGACAAATTGGAAACCATTTGGGAGAGCAAATCCATACAGCCCAGTGTCGGGAGAGCCTGATTGCCTCCCTCTCTGCTTTTAATTGTAATGAATTATCTGGCTCAGCACGGCGGGGTGCCGAGGCTCTTGGCTGAAACTTGTGTAATTCACGTAAGTGTTTACACAAAAGCCAAGTAAATGTTAAGCTTCCTACAGATCCCAATATCCATGAAGCCTTGTTTGTATTCAGTTTGGGAGACATGGGAAGCAGCAGAGCCCATATGGCTGTGCACTGGAGCGGGGAATGTGTCTGTCTGTGAATGCACATGCACAGGTCTCTCGTGGCACTTAGGGACAGGGCTCAGTGGTGGACGTGGTAGTACTAGTTAATGAGTGGACTCAGTGGTCTTAGAGGTCTTTTGCAGCCTAAATGATTCTAGGAATTGCAGATGTTAAAATAAAAATTTTGGGCTTTAGTTTTCCCCTGAAGTGGGTTTTGCAGTGACCTGTATGGTTACTACCCCCCAAAAAAAGAATTCTGTATAATTTTGGTTTATTAAGAGAAGCTCAAGGGCACAGGGGAGTTTCTGCCTCTTGACCACTAAAAAAAGAGAATTGTGCCATCGAAGCTACCGATATCCTTTGATGTCCTCCCATGTGCCCACATCATGCTTCTAATTATTGCAAATGAGCCTCCTGCAGCCCCGGCTGCTGTGTAATTCTAACCAGGTCTGCTCGCCAGATGGGATCCTTCCTAGGCAAGACCTTGGCAGTGGCTGTCCCCACGCTGGTGACAGGGAGCATGTCACATGAGCGGGACGAGCTGTTGGTCCTGATCCAGGTGGCACCTGGCTGTGGAGCAGAGGTTCCCGAGCCTGGCTGTGCCCTGCCATTGAGAGGTGACCCTTGGCTGTGATACAGGGTCTGGCCCTGCAGAGCTCCAGCTCTTTTGGCTTCGCCTGGACCTGAGAGGAGCTGAAATCTGTGACACTGCACATCAGCCAAGCCCTTGTTGTTGTCCTGACAGGACCAGGTTTGCTTTGAAGGAACCAAGCCAAGCCAGGCTGTTAGAGATTTTGCATTAAGGTAATTCCCTGGGCACAGTGCAGCCAGGAGATCTCTGTACCTGGATGTAATTTATTTTTAGAAAGCACGTTTAGGCGCATAATGACCTCATTACCATGCCAGTTGCAGCCCTGCCTGTTTAAGAGTATTTAATTGTTTTCATTCCCTGTGCACAGCCGTTTGAGTGCATAGGGCAGAAGCAGGAGGGGAAGGGAGGGTGTGTGATGGGAAATAATAAAGGATGCTGAGGCAGAAAGCAGAGTGCTTGTCTTGAAGCATCTCTGTAAGATTCCCTCCCCAAAGCATCCCAATGCTCTAAGAACCTGCAGTGTTTTGGAGCCCATTCCTCTGAAGAGGAAAGCTCCTTCCATTGCCTTCTGAGGAGCCACAGTTTTTTCCTTTCTTAGGTTTTTCTACTGAAAAAAAAAAAATGTTTGAAAAGCAGCCCAAACTTCCCTTCATCAAATGTCTGGAAGCTGGGGATTGAGGAGGGGGATTGAGACCGTGTGCACACTGCCCCTTCCTAGCAGCTCCCCAGGGATTTCTCTCATGTCTGCCTGCCTCCTCACTGCTCCTGTGCAAAAAAGAATGTATAAAAGCAGGTAAAAGAGAGAGGAAAGGAAGGGGAAAAAAAAAAAGACTTATGTTTCTCTGGCAGTGGTTTTCTAAGGAGCCCTGATTATTCAGCAGCAGTGGAAAAAAATACAGAAGATGTAAATAATCTTCAGGATTATGCTAAAGCCAAGCTTCAGTCATTTTCCTGGAAAAAAAAATTGCATGAGGCCTGTGCATTTAATAATGATCAACCAGAATTTCTCTAGGGCTTCTTATATTTTCATGAAAAGGATCAGTTGTCTTGAAGAGAAATGGTAATTCTGGTATCTACAAATACCCTTTGGTTGTGAAGCATGTGGTTCAGGTTGGTGTGCTTCTGTGATTGGGCTTTCCCTTCCGTTTTCTCTTTCTGACACTAATGTACGTTCACATCCATGGTTACACACTTAAGTGATCAAAAGCAAAGGATTGGTTTATCGTGAAATGGCAAACCACGGCTGTACTTTGCGGTGCAGGATGTATCAAGATAAAAACACGACATGATTTTTAGCTTTCCCTGTGTTTATGTTCAGTGCCAGAGGTACTCAAGTGATTTTGCAGTGTGTATACATTGCAGTCAGGTTTAAAAAAAAAAAATGATAGTATCTTTTGAAATCTATACAGGATCTTACTTACCCTGCTGGGCTTAATTTTAGACTATTGAGTTTATCGTTCAAGGAGAAAAAAAATGGGTTTGTTGTATGTATTTAATCAAGTGCAGCAAAAAACTTTCACAGGCATCGTTCATCTTCACCAGCCAATTTTTATTTCCATTTTGTAGAAAAACCCTGCCCCAGTAAAATGAACTCGTTTATTCTGCAGATCTGATGGCACCAAGATTACAGCTGCTGGCAGGTATCAGCTGGTTTATGGGGACACTCCCCATATGGATTTTTGTTTTTATGGGGTTTCACTGTTGAAAACTGTGTGTTTAATCACTGTAGAAATGCCAGGAGCCAAGGATTTAGGGATGCTTGGAAATAAGGGAAAGTGCATGGTGTTCCCACTGCAGCTTCCAAAACACGAGATGTGCTGCAGACGCCTGCGGCTGCTGATTTCCAGCAACTGGCAGGGTTTAGGATGCTCCTACATCCTTAGGGAGCATTTATCCTTCGCATCCATTTGCCCTTCTGGGAATCCCCATCCGTGGAAGAGGCACTCATCCCTTTTTTGGTGAACCCAGGTGTGATCAAGTGGTTGGCACCAGGCACGAAGGAGGTCTGTGGTGCTTCTCTGCTTGGGTCCTGCTCCATTCCTCAGGCTCTGGGTGTCTCCATGGAGGTGATGGGAGTGGGGTGAGGAAGGGAAATGTCTACCATAACCTGTGACAGGGAACACCTCAGTCCAGCCCTGGGTGTACCGCCTCTGTGAGGGGCACAGCCAAGGTTATGTTTCCCGGTGGACAAGGTGCAGCTGAAGCTTCCTCTCTGGGGAGGCCTGTTGGCCGCAACTACAGAACATTTCAGTATTTAGTAAAGACTTGAAGAAATGCTGTGATTTGCCAGCCTGCGCTTTGGTGGCATGTGGGCAGTTCAGAACTTGGCAGTGGTCACACGTGTGAGCAGCCAGCGAGGTGCCTGCCTGGCAGTAGCCTGAGCAACAGGCATCCTCCCTTGTGTAAATTTTGGGCAGGAAGGCGTGAAAATCCATGTCCCAGGAGTGGGGTTTGTGAAAATACTTGGCTTTGCATCAGATGGCCCTATGTGTGTGGGAGATGCTCTGATTTATTGGTGCAAGAGCTTGTCAAGGTGCGACAGTGGAGCTCACATTGCTCATGAACAAATCCCAATCATTGCCACTCAAAGATCTCTCTGGGGTTTGTTTCCAGCAGCCCTTAACTCAAGAAACAGTTTCTGTCCCTCCAGGTTAAGACACAGGCAAAGAACTGGCTGGGGGAGAAAGAAGTGATGTGTTCTAAGCTGCAGGAAGGGAGCACTGGTATTTTTCTTAATTTGAAGTGCTAAAACCATAATCTTCCAGTTCTGTTTCTGAGCGCCCTGGCTGTCTCATATATCCGTGGGCTGCTACAGCAATATATTCTTCTCCAGGTCCAGATGTGCCAGGGGTGATGGCTTGTGAGCTATTCTGGCAATACAAAAGAAAAAAAATAAAAATAAAAGGCTGAGAAGGGGGCAGGGAGGGGATGTGATGCCAAGTGGAACAGCTCTGTCTTACCCGCCTCGAAGAGAAATGATGGAACACTGAAGGAGACAGGCTCCATCGCACAGATTAATGTGCAGTGTTTGAAAGCAGCCAAGAACATTTTATACACACACGGCGAGGCTGGAAGGAGCTGGGTGGCTCATCTCTGCAGAAACCATTCCTTTCCCTAAGAGAGCATTTTTTAAAAAAATAAAAAGGAGAGTACAAAGGTCTCCAGGAGCTCTCAGCCACTCAGGCAGTTTAATTGGCTGAATGTAGAACTTTACAGTTGGGATTAATATGGATATTTCTTAATAATGTGTCACCTTGTCAGGAGTTCCAGGGTCAGGACTGCAAGGCTGCGCAGTGATTGCAATGAAACTTCTTGCCTTTCCTTCTGGTTTTTATTATTACAATAGCTTCCAATTATGCATATTGAAAGGAGGATATTGTTGAGTTGGTTTCTTCATTTCTTCATGTGCAATTAGTGAAAGGAGTGGAAAGGTGAGAGGAAGGATGGCCTGCAGAGCCTGGCAGTGATGGTTGGCTGGTGGATCCACACAGGCTTTGACCTGCACACGGGGATGTGCAATGCATCAGTGTAAACACGGGGAGCTTAAACCTAAACAAATCCCACCAGAAAGCAAGTGAAAGTGATTTAGCCGTGCCTGAAGTGGCTTAAAAAGGACCTGAGACCATCAGCAGTTTTACAAGCATTTTTCAACTGGTCCTTCTGCCTTTTATCTCTGTGGGTCTCCCCTGGGTGACCACCAGCATGGGTTGCCTGCAGGAGGAGGCAGCTCTGCTGTCCCTGCTCCCAGGCAGCCAGGGGATGTCTGTGGCTGTTGTTGAGGGTTATTTTCCTGCTCCTGTTTTTCCTCCCTTTTTCCTTCTTTCTCCCACCTTCCCTCCCCTCCTGGTAATTTCAGAGGGGGCTCTGGGAAGCCTTGATCAGCACGCCTAATTGCCACCAGCCCTAATGGGATGCTCTCAGAAGAATGTTTCTGTAATTTCCCCGTGCTCCCACCTGCCCTTGCCCCTCTCCAGGAGTGATTGCCTCCACAGCTTTATAATCAACATCTCGCCCAGCGCAGAGGAGAGGCTCCTGTGCCTGGAGCCACTGCAGAGCAATGAGGCTGGAGCCTTCCCCGCTCTCTCTGAAGCCATTAGCGGCACAAGAGCGAGCAGCAAGCACACAGCTGATAAAAGTCTCAGCGAGGCGTGCGCTCCTGTAATGATTGTGTTTTATGCATAGATAATTTTGATAGAGTTGGACTTGTGAAGCCCACAGTCATCAGGGTGGAGTGAGCTGACCTGTTAATCATAAGAGGAATTAATGGGAATTACAGCTGGTGGAGGCTCCCTCTCTGAAGAGCTGGTTCAGGGGTAGCACTGGAGGGGAATTTAAAAACGAAACAGAGTGTGTTGTCCTTAGAGCTGCAGATAAAGTGGCAGGGAGGCAGCTCCCCGGGGAGAAGGGAGGTGTGGAGGAGATAAACTCCAGGAGCACAAACACCAGATTAACAGCCTCATTCTGAGGAGCACGAGCACACATGCATTTTCATTGCATCCACTTGGTAATTAATGGAGACTTTTAATTTAACCGTGACGGAGACCAGAGCCGCCAGGATTTGCAGCCTTTCTGGTGTCCGTACCCAAATGAGACCAGACCCAGTTGGGATGGTCCTGTGTTACCTCTCTTGGTGGGGCTTCTGTGGTGTGAGTTGATTTAGCACCGTGGATGTGAAGTGAGCTGAAATTCGAAGGATTCCTGCTGATGCTTTACCCCACCTGAGGTCCTGGCTATCTCCACATATTACCAAATAGCCACTAGATAAAGTTCACCAAACATTTCCTCTAAGTTTTCTCTTTAGGATAACTTTCCCTTAAAATGTCATATATCCATGCTGCCTGCAGAGACTAAAAGAATTGTTTATCTCATCCATACAGAAGACCCATAAAGTCTTTAAATATGGTTTAAATTGGTGCTTCTCAAAGGGAGGGTTGATTACCTGGTCTCAAATGTCCAAAATGGGGTCATTGTGTGCCTGAGCATGTGTACACAAGAGCTCTCTGGTGAGTAGTCAGAGAGGCTGCTCAGACAGACTGTACTCAGGAATTTGTGAAGCAGTAAGTTGCATTGAAATGCTGTTGTCATTGTGCTTTCCAAATGCATGTGCCAGGGCGTGGAAGAGAGGACAGCAATTAATAATGAGCGTGGTGCTGGGAAGGGAAAAATGATGATAGAATGAGTTGTTTCTCGTTTGTAATAGTAAAAGGGAGGTAAATGGCATTTGGTCAGTTCCATATGTGTACTTCAGGAGTTTTTAAAGTCTGTTTACCAGTTTGGGGACTAATTGATAGGGAGGAGGGCAGGTTTTATGCAGAATAAGCAGCAGGCTTGTACTTTGGGAAATGTGATGAAGTTGTTCCCTTTCAGCGCAGCTGAAGAGAGAAGCCCTGAGTGAAGGTGATGTCTTTGTCCAGTGCAGGCACTGGTGGGACCCCTCTGGTGTGGCAGCCAAGGAGGAGTTTCTCTATCCACATTGACTCCCTCCAGCAGCACTGGGATTCCCCATTTCCCCACAGAGCAGCGATGGTCCCACCACAGCACAGCCGGAGAGGGGGACTGGTCTGCAAAGAAAGGGTTTTTTCATGAGCAGGTACCTGGATCTGAGTGTCCTGAGCAGCAGCAGTGATGCTGTGGGATGATGCTTTCCTGTGGCAGAGACCAGCAGTGTGGGTTGAGACCCAAAACCCAAAGCTTGAGCACATTGCAAAGGCTCTGTGGACACAGCATTTACCTGGAGTTCTACTGCGTGGTTGCAAATGAGGGGTGAAGGTCCCCATGAAGAATACATGTTCAGGAAAGGGTGAGCACCTCCCCAAAATAATTAATTTTCGGATCTTCAGGGTGTCATTTAAGGGTTTAATGCAGTACGTTGCACTGCTCTGTGCTGGTGCTGTGCCTGGCTCGGCTGAGGCTGGCACTGGGTGGCACAAAGGTGGCTTTAAGTCTGTGTTTTTTATGGGGAAGCTCATAAGGTCTGTGCTTGCTGTCCCGTATCTAGTGATGAGGTGCTACTGCTCACCTACTGAACAACCCAGGTTAAATAACACAGCGAGGAGAACTCAGACTTGCAGGGGAGGGTGGGGAGAATATATTTTGGGTATTCTGTCAGTCAGCTTGACACTAATTGGTTGCAGTAAGTAATCGTTCTCCATGTAAATTAGACTCCAATTTCCTCTGTAGTCTGTCTGTTTGCTGTGTGGGCTTCGGTCTCTAATTAGGCTCTCACGTGGCAAACCTGGTTTGTAAGCTGCTTTTGTTCCTGGAGAGCCAGGCTCAGCCCTCCCCGAGGCTGCCAGTGCTCTTCGAGCCCCGCTCCCGAGTGGGATGGTTCTTAGATCAACACTGCCAACTTCTAAATTCTTCTTTTAATGTATGTTTTGATTACTTCTATATTTAAAGCTTGCCGTGGTGGGCGGGGGGTTAGCATTCAAAGAGGCTTATTGGACTTACAATGGGAATACCCCTCCAAAATGCTTCCTCTGCTTTCCGGGAAGCCCTGCTCGCTCCTCCATGAATAGCCCTCATTGAATCCCAGGCTGTGCGAGGGCTGGGGCGGCTTGCCCACATCTGGATCCTGCTCCCTGTCCGCCGGGACACCTGGAGTGCAGACCACTCGCCCCCCCCTTGCTCGGAGGAGCTGTGTGAGCCCATTCAGAGCTCCCCCAGACGCCAGCCCACGCTCTGGAGCTGCTCCAGGGCTGCACATCTGTAACTGAGTGCAGCAATGTGCAGTTGCACGAGAGGCTTTTATCCCTGCCTGGCGGTGGCTGGCGAACGAACGCAGGTTTCCAGGTCGCTGCCTGCAGCAGGCACTGCCCACGGGGTAGCCCTGTGCTTTTTAGCTGCTGCCAGCAGACCCAGTGCAGCCCCTGAGTGTCAAAAGTGAGCATCAGGGTCAAGCTTCTCGATCTGTGTGTAGCAGAGAAAGACATATCTCTACAGCCTTCATCAAGATGGAGAAAAAAAAAAGGCAAACTGTATGTTTTGGCCAACCAGGCTGTTTGCTAGCAGCACTTTATGATTCAGTAGTTACCTTTGTGAAATTCAGTATAACTTCAGGAATCGTGTGCTGATGGTTTCTGCAAACCTTCTCTGTACGTGTTGCAGCCCTGCCCCAGATGTGGCAGCAGCACTGGTAGGTTTTCTTACACACTCTGCTTTTATTGGCGTCCTGATAGTTACCCTACTGATTTTTGATCTGGTGATACAGGCTGAGAGTTGCCAGCTTTCTTCAGCGCTCTCACATGGCTGTTACTCCAGGTAGGTAGATAAGAAACTTTTTTAGCGAGAAAGAGGTGAAACAAATTGAGCGTGGGGGTGTTTTTTTATTGCTTCTCTTTGTGTGATTTACACATTGGCAAGGTAACTTTGCTTTCATACCGCTAGTCAAAACTGGAAGGGATGTTGGCTCTGCCGAGAGCTACATTTGGGTAAAGGGACAGGATTGGATCAGGGCTTAGGATTTTCACCAATAAGCTAAAACTGCGGTGGGCGTCACTCCGGCAGCTGGGGCAGCGGCAGGGACCTGCCCTCCCCAGATGCCACAGCGGCTGGCGGGGCACAGGCAGCCCCCAGCCCGGGCACTGCCACCACCGAGGATGCTCCAGGCTCTGTCCTGCCTGTCCTGCCCTCTGCCCTCACCCATTCCAGGGGGATTTTCCAGCGTGTGAATGCCTGTTTAGCCGGGGTAAGTCATCGCGCCCCATTTATAGCATCTGAAAGTATAAGCAGCTTTAATGCTGTACAAATGTTTGCATTAGGAAATGGTTTTCTTTTCCAGCCCTGATTCCTGCCTGCCTTTGCGAGCACCGGTTCCCTTTGCAGGCAGAGCCCAGGGGCAGGCGAGGGCTGGAGCAGGGATGTGCTGTGTCCTCTGCTAATATCTGACCTAATATCTGGGCACAGTAAAACTTTTCCTTGATGCAAACATGACTTCTGTCGCCAGTCCCTGAGCTGCTTCTGCTTTTTCACTCTATTTAAAACCCATGAAGAGTAAAACCCCGCGGGAGGCTGGAGCTTATCTTCAGCTCTGGGTTTCCAGACGTGCTGTGTGTCTTCTCAGCTGTTGCAAGGATATGTGTGGAATGACAAAATGCGAATTTTGGGTCTTTGGCAGCTGTGTTTAATGCAGGATAAAGGGGTATTTTAACTTTGGGATGTTGGATTTCTTATGCCTTTGTTAGTATGAATTCAGGAAAAAAAAATCCAATTTTCTTTCAGGCAAAACAAAAGCTTCTTTTGAAGGAAACAAAGTCTTTTAAGTACTTAATCAACTTGCTGAATTCAATTGCTTTAGGATAATTTAGGAATTAAACAGAAGGAGGCTGTGTTAGTGACTAACTGCGGTTTTGGTTGGAAACAAGGATTCATTCCTGCTGGAGAAGGCAGAGGAACCCGCAGCCTGTGGGCAGAGCTCCTGGGTCTGTTTGCTGGGCGGGGGGTGGGGGTTTAACAGCATCCTCTGTTTGCCTTTGTTTAGGCAGTGCAAATTATTTGTGTGCTTTAGGATTCCTTCTCCCCTTCAGCAGATGTTTTGTCTGTGCAACTGGTGGAGTAATTAGAGAGAGATGTGGCACTGGTGTGCAAACAGCCCTTGGGGGTGGGTAGAGAAATCCCAGAGTCCATCCCGGGAGCAGCTGGCTGAGGAGCACAGTCAGCACAAGATGCCAGAAGCAAAATTCATATGGCCCAACGTATTCGACTTTATTTCTGCAAAGAGTTTGTTCTCCCCACTGCCAAAAATAATCAGGGGCTGCGTCCTAGGACAGAAGACCGTGCTGCTGCTAATAGTGAATTCCTCTCAACGTGTGAATCATTCACTTGGGATTTTTACAGTGGTGGCTGGGGATGATTAAATGTTCAGACTGTAGGAAATTACCAGGAGATTTGATGTTTTCTCAGTGGCTTTGGCACCAGCAGTGGGGTGACTTGGGAGGCTCTCCCTGTGTGGATCAGGCTCTCTGTAGATTTTGAAGTCTCAGGTTGCATGAGCATGTTTTTGCTCAGCTACCATTTAAGTAATGGCAGCAACATGCTGCTTCCTCTAATGATCTTGATTAAGTTATCGGTTATTTCCTTAATTAGCTACTTCATCTACTTACACCTTAAATGAGTCTATGTGTTCACCCAGAGAAGTGGGAAGAAGTTCCTGTTTTTTCTCTTTTAAAGGGCTTTTTTTTCCCCCCCTTTCCAGGGAGCAGCTCATCTTAAATCAGTAAGGGAGCTCAGGTGAGATGGCTTCCCTGGTGCTGCCACCTCAGGGTTCTGTGGGATGGGCACGGTGATAGCATGGTGATGCTGGAGCATCCTGCCAGCCACCACCAGCTCCTTCCCAGCAAAAATGCAAACATGCTGGGCTGGAAGTGAGCTTCTTCCAGAGGCTGAGCAAAATGGCACCATCACTTTACCCATGGAGGTGGTGATCTGTAAATCCAATTCAGGCTGGTGGTGGAAATGTGCCGGCGTGTGTGGTTCTGACTCGAGGAGATGGGTGTTGGAGCTTCTCGTGGGCTGACTCTCCTGGCAGCAGGAATTTGAAATGAGATATAGATGTACATTTATTCCTGGCGTCTCTGTTATGCAGACAAACAAAATAAGTTGAAGTGGTCCTTTGAAAGCCCTGTTTGTGTGTGTTAACTGGACTGAGGCTGGGCTTGTGTCTCAAGACCAGTTCTGAAGGGGATAAAGCATCTTTTAATCTCCAGGAGTCTTTACATTTCCCATTCCTTAGCACATGGCACTGTGCTGACCTCCCAGTGTCTCCAGCACTTCAAAAGCCACCTCTCCAGCTGGCACCAGTTCCTCTCCAGTGTTCCCCACACACCATCCTTTTCTGTGCTTTTTCCCGGATCCCAAAGAGACTCAAATGTTTCTCTTTGGAGACTCCTTGTGATACACATGGCAGCAGCCCATGATGCAGACCAGCCTATTTGTTCCTGCTTTCATACTCTTTATTACTCTTAATGATATTCCCTTCGTTAGCCTTAGCTTCACACCCTCCCTGGCACAGAACTTGCTGGAACACATATTGTGTAATGAGCCTGTTTCCATATAGGAATCAGAGAGAGCTGGGACTCTCCCAGCTGAAATGGAACTAAATGCTTGCCCTCCACTTACGTTGAAGCATCCGTGCCAAAAAAATATGTATTTGGGAGGAATTACCAAAAGTTCTGACGTACATGAGCTTTAGCCCTTTGAGTCTTCTACATTTTTAGCTGTTTGGCATGAATTTGGAGTGTTCCTCTCAGAGGAAACTCTTCCCATGGCTCCTGTGGAAGGCAGAGCATTGCCCTGCAAAGCAAAACCACAGGGAGCAGCGCAAACGTGTCTCCAGCACCACCACTCGCTCCAGCCAGGACCTGCTTGGATGGCAGTGCTGGAGATCCCACGTGTCACGTTTGGCAGCACACACAAACCCCAAGCCCAGTGCTGCCAACCCCGGCTGGCTCTGGGCTCTCAGCTTTACTCTTGTGGTCTTGGGTATCCCAGGGGAATTGCAGCTTTTGGGTTGGTTTAATAGCTGAGGGTTGGTGGGAAGGACTCGAATATGTGAATTCTAATGGTCCAGAAAACAAAACTAATAGTTCCATGCCATGATTCCCAAATGATTGCCGTGGTGTTGCGAAGGCAGGCGTGGTGGGTCTTGTGGTCAGCTGTGCTTTGGGCACCACGGCTGAGCATCACCGATGCAGCAATGCCTCTGGGTGATCCATGTTCCCTTCCAGGTCTGTCCTGGATTGCTTGTGTAACCTCAGATGAATCATGGACACTTCAAGCTGCAGATGGGGCAGAGCAGCAGAGTTCCTGCTGCAGCTGTTCAGGGGTTGGTGTCAGAGCAGAGCCAGCCCCAGGTGGAACCCAGGGATTCACGTACCCAGAGGGTACCTGCAGCAGACCCCATTCTGACAAGGACCTCCAAATGCAACAGAAAAAGACAAAAAAAACCCAAATATACTAGACTCAATAAGAAAATATATTGCAGGCTTGTCCCCTCTGCTTTTCTTCCTCTGCTGATCCTGGGAGGAGGTAGCTGTGAGGAAATGTTTGCTCTTAACAGGGTTCAATTTCTCTTTGCATTCCTTGGAAACCTGTGTTTGGATTTTGCCCTGTTTGTGTTGGTTTACACAGTGATGTTTCCAGCAGCTCGATTGCATGGGTACAGTTCCAACTCTTGGTATTTTGTGCAAAGATAAAAAAGAAAGAAAGAAAGATGGGCCTGAGTAATGAGGTGGCTATTTAATCACAGCAGGACTCGCAGGAAAATGTGCATTAAGTATTTATGGGACAGTATTCATTAACATTTTCACACCGTTGGCACTGGGCAGTTCAAGAAAGCTGCCGAGAGAATTGGAGTCTGTGTTGCACAGCCACAGCCCTGGGAAGGGCTGCAGCAGGGGAAAGCCATGAACGCTGGCTTTGTTACCAGAGGCGTCCCTCGGAGCTGGCAGTGCATTTGGAGCTGCAGCAGTAAGCAGGACTTCGGTAGTTTCACTCACCGTTCTCAAAATGCTTGCGGTAAATATTTTAGGTCTGATTTTTTCTGTCTGCCGCGTCTGATGAGAGTGCAAGTGGCTGACACCGAACCCCTGGTTCGCAGGCAGGCAATTAGAGAGATAAGCCTAAGTGACTTCATGTGTCTCCTTTTTAGATTGCTCCGGTCTGAGTTGATGTAAAGGGCTGGGATTAGCAGAGATTGAGTTCTCAGAGTGCTGGAAACCAGCTGTGGCCAGGGGCGTCGTCCAGCATGAGCTGTAGGTACTGAGTGAATTTTCTGTGGGCGTGAAATGATGCCAGGAAGATCAGAACTGATGATAAAATAGTATTAATGCTTGCTTCATTAACAGCACAGAAGATAGCAAATTACTCTGGTGCTAAAAATAAGAAGTGTTTCTTATATTTGTCAAGTAAAGCTACTTAAATAGTTGAAATACATTTATTTGCTGGCCACTGCATCCTCAGACACTTCAAGATTGGTGAAGTATAATAGACTTCCCACAGTGAGAATGGAAGATCTGACACAGTAGCAGCCTGAGAGTTTAAATTTTCCTTTGAGATGACACAGGGTCTTGTGTTAGATTTTAGGATGCCTTGTTCTACACCAGTTCTGTGAGCCTCAGGCTCATGTCAAAGGCTGCAGTGGTTGCACAGGTGTGCTGAATTTGGGCTTTGGGGCTGGAGGTTGGTGATGGTGGCCCTGTCCAGCCACAGCAAGTGACATGCCCAGATCAGGCTGTGCCCAAAGGCACCTCCCCTGGCAGAGATGAAGTTCCTCTTAGAATTACTGTTATCAGCAGACAGCTTTGTCCTACTTTTTAACAAGCGTGAAAGGGACATACACAGAGAGAGAATTACCTCCTTTAGCTGAATGCCTGTTGGATAAAATAAATGCTAATCTTGACTAATTAGCGAAGAGATTCGATGTGGATGTCTCCGTGATGCATTTATGTGCTTGAAACCTCTGTTGATTTCCACTGGCACCGTTCAGCAGAGCAGGAGTGAAAGGTTTGACTGTAGCCATGCTCTTGGCTTCCTGATCCCTTTCCCCTGTCCTTTGTATGAGAAAGGAGATCCTGATGGCAGTCAGGACAGGGGTGTGATTTGTGCCAGGTGTACGGCACAGAGAGCTTCTCAGTGAGCCTCAGCCTCTGCTCTGTCCTGTTTTTGGCTGTGATGAAGCGATGCCTTGTGGCACCCCATGTCGATGGCTTTGAGTAAGTCGCTGCTGACTTCTCACTGCCTAACTGGTCATTCAGGAAACATTCAGCAAACCTCCTGGTTGCAGTTATTCCTGAGCTCTCCCACCCAGCCTGGGCTTCTTTCATGAGGGGTTGAATTTCCTCAACATAAACATTTTTGGCTCTCCGAGCTTGTGCTTGTTTGTTGTCTTCATACTCTCATTTTCTTAAGCACTGCAGGAAGAAGTCCCTTGCTTGAAGAGCTTAGAGCTCACACCTCCAAACATCTTCACAGCAGACACTTTCTGAGTGTCTAACACCCACTAAAAATCACGGGGAACTGAGTCCTTGAGTACTGCCAAAATATGCAGATACCCTGAGGATCTGACTGCTTCCCCTGACCACCTCCATTAGACCAAGGGACAGCAGAAAGGAAGTGAGAAGAGCATTCCCTCCTGGAGCGTGAGCACCAGAAATTATTCAGAATTAGTCTGGGTCTAAGCCACAGCATATTTTTGCAATTTAGCAAATTTTTGCAGTTTGTCACATCAGCAGCTTTGCAACCCTTGCGCTGACTGGGGATGTTGATCCAGCCCCTAAAACTGATGGAAGAACATAGTTTTTTTTCTGTGCTGTATGCTCGCTGCCAACTTTGTTGTTGTGTTTCAAGGGAATTTAGCTTAGAAATGCTTCATAGAAGGACAGTGGACACATCCATCAGTGGAGGATGGTTGTATATGCCTGTTGTAAATTATTTTTGTCATGTTTTGGCATTTTCTGTACAACGGCTCATCTCTGAGGATTCAGGC
The DNA here is from genome assembly GCA_036630365.1 of Acanthiza pusilla. NCBI lineage: Eukaryota > Metazoa > Chordata > Aves > Passeriformes > Acanthizidae > Acanthiza > Acanthiza pusilla. Next base: position 6,883,180 of record JAXCHO010000001.1, read on the forward strand.
ATTTCAGAAAGTTGAGTAGGGCAGGTTTGCCTCAACACAGAAGAGATGAGGTTTGGTTCAAAGTCGCAGTCAAAATCATAGTTGACATGAAGTCTAAATCCAGTTTCGTGTCCCTTCTGTAAACTCAAGGTGCTGCTCACTCAGGTGGTGGTGGAGACACTGGGAAAGCGCATCTGTGTCTTGTGTGGAATGAAAACTACCAAAGTCAGAACTTTTTTCACAGCAGAGACGTTCAGAGCACAGCAAGTGTCAAATCCTTGGCCATGGTTTGCGCCGGTGCGTGCAGCAGACGCTTGGGGAGGGCAAGGCAGCTGTTGGGCTGCGATTGCTGCTTATTACACTAATTACAATTGTCTCGCTGCTATCGTGAGCTTCCCTTCTCCTTCCCCCATCTGTCGGCTTGGCCATCCATGGCTGCTCATCTCTTTGAGATCCGTTTGAAGTGTTTATTACCCCAGGGAGCCCGACGGGCTTGCCCTCCGCTTCTCCGTACTGTCCGTACTCCGGACACAGGAGGGATCGTGGTTTGTATGGAGAAGGAATTTTGGGGATTGAGCTGTTCACCCTGAATTAGGGTCATGGAAGGGGGAGATGGGGTCCTGACTCTGCAACTCCACATTTCTAAAAATCTCAGCCAAGTGGGCCACCCTGGTCTGGGCATCCCATCTTATTTGGAATGGAGGGGAGAGGACTCTTTTCCCTTTTCCTCTATTTTTCCTTTTTTTTTTTTTTTTTTTTTTGCCCTGAAGCAGAGCAACCAGGCTAACTACTGGTCAGAGCAATCCCTTCCAGTCTGGGCACACCACAGGAAGGTTCCCAGCTTCAACCAATCCACAGTTTTCCAGAAATAACCTCAACCCTCTGCTGCAGGAGCCTGGCTGGCCCTGCCTTTGGTCAGCAGCTGAGCTGACCCCGAAACTGCTGTTCTTTTGTTGTGAGGAGACACTGTAAGTTAAATGCTCAGCAGAAAGAAAGCACCACTCCTTGGGATGCCCACCTGTTTTTTATTTCCCCAGGGAGGGGTTATGCCTTGTCACAGGGCGCTGGCTTTGCGGAACGGCCCCCTCCGAAGAAGCTGGCTGAGCCACAGAACAATGGCACTCACTAAGTCTCTACAGCAATAATTGCTTCTAAAAGGCTGATGTATTTAGTCTGCTCATGTTTAGCAAACATGTTTGCTTCGCCCTTTGAAGATAATGCTGCGTGTAGCACAGCATGATAGGAAAAAAAGAGGAAGAAATGGCCTATGGTTCCAGCACATTTAATGAGCAGTGGCTGGTGGGAGCTATAGCATTTGATAGCTCTGGTGTCCCCTGTTAATCACCAGCGTTTGGGTTTCTCCACCCCTCGTGGGCACGTTGGAGCCCCATGGCTGAGGCTCAGGCTGGTGGAAGGCCAGCAGCAGCCTGGCACGGCAATGGGCTCTCTCTGCAAGCTGTGCCTCGGCGTGGCTGTGACGGAAAGAACCAGCATCCTCCAGGGTGGCTTTGAGCCTTCCCTAGGGCTGCTCCCAGCCCTGTGGGTCTGGCTCAGGGAGGAGGGATTGCTCCCATGACTGGACCCATCCAGGGCAGAGGGAACAGGCTGGGACCCCATGGAGGAGGGAGCCAGTGCAGGAATCAGTGACCAGCCCTGCCCTGATCCAGCCTTAATCCCTCCCTGCAGGTCCTGATCCCCCTGTTCCCAGAGCAGACCATACAGCCGCCTTTCCCTAGAGATGACGATAAGATAAAAGGCTGGCCGTGTTCTACAAGAAGAGAAGAAGGTTTAGGGGATGACAGGCTGCTGCAGGAGGAAGGGATGCGGGTTTCCAGCTGCACGCTCCCGCCGCCGCGCCGCCTTTGATGAGGGCTGTGATTGATGCTGTGTTTGGAGCAGGCAGTGACGCGCTGACCTTTCCCTGACGGGCTGAGCGGCTCTAATGATCTTGATGGAGCTGGCGATTTGTGTATTGGGTTTGATGTACAAGGCTTGACACGGCATGAAGAAATGGGACTGGAGTATGACTGACAGCCCATTCCCATTAAGGATGGTGAGGCGCAGGCTTTTCTCTAGTGGTTCCTTTCAGTGAGAATGCTTTGACGAATTGTATTGTAGCAGAGAAGTTTTGCTGTTAAATACCATCCTTTTAATAGCTTCCAAGCAGTTAAAAACAGATGAGAATGAAGTAACTTGCAGGCCAGAAGGCTTATCGCTAAAAAGGCTGTCCAAATTATACACTTAATTAATATTTAGTGAATTATTTTTACCCTGACTTTAATGTTGAGTCCTTAGGCAGATAAAACAATGCAGTGGCTTGCATGTGGGATTCTCTTTTTCTGTAATTCAGCTGTATAAAGTTTCAAACCCTGGACTTCTTGCAGGCAACATTAAAACCTGTTAATTTCCATGAGTTGAGCTGTGTATAAATCACACCCTGGTTGGCACATCTCGTGGGTGCTTGTGGCAAGAGTAATGAATTTCATGGTTTGTTATGAGCTACTAAAACCAACACAAACACAGAAAGCCTGTTGTAATCTCAGCATATCATTCAAGGAAGCAATTTATTCCTGAGTATGAACAAATGTCAAGCCACGATAACAAGTTGTTATTACTAATTAAAACAAAGGGAAGAATAGCAAACATCTCCTGTCATGTGTGTGCAGTGCCAGGCTGTCTGGAGGACACTGGAGCTCCATCCAGCTTCAACCAGTGGGGCAGCCAGGCTGGGAACCTCACCACTGCCTAAGACAGGATGACCCTCTCTGCATTCCAGGAGGGGCACTGGGCTGTGGTGTGAAGAGGGCTGGGAAACTGCCCGAGCTTAAATAGAGATGCCACTTTTCATGATTTTATTGTTTTCTATGTTTTGGAGGGTTTTTTAAAATCAAGGTTGGTTTGATTGTAGAAGTCTTGTGGAGTGTGGGCTGTAGTGAAACAACATCGGCCAGTCCAGGGCCACTTCTTGCTCTCAGGCATGAAATAAAAACCCACTTGGGCACCTTTCTTTGCCCTGATCAGCTGGGAGGTGAGGAGCCACGTGCATTCCTGACCACGTCTGATCTCCCTGTGTCTGAGATACACCAGGAAATTTAAGACATGAAGAATACTTGAAGACATCGCAAAAGCCACTTTTTGTTCATGGCCCAAGGTGCATGATTTCCTCCTTGACATGAGAGAATTGGCCGGATCCAAAAATGTGCTGAATTTGCCACCTCCTTGTGCATTTAACACAGTTTGGGTGCAAGCAGCAAACAAGCCTTCTCTCTTAGTGGGCAAAGAGCAGGCAACTGTGTCTCCTGGGTGGCAGTAGAAGCATGGCCGTCTCAGACCTTTGGTGGTGTCAGGGGAGTTTGGCCAGAGGTTTGTGCATAAATATTAATTAAGTGTATAATTTGGACAGCCTTTTTAGCGATAAGCCTTCTGGCCTGCAGGTTACTTCATTCTCATCTGTTTTTAACTGCTTGGAAGCTATTAAAAGGATGGTATTTAACAGCAAAATTCTCTGCTGCAATATACCCTGGGACCTGCCTGTGGCACCTGATGGGGAGCAGGAGCTCCTCTGGTGCTAGCCAGGGCAAGGGAAGCCCTGAAATCCTCCTGGCAGCCAGGAAAGATGTGCTCAGTGTGGATTAAGGAGGTAAAAACCAGGCTTGTGTCACTTGTCCAGGACTGGGCTGGCTCAAGGCTCGCTCTGAGCACGGAGGTCCAGCCCCCGTTCCTGGGGGATGCACAGTTTTGGTGGTGGGACCAGGCACTGCATGGCTAGAGCAGAGGGGAACTCAGGGACTTGAGACGAGAAATCCTTAGGACATAACCACTGACCCGAAACACTCTGTTAGACAGGTTTGAAGCCAAAAAATAAAATAAAAATCATCTGATGTGACAGCGACCCTGACAGTGTCAGGCAGTGAGAAGGGCAGCAGCGAGGGAGTCCTGAGCTGCTGCCAAGGCACATGTCAGTGCAGACTTGCAGGGTTAGTTGGTTATCCTGAAAATACATCTTCTGTTTTGTGTAAATGGAAAATTAATTTGTTGCTGATCAAAGTTTTAGATCTTTGAAAAACATACCACCAGATAAGCTGAAGATTTATGCGTTTTCTTTGTAACGTATTTGCAGTGAACACTTTATTGTTTGTGGAAAGGCCCCAAGAAAAATATGTGATTACAAAAATAACTGTGTTGAGTTTATTTAGCTTAAATTATGCTAGAGTGCTTTAATGAGGCTTTTGTAGACATCATTAAAGGACGCTATTAGAAAGTCTTCAGATGAGAAGCCTATCAGGCTAGCAAAGGGGAGAAAACCACAGGAGCATCTGGATTGTTCACATTCAGTTACAAATTTGATTTCAACATATAAAAGTAAAAAACATATTAGTGCCGAGTGGAAGCTGGAGGCTATGAAAGCCTTATTGTGTTAAGCTCTCTAAAGCTTCTTGCATTAAGGTGATTTAAAAAAAAGAGAGAGAGGAAGAGATAGTGATTGATGAAACTCTGTTGTTGGTGTGCTCTGTGTGTCACACCAGGGCGTGCAGTGCTGGGGTGGGGATGGTTAGTGGGTGAGGGTCCTTTTGGGGTGCCTGGACACGGAGGGGGTTGGGATGCAGGGCAGTGATGCTCGGGAGCATCAGTGCAGTGCTCTGGGTCCCCTCAGGCATCATTTGTGTGGTTCAGTGCTGCTAGAGGACAAGGGCAGCACAGTATGAGCTCATGGCCACACCTCACTGTCCAGCTCGGGTGCCACCAGGGTCAGGCCTCGCTGGGTGAGTTGGTAGGAAATACAGAAAATTGTCGCTAAAATCAGCCGCAGTGCGTATGGGCTGTACCTCCCTTTCTGCGTCAGCTGCTGCTGGGCTCGATGGTGTTTTAAAAACTAAATTCCTCCTCGCAGACCGACAGCACGGATCCTTACCCATGGCTCTGCCAAAAATGAGTGGAAGGCAGCAGCGGTGACAGCAGGAGGAGCAGCTCTGTCTCGGTTGGTCTCAGGCAGCAGCCGTGTGACGGTACAAATGGCAGCCCTGAGGAAAAGTGGAGAAGGCCAAGTTTTGGGATTAATGATCTGCATCTGATGTTGGTCTCTCTGCCTCTCTGTCTATCCTATTTTTCTTCGAGATAAGACATCCCTGCTTCTAGCATTCAGAGCTGTGGGGAAGCATTTGCTGCCTTGCGCAAAAAGAATGAAACAAAAAGGAAGCTCATCCTTATTTAAAGTCCTGACCTGTTTTTCATGACTCAGATTCTCCAAGGAGCTTTCCCCATAGCTTGGGCACATCCCTGTGTGTCTCCTGAAGAGCCACGCATTTGGCCGGGCGGAGTGGGGCTGTCCCCTGCCACGTAGGGTCATTTCCCTTCCCCGTCACTAACAGCTTTTTGTAGTCACCTTGCCTTTCCCACCAGTGTTTGCAAAGCTGTGCCCTCTCCAGCCTGTCATTCTGCTGCTAATCACTGCCTTGTGCCCAGGGACCACACTGGGCTCATCTTATGCTGGCACTAGGGTGGGAGCACCAGCTCTGCCAGTGGAGATTGCTCTGCAAATTACAGGGTGAGTGTGGGAACGGAGCAGAAAAAACCACTGTAGTATCCAATTCTGCATTTCTGTGGTCAGAAAGAGCAATGGGAGTGTAAGCTGTTATTGTGCCTGTGGCTGTGAGCCAGGATGGGCTCGGTGGTGGTGGTGGGGACCTGCCATGCCCCCTGGTCTGGACAGGCTGGTGGTGTGTGCAGTACAGGGGACGGTCTGTGTCCCTCTGGGCAACATTTTGGGGTGGCACAGTCTCTTGTGGCATCCCAAGGTAGCAGTGCCTTGCGGTGCCCTGGCACGCTGCAGCAGAGGATGCTCACTAAATAATTCAGAAAGGCAACTTGATCTGACATTCATCAGGTTTGTCACCCGGTGACCTTGAGGACACCAGTCTGCTGTCGCTGCGCGTGGCTGTGCCTTGCAGCCCATTGTCATTGTCATCAGGAGAGTCAACATTGTCACATGGGGTACTATGGATTGACAGACAATCAATACATCAAGGTGATAAAACACAGCAGTTATGAAACATGGGCTCTTGCAATGATTTGTTAAATTAGCCGTAGGTATGAGTTTGTGCAAATGGCAGAAAGTTTAGAGTTGACTGGGTTTGGCTCTTCATCATTAAAACTAGCAACAAAGGGAAGAAAGATGGTGCTACATTTACAGGCAGAGCTGTCTATCTCACACCTCTGCATTGAAGCAGGGGCTTCCTGCTCTTGATCTTTCTTTATTTTAGTGGCTTTTTACTTCTGCTCATTTGCTTCATTGCTGGCAGTTGTCAGCATCCATCCTTGTAATGGTGCAAGTCCTTCACCTAACCTTTGATAATGTGCTCCACCGGCTCAGTATTCTCCTTGGTGCCTAATGAAACACCCATTTCACCTGCATAATGTGCAGAATCCGTCAAGAAATCTTGTGTGCCTTCTGGAGTTATTCCAACACATGACCTTTTCACAAGCCTCGCAGTAGGTAACGGTAATATGGAGCAATTGCCAGCGATCCGGCAGCTTTCAAAGCAGGAAGGGCTCATTTCCATTTCCCTGAGACAGTTGTGTGTCCAAATGTGGCAGCTTCTAATCTGATTTCTTGTCTCAGAAGAGGCTGTTCGTCGGATTTTGTGGATATTTAGATTTGCGAGTATTGGAACAAGAAGTCTGTCAGGAGCGGTGACGATCATTGGCGCTGTTTGGAGACACAAAGCTCTTCTGCTCGCAGCTAGCCCTGCAGCTGAAGCGTTGCAGACGTTGGTCTTTTACTAATCTTTTACTTCAGCTTGTGATTCTCGCCTCCGTTTTGTCTCTGTGGGTGAACTTACACTGAAAAGTTTGCAGTTCCTGGTGTGATCCCTTTGTGGGGATGATCAGTTGGCCAAGAAAGCCAAGCTGAGCTCACCTTTAGGATGGTTGGTTTGTGGGGATGACACTGCCGTGTGCCCCGGGGTGGGATCATGTCAGGCTGGTGTGGGGTGATCGAAGCTGCTGTAGATTGTTGCACAGAGCATGTTGTACGAGAAGCGTGGAGTTGGACATTGTGCCATGCCAATGTTTCCCCGATGGTGAGGCTCGCTGATGGTCCTGCTCCTACAGCACTTGGAGCTCAAATAAGAGACTTTGCTCCAAAGTGTTTGCAGCTAAAGGGCCTTTCCTCCTTGAAAGTCAATGAAGATAAAGTCAGACATTTTTACTCGTGTGTTGGGTGAAAATTAATGCCTACAAAACGTGTCCTGTGGAGCAGGACGTGTTTCTTGTGCTGGTTGTAGCCCCAAGTCACTGCTGCATGCTTTTAGCGTTTCCAGGGAATGTGGGTAATTTCTGCTCTACAGCATTTCTGCTCAACATTATCATTTCATAAGCAGGCTTCTTTATTTGCTTTTGCCCAATCCAGTTTTGTCTCATTTCCTTTGTGTTGTAATCAACATGTTCTGAGTTAAGAGGAAAAGTAAATCATCTTGGGGCCATGTCACGTTAACCATAGAGAGGCAAGCTGACAGCCTGCCTGCAGCACAGATTCAGGGTGGAAGGGGCAAAATGGGCCAGTTTAGAAAGCTGAAGGATCAGGGAAGATTTTTCCAACAAGTTCTGTTGCTCTTTGTATTTGGAGGAGTTGAAGGAGACCATCCTCAGCACTTCAGCCATCTCCAGCAGAAGCCCCTGCTCCATGAAAGAAAGGTCTGATCTGGCTGTATGCAGTTATAGAGTCTTGAACGTGCTGCTCAGACTTAATTTAAATGTGAAAAAAAGAGAGTTCAGTTGAGATCTCTGCACATTCTTGGTTTGTCCCACTTGGCTGAGTAACTCGGGGAGGCTCTGTGTGGGAGCTGGGCTGCTTTGTCCCAGCTGAAGATCTCGCCCTTGAGATTTTGAGTATAATTCCATGTAATTAAACCTAATTTATGAGCCTTAATGATAATAATTTAAAGCATTTGAGGCTGCAGAAAGACTCACAGCTGTAGTTTCTGCATCCTCCTGTGTTCTGTAAACATAGCTAATATTGCCAAAATCAAGGGCTCGGAAATCTGGAGCCCGGCCTCAAAAGTCAGGAGCGTGCAGCAGAATGTTTAGGAAATTTCCCAGTCTGACCATTCTTGAGACTCTCTGGCAGTCACATTGACAGGGCCAGAGACTGACTTTTGGGACTGAAGTCCCTTCATGGTGGTGGCTCCAGTGAGCCCATGGGAGCCCCACTTGGCTTCCCCACACACCCCACTCACAGCCAGACCAGGTTTCCTCAGTGGTTCGGCCCCAAGTTGTCCTGTCAGATGTCCTGTTCCACGAAGTCATTTATTCCTGGAGCAGCAACACAGAAGTACCCTGAGCTGCTGCCTCTGAGGAGGACCCTCCAAGAAAGGAACTTCTGGGCTTCTATCCCCTCACAGTCCACCCAAGCGTCAGTCTCGCTCTTCTCCCAAGTTTTTGGCTTCTGCTCCCCTCTCCCTGTCCATCCACCTCACTAGCATCCCTGGTCTTCAACTCCCGTGTTATCCAAAAGGTGGGCAATTCCAGCTCTTGCAGTGCCTCTCAGTGTCCCTTCACCTGGCTGGCATCCCCCCTCTTCGTGTCCTTTGTTGTCCCAAAGGTTGGCAGTTCACGGCCTCTTGTCTTGGGGTTCCACCCGGACCTTAAAGTGCATTTTAATCTCCATCCCAATCTGCAGCTTTCCAGCCCACCTACCTGAACCAGATCTATTCCTCTACAAGAAGCACTATGTGTTGGGAAAGTTTTATTTGCTTTCTGTGGGGGTTTTTTTGAGTCCACAGAAACTAGTTTTTTAAATTTCTCTCAGTTCTTGCAAATGCAAAAACTGACAAGTACACTGTCCTCCAGTTGACTCGAATTAGGCATTCATTTTTTTTGTCCACCGAATTCCCAAGCAACGGACTTTAGGAGCAGGAGAAGAGATTTGGCAGCCTAGCTCCTTCTCTGCGTTTTCTTTTCCGAGGGGAAGGAAACACAGGGGAAAGAGGCTTAGCATCCCCGTTGAGGTGCTGTATTCCTGGCGCTCTCAGTAGTCACCTGAGACACACATAAAAAGGTGTGAATCGTTCATCTGTCGTGGCCCTATGAGAGGAAATATATTAAAATATGCGGTGACCAAAACGCCACGCTAATAATTTGTATTTCCCAGAATATTTAGACCTGCTGGTGACAAACATGCTGCGTCTAAAAACCAGTAGGGAATCATAGCAAACGACTGTAGAAAATAATTAAGAGGGCATGGAAAGCCAGCAGAAAAATGATACGTTTCTCGGAGCCAGCGGATCATTGCGTTAATAGCCCTCGTACCTAAGAAGCGGTGCCTGAAGTTTGACAGCAAGTTAAGGTTCGGTCAGCATCAAATGAGAAGGGAAGGATAATTAGTATCTTCACACCATTCAATTTGGGTTGCTGGTGTGGAGCCAACTCTTTGAAACACGCAAGCGAGCGAGGAGGATTTTTTTTGCCCCCCCCCCCCTCCCGTTACCTAAGCAGCCTAGAGGATTTATTGATTTGGGAGAGCGCGCTGATTTCCATGTAAATAAAGGGGCGGGTGGCCGGGCCGCGGCGCCGGTCCGGGTGGGATGCGGTGACTTTGGCTTGCTGACATCATTGCTCATTAACATGCAGGAGAGGAGAGCAATGCAACAGCAGAGCCCCGCGCCGCTCCCGCGCCGACAATTATTCTCCGCGGGCTGCATCGCTCCTCGTTAATGCCTTGCGCTCGGCCAGCAAATTGGACATCCCCTCGCCACCTCCGAGGGTCACTCAGTGAAAGGCAGGCTGGAGGGGGGAGCTGCTGGATTCGCTGGGATTGGGAGCAGGGAGGGAGGCACCCTCCGGAGCCGGATTTCAGAGCGAGGCGATTGACGCGGGAGCTTCGGGCTCGGGGCAGGAATGGCACGTTTTTCCAGGGCAGCTTTCCTTCGGGATCGCGGTGCGTGCCTGCTCTGAAAGGCTCCGAGCGAGCCCCGAGCGGCGCCGGGCAGAGCCGGGAGCGAGGGATGCTCTATGGCACTGCGGTGCTCCCGCTGGTCCTGCGAGCAGCGCTCCAGCCCCGGGCACAGCTAGGACAGCCGGGCAGCTCCACAGATCCTTCCCTCCCGCGCTGTCACTGCCAGTGGGGACAGGTAAGCAGCTGCCTTTGGCCGGTGACTTCAAATTCGTGGCGGATTTTTTGGAGGGATGGAAAGTGGAGGGGAGGAGGAGGAGGAATAGGGAGCATTCCATGGATGCACGCAGCTGCGTGCTAACTTTGCTCCGTGTGCTGGTGGTGGCGAGCTGCGAGGGGCTGCGCTGTTTTTCCAGCCTTTGCTGTTCTCTGTGTTTATGGATGTAAAAGGTTAATTGTTAAATTGCATTTCTGCAGCTGCAGGACGACAGGGAGAAACGCTGATGCCGTTGTAATGGACTTTTCATTTTAAAAATAATCAGGAAGGCTCAGCTGGCTCTAATAGGAGTTAAAAAATCCTCATTTCTCGGTGTTAATTGTATTTCTCTGGTAAATGCAGCCCCCAGAAGCCTGGGTTCTCTGCACATTTTCTGAGCAGACTGCGTGCAGGCTGGAGCTGTGAATGAGGACGTTGCTGTTCAGATGTTTATTTTCGTGGTTTTGCCTTCCTGAGAATAGAAAGTTCTAAAGTAATAATCTTTCTGAGCCCTTCTTGTTCATGCCAGAATGCCAAACTGTAAACCAACCTAGAACTGCAACCTGGGGGTTATGTTTTTCAGTGCAATCTTTTCAAGTCCAATTTCCTTTTTTCTCTTGTCCCTTGAAGGAACATTTTAAGCAGATGTGACACAGACGTGACCTGTGACCGTGGAAAGATTTTAATCCAGTTACTCTTTGTTTTCTAGTCATGATTCCTTGGCGGTGCTAAACAGTGATTGAATCTTTTCAAGCAGTGGAGGATTAGCGCTGGACAGAATAATGCCAAAATAATTATTTGCACCAGATGCAGTGTCATCCTTTCAGTTTTAGCTCTCTTATCTTGTAACTTATCTGACTTATTTTCATTCGGCGATTATTTCGCCTGCTGTGGGAGCACTTACATGTCTCGCATCACTGCCTTGTGTTTATAAGGGTGCCGGCTTGAGCCCGCGATAAAGATTTGTAAAGTAAAACTGTCTGCGGCTAACAAGATTATATTTTGCTTCGTATTTTAATCTGCTCCCGTTGTGTGTTCTCGGCCAGCCAGACTCAGCTTAACAGAATGACCCAGCCTTGCGCATTTGCTGTTGGCAGCCTGGCTTGGGCTCAGCCAGCACAGGCACAGAGCAGGCTGGCAGTGTTTGCTTTCACCAGCAGGTCAGTGCTGCCTGTCTCAGGGGATGCTGTCTGAGCCTTAACTTTGGATATAATGACAATTTTCAGCCTAGCTCATCCTGCTCCTGAGCGTTTTGCCTATCAGCCAGGTTTTTTCCTTTAGGACGTGTGGCCTGGGAGATGCTTGGATTGCAGCATGTTTATGTTTCCCGTGGTTTCTGCTTGTCACGCTGCAAATACAAACTGGTGAAGGCCCTTAAAATAGCACGTACAGCCCCGGGGCAGGTCGCTGGGAACTCGCTTAGCTCAGCCAGTCTGGAGTGATGGGCTTCGAGCCTGGGATGGGATGGGGGGAAGAGAGGGGCAGGAAGATAAATACTGCCTGTGGAGAGCCCAGGATTATTCAAACTTGAGAAAACAGTGAAGATCTGCTTGCTGAACAGAGACAGGTTTCTCAGTGGAGAGCTGGGTTTGGATCCAGGGTACTAGAACCCCAGGCTTGGAATTTTCTTCATTCAGTTAAGAACAAAGCAGAAAGAACCCCCTGGGATACAGCTCTGCATCTTGTTAGGCTGAAAAGCCACCCAATGGTATCATGAAAATCTGACAAGATAACCCTCAGGGGTTTGTCACACAGACCCACTTTGGCTCTGGGATGGGGAGCCCAGAGGGAGAGTTTGTCAGGGCCCTGCTGTGCCTGTACCCTGAGACCCCCCTGCGCCATCCCTGTCAACCAGGGGTCTCTGGGATCCTTGGGGTTGGGGCTGTCCTGTCATGGGGGACACCAGACCCTCTTGGGCGTCCCCAGCTCCTGCCCATCCTGTACTTTCTTCTGCCTTTCATAATCATGAGCTTGGCTCCAGCATTGTTTGCCCACCAGCTTCAGGGTTATTGCTGCTGCTGCTGAGCCTGTTCTTCTCTTCAACTTGGAAACTAGCGGTTTGCATTTCTTTTCCATGACCGGGGAAAAATATGTGGTTGTTATTGTTTCTGTAGGCTAAGAGCTGAACCTTTAAGGGGAGGAAAAAAAAACCAAACCTAACATAAATATGCTGAGAGTAGCGGTAAGCCTGTGAGCTGGCAGGCTGCCTCCGTCGTCTTGGATGTGAGGGAGCAGCCTGTTGGATGCCTTTTCTCCTGGTAGCATGGCTGGGCAACAGGCTGGGGCTCACTGAAGCTTCTTTTGCCTCTTCTTTCTCTCCCCTCTGCTTGATCTGCAGCTCACATGGGTGTAGCACTTTGCCCACTTCCTTCTAACCTGTATTATGAAAAAAAAAAATTATTGAATCTTCTGCAAAATATCCTGAGACCTCCGAGTTGAGAGTTCTTCCGAGAGCCGCTGAGTTATTAATATCCTTTAATTTAACCATCTCATCTTTATGCATCAGGATTTTCACAGTTCGTGTCAGGGGTTGCGGCTCATGGGAGCAGCCTGGCAGTGTGTTTCAGGTCAAGAGGGTGTTTAAACACCCTGGGGCTCTTACCCAGCTCACAAGGAAAAACTGGAGCCCAAGCAGGGATCTGTGTTCACTGCAGAGCTCTGGGGTGCACCTGGGCTCCCCAAAATGGCTTGTGATGTACCCCGGATCCCCCACTGTGGTTTAGCCACAGGCTGGAAAGGTTGGTCATGTTTTCATTCTCATCCTGGGGTGTTGCTGCGAGGTCTGGCCACAGCTTTGGTCTGCGATTCTGTGATTCCTTGTTTGCCTAAGAGGGCACCAGACAGACCAGATGAGGAATTTGGGGGGTTTGTGCACTGTGCGGTGTTTTGTCCTAATTTCTTGGTCTCCTCCGGTGTGCTGACGGTTTTTGTCTGCCATGTGGTGCCTAAGAGCACAGACAGCAGGATTGGGAACAGCCTGGAGGCTGCCCCAGGCTGTGCCTCAGGGGAGCAGTGGTTTGGGGACAGGGCAGTGGGAACCCACGGGCAGATGTTCTACCTGCTCCTGAAAGGGATGGTCCTGATTCACCATGAAAACAGAAGTTGTTTTTGCTTATATTTGACTGCAACTTGGCAGTACTGGGGATAGTTCTTTTCTCATTCTTCTTCTCCTTAATGAAGCAAGAATGGTTTTTGCATTTGTAAAGGATGAGTCTTAAAAATAAAATTAGTCTCTCGCCTGAGGCCAAGCATGGACAACATCAGCTGGAGAGGAGAGTTTTTACAGGAGTGGAAATGGGCTTTGTCATAAAAGCTTCAGTGCTATCCTGGATACCTTCACAGCTGCTGCTGTGGGCACTGCAGGGGTCAGGGGGGAACTGCAAATAAAACAACACTGCAAAGTTGACTTGCCTTGAGCAAATCGAGTGGGGGGACAAGAGAAGATGGATGGAGAAGATGGAGAAGAGTTTGGTTTGCAACTCCTCCATCCTCTCAGTGTTTCCCCACCTACTGTGGACATTTATGGAGATGGGTGGCTACATGTGCTCTTCCTATGGCCTTTGGGATCTGGGGGTCTTGTATCTGTGGGATGTACCCAGTTTAGTTAGGGGATTATTTCTCCCTTCCTTGGCTTCCTGGCATTACTGTTCTGCCAGCTCTGTTGCTACCACCTGATGTTGATCTCTCAAGCCAGCTGTTCCCACAGCATGTGGTGTCAAGTGAGTGTTGGCATCCCTTGACTGTCCTTGCAGGCCACCAAGGGCACCTTGTCCTCAGACTCTGAATTCCTGCTGTTGTAGGTACTGTGGCTAATTCACCTCCTCCTGCACCACACTTGGGCAGGTAAAAGCTTTTGCTTTTTTTTTTCCTTTTCAACGCAGGTAGTGCAAAGTCTTTGCTGTTCATTCCCACTGATAGGCTGGGGTTTTCTTCAGCTGCAGTGACTGGAAGAGCTGCAAAGTTGCAGAAATATTTTGTCTGGAGAGTGCCCCTTTGCCATTGAAATCCATGGGACCTGAGGCAATGGGCAGCAGCTGGATGGGGACTGCTGCGACCATTTGGTTCAAAATACAGTGTTAGACAGGATGGAGAAAGAGGCAGAACTTCAGCCTGAACTGTCTTGAAAACAAAGGCTTGGGACTCTTCTGATTTTAGGAAGTCCATGGGGAAGCCACAGCTGGGTGCTGCTTGTGCTTGCTCCATGCCTCAGTTTCCCCATGCTGGAGAAGAGCTGCTGGGCTCTCCCAGTGGCAGTGAAGGGCTCTGTTGTTTTTTTCCATCTAGGCAAATGTTTGCCCTGCCTGTGGGGTCTGGAGAAATGGGTCTGTATGGCTGGTGCTCACTTGGGATGGGAAGATGCCTCATTAGCTCTCAAATGAGGGGAGGAGATAACAGGCAGGGATATTAAGATGCCTTTGTTAAGAGACTCAGGGGTCATATGAGCTGCCCCAAATCCTGAGCCTCTCCCTTTTCCAAGAAGTTTTGGGATTTTGTGATTTACTGACTGATGGCTGACCCAAAAGCGTCATTGCAGTCACAATGATGGCACGACTCTGGGAAGAGATCAGGCTGCCGTGTATGTCTTAAGCCAAGTGGGAAGGGAATTGTCCGTCTGCATTTACACACCCCACCCGAGCGGAGCAGACAATTGCTTTTTGAGGGATTCCAAATCTTGCATGTTAATGTGCGCACAAATGCATGCAAATCCTGTCTTAGGGAGCACAGCAGAGGCATCGCATGGCCCTGCACGGCCGTGGCATTCCTGCTTCTCGCTTTGTCTGGAGACAGAGCTGCTCCCTGATACAGCCCATTTATTTCCATCCCAGAAGAAACAAGTGAGAGGCAGAGATAAGCAGCGCTGGTGGGTGATAAGGGCTGTTTACCGAGTTCCTTCTTTGTCCGAGAGGAATTTTAACATTTCTGCCACAATTTTAAACTCTGCCTTCATTCCCTGCTGTTGCCGGGAGGGGTTGGGCTCTTGGGCTGCCCTTCCTCAGAATATCTGTGGATCCCAGCCTGGGCAGGCATTGCCTTGATGCTGTTTGCTGCGTTGGATTCTGCATGCCCACCCACCAAACTGGAAGAGCCCTGAGGCCAGGAGCTTCTCCTGCAGGCAGGGATGTGCTGCCCTCAACATCCTAGGGAGTCCCATCCTGCCTGTGCCACCCCAGAGCCTGACACACAGAGGCTGTTCCTTGCTCCTTCGCTTCTTTGCTGGACTCACCACTAGCAAGGACCTCCTTTGCCTTGGTGCCAGGCTGCCCTCTCTCTTCCCTGACTCTTCAGCTCAGCCTGTGCTTTCACCGTTTGGAGTCTGCTGGTTTTTCACAGCAGGGAGACGTCATCTCTCTTCAAAAAGCTGGGGGTCACACTTGCAGCTCTCTCCAGAGCCTCTCGCACAGCACTAGTGTTTTCAGCGTGGTTTAGCTTATTGTCGGTGCCATTGCTGAGATGAAAGGGCTGTGGGAGGCTCCAGAGATGGCACAGGCTGTGCTTTGTGGCTTTGTTGTGCAGAGGATGTACAACGAGGGACTGCCTCATCCCAGAGACCTCGTGGGTCAATTGGTTTTGTGTCAAGATCTACATAGGTGGACCGAGGCTGGGAGTGTGCTTCTGCATCCCGAGCAAGAGGCACTTGGAAGCCAGCATCTCTGCTTGGTGTGTTGGGTCCTGTTTGCTTCAAATTCCCCTTGTGTGCCTGTTCTCATCTGTAGAGAGAAAAGGGCTGGCTTGGGGTGGTGGATCTGTTTGCACCTTCCTCCTGCACCAGTGCGTGGGTAGGGATGCGACCAGGGATGGGTTTAGAGTCTCCACTGAGGAGAGGACATGCCCACTGTGCCAGGAGCACCACGTAAAAGCAGCCAAGGCAAAATAAAACACATCCATCTTGTAACTTCGCCGGCCTTGAGGAGAAGAAATTTTTCAGTCTGTTTTTGAGCCGTTGCTGCTTTGTACCATGTGAAGTCAATTCAAGGCAGGCTCCTTTCCAGCTAAATCTGACACCAGGAAATGTTCTTTTTCTCCCCGTTTGCTTCCCGCCGTCCTGGCCCCGCTACAGGACAGCTCTGTGCAGCTCCGTGCCGAGCGGCGCTGCCGATGCTCCCCAGCCCGTGCCTCCCGCGGCAGCCTGGCTCCCGCTCCCTTTCCTCCCTGTCCACAAGCTGCAGCTGCTTAAAAGCTCCTTTATTTACCCTCCGTGCCCAAAGCCAGTCGTGCTGTCAGCCCTCCTCGCTTTGCTGTTTCCCCCCCAGTGCTGGTGATATCTCTGAGTCTCCAGGGCAGGTTCTTCCCCGAGACGAGCTCGCAGACCTGGGCTGAGAGCAGGATGGAAAGGCTCATGAATGAAGATGGGACTCCCAGACAGTGATTGGGGTTAATTTATTCTTGCTTTAAAAAACCAGCTGCCTGCACTCTTCTCAAGTAGTGCAGGGCTGCGCAGGCAGCAGAGGTTGTTGCTGCTGAGGCTTTGGTGGTGGTGAGGCTTGGCCAAAGCCAAGCTAATGGGGTTTCCCTCTGGAAGTGGTGCCACCCCAGCTGGGCTGCAGCACCCTGTCCCTGGTGAGGTGTGTGACACAGCCATGTGCTGAGCATCTCCAGGCTGTGCTGCGCTTCCCATGGCAGTGACTAACGAGCTGCTGCTGGCAGGAGCAGCCAGGCAGGCTGCCAGCCATGGCCCTGCTCCTCTCCAACACCCACCAGCTCTCCGCCGCGGCAGTGGCCCACATTGTCACCGCGGTCACTGCGCTGACACGTGCATTGTCTCGCTTCGTGCTGCTCTGCTCTGAGTGCGGCAGGGGAAAACTGTTTTCTCAATCTTCATCTCGCATTTGAAATGTACATTTTGATATTAAGTTTTTACTACGGGGAATTATTTTTAATTATAGTGAGCTGGAAGACGATAAAATAAAGTTGAGTAAGTGAGACCTATGTGAAGAAGTCATGGAAACCTGATCACAGAAGTGGAAAGACACTCCTAGGACACTGGGTATTGTTCCCCTGAAACAACATATCCTAATGTAAAGAAAATTGTAATTAAAGCTGTTAATCATCTGCTTTTAATGAGGGGGAAAGAAGCCGAATATCCCAGAGAGAAAATCTTGAATTTTGTACAGTTTGCATGGGGAGGTGGCAAAAACCCCATGCTGGAGATGGTCAGGTTTTAATGGTGCAAAGTTGTCCTGGCTTGGGGACATCACTACTGAGTAGACAAGCCACATGTATTGTTTTCATGTTTTGCATTTCTGGCCAGGGAAGCCACTCACCGGCAGTACTAGCGTGCCTGGGATGGGGCAGGAGAGAGAGTGGGGTAAACCACCTTCCTGATCCAGTCCTGAAGCTCCTGGCTGGTGTGGTGTGAGCTGGGGGGTTGGGAGTGACCTCTGGGGTCTAACTGGTCATACATCTCACCTATTCACTCTTTGGCACTGTTATTGCAAGTCCTGATTTATCTCATTTATTAAAAGCCAAGACCTTGATGCTCTCCTGCCATCTCCCATCTCCTGAAGGGGATGTGTCTCCAGTGGGAAGGAGGAAGAAGTTTGGGGGTTGGCTTTTTCCCCATCAGAACACTCGTGCTCCCAGTGGACTGTTGGGTTCATCCCCCTTTGCAGCTCATGATCGATGTCCCGAAAGTCAAAATTTGGCTAAGTCCTAAACTCCCTTAGAATAACTATCTCCAGTGCCAAATCTGGGGCTCTATGAATTATTCTTAATGTCTTGTTGCTGCTTTTAATCGTATCGTGAAATGAGATGGAAACAGCAACAGTAACAGCGATTTTGCTGAGGCAGAGTGCCCCTTCCACGCCCTTCCACGGTAGCTGATTAATTAAAGTATTCACGTGAAATGGTACCTTGATTATTTTTTAAGGAAACAGCCAGCGGCGATGCCGTGGCTCCCCGACTGGACGCAAACCAGACGCTGGGGTGTGTGGGGGTTGCTGTGTGGTTTAGATCTGATGAAAGGCAGGAAATGGGAAAATCTGGCAAATCTCCCTGGCTTGACTTAACGGAGCCTCTTGACTTTTGCTAGAGTGCATTTTTTGTGCTGTAATGGCCAAATGGAAATTTAGACTTGAAGCTGGATCCGAGCACTGCTATGCTTAGCTGGCTTGTACACAGCGGTGAAAGAGAAGGAAAGGTGTTTAAGAATTCCAGCCCCCGGGTTTAACCATTGCTTCCCTCTGAATTTCTTCGCTTTACCTCAGAGCACAGAAACCTGCAATGGCAACTGTAAGTTTTCCCTTGCTTTCTGTGTGGTACCTTATTATTTCTGAGATGTCTCCCTTCTGCTACCCAAGTGAAACCTTATCTCATTCCTCAGAAGTCACTGGCGCTTCATTAGTGCAAATTAATTCAGAATCCTGTGTGGCTGCTTTAAAATAGATACCATTGACCCAGCCTGTGAGAGAGCATTCAGTTTTCAGAAATAGAAGCCAATTTATCAGCATTCCCTTTAACCTCTTTTTCTTTGTTGGGGGATGTTTTCAACCAGGTTTGTCCTTTGCTGTTACCGTGGTGAAGGGGTGCGATGATTAGAGGGATGGAACACCTGTCCTGGGAGGAAAGGCTGAGACAATTGGGATTGTTCCGCCTGGAGAAGGCTCTAGGGTGACCTTATCAGCCTTTCAGGACCCAAAGGAGCCTACGAGATTGCTGGAGAGGGACATTTCACAAGGGCATGTGGTGATAGGACAAGGGGGAATGGCTTTAAACTGAAACAGAGTCGGTTTAGGTTGGATATGAGGAGGGAATTCTTTACTGTGAGAGGGGTGAGGCCCTGGCATGGGTTGCCTGGAGAACTTGGAGATGCCCCATCCCTTGAAGTGTTCAAGGCGAGGCTGGATGGAGCTCTGAGCAGCCTGGTCTAGTGGAAGGAGTCCCTGCCCATGGCAGGGGATGTTGGAACTGAATGATCTTTAAGGTCCCTTTCAACCCAAACCATTTTATGATTCTATGCTGTCCTTGCAGCCCCGCAGATAAAGGCTCAAGTTCAAGCCTGTGAAGAAAATCTATCACAGACCACCAGCTGCAGGACCAGCCCCTTTAGAGAAGTGTTAGGAATAAGTGATATTTGCATTGAATTAAGCTAATGGCTGTTGAATTGCAACCTGTGGGCTGTTCTTTCAGTTCCTGTGCTTTCCTCCCTGTGCTGCTGAGCTGCAGCGTGTGCCACCGAGCCGGGTGGTTGAGATTCCATTGCAGTGTGACTGTGGGTTTTGTAGCCTCCCTTAATTTAATTTAGCTTTATGTGTTCAGACTATAATCAATTTTTATGCCACTTTAATAAGCAAATTTATGCTATCAGCATGCTAAAGGGACTTGTCATTCACAGCTTCCCAGTCAATCCACCATTTCCCATTTTAGTGAAGCGCTCAGTGGTTCTAAATTGGGTAATGACTCTGCAATTCTGGCTGGCATGTCAACCCCCACCAGGCAGGTGCATGGCCTGTGCCTGCACTGGCCTCTGGAAATGCTCTTTGGGGTGCAGTAAGGGGACATGCAATTGTATATCCCCAAACATTGGGCAGTCTGATGCAGATGGATTGCCAAGTGTTGTTACAGAAAATACAGACTTCTATTTCCTCCTCGTAAGAGAGACAAATCCTGTCTGTGTTAGAAAATGCCTGAGCGTAAGAAAAGGTTGAGCTTAGTGTCTGCAGGCCAGAAACCAGCAGGAATCACTTTCTTATTTAAAGCACTGCTCACTGGGGCATCTCTTTTTCTCTCTCCTCTCCTTGCAGGAAGATTTGCCTTCACTGTAAGTGCTCCCAGGAAGAGCACATCGTAACAGTTATGCCTCTGGAGATGGAGAAGACAGTCACGAAGCTCATGTTTGACTTCCAGAGGAATTCGACTTCTGACGACGACTCGGGCTGTGCCTTGGAGGAGTACGCCTGGGTCCCCCCCGGCCTGAAGCCTGAGCAGGTAAGATGACACCAGCCAGTTACCAGAAAAGAACTGTTTTTGCATGTTCCTTGGAAGTAGTTTCCCTGATTTTTCTTCTCGGGGTGCAAGCACTTGTTGCACGTGGCTGTTTCTGGGTCTGGTCTGGTCTGAATGCACACACAGAGCAAAACAGACACGTGAGCCTTGCAGGATCTGTGGTTTTCTGTGTCTGTGGATGTAATTGGTAATTGAGAGGGGGGAAAGAAAATACCTCCAGGATGGGATTTGTTGTGGTTGTGGAAGGGAAAAGATACAGACATATCTAATGTTTCACTGGGAAAAAAGCAATAGGACTCCAGCGTTTCCCAGGGACTCAGTGCTTGTGTTCTGCCCTCCTGGACTGCTCCTCTCTGTGGTAAGTCCAGGGCAGACAGTCAAAGCTGGTAGATTACTCTGTAAAATGGGCCAAAAGCTTTGTGGTTTGGGTTTTTCAAGCATGATGTTTATGCCTTACTGGAAGGAGTAGCTTAAATGAAGCTCAAGTCTCTTGGTGCAGGATTGAGTGGGGTGGATTAGAGCTCAGTGTGCTGTCTGTGCAGAGCGTGCATTGATTCTGCTCCTCGCAGTTTACATGATTCCTTTGATTTTTATGCCGGTCTTTTATATGTTCAACTCAGAACTTAATTTGCAGTGGAGATTGCAAAATGAGCTTAGCCTCGATAATTGCAGTATGATATGATATGGCAATCATTTTAAACTGTGTAAGGAGGCTGGGAGAGGGTGGAAAGCTTTCATTCTTACTGCTGGAATTGCTGTCCTTAAATACTGTGTTTTCCTGAGCTTTTATTCAGACCGGCTTAGGCATTTCCTGAAATATTTTGGCACCACCCGTAGGCTGTAAATATTATCTGTCTGATTAGAGAAAACCCAGTTGTTTGGTGGCTTGGGTTTTTTTTTTTCCCCCTTGTCTTTATAAGCCTCGCTCAGTGCTCTGTTGAAACTCCACAGCACCGTGTGTTTCACTTGGTGCCATCCAAGCGTGCAAATGAGGCAGCAGCCTTGTTTTCTGTCACCTTCCTTATGTCAGAGGCTCCCTTTCTGCCTCCCAGGAGGTACAAGACGTGGTGTGTGGAGAAATGCAGATGGTCCTGAAGTAGCTCTGCTGGTCCTTCATGAACCAGTTGGGTTTGGGGGTCCCTTTGGGGACCATACCCGAGCTGGTGCCACCTGCTCTTGTCACTGTTTTCTGTCCAGGCGTGTCAGCAGCTTCTGGAGCCCAAGCTGGCCCCTGTTCCTGGAGCTTTGGGTGGAAATGCAGGTATTTAGTGACAAGTGGCTCCTGACCAGGTACACATGGTCTCTAATGAGTACATTGTGGCACAGACAGCGATTGAAACTCACTTTCAGCATGGTGGTGACATCTTCCAGGAGATCTGTGTGTTTCTTTGATCCCTCAAAATCCCTGATTTCACTCTTTAAGAAACAGTGTGGCATCAGGGAGTTTGGGATGCTCAGGAGGAAATAGAAGTCCATTAGCTCTATCACTAGCTCCTGACATCTCATCCATTACCCAGGTTAATGTATTTTTAGGTTCTTCCAGCATCTATTTCTTGCAGAGGTCATGGTGCTGCTCAATCCAAATGCTCGTTTTCTCATTACACTCCTCAGTCTGCATCTCTGGGCCTTTCAGCAAATTTGCCACTTCAGACCTGTCTCCAATCACCATGGAGATGAAGAGCAGCCGAAAGCAGAGCCAGACGGGCTCTGAAATCCGTCCAGCAGAGCTCGTCTGCCAGCCCTTTCATGACTTTTCATGTGTTAGATGAGCCACTAAGGTGACAAAGGCAAGGTGTGACTTCCCTGGGCTGTGCAAGAGCCGCCCTGCAGGGCTGGGGTTTGTCCCTGGGTGAGGAGCAGCACCCTGAATTTCATGGAATTACAGAGTGGTTGTCCCATGGCTGAGGATGCCTCCCGGTGCAGGAGGGGCCATTCACCTCTGCAAGGCTGGTGCCTGCCCTGGAGCAGCTGGTAGGCTCTGCTGAGGGCACTGCTTCCAGGCTGGGCTGAAAATACAGATTTGCAGGCACGGAATTTTTCTCTGCCTTCTGCTCTTTCATTGTCGTATTTTTTTTTTACGTGAAGCAGACGAAATGAAACAACTTTTCTGCAATATTCTACTTTATTAAAATCTCTATGCAGCATATGAACTGGGGAGGTAAGTGTTCCCCTGAAAGACTAATGCAATTTTCTTATTATGCTTGGACGACAGCCTTCCTACCTCGCTATTCTTGGGAGACAGCGCTCACGTCTCACTCAACACAGCAATTCACAGGATTTCAGTGGGGAGGAGTTGGCCTGCAAACATGACATCGTTTTTTGGCAGCGTCCACAGGTCATTTCAGTATTTGGAGAATCCCCCCAATCCAAAGCTTATATTATTGTCATCTAGACGGAAATCGACTCAAACCTGTAAGGTCTCACTGTGTTCCTGGACACTAACTCAGACATCTGCTGGTCTGGGGTAGCTGTCACTAGTGAAAATCGTGTTGGTTACTCAGTGCCTACTGCTGAAGACAAAAAAAGCATTGGTCCAGGGTTCACAGATGCTGATCCAAACATTGCAGCAAGGGGTGGAGCTGGAAGTTATCCCTTGTGTTATGGCTCATCAGTGTGTGAGACTGCAAAGGGCTTTACTCAAAAGCCATAAATGTAATATATTTCTAAATATGTTTATAACGCAGGGATTAAGATAGCAATATAAAAAATGAGAGCATTCCTGCATTAAGGTATGATAAAAATTTATCTGGAAAACCAACTAAAATATATGGCATCTCTGCTCAAGAGAGAGGGGTGTAAACTGGAAGGACACTGGAAATGTTTTTTTCATTGAGGAGCCTACATAAGCTTGGTTTGTCCAGCCCAGCAAATTGAAGGGTTATGATCCCTCCCTGTCCTTTAGAGTGGGAAGAGCAGTTATCCAAGCTCCAGCTTTGACCCAAGAATGTAGATATAAACTGTCTCCAAATGCATTCAGGCAGGAAATTGGAAGAGGTTTGAAACCATCAGAGGTGTAAGGCTCAGCGGCAACCTGCCAGCCTGGGTAAGAACCCAGGACTGAGCTCCATAAATTACAACATGATAAGGAAATAGTGTTTCTTGTAGTAGCAGTCAGCTACACAGGATGGCCAGGAGGCTTCTGTGGGGTCTAATCCCACTTGGATTGGACCTTCATGAGAAATTGTCTTACAGCAGAAGAGAGGCTTCTCTTCTGGAGACAGGGATGGAGATGGGAAAGGGAGAGGTGGCTGTACAGAATGCTGGAGACCTGGGCTTTGAGAAATGGTATTTTTTTCTGCCTACAGTCCAATGGTTGGATAAAGAAATAAGTGGGAAAGTCTTGAAAAGGGCAAAGACCAATAGAAGTGTGTCCTCAACAAAGCAAAATCCCGGACGGAGCCTGGCTGCAAAGTCGGAGGAAGGTGTCTTTGGGAGCCAGTTTGTCTGCTGGGGCTGGCAGTCCGACAGCTGATCCTCCTTGCACTGACATGAGTTTGAGGGCAGAGGATTAAAAATAAGCCCCTTTGTGATGTGTTTTTCACATTTTTAGGCAAGGATTGTGTAAATACATGTGAATGTGCAGCCTTGAATTCCTTGTGCCTGTGGTTTGGAGAAATCCAAAGAGGTTATAACATGCCAGATTGAATTTCTGAATACAAGGGATATTTGAGGATTTCTGTCTTTATTGTGTCTCAGTAATAGGAGCAGCTGGTTATGGGCAGAAATTTCCAATTAAACAAAAGATGGGGCTCTACTTCAGCTGCAGTGTGGCTTTTTGTACGGCTCTGGCATGCCAACATTTGAGAACCTTGCATGTGCCTTAAGAACTTAATTCTCTCTTGTTGTCAGTGCAGTTGCTCTGGTTGAGTCCCTTAAAAAGTTATGAAAATCTCATCTGGGCTAAAATTAGCAGCATGAAGGTTCAGGGGGCCATTTTTGTCTAAGGCAGCCTTTAGAGCTTGGACCTCAAGAGCTCTGCAGTGGTGTGAAACTTGTAGCTGTCACAGGGAATTTATTCAGGGGCTAACATACATGTTAATCCCTCTTCTGGATCTTTTGCAAGACCTGTTGCAAGGGCTTGAGTTATAAAACCTCCAAGTTTCAGCAGTTGGTGTTCAGGTCACAAAGTGAGGAAAGGAGAGCGGAGATGAACCTACACTGAGCATGCATTTACACCTTACGTAAAGATTTCCGCCATTCTGGTGAGGTAGAAAGTACATTATCTGGGCCAGGTGTCTCTGGGGGACGTGTGTCTCACTTGTGCCTGTGTGTCACGGTCATCGTACCCTCTTGTCCTTTCTTGAGGCCACTGAGTTCAGCAAATTGTTTCACTCCTCAAGAGACTGAAGTCTTGCGTGCGGCAAGGAAGGAGTAAAACAGACCAAAGCAACCCAAACCTGTGTAGTAATGCGGACAAACTAATTTATTTCCTGGTAGAGGAAGGACAAAGGCCCATGAAGAGCTCTACCTTCCTGGTAGATCCTGATGGCAGAGCAGGGTGGATGGCAAGCTGGGGGTGCTGAAGAGAAGCTATTTCTCGTGTACCCAGCTCCCAGGAGCTGCAGCTGCCTCCCCTTACACACATGCACGCTGGACTATTTTACCTGAAAGCTGCATTTCAGCACATTTTGAAAAGCTCTCCAGTTTCACTTTGAGGTAGCCCTAAGTCCATCACCTCCCCAGTGAACTCTCTCAGTATCTAAATAGCCCTGCAGTTAGCGGCTCTTATTTCAAGGCTGGAGCTGTCTAAATCCAGCCTCCAGGCACTGGACTGTGCCGAATGCTTCCCAGCTGCTGGATGGAGCAGCACTCCCGCACACGGAATCCTTTTTCCGCTTTTTCCGGGTGTGATGCCAGTGCTGCGTGAGTTGGGGGCAGCTGGGGTGGGGTGGGAGCTCCTGGAGTTGTTCCCCCTGCCCTGGAACAGTGGATGGAGGAGTATGGGCACATCTCATGCTGCAGAAAAGCCCATGGCAAAACCATATGTCTGGGCTTTTGCTCTGTTTCTGTGTCCCGGGGTGTTGTCCTGATCGTGGTGAGCCAATGGAAGCTGTTAAAATTACTTAATCCTTGAACAATCTTATTATCAGGGAGAGAATCAGCTGCTTTTGGTGGGCCGTGGAAACCAAGCCACTCCTCTGACATGGTTTGCTAGATTCTGAAATTCGAAGCAGCTGTGTGGTGGTCAGCAGAGGTGAGAGGCAGGGGAGGAGCAGGGAGTGGAAAAGGAAACTGAAAAACCCTGGGCTACCCAATAGAACCTCCTCATTCAGCTTTATTCCGGTGTGCAATCACAGCTTTTCCATGTTTCGGTGTTATGCTAGTGTGCCACCCCACGCCTTAGAAATCCAGGAGCGTGTTAAGTGGGATGCTCAGGGGAATGATCAGCAATGATCAATGCAAGAGATGATCATTATCATTCCTGGTGCTCCAGGGGGCCCTGAGCCCTGCACGGACCTCTCTCGCTGCTGTTGAAAGCACTGATCCGGCTCCTTTTAATCCAAATTCAATTTCTGCTTGAAAAAAGGAAAAAAAACCATGTCATACGCTTTCACAAGTCTGAAACGTGTGGACGCAGGGCCTTCATTCAAACGCTCCTCTTTGATGCCAGCAGGAAGCAGCGCTTCCGCGGGATCTCTCACAGCCCAGAGCTGCTGCGAAGGCTTGCCAGGGATGGATGTCGCTCTCGACTGCGGAGCAGCGGCGCTCCGACGCCTCGGCTGCCGTTAGCCGTGGGAGAGGAGCGTGCGGAAAGCCGCAGAGCGTGCCAGAACAAATAGCACTTAGAAAAATGATTTTTCCTTTGTTCCCTGCCTTTGTCCCTCTGACTTAGGAGCGGGTTTCCAAGAGCAAACCCGGCGTTGCGGGATGCCGGACTGCCCGGCGCCGGGAGAGCATCTGCCTCCCGCTGCTGTGTGCCGGTGCTTGGGTCTGGGGTGATGCAGGTCTGCTCCCAGCTGGGGATTTGGGGTCTCAGGGGGCACTCTGGATCCCTCCAGGGTGCGTGCCTGGCTGCATCCCCGTGCTTGGCAGATCCAGCCAGCAGTTCCCACTCTCCTCTCCATTTCGGAGCATCTGGCCTTGCTGTAAGGATTGTTTTGCTTCAAAAAATAAATAAGTGCTTTGTATCCTAATGGTCTTGGAAAAGGAGGACGTGCCAGACTGGGGCCAAAGCACACTGAACCCGTTTTCCAGGCTCACACGTGCTGTCATCTGTGGAGCTTGTGTGTGAGTCGACGTGTACGAGCGCTTGCAACGTTTCACAGACATATTGGGAAAGTTATTTGCGTGTGGTTTGTTTGGGATTTTTCCCCCCTTGCTTTTCCAAGGGAGGCCAGCAGGAATGGGAGACATACGCAAGCATCAGGTTTGTTTCTCTGTCAGTTTTAAGTGCAAAGGATCATTAAAGCCTGACGTGTGCTGCTCAGAAGCCGGCACTGGGGAGGAGCAGGCAAGCCACAGGAGCAGCGCTGCTCGCCCAGGCCAGCACAGGCTTGTCACAGCCACTGGCTGCTTCTTCCCGCAGCAGCCAAATCCCGTGGGAGTTTGCACGCAGCAGAGAGCCAGGAGAAGGGGCCAGGGCTGAGCACACACACAGCAATGTGCCAGCAGCTCCCTGTGATGCCATGGGACATCTCCAGCTGTCATGGAATGGGCTGCCCGGGCTGTGGTGCCCTGGCATGTTCCCAGAGGAAATGATGCTGTCCTGGGCATGGGGAGGACATTGGGGAATGCTGCTGTGGCTGTGTTTTGAACAGATTCCTCTGTGTGTGATGATTTACTGCGCTGTGCCTGAGCTGACTCACCAAGGTTCCCCTTTTGGGGACAGCCGTGTTCAGGCACCCCACTGCACACAGGCCAGCACGTCCTGCCCTGGCAGGGCTGTTTGCAAAAGCCGTGCAGATGGTTCTGCAGTTTGTTTGGTCTCATGAGAGCCAGGCGGGATTGCCCAGCTGGCTGTGCCGGAGCTGTGAGGGCTGAGCAAGTCGGCACCCGCGCCAGGACACCGCGTGCTCCTTTGTAGTCCATCCCAGGCGTACAGTCATCCCAAACAGCCCGGTTTGGTGGGTGCTTTAGGAAGGGGCGTTGTGCTCAGGGCGAGTACAACCAAATGCTGCTTCCCAACAGCAATTCGTGGCGTAAAGAAACATGGTATTTCCCCTCCACCTCCTTTAATTCATTGATCAAAGAGGTCCTTCATCAATAGCTTGAATTTACAGGATGTTTGCAAACTTTTCCTTCTAGGAGGTGTAAGGCTTTGCTCTCAGATATGCTCATGTGGGTTTTGTCTTGGATCACCCTGGGACCGCCAGGACAAGCTGCAGTCCTGTCTTTATTTAGCAGGGCCAGGGTAGGTTTGTAAACTGTCAAAGTTAAACTGGAAACATACCCCAAACCTAAGAAGACCACAGAACACAAAGGCATTTGTAAACTAATGTAATTACTTTCCTCAGTGCCTTTGAATAAAGTTGGCTCCAGTTTAAAGGCTTTTTCCTACCCTGTTTTTACATTATGTTCTTTCCTTTCTCCTGGTTTATTTCTTTTTTAATTTCTACCTCCCCCCACTTCCCCTCCCCTT
This sequence comes from Acanthiza pusilla, assembly GCA_036630365.1. Taxonomy (NCBI): domain Eukaryota; kingdom Metazoa; phylum Chordata; class Aves; order Passeriformes; family Acanthizidae; genus Acanthiza; species Acanthiza pusilla. The sequence goes on from JAXCHO010000001.1 coordinate 6,910,825, forward strand.
TTAGCATCGAGCAGCTGTTAATTTCCAGAATGTCTATCAGTTTTTGTTAGCAAAACTTGGTGTTTGGACATTTTCCTTTTGAAGGCGAGAACAGCTCCCTGGGAAGAGATGGATATCTGCTGTGCCAGGTTCTGGCTGCACTGAGCCTGTCCGAGTGGGACCCTCCCTGGGGCAGGGTGGGGCTTGTCCAGCTGGCCACTATCCCACAGCACCCACAGCTGGCCCTGTGTCCAGTGCACTGGCCAGACCATCCCTGTGGCGTCTGCGACCTCGTGATGTTGTCTGAAAGCCTTATTTTCACTCATCCTGATTTTTTCCAGATTCCTCTGGGGTTTCCTCTCATCCAGATGTGAGCAAAAGTCAGAGCGAAGTGGGGAAACTGAGGATGAAACCTAGTCCAGCCCCAAAAGTGGCTCCTGTGTGTTAGTGGTGCTTGTTGGGATAATCTGGGCAGAGCAGGTCTGCTGAGAGGGGAAATAGGAGGATGCAGAGCTGCTGTGCTGTACAGCAGAAGTATTTAATAATAAAGCAGTTACAGATACTGCATGCTTTAAAGGGGAAATGTTATCTCTCCGGGGTCATTGCCTGCACTGTTATCCTTATCTGGGTGCAACTCGTGTTGCAGAGCCTCTAAGGGCAGTGAGGAGCACGTGGGGGCCTGGCCCTGGCCCTGCAAGGCTCAAGCTACAAGGCTTGTGTGTGCTGCGACCCAGAGCTGCACGGAGGAGGAGTTACTTTAGCATAAAACAGTGACCTTTTGTACAAAAACAAAGTGCAGACTGAGCAGTTTTAGTTTTCCAGCAAGCTAACATTTTCTGCAGGCTTATTCCCTGAAAAGCCAAACTGATCTTTTCCTTCTTTATTTTTGAGCATCCCACAGGCCTGTGCCAGCCCAGCTGCTCCCACACTGGGTCAAAAATGCTGTCGGCAGCTGGCTGAGCACAGAGGCAGGGACACTGTCAGCCTGTGACCCTGTCCCTCCCCGTGTTGGGTCTCCCATCCAGGGAGCTGGGTTCCAGCTGTGACAATGGGTGGTGGGTGAGAGAGTGTGACATGCACAAGCCTGCCTTAATGTCAGCCTGGACAAGGAGTGTCCTTCTGCTCTTCATCTGCCCTCTGGATGGATCCCTTGGGATAGGAGTGATGTCCCAGGTGAAAGGGTCTGTGCATCCCACTAGTTCAGATTTTTCCCCAGGAAGGGATGGTGGCTGGAGCAAGCCATTGGCAAGCATGAGGATTTTCTCCCCGTGAGATGTTCCACAGGCACGGGACAAGGATTGGCATCTGCCCCTGCTCCATCCTTTCCACGAGCACCCCTGCAGAAGATCCCCTTGGCTGATGCAGATCCAAAGCAAACCCTTTCAGGTTATTTCAGGCAACAGAACACAGGTTGGAGCCTGTTGTGTTTATTTTGTTTTGCTTCTCAAACCAAATTGCCCATCCCTGCCAAGCTATGTTGCTGGTGTGATGGGAACCAGTTCCTGCAGACCTAGTGAGACTAAATGGAAAACTTCCCAGCGGAAGCAGGAGCAGAGCTGGGCACGTAGGTCCTGCTGGATTGGGCTCCGGGAAGGCAGCACCAGGCAGCTGAAGGAAGAACTCCCATCCTTGCTTTTTGCCCAGGGTGAGCGTCCTGGGGCTCGTTGCTTTAGGAATTTGGCAGCTCTTTAAAAAAAAAAAGTAATTTATGGTCTCCACCGACTTCAAGGACTGGGTGGGCAAAAAAACTTCGTTGCTAGAAATCCAAACACAAGCTAACCAATGTGAGCACAGGGCACAGCGAGCAGCCTGTCTGCACGTGGGGGATTTGGCAGGAGAAGCCAGCAGGAGCGTGTGCCGGCCGGGCAGTGCAGCCGGGGTGTGTGGAAGCCTGGCAGCGCAGGAAAGGGTGTACTGTGGCATCACTGGGAGATTTTCAACTGCAAACTCTGCTGCAGACTTGCTGCATGAACTCAGGGAGCTCATTTAACGTCGTGATGCTGCAATTAGTCCTTTGCAGTGTGTATATTTGCTGCCTTGTGTAGCATGTCATAAGAATTTTCGTGTTTTTAATGTACTTTGATGTCCCTGGAAGAAGGATGCTCTATAAATGCAAAGTAAGTATTCTAATGTACGTAGTTTGTTTTCTTTTTAACATAACAAAATGCTTCGCAGCCATTCTTTCTTTGACAGTTTCCATAGCTGGTGGGTCTGTTTCTGCTGTGCCTTAGCAAAACAAATTTAGGGTTTTGCAGTGGCATATGCTCAGCATGTTCCTCGGCTTTGTGACATGAGCAGTTCCCTTGTCATCAGCACTGTGGAGTTGCATGTGGAAATCTGCTAAAAATCTCCCTTTCGGGAAAACCTGATGACGGGGAAAGGTGGATGGTGACATCGGTTTGGGGAGGAACCATAAATTGAGAAAATCACTGAAGCAGCTCTTGCTTGCAGGTAGTTCTGAATGAGAGCAGGGAGTGAGATGAATGCAGAGCAATTACTCCTGAATAAAGCTAGGCTTAGATAGTTATTCTGGAATAAAGGGGGAATTTCTTCCTGTAGAAGATAACAGTGTAAGAGCCATCCACCTCAACCTTCAAGCCCACGGGTGAGCTCCCCTGCCAAGCCAGCCCTGTGTGACCAGCCCATGTCCCCATCCCTCCCGGTGACCCTTGTCATCCCCAGATGCTGTGGGGCTGTGCAGGCAGGGAGAGATTCCCTGGAGAGAGCTGGCCCAGGTGGTGCTTTCTAGGCCAAAGTCCAAAGCACACAGTGAGGGAAAAAGCTGATCAGAAACCGCTGCAAAGAAAGCATCATTTGGGAAAAGCCCTGTGAAAGCTGCAGGCAGCGCAGCCACTCCAAAATGAATTGCTGAGAGCTGAGGGAGCATCTCGGGGCTAATCCTACCGTGGCAAAGGCAGAAAGCTGTACACACTGGGAGAGCAGCCTGCATCTCTCTAGCCAAGAGCAGATTTAAGGAAGCCAGCCAGCTCTCTGCTCCTGCCCAAGCATCCGGAGGCATCTGGGGCTGCAGAGAGCCCCAATCCCAGCTGAATTCCCTTACCTTTACCTTCTCCTGGTTCTTCCCAAGCCATTCACCATCACCGTAGCCATTTCGGAGTGGCTCCTCAGGCAGCGAGTCCCCTCCCGGCGCTGGCCCGGCCCTCGAGCGCACATCCCAGGTGTGGCAGTCGGAGCAGAGACGCTGGGGTTCAGGGTGTGCTTCCTCTCCGGGCTGCACTGCGCTCCCAGCGCCGGGCACGCCGTTCCCCAGCCTTTTTAATAGCAGATTTTAATTACACGCTCGGAGACGAAAGAGAAAAAAAAAAACCTAAGCCTTCCAACAGATTTTATCTGCTGTTTATTTCCACAAATTGCTGCAGAAAAAAGCCCCGAGGGGTTTGATGGAGGTGGAGGCTGAGATAGCCGGCAACACGGAGACTGCCGGGGCGCAGCCTTCTTAACCTCCGTGCCGAGGCAGGTGCCGACACATCCACAGCCGGCGCAATGCTCACGCTATGGAGGCTGACCGAGCAAACGGTAACGCGCCCACCGCGCCGGGGCTGCCACCCCTCTCCCTCCGAGGACAAAGGACAGCTAACCCGCAGCGGCTCCTGGCTGTGTTTCCCTGCTCAGAATCTTTGGGAAGACCCAGCGCTCGCTGCCTCAGGGGGTGGCTGCTGGCCGGGCACGGGGCATGGGCTCGGCCAGGGACCCCCACTGCAGTCCCCTCTTTTGCTCCCTAGGTGCACCAGTACTACAGCTGCCTGCCCGAGGACAAGGTTCCCTATGTCAACAGCCCGGGAGAAAAATCTCGCATAAAGCAACTTCTTCACCAGCTGCCACCGCATGACAATGAGGTCAGTATCCCGAAAATGTCCTTGGACATCAGCAGGGCTGCGGGTGGGGAGTGGACGCTCCTCCTGGGGATGCTTGTGGGAAGCGCGGCTTACTTCTCTCAACTCCTTTTGCTTTTCAGGGGGATTTACTTGAATTTCGGTCATGTTGCTATTTAAGTTGCTCTGTTCGCTCCCTGCTTTGATTGTTGGAGGTGGGGGAGTTGTTTGTTTCCAAAGTTAAAATTTTTTAAATCATCTTTCTGCAGTTGTCAGAAATAAAAGCATTTTCTTAGCCCTTGGAGGCCAAGGCTCCATTAAAAGTGGCTTGGAATGCTGTTGAGATTATCTAGAGACAGATCCAAAATTGCAAAAGCCTTTTCCCAGGTGTTGTTTCCGACTCACCTTGGGAGTGGGAGTGAGTGTGCCGAGGAGGGGCTTCACTTGGGCTGAGCCTCGTGAGCAGGGAGAGCCTGGCAAGCTGCAGGTTGAGTCAAAACCAGTCAGAGCAAAATAAACCTCCTTACGTCTCACAGGAAAGACGTGAGGCAGCAAAAAGGGTCTGGTCTTTGACGTCCCGATCTCACCAGTGAGAACACTGGCTTCTGGTAACCCGCAAAATTTCCCTGTGTAAACAAAAAGAATTATTTTCGTTCTGCTTTGTGAAGAAGCCGCTCTGGAGAATACATGTAGGTAACTTGTTTGATCTCAGTCAGATTTTAACAAGTTTGCCTGCGTGTGGCTGGGTGCCACGGGCACAGTGCTGTCAGCGTGAGGGGAGCTCCAGGCACAAGGAAGGGGCTTCTTTCCATCCCCCCTTGGGCCCCCAACCTGCCTGCCTGCTTCCCTGGCACCTGCTGGAAACCCACAGCCTCTGACAGCCAAAAACCAGAAGAATAAATACACACAAATGCTGCTGCTGCAGCCTGTGTTGCTGCAAGTTGGATGCGGAGCCTGTGTGTATTTTTTGCAGATTGGCAGATTTTTCATCCAGTTTCCCTTCGTGCTCAGTTTTGCTCCTTTGAACGTTCAAGGTGTGTTGGTTGCTCATGTGAAATAGCCCTGCTCGGCTCCATGAGCCTGCTCTCCCAAATAATGGAGGGTGGATTTGGGCACTGGTGCTACATTTGACCTCCCTGGCTCTTCAGTTGTGTTACCCACTGAAATGCAACCAGCCAAGAGCTAAGCCTGCAGGATGGAAATAGCCAGGAAAACCTCAGACTTTTATAAGCTTCAGGGAAATTGCATTATTCATTGTTTGTATACTTTTATTTTGTTTCCTTATTGCATTCCAGTGCAGAGGTTTTGCAAAAGTGCAGGATTGACCCTGTGCTAGAATAGTTCACAAATCACTGGAACTGTCATTTATGCAGGGAAAAGGGTCTGTGCTCCAGAAATGCCAGTGGAATATTATGAAGACCTCTGCAATAGGAGGCTTATGGAAAAAGCAGGGAAGCCATCAGTCCAATTCCTGTTCTGGGTGGGACTCTGAGAACCCAACTTTTCAGACTTTTCTACAAATTGAGCACCCAAAGAGCATCCTTCCTCCTGCCCTTTCTTCCCACCTTTTGAAATTCTGACCAAACCCCAGAAGACTGAAGCCCAGACACCTGCATTTCTCCAGCCTCCCCCGAGCCAAGGGCAGGGTTTGTTTTCAAAACCCTCCTGCAGAGTTTTCAGGGCCCATGGGAGTGCACCTCGCTGGCCAGGGAGCCAGGGACACCCCAGGCACTGAGCAGCACTTGTGTTTTTTAGGTCCGCTACTGCAACTCGTTGGATGAGGAGGAGAAGAGGGAGCTCAAACTCTTCAGCAACCAGAGGAAGAGGGAGAATTTAGGGAGAGGCAATGTTCGACCGTTCCCTGTGACCATGACAGGAGCCATCTGTGAGCAGGTGGGTGATAGCTGATGGACTGGCACCTGCATTACCCAAGTTAGGTGCAGCATCTCTCCTGTGCAGACAGGCTGAGAGTTGGGACTGTTCACCCTGCAGAAGAGAAGGCTCCAGGGAGACCTTAGAGACCTTTCCAGTAGCTATAGGGGCTACAAGAGAGGGACTTTTCACAAGGGCTTATGGTGATAGGGGGAATGGCTTTAAATTTACAGAAGGCACGTTTACATTAGATATTAGATTCACGGGGAGCATGGTGAGGCACTGGCACAAGTTGCACGGGGAAGTTGTGGCTGCCCCATCCCTGGAAGTGTTCAAGGCCAGGTTGGATGAGGAGCCTGGTCTGGTGGAAGGTGTCCCTGCCCATGGCAGGGGGGGTGGAATTGGGTGATCTTCATGTCCCTTCCAACTCACAGCATTCTGTGATATTATGAAGCTCACAGGACAAGCCCATGACCCCACCAGGTGCGAATGCTGGGGTCTGCCAGGGCTCATTTCAAGACATTTGACATGGAGTTGTCACTTCAGCTGCTGGCATTGCACAGGGGAGTGATGGGTGGCAGTGGGGTCACCCACAGCCTGTTAATCCCCAACTTTTCCGGCAGTGCGGCGGCCAGATCAACGGAGGGGACATGGCCGTGTTCGCCTCGCGCGCGGGACACGGCGTCTGCTGGCACCCTCCCTGCTTCATCTGCAGTGTCTGCAACGAGCTGCTGGTGGACCTGATCTACTTCTACCAGGACGGGAAGATCTACTGCGGCAGGCACCACGCCGAGTGCCTCAAGCCCCGCTGCGCCGCGTGTGACGAGGTGAGAGCTGGCGTCTGCCACAAGCACTGCTGCCCATTCGGGTGGCACGAGAGGCCTGGGTGGCATTTCCCCTCCATCCCTGACTTTTTGATGAACCATACACACCAAATCTGATAGCTTGGCTTTGCTGAGGGTTCGAGCAAGCTTTTGCTGAGGTTTCAGGTGTAGTTAGTCATGGTCTGCTTAGAACTGTTCTGCGTGAGGACCTCACCTGCACTCAGGAAGCTGGAGGGGGGTTCCTTGAGTGTTTCCAGTAGAAGCACAGCCCCTGTGCTGTATGATTTTAGCCCAGCTGGGTGTGGTGATCCTCCCTTCTCCTCCATTCCCCCAGAAGAAGCCCCTGGTGGGATGAGTGCTGTGTTTCCTACGAGTTGGTCGTGTCTGAGTACATGCCAAGCTGAAACAGGCTTTGAGAGAGGTGATTAACAGGCTAGAAGAAGCTGAACAAATAGAATACAAAACTAATGTAGAAAACCGTAGAGAGTCGCCTCTGAGCATTTCTCAAGTGTCAATCTCTGTTTAAAAGGCTGGTGAAGGAAATTGCTTTGCTTTTTAAAGTTATGAAAACCATAGTGTGGAAAACCCTACGTACTATAAAATACCACGTCCCATCTTTGCAAGCGTGTAATAGTAAATATCCAAGGCTATATGCACTTCAAATATAAAGAGCATTGATGTATGTGTCCAATTAAATTTGTAGCGTTACCAGTAAAAAACAACCCCTAACCATTCAACTGGCTCTATTTCTTTGTGGCTTAGGCTGTGTAATTCTTTTCCTGTAGTTTTTATCCCTGCAAATTCTCATTTGAGTCTTCGTTCTGCTCCTTCAGCATGCTTTTCTTCCTCTCAAACCTCAAGCACTAATTGTGAGAAACAGTAATTCAGGGGTAGGAGGAGGAAAGCAGGGGAAAAGCTTTTGGTGTACCCTGTGCCAGGGCAGAGAACCAGGGAGCAGATCTGGGGCTGCTGGCTCCCTTGCCTTGGCTTTGGGAGCTGAGATGGGGTGGGAATGGGAAGAAAAGACAGCAAGGAAGCATCTGCTGAAGACATTTTAGATGGCTGCTTCACCAGCCCATCCTTAACAGCACTCTGTGCCTCAGTTTCCCCATGGTATACAGACTGCAGTCACCTTTATAAGCACCCAGGCTGGGGTGGCAGCCAGGTGCGGAGCCAGGTAGCTCCATCTTCTCTCCCTCCAGAGAGCTGCCCCTTCTCCTTGTTTTTCTGCTCATCCTTTGTGCTCAGGTCCCAGTTCCGAGATGGGTAAATGTGTTCCAGTAAGTGGCTGCTCTGTTCTTCTGAAGTCCACCAGATCAATAGGTTGTATATAAGTGTGTTTATTACCCTGATCGACCTCTCCAGTTGATGGATGAGCTTATGAGCACATTACTGCAGCTCTGCCTTAACACTTTCTAGTCTGGGCACTAACACGCTCCTGAGGAATTTGCATTTTAATGGCTTTTCCTGAGAAATGATGGGTGCCCTGCCACAAACCAAACCATGGGAGTTTTCCAAGCAGGACTGGGGGGGGTTAGCTGTGAAATTTGGAGGTTACATGAACAAAGGGGCACAGCTGCCATGCATGGGCAGGAGACACAAAGGTTGGTTTCCTCCTCCGCGGTTCCTTTCTGACCAGCTCTGCTCCACGCTCGTGTTTCTTCCCGCAGATCATTTTTGCCGACGAGTGCACCGAGGCCGAAGGGCGGCACTGGCACATGAAGCATTTCTGCTGCTTCGAGTGCGAGACGGTGCTGGGGGGGCAGCGCTACATCATGAAGGATGGGAGGCCCTACTGCTGCAGCTGCTTCGAGTCCCTGTACGCCGAGTACTGCGACACGTGCGCCCAGCACATCGGTACGTGCGGGAGGGCGGCGGGCACGGCCCCACTCGGGACCGGGGGGCTCTGCTGGCAGGAGCTGGTGCGTTAGGTCCTTGATAACACTGTGGGGCTGGGGCAACCAAATGTGCTTATGCCTCTCTCCCATCCTGCCAAGGAGGTAACATGGTGATTTGTTTGGTTGAACTGCTGTTTATGCCTTTTTGTGGTCGGAGAGGGGAGGATTATCAGAGCGCAACCTCAGGAGCAATGGCAGCTAGTGAAAGCTTTCTCTGGCATAATAAAATTTCTCTGGCACCTTTTTTTTCCTTTAAATCTCATTTTCCTGTAAACAGCCTGGCTCTTTGACTCAGATTTTTCCCATCCAAGCTTGCCAAAGGAACACTTGATTTGATGAGCTACTGTCAGAAAAGATGCTTGTTCATTAGGCATCATTATTGTTTCTGAGCCTTTTTTAATCAACTTGCAGATAGATGTTCTCAGACAGAAAGAAATAATGCATCAGGGTCAATTTATGTTTCTAGAACAGTGATTTAAAATGCACTTCATTCAGGGGGCTAGCTGTCCCCAAGCTGGGCGGGCTGGGAAGCACCTTGCTGCTCTCCCCAGCCCCCTTTGCCACTTGGCTGAGCACCGTGAGTGCGCAGGCAGCCCTTCCTTTGTCCATGGAGGTGAGCTCACGTGTTCAAATATTTCATAGGCTGCAGGGAAAGAGAAAAAAAACAATCATTTTGCTCTTGTGCAGCAGCCAGATGGCACGGGGAGGGGAAATTCAGGGTTTCAGTGAAGCACTTGGAGGATGCGTCTGCTGTGACCTGCAGCACATCCTTCCCAAAAGCTCAGCTGCAGAATGGTGAAGAAGCAGCTGTTAATGCTTCTTGCACAGTCCCTTCTCTTGTGCTTCCCCCATCTGCTGCCCTTCCCTCCAACTGGCCGGCTGGAGCCTGCTGGCTGTCAGGTTTTCAGGGTAAAATGTCTGGTTTGGTGCATATTTGCACATTTCTAGCAAAGGAAGGACTGCAACCATTTTGCTGCAAGTTGCTCATAGTTGTGAACTGAGCTCTGTGCCTACGAGCTACATAAATCAGGGGTAAGCATGTGATTAGGACTGGTGAGGCTTGGGTTGGGTGGGTGAGGATGGAGTAAAGAGGCTGCACTCTTTCCTCTGAAAGGTGGCTTTGGGCAGTGGAAAAGGAGCTGATCAAATCCCACACACCATCTTGTCTCTCTTTTGCCCACGAGTGCAGTGCTCCCATCTGTATAAAAGCATTTTTCTCACTGTAAGAGGAGGAAAAAACCGATTATACTAAACCTAATTTAGCTTGGAATAAAACAGACCATTAACACAGTGCTCATTTATAAGTTACCTGGCAGTGCTCGGCCCTGCAGTGGCTGTGCAGGCACGTGCTGTGCACATGTGGGGCGCAGCACCCGCCGTGCCGGCCAGCCCCGGCTGTGCCTGGCAGTTTCTCAGGTAACCAGGGCTTTGGCCAGGAGCAGCAGCTTTAACAAGTGTGCAAACGTTATAATGGAAAGCTCAGGAGCTTTGCTCGCGGCTCTGATTGAGAGCGCTGCGCAGACGTTGCTCCCTGGGGTTTGGCTGCTGGGGACAGACTGTCTGCGTCAGTTCCTCTGCTGAACCCGAGGGGGCTGGTGAAGCAACCCAGGAAATGTGGCTGGGTGCAGGGCAGGGGTGTGTGCTCGACCCCTGGGGCCAGCTCTTTCCATGCTCTTTTGGAGAAGTGACCTCAGAAGCCAAAATAAAGTTAAGATGGGACCAGAGCAGCAGCAAGGGACAGGGATGTCATCTGCTCTGTTACATGTTTGACCAAGGCAGCACAAATTCCTCATTATGGTTCAGTTGGAGGCTTTTTTTTTTTTAATAGGCAGCATATTATTGCTTTTACTTCAAGGACTTTATGGAGAACTTCTTGCATTCCTTTGCTTTATGATCGGAAATATCCCCATTTAATACAAAATAGCCTGAGGCATGGTTCTGCTGCCTTTCCCAACACTGGGTAACTCCCAAGCAGAGGCCTGGAATTAGAATTTGGAGGAATTAAAAATGGGATTAACTTCATGCATCAGAGAAACCCTGAAAAAGGGCTTTTCAGAGTGAGGCCGAGTGCATGTCACTCACAGGGGATCACAGACTCATAGGATGGTTTGGGTTGGAAGTGACCTTAAAGGTCATCTCATTCCAATCCCCCACCATGGGCAGGGACACTTTCCACTAGACCAGATTGCTCCAAAGCCCATCCAGCCTGGCTTTGATGCAGGTGTCAAGAGCAGCGTTAGATGACCCTGACCCTGCGCCTCTTCCCCTCCAGGTATTGACCAGGGCCAGATGACGTACGATGGGCAGCACTGGCACGCCACCGAGACCTGCTTCTGCTGTGCCCAGTGCAAGAAGTCCCTGCTGGGACGGCCCTTCCTGCCCAAGCAGGGGCAGATCTTCTGCTCCAGGGCCTGCAGCATCGGTGACGACCCCAACGGCTCCGACTCCTCTGACTCAGCTTTCCAGAGTGCGCGAGCCAAGGAATCGCGCCGCAGCGCCAAGATCGGCAAGAACAAGGGCAAAGGCGAGGAGGGGGCGCGCAGCCCCTGCAACCAGCTGCAGGTCACCTCCAACCGCCTCTCCACCGACGTGGACCCTCTGTCCCTGCAGATGGATCTGCTGAGCCTGGCCAGCCAGACACCGAGCCTCAACAGGGACCATTTGTGGAGGAGCCGGGACGAGCTCTATCACTACGGGGGCAAAATGGAGCAAAGCCAGTCCCAAACCCCCTTGCAGCTTCTCAGCCAGTGCAACATAAGAACCTCCTATAATCCCACCCAGGTGCCGAGCTCGCAGTCGGATTTATGGGCAAAACATTACAGCAACCCAAAGAGGAGTTCCTCAATGGCCATGAAGAGCCACGGTGGCAGCTTCATCCAGGACTGCAGAGAGGACTACTACTCGGGGAGGCTCCGCTCGCAGGAGAGCTACAGTGACATGTCCAACCAGAGCTTCCCCGAGACCAGAGGAAGTATCAAAGTCCCCAAGTACGAAGAGGAAGAGGAGGGTGGGATGCCGACGCCGCAGTGCCGCACCCGTCACCCCATCAACGCCCTCAAGTTCACAGAGGACCTGACGCCCACCGAGCAGACTCCCCGGGGCTCCATGGAGTCCCTGGCGCTCTCCAACGCTACAGGTATGGCACCGCTGCTCCTGCCACCCTGAGACCACCCTGGCACACCCTCCATGCCATTGAGTCCCTTGTGTTCTGCCATCTTCCCAGTATGAGGGTGACCAACAGCTTGGGGACCACCGCTCGGTGACACAGGCTTGTCTCTGCCGAGCCTGGCAGTCCCTTTCCCTTCGTTTGCTTGTTTACCAAATGCAGGGCTTTATAGATGGCTGGCCTTTCTGTGCAGCACAAAACAAATGTTTGCAAGCTCTTTAATCCTCCCTTTTGTGAAGAGGGGGAAAATCAAGGCCAGCTGCTAACGCAGAGGCAGATTCCAGCCTTCAGCTCTTGAAGGACTGCTGTCAGCTGCCCTTGCGGGCTAAAAATATTTTTAAATGCTTTGAAATAGGCCCAATTAACCCCTTTTGAATGTTATGCAGCCCTCAAGCACATGACTAGTTAAAAGAAATTCCTCCCCCTCTGTGCACAGCTCTTCAACTCCTCTTCCCCAAGCCCATGGTAGAAACTGCTGGGAAAAGCCAGGCAAGATGCTTGTCCCATCAGGCTGAGCTCGTTTCTCACGAGCGCATCCCAGGGTGATATTTCTCAGCCCTCTCACCCCAAACATGTTTGGGTTTCACCCGTGGCCGTGGGGATGGGTGTGTGCAGGGATGTGTCTGTGTGAGGCTCTGGGCAGCCTGCGCTGGGCAGGCTCTGTCCTTCTGCAGCCCTCACTGCTCTGCTCTCCCACCACGGCTGTCCCTGCTCCCGAGTCCCTCAGCACAAAACTTCTCAGAAAAGAGAATACTGAGCCTGGTTTGCTCACCAGAGAAACTGCCTTGCTGTTTCTTTGCAGCTCCCTTGGCTTTTCTCTGTTCCAGCCAAGAATTTCTTTGGTTTGGGCAGGTCCTGTGTCTCAACCCCTGCAGAATGGGGTTTTGTCTCTTGCCTTGTCTCTTGCCTGTGGGGTGTTTGTACCTGGTCCTGAGGATCCCCCACAGGATGCTGGCACTGGGGGGTGAGGATTGCCAGGCCCAGAGAGAGCTGAGCCCCCCTGAACCGGAGCTCTGGGCTCTGCCCTGCCTGGATGGACAGGTTTGCTCTGCTACGCCCGTGCCTCCTCACCCGCGCCCGGGGTTTGGTGTGTTTGTTTAGGGAAGCTGCCAGCCCCGTGCCAAGATGTGAAATGATCTCTGTTTCAGCCAGGATCTCCCTATCCAGCAAGTGGAAAAACGGGGGAGAGGAGAAGCTCATGAGCTGGGAAGAGTTTTGCTTAAACAGCCTCAGATATACACAGAGGAGAAGTAGATGTGAAATGGCGAGGGAATTGGGAATTGCTCTCCAAAACAGGGTTTCCTTAAGCAAAGCTCCACATTTCCAAAGCCTCTTGTGTTCCTGAAAACTTGTGTTGTGTAAACCCCATCGGTACAAAGAGTCTTGAGCAACACCAAGCTTGGATGAGCAATCCCTGAGCGGTGGAGGGGTTGTTGCATGCTTTGGAGCTGAAGTGTAACAAATTATTGGGGATATAGGTCAAGAGACAGAAAATGTGGCAAAGCCTTCATATTAAAGTGAAAATCATTCTGCCTTTCATTTTAAAAACCCATTTTTAAAATGCTGGGAGGGAGAGCTCCCAAAGGCATCTGTCCTCCATGGGGAGCCAGAGTCTGAGTTTCCTGAGGGGCAGTGCCTGCCTGAATGGCTCACTGCTTTCCTGCTTTCTGGAGCAGATGCTCAGCATGATGGGGCTTGCAGTGAGCGTTCACCGTTCCTCTGCAGAGTGAGGTGATAACATTTTTATTAATGTGTAAGGTTCTAATAATTTTCCTTGCTCTGGGAGCTGGCTCAGCTGAGCTGGGGGCACTGCAGCAGCAACAGGCAGCACCCCCAGGGCCATGTCTGCAATTACGGAGGACACAATTATCATCCCATTTAATTGGCAGTGTTTTGAGGACAGGGAGATTTGGTGACCTGGAGGAGGTCTGTGAGAGAGCAGGTTTTTGGGCAGGTGATGTCAGGGCACAGCACCCCGCTACCTGGCTTTTCCCATCCCTCCACTCCGTGCTGTGGCTGAGCAAGCTGCCCACAGAGCTCCCCACAGAGCTCCCCCCAAACACAGCCCGGGGGTCTGGCTCACCCAGTGTCCTCCACCCTGCATCCTCCAGTTCTGCTTTGCCAGAAGCTCCCAGGCATCCCCACACGAAATCCCTTTGAGCTACCGATGCTGCACAGTTGCTCCACCTTGTAAAGTGAAATAATTAACACCGCATCCATCTAAGGTTTTATGGCATCGCTAAAACATTCTGTTTTTTATAGCAAGCTGAAGGGCAAACAGTCCCTGACCTGCAGAGCACATTTTAAAAGCTGGTACCTCCCTGGCACCAGATTTTGCTGTGATGTTTCTATTACGACTTAACTGCTAATTAGCCGGAGCCAGTCAGTAATGCAGATAACTCTGGGGCTGTGCAGCAGTAATCCCTGTCCCTCGGCCGGAAGGCTGCCTGCCGTGAGCAGATGTTGTTCCCTGTAATATTTCGGGGTCAGCCATTGTGTGGGTCAAGATCTACGTGACCCCAATCTCCTGCAAGACCCCAGGTTTCCACCTCACCAAAAGGCTCTATTTAATCGCTTTAAAGCCAATTCCTCCCGGGTTAGTGAAGAGGTGAGACATGGTGTTAATCCTGGGCACGCGCCCTCGCGGTGCTGGGCTGTGCTCTGCTGTCACCACGGGCAGCAGGGACACAGTGGCAGAGGTGGCTGTGACCCTCCTCGTGCCCTGTGTCGGGGGCTGGAATTAGGTGGGAGTGTCTGTGCTGTCCTCTGGTCCGTGCTTGTGTAATTGCCACCAGTGCTGGTGTGATTTAAGCACATCCGCTGGCAAAGGGCAGAGTCTCCTGCTGGTGGAGGGCACCTCTCCTTCCTTTGCGTGTCTCTGTTTGAAAATCCCTATTCTGCCCTCAACTGAAGGCTACAACAGACTCCAATCTGCTACAGCTTCATGGGAACTGTGTCCTCTTCCTGCACTGCATGGCCATTAGATGGAGAAGCAAAAAGGAAACAATATTTCTCAGTGTGTTTTCCAAGAGAGAGCTCATTTTTCCTGATTTTATTTTATATTATCTTTTATATTGTGCTTTCTTTGTCTGCTTTCGGGGTTTTTGGTGGGGTTTTTTTGTAATGGCAGTAGCAAGAACAAAAAACAGCGGCTCCTGTAGCAATGTTTGCCTTGTAGCTCCCTGCATTAAGCAAGCAGGGCAATGCTAAGATGGAATTTGTCCAGGAACCTTTTCTCATGATGAGAAACCTGATCCTACTAGAGGTTAATCACTTCCCAGAAGATACTCGGTCCATCAGCCCTGCTCCCTGTGTTTGTGTTTCCCTCTAAAAAGGTTTTGCAGTCGCTGCATGTGCCTGGCAGTGGAATTAGAAATCAAGAGCTGATCTCTGCTGATTCCAAGCAGTTATTTCCACAAAACGCCAGCTGGTCAAATAGCCCACTTAAGAAAGTACCTGCAGGCTAAATGTTGTTCTCTGGGAACAGTCTCTTTGTGTGCTGCTTGCAGAGAGCAGGAGCCCTTTGGAGGGAGAAGTCACTTGAATGG
This sequence comes from Acanthiza pusilla, assembly GCA_036630365.1. Taxonomy (NCBI): domain Eukaryota; kingdom Metazoa; phylum Chordata; class Aves; order Passeriformes; family Acanthizidae; genus Acanthiza; species Acanthiza pusilla. The sequence continues at coordinate 6,925,945 of JAXCHO010000001.1, forward strand.
TGACACTGCTGTATGCAAAAGGAGAAACAGATTTTAAGGATTCCTTGGGAAAATGAGTTAGGTGAGGGGAATAACCATATCTGTCACAGGCAGGAATCCAGTTTAAAAATACATTAAACTGGTGCTGTTACAGGGTGGAACGTGATTTCACTTGTATGGCACACACTACTCCTCTCATCTGTGTTGTGAGATGCCCAAAGGCCCCGAATAGTTTGTTTTTCCAGGACTAGAGAACCAGAAAGCAGAGAGAACAGGGCTGATCACTGCATGTCTGAGCTGGAGAGTGACCTGACAGCATCATCTCTCTCCAAGTCCCTTTTCTTCCTCTGCCTGAGGAGGAGCTCAAAGCTGCGGGGCAGGTGAGGGTGAGAACAAGCCCTGGCTCAGGGCCAGGGTTATATTTTCTGGAGAGACATTAATTGACCCAGCCTCTCCTGCTCTGGGGGCTTGGGAGCAGCTCCTGAACACCCTGGGGGATGGCAGTGAGGGGTCTGGGTGCTGGTCCCCCTCCCCATGTCCTCAGTGGCACTGCATCCCACAGGTGTTCCTCTCTCCCCGGGGCTGGAGCTGCCCCAAGTGCTCCAGATGAGTTATGCAATCCAGAAAGTGACACATTGGCTGTTCCTGACTTTTTCTAAGAAAAAAGGAGGCTCCCAGCTCCCCACCATGTTCTTATCACTCTCTTTCCCCCAGACACAGCCAGCACAAATCTGCTTCCAAGTTGGAAGATGAGATCCCCTGGGGGGAATTCTTGCAATTTTGAGACACAGGTATAACATTCCCTAACCCAAGCCAGATAATTTCAAAACCGATGTGTAGATAAAGGTTTTCCACCCCAAAGGCCCAATGCCAAAACACTGTAGAACTGTCAGGAACATTTCTTCTCCCCCTCACTTGCCTTTTGCCACTCAGCAGTGGGAGGTTTGGTGTTCCTGCTGCGGGGGACAACCTCATGCATGTCTTCACCCCTTCAGTGTCACATGTGGACAGTGCAGAGCATGTGGGGTAATGCAAACCAGAGGGAGAACCGAAATGGACTTCTGGAAGATGTTCTCAGGGGAAACAATAGCACATCATCACCAGTGTGGCTTGCTGGCCATGTGCTGGGGAGGGAGCAGGAGATGGGAGTGCTGATAAAGGAGCTGTAGGGGTCTTGTAGGTTAAAATCCAACCCTTTTCCAAGCAGCACTCACGTAGGGACTTCTTTGCCCAAGCTGGAAAGGACTGATTGGGTGGGAAATACCCCAGGCACCCATGGGTTGCACATGGGGGCACACCATGGGAGGATGTCGGGACTGTGACCCACTTGGGGGGGGCTCTGCCTTCCCCCAAATTGTTTATTTTCCATGATTTCCAGTTACATAAAGGCTCTGCTTTATTTCTGCACGCCCCGAGGTCGCTCAGAAGTGAGGCAGGGCTGTGCTATAAACAAAGCTCTGTGCAGACTGTTTCTCCTTAAGTTTCTTTTCAGTTCTAGGGAATGACCTTGAAATAAACCCTGTTTGAGGGCTGGTGAGGATGCCTGATGCTGTGTGAGAGGGAAGGCTCTGGCACAGGGAGCTGGACACAGGAGATGCTGTGCTGTCCCCTCCTGTGCATCCAGAGCTGCGTTTAACCATTCTGCCAGGGCTGGGTGCTGTGTTTTGGTGCTGTGTGTGTCCAGCATGCTGTGATAAATGCAAAGGCAAGAAGCGAGCGTCAGCACAGCCCTGTTTGTGTGTGTGTCAGGGCACTGTGCATTCCCTGGCTGATGCTCTCCTGCAGCGGGGTGCTGGCCAGCCCCGTGTTAGCACAGCTTCACGGGGAGTTTGATTTAATGGGGCTGGGAGCTGCTTCCCCTCACGGGGGGCTCCGTTCCCAGCCTCACACCCAGCCCACGCGCTCTCTGCGGCCTCTCTGCTGTCATTTGCCGAGTGCTTTAATAATTCATAATTAATGCAACTTGCAGCCCCGGTTTAGCAAAGCACACAGCGGGATTTAAGCGCCTCCGAGTGCTTTGTTGTGGCAAGGTTGTAGAGGTGATGCTCACGAGGGGTGTCTTTGTGCTGTCGCTTGGCTTATTCGGGTGTTATTTCCCTTGGCAGTGTTTATGGGATAAACAGGGTTCTCAGTAGGGGTGGGGAAGGACTTCAGAGGGGATGGTACAGTGTGTTCGTAGTGAACCTGAATGTTAACCACAAACCTGCTTGGTTTTCTTGGCGCTGCAGCCAGCTCCGGTTCTGTATCGAGTTCCTGCAGCCGAGCTGCAGCTTTCCCTTTTCTCATTGGAAAAGCACACGTTTCCATGGCTCCGGGGTGAAATATTGAGCCTGGCAGCCCCATGCAGTGGAGAGCAGCAGCAGAAAATCCTGCTGTGTCCACGTGTGCCGTGATGCTGGCTCCAGGATGGCCACCGGCTGAAGCACCGCGCTGGAGGCAGCAGTGACATCTCTCCTCTTCCAGTGCATGGACCTGGAAGCTCAGAAGTAAAGTGCAGAAGTAAATTTGGGTGGGGTCAGCACGTTATCCCCAGGTTTGCACCCTTGGAATGTTCTTGGTGATGGGGTAACAACCCTCCCACGCCATGGGCCGGAGCAGGGCTCCTGCTCCCTTGGATGGCCTTGGGGAGCAGATTTCCAGGTTTCTTTGTTAGGAGAAAGTCAGGTCTGTGTGCTGGGGTCTCGCCTCGTGTGCTCCTCCAGACTTAGGCTCTCTTGGGTTGTGTTCTCAGATGAAACACTTCATTAAGAGGGAGCTGCAGCAGCTGTAAGTAAATACAGGTAACTCAAGAAGGTGGGGCCTCGTGCATGGGTGTAGCTCTGGGATGGCAGATGGCCTCAGGACATGAGGGTTGATGCCATTTTTGCCCCATCCAGGGCAGTGTGGGACCAGGAACCCAGAGACACCCTGCATGTGCCTGGGCACCTTTGGGTGCCAGGGAAACCCTCCAGTGCCAGAGCCTGCCCCTGTCACCTTCTGCTGTGATCACACAGGAAGAGTTTTCTTCTTCTCCAAGCTGAAACTTTCCTTGCAGGAGTCAGCAGGCCTGGAGAATAATGCGTTCCCTCCTCTTTGGAAGCACCAGCTCACCCTACACCCCTGTGAGTGGGACAAAGTCCTTTTTAGTGATGCTGCCAAAATCAATCTGTTGATGCCACGGAAGCATCCTGTGGTGTTGCAGCTGTATTTCTGCACAGCACTGCCGTTGCTTGTTCTTATTTCGGAGCTGCTCTGGCTCTGTTAATGAAGGGCTGCATAAATGTCACCGAGGGCTCATTTTCCTTGGTGTCAGCTATTGTCTGACAGATCTGATTAAGGCCACATTGGGCTGTCAACAGCCATGATTCTTGTTGTGATCAGCTCTGCCGGCAGTCCTGCTGCTGCTCTGGCTTTTCAGGAAGTCTTAGCTGATGTTACTGAGTGGCTCTGCCCCCCCAGGGGCTGCTGGGGTGGGCAGTGGCACAGGAGGGACATGGAGAGCAGTGCCTGATGTGACAAACATCATCACAGAGTTCAAACGCAGAAGATTGCAGCTCCAGAGAGGAGGAGAAACATAATGGGAGTGTGGAGTGTGGGTGGGCAGGTCTTCAGAGGGCACAGGAAGCCCATGCAGGGCTTTTTCCAAAGGGCAGTGGGCAGGGCTGGGTAGGGCTCACTCAAAACCAGCGTGGGTTAGGGAGGAAAAAAAAAGGCATGAACTTGACTTGAAAAGTGTGTCCTTTTCAAAACAAAACATGGCTTTTCCTTCTTTTTAACCCAGCCTCTCCCTCTTCCTGTGGCGTTCAGGGATTCACTTTACCTTCCTCTGTAATCATAAACTCCAGAAGCATCGCCATTAACAGCAGAAAGGCAAAGGAGCAGGGAGGAATGTCTGCAGCACTGGGACTCAGGGAGCAAAACCAAACCATGTGAGGGCCAGGAGTAGCTAAACCCTGCTGCCACTGAGGGCAGGGTTTGGAAAATCTTGTCCAGCTTTGCAGGATCTGTTGATCTTTTTAAGGCTGAGCCCAAGGAAACCCTGAAGCAACTCGTGTGTGGGGTTAGTGACAGCAGCCCTTGTCCTTGCTCAGGTTTGGCAGCAGCACCTAATGCCAAAGGAGCTGAGCTCTCAACGAAATGCAAGCAGCTTTTGTTAAGGAGGAAGGAGCTTTATTCTTGAATTGTGGGCTGGGTTGTTGTTTTTCATAATTAATTTACAAAGTCATAAATTCTCGGTGATTGCATAAAGGCTGTGCGTCATGTTGGAAATTCTGCTGATGGTGCACAGCTCTCTGCGTTGGGTCTGCAGCGGGAGGTTGTCAGAGAGGGACGGGAGAAGGGCGCCAAAGCAAACACTCTGCGTTTGATTTGGGATGAAATGGATTTCCTTCGAAATAACTTGCGAAACATCTTGTCCTGAGCTTGCCATGCAACCACTGACTGCTGCCAGTTGTCAAGCCAACAGGGAGATAGTCAGAAAATAGTCAGGAAACACCCATAAATCAGGCCAAGGACTAGGGCACCGTGGGGTGTGTGGGGTTTGCTGACAGGCAGGTGCTAAGCAGACACCCCAGTTCCTCCCTGCTGCCAGGTGAAGGCTTCCTGGACTGAAGGAGAGCACCTTGCAGGAGCTCAGGGCTGTTGGCACCTTGGAGAGACCCAGCAGGTCACCTTCCCAAGCAGGGCAGCCAAGCTGGAGCTCATGCTGCTGGCTCCTGCCCATGCACAGCTCCCTGGGTATCTGCAGGGATAGCCTGACCTTTTCCCACTGTCCTGCTGCTCAGGGGAGCTCCAGCACACCCTCTGGGGCTCAGGTATTTCCTCGCCTCGTGGGAAACCCAACTGTAATTTCGGTCTCCCCACGGGTGTCATTCAGGGGTGAGGTGCAACGTAGTGACAACCCTGAATTAAGTCAGTGGCCCTGTTTTCATCCGGCCCAGCATTGTTTAGTCCTCCGAAATGTGTTGTCATTGCAGAAGGTGTGGGTGCTGGATCATGGCACCCTAGTTAGTTAGCTCGGCGTGCAGGAGGCCTCAGGTTACCTCTGACGCATGAGTTCTCCCTGGCATCGCTGCTTATTCCTATCAAGTCGCAGACAGTGTAGACATATGGGAAAGGAAGTCGTGAATAGCAGCTTGGAGTCCAACTCAAAACACCTTAAATTGGTGTGATTTCCCCAAAGGAGGAACTGCCTGCTCTTTAAAAAAAAAGTAAAAGCCCTCCTCTTAAAAAGGGCTCTTCAGGACAGGATTGAAACCACTGATACTTTTTAAAACAAAAGTCTTGGGCCAAAACGAGCCTCCACCCTCCATCTCTACTGACAGAAAATTCTAAACTATTTTTTTTTTTCCTTTGCCCTTTCCCTGCAAAGGCCTCTCGGCAGACGGCGGAGCCAAGCGCCAGGAGCACCTCTCCAGGTTCTCCATGCCTGACCTGAGCAAAGACTCGGGCATGAACGTCTCGGAGAAGATGAGCAACATGGGCACCCTGAACTCGTCCATGCAGTTCCGCAGCGCCGAGTCGGTGCGCAGCCTGCTCTCGGTGCCGCAGTACCAGGATATGGAGCCCACCCTGCACGACCTCGCCAGCCCCCTGGGCTACCGAGAGCGGCCGTCGCACGGGCGCATGCACCAGAGCTTCGACTACGGCAGCGGCGTGCCCGGGGGCCAGCTGGGGCCGCAGGACATCCCGAGGCACGCGCCCATGAGCGAGCGCACGCGCCGCAGGGCCACGCTGCGGGACGATGACCGCCACTACCGCCCGCACCGGCCGCGGCGCTCGCGGCGCTCCCGCTCGGACAACGCGCTGCACCTGGCCAGCGAGCAGTGCTACCGCCTGAAGGAGAGACCCTCGCTGCGAGCCAGGGACGACTACGACCCCTTCATGCACCAGAGGAGCTGCAGGGAGGCGGTGGAGCAAGGTCCCCGCAGGGACGTCTACGGCCACTGTCCCCGGACGGTGTCGGATCTCGCCTTGCAGAACCACTTGGGCGAGAGGTGGGGGCCCTACTTTGCCGAGTACGACTGGTGCTCCACCTGCTCCTCCTCTTCGGAGTCCGACAACGAGGGCTATTTCCTCGGGGAGCCCATTCCGCAGCCCGCCCGCCTCCGGTACGTGACCAGCGAGGAGCTGCTGCACAAGTACGGCTCGTACAGCATGCCCAAGTCTTCCACGGTGGGGGCCAGGGGACAGTTGCACAGCCGGAAAAGACAGAAGAGCAAAAACTGTATCATATCCTAATAGCATCCTTGCCAGGCACCTTGGGAGAATGTAAATTAACTCACGATCTTGCACTGTTTTAGATCATGTAAGTGCTTTTATTGTAACAAAAAAAAAAAAAAAAAGGCCCGAAGAATAGGGATTTGTAAGAAGGTTGTAGACTGGCTTCTATAAATAGTCATAATCATGGGCACAGTGAATATATTTTGCACATCTTACTTTGGAGATAAAAATTTAAAAAGTTCACTTTAGCCTGTAATATTTACCCAGTAGTTTCTCTTCCTTCTCCCAGATACTGCCACCCCTTGAGCTCTGTTTGTCCGTACGTTTTGTTGCCACTGTTGACTCTCAGCATCACTTTGCCAGTAGCTTTTGCTTTCCACCACATTTTTGTTTTCCATTAGCCATGTTGGTCAGTGATTTGTCTCTTGGACAGTGTGGGAGCCTAAGTTATTTCCATGATTGTTGTAAATGCGATGTAAATGAGAGTTTGGGGAAAATATTTTTGTATTTTGTAATATCAGAGGAATTTCTATATCTTAGGAGTCACTGGGAAAATGCATGCACGTTCAGAATTGTTTTCAGTCAGAGCTAACCAAACGGTACTTTGGACCCCTCTTTCCATTTCATCATCAAATTCCTTAAGTATATCAGTGAGAGTTTAAGTTGTCATTGGTTTTGAGGATGTTTTTTTTGTTTTAACCCTTTCTTTCTGTTCATTTGTTTTGATCCTGGTCAATAAACAGAACATTTTCTGATTCATTAAATCTTGACGAGGCCTCAGTGGCATTTTGAAGCCTGTGATTTGCAGGTACTCTCCATCAGTCAGATACAGGAACCCTGACAGCTGCAAAGGGACTTTTTTTTTTAATTATTATTATTATTATTATTATTATTATTATTAAACAGGAAACAACAGAACTACCAAATGTCTGCAACATTGTAAATTACCAAAGCCGGAGAAGGAATTCCACAACCTCTGTAGAGAACGCTGAAGTTACTAAACATTGAACTATTATTTGGAGTAAATAAAGTGTAAATGGTGCAATTGTGTGATGTCAGCATGACGTTGTTTTGAATATAGACTTGTCTTATGGTGCTCTAGTCTCCTGGCTTATGTTAACTGCTGTTCATTACCGAGTGGAAGTCTCATATTGCCTCCTGCCTAACACGTGTGACAACACTGCAAAGTGCTGCCCGCGGCCGCTCCTGCCCGGCCAGACACCCTCGCCCCTCGGGGCTCTTTGGGGCCAGGCTTGTCCCCTGGGGGTGTCAGCCCCAGGGCCAGGACAGCCCTGCTGTGGCAGAGGGCCCCCAAGGCGGGCTCAGCTGTGTTGTGCTCTGGTGGATGTGAGTTTGTTCTGTGTGTGCTTTAATCCATTGGGGCTGTGCCATCCCAGCGTGTGCGGCTGTGAGCCGATGCCAGGGTGTCCCGGTGCCCCCAGAAGGAACAGGTTTGCAAAGGGGCTCTTGGCACCTGAGGGGGTTCAGATAAGGCTGGGCTTTGAGCCACAGGAGGGCTGAGAGCTTCACCAGCTGCACTGCCCTCATCCCTGCACCTTGAGCCCCTCCCTGCCCCGGGAATGAGGGTCCCGCTGCAGGGATGGCACTGGCAGCCCTGGGCACACACAGGGACACCCCCATGCCTACTCAAAGCAGCAGATGCAGAAAAATCTGGAAGATGGATGTCTTCATACCACAGACTATTGCTAGGAAATTTTTTGTTGTTTGTAAAGGACAATGTGATAATTATTATTCCTTAAAAAAAAAAAAAAAAAAAGAAATTACACTTAAGTATATTTAAAAAAACTGTTTTTTCCAGTTGGAATAAATGGAAGTATTCATCCAAAGGGAAGAGTCTCCTGTATGGTTTTTTTTTCTCAAGGAGTGTTGGTTAATCATGAGTAGAAAATTGGATTTTCACTGAGCTGGTCTTGCAATAAAAGCACAAAAAGCAGCACCTTGATGTGGTTTTGGTGGGCAAGGAAAGCTGGTGGAGAAGCATCTCCTGCTCACCGTGCACCTTCCCGAGGGTTGGTGACCTGGCCCCATAATTTGTTGATAAAAAATCCATGTCTTAGAATTATTAAGGTTGGAAAAGACCTCTAAGATCATTGAGCAAGAACAACCCAGCACCACTGCGTTCACCACTAAAGGATATCCCCAAGAGCCACATCCACACACCTTTTGAACATTTCCGAGTTGTCTTGAAGTCTTCACCTGCTAAAAGCCAGTGCAGCTCAGCCGAAATCCCTGCTGGGTCTCTGGCATACCTGGGGAGACATCAACCTGGAATTTATAAATATCAGCCTTTTTCTTAGAAAGTTCACAGATTTTTCCAAAACTGACCCGCTAAGCTGGATTGGAATATTGCTTTCAGAGATAAGTCTGACACTGTAACTCCAGGTTATTGTACAATTGGCATTTAGTGTGTACAATTTTGTTCACTGTCAGTGATTAAAAGCACAGCGAATGTTGTCTGTCAGCTCTGGTACAGCTGAGCTGCTCCTGTGCAGCAGCAGCCTGGATCATTCAGCAAAAGGTAAAAAACAAATCCCCAGCCTTTCCCCTTTCCCTGCTTGCTGCCTCTCTGCAGGGGTGACAGAACAATCCTTGGGGACTGCAGCAGAACTGCGGCACTCTTCACATGCAATTTTATACTGAAATCCCAGGCACAGTGCCTCTGCTCACACGGTGGTTTTGCTGCTGGAAGCAGCTCTTCAAAACTTGGTCCTCACTGCAGAGCATCCCTGCAGTGACTGATGTACGCCCCAGCCTTAATGCAGTGCTGGAATTGGAACATATGGGCAACAAACAGAGGAGAAAAGAGACTCAGGTGATGCTCCCCTCTGCTGGGCCCTTCACCAGCACCACAGAAAGGTGTCAATCACATTTTCTAAGTCAGAGTTGGTACAAATTTCAGCAATAAATGCAAATGCAGCTTCCAAACCCTTTTGATTTTTCATATGGGCTCCAGAAGTCCAGTACACTTTGAGGCACATGATTGAAAAAGAAAAGTGCCTCTTTTCTGCTCAGCCCAGTTGGAGTATGATTAACCATTTCTGACAAACCCACTGAGCTTGAGGGATGGAGCTACAAGTCTGTAAAATCTTGCTCCATCGCCATCTGGCCCTGCTGGTCCCCCTGTCTGTGCCCGCGGCACGCAGGAGCAGGGGACACGTGCCGACGTTTGCTTTCATGTCTCCAGAACTGAGTGAAGGTGACACCACCTAGAGCTCAGGATGAGTGTCCCTGGGTCCAGTTTCCCTGGGGTCACCTGCGGTTCCTTGGTTTGGCCAAGTGGGAAGTTCTTTCTGGGCTCCCCCAGACAGTTGTGCTGCCAGAGCCAGCCTGGCACGCTGCCACTGTTACTTACAAAAATAATTCAGTCTGATCAGGTCTGTTGCTGCCATGATTTTCTTCCATAAAATACCTCATTTTTTCCCTTTTTTTCTCCCAGAAATTCCCTGGCAAGATCTGCCCAGCGTTTGCACAGGGGATGGGGCTGGTGTTAGCCTCCATTGCAAAGCCAAGGTTCACATCACACACTCGGCCATGACGCGTGTGGTGGTGGGGGCACTGCACCTTCACAGCCGTGTCCCCAGCAGACTGGAGGGGCTCTCTGAGGTCCCTGTGACACCTGAGATGTCCCAGCGTGGAAAATGTGTGCCCCAAAAGCCACTGGAGCTGTGCAGGGGAGCTCCCAGCACACTAAGGCTTGTTTTTCAGGAAGCCAAAAGCCACACGGCCTTGAACCCGGCAAACACATCATCGTGAGGTGAGCAGAGCCTCTGCAGAAAGTGATCAGAAGTGTAAGGTTAGGAATATTGAGCAGCACCTTGTCTGGAATGATTATCCCCAGACAATCCCACATTACCTAAAGGCCCAAGTGGCTCTGGCGTAGCCCACAGCTCTTGGTGGCTTTGAAAATCCCATTGCTGATGAGGGGAGGGACAGCACCACTGAGGGTGGGGTTAATTAATTAATTACAGCAGTACACAAGGACTGAGCGCTCCTGAGAAACACACACATTACCCTCATGATTTGGAACCCAAAAATCTGTGCCCGTGCGGTAGGGGCTGGCAGCACCCCCTGGCACTGCTGCTTCAGGGCCTGGAACTGCCCTGCTCTGGGGTGAACTTCGCTCTCTCAGGCTGAGAACAGCTCCCAGCTCCTGCATTTGCATACAATGGTGCTATTCTTGAAATGCAGGCTGTCCTCATTCTCCCCAAGATCATCTGCTCTGTTAGCTGAGCCTCCTCCACGGCCAGAATAGCTCATTAACCAAGAGAATTCCTGAGGATTTCACTTTAAAGATTATCCTTTTTTTATGCAACACATTTTCAACTTAGAGCCTTAAACTATTTGGGACTTGAGCTCCTGTTTGGGTACAGAGGGGAGGCATGGCCAAGGGGCTGAGAAATCATTGGAGAGCGGAGGCTCTGTTCCTATAGCATCCATAGGGTGTGATGGGCCTGGGCAGTGAGAGGGACAGGGGGGAGGGGAGGAGAAGAGGGAAAAGAAAGAGAGAAAGAAAAAAGAAAAGAGAAAAAAAGAAGAAGAAAAATAAGAAAAAGAAAATGAAAAAAAGAAAAAACAGAAAAAGAGAAAAATAAATATAAAAAAAATCATAAAAAAGAAAAAGAAAAATTAAAAAAAAGAGAAAAAGAAAAAGGTAAATTAAAAAAACAACAAAAAAAGAGAAATATAAAAATAAGAAGAAAAATGAAGAAAATGAAAAACTAAGAAAAGGAAAAAATAAAAAGAAAAAAAGGAAAAAAAGGAAAGAAAAAGAAAAATAAAAAAGAAAAAATTTAAAAAGAAGAAAAATAAGAAAAAAAATAAAAAAGAAGAAAAAGAGAAATATAAAAGAAAAAGAAAAAAAAAAGAAAATTAAAAAAGTAGAAACGGAAAAAAGAAAAAGAAAAAGAAAAAAGGAAAGAGAAAAATAAAAATAATTTAAAAAGAAAAAGAAAATTTTTAAAAAATGAAAAAAAAGAAAAGAGAAAAATAAATATAAAAAGAAAAAAGAAAAAAGAAAGATTAAAAGAAGAAAAAGAAAAATTAAAAAAATAAGAAAAATTTAAAAAGAGAAAAAGTAAAAAAATAAAAAAGAAGAAAAAGAGAAATATAAAAATAATAAAAGAAAATTAAAGAAGTAGAAAAGGAAAAAAAGAAAAAACAAAAAAAGAAAAAAAGAAAAATTAAAAAAGGAAAGAGAAAAAAATTAAAAGAAGAAAAAAGGAAAAAGAAAAATAAAAAATAGGAAAAAAAAGAAAAAGAAAAAAAAGGAAAGGAAAGGAAAAATGAAAAAAAGGAAAAAGAAAAAAGAAAAGAAAAAAGAAAAAAGAAAAGAAAAAAGAAAAAGGAAAAGAAAAAAGGAAAAAAAAAGAAAAAGAAAAAAAGGAAAAATAAAAATAAAAATAAAAAAATCTTTAAAAAATGAAAAAAGAAAAAGAAATTTTTTTTAAAAAATGAAAAAGAGTAAAAAGTAGAAATAAAAGAAAAATAAAAATAATTTTTTATTAAAAATGAAGAAACGAAAAAATTTTTAAAAAAAGAAAAATAAAGAAAAAAGTAAAAAAAAAAAAAGAAAAGAAAAAAGAAAAACGAAAAGGAAAAATTTAAAAAATGGAAAAAAGAAAATAAAAAAGAAGAAAAAGAAAAAAAGAAAAACTGAAAAAGATAAAAAGAAAAAAAAGAAAATTAAAATCTGAAAAAGAAAAAAGAAAAAATGTAAAAAATAAAAAGAAAAAAGAAAAAATTTAAAAGGAAAAAGAAAAGGAAAAAAGGAAAAAAGAAAAAGAAAAAAGAAAAAGAGAAAAATAAAAATAAAGAAAAAGAGAAAAATAAAAATAAAGAAAAAAGAAAAAGAAAAAGAAAAAAAAAAAAGGAAAAAAGAAAAATAAAGGGAAAAAAATTCTTTAAAAAAAAATGAAAAAAGGAAAAAGAAAAAGAATAAAAGAAAAAGAAAAATTTTTTTTAAAAAATTAAAAAGAGTAAAAAGAAAAAATAGTAAAGAAAAAGAAAAATCTTTTTAAAAAATTGAAAAAATGAAAAAATGTAAAAGAAAAAGAGAAAAATAAAAATAAAGAAAAAGGTTGAAAAAAATAAAATTAAAAAAAATACGAAAAGGAAAAATGAAAAACGGAAAAAGGAAAAATAAAAAATAAAAAAGAAAATGAAAAAAGAAAAAAGAAAAAAGAAGAAAGAAGAAAAAATTTTAAAAAAAGAAAAAAGAAAAAAGAAAAAGAAAAAGAAAAATATTATTTTTAAAAATCTAAAAAAAAAGAAAAAGAAAAAGAAAAAGGAATAAAAGAATAAGAGAAAAAGAAAAATAAGTCTTTTTTAAAAAATGAAAAAGGGTAAAACGAAAAAATAGTAAAAATTTTTTTTAAAAAATTAAAAAATTAAAAAATGAAAGAGAAAAAGAGAAAAATAAAAATAAAGAAAAAAGTTGAAAAAAAAAAAGAAAAAATATGGAAAGGAAAAATGAAAAAAAGGAAAAAGGAAAAAAAATAAAAGGAAAAATAAAAAATAAAGAAGAAATTTTTTTTAAAAAAGCAAAAAGAAGGAAAAATAAAAAAGAAAAAGAAAAAGAAAAGAAAAAAGGAAAAAAATTTTAAAAATTAAAAAAGAAAAAGTGAAAAAGAAAAAGAGAAAAATAAAAATAAAGATGTAAAAAAATAAAATCAAAAAAATTTTTAAATTTTTTCCTTTTTTCCTCACTTTATTTTATTTTTTATTTTTCCTTTTTCTTTTTCTTTCCATTTTTTAATTTTTCTTTTTAATTTCCTTTTTTATTTACCTTTTTATTTTTAAATTTTTTTCCTTCTCACTTTTTCTTTTTATTTTTACTTTTAAATTTTTTCTTTTTCTTTTTCTTTTTCTTTTTCTTTTTCTTTTTCTTTTTATTTTTTATATTTTTCCTTGTCTTTTTCTTTTTTCTTTTCTTTTTTTTTCTTTTTCCTTTTTTTAATTTTTCCTTTTTATAAAGAAAAAAGGAAAAAAGGAAAAGAAAAAGAAAAAGAAAAAGCAGAGAAGAAAATAAAAGGCACTATTATAGTAATTTCTAGTGCCAAGAATGCTTCTCTGCATCTCTGAGCATGGGAAAAAAATCGAAATTTGAAATGATTTGAATTTGCTGTGCCTGTCAGCAATGGCTCCTGTGTGTGCTGTGTGCCCTTCCCTGCTCTGTTATCAGCTCGGCTGGGAGCAGCAGGGCAGGGCAGGGCAGGGCAGGGCAGGGCAGGGCAGGGCACAGGCCTCAGCCACCCATGGGGACGTGGCCTTAGTTCACGGCAATGGGACACTGCCTTAGCCACCCATGGGACACCACCTTAGGCCAGGGCCCAAGGGACACGGCCTTAGCTCAGGGCAATGGGACACTGCCTTAGCTCAGGGCAATGGGACACTGCCTTAGCTCAGGGCAATGGGACACTGCCTTAGCTCAGGGCCCAAGGGATACTGCCTTAGCTCAGGGCAATGGGACATGGCCTTAGGCCCGGGACCAAGGGACACCACTTTAGCTCAGAGCCCATGGGACATGGCCTTAGCTCAGGGCAATGGGACACCGCCTTAGCTCAGGGCAATGGGACACTGCCTTAGCTCAGGGCAATGGGACACCGCCTTAGCTCAGGTTCCATGGGGCACTGCCTTAGGCCCAGGCCCAAGGGACACTGGCCTCAGCCACCCACGGGACATCACCTTAGGCCAGGCCCAACGGCAGCTCCGCCGTTCTGCTTCTTCACTGCTTGCTGACCGCTCCGCACATCACCGACTGCCCTGCTTTAGGCACACCCCGGCAGTCGCCAAAGCCTTCTCTGCAGAGCTTTCCCGTGGTAAAGGCAAATATTTATATCTGCTGTGCTCTTGGAGGCTCTGGATATGATCAGCTCTTAAGGCAAGATTTAGCTGAAAGGGCTGATTTATTAAACTGGATAAACAAAGGCCTGTGGAGCAAGTTAATTCAGTCTAAGTAAAGCATTGAACTCTGCGGAGTACACACCAGATCACAGCATATATGTATATGTATATAAATATATATTATATATATCCCATGTAATTCCTGCAGTCCAAAGCACACACACCAGATCACAGCATATATGTGTATGTATATAAATATATATATATATATCTCCATGTAATTCCTGCAGTCCAAAGCGGGATCCCTGGGCTGGGATCCCATCTCAGCCCCAGGAGAAATGAGCCCTGAGCCAGGCCCGGTGTGTGTTAGGCACTGTAGATATTAATTAGCACATGTCCTGCTCTTTAACAAACCCACTCAGGCCATCCACTGCCACCTCAAGCACATGGATCCCTTCGGCTGCCGGCCCTGCTTGTGCTCCGTGCCTCAGTTTCCCCATCTCAAAACACCCACCACAGGGATGGTTTTGACTACAGGGATCTTAAAATTCTGGGATGAAGGAGGTTGGCAAAAGAGTTCTGATTTGAACCTGTGGCTGAGGGTTTGAGCCAGAGTTTTTTCCTATTGACACAACCCTCGCGTCGATCCTTGCTGCTATAGAGCTTTAGCTCTAAACAGCGTGGGTTTTTTCTTCTTTTCTGTGAGTTGGGCTTGAATCGTCAATTATTTGCTCATAAGTATGCTTTCATGGCTGATGCTGGAGCAGACTCAAGCAGTTTTTATTTTGGTACTTGGATTAATTAGCTGTTTTTGGAAGAGGGAGGCAGGGCAGAGATTCATTCTTGCTGCTCATCACATATTCATTATTTACATTTTTCAGTATCCCGAGTAACTCGGCACAGAAAACAAGTAAATGAAGACTGAAACATACACAAAACATCTGGAGCTGCTGCAATTCCGTAGTTATCGCCACTCGTTCTCAATGCACAGAGTGCCTGTTGGAAAGGCCATTCATATATTGGCCCAATAGAGATTTTTCGTGTCAGATTATTCCAGTGAGCCCCCCCATCCTCCTGCCCCATCTGCCTGGCTCAGGGCTGACCTTGACTCCACACCAAAAGCCAAAGCAGGAAAATTGTTGGGTTTTGGGAGGAGCAGCCTCTGGAGCTCCTGGCCCAGGACAGTAAATACAGCTGGGCACATTAGGGCTGCTGAATAATTGATGTGATGACTCTTCAAAATAGTAAATCCCACCCCCCCAGTCCACTCCATCCTTCTCCAGCTCATGTGAATACTTAGGAAGCTTTACTAAATGCACAGACGTTGTAATTGTTCTAAAATGTTGAGTGAAATACTTGTGTCTCACTCTGCTCACTGTTCATGTGGCCACAGGGGAGGAAAGAGGAAAGGGAAGGGGAAATGGGAAAAGGAAAGGGAAAGGAAAAGGAAATGGAAATGGGAAAGGGGCAAAAGGGGGAAAAAAGGGGGAAAAAGGGGGGAAAGGGAAAACTAAATGGGGAAGGAAAGGCAGAAAGGCAAAGGAGAAGAGGAAGTGAAAGGGAAGGGGAGAAGCTTTCCCCTTGCTGGGCACATGGCAGGGCAGTGGGCAGCTCCCGGGCAGGGGCACCAGGACAGCCTCCTCTCCCAACACTTGGCCTTTTGCAGTTCATTTTGGAATTCACGGTGCTGGGAATAAGTGTGCCTGGCTTCACCACCTGGCCCAGTTGTGACAGTGGAGGGTTTTGCTCAGAGGAAGCAAATCTTTGCATATTTATGAACATAATTGTTTATGGCGAAAGATACAAAGAGGAGAAGTTGATTTGGGATGCACAGAGAACTGGAGCAAACAAGCCTGGCTCCCCATGGGGCTTTGCTGCAGCCCCAGAGATCTCTGCCTTTAATGCTCCTGGATTGTTAACAGCCAGGAGAGGGTGGGGAGAGCCTGTCTAGGGGAAAACAGCAAAAATCTCCCAGTTTCACTTTCATAATTTGGAGTTTCAAACCAATGTTGACGACAATGTCATTATTGCTGAGCATCTGCTGGGCTCAGGGAATAAAATTCCTTTTATTTGTCTCCAGTGTCAGGATTTGCAAGTGCAAGAGATTTTCAAGAGCTTGTCTCAGTCCCTGTTTGTATGCAAATCATGTTGTAACATTTCTTAGACTAAAAGACCTGATTTTCACTATCATCAGTCAAAGCATCTGTCAGCCTTGTCAGAATAGAAAGACTTTGATTCTTTCAGGTCAAAACAACCCAAAATTATTGTTAGAATATTGAGGCGGTTTTAAGACATGAAGATTACAATGAAAATTGCTCAAACCCCATTTTTCCTTTCAATGAAATTTAAATTTTTATTTTATTTCCACATGTAACACGATTTTTTTTCACAGGTGACAAAGTTTTAAAACCGGAGTTCAGTGCAATATTCCAGATCTCTGTAATCAGGCAGGGAGCAGTACTGGATTCAATCACATGTATAGGAGAAAACTGGGATGAGGAATGAAACAAGCTAAAGAATGGGCAAAAATAATACAAAATTGAGTGGGAGCTTGTGTCAGGGCTTGAAGGCAGCAAGTGGAGTTCAAGTCCCTGGGTTTGCTGGACATAAAGAAACTGGTTTGAGGGTCTGGCCTGGGGCCAGTCTCTCCACGAGCCGGTGGGAGGAGGCTGCCCAAGGGGCACTGAGCATCCACCTCCAGCACAGAAAACAGATGGATTTTCATTTACAGAGGCACAAGGCTCTCTCTCTCCTGCACACACACATGGAGCTCTACATCACAGCCTCCACCGTTTATATGAGGAGCTGTGAGGAAATAACATGTTATAATAACAGCATGGATATATCCCTCGAGCTCAGAATGATAAGGCAGTAATCAAGTTTCACCAATGTGAAGAAAGATTTCCCAGTACTCTTTCCCAAAGATAAGCATGTTCTGGGACCAGCATGATACCTTCTCCCCAGCAGCACACAGTTTTCCAGAGAAGCGATGCTCCCAATAGCCACTACATTAAACTATAGGCAGAATATCCAGTTCCAATTCAGCTCCCCATGTGCTTCCCTCCAACAGCCCCGATAACCACCTTGCCTTCATTTTCATACTGCATTATTTATTCATAGCACCCTGGGAAATGAGGAGCCTCAGGAGCAGTGGGAGCAGACTACATACCCACAGAAGTAATATTTCCCTCTCACTGATGCGTTACCGTCGTTTTCCCAGCACAGGACTGTGCAAATGGATTGCCCACCAGCATCTTCCCAGGCCTCTGCCCACCTGCAGAGCACACACTTCTTATTCTTCTCACAGAGCACAGCACAAGGCACAGAGGGCATTTTCTCAACTCAGTCTTGATTGCTAATTTCCTCCCTCAGACTGTGTGTCTCTGTATTTCAGGCTTTCAGAAGCCTGAATTTCTGAGGTTTGTGGCTGGCTGACCCATCCATCCTGCCAAATGCCATTTGTACCAGCAAGTTTGAACCTTGGATGGGCAAGCCCTTGAGCAGGAATGTGAACACTCACTCCTGGGCATGCCAACATGACTCTGCAAACACAGAATCATGGAATGGTTTTCTTGGAAGGGACCTTAGACATCATCCAGTTTCACTTCCCCTGGCCCAATGGCTTTTCTTGACTTCCTCCACATTTCCAAGGTCAGTCACCAAGTCCTGAATACCAGGAGGGAAATGCGAACACCTCTCCAACTGGTTTTGGACTACTGAAACATTTAATGCCAAGGCCATTTGGTCCTTGTCTCCAACTTTGAGCTAAAAATATCTTTCTAAAAGGCTCAGGTGAGAAAGGAAAAGAGCATTTAAAGTTCTTACAAAAAAAAAAAAAAAGGAGATACAAATTCCTGTGAGATTTTTGCCTGTTTCATGCCATAGCTTCAATCCCATAATTAGGTCTCCTGTCACTTCACTTGATGCTCTGTCCCATTTATCTGCAGCTTTTTGACCCTGTTTTCGTATCTGGTGATACTTTTTTCCATTACCATTCTCAAAAGAAGACAAAAAAAAGGATTCTTGACCTTCACTCTGATGACTGCAATATGTAAGAACTGTTTTAACTTTCAAAGGAGATGATCCTAGTGTCAGGCTAGGATATCTATAAATAATATATATAATGAATATCAATAAATATATATATAAATTGTATATATGCATATACAATATCTATAATATCTATAATATCGATAATATATATATATTATATATATGTATCTATATACATGTATATATACATATATAAATAATATATATATACACATATATAATACGTATATAAAAAGCAGAATGTACATAAAGTAATGGCATCCATAGAGGAGACAAGCCCCAGTCAGTGCCCCAGTGGTCTGATGGGCTCTCCTGAAACTGGACCCTAAAAGGAGAGGGCAGTATTGGATTCAAGAAGTCTGATTTTTTGGGCAAACCACATAAATGCAGGCAGTGGCTGCAGTGAAAAGCTGGGACACGGAGGACGCCTGCTTATCTTGCAATTAAATCGCAGTCAAAATTTATTAACAGTGAAGGACCTTCTTGCCTGTGAAATGGTACATGCTTCCGGGCAAATCCAAGCAGCGAAACCATGTTCCCAAATGCCAGATCTAAGAATAGATGAGCCTAATGTCAACTGCATCGCCTTTTTATCTGATAGATGTTTATTAAGTGAAGACAGAATATCTGTTGCATAAAAGCAAGCCACCTGCTGCCAAAGAGCCACCTTCCCTCTGCCACAGACAAATGTGTTCGCAGCTCATTTATGCTCACACTGTACTCCAAGTCACACTGTGCTTGCCAAATTTTGAAAGACCAGATTTCTCAGTGCTAAACAACCCCAGAAGGAGTTACCTCCTCCTCTGGGCATAAACACCCAGTGACGGCCACAGGCCCCTTGGAGCTGCTTCTGGCCAGGCCAGTGAGACCAGCTGGAGAGAATCTGCAAAAGGCTAGACCCAGGCTATTTGGGACAGAAATCTCATGTAATGAACTCCTCCTGTGGCCCTCCTCCATTTGCAAATACAGAT
Organism: Acanthiza pusilla; assembly: GCA_036630365.1. Lineage (NCBI taxonomy): Eukaryota > Metazoa > Chordata > Aves > Passeriformes > Acanthizidae > Acanthiza > Acanthiza pusilla. The sequence continues at coordinate 6,945,012 of JAXCHO010000001.1, forward strand.
CTCGGGCTTGTCCATATTGCTGCCAACAGTTTCATCCCTCTGGTGACAGGTCCAGCTCCAGCCACCAGCACCTGGCTCTGATTTCCACAGCCATCCCTCCCAGCAGCACAATTGCCCAGGCTGAGGCTGCTCTCCCTCCCGCCCAAGTGTCAGGCCGTGTGGCCATGTCCCCCAGGAGGGATGAGCCAGCAGCAGCAGGAGCACTTCACCTGGCTCACAATCAGCCTTGGCATCTCCATGGCAACTCCAGCGGATGCTGCATCCCTAATGGCTCCCGAGGCACCACCGCACTCACGAGGAGCAGTTGCAATCAACTTCTGTCTTGGTCATCTCCAAGGGGGCAAGAGGATAATGCAGAAGAAATTAGTAAGAGGCATTGAAACCACTTTGAACGGTGTAATTGCCTCAACAATTCCTCTGGATTACAATTAGTCTGTTCCTTAAAATGCACAATATTTTTCATGTCTCTCAGCTTTTGCTCTGCTGCTGCTGCTCACTGCTGCCCTGGGCATGTCCATGGAGGAGGCTGAAGGGGCCTGAGTGGGATATGCCACGCTCAGACCAGGTCACCGAACCAGGTTGGGGTTTCACCAACAGGACATGACAGACCCCAAATGCAAGCATAGAAAATCAAACAGCTGCAGCATGTCGGGGGAGAAGTGTTTGAAAACCTGCTGGAGAATTTGTGCTGTAAAAAACCTACAATCAGTCTCATTGTAAGGCACGAGGGAGTCCTAACAACTTCTCAGTCATAGGCTCAGTCCTGCCCACAACAGCACATCAAAACCCCAGCCTTTCACTAAGTCTGTTACAGGTAGGTGATCATGCTGCAGCAACCCCTGAGGGGTTTTGTGTTTCCAGCTAAGTGAAAAGTGAATTTTTCATGCACAGGCTGCTGGGCAGCTCTTCCTGGGAGCCACATTGCCACGGGGATTTGCACCCCAGCATTGGAGCAGGAATACACCTGACACCACCCAGGCACCCCCAGAGCAGGTGATGTCCTTCCTCATTGCTGGGGAGCATCCCTGAGGATCACAGGGCAGGATTTAGCTGTCCATCACTACTCAGGAGCAAAAAGGCATTTCTGTCTCATGGCTCACATCCTACTCACCCCCAGGCTCTGTGGTGGGAGTTCTCCCTGCCAGCCCCTCCAGCTCCACACGCCAGGATTTCAGGGAAAGCAAATTACACTGGTTTTGGGGTTAACATGTTTGCATTCATATTCCAAGCCTTGCTTTCACATCTATAACTCATTTTCCAGCATCTTCAAGCAAATTTCACACTGTTGGAAAAATGTCAAGGGTTTAATCTGATATGTGTGATACTTACTGATGCCACTAGGGAGGGAGATGATCGTATCTTCCACTTCCCATCATGTTTCTTGCAGGAGTGAAAACATATCAGGAGAATTCACTGGGTTTCACTGTACTTGGTACATGCAAATGAACACAAATCAAACTCTCTGAGGAGCACAGACAAATAACTTTGCATATAAGAGACCCAAGCTTATGCGAGGGAAAGCTTATCTGTTTTTTCCAGTTGCATTAGATAGTGTGAGGGAATGTGGCTGTGCCAGTGAGCCTTTCCACGGCTGTGACCTGCATCAGAGAGCAGGACCTGAAGCCTAGGACCAGCCTCCTGCAAGCCTCATGCTTGGCTTCAGCTGGATTAAGAGTGGAATTAAAGACAGCAGGAAAAAAGATGAAAGCTGTAATGAAGCATCAATACTGGGATTTTTGCTGAGATTAATGTTCTCCCTACAATATCAGCGAGCAAAGATTCCCTCAAATCTGCAAGAATTCCAGAGAGGGCTTTCACACACAGCAGAGAAGTCAGTGGCAATCTTGTGCCACAAAACAAAACAAGCAGAAGGATGCAAGCAGAAACATTCTTTCTGTTTTGCATTGATTTAAAACCCAGGGTTTAAAACAAAGTGGCTGCAGACTGCAGGTTAATGGTTTGCAGAGCTGTGCTGGGGCTCCCAGGAGGTCTCAGAGAGGGGTGGCAGGACTGATTTGGGCATAGTTGCCCTGTGGTCTGGGTATGGTTGCCAGATGAGCCCACAGAGCCACGCAGGAGCTTTGTGCCATGAGGGCTTTGTGCCATGAAAACAGCTGAAGGATCTCAGTGTGCCCAGTGCCAGAGGGAGCAGGGATGTGCTGCAGGCTGGAGCCCTGGCTGCTCACACTGTGCTCAGGCAGCCGAGCTTGCACCAATTCACACCCCAGCAGAATTAATGGCTCCAGTCAAGCCCTTTGCTGCGTGAAGTCCTTTCCTCTGCTGAGAAAATAAATGCTCTATTTTAAAGCTTGGGATGTGGTGAGCTGAGAAAGAAAAAGGTTCAATATTTGAATTTTGGTCCTAGCCTGACCACCTGCAAACCTGGAGGGGGGCAGGAAGCAGGGGCAGGACCAATACCAAGTGGGGGGGAGGGCACCCATCGCTGGATGGAGATGGCATGTCAAATGTCACCCAGCCTGGCCAATCCAATGCCCACATTGCTGCTGGCAGCCCTCGTGGGCCTGTGGATTAAATTCAGCTATCACTAATGCATGGCATTCCACTGATATCCAAATATCAATCAATATTATTGACTTCAGTAAATTTTCCTCTGAGCCTATAACAGTAATTTAATTTTGCCCAGACCAAATTAGAAAAAGCAGGCTGCATGAAAGCAATATTCCTAAGGCTTCATTTCGGAAAGACATTTGGATCTCAGAAATAGGACTTGAAGTGTTTGTAGCAAGGAATATGCTTAATTAGATTCATGTCTGAGAAGTCCCCAGCTGTTCTGCAGACAAACAGAAATATCTGAAATTTCTTCCAGCTCTATGGAGACACAGAGATTGGCTCCTCTCCCTGTTGCCCCAGTCTGAGATATTTGCACGTATGATTATTATCTGGTGCTGTTTCAGACAATACAAGATGCCACACAATCTCTGAGCAAATATTCCAGCATTTTGTTTCATGATTACTTCCACCCTGTTCACTTCAGCATCTGAAATATTCTTTGTTATTTTTCTTTTTCATGTGAAAGGCTTTCTGGAAGTTGGATGTAACACACATTCATTATGAAATGAAAATACCTCATGTGTTCAGGATGGAAAAAAAAATCCCTGGCTTTCAAGAAAGCTTTGTGAGCTTATTAAAAACAAGAGCGCTTGCTATGTGTGTCATTCTGCCAAATGAAAAATTCCCTCCTTGCTTCTCAGGCTTGTAAGCTGCTTTGTGTGCTCAAGACATCCCTTTCCAGTGTCCAGCACATTTGCATCATTAGTCCAACTTGGAATAAAATATTAGCTGCCTTGTATCAACAGAAGGGGACTGCAGGGCAGCCACACCTTGGCTCCATCTTCATTGGGAAGGGATCCTGAAAAAGTCACCAGTGACAATGCCCACCCAGCCTTGGGACTTTGGGAGCAGACCCCCATGCCACAGGGATCCATCCTACCCAAGCCATGCATCTGGGGAGAAGTTGAAACAGGAACTGTGTGCCAAAACCACAGCAGGCCATAAACACCACAGCTCGAGGAGAAGCGAGCCATGACTGCCTCCAAAATCCACATCCCTGGGGCACTGCGGCAAGTCCAACCACATGTGGAAAGATGCAGTCTGGGAACTTCAGCTCCAGATGCAATTTCCAGGCCCACCTCACCTCACCAGCCCAGCCACCTTCCCCTTCTCTTCCTTGTCTCCCCATTAGTCACCCCAGCCCTGTTTTTAGGGCTCCCAGCCCCACTGATGCTTTGAGACAAATCATGCCGTGCATGGTGGGGGCTGGTGAATGCAAGGGTGGGTCCTTCACTGCCTGCGTTCCTCTAATTTCTTCTGCCACACCTTGAACTTCCCCATAGCCCATCCAACAGTCCAGGCTGGGCTGGGAAGAGGTGTGGACAGACACTGTCAGATCAGGCAGCCAGCCACTGCCCACGGAGGAGTCCAGCTGGGCATCCTGGCACAACCAGCTGCCGTGCTGCTGGGTACAGCCCTGAGCAGGGGGCATTTGGGAATGGAGCTCTTACCGAGGCTGTCCCAAGGAGCTGGGGTTGGATCCACAGCACAGCATGGGGACAGGAGAACATCAAACACGACTGATCCTCAGGAAAGGGAGGTTAACCCCTTACTGCCAAAGGTACCCAAAACAGGGTGTCTCTGGTGGGACGTCAGACAAGGAATATTGCCTCAAACCCTGCTGTAGCTGGGCTGGATCTCACAGTGAGCAACACACAGTGCAAGGATCAGACTGACAAAGTGCATCCATGCAGATCACCTCCAGCAGTCAGTGGAACAAGTCAAGGAACTCACCCAGCAATTCACCCCATGTGGCTGCAAAAGCCTGCATTTCATCTGACTAAGGATGAGATGAGTAACAGCAACTACAGGGATGAATAAACACTTCAGGAGCTTTGAAGAGTTGCTCTCAGTAAGCAGCAGCAGCATTCATTATCCCACGGTCACCTGAAATGGGTGCTCAGTCTCCCTTGCCACACTAGGAGCCAAGTCAGTCCATTGGTCAGTGGTGGCATTCAGGTGGGTGGGTTGGAAATTTGGGACTATTCAGTACTGAATCACTCACAGCTAACGTGCTATGGCAGACCACACTCTCTCTGCAAAGCTCTCTCTTCCCCCTAGTTCTTCATTCCCATTTACCTCACAAACAATTAAGACTGTTTAAGAAGATAATAATTTTGGACTTTGAAGCTTTTTTCTCTGATCTGTGTTTTTTTGCTTAAAATATAACTTCAAATATTGTGGCATTCTGAATGTTTTCTGTTTCAGTAACAAGATGCTAATTGTAATTAGTTTTATCATGGTGGAAATTAAAAAATCTGCTCTGAATGCATGCCTTTGAATTTAGTTAAAAGCTACTTTTTGAGCTGACAATCACTTTGACTTTAGCTTGTGAGAAAGAATCAAGTTTTAAACTTACGGGAAAAGCTCATTTTACTGCAGGGTTGAGAATCCACTGTCTCAGAGCTCACTGGCATTGAGAGGTGCTAGCGAGAGCCAGAGCAAATATTTCTCTGGGCTCCCACTTTCAAGCAGTATGTTTTAGATTACACTTGAGTGGATTCAGGAGAGGAAACGGGGTGGTGGGTGGAAAGGATGCGAGTAGGTAAGAATGAAAGGAGGCAGTGCATGGAAAATTGGAAGGAAACAGTCAACTAAAGGAAAAAATAGATGCACAGAAAGGGTGAGGAGGTACTGGCAGGATTGAGAGTAGATCATACAGACAGCTCAGAGTTACATGTACCAGACTGAATAGATAAGAATAACAAGGAACTGTATAAGGATAATGTATCAAAGGATTGCTGCTGGGCACTTCAAAAATTGCTGTGAGTCACCAGAAGCAGGATGACGAAAACAGGAAAAGGGGAACGAGCGAGAGGAAAACACCAAGATGATAGTAACAATAAAAGATGTTAAAATAGTCAGTATACAGACCAAAATATTCAAAATACGTTATTTTCATGTTTGGACAACTGTACAGGAAAAGAGAGGCACCCTGTGCCCAGGAAAGAGGATGTGACTGGGCAGAGGCTGTGCCCAGTGGGGAGCTGGTGTCAGGGATGGGGGCAGGAGCCAGCCAGGGCTCAGGCTCTGCACAAACCAGCACCACACATGGCACAAACCCACTGTGCCCACCCTCCTGCTCCATCCTACCAGGAACCAAACCTGGCTCCACTGCACTGTGGGGAATTCCTGTTGGGCAGTGGGTTACCTTGCACCAGAAGCTAATCCTTTGTGTGAGTCCTTCTGTGGATGATGTGTCCTCTTCCACCAGCCAGAACACGCTTCTCCTTTTGAGGATGGGATGTCTGTGCCCTGCAGATCATTCCCATGGCCATAGGCAGGATGCAATATGTATTACAGCAACCTGCAGAACCCAGGTAGTGCTACAGGGACATAGAGAAGTTATGAAAAAGAAGCCTCTATTGAACATGAACTTCTGCAGTCAGATTCTCAGATGGGTGAGAGCAATGACTGCTTTGCAAAACAGCAACTGAGGGCAAGGCTGCCTCTAACTCTGGGGATAATTGTCATGGAAACTACAAGTAAAGTAGCACAAAACACAAGTAGGTAGGAAAAAGGTAGCTGAAAATAGCTGCTCCAGGAATATTTCTTTGCAAAGGTTCTAGACATTAAAAGGCAACTGAATAAACAGCTTAGTAATTTTAGATGTTCTTGGAAAATGTATTTTAAAGGGAAAAATGGGGCAAACCACAAAACTACAGCTCAGGGAACGCTCCAGGAGAAAAAAAATCTCTGAGAGAAAAATGAGTGCAAGTAAGACTCCTACAAGATTTATAATATTCATACCTACAGATGTATAGACAGATAAACTAATGCATGTGTGTGTGATTACATATATACAGCACAGAGTACGTATTTTTTAACTACACAGAGTGTATACATACATAGGTGTATACACAATATATACACACTACTGGAAAAAAATACTGAAATCAAATCTTTCCTGCATCTAGCTGAAGATGAGAGGGTTTCTCAGAGGTTAACTTGACTGAAGTCCAAGGCCTTGAGCAGGAAAGCAAGTTGTCTGATGAGTTGGACCAGTGTCGAAATGGCATCTGCCCAAGGATGGCTGTGACCAGAAAACACACAGAGGGTGAGATCCAGCACCCAGACAGCAGAATGGATTTGTGCCAGAGAGCCTCCAGCTGACGGGGAGGCAGTTGGCAATTCCCAGCAAGCTGAGATGCCACAAACCAGGACACCTTCGTCTCTGCTCAAAAAGCAGCAAACTGCATTTTGCAAAGTGCCTTTTCCTTGCTCCAAGGAACACCTCCCCGTGCCAGACGGACGGTGGCACATCCGGGGATATCCTTCCAGCCAAAACTGCTGGTATAAGGAGCTGCAAGCACAGGCGAAGGAGCAGGGGTGCCAGTCCAAAAAGTGGAGCAGCAGGTACAACCTCTATGTGATGGCACTGGGAATGGCAGGGCAGGATTTAGCGTGAACATGGAGGAAAGCAGGTGAGATGTGGAGGCACTGTCATGCAGGTCACACTAGGAAAACATTAAAGGTGGTTTATGCACTTGGAGAGGAATGAATTGAGTTGTAACAGGGAGAAGTGTTAGCTGGAAGATGTGAGAAGCAGCAGAATGTATGTTACATCACACAGCAGCACACACTGCTGGCTGGGGTTAGGACAATCCCACCCCAGTTTTTGTGGCATGCTGGAATAAACAGTGAATTAACCAGGAATAATCCTGTGACAGCAAATTGTATATATGTCCTAGTAAGTGCCAAGCAGTGTGTGTCAGCAGGCAAGACAAAAAGAGTTCAAGGTGAGCACCAGAGGTGTTCTGGCATTGCAGCAGGTTCAGGTGAGTTGTGGGGGGGATTTCAGAGGTTGGTCATATCCACACCATGTAAAATATAATGATCAGTTAACTCAAATGACACCCCAAAAGGAGGCAACAGCAGAAGAACCATTTCATGCACTAGAGGTGATTGCTACTCCCAAGTGCAAGGAACTGGGAAAAAAGAAAGGTGCAGAGAGCAAAAGATGAGGAGGGGAAGGTCAAGGGAGAGGTGAAAGAAAAATGGAAATGGAGAGAAAAGTAACCCTAGCTAAGAGGCAATTCTAATCAGCTACAAGGGGAGAGTTCAATGCAGCCCCAGCTGCAGAGCAGTGTGCCATGGGGACTGGAGAAAAACTGCCACAGCAGCAGAGCCTGGATGCTGCAGCCAGTCAGGGCTTTACAGGGCACTGACCAGCTATTTATGAAATACCATGGAGGCAGAGGTTTCTTCTGAGAGTTTACAACATAGAAAGACACCAAAAGGAATTAATTACGTGGGGTTTTTTACTCAATAATGTCAAGTCAAAGCTCAGGAAGATTAAATATGCAACCAGAAGTCACCTACATTGATGTAATGCCACTAATAACAGTAGCATTTATAGAGGGCTAAATCACGCCTTCCTTGCTTAAGGCCTTTCTCTCTGACCTTTGAAGGTTTGATCTCGAGACATGATGTAAATCATCTGGAGAGTTTTCTTCACCTCTGCTGGGTGAAGGATATTCCTACTCTGTGAAAGCAGAGTTAGTCTTGCAAATAAAAGAAAGAAATATACAGGAGGTATTTACCTTTCAGGGCACCTGAGTTCTCTGCTTCCCAAGGTCACTCAGACACCTCTGTGCAAGGGCAAAGCTCTTTCCATCAACTGAGGAGGATCCTTCAGCACTGAAGAGATGGACTCTTAATTCCAGATGGTTTGAATTTTCTGCTCACTTACTAAAACCAACACAAAACACCCTAAAGGAACAATCCAGCTATTTTCACCAAAACTGAAGTTTCTCAGGCTAGCAACTTGCCCACTAGTAAAAGCAAAACATTGAGGGACATCAGTGCCCAGGCACAGGGGCACAGCACAGTGTGTACCCTGAAATCCCAGTCTGGGACTGGTCTGGGACTCACTGTGCACTCAGCAGAAGGAAACAAGAGCACCTTCCTCAGTTAAATTGGTGTTCAAGCCTCTGGGAATTTGGCAGGTGCTCTCTAGGTACCACAACAGTCTACAGAAACAGCCAGAGCTAAATTCCCCATGTTTTAGAGAAGTGCCTTGCCCTGTGAACTTACCAGGATGTTCAGACTGTGGTCACTTCAACACTGGGTTTATTTCAGACGACAACAGAATATTAAATCATCACACCATTGTTTGTGTCAAACACCACTTGCCTTAATTAATAAATGTGTGTCTGGTTTGCTATGAGATCTCAATAGAAGTTACACAACACTTCTCAGCCAAGTGCTTTTCCTTGCATGATGTGAAAATCACTTGTGTTATAAAGAGTGAAAAAAAACAACAAACAAAAAACCCCAGGCTGTGTGTTTGAAAAGAAGCTGTGGAAAACACATCAATATCTGCAATTACAGTGGCAGCTGCTGCTCTGTGAGCAGTCAGGGATGGAGGCTGCTTTTCCATGGATCCCATACCCCTTCTCCCCACTTTGCGCCATCCCCACTATGGTGAGGCTCCCAGCTCTTCCTTCCTCTCCTCCTCACTCCTATGTATTTCCCATCCCTCCATGCATCCTGCAATGGCCACATTCCCTAAAACACCAGCTGAGCAAAATGCACAGAACACACTCACGGCAGGGCAGGATGGTGTGAGTTCGCCAGAATGGCTGATCCTCCCAGTTTGGATCTGCCCTCCCTGATCTCACATAACTTCGAGGAATTTGACATTACTGAGAGCTCGTGACATCTATCAGATCTGGTTCAAGCTGACCAAGGGGTTCAAAGGCATTAGAGCACAGAAACACAGGCTGATGGCAGAGGGTGTAATTGCATGAGACTCCTGCTTGAGAAAAAGAAGCTTAAAAAAATCATCAAAGGACAAAAGTCACGCTGGAACCACAGGGAAGGCTGACAAGGCTGAGCTAAGGAGGAAGAAAATGGAGTAACTCCCCAGAGGACTGAAAGATTTCAAATTCCTTGCTCTCCATTTCAAATTATCGCAGTAAACTGATAACTATCACACCAACCCATCAACAACCTGAGGATTTAAATAAGCTTTTTGCTACCAGCACACATAAACCCCAATGAATCCAAACAGATGGTTTATTTAAAGATCACATTATATGTACTACAATCAATATCCAGATTATGCCAGGACTGCTGCAAGGAAAAAGATATCATTTTAGGCATGTAAAACCCCTCCAGTTTGGACAGAGACAGGGCAAGAGTAATCAGCACTTCTTAAGTCTTAGAAACGTAGTGAAAGAGCTGAAGTGTGTGTAATTACCAGTGAGAGGCATTGTAGCAAAGCAGATAAAGTTAATTATACAGTGCAGGAGCGTTTGCAGTTGATGTGGTAGTAATCATAGTCAACAGAGAAGTGCCCAACAGAAGGATCCATATACAATAAAAGCAATCATGGGGTGAAAGTGTACAGCACAAATTACCTAAAAAACAAAGGCAGACACAGACTCACAGCTGGAGCCGTCAAATCTTAATGAGGATTTGTGGATTTCTACATGCAGTAGGATACCTTAAGCAGCAGCACACCTTACCCTGTGCATGGTATCCCCCTCAAACTGTCACATCAGTCTGGAGGAGGTATCAATATTTGTGCTCCACGCGGGCCAGATCCAGCACCAGCCTGTGGTAATATTGATGCCATTTATCATGGGAAACACTGGATGCTGTTGCTGTGTATGAAACAAATACATCAGTGGGTTAGTCTAGAGTATCTGTTTTCTGAAACCAAATCTATACTTAGGAGAAAAGACACAACAAACAGACCTCACTTTGATTTCAGGCTCATAGGCTGCCATCTCCTACGGACCCTTCCAGGTCTGCATCCACCACTCTGCATTGTAACAGGTGAGCTGGAACACAGGGTCTGAAACAAAAGGCTCAAGCATAAAACATTTGTGTGTGTGTCTATTTACACGTCTCCACAAATGTCACTTCAGTGTCTCTTGGTTTGATGATAGGACAGACACTGAGCAGGATTTCACTTCCCTGTGCTGGCAGCAGTCTCTCCCACCCCGCAGTACAGCCATTCCACCCAGGCGCTGTCACTTGCTGCATGTCTTCATGGCACCAAATCCTCTGGGTTCTCACCTATTCAGAAAGAGCTTCTCCCCCGAGATTTCCTGAGGCAATAGTGTTAAATATACCCAGCCTCAGGCAGCAGCATGCCATCACCCTTCCCAGCACCCAGGGCTGCCAGAGGTGTGGAGGAAAGGAAGAGGTTCCTCCACTGGCCCTACCTGTCAGTTTGATTTCTCATGGCCATTACACATTAACAGCTTTTCAGATCTCTAAGTAACGATGCAGTTTCATCCTCTCCTCCCAGGACAATAAACTCCCCCAATACTGATGTTTGTTGGAACACCCTGACTAATGCTGCAAAAGACTTAATTTGGGCACTATGTAAAATGTCCTTCCAAATAAGGATTTATTGATTTGAAAATATGCAAGGAAAGAAATTACACTAGCTGCTGTGAAACAAATACTTGGCTGATCAGATGCAATTAGCAGCATGGAAGGGATGACAAAAGAATATGAGGGAGGTCAAGAGATGCAGAAATTCCACTCCAAGGGCATTTTCTAGCTGTCCTTATGCTGGTGCCAGGGCTTGTCTAACACCAGCCAGCCTGTGGAGCTGCACTAGCAGAGGGCTCGACCCTGTGCTTTTCACTCCTTGCTGACACAGACTGTAGTTTCTGAGAGCCAGACTTCCTGAGACAACAGCCATATCTATGCCAACAATAATTACCTAGGAAAACAGGCAACTTCTAGGAGCTTATTCCGAAGAAATCAATGCCTAACACTTGTATGCTTATACAGTGCAGCTGTGAGTATTGCTGTCAACACTTTCACTACTGAAGGGCGAAGAATGAAGCCAGACGTGATTCAAGTGCCATCTTTTCCCAAGTTCAGTTACACCAGCCCTGCAAATGAAACAAATGCACCAGCCTTGAAGATGCCTGAGGATGACAGCAAGGTATGAAAGAGTAATTGGTATTGCTGAGGTGAGCCTGCAGCTCACAGCGTGGTGGCTGCACACAAAGAGCTCTTCGTTACAGCATGGCCAGGCCAAACAGCTCCCAGGGCCCTTCATGCCTTCTGCAATGGGAATTAAAGTCACTGAGCAGCATTTGGGTCCAGTCCTGGGTCCTGCTGCTGATCCTGATCTGCTGGCAGAGGATGCTCACAGTGCCAGGGCGGTCCCTGTCTCTGAAGCCCAGGAAAGCCAGGTAGGGCTGCAGGAGCTCCCTGGAAAGGGGAGCACTCTGTGCCCTGCTGCTGATTGATGGGAGCTTTTCCCTTTGGGGGCTGGGACAGAGGAGCTGCTGCACTCAGCAGGGCTGGACAAGCAGAGGGATCGGTGACAGGCACGGTCCCTGGCTCCCTTGGTGGCACCGGCAAGCAAAATACTCAGATCCTGACACTGCCATAAGGGGCATGTTTTACATCCCTGCCAGCAGCAAAGTGGTGTCTGGCTGGACACAGGGGTCTGGAAATCAGGCACTAGCTGGGGAAGGGACACAGCAGGTTTTGGGTGGTCTGTGCCCCTGCAGAAGGCTGGCAGTCCCCAAAGATTTCAGTCAACATCCAGCGATAAGAAGGGCTTCACTTGGCATCTTGAGAGGGGAGAACAGCCCAGCAAAGCAAACATGCAGAAAGCAGAGACACGGCGCAGTTACTGCTCTGAAACACTGGCACCTTGTGGCAGCTCAGCCCCAGGCAGACACGCTGTGTCTGACGGTCCTGCTGGACATCGAGGTGGCCTGGGCAGGGCTCCGAGAGCCAGGACACAAACAGGAGCAACCTCACACAGACGCAGAGAAAGCCACCTTGCTCTGGGCAGCATTTAGTAACAGCTGCTACCAGGGAAGGAGGAGATCTGGGAATCTGTAGATGCACTTCCAGCCCTGTTTGTGGCCTCCCACGGCTGCAGAAAATGATAACGAGGAGGGTGGCATTATGTGGGATGCCCACGGTCACTGTCTGGGGCACTGACCACACAAGATGTGTCCACCCAGGAACTGCAAGGAGCAAACACACCTCTTGATGGGCGTGAGCATCACTGGGGAAGCATGGGGTCTGCACCCCACCTGCAGCACACCACTGTCACTCTTCGTAAGGGGCCACTACAGAGCGCTCCACTGCCCTGATGCATCTGATAAGGAAGGAAACACTCATTTGAGATCCATTTGGAAAAAAAAAAATATTCTGATCCTTTTGAATGCTGTAATATCACATTAAATTATGGTAACCATAAGGCCTTATTTCTTCATCTTTGAGATATAAGTATTCCCCCTGGATTTCTTTTCACATTTAGTAGTGAATGTCACGTGTGTAGCCAGCTCCTTTTCTCCCTGTAATTGCTGAAATACACGTAAGTATGAAAATGTGGGCAAATATTTACAGGCAATAAATGCTGGGGGGGGGGAGTAATTAACTAGTGTTTCACATGGTTACAAACCAGAACACAACATTTCAGCAGGAAAATTAAAACTTGGTTCTCTTACTCTTCTCACACCTAGCAACTTATTTTTTAGCCAATTAAAAAGTGGCCAATCCAGAAATGGGAGAATGAAGAACTCTCTCTCCCACAGTACATAATAAATCTGTGGCTTTTACTGCCGCAATGAGCTGAGGATACCAAACCCAGCAATGTTGACAGGGTGTGGATGTTTCTAAGGACAGTGAGAATGGCCAGAGAATGGTTACGAATGATGTGAATTTTGGAAGAGGGCAGACCTCCAGCTGTGGCTGCAAACCAATCTTTATTAGGGATTAGGAACCGAGCTATGGTGACAGCCAGGTTATCTGCTTACAAGGGAGCTGCACATACTTTCCACCTTCCACCCGTCGCTGGAGGGACTGTCTGCAATAACTGGATGTTGGAGCTGGTTCAATTTTTTTTTCTTCTACAATTTTTGTGAGCTAATCCCAGCTCAGCCACTCACACAAGCAACATTCACCCGTGTGTGCAGAGCCTGAGCACTTGGAACATCAGCCTTACTTAGCAGAAAAAACCCCAACCATCCTTTTCTTCCCAAACAAGGCATGCGAAGAATAAACAGCATTCCTTAGCTCCAGAGCACGCTGCCTAAGGAATAGAGCTGGGGACAAGATTCAAAAGAAAAACATGCAAGAGGCCTAAAAGTGTACGTCATAAATAAAACTAATTAATAGGCCTCTGAGCAAATGCAAAGGCCAACAGGCAAATAACATAAACACTGCTGCAAAAGATCTGTGTGCTGTTCTCTGCAAAGCATCAAAGCCATTGCTCCTTGCGCAATCAATACAAAAGTGATTGCAACTCAAAAAGAGAAACACGAGACAAAGGGGAAAATTACTGCTCCTAAAGAAACCAAGGAACTGCCCAACTAAAAACACAGCTTCTCCTTTATTGTGAAATACTATACCTACAAGCCAATAAATGAAGGCGGAAAAAAGTCAGAATCGATGTAAAAAATACTAGCACTTATCAAAACCACAGCAGGCAACTGTTCCTTCCAGCGACCTCCTAAATAATTCACAGCCAATATACAGAAGCAAATCTTGGGAATAACACAGTGCCAAAACCGTTGAAGGAACAGTTTCTCCCATCACCAAGATGCAAAGCACAACTCCAAAACAGAGGCACCAGCCAAAAGCCCTGCACTTAAACTCCAATTCCAACAAATAACACTAAAATGTGTCTGGAGGAGCTCACCTGTAGAGCAAGTGTGGTCCAGGAGGTTGGGGGGGATCCTGCATCCCACAGGATAGCCCTGGGCATCCAAAAATGCCCTTGGCAGAAGCCAAGCACCTGTGCCTGCCCCACCACCCAGCTGTGTTCCACTCCAAAAGCATCAAATATGATTTTACCTTATTTCAAACTTCCAAGGGAAAGCAGTGGCTGAAACTCACAGTGCTGTAAAGGATAAAAAAAGGGCTTGAGTTTGCGTATGACCTGGGGATGAACCTCCACAACTCCACACACAGGGCCTGTGGAGGCACAGGCGATGCTGCCCGTGTGCCCCATCTGTAATATATGGCACAGACAATTTGTGGGCAGCTCTGGTGGGGAGGGGGAGCAGGGCAGAACCAGGGCCAGTGGGGTGGGGTGACACACAGGGACCACTCAACCCTTCTGCCACCATGTGCACCTGATATTCCCAAGGGAGGGAATAAGCTCCAGCCCCTGTACTGGCAGTGTTTGCTCTCTGAGGTCAGGAAAGACAAACCCAAATATATTTCATAAACAGATGGAGAAACATCAAGAAAAGCAAAATGAGAAGTAAATGAACATGGGCCAGAGTCAGCTATGACTTCCCCACCATCCTGGATGAGATACAACCAAAACCAGGGCTGTTTAGAGCCTCTTTTAGTTGCCTTCTACCTGTTTTGAGCCACAAGCTCTGGTGTGACACATTCCAGCTCCTTTCTGAAACTACAGAACCTAGAAAACTCACTTTTCCTGTGACCCCTTCTAGGTCTGTGTCCCTACCCCGAGCTCAAACACCAGACAGGCGCTTGTGAACAGCCCCTTCTTGGGCCTGTTCAGCCTTGAGAGACTGCTGAGAGGGACCCCCATCAATGTCTGTCAGTGTCTGCAGGGAGGGTGCCCAGATGGACCAGGCTCTGCTCAGCAGCGCCAGGCAATAGGGCAGGAGACAAGGGGCACACACTGATGCACGGGAAATTCCACCTGACGATGAGGAAAAGCTGTTCTGTGCAGTGACCATGAACAGGAATAGATCGTCCAGAGAGGGTGTGGAGTTGTTCTCTAGAAGCATTCGGAATCGTCTGAATACAACCCTATTTCATGTGCTCTGGGATCATAGAATGGCTTGGGTTGGAAGGGGATTTTGAAGATCACTCAGTTCCAAACGCCCTGCTGTGGGCAGGGGCACCTTCCACTAGACCAGCTTGGTCAGAGCCCCTTCCAGCCCGGCTCTGGACACTTCTAGGGATGGGGCAGCCCCTTTTCCCTGGGCAACCTGTGCCACTGCCTGCGATTCCGTGCCAGCGACTCCGTGACACTGTGTCTGTGTCCCCGTGTCACCGTACCCAGCCTGTCCCCGTGTCCGTGTTGGTGTCCCCGTGTCCGTGTTGGTGTCCCCGTGTCACCGTACCCGGCCTGTCCCCGTGTCCGTGTTGGTGTCCCCGTGTCCGTGTCGGTGTCCCCGTGTCACCGTACCCGGCCTGTCCCCGTGTCCGTGTTGCTGTCCCCGTGTCACCGTACCCGGGCCTGTCCCCGTGTCCGTGTTGGTGTCCCCGTGTCACCGTACCCGGGCCTGTCCCCGTGCCCGTGCTGGTGTCCCCGTGTCACCGTACCCGGGCCTGTCCCCGTGTCCGTGTTGGTGTCCCCGTGTCACCGTACCCGGCCTGTCCCCGCCATCCTCCAGCGCCCCCTTCAGCCGCGCCTGCGCCGCCGCTCCCCGCGCGCCGCCAGGGGCCGCCCCCCGCCCGCGCCGCCCGCCCGCCACGGACCTCCGCGCCGCCAGGGGGCGCCGCGCGGCGGAAGCGCGCGGCCGCTTCCGCCCGTCGCGGCTGAGTCACTGCGCCGCGCCGCCCTCCCGCCGCCGAGAGCCGCCCGTCCTGCCGAGCCCCGGCCCCGCGCCCCCGTCCCGCCGCCGCCGCGATGCCGCTGGAGAACCTGGAGGAGGAGGGGCTGCCCAAGAACCCCGACCTCCGCATTGCCCAGCTCCGCTTCCTGCTGAGCCTGCGGCCCCGCGCGCCCGACCCCGCCGCGCGCGACGAGCTGATGGCGGCGGTGCGGCTGCACAGTGAGTGCGGCCTGGGGGGGTCTCTGTGTGGGGGAGTCTGTCTGTCTGTCCGTCTGTCCGTCTGTCGGCCCCCCGCTCCGGCTGTCTGTCTGTCCCGCTGCCGTGTGACTCTGGCCATCGATCCCCGGGCGCTGGGGTCAGGGGGTTGTGTACACGTCCCCCGCAGCTCGGCACCGCTCTGCCGCCGGGACTGACTCCCCCGGGCAGGGACACCGAGGGCAGCGGGGCAGGGCGAGGCTTGCGCGTACCGGTGCCGTGCCCTGTCCCAGCTCGGAACACTCGTACATCGTGCTGGGGTTGTGAGAGCCGAGAGTTGAGCACCACGGTCTGCTGTGCTCACAGTGGGGTAAACAGAGTCATGGAATAGCCTGAGTTGGAAGGGGCCCGGAAGGATTATCAAAGTTCAACTTTTGGTCCTGCACAGGACACTCCAGCAATCCCACTGTGCCTGAGGGCATTGTCCAAACGCTCCATGAGCTTTGTCAGGCTGTGACCACTGCCCCGGGGAGCCTGTTCCAGTGCCTAACCACCCTCTGGGTGAGAACATTTTCCTGTTATCCAGCCTAAACCTCCCTTGACACAGCTCTGTGCTGTTTACTTGGGTTCTGTCACTGGTTTCCATAGAGCAGAGATCAGTGCCTGACCCTCCATTTCCTCTCATGAGGAAGTTTTAGACAAGTTTGAGGTCTCCCTTCAGTCTCCTCCAGGCTGAACACACCCCATGACCTCAGCTGGTCCTTGTACGACCCCTCCAGGTCCTTCACCATCTTAGTGTCCCTCATTTGGACACTCTCCGATGTCCTTCTGATACTGTAGTGCCCAGAACTCGAGCCGAGGCTGCCCCAGTGCAAAGTAGGAAAAGTGCAAAGAGGAGCAGTGTAAAGAGCAGTGATGGAAAAGGATCAGTGAAAGGAAGCGTGAGGGGCAAAGCATGCAGAAAGAGTGCTGTGTCTGGATTCAGCAGGTACCTGGTCACAGAAGGGACATCTCTGGCATTGGCAGTCGTGTTGTCCTTCTAGGAGCACACACACTCTCATTACAGCAGTGAACAGCAGAACCCCTCCTGCTTTTCTTTCAGACATGGCTCCATACTACGAAGCCCTGTGCAAGTCTCTGGAGTGGCAGATGGACACAGAGCTACTGAACAAAATGAAGAAAGCCAATGAGGAGGAGCTGAAACGGCTTGACAACGAGTTGGAGGATGCAGAAAAGATCTTGGGGGAAAGCGAGATCCGAGATGCAATGATGGCCAAGGCTGAGTACCTGTGCAGGATTGGGGACAAGGTTGGTGACAGCAGAGGCTTTATGGACTCATAGAAAACACTGCATGGGAACCCTGTTAACTGGGCAGGTCCCAGTGAGCACTGGGGGACTTGCAGAGTGTTCTCTCTATGGCACAACTCACACATGGCAGGTAGGAGAGGGTCTTACTGAAATTTAAATTATGCAGAAAAGAAACAGCCCTTGAAAGAAAACTTTCTTGACAAGGAAAAAGTTTGCAGATACCATTTTTCACCTTCCTTGTGCCTTTAGACTTTTCCACGCTTTTTACATCATGCAGCTGAATTTCAAGTTAGATTTTCACAGTCTTTAGCTTTAAAATATACATGAGGAACAGCTCTTTTAAAGTGACTCAAACTTAGATTCTCTAAGATTATTCAGAATGCTTAATGTGAAAGTCACAAGTACCACCAGGAGACTTACAACAGGTGTGGTCTTACAGCAGGTATTTTGTAAGTGTTCTGGGTGCTTTTAACATTCTTACAGTAGAAAATACTGTTTTGCCAGGAGGGAGCTCTGACTGCATTCCGCAAGACTTACGACAAAACTGTGGCCCTGGGACACCGTCTGGATATTGTGTTCTACCTGCTAAGGATTGGCTTGTTTTATATGGACAACGACCTCATCACACGGAACATTGAAAAGGCAAAAAGGTACTGCTTGGGTTGTCTGAGTGCACTAAAGCATTTTTGAAACAAGCTGTAACAAAAGAAATGGAAGATAAATAACTTTCTATCCAGAAATGACTGGGACTGGTTGTGAATCACAGTGATGGGTGGATGTTACCTTGTTTTAGGCCACTTCCTATTCCTGGATTTTTTAGGAGGGGGAGGAGAAAAGAAAGATAAAGATTTTGTGGTAGCTGTTTTCTAGCAGTTGGCTGAATTTGTATTTGTAACCCAGCTCCTGCTCCCACTTTGGGTGTGACGGGACTGTGCCTCTGCCAGCTGAGTCCAGCTGCTCCCAGTGCCACCCAGCTGGCTCTGGAAAGAGGGAGCTTTTCCTCTGGAACCAAGAGCAGCAATGAGCTTTGGTGCCACTGTCTTTCCCATGTTCCCACTGCTAGCTTCAGTGTCTCTGTGCTCCCAACGTTTTGTACCTCAGCAGTTCCTGTAGCAAGCTGTGGTTCCAGTCTCTGCTGCTGCCATGAAACAAGGCAGAGGGGGTTCCCACTTCCCTTGTTCCTTGGGCAGGGATATTTGTTGTTTGTCTCACCCATGCTCTTCTTACAGCCACACCAATTCTGGGCTAATATGATCCTTAATAAGTGGTGACTTGTAACTTTTTTCTATGCTGCTAGTTTGGACAGCTTTGATTTTAGCAGCAAAGGCAGTGAAAATCCATTGCCACAGTCCAGGCTTACAGTAATATTTACCTGCACATCCACAGAGACTGTTGTCACAGCTGAAGATGCTGTAAACTTTTCCTTTCAGCTGAAACTTGCACTGTGTAAAAGCCTCTGGCCTCTCCTGTCCTAAGGAAGCCACTTTCCTACACCAACAAGTGTACAAAGCCTGGGCTATTTCAACAAGCTGTAACATAAACCAAGTTATTTTTTCTCTAATCTCATGGTAACAGTTGATTTGTACTTGTTTCATATAACTAATTACATGACATATTTACATAAGTAAATATTCTTTGTTCTATTTTAAGTCTAATAGAAGAAGGAGGAGACTGGGACAGGAGAAACCGTCTCAAGGTGTACCAGGGCCTTTACTGTGTAGCCATTCGAGACTTTAAACAAGCAGCAGAGCTCTTCCTTGATACAGTTTCCACGTTTACATCCTATGAACTGATGGATTACAAAACCTTTGTAACATACACTGTCTATGTCAGCATGATTGCCCTGGACAGGCCTGACCTGAGGGAGAAGGTAAGGAGAGCAGGTGGAAACACTGGTGTGAACTGACACAGCCTTTCCTCAACCTGTTCACCTGCAGGCTGGAAGGGGTGGTGGTTAAAGACGTGTGTTTGCTTGCAGGTGATTAAAGGAGCAGAGATCCTGGAAGCCTTGCACAGTTTGCCAGCTGTACGGCAGTATCTCTTCTCTCTTTACGAATGTCGTTATGCAGCCTTTTTCCAGTCTCTAGGTAAGGCTGGGTTATATCCTACA
Source organism: Acanthiza pusilla (assembly GCA_036630365.1). Taxonomy (NCBI): domain Eukaryota; kingdom Metazoa; phylum Chordata; class Aves; order Passeriformes; family Acanthizidae; genus Acanthiza; species Acanthiza pusilla. Next base: position 6,964,674 of record JAXCHO010000001.1, read on the forward strand.
ACACTGTTTCAGGTGTTCCAGTTATTTGTTTCAGATCATACCCAAACTTTGTGGAGTAGCTACAGTCTAGAACTAGAGCTAAGTGCAAAAAAAAACAACTATAGAGACTTTCTTTACAGTGACCTAAAATGTTCTGCTTTGATTTTTCCAACAAAGACAAATTTCTCATCCAATGAGCCTTGTGAAAGGTCACATCTGATTAGGTGGAAAAGCATTTTGAAGATGTGAAATACCGTCTTACCTGAAGAGCCAGATTAGGGAAGCTTTGAAAGGTTTTATCTTCATAAGAAGTTACAGGACTTGTAGTTTAAAGGCCTCAAATCTCAACCTGTACATGGGATTGCACAAACATTTTTCAGTGTTGTTCCCACTGGCTTTCTGCTCCAGTTTCTGTGTAAAAGGGTGACACCAAGGAAAAGCTTTTCAGACAACCTTCATTCTTGCCAGTTCTTAGACAGCTTGTCTTTCTTCTGTAAAATTTACAATACAAGAAAATAAGATATTTAGAAAAAGCAAGAAAGAACCCTTGATTTTGTGAAATTGATGAGACTGAGTTAAAGGGCAGCATTTTCCCCTTGCTGGTCTCATCCCAGGCTGAGAACTGACACTGTCGCGGGTAAAAAAAAATCCCTTCAGTGCCTGGAAATCCTTGTAACTAATGTAAGAGCTAGGGGCAGAAAATTAATCTAAAACAGTTTTGGGTAACAATGTTTCTTCAAGTAGTTACATACCAAGTTCTGCTTGTTACTGAGCTCCAGGCTGCTCCTGTGGGCGGCAGATCAGTTCTTGCCTTCAGGGAGGTGGTCCCTCTCACCCCAAAAGAAGGATTCTGTGCTGATTACAGACTTTCATTAGCTCTGCCACAATATTGTTTGCATGTTCGTCCTGCTCCTGGTTCCAGAACTGATACAGATTACACAAATTTACTTCTCTTCAGTGCAGAATCCCTTTCATACCCTGAGGAGTGCAAGAATACAATGTAGTTACGGTCACACCTATTACTTATTAACTGGTGCCATGTGTTTTATTTACATTACATTTCTTAGAAATTACTGACTTTTTTTCTTTTTTTTCCCTTTCTTTTCAGCAATTGTAGAGCAGGAGATGAAGAAAGACTGGCTGTTTGCACCTCACTACCGATACTACGTGCGGGAAATGCGAATCCACGCCTACAGCCAACTCCTCGAGTCCTACCGGTCCTTGACATTAGGGTACATGGCAGAAGCCTTTGGAGTCAGTGTAGAATTCATAGATCAGTAAGTTCTTTGGCTTTTTAGTTCATAAAGATCTCCCTTTATGCTTTTAAAATATTTATTATTATCTCATTGTGACTAAAAATCTTTGTTCACTTTTCTAAATATGCTTTCTATGGAAGAGTGTGAGAAGCTGGTATTTTATTAAATATTTTGTTCTTTATACTGCTATGTTTATTGACCTCCATGTGCTATGAAACTTTAGATTTTAGAGGATGACTTAGTTCACAGCTATGCAAAAACTGAGCTGTTACAACTTTGGGGATCTGTACATTTTTTTTTACCCTGCCAGTCTCCCTCTCTCATTTTGCTTGGTTTCTGTTATGTGGACAGGATCTGATGTTTTTCACTTAAATCAAACATAGCCTGCAGTCTCAATTTGCAATTCTTTTCTAGAATAAAACCAACAGATTTAGATCATGGTAAGAACTAAGTGGTGTGTGAAGTGAGAAACTGACTTTTACTCTATGTACATGAAGCACATTATTTCAAATGCCTTCACAAGAGTTATTCTTGTTTCAGAGAGGTTTCAGATTTTCTAACATAGAAAACTTAGAGCAATGTGAAACTGCTTGAAATATTCAGAAATTAATAAGTGTTTCAAGAGAAATCAAATACCATTCAATTCAAAGGTAATTTTTTAAAGTCATACTAATTCTTATGCTTTCCAGTAATTTATTCTGAGTTTTAACTTGTCTTACTGTTGAGCACAGGAATATTTTCTTCTACCATCAGTACTGTAGACCACCAGTTGATTAAACAAAATAATAATAATGTTTTTAAAAGGATTAAAAAAATTAAACATTATTGAGATATTTTTCTAATTAATTGACTGGCATGAAGATACTTACCTCAGGATAAATTCCAAACAGGCACACTGCATGACTTCTGCCTTTGGATTTAAAGAGTACTTGATGCAAAGCTCAGTGATAAGTTTCACTAACTCAAGTACAACACTTTGGCCTGAGAAGAAAGAACTAAGAGGTTTTGTGTTCAGGTCACTAAAATGATTATTTTTGAGTGCAATGTCCAAGCCTTAAAAAGATGAGGATGCATAAGATACCTTACGAAGATCCATAGGCTGTTGCTTCAGAAATACAGCGTGGTGTAGCAGCAGTTTCAGTGCTCTTAGGTCTGTAAGTCCTTGGTGAAACAGGATTTAAACAACTTTTTTTTCTTTTTTTAGGGAGCTTTCAAGATTTATTGCAGCTGGGCGATTACACTGCAAAATAGACAAAGTAAACGAGATTGTAGAAACTAACAGGTATGTAACAATTCCCAGAGGTTGTTTTTAATTGAATTCTATATATTTTGATGACATTCACTACAGAAATGTTTAGTATTGGTATAAATCACATCCTTATTTCTAACCCCTTTTTTTTTCCCCCATGATTCCTAGGCCTGATAGCAAGAATTGGCAGTACCAAGAAACCATCAAGAAAGGAGATTTGCTGCTAAACAGAATTCAGAAACTTTCCAGAGTAATTAATATGTAATTTTTTTAATGCAAGGGAATGCAAAATTTAGATGTTTAAGACATTTTGGAAGTAACCTATAAATATATTGTATAACTTGGTATACTGTAGGGAAAAAAATAACTAGCAAGAAAGGTAGTGTTTTTACTTTCCACTTCATTATGTACACACTGTTCTGTTCTGGTGTACGGAACCCAGTTCATTTATTAAATGTATGATACCGTTGGTGATCTCTTGTAACAGACTTTGTTCCTTTCCTTGGCTGTGTATCTAGTGTTCAATATGGAATAGCAAAGCTGGCTTACAACCTCTGAACACAGAGAAATGATGGCCATTTTATGCTTGCTTTTTAAAGACTTTTGTATTGGAATCAGAGGTGAAAAGAATCAGTTGCATAATAGTTAAGTGGCCAAAAATTTTAGTGAAGAGTTCACACTGTCCACGCAAGACAGACTCTTGTAATGAGGGGATTGCATCTTAAGGGAGAAGGAATAAGAGTAAAAGTGATTGGTGTGAAGCAGTAATACAGCCACAGAAACTGCATGGACTAGAACTTTGGGAGCATCTTCAACTGAATTAGCCACTCCCCTAAAACTACCTTTTCGCTAACTGTTGAAAAGGAAGTCAGCATGGGAGCAAAGCATGACATTTGTAATTCCTGCCTGGGTCGGATTTGCAGATGTCAGAGTGATGGTGGGAGCTGTGGAAGGGACTGCTGCTGCTGACACAAGTGATCAGGTACTGCAGGGGTTACAGTTCCTGTCTTCACAGCTGCTGAGGAATGAATGTCTCACTAGGCTTCTGCCATGCTGATGACACATGGCTCTGGCGTGGCAGAGCCTCCAGCAGCAGCTGTTTACCCTGCTGGCCTGCCTTGAGGGGTTTTTTCCTCCTCCCAAAGAAAGTCTGTGAGCTCTGTGAGCTTTTGATGCTGCTGCACTTGGAACGGAACCCATTTACTGCCTGTATTCATTGCCACTTCAGAGCTGGATGTAACCCCAGCAGGTGGATGTGCCCAAAGAGCAATCCCAGCATTTGGAAGCTGCTGTGCCACAAAGAGGACAGTCTGGAATTGCTCCTGCCCACCCCTCCCACTGCAAGATCACAGAGGGTCTGCTGTCCTGGAATCGCTGCTGCCTGCCCCTGTTTGGACCCCTTGGTGCTGAGGGGCCATTGCTATTCTTTGATGAACTGCTCTGAAACTCAAAATACAACCTTACGATTTTTGGTTTTCTTTTACTACTAACTGGAAGCTGTTTTGGTTGTTTCCCCCTCCAAGAGGCAGCTATTTAGCCAGAGTTTAAAGATTTAAATTTCAGACAATACTAATTAGAAGAAACTGATGCTCTTTCTTTAGAACAGGCAGAGTAATAAACAAGAACTCTAGTTTACTGTGTGGTCAGCTATGAGTCTCTTTTGTGGTCACACACATACCATTTCCTATAAAGTTTTAATTGATACAACCCAATATTCAGACTTTTCAGACACGCAATAACCCCTCTTGTTTTTCTAAATCCATTCCATGCCAGATAAGTAGAGCTAACTAGGAAGAATTTAATCAGTCTGACTTTTGGGAACATCTTTTTCACCTTCCCTGTGTGCAGGTGTGAAGCCTATCAGAAGACCATATTGCCCTCATGTCTTCACTGAATTGAGGAATTTCATTTTTGGTGCACAAATAAATTTTCCTTTCCAGCATATTTGTACAGGAACTGGCCTTAATTAACAAGAGCAAAACTTCCATTCATCTTATGCATTACCATGTATTTTTTTAACTACAAGGTGAAGAGAATAGAAACCTACTCAAGATAATTGGGCTTCAGAGCCTTCAGATGCATTCCAGAGAAATCTTGTGCTCTCTTGGTGTAGGTAAGAACAGCAGAAAAAAAATGGAAATCCCTACTCTGGAAAATAAAAGCATTGCTAGAGAGTTTCAGTGTGCTCTGAGATGTTTCCAGAGCTATGCACCATTTTATCCTAACCATGGCTATCATCCTGTGGGAGCCAAGCATTTCAGAATCTGGTGTTCTCTGCTCAGGTGGGTGAAAAAGCAATGTTTCAAACAGAAGTGCACATTCCTGTCAGAGCAAAGACCCCCCCTTAAAGATCCCAACTTGCCTTGCACATTTCCTGATCTCAGCCTATGTCCTGCAAAGGAGGATCCATGGAGCACCTGGAGAGCTTCTTAACAAAGATTTTTTTGCCAAGCCTGGCAGGAAAGAAGTCGCAGCAATTTTACCTGAACATGTTAAGGCTTTGCACAGTGCAGCCTCTCAGCCATGCCAAATATTGGTAGAATAAAATTCTGGACCATTGCAGGGAAAGGTGAAAGGCAGCACCTCCTGAAGCCCACAGCTGGAGGCACACAGCTTAGCCAGAGCAGCTGTTCACATTGCTCTCCTGGGGAGAAAAAAAGCAATCTGATACTCACGTTCTTCAGAGAGTAGGAATGCTGAGGGGTCCAGGGTGGTCAGGCCTTGAACTGATCAAGGGGATAATTTTGTCTATTCTATTGTTTTTAGCTGCCTTCTTCCATCTCCATGTCAAATCAGAAGCATCAGAATTTCTGCTTCTTAAGCCCCAAAGTAATTTCAAGTTAATTTTCACTATCCTGAGGTCATGTTAGTTTTCTCTTCTGTTATCTGATCTCATGATTTCCCTTTATTTAACTCTGATTGTGAGCAGCACTCCAGACACAGCCGTTCCTGCCTTGCTCTTGACACCTTTCCATGGATTTATAGTCCACATGCCAAAGTTGTACATTCTCTCTTGTAATTCAAGCTTAAGGCAGTTCCTTGAGCTAATGCCATTCTCCAATTTCGCTTTGCAAGGCTGACTTCACCCTCGCTACAAGACAGCCAGAACTGGACACAGATTTCTAGCCACAGCTTCCACCTCTCTCTGCAATTCATTCCCTGCATTAATGGTGGGAAAGCAGGTGGGAAGGGCAGGAAATGGGGTGGTTTAGGATTTGTTAGTAAAGCTCTGCTACAAAGCAGCTGAAATTTAGTTTCTGTGCAGTTTCTGGCTCACCTGTCTCTGCTGACTTGCCAACACCTCTGGTGCTTCTCTCACTGAACGCTGCGCTCCAGAGCTCGAGGTCCAGCCTTGCAGGCAAGGGACAAGGCACTAGCTTTAGGAAAAAGTCACCTGTCATGGACAGGAAAGGACTCAGGTGAAGGGACCTCAGCTACAAAATGGAGGACAAAATACTTGCAGCACTGTCAGAGAGCACAGAACTCGAGCAGCAACACAGTCCCTGCTGCTGCTGAAGAAAACTTTTGTATCAATTTGGGCACAAATACCAACAGCAGCTATTCCTCATAGGGTCAGACAAAGGTATTTTTACTGCATTTCTCAGGCCATTTTTCCTCCTTGGCAATAAAGTTTCAATCCAGGTTAGTCTGAACAACTTCCCTAAAGGTTTTTCAGGTTCCCCTGAAGTTTGTTGGGTCAGAAAAACCCCAAGCATATGCCACTTTTCCATGACAAAGCTCCCATGCTGCTTGTTAGGAACAAATCCAGCAGCTAACACAGCTCTGAGCCAAAGCACTGAAAAAAGCATCCAGTCAAATTAAAAAGTCCCATGGTGGATCCTACGAGCCACGTGTGTTTGATTATTTGTTGCAGCCGAACGTGATAATAATGAACCAAGAGGAATTAGCATTTAAATAAAGCCAGTGGCAAGGCCTCCTCTGGGCTGTTTTGGTAGTCAGTATAAACAAGGAGCCCACGGAGCGCTCAGAGAGCCTGAGGGCACTCGGCCAACTTCCCACCCCTCACCCTGAGCTGCCCCAGCAGGACCAGCATTCAGGAGCTTTTCTGCCACAGGCAGGTTGTAGCCTTCGAGCCCAACATGGCTCCACCAGGAGAAAGCCAATATGTTCAGGCTCCCAGCACACATCTGGCCAGCTTTGATGTTAAATGCAAAGGGCACTGACAAGACGCACAAATACACAGACCCTACACACAGGGAACCTCTGACACTGGGCCTCCATTGCATGCACTGGCCGTTTCCTACATCACCAAGTAATTCTCCTGAATATAAACTAGTGTATTTTCCTACAACTACTGATGGGAAGGAAACTGCTCACTACCCAATTCAGGGACATCTGTGCTTACTGGGATCCACTCGAGTGCCTGGTCAGACAGCTTTTTGCATCACTAACCCCTTCACTGAACCAACTGAGTCACCAGAAGAGAGAATCCACAGAGCAGCCCCGGGGTCAGGGCTCCCTGGCACTGTCAGGGCTCCCTGGCACTGCACTGTACCAAGAGCAGCAAAGGAAGGGGAGACAGACACCCACAGAGCTCCGAGATACCTCAGAGAGCTCAGGGTTACACAGGGTGAACGCACCTTTTTTACGTTTCTTCACCTCGCCAGGTTTAGAGGACACTGAGCCCTGTATTAAATGCAGTAAAATGCAGTTATTCTTTCAGTGCTGAAGCACTCAGAGTCACGAACCTGCCTGAACACGATGCCAAGCACAGAGCTCTGCTCCGCTGCACAAACACCAAACTCCCGCACGCTCTGGGCTGTGGTCACTTCTACAGCTCAGCACAAGCAGCTTCAGTGCCATCTTACAGGATGGCAAGGTGGTAGAAATCGCTACTAGGAAGGAAAGGTATTTGCAGGAAGGCAAGACAAAAAAAGAAATAAAAATCTTGAGTCAATGAAAAAAGTAAATGTACAACTATTAGAAGTGCTTATTATAAAAAGACAAAGCAGAAACTGCTGTTGTCTGAATCCCATTTATAAGTTGTAGCACTTATTCGAATAATTAAGAAAGACTTGTTATAAGAGGGGAAAAAACCCCAAACCAAACCAAAACAGAGACAGAATAAAGGAAGCTTTGGCACAGATGTCACTCTGAAGTCCTGTCACACTAACAGGAGTTTTACCGGTTTTACAAAGCACTCCGCAGTCACCCACGACACGCGAGTCCCGAGTCACACGCAGAGGAAAGCTCTGTGGGAGCCTTTAACCTGTTGGATTCACACACTGGATCTTCAAACTGTGAAAACACAGAGACACCTTTTTGGAAGGAAAAATAAATCATCCAGGAAACATGACAACTCAACATACCACATCTGGGGCTGTAAAAGCTGCTGCTCGTTATTCTGATTAGAAAATAACACGAAGTGTGAACCTTAAGTAACAGAAGGGTCCTTTACACAGGGAAATGCTGCAGAGGTGACACAGGCACCGCTCCAAACCAGGTACCAACCCCCTGTAGGACAGACAGCTCCCATCCTACCAGGCTGACCCACGATGCCGAGGGACAGTGACAGAATTTGACCACATCCAATTCTCTGAAATTAGTTCACATAGGCACCGATACAGATAATGTTTTCCTTTAATAGTGAAGGATTTTATAATGAAGCAGAAACATATAATGTATTCCATGCAACCAACCTCATTTATTGAAAAGTCCTAATTTTATTGCCTTGTTTAGTAACATGTTTGTTCAACAAACTAATCTTTTTCATGAAGCAAAGCACAACTTTTTCTTATAAATAGTATAAATTATTTTATTTACAGAAACTTGTTACAAAACAAATAGACTATATATTTATTTTTCTTTTAAATATCCAAAGTAATTTTTCTATCCCATGACATTTGTTCATGTACTATACAGCAGCCAACACAGAGTTCAGCTGATCAGATGCTCTTGATTATGTATACAAATTATCAAACTATTCACACATTTTACACAGGAGATTGCTTTTAGAACCAGGCTCAACACCGAGCAAGATGCTTCCAAGGCCTACATTCACATTGACATTATGTAGTGCTCATTTCAAAATTATCTTTAAAACGTAAAATATCTCGCACAAAAGGTAAAAATGATTATTTTCTGCTGAACAGTGAAACATTTAAGAATCTTTCTAAGCCCAATTCCCTCCTCCAGGACAGAATGAGTAAAAGACGAGAGATTCCTTGGCAAGAGAACTCTTACAGGAAGACAACTGCCTTAGAAATGTCATTTGGAAATCACATCTTTTTTTTTTTTTTTTTCATGGTTTTAAGAGGTACTTACTTGGGGTTTTTCGTTTGTTTTGGAACACCAACGATTTTGAACATTTCCTATATTATTTGATTAATGAATATTGCTCCCTCCCCTTCCAAAAATGAGACAGTTAAATAAAACTGCTGGTTAAAACCATATTTCAAACCCTTGGCATTACACTAAATATGAGTCATCAATGGGATTGTTCCAACACAAGGTATTCGAATTAAAAGATTTTACAAAAGTTACCAGCACAATTTGCTTCCTTTTGTCAACCCATCTCACTAATTTCAGAAATATAGATATATGTATGTGTGTGTGTATATACACACACACACACACACATATATTATATATAGGTGGAAAAAGCAAGCTCCAAAATTTCAACTGAACATTCAAGTCTTTTAAGGAGAAGCTGTCTAAACAGTCCAAGCTTAAAACTAGTTATATCAGGCACTTTCAGTTTTTCCGTTAGTTTTAAACCACATGAGACCCACACGGATGCGCACGCACACACACGCACACGAACACTAAAAAAAGAGAAGCAGTGTGTCACTTAACTAAATGGATCTTCTGGGAATCAGGCAACTGATAAGCAATGCCATATCAACCACGTGGGCTCCCGGGGCAGGACCCGGCCGATCCTTGGCGTGGATCCACTCCCAAGACAGGGAAAAGGGACACAGCTTTCACGAAACAGAGGCATCCCTTACGTTGCAAAGTAGGCATGTTAACTATTGGCTTGGCAGTGAACCACTTCAAATTATAAAAAGGTATTTGTTTTTTTTTTTTAATTAATTAATAAATAAATACTAGATGATCTCAATTGTACCAAAACTGGATATAAGAAAAAAAGACCTGTGCAAAAATACATATTTAAATATGTACAATCAATTAACAAAATATGTCTTCTGAAATAGGGATACTTCAATATTTATAATAGAACAAGAAATTCCAAAATAAAGATACAAAAGTATGTTTTTTTTCTTGTATAATTCTTTGTTCATCATTGCAGCAATTTTTTAGGTTAAGAAAACTGCAGGAGTCATAACGAGAAGTTGGAAAGACTATAAAAACTGTATCTCTTAAATTAATACCAAAATCTGTCTAGAAACAACCCAGCCACTGCAAATTCAATTTTGCAAGGAAAATTAATTTTAAGCTTCCTTAATTATTTACAGTACGAACTATGTGACAATAAAAGCTTCAGGAACAATGTTCTGCTTATAACCAATATCTAAAACATAATATTTAGAGCAGGTCTATAAGGGCAGACAGAATTTATGCTCGGACTCTTTGCTCCCGGTGGCTGCACACGCTGGCTCTGTGGGAGCAGCCATCAGGAATTCACTTTGTACACGTCTGCACGCTACTGAAGGAGCACAAATTTGCCATTTTGCTTTCAGATCAACAGAACCTTAAAAACCAGAGGTGAGTTCGATCACAAACTCACCAGCGTCCAATCTTGCCGAATTTTTGTTTCCTTTACCTTTGTTTCTACCAAGAGTCAAATTGCACTTGTGACTGATGCTATCCTGAAGTGGAAGCTCTGCCCCAGGGACTTCATCAGAGCATGGATTTCTCTCCAAACGTGCAGGATTTAATACGCTTGGATCTCTCTTTGTGGCGTTTCGCTTTGGTTCCTTTTACGTTAAACCAATCGCAGTTCTAACAATCCTTTCAACAGGGCATCCTATTAAATACGAATCCTTTTGTTCCTGAAAAGTTGTCTACTATTTTTTAAAGTTTGCATAATAAGAGTCTCTAGTACATTGCTTTCTCAATGGGATCTTTTGTATCAATTCAAAGCTAAAGTGTCTGCATAGAGGCTTCTTGTTGTTTTGCTGTATAACAATGATTTCATAGGAAGTTCAGGAGAAACTGAAAGCATCGTTAGGTAAACAACTAAGCAACTGCTACTCAGAGTGGCTTTGGATTCCCTGATGTACTTACTACTTGCCACCACAATGGGGAGAAGGCTGGGCTACGTGAACAGTTGGACAGGCTCAGATTGTCTCTTCTCAGCAATAGCTGGTGCCCCTTTAAGGCAGAAAAAAAAAATCTTCTTGGTCAGGATTTCATCTTCCTTTGCTTTGCCCCCTTAATAAAAGTTTAGTCAGTTTTGAGCCTTTACCTGATGTTTAAAAACTTAACAAAAACATCCAGATGAGTCAAACCATAATACAATGAGCCCTTTAGCGGAATTCATTTTTGAGGTGTTTTGAAGCAAGACAAAATACTTCATAAAAATTGGCTGGATTATACAAAACTGTAAAGGCCCCCATGCTCATAAAGCCTGGGTGGGCCTGGGATGACTGTGACACACAAACCTGTGCTTCACAGTGAACTCTGCTGTCAAATTGGCATTAATTCCAGAATTCTGACCAAAAAAGAAAAATCTTACTGAGTGGTGGAAGGCATCACACATCAACAATTTCATTACACAAACAAGGCAGAAAGTAACTGACTTTTATGGTTGTTAGAAAATATTTAAATACTTTAAAAACTTAGTTTTAAAAGGGCTAATTTCAGCAGCTGGAAGACAAATCCAGCCTAATTTCATCAATACAGTTTTTTTTTAAAAAACAAAAGCCTGTGGTATACAGTATAGGTCAATAAATACGTTCTTTGGGCATAGTTTTAGAGGTTATTTGCCTTTGTCTGTTCAATGTTTTTTGAGTTTTTAAAGAACAAAATTAACTTTTCTTCCACAATTAAATCTCATTCAAAAGAAGAGAAAATAGGTTTTGTATCACACAAATATGACATTTTTATACTTGCTTTCTGAGCAATGGCCTCAAACAAGTTTTTCTGGTTTTGTTGGGTTTGTTTTGTTTTAAACTCCTGATAGCTTCTTATCCCAAATTACCTGCAAAAGGCTGGGCAAAACAGACTATTTTTTGAATTGTGCTATTTTTTTATATTCCATTAAAGGAACATTGCTATAAAAACACTAAAGCCATATTCCCTTCTTGAGGGCTTCTTTCCATTGTGCCTCACACATTTTTCCCCTTGTCACGGGGTCCTCTCCATTGAGGGTGTCTGTCTGGTTAGCTATCACCTACAAAAGACACCATCAGTATAAAAATAAGTCCACAGTAACCTTTATTTCCCCCCAGAAAACATTCGTTTGCCCAGCCAAACTATGTCAAATAGTGGCAAGATGATGTACTCCTGTAAGGAAAATCTCACAGATTTGTAGCAAACAGTCCAGACCACTGTTAACACTGATAAGAGCAATTATGTGGCTGAACTTCATCCAGTGTCCATTTCTAGTATATTCGCTGCTACAGACATGGCTTCAGGGAAATTCCTTGTTTAAGTGACAGTCCAGTAGATTTCCACACCTGAGGACCATGGGAAGTTGGGAAAACTCAAGGCATCTTGGAGTCCAGAAATCCAGATGGAGGTTTTGCTTGTAGTGAAAACTGTCCAGTTTGTTTCTCACCGCAGTGCCTTCAGCTATCAGGGACGGGCCTTTGGCTTGGGGTGAGAAAAGAGAGGAGCAGTGAGCCAGAGGCACTGAAAATAAACACATTTTGTGGCTAGCAAGGGCATATTTGAAGGAAAATCTCAGGCACAAAGCCACTTTGATAACATGAGGCTGGCTTCTCTGAGACTTGATTATCCTCAACTAAACCTCTTCAAAATGATAATGGTTTCAGGCATAATTTCCTTCCTTCACTCACTCAAACTATACTTCTCCTGTATTTATATTGCATAGTTGAAATAGTAATTATTAGATAAGTCCAAAAATAAAGTCAGCCATCTGAAAGCTTTTTTTTTGCTTAAGTAAACACACATAAAGGTGAAATTCTTCCTCTGTGGTTGAAACTGAAAATTAAGAAACCACTCAGAAAAAGCTCTTACTGACCTTGCTCTCCAGGTACACAGATTTCAGGTTTTTAGCAGCAGAGAGAACAAAGTTTCTTGAATTTTTAATCCTGAATGCACTACTTTCCCACTGAGATTTGTTTAAAAAAATGAAAATCCCAAACTAATTTTTTAAAATGGGATCTTACATTCTCATGAGATCTGCTTCCTTTATAATGTATCGGTTTGCCTTACCAACTAAAAAGGTTTATTATCTGATTTATAATATTTAATCTAATTATTACGAAGAAGTTAGTCAATGACACCTTGGGATAATAGGCTTACTTTATCACACTATGACAGTTCTGTTATCAGCACCATTATGTTCCACTTTGTAGAATGTTTATTCCTGACACAGAAACAAGGAGTCAGGCTGAGGCACATAGTTCAATTCCACAGAAGGCTGGCAAGATTCACTTTTACAATTATGCTTTAAAAATAAGAGGAATGAGTTTCATCTGAAAGCAATTCACACGCAACAGCATCTAAGGAACCTGAAATATCACATTTAAGGTTTCATTCATAAAGTATAGCCTTTTTATTTAGATTGTTTATAAAAGTCTTGCACAAATGTACCATAAGAACACTCAAAATGAGCAGTGAACAAAGAGAACTACTACCTTTTACTTGAGCAGGATCTGGAACCAGCTACCTATTTAATTCTTAAGAGAACAAATCTAATATAAGCACGTGAGGAGGCATTTCGTGCTAGCATAATTCAAGAAAAAATTTCCTACCTGATGAAACAGAGAATTGTTCATCAGTCCTTGTGTCCCTGGGATTGCACCAGTGTGTTTTGCATGAACATTGTTCACCGATGTCAATTTGGCAACTTTGTTTGATTTGCTGCTGCTGCTGTTGATGCTGCTTGAACCAGGTGAGCACTTTCTTTTCTTTCCTATTAATTTGTCAAGGGAAGTATGTGAATGTGAAAAACTGCTGTGTGAATTTACAGTCAGCTCACTGGACTGATGAACAAACGGCCCTAAGGAGAGCGTGGAGTCGCTGCTGTTCATCATCACACTCATTCTCTTTATGGATTCTGCAGGGCTCCCAGTCGGAGGACCCCTCCCTGATTGGTCATGTTTGAGGCTAACAGAGTTAGCTTTGCTAGTCATACAGTTGAGGCCAACGCTGTGGGACGAAGCTGTCACCGATGGATGATAGGAGGTCCCAGAGTTTCCAGAGTTAACCACACAGTTTTTTCTAAAAGACTCTGTGGAATGAGAAGGTGCGAGCAGTGCGGAACTGTTTTTACGCTTCTTTCCTGAGCCGCCGCTGCTACTGACGCTGCCGGTGCTGTTACAGGTGCCACTGCCAGCAGAAGATTCCTTAGGTTTAAAAGATTTGCTGGATTTCATTTTCTGAGGTTTGCTGGGCATAGGTGAAGGTACAGAGGAAAGCACTGTAGGTGTTGAAGGGGATGAAGACACTTGTCTTGATTGCATACTGCAGACAGGATCCACTGCGCCCAAAGCAGCGGGATTGGCATTTAGTGTCGTCCCGTGGGATGGTACCGATTTGTTGTTCAGAGACACACAGGAAGGAGAGACCAACGCTGGCGATGACATAACCGTGGTGGGTAAGAGGAACCCTGCTGCATTGACACTGTGCTGAGAAGCAGGCATCGAGTTTGTCCGGTGCGGGGCACGGACTGATGCTGTGTTACTGGATGCTGGAGGAATTTTCCTGCATTGAATGGAAAAACACAGATAAAACCCCACATAGACACCATTCCTCAGACTAATACCCAGTCTAATAATGCTGCCTTAAAACGATTGTATCTCAGAGTTGACTGATGCCACGGAATGATTTAATTAATTGGTAGTTAATTGTCACAAAAAATGTAAAGCACAGACCATCAACCTTCAGTCTGAACATGAAATTATTGTTCTTTAACTAGAATCACAGGTTCCATGTACTTCTACAAACGCCAAGAAGAATAAGAACTCTTTCAGCTCTACTCACTTCCACATCTGTGAATTAAGATGCTTCTCCAACATGAAGTCAAGTGCACATCGAATATGGTTCCACCGCTTGTCAAACACGTAATAACCTCTTCCAATTTGCTGACTACCAAATGTGCAAAACTGAAAAGACATGATTTTTATTGGCGTTTTCTACTTTCAGTGACAACTCTCTCAATAACAGTTTGTTTATAATAAATATGCTTTTAGATGTTGAAGTAGAGAAAAAAAATACAAATTAGAGTTTTTATGTCCATGGCCTAACAACTATTTAAAATTTTTGGCCTTGGTATAATAATTTTCTTCTCTTTTGATATTCCCATACTTAAGATTCATAGAAGAAGTCAAAGTTGAATTTCTCTGATTAAACAGAGAAGTTTAGCAGTATGTCTGTTTAGGTATAAACATTATACATACACACACGTATCTATGTAACATCTACTTCTGAGGACCTACCTCAGTACCAATCTGCTGGTACTCTATTTTTTAAAAAAAGGATATAATTTGACATCCAGGTTAGGCAATAAATTTTCTTTTAGTTAGACTAAGTAGCTTTTGTCAAGACCTAAATACTAAAATACCTTACTGCCACCTTTAATGTGACGTTGGTAACTTGAGAAAAAATGTGTGTGGGTGTGGAGAGGGGAGTCCAATAAGAATATCGTACCAAAAAGACACTGTTTACATGTCCTTATTCCAAAACCACAGCCCTTTAAGAGCAGTTACCAATTTCATCTTTAGTATTCTGGCATTTTGGTTTCTTTTGGATTGGGGAAGTGAGCTATGAACACATTTTTTAGCATGTTTATTTTGTAACTAGTTAAACCCTCACCGCCTACTAGGCCACAAAATAATTTTCTCAAAATATAGCAACAACAACAACAAAAAAATCACATACCCCACAAAAAACCACCCGTAAAACCCCAAAGTCCCTTGTTTACAGTTAGAGCCAGGGAGAGACTGAGGTTAACTTTGAAAACCTACAGCGGCTGGTTGAGGATGATGACCTGAATAATGACAATCCAGTTTTTCAACAGGCTCTTCTTTTTCATCACATTCTCCCTCATCACTGGATAACCGAGATGCTGGCTCAGCTGCAGGCAAGGGAGGGTGCGGGGACTCGTGGACAGAAGGAGACTCGCTGGGGGCATTTCCACTGTGCTGGGCTGGACAGCCTGGAGGCCTGGGCAAAGCAAGCAGTAACCAGGTGTTAGTGAACCAAGTCTTGTCAAAATTCTACGCTTTAAGCACTTACTCTAACTGAGAGAAAGAAATCTACATTAACAGATTCCTGCTGCTGTCCACAGTCGTGCAGCCTGCGGAGGGGAAGGACAGGCTATGGCGGTACCCCAGGAAAGCAGCGTTGCCCAACTGTTGCTGAACTGCTTCCATTGATGCAAGTCAGCTTTTACCACTTGAAACACCAAGCCCTCCTCGCCAGGAGTTACCCTCAGCAGGTAATTGCTAATTGCAGACAGGCACCAGGCCTGGAGCAAACACTGCCCCATCCAACAGATCCTATCGCTCCCTCAAAATCCACCCCATCGAGCTCCCAGGGTGCATTTCATAGCACTGCATCTGCAGATTTTCCTTACCTTGGAAGACTGGGGGGGTGAGGTTTGGGTTTATTAGGTAATAAAGGCTTTGATTCTGTAAGAGTAACTCCATGAGAATTTTGGTGCAGCTCCTGGGAAGTTTTAGTAGGTGAGGGATGTGGTTCCCTGAGAGGGGGCATCTGCTGATGGTGATCCGAATGTCGAAGAAGTTCCTTTTCCCTGGTTTTGCTTTTGTGCTCGGCTAATAACACATCAAATCGTTTTCTTCGACCCTGTACAGCCCTCCGCTGGGTTAAGGAATGTGTCTGCAGAACCAGGAATAAATCATTAATCCCAGGCTATGACATTTGTAGAAGTCAAACACTCAAAACACGTGTCTAGAGCTCCAAAACAGAGAAAATCATCACACTACTGGTTTAATAAACAAATGGAAACATGACTTAGAAAACAAACTTTAAAACTGCTTGGTGCATGATCAGATCCCTGTCTGATAGAGAGTAACAAACCAGCAATTCAGTAAGAGGCTTCTTTCAAACTTCTTTTTAAAAACTAAACTGCCAAATTTTTAATAAGTTTAAGACTAGAACCAAAAAATCCTTTTTTACATGGATATTTCAATTGCCAACTCCTGCAAAACCAAAAAGAGAAAATATTTACTTTCACTTACGAAAATATTCAACACGATAATGTTTAAAATCAGACTTCTAATGGGAGACCTGAAAAATATTTACAAAAGTACTTTGCTGCCTTCTATATACTAATATATTCCTTGAAAACTAATGTAATCAAATAGATATTAAGGAATTCAAAACACCCGGCAGAATCCAGAGTCAGTCAGGACTCAAAGTTCTTTGAGTATCCTGAACACTACACACAGTAAGATGTGTATGTGCACAAATTCTAAGTAAGGTGAAGTAAATAGAAGCTATTTTTCTGAATTGTTAGTCACACACAATACCTTCTTAATATAGCACAAAAGGTTTGATTTGGTTCATTTTAGTAGGTAAAAATTTTTATCACATTATTCGGACACAAATAGCAATTCCAAAAAATATTTTGTGGTAGGTAGACTCTAAGGAATTACTGAAAAATGTTGTTACTTTCTATTTTTCACTTTTGATTTGCCTGTTTCTCTTGTAAAATCTTGCAGCTTTTCCCTCCTCTATTAGCAAAACAATTTCCTCCCCTCTGTAATTCCAAAAGGGCAATGTGTTCAAGTTCAGTTCCTCTGGGTCATTAGCGCCAGCTTCACTTACCTTTGTTCTGTAGGTGGTTTATTTACCACACACTTCCCAAACTGAGGGCAGAGCTGCTTTGCAGGAAAGCAGCAAAATATTACACAAGTGCAGGGGATCTGGATTTTTGGTTCCTTGGGACCAAGTGACAGCCCTCTGTCCCCCAGGATTTTGGAGCCAGAGGAAACATTTTGTCTGACTGAAAGATTTTACGGATTGTTTAATTTAGAGTTTGACCTCTAGGCGTGCTCCGTGGCTCTTTCAGGAGCTGGCTGCAGCAGTACGTCCTGCAGCATTAGCATTTACACAAATTCCTACCAAGTACCTGCTGCAGACTCTGCTGGGGGAGAGGAGAGGCTGTGAGAGGGGAAGAGCTTGAATTATTTAAATCCTGCATAAACAATATTTTCAATGCTTTTGAGGAATTTTAAAATCCACGATTACAACCCGATGAGAGGAACACGCTGGCTCCCGACTACCTACATGTGGAGTAACACATTCTGTCCCATGTTAACATCCATGTTTATAAAATTTATACAAAAATACAATTCTCCAAGTTACTTTAAGAAATAATTTTTGAATAAATAATTAACTGAACTTCAAAACCAATTTCTTCTGGGTTCTGAGAAGCGTGTTTTTAGAGGTACCACTTACAGTGGTAATTACTGATGGCAAACTTTCGCAGTTCTCCGTTTTCCATCACATTCCTCAGGAATTTGAATAAAAAACTTCAGATACTCTTATTCTGATTCAGATATCCTACCTTGCATGTTAAAGACCTAGTACAAGGTTTCCTGGTTTCCACATCAATGACACCACAGTATATATCAGGATCAAATTCTCTCTCTGTCAAAGACACACAGTATTGAAAAGTTATCAAAAGACACTTTGAAATACTAACATTTAGTTTCATTATAAAAATTAACCATACTGGAAACTTTTCAAATATGACACAGGCAAATGTACAAGTAAAAATGCACAATAAAATTGTACAAATGAATTCTTCTACACTCTCAGCATGCCTATGGTGTGCTGAAATACAGATCTCAAGTCTACAAACACCTGTAAGTGACCCCAAAGGAGGATTCGATGCTGCCTCTTAGGACTACAGATCACCATCATTACGGATTGTGAGAAACAAATGGTGGGTTTTTGCTTGTTGGCTTTGATATCAAGAACTTTTTTACCATTCTACTAACACACAGAATAATTGCATTAGAAAATATAAAGAGCAGACTGGGTTTCCATTTTTGAGTTTATGAGGTGCTCGTAGTTCCATTTTGTAGGTACATTTGGACCTTCCATACAGAAAGAAGAAATGTAATTTTGAAACTGTCAGAACTGACAGGCCTTTGAGATCTGTAGAGGTTTTTGAAAGGAAAAGCCACATTTCAAGGTGTTTGCATCCTTTAAGTGTATGTCAAATTACAGATGTAATTTATTATATGAAAAACCCTTATTACAAGTTACAGTATTACAAAAGTGTTTAATTTACTTCTGAAACTTATTTCTATACATACATTTCTCTAGATACACAACTAAGAGAAATATAGCCAATAATAATTAAAAATAATTACCTGACAATCTTTTATGTAAAAATTTCCTATTATTCGTATTTTCTTCAGGTTTCTTTTCCAAAAATGGAGGCACAGAGAGAAGACCTTTACCATTCAGTATCTGTCCAGGGGAAGGCAAGGGTGGCTTTGGTATTGAGGGACAATTAAGGCCAGTCTTTATTGAGGAACTCACAGTAGTAGAACAAGTTGGACCAACAGCAGCTTTCAGTTGGGCACCATCTATCTTTGGATGAATCTTTTCCACTTTGACAGATGGAGTCATACTGTTATTTATGAAAAACAAAAGGGAGAAAAATTGAAAAAAAGGTCTTAAAATATGTTATTATTCAACAACACTCTGATCTATTCCCAATACAAATGTAGGCCTTCCTCCTGTTATCTTCTTAATTTTCACATTTTTTATGATGTTCATAATCTCTCCTCTTTTCCCCCATTTCTCTGACATTTCAGAGTGTCCAGGGACTTCAGAAACCATTATTTGGATTCATGGACAGAGAGTATCACCAAAGCAACTACAATGGACCCATTATGTTCAGTGAGAAATGCACCTTTCTGTGGCAGTAAATTTTATCAGCAGTGCTGTTATCTCACATGTGCAGGTCAAAAATCACCAGAATCAGAGCTAAAACTCCCTTATGATCAAAGTATGCAGATTACATCAAAGAATTAGGAGCCTCTAGTAAAATGACCTTTATTCATGGTGATTTAAGATGAGGCTTGGCAAGAGTTCTTCTTCTACACAGTTATGAACGTTATCTATAATCTTTGACTAGGCTGCGGGAATAGATCTGGAGGAGTTTTAAATTATTATCTCTTAAACCAAAAACCCTCTGAAAGTCTTGCAATATTCAAGACTCTCTTGATATAGCAGTGTCTACACAAATAATCACATTTAATTCTCTGTCAAAAGGCATACTCACATTTTGTCATGGGGAACTTTGCTGTGCTGTACCGAATGCATTAACCTGTTGTTTCCGCTGATCTGCAGCTTGTCTTTGGGTGATTTCAACAACTTGGAATTTGATGATGATGCACTAGTACCTCCACTGGATGAACGATTGCTCCCACTTCCACTGCTACCTTTGTTTTTTGAAGGGAAAGATGAAATGAGGGAAAATACTGAAGAGGAGGGAGGAGTCAAAGGCGGCTTGCTGGAGGAGCTGTGTCTTCTTTCTGAAAGAGTGAAAAGGGGTTTTAAGCTCCCATACAGAAAGAATTTGTAAATACTTCGTGTTGTCATTTACTCCATTAACATTTTTCCTTTATTGGCTTGGGAGGTCCCCTGCCACACACAGAGCAGAGGATTCCCGCCCCTCTGTAATCCATGAGGTTCCACTCAACGCTGGTCTCCAGAGGGTTACCAGAGTCTCTTCAAGCTTTGGGAGCTACATTCCTCAGCCACTAAAGCTTGGCTCTCCCTCCATCTCAAACAAAAAGCAAGGGACAATCAGCTCTGGACCTCAGACACAAGAAAGCCAAGAGACCACTGTCCTCAGGCCAGGCAAGCTTAAATATCGTATTTCCTTAAAGGGTAAGCATTATCCATAAGATGTGTACTAATCACCAAAATTATATTGAATCCAACATTTTCACTTTTACTTCATGGCAAAATTTTGGTATGATCTACTAGACCTTCAGTATGGAACACCTCTGAGCTCAAATATTGACCTACATTGGGATTTTTGTGCATTACTGTTTTTTGTTTGGCTTTTTCCCTCTTGTTTCTATTTAGCAGCAACATAAAAAGCAGCAACAGATATTCTACAAAAACCTGAGTACTTGAATTAAGAGGGGTCAGAATCTGTCACTGAACGTGTTATTTAATTAAAACCAAACTATGAACAGTTCCATGTTGCTAGTACCATTGCAGGTAAAATAGTGTCTATTGTAAAGGTAGTTCTTTAGAACCATGAATTCTCAGAACACCTGGCAGCTCCAGCTCTGCCTACACAGACATTAATGGACTGTGTGCTCACTGATACTTGGGCACCTCTGATTCCTCAAAGATCCATGTAATCAACACCTGCTTAAGAGAGCTTCTGGCAATCAAGTAAACACAAACCACAGATCTAAGAGACTCAAGGTCTGTCAGGGGAGTGGAAAGGCAGTGGTGACCCCTCTGTCACAGCCAAGTATTGTTAAAGGTGCCCAAATCCACCACCAATCAATCTCAGGATCAGCTGAGATTTTGAACTGTGGAAGCAGCAGGCTACTCATGAAGTTACCACTACAGCCAAGAGTGACAGCCAAGTCCAGTGGAACCTGTGCAGAAGCCTGAAACACTCTGGGAAATGTAAATCAGTACATCTGTGCTCTGCTTATATGACCTCTTTCCCCCAGTCTTAAATAGAGCAGTGACATGTCACTCAAGTGATGGCCAACCAGCATTTGAAATATGTTCATTAGCTCAGAAAAATTTAAATAATGAACAAATATAGAGCTTAGACTAAGAAATAAACTGAACCAACTCCTGGGTGTTTCTCTGTTTAAATGCAAAAATGGGTGCAAACCACCTAACAAACTTACTGAAAAATTTTGCAAAATAGTCATCACTTCTGCATGGGTAATTACCAAAAAGCTGAGAAGTCCAGTGTGAAATGCTCAACCAAAACACCGAACAAACACAGTAACTTATTACCCACCTCAAGGAACAACTACTTTAAAATTGTAGTATTGAAAACGATTAGTTATCAAAATATTCCACTTAGTTTTCTAGAACCAGCTGCTACTGAAGAGTCTGCAAATGAAATACTTTAGCATATTTATGTTCAAATAAATGCCTGTGCTTCTAATATGACGCACCACTTATTGCCAAATGGCTTTTTATAGCAATGGCAAGAATCCCCAAGCAGCTCTATTAAGTTACTATTTGAGGGCCTTTTAGTTCAGTGATGTTACACCCTGTGAGATAATGAGAAACATTGCTCAGTACTCTTCCACATTCTGTATATTTAGAAAATTCAAAATCCAAGTGCTTATCACAGTTACAAATAATCTCTAATAAGCCAGTGCATGACTAATGCAATCCTTGGGAGTTTGTTATGATGACTTTCACTTTTTGAAGGAAGTGAGAGTGTTACTTCCTTGAAAAAACCTAGCAGATGAAAAGAAAAAGGGACTAGAGTAAGACTGAGAACCTCCTTGTACTCCATTATTAGGAAGAAATTAGACAAAATAGTAATCTCAGCTATTCATCTGGATGATAGGAATACCTCTCTTCTGGCACCAAACTGAGATGCTACTGCTATTTGCAGGAATGTTAAATAACACCAGGCTCAAACAAGTGAGTTTAATATGAAGTGTTTTGAACTGGTGATAATAAAAAAATTACCTACAAGAACTAAGGCTAATGGCTGATCACACATCAAGGTTACAGTCTACCTGTCAGAGGATTTCCATACACAGACACACACATGCAGGAAAAAAAATCAAATGAGCTTTTTCTAGAATTTTGGGACCATTTCTGAAAGAGATACTGTAACATTGCAGGGATGTGAAATCTTCACTCATCACTTCTGTGCATAACCATGACTTGTGTTGTCTATCAACAAAACAAGAAGAATTTTCAGCTCATTTTTCATAATCTGCCTGGACCTGTTTTTTTGTTGACATATGTACAAGCTGAGGTAGGGCTGCTACTACAATTTGCTTATATTTCATGTTGCAGTCTTTTTACAAAATTCATGGTTTTAAGTGAAATCTTCTTGAGATCTGTTTTGCAAACCATGTGAAGAGCACTGAAGTCTCATCTTAAGAGAGAAAGCTAATATTATTTCTGAAACCAGACGTGTTAAGCATGGCATATTTGATCTAATGAATATAGTTATTGACAGAATGACACAGTCTTTTACTGGAAAAGTTACTACACAAACTGTCACTGAATAATCAAGACCACCATGCTTTTTATGCTAAGCATATTATAATAATAAATTCTACTAATCTTCTGCCAATTTAACATAGTTCCCCCATTTGTCATTAATTCTGACTCAGCCCAAAAACTTTTAAAAATATAACTATCTCCAGGTGCTCCGTTTTCAAATTTTAAAAGTTGGCAGTCACATAACTCTTGAGAGGAAAACAATTTTTTAATGTCATGATTGCTTATATAACATAGCAAAATGATATTTCCAATTCTGCACCTGTGTATGATGATTCTAAACTCTAAAATTTAGGGGAAGGAGGGGTTTTATTGCAGTTGCTTGGGTTTTTCTGTTGGGTTTTTTTTGTTGTTGTTTGTTTGTTTTGCTTTTTAAATATCAGAAAAATTTCAGTTTTGGCTTTGGACAAAGAACCAGAAAGTCTTCTTTGATGCCACAGCACTGGGACAAATCTGATCTAAAATGAAAGCTGAATTCAACACTAACAGATAAAACTCCTCCCTAAATAGCTCCGCATTTCTATAAAAGGTTTGTGAAACTACGGAGTAGGACCAGACAGAGTTAAAAAGCTGTGAAAAGAGATGACATCCCAGCAAAGGATGTCTCTGCTCCATGACCAGGATAACTGTTAACTATCAAGTTGGAAAACCACAGCATCTCTGTGCTATAGCTGAGCAAGAATTATATATGCATCATGCCAGAGGACACAGACTTCCTGATTAAATATTGATAATATAAATATCTTCCAGAGCTTAAAAAAAGCTTCACCTGGCCCTTAGTCTGGCTGCCAATTTTCTTGGGTTTAAAATCCTATTTTCCATTCTGTATTTCCTACTAAACATGCAGTAATCTTTGACAAAATGCAAAAAAGTAACCTGGAAGGAGCAGAAAATAAAAGAAGGGGGGGAAAAAAAAAAAAGGAGAAAGCTTCTCACCCTGTTTGGCTACTACTGCTTATTCTTCTATCAATGAGTAAAACCCTTGGACTTACTGTGATTCATAACTTACTGTTATATTAAAAGAAGAGACCCTTTTATAGAAAAAAAGCATTTGATTTTTCATAACATGCTACTTTCTTTGCTGCATGCTTACAAAAAAAAAATCTAAAAAATTATTTAAGAGCAAGAATACTCTTAAACATTTTCAAAACATTCCACCCAGGTCTACACTTATTCCCCAAAATCTAGGAAGTGTTTTGTGCTGTTCATTCTCTCTGGGCATCAATTAATAGCTTTGGGCAGCAAATACAAGATGTACAGATCAAGTTTCATAAACCCATTTTTTTTATACCGACTCCTTACGTAAGTACTGGGCAAAAAGTCAAAGTGCCCTGTGTCAGTGCTGGTGCAGCCACAGTAAAAACGAAGCACACCCAGGAGAACACACACCAGATTAGTTCAGTCAGACACGGCATAACTTCAGGGAACATTCAGGAAAAGATTTAACACAGGTTAAGTGTATTGTGTAAAGTGTAAGAGTATGGCTCAGACCATAGGATTTGATGTGTATATTGAAATAAAGCATAAAAACTCCTTTATGCTTAAGCAATTGTTATTTCATCTGTCTGTATCACAAAAGGTATAAGCATGGTAACAGTGAAACTTAGGCAAACTTGTCCTTTTCTCTACCATACTGAGCTACTGCGTGACTTGTCATCTGAGAAATTAAGACAGGCATATTAAAACAAGTATCTTTTACCTGAGGATAAAAAAAAAATATTTTCTGTCAATAAGAGTATTCCATTCCTAGAGTAACTGTGGAGAGCCAATTGACATGGTCTTCTCATTTCTCCAGGGGGATCAGATCCATGACATGACAGCAGAGCACAGACACTGCTGTGGAAGTGCACCTCAACATAGCTCCAGATTTTACTCGGCAAGCAACTAAAATCCCTTTTGCAGCTCTAGCCTGCCATCACTCTGATCTCACCATGACAAAGATAAAAGAAGAAAAAAATGAGGTCCAAGAGGATTTTGAAGGAAAAACTGGGAGCTGAAACAATTGTAGGCATAGCAGACAAATTACTCTTCCTTTCCTGCCACCCTGGCAGGGTGCAGCTGCTTGGTCTGTGCAGGAGCTTGATCTGCTGCTCACTCACTTATTGCTGCTTCATTATCCCGCTCTAATCACGGGACCTAGATACCAAGGATTCTGCCTTAATCTTCCACTGATGTCCCTTTAATCATCCCATCAGTTCTGTGTGCACTGTAGGTCACGGTGAGGTCACTCCATCTTCAGTTGTGTGGTGCCTGACCTTACACCTTCAGCTGAACAGAGAGCAACTCAACAAAGGCATCTTCACTTCAGTGAGAAGGTTACAGAATAGAACATTTACAGAGCCCAAGTGACCAATATGACAGACCACCGAGGCCTGATGGGCACCACTACAATCTGTCATGTCCTGAGATACTTTGTCTTACTGTTTCATAAAAAAACATTGCTTTGCATCTGGCAACTTGGTATTATCACTCACTGTTATCAAAACCACGAAAAGAAGCCAACTGATAGTCAGGTATGGTCGTGGCACTAAGAAACAGCCGTACGTAGTATCTTTTATACAGACAATGGCCAAATAATACTGATGCAACCTTATGCCTTGGACCTCCTCACTTGAAAAGTATTCAGCAGAATAAGCTTACGGTTGTCCTAGACATTTATTTTGGAGAACCTAAATCTAGTCACAAATGATCACTGTACAAAATAAGTTAGATAAAAGTGTGTTAGATTATCTGTAAGCAGGGTCAGTTTTGCTGCTGCCATTGAAGAAAAGAGAGGAAGTGGAAAATCATCACTCTCACTAGTAAGATTCTGAATGCCAGCTTCAGTACTTTGAAACATTTCAAAGAGGAGATAATTCTGTAACTGTAATTTAGGATAAATTATGCCTTTTGTGTTATAACTACAGCACAGCCAGGATGGGTTTTAATTCTCTAGTAGCACACACTACCTGGGCAGGAATGCCATGTCCTCTATGGTAGCTGCTGCAGAACAGCCTCAAGCCCAGCACATCTCCCCCTGACATCCAAGATTGCCACCACAGATAAGAGTGAGAAGCAGATTGCAAACACAGTTATTAAGAATGTAACAATAAATTAATGTATTTAAATAAATAACCTTCGAGTACTTCCCTTTCCCAACTGCCACCTCTCCACAACTCTGTTCATTACCAGTTTTTCCATTTTTCCTTATTTGTTACTAATCCTTTCGAAACCCCCTTGTATTCAGCACACAAGTAGTTCTGTAATCAATTTCCACAGGATTTAAAATTCCTCCTTAAAATACATGGGCTTTCCCCCAAGAGATGCAAAAGAGCCTTTGAAGCATCAAGCACAGTGCCATCTCAAGGCTGCAGACAGACTGGGATTTTCTGTGTTGGGTAGTGGCAAAGTGGAATTAAGGACACTCCCATCAGGTTTGTTTCAGCTATTCTGAGCCCACTCAGACCAGTAAAACTCTTGAGAACAATGTGGGAAAACTGATAGAGGCAGGACACTTAATTATTCATGGAGCAGAGCCACAAGCAAAAAATGGAGCCAGGGAGACCAACTGTTGGAATGTCTCCTCTCATCAGAGAAGGATGTTCACCCCATCCTCCTCTTTGCCCAGGTAAACCCAAAAGCCAGGGCTTTAATATCTCAAAAAGACTGTGGCCTGACATCGAAGCTCAAACTTCTGGTACAGCTCCCCAGTGAACTTGCCAAGAGGTGTGGTCAGTAACTGTCTTGTGAATCTGTTAGGCACTGAAATATAAATATGGCAAAGTTATTATGGAAGGACAGTAGAGTGTCTTAGATGGTAATCGGGCCATGGGGAGATTATAACATCCACATTATGAGCACTAATCTCTGTGTAGCCTGTTGATGACATGACAATACCTGCACTGTCTGATTAAAAGGCAGATATTGAGTAAGTTATTCTTTTGCTATTAAAAAAATAATTCTTATTTGAAATAAATTTCAGAAAAGCCACAGTGATGACAAACGAGAGCATCAAACAGGCAAAGGTAAGCAGTACAGATCAGAAGCACCTCAAGATGCAGTATTGGTCAGCCTTCTCATATACAAAGACAACAGTTTTCCAGTTGTGTATGCTTATACCAAATGACATTAAAGAAAAGCTTCAGTTTTTCAAAAAAAGTATACAGCAAATTCAAAATAAATACCACGCCCCAACATTATTCCAAAGTTTAATAAAAACTTTGGTAAACAGAAGATCAATAAAGAATAGTGTGTTGAAAGATGCGAATAAAGAATTAAACGAAGAATCACCCCCTAATTTCGGCTTTTCTCTCTCTCTGCTCATTCTCTACTCAGAAATTAGGTTTACATCTTTAAACACCATGTTCTTCCTCTTCAGCATCAACAATGTTCCTTAGAAGACCTTATCACATCATATAATATTGTGTCATGGCTTCAGATGAGCTCCCCTATCCAAATGCTTGCCTGGCTTTCATCTTCCTATTGCTTCTACTCACACCAGACTGGGAATTTTAATGTTTTCCCCTGTAGCTATTTCTTTACATGCAGCAAACTGTAATTGAATGTTGACTGTCAGACTTGGTTCTGCTACAGAAAAAAAGATGCTGACAATGAAAACTTGCTTAAAAGCTCTTAGAGAGCCAAAATACAAAGGGAGTTACAGGCTAACACATTAAGGTCTGAAGAGACTAAAAGAAAGGCCTTGAAATGGAAAGCTTTCCACACAAGAGATCAAGAAGAGAGAATGGACTTTGAGCATGGAAATAAGAGGAAATATCACAGGTTACACACAAAAATAGTGATGTCAGCTAAGCAAATCACATTCTTTGATTTTCTCATTAAGAAACTAGAGGATGAGAAGACACTGAGGACAAATATTTTTCTTATGTATTGCATGACTAACTAGTGACATCCACTGCCACAATACACAAGAGCTTTGTAAGATTAAAAAATAAAATATGAACAGGTACATGGCTATTTGAACTGGCCAACTACCAAGCCCCTCTCTGCTCAGGGCAGAGTCAGGGAAGTGCTGACTGATGGAACTGAGGAGAGAGCTCCTGGGGCTCTCTCTGATGTCACACCCGTGTCTCACCTGTCTCTGTACACACAATTCTTTACATTATTTTACTCCAATTTAACATTTTTAGGCATTAGCAAGTTTTGGAGGATAAAAAATGATTATTGCTGCTTATTTCATTAACACTGGTCAATCACGATTGGCATAAAACAACTGTTTCCATGTTTAGAAACACTGACCATGTTAACTATACACTAATTAACAATTTACTGCAGCAAAATCTCAGGGAAATCACTAATACAGTCAAGCGAGGGCACAGACTTACTGTGCCTGCACAATAATGTCTTTCAAATTAAATATTACCAGCCTTTTCACACTTCCTTTTGAAAGAATGGAGCAATGCTGTAATTAGGATGTGCTAACTAAAATGTTTGTGCAGTTTAACCTTTTAAATGAAAACCATGACTGCACTTGACACATGCAGGCTGTGCCTGTGTTTCCCATTTCCTCCAGCGCTGCGATGGAACAGCACAGACCATCCTGCCCACAGCCAGCCATCCGCAGAGCAGCAACAGGAACGTGTTTGCCCTCTGATTTAGAAATTACACGGGTGAGCACACCCAGAAAAACAAGCTAAAATGAACACACTCTTAATAGTTTCTTTAATTAACATTTTGATTAACAGCTGCCAATTTATCTAAGGGCCTGACAGGCTTGCAATCAGCTGTCTAAGGTTTGATTGCTATTTTCTCTCTTGCAGCCTCACCATCTGAGCTGCGTCTTTTGGAGATTTTCAGTTTCTGCAGGGAAACAACTCCGAGCAGCGTCCGGCCCTGTCGGGCACGGGCTGTGCCAGGCCTGCAGCTCGGGAGGATCAGAGCTGCTTGGCCTGTCCCTGTCCCTGTCCGTGGCCAGCTTGCTGCCCGCCTGCTTTTGGAGCCGCGCCAGACAGCTCCGGTGACATTTCAGAAGGGCTCACGGGGCTGCTCGCAGCGCTTAATCCCGGCTGTGGATTATCCACGGCGCGCACAGCTCGCCCGGGCCCACGGCCACCGCAGCTGGGGGCTGGCCTGGGGCACTGTGCGGCCAGCAGCAGCCCCAGCCCAGTGCCAGCCTCGGCCACAGCCCTGTGCCAGCCTCACCCACCGCCCCACTGCCTGCCACAGCCACGGGCTGGCATGGGGCACCGTGCGGCCAGCAGCGGCCCCAGCCCTGTGCCAGCCTCACCCCCAGCCCTGTGCCAGCCTCAGCCATGGCCCTGCTGCCGGCCACAGGCTCCAGAGCCAGGGGGTCGCCTGGAGCACCCTGTGGCCAGCAGCTGCCCCAGCCCTGTGCCAGCCTCACCCATGGCCACCACAGCTGCAGGCTGGCCTGGGGCACCCTGCAGCCAGCCTCAGGCATAGCCCTGTGCCAGCTTCACCCACAGCCCTGCTGCCAGCCACGGGCTCCGGAGCCACGGGCTGGCCTGGGGCACCCTGTGGCCAGCAGCGGCCCCCAGTGCTGTGCCAGCCTCACCCACGGGCCTGCTGCTGGCCACAGGCTCCGGAGCCGCAGGGTGGCATCGGCACCGGTCACACATAGCCTGGGGATGCTCCTGTGAGTGCCATGGCATTGCCAGCAGCTCCAGGATGATTCCTCAGCAAACGTCACCAGCTGCCCCACGCTGGGCTGGAATTGCCCAAGCTGGGGGCAACCCACCATGCCCAGAGCTACAGCTCCCTGGTGGCACAAGGGACACAGTCCCTGCCACCCCAATGGACACTCCTGCTGTGGTTTTCCAGCAGCAAAAATTCACTCCAGTATTTACTGTCCTGAACTTCCACACGGCTCTCCACATCCTAAGTTTGCAGGCTCTGAGGTCTGACTGTCAAGGTCTGATTTCCACCCAAAGCCAGCACATGGACAGTAAAATCTAATTTTTACCAAATGAATTATTTCTGGACCATTTCCTAAATAATCACTTATAAAAATTACAGTATATTTGCTGACAAAAAGGAATAGGAAAAAACAGTTTATGGCTTTTGCTCTTATTTTAAGCTGCCATAACCAAAGCTGAAATTTTTGGTCTTCCCTCACTTATCAAATTACACACAAATTCATTTTTAAAACCAAGCAAATTACTTTTTCACTAAAATAAGAAGTTTGCCAAGACAAGAGGCAGCTGGCTTGCACAAACACCTTTGTGTACTAGCATCAGTGGGTTAAGCATATTACTTTTCTTCACTAGGAAGGTTTAAACAGAAGAAAGGAGTACCATTTCAGCAGATTGGGTTTTTTAGGTTGGCTTTTTTTTTTTTTAAAGCAACTTGCAGAAACCTGGAGGCTACTGTTCCCATTACCAAGCTTAGAAACAAATACTGAATCCTAAACCACAGATACTAAATACTAATGTTCCCATGTCTATGCACTCAGAATACAAGATAACAACCTCTGTGGCTCCGAATTTCAAGAAGTTGACAGCTCATGTTACCTACCTATTAATTGTTAAGGACAACTCAGGAATACAAAGACATTTCTTTTGATTATACTGTTTTTTTAAAACACGACTCCTTCCACCACTAAAATTAGTACCAGAGGCACGCATGTTTTTGGAGGATTTGTTTCTATTGTACACTCTTCTGCTTCACACCCATAATTAAGACTGGGTAAGTCTCCAGCAGATTTTAGTGGTTCACAAAATTCTTGACTTCAAAATATTATGTGGGGAACCAGCACTGATGTATTTTGCCTTAGCAACTAGAATTCTTAGCCTTTGATTTGGCCCATTCTTATTTTAGGGACAAGAGGGCAAGTAAGTTCTATTTTGTTGCTTGTTCCACAAATAAACTGACCAAGATCAGGCAACGTAATTCCCACATGGAACAATGCAGAAAGCTGTCTTCCTTCTGGGTAGGAGTGAGGACAAAGAACCCAACTGCTAAGAAACCCCAGCAGCTGGGCATCAAGGCAGGAGCTGGAATGGAAGGGAGAGGCATGACGGGACATTCACACAGGGGGAGAGCAGCCTTGGCCCACGGGAAGGCACACAATGCAATGGGATTTTCTGCCGGCTTATGTTATACCAGCAGCATATATGCCAACTGTCCCAATCCGTGCATTTTTATCTACTATTTTGCAATGTCTAAAGGCTTCCGAGTAACCTTATGCAGTAAATGTTCACAGGGTTTCACCTTGAAATGGATTGTGCATGTGGCACAGTGAAATCACGTGCTGCCAGTGTACTGTGACAAATGCAAAAGTAATTTTACTTAATGTAGTAAAAGCAACCAATTATATAAGGCAACGACAGTAGGAAGTTCTTCTCCTGGAATTAAATATTGCAAGAGGTTTTAAGTTTTATTTTCTATCAACACTACTTGAAGCCACTGAAAAAGATCCTCTAAACATCAACGACATTAGATTCAATATAAACACTCATACCATCAGTTAATACCTGAGTTCAGAAGCCTAAAATTAGCCCTGCAAGCTGTGATAATGCACTGCGCAGATCCATACACAAAGAACACCCACCTGTGCACGCTGCTCGCTCCTGGGAACGAGGCTGCAGGGAGGAAACTCCTGCTCTGACATCAGGACAGCGCAGGAGGGAGAGAAGCAGTTTGATATGAATCACTGCAGAGAACCTAATTTCCAGGTCTTTGGTGTTACACAATCACCCAAGAGGGACAACTTGAACTGTGCCAAAACCATCGCTATGGAAGAAAGTTTGCTTCCTACCACTCCAGATAACAAAGAACAGCATCAACCTCCTCTTTTATTTTCTCACTGAACACATGGAACACAAAAAGATATTTATATAATTTGCGATGCTATCACTACACACACACGTACAGTAGCTCCCTTGTACGAATAAGTACTACCAAAATGTTAAGAAATGGAAAACAAACAAACAAAAAAGAATGAAATGGGGAGGGAATCCACAAGTTGAAATTGCACATTTTGCATTGCAAAAAAAAAAATTATTTTAAGATTAAAAGTTCTCCAGCAAATCTTTTACTTGCATTACATTTCTTGTCTGGTTTTGTAAAGTTAGAAAAATGCAGGTCTATCACATCTCCTTCCACTTGTCTACATTAAAGTGTTCTATATTTCAAAATTAGGCTGATTTTGGATTTGAGCTGGTGCCCTCCCACCCCCTACTGGGTGATGTCCTAAAGATACTGGTGTTTATCATTAGCAATAAAAGCAGCATTCAGACAGCAAAGGTAGGACTTCTTTGGTACTCTTACAGAAGGAAACCAGGAAGAGCTTTCCTGGCTGGACACCATGAGCACATTCCAGCCCAGTTGTGCATGTGTCTTATTAAACTAGCCAGCAAAAAAAAAAAAAAAAGAAAGGAAAAAAAATTGCAAAACATGACTTGAAACCTGAAGCTTTATCTGTGCACAGAGCAGGACATGCTGCAATGGGAGAGGGAAGGCAAAGCACACAGGACAAAGCCACAGACAACCAGGCTTCGCTATCTTCACCGCATATTAAGAGTCACTCATCCTTTCTCAAAATTCAGCAAACACAGGCACCAGTTTCACAACCACTTTAAACTGGTTGGTGCGAGCTGGAACTGCCACGACAAGAAGCATCCCTGCCCTCACTCTCCCCCAATCCTGACCACTCAGTCTGAGCCTTTGCACCATCTGCTCTGTCCATAACAAAGAGCAGAACCATTCGCTCAAAGGCCTGACAGTGTCACAAACCAAATGCCAGCTTGTGCCAAAGCTGGCAGTGAACTGAGCGAGGACTAGCGAGCATTAAACTGTGACTTGATCCCACGCTGCAGGCCTAAGAACTGGGCACGACAAAGAACTGGGTTATTGATGAGTTTGCCAGTTCCTTGAAACTTTGAGGGGTACATGGAAAAAAATCAGACTCCAAGGAATTTCATCTGATTGATATCAACACTGCATAAGCTAGGCTTGCTTACACTGCAGCCTGCTTATGTTTACATTTAGTACTGTCTAAGATGATTTTGTTGTAAATATTTTGCTTTAAAGAGATTGTTTGGTTACTGGCTACTATTATTATTCTTCCTGGAAGGAAGAGAATGATGGGCCTTGAGCCAACACCAAACTTCTTAAAGTTGATCAATTGAGGACTCCAGCATGGTTACTTGGAAAATCAACTTTGTTGCTACGGGGGGTGCATGGAAAGAACCCCAGGATTTGCTACATGACACCACAAAGCCAGCCTTAGTAATAGAGCAGCAAAATCATACAAAAAATAGTGCTACTGCCTTGTATTTGGAAATGAGTGCTCTGAAGTACCATCATGAATTAAATTCCCAGAACCTCCCGAACCACAAGGCAACAGATTTTGAAATGTGGAGATTTTTTTTCTCTAGCAGCTGCCACTCTGGAAAGTGTTTTACATGCTGCAGAACAAAACAAATATACTGGGCAAGATTACTGGTTTTGATGTTTTCTTTTCCAAGTGAGCAAGCTTAGAAGTTCCTCAGGTTTCAGAAAATTGGAGCGAGTCCAGAATAAAATGGATGACTGAGTACAGAGGAACAACTTGACAGGCTTGTTGGTGCACAATCAAGAGACAGCATTTTATGCCTTAGTATCAACTCCACTTACACAACATGCTTGTTTACACCAGAAATATAAAATATAACTGCTACTCATGTAGCACGTGTGTACACACAGAGAATGAAGGCTTCTGTACAGAATTATGTCATTTCCAGTAACCCAAATCAGGAAAGGACATTGAGTCCATTAGATTTCAAGTGTACAAGCACAGCTATTGTGAATCACTGCCACCTGGACAACCGGGACAGGGCAGAGGAAATAGCAAACAGCCCAGGAGCTCGTCAGGGCTTTCAGCACGTCCTAGCTATCTGCCAGCTCCAGCCTCCCTGGGTACATTCTTGTGACCACAGAAAAAGGGGATGAGTATGGCCCTAAAGGTCAGTGCCCATCCTCAGCCTGAACAGAGACCAGTCCTACAGAGAAAAACTTGGCACTGAGCTGCTAAGTGTCACTAGGTGAGCAAGATGTGAGCATCATGCCTTGCAATACTGCACACGTATATAAGTTTATATTTCTACAGGTATTAAAGCAGTCCCAGGTATTTTTAGAAGCTGGCTGGTGGATTGCTTCGTGACCCACATGATGACCTTTGGTCAAAGAGTACATGGCACTGTGATGGGGAGGGGACTGAACTGTGGCAGTTTAGAAACCTTTCCCCTGACCTTAGAGGCCAGGACAGGGCCAGTGTGGCATCCTTCCAGGCATATACATGGTTACATGTGGCTTGTCAGAGGCTGCAAGCCAAAATGAAACTGAAGAAAATGAGCGCTAGCTAGTCCCATGCCAATGATGAGCAGGGCCAGAGCTTTACAGAGTACTATAAGGCTTCTCATTATAATCCAGAAAAGTGAAAGAAGTAAAAACAATTACTTCACTAAGCCCACCCTAATACAGCAGAAAACCAAACTGCTTAAGAGCTCAAGTGACAACTTCAGCCACGTAGTAACAAAAGAAACACAGCCAATTTTCCTCTAAGCAAGGTGAAGAGCCATGAATTCCATGTGAATACCTTGTGTACCATCACAGAGTAATGAACAGCTCTTAAAACTCTCAGGGTACATCACAAAAAACTCCTGGCAGCTCAAACACAGCTCTACAGATAATCCACAAACATTAGAAAGTTTTAGGCTCAAAGGTGGAAAGGTGCACTGAAATGGGCACACCTTCTACCTAACACACAGAATTCACCACAATGCTCCACAGAAACCAGGGTTTTTCCAGGAGCCAGACATGACAAACAGGTTCTTTGCAACCAGCAGGGTCACACAGAGAGGACACAGCACAAAACCACTCCCGGCCCGGCAGAGGGAGAAAATCCTGTAGGGTAAAAAGGTAAGAAGGTGATCTGGCTAAAAGAGAAGGCTTCCTTTCGGAAAGCTACTTTGTATATAATTGTGAATTAAAGGTTTTCTGACAATCTTGCCAAACAAGAAGGAAAAACTCAAGTTATGTAGGAACTGCTTCAACCCTGCAGGAGCCTGGTCTAATTGCATCCTTTACAAAGCAGGGCAGATGGAGAGTGTCATACCAACCTGGGCAACTTGTTATCTGGAGAAAAGAGAACAGAAAACAGGACAAGAATCTCTTGACAGTGGTCCTTCTTTTTCTAATACAAGTTGGGGAAACAAAACATCATTGCAGTCTTTGTGGTCAGCAGCACTCTGACACAGTAGAACTTGCATAAGGCATCAGGATAGGCAAAGTTTATCAGGAGTTTACATATTAAGACACACTGATGGCTTTTTTCCTACATTTTTTTGCTATTGTTGAAAAGATTAACCTGTTGCCCAGCTGAACGACAACTGCAGGAACATCTACACAAATTATAGAGTAAAAATAATGATTTTTCTATATGACATTACATTAAGGTTTTGTTTCATCAATAGGAGATAACAGGGTTTGGAAGTATTTTGGCTGGTACTTCCTGAGATATCAAATGATGACCTATTACTCAATAATATTATCACAAACTTACAGAAAATTACATACAATATTGATCTATTTCTGTTTATTTTCTACATTAAAAAAATGTATTTGTTATTGCTCCATACTGTTATTGCTCTCAAAGAGCTAGATACTGCACGAGCTAATCCAAGACTGCTACTGAAAAGGTGTTTGAATTTTTGTTGCAGTTAGATACAACACAAGACTTAGAAATCTGAATTGCCTTCCAGGCCATTTACTACTTGGATGTAATTATTTAGTGTTAAACTGAATTAAACCTAATGAGCTTAAAAAGTTAGCAATGATTGTAATATTTTGAAAGTAAATTTGAGCCTGTAATTATTATTTTTTAAACTTAGTATACAAGTCATGCAGTTATTGATTGCTTTTTATCAATAAACGTACAAGTTTCATTGTATAGAAAGTGTTATACACTCCCTCTTCTGGTAATATCTTAAAAACACAGTTTCTAGACTTAAAGTGTATCATATGTTAGATTTTAAGTGTATCATATTACTTGGAAGAAAAAAACCCTCAGAGCAGTATCATGTTTCTTTTAAAAAGCCAGCAAACTGGTGACTAAAACCAAGTAAATAAAAGGTGAAAACTACTTGACATAATGCCCAACTAAACTAAGTAGCAGCTACTTTGTAGCTGTGCCTAAAACCAAAATGTTGTTGATTTCTCTTTATTTGGTAAGAGAACTACCTCTCAAGTTTTTCCAAAATGTGACTTGTGCCTAATGCCTCTTTACCATTTCATGCATTATTGCTATAGGTGAGAATACAGATTTTAGAGTGCTGCCTACTTTTGCTGAGGTGGCAGATGAAGAAGATCCTACAAAACATTGCTTTTATGTAGGTTCAGCAGGGACAACTTTCTTTCTCCCAGTACACTACACCTTTCCTCTTCTCTGGGGGGACATTCTTCTTAATGCAAAAGCTGCTGAAAGCCACACATACATCCTACTCTCTAAAAAATATTATTTACAGTTTAGAAAATTAAAATTGCTAAACAAAATTAAGAAGTCCAGACAGAAACAGTAAAAGGTATGCATAAGAAAACAAAAGGTGAGCTATTAATAAGTGCACAAGCATGCATCTATCCATCTCCTTCCTTGATGGTCGGTGCCTGATAAAGCCAAGAGATGTGTCTCAAGGAGGACACACTCTTGTTCCCCTCACCCCCCACCAAAATGTGCAAAATCCAAGAATGCCACAGCTTACACAAACCACATTAATAGCATTGCTGCCAAAAGACTGAGAGAGGGAAAACTAGTGAAAAAGCTTTTGTTTGTTCTGCCTTGTTTAGCCTCTCCTCCTTCCTACCACTTTACCCCTCGTTACAGAGTAATAAAACCAGCACTGTACCTACTTCATTCTCCCTTCTCCAAGGTCACTTTGTCCTACCTTCCTTATTTAGCTTCCTCCTTATTGTCTTCATCTATTTCTTTTTACATGTATTTTACTAAAGTTCTTTGTTTTACATTTCCCTTTTTAGCTATTCCCCAGTGTCCTCTCTTTCCCCTCCTCGGACACACACACACACACACACACACACACAGACTGCAAACCACTTAATTCCAGCTGTGCTGAGGCAGCCCTGCCAAAGCTGCCATCCCCTGCCTGTGCAGGCTGGGCACTGCTGCCCCAGCCAGGGCAGGCACAGCTGCACTGGGAGCACTGGTGTCTTTGTTAAAAAAATCACAGAATTGATGTTTACTGACGAGATTTCCTATCTGACCTATGAAGCTGTGCTTGCAGAGAAAAAGAGACCATCCCAAACACAGCAGTGGTTCAAGAGTCAGATGCTGGGATGAGAGGGTACAGTCTGTGCAACTGGAAACTATGTACTTCCATGAGGAAAAAAAAAGGGGCAAAAAACCAACCAAAAATTATTTTCTTCGTGACAGTTCAATACTCAAAACAATTTTACAAGCTTCCCAGAATACTCCTCCCTGGAATCACAAAGCGCTGTGGTGTTCATCTGAGGTTTGCAGTTCTTGGAATAATCTACACAGCTCATGAGAACACATACTTCTCCCCAAAAAATAAATGAGAAAGTCCTCATAAATAATTGATCTGCATGTGGTTAGCTTTTGAAATTAAACTACTTCTAACCCCACCCTCCAACACCAAGTTTTTATCTCCACAGCTCTGACACATTCCCATCTCTCCAGAACAGGAGATACTCAGCTCTTTTACTCCAACTCAGGGTCCTTCCACCTCCCCAGCTTTTAACAGGTAGCAGCTTCATTCTCCTGCACTTCTCCAGAACAGCAGATATTCAGCTCTTTTACTCCAGCTTGGGCTCCTTCCACCTCCCCAGCTTTTAACAGGTAGCAGCTTCATTCTCCTGCACGGAGCTTAGGGCAGTGTGCCAGACCCTGCGTGCCCATGGCCTGCCCTCTGTGCGTGCCACCTCCCCTGGCTGGGCTGCAGCCCGGAGGAGTGGCTTAGGCGGTAAAAGAGCTCTTTTAGCTGTGAAGGAAACCTTCCAGGGATGTGGATCACGTAAGCTGATGCAGAATGGCCTTCCCTGAACCTGCAGGCAGCCTGAAAGGATGGTTGGGAGAGCTGTGCCCTGCTCCCCGCGCTGGTTCCTCCCGCAAAATGAGTTCTGAGTGATGAAACTCAGCCTTGACTCCTAGATCGGTTAACTCTCTCATTGTCAGCCATTTTTAATTGTAGACCTGATGTAA
This sequence comes from Acanthiza pusilla, assembly GCA_036630365.1. Taxonomy (NCBI): domain Eukaryota; kingdom Metazoa; phylum Chordata; class Aves; order Passeriformes; family Acanthizidae; genus Acanthiza; species Acanthiza pusilla. The sequence goes on from JAXCHO010000001.1 coordinate 7,002,670, forward strand.
CTATCCCAGCTGGCTTCTTCCAAAGTGAAGCTGCAGTCAAATACACTCAATAGCTACTTTTTATTGGAATTACTTGTTCTCTTTAGATCTTACTCTAATCTATTGATCAACATATTTTATCCCTCTTGCTGAACAACTATTTCTGTGACAGTGAACATGGCACTGCTTCCTCTTTCCCCACAAAGATAAATATTTGTTTTTCTTTCTTTCCACTTGTTCTTCCCCATCAACATTTACTTTGAAAAACAAGCAGCCAGTCCCAGTCTCCAAGCAAATACCCAGGAAGGAGATCACTGCAAACGAGCAGGGTTCTCATAGCACCCTTGAATAATTTTGTATGTTGGACTTGTTTTAAATATTCTAACATTTCAGTAAGGATAGAATAAAACAAATATATTTTCTCTTCAGCCAATATTAAACCAGAAGGATTTTTGCATCTAGGTCTTCTGCTATGGCAGAACAGCATGAAATTTATTTCACATTAACCAAAGGTAAGAAGAGCCTAAAGCACACCAAAGCACTTGAAGTTTGTACTATTTTAGCACACATGGTGCTGTAGGGAGAACAACATGAGCTACACAGTAAGCAGTAAACTGAATAATCAGTATCTCTTAAATCTGAAGCTGAGCATCGCCTTTTTACTTAGCTGGTATTTAAAACTGCTTTAGTCTTCAACCAGAGCTTGACAAACCCATGCACCCACAAAAAGGGAGGAAGTTTTACTAGAAAACTGCCATCAGCTTCTCAAACAGACTCCCCATGCTTTCATGTAATAAACAAAGACCACAGCCATTCTGTGTACAAAAATAATCTTCTGCATGTGAACGGTTTGTGATGTTACAAGTAACCACAGTGCTGAACTCCACCGCTCTGTAAAATCTGCATGGCACATTTGGTATTCAGCTAATGGCTTGGGGGTGCACATTTCAAAGCTCAAAATAAGTTTAGAGTTTCTTTCCACATCATAACAATTTCTTATTTAATGATGCATTATTTAAAAATGACTAAATAGTCAGCTGAAACTTTTCCTTCTGAAACAAATCCTGTGCTGACCTCTGAGCACATTCTCTGCTATACGCCAAGATGATTCTTGCAAAAGCTAGAGAATTTCACAAATATCTACCAAGAAATTAAACTAGTTGTTGCTGGAACCTAGACTGTGTGAACCACTGTGAGAGGACTGTACATTTAAACAGAAGCTCCTGAAGCTGCCAATGATAATTTGTTAAAACATATACATTAGCTGGAGCCATAATATGCCAAATGCCACCTGTGCATGTTTGGCAATATGCTTGGCAGATTGCTCCAGCACATCTGTGACACACCACAGAATATTCAAGTTTTATTTTGGCTGTTAGACTTCTACAGAAGATCACTGATACCCAAGAAAATTCTTATGGTTCATACAAAACCTTTTCACACTGCTTTAAAAAGACATTAGTGAACAGTGGACATTTAATTACTGAAACAAATTGCTTGGTGCCAGAAGTATGCAGGCCATAATGAAGGCTTATCCCTCCAAAATGAGGATGAGCTCAAGCAATCTCCCATGAGGAAAAAACACACACACAGACGAAAAAAAAAAAGCAACAACCCAAAACCCAAGCAACAAACAACCCAATCCTCAGGTCCAATGGCTTTGGAACAAGATTCAGTACATTCCTTTCTTTTCTTATCGGCTTCAAATGCTGCCTTGTACAGACACTTTATCTTTGACTTCGTAATCCATGAATCCATGCGAAACACACTCTCTTATTCTACTCCAACCAAGCAATACATACACAACTTCAAAAAATACAACTTAAAAACATTAAATACTGTCAGATTTTTCAGAACAATTAGCTGGTGCCAAATTTAGGAAAAATACAGCAGGACAAATTTATATTCAATTCACAGTGTGAGAAGAGCCCAAACATGTAACACTGCAGGGACTGTAATACTTAAGTTATGTATGATACGCATCCAAAATACATCAGCACATTGACAGAGATAGTTAACAGATCACTTTTCCCAATTAAAATCACAAGTATCACACGTTCTCTCTGAATCCAGGCACTTAACACCAACAGCAAAAAACCCCTTAGGACTCCGGAGTGGGGACTGCAAATGAACGGTGGCTGTGGGCCCTGGCTGAGGGAGGAAGGAGCTCGGTTATACAATTAGATGGAGGAGAATCACAAAAGACCTCACACAGACTCACAGGATGGATCTAAGCAATCAGCAAATATCTCTTTCTCCACTGCCAGGATCTACCCTCTGAGTGTAAGGCTGTGTGATGCCTTCTCTATTCCAATCCCACAACCTCCTAGAAACCACAACAGATGGGCATATCTGTATCGTTATCCTGCTTCTGATTCCTATACTTCAGGTTTAAACCTGCGCTGATTGGAGACCAAAACGTTTAAGCAATTCCCCAGCAGCTCACAGGGCAGCAGCAGCAGCAGGCAAAGCTCACGGTGGTTGCTCACCTTTGCCACTGTGCCAAACCCATGGAAGTTAATCAAAACACTCGACATAGCTTTTTAATGACTCAACAGCCCAACACACTATCATCATCTCTTTCCAACACGTACTGTATTCACGGTTTTCACAATCACTGCGTGAGTCACGGGCACTCTCAGTGTAAGTTTTACAGGTAGCCTTCATTATTATTGCTGAGAGTTTAACCCTACTTTGTATTCATGGAAACCAAGACACAAAGAAAAAAAATTTAAAAAATAAGGAAAGTTAGAAGGGAAGAAACCCCATACATCTCTATGCTGATGCTACTTTCACACTGCTGAGTTCTCTCTGAGCCACAGAGCAGAGAAGCAGCTCTCCTCAGCCAGGAGGTTGATAACCACAGGGAGATGAGATAAACCCGTGGAACGGCTGAAATGCCAACAAAAGGTCACACAGCCTGAAAACCACGGCACTTCAGGGGTTCCACGAACAACCTGAAATAACTGTCGCGATGGCTTCCTCAGAGAGCAACCTTTGGGTGCAGCACAAGAACTGTATCTAACATGTCTCCAGGGAGGAGAGAATGGAAATCAAAGGGACACAGGCACATCCTGCTGTCCTGGGGAGCAGGACAGCTGGCACATGATCATCCAGAGTGTACAGAAATACTCCTGGAGAAAAACACTTTCCGGGAATAGGTCATCATGATAAGTGATCTCAGGTGCTTCACCCACAACACTCAATGCCTGAACATTATATCTTTTTTCCATCTTTCATCTCTGAATTGATCTTGACTCATCCAAGGAAGATGCTGATACCATGAAAGTGTAGCCATTCACAAAGCAACAGCAGGAATAGGAGCAATGAAGGGCTCCAATCACTTGCCCACTCCCCCAAATGAAAAAGCTGTGATCTGACAGAACAGAGGATTTCCCTGAAACAAGCTTTCCTTGGCTGGCCTGCTCCTGCCCCACTGTGTCCCCAGCAGCGCTGCCACCCTAAGCCAAGAGGTAAAGCCACGGGAGTGCACTGCTGTACCCAGGCTAGAAGGAATGCCACAAGCTGACTTTAGAGATACTAGATCAGATTGCTCTTACAAAAAAACCTGTGTGTGGTGTTATGCATACCAACTTTACAAATCTCTCATAGTACACAGACCAACAGTATCGAATAAGTTAGTAAAATGGAAATTCATAGCCCAAACACGTGCTTGGATTGCCTACAAAAGTATAATTTAATTTTGAATTAGTATCTTTCCTAGTCAAATGCATGAAAGAGAAAAGAATTGGTTACATACACAAATCTCTCATTTGTATCAATAAAGTATTTTACGAAAAAGGTAAAATATTCTAATGAATAAGATTACATTTAAACTGTTTCTGACTACTTATGGTCTAGAGAAAAAAGACAGCATATGTCCTGCAAAGCACTTTCAGCCTACCTAGTTAAGTAGTTTATCACAAATATGCTTTGGAAGAAATTAATTAGCTCATTAGGTTTAACTAATAGTTTGTTTAGCTTTCCTTTGACAAAAGTGACATTTTAACAGAGTATATTCTACTACTTCAGAAAACAAAATTCCACATGACAAATTTCAAAGAACACCAAGTACCAGCAACACACACCACCAGGAGCAGTAGAATATTTTAAGAGATTAATACTTCTCTGGTAACAATTAAAAATAAAAGACCCTAAGAACATCACAAAAAAATACATTGATGCACTGCAAATTTTCATAATTTTCCAATCCCTGAAATCACCACTAAAAAACTTAATTCAAGGGAAACTGACTGTGGTGAATCCAAAAGGTGCTTTACTTTCCTGTTATCGTGATAACATAATTTTTGCTTTAAAATAATCACGTGTTTTGAGGACCTCAGCAATATCCTTCTCCTGAGCTATACTGTATTTAAAAAAAAAAGATAATTGTCTGGTAATCAATCACCTGCCCTATTTATCAGCTTTCACATTTTATTTTTTAAATTAAGGGACAACTACGTAAGGATTTCAACAATGTGAAGGCTGATACGAGGCTTTGAGAACTAGTGCTATATAAAATCACCAAGTCAGCCTTCTTACCTTTCTGAGGCTATTAGTTTGGCAAACTAAGGTCCTTTAATGACGTTCACCCCACCCAAGCCTGTTTTTCTCATCAGAATGACCCCGCCTGTTTCCTCTGCACGCCACAGCCCATGCCGATCCTCTTCATTGTTCAGAGCAGGCTTAAGAAATACTAAGAATAACCTCGTCATTTCTATCCCCTCCTTCTACACTTCTCTTAAACTATGAATCTGCCACTGATGTAAGGTTTGCATTGGAGAAATTTTCACATTTAGAGATCACACTCCTACAAAGTGATACAGAATGGAAACATTATGTTAGTATTTATTATGACTATTAAAAATACTTTCCATACCTTCATTCTGCAGCTCCCTGTTTACTCTGCCCCTTTTCACTTGCAAACAGTGCTTACAGAAGAGTTTGAATTAACTTCCCATGATAAGTCTAACAGCAGCACAATCAGCATTACAACACTCCATGTTTTCATGTCCATGCTCAAGACACAATGCCGTACCTATTCAGCTCCTGAGCTGCTTCTGCCTTGTGGCCAAAAAGCCATCACACCAACAAACGCTGCTGGTTCCTACCTTACAGACACCTGTTTGTCAGACAGACTTTGGAGATCACCTGCTCACTGCACAAAGACAGCCTTAAGTGTCTGCAGCTATCCACAGCTCTCCATCACTACTCTATTACTGACCTCAAGATGGAATATTCAATATGCCATCACTCAGAACTGGGTATCATCCACTCCTCCCCCATAAATTTATTTTTAGCTGTCAGAATCAATTTAATATGATATTTTAGAAGGAGTTATTGGACGTCTTAAGCTGATATTCAGTGACACGTGAGGAATCTCGCTGGCAAGGGGTAGACTTGCTCTTGGCTAATAAAAAGGCTTATAGCAACCAGAGCAAGAAAAGCCCATGGCCTTTTCTTCTTCTGGCTCCCAACAGCTCTGGAGACTTATATCCACAAAACTGTGGGTTTAAAAAAAATTATTAGTACAGCCATCCACAGAATAACAAGCAAACTATTAAGAATTATGACACAAAACCTATTCAGGTTCTTCTCCGAGTCACTCTGTGACACAACTGCAGGACCCAGCAGCAAGGGTAGGGCTATAATCCATAAGGCAATACAACACAAAGCCAAGTGAGAGGGAGAAAGGATAAGATCAAGTTCACCCTCTACACAGCTCAAAGACCCTTTTCCAGTCTCAAGGAAGCAGACTGAGTATATCTTTTCTTGCCAAAGGGCTGGATTATTTAAGATGCAAGAAAGGTTGTCCCTTGTTCTCAGCACTAGAAGAGGTTCCCTTCCCATACCCAGCTCATATCCTTACAAACACAGAGCCAGTCAGCAGGTGCACTGGCCTAGAGAAAAGAGACCATGTACAAATACTTGCACACAGGGCGACGAAGGACTAGGTCAGAAGATGCTTTGTCCATCATGTTTATTAGGAGCTGGTCAGAAAACATCTCATGAATTTCTTACGGCAAAAAAAAAGCTGAATTCCAAAAAAACTCCTATCCAAATATTGGCATGAAATTGTCTGAGGTTAATTTCTAGTCTTGAGAGGAGCATGGAAAAGGAGAACTGCCAACCTCCCCCAGGCAGGCTTGGGGGAAGCAACTGAGCACTTGAACTGGCATAGCACTTCACATTTTCTCAGTCTCTCAAACACTGGCCAACCAACACAACAAGAGCTTCCTCACATAGTTTATGCACAAAACCATTGGAGCAGTAAAACAAATACAAATTGATACTTCTGAAAATAAATAAATAAGCTTACTGGCTATTGGAAGCTTACTACATTTTATAAATTTCGTTGTAAGTTTAGCTTTCAGCTCAAGTTCACAGTTCACGATGTACCAGAACCCATGTAAAAATAATCTGTATAAATACACAAAGAGAAATGACACACAGACACAAACACACTACACATATTGGCTGTGAAATACACTAGATATGTCATTTCAAAACTGAACTGTAGCTATGCAGCATTTCAAGAAAGCATTAAAAAATTAAAAAGAACAAGATCTTTATGTAACTGCATTACAATGTATATAAAATTATTAAATACATGTTATGTTCTTTGACATTTTTTATAATGTAATGATCTATGTACCATCAATTTTTTAAAAAATTGCCAGGCTTAATCCTGATTTAACCTCACCCTTAATTATTAAAAATAGTTAAGCACTTACCATAATGTGATTGAAATGCCTGTGGTTTTACGACCTGATTACAGTGGTTACACATCACCAAATAGAAATCATCATGAGCCGGGCAAAGACCAAATATTGGCATATCTAAAAACAAAAAGACAAAATGGCATCTCTCAGCTGCTGACAATTATTGAAAAACAGTTTAATTACAGAGCCATGACACTAGTGTTGAATCATAATTTTAGAGACATTTGTATCAAATTTGAAAATGAGGAAAAAAGAGCATATAATGCAATAGATAATTTTGTGCTGCAGTATTACAAAAGCAAAAATCTTCCTACAAAGATAAATGTAAAATGAGCGATTACTTGTAGAAAACATCTATTAGAAAACTGATTTAGGACTGATTATTTTGTACCAGATGCAAGAATGCAATAAAAAAAGACTGACTTCAATTGAGACAAACACAACATAAGAGGGGATGTTTTATGTATTCTGAAAGGGGTTTGGATTTTATTCCAATGTCATTAAATGAATTCAAAAGTGAACTTCATTTTCTATTTAATTTTTTTAAACCATTTTAAACACACAGTCATTCACCGGGCGGAATTACATGCCTAATGGTTTTATTTGTTTAACAGTGCATTATAGTCCAGCCATCTGCTGCCAGAGATCCATGTAACAGCTATAGAGGAGAGAGAGCTAGAGATAACAGTATGTCAGAGCATGTGTGGATTGCGCAGATAACACACATACTTGTGGACTTTTACTAATAAAATTAGTTTCTACAGTTCTGTTTTTAAGAATACAGTTTAAGAATATATTTAACAGTTATAACTGCATTCAGAGACTGCTGGAGCAATAAATACAGCATTCACTACAAAGCTTACAGGTATATTACATTTAAATAATTAAAAATGTTATTCAATCATTAAAAGACAAAAAATTGCAAACATAATATGTGACCAACAGATCAGTAACACTAAAGGTAAAAAATTGAGCAAACTTATTTTCTTATAAAAACCTTCAAGTACTAGATTTATCTTAACAGCAACTTATTTTATAAGTTAAACTTATTTACTCCTGTGCTAGAATTGACCCCAGAGTTTTGTTTTATAGCTACTAATTTGCCTATGTATACTTTTAGCAACATCCACTGCTGTGTTCATTATTAGAACAGCAATTACAAAATAAATTGAGTGTGTTGCACATTTAGTGTGCCATAACACAAGGCAACGCTGGCAGAATGACACCATCAGCCCTGGCCACTTTATTTCTCACAGAGAACATATCCACACCAAAACTGCTCCCAGAATTTCTACGTATCTTCATCATAAAAATAATCAATACTTTAAAATAAAAGACATAAGGTCTATCCCACGTGTTCCAAAAACCTTACTAATGCTACATCAAAATTAAGCATGACACCTGCAATAACAGCCCCAACTGGATTCTGCAGCTGGATGCAAATGCAATGACCAAAGACATCTGACTCGGCTGAGAGAGATCACAGCTACACTCACCTAAGTCACAGGCACCTTTTCGCAACTGAGGTTACACCAAACAAACAAATAATCTGATTTGCCCTTCTTTAAATAGCAGCTCTTGCTTATTTATTTATATTACATTTATTGAAAAAAGCATTAAGACCTCTGGCACACCCAACTACTGCAAACTAGGCAAAACTAGTAAATATATGCTGAGGGGGAAAAATCAGATAACAAACTTCTACTTTTAAGTATCTACTTTCTGTAAAGTAGTGTTAAGCTACATAAGAAAACAAGTATAAGTTTAAATGTCATTGCTAATATTTCATGTAGGAGCTCTTTGGGTATACCTGCATATAAAAGTTTCCACACATGTGCAGATACTCCAGGGTCGCTTTCACCTGAGTACCAATACCCCAGCATGAATGGGGCAGTGACAGCGTGCCCTGCCTGATATTTATGTTGTTCACAGCCCACAGAGAAGCTCCTCCTGTGTGGTGCCCAGGGAGCTGTAGATCACACCCTGGAGCCTGCTCCCATGGCTGTACCTTTCAGACCGTGCTGGATTCTCAGACTTTACACCAGCTTGTACTGAATGCAGGGTGGAATCGCTGACAGGAGAGAAAGATTGCAAGATAAAGCACTCCTTCACACCAGTCCGAGACACCACATCCAAAGTACCATTGCTCTGAGAAACCTTCCATGAATATTTGCTGGCAATACAGAACCACAATTTTAAATGGTAACTGAGACAAACTGACAGAAATTGACGTAAACAAAAGTGTTTTCCTATTTCAGTCTGAGGATCCCAAGAATAATTTACAGATGTCCTTTATACTGTGAAACACCTTCAGTTTTAAAACCTTAGCGCCAAGTGACAGAAAGCAATGATAGAATACCAGGAAATACACAAACTCACTAAGGACCATTCCAAGAGTAAAACCACTTGACACAGAGAAAAGGATTTGCTGCACACCCAAAATCACAACCTGATTTCAAAGGAAGCCATGCACAAGACTCCAGCCAGATCACACAAATCAATGTAAAAGCTCTTCTATTTTCCTACAGCACTGGTACCAGAGCAGCATCTCAACATAACCGGTGAGGGAGTAACAAAGGTTAGAGGCCTAAATGCAATTTAACAACGGCTTTGAAACTGTAAGGAGTGTGACCCCACCAAGATCAGTTAAGACAACTGGAAGAGGCCCGAGTCCACACTTCCCAACCCAGGAGCCTCAATCTTAGGCAGGTAAGCTCCCACATCTTTAATGTGCTTCACTGTCATTAGCGGAGCAGGGCAAGAGCAGACTTCAGGGAAATCTTTTTTCTCTTTCTGTGTTCCAACAGGACAAACACCAATGTGGCACTGTTAGGGAAGTGACAAATTAGACCATGCAAATTTTAGAGAATGATACACAGAACAGTTTAACAAAACTTACATAGGAAGTATGTACCAGGAGTAGGTGATGGATGCCCAATTTTTCTGTCCCCCCTCAGCCATTTATGAAAGTTCACATATATCATGCAGTTGATATTCTAATACTTATACCTGTTCCACTTTATGACATGCACATTCTCTATTTAAAAGTCTAATGAAGTTTATAGTATTTCACCCGTGTCATCTCAATGCACTGTTACTCTGGGTTTGAAGATTATTTTTTGAACTACTTCACTATGTAAAGCTCGTGCCTCTCAAGGAAGAGCCTGGCAACCATGATTCATATGTTCCTCTTTCAAAGCTGGGCTCATTTAACTCTTCCCATCTGCGAATATTTTTCAAGGTCAAACCAAAAATTTAAATCAAGAACCCAAAGTTCCCATGCATCTTTCCATACAGTGTTCATAGTATCAACATAAAGATACTACTATAAGAGCTCCGAGTAACATTAATTCTATTAACAACATAAACAACTTCGTTTACCTCCATAATACAAAACCTCTGGACATTGTGACCTCCAGAATTCACTTCTCCTTTCAAAATTTACTTATTTTAAAAAGTAACTTTAAATGATGCATTACTGCACTCTTTACCAAGACTAGAACAAGCCTATGCCACACGCAATGCTGGGATAACTGTTGAGCATGTAATAAGGAAAACGCTTCTTACTCGGAAAAGGTCAAGGTAGCATCATTTTCTAACAAAAAAAGAAAAAGCAGTAATGGATAATTTGGCATATTGTACATCAAGTAAATGGAGCTCAGCATGCCTCATCTGGAAAACTTTCTTACACTGATCTGCCATCTCTTCTTCTCTGACACACATTGTGGAAACACACAAATGATTGAATAACTTCTTGGTATTTCCAGCATTCTCTTTCAGTACAGCTACACTACAGAAATTCATGCTCATGCTCATTAAAACTAACTGCGCCTGTGTACCCTCAATCTCTCAATTCTAATACTTAACATCACACACAACAGAACACATAAAACAGGCTAAAACCACCCCAGTTTGAGAACAGACCAGCAGCTGGCATTTAGCCACTAGATTTCAGTGACTACCACAGCTGCTTATTTCAATTGGACTTTTCTAACTCCCCAAATTTATCATATTTCCTACAAATCTTGTTGTCCCTTTTCAGACTGGGACCATTGCACAGTCCATCTATCCTAGTAATTAATAAGACAACATCCCTTCTAGAAATGGTATGAAATACCAACAAAAAGCGAGGTTAAGATTTTCTCCAGGACAGCAATGGCTGGAGGAAGAGGGTAAAGGGAGCCCTAATTCTGGCTGTGTGCAGAGACCAGAACACAAGTTTCCTATTTGCCAGAAGTCTGCTTACTGCAACTCAAAAAAAGAGGAGAGTGAAAACTGAATCAGAGGAAGAGAAAGCAAAACTACTGAAGGCCGAAGTGAAAGGGCAAAGAACAAACTATCAAGGTTATGACAAAAGAGAAAACTTGATCAGAAAAGCGACAATACATAAAAGCTCTGCAAAATATTTTTAAGCCAGACACTGTTAATGCTCACTCTTCCCTATCCATTCCCATCATAAACACCTGCTTATTAAGATTAGTTTTTAAAGTCCAAGTCTGATTTATGACAAACGTGTACATACTACTCACCACTAAGTGCAATTTGACAATGGACATTTTAGGCTGATGCTTGATGTGAAAGGTTTTGGCTACAGAGATTCCACAGCACAGCATAACATGCTTTCAGCACTACACCAACCTGGTTATACTTACAGAATAATTTTAATCACTATAGTTAATATTAGATGCATTAAAACCACAATGCCCTACACTATTAAATTTATACTCAAAGCCCAGATATAACTCCCTATTATCTTTACAACCTCCCAAACACAGAATTCATTTTTTTTTCAGTGGAGTCTGATCCAAATCCACCTTAAGTAAATGTACCAACTTTTATCAATTCACTAGGTTTTCCATTAAGACACCAGGGAACTGTTTCAGAAGTACTATATAAGGAAATTGTAAATAGATCCCATTATTTTGGAATGTTGCCAAAATTTGGATTGTTTGAACTATTTACTTCATGGACCAAGTAAATTCAAATAATGCCCACGAACAGCTATCTTGAATACATTTGCTCTGTACTAGCTGGGTTTTCTCTTCTCATTAGAAGGTAATTAGTCTTGATCATACTAAGGTGAAAAATATGTGAGTACACCTTGTTTTAACTTAACTAGTAGATCTCTTTCTCCACAGGCACATTTTTAGTAGAACTTCTATTTAAGATAACACAACTCTCCACTAACATCTGAAAAATATTTGAAAAGGGGAGAAAACATCACAGTTGTAGTAACTTTAGTTGACATCTTGAAGGAAAAGAAATTTTGTGATAGGTCCCATAATTTGCTTGTAACACATGTCTCAGGTACTGTCACGTCTTGATAAAGTAATAAAAATATTTCTATTGTTTTACCCTTTATGGCTCTGGTAAACATGAATGCCATTTAGCATCTGAAAACAGATAAAACCTCCCAAATTACTGTTTTTAAGAACATATGATCTGAGGGAAAGGCAGGAGGAAGGAGAAGGAAGGCAACTAACCAGCACCGAAGACCACAGGAAACAGATTGCATCAAAACCAGGCAAATTTCAGACAGAAAACTCACCTCTGTTACTGCCAGACTAATGACTTGTAGCTGGCCCAAAAAGCTAAACTTCTGCCAAGAAATCTGCACAGCAGGTAAGTCCTGCTGAATCTATTGCTGACATGAATTGTCAATAACAAGCAATCTTCAGGCACAAGGAGGATCTTGGCTGCAAACTGAGGCAGCTACAAACAGCACTGCAACATATCTGAACTAACCTGGTTATCTTAAGTAAAGCTCCCATCTATTCGAAGTAATACAGGCCCTTATTTTAACTGATATGAATGTTTTATTAAAAAAATCAAGCAATCCAAGCTGGGATCTCAAAACTTCCCTTTCACATACAGATACTTCACTTTCTGTAACTAAAACAGTATTTTCTAAACAATATTTTTCCAAACTGTTTTGGAGAAACACTCAAGTGCTTATCATTCACGAACACCTGTGGTTTTGTATACTTATCAATGCTGAAGTAAAATTAAACTACTATACTTTTTTTTTTACTGTGTACCATGCAAGATGATAATAAAAGAAGAATATTTCTAAGCAGATATTGTGAACAAAATAACTAAACCCATATAGAAATTAGAGTGCTCTGGTTTACACAAGTTTTAAACCAAAATAAGAGATTCTAGTAAAACATACATACTTGAGGGTTTTCTGCAAAATTTCAAGTAATGAACACTTAGGTATTAATAGAACACAAGTACTTTATGAACCATATGTGCCGGCCTAACAAATTTGTGCCCGCAAAGAACACACATATAATCAAACAAACCAAACATAAAATGATCAAATCTACACACAGAAACACTGTTTTAAAAAAAATCTCTCCCATAAGGTTTGTGGTCATGTTGCCTCAGATACAAAACAGCCTTATAATACAAAACAAACCAAACCAAATGCACATTCCCATATCTGAGCTGTTTCATTTAGGTTCAGAGGGAAGCATTGCTGAAGTATTTTCTTCAAGGTTACCCATTTTTTAAATTCCTTGCCAACTCCACTCCGTACATTAAGTACCTTACATTTCCTGCAGATACAGCTTTGCAAGCCCAGCTACTTGAAGGGACATTTGAAAGGCACAAATCTCCCTGGTTGTGAGCACAAGTGCATGAACTTTGTTTCACTGAGCAGCTGCTGATTGATCAGCTGAAGGAAGAACAGCTGAAGACTTGATTAACTGATTTTACTGTGTTTTCCACATTGGCAAATACAGCAATTACCCAGCATTTTATTGAATATTCAAACCTCAAAGTTTTGGCTCAGAGAAATTACTTTCAGTTCAAGACCAAAAAACCACACAATCTGGTTTAACTAGGCACAGGAGCTGCATTATGAGATTTGATCACTGTCATAAATCTCCACTAGTATTAGAACACTTCATCTCCACAAGCAGAGTCCTCTCTGTTCGGTCTCCTTTCAAAACTCACGACACTCTGCATTTCCAAAGCCACAGCTCTGTAGATCTTACTTTGCTTTCCCCAAATTCAAGTCAGAATGCTGCCTGGTGAAAGTGTAAAGGATGACCTACCTCTTTTCCATAGGTTCAGCCGTGTTGCACTCCCAAAACTCCATCCCCTGCACCATCCCCTGGAGCTTCAAACCTCCAGAAAAACGTTTGCTGCTGCAGGCAGCAACTCCTCTGTGCACACACAGGTGGCAAACCCAAACAGCAATCCCTGCGCAAGGCTATGGGAACAGCAATTCCCACAGAGCCATTCCTCCCTCTCTCTGCGAGGATGCAGAATGAAACACTAAATTTTGGTTCTCTAAAATTTAACAGCTCTGGGAAACGTCTGTACCGTACCCAAGGATAAAAACTGAGCAGCGGATACCAAAGAGAAGTGTGTCATGCACACGTGCACCTGCAGCCTAGCGTGCAGCTGGGAGTTCTAATTTTAGGCTCCCAAGATTTCAATGTTCCTGTAATTATATATAAAGCGTATTAAAGCAGACATCTAAGTATTTAGTTAAATTCTTTGTATACGAATTCATCTACACACAATTAATTTTTCAGAAAATCTAACACAAAACACATGCCAAGTTGTTCATTCAAACTATTAAACAGGTTTTCTAAGTTTATTATACAGAATAATACATAATTTCAGTGAACAAGATTACAGAAGACTGTCTGTAGAAAGAATGATGAGTAAATTTCTCAATGAAACACAAGTAGCATATTTTAATCTGCTGAAAAGCTTTATAAGTCTCCCCACACACATCGTATCCTGTTACATCAATTTTTCATCAGCAATTTGAATTAAGTCAGTCATCTGCAAAAACTATTCCCATTTACTTTTTAATGAGTTTTCAGACCTAAATATATTTTAAATTTCTCCAACCAATTTGTATATTACACAAATGTTGAACGCACAATTTGTCATGTAAGATATCTTCATTCAAAGTCATGCATTATTTTTAGGTGGCATGATCTCATCGTGCCGCTGCTATATTTTGGGAAAGCCAACAAAATATTATTTATGCTTTTTTTTAAAAAAAAATTAAAAATCCAATTCTAAAATAGCTTAAGGAACCCTCAAAAATGAATTTTTGCAATTATGACACAAAATCGTAACTGAATTCAGGGAATAAAAACCCTGTAATTTGCACAGTAAAATTAAAATCTGGACTAAGCTAATATGAAAGTGTATACAGATCCACTTCAATTATTGTGCAAAAAACCAGGGTCTGTTATGAGGGGAGAGAAAAGTCCTGAATAAGCCACTAGTCAAACACAGCCTCAATTAAACTGAAATAAATCATCCATAGAATATTCTAAAATGTATCTTAAGTCACATAGCCTGAAGCACACTACAATTATGAATTGTTTTAACATCAACAGGTTTGGTATTTTTCTCCTGTTTCACACACAGCACTCCGTGTACCCTGCAGCTGCTGTATTTCTGGAGTAGGAAAAAGGAAGTTTGTTTTATTTAAACCTAAACTCACAGTTTACATAAAACTGCTCGTTGCAGCAGAAGTATTTTGATACGATGTGACTGCAAATGGTGAACATGTTCCAGGCTTCTCAGGTTCTCCCATCTCCTACCTAGACATGCTTTTAATGAAAAAAACCCTGGCATGTGTGGCTTTTGCTGTCACTTTGCTGTGGCACTGTCCATGCCCAGCCATGCCATTGGGTGCTGGCTGTAACTCAGGCACCGAGGGAGCAGAGCACTAACAGCCACGCAGATTTACACATTTTCTTACTAATGGCAACTGGAGGAATCCAATGTGCCCATGACTACATCTTTTGTGATAGAAGAACACACCAAAATTCAGCAATAATTAAGTGTATCTTGTTCCCTGCTACCTGGGGCATGTACAGTGCTCATCTTTCCACCTCTTCCCTCTCTTCCCTGCTGGCCACAGCCCCAGCTCCTGTGTGACAACAGCATGGTGTTAATTCTTTAATCGTGCAAAGACAGCACATCTTTGTGCAAAGAATACTCTGGCCACTTTTCACATCACGCACCTGATACCTGACAGAGCAAATCAGCATATTCAAATAATAATAATTTAAAAAAAAAAAGTAAGGAAAATAATACAGAGGACCTGTCAACTAAATTGTATATCAATATTTTCTTTTATTAGGCAACCCAACTACCTAAAATCACCCCACCCCTGCCACTCCCATTCTCCATGCACTGCAACATCCACCTCAAAAATAAGACTGTTTCAATCATGCCTAATATAGCCATAAGGAAACTGATGCCTGTTGATTTTCACATACCAGCTTACACTTCCTCACTCCTCTCAATTTGGCAGGCACTATTAGTTTTTCCATTAAAATTTACTTCCTTTGCTTTGCAGATTTACTGGGAGCTGACTTGACACAATAAAAAGAAAAAATGCGAGTTGCACAGCAACAGGCATATAAATGTACTATAGCAAAAAAAACCCCAACAGCACTGTGATATTTAATAAGATTAAAAGATAAAGAGGAAAATAAAACAGTGTTTTTGTTGTTATAGCACAGCAAAAGGGCTAACCTACTTGTTATGTATTTGAACACACATGTAGTTACACAAAGTATTTTGAACTTGGCTACTGCATACCTTTAGACAAAGAAATATGACTATTTCAATTATCTAGCCGAGGAACTGGTAAACCTTGAGTCTTTACTTCTTGCAGTTGATATATTCCAGTGCATACAGAGCTACTGTCATCAGAGCCTTCCTTCCAAGAGGAGATCCACCTGTTCAGAAGGGTTAGGCTTTTTAAACCAGTGTTAGCTGTGCTCAGACACACAGTTTTATGAATTAAATATGTAAGCAAGGAAGAAAAATCAGGCTACCCATTCACAGAATAAGGTCAGTAATTTCACTGCTGGCTATTTGTGATATGACACAAATACAGTTCAGCTTAAAAAATCTTTGTGGAAGTGAATTTTTTTTTATTGTTACGGAATTTTGAATTCTTCTAAGGAAAAAATTTAGGAAGTACCTTTGCATGTCACCTCCCCTTTAGAATAAACCCATAGCTATCTTTATTTCAAGATGTATTTCTTCACTCTTAGGAGAGATTCGCCTTATTTTCAGAGCCTGCCTTCACAAAATCTTCCAGAATCCCATCTCCAACCATTACACATAAAACACATGATATGTTACAGGGGAAAAAAAAAAAAAAAAAAAAAAAAGGGACTTTGAAAACACTGGGTGAACAAATCTGCACCAGGTATTACCTTCATATCTGGCACTAGCTCTCCGCTACTAAAATCACCCATTTCACTTTTAAATAGAAACAGGTTAGGAAGGACTGTAACTTTAAATATTTTTAAATTAAGATGTATTAAAAAATGAAGATCCCTTAGATCATACATGCAGAAGATCTGAAAGGATTGGCACGTTTTAAAGTAGTTTTTCTTCTCTTTTATGGTCTGGGCCTCTTTAGCATAACCAGAACACCAGCCCACTTCTGAAGCATGCAGAAGGCAACACCTTCAGGAGAATAAAACAAAAGGAAAGGAGAAAAGAATTTGTTCAGACTGCTTAATGTTTTGATTTGATTGGTTTGGTCCAAGTCACATTTTTGACAGGCACTTCTAAGACAACATCTCTCCTCTGGTCTCTCTGCACATAACAGCCACTCATCACACTTGGGAAGAAGGTATTGGATATGTATGAATGGACCTAAACACACAGTGGGAAGTGAAAAAAAGAACTTTTCTCCCTTTTGTAGGCCAGCTTGGGAGCGAAATGCTCTACTCTTGGGAAGAAGTACTGAAATGGGCACCAGCTTTAATTTTTAGACATCTCATCTCAAAAAGGATGTAAACCCAATAAACCTGATTATAAAAGCAGCAAGACAAAGCCACCCATACACAGATATAAGATTAGACACATTCAGAACAAAACTGTGCAATCAGACAGAGGTAAGTGATGTCCTGCTCCCCCAGGAACCCCCAGACCTCAAGAGGTGGTCCTGCTGCATCATGTTACAAGATGAGGTCTATTAGCAAAGGAGAAGTCACAAAAGACATATGGGGTCAGTATCAAGAAACAGGAACAACAAAGAATACAGAGTCAGTATTTAAAAAACACACAGAAAAGGACCTTTCAGAGCATCAGTTAATTGCCCCTGGATGACTCAGGATGAGAACAGTGAGATTAAACAGACAACATAAAACTGAAAGGTAAACAGGATCCTTTGATATTTTAACAAATTTGTGGAGTTTACCACCCTCCAGTACACTGAAAACAAATAACACATCCACCTTCCTAAAGCAGACAAAAGATAACTACTGCAAACACATGTAGGATAACAAAACCACGGTTTACAACAGCAGCAGATCCTCTGCCAGGCACACACAGCAGTTGCACACACACGAATTTCAGGACCTAGGCTGCGATCTCCAGCTCAAACTCACAGGGAGACTATGGCAATCTCTACTGGTGCCTATCCAGGGTAGGCAGGAAGCCAAAGCCACTGCTGCCAAACTTGTTGAGCCAGTCCTCCCAGCGCTGGCCCACAATGCACCGCTTTGTGTTTGGAAATTGCTCAAAAGCTTTTGCTTCCAGCAACAGTGTGGAGCACTTGGGGAAAGATGCCAAAGGAGTCCAGGAAAGGGTATTGCCAGGCCACCATAACAGTAGGGACACCCCAAATGCTCCCGTGAGTCGGTGACATCAGCCTGAGTCACTGCGGTGACGAATGACGCCAAGCTTCCTGCGAGACCTCGGTCACAACACCTCTCGCACGAGGGCTGGATAAGTCTTGGAGGGATTAAATTATAAATAAAACTGCTGAGGCTGCACCTTAGCATCATGTCTTCCTATTTCACAGTGAAGAGCACCATCTATCCAGGCTGTGATTTTGGCCCTTTCCTGGGACAGGGGCCTTTCCTCACATTGTTGTGGTTATCCATGGCAATTTTGGATGGCGTCAGCAGGAGGACAGAGAATTGCAGTGTTGCACAGAGAACCCCTTTTGCATCCCAAGCAGTTGTAAACAAGCCTCAGATGAGACATGTTGACAGCACACTGAAGATTTTACTCCTGTGCTCTACCTACTCTGCTGATAAAAATAGTATTCTTATCTCCGAGGCTATCAAGCTAACGCTTCAGATCATTAAATTCAGGCCACAAAAACAAGAAAAGCGACTTACAAGTTTTATTCCAGCAAATGACACTGTGGTCCGTGACCCTACATTTTGGGGCAGAACCAAAAGGAAACTTCCCAAACAAGGACTGATGCGTTTAGGACTTCTCCAAACGCCCCAAGGAAATAGTGGTGCTGAAGTACCCAGGCACAGTCAGCTGGCTGTTAAAGCAAGTTCCACAGAAGAAATATCAAAGGAGAGGGCTCTGCCCCCAGATACAAACCATAATCAAACCATATCGGGTACAGCTCAGACGCTGATATTTCCCCCAGAATCTCATAACACAACTGGTAGTAAAAGTCATCCTTCAATCACTCGGCCACAAAAAACCCCCCAACCTTGTATTTAGGACAAAAATTTGCAATCTATTATATAAGCACATATTACCTACACTGCCTTTGATAGGCAACACAGATATATTGAATTTGGCTCAAAACTTCTCCTCTATGAATTACGAACTACAACATGGAAGAGAAGCTCCTTAACAAGCAGGATTTCTAGACAGTTGAGTAACATAACTTCACAGAAATGAAAAACAAAATTGCTTTTGGGAATTCATCTTTAAGTACTTTTACGATGTAAATGCTGCCTATCAGGAAATTAATTTAGGCCTTTCCTCTCAAATACTTCCATTTAGTACCAGTGAGAGCAGGATGACTCCCATCTCTCTCAGCAGAGCAGAACAGACCCTTTCAAACACAGATTCTTTGTTTTAAAAAACAAATTAACTGAACATCCTAAACCCCAAAATTATATTCCTTATAAACCAAAGCCCAGCAAAGGCTTCTAGCTGTCAGAGGCAAGTTAAACTCCTTTAAGACATTTCTAGAGTAATTCTAATAGATCAGGAATGAAACAGACAATTTCAACAGATTTTTCCTGGGAAAAATCTTTGGAAAACTTATTATTTTGAAAACTGCTTTCCAAATTATTTTACATGGCTGTCTCAATAATCCAACACCCACACTGTCTGACTATTGGGAACACTTTCTATTCCTTTGACATATCCATCAAAAATACTGCCAGTTAACCCAAATCTTTGCATTTGGGTTAACTGGCAATCTGAGGCTTCTGGATATTCCACACAACTATAGATCTGTTTTGAAGGGATAAAAAGAGTGTTTGGCATGGAACACATTTATGCATACTGTATAAATGATGCCTCTTTCTCCTTTTGGCATCACTTGCAGCAGCCCTCTGGTAAGAGAGAAAGATAAATGATGCTGTAAGTCTTGTTCAGCAGAGTAACCCAAATTCAAATGGTATTTTCTTCAGTTCACAAAGTTACTGAGAACCACCTCAGGAATGTTAGAAAAACTTCGGATTTCTATTACCTGGTCTCCTGACATAACTAATTACAAAAAAGGAATTAAAAAATAATACTAACTAATAATAACATAAACTAGTTCTTATTTTTCATTTAGTTTTCACATTACACCACTTACAACTGATCCTGATTTACGCTGCAGTTTTTCACTGACACAACATCTTTAACACTCAAAGATAACCAAGATACAAGATCTACTATGCTACACAGTCTTGTAGGCAGACATGACAAAATCAGATCAGATTCGCGCTGGAAAGAGACATAATCAAGCACAGTCCAATGGATTCTAGGATTACCAGACCAAATATGTGATGGAGAATTCAGATTTTTCTTTAAGCAGCCATCACTTTGTTTTGGAAACAACTTTACAGTTAGAATACAACTATTATTTCACAAGTGTTTCACTCAACAGAGACAGGAGCTGCTTAATCCAGCATTACTAGGAGGGAAAAAAAAAAGATCGTAGAACCACACCCTAGGTGTAAACTGATACAGATTTTCCTCTGTATTTTCACCTGAAACAATAGCCAGAGGGTGTAATTTAGGCTATATACACCTTGACAAAGCCATGGCTGTAACATCTAGAGACTGACAATTAAACGTTTGCATAGTGAAGTACTTTGGTGTCTGTCTGATCGTGAGGTTGCTGTGAATGTGGCTGTCTCCTCTCTCACCCACTGTCCCCACAACATGGTCCTACATCCTCCTTCCAGTCACAAGAAAAACCCTGTTGACCCCAGTGGCTCACAAGAAGACCCCACATCCCCAGGTAACACTTAATAAACCTAATAAAACTCCCATTTTCCTACTCACAACATCTACTATGCCACTTAGGCAGTCAATGAACAAAATCGTAGACTGAAAGTTACCTTTATGAAGAGCAAAATACAACAGAATTTGATGTCCATGGAAAGCAAACATCCAATTTACTGTGTATTCATCACAGGACTTGATTTTCAAATTTAACTCATTAAAGGCTCCACACTTCATTTTAAGGCAAGCTGCTATAGAACTTCCAGGCAACTGTATCAGCAAGAAAACATCCAACCAACTTGCTTGCAAAGAAAACTATGAGCTCTAGATTTCAGAACCAAAGCACACACATGGACTTAACCTCAAAATTGCTCCCTATAGGATTTTAGTCCTTCAGCTCCTTTGTACCCATTTTTTCAGTGCCAGTTGAGAATGCAGCATTTTCTGTTGCACTAAAGACAGTCGAAGATTCAAGTCCTGCTTAGCAACAGAAGGAAGTGCAGATCAAGAACACTGCATTAGTTTTCTGCCTGTTATAATCCCCCAGCAGAAAAAGGAGGCATCACCAATTATCCCTTCCCCTTGTATTATCAATGAAGTTTGTCCATGGGCTACACCGAAGCTATCAGGAGTGGATAGGGTGGGGGTGAGCTTGTAAAGAAACAATTTTTCTCTTCTGGCAAACAGGTTACCACAAACCAGCTTATCCCACAGGGCTGATGGGCAGCGTGCAAACACAAGTAACTGAGCATCTGAGTATTTCCAATCCACCTGAGCCAATAACCCAGAATATTTGCCATTTCCAGAGCTAGCAGTCGTGACTCCAAGCAATGTGGGAGCAGCTGCGTGTGCAGTTTACTTTGATGAAGTCATATCCTGTCATACCTCAGAGTATCTGGGGTTACCACGAGTGCCTGACTTGCCACAAGAATCAGTGTGAGAGCCACCAGCACCAGTCCTGGCTCACAGCTGCACACAGCCTGCACAGGCAGGCAGCTTTTGACTGTGCAAAGCCTTCTAGCAGTGGGAACACAGATTACAATAAATTTATTGCCTTCCATGACAACTGCTTTTATAGTCATGCTACTCTGCTGCATTAGACTTTGAATTCCCTTTGTCAGATTTTAACACTTGCTGCTAAAAAGCCTGAAGTGTAAGTACAAAGCTCTATTCATCTCTGTGCTGTCACCTACACTGTAAGAACATCTAGGAAATAGTGTTGAATATCATACATAAGGGGAACTTCCACAGCAGTGGATTATTTCATTCATTACACAGGAAGAAAAACATTTTTTAAGCATCCCAGAGATTATTTAGAACAGCTAATTACAAGTCAAAAATTATAACTGTTTGTGAAATATGAAATCTTTTCTGTCTTGTAAGAGACAAGAGATCACATCTATCCCCAGACAACCTCCAGCAGCTCCAGCCCCAGGCTGGGCACAGCCAGGAGAGGTGTAAGAACTGGATCCATTCATTTTTATAGATCTGCTGCAATGGAACAAATACCTTTCAAAATAGTTACCTTGGAGAGAGTAATCTGCATCCTCTTAACCCAATTTATTTTAAAGTATCCTTCATTAAGCCTTTTTGTCTTTCCTGCTCTACTTAGATGATAAAGTTACCAACTTGTATGAAAGTCACATTTCTACACTTTTTATTGCGTTGTTCTTCTCTCATTGAGTATTTCCTGTTAAATATAGCACAGAAACTATACAAAACCCAACCTTTAACCAAGCATTATGAAGACATCACCCCTTTTGCACAGGGATAACCTAGCTAATCATACATACCACTTAAGAAGCATTAGATAACAGTGAATTCCTGACTGTTACGTATGTGTACAGACAACTATTTCAAAAGGTTCTTACAAAAAAGAAAATAACCTGCCTCCTCACATATTACGGACAGATCCAAGACAGCTTCGTGGCTGCAGTTCCAGTCAAAGCCCCCAAGGCCTTGCAATATCACTCTAATACTATGTTAATATCTAAAACCTGCAAAGTATCTTTAAAGCATATGAGATGACATAGTTCTAACTTGCAGTCTAACATCACAATATTCTATTTATAACATCTGACTCATCTTGCCAGAAATAATTAAATATTGTAAACAGAACTTGGATTTAAAGGAAAAAAAATCCAGAAAAAAAGGAGGGCCAGTCACCGCAGAGAATTTCCAAAGTAGCATCCTTTCAAATTGCTTGTTTTTCAAGCAATCTCATAAAACCTCCGCAATTTTCTTAAACAGTTCAATGCAATTTTAAAGTCTCCCTGTAATTGTTTTATGATAACCGGTCCACAAAACCTTAACATACTTTGTGTAAATAGTCAATTAAAATGCAATGAAATGAAGAAGAGGTTTTTCTGATTAGAGACTGTGAAGAGGTATGCAGAATGTCAAAAAAGAAGCATGGCACTTTGTACTGCTACCTTAAAATATTTATTTCAATCTATTAAAAATTCCCACAAGTGTATTTGCAGGTAGTCAGGGTCTATAGAGTCCTCTAAGCATCTCTGACGTGATTTGACACAACAAAAATCAACTCAATTGAGCACCTCCCAAGGCTGAATAATAACAAATTTAAACTTGAAATAAGATGCTGTCTCTTACTTGTATTTACAACTTAATATTGGAACAGAAGTTTCAGCAGTGCTTTAATTATTTATGGAACCTGCTGCTGGGAAAATTCTAGACCTTGGGTCTATGTGATAAAGATGCTTCTAGTGAGCCTTCCAGGCCCAAATTTCACTGCTCAGCCTTGCCTAGAAAGAGCTCAAGAAGAACAAGGGTTTCATCACATGGCTCTTAGTACTGTCACAGCTCTGTAACTTCCATTAATAGCAATTAATATAATCAAACCTCAAAGCTTCTGCTGAATGCCCTAGAGGTTCACAGAGTCTTTTTTTTTTTTTTTTCAGTCCCCAAGACATATTAACTGTCAAAGACCAGAAGTTCAGCTGTTACCAGGTGACACAATGCTGAACAGAATTTGCTCCCACCTGCTCTCCTGACTGATTCCTGCTGTCACAAAGCTTTCTAGAGCATCTTCTGAAGGTGCATACCAAAAACTGACAATCTGCATTCCCACAGAAAATTCGACATTTGCTTTATTCAGACAGTATAGTCTAAAAGCTGTAAGACAGGCACTGTGCTAGGTCAGCTCACAGTCAGCACCAGTTCTGACCAGTGACCCAAGTTACAGATGTTCTGTCCTCCTCCTCCTCTACTCTGTCACCAGTTAACTCTAAACTATGGTGACAGCACGAGTGAAGTGCTTGAAATAGACAGCACCAAGGGGTTCACCTCTCAAAGGATGTAACACACACAAAAACACCCAAACAAACTAAAAAAAGGGGCTGTATGTGTAACTGAAGGAATGAGGTGTTTAAGATCTAGTAAAGACACTACATAGTTTCAGCACGCACTGGATACACTATTAAAAAGAAACACTCAATTTTAAATTGCCTAACCAAATACCTTTTCTGCTCCCCATGCTTTTATTTTCTCTTCTGAGATGTTGTAGTTTCCTTTTTTATAATTTTAAGTATTTCAAATTTATTTATGTGTTAATATAAGAATATGACAGACTTTTATCCCAACCACTTCAAAAGGGTCATACAAATTAATAAGTAATCCTGAAAGTAATGATGATGTACATGGGTTCTTTCTCTCTGACTCTCCAATACAGATTTAGGGGTGGGGATGGCTTGGTTTTGGATTTCTTGTTTATGATTTTTTTCCATGTTTTCTTTTTATTGAAAGAAACATACATGATAACCTGTAGCAATTGAAAATTTATTGTGGGGAGAGTCAGAGCTTCTTGGGTGGTGAGACAGGGTTAGGCCCCCAGCCCCAATAAACAACTTCAGTCTTCACTGTTTCTGTCCAGAGCTTCTCTACTCTTCCATAGAGCAAAATGAGCCAACCTGTTGTTAAATTTTGCAAGAAGCAAAAGTTGCCTCTGTTGAAGCCCATCAAAATTACCACACATGAACGCTACACTCACAGGCACAGTTCTGTTTAGAGAGCCTCTTCATAACAATGGGCTAGAAACATTTCTAAAAGCCAACTAATTTAGCACAAGTTAACAAGGATCTCCTGAAAAACTGTTTCAAGCACTGATTATGAGGCTTGGTACTAAGAATCTTTTTTTTTTTTCAAATCAAACAGTGTCAGGTACTACAGACAGACACATCAACCTCCTTTTAAGATCTACTGCACCTCCAAGATGAACTGAGTGTCTGAAAACATTGTGGCTGCATCCAATGGCACTCACTCCCACTGTCACACAAACAAGTCTGGAAGATGCACTTCAGCAAAGTTTCATTTTAAAATATAGGAAAAATGCACAAAGAGGATGAGATTTCCTGCCTTGCTCTTTTGGAATTCATCTACATGTTATAATGCAGAATGCTATCCTTGCTTCATCACAGCACCAGTGAGTGGCAAGGGATTCACACCTTTAGCTGCTTCACAAGCAGCAATTCAGTGACTGCACGAGCCAAAAATCCTGCCATGTCAATAACATATGAAAAGAACTAATAAGCACAATTGCTTCTAACATGTTCTTCCATTGATAAGATTGCTCAGCACAAGAAGGTTTCAGTGTACAAAGTAAATTTTAAGGGTTATTTTAAAGTAGAACCTTCCCATCACATTGGACATCCCTTTCTCAGCTCCATCCCCTGGGGATTTTTCATACCAAAAGCAAATCAAGTCCATTGGGCCTATACCTTATCCCTGCCACTCTGATTTCCGCATCAAAGCTCAGTGTGGACTGTTCCTGTCTCAAAAAGTAACACATAGGAAAGTATCCACTGAGTTTCTCACTTTGATGAAGGTCTGTGAGGATCCCAGCAGGAATGATTTAATATTATGGATTAGCAGAACAGAAAGCATGTAAGAGCAGTGAAAAAGAAACAGGGAAGCATGACATACAAACACTGGGAGTTTGGGAAGCCCAAATTCAAATTCTAGTTCTCACTTCAATGTGAGCTTGGTTATGACAAGAAGGGTTAGATACAGAAAAGAAAACATGTTTGAGACTATGAACTAATTTTAGTTTCCTGATCCCTGCATGGAACTAGCATCACTGACAGGTATTAAGGACTCATCAGGCTTCACAACCACTAACATGCTAAGAGAGGAGCTGCCTGATCAGCAAATAGGAAGTGCCAGTGACAAAGGTGTGCCTGAAATCCTGCCTCTCTCCACTGCTTGCAAATGTTGCCCTGGAATTACACAGTTACATCCTCCTTTATTCCTTTAAAAGCAATAACATACATCATTCTTTTCCTTTAAAGCTTAACAAAAGGAGAAGCTGGCAATGTTAAGCCCCTTTTTTAATACAGTGTTACAAGAGGAACACTCACTCTTCATTCAGAAGACTCAGTCAGACTCAAATGCCTTCAAGGCTGAAATGCACCTCTTGCCACCAGGCACGCTGAGGGTGAGGCCATTCCCACCAGGAGAGGCAGAGAAACAGCATGTGGGAAAAGAAATAACTACCACCCATACCCCAGTGGGTACACAGACCAGTGGGAGCCTGACAATTGTTAAATAAAGAAAATGGTTCTTGGTTTTGAACCCAATTCTAATATGTGGGCTGTAAAGTCATGTTCCCTCCTTCGCTCCCTCTCCAGGCCATGAATATTTAATTCTTCTATGCAAACTGGAAGAGTTGCAATGCAAGGTTAAATTAGCCTAAATAACCTTGAAATCCTTTTGTGAAGTTGGGCCTCAGAGTCAACTCCCAATCCATAGAGAAATAACTTTCTTACACAAGGAGCTCTGTTGTTACTCGTATTTAAACACTGCGTCGTAGCATGACAGAAGTCTTGAGGTTAGAGTGGATTTGACAAAATTTATACTTTTGATTCACCTTTCTTTGTTAAGAACCAATGTTTAGGCAGTCCAATTATTTAATAAATGTTTGTTCCTCAATTTTGAATGCAAAATTCTTCTTGGGAAAAGGAATCAGTTATAGTATTTTCAAATTTTTATTTGGTAACACAACACATACATATGCTGGCATGTTTTGCTGCTCCTCTAGTTCCTTAAGTTAATTTAAACTTAATTAATACTACTTTAGCTCTATTCTGCAGTAGGCAAAGCTCCCTACACACAAGCTACAGGTATACGCCAAGTCAGTGTCTTATTCATATATCATAAAGCAACCAAAATAAATAGACTTCTGGACGCCTGACAGGACTACTAAGTTTCACTTTTAATTCTCAAAGTATTTTATGAACTTCCTTCAACTCATAACCCTACAAATCATGGACATGGTTGGAGTCAGTACAAAAAAAGTTGTGTCTCAGTGATCAGCCTGTGCAAAAACAGTTTAATGATCTCTCTCCAGAGGGAAAAAAAATAGGATAGATTATTCTTTACCCTGCCAGGTAATCTTTAGAATCAGGAAACCTTAGATGCTTGCATTTTAAGAGGTAGAAATAAGAGCAAATGTTTGAAAATCCTTATTGGTAAAATCTTTAGTAGGATAATGCGTATGTTTATCACTGTAAATGCTGTTTTAGCACTTGAATGATTTGCCTATTCAGAAAAATGAATTACATATCCAGCACAACTATTAGATTGGAATTTGGCAATGAAGTAATAAAGCGATTTTTCAAGTGCCTAAGAACTTACAGACACACTTAAGAAAATGGCAAAATGACACAAGTGAATCTGAATGCTGTAGCACAGCTGCCTATTGCATCTTTCTTCCATACCACCGACCACTGACTCTGATCCTAGAAACAGATATTTTCCAAATTTTAGCAACATTAGGAATTCTACAAGAAATAGCCCTTTTGATTCAGCTTCAATATGGATCACCACCTCCCAGTCCTACTGGGCCGTGCCACCTTGCTTTAGGTTTCATTCGCTCCTTGCAGCTCATAAGTCGGTAAGTGCCGAATCAGATCACCTCCTAAGGTCCCTGGCAAGTTCTGCCGCCTGTGATTGTAAACCATGTTTACAAACTCAGTCTTCCATTTCTAACAACGTCAAATAAATGACTTGGGTCTAACTGCTCTAGCATTTAAAATAGCTGGGCCTGTTCTCTGGCACACGTCTCAGGCAGTCTGAGGGAACCAAGCACCAACAATATTAAGAAAGGTACTAAAACTTTCTCTGTTATAAAACAATCGTTAAATTGGAAAAACAAACAAACAAAAATTAACATCACAAATCAGACTCATCACTTCCTTTCTTCCACCGCCTGTTAGAAAGTAACCAATAATCTATAGCTTTCATTCATCATCTGCTTACAACTCCAAGTAGCATTGTTATTCTTGCAACAAACTAGGCCGTAATGGGCTTTTGCTAATCACAGGTGAAAGGTCACTCTCATTTAGCAGAGCACCAAGCAATAAACATAACACATTGACATGACAGAGGAAGGGATCAGTATTGAAATACTGACATGGTATACCAAAACCAAAAAATATTGTAACTCCAGAGAAGATATTATCAGTGCTGGTCACGGAGCTTCCTTAGGTCTATATATAGGCTAAAGGAAAAAAAAAGCCATATAGAAACACAATAAAGACAGTCTGAGCCCTTAGTTGTAGTTTTCAGAATATGTATTAATTTGATAATAAGGTTAGTAACACCAGCCTTGGACAGGGCACCTATCCTAAATCCAAACCGATAGGAAACTCCAATCCTTTCTATTTCCCATGCCTGACCCTCTCCTAAGTAGTTATGAGCAGGAAAACTTCTCCATATAGTTTTCTTCAAGAATGAATCGCACTCACCTTCTCGGCAAAGTCGCATTGCTTCTCGGTTTCTTCCGTATTCCTTGAAACTTTCTTCTAACGCTGTTCCTGAAACCAAAAAGCCACAAGATCTCAATCCATGGAGAAGTCAGAGGGCAGGGCTGACCCCCCCGCTCCTGACCTGTAGCCCGTTCCCCCGTGGGCACGGAGGGGACACGACAGTAAACACGGGGGCACAGGGACCGAGGTCTCCCGGCCCCCGGAGCGCTGTCAGCGGCGGGGATGCCTCACCTGCGGCGGGAGCTCCCCGCCCCACGCCGCGGCTGAATCGAGGGCAGGAGGTGCCGGGCTCCGGGGACCGGCTCCGACCTCCTCGCACCGTGTCCCGGATTACAGGAACTGGGGCAGGCGCTGCCCGCTCCGCGCCGCTCCCGAGCCCGGCCGGGGGCGCGCACCGGACAACGAACTCGGCCGCGAATGCTGGGGGGGGGAACAGACCGACCTCCCCGCCGGGCCCGGCACCCCGCCGTGCCGTCCCGGGGCCGCGCCCGGGGCACCCGCAGCCCCGCGGGGTGCGCTGGGGAGGAGCGGGGCGGGGGTTGGGGGGGGGGGGAAGGCGGCCACTCACCGTCGTTCCCGTGAAGTTTAGCAGCATCGACCCAGTGGCTCCAGGGCTGCCCCAGCATCGCCTCGGGGCTGGGCAGGGACCTGCGCTCCCCGACGGCCGCCATTGCCGCTGCGGTGGCGGCGGGGCCGGCGCCGCTCCCGCCTCCTCCGCCTCCTCCCTCGCCGTGGCGGGGCCGCCGCTGCCGCTGCCTGGCGGCCGCGCCGCGCTGCTCCCTCCTGACGTCACCCGCGGCCCGCGCCGACATTCTTTCCGCTGCTACAATGTAACGAGAAAAGTCAGCGGCCGCTTAAGGTGGCGCCGCGCTCTTAAGGCAGCGCCGCGGCGCTGTCAGCCCGCCCGCTCGCTCTGCTTCCTCCCCGCGGGGAACCTGCGGCCCTGCGGCGGCGCCGACTCACCTCTGCGGCGGCCCGGGGGGCAGCGCCCGGGTGCCCATTATTGTGCGGGGAGCGCTGCCTTCCTCTTCACCGTGTAGGTGAGGCGCGCTTGTGTTCGCGCTAACAAAGCGGCGGAAGGGAGCGGGGGCGGGCAGGGTTACGCCGCCTGCCAGGCGTACCCCAGCTCCATGGGCCGCCTCGCTCCCTCCGCACCGCGGCCC
The DNA here is from genome assembly GCA_036630365.1 of Acanthiza pusilla. Taxonomy (NCBI): domain Eukaryota; kingdom Metazoa; phylum Chordata; class Aves; order Passeriformes; family Acanthizidae; genus Acanthiza; species Acanthiza pusilla. Next base: position 7,032,529 of record JAXCHO010000001.1, read on the forward strand.
CGCGACCCTACAAAAACAACGGCCGCATCACAACCCCGCCTGGCACCCGCTGCCCCGGCGAGGGGGGCGGACCGGAGAGCGTCGCGGCGGGCGGGGCCGGGCGGGCGCGCCCCGCCCTCACTGCCGCTCCACCTTAAACCCGGCGCCTCCTTAAAGGCAGCGGCGAGCAGGAAACTCGCTCCGGGCGGGCGCGTCCCCCCCGCTCCCTCCCTCCCTCCCTCCCTCCCATCCCTTCCCTCCCTCCCATCCCTTCCCTCCCATCCCCTCCCTCCCATCCCCTCCCTCCGCTCCCCGCCCGAGGCGGCCGCCCGGCCCCGGGCACAGGGGGGACACCGAGCGAGTTTCCTGCGCGCTGCTGCCCTCGTTACACCCGCAACCTGTCTCCCAGGGGGAGGGTCTTGTCATTGTTATTCCACATTTCTTTTCTAAACTGATTTTTTTTTTCCCCCTGCCTAAACTTTGCGATGACGCCGAGCACTGTTAAAAGCGAGGATTAAAGGATGCTGTTGTACTTGATAACTCTTAGTAACAAAGTTTAAGCTTTGCAAAATCAAGTTATTTGATTTTTAAAATCTTGGTTTAAAATTCATTTATTACAGGGTTTTCTCTCCACTAGAATATTTAAGTACCAATGTCAAATTAAACTGACAGACCAGCAGGTCCATAAAGATTTCTGGCCACACTTGATGCCACTGTCAGTAACAATATCCCTGAAGAACAGCTAAAAATATATAAATCTGAGGTGCTGCCTCCTCTACAGGTACTCGAGAGCACAGGACTGCCATCATCAGTGGAACTGCTCACGGATCTCATACACACATTTGCAAAACCACACAGCAGAAATCAGAACTGTAAATAAATTTGTTTAAACTGCAGAGGTGCACATACATGCAGGCTTAGCTAATTTTCATTTTCTGTTTTCATTTGAAGTGTGGGACTATACAAGCTAGAGATGTTTCTTTCCAAATTTATGCATACAAAAGATCTATAAATTCAAGCTCATCACACCATAGTCATATGGGATAGGATAGGCTGTAATTATAAGAATAATTTCAGTGTTCCACCCAACTGATAATTTATGTCACACTCGCAATGTATCTTGTAAAACTGCAGATCTAATACAGAACAGCTAGCGTGGTTTTTCTCTCCCCCTGATCACTGGAAGTCTAACTTAACTCCTTCATAAAAGGCCAACACTATAAAATTTAGATAAAGAGCACAACACTGACTTCTGCTGCAGACATTTGTAGCAGGATTAATTATCAAAGGCCATCAGCCTCTTGAGCTGGGCCCTGATGTTTCAGACAGTTACACTGGCTCTTCGCTGCCCTGCGGCTTCCCAAAACTCTTCATCTTAGTCTGAGGGTGAGTAAAGGTGTTCCTGGAACCAGAGTCTAAAGATAAATGATGAATGGAGGGATTATTGTTTGATTAATTATCAAATAGCATACTTCATAATATAGAAAACTACTTATAATTAAAGCTAAGAACATCATGGAAGAAAAATGTCTTCCAGGTGCTGAACAGTTTCTGAACAGAACCTCAGCTTTTTTCTTGTGGTGCAGAAGCCAGATAGGAAAAAAACCTATGCCTGATTTCTTTCAAGCTTAGTTCTTCAACAGTGGTTCACAAATAGAGTGAAGGTATGAGAGATGATACAGAAGGTATCATCTGTATCTGAATTCAGACTCCAGCCATGGGATAAAGCAAGTTACAGACAGGTCTATATTATCTGTGTCAAATATTTTCATTTATATTAAAAACTTCATTCATGCAGCTCTTCTTTGTCCTGGAGTAAGCTGTCAGAAATCTGCCTCAGCTGTAGTTTGAAAAAGAAACCTTGGTTTGTCCAAGTGCCCATCAAATTCCTAAAGCGTTTTTCTATTATTGCCTTTACAAAAATCATAAAACAAATATAGTGATGAGTGACCAACCAGAACCACAGAACACCATCGCCTACCTTTAACAGTGACAGAGTCAGCCACGGCAGATCAATTTAATGTTCACACATCACACAAGTCTTTTCTTTAAACTTTACCAATGTATTTATGTCAAATTATGCAAAAAGTAAAATGACTTAATTTGGCAAAATTAAATCAATTAACTAACTACTTTAACAAGCCCATAGATTATCAGCTTCTTAGTTTCTAAAGTTGACACTCATTAAGTTACTCAGAAGTGCCTCTTGCTTCAGAAGTGCCAGCCACACAGGTAAAAGCACAGGCCACTGTTATTTCATACAGCTTTGATTATCCTCTTTATGGTTCTTTGCTCTTTCAATCTGGCTGTTGCATTTTTTTCCCTCCCTCTTTCACAGCTTTTCTTCTTTCCCTATATATTCCCACTCAAGATCTAATTCTGCAGTCTGGGCCTCAGGCTGTCCTTTAGTAAACCTTCCGCTACTGAAATATTTTCTCAGTGTGCCGTGAGTACATCAGTATTCCAGCAGAGGGAGGGAAGTGGCAGCAGAAGGATCAGTTCATCAGTTCAGTGCACAAGACCGATTAGTCAGACAGCAGGAATAGGGGCAGATGAAAAACTAATTTTACAGGGACTGGAAGTGGCGAGAACTTTCTTTTCCCACAGAGTCATTAGGCTGAGTACATTGTTTGGGTTCTTTAAAGCACAATAGCTCGATTTTCTTATATTGTTTCCATAATGCTGGACATGGATGCATTGATTATTTTAGGCAAAAATAGGGAAACCCCTGAAAATCCATCATGTTAGAAGGAGCTCAGAATTGAAAACAGATGTACAAGCTGTAGACTTTAACAGAGGTGACTGCTACAAATCTGAGACATCCAGTTAGAAGTGCAGTCATCCAAAGCTCCCTTGGTGGTCAGCAGAGAGGAAGGGATACTTCTGGGATCAGTTTGGTCCCTCCCAGTACAAAACACTATTTGAAGAAGCCCTCCTCTTCCCACTGACCACAGAAGTCGCCAGGGATGTCCACACATGTAAATTAGGCACGTGCATTAGACATCCAGAATTCAGTGGGGTGAATCTGGCCAGGAGTGGGGAGAACACTTGAGTGTGGAAAACTGCCTAGAAGCCAATGCTTCTTTTAAAGAGAACAAAAAGGAGCTTGGAAATGCCACTGATTCTAAGGACTTATCTGGGGAAACAAAATAACCCAAGCAGTAGCACTGGGACTGAGACAATGTGTGAAAAACCATAAACTACTCATACCTGTGAATGAGAACAGGTATTCAGAGAACAGAGAGAAAACACAAGGAGGAGTTAAGTTAAGCTCAGAGAGAAAGTGGAGAAGGAAAAATATGAGACAGGAGAACAGCAGAAAACAGTGGATGATGTAGAGAAAACAGGCAAATAATGATGTGAAGAAAGCATAAACAAACAAAACATGTAACACAGCCTGCAAAAGGAAAGAAAGGAGACAAAACCAGGAAACAAAACATACAGAAAAGGAAAACCCACAGTTTTAAAGCTCACTAAATAGATTTAACAATATATTAAACATGGCTGGCAACACTATGATTAAATGTATGCCTACAAACAGCATGCAACTGCTGAAAACTGCAGCGGATGGTTATTTCGTGGCATGACACTGCAGGCATTTTTTCACCTGTACCAGCAGGTTTCATTCTTTTGCCAGGTGGTCCGGGAAAGTCGTTCAAACAGGGAACACCTACTTCAGCTGTTCAGTTAGAATCTGTATGACAGCCTCCGTATAGGACCTGAGATATGACAACTCTTAACTGGAATGAGAAAGGAAGGATGAATCTGCAGCCGAACTCTTTTAAGAGCAGAAGTACAATGATACGATTCACCGATGATTTTCCACAATGGAAGTGAAAGGATGTGAGAGTTGAAGTGCAAAGGGAGAGACAGGGAGAATCCATGGGGGTGTCACTTTATCAGTACTCAGAAGAAAGGAAAACAGTGAATTCACAAAAGGTCTGTCAAGGAGAAGCTCTGAGGGGCACTATGGCACTAAACGGCATCAAGTAAGTTAATTCTAGCCAAAAGGTATGAAATGATCAAGAAGGGCTTAAAAACTAATGACAAACGTTATTACCGAAGACTTGTTGGTAGATGTGACTCAGGATGGAGTGACAACTCAAGCAGCTGATATGCTGAAGTGAAGTCCTGACCCTCCCATCAGCTCCCGCTGACAGCGCTGGAACGGGGAGCACATTCTGTGCATTTTAAAATACATCTCCAGTATGAAAAGTGTAAGACTATAACTGGGCAAGTATGGAAACAAGAGATAAAAAGTTCACATAAATCAGAACATCCAGATGAAGATAGAACTACCCAGTCATAACAAACAGACCATTTAATTTAAGGCCCATTATGGAAAAATATTAATATGCTAAGAAAAACACATTACGGTAACGTGTGGTTCACTCTGACCTCCAGGAAATCAAGCGACTTCTCCCTTTATAATTATACACAGGATTGTGATCCTGCAAAATAATACTAATCATAAGCAGCACACAATAAAAAATTATATAAGAAATCATGCCAGTCTATTATCCTTTTTCCCACAGATCCTGGGAACAGGTTGATGTGTATGATTTTATTTATGAGTAACACTTCAAAGGTGAAGCTAGAGATGCTCGGAAGTGCTGGAATACAGCTACTTTAAATTCTGGAATATAAATTATGGTGCATACCTACTATAAACCACCTGTACCAGGGGAAGGAACAATATTGTTAACATTAGAAGACAGTTCTCAGTTCTCCTTTTCTGAGAAGGAAGAACTGGGGAATGGAGGCTACTAAGTAAATCTGCACAGAATTCTGCATTAGGATGAGAATGCAATAGATGCCCCTATATGTTTATCCAAACATCACAATAACACTTTTACACCCAAATTATAAGCCAATGTCATTGTCGTGTATTAATGATTCAGCAAAACATTACAACCACTTCTTTCTTTAGTTAACTTTCCAATATATCTGCAAGAATTGATGACACAGTGATCTAAAGCAGAATAAGGGAGGTGAACAGATCTCTGCCTGCTTAATGTCACCATACACTGTCAATTCTTGAAGAGAAATTTACAGAGAAAACACTCTGTAGTGATACAAAGTTTCCAAATGTTAAAGGTAAATTGGTAAAACTACACAAAACACATCCAGTTAATGATCTGGAAATCAAACTAACGTTTACTAATTTTACATAAGGTATTGAAATCACCTCTTGAATTTGGAAATGTTAAAACAATTTCAGCAACCTAACTGTGCAGATGAATCATTTTAATCAGAGGAGTCATAAACAGGTATGACCTTTTAGATTCTCATCTATACACAGAGAATATGATATTACAACTTAGAATTATTAAAGCACACAGCTGTTCAGGCCAATTGTAACAAAACATTAGTGCTGGATTTTTATTTATTGAAGCCAAAGCACTTGATGGGGACAATTTGGTACTACTGATCTTCTGCTGGAACCTAACTGCCCTGCAAGGTTTCATAACCTGGTTTCTTGCCAGGTTAAGACTCTGGGTCTAAGCACAGCTCAGAGGACTTGGCCCCATACCCTCAGGAGTCTGACATGCCTTTAACATCAAACCAAGGATCCCAAGAACCCTGGTACAAGGAAATTAAATTTAAACTTTCTTTTCATGTCTGACTGCTGCCTGCTGATGCTTTGCCGATGCTACCTGCTCTGACCACATGCTCAGCAAGTTAACAACAAAATATCACACAAATTGGGCATGGGCAGGTCTGTGGGGCTTGACAGGATGCATGCAAGGGTGCTAAGAGAGCTTGGAAGGTCACAGATGAGACCACGAGACTGCTGGCAAACTGGCTAAACTGCTGTGCTCAAAGGGTGGGAATGGCTCAAATCCAAATGGCAATCAGACAGAGCTCCTTGGGGCACTGGGCTCAATCCTATACCACATCCTTTAGAATTAACTGGATGATTGGAATAAATGCATCATCGAGTCTGCAGATGACACAAAAACTTGGAGGACAAGTAGATGCACCCAAAGTGTCCCTAGGTACAGGGACTGTGACAGGCTGGAAGACTGAGCCATTTCAAGAGACACATTAAAAAACTGGACAGGGTCCAGCAGAGAGCCAACAAAGTCATTAGAAGGTCGGAAAACTTTGGGAAAAAATGAGAAAGAATTGGGTTTGTCCAGCCTAAAGAAGAGAAGGCTCGGGTGAGATGTAATCAGAGTCTTCCAAGATATAAAAGATAATTATAGAGAAGATGGAGGTAACTCCTCACAAGGAGCACAGTGACAGGGCAAGAGGCAACAGGCACAAGCTGCTTCAGAAGTTCTGTAGAGATGCAACAAAAAAATATTTACTGTGAGGACAATATTGGAACAGGCTGCTCAGAGAAAGGGTGAACTTTCTCTTGCTGAAAATATCAGGCCTCAGATAACCTGCCTTAAAGAAAAGGTTGGACCAGATGATGTCCAGAGGATTGTTCCAAACTAGACTTCCCTAGGATTATATGAAAAAAAAAACACCTGATAGATGCTGTGGCCCTATTCAGTGATGGGGAGCAAGGAAGTAGATAAGAACAAAGCCAGGTTTTGCAACCCCAGACACTCTGGGTTCACTAAGAGCCACCTCTCAGCTTGCAGGGAAGCATTCTGCTATAAAAACTTCAGGTATTACAGCTCCCAATGTCACATATTGCAAGATCCAGACTGCAACAAACATTCCTCAGTGTTCTTGAGCCCAAGTTAACTCTGACACTTAAATAAGCTCTGCAGGCCAGATCCATGCTAACTGTAATGGCTCTTTCTGCTGCAATCTATTTAAAAATATAGTTAAAGATGATTTGCCCAGCAAATACTAGCCAGGCTGTAATAGTCTGGATTTTTCATGTCTGTGCATAAGAGAGAAGTCTTTTTTTTTTCATGGAGTTAAGCAAAAATATACAAAATGGTGAAATGCATGTGATGATAAAGAGTAGAGATAAATGTAAGGGAAACAGAGAAAGAAACAGATAATCTTTCAATGAATTAGCAGTACCTGATAAATTAATCTGCACTAGCAGCCCTTCAGACAAAATTTCAATTTATTATCATAATTTTCTCTTTTTTCTAACTTTCTGCCATGAACACTAGTCGTGCAGAATAAACCCACTGTGTCAGGCAACTGTACAGTCTTATCTCAGATTACAACTCTACTTTCTGAACTTGTAGATAACAGGACTAATGCAGCTGGTAGGCTACGGCATAAGCCAGAGCCTAACAGCCTTCAAATGCTTTAACATATCACGGAAATGTGGAAATAGACAAAAATAATTATTCAGAAGATGAAGTTTACTTCTTCAAAAATACAAAAAGTAAATAAATTTAAAATATTGATTCTACTCTATTCCCTGTCTGCCACAACTTACTTTTCCAAATCACTTCACCTAATTGATTGAAAGATACAATCCATCTTAGTTTTATCTTTTTAAGTTTGGCAGCTGCACGCCAGGTTGAACTCCTTTTAGGCTGATTGTAAGGTCGCTTTATTTCCCACTGAAACATACATTAAACACCTGCATTTAAAAACAGTCTCCCCACTGCATCTGGTAACACTTCAGACTTGCTTTCAACTCTGCAAATATCCTGTTCTCTACGCTTCTCACATCTAAAGCATGAGAATCTTAGGCTTAAGGAAAATATTTGGGCAAGCGTGTCACAGTACCTTGAAAGTATGGTGAATCGCTGGGTTGATTTATCAATTGATCTTCATCTGTTCAGATTTTGGAAGCTTTTCCTAACTTGTACCTGATTAATTCTGAAAGAAAAGAAAAAGAGTACAGCACTAAGACATTTGAAACCTTAACTCTGTTTCCTAAATAAATGTATCTATTTAAAAACTAATAGGAAGCATTTTATCAATTTTACAAACACAGGTTCTGCAATGGATTTCAAATTGAAAGGTAAGCAGGGAGCTGTTATGGTCTCTTCTTTACAGAGCAGCTCTTTAAATGGCAGCCTGACATTAGCAGAAAGGTATGCATTGGATGAAAGCTCAATCTTCAGCCCAGTTACCGCACTTGCACCGACTCTTGCTGACCAGATTCCCAAGCAGATGGTTGTGTCTGTATCACAGGCTGGAAACATGACAGTGCTGGATTTTCGGCACAGGGTTTTTCTAAAATACAGCACGACTCCAAGAACAGGGGCTCTTGGGATGCAGCCATTGACAGCTTTACCACTGTGCCACAGAACGTGGAGAGCTAAAAACGATCCCTCACGTAAGCAACATCAGGGACTATCATTGTACCACCAATGGAGAATTTAGAGATATGTACAGATTGAGGCCTCCCCAAAAAAGGGACCTTTATCATCTCAAGTTTAGGTTTTTAAGATCCCATCATTCAGTGATTATAAACTTGTTTATATAAACTAAACTTAAGCCCAGTTTGTTTTGGTTTAGCATAAATCAATGCCTAACTGGTTAAAGCTAAACCAAAGCCCTGTTAAAACTGAGAAAAAAGTTCAACTATTCTTGTGCACAGGTTATATTTAAGATCAATTAATTGATTTTTACAAGTGCTTTGGAATGAAACTGGTGATTTCTTTTCATCACAAAAAAGACATGAAGACACATTTTAATAAGCCAACTTAGCACTAGGACTGGATGACACTTCAGAGAAAACTGTGTTTTCCCCCTCAAAGGACTAAAGTCCAGAAAAGAGGAATGCAGTCCAAGAGGGCATCCAAGCTGTCCCCCAGGCTGTAAGGCTCTGCTCCAGTGGAAGGTGCAGAATGAAGCTTTCCCTGCCTTCTGACTGCTCCTCTGGGAAGATGTCTGCCAACTAAGTTTATGTCCTTAAAGTCTTTTTATGCATTGAAGATAAACCCTTTTTTCCTTTTTTCCTTTAAACTGCAGCTTAGCAGCAAACACTCCCTTGACTGAGATCACCTAGAGATATATTTACTACTTCTAAGATCAACTCTGCTCAGAGACATAACTGATCCTAAGAAGCACAACTTGGCTTAATTATATTCTAGTTACTGCATAAAATCCTTTTTTTTTTTTGCTTTCAATGGACATGACTTTAGAGCAAGTCCAGTATTATTTTTCTCTCTCCTCTGCAGGCACTCTTTCGCTTTATGCTTAATAGAAGTGATCAAATTTCTGCAGTAGCAGAAGTCACAGAAAACACTTTATTTCCTTGTTACACATACAAACCTCACTGAATGCTACAGTATAAAACTTTCTCTTCAATTCTTGCTGCTGCTGACTAGGAAAATGCAATGCAGTGCTTGTCAAAAATCCTTTTTGTCCTTCATTAGTTTAGGACAGGAGACTCCAAATCTATATGGACCATCCCTTCCCAGAAGATCCTTCAAGGTTTAGCCTCAAAGCCCCAATCCCTTCAAGCATATCTCACCACCCTGCAGTGGAAGTAACTCACTCCTCCATCTCTACCCCAATTTCTTTAGGGAATATGAGAGCGCTGCATGCAAAATGCTCTTTCTTTTGTCCTGATATAAATGTTACTTTTTACATAAAGGGCAAGTCCTGTTGCTCCATGTAAAAATGAAAAGTAAAACTATAAAGCAGAAGACATCTCCAAAGACTTACAAAACTAGAAATAGGGTAGCAAAGAAATGGACAAGACAAGGGTGAAGGAAGGATCAGCAAAAATTTTATTCCTTTGTATGAAAGACCAGAGCATACTATGTCACCACCTGTGAATTTTGCTGTAGGGATTACACCTGCAGTTGAGTTTGAAGGAAGCTAAAAGAATAAGTTTCAAAAGAGTAAACTGACAGTTTAACGACCCTTTAAAGAGAACTCTTTCTCTGGATAATGGGTGGCAGAGAACAGGAACGATTCTTGTTGAGAATTTACAGCAGGTCAATTACAAGCACAACTGTCAGCAGAAAGTAATGCAAGGAAGTGATGGGATGATTGAGAACGAGCCAGGTGGAGCTCTCTCCTTGGTACTCTGGAAAAGGGAGAGCCAGTTGAAAGGTGGAAAAATGACAAAAATAGCCAAAGCAGCAATCCAGGAAAATGGAAAGAAGCCTGCATTTCCAAACCAGCAAAGCGTTATGTCACTCTCATTGACTATCAAAGAAACTTGGATGAAATTGCTATTTAATACTTTCAGGAATTACTGATGTGTAAGACAGGAAACCACAGCCTGGCAGAGCAAAAGCCATACCCAGTCAAGACTATCTACACAGATTATATATAACATAGGCACAGTTACAATTACAAATGTGTATTACCCATTTAAGGAAAAACACATTTACATCAAAATTATAATTGCAAATCAACTCATTAAAATAAAGAAAATGGAAATATATGTGATAGAGCATCCCTAACTTTTGAAAGCATCAAAACTAACGCCTCAGTTATCCTAGGCCCTTTTCCTTTTCAGGCGTCAGAAATATGCAACAAGGAATGTGCCTAAATTTTGGAACGTTCTTTCCCCTATGTTATCTACTAAATATTCAAATCTAAGATAAAACACAAAGGCTATATTTATATAAACAAAGATGTGGACATGCAGGGTATAACCACACCCAGTACTGGGCTTCATTTAGACATTTTACAATGTCTAAACCTCTGAGGCCTCGTTGTGCCCCTAGGAGGGGCAGGGGCAGCAGGGCTGTGGCAGAGCCCCAGGGATGCTGTCATGGGCAGCTGGCAGCTCAGGGGGAAATCCCAGCACGCACAGGATAATCCCAGCTGTGCTGGAGACTGACTCTGAGCCACCAACCACAGAATCTCAGGGGGTCAGAGATGCTATCAGAGCCACCAATTGCATAATTGGCCCTGCTAGGCCCTCCAGGAGACACAATTCTTCACAGACTGAAAAATAACTTCCAGCTCCATGCTTCAAACAGAGATTAAGTACCAAACTTCTGCAAGCACCAATTACAAAATTGCAGCTTCTCAAGATTTTGTCTATTTCCTACGTACACCAATAGGAAGTGTTTCTCAGAATTACCTAAATATTGACTATTATTTGTGCAAACACAAATGCAACAGATGCAAAATATAATAATGATACAAGTTATTCTGAAACTCTTTCAAACATGCATAGGTATCTTAATTAATAATGAGAAGGATCAAACTTTAATATTTTAGTTACTACCTTAACTGATATCTTTATCAATGGAGAAGCAATAACACCTTTTGGATAATTCTAAACAAATTGATTAAAAATTACAAAATAGTTATGCACAGCAAAGTGTACTTGACGGATCCTAACTTTGACTACTATAATTTTCCTTTGTCTGATGGCAACAGGAAAAGACTAGCTTTCATTATCTTCCTCAACAAATCATGTCATCACTGATTTTATTTTTATCTTCCAACAATTTCTCTTTTAACTTCGAAGTCTTCTTCAGCAGTAAGATTAACAAAGTCATTAACAGTGCCTTTGTATATTCCACTTCACCAATTTAAGTAAAACCACACAAAGCATTGAACAGAAAAGTAAAAAACATACTTGGTTTCAGGAATAAGGCAAGATTTTCTATAAGCAAGTATTTTGTCTTATATTTCAAAACTCCTACATCTTGCAGCATGATTTATGCCACTGTTTATTTGAAAGTTCAACCCATAAAATACATTACCTTACTGCAGCAAACTAAGATAAATATAAATTGAAATTACATTTATACATTTCTTTGAAAATGGTATTTATACATGTCTGTAGAGAAGAAAAAGATATGTTCTGCATTTTAAGGCACAGGAATATTTCATACCAATTACAACTTGTATTACATCAGAAACACAAACAATAAAAGCCTGGTAGCTAGCAGTAAGACACTGGACATCAGGATTTTCCATTTTTAAAATAAAAAAATTCTGATTGGATCATTTAAAAGGGTGCATGAAGTAAAACAGTAACGAAGCAAAAAACTAAGAATATACAAACATATAATTTAAACATACTTTCCAAGGCAGAAAGGCACAGCTAATCAAGGCGATTGAGAGCACATGATTAATATGATTTGCAAAATTTATTACTGAGCTTCTCTGTTAAAGGTAACATTATTCAAACAACACCGTCACAGTTATTGCAGATTAAGGATTTCAAATTAGCTCCTTGTGTATATCATTATTTTGAGTGGCTGCATTTTATCTGTCTAATTTTAAATTACTGCAGGCAGATGAAAGTCATCCTAAAATCTGACTCATAATTCAGGTACCATACCACTAACCTTAACAGAGATGCTGGTTCCTACACAGGAACAACACTATTCCCAATGTAAACAAAGGACACTGGCATGCACCCCAGGCTAAGGATGTCAGCATTTTTCAAACACCTTTCTGACTGTTCCATTTTATGGTGATGCAATATGACCTACATTTTCAACGGCCAAAGAGAGACAGAGAGATAGAAAGGGAGGAGATAGAGAAAATAAAGACAGACAGACCTTTGCTGTCCTTATCCTCCACCAACTACAGCTTTAACTGTCCCTCATGGGGATGGCAATGGGCAAGAATAAAAGCAGAATAACCTTATCGTAAATTCTGAATGAGAAGCTGAAAGATAGGCAAGCGTAAGAAATAGCAAATTTCTTTCCTACAATCCTGTGAACAAGTACATAGTGACACCTTCAACAGGAAAGAACAGCAGAATCAATAATTTTATAATCAGTTGCCAGAACAAAGCTGTCTGCAATACAGATGCTTATTTTGCCACCTTGTATTTCCTCTCATGTTCCTACCACTTCATTTCCATGTATTCCCTCAAGATCTCAAAACGAAACACAAAATAATCCACATCATTGACATCATTTTTAAAGACAGAGGAATTGAGGAAGGAGGAGTGATTTGCCTGCAGTTACATACCAGGCCCAAGGCAGGCTTGGGAACACAAAGCATCACTCTTCATTATCTCTGTCCTCGGCGATCTATTAGGGACTGTGATACCTGTCACCCTAATACATAATCTTGACATAATGCCAGAATTACCTCTATCTTGTATTTCTTGCACATGAACTTCACACAGAAATCTGTACTAAATTACTCCCTAACTCTCAGAAAGCTTTCCCTCACAGATGATCATCCACATTTCTCAAACTGGCTCTGGAAATGCACTTGACTGAACTGTAAAACTCAGCTCTGGAAATGTTAATGGTCTTTTTCATTATAAAGATGTGAAAATATAGACCTAATTAAATCTTTGGGTGGGGTTTTTTTGGTGCTTTGGGGTTTTTTTAATTCTTCTGCAGCTAAAGCACCTTTCTTTTCAAAAATCTGTAGTTTTCCACAGTTAAAACTAGCATGTAAAGAAATTAAAAGCTTGTTGCTAGGCTTGTATTAAGCAAAAATCAAGATCTTCTAGTTTTTGGTTACTCCTTTTTAGTGCAAAAATATCCTGCAGGGTATCTGCAAAGTACTTTGAGGATCAGAGTCCTTTTACTAGAGTTGGTAGTTAATAAAACATGCAAAATATTAGTAAATAATTTCTTTATCTTTAAAATTGAAGGCCAAAACATGACCTTAAGTACACCGCTGTACACCCAAAATTACTCCAGCTCTTTCCAAAGAGTTTCTTGGGATTCGCACACAGGTAAACAAGACTGTAATTTGGCACTGTATTTGAAACCAGAGATCAATAAAATGTACAGATTAATCATGGCTTTGAACTGTGATTTTTACGGTAACAGTAGCTTTCTTATCAAGCAGCATTCATCTCATGAAGTGCAATCAGCCCAACACAGCAAGGGGTGAGAAACTTGCTCATTTGCTTGAGTGCTGATGCCTTTCCCAACAGCAACTTTCTATCAAACAGTTTAGCAGTGAGGAGTTAGGGAGGAAAACAGAACCTATACCAAGGGAGAGAAAGAAAAATCTTAAAGCCCATCCTATTTTAAAGAGAAGAGACAGAGTGGAGAAGAAAGAGACAGACTGGTAACAAGTATGAAGGAAGGGAATTACCTGTGTAATGACGGGAAAGAGTCTGGAAATTGAGAAAGGATGGACACTGCAAAGGGAGGATGGGGATGCAGGGGTAGGGTGGAAGACACAAGGTCTTAAGCAAAAAATAGAACTGTTTCTCCTTCAACACTTGCGTATAAAACTGTGGGGAAATCCTCACTCAATTCAATTAAATTACAAGCACACATTTCTCCAGTCCTATTATCCCTGAATGCACTTTAGTTAATCTATTTTACTTTTTGCAACTGAATTTAGTGAAAAAGTGGTATTTCTTCCACTATAAACAAATTTATGTCTGTTAATCTAGGTCAGGAGTCCTGCTGATATAAAAGAAATCTCTTCCATATTGTCAGCATTACTAAAGCTCTCTTTTGTGAATATTTCACTGCAACATTATCTGTCCCTTTTTTTCCTTTTTTTTTCCTTTCCTCATAGTATCTCTGTTGCAGTTCAGAAGGGAAAAAAGCAGAGGTGACACTTTTATTGCTGTCCAACACCATAAAAATTCCAGCTGGAGAAGCCAATCAGCGCAGGGACCAAGCCCAGCATCCATCCCAGAGCAAATCTTCCCTTTGCCTACCGGTGACTGCCATCTAGAGCCAGAGTGCATTGCCTCACACGAGCAGGACAGAAACGGTACAGCAGTGACAGAAACACCAACCCTAGTCAAAAGAAAAAAAAAAATCTGAAAACTCACACTCTAGAAAGTTACAGCCAACTTACAAGAGTAAATTAGTTAGGTTTCTCTTCTTAAAATGCCTGCTGACTAATGAGCATTTGGCCCATGTTTCCCTGATTTTCTCTGAAAATTGCAATTTTATTATAAACATTTAAGCTGCACAGGTGGGGAAAATATCTATAAAATAGCACTATACTGCTTTTCGAGTAAATCCTGTGTTTCAGTTTGTTTGCTAAGAAATATGCTGGGCCATGCTAAGAAACTGACTACAGAATCTCATCATTAGCTGAAGATGCAACAGTGAAATTTCAAAGACTGCCCGTGTTAAAATGCTGACAAGGCTTTAATATTCATGACATTAGTGATATTAATAAGACAAGAAATGTCTTTTTAGTGGCATGAAATTTAATTTCGAAACACTAATATTTTCATTTTAAAAAACACACTCATACTGACCCAAATATACTAGTGGCTTAAATGCCTACAAAAGCCCACCCAAGCAAACAGCACTTCTGACACACTGCAAGCTTGACACATATTTATATACTGTATTAATTCACAGTTGCTTATTATACTGTATAAAATCATATATTTTTCTAACTACTACTTATGTAACTATTAATAAGGTGCCTAATACTCAAGCATTAGTCAAACAACCACTAGGTACTCTTTAACAGAATTAAAGGAAGGATTTTTTTTTGTTATCATTTACCTGGAGAATATAATAATTTGCATTTTAAAATATTCCCAGTAACAGTTCCCTTCTCTGCAAACCATACACAGATGCGAAACCAAAGCTGTGTGAGTGTTAGCATATTCTTTAGCTATTAAAATAATTTATTAGCTATGACTAATAATGCCTTGTGAAGAAATCAGTTCTCCAGTTTCCTCACTCTGCTGCTCATGGACAGGCAGACTGGTAATGGAGCATTATAAAAACACAGGATTTCTTCTCACATTTATCATTCCATTAGATACACAACCTCCAGGTTCCACAGTATCCCTCTTTTTACTGCTAGTCCCACTAAGAAATTAATTTTTCCTAAGGGGATACACATTCACAGATAAAATGAAATTAAATGGAATTACAAATCTCACTGTTGAACACGGCTACCTACGTATGAACCAAATGTCAAGCTGTAGTTACTGAAATCAACAGTTTGAATGCAGCCAGCTGGAACAATTGCTCATTCTGATCCACACTCAGGACATGCTTTTCCCCACAAGGCACTCCACGAATCCCCATCATTTTTCCAAGCAGAATAACAATTCTGTAACTGGCCTAGATGCAACATTACAGCAGAGAAGAATATTTAAACAGAAGGATGACAGGGACTCACTGTAGAATTGTCCTGGAGGATGACATGAAAGAAGCACTGCCAAAAAACCATTGAAAAACACAACCGTTCCTTGACAACTACCACAGCCTTTTTTACAGATACAACAAATTCCACTTGAAATAGAACTGATAAACAGGTTACAGAGCTGGAAAATAGGCTTCAGCACGATGCTATTAAAATGTGTCCAATGTGTAGTTAGAGATCTGTTAACCAAAGGAGAGATGGAAGTAACCTCCAAAGGTCAGCCAGTCCATCCCTCAGCCCCAGGCCATGATAACTAAACTGCTTGGTGGGAACAATACAAGTAATCAAACCTGTTCCTAAAGACCTGGGGCAATGGACAAGCCACTGTCCCACAGGTGATTATTCCAGCCTTTCAATACTTCCACTAGAGAGCTGTGTTTGACCATGATCAATCTTCATTGCTTGAATATGATCTATTTATTTCCCCACCTTCCCTGCTTTGCAATGCCCTTCAACAGATCCACGTTCTCATCCTCTCAGTTCCCTCTTTTCCACCGTAAGGAATTGCATTCCTGTGACACACATTGTTTATGCATCATGGTTTTTTAGATCTTTAAGCAACTGCACTGGCATCTCCACACCTCCTCTTTCCTAATTTCATTCCATCCAGACCTGATGTCCTCCATGCGTGCAGTTAATGAATACTTTATTTCAAAAGTAAAGCAGATCGAGCAGGCTTATTTTCACAAAATCAAATCCTTAATATTATTATATAGATTTATTCAGGAGTTTTTTGTCTAAGAAAGTTTAGGATGCTCAGCTAGAACACAGCAGGCACTCCTACTATTCTATGCCGTGATTTTAAATGTAAGTAAAACAAATAAAAGCATAGATGATATCCCTAACACTTTAAAAATTCAAGTCCTGTTCCCGAGTTAATAAAACGTCACTATTATGAACGCAAATGCAAAAAGATGGTTAGCCCCATTGCCCTGCAACAAAACTATGCACTTTACCACTGATATCAGAGATGGTGCACAAAAGAGAGCTGTGAAAAAACAGAAATGCAGAAAAACACTCATCAAATGGCAAGAAAAATAAAAAGTCAAAAATTTATCTGAAAGCTTCAAAATAAATCTTCACACAATATGACCATATGAAAGCGAGGTTTTTCTTTTATATATCCTCCAGTACTATATTTATGTGCATAAAGTCTCAATAGTTACATCTTCTCTTTCTGAAGCATATCTATTTCTAAGGCAAATATCACTCTAAAGCTTTAAATTCTCTGATAACAACAGACAACTGTATCTCATATCAACATTGCTCTCGATGAGACATTTGCCCGGGAAGATCTTTGACTCGACACCAGAGATCATGGAATTTCCAATTACTCCTTCCTCCTTTCTCAACAAAAAGGATAATGGAGCGTAGCCAAGTCTGGGCCCTGCTGACAACTGGATTAGCAGAAACCATTCCTTTAACTACAGCGACACATAGTTAAGGTAATATTTTCCTACTTCTATAGCCGTGTCAAA
The DNA here is from genome assembly GCA_036630365.1 of Acanthiza pusilla. Lineage (NCBI taxonomy): Eukaryota > Metazoa > Chordata > Aves > Passeriformes > Acanthizidae > Acanthiza > Acanthiza pusilla. Next base: position 7,049,904 of record JAXCHO010000001.1, read on the forward strand.
AAAAAAAAAAAATTACATTTTGTTGTGAATTGCTCTAACACATTTCTTAAACACAACACATGGTGCTGTACCCTACCCACACCTCCCAGAAGGTGCCCTGTGCTAGGGCTGCCTGTTACTTATTTTTCCCCAAGCCCTGGCAGTACTGCAGCTGCTTATAAGACACCACCTGCACAGAAGCCAGCAGAGAACAACTGCTTATTTAAAGACAACTCAACTTTTAGAGACCTCTGCAAAGGAGCGACACATTCTCATAGCATCCATCTCCAAAGAAGATGCAGAACAGCAATTTCGCTCACTGATATTAGCAGAAAGAGAAGAAAATGCAGGTTGCAAAATGGCTGTCCTAGAGTTGAAACTCTCTGTGCCAAATTTAGTAGGCCAGCCCTAGAAAGACATGAGAAACAGACTCTGAAGAGGCAATTACAAATCAAGATTCGATAAGAACAATCCAGTCATTGGGAAATTTGTTACCTGTATTATCAGCGTAAGTCTATGCCAACATTTCAGAGGATGAGTAAGGTTCAAAATCCTTTCAAGAGCTTGCAAGACCAGGACAGACTTCTTTAAACATTTGAAAGCAACAGCTCTTGAGCTATTTCTTTCCATTTGTTTGATGACATAAACTACAGTTAAAGTCAGTCACTTCTGCTTGTGCAAGTCTTTCACATCACAACAGGAAAGAAAAGTTCCACCAGAAAATCTGACAGAAAATATCCGCCAATTCCAACCCAGATAAAATGGCTGCAGCTCAAGTGCAATTTGGGTACTTCTAAAATTAAATTTCAAACTAATGCCATTTTAAAAAAAAATCTCGTATGTTTTATTTTAATATATATGTGCACAATTTTATTTCAGGATGTTATTGTTCAACACCATCCTAGCTTTATACACACACACACACACACACCCACCCCAAAAACCACAAGCAGTTCTCAAAAATGAAAAAAACTCACCAACTCATAACTGTCAAAGTGACACTGGAATGAAACTGAAGTGAAAATATTTACCATCAACCACAAAATCACAGGTGCATACTTATTATTAGCATGGCTTTGTTTTACTCTCATCTCCTACAAGCCAATCTTTATTAATCTAAGTTATAAAATCCAATTTATCTGCCTTGCCTCTTTTATTAGTTCAATTCTCTCCGTGTATAATCAAAATTAAAAATTTTACTAAAATAAAAGCAAAAGGCAGAGGACCAAAAAGAACTCATGGTTTTCAAGCATTCTGCACTAATGTTCTGAAAAAAACAATTCCAACAAGCAAATCTAAATGCTTGTTTATAGCATCTCTACTAAAACTCAAGAAAAGCTACCTTGTAGCCTAATTAAAACAAACATTAAAAAATAGATACATTGTTACCTAGTTTTGAAACTACTAACAGAAATAACACTTTGGGCTCAATGTTTTGGGCTCACATATAGTCACTTTCCTATCTCAACTGAAAATTTACATCTATATATACATACATACAGACATACACGTTCTTTATAAATAATGTATTTTGTGTCCAATTCCTTTTTCCTAGTGTTTGACATCAATTTATCTATTTACCTTTTGTAACTCACCAAAACATTTTAAGAAGCAGATTATTTTATTCCATAGTTTATTGGGGTTTTTTTCTGTTCCTTGTACTTTCCAAGCTCAAATTCTATGCCTCCTTGAAAATAAAGTACAGAAATCACCAGGGAGGCACTCATACATCTTTGAACAGAATCTGACCTGCAATGCAAAAATTATCTTGATTGTTCTGTTCTCGCACTTCTGAAATCACTGGTTTGCTTTCATGAATTAGTCCCTTAAACACCTTAGTCCTCAGCCACTGAATATCTTTTGTGTTGGGTTTCACTGCTGTGTTCAGTCTTTCTGACAGCAACACCACCTCGTACTAGTCAACAGTCTGGTGATTACAAAATTCACTCTGATGGAAAGAATTATGGGCATTAATCCCCTCAGGAAGGAGGATAGCTGGGCTGAAGTCTCCCACACATGTGGTGAGCAGTCTAGCGGATAACAGCTCTGCTAATGACGAAAAGGGAACCAGAACCACCGCCACCTCCTGGGTTTTGAAAGCAAAGATTGACCTTTGCTCCCTTTTTGAAAGAAAGGGCTTATGATCCTAATTTCAAGAGAGCATGAATCCAAAATGCTCCCTAGAGAAAGGTGCTTAGCCCTGGATAGAGGCAGGATTTAAGCACGTTCCTACTTCAGCTACTGCGTAGAAAATGTGCAAATTCATCATCTCCTTCAAGCTGCTCTGGCTGGTATAATTTTAACAAAACACCAGCAAACACTGAAGAATTTGGCCCCCTCACCTTCGTGAAAACATGACCCAACGGGCCTCAGCCAGACCAACCTTCCCTTTGGTACAAACAGCTTGAGCCACAACCTGCATCTGCTCCTTCTGGATCTGACAGTCTGCTGGAAACGCCCAGTTATCCTCTCATCACATTTCTCTAGAAATATTTGTTTAAACCATCTGTTTTGACACCAACTGAAGCAATAGTTTAGAAGCTACATTTGGCACCCCAGAAAAAGAAAGTGAAGAGAATATGCCATCTTCTAAGGCCACAACTTCACTTTGGGGTTTTTTGCAGTTTCCAGTCCCTATTGGTAGGCCAACAGTGGTCAGAAAAAAAGTTCCGTGTTTTCACAGGATCACAGAACCACAGAATATTATGAGCTGGAAGGAACCCACAAGAATCATCAAAGTCCAACTTGTGGCCCTGCTCAGGACACCCCAACAATCCCCCCTGTGCCTGAGAGAGTTATCCAAACACTCCTTGAGCTCTGGCAGGTTTGGGGCCGTGACCATTCCCTGGGAGCCTGTTCCAGTGCCTGACCAGCACCATATTTCATTCACCATATTACAAACTAAAACCTAAACCTGAGCAAGTATAACCCAAGCATGCAATCATGCCTCCAATTATTTCTATTTCACTGCTTAGGCTTGTACCTCAGAAATCAGAGAGTGAGAACATGTGTCAGCGTATCATGTTTAATGGGAACTGTAAATTGTAGTTGTGCTTGAACATTACCCACTGGCAGAGTTTCTCTATTACAAGAATATAAACCATAAAATAATCCAAAGCAAAATAGAACCCAATTTAAACAAGAAGCAGATGTTTATCGATAGACCTGATACTCTGTTTCTCCATCTCCTGAGACAGAAACCTTTCTTTCAACATCTCTCCATGATGTGGCCAAGCTCAAAGCCTTGTAAAATTTCTACGTCTCCTTTTACATTTTGGGACTGCTTTTAACAAATAAATAAAAGAAAACAAACTTGACCAACCAATTTTATTAAACTTTGAAAAGCTGACTCAGAAGCTGCGCAATAGCTCTGATTCAGCTTTCTTAGGCGAGTCAAAGCATCTGGCCACGTGATTCAGAAAACACCACTCTGAAGTCGGGCAGGAGTTGCTTTCCAAAGGAGGAAATGCCTGCTTTCCCTTGTAATCGTTGTGCAAAATTTCCTCAGTAGCACTACCAGTTATTTATTTAAACCTGATACAAGTAAATATTATATTCACAGCTCTCTTATTGTTAGCCCAATGTTTCAAACCACAGTTAAATACAAATATTTACCATTTGGCCCAATGCCAGCAAAGACAAATTCTTCTTTTAAGCCAGTGGTGAAACCTCATTAAACATCCACCTCTTTCTCTGAAAATTCTGACATGACACTGATCACTACCAAAACCATGAACTGAAGGACTGAGGAAGGAAAAAATAAAAATATGCTCTTTTTCCTTGGTAAAATAAAATAAAGCCACCCAGAAAACATCCTGCCAACAAATTAAGAGAATGCTAGATAACTGACTAATCCTGTCAGAAATAATTCCAAAAGAATAAATGTCTGCTTTCCTACAAAATACATGAACAGCACCAAATGCCACCCTAAGATTACCTGAGTCACTTAAAATCAGAGAATGCACACATCATGTGGGATCTCCGAGCCATCGCACAGGCAGCTCAAGTCTACAGTGTTAATGATTTTTAGATTAAAAGAAAATTCTAACCAGCTCATCTGTCTCGCAGTGGCTGCATGACACAGAGTTTCTCAAGACACCTGTTAAAACACCTTGACTTTCCTGCTAAGTGGGAATCTACCAAGTCCCTGGGAAAAGATATCATGACCCATGGTGCCACTCCTGCTAATTCCACTCCTCAATTAGAGCCCCTTTTGGCACACACAACAAGGCACATTTTCCCTTCCATCCCTGCACCTGAAATCTCTGGCTCCTGCACTGAATACCCACATTGCCAGTATCATGAAATTTCAACTTGAGTTTGACAAGCTTTAATATATTAGTCACAGATCATCCTAAAATGTACAATAATTGATCTTCAAGCTTCATAAATATTCAGTAGGATCCGGATATGAAATGTGGAAAGCTGTTATATAATTCCTGTGAAGATAGTTGAAAGAGGACAATATCAGAATGCCACCTGTGTAATTGAGATTAACTAAGACACAGAGTCCTTACTTACGAAAAAAATATTTCAAAGGACCATGCAGCATTATTTTTTTTATGACTAAGATAAGCTTTTATCCTTTCAGGAGAAAAGTAGTAGTGATAAAATGTCTTTCTAATGAGCAAAATGTTTCCAGGACTAGTATTTTGCAAAGTGCTTCTGTCAAAACTTCTGGAATTTTACAGGCTTCTTTCAGCTACAAAATGAAAAATAACAAATAAAACCAATACTGTAGACCACGACTTGTGGTTACACTATTATCTAATAGGAGCCTGGTTTTTAAAGTACGGGCTTAACAGTACATTCAATCAATCTTGGTAACATAGGCAGTAGACAGCAAAATTGATTATTGTTCAGAAAATAAAATGTTGCATTTTTAAATTATTAGTATTGTCACTAGAGTCACAACAAGTATTTTCACCCTCCCTTCTCTCGTTCTGTTGTAATTCTACGAAAATGTGCTGGCTCTGCAAAAACACAAGGGTCCATGTCAGGAAAGCTTTTTACAAGGCTAAGAACCACTCACGACTTTTTATACCTCAATCACCGGGTTGAAAAATTTCAGGTTTATCTGCCAAGAGTGACTATTTTAATATCTGCAGAATTAGACAGCCAGTGTCTCAGAATTCTTACAGAACGAGATGACAAGCTCTTGGAACACTGATGCTAATTTTCAGTAAATGCTGAGGCTACAGAAGACTGCAAAGAAAATAAAACACTAACATAATTCAAAATGAGAAAAACAGCATGACCCCGCTAGGTTAGCTTGATATCAGTCTTGCACAAAATCTTGGTATATAATCAACAGAAAAAATAAAGGATGGTGGTAAAAAGTAATGCTAAACATAGGCTTACAGAAAATAGGTCTCGCTAAATAAATTTGGTATGGCTTTCTGACAAGAATATAGGTTGGACTGGATAAAAATACCCTGCAGTTTCTGACCTACTATACTTAGATCTCTGTTAGATTTAGTGCTACACAGAAGTCTGATTTAGAAGTTATTCAACACGAAGAAAACCTGGAATCTAAAATCACCTCATAAATTATTAGGGAGGCTTAAGAAAAATATTTTAAATCCACCTCGTCAATAGTTAAAGCTGTTTTCTTAGCTCTTAAAAATCATAGCTCATTATAGCCTGGAATACTATAAAAAGCTTCTTCCCCTTTAACTTTTTCTGCAGTTGAGAAAAAATATATACATACACACAGTTAAGGAAAAAAGGAGGAGGCATAAAGTCACTTTAAACTTTGACTCTCACAGATTGTTTTTCAGGAAAGAAAACTTCAGCATTAACCGATTTCCTCAATAAAGAAAATATCGGTGCACTTAAAAGCCATATTTTCAGGATTAAAAAAAGGATACTAATGAAAAATCAGAGCCAGTTCCACACACGTGTAACATCTTGCAGCACTAAACTCACCTAGGTTATACTTCTTGCATCCAGAGTCACCTGGAAACATTACAGAGGATCACTGAACACTTTTGACAAGGACAGATGTGCAACAAATTATTACGTATAAGCTGCTCCAGGGTCTTACCATATGGCACACATAAAGGAATTCAAGGAAAGAGGGAAAATGGCATCACATTTAGCTTGGTTGAAAGCACACACAGGTACTTATTCCAGAAGAGCTGGCACAGAGTCAGGTGCTATCCCCTGTGCAAGACATTTTTTCCTATTGTGTGAATCTCCACTACTGATGTTTTAGGGAAGGCCCAGTGCTACTCAGTCTGTCTGCTGGTCAGTTGAAGGATTATATAAAAGACTGCAGCTGATAGAATCTGCAGAGAATACCCGAAGTGGTGAAGGACAAATAAATAAGAGTAGGTCAACCCTGCTCCAGAGATCTACATCATACATCACACTGAATTAATGGCAAAGACACGGCAGTGGACAGCCCAGTGCAACACACTCCACACACATGAAACAAGGGTCGTTTCGCACTTACAAGGTGAGGAATTCTACTCAGAAATGGAGCAAAGCAAAACAAATACTCCTAAGACAGAGTGAATTCTCAAACATGCATAGAAACCCAGCAAGATGGAACTGGCTTCCCAGGCAAAAACATCTAATGGATATTTAATATGTCAAAACAGAGCAGGAGAGAGAACAGGCTATTGCATCAATATGTAGCCTTAGTGAGATTCTTGATCATGTATTTACCAAGTTCTACTTCCCATTTTAAAGGAGAAAAGTTAATGAACATTGATGATGCCTGAATGCCCTGTCTTAAAAAGAAAAATAATGGCTTTGTTCTCAAAATTGTTCTTATGAGCCTAAGACCCAGAACAAAAAAATTCATAGAAGCTTGTAATTAGTAACACATATGAAGAGAAGAATGGCACAAAAGTCATTAAATATTATTAACTAGTCATATGGACTGCTGTATTCTAAAATAATTACTCAAGGACTATCTATTTGTCATTGTGGAGAGCTTAATAAGAATATCTGACCAAGAACGGAATGATGAACAAAAAGTGAGAAAAGATTGTATTGGATTAAATGACAGAAAATCACACAGAAATTCTGGGATGATTAAAAAAATAATTGTGGATTTTCACCTACAACAGTCTTCAGTTCTGACCAACTTCTCTCTGTGGTAAGAACTAAAAAGGCTCAGAAAACAGAAAGAGCTCAGAGAGGGGCAAGAAAAATATTGATCCTTGATTAAACTGGATGCTTCAAGATGCTTAAGACTTCCAAAAAGAAGTAAGTGGGTAAAGAGGGAAAGGCACTGTATAAGATTTGCATAGAGAAGTTCAGCTAGGTCTCCTTCTCACCCTTTGGCAAAATACTAGGGCTGTACTATAGTGACCAAAGCCTAAAGAAAAACATAAGTTCTAGTCAAACCAACTATATTAAACAGCAACAAAATCAGAGTTCATAAAAGTAGGCATTTTTAATAGCACTTATATAGTTCACGAATGCATGGCCCATTCTTTGGCCCAAACCTGGGTAACTGGATAAAGAGTCAAGTTTTCATATAAAATTATATAACTCACCAATCACATAAGAGTACATAAAAATTTCAAGAACAGAAACCACTTATCCCAGTTTGCTATGTTGGAAACTCTTTATTCCTTAAAGTTCAGGCAGAGTTTTAATGACCACTCCCAGTAATGCTTTCCCAACAGCACCTTCCAAAGGACCCGACCAGTTGCCCATTGAAGACAAAGTACTGACTTGAAACAATCTACAAATCCGTAAAGAGCTGTTAAATGCCTCTATCCAGAACAAAAAAGCGCCTCTTAATCACTCAGAGCTCTAAAACCAGGAACTAACAGATTACAGCACACATTAACTTCGTTCTTTTCTCACCCTGATTTTCCCCACCACCCTAAAACTGTCAATGAACAGTGCTAAGCAGAACAAGACCATAAGCCACTTAACTGCCCAAACCAAAAGCAAGAGGGAATAGGAAGGTGTCAGGCTCTGGCAATGTCTCACGTACTGTGATATACACTACAGTAACATTTCCAGCTTTAGCACTGTCCAAGTGTCCACGTCTGTGGACAAAAACCCTAAAAGTCAACACACGGTAACACCTTAATATCTCTTTTCTCCAGACAACTCTGCACCACCTCAGACACTTTTTCCAGCATCAGCTCAGTTTGCCAGGACAGGAAGAAACAACTATTGTTCCTATCTGCTGATGACAGTCAAACTTGCCAGGAAACATACCAGAATAATGATTTTTTGCACGCCCCGGGCCCCGCTGCCTGTCCTCCCAGCATCGAGCGGGGATGAGCCCAAGGTTGGACAGGGAGGCCAGCCCAGCTCACTGACACCTGTGCCATGGGCACGTCCTACACACCCTCACCTAGGAAAAGGCACGGAGGAGACCACGCTCCCGCTCCCTCCAGCCGCAGGGGCTGGACAGCCACCACAGCGGATGCCACCACCCTCACGGTGCCCTGCCCATGACAGCGGGCACCTTGGCGGGACCATCCACCTGCTCCCTGGGTCATCGCCACCACGGCGGGGCCATCCACCTGCTCCCCTGTGCCATCGCCACCACCACCGCAGGTGGGACGACACCGCCGCGGCCGTGCGGGAGCCCCGTGCGGGGACGTCGGGACCACCGAGGGCGACGGTGACGGCACCGCGGGGAGGACACCCCGAGCCAGGGCCGTGGCGGGAGCGCGGCCGGGGCGCCCCCGATCGCGGCGGCCTCGATAGCGCGGGACCATGTGCCGGGGGCATGGCGGGGCGGCCGGGCGGGGGGCGGCGGGGCCGGTGCGGGTGGCGGGGGCGGGGAGGTGGAGCCTGGCTGCGGGACCGCCGCTTCCCTCCCCCGTCGGGCGCTCACCTGGCGGGGCCGCCCCTCGCCAGGGGGCCGGTTCCACGCGGGGCGCGGGGCTCGCCCGCCCGCCCTCCCCGGGCCGCGCGTCCGCCGCCCGCCGGCTCAGGCCCCAGCAGCCGCCGCCTCCCCCTCCATGGCCGCCGCTCTCGCCGGCTGCATTGTGGGAAGCTGACCTCACTCGCTGCTGCCGCCGCCCCGCCGGCTCCGGCACTCGCCGCCATGGGGGCCGTGACCGACGGTGAGACCTCCCTCCCTCCCTCTCGCCATCCTCCCCTCCTTCCTCCCGCCCCGCGACCCCCGCCCGGGCTCCCCGCAGCGCCGCGCCCCCCGCCCGCCCTCCGGGGAGCGGCTGCCCGCGGCCCCCGCGCCCGCCCCGGGCCGCTCACCCCGCAGCCGGGCCTCCATGGCGGCCCCGGCCCCGCGGCCCTCCATGCGCCCCCGGCCCCGCAGCCCCGCGGCTCGGCTCAGCAGGTCCGCCCGCTCCGGCTCCGGGAAGCGTTCCCTGAAGGGCCGGGAGGGAGCCGCGCGCGGCGCTGGCAGGCGGCTGCCATGGCGTGAGGGCTAACAGGAGTTTTTCCTCAGATGAAGTTATCCGCAAGCGGCTGCTGATCGATGGCGATGGAGCTGGTGACGACAGGCGGATCAATTTGTTGGTGAAGAGTTTCATTAAGTGGTGTAATTCCGGATCTCAGGAGGAAGGGTATCTGTTGTTTTGTTTTGGTTTTTAAAGTCTCGGAACTGCTCAGCTTGCGTTTCAGTGGAAAGCGGGGCTCGATCCATTTGGAAGAGATGCGCGTTAAAATGTGCACAGCTGCTTTTCCTGTGGCTCTGTGGTGTTTCCAGGACAAACGCCGAGCACTGTGCTGGCTACACACGGGTCAGAAATCACTGAGGGCTGCGGGCTGGATCGTGAAATCTGCCAGCACCGCTCGAATGCCCCAGGATTGCTGTGCTGCTGCGTGATCCAGCCGGGAGTCCCGCTATTATAACAGGATCATGACTCGAATATTTTAGTTGGCAGTTCTGCGTTTGTTCTGTTAGGGAAGGGAAGTACTGCTGGTATTTCTGCTGCTGTGGCTCTCTTTATTTTTTTTTAAGTCTAAAGTAGTAAGGGATGACTGACAGCTTTCTGTGGGGTCTCTGTTAGTACTGGATATAAATTCCCAGAGGGCACAATATTATGAGTGTGTATACAGAGAAGCACTGCAGTATTAAAATACTATTTCAGTGGTCACAGAGCCAAAACGAGCTGGGAAATTTATAAGCCCTGGGTCAAACTGCTCACTGCTTTAATACCCACTTCACGCTGATAAGGACATGATGGTGGAATTAATGTGTACAGTGTTTCTAACTCCCACGAAATTATACATTGGATCTTCGGCATGTTTTCCTTATTGAATAATTGTTATTTAGCTGTCCCTTATGCTATGTGAAATTTTGCTTGTAAAGTCAAGAAGTATTTTTATGATGCTTGGGAGTAAATGTCTTGTCTGTTTTCAGATACAGCCAGTACCAACGAATGCTGAGTACTTTATCACAGTGTGAATTTTCAATGGGAAAAACTCTTCTGGTGTATGACATGAACCTGAGGGAAATGGAAAATTATGAAAAAATCTATAAGGATATAGGTAAATATGAGAAAATGCCACAAACAGCTCTTTATCTTTTATAATTTAGCAGAATTGCTTATTTACAGTTAGAAATTGTTTGAGTTCAATATAAACTCTCTTTTTTTTTTTTTTTTTTAAAGAAAATAGTATAGCTGCAGCCCATGAGAAGATCTCTGAATGCAAAAAACAAATTCTGCAAGCAAAAAGGATTCGAAAAAATCGCCAGGGTAAGGAGCAGTATGTGTATTTATACTGCTGGGCTTCATTGTTTTGTTATCTTTTAAAGTACATTGCACTGGAAAACAGATTCCGGATTTTTGAAAGTGCGATGCATCATGATTACTGTATTCAAGCTGGTGGGTTCCACATCCATTACTGAAAGGTTTGGATGGATGACACAGTCGAGATTGAATCAGGAGATCTCAGTAACATGCAACATCAGGAAAACCTATAACTGTCCTTTCTGAATACCTGTTGCAAGAGGGATATTTTTCTCTACTTTTGAAAGTATATGCTCATAATTAAATTGAAACTTAAAGCATTCTAAAAGATGTGCAGTTAAAAAAAAGCAAAAATTTGTTTTTTCGTGATAAATGAAATGCCAAGAATAATTTTCAAAACGTAACATGAAAAGTTTTAAATACCACTGTTTGATCAATACCATGGATAATTTTGAACTCAATTGGAAATTAAAATTACCTTAACGAGTAGGAACATAGAGTTCTTACATGTTCACAGACATAGGTCTGAAGTGTTGGCTTTTTGATATGTTCTGTCCAGTCTGCAGCACAGATTTTTCCATGTGAATGAGGTAGTTGGCATATGTACAGTCTTACTGTCAGCAAATGGCTGTGTCAGTTGCCTGTATAACCATAATATCGTTCTTAATGTGTTATAGTTTTTTTTTAAATCCTAAAAATTAAAAAATTCATGCATTATTTTGTACTTTATCCTAAAAATCTTGAATGTTTATGTGTAACGTCAGCACCATTTTCTGTACATATACATTTGATTGTATCAAGACCCAATGTTCATGAATTAGACACAAAAGACCAAGTGTCCAGCAATGCAGAGCTATCTAGTGGTATTTTGAAAAATGTTAAAACAGTTTTTCAAGAAGGAAGAAGAATCTGTGGTCTTGAATCGGTATTTTCAGAAGCATTTAGATTAACTGTTTGAATGTCTTTCAGAATATGATGCATTGGCCAAAGTCATACAGCATCATCCAGATAGACATGAAACATTGAAGTAAGTATAAAACTACTTTAAATTATAATAGGCCAGTAAGCTAGAAGTCACCAGACTTGACATTTCCTTGGTTTTAGTTTGACTTTTCCTCACTTCTACATAATTTCTTTGACACAATACAAACCTGTGTTTCTGTGCCCTTACGAGCTTTCTTTAATCTCACTGTGTATGGGTCAGAAGCATTGCTAATTGCTCTGTAGTTGAATTTTTTCCACTGTTGAGGTGAATAAGTGAACTCAGATGTAAATGCATATCTGATGTCAGTTTAAGGAAGGAGTTGCTCCAAAAAGGGAGATAGTGGGAAGTCCTTCAACTTGCACCAGCCAGGGATTCAGTAGTCACTCGAAATGCATAACACACAAGCAAGTAAGGTGGAATGAGAGAAAGCAGGAGAAAGCTCTGAGGGTTCTTTTTTATGTTTTCCTTGTGGTAGCTGTTCCTGCATGCCCGGTTATAAATGGCTGCTCTGTGCACCTCATATAACCTGCCCTGGCATGCAGGTCAGACCTACCCCATGTCCAACTCGTCTGGCATGTAACTCACAGTGCTGCTTGTCCCATTCTGGGTTTGCATCACTATCTCTGCTTTTGGGGCACTTGTAGGGAGATTAACTTTATCAAGCCATAGAAACATTCCAGGACTTATTGCATCTGTGAGTTTGTTCTTCTTAAGCTGATTAAAGATGTAGTATGGGGTTAATGTTCCCATTTAAGTGCAGCTGTGCACATATCCTGTTGCCCACTTTCAGTGAAATTGCCAAGGGAGGCTGTCTTTTCATATTGCATAGCCTTTCATAGCAAATGGAAGTGCTTTGGTTCTATTATTACCTTAGTAATAGCATTTTTATAGCTATAAGCCACTGACAGTATTTCACACATTGCTTTCTTGTATGTTGTTTTTCTGTGCCTTGATTTCATTACCACAACTTTGATTATTACAGGCAATTCTCATGAGGCTTGATTACTTCTTACTTCATTAGTCAGCATGTGGTATTTATCAAGTGAGGCTTTATTAGAGAACTACCAGAAGTGCAGTTTTTCAGATAAGTCAATTAAGAATAGAAACAGCTAAATGAGAGGAGCTGTGACTGCCCCATCCCTGGAAGTGTTCAAGGCTGGTTTGGATGGGGCTCTGAGCAATCTGGTCTAGTGAAAGATGTCCCTCTCCATGGCAGGGGCTTGGAACTAGATGATCTTTATGGTCCCTTTCAAGCCAAACTAGTCTATAATTCTATAATAAATTATACTTTTTTATCTTAGAGGATTCTGGGTTATTTAGGTTTGGAGGGATTGTTCTAATTTTGCTTAACACATCAGAGCATAAGTTTCTTAAGCAAAGATGGAAAGAGTAATAAGTTACAGCTGTTGAGAATGCAGTATATAGGAAACTATACAGAAAATGATACAATGAACCAAAGGCCACCCTTAAATCAGAATAGAGGAAGCCTCACTAACAATGCCACACTTTCCATGGAACTCCTTATCACTAAAAACACCTGAGAAAACTTCTTGTGAGAAGAAACGTAAGGGTTTATTGCAAGAGTTACATTTATAGCTTTTGCAGGTTTTGTGGCACAATAGGATGAAGTTCAGAAAAATACTTTCTTTATGCTTTTAAGAGTCTGTTTCTTGGAACAAGTCACAGAGCACAAAAGAAGCTGTTAGCAGCTTAGTCACAAGTAGTGCACAGGAGCCAATTCAGGAAGTGACAGGAGCTGAACTAATAAACAACAGTGCCCGCAGTGTAATTAGATGCATTATCAGAAGAGCTGTTCAGAAGACCAAGAAATGACACAGAGTGTTAGAAAAGGAGATATAAAAATAAGAAGGCTAAGCAAAGTTTCTCTGGAATGTAAAGTGAGTAAAGCAGGTGGATGTAGCTTGGATGTTACTAGAAAAAAAATTGCCTGTCCTCTCACAGTCTGCTTACACCTGATAGCACAGTGTAAACAGCAAGATTTGGCCTAATGGAAGTTTTTCAGAAAGTAGAAACCAAATGGTAGCAAAATCAGTGTGTGAGCCTATAAGCTGTTAGCCTGTTTCCATCAAAGAAAGGGATAAAGTCACATCCAGCTCCCTCTCAGGTATTCTCTTTGAGGTACCAAGCATACTGGCTCAAAAACAGACAACACCCTCAGGTAGCACTAAAATAGACCTTTTTCCCATCCACAGTGAGGTTCTTAGGACTGGAGGGCTTTTTGTGGTTCCCTACCCAGACTAGTTGCAGCAGCTGTCAATATTTCAGTAAAAAAAGGTTGATCTCCTTGCTGAGCCCACTGTGACTGCCTGCCATTTAATCAGAGATGATCAGCCTCAGTCCACTTCACCTTTAAAGAAACTGTTTGTTCTCATTGCATGGTGCATAAGTTATGGTGGGCATTAGAAGTAGAAGGACCAAGCTGGAGATTTGCCTCTAAGAGTTGGTGCCCCATCCACATTTGAAAGGTATATTATTGTACCTGTTATTCTTTGCCTCAAAAAAGGTTATGGTGATCCATGGTGAGTTCAAGTGAGAGCAGAAAGTTCTTCCCCCAGAGGGTGGTCAGGCATTAAACACAGTCCCAAGCGAAGTGGTCACAGCACCAATCCTGACAGAGTTCAATGAGCATTTGGACAATGTTCTCAGGCACAGGGTGTGGCTCTTGGGGTGTCCTGTGCAGGGCCAGGAATTGGAGTTGATGATCCTTGTGGGTCCCTTCCAGCTCAGGATATTCTATTATCCTATGAATCCACTTCTTTGTATGGTCAAGTAAATAGCATGTTGTGTCAGGACTGAATTGTCACAAATGCCCAGAGTACAACTGTATTCCAGCTTGGAGGAATTTCTTTATAGAAGTCCTGAAATTACAAGTTTAGAACATAATAGTTTAACAATTACATGAAGTGACCTTACCTTTATATCATTTCACTTGTTTTGTTTACATAAGCTGTTTATTTTATAGTTCTTTCTCCTCTACTTAGATCAAATCTGTTGTGCAAGAATTTTACAGAACTTTTAAAGAATACTCTATTTCTTTTCAGGCAGCTAGAAGCTTTGGGAAAAGAACTGCAAAATCTTTCTCACATTAAAGAAAATGTGGAAGATAAGGTAGGTTTTTCATAGAGATGGTTGTATAACAATTTGTTAGGAACACAGTTAGTATAGAATCTGCTGTGGATTGTTTGACTGTATGTGCTCTGTGTTTCCTGCCACACGTATTTTATCATTCCAGTTGGAGCTGAGAAGAAAGCAGTTCCATGTTCTCCTGAGCACCATCCATGAACTTCAGCAAACCCTGGAGAGTAAGTGCTGTTCTTCGGTAATAGATATAACGGGGTTAAGTTTCAGTGGATCAAAAGGAATCACAACTTCCAGCAGTGGGATAGCTCTGTGCAATTGAGGTTGGTGACCTCTTGCATTGACTGAATTTTTTCCCCAGTAGTAGTCCAGAGCCTGAGACTGCCCAGAATTTTTTTTCTTCTACAAGCTACCCACTATGTCATTTCCTGACTAGCTTCAGGTTAATTTGTAGGCAACAGAATTTTTTTAAATGTGAGGATGGAAAATAGTTATTTGAGGTTTTGGGTTTTTTTTAACAGAAATTATTTCTTACAGAAAATTATTCTTGTGCTTATTTCTAAATTTAATTTTATAATTCCTTTTTCATTAGTTTTGAACATGTCACTGCTATCATGGTATCATTTAGGGCTTTAATAAAAAGAAATTGAAGTACAAGGGAGATAAATGATGATCTACTCAGACTGTGAGTCTGATAGAACAGGGACTAAAACTGTCAGACACGAGCTAAATTCAGGAATTAGTCATACTCATCTTTTGTCATACAAATACCTAATATTTTCAAATCAGCACTAACTTTTCATGCTCTAATATGGATAATATTGTTTTAAATATTATTTGCTGTGTCTTTCAAAGACAGAGCAATTGGTACAGCCTCTGAGCATGACCTGATTAAATGCAGAGATGGCTGTAAGAGACGACTTTCATTCTGTAAGGCCGTCTAGATCTTCTTAAGCAGAATGAACTGTTAATCCTAGGTGCACTTTAGCAGAGGTTATTGTTATTATGTGTTATTAACACTTGCTTAAGTATTAGTCTTTAAAATGCATTTTTGTGTGAATATATAGATTACCTTTCAGCTTTCAGGATTTTGCGAAGGGAGTAGCAATTTAGTGGAAAGCACAGCTTCTGTATGAAATAAATAAACCATTAGTAGGCAAAGAGAAGGCAGTGATTTGAAGCAATCTGGTACTGTTTGCTTGAATTGATACTATAGAATTTACCCCATATTTCCAGTAAAAGCTGTTAGAGAGAACATCCTTAAAAACTTTGAAGGATTTTTTTTTTTGTTTGAACTTCGTGTTTTGTAGAATGAGATACTCAACTACACACTGAAGGCGATCAAAATAAAAAATTTAAGTGGGACACAGTTCTGCAATATAGTCTGTATATATGGCCAAGGATCTTTGACTAACAGTAACATTGAATTTTAGATGATGAAAAACTTTCAGAAGCTGAGGAATCCCAAGAAACACAGATGGAAGCAGAGGCCAAGCAGTAGATGTAGTATGAAGACTGACGATTCTACTTAAGAAAGTCCAAGTGTCTTCACTTTGTGTTGAAATCAACAGTAAGAGAGATGGAGCTGAAAATAATTTTCTATTGCTTCTGTGAATTTTTGTACAAAAATACATGTTTTGCATATGCTTCAGGGGAAAACAGTTGCAGATGTGACAAGCACTTGGTGTTAATCCACAAACTTTTAAATTTGTGACAAATATACTTTGTTTCACAAAGGATGAAGCTTGTACACAGTACTTGTGAACTAAAGTGTTTTCAAAACATGCTAATAAAATGTGTTTTCACAGATTTTCCTATTTTTAATTGGGATTGAGCCTTATGATAAGGGCTCCTTTTCTTACTTGACATCAGATTGAGGGCAGTGCATCTTTCTATGAGTCCCAGCTTCCATACCCTGTTCAAGATGGGATCTAAATCTGAGCTAAGTAGGGTCTTAGTTTTTCAAAGTAGCTGCCATTTTAGAACTTACTGTGACTAGACTAGAATTTGATAGTTTCGTATAAAACAAGTGACTTCTATAGAATTAATGCTTGTTAAGGGTTGTAAAACAACAAGAATGGTACTGTACTAGCTTTAATTTTTTTCCTCAAAGTGTTGCAAAGAACGGCAGTGATCCACGCCTTGTTCTGCTGTGTTTGTTGTACCACATCAAAAGCCATATTTTGAAATGGCACATTTAAAACTTCAATTTACAAGCTTTGTTCTTGAAGAACCAGGAATCTAATCCTGATACTATGTATAATCTGCGTCTGGATTTTATCTGTCTATTGACTATTATCAAAATACATCATAATTTCTGAAACAGATGGTGGAACCCTTTTCTCATGATCAAAAACTGAAGCAGTAGAGCAGTAATCATGATGTTAAAAAATCAGAGCTACTTTAATTATTAATAGGGAAAGTGGGATCTATCCACCTTGATCATCCTGATGTCTGAGCAGTCTGTTGGGAAATAAGAAATACAAGTTTCAACTTTCCCCAAAAGAGAAGAGAATGGAATATGCTCTGTGTTTTTGTAAGGCAGGGAGGAAGGAGCAAGGGCCAGTAGTAGGTCATGTTCTAAAAACATTCACTAAATGGAGCCTTCCAGTGGTTTGGGTAAAGGAAAACATTTTGGATCTCACTCAGACTGTGCCATAAGCACGCGTGGTTCAAGTGAAATAACGATGTTACACAGAACAGAGCTGCTGTCTCGCTAGGTGACAGCTGAGGGGGATTTCCATGATTGAGATTCTGGATGTTTATAATCTAAATGCCACATAGTTCCCACTCTCAGTGGCTGTGGCTCTGAGTTGGGCTGAACAGACATATCTGAGCTTGTTTTGCTCACATTCCAAGTTTGCTAAAGGCAAGCCAGCTGAACAAGAAGTCACACAACTTCAGTAGCGCAGTGCAGCCCTGAGCTAATAAGCTGTCAAATGTCTTCTAGTTCACAGCTGGTCAGCTCAGAACACAGGGGAAGCTCAGGTTTGCCTGACAGAGCCTGTGCAGACATGCAGTGCTTCTCATGCACTATGGATTTGGCAGGTTGGGGGGTGGCTAAGCAAACAACAGGCATTCAATAGGAAAAGTACACCATCAAAAAGTATTAAGTGTACCGAGTTTTCCCCCTCCTAACAACAGGGAATGCTAAAATGTTGTGTAAAGCAGCAACACTAAATTATTGCCAAATCGGGGAGGAGTCACTGTCATGAGCATATGAATTATGAAGATCATGAATGACAAGAGCTGAAGGACACTTTTAAAGCATATTAACCTTTTCATTTGTGGCTGAAATGCCTTCTGTGAGTTATCTGGACTGTATTTTGGTGCAGAGGTGGATGACATTTACCAGTTTAAAACCAGTCTCTGTAACAGTGAAAATCTCAAATTTGTCCGTTCATTGTTTTACACAGTTCTTTGGAAATTGCTTGAATCAGTCAAGTATCTTATCTCAGAACTTGCACTGCTCTGTATAGAACCTGACAGAAACATGCCAACACCCAAGTCTGTCCCTCTGGTAAGGAATATTTACAGAGAAATAAGAGTTGTACACAAGAGAAGCAATACAAATGCATGGCAAAGGAATAAATTCTAGTTTAAATTACAGTGACACAATCTTGAAAAGAAATTACTGCCCTAGAAAATCAAGTTACCCTAGTGCAATGTGGCAGCAAGAAGGTGATATCACCAGGCCAATCAAAGAAAAAAGCAACATCAATTCATTGCAAACAGAACCTCAGTGGGACACCCAAAATATTTGTTCCTATTTTTTTTTTTAGTATTTATACCTCTAACCTCTTGAACATTAGATTTGTACCAAAAAAGAAACAAAATAAATGGAGCTCATATACCAGCCAATATTTAACCTGCTTTGTTACCAAGCCTCAGGTTCCAGCTTCGAATCTGCCCTGCATATGCTGGAAATGTATATCTGCATCTCCATTAATTTTCTGTTCCAGAAGTTTTCTGTGTGTCGTATTTCCAAGGCACAGATGGTGGTCACTGTTTTATCCCTGCCTAGAAAACACTTCTGCCATGCTGCTTACCTGCATTGACTCTAAATATACGTGTATAAAAAATCTAGGTACATAAATCTCAACAACCGCACTACTTAGAAATCTTTCCTGGTTTTATGATTTGCCTTGACCCTATCTAAGATGAAAGATTATTATATGCCTAAATGTTCCATCTGAGTGCCCTTGCCATGTGGATGCGAAAATACAAGCAGGAAGAGAGTTGCTGAAGTGATAAACTGACATTTTCAATGCCAGGACTTGTTTTTCTGTCCTGTCCAAATGAGAGCAGCAGAGGGAGAGTAGAACATTGGACAGAATTGGTAACTTGGGCGGAATTTAATAAGACAGATTTAGCAAGCTTCATGAAGGGATGGGAGAAGGAGGAGAAAGAATGTCACCGTGACACACTGCCAAGTGACGGGATATCTCTGAAACCATGTTAATTTGAAGAAAGCTGCTGCCAGCAAAGAAAATTGCAAAAAAATATATCACAAAGATTTATGAGCTAGAAATTATGAGTTATTTGAGATACTTGAAAGTTTTCCTGATGTCACAGCTGGCTTGTACCACTTTCACTCCTTTACTCGAGGCTCAGGTGGGTCTGCTTTTCATGTGAGTTAAAAAAGCTAAGAAAAAAAAATTCAAGCAGCAGGCAAGTGCTGTTAGTTCTGCTCTGGCAACCTGTGTGGTTTTTTCTTTCTAGACTACCTGCACTAGGGACACTGTACCTGTGTATGAACCTCTTTACAGATCTATATGCAACAGACCCTGGGGAAAGCAAGTTAGCAACAGAGAAGTGCTCCACCTTTTGTGCTTCACCCAGATTCTCAGATGTGTTCTTGGGTTGCCTCAGCCTTCATTTCCCAAGTCTGTTTTAATAAAGGGTATTAGCACTGTTGCAGAATTCTTCCACTCATAGACCAGGGCCTGTGTGTTGCTGGGCACTGTGCAGAGGCAGAACAGAAAGGCTGTTCTTGTGTGCTGGGCAGTGCCACAGCTGTCAGAAGGCAAAGCCAGGTTTTGCTCTGGTTTGTGTCCACTCTGGCCTCATGTCATTCACCCACAGGAGCTGGCAGGGCATGGCATGGCTGTGTGAGGCTGTTCAGTGATGTGCTGGAGGCACCTGGGGAGAGGGACACCGGGACAGCCCTGCCATGGAAGCTCAGCATCTTTGTGCCAAGGAGCTTCCC
The DNA here is from genome assembly GCA_036630365.1 of Acanthiza pusilla. Lineage (NCBI taxonomy): Eukaryota > Metazoa > Chordata > Aves > Passeriformes > Acanthizidae > Acanthiza > Acanthiza pusilla. Next base: position 7,069,819 of record JAXCHO010000001.1, read on the forward strand.
AGGTATTCAAAAGTAATCCTAAATCCACGGACACAGCGTGCTGTGGATTTTGCCCGGGCTAGCAGAGTCCAGAAGGGAAGGATGAGGGGCCTTAGACCTCAGTGCCGATGAAACGATGGAGGGCTTGTTTCACGGACAGAGCAGCTCTGGCCCTGCCCTGGCCGGCGGCAGAGCACAGGCTGTGTTCGGCAGCCTTTGCTGGCTGAGCGGCAGGAGCAGGTCTCAGTCAAGGAACATACGAAGAAAGAACTTGGGAACAGACTCGTTTTTCTACACTTGTAACTTTTGTGAAGGGCCGCGCGTTCGGAGCACACGAACAGCTCGGGAGAGGCGCTGGCGGCGATCCCGCGGGGCCTGCGCCGTGCCGGGGCCGCGGCCGCCAGGGGGCAGCAGAGGCCGGGCTGGGCGGGCGCGGAGCCTTCACGGCGCTTCCCGCGACCCGCGGAGCCTTCCCGGCGCTTCCCGGGACCCGCGGAGCCTTCCCGGCGCTTCCCGCGACCCGCGGAGCCTTCCCGGCGCTTCCCGCGACCCGCGGAGCCTTCACGGCGCTTCCCGCGACCCGCGGAGCCTTCCCGGCGCTTCCCGGGACCCATAGATCCCACCGGCCCCGCTCCCGGCACCCACAGATCCCACCGGCCCCGCTCCGGGACCCGCCGATCCCACCGGCCCCGGTCGCGGCGCTTCCCGGCCTTGCGAGCCCTTTTCAGACTTTTCCGTTTCTCTACCGTTTCCCACACGCAGCCAGTTCTACCAGAGTCCGGAGGGGTTAAAACCCGAGAGAATCATAGAATATCCTGAGTTGGAGGGACCCACAATGTTCATGGAGCCCAAGTCTTGCCCCTGCACTGCACAGCCCCGGGAGGGTTTTCCCTACTCACCTCCACACTTCATTTTCATTGTCGTGCCTGAACTACCCTGATTCTCAAAGCCTCTCTCTAAGCTGCCCCAAAACACATAAAACACTGCCGAGGAGCAGAAGGTGCAATCCCAAAACCTCCACTCTTTGGGATACCCCATGATGCGACACAAGTGTATCCAATACTTAATTTTCCTACACATCCAGCCCCATCATCCTGAAACCAAGGCAAGAGTTGCTTCAGTATCACTCCATACTGGATTGCTCTGAATTTGCATCATCACACTGAGAAACTTAGCAAAAATGTGCTAAAAGCATTATAGTGCATGAGAATTCCTAAAATATTTAACAGCAAAGACATGTGTTTTTAAATTGCTCTCACAATAAAGTGAAAATAAAAAGCAAACTACCTAAACAACCTTTTTAATGCTTTGCCAGCTTGCTCACAATGAAAAAGTCACCATCAAGAGAATTTAAAGTGGTGGTTTATCTCCAAGGAGGAAAGGATTTGGCTCTTCTCAACACAAAAGTTTCATCAGAAGTGTATGCTGGAAATAACCGTGTGTGCTGCGTATAACAAATAGGCCCCACTAGGAGCCCATTTGGAATAAAAACTAAATACATAATTTATGATCTGGCAGGGCAAGCTGACTACAGCCACCTTCCCAAAGACTTGCATAGAACATTACTACACTTAAATCTTATATGATCCTAAATGAAATTCACATTTACATTTGCTGCACCAAGATCCCATGCATGAGCTCCTATTCCAAACTATATATCTTCCCAAAAGTGCTGTATTGTTGCTAAAAAACTCCCAAACAACACTAAGCTTCAAAGCTGAAAACAGAAACCTCTGGTTGATTACCAAGCATAAGACAAATTTAGACACAACATATGGAAAGCCACCACTGCCCAGCTTCTCCTAGTTACATTAAAGAAACTTTTACAACCTAGTGGAAATTCAGAGGTGAAGATGTTTTAACTTATATGAGAGAAAACATGGCAGAAAAAAGTCTTGGTTTCTTTCTTAGTGCCTGGTAATGCCAGTATCTTCTGATTCACTCTGCATGAATTCAGAGAGATTTCAGATCCATTCTCTTTTGCTCTGTTATCGTCCTGCTAGAGACGGGAAAGGTCAGGGAGCACTGGGGCCACCACCCCTGCCATCTATGTTATTAGTGTCCCCAGTGCCCAGCAAGGTGAAAACAGTGGGAACATCTCCTGCAGTGGGAGCATCCTCTACCTGCCCACACAGCCACGAGTGCCCTGGTGTCAGGAGATTGCTTATGCTGGAGCTTTTCCCTCAGTGGCTGACACGTGCTGGTTATTTTCCAAAGCCTGTACACTGTGTGAGATCTCTGCCCTTCTGACATACCAGCGTGTCATGTTATTGAGGTGACTTGAGGAGTGATTGAAGACAAACTGGTGGTCTTGATGAGAGAAACCTTCCCTGGGAGACTTGTGCCTCGGTCAAATAAAATGCGAGCAGCAAAACTCTTTGCTGGTATGTAACAGCAGCAGGATTCGCTGAGGGAATGAGAGAATTGCATCACCTCAGGACTCAGCCTGTCAGGGCACACATTCATTCAGTTTCTTATACAGAAAAACAGGTTCTTCCCAGCACTTCTTGGCATGTTGACGAAGAGAACAAAATCCCCAGAACCAACCTTTCCCAGCCCCACAACGCTCAGCAAAGTGAAGGAAAGCTTTGTCTCCAGCGTGGGCTCTGGCAGGGCCTGTGGGTGCCTTTGCTTGTGTGCATGGGGGACACGGTGGCAGTGAGGGGGGACAGGACCTGGGCTGGCCACGTGGGCAATGCTCTCCAAGATCTGCCTGGGCATAAAAGCTGTGCTGAAGAGCTGGGGGAGCAGAGAGGCGTATTTGGGGCGGTCTTGCCAGTACTACTCGCTCAGGAGGATGGTGTAAGAGTCAGCAAATCCCTCTTTGAATAGACAGATTATATTTGTATTTAGCTTGTGATAGTTTCTCTCCCTTTCTCTTCTTTACTCCCTAACCCATCAAACCTGCCAGCTGCTGCACTAAGCACACCAAGCAACAGCAAAGGATCTCGAGGCACACAGGGAATCTTGTTCCAACACAGTAAATAGCCAGCATATTTACCAAGTGTAGAGAGGTAAAAAGGGGATTTGTGCTCCACTGCACCATCTCTATCATCCCTGCAGATAGAGACATTCCGTAAGCTTGTTAGGACTAAACCCAGACCCCAATCCTACAAGAGCATCACCTAGCACTGTGCCATCCTACACCAAATCAATGAAAGAAAACTGTTCACCTCTATTTCAGGCCTCTCACATGATGCTAATTTCCTAGATATCATATCAGGGCTGCAGCTAGCACCTGACGAGCAAGTTTTAGGAAGGAATTCACACAGTTCCTGCAATCTGGGTAAGGGGTTGTGTGGAAAATGATGCAGGGAGGTTGCAAAACCACTCAGATTAAAAAAAAAAAAAGAAAAAAAAAAAAAGAACAAAAACATCACAGCATGGTTAGAGACAAAGTCCTGAGGGAAGCAGGGAGGTTGTTTGGCAGCACAGCATTTCCATGCAGTTTGGGCTGCAGAAGCAGCAGCAAGGCTGCACTGTGCGAGCCCAGCCTCGGTGACACAGGCAGGGACTGCCGGCTCTGCCTGCTCCCTGCTCCCACAGGCCTGGGCCTCAGCAGTGTTTACTTGGCCTGTGGATCTTTTCTAATCCAATGTCGTGGGCTTTTCAAGTGTGCCAGTTGCCACTGTAGCCTGCTGCCAACTGATAGATGGTTTATGCCACTAACAGTGCCTGAGGAGGAGAATTGCTAAAAAGCAGTGGGAATATTTACTTTCTCCTGCTAATGCAAGTAGCAAGCAGGGGATTTCAAAACCCTTGTAACCTGCATGTAGTCAGCTGCAGACCGAGCTGGCTGGGGGTAAACAGAAACCACAGGACACAGCTCCATAGGGGCAAACAGCTAGAACACAGCAAATGCTCAGGGCAGAGTGCTCAAAGCCAGGCTGCAGCATCAAACCACTGCGCTCCCCGCAGGGAGTGACCGCAGAAGGGATGAGAGCCAGCGGGCTTATTGTCTTGGAAGAGCAGAAAGGAAGCAAAAAGAAAGGAAAAGCAAAGCCAATTAAGTGCAAACTGATTGTCTGTTCCTCATTCCCATTCTCCGGGACTAGACCTATAGCCTCTGTATGTGCATATATGCAGGCATATGTGCACATTTGCACACACACCCCCCTGTGAATGGAAACTTAGCAGGTTGCTGGGTACACTGTACCAAGCACGTATGAAAGCTTAAACTGATTAAATCAACACACATCTCAGTGACTCCCATTTTCTCTGGCTGTAGCTCACAGCCTTGCACCCATCACTGCCACAGCTTCTCAATCAAGGCAGCCCAGAGCCCCCTCCGCTGCTTCCACTCCCACGCTTCCACCAGCAATACAAACACAGAGCTACTGTGGAGGAGTAAATACTTGTTATTATTTGTCTTGACACTCGGGGAAGCACTGGAGAAGTTCAGCTAGTTTGCTATTTTGCATTGTCCTGTAACCACCCATTGTCAAACTTCCTCCTCATGTTTGCCTTGCAATTGCTCATCCCTTGAGGGAGCAGCAGGGAAGGAGACTGGCACATGGAGCAGAGAGCTGCAATTTCACCAAGAAATAATAGTAACCGACCAAAATGTACTGATTACATGGATGCGTCAGCGCAAATGAGACAAGAAAGATTCCCAGTTGTGTTATCTCCGAATTGCTCCCTGCCAGTCGCTGTGCCTGTGATTAACCACGTCAGACTCAGCAGGCTGGGTTCAGCACCCCGTCCTTCTCCTGCTCATTAATTTCAGCAGCAATTCCCAGGGCGTGAAACAGCAGCAAGTTGTGTTTGTTTGCTGAAACGCTGTAAAGCTCCCTGGATAGTGTGCTCAAGCCAGAAAGACACTGAGTCACGCTGAGCTGTCTGTTCCTGGGGCTCTACAGCAGCTCCTGCTGTGCCTGCCAGGTCCCACACACGCTGTTCCTGCTGCATGTCCCCCCTGTCCCTGCCTGCAGCTGCTTCTCTTTGCCTTTTCTTAGCTCACAAGTGAAAGGAGAGTACCTAAACTGGCCATATAGGATCATTCAATGATTCCAGCTGAAAAGAATCTGTGGAGGTCTCTAGTCCAGCCTCCTGCTCAGAGCAGAGCCAGCTTCAGATTTAGGTGATGTTGCTCTAAGCCTGAACCTGGGTATTTGAGTGCCCTAAGGGTGAAGGTCCCACTGCCTCTATGGGTCACAGTTTCAATGTTTGACAATTGGGCAATTTTTTAACCTCGAAGTTAGAGCTCGAGTCTGCTACTGCTCATTTAGACAAAGCATTGAATGGGTTAAAAAAGCTCCTCTATCGATGGGACTCTGGTTTTTCTTGCGGCAAAATAGGAGATGAAGAGTTAGAGTTGCGCATAAGACAGGAACTGAGCTCTCAGGCAGTGTTATTACCTCCCTACCATCAGTGCAGCCACCCCAGCAGCCAAGGGGAGAGACCAATCACACCATTTATCATATCAGATCCTATTCTCCCATCAGACTGGATGGCTGAAAACCTCACCCAGATCCTTTTCTTTCTGGAAGCAGTTTTGCCTGCAGAGTCACCTGCTGAATGCTCACACTGTGCATTGCACCAGCACAGCACAGTCCTCCCACCAGCACAGGGACAGGATGAACATATCCTTCCCAATAACATTTTATTAGAAAATCTTGAAGAAAAAAATTACTCATGCTCTTCATCAGAAAGGCAAACAGAGTGGTGAATGATACTGTAGCAGTGCCTGTAATTAAGGAACTGCCAGCATTTTAATTATAAGCTAATATCTTCAGTGGCTGACAATCCAGCTGTTCAGCAGACCCGTTAAAAGTGAGATTGCCAATTCCAGAGTTACAGACCAGCAATTAAAGTTTTAGGAGGTTTTCTATACTTCTTGCTTATTAAGATGTTTTTCTTGCTTGTTAAAGGCTTTGGGGAAATTTCAGTAAAATCCTTATGTGAATGAGTAGGGAGCTTTCCTTTCAGTGATTCCTCTGTCACAACATGGAGTGGCGACATCCTGAGTCCACCAAGTGTCTCACCAGACCTTCTCCCACCACACTAAGGCCAGCTCAATGCTGCTTTAACATTTTCCACCTTCAAATCATTGGTCCAGCTATTCCCCAGTATGACCAAGGAGTTTTGCTGAACACTGTTTAGGAGGTACCCCAAGTACCAGCGGGGATTTATTTTGTTATTACATCAAATTTAAAACTACATTTTAGGCACTAAAACATCATTTAGCATAACAAGGCAAAGAACTCAGTCATTTGCAATAACAAAAATATTAAAAACAATTTGAAGTTTATCCCTTCCCCAGCTTCTGCTTCTGAGCCACTGCAGAACCAAACTGTGGTTCACTTTATGGTTTTCTTCATTCAGGAATTCAGACAAAGTGTTCAGATTGTTGTAAAAATGGAGTCCCTCTGGACTATCCTAGCAGGATTCCCACTCTCCAAGCCCAGGCTTTACCCATCAGTGGGGTGGGTCAAGTGGGTCAAAGCAGCCACCAGCACATGCCCCGGAGGCCACCAGCGAGGGACCCTGAGCATGCAGGTACCAGACACAGCAGCATCACCCTCTCCATAACTCTGCAGCTGAAAACCTCCCCAGACTGCAGCAGCCACTGCTCATCCCCCAGGAAATGATGCTTTTAGGTCAAACTGCTTTGAGCCAAGCCCAGACTGAAAAAAAGGATAACAGAAATGATGAACTCTGATCCCAGGAAATTTGCACAGGCTGTGGCCATTGGGTTGGCGCAGCAGAGATCACCCAGACATGCCTTTGCCAGCTCGGATTTTGCCAGCTGCTCCTGGGACATAGGGGCTGCAGCAGGAATTGCTCATGGCAGCTGATGTTACCTGCCTGCAAGGTAGGAGTGTGCAGCTCTGTCTCATCTGAGATCCAGAATTCTTAGCTGTGCTGCCTGGCTTGCACAGTTAGCCTTGCCCTTGCTGCTGGAGGGACAAAACCCCAGCCAGGGCATGCCCCCATCTCACCTCCCTGCCTTTTCCAGCTCAGGTCTCCAGTGAGGATCAGCACACAGGCTTTTCCCTCATCCCTTGCCTGGGGGCACCCAGGGATGCTCACACTTCCCACAGAGACATTCACTGCCTGGAAAATCACCCACACTTCTGAGAACACATTCCCATCCTGCAGGCCTGGCTCAAGGGAAGGGCCCCCACAGAGCTTAGCAGAAGAAACCCTTGGGAATAAAGCCTGCTGAATGAGACGTGCTGCATCTTAATTACAACGAGCCAATGTTCCCAACATCACCAACACATGCACGGGAGGATAAGAGGTGAAGCCTGTCAGACAGTGAGTTTATCACAATGCCCCCAGTGCAGGGCTCCCTCAGATGGACGAGGCCCCTGCTCTCGTCCACAGTATCTCCCTTGGGGCATCACACCCCCAGAGACCCCCACATCAGGCTGGGTGGCAAGAGAAGGGCCGTGATCAGCAGGCAAGGGCTAGGCATTGACCCCAGCTACCAGAGCTGCTGGGCACAAAGTTCACTCCCCCAGCTCCTTCCTGCTCCTCCAGCCCCTGCAACTCTGCTTTCTCCAGCACTGCTGCCTCCCTGCCTGCCCTCCCCAGGCACTGTGTCCCCTTCCCCTCTGGGAGCTGCTCGCTCATAAAACAGCAGGAACAAAGCCGTGCTGTTTGCAGCAGTGCCTCGACTTCCGTGCGGACACAGGGAAGATGTTTTCCACAGGTGTCTACTGTTCCAAAGGGAATGCAATCTGCCCAGGGAAGACTCCCTGAAGAGTGGTAACCACTTTGGTGGAACTGCCTTTACAAAGAGAGGATAAAATACGTACATTCTAGACAAAAAGAAGACGTCACAGAAATGGTTCCAACATCAACAGTAAGTGCTTTGTTCCTGCGTAAAAGCTCTAGGCAGTTCTGTCACATACATGGAAAGAAGAATGCTGCAAATTTTATGGACATAACCCCCACATTTCTTAGTGTCCTACACCATGAAGACATTAGGGTCAAACACAGGACACTTAATAGTAATAAAATCCCAGCCTTTGTACTTTGGAGCAAGTCTATTCTCTACTAGCATTGAATGCCACTGCAGCAAGGCTTGAAGAAAGATCTATAATATGAAACATCATTATAAGGTTTTAATAATATGAAAACTAAATTTCATAGCAAATGTTAGGGCTGACTGGTGTTCTGAGACGTATTTATGCAAAATCTGCTGCCAGTTCAAATTAACATATCTCATAACTAGCCCTGGAATGAGAAGTGATCAGCTGAGTGATGAGCAAGCCCCAGTTTCTGTCCTTGCTCATGCCCTGCCTCGAGGCTAATCCTCCCTCCTTCAGCACAGCTCCAAAGATTGTGGAAAAGGTGTCAAATCATGGTTCATAAGGTTTCAGCAGGAAACAAAAGTATTTTTTTATAGCTTAAATGTCACTAGTGCCTGCTAGAAGCTTGCATTTGAAGTGCATTTGGTGTCTGCATTCTTCTGTGGAAGGGAGACAGACTTTTCCCTCCTGGAGGAGTCCAGCTCCGAGCCCTGGGGTTATCTTCGTCTGGGGACAGCAGGTAACCTCCCAAGTACCTGTCATCCCTGTGCAGGGCTCAGCTGACAGCAGAGACTTGTTTGTGTCTGGACTAAACTGAAGAATTTGTGAGGTACTTGGTGCTCACAGACCCCTGCACATTTGGTATTTGGGCTCTCCAGCACAGAAAATCATGCTTAACAACCCACAGGTTTAGAAAAATACTTTGAAATATTGAAAACAAGTACTTCCCATTTTTTTCCTAACTGGAAAAAAACCTCTTGAACCCTGAAGTCTCATCTTACAAAGACTGATGGCAAACTGTGAAGTCATTCATTTGTTCTGCACCTACAGCTCGTTAGCTATCACAAGGTTCTTACCTATTTACTTCCAGCTCTTTGTTCAGGCTCCTTTTTTCATGTTTTTAAAATACAAATAACCAAAACCCAACCCTATGAAAGGGCTTACTTTCTTCTCTTCTTGTGTCTCTCCTGTCTGCATGAGGCTGCCTTGCAACCTTCTCTCCACTCACATCTCAATAACATTTGGAGCAGAGCTCCTCCAGCATCACTTCCCAGTGAGAAGCAGAGATCCTCAGCTGCCAGAGATCCACCTGCTGCAGCCTGGCAGGTTCCTGTGCTCGCTGGGAAAGGACCCCTGGTCTTGAGTGCAAAAGAGGAGCAAAAAAGAGGAGAAAGATTGCTGCTCTTTGCTCATGCTGTCTAATTATGGGTGGCACTTTTAAACACAGGCACAGTGTTAATGTCAGGAAAGCACATTTCTGTCCTGTATCTTCCCTTACTTATTCTGCACTCTTCTTAGGATACAGGAGAGAGCAACTCCTACATGCAATTTATATATATCTGTAGATATGTGTGAGAAATTTTTAATAAAAAGAGGATGACAGTTGCCACAGGAAATTATGAATACATGCATATATACATTTGCTCAAACACGCACCCTGAGCCTTTGAGACTTTTCAATTTCTTCAAGAAAATACTTTTTAAAGAAGTGTCATGAACCAAGAGCTTAGCAAGCAAGGAAGGGGGTGAACCTGAGCCCTCCTCGAGAGTTCTGATACGAGAGAGTACAGAACAGAGAACATGTAAAGAAAACATTTTGTGACGTGGGCATGTGAATAAGTTGTCTCCAAGTCAGCCACAGCACAGCTACTCTAATAAATATGCATTTACCCTCCTGTTCCTGCAAGGTAGGACATATGGAGGGGTAGCTACTTTCTGTGACTACTGTGAGCATCAGCTGTTCTCTACAGGAGAGGAGAGTGGGGTCTCACATCCTCCTCACCTTCAGTGTAGCTAACAAAGATATGAGGCATCTCCACCTGAGATCCAGGCACTGACAAATTACATTGAGACCCTTGGGCTTTTGTGTTCCTCTAAAATTCCTATAATTGCTACATAAATAATCAGTTTGGTGTAGGACGGTTCAATCAATCTAGCCCTGGGAAAACACGAAGCAATAACTTTTGTGCAAGCTGCAGAGTCGAGTCCTTATTAAAAAACTACATCAAAACCTGTGCCCAGTCCAGTCTATTCACGTCACTGCTCTCGTTTTAACCATGCTCATACACCAGAGAGTCCTGATGGATTGGAGCTGTAGGAGGTAAACCAGCAGATTGAAGAGGTTAGATGTATTTCTTTGCTAATGGGCCTGATGCTGTTCAAAGCTCCCATAAAAATTCAGCATGAAGAGCTTCCTAAGCTCAGGGCCTTCATGATCATTCAGCCTTTAAGCAGATACAAAGAAATTTTTTTTCTGCCTCTCTCTGAATATATCCATCTCCTCAGGAGCAAGGGAAAGACTTCTATAGAGAACTCAATAAAATTCCTGAGACAGCTCATTAATTCCAGTCACTTTAGCAGTGACTTCCCTGCCACTTGTGGCACTCAAAGAAGTTATAGATTGCCTTAGTAATAACAAATCCTATTCATTAGCCATGTCTCTGCACTTGCATATTAATATTGTCTGGCCTTGTTAAATATAGAAGCTTATTCTCTTTTAATCTGTTTTTAACAGGCATTTTTTTCCCCTAAGGTTAGCCTTGAAATAATTGATAATGATAGTTTTCCCACCTCCAAAATTCTCGTGGAATTCCTTGAATGGCCTCTTATTTCTGCTGGGGTCCTGGGGTAGGCCATCTACCTCTATAGGTATTGTGATTTACCCCTATTTTGATGGAAAATTTAGAAATTTTTGCACTGCACTCCCTTCTCCACTTTATGGAGACATAATTTAATCAGCAGAGCTTTTCTCTCCATTACATGTGTGTCTAAAAAGGATCCAGTGGTGAGAATAAGAAATAATAATCACAAACCGTGCAAGTGCTGGATGTGAAGGACCTTGCATAACCCCTTACCCTCTCTACAGCTCCACACAACCCAACCAAACACCACTGATCATAGAATTACAGGATGGTTTGGGTTAGAAGGGACCTTAAAACCCATCCAATTTCAACCTCCCTGCCACAGGCAGGGACACCTTTCACTAGACCAGGTTGCTCAGACTCCCATCCAACCTGGTCTTGAACATTTCCAGGGATAGGACAGCCACAATTAGCTCAAAATTCTCTCAAGTAACTCAAAAGCGGAAAGATTTGGCAGCAACAGCAGGTGGGTTGATACCAAAGAAGTCTTTATTCAGCAGGGTAAAGAGAGTTGTGTTCGCTTATTTGTCTAAAATGAGAGCTGATTGAAACCTCTCGGCTGTGTTCTATTGAATAAGGCTTTTCGTGTGGACAGAAGTTTTGAAGGGCCTTGGGGAGAAGAGGTGTGCTGAAGAAAATATTGCTTTTTTAACAACAAAAAACGTAAAGCTTTGGAGGTTTCCGTGAAAATTATATCTCTTGTGCTGTTAACTGCCTTAGGAACAGTGTTATACCATGAAATAGCAAATGGGATTTTCCATCTCTTTTATCAGCTTCCAAGATTAGTAGCTTTACAAGAATCTGGTAATTTCAGAAATCCATCAAAAATATTTCCCTCTAGCACCTTAGATTAAATATAAAAAAAATAGTTTTTTACTATGAGGCTAGTGAAGCACTGGAACAGGTTACCCAGAGAAGTTGTGGATGCCCAAATAACAAAATATTCAGGCCAAGTGGACACACAAAAACCTAGCCCTAGTTTGAGTTAATTTGGTCATTGTGACAAGGCTGCAGGAAAAGAACTGGAGACAGAAGAATTGCAGGGGAACTCTCAGATACCAAGCGGCAGCCAAAACCTCCCCCTGTTACTGGCAATGCACCACAAAGCAGGAGCAGTTCAAACCCACGGCTGCTGCTAAGCTCCTGGCTGCTGGTGTGGCAGTGTTTTCAATATTCATTATAGCGAGGAGTTCCTGATGAACTCTTGCTGCTGTTTATAGCACGAGCCCAGGTATAGCTCATTTCCCAAGAATAACTTTGGCAAGGTATCAGTATCTGTTGCAGCCTTTTGACAACTTATAATTATGGTTGAAAGTGCAGTCGAGCGATTTCAGAGAGCAGAGCAAGTAATTTCCCAGAGTTATCCACTGGGGCTGAGCCCTCCCATCTGAACACCTGTGGAGAAGGGAGAATTCCCACTGCTCAAGTTCCTGCAGGGTATGTGCATGAGGAAAAACGCACTTTTTTCCCCTTAAGAAAAAGAAGCTTTCAATTTTTCCCTCTTTTACAGCCTCTAGTGATCTTCTGCATGCTAAAAATACACCAAAAATGCCAGTGTTCCTGCACGGCACAATTGTGACTGTTGAGCTGGGTCCCCAGGAGCCCATAGCTGTGTGCTGCAGCACTGATGGTGAGCACTGCACTTCCGCCTTTAATCCTGACTCACCTTTTGTGCACTGACTCAACACACAGCACAGCCACCACAAAAATCCCTTTCCTGCTCTTTTGGCACTTGCTGCCCATCCTCAGTACCTGCGCAGGGTGTTTGATTCTCTCCGTTCAAGCTCTATTGACAGTGAACCAAGTCCTCTGGGTTTTCTGGAGCTGGCCCCTCATGGGGCTGCACAGACAGCACTGGGACAGCAGAGCGAGACACAGCTTCATTTAAATCATTTAAATAATTTAAACCATCTAAATCAGTGCTGACTTCAGCGCCAGTACAGCTGAACCTGCAGCCAACAAATTTCACTGCTACATTGATGCAGGAGTGACATAAATGCAATCACAAGTGTGATTCATCACTTTTAGAAGCCACTTCGCTGTGTTTTTCAGGAATCACGACATTCACTCAGCCGAATTTTACCACGAAATCAATTACCTAGTAGCTATTACATTTATCAGAACAGGTTTCCAGCAACGCAAATCAGCATTACCTTGCTGGAGCCAGTGGCAAGCACCAAGCCCACCTACATGAGCCAGGCGAGCAGCCTGTCTCCTGTTAGGATGGACAGCAAAATATGAGCCTTGTACAGCTGACAGACATTTATGGAGGATAATTATGGAGACTGCAAGTATATCAATTACTTTGACAGGTTAATGGTTTCTTTTTAATTAGATGCACAGGCATGGGGGTGACTGCAAATAATTCGGTTGTGTTTTTACCAGGACAGGTCCCCAGATGTATTTCATTCTGTGCCAGAGAGCATGGGGAAGCTCTTCAAGCAAAACCAAGGCTGGGAACACCATCTGTGAAGCAAACCTGGTGCCTTGTTTGCCAAAAACTCCCCAGTTTGTGGTGGTGTCTGCCCTGACCTGAGCCCACACATAGCTGGAAGCAAGGTGGCTGTGCTACAGAGCAGCTGGTGCTGCAGAGTTTGGGTACATGGCTGCAGCAGGGAAAGGAGGAGGGAGATCTGAGGGGAATGCTCTACCTCGGAACTGCTGGGGATGGAGGTGGCTCTGAACAGGAGATTGATTATGGCCTCTAACGTGCTATTTTCAGAGTTAAAAAAATAGAGATAAATGCTCTTTTGCTTTTGACCTCAGATATGAATACCTCATAGAATTACTTTGTCATTACATGGAAAATGTGATTCCAACCATGTATATTTTTAACAACCACCTAGAACTGGAGGTCTGGTTTGCTTTATCAAGCTTTCAAGGTCACTGAGGAGTGAGTTTATGAGGATCCAACTGAAGCTGCAGGTGTCAATGTGTGTGAAATGATGGTATCTGTGATGTGACACGAGGCCTTTCCACACAGGAACATTTTTAACATTAACTTCCTATTTAAAAATCCCTTCTGCAGACCCATCTGATTTTCCTATCCTTCATACCCATCAGTTGGATTTCACAGAAAGTTCAATCCATTTCCTAGAAAGCTGGCCAACGAAGCAGCTCCCACTCCAGACACTACAGCTGTGTTACTGTGGCCAATCATCTTCCCCACACTCCACATCCCCAAGGATTTCTTCTTTGCTGTCTGCAGTGAATGCCACTGTGTAAAAGAGAGCAGTGAGTTCTGAATTGGTATTTAATGCCCTGTTTATGGGAGTAGGCTGCAAAGTTGGCTGCATTTCCAGAACGGATGCTGACTCAAGGAGTTTTTCTAGTGTCCTGTAACAATCCCATTGGCAAACTCCATCCCCAAACAGACACCACGAGTGCATGGACATGTGTGAGTGCAAAACCTACAGAGTTTCAGCTTCTCTTTTTTAACCCAAATGAGGATAAGGGAGCATGGCATGGAAGATCCTGGCTTTGTTGGGATTTAAGACAAGATAAAACCCCCCTCATCCCCCTGCCTGCCTCCAGCAGTCTCCACAAGAAATGGAGCTAATTTGTTTATCGTCAGCTGTCCTCTCTCAGAAAGAAAATATTCTTTCAAGGCATACAATTACTACACACGGCACTCATAAACAATGCCATGTTTAGCAATTTGTAGCATTAAACATTGAAAGGAATTTTCTCTGATGGAGTTTGACAACTTTGTCCAAAAAAAAAAAAAAAATCATTTCTGTAAACTGCAAATAGTCTTTAATGGAAACAGATTTAAATACAAACTATAGCTCCTTCACACTGCGCTGTAAATCACAAGGGAAACATAATTCATTTGCAGCAGTTTTCAACAAGAAAACTTGGCAGTCTTTCAGCAAGTTTCATAATTGCTCTATTTTAAACTTCATCTTGAAAACACTCAAGATAGCTTTTAGTTTTATTGAAAGGTTAATTTCACACCTACAGAAAAATATCAGCTTTCCATTAGATCTAACAGAGTGTTAAATGTGAAAATTACAGTCCCTTCCTATGAATGTGCAAAGTTTGTTGAATTTTTAACCCATCCTGATTTTCCATTCTTTCCCAGTGGAGCCAAGGCGCAGCAGGCACGGGGCTGCCTGGAGCACTGACACCAACAGCAGTAATTCGGGTGCCAGCTGTGCAGGGTGAGGTAGCTCACACCTTAAAAAACACCCAGCATGGAAGGCAAGAGTGAACATTTCCCTGGGACAAGGCTTGAACAACACTAATTCTTCACAGATTTATGCCAAGGTGTCTCAAAAAGCACCATTGCATCTCTGGGCTCACCTTATTGCTAGGAAAGTACAAACAAGGGGTAGATATACAAGAAATTTGCTCATTTTCCTTCCCATCCCATCAGCTCTATTTTCTGTTGGGGCAAAACTGGGGGCCAGCCTGCTCCCATTCTCACCTCCCACTGGAGGGGTAAGATCAGGGCACAAACCATAAAATACTCCTGGTGCAGCATCCCGTTCCACCAAGGGAGTCCATCACTCATTCAGGGTCGGGAAATGTTTCCCTGGAGCCACTCCTGAAGAGCCAGAGGGGTCCCAAGAGGACACTTCTTGGCATCTAGGGCTAAATACCTTGCTGCAATTATTTTCTGACGCAGCCTGAACTTCATCCTCCCATAACTCGAGAAAGTCCGCGCAAACGCGATGCTTTTGTGGTTTTGAGCTTGGAAACCTCCACTTCCCCAAAACCAGCACTTCCCCCTCTGCTTCTCAGATCCCAGCCCCCCAGCAATTAAACACAGAGAGCACTTGCAGCAGTAGTTTCAGCTACCTCTGATGGGTACAGACACCTCCTGGCCCCCGGAACCATCAATTCTCCACGCAACAAGTGCATGTGTGAGCGTGAGCGTGCACAGTGTCGGAGGGGGCGGATACAGGAGAGAGGAGAGAGTTTGTGCAGCCGCATGCACAAGGAATGACATTAGGGAAAAAGCATCTTTTTTGCCTTCAAGAAAACCATGATTCAGTCACTACTTTATGGGGGGGAAAAAGTCACACTGAATTTCATTTAGGTATTTTAAGTTCAGTCGCACCAGAAATTATTTGTCAAGGGAAGAGGAAGAGGGAGGGGATTAATTTATCCCAATGAATCCTGGTACCATGGCTCTGTGCAAGGCATATTTACCATTGCACAGTGCTCCCTCTCATTGCTAGGGGCTCCTGCCCAAGGAACAAGGGACAGAGGGATTGTTCCCAGGGCTCAGGGGACGTGCAGAGCTGCCAGCTCCCCCCACCTGACTGAGGTGATGGCCACTGGCACACCCAGCTGGGATCACAGTGTGTGGGCTGCCATGGCCCAGGTTCCCTGGGAACAATTTAATCACAATTTGCAGATAAAGGATTAATGCAACAGAAGAAACAGCTTTTTCGACTGTGAGTTACATCCCTGATGCAGAGCAGGGAGGTGCAGGGGGAGCAGTGTGGCACAGCTCAGACACGAGCATCAAAACACCTTCTCCAAATCCAGCTCATTTGGGAGTAGTTCGTTCTTGGGTTTGTGGCAGTTTGGGAAAATTTTTGTGCAAGCTTTAGGTCCACAGCACCACAGAAATAACTGGGGGCATCCCATGCTCCAGAGCACTGGCCTCAAAGCCAGTCAAATGCTCCTCTCTGCAGCAGCAAAGCAAACCTCAGCATGGCAGAGAAAGCCAGGCCTCACCAGCGAGGGGATGTAAAAAAACAGCCTGGAGAAGCAACCTTCAGCCAGGTGTGGAGGCTGGGAGCAGCCAGTGCTTCCCAAGCTGTGCTCTGGGAGAGCTGGGACCTTGCCTTTGTAAAGGCTGCTATGGCTGGGGAGTGAGGCACAGCCCTGATAAGGAACTGCCAGGCAAGAGCGTGATAAAATAACTGGGTTTCTTTAGCTGCTTGCATTCCTTTTAAAATAGGTTTATAATTTCACTCCACAATTATGAGAATGAATAAGTTCGATGTCTTGGATTCTGTTGTCTAGAGACAGCAAGAAAAATGTAGCTTATGAAAGAAGCCGCTGTCTTTTTAAAAGTAAGGCTTCCTTTTAACATTTGCAAGTTATCAGCATTGCCAGGATCCTGGCAGCGGGTGAGCCATCCTGCAGGAGATGGATGGGCAATTGCTGAACAAAGGGTCCTGCAGCTTGGCTGAGTTAGTGGAAAGTTGAAAAAAAAAAAAGTTCAGTCATCACTGAGAGCACCTCCAGGCAACCCTCTGAATATTCCAGGTGAGCAGCATCCCTCATCCCAAAGGCACATAACCTTTATATTTCTCTCTGGTATTCTGTCTCTAGCCTTTAGAATTGCTGCTCTTCCGATCTTCCTCATGTAAATCATCACACTTCCCCTTTTTATGATATTCTAATTAAGAAAACTGTGATAACAGTAACTAATTATGTCCATAACACATTTTGAAGTGCTCTCTCTGCCTGTCAACACTCAGAATGGGAGTCTAAACTTTGGCAAGGGTCCCAGAGCCAAAAAAGGGTCTGGAGCAAGATGCCACTAACCTCCTGTCATTAATCTCAGATAAAGAAGTTCCTATGAACAACCAGCAATTCGTTTACCATCAGACTCTGGGATCCTTGTTCAGCTTTTCCGATACAGCTCAGTTACACTCTTTTAATCACTCTCAAGCATACAGTCACGGTCATTTTACTATCCGATTTTCCTGAATAAATGATAGCTTGGAAGGATTATGAATTAGGATGGACTAGAAAGCAGCATTTTATCTTTTGGGGGATTCTGAGCTATGCCAGTCCTTTAAAAAAACAAACTACTGACAGATCAGCACAACTGAAGAGCTTCCCCAAATACAGACAAACCTGTCGGGTTTTGTCACCTTGATGTTTCAGCTGCAACATCTGTGTCCCAGCTCTCAGAGCCACTTGGTGCAGCATATGTGCAGCAGAGGAAGCATGGTCTGGGGAGCCCCTCCTGCTGTGGCCAGAAGGGAGAGCTTCCCAGAGCTCCAGGAGAAGTTAAGACAAGGGTTTTCAAGGCTGAAGGAAAACAATTGGGTTTTAGGAGCATGAGGCAGCAAAGCCCTGGAGCCCATTTAACAGGCTGCGAAAACAAACACACACCTCTACATTTCAGAAGTTCCAGGGTTTAGCAGGGACTTTCACCCCTGCTTTGCCGGGGCTCTGCCAGGGAGGTGGTGATCAATACCCCTCATGGGAGCACCTCAAGGTACTGCCATTACCAACCAGCCTCCTCCATCTCCAATTCCTCCGTCAGAAACTCTCTGTGACTTCAGTGTCCCCCCAGCCCAGTCCTAACTGGGACATCTGCCCCTTCTTCCCAGTGCCTCCCTCCCCATCACACAGCCCTGCTGGCAGCTGGAGCCCTGCAGGCATCTCTGCCTCCACAGGGGATCTTTGTGCTAAAAATGACAGCAAACAGACCCCTGAGTGTCAAATAGGGGGTTCAAGTTCCCCTACAGCATCTTTGGCTAGCGTGTTTATACCATTTCCCCCCTTGGTTAAATTCCTGAGAAAATAATTTAACACACTGCATTTCATATTGCTGAAAGAGATGTAAACTGCTCGAATGCCACAGCCCTGGGCTGTACCTGCAACATCAAAGGAAACCCAGCATTCTGACAGATAAAGGGTGAAATCTGCAGGTATCTGGCTGTCTAGGTGGTGGGGAGGGCCTCTCCAGGGAGTTTTAATATTTTAGCCGTGTCAGGCCTGTGAATTGCAGCATTTTGCAGTGAGTAAATTGATTATGTAGATTCATGTGGTCTACAGGATCTGTGATGTGCACAGAAGGTGACATAAATACGTATTACAGTGCCAACAGCTTGTTTTATTTCAATGCCTGACAGGTTACAAGTGACATTGAAGAGAATAGTGATGAGCAGCCACTTTGTGAGCCCTCCCTGTAAAAGGCAATTGCATCCGACAGTGGAACTGGTGGGACAGAGCTCCACAGCTCCCAGCAAAACTGTGTTGGGGACTGGAGCAGATCTGCACTGTGGATTCAGAGAGCACTTGGTGAAGTGCTTTGTGCTCTCCTGGGCTCGCTGCAATTAGGGATGAGTTATTGGTCATTTTTCTTTTGGATAAACTTCACTGTGCAACATAGCGGAGTCCTGCCTCCCATTTAGAGGGGAAAATGTATTAAAAGGACTGGATAATGAGCCTATCAACCATGCTAATTTCATTAATGTTATCAGGGTTAAAACCCACACAGCTATTGCCAAGCCCATGGGCGCAACTCAGAGTCCGAGAAATAGCGAGTATGAACTCAAAGAGCAGCCCCTGGGTTTATCAGGGCAGCCCAGCCGGGGGCTGCAGGTGCTCCCCACATTCCCCACAACACACTTCCAGAAGAAACAGTCCCTACCCCTATGTGACACACAATTCACCGTGAAGAGCTGCAGACTCAGACCCCAAAAGAGCCTGGTTGGCCATGCCTGGCTGGATGGGGCTAATTCAGACTTCTCACCCATCCTGTTACCCTGAATGCTGTTCTGAGCCTGCACACTGAAATCTCTGCCCATGGGCTTCAGGGTGTGTGCAAAGTGGAGACAACACTGGGATGGACACTGACCAACACCGGCTTGTGAAACAACAGTGGAAATATATTAACACTGCAAGAATCACAGAATCATTCAGGCTGAAGAAACCTCCTAAGATCAAGTGCAACCATTAACTCAGCACTGCCAAGGCCACCACCAAACCATGTCTAATACCTTCAGGGATGTTGACTCCACCTCCCACTCACTGGGCAGCCCATTCCCATATTTCAACCCTTTTAGTCAAGAAACATTTCCTAATATCCAACCTAAACCTCCCCTGGCATAACTTGAGACCAATTCCTCTTATCATCTCACTTTTCACCTGGGAGAAGAAGCTGACCCCATCTGGCTACAACCTCCTTTCAGGGAGTTTTGGAGAGCAATAATATTTCCTCTGAGCTTCCTTTTCTCCAGGCTGAACAAGGAGTAGTTATTTCCAGTTGATGCTACTTTGCACACACGGTCATCCATCATGGGAGCTTTTTTATCTCTTTTATTCTGCTCCATGGCAAAGAAAAAATAAAATGTTGCCAAGCTAGAGCAGCAGCCCCTTGCCCCATGTGACAACAAACCCAGCAGGTTGCACTGTGCTCAAGGAGTTTATTGCAGCAGAGGTGGTGCTGGCCTCCCCTGGGGAGGTTAAACCAGGACTGGGCTCTCAGGGACAGTTTGGCACAGCCAGCAGGCTGCAAAGGTTGATTTGTTTCTACTCAACACACCTGGAGGGGTTACACCTTCTGATCCCAGCAACAAGGAGAGGAAAGACTCTGTGGAGTCTCTCTCAGGGTAATTTTGCACTAGAACGCAGGTATCTCCTACAATAGTGTTGTGGGTGGTTAGTGGCCTGGCTGGGAAAATGGAAAGAAAAATTTAAAAAAAAATCTAGGCTTCAAAAGAAATGTATTTAATGATTAAAGGAAGCTAAAGAAAAGACAAAAAGAATTGTTTACTAATACTGAAAAACCAACTAACCAACAAAAAAAAAATACTTCAGAACTTGTTCATTTCAAAGACAGAAATTATTGCTTTGTCTTACTTCTAGTGTTCTCTGCTTATTCTGAGGGGCTGGAAGTTTGCAGAATGAGACAACTCTGGGAATTCTCACTTAATAAAAAAGCATAATGTTTGGGGATAAGTCATTTCTGGAAGTTTTAACCATACAATGGGATGCAACACAGCATCTGCTCTTTTGGCAAGCTATTCCCTCACATTTGTTTTCGTATATTAACAGCTTTATTCATTATTAAGGATTATTCACATGCCAAGGAGAGACTGACATTTCTGAGAGATGCTCACAAAATTTCCGTGAGTTTTAGCACATGCCTCCTTATTCAGTTTACACCAGAAATATGCCATCCACCATCCTCTTGTCCTTAAAAATATTTCTCTCATTCATCAGCGCATGGTTTAGATCAAAACCAGAAGGCAGGAACAATTCCAGTCAACGATCTGTGAGCAGTCCCTTGTCTGAAGGATACACATCCAGAAGTGATGAGCTGTTGATCACTTGGATTAAAAAAAAAAAAAAGCAAAAAACCAACAACCCTGAAAACTCTTTGTAAATTAACTGCTTATTGAGAAAGAGATCTAATTTGCAGCTCATCACCTGACTGTGTCAGCTCCACAGTGATTGCTGCTACCACCTTGCTGATGGATGGCACTTCTCTCCGAAACTGGTGCTGCTGTGATGATCCTGATCCCTGCCCGGGGTGAGGACTGGAGGTGTTTCTCCCAGCTTTGTGCACAGAGGGTTACAGAACAGGCAGAAAGATCATCAGACCATAGATAAAACCAGACCTGTCCCTGATCTGCAATGAACTGTACTTGAAATATGGCTGTGTCGTGACACAGGTGCCCTGGAGCTCTTCCATCACACCCAGAGGAAAGCCCAGCTCCTCTGTACATGAGCCACTGCCTGCTGCATCCTCGGGGCTGGGCAGGGACTGAGAGGCTTTGCCCAGCCACCATCCATCCCCATGCCTGCCAAAAGACAAGACAGCACCACTCTTCATAGGAAAACTCAGCCAAAACCACAACAGAGCAGAAGATGTGACTCTTCCCAAGATGATAAGCAGCTGACCTCCATAAGAGCCAGAACTGATTCAGAAAAGGCAATGAGAGACCCTCCATGAGCAAAGCACAGGGCTGACCCCTTCCACAGAGACTCTCAGAAGGTGTTAACTGCCATAATCCTCTCCCAAGAATCATTTTTAAACCACAATTTCACAGATTTTTCAAACCATACACTTGAATATTTTCACTCATATGAGGACCTGCTTTACTACCCTTGGGGATATGCCAGGTCACCAATAACCCCTACACATAAAATCTATCTGCTGGCTGCAGCATTCCCATTCCCATGGATGCTGGGTTACATCTATTGAGTGGCCACAGCTCTGAGCTCAGCAAATTGAGCCAAGTTGCATCAGCTGTGCAATAATGTGCTCATCTGCCCAGTGCAGCAGCTCAGCAGCTGCTGTACAGCCAATTGAGATGTCTCTGCCTCTGGCAGAGGGAAAAAGAAAGCCTACAAAGGCACTGTTTGTGAGTTACAGCCCAAGCACACACTTATGTCAGGCTCTAAATTAAATCCCTGTTGGCAAGGGTAATCTTCTCCCCCTGCACATCCATTGCCATATTCTCTCCCTCTACTTACAAGGATGCTCTGTTTGCATCCCTCAGCCCCAGGATGCACATTTTGCTGGGTGTCACCATTTATAAAGCACAGCACACACTCCCTTTCATTGGGTCAAGCATAGGAGTTAACATTTATAGGTTTTCTCAGCCCTGGACACTTAAATTATCTGCCCATGACTATATACAGGACCAAACCCTTCTCCAATTTGGATCACAGCCAGCTGTAGCACGGTGCTTGTTTCATCAGACAGGCTTAAAGTCTGCATTTAACCCTGCAGGCAGGGCTGCCCAGCTGAGACCCAAGGCAGTGCAGGAAAGATTCCCAAGCTGTTAAGGCTCTAGGGGAAACCTCTGTGTTGATGACCACCTACTGCTTTGACTGCCAATTGTTTACATAAAGGTGCATTTACACAGACGAGGCTCCCTTTTGGGAGCAGCTCTACAATATTTGCTTTATGTTACAAGTTGCTTTCAGCATTTTCTAGAGGACATCTTAAGTGAGTTGTTTGGAGATACAATATTGCAAAGCCAAGGTTATTCATATTTATATTAGGAATTATTTACCCTTCAGAGGAAAATGTATTACAGAGTCAAGGAAAAAAGTCATACATATAAGGTGGGGGCAGAATCTGTTGTGCATGAGACATAGATTTCTGCAATGATTTGCACAGGTAAAGGTTATTTAATTTAGAGAAATATGTTGTACTCAAGCGTTTAAATTAGAAACCTGCTCTGAGCTGAGGAACTTTGATTAGACAAAGAGAACAGTAATCACTTGGAGCACTGCATGCAAGGGGCGAGCAGCCACTCAGAATCCCTAATTTGTAACTTATTTATGCACTGCAGAGCCCACACACCTTAATGGTTTAGATATTCTGCTTCATGCCAAATGACTAAACGCTCCTCGTGTGAGCAGACTGTCACTCACAGTCAGGTCATTTATCTTTCAAAAGAGCAGCAGGGCAATGTTGTCCTCTCTGCTTGGAGCTCTCTCGAGACACAGGCATCTCGAGGTGGCTCCATTTCAATATGCATCGTTTGGAACCTGCTGTGGCCAAGTTCAACCAGGCAGAAAGTTGTAAAGGTGTTTCTCCATATGCAAACTGTGGTTGTTATTTTATGCTGTGAAAGCACCAACATGTCACAGTGTGCAGTGACCATGGGAGAGCTGCTTCCAGAAACACCAAGAACACAGCAACAGGCCTCTAGACCATAGAGTGGTTTGGGTTGGAAGGGATATTAAAGATCATCTAGTTCCAGCCTCCCTAGAGGCTTTCTGCTAGATCAGACTTGCTCCAAGCCCCATCCAACCTGACCTTGAACACTTCCAGGGGTGGGGCACCCACATCTTCTCTGGGAAACCTGTGCCAGTGCCTCACCATCCTCACAGGAAAGAATTCCTTCCTAATATCCAATCTAAACCTACTTGTTCAGTTTAAAGCCATTCCCTTTTGTCCTATCACCACGTGCCCTTTATAAGTTCTGCAAAATCGTGCAGGGTATGTGTGGAAAGCTGAGCCAACGAGCTACCTACTCAAACACATCAGGAACGAGGCAGCACCTCCCCTTCAGACACTCTAACCTGTCCTCTTTCAAAAAGTAACAGGAGCATGACTTGTCTTCAAATCCTGTCTCCAAATGAGAGCAGAGTCCCACCAGCCTGCTCACATTCCTCAAAGATAATTGCTCACAGTCTTACCCTGGAGGGAGAGGAGAAATGAGAAGCTACAAACACCTTCCTGTGAGGCTGCACAGATACTGCTGTTATCTGTGTGGCAGTTTTCAGTGGCATCAGCACACACCATGCTCAGCAGCACAGTTGAAATCTGTCGTGTCTGGGATCAGCAGACAGATCTTTGCCTGCTGTCTTTGCTGCTACATTAGCACATCTCACATTAATTCATCAAATTAAGAGCCCTGCAGTAAAGCAGAGAAAACTTGTTGGGGGAAAAAAAAAATAAAGCTTGTTAAACATTCCCCACAATTTTGTTTTGGATACTTGAAACAACAGCATCCCTACCCTGCAGTGCTGCAGTCACTCAGCAGTCTCTGGGACAAAGTCTGGGTGGGGGGAGTCATAGAATAGTTGAGGCTGGAAGAGACCTCTACCCTCATTAAATCCAACCTCTAACCCAGCACTGCCATGTTCACCATAAAATCATGTCCCTAAATGCCACATTCACACATTTTCAGAGGTAGAAACTCCACCACTGCCCTGGGCAGCCTGTCCCAATGCCTGACAATGCTTCCAGTGAGGAAACATTTCTGAATATCCAGTCTAAACCTCCTCTGGAGCAACTTGAGGCTGTTTCCTCTTGTCCTGTCACTTGTTACCTGGGAGAAGAGCCTGACCCCACCTGGCTGCACCCTCCTTTCAGGGAGCTGTAGAGAGTGAGAAGGTTCCCCAGAGCCTCCTTTTCTCCAGGCTGAGCCCCACCAGCTCCTCCTCATCAGACCCTACCCCAGCTCCATTCCCCTCTCTGGACATGTTCCAGCCCCTCAATGTCCTTCTTGCAGTGAGGGGCCAAAAACTGAATCCAGGATTTGAGGTGTGGCCTCACCAGTGCCAAGTACAAGGCACAGTCACTGCCCTGGCCCCACTGGCCACAGGACCAGGTCACTCTTGAAGGCTCCGTGCCACCAGTGATCACAAATAGGGCTGTGCCCCTCCTTGAAATCATATTCACAGAGGGCATTTCCAGGACACCCATTCTTGTAAAGATAAACCCTTTGCCTCTTTGGACTTGTATTTCCAGACAGGCTCCTTGCAGTCCCAGCCCTGCGTACATCCCCAGGGAAGCATTAACTGATGAATAATTGAAATTCCCGATTCTGGAGCAGAGTCTCAGAGCTCACACTGCATGCACCTGTGAGGGGAGGGTCTCTGGAGAAGGAGCTGATGACTTTTCCATGGTAATTACCTTCAGCAAGGCACAGTTACAACGCAGCAGTGTGTCACAGGCAAAATGGCAAAGCAGCAAGGCTCTGCTATCATCATGGCCCCCTTCCCTCTAAACTAATGGGCTATATTACAGTGGAGGAGCTTCTGAGGAAAGGGAAAAAAGAAAAAAAAAAAGAAAGGATATTAAAAAAAAAAAAAGTGGTGTGTGCCTGGAAAGTCCCAAACCCTCATGAAATACTTGCACCCTTTGGGTTCTAACTAGCAGGAAAGGAGAGAATAGAAATATTAAGTTAAGAAAAAGACTGGCTTTGTACTCTTTATACTCTCCCTGCCAGTAAACTAGTACTCGGCTCACAGATTTAAAAAAAAGAAAAACAAAGTATTTTTCTAGGATCTTCCACCACAGGTGCCAGTCACAGCTGCCTGTGGTGAGTGATAACCCTGCTCTCTTTAGCATCAATACCAGAGACAGAGGACATTACAAACACTGGGTTGAGGAAAAAGCCTACTAAAGGTTAGGAGACCAATGCCTGCAGGGTGGGGAAAAGCTTTGTCAGGAGCAGCAGCGGCAGGGAGGGACCAGGATGGCTCCTGGCAGAGGCAGGCACTGTCACAGCAGCAGGAAAGAGGAGCAGTGACCAGCAGGATGATTGCCTACTCCATTTAGCAGCATTTTAATGCCAAAGGGCTTTTAACAAAGCCCCTCTCCAAGGCACTTAAAGCTGCTAGGATGTCACAGGATGAGAAGAAGTATCCTTTAATGCATTAATAAATAGAGGGATAAAAAAACCAAAACCCACAAGGCTAGGAATAAGCCCCAGTTTTTCAACAGAAAAGTGTTCAGGGATCTGTACTGCTCACTGCAGTCATAAGAAAGGAATTCAGAAGCAAAACGGAGTTTTTAGGTGAGATAAATCAGAATAGTGAAAACTGGAATAGATTTTATATGTGTATATGCACATGGAGATATTTTAAATGTAGCCTGTGTATATTAGTAGTTACATATTGTACATATTACATATATACTATATGACAGCTTGTGTATAGATAAGTCAAAATATATTACATGTATTTAAAAATTAATATATTTTCTATACATACACAGGCCTACATAAGCTAATGCCCCGCCCCTTTTTCTACCATCTTTCTCTGGCTCCAGGGCAGGTGTGGAGGGAGGCAGCACAGCAGCTTGTGGAGCTCCTTGGGGGTAGAAACCTCTCAGCAACAAGTGAAATACACTCTTTCACAGCAAACCAAGTGCCAAATCAACTGCCTGGGCTCCCCTACGACCCCAGAAGCCAAGCCCTCCCGTTCTGCTGGGCAGCATTGGCCCATCTCTGCCCCAGCCCCAGCCTGGGTCAGGCAGGCAGGGACAGCATCTGTCCTTGAGAGCCTTTGGAGCTCTTTCAGAGACTTGAGATATTGCCGCAATTGGTACACAACTGTTTCGATTCTTTCACTTATTAACTAAAGTTCAGGCTCTCCTCCGTGACTTTAACAAACTGACTGTGTGCTTCAATTGATCGTAAAGCACCTCTTGGCCCCTGCTAGCTCCTAGCACTCATTAGGATGCACAAATCCAGCCAGGAGCCTTGTTATGAAATAATTGTCAACAGCAAAATGCTCCCAGGTTGCAGCAGAGCACACAGACAGATCAAGTGGCTTCCAGCTTGAGGGGACAGTCCTGCCTTTTCTAAGCTCTCAGGGCCTAAAAAAAAAAAAAAAAAGGCTACCAGGATGCAAGTTTTATGTTCAAGACAGCTACACAACTGAATTAGGTCATGGATACCAACGACCACCCATCTCCAATTAATATCAGCATTTTTTTTCTTACATATTAGCAAATTTCTAGTGTAAGTAGACATTTCACATACCTGTAAGGCAGCACAGAACAGCTCTCTGTCTGCTCAGCCTGGGAAGTCCAGCACCCTCACCTCTCTCCCAGGAGCTCTGCAGCAAAAGGGTGTTTTCCTTTTATCAGAATTTCCGAGCTGATTTGAAATATGCAGCAGTTGAGAGCTCCCAGTTAAATGCCTAAGGAAGAGCTGCTAAACAGTTTTCTGGGCTAGAAAAAAGGAGAGAACCTGAGCCAAAATGTTCTCCTGTGAAAGCTGTGGCTGTAACAGGTGGGGGTGAGGGGGCAGCAGGTGTGTCCAGAGCATGGCTGTCACCCATGAAAGATAAAAGCCACTTTCCTTAGGAGTCCTTTTCCAGTGTGTTAGATGTATGCATCCAACATCACAAGGAAAATCGTCACCTGAGGTTTCAAAACTCTCTTTGTTGCTTTCTCACAAGTCCAAAGCTCCCTGCCTGTTACACCAGCGCTCTCTGCTCGCACAGAGGAGGTGAATCCCTCGGACCCTGCACCAGGCAGCACAGTCCTGCCTCTCTGCTGCATCTCCCAGGCCCTGCCTGCCTGTCCTGGGTCAGCAGCACACCCCAAACACTCACCCCAGCACCCCCAGACCCACTTTGCATCCTCACACTGCCCAGGCTCTCCCTCCTCAGGGGCAGCTCAGAGCTTCTCAAGTAGGGTGCAGCACCCTGGACACAACACAGCTTCTGGATGAATTCAGTTCCATGTGGAAGAGCTTTCCTTTTGACCTTTGTCATCCTCTAAGAAAGATAGGAAATCTGCAATTCTTCTACAGTCTCAGGGGCTGGAATAAATATTGGAGAAGAATTAAGCGTTGCTCTTTAATTTGCTGTGCTCCCCCACTCCTTCCCTCACGTACACTTGAGCACTCCCAGCATTGCTTGGCCCCAGGCTGTATTCAGCAGAAGGCTTTAGGTGCTCATTAATTAATGCTTAATTTGTGTGGGCCTCTGCTTACAATTCTTATGCAAATCCTTATCAAATTGTGTTCTGTTTTCAGCTGAGCTGGATCCAAGCCCTAAAAAGCTAAAAGAGGAAAGACAAATTGAGGAGTATATGTGCAGGTAATAAAGCCTTTCTTGTCCTCAGAGGCTTTGCAGTAACCTTGGGTCATTTGTACTACAAATATAAATTCAGAGGAGAGAAAAAGAGCGCTGTAATGGCTGAGTCTTGCAGAATGTGAAAGTTAAGAGCTGCTGTTGGAAAGCGACTACCAATAAACACTTACTGATGTGTTGGTTATTAATGTGATGTTTTTTATAAATGCTTCTTCCCCTAGAAAGAAGATAGATTTTTACCAGAGGAGAAAAGATGAGTTTTTTCCGTATAATTTAATCACTGTGTATGTTGCCTGGTAGTAACGCAGTGTTTGACAAAGCCACATCTAGTATGATCTGTTTTTAATTTGCGCCCTTTATTACAGTTTGTTGTAGCTGCCTAATTAAAATTTGTCAGGGAAGTAATCAGCCTTATTTCCGCAGTGAGATCAGTTTAATAAGAAGGCAATTTTGCAATTTGTTTTCATTAATTAATTAGGCAAAACTCTATATAATCCACGTAGTGGTGTATAAACCCAGGGAAGCCATGACACCAGCTGGAGGAAAAAAGGATATTTTCCTGTGGACATTCTATCCCCAATGGGGTTTTTGCCCCTGCCAGCTTCAGAGAAACAAGCTGTCATATAAACCTGAACCTGGATGTCTCTCTGCTCGTGCAGGTTTTCTTCAAACAAACCTCAACAGAGCATTATGTGGCAATGGAGGCAGAACAACTGGGCCAAGAAAAATTCACCAGCAAATGCAGGAAATGGGTCAGCATTTGCACACAGGCTTCCTCCAGCAGTCCCAGGTGTCAAAGTAAAGATGTCAAAGTAAACAAATCTCATACTCCCAGGCAAATGAATCAAAGAAATAGTGGGAAGGCTCTCTGGGCCACTGCTGGAGGAGGAGGAATGGTCCCAAGGTTGGGCTGTAGATTTTTCTGCTTGTCCCCACTGTAAGAATACTTGGGCTGTTCCCAGTACTAGCCAAGTTCATTTCCCAAACTCAAGCAGAGACCTGGCATCCATCAGTTCATCCAGTCACATCTGCCTTTCCAGAGCTCCTTTTTCAGTTTGTGACATCGACTAATGCTTAACAAGGCTCTCAGTAATCACATACATCAAGACAAAACTTACAAAGATCATCTACCGTGATGCTTGTTCTTTGCTCCAGTGATGCTTGAGTGCCCAGAGGCCAACCCCTGTGCAAGAGGTTGCAGGAGTGGAACAGCTCCTGGTATCCTGGACGTCATTTATTGATCATCTCAGGACAATCAGCGGCTTGATTTTGGCTCCTGATGAGCTGCTGCATCTGTTTGGGCTGCTGGGTTTACTGGAGGGTTAGAAACGAGCCCACTTGAGGAGCTGCTTCCCCCAGCAGAGAGGTCCTGCCCTCTCACTGATTCCAGCAGCAGCTTCCCAGGAGAATGTGCTGTGTCTTGTGTTTCTCTACATGTCAAGACCCAGCAGACAGCAGCCAAGAAAGAGGGACCATGGCAAGGGGAATAAAATGAAGAGGAAATCACAAATGAAAATGGGTGCCTTGCTTCCAGAGTTTGCGCTGTGGGTGTGAGAAATGTGAGCGTGCAAGGAGCTGCTGCTCACTCTGCCACCAGTGAGAGACACCTTGGGCACTGAGGTCCTTCCCTGCCCAGGGGCCCTCAGTACTCCAGGTCCTGTTTGGGACTCAGTGGATCTTTGACAAACCATCACTCACCCATGTTATAAACCCAGATTTGCATTTTGGCCTGTTGAACATCATCTGCTGGCTGAGGACTGAGTTCTAGGGTTATAAACACTTATACAGGAGTGAGGGAAGAGCAGGTGAGCAAAGTGAGGAGACAGCTTCACTGGAAACCTTGTAAACCACCGACTGCAGTGAAAGTCAATGCAGGATTAAAAGCTGTCAATTCAAAAAGCCATAAACCACCGTCTCTTCTATCTTCCTTGACTGAGCTTGAAACACAGAGGTTTTTTTTTCCAAGAGACATTTCAGAGCACTCCTTTGAGGCTCACAAACTATCACACTTTGGAGAGAACATAATTCTGGGACAAAGCTTTTCATCTGCTCTGAGCTCCTGAGTGGATGCACCACACAGCGTCTTTCTGAGTCACTCCAACACTCCTGGAGAAGGTTTTCCTGCCATGTAGCCACAATTTAACCACTTCCTTGGCAGGTTATGATGCAAACTTCTACCTCTCTCTGCAAAGACAGCTGCTGCAATAACCACCTCAGTGGATGAAGCTGCTGAGAAGCTTTCATGGGCCAGGATACATGGCAGCACTGAGGTGGGGTGGACTTTGAAAGTGTGTGCACCCAGGGCAAGTTTAAACTTCCATGAAAAAGCAACACAACACTTCCTCAGAGGCAGCAGGAGACAGAAAACACTCTCAGGCTGCATCCAGATTCCAGTGCCCCAGACGTGAGGTCTTACTGAAGGTACAGTAACCGCACGACAGTTGAAAAATATATTTCTCTTCCCTGAGAGACTTATGAAAAATTATGTACAGTGTGTGTTGCCCTGGACTCCCAGAAGAAGTTCAATGTGCAAAGCCCTGCCCTGACTCACCTCCTCGAAGTCAGTGCACTGAGATGTGAGAGTTCTCTTGCAATCTTGAGCCCCTCAGAG
Source organism: Acanthiza pusilla (assembly GCA_036630365.1). Classification (NCBI taxonomy): domain Eukaryota; kingdom Metazoa; phylum Chordata; class Aves; order Passeriformes; family Acanthizidae; genus Acanthiza; species Acanthiza pusilla. Next base: position 7,100,030 of record JAXCHO010000001.1, read on the forward strand.
ATTAGACTAAAGCCAGATTTAGAAAACTTTCCAAGTCCAGCAGGCCAAAGAGTTAAGGCCAGGTACAAAGTAAGAAGTCATGGGGAGAAGCTGTAGGTGTGCTAATTAAAGCATGAGAATGAGCCTGCCTTCCTGAGCGGATCCTTGGAAGCTGAAGATCTGAGGCTGAAACTTTCCCTGACCCCCCTTTCTCCTCTGGCAGTCACCTGAAAGCTCATGTAACTGCAGAGATGATTCAGACTTTTCAGAACAGAACTTTCAGGTTAGATCCAAAGTCTACAGAACTTCCCAAGGTTCACACCTGAACACTCTCACAGCACAAATCCTAACACAACCCCGAGCACACAGAGGTCAGGCCTCGACTGGCTGCTCTTCATTCCCCTTTCACTTCTGAGGGTATCAGACACTGACAGGATGTCCCCACTTGCTGAGGCAGAGGAACCTGCCGATTTCATCAATTCAGCTGCTGCTCAGCTCCTTAGTACTTGCTGGGCCCTGCTATGAGAAATCAATGACGAGCTCCCTTTGCTTCCAACAGGAGTAAGCTAGGAACAAAATCAAGCACAACAGTAGCCTTTTAAGCAAGCTGACAGCCAGCTCCCTGAGGATGCAGCCAGACATGCTGTCTGCACCAGATGAGCTTCAAAGCCAATGGCTGGGAGTGCTCAGGGCAGCCACAAATAGTCTGAGTTAATAAAAGAGCATCTTCCACAGTCAAGCTGTAAACTTCTGCCTACTCCTAACTAAAAGAGGATGCTGGGGCTCTTCCAAGTACATCCTTCTGCTTTGGAGCATCAGGTGGGACTTTCAAGGACTGGTGCAGCTTGAGCCTTGCACATCCCATTCAGTTTGCTCAGAAACTCTTGCAGAAACCATCACAGTGCCCCTTGGCTTCTGTGTGAGGAGCCAGTGTGGGCTGGAATCCAGCTCTGCTACATGTGCTCAGCAAGGCACTTGATTTTTCTGTGCCTCGGATTCCTTCCCTACCATTTGAATATCTTTGCTATTGAGTTGTTCAGGAATTGCTTCTCACTTTGAATTTTCGCTGTGCTTAGCACAAGGAGCTTTTGATCCAAGCCAGGGACTCGGGATGTTGCTCTCAACACGCTGCATTGGGATAAAAAGGGTTTGCACATGATGAGATGACAGAGTGAATTGATCTGATAAAAGGCTCTTAAGTCATTAATTCACAGTCGTGCAAGATTTAGAAACATTTCAGCAATAACAAAAACTCTGTTAGAGCCTTAGCAATTTCAAAGAACTTTTTCTTAATTGGCTTCACAATATTTTTCCTTTCAGTCTTTTTTATTTTTTTTTGTAACAGAGGGATATTAGGAAATTTATGCTTCCAGCATCACCAGGGGCTTCCAAACAATCTTTTCAGAGCTGTGCTGTTTCTTCATTCCTTTAGTAATGGGAAAGCTGCCTAAAGACTCACATTCAACCCATCTTTCTACCCCAGAAAAGGAGCATCAGCTGATATTGTTAAGCTTTCACAAATTCACCTGGCCAAAGAACAAGGGGAAAGAGACTGAGTAACACCAGGGACACAGTGTAAGTGTTAAACTGGAGAGACATGCCCAGAGCAGTCAAACAGACAGAAACTCTGCGTGCTGGCTTTGTCCCTTCTTGCCACAGGCTGGATGCTGCCTGCTCTCCACCCCACCATCCCAGCAAGGGGCTTTGCTAATGTGAGGTTTTATTTGTAACAGGACAAGTTGTGAATGTTTAGCCTCCAGACCAGGCCATGTCCTGGCTGAGGTCCAAACCCTGCACCTTACCTGCTGAGTTTCACTTCAAAACCCTTTTGCATTTCTTCTTTCAGCTCCATCCCACACTGCACAGGCACAGACCTTCCTTCTCCAGACAATTAGCTGCTGGTGCTGGTCTCCTACTGCAACATATCTTTCCTTCACATCAAAATCCATTACAAAACATCCTCTTAGCTCCTGGAAACACTAAGAGCCTTTTTATGTCAAGGAGTTAAATCTCGTTACTCAGCTGGCATTAATTTCCCTCTTTTAACACCAAAGGGTTTGATCCCTTCCTGTTAAAAATTCATGCACCAAAGCTAAACCGTTCTTGTCTTTTCCTTTCCAGCCAAGGAAGAAGAAAAATTAAAAGTGCTCCAATGTTTTGCTGGCTTGTTCATCTTGGTAGAGCCTTATTAAATCCTTGCAGAGGTTGTTCTGCTCCTGGGGCGTGAGACTGCTTCTTGTGTCCCAAAGGAATGTCACAGTGGGATAAATGCTGGCTATGAGCCAGGACCTTGTAGGTAGGAATCAAACCAAATATTAGGATGGCAAGCATTTAACACTGAGGCTCTGGCCCTAACCAATATCCCTCAGCTCCAATACAAACAATTTATTGGCCACTCTTTTTCCCCACCATCCCTGGTCTGGACCACCTCTTATCTTGTTTCTGCTTTTCAGTCTCCTGGAACAGCAGGCTCAGCTGACATGTTTGAATCATCCTCCTCGTCATACAAGCACAGTGCTGTCAAAATGCACTGCAAACGCTGGACTTGAAATCCCTTCCATTGTGATCTCTAAATGAAGACAGCAGCTGGAGGAGGAAAGAAAAGAATAAAAGAAAGCTCCCTTCAGCAGGGTTAACAGTGGGGTGGAAACCACACAGGCTAAAATCAATGTTTAGCAGGGACAGCAACATGTTTTGTGGTCACTGCCCATAGTGAAACCCATCGCTGGTAAGGTCCTGCTCAGGGCTGGAGCCCCTGGGGGCACTGGGGCAGCCCTGCCCAAGGGGATAGGGCCGCACATTTTGGCAGCTGTCTGTCCATCATCTCCCACACTACAGGAGGGAGAGCATGGAGAGGTCTGGGAGAGCATGGAGAGGTCTGGGAGAGCATGGGCTGCCTTTCCCTGGCATTGACCTGGGCTGGGGCTGCCCCCAGCTGCTCACTGCCCTTGCACCCAGCAGGAGCCAGACACGCACTGTCCCAAAGCACAAGCAGGGACACAAATCCCAATTAATGGAGTGGTGAGAGAGAGGAGTAAGTTCAGCCAGGTTTGGACACGACTTTATTCCATTTCAAAGGAATCAGCACAGGGTACCCAGGCACACAGTGGGATCTCTCGGTGTAGCTCACTCATGCTTTCCTCATACAGTGCCAAGCCATTTCTTCTTTAAAATCACAGATCATTTTGTGGTTTTCACATTTTTGATCTCCTGCAGCAGGTCAGACATGAGAGTGAGACTGACTAACAAGATCATGAAATCTTCAAAATCAATTTTGTTCTCTGACTCCTCATCCAAAGAAGAAATTATCTCCTGGTATTTTGGTTTGTTTTCTTGGCCCTATGGAGGATTTTAAATGAAAAAAAGAACAAAAAAACATGAAGTTCCTTCTTTATTAGATAATTTTTTAAAAAGACATCCATGTAACTGTTAATGTATTTTTCTATCTCCCTATTCAGGTTTTTATGTCCATATTCATATTAGTTTTTCTAAAGGTATCCAAAGAAATTCAAACAGAAGTATTATTGCAATCAGAAAGGAGAACAACCAGTCCTCAAAGTTTCCACCAGAATCCAGAATATATCTTTTAAAAGACACCTAATCATGACTGAAAATCTGACAATGATGATGATACAGCTGGTAACTGCTGGGAAAAAAGTGAGTTCTGTGTCTTGGTAAAACTGGGAGGAAGAAACAACCAACCTAAACCAACTCTCCTAAATTTAATATTCAAATATATACAAATATATATGGTGAAGGTCTCAGAAACTGTTGATTTTACAGGCATAACTTTAGTACTGATACTCTTGGTCCTGTTGGGCACTCCTATTGGAATGGATTATTAAAATTATTTAACATATCTATTATACATATTACCTCCTGAAAAAACCTTTCCAGAGTTCCAGGATAGTTTTTTAGCTTAATAATCTCCAAATCATCTCAGGATCCTGAGTTTAATTGGCTAGTGATATTTTCAATTCTTTTTCAATAAGGTGCCTGGTTTCTAATTTTGGGCCAATTTCCCCTCCCAACCAGCCATGTGACTTTGTTATTTTTGGAAGCAAAGTTATTACCTCTCTCATTTACTTAGTTGAGCTCTTTTTTATTAGTGCTATATAACTTTTCCTACCACTTGATAAAATGGGACGGTTTTTTGTTTTGCTTTTGGTTTTTTTTTTTTTTTTTTTAATTTAATTTAAGGAGTGGGAAAAAAAAACCCTGCAGGAAGTTTACAGCCACAAGTGCTGCTGTGGCTGTTTTTCCCCATACCCAGCTGGAAGGGTGAGGGCTTTCTGCCCCTCTCTGCCAGCAGCCCCACCAGTGACAGCAGTGACCACAGCTCCATGGCACAGGGCTGGCCCTCAGGGCTGGGTCAGAGCTCTGGCAAACCACCAAACACCTCATTAAATGCCATGTGTTTCTTCTCTTCAGAAATACAGCCTCTTGTCATCACCCAAGGGTTTTTAATTGATTGGTTGGGGTGGTTTTTTGCAGTTGCCCTATTTTCTTCAAACAAATTCCAGCAGGCATCAGCTGTGGTTTATTCCTGTCCCCCTCCTTCTGCCTTGTGTTGGACACAGGCTCAACATAAAGCACCTGAATATCTTTGTACCAAATCCCTAAAGCCTCACTTGGGATTTCCCCATGGGCTGGGATTGCCCAGCTGCAGGACAGAGCCTGAGGTGCCATTCCTGCCCCCAAAGTGCCCAGCCAGGGTTGTCACAGTGCCACCACCCAGCAAAGCCCTCACCTGCATGAAACGCCAAAACTGGGACTGCAGTAAGCTCTTGGTTTCAGATTTGCTGAGCTTGCCCTCGGGGTCAGCATGGTTGTTATACACCAAAGCTGCTGTAGCAAAAGCCTTTTCAAGGTCTGAGCCTTTTCCTAGAGCTGGAGGGAGGAAAAGTTCATTAAAAAAAAAAAAGAAGTGGCTTTTGAGATATAATTGAAAGGAATCTGTTAGAACCATCCTAGGTGGGTGGAAATCTGTGTAGTTTCATTAAAGTTAATGAGTCTGAAACTGTTTATACCCACAGAGGACCTGGCCCAGATTTTATTTGGAGTGGGCCAGCAACATGCCTCATGTCCCGTGGAATCACACCCCGAAGGAAGCTTCCTTTGGAGCTCAGGCTGTGACACAGCATGGGGCCTGAGACCCATCTGGTGTACCTTGGGCATCAGGAAGGACCTGCCACACCATGGGGACAGGCCATGGTGGCCATCTCCTGGACACACCTGGACTCCCAGAGTCCTGTATCAGGGAAAACATGGCCCGTCTGGGAAGCCTGGCTGCACAGGAATGTCCATGTCTGAGCATCAGTGCTGCACTTCAGCACTGTGGTGTTCTGGGGATTTTGGCTGGATTCATTGCCCCCACTCCTGCATGGCTCTTAAAGACTGCATGCTCACCTCCCTCTGTTAGCAGAGGTTAAACAGATGACTTATGTTGTGATTTTTAATGAAAAGGCAAGCAGAAGGGGAGATGTGACAACACAGGAGCACAGGGACCCATGAGAGCCTCTTGTTCTCCATCAGCTGAGGTTCTGCATGGCCTCTGCAGCCCTGGGACATCACCAGAATTTTCTGCACGTGGGCTGTGAAAGGCCTGAACCCCAAAGGGGCAATGCAGGGGTCCCCTTACCTTTTATTGATGCCAGCTGCTTGGCTATGGGTATGCTGGTGGTGAGAAAGAAGAGAGGCACAGTTATCACTTGGCAAATTGCGTGTGGGTATTTAATTTCTCCATGAATGAGCTTGCTCCTTTCCGTTTCATTTAATCCCCCAGGAACTCAGGGCTTCCCAAGGGAGGCTGCCTTTCCTTCACAGAAAGGAAAATGGCCTCTACAAGCAGCACAAGAACATCACACAGCTTCTAATCCCTCACCTCAGTGAGTAGCCTGGAGTTGTTACTAAAGCTGCTTATTCATTTATTTTAAGTGAGGGACATTGCAACACACTTCATGCAGTTTCTTCGGAATGTAAAAGTGGTCCAGGAAGTTTCTCAGTTTTAAGCCCATCCCCAGAGAAGTGCAGAGGGGTCTGCCATGCCCTCCTCACCAGTGCTCTCAGTTTGGAGCAGGCACATAGCTTTTATTTCCAGCAGGAAATTACACCTCCCTGCTTTCAATCAAAACCCAAAACCTGCTTACCTTTCCCCGAAGCCCTAGAAACTAATTACAGAGCATGTGACAGAGACAAACACATCCAGATAACGAGTTCCAAGGCAGATCACCCAGATGCCAGAACAAAGTGATGACTTACCCCTTGGGCATGCCGGCAGCAGCCGCAGGGCTTTTTTTGGTGGGAGCAGGAGCTGGCTGATTGACCGAGTACTGCTTGGTGCTGGGAACACTCGCTCTGCAGCCACACATCTCGAGGCCAGGGTGTTTGTGATCTCCAAGCAACTGCAGCAAGAGCGGGCGGGTGGATGGGAGCTGTGCCTGTCGCAGCCATGCCTATCAATAATGTAAACACTGCCTGGGCATCCTGGAGCCAGCTAAACACAGCCCTGCGAGGCACTGCTGCGCTGGCACCTCGTGGGGCTTGGATTTTTAACCAAACTCATAGTGGAGCCTGCATCCTCTTAGACCTGTGGGGATGTAACTTTGCATCGCGAATAACTTAGACACTGCATCCATTTATCTATACAAATTATTATTTTAATGAGAAACTTTTCTGGTGTGGGATAATGTAACTTGCCCCAAGCCATAAAGTGAGTTATTCCTACAGCCAGAGACAGAAACCAAGCATTTCCCAGTTCCTGACCCAGTGTTTATCCTAGGTGAGCACACTCCTGCTCTGATATTTATTCTATTTCCCCGTCACAGTGCAAAGAGGGCTGCTCTACCTCCAAAAAACTTCCAAAGCAGCATCCAGCCCCGAGCCTCGGCTGTGGTTCCTGCCCAAACAGAGAGAGCGTGGTTCCAAAAGCAGCACGGAGCCATATGGCAGAGCAGTCGCACATCAGAGGAACTGGAAGGGCTCCGATGAACTTTGTTATTTATTGGCATGGATATTGCTATTAGAAAACACAGCTTGTCACGCTGCCTAGCTCCATGCACGGGCTCCTCTCTGCAGATCCTGCGCCTCGAGGTGTCTAGACAGGATAACTTCAATTTAAAAGACCGAGCAGCCACTTTAACCCCAGGGTGGTCTGCTAATAGGTAGTGACTTCAACCACCTCGTCCAGCTCATCATTCCTGGTGAAAGGATACAATACTGATGTTAAAACTATCCAGGATGAGACTTTATGTAACAGGACACACAAAGGAGACTGCAACAGATGGCCTAGAGAATTAAAATGTTTTCCTCATTTAGTAGAAGCTAAATTACTGAAGGCTAATGAATAAGGATGTTCACCACCTTACCGTTCCTGGATTTTAATTATCTTAAAAAGCATGGGAAAAGAGAACCTTTAATTTTCCATCTAAGAGTGTCATTACTCAAACAATTCAGAGCTTTTTTCTGAGAGGTTTAAGCTGTCTTAGATCTCTAGTGCATTCTTTAGGACTGGCTCATGAATAAAACAGACCCTGTAATTGCAATGACGCAGCCAAAACACATATAATCAATGCTCATTATCCCATCAATTAACACACTAAAATTAAACAAGAATTCAGGCTTAGTAATCTGCCATCAGCTAAAAAAAAAAAACCCCAAAAAAGAGAGAATCTTGATATCATGTTGAAGTGATGATTCCCTTTCACATCTGTTGAACCATACAACATGAAAAGTCTTAACATCCTGGTTAATCCGCGGAATGGGAATGTTTGGTCTTAGCGTCCAAGGTAAGAAATGAGAGTGAGAAACAGACTCAGTTGCCTGTTTATCAGTGGCAGGCGGTGCTGTGAGCGGGCTGGCAAACCCAGCCCTCTGTGTTTTGGGATCTTTCCACCGTGGATCAGATTTCAGCTCACAGTTGTTTTAATCTCACCGACTTTTGAGAGCCTGAGCTCTAGAACAGGTGATTTGCTTTGCTGGGGTAGTAACAAGTTCAAACAAGCCTGGGGTTCATTATCCCTCTAGGATACACTAATTAGTGTGTGCAGGAGCGTTTGTGCCTGACAGATAAAGGGTAGCATGAGGATAACCCTTGCCTTTGCAGATGATCAGCTTTGAAGACGGTGAGATTTTGGCTGTGCGTGTTGCTCGAGTATTCTGGTCAGCAAGGTGTGTGGGGAGCCAGGCCATCTGCTCTGTAGCTATTTTGATACACACTATTTATGTTTGAAATATCCAGGTGCCTTTATCGGTCAATTTTTAGCATGTTTCACACGTTAACAATCTTGTCTGCGCAAAATACGCAACCTGCCACTTCAAACTGCAAAATCTTTACAGGCAGTTCACTTAAAATAATTGCCACTGCAAGAAGCCACAGCCTCTGCTACACTTTTGGTATTTTCCCAGAGTTTTCCCCTCCTTTTTCAAGGAAATGCCTTTTGCACTTCAATAGGGCTGATGTTGTGAGATGTGTGTGTGTGACAGAGCCCTGGCTCCCTTAGAGACGACCCTGGGCAAGGCAGGTGAGGCACTGCCCACAGTGGGCAGGACCTGAGGGACACAGGCACAAGGAAATACCTGAAACACGAGATGCATTCACACCCTTGGCCTCTCAGACTTCATTTCATCAGCAAACCCTTCAGGAGCTGCAGAAGTGCTGCTAACCTGCACCCGGGCAGGTAATAGCTTGAACTCTTCACCCAGAGAAGTTGTGGCAGGGAGGATGAACTAGATGACCTTTAATCCTGAAAATATCATTACCAAGTAATTTTTCTTGAAAAATTGTGCTGTGAATGCTATATTCTTAAAAACCTAAAATCTCATTAAAGGGGGACACAACAATGAAAATGTAAGAACAGAAAGTGAATGCAACAAATGGGATGTCGACCCACTGAACTATTAAAATTTTATATAAAAATGCTAAGATCTTCATAATAAGGATAGATGGCATTGACAAATGATGGGATAATCAGCACCAGATATTAATAGCAAAATATACATTATTTCTGATGTTAAAGAATTCCAAAAGGAAAAGCTCTTGGGTTTAGCAGAAGCAGGGAATAAAAAGAAATCCTAAAAAAAGAATAGTTAAGTTAGGGAAAGGAGAAGCTAAGTACACCATCCATTCACATATGTGAAGAATCTTGACTCAAATCTATCTCAAAACTAGTGGACAAAGAACTAAATGATTGTGACATGATATGGCATAATATGGGAAGAACTTTTTCAGAAAAAGATGAAACAATACATGGCAGCTTTTACTCAGTAGTTCCTAATCTGTCTGTCAGATGAACTGTGAAACTCTGGAGATATTGTCAGGAGCAGACTACAGGGAGGTGCAATGCATGTTGATGCCACTGCCTCTTTCATCAGCACATCACAGTTTCAGCCAAGATTGATTCAGGGCTACAGCCTGGATTGCTCATTCAATTTGAGAGCACAAAAAGATTGGAAATAATTAACCTAATCAGGTCAGGCAATTGCAACATGAATTCATGCAACAGGAGCACAAACTTTCTCCAAGTCTTGGCTATCATTGAGGCTCTGTTATGGGCAGCTTGATGGCCACACTGAAGGAGATTCGGTCATCAGGAAAAAGATCACAGACAAAAAACCCAACCCCATCAAATCAGGGCAGAGCCCTGTGGGCTGGGCTTGCACCTGAACTCATCCTCATTTCCTTGATGTGCTGGGCAGGAAGGGAAGCAGGAGCCAGTGGCACCAGAGTGACCTCTCTGCCCTCTCCAGCACCTTCCCATGGAGGGAACGATGCCCCAGCTCTGCAAAGTGCATCCTCCACCCAGCCAAGAGCAACGGGGAAACCCCAAACCAGCAGGTGAATGTGCCCTCCCTTGGCTTCTGAGGCACCTGGGGAGACAGTCCCATGCTCCCCCTCCCCACACACTCGCAGACATACCTGCCTTTCCTCCATAGCTTTACACCTCACAATGCACACATTCTCCTACCTTGGGTAGCTGAGGGATGGGCTACAAAGAGAAACACAGGGGAAAACAGGAGGGACAGCACACAAGATCAAGGAACATGTTTTTTTTTTCCCAGGCTGACCTAGTTATTTAACTAACTGGCAGAAATACTCACTAATGATGAAGCAGGAAAGCAATGAGGCTGCCAGCAGCAGTTTCATAAAGGATGCTCAGGTTTACTTCACTATTTGTCTTAAATCCAGGTAACATCAAATACAGTCTTTTTCATCAGCTGCTCAACCCTTGGCTATGCAGTCACCATCCCCAGTTCAAATAAATTTTCAATTTCTCAACAACTGCAAAAGGATGTGATAAGACTCAAATCCAGAGGAAGACAGAGGAAACAATCAGATACATTTTCTTACGTAACACAGACAAGCGCATGCATAATTTTTGTTTTCACTTTTGCTGCTGCCATACTTTATTAATCTGAGAAGCTATAGATGAAGAGATTTTTTTTTCTTCCTTCCTAGTTCAGAGTGAAGGTTACAGTCCCCAAAGGATACCAACCAGCTCAACTGCTCTGCAGAGCAGCAAGGAGCCGATGTCCCTGTGAAGATCTGGCCAGCTGTGTAAAGAAAAGGGCAAGCCTTTCATTAAAACATGTGCCTCTTAAACTACTTTTGTCAACTCTTCCACCTGCTCTGCCCTTCACGAGAAAATCTTAGACCTGGAGTTATGGAAATAGTACCCAAAATATGACATAATCTTAATTCTGTTCCCAGCCTTGTATTAGAAACTGCCCTCTCTCCAGGGCTGTGAACTCCAGAAAGCTGCAGTCCTGTACTCACATGGTTACACAAGAATTTCATCTGGTTTGGAATGCAGGAATAAACCAAAGGAGAACTCATTTCCATCCCTCAGCATTGGATAGAAAAGTTTGGCAATGGGACTATGCTGATCTGGGAGGAAAAGTTCATGAACAGAAATCCAGTTGACACAAAAAGTATTTCTAGTGGGGAGGCTTAGATAAACCAATTTGGGATATTCCTGATCAACTAAGACAAAAGGAATTTAAAAGCCAAAACAACCAACCAACCGACAAAACTCCAAACAGAACCAAAAACCACCAAAAAAACACCCAAACAACAACAAAAAAAAAAACTCAAACAAAATAACTGAGAGCCAAAATAAAAATTTTTCATTGCCCCAGAAAATTGCATTTTGCTCTCATTTGGAATAGGAGAATGTTTGTTTCCAGTTTGTTTGCTCTACAATTCAAGCATGGCTTTCCAGCAATCCTCAGAACTGGGATGGTCAGCACAGTACTGGGCTAGTCCTACTGACAGTGCAAAGAGAGGTAAAGAGGCAGGCAGGTATTAAACTGCACACTTTTAATTTTTTTTAAAAACTTGTGATACTGACCTTTAATGACAGGTGTCTGCAGAAGTGTCGTACTCCACTGTACATTAAAACAATCCCCATAAAAGTGTTGGAAAACAGTAAGAATATGACCAATAAGGTCAGGCACAGGAATAGTTATTTTTCTTTAATAGTTCTCTTTGTTATTTGGCAGTGACATTTCAATATTAACATACTCCGAAAACATGCATTGTATGCAATAACTTTATTAGGGTCAAATAGATATCACAATATAGATTCATCCACCGAGTAGCCATAAATTGGTTACGACAATCATAGAAGAGACTAAGCTGTTTTAAGCTAAGATGCTTTCAACATTACAGCTCATACAATAAGATTATATACTGATACACTTTGATCTAGAAATGCAGATGATCAGTTTTGATTAGTACATTGTGCTTCAGGCTTTCGTTTGTGTCAATGCATCCCATATGCTGTAGTGAGGGAGGGTTGAATTTCCCAGGGAGGAATCCAAACAGGCTACAAGTCTGGCTCTGGCTCTTTCAGGAGGAGATCCTCTGAGCCTGAGTTTTTTGGTCAATCCAGTTACATTCTCCAGTAGCACCAAGCTAGCGCTCAGAGCAGCGACCTAACAGAGGGATATCTAACAATCTTGAAACAGCACGGACAGGAAGGTTTTCTTCTCATAAGAGGGCATAAAGGAATATTTATGCTTTGTAAGGTCACAATACGTGCAGTTTTCATGTTGCTGTATCAAGCAACAGGGCATTTTCACATGATTTTGTATACTGATATCTGCACCTCTGTTATCTTAGTTAAATAAATACCTTTGTAAACATATAACACAGTTACTTGGTCCTTATTCTCCACAGCTCACGTTAAAAGATTCACAAAACATCCATAGAAATAGTGATTTATAGAATGAATACTTAGCGGAGTTAAATGGAATAAACATTGGTCAGGTACCATATATACTACTGAATGCCATTTCAAGGAAAAACAGTTTAGTTACAAAGCATTCAGAACTTGGGTAAGCCATATATTCAACTCTGCAAAATATATAAAAGATGCATACTTCTTTTAAACAGACATTTAACAAAATGTAGTGGCAGAAGTCGAGAAGTTCCATTTACACAGTCCAGACATTTGGTAGTATGAAACTGCTTATCCATGCACTAAATTACAGATGGATGACTCAGTTAACTGAAATAATAGTAAAATCTTCTGAAACAAAAAGGTATAACCAAAACAAATGCTCTGAAGAGTCACAGACAGGCAGTTTTGAAAATTTAGGTGCAATGTTACATGCATGGATATACAGAATAATCTGTAGAAATCATAGTAAAACACTTCCGTTTTTCACCAAAATGCAGAAGGAAATTCAATTATATTATGCATATTAAATACTACAGACTTGAGGCTACAAAATGCTTCTACCATCTTAACACATACAAAACTACCATAAAGTTATCTCTACAGTACGTACTACAACAGCGACTCCAGGTCACCAGCGAGGAGCACATCCCCTGTGTCTGGCTAGTCAGGGAAAAAAAGGCCAACTCCAGCCCACTGGCCACCTCCCATCTGCCAAAGGAGGTGGGCTTAGACCTTCAATGGACATTAAACACCGTGTTGTAGTATTAATTTATGTAGAATCCTTAGAATTCTGGCGCCGCCTAAACTTGAGACCTGTTAAACTCTCTACATGTGAGGGACGCAAGAGCTTGCGCTGCGTGAACCCTAAATTTGATTAGCGAAGGAGGTTGGCCCGCTCTGCCCGTAGCTCTGGGACTGGCCATATTCACCCACCTGGCCATAGGAGCCGGGCTGGTTGTAGCCCCCAGCTGGCCCGTAGCTGTCTTGGTTGTAGCCCCCTTGGGTGTAGCCGCCGGGCTGCTTCTCCATGGTGTCGGCAGGGTGCCGCTGGCCCGAGGAATGCCAGCCCGTCTCCTTAAACACAAACCAAATGTTGCCTGCCCAGAGGATAAAGTTCAAGTAGCCAAAGACCTGCGTGGGAAGAAGAGATCATCACCATCAGCCACGGTCTCACAGCCCAGCCTAATGCTATGGCTCTAACCCTGCATGGTTCCAGGAGAAAGCAAAGCTCCTCCCAACCCCTCCTTCCCAAGGACCAGAGGACAAGTTGTAAAAGAGGACGCTCGGATTGGGTATTAGCAAAAAACCTCTTCGCTGAACCGATTGTCAAGCACTGGAAGAGGCTGCCCAGGGAAATGGTGGTGTCACCTTCCCTGGGGTAAGTGTAGATGTGGCACTTGGGGACATGTGGCAGTGCTGGACTGGGCAGTGCTGGGTTAGTGGTTGGACTCTGTGATCTCAGAGACCTTTTGCAACCTAAATGATTCTATGATTCTCCCAAAACCTGCTGGAAAATTTTCTCAGCTCTGGAGCAAATTCCCAAATTCACCTCTCTTAGCTGTAGCTCACAAGGTGTCTGCTTTGCTTTTCGTTTCCAAAAAAAGGTCGAGTTTTTAAACCAAAATACTTTTGTTTGGAAACGTAATCTCATTTAAAGAAATTGTGGAAAGATAAAATTGAAAGAAACTAATTAAAAAGAGAGATCTTAACTGGTCAGCTGGCCTGAAGGGTTTTTTTGTGGTTTGTTTTGTTGTTGTTTTTTTTTTTTTAACATTATGAAGTCCAATTTTACATTGTTTTTTTGAGGATTTTTACAGGAATCTGTAAGGCACAGACCTTTCCTTCCTAAAGGAGCACACAGACCCCTTTCCAAAAGCGTTGCAATGAGCAAGTTAAAAGCAGAGGGGCCAACCAACGCACTTGGACAGACACTTTGCCTTCTCCCCATCCCAGCCCTGCACACTCATCCTGCTGCTGCTCCACGGCAGAGCTGCTGTGAGTCACAGCCTGCCTTTCCCCGCAGCAAGACTGCACTTCCAATTAAATCATGTCAGCTAACTGGTTTACACCAGTCAATTTAGGTCAATAGACGGCTAAAAGATGAAAATACATCGCAAGGTAAGGGTGAACAGCAGCAATCAAAGTCACTTACAACCGAAGTGTTGAGGCTTGACATAACAGGGCTGCGAACAGGCAAGCATTTGTTGGACTGCTGTTTGCAGGCAGACATCAGCAGCAGCACCTCATCGGGGTCAGTCGCAACCTTTACATCTGACAGTCCTTTAGCCCAAGCAGATGAGCTCACTAGCCACAAGAATGAGAAGACCACTGTCACAATGAAATCCTAAAAGACAAATTAGTTAGAAGCATTATACTGGTGTGTCCGTTGGAAAGGAAAAAATATTAATAATCACCAGAAAACCAAAAGCTTGTGTCAGAGGAGAGAAATACCAAGAGCTTGTTATTTAGTGGAAGGCTGTGCTACTGTCATCACCCACAGAGCTCATTTTCGGAAGTGCTTGACAAGCCTAATGGGGCAGAGCCCCTTGGCTGACATTTGCACCTCTGGCCTTGAGGCAAGACTCCCTCAAACACACGGCTGGTACCCAGGATGCTGAGCTGCCTTGAAAATGTGGCTGTTCACAGCACCAGGCTGATTAATTGGGATGAATTACAAAATACACATGCCTGTAAAGAAGCTGGGCCCTCCTGAGGTCTGGGTCTTGCCCTGACTAATCCTACAGACAGTCAGGGTGGGTTTCCAATAGGAAGTGTTTCTGTCTCAGGGAGAACCTGAAATTGGCTAATCCTCAGGTACCAGATGAGGAGTTTTCTCACCAGCCACAGGTAAGGCCAAATGTCCCTGCTGCATGAGCCGTGCAGCCACTAATTATCATGAGTGAGCAAATAAACAGCAAGAGTTGCCAAGCAGAGACTCCTCCCTGGCCCGGTAACGCACTGGTTCCTAACTCCCATCCATGTGAGAAGAAGGGAGAAGGTGTGGTGGTCCCTCTGAGCAGCTCTGCTCTGATCCACTCTGCTCACTTTCCCCTCGGAAGACTCTCGGGAGCATGCACAGGCATAAACTTCTCCTTGTCTTAGCCAGAACAAGTGGCCAAGTGACACTGTTGTTGTGTGGGTTTGGGGGGAAAGGAGGGAGGAGGTGTGATTTTTCAAGCTTTCTTGTGTCTTGCTAAAACAGAAGAGCCTTTCTGCTGTCATATTTCATCCCATCTGTCAGCCCACAACAGATGGCAGAGGTGCCAAAGTCTAACATACCACTAACTGCATCGCTGCGTCTTGATATCCCACCTCCCGTGGGGCTGCCTCCCCTTCCCCCCTGCAGAATAAAGGTGTGCAGGGAAGGAAGGGAAAACATTCATTAAGAACCCAGCGTTTTGGGTTGCTGTGCAAAGAAATAACCAATCCCTAGGAAACATCCTTCTCTCCTAAAAGCACCCTGGCATTTGGGAAGGAGCTCTCGTGGCACGCAGGGGTGGAGGGCGCGAGGCTCCGTCACGGCAGAAGAGGCACCAGTCGCCAAAGCCGCCGCACGAGCGAGCCACGAACAAAGGACGTCTCCACTCACGCAGATGGGATTGAATTAACTGTGCTTGGATGCTTTCCCAAAGGATACATCCTTCTCCTTTAACAATTTGTTTTCTGCAGGCCTGTGTCTGCCACCGAGCTCTGAGTTCCTCTGACCTCCCTGACGCTGCCCAAATGGGCTCCCTCGAGGAGCGTGAAGCCCAGGAGCTGACAACTCTCTTAACACCCGAAGAGACTCCGTGTGGGCAGAGGCATATAGCCCAAAGTAATTCTTCTTCTCAGGGAGATTTCCAGCAAAAGAAATTATTGTATCTCATATGTCTTAGCAGTGAATGAGAAACAGATTCCTAGAGGCAACAGTTCAATTGCAAACATTTCCTAAAAATTCCAGCTGGTAGAAACAGCAGATATCCGCCGAGCTGTGGATGATGATGATGAGAGATGCTCTTTATTTGCTGTGCGGTTTGACATGCTGTCGATGCAGAAGCCAAGCCCCCATACAGGTTCTGCCTGACACAGGAGATGGGGACACAGCAGAGTTTTGGGGAATGTATTTTTTATATTACAAGCAGCCCTCTCCCAATGTCACCACACTCGGAGCCTTTGCAAACTAAATCCAGCTCTGTAATCAGTGCACTGGCAACGTCAATAAGAGAAATGCATAACAGCAGGTAGAAATTTGATGCAAACAGAGGCAAACTGAGTGAAACTAATGCAACACAGGAGACTAAACTTGCTAAAAAGAGAGAAATTTTAAAAGCCAGCAAAGTTCTTGAAGCAGGTGACAGCAGCAGGAGTACAGAGCTGCTGTTGAGCTCACAGAGCCTGACCCTGTGTTGGTGAGGTTTTTGCACTACTCGTGGCACAAATGACTTAATTTGCATGAGCCTCTCACTCTGAGTACAGCATGTCCTGGCTGCAAGTCCTTCTAGGAACATCCCATCCCACCAGCTGAGGGGCTGATCCTAAAGGCACTAAGCATTTCACATTATTTATGTCTCCTCCATCACACCCCAAACTCCAGCCTTCTCCTGACTTCCTCTCCTCCCCTGTGCCAGGGTGTTGACAAAGCCTAACCCTGCCCTCTCTGCTACAAACTCCCCTATTTCAGAGCAGGTCAGAGCCCTGGGGAAGCAGGTCTTGCTCCTGGGGTGCCCGGATCAGCTCTTGTCTAGAGGAACTCCCAGAAACTGTAAAGTCTGGCTGGGTGCAAGAGACACACCCAGGCAGAAGCGAAAGGTAGCCCTGGGGGAGTCGAAGAGGAAACCAAACAGCCTGGCCAGCAGCTGGCCAAGGAAACAGGACAGAAAGCCGATGAACACTGGGGTTTTTCAGCAGGTGTTCCCAACAAGGCTACATGGCCACACTCAGGCCCTTGAAGATTTGTTCTGCCTCCTCTGCACGGCGCAAGGAGCAAAAGGTATGATTCTATGACTAGAGCAAACTCGCGTCTTCCTATTTATTTTGAATCTTTGCGAACCTTCAGCTTTGGCTGGAACTTGAACCTCTCTTGTTTTCAAGTGGGTTTGCATTTCTGGCTGAACATTTTCACAGCTCTGGGTGGAACAGAGTTACAAGATAATGACATGCTGAAAATAAAAGTGAATTTCAAGCTAAGCTGTTCTGTGGCTTAATGTCTATCTGGGGAATTTCTCCTTGGTAATTAAGGCCAGAGTGCCTGCATACTAAAACAAATCTTGCATTTCAATGTTTAATATCCCTATAGCATGGGTGAGTCTTTTTTTCCTTTGGAGCAAAGTAATTTTTTCTAGTTGCTCTCTTAAAGTGGTGTCTACAGATCTCTTCAGTGTGTATTGTTGTACGATTACATTACACTCCTAATTGCTAAGTTTCTCTCTCAGATCTCAGCTGAGATACTTTGCTCTGCCTACAGGTGCCTTTGGGAAGGAAGGAAAATAGGAACATGTAAAGAAAGGCAAAAACTGAAATTTAAAATAATCTGAATATCTAAGGAGGGACTTTTTAAGATCCTGAAGTATGTGCAAAAAAAAAAAATTCTTGCTGCCTTTTTCAAGTTGAAACTTGTTATTACTGACTTTGCCAAAAATGCCTACTTGGAACAATTTTATATATTTCAAGTTTTATAATAGAACTGTGAATGCCTTTTCTTTTCATGGTAATTGAAATATTTCTCCTTGCTATCCAGCTACCAGCTTTTGCAAAATGTTCCTCTTTGGAAGGGGCAGTCACTTACAGTCACTTGAGGCTCCTGAGCACAGTTTTGGATTCCCCAGTGTCTGGCACACCCTCACCCAGCCAAGAGCCTCTGCAGAAGCTGCTTGTTCACTCAGAGAGGGGACACCTTCTGTCTGCTCCGAGCTGGTCGGTGGCTCCAGCAGCCCCCGAGGGCTGTGACACTCGTGTCCCCGTGTGCACTCTGTGCCCTGCCTGCCCTCCCAGCCGAGTCTGGCAGGATGGTCTTGGGCTGGGAACAGGCAAAACCTCAGCTCTGGCCTGGCCAGAGGGCTCCTGGCAGCCCTCCTTGCTCACAGAGCTGCAGCTGCTCACACAGGGCTCACGCCACAGAGCCTCTCCATTTGGGAAAGCCCTCTCACACATTTATGGCATCCAAGGGAGCAGCTCCTCAAATGCTGAAGTCCATAAACCCTCCCAGTCGGAGCCTGTCTAGCACTGCCAACAGGTTTCATGGCCAGCCACGCAGGAGCAGAGGGAGATTTCTTTACCCAGCAGGGACAAACCACTCAGAAGATTTGCTTTCACAGTCACAACCAACCTAAAAATTCAAGAACTACCCCGGCAAGAGCCACAGCCCCGGTCCCAGCCGGGAAAGCGGCCAACAGCAGATTGCTGCAGGCAGCAAACGCCTTCCTACAGTGGCATTTTAGCTCTTTTTTGGTTTGAACGAGGTCCCACCCCAGATTTTCTGCCGAATGAAGCTTTGAAAGAATTACATGCTTCTTGCAATAGTGTAAGGCCTTGCAAGCTTGCTTCTGGCAGGGAAGTGCAGAGCCCTTTGGGAGGCACCAGCATGTACAGCAAGGTCACCCTGGCTTGTGCTTCAAAAGGGGATGACAACAGCAGCCTGAAACAGCTCTTTGAAATGCAAAGAAATACTCAGGTTCTTGCTAATTTAATTTTTCAGCTGCAAAGGATTCAATCTTTGTTTTTATAGATGGCTCTTTATTATTTTCCTATCTATTTTCTAGACAGCTGGACACAGGTGAGGAAGTACAACGTGTTTAATCAAAGAGGAGACCAGGGTGTACTTAACTCACTTGATCTGCAACATATGTAAGGAACCAAATGCCTTTCTGCATAATGTGATTATTCATAGGACTCCAGATGCAAAGGAAAGATCTCATCTTCTTCTTCTTAAGATGTAAGCATCTTTATGCACCATAAGAATAAGATTATCAAGTAATCACTATAAAAATGAACTATCTCTATTCAGGGCTATGTCAGTCACCTTTCTTGGCTGAATAATTTTATGCTTCTATATTAATTGATTGGAATATTAATAAAGTGATTTACATTTATACATGAATGCATGGGGCTTCTCACAGCCAAGCTATCACTTCCCAAAGACAAACCTGGAGGCACATAGGGTTGTCAGCATGTGGATTTTAAACAGAGCACATATGGGGCAAAGAAACCATAGGAAAAGTAAGAAGTCTGCCTGATGGGGACTGATACACACTGACTGTGACTATTCTTTATTTTCTGACAGACATATGGAAGCTTCCTATCCCTGATCCCCTAAAACTTCAGCACAGTTGGTATCCTCATGTGTAGACCTGGAGCAGAGCATCAACACAGGTGCCTGGGCTAGCAGTCCAGGGGTGCAGCTCATCTCTGCTCTCTTCACAAACCAGCAATGCCTCTCCAGGTATGTGGTGCTAAAGGAGTGAAAAACACCTTAGGTTGGTTTGGTCTGAGAGATGGGGATGCACTGAAAACCAGTGCGATTTTGCACATCGCATCCTTTACACTCTAAGTCACCACCTCCAATTAATTCCTTTAAAGAGTTCCTGGCTCTCGAGCACTAATCAGTCACTAGAGAAGCTGCCTTGCCCTCGCTGTGCCCACCAAGGTGAGCCCCCAGCTCCTCGCTACACGGGCACACCATGAGGGAGTTCACAACGGAATGAAAATCACAGCTGTGGTTTGCAGAGCTCGCAAACACACGGCACATATCTATGAGGCACTGAATCCCTCACAACCTGCCCCTTGTTCCTTCAGAAACTGCGAATCCAAGGCTCTCCCTTAGGTTCATATATCTGCATGAACCCCCCCAAATGATCCCTCGGGGAGCCAGCGAGGGAAGCAGAGGGTGCATAAGGACTCACTGCTGCCAGCCCCGTGGGAATGGATGAGTAACACAACCCTTTTGTGCGACCCAAAAAAAGAGACTTTTATCCCCAAAACCTGACAGGCAACGTTAGCAGCAGAAATGGCTCACTGCATAGTGAAAAAACACACTGCTACCATCCAAACAGCCAGGGAAGGAGTTAACTGCTTCTCCCACTGGAAATATTTCCTTGCCATCATGCCTCACTTCACACTGAACGCTAAAATATTTTTCCACAGTTAAAGTGATGCTTCGCTGAGATCTCAGCACATGCAGCTCATTTCCCTGTATCTGTATAAACAAGGTAAACTTGAAACATTTGAGACTGAAATTTTCCCTGCAAGTTTCTTGTGACTAAATGGTCATTAAACTCCTTACAATCGTATCTTCTGCACCCAGTCAGGCTGCTGCAATTTAGTAATGCATTGATGGTGTTCTGACTCCCTGTGCAGGGGCTTTTTTAAAAAAATATTAAAAAAATTCAAGTGAAAGGAGTTTTTTCCTCTCTCCACTTCTCCTGTCATGCTCATTTTTCAAATCCTGAAAATTTGTCAGGAGAAAAGGCAGCTCTGAGAGGGTGCTGCTTAAAGGCAGATGTCATCCCAGACTGAGAAAATATGAAGCCAAGAGGAAGTACAAGACTTTAACCAGGAATGGTTTTAACTATGAAATTGTGATCAGGCACTGCAGCAGAAGCAAGGATGGATGAAACTATCATCTTCAAACCCTTCACTAAGAGGGGAAAAATCTCATAGTCTGGAAATGGTGCCTGATGATCCTGCCTGGTGGTGAAACAGAGCGAGGGCTGCCCTGCCTCCTGCACCAAACACGTGCTGGGGGCTGCTGCTGCACCACAGATTTCTGCAGCACTTCTCTTTGGAAGGAAGAATCTCAGGGATGAGACATACTCACACATCTGATCTGATGCACGTCAGTTCAGAGCAGCATCTGCCTGGAGCTGCAGGATACATCGCCTGCCTCCTTCTCAGAGCGCGTGACATCCCTTAGGTGAGCACTGAAGCCCTGAGAAGCTTCACTCCAAGTTTTCTTTTTCCTTGACCCCTGAATTCCTCCTGACTAGCGCTGCCTGCTTTTTCTCTGCCTGGGGCTCTGCGTTTTCCCTACAACTCCCCTGCACAGGGGGAGTCACACCCTGTCCCCAGTCAGGCCGTGGGGCTGCAATCACTGCACAGGACAGTCTCCAGGGACACCAGCGAGGATGTGCTCCAGGCAAAAAAGGCTCTTTTTTTTCTAAAAATACCAAATACAACAGTGCACAGGAGATGCTGGAGCATGCTGGCTGGGGAGATGGGACTCTCCTCCTGTCAGGCATAAGCTGATCATAACCCTCAGCCACTTCCCAGCACCACTCACCGGCAGGAGCTGCTTTTGCTGTAGGACAAACTCAAAAGCATCTTCGTGTTCTGAACAAATAAGGTCATACAGCCTTGGTTTAAATACTGGGAAATTGCAAACAGAGGCTCTGGTAACAGACACTGGTTAAATTTAACCTGTAGATTCAATTACAATCCATCACACAGAACAAATTAAGTCCATGTGATGCCAATGCTGTAGTGGATTGTGCCGTGCATGTCCTGTGACAGACACGACTGCAGTAGCTGTTTCAGGAAAGTCCTGGATGAAGGCAAGTGACCACATCATAATCTGACATATTAGTACTATTGTTTCTCTTTCCTTTTTCTATTTATACAGAGGATAATGTGGTTGGTCAAGTGCAAGAATTATTTCCCACAAGAAAATTAAGATGGCAGAATTCTGCAACTAATTATTTGCTGTGACAGTTTGAAATGAGGTATTACTGGATACCAACTGCATCAAGAAGAGGCAAGGCACTTCATTTATTTACTCTTTCTGTAGGGATCCCTTTATCTTGCCTGTTCTTTTTCTCCTCTGTGAAGATTTCCCCACCTTTCCTCACCATTTTCTAGGACAGGAAAGGTTCCAAGAACCTCCAAATTAAGAGGATTAATTTCCTTTGATATGCAAGAATAACTTTTTTTGGTAACAATTAATCAGTTTTGAATTATGCAATCTTAAAACAGTTCACATCTCCTTGCAGCAGGAAAATCTTTCCCTCAAACCCTCATGATGCTAAGTTTACCTTCCTACAGTTTAATCTTTTGCTGGCTGTTATTGTAGTTATTCCCTTTAATAGATTCAGCTTTTCTGTACTGGCGATTTATTTTTCTTCCTGCTTTATATTTCTGATATTCTTTACTGGTGGCTTTTAGCCACTTAAGTCTCAGCAAAATGTCCAGCTTCTGTCAGTCACAAACTTTAGATTTTTCTGAAATCCAGCACTAACTTCCTCCTCACACTGGTCCGCGATAAACTTTCCCCATCTTCACACCAAGACTTTGGAGAACTATTTCCTCTCTCTTAGTAACCTTCTCCTTGCAATCCTGAGGGGGTTATCCATGGAAGGGACACTGTGCTGCAACCCTACAGTGCAGAGATGGAGAGCCCTGACCCAAATTCGGTGCAGGTGAGGGTCAGCACAGCCCTCAGCAGCCCAGCAAGACCACAGGGTGTACCATGGCCATGATGCACTGACAGGCAACAAATACCTGGACCAAAACAGCCCTCGCTGCTTTACAGTCTCAATTATGAGAAAATATACGCACAGCAGCACTTGCTTTTTATCACAAGCCTTCAGGAATCAGTAAAAAGAAAAATAAAGGCAGGAACAGGCACAGCTTGATGGGTGCAGACGATGATAACTGGAATGCTCATAAACCAGTGTGGAGACACAAACGTGCTGGGAGCTCAGTGTCACCCTGGAAAAACAGCCACATCATTCTCCAAAGCAAAATAATTTGGCTGAACCCTGCAGTAATTAGCAACAAGCAATCTCTCTGGCTAGGCTTTGATCAGGGGCATGGTTTCATCTGTCTGCTAGGACGATGCCTAAGATCTTCTCTTCCCTTTTTCCCCACCAATGAAGCTCTGCTGTCACAGACACAGGGCTCAGACCCCAATCCTGCTACCACTCAGCTTCACGTTCATTATTTGCATGATCATCGTCGCTGTGGGAAGAGGGGGAGAAGCACAGAATTGCACAAGTACACACAGGATTAGAACTAAACTCCTCCTGCATACTTCCATTATCTTCGGTGTTAAAATTTGAAATCACCATGAAGAAAACAAAAGCAGAGATGCTTTGGGCAGAGGGACACTTGGATCTCCCAGACCAGGCCAAAACCTCAACAACCAAAAAACAGGAGGTGAAATGCCTGAAAACACCGCAAACACTGTAAACACTTACAATTAAAGGCCCTCTGTTGTTCTCACGGTACTTGTTCTGGAAGAAGATATAAACCACGGTGGCAGCCAGCGAGTAGAGGAAGGCGAAGACTGCGATGGTGACGAAGAACTCCGCCGAAGAGGAGAAGTCCCCTATCAAGGCGAGCGTTTCCCGGCGCTTGCCTTCACAAGTGGGAGCCTCGAAATTCACTTGATGCAACCTGGAAAACATCCCAAAGAGCAGCAGGTGAAGGACAGAAAACGGAAAGCGTTATCTGAATAAAGATGAACACATTTGCTTGGTCTCTGTCTCGTTCCTGACGTGCATTGATCCCCATGAATAACTGGGCTGTGCTCCTCAGAGCTGCTGGTACACGTGAGGTGACTTCCCTGGCAGTGCCAAGGTGAGACTGAGCACATGAACGCATCTTTTAATCAATCCCAGGGAAAAGTTTATGTTCCAGTGGTTTGGTACAACCCTCCCCATCCTCTCTGGGGTTTTGCCATGGCAACAACTGAAAAAGGATAACATGAGAAACAATTTGATTCTCGAATTCTTGCAATCCAGGCAGCAGAAAACAGGTCTTATCCTTGGTACTAAGCCCATGGGATACCTGTGTTTGGACATTCACAAATTCCTGATATAAAATTGTCTAGTGCAGAGCTACCTGTGGCTGGTAGCCCATAGGGATGTTAGCCACATAGTGCTTCTACATTAAAGGCTTTTAAAATCAAGCTGCAGCAGAAATACACAATTTGGATCAAAGAAAGAAAAAGTCTGAATGCCCTGGTTTAAGCAACCTAAGCCCTAACTTTATACTCACGCACTGTTTATCAGTGACCGAGCTAATACATTTGTAGTTCTGTCTGGAAGCTCCTGTGAGAGTCTTTTTGGCTGTAGTAATTTTAATTTCTGATTCAGAAAAAAGGAAGAGAATATATGGAGGGGTCATTTTGGCAGGTCCTGTTGCATGGCCTAGATTCACATCAGTGGGGACGTGGAGCCCAATGAGGGATCACGTTGTTCTGCTCCACACAGGGTGAGCGGAGGGGATGAAGCCAGCAGCAATTAAAGAACTGATGATCTGGTGCTGAGAAAGGATTAGGCCTTCTGGGAGACATTCCTCTGCTCAAGGGCAATTAATGTGTGCAACAGCAAGCCAACGGCAGCAGCAACAGCCATAACAATATTTGGCTAAATAAAAAGTTAATTCCCCAGAGGAAAACAAAGTACCCACAGCAGAAATCACAGAAGATGGATTAATGGATATAGGAGGATTGGATGACTTTCTGCTTTTGCTGGTCCAGACTAAATGTACCCAAATATGTAGGCAGGACCTTTTCATCAGCAGTTGATGAATAATGCCAGTTATTTGCCTCAGAGATTTTATTCCCTGTCACAGTAGTAGTGGTGGGATGAAAACAAAAACCAAGTCTGCCCAGATTGCAGAGATGAGCAGAGGCTGAATCGCCTTTCCTGCGTAAAGCCAGCAAAGCCTGATGAAATCTGAACACGAGAGAAACTCTGATGCTCATGATCAGCTTCCTGACTTCACTGTTTCCTGGCATAACTGCACACATATTTTTCATCAGGGCTTATTGTTCTTCTCTAAAATTGAGGAATAAAAGGAGAAGTAAGATTTCCTAGTGCCTGTCATGCCAATTTTGCAGTCTGGAGAGAAACCGGTATTGTTTTAACCATCACCACGATAACGGAAAGATTTGAAATGCATGATTTGCATGGTCTAAAAAGGAAGATTTCTCTGCTTTCCTCATGCACAGCTGCTTGAGTGCTGTATTGACACAGAAGGAAACTGTATTTCAAACCCCCTTGAAAACTGTGGAAGGCTCTGTGGGGTTTTCTTTGGCTGGCTGCTGTTGTTGGTCCAAACCTCCAAATGCCTGAGTAGCCTTTCCTGGTTCTTCAGTAACTCATGACATTTTCTGTGCTTGAAGGGCCACACTCAGGTACCACTGCTGCTCTTTCAGGGCCCTGCTGAAGGATGTGGGATGTGTTTCCAGCTGAGCCCAGCAAAAGCCAGGCTTTGCTGCAATGGGGGGAGCAATGGTTTTGTCACCTCCTCCCCTCACATCACAGGCACGAGCACTGTGAAATTGGGCTGAGATACATTAAATACAATCCAAGTGCTTTGGGGAAAAGAAAAAGAAGAACAAGGCAATTCTGCATGCATTTTACAGTGGGGTTTTTTCCCCCTCCCCAGGAGTTCTGAAAAGCAGACTGGACAACACAGGCAGCAGCTCAAAATCCTGTGCATATCAGAGGAAATAACTTAGGGAATGTTTTTATCCAGATTCAGACTGGAAGTTGCCCCTTGGACTGTCTAGAGTCAACACAGCCCAGTCTCATCATCAACAACCACCAGCCTTTACAAAACATGGTAAAACAACTGAGATCACTTTCCTTTTCTATTCTGTTTTCCCGACTGCACCTTAATTCTGAATCATAAGCCAGAAAAAAAATGTTCATACATTAACATCACACTTGCACCTTCCCAGCAGTGCTTTTGTGGCCAGGCACCTGTCAGGGATACAAGATCACAGGAACCTTCTTCCATCAAGTTATTTTTATTCACTTGCTTTTCTTTTTAGATTTCCCTGGCCTCTAAGAGGATGTGCAGTAATTGGTGCCTCTTGTGGCCACCTCACCTCTGCTAAAACAACCGAGATCTGTTGTGCAAAGGGCCCCAAAATAGACCATGATTCAGACCTGGGAAGAGGAGATGTGTCAGGGAAGAGAAGTGAGGGAGCCAAGCCCTGCGGTGGTTGGGGTGGATGCTGACATTACATGATACATCTGAAAAGTTTCTTTAAGGCAGGGGAGGATCAGTGACAGAAAATCCAGTTTCACTAATCGAAACCTCTTTGATCTGGAATGGCATCTCCAAGAGAAACTCTGATTTTTTTTGCACTGATGTTGCTGAGTCAGCCTTTCTGGGGGCAGGATTGTTTGGTGATGACTCACAAAACATTAATTGCCTCTGCCTCCCACTTTTGATATAATTCTACCTATTCTGTCTCTTACTTCCCCTGACTTGCTCTTCTGTCATCTTCTCATTGTTTACACCCCACTTTTTCCTTCAAGTCATCCTTGGCCAGTGCCTTCCTTCTGCTGCTTTTCCAATTTCCAGCACCACCCCTGCATTCCACCTTTGCCTCTCCATTCCCTAAACAAAAGTCGGAGCCCCGAGAGTGACCCTTTGCAATCACACCCTCTGCACTCTGTTAACATTTGTTGGGCTGCATTAACAAGAGCGATTTTCACTGATTGATGGACAATGCAAATAAGGAACACAACAGTAATGAATTTACTTAATTAGGGAAACCTTTCCGCCTCCAAGTTCCTCCAGGGTTTTTTTTTGCCTTGCACTGCTCTGAGTACTGCTATTAATTCAAAAATAAAGCTCCTGACTTTGGAATGTGACCTTGCACCCCACACTCAGCAGAGCAGCACCAAGGTCATCCTTGCTGCCCATCGTACCCAGCACCATCCCTTTCGTTAACAGCAACCACCGTGGCCAAGGCATCCCGGCCCGTTTTCCCTCAAATTCACTTCAATCTGAAGCAAGTCCACCAAAGGCAGTCAAGTTTCACTGATGAAGTCACAGTAATTAAGGGCTTCTGAGGTTTCTTCCACCATTTGGCAAACTTTCCGTTGCCGTGGGAAATATGATGACAAGACAGCTGTATTGTCTAGCTTGACAAGATCAAAAGAGGGCAGGGATGTTTTACAGCGAAAAAAGGGATTTTTTACATCGTTCCACAATAGCAAAGAGCAGTTACATTTTCAGACACTAATTACCCTTGCTCTGAAAACAATACATGAAGCCAGACACGTTGAACAAAGCTACAGCTGTTACGTGTGCGTGGGGGAGCAGAAGCTGCGCTCTCCATGTGAATGCAAAGTCGCCTTTTCTTCCTGAACTTCCTCAGTACAATATTCAAGCCACAGCTTTCTTTTAATCACAGCCCACCATTTTTGGAGCAGCTTAGCTCCCCTGCTGATCCTTGAGCATGGAAATGGTCAGAGCTAAGCGCCCCAAAGTCCTGTCCTGTCCCACGTCTCACTCCTGATCTCGTCTGACTCACTCCTGCAATGCACACAGGGCTCAGACTTGGAGCCAACAGAACATGCAATTAGCACAAGAATGTGCCCAAATGTTATTGATGAACCAGCACAGATTTCCTCTCCTGGGCTTCGATCAGTGTGTGGATTGATAAATAACTGATCAATTTCTGCCTCCAAAAATTCTCAATGGGGGTTAGTGTTTCTCCATTCCTTTACTAGGATATGGTGAAAAACAGGCAAAAAAAAGCTCTCTGTTTTGGCAGGTTGTCCTATTTTCTGAAAATAGCATCTTGTAATCCACCCTCCAACCTGTCTACAACATGCTGGAACAAAATCTGCAACACCCACACACGTGCTTGCAAGAAGCCAGAGATCCATTATCTTTTCATTGGGCTTTATTTCCCCCCCACTTGTTTCTGGTAGTCAAACTGTCAATTGTCTTTACTGTCTGCAAATCCCTGAGAGAAATACATCGCTAGAAATGAGTTATTGCAGCCGAGCTTGTGGAGGGGTTTCTTGGGAAATGTTTATCGCGGCTGATAATCTCCAAAATGAGGGGAAAATGAAATTTCAAAATACAGTAGTGAAATGCTGACATGCACAGAGCCCCTCAGCAAGTCAAACTGCTCTGCTGAGGCACAAAAACGTGACAAGGGTTTACCTTTCCTTTCTCTGGGATACAGAGTAAAGGCATTTCTTTTAGTTAGCCCTGAAAACACAGGAATTCCTTCATTTCAGAGGACTGTGCTGGTGTGCTCTGACACTGGTGCCTCCAGCCAGCCAGTCCCTGGGCAAATATACCTTTTTGTGGTGCCAAACAGGGATTTTTTGCAGGTTTAGTGGAAGAGCACAAATAAATGGGAGCCTTTCCTCACACAACAGAGCTCATCATTCCTGTAAAACCCCTCTGGAGATACTGCCTGCATTAAGAAAAACAATTCAAAAGACATCTGTAACAGTCAAGAGAAAGTAGAAATCTGCCGGCAAATGAAAAGTCTTTAATGAAATTGGGGTCCACTGACTCTTCCAATGTTCTCCATAATCTGCTCCTCTCACTGCAAAGAACATTTCCCCAGTGCTGGGCATTCCTGAACGCTTGGTGATAACCCTGGCTATCTGAAGGCTGCTCGCACAGCAAGGAACAGGGTTCCTTCCAGTCTTTGGGAGGATGGACAGAGGGAGCTCTGCAGCTTTCTCCTCCTCCTCCTCGTCCTCCCAGATCTGCTCCCCAAGGACAAAGTTCTGAGCGGGAGAACCCTGAAGCAATGAAGCCATTATCCAGCAATTCCCACAGGATCTGAATCTTTGAAAGTCCTGCATATGCCACAGCCTTTCAAAACTCTGAGACGCTTATCCATCCCTTCTGACTATCCCAACAGTTTTCCATACCTCACTCTGCCAGCTGCCCCAAAAAACAACACCCTTGCAGACTTCCCAGCACCCAGAGGTGCCTTCAGTACCCTCCTCCCCTACACAGCAGCAGCACATTCGTTTCTACCACATACCTGTCCCTACAAAATCGGTTCATTTTTCTCTGGAGACAGAAATCAAAATTAAAATTCTCCAGCTGACTCAGCAATCCAAGCCTGGTCTTTTGTTTCTTTGCTTTCTAGAGGAAAAAAGAATAGACTTGGCTGATCAAAGAGTATTTGAAAATATTTCACTTTGAACTTCTGCCCGCTCAATAAAACCTCTCCATTTATTAAAAAAAAATATTCCAAAGCCCACATCACTCTAGAATTATTCAACACTTCCAGTCATTTCACACAAGTACATACATCATCTTGCAAATATTTATTATTCCTAACTCCTATCCTGGACGTTTGAACGTCCTAAAGATCTTCTCTTTGTCACAGCTGACTTCAGCTTATACCCATCCAAATCCATGTCCAGAGCAGCATGACCAAAACCAACCTCAGACGACACTGCTGGGGAGCTGACCAGAAAAGCTGCAACAACCTACACTCTTTTCTGGTTTGTGTCCAGTCAAAATAATGGAAAATATTCCCCTCCTCATCCTTTCAATTTCTTCTCTTGCCAGGCTCCCAGCCCTCACTGGCACACAGCTGTGCTGCAGATGTTTGGCCAGAACTATTTTCCCACAGCCTGAGACCCCCAGGAAGAGAAGCTACACAACCCTTTTGAGGATGGGGTCTGAAGACATTGGGACAGGGACAACACTGGGGAGAAAGCACCGGGGCCACAGCCCAGCCTGGGATCCCTCCCGCAGGACCCAATCCCAATGGCTGCAGGCACAAAGCTCTTGGGAAACAGCCTGTACGGCATTCCCGGGGAAAGGAACACCCCAGCCTCGTGCCAGCCCTAGGAATGAGCCTCCCCAGCCTGTGCGTGTAGCAGGAAAGCAAACCCTACTACTCCAGCGTAGCACCCAGGAGCCAACACAGGCTCATTATAGAAAAACCCCCGCCGGGAGCGCTCGCAAAGCTGAGTGGGTGATCCCAACCCCACTTCCAAGCCTACATCCAAGACCCAGATTTATCTCCCGAGATAATTTCACAGCTCTTCTCAGGAACACATGCTTTTCCTTTCACCATGCAAGCAGAGCACAGTGCTCAGACATGCTCCCCCAGTCTTTACAACCCAAAAACCTTCCCAGATTGGGCACTTACTCCTTTGTGGCTGTCTTGGACTAGAGACAACCACAGACTAGTGGCACTATGCTCTGATTTCCCTTCACTGAGATATCTTCTTGGGACAAACTGCTTTCTAGTCTCTGGGAAGCTTTGCTACTATCTCTGAAGGAAGGTGACCCTTAATTATCCTTAAAAAAAGTCATTGCGTTCATGGAACAAGGCGAATTAGAAGACCTGGAAATGCCACTGGCATATGTTTGCATCACCACATAAATAAATATCCAGTGTTACCTGGTCCCACCACAAGATCCTGGCTGAACCCATGGCTCTCATGTCCCTCCTGCTGCCCTCCCCTCCGCACAGACACAGGAATCAGCTCCCAAACTAAGAAGCTCCTGTCAGAGCCAAACAAAAGCTTCCACTTGGAGAAAGATCTACAGAAATCTAAATATCTACAGATAAAACACAAGCAGTAGAAATCATAAAGAAAAGGCCTAAAAAAGTAACTGAATCTCGTAAGGCCATTTCTGAGAAGTGGATGTACCAAATTCCTGGGCAGTGTTTTTGCACGGAGCGATGTGGGACTGCTGATCCCCTGCTCCTGCACCCCAACACATCCTGCTGCTGCTCACATCAGTCCAGAGCTCTGACACCACCCCCAGTTCACCTTCCCTTCCACAATCAAATGGGCTATAAACTCCGTGTAGAAGTATTCCAAATTCTTGGGCATCACCTGGTGTTCAGCCAGAAGCACCTGAAAGCAGAAATGCTTTGCTCTGTGGCAAGCAGTGTTCACACACATTTTAACCCAGACCTACAAACCCTGAAAGCAGCAATTTCACCCCAACACCAACTGAGATAAACGCAAGACCAATTACAGAAGATGCAGCAACA
Source organism: Acanthiza pusilla (assembly GCA_036630365.1). Taxonomy (NCBI): domain Eukaryota; kingdom Metazoa; phylum Chordata; class Aves; order Passeriformes; family Acanthizidae; genus Acanthiza; species Acanthiza pusilla. Next base: position 7,130,909 of record JAXCHO010000001.1, read on the forward strand.
TTTAGCCCTTTGTATTTCAGCGCTACTTTGTACTTAACCATAATTTTCTCAAGTATATTGCCCTAATGTACTTAAAGCAATCAAATTGAGTTCTCTGTAGAGTTTTATGGCACAATTCCAATGAAATTCCTAGTCACAGTATTTACATTGGAAGGATGTGATAAACCCTTTTCTCAGGGCTCCTGCACAGGCTGAGCAGGGCACGGGGCAGGAGCCAACACCTGGGGGTATGCTGATGGATTTGAGGACAAATTGCCAGCACCTTCACACCCTAAACAGCCCAGGAAGTGTGAATCCAGAGAGGACAGAGAGTGGGGCTGTGCTGCACGGGCTTGGATGCACATCCTCTCCAGAGTCAACCGAATGGAAAATATTGCATTAAACTCCTGGCAAATAAATTCATGTGGAATCCAGGTGTGAGAGGAGACGAAAGACATCCCATGTATCCCATTCCCTACAGTCCTGGGGAAACCTCCAGGGCTGTGGCACAGCAAATGCACATTTTGGAGCAGGGGAAAGGCGAAGGGTGTGTGTTTGATTGTCCCCAGTTGGGTCACCGTGTGCCATCCGAGCTATGGGATCAAATGGCGAAGGGTAGCTGCTTTGGTTGCTTCAGTACTGACAGCAGGAAAATGTGCAAAAATAAAGGGAAGTTGCCTAAAGTCTGACTTTTAGGAAAAGCCTTTGTGGCAGGCTCAGATAAAACACCATCACTGCACAATACCGCAGAGACTATTCATGAATATATATTAAAAATTCAAATTGTGAAAAAGCTGCATAGATTAACAAATCCAAAAGCAACTTCCACTTTAAGAACAAATTTGGCCTAAAGAATTAATGAAGAATTTTGCTGGCACTAAAACAGTGTTAAGCATAAAATACAGCTCTGTGAAGAAAAATCAGCCAGACTGGATCAACTGGACCATCCAAATTCATCAAAAATCCAATTTTTGAGACTTTGCCACCCTTGGGCTGCAGCTTCTTGGCTGTTAACAAAATAGTTTGACCCAGAAGCCAAGCCATCCAGGCCAGCCATCAAATTGTGGGGACAGTGAGTGGTCTCTTGCTTCAACACCACAGCTGCGCTGAGGACCACACGCACGGGGTCAGCCTCAAAGAGAAGCTGAAGATGTGGTTCTATCAGATTTCTGGTCATTTTCTATAGATCTCACCCAGGTACAAAGGGTAACTGAAGCATCTCTGGTCCCTCACTTGTGAGAAAAGGGCACTTGCCTTTATCCACAGCTCCAAAAGTGCAAACTGGCAGTAATGACTATTCTTTGGTCAAGTCGCCAATCTTGACGATTCCTACAAAGTGGGGTTTGGAGACTGTAATTGGGGTCAGGAGGAGGCTCTCAAAACTAGAAAAGTCACAAAGTCATCCTTACTTTTATCTGTTTTAATCAAACAAGCAATAATTACATCAAACTCTGACAACAGGAATTAAATTGTACGTTGTGCTCGTGGGCAGCTGCTGCTGCAGACCACAGCTGCCCAAGGAAAAAAGCCAATTTTCTCCCATTCTGCTGTCCTCTTTGTCTAAACACACTATCCCCAGAGCCAGGGCGGTCCTTGAAGATGCGTGGACATCACAGAACACTGATTTGCAGTCTTTAATTACTTCAGTAGTCTGTAGCCATGCACAAGCAAGCAAAAATCACATCAGGGCTCTGAATTATGGGATGCACTCCCTAATCACTAGAGCCAGTTACAAAAATGTGAAATATTCTTTCCTATTACAAACTATGCTCATTCAAAGCTGAAAAGAAAAGTACTTATTCTGCAGACCTGGATCACCTTTTCCCCAGCCTGGGAGACAATCTAAGGGCCAACAGCTCTAACTAAACCAACAGCTCATTGATCAGGGCTCAGTTTGGCTTTGCAAGCTCCATGTTCACGTTGCTTCCAGACTCGCCTCTGTACAGAGACTTGACCAAGGTCTCTGATGCCTTCACTGCCAAGGAAATGCTGGGGCCATACTTTAAATAGCACACAAAGTTCTTGCATTCACCTCACAATGGCATAAAATCTTTTAACTGGCTTTCCATGGGGGGGAAAAATATAGATTTTAAAAAATTGAGCTGCAATTTTCCGGATAGCCCTATAAATTGCCAGAACGCACAAATCACAGCTGAGGGGAAAAAAAGTCTATTTCCTAGTTAAAAATACATCTTAATGCTTTAGTTTGCATCATTAAGTCATATTAAATATGAAGCTACTTTTGTGAAGGTGTCACAATCAGAGACATTTGTAGCTTGAAGGATTTCCTGAATTTTACTCAGCAGGATGCAACATTAGCGTCCTCATTCACACAATTTCCAGTTTCCACTAACAGTAGTTAAAACCTAGAAGTCCTGGTTAGGCAAATTATTCATTAAGAGGTCAAAATTAGGTATAAAAACACTGCTGAGATCAGGGTATGAAACAGTTGTGGAAGATGATTAAAGTCATGACTGAGCCCTCAGTGCCCATCCTGCAAAGCCAGTTTATATAACAGGGATATTGGTGAAAATCTCTGATGTAGTATTGAACACTTTTCCTCATCAGTTCAGCTGTTAGCCCCAGCTCTGTAGTGCTGGATGAGGACACAATTTGGCAAGAAAAGGGATTAAACTGATGCAGCTATTGCAGATCCAGAAGGGACCACAGTGCCCACTCAGCCTGTGCTCCTCCTCGCTGAACTCCTCCTGATCACTCCTGCTCGAGCAAAAGCAGCTTCTCAAAAGCGCCAAGTTATGTCGCAAGAAGTTCCAGGGTGGAGATTCCTCCCTTCATTAAGCTGGGATGGGTCATGCAGAGTTTAACCTGCACCTCTCACCTTCCCGGGAGCTCTGCCAAATCTGCCTGGGAATTGGGGCATCCACATTTTGGCACAGAGCGCACCTGAAGCTGGTGCACAACTCCTGCTGGCTTGCTTTTGCTCCTGCCTACTCACAGGAGGTTTGTGAGGCCACAGTCTGGTTTTGAGGCATCTTCTGTATGATGAAGACATCCAAAATAAAACACAAACCTTAAGGAGTTTAGCTGACTCAGGGACTTTAGTCCTTCTTGTCTCCAAGCTCCCAAGAAGTCTGGGAGGACAGCCTGCCGTAGTTGCCTAAAAGTAAGCACTGCTGGCAACTACTCAGCTGAAAGACTTTCTATTTATCAGCAGCTCTCAGTCTCCCAGCCATCACAGACATTTATAATCTTTGAGCCAAAATGTCCTTCACTTAATTCTGAAACAAGATTTACTATGAATGGATGACAAAAAATAGAGGGACAGTACAGCCTGGCACAGCAATGTGCCTTTTCCAAAGGAAGATAGATGCAAAGCTCAAAAAGTTAGATGTTTTCTCCTTAATTATAATTTGTAGCTTCTAAGTAGGCAATTTAGACCTGGCTGTCATATTTCCAGTGAAATAGACTACCCAGTGCATGCAGATGAGGTGAACACTTTCAAGATTGCTCAATGGGAATGTCTTTATTCAAATGAGATGCTTAAAGTGAATGAAAAAATCCCATAAAACACAATTTCCTTTCCCTTCAGAAGGAAGAATCATTTCAAGAGACAGCTTTACTAGAACATTGGAAAGATACTAATAGGTGATTTAGAAAAAAACTGAAAACATTTGTTTTGCTCACTGCTGTGATACCAAGATGTGGAAACATGTATTTCCACCAGGCTCTCACATCAGCACCAGCAGGAAATCCCAATCCCACTAGGAAGTGTGGCTCAGTGCCCCTAACACCTCTGCACACACTGCACCTAATCACTGCCTTAGGGGAGACTGCTAAAAAATTAACAATATCATCCTCCAGGCCAGTATTTCCCAAGAAGTTTTCAGGATGAATGCCTCAAGAAAAGACAAGAGGTACTCCAAATGAATTCCCACACAGCATTTGACTTGGGGATACACTGTGCATGTAGGCTGGGTTAAAGCACCTCCAAAAGCTGCAGGCACAGAGATTTTAGTCCAGGGTCTGCCTCAACACTTAACAGGCAGCACATTTAGGGGATTGCATTGAGATGGTTCTCCCTTCCCATTGCCCTGCAGTTAGGCAAATAAAAAGACTTGCTTTTAGGAGGACTGATGTAAAAAACCTTAAAATAGTGAATACCAGTAACAAATACCTACACAGTATGTACTATTCGATCAGTTATTATCAAAATTAACCCAAGGAATAACAAAGTACAAGACAAAAATGTTGCTGGGATCAGAGAAAATAATAAACAAATAGGACTGTCACCAGGACTCTTATAACAGACAAAAAATATTGCTTCAGGGCACTTGGATAAGTGACAAATCCAATCTGAAAGGGTGATGGACTGTGAGAGTAACAAATAATTCCAAGATGCTGACTTTTTTTCCACCCACCCCTCAAAGAATCATTGCTGGAGTGAGGGCCAAGCTGCTGAACATCCTAATGTGTGCCAAATTTGCAACAGACTCTGTATCAAGCACGGATCCTAATGCTGAGAAAAACTGCTAGTGTGTGGCCAGAGAAATTGATTCCCTATTTGAACTTGTAAAACTTTCCAAATGCATATACAGGTATCCAGAAGAATGACTGATTTGTGCTTCAAAACATGAGGAAGGAAATAAATGCTTTGTGATAAAACTAGAATCAGGTAGAAATGAGAAAAAAACTTCAAGTGACTATTTGAAACATCCTTATAAATATCAGCTTAGGCATGGCTGAGTCTGGCAGGATCTGTAGGAAAGTGTGGCAGAGCTCCAGGAGACACTGATGGAGGATATTAGGGTTTAGACTTTGGGTTTATTTCCACATTACAGGGTGACTACAGGGTCATGGACTTCAGCTGCAGGAAGCAAATGAATCGGTGTAGTTGTGGATGGAAAAAAATCCATCTCATCTCCTGTTCCAGGAGAGATGGTGGAGCCAGATTTGGGGTCAATTACCTCAATACTGGTGGGACTCTTGGGTGGTTACAGGAGCTGTGGCACAGGGCATCCCTCAGATGGGAATGGCTCAGCCTCCCCTAGCTCCTGGCATAGCAGCCCTGCACAGGCACCACCACTTGGGCTTTTCTCCATCTCCCAGCCGTGCCCAAGCAGCACTGCACCACATAACTCTGGGGGTCTCTGTGATTACTGCAGTTATGTGCTTCTCCTTCCTTTTCAAAGGGCAAATTTATCCAAGTCCAGAATTAAACTGAGAAAGTGATTCCAGTAGAAAGGAGAAGCAGCCACCTTGTGAAAAAGGTTTCTTTGGGTTTTCCTTTTGGTGCTCCACAGTTTCCTGCTCTCAGAGTTACAACAGCAGTAAGACAGCACAGGAGACAAGCACAACTTCCCTAAAGCCATTACTTTAGGGAAAAAAATCAAGGAAAAATTAATATTAGTTTAAAACTTCAAAACTCCCTGTCTAGTGGTATTAATTATTTGGTACTAATTATTTCTGTTGGACTAATATATAATTTATATTTCTTGCTGTAGAATTTTGCAATTTGTAGGCTGGAGCTCAGGAAAATCTCCATAAGCAGGTGTGAAGATGCTGCTCCTTTGTTTTGGGAACATTTAGAGCTACCTGCTGTGGAGTGCAGTGCTGCTTCAGTGCATTCAAGACTGGCCTGGGGCTACACAAATCACTGCTTTGAAGTGCTTTGGCACCCCCTGTGTTTCAGTCACACATCCCCACACCCCACCAGCACTGGTTTTGCCCTCCTGCATCCTCCTTTTCTTTAGCTCAGGGGATTGGCCCCAGAAGCTCATGGTCACAGTGCCTTTTTTTTCTTCCCCATCCTTTTTTCCCATCCCTTCAGCCTGGAAAATTCCCTCCCCATTCTGATCTTACTTTAATAGGAACATTTTCAGACTCCTTCAATCTCATTTCCAAAACATCCAAACCTTCTTCCTTTGCCAAGCTGTCCTGTTCAGCCTTACCACTTTGTTTACTAGCTTAAAGCTCCTGACACTTGTCATCTACTGGCCAAGGTCTAGCAGTTCATCTTTTGGGAGAAGAAAACAAAGCCTCAAACTCACAGCAACAGGAATGAAAGCAGCTGGTGGCACGGCTTTCTTCATTTCAAGCCATGCTGGAAGGTGCAGCTCATAAAAAGCAGCGCTCAGGTATTTGATTGCTTCAGTGTCACTGCTGACAGCCCCAACAGCAGCAGGGCGTCAGAAGCTCGGCAGCTTCTCTCCTTCCACCTACACCTCCCCCAGCTGACAGCCAATAATCAGGACTGTGAAGGCATTTGAAAGGAAAATGCCATGTGAAGATGGACCTGAATGCAAGACAACCGGTGGGAAACTCATCCTACCTGCACAGTGCCTACAAGCCCCTGCAGGGAAATGAGCCTCAGCCTCAGGAGCACAGCCTTGATTAGAGAGCCTGAACTTTTCTGAACTGCCTTTTCCAAGTGTATTCCCTGCTCTGAGGTGTTACCTTCCCCGCCTAATCCCACTGCTGTTTTTAGAGCATCCCATCTCCATCCTGTGGAAGGAGCACTGGAGAAAAGCAAAAAGAGCAAACACACGAGAAAGTCACAGGAATATTTAGATAAAACACGGAGATGACACCAAGTTCCACAGGTAGCACTGGGCCAGATTTTCCAGGCACACATCTGCTGCCTCATGTAATCTGCACATCTCTGGACACTTTTTGCATGTGCCTCAGGTTTGCACACAAAATCCCAAACTGCACAAGATCTGAGCATCTTCATGCTTCTCCTAAAACAGCAGCTGGCTAAGTGTCATCTCCCCTCTCACCTGCACATTTCAGGTGTATTTATACCACGTAGCCAACCACCCCACTGCAATGCCACACATCCCATCTGTGCATGCTGAGTTCAAGGGCCAGCCACAGCCTCAGCTGGATCCCTCCTGCAAATAAACCTTACTTTGCATCATCTCTGCAACATGCTGGAATGTTACAATTACCCAGCAATTATTTCCAGTTTTCTAATAAGCAAGACTGTGGGAAATTGCAGATCCAGCCACTTCCTTCTAGAAACAATGGTTGACTCGCCTGGTGAAACACCAGGAGACACTTGATGGCTACTTCTCTCTGTTTTTATTAACTTTTAAAATAAAATACTGTTTTATAATCATGCAAACTAAAAGCACTTCACTACAGGGTGTATTTGTCATGAATGTTGGAGAAATGACCTATTTGGAAGAAAATCAAATTACAAATTCACATAACTCAATTTTCAGGATCTCTCCTATGCATACTAAGCAGAAATTAAACAAAATGTAGACAAGTTCAAGACAAAAAATAAACATTTGTAATACCAGGAAACATGACTTTTTGGAGTAATAAATGTATGTCAAGCAAGAACAACATTTCAAGGAATCAAATTCAGCTCCCACTGTTTGGAATTTGCTATATCTTAGAACATGTTAAAGAAATGGATGCTTTCAAGTCTGGTCTGTGCATAGCAATCATAAGCAAAACAGCATGTGATTTCCCAAGGAAGCAAAATAATTTTAGAGTCATAGTGTACTAGACTTGAGATTGAATTATGCAGTCTTTTCTTAATCATCTCAATTCCTTGAAGAAATTACTTAAACAAAAGTGAACGGTTTCTGCAGTGGACTTGACATATCTAAAAACAGAAGACTGTAGATGTTCTTTTGAAGCAGGATCTTAAATGGCATAAACATTACACACATAAATATATATATATATGTATATGTATATGTGTAGCTGCACTACAGTTTTTAGATGTACTTAAAAAACATAAAAACTGTTTTCCTAAATCACTAAGTTTAAAGCATTCAGACACCAAGACATGCAAACAGGCAATTAGTAAAATTTTCAAAAAGCATTTCAAAATTGTGGTTCAAACTCATTTTGGTTTTTTGCTTCCCCCTCCCTTGGAGTAGCTATTTCAGATCCTTGCTACTGCAATGGATGGGAATCCTTTCTCACTTCCAGCTTAGTTAATGGCTACACTAGAGTTAACAGATATTTTGTCCCCATTTTTTATCTTGGGATGATGTGTTGTTTCATTTTTCCTTGCCTGCCATTTTCCACTCCCTGAGCTTTCCCAGCCCCCCAGGAATCTCTCTTCTCCTTCGCTGAGCTCCCATTCCCAGCAGTTCCCATGGCCCCAGGTCCATCCAAACCCATTCCTCCTGCACACCCAGAGGGAAATTCTGGAGGCCCAGACCGGTGCTTGACCAAAATCTGCTCTAAATGATGGAAACCCCCGCGAAGCTGGGCCAGCCCGAGCCCCGAACCGCCGCGAGCCCCGCGGTTACCTGAAGGGGTAGGCAAAGGCTATGTCAATGCTGAGGTCACTCTCGGACTTGTTTGCACAGTCCACACTGAGGCGCAGCTCTCCAGAGTACCCACCGCATGTTGCAAATGCAAAGATTGCAAAAAGCTGTCAAAAACAAACAACATTTTTATTTCATTTCGTTTCAGCGACCAGCACAAAGCAGATCCATGCAGTAGCTCTTGCTGCAGCACAGGCCCCCTCGGGTCAGGTTATCCATCACTCCCTGCATTTAAAGCTTTGCCATTTATTATTCCTGCACCCTTCCCAAAAGCAAATGCAAAGAACCACCAAACCCGAAGCTGTGCTGCCACACAGACACACACATCACCCTTTGTCCATGCCAGGCATCTCAGCTCTTTCCTGCTGCCTTGAGCCCCATTTGGGATTCACAACCCAGGCAATTTTTTAAATCACCGCACTGACAGGTGAGATTGGACAAGAAGAGAAGGATGAATATTGACGTGGCATAATGAGTCACTCTTAGCCCAAACAATACTGGCAGAAGTATTTAAAAGGTGCAATCACAAGTAGCAATAGCAGATCAAGTTCACACAGCCGCCATCCCATTATGTGGCAAAACACAGAACTGAGCTGCTCCTCTCCCAGTTCATGTATGACTTAGAAAAAAAACACAGTATTTTTAAAATTATTTTTCCTAAATTACTACCATAATCCAAGGTGGACACAGAGGCGAAACAAACTGACAGCAAAACAGAAAGAAATTCCAGACTTTGGCTAACATCAGGCAAACTGGAAAGGAACAAAGAGCTTGGGTGGCTCTGATGTAAACCCATATCACATCTTCATCTTCCAGGAGAAAAATAATGAAGGAGAAAGTATGTAGAGCAGAGACACATCAGCATTTATATCAAGGGTTCAGAAAAAGGAATTGGATGCAGGCATAGGTGTCTTAAAACATCATTGATGTGGGCTTCCTTGGAAGACCCTGAGCAGAAGTGGGGGCAGTTTATTTATGCAGTTGTAATTTAAACTAAAAGACAGGTTAGATTTTGTTGATTGAAGCACTGTACCTCTGAAGTAACACCATTAGCTTTAACAGAGTTACTGTGAGATCTACAGAGGGATAGATATGGGAAATGACAAGCAAATGCCCAATTCCAGCCACAATTATATAAGCTAAAAATCAGCAACCCAAAGGAAACAAAGAATGCACACATCTTGGAAAGAAACCATGTTCTTGGACACTGAAAAATTATGCAGCAAGCAGATGTAATGGCAAAATAACAGAGTGAAAATATAATAAATAGAAAAACTAGGTATTTTCTTGCTGCACCAGGCTTTGCAAAACATGCCATTAATCTTAGTTCTCCCAATTTGCAGCATGAGCAAAGCCTCGAGTTTCACCACCCTCCTTGGAATTTGGCTTTGCATGTGCACCTTTTCCCCCGAGAGTGACAGATTATAGAGGTGACACCTGAGCACTGGGGCAGGGAGAGCCCCCCTGGCTGCAGGGCGATGTGCTGAGCATGATGGAGCACAGAAAAACGATGCAAGTTCCCACCTTGCTACTCACTTCCAATGTGATTAGGGCATATCATATATGGAGGGTAGATTTGCAAAGGTATTTAGGTACCTAATGACAAGAAAAGTTAATAAAAACTTTGATCGAATAAATTCTTCTTGCAGAGCTCGCTGCAAAAAAGGAAAGCTGAACTTCACCATGAACTGACTTGTTAAATATGGGCCTCAAAAATAAATGTTTTCACTACAACTTAAACAGTGTTTCTTCACCCTAAATGAGACACTTCCTCTGTACACACGAGAAGTTTCTGCCCTTACATGTAGCACAGCACTGCAAATCAGCATTAATCACCTCAGGTTAATTTGTGAGGTGATGTCAGAAAACAATATATTAAGGAGAGCAGGAGAGAAAGCTGACCTGCTTTCTGGCCTAATTAACAGAGTTGCAAATGCCAATGTTTTGCAGGTACATAGAGAGGCACAAAGATTAACAGTGATATATAAAGAGGGAAAGCCTGTGGTGTGAGACAGGCCTGCCATAAAGGAAGAGCCACCACCTCTCAGCTACAGCTCTCAGCAAGGGGACAAGCAGAGAAAAGAGGTGCAATTGAAATGCATCTCCTTTAATCACGCATTGGAAATCAGCATAATGGTTCCCATCACGTTGTTTCACCAAGGGCACAGAGCCATGCCCAAAAACACAGCTCAGGCTATTCCTTCCCAGGAAGCATCTCCTCCAGAATTCCCAGTTTCTCCCCTCCCCTATTGAGAGCATCTCTGACAGCAGGCTCAGGCACCTGGAGCCTTGTACTTTCAGAGTTCAGAGCCAGCCTTTACTCACCCATTAGCCCCCGAATTAGCTCTTAACCAGAGGCTTTTCAGATGCCTTCACTGGTTCAGCAAAGCCCTCCAGGCACAGCCACCAGCTCCCACCCCTACTCTGCTCCAAGCTCCAGGCAGCACCCCCAGGGCAGGTGAGAAAGGGAACAGGACCATGCTTTGGACTTTCATACCAAACTTCAGCAATGCCTCAGCCAACCCAAGCCGGGCTCCCTGCTGGGGCTGGATCAGATGTGCTGATGGCTGGGGTCACCCAGCTGCCAGTGATGCCCAGCCAGCTGCCACAGCTGCGTGCTGAGGATGTGAGGCACCTTTTGGAAGCATATTTACAGTTTCCATCGAGGGAGAACAGAGTGAGGGCTGTAAATCAGTGGTATTTCCCTGGGGTGTTTTGGCCAAGCAGCAGCATAATTCTCCTCCCCCTCCCACCTCTGCATTTCCCCTTTCTCCCCACTCCCCCCCAAATTGTGCTGCTTTATGTTATCAGAGGAGCGCCCGCTGCAATAAGCCAAGAATTACTCGCTGGTTTTTTGTGCACACAGTAATTCTGTGGCCATTTCAGGAATGCTGTAAACACCACTGTATTTTATTAGAGCAGGATTTGTGTAAATGGCAGTTGTAAACCCCATAATGGGAGCTTTATGGGCCAGATTCAATAAAACCTCCATCTGTGAGATAATTTTATTGAACCTGGCTGCTCTGAAATTGAAAAGTTTATGGAGAAAGGGAAAGTGTTTCCCTATGTTCCTATTTACTCTTTGCCTATAAATCCACACTCAGCACCAGCCCTATCAGCAGTGTGCATGCATTCTGCTTCTCCCCTCCACATGAGATAAATCTCCCCACGCACAGTTACCTCTGGCTATCACACGGCTGCTGCCTCCCGAAGCTCAGGCTCGACAGCCAGGACTGTGCCTGGCTCCCCTGGAGTGGGAGTGGGAGAAACACAGCGCCCTGGAGGCAACAAACCCTCGCTGTGCCAGGAGCACGGCAACCCTGCCTTCTCCTGCAGCTGCAGGTATTGCCTTGCCATGGTCACACAGTGGGGAGCTTGGTGCCTTCACCTGTGCCTGGAGGGAACTGGGAAATGCGAAATGCCTGTCCCCAGACTGGGACAGCGGTCCCCATTCCATAGCTCAGGGTGTGCCATGGAAGTGTTACCAACCCACCCCATGAGGTGGGAGGGAGAGAAAAGGACATTATTTGTGCTCCCCAGCACAGACTGGAGCAATGCACGTCTCCCATGGCCAGCCCAGCCTGGCTGGATCATTGCCCCTCTTTCTCACCCCTCTTCCTCATGCTCCCAGACAGAATGCTGACAACACAATGAGCTTCTGCAGAGCGACTAACACCATTCCCAGATCCTGTTATGACGATATTCCCTCTTTGGCCTCCAGCCTGGGCCCAGACTATTGGTATATTTTTGTAAGGAAGTTGGGTAAATCCCACAGTATAACTTAACCAACAGAAATCATATTTATTATGGTTCTGTGCAGCAATAAACCAGCCTTCCCTGTCAAATCAGACGAGCATGTTTTAAAGACCAGTTGGCTCCTCAGCACTCTGAGAAAAAATAGCAATGCAATACCCAGCAGAGCACATCGCTGCTTCCAACACCAGCGCAGGGCAGGGAAAGGTTCATCATACGATTTATACGATCACCTCCCTTCTTCCAACGCCAGGTTTCAACGCAGTGGCAGCAGATCCTGTAATTCAGCGTTCAGGGGCTGCCCTTTATCCAGACAAGGCTGGGCCCCTCATTTCCCAGCCCACTGGCCAGGGGTTTGGGGTGTGCGATGCCCCAAGGGAGCCCAAGCCCCAGCTGTGCATGGAACACTTGGTAGCACCTCAGGTGTGACCCTGGACATCACTCATCCAGCCATGGAAGGGAAAAATGGGATGATTTCCTATCGCTTCTCCCTGTTTGGCTTTCCGACAATTGCCCTCGACGCCTGCTGAGCCACAGGCTCGCTCTGCACACCGGGAGAAGGCACAACAGCTCCTGACAAGGCGAGTTAAAAGGCTTGTGTGGCGCACGTTGCAGCTAAAACATCCTGCTAGGAAGATAGCACTGCCATTTAAAATTGATGAAACTTCTATATAAACCTCTTGCTCTTTCTGGGAGCACGTCTGCCCTGCGCAGCAGCCTCTGGCAGCTCGCTGGCTGACAGGATGGAGCTGTGCTGGGGATGCGCCCCAAACCTATCCTGATGCAAAGAGGGGGACCTGCTCTGCCTCAGGGCTCCTTGGTGGGTCCTCCAGGAGGGCAAGGTCTTAAAAAGAAAGTCTTAGTCTTGCCTGGAGCTGTGGTGGCCAAAAACAGGCTGTGAGGGATGCAGTTCACTACGTGGTTTGGTCGCCAACGCTTTCCCTTGGCACTGAGGAAGGAAAATGGGAATGAAGCTGCTGGATGCTTTCCCAGAGAGGTCCCCCCAACCCCCTACTCCTGCCCTAACCCTGGAAGGCCGAGGGGAACTCCTGGCACTTTTAAAGAGCAACCTGAAATATTCAAAACACCTACACTATTATTAGTCATTTTACACGTTCAGAGCATTTTTAAAAAAAGACCTATTTTTCTGGCATCATTTCTGGATCTAAGACCTCCCTTTCCCCGTATCACCATAACAGAGAGACTGCAAAACCTTTGCCAAATGTTCCGTGGCCTTACATTTCCTGCTGTTTGCTGTGGCCAAGAGCGTGCGTGGAGCGAGGAGGAGCGCGTTGCTCCAAGGGCTCTGGAGAGCTCTGCTTCGCTTGCCCAGCAGAGGGTCTCGTTAAACTGAGATTATTTATTTATAGGGCAGAACCAGTAATTGAACATTATTATTAAGGTTGTAAAGGGAAGGTTCAAAGGCACTAAATGACTGTACGGGAAACATTTACTGCAGAACTGATGGCCCAAAATATGTCACCACTGAAGGATTAGGAAGCGCTCTCTCCTCTGGGTCTCTGCCTGTTTCTTTTTTAAAATCTGGCATTTTTCCTGCACGGATCTGAGCTGCAGACTTCCTGGAATCACTTCTCCTACATACAAGCCTTTGTGCACTGGAGATTATCAGATTATTGACTTTGGGATTCCTAATTACATCAACTTGACTGGTTGATGAATTGGAGGTGGATGGCATCGCAGCCGACGCAGTGCTGGGGGGGTGATGACTAGCTGGAGTCATTTTCCTTCAACAGCTATACAGGGAGAACACTGAAATATATTCTGTTCCTGCTGAGAAACAAATCCTAAAGCCACAGTTCACTAATTGCTGGGATTTAGTGTCCCCACCTCACAAATAAACACCAGCATTGATAAGAAGGCTCCTGTGCCAGCCCAGCCCTGCTCTGCGTGGAGTGAAAACCCCAGGGAGGAGGGAGCAACTCAGAGTTTGGGCATGAAATCCACATATGCCACTGTCCTCCACCTGGAGGAGACCAATCTGCTCCACGACTTCCCCCAGGGCTGTGGGGTTTTCACTGGGGCATCTGCAACAGCAAACCTCTGTTTGGCACCTACAGAGAGCAACCCAACAGCTGGACAGAAAGACCTGACCCCAGAGCATGCAGGAGCCCCACAGCATCCTCTGGTTAAAGCACAGCACTTCATTTAATGCTTAGAATTTTTTAAAATTAAAAAAAAAACCAAAAAAACCTTGATTTGATTCTTAATGGAAGGATTTATGGAAATGAAATTGGGGTATTTTTAGTGAGTAAAGATCATGTTATAATAATTTGGTTATACAATACTTTAATCCCAAGGAGACAATTTTCTCTCTTTTTCTTTGAAGAAAACCTCTATCTTTTTTATTCATCATCCATTGATTATACTAAAAATCCCCTTCAGCTCTACCAAATAATGGTATGGCAGTCTTTTCTCATTATATTTTAATAGAATAAAGCCCAACCATATATGAGAGGATTAGATAGCCATTCGTTGGGGTAAAGAACACTGTTCCTCCAGATGGCCAGACAGAATCTGTGTAATGCTTTTCCTATTTATTAAGTTCAAAATGTAATGCAAGCTGATGAGATGTGTTTCATCCAGTATTTAATGGGTCAGCCACAAAGTTGAAAGCTAATGCTAAGGTTGGCAGCACGGATGGAAGAGTTAACAGGCAGAAAATAGAGACACATTTAGAGCATCTCTTCTTGGACGTGGTGAAAAGTTGTCGGAGTACAAAGGTACTTACTCAAGCTGGGCAGAGCTGCCAAGCTCTCCCAGCCCCTCTCACCATTAGTCAAAGGTTTGAGGTAAACATTTACAAGGACCTGAGGGGTTTTTTAATTCATTGTATAAATTGCTTTCAGCACACGGACACTGACAGATTGGCGATGAGTCTGGCATGGAACAAAGGACACCGAGAGGTGCTGCAGACAGGCCTAGGAATACCTGGGGTAATTACTGGGTGTCCATGGCTTCATTTGGGATCTATCACACACATATCCACAGCCTGCAGCCCTTCTCCCCTCTGGAAGTTCCATCTCTTCCCCTGCAGTCTCCACAACTCCCCCTTTGTGCCCTCTTCATTTGAGGACGTGGGAGCACAAGTTGGACAGACATGTTTAGATTTGTACATATAATCCCCGAATGACTCATGCTGTGACATATGTCACTGCAGCAGAGATGTGCTCCTTTTTGGGCCTGAGAGCTTTTCTAGTCCCAGACTTGCAGCAAAAAACAACAACCGTGGGGGTCTCCATCAGGATCCACACTGTGACAGTGCCCAGAGCATCACAAGTGCCCAGATTTTGGGAGAGCAGCCACTCCTGGGCTGTGTCCCCTTCCTCTTGTCTCATCAGCTGCTCTGGCCACCAACCACATGTGACCACTGTAGGCAAAGCCATGGTGAGGTACAGGAGAGCTTTCCTAAGAGGTCAAGTCAATTCTTGTTTTACTAACAGCTAATGTGCAACAACCCAGCAAACACTCAGGTTAATGCATACATGTAACCCTTGCTTCTGCTCCCTCCAGGAAACAACAGGTTTTGTGCAGACTTTACAGCCTGATTATATGGGATTTATTGTGTAACAAGTGTAAACATTTAATTATAAAATAAAAAAGGTTGGATGACTGCTCATTTCCTCTTTAGCTTGGTGGCCTTAAAAGCATCTGGGCTTAAAATGGCCCATAACGTAATATAAACGCATACAGAGCATGATCCAAGTTATTACTAAGTAGGATTTACTCCCTCTAATAATCACAGGGATTTACATTATGGCTGAGTGACATGCACACATGGGAAGCACTCTGTGAAGGGAAAGTGCTCCTGAACTTAATGTCTCTAAGCCCCTGATGGTCAACACAGGCACAGGGGCTCAGCTACAACCAAGAGTACACAGCAGCCCCTCCACTGCAGCACGGGGACACAAACCCAGGTGGCAAATGCAGTGTTGGCACAGTGTCCCCAGCACCTGTCCTGCGCTGGGGCTGGGACAGGACGCCTCTCCCAGTGCCACTTCCAGCTCCCCCAGCATCACCACCATGGTGTGGGTCGAGTCCCTTGGCAGCACTCCCTGATGGCTCCTGGAACTGCATCCTCACCTAATCTGTGCCTTTGTTCTTTCCCTCCGCTCCAGCTCCTTTGCCAGCACTACTCGCTGGACCTGGGCTCCTGAGGAGAATTTTGCTGCTCTGGTGACAGATGCACAGAGCGGAACTGAGAGGCTGGAGCACTCCTGTGACCAGAAAATGCTGCAGCAGCTGTGTCCCTGCAGTGTGGCACAGCGAGGGGGCTGCAAGCGAACCCTCCCCGGGTCAGCACCGACGCAAAATGATTATTACAGGAAAGGCTCTTGTCCTCCAATCACGCTGTATTATTTATGACCTAATGATTGCCCATTGACTAGCGGGGATTATACATTCCTGAAGATGTTTCTGGGTGAATGAAAGGGCATTAACCTCATTATTATCACGTCCTGCTCATCAGAGGCCATTAGTAGCTTCCTCTCAGCTCCCTGGGCTCCCATGAAACTATCTGGTGTCATCTGCTGCCTCTCCACTGCTGTCCCACATGCCTGCACTGGCTCTGTCTCCAAACATGGGCCCATTGCCTCTCCTCAGACCAATTCCAGATGGAAAAATCCACTGGAGCTGGCTTTGACCTCAACACCCACCTCTGTGCAAAAGGCTGGAGTAAGAACTTGCTCCTGGCTAAATATCAGCCCACATGGTAAAAATAATTTATTTTTTAATAATTAAGATGATGGACTATAAATGAACATTTGCTTTGCTGAGCTCTGGGAATTCACAGGGAACATTTTGAGCAAGAAACATTTTTAAAATTAAAACCTCCCTCTCCTCTTCTGCCACTCCTATCAGACTCTGTCCCCAGAGATGGTATTGCTCTCCTTCCCACACTTAAATCATAAAAAGCAACACCTAAACAGAACATATTTAGGAAATGCTAACAATATTGTCCTTATCTCACTAGCTCTGGCACACTTCATCTGGACAGCTTAAGTTGTCCTGTTCCCCGGCATCCTCCCTCTTCCTGTGCTGCTCCACACCTCTTGCCTGTCTCTTTTTTCCCCACACCCCTTCATTCACATTCCCTGAAATCTGCACCCATACCTGCTTCCAAACAAAAAGAGAAAAAACTTCTCAAAAATCTCGCCTGAATGTTCTCCATTTCCTTAATGGTTCAAAATACTCAATTCTGAGACAAGCAGTCATCCTTCCCTTTCTCTCTGCTGCCAGCAGCTGCTGCTGCAAATCTTCTGTGCCACTTCCCAATGTACTTCAAATCCTCCCAGACCCCGGAAAAAAACCCAGACACTCATACAAAACCAATAATGCATCAATATGCTTTTGGCTCTTGCAATCTTTACATCTGCACTGCTGGAGATGATTATCCAGCTTTTTAGTTTTAATCTGTAGACTCTGGCCTGTGGAATAAAGCCAGGACCACTAAAATAAGGAAGCAGAGAAAACACAAGCAGAATGGAAAAAGCAATTGAACATGCTATAAACTCAGAATCAGGTGAAAGCTAATTATGGCCATGCTCACTGAAAAGATAAGGACACAGCGAGGGAGATAGACTTATTAATTATTTGTGTTATGGTAGCACTTAGAAGCCCCAATCCTTTATCTGGGACTAGCTGTGCTATACACGGCAAACACTCAGATTTATCTTTGGGTAATGGTACAGAGTTTTAAGGAAAATGTGCAAATGCTCTCTTCCTTCGCCTTCAGCAGTTTCTGGTTTGTTAAAGCTTTTAAAGGAACCCGAGTCCACCATCAGTCTCATTCTGAGCAGCTCACAGGACGGTCTCGTGGGTCAAAGAACAAATAATTCAGCACGAGGGCAATCCAGAGCTGGATTGGGCAAACCCCAGGAAACCCCCCAAAGTGGGCATGAGCTGCATCCATCGCCATCCTCATCCCCTGGTGGGGGGGACAGAGCGCTCACTGCTGCCAACAGACACATTTCATCCTCATTGACTCCGTGCAACTTTGATTGCTTTTCTAATTAAGATACATTTTATGGTAATCTACCAAGCCCCTTAGACTAAATCACTCACTTAATCTGTTGTTAGTGCCCATATGTTTACAGCTTTACAGCCTGCTGCAGCATATTTGCTTTGCCACGGCGCCAGGGACTTTGGGTGACAGATGTGGCACTGCACAGAGGCTCAGGTGGCGCAGGGCTGTCCCACCCCTCCAGCCTGGGCACGGACAGACAGACAGACAGCCCCGACACACACCCAGGGCTTGCAAAAGAGAGGAGAGGGAAGGCACAGCACTGCAGATGCCCCATGCTGATCACCTGTCTCCTCCTCTGTCTCTACAGACAGGCTTAGCACATCGTTCTCACTTTTTTTTCTTTCCTTGCCTTTTTTTTTCCTTCAAAATAAGAGGTTGCACATGACAGGAGAGGACGGCTGAAGAGTTTGGCAGTACTGTCACATCTCTGGCCCCAGAGCTCATTTACCAAAGAGTTCCACTGCAGGTGCAGGGGCTCTTTGCAACCCTTTGGTCACATCTGCAAACTAAGGGCAGGCAGAGCCTCCATCTGCACTGGACACTGGAGTCAATAAAGGCTGAGCAAGCTCCACAGCTCTGCAGGGCAGCAAAGTCCCAGCCCCAACCTCTCCTGCAGCCCAGACACACCCATGGCCCTTCCAGCTTCTTCAGGGCTGGCCCTGTGCCACCACAGGCACAGCGAGGAGCTCCGTGTCCCCTGGGCTCTCCAGCAGCCCTGCCTCCCGTGCACGGCCACACAGCTGCAGCGCTGGCAGCAGCAGCTTCATCTGTCCATCTCACACCAGGCTGCCCACGCCGGCTCTGATGAAGGAGCAGGGATGCACTGAAGGGGAACGTGGCCCTTTGCTGTCCCCAATCCATGGTGATGCTCCCGAATGCCTGCATCCCGCAGCGGTGCCTCCAGCTCAGGAGGGATGCTGAGACCCCAGATCTGCTCAGACCAGCTGGGCTGAGGATCCAGCCCACCAGGCACAAATGAGCAGAATTCACAAGAGTGTGATACGCTAATGTTTGAAATTACTTGCACTGAGCTCACTGAAGGAAACAGAGCTCAAAAGCAAAATCAGGAAAAACCAAACCCCAGGCCAGGTTGTCATCTACCATCCTATTTTCACGGAAAAATTCCCTGGAAAAAAATGGCTCTATAATTGTACAGGAGCTCTTAATCAAGAGTGACATGAAGAATAAAGTACCACCTGCCATCACCTGCACTGACAGGCAGCTGCTACCCCATATCAACACAAATACCTTTCCCCCTGTAGAGTTTCTATTGATCTGAACAGGATTAACAGTGGTGAGGAAAGCACTCATTAAGTCTTCCAAGGACTTGGCTAAAAAAAGAGTATCTGGCATTCAGGAGGAGATGGATATTTAAGAAATCAGTCTTTTAAGAGTTTAAGGAATTTCTCTTGGAATTGTTTGAGCTGCTAGAGGAGCAGCCAGGAAGACAGGTCTCAAAGGAAATTAAGCTCCTGGGATCCAAAAACCCCTAAAATAATGTTTCAAACCCCTTTCGAACACTGATGCACCTGTTAGCAGGGGACAGTGACTCCTTCATCCCACTGGCACAAATCTCACATTTTCAGTCCTGAGGCTTGCAAAGCATCGTGCTGTGAACCTGTCCCTGCAGCTGCACCAAGCCCTGGGTGGCACATCAGCCTGAGGTCACCTTGCAGAGTGGGTATCACACTCCTGGGGAGGTGATGGGGGCTGCTCCAAGGTCTGAGAGCTGAGCTGTGGTTGGGGGTACCAATCCAGCTGCCCCCAGACCTGCTACCACCGAGCAGATGGAGATGAAGGATCACCACACCTTGCAACATGAGGATGGGCAAAAGGACAAAAAAACACAAACACTGAACACTTCTGGATGTGTAATGTGAGGAACAGGGCAAGCTCGCCTGCCCCCCTGAGTTTGTGTCAGCCATGCCCTGTGGAGATGTAGGGCTGATGGGATCATTTCTGCTCCTCCGCCACGAGAAAGTCTTGCAGCAATGGACTTAACCACATTTTCACTTTGTGTCTTAAGTCCCTTGGCTGCTGGCAACCTGCCCTCAGGGACAGGGATGAGACTTGCCCCTGCCTGCAGTCAAACCAGCCATTCCAGGCCACTTTTCCTGCTTCAAAGCTATTAGGATGAGATCAACTGCCTTCCTTAACAAACCACAACCTGGCTTCAGGGCAGTCTGGCACCCCTGCTATGATGAGTTACGTGGCACAGAAAAACCAGGCCTTTAGCTCCAAAGGGTAGGAGCAGGAATTGTGCTCTTCAGTGCATGCTGCCCAGCCCCCTCCCCTCCTGGGTCACCCAAACAAGCCCTCTGACCACTGCCCTGCTCACCTGGAGGACACTGCACTGAGCCAGATACCACGGCTGAACAAAGTTAGAAATGCCCGACGCTGTCCTCAGGCAAGCAGGATGATGCTTAGAAAGTGTGTGAGATGTGCATAGCTCAGACACCCCTGCCCTCCACACCTGAGCAGCTAAAGGACTGTGAAAAAGACAATTATTGTTCTGTACCTTCTCTAACACGGTGGCACAGGGCACATTTTATGTACCATGTTCTCCGTGCCGAGCACACGCACCCAAACCATGCAGCTGCTCTAAATATACACAGTCCTTACGAAACAGCAACCACAGAAACACCAGAAAGCCTCTGAACCGAGTGCCTGCTAACTACATTTTCAGGAGCCAAGCACATGGTGGAATGCCTGTGGAATGCCCTGGCTGCCCCTGGGATGCTGTGCACCAGCATTGGCTCAGCCCAGCCAGGCACAGACCCAGCGGAGCTCTGAGCCACTGCTGAGGGGCATACCACCAAATATTCCCATCAGCTGCTCTTCAGGCAGGTGAGCAGGCAAGCGCAACTATTACATTAAAAAAGAAAAAAAAAAAACAAAAACAATTAAAGCTGTCCAAAAGCAGCTTAAAATGACTAAGCAGTTATTGCCAATCTGAAATTTCTCTCTGGAAGAGTTTAGCTCGGGCTTCCAGACACAACATGCTTACCTTCTCCTGTGGGTTTAATAAACTCAGTTACAGCCTTCTAACATCTTACTAAAGTACACTTCATATATCTATTAGCATACCCTGGTATCAGGAGAGTAGCAGACTATTCTGGGTTTAATCTGTTGATTTTCTGAGCAGATACACACTAAAGCTTGTTCTCACAGCAGCTCCAGCTTGTGCTACAGCTGGAGTTCTTAAAGACTTCTGAAACACCAAAGCTATCGACTCCCATGGATACGGTTCAAGTATGAAAGAATTAAAGTGTCAATAAATTAATCAATATAATGCTGCAAACTCAAGTATTATGTAGTCTGAAAGTATTAAAGCTATGCATCTTGTTTTCCTCAGCCTGCTGTTACAGTCCCTGACTTGTGCTGCCAGGAAAGCTCACCAGGAGCTGTGATGGGGAGAGAGAAATAACTGCACCTCGCTGTTATTCACAGGTAACAAGGAGGTCTCCAAGTTAGCCAAGAGGGCTGAGGAATGAGGCTGCTGAGCTGTAAAAGCAAAGGCAGGGAGCAGAAGAGTCAGAGCAACAGCCTATTGACCTGTATTAATGATGTTACACTCTGAAAAGCAAGCTATTTTCTTAATTAAAGATTTTCTTTATTTCATTAACACATTTTGATGAGGAGCATGTTGCTGCCAAGCTGTCATACTTTAGATTGATCTAAGGTAATAGGCAGTCAGATTTCATACTTCAGCTCGATCAGTATTAAATAGCTCTTACTGATTTCTTTTCATATCAAATATTGCTGCATTATTTTGGAGGCACCTTTGATTTAAAATGCCAGTAGGAACACGATAAATAAGAATTCCTTTTCCCTTTAATCATCATTGCCCATGTTTCTGCAGTAAAATGAAGTGCAAAACAAGTTTTCAAAGCAGGCATCCCTCTCTGCAAAACAAAATACAAACCGAAAATATTTCAATGTACCGAAAAATCACAGAACAGTTTGGCTCAGCATGAGACTACAAAGAAACGAAGCCTAACCACAATTTTGTGGGCTTCACGATTCCTGAAAAATCCCACTTCTCCCCCAACCAGTACAGTTACACAAATAAACAGAGATGCATATAACTTACCGGAGCAAATATCACCATACACATTTACAAAAGGATTTATAATCCAACTTGCGTCTCCTGAAATAAAGCAAGGTTTGTCTCATACTAAAAATAAAGGCTCCCAAAAGCTTCTCACAGGAGAGAGAGAGAGAGAGAGAGAGAGAGAGAGGGAGAGGGAGCAAGCGAGCACCAGCTCCTTGCCTCGCTTTTTATGAAGCAAATAAGGAGAGCAAGAAGATCAATGCTGAGAGAAAGTGAGATGATATACCAATCAGGCAGCAGCCTCAGCCCTGTTTGCAGAGGGATGGCAAAATGCTCATATTATTAGACACCGACTACACACAGCCTGAGTGGAGAAACCCTTTCCCCTCGGCAAGGGGCTGATTGCTTCGAGGTGGTGCAGGTAACACCAGGGTGGGCTGGGACAGGCAGCCCCTTCCCACCCACTGCTCTGGCCCTCGTGGGTGCTCCACAGGAAAGAAACAGCTCATGATTTTGGGTTAAAATTCAAAAAAGCTTGAAGGTCCATCAAAATGCTGCTACTTAAAGATTGTCACTGGAGCAGT
Organism: Acanthiza pusilla; assembly: GCA_036630365.1. Lineage (NCBI taxonomy): Eukaryota > Metazoa > Chordata > Aves > Passeriformes > Acanthizidae > Acanthiza > Acanthiza pusilla. Next base: position 7,153,574 of record JAXCHO010000001.1, read on the forward strand.
GCTTCTTCACTGTGGGGTTTGGGGGATGTTTGGACACTGCACTTCAGAGAGCTGCCCTGCAGCTGCAGCAAGGAGCCTGTCCAGAATGGGGAAAAGACCTCTCAGCTCTCCCACACTTTCATGTGTGCTGAGCTCACCCTGTGCTTGCACAGGACCAGACCTCCAAAGTGTCCTCCTGGAATTTGAGCTTTATTCCCTTTTTGTGTATCACAGAAAACCAATGGGAAACCCGTGGGCTCCCTTGCGCCAAGAGGGAAAATTTTAGTGCTATTAATCCACCCAAACAAAATCTTTGCCGTGCCCCATGTGTGCTGGGAGGAGGAGGATGAGCTCAGGCACCTGTTTGTGGACAGGACACACCAGGGGCAGGCAAACACCACCGCTTTGGGAAGTGCCACATTTTGTGCAGCTACACAGAGACGCAAACCCCACAGCTTGTCCCAAAAACCTCCTCACAAGAGGGCCTTCAGGCCGGTCCCACATCTCTGCTCTGCATTCAGGACATCATGTGAAGAGCAGCAATGGATCCATGGGTCCCTCTCGGCAAGGTCTGCTCTGCATTTACCCCTGCCCCAACACCGCTCGGTGTCACCAAGACTAAACCACACTGCGCTGGTTATTGATCACTGCTGGGCTGATCAGAGTTTTACTCACTGTCTCTTCTCTACAGAGAGCATCAAACATCTTCAAATACATGTGACATAAGGCAAATTCCCGTTTTATTAAGAGACAGGAGTTACATGCTGGTGTACAGAAACACCCGTGGGGTGACGACAGTTCTCTGCACGGCAAGACTGGAGCACGATTTCTTTTCCCCTGTGGATTGGGATTTATGTTTTGCAGTAAGTGCTGGAATCCACAGGGAAAATCCTGAAGACAAAAGCAAGGAGGCTGAATTCATCTGATAATACAGTTTTTCTGCTGGGGGCTGGCACTTCTAGCACAATCCAGGCACGGAGGAGGCTCTGACAGCCCTTTATGAGCATAGTACTCCAGGCCCCATTCCCACAAGCAGGAGCTGCACTGCCAGGCTGACAGATGTCACTGCTGTGGATGTGGCCTGTGTTTCCAGCAGACACAGCCTGATGCTGGTGGATGCTGTAATGAGGAGATGCTGCGATGCTCAGAGAGTTCTCCAGGCTGGAGCCCTGCTCTGCTGCATGCTGCATTTTAACAGACACAAAACCAGTCACGGGCTACCTGCACACTGCCTGAGCCCCAGCCGTGAGGACTAAACACCACAGCGACTCTGGTCTGCACAGCTGGGCAGCTTTGGCCTCCCCCTGCACATTGAGAAACCCTTTGATGCCTTATCAATGCCACACTGCACATGGTCAGAGGTGACCAAGGACCACACAAAACTGACCGCCCACTGCAGCAGCACAAAGGGTGGTGCTGGCTCTCCCACAGCCCTGGGAGCTGTTCTCCAGCCTGCAGGTGCCTGGGTTTCTCCCACACATTGGCGGAGGATGGCAGGAGGATGCTCAGCTTGCCTCAGCTCCCCTGCTGATGTATCTCACTGCTCCTGGCCTTCTCCACTGCATTCAGCTCTCCAGCTGGCACTCAGGCACGCTGTATCTCATGGTGAGCAGCTTCTCGCTGCAAGGTGTGACAGTAAGTGAAATGCAAACACCTCTCATTTCATTTTCCAGCGAGAAAATTTATTTTCCCTTCCCACAGCTAACAACTGCTTACTCAAACTCACTAAAGTCTTCTGAAAACTTTGAAAAACATACATTAAGAGAGTTTTGCTGAGCTGAGAGCTGCCATGTCTCAGCCCTCTAAAATATGTGCCCAGCTGGGCACCAGTGTGGGATGCAGGGATGCAGCTTTAGCCAGAGCACAATGGGCTGCAGCAAAGGACCTGTGCTATCACATCCTCCAAAAAACACTGCAACAGACTCCACAGCATACAGAAACAAAAATCTGCTTTTATCCCCTAACCTGTAACACACCATGAATGCTGTGGATCAGTTCTAACGCTGCTGAAAGCAAGTGTGCCAGTGTTTGCTGACAAGGCAAAACACTTGTCAGGCTGCGGCAGACCCTGCAGCACTGCAGGCTGGTCCTTCATCCAGGTTTATTAGATTCCTTTTCAAAAATTCATCTGAAATACTGGATGGGGCACTCAGCACTACCAGGCACAAGAAGAGCTGCTGCCAACGCCAGCACTGCTATGCCACGTCTCTGTGCTGTATCAGAGCTTTTTACTTCTGATTTTTGAGTTGGGAATTTCAAAGCAAACTAAGAAACTTCCTGGGATTTAAGCCCCAAAGTACTTTAGGTAATACCGAAAAGCAGTACACATCCAACAGATTTGCACCAGCTCTGTGCAAGGTTCATGGCTGGGGCTGCTGAAAGGGATGCAGTGACAGCAGCAGCAGGACAGGCAGCAGCCTGGGGGGAGACTGATCCCTGGACAGCAGCACTCAGGGGAGGCATCTGCATGAGGACAGCACAGAATTAGAAAAGCTGGAAAAGACCTCTAAGATCACTGAGTCCAACTTAATGCAGCACTGCCAAGTCCACCACCAAACCCTAACCCTAAGCAGCGCAGACACATTGTTTGAACTCTTCCAGTGACTCCAACACATCCCTGGCAGCCTATTCCAGGGCTTGACCACTCCTTCAGTGGCCACACCAAGGTCATCAGCTCTGCCCAGGAGTGCATTGCACCCACGCTTGCCCTGGCCAGGTAAAGGCAGCACCACCAAAGGCCCTTTGGACCATGCTACTGCATCAGTGCCCACTCCACATTTGGAAAAGTTAATTAATAATATTAAAGTGTCCATCACACCTGTGCTGCAGAGAAAGCATCAATCCAGGCAGCAGTGGTGTCCAAGCAGGCTGGAGCCTGGCAGAGGGGCTGGAGCCCCAGCTGGGAGAGGATAATCAGCCTACCTGGAGCTGCTGCTGTAAACAACCCACCAGCACAGGAAATATTAAGATAGGCTGCCTGTTTGCCAACAGAGATTTTCACATTTCCCTCTCAATCTTTATTTAAATTTGGGAAGACAGAAAATTAACGAAGTCTGAGATCTATAACTGGAAACCATTTGTTTTTCTTGTGGAAATGGAACGTTTCCTAATGAACCTCCCCTCCCCCTGTGCCACTCGGATCCGGATGCAAATATTGCTGCGAGTTTATCAATCTGCAGCTTGTTTCACGCAGTTTGCAATGCTAATGAGTAAACCAATTTTGACATATTATGTAAGCCAGTTTCTGAAACAGAGATTCTTGGCAGGCCAAATGTAAACACAGACACCCTCTTGCATCCAATTTAAATGAGCATGTTGCTGAAAGCACTAAGGGCTTGATTCTGTTGACTTATTCCTGATTTACTCCAGTTAAAAAAAAAAAAAAAAAAAAGAGGAGGGGGGACAAAGAGAAAGAAAACTAACACAAATACCCCTTCAACTCAATTACTAGTGCAGCAGCAATTTGCAAAATGGATCTAATTTTGTAACAAGGAAATGTGCTGGAATAAGCTAATGCAGGGTGGTGACTCGGGCACTGTGTGAGCATCAGCACAGCACACGCCCGGGAGCACACATGCCATTCCAGATGGAGCTAAGGGGGGAGATGACAGCTCTCCCCTCCCTCATCCTCCCAAGCCAAAATTAGGTCCAGGTAGTGGCCCACGGGTTGGACGAGCCCCAGAAGGTGACTCCTTTCAGCCTCTTGCTCTTCCAGCAGAGCTTTGCAGAAGAACGCTGCTGCCAGACGGGGCAGCAGGCACAGCCCAAGAGCAGCAGCAGCTGTTTGGAGCTGACCCTGTCCCTCTCATGGGGGCCAGCAGGAACCCAGAGCACCAGGGAATATTTGCTTTGGCACACACTCAAAGTCTGCACTTCACCAGTGCATGTCCAGGTGTCAAAACCCCATGCTCTGCTCACTAGCATTGCCCACCTGGCTCCAGCCTGGAAACAGCCCCAACACAGAAGTGGTCAGGCACCCTCATTAATAAATACATCCACTTTTTACAGACTGTGACATTAGCACCAGAACAGCATGCTGGAAGGTACCTGCTCTGCATGGCCGACTGCAGCAACCAGCAGAACAACCTCCAGTGACACAGGGATGAGCTGAAGGTTAAAGGCTCAGAGGTAGGGGTAGGAAAAAAGAGAAGGGATATATTTTTAAAAGCTGCTGGGGAAAATGAAAAAAAAGGCTGTACCAGAGAGATGAACAAATTTTATTAAAGTGAGGAAGGGACGAAATCAAATCTTTCATTTTCACTTTTCCCAGTACCATCTGGAGCATTTGCATCTGCCAAAAGCACAGCGCATTTCTGCGACAAGTGGAACCAAATCGGGCAGAGGCAAACCTGGAGGTGGCCTTTGCCCTGCTACCAGCTCTGGGCACCTCCGGAGTGCTTTAAAACTGAAACACAAGTGTGAGGTTGAACCGTGATGCTCCTCCCATGACAGAGAAAAAGAAACAAAATCAGAGAGATGCTGTGCTGTGAGGTTGACGTGCTGCTGCAGAACATATTTATTGCGTGTGTCAGAGATCCCACCAGGCACCAGAGCTGCAAAACACCACCACACATTCAATTCCCTGCACAGCAGCACAGCCAGGATACCATTTATCATACCTGGATCTTTTACATTACAAGGTAAAGGAGAGCAAGAGGAAGAATACTTTTAATCTTGAAGGAAATATCCCACACCTGAGCTTTCAGTGGTGAGGGCAAACCTGAGAGCTCTTCCCTTTGTGCTGTGCAGCACTTTCAAGCTACGATCACAAGCAGCCAAAATGCCACACATTTGCTGGCTCATCAAGTTTCACCCTGCGAGTTTAACAACTGTGTTATTTCTAAAGTAATTCAGGTTTTTATGCCATAAGAGAAAACTTACTGCTGTCTAGACACAGAAAAAAAAAAAGAAAAAAAAAGAAAAAGGACAGTGCTTGAAAGGAGGGCAGCAGACAAGGAAGCATCACTTGGGATGTCACCAACAGGGACATGAGATGCCTGTAGAGCCCCAGCACCGCAGGGCACAAATCCCAGCACTGCAGGATTGTGGGAGAGCAGCAAAGAGTGCGACGAGAAAATGCTCTGCAGATCTGAGGGACCTCACAGATTTTTCTCCAAGTCCAGCTCTTTGCCAGCCAACAAACACCCCCACCACTCACACTGTCATCCCAACACGGAGCCCAGGGGGGAGAGAAGGCCAGAATCACAGCATGGACTCCCATCCCATCAGGGAGATGAGGACAGAAAGCAACCGGTGCAGACTGATGCACCACAGGATCCTCCTCCCTCCCTCCTGCTTATCTACACCTGGCAAACTACTGTAACAGGCAGGCAAATGGGGATTTAATTTCTAACATCTCATTTTTTACTGCAATTTTAAATGATTTGGAATAACTCCCATGGTTAGAAGTCCAGCTGTTATTCAGAGTTAGTCAATTTGGAAAGCTCTCACTGTCCATTCAAGCATCCCCTGGATTCCTCATGCTTAGAAGAGTGTTACTGCCATTCCCTCATTCCTAGTGCTTTCTGCATTTTTTAAAAGTTATCCCTTTTCTGCATGTCTTAAATACCAGATACTAAGAACACATAAAAGAACAATCAGAAGGCCAAATGGATATGGACCGGATGACAAAACCAGCATGAAATAAAAGAGAATCAGATTATTTTCTCTTGTAATTTTTATAGCTATTTAACAGGAAGAATGGAAAAATCTAATTACTGTCAACTGTAAGTTTTCAGCTACCGAGCCAGCAGCGTGCTGTTATTAAACTACTGTATAATTGCCTCTTTTACTCTGCTTCCCACAGAAGTTGTGTTATTTCACTCATAGTTAAACTCATAATATTGGCTTCATAACTAATCCTGTCAATCGAAATCCCCGGGGGCTGGTGCAAGGATAAAAATAGCAAGGAGTTGTTTCTTCCCTTGGCTTTCTTGCAAAGCCCATTTCTGCAGGCACTGGGGCTGCAGCTCAGCAGTGCCACAGACCTTGGCACCCACCACTGGCACGTGAACGCTGCTCCTTGGCTCTGGCAAGGGACAGGTCCTTCCAGCAGGAAATTCAGGTCCCTTGTGCTGTGTCTGTCCCAGGAAAGACCAACCCTGCCCATCTCTCCCTCCTGAGCCAAGCAGCTCAGGTATTTGATGTGGAACCCCACCTGCAAGCCCTGCTGTGACTGCCTGCTCTGGGATTTCCTGCCAGCACTGAGGCTGAGCTGACACTCACAAAGCCTCCGGATACATGACAAGCATGGGTTTGCTCCTTCCCCAAACACTGGGATGGAGTCTCACATGTAAAACCCCACCAAGACCCCCAGCGACCTGTTCAGGCACCAAAGATATCCAGATGAGATGAGATGTCTGTTGGACTCGATGATCTTAAAGGTCTTCTCCAGATTAAATGATTCTGTGCTTCTGTGAGATGAGTACAATTTGTCTATGCACTTAGAGGAAACTACAAAAAGCACCAGATTTTTACATATCCAAATTGTTAAGCTCTCACTGGACCCTTACTTATTTTCTGTACACTGGATTGATGTCCCTTGCTAATTCATGGCATGGTCCTTCCCTGGAGATGGCACTGGCTTTGCTGGAGAAGACACTGGCAGGGTCTCCTGCTGTCTCCTCCAGCACATCCTTCCTGCCCTGTGGGATATTCCTCTTGCCCAGCACACAGAGGAGCTAAACTCACTGTTCAGCTCAGGTTTGGGATGAGGTGATAGGGCTGGAAGGGGTGAGGGAAGATGGATTTGACCTATCACTCAGCCCTACAGTCCTTGTCTCTCGGGAGACAACAACCCTGTGCCAGGGTTGCTCTCTGGTGGGCACGCACAGAAACTGCTGAGAGCTGGCGAGGAAAAGGCAGGAAACAACACATTTCCCAAAGTGGTGTCCCAGAGGAAGGTGCCCATGCCAGGAGGGACCCAGTGCCAGGGCCCTGCATGCACCTGGACCAGCTCCAGAGTCATCTCCTGTGCCGGGAGGAGCCCCTCCCTGTGCTGGGACTGACAGAGCACAGAGCACACTCACTGCACCACCAGCTCCATACAGAAATCATGGAAGACTGGTTCATCTGAGGTGGTTTTCCTCCTGGAAGAGCCACCACCTTGCCTTCTATAGCCAGAGACAGGTGGTAGAGCATCCCAACCTCCACTCAGCCTGCTCCTGGAGCCATCCTTGGCATGGAAAACAGCAGTGGCCATCAACCCAGGAGTGAGAGAAGCAGAGCACCGGTTTAAAAATGTGTAAAAAAACCTGCTCACCCTTCCTCCTGCCCCACAGCAAGGATGGACCAGCCCCAGCACAATGCTCTACAGCCACATGGGAAACTACTGCTTCCCATGCAAGCCTGACACACCCTGAGCAGCTGCCCAGAGGGACCCAGGGTTAAAAATCCTTTTGTGTGCACTGTGAGAGCCCTCCGGGAACACAGCTCTTCCCTGAGCTGCTTTACTCTGTCCTCCCCCATCACTAAACTTCCTTCACTGATTGAGACAAGGAGATAGCAAAATCATTTATGCCAAGGCCTGGGATGCCAAACAGCACCACAGTGCTCCAAGGAAAAGCAGTGAAGCCCCCACCGTGTCCAGGCTGGACAACCCTGGTGTTCCCAAGGGTTGGGGGACTGCCTTGGCTGACAGAGCTCTCAGCAGCCCTGAGATCTAAAATAAACATGGCCCAAAAGTGTTAGATTTCTCACCCATGGTGTTTGTGCAAATGAACCCTCGGGCTGACAGACCTCACTCAGAAAGCTGCAAAGACCGAGAGAAACTGTGTGATGGCCAAAGTCACCCCAGTGGTGGCTCTGTCAGGGAGCTGCCACCCTCAGCCTCAGCCGTGCCAGCCATAGAGAGGACAGAGGAGGGAAGCACAACACATCAAGGCTGAAGCAAACCCACCAGCATGACTGAGAGCTATTCCTGTGTATGGGAGGAGAGTAAAGGACAAACAAGGAGAACTGAGGCTGCCAGGCACAGGAGCAGCAAAATTTCCTGTTGTTCCTACAAGTGTTAGTGACGGCACGGCACACGGAGGAGCTCAGTGACAAAACAGATCTGGTGGCATGAGCCAGCCTGCCTCGGTGCAGGTGACAGCGTGTGCCCCTCTCTGGATGCTCAGCCAGGTCCTCGAGGAGAACATGGCAAAGCAATCACTCTTATAAACATAGGACTTAAGATAAACATCCTTGGGGTCTGATTCTTCAAAGCTCCAAAACCTGCCAGGCTCCCAATCTTCCTCCATCTCCTCTTGACTATACTGCTTGTGGTGTGTCCATTTAAAATTGTCAACTCTTCATCCTCAAAGAAGAGGAATGAGAGGCCCAGGCTGTCCTGTGCTCCTCCTGAGGCAGCACAGTGTGTTTTGATGAATTCCCATCAAAGAGCAGTAGATCCTTCAGGAGGAATCTGGAAAAGAAGAGCACAGGCTGTGTAAGCACTGGGTAAGTCAAGGCCAGCCCAAGTTTCCAATTTCCACAGTGGTCCAAGCATGCAAGAAAATGTGTGCAGTGGCTCTCTGTATTCCCCAAATTAAAGTACTATGGATAAAAGGATGAAAATGTATTTCAATTGACTTATTGGCCATGGAAAAATGAAAAGGAAGTACATTACTGCTTCCATAAGTTCTAATTATCAGTGGATTTTAGATGCAAGAGCAAAGCATTCATCTTGCTACCTATTTTTCATTAAGCATAGCTCAATCAAGGAGGCCATCAGCTTTCCTAGATGGAAGTAATTAAGGAATGCAAGGGCTGTTGTGTTGGCAGTGGAGACAGGAGCCTTCCCTTTGGCAAATCATATGCTCCCAGACACATCCAACCCAGCAAAAGCTTTCAGCCAGCTGTTAGCCCAGGGCTTGTTCCCAGATGTGGGGCACCCCTCTGCTCAGGCAATCAACCCACCCACTGCTGCAGCTCCCTCGGGTGTGCAAATCCTTCCCCCCTGCACAACTGCATCCATTATGGGAGCAAAACACAGCTGCTTCTGAGAATGGCACAGCACACCACAGACCTGCCCATGTGCCAGGGCACAGGGGACAGGGGATGTCTGTTTGTGCCCATCTCGTCCTGCAGGACACCTGCACTCAGCTCTGTAATGGATGGACTTCAGTCACACCCAAAGGAGGAGAAAGAAACTGAAGGAACTCCCCACGGAGAGCAAAGCTGAAGGAAAGCAAGGGCTGGGCCATGTGTGAAAGGTTACACCTCTCCAACTGATGGCCCCAAAAGCACAAGTGTAGGACACTGTGCTGGGGACCTCTTCAGCTCTGCCTGACACAGCCTGGTGACACTCAGTGGTCAGCTATCCTGTACTGCCCTGATGCTCAGAAAAGTCAGTCGTGCCCCTAACAGAAAGAAACACGGCCAAGGCAAACACCAGGCAATGTCTTACCTGGATCACCACCTGCAGGGCTCCTCAGGCTTCGGCTTCAGGAAGGTCAGGGGTGAGGAACTGTATCTCCCCTGTGAACGAAGGCGAATGGTGCATTTTTTAAGTTTCACCTTAGGCAGCCACACAAGTGCTTTATGTCGACCTTCCCTGTGGATCGCAGAAGACTGTCCTTGTCCAACCATCAGAGGGTTTCTGTGCAAATCAGCTCACTGTCCTTGGGCTTTTGCACATTTGGTGCGCAAGATTCAAGTATTTGTTACACGTTTTGTGTGTAAGATTCAAGTATTTGTTATTATTTCTTGAAATGAGAACCCCCCCGGGGGCAGCACTCGGTTTGCATGGAAGACAACATTCTCACACACCAGTCATTTCCAGTAAAGTATTCCACAAAAGGCTGGGAGTTCAGTACATGGTTGTTGGGAATTTATGCAAATCTATTCTACAAATAATCTTGACAAATAATGCTAAGAGTGAATTTGAGCTGAGGCTGAGATCGAAGGTGTTAGTTAGGTTATCAGACACAGTGGGTGGCATGTTAATGTGTTCACTTCTTAACTAGTGGGTACAAGTGAGAGGCTTGATCTACAACTGAAAGAAAAAACTGAAAGGAAAATTGAATATAGAGCACAACAGACATTGCTGAACAGATTCGCATGTGGGCACTTGATTTATCACAATGCCTACATAAATATGTATGGAGCAACTGTTTCAGAGTAGCCCTGCGCATGGACAAGCCTGTAAAATTAGTTTTCTGATCTAAATATTAAAATTGGCCCTTGGCAAGTAATATAAGTAATAGTCTCTTACAAAATCACTGTTTCCATTAATTTTACTGGCATCACCTTTATCTGTGTAAAAAGGGGAGAGAAGCATCAAACAGGCCTGAAAGCCAGCAAAATAAATTCAGAGTTATTTTCAAGAGGTCTGCTTGTCTCGCAGTTAAGAAAATGCACCATGAGATGGGAAAACAGGTTTAGGTCTCGTCTCTGCCACGGTCTAATTTTTCTGTGTAGAAAAGGAGGATGTATTTCTTGCAGCAGACACAAAGCATTTTCTCTTACTTCAACGAACAATCATTTTTCCTGAGTAGTTACATCAAACAACTTACTCTTTTTTTGCATCCTCCAGTGGCTTTGTTTTACTGCAATTGTTCTTGTTTAAAAAAACAGAAAAAAAAGTACCTTTCCTCTTCCTTAAACCGATTAGAAACATCATTCACATTGCCCTGTGGAAGTGAATTGAGCTATTCCCAACAGCCACTCAAAAAATACATAATCACCATAATTACTGGTGGCACCTAATTAACATTCAGCTTCCTCTCTACAGCAGCTACAGCTGGACAATCCATTCATTTCAACCTAAAACTAATGCTCTCCTAATTATTTTCCGTCACACAGCAGCCCACCTGTGCCCATCCTCACCAACAGCTCTGTCTGGCACAGAGTGAGGGCAGAGCCTGTGAGCTCAGCCTGGAACAGCCTCACTGACAACTGCCCCATGCACCCACAGGGACCTGCCCCCACTAATTATACAGCTCCTGGCTTCATTGGCTTGCTTTGCTAGGATTCAAACAAAAAAAACCCCCAAAAACCTAAAACAAAAAAAACCCAAAAAACAAACAAACAAAAAACCACAAACAAACAAAAAACCCAAAGCAAACAAAAACAACTCACCAAAAAAAAAACCAACCAAAACAAACAAAAAAACCCAAAACAAACCCCCCAAAGCAAAAAAAACACCCCCCCCCAAAAAAACCCCAAACAAAAAACCCCAGAAAACAACAAAAAACTAACAAAAACCCCAAAAAACCAACCAAAAACCAAACAATCAATCAAAAACCAAACAAACCGCCCCCCCCCCCCCCCCAACCAAACAAAACCCCCATAAACAGGAGGGAAAAAAAAAAAAGGCAAAGGAGATGCCTTCACCAAATTCTAACATCCCCTGCTTGGCACCATTGCAGCCACCCCAAGACACTTCATGCTCTGGGTCTGACAGGAGAGGGCAGAGGATAAACGAGCCCATAAAATGCACTTGTCTCTGGTTTGATGCTGGGGACTGTCTTCCAGCAGGGGACAGGGTCAGGGTGGCACACACTGGGTGATCCAAACCCCTGGCACATCCTGGTGCTGGTGTCCAGGCTGGGGCAAACCCTCTGCTGCCACCTCCATTCTCATTTCCTGGCCACTCTGTTCCAGCAACAGGAGCAAAACTGCTCAATCCAAGCACTATTTACCAAACAGAGACAGCTAGGGATTACACAGAGAGAGCAGCCTGGTTTTATGAACTGCCCAGCACCAGCCACTCACTCTGAATAAAATGAAGCACGTGTAAATCCATGATGCCTTGGTTGTTTCAGTCTACTCCTAGCCCTTTCCTGTAGCTCTTTCAAGCTCCATGTAACTAACCAGGCAACTTTTTAATTCACTTTTATTCTCCAGACATGCATCACCTCTCGCTAGGAGAAGTAATGCCTACTGCTGCCATCTAGATGAGCTCCAACTCATTAGCTCTGTTTCCTTCCAAAACTCAGCTAAAAACTTATTTTCTTTTTTGCTCTCTCTCCCTTTGCCATTATGTTTCTACTTACCTTATTTCAGCCTGTAATGATTGTAGCACTCCTAGGAATGATGATCTGCAAAATTATCTTTTATTTGCATTCACATCTGAGCTTTCATCATTAAAACAAAATATATAAAGGGAGATGAGAAGGGAACTGACACCAGGGAAAGCTCTGGCTGAACTTTTCCTGAACTCAGGAATTACTAATGCCTCCTTCTTTCCCTTCACCCCCATTTTAATTTGTCAGGTTGAGGGTGAAGGCACCAAGAGGGCTCTGCTCAGCCCAGCCAGCTGGGCTCACAAACCCCACAGCGGCACAATGTTTGCCCACAGAGGGTAAGACAGGCTAATGAAGTTCAGAAATCCATGGGGAGAAGGGAGGAGCTTGGGCAGCACAATCTTTTAGATGGCACTCGCCTCAGAGATCAAGCAGAAAAATACAGCAGGTCAAGAGAGGTCATAAGAACTGCCATAGATGGCCTGAGTGTCAAGGGGAAAAAATAGATCAGTGCATGCATACTGGAAGGTTATTTACACAGTAGTCAAGTAGTTATGGTTTTAATACCAACATAAGAACTCCAAGCCCCAGTTAAGATAAGAACTTCAGTATCTTCAGGCTGTGTGCAGGAATTTTTCCCCCCATCATCACCTGCTGAGTGGTAAAGCGCCTCCAAATGGAATTGCCCAGCCTTCCCCAAACAAATTTTCAGTTCCACGGAAGATAACCTCATCGTGGCAGCTGACCTGTAAAACCTTTTAGACACAGCTACAGGCTGAAGACCAAATTTTATGAAGATGGCCTGGTTCTCATCAGTGCAAATCAAGCTAAGATCAGAGAATTGAAGCCCCAGCACTTCCTAAACCCAAGAGATATCCATGTGCTCCACTGGCTGTCCAGGAGCACTTGTGTTTGACGGAATAACTACAAACCAGTGTATTTTATTTTGCAATTTTTCAAGAAAAGACCTTAATAGAGTTAACACAATAATCTCCAGCCAGCAGAACATTGTTGAGATTCCCCAGGTGAACCTCTTGCATCTCATTTACCTTCCTGGTGCAACCCAGGTTAGCAGACACCTGCAGGTTTTTGGGCTGCCCAGCCCAGCTCCCAGCCTGTGGCTCCCCACACCAGCCAGGCTCACACCTCCCACAGCACGTCATCTCTCCTGGAAAAGGCGCTCAGAGCATCAGCAAACCCCACAAGTCCACAACTGGCCCAGCAGAGGTGGAGGAATGGGGGATTCTCTGGTGTCTAGTTCCACATACACCATCTCTGCAAGTACTCTCGCACTGAGGACTTGTAGTGTTCAATTTATTTTTTATTTACTTTCACAAAACTTCCAGAAATGCAGATTCTCTGAAACGCCGCTACCCTGCCCCATCAAGCTGAGGCTGTCCAGCAGGTTCACAACATCTGTACTCCTTGTCAGGCTGCAGGGTGCCAGCCACAACCAAATTATTTCATCTGACGCTTCAAGACAGGAATTACAGATGATAAAACAAACATTCCCTTCAAACTAATGGGCCTCTCCAAAAGCCAAGCAGGTAGCAACTTATCACTTCCAACCTCAGCTAGCACTCACTTGCATTCCTAATTGCTTTTAGCCTCTTCTTGAGGCAATTAACTCCATACCCCCCCCCCCCGACACTTTCTCACTCCAAAAAGTCCCAGTTTACTGGCACAGGGCTCCACATTTGGATCTTGAGCTTCCGTCTTTATTCTCTTTCCTCCGCAGGGCTCTGCATGTGTTTGTGTCTGGGCATGTGTTTTCTCACCCTGATGAATTCATTATTTATGGGGCTGAAAGAGCAAAGCCGCTGGAATCATTTAGCTCTTCTGCGTCTCTCAAAGGCATAACAAACGTAATGGGAAAGCAAATATCAGGCTAAGCAGGGCTGGTTGAGAGAGAATGCAGAAATGAACGTGGGGATGCTGCTCAGCAGCTATGCCAACATGTGCCAAGCTTTCCTGCCTGGCACGGGGATAAAACCCTCCTGCCGTGGCTCCAGCTGCTCCCAGGGATGCCCAGAGCAGCCTGGAGCAGCACAGGGCAGTGTGCTCCGAGGGATGCTCTGTGCTCCCTCATCACTGACGTGCTCAGCTTTACCAGATTTGGCAAACGGCACTAGAGGGCAGAGCTGGTTACCCTCAGCAAATCTGAGACAAGGGAAAAGCACCACGGCTTTCAGGGCAGCTTCTGAATCCTCCTGTCCAACACCAAAAGCCTGTCAATACACAAAAGCCACCAAATACATTTCCACTTAGAGTGACCAGCCAAGGCATTAAGGAGCCAACCAAGAGTCTGCTCTTCCCTGCTCTGTTTTACTGAGACTGAAGGGCTGCAGGTGTGTGTGACACTCCTGCCAGGGCAGCAGCAGCTCTGCCTGAGCCTGCCCTGCCGCTCTGCATTCCAATAATTCAAACAACACAGGTCCCTCCACAGCAGGGGGGTGGCAGAGCCTGTGCTCTTCCCATCACTGATGTGGATGGAAAGGCTTTACTCGTCAGGAAGCTTTGATCACAGACAGAAATTATGGACCACACTGACACTCTGCTGCCTGGGCTTGCTGCTAAGGATCTTGACAGATGGAAAATGCTTCCAAGCAGACAAAACCTTCAAGGTTTTAGCTTTTGTTTCGAGCAGGTGACCAGAGGCCGAGAGAATCCTTTTAAGTGGGCAAGCAGAACTGTTTGAATGCACATGCACCCCACAAACCACAAGATTTACATTCCAGAGAGCACCTCCAACAGCCCCCACTACACCTCCCAGACCTCAGCTCACTGCACCTGGCTCAGGAGGGGTGGGAGGGACTGTAATTCCCCAAACTGCCCCTCCTGTGCCGTTACACACAAAGATTTTTGGATGGTATACACTTGCTCACTTGAACAGACCTTTCCACAGTGTCCCTGGTACTGAGAGCTCCCTTGGATGAGGATTATGGCCCCAAGAATCTCACTTCAAACTGCTCATAAATCCTTTTCTCATTATTTCCCCAATGCACACAGTGTGCTTTTCGTTATTATCAAGATCAGTCATCCTGCAGGTCTGCTCACTGTGGAGCAAGGAAGCACAGGAGTCGTGCCCCAGAAAGTCACTTTTCCTTCCAGAGCCCAAGGAACTCGCTCATGAAGTACCAAACTGCATCACAGCCCAGCTCTGCTGCCAGGGAGGGCACTTCAGAACAAAAATCTCTCGAGAGGGGAAGGAAAAGGCCTGCAAAATATAACTCAGAGCACAGTGCATTAACGGCCTAGGCAACAGCTTAGAATAATGCTGGCTATCTTAATGGCATGAAATAAAAGGCTATTAATATTTAAAGAGAAGGAAGGAAATAATACCGGTTTCAGGCCTCAGTCGCATTTTGTCCCATGCCACAACCACTTTGTTCCACATCTCTTCCTCCTGGGCACACCCTGCATCTCCTCCTTTGCAGAGGAAAGGCAATGCGTTGTCTTATTTTTGTGCAGAATTTGATTTCAAAGTCATCATTGCAAAGAGGGTTGAAAGGACCCTCAGAGCAGAGGCCAGGCAGCTTGATCTTTTCTGGCAGATATTTATCTAACTTCTGACCCCCAGTGACTGCAACTCCACAACCTCCCGGGGCAAATCTGCCCCAGTGCTTCTCCATCTGCTTCTTAAAATCATATACCATTTAATAGCATGTCTTCTCCTCCCAACCACCGCAGACAAGAGAACTGCCCATTCCCTTCCTCTCTTCTCTGCAGCAGCCCAGGAGAACTCAAACAGGATCTCATCTCCTTCCAGTTACCTCTTTTTTCCCCCCACAAGAGATACCCTGAACCCCACACCTTTCCACCCCACAGCCTCTATTCTCAGTTCATTTTCGCTGCCCTTTTCTTGACTCTGTTTTTCCAATTATTTGCTGTAGTCCCAATCTGGCCATTTCACAGAAAAAGACTTTTTACGTCCAGTGTGTGAAGCACCCTGTCCTCAGCAATCCCTTCCTCAAAACTCCCCTTCCTGCAGAGCCCCACCCCAGGAACTTGTGAAGCTACTCCTGCACATTCCCAAAGGATGCTCACACAAAATCAGATGGCTCTGGATATTTTCTTAGCAACAGCCTCATCCCTTAAGTTACCTTAAGGAGCAGCCTAGCTCTTTCCAATGGCTTCACAAAAAAATCAGACTACACAACACAATTTAATAAGCCTAAAATCTCTCGATCCCCTGTCTCAATGACTTACCTTGTGCAGGTTTTCAGTCCTACCCCACAGATCTCTGGACAAGAGTTGCAGAGAAAGCAACAGCAAGGACCAGGCAGGGCTGGGTAACCTGAGCAGGTCACCTGCTCAGCTCACACCTGCACCAGCCACTTGGTCAAAATTGCTGCTCCTACCCTCTCCCTCCCTTAAAAGCAATGGCTGAATGTGATTCTGCAGCTCTGATTAATGATGGCCTTTTAAACTTTCCCCAGGTTGACCTGAGCTCAGCTGCACTGACCAAAGCATGCTGCCTTTGGGGTTTATGTCCATGGTCACAAATCCCAAGGGCAGCCCAGGTGTGGCTGGGTTTGTCCTCAGCCCATCAATCCCTGCTCCTTGCTCCTTCCCTGGATGCTGGCTGGCCTCACCAAGAGGCTGTGCAGAGCAGCTCTGGGGCTGTGTAAAGCATGAACAACACTTAGATTCGCAGATAAAATATCTTCACTCCATCTACTTAACAATTTAGCATGCAGTTATCATCTTTAAATACACTTGGGCAGAAAACTAAGATGGACACTGTTCCTATTCTTCAAATAGTTGCTAACAAATTACAGTAATATACTAATATTAGAGATGTTTTTTTCACCACCTGCATGCACCTCTGACTGTGGTTGTCAGGTACGCTGGTGTTGGAGCACTGCACTGCGCTCATTGAATTTACACTTTATCTCCAGGGTCTGCTGCAAAGTCTCATGACCAGCCTGAAAAAAACAATACTTAATTCTTTCATAGGTGCTGACTCTGAATTAAAGATCACTCTGGGGGGAAAAAAAAGCTTATGAAAATCAAAGTGATAAAGAGTATATACATATGACTATTAATGCCAAAACAATATAAAGCATATAAATGGACACATTCCCTAGCAAGGAGAACACAAAATACTAAAACCCTTGCATAAAACGAAATTAAACCAAAGTAGGTTTGGTTTTTAAGCAGCATTACAAAATCAATGTCCCTCTAATGTCAATGACCAAATCTGAAGCTCGATTCAGCCACCCTCCAGGATTTTAGCATATAGTAATTCTTGACTCCAGCCCAAACATACCTGCCAAACCTGCCTGGATGCATTTACAACTCAGATGGTGGCTGCGCAACAAAATATCTGATTTGCACATGCAAATTCTCATGAAAACCATAAACAGACAATTAACTTAGACAATTTTTCAGTGTGTGCTCAGAAGCTGACAACTTAATCATTTTAAGTGTAAAACAGCCTTTTTGTTACTGCGAAACATGAGGCCTGTCAGGAGGTTATAACTGAAACACATAAATTGCTATCTGAGGAATATGAACCATCAGAGCCAAAGAACACCAAGGCCTGGGTGGATTTAAAATAAGAGCAAAGCTGGCACGAATCAATAGTGGTAAACAAGAGTCTTCAAACAACTTAAAGGACAAATCTCTCTGTGTGTATTTTGCTATTTAAGTTCAGGAATAACACCTTTAATAAACAGCACAATTCTATATGAAAGAAAAAGAAGATGTTTTATTTGTAATATAACAAATTGATTCTCTTCTCAAATATTTGCATAGTTTTGCTTAATTTTATAAAAACCTAAAATTGAGACAGCTCAAAGAGACAGATTTCACCAGAGACAATAGGTTTTAAAGAGCTCTGAAAAGTTCTACCGTCGCCTGAAGATATTTTAATTCAGGAAAGACCTTTACATTTCCAGCCTGTCAGTTTTAGTTGAGACTCATAATTACACTTGTAAACGGAATGCTGGCTCTTACCTGAACTGTGATTTCAATACCCAGTTTGGAGGCCACATCTTGCTGTTAATCCTGGGCAATTTTGGGCCAGGGTTAGAAATGTTTCTGTCAGCCAGGTCACTTTGAGTAGGTGACACCACGGCTCATGTTCTGGGGTAACTCAAACTGCAAATAATTAACAGTGCCCAGAGAAGGAAAGAGTGAGAAATAAGGAAAAAATCCTCCATGTTTATATGTTTCATTCAGCCAGTCACGTAGTATTAGTATACTACTTTATTAGATTTTTTTCATTGTTTCTAACCAGAATTTGCTGGCTTTTCCACACAGGGATTGTCAGTGACAAAATTCAGTAATATTCCCCAGAATGTGATTTTGAACAAGGCTTGAACAAGGCTCTGTAGACAGTGATTCTGAGGGGTGCCCAAATCACTGCTTTCACTCAGCTTTCAGAGAATCAACACTGTTTATGACTAAAACCAACTGCTTCAAAATCAAACAGGAGTCAGACTCTGCCCACAATTTTACATGCGTTAAGTGCTGGGAGGTGATGGGGAAAATGGACCATTACTCATAAGGCACATGATTTCAGCCCTCTGAAATAACCACAGCACTGCAAAATTAGATAAAGCTGACCCTGTGGTGAGCAACACTCTCCTCCAGCGCCTTTTTTGCTCATCAGTTGCCTCTTCTGCAGATCCACCTTGCTCTCCCCAAGTTTTTTACAACACTGCTCCACCAACTATGGTCCCAGTCTGGGGCTTGTGGAGACAGTGCCACACCTGAGCTTCCCACACCAAGGTCAGGGTGGAGGTGTCACCTGGGGCACATGCTTTGTGGTATTGAACAAGCAAAAGAGCAAAGGCTGCCACTTCCACAGAGCTTAGTGCACAAAGAACACAACAGTTACTTAGCAATATTGTCACTGCAGGCAAATTTGCAGCTGAGCCCTGATGGTGCTTTGATTTTAAAGTTCAGTCCTTGTAAACACGTTGGCTGAATTAAGGATATGGATAAAGGCAATGGGAGGCTTTTCCCCTGCAAAGAGCAGGAAACAGTTTGTCTTGACAAAATTAATCACAAAAAACATGCCTCTATTTAAACAATTCTTTCCAAAATTTCGGAAGGGATTTCGTTTCCCCTGGAACTCAACTTTACGTTTGGGTTAACAAGCACCAGAAGTAAAACCAATTAAAATTTTGCAGTCAGTGAGGACAGAACCAACAGGGTATAACAGCCTTCAAGATTTTCATTGACATGGTGATGAAACACAAATATTTATGAGCTGAACACTGCCTCCAATATCATTCAGAAAGAGTCCTTCTAGTGCTCCAACTAACCTTTCAACTAACGAGAGGAGACTTGGGACAGATAAGCTCTTCACCCCAGCTCACCCTGAACGTCCTTTATCACCACAAGTATCTCTTCTTCATCAGTGTTAGGCAAAGGAGAATGAAAATGTGAGACAGGATAATGCTGCTCAATAAAAAAAGAATGAAAAATCTGGGGATAACTGAAGTGATGGATCAAACTGCTGCACAGAAATATGCAAAAGAAAGCCCTATTTACATCATAGTACTGAGGCTGATGCATTATTAAAAGGAACAGCCTTGAGCTCCTGATTGAAGAACTGAAGATCTCCTCATTCACAAGGGACAAGAAGGAACTGCTTGCCAGCCTCTCACAAAGTCTGTGACCCAGCCAAGAACTGAGACCACACTTCTCAGTGGCAGTCCAGCATCATGAACACATCCTTCCTATCAAAGGGAGGCTGGAAGAAGTGCCCTGACAGCACAAATCCACACAAGAAAATTAAATCTACCTAATCAGGAAAATACTCCTCCGTGTCTGTGAAAAGCATCACTGCAGGTCAAGAGGAATTTGTCTCATCTCATAAACATCACACACACACTTCACGCTGCTCTGCACTACCTCAGCAATGTGTTGGAACCTGGAGAGAAACAGGAAATAGAACACAGCACCAGGCACTCACCACAGAGCAAAGGGGTCTGCCCAAGGGTCACCTCAATGTCCTCTGTTCTCACTGCACAGCTCAGAAATTACCTGTGCCAGGCGACACTCAGGAACAGGGGAGGAGAGAGTGAGAAGCCAGGACTGTTCAATATATAAATGCAGGAAAAACTCTGAATCAGGTACAAGCGCTGCATTCGTGTCTGGTGCAGGATTTGGCTTTTATTTTCCTGCCCAGGTCATTCCCTTCTCCATACAGAATCAGGTGGGTGCTGCAACCTCTGGAAAATACAAGCAAGAAACTTCATCTTTAATGAGATTCCAGCTTGACCTAAAGGGAAGAACGGAAGGTTACTTGTGATGCTGAGCAAAAAAAACCCTTTACAATCACTGTACTGCTTTGCCCATTTATCAGTCTGCATTTTTGTTCTACTTCCATAAATCAGAATTTGTCATCAAACACATTATTTTGTCTATCTATCTGGGTGGCATATGAAGACTGAAGTGTGTCACAAAGCCACACCTCACCTGCAGAGTGTCTGCTCAGCTCAACACCTCCTCAGCCCACATCAGCCCACAGGTGCCAGACAGCAACAGCAGGAGCCTCCCTGCGAGATTCACAGGCAAGGTACGGAGTGCAGCACTTGGGAGAGGAACAGGAGCTCTCTAATGATCAGCAGTGAGAAGGAAACTCATTTGATGCACTCCAGGAAAGCAGGGAGAGCACCTGTAAAGCCAGGGAATTTGTCACAGTTGTTTAAACAAACACAGAACAGAAAACAGATGCTTTGCTTTAAATTCTACTGTAAGGGAGCATTTGTGCACTCACTGAAAAAACAGACTAAAATGCTTTTAATAACTATGGAGACCACTGAAATGAAACTATACAGGACAATGTCAAAACATAGGCAACAAGGAAAAAATATTTTCGATTATAATTCCCTTAACCTGAATTAATATAGAATATCCAGGGCCAAGTTTCCCAAGGTGTGAGTGTGGGATTACATGCAGGACCTTCTGCAGCACCAGTCGACTCCAGGGAGCATCTCCCCAGGTACTGCTTCACCAACTGAGCCATGAAAAGCTGGCAATGCAGAGAGGCACTCACCATGACAAGCCCAGGAAGCTGAGGAAACAATGGCAGAGAGTTTGGCAGAGCAAACCTGCGGCAGGTGGGATGCAGACGGTGCATCCTGCACCACCCCTGCCTGCACGCCCCTTAAACCTGCTGGGGAAAGGAGCACCAAATGAGGAACACCCAGAGAACGATGCTTTCCTTGTGATGGACTCCAGATGGGGCTTCTTCAACTCACTTCTGACTTTTCTGACTCTCCTGATGCGCACAGCGTGAGGTGCTTTTGGCACACGCAGACAGCTTGGTGTGGGATAATTTGCTACACCCAGAAATGTCAGTGTTCACCTCTTGACAGCAGCTGATTTTGCACTGTTCCCCTGGCACTGCAGACAACTGGGAAATATAATAGCTCGGAACACCAAGAAGCACAGAAAGAAAGTCTATTAAAAGAGAGAAAAGTCTCCTAGGTGAGTTACAAAGCTGCAGTCACTGCAGAGCCCATGAAGGACAGACAGTGAAGTTCATTAAAGAGCTCTCAGCAAACATTCCTTGTGTCAATGCCACTCCAGAGTTATCCTCCAGCCTCCACCTAGGCTGCCTGTACATCTGCTTCTTCTCGGTTGTTTCAGAGACGAGCAGCTCTCAAAACAAGGCACTGCCTTGCCTGCTTTGCCAGGACATCAGCACTCTCAAAGCTGTGAACCATGCTGGGCAGAGACAATTTAGAAGAGTCTGACTTTCTCTAACCTATCCCTGCCTCCAATCAGCAGCAGCCAATTCCAGCAGCTGAGCTCAGTCTGTTACAGCATTTTTCTGACAAAACAGCATTGGATCTGGGCTGCATCGGGGGAAGACACATTTCTTCTTTTTGTACTCTCCATCCATGAAGACATTCCCCTCTGAGCCAGGCTTTGGGCACAATCACTCCAAATATACACACGCGTTGAGGAAGGGCTGGACACGATCCTGCTTTTCACCCACAGTCGCTCATTTTCCATCAGTTCTCGCTGCCTCCTCGCTCACCTCTGAACATCTGTGTTGATTCCCTTACAAAGAGCATCCTTGTACCTGCCTTTAATCATCAGGGTGGCTGAAATTCTCCAGATAAACATAGCTTCTCTTCATATGGAACTATCCCCCATGCACAGCTCCCCTCGTGACAGGAGCAAGGGGATTGATGTGAGTCTCAGAGCTGTGCACATTCAATATAAGACTGAGCCTTTAAACTTCCCAAGAGTCCTTTTCTGCTTTTTATTTTGTTTGTTTGGTTTAGTTTGGGGTTTGGGTTTTTTTGCTGTTTTTTTTTTTCCTTTTCCATATTTTTACACTATGGACAGCATGTGCTTTGGATAGCCTAAACTGCAGCCGTAGGTGAACAGGCAAAGGAATGGGGACTGAGGTATTTGCCACACTTTGGATATTACAGGACAAAACCATGCAATATTTTGGGCTTCTAAAATTCTTACAACTCCTCAGCTGCTGCCAAGAACAGGAGTTTGATCCTAGCAGGATCAGAGTAAGAGTGAGAGGCACTCAAACCTTCCTCCTCAGCATCTCACTGTCTCACTGCAGCAACACAGGCTCCTTCCACACTATTTAAAATATCATTAAATACCACTCTTGTCACACAGTACACATAAATATGCACTAATCCATGCATAGGAATACCTTTGGCTGTCTCTGATACTGAAGCTATAACTGATGGCACAGCAAATGGGGACCACTGCTCCTCATACCAAATAGCTTTTCCTTGTATTCAGCTTTATCACAAGTAGGTTTTTATATGCTAAATTTATGCAAACAAATTCTATTTTGGCAAATCTTTTGTCAGCATTTTTATGACAACGGACACATACAGAATATAATGACTCCAGCTCGCTGAAGAAAAAAGCCAGCATTTCTGAGAAAATTAGATTTAGGGAAAAAACATTCTGGTCTGGAATAACTGTCAGCATCTTCAAAAAAATTATTCATTGTTTCCTTCACTGGTGAAATTCATTGCAAATAAAGGTAAACAAAACAGAATTAAGGAGAAGCAGATAAGTTTCTTAACAACCTGCAGGCATCCCCTTGGACCTTCCCTGCCATTCCCACCACAGCACAGTATGCAGGGACAACAGGGCTGGCTTCTGTCATGAGCTCGTGTAGTGCACAATCGCCAGCAGTGAAGCTCTTTGGAAGCTTCCCGAGGCCCTGATTCACCATCACACACATCTGGAGCACATTAAACTGTGCATTTGTTATCTCGGAGCTTTGAGATACATAATGTTTCCTATCTGACTAAATAAAATCACATTACTGCTTCAAAAGGCAGCACCGTAAGGGCTTGAGACCCAGGCAGATCATGTTAATGGAGCTCCTCAGTCCAAGGGCAGAATCCTTTGATCAAGACTTGGTAGACAAGTGCAACCTGCTGCACCTGGGATCTGCTCGGGGCAGGGATGTTTGGATGCCCTGAGAGCAGGACATCCTTTCCCTGCACTGGCATTTCACAGCACCAGCCACAACCAGTGGCTCTCTGAAGTGGCTCCTAAACCACAACTCCAGGGGGACCTGCAGCCCTCCAGGGCTCTGTCCCTACTTCTCATGAGAGTGGCAAGGCAGTCTGTTGCCTAGATAAGGCCAGATATCTGGGTTTTTTATTTGTTTGCTTGTTATTTTTCCAAGCATGCCACAATCTGTAGATCTGTGTAATGCAGATTACAGACTCTGTGTACATGTAAAAACAGCTACTTGCTTGGTCAAAAGATCAGAATCACGAAGTTGTCCCAGGTCACAAACAAAAAGGCAATGTCTTTCCTTAATAATACTTTAGAAGTAATTAAAATAGCGACTTTCATCAATCTGGTGATGCTGCATGAGTTGTTCAACAAGAGATGTTTTATGAAAATACATCCTGTATTCGGAGTCCTCCATCCATGTGACATAACCCCACGACCTGGAAAAGTCTCTGCAATTATGATCCTGTCACTGTTTCCCCTAATAGGTAAGAAAAAAGAAATAACAATTTTTGGGTTGCTTTTATCAAGATTTAATGGGATCCAATGTGAATACACCTACCTGGGCAAAATCAGGAAACTCCCATCCGAAATAAGCTCAATTGCCAAGGTGACCCAGCTGCAACAAAGCACAGTGAAACACAAACCCAGAGAAGGGAATAACATTTCTCCCTCTGCTCCATTTTCCTGACGTGTGCCTGAAAGGCCATCTTCCAAATTAAAACTGGGACAAACGACCAATTTAACATGAGCATTTACATCTTATTCCATCTGAATAATACAGTATAGAAACAAGAGTCAACGCTCAGTATTTTCACCTTTATTGAGATGAAGCATTAAAAAGAAATATCTAATACAGATTCAGAACAGTTCCAAAAAAATTACAGCAATTCCAACAACAACCCACGGATTACAGAAGATACACTTGACCAGACTGTCATTAAAACATCACCTAAAGTGGACAATGTTACTGTCTCTGTCCATCACAGAAGCCAGATGAGCTCAAAAAGACATCTCGAAGTGTTCAGACCACGAATGCTCTTTATTGACTCTTTCTGGCAGATATACACAGACCTGACCTTAACTGGAACCAGTTGTCATCTTCATCCATGCACAGGCTGAGATGCTCACACACTATTATAAATGTGTATATATGTAAAAAAAAAGCAAATACCTCCTAGTTTTTATACACAGATGGATATATAAATAATACCCTGGCCTTCACCAAACAAGCTTACACCAGGACATGCCTCCCCATTAACCTCTGCAACACTAAAACTGCCCAAGATGTTGTACACTTAATAAACATGGTTTCACTGCTGTACAGAAAACAGCAATACACACAAAAATGGACACACATCTATTTTCAGCCCACCAGAATAAACAAAAAGATATGTGAAGAACAGGGAAACAGGGAGATAATGAGCTGTCATAGCGAGTAACAGCTTGGCACCAGTGGTGCGGCTCTGAACGGTCACAGTTACCAAATAATAATGTTTACTTCAGCATTTCTGTCGAGATCAACTTGATGCCTCAGGCAGTTTGGGGAAGAATCACTTAGTCAACAAGCAAAATCCAAATTCATTTGGAGGAAACTAATTAAACTGAGCATGAAAAGTCTTCCAAAATATTAAATAATGTCTGAAAAGACACCTTAGTACAACTGAACTGACAGGATTTTGGAAAAGTGTCTATGTCTCTGATTTTAAAACACTGGGATCTTAGGCTATCCAAGAAATATGTTTTATAGTTACTCTCTTCAAATAAAGCCATCATTGGGGAAGGAGAGCAGCAACATTACCCTCCCAAGAAACCTTTCATGTACTTTCTCTGATATAATGCTGCTACACTTTTACAGATGCGACTGTAAAGGATGAAGGAGTCTTCAAGGATCTTTTAGTTTGTTTTCATTTTACAGAATTTTCATTTTACTCTTTGAGACGCACAAGGATCCTGACTGCAGCCTGGCTGAGTGACCCTTTGGCTCTGCAGGGGTGAACACCACCCTGAGCAGTGGCTGCTGCACATCCCAAACCACTGCACATCCCAAACCACACCATCCTGGCAGGCTCCACCTGGGTGCAGGAAGGGCCCTCACACCAAAAAGGGTCAGTGACCCCAAACCTGCCCTAAGCAGGCAAAAGTTTTATTCCAAGTTAGGTTCTGGTAAGTACAGCAGGTATGGATAAATGCAAGCATGCTATTATATTACACCTTTAATTGCTTCCCTGTGTAAGATGATCCAGATACCCACCAGTGATACAAAACTTAAGCATCCTGATATGTAAAAAGGACACTTATTTTCACCCAAGTATACTAGATAAGAAGCCAGTTGTACTTAACCTCTGTTGCAGTCTATTCTTCCCCAAATTTCTCATCCTTTTCACATCCTTTACGGATGCGAGAGGAGGGGATGTGCTAAATTCGAGCGGCACGGCACAGGCACGGATGGCGTCAGGGACATCAGAGCAGGGATGCTCCCGCTGTACACAACCACCCGAAACCACAGGGTTTCACCCCTGCAAAACCTCGGAAAACAATGACTCTGAGGCGGAGCATTTTCGTTTGTCAGAAAACAGCGAGAATTCCGTTCCAAGGGCAGCGAGCGAATCTGGGTCAGGCGCGGAGCCCGCGTGTGGCAGCGCCCGCCACCAGGTGTCACCAACCTCTTGATCAACGCAGATCCAGCCCAAAATGCGGCTCTGACAGCCTGTTTGCTACCCACGGCATGATTGTCACATGTGCCACCCATGTAACCGGGAGAAACAGGGCGCTTTTCCCCCCAAAACCCCGTGCTGTCTGTCTCTGCTCCCCATCAGGTGTCCCTGGATAATTCCCTGTGCTCGCTGCCACTCCGACACTCACCGTACAGAAAAACAGAGCCCAACCTGGGAGGTTTAACTCCTGTGAGGTTTAACTCCTGTGAGGTTTAACTCCTGTGAGGTTTCACTCCTGCTCCCAGGAAGGATGTGGGGGCATGAGGGTGCCTTGTCTCTGAGCAAGGAGACCCAAGCCTGCCCCAGCCCATGGGGAAAGCTACAATTCCAGCGTTTGCTTTGCAATCAAAAGCAACCCACTGAGCAGTTATGGTCTAGATTCCCAGAGGGAAAATGGTTTGGGTCAACCCCACAATTCCAGTTGAAGAGCAGTGAGCTCCCAGATGTGTAAAACAAGGCATAAGACATGAAAGTTAAAGGACTACCTTGGAAAAAGTGCCAGCTGTAAAAAGCACTGTTACTTATCCTGATGTCTGAGCAAATGGAGCTGCCCAAAAAGTGGGAGGAACAAAAAGAAAACCAACTCAGACAGGGAGTATCATCTTTCCAGTCTCATATCTTCATGTACATGCAGGATATTTCACAATCAGTACAATGTAAGAACTAGAGAGAAAGTATGAGTTACTAATACTTCTGCATCAGTTACAGAACTACATGAAAAAAGAAGTTATCACAGGAGATGATCTATCGCAGGCTCCCAGTGAAACGCCATGTGTGGAGCAGGGATACACAAAACCAGCACTCAGCACCAGCACTGGGAATGCTGCCACTACACTCAGTGCCTACAGACATTGCCACACTTTGAAGATGATCAATGAGGAAATATTCTTGCAGCATCTGGACACTGCCTCAGCACATGAAAGACACTCCCTGAGGGACTCAAAACTCTCTCTTTATTCTGATTTGAGCTGCCATGGATGCAAATGTCTCTAACTGGGAACAGACCTTCCTCACTGGTCGATAAGCCCCAGGTCCTTTGGGTGAAGCAAGCAAAGCCTTGCTGAGCGAGAAAACTTAGCAGCCTTGAAACCTTCAGGATCATACAAAAATCAGGACTTTCTGTTCCTCTTCTGTCTCCCTCTGATTATCCATCCCAATGTCAGAGCCTTGTCAAACACCTCAGAACTCATAGCATCCATCTGGCAGGTCCTCATGTCATCAAATTCTTTCAGATTGTCACTACAATGTCCACTGAAGGCACCATCACAGCACACACTGTCCAATAGGTTCAAAGAGGATGTTGTCCTTATCTTCATGTAAATCAATCCCTGGAATCTGATCTTTTTAGCAGATTAGGCCTTGCAGATGCTGAACTCAAGAGACAGACACAAAACCAAAAAGGTACTTTGTACTTCGTAATTTTTCAGAATTTACTCTGCTTTCAAGGCATCACTTCCAGGAATATTTTCACTTTGGATAATTGCCAAAGCCTACCTCAAGCTTAAGCTAAGATCTTCATACCAAGACCACAAGAAATGCTTCAAGATTTTCAATTGCATTTAAAAATTCGGAAAATTTTCAATTCAAAGAAGAGCTGTAAGTAAAAATGCCTCTGATCTGTATTGATTTCAATGACGTTATGTAAAATTTGCAGACCAACCTTGCCTCACAGCAATGAAAAATCTCAAGGGTATTGTACAAGGTGTCAAAAAAACTTGTAACCTGGGACAGCGGAGATTTTCACAGTCTGGAAAGCAGAGGTGCTAGCTGTGGTTTTAGGACAGGCATATGAGCTGAATTGTTCTGGTGAGATCTTCGATGGCAAGTGACCTTGGTGTGTTCAGTTCATTTATCACCAGGAGTCACAAATCTTTCCCCTCTCTCTGGTTCTCTGCAGAGTCACACAGATGCTGTATTCTGCACAAGGATTCTTCTGTGAAAAACGCAAAACACCACAGAAATGCACAGTGAGCGAGGCAGAAATGTCCCAGGACCAGGGCAGTAACCTCTGCACCAGCCCAGGACCAGGCTCTGGGCACAGGGAGCTCACAAGTGGCTGAGCCATTTTCCCAGGGAAGGCATCTCCTGCTCTGACAGTGCCTGGCTCAAACAAGCAAAGAGGGCTTGTGCTCTGCCTTGATTTTGCATCTCGTTATCCCACTCTTCACAGTGAGCAGATGTGAGGAAGCTTTTCAAGTCTTGGAACATTGCTGCATCCAGACCCGGCAGAAAATACTGCGCAGCACCAGAAAACTGCCCGAATACATCAAAGTGCTATTTCCTCTCATCCCTTAACCTACTGGTTTAATCTAGAAGTAGCTCCAGATCTCCTCCTCAGGAACCCTGGATTAAATTCCCAGCTCAGACACCCATTCCCTGCATAAGCAAACACCAGCCTTTCCTGCCCCTTGCTTTCATACACGACACAGAGGTGGTGACTGTTTCTATAAAAGCAGGGAGGATGCTTGGCAGCCCTCAAAACAAACCATGTTTCAACACAGGAAAGGGTGAAGTGAATGCCCAACTCACACTAAAGGGTTTTAATTGTGTTTTTATCAATGGTGAGGCACTGCAAGTCAAGAGCTGTGACAATATACCCTAAATCATACAGGATTACCACATTGTGTCAAACAAACATATAATTAAGCAGCTTTAATATGTTAACAGTTTGGAATCAGATTAGTGTTGTATTAGGCTAATAGAGTTGGTCCCCATTAATCCAGATCAATTGCTCAACTCTGTTTACTTAGATTTTTTTTTTTCCAGAAATTTAAGAACATAAATCTAATTCTCAGCAGAACGTGCACATGCTGTAGGGCGGGATGAATTCATCAAGATTTCCGGGCATGTGGATAAACCAAGTGCAGCTTAACTCGTTCAACCACACAATGAAGAACTAAACACTCTAATCCCCTGTGACGAGATCTTTGTGCCACAAAAACAGAGGATGTATCTGGGCCTGAGCAAGGTGCTGAGGTATCTCTCCATATTTGCAAATGGCCCTGAGTCCTGTGTGGTTCCGAAACAGTCCCCAGAGGTAACGCTGCTTTTGTACACAAAATGCAGGGATGCAAGGCACAGATGCATGCAGAACCTGCAGCCCAGCTTCCCTGTGCTACCCAAGCTTTAAATACAGGACTTTAGGGATCACACACCATGGGAGCAGTGCTGGGATGTCTGCACATGTCCGTGATGGATGACCCCAAATATAGGGCTCGCTCTACAGCCAGGGCAGAAAAGGTCTCTATTTCCCATTCATGGCCTACTCTTGAGGAAGCATTGAACCGAAAAAGAACGTGAGTAGTGGGGCATGGAGGGCAGCCAAGGCCAGCCCATACTGCTCATGACCTCTGCAGCACCGATAAGATTTAATCCAGCCTCGTCTAGCGCAGCCTCCTCCTGGCACATCCACACACCAACTGCAGCAGAGTGACATCTCCTGACGTTTGGCTCAGATGTCAAACTCAGAGGTGACACTTCAAAGCCAGACTCATACACATGCACTCTCTACTTAATTTCTGTACGTGTGCATGCATGTGTGTGAGTAAATATATACACTTTCTACCGACATATACTTTTAAAAAATAAAGTCTGTCAGAGAGTGATTTGGGTTGGAAGGCACCTTAAAGAGCTTCCAGTTCCAACCTCCCTTCCATGGGCAGGGACGTCACCCACTGATCTATATATAGATGTATCCTATATTGCAGGAGGGCAAAGGCAAGATTTTACTTCTTAACTTAATCTGGCTAAGGCAAACACACACATTAAAGATGCAATTTCTTTTAAGCCAATTCCGTATTGCTTTATAATCGCAAAACATGAGGTAGATTTACACAAAATCAATGTCTACTTGTCTTAAACCGATCAATTGTCACATTTTTCTATATCCACGCAAACAATTCATTTCAACAGTCAATTTATGCTGATAAACAAGGCAGTTTCTCAGAAGACAAATTCTATTACTGTCTACATTCAAGGTACCACTCAGCCAGCAAGAGATTTGATTTACATTGCATGAGTACTAGTGAGTCACCCAAGCACCAATAAAACAACTACACATGTAGAGGCTGAGTTCCAAACAGTTAATTCACCACACTTATCCCAAGAGAAATCCTGTAGTGCAGAGGGCAGGACCCTGCAGTCACCTGCCATGTGGACACTGAGCTTTTATCCATGGCGAAATGTTATTCCCAGTACAGAGTACCAGGCCTTGATTTACAAAGCATAAATTCTAGTTCACAGTGTTTATGCTACTGGGGACAAAATGTTTCCTTAGAAATATTGCTGGGAAAATGTCAAGCAATGAGTTATCTGTGATGGAATGACATGGAGACGACAGGGTTTGTGCTGAGAGTAAAATGGCAAAATACAGAATGCAAATAGGTTTGGACGGCACTGTTTCTTCTGAAGTCTGAAGCTCAGCACACAACACTAAAATGAAAACCCACTTGCATCTGTTCTGTTTACCACGGAGTCATAAGCAGCAGTCATATTTTTCATTTGCCATCAAGCAGTTATTGATGTGTAGCTCAATAAAATGAAAATATTTTATGGCAGAGACATCACTGAGCATCCTTGTACCACCAGAACACAATATTGTGCCAGGGCAATATGGTTTTAACACTTCATATTCATTGGTATTTACAACATGCAGCAGAAAATGACACAAAACCCATGGCCACAGACACCTTCAAGGGCAGCTTCAGAAACGTGTGCAGCTCTGCCCCCACTGCCCAAACACTTGGAGCACTTTCTGATGGCCAGGCACGTTCTCTGATCACTATTAGCTACAGCACTAGTACTGAACACAGTGCTGCACATGGGCAGCGTCCCCCAAGGGACAAGAGGCTCCTCTCCGTTTGGGGACACACCTTTGGGAGGTGCACGCACTCCTGTCCTCTCTGCCCTACAGCTCATACACAGGTGCCTGTTGCTTTTGGAGGAAAAGAACACCCATGAGGAGGCCCTGTGCAAACCTGCACTCTCCAAGACCTGGAATTTCTTCCAAGGTCACCTTGTGAATCATATTTCTTCCCAAGAGCTGCCAGCTTGACCTGTGCCCCCTCCTTACCTTTCCATCTGCAATTGGGCACCTGCACAGAGCCAAGGCTGCAGGAGGAGCTGCTGGCTCCCCAAAATCCTCAGTTTTGGCTTTGCATTCAAATGCCTCAGCATTTCTTCGCTCTTCAGCAGATAAAGCCACATGTCCCACTGGGACTGTGACAGTGGGGCCATCAGCCACATCATTCTGAAGGCTCCTGTCAATAGTGGTGGGAGATATTCCTGAAAATTCCCCCAAATGCTGTTGGGACAGCAGAAGGTCCATCTTCCCCTCCCACCAACAAGAGACAAGCTGACTGAGCCCCAAGAGGAACTGCCATTGATTCTCCAAAGACACAGGTCTGTACTTGCCCTTTCCTTTTCTAGTAAAACTGAAATAATGTATTAAACGATGCAGCTGGAAAGGAAATTCCCAAAGAACTATTATTGCGCATGTGTGCTTCTCCCTTAAAGCTTTGATTTGTCACACATAATTGTAGACAGGAAGGATGACATGTTCTCTACAGAAATTTATTACATTGTCAAAATCCCTGCTCTGAAGTTTTCAAAATGAACAGTTTTGCTTGAAAAATACTGTGTTACAAAATTTATACACACATGAAAAAGACAGTGTAACGCATCAAAATCAAAATACTTCAGTTGACCAGATCTGAGTTTTGGGGTGTTGGTATCTTTTTC
This sequence comes from Acanthiza pusilla, assembly GCA_036630365.1. Taxonomy (NCBI): domain Eukaryota; kingdom Metazoa; phylum Chordata; class Aves; order Passeriformes; family Acanthizidae; genus Acanthiza; species Acanthiza pusilla. Next base: position 7,185,438 of record JAXCHO010000001.1, read on the forward strand.
AAGGCAAACAGACTTTCAAGATTTCAACATTCCTTCCTGACTCAAAACAGACAAAATTTTGGCAGTCTTGCCTTTTTTCAGTGAGACATGAAGGCTGTTTCACACGTGGCTTTGCCAAGCATCACTGAGGCAGAAACTACCCTCATGTGTGGAGAGAGGACAGATTTTTCTCCTCCCATGCCCCACGCTCTGTGACAACCCCTTGAGAGCATCGTGGTGGCCACACAAGGAAATGCTCAGCTGTGGTGACCAGGGCCACCTTCTATCCCATTCCATCCCATCCCATGGATCCCATGAATCCCATCCCATCCCATGGATCCCATCCCATGGATCCCATCCCATGGATCCTATCCCATGGATCCCATCCCATCCCATCCCATCCCATCCCATCCCATCCCATCCCATCCCATCCCATCCCATCCCATCCCATCCCATCCCATCCCATGGATCCCATCCCATCCCATGGATCCCATCCCATGGATCCCATCCCATGGATCCTATCCCATGGATCCTATCCCATGGATCCTATCCCATGGATCCCATCCCATCCCATGGATCCCATCCCATCCCACCCCATGGATCCCATCCCATGGATCCCATCCCATCCCATCCCATGGATCCTATCCCATGGATCCTATCCCATGGATCCCATCCCATCCCATGGATCCCATCCCATCCCATCCCATGGATCCCATCCCATGGATCCCATCCCATCCCATCCCATGGATCTTATCCCATGGATCCCATCCCATCCCATCCCATCCCATCCCATCCCATCCCATCCCATCCCATCCCATCCCATGGATCCCATCCCATCCCATCCCATGGATCCCATCCCATGGATCCCATCTCATGGATCCCATCCCATCGATCCCATCCCATCGATCCCATCCCATCCCATCGATCCCATCCCATCCCATCCCATGGATCCCATCCCACCCCATGGATCCCATCCCATCCCATCGATCCCATCCCACCCCATGGATCCCATCCCATCCCATGGATCCCATCCCATGGATGCCATCCCATCCCCTCCTGGCTCTCACAGGGCTGGAACAACACGAGGGTCACTGAGGGCTCACGCTGCTCATGAAGCACAGCATCAGCACTCCTCAATTCCTTCCTTTTCTCACAAAACTACCTCTTGCTCCTCTTCCCTCCATGCTGGCAGAGGAGCTTTGTCCTCCCAAAAGCTGCAGCTCTCTGCAGGGCTGCCTACAGCCACACCAGGCTGGCTCATTAGCTCAAACAGCTGTTCCCCCCTTCATGCACCTAAAGAGCAGAGTTATTTTTAAGTGTGCCCATTACACCTGAAAAACCAAGCTTGCTTTTGTCTGCCTCTTGTACAGCAGTTTCTCAACACACCAGCACTTTTCTGCACCTTTCCCTGCTATCAGAGAACAAATTAAAATCCAACACCAGGCAGGACAGTTCTCCTTGGCCACCTCTCTTGCTCTTTTTGCAAGGTGTGGCCCAACCATAAATGTATATTTTCACAAAAAGTGCTTAACACCTCCACAAATGCAGAATATTTCAGCCTTTTCAGTGTGGCTGTTAACAGATTTATCACCTTCATCTACTACCTGGCCTATGACACTTCAGATTAATCCTGTTTGTTGTACACTGAGAAGCAGACCACGCTGAAGATGAGTTTTCCCCAGAAATCAGACTTCTATCAGCATGCAGCAGAAAGGAAATCCAAGGACACTTGACAACCACCCTGCCACCTCAAGAGAGCCAGGTGTGGGTGTCCAGCACATTCCAGCATCCAAATGGCTCAATTCCCAAGGGAAGATCAAAAGTCCTTACAAAACCCACCACAAACTTCACAGTCTTCATGCTCAGCCTGGAAAAAGTGGGTTTGTTTTCCTCATGAGATTTTCCTTCTGCACTTGAAACATGTAGGAAATACTGTGGTGCCGCTGGAGCCAGGATGCTCCTTACAGTGGGATCACAAAACCCACAGCCAAACATTTCATCCCACAAAGAGGCAGAGGCTGTGGCCACCACCCCCAGCCCAACCTCCCCTCTTGAGCACTATTGTTTGAGTCTAATGAAACTTTAAATCATTGCTTTTAAGACTGCCACTTTAAAAAAAAAATCAGATGGCATCTTGCTTGGGTTTTATATCTTGGGAAGAAGGAGGGAGGCTCTGATATTGCCAAAATAAAAAAAAAAAATCAACCAAGTAAAATAACCCACATTTGCTTATCAATATCAGTAGCTTGAACTAGCATTTTATTTGTGTTTGTATACAGTGACAACATTCAGGTGAGACCAATAATAAAGTACTAAGTGTCACAGGTTCAGAAGTAATGTTTTCTAGGTAAAAAGCATTTATGAAGAAAAATCGGCATCACTATTTCATTCATACTCAAATGTGAGGAAATGAGTTGGCACAAACCGCAACTCCATCTTTTTGACATATTTGTAATTTGCTTTAAAAAAGTAACGCAAACAGAAAGTAAAAACGTTCAACACAGAGGATAAAGAAACACCGATCAATGTCTCCCACTCCCCACAGCTGGAGGTGACACATTCCCCCAAACACAGCATTTATCTTGGCATTTCTAAATTATTCACAGTTATTACTATTTTTTTCCTAAACACATGCCAAAGGATTACTTTCCAAATGACTGGCCTCTATTCTTAGTTACCTGCAATTTTCCATCTCCTGTGCAAGTCAGGGCAGTCACATGGAACTAAAGGCTGAGGCGTGAGGGACTGTCTGCCCATGAACCCCACGGCCTCGAGGGTGCCACAGCTCCAGGACTCCTCCAAAAACACTCTGTGAGAACTGCTGCCCGAACAAAAGCAGCTGAGATCAAAGAAAGGGAAGGAAAACCAAGTCCTGGGGCTGCCACTTCCCAGGGACTGTCCAGAAGTGGTGGGTGAGGCATTCCAGCCCTTGACTGACCAATGCCCATTTTCTTCCACCACCCCAAAAAACAGGTTTTAGGAGGAATTCACCACCTTGCACATGGCTACAGCCTCTGCAGAACATTTCATTTAAAAAAGGGACAATTGTTTGGCACTTGTGAGAAATGTGGCCCAGCCCCTTTAGAAAACGCTCTTTGGAATTGTGTTGATGCGTCATCCTCTTTCCATGGTATTTTTAGAGATATCTGTGATTTCTAGTCCTTGCCAGGGTAGGAAAAAAATCCCACTTTGGCCACCATAGGCACATGTCAATAAGAAGCAGCCACACAGGCACCATGGTACTATGAATATGTAGCAAGTGCTGGTAGCCTTTTGCTGTAAAACAGAGGGAGCAGACACACGGAGCATTTGGATCCAGATCTTCTTCCTCCAGGTACCGACTTCAAACACTTTGCAACAGCTAAAGCAGCACAAGGATTCCACATTCAGTTCTGAACTTCTCCCTAACCTTTGTGGTGGCATTAGCATAAGGCAAGGAGACATATTTTGACTCCCATCTGTGCAAATCCTCCCCGTGCTGCAGAATCAACATTCTGTCAACCAATTATTTTATGCTGTATCACAGCACCGGGGTGGGGGGGAGAGATGAGGGGGAATCATCACACCTACAATCAAAAGAGCAAGGTTTTGCAACATAGCATGTACTAAAGATGTCTGTCTTAAGTCAAACTAGCAGCCATATTTTATTCAAGAAGCATGTAAACAAATCTGGCACATTCATTATAAAAAAAATTGTGTACCTAGCATGTTCATCACATTTCAGATATTCCATTCCTCCCTCCTCACTGAGCTCCATGGAGACAAGTCAATCACAGTTAACCATCTGGTAATCCTTAGCCCAGGCTGTGCAGCTGCTACCTACCATTTTTAATCAGGGCTATGTCTTCCATTCATGCTAAATAGGAGGCATGAACAGCTGCTTGGCCAACACTTTCAAGCAAGCTCTCTCTCTCTCTCTTTAGTATTCCTGGCTTCTCTTCCTTTCAGCTTTACATTTTGCCCATGTTTTACGAGCATTCACTTAAAAAAAAAAAAAAAAAAGTAATTGTGAAACAAGAGGAAAATGCTTCTGGTCATTAAATCTTTAGAGAGTGTATCTGCTCTAAACAAGTTCCTGGGGGACACAGAGTCCAATCACAGTCTCTGATTTTAGAAAATAAAAATTTGTGTGTCCATGGAAATACCCTGGGTTTTTTTAACCTACAGATCCCTGCAGAATGGTTCTCCATTGCTCATTTCAGGTGGAGAAGTTTTAAGCATGTGAGCAGTAAAATAAATTTAAATTAAGAATATAAGGATTAATTTTTAAAATGGGAACAGTAATTCCCTATTTTACAGGAAAGGTTTCTCACAGGCTTTCCTCTATCCCAGCACCCAAGCAGAACCCTCCCTGCCTCCAGGAGATGCAGGGGAAGAGCACATGCCTAAATTACCACCAAATCAGGCTGTCTCACCTCCTTTGCTCAGACCCAGAGGAGATGCTCCCCTGTGAACCATGCCCTAAGCTTCTCCCATCATCCAAAAAGCTTTTGGGGGTTATTTTTGTAGGAAATCCAACTGTATGGCCACCAAATCTTTTGCAGAGATCTAAATACTCCAGCATCAGCACGGCAGTATCTCAGCTGCAGATTTCCTGGGAAGCAGCACAGATCCTGCCCAGGTGATGGGCACCAGCCTGGCTCCGTGCCAGGCACACACACTCATCCCTCATCCTCTGCCTTGGATGCACCCAGAGCCACGACTGTAAACGTCTTACCATAGTAACATAAAAAAGAATCAACTTTTATCCTTTGCCAGTGGCAGATTTGCTGCAAAGTCAGGGAGATGGTCATGACAACCCATGGCGATGCCACCTAGCAGGAATGACTCAGAGAGAATTGGTACCCAGCCGAGCAGGATTTCCATCCAAATTCTGTGGGTGCAGACAGACACTCAGGTGCTGGCTGAGCCTGTTTGTTTAGCCCAACTCCTCCAGCACAGGTGCTTCTGCAAAACATGTTTTTTACATCTGTTTTATCCTGAAATTTTCCTTCAGCCGCGAGATGTGTTACCAGATATACTGGTCTTTCAGCAGAGCAGAATGTTGGGAGCATGGAAATCACCCACTGCCTCTATACTCTGTGCAATAGTCACAACTTATACCCCAAGAGTGTTAGAAAATGCTTTAACACTGCAGAACATTGTTACTTGCTCCACCTACCAACAGACAAAACCAACATGAAGGCCATACTGAAAATAATAATAATAAAAAGACGCAATGGTATAGATGTTAGAAAACTCTGTCTTTATTAACGACACGTCACTGGGGATGTAAAATCTTGCACGGGTTAATCAATTAATTTGCCTGAACAGAAAATAAACAGAGGACATTTTCAGCACACAACAGTGCGTAAAGGTTAATGCAATCGTGCATTCCTCCGAGCCCACCATGAGTTCAGCGTTTAACTTCCATGAATTTGCCACAAGTAAAAAAATGAAGAAATAAGTTAGATGACAGGATGGTGTTTCATCTTGTGGAGGGAAAATTCCTCCAAAACATAAACATGTCAGAGCAAATTTTAAGAGCAAAATAGTCTAGAATTGTGGTGGAAGGACCCTGTGAAAAAATAGCTCTAGGATAATGAGTGCCATCAAATCGATAAGGTCCACTTCTCTTTATGGCCTTTATGCACACATACACAGAAAATTACTGCAAACATTCTGCTTTAATGGCATTTTAGTTTTTCATCGGGGATAAAAACAGTCTTTGCTGTATCTAAATGTGCAGATTCACTTCAACTCTTACATCAATCAGAGCGAATTGGAAGAATAAAATATGAGTGCTATGTTAGCCCTTCTGGGAAGAGTTGTTTCAACCAAAAAAAATCATCCTCATGAGTGATGGACCAATGCATGTACATCTCTAGGCAATGATCAGGCTGAGGGCAGGGAAAATGGGGCAAGAGAGGTGTGGGAAAAGACAGACAGCAAAAAAGCACAAGTGCAGATGATTCCTTGACTGGAAAAATAATGTATAAAACAGTGGAACAGTATTCTGCCACAAACCAGCCCAATTAAACTGGAACCATGCGCTGTAGATATCAAATTGGCCCTCGCTGTCTCCTTCTTGTAGGTCAATATTCCCAATCTGCAAATCCTGTGTCTGTTCTCTGATAACCTCTGATGCACCTCCCCTTGTGCATCCCTTCATGCTATGGAAGTGAAAATTTAAATTTAGGATAGAAAACACAGTAAAAGCCAATCACAAATTTACATACACTAACCAAAGGCGGCACCAAACTAGAGGAGTATTAGAAACCATGAGAGAAAACTCATTTTACGGCACTTGCTCTGATTGTGCCAGCTGCTCTACAGGCAACACTGAGAACAACAATGCTTCTCCAGAGGTCGAGATATGGCAGAAACTCAGGCTTGGCAACTCTTACACAAACCATCACATGCCAAAAAAGTGCAGGAAACACCTTCTGAGACTGAAGCACAGATCAAGAGATGTCCTCAGTCACTGCAATGCTACCAAGTTGTAAAAAGCCAAGCTTTGCAGCCAAAATACTCCTATGAATTATCCTGAGCAGCAATGCCCATGCTGCAGCCAGCGGTTGCTATTTCTGGCAGGAAAGCTGATTCTCTGATGACTGCTACACAAAAAAGGGACATCTTTTCTGATAAGGAACCATTTCCTCCCTCGAGCCCTTGATTTCACTGTTACAAAATGAGGCAAGGGATGCTACCTTCCCCCAGCCAGGGATGTCTCCTGTGATTGCAAAAACCTCATGGCACTTAAACCCCTCGATAGGCAAGTGAAGTCAGTGAAGTACCATTAATCCTCAGAGCAATTAATTCAGTATGGAGCGAGTCCTGGACAGACACACATCCACCACTGCAAGGACTCAGAATGGCTCTGTGCTTTCACACTGGCACACAATGGGAACATCCACCTCAGATTTTAAACAGTCCAAGTGTGCAAATTCAGGATGTGCTGGGATGCTGAGCCCCAAACCCATGTGATGAAGGGCTTGGTTTTAATAACTGGAAGGGTTTGGATTTAATAATCCAATTCATGGGAATTTTTGGTCATAAAGTAACACCTTCTCTTTGAGAAAAATTCCATTTTTACAGAACATGGTCACAATGAAGACTGCATTCTTCCTTTGATTTACTCCCCCAAAAAAACCCCAGCCAAATCACAACCTGCCGGATATGAGCTATAATAATGGTGGTGGTGATGATTTTGTTTTTTCCCCTCCCCACCAAGTATACTAGTTATGAAACAGAGACTGAAAGGACTGAAACTGAATTTCAGCATCTTCAATTAGGAAAACAGAATGAACTAGAAATCTGGAAAAATAACTTGTGACTAATATGCAGATTTTATCAGCTCGTAGATCGGAAGCCACAGTTTGCTGGAAGTTGTCTCCTTTTCTGCTAATTTGCCTCAGATGAAAAAGGCACTTGTGTTCTCTCTCGAAGTGAATGCTTTGCCTCAGTGCCTTTTGCAGCATATGCTCAAGCTTGCAGTTACTATTGATAGAATGGGAAAGAATGACAATTCTCAAGATTTCATAAAAATTCTTCTTAAGCCGAAATGCTGCAGAATTTAATTTACAATTCAGATATCTAAACTCAAATATCAGTCTTGAAACTTTGCCTTTCAATTCGCCTACCACAGATGGAATTTAATTGAAATTAAATGAATAAATAAAGGCTGCAATGGTGTGTCTTCAGACTGTGGCCTCACCAGAGCCGGTCATGAAAGCTGGTGGTGACCATAAAACAGAAGTGTTCAGACTGGTTTAGGCCACATGTCCAGTGGGACACCTGAAAACTACCAATTTGGAAGAGGTAGACACGTGATTTCCGAGCAAGAAGTGTGCTCTGTGGTCATTAGCCGAAATCCTGGGAATATCCATGTGAGGAGCAGAAGGAGCTGGTTTATCTAGACTGGGGAAGCAAAGCCTCACAAGGGAAGGATGGCCATGCTCCTTTTATCCAGCAGTTTTTGAACCCACCAGGCCCAGGGCCAAGGCTTCAAAAGATGAAGTCATCGACCACTATCCACAAAAAGTGCAAAACCTGCACCACACAGATTATTTCTGCAGGATCAGGGCTTGTAATGACTCTCAACCCCAGGATTCTGCAGCAGTCAAATCCTTGGTTTCCTCCATCCTAGAAGCCACACATCTCAGAGGGTCTGTGACAGCAGGGACACCCCCTGACATTACCCCTGCCCCAGGGGTCAGTGCAGCACAGGGAGTTTGGAGTAGAAAGCACAGGAGATGGTGCATCAGAACTGCTCTGTTCCTGCCCCTCCTGCCCTCTGAGATGTGACATGGGGGAAGTGCAGATGGGCACTGCACTGCCCATTTCTCTCTGCATCCACTGCTCTCATTTGAGGATTTCTGCAGGCATTTCTCTCAGGAAATGGTGACTATGCCAAACTTCGATCCCATCAGGGAACCACAGAATACAACTCTGATTTCCGTGCTCTTAGGCACGCAATAACTGAAGGCACCACAGCTAGGAGGTGCTTGCGGACAAGCTGCAGGAATGCCATTGTTCCATTTGAGGACTACAACTATGAATTACACCTGGAAACAAAATGTCCATTTCCTAGGCTTTTCCCTAAAGCCCCAAGGTATGGAAAAAGGCAGATACAGGAGCTCAGGCAAACTCTTAGACAAAGTGACTAAAGCTATCAAAATATGTGTGACCGGGCAAGCAACATGACACAGTCACTCAATTAACAGCACCACAAATGAGAATGTAAGGCACAGAAAGTGTATCCCTGAGGAGTGTGAAAATACATTAACTCCTTGATGCTCTTCACAATCCATTATCAGCTACAGGAGGCAGGCCACAATATCCAAATCCCCAGCATCAAAGATTAAAGTCACGATACACAGCCATAATCAATTTTAATTATAATATCACCCTGTAAACAGGTCAGGAGCTAATTGCATCAATAAGTAAATTCCCATCAAGCGCAGTGAGCTGCACATTCAGCAGCCTAAGTCATCCCTGCCTATGGCCACAGAAGGAGCCTGTTCTCAGCATTATTGGGACAAGATCACTTTTAAATTGGCTGGGACTGCAGATCCCAGCATGGCCAGCCCTCTGCATCCCAAAGGCTCACCGCAAAGGCCAAGTCTTCCGGAGCGGCTGCAGAGAACTGTGCACCCACCACAGAGGTCTTCGTTATAATCGGTATTTGAAGCATAAAACATTCAACAACAGGATATTTTAACTCCTCAAACCAGTCAATTATGTTTGCTGAATTAGCCTGTGTGACTGAGTTGGTGAGCAATGAAGGAATAAGAGTGAAACAAAAGCCCTGTTTAAAATAGGTCGCTCCTTTAGAAAATTTTGTAATTACACACTGCAAATACATTTGCATGTTCAATGAGTAGTACATGTTTCTCGCGATGAGAAAGCCTGGAAGAGCTTAATCAAAGTCTAGCTTATCAGCAAAGGCTAATTGGCTTCCATAGTGCATCATCCATCAGAATCTAGCATTAGTGCAAGCTTCGCCAACCATTAGTTGGCAGAAAATCCCAATTTATTTTGATAACAGAGGTCTTACCTCCGGGGGGTTTCCATGACCACATAATCAGGTGGTGCATCAGTGGCCCGTCCCATGCCCTCCAGTCAGCATCACCCAGTTAATCAGCTCGACAGCCAGGGAAGATGGGAACTGACCATGATGCGGAGTAATTTGGGAAGAAAGAAAGGTACAAGGGTGATACATAATGAGTTGAAATCTTCTTCTTTCAAGAAAGAGTGCAAAATAGAAACTAATTAATAAACTGCCATGAGTAAAGCAACCCAAAAATGCAAAATAATGATGGACTGAAGTTTTCCCTACAGCGAGCTGTCATCTCAGTTTGTGAACTGTAAGGCTGATTTCCCCAGCGTTATGCAAAGAAACAGCCCTTTTTTCTTTTATTTAGACTTCATATTTTAGCTACTGAGTCTTCTTTACACTAAGTTGGGTTTGCAGGCAAGGAATAAACCCAAGCTTTCTATTCCTGGGAATGATCTGCCTATGCAAAAATGTGGAATTATTTTAGGGAAGCACATCTTAGTACTTCCAGACTTGTATTTCCACCATGACAACACATGACTACAGACAACATAATTTAAAGTCAGACCTTATGAAGAGCAGAACTTGAATTTATTAATATACCACTTCATCTGAAATCATCTTACATCTGTGTCACAGCTTGAAATTCTTATAATCAACCTAGTAGAAAGTATCACAAGATGCTATTGGCCTGGTGCAAGACAACAGCAAGGAAACAGGACCAGAATTTATGGCCATACCAAACGCAGCATGCAGGAAAACATTATTGCCATTTCAATCCAGTGACTAATTCAAGAGTGAAGAATCAGGTCCCACCAGGATCACCTGTAATCATCTTGTGGCTGTGTGCCACCGGGCCACGGCCAAATGTTGTTTTTTTGGAGTCTCACGTAGTGATCAAAAAGGCAATGAGACAGCCCTGTAGGTATTATAGATTCATCAATACAGCACCTATTAGTGAGAACCTGAGCTAATTAGCACTGCCCCACTGACAGCACAACCCATCCCTTCCACATGGCATTTTTGGTGCTGAGTTGGTCCCCACGGCTCATCCAGAGCCAGCCAAAGCCTCTTGGGATGACACGAGGCACATGCCCCAATTGCGCTTGTCATTCAAATCACCCAGCTACAAAACTCAACTACAACGCTTAAACACAAGCAAAACAATCTAATTTTGTGCTTCAGAAGATCAACTAAGAGTCCCCTCACCGTCTATAAATCCAAGAGCCAGACCTGGGCGATTAGGACCGCGTGTTTCCTAGGTGATAAGCCTTTCATTTTTCTGGAAGACATTTGAAATAGAGCATAGGAAGATTAATCCTCCCCAGAGAAGGGAGAGTTCACTGACTAATTTCTCTTGCATTTAGATGTAATAATTAGGCGTATTGATTCTTCTGCTTTGTTCCTTACCATTATAATGAAATAATTAAGACAACTTCAAGGAAATATTTTAAAGCTCATTTCACTTTGTCTCCTCAAACACAGGCCACCTAACACTTACGTGCACACTCAAAGGGAAAAGCAAAGGCAGACTCTCGCCTTATTTATCTCCGTAATTCATCAGGCATCAACTTCAGGCAGCAAAGTGCTGCCTCAGGCTCCACTCCATTTGCTGCCTATCATGACTATGAACAGCAACACAAATGAGATCCATCTGGTGCGACCAGGACACACATTGCTCTGCTAAGCTCTCACAGCAGCTTGTTATCAAGGGGGACAGGAGAGAGGCTGACCCCCTCCAAGTTATGAGGGGGAAAAAAAGCAGTGTATGTAATTCCCCTTGTAGAGCCTCACGGTAGCATTCTTACAAAATATAACGCAAATGTTATCTGCAGTTCAAATATTCTTAAGATCCTTGGAAGATAATGCTAAAGTGTCTACACTGAAGAGCACTCGTGATCTCTCCAATCTCTCAGATAGCACCATGAGCAGGTTTTTCAAATACAAGTATGACATTATCCATGAATGGCTCAATCTTTGCATCCACAGGAGGAAAACGTGAGACAAGTGGTTTGGGGGCTTCCTGATGGTCCTCAGGGATGTACAGCTTGGCTGAATGGATCAGGGCCTGAACAGTGCATTGTGCACATCTGCATGGATACTCAGGGAGTGCTGAAATTGGAACAATTACGAGAAGGATGAATGAAGGTATTAAACATGCAAAAAGTTCTGAGAAAAGATTAAATTGAAAAGGATTTTCTCATGTCTAATTCAACATTACTAATTCAACAGTTGATAAGAGTCCTCTGATCTCTCCAGCATGTCTCAGATTTAAATAATTTTAGGCGTTTTTGTATTAAATAGCCTTTCAAATATTAATCTTGTAAAAACACAGGGAAATGCACACGCATTTTAGAACACGCTTGCTTCAAAAACACCACTAAAGCAAGCTGATACACAACCACAGTGTCCCAGCTCCTGAGGGGCAAAGACAATGACCAAAAAGAAAGAGATCACTCCCCCAAAAGCATGCAGATATGCTGCCCTGGAATATGGCACCCCATGCTTTAGATGTGGATGAGTGTTTAGGTCCAAAGCGAGCACCGAACTTTGCAGAAGTGGAGCTTTCACCGCAGACTGGGATTGATCCCCGGAGCATCCTGACCCAAGAGATGACGTCGCAGCCTTCTCCACATTTGCTCTTCACGTAAAGCTCCCCCAGAGCCTCGTGACTGCTGCAGCTCTGGCACAGTACGAGCTGTTAACATTTCATAGGCGTCTCCTGCACCCCGGTCACTGTGACAGCAGGGAACCAGCGTTTGTGATTGAGCACTTCAAACGGAAATCTCAGATGTGGCTACCTCTCAACAGGAGGAAACATCTGAAGAATGTGTTTCTCTGATATTTTTACTCCCTGAGAAATGAAGGGTGTTTTCTGTATGACTCACATCCATGTTTTTCACTTGTGATATTTTTAAACTCCGAGATCCAGCACTGATTGGAATGCAAAAAGTGTGACTTTTCTCCCGTCCTACCCCAAAGGGCCTTTCAGCCAGGGACAGGTGACAGTAGGAACTGGGAATGGGTCATCTCCAGGTTTACAGTGGGGGTAGAAAGCTTAAAAGAAACAGCTTTAGAATTTATGCATGTCAGCCATATGTGAAAGCTAGAAGGTTTGATGAAAAAGAAGTACACAGACATTTCCTATGAGAACATCGTGTATATTTGAAGACAAAAAAAAACCCAACCCACCCAGAATAAGGGTTCCTTTCTCTCCCCTCCAGCCAAAAATATCTTTACAGCGTAGATGAGAGCCAAATTTTAAAAAATTCAATTAATTAAACACACAATTCAAAGAGATATCCTCATGACAAATGATCCAATGCAGAATGTTTACATGAATTTCCTCTCGCTGCACATTCCTTCCCAAATCCTGCATGCTTATATTAGGACATGATGGAGAAACCCACGCCTGTCCTAGTTGCACTCAGACTGTGCAGATCTAAATTGTCCAGGCCTCACAGAGTCAAAAGATGCAGAAAACAAACACCACAAACAACGATAAAAGAGTTTCAATGCTTTGAAACCGCTTCCCAGAGTCCAGCTTCTCTTTCAGCTTGGAGAAGGCTGAAGGGCTCCTTGCTGGACCAAGGCTCACCATGAAATCTCGTTGGCTGGGCTAAAATGTCTTTAGCATCAGGCCAATGTAAATGCTGCCTTTCTTTAAATGCAGTTTAGCTCCTTTAGAGCACCTTTCAAGAGGCCTAAATGCCAGCCTCAAGCTCAGACACAAGCAAGCATTCAAAGGAAATCCACGGGCAAGGTTTTGCTCTGGGCAGAAAGATTTTGCTAATGGTCTCGCAAAACTTTTTTTTTCTCTGCAGGAGCAAGAAAGCAGAGGAAAGTTGAGGCAGAAGAACCACATGAGCTGTAAGAACAACAATAAAACCTGGAAACTCAAAGGTAAGGGAGGGGTTTCTGCCCAGCCAGGGGGAAGGTGGCTGCAGATGCTCATGGGATGCAGGAGCATCCCAGGCTCCTCTGTCCTGCCAGTGTGAATAAACAAGAGTGAATCACCAAAACAGCTGAAGGAACTTCTTTTAAAAGAAATAACCTGCAAAGGACTGAAAACCTGGCTAACGATTAAGATCAAAAGGGGTAACATCAACGCAGAAACCTATTCAGTCCATACAGAAATGTCCCCAGCTCTCCAGCCACAGGGAACACACTGTTTGCTTTGCAGCAACCCAGAACTGTACAAGATACAGAGTTTAAATACATTTCCATTCAGATAAGTTATCTCTTCCCCTCCCCACCAGCAGCTTTTAAAAGATTCATCTTGAACTTACAGCACTGGAGGGTTTTTTTCTTCTCAGATTTTTAATTCACTGGCATCATAAAGACCTTTAGCAATTTACAGTGTGAAGAGCACTTTCTCCTCAGATTGGCCTGCTTTGAGTCAGTTTGTACATTATGGTTACTTCATTACTTACATTGCATTACACAGGGGCAAGCAGCAGCCGCTGCTCTCTGCAGATGTGCCCCAGGGCCAGCACAAGCCAGATGTTTCCCAGGGCCCCACAGAGGCTGGGCTGCTTTACCCCACCTGCCCCTCCACAGTGCTAAGCCAGGCCTCTCACCCTCCTGCTAGCTTGAAAGTGGGGTAAATCAGAGAAATACTGCACAGGACACAGCAACACCATCAGGCAAGGCTAATCAAATCATTGCAATTGGCAAAATAAAAAGAAACACACACCAAGACAGCAAAGCAAACACCCCAAACCGATGGGAGACATCCCAATTCTGCTGAACTGCAGCAGGAACACTAGAGGGACCAGAATACATGGCTCCCTGCCTCTGGCCATGATGGTCTCAGTTGTTTATCCTCATGTAAGTCAGAGGGATGCACGCCAGAGTCCTCAAACCTTCATGCCATGCTCCCCTTGCATAGTTTTGGTGACAGCTGCATGAGGGGTAGACCCCGAATTTCAGGTTTAGCAACTGTGACCAACCAATGCACAAAGCCTTCGCCCTGCTGCTGAGTTGCTGTCTAAATAATGGCACCTGGGACAGAAAATCCCATGGGTTTTCTTTAGACATGATCAAAGCAGAGCATTCCCACATCTTCTTGCCTAATTCCTGACCGCTGCTTCGGCGAGACGTCTCTTTTTCATGAGCACTTCCCATCTTTACATGCTACACATTGGCTTTAAACATCACAGACAATACAGGTAGTGAAAGCCAGAACAGTCTGCAAGAATCTCACCTTCCTTTTTGAAGGCACCTGCTCTTTCTTGGTGGGATACTAAGCTGCTGCCATGCCAAGAGGACAGTCCATAGGGAATACGTGTGTGCTATATGTGGCGCGTTGAATCTGATTTCTCTGCATACCACCATATGGAACAGAATCTCAGCGGCATCAAACGTTTACCTAAACTCCATTAATGTCTTCTGCAAGCCAATATTTATAGCATACACACCAGTAGCTGCTGTCAGAGTGTGTATAAATGTTAAACTGAACTGTTAAAGAAACATAATGACAGATGTAGAGATGCTGAAGAGTGCAATCTATTCTAATTTATGATAATTTATTTCCATCATCTGGAGCCCTATTCAGAAGAGAAAGCTGAATGCATCCCAAAGCGCATCATGGGGTGGCGTGTAAAAATCCCCAGAAAAAAAATAAAATCTCTTTTAAACTAAGCAAGAGAACTCTTGTCCTAACAGCCAGGACATGATTAGCAATCTCTCTGTGCAGAAGCAATACAGATGTGGGGTACTCAAGCCCTGCCTCTTGGCAGCCCAGTGACACATGGGTTTCAGTGCAATTTGGGAATAGCTGGGAACTGTTTGTCCCATGAGAGATGTCTGATCACTGCTGAGTCACTACTTTTGGGGGACTAAGCTGCACAATGAACATTTATGAGCTCTGTCAGAGCCTCTCCAGCTGCATGAACAACCAATGCTGCACCCATGGGTGGCCAGCACTAATGAGCACATGCATTTGAAGAGGGAAAGCCGTTTTTAGAAATGAGTGAACTATGCCATGGTGAGCTCTATGGCAGAACGAGCTTTTCTATTTGAATCCTCAGCAACACAAGCTCTGCTGGATCGGCTCTGCCATGACACCCCAACCCCATCTCCCTCTCCTGTTGCTGTCATTCTGCCGTGAAA
The DNA here is from genome assembly GCA_036630365.1 of Acanthiza pusilla. Lineage (NCBI taxonomy): Eukaryota > Metazoa > Chordata > Aves > Passeriformes > Acanthizidae > Acanthiza > Acanthiza pusilla. The sequence goes on from JAXCHO010000001.1 coordinate 7,201,069, forward strand.
ACCACGGTGGAGAGGATGAAAAAAAGAGAAAGGAATAAAAAGCAGCAGCAGCGCTCCATCCCTGCAGTGGGGACCACCGCTGGGCCGTGGAGGACCGCGGGCGAGGAGCTCATTTTCATGGCATCATCACCATGGGAAGCGCCGGGTGCACACGGCGGCGGCAGGAGGCTCGTGCCCCGTGGCACAGCCAGCGTCCCCTGCATATGTCGGCCCGTGGTGGAGCCAGCTCCTGCTGCCTGCCAGGGCCTCGCAATCTGGACAGGCACAGATTTTGTGCTGGAACGGGCGCCCTCTCCGCAGAGCTGCCTGCCACGAGTGGCAGGACAGCACAGCCCACGGAGCCAGCGCAGCAAAGCAAGGAGGCTTAGGAATGCTGATTCTCTGCTGAGTGGACTGTGCTGCCCCTGCATGGCTCTGAAAAACTCCACGTTTTGCCAAAAAAAAGGGCCAGGCACACATATACGCATAGACTACAACACCAGCATGCACTCATGGACTTACACGTCAGAGGACAATTTTCAACCAAAACAATTTCCTGCATTTTGGACTCACTTGTCTTTTTTCCAAAAGAGTTGCCATCTCTCATAAAAATGTTAAATTTCTTTCTAAGTGCCAGTGTTAAGGGCTTGCAGCATCTACCCTGGGAACTCCACTGCTGTGCCTTCTGCACATTTGGGTTGCTCCCTTGTGCTGCCCCTGCTCTGGAAATCAGGTGCCACAGCCAGACTATGCCATTCCAGTGGGCAGAAGGGTCCCACTTAGGATCATCCATCACTGACTCCTCCAAGAGTGAGCCTGGGCACCTCAACGGGGTGTGCAGAGGAGGCAAACATAACCATTTCTGTAGAGCATATTTCTTTACAGAAATATTTTGTGCTGAAATATTGTAGTTTCCGTCACAAATATTCCTCCATTCAAGATCTCACCAGTCTCCAAAGGAAATTGAGATTAAAAATTATTTTTCCCTCAAGTAAATGAGATTTTTTTTCCCAAAGCAGTCCTACCAATGACTCCTTTTGATGTAGAAATGACAGATTCTTCCCTGACATTTTAGGTACAGCCCAAATCACAGAGGACAAATACTCCATGTGATCCTCAATCACCTGCCCCAGCCTATGATCCACGAGGAAACTCTTTCTAATACCTTTCCTGCTGCTCTGTGCCTGGCTGCAAGGAAAGCCAGCTGCCTGCCAAATGCTCCCAAAGTGGGCACTTGGCCTGGAATAATCGATGGATGTGCCCAGTTAACAACACACAGTGTTGCTTCTGCTCTCTGACTGAAGAACCAAAGTTTATTAATTATTCCACTTGAAATTAAATCTCTTTCACAATAAAATCTCCAGTCTTGGCCTCAACCCACTCAATGAGTAATTCCATCAAGCAAACTCTTCTTGCAGCACCGTTCACAGAAGATTAAAAAAAGGGAGTGAATACGTTTAGAGAGAAACTCTACTGAGCCATACTCGTGAGTAATCCCTCTGTCCACATGCCCGTGGGTCACCAGTTGGAAAAGGCAGCTAGCAATGCGCTCAGTACTTGGCAGTGAGCAGCTTTTGCACTTTTATCCATCCTCAAATGCATCCTTGCGTCTGCGTGCAAGATTAGAACAAAACACTGCTACGACACAACAGCAGACACCATGTATATCAGCTCACCAAGATCAAAGGCGCACAGCAGCGAAGAATTTAATTAAAATGTTAAAATGAAACAGGAAGGCATCCATTGTTTAATTTTTTGGCAGGCGTCTTCTTTCAAACCGGGACCTAATTCCATTCCAGCACGCTGACTGCCCTTGGAGATGGCAATCAGGAGAGCTCTGCTGGATTTATCGGCTGCTGGATTTGATGGTGGGGGAATCCCACGCTTGCTTTGGCTTTCAAGCACAGTCCCTAAAAAAACACTAAGAGAAACTGCTCAACTTCAAAGGATAATTATTGCAATATACATATTCTGCAGTAATAAGCCAATTTCCAGTATGAAACCTAAAATCCTTGGGTTGGGCACAAGATACCTCCAAGAGCATCGTTCCCCGTTACAGTCCCAACAGGGAGGTGGTGACCTTGCCATGTTCAACCACACAAAGACACCCTTCCCTCCATGGAAATGGGGTAAAAAACTGCTGCAAAGCACTGGGGTTTTGTGTGCAACACGGCCTCTGTGTGGGGAGGAGCAGGGGTAAGCAACAATGTGGTTTTAGACTAGCATGCAGATGGGAGCCTTGTCTTGTTTGGTTTTGCTTCGAGCATACCTCCAGCACACAGCCAGGGAGAAGATTATTCTGAAAACAGTTCAAGCAAGGCTTAAGTTTGCTTGTTAAATAACTGTAAGATATTTCCTGGCTTCCTGGGGTATTTTGATCTGAATGCTTAAGGCAGCCATAGACCATGCAGCCCTCATCAGGGAGGCTGAACCAAGAAGCTACTTGTGTCCTTGGGTTTTCGGGAGCCTAGCAAGGAAGATTTTGCTACTTCTTTAATACTATTTGGGATGCCATAGAGGCTCTTCACCTAATATTATGAAGACTGTCAAATGCAGGGTCAAACATGGGGCCCCAATACAAGCACCCAACGTGACAAAGGATTTGAGCTGGGGCTTATCACTTCAAGCCAAAGATACTTTGGATTTGCATCACCTGAGAAACCACACAGAAGGGCAGAGCATTAATATCAGGAAAAGGGAAGACTGAGGACAAATACAATAAACTTCTCTTTGAAAAGCAAAGAGCTACTGTAGAGCTGTTACTATAAATTACTTCCTGGTGTATCAATGATCTTGCCGATGTTGGGTTGCATTTCTTTTTGAAATCTTCTGGGCAGAATTTCACCCTCAATACTTCAGGCTTTTGAGTACTTCTAGTGAATATTCAGTCAGGCTGTTCGCAGCAGGCTCTGGTATTTCTCATAGAATAAAGATCAAATTGACAGGTTGGGACTTTTGCAAGAGAGTCAAATCAGATTTATTTCTGACAGCGGGTCTGGGACCGTACACCTCTTCTCTGAAAATGTATAACACTTCATTGAAATCCTCCTGCTTCAGTTTTTCCCCTGCTTCCTTAATACCACCTCCCTCCAGCACATCTTAGTGATTAGGATGAGGTCTTCTTATCAAAGAGGCTTCTCCCATCCCCCAGCAAAAGCCCCCCGTGTAGGGTTCATGGTCTCTGACCACTGAAAACATCCTCACTAACTTCTGCCTTGCAATGGCCCTGCCAAACTGCGCTGGAACATCTGCTCCAGCACTTCCCCAGGATCTGGAGCCCACAATGTTCATCCCAAACCTCAGGCTGCAGCACTTTCTGCTCCCCACAGCATCAGCTCAGCAGCTCCCACAGGCTCTGCCTCTAGCCTTCTCCCAGATGCTAAGGCATTCTGGAAAAGGCACAGACAGAACAGCTTGCTCAGAGAAACACATTTACCTACCATTAGAACGTCATGAAAAAAGGAAAGGTAAAACAATAAACAGCGATGAGCACATTAGTTCAGCCTTTCCTGAGCCTTTTTCCCCGGTCATGCACCTACCCCACTGCTTTAAGGGCCAAAGCTGACATTCATCTTGCGAGACCTTTCTGCTGTGCTCTCAACACTGAGGTCCATAACATTTGCTTCATGCCACAGATGGCTGCTCATCTGGAAAACCCCCTCTCCTGAGGGGCCACGCCAGTCTAATCCTCTGCTGATCCTTCTCCCCTGGCAGCATTATGAAAATACTTCACCACGGCAGAACCCAAGCTGTCCAGAACAAGATGCTGTTCCCTCCCACCACAACCAGCCTCTGAGTCTGACCCACAGGAGATCTCTCCTCACCATCCATTCCAGCTTAGGTTTGAGTACTTGCAAATGCATGCAAATAGTCCATCCAAAACTCTTCTGGAGCATGTGCTCATGGCTCTGCCTGCATCCATAGGTTGCTAATGAGGCAACACCCAATATTTTTGTTTATATAAAATGCTCTTAGAGAATACTTCCTTACTTAAATGGGTGTTATATACCAAAACCTTTTAATGCCATAAATAGTATGTACAATTATAAAAACTGGAATCCCCATCGTTTTATGTGATTTAAGCTTTTCCTTAAGAATGGGGAGCACTATTAGCTCCTTTACCTGAGTGAAGTGTTCTGAATGGGAAAGCACTGGTTCCAAACACAAACCTGAGAAGTCTCTACAATGGCCAGAAGATAAAACTGTGCAAATTAAATCAAAAGCTTACAGTTTGCCTATATTCAGTATTCTTTTGCCTTTGCCAAAAAGCAAGCAAGCTGTCACCTTAGCAACTATGTCACACTTTGCAGCACATATGCCACTTTGAACAAACACCTTAAACGCAGCACCTCCACACTGTATGTTCCTCTCTGTAATGTTCTTAACAGCACTCTGTAGATCCCCCCGAGAGTAAAACCCATTAAGACCCCTCTGGCAGTTGCTGGGCTGAATAGACAGACAAGCCAAGTGCTGTTTTCTACACTGCACCCCAGGCCCATTTTTATCCAGCGCCTAAGAGGAAAGCTGAGCTTGCAGAGGTGCAGCTTTGCCTTCCACCACCAGCCCTGTGCAGAGCCCAGCATTACCTTCTTTCTGCTTCTCCTCTAACCCTGCTCTCCCCTGGAGCAGAGTGGAGAACTTCACCAAGCAACATCTCCTTCCCTTTGAGATCACACATAGTGTGAATGAATCGAGGTTAAGCCAGGGACCAGAGTGTCCAAATGATAAAAAGGGTTTTATCAGAAGCACCTCCAAGCTTGTCCTCCCCCAAGTGCAACATCTGAACCCAGAGATGTCAACATGCACGCCTTTTACCCGGGGCTCCAATTATGCAGATGCTGATTTACAGGAGTGATGACTGAAACATCGCCCTCATAAAAATTGTCAAGGAGACTTTAACTGTGTTTGTCTAATAGCAGAACCCTCTATCTCCACACATCTTACTGCTAGTTTGAAAGTCAGATCATTTTTGTTCTTCTTTTCATAGAAACCTGGTTTGCATATATAATCAAATTTAGCATTAATGAGTCTCTTTCCTCATCCTCTATTCCTAATGCTTCAAACAGCCACACTGGATACGAGCAGCCATTGAAATGGCTTGCCATGAGATTTTACCAGTTTCACCCAGATATTTCCACAGCAGCAGCAAGTAACTCCAAAAAGTCCTGCTCCTGGAGCGCTGTCTCTCAACCATATGTGCTAATCCTACAGAACTATTTTATACTGGGTCCCACTCTGGGCTGCTTGAGAATCATCAGGATTTAAATAATTGTTGGGCGACCTTTTAAAATCAGCTCTTCCATGATCACAACACAGTCCTAAATGGAAAATGGTAGGCATTTTCCAGATGAAAGATGTCATTTATTTGCAATGTGGTCAGGCACTGGTGACCTTTTCTCTTCCCCTGTATCAGCATTTGTACCATTTTAACAGCAACTTCTTGATGAGCACAGTTCTCAGTTAACAACTAGATATGCATGCAGATAACCATGGATGGGAACAGCAAAGCAGGCAGCTCTCTGCAGACTGCGTAAAACATGTGATCACAAGACAGATTTCCTGTTCTTTCACTTGTGCTCTGGGTTTTCAGTCTTTAGAGCTCCCATCTTTCTTATGCTACCTTGATCTAAAACCATATGGTTTATCAAAGCCAGAGGTTTCTGAGTCATGAGACTCCCAGAAAGTGAGATTTTAAGACCACAAGGTAAAACACCATGTAGGCACTGCTAGTGCTTCTGCTGCCTTTATGCCAGTCCCACTGGCAGAGTGACATATGGCTTTCACATCTGCCTTCAGTGAGACTACAAAAACTTTTCAGATCCTTCCCATCGCACACCACAGAGCCTGATGTCTAACGGCAAAATCCACTTCCTGGGCTCTTCCTAATAAAAATAACTTGTCTGACAGAGTTCCCTGCCTGCAGATTCCCCCCGTACGTGCTCAGAAGCTGCAGGCCCAAAGCCAAGGACCAATGGAGCCTGCTCCCAGGGCTCAGGTCTCTTGGATGCTCACATCCCGTCGGTTCATCATGGCAATTTTTGCCTGCCCAGAGCTGCAGTGCATTTTGCATTCATTATGCTAAGCTGCCTATAAGAAATCATCCAATTAATGACAGCTTACAGAGAAGGGTTAGTTACACAGTAATTACCTTTCTAATATTAAAATACCATAGAAATGGATTTACATTTTTTGATTAAGTGGCACATGTTTTATTGACCTGATACTACACATACAAGACCTTTGAGGCAGCAACTGGGACCCAGTCTACAAGAACAGCTAAGAACCTACACCCCAAGGCAGACATCAAAAGACTTGGCAACACGTTTTTAACATGTCTTTGTGCTTCTTACACATCAAGATGGATGGGCTCAGCACTAAATGCAACATCTGATCCTGGCATTGTATAAGCAACATCACCAGGCAGTAAGAAATATTACATTTTTAAAGGCTTTTCTTTCAATATGAGGGTAGAGAAGATCAGACACTCAACTCTTCCACGCTGCATCCACGAGGAGCATTAAGCTTCAGGAGGATAACCCTGCTCCATCATCTAAGTCTCTGCCCATACCAGAGTATCCAGCAGCCTTCTGGTTAAGCAAAAACCAAACAAACACATGCAAATGTAATGAAGAGTCTCAAGCAACTATAAAACATCTCAGGCCCATAATACACTAGACAGAGCAAACTACTAATCACACATGCTTCATGCAAGCATTACCTTCTTATTTCTTTCCCATTTATTTTCAGCATCTCAAGATATCTAGGCTTTTCTAGGGCACACTTGAAAGCACGCAGCTACTTATGTCCATTCATATGCATGCAAATATAATCCAACAAAAGCGCTCCATGGCCAGATGAGCAATCGGCACTAGGACAAAACACAAGACTTATTATCAGTCTTTCAAGATTCAGATTCCCTTTGCCTTCCGAACACGCATCTGTGTGCAAGGCAAGGGGTGCTAACCCTTTCAGAATCTATAGCATCAAAGCAACTCCCTGGCCTTTTTCCTGGCTCACCAGTCAAGTGATCGCAGCGGGAAGGCAAGGAAGCAAAGCAAGGTTAGCTTGGTCCACGTACACCACGCACAGATTTTTCAAACCATCTTCATCCAATTTCCACCAGAGATATGTCATCCAAATGCCCTGCAAGGTTTTGGAACACGTTGGTACATCCCATGATGATGCTCATGAGCAGTGATGAAGTCCACTCATGCAAGGCCTGGAATGTTTTTTGGGGTTTTTTTGCATAAAGGCAAGGAGTAAAAGAACTCCTCAGACACATTCGAGTTCACTGAACATCCTAATGTCCACTTCCAAGTTGTCCTATCAAGAAGAGCCGCATTGTCCACAAGATTCGTCCTGCAACATAAATGATTCACACATGCCCTGATAAAAGCTGCCCTGGCTTGGACAGAGTCACAGTGTGGCCTTTGTGCCAAAAATACCCCCACCCCTGCCAGCCCAGACAGGGCTGCAAGCTGGTGGAGTCCAGAGCTCACTGCAAGGTATTTTAAATCACCAATCTATAGATAACCATCAAGGCAATCACAGCACCTCCTGACTGGCAAAACGGTGGAGCTTCTGCACCCCTGCTATTTATGGAGGGACACAGGGACAGCACTGCAGCTCCTGTTACTTTACACAAAACTGGACAAGTATCAGGTTGCTTTGGGTTTGCAGAAGGAAAGCTGTTTGTGGAAATTCACAATGTAAACTCAGCCTAGGGATACAAAGTTTCCATTTTAACACAAATATTTTGCCAGTAACAACCTGATTACACACGAGGTAGTTCCTGTACCCATCACACTGCATGGGCAGACCCTTGCTTTTCACTTAATTTCCTCTTCTAGGGCTCCAGAGAGGCAGCAACTGCAAAACAAATAGACCAAAAGCGACAAACTTGCTTGCATTGCTCACTTTTTGCAGACCCCAATAAAAGCAGTCTAAACTCATCCAGAGAGTCGCGGGACTGAAATTAATCCAGGGAGACGAATGAACATATTTCTTCTCTTTCATCTTTCCTTATTCATTATTGTCAGGTGCACGTATAAGAGAGTTATTTTTCAAGTGAAGTTGTAAGAGTGTTTGTGACATTGCTACTGGTTGTAGTGCCACAGTAGATTATCATGAGAAATAAGCTTCAGAAGAACAGTCTTCTCATGCAAAGATCTGTGGAGTAACAGCCAGGGGAATAAAGAGGAGCAAGAACAAATACAGCTTTTCAACAGCTCTTCCCTGCCCCCAGCACATGCCATGAGTTGACTAAAAGCTGGAAACACCCAGGGTTGACCCAGTACAGCTGTGTGCATTTTTCCAAGCTCAGATTTGTGATCCACATGCTTTATTGCCAAGGTAGAGCGCAAAAAATGCAACTCTTGCATAATTGCTACAAGTCAGTTTCTTGGGGTTTTTCTTTCTCTTAACCTTTCCTGGGCCAGAGCCAGTGTTGTCTCTTAATGGCTTCTAAATGCAATTTCTTGTCTGAAAATAAGATTACAATGTACATGGGAAATACAAACGAAAACATATTACAGTGCTGTGAATATTCAGAAGAATCAGCCTTATCTCAGCAGCTTCTCTCTGGGTGTTAGGTGACCATCAAAGTAGGAGATTGAAGAAGGTCAGATAAGGTCCCTGCTCCTCGAGACAGAGGTCTGTGTCTGAGCCACACCACAGGTAAGCTGGAATCTGCACACCTATGGATTAATTCTGCAACAGTTACAGCTTCACACCTGAGAAACCTACAGCCACATCAGCTGCCTCCAGACCTGCAAATGTGCGCACCCACAAACACACAAATTTCAGCAGCAGAGGTTTATGAGTAAAGACCTGCTCACCCCAGAGTCGCTGTGAGCCAACTCAAACCACCCAAATGACCAGAGTGCAAACCCAAGGCTGGACCACATGGACAAGCTGAGGACATTTTCAGCCTGCACCACCTCCACCCTACCAGCCTTTCTGAGGAACCCCCACAGCTCTGCCATCTGTGCTGCAACACCACAGAGCCTCCCCCCAGGCACGAGAGCCACCCAACGCCCAGAATCGCTGCGTCACCAGCTGGGCTATGAACTTTATTTCTTTGCAGATGCAATCTAGGACTCAAGTGGGAGGTGTTAAGGGGTGTAATTTGACTGTTCTGATCAAGTGCAATGAGGTCTGTGAGGCTGCCGGGGGACATGGAAACGGACACAGAATTGGCTGGAGCATTTGGTCTTCTTTTAAAGTTTAAAATTATGATTAGGCTGATAAAAGGAGTCTGAGGGAGAGGTGGACAATTAGTTCATTCTGGAGATGGCAGAGAGACGTGGACAGCAGTTGGGAGTCATGGTGAGAAGGAAGACGGGAGAAATAAAATTAATTGAATAGAGATGGAATTTCAGTAATCCAAAAAGCCTTTCAAGTATATTAAAAAAAAAAAGAAGTCTTCCACACTCCAAAATATCATGAACTAAATTGTGCTTAATTCTACTTACACATACATGTGAAAAGGAGAAAAAGCAATTTCTCACATAATCTTAATCGCCAGCACACTCTGCACCCCTCTCCCACATTCCCTTATGGCCAAGGACTGGCCCACCTTGGCCGTGTCAGAAGAGCTCTGTTTACACACAGCCGCATGTGCGTGCATGTGTACACACACAGGCAACGTGCACTTGGAGCAGCCACAAGAGTTCTACTTGTGGCTTCCAACCATGACAAAGGCAGCTTTTATATTTGGCTGCTGGAAGAAGTTACAGACCCAGGAAACTGCCAAGAGAAGAGTTCCCACTCGCTGTCCCGAGGATGCCAATGCACCGACGGCGGCAGGGACAATTTTCTCGACGGCACAGCCCATACCCATCAGCCCAGAGTCCTTCCCAGAAGGGCTCGCTTCCCAACCTCCATCAGACATAGCCTCATCAGGCAGACAGCCAAAAGACCACGCTCCCAGCGGCTATTTGCCACAGGAACAGCTTTGCTCCCCATTCTTCTGCTCCACGGTGAGCGCTGCACAGTGGCTGAAGCACCCTCAGACCAGTGCCTGGGGCTCAGCCCCTGGATGTCCTGAGCTCTCCTTGAGGCAAGAGCAGCAGTGCCGGGTGGGCTTGCAGAGCTCTGGGCAAGCAAGGCAAGGGACCTTGTCCATCCAGTGCCGCATGCAGGTGACCCCACTGCGGGGCCATGCCATCCCAGGCCAGGGTACCACCACATCCCCATCACCCAGCTCCATGGAACCTGATGCTTCAAGGTGCCCGGCGGGGAATAGGAGCTGCTTCTGGTGAGCAGGGACAGGGTCTGGGGCAAGCAGCGGCCCCCAGCACACCAAAACAGCCCCTGGCAGGCACCCCGGCCCGGGCTGTGCTTGGCAGGTGCCAACATGTGGATAAACGCACCCGCACGGGGACGCGCCCCCCAAAATACGCGGCTTACATAATTCCCCAGCCAGTCGGCGTTAGGGGAATGTGATTAATCCTCCATGACATGTTCTGAACTTTCCGTTCAGAGAGGCTCTCTGCTCCCGCAGACCTACTGGCGATGGATGTCATTTGACCTGCAGACTTCACTACGAATGAGCATCAGAGCAACACACAGTGACATTGCTCCGCACACCAATTATCTGCCTCCTTCCCCGCTCGGCCCAGAGACAAGTTTGCTAAATGCATAACGAGGATTTTATTTTCCTCGGTGCTTTTTTTTTTTTTTTTTTAAAATTCGTTTACAGGCAGCACAAGGATGAGGAGGGGGGGCACCCACAAACCCAGCCCCCAGCCCGCCCCGCCGGCCACAGCGCTGTAGGACGCGAGTCCCCAGCCCCTCGCCCCGCGTCCCCGTCCCCCAGCCCGGCCCAGCTCCCACCTGTTCCGCCGGGCGCGCACTTTGCCGACAGCCCCCCCGCCAGCCCCCGCAGCCCGGGACTCACCCACTCGAGCACCCTGAGGAAGGCCAGCGGCTCCTTCACCACGCGGAAAGTGCCCGCGGAGGCGAGCTGCGGGCAGAGAGAGGGGTCAGCACCGCGCCCACCCCGCGCTCCGCGCTCCGCGCTCCCCGCACCGCCCCGCGCCGCCCCCCGCCCGCGGGGCTCCGCGTACCTGGTCCACCGCCTCCATGGCGCCGCAGCCCCGCGGAGCGGAGCCGAGCGGCGCGGAGCCTCCCGGAGCCTCCCTCCCGCCCGCAGCCGGGATGCGCGGCGCTGCCCCCGCGCAGGCCGGGCGGAGCAGCCGGGCGGGGCCCGCGCCCCCCGCACCGCCCCGCGGAGCCGCCCCGGCCCCCGCCCGCTGCCCCCGCCGAGCCGCGCCGAGCCGCGCCGAGCCACGCCGGCCGCCGCTCCCGCACTTTTGATAGCGGCGGGAAGCTTTTGGGAATTAGCGTTAATTTATTTTTTCTTCTTTTTTTTTTTTTAATTTTTTTAAAATAATTTTTTTTCTGGAAGACATCGGGGGAAATAAAAAATTAGGAAAACAAACTGCCTCCTGACGGCGCGCACAGAAACTGTTAATATTTTCGGGGATGGCAGCCGCTGCCCCGTGCCCGTCCGTCCCCTGCCGCCCTCCCGGGACGAACTCGCTCGCCGCCCCCGCGGCCGCAAGGCTGCGGCTCTGCGCTCTCAGCCCTCGCTCCGCCTGCTTTCCGAGCATTTCCTTGACAGCAGAACAGCGTTTTCTGTCTTGCTGCTGTCCTGGCCTCGTTTCCCGGCAGAGCCTTAATAATTCTAATGCATCCCGGGTGGCACAGCCCGGCAGGAGCGGAGGTTCCCTGTGTCCATCCACGCTCACGGACAGCGTTCCCAGCTCCTCGTGACGTTCAAACGGCACCGTGAGGATTTTGCGATGTTCCTGCCCCAGTAAAGGCTCCGGACACAAATCCATCACCCTGTTTAACAGCACAACAGCCGCTAGATTGAGGCCCCGGTTCTGCAAACATTTGCATATTCAACTTAGCTGCCACCCTGATAACCGGTTGTGCCACCAGAAGGACACCGGTGCTCAAATAGGATTTCAGCCATAAGTAGGTCAGAGATCTGCCTAAAAAATACCTGAAGCTTTTGCTCCCTGTAAGGAGTCAGCCATCTGCAAAAGTTTAATAAGTCAATTAGTTTTGCTCAAACTAAATCTCTATTATAAAACCCCCACACAATAATCTAAATGTATTCTTGGAGTAAACAAGATTGGGGGGGGAGGAGGGGGAAGGAGATGAATTCACGAAGTTTTCACTGGAATTTGAGGCAGACGATTTTGCGTCAAATTCACAGATCTGCAACAAACTCAGCTGAAGTCTGTGGTAGCAGTGGGACTGGGTCCAGATTTTTTTTAAATTTAAATAATCTATTTTTTTAACTGTATCAAAAGCAGCTTTTAGATCAGAATTACATTTAATTTTTTTCAATTAAAATTCTTGTATTTTCTGTGCTCCTTTCTTTCTGCCCTAGAAGAAAAAAAAGGAAAGGAAAATGGATCATTTTCCTTACAAATTATTATCAAGTATGCTTTTATTTATTTATATAATATCCTCTAGGAAATACAAAACACCTCTCAGCAATTCTAGGAACTGCCTGCTGGTGGCCCAGTGCAGTGGGAGGCAGAGTCCCCTCACACAGGCAGTAGGACAGAGCATACATAAATCTCCAAGAGGCATAAACAGGCAGGGACACACAATCATCCATCTGACTTTCAGCCAGAACTTCTCCCACTGGTACAGAGACACAGGATCAGGTCACTGCAAGCCACCTGCCATCAGTTCTCACACCTGAAGAAGAAATCATCGTGGAATATCCCAGGTTGGAAGGGACCCATTAGGATCATTGAGTCCGAATGAGTCCAGTCCCCAAGAGCAGCAGGGTAACACATTCTCCATCCTGCAGAGATTTCCAGCTCTGGTGTCTGGTATTCCCGCCACCAAAGCCCTCGGCTGTGGGAAGTTTCATCACTTGCTGTTTACTGTGACTCTCATGTGCTGTTTCCTTTAATAGGTTTCTTTCATGGAGAGACTTACAGCTGTGGATGTATTGAAGCAGTTCAAAAACCTCCTGAGAGATTAAAAAAAATGCTGAAACATTTAGTAAAGGCATAACTGAACAGTAGAGTGGGGAAGATGTGGAAAATCTTTTTTCCTTAATTTTATTAGTAGTGTATTCTGGAAAAAACATATGCCCCATCTCCATTGACTGCCATGGAGAACTGGAAGGCTAATTCACTAACCCTTTATTAATTACCTCCAATTATAAGCCTGAGATTTTAGTAGCATTTGAACTTCAGTTTTCAAAAACTGTCAAAGAAAGGAAAACAAAAGCAAATATTCCTAAAACCTTTACCACTGGCAGGTTGCAAACTGGGATGATTTCCCCACTGTTCCCTAGGTCAGCACACTTGGGTTTTCAGCAGATACAGGAGCTCCCTCATGCTGTTTTTTGGGTTTTTTTTTCATTCCGTCAACACCATCCCAGCTGTGTTTCACCTTGGTGCTCTTCAGTGCTTGGCCATCTCCACCTCAGCTCCCCCACTGGCTGGAATTCCTTGCAGAACCATGGCAGGAGCCTCAGTTTACAGTCAGTGTTCAGTGCCTCTTCTTGCCATTATTAACTCTTCCAGATGGCTGTTAGTGTTTGTTCTTGGATATGGCAGTGTCTCTGGCTTTCACAGTTGCTCTCTAAATACTGTCCCAGTCAGCTCAGAAGAGCACCTCCATCCCAGTTCTTGAGCCTCCCAGTATAAACCTTGCTCTGAAAATGACATTAAAGATCCACACTTTTTAAAATCCTACATAATAAAACATTCTGAAACACATGTTCAGGCTAGCAGAGATGATATGTCTGCAATTACTGGTGATCCAGCAAGAAGCTGTACCCCAGGACACTACATTATATTCACTCTTCTCACACCTGGATGACTGGGCTTGACATGCATGAATCAATAAAAGCCAGAGAGGTGCAGTTACAAATCTCCATGCTGAATGAAAAACAGGCTGGAAAGACTCAGAATATTTCATAGGGACAGAACCTCACACACAGGAGGCTCCTGCCCTTTGCTTTCCTTGGAAAGGGTCCAGCAGTGCTGTAAAGGGAAGCAGCCATGCCAGTCCTGCATCACTGCTGGGGGCCAAAGTTCTCCACAGGACACTAGTGGAGCTTTAGTGCTCTTCACTTAAAAAAAAAAGAAAAAAAATTAATTGGCCCAAGTCCTAATAGGGCAAGTTTAAAAGCTGAAGTCTAATTTTAGGATTAGCATTTTGTCCAGCTAGAGGCAGTGATTTCTTTCCTCTTTCTAGGAAGCACATACCTTGATCTTTCATTTGAGTAGAAGGTAGGAAGCTTCCCTGATGAATGGCAAGTGTGAGAACTGCATCTGTTAGATGTTATGTATCAGCAGGAAAAGCATCAATATGTGCCTACCCTCATTTCTACCTTGGGAAGGTTTTCTCAAAGGCCTTTTCCAAAAGATGTGTGTTGGACTTCTCCCAGCATGCCTGAACCTGGGTTCTGGTAAATAATTTTCTACGGTGTCGTCCAAGCAGCAGGCCAAGTGAATTCAGGCTGTTGCTGCACACCCATGGACTGCAGACGACACTGTGCTGGAAAGCTGTGGGTCCATGGAAGCATGACTGTGCCAGCCCTCTCCTGAGCACATGGCTCTGGATCAAATTTTCCCCATGGGAATGGAGAAACAGCCACTACAAGATGGGGACAGTGACTTAAGGGATGGTAGTGCTCCTGCCCAGGACTGCAGCACTCAGAGCCATGCCAGCCTTGAGGGGCTGAAAAGGACACTGGGGCTTTGTTTTTTCTTGGGATGTCTTTGATTAAAATCTTATTTTCACCTGCTAATGTGGAAGGGGTAAGGGTTGATCTCTTGTTCTCCTAGGCTGGACAGGAAATGTAATCCAGGTGTATCTGCACACAGGTGTGTGCACAAAGAGTAAAGAGTTGAAAAAGTATCTCTGCTTGCAGAGCACAAAGCCTACAACCCATGGGTCATCCAGGCTGCAGCAGCCAGGGCCAGATGGTGGGGTCACCCAGTCTGAAGCGAGTTTGAGGCAACTGGTGATAGCACCAGTGCAATTTTTTTGTGAGCAGTTGGGTGTGGAAATGAGGTCTCGCACACGCGCTAGGAGGACCATATGGCGCTTAGCACACCAGATTTCCCAGCTCCAGCCAGGCCTCAGTCTCACACTCTACCTGTCACTCTTCTCAAGATCCACACTGTTGAGGGTCACTTCATCCTCTCGGGGTCTCCATCAAATTTGTTTGCAATACATTATCTCCTAGAAAGGAGAGCTTGGTGCCATCTCTTGGATCTTTCTGTTGTTTTTAAAGCTCCCAGTCATTTTGATTAGGTTTCAATATTTTCCCCTGGGGCTGTATTCTGCACCAGGGAGCTTTTCACCTTTTCCTGGCACAGGAGAGTTCACTCACCCATCCCAAAACCAATTGCCAGCCATTTCATGGCTTGGCTTCACTTGTTTGGTGTGCTCACTCTAAAATTTAATAACAGAAGAGCAACAAAATATGAGGCCTTGGGACAGCCAAGAATTACCTTCCATGTGAGTTACATATGGGGATCCATGGCCAGACTCTTAGGTCCCAGCCAGGTCCTGTACCATATTTTCCAACACCCATAAGCTCCCACAGCACTGCATTTTCAAATCCTAGGTGTACAGCCCTGGCTATAAATAATCCTTAATAAGCCTAATTTCCCAGGGAATTTAATTTCTCAGTTCTCCCTGTGTGCAGATGATAGGGCCAAGCATGGATATCAATCCCCCCTCACTGTATGTTAAGGTAAATAACTTGAAATGCCACAGGACTGCAGAATATTCCATCCTCAGAAGCTGAATAAAGTCTGCATACGGAAACCCACGTGCTTGTTTTAGAGCAAAATAGCTTGGAAAAAAATGCACATCTCAATGTGTTGCCAGACAATAAAAAGTCTTCAGGATTCAAATCAGCAGAGCAATGAGGCCATTGCTCATTATTAAGCTAAAGGTACAAAAGTATTTTTGAAAGGAGCTCTGTTGAATCAGCATTTGTTTTTCTAGCAACATGCACAATTTCTTTAACCAGGGTTATTTTCAGAGTATGGCATGAAAATAATTATGGAGCTCTTTCTAAAGGTTCAGTGATTAAGGCAAGAGCAGGCAGCTGTTTGGCTGCACAGCTGATGTTGACCAAAAGTATCATGTCTACAAGTCAAACTGTCTTAGTAAGATTTCTAGATCTCACACAAGGCTCACAACTTTTTCTCTCCTGATCTCTAAGAATATCTACAGAAATACTCTTTAGCATTTCTTTTTGGATTTCAGTTATATGCCTGTGAAACGAAATGAAAAATCATATTGTTGAAAGTCAAGTTTTCCCTAGTCCAAGAGGTTTGCCTGACTTTGCTGCAACCTTTGTTCCATGTATAAAAAGAGATCCTGATTTGATTTTAAAAATTAATCAGTCATTTTCCTTTTCCTTCCAGATCCTTCACTGCCATCCAGTCTTGTCATTTTTGATCCTAGCTTCCAGAACGCATTGTCTGGCTTTAATCAAAAGCATTCTGTAATTAGGTTCCAGCTAATTTAGCTTAGACTAAAAGCAAAAAAAATAACCTTGCTTCATGGTAAAACCCAGCTAAGTTTCAACAGACCTGAACAGGGGTAGCTTCATTTCATAAATGGATCACTAGCAACCAAATTCTTCGCTTAAAATCATGAGGATATAATTTGTCCTGGGTGTTTTGAGGGTGATTTTGTACACAGGAACTTGAAGAGCACAAATGAGCGTGAGAAGCACCGCTGCAGTCATATTCAGTCTCTCTCCAAAAACCTGGGTCTGGAGCTCTAGAAGGGACACTGTCAGGGCTGGGATCCTTCAAATCCGACCTACTTTTCCATTTCATCCTTTACCAAAGCAAATGTTTAAATGCTAGATTTTTTTTTCTTAAAGGAAGAGGGGAGTCTGTGCACTGGCTCCAAGGAAGAGCTGCAGAAAGCAGAGCTGCTTTGGGTTAACCACAGAGGAAGGGGCTTGTACCACGTTCTGTGTGGAGATGATGCCCTCAGCTGTCCCAGCCCCACGAGGGACATGTCCACACATTCATGCTGTGCCCTGGCCCACCAGAATAACAACGAAAGCCTAAACCCACCTTGCTGCTGGTTTGCAGGACAAAAATCTCTTTCTCTAAGGAATTAGAAGGTCAGGGCTAGCTGGTGGTGGGAAGAACTCACCTTGCCAGCTCCAGGATTGGAGGAGAAATACCACAAACCCAAACTGTGCTCCTCAACACTGCTATAAAGCACATGCACACCACTGACAGCCTTAAGGAGGGATGAGGTAGGCAGACTGCATACACATCCCTGTAACCTGAGAGGATTCTCCTCTGCCCTGTCCTTGCTAAGGGAGCATTTATTTGCCACCCTCAGTCTGGATTAAAGCTTTGACAGCACGGGAGGTGCAAACCTCCTAAAACACAACACGGAAGAAGCAAACTTGCCAAAATCCCCAAATTCACACCAGCACAGCCGTTCAGGTTGGAAGGTGTTTTTCACAGCTGGTTGTGTAAGAGTGAATAAAAATGCAAAGGAAAGGAAACATCCCAAACACCATTACTGTCCAGGGGATATTCATCCTACTCCCCCTGCACCCACAGCCTGGAGTCAGGAGCTGGTGCCCCCTCACTTCACAGAACAGCTCCTTCTCCTTAAAACTGTGACTTGCTGGTCTGAGCTCTCACACAAACCCCAAGAGGAAAATTCAGCCTCTTCTGCAGCCAGGGAAAATTCCAGCTCATGTCATCCTTTCCAGAGGGTGCCCCAAGCACAGGGCTGCAGATGAGGCCAGGCTGAGAGGCAAAGCATCATCTGGTGTGCAGCCCAGGCAAGGTCACAGCAGCAAGGGGGGATGCTCCAAATCAGATCAAAACACTCAGCAGGTTCTGCTGGTGAGAGCCTGGGCATGCAAGGCATTAAAGACCCACTTGGATGTCCTTGTAAAAGGCACCTAATCAGTACTTGATGGGTGGACGGAAGAGTTTTAAGCACAGCACCAGTTCCTGTCATCTGCAACAGGATTTCAAGAAACTTTTAGGAAATGAGCAGTTCTCGACATCCTGCTTTTGGGGATCAGAAACATAAAATGAACTACACAAGTGTAAATTATGGGGAAAGCAAGAACCTACAGCTCTCAAAAAAATGCCTATAACATCCCTGAACATCAGCCCCCACTCTTGCCCTCCTTGCAGGCAATTCACACATTATCTTTGCTTTCCTCACACTGACTACAGTTTTCCCAAGTGCTTTCTCAGGCTCTGGGGTTGAGGAAGAAGCAGTGCTGTAAACCTTCGGGTTTTAATAAGGTACTTTCTGCATCTAATTGGAAATTTTGCAAACATTTGTCAGCATGTGCTGAAGTCAGATTATTGGTAACACCTCAAACCAGGAGATTACTAATGTAATAAAATGAACTTTTTGTAACAATAGATAATTTAAAACAATAACTGGGGACCTTCCTTCCCATAACAACAAATATAACAACCCTTTCTCATGCTAAATATTATCTGAATTTCCTTCAGATCTGCAATCTGGCTAAAGCTGTTGTAACAGTCATGCTGGTTGCTGACGTACTATTTATAGCAATGTTGAGAACACTGAAATCCATTCTCTGCTCCCAGGATTGTGTGTTTTTAAAATTGGGTTTCATCAAATTGGAACTAGTAAAAAAAAAAAAAATCCATTTTTTTAGGCTTGGAAAGATTAAAATAAAAAAAATTTAAAAAAAAAAAAAAGAGAGAGAAAAACCTACACACTTTTTTCCTGCCTATTTCAGATTTCAACAGCCTTTTGAGTTCACTTTGCCTTGCAAGGCACTCACAGGGAGGGGTGCAGCTCCCCCAGCACAGAACCAGCTCTCCCCAGCCCAAGATAGGCCACACTGAAGTCCGATTCTCCGCCAAGGACTTCAAGACAGCTTCACAGGTGCCCACAAAAGTGGAGCAGAGACTGGATCCTCACCATTAGTCAAACCCTGGTCAGGCTCTCCTCTGCCCCTGGACAGTGTGAAATGGGAAAGCCCCTCCTCTCAATTTGTTTCTGAGTGAGTCTAGTTAATACTCCTAAAATTATTTTTTAAGAGCTGTAAAACACAGAGAGCCAGCCAGTCTATTTTTCCTACTTAATAAGCAACACCCAGTTTTCACGAGGAGAAATTAGCCTTCCCATCTGGTTAGAAATATCCTTTTAGAGTTGTCCAAACAGCACCCATCAGTCCCTGATGCTGCAGGGAAGGTGACTGTGGTTTTGTTTTGAAGAACTCAGACCCCACTACTCTGTTGGAAAGAGAAACATCAGGAGACCCTGCAGGACAGAGAGCAGGCAGAGACCACTAACACAAAACCCACAGTGAGAGGGAGTTACCAAACAGAAGAAGCAGCATGAAAAATGAAGTGGAAAAATGGGGATGGAAAAATAACAAAAAGGAATTTAAAACGCAGCGATATAAGCAAAACAGTAACTAAAAAGAAAGCAGACACAGCCCATCACAAAAATCCCAAATAGCTGCAGTTGAGCAGAAGGTAGAAAGGGCTGTGCTGGAGGGAGGGATTATAATGAGTTTGCTCTTCCCACTCTTGTTAAGTCAATCAGCAAGGAGTGGGGAAGGCTATGGATATTCCCCAGCAAAAGTACTGCCTGGTTTTTGCAGGGGGAGAGGAGAGTGGCAAATAGAATTTTGTGTAAGGCAGCAGTGGGTTATGCACAGAGCTATTCCAAAGTCTGGGTAGAACTGCTGAGCTTTCCCTAGTTCAGTCACCTTTATAGCTACGTGCCTCCTAAGAGACACAATTTTTTCTTTTCTTGCTGAAGGTAATTTTTCTTAGAAATAGCAAAAATCTTGAGTTCTGAGACTTTAAAAAAAGTAGTAGCAGAAGAGAATTCTGCAGCATCTTCCTTCTTTCTGTCCTCTTGCTTGTATGTTATCACCTCTTGTCTCTCTTCTTCAGACTTTGGCTTTTGACTACATTTCCTGCTGCAATTTTCATAAACATTTGAAGTCCTTCAAGGACATCTCTTCAGGTGCAGAAGGAGCTGGGGGCTATGGCAGCTCTCACAGAGTCAGTCTGGGGGATGGAAAACAAAGGCTTGAGTCTGTGAAATAATTTATCTGGGAGAAATGATAAGCTCAGGCAGTCTGAGAGCATTTGCTAGGCCTGAAGAAGAATGGAAGGCTGGAGAAGGAAATAAAAAAAGTTCTTTTACCCCCAGGCTGTTGTCAACAAAAGGCGGTGTGGTGACACTGCACTGCTTTTCTCCAAATCTGCCCTGGCAGAAGCAACTTCTAGAGCAGCCTGATCTTTATGAAGGCCATACAGTTTATTTCAATGACCTGTGTATACCAGAACTTCCTGGAGAGGCTGGAGGTCTGTAGAGAATCTCCATGTGTGCATAGACAGAGAATCGCAGAGTGGTTTGGGTTGGAGGTGACCTTAAATACCATCCAGTTCCAGCAGCCCTGTCGTGGGTGGGAACAGCTTCCACTAGGCTGGCTGCTCAAAGCGGCCTTGGACATTTCCAGGGATAGGGAAGTGTATATATATATATTTTTATATATATATATATATGTGTGTGTGTGTGTATTAAAAAATATATATCTATAAATATATATACACACACACATATATATATAAATATATAAAAATATATATACAGACACAGAGATACATATTTGTACCACTTTAGTGGGTGACAGTCCTACACTTAAAAGGAACAGTGACTTCACTGGCAGTGTCTCCCCACAGCAGTGTAAGCTATAAGGGACATATGTGACCGAAGGACCAAATCCAGCTGTCCTGTCTTAAGCAGGCTCAGCAAGTGTGCCCAGAAGGACAGGCTCTGGCTGTTCCTGTGTCAGATAACAGCTCTGAGCCAGCTGTGTGATAGGGCCATGAAAAGCACAAGTCTCAAGCTCAGTCTCTCTGGCCAGCAGCACCACTTCCCACGTGTCTGCTGCTGAGGCTGTGTAAGCATCTCTGCACTTCCCCAGATAGGTACCATGGTGTGGGAGATGTCAGTATAGAAAAAAATGGGCAAATTCAGGCTTCAATAGGGAAATTTTGGTACTTTCAGATGGGGAGTTTGCTGTGTGGTTCTGCTCTTTTTCTCCTGACTCTCCAGCAGCTGTCACTGAAGTGAGAGCAAGCCTTGTGAAATTGTGGTTGTGGAGTGAGAGTTTGGTGCTGGGGTTTTGGTTTGAACTTGAAACCAAGTCTGAGTTCCTGACATAGAGGAACTCTTGGGAGAATGTTAGGATCCTCTACTGAAAAGTAGGCTGGTTTATGGTTTCTCTCTAAGGCTGGATCTGACAGTGCCACTAGTGTTTAGACTGAAAGCTCAATTGTGTTTTGACAACAACTTTTCCTGGTGTGATGGAGAGGAACATATCCCAAAATCTGTTTTGTTTTGCCCAGATTTATGTCTCAGCAGTATTTAATATTCTCGGTTTGGGTGCTCCATAAATAAAGCAAAAGCCTCACGAGTTTCTGTGGGACAGTCTCTTTCCTCTCCTCCTGATTTTAACGCAGGCACCTTGGAAATTCAAAATCCAAACTGCACATGAGAAAACCAGAGTGTGGCATCCAGCAGGATCTGCTCCCCAATCCTTTTGGTGCCCTGAGGGGAATCAGATTAGGGACAGGCAGCGACTGATGTCACCAGGCTCTTTTAGTCTGGTGATGGACGGATGAGACATCACATGAAATGAAGGAAAATAAGAATAAATCCTGAGGAATTTGTTAAAACAAGGAATTTTTAATCTTAAAATATTAATGAGGTCTTACCCAGACTGGATGAACATATGTATATGTACAAGTACCTGATCCAGTCCTTTGTGCTGGAGGAAAGGATTTAAGAAAATCCATCATGGGCAGGTAACAGATTGAAGGAGCAAAGGGCAGGACTTCCCCAGCTGAAGGGCTGATCTCCCTCACAATTGTTACTCACTGTTTGAGCCCTCAGGACCAGGTCCAGATACATTTCAGAAGAAAAAAATCACGTTAATTACTGTGAAAAGATTTATATTAAATGTCTTATTGTGACTTATGTATTTAAAACCAGGGCCATATCTACAGCATCATATTAAACACACTATCAACTGAAATAATTGGATTAATTTGAAAATATCAGGTCAGGTGATTTAAATGCTTTTCAAAAAATATTTCATAACACATTATTTTCCTTTGATGTGAAAGCAGGGAGAAAGCTCTCTTTGTCTTACTGTAAAATCTCTATTGCCACAAACAACCATGTCACCAAATGAAGAATGCAATTAAGCCACTGAATGAACAAAAATAGAACAACATTCTTTGTGTTTTTAAAGGGCATTTTCTTTTTGTTACAACCCTTACCAGTAATGAAAATTATGTGCACATAACAACAGGAGGAAAATAGATTCTTAGGACGATTTTCACAGCTCTCAAGCAGGACATCTAGTGCAAAATCTGCTCTGTGTGAATATGAGAGTTGCAGGATTTGGGGTGGTTTAGTTGCCTTTCGTGTAATTCTTTTACAGCATCTCACTTTGTTGGGAGAAAATCCACATTTGTCTTGTAAGAGCAAAACATTTAGGTCATGAGGGGAAAGCATAAATTGACATCTATTGATAATAATAAACAGTTCAGTAATACATGTTAAAATTAATTAGTTTTGTATTTTAATGTGGTACTTCCCTGATATTTGAGCTATTTTTCCTATCTTTTATAATTCAGATGGAGTATAATTCCAATTCACAAAACAATAGTTCATTCTCAATCCTCATCTCTACAAAAGCCTTTTTACACCTTTTTGGTAATTCAAAGAGGGCCTAAAAATGAGATTATTTTGTTGGCACAATATAAAGAATGTAGCATGAGTGAGAATCAGACCCTTTACCTAAAATGTATCAAAAAGAAAAACCTGCCTGTTTTCCATGGTGACAGGATAATTTTTGCCTGTAATGGCCTGATTATATTAATATTTACATGTTAATCTAAACTTGCAAGAAAAGAAGTTCAAAGTGAAAATCAGGGAAGCCTAAATATTTTATAAATATTAATATCTTTTTGTTTGTTTTGTTGTGCAATTTGTCACAGAGGTTATTTTTAGTCAAACTAACTCTGCGTTGCCATCAAAATGCCTTGACATGCCTGGCTACACGTACCAGTCACCATCTCCGTTCCTCGTTCCAGAGCCAGAGGGCACACAGGGGCTTTTTTCCACTTCAGGTTTTGAAATTCGTAGTGGGTTTGGGATAGAAAGAGCAAATTTTTAAAAACCCCAGTGTCCAGGTATTGATAAAAGCATTGGGGTGAGAAAGCTGTCACCCAAAGGCTTTAAATCGGTGATGTGAGCCCCAGAGAGGATTTTGAAACTGCAAGTTTGAAACAGAGCCCCAGCATCTGGCAGATAACCTGCCACCCTTCCCACAGGCCATTCCCACAGCGATTTGCTGTGTCAAGAGGTTGGGGCCAGCCCAGTTTCTGTCTGGGGATCAGGAATTCCTTTCCTGGCTGCATCCATTCCGGCACAGTGTGAGGCACTGAAGGCATCCAGCGCTGCGCTCCTGTGGTACCCAGGGCCTCCCCCTCTCCCGGGGATGCCGCAGCACCCACCCGGGGCTGCTCCGTCCTTCGGGGCCGCCAGCCTGGAGCAGCTGCAGCCGGTCTCGTTCTGATCCCACACGGAGCTAAATCTGGAACAAGTCCTCCGAGATCAGTGGCGCTTCCCTCGCATAAAGCCACTGTACGGAAGGCAGATTATCCCAGACCAGATGTCACTTTCTGCAGCCGCTGCGGCGCCGGCACGGTGTGGGTTTGACTGTCTGCACCTTTCCGAGCTGTTTTGGGGTTCTTGCCCTCAACCTCAGCTTCAGCACAAGGATCCAGGAGAGCCAGCTGGCATTTATTGTTTGTCTACCTTATTTTTTCAGGAGCTCAGTTTTGTTTTGCATAAACACAGGCCTGGGTCCTTTGAAGATGTTTTGCTAAAATAAAGCTTAGAATCTTCACAGCCAAATTTAGGATACACGGGGATCAATAGTTTCTACAGTCTTAGGGGTGAAATCTTCTGTTTCATCAAAAAAGCCTGAAACTGTTCCTCAAGCCACCACAACTCTTAAATATCCTTAAGTATTTCAAAGCTCGTGATTAAATCATGAGATCTGTCAGCACCAGAGAGTGCAGAGCAGCCCCTTTTAATCTCTTAGCCAAACATGATCGTTGCTTTTCATCTCCCATTCCTTGCTCTGACACTGGCCACACATAAACTATTTTCTCCTATTGAACAGACTTTTCAACACAGCCTAACCACCCTGAGGTCCCAGGCTCCTTCCTGGCATCTCTCTGCCTTTCCCAGAGGATGTGAGCAAATGAGCTTCATCCTGTCCAGAGCTGCTATCTGGGCAATTCATCTTCTCTTCCTGAATGGAGGAAAACTTTGCCTGGCTCTGCGTGAGTGTATGATTTCCAAAGCTGGCTGCGTTTACCTCAGAGTGAAGCAGAGATGGGGTTTATTACTTGTATTGGAGACTAATTTACCTTCTTGGCCGTGTGTTGGATGCTATAGGAGTGGAGGAAAAAATGCTTTGTTTGAAAGCTTTGACAAGAAAGCCAGGTCCATATGGGGTGCTTAGCAGATTTGACATTTGATTTTCTTCAACTGCATTTGCCATAAGTAATTGTGTCATTGCTGAGGGAGAAGAGATGGTTCTGTAAGGACTTCTGTACAGACCAGAATACACTCACTTGTGCAGGAGCCCTTGAATTTGCACAGATAAAAGCTTCTTCCTAAAAGTCTGTGCAGCCTGATCGTGTCACACACATTATTGTGAGGAAAGTGAAAGAGAGAAGGTGATCCAAACATGACTAGATTTGGAGATTTCAAATAATTTGCACAATGTTAGTCCCTCTGTAATCAGCAGAAGAGCATCTGGACCTCTCTTTTTTGTAGGCTTAGAAGAGCAAAACACCTGTATGTCCAATGAACTCCTTTTGCTTTGGATTCAGGCATAGAAAGACATCAAAATAACACCATGGATAGCAAGTGGCTAAAATATACATTATTTTTCATAGTATATACTCCTTAATGACACTATGCATATGCTTTCTGGAATACATTTTATAGCTATGACATGAAAAGCTCTCTTTGGAGCTATTTTGTGCAGGTAGATTTTAATTTGGGGAGAGGGAAATGGAGCAGACATCTGTGCTGCATTACATAGCTCGAGTTTAATTTTAAACAGAGAGAAATGGAGCAGAGGACTGTGCTCTGCTCCATAGCTGGAGTTTAGGTCTGGGGAGAGAGGACAGAGGTTTTTCCCTGCAAGCTCATACCTGATATGCCACCTGAGAGAGGCAACATTTGCCCATGCTCCTCCAGCCCCTGCTGTACCCTGACCATGTGTAACCTCATAGGGAAAGGAGCAGGAATATCTGACATTCTCCTCTGGCAAGTGTCGTATTTCACAGCAGGAGTTTAATGCCTAGCCATAATATTTTTCTGTAACACAGCATGCAAGTCAAAATTCCCAGTGCTTTCAATTACTGGACATCTGAGTGAGGAAACTGCTGCTGATAGGATTAACAGTGGTGCAGGGTAAGTGGCACGCAGTGACCCGTGAGGACCTCGGAGCTGTTCCAGGAGCAGATTTCCGCGCAGGAGCAGGGCTGTGCAGTGAACGAGGGGTGGCCAGGGTCCTGCTCATCATACCAGGGTCAGCTGTAGCTGCTGTTTGCAGCAGAGATGGAGTATTGAATTCCATAGGAGTGTGAGAGCAATCCCAGAAACTATTGTTGGTGGCAATAGGAGTCCTGTGAATTTCCCAGGGACAGGGCAGGGTCTGTGATTCCCTGCATATGTCAAGCCAGATATTGCATCTTCAAGCTGCCACTGAAGGAGACAACCTCTGTTGTCTCTTGTGCTTGTAGACAGAGCAGCATGAGATCTCATGTGATGTGATAATCTGCTGGTTCTGGGAGCTGCAGCAGGTCTCCAGAGGTGACTGAGCAGCTCGGTCACGCTGTGTAAATGTCCGGCTGCACCAGTCATGGCATTGCTTTGGAGTGATCGTGCATGCCATGATATGGAACTGTGAACAACAACCCAGCTATCACTCATTCAAGATAAATGGTATGATTATAGTGACCACAGATAACATACAAGAGGTATCAAAAGGCAGAGCAAAGATGGCTCACACAGTCCGGGCTCTCTGGCTATGTTTGGATGGGAGTGTGGTTTGTGCTTCCCCATCACAGAGCATGGTTTCAAGCACAGAGAAGAAAGAATTGCTTAGATGGGCTGATGCTTTAGTACTCTGGATTTGAGAATGAGGACTGATAGTACAGGTGAATATACCCTGGAGCACCACAAGGAAAAGCATGACATAGGAGGGACAGAGATCTCTGACTGCCACCTCATGCCATCTGCAGCTGTGGAGCCCCAGATATGGTTGGGGTATTTGGATTTGCCTTTCATGCAAAATTTAGGTGATAACTGATGCAACGAATTCCCAAGGGGGTGCAGTGAGGACTCTGAGGTGTGGTACCTGGGAGGAGAGGCAGAAGGGAGGAAAATTGCAGCCCACTTGCTTCATCTTTCTCAAGGTGTAAATACCAGAGGAGGTAAAAAGCTTCTGCAGCCTTCAGTCACTTATCTTCAGTCAAAACACAATCCAAAGAGATTTTTATTACAGCAAAAAAGAATCAAAAACAATATCAGAGTGTTATAAGAAATATAGAAAAAAAAAATGTGATGGATAACCACAGTCAATAATTGGCATCCAACTGATAATCTCACCTGTTACAGAATTTTCAGTGGCCACCACCAATTAAAATAACACAAGTACATGAGTTAAAAATGCTTTCTGGGAGGATGCACAGATCTGGCAGCTGAGGGGCAGCAGAGCTGCCATGCATCAGCATTTTTTCCTAGAACTCCCTAGTGCCAAGGCGCCGCTGGCTACCCTTAGGTAGTTGGATGCCTTAGGGGTTTAACTGTAATTACTGGTCCACAATCTGTGTTCAGGAAAGCTGTGATCCTAAGAAGTCTGTAAAGTTTTCTGATTCCTTAGTCCTGTGTTAGGCAGTAGCAGGTGGCTTGGGCTGTGCATTACATTTACAGGCATTCCTCCAAGGCTCCTTTTGCACCTCTTTCTTCCATTTACCTATTACAAAATGAAAACTTTCCATGAGTAACAATCTGAGGTGGAATAACTCACTCCTGGTTCACCACAAAATAACCTCAGCTCATAACCTCACAGTAGGGGGAGTTATGCCCCTGTGTTTAATAAGTGGGGCACTTTTTGTTACCGCTCTGTGGGTAGAAATATCCTCTCAGATGCAAAATCTGTATTCCCTCACAACAAAATTCAGCAATCAAGAGTTTGACTAGCTCTTAGTGATTCCAAAATGGATGGCATAATTAAATGATTTAAAGCCTGCTGTAATCAGGAGTGCACAGTCAATGAATATTCAAGCTGTTCTCATTGTTAGGGATGATAGAGAAACATCTTCTCTTTAGGTGGGTTATTTTTTATTGTCTAAAGAGTCATCCAGAAGATGGTGCCACAGTTCTGCCTGTGAAATGAACGCCAGCCCAGTAGAGAGTCCTTGCACAGAAAATAATATTTCATAGAAATTTAAGAGCAAACTTATTTTCAAGGGCAGTTCAGAGCTCCAAACCTGACATTTAGTCTGTGTTAAGGCTCTTATTGAAAACTAGGGCAATGTATCTTCATTGCTTTTGCTCTGTGTCACTCCAGGCAAGGTCAGCCAGTGCAGCAAGGAAGAGAAAACCCATCCCATCTCCCCATTCCCTTCTGAAAAAGGCACAGATCTTTGGGTATTTGTTAAACTGCTTGTTCTGGGTAGCAGCAAGACATCAAAAATGATAAATAAGATGAGGAAAAATAAGCCTCGTTCTGGATGCTTTATGAGGCTTCACTGGCAGTAGGGAGTTCAGCAAAAATAGAGGCTGTAGCTGTTTCTGTTGGTTGAGGAAGGACAGCATTTCTGAGGCTCTGTGTCACTGAAGAAAATGATGATGTCAAGCCTGTAGATCCTTGTAATCAGATTAAATAATCTGATTTCCATTTCACAAAGCTTCGCGCTAACATAGAAGGACAAAATGAAAACCGAGATTGGTACGAAGCAAAATCTTTGCTCCTACCAAAAGCAGGCATTTAATTTTTCCTTCCATTACAATTTTCTGTTGTCTGAGGTCTCTTCTCTGTAGCTCAAGCAATTTGTCATCCGATTAGTCTGATGAAGCATAGAGAAGTCATTTGAACTGTAAATTTTCTGCAGGCAAAATAAAATGCAAACAAGAAGAGCTTCCTGTGCCTGCCAAAGTGATGATACTCAGAATACAAATAAGAAAAAGCCATGCTGACAGCATAAGCTATTTTTATATTCTGTCATTGGCTCCCGGGCATGGCAGTTTGAACAGGACCGCATCTGTATTTCCAAACCCAAATAAACCATGTAGTCTTAAGTGAAGTTCGTGTCTTACAGAATAGCTGTTTAATCACAGTGAAAGGATACATTGCAGGAAGGATGAATCATGATGTTGATTCACACTCAAGCTGTACGTTTACTGTTCGGCTCAACCCGGACACAACAGCTCGAGAGAGGAGGGTTTCCTGCTGCTGACAGGAGACGTGCAGGAGGAGCCAGCAGGGACTTCTGTGCTGGCAGCAGGAGCTGATGACACTTCACAACCGTGGTTCAGTCCTGGAGCATTTAGAAGCCAACGTCACGACCTGGCATGTTGTGGTGGCTGGGCGCAGCCACGTGGGCATGTTCGGGATGTGGGTCCCCTGCCACCCTCCCAGGGGACACTCCAGCCTCCCCAGGGTGGCTGGATTCATCACCTAAAGGTCACCTCCAGGGCAAACGCTTGCAATAGGGCAGCCCCCACTTCCTCCCTTGGGTGACAGGGATGGGGAGGGATGCTCGGCTGGGGCTGTCCTTTCCCACAGCCTTAGCAGCTCTCAGCCTCACTCTCACGTGGCTCCTCTCTGAAAAGCAGCTGTGGCCTCATTCCCTTCTATAAAACCTAAGGCATTTAGAAAACACAAGCTCTTTTCCAGCACTCTTACGCTGCTGAATTATTGTACAGACATATGTCACGTACTCATTACCTGCCGGGATGCACTTAACAACTCTGGCTAATTGCAAAAACATCTTGCTCTTATAAACTGTTTGCCACTGCTGGACCTCAAAGTCTTTTGGGAGGTCAGTAGCGTTAGCAACAGGCAAGATTTCCCACAACAAGTGGAGCTGAAAGGAGCACTAATAGGACTGTAGCTAGCAAATGGACCGTGCAGTGACACAAAGGCCTCGATCCTGCAAGTTCTTCCAAAATAATTCTCTGGCTCATGTTATTGGAGCAATAGGAGACTTTTATGATGCAAAGGAACTGCTGCTTATGAATTTCAGGAAAGTAATCTTTCTTTCTCTAGATAAGCATCACAGGGGAACTTCTGCCAAGCCAGGGAGTGTTTTGCTACCCAGGCACTATTCATTCAACACACTATAATATTAGTTAAGTAATTCTCTCCTCCTGAATTAGAAAATTAATTTGACCTCTACAACGAATAACTCTGCAAAGCTGGGAACTTGCCTGGATTTGCACAGACATTCCCACAGCACTTTGCTCTTCAGGAAACCATCCTTTGCCTCAGCAGAGATCAGGGCATCTTCCCACTGGGGCTGAATTTGGCAGCCAATCATCCCAGATGAAGCCCCCTGTTCAGTTAAAGTGGGGGTAATAACCAAGCCTGTCACCAAACTTAAATATAGTTCTTATCTTAATTGGGAATAGTGGCTGAAGGCTTTGCTTCTCCCCTCGCCGTCCCCAGCATTTGCTTGGCTGACTGCTCAGCAGCTGCTTGGGCCATGTGGTTTTCTGGCAACTGCGGGGTGTTCACTCACTTGAGTGGCACCAGCGGCCACGTCGTGAAGGAATGATTGATGATCTGATCAGAGCCACGACTGTGCTTCCACCCACGCTCGCTGCCAGTCCCTTTCAAGAGAGAGACGCCGTGCTGCCATGCTCTGCTTTGGTGAGGGAGTACAGCAAAACGCACAGCGGCATGAGTCCATCAGGCTTTTTACAGATTTGGACCGGCCTGGTGATGACTTTATCCTGACTTTGCTTCTGAGCAGCTGAGTATGTTCAGGGACGCTCCCAGTGTGCCCCAAAACCTGGAGCTCCCTGGCAAACTGCCTCGCACCCTGGATGCCCAGGGTGGATATCGACCTGTATATAAAAGACTATAAAAATTAAACTGGGTGAATGACCCAAACCTGGGGCCTGTAACACCCGAGGCCTGTAACACCTGTAACACAGGCCCCGGGTTTGGGTCATTAACCCATTTTAATTTTTATTAATATTTTTTACAAGAAACCTTGTGAAAACAAGCAAAAGTAGATAATTCCCATGCACTCTTTTTGAGAAAATGGGGTTTTTTGGTAGGAAAGAAGTTGATCAATGGATTTTTTTTTTTTAATCAGCCATTTCGCTGCAGGAGGAGGTGACATGGGGAGTTAGGCAGATCCTTTCTGGTGCTGGGTACTGGAAGGTCCTGTGTTAGGAGATGTCAATGTTGTGATGACTTAGCCAGCATGCAGTGAGGGGTTGTGGGAGAGCTCTGAACTGTAAATCCACTTGCTGAAATCCACCTGACTCAGGTTTGAAAGAAAGAAAAAATAATACCCAGATTATTAGCATTGACTTTTGCCTTTTTCATTAGGACTTCACCCTGCAGGAGAAAAAAACCAAGGCAGAGCTAATGTCATGGATAAAATTGAAGCCCAAACCTGATTTTCATGCTCTATTTATTACAGCAGATCAGAGGTTTTGTATGAGATCCTTGGGAATGTAAAGAACAGTGAGTTTGTTAGAGCAAAGCAGCGGTTGCATATTTTCTCCTGCCTCAACACAAAACTCAGCTGTTTTCTCAACCTGAACTGGGTCCTTGTCCAAAAACTGACCTCACGAATGAAGGTCCTTGTTGCTGGCTGGGAATCTGACCCCAAATGCCTCACACAAGCCCAAGCAGCTACAGCTGGACTGGAGAGGAGCCACTTTTCCCTGCGCTGGAGGGAGGATGCATCACCCCGGGCACTGCAAGAGGCATTATTTGGTGCTCAGGTGGTGCTGGTGCCAGCCTCTCCAGCAGTGAGGACACTGCAAGCCAGCAGCCTGGGTCACCTGGAGATTCCCTGGCTGGGTGGGAATGCCATGAGCATCAGGTACCTGCTAGAGCCATAACTCAGTGCAGGAGCTGCCAGGGGCACTTTGCAGAGCTGCGGGCTGCAGGCGGGCATTGCAGCAGCGCAGGGGTTCAGTCCCAGCACCCTCTGAGCACCTTCCCTCTCTGCCCAAATGCACCCAGAAATAGGGGCCCTGCTTCCTCTCTCCACACGAGCGCTTTCCCCAGCGATGCTATTGTTTTTTGGCTGCTATTTCAGATGTGTGGTAACTCACTGGTGCAGCGGTTAGGAGCATGCATCCGCTCATTTTCTCTTTCTGGGATCCAGCTGGGTGCCTTGGGGGTGTTAGAAATCCTATAACATGAAATTAAACCAAAAATCCCAGCTCCCAATGAGAGCTTTGTCTTTCAGGGAAAATGGCCCCACTTAGCAAGTTATCTGTGAGAGTGAGTAGGCCGTGTGCCAGGAATGCTATCAGCCTGCTATCGGCTGCCTGCTGAATTACTCACTATTCAGTGACCTTTCAGCAGATTATTGGAATTATATTGAATTTCAATGGGAGATGCTGGGGCCTCCTTGTTTTCAGGCCTGCTCTCTGTTAAATCTCTGAGCTGCCAGCACAGGCTACTGGGTCTGAGGCAATGGGAATGGTTCTAGCTGGGAGGCTGCTGTGATGGCTTTCCATGTGTTTGATCCATCACAAAAGTTGTGCTCTGAATCCAAAAGCAGCAAGACTGTCGTGATCAATATTCGTCAAAAGGGAGATTTTTGGTTGTCAGCAGCAGAGGTGCAACAATGCTGAGGCCTTGCTGCAGGCCCTTTCCAGCGCCAGTGTTCCTGGAGCTCGAGGCCCTTTAGATCTCTCAACCCTAACTGTAAGTGTAACCCTAACCCTAAGTCTAGTTAGTTACCTGAACTCACTACCTGGCTTCTCCAGCTCAGAAGCAGCAGCAATGTTGGGGCCTCACCACATTTGCCTTGGCAGGCCCTTTCCAGCGACAGTGTTCCTGGAGCTCGAGGCCCTTTAGATCTCTCAGCCCTAGCTGTAGGTGTAACCCTAACCCTGGCCCTAGTTAATTACCCAAACCCAAGACCAAGCTTTTGCCTATCAGAAAGATGGAGGAGCAGCAATGTTGGGGCGCTGCTGCGATGGCCTCGGCAGGCTCTTTCCAGCCCTGGTGTTTCTGGAGCTCCAGGCCCTTTAGATCTCCTAACCCTAACGCTAAGCATAACTGTAACCCTACCCCTAGTTAATTACCCCAACACACTACCTGGGTTTTCTCTATCAGAACGGTGTGGGAGCAGCAATGTTGGGGCACTGGTGTGATAACCTTGGCAGGCTCATTCCAGCCCCAGTGCTCCTGGGGCTTGAGGCTCTTTAGATCTCTCCAGCCTGGCCCCAGCCCAAAGGGCAGCTTGGCACTGGGCCAGAGGGGCTCATCACCATCGGTGGCAGAGATTAAAATGTGTGCAGTTGGCAATGGAGGCACCTGTTAAGCCCTGGAGCCTCAGATCCAGGAGTTTAACTCAAGGTTCTATTGCTCTCTCTTAGCACAAAGGAGAAATCCCCACCAGATAGAGCCAAGAGGTGAAAATCACACTAAAGTTTACTGGCAAAAATATCAAAATCAAACAATCAAAAATCAACAATCTTTGGCAAAGGATGAAATACAACATTTAATTCAACATAAAACCACTTATCATAGCATTACATAGTGGTAATTTAGCATTTACTTAGCATAAACTTAGCCCAACCGAGAAAAACCTTTAAATTTATGAAATGCTATGTGACCCAACAGTTTCAGGAAAAGACAATTAGGAAAAGAAAGAGAGGCACAGAAGAAGACATCTGGTGCAGGATTTTTTTTGTGGGATACCTCATGCTGAGGTAGATGCAAATGAGCTGATCTTTTCTTTAGGGGTCTGCATTCATTTGCACAGAAGAAGGAGGGTTTAGATTGATATTTCCTTAAATGAACATAACAGAAGGTGAGGAGGAGAGAAAATAATTAACAGATTCAATCACAAAGAGCTTTCAAAGCTCTTCACAGGTACTAGAGAAAGAAAGTATCAAACAATGGGAATATTTTGTGTGTGCTGATGGTA
The DNA here is from genome assembly GCA_036630365.1 of Acanthiza pusilla. NCBI lineage: Eukaryota > Metazoa > Chordata > Aves > Passeriformes > Acanthizidae > Acanthiza > Acanthiza pusilla. Next base: position 7,234,347 of record JAXCHO010000001.1, read on the forward strand.
ATAACAAATGGTCCCAGGCTGGTTGAGTTTGAGCCAGGGATCTCTAAGTAGAGATGGAGCTGCTTTCCCAGCTGGATGGACCCCTTCTAACAATGCCAAAGAGCCATTTCATTGTTGATGGATCAGCATGTAGAGGAAGGAACGCAAGGCCCGTGAGCCATGGCTTGTGAAGGCTTGTGAGCCCTTTCAGCAAGAACTGCTGGAAACTTCCTCCTGTACAAGAGTCTCATAGATTTTCTCATGACTTTCTGTCCTTTTGAAGATTTCTTGAGAGTAGTTGGAACTGAGCTGAGCTGTGATGCAGAGACTTCCCAATAACAGAGCCTGTTCTCTGCTCTTCCCTACCTGTGTTGGCAGCATTAGAAACCAGGACATCAAACATCTGCACTATTGATTCATTACAAGCCCCAGGATTCGTAACCCTGGACAACGGTTCAGTGCCAGTAACAGCATCATTTCATAGCCATTTACTGCTGAGACAATGTTCAAGTGCTGAAATACACAGTGAAGGTTTCTAACCCTGTAGTTTGTGAGATTGGCAACACATCTAATAATCCAAACTTCGTTTTGCACTGAGCTTCCAACAGTAGAAAAATTGTGTTTGCAAGGTTGCACTTGTGTCCCTGCCTGGGTTGTGCTGGGGTGAGGGTCAGGGAATGGGGTGATTTGCAGCCCTTATTGGAGCTAAAACCAGCAATGCCTCCTTTCCCAAAACCGTTTAATTTGTAACCCACTTATGCAGGACATAGGGTAGTTGTACACTCACTTGTATGAGCAGACACATAGAGTAATCATAGCTACATTTCTAAGAATTACACTAAAAAATTTTATGCATATTACACTACAGCCTCACAAACCTGGCAACACTCTCAGGGAAGAACAGCTGTTACAAAAGTCGGTACTTGGAAAAAAAATTTAATACTTAAATTAACTGAACATATTATTGCAAAGCAAGTGAGCATTTCTTAAGTTTGCTCTTTAGCAAGCATAACCATTTAATTCGGGGCTGCTACTAATGGCCAGCAGCCTTTTCGTTCGCCAAAGAGCATAACTCTGACTGCGACAGGGCAATAGGGAAGTACATAAATATTTAATGCTAAAGTACACGCATTTGAGTAGCGTTTTCCTGCAATTTGCTCAGCTGCCACTTGATGGGGCCGAACGTCTTCTCCTTTTGCGGCAGGAGCCGCTCTCTTCCCGCAGCCGGCCGGGGATGCGCAGGGAGCGCCGGGCAGCGGCCGGGGCGATGGGCGGCGATGGTGGTACCCAGTCTCCGTCCTTTAAAAACATCGCCGTACTGGGAGTCTGCCACTCCTTCCCAAATCTCACCGTGCTTACCTTGCCTCCTCCTGCGCTGATTCATGGTTGCACATAAAATTGCTCTCTAAACCCTTCTGCTTTGCCCAAGGAAAAAGCAGTACCCATCCCACAGCTAATGGCAAAGGGCTGGTATGGAGCGTCAGGCCCTTTTGGACAGGCCAAGTGGCCTTGCAAAATGCCACTCACATGGGCCTGACTTTCTCGAGGAAGCCAGGGGAAATTGTTTTCCTGACTTTACTTGCTGAGTATTTCCAAAACCTTTCATGAAAGCCTTGCCAGTAGAACAAGGAAAGTAATCTTCCTCCTCCCCTCAGAGCGCCTGCTGTAAAACATCCAGTTTGGGATCCTCCAGTTGAAAAGGAATGTGGAAAAATAGTAGGGGGACTATTGGAGAGCTGATGAGATGGCACGGAACTATGGTACATGGTAGGGGTAATGTACTGGAACACCATAGTCTGTAGGTTTCTGTTCTGGGGATGCTAAAAGGAGCTGTTGTGTCCTGCTGCCTTCTTGCTGGAGCTAACAGCTCTGGAGCTGCAGGACATCAGCTGGCCTGACCACAGGCCAGTAATTTGTATGGCCTTACATGTTTTAGAACTAATACAATGCAAGCCATGAGTGTCAAGGTGAATTAGAGCATCCAAACCCAAGCCTTGTACAGCTATCCCTGGGTGGCCCAGGAAAGCCACACGCTCAGGGAATGGGGCTGCAGAAAAGGTACCACAGCCCTTGGAATTACTTCTGTCTGAGCTGGTGGCTGAGTCTGAGGCTCAGACATACTCAGTAAAAAGCCAGCATTTCATTATATGTGCTCTAACCCGGAATGTCCTTGGCTGAACTGGCAAATATGTGAAAGTCATACAATATGTTCATGAAGAATAAACATCTGAGGAAAAAAGGAAAGTAAAGCAGTGTCTATGCACAGGTGGGGTGTGTAGGCTTGAAGGCTATTTCAGCAGTTCCATGCTCCAGAGTTACCAGGCTGTGCAGCATTCATGGTCTGGCTGAGGGACAGGTCTTCAAACTTCCCACTCGTTACTCGGCACCGCTTTTGGAGCACAACGCCCGACTGGGCCAGCGTTGCTATCTGAATACTTTACTGTTGGTAAAGAAAGTCTCTGATATTGTGCAAACATGCCGTATGCTGGCAGGCAAAGGAGTGGTGCTAAATTGCATCAATTCTGCATATGAGTTTAAACATAGAGCTCTTTTTATAACACCAGAACCATCTCTGTGTGGTAACTCAGAGATTGCAGCTCATTACCAGCCCATGGGAGGAGCAAGGCAGGATGGCAACAGCACCGCTGAGCCAAGGGACCATGACTTACGAGGGAAGGGCTAAACATAGGCTCTTTCCTCCCCTGTATGCTCACAGCTACTTGCAGTCAAGTACTTCTAATTGCTTCCACCAAAGTTTATTACTTTGAGTTACTCAACGGTGAATTGTGACTTTTTACACGGGTAGATAGAGATAGAACTAGGGGGAACAGTTCTAAACTAAATGAGGAGAGATTTCTATTAGGTGTTACAAGGAAATTCTTTACAGTGAGTGTGATGAGGCCCTGTCATAGGCTGCCCAGAGAGGCTGAGGATGCCCCCATTCCCTGAAGTGTTCAAGGCCACGTTGGACAGGGCTTGGAGCAACCTGGTCTAGTGGAAGGTGTCCCTTGCCCATGGCAGAGGGGTTGGAACAAAAAGATCCTTAAGGTTCCTTCTAACCCGAATCATTCCACAATTACATTATTCTTTTATTCTATATCCCTGTCAGTCAAATAAAAAGTTGATTTGTAATCCAAGAGAAGTGTGGCATGTTTAACAGGTTTGTACATTCACAAATGCTTTGTGATGGTGTCCCCAGGAGATACGATTTGTTATGATAGTTAAGAAATTATTGTGTGAAAACTGGATGACGATTTATAAAAGTTGGTTAAAGGTGAGAAAGCAGCATCTTTTTCACACAAGAGCAGGCTAAAGAGACGGTAAAGGGGCTGTTCCTCAAAGAGCAGAGCAGACTTGAGCCTGTTTCATGTATTCACAGCCTCTGAAAACAGTGTAAGCTAATGAAGTTTAGCAAGGAAAGAAAGCTCAAGGCATTTTCACCACAGAGAAAATCTGACCGCTGGGGAATAAATATGGGGCATAATTTAGTAGAATCAAAACACCAGGTAATGCTTTTAATGAGCACTTCTGCTGTAAGTCAAGGGCTTATTATTTGGAACTGATTGCTCTCCATCTATCTGTTGCTAACAGGCTGAGGGATGTGAAGTATGGATGAGGGACTGGGAACCAAGGATGTAGCAGCAGAGAGCTTCTTCTAATCCTAACATGAATCTAATGGGACACTGGTAAGCCCTGATCTCAATCAAAGATATCCTGAGTGGGAATACAGAGATGCTGGGGGTGTATGAGAAAGGTTGGTGAGAAGTCAGCTGCTTTCGCTAAGCAAAACCAAGGCTGTGTACAGTGTTTGAGGGAAGGACCTCGCCCAGCAGCCCCAGCTGTAAGTGGCACAGTGCCTGTGGGACCTGCTCAGCTCAGAGCACAGCTCTCTGCCTCAGCAGGTGATGTGGCTTGTGACAAACAGTGTGGCACAGAGGGGCACAGCATGGCGTGTCACCTCCCTTGGCCCCGCCGAGCACAGCTCTGAGCGATGCTGAGACCTGAAGGCTGTGCTGGTCACAGGGCTGTGTGTCCAACAGCGAGGCCCCTGGCAGTTTGCCAGCCCTGGGGGGCTGGGGTGAATGGGAAATTAGGATAACTGGAAAAAATAAGCAGTTGTACATTAAGTACAAAAGAGCAATACTTGGTTGATTAGCTTTCTGGGACAGTGAGATTACTGCAGTAGAAGGGGCAGAGCGAGTGCCTCTTCCAGACCCCTCGATTCCATCCCCAGGTGATGGGGACACTGCCGAGCCTGCAGATGCCCATTGTGGTGGCAGCTGAGACCATCACTTTGTTCTGCAGGTCCCTCTGTGCCTCCCTGCCCTCAAACGGTGGGGCTGAGAGGGGAAAGCCTCCGCAGAGGGATGAGCACGGCTGTGCGTTCACATCCAGCTACAGGCGCGGTGCCTGGGGGCTTCCAAAAGCAAAAGCCCCTGTGACGGTGATGCTGGCTCTGCTCCTTCCTCCTCACCCTCCTCCTCACCGTGCAGGCAGCTCCCATTGGCTGGGTGCTGCCTCCAGGAGCAGGAGGGATGCAGAGAGTCGAGAGTGGGGCCGGATGGTGCTGCCAGCAGAGCTCGAGAGGCTCTTATCAGTGCAACGCAGCACCCAGCCATACATATTCATTTCATCCCCAGTCATTTTGATTTTCTCTGGGTTTCAGAGAGCTAGCAGGGGACTCCCCCTCTGAAAGAAAAACTTAATAATAATCTTTTTCTATTTCCTTTTTCTTTGCCTCAGAAACAAAGGATTATTTCACATATTTTACACAATTTGCTTGGTAGCATATCCGAGGCTGACCTGGAAATTAAGACATTTTGAAAGGTAGCTGGTCCTGCATTATTCCAGGTCTCTGACTGGCTTATAATGTTTTGGGGGCAGCACACCCAAGACTGTAGGGGTCTGTAGAGGGGAGTTTTTTATGAAAGCAAATTTCAGGCAACTTCATAGTACCTTCCATCAAGGGGAAGGTAGACATCTTTCAGAGTGTTTAATGAAAGAGGCTGTACTATCATCCCTATTTCAATTAAATATGTAGAAATTATTAATTGTATAGAAAACTCTAAAATTTTTAGCATTCTTCTATGAGCCTCCCTGTCACTGGCTCTGCCACTGATGGTGGGCCCTCTTAGTTGCCTGCAACTTTCCTCCTTCAAAATGTTCCTAAAATGCCCATCCCTCTGGGAGGCAAAATGCACCCATTGCAGGGCAGCCCTGTGTGGCTGATGCCAGTGAAGGAATTACTGTCAGCTTGACATGGGGCTCTTCTTTTGATGTGCCTGTGCTAATTACCTGAATATCAAGGCCTGTATTTCCAGGCACATTTACCATCCTGTATCTGTTGGGTATTTGTTAAGTACCCTGTCACATTCAGTACTGCCCCATTGATTTTGATTATGCTCAACAGCAATTGAGCATAAAGTAACAGTGGAATATTTTTAGAATTCTCTATACAAATACCATTCAAATATCTGTACATTGTGCTGAGTTTAACAAAGTGAGAGGTTCATGCACTAGTGCATCAACAGCTTGCACAAATTTTCCTTCCCCCAACATATGGGATGCCAAGCTTTCAGGGTTTTGAGAATTTCATACAGCAATGCATTTTTTTTCCTCACTTTTAATGAAGCATCACTAAAAAAATCATGACAATGTAAGTACATACCTGGTTTAAGCACTGCTTGAGTCTGTTGGTTAATCAATAGTATCCTTGTAAAAATTGCATCAGCATGCCCTGTTTCTCAACTCCTTTTTGGTTCATGTTTCCTCTGCTCCCTCATCTGTCAGGAACCACCTCTTGACACTTGTCAGCCCTTTGGAGTAGGTCCCTTGTGGGTCTCTGAGAGTAGAGAGCAGTGAAAGCCTACCTGTGCTCAGAGAGAAAAGAAAAAGACCTTTTTGCTTGGAAGCCTGCCAACATTTCCAAGGAAATTCTCTTGTCCAGGTGAGGTTCACGCCTCAGTTCAGAGAAGGCAGCTTGGTTTCGAGAGAGCGTGTTTGATTTGCCCCTGCTGAGTGAGTGCATGCTCCTGTGCTAGGGATGCTGCCTGGGACAGGGATGTGGCAATGGCTCTGCATCAGACCATTGCAGAGGCTTGCCCTGGATTTGTCTCCAGGAAAGCCAGCTCTGCCCTTCTGGGTTTTTGTAGGATATTGCTGCCATCATGGGAAGTGTTGTGTGTGCCAAACAGATTATCGTGCCTGCTTTGCACAGACCACAGGCTAAAATACCTTCTGAAAAGGTCCAGTTTTTACACAGAAATCAGGAGCAGGGGACTTCTGAAGAGTTGGCATGATTTCCCTCTTTGAAGCAAAGTAAAATTTAAAACAAAGGGGAAATTCTTCATCCATAAGGAGACTGCATTGACTTTAAACAATGATTTGTTAGTGGGAAGTAGAAAGAGTCTGAAGCTGGGAAGTGAGAGGGTCTCTCTCTCACATCTGCAAACTAATTTTTTTTTCCTCACCAGAAAGCAAATGTAATAGGAAGGCTCAGAAAATCCAGATTTGGTTCAATTATGCCCTCTGCTGCTACGGGGCTGAAACAGGGTCCAGCATCACTCAGACTAACAGCATGCAGCTTTGATTTGAACGCTCTCCTTTGGCTCAGAGGCTTGAAGTGCTAATTAAAACCCTTTTCACTTAGAAGACTTTCCTGGCTCTCTTACATTCTCTTCCCTCCACCTGAAAGTGATGATCCTTCAATACATCAGCATTATGCAAGAGGTATCACTTGACTACTTTGCTCAGCCGGAGAGCAACTGCTGCTACCATTTGTATTGGCAAAGAGAGCAGTTCAAGCCATGATGTATTAGTGAGGGGCCATCAGCAAAATCCTTGCATAATTTATTTGAAGAAGTACAGAAGAGCAGCTGGAGAGGAGAGGGAAAAGAAGAAGGGCCAAGGCTTTCATCTGGTGGAAGGGGTTCTCTACTAAGTGCTTACAAACATTCAACCAAAACAACATGGTTTGGTCTTTTTTCACTCAAGAAATACATTTACTCCTCTCAGAGCACAATTTCTTTCTGGCATTTTAATTTATTTTAATTGTGAGTATTTATTGATGTATGCAGGTGTTCAACAAGCATGAGTGGGGAGTTTCACAGGGAAAGAGCTGTTATGCAATATTCCACATTCAGGCACATTTGGGTTCTTCAACACCCCAGAGCAACATATAATGTTACAAAAGCTCACATGTCAAGGGAAGGAGCGACACCACTTTTGACCTGTGATTTCTCTGCTTCTTTGGATTTTCATGTCCCAAGGCTCTCTGAACACTTGGTTCTTCATATGCTGTCATCTCTCTCCCAAGTATGGGAAGTTGTTTAACTTGTTGCTGTCTCTTTCTTGACAGATCTCAACACCAGTAAGTTTTCTTATGAAACATATACAGTACAAAGAGACGACAACTCAGAAAAACTGAAATACCACCCCAAAAACCTGCAGGGATTTAGGAAGACAAATAGATAGACAGACATGGCGCTACAATGAGCCCCAGCCATATGAGCTGTGACATGTGAAAGACAACTGAAGGGAAATTGGGAAGAGGCATTAAAAATACTCTGAAAAATGATGAGGATGTCTGAGATGGTGAGAGCCGCTTGGAAGGGTAATAAAAAGGAAATCTATTATAATGAAAGATGGAAGGGAGAAGCAGTTTTCCCATTGCTGCTGGCACTGCTGAGCAATGCGAGACGACCGAGGCTTCATCTCCATCCTGTGTGATGCTCAGGCACTCTGTGCCTTCTCACGCTGACGACCAAGGGTGCAGATCAGGGCAGAAGTTTATGTAACACAGGAGCACACAGCACCGATTTTCAAACCCAAGGGGACTTCGGCGTCTGTCACCGGCGTCTAGGAGAAACATTCCCCCCTAACTGGCTGATTGCACTTGACGTGATGAGGGTGTGACAGCTTGGTGTGTGAAACAGCACCGGCTTGGCTGCGCCTCTGAGAGGCTGATACAATGGGCACAGCTTGGAACGCGTCTGAGGAGATAAGGAGAAAAGAGAATTGTGTCATTAAGTCACTTCAGTGTTTTACACTTAGCAAACATCTTAGAAGGTTCCCGCTCTTACACATTTTCAGGAAATGCCTTTAGGAGAAGGACAGATTATATATGACAGCAGGTGAAAAGCTCTTTTTCTAGCATTGATTGAGCAGTGTAGGAAGCCTCTTGGAGCCCAGGATGTGTTAAGAGGTGCAGGGGAGGGATTTAGCTCATGAAAATCGCGTGTTTAGCCAGAGAGCAGTTACAGAGGGATGCGCCTGAAGCCGGGAGCAGTCTGGCATCAGGCAGGATCCAGGCTGCGCCCTCCCCTGTCCCCGCACAAGGGACACGCACCGGGAGCTGCTGCCAGCACAGCTGTGCGACACCCTCCCTGTCCTCTCCCTGCTCCTGCAGGGTGTTCCGAAGGAGACAACCCAGCCCTGCAAAATTAACAGGGAACCAGATTGGGGCTGGATGGTGTTTCTCAGAGAAGAGGCAGAGAAGAGAGGGGAAAAAAGCAGAGCTATAATGAATTGCACCTCTCTCTCCCAGCGCTGCGCGCAGCTGGTCTGATGCAGACTCGGTGCCAGCCATCCTCTTGCTGCTTCCCATGGCCGGCAGACAGGTCTGGGTGACAGGAGCTGTGGAGACAGCCACTAGCTGTGCTGGTGCTGCTTCTGGGAGGTGCCAGATGCTGCTGAAATCCAGGAAACTGAATGTGCAAGGCAGAAGTGGGAGCAAAGCAAGAGCATGCAGGAGATGCTCTGGGAGAGCAAAGGCTTCTTGTGCAAGGATGCTGAAGGCTTTGCTCACCTCTGCATGGCGGGTGCTGGGTGCTGAGGGGAGAAGGAATGGCTGTGGTGGTGGGGAGTGGAGCTTTGGTGTCCCCAGGGTGCCCCAGGGTGCAGGGGGACAATCAGCTGAGGTCGTGGCTCTCTTGTTTGATTCCAAGTAAATTTTCCCATAGAAAGCTGATTCCTTCTCACCTTCCTCCAAAGGTGGAGGAAGTTTGTTCCAGACAACATCAGGCAGCAGGAATGCCCAAGGTGTCTCTGGGGTCAAAAGTCAGTGGAAATATGCAGGTTCCATGGGGATGTTTTGTGCATTATCCACTGCAGACATCAGCATGGGCACAGCCCCAGACTCCAGGTGCTGTGTCCCCCTAACCTGTCTGGGGACCTGAGTGGTCCTCTGGCTCCCACCCACCAGCACTTGCGCTGAGAGGGTTGTTCCCTTGCATCAGCTGTTTCTAAAATCTGGACACTGGAGTGGGATGTGATGATGCTGGAGCGCAGTGCTGGTGAGGGTGCCCACAAGCAGCACAGTGCACAGAAATGTGAACCTTCTGCATCATCCATCCCAAGGCTACACAGGGACCCACAGGCTGTGGTGGTGTTAGTGACTCCTGTCAGCTTGGTGAGCAGCCTTCATCAAATGTTCATGATGAACTGAGCTGCAGTGCATTATATAAAGTACTCCTAATTTATTTTGTTGGTTTTTTCTTATACCTCCCTGTTTTCCCCCTCAAAGTGCATTTTTTTACACTTCATATTCCTAAAATTTACAATGGAGGGGTAGCTGATATTTATGAACAGACAGTGCTGTTGAATTAGTTTTAAAAATTCATCATCAGATTCATGACACTTTAAGAATTCTGCATTTACATCAGGTGATTAAAATCAATCTCTTCTCAGACTTGTTCTGTGCTCGCTTTTCCCACCACTGGTGAAAGAGCCAAGACAGTCTTCAGTGTCTATAGAAAGATTATGCAGCCTCTTCACAAGTCTGCAGGTGAAAATGAGCCCATTTCACCTGAAAGCCTGAGAGGATGCTCAGCCTCATTTGCAAGCTGAGATAGCCAGCGTTATCAGCACTTCGGAAACCCAGAGCACAGCAGATGCCTCCTAATCTGCAGGAAGAGACAAAATGTCTTCCAGAGGCTGATTTTCACTGCCCAGCTCTGTCCGAGTTTGAATCTTCCTGGGAGAAAGAATTTGGGTCCCCGAAGGGGGAGATGAGAGCTGTGGTGATGCTCTCGGGTTTGCAGTCTGCACCTCCCTGCTGGCAGCTGCCACATCCCCAAAAGCAGCGAATCTGGCTGCTTATCATCTCCGCCTTAATCACCCCGGGACATGAGAGCATTATTGATATCCATGCACCCAGATGGCTCCCAGCCGCCGTCCCTGGCTCCCCGGCGGAGCTGCTTTCTCAGACCAACTGGCTGCGCTGGGCATTATCTCAGAGACACAAGAGAACCAGAAGACACAGCAGACACTTTCCAGCAGTAAATAAATGCCCAGGCTGCAGGGTGCTGGAGTCCAGGCGAGCCCTGCCCTTCCCATCAATAATCTTCGAATGGGGCTTCAAGTACGATAATTACGGAAAAACGGGGATTTTTATTCCAGAAGCACATTTTGCAAGTGATTCAGACTGTCTCTGATCTGATTCATACTTTATCTGAAAGGGAAGTGAGGGAGGAGGGTGTGTGAGGGTTGGGAGCGCGTCACAGGGGCCGGGCTGGGGGACACTGCTCCATGTCCTTGCCCTGAGCTTGGCAAGCAGCCTGTCTCCCAGACGAGATTCCCATCTGATGGACCGCACGCCTCTGTCAATTCAAGGCAATGCAGGGAGTCTCACAGCGGGCAAGCTGAGCAGATGGGGGATCTTACATCATCTGAGTTTCAGGAGAAATGTAAGGTTATGTGTGCCTTATAGCACACAAACTTCATTCTCCTAATGGTCTAGACAGCACTTGTGAGCAAGGGATGCTTTGGCAGCATCCTGGATCAAATGGAAATCTTTTTTCTCGCAAATAGCTTTGTGAAATGGTTGACCCCAGTTTCTGTTTAGATGTAGGATTTGCAAGCTATTTTATCAGTAGATGTTCTTATTTTGCAAGAACAACTCCTGTTGTAATTTTCAAACCACTTGTACGAATTATGAAGCACAGCTCTGCACTCCAAATGCGTGACCCACCTGCTCAGGCATTTTATTAGGCACTTCTCTTTCTGAATCATCAAGGTTCCACAAGTCTCTTTGCATTTACTTTATGGATTCCAGGACTTCCTAGTTACAGTATCTGATCTCATATTTTAAGTCCTACTCACACAGCTATTAACGCTGCACTTAACATCTGGACCACCTTAATGTTGCTCTGGTGGTTTCCTGGCTCTTTCTGCCGTGCTTTGAAAACAGCAAGCCTGCAGATAACAGGGTATTTTCCTAATTGACGGATGACATCTCCCCTCACTGACTCTTCGCTTTGGATCAATTTGTTCGCTGGTTTTATCTGTACTGTTTATTATCTTATGAGCTCTTACGATAATGGAGGTTCCCGTTCTGGTGGTGGTTTTTGCCAGTGCTGAGGATAAGGACACAAGTGCTGCTCATCCTCTCTGTCACTGCTGTCCCCACTGCTGCTGCCAGAGGTCAGAGGGGTGGGAATGGATGGTCTCTAAGGTCCCTTGAACCCAAACCATTCTATGATTCTGTGATCTACCCAAAGTAGAATCAAGTGCCCCACATCCAAACACGCTTCACATAATTTTCTTTGGGTAGAAAATGTAAAAGGTCTTCATATGGGTTTTAAGGAGAAAGAAAAAGTAAACAGTGCAGAAGATGTTAACATGGCTGAAAATTATAACCTAATTCACAAATTGCAGGGGTTTTGAGTGATCCTTAGTTTTAAAATATATTTGAGGAGGAGGGACCATCTATTTTCGAAAGGGCCATAATTTCCATCCCAAGAAGCATGTACATCAAAAAAATATCCAGAAAGCATGGGAAGATATGCAATGCACCAAAACCCTTCATATTTTCTAAAATATTTGCATTTAGACACTACACTTCCGTAAATGACTCGCCCTTAGATTTCAATTTCCATAACCTATGCACAACACATATTATAAGAACTGAGAATATTACAGACTTAAAATAAAGGATCTTTGTACTTTTTTCTCCACGGATGACACCTCTCTGACCCGGGCATTCAATAGGACAAGTGGATCAGGGAGGAGGCTCCTGACCCAGAAGGGACCAGCAGCTGCCTGGAGGCAGAGCCAGGCAGCTCTGCAGTGCTGCTGGTGGGCTGAGGTGTGTAGGCAGCAGTGCTCAGTCCTGTCCCAGCACACGTCAGAGCCAGGACCTTGAGGATATTTCAGTAGCTCTCAGGAACATGCTAACTGTTTCCTGGAGCTGTCTAGCCCCATGCACAGATCACAAAATTACAAGCATTTGTCTCCCAAACTTTGCGAAAAAGTTTCTTTAAATCTGTCTGCAGCATCCTGCCTTTAGATGTAATTAACGAGTGTGCTGTGCACAGGGGTAACTGCTCAGATCAAAGCTGCAGCAATTTATTTTTTCTGTTGCAAACAGCAACATCTCCAGAGCTCCCTTGAGTCACTCCATCTTTATTAAATAGGCAGAGCCTTGGCTGACAAGATTTGATAAATTGAGGGCCAAGTTGTGGGCCGAAGTGTAAGTGTGTATCTCCAAACATTCAGTTAACCACTAATATAATGAAAGGAGGATGGATAATTATAGAAGCCTAGTACATTAACTGGCAGAACATTAATGGCAAAGAACAACATTCAAGCTTATATTCCCTATGGCTGAGAAGGTAAATGGCATTTTTAAGTTATGACAAACCTAACACTTGTTCTTATCTATTATTATATTATTTATCTCCTTTAAAGTATCATTTAGAGACCTCAGCTGTGGTCAGAGTCTAACCATGCTCTGAAGAGGTTATATTTTAAGTCCTTGGCATTCAGGATAATATTTCCTGCTGTCTTGGTTCTGTCAAGACAGAAGTTAAACTAATTGGGAAAACGTCCATCTGAGTGTATGGAGGAGTGTGAAATGCAAATGTGAACACTCCAGGTATATATTAGGCAGCATCTTCCCTAGTATCCATCTCAAGTACTTGCAGGAGGTGTCCCTGTGAGGTCCCTGGGGTGTGCTGGGCAGCAGGGTTCTCCCCACAGGCAGTGGGGCACAGTTGGTGTATTCCTGTGCTGGAGACACATCTCCTCCGGTGCCCACACACACCCAGCGGGCACATGGAGCAGCCTGGGTAAGGACTGGGCAAAAACTGGGATCCCCCTGTGTGTTGTACACACACCCTTACCACCCCAAAACCAGGCAGGTGGGAACAATGCAGCTCCCCCACTGACTGTGATTGGGGCTGCACATCCCTGCTCTGCCTGTGCACCAGCCCTGGGGAAAGGTGTCCCTGACCCTGACCCTGCCCCTGCCCCCGCCCCTGTCCCTGTCCCTGTCCCTGCCCCTGTCCCTGTCCCTGCCCCTGCCCCTGTCCCTGTCCCTGCCCCTGTCCCTGTCCGTCTCCCTGCCCCTGTCCCTGTCCCTGTCCCTGTACCTTTCCCTGCCCCTGTCCCTGTCCCTGCCCCTGCCCCTGTCCCTGTCCCTGTCCCTCTCCCTGCCCCTGTTCCTGTCCCTGTCCCTGCCCCTGTCCCTGTCCCTGCCCCTGCCCCTGTCCCTGCCCCTGTCCCTGTCCCTCTCACTGTCCCTGTCCCTGTCCTTGTCCCTGTCCCTGTCCCTGTCCCTGTCCCTGTCCCTGTCCCTGTCCCTGTCCCTGTCCCTGTCCCTGTCCCTGTCCCTGCAGGGCCCTCCCCTCTTCCCTCGGGAGCTCTCTGCCTGCAATTGCCTTTCTGCATGCTGGACCAGCAGTCTCCAACCCATTACTCCTCATCAGCATGTGCCACCATAATTAACAAATGTGATTAAGAAGTGCAGATGTGCCGGTGTTGCACCTTGTCATTATGGCAGCATTTTCTTTTCTCACTTGGTGTTATGAGCTAATAATTAAAGCTTTATATTTTTAGCAGCTTCATGTAATTTAGAGCCAATTTGTCATGGCGTTCCCTGATGTTCTCTTCGTCCTCATGGTACCTAAGCCAGGCTGCTGCCATGCCAATCAGTAGTGATTTTGTTCTTAATTACTGCATCTTAAAATGACAATTAGGTTTAAAATTATATTGTATAAAAACAAACTTATGTTGAACATACTTTTCAGGCTAATAGGAATGGATAAAGGAGAAAGCTATCCTCCTCTTTTCTGGTTTTACAAGGAGTTTGTAAGTTCTTTTCATAGAACTATAGAACAACACAGGTTGGAGGGCATCTTAATAGATCATCTGGCCCAACCTTTATTCCTTAATACCCATCATAAATCAAAGAGCCCCCAGCCTGTCATGATATTTTACTTTGCAGACATTATGTGGACATAGGAATAAAAAGTGGTTGAACTAATTATTTACAGAAATAAGTAATTTTTGGTCCTCCTTGGATGCTTAACTTTGAATTAAACTCAGAAGAAGAACTGATAAGAGTTTTGGGGCTCTCATTTAAGACAATTTCAGGGAGAGTGAACTGCAGTGAGTAAAACAAATTGGGTAGCAAAAGGCTCCAGAATGCTGCTTCACCTGAACTTAAAAAATACAGTGATTATTGCACTGGCCAGGCAACAATGGGCTGCAGAAAAGTGGGGATCTTACTGCCAGCAAAGAAATCAGTTGACTCAGGTGCAGTGTAATATCTCAGCCTAATTTATTTACAGGTAAGTACAGTCATGGACAAGTATTCGAGTATTAGAAGGCCAAAGTGAATTAGGTAAGGAAGCCTTCCAAGCTCCAGAAATCAACTCTTGTTGCAGCAATAACCATTTTTGAGGGAAAAAGCCAACAGCCCCGATGGCACAAGGGGCTGCTGTGGATCAGTCACTTAGCCTGAGCCTGCACTCTGTCTTTCTGTCAGATATGAGTCCCCTCTTCCCTCAGGTTGCACTCCAGACAAAGGGGTTTATTATCTACTGCAGTCTGATTAAAACAGATGACAGAGCACTGCACAGGACCCTGTGGACCTTAACCTGAACTTAATTATGGATCTCCCCGGAGTACAGTCAGCCTCTCTTGTGGCAAATATTTGCAAACACCACAACCAGCCCCTCTCCAGCCAGGTCTGCACATCGCAGACACAGTTCTGTGCTACTTCATCAGCTCATTCAGCATCAGCCTTCATCTCCATCTGTTCTGGTCTTGTACAGTTTACTTACAAGCTAAGCCCAGGTAGCTTCATGCATGGAGAATTAGGGGAAAAGGTCCCTTTCTCCTGCAAGTGAGTCCTTTTGAAAACCCAGGTTGGGCTGAAATGCTCATACTTTCCCCAGTTTTAAATCATACCACCAACATCTGGCTCGTTTTGTGGGAGCTCAATGCCTTGTTGCACCATGTGGATTAGTGAAAGCCTCCATTTATTATCATTACGTCAGTAATGTACCTCATCCGTGCTCTTTGCTAATAGCTCCAGCAATTATCCCAGGATCAGCTGCTTGCTTGGGATAGGAGGAGGCTTGTGGGTGTGCAAACCCTTGGGACCTGGTGACACCTGAGGGATCCAGAGCCCCTGAGGTGGAGAGAGAAGCTTCATCAGCTAACGTAATCGTGGCCCTTTTACATGTGAAAAAACTTGTGTATTAGCACACACCCTGCAGTCTCATGTAAAATCCAATACAAGCTCATGGATAAGCATAGCTGCATCTGCAGTATGGACTTAGCTAATAAAATGTAGGAGGCTCTTTTGTTTTGGTTGTTTTTTTATCCCTATGTGCACATTTCTGGCTTACTTTGTCACTAAGAGGGGTTTAGGTTATGAGCTGTGATTTTTGGTTTTGTGATTCCTCATGGCCATGATGATGCTGGACCCACATCAAGGGGTCTGTTCCTCACTGTTGCTCTCCCACCACCGCTGTCCAAGCCTCCCCCACTCCGGAAAGACACGTAGACAAAAAGAGGATGTACTGTGTGGTTTAGCTGTGTACCCAGTGCATTTAATACACTGGATTTTAGACAAAACCAATCTGGCTTAACCTTCATCCCCATTTGTCAGGATTCCAAATCTTTAGTGTGTGAAAGTAATGATATTTGTGTCAGGTGAGGTGCCAGGGCTGTGTGGTTGCGAGGCCAGGAGCTGGTGCCTGCAAGACCACAGAGTCACCAGGCTAGGGACACCCACACTCTTCTCCCCAGTGACCTGTGACAGAAATCTTTGGGAAGCTTTTCAGCAGCTGTCAAAACCACCTTGCACAGGGAAGGGAGAAAATCCAGTCTTGGCCTGGCTCTGGTGGCACTGCAACATGGCACTGTGACAGCACCATGACTAAGGAGACTCAATCTTACATAAGACATTAAAAATGCAATGAGCCCCTTGCCCCACTCCATTTTGTGTAGAAACTACACAGTGCTTCAGCTTGGCCTTCACAAGTTTCCTCTGCTCCCCAGCAGGGCACAGAGCCAAAAAGCCAGGGAGATCCCTCCCAGCCTTTGGGATGTGCTCAGACATGGTGAGTTTTGGAAGGGCCATTAGGACTGGGAGGGGAAATAGGACAGGGCAGGGCTCTGATGGCGGCAGGACTGCGCTCATCACGCAGGCTGGCTCTGGCACAGACTGCACAGGGTTGTGGCAGCTGCTGCACGGTGCCCATTTAAAAGGCACTGCCTCATTCTTGGTCCACAGCTTGCATTTCAGACTGTTAGTCCTTTGTTCTCAGCTAACATTGTTCTAAATACTGTGTTTTGCAGGGGCTTTTTGTGAGACTCCTTCAGTAACCTACTTTGAGTTTAAAATAACCTTATTAGTAACACCTTAATGATAGTTAGACTTCCTACATATGATTTGTCTTCAAGGCATTGCTCCAACTTTAGGAAATCTTCACAGTGTTGTTTGAGGCAGGTGCTCACTGCAGTATTTTGAGACAATTCTGTTAAAAATGGAGTGATGCAACAAAAATTGGTTGATTCTTAGGCCTGGCAGTCTTTACTGGCACCCAGACCATTCTCTGTACTTCAATCTATCCGAGGCTCTTCTGGGAATTATGACACAATGAAGCAGGTGAGAACAAGCTAAAAGTCCAGGAGAATATTTCCAAGATCCCTCTGGCTCCAAAATATTTAAGAATGTGACTAAGTCCTGAATGGGTGGAAAAATGGGTGTCTTTGGCTACTTGCTCTCTCTAATGTCCCTTGCTAAGTCCCAGACTAAACTGCATACATACCTTGTTTATGGGATGTACTCAGAACCATTGCACATAAATTTTCCTGGCCACCTCTGAGCCAGGTCTTGCCAGCCCCTGGGGTCTTTTGGAAATAAGTTAGAAAACATCCAGAGGAAAGCAACTGCTGTATTTTGCTGTTGTGCCATCACTGCAGTTGGGTCTGAGTAATTTCCATAGCAGTCCCTTTTCAGTTTTTGGAAAACGGTAAAGCATTTGATATGTTACCATAAGTTTTAGCCTAGAGAGGAGATTGAATGCCAAGTGGAAAAGTATTCTGTGTGTAATTAATTATAGATATGACTAGACATGGTATCGGCACATTTTAAACAGCCGTAGGACCTGAGCCTCACAGAGGAGCACTTGAATGGGAAAGAAGCGAGAGGAAGAGCTCCCTTGAGCTTGGTGTTGGTTGATTGGGCTCTCCAGTTTGAAACAACAGGCTATCTATTACCCAAAAAAAGATTTTTTAATGTTTCTATTCCAAAGAAAGAAGCTTACTGGTGTGTATTTTCTGTATAACCTGCCTCAAGGCATGGGCTGATCTTAGGAAAGATTTAAATCTGGGGGAGCTCATCTTTCCAAATTGATGTTAAGGTATTGACATCCTCCCACAGCAGTGAGCCGGCTTTCCTCCGTGCCTGTATTTCATTTGAATTCCCTGGAGGTGAAACTTAGATAAGGAATAATAAGCATTGTGATTCATTGCTGCTTGCATGTGGAGGAGAAAATACCAATGCAGAGGGCCCTGCGCAGCGCCATGGAGCTGTAACTACACCAGCAAAAACAGGGGTCTAACAGCACCCGGCCCAGCTGCAGTGGGAAGCACAGACCTATTTTCTTCCATTTGCTCATCAATGCCTTTGTGATGGCCCTTTCTAACAAAAAATCCTTCTTGCATCTTTAAATGCTTCTCAAGAAGGCTGGCACAACACAGGAGCAGCCAGAACTTGCTGCAAATGCAGAAGCGTTTGGGATTTTCCTGCCTTTTGCTTGATCAATTCACATCCATTTTAATTCTTCTAATCATCTTCTTCTGGCACTTTGCCACCAGCCACTGTGGGAATTGGACCTCAGAGTGACTCACCCCATGCTTATAGGGAGGGAAATCTGTGGACAAAGGGATTCCCATTGTGGACAGACAGGAAGTTGTTCTCCATCTCCTGACATTTTCCAAGTTTTCATCTAAATGAAAACATTCTTGGCTTGTCAAGCTGAAAGCAAAAGTCAGCTCAGGGCAAATGAGTTAATACATTTTCACTAAAAGGAAATGCTTTTGAAAAGACCTTTGCATGGAAAAGAGTGAGGTGATAAATTACACGGACTTGAAGGATGAAAGTTTTTTCAAAATGAAAGTCAAGGTTGCACTTTGTTCAAACACAGTACTGCAGCATCCACAAACCCATCTTGTCATTATTTCTGTTGGAAAAGCTTTTTACTGCAGGTTTCGGTTCTGCTGAATCAGCTGAAGGAAATCCCAAGATGATTTAGCTGGTTTTTGTTCTCATTTGGTTTAACAAGAGATCAAAAAAGTGGACAAATCGGGAGGGGACACATGTGAGGGCACCTTGCCCAGGCCTCTGGGAATCCAGCCCACTCACACTCCAGAAGTGACTGTTCCACTCTTTGGCACTTGCTGTGAATCAAAAAACTAATTCAAAAGAAGGGAACCTAGTGCTCTGCTAGAGACTTCTGTCACCACAGGACTCACACTCATGTCCCTGGAGGCTGGCACTGCCCCTCACGTGGGCACGGGATGTACCCCAGCCCTTGGCATGGCAGAGCCACCCCCAGACGCTCAGTGCTGGAGGGATGCAAGGCTGTGCCAGCCACAGGTGACCCCTCTGCTCTTTGGGGCTTTCTGCAGGCAGGTCCTCTGCTATACCTTCAGAAAGGCTCACGCTGGATGCGTCACTGTGCTTAAAAACAGAATATGGCACCATGACTCATTCCATATAAACTTGTTAGTCCCAAACGCAAAGATGTGCTTAAAATTGTTTGCTGGAAAGTTTATTTCCCTTCTCACAGAGCTGAGCAAATGTCACAGCACTGAATAACCCTTCCACTGTTCTGTGCATTCAGTTTTTCTTCACTTTGCTCTGCCGGTAAATTAAAATGGAAAATACCTGCAGGAGATCCAGCAATTTTAGTTGTGCTGTGGAGAGCTGAGTGCATTGGAAGGCTGACCTCTGAGACTTCCAGTAATATCAATGAATTGGCCCTCTTTGGAAGCCCTATTAGCTCTGCATTCTAATTCTTGAGGAGCTGTTTGAGTGGTTTCTGCATAATGAAAATTACAGCCCCCCATAAGGCTAAATGCAAACACGCAGATCTTTTTGTTGTAGCTGTGATCTCAATGATTATTTACAAAGGTGGGCTAACACTGAGGTTTTCTAAGAAACTGAGCAGTCATCACGGAGTGAAGGTGAGATGTGTGAAGCCAGGCTGTCCTCCTGATGAGAAAAAATGGCACTTGTTTGCTTCACAAGGGAGAGTGAGGGGACAGCCACTCACCTTGGGGTGCTCACCCACAGTTTCTACACTAATGGGTGGGGACTCATCCTGTCCCACGACCACTCTGGATGGCACCTGGGAGCCCTTGGGAAATGTAGCCAAGGGGGTCCCTGTAGGTCCCTGAAGAGGGACTTTTTACAAGAGTAAATAGTGACAGGACAAAGGGAAATGGCTTTAAACTGAAAAAAAGTAGGCTTAGATTGGACATCAGGAAAATATACTTTCCTGTGGGGGTGGTGAGGCACTGGAACAGGCTGTCCAGAGAAGCTGTGGCTGGCCCATCCCTGGAAATGTTGAAGTCCAGGTTGGATGGGGCTTGGAGCAGCTTGACTTGGTGGAAGGTGTGCGTACTCATAGCAGGGGGGGTGGAACTAGATGACTTTAATGTCTCTTCCAACCCAAACCATTGTATGATTCTGTGACTCTGTGACAGTCTCGGGTTCAGGACAAGAAACCTGCTCACCCTTGCAGGGAGGGAGCCATAATTCCTTCTACATGGCAGAGATGAGGCCTTTCTGCTCCAAACACAGGACATATGGCAGCAAAAAGGCCAAGCAATTTGCCGTTCTCTCAGATCCCCACTTGGACATGCTGGGAAAGAGTGTGCCCAAGGTCTCTGTCCAAACCTCCCTTCCCCTGCACAGGAGAGCCAAGGTCCTGATGCTCTGACTCTGCAGGTGCAGCAAGGAGAGGGATGGAGGGAGATGCCCATCATCCATCTCTGGCAGCATGGTCCAGGGACCTGATGTCCCACCAAAGGCTGCAGAGCCACTGCTCGAGGCAGAAAACCCAGAGAGTGTCTATGGGAGAGGAATTGCTTTGAGACAGGCATAGAGGAAACAACATTAATTTAAACAGAAAATGAAATTAAACAGAAACTTTGAAATGCGGGAGATTGTTGGCTGTCTCAGCAGGAAATTACTGTCCCTTAATGCAGTTAAGCAGCCAGACCCCAGGGCAGCTGGGCAGATCGCCCAGAGCACAGAGAGCTTCATAAAGAGGAATTCTCTGGATGAGTCTGAGCACTGGAAGAGGCAACATGAGCAGGCACATTTGGACAGTGAATTGTTGAATGTTTAAAGGGGGCAGACACCTCCACAGCATCAGATCAGCCTCCTTCCATCCATTTGCAGACTGATGGGAGAGGGTTGATGTTCAGCATCAGCAGGTGAGAGTCCCTGCACAGCCCCAGGAGGCCCTGATGAATATGGTGCCCTCTGTCCTGAGCAGAGTTGGCATCTCCCTGCAATCCTGCTCGAGCCTGGATGTGGTCAGGGCTGTCTCTGAGGCTTCAGACACCAAACCAGGGTGGCTCCCCCTCTGCAAGCACATCTCGGAGTGCCCATCCTCACCTTCTTTGCTATCAGATCCCTGCTCTGCTCCTTGCTCTAAATGGCACTTTAGAGTCCATCAGCTAGTGGTCATCCTATGTGCTTTCTCCTGTGCCATCTCTCCAGGGGAAGGGCTGCAAATGAGTTTTTCCAGCCCAAGGAGCTGTCATCAGGCAGCACTTTGTACGGGCACTTTGCCAGGTTCTTCATCCTCCTCGCCATGGGCAGCAGGCACCATCTACCCCAAATCTCACACTGACCCTCTCTGCAGCTGAGTGTCTGCCTCACCCTCAGCCTCTCCAGCAGCTTTAGCTTTGAAATCTTTCCATGGAGTGCAGCTACTGAAAGAGAAGGGCTTTCCTCACTCTTTCCTTGTAAGGCTGAAAATGTTGAGGGTGCTGGAGAGAGGGCACAAAAAGGCCTCTGAGTGGAAATAACCATAAAGAGAAATAAATGGATAAAAAAAAGGAGTTAGCTTTGTTCATCCCAATTTGCAGCACAGTCCAAGGTCTGAACATCTCCAAGGACAGAGTGTATCAGTGATAACCCTCAGGAACAGGGAATAAAGTGTATAATTGAAAACAGTGTCATCTTCTTCACAGTTAGAGAACAGGGCAGAGTTAATTCAGATGGCAAAAAATGTCAGCTGAAACATCTTGTCTTTTTCATCTGTAGGTTGTTGTTTAATGCATATCTCCTATAAAAACAGCAGGTAAGCTGGACAAGGTCTTCCATACAGTTCTAAGCTTTCTATAATGCTTTAACATATCTCATCAGTTTACAGTTATGTTCATATTTATGCTAATAATCCCTCTTAAATACCATTTTAAACACAAATTGCAGGAGCTGAAATTAATTAGATATTTCTGTAGATGAGTGCTGAAGATCTGAGAACTTGATTAGCACATACTGTAGTATGAGAAATAGCAGCAACCTAATAATACAACTGCATAGTAAACATAATGGAAATGAGCAGAGAGCATTGAATACTTAACACAGCTCCTCTGGAAGTGTTAAAAGACTGCCTTAAAACTGAGGGTAGGGAGGTGAGGGCTTGGCAGCTTCTTTTAAATGAGATAAAGCAAAAGATGTTAAATTATGCATTTCAAGATCCAGAGAAATCAGTGAAAACATCTTCAAAAGAACCCTTAAGTGTCAAGATTTCCTGTTTCCTGTCTTTTGCCTGTTCACACAGAATGTATCTTCATTCCAGCCTTATGTCTGGTGGAAATTTGGCTTTATCATACCTTTTGCAGAGTTCATGTTGGAAGGCTATTAGTGAAAGAGCTTGGGTAGAGGCCGTCAATATTGCACTGCTTGATTTAAAAACCCATCTGAAGGCAGCAGTGAACAATCCTGCTGTTGGCAGGGGTTATTTAGTGCATCCCTTTTCCTCTCCAAAACTCTGCATTTTCTCCATTGTCACACGGTGAGATCCCTGTGGGCAGAAACTTGGGCCAAGGTTTAAAAAGTGAATATGGAACTGTGTGAGACCATGACACTTGTCCAAGAGATCAGCCCTAGCGGCTGTTGGCTCCCTGGATTTTGGTACAACAGATCTGATCAAGAGGTTTCAGGATCCGCAGGGGTTTGGCTCATTGTTAACTCCTTTATCTGCTTGTCAGGAGAGTCAGGGGTGAAGGACCTTGACTCCTGTGTTGTAACCTCAGCGGTCTAATGACGTAAACAGGACAAGACCTTCAGGGAGAGGCAATGTCTCGGTTCACATCATCTCTAAGAGCTGCAAAAAGAGACAACATGAGCTTGTTTTCAGCTCTGAAATCTTACCCATGTAGGGCTGTGTGGGCTGAGCACCGCAAAGAGAATAAAAGTAGAAACAAAACCTACCTTAAAGATGCCTTTATTCCCACATTGTTTCTCTGCTGAGTCCAATCTGACTTTGGAGCTGTATCTGCAGCTCAGAAGGGGTTGCAGCTCCCATGCCTGCTTGTTCCAGCTGGACCAGCTGCTCCTGTGAAGAAATTACTTGTCCTTACTGGCTTCACCCTCATCACATCACAGTTTTGTATTTGTGGAGAAATCAGTCTAAAAGCTCTTGCCCCATTCCTCTTGATGGGAATTTCGTGCCTGGTGAAAGGGAAGTTGAGTCGTGCATGAGGCACACAGGAAGTCACCGCATGTGGCTGGAGAACAGAGGCACAGACTGGCCAGAGTTTCTGCCCAGGGTCATTCACAGGGCCAAGGATAAAAGGTAGGAATGTAATGTATTTTCCCAAAGTTTGCCATTGGGATTTTTGTGTTCCATCCTCACATGGATCATAGCTCTCACTTGTAATTTGGGATGTTGCATGTTCATTCCCTCTGGTCCCTCTTGCTCCTGCTGTGGCTGTGGGAGAAAAGCCACAGTGAAGCTTCCCTGGCTGCAATGTGTAGCACCAGTTTAATAATATTACATGAGTCTGGCAGATCACTTGATCTCTTTGTTTCCCAGCCAAAACAGGTAGTGCAGGGGGTTGTGGTCAGCAATTTAAAAGGTCAGACAAGACCAAAAGGTCTATTTCCCTCGGCAGAGAGCTATTAGTGACTGGGTAGGTCTACAATGGAGAAGGAGGAGGAGAAAAAGGGGGAAATAAGGTGAATAAAAGAAGTTAGATACACTGGATACAGTCTCCTCAGTACTGGATTTAGATGTATTTCCCATTTTCATTCAAAACAATGGATTCCAAAGAAAGCTACTCCCAAGAGTGACGCCCTTCAAAGCTGAAATGTGCTATCTTGGGTGAATCACTGAGTCATTAACAAAGGAAACCAGCTTGATTGCTTATTTTTAAACCTGCTTTTCTCAGACTGCTCTGGAAGTGGAATTTCACAGCTCCCACGGCCCAGGCTTTGCCTGCTGCCCGTAGCCTCCTGCCAAGCAGAGTTGTGGAGCATCACCTGGATCACCCTCCCGAGCTCAGGTGCCCAGAAAGGGCCACACTGCCATTCACAGCAGGAGATGGGTTGGTTTGTACCAGTGCTAGGGCATTATTATGTCCTTTCCAGCTCAAGGCTGGTACATTTCCTTCAAAGGTTCAAAACAAGAAGACAAAGACCTGTGAAAAAAAATCTCCTTCAATCGCTGCTAGGACAAAACCCTTGGATTTGTTGGACACACATTTAGGTCTGGCATAACAGGGCATGGCTGCTGTTCAAGTCACTCACTTTGGATGCAGGATGCCATCAGTCCTGGGGACTTCAGGGTCAGCTCTTCTTCTTTGGCCTTTGGGGTGGGACTGCAAGGATAGATGGGTCTCCTGTGTGTTATTATTTGCTCCCATGCTTCCCCATGTTATTAACTGTATATTAATATTTTTTGTTGAACAGAATCTTAACATGTGTAATACTTCACTGTAGAGTATAGACTGTCCAGTAAACCTGACCAAGAATGCAAGAGCTGAGGGAGTGTGCTGCAAATTAAAAAGAGACTATTTTCTTCCCAGGGAATCTAACTGACTATGAGCCAGCTCCTGCTCACTTTCAACGTCCCTTGGCCATTTTAAGCTCAAACATCTTAATAAAGACTTGGAATTTCAGGGAATTCCAGTGTGGAGCAGAAGCGAGAGCCCCCGAGGTATGCTGGCACAGACACTGATCCCCATGCCCAGTGCCAGGAGGGTTTCCCTCACCGGCTATTTCTTGTGACATGGTGTTGTGCTCTTCCCAAATGCAGGATTTTAGTTGGTTTGATCTCAGTCTGCACCACAAGAGCTATTAAGGGGTCCTGTTGTGTCTTGGAGCTTGTGCCCAGAGGAAGAGCATCCCTGTTATCCTCTGTTATCACCCTTCTCCCTTGTGTTTGTTTTTACTAAATGCAGATTAAGAGGAGATAATCCCAGTGCCACAGAACAAACAACTTTACAGAGCACCTCGGTCTTGTAAAGAAGCAGGAGAAGTAGATGCAGAGTCTGATACACAGTGACTACACCTCCATGCTTGTTTGGGTTGGACCTTTGGCTGTGCTGGGAGAAGAGCCAAAGGTGTCCACCCTGTGAACCTGTCAGAGGTGGGGTGGTTCAGCCAGACACCAACGTGGAAATCAAAGCCTGATCCCATGAGACCGTGTCCTGAGGAAGGCACCGAAGAACACCCACTGCGAGGGCTATTTAATAATAGATCTGAGACTACAGCGCAGGATGTCATGTGGAGGGATCTTCTGCACAGAAAAATGATGGAAAGAGAACTGGCTAAGCCTATTCCTCACCATCTGTTATTAAAGCATCTCAGTTTTGCCAAGATCCTTCAGTTATCTACAGAAGACTCCCCACGACACTGCTTTTCTCTCCTCGAGGGTTCTGAGGATCCTGCAGGGCTTAAAATATGTGTGGACCCTTCTGCTTTAGCTCAAGGTATTAAAAAAATGCTCTAAAAGGAGCTTTGTGCCAAGCCAGGGTGTGGGTCCTGATGCCCAAGGATGCTGAAACACAGCATATTGTGTGTCACACATGAGGGCACTCAGATGTTGAAGGAATGCAAAATATAATTTAAAGTAAATAGACCTGAGTTAACGTTTTAACTGGCAAAGAAACACTTGTTCTTTGCCTTCAATCAGTTTAAAAAGGCATAAAATTATCCCCAGGCCATTGAGTCCTGTACATCCCATGTTGGTTTCTGAGCTCAGGTGTCAAAACTTTTCCCTGGGTCAGATGTCACCTTGCCTCTGAACAGTCACTGAGGTACAGACACAGAGAAATGCAGCAATCATGTGGAAAGTGCACCACAAAACTGCTCTGGATCAGACTCTCATCTGTGATTTTGGTGAGTGGTGCCACCTCCCACCAGACAAGAACATGGTCCTGCAAAAATTTTTTTTCTCATGAGAAAATACACATAAATAACACTGTAATACAGTAAGGTTGAACAGGAGAATATGCAAAAAAGCAGAAATTACTGAAACCCAGCTGGACAGGTTGCCAGGATTGTATTACAGAGCTGGCAATGGGAACAGCTTTGTTGAATGTACTTATGGTGGAAATCAACTGAAAGGCATTGGTCACACTGGATTTTCATTAGCCTAATGGCCATGCCTAAAATGCAGTCAGATTTATCAATTAGAAATCCCTTTAACCACCCTTATTTTGTGAAGCACTAATGCTAGAAGACTATTTCAAAACAAAAGAGACATTACTCATACAGTATATATCATGTAAATACAGAAATTTCTTCAGGTCTTTATAATGAAATCAGTGAGATAATTTCAGAAGTATTATTTGATCAATTTATTTTAATGAAAATATTTTTTAAAGATCAACAAAATACTTAGGCCATATTGCACTTGCAGCAGTGAGGATATCGATTTGTAAACCCCTGGGATCACTATTTGTTAGGGAGAGTGGATCTGCCTTTTCCTTTTCAGGGTCATTGACTTTGTCTAAATTTCTTGATTTGCTTATTTTGTAAGGCACATTTCCTCCCTCTACCTCTGCTGATGTTTATTATTTTAAAATTAATGGGGTATTTATCCGAGCTACCCATCCTGGTGACAAAACCTCTTCTTCTCTATCGCAATAAGGTTTCTTTCTAGCAACCTACCTTTCTGCATGTGCTGCATGCCAATAACCTAGTCAGGGAGCTGAGATAAAAAACACCACAAATTAACAAGGAGACCTGACCAGATGCAATTCACAATAAAGGCTCCAAAAAGCCACCTTAAGACTAGGGGCTGACTCTGAGTCTTGCAAGATGTTTTGTTTTTGAAGACTTCATCCAGCATGTCTTCAGCAGCTGAACCAGCGAACGTTCAGCAATCTCGGGAGACATTGGTCAGGCTTTCAGCTCTGAAGAAAATCCTGAGGTTTATTTTCATTCTAAATTGAAAAAAAAAACCAAACCAAAGTTTTCCTGTAAACATGGTTTTTGGTTTTATTTGATTTGGGAACATGGGAGCATTTCTTTTCATTAGTACTGGATCATGTAGTTCTGATACAGCACTGCGTTTTGTTTCAATAACATGAAAACAGCTATAGTCTAGTACTTATCCTGTTGTTACAGCTAATATTCTACTGTATCAAAGTCCAGGCGAAACAGCTCCGAGCTATTATGAAATAAAACATTTTGACACAATAAAAAAATTAGCAAATCAGAATGATTCACTTCAGATTTCAGAACTTCATCCAAAGCCACTCTCCTTTAAAAGAGCATTTCTAGTCAGAAACCAGCTACTTTGGAGTTATTTATTATCCTAAAAACACAGCTTTTTTGGCAAATGCAGCCTAGAGGAAGGGAGCCACATTCCCAAAATCTTTCTTCTCCTACATCTGCTGCAGAGGAAAGCAGCCCTGAGCTGAGGATGGGATAAATTGTGGTTGGTGGCTCAGGAGCTGCAGGTCCTTGTGCTGGGTCTGCCTCCAGACTGCAGAAACCATCCTGTGCCGCTCCAGCTCCGCAATGGAGGCAAGAAGGCTCGGAAAATAATAATGAGGTTCAATCTAATTGAAAAGATTATCTTTACCTTTGGAAAGGTTCACATCCCAGCTCAGCCGATGACCTTCAAGATCTGTGGTGGAAAGCCCAAAAGCTCCGACGATCATTATATAAATTATCCTCCCCGACTGCAGAATAATCACCCCAGTTAATACAGCTCACTAGTTAAATTTACTTTATTGTATTTCACACAGCCCTATTTACACTTTAGGACCCAATTTGTTCCTGTCTATTAGAATACATATTGATTTTTTCAGTTTCAGTGTGCTGCAGAGCCGGTTGCAGGACTATTTACAGCAGAGAGAAAGCCCAGCTGTCCTGGAGGATGCTCTGTACACCTGGACCCAAAAGAAAGAATTTTATAGAAGTTACTAAAAGCAAGAACAACATAGAAAATGACATGCAAATAGCCAGTAGTCAGTCTATGCTGATGGTTCATTTTCTAAGCATTCACATGAAGGATTTGTTAAATATTTCAATGTCCCAGACAAGGATAAGGAGTGATTCCCTGCCTCTGAACCCCAAAAGTGATGCAGCAGTGTGACCATGGCTGCCTTAAAAGGCAGTGACTTTGAAGCTGTAATTTGGGGCAGTGCTTTCACATGCTGTGCTTGCTCACTGTCATTAATTATTAACTTTGGCTTCAAACGGGAGATTTGGAACTGAAACATGCTAAAAAATTCAAGGATTTTTAACCCAAACATCTGTTTAAAGCAGAATTAATTACTTTAGAAATTAATAAGTAAATCTAGCCAAAATCTTATGCAAATTCTTAAAGCAAAAAATACATGTTCTCCAACAAACAGCACATGATTTACTTCTATCCTTATTTTGTTCCCAGTCAAATCGATGATTAAATGTTTGGAAATACCAGTATGATTATTAAGGAACAACATCCATTGGCAGTGGATTATTTCAATGTAATAAAGATCAGGAATCAAAGCCCACTGAGATATTGTCTCTGCCTATGGAGACTTTGTTGATCTTGAGTGAGAAATGGAAATCATTTCCATGGTCCCTTCTAGGATTTCCTAATGCTTGGGGCCTTTGCATGCAGCAAAAGTTTTCTTTTGGATAATGATCTTATTTACTGAAACAACTGTTAAA
This sequence comes from Acanthiza pusilla, assembly GCA_036630365.1. Lineage (NCBI taxonomy): Eukaryota > Metazoa > Chordata > Aves > Passeriformes > Acanthizidae > Acanthiza > Acanthiza pusilla. Next base: position 7,262,761 of record JAXCHO010000001.1, read on the forward strand.
TTCTCTGCACAAGGCACATTTCAAAGCGGAAAAAGTATGAAACTTTCTGCTGAAAAGAACTGAGGGAGAGGAGAATAAAATAAGGGAAAAGATGACATTTTGTCAGTTTCAAAAATATAAAGTTTTTGGAAAGTTAGAGCATTTTGCCTTAATACTTTCAAACTGATATCAGACTCTTCATTTGAAAGACTAGCTTTTTTCCCTTGTAAAAACTGACTTGAATTTTTAATGAAAGAAAAATCATTAAATTGCTTACAGTGAATCAGAGCTTTTCATTCCAAACCAAACAAATGTTTCAGGTATACTCAAACAGTTTTTTTTCCTTTAATTTGTTTCATCTAATAGTAATTGTTCCCATTTTGGTCAAATGTGAATAACTTTGCCCTCGGGAAGAAAAATGCATTAGTGTCCCATTTCCACCTGCAGGGTTTCAGAGAAGGCACTTGGCAACTGCACTTGTTCTGTGAGGGAGAAGATAAGAGATGATGATGAGGGAAAAATAAGAGATGACAATGATTTAAAATTAGAGATCTGCCTGGGAATAACAGAGACAACAATTGCAGCAGACACTCTTAGTCCCTCTACTTTTCTCATTAACTGTTTAATTCTGTGCAATGACGTTTATTTTTAAATCTTTAATTTTAAGTAACTCAGGTTCCTCGGGGTTCCTATGGGGCTGGGACTGTGCTGGACCTGTGCCCCTTCCCTGAAAATCTTTTAGTCTGGGTCCTGGTGCCCAGCCAGCCCTGTGCCATTGGTGCTCACTAAATCCTGCCGTGTACACATGGTCATGCACCATTCAAAGGTAAAAATAGTAGTTTAAAGACAGATATTGGGATATGTGTAAGTGATTGGCATTTATGTATCAGCATATGGCACCAAATTCTTCTCTAGAATATAGTAACAGCCCAATTTGACTATATTAGAAGATATATTTGCATACTTAAGGGCAGTATTCAGCACACATTACAGTTTCTATGGAAATACATGTTTTTATTTGTTGGTATCTGAAATATAATGGCAGACATTGCAAAATCCACACCAGAGCCTTGTGCTATATATGGCTCTGTGGCTGTGAAATCCCATGCCCTGTGGAAAGCTTTGCTGTGTGATATAAGGGCTCACTGGTGTTCACCATTTAATTTGACTCCAGGGAAGCACAGAGGACTAATGAGCCCCTGGACAGCTGAATGCTCAAAGTTGCTATTACACAGCAATTCTTTTCCCCAGAAAAGTAAATATTTGCATTTGTACATAAGTTCTACTCAGGCATGGCTTGCGCTATTACTAATAAAACATGATGATCCTTGCCCCAAGTTATCTATGATTTTAACATAACACGCAAATAAAAAATAGACATAAAAATGAGGAAAAAAGATAAAAGATGATGTTGTTTTATCTGATAAATGAATTTCAGAGTCCAGTAATCCATGAATATCACACCTCAGAAAAAAATATCATTGATGCATTGTGTGTAACTCAAATGTCTGTGTAGACTGACATTGGAAATGACCAAGGCAAAATTCTTATTGAAATCCACAATACTAATATGGTTTTAAAATAATTCTTTTGCAAAGCACAGAAGATGGCGATTCACGTCCATAAGCAACATAGAAACTCAGCTTTCTAGAGGGTGAAAAAAATGTCTGAGTGGGGACAACCCACAGAAGCTACTTTGCTAAATGAAAATGGAATTGAAAAAAAAAGAAATATTCTGAAGGATCCTGCCTGTAAAAATAAATCCCATGTAGGAAGCTGCACTGACAGAAAAATCGAAATTGTCACAGATGACTCTTCCGCACTGTCAACACTAAAAAGCACTTGGAAAAAGGAAACCTCAGTTCAGCTCCCAGCTCTTCTCTGGAAATAGCAGCCACGGTAAATTTTAATCTCTGCGCTGATTGCATGGGAGAAAGCAGAAGCAAGAACCTTTCCCAAAGCTGTTACAAAGCTTGAAAAAGCAGCAAGGTTTCGTCATCAGTTCTAGACTTTCTGCTTCCACCAGCGTGCAGGTCAGACCCTGAGAGGGGCTGCTTCTGCTGAGCCACCTATTCCTGGGGACAAACTGGGAAATAGGGCTGAGGATGACCATTGTGATGAGCCCCAAGCAGGACCAAGTCCCATCTGAGCTGGAAAGATGAACACCACAGAAGTGGCCAGTTTTCATTCATAGGCATTGTAAGCAAAAATATTAGGGGACTTTGATGCCCAAAATGAGCACTCCATGTTTTTTTACTGGTTTGTTGGTTTCATTTTTTTTCTTTTGTTTTTTTGGTTTTTTTGGGTTTTGGGAGTCTTTTAAAAGGGGATTGATTTTACACAAATTCCCTGATGCTGCCGGGCTTGCTCCCTTGCTCTGGGAATTGGCTGTGGGATTGTCCCAGGGGCTTGGCATGGCCTCCTTCCCAAAGATGATAGTCTCACAAATATGATCCCAAATATTTTCAGAGTTTCCCTGGCCATCACCCTCAGTTACAGCACACCATGGTGTGTCACAACCCCAAGCAGGAGTGGCCAAGATGTCCCTTCTCCCACCCACGTAAATCAGGGCCCTGCGGCACTGCCTGAAATACAGCACTGAGCCACAAAAACCATTCTGGAGACCAAGTAACTCTGAGAAAAATCCCCTCCCAGACCACTGCAGATGAAAAAGAGAAAAAAGGAGGAGAGAGTTGGATAACCTCGGAGGGGTTGGTGCTGGCTTTCTCACACCCATCACTGTGCTAGAGTGTTCCCGTACTAGTTTCGATCACGCAAATTTCTCCTATTCTGGGGATGAACTACTCACATGATTGAGAACTTGAGAAAGATTTAAAAATAAATCCCCATGTATATGGGCTGATAACACTTAGAATATGTCCCCAGAGCTTTATCTGGAGAAAGGCTGAGCAAGTCATCATGTGGTGACAAAGTAATGACCGCTCTGGTCTTTATTTCTGCATCCTTAGTCTGTGTGGCCAACCGTGTCCAGAATACAGCAGCATGCATCAGGCCTCAGCTCAGAAAAGCTTCAGAGAACATTTTGCTCTAAGTAGACACTTAAATCTTACATTATTATTAGTGGGACATAGGCAGCTGCTTAAACACTTTATTGAATGGGAATAGACTTAAGCAGGAACTTACATGCTTTGCTCCATCAAGACATAAACTAGTTCTGAAGCAAATCAATGGATTTTTCCTTTCTTTATGCACATGCATAAAACATGGACCTGAGCTGAACACTAAATCAGAGTGTGCTTTCTCCCCCAGTCTAAGTAAATTCTTGTTTGTTCCACACTCAGCTCCTGCCAGATATTTTTCATTTCTGCTCTACTAACAGGCACATCAGGCTCAGTTTTAGTATTTTTAACCAAATTATTGTGGCAGCCATGATGGAACACACGCTGCATATGGCGCATGGAGAAATAGGTACCCGGGGCCCATTAACAACAGCACCAGTTTGCCACAGAGAGTCTAACAAAGTAGTACAGGTGGAGAAATTAGAATCATAAATCTGCCTCTAGATCCAGACTTTTATCAGTCTGGAAAAGAAGGTCTCTGAATTATGAAGCTTTCAGAAGTGCACCCAGCTAATAGCAATAAATTAGCTTTTCCCCCATCTGTTTTTCTGCCCGGCTGTTTGGTGGGTATACAAGAGGCACCTCCTAGCTTTGCTGCAGACAAGGCTTTGTCAGCATTACCATTATTAAATCCTGTTTTCAGAGTTTTATAACTTGCCTGTGAAAATTTACTCTAGGCTCAGACTTGACATTTAAAGTGTCAGCTAAGAAGAGATTAATTCTTGAAGTGTATTTCTGAATGTGTAGAGCTGGGGGTTTTGAAAGTTGCATGAAAATAAAGCAAATTGGAAGCTGACAGGTTGCAATTCTTTTCCTAGTAACAAATATTTTCAGCCCCCTGGGGAACCTTCTAGTTTTGTTGTTATTTAAGGCACAGACTTTGTTCTGGCTCCTCCAGGGCTTGGCCAAAACCAGCTCATTCACTTCAGATGAACCATTCTTGGGGGCAGAAACTGTCCGGACATGGCAGATTCCAACAGGGAATCACTCCACATGGACTGTAGCTCAATATCCTTGCCCAACAAAGCCTGAAAAGAAAATGCTCCATGCAGCTCTTAGGGAAAGGATGGCTCTGGTACAGACTGCCCAGCTCTGTCCGCGGCAGGAGGGAGAGGGGAGCAGACTCTGTGGGCAGCAGATTGCAGGTAAAAGCCACATGAGAGGCTGGTGACAGCCATCTGTGCTTTCATGAGGATCAAGGGGCTAAGAGCAGCTGCAAAAAGCGGTTTTTGCATGGCAGCGTGGGTGCCTCTGCTCCCAGCCTGAGACCCACTCTGTGAACCTCCGCGTCAGCACTTCTTACCGTGGGGCTCTGGCCTCCACCTGCGCTTTTACTCCCCCAAAAGCAGAAAATTAGGGATCTCAAATACAATTTCCTGTGAGGCACCAGCAGTTAACATTTCTGATACATGCAGAAAGGTCCTTCAAGCATCCAGTTGATCCTACATGCTCTGAGTGCTCCTTTTCCCCATACATCACTCCACAAAGCCTGGGTGGTCAGACACAGCTCCTGCTCCCACCAGTGATTTATATACGGGTGTCCTTAAGCCAAGGAGAAGGTTTCTCTTCACACTGCGCAGCTTCACGAGAGCCTGGTGCTGATGCAGCACCTCAGAGAGACACCGTGACACTGCTCCTGGTGACGGCAGCAACACCAAGGTTCCATCCCTCCCTGGCTCACTGATACCTCCCTCTGTCTTTCACTGTCCTTGTGATGCAGCCTGGACTCTCACGACACATTTGCTGGGTGTATATCTGCTTTCTAACATTACCTTCCTGCCCCAAATTCTTCTCTAATTGTTTTTCTTGACGTGAATTTAAATCCACCCTGTAGCTGCTCCGTATGAGGAGCCCTCGTGCCTCCCAGACTTGTGTACTCATTTTGTGTCTTACGCTTGCTCAGGAATGAACTAATTTAGCCAAGGCCAATCTAAATGACAAACTAAGTTTTTCTCTAGTGGGCATTTAAACTTTAAAAAAAGCAGAATGATTGTAAAGGCAGTTTAGAGCCAAGTGTCTGGCAGGCATTGCATTTGTCACTAGGGAGACAAGGGCCATCAATCTAACTAAATTGCTGTGTCTATATGAAATTCTTGGCAATAATCAGGCAGTGGAAAAAAACAGAAAACAAGCACAAATTGTAAGCTTCACACCCTCAGCCTTGCAGGAGCGAAAATGGGAATTTTCTTGTTGTGCCTTTCCCACTGCCATTTTGGGATGTGTGCTGCTGGCAGAGGTGGACATTTGCCACCCACCCAGGCAGCACAGAGGCAGGAGAATTCCTGCTGGCCGGCTGGCTGTGAGAGAGCCAGGAGGGACCTTTCCAGAACCTGTCAGGGATGGCATCGCTTGGTGGCATTGCAGCAGCCACAAGCGCCAGGAATCCATTTCCAAAATAAGTGGCACAATCCCCCGGAAAGAGACAGTCCTTCTCTGGAGAGCTTCCTGCCCTAACAGAGGAGGGAGAGGAAGGAGAGGCAGGACTGAGGAGCTGATCCAGATTTCCTGAGCTGCAGCCACAAATAACTCCCCAAATGCGTGTCTCACAGGTCCCAGGAAATGTGCAGCTCTCTGCCTTCCTCTTCCAAGTGATCTTTCTTTGTAAAACATGCTGGTCCAAACTGCCAACTCTTTCCAGCCAAAACAACTCCAGTGATGCTTCCCTGCTGCCTGCCCTGGCAGAGGCTCAGGAAAGCTTGTCCATGATGGTGAGTGTGGCGTGCTCACCTCAGTGCACCTGAGCATAAATCATGCAATGATAGTGAGGGTTAGATGTCCAAATCCCTCTGTCTGATAAGAAAAAACATCCCTCCTCCCCAAACAGTGCTATCAGGAACCTGACTAAATCCCACCATTTTATATTTGCCCAGTACATCCCTCTCCTGCGCTGGACTCTGTGAGTGGATCAGCTCATGGCAGAGGTTTTTTTGCAAAATGCCCCTGTGCAAGGGAACGTGCAGCCAGGGCACCCAGGCACCCTTCAGCCAAAATGGCCATGCCAGAGACAGTCAGATTCTTTGGCAAAGCCTGTTTATAACATACACACCACCCAGTAACCCAGTGCAATAGCAGTGTTCAGGCCCTGTCCGTATTCCCTGCCCAGGCTGCTCCCAGGGGCTCGGAGCAGTCCTGCTGCTGATGCAGAGTGGCTGCAGAGTCCTGTGGGAGGCTGCTCTGCTGAGTCGCTCTCCAAATTAGGTTTTATGGATGGCTCCTGGAGTGTGGTTCCTGATGGCTTTTGCCTTCTGTTCCCTGGCCTTGCTGAATAACAGAATGCAATTTCATTTCAGTCAGGCTTGCTCTGCTTCTACATATTTGCTTTCTCTTTTTTCCTTGTCCCAAGCACTCAGGGAGATTAGATTAGGGTTACTTTGAACATTATTCAGAGAACTCCAGCCTTTGTCCAGCCTCCCGCTTCTGTTTTATGTCCTATCCCTATCCTCTCCCTCAAACTGCCAATCTGATTTGTAAGTGATATCAATAGTTTCCTTACACTTACTTTGTAAATCATACTCCCTTTGTGGCACACTGTCACACGCTTCCCTGAAATAATGATGGATGATGTCCTCTATTACATACTTTTCTAGTAATGCCCCGATGTACTCAGAGAATTCAAACACATTTGTCAGACGGAAGCCTCCCCGCATGAATGCAGCAGTCACTCAGAAAGTCCTGGTGATACCTGCTCCAAGCTTGGAGGGCATCAATCCTGCTGCAGATTTGCTCTGTTTCTGGAGTCTGTTATGCATCATTTCATGGAGCTCCATTTTTCAGATGGTGAGGAAACAAACAAGGAGAGGTACTTGGAAGGACAGGATTCTTTAAAAAGAAGACAAGGAGGAACACCCAGGTGCCAGATGCTGCTTTTACAATTCCCAGCAGGGACAAATTGCCACTTTAGTCACCCAAACTGTCCTTTTCATCTAGAGTATTTGTACATTAACATCTCACCAGCACTAGTGACAGTGTGTTCCCCTGAAAGTGTGCAACACAGGGAAGGTCAGCAGCTCAGTGTGGAAAGGCACATTTGCTCTGGGCAGGACCTCAGGCCCCCAGGAGATCCTGATGTCAAGGAGTCCCATCAGCCACCAGCAGGCAAATGGTTAAAAGCATCTCCAAGATGACAAACAGCAGAGCTGGAAAACCTCAAAAGCCCTGCAATCTGTGGGATGGCATATGCTGGCTTCTCATATGGTTGGTTGTGTTACACTGCGAGTGATGATGCATTCGCATGTAGAAGTCACTGCAGACATTAGAAGTGCCATCTGTATCCTCGTGTGACAACTGTCCCTTGTCAGAGCCTGTCCCACAAGTACTTCCTGAAACTATCCATGTCACTTACACAGTCATTGCTCCCTGGAAACACTTATCCTGACTCTTCTGGAAATTTGAGCAGGAATTTAGTCTTGCCATGTTTTTGTTCTCCTTTTCCCTTGTAGAAGAAGCAGATTTGACCAACTAATAGTTATCATAATTTAGACCAAAACTGCCCATGGCCTTCATGTAGATAACTGCTCCAAGGGCAGGCCAGGAGGGTTTGGGGGCACCGTGCTTAGGATGGCACGTGAGTTCAAAACCATTTTGTGTCCTTTGATCTGAACTCAATTATCCTTAGCAAAAGCAGCAAAGAGCAAAAAGAAAAATGCTCTCTCAGAATGCTCCCCTGTGATCTCCTGTCTTAGGCTCCGGCAGGGTCCAGCCCGAGGGCAGCATCCCCTTGGTGTGACACGGACGGACGCTGCGGCTCTGCTCCCTGCCAGCTCTCCCAGGAAGGCAGCTGAACGCCCACAGCTCAGACCCTGCTGCTTGCTGGCTGTCCCCCCATGCTCTGCCTCCCCCACATGCTGCACAGGCACCCAAGGTGGGCACAAATTAACGTGTGGAACGGGTGGTTTCACATAACTTCTGGGAGCAGTTGGTTCGGGAGCAGAAGTGTATTTTAATGACAGATTACAAATTGAATTTTAATGGCAAACAAATGGTGAGCACCGTCTCTGCATCAGCAGTCTCACAGATGGATTTTGACCCTCTAAATAAATGCTGCTGTTGATTCTCTGCATTAAACCAGCTAATCACCAAGGAGCAAATGTTTTATACCCCATCCCCATAGATACACCTTTCTGGTGCACCATCTCCATGGTCTGGATGGATGTCACACTCCTCTGACGGACAGGGAATCTTTGGATAAGCTCGTGTATTGCTTTAGCTCTCATCAAGTGACAGAAACAATGAGAGCAATTAAACAAAGATGTCTAGTGGGAATTTTCATCTTCTCTCTTCTAAATGATGATGGATGTCAGTGAAGGATATGTGGGAGAGAATATTTGAGCGAGCTCCCTGTGCTGTGTCTATTGTTATGAACAGTTTCGAGTTCACAGAAAGTTTATCTGATATAAAGCACAGTATTTAGTGGGACCAACCAACAAGACCAAGCATGTCTTCAGCTCTTCACTAGTTGCAGAGAAAATGTTTCATCTTCTCATCTTTCAATGTCCGATTGATTTCCTATCCTCTGGCATTTGTCTCTATTATTTACAACCCAGGGAAAAGCAATATTAAGAAACAGTTTCATTACCTGTGTCCAGGGCAATACTGGGCCCAGTTTTGAAAAGCTCTTGTTGCCTCAGGGGTTTGTACTGAAATAATTTGGGTGTAGGGTTTAAAAATATAGCATTAATTTTCTGTGTAGAAAGTTATATGTCTCCTCCTTGCCAAAAGAAACTCACTTCCACAAATTTGTTAAAGCTTACAAAGCATCTTTTTATTTTAAGTCAGCAATTTTTAGCATACAAAGGGGTATTGTCCCACCTCTGGATCAAGGGCCTGAATAGATATTTTGGCGACACCCCAGTTACTGTCACATCATTCTAGCGACCTTGTGAAAATCAAATGCACTGGCCCAAGTTTCCCCCAAGGAAAATCCCAGCTGGTGATTCTCTGATGGCCAAGTAACAACTGAGGAGGGCCATGATATGGAGGGCACTGAAGATATTGTTTGGCAGAAGGACTGAGCAAAGCAAAGCACTGAAATAAAGATGACAGACACAAAATTGATGGTAAAGCTGATTAGTTACGGAGGAGATCTGTGCAAGAACTTTCAAGCAATGAAAATTAATTCAGAATATGAAATGCAGACAGTCTATTTCCAAATTGGCATGAAAAGATTACCTTCACTGTGAGTAAAGGCAGCACATGCCTACAACCAGGCAGAAACCTCAATGGCAGAAATGGCTCGAGTTCAAAGAAAAGCAAAGATGAGAACAAAAACTGGACTAACTGAAGACAACAATGTGAAGTGCCAGATGAAGTGTTCAACAGAACTGCAATATGCACCAGAAAGCTTGCTACAGGAGGAATTAGGCCACTTAAAATCAATCAGATTGAAGAATTTCAAATTTCTAGGGCTGAGTTGGAGGGCAGGGTGGCTCAATGAGCCTGTGAGGTTGCATATCACCCTAATGATTGTATTAGTTCAGCAGAAATCTCAGAGACTTGCTGGGGAGAGCTAAGATGTGCATAACTTAGCAATGATCTTACACACAAGATCTTCACTTCAATGATTCATCAAAAACCCTCTAGACAGATACGAAATATGAAACTTTAAACAATTTTCACTGTCACTGCTGCCATTAGCATAGAAAATTTAAAGCAAAGGTTAGTCATTCATTCAGACGTGGGCAAGAGCCCGCCTGGTACGTGGTGCTGTGCAGGGACCACCATATGCTGAGGTTCCCTGAGACAAGGTATTTACACTGAGACCTTTTCATTTTCAGAAAAATCCAACAAAAGTTGACGTGCAGGATCTGGGCGAGCAAGGATAAATCTATCTGTCCAAGCTTAGGTGCTTAAAATACCTCTCAGATGGCGGGTTGTGTCCTGGGATGCTGGAGTGGGATTCAGTATGCATGAAAGAACAATCTATTCCAAGTGAAAAACATGAGGCAATAATCCTAAAAACACCATAAATCCTAGATGAAGAGAACATTCTGGAAATAGCAGATTTTACTCAGCAATCACAATCTACTCTTTCATTTTTCTTCTTCTTGAAACAATTGCCAGCGAGCAAAGTCAACATCCTTATCTCCCAGGTCAAGGTTTCCAGATGTTGTGCTCAGCACACTGCCCTGTCCCACTTTCCCTGTGGCTTTCAACCAACTTTGGTAGCTTTCCATCCATTTCTTCAATGCTTGCAGAGCTGCAAAGTCTTCCATCACTACCCCTGCCCAGGTTTTCATTCTGGGAAGCAATTGCTTCTGTTCTGACTCACTCTGCAAATACCTTCCCTGCTTTCTGCTGCCCTGACTCAGCCATGCCACTGCGGTGACGGTCACCAGCCCTGGCAGGCAGCGATGGAGGGGCTCGTGCCACCATCCCTGGCTCCTCACCCCAACATGCATGTTCCTCTTGCACAGCACCAGAGTCGATTCTTTCTCAAGTATTCTTTCCTGGTGACATAACAATTCTGTGCTGACTAGCAAGTGCACCAAGTTTAATAACCATTGGACAGCTCATAAAAATTTAAACAGAGCCGTGAGCTGGCAGTGGGGCAGCTGTGGCTGGATTTAATGCCTCGGCCCAAGGAGGCTAATTTGCAATTATCTGTCTGAAACACGCGGATGGCTGGGTTTGATGGAGCTGCTGAGTGAGCTGCTCCTTCTGATGACTGCTCAGGGCACCTCGGCACCCTGCTTTTGGGCTGGCAGCCCCATTTCGAGCAGGCTGCTCCCAGTCCAGCCTGCTGATGTCAAGAAGACCTCCTTGAGTCTTTTGAATCACTGATTGAGACGAATTGGGAGCCAGAGCTGCCAGCAGAGAGGGAGTACTGGGAGGTACTGTCTGGTGGCAGTGGCAGTTCTGTGCCTCGCTGCACTCAGGAGTGGGGAGCTAGGGCACATCTGGGGTGGCAGAGGCAGCAGCAGCTCTGGGGGCAGCTGGGGCTGCATGGACACTGCTCCCTGGAAGTGATACCTGGCCTCAGAGGCTGCAGTGTAGGAAAACATCCCCTAAATCCATTCAGCAAGTGATGCTGTTTGTATAAAGGGGCATGCATTTAAACTTCCTTGGGTTTTCACGCTGTAGGTATGTGTGTGACGTGCTGTACATGTGTGCTCCGTGTGTGAATGTTCCTCCTCTTTCAGACCTTCTCCTTGTAATCCCCTGGTGATTCCTGGTGGCAAGAAGAGCCTGCCCTCTGGAAAGGCTCTTCCCAAGCTCCAAGCTTTTCCAGAGCAGGGACAGCATGTGGGAGAGCTTCCCCTGAGGCACAGACTTGTAGAAACGACAGTGTTGGTTTTGCTGGCTCTGCAACTGTTTGTGTTAATTAGGCCAGGGGATTGGAAAGGTAGGGAGGCATGGGATCAGCTAAAAACATCTCTCATCTGACAAAGCTGAGATGTACTACTAATGTGATATAACAAGAGGAGGAATGTGATGAGGGCTGAAGAGAGAGATGGCCAGAGAAAATGTTATCTGCCTCTCCTCCTCCTGGAGCTTGAGCACCTCCCTTGCTTTTTTGGCCCCCTCATCTGTACTGTGGGGATGACAATTAATCCCTAGGGTTACCTTTAGCACAGGAGGGAAGGTGAATGGGAGATTGCCTAAAAGCCCTATTTGGATGGTAGAAACTGTGAGGAAATGGGGTTTTAGCTCCCCAGTTCTTGCAGGGATTTAAGAAGGGAAAAGATGAGAGTCTGAAGAGGAACTCAGCTCAGATTCCAGGGCTTTATTTCCATCTGTGAGGAGGTGAGCTTTGGAGGACTCTAACGTAGTGCTCTTTCTTTCTTTTTCATCTCTCAGTTGCCCAGGAGAGACACTCCAAGGTCATACCTAAAATCTCAAAGGACACAGACAACAAATTGGTTTTTTGACAGAGTAATGGGTCGGTCTTTAAGGTCTTAGTGGTATTAATTGCGTTAACAGTAATATTTGTAAAATCCTTTAATTCCCTTTTTATCTTGTGACATAAATCATAAGCACCTTTATGGTAGGACCTACTTCCTTTGTGTTTGGAAAGCACTAAAGAAATGTTAATAGGGACATGACTAATCATTTGCTAATCACTCATTTCTTGGCAAATTCCTAGTGTCACAGCAAGAGTTATAAATGTCCGTGCCCTGTGAATACCCTTAATAAATAAGTTTTCCAAATTATTATGTTCAATTTTTCTCAACATATTATATAAGATTTCCGTGGGGGAATAAAACCACATTCCTAACAGTCCATGAAGCAAGGCAGCTCCCTTGCAAATGTGCCACATGAAAGAGGATGCAAGGAGATGAGGAAAAGAAGAAAGGAATTGCTTGAGGAGTGTGTTTTGCCTACTTACATCTTCACAAGCCTTGGAACAGTCTAGTAGCCTGACCCAGAACTGAGTCTGGCTTGGCAGCAAGATATCTAAAGGAATTTGGGTGCTTAAACAATATGGATTTCAGGGGAATTTGAGCAGCTAAGAGCACAGAGAGTCCATACCCCAAAGTGCACAAAGACCCCCTTGCACAGCTGTTTGTCTCAAGGACCCCCTTGCACTCTTTGTTTGTCTCATCTACCATAAAAATTTCAGTGAAAATCGTCTTTGCCTGAGGAGGGCAAGGGTGGATAACAATTATTCCTTTGGTTTTGATGTCAGGATACCATTGATTCCCTTAGGGTAACTCACGGCAGGAACCCAGGCCAAAAAGGAGCGAGGCCCATTTGTTGATTCCATAGTTTCTGTGTTATTTTTTTTCTACATTAAGCAGAATGTTTTCTTTGGAAGCTCTATTCTTTTTCTACTGAGTAACACTCTAACAGCATTGCATTCTTCCAAGAGAAGTGGTATTGACAGCTCTATTTTAAGCCTCAGACCAACAGGGTGGTAGGAGCCTATGAGTGAGGTAAACCTTTATGGGGAATTCAAACCACTGAAATGTACATTGCATTTGAACGTGCCAGCTGTGGTCACAGATGTCCAAAATTTTAGGGGGATATTAACTAGATAGCCAACAAAATTATTTATGTTTCATGAAAAGCACTATTTCAATCTAACTTTACAAGTCCTGTGCATGAAGGTGTGACAGGAATGGCAGTGCGCAAACAAATTATTTATTGTTTCTAATTAATCAAAAATAGAGGAGCAGGAAGCTTCAAAGGTATGCAAGGGTGGCACAAGCCCCACTGTTTCCAAGCTGACAGGACACGCTTGGGGTCTTGGGACAAAAGGGTGTTGTCACCGGGAGAAGGACCCTTACAGACCACTTCTGGACAATTCCACACATATTCACAAAGATTCTGTAAATGCTCCATTTTATTGCAAAGGTAGTGTTTGCATCTTGCATCCCAAGCTCCTGTAAAGCTGACTGCAGAAATGAGCACTTGCTGTGCGTAATGGCTTTGGCTGTTTCCACCATCAAGAAAAGGTATCAGGAGCACTGTTAAACAAAATCGTTTCCAGAATTGCTTGTTTAAATCTGTGATAAACTACCAGGGCTGAAAAGATCATTTAGAAGAAAAGCACACATCTGGATTTTGCCAAGTCAGGTAATGAAATGTTTGATTGATTGATTTTGAGTTTCTTCTGCTGGTGGTTGATTACATGAATCCTTGTGGGTCCCTCCAACTCAGGACATTCTGTGATTCTGCTGCATTGAGATCTCTCCTCCCCTCCCAGTATTTTATTTCAGGGGAATCACAGGGTAACTCCATGAGATAATTCAAGTGATTATTGAAAGGTATATCGAGACAAGTTGCTGGCCAAAGTGAAACAAGTGTTGTCATACAAAGGAGCATCCAAAGGCAGTATGATAAGGGCTGTTTTCCCTGACCTATTTAAATGTTTCTGGCCTTGGGCAGCAAACCTTCAGAAGAAATGAAATGCATAACAGTGCCCAAATGAGATTCACCTCTGCAATGCTAAATGTGCTTCAGAGCTGGAATTATATGTAATTCTAGGATAATCACATTATCTCAAGCATATGGTGTAGTGAAAAGAAAAGAAATCCAACAACTTTATTATACCCATCAGCTATGTATGTTAGGATAAAAATCTACGTATATGTAGATACCAATTATTGCATTATTGATACTTCTCTGAATTTTATCTTTTCTACCTTACTCTTGAGATATGGCAGCTTGTGAATATGTTGAATTTCCTGGATAGCCCTGATGATTACCATCCCAGTTCAGATGAAAGGGAAAAATAAATAAAAGGATGATCTGAAATTCAACCCAATAGTGTGAATACTCTGGGTCTGAAAGACTGCAAGTGGGGCTTTTGCTTCTCCCAGCAGCTGTGGCATCCTCAGAACTGGCAATGCAATGAGCAGCACAGTGACCTTTCCATGCAAAGAGTTAGAGGAATATTTTTGAAAACTAATATCTAAATTTCTGATCCTAAAGTGATGCCTAGGCATCTGAATGCTACATTATAATAAGGGATGTAAAATGCAATAAGCAGAGCAGATTTTCCTCAGCTGACTGATTACTGTCCCAAAGACCTTTGCATGTAAATTCCATACATTCTGCAGGTATTTTAATATGCGATTATCAGTGGTCTGTGGCTCCAGACTAAATGTCAAACAGTTCTGGGGCATTCCTGTTTCATCTACCAGTGCATGAGTCCAGGTTTTTAACGTGAAGGTGTTTAAACATATATTCAATATAAATTAAAGGGTGTGGTTTCGTGCATGTTATGCTGTGTTATTCACCCACACATATCACCGTTTACGCCTCAGCTTCTGAGATGCAGCAACTTCCAGTGTGCTCTCAGCTCAAAGAAAATGAGAGATGAAAAGATATTATTGTAACCTCTGCAAAAGAGATCTAACACTGACTCACCAGAACTGTACTTTAAATCACACAGTTTTGGGAGTCTTGTCATGCTCCGGTCAAGTGCCCCAAAACAGAGCAGGCAGAAGTGGATAAACACAATATTGAACGATGGCCGAGGTTTAGGGAAAACATCTCCCCATGGGTTACTGTGCTCATGCCATGGATGAAGAGGAGCTCACAGCAGCAGAATGGCTCCTGCTCCTGGCGCTGGGTTTGTGATTTGGCTGTGCCTCTGCAGGGCAGGGATGAGTCAGTCCCAGATCACTGAAAAATGGGCATTTCTGTACGCACGGATGGAGTTCAGACTACCGCGTGTATTTACTCATTTCTTCATTCCTGGCTCAGGATGGGGCTGGGAAAAAACAGGGAGAAAAGCTTTTCCTTTGCAGATGTCCTGCTGGCAAGTGGAGGAGAAATCTTGTTTGAGTTTTTGCATCCAATTTTTCAAATTTCAGACTAAAGTTAAAGCTGAGCATGAATTATGTGGTTTAATTATACATATGCAGAATTTTACATATATTACCTGGAATAAATATATATCTATTCCCTGGAAATAACTCTTCACACATTAAACTGTTCATGGGAATGGACCAGTTCTGCTGGATTCCTTAGCTCAAAACCGAGGAACTGTCCAAATGTTTTGGTGCTGATATTTGTCCTGTAGTACAAATTCCTGCACTTCACCCTACAAGCTTCAGCTCCGTTCAAATAAAAAAAATTCAATAACAATTGATACTGAAAGGGCGTACTTCAATAATCTAAATTAATGAACCAAACAGTTTGCCTAGTTTCACCAATACCTATGTCAAGGTTTTGATATTTAATCCCAAGGTTTGCAATTATATTTATGTAATGAATATGTAATATATAATGTATATAATATATATAATACAACAATATATACAATAATATACAATAATATACAATAATATACAATAATATATGATATGATATGATACGATACGATACGATACGATACTATACTATACTATACTATATTATAATATAATATAAAATAAAATAATGCAATGTAATGTAATGTAATGTAATATATAATATATAATATATCATGAATATTTATATAGAATTATAAATGCATAAATATATATTTATGTAAATATGCGCATGTGTATGTGTGTGTGTGTGTGTGTGTGTGCATGTGTGTGTAAATACACATATACACACCTATATAAAAGTGCTCTTTGAGCAGATGCAGCCTCCTGGAGAGACACCTGGATAAAAAATCTGAATGTTGATGCCATGCCCGCATCTCACAGGGTGCAGCTGTGAAGAAAAGGTGGCGATGGCTGCAGCTGGTGTCCACTGATGGTCCCATTCCAAGCAGAGGGAACGTGGGCTCCAGGCTGGGATTGGCACAGAGAGCTCACAGACATTCCTCTGCGAGCCCACGGTCACCGGGGTATGTTCAGGAAATAAAATGGTACAGAAACAATGCATCTGGGTTAAATAAAAATGCTTGCACTTAATGAGCCTCATCTTTTTCTGTGAGATAGGAGAGGAGGAACACAAGCAGTGTGTTTATCATGCTGAAGGCATTCCAGTGTTTGACAGGAATGAAAATGAGAGGAAGGGAGGAAAAAAGGACAGAGGTAAGGGAACAATATCCAGACTGGGGAGCAGCTTGCCAGCTTCCTCTAAGGGTAATGGGGGAAGTGAGAGATTTTCATTAATGGATAACTGGCATCCCACTACTTTTCAATTTTAACAAACCTTCTAATGATAATTGCAGACTTTCTTTATTTATAGACACCCAGTGTGTCTGTAGACAATAGCATCATCTACCAAGTCAAGTCCTTTCTTCTGCCGTGGTACAATTTCAGCCATTATCTTTCACACCCTTAATTAAAATATGAAAGGAGATAAGCAATATATAGCGATGTCATTTCCCAGTAGTAGGAGAGGAGGATCAGAATTTACTGGAGCTAAGGAGAGCCAAAAGAAAATCTGGAGAAAGCATTAGAGAGAAAGGTAGGCAGAGCTGTACTCACACAAATTCCTGCTGTCAGCACTGCCTAATGCTTACGGGAATGATCAAAGGTGGAAAAAAAATGAGAAAGGACTATAAAACCACAAGGTTAATGTTTCAGAGGAGACACACTGCCCTAAGGGATCCCGTCTGCAATGGTCATGCTCAGCCAGGCAGGATTCCCATATAATCCTTTTCCTTCGTTTTCTCCAACAAACACCTTGGTAAGATAAAAAGCTGGGCATTTTAAACCTCCTGTGCTCAGCAGAATTAGTCAAGTGCTTCCTGTTTGGATTTATGGAGTAAGAAGGGGCACAAATTCCAGATTTCAGCCCACAGGACCGTAGCAGATGCTCATCACATGGCTGGTTCCTGATCCAAATCATGATTTAAAGAAGTGCACATTCCTGGCTGTATCTAAACTCTTTTTGTACTATTATTAAGAGATTTTAAAAAACCACGGGGTTTTCCCATTCTTATGTAATTTTTTTTAGTCACTTGACATTGGTGAGATCAAGAAAAAACTTTATAAAATTGATTTAAGGAATTTCTCCCAACAACTGATACCTTCATGTGCTTTCAGATGCCAGAGACTCAAAAAAATTTGCAGGATTCATAGAGCAAAGAGTCTTATACCCAAATTTTTTGTCAGTCTTGTATTTCCACTGGCACACCAGAAAATTTTCCATGGATCTTGGATATTCTTTCCAAAGCTCAGGCTCCTGGCTGTCTCAGGGTTGTAAACCACAGCAGCCATCATTAAAAGGCACTTTAATCTTGGCTGTAATTTTTGTACTGCAAAAAGTGTTTGGATGGTCAATTTGCATTAAAATAAGTCATCCAAAATATGGCACTTGCAGCCTCAGAGCTGTATTGGAAATTCACTGCAGCTGATCAACACTGGGAGAAACATGTCTGGGGAGGTCAGCTCCATATCCAACTACCTTAAAGCCTCATACTTTTTCTTTTTTTGCTTGTGGTTTTATTTTTTTTAATGTCCTGTGACAAAACCGTTATCATGTCTTGGCTCCAGCCATCCAGAGCACAGCTCCAAATCTTCCCCCCTCTGCTTACCTGAAGCAGCCTCCCCACCCTCCAAAGCATAAATCATGGTTCTGGGGAGAAGGTACCCCAAAAAATCACCACAGCATTTGAAATATCTAATACTTTGCCTGCTTCGTAAAATAAGTGAAAATAAAGGGAAATAGTTTACCATAAACATTCTATGCGCTTACAGATTATTTATAGTATTTTCAGTAGCAGGGAAGGCTCAGGGGGTTTTTCTCTCTCTGGAAAATAGTAATATGGATAATTTCATACAGATTATGTCCTATAGCATTGAAATTGATTTTCCACCTCAGACATGTAAATGTTTTCATGTTCCCTGAGTGATCCTACCCATGTATGGCAGAGGTTTTTTTTGGAGTGCTGAATATTTACTGCTGATACCCTTTGGTGGGGGAAAATGGGAGGCAAAAGGAAAACTTCCCTGTTTTGCTGAAGTGCCTCTAGACTGTGACAGAGTCACATCCACTGCAGCAGGGATGAGGAAGAGCCTCACATCCTCCACAAGAGCCGGGGAGGTTGTTTGCAGTCAGTCATCGTGTGCCACGCTCCGGTGACATTGTTCATCACCTGCCCTTCGACAAGGTTATCTAATGATAGTGCTTTTATTGATATCCCTCATGGTCACAGGAGAGGACGTTTGGTGGCAATTCTTCAAGAATTGGTTAAAAATAGCAACGGTGCTCCAAGGCTAGGCAGGAAGGCTGTAAGGGATCTTACAGAGAATTGCTAATCCACATCTGCAGTTTCATTTCTCAGTCTTTGATGACTGAAGTGTTGTTCCTTTCTCATGAGTTTATAAGCAACAGCACAGTGAAATATTTGATGTTCAAGTTAAGGAAGTTATGGGACAAGTATTCTCTACTCTTTGCAAATCGTAAGAACTTCCAGAATTAATTTTCTGTGTAATTTTTCCTCCCTCAGAAGTTGTAAGTGCTTCCAAGCTAGCTGGCATTTCCATTTCTATTTAGCATTTGTCCACTTCATCATTCTTCAGTTTGCATTTTAATAACGCTACCAGATGAGGCTATTTAAAATGAAAACTAACTCATGTTCTTTCTTTGCTAAGACAAAAGCATTAAAGGAATCTCAGCACAGAAAGTGAATGCGTTATTAGGGGATGACATTTCTGAGCAGTGAATAATGATCCTTGTGGCGGTGGCTTACTCTCACTAGAGGAAAGCTCCAGCTGCCAGTTCACTGCTGCTGTAATCCAAAATTTTGTGACCCTGTGGGCCACTCAGCAAGTGCATATTGCTGTTCATTCTCTTGTCCATAGAGGGAAGGGGTTCCTTCCTTTTCTCCTTGGCTTCCTCCACCCCTGCAATGGCACCTGAGGTGGGTACGAAGCAGAGCGCTAGGGGAGGATGGACAGAAGGAAGATGCAAATGCAGATACACCTGTTTGAATGCTCAGCTTGCTGCTGGTTGACGACTTGGTTTTATATGAATTTAAATATGTAAAAAACAGTGTTTCCTGCAGTGGTTCTGTACAGCGATGTGCTGAGGTACCCTGGGCTGAGAGCAAAGGTCTGGGTAAGGGGGAATTGCCAATGTGGAGTGAATGTAAATGCTCATTGGAAAAGAGCAGAATGTTTTTCAAGGGCATGAGTGTGTCACAGTGCAACAGCGTTCCCGAGGCTGTCAGGGGTGAGGAGAAGGCAACAGCATTGTTTCCCTCCCTCTGTTGCTGGTCTGAGTCTGGAAAAGCTCAAGCAGAAGACTCAGCCTTTGCTTTCTGCTTCCTGCACAGGTGCCCTGGGCACCAGGCTGGGTCCGCGGCTCTGAGCAAACCCTGCCAGCTCAGAGCAGACCATGGGGCTCTCCTGTGGGGTGGAGAGGCTCAGACCCAGGACCCCCAAATCATCCCCTGCTCGCTGCCTCAGCCCTGCCAAAAATAACATTTTGGCCGAGCAAAGCAGCAACGAGTGGCATTTCCCCTTCCCACTGCAGGATGAAAAACGCCCTTCCATCCTCCCTCTCCCCTGCATCATTAGTTTTTAATTGCAAAGTGATTTCTTTTTCTTTCTCTGTGTTTTCCTTCCTCGGCTCCTTTGTGCCGGGCTGCTGGATTGTAATGTTACACAACCACCGCCAGCCGTCTGCCTCGGGGCGGCTCACCGTAACCCAGATGTGTCACATGAAAGGAGAAGTTGGGCTTATGACACTCAGAAATGCTTCTGCCTACTTCTTAAAAAAAAAAACAAACCTTCCCAGCTTCATCCTGATAGTAGAGCTCAGAGTAATCCCTGCACAGGGCGCTGAGCTGCTGAATGAAAAGGATTCTTGCTGCTGTTTTATGGTGCTTTTCTAATAAGATTTTGGTAATTAGGAGGAAAGTTGAAAACTACAGCACCTGGAAGGCTGAGGCATCACTGCATCGCACTCCAAACCCCAGTGCCATTCACCGGGACTTGATCAGTTATAAATTGCTCAGCCATCAATCTAAACTGATTTTGGTCAAAGCCCCTGTCAAAACATTTCTAGGGCTTGATCCTTCTTTTCTCATACAAGAGAGAGCTCTAATTATGCCACCGAGGATGGCAACCCATTCCCATGTCCTAAGCAAACTGGAATTAATACTGAGAAAATACCAGTCGTTCTGACATGTGTATCCCAAGGCACTTGGAAATTCAGGCATTAGATATATGGTACAATGAATAATCCAGGAAGAAATAACCCCTGAAGTGTAATATGAAAGCAAAAGATACATCAGAATACATTGCTACATGAGCTAATAAAATGAAAAGTCAGGCCAAAACTTACTTGAAATCAATGGGTTTTCTCAATGATGTAGCGAATAGGCTTTTAAATGAACCTCTGTGGCTGATGGACATCAGAAATACATTTCCTAATGAGAACATTAGAAGAAAAATAAATACAGCTTCAAAATATTTCCCCATGATTAACTCTTCCATGCCAGTGTACAATGCAAACAAGTATTTCTGCTGTTTAATAAGTATTTGGCATCAGTAAAGTTACAAACCACTTTTAAGGAAATTATGTCATTACAAGCTCCAGCTCTGCATCTCACTGTAAGTTATTTCTCACCCTAGATAATGACTTCTGATCCTGTTAGCCTGTGACTATAACAGGCAGATCATACTCTTAGGGCAGATCTCCTTAAAAAATAAATAACCAAACCCCTCAAAAGGTCCATCTTTATTATGTGGTAGGGGAATCTCTGCAAGCACAATTCCTGGTTTGAATGACCACATGTGGTACTACAATTCGGGTCATATTCAGATCTGTTTGCTGGTGACATTCACAATGCAGATAAGAATGACTGGCAATTATTTCTTCCATGTAATTGGATTATCAGAAAATATATTCTTTCAGCTTCTTATTTCCTGATACAATCAGCAGTGTCACTGTGAATTTGCATGCACAGAAACACTTTCAATTCCATTCATTTTCTCGAACATAAAAAATTCCTTGAGCCTCTCAAGCTGACAGCGTGCAGGAGATCTTTAGTCATGCCCTCCAATTTATTCCCCTACAAAATTTAATTCCCAATCTTATTGCTCCTTACGTTTCCTAAGGATCAAGGCAGGGAGATTACAGCTGACAGGCAGAGAGGAAAGCTCTGAAGGCAGCAGGCACAAAGGTGACGCACAGATGATGCCTGTGCTCTGACATCCTGCAATCATCCATCTCTCAGTCCATTATGAAATTCTTCTGCTTCACTTTGCTCTCAGGACCAGGGGACACAGAGCACATGACAAAAATGGATGAGAACTTGATTTCCACCAGGGTGTGGGATACCAGGGCAACCCTACAGGCTTGTGATTTTAGAAAATACTTTGGACAGAGGAGATAACCCTCCTTGGAGCATTTCAGCCTCTGACTTGGTGCTTGGCTACTCCAATAAGAGAAAGGAAAAATAACCAGAGTATGAAATGTGCCTCTCAGTAACATATATGTTCCTAGAAGAATTTGTGAGCAAATTGCCTGGAATTATCTTCAAATTCTGCCGTCTTCACACACATTATGACATGTCATGGCTGACCTGACCCACAGGCACACAGAGCTTTGCCATTAATTTCAGGATGAGGTTGATGAAAAGCAGAGTAGGATGAGTCCCACTCCCTCCTGACAGCCCTGACTCATGCACTTGGCTCCCTCAGCCAGGATGGAGAATTTGGCTTTTTACACGGGGCTTGGTGCTTTATTTAGCTACAGGAAAGACATGCTCTGACCTTCCTTGGCCTTGCAGTGGGCTGTGGGGCTGGGTGGTCAGGGTGAGGCTCTGACCATGGTCTGGTCAGCCAGGATCCTCAGGAAACAGCACAGCACAGGCTTTTCCTGAGCTAATTCACCTCGATTTTCAGAGGGCTGAGGGGTCCATGTGAGCTCAGCCGATCTGCCCCTGGCAGCAGCAGGCTGGCACTGGCTGTCCCAGTGGGACCAACGCTGGGAGAGATAACACTCGGGGGTGGCACAATGCCTGCCAGCGAGGGGCCTGGCAAGGGGCTCTCCAGACACTGCACCACGTCTAGGACTCGGGCCAAGAACTCCAGGAATCAGAAAATCAGCCAGACGTGATTGTGAAACATTATCTGACACTCCCTGGCAATAATTCAGTGGTGTCCCCTTCACTCTGCACCATCAGCTCTGAAGGGTTCTCTTTTTAATCCTCAAAAAGCTAGAAAAATGCATTTTGTCATGCCACTGGGGAGCTCAGGGAAAGCTGATGTATTAATTAGACTTCCCAGAAGTTTAATCAATGACTGTTACAGCCTTGGGATGGAAATACAGCTATTAATATTTCCTCCCTCATTTTTTGTTTGTTTGTTTGTTTGTTTGTTTGTTTGTTTGTTTTTATTTGTTTGCTTTTTTATCAGAAGGTAACTATTTGAGTATCGCTTGTTAACAAGAGAAGAATCTTGCACTCAATTACCACTCTGCCATTATTTCACAAAGTGCAGGTTTACATTATATCCACGAGAATACATTCTGTGCCATCCCTGTAACAAAAGCCATGTGATTAGGTCAGGTAAGGAAAGGCTGGGATTAAATATCTACTTTAATTCTGGTCTTATATCAAAATATAAATTTATATCAAAAGGTATATGAGTGGAGGAAACAGAGTCATTTGACTTTAAATTGAGGCAATTCCCAACTCAGTGAAGTCTCATTGACTTTATTTATTGGTGTTTAAATCTGAGCAATTTTAAACAAAAACCTTTGTCCAGCAAAAAGTGAGCAAAGAGCCCGAGCCCACACAGTGAGATATCGGCTAATGCATCCATTTAATCACCATTTGTGCAGCTTCAGCCCTGTGGGAAGCCCTTTGTGTCTGCATGGATTTCACGGGGGTTTTGCATCCTTCATTCCTGTTTTGCCTTGGGAGCTGTGGTGAGGCAATCCCCACATGAGCCACGAGGACTGCTGGCCCTGAAGAGCTCTGGGAAGAGCTCCATGGCTATGTCAAGGTTTTACTTTAAGGTCTCCTTGCTCTGTGGAGAGGAGAGAGGCTTGGCTGGCCAGCACTGCTGTGTGCCAGGGCTGTGATGGATCTGCAGCCACGTGCAAAGTTCAGTATCTGCTTTATTTGTGCTGCCATGCTAATGGCCTTGTCTTGACACCAGCACAACATGATGCAATTATTTCTATGGAAAAAGCAGAGCGGCTGATAATTCAAAGGTGGAATTGTTATAGCTTGGGCACCTTCAGTCTGTGCAGTTTCCAGCTGCTCGGAAGATTATTATTTTGTATTTTAACCTTTACATCCATCTTCAGATACCATTGTATCCCAAGGAAAATGCTTTGAAAGAACTTGCAGACCTAAGCTGGGTTAAAGGCTTTAAGTAATGTAAAGCTGTTAAAGAACAAAGAGTTCATTACATAGGTTTAAAAGTGTTCATTTATTTGTAACCAAGCAGTTATAGAAAAACCTATCAAAGTACACTCAATATATCAGTGCCTGAGTAGCCCTTACAGGGGAGGGTTTTTGTTTTTCTTTCAACATTGCATCAGGAAAGCAATCTCAAGCAACCCATAAATGCAACAAGATTCCTAAGTAATCTCAACAGATTGAAATTCGGAAATGAAAACTTATGCTGACAAAATGAGAAATGTTAAGTATTGTAATCCGTAATTCGCATTTGATTTTACTCCATGAAGCATTGCTTTTGTCTGGGATAAACAGCATATTTCAGCTATTTATTTCCAGTGCAAACATTTACAAACTGGAAGCTGTGAATCAGGCTGTTGTAATTTCGTTGTCTTTAACATGAGATTACTTCAAGGGGTGTTTTGTTCTAGGTATGAAGCAAAGATGAGTTCTGTACTACCCTGAACATTTACTCAGTTGAACACAATTTTGTGTTAAATACACCAAAAAATGGGTCAGAAGCTGCCTACTGCCATGAGTTTCTGAAAGTATCTGATATGGGGAAATGTAAGAACTTGGATACAGGTAACAGACCCTGAGTTGACAATGGTTAATAACCGTGGAGATCCTGCCACAGAGGCACGATTTGGGACAGACCTGTGGATGAGGTAGCTCAGTTTCCTTGGTGGCCCTGCACTCCCCAGGGAGAACAACTACAAAATTCCCAGTTCTAGAGACAGCACAGATTGGCCTCTAATTGTTTATTATTTATTTGTAATTTTGTTACTGCAAGCAGCCATTAGTTGTGCATTAGGTAACCTGATTTCTTTGCAGTTCTGCCATCAATTAGACACTTCTCTAGACTAGTATTTATCATTACTGCTGTGGTTATTATCATTCTAATGGTTATTGATATTGTTGTGCTTATTTTGTGTACGATGAACTTCAGTATGTTAGCTTCAGGGGTAGCACTAGGCATGGTTTATGCTCAGACATGTGTGCCCTTTGTACTCTATTTGTGTCTTCTCCATCATCAATATGTGGAAGAACAAATAGATTTGTCAGTTTTGGAGTGGAAAACATTTTGTTCCAGCACCTTTCCTTCCTTAAGAAAATTAAAATAGGTATATTATTTTTATTCAGCGTGTGAGGTTACAAAATAAATTAAAATAACAGCACGTTCCAAATGAGATTGCAATACATGGATTGTGTTTATTTAATTTGATTTCTATGACTGGGATATTAAATTGATTTGACTAGTCACATACTCCACAGGGCAGTGAATTATTCACAGGAAAGTATGAATTACAGTTAATTTAGCCTCCTGCAAACCCCAGTGAAACTGTTGTTTTCATGGAGGGTGACTCAGGGTCTGGAGAGCTGCCCAGAGACCCTGATTTAGGTCTTCTGGGCTGGAACTCTGCAACCTAAAGCATTTGGGGGTTCAGGGCCCATAAAGGTACGAGCACGTGATGTGAAGCTGTGGTGAGGCAATCCCAAAAGGAATTATCCTGCCTCACAGAACTATGCAGACACTGGGTGTGGTTAGCTTTTGGCTGAATAAAATCTCCCAAATAGTATCTTGTGTACCAACATGCTCTCAGTGCTTTCAGAAGTTAAAAGTAGCAGATGCTCAGCTCTGCTGAAAATTAAAGCTATTTTATCCTCCGCCCAGACAGTCCTGTACAGAACAGCTCCTTGCTGTAACAGAGACAGATTTCAGTCTTTTTAGAGAAGGCCAAGCCCCTCCTGCTCCCACTCCAGCTTTCCTCTGCACCGTCGGCGTTGCTAGACCCTCTGGTTCTGTTGTGTACATAGGAAAGCAAAAAATAAAGCAGTCAGTTTTTGCGGCTCCAATTTTAGCAGTATTTTCACAGTTACTATTGTGCCAGAACTCTACATGACACAAAGAAATCTAGTAGGTCAGCAGCTTGAAAATAAAGTCTAATTTTATATTTAGGCAAGTTATATAAGCATTTGCTAATTAAGAAAAGTGTTTGCCTATCTTTCTCCCAGAAGAGAAAAACACACACAGTACTTGAAAGGTCCCTTAAAGATAAAACCAGAATTACTCAGTATTGCCCTTTCCATAGAAGATTTCTAAGAAATTTTCACAGGCCACATCAATATTTAAAAATAAAATCAAGTGTTATGTTTGAAAACATAGTGAGAAATGTGTTGGGTTTTAAGTAGCACAAGATGATAATGTTAGCACCTCCGCTAACAAAATCTCTGAAGCACTTGAAAGGACCCAATTAAATTAACAGGGACTTTTTGTTTTCTGCATTTCGTGCTGTAAAAGTAATTTGACTGTCCTTGGCTGGTGATTTCAATGCAGCTGAACCAGTAACCAATTTGCCAGCTATAAAGGGGGCCGTAAACATTTTAAAAGGCCCTTGGTTTTCACTCTACATGAATAATTAGTGGAATTGCTTTTGGAAAATCTGCTGTCTAAAAACTGTATCTTCAGTCAGTGGGGGAAAATACTGCTCATGACAGTGAGATATCTGCCCCTGGTTGGAGCATGGAGTGACAGACTTCACATTACTCAGCATGGTAGGATTGGAAAGGTGCAAATCTCTTTTTTTTTTGTGACAGATCAACCCAGGCAGAGCAGGGGGATGATCATGGGGTGGCCAAGCAGGCCAAGCAGGGGGTGCGTTTTTGTACACAGTGGTGGTGTGGCAAACACAAATTGCCATTTCATTTAATAGTAAAGGTGAACTTATAGATTATAAAGAACCGACTGTTTACGAATGATTGATCAATCAATTTTACATCAGAGTTTAACCACACAAAAGGTTGCTTTAACATCATAGTTAAGAGTTACCTATATTGCAGCCTATTGATGGGTTTAATAACCATTGATACCACACACTCACTGCCTGGCTGTGCTCTCAGCTACAGGATTTAGCTTCGAGCTACAGGATGAGCAACATGCCCAGCGAGCCAGCTTTCATCCACTATTAGTATCTTCCTTACAGGAGATCTTCATTAACTGTCTGCTCATTGCAAATTATTGGCAGAGGTTGCTGAAAGTTCCTTTCTGCAATGGCCCTGTGAAGCAGGACAGGTTGTCTTTCTAGTTCAGTAATTTCGTTGCTTGCAGGCTTGGCTGAGCAAAAGTGCTGCTCTCCTCCTCCCTTTGTACCTCTGCTATCATTAGGGACTTTCAAACACTTGCACCACTCCTGACAAATCTGGCTGCCTTCACTGGTTTTATAGATTTCTGTCCTTCCTCGAGGTTTTTGGGTTCATTTAATTAAACATCTTTGTTGCATTTTTTCCTGCTTGATAATTAAGTCCTTTTATTCTGCCCAGCTTTCTTCAAACACAGAGAATTCACATGCGTGAAGGATGGCTCTCAGTAGTGAGGAAAGGAAGCTACTGAGTGCTGTGGCCACATTGCCAGCCATGAAAAATACAGTTTTTGATTGACTTGGAGGTACCCTTTAAGAGTCATCTTCTAAGGAAAACCTGTTAAAACAGTGAACAAAATTCTTCCCAGACCTTCATTTCAACTAATGCAAATCTTTTATTTATGTGACTTTAAAATAAGTAACTGACACTATTGTTATAGCTTCACCTTTTTCAGAGAGAAAAACTGCCTCTTCCAGAACATCTTGAATTTTCACATCCTTCAAGTTTGCTTGGCTTTTTCTTCTCCGAGAGACCCCAGTCTGTGCCACCTTATGTCTGCAGAGCTGATTTCCTCTCCCAGAGCCCAGTGGTCATGAACTTATCTGTCTTCATCTGAAAATGAAATTTCACAATAAACTACTCACAATAAACAAACCTCAGTATCTGAAAAGATATTACTGGTAACTCCCTCCTGTTGCTCTGTTACCGCTATCAGAGTCCATCCTTCATTAATGCAAAATTTTTCTGTATCTTGCCGGCTGAAGAGAGGTTTAAAATGAGTCTGAGCAATAACTAATCTTCTCCTGAGGTCTCCAGACCTACTGCAGCACTGCTCATTGGAATGCACCCTGCATCCATCACTTAATTTCCTAACCAGATGAAGCACAATGGTTTCTGGCCTGCCTGGCTCTGGAGCTCTCACTGCAACAGCAGCCTGGGTATTAAAAAAAAAGACAAATACCTATGAGATCTTTCTCAGCCTAATACATTTTTACTAGAATTAATAAAACATACACAGTTTAATAGATGAAGACTTGCTCATTCTCTGAAAAATATCTTGGTGGGAGTGGTGATAAAACTATTCACATTTTCCCATTTTTTGCTTAGTATTATTGGTGTAGCTGTGAATCACCTCCAAACAGGGGTTGGGAAAGCCACCATGGCTCCTGCAGGCAAAGATTTTAGCTGAATATGTAAAAGTTCTCTGCGGTTTATGGTTTTCTGGGAATATTTTGTATCAGTGTCATTTTTACCATGCTGTGTACATGGAAAACATGAGCAGTAACAGGCATCACACTGGGGCTGCGAAAATGAACTTCAGTCCATGCTTCCCACAGATGACAAAGAGAATTTATGTAGAAGACCTCTGATTTATAGAGAGCAATTCTGTCCTTGGGAAAGTGGAGAATTAATAATATTCAGAGAAACTGTACAGATTTAAACCCGTGGTGATATAAATCAGCAGACAGGGCTGCAGACCCTGAAGATGCTCTGACTGTTCTGCCTGCAGAAGTGGAGAGGGGCAGACCTGAAGGGAGGAAGCAGAGCAGAGAGCTTCAAACTAGCAGCCACAGCTAAATCTTGCAGGGCCTGTGAGTCAGAAGAGGCTCATGACCTAAACCCCACAGGAATACCACCAACAGCTGGGATGTGGCAAGTGAGTCTGCATTCCTTTTCCCTTGCCATGGGCAGCTTGGCAAATTAGTCTACAGCTGGGACTAAAGCTGTGACGCCAGTCTGTGGTGGGGAAATGAAGCAGGTTAGGAAGTAATTTAAATATTCTCTCTGCAAATCATAATTTTTAAATAGTTTTTTATTTAATTCTTTACATTTTACCTCCTTTCTCCTTCCCCTTCTTACGTTTTCCATTCTTAAAGTTGTTCTTTATTAAATAGATATAAAATCCTGCCCTCATAAAAACCTTAACACCTCTTCATAAAATTTGTAACATTTTTTCAACCCCAAAGATGTCAAGTTCCTATTCCGTGCTTTGTAGTGCTTCACAATGCCAAGCTGGCCTGATGAATCTCTGTGCCACAGAGTAAAACTGAAATCAAACCAGACTTCACTGAGGACATTGCACGCAGTGAAAAGACTGTGCTGGGCATCTGTCACCTGGAAGGGAAGGGACATGGGAAGGTGGAAGGGACAATGGTGGAAGGGACAAGGGAAGGTGACATCTGAGCCCCTTTACTGCTCCTGATAAATTCTGTGATGCATCACTGCCATCCTCACTCCGCTGGAGCTCCTCCACCCTGGCAAGGCTGGGAAAACCTTGAAGAGCTACACTCACTGGAGACTGGAAAACACTTCTAAAAATTTTTTTTTTAAAGAATGTTCATTGCCATAGTCCAATTTGTGATAGAAGGTGGTGGCAGCATTTCTGGATGATCAATATTGCTTCTTGCACTTTCCTGATGAGCAGAAAGCCCAAGTCTACCATGCAAGAACTGCTTTAAATTCACAAAGTCAAATTGTTTGTGTTTGGAGAGGCAGAGCACTAAGTACTTTATTTCAATAGGGAAGCTAAGTTTACATTCAGGTATTTCAATGATAAAAATATTTTATTATGCAATATGATTAAATTTTGATTTATGAAGCTCTTGACTCACCATCTCATAATTTCTTTTACCTCTTTCATAATTCAGGCTCTCAGCTCATATCCCTCTGGGAAATGTTTGGGTTTTTTTTTGTTTAACAGGGAAAACTCTTTAAAAAGCATTCTGCCTCCACTTCTTTGACTCTTACCTGTAACTGATATAAATAGAGGTATAATTAGACATTAAAAAGTCAACACATTAAGCTTCTTAATTAATTATGATTTGCCTATTGAGTTAATGTCCTCGTAAATTATTCTGCAGGAGATGTGATTGCCTTTTCCAGACATAATTGCATTGTCTATCCTATAGAGGCTTTCCAAAGAGCTCCGTAAAGCTGAAGGTACTTGTTAATCTTAATAACAGCCAATACGCAAAACAGGCATTTGTCCTTTCTTGATCATAACTTCCCAATCTGCAGGCAATTTACAAAATCCCTTAAAGTGCCTATTTGCATCTCAGGCATTTTTTTGTCTAAAAACCCCATTGCTATAAATGTCTTAAAAATCAGGTATGTGGACTTATATATCATATTCCTTGATGAACACCCTTAGCATCTCAGATTTTCAGTTGCAGTATCTTGGCTCCAATGTTTTCATAACTCAGGACCATAGGTTAAATAAGTTAGACCACAGCTACCCACAGCTATTTAAAAGCAGTGCTACTGAATTTTAGGCTATTTCCCAATGCCTCAGGACATAAACCGGCCTGATTATCCCCTTCCAGAGGACAGCAATACTCCCTGGGAGCATACACACAGCATCCATCAACGAAGACTACTAATTAACAGGGCACAAATTGCTGCTACCTGATATTGCAGGGAGTTATGAAATGAGTGATTAAATAGCTTGATAATCAAGAGCAGATTAGGAGGGAGGGGGTTTGTGATGCTGGATCAGGTGGCCTCTCCTCTCGGCCATTTCCCTAGGGATAAGTGTTCCAATGGTTTTCCCTTGTGGCTGACCATGCTGGGCTCACAGAAGGGTGGGTGAAGGAGCAGGTGAGGAGGCAGCACTCATGGAGGTGTGGGGGAACTGTCCCCACCCCTTAGGTGTCCTCATTTGGTGTTCTCCATGGCCCTGTGCTGGGCTGCAGAAGCTGCGCATCTGTCACGGCTCACATAAATTGCATTTCCATAAGCAAGGCTCCATCTCCAAGAGCACAGTGGTAGCCCACGGCATTGATCTAGGGGAGTGAAAGGGCTGTAGTAACACCTGTTACTGTTGGAGGCTCCTTCTATTATGCTTTTTGTTTCCCTTTTCTTCTCGTAAGAATACATCATTTAAAGATGAGAAATTTTTGAAAATTTCTCATTCAAATTCTTTCTAGTTCACCTTTCCCCCTCCTCATTTCCAAGATTGTGTAGGTTTGCTGAACCCTTTGCTTCTTCCAGCTGATCCCTTCTGCCTCCACGGTGCTATCTTAGCAGGAAAATCCTCCTCCTCACATCCTCCTCCTCTTTCCCTGCAACATTCAGAAGCCACAGTCGTAGGCAGGACTCATTGTGCTGAGGTTCGTGGGCATTTTCTGTGGTCTGAGATATTTCTGAGACTAATTAGCTAATCAGCTCTTTTTGACAGGATTTCTTGGGTGCGTGCTGAAAGAAAACAAAGAGCAAAAGCTTTGAACCTTTAGAGAGAAGTCAAATTAGGGTTCAATCCCAAATAACACCCTGACTGCAGTTAGAACTCCCCACCATTCCCCCACCCTGTGGAGCAGCTCTTCCTCTGGCACCTGCCCTCTCTCAAATTGCTGTGCAAGAAGTCCAAATGTTATTTTCCTTTCTGCTGTCAGCTCTTTTCTCCACATCATTTACTACTTCAAATAACGCTTTGAAAAAGGAACTCTGATGTCTGCTTTCAGATGAAAAATGACAATCCCTGGGTAACCTGTTCAAGCACATTGATGGGGAAGCTGTAATTTCAGGATGGCATCTTTCCCTCTACAGTCATGAGATTTATTGCAGATGAATGGAACAACTGAGAAGTAATTTCTTAGTCACAAGTTTCACTAGATACTCAAGGAAATGCCCTGCTAGTCCATTGAGGGTCTACATTAGATGCAATTTGTGCAAGTGCTCTCATAGCAGTCTATCTCCCTTCATCCTAGCATGAAAAGATACCTTCACAAGTGTATTTTTCCAGGAAATCTCCGAGGGTTACTTTATTTGACTTTGGTTTTGTAAGATCTAATAGTTTCTCTTCTTTAAGTTAAACTACTGTGCTCAAAAACTTTTTTTTTAAGGCTCTGTGGTATGCCTTTAGGTATGACTACAGCCACCGCTGTGCAGACGAAGGAATGCCATTCCTGCTGTGTTCCTGCAGCAGGGCATTCGGGGAAACCAGAGAGCTGGAAATAAAGCCTAGAGGTGCAATGATGCCAGAAGGCTGTTGAGAGCCTGTGGGTGCCCACAAGGGCTGCTGTGCTGCACATCCAACCAGCAGCACATGTGGTGGCAGCTTTCAATTCAGCCTTGAGGATTTCCCAAACTTTTCACCTGGGTCTAAGTCCTTTCAAATATGTTGAAAGAAGCTTTTGACAAAGAGATTGTGCCCAAAGAGTATGCAGATTTTTTGCTGTTTAGAAATAGAAATTGTCTCTTAAGAGGCCATGAGTGGCCAGTTGATTTTGCTGAAGAGCTGATTGTCATAGTGATAAAGCTCCATGGCACACAGGACACAATGGAAGTGCTGGCAGCCCTTGAACATGGTGTCATTTATGCCAGAGTTACGATAAATGCTCTGAAAAACACTTCCAGTTATTTTAATTTATTTTTTCTCTGCATCCCTGAACTCTGATCACTTGCAAATTGAAGTGCTCTTAAAAACTTTAAGTACTCCATTAATTTTAAATTGCTCTAAACTCTGCAAGCCCAGAAACCCAAAGCACTCTTGAAAATCTGAAGTGCTGCCATTACTTTGAATTGCTCCAAAAATGTGGGTTCAAAATCAATTTTCTGTGTTTATTTTTTTCACATTCATATTTTCCCTTGCAGTGCAACAAACAGAGCAGCGATGCAACTTCTTCAGCCCACAAGGAAAAAACCACATCATTCTAAGAGAAAGTATTCATCCAAATTGTTAAAAAAGGAGAAACTTTGAGAAAACCTAATAATGCACGACGATTGCCAGAAAATGTGTGTCTTCACACACTCCCATCCACCCTAAATCTTAGTTAGTCTGCGCTGGGCACCTCTGGAGACTGGCCAGTGCACTGAGCTGGCTGCTGGGCTGGCTGGGAACTGTGGATATTTCTAATTAGTGATGTAGCAGACACCCCCTCTGGGAGAGCTGGCACTCCATCCCAGCCTCCCCACCGGGCGGATCAGGCCCTGGGCTGGTGTGAGGAGGCAGAGTTGGGTTCTCCCCCCATCCCTGGGGAGCTGAGTGCTCCCCCACAAACTCGTGCTTCCTCAGCACAGCAAGGGTGGTGGTGCTCGGGAGGATCCCGCAGATAAGCTGCTTTCAGCTAATATCTCATCAAAAAGAAATAGCCTTTTGGCAAGGCGTGGGAGGAGCAGCATGGCGCTGCCTTCGCTGGGGACAAGTCACTGTGATCTTCAGCTCTTGGAGGAGAGTTAGGGATGACTAATGTGTAATAAAGCAGCACAACAGGTTTGGCCCCCTGGTAAAGCCTTTGATTTTGGTGGCGGCAACTGACAGAAAAAACTAAGAAATGCTTCCCATGCTCAGATAAAGCTGTCTGAATAAATAGAAACTTTAAACAGAGTTTTCCTTGGAAATAAGATGTGAAATAATAGCTATGCTGGAAAGCTTTTGGGGATCTCTATTAAGTAATTTGTTTTACATTTATTTTCCAGATTTTTTTTAAGTAATATATGCCACAAAATACATAATTCAGCATCTTTGAAAATACAAATAAAGTATCTGATCATTACTTCCAAGAAACAGTATTGAATATTTAGGTTTTCCTTCTTTCTAAAGTAACTGTTTCCATCACACCATTGTGGCCTCCCATGTGGCTGAGCAAGGTAGCACTTCATCTTCAGTCAAAATAACCATCATACTTTTGCAACTCTTCCTGTCACAGGTAAATCTGCTGCTTAGAAGATCTCTACGTTTAGATTCTGATCTCTCTGTTATGTTCAGCTGGGGAGGAGGAGGAAATTAAAATTCTAAAGACAATTTTTCATTTCCCCAGAGATCAATAATTGCCCTTCTTTTCCTCCATCCTCCCCTGGCAGATGTACCTGCTCAGACCTGCCTTTGTCGATCACCATGTGTAAGCTCCAAGACAGTGAGGGTGTCACCTCTGCATGGGTCTTGTCCCCTCACTGTGTAGCTCAGTGCTGTCACCCAACATGAGAGCTGCTCAGATGGAAATGTATCCTAAAACACTTCAGCCATCATCACCTGCTAGTAAGAAATATAACCAAAAATCCATCATTACTGTATGGAAGTTAAATGAAGAGTCATTATATGTGCCAGCTAGTAAGTGTTGCATGATGAGGTGCTTCAGCAGTTGATCATGGAAGAGATGAAATTACTCTGAAAGAGAGGGGAAGGGGAAAGACTGAAGAATCTGCCTACATTAAGCTAAGCCCTTTCCAAGAGATGAGATGCTGGTTTTATTGTAGTGAAGTAACTTCCAAAAAAGAAAACCATTGGACTTGATGTTGGAATAAAATAGAGGTCTTGGTTCAATAGATAGACTCCTATCTGATAGTAGTGGCTGCAGTCTCAAGCTGCGTCATCACTCTAATAAAAGACGCTGTTTTCCAGTGCAAAGCCTGATGAAAACATTTCCACTGTCAGCAGATCCACTTCAGCACTTAGGAGCATGCTGCTGCGGCCAGCAGCCTCCCACCGCACCGTGTTTCAGAAACAATTGTCTCAGGCTCCCCTGTATCAGCCCTTCAGCCATTTTATACCTAATTACCCATCCTCAGACCCAGATCTCTCTCTCAGAAGCTGATCTTCCAGGCACAGCTCCACCATGTCCTCATTCTTGCTGAGCACAAGTGCCCCAATCCCTTTCAGCACCGACCTTACCTATAACTAAAAGAAAATGTGTGTGGTTTCATCATGTTTGGCTAAGCAGGATACCTGCCCTGCATCAGGGACCTCTCCTTTCCCCTGCTCACTGCTTGCCCCAGCTCAGGTCGGTGGCTAGCCAGGTCAGATGGGATCTCATGTAGATTTTTCCAGGTATCAGTAAAACATTGACTGCCTTGAGAACAAGCAGTGGATTCTGTGGAGATTCCATTTGAAACATACCCACATCAATTGGTGTTGGAGAGGTAATTCCTTAGCTCGTATTTAATTCACTTTGTGTGCTGTGTTGATTTTGTACTGAACTGCTTTCTTCAGTGTTACATTGTGGAATACCAAGTCAAATATTTTACAGAAGCTTAAATCAACACTATTTCCTTTATTAAGCAAAATTGTAATCTCATTATAAAAAAAAAATCCAGTTACTTTTAGAAGATCTATTCCTGTTGATGGGCATTAATGATATTATCCCTTTTTATTTTTTGATCTCTGCAGTTGTTTCTCATTGTCTGGGATCCATTATCTCCACAGGATCAAAGCTCAGCAGGCCTATCAATATCCAAACCATTCAACTTTTCCTTAAATAGCAGCTTTTCTTCTCTTGTAATTTTGCCGGTACTCTATGATCACTGCAAAAACAGCATTAGCAGTCCAGTAAAAAGCAGTAAGTTCTCTTCAAAACACTTCTTTGCAAATTATTTACACTGCTGATTTGAAGATGCTGAGCTATTGTAGCTATTGCTTTCTACCCCCTGATCTTCTGCTGTTATGCAAATCATTGTATCATCATCATCTGGAGGGAATGCATAATTCGTGGTTGTTTTTCTCCTAGATTCAGAACAGGAGTACTTGTTCATTAAAAACATTTGCCTTTCTGCATAATTATTGTCATTTCTATAATTTTAATTTGGTAATAGTCCAAAGACATTGTTTGGTTTATCTTCATCCCTAATATACTTTAAAGACTTTTCCTTACTGCTCTTTTCTCTGTAGCTGTAGCCTGCCTCTGGTATTCTTTTCCTTTGCTTATCTAATTTATCCAGTTTCTAATATCCAAATTACGGTAATTGCAACATTCCCTTTTTCTGTTTGTTTTCCATTTGGATGCAAACATTGCTCCTTTCATTGTTTCTCTGAGATGTTCAATTTCTGTAAGCATCTCAGGGATCCTTTGGCAGCAGAAGGACTGGGGCTCTCCAAGGCTTTGCCTGCAGAAACCTACAATGGTATTTGTGTGTATTCTGAGTTCTGTTTCAAAGTTTGCCCTGGTGCATAACTGTTTTGCATTGGGAAACTGACTTTTTCAAGGTACAAAATGGATGTGTGACTGAGATTTTTTTCCCAGCTTTCCATGAGTAATGATCAACTGTTGATCTTGGGCCCCTGGAGGAACATCCGGTGACTTCAACAGCAAAGGCCAGCAAGCCACGAAGGCAGCACCCTCCTCTCTGATGAAGATACCTTTCTTTGCATTTTGCTCAGACTGTTTAAAACTAATTGCATCAGTTTCCTTTACACTGTGCAGTCGGAATCTTAAAAAACAGCACACTGGGTTGTGAATGAATGGAGAACAATGTTACATTCCTGAGAAATTTTAGTCCTCCAGCATATGACTACCCACTTGGATAACTGCTTGTTCCACATGGGAGCCAAATAAGTAGTTCTCCACTTATTTATGTCACCAGGTTGTAATTATTTTCTCGTAATACTCTTGTGTGCAGCTTTTTATAAATACAAAATGCTAAAGTAGCCCCATGCGCTAGGAATTTACAGTTCAAATAAAACGGAAAATAGTGCCAGATAAACAAACATAGGATCATCATGGTGGGCCTAATTTACCCTGTTAGCCATCAGATCAGGTTGATATCAGATAAAATACAACTAAATCAGAATCATCAACTGTGACTGCTCACATCAGAATTATTATGGAAAGACATTTATGTAAGGCAAGAAAAAACAACAAAAACCAACCAAAACCAGAATCTGGGTTAAGTTTAACTTAAATAAAAAAAAGAAAAAAATTCTGTTAGAGCAAAGCCTTGCTAGCATCTTCCCCATCTTGTGCACCAGTCCATGCATTTCCCAACCATCGAGCTTCTCAGGAATGCTGCTTTTCTCTATTTTCTCCAAAACCTTTCATACGGCAGCCCATAGTTTACACTCAGCAGTTTTGAGTCTGCTCTCTGCCGTGACCCACTGCCAGGTGACAGGATGCTCACAGTACCCAGGGAGCAGGGAAAAGCTACATTTCCAAAGCACATGGCACTCTGTGCACCTGCAGCATCAGGCTCCTTCCCAACAGGCTCTTACAGGACTCCATTTGCTGGGCATTTGCATTCTCTAGATGATATCAGGATCCAAAATCTCCTTTTCTACAGAGAGCAAGTAACTGAACAGCATCTCCAGGAGACCACTCACAATGATGACCTCTACATACACAGCAAAATTGATTAAATGCACACTTACTTCCCTGCAGTTTCAGCAAGGCCAGCAGGTCAATCGCATTAATATCAGAGACTCTGTTTTATTGGAGAATTCTTGCGAAAATAAATGTCAGCATGGCTGCAGTCCAGAAATTTAAAGATTCACTAGTGAAGTCAAATATAAATGGATCTTACCTTGCAGTTTGACAAAGTTTCTTCCATTGATATTTTTCCCTAGGTACCTCAAACTATGGATGCAATACAGGACATGCACTATAGTTAGGAGAAATGTTAGGATAAATTATCTTAGCACAACACAGAAGCAAGTGAGATTCAGTTCTTTCTGGGGGCAGTACATCTCCCCTGACATTGGAGAGGTTATTATAAACATCTCCATCTCCATTAGTGGCTTGGGCTCCTTTCAGGGCTGAGGAGACAAATCAAGACAGTTGAGGCAGGAACTATCAGACACACTGAAGGTACCTATCATAAAAGGGGATTGACCATAGCCTGAAAGAGCCTGTTGTGGTGCCATCTCTGCAAAAGATGGTCCTTGTTTGTAAGGAACCCACATTTTCTGTGATAGATGGCTGAAGAGTGCTTGCAGCAGAGCTCACAGGAAGGCCATGGCCCATCAGCCCTTCCGCTCCTTTTGCAAACTCCTGTCTCCTGCTTCCTCCATCACTGCCCTGCCCTGAAACAGCCCCTCTCCCATGATGGGTGTCACTGCAGCTTTACCACATGGGCTGGAGACCTGGAAGCAGCGGAGCTTGAGGACCTTCAGCTCTGATTTATTGCCCCAAAACAGCCGACAGTCTTGCCTTGCAACACTGCCTGCAAATCACAAAAGCTCCAGATTTTAAAGTTTGCAGTGCAGTATATTAACAACACACCACACATTCAAATGCATAACTTCAAATATCAGAGTGTTATAGAATAAGGTGGAAATTAAAGGGAAAGAAAAGGTCAATGCTTCAGCAGTCCGGTCCTCTTCTTCCCCAGCATCACACAGGCAGTGGGACACAGACGGCACAACCCCCCAAAAAG
Organism: Acanthiza pusilla; assembly: GCA_036630365.1. Taxonomy (NCBI): domain Eukaryota; kingdom Metazoa; phylum Chordata; class Aves; order Passeriformes; family Acanthizidae; genus Acanthiza; species Acanthiza pusilla. The sequence continues at coordinate 7,300,732 of JAXCHO010000001.1, forward strand.
CTCAGGTATCTGATGAAGCCAGTGAAATGACCTAGACACAAAGCTATGAGCACAGGAGTGTTTGTATGACTGGCAACCACTTGCTACATTTCATGTTTTATTTACTCATATTCATCATTGTCAGATTAAATTAGATTTCAAAATGCTTTGAAAATATTGGACAAATGCCCTATATCATTAAGGGAAGATTCATTATCTGTGTGGCATTATTAAACTTGTATCTTACGCCCTTTTTAATGCCATTTTTTCCTAAGTTAATTACCCAAAGCTTTTCGGCACCAAGAGCGCTAATGAAACCTCTGAAGGGCTGCAATCTAGCAATTTTTTGTTAAAATAGAAAAGGGCTCGAATTTATTCTTAAAGGCAAAAAATGAAGAGTAATGGCAGATCTTTGAAGAATATACATAGTATTTGTGATTTCAGAGGCTGCCTCATTCTTTGATTGCTGTGTCCCTTGCTTTCTCTTACAGATGGGGTGAATGTGTCTGTTCAAAGAGACTTGTCCAAGTCCCCGTCCTACCTGTAAATCACAGGCAGCAGCAATTATATTTTTTTTGTGCCTTTGGGTCTCAGAAATGTTTGTGGTCTCAGCTGTTTCCGTGACCAGCCAAGTGCCACGTTGCCATTTCAAACATTGTGCTGTGCCCAGTCCCAGGCAGCTGAGCCGGCTGCATGTGACAGGGGTTATGGGCAAGCAGAAAACATTTAAAAATACCTTCCTTCAAAAAACACCCTCCATGTGGCAGTGATGTTGGGAAGGGGTTCCTGGAAAGCCTGCTACTCCCTGCCCTCCCTAGCGCAGGAAAAATGCTCTGTTGATGGGACCAGGACCAGCAGCTCCTCAGCCATGAATTACCATGGGAAATTAGGTAGCAAGAGACAATCCAGTTATGGATGCTGTGACACATGCCCTCAGAGGGCTTGATCAACTGCAGCAGTATTTACCTCGTCATCCACTTTGTATTTCAGGGGGCAAAAGGGCAGCAAACATTACGGAAAGTGGCCCTGTGAGAGCTTTCAATCTCTCTCTCATCTACAACTGTAACACTTTTAACAGATGAAGGACAGTAAGAAGGACAGAAATAAACATGACACCTTTATTGGTTTGGATATTTTTAGAGAGAAAAACATGGTATTTAATACTTAGGAAATATTACATAAAAGAAAGGTGTCTTTGTACTGCTGTAGAGCTTTCTATAAAACAGTGGAAGGAATTCGGACAAGAATTTGATGAACAACTCTGAGCTTACCAGTTTTGGTACTTTGGTACAATTTATTGCCTCTTAAGAAGTGGCTTGACCAGACTCTGCACAAGTCAATGCAGGGGAAGTATATGATGCTGTCACCTAGCAGAAAATGGCACAATGAAATTGGAGCCGAAGGCTAAAAGGACAGCACAAAATATTTAATAAAGACAATATTCAGCAAGCTGTGCAGATACACCAGCTTTCCCTTTTCTGCAGGGTTTTTCAAAAGGACTGGGGATTCTGAACTAAGGCACTGCTGAAGTGCAGGCATGTTCAATCAGGAATTACTGGGTGAGATTCAGTTTTGGAGGCTGCAGTCAGCCTCAAAAAATCCATTCTTATCACTTGTGGGTAAAAAAGCATTTGATTTTGTCCTTTGATTTCAGCTTGGGCAGTGTCACTGCGGGGCAGAGCAGGTTGGGCACCTTCCTCCCTCTCTGCAGGGAGGCGTCCCTGCCCCTGGTTTTCTGACCACACAGGAACATTTTCGAGCATCTGCACAATGGTGGGGCAGGCTCTGGGGTTTCTCCTTACTGTCTGCAGCAACAGACACCTTTGTGCACTGACAGGACCGCATGAACAGCAGCAGCATCCTCCAAGGAAAAGGCATAGCACAAAGTCTGCTCAGGAACAGCTTGTCTGGGTGATACAACTGCTGGTTCTTGTGATGACTGGGGAGTCAACAGGCAGGTTTTTGTAGTTATAGTTACTCCCAGTGAAGAGTTCTTTACCTCCCACTGTGCTTCAAGCTACAGGGTTTAACTGTTACTAGCCTTTTTCCAGCTGTTTCAAATCTAGCGAGCAGTGTTGCTTTGCTTCTCCCCTCTGCCACTGCTCGCCTCCCTGAGGGAAATATTTTGGCTGTCTTCCCATCTGAAGATGTGTTTGGAAATTTGGATGAGTCCAGGGAGTGAACTGTCTCTTTCATTCTCACTGCAAACACCACTAGAGTTGTTTGGCTTCATAGTTATTTCCATCTCCACGTAATCACTGTAGAACACCACCTTGCCCTCAGCAGCGGTTCTAACTGTGGCTGGTCCTCCTCAGCACAAGATGCTGCTCATGGTATTCACGTGGTGTTTTTGCCAGCCATGATTCCACAAGTATTCACAGAGGTTTGCTGGCCCTCCATGTGCTGGCTGGGCATCAAGCAGAGGCTGCCACGTGTGTAGCAGACATGGCACGGTGCATGGCCAGCACAGCACACGTGCAACACGGGGTTTGTGCAACATGGTGCACATGCAGCACTGGGCACATGCACCTCAGGGTACATGCAGCAGTGTGCATGTACGCACAGTGAAGCCACCTCAAATCACATACACCATGGCATGCATAAATCATGGTGCATGTTCAGCACGGTGCACAGACAGCACCAAGCATGGACAGCATGGTGTGTGTACAGCACAATGCCCAGCATCACAAACCTCTATCAGGTCCCCATCAGGTCCCTCTAGAGCCTGGTGGGAAGACACCTGACGGGCTCTGAGCTAAACTCCCCAATAGATTCAGTCCTGCTGGCTCTGACAGTCAGGCTGCCCTATGCAGCTCTCTCAGGCATCTCTCCACCTCTGTCCCAGCCTATCTGAGGCACATTACCTTGTTCATCCTTACCCTGCCATCTCACCATAGTGGCACGGGGCTGACTGGAGCTGTTTTCTCTGATCCAGAAAGCTGCCAGAGAGGCACACATACTTGGTCCCTCTGCTCTACACACAGTAAAATGGCTGCAGTAAATCAACTTGCCGGAGATTATACCAGCGAGGCCAATAAAGCAACGAGCGCTCAGAGTTCCAGCCCTGCACTTCAAAATTTGCTGCTTAGAAGAAGGCTCGGTTTTGATCACACAATCCTGTCAGAGAAATAAAGCCTGGCTCTGCAAAACTGCCAGTTTAGGACTGGTCCTAAAGGAGTGTGATTGATTGATTGATTGATTGATTGACACACACAGAATAAAGAAGGTCTAGGCAGAGAAGCTCCCACCAAGGCTGTGGGGAGCTGGTGGATGTCCTGGAACATCAGCATCTGTGTGGCTGCAAGCTGGGCTGCCCTCGTACCCAGAGCATGTGCAGCCCTCAAGGCAGTGCCAGATGGGGAGGCATGCACTAGCCCTGGGAGGGGAGCAGCTTCCCTGCTCCACAGCAGGGCTTTGCCGGTATCACAGGCCAGCTGCTGCAAAGCACCTGCTGAAACTGAGCTTTATGGCAGGACAAGCCATGCTGTGGCTGAGGGTGGTGGTGGTGGAAGCAGCTCGGCAAGTTCACAATCTAAAAAATCACGTCCTCTGACAATGACTGCCTGTTGCAGGTTGATTTGCTGTTCCACAGGATCTTTTCTGTTCTGTGCAATATCTCTGCAAATGATGTTCATTTCAGAGCACTGCTCAAGGCCAAGGCAGTAAGACGTTTCTGTGAATCACAGAAACCACGACACAGGAAAAATATTTTTAATAAGTGATCTGACCATTTTTATAATTTATTTAAAAGTAATAGTGTCCTAGGATCATTACAAAGAACATAACATTTTTTAATAATAGGCACTAAGGCAGTTCTGTAGCAATTTTACTGTCATTATTATCCTCTTAACCACCACTTACATGTAGAGATATTCATTTGTTTGTGTGTATGTATTTATACAGTGCTTGATCTCACTCCAGGATCAAGTTTCTTAGAGAAGGAGAAAATTTTGCATCTAAGATACTGCTAGCCACGAAAGTACTTGGGGCGTAATGGGAAATGTGAATGCTGCACAGATGCTTGGAAGGGATCCAAACAGACGCTTTTAAAACCTACATCAAACCTTCCTCTTCTGTTGCTGCTGCTGTGTGATATCATGTACAGAGATGTCAAATTACTTAGAAGGCTGAAATCTGTGCAACTCAGCACCTTTTCCATCAATAAATTAGAGAATCAAAGTGGAATTAAACTATTAGAGGAGGTATTCATGGTGTAAAGAGGCATTAATATGCTTTTAAGGGACAAATTCAACCAGCAGTTGCTTTACCAGCTTGTGAAATGTGCAGTGCGAGCAGTCCCAGACCTCTCACTGCTGAGGAAAATCACTTTTTCTGTGCAAACTTGGGAAGCTTTATCAGTCTGTAAATTCACCAGGGCTGTATTTGGGCTGTTTTACTCCATGAGACTGGGCCAGCTGTGTCTTATTTGGGTGAAAATATCCCAAATCAGGGCATGTGGTTGCAAAGGGGGATTTTATAAGACAGAGCTTCATGGTTTGCCTTACCTTAGAAGACAGAGCCCATAATGGGAAGGGTCAGGTTAGCAGGAGAGGTGCCTGGAACATCAGTCAGACCCCTGAGTCAGCTCCTCATCCAAGCAGGGTGCTTATGGCAAAAGAAGAAGTCAAGCATTGCTCTTCACTGACTTTCCAAAGTCACCCCAGGTCTCCTGACGGCAGCAGTCCCCACAATAAAATAACAAGTACAGGCCTCTTCAGGTTCACATTGTAGTGCTCTGGTGCTGTGCTTCTAACTCATATATAACAACGTTTGTGTAGCTGAGACATTGCAATAGGAGGGGATTCCAAGCAAAAGGCATGAAATTGAGTTTATTTTTATTTGTTGCATCAAGATGATGTTTTTTCTTTTTTTCTGTTCCTTTTTTTTCCAAAATTAGCAATGGATTGATTAAAAGCAACTTTCAACCTCTCTGAATTTGTGGGAACCTTAAACTTTCCCAGGAGAACCCATCAAGAATTTCCCAGGGAGCCTGACAATGGCACTGTCCATGTAAGTAAAAAATGATCCTTTGGAGTGGCCAGAGAAATTTCTTGGAGAAAAGTCAACCAAATCCAGCAGTTCTTAAACAGCTCAGGAGGGGACACAAAAGCTCTCTTCCCAATGGATCTTGGAGTGTCAAGATGATCACCATTATTTCCAAAATAATCATAGGAGAAACAGCCCCTTTCTTGATCTGTCAGTTTTCAGTTTGAGTAAATTCCCCAAACCCTACCTCTGCAAACTCTTTAGCTCCTGCCAGCCCTGGCCAAACTTTGGGATGGGACTCTCAACAGGCTGGATGTTATTTTACCCTATCTGGATGGTAGAAGCAAAGTCCTTGTGAGCAGCATCAAGTCAGCTTGCCAAGTCTGAGCCAGTCCTTTGCTGAATCAATAGCAGAGGAATTGCAAAGTATCATGAGCCACAGCTCGGTGAGGACACTTGGCCACACCCAAGCAGCGTCAGTGGGAAGCAATGAACAACTGGCTGGTATTTGTGCCAAATTGTTGATATGTAAGCAGGGAGCGTGCTGTGCATTTAAATCACTTTCACACTATATTTGGAACAGAAATCATTAAATATTTATTCTGTGCCTAAAATACTGCTCAAGCGCCCTACTTACTGATATTACATATTAATTCACATAGATTTTGCAGTACTGATAATGCATTTATTTTAAAATGGTGACTATGAGGCATTTGTCACGATTGGGCTGTTTAATAAAAAGAGAAATTTGTGGCCCCAGAGGGAGCCCATCTAGCCACTCCTGTAAACCTGTGGAAGTGGCTTGTGTGAAGGGAAATTCAAGGGTTCATAATCATCATGAAGAAAGCACTTGCTGGAAGTTTTTAGTGATGTGTTGAAGACCAGTAAAATCAGCTCTTCCAGCATAAAGATACTTCAAAGCCTAGTAGAAATTAGGAGTTATTTCCTCAGCAGTGGGAGTACTGTACATTCAGAGAAGCAATCACACAGCTAGAGTATAATTGCTATAAATCAATCGCACCCTTCTCTGGGTACTTTCCTGAAATACGAGGACTGGTTGAAAAACTACTACAAAAAACTTAAAAATAACTAAATGGATGCACCTTGACTCATACTGACCCCAGGGATGGCAATCAAGCACTGACTGGCAGCAGCAATCCAGCCCAGGTTTTGTAGGAGCCCTGTGTGTGCTGGAATAGATCAGCTGCAATTATTTCCAGGCTCTGGGAGAGCAGAGTAGGGTGCATTTGATAAATTGCCCATAGTCCTCCTATCTGCAATAAGCCTCAGTCATTTTTAATTATAGACGCCTCTAAAGCTGGGAGCCAGTGCTGATTGGGCAGCAAAATATTGCTACAATCCTCTCAATAGGGTTTGGAAAAGGATTTTGGTGCTGAACCTGCCACGGATGTGATGCTGCCAGTCTGGCCAGAAAGTGGAGATAAACAGCTTGCTTGTGGATTTTGCTGAGTAGCTGCAGACATTGAGAGAGTCTGGTCTCTTTCAGGGCCTGCTGGGTCAGGCTAATTTGTTGTTATTTATTTTCACACCTGGTATAATAAACCCTGGGAAGAGGCTGGAAAGACTGGAACCAGTGTCAGGACCAAGCGCATCCTTGATGACAAGCAGGATCTGCCCAAGCCTGTGGAGGAGAGCAGGGGGCACAGGACATGCAGTATGTTTCCTATCACTACTAAATTTCCCATTCCCTGTTTTGTGTTATCAAAGGTGATTCAGCCTCTCCCCCTCTGTCCCTGCCCTGACATGCCTCTTATAGTGCATTCCCCCTTCTCTCCCTGCCGTATTTGCTCTCACAGTGCCTTTGGGCAGTAATAGGTGCCTGGTAGAAACACATCAGGTGGATCATCACGAGCATCAGCCTCCAGGCACAGGAGGCACCGAAGCCTGTGTGCTGGCTGTCTCTTTCCCGAAGAAGGATTGCAGGAGGCAGAGGGTTGAGAGGCAGCAGCATTGCCTGCGGAGGCCAGGGCTGCTTCAAACCCAGCCACCAGCATCCCCCACACAGCTGCAGCTGTGGCGTGTCTAAATCCAGTTACGGGGCGGAATAAGCACTCCTACCTCAGCACACAGGGCTATTTCTGACTGCAGAACCTGGATGCTGTGGGAGCTCTCATTTTCCTGCAGATGCTAATCAGGTCTGGAGAGCAGCACCCAGCACCTGCAACGGAGGGAGAAGACAGAGAAAATGATGGCTCAACAGACTTTTTCAAGGGACTGAAAAGCCTTTACAAAGCACCTTCAAACACACTATCCAGAAATAGATTAGGAGGTGATCTTAAAGGAAACCGCAGCTTCCTAGCAGTGCAGGTGGAGAAGGGAACTCCATCATTCCAATGCCCTGCCAGTCCCACTGGCAGCTACCACGGACAGGACACAGACAACCGGTCCCACTGTGAGAGACTGACCCTCAGCTGGCTGGAAGTTTCCCTTTCAGGTGGCAGCTTGCTGTAGAAAGGAAACTTGCTTACCCTTGGTATTTCAGGGAGCCCTGTGCTGTAAACGTGCTGTGTGCAAGGCAAGCAGCAGGCTGAGCACAGGTAAGAGAAACGCTGAGCTGCAGCAGTGGCACCCCAGCTCCTGCACCATCCGCAGCTGCAGTGGCTGGGTGTCCTGCGGTGCCCCCTTTCCCCAGCCCACGCTTCCCTGATGTCCAGGGTTAAGTGAGGCCAGCAGCTCTGGCTGGCCCCTGCTGTGCTCCTGCCACAGCCCTGGTGCAGCCAGGATCCCAATGTAAATATTAGCTGAGCGTGTGTGAACAGGGGGAAAGAGCACCAGTTTAAGCCACTCTTTGGGAGACACAGAAATCTATATAACGATGTTACCAAGAAACAAGGATTGTTTTCTGTGCTATTTTAGGAAACAATGAAACAAATGGAGCCTAGGACACACCAGGATTTTTATTTCCACTCTGTAAATGAGTGTTATTACCAAGAGGCAGTGTTTTCCAGTGAGACTCTGCAGCCAGACTCTATTCATGCCTGAATCAAAGGATGTGCCGGTTGAACCTGCCCACTCACACACTCCCATTATCCAGCTCTTTAGACTGTCCTGCTGCAAGGTGCGAACTGTCCAGCCCCTCACAGCATGTGCCCAAGGACATGACAGCAAGTCCTGAGGAGATGGCACCATTCACTTTGCATTACCTGTTGCACAGCCTAAGACAGCCTGGCCCTCAGCAGCTCCTCTGCTTCCTCTTTAAATTGCTGCTGAAATTTCTCATCTTTAGGAGCTGTAAGATATTTTTATGTAGAGTCTTTGCCACCTACTTTTCCTCTTTTTTCCCTTCCATTTTCACCTTGTACTGTACAAAATTCAGAATTGTATTGCAAAATTGCTTTTCTAAAGCAAGAGGTACAGCCGAGCAAAAACTTACATCATGTTTTGACGGCACGTTGTCAAAGGGCCAAATTTGCAGTAGGTAACAGCCAGAAGAACAAATGATCTCAGATGTTGGACTCCTATAAACACCAAGAGTAGCAGCCAGCAGGGACCATGTGATTCCTGGGCAGCACTGTCAAAAATCAGGAGCTGCTCTGCATCACTCTCAAAGTGAGGGTGAATCCTAGCTGAGGTCTCTGCACACTCCTCCAGTGTTTTCTGAGCCATACCCAGCATACTGCACATAAAAGGTAAATCATCTCAGGCTCATTAAAACAGCACCATCTGAGATGGAATAGGGAGAGGGGCTAGTGGGTGCAGTGGGTGACCGGTGGGGAGAAGCAGTGAGTGCCCCAGCACCAGAGTCTGTGCTTTCACTTCGCTTCCAAATCTCATCTTCAGTGCAAGTGATTTGCAAATGGCCTCATGTTCTGCCAGGGGAGGTTTAGAGTGGATATTAAGGAAAAATTTCTTCACAGAAAGCATGGTCAAGCATTCAAACAGGCTGCCCAAGGAAGTGGTGGAATCACTGTCCCTGGAAGTGTTCAAAAGGTGCATGGATGTGGCCCCTGGGGACATGATTTAGTGGTGAACAGGGCAGTGTTGGGTTAACAGTCCTTTCAGCCCTAATGATTCTATGATTCTATCATATTCCATGGCCACAAGGGATCTCAGGGGAGGCTAAACAGTGCAAGAGATGAGCCTGACTCTCTCTTTCCTCATCTAGACAGTCCCTGCAACTCCCTGCCATCAGGGCACATAGATTTTACAAAGGCGCTAATTGCTTCCAGCTTTCATAAATATTCTGGTTTAGGCCTTTAACCAGGATTAATAAAAAGAGCGTGGGTTTGTTTGGTTTTCATGGAAATGTGAGCCTCCCTGAGGGAGATATTCTGTTAAGCTCTCCCAAATGGCTGCTTTAAGTGGAGTTTACTCTTTCTGAGGGTTTCTCCCAAGCCTTGGGTCCTGCCCACACACAAAGGAACTCTCTTCCCAAAGCCAGGGCCTCTGCTTCAGCTCTGCTTTTCTTTACAGCCATTTCCACAAATCATTATCTGCCCTGATTTCCCCTGTCTAATGGGAATAAATGGAGAGGGATACAAGCACTACAGTAGTGATTTTTTCTGATATCAGCAGGCTCTTCCCTCTGACACTGTACAAAATAGAAACAAATTTGAAACATTTCACAAAATTCTTTTACTATTCTTCATTCAACTCTGTTTTCAACACCTCAGGCCAAGTGGGATCTCCTTTACACAGTTGCAGTGGCTCCAACCGTCACAGGTGGGAAGTGTTTTGCCCTCAGCAGGGATGGGTATGTGTGTATTTGCTGCTCCTTGTTTGTAGTGTAAACAGGAGCAGGCACATAGGTGGAGTATTCCCACATAGTGAGTATTGCCTCTTACTGGAACCTGCAAGCAGAGCTGGCAATGCAGGTACTTTGGATCTCGTTTAGCAATTATTCTGGAAAGTGTTTTAGCAGATGCAATTAATTCACAGTGCTGGGAACAAATATGTAGGGGCAGATTTTTAAAGCCTCCTGGAGCCTGTTCCAAAGTGATAAGCTAGAAAGGACCGTGGGTTTTGCAGCTGTGTTGCATCTTAAAAAATGAACTACCCAGCATTAGGCATCCTTTTAACCCAAAGAGCCTTTCTTTTAGCATCCTGAGAAAACAGTAATAAACACCAATATAACACCAAAAATTACTTAGCTAATGCTCTTATTTATCTGTATTTACCCGCTCGTGATGGGTAATTACACAAGTACCCACCATGAAATAAAACCACTGGAAGTTGGGCACACATAATTTTCATGCTCACTCTACTGCTTCCCTTCCTGCATGATGCTAGACAGACTGCCTTGCAATAAGATGCAAACAACTGTAAGTGAGAGATATTTTAGAGGAAGTTGCAGACATCTCTCTGCAAAAATATGGTATTTAGAAACAGAGAGAAAGAAGCCTGAGAAATTTTGACTTGATTCTTTCCTTTATTCAGTAAAAAGCATGAACATTGTAACTGTACATTCAGATGCAGCTGCTGGGAAAACATGGAGGCGCGAATTAAGGAAATAAAGTGTCAATCCCATTGACAGTGATGTGTCCCTGCTTCTCTGGGCCAGCAGAACTTCCAGATGAACCTTGACTAATTCTTGTCTGGATATTCAATCAGGCTCTTTCAAAGATAGCCAAGTTCAAAGTTCTCCAGTGAGCCAAATCTCACCCTCTAAAGGATAAATATAATTCTGAAGGCTCCTAAAAAAGGACATGCAGGGTTTTTTTGTGGTTGTATGTATCCATTTTCCATCAATTAATTTAAGGAATCTTTTCTGACAATCTGTCAGAAAAGTCAATCTGTCTTTATAGTTAGATACTCAATGTCTGTGATTTTCCTACCAGCAAAAGTTACTTCTGTCATCCCCAGCTGCTTTCCTCTAGCAAATCCACCTCTGCAGAGTTATCTCAACAATCAGAGCAATCACCATGGAAAGAAGATCTTTCATAAAAAATGGTCCAATTTTCCTCTGATCGCCTGAGAGAGCTTTGTTGCTATGTTGTCCAAGAGAGAGAAGACAGAGAGCTGCAGCTTCCGAACATCTGCCTCCTCATGAGGGAGAGCACATGCAGCCTCATGTCACAGAACTTCTTCCATTCTCCTATAGAATAGATGACCTTTCTTGAAAATCCCAAAGACTTCTGTTTTCTCCTCTGTTGTGTGATCACCTATAGATAATATCATTATAGGCACTGACGTAATTTATTCAGTTTTTTTCTGCATTCACAACTGGCACAACTGGGCTCAGGACAATGGGTTTTTCTGATGCATAATATAAAAACGGCATCAATTAAAAAAAAAAAAAGCGAAACTGAAAGACAACTAAAAAAATAAGAGAACTTTGCTGAGGAAGAGGCTTTGAAGACATCCCATCACGCTTGTGGTAGTTATCCTTGAATTAGTCACGTCAGGAGTCCAAGCCAAGGCAAATGGCACTAGCAGGTGCTGAATGACCTGTCCCTCCAGCAAGGGAGTGGCAGCACAGCTACACACCTTGGGTGAGCAGGGGTATTGCATCACAGAAATGACATCACGGTACTTCTGTTTGTCTGGGAGGACAATAAATAGGGAGATGTGAAGTGAAAGGATACTGAGAAAGGCTGAGAGGGGCTGAAAAATCTTCTCCTAACTTCAGCTTGGACCAGCTCCTGTCAAAGGGAAGCACATGGAAAACTTTGTTTGCAGGAACTTTGCAATTTTGCTCTTCCCCACAGAGAGTTCAGCATGCCCATGCCGCATTGCTGGCAGGACACACACCACGGCAAGGTGATGTGCAGAATGCCACAGCTCTAGCAGGTAAGGCCGATGGAAATGGAGAAAGCCATTTTTTGTTCTGTACTCCAATTTTTCAGCCACTTCTCAAGGCTTTCAGAAATACAGGACCCAGAAGTTTTTCCAGACTCATCTGCTACACTGAGCTTTTAATTAGAAGTAGACAAGAAGCTCGAAAAGCCCAGCTGCTGTGAAAACGCTGGAACACCTTGTGAGAAGCAGCGCCTGTCTTCTCTCCTGCAAGCTATTCTCACAGCCCCATCAGCAGGAGCCGATGTTTACCTATTCTCCCTAAATATTTATTAACATGAATTAACAGGTGACAGGTATTTTGACATTTACAAAAGAAGCACTGCTAATTGAGTTGAGAAAAACAAACCTTGAAAGCACCCACCGACCACAAATACACATATACACACAAATGAAGTCTCAATCAGATCTGAAAATCTCCAAAAACGAAACCACTGAGCACACAAAACGTCTTCACTGACTCATCCCTCAGAGAGGCTCCTGAAGTCCTCAGCTCGCCCCAGGTAATCTTCAAAGCATCACACCACGATATCTTTACACGTGTAATAATTAGCGATTGGGTGAAACACTTATCAGTGGTATCACTTTTCGATTAAGATTTTTAGCTGCACTGAAGTCCAAGAAGAGCTGCTTGGCGGAAAACAAATGCTGAGAGCCTCGAGTCTGTGTGGCTCAGGCTGTCGTGGGGACAGAGTGATGCCTTTGTGGGGCTGCGGGGACAGCAGGGCACTGGAGGGACACTGGTGTCCGTGCGGGCACTGAGGACACAGCGGTGTCTGTGTGTGGTTGTGGAGGTTCGGGGGGAGAGCGCTGTCCGTGGTTACACTGCGGGCACAGCAGTGAATGTGTGGGGCTGTGGGGACAGTGAGGACACCGCGGTGCCCGTGCGGGGCTGTGGGGACAGTGAGGACACCGCGATGCCCGTGTGGGCTGTGGGGACACCGCGGGCCCAGGCTCCGGCCGGGCCGTCCCCGCACCGCTCGGTCCCACCGCGGCCGCGGCCATGGCGCTGGCGGCGCCCCCACCGGGCATGCGCGGGGCCCGCTCGGCGCTCGCTCCCCGCGGCCCGCGCGTGCAGCACCGCGGCCAGCGCCCGCGCGCACGGGGCGGGGCGGGGCGGCGCGGGGGCGCGCGCGGGCGCGGCGGCGCGCGGAGCCGGAGCCGGGCACGGACACAGGCGCGCCGAGCGGAGCGCAGCCCAGCGCAGCCCCGATCTCACCCGGCCGAGCCCAGCCGTCGCCGGCGCGATGTTGGACCCGTCGTCCAGCGAGGAGGAGTCGGAGGAGCTGGTGGAGGAGGAGAGCGGCAAGGAGCCGCTGGCGCCCGCCGCGGCGCGGCTCTCGCCCAGCCGCCCCGGCGAGGGCCCGGGCGGCGGCGGTGGCGGCGGCGGTGCCGGCGGTGGTGGGAGCGCCGGGGGGCTGCAGCCGGGCGGGCGCGGCAGCAGCGCGGCGCGGCCCGCCAGCCCCAGCCCCTCGGTGGCCAGCGAGAAGGAGAAGGACGAGCTGGAGCGGCTGCAGCGGGAGGAGGAGGAGAGGAAGAAGAAGCTGCAGCTCTACGTCTTCGTCATGCGCTGCATCGCCTACCCCTTCAACGCCAAGCAGCCCACCGACATGGCCCGCCGGCAGCAGAAGGTACCGGCCGTGCCCTGCCCTGCCCTGCCCTGCCCGGCTCTGTCCTGCCGGCCAGGCCCGGCCTGTCCTCTCCATCACCCAGCTCCGGCTGCTCCCTGCCTGCCGCTGCCCTCCTGCCCCCTGCCATCCGCCCACCTGCCTGCCCCTGCCTACCTACCCCCAGTTTGCCTACCCCGCTGCACGCTCCCCTGGGTCCCCCTCTGCCTGCATCCCAGCCCACTCTTCGCCTCTCCTGCTGCTCCCCAGGCCTGCAGCTGCCCGGGCACCCCAAGGGCACTCCCGGCACAGGGCACCTTGGGCCCACGTGGTGCGGTTTGCTGGCAGCAGCGCTGTCCCGGGGCTCGGGGAAGCCCCCTGACCCCTTGTCACCCTCTGTGCTGCTCCCCGACATGGTTTCCCACGCAGAGCCAGCGCGGTGACATATATCATTGCTTCTAGTTACGCAACATTGTGATTCGGGAAGTTTGGGATGTTGGCCATCTAAAGGTTGTCGAAAGGAGAGAGATGGGTTATGTTGCTGGAAAACACCAGGCGCGTGCTGTTGCCTCCTGCAAAGGGACTCCACAACTCCATGCTTACTGCAAAGTTTGCTGAACTGGGAGTGCTGGCACTGACTTGGGGAGTTGCTGAGTTTCATTTCAACTTCTTGCAAGTGTTGTGTGTGGTGAGCTCCCCAAGAGCTGCTTTCCGGCAAAATGCGGCAGCAGAGGTTTGTGATGAAGTCTCTGCCACAGTCCTGACTCTTCCTCCCCAAGTGCGTCACCACAGCAGGGCCGCGTGCTGCTCCAAGCAGAGGCTGGGCAGGAGCACTTTGCCTTGTCTCCCCATCTCCAGGAGCCATCCTGGAGCTTGTTTCTCCTCTAAGGCACAAGCTCATGGGCCAGGGCAGAAATTAAGTTTCTCCTGGATGTGGACACAGGCGTCTTTCAGTCACATGCAGCCAACTTTTTTCCCTGTGGCAGTGAGAGTTAGGTCTGTGATGTAATGTAGCTCTCTGGAACAGCTGGCCGATTTTTTGTCACCATTTTCAGTTGAGTTTCTTAGGCTGCAGTTTTAGCCTTGATACTGTTCTGTGTTCAGAAATGACCTTTACGATTCAGGCAGACTCCTGGATGTATTGATGCAAACGACATTCAGTTCTGCTACACCACAGGACTATTATTAGTCATTGCAACATACGGAGGTAGGAAAGTGTATCCGTACTGTATCATGTAGTTTAAAGGCAATATAGGACAATCTGGTGTAGCTGGAAGGTTGAATGATCTGCTTTTGTTTGCTGAGCAAAGTACATAGCTGAAATTATAGCCAGGTTTGGAGTTTCTTTTATCTGTTCTTTTTGCCTACAACCCTTTTCAACAGATTGTGAATTTCCAAAGTCGTCTTGGCTTTTGTTTCCTGTGCAACTTCTTGATAGAGAAAGATAATGAAATTCAGGTTATTGTTAGTTTCACAGAAATAAAACCAAGTAAGTTCTGCAACTGTTTCTCATATGAAAGTGAACTGAAATTGACAAGTATTTTATCCAAAGGCGCACGCAGCATCTTAGCAGTCCAGAGAAGAGTGGCTGGGAAGGACAGTTTATAGTCCCTGAAATCAAAATAGTTCACTGTGAAAGGACAAGAGAGAAGGGAAAGTGAAAAGGTGGCGAATACAGTGCACGTGAAACAAAGAAATTAGACGTAATGAGAAAAATTACAAACTGGCAGCAATACTCAAGGGTATGTGGAAGTTACACTGGATCATGGGAGGAAATAATCCATTCTCTGTGAAATAAAGAACATAGGGAAGCATGTCTGGCTTTTTAACATAGATCACTAAAATAGCTGCGTCTTAGGTGCTGACCATCTCCCCTCAAACTTAGCAGTGAAGCGGAATTGGGAAAGCTAAAGCTAACATGATAACACATGTCAAATTTAATTCACTCTTTTAAAGGTGAATTAATTCTTTTTTTCTTCTCTGTATCCCTGTATTCAGTTGTCATGCTGGGATAGATCCTTGCCCGTTTTTCTTAGTCATGACTCCTACTGAAGTCAGTCAGTGGACTGCTGGAGCCTGGAGTTTGTTGCCGAACTTCATGTGCTCCTCTGCTTTGCTTTCCTCACACATCCCTCTGGGAAAGTGCACCTTTCCTGCTCTGATTGGAGGGGGACCAGGGAGTGAAGGTGTGGGACTTGTTCCCTCTTGAGCTTCAGCTGCAGAGTATTGTTTGGGTCTTCAGTAGTGATGAAAATACAAGGTGCTCAAGACTCACTAGAGTGGAACAAATGCATTTTGCTTCTTAGGGGAAAGGTGAGAGAAAACTGGGTTTTAGTCCTGCTCTAATGGGGCTGTTGGGTCAGTTTGCTCATTGGCAGAGAAGGGATAAACTGCTTTCTTTGCCATGTGCCGTTTGCCTCTCCACCTGCATAGTCCACTGTTTGCCAGGGAGGTGTGTCGTCCTTGAAGAAACGGGGAGCAGAAGACCCCCAAGCACTGTCATTTGCAGTCTCCAGGCTGGTGTGCAGAACCACGCTCCCTCCTTTCCCAGTGCTGCTGGTCAGACAGAGCTGCTTGACCCACTGCATGTGTGGGCCCCTGGAGATGCCAGGGCCTGACCCTTCCCATCTGCCCAGTGCAGCCACTGCCCCTGGACAGGGCATCTGGGACACCCACTGGGGCTCTGCCCAGGTGAGGGGACCTGGCTTCATGCCAGGCTGCTCAGAGCCCACACCCACGTCAGGGAGGTGCTGTGCAGCCACCACAGAGGTGTGTGGGCAGAGCTGTGCAGTGGTGATTTGTCCCCAGTCCCGCTCAGCAGGTTCTGCCCAGTGCTGGAGGGAGAAGGATGAGGTTTGGCTTCACCTGGCTCGCAGCTCTCCCATGTAGCACGGGAGATGCTGCCACCCCGAGCACAGCCCAGGCAGGTGACCATGGCTCTGCAGGTGAGGCAGTGAAGCTGTTGCCCTGCAGAGTGGTGTCCTGGCTGGGTTACCTGATTAGTGCCAGCCCATCCCCACGGGAGGACCACAGCTGACATGGGCTGTGGTGCAGTCAGCCCCTGCCAGGCTCACAAAGCCTGGCCAGCTTCATAGCTTCACCTTCCTTGCAATTTTCTCAGTTAAGAAAGCATTGATTTTGTTGTGGCTGCAGCACTGAAGTTCTTGCCCGGGCTGTAGATCGCTGTGGCACCTCCCCTGAGGTGTGTAATCCTCCCTCCTTGGTCCTGCAGCGCTGCTGTGTCAGAGCTGGCTGGTGCCAGGAGCCCCGGGGCTGCGTGCTTGGTGCTGGGAATGCACCAGCACAGCGGGCACTGCTTGTGTAGCCACACACCTGTGTGCAGTCCGTGGGAGCTGGAAAATGCAGCCTGGTGTTCTGCAGCACGCATGAAACACCTTGGAATAAAGGGAACTGTGTTGTTAAGGTGCTGTTGCACCACAAAGGTAATTACCTGCTGTTTGATAAATTAGAATGTATATGAGAGTGAAGAGAGCAGCGGAAAAGTGTGAATGGATGGTGTAGCTGGGTATTTACTGTGTGTGGGCATGACAGCATTGCTTGTTTACACCAGCAGCAAACTCTGTTTCAGATTTCCAGATGAATTCAAGCAGATGTCACTCAGAACTGGTATTTTTTCTTATCCTGACACACCAGAAATTTCAGCAACAGAGTAAAATTTTTTTTTAGATCAGTATGTTCAAGTCTACACCTTTGCTTTTGGTTTATCTTGATGTTTATGGGGTAAGGCTTCACTTGAGTAACTACACATCTGTGATGTCTACCTGTAAGTTCTTTTATTTACATCTCACTAGCAGTATTTCCTAAGGGAAAAGAAGAAAGGCTTATTAGATACCTGCCTGTGCTGTCTTACTTCCCACTTATGTTTCTTTTTTAAGCCACCACTGAATTCCAGGCACATTTGAGATACAGACAGTGGACTGCAAGATACTCATCCCTGAAAAGCTTAGTGAAAACAGGGAGAATTAATTTTTATCTTCTACCCCAGGTGGAAGGAAGGTAGGTGTGTGGGCAGCCCTTACTAGACACTGGGGAATCTGAGCAAGAGATATACTGAACGTGGAGGAAAAGCTCCCATCAGAGCATACAATATTGCTGGACACGGAAGGCTCCAGCCTCACGATGCAGCTCAGGAGGAAAGTGGCTTTGCCAGCTCCATTGCTCTCAGAACAACGTGTTTTATTACTGCAGATGGCACTGAGCTTGGTAATTGCTTGCCCAGGATGTATGTAGTCTTTTCTCTAGCTCATGCTGATTTGTTGGAAGTAGAGTCGAGACGACCAGCCGTGCTTGGTGCCTCTTCCCACTTGATCCCAACTGTCTGAAGCCTTTGGGAGGAGAGCTCAGCTGGCAGCCTAGCGATGTTGGACAAGGTGTGTGTCTGTAGTGATGCAAACCAAGCATCCTTGGATGTGGGTTGTACCTCTTGCTAATTACCTCCCCAGCATGGCAGTCAAAAGGCACGGCAAAGCCCTGGAGTCAGTGTTTGCCCCTTCAAAACAGCATAAACTGAAAACACTTTTTGGGAAAGGGGCAGCATGAAGAACTTGTGAGGAGAAAAAATGTGGGGAGCACATTAGGTCAGACATTGCTGCGGTCGTGGTTGCCGTTGCCTGTTTTCCTTCCTGCAGAGCAAGGGAGTAGGCAGGCAGGAGAGTAAATCAGTTCCCAGTGGGATAAATGTGGGATGAAGAAAGTTCCAGCTTAGTTGCAGATTACCAGGGCTACTCCTGGGAGAAGTGGCTCATGATTTGGGTCCCTGTGTAAGCCTGTGGGATGACGTCAGGTGCATTAGCAAAATTCTCAGTCAAATTCAGCAAAGCGCTTAAGCTTGTGATTTGCTGAATGGTGATTGGTTTAAGCACAGTGCTTAATATAGAACAGGTGTGAGGGGTCAGAAACTGTTAAATTGGTTACAGTGCATCCTAAAATACTGAATTTCTGTCATTTCAGCGGGCACACAGATGCTACAACAGTTAGGAACATAGTAAAGCTAGTGCAGCCTTCCAAATAACCGCGTACTTCTTCCCTATCATGGGTTGGCTTGCTACTCTCATGCCATATTTACACAAGTTCTCTCATAAAACCACCAACACATTGCTCTTCTGGGACAGACCCTGACTCAGGTGGTGTTGGGACTTGTTTTAGCAGCTTTCTGCTTGAGGAATTTGTTTTTGTGGTCAGATTCTATTCTGCTGGCCCCCAGAAACCCTTGGAGATTTTTGATTTTCTCAGCTCTGGAGGGCAAGAGAGGTAAAGATGATGCTCTGCTTGTTTTCTGTCTGTTCCTCAGTTGCTGTCTAGTGCTGTTTATGAAGGACATGCAAGGTCCAGGCAGCTCACAAACATGAGCTGGGCCTCTTGCACAGCTTTGTAGTTGCAGCAAAGCTTGCAGGATAATTATTAGTGCTATGCCTATACAAACCTATACATCACAATGAGGAGGAAGGTCTGGCACATCTGAGATGCTGTGCTGCTTAGCAGTGTGGAGTGCAGAATGTGATTATTCTGCTCAGATTGTCTGGAATCTGCAGAAAACGGTTATTTTCAGTTAAAACACTTACCATTTATTTTGCCAGTGCCTTATCTTAATTTAATTCTAGGAGATATTAAATATTTGTCATACTTCGGCTATTTATATACTTGCAGCTTATTGGATTGTGAGCAGGTAATTAAATAGGCTGTGAGCTTGGTCTTTGGCTGCTTTAAAACTTTGCAGTTTCTGATCCATACCCTGACATTTCAATTATTGTGGGTGGCACCTGTTGGGCCAGAGATGTTATGAACTAAGAGCAGAGAAGTCTTATCAGATCATGCAGCTCCAAGCCCTGCTAAAGCCATCGTTTCCAAAAGGTGTAATTTATGGCCTTGCTTTGCATAGTCTAGACACTCTCCCTGAAGCACTTTGCCTCTTGCACAACTTGTAATTCCTTCTGCTGAATGGTGACTCACTTGTTCGCTGTTCACCTAAGTGGAAAGTGGTCGGCAAGTCATTTCCCTATGCAATTTTTTGTTAGCTGGAGAAATTTTTAATTTGTTTTAGCTTGTTTAGCAGTAGCAGCCTGGCCATCACAACTCTGCTACTAGCAGTGTGTGTATACAACCCCACAGCTACTGCCAGTGCTGTAGTCCAGGGTGGTACAAGGTAAACATCCTATTTCTGTTTCATTATGTAAACTTGATCAGTATGTTAAGAATAATCAATATTCTATGATCAACAAAGCTGTTGCTTGGGTGGTGTTGATGTGAATCCAGCCAGTGGCTTCAGCAATGCCAGGGGTTCACCCACAAAGTGATCTCTAGAAATCACATATTTTGTGTGTCTTTGAGAATTAAGACTAATTAAAACAGTGGAGTTCCCTTGAAAGAGAAGACAAGGGGATGTTCCCTGGTGGTTGCCTCCGTTTGTGGCCCAGGAGGATGGGCTGGATTTGATGGATGGCCCCTCAAAGGTCTTCTGTTTCTGGAAGTAGAGCAGGGTGAGGTCCAAGGGAAGGTGCCACCTCACTGCCCAGCTCTTTTAGAGCGTGGTGTGGGCATGGCAGGACAAGCAGAATTGTCTCCTCACCTTGGATGCTCCTTATGCAGGTGGCACCACCAGCTCCCAGTGGGTCAGAATTGGGGCATCTTTCTTGAAGGGCATGATCCAAGGTCCAGCAATAGGGTCCAGCTGCCTCTTCATGAGGATGGGAGAGGGGATATGCAAGAGCTGGAAGGTTCCTGGGGAGTTCCCCTGTGTCATCACCTTGTAGGTACTGACGAAAATATGTGGAGCATCCTAACCTGGGACTTGCTTAGGAAGAAGTTATTTGTGGGTACACAGGATATTTGCGTTGCTTCAACTGAATTTTCCTCTGAATTGCGTGGGCTTCATTCCTAAAACTGGGCATAAAGTGCAGTTGCTGAGTGCTTGATGCTAACCTTTTGAAATTGTTGTTTGAAAAGGTGCTTTTAGTGATAATATTTGGTATTGTTTGTCAGTGATTCAGGCTGATAAAGTCAGACGTTTCGTAGAATTTAAACACCTGAGTCAAAATGTCATGCAAATATTTATTCAGCTTGGGGTAAGTGATGCTGTGTTTGTAGTTGTCGTAGTTCAAAACCTGTCTGTCTACTTCAAAGTAAAGTTGGGAGCTTGGACTTTCAGTAGTGTCAAGTGTGTAGTGACCCTCATGGGCGTCTCCCCATACCCAAATGTTAATATTTGATGAAGAAACTTGATGAAATCTAGGTTTAGTCATGTTTTTCCTGGCCAGAAGGGTGGATTTTTTTTAATGACAGTGCTGCAGTGCGTTTATCTTTGGGGACTGGCAATGCAATGTGCAGATCTCAAAAGAACCCCATTGACTTTGGGAGGACTTTGGGCTGATGCCACAATACATTTGTACAAATACCCTGGCAAACAGGGCTCATGGTCCAGCAGTGGCCTTTTGTGATCTCGTGTGCTAAATTAGGGTGACATTCACACAAGGACAGGGTGCTTTTTGACTTTCTAAAGTGAAGAGTCTTCAAATCTAGCTTAGTCTGTAGACCCCCTGCAGACCACTTCCTGCTCCCTTTTGGGCTGGTGTTTAGATCCACACTTGATAATTCAGGATTAGCATTTATGAACTGGATCTGATCCTATACAAGCATGGAGCAGAGTGACCCTGTCCCTGCAAGTCTATCGCTCACTCTTTGTCTTCAACCAGGTGAAGAATCTTGGGGGAAAAAACTCAATAAACTTTCTGGCAGTGGAAAAGAAGCACCTGTGTTGGATGTTGTCGTTGCCTGATGCACTTCTGCAGGAGAAAGAAGCCTTGTGTCCAGAGCAGCTGCAGCACCGTGGTGTCCACAGGCTCAGTTCAGTCCCTCGGAGCAGGGATAAAAGGGGGTGGTTTGGCTCCCAGTTGGCCATCCAGTACAGGGCAGGAAAGTTACAGGGAGGAGAGGCTGTTTTCCAGGCACACGTCTTTAGGAGCTATTGATAGAAGAAGGTATTTGTTAAGAAATGTCTTGTTGAAAAAGTCTCACAGGTGCCTCGTAAAGAGCATCAGCAGTGTCTGTTCTAGCGTTTGAATTTGCTCCTGAGCACCCAGGGAGCTGGAGAGAATGGTGCTGGGAGTTTGCAGATTCTCTAAGTCTGTAGCAACCACTGAGGTCTGTTAATTGCAGTGTGTGTTTTCAATCAGTGAGGTGTGCGTGGCTCACAGACTCCTGTAGGATGCCGTTCTCCCTTTCCTGGGGAATTTGTGAAGTTACCAAGGCAGATGATGATAACTTGGAGTAGCCCTGCAGTGCAGAAGGCTTCAATCCTGTGGAGGGATTTTGCAAATTTAAGCATCCCAACATGTGGGCACAAACCACAAGTTTTTTCCCACCTCCACAATCCAGGGGGGCAGCCCCTTGCTTTCCTTGGAGCCCCTCAGAGAGGGGCAGTGCTTTGCCTTTGTTGGTAGGGATGTGGGTGTGTGCATGAGGGTAATTTCAGAGCCTGCGGTGTCACAGCTAACATGCAGACTCTGGTTGGGACAGGAGAGGACAAGGTGCCTGGCTGGTGGCATCCTGGTGAGATAAAGGGTCTTGGGTTTGACACTTGGCCGTCGGAGGGAAAATAGACCTGTGCTCCTAAATAGAGCTCCGTGCTCAGTGATGTTGGTTGAACAGAAGGCACCCACCCATCTGATTTCCAGCTGGTGCTTTGCTCGGAAACAAACACTTATCCTAAGGAGTGGTTTGGAGGAGCCCTGTCCAGCCAGTTGGCCAAGTGAACCTAAATACTGCGAAGACACTTGGGGAAGAAATTTCTGGGCTTGCTCTGGCCAGCCTTGACATGTGGCTGGTGTGGGTGTCTGTGGAAGGGAGAAGCTTCTCCATGAGCAGCCAACCAGATGCAACCTGTATTCCATTTGGGGCTCCCCTCGGGTGTCCCTGTCCCTGTCTGATGGGTGTGGGCTGGGAAGGAAGGAAGAAGCATTCTGGTGTTATGTTTTAGGCACAGAAAATACTGGATGATTTGGGAACAATTAGGTGCAGCCATCCAGAAGTTCTGTCGGACTGCTGCTGATGCTGCCAGGGGCTGTAGCTTTTGCAAGGAGGGAGTTTCGCTTTGCCTGGTGTGCTGTTGCAGGAGGTCAGCTCCTCCCACACCTCAGCAGCAGAGGATTTAGGCAGCTGGAAGGTGATGTGGGTATCACATAAGCAGAACATCAAACAAAGGGCATCAAACAAAGGGCATCTTATCTTCTAAGATGATAAATACCTATTCCTAATTCAGCAAGAGGGCACAAATGCTTGGCATGTTGCATGTGACGAATGTGCTTTTACTGTCTCCACCCCTAGACTTCCCTCCTTCCTAGCACACTGCTCCCATTCTTCTTGCAACCAGAGATGACAGACTCATCCCTGCCTCGGAAGGAAGCTAATGGGGTGACGCAGCAGGAGCCAGCTGCCGTGCTACCTGCATGGTGACAGTGCAAGGAGGGAGGAAGGACACAGCCAGCACTTCTTCAGCCACGGGCGAGGCTGCGTGACCCGAGAGCGGTGCACGCTGCAAAAACCAGCACTGTGCCTCCCACCCTGGCTCCAGAGACCCTCTGCCAGCGAGACCTCTAGGCAGAAGCCATCTGCTGCTGTTATCTGGGGACGTGCAGCTGTCTGAGCTTCACGGGGTTGGTTTTTGGTGCATAGCCAAGAGCTAGCTGGAGTTAGGACTGCAGAGACTTTGTGTGTGCTCAGTCATTTGCGAGGGCAGAGCAGCTCCCGAGCATGAATTGATGCCGATGCTCTGCGATGGGAAAGAACAGGGAGCAGGGAAGGGCACCAGGCCTGGCTGAGGGAGTTTGGAGTTGGGAAGTGTCAGCCTTGTCCCTGCCTTTATCAGGTGTTTGGTGCTTCAGTCTGCAAACTTTCCTCCTCTGGAAGGGTGCCTGTGAAGGAGCTGGGCAGGGAGGAGGGATTGCTGACGCTTCTCAGGGGTGGCTGTGTTTTCCATATCCCATTTCCTCTGCATCAGGCATGCCCAGGGCTATGCAAGGATGGTGGAGAATAATACTTTTCTAGCCTCTAGCTGTCTCAAGAGAGAGCTGGTGTCCTCAAAAGACTTGAGTTGGTCGTGCAGTGGTGGATTGTGATGGCCAAGGCTCTGCCTGGTACGATTTCTGCTTGTTGATGGGCTCCTGGACTTCAGTGGTACCTTCTACTCTGAAAGATGTTGGCTGTAATTCTGCAAAGACCCTACCTCTGCCTTCAGCTGGGGTCTCATGGGTTTTATCTATTCCAAGGGCTGCTTCTTTCCCGGAATCTCTCATGACACATTCCCGCACAGCCTGAGCCACATGCCCAGCAGGGAGAGTGGCAGTTGGTGCATTTGTTCCAGCCTGACTGGTGTAGGGAGGGAAGGCTGGGCAGGGAATGGCATCAGAGAGCCTGTTTTTTAAACAGCGAGCTGCCTGCTTGCACCAGCTACCGTGAGCCTGCATGGCTGAGCCATGGGCATCCCCTCGAGGGCTACACCAGCCTGGGGAGGGGATTATGAGTGGAGCAGAGTGGTGGAGTGTGCCTGAAGCGTGGGTAGGGAACAGAAGCAGCATGCCGGTGGCATGATGGAGGGTGGGGGAAGTGAATTTGGCACATGAATTACACTTTTAAACTTTTGCTTGTTTTTAAGTGCTGTTGCAAGTGCATGTTCTTGTGCAAGGGTTATGAACTGAGCAGGACGGGGTCTCTGTGGGTGTTGTTAGATTTCTCCATCAATAGTGAAAACCACTGAAGTGCCTGGACTCCAGTGCCATACACGTTGCTGGCTGATGTAAAATGGGTGTTTCTTCCTAAGGCTGCATTGCATCCCTGCTGCTGAACTTTTATTTGGAGTTCCTCAAACTATGACCTCTGAAACCTCTGTGGCAAAGCTCCTGCTTGGTACATATTTCATGCAGCAGGATGTGAATGATAGAAATTCTTCCTGTAATTTCATCTCTCTGTAAACTCCCTTTTCTCAGCTTCTGTCGCACACCAAAATATTCCGTTCTGCACAGAAGTCACCCCAAAAGTGAATCAGATCCTGCTGAGCAGGACAGTCTTCCCACCACCTATTTATAGTGCATGCAATTATCCTCCATGCATCTCGGAATTCTAATTGCCTTTTTATTGCTGTTTAGTAGTGTGTTAAAGGTTTTTGAATGCTCATGCCTTGTTTTCTCATTAGCTCTATTTATTCCTCCTTTGGCTCCCTTCCTCAACCTCATCAAATTTAGCGTCTTCATGCCTCCAGGGCCTTGGACAGCTCTGCCACTTCTGACTTCTCCCGTGTCCTCGCTTGTGTTGCTGCTCCAGATGTTTTGTGTTCCCCCGTCTTGCTCTGACGTGCTCTTGGGGCCTGTCTCCTGGAAGGGGTGCTGTGCCTGCTGTGATGCCCTGCCAGCTGCTCCTTTGCTGGGCAGGGTGGCTCAGGGACAGTGCCTTGGTGTCTCTAAGGAGCCCTGCAGGGCTGTTTAGTGTGGTGAGGCTGCCCAGGCAGTTAGGGGCAAGTACACGATTTTCAACTGGGGAGCAATGGTCAAGAGTCTGGGGAGCAGCTGGTAGTAGGGACTGGGAGTTGGTAAGCCAGGTGGGAGGCTGGTGCTGTGGCCTGGGGTCCCTCACATGGGTTTGTTTTGCCTGGGTGACCCTGGAGCTACTGTGTCACCAGTGGTCCCCTGGTGACACGGCCCTTCTTTAAAGCCACGGTCTCTTGGGCTGGGGGCACATCCAGCTGTTATCACTGGGATTGCTTTTTTTCGTGCTTCATGTGTACCCTGTACCAGCTTTCACCTGATGGGGTTGTACAGCACCTGGAACCCTTCTGGGTCACTGGGGACAAGCAGTAACCCGTGTTTGTCTCCTGTAGTCTCTTGAGTGCAAAGTCCTTTACAATGTTGTTTGCTTTATGTTTTAGCCTTGTTGTGTGGCATTTCCATAGCTCAGATTAATTTAATTATCCCCTGAGGTGCTTGCTTGCTCACAGTTGTCCAGGACTTTATTGCCCTCCTCTTGTGTATTGAGGAGCCCACACAAATCTGAATCATCAGTAAATGTAATCACGGTGTTTGATGTTTGTTCTTCCAAGTCCGTGATATGTACAATGAATGAAACTGGCCTTAATACCCATCTGTGCCTCCCCTTTCAGCACTTCTTATGTTCCAACATGCTTATTTTCTGTGTACAGCCCTGCCACTCAGTCCTACCAGCATTTGTATTGACCAGAGGAATTAATGTTTTATGTAAAACTGTATCAAAAGCTTTCTCACCCCATAGGTAATTTATGGCCAGAGCTTGCCTTCAGCAACCTTAGCATGTCTGTTAAGCACAGTGTCTGCTCGGGGAGGGCTGAGTTCAGTAGCCTGCAGTGCTCTGCAGGTTGGGGCTGAGGACGGGTGAGTGCTCCGTGCTGCCAGCCAGCATCCAACATCCCTGCCTGTGGCTGGTCTCTGCCTCCGACACGGTGGCACTTGTGACATGGGCTGTGCCGCGTTACTCTAGGCTGGCATCCTCATCTGTGGGCTCTGGCTGAGTGTGAGGGTTCGTTAGTCAAGAAAATTACTGGACTGAAACAGGGCCTGGAGCTTCCTGATCTCAGCGGGGGTTTGCTGTTTCGGGTTCCTTGTGAAAGGTGAAAGCAAAGGCAGAGCTTGGCTGTTCGGGCACTAACTGGGGGCTTGAGCTTGGGCCAGGTTACAGGCTCGGCTCTCTGCTCACTTCTTCACAAGCTCCCACAATTATCCAGATCTTTCTCAAGCTGTTGTCAATAAGAAGGTGATGAAAATATTTCTCCTTTCTCCATAGAGCACTGGAAGATGGTGAGAGCTTACGAGATGCTGAGTTAATTGCTCGGTGCAGGATGGAGGTCCGGGGGAGCGCTGGGGCTGGACTCAGTGAGAGTGGCTGTGCTGCAGCTCAGACACACACAGACACTGAGCACCAGGGGCTGCTCCTTCCGTGACTTGCTGTGTCCTCCAAGCAGCTTCTACAGCTGCTCCCTCTTAAAATAAGACAGTTAATAGTCTTGCATAATTCATGCTTACAAGTTGTACACATTCAATGATAGAAGGAGCCGATGTTTAATTTACGCACATGGGGCTTCATATAGATCCTAACAGCTCTGCGCACAACAGCCATGCACCCTTTCCTTCTGTTTGTGTTTGGGCAGGTGGACAGCAGGCTGCCTGCTATTTCCATAGGCAGGGCAGTGCCTGGCTTTTCTGCAGCCTGCTCCTCTGACATTTCCTGAGCTTGTCATGGGTGCTGCCCTCCTTCAGGAGGGCACAGGAGGGAGAACTGCGCTGTAGTGCAGAAGCAGGACAGGAAAATCTTCATCCTTATTTCTCTCAAAACCCAACTGCTGTATGAAAGGAAGGCAGCCTGGAGTCCTGAGCCTGGATTTGCATTGCTGGGAGTCTGTGGAGTGAGGCTCTGCTCCTGAGGGGCTCTCTCAGGA
Organism: Acanthiza pusilla; assembly: GCA_036630365.1. Taxonomy (NCBI): domain Eukaryota; kingdom Metazoa; phylum Chordata; class Aves; order Passeriformes; family Acanthizidae; genus Acanthiza; species Acanthiza pusilla. Next base: position 7,327,531 of record JAXCHO010000001.1, read on the forward strand.
TGCATATGGATGGGCTCTGGCTGTCCTTGCTTGGGGCGCTCTCGGTGCAAACCGTGGCCTTCAGATGTTTGCGATCTGGTGATGGCTCAGGCTTCAGGGACAGCCAAACCGTGACTAACAGGGGCTGGACATTTAAAGTAGTGTAGCAGCTCAGCTGTCCTCTCTTAAAGCCCAAATGAACAGGAGAAGAGTAAGACCACTGATTCTTTCCTCAGCCCAAGGCACGAGAGCCAGTGGCCAGCCAGAAGCAGCTGCCTTGCTGTTTGGTTGCTGCAGGTTTGGGAGGGAGTTACAGCTGCTCCAGTAGTGTGGCAAATCATCTCCATTTATCTTGTGGTGTTATGCCTTGATGATGTCAGATGGTCTCCTTACATTGCATATATATTCAGACTAAGCAAATCACAGTAGTTTTCCTATTAAAATTTAATGATGAAAGATGACACTTATAAGTGATTTCTTTTCTTTTTCTTCTTTAACCAGTTGTTTTATTTGCTGTATAACCCTCATGCTAATGGCCATAATCTTTCCTTGCTGTGACTCAGGAGAACAGATGTGCCTTTTGAATTTATTTTTTTACCTAGACAACATCTTCATGCTGGTTTGTTTGGTTTTTTTTACAGCTCTGATTACTTGCTTTGCAATGCTGTGACCTATATTCAAGGTGAAACTTGTGATAAATACTTGCTTTGGGGAGAGAGGAACAGCTATGTTTTTGAGAAGATTAAGGTCTGTCAGGCAGCAATCCTCATTTCAATTAGACATCAAAATGCAAATCATCCAGACTTCAAAGTATGTCAAGGTGAGAATAGAAAGGACTTTAATACATTCTGAGATTAAGTTGAAATCCATGAGCAGTTTAATTGTTCTTGGTTAGTTATGCTGTCTAGGAATGGTGTGGGGGTAAGTCACAGTTGTGCAAGGAAGTCCTTCAGAGATATTTTTAGTCCCAGGATTTCAGGAGCTGGAGGAAGGATTTGTTCCCCTGGATGCTTGGGAGGCTTTGCTGGCTTTGAAAGGGTGAATGACAGAGCTTGGGCAGTGGGAAGACTGATGTATTTTTTTACTTTCTGCTTGAAGAGATTAGCTATGGTTTTATGAAATGTAAATGAAATTTCTGCTCTTCATTCTCTTTTTTTTGTATCTCCTTCTGACTTCTCAAGCAAACATTAACGAAAAAGATTGGGGGTGAGAACTAGCAAAAAAACCAACTTGTCCCTGTTGAAACCATGGGTACAAGGTCATAGCTGTTTATGTAACAAATCTCACAGAATTCAAAAAATGTCCTTGGTGTCGTCTTGTGCAATTTTTCAGAGATGTTTATGGAGTCACAGCACTACTTTGCACCACGAATTGTAGCCATACACTGTAATTGTGCCTTGTGCACCTCTTTGTACGCAGTTTTGATGAGCATGATTTGTAGATATGACACAGAAGCTTAATGAAAAAATAGCAAAGTTGCGAATTATACATCTCTCTTGTTTAAAAAACATTTAATTATGTTAGCATGTAGACTTTGAACTAGAAGAACTTCTGTAGACAAAGAAACTCTCTAAATGTCTGTGTTTGTGAGAGCTGGACCTTGTGTGAAGAGCATTTGCAGCCACCTCATATCACCCACTTCCCAAGGGAGCAAAGCAGCCATGAGTTCCCCATGGCTGGCACATCTCCCTGGGCCCCGTGGGTGGATCTGGGCATTGCTCTTGGGAGATGCTGTGCCTTGGTAACCCAGCAGAGGTGGGAAGGGCTACAAACAGGGAGGCAGAGGCAAAGAAACAGCCTCCTGCATCATGCGGGCTGCTGCTGAATCACTGTTTATGCTGTTTCCGTACCTGCTGACTCGGTGCATGGAAATAGGGTACCTCTATTTTTAGTTCTTACCTTGTGCATTCATGCACATGCACACTGAAATTATACTTTTTTGTGATGGGAACAGTTTCTTGCCTACACAGGGAAAGTATTTCAGAGTTATGGCACAGTAATGATTCCCGATTTCTTCCCTTCCTAAAATCATCTGCGCAAGGAGAGAGTGGGGAAGAGCTGCTTGCTCACTGTAGTAGTAAAGTAGCATGGGGTGCCTCGGCATTGCCTTTCCAGTCGAAGCCATCCAGCTATGGTCCTGCCCCACTGCCTTTCTGGCGGGAGAATTGCAGCTGCCAAATTTTATTCCATACCCTGCTGGCTTCTTTTACCCTCTCCTTTAGAGCTTTCTTGGTACCTAAATATAATTTATCAACTATTGCAGCACGACCACAGTGTTTTGGTTTGTTGCTGTCAGTTTTTACTCATCTGTGATGTATTTTGCCCATGTTGATGCTAGTGGAGCAATGTTGAGCTCTATCAGCAGAGGGGAAGGTCCCAAGATGAAAGCAGCACATTTGTGTTGGCAAGGGTTGTGTGTTGGCTGTTACCTGCTGCTGCATTAGTTGTGCTGTGAAAACAGGCACCGCTTTTGCATATGAGCTGGGGCATTGAGGTGAGGCAAAGCAGTGACTTGTCGGTAGCAAAAAGTCACTCTTTTCACTGGGGACAAGATCTGGTTTATTTTGTTAATGCCGCAGAAAGCCAGTGGTTACTGGTGGAACATTCCAGTGAAAACAAGGCTTTCTCATTCTAGTGTGTTAGGATTGACAATGGCATTTTGGGAAGAGAAGAAATAAAAAGTGCTCTGCTTTTCAAAGGCTCTGTCACCCGTGTGGCAGCAGCTTTGTGACACTGTCTGTCCTCAGCTGCTGCGACTTCAGCAGCCGGGATTCCCCAGAGCTGATGAGATTATTTGACTCAGTGATATTCTTTAGAAGATGCATTATTCCCTCTCTGGTGTCATCCTGGTGCACAGTGGTGCTGGTCCTGCCACCAAAAAGGAGTCGGTGCTGCTGCTGCTGTGAAGTCACACATACATTGACTGCAAACTGACCTGAGAGTTCTGTTCCCATGTAAGGAAGTGTGACAAAAGGCTCATCAGGATTCCTGCCTTAAAATCCTGTGTCCAAAACCTTAATGCTGTACTTGGCATCCATGAGGTTCTCCTAACTGCCCTCTTGGATTTGCTCTCAGGAGAAGGTGGCAGGGGAAGTGCTGCTGCTCCTGAATACAGGGCAAAGTTTGGCATCGGCTGGGGGGAATCGTGGCTTTGACCCCAAGGTCTCTGTAGCTTTCTGGAAAGTGTGGTTGCTAAACTGCCATCTCCCATCAAGTCTCGTGTCTTAAGCCACTTGCAGCAGACCCTGCCACAGCCTTGTTTTCCTTAGCCAGCTTGTTCAGAGTCTCAATATCCAGAAATTAGTATTGCCTCCAAATCCAGGTCCATTTCTTAAATAGCCATTTACTGTGCTGTGCGAGTTTGGTCTGGCCAGCGAGAATGACTTAGTGATTCGGTACTCACTGTGGCCCAGTGATGCCTGATGTCTTTTGGCTCCTTTGCTGCCCTTTGTCATTACAGAGCCTTGGCACCCACACCCAAGAGAGTGTGGTGTCCTTGTGAAACCCTTGCTGGTCCAGTTTCTGTCCTTGTTTCAGGGATATTAGGAATGAAGCAGTCGTTTGCATTGCTGCAGAATAATTTTCTGACTCCGGAGCCACGCATACAGCTGCAGCACATTCACTCCTCGTTGCACACACAGCCCCAGCTCTTCCTGGTGTGAAAAGCCTGCTGAATTGTTTTAAAACATCACAGCAGGAAAGAGCTTTGTTTCCCATACTCCATCATTTATGTCAGCCCAACTTGTGAGCTGTTTGCCAGAAGTACACGCATGGATGTGAATATATTGGCTTTACATGGACCTGTTTTCTACGTGTTTGTGGCTGCCCTGTGGAGGAGCATCACCAGCCAGTGCTGGAAAACTCCTGTAGCAAAAGAAGGGAGAAAGGGAAGAGGAGAGCTGAGGAGAGGGGGGAGGCAGGTGCTCATCTTGAAGTAGGAACACCATTTGCTTCTGCTTCACCTCCCTACAAAGAGACAAGGAGGGCCTTTGGACTGTGCAAGGACACTTCCTCCAGGAGGTGGGAATAAGGTAGAGCCAGGGCTACCCAAGAGTAGCTGTTTACAAGCAGATCTATGGTACCTCTCAGTTTTGGGGGGAGAAACGCTGAAGGTTTGGGTGCTTAATGTCCTTTTTTTCCAGACCTCAAACTGAAATGCAAATCTTTTCTCCCCAAAGATGTTTAAATCTAAGCCTCAGGAGGCTGAAACAGTGTGCAAGGAGCCCCAGCTCCCCCTGAGGCTTCAATTTTCGGGATTATTCAGAGATTTGCAAATTAGAAAGGTGCTGAAACCAGTTGCCTTGAGCTTTAGTGGAAAAGCATTTGATGGTATGTGGCATCTTGCAGCTTAGTTCCCAGGCACCGTCCCCTGTCAGTGGTACTTTTCCATCACTGATGCTGTCGGTGGCCAGAGCTCTCTGCTTGGCTTATAGCCACGCTCTTATTTAAGGCACAGAGAAACCAAGGCAAGGGGAAGAGAGGCTGAGCACAGCCTGTGCAGAGAAGGTGCTCCCAAATCAGTGCTGGCTGCCAGCTCTTTCCCCACTGTGCCCAGGGAGATGCCAGTGACTGTGCCAGGGATGTTCTGGTGCTCGGCACGGGCTGTGGGATGTCTCGTTGGACACCTGAGCAGAGGGCTCGTGGGTCAATACCTCGTTAGAGCAAAGCCATGTGCCTGCCTTGCCTCTCTGCTCTCTAATTGCTGCCTCGTTGCTTCCTATCTGCATCCAGCGAGCAAGCTGCCCGACGGTTAATTACTCCTCTGGTCTGAGTGCTGTATTATAGTCCATTCTGTCAATACTAATTGTTTTATAGAAATATGAAGTACCTCTTCCCCTTTCCTCCAAGGACTTTGAGACACAATGTGGGCTTTAATGATATCATTCTCCCTTCTGTCCTTCATTTTCCTGTGAGCAGGAAAATATCTCCCATTTTCAATGGGCACTTAGGGTATCTGTTGGAGAGCCACAAGCACTCTGCTTTTGGGGTCTGTTCCTGTGCCTTCCCAAAAAAGCTCTTTCCTTGCCCTAGTACCTTTGGTGCTGTGTATTTATAACTAATCAATTGCAACCCAAGATCAGAACGATGATTATCATTTGTCCTGATGAATCCAGGCAATCCTTCTGTACATTGTTCCCTTCCTAGGTGGGGTTTCTTTTTCCTCTTGCTTTTCAACCTTCGGTTTAATAAATAGGTGCAAAAGACTAAGTAACTTAAGCAGGGGTTTTAGGTGGGCATCTATGGAGAGTGCACACAGTAGAATGTAAGGGTAGAACATAAGGAAAATTCTCCCTTTCAGGCATGAAAATTGTCAGCTCTTGGCATTCAGTACTGCATGTACTTGCACTGAGCGAAGTGGTCAAGGTGGGCAGCCACTGGTGATGGGTCTTTGCAGGGGATTTATAGTTTTTGGGGTTTTTAAAAATTTTTTTAAAAATTTATTTATTTTTATTTATTTATATGTTTTTATTGTCCTGGAGTAAACACCAGAAAAACCTACATTCATTCCTAATTAAAGTAAATTTAAATGTGCCCCACATATTGATGTTCAGGTGAAGCAGTGTGTTTGTAGTGACTAATGTTTTGGGGCTGTGCTCTGGTTCTCTTTGCCTCACTGGAGGCTTTGCTGTTAGCTTTTGTCGTTAGTGGCATTGCACAGAGCAGGATGAATTCCCAAGTGAGCACCTGAGATCTGTGCTATCTGTCATGCAGAGATGAAACAGGAAAGCAGTAAAGAGCTCACTGCCTGGCTGTGGGAAAGGCCTTGCCACCAGGATGGTCCAGACCTGATCCTGACTGCTTTGTGTACCTACAGTTTCATGCAGAAGCCTCAAAAATCACATATGAATGTGCCTGAAGGTGCTGGTGTGACTTTAACAGAGATGGGGAGGGTTTGGTGACAGAAGGATGGATGGCAGAGTCCCGTTCCCCAGTGGGGTGTGGAGTGGAGGATGAGAAGTGTTTTAGCCCTTCACTACACATTTTTAGCCCTTCACTACACAGCACCTTCTGCTTGGCACGTGCCTCTGTGTTGCTCAGTTCGGCTGCAGGTGCGTGTCCTGGCACTCAGATCAGCGCTTCCTCTGCTCTCAGCTGGGTACAGCAGGCAAAAGGAGGATGGCTGCGTGCAAGGGTTGATGGTATTCCTCTGTCTTCCCAGGGGATTCACAGAGCAGACCATACTTAATTAGACTTGCTTTCATACTTAATTAGAGTAGCTTTCAGAAAACAGCGCAACTTCTGGTGCTATCAACGCTTTTCAATGGCAAACATGGGAGGGCAAGCAGCATGGAGGTATTGCAGAGCCACAGGGCCAGAAATACTCAGACTGAGAGGCAGAAGTGCTGATCCATGAGTTGAGTGGTGCAGAATGACTGCTGGCCATTCCCACAGGCATGGCACAGTGCTGGACTGCTGGACATGCTCAGTGCATCCTTGTCAGGCTGAGGAATCCTTGTTGAAGGTCTGAAACTGCTGTACACAGGGTGAGATTACACGGCTGTCAGTGCAAGCTGTGAACTGGGAGGTGACACAGCTTTTTCTCTGGAGGAGAGGTTTTTTTGCATATTATGTGGTATTTGTGGGATTTGTAAACAAAACTTATGCCAGTACAGGCTGAACCTTTCCTGTGTTCTATTTAAATATGGGGGGACGGGAGGCAGAAATTAGCCTTTTAGACTTAATCTCTGTCCTCTTCATCTGTGTTGAGCTCTGGGGGTGTTTGTGACCAGAGATTTATTGTTTGGGTTGGAGTTCCTGTACAAGGACTTTCCATCCCAGCTGAGCACTCGCAGTGCTTTCTCTGCTGCTTTGCTCTGCAGACATTCAGCAAAGTTTGATGTGCTGCTGATGTCGTCTGCAGAAAGTTCTGTGGCTTTGAAATGCATCCCAGTTTTAAACCTGCTCCTTGAGAGAGCCTGTGCTGGTGCCCTTGCTGTTGTGTCACCCAGGCTTGTGGAAGGCTGCATGTTAAGTGGTCTCTGAAAACAGTTTCCAGGTTCTGAGCCACAAATGTGATTATGGTTTCGCTGGGGAATGGAATCATGAGAAGCCACGTTGTTGCATTAAAGGTCAGGTTCAGTTGATTTTTAATCCTTTGACCACAGCAGCCTCCTGTCTTGTACACCTGCGACTTCATGTGTGTCTGCCATAGGCAGGAGCTTAGAGATTGGGTACCAGCTAGGCCAGGCTTTGCTTCTGGAACTTTTCTGGGGAAAGAGGCAGTAACATCCTGACTCCTAGTTGTTTTTAGCAGACAGGAGCCTGGTTCTGCTGTCACTCAGTGGAACCCAACGCTGCTGCTTTGTGCCTGCCATCAGTGGGAGCTGGGGACACAGTGCTGTGTGCAGCTGGATTCTGGGTGGGAGCCGTGGCACCTTGCTGAGTGAGACCAGCACCTGGAAACCCACAGGTTCAGTGGGACGGGGGCCAGTTTCCAGGCTGTGCCTGCTCAGGGCCTGTGGCAGGAGGATGTGTTTTGGGAGGGTGTGGGATTGAGTGTTCCAGGGTGAGGGAGCTCCCATGCACATACCTGGGGATGTGCAGCAGCTCAGGGTGTCGCCAATGATGTTGTCACCTTAATATTCATCTCCTGTGTTTGCAAATATTGGCATGAGCTGCAGATTCTTCTGTTAGTATTTGGGGGCAATTTCCTTCAGTTCCTGATTAAAATGCATGTGTTTGTCCTCATTTAAAAATATCATCTGTATCAAAAAGCTAATGATCACAATACCTGGCTTCCTTTTCCCCAACAAAGATGACAGCAGTGATATAAATCATTATGTTGCTGATTGTAAAATTGCTACCTTCAGGCACATCTTTATTTTAGGGTTGGATTTTTTGGCTGCCACAATTTACAAGAGAAAGACAGTTAGAAATTTTCTCTTTTTAATATGTAGTTTTCATAACTCTCAAGTCTCTTTATCGTGTCAAGCTGCTTTGGCTGCCAGGCTGGAAATAGCAGAAGATTAAAGTGTCTTTTCTTTTTCTTTTTTTTTTTTTCCCAAGCATGCAGCTGTGCATATAAGTATATGGTGTCTTTCCTGACGTAAGATAAAGTCATAAAGATTTCCTGGTGGGCTTTTGCATTGCCCAGCTTTTGTGGTCCTTGCTGCAGTAGACAGTGAATATCCTTTCCTCGGGACCTTTTCTTGTGTGATTTGAGCCTCAGTTTCCTTCCTCTGGTTCCTAGCCTGGTTGTTGTGGGATCACAAACCTTCCTAGCACTGAGGTGCAGCAACTCCAACAAGGCCGGCATGTACAGAGTCCTGCTGAGAATTTGGCTTTTAGTTGCTAGTTTTTTGAAGTGAAATCTCAAAGGGATTTTAATGCAGCGTCATATGGAAACACCACAGATTGTTTGTTTTGTTGTTGGGTTTTTTTTATTTTAGGTGGGGTTTTTTCCTCCCACCTCTGTGGGGAGATGTAAATGCCTGTCTAGAAAAATCAGGAGCTGCAGAGAGTATCAGAAATGCCACCACCATCTGACCACCTCCCAAACGGCTGAGCTCTGTGCTCGGTGAATGACGACAGCAGACCCTGTGAAGGGTATGGCTTGTATTTAATTCTGTGTTGCAATCCCTTTAATCTAGGATTATATTCAGTTGTTTTCTTCATGCAGGGTGTATGCTGTCAGATAAAAGCAATAACAGCTGGGAGGAGAAGAATTGCTTCAAACAGGGGCTGAAAACCTTGAGTATCTGCAGGTGCTTTTATCAGAGGCATAAACCTATCTCACAAAAACTGTCCAGGCAGGTGCAGGGGCTGACAGGACCCTCCAGCTCTGATAGATTAAGACCCTGGGAAGGCAACTGGTTGCAAATGAAACAGTAATTGCTTTCCCCTCACTGAATGAAATCTTCTCTGAGGCGATTACACAGATTAAAGCTTCCCACTGCAATGTACCAGAATAAATATAGCCTGTGCCTCTTGCGGGGGCTGCTGCAGAGCAGCATCAGCTGTGGGATGCCTCCTGCGAGGTATGGCAGGGCAGCTGGAGTCAAGGGTAGAAATCCTGTAAAAATAGGGCTGGAAGGACCTCAGGCTATCTGAACATCTTTCTCCCTTAAAGCTGGATTGAGCCATGCCCAGGTTGTTCCTGGTGGCACTTGTCCAGCTGGTCCTGCCGGGGATGTGGGGACATGAGTTCCTGGGCCAGCTCCTCCTGCGCTCTGCATCCTTACTGGGACAGGGCTTTTTCTTCAGTATCCAGCCTGCCTTCCTTGCTGTAACAAATAACTTTAATTTCTCATCGTGAACATGAGTGGGAATGAGTTATTTTCTCTTGTCAGCAGATTTTTCCTTACTTTGAGGAGTCTTGTCCTCAAAGCCTTTCTGAGGGAGCTTTGTGTTTCTTTCAGCCCTGCCCTGGGCCCACATTTGTTGCCTTGCTCCTGCTCCCCTTCTCAGGGACTCCCTGGGTGGTCAATGCCACCAAAGTGCCCCTTCCCAGCACTGTGTGAGTACTCAGTGCACCCCCAGCCATGCACTTTACATCTTAAGTTAAGCCATTACCCTAAATAACAGATGCATTTTACCAACCTGATAATTGGTGGTAGGTGCTGCTTTGACCAAGGTACAAGGGAGAATTTGCCGTACCTACACAAAATCATTTTCCTTGCTAATCACAGCAGGATTTAACTACCTGGTGCTGTTAGTGGTGTTTGATTAGGTCTCATGCTATATAATTTCAAGTACAGTGTGTTTATGGTAGTTGCATAACACAAAAATCTCTGAAATACAGGAGTCGTACATGTGAGAGTCATAGAGATCCTTTTCCACTCTAATTAGCTCCTTTCCAGAAGAAAAGAAAAAAGCATCAAAAAACGCAGTTCACTTCAGTGTGTAGTAGAAGATAAAGCCTTGCGTGGGCTGGGGCAGTGCCACATGATGGAGCATCACTCTGGGTTGTACAGAGCTGTGTCTCTTCCCTGTGCTCCTCTGAAGAATCTGGCTGTTCCTAAGGTGTTTGGCAGACCTGAGGGGAGCAAGTGCAGGTAGGGTGGGAGGGGTTGCATCTCTCTCCTCTGTGCCCAGCTTGTCCAGACCCTCTTGGCACAAGCTTAGGCTCCCCTTCCAGAGCTCAGCATCAGTCCCTGCCCAAGGGCCACAGACTCATGTCCTTGGCACAGCCCTGTGAAGGGGAATGCTCATGGCTTACCATGTGAAATTATTCGAGTTACGAGTACCTTGGGGCTAGGGCTGGTAGGGATTTTTGTTGTTCTCATTCTGCACCAAATGGTACAGAGAGGCCACGAGTCTCAGGTTATCGGCACAGAAACAGAGCCTGGAGCTGACCTGGGTGCAGAGAGGACAAGGCAGGTGCCTGGGGAGCACAGGCTTCTGTGGAGGCATTTGCAGCCGAAGGGATTTGAGTGAACTGTGGGCTAGTGCTCAGAAATGCTTTGAATTGTGACGGTGATCTCAGCACCATCACCTCCTATCAAATGAATCAGCAGGAAAGAAGTCTTTCTCTGGCCCACGGCTAGTTAGTTTAATTAAAGGTCTGTTGCTCTTGCCAGCAGTTCAGGCAGAACTTGATGTAGTCAGCTAAGTTGGTTGCTTAAATGATGTAATGTTGTTATGCCTATTTTTCCTCGAGTCTACATTTCTGTGGCGTAAGTAACAGGATGAAATGATCTGTTGCTGTCTCTGGAGAGCTGATGAGATACGAGTGGTGGAGGTGGTGGGTAGGCACTTGAAACTGGCAGGGGATCTGCTGTGAGACCTGATGGTTTTGCTGCAAATTGTGAGGGCCAAGGCTGTGCCAGTGACTTGCCTCATGTGGCACGCTCGGGAGATGGCCACCACTGGCTCAGCACCTGCTTATTAAACTGTTTGGAAGAAAATAACCGTGACATTTAGTTTATCCACTCTGAGAGGACTGTGATTTGTATCTGGCTTTTTCTCTAATTAATAAAAAATTGTTTTTATATCCTGGGGATGAATTTTCTGTAGGCCTTTGGTTATCCAAAAAATCCTCAATGACTTGAAGTGATGGTTGTAATGATGGACTTTTCACTCTGTCTGATCTGCTGGACCCTAATGGGGGCCAAAACAACACCTTTAAATTTCAAACCCCTGTTCTTCCATACAGATAGTTTTCTCATGGACCATCTTTTGTTTCTTGTTACATCATCTTCTCATCCAAAGCCCTTGTTTTTTCAAACCTATACTTTCTTGTGAACTACCTTATGTTTGCACTGTGGATAGAAATGTTTCTCTGTGCCCCATCCAGAGGACCTTGGTAGTTATTGGCATGGGATAGCTGCAAGAAATGCTGCATTGGCCACCTGGTTCCTTCAAGCTTGCTCCTGAGGACTGTGACCGACCACCACATGGACACTGGGCTGGAGACACTGGACACTGACTTGTGCCATTGCTGACCCCTCACTGGCCATTTGTGCTGCTCCGGCTCCAGTGCCCCATCCCAGCTGGGATCTAGCCTTTCTTAGGAGCCTGAGCCCTGGCTCTTTTCCCATGCTCACAGCCATGATCATTTGCCTGGTACAGCTGCTGGGACTGACTTAATGCAGTTCTGTATCAAAGGCGGTCATCAAGACTGGAGGCTTTTTGGCTTCTTGGCTGCTGCTTCTGTCAGTAGTTCCTATTAACACTAATGGAAATCACATTCTGGCATCAACAGCACAGCACCCCCTGCACTATGCTCTGCTGTCTGACAGGAGTGGAATTGTGGAAGTAATTCCTTCTGCATCACACAGAGATTTTACTGCAAGGGGTCTTGCTGTCACTTCATACGTACCGTGCCAGCTTAATATTCTGTTATTTTCTTTCTTGGGAAGAGCCTGTAAAGCTGAGCAGTGTGGTGGGGGTTAATGCTGGTTTTCAGGCACCAAAAATACGGGAAGAAAAGTCTTCTTTTGAATTCCAGCCTTTGACATGGTGCTTCAGAGGCTTTCCCTGTGGCCCTCCGTAGCTACAGGGTACGTTGCTCTCTCTTGAGCAGCCCCTGAGCAGGGAATGCAGCCTCTGTCACCCACCCCAATGTCAGCCTGTAGGCAAAGAGGATTTGTGCTCAGCTTAGCAGAGGGCTCAGCTACCAGCTCCATTCAGAAATCTCCTTGGTCTCCTAAACAGGCTGGTGGGTGCCTTGCTCTTACTGACTCATATTGGGCAGGCTCTGGGTTGCTCAAGATAAGCATCTTTATTCTATCATGTTCTTGCTGCATGAGTCTGTTTGCTGTTAGCCTGCAATGTGGCAAAGGCTTCTGTCTTTCTTTGTTGGTTTTTTTTTTCCTGATGCTATCTTCAGTTTCTTTGCTTCTCCATTGTATCAGGATGAATCGGGATTTGTTTTGCTTGTTTAAATCACATTTCTGTAAAAAATGTCTAAGGAATTTATCACAAAGCTCAAAAATAGTACATGGTTTGTAAAGAAGTAGTCGCAGTTCAAAAGATTAAAGGAAATAAAAATTTCTATTTGTCACCTAAATTTAAGGGCAGCTTTAGTGTATTCTGGGAGATAGCATCAGAGAGAAAAGTGAGATTGCAAAGACAGACATCAGCCAGAAGGAGTGACTTGTGCCCAGCAGTTCTGCATTCAGGCTTGGGGAGCTTTGCTGTTGATAAAGGCTTGGGCTTTTGAGTTAGGCAAAAGTAGCTTCTCCAGGACTCAAGCTGATGGGCAGGGATGCTGAAGTTCTCAAGTGACTTCTGCTGCCAGCTTCCCTGGCATTTTTTTTCCAAGATTTCCTGGGGGAGAGGATTTTATTGCTGATTTTGTTTGCCACAGCATGCATAATGTCCGACTTTCCGAGCCCACAGCCAGGGTTTCAGCTGGAACCTGGCAGCTTTCTCTGCTGCGTGGGTCAAGCCAAGTGCTGAAGCCTGGCTGGAAATGAGTTGGAGGTGGAACAGAGTTTCCCACCACTTTGTCCTTCTCTTGTCAGTGTGGGCAGGATACTTGCCCACTCAAGAAACTGTTTTGTGTGGGTCCCTGAAGTTTGGAAACTGCAGACAAGGAGCGGCTGGATGGCAAAGTAACATTGGCATCACTGGAGAAAGCCCTGCCAGTGTGGAACGAAGGGGAATGGCTTGTTCTTGCTGCTTTCTATCATTTCCCCTTTGTGCATGCCCCAGCCTGGCCCAGCTTTCTGGACAAAACCTGCTTGGTCACAGTTCAGCCTGGTCCCCTCTTCTTCATGAGCTTTTGTGGCCAGAGGGGCTGCCCGAGCCAGCGCAGCTGGTGCTGCGTGTTTTGGCATCACCTGCCGTCACCTGCCCACCCCGCGGGCTCCCTGCCCCCTGCCCATCTCCCTGCGTGCCTGCACTCCCTCATCCAGCTGCCAGGGAACTTGCTGCCGATATCCCAGAGCGCAGGGAAGCGTTTGTCTCTGAGACAGCCATCAATCAGGGCCGCCTCTTCCCGAGCAGCCTGTGTGGGCCTTTCTGCAGTGAGTGTCGTGCCAAGGGAGAGGCCATCGCTGGCTCTGCTGGTGCTGGCCAGGCAAGCAGCGCCAGGAGTGAAACTCCTTTCATTCAAATATTTTGGGGCATTTTCAGGTAAGAGACTGGATTCCCACATCCTCAGTTGTGCAGCTTTTATTTAAGCAATATTTAAGATTAGTGTTTTTCCTTCCAGTTTCTGCGGGTACCGGTTCTCTCTAATTCTTCAGCGTAGGCTGAGGCTTCTAATAGGAATGTTTGAGTTAAAAAAAAAAAAAAAGGCAATCCATGTTGTAGGCTGAGGTGAGCTGGAGTCACTGTGATTGTCCGTGTATGTACAGCACAGTGTGGGATCTGTTTTATGGGATCAGAGTGACATGAAATCCTGTGGTCCAGCTGCCACCAAGCTCTGGCATCTGCCACCTGCATAGACCTGCTTCCAGGACATAGCCTGATCCTCATGCCTGTTGGGAGGAGGAAATTGAGAGTAGTGATTCAATGTATTGTGCTCATTTGGGGAGCTTTTTCCCCCCTTTTCGTGGTTTTGACTGTTACATTTTCAGTGATCTCTTGCAGGGCTCCTAGAAGCAGAAGGGAAGCTCCAGGATAGAGAATGCTGTAGGCAAATGCTAGCGCAGCTGTCTTTTATGAAGAATAATTTCATTTTGTCTTTTCCTCTTTCTGTATGCCCACGTGTTTTTCTGCTCCTACAAACACTCTGAAATTATGTGCTTCAATTCTACAGTAGCTCTGCTGCTTTTTGTGGGGGTTTCAGCTTGTACTCCTAATGTGCAGACAGACTCATTACCAGATGTAGCAACAGGCAATTCTTCCCTCCTGCCCTTTGGGACTGTGTTCTGCTTCCTCTGTGCACAGCCTGCTCTCCTCCCTCCTCCTGTGCTTTTTCAGCCAGCGTAAGGTAGTGTAAGACACAAAGGAAATTTGCATTTTGAGCCTGGACAACATATTCTGGGGGTGTGTTGAAGAGGATATTTACTCCATCTGTTACATCCCCTTCTGCTGCAGGTCACTGTTCTTGTAGCAATTCTTGCAATTCTTCTGCACAACCCACAGCAAGCAAGGAGCAGAGACAGCTCATCTGATGGGAAGAGGATAGCAGGGGCTCTGACCCTCCCAGCAGAAATGCACAGAGCTCATCACTCACTCAAAGCCTTTAAAATTATTCTGCCTCAAGCCCAAAGAAGAAAAATGAATCTTTCTTCTTTTTGAGACAGCCTGCAATATACTACACTTCACAGGAATCCTTAAAACAGCTTTCCTGGCTTAAATGAGAGAGTTTTTAATGTGTAGGCATGTGTTTTTGGAAAGGATTTTTATGTAGGGCCATATACAACTTCTGTATTGAAAACTGCCAGACTTTAGAGGGTTAATGCGTAATAGTGGTACCAAACTTACATTTTTGGGTTTGTTGGGAAAGCTGAATGTTTTGAACTACTATCTCTAACCTTTGGCCAAAAAAAATCCCCACAAGCCATCAGAGGCACAAAGGCTTTTTTTTAGGTGGGTTTTTATTTTAACTTCCAGCTTAGCAGTACTGTCTGTGTCTCCAGGCTGATGGGAAGGTGGGTGGGACCAGACCAGATGTGGGTGCCCAGGAGCCAGCAGGAGAGATTTGTGCAGTTGGGTGGTGCTGCTGGGACTGGGTGACTGGTGCTGGGTCACAGCCAGCAGCTTTGGGGGATGTTCTTTAGCTGTAATTAAACCTGACAGGAGGTGAAAGGTAAAAGACAGCACATCAGCCAGAGGCACCAAGGGCAGAGGGCTCATTGCTCAGGGAGTCAGGATGTCCCTCTTGCCCCGCCAGGTGCCCCAAAGATGATTCAGTCATTTGTTGGTTGTGGCATTGCTTCTTCCACTCCGCCCATGGGGCTTGCCTGGGGAAGGTCCTGGTGCTGAGCCGTGCTTAGCTTGGATGCCTCACCCTGGACATCCCTGTCCTTCCTCCGGTTCCCCAGGAGATCTCCGTGGGCTGCAAGGCTCAGACTGACCACTGCAGGCTGCACAGCCAGCAAATGGCCTTTCCCTGTTATCTTGAAAACCATTATTGAACTCCATGCCTAATTTCATGCGAGCAGCTAATTGTCCCTTTGCAGCTGTCAGCATGGGCCCTGCCCACGCCGCACACGGGCTATGTGTACCCTGACTGCCCGAGCTGGGCTTCGTTTCTGCTTACAGCCCAGAGCTGAGAAAAGGTCACTGCTTCCTCCAGCCTCCCCTGCCAAGTGGATGTGCTCCGAGCCTGGAGATCTGAGCACTTGCATGAGCAGAGCTGCCCTTGGGGGTATGTCCCCATGGGGCTCTTGTCCCATCTCTGTGATGGCTCAGATAATTTGCAAGATTCGCCCCTCTTGTTTTCAGCCTCCTGACAGAAACTGAGTCCAAAGACCAGGGCTGTGGGAAACAAATTGGATAATTTTAACAGTGCCTTTCCTTAAATAATAGTAAATCGCCCCAGTGGAATGATGTAATTGCAGATGATGTTCCCTGATGTCTCTGAAGGAGCAGACAGACATTCTTAGCTATTTCATGTACATACCAGTCACCCTGTGAAGGTATATTCCTGTGTCTTTGCCTCGTGGTGGGTGTGGAAAGTTGAAATGCTGTTTTCTTGCAGTAGTTTGTTGCCTCAGAACAAACTACTTTTTAGTAAACTTTCTCTTCCAGCTCCAAACAACATGCCCTTGTAAAATCTGATATTACTCACTTTAGCAGGAAATGTGAGGTGGAGGAGGAGGTGCACTACAGTTTCACACCTTTTCTCTTGTTTTTCTGTCTAGAAGCAAATTCTGTTCTGGCTTGACTGATTGATTGAACCTTTTTCAAGTGCTGTCTGAAGGAGACAGCTTCTCTTTTACTGAATCAGAAATGCATTTGGCTCTTAAATAAACTTTCTTAAAATCTGGAGTGTTTTCTTTCTTTTTGTTTGTTTCCTGGAAATCATATCACATGCACAGAATAAGGGAAAATTTCAAGCACGACACACTGTAGTTAACCAGAGCCCTCGTGTGCAGTAGGTCACCTCTCTTAGTGGGCTGCTTTGAAAATGTGCTTTCTTTGGAAAAGAAATATTGCTCAGACCTGCATCTGCTTCCTCATGTGCTCCAGCAGCCCGATTTCACGTTGAGTCAGATAGCAGCCCTCTGGTTTGGGGGCTGGTGGTTTCCCCAGCTCTTGGCAGGGGCGGTGGGAGCGTGCGGGATGCCCACAGCAGGGCTCACCATTTCAGCCTTGTCTGCCTGGAAGCTCCTCTCCATTTCCTGCCATCTTGTGCGTTCCCATCAAAGACATTCCCTCCTCCCCTGCTAGCTCTGCCAGGCTGAAACCAGCATTTTCACAGAGGCTGGGACACACCAGGAGTCCTTGAGTCTCCATTCATTTGACTGCCACTTCTGCTCAGTAAGAACTGTTTCTAAAATAGCTTGTGACATGGAGGAGAGGCAGAGTTTAATGATGAAAATGAAGCAAAAATAACGCCAGTGATGGTAGATGTGCTTTAATTTTTTTCTTTAGAAAAAAATAGAGACAAGCCTGGGTTTCTTGTTTGGACATCTGAGGTGTCGGTAGGAGATCTTTAGCTCTGATTGTTTGATGGTTTTAAGTCAGCATGAGCCACTGTATACATTAACCAGGAAGCATGATTGGCTTCTGCAATCTGTAAGGTCTGTAAGGAGTAGGAGCACAGAGATGGAAATAGTTCAAATAGTGATTTAAAAGTGTCTCTAAAAGTAGCTGGCTTTTCTTCTTGGATCCCCTCCATCCTAGTCTGTGAGAGGCTCTCAGTCTTTTCATGCATATAGCCACTTCTGGAGAGAAGCAAAGTGCTGTTGTTCTCCTGCATAAATGGGAAATGCACACAGAGGGAGCAGACAAATGGGCTGTTGGAGAGCAAGGAATTGCCTGATCCTAGGATCCCCCAGTACAGACCACCTTGTGTTCCCACCCGTCCCTTACCCACATTTGAGGATCAGTTAGTTTATTTAATATTATTTAAATATCTAACTGTCCTTAGGTTGTGCCTAGGATCTGCAAAACCACAATATACTGGGCTATTCCTAGCCCCTAAAATAGCCCAAGAATGGAGATACTTGGATAGTATCAGCAGCAATATGGGTTACTGATATTCATATGCTAAGCTGTCCAAATAACCCTGGCTCAGGTGGTGGAAAGAGGTTAGTTACCCCTTAGGAGGGGATGGCAGAGTGTTCCTGCTCAAAGGGGCTCTGGCCACATTGATCAGGGTGTAAAACTATCACTTCTATGCAATTCTTTCTTTTGGGCACCTGGGAATTGTTTGTGAATGCTCCTTTGTAGCACTTGCAATAGAATTTGCACATTTAAAAAAAAATTTTAAATAAATACAGTATCAGCTATCTGTTGCAGATGATTGAATGCGAGGTTTTGCATGCCTGTCATTGTGACAGAGCCGGAGGCTTAGGGTTTTGCAGCCACTGGGCAATAAATGTGTAACATCCATACCCCAAACTGGCTTTTTACTTCCTTTCAGTCAGGCTCCGAACAAGTTCTGGAAGTCGTTCCCAATATTCTGAAATAAATATAAATTCTAGTAGGTTCTTAGCTCATAGCCCAGCCTGTTCCTGACCTTTCCAAGGGTCCTGACATGGGTGTCTCATGGAGAAGGAGCTGTGATGTTCCCCAGCTCCCACCTCCCTCCTCCACTGTCGCACACCAAGGCCTTGAGGCATGAAAGGATGCGAGGTAATGTCTCAGAAGCTGTGTCACATCAGCACTACAGGCTTCAATAGACCATGTGTTGTTTTCCATCCAGCAGAAAAGAGAAGGAGTGAAAATGTTACTTTCCAAGAGTGCCTGTAATGCTCCAAAGGAGAAGGAAGATCTTCCCTTGATCTTTTTTCCTGGGTTAAGTGTTTTTTGAGGTCTCAGAGCAGCAATGAACGGTTTGTACCACATGTACTGCACTGCTGGAGTGAAAGGGCAGGCCAAGGCATTTCTGTTGCACTTACAGAGAGTTCCTACACCAGCCAGAGCAAACATATCTCAAAGTGCCTCTCTGGCCAGGCCCTTGCTGGTGGGGTTTGCTGGGGCAGGCTGTGTAGGGGGGTTGTGTTAATGGCCTTCAAGACTTGAGGTTAATCAGATGGGAACTGGGGCTGAATAAGGAGGGTGTTTGAGCCAGAGAGAGGAGCAGGAGATAATTCAGCTGCAGAGTCCAGCCTGGGAGTAAAGGGATTTGTTTCCTGCCTTTGGGCACCCAAAAGGGCACCCAGTGTTGGTGGGCTTTCCTTGACACTCTGCCCGTTCTAGACAGCCTCCATTCTATCTGTCTCCTGGATTTATTTCCTAGCTGTATTTCTGCTAGTATTTTTATGGGTTTGTTTTTTCTGTTTTATTAACAGAGCAGCTGCACTTTTACCACAGGCAGGATGACGCTGGGCTTTCTGCTGAAAGCTGCCACATCACGATGATGTGTTTTACCCAGCAGAGCTCACCAGGCAAGGCTCCCGGCACAGCAGAAGTCACCAGGGAGGTTTCTTAGAGCAGAAATCACCCCTCAGCCCATTCTCAGTCACTGGCCTAGTATTTCATCATTGCTATTTCTTGCTTCTATTTTGTGCTAGCTTCTCTATTCTTCTAAGATCAAAGTCGTATTTTTATTAATCAGTAAAAAACAGGGGCCTGTATCTTTTTGATCATACACAGAAAGATACCCAGCAGGGCTAGCTCAGTCTGGTGGATCTGTCACAAACTCACTCTGCTAATGGCTTGCTTAGGTAAAATAAGATCAAAGGTGGGAGAAGTTCCAAGTTTTCTGTGCTCTTGTCAGGTGGCTCCATCTTGGGGTTACTTGCCTGCACATCAGCTGCAGAGGAGGGACCAGGCAGGAGGAGACACACAGGAGAAAGAAACTTGCAGGCAGGAGCAGAAGCTCCTGATTGGAGCCACAGCTGAGCAACCTGGTCTGGTGGGGGGTGTGCCTGCCCATGACAGAGGGCTTGGAACTGGATGATATTTGAGGTCACATCCAACCCAAACAATTCTGTGATTTTGTGATATTAGGGGACCCTTTGCAGGGGGGAGATGCAAGGGTGGGATCTGAGCGTTGGGTGGATACCCCTGGTACAAACAGAGGTAGCAAGTGAAGCAGACTGTAGCTGCATCTAGGCTTGCTCTGTGGTGGCAGGTTGCGAAAGGAAGGTAGGTGTAACTTGGAAAGCACAAGGGGAAAGTCGTCATGACATGGTCCAGTCCCAGATCCTGGCTTTGCTTTCCTTTTTTAGCATTGTGCACCACAGTGTTTCAGAAAGTAGGAGCAGCCATAATAACATTTTAGGTCTTTCATGTATGTCAAAGAAGTGTGCCTAGCTGGCAGAGTGAATCATAGAAAAGAAATATACTCAGGGTTTGAGAGGATAAAAAAGCACATCCATGTATTTCAGAGAGAGCGAGTCAGAGCCTGTGCTTTGTCTCTCTGATAAATCTGCTACTGGATGTAGTCTGGAACAGTGGAAAGAGATCTGTACTGCATGATCTAGAGCCTCTGTGCCTGCAGCTGGCTTAACCAAAGGGATGGATGTTTTGCCTTCCCATACTTACCCAGCAATACTTGAGCCTCTTTACAGAAGAAATGTTCCAGCAAGTGCCAAAATCATTTAACACTCACTGCTTGTGCTGCAAAGCTGCTGGAGTCCACTTGTAATAACAGAGATGGCAAGAGGTCCTGGCAGGGACTGGAGCTGGTGCTCTGCAGAGGCATGGCTGGGTAGTAGCTCTGTGAGTGCTAGAGGAAGGGTCTTTCTTCCTCTGCAGGCTCTAGTGGGTTTCCTTACCCTTTTGCTCATGTTGTGGAAGAAGTTATTTACCCTCAGGTCAGGAAATACTGTTCTTGTGTTCTTGGGCTGCTTGAGTGAGAGGCTGGTTCAGTCTCTGACCTCCAAATCAGTGCTGTGCTGGTGTGTAAGGACCCAGGAGCTGTTCGCATTGTTTGTGCTCAAACCCAGCCTGATCCCTGAGCACAGGACAGGTGGGCCTGTTGGAGCGTTTCTCCTGGAGGATCCCCATTGCTGTGACCCATCCCCAATATCACTGGGCTGGGCAGACAGGAGGGGTTGTGTGTGCTCTTCACTGCCCATGTGTGTCAACCCAGGCACGACAATGGTACAGCCATTTTCTCTGCAACAAATCAACTGGACAGCTCTTCTGAGAGAGGAGTAGGTGGCACTGGGGTGGCTTGCCAGGACCATATATTTTTCTTGTTTTCCACTCACGAAGGATGAGTGTGGCTGCAGAGTGGGTGGGCAGTGTGGACGCAGCAGGGCCTGTAAATCCTGTAAATCGTGGACCAAGGGGAGAGACAGCAGATCATGCACCCACAAAGAGAATTGTACAGGCAACAGTAAAACAGTGGGTGCATCACAGTGATCCACATATGGTCAGACTGTAAGGGTATCCCTGGAAAGATGTGGTGGCTATTGGGAGCCACAGTACAAGAAGCTCCTTCTGGTAACAAGTATTAAATTTCTCTGAAACATCCAGAAAAGGCACTGTTAGGTGGCTGGGGACAGTTGCCTGAGACTGGCAGTTAATGCTGGTTGTGTGTGTGAGCAATGAAAAGTCAGCAGTGCTCAGCTGCTTGCAGAGCAGCCACGTCTGCCCAGGAGAGTTTGCAATCAAAACCCCAAATGCTGGGGCTGTGAATCGCCCCACCTGTGGTCCTCCCTTGCAGCAGGGAAATCAGCATCAGCAGGGGGACAACCTGATGCATTTTCCCAGTGCAAAATAACCTGATGGGGCTTTCTCCTAGTCTCATGCTCATTTCTGGGGCCTCTGGCCTCTCTCCTGGGGCCACTGCTCGGTTCCTCTGGTCCCCCACACCTTCCCTCCCACACTCTTTGTGTCGTGACTGGTTTTGTGGCTGTGGAAGCAGCAATGATGAGAGATGCTCATTCAGTTGGTTTAGATTTTTCCTAAATCACCTGGTGCTGAGGAATAATAAAATATTTATTAGATGTTACAAAACCAAACCCAGAGCAACAGCACAGTGAGCAGTTAAATATTCCTCCTTTCCTCCCTGCAGTGGTCCCTGAGCAGCAGGTGCCCTGAGGAGGAAGAGCTCAGTGCTGCTCGTGGTTCACTGCTGCTGGGCTTTCTGGACAAAAGGCAGAGGTGCTTCCCCTGGGAGTTACCTGCAGTCCTCAGCTGAAAGGATTCCTTTGGGACAGGGGTGATGGGGATGGGCTGAGCCATCAGGGACCAATGTTCAGTGCTGCAATGCATCCTCATGTCCTACCTGCAGGACAGACCCTTCCAGTGGGATGTGCAGTGTGCAAGGGCTCTGTGAGGCATCCGTGACATGAAACATCCAGTGCCTGACCAGAGGTGCTCCAGTGTGGCAGGAGAGGGGGTCACCTCTCCACCACAGGGGTGCCTTTCTAAGGGTTCTTCTGCAGAGCCAGATCTGACTGTGATTCCAGCAGCTGTCATACTGATGGGCAGGGCTTTGTTAGCAGGTTTGAGTACCTGTGCAGGTGTGGATGTGTTGTGCTGCAGCCTGCCACTGACAGATTCAGCAATCTACCATCTAGGATGGCCTCTCCTCCCAAATCTTCTGTTGGATATGGTGTTGCTGAAGCATAATGTAGGTTGCAAGGGAGTTCTTGAGGTCTGTGGCCCAATTTCCCTGTTCAAAGCAGGGCTCCCTCCCAAACCAGATAATTTTCATGCAGTCAGGTTGTGGAAATTTGCAAAGCTGGAGATGCCACAGCCTCTCTGGGCCCATTTTGGTGCTGTACTTATTCCTGCATGCTGAGACTCAGCAAAGCATTCTGGAGAGAGGATGGCTTAGTGAGGTACACTGCTGTGTATAACTTTTTTCAGGGAAGTTTTCTGTGGCAAACAGCTGCTCTTTGCAGTGCTTGTGCTTCCGTGGTGTAGGTGAAGGAGGCTGGAGATGAGGGGCAGGGATGGTGCCAGCCGTTCACTGGAACACTCTGGAGAAGGGGCCATGGCTCCCTGCAGTCAGGTTTGCATTTGGCTCTGAGTCAGATTGAGTATCTGCAGAACTAACACAGAACAAGAAAGCTGCTGGTGGACATTTGTCCCAGGAGGCTCATGTGCTGTTTGCTGGAATCTGCAGCAAGTAAATTCATTTGGCTGCCTCTGTGATTTGCTTGTGACCTGTGGTTCTCCAGTCATTTTCTGAGGTCGCTAGACTGTGCTGGGCACGTGGTTTCTCTTCACAAAGTTAGACCAAGAAGGTAGGAATCCTTTGGGTGCCCATGTCTAGTCACTGGTGAGCCCTTCCCCATAATTTAGTCTCTTATGGAGAAGACGTCTGCCAAGCTTATAAAAAGCCATGCAGTCCACGAGGGTGCCATGCCTGATACCTGTGCCAGGAGTTTGTCATCACTGCCTCAATTGATTACAGTTTTTAATATGCCTGTGTATATCTGGCAACTTAAGTACTCCCATGCTTTAGACGTGTAAAAGGCTGGGGAATGCTCTGCTGCGTAACCACACCACAGTATTAACCTGGGAGAGATCTCTTGGGTCCAGAGTGCTGTGTTCTGGGATTCCTGTGGAATGTAGAAATGACTATTAGTTCTTTAATGAAACTTTCACACATGGAAAGCAGTTGTGGATAACATCAGAGAAGTTCGGAAAAGTGAGGGAAGGTAAACAGAATTAACCTCTTCCATCCACCACAGTTTTCCTGCTTGCTCCCAGCTCTCCTGTCTGATGGCATCTGGATCTGTGTTTGCGTGGGAGGCAGCAAGGCTCTGTCCCCACCATCCTCACACCTGCTGGGCTTGCAGCGTAACAGAGTTTCACCTCCTGCCACAGCTGGTGCGAAGATTGTAGTGTTGTACTGATGTGCTTCCAAGTGGAAGAAATTCTGTTGTTTTCTGCAATTTGTGAGCACCCTGTGGAAGGCAACTGAGAAGTGGTTTGTATTGGCCTTTTAGTGGTCTTACTGGATCTGCAGAAGCTGTTGGCTTGCTTTATATGGATTTCTAGCTGATCACTGGTGCCTCTAATAGCAGGAGAGAAAATAATACCCCTGCCTTTAAAGCACTTAAGCTTCCAGTTGAGTGTTCAGGGCACGTGCTCTTTTAAGCCTGTGGCTCAGTTAGTGGCATCACTTGGCACTGCTTCAAGGCTCTGGAGTGTGCTGCTGGTGCTGGGGCTGCTCCCCTACCCTGCTCCAGCCTTTGCTGTGAGGTGCAGCCTCCTGGCCGCCCCAGGAGTGCTTCTGGGATTCGGCAGCAATACCTCTGGGGCCTGATGGGGGAAGGAAGAGGCACAGAATGGGAGATGGAGCATGTTTGGCGCATTTTGTTGTCCTGCAGGTCTGGTCTCCTCTGCTCTCTTGTGGTGCTGGCTTTCTGCGCCAGGTGTCTGCTGCTGTGCCGCAGAAGCTAAACTTAATATGAAAAGAGTTAAATTGTAGCTCAGTTCGATTGCTTCCCTGATAACATCCCTAACAGTGGCACAGATCAATACCCTGGTGCTGTCTCACCGTCTGGTGGGGATGGCAGACTGAGGCTCCCGTGAGCCGAGGACTGGACTGTGCTGCAGCCTGGTGTGATCAGAGAGGATCTCCTTTTCCCTGCATGGGGAAAATGCTGGCGTAGAGCTTGGCCAAGGAGGAGGCAACTGACACTCCAGGAGAGACAAATCTGATGATTCATTTCCACAGCCCCCAGGAGCTTGCGTGTGAGCTGCGTATTGGGAATTTCTAGGAATTTCAAGGAGCAGTTCTGAAGGTAGCCCATTCAGTACTGAGGAAGGAGCATAAAATACTGCTGCTAGATGGCATTAGAGGAATTGAACAAGCAAGGACTTTTGGAGGTTGTCCTAAGAAATAACTTGGACACAAAAACATAATAAACATGCCATGTGTGTTGTTAAAATCCCAAATGAAAAGCCTCTTGGCTGAGTGTGTCTGTGCTGTTCGTATGTCTTTCCTTGTGCCTCAGCACCCTGATTTCAAGGTTACCTGTAGTTTTTCTGTTTCTTTCTTTGGTTTTTTATGGCATCTGTTGCCCTGTCATTTCTGCCTGACATTCACAATGTTTGCTAATACAAAATCATCTCAATACATTTAATTAACATCTTGCCTTTCTCTTCTTCCAGATAATTAAATGATGAATAAAAACAGACCTAGCACCTTCCCACAGGTGTCTTCCACTTGATCACTGACCCAATTTTCAATTCCATCAGCTCAGATAGGTTTGGAGCCTGTCTTACATCTGGCGTTGTGTGTGTTGCCCAAGGGCTCATGATGTCTAGGGTGCTGTTGGCAAACACCACAAAGGGGTTTTGGTGCCTGGCATGGCAGATAGGATTTACTTTTTGGTCCTAAGAGTCTGCCAACCTAAAAGCTGTGTTTTTGGCAGTGCTTTCCCTCTGGGCTCATGGCCCAAGGCTGAGGTGGGTCAGGTTAAGGGATGGTCCTTACTCCAGCCCTGTGATACTGAGCTTTGTTGCATGTATCAAACCTGTGAAGTCGGGGCTGCTGTTTTGGGTGTGGGAATGCCCCACCTTTCCAGCCCCCACAGCATGGTGAAGGCTGTTCGGCGTTTTCTAAAGCAGAGCATATTGAGTCTCGCTTTGTGTCACTTTGATGAACACCTCTCCATTAGCAGCAGGATATACTAATCCCAGATTATCACATCAAATTGCTATTGCTCACTAACCCCCCTCAGCGCGGTGTTGTGGAATTAATTACCAGTGTACCACGATGTTCGTTACCGCAGTCCCCAAACACCCCATGAAGCACATCGTGATCGTAGCTCTGGTGATATTTATCACTGCGTTTTCCAAGTGGTCCCTCTCCTGCTTTTTATCACTAGTGGTGTTTACCAGGCTTCATTATGCTCTAGTTGTTTGAATCTCTGCAGTTTTTGATACTTTATTCGAAGCCATTTAGACACTTAGAGCCATTAATTTTGTCTTTCTCTTCTAGTGGGTTGGTTTCTTCACTTGGCATGCAAATGAGAAAGACTCTTCCCTCGACCTTTTGGTCACTGATAATACCTGTCCTAATACTTACTGCTCTCCTTTCCCTTTAAGTTTGAAGTTGTTATATACACATATTGTTTGCTTCCCTCTGTCAAAATTAATTCTTATCCTCAAACGTGAAGTAACCCCATGGTAAACCAGGCCCAGCTACATTTCAATCCCTGCAGCTCTTCAGCATGAGTGTTGTCTACATCTTAAGCTGTTAGGCTGGCATTGCTGGTACGTGACTTACGTCCCTGCTGTGACTTTGTCTGCATTGTAAGCTGAAGAGGTGGGTTTTTAGCTATATCTGGTTTTAAACTGACAGATAAACTGGAAAAATAATGGCATGTTATCTTACAAGTCCAAAATAAACCCTTGTAAACTTTCTATTGATGTCATTGTGACAAAATCAGAATTGTCTTGTAAGTTATGCCAGCTGTATGCTGGACAGAAACTGTTCTGAGCAGCAAAGAGACAGCAGAGAAAGTCTTCACTAGGATAAGGAGAACAGGTTTGCTCTCATAGGATTTCTTGACATTAAATTCTTTCAACACTGGTTTTGACTGATGTTTTATATGTGAAAAGCCAAAAGAAATAGCCAAGGACAAAAAAAAAGCCCAAAAACCAACAGCCAGCTTGCTAGGCTTTCCATTTGGTGTGAAACCTCAGCTTCTGAAGGGGAGGAGAGGCTGAGCTGGGAGGGGGTTGCACCAAAACAGACTCTTCCAAGCACTCATACAGCAGTTTGCTTTTGAATTGCGTATACCTGAAGTGGGAAAAGTCTTGTGTGCATTTTGTGGTGGCAAAATTGTTTGGAAATGATATTCAGGGTGACTTCAGGTGCTTGTGGTGCCTAAATGAACTCGCCAGGGTGCATACAATGCTGCAGAACGATTAATAGGGTTTTTTTCCTTATACATAAACCTTTTTGACTAATTTTCTCCTTTTGGCATGTTTTACAGATAAGTAAGCAGCAGCTCCAGACAATCAAAGATCGTTTCCAGGCCTTTCTCAATGGAGAAACCCAGATTGTGGCAGATGAAGCCTTTATAAATGCTGTCCAGAGCTACTATGAGGTAAGGAGAGACAATGCAATGCTCTTACAAATCCCTGTCCTCGCCCTTATTCACAGATGGGGCTGAATTCTGAACTAATGGATTGTCCATTATCGCACAGGATGAAGCAAAGGCGAGTGCCAGGTTGCTTCTGTCTGATACACCACAATGTTTGGGAGTTCAGGGTCTGAAAGCAAACCATGGAACAGCCATAGCAGCCCCTATACCATGGTGTCTCCTATAGCTTAATTATGGGAAAGACCACCCTCCCTTTGAGCTGAAAAATATTTTCCTGATACTTCTACAGTGCACTCTAAAACAGGGGAGATAGCACCATATAAAATTGGTGTCATGTGCTCCCTGTGAAAAATACCAAGAGAAATCTGGGCAGCACATTCAGTTCTTGCGGAAGCTTTTGCATTGTGTCCAATTGACTTTGGGATTTGCAGCAAGAGTCTTGTCTTTTCTCTTTGGCATGACAAGTGCTGCAAAGCAAAGGGGGAGGGCGGAGGATGTGCATCTACAAAACTAGATGATACCAGAGAACATGAAGCATCATTCATAATTGTGCAAAAGAATAATTATGCATGTCTGTCTTTTTGCACCTCTTTGTATGCAGCCCATAATGCTGCCTTTTATATCTCTGCTCAGAAGGAAAGAGCTTCTGGTTTTGAAGGAAATCAGTGCTTGTGATTTGTATGAGGAGTGTTGTTTATTTTTTTTGCTAGTCTTTCTGCAAACCATTTCTCTTTCTCCCTAGAGCTATTCTGTCATAAAAGGTGAAGATTTTGAATTGCCTACGTAAAATATTTCTCTAGAAGTGCAATCTAAGAGGGGACCAAAATCAGATACTAAAACTGAAGAGAATTTTAACTCTATAGGATATGACAGCAGCTGCTTCTGTGTAGGGAAAGCACAAATTATCTCTCGATTAACTCTGTTAAACTGGCCTAGTAGTTCCTGCTGCATCGTTCTCTGTACAGGAAGGAAGCCGAGAGTCATTTACATCTTTTATCAGAAAAGAAATTGCCAAGGGATCATCACAGCTTCACTGAACAGATGCTCTCAAAGAAAGTTTTCAAGATGGAGTGAGCTGTGTTTTAGGATTCAAGAGCAGCATAATCTGTTCAGATAAGATTATTGGGCAGGAAAAGGAAACTGCATAAAACCAGCCAAAATACATCCGTGTTTCACTGCTGGGTCTGGCTGAGTGTGGTCAGCTCCAGAAGTCCTGTGCTGTATAAATGCCCCAAGTTATCAAACTGAAAAAGAGCAGTGGATTAGCACCAGATGTACACAAACCCATGTCTTCAAGTGGACCCTCCGCTGGCTCTGTCCTGCGTAAAACAGGCCACATAGTGTGCCCTTTAGCACATCTCTCTTAATTGACAGCCGTGTGCTTTCAGATTCTGTGCAGCTGGAGCTTGGCTGTGTGGCTCTTCTTGGCACCAGCAGCAATGGCACAAGGCAAACCTCACTACAGAAAGCCTCTGCCCCTCAGCGCCTGAGCAGTGCTCCCTGCTGAGAGTGTTCTCCCTTCCTTCTCTGCAGAGACATGACCCCCCTAGGTTGATCCATTGTGCAAATCACGGCAGATCCTTCTTATCTCAGCTCCTGCAATCTCAGTTTTGTTCAATTAACTGTCCTTCTGCTGCATGCTATCTAGAAATCAGCATTTAGTGATGTATAAATCTGCATGATGGCTTGAAAACACGCAGCTGAAACTGGCCGTGTCTGTGCAGGACATGGCTGATGTTTCTGAAAGGTCCACATATTAATGGTGCAGAATAAACTCATTTCGTGGGAATGATTGGTTTTTTGCAGAGAAAGAGAAAGGTAAAGGTGACATTGTAGGTCAGAAATGCATTTGCTGTTGCCCTGAATGTGTTTGCATGGCCACATTTTGCTGTTAATTCTGGCTGTCAGGAGGTCAGTATGTGGTTGTCAGTCTTAGACTTGTTCACAGACTGCTATCAAATTAAAAAATTGAGTGATCTGCTGCTGCTCTGCAAAGCACCGCTGTGCCTGCAGGAATGCTGCAGAGCCATGTGTGCAGACAGGCCCAGCACACTCCAACACACCGCAGGGGAGCTTTTCTCAGGTCCTTTTACTTCAAACGAGTACAGCTTTGTCTGTCAACCAGCACGTTTTGCAGCAGTCACTTCAGTGGGTATGATGGAAATGCTTCATTAGAGCCATTTCCACTCTGCTGTGGGCAGACAGAGCCACATGGTGGGCTCATCTGTGGGTGTGGCAGATGTCTGACCCAGCTCCTGGAGGTCAGCTCTCTTCTGCAAGGTTCAGTGTGTGCACCCATGCTAAGATTTTGTTCCTGCAGTTCTTGACTCCTGGCAGCCCTACTAAGCAGTCCTAGAGCCAGGTGATTCACCTGGTGTTTTCTGAAGAAAGCAGCCTGCTCTGCAGGACAAAACACCTTTTTTATCTTTTTTTTTAATCTTCCTCTTTCATGGTCTTTTTCTGCTGCTTTGTGTCTGACTAGTGTTGCCTGTGCCTGTCTCCTCCGTGCCAGCTGCAGCCTTCCTTTCCTCTGCTGGCTGCTGCTCCATGCCCAGGGAGGATAAATCAGGGCTGAGGGAACATGGGGAGCCAGATCCCACTGCTCACAGTGCTGGGGGTGAGGGCCATGGATAACAGCAGCCACTGGTGCTGGCAGGTGTGGGAGGGAAGTCATTAGCACTGTCCCTTAGGGCCAGGCCTGGGCGCCTGGCATGGATGAGGGGACATGGGAGCCCAGGATGTTGCAGTGGGGCTGTTCACTGTGACCTCCTGCCATTTCCTGCAGTCAGTGTGTTGATAATTTCCTTGCCTGCATCGAGAGCTTGACTCTTGATGGCTCTCACCTATGCTTGAAAGCACCTGCACACACCTGGGGTGTCATCACTCATGCTTAATCTCTGCGAGAAAACTAAGCAAACGCTGGTGTTGTTTCAGCACGGACTGAAGAGGTTGCTGGTGACATCCTGCCTGTCTCATCTGCAGGGAGTGAGTGCTCCCATGGTGATGCTGAAAGGAAACAGCCCAGCTCTTTCCTCAGCAGCATTTTTGGGCTGGTCCTTGGACAAAACCCACTACCACTGCCAACAGATGTCTGTGCCATCAAGCGTCTGGGAACATGGAGTACTATGTTGCTGAATGGTATATAAAAAGAAAATCTATTGTGTCCTTAGGTCATCCTCAAGCTCTTTAATTATTGAGAGCTGATAGATACACCCCTAAGAGGGCACAGCTTCTTCCCAAGCTGCTGTGTTCATCAGTTCTCAGCATTATTAATAAAACAGCAGTTTTCTTACTGGATATTGATTGCTCTTCTGTGTTCAGGGCTTGGGAGAGGAGAGCCAACACAATATCCCTTTGTCCTTCCAACCATTCAGCTCTGTGTTGCTCCCAGGACATCTGTGATCCATGGGAGTCTGTTATGTTTTGATCCTTTTGCTGTTCTTGCAGTGGGAAGAACATCTTTGTCAAATGCCTTCTCCCTCCCTTCCTCCTGCTGTCAGTGCCCTGCACCTCTGCAAAGGTTCAGCTGTGCTGAACCATCCTGCACTTCCCATTCCTGTGACAGCAGGGCAGTCTGCACGGATCTTCTCAAGAATTAGGGTGTACGCCTGGTCCTTGCGCTGGTCAGAGGTTTCCCAGGGACCTGGCTACCAGGATAAATCCATGAAGTGCTGTTGGCTTGAGTAAAATGACTCTGCTCCCTCTAGCAGGGCAGAACGTGGTTAGGTGAGTGTAGTTGTGCAAAAACTTCCTTATTAAAACATCAGATAGAACAATATATAATCTTGCTTTCCCAAAGGGCATTTATGTATCTGGTGAGGTGTGACCATAACATCACATCAAGTCCTAATTGCATCAGAAGGTTTCATTTTAGTGGAGGCAAAGCAGAAGCTTCACCTGATTTCATTATGCTTCCCAAAGTACAGCTGAAACTTCTGTCCATCTGGCCATATGTGGCTGTTGAGTGAGGGGTTGGAGAATGTCCTGGCAGTCAATAAACATCTTCCCAGCAGTGAAACCACCTTTTGTGGTACGTAAGGGGGATCTTTTTCAACTGCCACCGTTTGATGTCACCCTTTTCCTTGCAGGTATTCCTGAAAAGCGACCGTGTTGCCAGGATGGTGCAGAGCGGAGGGTGCTCAGCAAATGACTCCCGGGAGGTCTTCAAGAAGCACATTGAGAAGAGAGTGCGCAGCCTGCCAGAAATTGATGGCCTCAGCAAGGAGACAGTCCTGAGCTCTTGGATGGCAAAGTTTGATGCAATTTACCGTGGGGAGGAAGATCCTCGGAAGCAACAGGCCAGGATGACAGCGAGTGCTGCCTCGGAGCTCATCCTCAGCAAGGAGCAGCTCTACGAGATGTTCCAGAACATTTTGGGGATCAAGAAATTTGAGCATCAGCTTCTGTACAACGCTTGTCAGGTGGGAATGTGGTGGGAACGGAAGAGGGGTTTTTTGGGGAAGGCTTGCCAATGGGAAATACTGCTGTTATGAACTGTAAACTCTGGGTCTGACCAGAACCTTTTGGAGAGAACTTCTACCAAGAAAGTGGGGGTTGGTTTATGGTGGGACTGCTGCACTGCAGGTTGTGTTCTGGCTATCCAAGTGGGCCTCCTCTTGCTCTTTTTCTTGTGAAATCCCATAGGATTGCCAAGATAGGAAAATTTTATTCCTCAGCTCTGTGTCTGGGTGAGCAGGTCTTTGAGGTGGTTAGGTGGGCTGTTTGGCTGTGCCTTGTTTGCCCTGAGTATGTCACATTACCAGGCTAAATGACAGAGGTTTTACAGCCTGGGGTATCAGTAGTTGGACCCCAGGAGTCCCTGGGGTGGGTGGCTTATGCAGACTTGCTCAGTGAGCTTGTACAGGTTCTCCTTAAACAGAGGGAGCTCCGTGATCTCTCCATGCCTGCAGTGGAAGGAAGGAGCATCCCAAACCCCCGTGACCTCATGGTAGCTCTGCTTGCTCTCGGAAACCTTTCCCATTCCTTTGTTTGTACCCCAGCAAGAGCCAGTTCTCCAGAGCTGCATAGCTGGGACTCTGCAGTGCTGCCTGTGCTTCCAGCAGCTCTTGCTGAGGGCTGTCAGTGGCTGTCCAGGCCGTCAGTGACCCAGATTACAGTCCCCTGCTATTGGATATAAATATCACAGGCGGGATAAAGGATGCCAGAGTCACAGAGAGAGTAAGGTGTGGAAAGTTTTCGGAGGAGGAGCAGACCTCAGTCTCTTCCCTGTAATTCAGGGCTTCAGCTTGTTATTGAAATGAATACATTTGAGACCAATTCTGTCTGTCTTATGTCTAGACATTTCCAATTCTTTTTAAGACACAGAGAATTATGTTTGATCTGTTTCTACCCCTGTAAAGAGCTTAGTTATCTTGCATTTGTTCTCCTTCATCTCAGACCTTAATGGCAGAGTGGGGAGAGGATAATAAATGTCCCTGAATAATGTGTCTTCATAGCAAAAACTGCAATGGACCTCATAAATTGTGTTTACACAGATTTTGTGCCTCCATCCTCTGTTGGAAGAATTGTTAAAAATCAAAACCGTGATGTTTTCAGTGGTGTGTCAATAACTGAGTCAGTTCTGCAGTGTTTTGGTTCATTTTTTAGCTTGAACCAACTCCTCCAGCCCTGTGTCACTCATCCTCCCTTGACCTGTGCTCAGCTAAGGACCAGGGTGGCTTTGCGAGAGTGTGTGTGTGATCCTTCCCTCCTGCTTTGTGGTTCCCACTGATGCAGAAAACACTGTTTGATCACAGCTGCCCTGCTTTGTGGATGATCTCTGCTTGTGAGAGCCTTTCTGGCTGGCACCATGAACCCACAGGCTGCTCCCTGCAAATTGCCCTGTTGCATCAAGCAGCCTTTTTCCTGCATGGGTCCTGGTTTTCTCTGAAAGTGAGGATTTAATTCTGGGTCTTTTCTAATACTTGGAGGCAGTAAACCTGTAATTTAAGCTTTTACAGAAAGACATAATTTCTGATGAAAGCGAGAATTAGCATGAGAGTGACTCTATTTTTAATACCTGGATAGTGAGGATTAGCTATGCAGATGGGAAAGCCCTTTGTCCAAGGCATGGCTCAGAAAGCTGCAAGGCCAGTGGTCATTGAGCTGCTTGGTGTTGTCGTGGGATGCAGTGGGAGTGGTCACAGTGCTGGTGTGCTGGGGTGGGACCCTGCCCCACAGGGAACAGGTCACTGCTGCTCCTTCTCCCTCTGTAGAGGGACAGCAGCACTGAGCGCCCAGGCAAACTGCAGCCTTTGCTGTGAGGACACTTTTATTGATGCTCCCTATGGTCATGTCATCTGGGCTATCCCAGCAGGGTCTTTGGAGCTCTCTGGCCACCAGCAGCAGCCACTGTACTTCTCTCTTGCCATGAAGCACCATAATTGCTGTTGACCATCACTCTTTCCCTCAGGGTCTCAGCCGTTGCTTGCAGCCAGTCTGTTGAGGATAATCACGAGCTTCTCAGTGCTAATTTGGCATGGTATAAGCTACACTTTTTTTTGACCTACGCTTGTCTGCCGTGCATGGGAGGAATTGGGAAGCGCAGCCTTTTCCCTGGCAGGCTGTCTGAATGCCATCACTCTTTCCAGAGTGGCAGCACTCTGCTGTGTATGCAGTTTATCAGTCAGCCACCTCTGCTTAGAAAAGCAAAGCCCATTTCTTCTCTGGAGGGGCTGGCTGGCCTGTGCTCTCCCTCGCCTTGGTGTGCAAAGTGAAACTGCCCAGAGGCTGTGCAAGGAGGCAAGGGGTGAGAAGGCTTTGCCTTGGTTGTCCTCTGAAAGCATGAGCAGGAACGGTGCTGAGAGCCCCAAACCCTGCTGGTACTTCTGTGGTCTGAAAGTAGATGCTTTTCTCTATGCAGCCTCCTGTTACATCACATTAATTGCATAATGATTGCATCACTGGGACTGCATTTCCATTCGCTTCTGAGATAATATTTTGTTTGTGCAGAAGGAGGATGATTTCTAAAGAGATTTTTTAATACAATATCCCCAGGTGGCATGAGATAAGTGTATTCTTAATGTGACGGCAGTGATTTAAAAGGATCTGAGATAGCGACGGACCAAAAGGTACTGATGCAGTTGGAAAGGCTTTTAGGAAACAAAGATGGGAAGTGGTGTTGTAGCAGAATGGTTGTGAAGATTTCAGTGTTGTTAAGCACAAGCTCTGACTAGAACATTTTAAATAATACACAGAGTCTTGCGCTTTTTGCATAACACACGCCACGTGGCTTGGTGTTTCTGCTCCACTGGAGTCAGCGTGGGAATTGAGCATCTCTGGCTCCAGCAGCGAGCTCCTCTGCTGTGTGAGAGGTGTGGTGGAGGGAGAAGTGCATTTCAGTCTTGGGTTTCTGGTCCAGAACCTGTTGGCAAGACTTAAATTTAGCTCTTCTGCTTTGTAGTTAACCTGTGGCCAGGGAAGAGTCATAGAGGAGCTGTTTTCTGTAAGTGTTGGGCAATTCCAAACTTGGATTGTTGCTGCAGTCGGCATTTCCTTGGGTACTCTGTTTCCCACTGACCTTCATGAGAGCTGAATTCAGCTGCATCTCAGAAAATCAGGCTGTGGTGTTCTCCCCGTCTTGTTCTTTCCCAGCCGTAGGGCAGTGATTTACTTTTCTATCTCAAGCTGTGTTTGAAAGTCATTTTTAGCTACAGTGAGAAGAGCCGGAGCTGGTACAGTGCTGTTCAGTTAATCCAGCAGCAGGAGCAGATGTCCAGATCATGTCTGTGATGATCTGTGCAATTCCATCCTCCTGCTTCACAGGGAGAGTGGGCTCTCCCTGCAGAACTGCCTGAACTCTCAGGCTTCACAGTCAGACTTTCTCTTCTTCCCTGGGCCCGAAGTGTCCCATATACTGTGGCAAAATAACCTGTGCTAAGCATAATTCCCTTAGATGTAAGATTTAAAAGCAAATAACTAAATATAGGCATGTCCAGCCTGCTGAGTGATGCTAATACATGGTCGTGGTTTTTCACATCTATTTCTGTCCATCCATGTAGAAGGCAAAGCATCAGAGAAGTGTGTGTGCGTGGGTGGGCTGCAACACACACCAGGTCTCATCTCTGTCTGGTGGCTATTTCATGTAAAGGCATAAAGACCTCTCACCAGTGCACTTGAAATTGTTTCATAAGTTTTGGGGCCCTGTGATTTTAACTAGGAAACATTTCAACCCAAATTTTCTCGAACGGAGCTGGCTTAAAACTAGAATTCACTGTTTTGACATTTATTTTCGCAGCTGAATTAGGACACTGTGTCCAAAGGCTGACATTTCTCACAAAGCAGAAAGTTCCCCTGCCAAAAAAAACTGACTCAAGTGTTTGATTTTAGCTCAAGTCAGTATTAGAAATGATTTGCTGAGGTGGTGTCTTGCCTTCTGCCCCTCTCTCATCTCTGCAGTTTGTGTGGTTCTACCAAACTTGGTTTCTTCTCTCGCTCTGGTGTGTTGAGCCCCTCACATGCCTGTCACACGCCCAACATGTATCAATCATGTGCCTGGCACACGTTGGTCACACGGCCATCATGTACCCAGCATGTGCCAAACACGTGGCGTGAGCTGACTTTGCTGACTTAGCTGAAAGTTGCAGACATCTCCTTAAAAATACTTCATAAATCCTGTTAAAGTCTGTTTGCAGAGAAGCCAGAGTGGTACTTGGAAGCTGCAGCCCAAGTAGGGGCAGAAACTCGTGTGAGGCACTGTGACAGCTCAGACAGTGAGATGAAGGCTAAGGTCACCTCAGAATAACTGTTTGGTTTGTGTGTATCCTCCCCAAACCAAGTATTTAATTTAGTTTGTGGTGAAGAATTCCCAGCCATGCCTTGCAAGGAGCATTGAGCCCAGGATTGTTGTGCACACTGTAGAGTTACCTGTCTGAGCACACCTCTGCCTCTTCAGTTCAGGGACTCAGGGGTTTAGGATCCCTCCCTTCTGCTCCCCATTTAAAGAACACAAAGCAATTCCTTTTTATTCTGGCTTCATCTTGAAGCTTAATGTCTATGAAGTGTGTATCTGCAGTTCTGAGTATTTAAGCACTAACTCTGGCTGTCATGACCCCTCTGAAAGGGTGGGAGATTTTCTAGGGCCCCAGAGCCCCCCTCAAACAGCCTGTCCTGGGGATGGTGGTGGTGAGCTGGGACTGCTCTGGGGCTGCAGGCCAGAGCCAGTGAGCCTCCATGGGCTTCTCTCTCCAGGGCTGGATGTATGTGCCATGGACAACCAGCAGCTTTGGCCAGCACTTGCAAATCCTCAGGGCATCAGCCTTATTTTGTGGCTTCCCCCCCCCCTTTCACTATTTAAAACTCCTTTTGGCTGCTCCACCTATTTTCACACCGTGAGCATTATTCCTGCCCCGCCTTCCCCCTCCCCACTTAAAACAAAGCCACGACCAATAAAAACGGGTTAAAGTGGTTTAGAGATGATCAAAAGCCTCAAAATCCATAAAGCATCATGGTCTGTTTTCAGTAATTCTGTATTTATTTCCATGGAAACAGAAATGGCAGCCTGGAGCCTTCTGCAGGGCTGTAATTACTCCTGTAGCAGCCAGCAGCAGCCGCAGCATCCTGTCAGGGCCTGAGCATCTCCCAGAGCCTGCTGTGATTTAACACCCAATGGGAAATTGGAAAAGGAAAAAGCGTTGGGAAGTGAATGAAATTTTCCCTGTCATAACAACGCGACGTAGATCCATGTGGTCCTTTGGGGAGGAGGGGCAATTGCGCCTCTCTGTCAGCTCAGGGTGTGATGTTTTGAAGAATGATGTTGGTGTGGGAGGGTGGGAAAACTGAGAGGGACAGGGCAATGTCAGGGAAAGGGTGAGGGTGGCGTCTGGCTCTGCTGGACCCTCAGCTGCCAGACGTCCTTTGGGAGGGGTTTGCTGGTAGAGGTTACCCAGGAGGTACAGAGAGGTCCCACGGTTGTCCCTGTTGGTCCCAGGCGGTGCAGAAACAGTGACCCTGCATGTGATGCATCATTTAGTGTCTGTAATTTGGAGCCTGAGAGGTGGGTCAGATGGGACATGTGTCAGCTCCAGCATCCGATGAGAGCTGCAGGGGAGGGCTCAGCCAGTTGGAGGGGCAGGACAGGACAGCGAGCAGGGTGGCCCTGCCAGCCCAGCAGTGTGCCACAGTGCCGCTGCCTTTTGGGGAGGACAGTGCAGAGATCACTCTGCCAGGGTGGCACCCGAGCCGGCGTCACTGAGTGTCTGATTTGCACAGACACGTGTGGACCTACGTGTGCACCCATTAGCTGTAGGATCAGCTTATGTTCCGTGCTGTTATGGACTTAGAGAGCAATCTTGGCCCCTGTAATTAAATTTAAAGCAAATTAGCTCTTCTATTAAACAAAATAAATCTGATGTAGCCTAATGCTGTATTCTCCAGATATGGCTGATCAATCGCTCCTGCAAAGAGCAGGCAAATGCTGCTGAGCAGATGGTCTTGGCTGAGGCATGGTCAATTAAACTAATTAAAGATGCTTTCATTTAATCAGAGGGTGTTTTAACCCTGTTAGCTGCCAGTTGGGGGATGTATGTTTTCGTGTGCTAGGAACTTCCAGTTCTGGCCCTTCTATGGGCTTCTGATTTTCAGACCCTTTACAGAAACCAGGCTAGAGTGTGCATCCAAAGAGCATATATTTAGCAGAGAAATTATAATGTCATGCAACAATAGTGAAGACTTGCAGAGGAAAGCTCAGTTGTTTTCTTCTAACACTAACCAGAGATGTTTATTAGCCTGAAGAACTCTTCTGCAATGAATCCTTCCCACGCTACCTCCTGCCAGCCTTCCCTCTGGGTTTAGGGGTGTGGATGTCTCTCCACAGCCTAGCCAAATGTCACTTGTTCCACCAAAACAAGCAGTGCCTTGTCATGGTGTATTATTTAAGGGACAGAAAATGTTTTCAGCATCCAGACAGGTTCTGGAGTGGAGGAGCAGCCTCTTATTTCGGCTTTCTGCTGCCCTGCAAAACATCTTGGCTGCTGAGAGCCCCTCTTCCTAGGGGTCCTGGAGATGGGTTTAATTCAGTATTTGCTGCAGGAGTCCACGAGGGCTCCTCTGAGCTGAAGCCTTCTTTTCAGATTCTGTGATTTGTCACAACTTAGCAGCCTCACCATTTCCTGTCCCCCCGATCTGCTCCCTGGCCTTTGCTGTAAGGGGTGACACCACCTGGCTGTGAGGTAAGAGCCACCAAGTGAGATTGTTAGGCTAATGGAAGATCATGCCAAACATTCTCAAGAAGCAGCAGAAGAGCAGCCTGGTGTCTCCAGACCATGAGTGACCCTCTCTGGGCTGCACAAAGGGCTGCAGCACACCGGGACCCCCATCCTCTGCCTTTCCAGCAGCTTGGACAGATGAAATTAGAAACAGTTGTGCTTTATCCAGAGGCCATGTGGGCAGCCCTTGCTCCAGCAGAATGGATCCCTGCAGGTACATTGAGAATGATTTTCAAGATGTTCCTCCTTTGTGAAATGATAAAACCCCTTTTTTACCCTCATCTAATTAGCGAGGTGTTTCTGTGGTGCAGCATCAGCTGAACGCTCTTTGTTGTCTGTGTGGACTGATTAATTTCTGCAGTTTAAGGTTTAAATTACCATCAAGATATCTCTTCCGTTTATTTTTGTTTCAATTGGCCCATGAATACTTTTCATCATCTGCATTTATGCTGCAAAGGAATGCATAAAAAATAACCATGGTTACCTTATAAAACATCATATCAATGACTTGACATTTCCAATTTACCTTAGCCCCTTTATTTAAGGACTGCTATTTCTCTTCTTTCACTGAAAATGTAGTTGTTGGCATGACTTTTCTGCTGCTTAGCCAGATACTTGGGTTTTTTCCCACCAGATAAGGAGCCTCATTTCAAATGGACGTTTATTAATACAATTTTGTTTCCATACCACAACCTTGCACTCTGGCAGGAATAAGTTGAGTTGTGAATTCCTGGCTCTAGGTAGGAGCAATTGGGGAATGTCTGAAGGATTTAACTAGTGGTGTGTTGATCTGCTGCCATTTGCAGACTAGCAGAGGTCTCTGGGCAGGGAAACATTTTGATCCTGAGATATTAACTGGGAGAGCTGTTCTGGTGTCTGCTGCTTCTGCATGTGCCTGGCTGCTTCCACCTCTGAGCTTTATTGTGGGAATAGGTCAGAGCAATGGGAGGGTTGGGAAGATGGACCTTTCCTGGCGCAGTTGTGCAGGGAAATGCTGAAGCAGTGGGGAAGGTTTTGCAGAAGCTTCACAAATAGGAGAGTACTTGAGCATCACTAATGTGACAACACTGGGGAATTACAGCTTGACACCATTTCAGTGGAGAGAAGATTTGGGATGGCACAAAATACAGACTCCAGAGGTGCTACCTGTATTGGTTTTGGCACAGAAGAGACTGGAAAACGGGGGAGCAAGTGGAGAAGCAGTTGCTGATTTAGCAAAAAACACTAGCTAAAGGTGCTACATAAAAATTAGATGTTTATAGCTTATCTCCCCAAAAAAACCCCAAAAAACAAGCCAACATAAAATGCAACTGAGATGGGCTGGAGTGCAGATCCTGAGTTGGCTTCCATGGGGTCTGGTTCCAAGGTTTCCAAAGGTGGGGCTTGGCTCACAAAATGCCATGTTTATTTCAAGGAATCTCTCCTGCTTCCCTAACTTTGAATTCAGTGCCAGCCACTGTATGTAAATACCAGTTTCTCACTGTGGAGAAACACTGTGGACTGTGTCTTATTAGGAAATGAAAATGTCACTCCTCCTGTTTGTCTTTCCCTCAACCAGAGATGATGAGCAGAAGACATGACAAAGAAATGACCCCACTGGCCCCTTTTGGAGAAAGTAATCTTGTTTTTTCTTTGAGCAGCATTTGTTCCCTGCAGTACATGTTCCTGTCAATCAGCCCAGGAGGCCTTGGGAGACAGAAGGGGTGTTATCCAGACCTCTCTCTCTTCAAGCAAGGAACTGCTAGCTGCAAAAGAACCCATATGTGATGCTTATCTTAAGGAAGGCTGGAATACTTAATAAGACATAACTGGTGCATGACCCTGCACTATGTTAATGCCTCTCTTTCTCCTCCTTTTAACTGGAAATACAATGCAGCCACTAGAATTTAATTTTGCACGTAGGTCTTTAAATCTAATTTGAATTCGGCATGAAAATCTCAATGCTTTGCAGCGCTTCAGCCCTTGCTCATGTATTTTATCAGTGATTGCCTTCCTGGGGAACTTTCAATGCCTGTCTCAAGAGCAAAATGGAAAGCTACAGTCCTAGTTGCACATAGATGGGGTTATACATGGTCATGCTGGCTTGTGCCAGAGCTCCAGGGTCTTCATTTCAGCACGCAATGTCTTGTCAGAGAGCCTGGACTGGTTCCCACTGAGCTGTGCTAGCCTAAGGTTACACACTATTCTTTCAGTTTTCTTTTTATCATATTAAATAGAGAGATCATTCTTCTGACATACATCATCCACTAAGGGAATATTTTGAAAGTTCTATATTAATATTTTACTAGGTTTTCTCTAATCTTGTTTCTGTAAGATGTGGTTTCCTCAAGGCTGGCTTCTTTGCAATCCATATTGTGTTCAGATTTCCAGAAAAGGGAATTATTAAAAAAAAAAAAAGTTATTCACCAGTCCTTTCCTCCACTCCTTATATTTCATTCTTCAGGCCACCAGTGTTCCATGCAACTTGACAAATGCTTCATGTGACAGCCTGGGATGTGATAGACAGTGCAATTTTAATTCAGAAGAAACTTTAGGAGTCGGATGGATCAGGCCATAGAAAGTACTTCATGAATATAAAATACAGCTGGGTTAATCTTCCAGTTTTCATCTAAAAAGTACCAAATTAAAAAGAGAATAGGTATATTTCTTAACAGAAATGAGATGCCAAGAATTTTCTTCAAAAGGATATCAAAGTAGGCATATATTTGTTCCCACTGAGCTGACTATAAATTGGGAAATGATCAACAAAGTAGATTTCATGCATTTCAAAGGCTCAGCCTCAATATCCCTGACTTATGTAAGCTGCTCCTTACCTCTGTTTCAGTGCTGAGTTTTCATATTCAATATACTACATTTTTTCTGGAACATTTGATTCTACTCATGTTTTGTGAGAAATTAGAGTGCAAGTTCAATAGGGAATTGGATGCAACACAACTTCAAATGCAGCTTCTCATGTATTTAAAAGTCAGCTATAGTAGCCTCAAATCATGTAAAAACTGTGCTGACCTCCATAGCACAGATTTTGTTGTATAATACAGGGCAGCAGTGAGTTTCCTAACAGGAGTGACCTGTGC
The DNA here is from genome assembly GCA_036630365.1 of Acanthiza pusilla. Lineage (NCBI taxonomy): Eukaryota > Metazoa > Chordata > Aves > Passeriformes > Acanthizidae > Acanthiza > Acanthiza pusilla. The sequence continues at coordinate 7,368,268 of JAXCHO010000001.1, forward strand.
ATGTGTTTTTCAAGTGTTTTATCCAGCCTTTGGTCCAGTTCTTTTGTCTCTGACAGAGAGAACACTACGAAGATGTGATGGCACAATATGATTTGTCATGCATTTGTCATCTTTGTAGAAACATTGCAACAAAAGAGGGAAAACGATTGCATCCCCCTTTAACAAAGAGAATGGTGTAAGATCCAGAGTACCTTGAGATTTAGGGCAATATTGAGCTGAAATACCAGTTGAACGTGGAAAGACTTAGAAGGCATGGGAGAGGAGCATATGCTGGGAAGAACCAGCTCAAATCAGACTTCAGGGCCATGGGTGCTTTGCTGTAGAGTTGGAGACTGTCCGTGTTAAACACTGATAGCTGTGACAGGGAAGTGAGCAGGGTTTCCTGAGAGCTGTGTATGTGAACCCTGAGTGCTGGTGGCCCAGGAGGGGACGGTGTGGGGTGGAGGTTGCATCTGAACCTTGCTGTGCCCCAACCATAGCCACTCTGGGGGCTCCTGGGCAGTGGTGGAACCAGGCTGCCTGCTTGTGTGTTCAGGCTTGAGCCCTAAGCATTCCTAGGGCATGCGGAAGAGGGGATAGCTAAAATTACAGGCATTTCCCACAATAAATGAGGGCAAAGAGCAAGTGCATAATTTTGCTGTCTTCTTCTGAATGCACTGCCTGGGAAATGATGTTTGTAGTGAAAAAAGGTGCTGGGGAGGAAGCAGCCACAGTGACAGATAGTGACCACACAGAAGGAACCCAGGCTTTGCCCAGCACCGTGCTGAGTTTTGGTTAAGTGCCTGCTCCTTCTCATGGGTGCTGGGATGTGTCCCAAGCTCATTTCTGCATCTTGCCTGTGTGTGCAGCTGCACTGGCAGCAGCAGCAAAACTGCAGATCTGCAGTTGGCATTAGTCCACAGGAAGGGAGGCTGGACAAGGTCTACACTGATGGTATTTTGCTCCAGGTATCAACATAAAAATGTAAGCATAGGGTGCAGAAAGCAAAATGTTGAGTTGCTAACAAAGGTGGGAGATCTTGGAAGCAAACACAGATTGCAGTGGGATGCTGGAGGGCGTGTAAGGCTTTACTCCTCGGCTGTTCCGTAGCAGAAGGAGCATCAGTGAAGAATTCCCCTTTTCCCAGGCTGAGGACCAGGAGTTGTTGTCTTCTGTGGAGAGTTTTGCTGGACGTAACTGTCTTCTTTTGTGACCCAGTTAAGTCCAAAATTGACAGGGAGAAAGCCTTTTGGGTGTTTTAAATAATAACATTCTAATAGCAGAGTAATTAAATGGTCTCATATTTGTTCTCTACACCAGTCATTCATCCTGCTGGTATTTCTGCCAGTTTGTTGGAGAGCTCATGTTGTGCAACATTGGTGGAATGAGCTGCAGGCATGTGTTTGGCTGCCATTGCCAGGAGTCTCGTGCCCCTGCGTGCGGAACTGAGACCAGGACTGACAAAATAGCTGCAAAACAGAAATGTTCTTGGAGAAATTATTGACACAGTAATTTTATTAAGTCCCATGATGCCTGTTAGGTCTGATAAAAATGTCGTTTGCCAAGCGTAGCATTTTATTTTGTATTTTAAAATCACATTAAAACCCAGTGCTCTTTATTTCTGATGCAGGGTGCAATATCAGCAATAGTCCCTCATCACTGTACTCGCTGTCCCCTCATGGCATGAAGTCTTACTCCCTACCCATGCATATGCAAATTCTCACTATCTACACAGGCAGATAGTGATAAGACAAGGGGGGACAATTTTAAAGTAAGAGAGGAGAGCTTTAGATTAGATATTAGAAAGAAATTCTTCCCTGTGGGTGTGGTGAGGCACTGGCACAAGTTGCCCAGAGAAGCTGTGGATGTCCCATCCCTGAAGTTTTCAAGGCCAGGTTGGATGGGACTTGGAGCAACCTGGTCTAATGGAAGGTTGTAGTGCCATAGTCCCTGCCCATGGCAGGAAGGGTTGGGAAAAGGTGATCTTTAAGGTCCCTTTCAACTCAAACCATTCTATGATTCTGTATTTCTATGAAAAATGTAAAATATCAAGCAGTCATTTTCATTCACTTTCTAACTCTGCTCTTCACTGACCTTTCTGCTTGCGGATTTTCTCTTTATTTGCCCTTTTTCTCCCTAGCATTGGATTTTGGCTGGGAACAGTTGTGCTCAGATGGTTAACTGTAAATTAGCTGAAGGAGCTGTGGCTGCCACTGTCAAAATGATTCCAAAATAACTTTGTGTGGGAGAGTGATGGTCAGGTCAGACAAGAGAAGCGTGGTTTGGGTCTGCTTGCGGGGAGTGGAGTTAGAGGGGATAATGCCAGTTAGATTAATGGAAGAGCAGTGCACTCTTAAATACTGGCTTATGTGCTGTCAGAGATCCTTCATGTTGCAGCAGCCCCTCAAGAGTGTGCAGCAGTATTTGGGAAAGGGTCTGTTTCCCACGAACATCTGCAGTACTTGAGATGAGGAGCACGTGGTTTCTTTGAGGCTGGTACAACAGCTTTCCTCTGGGAAGTCCCTGCTGACAGCGTGGTCCTTAGCAAGGCAAGAGAGAAAATTGGGCATGGCTTTTGCTACTGGTTAGGCTCATTGATGAGCTGCTGTTGTCCCCAGGGGCACCAGCTGCAGCCCTGCTGCTCCCCCAGCCCTGCCTGGTCCGTGCCAGGAGGTGACTCTGCTCCTTTCACGTGCAGTCCTTTGCCCAGCTGTGTAACTCCTGATCCCCTTTATTACCACTTAACATAGACAATTATTCAGGGTCACTGCTTGGCCAGTTTGTTCTGGCTTTATGTATGGCGACTGCAAAACAGCTGAGGATGTCTGGCAGTCAGCAGAAGTTTTATTTCTGTCAGTTAAAATAGCCAAATATATGTTCAATGAGATAATTTGGATCATTACACTTTCCTATCATAATGCCAGTTGCAGCTTCACCCATTGTATGGATAAAAACATAAGCAGTATCAATGAACAAAAAATAATAATATCTATTTCTATCCTAAATATACCAGCAGAAACGCTGACATTGTAACATCAGAGTACGAGCCTGATCTGAGCTTTGTCATTAGTGATCTTGGGAAAACCTGGTGTGTTTTAAAATAAGAGTGATTTTCTGGATGGCAACAATCAAAATATATTTCGTTTGCCCAGATCAGTGGCTCTCACCATAATGTGAAGCACCACGTGAACAGGAACTCCCCCTGGTATCTCTGTCTCACATTTTATCTCATTTGAGTTGGGGTAGCAATAGAGCAGGGGATGATGGAGGGAAGGGCAGCGCAGTGTGCAAGGGCAGCAGAGTGGGCACATCTGTCTCCCTAAGGCTTCATGCCATACCAGCATGCCACGGCAGAAGGGAATCTCTCTCTCCACTGTTGCGTGAAATTACTCGATGCCAGATATCAGTCAAAAGTAAATCTCTCCTGTTCAAAGACGAAGAGTTCATAAGAATCATTAATAATGAGACTCCCCCTCTGCAGAGGCTGCCAGAAAGGGGTGTGCTGGGGAGCAGGGGAGAGGAAAAATGGGTCAAATAAAGGCCTGCTGAAAAAAGGAGTAAATGCTCATTGATAGCATGAAATTGGCTGTAAGTGAAGTCATCTGGGACAAAGTCTGCTGGACATGAATTGGCCTGTACCAGTGTGATTCCTGGAGAAGGGAAGGGCAGCTGATAGCAAGTAGCAGCAAGGGATGGTCTCAGAAAAAATTCACCAAGCAAACCAGAGTTCAGCTTGGAACAGGAGCATTTCCTTTCAAAAATGTCATTAGCTGTCTGCTGCAGGCTCCAATGATTCCTCCCTTAAGATGGAACAAAACCCATCCCTCTTGTCTGATGGTAGTGATCAGTGTGGAGAGCTTTCCCAGCCGCTCTGGGATGCTCTGGAAAGCCCTGGGGAGGCTGTGTGGACACAGCAGAACTGGATATGGTGCCAATCCCACCTTGCTACCCAGCAGTTTGCCTGTGCTGTTTTCCAGCATCTGAAAGCACTGTGCTACCATTGCTTTTCTCAGGATGCAAGCCTGTAACCTTCAAAAGAGCCTCTGGCAAAATTTAGAGGAAAATCAGCTCCATTTTTTTATCCATACTCCCCCTTTTTCTTCCTTTTTTTCTGCTTCAAAAGAGGCTCTGGAGAGGATTTAAAGGTAAAACAAGCAATGAGGAAGTACAAGCTGTCATAAATAATGTTAAAGCAAGAGTCAGACTTGCAGTAAGGTAACAAGGTGCCTGAGATGGTGGTGACAGAGCTGTGAGAGCTTTTCAAAGCTTGTGTCTGACTGATGCCTTGTGGGCATCAGCTAAGGATTCTCAGGGCATTGGTGGACAAGGAGAACAGGCAGCAGCCGCAGCCACAGCCTCAGTGGGTGTGCTGAGGTCTCCAGTCATGGTGCCAAGCCTTTGGCATGCGGAAATGTACCCCAGGAAACACTGTTAGAAACTGTGTCCTTCCAAAACAAAAAAAAAACTCTCCCGCACCCCAGTCTGGGATCTGTGCTGCAAAAATACGTTGGAAAGGTCTTGAGAGTTATGTGAAGGGATAAGGAAGAACTAAAAGTTTGACTCACCTGGGGAAATGGTCCAAGTAATGTGTCTGTTTGCAGATGTATTGGAGCAATGTTTAACTGTGCGTGTACAGGGGCAGTAAAACCAGGATCAAAGCAGTCTCTCTTGGCTGCCACTGATAGTCAGGGCTGGGAGAGCTGGGCAAAGGTTGTGACAGCCTTTCTCTCACCTAGGGGATACACCAGATGTTTTTCTATCAGATATGCTTGAGTTTGAATGGAGGGTTGGGCCTTAACGTAGCAACTGTAGGCTGAATTTTTACTAGGGGTGTACAGGAGATTGCACAGGAAGGGGCAAGTGATGAATTTTGGGCTGGGAGCCCATCCCATGGCTGGGCAGGATTTGGACACCATGAAAGTGTTACTGCTGAATATAGAACCCATTATTTAACTGAACTTTGTCTAGGCTGGTTATTTCATTTAGTCTGCAATGGAAGTTGTGGTGGGCTCTGAAAAAGAGCCTTGCAGCCAGGCAGATTGGAGCTGTTCCCTGGCCACCTGCAGCCAAAAGCCTTTGCTGTGGAAATGCCCGTGTTAGGAAGCAGGGCTGGCATGCACGGAGCACTTGGTGCTGCATGGCAGTGAGGATGAGGTGATGGCAGATGAGGGGACACTGCTCTGCCAGATGAAGTTTGTTACAAATTCCCATCTGCTCAGAAGCAGAAGCTATAAGGTTTGTGCTGTACAAGTAATTATTTGTTATACATTTTTAAACATGAAATCTAGTCCAAACGGCAAATATTTTTAGCGTGTGTCATTGTGCAGTTAAGAAAGCTGCCAGCAGCATAAACCAGAATAACTCTGCGTGGTGATCGGGCTGGGATGGGATTTTCTGCTTTGCCCATTTTCTCCTCCCCACGCTTGGGTACTCGTTCTCTCAGCTGGGCTCCTGCTCGCATGAGCCAGCGTCTTGCAGAGCTGGCTGCTTTGTCACCCCCTCCATTCATTGTACCTGTGATGGAAAGCACATCTGGCACAGCTGGGAGGTGTTTGGCTGGGTGTGAAAATGGCTCTGGAAAAAATGGAACAGGATTTCTGGTTTTTCCTCCCAGTGGAATATGGAAGAGGCAATCTCACATCTCTTAATTTTCAGCAAATGCACGCTGTGGAGTGAGCCTGCACATGGTTTATAACGTAGGCACATTCGTGATGAATGAAGCATTTTTTCAGATTTTTAGGGAACTGGCTGAATTGTTCCAGCAATGTTTTACCCTCCACTGTGAATTCCACTAAAAAAAGTGGGAGAATGGATTTAAGATGGATCTGAGCATTTTAGAAAAAGAACAGCTTAGGTTTTTAAGGTTGGAGGAAAATGTAGTGAGGAAAACTGTCTGAAAATGAATGCATTTTGACAGGGTGGGATCTGTTGTGGATTTTTTTCAGACTGTGAGCCAAATGATTTCGTTATTCCCTCAGCTCTCACGCAAGGTCACAGCATGATCCTCAGTTGATTCCTTTGCACATGTGAAGCAGCACAGGCAGGTACCAGAGCACTTCCCAGCTGTGCTGGTTCCCAGCAAGACCTCCCTTGTTTTCGTCCACCTTTCTTAACAGCTCTCTCAGCATTTGGGCCATCAGTCCCATTGCAGCCTGCTTTTCTCTGTTGTTTTTCCCTATTACTCCACTGGAGAAGGAGAGGGATCCCAGAGGGTATGCAGCAAGGACAGCAGTCTGACCCCATGGGTCAAACACATGCATTATTTTTTTTCTAGTCCCCTGAGCACTGCACTCCTGCCCTTGATTTCCATAGATCTCTTTGATTAATAATAAGAAACAGAGGGGAAGGGTTTCAGCTGTAGGTTACAAATGTTCCTGTGGGTTTACAGCTGGTAACATCTGGTGGTACCTTCGTTTGAAGTAAGAGGGTGGTTCTAACAGTGCAATTTTGACCAGATTACAGAGCAGAATGCACAAAAAGCTAAATTCTATGAGAATGCTTCAAGCGTGGCTTTTCTCTTTAATCTCTTCATTGATTTTTCTCCTAATTTCCGAAAAGAACTGCAGTAGTTGGCTGAGATGAGCAGGTGCTGGTGCTGCAGACCTGCAGTCGTGGCTGCACTCTGGCTCACATCTGGATTCCAGCTGTATATTTTGCACTACTCTCTTATGTGTCTTTTCTGCATATAAAGTGTGTTGTCCTTGATGAAAGCTTAAAGGGAAGATTGAGGGTAGACTCAGATGAAATGGGATCAGAGAGCAGGTTATCACCTTATTTTTGCAGCATGCTGCTGCTCGGAAAGAACCATGGGACTTCGACTATAGCAGAGATTGTATTTCCATATTCTCTGAACGTCCAGTATATTTTACCTAACTCTCTAAGCAAAAGCCTCCTGCCCTGCTAACAATTTGAAAGGAAAGAGGTCATGCCTTGCTGGAAGTAGTTCAAAATAAACCACATTTCCTCAGAAAGCAGGAGATGACAAAGTTTCTGGCAGAGCAGCTGTCTGGAAGGGTCACCATGCAGCTACACTGAGGCCTGACCCACCACCCAGAACATATCCCATCCTTAAATCCATGATCTTTTGTTCATGGAACTCTGCTGCAGAGCACTGTGCCATCTCCCCTGGCATGCCAGCCCACTCCTTCAGGCTGGCCCTGGAATTCAGGGGTGGTGGGTGCTGCTCCTTCTTCTCCAGCTGTGTTGCATCCTGGCATGTGCCAAGGCTGAGGTAGTCCAGCCTGGGCTGGGATGCAAGTGTTGGACAGTTAGTGTTTTACTTGGCTCTAAATACAAAGAATAATTAGTAAAGCAGTGTGAAAAAGAGCTCTCCACCCTGTGGGGTTGGAAGTGCTCTGTCTGGAGGCTCCATCCCTGCTGATCTCTAGGGAAAGATAATTGAGAGGCAGTGGGTAAAGCCCAGAGTGGGACTGGGGGAAAGCTGGTGTTGGTGTTGTTGTGAGCAGTGCAAGACCCTCAGGACGAGCCTGGTTTCATTTCTTCCCTGGTCCCCCACGCGCAGTTGGGGTCCTTGTCACACACAGCCCCTGCGGGAGCCTGGGGCTGCAGGCACTGCTCCGAAATGCAGCCTGGCTCCATTCGCCATCTCGCGGTGACGCCTGCCCGGGGCTCAGGGCTGGGGGGGCTGGGGGCAGGGCACAGATGGACACCTGGGGCTGCTGGACAGAGGGACACCTCGTCCCTGCACTCCGGCTGGAGCAGCTTGTAGGCAAACAGCTCTCCTGCACACGCTGGGACAGCAGAGCAGCTTGAAAGCTTCACATAATAATATTTCACATGGAGAAGGCTGTTAATGACAGGGGATGTGATTGACTGCCTTTTTCTGTTGCTGCTGTATTAGCTGTATTTAAATCAGCTTACATTAACTGTGGTTATATTTAATGCTCTCTGTCTACATGGCTGAATTTTTAGATTGTTAATTTTCAGTTGCAAATTGCTTAATTATGTCTGAACTTTTCATAAATATTTGGAAGGTGAGTTAATACTTTCTATTACATGCGATACACGGTCTGGAAAAAACTAATTGTTCTTAGTGCTGTGTGCTGGGTCTGGCAGTGCCCTCAAAGCCTTGATGCTCTCTTATCTGCAGGTTCTTGCCTTCGCAGCTGATGTGTCAGAAATTGAGGTCTGTAGCCAGTGCTGTGTGCGTGTGTTATGGTCAGGAAAGCCATTTAGGATTCATTTGGCTGCCTGACAAGAAGAAAAGGAAATGTTTATTGTCCACAGTGTGGTAACATGGTGAAGACTGGAGGCTCGTGACACTCTGTGTGTGTATTATTGCTGCGCTCCTGGAGCCTGCACTGAACATCAGCATGAAATGTGGAAGGCAATGGTTCTTAGACTAGGAGGAATTTTAAACTGTGCCAATTTTAGGGTCTTTGAACCCCAGGGCCCCAAAGGCTCATCCCTGTTCATCCCCACTGCCCATCCTCCGCTACCCAGGCAGGGCTGCATGGCTCTGAGCTGGTTAGAATAAAGCAGTGCAGTGCTCTGTGCAGAGGGAGCTGGGCTGTCCGGCCAAGTGGCAGGAGCTGCTGCTGCCAGGCTGAAACATTTTATTCTGTAGCTGTTCTAGTATCTGTACACAGAAATCATTTATCATACATTCAGTATGGACAAATAACAACATTTTCCATATTGTGTAGACGGTTTGCTGGACTGACTGTCCCCACCAGTAAAGGGGTGAGGATGGTGCACCCCATGGGAGGACTTGCCCCACCTGCTAACCTCTCCCCACACACAGTACCTTGTGTTGTATTCCTCCTCCTCTCATCTTGCAGACTCACTGCTTTTAAAAGCATCACATTTTTGCTCCCTGTGTTTGTTTCTTCATAGTTATGCCTCTCGCTGCTTTTCTGTGTCTCCTTCAATTCTTCTCACATCCTTGATCCTTAATGCAGGTGCCAGAGCATCTCACAAGGGTATTATGTGAGGTTAGATCCCACATGACAGCTCGCAGCTCCGCATGGCCCTTCTCAGGGATGCCAGACATCCATTTTGTGCCACTGGTTCTTCAGGGGCAGAATAGGTCCTGCTGGAGGGGATCAGGCAGTAAAAGAGGTGGCCGATGTTCCCAATTAGTGAAACTAGGGTTCCAATCCATATTTCCTGTGGTTTTTTTCATGTTGTTGAATGCTAATTATTTTAAGAAGAAGTGGCTTTTCTGAAATGCAGTGATAGGTTGGATAGGATTGATATGGCTAAGGATATTGCTTCTGTTCAAAACCAGGAGACTCCCCCTGAGGTAAACTTCTCTGAAACCATCGAATGACTCAGAGCACAGATGTCTGGGCACTGCTCTAAGAAAAGCAAGGAATTGACCTTTTAATTAGCAGAATATAGTAATTTAACATAGCAATACTGATTGCTTATTAATCATTAATAGTTGTTGTTATGTATTGATCAAAGGGACTTAGAGATGTGATGTTTCTGCTCCGGATTTTGATAAGCTGATACCAATTAGTGAGCAGCACATTAGGTGCAAATCAGAGGGACTAAAATAGCTGGATCTGCAGTAGAAGGCAGCTCCCTTCCAGATCTCTGTTGCTGAAGGAAGGGGCTCTGATAGTGACCTATAGAGAGACTTCTGGAGAAGTGTGGTCCTAGTTGCAGATGAGACTGGCAGCTTCTGCTCCCACCTCCACCACAGGATGCCATCCCCTGAGAACGTGCAGCAGCCTCTTCATGTGCTGGAAATTTGCTGCCTAGAGGCTTAATCCTCCTGACTGCTTTCTCCCTGACCTCATAGGAAAGTTTGCTGCAGCAAACCAGTGTGAAAGACATCAGCCTGTTCAGGAGGTCTGTCTCTTTAGATCTCTGGCTGTGATAAATGTAAACTTCACAGGTACAAAAATGAACTGTAATGAGCAGGACTGCAGTTTTTGCTATCTTAGTCCTTGAAAAAGTGGGAGCCATAACCTTCCCTTTGCATTCCCTCTCCATGTTTTCTGCTGATTTAGCATATAATAGAACCAAAAACTTGCTCTTAATGGCCAATTTCTGCTTTGCCAGTTTTTTCCTCAGAGCTTTCTGCAGAAAAACAATTATTACATAGAAACCAGTGGAGATGTTCCACATTTTATTCCGTCACGTTTAATCCTGTGAGTGTCAGGGTACTGCAGCTTTGCTGGACTAGGTCCTCATGCAGCTTGCTTTAGCTCCAAAAGCCAAAGCCCATTTTGAATTAAGTGATGAATGTGTCTACCATTAAGCTTTTAATCGAAGATGAGGATTTGAGGATATGTAGATCCCTCTTCCATAATGATTGGGATGAATTAATTAGAGCTAACTCTAGCTGTATAACTTACTTTGAGCTCAGTAGTAGTATTGTCCTCTTTAGGAAATTCAGGTGATTTTCTTTGCATTAACTGGTGTGAAATTCAGCATATGATAAACTGTAAGGAAACACAAGCAAGCTAAATGCAGTGATACCTCAGGCAGCATCAACCAGCCAGTGCTCCCATTTCTTTCGTGGTGCCACAGCTCAGTGTATGCTGCCCGCACGCCTTCAAACATCCTTATGCAATGCCATAAGAAGAGGTATTAAGGCATGCTCAGAGGTCAGAGCCTCTGGACAGCTTTAGTTTTCAATCCCTTTCAGTGTCGTACACCTCGCACGGATGATCTTGCAGAGGGATTTCCAGGGTTCAGAAGTTCTCTGGCCACAGATGGGAAGGACATGCGTTCCGAGTGGATGTGCTCTGCCTTCCCTTTTCTTAACAGCTTGCAAAACATTTGCAAAGGCAGGCAGCACTTTTTCTTCCCCTTCCCGTTTTGCTGAATCTGTTTTCTCATTTCCTTTGATTTATCGTTGCACATAAATCTGGAGGTATCTTTGCACAACCTGCTGGAAAGGTGCGTGCTGGGTTTGCTTGTCTCAGCTTTCCTCAGCCCCACGGCGCAGCCTCGCAAAGCTGTGCAGGGGTGTGGTGGTAGGGCAGGCTAGGAGCTGAGAGGGCATGGAGAGATATCTTCTTTTCCTGCACAGGATCCGTGCCTGGCACCTGCCTGCCCTCGCCACGGCACCAGCACGTGCTGGGTGATCATTGGCACTCTGCAGATGAGCAGTGGGCACCCGTGGGTGCTGCTGCCAGCAGCAAGGAGGGCATGAGAAACCTCTGCTCTGGTGGAAAATCATCTCATTTCATGGGATAAACAACTGTCTGAGGCAGCAGTTAGACCACAATGAATTCAAGGGTGGAACTTTAACCTCGCCTGGTGAAGCAGCCACAGTCCCAGCATCCACAGGCAGATGTGATGGGGGAGAGCTGTGCAGCCCCAGTGGCACAGAGATTTATTGCAGCGCTCTGAGATTCACACTGAGGCGAGGAGAGGCTGCTCTACTTCCCAGGGAATGTTTTCACCGACGAATCTAGTGCAACCCTAAAGTTTGTGAGGCATGAAATAGGATTTCACTTGAAGGGAGAAGCATCAGCCCTTACTGAATTATCCAAGTCCTTTCTATTGTTTTAAATCACCCTCCCAGGACCTCCTGAGTGCTCTGTCATGCATAAGTTGTTCATTAGACAGCCCAGGAATTTTCTGGGATAGTAGGAGCTAGCACCTAACCACAGCAAACAGCAGCTGTGCAGCCCTTACTGAATTGTTATGGAAACGACTGAATCCCTGCAGCGTGGCCTGTTTTACCTACTCATGAGCAAAATAGGGTAGGCCCCTCCCCAGGGGAGAGGGTTTGTCGCCTTTTGGGGTGCTGGAACCCTGGGGTTGCGTGAGGAGTCAGGGCTGACGGGAGGGGAAAAGGAAATTTTGGTGAGGTAATAGGCACAGACTGTAATTCTTTGAATTAAGGGGAACTTTACATTGTACTAGAAAGATTCTGCATGACTGAACCTAAAAGACTGAGTTGGGGAGCTCTGACTGTTGTGCAGTGACACTGGGAGGTCAATCCCCTGAGATGTTGGGGGATCATACAGCAATCCTGAGAGCTGCTGGAGACATGTTCTGCTGGTCCCTCCAGGTCTTCCAAAATCCTGTGTCGAGCCACAGGAGTGGCAGTTGTTGAGTCCATAGTTGGGCTGTGCTGATGCTGCCATGGTTGCTGACGCAGGGAGGTGACTAACGTGGGGAATCTGTCCTTGCTTCCTCTTCCTTGCTCCTGTGTCAGATCCCCAAGGCAGCTGGTGGTCTGTGGCTTGCAGTTTGCTGCTCAGAGGGTGAGCATGGTGCCCAGGACATTAGTGACTTACCCTTCTGAGGCAGCTCAGCATCATTCGTGTTCCCAGTTTAAAGGGAGGTCAGAACCCCACCTGCAGCTGAAGAGGGAATGTTCGGATCCTCCTCCACTTTCTGCTTCAGACTTGTGGGAAGAGCTCGGGGCCTTGAGCACCAGGCTGCTGCCCTCCCACTGCCCTTGGCCGCTGTAGAGACAAATATTTACCATTAATGGGAAAAGGATGCTACGGAGCAGTCTGTGACATTGACATGGAGCATTTCTTAGGGACCTGTGTGCCACATGGTGCCACTCTGTCCTGCCTCATTGCACTTTATCTCCTAAAACAGCAGCTTTATGGTGAGAAATCAAGGGCATCCCTGCAATGAATCACTTTGGGGGCCATGTTTCTTTCAGCTGGAGCACTCCATGAGGCTGATGCCACAAGTTGTGAGTACTCCTGGACTGACAGATTAATTATTAATTGATGTGGCTTATGAATTTTTCAGTGTTTTCTCACACTGTGCATCACAAACTGAAACCACCTTTTATGAGACAAAGATCTCTCCTAAAGCCCTACATCAAAGCTGCAAAATTGTCATCCATATTGTGATCTTGTTCAGCCTTCACCATGAGCATGTTTGCTTTGAAATACTTAATCAACCATTTGCTGAGCTACAGAGCTCCCAGCACGTTAAAGGATGAGTGCCTTGAAACTTTCTCTTTGAGGCATTTTGCACCTATACCCATGCACAGTACATGCATTTGGCTGTGCTAATTATTTTGGGAGGACTTAAGCCAGGCATAGGAAGGACATGAGTGGATCGCAGCTTTTGTCTTTGTCCTGCAGCCACGGAAAATAATTCACAAAGTGGGATTTTCAGACCCCGCAGCTGCATGGCGGTGTGCTGGACACAGGGACAGAGAAAATTAATGTTGGGGATTGCTGAGAGTGTCCCCAGCCAGGGCAGTCCCTGTTCAGCAGCAGCCTCCCTGAGCACCCATTCCTGGGTGCCGATGCAGCCGTTGAGGAAAACCAGAACAGGCAGTGGCTGAGGGTTTCATGGAGACCTGGACTAAATGCTTTCTTTTCCAGAAGGGTAAAAGCCAGGTGTGTTTCCATGCCCAATGCAGCATAAGCAGGTTGCTACATCTCAGCATTTGCGCTGCCAGAGCATTTAAAATATATTTTTCCAGAACCCCATTGCAAATGGATGGTCGACTGCAGGAGCAAGTGTCTCGGGAAGGCCACTGGATCCACCACCACATTGTGGACCTTTCTCAAAGGAGGGGAGATGCCCTGGGACAGCCCCAGCTATGCTTCAGGAGTGGGGATGTTGTGACACCTGCTGCCTTTGCTGGGAAGCAGAGACGGCATTAGCAGTGACTGGCAGGGAGGGATTGAACTGTTAAATGGTCCTGGCGGGTTCGCCTGGTGCTGATGGCAATTACACCAACAATATACCTGTCATGTCCACGAAGTAAATGCCAGGCTTTGAAGGTTGTATCTGTGTGCTGCATCCTGTCGTTATAAACCCTCGTAGCTTACACTGATGTTACTTCATTAGAAACCCTTGTAGTTTACAGTGTTATTCCCAGCAGTGCTGAGCTCAGAGCTTGCGCTTAGCTCCTGTGTTACATTTCCCTCGCCTGAGTCTGTTGGGACCAAGCCCCATCAGTCGGTGTTTGGCGGAACAGTCGATCCATTGTGCACTTACTGACCAGCCCAGGGCTGTGCACGACGTGTCACTTGTGCCACCAGCATTGTCCCCAGGCTGGGCAGGCTGGTCTCATCTGCATCCCTCTTGCTGTGGTCAATGGCAGGAGGGCTGTGCCCTGCTCAGTCCCCGGGCAGGTGGGTGGGTCTGAGGTGTGAATGTGAGCCAGACTGCTTTGGGCACAGCAAAGAAGGAAAGAGGAGAGCAGCCTGTGCTGCTCCAGTGGCTCATTTGGAGCCACGACAGCGATTGTAAATTGTTTGGCTTTAAGCTGTGAGAAACCGAAGCTGGACCTTTAAATACAAACACTTTAAAACACTTGGACTCCAAAACCACGGGGGTTTAAAATCCCCTAATGTCCTCATGTCCTTGCACTGCCTTTGGCATTTCCTGGGGTGAGTGGGAATGAGCCTGGGCTCTTGGCCTTGTAAACTACAAGGCTCAGACTGGGTGATACACAGAAGATCTCTGACACAGCAAGCACTTTTGACGTGGGTTTGGTAGGTGCCTGTGCCTCTTGTTGAAGGTCTTACAGCCTAATTAGGCTAGTTGGTTTGTGTCTGCTTCTGCCTTTCAAAGGCGTAGAGGGATTATTTCCCATCGCTTTGGGATAACAGAGAAAATTCTCTCAGTGAGTTTGTTTCAGGGGAGGGAAGCAAAGGATTGTTTGTGCAGGCCAGCAGCTGGTTCTTACTGGTGGTCAAAGCTGTCAAATTTGCATGAGGAACACTTTAACCCCGTTTCTGTAATTTACTAGTGCCCACTAAAAATAATGCCTTATTAACAGTTTATATGTAAAAAACCTGTCTTCTTGCAAGGTCTTTTTCTTGTAATTGAACCCTCACCAGGGGTTAGAGTAGACACTTGCCCTGCAGTGCCTGCAGTGACAGGCTGGCTGCAGTGCTGGTCAGTTTTGGGTTCCACTTAAAACCTAATCTATATATAGTTTTTAATTTTTATTCTTTTGCTTTAGCAACTGTTACACCAATGTAGATAATCTCTGCAGGGCAGGCAGAGAGAACTAATGTGGTTGTGGGTAGACATATGAAAACATCTAATTTACCAGCAGGCAGTTGGGTAATGATCAGTTGAGAATTGCAAATTATGTACATCATGTATTTGTGGCACGCTGCTGAAGAAAAGCCCAGTGCATATGACAAATCATATATATACTGAAATTTATAATACTTTTCACATTTAATTGACTGGGGCAACCTTATGATTTATATCTTTACTTTATTCACAGCACACCCATAACATAGTCATAATGCAGAACGAAACTAATTCAGTTTCTCTTTGACTTTGTAAATCATTTAGTATTTGGCTGTCAAGTACTTGAATATAAAGTGAACATGCATGTGGCAGATAATAAATAGCTGATTCTCTAGTTAAGAAATTGAGTTTTAATGATATTAAGGTCTGTGTTGCCTTACTTGGTCTTGCTTAGATGGCATGCCTCACATTTGAACTTTGCCTTATTCACAAGCAAAGTATATTTTATGGGCACCAGCATTACTCTTTCAATGGCCCTATATAGTGTTATGACTGTGTAAAATGTCTTCAGCTTGCTTTGGTGGCAGCAGGAACCCTTCCCAGGCACAGGAGGAGACAGTGGCTGAGCTGTTGGGCTGCTGCTCTTAGTCACAAGAGATCTGCTGGAAGGTGCCAGTAGGACAGGCAGGGGTTGCTTCATTAGTACCGTTCCATAGACAACAAGAAGAAAATGTTATTTTGGCTACTACAGACTGCAGTTGCTTTCCCAAAGATCAGTTTTTGTCATGGAGCTATCATGCAGAGTCATTGAGAATGCAGCTTGGAAAGATTTTTTGTTTCTTTTTCATACCGGGTTACTTGGCTTGGAGCTTAATCTTGGGAAGCACAGCCCTGGAAAGCAATACCTTAACCACTCAACCACAGACACAGAGACTGCCTAGGCTGCTTGTTGGCTCCTAAGGAAAATAATCTTCTGCAGTCAGATCTGTCCTTGACACCTGTAGCATCACTGGAAAACATCTGCACAACCAAGATAGTGAAGAAAGCTCATTATCATATTGTTTGTTGGCTCATTATCGTTCTGCAAAATCAGCCCTCCTCCACAGCAGCATCCTCGATTTCTAAATTTAGCTCCTGAGTTATTTTGGGTAGTGTGTGATTAACCTCAATTACTGTAGCTCAGATAGAATTCAAATAATACCCCCTCTTTCAGAGTTGCAAAGCAATGGAAATCTGGGTCTGTGCACTTCCTACCCTTAATGAAGCAGCTCTGAGAGGTGCTTGCACACTGGTGCAGCATAGTTGTGAGGTTAATTCTTGGAGAAATTAACAGGGGCAGCTGATCCCGAAAGGTGTTGGTAATCCATGGCTCTGTGCTGGTGCTAGGATCAGGACTAGAAAGGCAGCAGGTTACCTGGGGTAGCTGGTGTGAATGAAACCACTGAAGCTTCAGTGGATTTGGATCACAGTCGGGATACTTGGTAGTTTTCCTGAATTAAATCATTAACAAAGGCTTTCAAAAGCTAAAGAAAAATACATTTTCCATCAATCTCAGCCACAGTCAGTGTTGGCTCTCTGGAAAATCAGCAGTGGTGAAGCGGTGTGCAAAAGTAACGCCTGCACCCGTGCAGATCTGTGCCACCGTGTGTGAGAGAGGGAGGTGGAGGATGTGCAGGCAGACGGGTGAGGAAATGCTGTGGAAAGTGGTGGGCTGGGGGAAAGTGGTGTTTCGGCTGATCCAGGGAGCACCAACAGATGAGCTCATCATTCATCATGCTGAGAATCAGATCTTTCGTCATCACTATAGCTTTTCCAGACTTTCTAGACTACACTGCACCAGATGACCTCAGGGTGAGGATGCTCAGCCCCAGGAGGCAGCTGGGCAGGCATCAAAACTGTCTGTCTTGGATTGGTGAACATCGTGGGTGTCCTTTGCAGGGGCTTCTGTTCCAGAGCATGGCCCCTCACCACTCCCTCTGTCTATCAACAGTGCAGCACAGGTGGTCAGCCTGAAGAACTGAACTGCTCCTGAAGGTGCTGCGTTGGTTAATTTTTCACTTTGATTTACCTTTTGTTTTTGTACAGCTGGACAACCCCGATGAGCAAGCAGCGCAGATCAGACGCGAGTTAGATGGACGTCTCCAAATGGCAGAACAAATTGCCAAGGTAAAAAAAAAAGTCTACTGTTATTAATAACCTCTTCATTTAGGAGTATACAAATAGTTTGACACAGCCCCCGGGTCCTGCCATTCTCTTACGAGTTTCTTCTCCCAATAATTACCAGTTAAAAATTATAAATTTTTAGCTGCAGACAAAACAAGATGAAGCTGTTGTGATGTGCATTTCTTGGAATGTCCTGATGAGATGGGACAATTTAGGTTCCTGCAAAATCCCTTATGAATCCTCAGAGGTGCCAGATTTCTATGCTAGACAATAGGGTGGATGATAGCATGTAAAAAAAGGAGCCAGGAATTGCCCTGATTGGATTTGTGCTGTATTCTGGGCTGCTGGAAGCCACAGTTTCCTGCCTGTAGGTAGATGGTACAATCTATTATTGAGATGTACCTCAGCAAAGGTACTTCAGGTGTGTTGTCCCAAACAAGTTCACACTGTGCACAAGAGCAGTCAGGCCACCATTGTCCCCTGTGGACGTCACTGCTGTTTGGAGCAGCAGGCACAGGACATCCAAATGGCTTTGATAACCAAGCAAATCTCCCTAGAGACCTTTCTGTAAGGAGCCATCTCCCGAGGAGCAAATCACTCCCTCCCACAGTGCACATTTCCATGGCCTCCGATGGACCACGGATGATGGAGAGGATCCTGTTGACATCAGCATGGCTGGGTTTTATCCTTGCCTCTAATCAGATGCTCTGAGTCACTGATAAAGCTCTAATGGGGCTGAAGTCATTGGCAATGATGTATCTGGCTGTTCTTGATAATCAAGAAACCATTACTACAAGGCAAAGAAAAAGATCTAATCAGAGAGACAAGCTCGGTCTGGGGGCCTGCCTTTCAGCAGCAGTCCTCCCAGCACTGAGCTGGGCCCAAATTGGGATTTTTTATAAGAAAGGTAATATCAGAGCTGTTTGCAACCACACTGATATGCCTGGGTGTGAAAAGCAGAGCACATGTATTTATAGTCAGGTGTTAACAGTGGTGCTGGTGGAGCCTGCACAGCTCCTCCTCACACCTCTGCTAAACAGCTGATGCTGTTGCATCTTTGGGGATGTGGGCTCTGGTTTTCCCCACTTCACTGATAAAATTAGTGAGGTGGCCAAGGACCACGTGGCCAATCAATGGTGCAGCAAAACAGCAAACTGACTGCGGCTCTTTTGTTGAGCATTTGGCCCTTTGCCACTTGATTCTTGTCAAAAAAAACCTACAGTATTTATTTGCAGTGAAATGGAAGCCCCTGCGCTGAGAGCGGCTGCTCTGGTTCTGAGATGGGTAGCCAGGCCCTGGGTGCCAGAAAGAGACTGCCTGGTTTTGTTATTTCATTTTCTCTTTATGGCATGTAGAACAACAATATGCATGATTCAGTAGCAGCCAGCAGAAGCTGCAGCTTCATGAATTATTTTTTGCCAACGAGAATTTGCCATTTCCGTTCTTCCCCCAAGGGTGCTGAAAACAAACCGTGACACTGCTGGTCGTGCAAGAGACAGTCACAGGGAAACTCCTCAACATAAGCTGACATATCCCTGTGCAGAATTCAACCTTCAAAATACAACTGTGCAGCTTGGAGGCTGGTTTAGAGTAAAAGGGACTTACCTGTGTTCCAGTTGGCAGCTATGGATATTTAATCTCTGTCATGGTACTACTGCAGGCCTTCTCTCCAGAATGTCAGGTCCCACCAGCATCTGCCTATGAGAAACCTTGTTCTTTCAGATCCATGAATACCATATTTTGGAGGCATTCAAATGACCTTTTGAATCCTTTTCTGTATCCTCCTTTCTGAGCAAGGCTGCTTTCCCTGTAACAGAGGGCAGGTTCACAATTCAGCTCAGTGAAAGGATAGCATTTCCATTTTTATCTCCAATTTGCAGCTTTTAATACAGATTTGCTGCACAGGGAGGCTTACAGTGCTTGTGAAACTAGCCCTGAGGTGGCCGTCTTGGAGATTCCATGCTTGAGGCAAATTAATGCCTCGTTAATAAATTAAGAAATTCACACTAGGACATTTGCACTTCAGAGGCAGCAAAGGCTGCGGAGTCTTACGGGACCAGTGGCTCTGCAAGGCTTCGTCTGACCTGTTGTGCGACCTTGAACAAGTGCACACCAGCTTTCCTGCCTCTGAGTACCAGGACACAGCTCTGGGTCTTTTTTTCTTCCAACGTGCCCAGGAGAGTGCAGATCAGTGCAGCACTGGGGCAGTACCAGGCAGGGTCCCCCTCTGAGCCCGACTCCATCAGAGCACATCAGCCAGGCAGCTTGAGGATCACGCTCGAAGTCAGGCAGATGTTTTAAAGCTGAATCTGGACAGGCATTTCAGTCTGCGTGTTGTACTTTTCCAGCAGCTAAATAGAGCAGCGTTACAGCTGAGAGCTTAGTGATGCCAAGGCAGACGTGTGTTTTTCTCTGCAGTGGTGAGTGCTCTGCTGTCCTGTGGTTCCTCTTCCCCCACCTGGCCTCAAGGACAAGGAGGAGCACATGTAGGGGCAGCTAAATGAGATCTTGTGGTGACACTAGGGTGATATTTCTGTCTGGGGCTGGCCCCACTCTGCTCCAGCCTGCTGGACAGGTCATTCCTCAGCGTGTTAACTCTGCCTCTCTCCATCCCTGTCCCCATTCCTGATCCTCTCTCTGCTCCTAGTACATGGGAAGGTGATTAATAGGCTTTCTTTTTGTCTGCATCTCTTAATAGTGTCCAGAGTTCCCCCAGCTTTATCTCCAGTCTGATGGATAACTTGAGACCACACCTGCATCTCTGCATTTCCACCATCAGTTAAATAGTCCCAGTTAAATTGTTATGCATCACTTCTAACTACATTTTTAGCCTTAATATGAGAAGTTGCTGGTGGCACACAGTGAAATGTCTCAGTCCTTGCTGTACTTCTGAAGAGGTTTGTGGGGGCAGTGCCAAAATTGCAGTCCCTGGAGAGATGGATGGCAGCAGGGTAAAAAAGCAATAATGTCTGAACATCATTGCTTCAGCAGTAGCTCTCAAAACCTACAAAACAGTTGTTCTGTTTTTTTCCTAGGGGTGACTTGCAACTTATATAATGCACAGACAATACAGCAGGCTGATTAGGCAGCTTATCTTACACCAGGTCTAATTTACATGAGGGAATTGCTTCCCAAGATTGAGACTGGAAACAGATGACTATACTTTAACTGCTTGGTGTGAGTGCTGCTGTGAGCTCTGCTTGTAGTGGGTAAGCTGTTTAGGACTGACGCAAAAACTAGTGCAGAGAACTTTTTCAGCAGCCTGATGACAGTCTTCTAGAAGAAAGATGACCTTGTTTTCTTTTCTAGCGTACATTTTACAAATGGCTTTTTACAATGTTGTGAATTGCCACCAAGATCCTTTGCACGTCAGCCTTTGCAGATGCTGCCTTGCTGTCTTACGCCTTGCACAGTCTCTCGTAACCCACTGAGAGACGTTCGAATCCTGAGCAGATCCAGGGCATGGGAAGAGTTGTCAGAAGATGTAGGGCTGAGGCTGGTGATGGGCAGCAGTTCAAAGCTGAGAACATGCATTGGGGAACATCGTATTTTGCTCTCACTGTCACCTTTGGTTTTAAAGTATAAATTTCCTGTTGACAGCGAGCAGCACTGGAGGGTCTCACAGTGAAAGGCTGTCTTCTTGGAGGGAGACTCAGGCCTTGCCAAATAGTGGAAAGGATGTTTTACCCCTTCTTCCATTTAGGATCAAACATTCCTGCCCACACATGGCTGATTTTCCCTCTCTGGGCTCCTTTCACACCTAGAAACCTGATGGAGCAACCTCTCAGAAGTGTTTTTAAAAGAGCTGGCACGATTGGGAGACTGGAAAACAAATTTCTTACTGTCAGCATCCTCTGAATCCTTAGTAAACTGCTGTCAGTCACAAAGATCAGCTGAGATCTGACCTGGAGTGTTTGTAATTGCAAATACATTCATAGGAAAAAGTCAATTTGCAGATAGAAAAGTCCGTGAAATGCAAGTGCATGCAAGACACGGGAAAGTTGGACAAGTACCAAGTAGTAATTCTGTAAGAAGTTAGCAATAATGTTTCTACATTACCCAGGAGGAAGCTGTAATTTGTCATCTGGTTTGTAGGAGTTCCCTGCTACAAACCTCTGCAGATGCTCCTGGGGGATTCTCCCACTGCAACAAGTGCTTGTTGGTTGTCACAGACATTCATTCTGTTGTCTTTGTTTCCAAATCCAAGGAGCGCAAGTTTCCCAAGTTTGTGTCCAAAGAAATGGAGAACATGTACATTGAGGAGCTGAAGTCATCTGTCAACCTCCTGATGGCAAACTTGGAGAGCATGCCTGTGTCTAAAGGAGGCTCCGAGTTCAAGCTGCAGAAGCTGAAACGTAGCCACAACACCTCAATAATTGACATGGGAGAGGAAAACGAGAACCAGCTTTCCAAATCAGATGTCGTGTTGTCATTCTCCCTGGAGGTAAGCTGCATGCACACAGCAGTGTGCAGAGTGCATGGGAATGAAAAGCACAGCAGCCAACTTCTGCTCAGTTCAAATTTAGGTTAGGTGGAGAGAGGTGAGTAGAAATCATTCTCTGTTTACAGGAAGCTTTGCCTGTGTTTGAACACTGTGTCCTTTCTGGTGTCTCACCGCCTTGTTGGAGCAATCTGTGTGATATGCACTGTCTGGCATTTCCTGATGATGTACATGCAATGGCACAGAAACCTGCATCATTAACTGTCCTTTTCATGCAGTTTGTTACTTAGTGTAGCCCAGTAACCCCCAGCCTCTATTGTCCCCAAAACCAGTACAATAATGCAGCACCATAAATGTCACCATGTTTAACTACTGCCAGTTAGAGGTGCTGCTGTATTTCCCTGCTAGAATTGCTTCCTCTTTGAGGAATTGTTAAAAATGGCTGGGGTTTGAATGCACCCAACAGATTGGTTTGCAGTTTGTGTGGAAATACTGTGCTGTGCTGGGTTGCTCTTTGCTCTGTGTTGCACACTGACTTTCTGCTCCGTCGAGCACTTTGTCTGTGCAGCCCAGGGGAAGGCAGGGTGCTGCTGCTGCCTCAGTCCTGGAACAGTGTTGCTCAGTAGCCGTTTTCAGCCAACTCAGTTGTTTTGTGCAAACACATTTGTGATCTATTTGTGAGCTTATTTACTTCAAGGAGTCATCAGCTCACCCCTACAGAATTGTTGTTGTCTGTCAATGAGTGGGTTTATGTTACATTGTCAAAACAACTACCAGGATGGAGTCAAAAATGTAGGATGCAGAAAAATCAGAAAATTCTGGTTTTGTTTGGTTTCCCGTTTTTTTCTCTTCTTAGGGAGGGTCTCTTGTTATACATATGCTAATGCAAAACTTAACAACCCTGGTTGTCCAGTCTCAGAATTTAACTTACTAAGTGTCTGAAACCATCTTCATAGTATTCAGTCTTATTTAAAACTAGGGCTGTGAACCCAGAGATGTTGCCTTCAAGAGCAGCATCAAATTAGCCTGCCTTCCAAGCATTCCCTGTGGAAGAGCAGAGAACTATCGCAAGGCAGCAGCCCCCCCTGTTGCAGGAGCTGTGCACAGCTGTGTGTGAAGGGACACCCTGACCACAGGATGTCACGAGTGCTTTGCTTCGGCTGAACCCCATGTGGTGGGAAAGCAAAGCTCAGTGCAGCCCTGACTTCAGGAGCTGGCAGGTCTGGGCATTGCTCAGTGCACAGAACTCCTGCTGCAAGAAAGCTTTTAGCAAAAATGTGCGCTCATCAGAGGGTTTGTGGAGCTCTGTGTGCCAGGGAGAGGATCCTCAGCTCCAGCCTGAGCAGAAGACCTGAGGAGAGGAATTTTAAACCCTTGTGTATATACTGCATAGATAGCTGTAATAAAACATGAACAGAAACTCCCACTGTGCTTCTTGTAGAAATGTTTAAGGTGTGTGGTTAATGGTATTAATCACCTTTAAAAAAAGTAAAAAGGTTAATTACCTGCAAGAAACTTAGGTAGTGTTTTCTTAATAAGGAAGATTTCCTATAAGCAAGATGAAGAAAGATTTTTTTTTTTTTTTAATCAGAGCTGTAGAGTGACCGGATAAGGGGTACCAGTTTTAAACTGGAGGAGAGTAGATCTAGATTGGGTATAAGAAAGAAAATGTTTTTATGAGGGTGGTAGAACACTGGAGCAGGGAACAGCTGGGACATAGGTGTTCCATCCGTGGAATTGTTGAAGGTCAGGGTGGATGGGGCTCTGAGCAACCTGATCTGCTGAAAGATATCCCTGCCACAGCATGGGGGTTGGACTAGATGGTCTTCACATGCCAACCCCAAACCATTCTGTGGTTAATATTGAAAATATGCTTTTGGCACAAGCTGAGTTGTCACGTGCTTGGTTTTTTTCTGGATTTCGCATATTAAGGCACTTCTAGATGGGAACAGGACCGTGTCTCTGAAGCTCATCTCCTGAGGCTTGGTACAGCCCTGGACACCTGAGGGTTTCAGTGAGCCCATGTGCAGTCAGAGGGAATCCTGGTCTCCATACAGACCTGGCTGGCTGCCATGGTCCCCACTCGGCCTGGGCAGTGCCACTGTGAACATGCAGTAGCACATGAAGGACCCCAGCACTGACCCCGTGGGCTCAGCAGCCACAGCAGGGTCTGAAGGAGGCTGCTCCTCTCACATTTCCCCTTCTCTGCCCGCAGGTTGTCATCATGGAGGTGCAGGGTCTGAAGTCTCTGGCCCCCAACCGCATCGTGTACTGCACCATGGAAGTTGAAGGTGGGGAGAAGCTGCAGACAGACCAGGCTGAAGCCTCAAAGCCAACGTAAGCCTTGCTTTGCTTTCTGATCTCTCCACCACACTCTCCTCTGCCCCATCCCTGCGCTGCCGAGTCACTGCAGACAGCTCTGCTCCTGCATGATGAGGCTGGAGGGGACTCTCAGAAGCAGAGGAGAAGCATGGCCTTCCAACATGCAGAGTGTTGTCCTGCAGCTAAGAATGGCACATAAGCCCTGACTGAGGGGAAAAAAGTGTTAACGAGAGGCTTATGTCTCGTGTAGCCATAGAGAGATAAATCTGTGCCTGTACGTAAGTGCTTTGCTAAATAGGGATGGAGTTAAGCTTGTACTTAGATAAGTACTTGTCTGAGTGTCCCTCTGAACTGGTGCCATCAGGTACAGGTACATTGTCTTGTCCTCACTGTCAGGGTTTTGGCAGTCCTGTGAGAAAGGAAACAGCTGGCGGGGACACAGTCTGGCAGACACAGCCAGAGATGGGAGAGAGGAGCTGGGAAAAGCTTCAAGTGACTCAGTTAAAGCTTTATCTGAGGCCTCTCTGGCCCAGTCCCATTCAAGGGCACAGTCTTGTTCTGTCCTCTTTGGCCTCATCCCCAAATCCTCAGTTTTGATCCCATACTTGGCTTTCTTTTGTCTTACCTGAATGTTGTTAAGTGCCTGCCAGTGGTGATTGATCTTTGTTAATTTGGAAGGGGAAAATAATGAGTGGCTTATTTCCTTTCCAATTTGTGGGATTGGTTAACTTGAAACACTATGGATTTGAGGCAGTTTTTCTCTGGATCACTGCAGAGGTTTCACACTTGAATTAAATTCTTGATGCTCCTCCTCACAGGGGAAAATTGCTAAGGTGGTATGAAGCCTCCAGGAGTAGGGAGCAGTGCAGAAGGTGTTGCAGTTGGGATATTCCCTCTCTGTGCTCATATCCCATTCTCAGTGGCCAGTCCTCAGCAGCATTTTGCCAGGAGCTTCCCAAGTTTGTGGAAGGAAATCCAGAACCACCCAGCTGCAGGACATGGGAGTGCCAAGCACTGCAGGCAGCTCAGGAGCAGTGGCCACAGGCAGGACAGAGCAGAGCTGAGGACAGGCTGCCTTCCCTCCGTCACTGTCCTCTCACAGAGGCACAGAAATTGCTGATGCCTTGTGCCCTGCGCTGCACCAGAGCAGCAGGAATCTGCAGTAAGTGGTTCAAAAACAATATTCCCAATCAGGGAAAGTGCTGCAGCCTGGCTTACTTTTCAAAATGCTTTGAAAACTGCTTCAGAGAAGGAAGGAAGAGAGCTGTGGTTAGAACAAAATTTCCATGAGAACCTACAATTGTCACTATTTTAGGTATTCTTATTGCTTCAGTGGAGAAAGTTGGGCTCTATTTAGGGGAAATTGCTACTATTCATGCTGAAAAAGGACTCTTCTCCTGGGTTACATGTACCCAGATTGGTCTGTTCATCCTATTTTTGCTCAAAGGGTCTGTCCTTCCATACACAGGTCTTCTTACTGCCAGATGTAGGACCATTTCTACGAGAATTGTTTTGAAAATAAGACCTCCAGGAGTGAGCTCTATAATTGAGTGGGTCTTGTTATTATAATGAAATGTACAGTGTCTGGGCATGAAGCCATCAGCCCTCAAGAAAATGCAGCCAACACTGAATGCTGCGGTGTGATAAGAGTTATGCAAGTCCATCACACTCATCCTCTCTCTGCGCTGGCTTCCTGTAGAGGTGTGAGCCAGCCTTAAAGTCTTCTGGATTGCTCCAGCATTTGGGCTAATACCTATGGAAGTGGCTTAGGAGGGGTGTAGGTTTGACAGTTGTGTTCCTAGAGGGTCCTAGGACCTTGTAATTCCAGAACCAAAGACCAGGCAAGCTGAGGCTCTAGAATAACCTTCACAGAAGTCAGAGGCCATCACAAAAAGCTTGTCCTTTTCTCCTGTCTGCATTAGAGGTGTTTCTTTCACCTTGCTTCCCCTCCCAGGCACAGCAGCACAGACACAGGAAACCAAAGCCCTCCGAAAACAATTTACTGTACCTAAGTTCTCCTCTTGAGAAGGAAAGAGAATGAACCAGATGTGACATGTTTGTCATCTTGCTTAATACAAGGCTTGAAGGCCCTCAGGTACGCTGGTGATGAGAGCAGTGATAGAAACAGCTCAGAGAAATTTTTGGTGCATTTTTGGGCAGTGCTGCCTTAGAAACAAAAGATTTATGGCCAGACAAAACAGCCTTCTGAGGTGTCAGTTCAGATGCCGACATCAGTCTCCCTGAGGTCATTCACACCGTATTTGCTTCTATACTTTTTGTAATAAGCAAACCAGCCCTAAAGAAAGGAAGCAGCTCGGTGAAGGCATGAGGGACTGCCCACTGCTCTGCATCCCAGGATTGGTGTGCTTTGGCAGGGGATGCTGCCTGGCCTGGGGTGAGGAACACAGGGGGGTTTTGAGCCTCAGCACTATGAAACTGTAAATACTGAAGCAAGTTACCTCTGTACATCCCAGAAGTTTTATATCTCAGGGCTCAAAGTTTTATATCTCAGGGCTCAAAAAATGTGGGTTTTATATCTCAGGGCTCAAAGTTTTATATCTCAGGGCTCCAAAAAAAGCACCTGTGCTCAGAATATTTAGTGAATACAGTTCTGGAAACAGGCAGCATTTTTAAACTGCCAGCCTTGAAACTGTTTAAAATTCAGCTTTGCCATTGTTCGGAGGGTCTACAGGCTACAAAAGACTGAATTTCTCATAAGAATCAGGGGAGAAAAATTACACTTGAACAGTAAGATTCACTGGAAGACTTCACTTTTCTGTGACAGCCCTGTGTCCTGGGGTGGGGGGTGTTACGGGGACACTTAACTTTGTAGGACATCTTTTCACCTAACTCATGGAGTTGTTCACTATATTCTCACGTGTCCTTGAAATGCCAGCCCACAGCTAAAGCACCCAAGTCACAGCAAAATGTGACTTGGGTGCTCTCCAGCTCAGTGCCATGCCGGGGGTTCCAGCCTGGGTTCCACATCCTTAATGGCAAAAGGCAATTCACCAGCCAGGGAAGGATTTCCTAAAGCACTAGTCTAGGTCTGTGAGAGATTCTTCTTTCATTTTTCTGGTGTAAAACCAGCAATTTTTGAGAAGAAAGCATCTCAGCGACTTAAAGCCTGAATCGTGTTTGCAGATCTTGAGAGAGGCAGGGCAGCAGCAGCGTTAGCAGCCATACATACCAAGTGATCAGGTGAGTTGTGTGCAAGGAGTGTGGTTTTGGGGACACCAGTAAATACTGGCCTTCTATTTCTTCTCAGGCTCCCTGTTGGATTCCTGACATTTTAAGCCCAATCCCTTCATGTGAGGATTATCTGCCTCAGCGCGGATGCTGGGGATGGCACAGTTCTAGAGAAAGCCAGACCTGAAATAGCAAGGTTCATTTCAGATCAGGCTTGCAGTGTTTTAATAGTAGTGCTTTTAATAAGTTGTGTAAGAAAAAGCCTTTGTGTATTATGCCTTAACACGCAGATGCCTCTAAAAGATATCCCAAATCCCAGCGTGAGAAGGATTTTGCTGCTTTTCGCACTGGAACTGTATTCTTGCAGATGGTTGAGGGGTTTATAACCCCCCCTTCCCTTCATCTGGCCTGTGGTCTGCCCTCTGCACGTCTCCAAAATGCCCTTCCAGGAGCTGTGTTAGTAGTGCTGCTGTTGGTGCAGCCTGGGAACAGGCTTGTCAAGGGGTTTGGGAATAGCACCAAAGATCCAGCCACAAAGCCCCTGCCCTAAAGTCTCTAGAGAAGCTGCTGGATATTTTTAAACAGTGACCTGTGCTTGTAGCAGTGCTGATGGGCAGCGTCTTACATCACCTTTCTCTGATGTGGGCAGAACAAAAGTAAAGAGACCCAAACAACAGCAAGGACCTGTGTGCCTTGTGAATAAATGCTGTAGATTCACCTGAATTTATTTTGGCATCCAGATCAGTCTCCTTCTCCCCTGACTCACAGTAGTGAAACTCAGGTGTCCCTGCATTGCACTGGGCTGAATCATTTGGGGTAAAAGCAGTAAATACTGGAGGGGGAAGTATCTGGCCAACCTGTCTGTGGGTTTTGACGTGCCCAAGAAGGGATGGAGGTGTGGGCTGCTCCTCTGACTCTGGAAGTGTTTTCATTTAGAGGTTATATATCCCCCTTGCAGAGCAGCCTCCTCAGTCCTAGTGCAAGGATTGTGCAAGCTCAGAGAACAAGAAGTGAGGATGGGCCTTGTTGTTTTCTGAAGGAGAAAAAACCGCTCTTCATTGCTTGGGTTTTTTTCCCATGTGGTTTTCTTCAGCATTTGGTGTAGGGCCATGCTGGAGAAAGGACACTCAGTGGGTCTCATCTGACTCCATGTCACGTCTTATGTTTGTTGTGACCAAGGCTTGAGCCTTGTGCCCTTTCCAGAAACTCACTCTTGATAAAGTAATGTCCTTGGTAAACTTCTAAACCTCTCCCATCTCCTTTCCCTTAGCCACCGCCCTAGGAGACAGGGGTGTCTGGTTTTATCTCTGTGCTTGTTCTGATGCTGCTCCCTGATTTGTTTCAAGGTGCTCTGACAGCTCTGCTGCTTATCTCTGCTGCGACAGGCTGCCCTTGCTCAGATCCCTGCACCAAACCTCCGAGCTTATCACTCAGCCAGAGTTTTTGTTTCAAACTGGTGTGCCACATCCATCAGAGCCCACTGACCGTGAAGAGAGACAGGAGCTGCACATCATTCCTCAGCGCCGTTCAGTCACCCTCTCCTGGGAGATGGGCTCTGAGCAGCAAAGGGAGAAGCCCTGGGGGAAGGGAGCTGGCAAGCAGGGGTGCTTTCTCTGTCTGCAGAAGGGGAAAATCTGGTCTTTCCATTCGCATCCCCCTGCCTCAGGCCCTGGAGTTTGAAGTGATGCCTGGTGGCTTTGCACAGAGAGGAGCCTGATAAGAGTGTTATATCACAGTTGGTGTTTTGCTGCCACAGTTTGTTGGGAGATGCTGTGAGCACTCCCCGTCATAAAATGAGAAAAGTCCCTCCGAGATGCATGAATTCCAAATTAATATTCCATATTCCATATAACTAACTTGACTCTGCTAAACTGAAGGGGTTTGTGTTGATGTGAGTGAGAGCAGAGTTTAATTCCTGTTGTGAATCCCTCCGTAGAGCTGTTGTTGCCAGGCCTGGTAGGTCTCTTCCAGACATGGCAAAGCTCAGGCACAAGTCCTGCGTAGCTATGCAGTTTTAAGCAGACATTCATATTTAGGTTTGCATGCTTAGCTAAGCCCTGTGTAAGCAAAATTCAGGCTGCTGGGTGAAAAACAAAGCAAAAGGAAATTTTAGGAAATAGCTGCTTTTTCTTGCTTTTTTCCCCCCTCCTCCTTCTTCTAATTGGCTTCAGCATTAAATAGAAGTTGTCTTAATTACCCACACTGATTGGATTGCCTTTTCAGTCACATGACTTCATTTCACGGCTGTGCAGATGTTTGCAGCTCTTTCTCCTTAGGAAACCTCTGGGAGCCTTAGGAATGTGTTAAAGCAGGTGACTGTGTACAGCTAACATCAGACACCATTGCTTGTGAGGTCCAGCCCTTGTTCCTGGGGCAAGGCTCTGAGCAGAGGGTCAGTCTGCCCCAAGGCATCTGTTGGGGAAATGTCTTCCAGGACATTTGGTCTCTGTAAACATGGTGCCGATGCCCTGAGCCCATGATGCTGCTGGACTAAGAGGTGACAATGACAGGGGCAGGAACTTCAGGGCAGTCGCTTCCAGCCCCTCTAAGGCTGAAGGGTACAAAGTGGTGTCCAAATCCCCGACACAAGTCTTCTTCACTTACAGCTATTTAGCATGCCTAGGAGACATCTTTCTGACGAGACTGTGCATGACTTTGCACCTGAAGGGTTCTGCTGTTAGCTTGGTTTGACCTGTTCTTCAAATCCCCTTTTGTGCATGTGACAGTATTTCCATAATGCTCCTGAGATTATGCTGTGACGTTCCCATTTCTGAAAGTGGAGGCTGTGGACAAGTCATTAAACACAGCAAAAACTGCACTAAAAAGTTATTACCCGAGTGCAAGCGTGTGATCTATTATGGGAAGTCTTCATGCAAGTGATTTACTACCCTTTTTAATTAGGAATTCAGAACCTCTTCTGATGCTCCCTCATAGCTGCTCTGCAGGATTAGTTCTTTCCCAGCTCAGCTGCTGTGGGACAAAAATGCTGCTTTAGATGAAGCAGCTGAGTTTTTCCCCAGAATAAAGGCAAGATCCCATAGGGATTTCCTTACCCTGAGTGTCACCCAGACAGCCACACTGCTGTGGAGCAGCCTCCTGGACAGCTGTGGAATACTCTGCTGGGACTGTGGATGGTGATCCCAGGTGGGGCCCTGTTCCCAAAGGTCTCATGTCCCTCCTCTCCAGTACTACAACTGTTACACTAGAAACTGTGTTGAAGGGTAATGAAAGCTTATTTCTTTACACTTACCTCTTGGACTTGGTTTCTTCCAATATCAAGTAAGTGCAATCTCTGTGTTTCCCCTGACTTTTAGAGCACACATAGCACTGCTTTCACATGGATTCTCTGGTGTCTAGTAAGGGTTGAGCTCATGCACCTTCTCTTTCACAAATGAATGTCTTGCTTTTCTCGCCAGCTGTCTAATTTCTTGAGTGTTCCTATGCACTTGGGAATTATGTATTCCTGTGATAGCACATACATTCAAATTTAAGTATTCCAGAAGGCGTGATGATGCCCAAGGCGATTTTCATCGACACCCGTCTGCTTCATCACTCCCATGCTTGCAACCTTAAGATGGGGATAGGAAAAACCAAAAGGACATTGAAATGAGACTGAGATTCAGTGATCTGAAATAGTACTCAATTAAGATGAGGACTGCAAAATGCAAGTTCTGGGATATGTTCAGTTGTGCTGTTTATTGCTCATAGTTGGTGTTTAAAAAAAAAAATAAAGCCATGCCTTAGTGTAAGTTCTGCACGTCATTTGCCAAGGGAAAGGCGGGGGATGAGACATGTGAAAGGGCCCAGTTGTTGGTTTATTTATTAAGTGCTGTGTACAAGTAGTGCGCATTATAATTTAATGAGGGGCGCTGCTATTGCTGCAAAGCAGTGTGGGGAGATAGAGAACACACTTTAAGGAATTGGTACAGTGCCTGCTCCTGCCTGGACAGAGCCCTGGAATGGTGCCTTGAGAACACCAACCCTGACAGTGATTTTTCAACATTTTAGGTGTTCTTACTGTGAAATGAAGGTAGGGGGTGTTGTCTTTGTGAATGTACTGCGTCTCCCAACAAACCACAGGACTTCAAGGGAACTTCAAGCACTTCAAGGGAACAATGTCCTGTTGTCACTCCGTGGACAAGGAGGACAAGGGATGCTTGTGGAGAGAGGAGCTTGCAGATGGCTGGGTGGGCACCACCTGCTGGAATTGTCCACTTGTCCCCACTGACCCCGGGGATGCTAGGGTGACTTTGCTTCTAGCTGTAAGGACTCAGGCAAGGCAAACCCAGGGTTTGGGCTGGGTTTGGGCTTCCTGTCCTGCATCCTGCCTTAGAAAAAATAGGGCAACAAAAATGTGAGTGGTGTCACAATAAGCCATTATCTCACACTTCTTGTTCCTCCTTTTAGCTGATTTTGGAAGGGTACCTTGTGCTGTTTACATTTAGAAAATACCTCACCACTCCCCTCTACTAAGTTTTGTAAAGGAGGGTCTAAACTATGTTGGCACAAATTCATAACCTGTATTTTCAGGCAGAGGACTTGTGTCTCCTTTTCCGTGGTCTGTGCTTGTGAGATACTATGTGAATCTGGCAGGGTATGGCCTTATAAAGTCCAAAATCATGACGTGGCCTTAACCAACAGCAGTCCTCTGCAGTTGTGTTTTCTTCCAGGGTGACAAGATTTGATAGAGGTGATTAATCATATTTGAATGTAATCGTTCTGTGAAGTGAGCAGCTCTGTGGCTGGTTCAGTGGGGCATCTTTGGCCACAGACCATGGAAAAGGAAACTTTGATTAGTTTGTGTGTGGCATTAAAGTCACCCTATTCAAGAAATGGTCACAGACGGTAAATGCACACAGGGTACATTTAATGAATGACACTGTAAACTCATGCTGTATCCAGAGCAGATACACTGATGTAGCACATACAGGAGGCAGCCCTTGTAAAAGCAATTTTTCTTTCAGTTCAGACCTCCCAGCAAAACAGTGCTGGGCTTTCATTTCCATTTCCTCCTGCTGAGTTTTTCTTCTCTAATTGTGATAGTATTAAACAAGAGCACAGGGCGTTTGAAAAGCAGTCATCATTTAAATCACAGAAAGTAATCATGGAACTTTCTTTTTTTTTTTTTTTTTTTTTTTTTTTTTTTTTTTTTTTACCTGCTAATACCCAAAAGATTGTGGTGAATAGCACTGCCATGATTTTGCACTCAAACCAGCTGAGGGATTTCTGCAGCAGAGCCCAGCCCAGGGTGCAGCAGTCTGGGAGGGGTGTGTGGTCCTGGGCTGGGTGCAGGCATGGCAGAGGGACATCTCTGGGGCAGGAATGCCATCTCGTGGCCATGAATAGCTATTATGTGATTAAATCCACCTCCCATCCCTTCTTCCTTCCTCATGACACTTCCCCAGCGTATCAGTCATTCTCAGGAAACACAAATCAAGCTGTATTTTCTGCATAGCAAAGATCATCCCTTTTTGGGTTCCTAAAGCTGTGCTGTCGGCCTCAGCAGCTCCTCTTGGCTGCGGTGCCCTGTGCTGGCACTGGAACGGGATCTGTGGGGACTGTGTGTGAGCCACATGCAGATCAAGAGCAGACCTTTGCAGGCTTTGCTTTGCTGCAGTCTCTGTCAGCTTTACCCTATTCCTTCTGCACCTTGCACACTCAGGCACAGATGTGATGCTCTCCGAGACATATTTCTCTCTCAGTCGGCAGCGCAGGGCTGCCGTAGCCAGTTTGAGGATGTGGGAGGTGCAGCTCCTGGAGGGAGAGATGGTGCCTTTTCTCAGCTGTCTGGTACTGCTGTCTGCATGATGTTAAGCAAGATGGTGTCTGCGTGTGTGACACACACAGTGTGTCTCAGAGCCGTGGAAACAGAAAATGGACAGGCCATGAGATGCTGGAGGTTGGAATACTTCCTTAGGTGCTGTAGAAGGAGCCCAGTCCTTAGGGATGCACTGTCTCTGCTCACCTTTTAAATAACACCATAGTGCTTTCTGTAGTGGTGTTTTGGGGAAAATAAATGCCATTTTTGTAAGCAAGGTATTTACCAGCAGTGTTCTGTTTTAGCAGAGGGAGTGTTACATGCTCGGCAGGAATTAGGGTGCCACGGGAAGCGATGGATTCCCTCAGAGCACCCTTGTGTTATCCCATCAGAGCAGACACCAGTGCTCCACGCAGAGCCATGGCCTTGCTTGGTGTTCCGTGGCTCCAGGGCAGGCAGGTGCAGCCACCTCTGCTGGCCAGTGACTGCAGGAATGCTGACTTCTCTGCACCTGCACGGGAGCTGCATCAGTGCAAGCAGCTTTTAAATCACTGCAAAGTCTGTGCGGGAAAGTCTAGGAGGAATCAAATCTGTTTGTGCTGTCACTCCCACTTCAGCTCAGCTTGTTCCGAGGGGATGGGACTGAAAGGCTGTTCTGGCAGCAGAAAGGGAGGAGAGGAAACAAATGTAAACAAAAATAGGCTGCGTTGTCAATCTGTGTGTGATGTCTTTGGTTATCCTGTTCTGAAGGTGAGTAAACACATCAAAGTTTTACTGTGGGAGGAATCCCAGAGGAGGCTCAGCAGCCCTTGGGAATCAAGATGTATTACAAATGCAAGCCATTCTCAGTGCATTTCTACAGG
Source organism: Acanthiza pusilla (assembly GCA_036630365.1). Lineage (NCBI taxonomy): Eukaryota > Metazoa > Chordata > Aves > Passeriformes > Acanthizidae > Acanthiza > Acanthiza pusilla. Next base: position 7,401,884 of record JAXCHO010000001.1, read on the forward strand.
CAGAATGGAAAGGTGCCTTTCTTAGCACCTGAATGGTATTTCCTAGCCCAGGATGTTTTTGCACGAGCAATGTTTATGCATCTGTATGTGTTCTTTGAGATTTTAGTTTCAAATATTTTTTGTGAACCTGCAGCAGTCACCTCCAGCACCCCTTTCTAGCAGTGGAAAGAGAAGGGCCCTTTATGTCAGGCATCATTTCATCTGCTTGCTGCCTCTAAACTGGGATGAGGCAAATTAAGGCCTAACTCTGCTGACTTAATTAGATCTCTCCTTATTGCAATAGCAGAAGCCCAAAGCAGGTGACTGGGGCACATGTACATGGTAGTACAGTCCCCTAAATTTGTGGGTTTTCAGCCAGGGTTTGTGGTCCTACTGCAGTAAGTCACAGACCTGTTTCTAGCTGTCCCCAGCACAGAATCCCCAAACTGGCAGTTGTTTATGGCATTCTCCTGCTGATACAGAGTTGTGTGTGGAGCTGCATCCCACAGGTCTTCAGCTGTGTGACCCAGCCCGTGGGTTTTCTTGGAGTGCCTAAAAAAAGCCTGAATTCTTCTGTGCCTTTGGGTTTTTTCAAATCCCAAAGACACAAACGAAAAGCCTATTATCCATTGCCATTACCCACAAGAGCTGTAAAGAGTACACATTTTCCCAAAGGCATTGGGATGCCCCACTTCTGTTTGTTGTGGTTTTGTGACCCAGCTGGTGCAGGTGTGAGCACCTGCCTCTGCCACGTGTCACGGACACGTCCATGCTGCCACATCCCTGCCAGTTCAGTGCTCCCTACAAGGAGCTATCAGCTCTCCCAGCCTCTGCTTGAAGGGCTCACCATTGTCTAGTTTATGTTGTTCCTAGAAGTTCCCAAGCACTCTTTTCATTTAAAAAAATGGGTATTTTCATCCAGGTGGGATTAATGCCATCCCTGCATCAGGTTTTGCTGTTGAGCCAAGTAAGTCTGTGTGTGCTCAGTTATAATGAGCTACAGCCTCGGTGTATGGGCAAGGGAAGCTCAGAAAGATCACTGGTAATTGTGGTCATCAGCCTCTAGTTCATGTTTTTGAAAGGCTGGTATAGATAAAGCATTAGAAAATATAGTAAAAAGCTCTCCTGTGTGCTTCTTCATATGCAGTTAACTATTAAACGTAGTTTAAACCTATTTGTTTTCCTCCTCAGTTGTGTCTCTAGAAATATGTAGAAAAGAAACACAGCTTAGCATTACATGAGAGGAAAAGGTGCACTACTCCATCAGCTGCATGAAGGTAGGTTAGCTCAGTTCCTGGTGTGCTTCTGCTCTAACTCTGTTTTTCCCAGAGCTCAAGCATGGACATACATGATTTATGGCCCAAGATTTAAGGGTCTCTTCTGGGAGAGAAAGAGTATGCTAAAGTAATAAACCCATCATTTGTTAGACAGCATTTCTGGAATAACTCAATTGAGGCTGTATGTAGCATTTCAGTCTCCAGCAACAAAGTAGGATCTGAACTCTCCTTGCTCAGAGCAGGATCCAGATCCAGCAGGCACCATGGCTGGGCACCACGGTGAGCTGAGAAACCAAGGCTGGATTAAAAACATCACACCACCCAAGGCGAAGCAGTCCCCAAGCCCAGGCAGTGTCTGTCAGGCTGCTGTGTGTGCTGCCCTCTTGATGAGCTTCCCTTCACCTGCCGGCTCACTTTGGAGACCAAGCTGCAAGTATACCGGGAGGGACACAGACATGCCAGGAGAGACGAGATGAGGGTTCTGAATGAATAGAAGTACATGAAGCACAACCCTCTCCACCTGCATTGCACAAGGAAGGGAGGCAGCCAAACTTGCCAAGCATTGCATCCTCACTGGATCCCATTCTGGCCACAGAGGACAGCAGGGGAGGCTGAGATGGCCTTGAAAGTGTTGTCCCAGACATGGTCATGTATATTTGAGACCTTTCAGCTGGACCTTTGTGCCCTTGTACACAGGCTGTGCAGGAGGGCAGGTAATGCTGCCCATGGGTTTGGTGATCCTGCAGGGATGGAAGCAGCTGCCTGCCATGTCCTGCCTTCCCAAGGACATGTTCTTGGCTTGGGAGGGGACAGGCACTGCTGCTGAGTTGGTTAATTTGGGAAAACTGTTCCGAGCAGGTTGCTCAATAAACTCCTGCAAATCTGGGCAACATGTAGGAATATTATTCTGCAAGATTTTTTATTTAAGTGGTGAATTTGTTGGGAGCAAGGCAGAAGGGCAGCATCTTCAGCAGGGAGGATCTGTCACAGGATACACCTGGAGTGAGCCCACTGAGGGGAGAGCATAGCTCTCCTTTGGTACACATTTTTACTTTTGTTTTCTGATTTTTTTATGTTTATTCCAAGAAAGCTGGAGAGGGACAAAAGGTGTCCTCTGGTAGTTTTGAAGCCCATGAGAGCTGGTCGTAGATGACGTTTAAGTGTCACCCCTGTGGAAGGCACATGGCTCTGGAACTGCTCCCATGTTAGCATGGTCAGCAGGGCTGATTCATGCCCAGCAATATAACCCAGTTGCACTTGTTCATTATTTATGGAAATCACAGGGATCAGTGTTCTGGCTACATCAAGTTACAAGATGGAAGAAAGGTGACTGTTTCAAATCAGGCAGGGCCTGAGCAGATGTGCTGGAAAGCATAGTGTATGAATGAAAGAATTTAATGAATTTTCCTGGATGTTAAATGTGTATGTTCACTTTTAGGATCATACTGTGGAGTCACCGCCCCTGGATGTGTTTAAAAAAAGACTGGACATGGCACTCAGTGCTGTGGTTTAGTTGATGAGGAGCTGTTAGGTCATAGGTTGGACTTGATGATCTTAAAGGTCTTTTCCAACCTAGTTCGTTCTGTGATTCTGTGATTATTCTGCTGTGTACCTTTTTTGTGGTGTATGTACATATATGTGTATCCATCTGTATGTGCGTATCCTTTCGGCCAGAATGACATTTATTTGCCCTCATTTGCAGATGTTTTATTGCTTTCAAGTGTCAGCATGAGCTCTGTTGTAGGGGGACAGGATAGCATGGCTACTTCATGACATTTGTCCGCAATGGGTCCCAATGCACTTTCCCAACAAATGAACTCCTGCAGTGATAACCTGCTTAACGATTAAATATGGAAATGAAACCATTACACTGTCAGTCCCTCAGAAGATCCTAATACCTAGCTACTGTCCAGAGCTAATTTTCTGAACAATAATTTAATACACAGCCCAGATAAACTGGGTACTCAGATTGAATACAAATGATGTTTCAGTGACATGAATTATGGCCTTATGCTGAGCATCACTATGGCAACTAATGACATCACCACGGGCTCCAACCAGCACAAAACTCAACTTTTGATGGTCTCCATTTGTTGGCGCAGAGCTTTTCAGGGCTTTTGGGGGTATGAATATGTAAGCACCAGTGTTGTCAAGGGTTTGTTATGTATGTTTGCTGTCATTTGAAACATTTATTCTCTTTGTGGTTAATGTTGTTCCCATGAAGGAAACCTAATGAAAATTACTGTTTGTATTTGGTTAGTAACATTTGTTGATAACATATGGTCTGGGAATGCTTCAGCAAATAAGAGCTTTTTAATAGTAAACAGAGATATGAGTTCTATAAAGCAGATGCTGTCAAAATACACACTGTAAGGTTGGATATTTTCTTGCTTTTGCCTCTTATCCAAAGCAAGATAATCTTCCTACTTTCCCTCCTGGTGACAACGTAGTTTTTTGAGAGTAAACATAACCTGTGACCTGATTAGAACATAAAGTTTTTTCTTGGTTCTTACACTTAAAACATTTATAAGGTGGCTGATGGCTTGCACATGAAAAAGATAATATAAAGACCTGACTGGACCTATAGTGCTGTAGAAAATTTAAGCCAAACCTCTGCTCTCTGGTACTGCTGGCAGTTTAATGCACCATCATAAAAAATGAAACATGTGAAACAGTGACACCAGGAGAGGAAGCTTCAGAGCAAAGCTGACGAAGAACCCGAGTTTGTTAATCAGCTCTGCACTGAGCACGCTCATCTGCTGAGCTTGGTCGGACAAGATTTGCTCAGTGGGGAGCAAAGCATAAACCCATACTCCTAGAGCACAAGGGGGAGTGAATTATTTTTACTGATGATTTTCCAAATGCCAAACCTGCTTCTTGGTGTTTGTCTTTGAGGAGCATCTTGTAGCTGGACCATGTCTTCTGAGCCTTTCTTCAGCAGAGGGTCTAGTTTGAGGACAGCCCTAAGTACGAAGTGTTATTAACAGAGTGAGGATGGATAGAAGTGGCTAGTGAGATATGGAATAATCTCTCATGTGACTCACAGCATTCTGGGTTGCAGTGTGTGTTCCACCACATCACTCAGAGGTGTTGCTCTTGGCAGGGTCCCACACGGAATTGAGTTCATGTTCTCTGCGCACTTGGGCAGCTTGTGGTTGCAGAAAGCTGTAGATGTGCTCCAGACACATGCATGTCTAGAGGCTGTGGATAATTCAGCCTCCAGAGCGCTCCTTTCCAAGCCATGGAATGACTCACAGAGTACAAATGGTAGATGGTGGTTCATTGTTTAGTTGGAGAGGTGGCTTCCTCCTGGCCACTGCAGTGCTACCCTCAAGGTTCTGGTGTCCTCCTCTGCAGTCCCAGCAAACTGTTCCTCCAGACATAATGGCTTGAACTTAAACTTGGGTTGGGCTGAGACTTGGAAGGCGACCCAGGTTAAATTGCAGTTTCTTCAGAAAAAGCAAACCTCACTCTCAGCCTGGAAGGGAGAGGTTAATTGGGCAAGAGAGGAGCAGAGGCATGAGTGATTACGAATGTCCTGGGTGCAGATGTCTTCAATCCTCTACTTCTCTTGTGACTACACAGGCTGGCACTGCAGGAGACATATTGTTCTTTCTAAATAAGAAAGTTCTCTTAAACTTGGTTTCATGCTGCTCCCAAATGCTCTTTTTCCCCCCTAGAATCATCATGGGTTTTCCAAACATCTGTCCCACATTTCCCAAAAAAAGATAATTAATGCCCTTGTCACTTGCACATCTCAACCACTTTGGCTTGTGTCAGACACGTTTTGGGTTAACTATTTCATGCCCAAGCAGTGTTGCTGCTGACCTCCCAGCTGAGCTGAGCACCCCTCTGTCCTTCTTTTCACAGCTGGGGCACCCAAGGAGACTTTACAACGACCCACGCACTTCCTGCAGTGAAGGTGAAGCTGTTCACGGAGAGCACAGGAGTGCTGGCTCTGGAGGACAAAGAGCTTGGGAGGGTAAGGAGATTTTGAGTTTAATAATGTTTCCTTCTGGCCCTGCTTTTCTAGAGAAATCTCTCCTGTACAGAAATATCTTTGGAGCACAACATGCTCTGCTTTTTTGCCAAGCTTCAGGAGAGGGAAAGAAAGCAAGCTCTGCACTGCTGGAAAGGAGTGCATCTCGCATGCTGTCTTTGTTGTGAGTTTTTAATGGCAGCATTTCAGCTGGCTGTGCCTGCTCTGAGCAAAGGCAGAGGATCTTGTGTGCAATATTGGCAGTCCGGAAAGCCTTAGAAGTTGCTTGCGGAAATGGACATTCCTGAGGCAGAAAAGGGGATTATGCTGAAGCAAAAAGAGGGGATTTATTTGGCAAGGGAGTGTTAAGCTTCTCTCATATCTGCTGAGCAGCCGGTGCACGGTTTGAGCTTTTGTAAGCACTGACTGCAGTACTCTCTGCAAAAGGCTTGGAGCCCTGGCTCTCCTGGGGATGGATGGTGGCTGAGCTGGTGGTTTCAGTGGGGCTGGACTGAGGGTTCATTGCTCCCATCAATGGTGTTAATAGCAAAGAGCTCAGATTCCTGGGGTATTGGCCACAGAGCAAATCTTTCCACCCTATCATTGCCCTCACCTGTGGTCCCGAAACCAGTGCCCTGGGAATGGTGGCCCTTGATCATTGCAGCCCACAGCTCCAGAATATCTGTGGATGGCACTTTTCTGTGGCTTTGGGACAATTGACTTGTCTCCATGGATTTTGTGCAGCTGTATAATTTATGCTGGCCCAAGGTGTAAGTGGAAGCAAACTCCTGCCATGCCTTCCTCAGCTCCTCGGGCTGAGATGAGTATGATGAAGACTCCGTGAAAATCAGTTCAGGGTAAGAGGACTTGGCACCTCCTGTGTCACGGCTTAACATGACCCAAGTGATCTCCAGGGGCAGCCTGGGCTCTGTTTGCCCAGCCCTGCAGCCCTCCTTGCTCTCCATCCTGGCCATATGGCTATGGCCAAGAAATCCACAGTCAGGAAAGTCACTGATCCTGTTGCCAGCCCAAGTACAGTATTTCCAGCTTTGGACTAACCTGTTGGGATGTTTCTTGCTAACTCCTTGGTTGTTTGTGCCTTGACAAGGAAGAGTCTGTGTCCATTCAACATTTTTCCTAATTAATGTGGGTTTGTGTTAATCTTGTTCATGCTAGTGCCAAACATTCTTCCAGGTCCTAGTGAGCTGTTGATTTAATCTATAACTTCATGGTGGAGAGTGCTGCATGCAATTTTGTCTCATATAATTCATGTTCATTTTAATTATTTGTGTTTTCGTGTTCATGAAGCATCCTTTGTTCTTGCACTTGAGAGAGAGAAAAGCAAAGCTACCCCTTCTTTTCTCCTCTCAATCTTCCCTTCAAAGAGAGTCACAGCCCCTTCAGACTTTTCTCATCTGCACCTTGATCTTTCCTTTCTCCCTGTCCTCCTTTTTTCACAAAGAGGATGACCCCTCTAGGCTGCAGTACTACAGCTGAAGACCTACAATTGTTTTGCTGCACAGCATCATAATATTTTCAGGATTATTTTCAAAACCTCCTACTTCAAACAGCCTGGCACCCTGCCTTTATCCGCCGTGGCATGCTGAGCAGAGCTTTTCACCCAGCCGGCCGCGCTGCCATTCAGGGATTTTCCCCTGAGTGGTTACACTCAGTGCAGCCCCTCTTGCTTTGTAAGTCTTGTTTCCACTGGCAGCCATGAGCAGTGCTGACTTTGCTGGTCTTGGGAAGCAATTAGCTGTGCTTGTTGTTCTGAGAAAGATGTCAGCACCCAAAGCAACCCCTCTTGCCCTGAAATGCTGATGAGCCAGCCCTACCAATGTGCTTTAATTCCCGGTCCAGCGGGAAACCATCCCTCAGCCCTGAGTTTCTGCAGGCTGAAGGACATGGGCCAGCAGCGGCAAGTGTGGGGAGCTGGCAGCGATTCCCCCTGGCCCGTGGCCACCAGCGCTTTCAGTCGGCCAAACTTCAAAGGGATGCTCGGTGTGCCCGGAGCGGCCGAGAGATGACGCGTGTCTGCTCAGGCTGCATCCAGATTTCTTCTTTAATGCAATAATGAACCCGGGAGCGTGTTAAGCCCCTGGTTTAGCTGTTGGAGTGGGCAGGAACCTGCCAGCACGGAGAGAGGAGGGAAGCAGGTTTTATATACAAAACAGCCCTGCTCAGCCGCCCTTTGAGCAGCGGCTTTGTGCTCTGCCAGGCGGGTACAAAGCCCACTTTCTACTGCCAGTGGTAAGTTGGCACCTGGCCGCCGCTCCTCAGCTCGCCACTTTTATCCGAGGGAGAACTGGAAAATGCTCCCAAGCCCTACACTGCTGGACGGGCAGCTGAAGGCATGGGAATACATCCTGACCCTTTTGAAGCCAGTGGCAGGGCTCCCGTGGGGTTCAGCCATGCCAGTACTTCATCCACTGAGGGCAAGGAGGGGAAGAGCTGTGAATTGCAGCACCACTGAGAAAAGTTTGTGTCTTTTGATGAAAAAAGAGTTAGAAATCAAAGTAGAGAGCATCCCAAACAGCCTGAGTGGCTGCTGCCTCGCCAAGAGATGTGGTTTAGCACAAGTATATGTGTTTGCATGGCCTGCCTGGCACTGGGGTTCCTTGGACAGTGCTCAGAGTTTGGGTCCATCATGTTTCTAACACCCCCACCTCATGGGGAGAGCTCGCTTCTCATCTTCAGGATTTGCTTAAATGTGGTTTTTTCTATGAGTGATGCAGTACTGCTCGGTTATCTGTGTGACTAATAACAGCTTCAGATTCCTGCCAGAGAAAGCAATTCAATAAAAGAAGTGATAAATAACTTTAATGGATAAGGGTAAAGTTGAGAATCTACTGATGTTTACCTCAGGCTTTATAGGAGGCAATAAAATGCATTTTAGAGCCATTCATCAGAGGGTAATAGCATCAATGATATTTTGGTGGAAAACAGCCCCTAGGTTGTTGACTCAGCAGCAAAGTTGAAGAGCAGAGGAATACAAGATTATGGTCTGGGCTGGAGTTTTGGCAGGACCATAGACTAAGCATGAGCAAGAAATGAGTGATGGCAGCACGTCACTTAATGAGGGTGAATGCTGCCATTTGTAAAAATTGTGAAACAATTTGCTTGCCTAAAGGTTAATGGATTTAAAGGAGATTCATCTCGCTACAGCACAGTGGAAACTCGAATGAATTTGTACCAGGCAAAGTCACCTCTGACAGTGAAAGCATCAGAAATAGAAAAAGTGCAGGGGGAGGGGGGTTCAGCCACCTCAGAGAACACATGGAAATACCAGGAGAAGATGGTGGATGTGGTGTAGTTTTATATCTTGCTCTCTGGGGGAGCTGCTCTGCTTTGTAGTGGTAATGGATAAGTGGGAAAAGCACGGCTATGATCACGAAAGACTATTCACCTCTTGGAACTTTCAGTTTCTGTGAGCCAAGTGCTTGCACTGGTGTTCATCTGCAGTCACTGGTGTTGCATGGATGTGCCCCAGCTGGAGACCCTCCCAGCATTTCCTGCTGCATGAAATGGAAGCAGAGTCTGCAGCCGCTCGTGTCATGATGTGGGATGCAGATTTTATCTGCTGCCGTGGCTCAGTCAGACATACCATCCTGAAATGATAGGAGCTGATGATGCAGTTCTGTCTGCACAGCCCCATGAGCTGATAGAGAAGCCAAAGGATATGTGACCTAATCTCAAAATAATACGCTGTACTTTAAAAAAGCAATAAAAAAACATTGTCACTGATGTGAATAGACATATCCAGACTGACTTCTAGGACAAAACTAGGCCATATTTCTGTTCCACATTAAACCACATTTTGTGAATAACTTTTTCCTTTAACATTGTTGGTTTTAATTCTTGCAGGTTGTTCTCCACCCTACTCCTAACAGCCCAAAGCAGTCAGAGTGGCACAAAATGACTGTTTCCAAAAACTGCCCAGATCAAGACCTGAAGATTAAGCTTGCCGTGCGAATGGATAAGCCTCAAAACATGAAGCACTCTGGGTAAACACTTGCCTCAACCTGAACTTACTTTGTTTTGAATGTGCATTAGGAAATTTCTCTTTTTAAAGATTGTGAAAGAGAAACTCTTTTTCTTGAGTTCACAGGAGGTGAAGCAGAAATATAAATATAAAAATGGCATTAGTTTAGTCATTTATAGTGCACTTTCCATATTCTTAGCATAGTCTTTTTTAATGCATATGAGCCAAACAGTTTAAATTTTAAACAGTTTACCCCAGGAAATTCCTAGTTATGTTTTTTCCTGTGAGGAAATAATAGGTGGACTGCCCAACTCTCTTACTGAGAATAATATAATTTTCTGATTTATTCTGTCTCCCATATTGATTTTTCAAAACCAAAATCACAGTGCACCTTCCACTTGAAAAAAAACCCAGTGTGACTGGTATTATTTATATTGAGATACACAACATAATTAAACAGCAGTTACCTGGGGTAGGACTAATGATTTGGAAGGTTAAAAGGGACACCTCTCCCCTCTAGGAGTGAGTATTGAAGGATCTGGGGCTTGAGGGATCCCTGACCACTTCTACATTCGTAGTTACAAGTTAGATCATCGGTGGGAAGATCTAGCTAAGGCCATTGGCAAGGCTTCCCTCTGATTGCTCTTCAAAGCTGAGGATGTGCTACAAAATTGAAACTGTCCAGGAAACTCACTATTTGAAATAACTCTTTCTCCAATCTATTTTTGGTGCTAAAACTGTGACTTTGTTTCCCTTTTATTTTTATAGCATTTTGTTAGGTTCTATCCATTATTAGGTGATTTAGATCACTCATCTTTTCTAATTCCTTCTCCTCCTGTCTTCTCTGCTGATGAGATCAGAGTCCTATGTAATGTTTAGTTTTTTCACCACAATCACAAGCACCAAAGCCAGAAAGGACAGATCACCTGTCCTGTTTATTTCCTTGACCTCAGCTGATAGCAGGGCTGTTCTCAAGCTTTCTTCAGCTAACATTTGTTTTAGATAATACTGCTTAAAACTCTGAGGTTTATACTTCTTGCTACCAGAACTGAGATTATCTTTCTGTTGATGTTAGCAGCAGTAGCCAAAGGGACACTTATCGCCCTCTTCTTGGCCTAGCCAAGGAGTCAGAGCCCACATCAGCATGACTTGGAGTTTTGTTGCTTAAACATTCACCAAGAGTGTGCTGGATCTCTTCTGGCATAAGGAACCCCTTACGTAACCAGAAGTGAAGTCTTTTTTCTATTTATTGAGCCAGAACTAAAGTAATTATGATGATACATAAAACATATTAATGCTGAATAATATCCTTATGTTTATTACTAGCCTGGTGCTGCCACTAGTTTTGCCAGTGTTTGTCTTACAGTGTCACAGTGGCCAATTCATCACAGAGATTAAATGCTTATTTTGACATTAATTTTAGAAGTTAATTCTTCCTTTGTAGAAAACAGTAAATTCACTCCTCCTCAGAAATTATTCAGTTTGTTTGAATTATCTATCGCCAAGCAATTTCTCGGATTTCATCTTAGAGCTGCTCAGTGAGGTGTCCTGATTTAGTCAGTCCAGTGGATATTGAGATCCTGGGCACTGGGTTTGATGTAGGAAGTGTCCCTCTGTTTGACAGCTCCCCTCAGCCAAATGGTTTTATGAAGGCTAAAGCAGATTTGGGGTTTCTCTCCCTTAATTCTTCCGTTGCAAATGCATTCTTCGCTTATCCAACCACGCTGTAGTTATTCACTGGCACTAAAGGCTCCAAATTCTGAGCAAGTTGTGAAAGACAAAGGGAAAGAGAGAATTAATACTGTGTAGCATTAAGGCTCTGTAAGGTTTTTATGTCTCTTTCTTTGCAGGTTATTTGTTAAGGCTAGAAATAAACCCATTCATGAATGCTGCTGGGCTTGAGAGTCTTGTAATTATTCCTGCTTATGTGTTGACTTCAGTTTGTAAGCTTAAAGAGAATACACTGAAAAGCAAGAGAACAACAGATGAACACTGTGTACTGAATTCACCTGTTCTTTTCTCCTAGGTATTTATGGGCCATTGGTAAAAATGTTTGGAAGAGATGGAAGAAACGATTCTTTGTCCTAGTCCAGGTAACAGATGTAACTAGAAGTGATCTTAAATCACAACATGAAATATTTAAGTCTGTCCTCTGGCCATTTTCAGTGCTGTGTGATGGATGCTGAGCTGTGGTTCTGCACAGGGTGTCTGTTAATCATGGATTTTTTTCTAAATGTATGCATGTTCTCAAGGATATCCCAGTTCCAGGTTTTTAGGCATGAGTTTGCAGAGTCACTTTAGCGCTTGATAAAATGGAGAATCAATTTTAGTGAGGAATTAATGAGGGAAGGAGGAAGATCAGTCTGTCTTGGTGGAGGTTCTTGGGCTCCCTTTGGAGCCTCCAGGTCAAATTTGAGCCCATTTGAATCTACGGAAGTTTCATCAGTGTCTATGTCAGGGTCACCATCAAATCATTCTTGACATTTATCTTGCCTTCACGTTCATTACTGCTTCTCATTGTCTACAACTCTCACTGAACATTTTGCAGTCATCATTTTGCAGTATCTTCCTTTTCCCCTTTTTTCTTTTTTTCACTTTCTGCCCTCCTTGTTTCACTAGACCTGTGTATTCTGTGTGTTTGACCACTGTTAAGGATTTCAAAGGAACAGGCAGATGTCTCTGTAACCTAAAAGGATCTGGTCAGTACTTGGTATGTTAGATCTTCCCTCACCTTCCAGGAGCAGGTGAAACAACTGCATTGGCCACAGAAATGTGTGGCCCGAGTGAGTGATCATCTTCACACCAAGCTGAGAAAGTCACAGAGTCCTCACATGACCACCTCTCCCTCCCTTCTCTCCGGACTCTCCTCCAAGGGAGGGAATAAAACCTTTGCTCAGGGTTTTCTATGAAAGCAACACAGAGATGCTCTGATGGAGTAACATGGGATCCAGCTGAGGTCTTTTGCCAGCACAGATCCAAACTGATCAGGTCAGAGGGTAAAATCCTCCTGCTGATGAAGCAGATGCCAGGTCTGCTGCAGAGGGGCCAAGTGTGAAAACAGAGATGGTATAAACGAGGTGCACCAGACTCCTCATCTGGAGCATGGTTGTGTGCTGTCTGTCCTGTGCTGTAAGGGCAGGAGTCCATCTTCCACCTTAGACACCTGCTTTCTCCAGTCCTAAATCACCTGGTGTAAGCTGCTTCCTTTGTTTTGTGTTAATTGTTGCTCCAAGTTCAACTGTCTCAGCAGGAAGCTTAATTGTGTTCATTCCCCATTTATCCATCATTGTTGACATCCATAGCATGAAATTATGGGGCAGATAAGAAAATCCATCCTTGGGACGTAAAGGGGATTTGTGATGTGTGGGACCCACGTAAGTAGGAGGCTATTTGGAGAGACCCATTGTGTACCTGGTCAAATAACCAGGCATGATCAGCAGAGATCGTTTAGGTGCTCATTTTGTACTCTACATGGGGTCAAAATGGCCACAGCGAGGGGGGAGGTAGTGTAGAGCAGCCACAGGGCATGCCTTTATCTGCCTTTCCCTTTTGGGAGCATTATGTACTGACCCTGTTCTTGGGCGGAGATTGAAGGATTGCTTTTGTCTGTATGTTTCCTTTATTCTGTTCTGAAATGAAGTTAGAAGTGCTGTGGCAGTCCGTGATCACCTGTAGAGCAACTGGTATTGCTTTTCCCTGGGAGACAATTCAGTCCTATTAGACCAAGTTCTCAGTTCTTTTTTCCCTGTGAACAGGGATTCTGCAAAGCAGAGAGTCATTTTTCCTAACCTCATTTCTCCCATAAATAATTCTGTTGATACTCCTCTGTGCAAGGGTTTGCAGGTTTGGACATGGATTCCCTTGTCTCTCTCAGGCAGCCTTCTGGCCATTCAGCCTGGTTGCAGTTGCTTCTCTGGTTTTCAGCTGCTATATATTCTTCAGCTCACTGTGGAATCGAAGCTCTCAGAGTTATTCCATGTTTTCTCATGTTACTAGGTCTGTATTCGTCAGTTGGCATATCAGAGCAGAATTTGGCCAGAAAAGCAATTCATTTGAATAAGATGAGCAGACTTTTGCCCCCAGAGAGTCTCTGTAGCCCACCTCAGAAATTCCAGCTGCCACTGCAGCTTCTCTGTTATGTTACCGTTTGCTCAACATTTGGTGCAATGTAAAGTGTTCTGCCGTACATCAAATATAAACAAGAAACACTCTCTATGCAGTCCCTCAGATGTAGTTTGAGCATATTGAACATGTCAGCAGGCAATAAAGATGGAATAAAAATACTTTGCTGTCCGTATGTTTGTCATTTGCTTTTCATGCAATGCAAAGGATGGGTGCTGATACGAACAGGGATTGGCAGTAAAGGTGTTGATGTCCAGGATGCTCTGAACTCTGCTAAACCACAGGCAGAAAATAACCCCCGCAGGAAGGTGAGCTGGCTCTGTTACAAAGAATGGACAAGGAGCAGCCCCTCTTTCAGGAGCTTCATCCACACCAGGCTCCTGTCTGCACCAGAGCTGAGAGATGGAGCCCCAAACATTAAGTCCATTTGGATATGGTGGCCTGGTCAGTCTGTGACACTGCCAGGAGGGCAAGGCTGTTAGGAGGAGTAACTAAACATTTCCTTGCTGATCCCTTGTCTCTGCCCCTTACCTGTAGCATCTTCTATTGCAACTCTGTCTCCTCTCCTCTTGCTTGCAGAACAACCTCCTCCTCATGGTCCTGTGTTCTCTCCTGCCCCTCTTTCCCCATTTCAGATGGACACAGCCTCGGTTCCTTCAGAGCTATTGGGTGCTACCACTCTGCCTTCCGGTACCACTGGTTAAGAAATTCGTGGTAATAAATACTCAGACTCTTCATAACTATTTAAACAAGGCACAAAGGTGCCAAACTGCATGGGCGGCACCAAGGAGGAAGGTGTTGATGGCAGTTTGTCTCTTTTGTGTCAGCGATGCCTCTCCGCCATGAACGGAGGCTTTGCGCGCGTATGGAGAAAAAGCAGCTCTGCTGGGAGCGCTTCCACTGCTACTTGGCTTGTGTAAGCCCTGGAGAGAAGGGGAAAGGAGCAATGACTGCCTTGTAATTTGGGTGGAATAATCCCTCGCACCTTCTGTGTCTGTGTAACTGCAAGGGTTATACAGGAGTGAAGTGATTTGTTTGGGTGTAGTGGGTGCGAGCAGTTCCTTTGTGTCATTTCTAGACCTGAGCCTCAACTCTCCAGCACCTGCCTTGCTGGGTGGACTTGGCTCAACCCCTTGGGGAAGGTTTATGGCATGACATGGCTGGCAGAGCTGCTGTGTGTGCTCCTCCAGCACGGATCCGTGCATTAAGAGGGGTTAGTTTTCCCTTCCGAATGAATCGCAGTCCTCTCTGCACACTGCCCACCCTTCTCGTAGACACCCTTTGAGATGAGCAGCAGAAGAGCAGAATACTGATTAGATGTAAATTACATGGCAGAGACTCGTTACTTGCCTAATTTTAAATCCTGAGATATGCAGTGTGAAAATGATGGCAGAATATGGCCCTGAGCTTGGATGGAAATGGTCCGCAGCATCACAAGCAAGGAAAATGCTTCGTAAAGGCAGCAGTAACGCCAGTGGCAGTGGTAAGCAAAAGCAATTGAGCTATTTAGGGCAAAGTTCTCCGTGACTGGTTAGGAAAGAAAATGTGCATCCATTACAGATGTTGTAAATGTTTCCTGAGTTGCTGTATCAGCTGCTTGAGCACAGCATACAAATTTCAGCCAGTTTGCCAATTAGACCCTCATGCAAAAATGGGGATTTTTGATAGCTGACAGAGCTTGTATTAATTCTTTGCAAGGTCTGATGTGCTGTAGTGGCAACAACACCATGGTTGGTTCTGGTGGGTTTGCTGGCTTTGCAGTAGGAAATTTCTTGTAATGATTCTTAAAGGCAAGTGAATTAATTACACTGAGATTTCAGACTGAATCTGTTCATCTCTTGTCATAACCCCATTTCTGTGCTCTGGCAGCATATGGGAAGTAACACTCTGTAGTACCTGGATGACATGTCTGCTGAGTTGCTTGAAGCAGTTTTCAGCTGATTGTGTCTGATGGTGTTTGCAGAATGTTGTTGGAACCAGATCAACTCTCTGCAGATTAGAACCAGTTGCAGTGTCTACGCCTGGATCTATTGTTCTAGTGACAGACTCCCTAAACTCAGTATAATTTAGACTAACAGTGACAGTTCCTGCTTTTAGCAAAACTCAGCTGACTCGGGATAAAACGAAATTAAGTAAGTGTTCAGTAACTCTGCGTAACACTGAGAATTTCAAAATAATTCAGCAGAATTGCAGCTTAGTACACCAGCAGTCCTGGACTGTGGTCTTCGAGCCGAGGTAAATGACCCATAGCCGATCCCCAAAATCATATTAAATCATGTTTTCTCTTAGACCCTTGCTGATAACTAGGCATAGGTGGTGATTCTTGAGAAACCCAGAGTGTGATGATACATACAGAATGCCTGGAAACTGCTGGTTAAACTGATGCCACAGCCTGTTACACCTGGCTGCAGTAGGTCCTGCGTGTCCTGTCCATACTCACACAGGATGAATTCCCACCTCACAGCCCTGCCCCAAGAGAGCATACACACCTCCTGCTTGAGGAGAAAAGCTGGGACTACTGCTATGTGCAGTTTTTTAGAGCTGAATGGATGTGCTGAGATGTGAAAACTGTTGTTTTCGCATTTTTTTTCTTTAAGCTAGATCATTTCCTCTGCTCATTTGTGTCAGGAAAGGGCTCGGGAGGCAACGTACAGCTGCAACCAGAGGACAAGAGTCTCCCATCAAAGTGGAAAGCTGTATTACAGCTGGCAGTATCTTCGCACGGTTTCTCTCCCTTGGGACAAAATGCATGCTGTTAATCTGGGAAAGGTCCATTTAAGAATTTAACCCAAGTAGGGCGGTGTTGTGTCAACAGTGAGAAAGGGGGAGCGAATGACTGAGCTTGGAGTGTGAGGCATGACAATTAACAGGTTTGAGCAGGATCCTGGGGAAAGCAGTGCTCGCTAGAGCAGGAGTCTCTGGTGGAGAAACAAGGACAAAGTCAGGACTGGTTAATGCATATCTGCTGTATTTATTAATCAGATGGATTATATAGCTGGTGACAGAATATGGTCAAGTGCCAAGAAAGTCAGATTTAATTTAGCAGCTTGGGAATAGTGAACTTTGGCATTTGTCTCCTGCTGTCTGCTTCCCCTTTCCTGAATTTCTTTGTCTTTTTCTCTTTTCCCCCCACTTTCTTTTCCTTATGTTCTTTTGTCTCGAATTACTTCTCAAAGCGTTTTGCCTTTTTTGTAATAAACCAGCCAGGGCTGCCTTGGATTAGTTCCTTTCTTTTAGTTTCTCTCAGTTCAGCTTCCTTAGATGCTCCTTTCTTGGCCCTCATCAAGTCCCTGGATGAAATCCCAGCTGCTTTGAGAGTTTGTCCCTCACTGGGCAGAGATTTCTCCTCTGTCTTCCTTCAGTTTCCTCTCTGTATCTGTGTTTTTTCCAATTACTCAAACCATTCATCTTGCCCATCCCATCTGCTCACTCGCTCTCATACTCAGCTATGGTTCAGTGTGAACTCAGCAGGCTGTAAGATTAATTTCTGCTATTAACTGTTTCACTTGTCTGGCCACTTCTGAGCTTTACAGAAAGCAGGCTCTGTAAAGCACAATATTTTGGAGGACTGATGAAAGGCAAGTGCAATCTCCTCTTGACCCCACAGTGCTGTTCAGCAGCAAAGCGCAACTGTGACATACCGAGCTTTCTAGAATCTCATTTTCTTGGGCTTGGCTTTACCACTGCTTGTAAGTGGAAGGAGCCACATTGGTAGCCATGGCACCAGCTTCTCTCTGACCCCAGGCTGTAAATGCTCTAGGCAGCAGGGTAGGGCACACAGGCTGCTCTGCCAGTCCTTGAAGTCACTAGCTTGAGTTGTTTAGGTGCAGGGACTCTGCGTGGCACAGTTGGCACCTCTTCCAGAGGCCATCAGTAGCTTTGTCCTCTCTCCGACCTGATCCTTACTTGCCTCCTGCCAGGCTTTGTGGCATTCCTGAGCTTGGGCTTCTCCCTCGAGCTATGTGATTAGAGAAGAAGGATGTGAACCTGGATGAGCGCGGGCTCACTGTGTGTTACAGACCCCCCCGTGGGTTTCTCTGAAAGGGCTCTTCTGATAACAATGTAGAGCAGCTTCTTTCAAGGAAATCCTGTGCATCCTAACAGGAGAGACCAGTCTGCTTTGCCTCTCCACCAGAGCCTACTGTCTACACCTGTCTTTTACAACCTTTAACATGAGAAATACAAGCTCTGAAATGCCTTTTTCCTTATGTTATCACTGTGTTGCTATGGTTGTCTTATTGATAGGGCAGAAGAATATTTTCTGGGTCCAAAGAGGAGTTGAAGTGCTAGTATATGAAGAAGAGTCTGAAGTTCAGACCTCATGTTCAGGGTCAGAGAAGAGCAGCTGAACTACTGAATAAATTTTACCTGTTGCTGTGGACCATAGTGGAGAAGCAAAAAGGCATTAGTGGTATTAAGATTTTCAATCAATGTCAGCAGAGGTTAGCACTGACTCTTTTCAGGAGTTGAATTTATCATGCAGTCCCTGAAGTTCAGGCTGCCTAACACAGAGAAATCAAATCCTTACCACTCAGAAGAGATCTCCAGGATTTTCCCATAAATAATGCACATTCCAGAGTTTCTCCAGGAGATGGCAGCAATATACTGCAAGTATGACTGAATGAGCACCACAGGAGTCTGAATGTTGTGCTGTGGGGCACTGGGTTATTTATAGATTTCTTCGTGTTAATCTTTTTAATTTTTGTGTTGCCGGTACGATGGTAGGCATGCAAAGTTCAGAGCAGGGAATATGCACTGGTGTGCTCCTGCTATTGGTCTGCTACTTGTCAATCTTTCGTCAGTGCTGGTAGTTTTAAGGAGGATGCAAGATGCTTAAAGCATCGCTTTTAGTCTTACTCCCACAAATGTGTTAATGATAGGGTTTATTCTTAGGTGGCTTTTGGAGCTGTTCCTGGAGGAAGGCTCGGTGCAGGCAGGGCTGCTGGAGCAGGCTGGCAGCGAGCAGAAGCCCATAGAGGGCAGCAATAAACCGAGTGGTGGCTGGGAGACGCTGTGCCAATAGACGGGTCCCCCGACTTCAATAAATGACATTTTATTAGTGAGAGATGCCACCAAAATAAGTGCTGAATGTGTCTTTGTAGCTGAGCAGTTTGGCTGGAGTTTGAAGGCAAAACCCTCCAGCCCAGCCACGCTCCCATTTTTCAGGATCTCTCCCAACTTCCAAAAAATGACGAGCACGATTCATTGCCACCCACCAGAGTTTTAAAGTTTCCTCCAGAGGTCAAGAAAATGTCCAGACGAATAAAATTACGTCAGGCGTCCAGGATGTGACACAACCTTAACAAAGTCATTTGAAATCATTTGACAGTAAATTTCCCCGTGAGTTCCTAGCCTGGGGCTCGGAGAATCCTCTCCTCTCCTCCCTGAACGAGCTTCTCGCCGACCATCCAGATCGCAGCACGCCGAGTACGCGCGGGCTCTTGATGCGGCCTGATGGGCTCCTAAAGGCGATTCGGGAGCCTGGCAGAGCCCCCGCAGCTGAGTCGGCTTCCGTCAAGAGCTTGACATTGAATGTATCGTGTCATGCAGATGGTACCTCAGAGGAGTGAGAGCTGCCATTTACAGCACTGATGACAACAACTGCCGAGATCAGTGGGATCTTAAGATTGCTTTAATATGACTGGCACCTAGCAATTTAGCTCACATTGTTTGTGACAGGGTGTCACTCTTGCACTTGTCTGGGGATGAATGATAGAGGGTTTTAAGCCGTGGAGCTTCCTCTTTTGGAGGAAATTAAACCGCTGTATGTACTGATGCGGAGAATTAGGTGCGTGCCGCAGCAGGGTGTGCTAAGAGAGGGCTTTGCAAAAGCCTGCTAAAAAGTTTAGTCTGTCTCTAATGGGCAATGACCATCAAAATTACCCCACCACCCCCAGTCCCTGCAAACACGCCGTCGGCGCGCGGCGTTTGTAAGCGCTTTGGATTGCCTTGTGGTGGTCACCCGGTGCCATCTTAGCTTTGTGATTCTCCTCAGGTTAGTCAATATACATTTGCTATGTGCAGCTACCGGGAGAAAAAAGCTGAACCTCAAGAGCTGCTGCAGCTCGACGGATACACTGTGGACTACACTGACCCGCAGCCAGGTACGGCGCTGGTGCTCCCACGGGCGCTGCGCTCGCCACTCCCAAAGGGAGTCCTCCCTCTCCTTCTCCCTGCCTGCAGCTGAACTGTGATCAGCATTATTCTAAATATGTTCGTGTTTATACTGATCATTAGCTATGCATGGCTTTACTATAAATAGATCTAAGGAACTGAGCTAGGAGTTGCACCAGAGGAAGGAAAGACTCATCTCTTCTGCGGAGCCTAAGTGAATTAGACACTTAAATCCCAGTGAAATTTGATTGTGAGCTGAATGCTCAAATTGAGTAATGATCCTAACCTGTGCCTTCAGATTATATTCCCTAAATAAAAGGTTAGCAGCTGTGCTTGTCTTTATTGTAGAAAATATTTATGGGACCAAGACAGCACTTTTGCCTGCCCCATTCTCTCTCTGAAGGATGTCAGTGCGTGGAAGGGGCAGGGACAGAAAGACTCTGGTACCTGGAGGTGCCTGTTGGTGGTGAGACCCTTCTTCAAGTGGAGGAGCACCACTTTTATTTCAGTGGGGCAACATGCTGAGCATGGTGGTCCTCACTATGCCCTGGGTAATGGTATCCACAGAGGAGATGAGAAAAGATGCAGTAGGTTGGTTGTCAAGACCTTTATTCCGGTTTAACTCTCATATCAGGGAGATGGGTGCCAAATCAGGGCAAAGACAGAAATAAGGATATCACCCAAGGACCTTTTCTGCAGTGTGAGCACTAATGCTCTCAGTCTAATGGGGAACCTCCCACTCAAAACCCATTTTTAATTGGGCTCCAGTGGTGCAACTCACATGGGACTGGCACAGATGGAGCTGTAGGTGAGAGAAGCAATTAATCTGAGTGTGTTGGGGCATGCTTTAGTAATTGGGGTGCAGGGTGCTCCCTGGGGACCTGTGGGCTGTCTTGCAGCTGAGTTTGGTGGAGGGGAGGGGTTTGAGCTGGGAGCAGCATAGGACTGAGTGAAGAGACACCTGAGCAGTGATGGGATGGGAAGCCGGGGGAGATCTGGCTGGCCTCAAAGTCTGTGAAACTGCATTGTCCCTTCCTTTCCTGCCAGGTTTGGATGGCGGCAGAACATTCTTCAATGCTGTGAAGGAAGGAGACACAGTGATTTTTGCAAGTGACGATGAGCAGGACCGTATCCTGTGGGTCCAAGCCATGTACCGAGCCACCGGCCAGTCCCACAAACCTGTGCCGCCTACCCAAGTGCAAAAGCTAAATGCTAAAGGAGGAAATGTACCCCAGATAGATGCCCCAATCTCTCAATTTTGTAAGTAAATAAGTTCTCCTACAAAGCAGAAGTCTTTGATGGAAAGATTTTCTGCACTGATGTAAATCAATATTTGCTTACATGTTTCTGATTTCAAAACAAAACATTCTTTTCATTATCATAAAGCTTCTTTTTACATCAGTAGATCCAGAAGCAGTTAACCTGTGTGTTTGACACAACCAAACCCAAGAAACAAAATTGCTTGGGGAACTTGTCAATGGGTATTTTAAAGTGCAATACTTGATGGAGGAGAGAGACTGGGATCTGAGAGCCTGAGACCCAGCTTGCTTTCCGCAGACACGCGTTTTACCCCCACACAATAAATTGCACACCCAGATCAGAGTGATTCATTAGCACCATTAGCTGTCTATCAAATGCATCACGTGCTCAGAACTACAGGTGCAAATCTTGCAAGTATGAAATGCACACACAAAAAGAGGTCTCCTGTTGAATATTCAACTGTAGGAAAACATATGGTATTTTTAACAGGTTGCTTTGCAGGCCAGTTAGATGTGAATTTAAAGCAATCATCTTTTAAGTCGTAGCTATGCTGCATGTCCTGTGCAGTTATACCCACTTTGCTTCATTTGAAATTTAGAGCAATTTCTTTTGTCTTGCAAATGTAATTTGATTATAAACCACACAAATGCCTCTTCGCTCATTTTTCTTGAAGGTCTCAATCATCTGCAGCCCCTTTGTTATGTAACATACAGCAGTTATTGGTAGTTGCAGCAGAATTTAAGAAGTAATATCATTAAATATAAGTAAAATAAGGAAAAGTTGTAAATATTAAAGAATTCTCCTGATTAAAGCAGACTTTAGCTTTTTTAAATAGTCTGTAAAACAGGTATGGAGTATATTGTTGCAAGGAATTCAGAAAACCTGCCCTTTGCTTATCAATAGCATTTGACCATCTTTTATATTTGTTTAACTTCTTCATGTCAGTATTTATACAAAATAACAGTACAAAACATACAGCTGTACGACTAGTGTTACAGCAGAATACCTCTGCTTTTTAATTTTTTTGTATCTTCCATGTGCCCATGTGTTTTGGCCTCTCTTCTGCTTTGCATTGCTGCTGCTGCAAGTGAAACATAGTGTGATGCAGTGGGGGAACCTATAGTCAGTGTTTTCATTTCAGTGGTCCTCATCCTCTTCATTCCTGTCAGGTCACTGACTTTGGGAGTGTAAGGTGTGAAGAACTGGGGCTGGGAAGGAAGTACAACTCTCAGAAAGCCAAACTGGGAGGTGGGAATTGGCCTCTTGTAAATGGGACATTTGCTGGCTATGATAAGTGGTGATACTGGATGTGATGACCCAAGAGCACTCCAGGGATTTATGTCCCTCTGCCCAGAATGTTTAGTCAAAGACTTCTTGGAAATAGCAGGCACAGGTCCTTCTGCTGGTTTTGCTAAAAACCTTCGAAGCATAGCAAGGGGGAGCAACAGAGGGACTCTGCTTGTGGCTCCCTCTCCTAACAAGTGATGCTGAAGGGTGCTCTTAGTTGTGGGGTTGGTGCTCAGGAGATGCACTCCTGTTCATCCCAGCACGATCCCTGCAGAGCAGGATGAGAGCAGAGAACAGCAAAGTGACGAAACACCTTTCCCTCCAGACTTCTCCTATCCCTGCAGACATCAAGCTTGGAGAATTTTTCTGCTGGGTAAATTCCAGGTATTTACAGAGTTCTCATTTCGCCAGACCAATATGCAGGGTCAGGTGAAGTGTCGCTTTCCAAGACATATCATAGCAGCTGTAGCAAAATCTGCCAGGATTTTGAGGAGGGAAAGGGATTGCCCAGGGCAGTGGGCACTTGGGTTTCCATGCACGGTCAAGCACTCTGTGTGTGGGAGAGCTGAACCTCTCTGCCTAGGGTACCTGGGGTGGAGAAGGGGCAGCTGGCTCGTCCTAGTCCTTTCCAGGGATCAGGGAAGTCAGTGACTGAGCCCAGGAGTCAACCCTGCATCTACACAGCCCAGCACATCCTTCAGAGCCTTGTGCTGCTCATGGTCCTGCAGACTCTATCAGCCTGACTGTGCTCAGAGCTAGAGAGATGCCACAGGCTTGACCTTGTTTTTGCATCTCACTCACTTGCCAGGAGGCAGGGCTCCCTCATCCTTGCTTCTGGTGAAAACAACCAAGACTTCACCCCCTGGGCCCTCCAGGGCATTTGAGGGGGTCAGGATCTGACCTCAGTTTCTCTCACTTGTTCTCATGCCAATACCAGCTCCAAATCTGGATCATTTTGCTTTTTATAACACCACCACCCTCTTTCCATCCACAATGTATTTTTCTGTAAGATGTGCAGCGTCAGGCTCCCTTTTTGCTGCAAGCACTGGGAAACCCTCTTGGTTGTGTTGTGCCAAAGCCTGGAAGAAACTAGTTGGCTCATCAGTCCATCAGTGATGGCTCACTACCTGAGCATCTTCTGGGCTACTGTGTTTTGTCCTTGGTTTTCCTTCCTCCTCCTCCTCCTTTGGATCTAGATCCCTCTGACAGGTCTTTGTGCATATCCTACAGGAGGAGGAGGGCAACATGCCATAGTACACCTTCATCTCAACAGGAAAGGCTGCTCATTTTTCATATTTCCACATCTATACATGGCAGTGCTCATTGCAGAAGTCATGGGGCGCAGCAGTTAAATGATCTGAAGCAGCAGTGAGTCATGCGTGCCACACATGGGGCGTATTAAATGCACAAATACATATCTCAGCTCCTTCAGTCTTGAAATCCAAGCATATCAAGTATTGCATTTTTAAAAAGATCTTGGTTTGTTATTGGGGTTTTTTTTTTTGTTTGGGTGTTTGGGTTTGGGGTTTGGGGTTGTTTTATTTTTTGCCTGCAGAAAGGTAAGGACTTTTGCAAGACATTTTATTCTTGTACGTTTATCTTTATACCTGTCACTTTTTTTTGTGCTTATTAGAGGCTATGGTGAATGAGGATGTGCAAAGAAGTAAATGTTAAGCCATTTGACGAGTAACTGTTGTTACAGCTTCCATGTCGTAGCAGTCCAAGACGGCTCATGCGCATGCATGCACGCACAGAAAATCCAGCCCTCCATGCCTGGCGTGGAGCTGTCTGTCACACAGAAACTTGGGAAGCACATATCTTGCTGTTTGGGAAACTTGGGAGAGATAGTGAATTCCATTTGGTTGCCACCTCTTTTGACTAGTAAATATAAAGTTTGAGCAGTGCTCAAATTCTCATCCACAGTTCTTCATGGCAGCACTTGACTTAGAAGTAAACAGACAGCTCCAAACCAGGGTGGAGTTTATTTTATTTGCAATTTAAGTACTGAAAAAAATAGATCCTGCTATTCATTAATTTTTGTATGACTCTACAGTGCCTTTTATGTGGGTGAACAATACCTGTTAGAGTGAAAAGTTTTTGCTTTTTTTGTTTTGCTACTATTTCAAAGAAAAACTCCATTCACGCAAAGCTGTGCTTTTCTCCAGTGTTCGCATTATAAAAGAAAAAACCCAAAACTGTTCTTGTTTACCGTTGAAATCATTCTCAGTATTATAGTCAATAATGCTGCCAATGCATATTACACCTTTTGGCAATATTTAAGCTTCATAAAAGTGGTCACTTGTCTGAAAGCACCAATCTTTGTTCGTTCTGTGTTAGTGATGCATCAAAGAAAATTCCCCAACGTGCTCAACGTTCTTTTTTTTTCTTGAAGCCCTTTTTTTAAACGTGAAAGATTGGTCTGTACTTGTTTTACGTATCATTTGTGGTTATATTTAATTTTTAATGTCTGTTTATATTTAATAACTGTTAATCACACCATATATGATGAGTTGGTTGTTTTGAGAATTTGTGATGATTTGTTCCCCCATAATAAGTAGCGAGGTTTATTGAGCTGCTTGAGAAATTTTCAGCTGTAAGTGGTTTTCTTTTTGGTTGGTTTGATTTTCTTTAAGTTTCTTTTTCATTCTTTGCTTGAACCCAGATATTTAGCTGCTAGGTTAGGGCTCCTGTCTGCTTTCCTGAGCCTTGTTGCTAGTCTTTATGTTATTCTGGTTTGTTCCTTCTTACCCTGCTAACTTCTAGCTGGACTCAAGGGTAAGTGCTTCCCTGTAGCTAGCACAGCTCAGATAATCAGACTAGATTATCTGACATATGCAATGTGCTTTTTTTTTCTCTTAAATCTTTCTCATGTTTAGATTTTGTAGTACAAACTTTCCATGTTATTTTCCTGAATTGAGATTTGAAATGTAAGTTTCCATACTGAAATTGGGATGCATGTGATGTTTGCATAATTGCCTTCTCTCCCTGGCTTTCACATTGGCATCAAGTGATCCTCTTAGTAAAGCCAATCATTAACATTTCTATTTTTCATTCCAAGATGTAAATATTAATTAACATCACAATAAAACTGTAAATAATACCTTCTTTTGTTTCATGGAATTTACATCTAGTTGACTGCTTCCTGCCTGAAAACAGATCATTTTGCACTCTGACAATATCCTTTCTCTCCGTGCCGATGATTAGCTTGGTGCAGCGCACCAGAGTGCGGGGCTAACCGTGGACACCTCAAAGCATAGAAAGGTAGGGCAGGAGACCCCAAGAGACCCAGACAAGGTGCAGGACTCCAGAGGAGACCCCCAGAAACCCCTCCACACATGCCCTGTGAAAAGAGCCCCGAGTCACCGAGGTTTGGTAGTTCCCTCTCCTGTTAACTCGGTAGGGAATGATTCCTGCAGCCAGTGGCAGCTCTCTGGGTCACCCTGCTTTTGGAGATGCTGGCCTGCTCCAACTTAAATGTATTTTTCATGGAGTGGTGCTGCTGATCCCCAAAATTATCATAAATTAATATTTTAGCTTGGGTCTCAGTCACCAATCAAGGCAATGCTAGTCAAAGAATAAGCCAAGGGATTTGCTATTTTACTTTTTCCCACTGGAATGCCTACTTTGCAAAAGATAAAAGCCCAGACTTGTGCTGTAAGAGAGCTTCTCGTTAGTTCTTTCAGTCCTAAACACACCCAGTACAAATCCTTTATTGGTGTTAAAATCTTCTGTAATATCTGATGAGTGCCTGCTTTCCTTAGGAGGGAATAGCATCAGTGGGTCATGAGAGCTGGCAAATATGTATCCGGAGTATCTGAATGCAATTATGAGAAGGAACAGGCGGTGTCATCCCTCTTGGCCATCAAACAAGACTCCTTTTTTCCTTCCTCCTACTTTTATTTCTTTTTTCTTCTTTTTTCCTATGTGTGAGTATGTGCGTGTGTGTACAAATATCCCCCTGGGTAGCAGGCAGAATTCCTTCTCAGCTGACACTTTCTTTTTTCTTTCTTTATTTTGTTTTCTAAATGTTTGGATTTCCAAAGAGAATTCTTATCAGACTTTGCAGCAAAAAAAACCAAAAAACCAAAAAAACCCACAAAAGTTCAATTTGAATGAAATACAGATTTTTGTCACTTTGAAAGAAAGAAAGAAAGAGTGAATGAATGAATGAATGAACCTGGGTTTGGCAACATTACATGTATTTGCACTACAATGCATTGCTATCCTATTAGATTATTAGTTTTGTGCTTTAATTGCTTTACTTTTTTTAGATAGATAGAGATGAGAACGCTGCTGTGTCTTCTGTATTGTCAACTTGCAGATGCTTCATTGCAGGAATGCAGAATTAAAATGTTAAATCAGTCTCACATAACTTGCATGAATTTAAAACTAGCCTGTAAATCTCTTCTACATGCTTTAAGAAGCCTGGGACTCTAACTTATGAAATACAAATTCACATGTTTCTGCAGCCATCCGATTCAAAATATTTTTAAATAGTTATAAAAATGCTGTGAAACAATGTTTTATATTATAAATAGCTGTTCTAAAACTGTGTTTTTAACTTGCCACACAAGGAATTATGTAAGTGCATACTACAAATTCTTATTCATCTAACTTCCAATCATTAGGTACCTTAGATTGCAATTCAGTGCCTGGTGTGTCTGGTGATTTATACGAGCATTCATAATAATTTACTAAAATTCTAACTGAAGCAGGACAGAATTTGTTTGCAGGAGGGGAAAAGCCATAAGCCACAGGAATAAGCAGCCAATTAAATATAAAACTATCTTCTGACATGGAATAGAAAAGAAAGAGCTCTTGGCTTTGCAGCTGAGAGGAGAGTTGAGGCTCCTGCAGCAGCCGCAGCTCTGCACGGGGAGAGGTTTGGGAAGGAGGTTTGGGGAGGAGGTTTGGGGAGGATAGGGAGAGGTTTGGGAAGGAGGTTTGGGGAGGAGGTTTGGGAAGGAGGTTTGCAGAGCCCTGAGCACACACACATCACTTCTCAGAGGTGGCAGTGCCACAGTGCGCAGTGAGGAGGGGACATGGTAAGTCACCAGTCACTGCCAGCAGCTTGCTCACAATCCACGTGGCATTTTCAGACTCCAGGTCCAGGGCTGTAGTGTGTCCCCCTCCAGAACAGCGGTGTTTGCTAGTGAAGCCTCTCGCTCCACACGAGCAAACAAAATGAGGTTTTCGGGCACTTCCCTGGGTATTTCTTTAACGAGTCCCAGCCCAAATGTGTCCATGAGCAGGAGGTGACCCCTGCCCCCCAGGGCAGGCAGTGGGATGCAGTGGGCACTCCATGAGCTGCCCACCGCGGTGCATTGCCGGCCAGGCTGGAAAACTTCTCCTGCTTTGCCCAGCCGGGCCAGCGAAGACTTTTCTAGAAATATCTGTAAATGAATAGCTGCCATCAATCATTGTCATTCCTTTATTTCATGTCTCCTGATGAGGTTGACTAGTGTCATTGTTTGTTACTGTCCAAACCACATCTTCATTCTTGTAATGTCAAGCAGATATGACAAGCACACATTTTCCAGATGAGTAAGATACAAAGTCACCTTTTAATTTACAGTTGTTTGGTTTTTTGTTTGTTTGGTGGATTTTTATTGTTTTTTTAATAGGCAAATGTGTTGTGAAATTTATTGGATTTTTAGTTGCCTTTGGTACTAAAACAAAGTCACTTATTAATGAGAAGAAATAAATCTGGAGTAAGAAATTCTTACAATAAAATGGCTACCTAAAGCCTTTTATAACAAGAATTCTTTTATGGAGCTTGTCCCCCGCTATTAACTTCACTGCTCTCAGAGCAAAATCTGCCAAAATTATTGCTGGAGCAAAACAAATGCAGAGAGCAGGGAAATACATTTAAGAAAAAAAGAATGAGAGATTTGACTGGTTTGTCTGTTCCTTTTTGAATAACAGTTAGATAAAGAGAAATATCAGCCCTCAGAGAACCAAACAGTGGGACAGTCCTTTGGTTTTCGTTATTATGGTTATTGTTGAAATCTTTGTATTCCTGACACTGGCAGATTTTTAAGACTCTGATTTCAAACACACGTAGGGAGGGTCTGTGTGACAGGGGTCCAGTTAACGGAGTCAGCACAAAATGCAAACTGGATAAAAATGAACAAAATAAACCCGGCAGTATTAAAAAAGGCAGTAATGTAGGGGACCAAGTGTGATATAAAAGGCCAGAGTCTGCAGTTTTGCAGAAGAAAGGTTTGTGGAGCCTGTGCTGGCCATGTCCCTCCGCTGGCAGCCTCCCTCCTGAGACCACCATCGAACACCTTTCAGCTGCAGTTGTGTGCAGCTTGTCTAAATATGTAAGATAACTTCTGTGGGCCTGCAGCAGCATTTCGGCTGGGGCCCCGAACAAAGAAACACCAGCGAGCTTGGCACGGCACCTTGGGAAGGGATTGCAAATTACTGGAGCATCATATAACTTTCTTTCTTTGGTTTCTCCTTCCTTTTTAGCTAGCATAACAGAGCAGGGTCAAAAAAGCAGCTGTATTTGACTGAAACAATTAATTTAAAGTACTTACAAATTGGCTGTACAGTTTGGGTGTGAATATTAGCCATTCTCATTTTGTACTTTGTTTAAAAATCACATTCAAACTGTATAGGCCATTTTGAAAGAAGGTGGATTATATGTAAAACTTATTTCATATGCAGATGTTGTCATTATTTTAAATTGGAGATACTTGTCTGAAGCAGAGTAATAATATATTTAGATCTGTTCTTTTTGTGTTGCCTACAGAGTTTAATGTTTCTGGTATAATTTGATGAATGAATTTAATTTTTAAAAGCGAGTGTGTTGGAAAAGTCAAAATGCAAAAATAAATTGCAGGGTGCATGGGGTTATAATTAAGGGAAGGTGAGTTTAGTATAGGATTGACTTCTTTAACCTGCTCCTTACTATTTTTAAGAATTTTGGCCCAGAGCAGCATCTGGCCCCGAGCTGATATTACATTTAAAATAAATATATATTTGCATTACCATTCTCCACAGACATCTCCAGTTCACATCACAGTAGCTGTACCCCCTGGGTGGGCGAGGGTGGTGTGCACCCACCCAGCCCTGCATCTCTGCTGGTGCAAAATGGTTTGCCATGCAAGAGCTGCGGCGCTGGGCTGTGCAGGGAGAGCTGCAGCTGCTCATCCTCCTTCCCATGGCAGAAATCCACATTTTAAACCACTGACTGAGCAGAAGTCATGTGGATCATGCTTTTCCGGTCACTTGCGCTCACACAGTGCCATGTCTGATGTCTCTCTCTTCATGTGGTTGTTCCGAGGTGCACAGATTTGGGGCAAATGGGCTTTCAAGCAGGCACCCAACGGGATGCTCAGTAAAGATGTGGCTTCAAAGTGTTTAATGAAAGTAAAATTGCCCCTGATTATGGACAGTTGTGAAGGACATTTAATCACTGTGTCTGTTCTCACGCTTGGCAGGGAACTGTCTGTGCCCCTGCCTTGGGCAGAGAGATTGTAAAAAGCCCAGCCAGACCCTCAGCTCGGTGGAAGCCAGCGGCGCTGCAGTCGGTTCCCACCAGCGGAAGGTCTGCTCTGTGCCCACCTTGCTCAGAGAACCTAATACGGGGAAAAGCTTATGAGTCTGGAATAAAAAACACTCATTTCAAACATGCTTTCTAGCACATATGCTCAAAAAAGTTCACCAGCTAAAGGGCTAGAGGACTCTTCAAATTTCCAGCTGATTTACTCGGCTCTCAGAGGCTCGTTGGCTGAGCGGGAGGATTGACAGTGTATCAGGGCTCCTAATTGAAAAGTAATAAAATCTCTGAGCAAAGCTGGCAAATGAAGGCCTCCAGCCAATTTGTCAGCTTGCAGTCAACTCTGAGGAGCCGGGCAGAGCAGCAAGCCATTAAAAATAGTCTGATAATAGCTGTTGAAACATTTTGCGGGCACTGGGGATGGAATCGAAAACAGCCCAGCCGAACTCTTTGGGAGTGAATGCAATCAAATCCATCTTGGCCCAAAGGGACAGAGACAATGGGGCAAAAAGCTGTCCAAACAGGCAGGAGCCAGCCCATGCTGCAGCCCCCAGGGCTGGGTGGGCTTCACATGCCATGCCCAGGGATGCTGGAGAGGTGCCCTGGAGGTGATGCACTCCCCAGGGAGGTTGTCCCCAGCCCCTGAGTGAGCCCTGGTAATGCCACCTCACTCAGCTCCATCGACAGCTTCTTCTGTCCCTGTGCTGAATGCATGGAGCTGCCAGCAGAGGCAGAGGGGGATTTGGGACCTGGGGTGGAGGCAGGAGTAGAGGAGCAGCAGGACCCAGCACATAGAACGAAACAGGGGAGCAAACCCTCAAAAATTAACCCTCTGTAGGAAAAACGCTAGTTTATTCAGTGGGGTTGTAGTGAGGAAAATTGCCAGCTAGAGCTGAATTAAGTATTGCTAGCAGCTAATTGAAATGTTACATGTTTTAATTTGTCTGATTTCTTTCCAGTGGGTGATGTTATTTATACAGTTTGTATATAGATAACGACAGACTATACAGAAAATGTAAAGATTGCTACCAATGATCAGTACTATGTGAGAGCACTGACACAAATGAGGTATTTGGAAAGACATGCCATCCTTCACAGCTAAATATTGAATAGAAAAACATATATAAAAGAACATTCTCACTCTCATTTAAAGCTTTTTTTTCTTTTTAATTAAGGATTTTTGGTTTTTTTCTGGTAAAGAGGGATTTTGTTTTAAAACAAATACAGTTACCATACACTCCTACTGCGGAAAACTGCATTTTTGTGTCCTTTCAGCCACATTGTTTCAAGGCCACCCAGTTCCCCTAAGAGGCTATAAACAGGGGAAGGATTTAAATCCTATTTTCTTTGTCGAGGATTTGGCAAGAACCCATATAGTAGGAAGCTGAGCACAGACAAAACCGAGTGAAAGGTGTCCTTTAATTCCCCAGCCGCTGCTAGAACAAAACCTGCTCCCAGCGGGGTCCCGGCTGGCCGCACCCAGGCTGGCTTGGCGGCTTCATTTCAACTGCTGAATTCGGTGTATTTTTAGTTAACCATGTTGAGATTAATTAATTAGCCCCTAGGAGTTAGTGCCCGTAAACGTCACCCAAAGCAGAGAAGTGTGAATACGTTGAGGCTGTTAATTCACCCAAAAATGGCAGCTCGTAATCCAGGCAGAGGAAATTCAGTCTCTCCATCGGGATGACTGGCAGCTCCGGCGCACTGTCGGGTTACTGCCTCTGTGACAACAAACTACATATCAATTTAACTTCCTAGCAATGCTTAAAAGAGCATCTTTTTATTTCAGTGAGGTAGCATTTAAAGTTGCTGTTAGGAAAAAAGATTGCCATGGGGAAGACAAACATTGGCATTTGGAGAAAGAACAACGTAACTGCTGTGATACCTAGAAAACCTAGTAAATGTAGAGGAAAAAAGCTGTAACTTCGTTAGAATGGCAGAATCTATTACAATTAACCACAACTATCTAAATAGGAGCTAATTTACTTATGTGAGCCAAAATTCTGTTAACTCGTAGCCTATTGTAAGATGCAGAGTGAATTCTTGCGTTTGTGTTCTGGTTTTAAGTACAGAATAAATGCACTATAATGAGCAGTTGACAAGATGTTAATTCTAAAATCTTTTGCCTAAATGCAATAATACAGTCCGTGACTGATGCAAGTTGACAATGGGAGGTGAAGTGTACTGTATAGCCTGCAAAGAGAAAACTTAATGGCAATGGAGGGAAGAGGAGATACTTGGCTTTCATGCTTCATACTGTATATTTTTTTTCTGTTGTATTTGTCAACTAAAATGTCTTATATCTCTCTAAATGGTGTCTTTCTCTATATGTATAAATGAACAGATGCAGATAGAGCTCAAAAGCATGGCATGGATGAATTTATCTCTTCCAATCCCTGTAACTTTGACCACGCTTCACTCTTTGAGATGGTTCAGCGCCTCACTTTGGACCACAGACTTAATGATTCCTATTCTTGTCTGGCAAGTATATTCTTTGGTCTCTAGTGATATAAACATCAAGCAGCAAAGTCAAAGCTAGTGCGAGTGGGGGCTAATCCCCCTGTTGCTGGAAGATTGACTTCTGTTTACACCAGGTTTGAATTTGGCCCAGAGGTGTTTTCTTTTGAGAGGCTGCCTGCAGTGAACTGACTGCTGTTCTTCTCCAGTCGCACTGTCTTTATCATTTCTGTTTGCAATGCTTAAAATGTTTCTTCCTGCAAAGAAAAACTCCACTGTGGGGATGTGAAGTAGAGAGCAGTGTTTTGCAGCCTCCTGTACTGCCTTCCAGAGTCTTCTGGATGAAAGAACAGGGAAAAGATGACTGTCTGGTACCACCTCCCATGTCAATGGAGTCCCACCAGGAGTAACTGTGGCCCAGCTTTGTGTCTCTTTATGGGCAGGGGTCCCTAGCAGGTAACAGATGGGACTGTGTGGATGGCTGCAGAGCTGCTGCAGTCTGTCCATGCTCACACAGTTGCATGCCCATCCTGAGTACTCCCACGAGCTGCAGTTGCAGCTCTTTGCCCACTGTAGGACAGTGGCACTGAGATGCTCCAGGACAGCCTCTGGCTGGGGTGAAGTGCTTGGGGGCTCTTATGTAAGGGCTTAAATAACAAATAATCTATAACAATGCAACTCGAGCAGTTAATTTTTAGCAGTTTCGGTGAGGAGGATGAAGAGGCTCTTAGTTTTTGAGAAAACCACAGGATGAATCCTTTCTAGAGTGTCCTGAAACAGATGTATCCTGAACAACTTGGGACAGTTGACAACTTGCTGCCCTCCTACTGTTGCACAGGGCTGCCCACTGGGGTGTCATGGTGGGCTCCTTCAGCAGAAAGTCCACACGGTGCCAAGGGCCTTTGCCAGCTGCGCAGTCCCTGGAGCTCCGAGTGCCTTGCTGTTAAAAGCAGCCGCCTGGGAACACAGCTGAGCAGCTGGCAAGGAGGCTGTTGGTCTCAAATCCTGCCCTCCACATCCCCCTCCACCATGGTGCTCCTCTCACTGCCCTTCTCCTTGCACCACACACAGCCTCTGAAGGGCTGAGATCCAGTAAATGCCACTAGCAGTAGTGAGTTGTCACCTTCCTGAGGAGAGGCAGGGCTAGGAGGAACGGTGGACATTCCCTGAGGTAAGGACGGGGTGGGGGAAGGCTGCACTTTACCTGCAGATACCCAAGTGGTACAAGTAGGCTTGGTGGGAGCATTGTCAGACCTGCAGCAGGTTCCTCACTGGTTCCATCAAGGTCCTTGCTCTGGCAGGCAGTGACTTTGGCATGCGGCTTCTGCTCCCCACGCATGGCTGACCCTAGGAAGACCATCCCCATCCATGCATGTCTGAGAGGTTGGCTTGCTGCTGGTTTGTCTCTGTGCAGTCTCGGGCCTGGTGAGAGAGCTGTGGCCGTTGAGTTAAACTCATGGAGAGGTGCGAGGCCATCACTGAAAATGATTAACAATGTTTTTCTTCAAGAAACCCACCAGCTGCACTTCTGCTTGTTATGGAGATGTTTAGGCCCTTGCTAGAAGCTACCAGAGCAGTGGAGCTCCCCTCAGCACCAAGACTCATCCTCTTCGGAGCGGAGCATCACCAATTAACCATCTTCTTTCAAATCACCCATTGCAGTGTTGTAAGGAACAGAACAATGGCCTGGGTCCACCTACGCTTGGTTTCACGTGCTTCTTTACTTACTTTACCAAGGTTTTGTCCTGATCGTGGTGTAAAAACAGACTGACCTCAAAATCTGATTTTAACTGCAAAGAGCCCCCACTATTCTTGCTGTGCCTTTGGGATGTTGGTGATAGCACCACACTGAGTTGGCTGGAGGGGCTGTGAGGCCGTGGTAAGCCTGCTCTGTCCACTGTGTGCCACTGGGCAATTCTTATTCTCCCTACAGGACAGTCCATGCAAGGTCCCACCGAATTTTGCCTTGTCACACCTCTTGTTGTTTTCAAACGTGGACGTGGAGGTGCCAGGGAAGACTTACCGTGGCACAGAGGAACACTCAGCATCGCTTCCTTTCTGTGGAACCAGGTTAAACAGCACTATTGTGAGCCCAGACAGGAGCTGAGCCAGGCATCCCTAGGAAAACAAACAGCCTGGCTGACTCATCCCAGCCACGGCAGAAGTGCTGTTTACTGGCACAGAGCTCCGTGCTGGGGAAGGGGAAGAGCACTTTCTGCAGCACTTGCAGAGGGGTCTTGCCCATCATCCGCAAATTGATAACACAGTCGCGCTCAGAGTGTTTCCTGGACTTTTGGGAAGAGTATTCTGCTGTCCCAGCTTAGTATGGAACCCACACATGCGTGGGTCTTCATTCTTTTCACTTGGATGCGTGTGTTGTTTCTGAAAGTGCCCTCCAGCTCTTCCCAGGACTTCACCACTGACTGCCAGCATCCAGCTCACACAGCCCTCTCTCTGCTGGAGCTGTATTGCCCATCATGTGTCAGCATTCGTGGAATTTGCATTATACAGCACAGCATGTACCTGGGGAAGGTCTTCAGAGTACCCAGACCAGCCAAGATGATGTGAAGGAGTCAGGTTAAAAGGTCCATGAAGCAGGCCACCAAGATTAAATTCTCTTGCATTTCCCATGATAAATGGGAAAATTCAGCTACTGAAATGTGAAAAGTTTCCCTCAAAAACTCTGGTTTTCTCAAAAGTTGCATTTGCCCTTAGAAAACTGGCCCATGTGTCACCAGCCTGGACCAAGCCTGGCTTTTCCCAGCTCCAGAGCTGCCCTGGCACTCCCTGCTGGTGCCTAGGGTGTCTCTCCTTACCAGAGCAATTCAGCTTGTTGAACACAGTCAGTGGAGCTCCTTGTGCTCTTTGCCTTTCCTCCATTGTCCCCTGCAGGTTTCCTCATGTCATTGGAGACCATCTGTGAGGCCACACTGAGCTGCACCTATCTGCCCTGGGGACAGACACCCCGTGTGTCATCGCTGCCAGCTGCGTTTGCCAGGCTGGCTGGGTGTCAGCCGGACCAGGCAAATCTTCATAAGAGCCAGGATCTGCCTGAAGATGTTGGGGATCTGTCTGTATAGTGCCTTTCATCAAACCTTGGGGTTTTTCCTGGGGCTGTGGGGAGCAGCATTTGCTGCTCCATTGGAGCCCCGTTCAGCAGCAGGTGTTTTATTTCCTACCCCTGCCGTGCAGAGGAAGACCTCCTGGTCCTCCTGGGCTCTGGATCTGCTGCCTGTGCTCTGCTGAGGTCTGGGGCTCATCACTGAACCTCTGAGCTCTGCTCACGCTTCCCCTCATGGCACCACGGCAGCGATTTTGGGTGTTTGCCCCCATCCCTTCTGTTCTCCCAAGGACCAGCACATCCCAGACCCCAGTTCTGGGGAGCAGTGTGGGATGCTCTGGATTGCTGGGCTCAGCCTCTGCTTCCTTTGCTTCAGACTCTCATACTTGACTCCAGTGAAATCAGTGCCAGCCTTCCCATCACTGTCGGTAGAGCCAAGATTTCACCCCATAGGGAGAAACGAGTCCTTTGTTTGTACTAGGTGGATATAACAATTTCATCTGCACTTCTACCCCTGTAACCAAAAGCAGAGCAATCACAGCATTTCCATATTTTTACTGTGCCCGATCACCAAAGACTTATGCGAAGAGAGACAAGAGATGGTCCAAGGATGTAACAAACAGGCAGCATAAAGAACTTCCAGAATCAAGCACAATACCACCAACCGAAAAGCAGACAAAAATACCATTAAAAGTGGTGAAGGCAAATATACCCCTCCCAAAAAATAGCCTTCCAGAGGGCCATCCCATCTGCATTGTTCTGTGTCTTCATTTTGAAATGTGCACTTCTAGTGATCCCAGCACTGTAGCTACTCCCTATATCTATCATTTTCCCCTCATTATTTTAATTCTTTTCTCAATCTGTTTTGGAGTTGGCCCAATAAGGATGAGCAAATCCTTCTCTATGTCTTTGAGCTCTTAATTGATATTTCTTCAACTCTTTTCAAAGCAGCTATTTTGGCATCTAGAAAAGATTTGGTGTCATCTGAGTGGTAGAAAATATATTTTAATCTTTCACAGCAGTGTTGTTTCTAAGATGTAGCATTTGGGGTAACAGATGGGGTGGCAAAGAAGTTGCCTATAGGGGCAGTGCTCTGCCTCAACTACTCTCCCGCCCGCTGCAGGAACTTTTCAATTAAACGATGAAAGATTTTGCAGCTTGATGCATTCCAGAGCTGCGTCTTAGCAATTGTTTAGCACCCAAATTTCCATGTAAATATTGACGATTTTGCAGCGTTTTGAAAAGCAATCTACGAGATTATTCTTGTTCTCGTTAGCGCCTTTCCCGAAGGCAGAGGCACGCTCCACTTCGGCTGTCCCAGGACCTTCACCGGAGCCGTCCCCTCGCAGGGAAGGGCATCCTTGGGAGTCTGGACATTGCACCACAAGCCACTTGTCACCGGCCCCTCAGGACTGATAGAAATGGTCTGAGGTTCCTGGATGTGTAAAGGAACCCTCCTCTTGAGCAGAGCTCCCCTTGTTTCGGTGCCGAGGAGCTGAGCGATGTCAGAGCGTGTCGCCAGCAGTGCGCAATAAGGACAACGGGAAACGTCCCTTTCTGATACTGCAGAATTGCCTTTCTCCATCTGCAGGACATTCCTACCTGCCAGATGCAAGAGAAGTAATTTTTCAGGGTAATCCTCTGTCCTCTTCCCCCAGATCAATCTTCCTGCTCCTGGCCAAATGTACAATCCCATCCCCAGAATGAGACTACTGTTTCATGCTGTTTAAATAACCAAACCTTTGTCATCTCTTAAAGGTGTCTTTTCTTTTCTTTGTTTCTTTTTTTTTTTTTTGCTAGGCACTGACATGAACTGGCCTAACTTTTCAGCATTTTAAATGACATTTCCCTTTAATGGTAGCATAATATGTTTTTGTTAACAATTGCACTGAGTATATACTATGTTTGAGTGATGTACAGACTGTATTGTTTGAGTGACCTCTCTCCTTTTTCCTTAATGTAGCCTTAGGTTTGTATTTCTTTTATTAGAACAGTTGACCACTACACCTCCAAATCTGAT
This sequence comes from Acanthiza pusilla, assembly GCA_036630365.1. NCBI lineage: Eukaryota > Metazoa > Chordata > Aves > Passeriformes > Acanthizidae > Acanthiza > Acanthiza pusilla. The sequence goes on from JAXCHO010000001.1 coordinate 7,438,932, forward strand.
AGCCTTTGTATTTAATAACTTATATTTAAAATCAAGTCTCTTTATTTCTAAACAGGGCTGGTTTAGTCCTGGCCAGGTCTTTGTGCTAGATGAGTATTGTGCACGTAATGGAGTGAGAGGCTGTCACAGACATCTCTGCTACCTCAGAGATTTGCTAGAGCGCGCAGAAAACGGAGCTATGATTGACCCCACCTTACTTCACTACAGCTTTGCCTTTTGTGCATCACATGTTCATGGCAACAGGTAAGGAATTCTTCTTGGCTAGCAGCGCCCTGCCAGCCAGGGATGACTTTGTCAAATATAGGTTTCCTTGGATAATGCACAACAGTCCCCAATTTGTTTTCACAGTGGATGTTTGGCAGCAGCACTTCTAGTGGCATAGTCAGTTTGTTTGTTTGTTTCGTTGCTTGTTTAATGTAAGCAGTAAAAATGCACATAGAGGATCCAGAAATGAAGGTTTTTAACTTACTTGCCCAGGCACCTGCTAAGATACAGTTCTGAACAAGATAAGGTTCAAGTCCCTGTAACTGTCACGGGTTGAATAAATAGAAGTAAATGATACACTGTGCTGATTTAATTGCTGTGCGAGAGGATCTGACAAGTTGTAGCAGTGAAATTTTCAGCAGTATCAAACTTCAGTGCTCAGAAGGGCTTTAAGCCCTTGGGCACCCATGTCTCATTTAAAGTCCACGTGACATCAGTTCAGAAATTGCTTAGGCATAACTGAAAATTTTATCTTGCTCTGTTACAAAGCAATTCCAGTTTCAGAAGAAGACAGTTCCTTTCTCTCAAATGTGACAAACCTTTGATGGGAGGAACTGGAGCTGTGCTTTTCCCACTCTGTTTATTTTGTTGACAGCTGTAGCATCTATTGCAGCTTCTTTTTCTGCTTTTTTTCTGTTAAATTATATACTTTGAGATATCACTTTGTATCCTACATATGCTGCTGAAGAAAGGAATGTTGTAAAATAATTAGGTGTTTTCATAAACCCTCTGGTAAATACCACCCTGAATTACAACACACATTGCCCAGGTTTCACATTGCAAGGCTGCCGCTTGCTTTTGCAGTTACTTTCATACATCTTGTCATGGAAACCAAGTTTTGCTTCCTTAGTTTCTTTTTTAGTTCTGACTTTCCGTTGCTCATTCGTTCTTTCTTTGCCAATTGTTATATGATTTCAGTTGTTTCCTTTCAGCTTAATTTCTTTTGTTTTATTTTGAGGTTTTTCATGCTTTCTTCTTGTTTCTTTCACTTTTGCTGCCGGCCTTGCCCCCCGCATTTCAATCACTCCCCCAAGCCAACTCATGGCAGAATTACTTGGTGGGTCACAGCCAAGTGCAGACGGCGAGGGGGGCAAAGCCTCTGCCGCTGAAACGGAGACAAAAAAGGATTCCAAAAAGGAGTCCAAAAAAAAGAAAGAGCCCAAAACCCAGCCGAATCCAGAGCCAAAAAGGTAAGCAAAAGTGTGCAGTGCACAGGAGTGTGTTGCAGAGGGCTCCTCAGTCACTGAGCACACTGGGCAGTCACATCCCCACGGCTCAGGGGGACCTGGCTCCAGCATTCGGGTCACACGCTCTCCTGCGAGCTGGATAACATTAGGGAACCCCAGTCCCGTAGGGGATCAGGGACTTAGGGTTTTAGGTGTGTGTTTAGGAAATGGCTCACATGGCCTTTAGGGGATGGAGCAGGCAGTGGAAGTGGCTGCCCCATTGCCCCTTGTCCTGGGCAGGACTCATCCCAGCAGGCAGCTGGTGTAGGAGCAGGACCTGGCTCAAAGCACAGCTGGCCCTTAACAGAGAGGAGGTGGGATGATTGTCACAGTTACCCCTTGTGCCTCTGCACAGGGCCCAGCACAGCCAGGGCTGAAGCCTCCTCTTCATCAGGGTGGGTGGCAGGAGATATCAGATGGTACAAGCCAAGGTGGTGACCTCCTCCCATTCCCTCCCCATGGGGCTGGAGAGTTGTAGGCTCAGGAAGATGTCATGCTTTCAAACCAGTCCCCTGTAGAGCTGTCCAGGGCTGTGTGTGGCTGCTGCACTGTGCCGGGAGCTGCTGGGCACTGCCAGAGGCACGGTTTGGCCACGGGCAGGCTATTCCAGTCACTCACTTAAAATGTTCCAAGAAAGGAACGAGGTGTCTTGCTATGACTTAGCTGTCTTTAGCTGACAGTTGACTTCACATCCGAAGGCTGAAGGTTCATGTTCCTTCTTGGTCTGTGCTGTCTCTCTGCTGCCTGGGGATTGCGGGAGGCTCTGTGTGGGAGCTGCAAGGCTGCAGCATTGCGCGTTCCCACCGAGGGCAGGCTCCGGTTAACACCCAACAGTTTGCTATGGAGTCTGCGGGGTGCAGCGTCTGCCTTTTGCTACCAGAAGGTCACAGAACGGGACCACAGGGGGTCTCAGAGAAAAACGCGGCTCCGTATCTTTCGTGTCTACTCTAAGAAATATGAATATCTGAGCGGAAGAGTCACGATTTCTCCTCAGAAAGCTGTTGAGGCCACATGCATCGTGCATTTGCGAGCTGGCTGGCAGAGAGCGATGGAAAGCCAGTATTTTCCCATGCAGTCCTCACTGGCAGTTGCGACGTGCGTAAAGCCAGGCTCACTTTAGCTCTGTCCCTCCCTCCCACCTGCTGTGTCCATACATTGCTCCTTGCCTTATGACTGGCCCTGCTCTCCCCAGGGAATTTACAGCTCATGGCAGAGCTGAAACTTTCCATGTAAAATTTGTCAAGGTGGCACACCTGCCCCAAGAATCAGCACAGCACCCAACACAACATCTTGGAGTGGCCATGCATTGTGTTGTTGTTGGGATGCACAGTGGTCTGGGAAAGATTGAGTTACAAGACATTTTTCTGTTTAACTAAGGCTTCTTTTCCCATCGAATCTGAAAAAGTGTTGATTTGCTTCACAAAAAATAGTTCCCTCACTTTTAAGACAGTAAGACCCCCTGAACGGGTGGTTTAGCTTTCCCCAGGATGAGGTTGGCTGTCAGTCAGAATATGCCACCCAGTAATGAAGGTCGAGCAGGGAGATAATTTCATGTGGCTATCAATCTCCTGTATTAGCAGCAGACAGTGATGGAGCTGAGGTGGGCTGTCTGTTTGTATCGTGTTTGCATAAGGTCAGGCAGCGAGACAACAGTCGCTCGCAGTCAGCGGGAAGTGCGGGCAGGCTGCGGTGCGGATGCTGAGGACAGCCTGAAGGTCAAGGCTGACAGGATGACAGGCGTCAGCGCGGGGACGATGCCTCCTCGCCCGTCCGGCTCCTGCCTTGGCAGCGCGGCCGCACCGCAGCCAGGACGGGAGCAGGATGGCTGCTGGTGGAAATGCACCTCCAGCTTGGAGCTGAGCCTGCAGCCGCAGCAGGTGAAATGGTCAGAATGGGGTTTTGGGGATATTTTGGAGCCCTGTTGCCTTATATGTCAGAGTTTGATCTCTCCCCTCCTTTGGGCTCATGTAGCTTATTCAGACCCCTGACATGATCTCTCCATACCAAGGCTGTAAATCAATGTTATTTGCATGACAGTCCCCGTAATTTTTCTTTTCATCTTTTTTACAAGTAGAAATGGAGTTAAATGTAAGTTACTTGCCCTGAGTTTCACTCCCTGAGACACCTGACTGTGCACATTCAGGGTATGAGGAAAACAGGGAGCAGCAAGAGGAATATCCACATGGTTTACTGTCCTCAGGTACTTGCTCTTCACTGAGACTGAGGAACTCGATACTTTTTAATTGTCATGGTCACTCATTAGTTGGTAATGGAGTTTTGCTCACTTGGTATCACAGGATGCCTTTTATAAAGACATATCATTATGAAAAATGTGACTTCTGATGTATTTACATAGATGACAGGTAATAAAGGCACAGCATTATCCAGACATCCAATCACACACATTATGTGTTTATTGATGTCTGTTCGCTTTTGGTACCACCACTATGTTGCTTTTCTTTGTCAATAGTCCTCCAGAGAAGTAGCAATGGCAAGATCAGGCATGGTTTTGAAAAGACATTGTGATTTGGGATCAAATTGCAAAAGGATTTACATGTCCACTAAGGTCTTTCCCTGCCTTCTCTCTCGCTGTTTTTGCTGTCCTCATGTCAGAGTGCTGTGACAGTACTGCCAGTGTTGTTTGACACACAGAGAAGTAATGTGTTAGAGGAGCCTCACTGCTTCCCTGTCTGCACATGAGAGAGGCATTGTGGAACAGAAAGTTCAGCTCAGCTTTTCTAGGTCCAAAGTTAGTGCCTAAATCTTGAGCAGTGGTTCCTGCCTCTTGCAAAGAAGTGGCCTTCCGGAATGGTCTTGGCTTTACTTGTTCATTTTTTTTTTAAATTTAGGCATTAGAATAGCATTATTTTTAAATTTTAAAGCTATCACCATGAAAAACTCTTTGTGCTTGTTGATCCCAGACTTTTTAGAGCCAGACTTAAATATTGATCGTGTGCATGCTAAGTATTAGAAGACTGAGCTTATCGAAATCAGGATGCTGGACTGAATCCCCTCCAGTCTAGTAACAACCAAACACGATAATTTTCTGCAAGTTGTTCAATGACTATTTATTTACCCAGGGTCCAAGCAGCTACAAGGCTCTCTGTTAATTAATTGGGTATATTAGTGACTTCCCTTTCTTCTGTAAACTGTATTTTATGGCCTCAAACATGTTTTCAAGAACATTTCATTAGCTAATCGTACCATTAGCTTTCATTACTGTTTTTACAACTGTAACCCAGCAGAAATAATGCTATTGTCATAAACCTCGAGGAACTGAAAACTCTACATGACATACCTGCAATTTTTTCCATTGTGTTGTAATTACATATCTGGCCCGTTTCACATACAGATTTCCACACAGCTAGTTGAAACTAAAGAAACCCAGCATTCTTTTGGTCCCTTACCTAGTAAATAACCTGAATACTTTATCACGATATCTCCGTGTGCTTCCCTAGAGCTCTGTGTTGAGTTCGCCCTGGCTGTGGTCAGGCAGGTTCACTGTGGCAGGGTGCAACGCTGTACCCTGCGCTGGCTCCGTGTCCCATCCAGCCCCGCCACCAGCCCGTGGTGACACAGCAGGTGCTCCCGCTGTCTGTCGGATGGGATGCGCTGCCTGTGCTGAAGGGCTGGGTTGCCAGCCACCAGCAGGTCACCAGCTCAGTGCGAGCGGCTGACGAGATCCGTCACAATGGGTGTAGGATGGCAGGGCTCACAAACCATCCGGTGCCGCGCGGTGCGTCGGGGTGCGCATCGCACATGAGGAGCGATGAGCCGTGACTTGGCTCGGCGCTCGCTGTGGAGGAGAGCGCGAGCGAAAGGAAGGCAGGAGTTGGGAGATGAAATGGTTCCCATGCTCGGCAGCACCTCATGGGCGGCTGGGGCGAACAAAGGGCTTCTCACCGACGTTTCCCGCACGGTGGGAGTCCCCAGAAGAAAGGGGAGCTGGGCAAAACTGACATTTGGTGAATACTCTTTTTTCCTCGGGGTCTAGGCAGTGGCCTCTTTCAGGTCCAGTCTGCTGGGGGAGATGTGGGAGGCAGCAGGCAGGCAGCCGTGATCCTGCCCACATCCCCAGAGCCATCCCTGTGCAACCGGTGGGACTGCGCAGGCAACTCTTCCTTTGAGGGATCCTGCGAAAGCCTCTCCTGACACATGCCGTCCAAGGCACTAATCATCGATGTTTACTGTATAGCTCATATGTGCTGCACCTGGCAACCAGCAAGGGAGCTGAAGGCAGCACGTGTTTTATATTTGAGTTGTTACTTAAAAAATCAAATTATTTGCATCAGTTTTTGACATTGTTTTTTTTCCCTTGGCTCTGCATGCCAGGGCTCACAGTGCGTGCAAAGATCTGTTTGCTACGTGTAAGCAATATTTTCCCCAGTAAAAAAAAAAGTGTAGACAAGTTAAACATAAAAGGTGTAAAAGATGATATGTCTTTTCATTTAGAAGCCGACGTGGTATTTCATGGAGGCTTATGTCAAAGAGATTAACGCGCTGGAGCTATACTGTATATTTATAATTGCATACAAATGCATGCTATTGCTTCATATATTAGTCTTTGTTAAAAAATCATTTTGATATATTTGTTTTAGCAGCATAACTAGCCCTGGGGGCACCGGGTATAATTAGAAAAGGGCATGGGGGGAGGCGGGACTTGTAGAATAAAGCAGTGGCCTTAGGATCACAGGTCCTAATTATAATTTATAATTAACCCTGGAATTTGCACAAACCATCTAAGCTAAACAAGGACTATCATTTTTGCTGTTTAAATTGCAACCCTTTTTTTTAATTTCACCACCTGCTTTGTTGATGTTGTTGTTTTTGTGGCTTAAAACTTAAAAACATGGGGGGATTAGGAAAGTGGCATTTAAAACTTTTCATATGAAATATTTACAGTGGGAATTTACTAGTTTAGAGCCAACACAGTGAATCTGCAGCAGAAGGAGTGATCTGAAACTTGTTTACTTATAATTAAAAATCTCGTTAGTTATTTTTCTTGCCTTTTTTGCCCTTCTGCTTCCCTCTCTGCCCACAACTTCTGCCATACACCTCAAGTACCCGTGAGCAGGAGCTATAGAGAATTGGACGGAATTGTGTCTTCACACAGATGGAGACATCAATGTTGTTTGTCAAGGTGAATTTAGAGACCCAAACCCATTTCGTCCCTCATGCATTTGTATGTACCATGTACATCCAAAACTTCTTTTTCACCCTTTTGCTCTCCCCTCACTTCTCATCAGTGCTTCAGTGCAATAGTGATGTGGTTGTGGATTGTGTGTGAGAGCATCAGATCCTGCAGCTGCAAGAGATGCTGCTCGCTGGAGGAGTTGGTGCTTCTGTCCATGAGATCAAATAACAAATATCAAAGTTGAGCTGGAGACCTTTGCTGAAAACAAAATTGCCAATAAGCATCAGAATGAGCTGTGTGACTTGAGCTTCTCCTGGGGATTTTTTTCAGCCCCATCAGCCGTGTACTGAAATTGTCTAGAGCACAGAAGTGAATCTTAAATTATAGTGATGCTAAGCTATATACCCTTTGTGTTCTTGCAAAAGGGAAAATAAATATGTTCCCTCAGAAAGATTATATTTTCAAAGTATATTTGACTTGAATATTTAATTAGGTTTCAAAATTACCGAGCTAATAAATTAAGTGGAGGCTTTGGGTAGTGTTTTTCCAGTTCTATCTATATCCTGCATTTGTCACTAATTAATGAGTTTCTAATGCTTCAGCTTCTGGGAAGATGAGCAACAAAGATTAACATAACTAGTAAATCTGAAGATGTGCAAGTGGGTTATAGTATTTGAAATTTGACAAAAACATCGGAAGTATTATTATTTGTGACATGGCTCAAGATGGGGGATTGTGAGGAAAGCAAAGATGACAGAACTGGTGCTAACCACTGTGACAACAACTTGAAAAGCAGCCGACATGACATCTTTCCTATCATGCTGCCGAAAATGTCAACTTTGTGAAGGACAGTGAGAAAATGGTTTGCCGAAAATTTGAAAGGTAGATTCAAGAGATGCTCATCATGTCAGATGCAATATAGTCCACAGCTGGGTGAGAAAGGGAGTCCTTGCCGTGGTGATGGCTCTGGCTTGGCAGGCCCTTCCAGACATCCACGCTGCTCCAAAAATGGCTACAGCTGACCTGTAGATTGTCTCAAGTTTGCATGAGACGTGAGAGCAGCGTGGAGGGAGCGGTGGCCAGAGCCACTGGGTTTGTGTCCTCCTGGCTCAACGCAGATCCCAAGAAAGGGAAAGACCAAAGGGTTAAGCTTTCATTGTGTGTGTGACTCAGGGGTTTGGTTGGCATCCCTTCAGGTGTTGTGACTTGGGCAAAAGCCTGGTTGGCCAGAGGTTTTCTCTCCAGAGCCAAGGCTTTGTCTTCGGGTGGGTCAGCGATGCTTACAGAGCTGCCACCGCCCGGCCAGGACCCAGCTGGTCCTGTCAGGTCAGCCTGTGCTGGTGTCCACCACGAGCTGTTCATGGTGAGTGCTGTCAGTACAGTGAGAAGCTGAGATTCCTGTGAGGGGCTGCGACCCAGCCCGAGCTGTCAGACCCTGCCATTAAATCTCACCGGTTGAGGTTATTGACCCAGCAAAGGGTAACACAATTTTCAGACCATTTCCAGTCCCTCAGCAAATCACTGCCAGGGCAGGCAGCTTTTCCTCCCTCGTTTGTCAGTGCTGATACAATTAACCCAGTGACACTCTGAGCTGTTGTGGGTACAGGGGGAGGACCGAATGCCAAAAGTCAAATGAGGGCTTCAACCCTGCGCCTTAATGCATGGCATTTATTGTGGTCTGGCTCGAATTATCTCTCTCTGCCTGGGAGCAAACCAGGCACTGTGAGGTGCACAGCATCACAAAAGGCATGGATATCTCTGTCTGAATATTAAATATTTTATGGAACTTTGGAATAAATTATATTAAGCATGCTAAGACATTAATTTTTGCTCAATATCTAATTTAGTTTTTTTGTGGCTTGCTCATTTCTTCAAAATAACTAGTACTAATTAGTTACTAATGAGACCAGATCCATACTTCCAAAATTGTTTATGAAATGTGTTCCCCAGCTGAGACATTTTATCCAAGTTTCAGCCTAAATCTTTTTTTCCTATTTTTTTCCTTAATACACAACTGAATTTGGCAAATAATCAAATAAAGATTCTGATTAAATGCTGTTTAACTTTAAATACATGCCCTGGTATTCAAGTCTTTTTCTGTGTCCATGTTGCAAGTTTTATTTAATGTATATTTAGCTTTAAAATTTTGCAGTAAATATCATGTACAGTTTGCAAGTTCCTCTTCCCAAATGTTTTAATGGTTTATTCACCTGTGTTGGAATATCAGAGTTCATATTTATGATATTAAGAGCTTACTAAATGTAGGGTCGAGGAGAAGTGATTGCACAGATTTTATAGCTTTTAATTTTTTTTATAGATTTTTTTTTAAAGTTTAGGGCCTTTGATTCTTTAAGAGGAAAATAAAGCCAACCAATTAACCCCTGACAGGAGGTTCATTAGAAGCTTTGTAATCCCTTGCCAAGTCTTTTGTAAAGCCAAACCAGTCTAGTACTGCGGATTTATGCAGCTTAAGCTGAACACTGGAGGAGGCCTTTAAGTAAGAACATTTGTTCAATTTTAAGACGTCTTACATTACCTAAAGAGTGCCTGTGCCAGCAGAGTTGCCCAGGAGTACACAGATCCAAAGAGTTTGCTGTCCAGCAATGGAAGCGGTGCCGATGGTTGCGTGCAGGGCCGATCCCGTTGGTGATGGATGGATCGGAGCCGCTCTCTCCTCTAGCCTGGGATGCTGCTGCGCGGCGGATTTTGCCGTGTGGGTGTGGGGGAGAAGGAGGGGATTGCTGCTCTCGCCTCTCGGGTGGGTTGGCATCAGCAGAGGTATGGGATGGAGGAGCACAGGGACCACGGCATCATCCAGCCCCGGGAAGAGCCTCGGCAGGGATCGTCTGCACACTGTGCTCTGTGAAAGATGGGAAATAGCCCAAGGCAGCAGGACCTGGGTGTCCACAACACACTCCTGTGCACTCCTCAAATACAGGAGTGTCAAGTAGTCCGAGAAAATTTGTGGTGAATTGCATAATGTGTTCATTTTTATAAATTAAAATCAAATGACCGAAAAGGCATTGCATTTTCAATGCAAAATGCATGTCACTCTTTAGGCACATTTCGGCAGAATATGTTGAAGATGGTTCACTTCGAGAAATCTCTATAATGGGGTGATTCAGGGGTTAGGGAGGAGTGCAGAATTTTATATTCTGTTTATATATGTCTGTTGTTGATATTCTTTTATACTGTGAATTGTGTTAAATTAGCAGCTGAATTTTTCTGCAGAAATTCAGTTCCTATTTTGCCAGCAACGGGCTCAGTCCTGACATGAGAGCTGGCATTGTGCTCCCTGCATATACCTGTATTTTGAGGGAAATCTGCTTTTCCCAACTTTTTTAATAAGGAAAATAAGGGGGTGGGGTGGTGTCCACATCTAGATTATCACTGTGAGAGAGGGTACTTGTTTATTTGTTTATTTTTGATACCTTGGCAGCTGTGCTGCTGCAGCCACCCCTGTCTCGGCATGGCACGTCCTCTGTCCCGGGTCTCACAGTTGGTGAGGTTCCCTTTGCAAAGGGCAGCGTCCTGTGGGATGAGGGACCAGGGAGCCGAGGTGGAGTCCGAGTCATTGTGGCATTTCTCCTGCAGGCCTGACGGGATAGGAACTGTGACCGTGGACGAGAAAGAGCGTTTCGAAGAGATCAAGGAGCGGCTCCGTGTGCTGCTGGAGAATCAGATCACACATTTCAGGTAAAGGCACGGAGCCCAGGCTGAATGCGAGAGGAATGATTTCCTCACAGCTCCCTCCTGTAAGCAGCAAAGCCAAAAGGCAGGTTTTGAATGCATAAAGGAATTTTGCATAAGTGACACAGACCTACACAGGGCAGTGAAGCATGTTTATAGCTGGCGTGTGATTTTAAATATATATCCTTTGGAGGATATTTCAAACCATCTTGCTCCCATAGGCATGGTAAAGCTGTGGATTTTTTCGAAAATATAACAACAAAAAAATCCCTTATCCTCCTATTTCTCTGTTCCTCTCTGCTCAGTTATTATGCCTTTATGTTACCTTCTCCCTGGTACTGACAGGCAGGGCATTCTGCAGGGATGTCAGAGTATGGAAAGGATGGATACCCCCCCCAAAAAGGGATGAATGGCCCCCAGCAGACTGGTCAGGTCGGGCAGGTTGTGCACATTCACACACAGAAGGGTGATATAGGTTACCTACACCCTGGTGCATTGCCAGGTCTCCAGCTGAAGGTGAATGTCCTTTCCAGAGGAGCTTTCTCCCTCATTTTTAGAAGAAGGTAATATTATCTCTCTCCAAGGAGATCTAAAAACTCCCCAGGTGACACCCAGAAACTGCTAAAACTCTCAGCTTAGCACTAAACCATTTTCTGTTTGCTGCCTTTATGTCTGCACCAGCAAACCCTTTCAGAAAGTTACCCCATAGAAAGACTGCCTATTCCAGGCACAGGCAGTACAGAATTGCTTGGACATATTTAGGAAAGCATCCTTATGGCTCAGGAAAGGCTTGTTCATGTGCCCTTGGTGTAATACTAAGACGATGTGCTTTTTCCAGGTACTGCTTTCCATTTGGCCGTCCAGAGGGTGCACTGAAAGCCACTCTGTCGCTGCTGGAAAGGGTAAGGACAGAAATAGCAGAGTCAGTAAAATGGCCCATTCTCATGTATCCTTCCGTCTAGAAGAGCTTGAGGAGCTGTTGGCTTTGCACAGGACATGCAGTTAATGACAGCTAACACTGAAGTGAGGGGTTGGGGGGGTTGGGGTCTCCTGCATCAGCTGGGAGGCAGGTGTGTAGCCTGACCACTGAGGGCAGCACAGCCTGTGTCTGTGGTGAGAGGGAAGGGTGGAGGATCTGCCTGGGATCCCCACCACAGACCCCTGGCAGCAATGCCTGAAATTCCATTTGAGGCAGACTTGTTCCCTCTGGATGTATGAAACCATGATCCTCCCCATCCCTTTTCCAGCATTCCTGCTGCTCCAGCATCCTTCTCACCTCTGCTAACCCGCAGTATGGCCGAGCCCAGACCCAAACCCATCAATGAGCAGAGCCTGGGAAGGGCAAAACATTGCCTGGCAGTGGACAAGTTGTGATAGATCTTAATGTCATACCCTAAAAAACCATCTCAGATTTCAGGGCATGCCATAGGGTGTGGATGCAGAAGGGGAATGATAGAGCAGGGGTAGGTCCCACATCTTAGGCTGGCCAAGGTGACCTTGTAGTGAGTCCTATGCATTGTACACATGCCCCGAGAGCCACACAGCACTAGCATAGGAAGGGATGTTTGTGCTGGGCTTGGAGAAAAGCAGTTCTGTGTGCCCGATGCCACAACAAATCAGATTTTCTTGTGTCAAGGTTCTGATGAAAGACATAGTTACTCCGGTCCCTCAAGAGGAGGTAAAAACAGTCATCCGTAAATGCTTGGAGCAAGCAGCTCTAGTCAATTATACTCGACTATCAGAGTATGCCAAAATTGAAGGTAAGGCTCTTTCTTTGTGAAATTACAATTTTTCTTATGTTTCTAGGCGGCAACTGTGGCTGGGAGCTATTTAAGAGAAGCTCATTTGCTATTTATTCTCTTGTCAATAAAACTGTTGTGATTCAGAATCCTTTTTGTGGTGTTGGCTTCGGAAGCAGTTAAGAATGGAAGCTATGCAAAACATTTCTTTTTCTGGAAAAGAGGGAGGAAACAGTTAAAAAGAACTGTAGCTTTTTTTCCTTTGATCGTTAGTGCATTTGGCCAGTGGTGTAGTATTCAGACTCACGTCGTGGTTTTAAAAAACAAATTGAGAAATACTTGGGATGTCATCTTTGCAGCTGAAGGTATAGTGCAGCTAATTGCTTGTGACACTTCAGGAGACAAATGAAAAATAAAAAGCTGAAAAACTGTTTAATCTATGTTTAATCATTTGTAGCCAATTTAAAATGTCTTTTTTTCTGGGAGTGTTTCATTGTCTTTGCAGTTTGCATTGCAGTCATTGATCAGTGATCCCATACTTGCATCGCATTTCTTTCTTGTCACTAAATCTGGCAGAGCTGATATTATTGACCTTTTAAGTTATGGGAGAATAATAACCAGTGACCAGAGACACATGTAGCCATCAAAAAGACATTTTAAAGTTTGCTGGGGGATATGTGTTACTGAAGCTCTATGATCCAGTCGTTCTTTATATGTTATCAGTTTACGTTGGTACCTTGTTGGCTGCTATTCACAACTTGAAACTTCCACCCAACTTTTTCCAAGTTCCCATTTACTTAAACCTGTGTGTTCCAGATGAATGGTATGTTCTTCTCTAGACTCTGGGTTTCTGTCATGTGTGATGTGAAGCTTTCCCACAGCCAAGACTATTGTTGTATGCCTATAGGACAATATTGAGAGGAGAAAAAAAAATCAAACTAAAACTCCCTCTGATTTGTTCTTAGTTCTTGTTTACATGAAAAATTTGGTTGTTATTATATGGCAAATTGTCCAGGTTCTGTACATGACATGTCCTCTCTTTTTCCATTTTTTTTCTGTCTAATGATGCAAATTGTGTACCAGTGGTAATGAATTCATTGTTATGCATCCAGTGAGAAACACTTAAGAATTGGGCACTAAAAGGATGTTTATCAACTCTTGACTTGGTAATGAGTGACAAAAATAGAGAAGGAACGAAGGTTTTATAAGCACTGTATTATCAGGCAATTTATCGAAGTACTCAACTTCAGAGGATATTTTAATTGGTGTATTCTGTAAAATGCAATGTTTAAATATACTTGACAAGGAAGGACTGAGAATCAAAAACAGATTTTCTGTTGATGGATGCTTCTACCCAGGGCTGGCTCCCTTAGGTTCTCTGTGTAAATATCACTAACTCGTTGGTAAGATTTGCTCTCTTCTTTCAGATAAATCTATGCAAAAACAAACTTTATGATCTGTAAGTAAAAATGCATTCATTTCCAAAGTAGAACAGTTAGTGTGTACTTTTCCTTTTGTGCCTCAATTCTTCTTGGTTGTGTTAATTATCTGCCCTCTCTTTTTGCACTGTGACTTTTAGGTCTGGGAATACTTTGAAGCAACAAACCTATTTTTTTTCCAGCTGCCTTTTCAGAGAAATAGTTCATTCCACACTATCTGCTCTCTTCTGCTTTTCTCCTCCTTTATCTGTGATTGGCCACAGCCACTTTTTGATGCTATTTCGACAAAAGTGGTTGTAACACCAATTTCCAAGCATGCTGGGATTGTTAATTTGAACAACCCAACATCCGCCAGCTGCATGCATCAGGTTTTCTCTCATGAGCATAGTCCACTATGTATTCAAATGCTTCCTTAGAAGAGCAAATCACAAGTTTACCTTGGTGAGACACGTTCCTGTGCGCTGGACATGGCTTAGAAATCTTTCTTTTGAATGACATTTGAATAGCCACATGTTTAAGGCACTTTTGTCAGAAATGCAGAACCAAATGAGTGGCAGCAGTGCTTTAGGCTATGCTTATGAAGAAATACCTGTGAAAGCCTTAGATACTGAAGGCTGAAATCCTTAGTATCTCGGAGCCTTAAACCAATGAAATTCTATTTCCCTCTATTCATGATGTTTTGATCATTGTATTCTTGCAAACAGTTCAAAACAAACCTCTAGAGTCATGGTCACAACCTCTCTTGTGACTCATGGGCATGCTGAATGGTTAATCCAGTAGATCTCAAATTTTAACCCTCCTTTTTTTTCTTTTCTTTTTTTTTTTTCTTCTTTTTATCCTGTGTGTATCCCAAAATACTCTGTGGCTTTCCTTTTAACCTGATATGAAGTTTTCCTCTGACCTATAGCCTATAACCTCTTACCTCTGACCTAAGCCTCTTGCATGCCCAAATCCTCTTTTATAGGGAAAAAGAGAGAAATGTATGAGCATCCTGTCTTCTGCTTGGCCTCTCAAGTGATGGATTTAACCATTCGTGAGTACCTACCACCCTCCTCTCCATGCTGTCCTCACTCTCTCTGTTCTCATTACCTCAAGAAAGTCCAGATCCAAACCAACTCACTCTCCTTGCTTCAAGTCTTTTAGCATTGGCTTGTCTGTTGCTTCTGTCTGTGAAACCCAGTGTGAGAAGTCCAGTCACTTTCTATCAGCCTAAACCAGGTTAGACAATTAACCCATCTGTTTGTGACAAACTCAGACTGTCTGTAAGTTTTTTCAGTTCTTCTTTATGTCCGTGACCTGAATGCATTTTTACTTTGCTTCTGTGTAACCCCAATTTGTAAAAGTGCTTGTCACTGGTACACAATCAAAAGGTAGCAGCTACATGGTGGAGAAGTGAGCTAGAGGTCAGATAAAGGACACTTGGAAAAAGCCGTCCCTTTTCCTGCGTATAAGATCTTTATCCAGTCCTGTGTATAAGATCGTACAAGGCTGTCCTTTCTCTGTACATCAGATCTTAATGTCTCCTGTCTGTTAGCTCTCAGCGAAAGGATGCACTTTACTTGCTCTCCTCCTCGATTTTTTTACTTACTCCTTTGCACCGAGCTCTGGAGGGGACACCCCGACCCCGCTGTCACTCGGAGACCCCCTCTGTGTCCTCAGAGCTCTCCCTCTCTGGTTTTCTATTTGTGCAGCGTTTTCTCTCACCTCCGTGAAAGGATCTTCCTTTGGTAACCCCACGCTCGGGGGGGCGGGGGGCGAGACGGGGCGACTTTTCTTCTTTTCAAATGTCATATATCACGCATAACTGGGGGGCTGTGCGGTCCACTTGCTCATTAATCCTGCATATCTGTTCTTGTTTCTCTCTTTTCTCTCCTTGTTGCTTTCTCTCTTTCATATAGAGAATCAAAAGGACGCAGGTGAACAATTGTATATGCATTATAAATTGTTAGGACTGTTGAGTTATATTTATTTTGTTTTCTATTTTCATAGCTCCTTAAGATATGTACTCCTTCAGGCTGAAAATGGAGATGCATTGATACTTAAGGAGTTAATTTGTGCTGTCTACATAATCTCCTTTTCCTCCTTCCATAGAGTAGAGTGTAGATTAGAAATACCCTGTAGAGATGTAGTACCTTCTTAGGAGACAGTTGTAGAGGAGAATCTAGTGTTTGTAAAGAGAGAGTTTCTTGTTTTTCAAAAGAACTGCAGCTCATTTTGGGTGAAAAAAATGTTGGTGATTTGGCCATTAACTTTCCACACCTAACAAGCACATTTATAAGTAAACTAACTTTCATTTTTGGTTTTCATACCTTCTGTTTTCTGCCCTGATGGAAGGACTGGGTTTTTCTTTATTTCTTTATTTCTATTTATTTGTTAACGTGTAACAAACAATCTGGTGGGACAGAAGTCATGTTTGTCTCTCGTTTATAACCTGTGGTGACATGTAACAAGGCAAAGGCTCAGCTCAAGTGCACATCTCTGCAGAAGGGATGGTGGAGCTCTGCAGCCCCTCTTCTCGTTTCTGTTGTATCCCAGAGTCCTAGTTCAAAAGTCCTTGAAACCTGAACTGTTCATTTCTTTTTGTGAGTAGATTGTTCTGTTTTGTGGGGGGAAAAATAAGGATCAGGTTGATTTCAGCTCTGTTTGCACAGGGAGGTTGCTTTAGAAGAGCAGTACAAGAGGCTGGGCCAGGTTCTGGCTTCCCCAGACCTCCTCCGCTCAAATTTGGCCCATAAGCCATTGCATCATATTAAAATTAATTGTAAATAACAATCAATATTTAGAAAATGAAGAACAATTTTTCCTTACAGCTATGAAAGGTGCAAATAAACAAAAGCAAATAGAACAGTCCCAATTATTACCATTCCCTGTAACAACTAGAATGAGCACAGGCTGTTGTGCATTAAGCACAATAACTGCATGAAGCATCGTGCTTGCTGCAGCAACCTGTCACGTGCCTGCAGTTTAGAAATTCAGATGGACATTCCTATGGCCCAGCTTGTTTAAAAATAACCTGCTTCTTCCCAATGCTTGGAGCGAGTGAAAGGGCACAGGGAGTTGTGACTCCACTGCTTTTTTGCCCACAATTCTCCCTTTGTCTTAAATGAAAAATTTTCAGGCAAGGTCAGCAGGACTCAACTTGAAACCAGTTCCTCAGCTTAAGTGGAGTCAAAAGTGACTGGGGTTTGGCCTGACTTTTTATTTTGCCAGAAGCAAGAATAAAAATAAGACGCTGAAAACAACTTCTTAAATACACGAATGTTACCCTTTGATTGTCCTTTCTCCTGAGAAGTGTGTAGCCTCTTGCCTTGCATTAAAATACTGAAATAGAAACTTAAACAGGAAACTGTGCTAAAAGAATTAAAAATTGCTTACTTTAATTATTAATAGGACAAAACTACTAACACTCAGATTAATAATTGTAACCTTTTAATAAGTGTTCATCTGTTTATTTATGTAAGTCAGGAATACATAATTCCTTTAGAAAAGAATAACTTCTCCATCCCTTGTGCACGGGGATCCCATGAATACAAGTGCCACCTTGCACTGCTGGAGTTGGGTACAGGCAGCTTCAGAGGTGGTGGCAGCTAAGGCAATAATAAGACTGGGAGGCTTTTTTTTTCAGTTTTCAGACTGAGTAATTCTCATATTGGAATTTGGATTTGGTCTCTGTAAGGAGAGGCTTCTCGTGGTGGTGCTGAGCTGGTGCACAGAGATGAGCAGTGAAGGAGACACGGGGATGGGGACAGGTCTCACCTCGGTGCTTAGTGCCAGGGTGGGGGTGGCAGAGCAGTGGGACCTCTCGTGGGAAGTACCTGGAGAGCAGAGGGACCCACTGAAGTCCGATTGCACTGTCACCAAGGCAAGTCACCTACTCTTGGGCTACCCAAAAATGTCAGGTTTTTGCTTGTCCAGCAGCTGCTCCATCCCCTGTGCAGGGAAAGAGGCTCCTGAGGCACCCCATCTCGGTGTGCTGCGCTGCTGGCAGCACTCTCCTCCCCGGATGGGCTGTTGGGAGAGCTTGGCCTCACCTGCAGACACACCCGGTGGTGATGCTGGGTGGGTGTGAGACTGAAGTGCAGGGGTCATGGAGCCCAGGGAGCAGCGAGGGGTGAACACACCCAGTGGTGATGCTGGGTGGGTGTGAGGCTGAAAGCTGGTCAGTGCAGGGGTCATGGAGCCCAGGGAGCAGCGAGGGGTGAACACACCCAGTGGTGATGCTGGGTGGGTGTGAGGCTGAAAGCTGGTCAGTGCAGGGGTCATGGAGCCCAGGGAGCAGCGAGGGGTGAACACACCCAGTGGTGATGCTGGGTGGATGTGAGGCTGAAAGCTGGTCAGTGCAGGGGTCATGGAGCCCAGGGAGCAGCGAGGGGTGAACACACCCAGTGGTGATGCTGGGTGGATGTGAGGCTGAAAGCTGGTCAGTGCAGGGGTCATGGAGCCCAGGGAGCAGCGAGGGGCAGCGGCAGTGCCTGTGCAGAGGCAAACATCTCTCAGGTGCCTTTGTCAGGCTGGCCCGGGTGCAGGACGGGGCTGAGCGCGGCAGCTTGGGCTGCATCAGCCCGGGCTGGCACCAGCCCTGGAGCATCTTGCTCGTACACTCGCCCAGCAGGCGTGGAAGGCGTCCTCCGCCGAGGGAGCGGGTGCAGGAGAGGTTGGTTTTAGACTAGAGCAATACAGCAGGTTGTTAAGAAGCTGTGGCATTTTCCAAGGCACTCGTACTGGCCCTTGTCACAGTCCCATGCTCACTTTACGTCACTCGCCTTCCCTATTTCTGGATCTCAGCCTGGGAAGCTCTGTGCACATATCCGTAACCCTCGGCTGAGGAGCTGAGCCGCCTGTCACTTAAACAGGTCTGAGGCAGGGACAGGTCCTGTGTGATTTGTCAGCCCAACCCCTGCTGGGCAATCACTGCAGCGTTTGTGATAAACCGCAAAGCTTAAAAAGAAAAGAAAATTGCATTCTTTGAGTAAATACAAATGCAAAATATATGAAAACATCCATTTTCATATGCAGGAGTGGAGGCTGAAGTCATTAATAAATCCTACACTTTCACTCAGGCATGACTATAACCTGTATCCATGTGCTGCTGAAATGCTGCTTTATTTGTTTCATTTCTTGAAGCGGCATTCAGTTGTGTTTAGCAAAGAATCGTTACGCAGCTTTCAAGATTTCCTCTTGCCCTTTCAAAGGCAGTGTCTAAAGCATTACAAAGTTATTGCAAGAGCCTCAGAAATCCGAAGATCTGCATTCTGACAGGAGCTTTCTACAGGTCTCTCACCAACTGCAGAGCAACTCACAGCCTGGGGCAGGAGGCACAATTCAGATGGGCACAAATTCTTCACTAGGCTCAATAATCACCACAAAATCAGGAGAGCAGTTCTCTTTTAAGTATGTTGAGTTTTTGAGGTGAATTGGGGGCTCTTTCTGAGTTGAAAAAAAAAATTATATTATTTTTTTCTTTCCGTTAAGATAACACATCTTATTTTAAAAGAAAAAATATCATCACTGAAATCCCTTTCAGATACACGCAAATTAATTTCATGAGTACAATAAAAGGCTGCTCTGCCTTGTCCTCAGGTTAAGTCCATTATTCTTTATAGTTGTCTTGAGAACAGTGACTTTTTGTATTGTTTTGGTGATTGGCTCACAAATGAATGCACATACAACACTTGGATGCTAAAGCCTTTGGCCAGGCTCATATATTTTTAATAACTATGAGGAAATCATTGAATCAGTGGCTACGCTTTTAAAAAATATGAAAAGCCGATAATATTCTTCTCCTCTTGCAAGTGTAATTCTTAATGTTGCTGATAACTTAGTAACCCATGTAGCAGAAATCATGGTGCTGAGGGAGAAATACGTAGTTTGAAAATCTTCCAGTCTGTAAAGAGTCACACACAATGAATTGTGTACAGTATTGCACACAATCCCAGACTACACAGATTTATCGATATACCTGTTATTGCAGGCTGAAGCTCACTGCGAGCACAAACCCAGAATTTTCCAAGTAATTTGAGCTTCTGCAAGTATTTTATGTGCCAGTATCATGCAGAAGCATAAAAACCTTTAGAAGTTTGTCCAGGAAAGCACTTTGTCAGGCGGCAAGAAGCTGCTCCTGGCTGAGATTTCAGTGGTGAAGGTGTTTAAATCTTACCCATCTGACACACATGAGCAGCAAGTACAGGAGCATTTCTGGTACTAAACTGGCTGTAGCGAGGGATTAGAGAGGAAAGGGACAGGGGAAAAAGAAAAGCCAAAGTGAAACAAAACCTGCCACACACTGCAGCTGATCCCTAGCAAGTGCCATAAAACCTGCCCAGCCTCATGCATCTCCCTCGCTCCAAGCGGGAGCTGAGCCACCTCTGAAAGGGAGCTCATGTGTCATCTCCAAGACCTGGACCCAGAGAAGCACATAAACTCCAGTGCCTCATAGGGCATGGCTGTCACAACCCCATTTCTATTTAAATTTACAGAGGAAATTAATCCCTTTCCTTAGCCAGACCTTAATCTTTTAAATAAAGAGACAACAAAGAAAAGCATGGGTTGGGGCTCGTAGGGTGTTCAGAGCCCTCAGGAACAGAGAGAACTCTTCTGCTTCTTCAGCTCCAGGTGGTTTTGCAGCCATCATGCAAGAGCCTTGAATTTGGGTCTGGAAAACTGAAATGTGCGAAAGAGCTGAATATTTGTGCAGATTGGGCCAGATCAGAATTATATCAAGAGTTTGTTGCTTAGCCTGCTCCAGTGCCTTGTGGGAGCTTGTTTCCAAGAGCGGGTGGTGGTGGGGGGATGCCAGGAGCAGGGTAAGGTGCTGGAGGGGTCTCTCACAGGCCCCCCAGAGAAGTGAGAGCCACCCCGGGGCACTGTGCTGACAACTGCACAGCGGGAGCCTCCTCCAAGCTGTTCTGTACGCGCTGCACTAGCGACTCGTGAAGATGCTGCTGCATCTCTTGCCTTTTCCTCCTCCTCCTTCTCTGTTAATGACTTTTCCCTAGGACAGAAAACACTTGCACTAGTCAGGCCCGTTCGACACTCTGGAGTCTGGATGTCTGTGAAGGCTGAGGTCTATTTTTGGGTGGGTAGCTGTTAGGGATGCAGGGGCTGGACTCACATTTGAGGATGCTCGAGGGCTGCAGTGCTGAGGTGTGCAGTGGGATGCAACTCAGATGCGTTTTCACCCAGGCTTTGGCACTCTTAGGAAGAGCTCTCTGTCTTTGACACCCCCAGCTTTGCCACCCAACAGACTCCCCTGGGTGGCGAGGGGTTCCCACCCTGTGGTTGTCAGGTGTGGGTGGGAGGAGAAGTGCAATTCCCTCTCCCCACCATCCCTTCCCATCCAGAGACCTTGGCATTGATGGGCAGTAAAATATTCTTCCTACATCTACGTGTCAAGCTCAGGAGCCATCAGGGAGTAGCCAAATTGAATTCTTGCTTATGTTTTAAAGTAGAGTGAAAGTCATTAGGCCAATGCCCAAAAAGCAGTTATTTTTGTCACTTGAGGCTGAGAGGTTTGTTTCTGGGGACAGAGTCGCCCTTGGTAAACATTGAACAAAGATCAGGATTACTCCAGAGATGAATGAATAGATTTGTTTTTCCTGTTGTAAGAAAACAGGGAAAAGAAAAAAAAGCCAGTAGCTTGAATCTGAGAGTCTGAATTAATCATTACATAGCTTAAAAGACTAAAAACGTGTGCATGTGTGCATTGTGTGTGTGTTTATGTGTGTATGTATATCTATCCCTGTGTATGGAGAGGGGCACCAACCTAACTCACACTCCTTAATGGTTTCCTTCGATATTCTTTATTATACTTTGATAAGTGTTATAGTTCTGAGAGAAATAAAAGCAATCAGAAATCTCCTTTGCACAAGCCAACTGATTTTTTTTTCCCCCGCTGGAAAATGCAAGCAAAATGGCAAGGACTTTTGGCAATAGAATGTCCAGATAAATATGCCAGATTCCTTGCAAATGACATGATTAAAAATAGTCACAATGCTGCTAAAAACTGTTATTAAAAGGAATAAAAACTATTGTGTTAATATATTCACAGTATATAATTTATTCTCTGGGTATATGTAAAAGGAAAGGCTATTTTCTTTGAATTTTTCCTATGCTGATATTGTAAACTATATGACAGATGGGTCAAGTCCTGATTGCAGTATTCTAACATTTGGAATAGCAAGTAACATATTTGATAGAGCTGGCAAGTTTTTATATATGATTCAACCCAGAATATAAAAGCCACTAGAATTCCAAGTTGAAAATAATTAAATGAGCTGGAAACGATCAGGAACCACACATTTTTAAGTGACAGATTTTTTTACATGTTTAAATTGCACAAGAATATTTTATAGCTCCCTTTAACCAACAGTGACGTTTAATTCTAAAATGTGTAATTGATATTTGCAAAGCAATTAATTCCTGTGGCTCATTATTCTATTGCTAAACGTACCTAAGCATTGGGGCGCTGACTTCAAGTCGTCTTTTTTAGTTCACCTTTTCTGAATTCCAGAGTTTTAACTGAATTAACCTATCTCAGTCTCCTCATGTGACTGCATGAAGTGCAGTTTCATTTTTGTGTTGAATCTTTAGCTTTCTGATTGCACGGTACCATAGGATGTTCAAATCTGCTGACTCCTAGAATTTGTGTTGTCAAATGGTGTCATTACCGTGTAGTACCTCAAATACCAGTAAGAAAAAGCCCAGCAGCTTATCCCATTTGTATTCGATCATTTCTGCTTATGTTCCTTTCAAAGTTTCCATCTTTTTGTCACTGTTTATGAAGTCGTTTGTCTCTTTACTTTTGGCGTCTCTCTCCGTCATGCACCAGCAGCCCGTCCGCCCAAGCCTAAGCCGCCGGCTGGGCCACCATCATCTCCTCAAACGCAGACTAACATGATAGATCATATGCTCAAAGGCATGGCCAAACAGCCGCCAAGTACTGTAATAGTCTTCCTTTCTTTTATTCAGTGGTTTTCTAGTCTAGCAGCCGCTCGTGTAGCAGTAGAAAGCTAGTCCTCATGTGCAGCTTTATACAAAACACCTAGCGCGACGTGGTAGGTTTTAGAGATTTAGAGGTAGCATTTATTTCAAAATGTCCACATTTTTTTGTCTAGCAATGTCTGACATATGCAACATTTTCAAATATCAACGTCAGCACAAAATAACATTGTTGTTGCATAACATTTTGCATGGAAACTATAAATATGTATGAGCTTTACATGATGTTGGATGAAATGTTTGATAAGTATATCGTATACGTTTCATGTAACTGTCAGTGCTCCAGCTATCTTAGCAGAATATTCTGATGTATAGTAACTTAACCAGGGAAATATTTAAAATAAGAAGGAAAAAAATTAAGATTGACATCTGCTGGCTGCCAAAGTTGTATAAGCATCAATATTTTCTTTAAAGACAGCATCTTTGAGCAGTTGTTCTTATTAACACTTTTGTCTTTTAGTTATATTTGAGAGCAGATCAATGTTGCAAATGAGAATGGGCCTGATGCTGCTCTGATCAATGGAAAAGCTTCCCCTTAGCTTCAGAGGTGGAGAAACAACCAGATCTTACTAAAGGACCTGTCTTTGGGCTCTTTTTGCAAAAGGATGTGCTTTCTACTTCTTGTAGCCATTGAGGTGCTGGACAGAATAGGACAAAAACTGAGGAGTTAACCAGGAGCTCTCCAATTTCAGTATTTGCCCAATAAATTATAATTAGGGGAACCTTGATTTTTTTTTTTGTTTCCAGTGATACAAGAAACAGCAGGAAAACTGGAGAAGAAACACCCAAGGCCCTTATCTGTGCCATAAATCAGTAAAACTGTAGAGTTCATTTGCATGGTGCTTTACCATCCCTCAGCCAAGCTGAGCCCCTACAGTGCCAGACTCCAACTCGCCGAGCTCCTCCAAAAACCAGCCACATTTGGGACTGCCCAAATGAGACGGTCCTGAAACGTGTGGCTTTCCTTTTCATGGAAATGTGTTACCTGTAAACAGGTATTCAGGGCAAACTAGAGGCTGGTACGATTTTGAGGGGGGGAATAAAGTCCTGGAAGCTTCCTGAGCGTTCAGCAAGGCAGGGGTTTCTCCCTGGGTGACACAGTCAAGCAGAACAGGCCACCTTGTGCAACCACAAGTTTCTGTCCCACCAGTAAAGAGCACCTAAACACTAGGAAACAAAGCAGAACATGTGGAAGGCTGGAGGGAGATGCCCAGTGAGCACCTGGCCTGGGGGCATGGGGATCCCAAAGGAGTGGGTCTCCCACTCCATTCCTCATCACAGGCAGATTTTGCACACCCCAGGGCAGTGAGCTGCAGGTTTGATACCATGGAGAGGCCAAAATACCTGTGGGTGCAGAGGTATGGACTGGCTGAGTAGTGCAATGCCCCTCTTTGCCCCTGCTACTCTGGAGAGCTGGGACTGGCACTTGGGTGTGAGCCAGAGGGACATGTCTGTGGTCAGCTCTGCCGAAGCTGTTGCTGAAGGAAAATATTATTATTTTCTTCTCCTCTGCATTATTTCTAGTGAAATACTCTAAATGTCCCATATTGTTAGCACCTCATATTTTTAATGTGTTATTAATTATATAAATTACCTGGAAGAATATAATTTTACTATTTTTTAGAGTATTCAGAATACACTGCAAAATAACTCAACATAGTTAAACACCAAGCTCCAGGATTTAAACTCTTTGTTTTGTTTTGCGGGGTTTTTGTTGTAAAGTTGCATCTCTTTTCCCATATAAATCTTACCTATGACCGTGGGATTTACCACTTTCCACTCCCTCCAGCATGCGTAACTCCTGACCCTTGTGGAGTTAAATCCTGGAGCAAGGCAGACCTGCAAGTTTTCTTTTAGTAGCAGGTGACATTTAAATTGCTCGAGTCTGACAATTTATTACAAGTACAGACAGATTTGTTTGAATTGATCTTCTTAAAAGAATTTTAAAATAATATAGACATGATTCCTATAATAGCATCATCTATGTCGAAGGATACATATTGTTCATACATTAGTGGCCAGATGCTGTCTTTAGGGAATGTGATGTTCTTGTTTGAGCTAATAAAGTGCCGCCATAAAGCAAAACAACTCTGACAGTGTTGTGAAATTTGGAGCTGGAGCACTGTATTTTCATAGTATAATAACGAATGTGGCTTTCTGGTTTGCTCAGTACTAATTATATAAGCATTTAACATATGCATGAAAAGATCTTTAAAGCTGTAGAATATTATGGGATTTTTTTTTTTTTAACCTCTAAAATAACTTACTGTACGTCTAGCTTTTCACCCTGCCTCCCTTTTAACTTGAGTTCTTGTACTACAGAGAATGTAGGCCGGTTAGTCACACCAGCTAAAAAGTTAGAAGATACAATACGTCTGGCAGAGTTGGTAATTGAAGTCCTACAGCAAAACGAAGAGCACCATGCGGAGGTGAGCAGCGTCCCCGGCGAGGTTGTGTCCCCCAGGTCTTCCGCAGGATCCGGTGGGAGCTTTGTATATTTGTGTGATGTCTTCCCAGCTGGTGCTGGATTATCTTCTTTGAAAGCCAAAGGTGTTGGTAAATAATGACGTTCGAGTACGATGGAGGCGATGGAGGCTTCAGGAGGAATGTGTTTTCAGAGGGGAGGGAGGGTTGAAGGAGGAATTAATTGAGTTGTGCTCTCCTCGATGTCAGTCTGCAGCCTTTCCCACAGCGCCAGCAGGAGCCGAATCTGGCCAAAATATTCACCACCAACTACATGCAAGAGCAAGCCTGTCCACTTTCCAGAAAGGTTGTATTTCTCAATGGTGACCTGTTTGTGTGTGCCTCCAGCCAGCACGAGCGGGTCCCTGCCGCAGCCACCGCTCCTGCTGTCTGGAGGGGAGCAAGGAAAACCACGACAGAACAGAACAATTCTCCTTTCTGCCCCTTTCCGAGCGTTCAGGTTGTTTCCAGGGGTTTCTCTGGGCCCCTCCAGTACATGATTAACTCACCTGGTTTCCTGTTGGCCTCTTGTGCCTTGGCTGATTGGGAATACCTCAATTACTAGTCACAGAGGTTAGGATGAACTATGCTGTTACTCATTGTTTGGGTTATCTAAGGCCTCATACAACCACTCTTAACTCTTCAAAGTACTTTAACAGAAAGATTCATGTTTTAAGACCACTGAAACCATGTCATAGTCAAATATAGACCAGAAAATCATGAGGCTTGATCCTGGAAACACTTGATCCCACAGGCAGCTGGCATGGCTGGCTGTAGTCCTGCTCTCAGCACATCAGGACGTTTCTCCCCAAGCAGGTGATGTTGCATACCCATGTAAGTATTTGCAGGATTGAGCCCTGAGTTCTCCATAAATCTGGTGCTCTTGAATGCGTATTGAGAAGTTAATAATTATAAAATTCAGAGTGAACAGTTATTGTTTATGACTATAGGTATTGTAGCACTCATTCACTATTTTCTCTTTTCCTTCCCATTGATATATATATATATATATATATATATATACTCACAATATTTTGCATTAAGAGCATTTGATAAATAATTTCACAATCACCTAAAAATCATTCCGGTGTGTATTAAATTTGCAGTATAGTTTTACTTATTGATAATACACAGCAATCCGCAAAACCCAACTAATGCCTGATCGCATATTTAAATTTCCTCCCTGTTTTTCTACTGTTCATTCAATCTTGGATGATCCTGGCAGGGGAAAGAGGTATGTGACTAAACCGAATGAAACGAGTCACTCCTGTCATATTCCGTGCATGCCCTCTCAGTGCCATGTTTCCTACTGGGATTTTACCCTGGTTGCCCTCGCTTCCGTAACTTTGACCGAGGAATGTAACAGCAACTTTGGGTCGGCTGCTTGCAGAGCTGGTAGCCTGACACAGGAGGGTCAGTGTGGCATAGCAGTCCGGTCCATGCATGCAGCAATGGGTATATTTTACGAGCGCTGCAGTTACATCCCAACACAACCCTACCCGCCTGGACTCGCTCCTCAGCCTGTTGTTACCTGTCGTTTGCATTCACCCCACCTCTAGTACACTGTGGTGGAGATGGAATAAGTACTACACGAGTGCCTAGAATGGTAGTGGGCTTCCTCTGGTTTTGTCTGTATGTGCCTTGTACTGGATATACAGTATTTATATGTAGAGAGAGAATATTCGGGGTGAAGAGTGAAATAAACCTCCTTTCTAGTAAAGCAAGGGGTGCTTGAGAGCCCTGTGCTTGTGCACAAACTCTTTTATTCCACTCCTCACCAGCACAGGCTGGATGTACAACCAGCTGGGAAGGACGTGTTTTTTAAAACACAGGTTTTTTTGAAAAGAGGAAGCAGTTGCAGGACCGGTCACGCTCAGCCAGCCACGCTGCCGAGATCCTCACCAGGAGGAAGGCTCAGAACTGTTCTCCAGCATCTTTTGTGTCACGAGGTTTTGATTAGAGACAGAAGGTTAGTGCCAACACAGATAGGAGGCATCCTGGTCCCTGTTGTGAATAGTGACCTGGAAGGGTGAAATGCATCTCTCTGCAGAAGCCCGGCACGCTGTCGGTGTGTTATCGAATCCCTGTCCTCAGGGTGGCTGTGGCATTTCAGCAGTGCACAGGCACTTGGCCAGCTCTCTGCACACTTTGAATTGCACCCAAGGAAGAGAGAGAAGAGGCTGGGTGGTTTATCCCTGATTTTTATTATGCGTTGTAGCCACATTTTGCTGTCACAGTGCAATGAGAATTGCTGAGGTGTTGCCTTTTTTTTTTTTTTTCCCAAATAATTCCAGGTGACTTTTTTTGAGATGTTGTCACTCACCTGGAAAAGGCTTGACCTGCGAGGTGTGGCTCTTTGGTCTACTTTGGTTATTCAGCAGAAAATTAAGCTGCACTGCTTACTGAAGAAATGCCTTATTTTACTGAAAACAATAGTTTTTGCAGTTAACACATGCCGCCTTTTTTCCCATGTGGACATCCAGGCAGACTCCCTAAAGAGAATGTAGAAAATAATACTCAGAGCAAGTTCAAAAGTCATTACAAGAGGAGTACCATGTCTAGTCAGTTAGGTTTGTCTTATCCATTAGAAGGAAAAAACTCAGCACAGGCAGAAACAGCAGAATCCGTGTGCCCACGTCTGTAATCTGGGAGCGGGAGGTCTCTGTCATTGTGTCATCTCTCCCATCAGATGTCTCCTAGCTCCCTTTCCCTTCCACTGATGACTGATGACAAATGCCAGAGACAGTGCCATTAACCTATTTTTAAAATTGTGTTTTCTCTCTCTATGTATACATATGTGTATATGTATATATGTATCTTAGCTCCTTTAGGTCATACATATATACATGTGTATCCATGTGTAAAATATACAATAATAGGTGTGTTTGGCTAGAAAGCACACTTTCTTTTTCCCCTTTACATTATTATTTAAGCAAAGCAGGTAAGTAGATGGTAAATAAATGAAATGTTACCATCTTGAAGGTTTTCTAAGTATGGTGTTACCAATCCTGCTCGCCAGAATTAGGGAGGAGGTTGAGGATCCTGACATAAGTTAGAGAATTACAGAGCTAAAATTTTACTTTTCCAGCAAAAGGAAAACTGTTACTGGTTTGGGCATATTTTTTTCCACCAATGATCACATGCTTTTTTTTTTTTTCTTTTTTTTTAAATAGCTCTTTTTTTTTTTCCTTTTCATGGAAGCAGGTTTTTATTGCAGGACTCTGAAGTGTTTATGGTGGGATTTGTTACAGAAGACATTCTTTGCCCTCCCCTCTTTTCCCTCCCCCAAAATGCTGGTTGCTGTCGGTCCTCCACAGCAGTCACTGTTCCCACAGACCTGTGGGCAGTGTCTGGTGGGTGCCAAGGTGTCAGGCACTTGGCAGGCAGAGGCACAGCCAGAGAAACCACGTCAGAGCAGTGACAGCACCATCACCTTCCCTGAAAACCACAGCCAGGCATTGCTAACTCCAGAGGACCCTGCCCAGCCCCAGTGCTCAGCCGTGCTCCTCTCCCAGCTGCACTTTGGGAGCAGCTTGGAGCAGATGTGTCTCGGTGTTTCCAGTTCCTCTCGTCTCCCAGCGTGGCACTCACAGGCACCCAGCCCTGTGCCTGGCTGGACACCAGCACCGAGTGTGGAAAAGAGCTGAAGAGCACTGCCCCACGTCTCAGCCCCACGGGCTCCCTCGCCTCGGTTTCCTTGGTTTCGACTTTTCCAGAGTGATGACTCTGCAGACGCCCAGGGCGACTGTCACACTGCCACTGAGCCCTGAGCATCCCCGGGCAGGAGCTCAGCAGAGCTGGGCAGCTTCCTCCAAGGGCCTGGAGCTGAGGACAGTGTGCAGACAAAGGGCTCTGCTGTAGCCACAGTGTCCCCATGCCTTGGCCACTGGGACATTCACCTGCTGGTGTTGCTGCTTCAGGCACAGGCAGGCACTGACGCTGTGCCTTCATGGCACAGCCCACCTCGTCCACATATTCACCCCCATGACAGGGCAGGCCCAATACTAAGATTAGTTTGGGGGTCGCATGGTTATTTTGCTTATTTTACATCTTGGATGCCAAGTGCAGTGCCCCGTCTATCCATGCCTTCACATCAATTTTATATCAACTCATGGAATAATAGGAGGGCAGTGCCAGTCTGCTTTATATTTTGAAGGAGTGAAAGAGTGGAAATAGTTCCAAAGACTCCCAACCAGTATCATTGGCAGCTGAGAAGTTGGGCCAAAACAGGAAAAATTAAAGGTGTCCATGGCAGTAACCTGTTTTGGGTGTGCTGTTCCCTCTCCAAGTGAACCAGCAGCTGGAGTTGTGCTGTGCACGTTAGTGCAGTTCTTCATCAGTGAATCAAAACTGAACCCTGAGAGGATGAAAGCCCACTCTGCTTATTCATACCTGCTAAAACCTGCAAAAAAATGCCCCTCCCTGACTGGCAATTCCTCTTCAAACTGATTCCTCCATCCCCAATCTCTTCCGTTTCATCTCCACTCTTGTGCCTATGCTAGAGGTTTCTTTTTCTCGCAAAGTGCCGCAAAGCTATTCCTTAGCTCCTTTAAGTCACTGAGTAATTTCCTATCACTTCAGAATGACAGCACATGGTCCTTTGGACAGCTCTTCTCATATTGCATGCTCCCAGCCAGAAGTGACTCCTGAACACGCATGCATGCGTTCGCAGCATTCACATCTGAGCCATGTATGATGTGAATGTCACCTCAGAGAGCCCGCACAGCGAATTATAAGGAGCCATGTGCATGAAAATGAGTTACCTCACTGATATTTTTTGGTTTTCAAGTTTAGATACATTTTTTTATTGCCTCTGTGAAAATATACCGTAGATTGCCGTAGATACTTTTTTTTTTTTTTTTTTTACCTTGGCATGTGGGTAGTAGAGCTTTGTAATGGGTTCCTAATCAGTAGCATCATGAAGGTGGTAGTGTGTTGGCTAATCACGTAAAATGAACAGTGCTGTAATAACTTTTACTGGTGGTGTTTGAAATATCTTTAAAGCAGAGTGTGAGTGATTTAGGACAGATTTAATGTCTCAGGCTTATGGTTTTTCAAGATGAATGGAAGTAGCAAATCCAAGTAAAATTTAAGCTGTTGAAAAACACATCAGAAAACCCACAAGCACAGTGAAGAAACTCCCAAATTTCTGTGCTTTAGGAAGAATTAGTTGATTTTTTTTTCCTGATGATTAGCAGCATTAAAGATGAATGAAATCGTTTATTGTAAATTGAACAGATGAAACCTTCTCTGCCATGTTACACTGCATGCCTTTAGGGTGGAGCTCTGAACAGATCCTCTACCAAAAACCTTTGTGTTAGAACAGCAGTGCCTAATTCTGTGATTAGCACTGCCCATGCAGGCTAGCACTCCAAAGCACTGTTCTCTTTACAATAAAGGTAGTTTCCATAGGATGCTTATTTTCTTTTTTCTTTCTTTTTTTTTTTCCTTTTTTTTTTCTTTTTTTTTTTTTTTTTTTTTTGAGATATGCGGCCTAACATCTTTCCCTGTGCTTTATTAGAACTAATACACTTCTTTATTATCTTTTTCTACCAACTCTGAAGGCCTTTGCTTGGTGGTCAGACCTCATGGTTGAGCACGCGGAGACCTTCCTGTCCCTGTTTGCAGTGGATATGGATGCAGCGTTAGAGGTGCAGCCCCCAGACACCTGGGACAGCTTCCCGCTCTTTCAGCTCATAAACGATTCCCTCCGTAGTGACTGTATGTATTGTATTTTGATCATTTCCTTTTCACTGGGCAGCTCAGGTTACTGATAATGCTTTCAGCCTCTCCACACTGCACAGAGAACCGAGATGGGTAGAGATTTACAGATTTGCACTCTTTTAGCATCAGCTTGATTTTGTTCCATTGCCACTAGAAAAAAGCATAGCCCTTAAATCACCTCAGTCGGAGGTGGGAAGTTGAACTTTTATTTTGCTTCATCTTCTCAAGTCTCTTGGTAATGG
Source organism: Acanthiza pusilla (assembly GCA_036630365.1). NCBI lineage: Eukaryota > Metazoa > Chordata > Aves > Passeriformes > Acanthizidae > Acanthiza > Acanthiza pusilla. Next base: position 7,469,850 of record JAXCHO010000001.1, read on the forward strand.
CTGCCTGATAAGCAGTGAATTAGGTACTCTATCTCATTGTCATTAAATGTGTGTATCATTTTATGTGTGTGTACTGCATTTATTTAGCATGGAGTAAAACAGTCCCTGCTTTAAGATTTTATTGAAGGGAGAAAAACAATGAAGTAAATGGAAGCAGGAATAGTTCAGAATTATTGTGCTTTGTGAAATAAGACTATTTTCAGAAGCACTTGGGCCCATGCTTTCAAAACCCATGGAGGATTTGGCACTTTCCTGGGTAGTCCAACCCCTCCCTGGGGAGCTGGTGGGAAAATTGGCATTGCCTTAGCTACGTCCCAGACCAGGGCCCCAGTTAGCTTTCTAAGACCACATGATAAAAGCCAGGAACTCATCCTCAGAAAGCAAGTTCCAGCATCTTGATAGTGAGCAACCAAAGAAGAAATTATTCTCCCACCTGCTAAAGCCATAATGTTTGCCATGCTGTATTTCTTACCCCTATTTTATTCACAGGAAGTGATAATGTATTTGTAAGTTTGACATTAATGGGAAAGAAGGTTCATTGTCTGTTTATTTGTTTGGAGTAAAAAGTCATTCCTGCTGTCTGTGTCGTGAACATTGGTGCCTGATGCCAGCTCCTGTTATGTTCTTGAAGTTTTCCTGTTCACTGACAAATTCGTTGTGTGATGAAGTGCCACGCTGTGGTTTGTTACAGAGGTTGTAGCAACTGTAGTGTCTTACTATACTTTTATTTATCTATTCTAGATAATTTGTGCAATGGAAAATTCCACAAACACCTCCAAGACCTGTTTGCTCCACTTGTTGTTAGATATGTCGATCTGATGGAGTCCTCAATTGCACAGTCAATTCACAGGGGCTTTGAGCGGGAGTCATGGGAGCCAGTAAAGTAAGGAAACCTCCTTTGATACAATCGGAATTTGGGTGCAAATGGATGGAGATTCATGTAGAGATGAATTAGCAAACGTTAGACTGGACATGCAGAAAGTGCTTTAAATTTTCTAGTTTAATGCTAAAAATAGGAGGCCTGATCTCTTCAGGGTTTTCAGGTTAATGAGGGAAATGGTATTGGCTTTTTGAAATGCATTGCTGCCTCAGTTTGAACTGTGTGCCTTTGGACAGGGAAGCATGAAAATGGGAAAACCTTCTAAACTGTCACGGCTTTTTGGAACCCGTTCTAAATGCTGCTTTTGAACTCACATAGCTCCTTTTCAGAACAAAAAAAATCTTGCTTCACTGTGTTCAGTTCCAGCCCTATAACCCCTGTGAGTCATTGCTGTACTTAGTCTTCCCAATACTCATTTTTTCCACCCACCCTGTGGGGGGTTAGTGCAGCGTGTGCCTCTGGCATCAGCCCCATGGCTGGTGGCTGCACATGTCTCCGTGTCCAGGGCAGCTCTGCCAGTCCCAGTTCCATTGCCTGTAGGATTAGACGTGCAGAAATCAAAGTGAAACACGGGCAAGATGATTCAAGCATAATCATTTCTTACATTTGGAAAGCTAGGAGTTCACCAGGAAGAAATCGGGAGCCTGAGAAAACCCCAAATTGAACTCAAGAGCTGGTGAATGATAAAAATGTGACATGTGCTTTGGATTACTGTTGTTATTTCACAGGTTTTGAAGCATTGCTGAACCCTATCGTGCTTGCTCTATAAACCCAAGTCAGATCCTACAAAAGGAAATAACTGACTTTTCCTTCTAATAAAGATATTAAAAGAGAAAGATCGACCCTTTGCAAGCAATATGAGTCTGGCAGTGCCTCAGACCAGGAACTGGGACCAAGTGACCTCTGGAGAGACTCTTCCTTGCTTTTTTTGTCGTTCCTTAGGCGAAGTGAAATGGCACTGCACTCTCAGAGGTTGCTGTATAAAAGAACGTGTGGTCTTTCAGGGCTTTTCACACCAAATATGTTCCGTTTACAAGGAAAAGAGATTTTGTTCCGCAGCCAGCCTCCCATATGCAACCTGGAGTCTGAGTACCCAGGTTTTTTCCTTTCTTTCTTGTGCATCCTCAGCATCCGTAAGAATTCTGCCTGCCAAATCTCAGGCTTTTTCTTGACACCTGATCATCCCCTCTGTTTTGAGTGGGGTTAAGTGGCTGGCATTCAGGAGCCTCTCTCACTTTCCATTTGCTGTCTTTGGTCTGCAGGCTAACAGGATTAAAAATCCTAAAAAATCTTGTTTCAAATAAGCAGATGTGACCCAGAAAACATACAAGAAATAGATCTTTCGAGTAGGAGAATGCCATTTTTACAGCCACTCCTTCAAGCAGAATTGCACTTCGAAGTTAGCATTAACTTCAGTTTCAGAGCTCTGCTTTAGTAATGAATATGTTTGTATTTCCCTGTCTGTTATGAAACAGAGGCTGTTAACTCTGTGTACCTGTCCACCTGGGTCAAGCACTCAATAAGCAATTCATTCTGCTTTTTTTTTCTTTTATCAGAAGCTGTCATCTTTTTGCTTTTTAATGACTTTAGGGGTTTAGCTATAGATGTCCATAAGTACTTAAATGTGCTACTTGCCTGTCAAAATGCTTTGTCCCTGGCTATGCCAGCATCTATCATTTGCAAGTTAACTCTGATAGTTATAAAAGATCTTTTCTTAGTTCCCTTGTGATGGTTATTCCCTTCTGGAGTTCCAGTTACAGCATGCCTTGAACATTGCATCTCCAAGCAAAAGCCCAGGATGGACTCTTTCCCTTACAGACTTGGGTATTTAAAAGATTTCTTCCAGCAGGAAAGTGGGTGCTTTCCACAAGAAGCTTCTGTCCATCTGGTGAAAAGATGCACCATGGTTTTTTTTTCACTAGTTGATATTTTGTTCTTGTGTCTCGCACACAAAAGTGTCACTTGCAAGCGCTGGCTCAACGTGATGTGACCTGGTGAAGGGAGGCACCAGCGAGTGCCAGAGGGTGGCACATACAGTGCAAAGGAAAAGAGGAGTGTCATTCCTAGGATCTTATGACATTTTTGATGTGCTGTTCAGAACTAAATGTTAAGGCATCTTCATCTTTTGCCTCCTGGGCAGACCACCTGCTCCTTTTTGTCTGATCGACAGGGAACTTGCAGAGAAACTCAGGTCAGAGACTTATTTTGTTTGATTTGCCCTCCTGTGTCTACTCTCTTCTCACCCCACATGTCCACACTGCAGCACAGTTGAATTTTTGGCTCAAATAGCTTGGACCAGCCAATTCCCAACTAAATTGTGACCTCCTATTGCCACCTCTTCCAGCAGAGTTTTTTTGGAAATCAGGAATGCTGCAGAATGTTCTTCCACAGTTCTTCCACGCTAAGAAAAGATCTTTCCTCTGCTTTGGAAAAAGACCTTCAAGTTGGCCAGCAAAAGCAGATCATCATAGCTGACCATTCCACCAAGCTTGTTGTTGCCCTGGATCTCTACAGTGCATTCTGAGAAGAAAATATCATTATCTCCTGTTAACCAAGAAATTATTCCACAACACAGAGTCTTTTGAAAGGGTTTCTCTGTACTCGTGCTTGCAGTCAAGGCTGAAATATGTAGCCCTCCATAACCTGACCAGATGGCAGTTTGCAAGCATGTATTTCTTCTATTTTCATTGCCGAATACTCTGCACCTTATGCTCTGAGGAGTTAGGTACAGAAATCACAAACAGTGAGAGAGATACTGTTAAGTATTGAAAAAAAAATGGGGGGGAAAAGCATGGATGTAATGTGCTCATGAGGGCTCTGTAATCTGCCTCTGCAGAGCTGCTGAATTTGCAGGGGGTCCGTGCCCTATAGCTAGAGCAGCTGGTGCGCTCGTATGAATCCACGCAGAGAAATGTGGAACACTTGTCCTTCGCACAGTCATCCAAGTATGCAGGATACAGAGTAGGTCTGTTCTCTGGTGAGTTGAGAGGTCTTGGAAAAGTAGGGTTTGCAATGGGTTTTTTTCATGCAAGCTTCTCGGAGAGCGCTGATTTATCTCGCAGCCAGCTGACACGTATGTGTGTGTGTGTCTCTGTGTGTGTGTCTGTGTTGAAAGATCTTTTTGAGCAAATGCTAAAGCTGGTGCAATGACAACCAGTTTCAATGGCTTGACTAGGACATTGCTCATTGACCCAGGGCTGTCTATACTGCTCTGTAATCCTGGCTTTAGCATCTATTAATTGCTCACTAACCCTTTGCAAACTATCTATAAATGTATCATTAATATAAATGTCTGAAGTTGAACTATATTATACTAATCATTTTTTAAGGTTGTACAACTACAAAATGATAGTGAAAAATGTTTCCCCTTAAAAGAAGCACTGTTGTAGTGAAAGTGAGTATTTTTGTTACTATTCTGGGTGTCAGTCACAGGAAGAGCACAGATTTGACTGCCTACTTCACTATCAAGCTCTTTGCTTCACATCAAGGCTTTTGTGAAACGATTTGCTCTTGAGCATTTGCTCAGCCTCGACAGTGAGGTTGCAAGTGTTTATAGCGATGGAAGAGACAGGCATTTGCGTCTTCCGTCGCTAAATAATTTCAGGCATCCCGTAGGAGCTGAGGATTTAAGTATGGCCAAGGGTCTCGTTCAGCTCTATTCTGAACTCAGGAGACAGCTCAGTAAAAACACTGTGATTTTTCTGTCCTCCTTTCATTGCTAGGGCAGCTCTACAGGAGCAGCCGCGGTGCAAGTGGACGTGCTCTATGTGATCAGTGCCGCGGCACAGTGTGAGCGTTGGGAGGTTGTGCAGGGGTGCTTTGCCAGTCTGTTTGCACTGAGAATTTCCCAGCAGACAGTCCAGGTGAAAGCCATTTCCACAGCTCGCAGACACAAACGGGGCTGATGCAGAAGACGCCAGGAAAACAAGCGGTGCAGCTCCAGAGCGCGCGTCTCTTATCAAACGTATCAGGATCCAGTCCTGAAGCTGAGTCGTCTTAAATCAGACAGCCCTCATCTTGTTGATGCAAATGCCCACATTCCCTGCCTGATGGCTGAGGTTATATTTAGCCATCTATATTAAATAGGCATGGCTGGCTTCTAGAAACAGTTTCTCATCTTGGACCTGTAGTTTTATGGTCTGAGCAATTGCAGGCTTTATGGAACATTTGTTGGTAATATTAATCATTTTTTACAGGTCTCACTGCAACTGTTAGTCAGATAATTAGATCAGTTGAACCTGAAAAACTGTGCATGTCAATTCAGGAGAATATTTTTTTTACATTAGTTACTGTATGTTAACATAATATACTCCATTATTTTGCTGTTTTGTTTTGTTTTAAGAGTACTAACTTATTCTTGCAACATATTCTTGCATCAGCAAAATAATGTGTTGTATAAAAGAAATATGTTTCCGTGTGAATATAGTATACTGTTTACTCTAGAAGTCATATTTTATTAATACAGTGTTTTTATTAATATAACACTGTCACTTCTTGAATTTTAATATTAAAACCAAAGGTCCTCTGATTTATGTATTTACCATCTGGCTAAGTTATTTAAGTTGCTTTTCCTTATACATTTATATGTTGTCCACCTCTTGCTATTTCTTTATTTATTCCATATCAGTATCTAACCACATGCACTGCCATTTCTGAAGATTTAACACTCTCTCAATCACTATGGAGTCTATGTCTCATTCAATAGTCATATCATCTTAACAGCAGATACAGTATGAATGGAAACAATGGACAGCTTTGTGACGCTAGTGAATTCTCCTGTTTGCTTGGAACAGAGAACACACAGAAAGCAGGCAGTTAAATCTACTAAGAATCACAGAAATAAATAGACATAAGAACATAGTAGTGTTTTTTTCACTAGAGAAAACTTCGATTTGTGGTCTTCCTCCCCAGCACGGGGTTTTATTCACAAAGAATGAAGTCTGTTCCCTGAGATTCACCACCAGTGACAAGCTGAGCTCTTGCAGAGATGTGGCTCTCATCGTCTGTTACGTTAGGAAACATTTATTCAGTGCAGGCAGCTCAAATCCATTACTTTAGGGGTTGATATATAAAACTTGCAGTAGGAAATAAAGTGCAAAATACATCTCAGGGAAGTTACTAAGATTTTAGTATGCCTTGAAAGACCTAGTGTATAATTTGGTAGTTTCACAAGAATCCAGATAATGGTGTCTGTACAGCAACTAATTTAATCCAAGTTAATGGGAGAGAGCTCCAAAGGTGGCATTTCCTGATGCAGTCACTGCGAGCAGGGAAGTTTGGATGCTGAAGCAGTGCCCACGTGCATCAATAAAAAAGCTTTCAGTAGCTTCAGCAGTGCAGGGTGAAGCCGAAATCCTGAATTCCTGATTCCATTTTCACCGAGCCCAAGTAACAATCCAGGGAAAACAGTGACAAAGCATCTGGATTTGTTCCTCACGTGGGACTGTGAAACCACCTGTGGGTGGTGTGCCAGTGGCTCTCTCAGTGATCCTGGGAGAGGGCAGAAATGAGGCATTCCTCTGAAACTGCCCTCTCCTCTGTGAGCCAGGAAATACGGGAGCTGGGGAATTGAGCTCTGTCTTTTGCTGATTCCCAGATCTCCTGATGTTTTTATTTTGCATGTAGAATATGACTGTGATGACATACTCATTAAAACAGAATTAGACCAATTATAACATCTATAGACCTAGCACACTGAAATATGTCAGGGTGGATTCCAAACTTTGGGCGTGTGGTGCTGTTACACACACCTTGTTCCAGGAGGGAATGTTGCATTTAATCAATACAGCTGCCCACTTTTTAAACATCATTATTTGCATAACAGTTGCACATCTGAAAATATTGATTGAAGCCATGGTGCCCAAGTACATATGCTTCATATTAACCTTTGAATGTCTTAATCACCTCATGGCCCACTTCCAGCCAAGAAACAGTAACATACCAGTCCTGGATTTACTTACGAAGTGCAGTTCATTCACAGTGCACAAATAGTAGGGCTGGACAACCCTTTTCTCTGCTCCCAGGAGTGCAAGGGAGGATCAGGGCAGAGTCTTCACTGAACATTGTAGTTCACTGCTTCATCACTCCAGATTAGTCCATCTTTATTCATAGGGTCTAAAACAAATCCCAGTTCCTTACCAGATCTCTTAGTTTAGCTCTTTCATCCAGCCTGTGTGTGTAAGAACTGAGACTCTTCCTTAAGAGAGAGATTTTTTGGAAGAAAAGCTGCTCTCTGCACTTTGAAATGGTATCAGGACTTGCAGGTGCAGTTATTTTCACGGGTGTTTGAGTTCTCTGTTGATTTGCTACTTTGTGATTCTTCTTTTTGTTCTGGATTGCTTTTTTTTTTTTTTTTTTAAGGAATTTGAATTTTATAGCAGACTACAAACACAGTACATTTAAGCTTCCATACTCATGCTTCTTTCTGAAATGTTTTGCTTTAGTTTTTTAACTGTCCTCATGCTGTGAACTTTGCAGATTTGTTTCTGAGTGTCATGTGCTTCTGCTACATCGGCATTGTCACTGTTATGGTATTTTTTCTTTCTGTCTGTTTCTTCCACAGGAGTTTAACAAGTAATCTGCCCAATGTGAATCTACCAAATGTGAATCTCCCTAAAGTACCAAATCTACCAGTTAACATCCCACTAGGCATCCCACAAATGCCTAGCTTTTCTGCACCGTCATGGATGGCTGCTATTTATGATTCTGAGTGTGTATTCAGTTCAAATTAGATCTCATTTAAATTTAAAGTAATCTTGGCATGGATATGTATTGTTTGTTTCTGTGCATTACATAAAACTTTAAAGAGTGATACAGTTAATTAGATGTTTTCTGAATGAGACACTAGTGATTTTCTGGCATGTGTATTTTGAGGGTTTTTTTGTATAAACCTTGAAAATTTGTCTCAACTCCCACTGAGAGTTTGAGCAAGTATCTTGTTTTACAAAATAGCTGTCAACAATGGGGCATGGTCTGAACAACATACAAACCACAGAACTTACAATGTGACATTATGTGTCTCAGCAAAGAGCATTGTCCAAAAGAGAAGATGAACCAATTTCAATGCCAGTCAACCAATTTCTGTGGACCAGATGTAGATCTAAAAGTGAATTTTGTTTAATGCAAGCTCTGCATTTCCCAGGTAATTTTTGTCTTGATTTTGATGAAGCAGTCTAAGAAAGAGGAGCACCCGGTAACAGTTTTTATTCATGTTGGGGGATGCCCCAGAGAGGATTAAATAGCATCATTACTGCCCGAATAATGCCATGACCAACTAAAGAAAGATATTTTCAATGTGAGTTTTAGATTATGGCTTGCAAAATCGGGCACCTCATAGGAACCTCGTGCTCTTTGCTCTGAGCTCCCTGTCCGAGTGTCCGGGCTGCATGTGTGGAGCTGAGGGGGAAGAGACCACAAATCCTCAGCACAGTTTAGGCAAGTTCTTTTATAGCAGATTTCCCACTGGGCAGTGTGGAGTGTGGTACACAGTGGGCTCAACCCAAATCTCATCATTTGAGGTATAGCTCATCTCCCAAGATGTCCTGGCACGGCAACTGTTACTTGTCCATTCTCCTTCTAAAATCCTAGAGAGTTATTTAGGGTTGGTGTAGGGTGCTCTCAGTCAGCACTATGGTGCTTTTCCTCTATGCTCTCACTTAATAGACAAAACTGAAGAACTCCCCCAAGAATCCCCTGGTCACTGTGACAGAAAAACCCTCGATTACATCTACACCTGGAGTCCACCAGAACGCCTCTGCCGTTAGTCTGGCACAGGCGGGATTGCAGAGCACTGGTAACGAACCAAAGTAAAGAAAACACTGATGTGAGACCTTTTTAAATAGATTTTAAAACCTTTTAAAATACTAGCATGGTTGTTTATGTTTAAAAGCCATACAACTCATATTCATGCTAAGATAGTTATATTAAAGGTTAGCTTAGGCAGTTGTCTGTAAAGAGTACTTGAAAGTTTTAATCTTTCTCTGTGCATGCTTTGTGGTATTGCCCTTGAAAAGATAAGAATCATGTAATGACAGAAAATTGGATAATTCCTCTGAAAATGCTTGAGCATCAATGGTATATTGCAAGCTGCCTGCGTGATTAGAGTAATTGTGGTGCTCACAAGCAAAATACGAACAGTGCGTTTTGGAAATGAATATACGATATTGTTTACTTGGATGGAGCCCTAATCAAAAGTGAGAAAAAGACTGAGAATAATTCTTTTAAAATTTTGAAACCAAATGGATGTCATAATATTGCTGTAGTAAATACCAATTATTGTATTTGTACGCATGCAATCACTTAAAATGTAAATTCATGCAGTTCCAAAACTGGGTTTAGACTGTTAAAGCTTGCTTACACCCAAGCACAGGTTTGAACTAAAAACTGGCGGTAGATGAACACGTGAGACTGTTGTCCAAACTGGTCCCCTGGCTAAAGCAAATGCCTGATTCTTTATCTTTTCATCTCCCTGGTTTCCTTTTACTCACCCTTCCCCTCCATCAAGGACATGTTACCTGTTGCTTAGTGTCAGATACGTTTCTCCTACAACCAAGACGATTCATTCTTTATCTCGTTGACTCTGCTAGCCCAGGATCCCGCAGGACCCCTCTGGCATGTTGGGACTACAGTTCTCACCTGGGAGTAGCCCTGTTTGCATTAGCTCCGAGCTCCTCTAGCATTAACTCAATGCAGCTGGCATCTGTCACAATAGAAACACCCTCCCTCATCTGTTTCTATAGATGATGTCAGCACAAGTGGTAATGCATGGTGTGTTAAATATCTTATAAATTACTGTGTTAGCATTAGTGGTATGCGAGGAGGGGGTTGAAACTCTTGAAGCTCCCTTGGTAATTGTTCTGGGAAAGAAAAAAAAAAAAAGTGAGGGAGAAGAAGAGAGGGAGATAAAAGGGTTATGGATGCATAAATTTCTCTGCACAAACAAAGTGCAATCCAGTCCTGTATTTTTATTCTGTAAGTGGAGGTTTGAGATATAATTATACTGTGAAAAGAGCTGATGTAGCTACACACTGCAGGACCAATGACTTCCATCTGGGCAGGGGTGTGGGTACAAGAATATATGCTTGGGAAAGAAATTCAGAGTTTTGTGGCAGACCAAAGTCGTTGCAAAATAAATTTTAAAAACTGGAAATTTGTTGTCCTGTAATTGCCTTTGCAAAGAAAAAGGTGCAGCGGTAAATCCTGCCAAAACTCCTGGATATGAGATGTACCCTTAGCTCAATTGACTTACCCCAATTTTTTTTCAGCTGTTCAAGAGATAAAGCGTGTCCTCGCTCACCACTTGTTAGCACTGTCCCTTACCTGGAAACGGGGCCGCACTGGGGGGACAAGGCAAACTCAAGATATAATTTGGAGGGGGGAGAATTGCATGAAACCCTAAATCTTAATAACTGCATACAGCCTGGTATGGCAGTTATTATTGATCAAGGATTTTCTCCCACAGTTTCTGGCCTTAATTCTTAATAATCACATACATTAATGTGGTTATTAACTAAGGCTGATTTTTACCATACACACGTTCCTCCCGTTAATATGTGTAACTCATGATGTTGTCTTACTCATCTGGTCTGGAAAGTTTTGTGGGTGATGACAGCAAGGTAGATTAGGCAACTGTATGGTAAAACTCAAAATCCTGATGGTGGAGATGGCCAGCGTTGTCCTGTGTATGAAACTGCTGTCTGCCTTACCCTTGTTGCAGGAATGGTCTCCACATCAGGTTGCAAAGACCCTGATGCCACTTCTGACTTTTGTTCTCATTTTGCCCTGCCAGCAATGGATCAGGCACCTCAGAAGATATGTTCTGGAAACTTGATGCCCTACAGACCTTCATTCGGGATTTGCACTGGCCTGAGGAGGAGTTTGGGAAACACTTAGAGCAGCGGTTGAAGCTTATGGCGAGTGACATGATCGAGTCCTGTGTGAAAAGGTTGGTGTCCACGAGTGAGCCAGGCGTGTTTCTCACAGGAGCTCGCAGGATGCAAAGCTTATTCCACCCTAAAAACTGGAATTCACCCCATTGCTGTGAATTGTGGACTCTCCTGATTCTGCCCAAGCAGGCACTTCTCTGTTGAGACTCTGGAAAGTGCTTATTCACAATAAGGCAGTAAATTACCCATTCTTTCGGTTTTTTAGGCAATTAATTATTTTCGGTGCCGCAAGTGAGGTCAAGTCTTTGTAAATGCAGACTGGTGTGATGATGATCACTGCTGAAGGCGTAGCCATAAGAAAGATGCCAGCACCCACCTAAAAAACAGAAATACATTAAAAAAGACCAAGAAAAAATGATTTAAAAAATGGGATAGTCTGTTGCTTGGCACACAGGTTTCATGTCTGCCGTTGATTGGGAAAAGCTGTTGTATCATCAGCCACATTATAGGATAGTTACCTGCAGATCTTCCAAAACAGAGATGTCTTTAAGCAACTTTTAGACATGCTGGCAGCTGTCATTTTGAAACCAAAATATTGAAGCTAGATTTCCAACTTTTCCACAGCAATTTATGTCCATTTGCATCAGAGGTAATGAGGCAGGAAGAAAAAATAAACTTTGTATTTCAGTGTGCAAAAATTCATAGACAAAGAGATGAACCAGAGGAAAAATGGGTACCAAATACAGCTGATAAACGCTAATATTAACTGCAATGTGTGATGAGGCTGTTCTGTACCACGATTTCCTGGCCACTCTGCAAATGTGAGTGCGGCATTTATTTTCAGTAGGATCCTCACAGTGTGGATGTGCAGTGTCAGCACAGGGGAAGGCACGTTCAGTCCCTGGGATGCAGGCAGGAAGGCAGACAGCTCGAGGCTTGTTCTCTCACCATTCTGGAATAAACCCCAGTGCATTTTAAGTGCAATGAGGTGCATTGCATTTGGTGTACTTGACATTGAGCAAGTCCCTCTTTATTGCAGCAGCTCATCTTTGGTGCTGTGTCTGAAATAAACACTGAGCTTAAGTCCTACTCCAGTTTTCAGGCTGTCCTTTAGGAGAAAACCCAGTGCTGGAGCTCTGCTCTCTGCTCTGCACCAGCAAAACTTATTTTCTCTGGTTTTTGGGGTTTTTTCCACTTGGAACTCAGGCCCCTTTACTGTCCTTGCAGCACAGTTATAGCTGCAATGATCTGTAGAAATCAGACCAAGTTAGCTCAGTGGAGATAACTGGGGAAAATAAGCAAAATTCCAGGTACATCTAAAGGAGGGTTTGTGTGCCTGGAAGCCGGGTGGTTTTTTTCCCTTATTTGCCTCAACCTTTCTACAAATGCATTGCCCCTCTGTAAAAACCTGGCCCGGCTTGTACTGGTACAACTATATATAATGGTTGTGAGCATAAGTAAGTAGGAACATGCTCCTTTCCATGAGGAGATGGAAAATCCCAGTCTCCTTGGGTCCTTTCAGTAATTATCAAGATTCTAGTCCCCGAGTCCAGGCTAAATCTGGCACTGGTAATTAAATCAGTTCAAATGCCACTGCTGATGTAAACCAATATGCTGCCTTCCCTATTTATATCACCTGCAAACAGGGCCTGGCTAAGGTTTCTTTAGCAATTTCAGTTTGACACAACATTTTATTTCGCGTCTGTCTCTGAACTGTTGAATCCATGGAGGAGCCACCCCGCCTTCCGCACTGGGTTGTATTTCAGGGCTGTCAGCAAAGCAGCCCTTGCAAGGAAGGCCTGTTAGCTAATAAATCCAGGCAGAAGGACCTATATACCAGCTCAGATCTGATCCCAAGAACGGGAGCTTCACGTTTGTAAATGAGTTTTTATTTGCATAACCCTTGGGGGATCGTTCAAGTTCAGAGTTATTCCTGAGCTGCAGCTGATATTGTTTGTTATTTCTAAATTGAAGCTCCTATGTTAATTTGTTGGCAGATTCTGCCTGATGTGATAATTGTTCTATGTTAGGTTAGATTAGTGAAGTACCTCTGGAATATGCAAAGGGGCTCTAAAGAAAGGCAAAGCAATGCCCACCACACTGTAAAGCATTCCTGTGTTAGAGTCAAAAATGCCTTGGTATTTAAAATATGACACAGGGTCAGATTTTGTAGGTTTTGGGCTGACAAAGCTTTTGTTGTATCATGGTTTGTAACTGCCAGGGATGTCAAATTTGCTGTCAGTGAAACCTCAGGAGAGCAGGGAGGTGTGTGATGTGAGTGTGTTCACGTGTGCACAACTGTGTCCATGCACTCTTTGCAGACATATTCTGGTGAATTTGTGTGGTGCAGAGAAACCACTTCTGTGAACTTAGGAAACAATTAAAAACTTCCAGCACACAAATACTATCATACTACAAAAAATGCAATGATCTGGCAGTGTCCTTTCAGTGAAGCAATGAAGGAGTTTCTGTTATTTGCAGTTGATGTCAGGGAGCAATAGGAGCTTCCTGCAGTGCAGCCGGCTGTGGTTATCAGTCAGCTAATGCAACCAAATTAAAGGTGTACATTGACACTGCTGTTTGTAACATCATCACACTGTTTATCAAGCATGAGAGAGTCGCAGTTTCCCTGAAGCTGTTGAACACTTTATAAATAGTGTGTATTCTGGAAAAGGGGTTTCTTTTTAAACTGGAATATCATTTTTAGTAAAAACACATTTGTAGCAATTGCGCTGTGGCACTCCCCGCAGCATTCAGCTTTCTGGCTTCTCAAACTCCTCTCAGTATTGTTTCACATTATTATTATTGGCTTCAGTATGTTCAAAAGCAACTGAAACATCTTTTTCTACTTTCCTTCACAGAACAAGGATTGCATTTGAAGTAAAACTGCAGAAAACCAGCCGATCAACAGATTTCCGAGTCCCTCAATCAATATGCACCATGTTTAATGTCATGGTGGATGCCAAAGCTCAGTCTACAAAGCTTTGCAGTATGGAAATGGGCCAAGAGGTAAAAATGCAGGTTCTTCCTTTCACAGCTTTTAAAGGCAATGTCATGAAATTTCCTGTCTCCTGTTGTGCTCGTTTCAGAGACGTTGTATCGTTTGTGGATTTAGCCTTCCATAGAGAGTGTGCAGATGAATGTACAGGGGGTTGCTCTCAAATCTAATGAATAGAAACATTCGGAATCCCTGTCACTTAGGAGTGGCTTTTTGCAAGGACTGTGGTATGCATACGGTATCTCTCAAGCTTGGTTGTTGCATGATGACCATAAAAATTGAGTCATTAACTGCACCTTGGAGCCAGGTGTCGGCAACACACTTTCTGTGTATGGCTATTTTCTGTAGACAAACATAAGGAAAACAGAACTGCCAAGTTGTTGCTGTGATGCATGTAAGGAAAAAAAAAACCAAAACCACAAAAATAAATAACTTCCAAAAGTAGATTGAAATTCCGGCTGCTTTGCCTTCCTCGAGTACTGGCTATAATCAGCACACTTGATCATTCTGGATTTCCAGGTTCATAATGACTCAAGTTTCCAAACAAACTTGTTTTAATTAATTGCTGATTTTTATTTTCTTCTGAAGCCATAGTTGCAGGTTGAAGTTTCTGTGAATTGATCTATGAATTAGAAAGACATGGCAAATTGGAATGAATTAAATGCATCAGAATGCTCATTTTGCTCCAGTGACTTCAAGCCAAATTGAATATTCATATACCAGTCTAGAATAAATTCACAAATACTGTTTGGCTCACCTATTCTGCTGCTTGTCAGCATTGCCTAGATAAGCCTTTTCACTACAGCTTTCCATGGTCAGATTTTGCAGTTAATCATTGCTAGTTGTCCCTGTGTTTTTTTCAGTTGTTCACCTCAATTTGTTCCTCTTAAAAAACATGCTCCAAAGGCTGCTGGACACCACAGGGCTCTCTGCCCTGATGTCAGTGGTGTTTGGATCAGATCCAGCTGTTCTTTTTATTTGTCTTATACATATTTCAGTTACAACATTTTATTTGTGACACTCACCTTGTAAGAGATTTCATACTGCCCATCATCAGGTCTTCCCTTGTCCTCCAGGTCAGCTGGAGCAGATCTTGAGTGGGCTTTTGTTGTCCAAACCTGGACATGAACTTCTCTACCATTTTCTGTTCCATATTCATACCCATTTGTCTCCCCAAATCCCTCAGCCTGCAGCTGCTGCAGCATCCACCTTGGCAGTGGTGGGAAGGTCCATGTTTGCGATACTCCCCACTGCAAACCAGGGTCAAGCCCTTATCCTGGCACAGTCCCTGGGGACAGGGAGATTTTGGAGATCACGCAGACTCTGATATCATGGCAGAGGAGGCTGATTGCATCCATAAAACTGTCAGGTTAAGTATTCAGATGGCACAAGACTGATAACATCAGCTGTGCCTGAGTATGGCAGGCACTCGCTGCATCTCTCCATGCTGACTTGTGATGCTCTCTGCTTGCCACAGTTCCCTCCAAATTCTGAGCATCAGTCCCGCTGCAGGTTTGGCCTGCTCAGACTGCAGGTGACAGGGGAGCAGGCGATGGCTCCTGGGCTGCAGCCGGGATCAGCTGCAAATCTGCCTGTGCCACTTCCAGGAGGATTTTGGTGCAGCCTCTCGGAGACAGCTGAACTCCTGTGGCAAGCAGCAGTTGCTGAGACATGAGGTTTTTAACAGATAGCTAAAGTAGTCGACCTGTAAAGCAGACATAAATTATTGGTGCTTAAGTTACCATTTAGGGCTGCAGTATTTTATACCCCGTCCCTTTTTCTTTTCTTTCTTTTTATGAGTGTTACTACCTCCCCTTCCATCCACTTGTGCCACTCTGTGTTCTGGCTATCTCCATCTCCTCTTCTTGAAGCTCCCTAAACCTGTGTGCCAAGATGGTCAGGCTGAGGGGCGTGAAAATTCTCATATAGATCTGTCATTTCAACCTGGGAGGGGAGGACAGAATGCCACCCCGCCTTTTCCAGTCCCATTGGAAATGATGAGAGAGTCAGATTGGCAGCAGAGGCATGGGAACCCGCGTTTCCAGCCTTTGTCTTCCTCAGTAATATGGGGACTTGGGTCTGTGCCTCGCTGAGCCCCTCCGTCCCCCCATCTCCGGTGTGCAGCAGCCACACAGGTCAGCACTGGGAGGAATGAGCAGGAAGGGAGGGACAGAAACTCTCTGATGGACCGTCCGTCAGTGCCGCAGCCAGCACGTGGCTGCTCCAGCCCTGTCCCTGTGCAGACAGTTCAGCGGCAGCAAAAAAGACTCACACTGCTCACCACCATGTTCAGGCAGGGCCTTTGGCCCAGACCTAACCGGAGAAGACGTTTTTGTTAGAAACAAACCACTGATTTTTCTGACAGTGCAGTCTGTACGTGGGCAGAGACTCTCTCAACACCTTCCTTGACCTTGCTCCATGGGTTCCTTCCCACCCCAAAGGCCTTCCCTTTCACACTACCTTCAGCCACACTCACTTTAGCAGATACTTGAATGCATTTTGCGAGCATTACCCTGTGAAACAAACACCCATCATTTCATTCCATTTCCTTGTCTCTAAAGGCAGCTGTTAAAACATTTGGTAAACATACTTTACCATCTTAAATATTTATTTTTCCTCTGAATTTTTAATACATCTAAGGGGATAAATGTATGTATTAAATGTTTCTCAGTTGGTCTAGTATGTTTCTATTTAATATCTAAGGTCAGATGGTCCTTAGAGAAATACAACGTACACACAATCTGTTACATGACAAGGCAAGATACTCATCACATAAAGTCAAGTTGAATCATTGTAGTGCACTGATTATGGATTGTAATAATTGAGCTAATAGAAAGCTGTGATGAACTCGATCGAGAGCGGGGGCTACGCTGGGTAAAGCAAACCAGCTCTGCGATCTTTAACCTTGAGTGTTTTCCTGAGGAATGTGGAAGGAGCTGTTGGAATTGCTGGTTTTGCGAGCCAGGCGTCTGTAGCAGCACCAGGCGCTCGCTTTCCAAACCGCCGCCGCCTCTGACCCCGTCCTGGCTGAGGCTCCCCTTTCCGAGGTGGAGCTGGGGCTGTGGCTCTGGTGGCACAGGGGGCACATGGCTGTGGCTGCCTGGGGCAGGAGCCTCGGCTCTCAGGCTCTGTCCTGCATGGTCACTGCCGGATGCCGGGGCTCACTCCGCCCCGGGGACCGCGGCTGCGATGGGAATGAGCACTCAGGGTGCTGCTACACCGCCTTGGTGCATGCACAGGCTCCTGTCCTGCTCTCAGAGCTGTGGTTTTATTCCATTGGGGCTCTTATTTGCTTTTGAAACAAGCTTGTAATTGGACATGCATCAGTCAGTGCATTTCACAGTGGATTGCTTTGCACATAGCTAGTCATGTTTGAGTTCAAACTCATGACTGACTTGATGAAAGCAGTTAGCTAAATGCTTGTTTGCAAAGTTTTACACACACAGAAAATGCAGTTGCAGAAGGAAAACATCATGGGAGAGACACCCCAGTATATGCACAACCCCTTCTCCATTTCCCTTAGGAAGTCCTGGCTGTGTCTGCCAAGCACATCAGCAGCTTCTACCTGTACCAAGCTGTTACAGGTCCCTGTCGCCCGCAGCTGCATTCCAGCTGTGCTGGGAAAGGCCAGGTCAATCCTGGGAGCTGATAAGGCCTAGCTCTGCATTAAAGATCAATCATAACTGTGATCCCGTAAGGGACTTGTGTATGTCTTGACCTGCAAAGCAGGACATGGGAATGGGAGCTGCCAATGCAAGTATCACCTGCTTGTTCGTGTATGTTTTCCCCGCGTGGGCCCAGCAGATCGCAGCCTGTGGCGTGGCGGTGCCGCTTTGTCCTCGTGCCCAGGTGAGGCTCTGAGTGCCCCCAGCCAGGCCTTGGGCTGGGATGTGCTGTGCCATTCCCCTGCCCTGGCCCTGCCGCCCCGGTGAGGGCTGTGCCCCGAGGCTGAACCCTGCCTGTGACAGCCGGTTCCCTTCCTCTTCGGAGCCAAATCAAACCGCAAGAGAGTGCCAGGTGTCAGCTACAATCCGGTCCCTTCCCGCTGTTTTACTGCCTGCAAATCCTACAGGTAGCGATCTCTGGTATTTCAGCGAAAGGAGGTTTTGACCCCATTTCATTTTCCATTGCTTATTGTTTCTGTGCATGATGCTGCTGTCTCATACGTCTCTTTTTTTAAAAGATTTTGGTTTATTTATTGTTTATCTTCATTTGTTCTTTTTCCTGTCTTTTGCACTTTCCTCTTTATTTCTGTCCCCAATCATCTGAAAAGTTTGCAAAAGAGTGGGTAAGTGTGTCCTACTTTTATTTTCTTTTTCCTGAATTCCTATATTAATGTTACTGCCGTAGAAAAAAATCCCCAAACTGTAGAGCAGTTCAGAGTAGCAATCAGACACTGAGACCAGCAGCTAGCATTTGTAAAGCCCTCACAGTCTTCCTTCCCAAAGTCTGATTAGTATTTAAAGCAGATTTGTCTCTTTCAATGTGATTTGATGTTAACATTTTAAAACAATATTAATGCCAAGTGGTAATGAATATAGTGACTAGCACCAGTGCTTGAAATGTTTGACTGAAAAATCAAATGTTTTGTGTTGGAAAGCAGTCATAATCAGTATTTTCTCAGTCCATTGAAAATAAGAATATACTGTATGTTTTCACTAATTAAATCTTGTATTGGAAACAGGTCTTTTCTAAATTAGTAGAAGACTGTATTTTAGTACCTATTCTAGCCATATTGCAGCTGATTGCATCAGAGCTCCCGAGCTAAGCAAGGTTTGGCATGTGCAGAAATTGGGTTGAAGACTCAGAAGCGCTGGTGCTGCAGGCACAGGCCTTGGTCAGCCTGTGCTGAGCGACCGCCACAGGATCTGCCATGGCTCGGGGCTGCACTGCCTGCTGGCTTTTGCATGGGACAGAAAGGCTCCTCGTGGTTTGTTGGGTGGTTTTTAGCTCTGTCTGACAGTACAAAACAGCAAAGCATTTAAACGAGTGCTGAACTCGAGCCGTGTGCCTGCTGAAGCCAGGGTAGCACTGGAGTGGGTGGGAAGGCTGCAGCACCGTTCCCAGGGGCTGAGCCCCTGGAGCAGCACATCCTCCCCATTCCCACGCCCGGGGCTGGGTGGTTTGTGGAGCCCTGGGGAAGGGCTGCCCGTTCCCCTCCAGCAGCAGCTGTGTCCCATTGTCCGGCACGATCCATGTGCCAGAGGGACAGGAGAGTGCCCACGGAAGGGGAGCAGAGGGGCTCCAGGGTCTCTGGGAGCACAGGGTGCTGGTTCTCACCGGGATGGCAGAGCCTCCCCTCCGACAGCCACGGAAGAGGGCAGGGTTTGCCCACGCTTCAGAACTGATGTAGGATTCTCCTGAATTCGAGGTCTCTCCTACAAGTGTAAGTAGTCACTGGCCACTGCAGTGGGGCCCAGGGTATTAAGCTGCATAATTCTTTGGTTTAATACTGTTGTATTGTGGCTTACCAAGGGAAGAGGCTGACAAGAGTGGAGCTGTTGGCTCTGATCAATGCTAATATTTTCCTCCCCCTCTCCTTTTATTTTTCTTTAGCACCAGTACCATTCAAAAATAGATGAACTAATTGAGGAAACCGTCAAAGAAATGATAACACTCCTAGTGGCAAAGGTAACCCTCGGCTTCAGGTGAAGTGATTCGCTGTTAACATTGCATCTTTAATATGTGCGTTTCCATTAAAATGTGACACATTAGGATGTTGAATTGGCTTCTTGTTTCTCACAGCCAAGATCATACATCTCCCAGTCCTTTCATGGTGACTCTTTGCTGATTAGGAACTGCGTGAGATGTAATACTCTGCTAGCAGGATTGCCATACTGGGCCAGGAGTGGTTTTAAGGAATGGGTGTTATGTTAATGGGGTAACACCCTGTGGTCAGTATCACCCCACGGCACCGGGGGTAGCTGCAGTCGGGGGGTGGCACTGCTAAATGCTGCTGCAGAGCCATTGGGGTGGCACGCAGAGGTGGTCACCACTCCCACGCACGAGGTTGTGTGGACAAAACAGCTCATCTTGTGCAAGATCGCCATATGCTCTCCTAAGAAATTAATTTAGAGGTGACAGTAGTGGGAAATACATTCCAAAATGTCAGGTTTAATTGTTTGGAAATTGTTTTTCGTCAGAGTCAGCTCCTGTAGCTCAGCTGCCAGCATTCCCCTTGGGTGGTTGTGTAGGTCTGGTGTGCTGTGCTAACACGGAGGGGAATTGGTATGTAAGGAGAAAGATGGTGGGGTGTATTTTCCTCTAGTTTCAAACTTTCTGAGAACAAGTCATCCCTATTATACAGCGGAGACCTTTAAACATAATCCGCCAACATATGCCAGTTCAATTCTTCTGCAAGAATACCCAGCTAGCTGCGTGCTTGCCACTGCATACTGGGAGCAGGAACCACAGCCCTCCCCACCCAGAGAGGCTCTGCTGGATTCCCCCACGCTGCACCCACCTCCTGTCCCCTGCTCCACCCAGGGCACTGAGGGTGATGCCCACTCAGCACCCAAAAGGAAGCGCTCCTTTCTCCCCACTCCCCACCCACTGTGCTCAGGGACAGGTTCCTTTGGCAATGCTGAGAGCTCCCCTGGCTTCTTTGGGGGTGACACAGATTTTTACATCATTGTCTGACTATTAAAAATAATTGCAATTTTTTTTTGTCTTTGTAGTTTGTCACCATTTTGGAAGGAGTCTTGGCCAAACTGTCTAGATATGATGAAGGAACTTTGTTTTCTTCTTTCCTGTCATTTACTGTAAGTACAGACTACAGTTTCCTTTCTTCTTTTTTTTTTTTTCTGAGGTGTAACCTCCTGCTCTCCCAGGACTAGATCATCTACATAATAATCCTTCCATTCTATAATGTTTGATCATTGTAACCCCCAGATGAATAGACAAACAACCTGTATGCAGATATACAGTACCTAAACAGAGTAAAGCCATCTCCAGCCCTTGTTCAGCTTGGTGAAATTTATTCTGTAGAGGATACAAATCGGGATGAAAAGAAACATTGCACTATACATTCAATTTGTTTCATTGCCACTTCACATGACAGGTGTGTTCTTCTCAGTATTCTGGTCGTAACGGTGACCATCTTAAGTAGTAAACAGCAAAACAAGGGAGATCTAGGGAGTGCCTATGTGTTTCTAAAAGACAACAAGGTATGGGAAAATGCCATGAGGTCACGAAGCACAAGGTGCCTCTAATGCCATATTTCCCTGGAACACTGCAGAAGCAATTCATAGCTCACCACATATTTCCTAGCAAGGTATGGGACCGGACCAATAGCTGTGCAAAACTGGCCTCAGTATCCAGCAACAGTTTAACAATCTGAGCTGTATTCCAGAAAAGTGTTGTGACAGCTTCTTAGGACAAACACATGGCAGCTGATTTCCAAAGGTCTTCTGAAAATGCCTGTGCCAGAAAGTTTACGAGAGTGTCTCTGTGCAAGCAGGGCTTCACTTCTCCCGGCTCTCAGACAGTTGTGCACCCAAATGCCTGTGGCTGGGCTGGCTGGAAAGTTGTGTTCACGTTTCACCCCCCGGCCCTGTTGCCTTCATGTGCAGCCTCTCCTGCACTCACTTGATCACAGAGACTGGGCGAGAGGCAGAAGGCAGTGCTCTGCAAACTGGGAAAGCTTTCCAAAATCTCATTTTGGAGTTGTCTTAGTTACTTGCAAATGTCTGCTGTTTGCTACTCTTGGGCCCTTTTGCCGAGTTTGAGGCAGTTTGTAGGATCCATTTAGAAATGGAGATGGATGTGGGAAGGCTTACCAGCAGAGGCAAGAAACTGCTCTTGGCAGCTTTGTGCCCACAGTCTGGCAGCTTATCTGAACCACCATGGGGTTCAAACTAAGCATTCTGCCTTTTCAGGTGTGCTGGAGGCACTCTGTTCTTCAGAGGAGACAGGAGGGGAGGTGTCCCACTCACTGCCCACAGTGCAGCTCTTCTCCCAGGATAATCCCTGGTGCTTACAGCCCCAGGGCTGTGCTCACCCCTGCTCGAGGGGATGCAGGATATGGCTTGGGCTGGATACCTGCATACCTCCCCTCATTCCAGAGCTGTGGAGGGTTAGGAAATGCTTGTGTGCCAGCAGCAGAGGATGTGGAGGCGGCGGCTTTCCAGGCATCGGAAGTACCAGCATCAGCCCGTTAGACAGTGTAATGTGCAGCCCTTCCTTCCCCGTGAATCCAAGCTGTTCCTCGGTTGATGCTGCGCTGCTCCCACCACATCCTACTGTTTACGCTGCCGAGTGCTGCTCCCTTTGATTGCTGAGCAAAGCCCCGGCTGCACCTGGGCTCTGGGCACCCCTCAGGACCAGCACTTGGGTGCACAGGGTTCGAGCATCCTCTCTGCTGCTCCTCAGACACTTACTGACAGTTAACTGCCCCAGCAGCAGCAAAACAGTCTGTCCCACTCCAACAGCCCCACAGCCTTCAAACATGGTCCCAAAGCCTCAATTTCCTGAGTTTTCAGTCAGGAAGGGATGTGTATCCAAATAGCTGCTGTGCGTGGTGTGTGCATGTCTCCGGGAAAGTGTTGGTCCCTCGCCCACAGCAAGTGGGCTGGGCACACGGCAGAGGAGCAGGATTGCTCCTTCCTGGCAAAGGGACGTCTCTCGCTTTGGCCCCATATTTGCTGGGGGCCACTGGGAGAGGAGGCTGAGGAGCAGCCTTGACCCCTTTGGCACTGGGCTTAGCAAGTCTCCTCTTCCTGCAGTAGTAATGTGACTTGCTGTGTTTAGTCTTTGCAGTGATAAATACAGAATCTCTCTCTTGTTACAGCATGCTTGCACCACCTCCCACGTTTTCCCTGTCTGAACAAATACAACAAAGTGTGATGGTCCAAGCCGCTGAGCTCCAGAAAGCATTAGTCTCCCACCCCCTTCCACCGACTTCTTTCATCGCGTGTTTTCCAGGCGCTCTGCAAGTGACATGTACTCGGGGGTCTTGTGACAGACAGTTTTATCACCTAGTAGGATATCCTCATTTCCAATTCTTGCCTCGAAATTCAAGATAAAATTAATGCATCTGTTGTCCTAATAAATTCTCACTAGCCACTTCTCCTTGCAGAGCACTTTGAGAGGAAAACACCCTTCTAAATTTGGCCAGACTTTTTTTTTTTCTGTTTGTTGCTACATTTCAGTGCATTTTGGCGGCAGCAGCCCAGGCCCTGGCTGGGTGTCTGCATGTGCAGATCCACTGACTCTCAGGAATGCCAGCTGCTAAAATTCCCTGTAATCTGGGTGGCCTCTGTAGGCAGAGCATTACACCTGTGGTAATTATAACCAAAGATCCCATGCTACCCAAGGGAGACAGAAGCAAAAGATCTTATTTTTGTTCTGCGCAAAATTTGTATGGTAAACTGAGACGTTCCATGGCAAAGTCACATACTTTGTGAAAAACGGCAGCCTAGCAAAAATCACACAACATCCGGCAGTTTGGAAATTTCACTAAATGTAGCCAAATCTGAGTTTAAAGAAAAACAAGTAATTATTCTGATTAAAGGGGAGTGGGCAGGAGAAGCAGCTCAGTTTTTTTGTGGGTGGAGGGAGGAGATCGCAGGAAGCTGAGTTATTCTTGTCGCCTCTTGGCTTTGGAGAAGGTAGTTTGAAAGTGGCACTAAGCTGGACCCAAGAGTGCTAAATCCACGCTCAGCTGGCAGGTTTGCCTCTCTCAAATATCCGTGTGATATTTGAAGGTGCAGGTGCAGCCCTGAGCAAGGACCCCAGCTCGAGTTCTGAGGCTGTTGAGCCACATCGTTTTCCAGGCGTTCCTCCTGGCTGTTGGGCTTTGCTGCTCAGAAAAACTGCTGTTTTGGTGCTCGCATGGGCACCCTGCCTGCGTGGCTGTGCCATGCCTGCCTGCTCTCCTGGAGCCGCAGCCGCTGGGTGGGCTCCAGCTGCCTCCTGCACGGAGCCTGGGGCTCCCATTCCCCAGGAGCTAGGGATAGCACTTCGCTGCCTCCCAAGAAAGTTGTGAGGATAAATGCAGAGAAAGAACGAGGTGTCCAGACAGCTGGCTGGAAATAGGAATACCTGGAGACGAGACAAGTGTTTGCTCTGGCGCTGCTTTTGCTGCCTCCTTCCCAAGCTCCTGTGCTGGGACGTGCCCCGTCCCCCCAGAGCCCCTCGGGCAGCCAGACCTGGGGTCACACTGTGGCAGCAGGCGCTCGGTGCCCTCCTCCTGCCCTTCCCTCTGTTCTTGCCCCCCGGCTCGGCAGCCCGGGCGCTGCCAATACTCGCCGCGTTCACCTCGGCAATTACCACCAGTCTGGTCTTTTGTATCGCCTCATTGTGCTTAATTATGCACCCCCCACACACACCATATGAGTGCTTCCACCCACTCTCACATTCTGTCTCACACATACATTCATTCTCTCATTCGGGACACATAATTTATTCATCCCAAGATGCAACTGTGTGCGTGTTATATTTAGGCTGTTTTAATGGTAGCTTTAGAAATATTTAAAAGCAGGTGAGCTTTTACACCCAAACAAAGATGGCCGGCAACGCTTACCCTAATTAAAAGCAGAAGCGTTGTGGAAAATCCCAGCCATACTCTTTCTAGACACTGTGCCTTATGCTACAGTGGGAAAAAGGTCTCTGTGGCCAGCTGGGCACTGCTCAGTTGGAAGAGTTGGCCCTGACGTCAGGGGCCACCCCGCCTCCTGCGCCAGGCAATGTGCACCCTGCCGCATGGAAATCCACAGACAAAGTCAGTCTGGGGTCTCGCGGATCCCACCAGCTTGTGGGGACACCACAGGGTGCAGTGACCATCTCTGATACCCTTCCTCCAATAGCATCTTCTCAAAAGGGAGGAAAATCAGGGGAAAATGATGTAGCTGTTCAGTCTGGGAAGCTTCAGGGCACTTCTGCGTGGCCCAACATGGTCTGCATCAGGGCCAGCAAAAAGGGGGAAAATAATAATGTTTGTTTTGAATTGGCTGATGTAAGGGAGGAACTGCAAAACCCCTCAGAAAACCCTCAGCCTAACAGGGCATCACAGAATGGTTTGGGTTGGAAAGGACCTTAAAAATCATCTCATTCCAGCCCTCCTGCCACAGGCAGGGACACCTTGCACTGTCCAGGTTACTCCAAGCCCCATCCAGCCTGGTCTTGATAACGTCCCAGGCTGCAGCCTGCACAGCGGGGGGAAGCAAGCACACCATGGGCAGGGCAGTGGGAAGGGGGCAAAATTAGCGTCCTTCGGGTGCTTTCTTGTGCCAGGCTTGGTACAGGCCCCTGCCAGCCTCACCATGCCATCCTGCCCCCGCTGCCAGGGGAGCTGCCATCACTCCTGGGAGCTCAGCTCCCAACAGGAGAGACATGCAGTGCCTTGGGAGACACGTGGCATCAGGTGGAGAGCGAGGCCTCCGAAGAAAATAACGATGTCTTCTTACGAACCCCATCTTCCCCCGCTCGCTGAAGTAGAAGAGGGAGAAGCACAACTCCCACACTATCATCTGTTGCTATTAGAGCTTTAGCAGCAGTAAAGTTACCTCTCAAAAAAAAAAAAAAAAACCAAAAAAAACAACAACAACAAAAATATCACCCTTTTAGACAGGAAAGTGAGTTTCATCACCCTTTTCAACCTACTCAGCATTATGTTGTTCCAGTGTTGGCTGGAGATGGTCTTACAGAGATTAAAGATAAAAACAAAGACCTGAAAAGGTACTGGTGGTGTTAACTCTTTTCTTTTTCCTTTTACAGGTGAAGGCTGCTTCCAAATACGTGGATGTACCCGTAAGCACAATTTAAACAACTTCTGTCATAGTAATTTGCATCGTGCTTTGGTTTATGGCATGTGTAGCAACCCACATTATGCATTAACAGCCAAGATTGAGCCATGGGCCTTCCTACTTCTAACATTCGAACTGGAAAGAATATTTCCATTATGTTAATAATGAGCAGTTACCCTCTTATGGAGACCTATGAGGCTGTTTAGGCAACAATTTGCAGATGGTGTCAAAAAGGTACCATATTTATGCAATTGGCTTGAATCACATTTGGAAAAAAAAAAAAAAAACAGGAGCAGTGCATTCTGTTAATTCTTCATTTGGACTTGTACAAATACAGTATAATTTCCAAACAAAAAGGTCCAGACATGTTAGAACTGAGCCAACACACATCTAACACATTAGCTAATCTATTTTATTTTTGTTCTTCTAATTGTTGGTTTATTTTACTCTTTTGGAAAATGACTTTTTTATTACTTTTGGGGAAATGGTGATGAGCTAGCAACATGTGTTTGGGAAATTGTTAATGAAAATAATTTTTTCCATTTTTCTGTAATTGGTGTAGGAAAACTGTACATCGTCTCCTCTAATTAGACCTTGATTCATAAGGAAAAGAGCCCTTAACGCTCTTAGACAGAGTACTTAACTTGCCAGAAGTTTACATTTAAATTAAGTTGAAGTGCAATATATGAATATTGGCTGGAATAAGGGGTTACTGTAACATTTACAGGCAGAAAGATCCTGAGAAATTGCAAATGAAAAAAGAGTAGATCTTAGCATACCACACCAGCTCCTGCTCCCAGTTAGACTGGGCAGTGGAAATCAAAAGTAACTCAGTTGAGTTTGGTGATGTGTATGTATAATGTGTGTATATTTAATGCAGATGGATTGTTCTGCATGCTCTCATGTGATAATGTGATAAATTTATCAGACATCTTGGACCACATCATCTGCATTTGGTGTTTCCATCTCTTTAGCTCAACCGAAATGTTGCCTACAAAATTACTGTATCTTGAGCCCAGCATGGAAAAGACAAACTCTTGAACAGTAAGAGGTGTTGCTTGGTTTAAAATACCCCAATGCAGATCTTGGCATCCTGTTCTCTTGGAATAGTAGAAAAAAGATACTGAGAGCATTGGGAAGAAAACCTCAGAATTTATTTCTTGCCCTGAAAATGTGGAGATCCTTCAGTTGAAATTCCTAATTGTTTCAGTGCATCTTAAATATTTAGTAATCAGAAATTTGAGCACAAAAGAGTTCTTTTAAGTAACTCCTAGGGCAAAGCATGGCCTTCTCTGAGGCCTCTATGTTCCTGGAAAGTAAAGCATCTCCAGGGAAGTGGTCTCAGTAAAATGCTGTGTAACTCTTTCAAGCTTTTCCAAAAGCACTGCACCTGGGACACCCTTGGGAGGTCTGCAGCAGGGTCTACTCCCCTCCTTGAAGCCAGGCAGATGCAGTTCTTTGTGTAAATCAGAGCAGAAATTATTCACCTGCTTCTGTTTTCAGTTGTTTCCCCACCTTCCCCTGGAAACGAAGCCATGTTCCAGTGGCTTCTTGATAGCCTCAACATTTTTGATGAGCTCAGCCCCACACAGCTCCCAGGCCACCCCATGGTCCGTGAGCCACTGCCTTTCCAGGGGAAGGGCAAAGAAAAACCTGTTTGACTGGAGGACAGAGGGGAATTCCTGGTGTTGAACAGAAACCCATCACTTACATCTAATTCCACAAATGTTAGTTAAATCTAATTCCATAATTCCGTTGCAATTGTCTGGGTACAAACCAATCCATCTAATCCCGCCTTGGAATGGGCACGATCAGCAGACTGAAAATTGCTTGAAAGTGTAACACTTGACTACTGCCACATTTGTGTTGTCCTCATTGTTTTTCAAATTAATACCTTGTCATTGTTGCAGTAGGTGTTAAGAAATGTCACTGCCTTCCCAAGGGCCAAGCACTGGCCCTTTGCTTGATAATTGTTTGCTTTGTATTAAAAAACTCCCTTCCTACTGCTTTCCAAACTGTCCTCATTTTCACCCTGGAAATTACACGGATGTGTTAACTAACTTCAATTTACAGCGGCTGACAATCGTATCTTGCAGAGAAATGATACTCTGTGATCTGAGGTAAATCACAGTAATGGAAACTAATGACACTAGTTATTAACAAACTTACAATGTGCCACACAAATTTAAGGTTTTGTGGCAGCTCTTGTAATGACTTGTGTTACTGTATTTTAATGGGTTTCCTTTGAGGTAAGTTTGAATCCAATATACAAAGCAATGTGAACTCAAGATTTTTTTTAAAGTATTTTCCCATCCAGCTGCTTTAAAGCCATGCTGTTATCCCCAAAATCTTTTTAAAGGCTACCCTTTAAAAATCAGTTAAATTCTGCAGAGAGCTGTAGAAATGTGCCATCAGGTAAGTGCCCATCAGGTAAGGAAAGGGCAAACTGCAGGAGGACAGCAGGAGATGGAAGAGAAGGAAAAGCAGTGATGAGGCTGCACAGAGGAGCTGCCCCCTGCATCACTATTCATGTTTTTCTCTCTCTCTCTCTTCTCTCCTCCATGCAGAAGCCAGGAATGGATGTTGCTGATGCCTATGTGACATTTGTCCGCCACTCTCAGGATGTCCTGCGTGATAAGGTCAATGAGGAGATGTATATAGAAAGGTTATTTGATGTAAGTAAATGCCTTCTCCTCCTTGGACACCAAGCAGGAGAGACCCAAAATGTGACAAAATAAGACAGGAGGATAAGTCACATTTTGAGAAAATTTATTGGTTATAGCCTTAAAAAATAAATAAATCTTTCCTTTCTTTCTGACTAAAGCTCGTATCTGCTCTCTGCCTGCTTTAAATCTCTACTCTAGTCTACTGTGTCTTAGTCTGTCTGTGTGGGTCTTAAAGAAACAGTAACTTCTAAGAGAGCTCTTTAGTATGTTTAAGCTTGTGTAAATTTCTCTGTAGCAGAACATCTCAGTCATTGTTCTCACTGTTAAAATTTGAGCCAGGTTTTTGGCAGATGCCTTTGCTAAGGGCCATCTCTTCTGCGCATTTTGCATTGTTTCATTGACAAGCACTCCAAATCTGACAGGAAATTAAACATACTAAACTTTAATTTTAAAAGCTAATCAAAACAGAGCAGATTATGAATGGACTTTGATATAAAGGAGGACCATGTCATGGTGCCTGACACCAGATGTAAATTTGAGACATGGTCTCCTTGATGAAGATGGCCCGGTAGGAACTAACCCAGATGTTCACAGCTAATTTTCAGTTGCACAGGATCAATTTGTTGGACTGTGAGAGAACAGTGACCTGTGATGCCTGTTTTTTTTGGGTTTGGATGCATGTTAAAAATATCTCTGTTTCTGTTGCTCTTGTTTTGTTACAGCCTTTCTGTCCCTGTAGCTGTTCTATAGTGAAGGTTTTCTGTTGATGACCAGCCTGTAGCATTAGTGTTTCAACCTCTCTAGGGTATTTGTCCGTATCTCAATTTCTGTTTGAAGCAACTTCTGTCCTTTCCTTCCTTCCTTCCTTCCTTCCTTCCTTCCTTCCTTCCTTCCTTCCTTCCTTCCTTCCTTCCTTCCTTCCTTCCTTCCTTCCTTCCTTCCTTCCTTCCTTCCTTCCTTCCTTCCTTCCTTCCTTCCTTCCTTCCTTCCTTCCTTCCTTCCTTCCTTCCTTCCTTCCTTCCTTCCTTCCTTCCTTCCTTCCTTCCTTCCTTCCTTCTCTCAGCAGTGCCATTTCTCAGTCTCCTGGTTCTAGAACTCTAACAGCCTTCCTTGCTTTCTTTACTCACCCTTTTGCTTCCTCAGTGTGCAGGAAAAGCTGCTTTTCCAACCTCCTCCTTCACTCAATACCTCTCTTTCTGCGCATTACCTGTCCCTCAGAAGCCTCTTCCTCCTCTACAATTCCCACTCTTTCTTTCCCCCATAGCTTACCAGATTAAAATGGAACTTATCTCTCATGTCAAATGTTTTATCACATTATACCAAGTGGCATGAATTAAGAGTCAAATAATCTTACTGTGTACATCTACTAGCATGACCCATATCCACTGAGAATGCCTCATTCATGCACAGAGCACAGCAGTGCCTCCTCCGGGCTCGGCTCGTGCTCGCTCCGGGGAGAGTTTGCAGCACGAGCAACCAGACACAAATCACCCATCAAGCAGGCATGGGGAGAAAAAACAAAACATAAAACAAAAGACTGTCGCTTCCATCTGCAGCGGGCCTGCGAGTGCATTGCTCGTTTGTGTTGAAATTTATTCCATGAGCAGTTAAATTTCCAGAGCTCATCTGGACTGTTCTTTTCAATGCCCACACTGCCTTTTCCCTCATCCTTTCCCTATGATTCACAGTTGGTGTGTTTGTACCCTTTTGGGCCATTATTTCCAATTTTCAAAAGGCTGTAATTAGCACAAATATTGATTTCAGTTTGATCCACTCATACTTGGTTTTACCAAGCTGTATTTTAAACAAATTAACAGTTGACATGAACAAAAAAAAAAAAGAGCAGCTACCTTGGTGGAAAGCAAAAAGTGCATAACCCTTCTTTCCCTCCCTGCCTTCCTCAAGTCTCCCTGGTCCATATGGGATTAAATAATCAGGGGTAGAGTTTTTACGTTGCTCTGCCTGTTTTGACCTACACTGGCTGCAGGTGGGAATTGCAGCATGTGGGAGCTGTTCCCATTCCTGTTCCCATTCATGTTCCCATTCCTGTTCCCGTTCCTGTTCCCATCCCAGTGGGATGGCATTGGGATCTGATGCCCCTGGCATGTTTGCATGTGTCTCATGTACGTGAGTGTGAGCAGGGCGAGCTGTGGGGCGGATGCTTTGGAAGGGGGGAGTGGGCTGTGCCAAGCCCTTGTCACCCAAAAACCGGAATTACGTTTTGAGCAGTCGCGTATCGTCTTTGAAAGGTTGCAGCTGAAGGAGCTGTTGGCTCCTGTGGTCAGCTCCCATCATGGCTCAGGTGCTCCTGGTGGGTCAGCACCAGCACAGGGTTCACGTGGGGCTCACCAGACCCCATTTGAGTTGGTGCTGTTTGGGTAAAGGCAGGAGCAAGTGCTTAACTCCACGACTGAGCTCAGACACAGCCCTGCAGCCCTTGGCCCCTCTCTCCTAACCCAGCAAAGCAGCACAGCCATGGGGTCTTTAAGCTCCTTTGGTCTTATTTTCCAAGGATGTTTTAGATACTAACTACCTCTTTAATAAGAAAGAGAAGAGGAATAATCAAAAATGGTATTTATGATGCTGAGTTAGAGTTGGACCTGATTTTGTTCCCTCTTCCCCCAGCATGGCAGGGGAGCAATCCTCTTAGCTGCAGTTTCTCCAGGCAATGAGATTATTAACCCTTTCACGGCCAGCTCCTCGGCTGTTTCAGTGCAGCAGGGCTGGCTCGCCCTGGCCAAAGCTCCATGCAGTTTAGGGTGTTGTATGGCAGTAGGGGCAGCCAACAGCTCAAAACTGGCTGCAGGCAGGTCCTGTGCTGCCAGTGGGGTCACAGGAGAGACACTCACAGTGTGGCTACATCCCCTTTCTGCAGCCCTGAGCAGTGCAGGAGCAGAGGTGCACAGTGCGAGGTCGTCTGGTGCACGTTCTGTGAGGTTTGAACTCCTGGGATATTCCTAATCCTCACACATCTCTGCAATTCCGCCGTGTGTTCCCATTTATTCCCAGTTTGTTTCCTCCCAGGAGGAGAGGCTGCAGAGTGTATTAGGCCATGTCCCCAGACAAGCTGGGTTAATTTGTCTCTTCTTGGCATTTGCTGTGATTTCTTACCTTAGAAAGCATCTCTTTTCCCCTGCATTGCCTGACTTGCTCGTGCCTGCAGAAAAGGTCTCTTTAGGAGATACTTGTGTTTGCAGCAGATTATTGTTATATTTCTGTGTGGTCTCTGTGTTAATCCTCTTAATTCTGCAAATTAGTCAGGATGGGTTTTCCCCCCCTCCCCGAAATAGAGTCATCTTAATTTTAAAAATCTGTATTCTTGGGATCATTGAATGAACAGATTGATCGTGGAGTTTTGCTGGTAATCAAAACCTAACTAGCTTTTTGGCAGTGCTGTTTACTGCAGAGTAACATGACTTATTTACTTGGCCTGGCTCACTAATTTGGTAACATTTAAAGCTAAAACACTGTAATAAGGCCATTGGTAGAGAGCAGTGGGAGCAGAAAAGTTTCAGAATAGCATCGCAGCATCCACTCCCTGTGCTCCTGTGCCTGGCTGGGTGCTTTGGGATTTAAAACCCTATGGTACTTTACACACAATGCAGAAGGGTCACAAACTCTGTGTACTGCCTGATAGGAAGCAAAATTTTATCAGTTTTACCCTGGAGAGGGGGCAGAGTTGACGTGCAGAATGGAACTGTTTATAGGAACAATGAGGCAGAAGCAGGTGGGTGTATCTTAAACATGGGAAAATATCTTCAAAGCGATCTTGAGTCTTCAGACCAATCCTGCAAAATTCATGTCCCCTTCAGCTCAGGTCACTCACAATATCATAGGATCAGAGTTTATACATCCGTCATTTTGTCTGAAGGCAGTGGGAGTTTTACTTGTGAGGGTTGTGCCCTTTGGCAGAAGTTATTTCTAGATCCATGTATGTGTGTATATCTTTACAAACACCCTTTGATACTCACAGTATAGGTTTCAACCCGTCACAACATATGTGATCCAGAAAGTCTATGATTGACTAGTAGATAGTGTGAATGCCAACCTTTCTTCCTCATAAATTGGTAAACACTAATGTAAAACATAGGGTGACTATTTCCTCCCCAGCCACAGCGAGTAGCACATACACAAAAGGCTACTGAACATTGGGTGAGCTCCCTGAGCTCCTGTGAATTCCAGCATCCTGATGCAGTCCCTGAATAGCGCAGATGGCATTTTTCTCTCTGATGATTAATTCAATATCTTACCCAAAAAAACAAAAACATGCTTTTGATATGAGAGATCAAAACACCAAGAGAAGCTCCTAAGATTGCGAGGACCTAAAAAAAAAAATTAATTTATTTTTTTCCTCCTTGTACTTCTTGAAGACACCAGCCTGAGTAGAAGATAAGGATTAAAACAGATGTGCTTAGTGCTAGTTCATCTGCTTAAATCTAGCAGTCTCTGAGATCAGTGATTAAAAAGCCATCTCTAACTTTGATGAAATCCACTGCAATGGTAATTCTGCGTCTCTGATCGCTGTCTTATGGGCCTCATGTCTGCCTAAACCGGACATAGAAAACATTTCACTGGAGATGATACATGGATTATATGGGTCAATTATACACTTAATCTGCCTTCTGGGGATTAAGCGTGCATGGATTGACCCCGCGTATTTGGCTTGTCCTTGGCAGTTATCAGATCAGGAAGGTTGCCTTTACCAAAAAGTCTGGTAAGAACTTAATCACGCAGTGATATCGCCCGCCGAGGTGGCAGCAGCCACCGTGCTCTTTGCAGAAGGCAGTGTTACCACTTCACTGTCACTGCGAGTGCTCAGCTCCCTCGGTCTGTGTCACAGCCGGGATAGCAGACGGAGAATTTACTCCTGAAACGAGGAACGAGCCTGTTCTTCTCTGCAAGACGGAGACGGCTCTTAGTCTTGGTGGCAGGGTGGGATCAGCGGGGTCTGGCAGGTGTGGCAGAGAGGGCAGGGGGGAGGCCAGGGTTTGCTCTGCCCTGGGCTGTCCTCGGTGCAGAGGAACAGTCACTCCAGGTCCTCTCCCAGCAGCAAAGGAGAATCCATGGCTCATCAGCTAGAGGAGACCGCATCTCCTTCCCACCACCTTCAGGCAGGCAAAAGCCCCTGGCTGAGGCTCCAGCATCAAGCCCTGTCCCTCAGGCTCAGCTGACTTGGGCTTTTAGGAAGCCCCGGTGATATCCCAAGGCTGACGTTGTGTCTGGTGGATTTTGATGGATTTTGGTTTCCTTCCCTAAGGCAGGAGCCCAGCGGAGTGCTGAGCCTGGAGACATGGTGCAGGACTGTCCTCATGTTTCCAGAGCTGGCTGCCCTTGTTGGTATCTGACTTCTGAATATCAGACATAATGAGTTACAAGGATGCAGGACACTGTGAGTGTCAAGAGTTCAGCAAAATCCTTACACACATTTCCAGAAGCCCAAGTGAGCACTGTCACTGGAGGATCCACAGGCAGCACAGCATATGTTTCAGTACCTACACATTCGGAGCCTGAGAGCACACCTGAGTATATTGAAAAAATGCGAACCACAGCTAGATCAGTTAATTTAGCAAGTCCTCTGCAGACACTGAGGCATTAGCTTATTCTTAAAATCAAAGCTTTTGCCCTCAGCAGGGTTACTCACTTGAATTTTGGCAGCTCCTTCCAGGCGTGCTTGCAGGATCATGGCATTTCTTGCTAGACCGTAAGCCTTGCGCAGCACAATCAAATGCCAAAACAGAGCCCTTCTCACCCTCCCTTCTCCTTCCCCTCTTCGATCTCAAAAGCCTGGTTGTGAGTCAGTGGAGCTACTCACTGTGAGTTGGAATTACTCACAGGCGGCCGGGTTGCAGGATCAGGGGAAGAACGGATATCAGGCTGCACGCTGGGCTCCCATCTCGTATCTGCTTGTAGCCACACTCACCGCTTTCTCTTAGACAGACAACAACCTGTTTCCCTCCTACGCAGCTAGACTGCTCATTAGGGCACTAACTCTCTCCCACTCCCATCCTGATATGGCCTCCACAGAGCTATTTCTTCTGCGTTGTTTTTTGCTTTTTTTTCCCCTCTCCCCCCTTCCCGAGTGAGTTGTGAGATGAAGACAATTAGGCACATTGATCTCAAGGGAGTGCAGCTTACTTTTCCCTCCCTGTGGATCTTTGGAGGAGCCGGAGCCACGGAGCTTTTGCTGCCCTTTGGAGGCTTGGCAAGGCTCAGACCTGGACCTGGAGTTGATCTCACTGCAGGACCTTTGCTGGGAAAAAAGTAAAATTATGGTGGCAGTTGTCAGTGTATCTCCTAGGGGACAAATTCTCTTTGTCCTGAGGGGGTATGGAGTGCACTGTCCTTCTGCAGCCTCTTTTTCTCCCCATGTGCCCTCGTGAAGTCACGCAGGAGTGGGCAGAGGAGCTTAGCACTGACACCACTCCTCAGAGCCAGCCCTTGTCCTTTGATATTCCCCTCCGTGAGCTTCACACGGCCCAGGCAGGCACTAGCGCGTGGCCTCCCGGCTTCCCCTCAGCAAGCCTTCTTTCCTGAAGTGCTCATTTAAGTAGGCTCCATTTAATTTATTTTAGGGAGAGTCTTAATAAAATAAGTCCTAGATCTGTCACTGGATTTTACATGCTTGTAAGGGGTTTTTTCCCCTCCTAAATGTCTTTATCAGAACAGCTTTTCGTGTTCCAGTAGACATTTGGTTGAAGACAGTTAATTTGATTTCTTTTCCAGAGGAGATTTTCCATTAATCATTCTAAGAAGGCAGACTGATTGCTCCGTTACGTTAAGGTCAGCCTAGGCTTGCTAACATCATCCGCACCGTGCTTTTGAGCGTCAGAGATTTGTGTTTTGGGGCTGGCACTGACTGAAAGATCATTTATTTCCTGGTAGATGTGAGTAGCCAAGGTTTTCAGGAAGCAGGAGCATGGAATCCTCCATCCAGAGAGAACCTTTTTCTGAGCCTGACCAGGAGCTCTCTGCACGTTTATAACTGCAGACGAGTTTCACGGTGCCCTGTGAGCCGGAGCTGCCTTCCAGCTTCATTTAAGAGGCTAATTGGAGCTCCAGCCCTGTGGGTCAGCAGGGAGGAGAGCCTGGAGGTGCTGTCAGCCGGGCCCAGGAGGGTCCGAGCTGTGTCCAGGGGTGCGCGGGGCGTGGGAAGCGCAGGGATGCTCTGCTGTCCGCAGGTGCGGGGCTGACCCCAGCCCGCGGGGCCGAGCTTCGCTCCCTCCTTAGCCCAAAGGAACTCTCGGTGCACGCAGGGGAGAGCCAACGGCCCCTGCAAGGACAATGACAAATTGTCTGATTTCCAGCAGCGCCTTCAATCCCTCTTTTCCTTTGCTCCCCCTGCATCCCAGCCGCACACAATCGCTGCTCTGCCCGCGCCGGCCAGCGGTGCGTGCCGGATTAGCCGTCCCAGGTCACTTCGTTTCTCTTGATCTGCGGCTCTTTCCTTTCCCGGTGCTCCCTTAAGCCTCGCCCTGGATGTGTGATATCAGCATTGAAAAATGCCTGGTGGGACTCGGGCAGGAGCGTGCTGCGTCCCGTGTGTAACCCCGGCAGCGATACCGGGGGAGCTGCTGCAGTCAGGGCCGAGATATCCAGGCAGCCTCTAGCTACTTTTTTGGAATTTGCAGGCTATAAAAGAAGCAGATAAAGTTTATCAAGCCGCACTTCATGACAGCTTCCAATTTAAGCCGATAACAAGTATAATGAAAATATTCCATGGGATGCATTGCTGCGCATCTTACTGAGCAACTCTGCAGCCAGTTTTACCATCGCTGCCTCGCACTAACAGGGCTCTGGAATCGGGACAGAAAAATAGCAGTTGTGTGGATATTGTGTTTTACTAGGCTGCTTTATATAGAAACTCAGATTTTAACATGTCAACTTCATTTCTTTTTTGAAAAATGGAAATAAGCAGAGAATATTTTATAGGTTAAAAATGTATTTGAGAATAAGCATCCATACAGGAGTGGTTTTGTGTGTGTGCGCCGTTATAGGTTTTTATGCAGAAGCTCTTCCATTTAGGAAAAGGGAGGTCTGCAAATTCCTGCAAAGCAGCAGGTTTTTGGGGATTTAATTTGGCAGTTCCTAGTGAGCGCTGTGCACTTTGCAGAGCTGTATCTGCAGTGAAGGAGAGAGAGCTCAGCACCCAGAGCCCACGTGGCGTTGTGCCCAGGCCCCCATTCGGTTTGCAGGGATATGGGATGCTCCATGCCAGCACAGCCTGGAAAGGCAGGGTCTTTCAGTTCAGGGGTTCATGTAGCCAGGACAGGCTTTACCTGTTCACCTGTTACAGGCAGCATTTTCTGGAGGTGTGTAACTTGGTGTGTAAACAGGATGAGGACTGTCCAGTCTTAGAGAGGAAATTAGGCACCCACTGAGGTGCTCAGCCAGAAAACCTGACAGGTGTAAGCATGGGATGTCCCCAGTTTGAAGCCATTGTGGATGGGAGAGAATTGGGGGTGGCAGCAGACTTCCTTCCCAGACCACTGTGAGCACCAGCTCCCTGCCATGCACCAGGAGCTGTTTGCACAGGGGTCTCCCCTCCGGTTTCTCTGTCTGCGGCTCTCCATCCAGCCCTGGCCTGGTGGGTCTGCCCTCCTCTGAGTGAGTGTAGCAGCATTTGGTTGGGATGGATTCAGAGATGGTCTGTGTGTGGGCTGGCGTTGGTGTTTGCTGACAGCAAACCCCAGCAGGTTGAGACCAGGACATCCCAGCCGTAGGAAGAGAGGAGCCAGCATTGCTTTTTCCATGCGATTCTCCCCAGAGTAGAAAGCTCAGGGAGTCATTGTCACGTTCACCCATCACCTCTGCTGGGAATGTGAGTGTGTGGCTCTTGGCAAGGCAGAGATTTTGGTGTCTGGCTAGCAGCGCAGACCACCCTGGCGTACAGCTCGGGGACACCTGAATGAGTAGAAGGCATCATCCCCAGCAGCAGAGTTGTTCCTCCCCGTGAAGGAGCAGTAGTGCTGCAGATCCCTTTCTGGTTGTGTCCTTGCTGTGGGAAGCCTTTGGCTGTGTGCTGAGAGTGCACGGATCGCCTGCAAAGCCACTGAGGGTCGGCGCAAACAAACCTGTGTCCCCCGTGGTGTGTGGAGTCACAGCTGCGCAGGATACGTGTGGGTGTGAGTGGTTTGTGCAGCACCAAGAGCAGGGGGTGTTAGAGATTAACTTCTTGGGCGCATGTGTTTGCTGGGGACCTTGGCCCCGCTGGCACAAAAGATGTCGGTCCTCCTTGTCCTCTCTGAAAAGGAGTAAAATCATTTTGGCATAAGAGCAGGGAGAAATCTGCAGCGCGGAGCGTGCAGGACGGGCTGTGCCCTTGGGAGAGCAGGGAATTTGTGCGATCCCACCAGCACAGGCAGCACCCCCGGAGCCCCGGCCTCCCTCCCATCAACACCTGTGGCACCAACCTGCCGAGCCCTGCAGGGTCCAAGCTCCAGCCAGTTAAGGGTGAGGCAGCAGCCTGAGCACACCCTGGAGCCGAGATCCCCAAACAGTGGGTGCTCTCAGGTGCCATATGTACTGCAAAAAGCGTGCGGCACTTCCACGCGCCGGGGTCTGCGCTCTGCGTTCATTCGGAATGCTCTTCCCTCTTGGAAGGCAGAGCACTTATGCGATTCAAAGTTGTTTTGTGGTTTATTTTTGGGAAAGGGGGGAAAAAATAATGTAATTCGGTGATGCCATTTGCATCCTAGACAGATGATGAGTCGCTCTGGCTAGCAGCTTAACCCTATTAGGCAACGTTAGGGACTGTGACTTTATTAAATAATAATACAAATTATTTTCATATCAAGACCCTTTGACTCTGTAACTTCCTCTTATCGCTACGTTGTCAACGAGAATGAAATTTCGTAGTTAAGGAATATAAAATAGAGTAAAAGGCATCCAGAATTCACAGTTCTGGGGTGGATGTTGAAGAGCACGCTGTGTGTACTTGCAGTGATAGCATTATAGTGGTACAAAATATATGAGGAAAAAAAAGTACAGCCATGTACTTCAGTAATAGCTCAGTGAGAGGGTGACCTGGGAGACTCCAGACATTCACAAGGCTTTGGTAGAAGAAAATCATAAATTTTATTTAAAAAAAAAAAGACCTTGAGGTTTCAGGGGATTTTTATCCAATTGCTAGCACTTTGCCAGATCTCTAGAATTTAATGTGGAGTTTTACAGAGAGGTTTAATTCAGAAAATGAGGGTCATGTTGCCTGCTGTGAGGACCACTCGCCCAGAGCCCTGCTGAGCACGGCTGAGGGAGGATTCGCTCACCGGGGCGAGGTGCGGACGTGGGGTCCACAGTTTGGCAGAGAGGTCACGAGCCCCAAACGCTGACGGTTCGTGCGCGTGGTTCCTGAACACACTGAGGCGAAGACCCTGCAGAGAAGTTAAATTAGCACAGTGCAATCTGTCACCAAAACTTAGATTTATTTTCTGAAAGATACTTTCCAAAGGGTGTGAATTTGGGGGCGAATCACCTTTCTAACAGCAACCCGAGGGCTGCCTGAAGCCCTCCCGGTGCTCTGCCGTGTGCTCCACGGAGCTACACCGAGAGACCTACTTTTGATGTTGGCTTTTCATACCTAACTTAAAGAATTATGTGCCACAGAAAGGCTGCCTAATGACCGGACAGCGTTATTATCTGGCGTGCGACGGCATAGCAGGACGATAACTATTTATTTACTCTTTGTGGATAATGTTCTGTTATTTTCTAGTCTTTGGCAATAGCAAGAGAGCATCTGATGTATACAATATTGGTGTGTATCCAATTGTTTGTGAACATCCTAAGTTTTGAAACATGGTTGTGAGAGAGGAATATAAGCTTAAGCTTGAAAGGCTAAAAAGCAGAAAGCCCCACACGTAAATGCTATTATACACTTAATGAGGCAGGGTTTAAAAAAAAAAATCAGCCACACAAGTTGGTTTTATCAAAGAAAATGTATAAATAACAACCAGTGATTCAAAGTGCCTCACAAAGGGAAAAGCAGGGACGGGAAGCTAGCACTTCACTTGTGGCATTCAGATAATAGTATTTACTACACTAATCTTTTGGGCTTAGCAATTGACAATCAATATATTATTATCAACAAGCGTTAACGCAAACAAAAAGCTTCTATTTCTTTTTTTAACTGTGTTCCCCTAAGTCCCCTAAATTTAATTAAAACCGGACAGCTCTCCTTCTAGTACAAATTAGAGTTAAAATCATATTAAATATTTGTTCTACAAGAAAACAAAAGTGTCAGCTTGTGCTACCAGGTTTGGCTGCTTCTTTTTTTCTCCTTTTTTTTTTTTTTTTTTTTTTTTACACACAGAGGAGAAAAAAAAAATACCAGCTACTCAAAGTTAAAATAAAGTCTCTCTCCCTCCCTCCCCGTCTCCCAAGACTACTGTCTATAACATGTTGTTCCTTATAGAAAGTGGGATATGGTGGCATTTGCTTGATTAACTTGCTCGACAAAAGTGACAGCTGCTGTGGGTGCATGTAGCTAAGCTGCACAGCGCAGTTCCGCCTTTGTACATCTGTCAGCAAAAAAGGAGGAATAAAGAGTGAAAAGAGACAAATTGGTCCCAAAAGGCAATCCATTCAACTCAGGAGGTTTGCTCTATTCAAGCACTCGCTGGGAATCTCAAGTGCTAGGTAGCTTATTCAATTTCATTCATTCTTTAGAATGAGCCCACAAGTGTTTAATTTCTTATTCTGTTGAATAAAAGGGGGAGCTTTTTTTTTTATTGGAAGCATTAATTGTAAGACTAGCTGATCAATGCCTGCGATATTAACTCATTGCTTATTTTATGGTTAGCTGTGTGCTCCGAGAGCCGCAGCCACTAAACTTATTTCTGTAATGTGGGCAATGTCACACCAATTTCTTTGCTTCTGGAAAACCCAGGCACTCACGGCAATGTCGTTGTCAGTGCCCTGAGCCTTGTCCCCTGCCCAGCTTGGGGGAATGGTCCAAATCCTTGGCAGGTGTAAATCGAAAGAGTCGCTGGGTCATTATTGGTACCACCCATGACTGCGGCCGGGACGCAGCCAAGCCAGATGCTCTTTGCCTGGGGGCTCAGCCCTGAGCCCACTGCACTTTTGCCCTTTATGCTGGAGGAGTTTTTGTAGCTCCAAATGCTGAGCTGCCTTGGGGTGGCTCTTTGGTCCCCAGCGAAGGGCAGGGCAGGGCAGGGGAGCCCATGAGCAGGGCTCTGTGGAATAACACCCAGAGCAGAGTATGGATTTTGTTGAGTAGCGGCAAAGGAAGCTGATGAACGGACGGGATGGGGTTTGCTGTACAGCAGTGTCTGCTTGCCGTCCACAAAACATATGATTGTAGGGGAGAGATGTGCCTCTTCCTTTTTCATTGTGTGGCAGAAGGTCCATCTCAATCTCCTCCTTGACGCTGGGGACCAGAATGGTGTTTGTGCCTGAGTGCCCATGGCTCTTCACCCACCTCGGCTCTGCCACATCCTCCTCCAGGGCCACTGTCATGTATCTTAATTCAAACACTTGTGTCACCAAGGCCCTGTCCCTGCTCTCCCCCCTGGGACAAGGCACATTTCTGCAGCAAGACAAAACCCAGGTTTCCAGAGCAGCCTGAGAAGTAGCTGGGCTCAGCTCTGGCAGCCTGGCCAAGACCTTGCTAGCACTGGTTGGGAGCAGGGCAAGAGTGACACTCCATCCCACCACTGCCCTCATCCACATCCAGCATCCCGGCAGAGCTGGCCTTTGGAAAAGGGATTGCAGACGCTGCACTGTATGTTCGTGCTGGGAACATCTCTTTATTTCTGATAGACAAGAGTAGGAACTGCAGTGGCTGTGAGGCTCTGTGCCTCGGGCTTGCCATCTTTACCAAGGTTTTGGAAAAGCAATGACTGCCTGGGATCAACAGCAAAAGAAGCATTGAGGGAAGGTGGAGAGGAACACTTTGGTGGCCACAGAAGACTGAAGGGATGAGAATGATCCTTTCATGGGTGCCCTGGGGCAGTCGGGCTTTGGGTTGCAGGGCTGCAGCCAGTTCAGGTGCACAAACCTGCCTGTGCCCCTGGGCATGGCAGGAGCGAAGGAAGGAGCGCCGTGCCTGGGCTGGCAGGCTGCTCCTGAAGAGTTCCTGCTCCTGCTCTCCAGGCAAGTCCCTCTCCCAGGCTGGCAGCTGTGTGCACAGGGCTGGTCCCCAGACAGCACGTCCCTGCACTGCTGTGGCTGCAGCCCTACCTTCCCTGTGGAGACGACACCTGCCAAGGGGAGGTGGCTGCCGTGAATGCATGTGACAACGCCGAATACCCAATTTGATCTCAGGGCTGCCCAGGACGGGGATGGACACGGCTCTGTCGGCTGTCACCTACTGTCAGCAGTTGTAAATCAGCACAGCCCCACTGTGCCTTCCACCAGCTGAGCTTCTGGCCCATTGGACAGGGACGCAAATGCCAGAAACAAAGAGTTGGTAATTTTATCTTTTTTTTTTCCCCTGGCTGATCAGATCGCTTTGAGCTGTTGCCCGAAAGCAGGTTCAGTTTTCCTTTGGGGAATAAGACTCACAGTCAGCCTCTTCCTC
The DNA here is from genome assembly GCA_036630365.1 of Acanthiza pusilla. NCBI lineage: Eukaryota > Metazoa > Chordata > Aves > Passeriformes > Acanthizidae > Acanthiza > Acanthiza pusilla. The sequence continues at coordinate 7,511,556 of JAXCHO010000001.1, forward strand.
TCTCCCTTCCCACCTCTGTGGTCCCCTCGCCCTGTGCTGGGCAGCTTGGGGATGCTGCAGGGGCGTCTGCCCAGCATCCAGTCCCTCATCTTTGAAACACCTTGAATTCAAGGGTTCATTTCAAAGCTGCCTTTCAGCATTTCAAAACAAGCCCATGTCCTGGACAAAGAGAGGGAGCCAGCCAGCATTCGGAGCCTCCTTGTGCAGTGTGTGTCACAGTTTTAAATAGATTTGCCCTGCTTGGATTGGTTCTGGTTGGAAAGCGAGTACTGAAACGAGAGGTCATAGGGGAGAGTTACTATGGTAATTGAGTAGTATCACCAGTAGTTTTGCTCTTATGAGCATTAAAGCACATAATAATAGACAAACAACAGTGGTTAAAGCAAGCAGGTAGGATTACTATGTTCTTTTGTCAGAAGTATATAATGTCTTGTAGTCAGTTTTAAAGACTTCTCAACCCCCAAATCCACCCAGCAGTCACCTGCTGAGTAATTTTGTATGCCTAATCTCTAGCCCTTAACTACAAGCTTTCTGCTAATTTGAGGCAAATGGGTATTTTTGACACTAAATAGGGCAGTAAAGAATCCCTGACCTAGAAAAACTCCATTCCAAGGCACTGAGAGCAGAAAAATATTCTTTCAGCATCCTTGTGAGACCTTTGGAATGACATAAAATAGCTTTGACTAAACTGTGCTGCAGCCTTCGATTAATGGTTTGCAGAAACTTGCTGAACATCCCTACTACAACTTCCCCCATAAAACTTGTCACTTCAGATTGCCATCAGCCACCACAACAATAATCATTTCATGCCTATTGCTAATTGCAAGCACAGCTGAGGCTCAGCGGGGTGCTCTTGCACAGTCCCAGGCCTTTATACCAGCCTCAATCTGTTGTATGGCACTTGTTCACACACAAAAAAACTACCAGTAAAGGCAGAAAGAGGCAGAGTCACAGGTTCCTTGTAATCCCTCTGCTACCCTGCTGACAACCCAGCCCTATAAGCATTCCTGGTTTTGTCCCACTCTTTACAAAAGCTGAAGTGACCTTAAGCTACTAGTATGTAAGCTTTTGAATGAAGAATACAGCTCCTTCAGGTGCCTTAAGAAGCAGTGTTGCATCTGGCTTACGAGATTCTGTTTGCAGCACCCCTGGGGTGAGCTGTGGCTTCCTGTAACATGTAAAATATGAGTGTGAACTCAAGGTTCATGGCAAGGAACAGGAGGTCATGCTTCCATTCAGCTCACACCAAAGAAGATGGGGGTTTGCAGATGTTCCTGGCTATGTGTAATGACACCACCTCCCGGAAAGTGCAGGAACCCAGCTCAGGGCTGGGTTTTGATAAAATGTGCCGCATTCAGTGTGCTACTTGCAGATTTATTCATACCAATTTTTACAATTTATGTATTCAGAGACAAACTTGCTATTTCAGGAACTTATTGATCATGTTTTTGCATTCAAAAAAAAAAAAAAGGCTGCGGGCTGGGGAACAAGGAAGCTTGTTGCTCAGACTGGTTGGGGTGTTGGATGGGCAGACATGGAAGTGCACGTCTTGTAGTGCTCCAGCTCCTCTCATACCCATCCTGGAGCATCCCAGCCGGCCCATGGCCCACCCCATCTACCCAGCCTAGCACCCAGCAAGGAGGGTTGCTGTTGAAAGACAGAAGGAGAACAGGAAAACTGACCTGAAAGAGGGGTTGAATTCCTGTCTGTGCAAACAGAGTGTCTGCTTGCAGTGATGGCTCTGAGAGCACCCAAAGAGTGTCGGCATTTCCTCTGCTGGGGGCTGGGCCATGGTGTGCGGCAGCAGGGGCTGTAGTTTGCCTCTGACAGAGCCCTGCTGCCTTCCCTGCTGACATCCTGATGGATGAGTGGTACCCACCATGCATCCACGAGGATGCAGCCTCCACAGCCTGGCCTCACCCTGTGCCCCCAGCCTGAGTGTAAGTTGTCCCCCAGGTGAGGGACAGGGATGCCAGCAGCACCAGTAATGTGTGTGCACTACAGTGAATTGTGTGTAGGGTTTTGTCCAAGGGCCTGGACTATCAGTGAGGTCTACTCATTCTTTACAACCAGGTGTGAGGAGTTTTTTTCACAAAATTTATTTAAAGTACTTGCTTTGGTGTACCCATGCCAGAGCTGTATGGGGGCTCCAGCAATGTGCCTGAGATGTGTTGCAGTCCCTTAACAAAGCCACTGAGTTCAGTATTTGGGCTGTGACATCTGCACCTTGTCTTCGGGGACAAGCCACAAGGCTGGGGCTGGATCCCCAAGGGGGCCCTGTGTCCCCAGCATGACCCCACTGCCCTTGAGGGAATGGCAGGCCCCCTTGGGGAAAGCAAGGTGGCTGGTGTCCCCACAGGACCACTCCGTGCTCTTTTGTCTGAGATGATCACGTTTCTGTTTAGGAGCATTTGGCTTTGTTGTTGTTTTTTAATAATATAATCATATGCAAATGTTATCTTCTTTGGTAGGTTAGTCATGAATCAGAGGGCTTGTGCGTCTTATAGCACATCAACACTAGTGATAGCTAAAGGGAACATTTAATTTATGGGCTAACTTATTTTTATGAATATGCAGGGCTTAAATTCAGCAGTTGGTGTGTGCTCTATGAAGTGACGTGACGGTTTTGTGTATCAAGATCAATGAATTAGACTTTGTCTTTTTCTCATAAAGCAGAAAGTCTTTGGAGTAAGTTGGCTTTGAGAAAGAGAGCTCCTTTCATGCAGCCGAGCTCTATGCCTGGCTGAGCCCTTGTCAGCCAGTGCTTGAGAGGAGAGGGCTGCGATTCACATTTTGTTCCGAGGAGTTCGCATCTCCCCAGAACCCAGCATGTCAAAGTGCCCTCCAGAAAACCGAAAAACATTTCATTCTGCTTACTCTGAAGGTCTCGCAGCAGCGAAGTCACCTTGCCAATAACCTCTGGGCAGAGGTTATAATTTCTGTTTGGGATCACACAGCGGTGTGGGCGTGTGTGGCGTGGGACAGACAGAAATGGCAGGACCTGCCCCCACCAGGGACTTCTCATCTCAAGTGGAGTTGACACAAACACCCAGCAGATCATTCTGTGGAAGACAGGAGGCGGCAGGGGAAGGGAGAGGGCGTGCGTGTGTAACACACGGTCGTGCCCTTCCTCTGGGGGTTCCGACTTGAAGAGGTGGCACAAGAAGGGGAAGGAGGTGTTTGGCTGACCTGGGCATCCACGTGCCAGCACAGCCCTGGATCACAGCTAATGTCACCCGAGAGCATGACTCAGTTAAGCTCTGATTTCTGATTGCAGAAAAGCAGCATTATGAACATTAATGATTTCTTTGTTTTGCCCACGTGGGTCTGGAGCATTTCACAGGAACCCAGGCAGATCCCTCGGTGGCAGCAGTCGCTCTGTGCCACCTCACCACCGGCTGGCTGCTGGCTGTCCTGGGATCCTTAGGAGATACCCAGGGACACTCTGACTTCTCAGAGTAGTCTGAGGGATTGGAAGGTATGAAGCCCCACCAGACCTTCATGTCTCCTGTGCTTATCAGGTCCACACCAACTAACCAGGGTGCCTCACTCACTGTCCACCCCCAGTCTGGTGTCAGGAGCTCAGGTGACAGCTGAGAGCTCCTGCTTGCCACTCTCAATTAGTCTCATCCAAGCTCTTGCCAGCTTTCCGTCCTGGAGATGAAGGGTCAGCGGAATCTCTGCCATGAGTTGCACAAGGTGTAAGCATTGAGCAAGAGGTCAACACATGCCTTTTCTTCGGTCACTCTTCCATCTCCTCATTTCATCCATTTTATAAAGAGGTGCTGAAGAAATGAAAGTAGAGGAACATCACTGGATTTGGGGGGAAAACCCTCCCTCCCGCAGCTCCCGGGTGTGCTGCCATACGGTTCGGAGATGTGTGTTGAGCACACATTTTTGTGGTGCAGGGCTGGTGTAGCTTAGCCTCGTTTGTTTGCTTTGGTGAGCCTCGTGCCAGCTTGTGGGTGCCGAAGGATGGAGGGTAACAAATCACTGGCCTCAGTTTTGCAGTCGCACAATGTTGGAGTTGTCTCCATTCCCCTGCTGTGCCGGCAGCTTCTGCAGGCAGCGGGAAAAGGGCAAGTTCTGTGTCAGAGACCCCCACCCAAGGGGGCAGCAAGGCCTGCGTTCGACTAGTGCAATGTTCAAGGCTTGTTGGGAGGCAGCTGCATCCCAGACTAACCTGGATGGTGTTTGATCAGGATTTTCATAAACGGGTCTGGTGGGGTTTCTTCAGTATTTTAACTGGTTCTAGAGTAATTGCAGCTGGTCTGCAGTAAGGGATTTGATCTCTGTGTGTAAGAGAGATCACGACAAGGGTGCTGCTGTGCCTACAGAGGTGTGATGGCTTTCTGCCTGTTTTGTAAGCACCCCTTGTGCTGGGCACCGTGGGGAGGTTTTGTGGTTCCCCACCCACCCCCAGCTCTGCTTTTCCCCCTCTCGAGGGCTCTCTGCTCGCCTGTGTGGCGTCAGATGTGCCATGCCAGCCCTGTGTGAGCAGGGCACTGATCCACAGCCCACTGGAGCCTTCCTGCCCCGCGGGAGGGGCAGGCTGCTGCCACAGCGCTGCGAGCCTTTTTCACAGGCAGGCAGCACAATTTCAGCCCCTGGAGGGGCCCTGTGAGTGCAGCAGCTTGAAACAAGCTCATTTATTTGCTGCTTTTCCATCTTTCATAATTGTGAGGGTGCAACCGGAATATTTCCCACACAGCCTGGGCAGGCACCTGTAGGTGCTTACAACAGCATCCTTCCCCCCAGCCAAACCTTGCTCCCCACGAGCCTCCCCTCCGCTCACCCCCAGGGCACCAGACTCAGCTTGCGGGCATTTGTGATTGAATTTGAAGATGGTAAGTAACCTGAGTGTGGGACTGACATCCTTAAAGGCAGGACTGTGCTCTCACTGTGGGGGAAACAGGTGAAAATATGGCTCGAGCCAAACGCACACCACTGCTGGCAAGTGCCATCAGTGGCAAAATCAGATTACAAAACCTTGCGGCTTCACTGGTGGCCGTCACCCTCCTAATACATTTATTGTTGTCACTAAAATTTAAAAGCTGTGGAAATTTAAAAGCATGGAGATCCTGTGTGAGAGCAGATGCCTGTCTCCCCTGTCAGTGTGAGCCCCCCATGAGGAGGCTGGCAGGTGGGAAGGGTGGGTGTGACAGGGTGCTGGGGACACCGGAGTCGGTCGGGCACCGCACGCGGCCCCGGCGGGGTTGCTGGAGAAGTCGTGTCTCTCTTGCAGCAATGGTACACCAGCTCCATGAGTGTCGTGTGCACCTGGCTGACAGACCGCATGGACCTGCAGCTGCACATCTACCAACTGAAAACTCTCATTAGGATAGTAAAGGTAAGCACCGAGGAGTTCTCAGCGCCCCTCACGGTGTGTGTGTGCCTGCGTTGTGTGGCATGTGCTCTTAGGAAAGCTGTCGCTGGCAGATGAATTAAGGATTCATTAAAATTCTTTGAAATAATTAGGATATCTGTGTCTGTGGCAGGTAGCACAGGATAAACAGGAATTTGAAATGCACGGAGATGTAAAATACAGGTGTGCAAATAAGAATAAAGTAATTCCTTGCATTACAAAAAAACCTCCAAAAAACTCTGTTGCTATTTGACCTTACCTGTACAGTAAGTGCACCAAAATTAGCCTTTTTGTGAAAAAATTCGCTGGTCACACCAGTGAACTCCAGTGTTAAAATGGGTTAAATCAACCCAAAAGTTTTTAACACTGTTTTGCCAGGAACATTTAAGCCCAGCTATGGCTTGTGATTATTGTCAGAATGTAAATGAGATGGTTCTCATAGTTAATTGAAGTTGTTTCTTTTACAATGGGTGTATATAATCAACTGTAAGAGATCACAAAGGTGAGATAACATACCCTGAAAGTAGCATTTTTTTCCTTAAGTGCACGTGTATGTGTATATGTGTGTGTGTGCGTGCCTTGGACTAATGATAATTATTTCAGTGTGAAATCACAGTGGTTTACATGAAATAATAAGATCACAGAAGGGGGTAAATATATTTTTGATCATTTTAGGATCTATCTAATGCTTTTTGGTCTAGTATTTTATAATGTTTATGGTCTTGTGTGCAGTGAACACATTGAAGGCATGAATAAATTAAAACTGAAATGTATTAAATGTGCTTTTCATAACTGAAAACAACAGGCACAGACAGATTATTCCTACTTGTCAGCTCGCTGAGGAAAGCTTTTTTCCTTGTGCTTTATTTATACCAATATTACATTCAGAAGCAGCTATAACAAACCCAAGGACTTTCTGAAATAGCAGAACTGTAAATATTCTATGCAGAGCACAGAGCAGAATTAAATGAACAACGAGACCAGAGTTTTATCTCACAGAGTCGAGAAGTCTTTAAACATAAACTCAAATAAGAGATGTTAATTGTAATGACAAGGGAAATATGGGAACCATGGAAATGCAACTCCAGTTTGAGGTGAAGAAAGGGAGATTTAAGAAACATGTGCCCTGTGCTTGTATTTATACATCAATAATTTCCTCCAGTATCCTGGACTTAGTTTATTTAATCCCCATACTGTAGGTAGGATGGTTTAATATGGAGCATTCCGGGAATGTGTAATCACGTCTGTGGGTACGGGCGATAAGCATCCTGCTGCTTGAAGAGAAGTAACTGACATTAGAGGCAGGCTGAACACATCCAGGAGCAAGGGAAGATAGCTGGAGCAGAGCCCTTATGTTGCTTTGATGTCCTTTTAGACTCCAGCCCACCATCTGCAAAGCTCCCCTGACCAGCCCTGCACGTCCCTGCTTTGAAGCCACCCAGCCCGGCCACCCCACGGGCCCACAAAGGCAGGGCTGGAGTCACAGAGCTGTGATTTGGTGCCCAAGGCACCCTAAAGGGACTTGTGCCATGCCAGAGTGGTGGCCAGCAGAGATGCCCCTGTGGCCTCTGCGCTTCCCAAGCACAAAACGTCCCCAGGGCTGGGATTTCCCTGGTATCCCAGCCTGTCCCTTTAGTGGCCCTAAACCCCCAGCGCAGGGGCGCAGGTTGACTCCTGCAGCAAAGCAGGAGAGCCACTGTCACCCTGACCTCTCCCTGTCTCCTTCCTCCACGCCCATCCCTGTTGTAGAAAACATACCGGGATTTCCGATTGCAAGGCGTGCTGGACTCCACCTTGAACAGCAAAACCTACGAGACCATCCGGAACCGGCTGACGGTAGAGGAGGCCACGGCGTCGGTCAGCGAGGGCGGGGGGCTCCAGGGGATCACCATGAAGGACAGCGATGAGGAGGATGAAGAGGACGATTAGGGAAGCTGGAGCACCGGCTGGGGGTCGCCTGGTATCCGTGCATGTACCTCGTCTGTAACTCAGTTAGCCACATTAGGAATTTTTATGTCAGCTCTAAATGCCCATGAGAAGTTTACCAATACAAATGCCATGTTAGCTGTGTGGTAATAAGATTAGCACCTCTCTTTGATTCATCAGTTTCCTAATTTCATATCTATATGTTCATAAGCAATATGGAGCACCATTGTTTAATACTGTTAATGGAAAAACTACATAGAGAACATGCTAGGTGTGTCCCTGTTATTAAAGTTTAAACAATGCTTCATTAATGTACTGTATATACATTGATGGTAAATTGTTGTGAAGATGAGTGACTCGAGTCCTTTCATTTCTTTGTTTCTCTTCTGTGGATGCCAACTGCTTAAAATTAATAAAAAAACAGCTTTGTTTTTAAAAGAAAAACCAGGCAATTACAAATGATTTTTTTGTTCTCTGTTCATTTAAAAACCAGAAAACAAACAAACCCAGACAGCCGTTTTGAATCATTCTGCATCCTTGTTAATGTACCAGGCTCTTCCCTTCAATATGCAGTTAACTCCATAGAGACTACATCCCAAAGGATTAGTCACTCTAATTGCCACACCAGATTAATCCTATCATTATGGATATATCATGCCACATTACAAGTCCAAAGCAGTTGTTTTATGTTGACGTTTGCTCCTCTAAATGTTACATTTTTGTTTAAATTTCAAATAACCGTGTATGTACAAAGACAACTTTAATTACAATCTTAGACTCTACAAATGTGTTTATAATAATATATTGAATATTTATTTCGGTAGATTGTAACCATAATTTACAATTCCTCTGTTTCACAATGGTTTTTATATATGTCATGTACATTGCATTTTGACCAGTAACTGCATGTCCATCAGTTCCTTCTCCAGAGCTTTTACTTTCTGTGTAATATAGTGATCCATCTTGCTTTTTTTGCCTTATACAAGCCGACAGTTGTAAAAGTGTGAGAACTGTGGCTTCTCAATAAATAACTATTCAGATGTCCTAATAATAAATTATGGAGTCTTTTTATGTCTGCCTTAGAAAAAAAAACCAAACCAAGCTGAGATGTAAGAGCCCCCACCTCTCAGAATAAAGGCATTTTCTTTTCTCATGGGTGTTCTTTAGTTTATTAATTAAGAAGATGGTTTCCTGATTTGTTCCCCAGGGTCAGGATTGGGAGCACACTGTCTGTTCCCCAGGTACAAGGGTATTTCTGCTATGACCGCCACAGTTGTTTCCACCATTATCTGCACTCTGTCCTGTGATTTGTTCCTGGACATTTAATTGATGTCTGCTCTGGTTCAGCCCCTGTTATTATAACCATGGTACCTGACACTTACCTTCCTTCAAAAGGCCTCAGTTTGTATTTTAACTTCTCCCAAAGCAGCCAATTGCAGCAGCACTTGGACACGCAGAGCAGGGACAAACCCTGAGTTGAAATTAAATAAAAGTCTGGTTTGATGGAAAACATGTTTAATGGAAACACACTTGAACTGGCTCCTCAGAGAGGTCGTGGATGCCCCATCCCTGAAAGGGCTCAAGGTCACACTGGATGGGGCTCTGAGCAACCAGGTCTAGCGGAAGGTGTGTCCCTGCCCATGGCAGTTGGAACTAAATTGTCTTTAAAGTCCTTTCCAAACAAATCCATTCTGTAATTCTCTGTTAGGCAGAGAGTTTTCTGAGAGGTTTTGAAGCCCCTCCCTCCGATCAGCCCATTCACACCAGAATTGATTCCTGCTAGCACAGGTCTCAGTCATTTGAGAGAGAAGCAGAAGAACTGGTGTCCTTTACCCCCAAACACAACAACCTGATGCCAGCCTGTGGATTCAGGGGATGCCCCTGAAAAAAATATCTTGGGGATCCTGGGGAACCAGGACAAATGTTCATCCCTCACAAATAAAATAGGCAAATGGAAAAACATCCTGCCTGGGTGAGCCTGCCTGACATAATGAATCGTTAAACTAAACCATCTTCCAGAGCCCAGAAAACATGAGACCCTCCTTGGACATATGGGAGGAGATTGAGACCTCTGGAGCTGCCTGTGAAGGGGGTGTTGAGTGCCAGACTGGGCTGGGATAATTATGGAGCCTGGAGCATATTCACCTGCAGTGCTGGATTTTTGGGTCCCTTCCCTCTGTGTCAAAGTTTAGCATCTGGCTGTGGAGGTGCTGTGCAGGTGCATTCAGGTACAGATGGCCACACCCTACACATTCAGCATCCACCTTTCCTGAGTGCCCTGCATACTCCACCCCCTTGGAACAGGGGCATTAGCAGGGGCTTCACTTTAGGAGCAGGATGTGGACATGCACATTTGGCACAATTTACATGTTGTGGAGCCATCTGATGCACCAGAATAGACAAATTTTGAACCCTGACTATCACCCAGCAGACCACTTTTTGATTTTTGTCTTGCTCTGCTGCTAGAGGGAAGTATTGCCAGAAAAAGCTACTTCTGAGGACTTAGGCAGAAATATGGCTTTGTGACCACTGTCAGAGGAAGTTTTCCCTCTTCTTACCCACCCTTCATCTGTGCAACTACTTGGCCCTGAGTCCTCAGAGGAACTGGGATAGTAGTTGAGTGTTTAAGTCATACTGAGTCTGCCAAAACGAGTTCAGATGCCTCTGCAGGTCAGTCACTGGGATGTGCACAAAACCCATCTATTCCTTGACCTCATTATGCCTGGAGCCTTCAATCCCACCCTGAAGCCCTCCCAGGACTACCCTGACAAAGCAAGTCTCACAGGACATAAAGCAAGGACCAAACTGCAAGAACCACCTCGTCCCTTCTTTCTAGGTGGTTGAGACCCACTTGAGACCCGTATACACACTGATACACACGTGACTTCCTGCCCTCTTTATCCTCTCCCTCAGCTGTCCCAAATATTTATGTGAAGGACAACAGCTCCAAGAGGAAGCCCTGGGAAGACCTTACTGCAGTGGTCACCAGGCTGGCAGCAAAGAGCACTGAAGGACACCCAAATTTATAGCTCTGCTCTCAGTCAGGCAGAGCAGAGCTGGAGAAACAGCTTGATTCTGCTCTGGAAATGGCTCCTTTTTTTTTTTTTAAACACAAAATATTTATTGGGTAAAAACACAGCCCACTTCCACCTGCCACCTTTCAAAATAGTGAGCCCTGCTCAGTTTTTTGAATGAGAGAGTGTGGGCGCAGCCTTCAGGAGACGCTCCTTGGCTGTGCATCACTAACGCACATCGGTACCTCCCTGAAACAGCAGCGATTGGACACCCTCGACTGAGTGCCTCTGTCAGGGGCGGTGACCCCATGGCCTGTGTCCTCAAACCCCAGTAACGCACCCCAGAGATTCCCCAACCCTGAGGCTCAACCACAGAACAAGGAAGCATTAGCCAGCTCACTATTTTTAGGGTGTTCGGACCCAAAAGATGAGTTTCAGGTTATGTACTTTAGTGTAAGCGGGGAGATCTCACATATAAGCATTGCTGCAAAGCAAGATTTAATCTCCCACTCCAGAGCCTGAGGCTGAGCAAAGGGGTGCACTGCACCCCAATTCCCACTGCCTTGAACCCTGCATGTGGCATGGGGGTGCTGGCAGCTCAGCTCACTCCTAAAAGGGTGCTGCACTGTGGTACCAGGAGTGGGAAGAGCCTCCTTGGGTCAATCCTGCAGAAAGGTCAAATCCAAAATGGTTTGGTCTTGCCTGAAAAATATCAGTCTGGGTTCAAATCCCTCCTGGCCACAGCCTAGTGTTTGAACAGCTCAATTCCTGCAGAGCACAGCTACAGCTTGGGCAGCACCTAAAATGGCTCGTGGGTAGACGGGAGCACTGGCAAACCTGGCTGAGGAAAGCAAAGATCTGCTGCTGGTTCACTTCAACCCATTGCTGTGATGGAATGAGCTCCAACAAAGGACTTTCTGCCAGTACAACTGCACCTAGATGAAGAATCTGCCAGTACAGTTATGTCAATCAGTTTTGGAAAAAGAGGAAAATTTCATTCTTCTGCCAGCAAAATTTTAAATGATAGATCAGGCCAAAACTTCTTTCATATTTACAGGGAAGTCCAGCGAAAATATCCTTTTTTTGACAGACTTACTTAAAGCATGTGGCATGGAGACTGAAAATGCTATCAACTATTTGACTGACAAGTGTCAGCAGCTGTTCATCCAATTTGTTTTATATTTCAGCAACTAACAGATTCTTTCCCCTCTGCTGTAATGCATGTCTTCTGGCCCATAGGCATCTTAGAAATTGCTTTTCTGCCTTTCTAGTGACCAAAACGTCAAAAATATTAGAAGACAATTTGTGTTCAGAAGCATAAACAGGCACGCAACAAAGCAAAGATGATTTTGTCAATGTTCAGGCTGTGTTCTCTTTAAAAAAGTCACAGCAAACCTAAGGCAAAAATTATTTCTCTAAGCTTTAAAAGAAAAAGCTAATGCAAACAAAGCACATGATAAATCAGCACAGGTTAAACCATCAAGTACCAAGGGGCAAAGCTGTCATCTAATGGCCAACCAAAATGCAGCTGAGCCGTATGTCAACCTCTTCACTTTGGCTGTGAAGTTCACAACTCTGCACTTCCATCACCAGAAACCTTCTCCATGTTGCCAGGATTCGACAGGGCCACTGTTGAATCAAACCAGGCTCAGCTAGGAGAGCCCTTTGAGCCATTCACAAAATCCAGCCTTCTTCATCTTAGGTCTAGCTCTGTTTTCAGAACTCTTTGATCCCGACTGCATATAATATAATTTACAATTATTGCAGTTTTCACCCATGATGAACTTACTGGACTAAAAAAAACCTGTGTGACACCTCTCTCTGGTGAGCTCTATTCCGTGGTATTTCCTTTAATCAAACACATTTAGGCTCTCAAGCTAAACCTGAAGTGATATTTTCCTCACCCTTTCTAAAAGATACATATTCCATTTCAAGTTGTAAATCCGCATTTGTTGTAACTATGCAAAATATGGGAGAAAAAAAGTGCAGAGATTATATGCAATCTGCCAGCAGAGTTGTGTGCCATGAGGAAAATGCCTCACAGGTCAAAACAAAGAAAAACACTGAGCAACAAATTAGTTGCAGGCAGTAGCTAATATGGAGATCAAAAGATTAAAATCAACATACAACGATGAAATCACTGGAATAATAGGAGCACTTAAGAAGATTAAGTCAATAACAGAGTCCAGTACGACAAAAATAAGATTTTGATTATACTGTAAAATTTTATATTGGGAGAGCAAAAGCAATTACAACCATGACATGCTTCGCTCTCCCCGCCTTAGACCATCTTGGCTCATTTCCTATGCAAGGAATACAGTTGTTGAAATAAACAGAAATGTTATGACTCAAGTGCTCGATTCAAAAACAAACCAGGTGGTCAGATCAGATTGGGGACTGTCAAGATGGGGTCTGTAAAATGAGGACTTGTTGCAGATCCCGGAGGATACGACAGCTGGGGGGAACAAAGGCCACACCGTTTAGGACTGGCTTTCTGCACAGAGAGCTCCACAAGCAGCTGATCTCGGGGCTGTCCCAGGCTGTCAGCTGGAGAGGAGAAGCACGCACTGGAAGGGAGGTAGGAGGAGATAAATAGCTCAAAGACTAGAAGTGAGCATGGTGATGAACTCTGAAAACGGGGATGGTATTTTTCTATCCATCTGAACAGGCAAAGGTTGCGGGTTTGGTTTCACATCAGAGGCAGAGCACGTGGCAGCCTCCAAGCCCATCTGGACCCTCACATCAGGGACAGGAACATGTCCCAGAGCCATACTCACTGGTTCTGGGAATCAATCAGTAGCACAGCCCAATGTGGGTGGGAAGGATGACCCACCAGAGGCAGCTAATGCTCCTCATGACAGACGCACCCTTGGTCATCCGCTTGGAGTGTAAGCAGGAATTGATGAGCCTCCAACACACACTGGCCATGGCCGTGGGACACCAGCCTCATCCATGGACTGTGGCACCGAAGCCTTAGAGCTCCTCAGGGAGAAACAGCCACCCTGGTGAGGTCCTCCCACCCAAGAAGTCTCAGAGCTCTTGGTGGGTTCTGCAGTGCTCTGTGTTTTGTGAGGAAGAGCTGAAGCAGCTCCTCTGTTCCCCTGAGCTGATGATTTGCCCGGGCTTTTCTCACAGTTGGTTTTTCAGTATCACTATCTCCAGTCCCATCCCTACCCCAAATTCACAAGCTAGGCTCATAATTGAATCAAATAAATTATCATCTATTTTTACATAATTTGTAGGTGTTCTCGAACATTCAGGAAATACTTGGGTTGTGCATTGGAGTTTTTCCTCCAAGAACAAGGTCTGGATTTTTAGTCTGGGCTCTTATTGTTGGGGTATTTTTTGTGGTTCTTCTAGATCATGTTTTCTGAGGTGAAATCAGTCCTTTTCTTGTGCCCAAGCAGCACAGCAGCACTTTCACTTGTCAATCTGGGAGCCTTGCCAGGCTGTCTCTGACTTAGCCACCACAAGGGACAGGGATGCTGCAGTCCAGCCTGTCCCACACACCCCAGAGGAAGGGGACAAGGTGCTGCCATCCGCTGCCACCTCCATACCACGCAGCCTGTGGAGTCCAGCTCTGCAGCAGATGGGGACACCTGTGACAACAGTTCAAACAATGGCAAATACAAATCTCAAACAACCTAATGAGGCATTGCCAGAATGACTGGACAACACCGAATGAGGAGTGAGTGGCAAAAAGGCAGTGGAAAGATTGGTTTTGGAAAGATTCTTTCTCTATTTGATTTTCTTCATTGAAAAAGCAAGTAATTTTGAAAACGAGATGTTTTTCTATCTCATTAAGGGGAGAATAATTCAAAACACGTGGAGTTTGTCCCACTTACTTTTTTGGCCATACTTCTTTCAAGCAAAAAAAGGGAAGGAATGGGAACATGAAACTGAAGTGGGCTTCTACCCATTTTCACTGCTTTCTGCTCCTTTTCCTGAAACGTTTTCAGTAGGAAAGTGAGAACAAGGCCATCCCCCCATTATATTTTCCTTCTCTACTTCCTCCCACCTTTTCTCCTAAATAGAAAATAAGGGGAAAAAACCCCTACAAACCCAGAAAAACTTAAAAGCTCCCACTCTTTCAAAACAAAAAAGTACAACATTTCAAAACATTAGGAAGGAACATCTTTCAGTTTCAGAGTTCAGAAACGAAACACGGCATTGCTCCATTACTGCAACGCGAAGGATGACTATTTCCGACAATAAGGATGAAGAATAACAGCTCACCCTTTCAACAATTCCTTCCTTGCCTGACTGGCCAGGTTGGCTTTGGACGTGGTGTGGATTCCACCGACTCCTCGCCTGCCTCCTGGGCCAGACCAGTCTCGCACCAGGAACTAGACTTCCCTCATGATGTCTCTCTCTGCTCCGCACAGGCAGGCAGGCAGCGTTTTTGGGGCATAAAGCCTGGCTGGGATCGAGCCGTTAGTTACCATTCCTGTTGACAGGCAAACTAGAATAGGCTCTGGCTCACTTTCTCCGAGCTGCGGAAGGAGGAATGAGCCGGGAAAAGAGTTCATTCAATTGCTTCTGTTTGGCAGCTCTGCAGGACTCTCCGCATAGACAGAAAGAGATGTGGCAAGTAAGGAGTTGCCATTTTTAGAATTACATAAGCCCGTTTGATTGCCATCAAGGCACTCTGTGCAGCTCCTGCCACGGTGCCCTGCCGGTTGCTCTGCAGTGGCACTGATTTCAAACAGCTTTAGAAGCAGGTCAGATACCAGCTTTTAAAATTGGATTCAGGTTGAAAATGTCGATGCTACTCCTGCCATCACTGACAAAGTAGACCAGCACAACCACGCAAAGACTCTGAGCCAGTTTGCTTCCAAAATCCCACTAACCACACTTCCTCTTGGACCTGTACAGGGGTCCAAAAACTTAGCTTCCCAATTAAAAAAAAATATATTATATATATATATTTTTAACATACATACATATATATATATATATATATATATATATATAAAATTATCTGCCTATAGATAGGCAGTAAGGGACGAAAAATACTCTGGAGGGACTCAAAGCCTCTGCTCCATCCAAGGTGGCCTTGCCAGGCACTGCCTCTGCCCCAGTGTGGCAGTCTCTGTTGGGTGAAAGGGCAGCAGGGTCACCCCACCAATGCTACGGGCCCTGCAGGATGAGATGGAATGCCCATGGGGACTCAGGCATTGGTACTGCCCCTGTTGTACAATGTATTGCAGTTTCAAAGGAATAATGGGAAAGATTCAGAAGGGCAGCAACCCTCACTTCACCCCTGTCCCGAACTTTGCTGTCCTGACTTCTCCATTCGTTGCTCATTAATTTGTCCAAACAGTGTCTGTCTCTGACCACGGCAAACCGACCTGTAGCAAACACCTTGGGAGCATCTCTGGGCTGACCCTTGGAGGTTGTAATTGCTGCCTTGCATAGAGACAGACCCAAACCCAGCACGGTGCAGCCAGGGCTGGGCAGCACCACAGCCCAGCCCTCCTCCCAGCCCGACCATGGGCCCCTCCAGCGCACCTTTCCCCAGCCACAGAGCTGCAAAGCCACAGAAAAAGCTGCTGCCCCACCCGGGGCACACAAAGACAGCCCCATCCTAATTGCCTGGGTTGGTGGCTCACCCGGCAGTCCATCAACTTCTATTAAAAAAATAGGGAAAAAAAGGGGAAAAAAGTATTTAGAAAAATGCCTATAAAAAGCAAAGCAGCATGGAAATCAAAGCCACCATTTCGGGGAGATTGAAGCATAATGCTAATAACTTTCGGCAGCTTCCACTGTGGAGTTTAAGCAGCTGCCAAGTTAAATAACTAGGAGGATCCTAAGTTATCTTCCAGTGGACCAGAAATGCCCAGTGCAGAACACCCGGGCGGAAGCGGCCCGACGGACGCAGGGAGCCGGGCCGGGCCTGCGAGGCCGTGCGCTCCCGCCCGCCCGGGACCCTCCCGGGACGCGCCCCCGGGAGCCCCTCACCGAGCGGGGCTGGCTGTCGGGCAGCGAAAGGGGAACCCCGGCCCGTTTTCGATATCAGCCGCCGGGGAGCGTTTGGGGCTGGGGCTGCCGGGCGCGTACGGGACCCCCGAGGGCAGCGGGAGCTAGAGAAGCCCCGGGTGACCCGGTGTGCCCCGCTTGGGGCCGGCCCGGCCCGCCCGGGCACCGCACTCGTTTTTCTGGGGAGGCAGCGGTGTAAAAATAACCGTAGGAGCGATCGCGTCCGCAGTGGGAACGGCTTTGCGGCGTGCGCCTTCCTGGGAAAAATCCGCAAACCATTTCTCCCTCCAAATGTCGGGGGTGAAGGATTAAAACCCCACGGGAGAACTGCCTCCACGGGAGAGGCGGAACGCGGGGCCGAGCCGGAGCCCGCTGCGCACCCGACGTGCAGGCGCTCCTGCCTCCCAAAGCCGGGCAGGGCCGCTCGGCCCCCCCAGACCCACCCGCCCCGCTCGGCACTCCGGGAGCACAGGGGCTCGGGCTCGGCCTCGGTGGTGGGCAGGCGGCGGGGCTGGGGCAGCTGTCTCAAAGTCAGTCAGTTGTAATATGCTCGCCGGAACAGCAGAAGTCGAATCGATAGAGACGGCCTCCAGCTGTGCCTAAACCTGCGATTTCAATTAAAATACTGAGCTCTGATGCCCGGGTCTTAGCTGGGATCTCAACGCCCTGATGCATAAGGCGTGCGGCACCCGGCTCCGAGCCGGCCGGGAGGCAGCGGCACGGCCCCAGCCGGTACCCGGCCCCGGGATGCACGGGAGCTTCTCCGGGCTGCAGGAAGGAGGCAGCCCCGGGGCTCCGCAGAGGCCCCCCCGCCTCTCCTCGCCCCCGAGAGCCCCGAGGCCTGCGGGACCCGCTGCCCCGAGCAGGGCGGTGGGTGCGGAGCAGCGAGCCGGCAGCCGTCCCCCCGGCCAGGGAGGGAGGGAAAGAGGAAGAGACCCGGTTCAGCAAACACCTCGGCAAGGACGAGGGCGGCTCAGGGAAGCTGGCAGCCAGCTCCCGGCCCCGGCTCCGCAGCCCTTCTTTTATCCTGCCCGAAATCATCTCGTTTACAGAAAATATTTGTTTGCACTATTAGTTGGTACTGGAGTTAATTACTCAACGTGTGAGCGGGGAGTAATATGGATAAAAGCAGCCCCAGTGTTTATTGTGTGGGTGAGCTGTTTGAGCGGTGCTTGAATAAACTGCAATTAGGGTTAGATAGAGATTAATTAACATGTGAGTGGCAAGGTGTAAAATAGTTCCCAACCCTCCACTCAGTATAATCTGCAGGCGAGGAAAAGAAGTTTGTGGAGGCTAATTAAATACTTCGCTAAAGCCGGCGAGCCCCGGGAGCGAGCGGAGCCCAGCCAGCCCAGCCGCCGCCTGCCCGCTCCCGCTGCCCGGAGGAGGCGCGGGCTGGGCGGACAGCGCGGCTCGGCTCGGCTCGGCTCCCCGGGGCTCAGCCGGGCTCTCCCGCAGTCCAGACACCGGGCACGGCTTGTGTGGTTCTCCGCGGTCCTGTCCCAGTCTCTCCTCCAGAAGCGGGACGGTTCCCTCACTCCCTTGCACGCTGACCCTTGAGGTCCGGGCGGGCAGGGCTGGGGGGACGCCAACACCTGATGCTCCAGGCGGGGTGTCCCCTCAGGGCTGGGCGCTCCCCTCCGCCCGCAGGCAGCCCGGGGCGGCCGCCGCTTTTAAAGTTTGTTTCTGGAGCGTGTTGTGGTTCGCAGGTGAAAAAGCCTGTCTGCAAACAGCCGCCGGCGAGCTGCCCCGGCGGGGAGAGGAGGCGCGGCTTTGTCAGTGCCGCACAAAACCCCCGAATTCCTCTAAACTTTCTTAGGCGTGCGAGGGAGGCGGAAAAAAAAAATATATATAGGGGCCTTTTCATTGCTTGCTTTACCTCTGGCCAGGCTCAATCTAAACCCTTCGCTCCCCCCCTCTCCCCCGGATAATCCTCCCCTTTATTTTAGAAACACACAAAACCAGGTTCCACGCAGCGCTATAGTGGCTACAAGTGAAAGAGAATTGAGCGCCCTGAATCGCCGGGGGAAAATTGGTTCGGCTGAATAGCCCCGGCGAGGGACGGGGCGGCTAATCAGAGCCCGGGGGGTGCTGCCCTGCAGCCGGGCCCCCCCAAACAGGTGGACGCGGGACTCTCTCAATTACCGCGTCCTCGCATCTGAGGTTTCTGCAAATCCTCCCCTCCCGCATCACGGCGTTTTAATTAGAGAAAGGAAGGGAAGAAACCCCGGCATCCAGGCGCTATAATGTAGCGTCGCCTATTGGGGGGGCGGGGGGGAGAAAGGGGGAAGAAGAAAGCGGGGGGGTGGGGGGGCAGGACAAGGGCTAGAAGGGCAAGGGAGAGTCGCCGAGTGCCCCCCGGGGCAGCGGGCACCTTTAGGGGGTGACAACTTGCAGAACTTCCCTTCGCTAAACACGAGTCTTTTTTATTATTATTATTACTATTATTATTATTATTAAATTTTTTTTTCAACAGCGAAATCCAGTCCTGGACACGACTCCCTCTGCATTTATTTAAGGCTAATCACCAGCAACCCTGAGAGGGGAGAGGGCTGGAATTAAACTTAGTTTAATTAACATTAATACACTGTCCTAATTAATGGGTTGGCTATTAATTTATACATGCTGGGGAGGCTCGCAGATAAGTGACAATTTATTAATTATCTTCCAGCTCGGTTGCAACGGAGCTGATTGCAGATGGGTTGCCAAAATAACTCGAGCATGGTTGCGTGGTAGTTGCTTTAGAAAAAAAAAAATCATTCTCCCCCTTCTTAAAAAAAAAAAAAAGGAAGAAGAAGAAGAAAAAAAAATCCTCACGCTCACTCGGAGTGGCTCTTCTAACCCCAGCAAGAACTGGAGCACTCTTTTCCACCCAACTTGTGAATCGCACTTGCCTTCTAATTTGCCACATGCAAAACGATTCCTCTGCTTTGCAAGTTGCTTTTTAAGAAGGGAGAGAGAGAGGAAAAAACCCAGCTCGCACACGAGCGATTTGTGCGTCTTAAACTGGAAGGAAATTGTGCGTGGAGAGGGGGGGCTCGTCTTCCTCTCTCTGCCCCAACCCACCGCGCTCCAGCCCGGCGCCTCGGCTTGGGGAAGATCCATGGTGGCATCCCCATGTCATTCTGCTCAAAGTGACTTCATATGATGTCAGCTTTAAATGTACGAGACCGTGATCTGACGCTCAGGAAGATGTTTGCTATCAAAATGTGACTGTGGCCACACTGCGCTGCTTGGATGAGTCTCGCCGGCGCTGGGCAAAGGTAAGTGGTCCCAAGGCGAGCCCCGCCGCCCCTCGCCGTGCCCCCCGCCCCTGGCTCCCGCATTTCCCGGACCGTGGCCATCGGTGGGGCTGGGCTGGGTGGCATTGGGCTGGGGGAGGTTTTTCTTTTTCTTTCCCTTTTTTTTTTAAATACTAACAAGGTCTAGCTTGCATGTTACTTTAGCGTGTTCCGCTTAATGAGCAGTAATCTGGTACCCTACGTGCCATTGTTCTTGAATATGTTCATTTGAATGTAAATAGGGAGGGGGTGCCGGTGGGGGGTGGGGTGGGGGGAGAACAAGGTGCTTATTAAATTGATTTGTCTCCTGGCTTTTCTGGAATGCAGAGCCGAGAGCGGGAGCGAGTCGCTGCTCACACCAAGTTCCCGCACGGCGGAGCGACATGGCGAGCCCGGGGTCGCTGGAGACGGTCATGCCTTCCTCCTGCCCCCGGCACGACGGCAGGGCCGCCACCGCTAACCCCTCCAAGACCCTGGCCTTCTCCATCGAGCGGATCATGGCAAAGACGTCGGAGCCCAAGCCGGCCTTCGAGGAGCGGCACGGCGGGCCGGGGCAGGAGCCGGGCAAGAAGCCGCTGAGCCTGTGCTCGCCCCTGCCCTGCGTGATCCCCATCCCGCCGCTGGGCTACGAGTTGCCCTCCAAGACTCTCAACTATTCGGAGCTGTGGAAGAGCAGCCTGCGGGGCGGTGCGGGGCTCTGCAAAGCCAACTGCGGGGTCTGCTGCAAGGCAGAGCTCGCCCTGGGCCAGCCCAGCGGCCGGCTCATCAAGCCGCAGGTCATCCACCAGGCAGGGGCCGTGCCGGCCGCCCCCCGCTCCCTCTACTACTTCAACTACCTGGACGCCGCGTACCACCCGGCCGACCTCCTGCACGGACAGCTCTTCCCCGCCGGCCTGCTGGGCGCCCCGCCGCCGGGGGGGCTCTCGGCCCACCAGAAGCTTTTCCTGCTGGAGAACGCCAAGCTGGCGGGGCTGGCGGCCGAGAAGCTGCCGCCGCCGCCTCCCTTCGCCCACAAGGAGCGGCTGCCGGGACACCTGGACCAGGTGATGAAGGAGGCGGCGGCGGCGGAGCGCGGCGGCCCCCCCAAGGGCCATGCCAAGATGGGGGGCAGCGGCGGCGGGGCGGCGGAGGGCAAGCCCAAGAACTTCACCTGCGAGGTCTGCGGCAAGGTAAGAGGGGCGCCAGCATCGGGTGGGGGGGCCGGGGGCGGCGGCGGCGGGGCAGTGCCTGACCTCGCCTTCCCGGCGCTTCCCCGCAGGTGTTCAACGCGCACTACAACCTCACCCGCCACATGCCGGTGCACACGGGGGCCCGGCCTTTCGTCTGCAAGGTCTGCGGGAAGGGCTTCCGCCAGGCCAGCACTCTGTGCCGGCACAAAATCATCCACACCCAGGTAGGTGGGGGGCAGCCGGGGTGCGGGAGGCGGCGGCCGCCCCTGCGCTCCGCGTAGCCCCCACTGACGGGCCTCTCGCACCCCGGTGCAGGAGAAACCCCACAAGTGCAACCAGTGCGGAAAGGCGTTCAACAGGAGCTCCACGCTCAACACCCACATCCGCATCCACGCCGGCTACAAGCCCTTCGTTTGCGAGTTCTGCGGCAAGGGCTTCCACCAGAAAGGTGAGCTGAGCCGGGACGCGCCGGGGCCCTCGCCCATCATTAGCGGGGATTAAACGCGGCGAGCCCTGCCCGGCTGGGGGAAGCGAGGGGCGCAGGCAGAGCCGCCGCCGCTCCCAATTACTTTCCCTCTAAGCCGGGCCGCATCGCCGGGCACTGCTGACGGTTCCCCCTAAATGCTTTTTAAATGAAAGGTGCCGGGCCTTGGTCCTAATCCAGAGCCCTCCGTTTGCCGCGGGTCACCGGGCTGACCCTGCCTCTCATTTGTGCCATGCCAGTTGCGCGCTGCTCCGCGCTGACGCGGACCGAGTTTGACAAGTGGGACGGGGGTGTGGGGGGAGACACTTCCTAATGCCCCCCTTACCTGTGCACAGTGCGGCCCGGGCACCCTCGGGTAACCCCCTTTTCCATCTTTTTCCTCTTTCGCAGGCAACTACAAGAACCACAAGCTGACCCACAGCGGAGAGAAGCAGTATAAGTGCACCATTTGCAACAAAGCCTTCCACCAGATCTATAACTTGACTTTCCACATGCACACCCACAATGACAAGAAGCCCTTTACGTGTGTCACTTGCGGGAAAGGATTTTGCAGAAACTTTGATTTAAAGAAGCACGTCCGAAAGTTGCACGACAGCGTCTCCAGCGCTCCTCCGCCGCGGGACCCTGGGCGCAGCGGGCAGAGCTAAGGGCCCGGCACACCGCCACACTCGGACCTGCTCCATCAGGCCAGCACTATTTATCCGAACCAGCCTTCGCTTCTCTGTCTTTTCCCCAGCGAGCTCAGCCGCCGGTAGCAAGCGACCCCGAGCCGCAGTTGTATATAAGAGGAATCTTATTTAATGGCGCGTTGCGCCGCCGGAGCGGGCCAGGACGGGCCGGGCTGGCCGCCCCCCGCCCGGCGCCAGGACAGCGCTCTTTATACGTGTCTGTAAATCTCCATTTTAAATGTACGCTCGAATAAGTGAGGAATATATATATATATATATCTATATCTATCATGGGACAATAAACCGGCCCTTCGCAGGTGTCTCATTTCCCACCTGGGCCCCGGCCCGAGCGGGGACCGGGCTGCACGGCGCTATCCCCCTTGTGAACGCAGCTTGCGGGAGCTGCGGGAGCCGGGCCCTGCCGCTTCAGGGCCCGCCGAGAGCCGCGGGCATCAGAGGAGCGAAACGAGGGCGGGAGGGAGCCGGGCGGCTTCAGAGGGCTGCTGCCGCCCCCCGGAACGGGGGCAGAGCCCGTGCAGGACCCCCGGCGGGGCTGCGCGGCCCCGACCGGCAGCGCGAAGGGCGGCTCGGAGTTTCCCAGCGCCGCTTTTCGGGGTCGGTTCATTACAGCGTGTTTAAGCCGCTCCTGAATGACTATCTTTCCTTGCATGCAGATAAAATGATCTCACGCTTGCTTTCCGAGTAATGACCCAAATTAAGAGAGAAAACACAGACCCTTCAAACCGCATTACATTAATCTAATCACTCCCAGCAGGCCTCAGAAACTCTTTTTGATCAGAATATGGATAATCAAGCACTTGGATTACACTAAATATTCCCTTCTCATCTCCCCCCCTCCCTCACTTTTAATACGCAAGTGTCTATTCCGGCCACGTCGTTAGGAACAATATTATTCTAGCGGAGAAAGGAGATTGAGGCGGCCGGGCGTGTGCGTGCTGCTCGGGCCGGGCTTGCCAATGAAGAGGGGAACGAGAGAGGCACCGAAATGCCTGGGGACGGCGTAATGGGGAGCTCACCTTTCTCCGCTTAATTGAGTGGTTAAATAGAGGGAGGCAAGGACGAGCACAGCTCGCCGCCGAGCACAGGAACGGGAGTCGACCCCTCGCTCCGGGTTTCTGGATTCATTATTAAGCTACGATGTTCCGCGCTCTCCACGGAGCGGGCTGGGGGCTGGGGCCGGGGCTGCGGGCCCCGGGCTCCCGCTGGAGGGACGGGGTGATTTCAGAGTTTCTCGGGGTTTGCATTTTCCAATGTCTGAAATGCGTTTTGACGCTGAGGAGCGGAAAAGAATGTCCAATGATCCTGGCAGCGGGGAAGGACGATGACAGAATTTGTTAAAAAAATTTGGGCGAGTTTTAGGTTAAAAGGAAATTTAAAAAAAGAAAAAAAGAAGAAGAAGAAGAAAAGAAAAAAGACAAAATTTAAAAAAAAAAAAAAAGAAAGAAAGAAAGAAAAGAAAAAGAAAAATGCAAACCCCGTCACCGATAAGTCACCGCTCCGGAAACCCTGTCGGGGAAACGGTCCCGCAAGTGAAGGGGCTGCGTCTCAACTCCCGGCAGGCGGGAGCCGAGCTCGGCTCTCCCGCCGCCGCGACAGACGGGGCGGGACAACCCACGGGCCGGGGACAGCGGGAGGGACCCCTCTCTTCGTGAGGACACTGTGCCGGGGGAGGCCATGGCAGGACGAGGTCCCGGAGGAGGGGAGAGGGGCGTGGGCATCCCGAGGGGTGCCTATGGAGCCGGTCCCTTTGCCAGGTCCGGGGGAAGCGCCGCTTTCTCTGCACCTCGGGCGCCGGGAAGAGGTCTGGGCTGCCAGCCGGGAGCCGAAAGCGGGAGCCAGGAGCCGCTGCGGGCCCCAGAGACAGCGCGCAGGCTGCTTCCTCAGCTCTCCTGATGGGCGAGAGCAGTGCGAAACCCACTCCCGGGAAGGGAATTAAAGAAGCGCGTTCTTATCGCATTTTTATAAAAAGCGGCGTTGTTTACAGAGCCGTCTGGGGGGGAGGGCGGCATCCCCGTCATGGCTAAGGGCATCTTCGGGGCACCCTGAAGTGCCGTGTCGGCCGCCGCTGGTGGGCTTGGTCACCTGGCCCCTCCTGGGGGGCGGTGGGCAGCCCTCCCCGGACCGGCTGTAGCTCCGGCTTCCCCCCGATCTCGGACGCACTGGGAAGGGGCCGCGGCAGCGCGCTCGCCACCGGCCGGCCCCGGACCCCCCCCGGATCGCGTCCAGATCCCGGCACACACTAGCCGCAGATCGCGGGGGAGGGGCGGCTCTGTCAGACACACACACGCCAGAGACTCCAATTATCTTCTCCCTCACAAGATGTTTCTGCTGTCCACGACTGCTCACACTTCGGCACTCTTGCCAGCAAGCCTCAATAACACAAAACCCGCACAAAAACCCCTCTCCCGGCGCCGCAGCCGCGCACACAACAGATTGAGCGGTGCCGGTGCCTCGGGGGGAGGGTTAGAGGTGCCTCCGCGCAGAGAGCGACGTGCCAGCGCCGCCGTGCTTCCCCCCTCGGCCCGCCCGGCCCGGCCCGGCGCTTCCCCGGGACCGGGCGGCTTCCAGGTGCGTCCCGGCACCGCGCCGGGCACTGGGAAGCGACCAACCTACAGGCAGCTGCGTTGCCCTTTTCCCTGCACTCCGCTCTCCAAACGTCTGAGCAACCAGTTTGCTGCTAGAAACATGTTAATTGCCAACGGAGCTCATTAAGGCATGCACATGCAAAACACAGCGAGGGAGATTAAATGGACAAAAGCGCAATAATGAACTGTCAAAAATCGGACCCATCTACACGACCAGGAGCACTCAAGAATGAGGCATTTAGAGGCAACAAAGGATTGTCTGGGACAGGAAGAAAGGACGACCTAGACTTTTGTTTAGTCAACACAATTGATTACAAATGAGAGATTAACAGGATAGCTTCAGAGTTTTTTTGAAGGAGGCAGAAGAGAAAAGTCCAATTAAGTGCACCGAATGTTAACTACATTGATTTCCACGGCCAGCGCTGGAGAAATTCTCATTAAACCATCCCTGGCGATCCCTTTTGGAAAGTAATTTGTCTCCCTGATGGAGCAGAGAAAGGGAGCCGTGTAAAGAGAAAGAAGCGCTAGTTCTTGGCACAATGAGCTTAGGAGACACACTGGAAAGAGCCAAAGGGGGAGTTAATGAGCATCTGACAAGCCGCTTGGACCCGGGCCTGGAGAGCAGCGATGAAAAGATGGAATTGGCCAACAACTATTCTTTATATCAAACATAAAAAGGCCAATCTGAAACAGGGCTGCTCAAAGCTGGTGGGGAAGAAAAGAAAGGCCCCCAGTGAGGGGTGGAGTGGAGGGCTCAACTGCCCCATTGGGACGGGGAAAAAAATGTACTGGCATGTCCCTCTCCGAGCGAGCGGAGCTGCTGGCCCTCGGCACTACTCCCCGGGCAGGCACGGCTGAGGGGGCCCGGCAGTCCCGGCCCCCGCTCCAGCCACCCCCGGCCCGGAGGCTCTTACATAGACCCGAATCGCCCCAGGGCAGCCGAGCTGGGCACAGTTTTACGAAGTTATCCCGCGGAGGGAGATCACTGGCCATCCCAAATCACGGCGGCCCGGCTCTCCCCGAAACCAGCTTTCTTCCTCCCTGTGGCCGCATTCGGCCGACCCCTCCCGCTGCCCCGGCTGCGGCCCCCCCGGGGGACCGGGCACCGCGGAGCGCAGCGCAAGGCAACGCGCGTTGTGTAGACACGGCTCGCTCGGAGGCTCTTAAATCAGATTAGAGCTCGTTAATAACAATTTTGGCTTAAGTCTGTATTGACTTAGGTTTAGGAATGGCTTAGCACTTTCGCTTAAGTCAACACCAGGGCTAAATTGACACATGCCTTTCCCAAACCGCCGTGTCCCCAAGGACGCCCAGGTGCCCGCAGGACTTGTCCTTCTGCTGCTTTAAGCCGTTTTACGGAAGTATTTGCATTATTTTTTAAGTAAACCCGCTGGGCCTCGACTTTGCCAACCCACCCCTGCTTGTCATCCATGAGGGTCCCCTACAGGGACGGGTTCCATGGGCCTCACCTTCCCAGGGTTGGGATCGGGGCATTTCTGTTCTTTGGGCTCTTGCTGTTCTCAGCCCTTCTGGTCCTTCCCCAGCCCTCATGGGGTGGCTCCTCCCCACTTCCTAACACCTTCTGCCTCTCTCCTCAGGTCCCCTCTAACCCCTTCAAATTTGGACCCTGGATACCCCCGGAGAGCCAGGACTGATTGTCATCCACATCCGAGTTCTGTGGAGAGTGTAAGGGGCCAGAGGCAGCTGCCCCTGCAACCAAGGGAAAAGACAGGACAGCGGGTCCCAGCAGAGGCATTGCCCTTCGGCCAGCACTGACAGTGGCCACAGCGAGGGCTACCGGCTGCCTGCCCAGCTACTTTAGACCCACTGAGAGCCACATGCAGACGGGATGGCAAGGGACAGGTAGACCCTGGGGCTGTGCAGCTAGAGGGGCCACCAGCAGGCCACGGCAGCAGGGAAAGGCACCCACCCCTCAGACTGCGGTGCTGGGGGGGACTGCTTCGTGACGCGGTCACCCCATGCCCTTCTTCTCCTGAAGATTCCTGCACACAGACCTCACCACCATGGCCAGTTTTGCCCTAACCAGTCACCCTCCCACTTCCTCCGTGCTGCCATCCTCCCCACCTCCCCTCTCACAGGTACAGTGCTGTGCTGACCAACACCATCACCACGGGGCCTTAGTAAAGACACATAAGGTGGAGGGAGGAAAAGCACTTACCACCTGCTTTCTACCACCTACCCTGACTCTCTAAGTGACTTTGTCCCAGCTTTTAGCCCCCCCTCCTACTCTAATTGCTCACCCTGCCTAGCCTAAAGCCATAGCCTCGTGCTATTTGTATTTATCTCACTGATTTATTGCAATTGCTTAATTGATTAAATCATGGGCAACACGTGCCCTCAATTAAAAATTAAAACAAAAAAATGGGCGCATTTAGACTTCCGTGCTCTCTGCTTTACTGGCTGTCTCTCCTCGTCAGGTGTTGAAGCTGCAGCTGGACCATGTGGCTTGGCCCGCAGGGAGCCCCGGGCATGCTCCCCTAGGAGCACAAACAGCCGTTCAGCGCGGGTGCTACAAGTCACCAGTGATCTTAAACTCTGCTTTAAAGTGACTCCTGTAAGAGCGTGTTGAGTCACTGAAGCACCTTATTGTCCCCAGCGGGGACAAAACGCTGTCAGACACAGACCACAGAAAAGGTCCGCTCCCAGAATTGTGGATGTATAAGCCCGAAACAACACAAAACCTGACTTCTACAAATATTTGCATCTTTGCTGTCTTCTGCTTTCGCAGAAGAAGCAGGCTGATAACAAACTTCAAAAGAGATCTGATCTGGGGGCAGAAGTACTCTCTCAGCAGATGGGACAAGGAATGGGGACCTCGCTGGACCCGCTTCGCCTCTCCCTGTTCCCCACCGAGCCTCTCGGAGCATCCCCGGCCCATTCCGGGCCGCTCCAGCCCGCGGGCAATGCTCACAAACGGAGCCACAGCAGTGGCTGGGGGGGGCAGCGGCAGACCCCGTCCCAGCCCGCGGGGCTGCTCTGCCAGCGGCGGCCGGCAGCAAAACCCTCACCCAAACACACCGGGGATGGGCGCTTTGAACCGCTCGGGAGAGCGAGGCCACGGGAGCCAGGTATCTTCCCACATCTGCGCCGCTACAATGGACACGATTGTCCTGTGAAGGGCTCAGGTGTTTAAACGGCGGAGTGCACCTGAGACCTCCTGCAGCCGCGCTCCCGAGGTCCCGTTAACTGTCTGATACTCCTTCTACTGTCTTCCTCACTGCTGCCAGTTGCCAAGATATTTCACATAAATAGAAGCTTTCTGATTTATAATCAGCCTCTTCCTTCTGATTCATTATGTTAATGAATTGAGATATTACCAACATTGGATTATCGTCTCTATCAATGAATCCAGCAAAAGAAAGCTGATTATAGAGGAAAAAGCCAAGTGTACCCAGAAACTTAATACAAAGAAAGTCCGAGAAATAGAGCAAAGCGGCTGCAATAGTTTAAGCGCCCTCTAAACACCGCTTCCAGCTGATTGGGGACTGTGACACTTTGGGTCACATAGACAAATCTTTTCCCTAGGGATTTAGGGATATGTTTTTTACCGTTTCCATTATTATTACGAGCGTTTCCAAGGAATCAAACCCGCTGCCCAGAGCTTTTCTGGGAATCTCGGCGCCGAGAGGGAGAGGGAGGACATACACAATGCGCTTCCCGTTCCCTCTCCCAGCGCACCGTTCCCGGCGACGCGCAGCACCCGCGCCCCGATCACGACCGACCGCCACCCGTCTGTCCTCCCCCGCGCCACAACGAGCTCATTTCACACCGGGTAACCACCGAGAAACGGGCTTTGGTTTGCTAGGGGTTTTTTTTGTCCCCTCCTTTCTCCCTTTCCCGCCGTCGTTTGTCTCGGCGTTTCCCCGGCTCGAAGCAGCGCTGCCCCGCGGGCAGAGCCCTCACCGGCGGGGCGCGGGGCGAGCGCGGCCGCGGAGCGCAGCGCGCAGGTTCGCCCGCGCTGAACAAAGCTGCCGGCATGTGCTTCACTTGAGCACATTATCCTCCGGAAGCTTTTATTGAGCAACACTCTGAGCTCCGTGAGTGAAGCTATTGGGAACACATACGAACTAAATGGGTAAAGAAATGCAAGTCTGGATACCAAAATTACATTTCCCATTTGCCATTCATCGCAGTGAGGCAGGTACTTATTTACTGAGACTTCAAGCTACGTAATTAGTCAAGGAGACTATAATTTACCTAAAGGGAGGCAATTTTTCCTTTTATTAATTTGCAATAGATTTGTAAAATAATCTTACAGCAGCTGGCTCTGCTTGAATCTGTTTCAAAAGTGTGATGTAAATACTGTCTCACACTATTTTGTTGCCTATTAGGGCTTTCTGGTAGGTGATACGACTGAGAGTGAGGGGAAAGAACACCACACATTTATTTTTAAGATCATCATCACAGCGATAAAACTTATGAAAGAAGTGAGCATACTTTCTCTCTGTATGCGTTAAAAGCAGACGTATCCAAAGTAAGTCAAATGTAAAAGCTACAACTGGAAGACTACATACACAGCGGGTACAACTTAGCGCATTTTCAAGAGCTGTTTTAACTGTGTTTAAAAGGAGTAGCAAATTCCCAAATTAAATCACCCTATTTATAGCAAAGACAAAGAGTTTCACACAGCAGGAGGATGTACTAAAGAACCGTTTTTTCCCACCTGTTTCCTTAGCAAGGGTTTAAGTATCTCTATCTACATCTTCCTAGTAATCGCATATCTGAAGTAATTTAGCTCAGAGTTATTACGAAACAATAGGATGAGTGCAAATAATCGATCTGGGATTCATAACATTTGGATTTTTCAGCAATAAACTTCTGAGATTTTAATCTGCACTCAGCAGATTAATATTTCATATCAGAGTCAGAGGAAAAAAACCACCGTACCTAAGCAAAGTATTTATCACTGGCCTACTCACTCTTCACACTTGGCTGCAGCAGGCACCAGCTTATATCCAACTCATACATGCAATGCAACACTGAGATCCAGGAGGCAGTTACTACAGGATCAAAGTTTTATTTCAACTATAACACAGTATATCCATGGATTATAATCCTTGAGCAAACAGAATATCACAGTAATGAAGACCTTAGCATTACAAATATGTTAAAACAGCTTGCATTTGGGGTGATATTTAAGGTCAAGTTGTATCTGAACACAACTATTAAAATATTATGAAAATTACCATTATGGAGTAAATAATGTTTTCTTTCAGACATAACCTCTAAAAGTACATTCCATTTTAAATTTGGTTTTCTTATTTTTCAGTACCAACAAGCTCAAACTGAGCATCTACATCCCCAACCTGCTCTATGTGAATGAAAAAGAGAGAAATTAAGAACTATAAGCTTAGCCTAAAAATTAGCTCCCAACTTCTATGAAAACATGACCCTGAATAAATACAATCAAGAGGATACCATAGTGTCAAATATCATGTATTTAAATCAACTTACTATTTCAAATGTACTCTCAAATTAAATTAATAGGCTAGTGAAAGATTCTGCAGAGTAAGAAATTTCTTATCCTAGGGAAAAGTAACATGCCTTCTGCTCCTGCCCCCACAGCCAGAATAACTGAGAAAGTAAAAAGCTTGGGAATGTGATGGCAGAGGTGACAAGATGGGTGAACAGGCTGTGCTCCTGGGTTAGTATTGGGGTTACTCATCTGTGCATTAACCTAGAAAAGTATGATTAATTATTTCTTCTTGCAAGATACTCCAAGATTAACTTACAAACAGGCAAAATCTTTGTGTTTCCTCACTGCTCTTCATTCAATTGCTGTCCCTCACCCACCAGAAAAGCACAAGAACTACCAGCTCCTAGGACCACTGCAGCTTATGTATAAATATATTGTAACACAAAAGGGCAAGCAGCAAGTCAAGACTATAGCGTAACAGGTTTAAGGGTTTTTTGGCTTTTTTTTTTTTTTTTTTGGTTGGTTGGCTTTTGTTTTGGCAGGGTGTGCTGGGTTTTTTTGAGAGAAAAAACTTTTACTCAGGATGGGTAGGAAATTACAGAAGATATATGATGTAATATCTATATTTTATATTTTTTTATATATATAAAAGCTTGGGATAAGATGGGGTATAATTACATAGAATCAATATATTTGAGGTAACTGCCTTGACTTGGTGAAGAATACCCATTCAAGATCTCATAGGAGACCAATATTAAATCATATCAGTATAAATTAGTTTGGGGGATTCTTAATTTTTTTTTTTTTTAAGCCCACTAAAGTTTGTTTTCTTCAATCTCTATCTATAAAAAGGCAAGTATCAAGGTAGCCCAGCCATGGTAAATTAAACTCAACAAATCTAAGCAGAACAAGAGATACCATATAATTATGTTCCCTGCCACTGTGTGCCCCAACTCCGAAGCCACTTGTTCCTGTACCCTTAGTGGCCCTGCTGTGTCACCCCTGCCCTTATTGCTGTGTTGTTTCACAGTCACAGGCAATTGCATTTATTTGTTTCAAACCACATGCCAACATGGAGGCCCTTGTCTCTGAGCACAGTCACCTACACACATTCCTGCTTTAAATGTTTCTCTTTATTCAGTTTTTCCTTTTCTGGACATGTCCTTACATAGTTTTCCTTGCACTAGTTGTCCTAGTGCTTCTAAAGTTATGCTGCAGGAAAAAGAACTGAATTCATTTTTTGAAGGTAATTTCTTTTCACTCCCAGGCACACTATGTGAGCACCTAACTGCGGCATGGTAACTACTCTAACCCTGCTCGCAGGTGCCTTTCCTGCACGTTGCCAAATCCTCACCCATTGCCCGTGCCCTCAGTGTCCACACACTTAGATCTCCTTCCAGGGGAAATCACAAGGGCAAGAAGATAGTGAGCATCTGCACTGTGTCCCAGTGGTTAGGCGGAGTAGAAAGAGATAAAGACCCTGATTATTCGCATGTATAAAGTACTTAGGGGCCCAGATTTTAGTTTAAGTGATTTCCCTTTGGATGCAAAGAACGGGATGAATCCCAGTCTTTGTTAGCTACTAACTGCTCATCCACCCCTTCACTCTGAGCATCATGTGTAATAGGTTTTCCCTTCTTGCCTGCTCAACCAGTTCCAATTATTTGCTTTTTAAATGTGAGCTCTACAACTGTAAGATCCATACATATTCCCACTAAATCAGATTAAGAATCACATTGTGAGTTTACAGAAGAAAATATTACCAAGTTGTCTTTGTGACAGAACACTGAGTAGGTATAAAATTGCAATGGTCTCTATGCCAGGTTTTTTTAAGCTCTCAGCTTGTAAGATGAAAGCCTAATTTGATATTTTTGTAGTTATATAACAGTTCTAATATTTTGTGACATTTTGTATTGTGACACTATAGATGAAATTGTCATCGGACTGACACCCTTTACTGTTTATTCCTTAATTACAACTGTTAACAACACTGCAGAGAAGCGTGCTAATCTGCCATCACATATTATGAAAACAACGTTATTGTTACAAACACCAACACCCACTCAACAGGATAATTCTAAGATGGCAGTTTCTGTAAAAACTTATCAGTTTAATGGACACTTCAATAGAAAAAGTTTTAAATGAACTCTCAATATTCCTGTGGAAAATATATAACAATTTTATATTGCACCTAAAGTTTTGATTTTATTGAGTCAGTGATTCTTTATGCTACATAGGGATATAATTTTTTTTAATAGTGGGGTCTTTCTATAGTATGAAGATGCATAGCTCAGATAACTAGCAACCTAGCAATATTTGTAATCATCGCATTTTCATATACTCAGACACTGGCAGAGGTAAATATTTTTTTTCTACTACTTCCAGGTTGGGGGTGGAATTATGTCTTGCAGGAGATTAAATTTTAACAGCATATTGACTCAAGTCCAGGTTCTTAATAATAGAAGAAATTAATATTTTCTAGGCTGATTTTGTTTAGGAGATTAATTTTCTGCAGGCCATGTCACACACCACGAAGGACATTTTTACAAGTTCTGTACCAGTGAATTTTTCATACCAAGTTAGCTCAGTACAATTAAAACTCACTGATATTGCACCTCTGTACGAGGATGCTGAGAAGCTGTTCAACACCTGAAAATTAAAATATTATGTCCTCAGCTGTTGTATATGTTTTGAACAGCCACTGCCAGTTACCTTTCAGTTTGCTTCTTTCAAACTTCTCACGTCTCAGAAAAAGTTCTCACTTGTAGATTATATCAGCAGAAAGAAAACAGCATTAAGAGCAGCCCAGAAGTAGCAAAAAGCCCTAGAGATTTGTTTGCCCACCCATTAGACAGGAAACACAATGTAGGCAGAAGGAGGTGCAGCCAGGAAAAGCAGCCAGGACTGAGGTGCAGAAGTGATGAAAGTGGTAACGACAAAAATCAGGGAAAAGAAGACGCAGAAATTCAAGTTTGTTCCTTCTACAACTGCTCTCATGAAGGTTTTTACACAGCTTCCTGGTGCTAAACCAAGGCTACTCTGATGCACAGTCTGCCTTTCCTGCTACCAGTAAATTCCTCCTTTCTCCCTCATCCACGAGCAGGCATGCAGCACAGATGACTGAAGTGAAGAAAGATAATGCAAGAATCTGTCTTATCGCACTTATATGTAGAAGCAGAGGATTAAAAATAACATAAAAGTCTTCCCATACTGAAAACCCAATTGCCTTGGTGGAAATCTATACACCAATATTTCTCATTCTTGATCCTAACAGCCCGTTTGAGGATTGCTTCCCTAATACAGAATAAAAATAAGGAATTGAACACAATGCAACAATGGAATAAAATCATCCAATAGAATTAATTTGCATTTGAATTATTTACATTTCAGTTAAATTGCATGATATTCTGTCGCCCAATCTAGATGATCTTCTCTGCTTAAGTGATAAATTACAAAACAAAATGAAACTAGAAGGTTTATTTTTGTGAATCTTCTTCTGGGTAGTTTATATTCTGCTTTGTAGCTTTCATTTTCTTAAAGCCAATAGGAACTTCTGCTCTTCCTAAAAGAAACTCTTCCCACTTGGGAAGAGATTCTTTTATTGATGCCAAATAGAGAGTCTGAGAAAGATACAAGAAAAAATAAACTTAATTTCAAAACCTGTGTCAGCCAGTTTAAAACAATACAGATATGCAATGCATTATTAAATCTTACTTTAAGAGTAAAGTAACTCAGAAAAGAACAACATACTTATATATGAAATTTCAAATCTCTTGTATTATACAAAATATCAGCATGGAGATATTTCATTCTGCAGGATGAACTGTGAAGTGACTGAATGTGCCCTCTTGTGGTAAGCAACACATCAGTTTAGACCCTAGAGTACCTTTAATAAACTATTTTTCATGATAATACACTTTTCCAAAAGTAGCTTTTATATTTAAGCATATGTATTACTGGAATTTAATTTTGCAGTGGAAAAAAACATTAGAAAAGAAAGGTGCAC
This sequence comes from Acanthiza pusilla, assembly GCA_036630365.1. Taxonomy (NCBI): domain Eukaryota; kingdom Metazoa; phylum Chordata; class Aves; order Passeriformes; family Acanthizidae; genus Acanthiza; species Acanthiza pusilla. The sequence continues at coordinate 7,545,491 of JAXCHO010000001.1, forward strand.
ATTTACCAATGTAAATGTGGTAAATCCTAGAAAAGTTTACAGTACTATAGTTCAAAACATTTGAGTAAAATTTTAGACTTGATAACTCACTGACAAAGTAATCATCTCCAGTATTTGGATCACAAAAAAAAAAATAAATTAAAAAGTGGTGTGTATTTAGCCTGTGGTCTAGGAGAATCACTGCAGATCATCTCACCCTTCCTCTTGCTTTACACTGTGCCTCTGAGTAATAAATTTAACATATTATTTATCTGTGTTATTCATCATTCATAATTTTGGTGTTGGTATCCTAAGAATAACTTTGTTGTTCGTAGGATTTTCAGGAAAATTTTAAGTGCCATGTATCATTCTTTCCCCACAAAATAATGTGATCTAAGAGCTGTGTTGAGATAACACTTTAATCTATCCACCCATGTAAGCACATTTTGCAATTGCAGTCCTCTCAGAAAAATGTAATTTTGCAGTAGAAAACAGTTATGACACATACATAGTGAGCCTTTTTTCTTTACTTAAGTATATAATGAAGAAGTGTAGCATAAAACTGAAGATCTCCCTGCAGAGTATTAGATTCCTGGCTAATCATTTTGATCCTTACATGTAACTCATATATAACTATGGCTCTTGCAGATTTACAAAAATATTTTCTTCAACAGATTTACTCAAAGAATCTTTTTTGACAAGCATATGTGCTGTCACACAAAACTACTCCGACTCAGCAAGCTGGGGATCCATTATAGCCATAACTTTCAGAGTATATTAATACAGACACATATATGGCTGAGTGAAATATGCTCAGAAGTGTTTTGGAACAAAGCACGCACAAGAATTTTGTACCATGAAAGAAAGTTTTCTTTTCCCACTATTTATAGCACTCTTCTCTAGAAGCATAAAAAAAAAGCTGAAATAGGATCTTCTCCTTCAAATAGTAACTCTGTTCTCTCCAAAATTTCACCGCTGCTGCAGAGTGCAGACATTCTGCAGCCACGAGCCATCACTCTGCAGCCTCCAATTTGTGAGGACTTTGCTCGACAAGCCCCAAGCAGCTTAACACCTGCCATGGGACTAACTGACCCAAAGAACTCTAGAGGTGTCTCAAAAAGTCCTTGAAGAGTCTAAAACTACTTCTGAACACAGTCAAAACAGGTTTAATATAAGTAGGTTGGCATCTGCCTTAGCATCATTCAAAACATACAAGTATTCAGGAAAAAATGTACCCTTTTGCCTAAAATGTCTAAAAATAATTAAAAAGCCACTGAAGGGGCTTTCAGTGTGCACCTTGTCAGAGTCACAGTAGGCTATTTACAAAATGGAATGACAGATGAAAACTTTGAACAGCAACCAGAACAAGAAGTGATGTCTCTCCTTTAAGTAATAGCCTAAGCACGACAACACTTGCCCAGCAGGTGTGAAGCTGAGGTACAATGCACCTCTCCTCACAGCTGACAGTGCTGAAACCTGGCCCTTCGCCCTGCTCTGACAGGGCCCGGGCACCCAAACCAGCCTGGGACACTCTGCTCCGCTGCCTGTGGGAGCCAAGCCACCGCACAGCACAGAACCTGCTGCGGCAAGAAGCAAATGGGAACCTGACTGCTCAACATTTTTATCTTTAAGTAATGCTTTAGGGACAGCAGGTTGAGAAGAAAGAAAAAAACAACCATCGAGTGTTCCTGCTGCAGTACTTTTCATAAGCTTCCATACAACTCTAAAATAACTGATGTGAATTTTTCTCTGTTCATGCTGATAAACTGTTGACCCTGAAATGTAAAGATGACAATCTGTGGCAAACTGAGATCAGGATGACCGTATAAAACAAACCAAATAGCTCTGACATGGTAAACACAGTAATCTTCTGATATTCGCAATGTAATTTTTTTATATTTGACTTCATTTTTAAATAGAAGTCTATATAGATCTGAAAGCTGCTAAATATTTCCACCAGAATGCTCCAGAATCTAGGGACCTTGCCCCAGAATTTAGGTTCAGCCTGCTACACAGTACACAGGCCTTTGGCTATACCAGTCACTGGATTTTAAAATCAATTATTTTCACTTTAAGAACATGCTTCAGGGAAAAAAAAAAAAGCAAAATATTTGGTAAACAGCAAATGAAAAGACAGAGTTCTAGGACTTACTTCTAACTTAACAGTATCGGGATGTGGAAGTAAATGTACTCTTTCTTGCAGCCTTTTTTCTGCTGCTTCTATATCCTAAAACACAGGCAAAGTACATTTTAAAAACAAGCACTGGGAATTTCAAAAGGAAAATACGCACATAAAGACATTTAAATTAACTAAATAAACCTATTACAGCTAAACAGCATTCAAATAACACTGAAGTTCAAATCTTTGTTTAGTCATTCTAAAATACAACTTGTACTACTTAGATTAACACCCTACAGCTGCTCAATATGTTTGCTGCACCTTTTTCATACAAGAGTACATTTCACAACCAAGTAAGACTTTTGCTGTAAAACACGGATATTCTCTCTGGACACCAGGGTAAATCAGTTAAATTCTGTTCTATAAAACTTAAGGAAATAGAGGGGAACAGAACATCATTTTCTGTGCTGCATAAGACTAAAGTGTGTATTATAGCTACTGTAACTGTAAAGTAACTAGGCAAATTATGTGCAAGATCTTTACTTCTCAAGACAAAGATGACTTGCTAATATGCATGCATAACATGTGCACAAAAATGTAGAGCTGCAGCAAGCTGTTCACCAGACAAACTTGGATGACAATGCACCTCACATAGCTTTTTTACAAAAAAACCCAGTATTTGGGTTTCTGCTTGTCCAGTGGATGTGTGCTGGATTCACAGAGGCCCAAATAAATATTTTAAAAAAGAAACAACCAAAAAAACCCAACGGCAACAAACAAATCAAAGCATGCCCCCAAACTAACCACCCTCCCCCTTTAAAGTTCTGACCCGTTCTTGTGGGCTTAGTTCCATACCCAAACATTGAAGAGATTGAGTGGTGGGCAGATGAAGAGAGACAGAAAGGGACGTGGGAGTGGGGTGTGAAGAAGCCAAAGCTGAACAGAGTGGAGGGGGAAAGAAAGTATAGCAGATGGCAGAGTTGGGAGCAGAGAGCGGGTGTGAAGAGTACAACAGAAAAACTAAATGAGAGAGGAAATTCCCCAAAGGGACTTCCCAAATATTCACCACCACTGCTGCTGAAAAGAAGAGTGAGATTCTGGAGGAGCATATCCACAAGAGAGACCAAACATGATTACTCGTATTGAATAATAGCCAGTCTGAATACATCAATAAGTAAGCAGTGCTCAACTCAAGTTTAGTTCAGTAGAGTATGATTAACAAAAGCAAAAAACCACCCTTACTGTCAGCTGAAGTTCAACTTGACACAGATACAGTCAGTTTGTTCAATTTAGTGTTCATTTTATTTTATTTCATTAATTCTTTTTACAGTATTCTCTTGTACATAAGTACAAACCTAACCCAAGCAAAACTGTTCCTCCCTTTTCTATAGCAAAATCCATATTGCTGTAGGAAGCTAAAGGATGCCTGAGAAAGAGTAAATGAAGTCTCAGATTTATCCAAATTCTCAGAAGCAGCAAATGGCTGCCCCTTCTCAGGTAAGACAAGACTAATGCGATAAACATAGAGAGGGAACATGAGAAAGGACAGAAGCCATTTGAAATCGTGATGTCAAAATAACAGAGGTCAACACAGATTTAAGTGACTTAAGCAAGGAATTTCTCTGTTGCACATACTTGGAACAGACACACACAAACAGCACCAAATGAAGCTCAGAATGGCTCAGGTCAACTCTGGAGATGTTACCACCATAATGAACCATACTGAATAAAGGATCATTCAGTAATGTTCACCTCATATTCTTCCATAGGATTTCCCTCCTTTCTGATTCCTTCTAATTACTGTAGGAATTGTAAGAGGAAGGAATAATATCAATCATTATTTCTTTATAGACTCAGCCAAGTCACTGGAATGTTTATGGTGATAGGAAATGAGTGTCTTTCAGGCAAGAAAGGAGACAGCAGTTGTGCATATATGTTTAGTAGAGAAGGTCACTTTGGCATAGCCTAGATATTGGACGTGTCTTTTCGTTGCTCACTCCAGTTTGTGTTGTGCAGTCTATTGTCATTCAGAATACTGATTTAATGACAGACAGTGAAAGAAATTTTTGCTGGAAGGTGTAGCATGCTTTAGAAAATAACTGGAACTACTGAAAGATTAGATGGCACTTCTCGTGTGTCTACACAACTGGTAAGCTTTGTAGGAAAAATAAATCCCTGTCATCAATATAAAAATAAATACATCAGCAGTATAAACTTCTTTGGAAAAAAAACAGCTAATCTGATATGTCACAGTACTGAAAAAAAGAGAGCATCTTACAGTGCTTCCCCTAAAACCACAAGGACTGGAACAAAAACAATTCAAGACCCTTCCCCAGAGGTAAAATGGAATGCATGACACATGCATTGCTTTTAGGGGACCAAATTCAGCTGTCACTTATATTGATATCAGTCTGGCAGAATCCCACTTAAATAATTCTGGAATTGCATGCCTGGGAAGGAAAGCAAATTTGTTCTAAATTACCTTTCCAGTACTAATTACTATATAGCATATTCTTTCTTTTCTATTTCATGTTACAAGCTGTTGCACAGTAATACATATTTCTAAACACAAGAAATATCACTGAGAAACAAATGTCATAAATTAGATTACAAATACTAGTCTAATTTCTGCTTTTATTACGACAACATTATATAAGCACCAAATGATACAGATTTCCCTAATCTGCAGTCTCCCTCTAAAGACATCGAGGAAAATACTCTGATAATTATGCTAAAATGCTGAACAAATGCTTAGAATGTCAAAATTTCAATTAAAAAAAAAAAAGGTTAGTTCCTTGCTTCCTACTGATTAGAATTTAAATTAATTTTGAAATATTTCCTGTGCATAAATACCAACTAGCACAGAGAAAGAAAAATGTCTTTTGCTACAATCTATTACTGAAAACAACTGATTTTGCTTACATGCAGAAAACCAGAAATGCAAATAAAAAAATAACACTTCGTCATGTCCATGTATTTTTGAGTAGGCCAAATCAACAACTCTCCACATGGTAACTGTGAAATGTACAGTGCCTGGTATCAGGAACAATATTCTGAAGCTGGCACATTAATCAGTCTTGTTTTCAAGCTTCTCATATATTATGCTGCATAGATATTTTTTCCTGTTTTCTTCTGTTATCAAAAAGCATCTGCAGGAGTGCATGCTTGTTAAAACTAGGATAAAATTAATAGATTTAAATTGATTTATTCTACTTTATCCTGCAACAGAATTTGTTTTGATACATATGTTTTTGCTTTTTTTCTGTACAAACACCAACATTTTTGACACTTGAAAGGAACAATTTTGAGGAAGTGACAGAAGATAGCAAATATCTGTTTAACTGCAGAAATATTTACACTCTGTATATGTCTGAACTATTGTTAACATTTCCAATACAATAAAGCTTTCAGGATGGACAAATATATTCTGCATTTATGGTGCTTGCCTGCATATGTAAAGTGAGAATGCATTAATAAAATATAAATAATTTATAAAACCCTATATTTACAAAGTAAAAATCTAACCTAAAATGCATATGGAAAATGGGAATCATAATGGCTGAAATTACTAAATCAGTGGATTAGGGGCTATGGAAAAAATAACCAAACCATCCACTTCTTTCCAGCCTCTCACTGAAGCACCTACACTTATTATACCCAATAACGGGGGGGTTGATTGCCCCAGTCCAGAACACCCGAGTTCACCAACTGAAGTTGAAAAAATCCTTCTTGTCACAGAATAGTTAAAAAGGCATTCCTGACTAACTGTTCTGCCTTGTCTACCCCTCTCTAAATATTACTACCATTTAAACAGAAACTCTAATGCAATAGAATTATACCCACCCAAAATGTGAAAATTTTAAATCTGAACCAGGCTCTGCATGAAAAAAAAAAAAAACCAAAGAAATTCTGGTGACTCAAATTAATCTTGTAATTTTCTATAGTAAAACTTACTTTTCCAATAAACACAATTTATGTGTTATGGACCCTTAATAAGTAGGTGCTTAAAGAAAAGGCTCAGGAGGTTCAGTTTTCTGCTGTCTCCTGAAAAACTGACAAACATTTTTCAAATGCATCATGTCAGTGGTCAAGTGCATCTCTTGAAACTCAGATGCCTGAGCTAGGGGTTCCAGAGGAGCCTTTTAGTATTCCAGTCCCTGCCATCAAACCTAGATGTTTTTAATTGCCCATTTTCCAATGTCAGCTGAATTTACCTAGGAAACAAATTTTACCTAAATATGACAACAGGTATGTAGAAGAGCTATGAACATTTTTAATGGTGTCACCCCTACAAAGAGCCAGAAACACCAAACACTGCTTTTACAGACTTGAAAGTAAAATGCTTGAAGTCACTCTATACCTCTTTCGAGAAAAATATTAAACGGAGAACCTCTTCCACAGCTTAACACAACCACGGTGGGAGAACAGTTCCTACCCTTGGCCCAAGAACACTGTAGCGTGGTCACCCATTTCCAAACACAGCCCCATGCCTTGAATCAAAGCGTAGAGGGCTGTGAGTGCTGACAGACCCCTAAGTTGTCTCAGGCAGATACATACTAGCATGTGTTACAGCTCTACATGTACTTAAAAAAAAAACAAAACAAAAAAACCATAGTAGCAGCTGCCACCACGAGGCTTTTGTAAGAAGGGCACGGGAAATAGGTAGTGATGCCATTGGATAATAAAGACTTGTCATTTAATACTTTTTGGTCAAGTTCCAGAAGAGGAAACCGTATAAAAGAGAATTCAAATGACAACTATAGAGCAAACACTTCTCTTTTTTTTTTTTTTTAATTATCTAAGCTACATAACCATGACATTTCGATGCGGTTCCTGGTAGTTGCAGAAACTTACATTTAAAAGTGCTGCATTCCTTTTATGAGCTGCATCAGCTGCTTGAGTTTGCCATGTCTTTTTAGTCTTTTTGTCTCTTAGATAAGTCTCCATCTGCTGTAGCAGCTCTGATCTCTGAGACAGTCTACAAAGGAAAACATTTTGCTAAGTGGGTAGAACATTTTGCTCAGGAGCTAGAAAATAACCTTTTTACCTTACCCAGTTTTCTCAAAACTATGGGGCTAATTAAGCCGGCTGCAGGGTGGGTGTGCTGGGGGAGGGAAAAGGTACAGGCAAGCATCACCTGCTGTGCCTGTATGAAGCTATAATGTTGCAACGAGCAGTCCTCAAATGCTGAGGTGCTTGGAAACACTGAATCCCCCAGAACAGGAAAGACAGGGTGAGTTGGGGTGACTTGATCAGTACTACATTTGCTTATTGGCTCCTACAAGTTGTTACAAGAAAAGCAAATTTTTCTGAATCATTACTGTATTTGCCTCACAATTTGAGTTTACAGGGCAACAAAGAAGCAATTCTATAATTGAGGCATTGACTGAGAGAATCCAATTACCTTCCCCAAATAGGAATTTAACGGTGACAGGTCAACAATGGAGTTCTTAAACCAGTACCACCATTGGAAGTCAAAAAACCTCATCAACCTAAATACCCTTAACGGCAGGCAAGGATGCTAATTCCCATGGTTCCTGAAGGAAGAGTGCCACCTCCTGGAACTCCAGCCCCTTGCTGAAGCACCACTGTGCTGTGCAGAGCTCGGATTCACTGGCACTGAGGGTCGTGCGTGCAGCGAGGGAGATCTCACAAGACCAACACAAACTGCTGCAAAGTAAAGCACAATTACTCACATCTCCTCATGTCTTCTAGCAAGGTGAACCTCCCGAGCCAAATAGGATGACATATTCAGTTGTTTGCCCTGGTTTTGTGACTCTATAAAAGGAAAACCAAGTGAAATTAAAACCTTCTAAAGATGCACATTAACATACACTTTCCAGGATTAAACAATTCTGGTTATAAAGTTGCACACATTATATTTATATGTCAGCTATCTACACAAAACCTGCCATAAGACATTGCTACATTATGCTTCGAATACATTCACACTACTAATGTTCACAATATGTTTTAGGAAAATCCCACTGTATTCTAATAATTTATGAAAGAAGCAAAATTTTTTTTCTGTTTCAGATTTAGCATTAAATTTTCTTGAGTTTCAGATGCTTACAACTACACACACACTCTGTGCTTGCATAAATTGTCTATTACTGTTTAAATTACTGATTTCTGGCTTTTATCATGTTGCCCTGAACACAAAGTTATACTTCTCACAGATATAGGGACCTGCTCACAGGAAACTATGTTTAAATACAGGAAGGATTAAAGTAAGTAACTTGATTAAACTAAATAACTTAAGCTACTAAATGGAACTTAAGCTACTAAAGTTAAATGTCTGAATGCTTGAAGAATTAACTTCTTGAGGTCAACTTTTCAGCGCTGTAACTCAGTACATAAGGGAGTACACAGTTTAAATAGTTTAAAACTTACTGGGTTTTTTCTGAGCCATTATTGAGATCAACTGCCCACTGATGCAAATAAAGATCCTACAGCACTTTTCAGAACGCTGAAAATGTTTTGCCTATTTTTTTTCACCTCAGAGGTACCTGTGTTGCTGTCACATTAAGTAAAATAACTTACCACATGTTCATAATGTCAAAGGGTGGGAGAGCTAACAGATTTCATCAAGGTAACATTAGTTAAGGTCTCCTCACTGTCACGAGTCACACCTAACTCTGAAATCAGTGATTTACACGTGGCCTCTGCTGAAGTTGGGGTGCATCTTCTAGGGAGGCATGTTTTACCACACTCTGATCACACTTCTATCCACCTGGCCTGTTGCTAATGCTTCACCTTGTTTAACACGGAGCACATCCCTTCAGTGCTCTTTCCCTCAGCGGGGGCGCTTCTTGCCCTTTGCGACACAAATTTACTGGCGACAGCAGAAGCCAGAGCACCCCGCCGCACGCACCTCTTGTCTTTAGGGGCACCTACAGCTTACAACGGGAGCAATAAACCAGCACCAGGGTGAGTGACAAACCGGCACCAGCCTGAGCATCCTCCGCCCGCTGCACCGTGGGGCAACAGCTCCACTCCCTGCTGCCCTGGGCGGATGCCAAGGCTTGAAGCAGCCCGGGATGAGCCTCCGCGGGCAGTCCCGGGATCTCCAGCAGCCCCAGGGAGGCCCCTCGGGCTGAGGGCAGCACCGCCACCTCAGAACCCGAGCCCGCTCCGCCTCAGGCCGCAGCCCCGACAGAACGGGAGCGCCACGGCCGCAGCGGGGCCGCGCACCGCCTGAGCCCTACCATTGGGAAGGGGAGGGATGGATTTACGATCTCGTTGTTATGTTCCATCCCGTATGATTGCGGGAGAACAAGTCAGGAAATAAAAACAAAATACCACATACACTAGCTGCTTTACCTTTAGCCTCGCCGGCTTCGAAAAGAAAAGCAACCACCCGCCATGGTCTCCGGGACGCCTTAAAAAACCCCCCGCCCCCGCTGCCATGGAGACGGCCGGAAAGGTGGAGCCGAGCCGCAGGCTCGGTGGGCGGGACCGGGCGGGGGCGGGATCGGATTTCTCCCCTCGGATTGGAGGAACGGGAGGGCGCGGGGCCAATCACGGCCCGGGGCGGGAGCGCGGGAGCCTTGAGGGGCGGCCGGGGGGCGCGTGCCCGCGCTCTTCCCTCACAGAGCCCGCGCGCCCCCGAGCCGTGAGGGGCTTTGCTGCGGTTTGCATTTAAAAGAAAAGTTTCTTCTTCTGTGCAAGGCACAGCCTTCCCTGTCCGGCCTGGGAGAGCGCCCACAGTGCCAGCCCCGTTCTCCTCGTGGTTTCCAAACCTTCTGGTGTGATCCTGCCCGTGTGTCAGAGCTGAATTCCTCCCTGGCCTCAAAGCCGAATAGTTCCTGGGGCAGCTCTAGTCCATTATAGGCAAACTTTCATGAAAATGTACTTCAAATAAAAAAGCACAATTAATCCACCTTTTTTCCCCCCCCGTGAATGTTTTATCCTTCACAGAAAACATAAACAAAAAAATTCCAAGCCAGATAAAGCTGAAAAATTCTTTTTTTCTTCATGTCACTGGTGCCCAATAGATCTGTGCACATGTGCAGCTGCAGAAGATTTCTAAAAGCTGCTCCGAAAGTCCTTGTCTTGCCTAAATGCTTTCTATCTAATAATTCTCTGATCCTTGTTTAAGACACCTCATCAGAAGCCTTTCTTGCTGCTCATCAGAAGCTGTTTCTTGTGCTTTTTCATGTCTTTATATTTTCTGTTTTTTCCCATTCTCTGATTTTATATTTCTGCAACAAATTCACATTAATTCACTACATGACATAAGTAGAAGTACTTTAATGTACTTGTCAACTTACCCTTGCTTATTGTAGCAGTCAGGATAAATAGTACTTAAAAACTTATTTTAATTTTTTTTTATCATTGTGATTTAAACACTTGCCAATAAATGTCACAGTGGCATAGGAGTCAGTCCTCATTTCTAATGGTGCGAAAATCTAATGGTTACGGTCTCACTAAATTTAACAGAAAGCCCAAGTGTTTTGCAAATTCTACTTTGTGCTATGCCAGCTCTCTGTAATGGCTGCGATATTTCTTTCTTTGTAGCATTTAATGAATTTCGGGAAGAAAAGAGACAAATTGAAGTTTGGTTTACATACACCATTATAGATGCCATTTGTGACGAGAATGCAAAAAGCGTTTTAGTTAAGTTACAGATACTATCAATTGTTCAGTGTTGCGGAAACAGAGACAGGATGGAAGCCATAATTTCCTAATGACTGCCTTATGTGACAGTGGGTGAAGTTTGTAGCTAATGAGCTGTAAACTCTTATTTTAACCTAGATTGGTTCTGTAGTTGTCAAGAACATAAGCTTTAAACCTACTGGGGAAAAAAAAAAAAAAAAAATTAGTGCTGGTAACAGCCAGAAATTCACATGTGCTGGTTTGGGCTGTGGTCATGTGTGTCATGTCATGTGTGCCCCCACCTCAGCTTCCAGTTATGTTGTACATCTTCCATTAAAAAAACCCACCTTTAATTGTTTTTAGAAAAAGCTGTTTTCCCACACAGATTCTGTTTTCATTAGATACTTCTGCCTTTACGTGAGTTTACTGTTGGATCACTGCTATAAAAATTTGAAAAACTAGATACCTGCCAGTGGGACCCTGTATTTACTGCCCATATGGGTTAACGACTTAATGTTAGCACTGAAATGGGACCATTGGGACCCTAGGTCTTTTTTAACCCTGCAATTGATTTTGCTCTGGAAATTTAGAGGATTTTCTGAGCAAAATTGGTGGATTGTGACACTAGGTGGCACTTAAATACAGCTAACAAAGATTTTTGTCTCTTTCAACACACAAAACCAGTCAAACACATTCTGTTCTAACATGCAGTTAATTATATCCTCAAAATGATGTCTTGGATTGATATTACTAAACAAACATGTATAAAATGTAATTACAGACAAGTGAAATAAATACTGTGGGCTTATAATTGCAAGATATGTTTTTTGCTTGTAATATGCTACACACCTGCGCATAGTTTATATAGATAGTATTTTATTTTGTCATTTTTACTAACATTTAGGATGGCACAATTTAGCTTTATGTGCGTTTATTTACTGCTACCAATTTTTGCCATATGTCAGTTTTTAAAAAAGGAAATGTTTTTATATATTGGGATTGCAAGACACCAGTATTTCAAAGGGAAAACTGTAAGAAAGAAGTTCTCATCTATGAAACCACTGCAAAACTTTTTTAAAGAAATCAACATATTTTAGGGTTTTTTTGCTTTGCTTCCTACTTCTCTCCCTTACCTTTTGGAGGTACACCTCTGTTGGTACAGTACCTAAATATCCACTTTGAGGTCTGAGGTCTATGTTTTCATAAACATTTGTTGAGTGATACCGTTGGTAAAATGCAGCAGGCCTAAGGGGACAGTCTGAGAGCCATGAAATCCCATCAGAGCAGCTTGTGGCCATCACCTTGGCTCCTGGCAGCTTTTCCTATCAGCTGCAAAGGTTGTTGGCAGCTTTTCAATCAACTGCACAAGTGTGCGAAGCTGCTTAAGTTACCACAAGCTAAAAGGCAAAGGCATGCAAGGAAATGCCCTCCCAGAGGAGGAGTGAGTTAATAAAGTATCAGCCTTAGGAGGGTAAAAAATGGACTTCTAATTCCTCTTTCCCCTCACATTCCAATATTCAGAGACTTGCTCTCAACCCTTCTATTAGCAGGTGCCCTACCATTCCCTGTTCTGCATTACAAATTGTTGTCTCCTCTGTGGTAGTAATATCAGAGCTGAGATGAAGCTCATGAATGGTAGGACAACTCAACAACACATTCCTGTATTTGCATTTTGGGTTTTTTTGGTAGCTAAAGGTGTTTATTTGGTGTGGGAAACACTGGGACATGTGGAAGTCCCATGTTGTTGAAAAAAATTTGCCAACGCATTACTGTATGCTTAGACAAACTAATGTGAGTAATCTGTGTGTGCTTGTTAGAATTGGCCCCAGACATCAGGAGACCTGTTTCAGGTGAACCAGAACCCAAACTGCAGGCCAGGATGGGCTCAGCACCCATCAGCTGGTGCAAAAATAGCTGTCCAAACTAGGGACAGCTGGGCCAAGTTCAGGAAAAGAGTTGGAAGACCTGTGTGAAGAGGATGAACTGAGAGATCTGAGTGAGGGCACAGAAGTGATGGAACTCCAGCTGGTTTGTGTGCCGGTCAGAGTGTGGTACAAAACTGTGCACTAGGCCAGGCCAGACTCTGCCTGGTGTCAAAGAAAAAAATAATGTTCTTGATAAAAGATGATAGCAAGACAACATTTTCTTAATGCTTCAAGTAGGGATAGAAACCTGATAAATAGAACAAAGCTAAGAAAATCAGTATTCAGCTGCATTTTTTTTTTTCTTTTTTTCTTTTGAGAAAAATCCTTTAAGGTTCTGTAAATATAAACTGGCCTAGACAATTCTTCAGACAGTTTACTGATACACCCACTCAGTCTTCTCAAGGGGATACATGCCCCAACAGGTGCTCTCCATCAGTAGTGTCTGTGGTATAGCTACTTCTTTTTGAAGAGTTCAAGAAAATAGTTTGGCCCTTAAGTAATAAGATTAAGCATTCCCTTTAAAAAAAAAGAAAAAAAAAAGAAAAAAAAAAGAAAAAAGTACAGATCTCGACTGACTTTAACAGATGCACAGGTAGTTGAATATTTTACAAGTAATTATAATAACTATTTACAGTAATTAGCTTGAATCTAATTGCTTCTCATCATGTTAGGATAGTAAATTGCAGCTTTATTTCAAACAACCCATGTTGCCTGTTTTCCCTAAACTGCATACAGGAAACCCAATTAAAAAAAACCTCTTGGAGAACCACCATTCTCTGTTCCTGTTTGGGGTACTTTCAATGGAGGTGCTTAGCTTTGATCTTACAACCCGCATTTCACTTACCTGTGTAGACTGGATCTTTCTTCCCCAGCACAGAGATCAAGCTTCTCCTGAGAGCAAAAGAGATGCATGTGAACAAGAGGGACAGAAATACACTGTTTGGCTCCTGAGAGTCATGTCAGATGATTTATACAAGGGAAGGCTGATTTTCCTAGGCTCCCTCCCTAATCAGTGCTGAGAGCTCAGCTCTCTTTGACCACAACGTAGAGACATTTGGAGTCGCTCTGAAGGACCAGAGGTATCGTTCTTTATGGGCTACGTAGGGAGCTTTGAGAAACCGCTTTCTTCGGATTGGTGCCTGTAATTATGTACCTGATCAGTGTCTGACCATCTGCTTCAAAACCATCCACAGCTTATGTCTTTCACACCCTGGTGGAGGTTCATTGGAGTTCCTCAAGACTGACCTTGTCTGCTGCACAGACAGAAAGTCTGTCAGCTTAGGCCTGCTTTGAGATTCCGATTTGAAACCATGGCAAGTTTACTGAGGAGCAGGTCAGTGCCTGCTCATTTCATGTGTATTCAGTCACATGCAGGTGCTGCTGGTTGTTTAAACACTCTTCCAAGTGCATTCACACAATGCTTCAAACAAACTGGACTATTCAGCTTTGTTCTCTGGGATGATGATACACACGATCTTCAATTTCAGGCCATTTGCATTGGGTGTACAAGTCACCCTATAACTTTCAGCCACTGAAAGTAATGCTATTGCCATCTGGTCATACATTAAAATTGTCTTATTCTGTAATGATGATACATCTACAGCAGCGAAAAGTACTTTGAATTTTAATACGCGCATTTATACGACTGTCAAGATGCCTGATATTAATAGCTTGACTTTTACTGTAAGCAGAGGTAGAAGAAATAACACCACCTTCACACTTCTGGCACAGTTTCCTTATCAGCTGAATTCTCAGTCCATCATTTCTGGTTTTTGCCATACAAATCTGAGCAGCCGTGTTTTATTTTTTATTTCAGTTTGGATTTTGAATGCTTTTATTATGAGTTTCTTCAATTCCAGAGAGAAATTAGAGAGGCAACAATGCTTCTCTTATTGCATAACGCCAACATTTACTGACAATAAAAATAACTGAACTTGCACAAGAAGCCAGTTTCTAATAAACCCTTTTACTGGGTTGTTGTTATGAAGCTTGGGGTTTTCATTTTTTACAAAAAGCCCCACTTTTTAAAGAAAGGTCAGTCAATCTTTTTAGAAAGATTTAATAAATGACTTTTCCCCCCTTACAGAATTTAGTCTTTTGTTGAATTGTTTCCGTTCTATTAAAGCTTCACAAAAATGTACCTTCTATTATATTTCTTCTAATAGGTTTCTCAGCCTTATAACTATAATAAATTTGTCAGTCTAGCTTCACTGAACACTGGAGTTGAAAATCCTACCACAACAGATTAGAAATATAACCATTTCTAAACCCTTTCAAGAAGTTTTACCCTTTCTTTCAACACATTTTATGTACTCAGCAATTCAACGAAAATAACCTTTCAGAGTCATTCTTTAAACTCTCTTTCTTGGTGATAGCACAGTCAAGCCATTTGATCAGTCAGTCAGAAAACCCGAGTGCTGTTCCCATCTCTGCCAGAGCGGATTCATAGTCTGAACCAAGTCTCTGAAAGCCAACGTTTTCTTAAGTGTTCATTCAGAGGAAATGACCAATTTGACCCACACCAGACCTGATTTTTAGAGCAGCTCAGTGCTCAGACCTGCAATTTCAATAATTTTGAGCAGTGCCCTTAGCACTGCTAAAAAGGTAAAAAAAAAGTCTAATTGTATCTTGTTTGGTAGCCAGAAATGAATAGCCTCAAAAGACACTTTTATAGCAGGTTTTAAAAGATATGCAAATACCTTTTTCTTTTTTTTCTCTTTGTTTTTGCCTAATCTCTTTTCTCTATTTTGTTTCTATGAAGTTTGGTTGTTGGTTTTGGTTTTCCTTTATCTTTTTAGGAGAGAAGTTACATTTTTTGGAAACAAAAAATACTGGTTTGATAAACAATTCTCTTCAGGAAATGTCTTAGAGTGTGAGAGAATGTAACAAAACCTTTAGAGCATTAATAACAATCCTAAAAGCAGGGAAGCAAGGAGCATGATCACATAAATCTAAGAAAAGCAAACAGAATCTATATAACTCAAGCCCTGTGTTATAAAAAGAATCAACTTTGCTTTATAATACTGTGTAAAGTATAAATGTCAATGTATCATATTTTCTTTGTATGAATGAATGGGACGCAGAAAGAGGCGAGGGTTATCCAAGTAATATAAAAGCATAATTAATGAAAACTTCCAAAGTACACAAATAATCTGCACTGATCCCAAATTACAGCTCATTCTGTATCCTTCAATTTCCCCCTCTCCCCTCAGGTTTACCTCTAATCAGGAAATTGAGGAAAAGATAATTGAATTATCTCACCCCTCTTTGCTTTTGAGAGAATTGTTCAGCTGAACTTCTTGCAAGCCTGTTATGGGTCATTCTACTTATTTGACCAGCTGTGATGGTTCTGGTGTGTTTCTGGTCACCTGAGTTCAAGAGAAATGAAAAGGTGTAGAAAAAGCATTTAGGATGACTGAGAGTGAAGTAAACTTGTTTTGTGAGAAAAGATTAACATATTTGGCTTATTTATCAAAACAGAAGCAGGAAGACTATCTGATTGTTTTCTACTAACAATAGAATGATAATATTAATATTGGTGAAAAAGTGCTTTTTAAACAAAATTATAGTGCTAGCAGAAGAACAAATGGGTGTAATCTGTTTGTGTCCCTCCCATGGCCAGAAGGGTGGAACTAGATGATCTTTGACATCCCTTCCAACCCAAATCACTCTATGATTCTATAATGAATAAACCTTCTATTGAACAGAAAAGTTTTAGGGAAGTGGTTAAGCATCAGACAGGTGAACTTCTAGACAGAATAGAGAGGGAGGGAGAATGGGGTAATTTTAACACAGACCTTCACCCATCTGTGACTGGGAGTCTGAGCCATGGCTTTCTTGTGACTTTCAGAGAGAAGCCTGACTTGCAGAGCCTTTCCAATGGCAAGTTTTTCATGACAGACCTGTTCAGCTGGGCAGTGCTGGTGAGATACCAGAATCCCATCACCAGCATCAGTATTGTTACCAGCTGCTGCTCTTCATTGAGAAAAAACTTGGAAATTCGAGCTCCAAGTCACCTGCTGCTCTGTCCCTCTGGCTCTGGGTAGCACTGCAGAGGGAAAACCTGCAATAAACCACACAATGCACAACTTAAGCACAAGCTCTGCCTGCCAAGCCAGCCCGTTTGTGTCGACACCAGCACCATGTAGGTGTGCAGAGCATTGCTGCTCTGTTCAGGCATTGGGAGGAGAATGTTTGAACACAGCAGCTCCGTGTTGTGAAGATCTTCCTGTCTGCTTAGGCTTCCTAATGTAACCTTCTATTTGCTGTGATCTCACTATGAGCTTTACATTACAAAGTCCTGCATGACATTATTTGTAGTTGGCTGTTTGTCTGAACTTATTTCATAGCCTAAGGCACAGAAAGGCAGGTGAATTTAAATTTTAGCTTTCAAGTTGGTTTTCAAATGCTGTCAGTTTAAAATATTTAAATAACAGCAAGTTCTAACAGCATTCTCAGATTTTCTTGCACAGTTGACTCTCTTTGGCCTTACTGAACCAGACTCTATTTATGATAAGAGTTATGGACAGCATTGTGGAGTCGAGGCTTTGAAATAACTGGGTAAAAATGTCAGTGCTGCCATTGATGTGAAAAGGGTCAATGCTTGCTTTTCTGTCTTTTATGTTTCAGTTTAGCAATAATGTAGAAAAGGAGATTTTTTTTGAAAGATGAAGCAGTAAGAAATATGAGAAAATAAATACATTCCAAGAAATGAGAAAATTACTTTCCTTAGGGAGTACCATTTATTTTCTTCATTAAACCTTATCAGAGAATGATATCGGTTGATGGTTGGTGGTTTAGTTTCTGAAAATTGATGATGGGCAAAAGCTGTTGAGTTTATATCAGTTTTTTTATATCAGCAGCAGTTTATATCAGTTTTCTTAAGGGAATGCTTTTCTATTTAGATGAGGCTTATGTGTTCATACTCTGTCTGTGCATGTACATAGCTGTGCACACATCTCTGTTTTCAGTAATTTTTGAAGTTGACCAATTGCAGCCAATTTAACACCAAGTACTTAGTTTACTAGCCCCAAAGACATCAAAGTTCTATAAGTTTTTTGAAAATAGATGGCTATTCAGAGAAAAAGTAGTTAAGAGAGCTTACGATTTATATGTATAGCTTACTATATATAAATACACTATTTATTTGAGGGTCCATGTAGGTTTTTTCCCTACCAACTCAAATCTATAGAAAACCAGGTTCCTTGGTTCTGTTATTCATAGAGCTGCTTATCTACTTAGTATTTTTCTGTATTTAAAGCAAGTGGAATGAAACCAGTTTATAAAAGCAATCAAACGATCTGTTGCTAAAATATGACTGATGTATAAATCAAGCTGTTACTGAGATGCTCTAAATTTCCTCTCTGGAAATGGCTCTCTGTAATTGGCTAATCTCTCAAAATAATTTGTGATACCTTTTTAAACATTGTGCCAACTGGAATAATCAAACAGGGCTGATTAAAATTATGCTTCCCCAGTTATATTTGAAAAACATGGTCTGTAAGTTTTATAGAATTTGAATTGTCTTAGACTGTTACAGAGTCTGAGAAGGGACTGTTGTCTCTGCACTAAAAGACACATAAGGATGTGTAGAAATGGTTATTAATCTCTCTTCATGTGTGAGAAAATGTGTATTACTTGTGGGAAAGATCATGAAAGCATGGTTGGGATCCCTGGCTAAATCCCACACAGCATGCTGAAGGTAGCAAGGTACATCACCACAAGGTAATCTCTGCCAGTAAAGGATCATTTCCAATTAATTGCTGATGTTTAGAATAGACTGGAAAGGAAATAACCACCTAAGGAAAAAAGGAGTTTTTCTTTCCTCTTATAGTTTATTGAGAGTTTTTCTTTCTTTGTGTGGTCTCATTGCACATGCTTGCAGGACTGTGAGGAAATACAGCTCTTGCAGGGCTGGAAAGCTATGATAACATATGCCTTCCTTCTCATCATCTACCTGGTGTAGTCTATGTTTAGATTTCATTCAATTTTGATTTCATTCATTGCTCACAGAAGAGTAACTGGATTAATCTTAGAAAATGACTCAGCATGATATGGGGGTGAGAAGAGAGACAGGAAAAATCTCACAGCCACAAAACTGAGAGTTACAATAAATGTGGCTTGGGAAAATTGTTTATTTTGAGTAAGATTTTTAAAAGGCAGTTAGATTATTGGCTACTTTATGGGCCAAAATGTATGTTGAAAATCAGATTAATCTCAGTGGAAACAATAAGTTGGAAATGGCATCATTCATTGTGAACTGTAAAAATGTTCTACAAAGCCCTATTTATGGAAAAACAAGGCAACATCATAGGAATTCTTTAGAAAGAACCATCCATTTGCAGTCAGGGTGCAGGACTGTGATCTGTTTGCCACTTCACCACTAATGCTCCAGACAGATTTTCCCAACATAACACAGGCTAAAAAATCAGTATTACTGAGATTGTAGGAATATTGAGACTATCCTGTTTTTAAGAGGGGACAATAGAGGATACCCACGGAAGGTGACAAAGAGCAGCAGACATTAATTCTTACCGGGCTTTGACAGACTTGTAGACCAGGCATATCCTGAACCAGAGGCTGTATCCACATCTTTGTGTTTACTTCTCAGTTTAAATTCCTCCATGTAAATGTCTGAGGAAAAGGTAAAGAGCACCATACATAGATAGCCAACTTGTCTCTTTATTATGCATCCACACACTGCTGCTGTGGATGCACATGGATCCACAGCTAAGGTCCCAGGATGCTACTGCAACAAAATAATTGCTATTCATCATAAATATCTTTGTCAGAAGACTCAAATAGGTCTGCCTAAAATCGCTCAGGAAAATGTGCAGTAATGTGAAAGCCAAGAAATTTAGTGATAAAGTGACAGAAAAATCTTGGCTCTGCTAAAGCCAAAATGAACTTTGCCCATCGCTTCAGTAAAGTCCAGATTTTTGCCGTGAGAGTCTGCCCAGACCAGCTGCTCTTCCTGGATGTCCTGAGAGCCTCTCTTGCCTGAAGGGGCTCCAAGGAAAGGTGTGCTGTCATGAATTCAGAACAATGGATTTTAACAAGCTTGTGTGCACTGTCGATGACTGTACTACTCTTTTTGTGAAGAACCTACTCTTTCAAGGTTTGCTATTCATTTTCACAAAGCCAGATCCTGCAGCTGAGCGCTCGCAGCTGTCAGTGCTCTCATGCCACCTTGTGAGGGAGGACTGGCAGAAAACATTCAAGTGCAGAGGATTTTGTAAAAAAGGAGATTGACTTGCTATTTAGATAGCACTGGAAAGTGACTGTTGTGAAATATTGAAGACTTGAACGTACACCACTTTTTTTTCTCCTAGCTTTCCTCTCTTCTGTACACACAAATCAGGAAAAGAACCATTCCCAGTCCTTTGGGAATTTCTCCATCCATTTTACAGCAAGCACGTCTGCTTACAGGTTTAGTACTTTGTGTTGTGATCATTTTAGTGAAATAAATCTATGAAGAGCATGGCCCAGATGGGAAGCACGGTTTAGTGCACTGGTGAAGCTGTAACCTCAGACACCAGACAGGACTCCTGTCAAAGGAAGACTGAAGGAACCAACCCAGAGGGGGGCATTGCCGTGGCCTCACTGCTGCACTCAGACCCTGCACAAGCCTGTGCAGAGCTCTGCTCACTCTGAAGATTCTTAGCGAACTCTTGGTCCTGTTCCCAAACCTGTCTGTACCAATACAACGGCAAGAGCTGAGCTTCTGCCAGAGGCATCAGTTGTCATGTGGGAAAACACAGCACATGGATTATTGATAACCACGTCCTAGGAAGGAGCAGAGCTCTCCAAAATATCAAGAGCATATGATAAAATTCAAACGAGGAATGCATAATGAAGCCAGGATTAGCTGCGCAGGGAAACTTTTTAGTGCCTGAGCCCTGCCTGGTTTTGCTGTAATCTGTTGCAGATCATACTAAAGCCTTATGAGGTTAGTTTATAAATTATTAATAGATAATGTGAGCATCTAGCAGATAAGGATAACATGGGTTACAAGCTCATCAGCAGATAATGCTCTATTGCAGTAATAATCAACCTGCTGAACTCTGTAATCACCTATAACAATTGAGACCTATTTGTGAAAATACCTATTAATTCCTATTAAATATAAAAAGAAGTTTAATACAAAACATGGCCATAATTGGCATATAATATGAGATCCCTTTTTTAGTACCTTTTTGTCTTTAAGCACATGCTTATGGCTGCCAAGGTCCTTCTGTAAATAGTAATTGTGTCAGCTGGAACTCACCTGTGAGGAGAGTGAGGTGTGTTTATCCTCTGCTGTTGCATTATTGGGAAGCTCAGGTTTTGAGCCGAGCAGAGGCAATGATGGTTTCAGGGAGAAAGGGATTGTTACCTCAGAGCAGGGAAGAGCTGTGCAAGCCAGTTGAGCCACGTGAAGTGACATCCTCTGAAGTCACCCCCTGCAGTAGCTGTTCCATGTCAGTCAAGTGGTATCCCCAGCGGTAGGTACAGAGCTGGACATCTAAGAGGGACAATGTCCTCCTGTGCCAGCCTGGTCACTTAAGTGCTTCGTACCCACCTTGGATCTCAGGTTCATGTGGGTGTCTGTGTGCTTAACACAAATACCATAATTGCAGGAAGACTCCAATTCCACTCTCCTGAAGCCTGTTACTGTCTAAATTGCCTCAAGTCTGGGACTCAAAAGGGTGCTTTTGGGCTATAGTATGAGCTGTAATAGTTGTAATGATATGGTATGAAACCAGACCCTGTCCTGCTTTACACAAGGTGAAAAGAAATTTTAAAAATCCAGTAAGTGGTTAGGAGTAAAAATCAAAGATCTGGGGATCCTTTATTTGGAGGTCTGCTGCCATTCTGTTCAGGAAGACTGTGATGTCCCCAGTGCTGCAGAGGTGCCACCCTAGAGGGGATGTGGATTTAGTGACACAGTTTTCCAAACACAGCGTGGAGGACCTGGCTATATAAATTTACAGAGATATATGTGTATATATATATGTGTGTGTGTATATATATTGCTCTCCTGTGAGAAGCTCAACTGCAAAGATAATTCCTGTTCTGTGCTATGGCTGGGACAGACCCTTAGCTGTGTGCTTGCATCCTACCTGGAATAACTGCAGACCTTTCTCCATATAGCTTTGCAAAACTACCTTGTACCCTTCTCTGGAAACTGAAGTCAACAAAGCAATGCAGAGGAAGGATTTTAGTGAATAAATTGGCTTATCTTCTGATATTATAGTAGTAGATAAAATTAAATAGAGAAATCCCTGAACCCACAAAAACCAGAACAAACCCCTTTCCCGAAGCAATAGCATTTTCAGACATTATACCAGGAATAACATGCAACAATAGGATTATGATGCCTGCAAATGCACCATACTAAAATAAAATTAGTTTAAAAGGCAGGAACAATGTCATCATCAGGTAGGTTTCTTGCAGGAAAACAGCTTTAATAACTTTATTGTTGGAAATAGCATAAAAATGTAAAGGCTCTCCTTCCCCCCAGTACAGCAGTGATTGTGTTAAAAGCAAGACCTCTGGGTCTAGAGGGCCATTTTGGTGTTCCCAGCCTATGAAAAATGAGGGTTATGGCACACAGCTGAAAATCAGCAATGCAGAGTGTTGAAATCTCATTCAGAGATGGGTGTATTTCAGAGTACAGAACCAAATGGGAAAATTCATTATATGGAAAGTTAATGCATCATGCTGCCTAAGAAGGATTCCGAGAGGTGGCACAGGAAAATCAATAAAAATTGAAGTGCAGGCAAAGTGTGGAATAGGAGCTCCAAAAGGCAAAGAATCCAATTGCCAAAGTTAATATTACTTTTTTGGGACACGCTTTTTGGACTTACTCAGAAGGAAATGACATAATGGGACCTTGCTCTCTATTTTGGGTAGGGACCACTCTATTGTCTGAGGAAGAAAAGAGGGTGAGACATGAGTCAGGCAGAAAATTTGGGCAGGGGTGGCTGTGTGCTTAGAAGACACCAGCCCTGCTCAGGGCTGTTCATTGATGAGGCTGCCATTAAATGCCTGGCAATAACCAATATCTGCTCAAAGCACCCAAAGTGGTGGATTCTAGGCCATTTGTGAGAGGATGGGCTTTCCTGGCTCAAAGTCTGTGGGAATGCAGCTGCTCCAAAACTATTTCATGAACAAGTGGAAACCACCAGGAGAGCATTGGACTGGGTCAGAATTTTGTGCCATGTGTCTGTGACTTTGTGGCCATTTGCAAAATTGGCTTTATCATCTTGTGCACTGTTTTTTTACCCAGCTACGTGCAGTGACAGGGGCATCAAACCAGAAAGAAATAAGGGTATAAAAAATGGGGGTGTACCTTATTTAACCAAAGTTTCTTATTTGAGAACTTGGGTGTAAGTTGAGCAACTTTGTCATTTATATTAAATCACCATGTTCTTTTTGCTTGTCATTTTGGAGCTTACTCTATTTCTCTTTGTCCTACCTTTTATGTGACAAAATTCCAACTTAATACCTTTTTTTGGCAGTTACATACCTTATCTTCATGGTGAATAACAGCACAACAAGGTGTCTCAGAAACTATTGAAGCTGATGAATCAAAGGCCAGTCATTGATCTTCACTGGGGACGGGAAGGTGCTGAGCCCTGGCTGATCAGGCATCCGTGGCTCAGGCTGGAAAAATTGGAGGAGAATTTTGACAAATAGAGGAAACTCTTGTGACAGGGCTCTGCTCTGGCCAGGTTTGCTTGAATCAGTTATTCTTCCTAACACACACTGCTAGGAGGTCAACAGTGCTTCTGAAGTCCATATAGGATCTATAGCCTGAGAGTAAACAAGCCACCTGCATCCTTTTTATTTCAGAAAATAGGGGAGGAAAAAAAAAGGTGCAAAGATTTACTTATGGCAAATTTCACAGGCTGCAATCAATTTACAGGTCACTGGGAGACTTTCAGGCAAAGGCATAACATATGTCTAAGATGCTCAAAGTAAGAGGCTATCTAGAAAATTGACTATCTAGATTTAAGTTATAAGGAAGCTTATTTAAAGCACTAAAATTCAGAAGGCAGAGCCTTTCATAACCTAAGGTACTGAACCTTTAAGAGTTTTTATGATTCCGCCCCGGTCCAAAAATGGTGTTTTTCAGCTTGAAGTCTAGCATTAAGCAGCACTAAGGACATTCCTTGCTAGTTGCAAAGTGTGATAACCTTTCTGTAGCTAGATAAATCAAGTGTCACCTTTTATTCTGTGTCACCATTTTTATACAGCTACAGATATTATAGCTACAAGCCAACAACCAGTTTTGGTCACAGTCAAGGTGTGCTCAGATTAATGAATAAAATTAATTTAAATGACATTAAATGATATTTTAAATTAAAATGTACATCTGATGATCAGACGTAGAGTTTGTCCAACAGTTCCGACACTGAGCCAATACCATTGAAGATAATGATTTGAAGCTGTTAGGAGAGTGAAGCAGTGTGATGCTGATGGTCCCATTGGGCTGCATGTAATGAAGGCCTCGATTTATTGTTTTTCTATGGTTTTCTTTTCTTCTTGGCCATCTGCTGATGAAACATGATAAGCACCTTGTTACAGAAAAATGCTCATTTATGTAGTACATGCAGGACATCCCCATTCCATCTCTCTTGTGCACCACATAAGAACTCCTTAGCCGAGAAAAAACAGCCAGGCCTTCCTTAAGAGATCACAATTTTCCTCCCATGCATTGGCAGAGAGAAAACTAAAGATCTCATTTTATCCTGCAATAAAGCTAGCTCATCAGCTCTCCTTTTGCTTTTCCTTCTCAGCAAGAAACTGGAGAGGATCACAGCCTTCCATCTCATGGAAAGGAGCCTGCAGCACCTCAAAGCTCTGCAGAGCCTTGTGTCAGGAGACTCTGGGGGTGTGTGATGCATGGCTGAGAAGCCACTCTTTCTCTACTAGGATGTGAAAATATTTTTAAAGAGTCTGTACTAGATTTATTCGATATCTGGGCTTTATTTGGAGGTTCCCTCTGTTGCCTCAGTGTCTTATTCCCTGCCTGAGCAGCCAGAGTCTGCTGTTCTCATCTTGCAGATGGGGCATCATTTTAGAGCACAAAACCCACCAAAACAGCTGATGGGGGGCTGTGCCACATTCCCTATATTGAGCCTTCAGTTTTCAGCCAGTAATGACTTCTCCCAAGACAAAAGACACAGACCTTCTGCCTTTCTTCTGATCTTGACCCAGAAACTCTCTGACAGCAGCTCCTTAGATAAAGGAACAAAGTGTTTATGATTAGATCTAGTGCAAGGATATCCTGTGATATTGGACACAGGACCAACAGGGTTTGAATTTGAGAGTGACAGAAATGATGAGCTGTGCAGAAAGCATGGCTCACAGACACAGACACAGGGAAATGTGAAATATTGGAAAAGGCTCCCATAAGAGATGTGGAACTGAAATGCAGAATCTTTTCAAAATTCAAAACCATAGCATAAAACGCCAGTGAAGCAGACATCAACTCCTAACAAGGATTTCAAGACATAAGGAAGATAACAACTTTAGAAAAGAAAAGCAAGCCCAGTGACTGTCAGATTAATTGAACACAATGTCAGGAAAGATTGCTTTGTGAAGTGTTGCTTCTTAAAGCATTACAAAGTCAGAAAGACATCAAAAACATTGATTGGCAGCAAAGGGGAGCAGAAATCACCAGTGATCAATAAGGTGGCTGCCAGCAGGTGGGGGTGACACGTCAGTGCAGGAAGCACTTCATGGAGCTTCAAGTGGCTAAGTAATAGGACTGGGACCAAGCCATTGATCAAAATTATTTTTATGTTGTAAAAGGTCTTGAAAATACACCTTCTGGCATTTGAATCCATTTAATAAAAATGCTGCTATTATTTGTGCCTGCTTAGCATGACTGCTAGCAGCCTCTGGAAGCCTTAAAGGCTAAACTCGTTAGCTATTTATTACAGGAGAGCTTGGGATCTCCTGATACCACCAATTAATTCAGGCATTTTGTTAGAAATGGGAAGTGCTGGCAAATCATATCTCTGTTGCCAAAGTATTAATGAACTACTTACTACATCTTTCCACTTGATATAGGTCTCAGCCAGGCCTTTTTCCTGTGCATTCTCAAACATGGAATCTGAGTACTTTCTCCAAGGCTTTGCCTTTTGCCCTCTACTCCTGTGTCTGTTGCTCACCAGGAGGGCTCAGGAGGACCAGGGCCTCCTGGAACAAATCCTGCATGACCTTGGCAGTGCAGGGAGCTCTGCCCTTTTGTTGTCTGTGCAGTGACAACCTGGCTGGCAGCAGCTCACCTCAGAGATGCTGCTGTCTGGTGAAAATGCTGTTTTTTCATTTAAGGGGCTGCCTTGGGGTGTCCTGATTTCTGTAGCTGCTACAGAGAATTCTTTTTCTTGTTCCATCACTGCCCCAGGTCATGTTCCCACTCCCTGATCCCTACCTTCCTTGTGGCTTGTCAAACTCTGGTTTTTGTCATATCTATCAAAGATGTAGGAAGAGAGTTACACCCTTTCTTCAGGAGTGGTGATTTAAGTAACAGGAGACAAGTCCCACAGCCTCTCTGCTCCTGCCTCTGCCAGGCCCTCTCTCTCCAGCATTTCACTAGGCAGTGTCCCTGTTCATCCTGTCTTTGCTCAGAGGATTTTCACTGACTATTCCTGTTGCTCTCCTTTTGCCTGTCTTCAGTGTGGCTCTCCCTTCCCAAAATGGGATGGTTTTAACCCTGCTGTGAGCAGACTGGGAGGTGTCCTTGCCTGCTCCCAGGGCAGGCCTGCCAGCCATGCCCTTGTCTACCCTGCTGCAGGTGGGGTTGGTTTGTGTGCAGCTCACCATCAGCTCTGTCCTTCGGGCACTTCCCAGACAAGCAGCATTTTGCAGCTCTGTTCCCAGATTGCTGCTATGAAGGGCTGTGTACTCACCTACCTGTGCAGGCAGGGGCTGCTGTCCTCTCCATGGAGGTGAGGCAGCCAAGCTGGGCAGAGAACCTTCCCTGGGTGCCTGCTGCTGGCCTGGAGGGGTTACAGAGAGCACCAGGCTCTGCTGGCCGCTGGAGCATCCCCAGAGCAGGCGTGGCAGGCTGCGGAGCAGCTCTCTGCCGCTCATCCATGAGCTGATCCAGGATCCAATTCAGCTGCTGTTGGGGTGTAAATGAGGCAGCTCCCCGGAGCAGGGGCTGGAGGGAACACGCTGTGAGGTGGGGGCTTGGCAGGGGTCATCAGGCTGTGCTGCAGTGTCCCACTGATCACAGTCCCCACCCAGTGTCCCAGGCTCCCTCTTCCTCCCAATCAACCAGAACACAGACCTCACAGGTGAGAATGAAGCAAACAAAAGGCAGCAGATGCAGGATATTGATTTAAACCAGCAATTTTACATCAACAAGCAGTTAGAGTTACCGATGGTTTTTGTCCCTGTGCAGGTGATGCTCTGGAGGCTGAGCGCTGCTTATTTCTGAAGGCTCTGCCAGCCTGGGCAGCCGCTGTGCCAGCAGCAGATTGCAACAAGAATCTGTCCACAAACCCCAGTGGTTTCCCCCCAAGAACAACAAAAAAGGTAACACAGCCCTGAGCACAGAACCAGAACGGGAGGCAGCGTGCGGAGCTGCTGAGGTTTTGATGCAAAACACCGAGAACATCGATGGCATCAGTGTGCCCACCTCAGTGCCAGCTCCTGGCCAGAGCAGCAGGGTGTGGCTACTAATGCACTCCATGGAGAATATTTGCTGCCTTTCTCTACATCTGGAACATCTGTACCCCCAGCCTGTCTGAGATGGGAATGAGTACTTTTGCTGTTCCTGCCACAGTGCTGGGGTTAGGAGCAGATGCCATTTATCACAGTAAATCGGGTGACAGTGGCTTGTGGAAGGCCCTGCTCCTCCAGGCTGGAAAGCCAGAACCAGATCAAAGGAAGGGCACGGCAAAGGAGCTGGCAAGAAAGCTCAGGATCTGAGGTCCTGCTCAGAATGGACACAGCCCCCTTCCAAAAGGGATTTTGATGGTCACCATTGTCTGGGGAGGAGCACTGATGGAGAGAGAAGAGGTTCTTTACTGGCAGCTCTCTAATAGCTGGAGACAATTAAGAAAGAACAGTGAACTCCACTGTCACTGACAGTTCCCAGCTGAGTACTGCTTGGAAATTTGAGATCTAATTAAAGCAGGCCTTGGATCTCATCGTTCTTCCTGCACGCCTGGGACAATGAAATACTGACTCCTGCATCTGTTCCTTATGTGTATCCGATGCAAATAAGGAAGAAGTCTGTAAATACATCAAAAACCATACTTTATTTTATGTATAGCAATACAATTTACATATTAAATAACACTATAATAGAATGATTTGATATAGTTTAACATAACAAAAAGAAGATTCTTCAAGTTACAAAAAACCCCCAAACAAAAACAAAAAAATGAACAAAAAATCTCCCTCAAAATACTCCCTCCCACCCTTTCCCCAAACCAAACACCACATTTTTATTTTTTTTTCTGAATGGATCAATGAGACAAACGTATCCAGTGACTGGCTAAGTCTAATTCCTATTGCACACACTGACAATGGAATAAAAAAAAATATCCAACTTTCACAATCACTGCCCCAAAGAAATGGCATGTGTGGAAATGTTTTTTGGAGTGTGATGATGGTGTCTCACTACCTTGAAACACAGAAGGTTTGTATTCACATAGCCACCACAGAACTAGGAAGGAGGTGAAACTAGAAAAAAATTAGCTTTATATGAAAATATAAAATTCTATGATTATATACCATAGATACAAAGTTCCCAGAAGATGCTTATCCAAGCAACAAAATATTTACAGTTTTAATGACTTTGCTATTTTAAAAATGAAGGAAAAGAAAACAGGAGTACACATGAATGCTTCGGTCTTTAGAAACAATGGCTGCTTGCTAGTCTCAAGTGTTCTAACAAAACAAAAAAAGTCACTACCCCAAATGTTGGAGAGTTGTGACATTGTATAAAATTGACTATCTCCTCTTTTGGAGACGTTTATTCTTAAAACTCAAGACATTTTTCTTGAAATTAATTATCCTCTGTAGAAAATGCTTCCCTTTGCAAATAGTTAACAAAACACTAAAAACAGTTTAACAGCTAAGACAAAGTAGAGGCCAAATCTCTTTATTACAGTTCCTCTCTTTCCTTATTTTTGCATTCCTTCTCCTTTGATAAGTAAAGCCAATGTAGTTCACATTGTTAGAATGCCAACAAAGAGAAGAAGAGCAAAGGGGTAACAGTGAATTATGTCTGAAAAAAAGAAAAAGAGAAAAAGAAGAAAAGCAATGCAAACAAATAGGCATTTTCCCTTCATATAAAAATTCACTGGCACAATTTGAACATAAACTTCGGAACACAAGATCTGATGTCAAAAGACATGAATTTGAGAAAGACTGCTAAATCTTTAAGACAACTACATTTTAATTTTTTTTTAAATTAAGTTGGTTTTGTTTTGCTGAGAATTAGTAGCATGTATCTTTGGTAGAATTGATATCTATATTTTTTAGCTTTTAAATAAAATACATCAGCTTTAAAAAAGATTAATGAGAAGGCAGTTGTGCTGTATCATAAAGATTCTTCTCCTAATGTTCCAATGTATCACTCTGTGTTCAAGCAATTCGAGCAGTCAGAAACTGGAAAAACAACGGAAATTTTGCAGATTCTGTAAATTACTCCTAGAACATAACCGAGAACGGACCCACAGTACAGAAACAGTCACTTACAAGAAATAGTTTAAGCAGTTTGGATTTTTCTTTTTCCCTGTTTCTAAATTAGTATTTGGAAACAGACACTGAAATACTAAGGACAAATGCTGTTTAAAATGAATGTTCTTTAGACCTTGATCCTGCAGAAGATTTGGTGCTTACCCTGCACCCCTGAGTGGTCCCACTGGCTCTGCCAGACCTTCCTACCAAAGCCAAGCTCACATACAGGAGTGTCTGGAGGATGGAGCATTTCGATCCTGCCACCTATTTCAGATGTTAGGATGACAAAGAAGCTTTCCAAGCATTCCCACTTGGAATGCTTGGCTGCTTTTATGGGCTCAACACACAGTTCATGTCTTTCCCGCAGTCTGCAGCTGCAGTACACGTGCAAGACATGGAGAAATGGTATTTTCTAAATGCAGACACACACGTGTGCTTCAGTCCCTCCCTTCCTTATTTCTCAGGGCTGGTGCTGAGGACCACACTCTGCAGTGATACAGGAATGTTCTCAGGTTCTCTTAATTCTGCACATTGCTTAGGGAACCTTTGATGCTCGAAAGACATCTCGACTGAGTGCCAGGAGTGGGTGCAGGGGGGGTCGGGGTGCCAAATCACCAGGGCGGTGATTTGCAGAGCAGGACTTTGGCCAGAAGCTCACGGGAGCATCAGCAGAGCTCATCAGTGCCCATCTCTGAGCAGACAGTGCTCCTTCTGCCCCTCACTCAGCCCCAAGGAAAGAGTGCAAACATGTAAGAGAGCAGAACTGCAGCTGCTTACAGGATAGATTTGGCTCTTTGCATGCTTAACCCTCACTTTCCCAAGCAATTTCCAGCTTCACCCCTTCAAGCCTTGTGCACCACTACTATCTACTGGCTACCTGACAGACAGCACAATATTGAACACACAGCTCGAGCCCCCTCACAAAATAATCCATGGAGAACTCACAGAACATCAGTGTGCATTATTTCCCCACGGATTAAACCCCGAGCAAGTATTTCAGATGTTAGAAAATGCCAGTGCAAATGCATAGATTTCCAAAGCACCTACCAAAGCTCAACCCCCGCAGCCTTCATTCATTGATGTTTAAAACTTGTGAGAAGGTAAGGGATTAAACCAAAGGTATTCAGGCAGTGTATCACGACCCACAGTTATCTTCCGTCATGCCAGCGAAATGAAAAGTAATCACCTGAAAGTACTGAACAAATCCAACCCTCCTGATGCCTGCAGTAATCTTTGTGTCACTTAGTTGTCACTTAACTTCTCCCTACACCTCCCCAGGAACTTACACACTTTAGATGGAACTGATCCAACTCATCAGTCCCTTTTTGCCACCAGCTGGCATTGCCTGGGGCCAGGTTCGGGACTGGGGGCACAGGCAGTCTCTGAGGCTGATGCAGGCTGGCCAGAAAACCACTCAGCAAAACCTTCCAGCCCTTGCAGGCAGCAGCACTTGAAAACTTACTTAAACCAGTCTGTTACTGGGGTGTAGTGACTGGAGAGCCAGTCCTAACTCCTGCTGGACATCAACTGACTCCCACCTCCGTGCAGTGCAAAGGGGATGCAAACTACAATCTTTTGAAACATTCTGCACATTTTTTATTTGGACTAGCTGTTGCTGGACATGTTCCTTACTGAAACCATGGGCTCATTATATTGTCTGGCACTAGCAGTTATTTGGATTGCTTGTATGGAGGGATTCAACAAACTGAGAAGTAAAAGGCGACTGTGTAAAAGGTTGCTGATGAATCTTGGAATCTTTTGAATCTTTCTCTTATTAAGATAAAAGGCCAAATGTTAGCAGTTTGCACAGCTCCTCCGCTCTCACTGAGGCCATATCAGTTTGCACCTCAAGAGGTTCTGAACCAAAATACCTACTCTCAATATCCTTTTAAGCAGTTTGCATTCAGCCTCCTTGTGAGTGAAAATACACAGAACCCTGCCAAATGTCTGTATTTCAGCAAGAAATGGACTGGCAGAAATTAATAAATTTACGTTTAAAAGGAAAAAAAATGCTGTAATGTTTTGACAAGTCCTGAAAAATTACAATGCATGTTTTCTGCAGCTGAAATTTAAAAGTGAAGAAACTAATGCCACATATAAGGGATAGTGCCTTTAACTGTACACCAACGGTCAGGATGGCTGAAATCATCATTCCTTTTCCAGGCAGTTTCAATAACCCCTCCCTACTCAGCCAAGCTATGAAGTCCACAATTAACTTTAATTTTCAGGAGAATTAAGCAAGTGCTTACTTCTTTTGTTAAAAAGGGATGGACCTTGTTGAATTGCAACCAAATACAAAGGGAGAGGGAGCCAGTGAGGATGCAATCTTAAATGCTCCAAACAACAATTCAATTATTTATATAATATGGGAGAAACCATTTTATTGGCGTGGGAGGGAAAACACAATAAGCTAGGTTTGTGCTAAAGAATTAGTCTGGCAAAAAAAAAAGAGGGAGAATGTAACTTTATAGGTAGTTTTTTTATTAGTTTGCTTCACCAGTAAATATGGATCAGTACTTTATGTTTTAGCACTAAAGTATGAAAATTACACACCTGTAAAAATGGCATCTAACAGTTATGAAATTAAGAAACGCCTGTCATCATGTAACATACCATTAGGTGTGAGGTCATATTCAAGAAATAGTAAGGAAATTAGATGTGTTTAAAATATTGAATAGCTTAGTAATGTAAAATATTGCTACCTTCAATATATCTGAAAACAGGTCTGATTTTGGGTTGTAGTAGATTTCTCACTGTATTGGCTCTGATGAAAATAAAACCAAAATACTTTCCCATCACAGGGCAGGTTAAAAGCCAAAATCAACATTTTCCTGAATACATGGGGAAACTTCAAAATTGTAAATTCAAAACCTATCACTGTGTCCCACATATGAATTGCAACTAATTTATAATTATATTGTATGTAATTTATATATTCCATGTGAAGCAAGTCTCAAGCCTGTAACTGTACAACACAGCAATTTGAAACAATACAGAAATAATTGTTTCAGCTCCACAAGGCTGTTACACCTTCACTGTAGCTAATAATCACCTGCCACATTTTGTCAAGAAAGGATGAACACTGCTCATCCACTCCACTGGAATGCAGAACACCGTTACCAAAACTGTGACATGATCATTAAATAATAAATATGGTATGAAGGAGTACAGTATCTGTTGTAGAAAGAATCCATCTGGCCTAGCATTCAAGATTTAAGATTCGAGGGTCACTGTAGTTAGCAAAACTTCACTGCATTAAAAAAAAAAAAAACAGAAAAAGCGTATGTTTGTTGTCATGGAATGTCACATCAGGGCTTGTCTTGTATTAGGATATTATAGGCAGTAACACTGATCATATAGTGCAAACTAGATAAAATTGCGTTTCACTGTGTGAAATAAACAGAGGTGCAAATGCTCAGTAGGATACCATTAAGACATAAAATGGCAAAAAATAAATATCAAAACTTTTATCAGTGTAAAAAAGTAATTGGGTTATTGTATAACCTAGAGTCTGGCAAAAAAGGCCTCAAAAAAGTTCACTCAGTCTTCAGAAGTTCTACAAATTAAGTGCCTTTTCAGGTTTCCAATTAGACAAGAGACTCCATGCTTTCTGCGGGATCGGACTCGTCGCTGGCCATCACAGCACCATTTTTGTCCAGTGTCATGGGACCATTTCCATTTTCCTTAGTGCTGACCAAGCTTAGCATTGCCTTATAAAGGAACTGGTACTGTTCCTGGAAAAGAAAGAACAACTTATTTCAATCCTTTAAGTGTACGTAAATGAGTGGTTCTTAAATTTGGCATTTCTAGGGAAGGTCATGGGTATTCATTTCCAGAAGCATACACACAGCTAAGAAACAGAGCAATTATCTCTGTTCATCCAGTTTAACCCTGTCAATCCAAACTCCGGTTTTGGGTAGATTATATTATCTCTGATATACTATTAAACATTACAGCAGGGCAGGACAAAACCTGAGGCCACGGCCCTTCCAAAGTACGAGAAGTAAGTTTAAGTGCAAATCAGAGACTTACAGTGTGGCTTTAAGGTTAATAAAAAATGACAACTACACAAAAAAGAAGTTCAAATGCAAATTCTGCTTGGTAGCAGATGCACAAAGCATGTTTTAGTTCATGCTTTTGGTCTCGGATGAAAACCTTGTAAACTGTCTATTTATATTCCATTTAAAGACTTACAATGTCTGTAAATACTCCAGGCCGCATAAGATTTATCATCTTTGCCACCTGGAAAACATCGACAGCATTTTCATTCTCCAGCTGCTGGGACAGAGTGGTAAGGGCACATAGAGTTCCCGCTGACACAGCTCCATACCTGGAAAACCACACCAAAATGAGGAGTTACTCAGAAACAAACCCAGGCACTGACACAGAGTCATTAAAATGTTATGGTCTTATTTGCTCACTGTAGTTAATATTTGTATCTATTAAATGCTTGTTTTATAGTGGCTAATGTTTTGTCATTTTAATTTATAGAAGAAATTGGATGGTTCACCAGTCATCTCAGGTTATCTGCACTATTCAACACAAAGAACTGTATCAGCAGCAGAACATGATCCATTTTCAAACACCCAGCCTGGAGGCTGTAACACTGAAATCAGTTCTCCCACACCACACAGGCTGAGAGCATCTGCATTACAGTGGAGCGTATTTTAAATTCATTAGTGGGAGCTCAAGCAAAACATGAGTGATTAGAAAGAAATGAGACTTTTCCTCCACATCTGACAATTGCACAAAACTAACATGGCTGTGTGGTGCTCACAGGCAAATGGGGCACATCTCAAAATCTTCCCTAGGTCTGATTTATTGGTAAAGGCAACATCCCTGAGCCAGGCACCCAGGAGACACCACAGATTTTGAAGAGTAGAGCTGTGTACCACGTAATAAAATCCCAAGCAGCAGTTATTTGTCAGGAGCACGACTCAGTCCTTGAGATAACCTTGAGATACCGGTGAGGTAGAAACCTCGCTGCTGTAAACCTGGGGGTGTGCTTGAGCCAAACATTGAAGTGAGCACCAAGGATCCTACACAATGGCTTCCAAGGAGTCTCCACTCCCTTCTGCCCTCCGGTACTCAGGAGACTGAAATTCTGTCCTGCCTGTGCTATAGGTCTGCTCTGTGACTTTGAGAAAGTCTGTGTCCAAATGTTCCCACTGGTAAACAGGGACATCGGTGCTGACCTGCTCTCTAAGCCATTGGGAGAGCTTTCTGTGAAAACTGAAATAATCAGCAAGTGCTGTAATACCATCTTGTATCACAAGATTACCACCAGCATTTGTACAGCCTTCCTGTGGAAATCAAGACATATGCTGATCTAATTTTGTATGATTTTTGCGAACTCAAACTCAGTTTACCTAGAAATGGGAAACAGAACTCAGATCACAAGAGATCTGCTCTGTTGGATGTAAAGTCTGCAGGAGGAGCAGCAGCACCATGCGAATGCTGTGACTGATCATCTACAGGGACTGTGGAAAGAGTGCCCAATGCACGTACCTGACAGGACACATCTAAATGCCTCTGACGGTCTAATGGCCTCATTTTCACTTGGGCTGGTAATTTCCAGTTCTGAAGACTTTTCTTGCAGAAAATTATGCAGCAGATCTTTATCTAGTTGCCTACACATGGGCAGTTATATTTAAAAATCTTGACAACTGTCTCAAGTTGGAATTTCTGAACTTTTTAAAATGTTATCGAGTTCATCCCACCATGTACTTCCTAAATACCACATGAATTTAGTTATCTGCAAATTCATATATTTGGAATTAATCTGCAGTTGTAATTATTAGTGGATTATGTGATATAGTTGTTGCATGTAGCAAAGGGAAATTTTCATTTTCAGCTACATTTGCTTAGACTCCCATGAAAAGCAGAATCTACATTATGTATTAGGCATAAAAATAAAATCATTGAATATGACAAATAAACCAAAAAAGCAATTTACAGAAAGAATGACTCAGCACTGCTAGGACTGTGATTTTGATTTTCTTTTTTTTTTTCATCTAGCAATGAAATGCCCAAATCAATAATGGTTCTAATTTTGTAAAACATAATCTTAAATACTGCAAGAGTAGCAAAACCTCACTTCAGACTACCCAAAGCATGAATATTAAAACCAGCCTGGAATTAATCAGTGCTGGTGAAAGGCAGCAGAGCCTAAACTCTGCATGAGAAAGGCAGGAGGAGGCGGTGGGAGAAAAACTGCTTGCTGCAGCCCAAGGCACCGTTTAGGAGTCACTTGGGAAAAACCTGCTGCAGCAGCACCACGTGCATGTGCAGGGAAAGCACCGGTGGACACGAGTGTTCTCCTGGGACACCAGCACAGTGTCTGCTCTGCCACTGACACACCAGAGCGTGGCACTGAGGCTTTGGCACAGGTTCCCAAGAGCTTCCCAGGGTTCTGTTTCGTGGCAGTGACAAAGTCTAAAGGGCTGCAGCACAGGGGGGCTGCAGGTAGAGCAGGCGTTTACGCTGGCTCAGTGCTTGCTCTAAGGGCAACAAAAGCACTGTCACAAGTTGGGCCTCCTTGGGATTTTAGGGACAGAATGACTCCAGGAAGTGCTCTGCCCACCAGGAAACACTCCCTCTGAAGAGCTCATGTCAGACCCAGGCTCCAGCCTCACTATAATGGTATTTGGTTGCGCCATAATGTGTGCCAGTAATAATACGCAATGCGATATTTAGTGCCCTTTATAATTGGGTGCTCAAGCATAGCTGGCAGGACAATGCTCTCCACTGTGCTACAAAGAGGCAAGTGCTGGCGTATGCTGGCCCTGTGTAAGTGGGCTCCCTCCCTCCCACTTGGCACCATCTGGGCCCCTTGGAGTGTTTTTGGGGAAGCAGAAGGAGGAAAAATAAATCTGCTCTCAGAAGACCTGGGCCCTTTGTCACAAGATACTTCTGCTGCTCATCGTGAGACGCAGCTGAGCTGAGCTTGCTCTGTCTTACATGGCACATTAAACCTGAGCTGTTAGACAGGAGCTGGGGCTGTTTTTAAACTTGTTTCCATCAGCCCATATTAGGCTGCTTAGAGCCTTATCTAAACCAAAGCTCTGCTGGGTTCTGAAACAGGTTGTAGGATTTACTTGGGATACTTCCAAAGCAAACAGCCTCACCTCCTGAGTCCACCTAAGACTATAACCAACATAAAAACTACACTAAGCAAAATGTATTTGGCCTCAGATGCCAACTGAAAACTCATCCTTGGAAGTTTAAATATTCTCTTCCTGTTCCCTGGACCGCTAAACCCTATCTACTCCATTCAGGAGTGGACATCAATCCTAACAAGTGTCTTTTAGCTGAGTGTACAATCTGCACATAAATGGAAAAAAATTGATGACATACTCATCATGAACTATGGTGGGGCCATCCCTCGTTAAGGCCTCTTCCTTGATTACATTGATAAGTTCAAAGGTACTGCTTATGGGAGCGTCGGGGTTTGGCCATTTGGGACACTGAAAGTGGCGGACTTCCAGAACGTAGTCATCCTGCAATGACAAACCAGCCTGGCATTAGCTTCCTCCACTTCACAGGCATCCACTGCAGGGGCAGAGAGGGAAGAGCCTCACTGCAAACTGAAGGAAAACTTCTTTCTTCCAAACAGTTTACATTGAAAGAGGACATACACAGCTCCAGCATCTCTGTAATAGCACCCTAAAATAATGCAAGTTTATCACAGTGTTTAATCAAGAAAAGATTTTTTATTTGGGCTTGTATCAAACCCCTCTCAGAGCCCTTATGGCTCAAAAGTCAAACAAGAACAACCAAGTCAAATTTAAAGGGGCTTGCAAACTAATGTCTTGCAGCAAAGTCCAGCTGCAATCTAGACAGCAAACTAGAAGCAGGTTTATAGTTCAAAAGAATCATGGTTACATTTTTATGTTAAGACCCCCAAACAATT
Organism: Acanthiza pusilla; assembly: GCA_036630365.1. NCBI lineage: Eukaryota > Metazoa > Chordata > Aves > Passeriformes > Acanthizidae > Acanthiza > Acanthiza pusilla. Next base: position 7,582,716 of record JAXCHO010000001.1, read on the forward strand.
AAACTAAAAATGCTGAATTTTGTAAGCAGAAATAAGACAATACACCTTGGTAAAATCACATCTTCACTTTCAAGCAAGGCAGACAGTTAACACTACAGCCTTACTAGCTAGAGGAATCTACCTGGAAGCAGAAAATGTGAGAGGGAGAAGGAGCCAGTGAGAATCTCTTTCCTGTGAGCAACATGTATCCACATGCATTTACAAGTAAATCCTTTTCCAAACTTTTTCTGAGCCCTTCTTCTTCTGTATTTCAATATCATCAACATAATTTTGGTGAAAAGCAAAGACCCACATTTGAAGGTTTACTTTACCTGGGTAGCTTCAAGGATAAAGTCATGGATGATAATTTGCTCTTCATTAGAGAGGCACAGTCTGTCTTTGCTGATAAGGGTCACAGTAAAGGCCTCACAGTTCATGGATTCCTCACGACTTGGCCAGTACACAAACTCATCTTCTGCCTGCAGAAATGAAACAACACACTACTGCAGCCTTTCAGATACCTTGTGTGCAACTGAAAAATCCAGTGGATCAAAAAATTGGTTTGATAAATAGAGATGATCAGGAGCTGACCTTTAAAAACTGCTTCTGTTTAAAATAAATTTACTATTACAGTAGGCAGTAAACCTGCCAGATCCTCCCTTTGAGTGTCCAAACAGGTAACATCTGCTTTTTAATTGGTTTCATAGGGAAATGGTTATCTTAGCTCACTCATACTTAACCTTTGTATTGTATGCCAGGCTTTATGACCTCCTGCCTACACAGTTTTGTTTAAAAGTCAGATATTTGTTTAGAAAAAACTCATTGACCTTTAAAAATTAATGACTTGTTGTTTTTAATTTGTGTTTATTGTGGTCTAATCCAAAACTCAAGGTCTGTGGATCAGGCCTAGGTAGAAGATTGATGGATACTTATGTAGGGCTTGAATTTTTAGGAGTGAGTGGAGGAGTGAAGAGGAAGAGAGAAACCCAAATATTCTCAGCCTTGAAAAAAAACATTGGCTAAACTTAATGCAAGTTCTCCAGCAAAACACCTCTACTGAAGGGACACTGCAAAATCTCAGTGAGACTGTGAAGGCTGGAAGCAGCTCAGTGCTGAAGTAGCCTGACTGACAGGATGTAGGTAACACCCTGTCAACGCTGTTCTTTAAAAAATAACTGTGAATTCCTAACTTGCTGCAGAGAAAGGAAATTATGGTCTGTCACCACACACATGCAAAGTCTGTTTCTTCTCCTGGCTTCACAGGTCTAGGTCCCTGCAGCACGAGCACAGAAGTTGCCCTGGCCACATGCCTGGAGCAAATCTGTGTCTCTGGACATCCCATCTCTCCCTCAGGAGCAAACATGAGCTGTGAACCGACGTCATCCTGCTGTGGCCATACAAGTTCCTCTAAAAGCAGGTGTATTGCTGTGGGTCTGCAGCTTTGATGCACAAGACACGCAAGATACTGTTGAGATTTGGGCTGTCAATGTTCATTCTGAAAATGGAACTTAAGGAGCTAAATCCTTACAATTCCACCCTCAGTAGGCAGAGGCACCGGGAAGCAGACAGGAAGGGACCTGTCCTGCCACCTGATGGGTCCTCAAGCAGCAGGTACCTTGCATTATTGTCTTGTCCTTTGGCACTGCACATCATCACCCCGATGCTGCCTGGGCCCTGTGCCACCCATCCTTGCCAGCCAACACATCCAACACTGACCACTGAGCCAAGGCTGGGGTGCCACTGCCTCGCTGGCCACTCTCCAGCCTGGCAATGGTCAAGGTGAAAGCAGGGATGTGGCCAAGCCCAGTGCTCCTCCTTTACCCCTTAATCACCATTGTTCTGCAGAGCTATTTCATGTACTTGTGAAGACAAGATCAGCCTCTTCATTTCCACCTGACACACTTTCATTTCATTAGTGCTTTCTGATTCGATCGAATGTCTCTGAGCACTCCTTGCAGTGCTGCAATCCCTTTCGTCCCCACACACAAGCAGCATATTGACTGCTGCCTCTTTAGCAGCCCCTCATGACTGCTATTTTCCTGCTGTAATGAAGGTGGTTTCTCTTCCACTTTCAGCTACAATTGTCTATTCACCTCAGTGATGCGTGCAGGAAAAAACGAACCGTTTAGTTCTTAATCCTTTTCAACACGCCCTCTTGAGACGTGCTAGTAAATCTGGAAGTAGTGATTAGCACTTCACCTGTGTCTCCTTATTCTTTCTCTCTGTCTGACTCATTATTTCCACTTAAATTAACATACTTGTTTGCTTTTTACTTTCATTAAAAATGGCACGTGTAGCCTTGCACAGCCATAGCCTCGCGCAGCCTGAGGCTTAAGCTGGCGGGCAAACAAGCAATTATCCTCGTGTCCCTGCCTTGCATTTCTGCTCCTCTCAGATTCCTTACCCATAACCCCAGCCCCTCTATGCCCTCAGTGCTTGCATGCTGCCAGGCAGCCCTCAGGAGCCCTGCAGATGTTGTCAGCACCAGCGAGCTGTGCTGCCTGAGAGCACTGTGCTCCATCCAGCCATGGATGTCCAGGGTGAGTGCAGAAGGTGAGAGCAAAAGAACAGCTCCACATCATGGAACTTAGCTCTTTGTGACCAGCTTATGGCAAAGTTTGAGAAGGTGGCTCAAAAATTGGCTTTGCTTTCAGCCAGAAAACAGCCCCAGCAGGCCATGGAGTGACCCTGTGCTGTGCCCAGCTGGGCTGTGACAGTGGCACCAGGGGAGGGACACGGGCGACTCACCAGGCTCTGGTTGTCCGGCAGCATGACAATGATCTGTGCATTGTGATCCCAGATCATTCGCCAGAAATCTTTAGTCGTGTGTGGCAGTGGATGTTGGGTTATGATGAACTCGTTACTCCTGTAGTAGCCCTTTTGCAGCAAAACAAACACAGTTACTTACTGCCTTGCATACTTTCAAAGCATTAACTTAATCTCCGGGGACACATAATGACCCTATTTCATTTTGTTCCACAATATTTTCACACAGACTATATTTTTTAACTCCATTTCAATTCTAAAGAGTCCCTACTGCTTTAATTTACTTTAAATCCCAGTATTTATTTGACTATATCTCACAGAAATACACATTCCATCTAAATGCATCTTGTAATTAATTTTTTTAGGCAAGAATCTTTAATAAAACACGGTTAATAGCTTTACATTATGGGGAAGGTGTTAAAATCTCATCTGTTAATACACAGCCATTACATACAGAATTAAGACAATTACAGGCATCTGGTATTTAGCACCTTAGAATTGATTTTACTTTGTAATTAGGTGTTGGCTTCCTCACCATGATATAAGAGGCATTAATGTAATCTGTTCCCTTCATTCCAGGCAGTGGTGCCAAGCCCACTCTAGCACGCTCAGCTATAACATTAAAAAAAAGAAAAACAGAGGAAAAAAAAAAAAAAGATCAAAGTCTGGTCATGGCACAATGCAGAAAGTAAGAATTTCTCAGCCGTTAACAAAGCAAACAGAGTGCAGCTCCCATCTCCCACAGGAGCAGACCAGCACTTTAACTGCGTTAAAGCACTGCCTGCTAACACAGGATATAAAAGAGAATGTTGCACAATATTCCCACAAGGACAAAGTAATTTCAGGAATCAAATTTTACTATAGCAAAGATTTTCACAGCAGGCTGAATTACCAAATAACAGTATATGCAGTGATAACAGGGGATTTCGGGTAATTTTTGTCTGTAGTGTTCCATTTGTCTCCAGCAGCACACAAACCCAACTGATTTATTTTGTTTTCCCTACCACTCTGTAGCACTGCCATCTCTCACGGGGTAAGAGAACCTCCAGAGACAAACTGGTTAGGGAATTAGGCAATGGGGAACCTCCCAAATGTGTGTGTGCTCTTCTGCAGATCCACGCTTCTCTGTGAGGGCTCAATTCACTATCATCCTCAAACCCTCTGACAGGCCCCAAAAGTCGAACTGAAATCATTGCAGCTGCATGACACAAAGGGCCAAATCATACAGACTATTTCTGGCCTGTTCCCACCTGTTTTTAAGATGTATTCTGATTACTTCCCTTCTTATTAACAAACTTCACGACGGACGCTATCTGTGCCACTGTTACTGTGTGCTAGCTTGGCTCTCGTCTCTCCCGTGTCCTGGACTCTGGGTTATGTGATGGGGATGACGTTGTGGCCATGCTTGCTCTGGTGCAAGTTCATACTGCTTGACAGCCACGCACAAATTCCATATTAATGACTGTGAAACTGTGTCCTCGGGCACTAAATACCCTCAGATCTGGGGTGGCTCACACACAGAAACAGTGCAGGAGCTGAATTACAAACAACTGGTGTCAATCACTCTGGGAGATCTCACCAGAGCTGGGAGCTGCTATCAAAGGAATCTCTCGGTATTCCATAGATTTATCCCCTACCTAATTATTCAAATTCTAAAGCACTTCAAATTAACATTTCACTTGGACAGTGTATCTGGCTGACACTGCAACTATTTCCTTTTGTTCAGTTTCATCAGGGTAATACTGAAAGACAAGACAGCTTGGGCTGAACAAAAGAGTACATTTCCCCTTCCTAGTGGGTATGCCTTTTCATGCATAACACCGGGAGAATTCGGTACAAAAAGTTATGCTAGGCAGTAATCAAACCGAAGATGTGATCTTACATGGCACGACTGATGAGTTCCTGTTCTTCTCTTTGTTGCAGTCTTTCTGAGCACTGAAGCATTCCACGTATTTTGCATTACACTGTGTAACCAGCTGAAAGAGAATAAAGTAGTAAGTCAGTCCTCAGAGCTCTCTAAATGAAGAGAGGAGGTCTCTGCCAACTCCTGCGAAGATGCATTAGTGGAAGAATAAACTGCATTGTTAAACTTGTTTAAAGTACTCAAGTTTCCAGTGGAAATCATCCTTTTCATACAACATGTTTAATAGATAAAAAGATCTCTGCAGCTCTCAGCTTTGAAATAACCTGAAAATGAAGTTCTATCAAAATGTATTTTCACAGAACACTACGTTTCGTTATCTTTGAGAATATATTTCACAGACTTTCAGATATTTTTAGTCAGAAGCAGGTCTCAAGAAATAAAAGCCAGCAAAATAGAACAACAAAACTTTAATATTGCTTTTCCCCCCACCCAAAATAAAAGCCAGATCATTCCTGCAGAACATCTTTTTCTGCCAGGCCTTTGGGGAACCCACCACACTTGCATCTGAGATCTGAGGCCATGGGCTACATTCTCTGATCTGTCATATTCATTCTGGGCTGCTTAAGGGCACAAAGCAAGGCAGATTTGTATTTGAATATTCCCCCAGTGCATGGGGAAACTCTGCCAGAGCAAAGAGAGTAAAGGTGGCTTTCACATCTCCTGCACTCACACCTCATCACTCAGTGTCATTTCACTCTCAGATGGTTGAATGTAAATTGCTGTACTGGGGCATGAACACAAGTTATTTTATGCCAGCTCTATGGCAGCAGCAGAAACAAGAGAAAGATCTAATAACTGTTGCTGGTCACATCCCAGTTAGAGATGCATTCTAAACAAGACAGCACTCAACTCATCTATGCACTGGCATAAGCCCCATTAGAAGTTATGGAGTTTCTAAATAACTGTGCAATGTTGTCAGAGAAAATAACTTCTCAAAATGGCGCTTAGGGTTTTCAAACTTTGTCTCGAGTCATCAGAAAACATATAATTTATACATAGAATTGTTAGCAAAAGAGCAACTTCTTTAAAATAAGAAATCCTTTTCGCCTATGCATTTTGAGTGTGCGTGCGTGCGCTTGTGTTTGTTTCTTTTATTTAGTAATTAAGCATCTGGAATATCTTGAGTAATGGAGAAATCCTGAGATCCCTACAAGTGAATTCAGAGAAGAGCCTGTTCATGTTTTGAATAGCTTGGCACCTGGTGTAATTTAACAGCTTCAGCTCCTTGGGTAGTTATTGGATAGTTATTAACTGAGTGAGTTTAGCTGTGAAAACAGATGTCATGTATAATCTCCTTATGATACAAACTCTCATGAAATATTTTACAACATATTCAAATAAATCAGAAAATCTTGGGTTTCAAATAAGAGATCTGGGAAAAAAAATTACTTTGGCCAGGAAAAAAGCAGCTATGACATAAGAGGAAATGCAGCAAGAGTCATGCTTAGCAATGAGAATGGCATATTGTGTTTCCTGGTCTTAAAACATTTTTAATTCTTTATCTATAGTGAGGAAACAGTAGGTGGTGCAAAGAATCTCATCTCCAGTCTTTCCTCATATCTGTGTGCACAGTTTGGAGAGAGAGCCACAGTTTGGAGGAAGACTTCCAGCAAAGCTAACCAAAGAACATCCAAGCCCCCTGGGGAACAGGGAGACCAGCAGCACACTCCAAACCAGTGTCCATGTCCCTCTTCTCACCTCTGCCTCAGGAGAATGAGCACTGATTTCCAGCAGTGTAGCTAAGACTGCAGAGGACTGAACTTCTCAAGATGTGCTGTGCTAATCAAGTGTTCTGGTTTGGCTCCTTAGCCGTGACAGCTGACAGTGATGACAGGCCATATAAAAGAGTGTAGGAAAATTAGGTCCCTCTGGATGGCAGTGACTAAGACTTACCTTGAACTGTTTTTCTAGTCGTGTCTTCCCTCCTATGCCAGGTATGAGGATGCTGTTAACATAACTATGTAGCTGGTTGGCAGATACTTCAGTCTCCTTCCCAAGGATGGCTTCCAACAAGGCATCATGAATAAAAATGTACTGCTCCTAGAAAAACATCAGCATGTCAGGTAGACACTTGGAATAACCTAAACAGCTGGCTTTGTCTGAGGGGCAGTGCACACTGAAGGAAAGGGTGTGCAAAACAAACCACCCATGCAAATACTGCCGAATTCAGAATTAATATTTATAAATGTAGCACATACAACTCTGAACGAGTCAAAATCTGAAGTTTCTGGTCGAGAAAAAGAGAGACATTCCAGCGTAGAAACACATCAGTAATACATTAAATTTTTACAGGGATGTAATTGGAAAAATTGATTCTCTTTTTGATTACAACACAAAAATGAATAAAGCTTTAAATTCAACCCTGTTGCAATTTTTACCTCTGTCTGGACGAGGTAGTTGCGCTGTGTCCTGATATGTTTCAGGAAACCCAGGACATTAACTGTGCTTTTGTCTTTTATCTGCTGCAGCATACTGTCTATCACAATGTAGGTACCAGTTCTGCCAACACCAGCACTGCAGAGAACAGAGGAGAAACCCATGAAATACAGTCAGACGAAAGCAAATGCAGAAGGAACAGCAGAACAGAGCTAAGCAAATACTCCTGTTCACGGGCTTTCATTTTCCTAGCTTCAACCATTAAAGCTTTCCACTGAAATATCTTGGTTTTCTGGAAATACTACCAGGTATATATTTCCTCTCTTTGGTGGGTGTTTCTGTGCTCTGAGAAGAGGCTGAACACAATACAAGCCACCAGACCTGTGCCAGCAGCATGAAGATGAGGCTGCAATCCATGGTCCTGGATTTCACACTCTGGCTGCTCACACTTGGCTCCTGTTTCCACTGCTGCTGTTACTGGTGTTGGCTGGATGAAGCCATACAAAGATCCACCCTTTGCCAAGCTGCTGCTATCCTGGATTGCCACTCCAGGCTGTGAGGCTGTCCTGGCTGCCTTCAGCCTTGAGGGAAAGCTTAAGCTGCACAGTGGAGCTGGAAATGCAAGTGGAACCAGCACTGTGGGAAGGTATGAGAGGGGGGCTAATCCTGTGGAGGCAGAACTCCTTGCAGGGAAGGAGAGCAGTCCAGGGTCCGAGAGAGAGGAGAGCACTTCAGAGATTCTCAGCTTCTGCTGAGGAAGGAGCTGTAACCCCCATCATCCTCTCCTCTCTGCTCTGGTGCTGTGCAGCCCCCTCACACACAGTGATGAAGACCACGTCCCTGAACTGGTTTATGAACTGATCTATTGCTCTGACTGCAAATGCTGGTGACTGTGGGTGTGGTGCAGTGGCATTTGCAAGCCCAGGTGTCCATGTACCCACACTGCTGGTTCCCAGCAGAGATGATCTCCCCTGTCCACACACTGATCAGGCAGGCTACGAACAAGCTTTGACCAAGGAGCTTCCCAGCCACATCAGTGCCATGCTCAGCAGCTCAGTATCGTGGCATTAGCAAAACCCTGTGCCATCTGGGAAGCTTCTGCATTGGCGTTAAGATGTAGGCAAAGCAAGTTAATGTCTACCTGCACTCCACGGGGCTGCCATACTCCTCCTGTGTTAGAAACCCGTGTTTGCCTTAGCTGGCGTGGAAGAGCACACACTGTGCTCCAGCTGTGCTTGCCAGGGGTGGCTTGCCCCAGCCATCGTACCTGCAGTGCACCACCACTGGTCCCATGTCCGGGGTCCTGGCTGCCGAGGATCTCCTGACGAAGGTGAGCACAGGCAGAGCGTACTCGGGCACCCCCATGTCCGGCCACTGCGTGTAGTGGTACTGAATGACCGTCCTCTCGTTCTGCCGCCCTTTGGGGTTCCCCTTCTGACCCTGTGTGCAAAGGGTGCGCAGGGACAAGAGGGAGAGGAGGGAAAAGAAGCACAGAAATATCATCAGTCCTTTCTGCTTGCTCAGCTGAGAAAATGCTGGACTCTGACGGAAGAAACCTGCAGCTCTACCTCCTGCTAGGTGGAGACAGAGTTCGAGGAAAAATACATGTGGGAACAGGTAATAACAGCAATAACAAGGACACCAAAGCAGCAGTGCACTTGAGAAAGAGAAATACAGGCTAAACCTTAACAACAGGCTCCTTATAATCCTGGCTTTGCTTACTCATTTCCCACCCACCTGCCTCTCCATGCTGCCTGTGCAAACACTGAATTTTGCTCTGGTGTGCCTTGTGTCCTGTACAAGCCAGAAGGCACCTGGGTGGGAGCAGCAAAGGCTTGACTCACCTTTTTCATCTTGGTGTTCCTGATGGTGAAGCGGCGCACAGTGTAGCAGGCGTGGACGTTTGTGCTCTTCAGCGTGACGATGATGTTGCCGTACTCCTCGCTGTTCTCCGTCGGCCAGTACTGATCACATTTCCTCTGAACACAGACACAGTGGGGTGAGTTGGCTAAGGGCCTGAGCTGCTGCTTTGTATTTGTGTTTAGAGCTTTTTAAAAAACCTCATGGCTAGGTATGTATCCCTCTGCTCTGTTAGTTATGTATTATGCATCAATACATGTCACCCCAAGCCATTTCAAATCAAATTCTGCCCAGGCGATTTGGGGAAGTGTTAAGGAGCAACTGCTAACAAATGAGAAAATCTCTTACTCTTCCTTTTTCAACAAGGTTCGTGATCATGACAATGATTCCAGTATTTTGTTCCCAAATCATCCTCCAGAAATCTTCAAAGGTAGACTTTAAAGGTCCCTGGGTAGCAATGTAGGCTTTTGCTTTGTTGTAACCCTTCAAAGAAAACCATAATGCCAAGTGAGATTAAAGCAGTATCATGGCAGAAAAATTAATATTTTAGAGGTAACAAGAAAGGTGCTTTTCTCATTCAGAATAGCAAGGAATTTGTAGCAAAATTATCAGGTGAAGTTGGAAAATACAATTATTTCACAAGTAACAATAGTTCCTCCTTGTGGAAGGATTCAAAGGTAGAGCAGATAAAAACCATTAAAACAACTTACATCAACATAATTAGCATTAATGTAGTCACTGTGCTTAGAATCTTTCCCCGGTAAAGGCCTTAGCTTCACCCTGCTGTGATCATCTGCAGGATAAAAAACACAGCAGAGAAACATTAGGGAAACACAGGGCAGAACTGCAGGCAAACATCCCATTTCTTGGGTGTCAGGGTTGCCTACTAATACTCAGAAGAGATTGGCCTTTATCTGGAGTCAAGAGGGAAATGGGAGTATCTGTTCTTGGTCATCTGCTCATGTGCAGGTCATCAGTCTTCACATCCCTTGAAGCACGTGGTTCATGCTGGGACAGCTTCTCTTTAAAAGGCACTGGAGCCTCAGGAGCACAATTTCTAGGATCTTCTACATCACTGGCAGTAGTGAGATACAGAGCCAGGGCACCCCACGGGGCTGTGTTACGCTGCCTCTGCTTGGCTCAGCTCATTATCCTCCCCTCAGTGCTGGGCTCAGACAGCTCTGCTGGCTCTGGGAGCTCAGTGAATGCCCTCACTCCTTCAGCACCATGACCACACCACGAGGACAGACTTGAGGTCATGATCCTTAGCTCCTCTTTTTGTTTCACTCAAACGCTTGACTCCATCTTAAAGCAGAAAAAATTCACAGTCCTTCTGCTCCTAGGCAGAAGCCTGGGCTGGGTGGTCTTGCCAACTCATGCAGAGATGAGACATGTAAGCCAACTTTAAGCGTAAAGACTGGTTTCATTTGCTTCCCTTGAGGGCCAATGGAGAGAGAGGACACCCAGGAGGACTGAAGTGCCTGCTTCAATTCTCCTTCAGTGTCACATCTCTGTGACCAGAGGAACCAGACATGTATGTCTAAAATGAAGCTCAATGAATGCCTTTGCCCAAGGCCACAGAGCAAGTCTTTCACAGGTCTGGGAATTGCTCCTCAGCCAGTACCTTGATTACTTCTGAAAATCTGTTAGAGACATGCATTTGCTTCCTATGGCATCAAAAGCATTTAAGATTTATTGCAATGTTTATGAACATTGTGAACTTTTTACCAGTGGGCTCTCCATGTTTGTTCCTAAACCACAGTGACTACTGCATCTGCCATTCATTCCGCATCAGAGAACAACAGGGAGACAGTTACTGCACTTCCATCCCAGATAATTTGCATTCTAGAGCAGAATCCAGATTTGCAGTTCTCAGAGGGATACAGGCAAAGCCTGCTCTGTGCTACAAAGATCACTATTTGTCCAAATCCTACACACAGCTAAAGCAGTTTGAAATACAGCAGACACACTCTGTAAGATTTAGCACCTTTGGGATTGTAAGGTAATCCCAGGAATCATCAGTAAAACTCTTTGCTCCACCATGCACTTCCCTCAGGCCAGTTTTCAGGCATTAGCAGGCAGAAGAGCTCTGATCATCAATTTATCCCAGTTATTCCTCTGCACAATTTCATACCAAATTTATACTTCTAAAACTATGCTTGGACTGTCAAACTGTGAAACATTTCAAAACAAAAGCTGGAGTGAAATCCTGGTCCTGGAGGAGTCAAAGCATTCACTGCCTTTAGTGAGAAAAGGATCTCCCAGCCTCATTTTTGCACGTTTATCACACACTGTGTAATAATGTAACTTGGGGTCACCTGCCTGTCCCAGTCACACAGACAGCAAGAGCAGAGTGCCTTTTTGGGCTGATTCACTGTGCTTAGGCCAGTGCTTACTTACAGGCCAGGATGTTGATGTATCTGTTCTTGTGCTTGTTGTCAGGATGGTTGGAATGCTCTGCAGTGATGTTCATGTCGGCCGTACAGCGCTGCACTTCCTAGGCAGAAAAATGATTCAAATGGAAAATTTGTCAGTTCAAAAATCCTGAGCTTTCTCTCCTTTTGCAACAGCTCACGGAAACCACGTTTGAAGTATCAGTGTCATAACTGCTGTGTTAAATACAGTATTTCATTATTGTCCTGGATGCCGTGGTCTCTCACACAGAGCTGTGTCAGCTGTCCCTGGTCACGCTCCTCTCCACAGCCTTGGGGACAGTGAGCACCCTGAGGGCCAACTGTCCCCTCTGGCCACCAGTCCATCACCTCCTGCATGGCATCTCCTGCCATGCCCCACTCTGTCCCTCCTCGTGGAGCTAAGACAGGGTCCCTCAGCGGCAAGAGTGGCCAGTGCAGTGTAAGGAACTAAGAACAAAAAATATTTCAGCGGAAGACTTCTGACTGCTGAACAACTTATCTGCTGATAACCTCACAAAAGGGGGTTTCTGACATTTAAGGTTGGCACTGACCTTTTGTTAGTTCTCTGCAGAGAGATGCCTTTTGTAAAATATAAATAAAATAGATCTCTGAAGATAACAGTGAGTGCTTTAAATACCAGGAATTGGACACTGATTAACAGCCCCCAATACAGTGAAGGAAAGGTTGCATCCATGTATAAATGTATGTATTTACAAAGCAGAGAGATGCCAAGCTTGCCAGGGTGTTCATGAAGCCACAGATGCAGATTTCTGCCTAGTTGGGGCTGCAGGTTAGATACCTAATTCCCATGATATTTTTTAGTTCTCAACCTACCCCTCACTCTGTTCAACAACAGAATACAGGGCTATTGAAATGGGGCAGTGGAGGGTCTTTTTTTGACCCTAAAGAGAAGCAGCCATTCCCCTAGAGTGTTGCACACTTCAGAGAGTGCCCTACAAACTGAATCACTCACGAGTGTTTCCATCTCCAAGATACACCTTTTCAGTATCTGTTTAACCATAATCTTCCTGAAAAGGAGAACCCCCTTTTTATCACTAGCATAAATATTCATTTAAAGACACATTTTTGAAATTAAAAAAAAAAAAAAGTAAAATTTGACGTTTAAAAAGTTGTGGAAGAAATTATGTTTATTCAAATCTTTTGTGACTCCCAGAAATTGCACCAAACAGAACCAATTTTCCCCCAGGATATGTGAGGAAGTGCCAAATTACTTTGTACTTCAGGCTTTAAAAATAACAGTATAGAACCTAAGAGGGAAAGTCATTAGGAGCTCACAGCTGCTACAAAGATCACGAGCTAAGTGACAGAGAAAAATTATCACAAGAAATGCTATACAAACAGCAGATGTAGGAGTTCAGCATTATGCAGACATTTCACAAAGGACTTGCATAGCAATTTTGATATCTTCCCCAGCATTTACATTTTAAAAGTGCGAAGTATACTAAAACCTTGAACGTTTTATAGCTTTTATATCCATGTGACACTCCCAAATAACAATTGCTTCTCTCTCTTCCCAACCCTCCATAGGGAGAAACATACTGTGCTCAAGGAGATGAGCTGAGCAAAGACAAAGACGAATCAAGCAAAACTCTCAGCTGGCCCTAATAGAATTTTCATAGTTCCACTTCTATCAAATAAAAAAACCATATTAAAGTGTGCTCTTCCCCTAATTCTGCCTGTCAGCTCCAGTGAGCAAGGGACTTCAGATTACACAGTGGGCAGGATCAGTTCAGCCTAAATCATAGCTGGAAAAGCAGCAATATTTAAATGTACGGTTGATTGAATGTAATTTTGTTTTACCTATTTTTGCATTTAGAAATTATACAATGTCACTGCTGTACTGCTTCAGGTCACTCCTAAAAAATACCCTCCCTGTTTCTGAAAAGCCTAATGTCAAACCCTACATCCCTGCATCACTGTAAAATTCTTTTTAGAAGTTATTGGCATTGAAAAATTTATGCCAAATGCTGTAGAATTTAATACAGATTAATCCAATAAGGTTCTATGGAGAATACTCTGAGAAGTTATAGAATTTAATAGGGAATTACCTCCCTGCTAAGGAATTTTCTCTGACAGTTTAAATACTACATAGTAAATGTATCATTTTCTATTAAATTCTATAGGATTTTTCCATAAGGGAATTGTTGGTGAGGTTAATCATTTTAATTAACCTTTTTATGTTGATGGTGACTGTTTCCTCGACTGTACATGTTCCCAGCTGGCCAATATAAAGTTAATAGAAGTGGAAGATTAAGCTAAGATGGTGAAAAACACAGCAATGGAAAAGGAGGTCTGACGCTGTGAGAGCTGATGAGCTGAAAATGGCTTTTCTTAACACATAGCATTCAAAATGGTTTTTAATATTCTGCAAAGCTGCTGTAATGGTGGATTCCTATGTCTGCACAATGCAAAAGCACAGCAAAATGAGACTATTACAGAAAAGCTTCCCCCTTGCCAATATGCCTCAACTGTTTTTGTCTTTTTAAAGTCTTCAGCCCTCCCCTCCAGTCCAGCACACAGCCAAGGCTTTGGGACATTGAAGCTGTCAGTGAGAAGGGACTGAGGACATCCTCCAGCTCCATGCTGGCCTGGGCTGGGCTGTGCTGCATGGACAGACAGGGTCGAGCGTACAGCTTGGTTATCCATGGTCTCCTAACCCTCCAAGGCTCATTTCTCCAAATTCTAACAGCAAATTACTAAACCACAGGCTCCCCCCATCAGTGAGGCATAAGTTAACATTCCTCTGTTATTAAAGCTGAGGTGGTTGCCTTTCATCAGTGCACAAAATGCTGCAAGGAGACAAGACTAGTTGCAGCCTGTTATCTGGGCCTCTGTTCAGAGTATTATTTACCCCCTGGCAGAAGAGGACACCCCAGTGTTAATAAATAACACCCTGGAGAAAGTCCCCAAAAGTCCCCATTTTAATTACACTGTTTTACTACATTTATGTATATCACATATTTACTTTCCCAGCATTTTCTGTTGCTTTTGCAATGGGATTTCTAAACCTTACTGGCTACCAAGCCCTTCAGTTACACTTGAAACATTACCATGATTGCATTATTATTAAACCTACGTTTGCAGGCAGGTCACCAGGTCAGGGCTGACACCCCAGGCTGCTCACTCAGCTCAGCCTAAACAAAGTCCTCTTCTAGCAGGCACAAAACTGCTACTGGCATCTTGGAGTAGGACAGATAGTGTTTGTATCACCACATCCATAATTCATCCATAAACTTTCCAGCTCTAGAATATTTCCTTTGGCTTTGCTTAATCCTGCTTAGTCTCCTCCACCGATTTTAACAGCAGCTGGCTTGCACTCTGCTGCTCCTCATGTTTAACTTCCCAGAACACATTACTGTCCCAGGATGAATGGATACAGGCTTTATTCTGTCCTTTCAACTTATCATTGACAACCCAAGAAACCAAAGTACATGGTTTCAATTGACCGTTAGTTACTGTAAGAAGTGTTCTAGTCTATGCTATTATGGCTAATTTACCTTTTAATTATATTGTCCATGCTAATGCTAATTGGAATTTGATACACCCAGGTTTAACGACCCATTTTAATTGCCTTTCTGAAACAAGTTACAGATTAGTTTCTTCTAAACTTCAAAGAATTTCCATTTAAGTGAAAAATCAAACTGCTCCAGTGTCCTGCTGGCACTATAAGGTTCTGAGCAGGAATTTTTGCTACAGTGGCTGAGCAGAACTTGGTCTCTTGATCTGGCCTTACAAAGCTCTGCGGCTGTTGTTTCCCATTACTCCAGGCTGATGTCCTGGCAGGGGCTGAACTGTGAAAGCCTATGAATAGCAATGAGGAGGAGTCACAACAAAGAAAGGATCCTAATCTGAGCGACTAAATCTGAGAAGATCCATGGCTATGTTTTGATGTTAATGTTGATATTTTTCAGCATGGAAGCAGGCAGTTCATCCACCCCCAGTATCAGTTTTGATCTGTTATTTTAATCCCAAATTACAAGAATTCTGTGGTAGTGCTCTTGCTGTTTGTTTTATCACAGCAAACATGAAGACAGCACACCAACAGACTGCAGATAATATCTGAAGATATCCCACAGGAACAGTGTAGATTTCTGTGATAATTTAGCAGTGGTATAAACTCTCCAACAGCACTCGAGGGAGAGGTGAGTTGGGGACAGCCTAGAAAGAAACAAACCAAAAGGACTCAACACAGGAGTAACATCAACAGATAGCTAAAAACTCCTGTAAATGCATGAGAGAGGAAAGGGTGGTGGCGGGAAGGTGCCAGAGTGACCAAAACCTTACATTGCCCAACCAATGGCTCATCCAAGCAGGACTTCCAGGCAGAAACCTTCAGCATGGCTATGGTACTGTGGTTAGTAACAGAAACCACAGACACCTGAACTTCCTTTATCGCTTCTCTTCAACTTCATCTCCTAATTTACAATGCCAGTTTCTGAGGGTAGGTGAAGCGGTGAGATAAGAATTGAGAACTCCAGAAAGGCCCTATTCTGCAACAATCCTTCCTCCTGCAGCTTCACAGGGCTGCTTCCCTCTGTTTCAGTATAGCAACTCACAGGCTGAGAATACCTCTGATTAAGACAATTTTGGGATTGAGTTATAAAACATTCCCAATGCAGTATTTCCTGCTAGCAGCATGCTTTGAAATGGCATCTTTCTACTGCCAAATTCCTTGGTGTAGATGCAGCTACAAGCATGTGTCTGGTGTGAGCTGTGTCTAATCCGTAAGAGATGTCAGTATAAATACACTGGGTTTTTAGAATCTCAAGAAGTGTGCAAAGTGCAGCATTATCTGTCTTCAATGCAACCCTTTGCTAGAGAATGACGTCCTGAGGCCCCTGGTTAAAAAGAGCCAGTGACCCCTGCCCTGAGCAGCAGCAGCCATGAGAATAACGTTAGCAAATCCCTGCCACATCGCTGGAAATATAGATTTATGTTATTTTCTTACATTTCAGGACATTTAGAAGAAGGTGCCACTGGAGTATAAAGATATTTTCAATTTATGTGACGAGGGAGCTAGACAGCCTGCCTCCAAGTTCAGCGAGCCTGTTCAGACTCCAAATTGGCAATGAATCATTACACTCACACGGCCACAGGCAGCAGAGGTCTGCAGAGATTGCATTCCCCCTCTCTAATCGCTCCCGCAGCAGCACTGACCAGCCCACTCCAGAATTACAGAGGAGAGAAATAAAATTGTCTGATCTCAAAAATCCAAATGCTGCATTAAACTGTAAAAATTCACAGTTAGCTTTGGGGATGGAAGGTGATTTCTTGGCTTAGTGTTCCTTTCTTAGAGCAAAAGGACATGATTACTCAAAAAAACTTACTGTGTTATTCCAGTAACCGGCCAGGGGGAGGGAGTGAAAAGCTCTGCCGTGGGAGGTGGCACTTCACACTCTTTTTGATACAGGAATTTGGAGGGCACATGTCCTATATAGTCAGGCTATCAGGGGAATAGAGGATGACAAATGTGACATCAGTTTTTAAAATGAGATCCAGAAGGGGTTTTAGGCACTGCAGCCCACTACATCTGACTTCTCTGCGGGGCAAACTGCGAGACTCTGCAATAGAGGAGCAGAACTAGTGAATGCCTCGAACACACTGGGGAGAGGTCCCTGAAGAAGTCTACAGACTGTCTAAAAGAGAGCAGCATATCAATTTCCAAAATGTGTGAAAAGGCCTCTCAGAAATTATTACTAAAAAACTTGTTCTGGTTTTGGAGCAAAAGGAAAACTCGCCTTGTGCACTACCAGGTTAGAGGTGGGACTCACCTGCCCAGGAATTGCCAGTGCTCAGCTTTCACTGGTGGAACCTTACGGGGACCTAACCTGTTCATAAACGGACTGCAGAGGAGACAAAGTGTGTTTACAATACAAAATTATTCAGGATAATTAGAACAAAAGCTATTTGTGAAGGGAAGCTGAGAAATCTTGCAGCACTGAGTGGCCGAGTGACAAAAAGGCAAATGAAATTCAATGTTGATAAATGCAAAGTGATGTACTTGGGGAAAAAAACAACCCTAACTATACATACATAGTGACAGGTTCCCAATTTGCTTTTGCCATTCAGTGATGAGACCTTGGGGTCACAGTCAATAGTTTTCTGGAGGTGTCAGCTGAGTGCTCAGTGGTTGTTAAAAACCAAACAGTATGTCAGGAGGAAGGAAAGTAATGGAAAACTGAAAACTGAACTCTGCAGTAAAACCACCCATCATACACTGAGCACAGCTGTGGTCTTTCCATCTTAACAAGGTTATGGTAAAGGAAGAAGAAAAGGTACAGTGGGAACAAGTCGTAAGTCTAGAGTGGCTTCCTCCAAAAAACAAAGTGAAAAATTTAGACTTCTTCAGATTTGAAAATGATTATTAAGGGGGGATATGAAGGCAGACAGAGTCATGAGAGCCATTTAAGTAAACAGGGATGCACTTTGTAATGCAAAAACTAGGAGACATCAAGGGAAGTTATTAGACATGAATTAAAAGCAAAAGGAAGTCTGTTTTCGTGGAACAAATTGTAGAATTCATTGCCATGGGATGTTTTGGACACCAGAAGCCTAAAAGGGTTCAAGAGACAATTAGAAATTTAGGGAAGAAAGGTCTATCAAAGACTGTTAAATGTAATGATGCCAAGAAAATCTCTGGCTAGACAAGGGGTAGATCTAATCTCTGCTCAGGAAGCCTTTCAACTTCTGTTCAGTCTTGCCCTCAAACTCTGCCCCAGTGCCCCTGTAAGAGTGTGGAAGCTCATCCGGTACACCACAGCAAGACAGTGCTGGAGCTACCTGAGAGCAAGCAAAAAACCTTCCCTGAACTTTTTTTAGTCTAGTACTGAACAAACTGCAAGGTTGAATACAAAGAGTTATGTCAGAGACCAGCACTAGTGATGCAGGATCTTTATTTTAAAAAGTTATTTGTTGTTCAGTATTAAATTGAGTCCTGTATTTCCAATTCATATCAAAAATTGAAAATTCACGGGACTCAAAGGAAATCTTAACAATTCGGTATATACAAGAAAGCTCAGCTATCATCAGACAATAAAGCTGGCTACTCACACTATGATTACCCAAAGGGAATAAGGATTCATTTTAGATGTACTTTCCAAGGGAAGATTTGTGAGTTCAAAGTCCTTTTTTCCTCTGCACATAAAATGCTTCCTAAGCACATTCACAAAATATTTAGCTGTAATTACAGCTCAATTTAAGAGGAGGAGGGAGCATTCACGCAATTTACTTTCAAAGGAATCTTCTTCATGTAAAAACCAACTCAAAAACAGCCCTCAACACGCTGCCAAAAAAACAGGAAGAGACACCAAAATCTAGTAACAAACAAGTGGAGGATTTTCACCTTCCACACTGGGCAGTGTATGAGTGTGCCTAGCTTAGTCTTCCCTTTTGCAACTTCTATCTTAAACCTCCTGCCACAGGAATTTCTGAAGAGGTTTCTGATCCTTTTTTCTTTTAGAAAATATCATGCACTGGCTGCCTTTGGGAAGATTTATTTATTCGGCAGTATTGATCACATTATTTCAGCATCTCCTTGCCATCCTCTTTTCCTGTTAGATGTAAAAAGCCATATTTTTTGTGTGACTGCATAATCCATTATCTCTTTTCAGAATTTCCACAGGTATAAAATGGCTGGGGTACTTTCCACCTAAGGCTAGCAGCCCTGTAACAGTGGATTTTCTGTTTAGCTGGAATCTTATTGTTTCTCCATGAAACATTAGCTAAGTCTTTTCCATAGCTGGCAGATGCAACTCCAGCACATGGACCATGGCTGGATGTGAGAAGTTGCACTGCAGCCACTCCAACAGCTGCTGTATAAATATAACCTTGGGCTCCACTACCCCTCAGCCACTCTCCAGACTGTGATTCTGACCTTTGAGTCAGTTTGGCCACTTGAGAAACATTTTACTTGCGGGCTCTGTGAAAAATCCTGAGTTTCAAATCAGCCTCATGAGGCCTCAGCAGGGCAGAACACCAGCAATGAACAAGAGCTGGGTGGTTTATCCCAGACAGACATCGCCTTCTTCCTGTTCCAACTCCTTACTCTAGCAGGAGATTTCATTTACATTTAGGAAGCTGAGACCTCAGCTATGGAGAAATACATCTGGAGTAGCTATCCTGACTTCAAAGCAGACGCTCCAAGTTTTCAGCCAGCACGGAGAATAGAATTTGGCGCAGGCAGCGCAGTCGGAGTTTAACTTCCCTTTGGAGGGGACCCTGTGCTCCCCAGAACGGGACTAATTGGCCAAAGCTCTCTCCAACTGGCTGCCACAGCACAGCACTCACAGCAGGGAACTCCAGGAGGAAGAGAAAAAATAAGGCTATTAGAGCAGTGTTTTTCTTTGCTAAAACACAGGCGGAAGGTGTCCAACATTTGTTAATAGCAGTGATTTTGCGACAGCTGAAGCAAAGCCTGCTTAAAGCCAGACCAAGTTTACAGATGTGTTGTTGATTATTTTGAATAATTAAATGGTGTAAAACCCAGCTGTGATGAATAGCACTGGGGTCGCAATTCATAAATAATTGAGAAGAGTGAGTCGCATTTGATCATCCTGATCAAATTCTACTCTCTGGAGAATAAATGTTTGTCCTGAATACCATCAACATTGTTAAATGCCTCAATATTCCTGCTCAGCCATCCAGCCAGCAGTCAATTGAACTAAATCACTTTAACACCTTACACATTTGCCTTCCTCATGAATACAAAATGTTTCTAACTTACACAATGCTTTTTGGGCATCAGACAAAGCAGACACTCTTTACAGACAGTAACCAAACAGCAACAATAAACGTTTTAAATGATCCCATTAAAAACAATTCCTGCATACAATCTTGTCTTTACAGTGCAGTAAGCAAAGAAGCTGTAGATATAAGGCCACCTATTTTGGTTCAGGGCCTTGTTTGTAAGCAGAGCTGCTGCTCTGATTCACAGGCAGCAGGCAAACACTTCCTTTTGCTGGTGGAGAAGCCAGCAGTGCAACTCCATGGGATCTCCTGGGGTTTCTCCTTCTTCTCAGTACTTCCAAAAGTTCAGCAGTGACTGTGATTAGGCTGAGTGAACAAAAAGCCTGACTCCGCTGTCTCATGCTTGCATTAATATGGGTTTGGTAACCCAGAGGTAGAAAACTACTTTCACTCCATTGGAATTGTCTCCAAATGACAGCACAGTTACGGGTCAGAATTTGTTCTACACAGGTAACAAGATGCAAATTTTAAAACAGTCACCTTAGGTAAATACTGCTAACTAAACCCCAAATCCTTTCTCCTTGATTTTACTGGAACAAAGTAATCAATGACTTCAGTAGCAATCTCTCCTGTCTGAACATGGAGCATGAACAAGGACACAGGGAACTGACCTTCAGTTTGGGTTTTCATCAAAGACCAAATTCTACTACTTTTACTCACTGCCAGCACTATTTTACTTCTTTTGGACTACTCAGGGTATGTGGCTTTTCAAATGACTAAGAGGAGCAAATTCTGGACTGAGAAGAGTAAAATAACTGTAAGAAAACCCTGGAGTTAAAAACAACTGTTTGTATCCTCATGTTGTTCCTGGGGCTTGCAGGCAGCTTTTCCCATTTAATAAAAACCTAGGAGGGTTCCCCCTCCAAGGCACCAAATCTGTGGTGGTTAGAAATCATCTGTAAATGCCCAGTCTCACATTGCTCATGGCTGGTAGCAAATTGGTATCATCCTGTTTCTTCTGATACATTTGAGCACTGCATTTACCTGACATGACAGTCTCACACAGATGTCACATGGTCCCCAATCATTAATACACAATTAACTTTAGGAAAACAACATTTTATTGGTGGGTCATTAAATCGTACCTCGAAGTCTTCCGAGAACCCATGCTGGTTATTAGAATACAGCTCACTGATGTGTTTAACAAACTGCTTGACTGGAATTGCTTCCATATCATCTGTAGGGAAAAAAGAGATATTCAGAGCTGCTCTTTGTCATATATAAAACTTCAGGAGAGGAAGTCTTCACTCCATATCAATTAGATCTGAGCTCCCAGGGCAGAGCTAGTTCAATATGCAGTAATAAGAAATCTTGATGAACCTGGCCAGTTTTGAGGTAAACATTTAATTGTATTTCCAATTGTAAGCACTACAGTTACAAATACTGAGAGCCTGTTCCCTGGGATGCTAATTTACAAAGCCCAGTTGAAGCTCAAGGATCATTTAGCTCTTGCTCAATTTGGAGATGGCTGTGGATGGGATGAAGAGGCCTCCTCTCCTTCCACACTGTATAATCAGAACAGAAGAGACCCCAAATGTGAAAATAGAGTTAACAATTACTCCCAGTAAGTTTTACCAGACTGAGCAGACACACAGGCATTTCTTATTAGTTATTAACTTTTTTCCTTTCACACAATGATGTAGAACCCAAATGGACTTACGAAACTTTCTGAGCAAAAGAGCAGGCAAACACAACAGCCACACTAATTTGAGTTCTCTGTCATGCCAGACATTATTCATAACATTGAATATGTATTCCACTGGACCATTTGCTCTTGCTGAGCACAGTGCAAATTTCACCCAAAATATCAGTAAATCACCCTTAGACGTATTCCTACAAGAAAAAGTTGAATGGAATGGAAGACAAACAAGACTGTTTCAAGCACCTGGGACTCCAGGCAGGTTCTAATAAAGCTGGGGTGTAGGATTATTCCTCTCTTTCTCTCCCAAAAAGGCCTGGGTATTGTTATAACCACCACTGCAGTTGGTAGAAAAACTGTGCTTGCCAAGATTCACCAGTTAATATTTTCAGTCTGGCATTTAGAAAATGCAAATTGCTATACAACTGTGATTACTTTCAGCATGTGAAATAATCTATTGCCTGATGGCTACTATTGTCTGATTGCATGATTTTATGGCAATACCCTGTATTTATATATTCCATTTAATATTCTTCTGAAGATAGCATGTAGTTTATGTTTACTCCCAGTAATTCAGTGGTGTATTTTTGCTCCCATTTAGCAGCCATATGGTTTGGTGCTACAGCTGCATTATAATCTGGATTCTTTTCCTTCTAAACATCTACATTATGATAGAAAAAATCCAAATATTTCTACAGATACTTAGCAAAATTTAACGATAAATAAATAGATGTGACATTTACTGTATTCAGAGTGAAAGATCTTTGGCAGCTAAAACCTCTAAGCTGTCACATACGCTTTTCTTAGCAAAGGGTATGAAGATCTGTATGTGTAAATGAGGTTCTACTTTGGCAAGAATTTTATAGATCCCTGACAATCTGATTTCTTTCCAGCTGATGGCAGTTAATATTGACCATGTCATTACTTCTCTCCTTTTCTTTTATAAGGTAATGCTCTAAGGTGGCTTTTTGCATCTATTGACATTTTCAGATCTCAATCAGCTCTCTTCTCTTTTATTTACAAGGGCCAATTGTTAAAGATATGTTTGCAATCTGGTCACCTCACAGTATAGTAATGCTACTTTAATTAACCACATGCTCATTTACTGAATAATACAGAATTCAAAACATTTGACAAGTGTATGCTTTTCTTAGCAGAAAGCTGCAGTCTGCAGAAACGCTGACATTTAAAAATATTTAAGTGGTAACATTTATTCTATGTAATATTGGGAATATCATAATCTCGTAACAACATTTGTATCAATATTTTCACAGCCAAGACATTGGAATGGAATGATCTACAGGAACAGCAAGAACCTGTAAAACAATATTTCCTCTTCTGGAAAGTAACCCATATATCCTAGATTTCCTTGAAAATAGCTTGGCTATGATAGCAATTGTATATAGTCTACAAGAAAAGTTCCATAGTTATCTTTTGAGTTTTTCCCTTACATAGTTTTAGCTCAGCTGAGACCAACCAAGATCAAGGATTGGCTGAGGCAGACCAGTGTGACCAAGTTAATTTTGCAAAAGGCAGAATTTAATTTTAATTGTGATCTGTGAGCCAAAAAATACATTAGAGATAACATGCTCTCCAGTCCATTGAATTCCCACCAATTTCAAGGATGGGTCTGCACCAGAAATCCATGGCAAAGTGTGGTTAGTTTTCTTTTTATCATCATCACTGCATGGTGGCAGTATGTCTCCACCTTTATAGCCACTGCTGCTTCACTTCTCTCTTGTTAACTCTCTTTTAGTGTTTCTCCTCCCCTTCTTCCTCTTCTGCATTTTCATTCTAATTCCCTCCAGAAGCCTTAACCCAATGCAGTTTCTTACCCTATTTGATAACACAGGTAACAATTACACATTAAATAATTAAATAGGAAGTATTGTTGACATATGAGCTCACTGGGTGAGAGGGAAATGAAGCTGCCCATCAACTCAGGAAAATCATGTTGGAGCAAATATAATTATTACACATTAGGAAGATTAAAATCAGAACCAGGAACATTAGAAACTTAAAAAACATTTCAAGGTTTTCAGCTTTCAAACTGGTGGGATGTGGCTCGTCCTCCCTGCACTCCCACCCTGCCCCAGCTGATGGCCCCAGGAGGAGACAGAGCCTACCACATTAACCAGTGAACCAGGAAAATGCTGAAGGAATCTGGGCTGGTATTTTTCTATTCATGACCTCCAACTCCAAACTCCTGCCCAGGAACACAAATTGCTTTAGCTGGACACAGGCACACTTAGCCATGGGCAGCTTGCCATGCCTCTGGTGAAATGTGTGCTAACGCCCTCAGCCCTCTGGAACTGGCTGAGCTGACGTTATCTGGAGATGGCTCGACCTTCTCCAGGAAACCCAACAGATGCAGCTAGATGCACAGAATCTGCTTTTCCTCTAGCTATCGTCAGCCCAAAGGCTTTGGTTAAGCCTTCTTTCCATCTTAAAGCAAATAGACTTCAATGACTGTAATTCTTTTAGTCGATTGAAGAGATTAATAGAATCCTATAATGGCTAATTAGCAGCTCTCCATCATTCTCTGCGTATTCCCTTTTGCACCATATATTTTTTCCCATCAAGAAGCTGAGTGACATTTGATATTGTCAGTGTGATCCTTACATTTTGCAAGACCTACCCATTATTCAAGAAGAGGGAGATGTTTTAATAACATACCTTCACCTCTAACACTGCAGATATAATTACATTTCTGCCTAGCTTGGGTTTAGCCATCTGTTTTATCAGTGTCAATAAAGTGATTCTGGATTTACTTCACTATGAAATATGAGCTGAATCTGGCACCATAATAATGTACTAACCCTCTGTGTTACACAGAGAAAGAAATATACTTAGCTGGACAATATTTTAGTATTTTTTTTAAATAATCAGATACTACTGAAGCTGACATGTGGAAGGGGGGTATGTTTAATTTCTGTGCTAAATATTAAACATATTGGTGGAGTTCCCATCTTGGCTTGCTGGCCCAAGCTAAGTACCTGAGAGGAGTATCAAATAAACCCAAGGGGGACCATAAAGCAGCTCATTTCCTGCCACAAAGAGACAAGGCCAAGAAAAAAGTCATGTTTGTTTAAAAAAATGACTGTAGAGGAAAACCTTCACTAACACCTCCTTTTTAAAGAAATGGCAATTGCCAATGCAGAATACTTAATACATTCCTTCATAAGACAGACCTTCAAAAGAAGCCCAAAGCGTATAGAAGCAATAAAGTTCGAACAGGGTTACATTTTAAGTTCGGATAATTAGTAATCCTACCAGGAAGGATTTTCCCATAGCTCCCACTTAATAAGCTGCCTTTGTAATGTTAAAGCAATAGGGGCCAATTTCAAAAGAAAAATGGGATATCCTATCAGAAATGACATTTCCACATAATAGGGTCTCAGATTCATTTTGATTCATTTATAGCCTGAGAGCTCACCGGATAGTTTAGTGGCATTGTATTGGAATAGATGGGTTTGGGTCAGGAATTAATCCAGAAGGTCAAAACTAAAGTGCTTCCTCATATTACCTTTATTTAGTTTGGAGTTTTGGTGTTTCTGAAGACCAGATGTTTGACACATGAAATAGTCTTGGTAAGAAAATTCTCCATGTCTTTCATTCTGTCTGTAAATGCTTTTTGTTTTTCAGCTATTACCTTACCCAGCCTCCTAAATCCAATATACTCCCTGCATCTTATGCCTGACTCTTAACGTGAAAGCTTATTTGGTTGGTTTGTGAGTCCCTGCACTTCGGTCCCTCATTTACAAAGCCACCTGGATTCATGTGCCATGGCTGTCACGTGCCTTGGCCCATCTGCTCCCCCAGCAGCCACTCACTGCTCTGTGCCATCCCTGCATCCCGGAGCAGCTCCATCAATTCTCAGCATGCTCTTCACAGCTGGCTTCAGCCAAAGGACAAGGGGATTCTCCCACTGCCCTCTCCCTGCCTGGGGGCTGAACACTGAACTGAATCCGCCTGCTGATCTGGCTACGACTGTAAGAAAGGATTAATTGATTTGTGGGGAAGGGGAAGGATTAGTTGTTGGTGGTGTAGATGGGTTGATCCTGCTCATTAGGATGAAGAATAGTGAATTGACAGGGAAACTTCTCTTTCTGAAGGCAGCACAAACCTAACTTGGCTTGTGATGATCATTAAACCATTGACATGGTTAGGGACATAAATCCTTGAGAATACACACTCAACATTGTATCCTTGGAGTTCTCATTTTCTGCAAAAAAGTCTTCCCAAAATATCTACCAGTAGGATTGTAATGGGACTAGATTTGACCTCTTAACTCACTGAAAAATAAGGTATCTGAAAAATGCTTTCCCACATCCATAAAAAACAAGCACCTTTCTGTTCTCAGCAACACTCAACCCTGGCATGTCATTTCATCTTTCACTCTCTTACTCTCCATTGCTGGAGAGAACATTGAATGCAATCACAGGATTAAAAAAATTATTTATTGTTAACCACATTCAGTGAAGTTTCATGGGTTTTCCTACCTTTTACAAAGAGGGATGGAAAAATTCTGCAAGCAGCAGGAATACCTAGCACCAATATTTAGGATGCATTTCACTTAAAATGGAGTCTAACAGCCACTGCATAAACTACAATACACAGCAGAGTGAAGGCTGCAGAGCTATGGCAGCACAAGTAACCATGTGGAGTGTGATATTCTGGCTCTACAAGAGTGGCTGATCATACAGAATACTGCAAGGATGAACAGCACACCCTTGGGCAAAATTCTGCCCCGGCAGAGGTTATTAAAAACCTCCCATCAATTCCACTAAGGTCAAGCATTCACCTCTAGAGAAAAGCTCAGACAAAACTATATAAACCTACAGATTGAGCATCCACTCCAAAATGCACATACTTTCAAGGGCCAGAAACTTGACATGCTGCTCAAATTTTGGCACTGACTGAATTTGAAATGTCTGAACACACAGACATAGCCAGCTCGTGCCCTAAGTCACACAAATAGTGGACTCTGCGAGTCATTCCCCATGTAAAACAGGGTGGTGCCCAGCTTTCTCCAAACCATTTTAGATTTCATGAATTTGAATTATACAAATTTATATTGCCAGTGCCTTTAATTCTGCAATATATTGGCTTTCCTTGCGTAACTATTTAAAATAAGAATGCAACTGAAGCCATTGTGTTTCAATTGGAATAATTATTCTTTCTGACTGATTGCACTGCTTGCTGTATAATCGCCAGAAATATAAGAACAGTTTTAATTGTATAACATGAGTATCAATTAATTTACGATAAAACAAAGTCATTAAAAAAATCTTAGTATTGAGAAGGTGTCTGCTTTCTGTGGAGATCATATCTCCATAAATAATATAAAGGCTATACAATAGGTTTCATTCTAGGACATCAAAATACCTACTGAAGGCTGGCATCCTCCTGAAGTCACTGACCTCAATAATTAAGACAAATTATAAATTAAAATAAATTAAGATGAGTAAGAAGTCATTAAGAGCTGATTACTAGGGGCACTATTCCTCATTAATGCTCACTTTTTTGTAATCATGTGTTTATGAAGTACTATTTTTAATAAAAACCACCTTTCAAAGTGAAAAGGCATGGAAAACACTTTGAATACATTTTAAAGTCCTGGAAAGATGGGCATGCTGAAAGAAAAAAAGGAGTCCTTTCAGCAAGGTAATTGCTATCTATTTGTTAAAATCAAGTCAAATGAACACAAGGGCAGGTTTCTAATTAAGGGGAGACATATGAAAAAGCAGAATATGAAAAATCACCTGTGTAATTCTGTAGC
Source organism: Acanthiza pusilla (assembly GCA_036630365.1). Lineage (NCBI taxonomy): Eukaryota > Metazoa > Chordata > Aves > Passeriformes > Acanthizidae > Acanthiza > Acanthiza pusilla. The sequence continues at coordinate 7,610,222 of JAXCHO010000001.1, forward strand.
TACATTCATCTCTTGCTTCAAGACTTAATCTACTACAATGCTATTAGCCATGTGTCAGTCAGGAATATAAAGATGTTAATGATAAAATTTTATATGTGTCAAAATAAGAGCTCAGTTTAAATCTGCTTGTACAAATCTTAGGTTATCATTAATTATAAATGTAATAGCAATATACTTCTTCCCTTTAAGCAAAAAGCCAATTTCAGTCCAAGAGAATGAAATAATGTGAATTTTCCCTTAGCCCAGACATTAAACATGATCTTATTTGGTATTGCCAGCTAAGGAACACGATTTTAATCTCACACATTTCCATCCTCAGGTCCAAATCCTGCCACACACAAGCCTGACATTTGAGCACATGGAGATCCAGCTCCAGGGCTCTGCCTCCCAGTGTGGCAGCTCTCAGAAAAGGCTCTATCTGCATTTCACATGGCCACCATAAAAAACCCACATTCTTTTGAGATGTAGCCAACTTCTGAAGCCTCCACTAAAAGTACAACAACTAGATATCACACCATAAATTCTTCTGTGCAGTGCAGGAGCAGGGTTGGTACCAGAGTAAAAGGAAGGTGGATGTTCTCTAAAATACCTTGATATTTTCTTGGCTTCAGAGCACGGCTGTGTTTGCAATATTGCGTTCATGAATTTAATTGAAGCTGAAGATAGGTACAATTCACAATATGGTGCTGGAACATAAATCCACAGGGAGCAAAGAGCAGAAATAAAGTCTTAAACAGCTGAAGAGCACCACCTCTGTGCTCAGTGAAGAGCTTCATGCCCTTGAGAAAGAAGCCCTCGGCTGCAGCTAGCGCAGTTCCCGTGCCTCGCAAGGCTCACTGTGCTCAGTGCACTGTCACTGTCACGGCCACAGACGTGTCCTAGGCTCTGCTCTTTAGCTCAGGGGATGTAACTTGAGACAGCCACACCTTTGCAGAAAACAGTAAGATACCCAGCCCGTGTTGGGAGCCTGCAGTTTCCTTGTCAAATGAAATACTCATTACTGTCTCTTAATAGAAGCAGTTTGTCAGAGGGGGGATGCTACCAGAACACAGCAGCTGAGCCTGTACAAAACACAGCAAGTCTGACCACTGACATTTGTCAGGAAAGGTTCAAGGCAGCATTCAACTTATTGAAGAGGTAAGAATTAAGAAGATGGATTCATGATGGGACTCCCTGTAACCCTGAGGAGACAGAGGGAAATGGAAGAGGGGCATGGGTGCCCTTGGCCTTCACGCCCTGGTGTGGCAGCATGTGGTGTCAAAGCACCTTTTCATTGCTATTCTTCTGTTTCCTATGCTTCTGCATTCTTGGAGAAGTACATTCTTGAAGAAGGACATTCTTGAAGAAGTATGAGAGAGTTTCTCCATCCAATCCTGCCACTAGTTTTTAAAAATACATTATTAATAAACTCCAGGACTAGTTAAAAAATTAATTTACTGCCATTTAAACCTAAAACTGAACATACAGTAATCTGACAACTGGGAAGTGTTTCTTAGTCTTGTAGTCTAGACACAGCTGAAATGATTGGCATTACCTCTGAGAAACTTTACTTATCCTAAAAATATTAGACATTAAATACTTCTGGAAAAATACAGTAAATGACTCAGCTCAATTGGCCAGCTGTACTGTTCTTTATGATCTGTGCTCCTCTGGACTGCGGTCAGAACTACACAGAGTTTTGAGCTTTCCCATCAGGTCAAGCCTCAGCTACCTCTGTACTGATCTCACCACAAGTCCTACTGACATCAGTGCCACAGCATCCATTGTGCCCATGGGCTGGGCAAGGAATCAGTAAAGTCACAGCAAGATCTAGAACAATGCTCCACTCAAGAGCAGGACAGCTCTGAGATAAAGGAAAGGAAGAGGGAAGAAGTGGAATTTGTGCTTATTTCACTGTTTGATATCATCTAATTTGCCCAGAACTGCGCTTCTGCACTGCTGTCAGGGAGCAGGCCTTGCTATGAGAAGAAAGGAGAATTGCTAAGGGATGCATTTTGATTTCACTGTTGCAAAACACATAGGTCTGTAGCTGTGATGCTGCGGTTGTTGTTACTGTCCCAACTCTAGTGAAAAGGATCAAGTCCAGAAAGATCCAGAAAGTCAGTCAGATACTGACCCAGCAACAGAGAAGACCAAACAAACAGAAGCAGGAACAGGTTTGCTGAGCGAGATCTTGCCAAGGCCAAATGTTTTAGTGAAGAGACCCAGGCAAAGATAATGTGGATGCGTCCAAAATTAACTGAATGCAGAGGCAAAGAGAGAAGATACAGAGAAATAATTTTGTTGGGCAGAATGGCAGGGGAATTTTCAGAAATCTTCCATTGATTACAGATGCATTACTGTCAGGTGCAAGGCTTATGCGAGTTGAGATTTATACCTCAGATGTAATATCCAGTGGGTGACTCAGTTAATGATAATTCCTTTGTCCTGTGTTTCTCTAGATCAAGCAGTGCAGATAATTATGAATAATGATAATGATTTGGATCTCAGAGAGAATTTGCACAGATAGGCACACACCTATGGGTGATGTGGCTTCATGCACAATAATTAAGGATGTACGCCAAGGGAAGTGAAATAGAAAATGGATAAAATAATTCCTTCACAAGAAGATTTTTTTAGATTTCACACCTGAAAAATTGTACTGTGTGCCTACAGCAGGTAGCTGGCAGACTGATTTAGAGCTCACAGACCTGAGAAAACAGAAGGTTTGCATAAACAAGAACAGGACGTGGTGCAGAAATAAACACAAACACTACCTCCATGCGTGTGCCAACACATCACAGAACAGAGCAGTGGCACACAGAGACACCACTGCTCTTCTGAAATCTCAAACTGTGCGAGGACCTTGCTGTGCCTGGCTCCCACACACCTGGCAGAGCCACCCCACACCTGGAGCAGGACCAGCCAACCGAAACCTGCTCAGCTCCCTCTGCCCAGCGGCTCACTGAGTGCTGTAGATGAGCCTGGGCAAACCTGCTGAACATCTTCAGCCACACTGCTCCGAATTGCCATTGGTGTGGCTGCTGGCTCTTAACCAAGAGTGGAAGTTGGTCCACTCAGCTGTAGGAGGTAGAGGAAGGGTCCCACAGGGATCTAGTCAAATTCCTCTTGTAAGGATGGCGTTTCACAACCTAACAAGGTTACTTTAAAAAACTTGTTTCTGTGAAAATGCCACTTACATTTTGCTTCTAGTATCAACATGGCAAGTAGGACTTTCTCACACCCTGCGGCAGCTTCCAGAGGAAAAGTTCAGAGGCTTATCATTTCATCAGCTGCCATCAGTTCCAAGGAGAATTTTGTCATTTCATGTTCTTAAGGCATTTCAGTAGGCTGTCTATGTGGGAGCAGGAGCTGACGTCAGGGAGGACTGTCATCTAGCAACAGGTATATGGGGGAAAACAGCCCTCGTCTACATCTCCAAACAAGGAAAATGCCTCGGAGAGCTTCAAGATCTTTCAAGGCAGTATCTCCCATCTTTGGAAAAAGCCAGCATAGGTGGAATTTTTCTCTACTAACTTGAGCCTCATTATTCCTGAAAATATCCATGTATTAACTATTATCCCTGTACAGGTAATAGGTAATGCACCCAAAATTAGGCACTTCCAGAGGGTGATTTGGCTTTTGGTAGCCTAAATAGCTTTTATGTCAGTGTCAAGATCTTCAAATTTGCCAGTTCATTCTCTCTTAAGATTTTCTGGGTGTGATTCAGCTTCAGATTAAGGCCCCTCCATTTGGATGTCTGTATGCCAGTGTCTGTCCATTATATCCACAAAAATGTTGTTATTATATTGGGAATTCAAGGGTTGGATTCACCTTTGCATCCAAGTAGACTAAACCTCTTTGTCAGGCCCAGTTGTCGATGTGCCTTAAGGCTCATCAGCAATCCTTGCACATTTTTAACTAGAAAGCTGCTCAAGGTGTCCTGCAGCATTTGCTCGGGGGTGCCTTAATCTGCAGTGCCCCTTCTCAGTGGTGAGCAGCTCTTTCTCAGCATTCCTGAGTCTGAGCACAGCACAGTGAGCACTGCAGTGACATGTCCCTTGCACAGCTCCTGTGCTCTCAGCCGGCTCCTAGCTGTGGGAAATGTCCCCAAAAGACAAGGTTCTGTTCCCAGTCAGTTTCTGCTGTGTGCCAGAATGGCTGCTGGAGAAGCAGTGGTGCATGTGCTGCTCTGACAGCACCAGCTGCCTGCACGGTTTTAATGGAACTTCTTCAGCCTACACTACAATTCATAGGAATGCACTCCAGTCTTAATGGACTGGCCATCAAAACATCTCTGTGCAACAAGGAACTGCTGTTGCAATGACACACACTGCAGCGTGGGAAGATGGAGCTTTCTGCTGGCTTCTTTTATCTAAGAAAAAATTGTCTCAATTACAGTAAAGACACCACACATTGGCCAAAGAGGCTTCTCTCTGAAGGGAGAATTTCTCTTCTCCCAGTGCCCTGTAGTCATAATCCCCTGGGTTTTGACAGTGCTGTGCATGGAGTCCAGCTTAGCCCAGCCTCCCCTTCCCAGAAGCTCCAAGGAGGTCCCACACGAGAGCAGGCATGGTGGGACCATTGAACTGCTTGCCACAATCAGTTCCAACAGCATTTATTCCTCTTGGTTTCAGGATAGAAAGAATGTAGTTCACCAGCTATTTAAGTACTTCTGTGAAAACGAATCACCAGTGGTAAAGATTAAAACTTTTACCCTAAAGGAGAAGGATGACTTCTTGCTAAGGTGGCCAGGACACACATTTTAGTCTCCAACAGAAAGGAGAGGGGACAATAGCACGTTTTCTTTATTTTCAGTGGCACAGCATCTGACTGCAAGGCAAACTGCCTAACGCTTTCTGCAGGAATGTAATAGCTGACCTTTCCTACTAGTTCCCATGGGTACTTTGAAAGACTCTTTCTAGAAATAAGTCACAAACGTCTACTGAATAAAATCAAGGAAAATATAACTGGACTCTTTCCCTTTTCTAGGAAGCAGATTTCTTCAGTGTCTCAGAAAAGGCTCTGACTGTTTTTTGGTAAAATGAACTTAATTAGCTGCAGATCGAATCCCAGATCAATGACGCAAATACAGAGTATGACAAGGAAACTTAACACACCTTCAAGCAACAAGTACAAGCCTTTGACAGACTGAGGTCAATACAACATTTTCTGGTATCTTAATTCTGCCTGTGAGACCGACCGTCATCAAACAAGGCAGCGGCTGCAAAGGCCACGGTAACACCAAGCTCCTCTCTGTCATCACAGCTTCAAGGCAGCTGCATCTTGCACTTAATTCCCAGGGGAAATGCCTTATGAAGAGAGAATAGCACTATACTCTGCTTCCAGCCTCCCTCTCAGTATAGCTGAGAGGAGAATTCGACCTTTGGTAACTTTATTAATACCAAATTAACAGATGGCTTTGGACTTTACTTGGGATTGTTTGCTTATCCCTGTGTCTCACTGTCCTTTCTGAGAGCCCCAGACTCCACCTCTACACACGGTGAAAGAGGGGGCAAGGCCCCCTGTCTCGAGAGAGCAGTGGAGCTGAATATCCCTCCTCTGCAACCTGCCCTGATGGTGCAGCTGCTTTCACCCTGGATGCAATGCCTCAGTGTTTTCAAGACTTGTTACTCATGTTTTTGACATTTTGCAAAGGTTATTCTGAAATTTCTATTAAAACAAAGTGGGAGAGGTGCCTGTGGAAAAATACAGCATTGGCACTCAGAGCCCCATTACAAAACACATTAAATTAAATGAAGCAGCACCGATACAACAAATTTCTACCAAAACCCCATGATTTATCACAAGAATAACCTTCTCTTCTTTATGTAATTAAACCAGACTCCAAGTAGTACAAATACAGGAGATTAAGCCAGTCTTACCTGGAATAGGTATAATGGGAATACTTTCATTGGGGACCACACGGGGGGAACTGCTGTCCTCCACATAGAAATGAGCAGTCTGAAAACACTTTCTGTTAAAGAAAAAAGGAAAAAAAATAGATTCAGGGTGTGAAAAACTTCTCTCTGAACAAAAAAAAAAGACAAAAACTTTTGCACATGTTCTGTTTCTCCATTTCTGTTCCATACTTTCAGATGTTATAGTTTTAAAACATTGATACACAAAAACATATATGTGTTTTCTGCAATTACAATCCTAATTCCAGATTCTGGTGTGCTCTAATTCATTGATATCTGACATCCACCCATCATAAATGCTTCTGTATATTATTGCTAAGTACTATTGAATATGAAATTATGTTCATAAAAGTTAGTGGCTGCAAAACAGGTTTCAAATACATAATTCAGAAAGAAACTCTGCACACAAGAAACACATTCAGCATACAATTCAAGACCAAATCCACTTAAGACATTCGCATTTCCAGGGAAAATACACTTACGGTAAAAGTTTCTGCTGTATAACAACCAGCAGACAGTAATACAGCATCTGTAACTGCTGCATATCTTGATGTTCTTATATGAAAGTTATCCTTCCAACATTAGATTTTTTTGTTTGTTTGCTTTTTAACACTAAAGCCATATAACATCCTCCTCCTGCAAACTTGTATTACATATGCTGATACAGAAAAATCCAATAGACACTTCTCTTGGGCCCCAGGGCTCCTCTCTGAAAAGGCCTATAAAGAAGAGCAGTACTTAAATCCACCTGACTCTTTTTTACCTGTATTTAATGCAAAGCAGAGAGCACAAGCTGGTCATCACAGAAAAGGTACTGAGCAGAATAACATCAAGAGATCCGGGGAGACTCTGCATGGTGATGTTAACTGAGGCAGGGTTTTCCAACACCAGCGTCACTGCTCATTGCTGACTTAATGAGCTGCTTGAGGCTGGAACTGAATATTTAATGAGTCTTGCTTGGTGTGAGCAGCTATTGTGGCAGGAGAAGGGTCTGCTCTCATCTGTCGGGGCGTTAAACAATAGCTCCCCACTGCAGAAAGATCCCCCTTACTGCCACCCTTCAACTGCTCCTCAACACCTGGGCAAAGTTTGTGGGGGCCTGGTGAGCTGTGCTTTTGCCAACTTGCAGTTCCCTTGCTCAAACGTGTGCACATGTGGCTTCTGAGCTGCTGCCTTGCAGTTCCTGCAGTTTGCTGCTCTGCAAGTCGGGCATTGTGCTCTCCGTGCAGAGCCATCAGCAGAGCCACCCTGCACACTTGGGCAAAGTCACTTGTGCTCCCTTTGTCTCCAACACCCACACATGCCAGGGAAAAAAAGTCACTGGAAACCAAACCACTCTGTTTAGTGAAACCAGGATCTAAAATTATCACGGATGCTTGCTTGCCATGCATCTGTACTTCCTACTGCACGGGCACAGTGCTTTGTATCGCAAGCACGAGCTATGGCAGCACAAGTACAACTTAAGACAATACAGAAGCAGGAGAGAGTGGATTTCACAGCATGGAGTCACTGTCTGGGAGCAGCTTTCTATTTTCAGGCGTGATGGCTCGCATTCCGCTGAAGTTATTTATTTAGTGAGTACACTTTTGTTAAGAAACACCATAAGGTGAATTCACACGTGAGGATGCAAGATGTGCAATAGTCTCACAGCATTTAAAAACATGGGTTGAACTCCCTCCGCCTCGCCACTTGCTCCCTGTTCTCATTTTTTTTTTGGCAGCCTTTATTTTGGACAATGCACACCCTGGGGGCACGTAGCAGAATAAATCAGTCACACATAAAGAAGAAACTATGAATATGAAACAGGCAAAATGTTCCTGATTTTGATGTATTTGGGGCTCTTTCCCTTGAGTCAATACTACAGAAATCCTTGAATGGCTTCTCCTGGTAATGAAGGCCTTAAAAAGGTGTTTGATAAAAAGACAGACCTTCATGCAGGGATTTACAGGATTTTTTTAAGCTGATGATATTGAAGAAAAGCAATTATTTTTTGTTAATTTGTTATTTTACACTCTGAGAGGCTCTGAGAGGCTGGCATTATGGTTTTATACACAGCCATAAGATGGCTTTTTCTTAATAGCCTCAAAACATGTAATTGTGTCAAATAATCCCCTTGTGAAATATTTTAAGGCCCACGATGGCGATAGCGGAACACCCAGCCCACTGCAACTCTGCTGAGCACCATGCTGGATTAACAATGTATTAAATGAATATTTCACGTAGTCAAGTTTGCTACAATCATTAATGCCATAAAAATTCTGCAGTTTAGTCCTGGAAGACTTTCTGCAGCTGTTTTGCAAAGGCACACACCATAGACTTTGACTAAAGGTTTTCTCAAGTCACAAACATCACAATGTTGTCTAATCCAAATACATACATAATGCAGCACTTTCGTTACTTTACAATACTGGATTACTGGCACATTAGGTGAAGACAGCCTCTCAAACTCTTTTTTTTTTTCCTCCAGTTGCTCATAATAGCTGTAAATATCCTAAGTTTAGCCTCTACAGCTGAGTTTGCTGCACACAGGCCATTGCACCCCTCTCCTGCTGACTCCTTCCATGTCTCAGATCTTTAAAAGATCTTTTATGGGTTTAACAAACTCCCTGGATGAATTTTCCAGCAAGTTCTGCTTACTGGGTCCTGTCTCCCACTCTTGCAATCTTTCCTCTGTGCAGCTCCAGGAGGGAAGACACATCTCAGGGTGCCAGGCAGATGACTCCAGTTTGGATAATGTCCATTTTTCCTGAGTGAGGAAACACCTGGCCCCAAGAAGAGCCTTCTGGAAAGTCATGTCTGGCTTGTAGTAATAAATACTGATAGCTGCCATCAAGGTTACCGAGAGGCATTTCAGACAATTCAGGATCTGCCTCCCCCCCCAGTTTAGGATGCTCCTCTCTATCCCTTGGCATTTCCCCTACACATTACCTTTTCCTCCAGACACAAACCTTAAGTGGCAGCAGTTGCTAAGGCTACAAGAGGCTGCAGTAAATCTGAGTGTGTATTTGGGGAGTGCTGGATAAAGGAAAAGGATGAGAGCAGGAAATTGCCTGTTTCGAGCCACTGGAGAGGGGAGAGAGGGAGAGGATGAAGGGTTAGACAATGTGCAAATCTACACCTATTTTCACATGAGCACTTCAGTCTGTAACTTTTAACCCCAGTGTGTATACACAGGCAGGTGTTTGCACATGTGCCCATTTGCTCAGGAAACCAACACTGTCAGCAGAAAAAAATCCCAGGCTTTTTTTCCCTAATAGAATCAGTCCTTAGTGAAAGCACAACTGGAATTTGTCATGGCATAAATGATTATTAAAATCTTAACAAGTGAAACACTAATTTTAGAATAATTATTGTCTTTCTGCAGCACTGGTTGAGGAAAAGCAAATCACAACCTTGATTTCACTTCCAAAAGATTTTGGGAGGCACATCTTTTCTGTGAAATACCAAAGAGTCTGCTGTGTCTGAAATATGCCCGTGAGCAGTGAAGCACACCGTTTTCTCTAGCCCCATATGTTTTTGTGGCTCCCTTTCCCTGGGGTACAATAACTGTGCGAGATTGTGGTGATCAGACACACAGTTGTCACATATGGACCCAAATGCAGAAGTAAAACACTGCAAGATTAGCATCTCCCCAGAGAAGAAGCAGAGGCAGGGTCTGGAATGCAAAGACAATGTGAGGGAGAGCATCCCCCTGCCCCTAATCTTTGTGCAGAGACACTGGCTGTGAGTTACTAATGCAAACCAACAAGATGCAAAGTCCAGAGCAGCAGCACCTTATTACTAAGATGAAAGCACAAAAATACACCAAGAGATGGCTGATTAGCTGGGTTAAATGCTTGTTCCATCTCTGCTGAGTAAAATACCAGATTAACTTCTGTATGAGAAGAGATGCCTTGTGAGATTTTGACACTCCAAACAGGTTTCCTTGGTTATTAGTTAGTAAAGCTCAAGCAGCTTCTCCTTTATACTCCTCTAAAAGCAAGAGGGAGAACTAGCTCCCATAATGGCCTGAAAGCATGGAGGCATTTTATTTTCATATGGAAGGTAGTGCCTCAGTGTTAATACTGCTTCCAATACAAACACAGCTCAGCTGCGGCCGATGGGAGTGCTGGGAATTGCTCCAAGGGCACTGCCTGGCCTTTACTCCTCTGTGCTGGGTCCAGCACAGGCAGCATCCCCTGATCTGCGATGACAGGCGGGATCTGTGAGCTCAGGAGCAGCCGGGCAGGGAGAGGAGGAGCCAGGACAATGGCGAGGGACAAGCCATTGCCTCTGCGGCGCCGGGCTGGAACCAGCAGGGCAGTGGCTGAACACATAAAAAACCAAAGGGGAACATTTCCCATTCTGGGGACACCCAAGAGCCATGCCCTGCCTCACGCTGAAGCAACCAGCACATTCATTGTTCCTTGTTCAGGTGTCCTTCTTCCAGGTGTTGATGCTGGCTGGAGCAGTGTGTATTCCCTCTCTAAAGCCAGCCAGATTTCCATTACATTACTTCTGTAATAGCATCTAGGGGCTCTAGGCTCTCTTCCTGGGTCATTACCTGCTAAAGCATGACCAATTCAGGGGCAGATGGCTTGAAAGGGTCCTGCAGGCCTATTCACCACTGTCAGAGCAGGGCAAATCTTGTCCTTCAGGCACCCTTCCTCCAGAAACAGCCTCCCACAGACAGAACTTCCGCAGAATGGACATGTGTTAACAAAGAGGCCAACAGTCCCTGCAGCCATCCTACTTTTACACCGATTTTAGCTTCTGGGAAGAACAGGAAAGATGGTGTAAGAGTCAGACTGTAAGGGACCTGTAAACCAGGCTGCACAGACATGGCTTAGTCTTTATCAAATGCAACCTGGATACAGGCATTCATTCCCCATGCTCCTCCATCACGGGGGTGTCTGCAAGGAACTCCCAAACAAGGATGCAAAGACAGGAAACGGTCCCCTTTCACTACCCCTGTACATTCATTCTCACTTTCAATAGAAGAAAAGCTGCTTCAGATTCCCGTTGAACTGTTTTGCATGTTTTTCAGGAGACACAATTAAGATTGGTTTCTGCTGGCACCAAAAACAGAGTATGTATGCAGTCAAGTGTACTAGTAACACATGGCTCTGCACTTTAAACTAGCTTCACTATTCCTTGGCAAGCATTTGTCACTGTCAGAATTGGCAATGACTCCTCAGAAAAGAGCACAGACTTCCGAACAACAGAAGCGCTGCAAATCATGACCATGTCACCAGCAGAGCAGTGGATGGGAGCCTGGACAACAGCTGTCTGCAGTCTGCACTGCTCTGGCTGGGGTCATCAGTCACTGATTTTTATGAGCAATAAAACTGACTCAAGCGTTAAGAAGAAAAAGAGGAGAGAAAACCACACGAAAAAAGCTGATCTTATGAATATGAATAAGTGACCAGCAGTGATATTACATTCATTATATCAGAGGGGCATCTGCATTTACTCTTTTTTGGCCAGAAAATGGCTTATATTGCCCTAATTTTCTACAATTATTTTCCTTCCCAAGTCTTAACACTTAATGACCAGAATTCAAAAGCCAAATTACAAAAGAACCTGTGCCATGCTGGAGCAGGAAGGGAGTGAATGCTGACCGAACCAGAGCTACTGGAAGATGAACAAAGCAGGAATGCATAAAAACCAGGAGAATAAAGGAAAGCTGATAAAGGAGGAAAATTTCCCTACAATAATGCTGATTTTCCAGCAGATCCCTCCTGAAGTCCATTTGCCTTCTCCCCACAAAGCAATTTCTGCCTGAAATCTTAAGCATCACACAGATATGGTACCTGGAAAAGTCTGGAATGTACATGGGTTGGTTTCAGAAGTGCATGGCATGCCAAGCCCTTGGCACGCTATCCTAGACAGAACGGTGACAAGTAGACTGTCCCTCTAGGACTTCCTCTGGGCAAGAAGTGCTTTTTCACATTAGGGAGTTTTCACACACCCACACAGATCCACAGAAGGCTCCAAATGCTAACCACCAGTCCAACCACAACATTCTGCAGTATCATAGTGAAATAAAGACAGAAAAAAGGATGGGCAATGGCAGATGGAAAAAAAAGGAAGAAGGTGGACAAACCTTTGAGACAGTATTTCTGTTGAAGTACACACCACTAGTAAAATTGTTCAGCTGAAAAACTAATCTGCAAACAAGACTAGAGATTTCTGACACAGAACGACAGCTAATTTAATATTTATGGCCTAAATTTGCCAGCTGACTACACAGCTCTCCACAAAATTAAAAATCCTCTTCTCCCAATCCTCTGAGATCCTATCCTGCACCAGGTCCCAGACACCCATTTATATCACATATGGTACTGAACTCAGGCATTATACAAGACAGAATAATTTTCAGAAGGGTATTCAAATAATTAAACAGTTAAAAAATGACAACACCCCCCAATGATCTGCCTTCAAGTCCTCCCCCTTCATCAGCTGTGTGATCAGAGAGCACCCAGGTGGCCAGTGCAGAAATGCACTTAGAAAGCTCTTTAATTGCAAATCACAAGTGGCTAAGTCTTAGTTTAACTCAGCACAAACGTTTTCCACGCTTCCGTGTCCTATCATCCTGGAGTCCCTGGAGAACAGCGAAGGCAGTGGTGAAACCTTATTTGTGATGACACTTGGCCCTGTGACACTTGGTAGCTAATTACTCTCCTGGTGACCTCTGACAGGGCTAGAGGCACCAGACCTTCCCCTCCTGCTTTAATCAATACCCACAACAGCTGTCTTGGATACACTCAGCAATTTTACAGATGACTGAATGGGTTTACTCATCAGTATTTTGTACTGCAAGAGAACAAGCTCCTGGGTTATATGTATTACCACTCAAAACTTTAATGTTTCAGGAAAAATCAGGATAGACATACCTCTAGGTGGTACCTTAAAATGGTTTAAAAATTAGGCACAGCTTTAAAAACCAAAGGAAAGCCTGATATATTCATTTTCTTCTCCCTGAGCCAACTATTTGTGTAATGCAACATTCATAACAAAGGCTAGAAAAAACACAAAGGAAAACAAAGACATGCCTTTTCCAATCAAATAATACCTCAGGCACTTCCTATAAAATGTGTACTTCCAATGCCCAAAACATCATGTAATATTAAAAAGGAGCCTTAAAACTTTTGCACAAAAGAAAGCTGGATTTAAGCAAGTGAAGCGCTGTTCCATAATCACAGGAGCCACAGCAATCAGTGAAGATTGCCTCTTACTAGAGAGGAGCTTTTAGTAGCACCTCCAAGATATCAAAATTTGACATACTTGGTATTATCATTCCAGGACATGAATTCCCTTTGGAATGATGAATCTTAGGAAAAGAATGAATAAAAACAAGGTGACACACTGGGAGGTTAAAATACAGGTAATTTTAAACACAAAGTGTAATTCCTCTGGATTGGAAACAGTGTTATAAGTCAACCAAAACAGATGATTCAACCTAGAAGAGGACAGCAGTCTCCATCTGAAATATTCACATAAATGTCCCTAATTACTCCCACCTAATTACCCTCAAAACAGAAGAGCTCTGCTATTGCATTTACAAAAAATATTCTTTCCTTCCTCCGAATGGGACATCAGGACATTCAACTGACAGATATTTTAGGTATCCCAAGCTGCAGCCTGGGATCTAACACAAAAGTCTCCTAAAATGAAGGCACAGCTTGTTCCTCAGTTTTGATGGCCCTGCCCATCTTCAGGCAGAAATGCCAGTTTGTTAAATGTAATGAAATGCTCAATGGGAAGCTTCATCTTTCCCAACACACGTGTCCACGTGCACCTGGAATAAAGCTGCATGGGAGAACTAGGAAGAATTCCGAACACTGCTGGATGTAATTCATGTGTAGCTTATTTGGGGCCTCGAGAAATATTAAAAGAGTGATTATTTCCTTTCTCTCTTAATCACACGGTATTTGGAGGGTGGGCTTTTTTCACTAGCCACCTCAACAAGGAATAGCTACTTTAAAAATTTCATGGTCTCTCCGTTAACTCTGTTTAAAACACAATTAGAAATGGCATTACACCTTTGGAAGCACAGCACAAAGGAAAAGAAAAGAGCAGCTGGCACCAAGAGCAGAGGAGTAAATCATTTAGTACCTGGTAGATAATTGGAACACTGAAAATACACTCAATGCTGGTGCTCTAACAGGGCTACGTCCATCACCTCATCAGGCTAATATACACAGACTGGGTGGCAGCCAGCTGGTCCTTCCTCCCCACCCATCTCCCTGAAAGCAAAGATTTGTAAGCCTCCCAATAATAAACCTGGACAGAAATCTTGAGGATCATTAATCTCGCTATCAATCAACCCATTTGGAGATTTGCTTCTTGCTGCTGCTGATGCTAATCTGGGCCTGACTCGAGAGCTCTGGGGAAGCCTGGAGTGTGTGTGTCTGAGGAATTGCTTTAATGAGTTTCCTGCATTCAAAGGTTAACAAATGTGACAAGGAAACACAAATATCGGGACAATACCCTGCCAGCCACTGAAGCAGACCACTGAGAATTACTGTGCTGTGCATTGTGCTGCAGTGTGAGGAATACATCCTTACCTAGCTCTGGAGAGACACTGCAGCCAGAGCCAGGGACCCCTCAGCAATGCCAGGGAGGCACACAGGTGCTCAGAGCTTGGACAGCTCCAGCACTCCTTGTCTGCTGGGCTTCCTAGCTCAGGCACTGCCCTAACAGAGCTGTGCTGCACACTTGCGTTTGCTGAAGTGGTTTCTAGTTAAATCAGGCAGCCAGCGTGGTGTGAACATCCCCACTGGGCTCCCTTCGCCAGCCACCGCAGACCCACGTCAATTAATGTACCACACTGAAAAGTCCCCACATCAGCAGGACCCTTCCAGCAGCATCTGCATTAAACTGCTGTATTTTCTGTGAGAATGTTTCTATAAAATAAATAGCATCAACAACAGCAACGACATAAACAAATCCCAAGATAATTAAACAACAAGAAAAATCTTATTAATACCAAAAAAGCAGACAGCAGCATTAAGCATATATAGGCATGTATGTTTAAAACAATGTATGTTTTAAACTACCATCTCCACAGACCAAATAAGCCATAAGAAAAATTCTAAAAATATTATAATCAAGTAACAGAGGTAGAATCCACTAAACCATGAGGCAGAGGGAGCTAGAAGGATAATCCTGACTGCATGAAATGAATAGAGGAAGAGCTCCCTTTTCTAAATATTTATTAAGAAAATGACATATTAGGAATTTTAGGCCTATAACCCATTCAAAGCTTCTTGAATTTTAGTGCCAAGGAAATACACATTTATTACACAGAAAGGAATCAAACTATGAGGCATATCAGAAAAGTTACCACAATGTCTATTAGCAGGCTTCTAATTACACAGATGAGTGAAGAATTGAAAAATCATAAAGCAATGTAGAAGTGATTCTGCATTTAAAAAATCAGTTGAAATTATTTTGAAAATTAGAAACAGAAAACTAGAAACTGCTTTCATTCTCATGACAAACTCTTTTGCACTAAGAATATACTCAGGCAAATGAAACACTGCTTTGTGTTGTCTTAATCACTGTGTAGAAACAGCTACTAATCACAGGAGCAGAACATTTTGATTCAAGACAAAAGCTCATTGCAGATAAGCAGAACAGGAGAAATTCAGCCAACCTATGTTAATTATTAGAGTCCTTAACACCAGATACAGTTTAATATATTTTTTATTTGTGGACTGCTCTCTTTATTTGCACTACTTCTAAAGCATAAACCTACCTTTTATTAAGTTGGTAAATGTGGTACTGGGGAAAAGGGGGAAAAAAAGCCCACAAGAACTGCAGTTCACATATTAGGAAAAACATCTGAATGCTTCTTACTGTATGAAGAAATGTGCCTGGATGCACGAGGCACTTGCTCAGAAGCAGATATGTAATTAAACACAAGCTCTTGGCTCTGCATTTCCTTTTTCTGATGCTTATGAAGGGCCGTGGCAGACACAGTGTCCTGGAGGAACATAGATGTCTGCTCCCAGGTGAGCTGTTCAGCCCTGGCACCGCTAGCAATCCACATCCATTTTCCTCCTCCTGTATTCATGCATTTCATTTCCATGTTCTGATGTGATCTTTGGTGGTGCTCTGGCTGCCATCAGACCGTGAGCTTGGGAGCAGAAGAGACAGGAGCCATCACCATGGCCAGCCAGACACGTCCAGGTGTGCAGCCAAGGGAGATCCCCGTGGGGACTGAGGTCCTGCTGTTAGACCCACCCCAAATATTTTCATCTCTGCTCATATCTGGGAACGGTAGTAACAAGTTCCTGCTTTATTCTAGTGCTTTAATTCAAGGGCTTTTGGAGCTAAAAATGTTTAAAATGCAGACTAAACAGCAGAGTATTTTGCCACTATTTCTGGTAGTTTTGTCCCAGACATTTGGTTTCAGATCTGTGATTTCCTGTCGAGAACACACAAGTGTGAAATACTTGTTGATCCGTTTATTCATTTGCCTCCTGGCTGATCGTAGCCATTTTGACAGAATGGATAAATTGACTTGCTCCTTTGCTGTTTTTTTTTTCTTTCCACATGCTTCTCTATCAGCCTGGAAGCACTGCCCCAGCTATCACTCCTACACCCTCACTTTACATTCTGTACCCTCCTTTTAGAAGCCTGCTAAGCCAATTTCACACAATACCCAGGTTGTCTGTAATGCCACAAACTCTTACTATAGCAGCTTCTGCAACTCCATCTGCCAGATGAAAACAATACATAATATTTAGAGAAATTATTTTTGAACAATCCAAACCCAATGAACACTTTATATCACTTCTTCTAACACGAGACAGATCTCTGACAACTGCACGAGGTTTCTTGAGGCAGGACTCGGCTATTTATCTACAACACATCTCAGCAAATCTTCCATTTTTCCAAATAATGAACAAACACTGCAATTTGGAAAGGGGACAGCTCTTGATTATTCTCATTGGGGAAATGGCAAAGGTAACAGCTTCAAGTGATCAGGCAAGAGCCTGTAATATCAGCAGAAGATTTTCAGTGCAAAGTAATTTCAGCAGGCTAACAAATGAGTTGCTTTTCTCTGACAGACATGTAGCAGAACAGCGCATTAATTGATGTGTCCTTTTGTTGCAAAACATACTGTCTCCCTCTGGTTTGACTGGAGCAATGGGATGCAGCATTGCCAGGAAAAAGCCAAATAATGCAAACTTGGCACCACATAGTAGCTAAACGTTGATTCATGGAAATTATGAGACATTTAAGGGGACAGGTCCCAGGTTTCAAATTATGCTCCACTCTTGTATTGCCCCCACGTGATTAAAGCAAGTTTGCTTAGAATTTGCTGCTCACTCTTCTAATTGGATTCCTGCAAAGGGCACTTTGCTATGCCATGAGCTTGTCACTTTATATCCTGCTTTAACTCCAAACCACTCAATTAATATTAAATTCCATTTATTACAAAAGCATTTGTTTCTACCCACACAATGCTATCAGCAGCCATCTCATTAATATTTATTTCCCAAAATGGCCCATTGATGTTAAGATCTCAGATATAGCTACCAACTTTAAAAGGGGAAACTATGTGAAGCCAAGAAGGTCAAGAGAGAACATGAGTTGTAACAGAAAGCATTCAATCCATACGTATTTAACTTATTCTTTGCAGAATGCTCACTAAATACAATAAGGGTGGTGGAGAGCAATGACAATATTGAAACTAACCCAGTCACCAGAACAAAATAAGGAGTGAGATCGCCAACACATCTCTCTCTGGAATGGGAAGTTGTATCTGGAACACAAAAGGAAAAAATGCTGGAAAGAGGATGGAAGGGGAATGCTTATCCCCTGCCTCATTTCCCCAAAGAGCTGAGCTGCCTACTTTCCAGGTTTATAAAAGACAAAACCCAAAGCAGAAAATTGAGAACTGTCGATAACCTTAAACCCTGGACTAAGGTTAAAGTCCCTTTTCCTCACAATCCTCTTCTGTGCTCATCACACAGGAAATTAGCCTGTCCCAGCTGTACAGTGCAGAAGTCCCACTGGACTCAACGCTCTCTTGTCCTGAAAGCGAAGGAGGAGAGGGCTGCAGATGGATATAAGTGTTTCAAAAATGCTGGTGTGAAGCTCAGGGATTCCCTGGCACAGTTTCAGCATGAGGAAGCACTGGCAAGGAAAGAGAAGATCCAAGACCAAGCTCAGACCCTACAGACAGCACTGCAACTCACCAAAATCACAGTCTCACTAACACACAGACTGTTCATTTCCCCATGGGCCCAGCTGCAGTTTGGCTTATCTCAGGGGCTGGTGAAATGGGACCATTTCTCCTGTGCTCAGCAGTGCCCAGCTGTTTCTCATGCAGAAAGCTCCGGAGAGTGAGATTACACAGCCAGACACGGGGAGATGAAGCAGCTGCTGAGAAGGTGTATCGACTGCCATGATTTCTTCTCTTCTGCTCTCTTACGCCCTGCATCTTGAATGAAATTAAGCTGCAGGGACAGCAGGTCTCTTTCCAGTAGTCTCCACCTATACCTTTAAGCTATACAACCGGGAATTTGTTCTCCATAGCTCTGTGGCTAACAAAACCAGGGATGCTGAACTCTTAACCTTCTGCTATCTCAAAGAACTCAACTAATTCCCTACAGCACATCAGCAGTGCTTTTGAAAAGGTCCAGGCTCTGCAAAAAAACAGATGGAAACTAAACTTATGGGCTTTTAAAGATGTCAAGCATTTTGTCACAGAGATGCCATATGAATCTTTCTTCTTCCCATCAATTATTTTATTAATCAGAGCACACATGGCAACTCCCTGTGTGGCACCACTCAGGGCTCACCCCATCAACATAAAACCTTCCAAAATTATCACCTTGGGTTTCTCACTGGGTTAACAATGCTTTTATACCTAAAATTAAAGAGATGAATTGACACAGCCTTGGCAAATCAATATGCAACAGCAGACACCTAACTCCAATGCTATTTCACTGCCCCTTTTCTTCCCACATATTCTTCCCACATTCACTACAGGGTCTGGCTCAGAAAATCACAGAAAGGAGAAAGGACTCCTGTTGTACTGCTGTCACCTTCATGCTTTTGCTTTCAGGGCTCTCTTCTTCCAGATTTTGAAGTACAAGCATATTTTGGAAGCACAACAAAGCCAAACCTGCAGGCTCTGGCTCTGACAGCCAAATACACTTCAGAGAGTGCAGATCCCAACTTCGTACCCCCATCCTGGTCTCCACCATCACGTGATATGGAACAGAAGATTCCTGATCACCCATTTTCTTGAAGTTGTTTGTGTGAGGACCTGCGTCAAATTATTCCCCCAAAGAGCTGAAGTGGCATTTTTACCATCAAGGCTGCGGAGCAGTAGTGAAGTGCCCAAGCATTTCTGAAGAGCCATTGGGGACCTGGTGCCAGCTCCTTATTCAGAGATGACAATCATTACCATAAGCAGAAGAAAAAAGCTTCTGCCCTCCTGACTGCAGCCAAGTGCTCCACAGGAGTTGGCTTTGCAGTGATAAATGTCACGTTTACAATGGGTTTTGCAACACGAAAGTCCATAATTTGCTTTCCAGGGACCTAGGCTTGATTATCAGGAGAGTTGGAAGCATTCACTGAAGTCTAATGAATAGAATTAACACATCATTTAAACCGGGACTAATATGTATGCAAATGAGAAAAAGTAAAAAATAAGAGTTCAAGCCATAATTTCAGAAAACGTAGACTGCATCCTTATGAAATATGAATGTTTCAATTCACCTCATATCTTTACATCTATGTTAACTGCTTTGCATGTGAACAATAGGGTGCATCAAGCCCATTTTGATTTTTATATTTGAACTTGGACTTATAAAATGGATTATATTGAAACATGAATAATATATATGCTAATTAAAGACTGCATTTAATGATATAAATAAAGACGAAGACCAACACAGGCTAATTTCCATTTGCAAATTTCCTAATTAATGTATTTTACTTTAGAAAGCAGAAACTTTATTTCTATAGTCTCAGGAAAAAGAAGAGAATCTTTTCTTTGCTCAAATTGTTTTAAAAATCTTTTCATCTCTTTTATTCTTTAGGACTGATCTCCACAGAGATACAATTGCTTTGCCTAGATAGATTTAGTATTAAATAGTACCCAAGTCAAACTATGGTGATTTGTGCATGCAAATGGTGGGCTTTAATTATTTATTATTATTAATTTTTTAAAAATAAGGAATTATTGCTAATAAATATGGCGTTTATAAGACTCTGGAGAGTAAATGATCATAATTTTGAGTGATGACGTGGTTCATACAAAATGTGAGGAATTTTACCAGCACTCACTGGAAACTTTCTGACATTGGTTAAAAAATGGCTGTGGAGAGTGAATCACTGCACAGAGATACATCCATTTAACTGATCATTTGATCAGAAGGAAAACATAAAACAAACGTGAACCTTCAGGGAATAGAACATTTGTCATTAGTGAGAAATGTTTTGATTTTTTTTTTTTTTTTAAACATTAACAATATTTTTACGATTCAAATTTGGCTTATTTCCTCTACTTCATAAATGTCAACTTGTAGGACATTTAAAAACGGTTTTGTTCTTTTTTGGAAAAGACAGGGTTTTCAAAACATGAAACAACCCACCAATCAAGACCCAGGCACGCCGCCTACGCCTGTTTCAGCTTAAAAGTTGGAACTCAAACGGATTTTAACCTGTAAGTCAATAGAGTAAAACACATGCTGTTTATAGCAATAGAGGAACTGTTTTCTTGTAAACCAACCAACTCAGCATTCCACAATAAACTGAATGAATTCATGCACTCGCAACATTTGTAATAGCAGCACAACGTGTTGTGCATTCCAAGGCCTTGTTTTTCCCCAAATTGCAGAGGTTTTAAGAACAGTGAAATGAAGTTCACCCCTGCTTGTTATTGTTTTACTAGTTTGCTGATTCCCAGTATTTATCCAAGCAGCTAAGACTGCCGAATTGATTTAATATTCTTACCCTATAATTTTACACTCAGACTCCATCCTGCTGTGAAATAGCTGGTGCTAGTGTTAGTCCAAATGCTGCTGTGGGACTTAGGACAGGACAGGGCCTTTCAATAGCTATATTTTATGGTTATAAGGAGAGAGAAAAAATATAATTTATCTGGTTGCTGCGGTTAATTCACAGTTTCACAGCAGAGGTATACTGTTCCCTCAGGGTACATCAAGCTATATTACAGGATATTTCATTCACAGTTTGTCTGAGACATTGCTCTAGGTCTGAAAGTACCAATTTATGAGAGTCAATCTACTCCAGAGATATCTGTATACAATTTAACACACATTCTTACGTACTAAGAATATTATAGAAAATATATAAACTAGCAACAGATCAAATGACAATGAGTAAGTGAATTTTTTCTTTGAGCTGGCAAGGGGAACAGAAAAAGAGTGCATGCATTTTCTTAATAAGAGTCTTCTTTTCATAAAGTGATTTAATTTCACAAAAAGCATTTGTGAAATTTGTTCCTCTTTTAAAATATCTCACAGTTTTAAAAGTCAGAGTTCAAAAATTTTAAAGTCGTATAAGAGTTTCCTGTACAGTAACTTACAAGGGACCTAAGAGATGATGCCAGTGGTACCTGGCATCCTCTACCACTGCAGTTATGAGAAAACCCACACTCCTCATGGCATATTATTTCTGAGCACTTACAAATTAATGGAGCTTAATTAGAATATTTTGATATTTAAAAAACATATTTTTCAAACTTATTCATTGCAAACTATTTTATTACTAAGCCAGTGATAAAATAAAAGATAAAAATCTTGCTCTTTTTTTCCCAGACCTCACCATTACAACAGCACTGGGGAAGGCATTTCCAGAGAAAAAAATATGTCTGCAATTAATCCATTTAATTAGTTCCACAGAAACAAAACAGAAAGATCGATTGCAGCTGTGCAGATCCCTCCTCGCCTGACCTCAGCTGCCCTTGCCCGTTCTCCTTTGCTCTCCCTGCAGAAGGTACTTTTGGAAATGCTGGGGAAATTCTGCTACACCTCTAAACAAAGCCCTGAGGAGGGGTGTCAACAGCAGTTTTCCAACTTGCTGCCAAGAGTTTTGCACAAACTTCACCCCCTTAGGATGGGCTGTGGGCAAAGTACAGCAGGAATGTCTCAGGGGACACATCATACAGCAAATTAAAAAAAATAAAAGTATACTTTTTGTGTTTGGGAGTTTTCAAGGTCACCAACATGGTATTTTGAATTCTAGTCTTCCTCACCCAAAGCACATATTGTTCCGTTGTTTGACTCATGATTGCACGCTCGACATTATCTTTCAAAATAAAGGTGATGCATATCCAGGCTCCTACCGAGTTCAGTGGCCACATCCCCAGAAGTGCCTGCAGAAAGATGTTCACACAACTGACCCACGTGCTGCAGCTTCAGAGTGACAGTTGTCACTTAAAGGTACTGTTAAAAGCAGTCACAACCCACAGGCACCAGCACTGGGATGGGTGGGTTCACCATTCCCTACTTCCTTTGCATGAAAATACTTCCACAGAACAGTCCCTGCAGGGATGTCTCGATTCAGCCCCCCTGGGTGCTTGCTCCTAGGCTCTTTGCCCTTGGCACCAGGGCTGATCTCATGCTGGCACTCAGTACTGCTAACAGGGCAGCACTGACATGTGCAGTACAATAACACAAGACAGGGCAACAAACCCCAGCTACACCAACCCCTTCTCCTCTGTTTCGTTTTTCAACTCCAAATAATTGTTGTACTCTTAGCTCTCCCCTACTCTTAGGCTCCCTGCTGTAGGAGAACAGATGGAACAAAACTCCAAACAGATTTTTTTCCACCAACCTGTGGGTCTCCTGACACAGTCATCCTCTGCAAGCTGCCTTTGCATTTTCTTTCCTGCCCATTTGTATCTTCCTTTCACTCTCTCTCTAAAGCCAGCTCCCTCCCTCGCTCCTCCTCCCAGCTCTTAGATGTGCTCTTTTATCAGCTTCACGTTATTCACTTTAAACATGATGCATTTACACTGTGTCTTTCAGGCTTCTAGCCTGTGATTTACAGGGCAATTTATCACGCTGCACCATCCCTCCTCTTTTCTCACGCTTCTATGTGTGCTTTAAAGCTGGCACTGCAGAGCTGCGGAGAACAGGCCTGGAAGCTCCTGTGCAGGAGCAGACTCCTGTGGTGCTCCTGACTGGAGCTGCTTAACCTTGTCTGAAACCTAGAAATGACAGAAATTCTATAGACCACCACTTTATTGTCTTTCCTATCATGAGGCTCTTTGTAATGTCCAACTGGAATTTCCCTCTTGCTGTAATTTAAGACAAAGGCCCCTCACATTCCCAGCACAAGGGGGGCAGAAGATCATGTAATCCTTGCAGACCCCTTAATGTACTTGAGCACTTGCTTCCCCTCTCTGCTAACAGCCCTGCCTGCCCACCTGATGCAACGACCTTCCTCGAAGAAAAGGTGTACCACATAAAAAACCCCAGAGTCTCCTCTTATTTACACCTGGAGATATATCACCCTGCTATAAACCTGTATTTGTTTTTTATTTACAGGACAGCTGAGAGGAGAACACTGGTTCATGAAATTCAGACGAAGGCTTGCCATGTGGGGCACTGAAAGAAGCTGGCTTCAAATACCTGGCAAGAAGAAACTTGATATTGCAATTACATATTCTTGAGAACCCATTTAAGATGATACAGGTTCTTCAGTCATGTGGACTCAGATTTAAAAAAGCAAAGTCTGTTGTAGCTGGCAGAAGTTATTCAGGAGTCACTCTGTTAACACCAATGAGATGGCTCAGGTTTAAACCTGAAGCAAAATTTAAACAGTCCTATTTCCTTGAAATGGGACATTCCTGGGTCAGAATGTGCTTACTGATTTTGGTCATGATGCTCTGTAATTAGAATTAAAAGTACTATTTTCTGAGGTTTGTCAATATACTGATAGTTCTGGAAATCACCACTGATCTGCATGTAAGCTTGGCAGATACGTTTCCTTTCTCAAGACAAAATATGTTGGTTTGTAAAGTGGCAGCTCACTACTGGCCTCACCAGAAAGGAAATGGGATCTTGTAGAGTTCTGTTTTGCGACAAAAAATTAAACCTAGTGTTAATTAAAAAAGAGTTAACGTAACAGGCATATAATGAGAGAACATGCCCCTTTCCACAGTCAAGCTCTTAACAGATCATCCAGCATGCTTAAAAAGCAACTTTCCATCTGCAAATCTGTCTCTCTCTCTTTTTTTGTCTAATGAGCCTGAGTTCGTCTGTTCAAAAGCCCAAATGGGCATCTCGGGGCCAACTCAGCAGCAGGGGCCTGTTACTATAACAACTGACAACTCCCCTGATTTCTCAAACGCCCTGAAGTAGCCACTTGGGGAATGGTTATGGAGCAGGAGGCTGGGGAGGGAAAGCTGCAGGTGCAGCTCGGGGGCTCCCCTGCCCCAGCCCTTCCTGCACAGACCCAGCCCCGTGTCCCACCAGCCCTGGGCACAGCTGGGCTCATCTCCTGCAGGAGGAGCCGATAAAAGCCCTGGAACTGACACCGGGAAGCGCAGCGGTGCACACTCCAGTTTGGGCTTGGGGATCTACCTGTGGGCTCTGCCCCTTGCCCCACACTGAGTCCTGCTGGGTGAAGGAGCAGAGATGCTGCCAGAGAAGTTGTCCTATTGAATTTTCTCATAAAGGAAGAATGATGAGCACTGAAAGTATGGTTCCAACAGCCAGAATAAGCGACCAGTGGCTGCCCTGAGCATCTAGCCTGAAAGCGAGGGCCTGACATTGGCACAAAGGACGAGTTCAGTTCCCAGAGTGGGCTAAGAGGGACCTGACCACAGGCCTGCTCCCTTTTAATGAAAACAAGCAGCATTTTGAGGTACAGAACACCGAAGGGCCCAAGGTTCAGTACCTTTACCTCTGGTACTGGCAAAATCACACATAACCTGGATCTTCTGCAGTAACAGCTGAAATGCTTTTCCTGCCTTGCCTGGGTTGAGAGCGGGAGATCAAAGGACTCCGAATCAGCCCAAACTGCATCCCCTTTGCCAGGCAGTGATCTGCCCTGTCCCCATCCCTCATCATAGGAGACGAGGCCATTCCCAGAGGAAAACAAAGGCATGCCTTGTTCAGTATGAGCAGGGCACAGCTGGGCACTACAAAGGAGATGGAAGCCACAAGAAGTTTCAGGTAAACCACTCACCTCCACGTTTTCCCTCGTCTCCCTTGGGTGCTGCCTGTCTCCAGGCTTAGGGAAGTCTCCTGCCCTTGTCAATTCTCCTCACTGCCTGTGGTGACACAAGCTCTGTGGCACTGCCATCCCCAAGCTGATCACAAGCACCTGGATGTGGTCCTCAGGCATGGCTGAGGGCAGTGCTGGAGCAAGCATCCCCATCCATCCTCCTCACTCCTGCCCCGTGCTGCTCCCTCAGTTATGCTGGTACAGCTCTGTCCTGTTACTACATGAACCAGACTAGGAGCTAATCTGGTTTAAATCAGGACACGAAAACCCCTCTCTGGCTTTTTTTTTTTTTTTTTTGAACATGGATTATTTCGCAATCCAGCTCCTCACATGGTTGTACAAACATTTGCAATGGGGTCACAGAGGGCAGAACAAGGGCAGGAACAGAGGACCCTGCCTGAACTGCTGCTGCTGAAATAAATACTCGGGCAACTGCACCCGAGGCATTCTTAAAATTAACACCCAGGGTCTCAGAAAGTGTTACCACTCAACGTCCTCCATGGGTGAGAAAATGAACAGAATCACAAACATTTTAGAGTAAGCTGAACGAAGCTTTTATCATTGTAAGCAAACAATTTTACAATGGTCTGTAAATTTGCAATGTTCCTTTTCCAATCAGTACAGTAGATGAACAACACATTGTGTGCTCATAAAATAAAACCTATAGATAGGTTCAAATAACAATTTCAGCACTTCTTACAACCTGCTACAGGCAGAAGTTATTTTTTTTTCTCCCAATTAAATTTGAACACTCTCTCAGCTGTGGAGCTGTGCAAGCTCCCCGGAATTTAACACCAAAAGGTAGTTTTCCAAGGCATGGTTATTAGACATGATAAATACAAGGGTTCTTTATGTTGCAGCTTTCATTTCTACATTACAAGTTGATTTACAAATACAGCTGATCAACCTTTTTCAGTGCTATTTCACCAGTGTCAGAACTCAGATGCTGAAATATTGAACACCTCAGCTTGCTCCTGGTGAGGTTCTTTGCCACTAAGTTCAACAACAATACTCTCAACCTGTAAGTGACTTGGCCTGAGGTCACACAGAAATCAATGACTGAGTCAGGAAAAAAGAACACATCTCCTGGTGCTCAATGTAATTTCTTCTGCACAGAAAGGCACTGCCAGGGAAGTACAGCTCTGTCACAGGACTTGTCCCAAGGATTCTGTTCAATTTGACAGGATGCTTAACAAAAACCTAAGAAAACTCTCACTGTCTACTAAATTCTATAGGGTTTTGCCTAAGGAAAATTAAAGACATCTTTTTCCCAAGCTGTCTCATATACACACATGACTATAAAACAAGCAACGCAAGCTTGCTTGCTCTTTGAAAGGCAGCAGCTGTGTTGTTCCAAAAATCCCCCCTGAATGTAAACATATTAGCACTGTATAAACAGCTTGATTTAATAAGAAATGCAATACAATATTCCCACTTTGTCTTTGGGATCACGATGTTGATGGTGGCAATAATTCAAGGTGAATTATGGTATCTGCTCAAAAGAAGGAAAAAGAAAACTCTCCAGCTATAGTCGTGAATTAATTTCTTCCTCTTAGCTGAAAATGAGAAATGGCTATAATTTAGTTCCCATTTAAAAGTTGCTGTTGGCTAAACTCTAAAATCTTAATTGCTTCTTAATATTCTCTGCTTATTTTTTCCCTTTGAAACCACAGTCTATAGGACTGTAGTGTTTAGATTAAAAATCAGAATGAAAAACAAACAGCAGAAGGTCACCACTCCCTCCTGAAAATGTAATTTCCCCCCAAAATGATAGAACTTATTTTGTATCAAAGTATTTCGGTTGATTTCCCAACTCTAGTCACCCTCCTGCACCTCTGTGAGGAGGAATGTGACACTGACCCTGGGTTTACCCCTAAGTGTCAATACTCAGGACTCATTCAGTTTGCAACAGAACATAGTGGAAGTTCTAGAAAAGACATGTTTCAAGCCATATTACAGCTCAGCATACTATGGGAACTCATCTCGTTGCAAAAAATCTGAAGTCACACTCAATCCCTAAATAGTTTGGAGGTCACTAACAAACACACTCTGCAGTTCTAGGAGCTTGTAGAAAAGGCTGTGAGAGTAACAGTGGCAAAGACTGCAGACAATCCAAGTCAGATTTTAAACTGACCTTGAAGATCTGCAGATGGATCTCATGATACTGAGTCTGGGTATAAAATCACAGATGCAAAACAAATGCCCAGAAATGCAAAAATAATGTGTTTGGGAAACAGCACCTCACCATGCCCACGTTTTAAAGGGCTCTAGACAAGCTAGCGGCACTCCAGTGAGGATCCTAAAATCCCAGTGAACAGTTCTCAGAAATACTCAGTGGTTGTCCCTACATCACACAGTTTCAGGAACCAGTATGAAAGGAAAGAAAAGCAGGAAAAGAAGCACCATTGTGCCCCTGCTGAAGTGAATGGTGAATCCATATGGAGAGTAGAATAAGGGTCCTGTCTCCTCACCTTTGCTGTCTGCCAAGACTCAAATTCTCAACTTGATGCTAAAAGAAATCAGTTTAAGCACTAGAGGTCCTGAGAGCAACAGTCCCCTTCATCATGCCCATGACAGCTCAAGGATCAGCCAGGCCAGCTTTTCCTCAAGAGGAATCAAAGGTGCACAGGAGCAAACTGAAACTACAGCATCATTGTCCCTCCTGCCCAGGGAGCCCAACCACCAACCTGCCCCAGCAGATGTTGTGGCTCGTGGTCACCCTCTGATTGTGCTCTCCTCATTTTTCTGGGATAAAAGGCAGCACGATTTTTGCAGCTTCATTATGCTGACCTAGTTTATCTTCCACTCTACAAACTAAAAATCACACAGCCCTCTTTGTGCCATTAAAAGTACTGAATCCAGGAAACTTTAGTAGAAAGGTAATTCAGAGCACTGCTTGCCTGCAAGTTCCCATCCCTTTTCATTATTGAGATGGACACCCCACGAAAAAGATGGAAGTGACCCTTTCTCTTCAACATTAGTCATCTTCTTTCACCGTTTGTCCAGGATCCACATGAAAAAGGAACCGAGAGCAGCAAATTACCTCTGCAAATAAGCGAGTCTCATTCAGAAATGGCACAGATCATTTCCAAATATATTCAATTACAAGGAGTCTCTAATGAACACAGCATGGAAGCTCAACAGATGAAAAAAGGAAATCTTCATCAAACAATGACTGTTTCCTATCACTCTTCTTTTCAAATAAAGGGAGCAGAAAATGAAGCTTCCTTACAACAAGTCTTCTTCACAAAACTTATTTCTTTGCTGTATCATGGAATGAGCCACAAAGAGACCAAACAAAGATAAATGCTTTGCCAAACCTTCACAAGCAACTTCTCTAGCTCCTTATTTTGGTCCCTGGAAAAATCGCATCCCCTGATGCGATGGAAAAAAGCAGAAGGCTTCTCTCTGCTTCATTGTTCCGCTTATGTCACCTCTGGTCTCAAATCATCTAATCCCACAAATGCTCAAAAATGCAAAAGCGAAAATATCATTTGTTTTACTCTCAAAATGCATTGCCAAAGGGCAACTATGTCTCTTCTGCTTTTTCTAGTTCTCTGGGTTTTGTTTTGTAATGCATTTTCTCACACCAAAACAAAGTACTGCTGTGCAAGAAAAGACCCCTTGGTCCAGCACGCCTGTCCCCTTGAGGGCTATCCTTTCATCACAAGTGTTTCTCTGCTGTGCACTTCAATACCATGTTTCCCTTTCTGAAATATCTGTCTCAAACTCGTTTTCATGCCATTCCCTTTGATGGTGTTATTCAGCAAATTATTCCATATGCTGCCCGTTACATCCTAAGCTAAGTATTTTTTCCTGAAAATCCAAATTACTGCTCCTTTCAAACTTCTGAATTAGAGTCTGCAGTGCTTCAGAATCTCTTTTTTCCTTATTTTAAAACACTTGCAGAGATAAACATTTTGTTTTTTCCTGAGGAAAGGCAATCACACTGCAAAGGGCACATGAAATGCTATGCTGCTGCTTCACAGACGTGGTCACAATGTGAAATGTTACTAGCGATAATTTGTGTTCCAGTTCCTTGTTGATTTATCCTAAAACACACGTTTGCTTTTTTAATACACTCTCTGTATTTGTTAAATATCCTCAGAACTAGACACAGATTATTTTGAAGCTAATACACACGTGCTCTCAAGTCTGATCCTCTATTTCTTGCTTCACATTTCTCAAAAAACTTTGACTGCTACATGACATAATTTCCATGTCTATATTAATTTTTAATCTCCACCAGCTTTAATATCTTCTCAGGGGTGGTACTGTTACTCTTTGAGCAAATTAAACACAAATTTTGCAATTATTTTTCTTGATCCATTAGTGAAATTGCAAAGAAATGGAAATGTTTTGTAAACAACGAGAGGTATCAACGTTCTTCTAGATAATAGCTGTTAGCACTGTATTTCAAAACCTTTCCTCCTTAGAAGAGCACTTTGTATCAACACTAGATAAATACTACTAACCCAGTGTTTTGAGATATACCATACCCTTCCAGGACTTGCCTTATGTGAAGGTGACCAAGTTAAGTACTTCAAATAAAGACAATGTATATTGAAAAACAGGACAATACAATAGGATCTTTACAACCTTTCCAATTTCAGCTTTTGTGCATCTACCACTGCAATTTTATTCACTGTCTTACTGCAATGATGTTAATTGCTTGCAAATGTTACTAGAAATGATTTTCACAAGACTATTGTCATCTACTTATTAATTCTTTCAAATGTTCTCAGCCTCAACAATGGGCAAATTAATTGTCAGCAAAATGGGTGTACTGAAAAATAGCTTGGTACTTTTTTAATGGATTCTGCAAATATAATGATCAATGGCCTAGTATTTCTCATCAAAGCTGCTTTCCTCTGTCCCATCTAATCAGAGTTTGAAATAATTCCTAAGTACCTTGTATGTAGCTAATTCCTGTTTAATTTTAACTTCCAGACAAATGAGGTGCCTCTGGGTTCTGGTTCTGACACAAGCAGGTGCTGCAGGTTTTAGTTTGCTCTAAATCAAAGGAAAAGAAATTTTGGATGGTAATCCTGGTTTCCACCACTGAACCAATGTCCTTTGATGCGAATGACAGTGTCTCTTTGTGAGAGGCAATCTTTACTTTCAAGACCTTGCAGACTTCTCAATTCACCAATGCTAAAGAACCCTGAGTAAGTGCATTGGGCAGAACGGGAAACAAGCTTACCCCACTTTCTTGAAGTACAGTCAAAGGAAGGACAGTACTGCTTAAGATTACACAGGAGGTTTGTGGCAAGGACCCCCATGAAACCAAGGCCAGTCTCACTGGGATTTTCTCCCACAATCACCTTTCCTGAAGGCCAAGACAAAAGATAACTGTTTATAGCCATTTCAGAGGGACTAATAGTGAAAATACTTGTCGCTATTACATCTGGCTCTGCCATTGGTAGAGCTCTACCAAGCTCATTTTCATGACACAGAAATCAGTACTTAAAACAGCTGAAGAGTTAACCAACGAAGAGCTGTTCTAGCATCCAGAGAGTTACATCTATCGCCATAACTTCTTATAAAATAAAATAGCCACAAGACCACATTACAAACACCACCTAGAACGTGTTTTAAATCATAATCGCTCTCCAGCAATAAGCAAACAGGCTCACCTCCAGTAGACAAGCACAGCGATGAGAAGAATGAGGCACACGAAGGTCAGTGCTGAGACCACAATGAGTGGGATGATCCATTCCATTTTACCAGGAGAAGGTCTCGTGGCCATGCTGGAGCTGTTCTTGCCAGCTGTGTATTAAACACATAACAAAATCAATCACTGCGTGGAAAAAAGAATTACTGTACGGAAAAATGTGTAAACAAAACAAATAGCTTATCCCTTTTACATGGTATGAGTAAACAGAGCAGAGATCCTCTAACTGCAGGGTGGGACTCCATTTGTCTTCAGTCTGAGACATGAGAGCACAGAAGTATGGTGTTTATTGCCACATATGGCTTGGATTTTACTACTGCCTGTAATTACGGTCTCATAGACATTTTTAGGACTCTTTCGTGCAAGCACCTATTATCAGACGTGGAGTACCCCACTGAGCCATTTCACCAGGGCAACTGGGTAAACGCTGTGCTCCGTCATCAGTGTTTGCAGATAAATGCACTCTGTTTCTCAACAGTACAGGACAGCCCTGTTTGCAAAGCTCAGTGTAATACTTTGCTTCAGAAATAAATTTCTTGGTAACTATCTTAAAATAAAAAATCCTCAACATGTTGGGTGTCATGTCACATCATTTGCAGAATTGTCACAATCTGGTGGGTTACTGCATACGAAAGCACTTTTTAGCATATGGATTGTCAAGATGGGTGGATGAATGAATGGATAGGATGTGTTGTAACCGACAGAAGAAATCATTATGCCACAGCTTTTGAACAAAATTAAAGTTCGTCAATACCCTGAGATCTGTCTGAGTTAACTCCGCTTCACTTTTTGCATGACATCTCATTAAAATTATTGTATCATATATAAGATGAATATCTAGAGGTTCTGTAAGCACTGGAGCCAATGAGCATAGACACTGCACCAATGCATTTCAAAAGACACCTAATTTGTGCAAATTCATGTAGACTTGATGAATAAATTGGTTTAGGCAGAATGATAAAAGAAAAATGCAGAAGCGGATTCCATATCTTATTCATGTTTCCTAACAAACAGGCAGTAGTTGATCAATACCTGTCAACAGGACGTAATGGGAAAGGATTAGTATAAACAGTTTCAGATTTCAAGGAGGATTGAAACATGCACACTTGACTTCTACTTTTAAGCCTATGTGAGTCTTTCCTTTCCAACATGCTTCCTTGCCCTCGTTCAGTATTGTATTATCATATCTTCTGAAACTGCTGCAAATCCTACCAGAAGAACATAATTGCCTTTTCACCATAGGCAGGCAAAACACAGATAATTGGAAGTCACCAGATGTCACATAATATGAAGTCATCCTCTATTTTAATAGCATTTAGATTATACTCCTCCGTAGGCAGGAGTAAAATTCAACTAACGTGGAAGTAAAGGTTAATTGTAAATGCTTTTGCCTGACTGCTGAAAACAGAGCAAGGCTGCAGGCTGCTGCAAGCCCAGCAAGAAATCTTCCCAGTTTTAAGAACTAGGCTGATAGAGGTAATGGCCTTCAGCAAGCAGCCTAAATGAGGTGCTAATCAGAGGGATGTTTGGGGGAAGTGAACGTGCACTTTGATTGAACATCTTTGATTTCCTTGACTAGCAAAGAATAAGGAAAAAGAGCAACCCCCAGATTAGAGCAAAGGCTTATTCTCTGTATTTGCCAAACTTACAAAATGATAAGTCTTGGGGCATCAGTTATTACCAGTGCATTTCAAATCATCTAATAGCATGAAAAAAGTAAGTCTGTGAGGTGTAACTAATCCGAATGGTAAAAGGGACAAAGCAAAAAATACACAATGCAATAAAACTTTGTAGGAGAGCCAAAGCCCCACCACCTTATATCCATTAGGGTGTTGCTTCAATTCTTTCCAAGGATAGTATTCTGTTTAGTTTCACCTCCACATCTTTCAACACAAAAACATATGTTTCTGTTTGCATGGGAAGAAAAGTAAATTCCATTGTAAGCACAGCATGGGCTGGAGTCCCAATGCACACTATTAAATTCTGCAGTGCTCACAATGCTCCTCGTACTCAGTCTGCTGTGGAGAACACACTTAGCTGCCCCTGCCAACTCCCTGCACCACAGATGTGAGGAGAAGAAAGTGCTCAGTATGCTGAGTGCCAGAATAGCAAATGCCATCCATTCCCTAATGCTGATGGTTGGCCCCGAAATTCCAGTTGGGAACGCCCAAGCAGTGATGTGCTTCAGAAGAAAAGACACAGTTGCTGCGTTGGCTTCGAAGGAAGGTCTTAGGTGTTTTCCAGTGTTTAAGTAACATGTTGTGAGAGCTTAAACAAACCAAGGCAAATAAAATTGTACTAGAATGGCAGCTGGGGCCAGGGGTAGAGCAGTGCAGCTGGAGAGCTGGTGTCTGTCTTGAGTGTCATGGCAGAAAAGCCTAAGAAAAGCCAGCACGCTGGGTAACTGGAAAAAGAGTTAATGAAAACACACAGAAAAAAAGACAGATCAGGGCCTCTACAGTTTCCTGTTCTCCTATATAAAAAACAGTATGAAATAAAAAAAATAGCCACCATTTCATTCTTTTCCAAAGCAAGAATGTCAAACCCCGGTAGTGTCAACAGCATATCCTTGTAGCAGTGCCCACCATAAGCTGTATTTGGCGGGGGATGGGGGAAGCTTAAAAAATGGACTAGGAAACTCCATTTTTGCTAAGAAATGTAAACAGTTTCCAGTGGCATATGCCTTCGTTGAATTAATTCAGTTTGCCTTTTACTGGCTTGGAATTCATCCCAGTAGGAAGGAATAAAAATTATTACAGCATATCTGCTTCAGGAGGTCCCACATGATACAAGCCCTGGCACTGCTAAATCTACTCCTGTGTCTGGAAAAATCCGTAACTTCTGTGAGCCACCCATTCAGCAGTTCCACCCAGGCACTGGATGGATGAGCCCTGGCACAGGGAATATTGGATGGCAGCGGGCAGCCAGGGAGGCTCTAGCAGTGCAATTCTTGCACAAAGGTCAAGGTAAGAAAGAGGCATTCTGCAGTTTGTGAAATGTGCTTTTTTTCTGCGTATTCTTGGTAATTGGTTCCTGAGAAAAGAAACATGTTTATTTCCCTTAAGTAACACTGCTTGCTATAATAAGCAACCATAGCTGTACTATATAACCTATCTACTTTTATCATTCCTTGCCATTGCACAAACTGCCAGGACAAAGTTCTGTTTGTTGTACCATTTCAGATACCATTAACCAAAGAAAAGCCCTGCTGCTGAGCTGCCTCAGACCACCCGCTCTCCTAAGAGACAGTCAACTTGCTCACCTTTCCTTTGAGTAAATGAATTTATGGACTTATACAAAGGTATGAATTAATTCTGGAAGATAGTATCAGCCATATTATTAAATGACAAAAAGGCAAACCCATGTTTTTTAAAGAACTATTACCTTTGATACAAGCTTGTGTCATTGTGCAGCTATTATCCCTATTTCTTTAAGGCACTCCTACAGCAGTCACACTTACAGGCCGTGCACTACTAAGCATGGCTTTTCACTGCTTTGTGACAGATGCCAATCATATTTAATCCTATATCTAAAATTCATAGTTTGCAGGCATCAAATAATTTAATTCCTTTATTTTCAAGCCATTCTGCTGTTTGCTCCTGTAAGTTGCCATGTACATCTCTGAAGATATTTAAAAGCTGTCTGGACACAATCCTGAGTAAAATGCTCTAGGGAACCCTTCCAGAGCAAGGAGGCTGGACTGGCTGACTCCAGTGGTCCTTCCCAGCCTTATCCCCTCTGTGATTCTGTGTGAAAATGGCTGAAGTGCCACACGAAAATACAGCTTAATAATCCTTGCTGTGCATGGAGAAGAATTACACAGATGTTTAATTATGCTAATGAGGTTATCCCCAAAAGGCTTTTGTAACCTCAGACCTGGCAAAGACTGCTCTAAAAGCCAATATCCAGTCTTTGTTAAAAGCATACATCAGCCTTGAAATTTAACCCTGCACATCATGATCTCTCTGTCACTACAAAGCCCTCCCGTGGGAGGAACTCAGCAGAGGTGGGTGAGCACTGAGGGATGGGAGGACCTGGCTGAAATCTGGATGAAGAGCCAAACCCACCTCTCTGTCCTCAGTCCCAGCTCACCACCCAGGCAACAGCCCAACCCCACAGCTATTACTTTGCTCTCAACAGGCCAGTTGTTATCTCCTGTAAAAACCAAAGCATCTGTTTAACTGTCCAGCCCAACCAACCAAAATTCTGTGGGACAGTATCTGCTTTAGCCTGATTAAATGGAATCATCCTGGGTTTCATCTTTTTCTCTTGCTTTTCTTTTGGCTTTTTTTTTTTTTCCTTTTTTGGTAGAATATAATTTTAATTGCTGTTTTTCTAATTTTCAGGTTTCAGAGTCACGGACAATGCTGAGCAGCTGTGTGTGTAACAGTTGCAGATCAAAGGTACAATTAGTCTAATGTGGGCACCAAAACAGAGAGAAGGATGATCAGGAAAATGAAAGAGGAGAATGCAAGCAAGCGTTCGGTGACAGAAGAAAATCATTAGCGTTGGCCAATACCACAGACAAGAAGAGGCCAATGCCATTTGGAAAATAATGACATGGCCTCAGGAGAGGTGTGTGTGTATGTGCGTGTGAAATAAGCACTAAAAGAAAATGAGCCTTGCTGTACTAATTGGCCTCGCACTTTCCCTGTAATTTCTCATGAGTTCCCTGTTCTCCTCTAATCATCCACACTCATGAGTACTTCCCCATTCAGTTATCTCCTTACAACTGCTAATTTGATGCTATATAATTAATTTTACAAGTGTACATTGTTATGAAACAATTTTCTACTCTTTAAAATGATTAAACTTTCTACTCACAAAAACATTTTTGAAATCTTGACAGCTTTTTAAAACCTGCTTTTAAAGGATGCAGAAGAGAAAAGAGAAAAGATGCAGGGAGAAAAGATGCATCCAGAAATGTTTCGGCCCTCACACTGGGACACAGTAAACTGCAGGGGTGCTTTCTGCTCACTTTGGAAGGAGTCTCAACAGTCTTAGCTGTCCTGATGCTCAGGAATCCTTTCAGACACTTCTGGCAATGGCCTCTTGGTTTCACTTGTCTTGATTTCAGTCTTTCCTTGTTATGGAAAACCTTTAAGGCCCTTTCTCATAGGAAGATGTCTTGCTATGGCTGCAGTCTCACTAAACTCAACTCCTGGCATGAGCTAGGTCAGGTCTCTCTGTATGAATTACGAACTCCCGTGTTACTGGGGAAAACAATTATGCTGAAGCAACTAGTCTTAAGCTCATGCTAGTCTAATTCACCAGCCTGTGTCCTTGGTAACCTAGATCCAGCCTGGAGGAAAGCTCCTTCTCCTGCATTCCCATTTGTCTTCTCACAGGGATAGCACTGCCAACAGGCCTCCCTCATGACATAAAGGTGATTAGGGCAAGTGGCAGCTCAAACCACATTCAGTGGGAGCACTGGTCTTTGAGGATTTCCACTTGAGGAGTAGGAAAACCAGCAGTGTATTAAAAAAAAAAAATCAGCACAAAATGTTGCAGGTTTCTCAGCTTCTGCATTGTTAATCTGATCCCTAACAGAACAGTTATGATTCACAGCATTACAGACTGGTCAGCATTTCTTTAAAAAATGTTATTAGAGATTGGATTTAGCTTTGTTTTTTAAATTGGTTTTGAGCTATAACTGAATGCACAATATCTGCATTTTTGTGTTTATCAATGGAGGGAAAAAGAAATATGCAAGGCTTTTCACAGTACTCCGGACCAGCTTTGACGGAAAAAGAAAATTATGAAACACTCTATAGATTAGCAAAACAAACAATAGCAGTAAAAAACCCAACAAACAAAGAAGTGCACTATCTCATAAATGCTGTGGTAATACACATAAACACTCAAATAAACTCATCTAACAATCAGTCTAAATCTAAATAAATAAATCTAGAATAAATCCACATGCATGTATTCCATTTGCTCCCTGCGGTTTTCCTCACCAGTGCCCGGAGCTGCCCAAGCAGGAACACGTGTGGCCATTCGGCACTGGGAGCACCATAAGGGACCAGCTTGTGGAGGCCTGTGCAGCAAACCCTGACCACAGCAGGCCTGGTGCACATGCAGATCACCTGGGCAGCCTTCCAAGAGGTTGTATTTGCTGTGTACACACCGTGGAGCTGGGACGTGCATCCGGAGTTGGGCTGTATGGAAGCACTGGCAATTCTCATCAGGACAAATATGTGAACTCTGCCTGGTTAAGATTTTTTCTTTCCACAGAAAAATCAGAATGTAATCCTAGTGCAGAAAGTGCCTTGTTTTGGAAGATGTAGGTTTTGTGTTAAAAAAGAACTAGGAATGATCCCATATTTGGGAGAATATCTCAAAGCCCAACAGGGAGAATCCTCCAGATAACCTAAATTAGCTAGAAGGACACATAGCAAACTTTCTATGAAATGCCAGCTCGCACAGCAGCCACTCTTCCAAATTAATTTCACAGCTATAGTTCATGGCATTCCCCTCCCTTTTTCTTTTCAAAAAAGTTCTTCATGTAGCATGTTGGGGGTTAATATTTTTTCCAGATTTTCTCTTCCAGTAAGCTACAAGGACCATGCATCTGTCCCAATAAAAGGGACTTTCCACTCTGCTCTCCCCAGTTAACAATCTGTGGGTTGGATCCTGTGACAACCCACCCATCAGATGTAGCCAGACACTGAAAAAATGTTGTATCTACTGGAAATCAGTATGGAATTTGGATTGTGTTATTTTCCAAAACTTATTCAGGTAAAAATGGTTTCCCCGCAGATCACTCACCTGGGTTAATGGTGATGAATTTGTTATCTGAGGGATATTCCTCTGGAAACCTGTCCTCCTTCGGAGGAGGTTTTCTTGTTGTCTCCGGTCGTCTTGGGATCTTGCCCAGGTACAGTTCGTCGGTGAACGCTGGTGGCACTTGGGTGGAAGGGAGCGGCTGGGGCTGAGTGTCGACTTCGGCAAAGGTCTCCTTCTCGGCACCTCCAGCCGTGGGGGCAACGTTTTGGTTTGGCTCTTCTCCCGATATGGTTTTATTTCCTTCTTCCTCAGCAGTCCTGTTGGGGGAAGCCGCGGCCTCACCGGGCTCCGTGCTATTGCTCGCCTCCGCGGCTGCCGTCGCCCTGCTCTTCTCCTTCTTTTCAGCGTCCTTTTCCTCCTCTTCCTCGTGCTCCCTCTCCCCGTCCTCGCTTTCACTCTTTTCGTCCTTCTCGCCCTCCTCGGCTCCCTCGCCATCCTTGGTCAGCGCCGAGTCCCGCTCGGGCCCAGGCGAGGCAGCGGCGGCCTCGGTGGTGGCCACCACGGCCCGCCCGGCCTGCTTGCTGGGGGCGGCGGCCGCGGGCGGCCGGGTGGGCCACACGCTGCTGGGGAAGGACGAGATGCCGCCGCCGCTGAAGCCCAGCCCTGCCAGCAAGG
This sequence comes from Acanthiza pusilla, assembly GCA_036630365.1. Lineage (NCBI taxonomy): Eukaryota > Metazoa > Chordata > Aves > Passeriformes > Acanthizidae > Acanthiza > Acanthiza pusilla. The sequence continues at coordinate 7,648,409 of JAXCHO010000001.1, forward strand.
TGCTGGTCACCACGGAGGCCACGGTGGCCTGGCTGCCGCTGGAGGAAGGGCCCATGCCTGTGGCCATGGACACGAAGGAGAAGGGGAGCCCCGAGGAGGTCCAGGTGGAGGAGCCGGAGCTGATGGGAGCCATGTCTGCTGAGGAGGCAGGAGATGCTGTGGGCTTCAGGAGGTCACCGGCAGCACAGGGGGAGAAAACACAGCAGAGAGCATCAGCAGGGGCCCAACATGCCACCTGGGGTCATTCTCTTGCTTTTCCCTCCCTTTTCACACACATGCCATTCTCCTAAAACCAGAGACTCAGCACCAGCTGGATGAAAGGCTGAGCCAGGACAGAACATGCCACAGAGCTACCAGCAAACCACAAAGAAAGGAAACCTCCCTGCATTCACCACATCATCATCATCAAAACCCTCTTTATTCTTATCTTTATTTTACGTCGGGACCTTCTCCACCCACGTCACCACTGACTTGTGAGTAACGTTTCCTCTTGGGGTGAGAAGAATGTAGAAGAGTTTAATGAGTTCAGCTGCATTACTCACAGTGCTTTAATCCTTAGAATACAGGAGTTTAAAAATACAGTGTTACATAAGGAGTGTCCCAAAATAATGGCTGTGCTGCCAACGTGAGCATCCATGGCTGGTGGGTCTGCTCTGACAAGGAACTCTGGCTCTTCCCACACACATTGTGAGGGCCTCAAAGGATACTATTTTTATTTCCTTAATTTACCCATCAGGATTATTCTCCTAAGGGCTGGTGCTGCTGTGAGGCATCGCTCTTGTTAGAAAAGAACTGCAGCACGGCCAGCTGGGCACTCCTGAAGCACCTGGAGAGCCCCAGGAGCCCTTTAGCAAGACACCACCACGTCTGCCAGGACCACCAGGCTGTGGCACCCATCGTACAGACTCAGTTTTCCATATCCACAGGACTCTCCCTGGCCACCACCAGCAAACAAAAGGCAAGACTGGCACTGCCTGCTTCCCTCAGCGAGCTGAGACGAAGTAGGGAATGAACTATGGACTTTGCATCCTCTGCACCCTGCCAATATTATTCTAATGTCAACCCACGGCACGCATGCAGGTCTCTGCACACGTGTGCGTGTTCTGCTGTAAATAAAACCCCCCTGGTGTGCACAGAAAGAACTAAACCTTGGTCTATCCATAAAAAACTAGTTCTGAATTACATGTCGAAAAAGAGGCTGGTGTGAATTGTCTAAAGACAAGGAATAATTCTGTGCAAGTGCTGAGTCAGCAGTTCCTCTGGACAACCTGACCATTCTCCCTCTCTGAGTTACTGAAAAATGTCTTACGTTACTGAATTCATCAGCAGGAGGACCATTAGCTGGAGAGGTATGCACCAGATAAGAACAAAAAAGGGTTAAAGAGGTGCTACTGAGCATTGAAAAGAAATAAAATGTTCATTTTGGAAACTGAAATGTATAACTTAACAGTATTTCTGCATCTCTCTACAATTCCCAGGTTCAGTCAAGCCGTGTAGTTGAAGTGCTGCAGCAAACCAAGAAAGGCTGCGTTCTCACATTATTTTTGACCAGCTGCAATCACAGAGAACCTGAGATCTCAGATGAAAACCTGTGCTTTAGAGACTTCAAGCCTAAACTTTAAATAAGCATCTAAACTTTCAGATACTTATCAATCTGAATCCCTGAGGCACTGTGAGATTTGCTTTTTGCTGGCATGAGCAGTCTCAAAGCTGGACTGAGTATTAAAATTTGACAGGAGATTTAATGTATCTAGAATACCTCTATACATCATTAAACAAATATTAATCATTCAAATGCAAGCTTTGTATATGTTATTTGCTTACTAGGGAGTCTATCAAACTGGATCAGAATAAAACCAGAAGCAATGTACTTAAGAGTAAATTCAATAGTATGAATCCAGCCCATAAATTTGACTGAACAACTCAGTACACTCAATGCCAAGAAATTTAGGTTATGGACAGTTTGTATTAAATAAACTAATAAGATGCTTTCAAAACTGAAACAGTGTATCCCACTTTTACTGTAAATGTACCAACATTTCTGATTCTGGAATACAAAAGTTAGCTTCAGTGACTTGTTACACTCTCAAATGAACTAAAATAAAACAAAGAGATTGTTCAAGCTTTATCCACATGATAATAGGTATCCTTAAAGCATTGGAAAAGAAAAAATGCTGTGTGGGAGGCCTTAGTCCTGTTGCATATACTTCTGGTCATACAGTTAAGAAAAGAAATCTAATTTATTTCCACAGCTATCATTAAGATTTTACAAATCCCCTCTAAATGGGCTGAATACAGATTGGGGAAAAATTTTTAACACTCAATTCTCCAGTGGTCAAAGCCTCTCAGAGCATGAAGCCAGAAAACCACTTCACACTGGAACTGTATTTTATGTTATGAACCCTTCTGTGTTGGATCCGGGCTCCCCTTCCCCAGGAACGCTGGGTCCTGCTGCAGATTTCCAACACCGTGCTGCCACCTGGTGGGAATGTCCCCAAATCCCTGCTCCCCAAACCCACGACTTACCACTCCTGTCTTCACTATTCTGGTCCCCTCGAAAATTCGAGTGGTGTTAGCTGGGGAGGGAAGAAGAGCAGCGTGTCAGGCAGGGGAGGAGGCAGAGGAACAAGTGCTAAACAATTGTTTAACATGTGGCTACAAAATACAGGTGCAGGGCCCAGTCTGGAGCACAGGCAACTCAGCTCTTTGGGCATTACTCACCTCACTCTGCACTTGTGTCTAAACACAGATTTGCTTATCTTCAATTACTCAGGCCTGGCAATGCCAGCTTACGTGAGCTGTCAGAAAACAATTCTCTCCTTCAACCCCAAGCTGGATGAAACATCCTGACTTACACAGACTTACTTACATCTATCATAAACTTGATGACTAGAATAGTTTTTTCTGTCCTTATGATAATATTATAATTATTTATTGCTATATATCTCAACTACAACTATAATCAACCTCTGAATAATGTTTTTAAAGCTCAGGTGGATTAATTTTCTAGGTTAGATGTTGGGTACAGCCAAAGAGCAGAACAGCAGCTCCTTTTTGGAGATGTGGAAGGAATCACATCATCAACTCCACTGCAGATGTATGTATCACTTCCACTGCATTGAATACTGGGCTAGAACAGGGATAGAGTACCCAAAGGATATTCTACAAAGCTGTCAGTAATGAGTTACTCCTAACTGTGATTAAACAATTATTGTAGTCAAACTTCAATGAATTTTTCCATTCCATCATCCGGTAAAAGAGGTCATAATAAGCAATACGCCGGTTTCTGACTTCTGCCTGGCACTTCAAGTGAAGTCTAAAAACGCTGTGCTGAGGCACCAAGAACAGAGCTACACATGAGTTGTGGCTCGGACAGGACACTTGTCTGATCCCTGCTCCCTGCAATGCTGCCAACACTGTGGCTGACACCACAACAGAACTAAACCATGGCCATAGCTTGACATCCTTCAGACACCAAACACCAACAGAGCAGGATCAAAACCCTCCCACTTTCTGAAAATGACACTGAAACATGCCCCTATTATTTTGTACCATATACAGCACCAGATCCAAGTGACAACTTTGCTTCATCCTGAGGATTTAAACCTTTAACTCTCTGCTTGTTTTATTACTCAATTACCCATTTTGAGGTTTATGCATCTATAAGCTGGAGTGGGAGGGAATGCTCTCATCAGAGGCAAAATTTTCCCTATTTAATAAAAAATGTCATAATAAGCTCCCAGGAAGGAGCAGAACTTCAGCACTTAAAAAACCTCAAAAAGCATCAAGTTCTTCTACCAAATATCAGCTTTACCAGATTTCTCCAGTAAACTTAAAAAGAAATGCATGACAAAGGACAGCTTATCACCTAGTTCTTTTGATTTTCCTTAAATATGTATGTTTTGGAAATCACTGAGGTTGTGTGCATGGTAAAACCTGAATGTCTCCACATGTGGTTGTCAAGGTAGGACTGATCTCCTTTCCTCTTTACATAAAACAGACACCGATCAGACTCACATTCTGTTACAGCTGTGCCTCTGATGCATAAGCAGTCTCTGATGAATTTGTTTCAGAAAACTAGTACCAAGAAAAGCTCTGAATTCTCCTAAAACCTGAGAAACCCTGCCAGCAGGAGGTATAGGCAAACCCTCCTCACTGGAAATGGGATTCAGATCAAGTCACTGGCCACAACATGAAATTAGCATTGTCTACATGCATTCAAGTATCTTCTGAAATAACTTCACACCATATTGCACGCTGCAAAGAAAGTATTAAACAAACAAAGAATAGTTCAATGTAAAAATATGTATGTGGATTTTTTACCTTGAAAGAGCATAGTCTGGCTAAAGTCACTACGCATTTCATTTCGGCAAACTGCTTGAACTCTGAACAGATAAAGGATGTCAGGTGAGACATGGCTAATGATGGCCTTCTGTTTAAAAAAAATAGATATTATTCAGTTTTTTACCCCCACAGTACTGTCCACGATCAGTTTGAAATATATACAGCATTGTGCTAACATAGGACATTTATTCCATGTAAGACAAGCTATGTTTCTACACAGAAATATTCAGTGGTTCCCTGGAGAGGGCAAGGCTGAAGGGGTGCACCCAGACACTGCTGACTGCCCATGGGACAGAAATGAACACTTCCCACATCTGTTCTCATGACAGTCTTCATGCCTAAATGTCCCTGCTCTCCTTCAAAAAACTTAAAACTCAAGTCATTTGCCTTTACAGCAATTATAGTAAGACTTTTTTTAGGTGGAGATCCATGTCCCAAACACAGGATAAGCCCAGGAAAGGCACTGCATTTGCAAACGAACTATTTATTTTGCAACAAACTGGCTAAGCAGTTTGATGCTGGTGTGGTGTGCAACATGACAGCTGAGCATCCTGGGCTGGGATATCCCTGCTTCCTCCTACACCTGAGAGTTGCCTTAGTCCACAATCACATCAGTTCACAGGAGCAGCTGCATGGGTCACTTGAAATACCTGTGATCTCTACAGCAAAACACTGTCTAGCTCTGATTCAAGGTGGGACAGCCCAACTGTATCTGCCAGAGCACTGAAAACAAACTGCACTTTTGTCTGAAAATGGGTTTCCTTCCTTTTGCCCCTAAAACAGACCAAGCTGTTGTTGCTTTCTTAACCTCCAAGCTCTGCTGAACAGCACAGGGTCTCACTGCAATTTATTTCCAAGCTATCACTCTATCACATCCCTTGCACTTGCAATTATTTCTTTTACATAAAACAAGATGCTTTCATGGTGCCCACCTCATTTTTGCTGATTAAGGCTCTCCTCCTCATACCTGATTAAAAAATCTCCCTTAAGAGCGTGAAATTATGACAAGAGAGAGGTTACAATACATCATAACCTTGGGTGCCTTTCAATGGATTCCTTTCTGATTTCATGAGGCAGATCGTTCCCTAATGTGACCCAGATAACAATGTCTAGTGGGGAAATTGAAAATATAAATGGAAATGAAGTAAAAGAATCTTCATCTAAGGGAATAAGAGAAGTATTATTGTATAACTGATTGAATGGGCCCAGAGGACTGTGTATTTGAAAAAAAAAAATGGTAACAGTCATTAGGAATAACACTGTGCTACTGCATTTTTCATGTGCATATACAATTACTGATTTCATTATTCTAGAGGCTTTCTTTGATTAACAATAAATGGAGGCCTTTCAAACCTGAATATGTCACTTTGATTTTATATGCAGAGAATGTTAAGGACCAGTACAATACTTGCTTCCACTTAGACAAGAATGACAAGCAGATGAAATCCTAAATGGAGGAGATAGAGCAGTGTTTCCATCTGTGCTGGAACCGTCTTGCTCTTCTCTCTTTTTCTCACACTGCCAGATGTAGGCAGTGCTTGTACAGGGCCACTCCAAAATAATCTTCAAGCCCTGACTATGCAACTCCTGCCTCTGGCAGCACTTACTGCCAGAAACTGCTCCAAAGTCTGCAAGGGGCTGTGCACAGTGAAAAGCCTGAGCCCAGGAACAGATTTTGGGGGATCGGACTTTTCATGTGAAAATCTGTAAGTTGAACACAAGCCAAAAGGTATTCAGAGCCTCACCATTTCCCGAGCCAGCTGCTTCTCAGCAACACTACATGAAAAAGTGTCTGCAGATTCAGTCCTTTATGCACTCACATAAACTATAAATTCACACCAGTGTTTGGGCAGCCTGTTATGCAACGTTCAACTAATGCTGAACATTTAAATAGCAATTCATTTTGAGCCAAACATTAGCCTGTCTATAAGATAACAACAGCTTTCCTCGTCTACCTCCTTCTACCGAGAAAATAACAATATAAGGATAGCTTGATACATATGTCTGGGGTTGATGTTGTGCTTTTACCAGGTCTTTGTCACTATCCTTGGTGAAAGTCTTTTCCTTTTCATCTTCATTTTTAGTCCAGCTATATGAGATCATGTAGTTTATGATAGGAGGGTGGTAGATGGTTTCTGGTTGGTTCCAGGTTACCAGTAACGCTGTCCTGTTCACAGGCTGCACTTTCATGTTGACTGGAGGAGTGCTACAAGCTGAAAAACAGAAGAAAAAAGATAAAGCTCTTCTAAATAACCGAGAGAAAACAAACAGGAAGAATGGTGCCTCGCTCTAAGAGCTAGGTTTTCTTTCTTTAATGCCTTGGCCTACAGTAACAGCTTCAACTGCAATCCACTGAGACCAATGGGATTTAATACCACCTGCAGCTGCTTTCTGCTCTCCTGAGTAAAGTCAATGAGAGAATCTATTCTCTGCAGGCAGATTGCTTAGTTCTCAACTCAATTCTCGGTCCTGACATTTGCACGTACACTTTAACTTGGTGACTTAAGAGCTCTGCACTGGAACATCAAGAAATACAGTGGATCTGATCCACAGCTTCCCTCATCCATGCCCTCCTGCTGTGTAAGAGGTAAATATCCCAGTGTGCCCTGCCGGCCCTGGAAGGAGTTGAAACCTCTGAAAACGTGACACAATTCGGTCAGTAAGTATTTTCCTCTTTGCCCGGTACACTTTTACATGAGGGAAGTTATTTTATACTCCTCTTTCTATGAATTTTCCTTCAGAGATGCTCAACTGTTTGTCAGTAATGGATCATCAGCACAGGGAAGAGTGGCTGGGAACAGTGGTTCTTGATGGCCTTCGCCATCTGCTCCGAGCAGGCAGAGGAACCACCAGCCAGCCCTGCCTTCCTACCCCTGCCTGCAGCCTGGGGGCACAAGTCACTTCTCAGCCCTGTTTGTCTGTAGGGACATCAGCACAGGGACAGCTTAACCTCTGGGAAAAACTTCTGCTTCTGCTTCCACCACTACCAAACCCAAAATTCTGCAGAGCAGACCATGTCCAGGCACAAATGCAGCCCAGCCCCTCGAGGAGTGGGGTGTGCACACCCCCTCAGCGCTGAAGAAACACTTTCCAAGGAGTTGCTATGGAAAGGTCTGGGTGGGGATGCACAACACTAGATGGCACTCACATGCTGTGGGAAAACTGCAGCATCCCTTTCCCAGCTATGACGAGTTTAGATTTTTTCCGAGCTTTAAAAATCATGTTTAAAATACCCAGTTCAGGGCAGATTCTCACATTCTCTTTCTCAATATAAACCCTGAACCAAGGAAAATCACTTGCAATGATACCTAAATGCACGTGCCGTGGCAAAGGAGCTGGTCCCTTCTGCCAGGGAAAGGCAAAGTGTCACCCAGACCATCAGGCTGACACTGTTTGTAGAATTATTTTTCCCAGTACGACTTTTCCTTTTAAAGCCAACACACTGAGCTTGTTTGCACTCTGCAGGTATGTGACTGCGTGTACACCTGGCCATTATTTCACTTCTAAAGAGTCCTGGCAGCACGGAAGGGGAGAAATGTCTATTCCTATACCTGGACTTGCAGGTTGGCCATGCAGCTCTGCTGTTACATTACTGAAATAGCTACAGTTCTTAAATAAAAATGATTAAGTACTTTAAACACCAATATTACCAGTACAATAGAAAAATACCTGTCAAATGCATCTGTGCAGTTATAACTCACATTTTGTACCTAGCTGAACAAGAAAGACAACATAAATTGCAGAAATATGCTTGGGCATCAAAGATCTTTGATGCTTGCTCTTGCCATGAGGGGTGACAATCCCGCAGTTTTGCAGTAGATCCCTCTGCTCAAGCCAGGATGATCCAGCAAAACAAACAAACAAACCCTACAGTACCTCAAACCATAGGACAAATCCATGTGAGTTTCTATTTACACTGAGTTGAAGGGATCCAAACAGCATTCTGCTGTCAGTGCCACAGAGCCAGAAGCCATGCCATAGCCTGCTGCCTGCAGATTCCTTCCCTCTGGCTCCCTCCTGGCTCCCCAAAGCACAGCATGAAGGTGGCCAGGACCCGGATGAGAGGGGATCGCTGTTATCACTATTTACAGAGCTTCCCAATCCTTGGTATGCCTCTCCATGCTCACCTCTTTCCGCTGAGATGGTCAGATCAATTCTCCCTGACATCAGTGTTTATTGATAACTGCACCAATAAATCATAACTGCCCTCTTTGACGCCCTTTGTCATCACAGAATTACACTTCAAAATGCCAGGCCAGCCTTTATCGCTCCACCTAATCAAATCCCATCAGAGATAGGAGCCCAGGGTGAAGGACTACCCAGACCTAAAACTCTTATCCAGCCCTTGTCCTCCAGGAGGACATGCTGAGATTTATATATTTAAAGTAATCATGCATCAAATTGTTTTAGAAATAATTCAAGCAGGTAACCTTCCTGAGAGACAGAGAGATCTACCTTAATTGCACCAGCTCTCTGAACGATGGCTGGCCAGCTGCTTTTCACACAAGGACCCCAAGCCACCCCAGGAGAGGGGACTGCCACGTCCCCCATTCCCTGCCATTCCCTGCAGCCAGCGTGGCTGCCACTTGGAGCAGCTCATGCCAGCCAGAGCAGTGGGTGTTTCCCAAGGGTAAATATCAGACTCACAGGCTCCGAGTCAGGAGACCCTCCCCGACCCTGCACCCTGATCCAAGAGGGTCATGAACACCTCTAAGCACCTGAGTGACTCCAATGACTTCACAGAGGACAAACCTCACTCACAGCCAGCTAAAATGAGGCTGAATTTACAATACTGCTATTTCTCAGTAAATATTACAAAATTTGCATGACTTAGTATGACTTGGTTCAATTTACTCCAAGGCGCAGAGCAGTACCTGAACTAATTTAGTACTAACCAACCTCTTCTGTTCAGCCACATTTTTTTTAACAACTTATGAATGGGCAAAAAAGAAATCTTTTTTTTATAAAATGAAACATATGGTTTTATTAATTTAACTAAACCTGCTTAGGACACAATGGAATAAAGAAACATTTGATCCAATAATTCAATTTGATGATTTAATTAAAGGGATACATAATAACATAGTGAATGTCTGAAAAGCAAGGAAAAAAGTGGAATTATTTGACCATCTATAAAACAACTGGCATTTCCCAGAGATCTAATTTTTCCTTCAATACTCTCTGTGCCTTGGATTTTTCAAAGAAGATTAAAAGAATCACAGGCTAAAGGACCTCAACTGCTTTTGCAAAATGTGCAGCTGAAGAAGAGACAGAAATGCAGGAAGAGGTTTGAACAGGGAGGGGTACGTTTAATCAGGACACATGAAAGAGAAACACAAACTTTTCCTTTTTTTTTTTTTTTTTACAAAATCAGGCTTAATTAAAAAAAAAGAGAAAGAAAAAAAAGCCTGTGAATTCATGATTTCTTGAGAAAAAAAAAGACCCAAAACCAACAACCAGCATCATTCCACACTGAAATAGCATCTCAGCTAATTTTAGCAAAAAATATTACTAATGCTCTCTTTAAAATTCACACCCTGAGGGATAATAAAATATTGCGGGGGCTTTCTGGATGTATTTCTGTGGTGTGTGCAATCCTGAGCAGATACCTGAACTGGCCCTGCACAGGTGGCAGGACACAAAAGCCACTGTGTCCTGGGCTAGCAGCCCCCGTGCCAAGACTTATGGAAACACAAACCCCTGGCTGGGGCCACCAGGCCACATCTGGGAGGCACTGAACAGGCAAGAGCCTCTGCAGTACCATGGACATGCCTCACTGCAGGCAAAGACATGCCCTGGACCTCTTGGTGGGAATGAAACACCCTCACTGTCCTGTCAGGGATGCCCTGGACTGGCAGAAGCTGGCAAACAAGCTGGCTCCTGCCTTCTGGAAAAGTCCTGCGCAGTCAGGTCATTGTGCGGGTGCATCTGGAGACAGCCCCTGTGACCTGGCTCAGGGCAGCCTCGGGGGCTCTCCCAGCTGCTCCCGTGTGTGGGGCTGCCCAGCAGCTGAACCCAGGCTTTTCCCTGCAGATCAGCCCACTGGGGAAGGCAGGGGGAATCCAGCATCTTGGCCAGCCTCCTCTTCCAGAGCTCACTCAAGCCTGGAGAAAACCTGTTTGCCACTGGCAGACGAATGCGGCATGCTGATAGAGTCCTGAGCACTGGGCAGGCCAGCCATACAGCAGAGAATTATTTTCTTCATGTTAAAAACATTCCAATGGGCTGGAACAAACAAAATTAATTTAACAACTCTGCATTCATCTCTCCCATAATTTGATTTGTATGTTGTATTTGGCTACGTAACCTGCACGAGGCTTTCCTAACTGAAAGCCTGATAAAGCTTAATCCAAAAGCTCCTGGCAGCTCCATTTCAGAGAGTTGAAAGACAAAAAAAGGGGCTTATTGTTTTGCAAAAATTAATTGCAGATATTAACACACACCCATGAATGCAGAAAGGGCATGTAAGAGAATATTACAGCTTTTAAAAATTATTATTGTTCCTTAAAAGCAGCCTACATTTCTCTTTCAAAGACAGAAATGCAATGCCAGCCAAACTTTCTGGGTTTCATCATGCTTTTTGCATATGCTACCTGTGGTTATGAAAAGAGCTATTTAGGGAAACTTTGAGAGAGTGCAAGAACTGTATATTCAGTTATGGCTTGTATACCTTCTCCCTGTAAAACCGGTCCTCATATGATGAATCCAGCTGCACTGGGCTCAGCGGGATTCATAAAATCCTCTAAAAATGTTCTAAGTTAGCTCGTCCATGCATAAAAATGTCACCACTTTAAAGGCAGTTATTTCTAGCTGTGCTGTGCCCTCCTTTGAAAAATCCCACTCTCTCCCTCCTGCTGAATGTCTCAGCAATGCAAAACTGCTGTTCCCCTCCTTGGTGCCGTGGGATACACGTTGTGTGCTGAAGCCCTGACAATTTTCAGCACAGAAAAGCAACACAACAGTGAGATCCTGAATCCCTCGTGGTGCCATGGGCAGGGATCTTCTAAGGCAATTCATATATGGAAGGGGAAACATCAGCATCAGGATGTGCCCATGGCATGGCACTGGCTCAGAGCTGCTCAGTGGTAACTAAAGGACAGGGACAAGGGTCTTGTCTTGCTCTGGGAGACAGCTCCTGGCTGTAAGATGAGAGAGGCCTCACTTCTTTTTCTTACTAGTCTGGATATGCAGGGCAATTCATTCAACAGGAGTGGCAGGGAACGTTCCTCCCTTAACAGCAGGAGCACAAAGGAAGGTAGTTGGAGCATTTCTTCCCCTGTGCTCAGTAGGGGAGAAACTTGAGAGGTTGGTAATGGGGGTTTCATGTCTTTCTTCCCCATCAGGGCAAACAAGTTGGTGGATGAGTACGTGGGGGAGACAGGGTGTTTCCTCCCCCTCTGCCCCAGCCCTGGGAAGGAGCTGGAAGGGCCAGTCCTGCAGGACAGGTGCACCACTTGCTGCTGTCATGACACTGAACTCAGCCACAGGCATCCCAGCTGACTTCAGAGAGCCTGAAAGCTGCGACCAACGCCTGGGCTATTGCCAAAACACTGCAGCAAGTTCAGTCAGCCCTGTCACCCCCAGGACCCTGACCACAAACAAGAAAAAAGTAATGCCACCAACAGAGAAAGGAAGAAAACTACTTTCAACTACATCTATACCTATATACATACATATATATATATTCCTTCTCATTATTAGATCCTCAAACTTCAAATAAACACTGAAATGCAAAAGTATGGGTTATGCTGCAATGAGAAAACTCACATTTGCTTTCAGTGCCATGGTAAGGGAAGTGATAGAGGGCCAGATTCAGCTACACTGAACTGGTATGGCTCAGTGGAGGTGCTTGGGAAGAGACTCCGATCCATAACAAACAAGAGCATGCTCTGGGCTGTCGGATTCAATCCCAGAGTTCAGCGAGGGCTGTGCTCCCAAAAGATAACAAATAGACTACGAAGATCATATGCAGAGACAACACAGGCTTTAATATATCAGAAAGTGCTAAGAGGCATACTTGCAACATTTTCCCCCTTCTCCTTTTACTACATGTTGGCAGTTTTTTTGGTTTGCTTTAGTGTACATTGTTGACTCCTCAGAGTGCTTATAAATGACATTATTAATATATAAGGATAATTGCTTTAAAGAGCAGCACACATTTTTCCTTTACCTTTGCCTGCACTTTGCCAGCAGGCATTGGCAGGCTCCGGAGCATGCTGTACACACAAATATTTGTGTTGATCTACTTCAATCCACAGGCAGAATGTAGCTAGGAGACAGACTATTTATCTTCCCTGCTCTTACCTTCCACTATGCTTCAAACAGACAGGGTTTTTTCTTGAGGTGTGAGGGACACCAACAGACCCCACACTTGTTTTATGAGCCCTGTGAAATAACTCCATGAGCAAATGTGCACGTGGGTCCCTCTGACAGAGGGGCTCCGGACAAGCTGGGGTTTGCCCCTCTGTTGATGGCCAATTTCCCAAGGTGGACACACAGACAGCATTTGGATTAACACCTGCATGGTTTCATAGCTCCTGGATTTCCATGGCATTGCTGATCCTGTTTTACTGAAAGGCATGGACCTTGTGCTTTACTATATTGTGTTTGCACCTGAGCATTTCATGCATTTCACAGATCGTGTTTCTAGCATTGTGGTCCAAGTCCTCAGCAGGGGCAGATCAGCCTTGTACCATCAGATGCCACGCTGGGCTAAACTGATGTCTGACAAGGACCTGCCCTGCAAGTTTTGTGTTTGTATTGCACACATCCACATGTGCACACAGAGGGTGACCTGTGTTTAAAATGTACACCCGTGCCCTTATGTACACAGTGTGTCTGTGCCACACGTGTGATCGCATTCTGTGGCACAAACAGCATCAACAGGGAGAAAGGAGGATTGCCTGCCAGGAGGACACAGATTTGCAGAGTTAGCCAAGCTGACCTTTCCAATGTTCTGGTGAGGGCTGTTTGGACGGGGGAGCATAGGAAGGATAAGCCAATAGGGCTGGTGGAGCCTCCCAATACTTGCCTGTGGGATGCCCAAAATCAGATCAGGAAAGCAGCTTTCCTTTTATAGTTTCTGGAGGCTTTTTCCAATGCAAAGGATGAGCTGCAGGCACTCATGACCCAAATTAAAATTAGTACTTCTGTGGGCTGAACAGCTGGGCCAGCAGGTAGGCAGTGCAGAAAGGAATTCCCTCCAGGTGTAAATGGAATAAATCATCAAGCTCAGCTCTTCCAGCTTTAGTGGCAGCTGTGAACCCAAACCACATCTACACTTTCACATTGAATTCCTCTTGCTCTGTTGGTTTGGACCCTTTATAATCTCTAAAGAAGTGTAAGCAGTGACTTAGTACTTATTAATAAATCTATTGATAAGTTGTTTACCACATTCAGGTCCGGACACACATGCTGCTCACATTACAACCACAGGAAGTTCCTACAGGTGCAAACAGACCCCTGCAGAACAGAGGCACTGCTAGGGGAAGCATGAGACGTCTGTCAGGTATAAGTACCACATCTTTTTGCATCTGATTCCCCCTCAAAATGGGTCAGTTTTTTAAATGAAAAGCTTTGTGTTCCACCTGACCTGAAACTCTCTGGAAGGCAGCAGCCTGTCCTTTCCTGCTTTTGCATGACACTCTCCAAGACAGCTGCACACACAAGGACCAGCGCTGCAGAGCCAGACACGGCTGAGGTGGAAGGGATGAAATACGCAGAAGGAGCACACGGATTGCTGCCTAAAATGTGCTTTCAGCAGCCACTCCAGGTGCCTGTCTCTCTCCAAAGAGACTCTTGCAGCTGCAGGTGAGTAGCTTTACTTGGAGCACGGAGGGAGTGGCAGCCAGGCAGGTCTGCAGTGTGAAGATGCAGGACAAGCAATGAGCAGGACAGTGTCCCCAACCTCAAGTGTGACCTTTTACTCCAAGCCAGGCTGCTACACCAACAGAAATCCTAATGATGAGACATTGATTCATTTGCACCACACTTAGTAGGGTGCTTACCTGATTAAAGGGCAATGGAATTGGGAAAGGATAACTTCCATAACAAAATGAAATGAAAAAGCAAACAGGAAAAGCTCTGTTATCCAAGGAAACTGGGAAGGAGTTGTTAATCTATGAAGAAATTTTCCAAGATTTTTCCAAAGCATAAAAAGAATCAATGCTAATGGTAAACATACCATAAATTAACTAAAAAAGGTTCTTGTTTATTTTCATTCTCCCTGAGATATTTAAAGAAAATAAACGGCTAAATTTTGCTTTAGTCATCCTGAGTTAAATTTTTTATAATGAATAATTTTAAATTTACATTCACTATGTTGTTGTTTTGGATATGTTACACATATTACTATGGAGTATTTTTTAGCAATTTATGTTTAATTAAAACATAAAAATTATATTCTGCAAGAGAAGAACTTTTCTGCCTAACACCCTTTTTGGACTCCCAGAGAGAACCCGAGGGCATGAAGAGACTGCAAAGTTGTTTTGAGAGAGTTTTCATAAAACATGGGCATTTAGAAAGCAAAAACAAATTACTGGGAGTAATAACAAAGGCTATAAATGAGACAAATAACTTGCTCTCATTCAGAAACACTGCTGCCAATGCTCTAAACTATCTGCCTCAAAATGTTGATGTCAGTGCACTGAATCTCTGGACCTTTGGATGCTGCTGCATGGGAGGTGCACTCCAATGCTGTGCAGAAAGGCAATACCTTTACAGAAGGCTGTAGTCTCATTTTGCACATCAGGAGCCATGAAACAGTGAATAAGAACTAAACTACTTCGGTTGAGCAGTGCAGTACCTTTGGCTGCAGGTCAGTGGCCTGAGCCATGCCTCCAGCACATGGCATGATGGAAGGAAAATCCAAATATCTTCTATCCATGTTTTCGTGGCATTAAGTTAAAAGGACTTCCAAACTGTGTATTACTACCACATAACAAAAAACAGGAAAATAATCACCTGGACAGTACTAGAGAAATGTCCCAGCTGTTAATTTAGAGTCCAAAGCTAAGTTTTACTGGAGTGAAAGTATGACTGCTCATTATTTAACTTAGTCTAGGATCATAATTACAGATGGTACTCTAAGGCGAAATCCCACTGATGGGAAACAGCATCATTTGAGACTCCAGCAAAGAGTAATCAGACACCTTTGGGGAAGTAATCAGGCATCTGTGAAAGAAAACTCTGATGTCAAGAGCCCCTCACATGGGATGCTTGTTTAAGTGTTGTAAGGCTTGCAGCACATTTAATGAGATAGAAAGGTTAAAGGTTTTTTTTTGAGTGTTAAAAAAACATGAAGAGAAAGAAACAACATTTGATGTAATCAGCAGCAAAATAAAATGGGCAAGTATTGTTGCACATGGGGTACTTCCTGAAACAAGGAAATGAAACACCTTTTCCTCTTCATTTTCCATGCCTACACCTTTACTAAAGCAGGCAATGTTTTGTAAACACAACTCTGCTTGATGGGACAACATGTGAAAGTAGTAAGGACCCTGAAGACCCAGATCCTTGAACTGGATGCACTTTTATGAAAGAATTCTGTTTGTCCCTGAAGAGCAACGTACACTATTAAACCAGTAAATAATTAGCAATCCCTCTACCAGAGCGCAGGAGCACAATATATGATGTGACAGAGCAACACAGCCCTGAGCCACCGAGCACAGGCCAGAGAAGAAAGGAGGCAATTTTAAGAGAGATGGTCTTGTCCAAAAGGTCAAACACTGCCACATTCTCTGATAATTACAGTATCTGATTAATGTTTTACAAATGCATTTATGGTTTAGAATATCAGTACAGAGAACCTCTAACTTTTCAAAACTTTACATAAATTAGTATTGCAACATGGGTGAACCCTCTTGTTAAATGATGATCTGCCTGATTTAGCAGCACGATCCACTGTATAGCTTGGATCTCTGAAAGTTTCATCTTCTTAAAAAGTATCACTGTACAAGGGTTTATTATCAACCCACCAGTTGCTACAATTACATAGCTAAACAGTATTTAACCTGAATGGTGTATTTCAGAAATAAGATCTTCAAACATCATCTGTATGGTTTTTTGAAATAGCTTCAGGGTCAACTTAAAAATTAAGCTCAGCTCATGGGCTCTGATTCAGCAAAGGTCTTATGCATATACTTTTATTCCAGGCATACAAGCAGTCCTCAAGAGAACTGTTTTAAATCAGCTTTTGCCAACAGGAGGAAGGAATGAGATAATGGAATAAAGAAAAACTCTTCTTGTTAGGCTTTGACACAAAAGAAAATCTGGAATTTTCACTTCCAAGTGAAAAATTAGTCCTATTTAAAATTAGCTTAAGTATTTCACCATTTTTTATTCTGATGACTGAAAACAATGCCCCTCTCATCATTGTCTCTTTAAAATTAAAGAAATAGGAGGGAGAGGAGAGTAACTGCAAAACAAAAGGGTGGTAACATTCATACTGGTTAACAAACTGGATCCAAATGCACTGACAGTTTTGGTTGACCTAAAATAGCCTTTCCCAGAAGACATTTTGTTTACCAAATGCCACCACTTTTGGGGCTTTGCTAAGGAAATCTCAGAGGACTGGTATAGAGTGAGAAAGTTTTCCTCCAGTGTCTCTGCAGGTTATGCTGCTGGTCACAGTTCTGTGACCTGAGATAGCTTTGATAGCTGAGAGAAAATACATTCCTGTTTGGTGCCAAACTGTTCAGGATGGCACGTTTGCCAATGGACCACTGCGGAGCTGCATCGCTTTGTGCTGATCTGAAATTCCCTATTCACTGGGGAATTCTGAAAATTATTCTGAACATTATGCAAATTGTTCTGGGCACATTTTCCTCCAAAATAAGAAAGGCTTACATAATGAATGCTACACTGTTTTCCAGATTAGCAATACTGCCCACAGACTTAATAGAGTGTGACAGAGGAAACAAATTGCAAAAATTCACACCGACAAACAAACCCGAACTTCCCCTCCAGAGCTGAAGACCATCACAAACCATATCACCTTGCAGCAAGTAAAAGACACATTTTCGTGACCTTGCCTTTTTCTACAACACACAAATCAGGAACAGGGAGGGCAGAAAAGAGCCAACATGTGACAGCCATTGGTCACACTGCCTAATGCAATGTGGAAAGCACTGAGGTGCAACCATGAGGTATACAGAAGAAGCTGCATAAAATAAATTTGTTATGCTAACCCTACACTCTTCTATACTTGTATGCAAGACTGGCTGGCTGGGAAGCACTCCATGCACTCGGTTCCTCAGTACCTTTGCATGAATGACACTGTATAAAGAGGTACTGTATTTACTAGCTGAATAAACAATAGGTTTTGCTTTCACTCAAGTATTATGGCTTCAACTCATTTTATTTATATGTCAGTAGTTCAGAATGTGCAGTGGACCAGGCACATCATCACTGTTCACCTTTGTCAAAGAAGGGGCCAGAAACATCCACGTTGTTATATCTCTGGAACAGCTATAGCTCATCCCTGTAACCTTTGGAGGATACACTACAATCCATTTTCTGTTATCAACACTGCGCCAACCTATTTATTTTTAAGTTAATGAAAAAAATGCACCTATTTTCAGTGTCCCCCGGTGTGCACACAACCCAGAAAGTGACAAGCTGACAGAGCTGGTACAAAACGACTGGCTGCCCAGCCATTAGCCTCCTATTGCAAAAGCCCAGGGGAGAAAGAAATCACCAACTCCAGCAGCATCCCCCGATGGCACACTGAATGTTGTCAGGCATTGGGAAACTCATGTCCCCTACCTGAGGGTCTCTCTTGCCATAAACTCAAATTCCCAGGCAGGCACAAGTACAGAGCATTGTGGTATCTGAACACGATGGGAGAGGACCCAAAGAGAACCTGCTCAGGAAACCAGTCCTCAAGCATGAAACCATATAAACATGGACTAATGGTTGTGCAGCTCCCTTGCTCCTGTAGACTGGCTCAGCTCATGATAACTAAGCCATGTGTGTTTGGCTCTAAAAGATCAAATCATGGTGAATCTTTCCTGTTATTCAAGGCGCTCCTCTGGTCTTGACAGTTCCAAATTCAAGATCAGCCCCTTAACTATAGACCTCAGTGTTTGCAATGCTCTGACAAAATTGTGGGTTTCAGTTATTTACTGAGGTAGTGAAAATCACCCAAAGCATCTTTATAATCTTAAAAATGATCCAGCAAGGTGAGGAATATGCAGGCATGTGGCCAAAGCAGTTAAATCTTCTTGAATGTTATACCAGAGGTACCTTGGCTGCACTCAAAATAAAAACTAGTCAGTTTTGTCACTTTTAACATAATGTAACCCATTAACTTTCATCACTGTTCTGGGTAAATAGTATGTACACAGGATATAACTGAAGAAATTACGGACACATGTTGCTGTTACAACACTGATTGAAAACTACAGGCCAGAGCATCCGAGTGTAGCAAGGCTTCTTCATTCCCAAGATCTCCTCCTCACTTCTGATGTAAATTCTCTGTCCCAAGGCTGCCTTTAACGTACATGAGGTTTGTGTACGTGTATATTATATATATATAAATAAGCACGCTCAGAGAATAATGAGCCCTGAGAAATACACTCTCCCAGCACCCTCTTGGGAGGGTGAGGTTGCTGAACGCAGCTGTTTTCATGATTCACATCCTCTAAAATCTACACTTTCTGTGCCTGGCCAGGTGAAAATGCCAGGTAAAAAAGGGAAGCTTGTAAATCTGCTTAGCTGTTTCCTTCTGGCAAACTGCCTCTCTCTTCTTTACCTCTACTGGTTAAGCACCAAGCACTTCGCAAGACTGAAGACTGGAAAGTACATGTCATTTCTCCTACCTATAAATAACACCAGTCAATAAAATAAAGGCAAATAAAAGTAGTAAATGATATTTATTTCTAGTCTTATTTTATCCAGAACACATTTTTCTCAGAATTTCTGATGTGCTCCTCTAGCCAGGGCTGCCTGTGCCAGTGCGACAGCAACCTCCCTCCCACCCCCCTCCATCCAGCTCATTATCCGCTGTCTGACAGAAGCAAGCGCCAGGTGCTCTACAAAAAGGCACATGAAACGCTTCAGCAAGACATTAGAAAATCACCTGCCTAAAAGGAAGAGTTTCTTTTCCTCCTGTCACCGTCACCAACAGACTGATACAAACGTGGAATTAAAAGGTCGCCAGTTCTTCAGAAGTCCTGTTACTGGAGAAATGAAACCTATAACCACATCTGGATACTCTATTTCCACTCAAACACCCAATGCATCAGGGCTAATGGGGCTGAATTTTTACCTCTGACCTTGGCCCTTTGGTCTTCCCTTTTGGGAAAGCATCTCCACAGCCCTACAGCCAGTTGGCAGAAACAGGGACATTGCCAGATTGAGACTCATATTTTGTGGCTTTGAGACCCATGTGTTCTAAGACCTTATTGTCATGGCACATTGTGACAGCAAGTTCTACAGGTATTTGCAGTATAAGCAGGATTAGTTAATTTGTTGACACTTACCAACAAGGAATGGCTGCACAACCTGCATTATTTCTTTGGTAGCTCACAGCTGTTCTCGACACCATTTGAGGACAAAATAGACAAAAAACCCTCCAATTAGTCAAGTGTAAAATTCTAAAGTACAACCTACCTTTGGAAGCTTCTGTGCCGAGTGGATTTTCCAAGATGTCTGTCATATCTTGGTTCCAAGCATCCTTCACAGCAGACTTGGATACCTTCCTGTTGTTCAGGCTTTGCTGTGGTCGAAAGTTATTCCTCAGGTACTCCACAGACTTGACATGGTCTTGCTGCTCAGTGGTGAAGATGGAGTAAAATGCCTCCAGCTGATCGCAGCCATCATGGCAGGGGAGAGAAGGGACGTTAATTAGAAAAACAATGCGGGTGGCTGATAAGACATTAAAATGGGAGGAAGTAAAATGTTGATGCCAAGACTGATAAACCACAGGGGAAGTCAGACTGCCCACTGAAATCATTGCCAACCACCTTATCTCGGCACAGGGCTTATCCTGCCCAACATGGGAGAAGGCTGCCTAGAACCTGTGGACGTCTGTCGTTGGCAAAGAAACATTTGCCCTTAGACCCCTTGTTTGGAAGGATTTTGTGTGTGACACAGCCTTGTCAAACTCTCCTCACTGCTGGCACCGTTTTGTTTCACAATATGGCGTCAAAAAGTGCTTCCAGGTCATTCCACACCAAGAGCTTTCTCCTGGATAAGGCAATGCTTCCTTATCTCCAAATACCTTACGAAGTTTAGCTGCCAGGCTAAGCTTCACAGACAGCTCGTGCAGCACTCTTAGGCACAACTAGCATACACTCCTCTGGGAATAAGTTTCTTCTGTTGGATTCAGATCTGAGCTATTTATAAGAAAACGTATTAACCTGTAAGAAAGAACTGTAATTGGAAAACTTTTCTGTTACTTCGTATCTTAGTGTTTCTTAGGAAAAAAAAAATTCTAGCAAACTAAGGTGAAAATATTTTCAGCTAATGTTTTTCTCACAGCTATCAAGGTTGGTACAGCATTTACTGTTACCTTGTTATCATTCAGGACAAGAACTAGAATTAGTTATGCTGCTGCTGGAAAGACTGAACAAGACAGAGAAGAGAAGGAATCAGTCCTGATATTGTTTGCATCACATCAGTTACATGTATTGGTAGTATGGATTTTGGGAGCACAGAATCTGGCCCAGGACTTCAAAAAGGGACTTGAGTTACATTCATACCTTAATGACAGGTGAAACTTACACACTTTTCATTAAGTGAGTCTTATGGAGAAGCATGTGAGCCCCAAAACTCACAACTAGAAGAATTACCATGGCAGCCTCAGTTGATAGTACTGATAAAAATAATCAAAGCAAGGTGTAACAGAGCAGGTAAGCATCCTCCACTGACTAACGAGGCACCCACTTCCATGATTGAATTTTCCTTCAAACCAGTAATCTGAGCTCCCTTCAGCAGAGGGACAGCAGGGGATGAGCAGGGAGGGGTGACCACCAGTGACCAGTTCCCACTGCAGGCAGGGAGCTCAGGTGCCACTTCCAGAGCTCAGGTGTCACTTCCAGAGCTCAAGTGCCACTGGCCAGGCTTGCAGGTACTGATGGTGGGATTTGGATTGTACTTTTCTTCTGCATCTTATACGAATGCCTTACACCCAGGTTCTCAACGTAATTCTGATTCTTTCAAAGAAACATCTTGAAAAATCTCAGAAACCATTTCCTAATTATTAGCAGGACCCCTGCAAAAGCATAGGAGAATGGATTAAAAAAGGGGTAAAGGGACTGACTTACACTTTTGTATTAAGGAAAAAACCCCAACAGATGATCCTGCTACACCCTTCTACAAAAGCACAGATCAAATGCTTGTGTTTATTTACATAACTTTTGCACTTCATGCACTGAAGCAGTTTTGATGCAGCCAGCTAACAGGGCTTAAGGTGACTTTATAAAAGCTCAAGAACTTGGGTAGTAACTGCTTCTCTGAAGTCAGGTTTCTAGGCTTAGACATCTATGACATTAATTGAATTTTTAAACTTTCAGATAGAACTTTTAAAATATTTTCTTCTGCCATGCTACCTTGGGGAGATATAATTGCATTTTAACAACTGCCAATTCAAACATGATTTTTAACCTTCCACTTTTTATGTGTTGAAGTATATATAAGCCATTTCAACCTCACTTTCACTATAAAAATATTATCACGACAAATGAGAAATTAATTTATCTATAGCTGCCAGAAAAAAAATTCTAAGATCTGCAGTCAAGGAGCTACATTCATGCTCTTCAAGGAGTACAAGAGCTCCTGTTCAGAAGAAGCAATTAAAAGCTCTTGTAAAACTATCGTAGATACAGGGAAACCTGATCTAAAACCCTGAGTCATGCAATTACAAACCATTAAAGCCTGATGTGTAGCTTTCTAAGGGTTGGATATACAAATGGCAATTAAAAATACTGAAACTGTTATGCACAATGAGCTACTCCAAGGTATGCACTACGAGAGATAATGCCATGCTTTGGGTCATTGAATGCACTTAGCTTTACAATGCATCCGCAGGGTGACACAGCTTGTCCTGGTTTGTTGTCTAATTATCGGGGAAGATGATGATGATGGAGGACGGAGAATAAAAGAGAGAAGCCTTCACAAATGGACCACTTCAGTACTGTCCTTTTTCCAGCAAGGTATTTTGCACAAAGGCAAAAATTTAATTGGAACAGCAACAAAGCTTAAACAATATCCCTGTCATCCCCTGGGATTACAGGCTGCTTCACAGGGTTTGCGATAAAGAAGGTTAAACTATGGCAATGGATTATGTTACACTGTTTCTGTTAGAGGAACAAATAATAATCATAGCAGTGGCAGGGTGGCAGGCTCTTAAAACACACAGATCTAGAGCTGCCGGGGAGGGGGGAACACTATTATTTATTCCACATGTGTTGTAGTATCAATGAAAGTCTGTCTACACACAGAATTCCCAGCCCTTCAACCACACACACATGCACAGGGCAGCACAACGCCAAATTTTAAAGGCTTGATTTGGCACAGTTACTGCTGTACAGGACAGGAAAGGAGCTATGCCAGGATAAAGCACCTTTATAGCAACAGCCGAAATTGGTATTTACCAGTTTATTTGCATTTGGTACAAAAGAAAAAAGAAGTCATGACCCACCTGATTCACACACAGGGTATAAAACTGAGCGTGGGCCAGGCCTTGCAGCCACCAAATAATAAACAGTAAACTTATTGATGTAGTGAAAAGCTACAAGGGATTGCAAGTATCCTGCAGGCAAGGACAGAATTCAAAATGATCTCGACAATCAGAGAAATAGCCTGAAAAAAAACAACGGGTCTGATTCAAAGAGGACCATGTGCAGAGTCCCAGGCTCCAGCCAGAACCGGGGGCTGCCTGGGGGCACGATGTGCTCAGCACTGCCACAGAGCTCCAGGGAAAGCCTCCAGCAAAAGAGTTCCTGCTGACCAGGAGCTCAACACCGGCACAACCATCACACTTTTGTGAAACAGGCAAAATAACACCAGGATGGGTGGCTGGAGCCATGAATCCTGACATGTCCCTCAGCCTCTGGAGGGCCCCAGCTGAAGCACTGCGACTGATTTTGAACACAGACTGTCAAAAAAAGATGAAAGAGTCTACGGGAGAAGCAATGAGACCTAGAAAACAGGAAAAAAAAGCCTAGAGCAGGGGTGCCTTCCGTACTTCTGAAACCTTTGAGCGCAGCATCTGTCAGTCAGGATCACCCAGTGAACTGTTCATGTGCACTTCACAGAATTACTGTATGTAAAAAGTTTTTTTTCAGTGGCTTATGACAGATGAATAAAAGGTAAGACTAAGTCCATCAGGTTGGTTTTCTAAAGACAACAGTCTTACAATGTCAAAATATACTGAACTGGCAAACATTTGACTTCATCTAGACACTGCTTTTATCAGGATAATTCTTCAAACCCCAGACACTGTGTCTATTTGCATTAAAAGCTGCTATGTGCTAATTTTAAAGATTTGTGCACCAGCTCTCTGAGCACATAATGGCAGCTTTACTGTGTTATAAAAACAGTTAAGCATGGAGAATTAATAGAAAGATGTCTTTTCTAATGTAATTAGTTCAAATTACTAAATCTGAGCAGAACTGAAATCACTCACTTTACTTTGAAAAGAAAGTTTCAATTAAAAAGAATAAAAAGGAACTCTATGTAACTATTTACACCATAGCTTAATTTTATCTTAACAAAAACAATACTAAATAAATCACTGAAAGGAAACTGGGTTTCATGTTGTACTGTCTTCTCAAGACTGATGGCTCATGTTCAGAAACAATATTACTTAAGAGAATAAAAAAAATCACCGACACTTCCTTTTTTGTCAACAGAAACATTTGGGTTCTCCACATTAAACCAGCAGGTTTTGAAAACACCGTCTTAAGGAGAGCAAACCAAGAGATGGGCTTTGCTGACAAAACAAACACACCTGATGGTAAGAAATGGGCACAGGCTTCCGAAAAACGATCCACTCCACGATCTCGCTGCAGGGAGGAGTCGTCAGGGAACCTGTGTAGCGGTAATAGCTCCCCAGCGACGTTGGCAGAAGTTCCCTCAGCACAAAGGGATCCAGAAAGGTCTCCTTCTCTGTGGGGAAGATTGACAAGCAAGATTACACTTTTTTTTAATGTGTCTTTAAAACAGACATCACATTGCTAACAAGGTGTAATGGCAACAACATATTTTATCATATATGTAATGAAAGATGGAAATCCCCTCCCAGGAAGGCTCTGTTGACGCGTGGTTTATTAAAAGAGCAGCCAAAATGCTAGTCAGCCCCATCCCAAACACACAGCCTCCTATTTTGAATGTGTGCAGGTGTGAAATGCACTTGCTACCCCACTGGTTTATGTGAGCACAGAAATAACTGTGCTGGGTGGTTCCAGCACTCAGCACATGGCTCTCCAGCTGGATGGCAGCAAGACAGAACCCAGTGGGACACGGCCAGGCCCAGGGCTCCTGTTTGCTGCTGCCTGACCAAAGAGCCCTGGGCAGCAGAACTGTGTCACCTCTGCCAGAGGTGGAAAGGGATGCAGGAGCAGAGTCCAATGCTCAGTGGATTGCTGAGATGGAGGAGGCAGAGCCATGCTGCTCAGTCAGTCTTCTCTGGGAGCTGCCAGGCAGCTGGGCTGAGGAGCAGGGACACAGGGCAGCGGGGCACTGCTGGAGCTCAGTCTGGGGCTCAAAGCAATGTCCAGCCAGGGCTCAGGCCAGCCTGCACCCACCCACGCTGGCACTGCCAGGAGCTGCAGACACAGCCTGCACTGCACCACAAAGAGGTGTCACAGGTAGAACTGCTGCCTCTTCTCCCAAATCCAAGAAAGTCCTTCCCAGGGTCTAACAGTCCGGGGACAAACCTCTTCCTCTGAGAAGCTCCCTGGACAGCCTGAAACGCAGACCTATGCACTAGAAGCATTTACCTTCGAGTAACAGTGACAAGCTGGTAATATTTAACATTGTGAAGAAAAATAAATAAACAAAAGGAGGGAACAGCTGCAGGCAAGGCAATTTCCCTGCCATCCCTGAGCATTTATCCTCTGCAATTCATGTTGACTCAGAGGCTGAGGTGCCCTCTCAGCCTGTGCAAAGGTGCTCACTGCCTCCAGGCAGGCTGACACGTGGGGCTCTCCCGAACATCTCTGCTCCTTACTTTTGATATCCTGTGTGCCTCCAACAGGAGTCCAGGCTTGGGCAGAGGGAACTCTTCTCTCTGCTCACAGAGCTGCTGAGCAAAGCCACAGCCACCCCCTCCCCGCCCCAACAGAAGGGAGAAGCAGGTGGGCTGGTGATTGACACACACGTCTCCCAAATAGGATGAAGTCTGCAGAATTCACTTCCACAGCATCCCACAGTCTTCTAGAAGTCTTGATCAAATCAGGAGTTGCCTAAACCTCTTAGCAGATAATTGGGGAATTTTTTAACTCCACTGCTGCTGCAAGGTGCCAATGATACATATATTTCAGATACTTTCTATTTTCTGCACAGTATCAACAGGGCTGCAAAATTTTCATAGCATTTACCATTCCACAATATGAGTAATTCTATTAAAGTCAAGGCAACACTACAACTTCTTAATGAACAATTCCTTTCCTTCTAATCCAAGAAGATTTCAACCACTTCTCCATCTTAAAAGAGGAAACAAACAAATAATAAACCAAATATTTTCCTTGTCATAGCATATCTCTGCGAGAAAAAGTGTGCTTACACAATAAATACTAAAATATATATGACTGGCAAAGTTCAAAGAGATTCTAATCAAGAAGTCATAATCACAGCAAAAGGTCGCATTTCATTTGATTGGCTCATTTTTATGCAGAAAAACTTGGTTAGAAACACTAAAAACTCAGTCACAGGAGTTGATTTCCAAATGCAGCACGCAAACCTCGACACTGGATTTCTATTTCAGAGCTGTCTCTCTCTGTATGAGCACTCAGCACACAGTGGGCCACGATGAATCCCAAGGAGTGTTTGAATACGCCAACATCCCCTGCAGTAGCAGGCAAGGGCTGCACATGAAAGTGATGGGATGCAGAGGCACATTTTGAAAAGTGCTTCTCTCTCGAATTTGAGAAAAAATGTTACAGTTAAAATTAACAATTTAACCATTTCTGACTTTCGTAACCTTTTAATTAGAATGATGGAATCACATAAGATGCTGGATAAATGCTCTCTGCAAAACCACAAATATGGTATCCCTTCATCAAAGGATGGCAGGAGAAGGAAGCTCATTTTACACTTTCAAGGATTTTTGTGCCATATGCTGACAATATTATATTTTAATAATTAATTGTTCATCAAAGGAAAAGATGAAGAACAGGGATGCTAAATTCAAAGTTATTCAAATTGCAAAAATGAATAATGCATGACTTTTATATTAAATACACACTGTATTAAGTAGTCTACATTTCATCCAACTCTGTCTTTCATTTTTAAACATTTTGAACTACAATATGAATAATCAAGTAAAGGAAGCTTATTTAGACAGAGAAATACCTTATTTGAATGCAAACTGGAAGTATCCGACTATGATTAATTTTTGGTTATCAATTAGGGAGGGTTTTTTCCTAAGCACTTGGGAAGTCATAGTCAGCTGTGAAAAAGGGTATTTCTCAAGGAAAAAGTAGCTTTGCTAATACACAGTTTAAGTAGGGCAGGGTGTACTCGATCTAATTTTTCATGGCTACAAGCAACGCTCTAAGTTTTCATTAATGAATGCCAAAGATTAAAATGAAAAAATACATATAATTGGATTAAAATGACTACTAAAATAGATGATAATCAATTGATTATGCTTTAATAACGTAACACTTTTGAAAACATATCATTCTTTTGTATCGCTTGCCATCTAGATGCATAGTGCAGAGTTTTAGAAATCAGAGGCACAAAGATCTTCACGTGAAGCTTAAAGAAAAAGGGACTTAGAGACTCCAGTGTCTGCCTGCCATAT
Organism: Acanthiza pusilla; assembly: GCA_036630365.1. Classification (NCBI taxonomy): domain Eukaryota; kingdom Metazoa; phylum Chordata; class Aves; order Passeriformes; family Acanthizidae; genus Acanthiza; species Acanthiza pusilla. Next base: position 7,675,725 of record JAXCHO010000001.1, read on the forward strand.
CCTTCAAGAGCATATTGAAACAGTAAATACCATGAAATTAAAGTTCCTAAGAGCTTGAGACAGTTTCAAAAATGGCATTTTGAAGTCATATCACTTTTAAAGATTTCAACCTTAAGTCAGTTATTGTTGTTGGTAAAACTGTAAGGAGAATAATTTCTAAGCTAAGCAAGAACATTCACTCATTAGCACAGAAATATTTTATACATATATACATATACATACTCACACACACACATGTGTGTATGTATATATGATTCCTACTAAATGAAAAAGAATAAAGTTGGAAATAATAACAAACCTTTCTTCACTGTCTTTTATGACCAGCTCCTATTTCCCATTTAGAGTGCCTGGGATGGGCATGACCTGTGTCCAGGAGGCTGGGAACAGACTGAGTGGAGTGAGCAGTTTCTAGGAGGGAGAAAGTGGATGAGGCTGGAAACTACATGATTGATGAGACAGCATTTGCCGACAGGTACCAGGAAATAACTGGCAGACAAAAGCAATAAAAGACAGGAAAACAAACGTGTTCACCTGCAAACACGTGTGAACCACTGCAATCAATGCTGCAAAACCGACCTGTGAGCCACCTGCTCATCCTCACACATGAACCAGAGCCCTGCAATGGCCTCTTCTGCTGCTCCTTGTCCTCTCATCTCAGCACCTGAGCACCCAGGTAGAAATACAAACAACCAAGAAAGCAGAGCCCCAGAGATGGTGATGCTGAAGACAGGCCCTGGAATTACAGAGCATTCCTCTGGGAAAGAACAATAATCTGCTGCTGCTACCAGTGCTCCCAGGTGATGCAGCAAAGAGCAGCATCCAAAACATCCACTGAGATGCCCCACTAATGCAGACAGTTTCATCCACAGGTAACAAACAACAAAGCTTTATTTACAGCACCAATGCTCGGAAAAACATGGCCACTCTAATGCCTCAAAGGTAAAAATAGCAAGCACCACAGATTCATTGTTGACCATTAAGACAATGAATGTGGCATTTGAAATACTGAGTGTTCCACAGCGTGAAAGGACAATATTGTATTTCAGCTCTTACATTCACAACAAACAATTAACCAAGCCAGCTGGTAACATATTTGACCTTCCGATACAACATTCACATCTACCGCTTGGTCTGTCTCCCACAAGTGCAACGTGAAAAGTCACACCCAGCGTATTCTTTGTTTGGGCTGAGAAATCTCCCTGGCATTTTGCATGGGACAAAGGGCCATTTTCTGTACAACCTGACCCCAACGCAGAACAACTGCAGACATGCTTTAAAAGCGTGACCTATTTACACTCTTTGTCAAGTCATCACCACTAGGTCTGAACTAATACTAAATTGTTCACAATAGTTTACTGAGAGGAGGAAAAAATCAGATCTTGAACCAGATACCAGCAGTGGATCTCCACCAACTACTGCAGTTTTCACAAGCTGGTACCAACAAATATTATATCGAAAGAGCCATCAGTTGAACATTCTGCCTTCAAGAACTGACTTGCTAAAAATATATTCTGTAAATCACTGGATAAAGATACACGTGAATTTTAACCAAATCACTGCAGAGTAAGAGGCTTCTTGAGATATGCAGGTAAACAGCACACAATTATCTGTGATCAAAACTCTTTTAAATCTAACAGGAACTTGGATTGGACATCACAAGAAAATAACTATATGCCAAGTCCATTTATATCTCATGGAATGCTTTGGGACTTTCATCGTGATTTTCTGTAAGAAAACAGGAACTTGGCTGCATTGAAAAAAATATCTTAAAATGAGCTTATTTCCAAAATTAACGTATGTGCAGTGCCTGATAGGTACCCGGCTACACTTTGAATAACTGAAATCTGCAATACCAATATGAAGAGCTTTGAAAGTCTCCCAAATTTGTTAAACAATGTTATTGCCAATTTCATTTTCACAATGAGCCAAGACATTCTAAAGCTTCTGCATTCAAACATTTAAAAAGCAAACACACAAAAATAATCAAAAGGACACCATGTCGCACACCCACTGAGCCAGAACTCCCATATAAAGCAGGCAGCAAATCACAGCCAAGGACCAGACTCATGGGGGTGATTTTAAAGATGAGATTACAAATATTATATATTACTTTAAGTGAGAGGATCATCAGATGAGTACTTGCTGTGTAAATCCTGCAAGAAGAGCAGTATCTGACAGTCCTCTGTACTCAGGGTAATTCTTGTCATTTATTGTGCAATTATTTTTCTCACTTTTATTTAGGTTTTTTAAAAAAAGAGCCTCTGCTGAGCAATGTAAGGAGCTGTAAGGACACAGAAAGCACAGCATGGCAGGGAGGAGGGGAGTGAGATAATAACACAGTCCTGCAGACTAATTTAATCTCAGACAACCAGTGAGTGGTACAAAAAAACACGAGGAAAGAATAAAAAAGGCACGTCTCTTATTCACAAAAAAAACATTTCCATGCCAGGTGTTGGGCTCAGGCTTAGTTTTTTTCATTCCCTTTCTTAAAACAGCTTAGGAGGAAAAGCTTTAGCTGCAGAGAAGAGGTCTTAACTCTTTAAAGAAGGAAAATGTTATTCTGAACCTTTCATGCTTAAGCAGTGCTGATGCAGAGCCATTCTAGACTGGGATGAGACTTCTCCAGGTTTCACAAAACCTGCCCTGAGGCAGAGGTATATGAGGTTGGACAGGCATGGAAACAAAGAAATACAGAATAAGCACCAAGGAGAGGACGAAAAAGAAACTATGACAAAGAGTTTAGAGGAGAGGAGGATCCCTGGAAAAAGCTGGACCCTAGCAGAGGCTGAAGTGAAGCAGAAGTGCCAAGAGGAGCATGGATTGTTCACATCTGCTCCAGCAGAGCCAGAACAAAACCACATGTTCTCAGACCCCCCCCAGCCCTCTTTTCTCAGCAAACATCCCCAAAACCCATCAGCATAGCATCCAGCTTCTGCTCCCCACAGATGCTTTGCTCACATTCAGCACCAGCTTTAATTCTTAACTTCTAACAACTGCAATCTTTTTTTGTTCGTTTGAATTAGTTTTTCTGGGCAATCTATGAATTCTCTGTCAGCTCGCTGGTCTTTACTCAGCCGTGGCCAACACTGCTTTCTGCAGAGCAGACAGGTGAAGGACCAGAGATTTCCAACACTTCCACCATTCATTCCTTCAAATGATGCAGACTCCTGCAGCTAGGCACAGAGCTGCCCTATATAAAGGTGTGAACTTATCACCTCTGCTCTCATCTTCATTTCCCACTTCCCTCCTCCTCCCCTTTGCTCCATAGCAGTCGTGTCCTGACCCCTTTCACAGGGCTACGCTGACTGCGAACACAAGAACAGATCAGAAAACAAAGGAATATATCCAGATCATCCCTGAGGAAAAAGAAATGCTCCTCCACGTTTCCTTCTCAGTTTAATGCATCGTGCTGCTCTCCCTTTGATGGCCCGCCCTTGCTCCAAATTGAGCTGCTGTTTTCTTCAAAGTTTTACTTTCAAAGATGAGGTCCCACGGTATCACATCTCACCCTCACCCCTCTCCTCCACTTTTCTTCTCTACAACCCCATGATATTTAGTGCAGAAGGCAAACAGCTTGTCATGTGGCGTTATGGTTAAAGCTAAAAACAAAAGAAAAAACCTGTCACGGTGCTAATGGTGTTTTCTTGTTATTATGCCTGCTGGTGTGATAGATCCACAGGGTAACTAACACCATCTAGATTGCTTCTTTTTTAGTGCTGATTTATTTTAACAGGTTATTCACTGATTTTTCACCTAGGACAACTGGAGAGATGTGTAACATATTTATTCTCTATCCTTTTTCATTATTAAAGCAGTTGTTTCCACTGTATTTTGGTAGCTTCTCCCCAGCAAGCCCAGACGCTTTCGTGGTCACTTGCCTGACCGCTCCTGGCCCATCTCAAGGGAGATCCAAGACTACACTCTGCTCCATGCTGAGTTCCAGTTACAGCTTTTTAAGACTTTCCCAAGCTCCCTCTTAAATAAACAAAGGTTCCTTTCCTCCCCGCACCCCACCTCATGTTCACAAAGAAGCAACAGATGCCATTGATTCACTTTGTACCTAAGCTTTTGATCTGGTAGCACTTTGATTTTCAGTGCTCACTTTTGACAAGGAAGGGAATAAGAGCCCCATTTTTGTGACATTAATAGAGCCTTTTCTGCTGTGGTAATTTATTTGTGCTCTGCTAATAATTTTCTGCTGATCCATGTAGATTCCTGATGACAGCCACAGAGAACAGGACAGAGTGACAAAAACATGGTTTCCATAACCCTGAAATCTTTTCCAGGGGCCTGGGGCAGCAGGGGCTGCTGTCCCCTCTGACAATACTTTGCCTGCATGGTAAAACAGGACTGAGGTCCCGTGCAGAGCACCCGTGCCGGGCTGGGAAAAGGTGAATTTCACAGAGCCTCCAGCGCTGGGTGCTGCCCCAGGACTGACATCAGGGAAGAAGACCAATTTAACGCCTTGCAGGCAGCTGGTAAAAACAAGGAAAAGGCAGCTCTAAGAGGCTTATAGACAAAACGGTACCAAAAAGGAAAAATCAAAGACAGCGAAAGTGGGAAAAGCAATGTTTCTGTGCAATAGCTCCATCCTGCCAGGTGCTCACCTTGCTGGAGCCTGTGGCAGACAAAAGCTTTGGTAGCCATTATAATGCAAATCAACTGTTTAACACATAACCTGGTATTTCAGTCCCCTATTCCCACAAGGGCACAATCATTCTCTCAGAGGCCTCTCAGCCCTTGCACAAGAGCAGCTCCTTCCTGCCCTGTGATCCTCAGCATCAGGAGGATGGACAAGGGGCAGAGAGGGGCTCCGGGCAGGGCACCCAGCCGAGCACATCAGCAGCAAAGCAGGGACAGAAGAGCCAGATCTGCAGCACCAAGACTGCCCCGTGTGCGGTGCAAGCACAGCCAAGCACCAGTGACCTTTTTAGCTATGATCCAACCTCAATCAACAACATGCATCACCCATCCCACCAGCACCAGCGCTGCTGATGACCCTTCCCACCAGCTTTCATGATGAGAAGAGCATTTGAAGAGGAGCCAAAAAAGACCCCCAGCAATCAGAGCTGAAAGACACTGGCAAGTCAGCATCAGAAAATCCAAATCGCACCTGCTCGTACCCTGTCCCTTCTCCAGGGAGGGCTGCCTGCTCCCAGCTGTCAGTCTCGGGTGGGCTCCGTGGCAGACGCACTCGCCACGTGCCCCGCGGCAGGGAAAGCAGGAGTGAGAAGAGCAGGCACCTGGCGGGCGGGAGGTGTGAGAAATCCTTGGCAGAGCGCAAAACCAAAAGCAATTTTAAAATCAGCAACAAGCATTTGACAGCTCCTGTAAGAGCCTCCTCGGTGTTCCTGTGCCGCTCTACGCGGGCGGATGCGGGAGCTGGGGAGCGGTGTGGGAACATCCTGTTCAGCAGCAAGAACATGGGGCAAACCCCAAAGTATTATCATCGTTCCAGACATCATTAGGCAGCTTGGTACACCACAGTTTTCCTTCCAGCTAAGAAACTTTATACGGTTGCTTGTGAAAAATTAAGTTTAATGTGACATTAAGATTCTACAAAATTATGCCTGGAGATGAGGAAACAAAGTCAACTAAGTAGCAACTAAGCCTGTATTGATTTTTATGTGTATGTTTTTCTATCATTGTTACTAAGCTGGTGACACTGTGAAGGGCACAATTATTTATGTTCCATCAAATTAGTAAGTAATTCAAATCCCTGATGAAATATCAAGCAAAAATTGCTTTCACTTCTACAGAAAGTGCTTCTGACTTTGGAAATGTTCGCATACCCCTGGAAGGATAGTGTAAGAATACAAGAACTTCACAGAAAAAAAGAAAAAGGATGCAAAAAAATGAAAAACCCAGCTCATTACTCATGAGTACCATCTCTATATCTACCTGTGTGTCACCAGATCTGTCACCATTATGGGGACAGGCCAGTGTGGGATCCCTGTAAAGTCGAATCCCCATTCAGGACCAGACCTTCTAGTAAAGGACAAAATGAGGACGATGAGGGTTTGCGTGGGTGTGCAATTCCCATGTTGAAAACTCAACGACTGCAAGAAAGGAGTGACTGTTCAGCACAACCCAGGAAGGATGCTCTGCCAGATGGAGGGAGAGGGACAAGAAAACCTCAACATTTCTATGTATTCTTAATTTTTACATTAAATGTATGTGCCTCTGTATTGTGACAACCACCTAAAACCAGCATGGTAATGGAAATGTTACAAAATGTAAAGAAACTTAAGGTTTCAATTTTGCCTCCTTTTGTTGGAGCCCTGCTTCATCCAAAGACTCTGTTCAAAAGCCACAAGAGTTTTCCACTGTATTTCAGCCAAAAAGTCCGTGTTGCCTTAGGGTTCCAGTTGAATGCAGCCAAATGGAAGGCAGGAAGGAGCTTTTCAGATAAATTCATAAAAATGTGCTCATGTAAGATGTAAGTAAATCACATCAAGAAAAGAAATGCGAGCATCTGGAATAAAACCCTCACATCTTTACTATTATTCTACATAATAACATTAAAAGCAAGATATGATATGAGAATTCTTCACTGAAGCGTTCTATCAATATTTAAGTTACAGAGAACGATCTCTTTGAACAACTGTTTTGCAGGAGGAAATTCCTTTACTCCAACCACGAAATGAGCCTTAGAAAAGGCCTTTAATCAGGGCCTTTGAAACAGGAAGGAAAGCATGATTTTCCTCTTTTTCTTCCTAAATGTTTTGAAAAGGAAACAAGCTATTGAAATATATCAAGTGATTTCCTTCACTTGAAACACTAGCAGACTTCTGTGCATTGTGCGCAAAACAAAAATAAACTCCTTTTATCCACCCAGACTTTGCTGTGGGTAAGACAGCACGGAGATGGACTGATCATTATGTGGTCAGGGAATCACAGCCTCGGCACCGAGTCACATCCTACCCAAACAATTATTTTTGGGAATGGAATAATCCTCTACGGAGACACCAGTGTGATTAGCCATAAGTGGCTGTTTTGACTGTGAGGAGCAAGAGAGGGAGCAGAAAAACCTGATGAGGTGGCTAAAACACTGTGTGCTTGCAGGGAGTTGGGAGTCTTGGAATGGAAAGCAGGTAAAGAACAAAACTAAAAAGGGACCCCGGTCCAGTTAAATGGCAGCTTGGCTGCAGCGTCAAATTCCACAGACATTGAAAAAACCCTTGCAGCCTAACTCATCCCAGCCTTGCTTTTGCTGGCCTGTTTTGTTACCCAGTGGGAGCGAGGCAATAACTTCTATTTTTGTGGAAAACAACACCACTCTTTCAGCTTGGTGTGTTGTTTTTATTTCACGGCAGAACACTGCAATTTGTAAGCAGCAAAACCTAAGGAAAATGCTCTAAATGAAGGACTTTATGGCATGTTACCATTTAACCCGTTTTTCACTGTGTTTCGATTTATTTGCCTTCCCAGTTGCAATGTTAAGTGATTCTGAAAGTAGAACAATTAATCCAAAATCCTATTTGTTTTAATCTAACACTGTCAACTAGTTTTAGGTTTGCAGTCAAGAGAGAAAAAATGTCTGTTAAGCTCTACAGCACTAGCTAATGTCTAAAGACAATCCTCAGAAAGGTGCTAAGATATTTTATCACAGCACTATAGATGGGACGGAGATTTATTATTGTACTGAGCACCATTCCAGCAGATGCCTCTTGAATTACAATGAGATTATTAAAACTTTACAAATCATTATATTAAAACCTGACAAGAGTACTTTGGGAACCAGAGCATCTTGATGTCATTGCTGGTGATGCATTACCTGTGGTAAGGCTTCAGGAAAATTCCTAAGTAAAAAATTGGTTATAAAAGTATAAAATATATTAATATTTATTTCAGTACCTGCTATAAGTTCAAGGATAATAGGTATATGCATCAGAACAGCTGAATGATCGTATTTATGTCAGCATTAGAAAGATGTTCATCTGCTGCAAAGTTTAATTAATTTTCATAGATAGTTAATTTTCTGTTTCATTATCAGCTCCCTAAATTTGAAAGACAAATAATTTATAAACAAATAGAAACTTCAGAGAGGTGTATTTTTAGAGCAAACAGAAGATAAATAACAGAGTGAAGCATCCACGCTGCCTTCGAAGTTCTAATATGAATGATAGATTGCAGCAGGTTGTGATTGATAACTTAAGCATTCTGGAACACTGACTGAAAAGAAACAAATTGTTTACTGTTCACCCCAAACCATTCTCAGGTAACAAATGACTCTGATATTTACCAATCAAATAATGGCTGTGATGCCCTTAAACATCAGTGAATGAGGAATGTGTGGGCTCACCGTGTCCTTCCAGGGGTGACCTGATCCCTTAAGGACAATATTGCTGCCCTTCTCCCTTCCCAAGAAGTAGAAAGTTTAAGCAGCTACTTACCATGATGTACAACGCCCTTCAACCCATGGATAATGGGATCCAGTGCTGAATTGTCCCTCTGACTGACCTACATGCAAAGGATACAGGATTGGTTACATCTACTCTGGCATCAGGCAGAACAGTCTCAGATTAATCTTCTAAAGAGAAAAAAAAAGAGATGTTATCTAACAAGCTGCTTAGTTCTCACATTTACAATGGATCTTCACCAAATGCCAAAGGTACATGGTGTAACAAAATAAAGTGAGGAAGGTTAAATCAAGAAAAAAGGCATCCTCCAAATTCTTTAAAACATTAGCCCAATTATTGGCCCTGCAAAGCCTAAAAACACACAGCTGATTTTTCTCCATCTATTTCTGCTTTCATAGAGGAAAACTGCAGTGATAAACAGAAGTTATCTCAGACCAATTCATTTCTTACCGACACAGCCATAAATCTGGTGCTGCCACTGCAGTCAGTGAAGCTGGACCTCTTTCAGCCCTAATGGAGTTGGACCTTGGCATCTCATTGCTATTCATATTTTAAAGTTTATTTAATTTAGCATCACTTGGGCAGAGGAAAGGGAAAAAAGCTCTGTGAGAGGATCTAGAAAAAAATCACCAATTTTTGACAGTGTAATTGTCTGCATTGCCAAACCAAAACCTGCAACTTTCCTTCCATCACCCAGAAATTGCCCACGTCCTCCACAACAGTGAGATCAAGCACCAGAGAGAGGAAAGGCAACAGGAAGGATTAACCCTGTTGAGCTCCACGACTTCCAAATTAAACTCATCACTTCAGTCACTTACTTGCACACAGCCAAGGAATTTACGAGCAATAATGTAATTTTTTCAACCTTTTTCTTCTTCAGAGGTATTGTAGGAATAAGTCACAATTTCTGTGAACATGTTCCATTATTTAAGATACTTGCCAATTTACTTTTGGGAGATAAATACTGCCATGTGTCTAATTCATGGGGTACTTTCTTCCATTTTTTCCCCACCAGTCAGCTTCAGAACCTGAGCAGCGTTGATAATTTCTGGATGGACTGCTCCCAATGGGCAACACATCAGATGCAAAGGAGCTCCTCTGAATTTTACTGCCTGCTGATGACCTCAATGTCATGAGGCAAAACAAAGTTTAATCACATTATGGCTGTGTATTAACGTATTTGGAAAGGAGTGCAGACAAAAGAACACCCTGAGGAAGGACCTTGTGCCCAGCAGGGAACACAGTGATGTGTGAAGGGCAGAACCAGCTTGGAGCTGTTCCTAGGAGGAGGACATCACTGACCACAGCATAGCCAAAAAATGCATTGTAAAAATATTACAAATTTTAATGGCCTGACAAGAAAACTGAAATCCACTGCCCAAGTTTCACAAGCACAAGTGCCTCTCATCTTGCCCTTCCTCCCCATAACTAAATAGGAATCTTACAAACATCATTTTCTTCTTAGCCAACTGCACTGTGATAAACCACAACAAACCACCTTTCTGTTTTCTCTTTATTTGCCCTTTGAACTATTCTGCTGTGTTCAGGACACATTCTCATGCACTTCTCTAGAGACAAAATGGTTTGGTGCTGTAAATGGAAATTGAAAATCCTTTCCTCATCACAGTACTCCAGAAGTTGCAATGATCATCTAGGGCAAGAAATGCAATAAAATTATCAAAGTAGCAAAAGCAGCTTTGAAATATATACGGCTTAGATGTTACTGGACATACCACCATTAGCCCTGAAGGCTGCAAGCTCTTTGAAGCGTGAACTTTTATATGCCCAAAGGGGTGCTCTGTACACTCTGGATCCTGTATAAATAATAATCACAGTACAGTGGACCCAATGACCCACTTTGTAGGTTCTGCCCGGCAGCTGACAAATCAAAAAGAAACACTAAAAATACAAAGCCTGTTGCGAGACACATTCCCACATCTTTTCCATTTATCCATGTTTCTCCAACCATGGGCACCATTGAAAAAAAAATCATTAAAATGCTACCAGCATTTAGTAAGTACAAGAATGTAAGAAAATCTTGCTCTGGACTTAGACAATGTTTTATTTATTGCTGCCTAACCATAAGCGGTACAGAGTTTTATTTTGTTTACTTTGGTTTTATTTCTGGTGACAGCTGCAATCAGTTTGAAGAAAGCAAATAGACAGAAAGAATCATAAAGGTTAGAACTCTTCCTTTTGGGATTTTGTGTCAAAGTAGATCAATCCTTAACCTCAGCCCCGGCAGCGCCCCTTTAATCTGCTGAGGTGGTGTGACTGTATAGATCGAGCCACGCAGCCTCTTTGATAGCACATTCTGCAAATGTGCTGTGCTCTTCAACAGCACAAAACCAACAGGCACAGGATTGCTTTGGAGGCTGGAAAGCAAATGTTCCATGCATCTGTAATCTTGTTTTCTCCGGGGATATGGGGAGTGGGATCTCATGTTTCTTTAAAAATCACATTCAAACAAGTACCACTTGCAGAAATGTCAGTTCAGACCTGCATGGGATAGAGCTTTATTTTCCTTTCACATGCTTTCCTTTTTTTTTACCTTATATTCACACACAGCTCTCTCACACTTCAGTGCAACTGTTTCAGAATCTGGGCAAGACCATTCGAAAAGTGACCAAAAGTTTTCTCATTTTGTGGAAGGGTTCAGACTTCAGAACAGAAGTTTTCTTGCATCTTTTTCTTCTTCAAATTCTTAAAAAAACTTAAACCTCCACCTTGAATTTCATCTCTCCCTTTTTTTTTTTTTTTTAACTTCTATGTATCCTTTTTCTTCCTGTGTTCACAGAAAAAAGGAGGTTTCTGAAATCCAAAATGTCAAGTTCCGTCCCCATTGCTGCACATATCTGGTTTAACTGGCCTGCAGCTACCACGCTGGTTGAGATCAGAGATTCACCCGTACAAGAATCCTGCCTCTGATAACAGCTGATACTTAAAAGAAAGGAAGAGGGGAAGAAAAAAAAAAAGGCCAGGAGGAAAAAAGGACAAAGATCTCCAGAATAAGAAGTGTCCTTCTGACCTGCTTTATGATTCCCTGTCATGAAGCTTGAGCTTATATCCTCCTACAAACTGTTTTTAACTTTCTTTGTTATATAATATGTGTTACAGCAAAGCATTTTTTTATTATTTTATGGACATATCCTTAAGGACAACAGCAATTAGTTCTTCAGATTGACTTTACATTCCACATTTCTGCTGATAGCTTGGAGAATTAGAGGAAGATCACACATCTCTAACTGGGTCTGAGCACTTTGGCTTCACCCAGCTCGTGCCTGCCTAAGGCAGGCAAAGCTTTTCTTTTCCTGTGAGTGAAAAGCCATGAGCTTCCCCCTACTCCTTCAACACCTTAGCAGAAGAAACACCAAGAATGACAATTTCTCAAGCACAGGAATTCCAGGCACAAACACAAGCCTGTGATGCTGCAGTGTGAGTATTACCAGACAGATGGAAAAGCATCCTGAAACTGCCCTAAAATACCCACAGTACCACTACTACAAATGTTGTTTCCTGTACAAGATGTTTTTGCTCAAAACTGACTAACACTCTATAGGTCTGCAGTAAACAGATTAAATAATGCTTGCGTGCACCATTTATAATTGAAAAATGCCTGTAATCCTCTTCAGCAGAAATAAATAGGTAACTACCATGCTAAGCGCAATGGAAAAACAAACACTGAGATGTCATTAAGCAGTTTCCTGTGCTAACAGAGCTCTCACCATAGGGTAAATATGGGATGAACATGACATGAAGAAGTAAAATCTCTTTGTTTATCGTACCCTTTGGGTGACTTCAATACCTGGTGCACATGCCATTCTGAATAGAAAGAATGGCTTGATGTTAATGCAATGAACAGAACAAATATTTGCAATATGGGAAAAGGCAAGGCACAGGTGACCCCATTCTGCAGTCATAAACCAGATATGTTCTTCACATGAAGTCATGGAAATCATTACCTTCGACAGGTTAGATTTACTTACAGCTCCTGCATCTGATGCAGGGACTGAGAAATTATTCCTCCCTCAGTGAGCAAGGCTGATCAGTCTGAACTCCATTGAGAGCAGCGTTAACACCTCTCAGCAGCACCATGTGCAGCCCCTGGCTTGAAAGCGCTGTTTCTACAGCTGTACCCTCAGAGGCAGGCCAGGCAGCTCAGCCCCTCCTCAGCACAACATCAATACTCCAAAGAGGACAGTTCCAGGGACTGAGGAGTGTGGCCAGAGGGCAGATCAGAGCACCTCAGGCAGGCTGACCATGCCAGTCCAGCCACCAAGCCACAGCGTGGGGAAGGAGACTTCCCTGGGCAAGGAGTACCCCTGTGCTGCAGGGTACTGAGTACTGAGCTCAGCACGTCCTCGTGAGATAAAAAACCCCAACTTGTTCTCATTCTCTAGCACTCATCGTGGAGCAGCCAAAGCTCTCTGTTCGTCTGATTATTTTATAGGACTAACTCAGAACCTCCTGAAGACCCTGATTTCTCAAAACTCAGCAGACTTGCAAAGTGTTAAAATTTATACCACATGCTATATCATTTAAGCCATATGCTAGAGTCATGTAAGTAATCCATGACCTGTCTTTCTGCTGGAAGCAGTTATGTAAAGCTGAAAAATAATGATCTCAGGCAAAAATACTGCGCTTACCATGCTTATTTTAGAAACAGCAACAAATAAAAACAGGGAATCCCCCAAATACACACTGAGGCAGTTAGAGAGGCCACACAGCAACACCAGACCTTAACTCTGAGACCCCTGCCCAAGGGCCAGACACCCCCCACTGCCCAAAGCTCCAGGCAGCCTCTCTAAAATCCAGATTATCCTCCCACTAACCAAGGAGGGCTGGAGGGAGCACCACAAAGCTCTCTAATGATCACTGGTACCAGCCACCTTGTGAGAAGTAGGTGAATATTAATTGTTTGAACAGCTCAGGAGTAAGGAATATACTTTCCTTTTAAAAGTAAGTTTAAATAGATGTTGTGCGGAGGAAAAGGATCCAGGGAAAAAAGAATTGAAGAAAACCCACCTATTTGGGTTGATACAAAATACAAATTTCTCTTTCATTTCCACCTTAAAAAAAATCTGGCATTTAGACATTAAACTGTCATAAATTTGCAGCAACTGCTTTCAAGCTCATTAAATGGGCTCACAGACAGTATTGCAAAGCATCTCAAAGTGAAGGAGAATGCCACAGTCGGCTATATTGAAAGGTGAAATGACATGCATTTTGTGCAAGGCAGAGGAGAATGAATGGCAACAATTTTGTGATACAGTACCTGAGCCTTTCCCCTCCAAATAGTGATATAATTTACTTTTCTCTCCCGCTGCAACATTTGGCCCTTGACTTGGAAACTAAATCTTCAATCTATCAAGCCTTACCCATCTGCTAAGTAAAATGGCCAAGACAATCTGCATGCCTTGAATTCGATATAGCCAGCTGCTCCCAGAGTGCTGAGCATTAACATCCCGAGACCATCCTCTCGTGCTGCAAAGGACGGTGTCTGCCAAGGATGAATGACTACATACTTAACCGTGGCAGCTGAAGCCACTGACAATGGCTGACACAGAAAGATGCCAATGTGTCAAACTCCACTTTCAATTACAACAGTGAAAGTCAGGGGCAATATTCCCCCAACTGTGCGCCTTCAGCTCCCATACAGCCTGCAGTTAAGATATACAACTCGCCAGCCAAAAACCTAAGTCTCCAAACACGCTGTACAAACAACTAAGAAGAAAAAGAAAACTATTATAAATTAACTAGGTTGCAGAGATTAAATTGTCCTGTAGGGTTTCAGGACAATCAACATGGTTAAACAATTTACTCTCTAATCAGCTCAGTGGTGTTGGACAGATGCCAGTCCCCAATCTCTACAGGGAAGGACCTGATTTTCAGTGGTTTAGAACAGAAATTAGAAGAATCCCATTGATGCGAGCACTGTGTCACACAATATGTATTTTAACATCACAGCAACAGAATTTAAAGAATCCAAGATAATCACCATCAAAAGGAACATTCTTTTCTCAGTAAAGGCAAAGCACTAGGGATATTGCCTGTGAAACTCTTCAAATTCATGCCTTCGGGACCAAATAATTTCAGGCTATCAGCTTGGGTAGGTCCTACTCCTACTCCTTCTAAACAATGATGCACCTGCATCAGAGTCTGCAGCACTTGGGAAGGACATCCTGGCTTTGTGGTCCACACCCTTCTGCTCTGCACCAGCTCCATTGTCCCACCTCTCGTTTCTCCCCCTTTTGAAGTCCACATTGTAAAATCTGCTTGTGGATAAATATCTCGTTCCTTAAACATTACTGAATAAAAGGAAGTGAAAGATTTCAGCCGGATCTGGAATGTGGATGAACAGATACGAAAAGTTTACATGTGCTTTGCTTTGAAATAAAGTAGGAAACGTTTATCTGGAGCTTTCCAGGAGAACTGACGGGTGAGAAGGGATACTGGTCGACACTACAGCACACTGAGCTATCTGTGAAGCCAAGAAAATGCCTACAGAGCTCCCGACATAATGATAAGCTAGATTTGGTGCTCTAAGTTTTTCACCTTCACAAGCACTAAATGATCCAAGAATGATATATTCCTGCTCCTCCACAGATGATATTTTCTTCCATCTCCCCCATATAAGCTATAATTGCACATCTCCCATATGAGCTGATGCAAAAGGACAAATCTGGCCGAGAGCCTGCAGCCTGACAGAGGTGAGCTGGGAGGCAGAAGGCATTTGCTGTGTAATGAATGGTCTGCCCAAAGTAAGTGTCCTGCAGAATACATTTGTAAGGAAAAACAAGAAATGGAAACAGCCCCCTTAATACTTCAAGTTTCTACTCATGTGTAAAATCAGAGAGAATAACAGGTACCCAGGCAAGATGTGACATTGAACCTTATGCTGGCACACGCACTATTTCACACAGATACTACCATGACCTTTGATTTTTTTAAAAAATGTGCATTAGAGCTCATTTTGCCTTTGCCTATGGCAACTGGTTTCAGGTTCACTGATTTGAAGGCAAACTCTGTTGAGTTAAATTCGGGTTTTGGCCTTCAGGTGTTAATAATCCTGCTATGAATGAAAATATACTGAAGTCATAGAGGTACATATGCTGGAGGAGGGGGTGTTCCTAAATGTCTCATTTGCTATGTTGTTTGAAGAGAAAGGGAAAAAAAAGTTAATGAGTCTTCCAATGATTATTTTAAATAGAGTAATGGGTGTGCATTGATCCTTCTAGCTAATTCCACTTTGAATAATACATCACTCTGACTGAAAGCTTGCTAGTGATGTATTAACTTCATATTTCACTACAGCTTTGGAAGGTATCTACTAGCAGGTTGTATTAACTCCCAGTGCCAAAGGGAAAGCTGCACTTTTTCCTTTACTTTTTTGAAGTCCAGAATGGTTTTAAAAGCTACTGAACTGACTTTGGGGTCAGTTGTGGCTGTCCCTCATCTTTGGTTGAGTGCAATGAAGCTGTTTGCAACTACTGTTCCTCACAGCCTTTAACTCAGCCCCTGCATCACTTTGGACCTGCTGCCTCTGGACCAGAGTTAGTTACAGACATCCTGGGACAAGGATGGGACAAACTAGGCTATAGATCAGCAACTTCCCCTGTCATTAGGTCCAGGAGGGATGCTTGAAAACACAAGCAGCATAAATAGCACTTTTACACCACGGCTTGGCTGAAATATCAGTGCCATAAAAAGAGCAAAGCTCTGGCCACCACAGAAGAACACTGAACAGAACCTGCGTGGTGGTGCAGCGTCCTGACACCAGAGACTGTCTCAAAAAAACGCAAGGCCATGAAACTCCGAGGTCGAGTTGAGTCTGGTTAATAACTCAGCTGAGAGCGCTGTGTGTTTGCGCACACGGAGCTCCTTTGTTAGCAGAGAGGAGCATTGATCGCGCATTGTGAGCTGCTGGCAGCGGCTGATTGGAACACCAGGCTGAGGAAGACTCTGCAGCTCTCCCTCCGCAGCTATTCCTCCATTCACTATCACAAGATTTGCAACCAGCAGCACACTAAGAAACAACAGACAATGTCTTTTCTTTTTGTAAGCCACTCTTTTGCCCAAACTTTGATTTACTCCATTGCTAAATCATTTAATTTCCCCAAAGCATTCTTGGACGAATGCAGCTAACTTACTGCAAGTGAATAGCACATTCAATTAACAAATTACTGGAAGATCTTAATACACATATATCTCAAGAAAAACAAAAGATATGTGCAGCCCAAAAGCACAATCTGATTAGTAACAATAGAATACCTCAGATACAAATTTTGGTAAAAGACAAAAATGTAATTGCAACTCAGAGGAGAAGCAGCTTCAGTGGCAGCTTCTCAAAGCTGGGAAAACTTGATTGATAGACTTTGCCATCTGCAGCTGCGCAAAAAAGGGCTACAGTAGCTGCAAGTTTATTTAAAGCAATTTCAGTGCACTGAGCCTACTTGTTCTCCTTTGAGAAAATAATATGATTTCTTCATAGAGCATGTAGTCTACTTATTTAAGCAGCAGTGTGCAAGATCTCTCAATCCTACCAGCAGTTCAGCTGGAAAAATGACACACCAGGGGGTAACATTTTATCAGGATGGAGGCTATTTTATAAAAACTGCCATCAGGTATAAACTGTTCTCATCATCTGAGTTAAAAAAAAAAAAAAAAAGGAGGCAAAAAAAAAAAGAGTTGGTCTCTTTTAGAATTTTCACAATTTGCTCAATTTACAGTTTTTGGGTAAAAATAACCATTTTGACCTAAGTAGGGAGGAAAATGAAATGGTGTAATGAAAAAATATAACAAGCACTACAGCCAGATCATCCTACAACACCCACTCATTGATGCAGAGCTTCACACATTTGGAGAGGCTAAACTCAAAACTGTGAAACCACAAATGGAAGTTAGCTCTCATTTTCTGCTCCTGGCTTGAATTTGGTACAAAATTGTGCATGTAAGAAAAAAAAATCTCCAGCTTTTTTTTCCTTTTTTTTAAAATGAAGATAAAGCGGTGAAATCTGATGGCTAAAAAGGAAAATTTCCTGGGCAAAATGCAAAGGCTGGAAAGGAACAGCTCAGATGGACATCTGGAACTCCAGCATTTTGCAGGGGTTTAATTTAATTGCTCCAGCTAAGCTGGCCTAGGATGCAGCAGAGATTTCCAGCCTTTCCCTCTTTTCCAGCCAACACAAAGGATTTTGGTGAGAGAGGTCACATCAATCACACCCTTAAAATGAAAAAAAGGAACTGTCTCAGCTTCCCAACATCTTTCATTCATTCTACAAGAAAAGTCGTGTCTTTTTCTCTCCCAGCACAGCCCTGGGCTCCCTCCAGCCGGGCAGTACAGATGACTCAAGCCAGCATCTATGAGTCACAAACACAAAGGATGCAGAAATGTCAATTAAGTTACACAGTCACTTCCCTAATGACAACCACACCTCAGTTCACAATTAGATTAGAAATCCAGTGAAAACAAATTATTATAGGGCAGTATTTTTTTAAAAAATCTTATGCTTTGAAAAATCAATTTCCAACACAGTTGGTTTGCCATTCCTTTTACCTAATTTCTAAGGAGGTTAGTGTGAGCTGACCTCCCAAAACTGCAGCAGGAATTTTTTCTACACCAAATTCCCCACGTCTAATGCAGCAGCCAAGGGCTGGGAGGGCTCTTGGGCTTCTAGGCATCTTTGTGGTACAAGGACCCAATGTTAAACGTGGTTTTTGTTAATTCTTTCCAGCACGAAAGGACAACTATGATACAGTCTTGTATTTGTAATTATCTTTCAAGCAAGTTCTTCCATCTTTACTTATCTTGTTGTAAATTTTCAGTGTCATACAGCTCTTGCAGGTATGTGCAGCTTTGCAAAATGCTATGATCGTGCACAGTTCAGTGCTCGTAGTACCTAAGGCAGAAAGCACCTCAGAGTTTCCTCACTTCTGCCTCCACTTTCACGTCTGAATTGCCTTCCTCTTCCAGCACCCACCTGCCACATCCTCCTCGCCGTCTCTTTCCACCACTAAGCTGTTTCTGTCTCCTCAAATGTTACAGCATTCCCCCTTCCCAAACTGTTCCACACAGCCCCTTGAGCATCCTTCCACAACTCTCCCACCTTTTCCTCTCCACCTCCTGCCTCTCCAAGGAAGTTCCTCTGCTCTTCCACCCCCCGAGATGTTCTTCACGGAGACAGGAGAAAGAAACAGCTTTGGCTACTGAGGATGGTGAGTGGGTTTGTCCAAGGGGAACCTGGATGCCAACAGACAGGGGCCAAGGTAGCAGCTGCAGGACTGCCAAGGGCTCCAGAGCCAGGGGGATGCAGTGTGGCTGCACCAAGAGCCAGGCACAGGCTGTCACAGCAGGAGAACTCCAAGCAAGTGAGAGAAATGAGGCAGTCCATCTCTATCTCCTTCAAGCTGCTGGATTAAGAGTGGCAGGATGTGGCCTGCGTTTTTTTTCTCAGCTGCCTCTAAACTGCTCAGGTTCCTGCAGCAACAGAAGAACAGCTTAATCCCCCTGTTTCACCTGGTGTAACACTAGACACAAACAGGGAGGATCATATGTCGAGATGTTTATTTTTCACTTGGTTAGCATGACCCAACAACTCACTCAGCTCCTTACAAAAACATTTCAACAAGTATCATGGCTCATGTTTAGAGGAAATGGGGAAATTCTGTGCAGAAAAACAGCACTTAGAACACAAGTGCATTTAAAGCCTGGGAAACATTCAGTTTGTGGCAGCAGTTTCTTCCTCTCGAAATACAAAGAAATACAAAAACTAACATGACATGTATGCTTGTTTCAAGATGTTCTACATTTCAGCAGTGGCAAAGTGAATGCTATTCAATCACAGTGAGTAGGTGATAGTCTTAAAGCCACAGAACTCCTCAGGATGCTCTAGCCTTCATGCCTCTGCTCCATGGGCTTCTTACAGCTTTCTCATGCTCCTGTGGAGCATGACCCATCTATGGAGGGCGCTTTCAAGCTCTGTCTCTGGTCAGGAAGCCCTCCTCCTACACAGGATATAACTTCAAAATTGCCAGAATCTCAGAATCTCAGGGAAAGTTATGAGAGGAGAAATAAAATACAACTGAACGAGATTTAACCCAAAACTTAAAACAGGGTTAGAACAAAAGGTGTTCTTTGAACAAGTCTAGCCTGAACCAGAATAGTGAAGATGCTTCCTGCAGGTGGGTGTACACAGGAATGCTCTCAGGAACAGTCTTCCATCTCCTCTCCTCCTCTCTGAATCTGCTCGCCAGAATACCTGGCTATTAATTTAAGGTGTTTTCTTATGTTTCCTTATTCTTTTTTCTTTCTTCTTGTACCCAACACTGTAACTCTTGGGTGTCCTCAGCTCATGAACACAGATTTATGATCTGATCACCAACACTGTTAGGTCGGCTGGACCATCCAGGCTTCTGGCACAAGCTTTGCCATGACCCCAGTTTTGGTACTGAGCTCTAGAAAAGTCTCTTATTTTTCTTAAAACTGGTCAGGCTGCATGGTCTCATGGACACCACCCTCACACAACCACCTGCCACTGACACCACAACCCACATGAGGTTTTTACCCTGCCTAGAGCCTGACCGGTATGGAGTGAGCTAAAAAGCCAACGCTCTGTGAGGGCAATCCACAGAGGGCTGGCACTGAGGGACATCTTCACTGCCAGGCTGCACAGCCAATCCTGCCCAAAATGCCTGAGACCCAGCACAGCCTGAATCCCAGCCCAGCTGTGACAAGCACACGAGGAGCACTGCACTGCTGGCTGCTGTGAGCGTGAGAGGCTTTCCAGACAAGCACCACGACCCAAAAGCTTCATGCTGCAGCACCCCACACTCCCTGGAGTCTGGTCTGTGCCCCCAGCACTCTGGCAGGATGCACCTGAACTTGCAGCTCAGATTTAAGGGGGGCAGCAAATATTTTAATATATGGCATGGTAATGAAGGCATTAAAAAAATCTCCTATTTTTAGGGGCAAGATGCGATATGTCTCAGTTATGTCTCAGATGCAATGCAAGCAGTAATGAAGGAAGGAAGAGGGCACTTTCTAAAAGGCAGACATAGGCTGGGCACTTAGGACACAAATGCAGCACTTAAAAGAATTGCTTCTGACACAAGAACAGCTGACAGAGATAATCTCCACAGCTCAGCATGAATTTATACAGTCTTTCAACAACTCTATTAGACAGGTGTGGTAGCAGCCAGCTGTACTGCATGCACAGAGCAAGTTTCCCTAAAACCTGAGTGCCCATATGGCCCTGCAGCACATTGAGGTGGTGCCACCTGCCCAGGCATCACCCTCGTCTCCCACCACCATCTGTGCACAGACAGGGATCGGTATCAGCCCCAGGGTAGAGCAGAGCTGGTCTAGATAATGAGTGAGTTCAGACTGCAAAATGAGGGATGCTCCCATCCACAACACAGGGACCCCCAAACAGCTCTATCCAGACAGGTCTAAAAGCCAGCTTTACTCTGGCCTTTAATTCTCTGCCCAAGTTGTGAGCAGAGACAAGTCAAGCCATAAGGCAGGGTGGGCTCCATGCTATTAGGAAGGTAAGCTTATTAGCTGAAAGGTAATAAATCTCTGTAGATATCTGGAATAACAGAAGGCAACAGTTTGCTCCGCCATATCACTGGTAATGAGTTGGCAAGAGGAGAGCATTCCAAAACGTTAACCTAAAGCTTAATTTCACTGGTATGCACTTTGGGAGAGTACTTAATAAGACTGGTTCACCCAAGATGGGGAACTATCTGTCTGCTCATGCCTCCCATGAAATGCAGCAGGATATAAAAGTGTGATTTTAGCAGTTTAGAATACAAAATGATGGGGAAAAAAAACTTTGAAAAGTGATTGATGCAGTCTAATCATGTTTCACACAAGAGCATTTCAAATTATGTTAGATATTTTTATAGGATCTAGATATGATAAAGTAGGTTTGCTGGGTAGCAAGGTAGGCAGGAGGGAGGAAGGAGTAAGAAAATAATGAAATTGTTTTCTTACTTCTTAGACAGGCATATGGATAGCACCATACAAACCACAGATAAAATGCACCCAAAAAAATTGCTAGCTTAGCTGTTAAGGTTATGGAGCTTTGCTTTCTAATCAACACTTACCCATATAGCTGTTTTTAAATATTGATCTGATAGCATGATCCAAAGGGAAAATAAATATCAAAAGGGGTGATTTAATTCAATCTTCCTGATTCCTGCATAGCATGATCCTATTTCTTCAAAAACCCAGAAAGCAGTAACTTAAGTGAAGCTTACAGATCAGCTAATATATTTACAGCCTTAAAATAACATGAGACACACTGTAAAATACACTGAGATCCAAAGTTAATCTCTTTTAGCAATATTCTTGCAGCAAGTAAAGATGAATTTTACGGTGAAAAAAATCCATTTTATCAGGAGCAAGACTGAGCTTTCTAATAACCAAGCTCCTTTCTAATGTGGTACATCATTTTACTTTACTCATAAGGAACACTTTTCCAAATCTCCAGTTAGGCTTCATTTGATACAGCAGAGATGTTGCAAAACCAATACCCTCTTTCAGAAAGTCTCTTTAGCCTTGATAATGACCACATTACAATGCATTTTTGATGCACAGAAATGGTACCGTCACAATCAGCAGCTAAATGCTGTTCTGATGGTGTCAGCCAGGCAGCTTTTCCTTGGCTCCTCAGAGCTGTGAAGCAGTTGCAAACACCATAAGCTCACAGGAAAAACCCTGCTCCATCAAAACTCACTATTCAGAGGTGCTGAACAGATTTAAGGCATCTTTATTTAACACACATTTCGCTTTTTTGCTTAGGATAAGATGGTGATTGGCATTCTTGACTCTCACCTACCTCCAGCAGAACATAGGAGCACATCCCAGTTCTGTGCTGGTTTTGTTCTGGAAACTCTGATACCAGCACACCTGAACTTTAAACTAAGGGAAGTTTAAATTGCTCAAACCAGGACCATTGAGCTCATTTGGAACTCATCACCTTAGTCAAATTAGTGTGCTTTTCAGTGAACCCAGATGTAGAAGGTATGTCTGAAAGCTACTATCAAGTTATGCTGTAGAAGGGTTCCCAGGTTTACACAGCCTCACCTCCACCCCATAAACTTGAAGGTTTCTGATTTAGATTCACAGGAGGTAAAACATCAGATACAAGGATTGCCTGGGCAAGCCGCCATCTCGGCTGCAGAATTATTTTGGGGGTGATATGCCATCAGCATTATCAGCTAAACCATCAGTTACACATACAGATGTCTACCTCTGTACAGAGACATCAAGAAGGGACCAGACTAGACTATGATTTACTTTCATTGCCTTTCTTTGACCTCTGGAAAGAAAACCATGGGCTCAGAAGCCCTCAATAATCATCTCTCCCACAGCTGTCCTGCAGCACAGAAACTACAGATGACAAAAACCAGCAACAACTCAACCCTCTGGCAGTAACCTGTAACACTGGATTTACAGCAATTTAGGACAGATGATAATTAGATTACTGAGGGATATTTTCCTGCATGCTTGCTCTGCATCATGTGCAATGTTTAGGAATTGCACAAGAAACCACACATATCATTGGTAATAACCGAAAGGGATGGGCAGCACCCTCTGCTCCCAACCACCCTCTTCCCTCCCTGCATCCTTTCCTGCTTTTCCATCCCTCCTGATCTGGGAAAAATACAGCCGGATTTCAGCCGGATCTGCTCTCAGACTTGACTGAGGCTGGACGGTGTGGGCAGCACAGAGACACAGTCAGGTTGGCTCTGTAGCCACCTCCCTGACTGTACAAAAATGACACGTTCCATTTATTTGGACAAAGAGAGCCCTAAGTGATTCTTACATCTCACGGCAACCTATTAAAAAAAAGAGACTTTGTGAATGGAGTATCCGGGTAAACACTTCAAACAAATACATCAATTATGCATAGTCCGTACACTTTTTCCACCTTAGGGATCAAACTGAAACGAGACTAAAGAATTATGTTTTATTTGTATTAAAAATGTATTAGCTGCTGTCCGAGAAGGTTTTCTAGAACATTTGGTATGCTACCCAGGAAATTCTGTCTGAAGCTTGTATTGTTTATTATTGCCAATACAAGGAGAAACGTGGCACTGTTAGAGCTGAGAACTACAGTAATAACTCTTCAGGCAGAACAGCTTATATTTAATAAGAATAACTTTTTCATCTGAGCCAGATCTAAAGGGAAAGGAAGCCCCAATTTTTTCCCATCTATTTTATATATTCAGACTTTACAACCAATCTCTCCTTTATGGCACAAAGTGAAACTAGGCAATCATTTATGAATAGATCCTGTGCTCACCTTCGCTTAAATTGTGCCACAACACTAACTGGTAACCAGAGACATATGAAGACTCTGCAGTTTCATGGGAGATACAGAGGGTGAAAACAGGTGTGATTTTTCTAAGGGTTACACAAATTCTGTGCAAACTCCTGCAGAACTGGGCAACATGTGGACTGGAGAACTGCAGTTTCCTGGCTGAAATGTCGTATTTCTCCATCTATGTCCCATGAATGTAAACCACATGTAATAAACTTGATTAATTCTCTGAGAGACAAATGGGTAGGAGAACTGGATAAATACAGACCCTGTTTAAAGAAAAAAAAAACAAATTAAATTTTGAAGAGAGGTGGGCAGACAGGCACAAAAAACTACCTTCCTGGAATACAGGCTGGATGTCTAAAAATTGTGAGAAAACAGGGACTTCCCAGAGACAGCTACTGTGTTTGGGAGAGAGGAGAGGAAAGGAGATGAATGTATAGCTTTACATCTCCTGTGATTCTGTAACTAAGATTAAGTCTAGCAAAACCCTCTGAAACTTAGATAGCAAAAATAGATTCTTTATTTACAGCTTCTCTCTCTCTCTCTCTCTCTGTCTCTCTTAAAGAAAAGGTCAAGTCAGAATGCACCAGATTTGGAACACGTAAGAACAGGGATGAGGCAATCATTGCTATCACAGAGAAAATTCCCTTGCAGCAAAGCCACATTTGATGGCTTCTCCATGCTCAGAGACACAAAGAGGGGCTGCTGTCCCTTCCCTAAAGCAGTGATGGAGCCTGCACACAAGCTGGGGCTCCCTCCACTTTGTCCCAGCTCTAGGTTTGCTTTGCGGTGTTTGACAAAGTGACCAAGTGATGCATCAACAATGCACAACAGAGAGAAAAATGCGAAAAGTATTACTGTAGTTAGGCAACTGATTTGTTTTTTAGTCTAATGGTTATAATCAGTAGAATTTCTGAGTCTTAATCTTCCTGAACCACAGAAGGGGTGAGATTAGAGACTGACAACTGTAATTTTTACATATTAGACATCTAAGTGTCATTTTCAGGAGTCTGGCAATGAAAAGTCCACAAGATATTTTTCTATAAATTTAAAAATTGTTATGGCATGGTTACAAAAGAGGTTTGTTTTGGTTTTGTTTATTTTTAAACAGGATATTTTTGAATCAGAGAGAAGTAAACTACTGTGTTTAAGAAGGTGACATTAGACAATATAAATATTTCTAAACTGATTCCACTTCTGAACATCAAGGGTGAGAGAAAGGAAAGGGAAGCAAAAGAATACACAAATGCATGCTGATCGAGTTCTTGAGGCAAGTTATTCAAATAAAAACACTAAAATGTATGGGGACAATTATGAGAATTAATGCTAACAGGTTGGTACGTAATTTAATGAAGCAAGTTAATAATGGCATCCCGCTTGGGATTAATCGCAATACATTAATCAATTAAGAATCATTGAGAAAGCAAAAAAACTGCAGGTCAAAAACATTTACAATGCTGTAAACTGAAAGACAGTGAACCTGACATTCAAATGAACATTAAAGCAGAAGAGCACAGAGATCTATTCCCCATGCAATGCACACAACCAGCTCTCATTAATGGTTATGACTGATAGCTCAAGACACTGAGGACAGACCCCATAAAATATGCAGAGCGTTTTTCATATTTCCAGCATTGCAGAACTTCGGAGTCCAAGTCCTCTAAACAGCAAGAAAGTTCGCAGTTCCTTCCTAACCTCAATAATTGTGATTTTTCCATTAAATAAATCAGAGCAAAGTACTGTGATTTATCAGAAAAAGAAGTCATTCAATAGCCCATCCCCATTTTTACCCCCCCTCCTTGCTGCTGTATCCGAACCAGAGGCAGCACAAGTTATGAGTTGTGGTCTCAGACTTCGCAGTTAAGAAAGCATTGACAGTGCATTTGGGGGAAAAAAAGAATTATATAATTTTAATTTATACCCTCAATTATTCTTTTTAGACCCTTTGGAAGTCCATTTCCCTAGATACATCTGAGATTAAAAACAAAATAAAAGCCTAAGACTCTCTGTGCATTCTGGTACTTCTCTCTGCACTGTAAAAGGAACTGCATGGCACCGCTTTCAGTACAGCCCATATCCTTTAAAACTCAATCTAACAAAAAGGCTTTAATTGAAAGTACTGCATTTTGGAGGTCATCAGACTTTTTGCCTTCGTGGAAAACACCATGAACAAGTTCACAGAGTGAAGAAAAGAAGGGAATGGAAGACGACTGCTTGGGCACTGAAGAAGATAAGTGCACATAAGGTAAATTATCCTTCTACACTGCACAGTCAGCCTGTGGATAGGAAAGTTTCAACACAGCAGGTTGCAGCCATCATGATCTAGAGACTGCAAATGCCTCTTGGCAGAACACAGGCAAGCAGAAGCGGAACGATGTGTTTGCTTCCAAGAACGATCTGTTTCAGCCGCCCTGTCAGTCTGTGCCTCCGAACGCAGCCCCCCTTTCGCTCACACATTTGTACCTCGCTCCTCCAAGCAGCCTTGCTCAGGATGTTCAGGCTGCTGTGTGAACACCTCTGCTCTTCACACTCACAGATTTAGCCACACGAGCTCCTTCTCATGATAAGCCATGACAAACGTGCAGCCATGTGAGCGAGAGCCCAAACCCACACAGCGCCCTGCACACACAGAAACTCTGCTCGTGTCTGCAGGGGATGTGACACGAGGGAATCCCAGGAGCCCAGGCTCTGCACGGTGACCCAGCAGCACAGGTGAGTGTCAGTGCTGCTGTCAATGCTCAGAAACTTTGGAGAACTGAAGCGTATCTGGTAAAAAAACCCAAAACCCCACAGGTGAAAGGGCCAGTGTTTCTCCAGCACAACTCAGATCACTAACAAAGCCTTTGTTTCTTGAGCCCAGCAGCACTGAGTGGCAAACACTGCTGGGCTCACTGACCCCTTCCCTGGGCTCCCCAAACTGCTCACAGTGAGGTGCCAGGGATCACCCCTGCAGTCTGCCCCTTCCTTACCCTCTGTCTGCTCTCCTTTTTGTGACAGGGATGCATCTCTGCCCTTGTCACAACTGCACCACCCTTCACAACGAAAAACCTTTTGAAGCTTCTCTAGGAAACTCAAGACTTCATCAGGGATTGTTTGCCTAGTGCTCTCAAGAGTCAGCCTGCTCATTTATGTACCAAAATAAAGGAAGAAGAACATTATTACAAGAAGCCTTAATTTTCTTTAAACAAATTTTCTTTAAACAAATCTGTCGTGAACAGCAGTTTTACTATTCAACATCATGTGAAACATGACCAATCTGGGCAGAGGTATGGATCAGAAAAAAGTTAAAGTCTCATTGTTAAGCACTGGAAACTCAATAAACACCACAATTGGAGATATATAGATACATATTTTACTCTCAGAGCTATTCCCCATCTGTTCTCCCATTCCTTTCTTATTTTACATAAAATATTCAAAAATATTCATATTTCCCAAAGAAACTTTCAACATAAGTTGAAATAAAAATCAGAATTTTGGGCTTAGTTAAAAAAATTATTTTTGTTTTCTTTAATCGAAAGGGTAGAATAGATTTTTTAGAAACAGTTTCCATGAATTTTTATCTTCTACCCAAACCCTCCTCCAATCAAAACGGTTTCAGAGCAAGTTGTCTGATGAGCATGAACACTTGTTGTTAGGCACCCAAACTTGCATGTTTTTGCTAAAAAAAAACACCTCTGGAGGCTGGTCTGTGCAATTCACACACTGAACTCTACTCAAATCTAACAGACCTTAAGAAACTCTAAAGATTTTGTATTTACATTCTCCATGCTGCAAAATCACAGACAATTTTATCTGCACTTACTTGCTGGAAAATTAGGAGAATCCTTTTCTGCTCCAGAGATGCTTCATATGTTACTAAACTCCATTACATGTATTGTACAAGGTTTTTTCTCAGAAAACTGTACTCTCGTGCTGTCCTGCCCACATCTACCTACTCTGGCTGTGTCTTTATATGTCAGGGTAGATACTTTTTACTTCTATACTACTTTTCAACCATTTAAAGGCCCTAGTAGTCCTGCTTTTATTAGTAACAACTAATGTTTTCAAACAACCGCAACATTTTGAAATGTTGAGAAACTGAACTTTGTAAAGAAGGACACATTTCAAATTGTTTTGCTTGTCTTCACTTACAGGGAGAGTTATTGGTGTACAGGTACTGAATAAGCAGCTTTTGCCTGTATAGATCTTCATGGTTTGAAGATAATAAAAATATAAAAATATATATAATTTGGTACTAATACCAAATAACACTGCTAATCAATAATAACAGTTTTATTATTCATTAGCTACTATTAATAAAACCCCATGGGTTCTAATATAACCATTAAAAGAATTAATATTGTAATTCAATTTTAACGTCTTTACATCTATCTGAAGTCTATTAAAACAAATGAGAAGTCTCTCAATGACTCTGGATGTTAATGATGCCACGTGTTATTTTCACTACTGCAAACCACCTCTAAGATATTGCATAAACACTGGAGTACTGATCATGCTTCATGTAGGTGGATATAATGTTCCAAGAGAAGTGCACACCTCTCGCTCCATTCTCATTCTCAAAATCAAGCTGGTTTTGCTCAGACTTTCAAAAAGCATTAGAAAAAGGGAGAAGCAGAATTAGGGAATTGCCAGGAATTGAGATGGGGCCACAGGACCCTGGTCTCCTACTGGATGTGGTTTTCTCAACAGTCACTGTATTTAAAGCACTTATTCACTGAGTTTATTTGGTTATGGTGGCAAACAGTTAATGAAAGGGAGAAACAGGGAACAAAAATGCTTCCAGGGGAAGTTAAAAGCTGAATTCTATTGTTTGAGAAATATACATTTAAAAAGCATATTTTTGGC
Source organism: Acanthiza pusilla (assembly GCA_036630365.1). Classification (NCBI taxonomy): domain Eukaryota; kingdom Metazoa; phylum Chordata; class Aves; order Passeriformes; family Acanthizidae; genus Acanthiza; species Acanthiza pusilla. Next base: position 7,704,265 of record JAXCHO010000001.1, read on the forward strand.
AAATATTCAATGGCTTTGATGGTGTTCCACCAATTTATTCTGCGTTCAGCTCATTTAGGCCCCTGTGAAAAGTGAGTTATTGATCTTATTGATGAAGTAGACCAAGAACTACTACCAAAAAAATCTTACAAAAAGCAAGGCCACAAATACTCGTTTTACTGAGGAACAAATCTCTGGATAGATGAGTAAGTAGTAAATATAAAGACATTTATATGCAAGTAATACACACATAGATCTAAAAGTTTAAAGGGCTACAACAGTCTATTTTTTCAACAACTCTACAAAACTGTGTCAGCATTGTAAAAGCAAATTAAGAATGGCAACCCGGCAAAAGACCTGTAAACCCCTTGATTTTTATTCCATGTACTTTTAAAAATACTGCTAGCTGCACATTTGCTGCCAAGTACCTAATTACCTTTAAAAATCTAGCTCTGCACTGCTGAAGCTCTTGAGTGATCGAGGTATCAACATCACTCATCATTATGGAGCTAATTTTAATGATGAAAGCATTGCTAAAAGTTATTTTAAAATTCATTTTTACTTAACTTCTTTAGAGATGATTTGTTTGAGTACCTGAGACACAGTAACTAATCACTGATGGTTTTCTTTGCAAATATAAAATAGATTTATATGCCCTCCCTGTAGGAACAAGAATTCCACCACCTCCTCCTGAATTTCTGAGCTATCGAATATTTGATGAGTGCTTAGGGAATCAGTATTGTGTCTTTTCACAGCAGTAATCAAGGAATGAAGTATTCTCTGCCATAATGAATCTACTGCAGGACTAAAAGATGAATATTTCAAATGCAAAAGCAATATGTTTGTTTTGAACACATTTAAGTTTGGCTTTAATAAAGCAAGTAGTGAAGTGTGCAATGAATTATATTGTTAGATGGTTAAAACAGAGCTGTGCAGTATGTCTGAATGCATTTAATCCAAGTAACTACTCATTTGAAATGTGACTTATAAATATGTATTACATGTATGATGAACGGATGACTCAGGAACCATGACAGACCTGGGCCTTGCCTTCCACTCCTGGCTTGCTTCAAAGCCAGCTCAGCCTGACAATTAACCACGGCCCAGAGCCAGAACATCATTAACCACAAGCTGAATCTTACGTGGGCTGAAATTAAACATGTGCACCAACTATTCAAGTTAGGATCATTCAAATCGAGCCTGAGGTGCCTGGCTGGAGCGGGACCTGCTCCGTGTGTTCCAGCAGCTGTGGGTCCTGATGTGCAGCCAGAGGCTCACTTAAGATTCCCACAAAACAGGGTCTGTCACTATGGTGCTACCCTTCCTGCACAGCCAGAAACCCTTCCTGCAAAGCCAGAAACCCTTCCTGCAAAGCCAGAAACCCTTCCTGCAAAGCCAGGAGCCCTTCCTGCACAGCCAGAAACCCTTCCTGCACAGCCAGAAACCCTTCCTGCAAAGCCAGGAGCCCTTCCTGCAAAGCCAGAAACCCTTCCTGCAAAGCCAGGAGCCCTTCCTGCACAGCCAGAAACCCTTCCTGCACAGCCAGAAACCCTTCCTGCAAAGCCAAAGCCCTTCCTGCACAGCCAAAGCCCTTCCTGCAAAGCCAAGAGGATGCTGTCAGCAGGAGGCGATGGGCTCATCAACTTAAACATGCCCCACCAGCACCAGCTTTGAGAAACACCAAACCACCGCAATACGGAAAGCGACGGCTGTAATGTGTTCTCCTGAAAAGCTTGTCAGAGGGCAAGGTCTCATTTGCCATGGCATTCTCTCCTTTGTCTCCAGGGGATTTTGACTTTTTGCTAAAATAATAAGTGAGTTCTCTTCAACAACAAAGAAAATCCAGCTAGAGATTTCAGGCCAGCTCTTCTCGTTTGCAAATTAAGAATACCTGCTACGGAGTCCCCACAGTGCTATTTTGTGTGAGACCCTCTCAGTGTCTATCCACAATGAGACACAGAGATGAGCAGCTATAGCAGTTTGTATTTGCAAGAATTGTTTCTTAGTTTAGAAATTTGTTTTGTCAGATCAACTAACCTGCAGCACTCGAACAGAAATAGCATTTATCAACAGAGCTTAAAACGAAAGCAATGAAAAAGCATAGATTTAATTACAACCATGTTCCAAGTTCTTCAATTATCCAAGTTCAGAACCAATGTACTTTACCTGGAAATTGCCCCTGAAATAATGAATTCAATAAGGAAAATTCTTATATAGTCCAAGTTAAATTATTTAAAAAGGAAGAAAGAGGGTTCTTAATTATTTAATGTTTCACCAATAATTATATACTTCGGTATAATGTTCACTCACTGGAGAACCTGATTTTCAAAGGAACATTTGTGAACATCAGTCAAACAAAAAACACCTGCCAGACTATAAACTCAGCCAGTGTTGTACACATTCATGCCAACACAGCATTACCACATTAGCAAAAATCCAAGCCTTGACTTTATGGCAAACATATCCAATAATTTATGTTAAAATATTTACACAGAAAAGCATGCATGATTCAGTTTTCTAGTGCATTTGTAAAAAACAGTATGACCTCTCTTGCTGCAATTTTTTTAAGCTGTGTTCTAGGTAAATGAGTTCAAGATGGGACTAAAGCTCTGAAAATAGAAAGCTGCTATACTTGAACAATCTAAGCTGTCAATCAAAATGTGACCATGGACATCTCCGGGACATTTCATTCAAATGTCACTAAGGATCAGTTTTAAAAGACAGCTTTAAATCAGCTGCATGAAATACTAGCCATGGCAAGCTTATCTTCATGGAGTGCTGGGGAGCAAGGCTCAGGGAACACCAAGTATTCTCAATAAAAAGGTTTTCCCAAGTCATGGATCACCAAGCCCAGCACATGATATACAGCTGAGGGAGCTAAAACAGCACCTTGGTCAAACAGCATGGATCTGCAAAGGATTATCATCATCCATTAATAACCCTAAGTTAACCTTATGTACAACAACTCAAGCCCTGTGATAGGACTAGTTCTGGAAAGCCCTGATGATGGCCAAAATAGTATTTGTCACACTGGTGTCCTTAGAGTTTACTTAAAGGGGCCAGAATTCAGCACATGCCCTTCCACACTGGGGACTCTGGGCTCTACAAATCTTCCTCGACTGTTCTCTGTCTTGGAGCAGCGCTGTCCAGAAGGAAAACCTGGTACACTCACAAGTTTAACAGCACAGCGCTGATTTCTCATGTGGACCCAAAGGCAAAGGAAAAAATGCCAAAAACCGCACAGCCATTTCCTTACAGCTGAAAATCAGGTTGTCCCTGGGTCACTTTGCCAAAGAATTACCTTACCCCCACTCTCTGGAAGAGATTAGAGAGTGTTTATCAGTAATGGGCTCAGATTTCACAGCTCCCAGAGCAGAGGCGCCCAGCTGCACCATCATCCAGACTTTACAGCCTCATGTCCTGCATGGCAGGGCTGGAGATGATGGAAAGCATAGATTTCTGCTTCCCCGAGGGGACTACAATACTCAGTTGTGGTCTTGAAAAGCCTGAGGTCTCTTACAATCAAAGATGGGTTTTTTAACAGCATAGCAGACTATTTTGACTTACTTTTAGTGAGTTTAATGGCTCCCTTGGAATTGTGCAAAGACGGATTTGCAGTAAGCGCAGCACCTCGCTTTGCAGGTGGGGAATACCAAACAGTCCCACCTCAATTTTAAGATCCTCAAAAGAAAGGGGTTTAGGGAATGTGTCACATACAGACTAGGCAGTGGTGTGACACGGGGCAATGCTTCACACGGCTGATGTGAAGCCCATCAGGGTAACTCAGCAGTTAAATTCCAGACAGATGATGCCACAGCACGTGTTGCACACCATGGCACAAACCCACACTCCTTCTGGCACTGCACACACACCAAACCCACAGCACTGCACTGTGCTATAAACCAGTCGTTGGTTGTTCTGTTTCTAAACTTCGGTTCAAATTCAATTTGCCCAAAGCTTCCCACAGCACATTGAGATTAAGAAGTCTGGGGAATCATCATCCTGCCATGCCACTGTAAATTATCACAGCTCCACCAACTTTGCCCTAATATGAAACGCCACAGAAGTGCTCAGAATCCAGCAGTGATGAATTTAACATGCCTCCTTCCACTATCCTGATGTCAGCAGAGTTACAGCAATTTATGCAATACAAGGATCTGTCCTTTTCTCCTTATCAAAGCATTTGATCAAAATCAGTGACATGCAAAAAGACAACCTTACTTAATTTGAGCAGCAGAGTCAGGCTTGTCACTCTAACATCATAAGAAAAGGGGAGGTATTTACATATGGGTACTTGCATATTCCTTTTTATCTGGCTTCACAAAGATAACAGCAAGATCACTTTCTTCCTCAGTAAAAACTAGTGTGAAACCTCACAAAGGATCAGCATTTTCCCTTGCTCTTCCCTCCCTCCTTTCCTCTCTTTTGAAAAGCAAGACCTCAAGATACTTCAAATCTTCATTAGCCGGTTCTCTGCCTGCGACAGCCCGGTGGTGTGCAGGGGCTGCAGCCCCTCCCTTCCAATCACCCTCGAGTCAGAAAGGCAAGACCCCGTTTCGGACACGAGGTGACAAAGAGCCCACGCTGCCACAGGTGACACTGCCATGGCCAGCAGCAGTCCCTGCCCCACACGGCAGACCTGGAGCGTGTGGAGCCACAAACGAGCTCGCCCAGCAGCCCCGGATCTACATCTCTCAGGATGCATTTCAAACAAGCAGATGCATAAATTCACTCATTCGGAAACCTGGTCTGTTCAGGAACTTGTTACTATGACAATTTAGAAGAAGCTGCTACACATAAGATTGATGAAACTTATTGATTAATTTTCTCTCAAGCTATGTCTGAATTTTAACTTGGCCCTAAACAGAACCAGTTGGTGTTGGTTTGTTAGTATTCCAGGGACTGCAGCGGTGTGCTTCAGCAGCGAAGGAAGTTCCATGATAAATGTGTTCTCCAATCTGCATCTGTAGAGTAGCTATAAAGTCAGAACAAACCAGGCAAAATTTTTCATTATGTTTTTAAATATACTTATTTACATTTTAAATCACACATAGACAATATGAAATATCTTTCACTTAGACAGGTGGGAACAAGAAAACAGATGCATCCATTAAGCTTGAAACAATTCAATGAATTAAATAGTACTTGGTGAACACTTTGGTTTATGGATATAGCCTTTGTTTAAACTTACTTGAAAAAACACGGCCATAGCTCCTACTACCCTGTTTTCTAGAACTGCTGTTCCAAAACTGTCAAAGTCATCAGGATTGTAGAAGTAAATCTGCATCTGCAAAAATTAAAAACAACAGAATCACATTAGCGTTGATTCATACAGCTTTCACATGAGGTAATGCATACACGTTGTACGTAAACCCAGTGTTATGAACCCGAGATAAAGGAATTCTGCTGAACAATACTGTTTAACTAGCATCTTGATTAATAGCATGACTGCCCTGCTGGGACAGTAAGCAGGGAACAGAGTCGATGCAATGCATTTTAATACCAAACCCAAGGATAAACAGTATGGTCAGTCCGTTCAGATGGTAAACTTTGTGCTTTCTGCCAGCATCTCTTCATTTCTTTGCACATTGAAGGCTCATCTCCTGCTCTGCTAAATGTGCTAAACATATTTATCTCAAAAACCATAGAGAATTTTGAAAAGGATTTCAATGTTTAGAGTTATTCCTTTACTCCTAAAGTAATTTGTAAGATAAAAGTCTGTCTCCATAGCAATGCATTTTTATGAGCCTCTGATATTCAGGTCTATCAGTTAGGGTCACACTTCTCCCTGTCTTCAGTTAAATTTCATGACTTCTATTTCCAAAGTGTTAGTGCTCTGCTAAAAGTATGAGACAAAACCAGATATACTGATGTCATTTTGCAATGGAAAATAAATAATAATGATTACACAAACCCCAAGAAACAGCAGCTGAGAACAATGATTACCCCAAATTAGCAAATGTTGGAGCTACACAAGTAGAGGAGGACCAAGAACAGCTTCCTCCACACACTCTGCTGGCAAACACAGCCCAAGTTTGAGGGAGAAGGAAGGTCCAGCTGAGACTGTCCGTGCCTCCCAGCACACTGCTGGCAAATGCTCTGCTGGACCCAAACACTTGCCTGGGTTTTTCCAAAGTAGTGCTGCATGACACATCCTCCTATATTCACAAACGTACCATTTTCCCCATATTTTGTATATGCCAGGAGAGATTATACCCTTTTATCTTGCTCAGATACCTTGCTACTCACATTTAGTGATTCCCCAGCTTCTGACTGTATATATTGGCTGCAGTGGATAGGTGCTTTGCCAATATAATACAGTTTAAAAAGCATCACCACACAGGGAAAAGGCCAACATGAAGAGCAGCGCATTCAGAGGTAGAGGTATTCTTTTCAGCAGGAGGAAGACCACACTCCATGTGGCCCACAAAAAAAAGAAAAAAATTGGCACTCGCACTGGCTTTATAAAATTTGAAAGCAATTTTCTTCCCCTGCTTTGGCCTTCCTATTCCCACATAGTCACAGCATACACACAGATGCTGACAATACCTCACAAAGGTGGTGGTGCCTCCAGATTCTGACAACTTGTGCTTTGAACAAAAGCGGAGCAAGGTATAGCTATTCATTGATGCAGAAATTAGAGACAGTTTGTTTCAGGTAGAATTGCTTAAACTTCAGTTTAGCCAGCACACACCAAAGCTGACAAAACACTCACAAATTACATTTTGCTCCTCTTTAAAATAAAGTCTAAAATTATCTATACCTTACATAAAACATTTCACTATATAGTCCTCACAGGAGTTTATGAAGAAAAGCATCACTGAGTGAGTTCAGCATATGCCAGAATCATTTTGGATCAATTTTGCTCACGGCATTTTAAGGAAATTAATTTTTACAATACACTTTTGGATAGCAGTGCAAAGGGCTTTGGTAAAAGAGTTTTTCATTCAGATCCCTCATCTCAGCAGTGCAATCTCACAGCCTAATCAAGAACCACACTCTGCCTTGATTACCATACACATTGGAGCATTTTACCACTGCTCCCTGGTGTTTTTCCAGAGAGCGTGGTTCCTCTCTCTGCATCCATCACGTCAAGGGGAACTGTCTCGTATGAAAAATTATCATCATCTGTCATACAGTAGCTTCCTTATGTGCTCATACAGCTAGAAGGAACATTTTAGGAGTAGAATATCTGAGGAATTGCTGTTACATAATTTACACACACATACACTGCAAAAACAATGTTAAAAAGACAGTAAAGTTACACCCTCAAAGCCTCATGGTTCAGGCTGCTCATAAAACCACACCTGGACACCGCTGAGCATTAGTATTATGACAATTTTCTAATTATGTGATCACATATTGTTCTCTTCCATAATACAGCCTCATCTGTTTTCCCCAATTTACAATAAAATGCAAATGTATCCAATGTATTTTTGTTCTTTTATACATAATATACATAATATTGAATGCATTTATCAGTAGATAGTTAATTTAATATTTTCTATGGGTGGGATAAGGTTCTTTATGTACAAAGCGGGAATAAGACAGTTAACCGTAAAATTAATTTCACCACATACTTAAGTGGCCTAAACATGCTAGAAAATTTTCATTATTACTCCTTATTATATAATTAGTATATACAATATATGGGGCACTTTGCATATAAATGACTTCTACTGTCTCTGCCTGGGACGTACAAAGCAGCAGTACAGAATGCAACAAAGAGGCTTTTAAGCTAAAGAAAATTTGGATCTTATTATAATATGCTATTTGTGAAATGCAGAATGGAGAATCGCCCAGGCTTACACATCCAACCTGAACTGTGGCACTGCCTGATTTCAGCCCCACGCAACATCATTTTTGTACATTTCTGCAGGTGATTTCACAACAGCTTTTATTTTCCAAAACTAAAAAACGCAAAGGCTGTAAATTCTGCTGCAATGGGAAAGCCTGAAATGCCCTTCGTGGAGTGACAGTACCTGTCTGCAGTCAGAATGCTCTGCTCCACACATCCCTGCAGACTGCGCTCCAAATGCCCTTCCCTGTGGCACAGGGCCAGGAGGGCACGAGTGTCCTGTTCTCTGGGGCACAACAGATGAGATTTACAAGACTTTCACATCTAGTCCCATTACAGCTAACAAGGCTGGGAAGGGCTTACATGGCCTTCCTTAATCTCAGATGTGCAGCACAGCAGTGTGCTTGCATTTACCTTGTAAAGATCTATTATAAAAAACATGTAGTGTCCAAGCAACTTGAAATTTTCAGTATTTTGGTAAAACTTAGTTGACACAAACCATCCCTAGTGAAATAAAGGTACTTGTAGGAAGACACTCTCCATCCTAAAATGCTACCAACTACTACTGTAGCTACAGAGCTTTACCAAGGCAGGGACAGGGCAAGAGTTTGCTTTTAATGGAAAAACTTCATGCTTTGACACTCTTCACACTATAAAAGAATTGTTTTCAAACTTGAGAGAGATTTGCTGTACAGCACAGATTTAAGCCTGAAAAAATATCACTGAGGGCAAAACCTTCAGACTGTTACAAGTGCCTTAAAACAGAGGATTAGAGAGAAAGCCCTCACTCGGCCCTAACCCAGGAGATAATCACCAGTCACCCTAAGAAAACATGTCATGTTTTCTGGTCTGTGCTGTTCAGGAAGATCCAGTGGCCAACCTTTACAGTTTCCAAGCATTCCAGGTCTATTTCCAGCTAACAATATTTACACAAGTGAATACACCACAGACATCCAATATGAGGGTGATTTTCCAGCCTGGAGAGCCTTTGTATCCAAGTTCCTACCCCTCTACCATGCCCTGGGGGCAAGAAATCGCCTCCTCCTCAGGACAATCCCTGCAGAAACACCTTTCTTCAGCCGTGTTCTCCAATCTCTACAGAAATCTGGTGTTCCCCAGACCTGGCAAAACCTGCTCTGTGCTTAGATTTTAATGCCAAACTGGGCTGCCACCATGCTGATGTTGTAAGGACAGGCTGTCCAAAACGTGCATATTACTGAGAAATACTGCCCACCAGAGACCAGTTCTGATTTTATTAAGTGCAATTGCCTCTGAATGACTAAACCCTCATTATGAAATGTCACTGGCTTGCAAAAACTGAGCCTGCTTCCAATGAATGGCTTCTCCCCACCACCCATCCACAAATAAAAGGCTCCGTCTCTGTGCTTGGCACGACAGGCATCCAGACAGAAATCACCATTCCTGTGCATGACATCTCTTTGCTCTCATTACCCCACTACAAAGACAGAAAGTTTATATCCAATGCAGACTATCATGGCCAAACTCATTCAGCACTTATGAGAGAAAAGCCACAATGAGCGTTTGATAGATCCCAGAAGATGTGAGCGAGTTCAAAGTAATTCTAAGAGACTGGAAACCAAGCAAGTACATTTTCCATAGACAGATGCCAAGTATTTTAAAAATAAATAATTGAGACTTTTAAATTGGGCTGCTATCACCCTGTGCAACCTCCTACAGCAGATTTCTCTTTAGATTAAAAAATGAACAAAGGCTCATTGTGCTGTCACAGATGTGGAGTACAGAATATTCAATAGTATCAGGAATTCTGGTGCAAGGGAAAAGATCATCGGAATTAGCTTTCCGCTCATTTCCTTCCAGCAATCCAAGGACTACCATGCAATTTAAAGCATGGTAAAAAAGCATTTAAAAAAAAAAGTTTTATAGGCCAGCCAATTTTTTGATGAATCAGGCAGCAAGACGCAGAGGCAGCAGCAATGTGGTTTATTATGTACTGCTTTAGAGACTGGGAGTATTTTCAGAAGAGCAGAACACCCAGGCTGTGCAGGTAGACTGCAAATCTTTGCAGAGTGGTGGAACAAAGATTTTGAAATGTTTGTTTTAAATGATGGAATTAAGCACTGAATATACTAATTCTTAATTAGTGCCTTTGCTGCTTACATTGTAAGAATAAATTATTCTCAGTCACTTTTACAACTGGATTTAAAACCTCTTGCACAAAAATAAATTCTCTGCTAAGACTATGAATCATACATGATTTTTCTTAATTGAAAGCTCGCATGTAACTTACTTTTGCTTTAAATATGTGCATAGATTTCCAGTGAACTGGATGATGTGATCCATTTGGCTGGAATAAAAATTTTCTACAGACATAATGTAATCTTCACTGCAGCACTAAAAATTCAGAATAACTGTCCTGCAGTCTGTGTGTTTACTGGAGTGTGAGATGTACACTGGGGCAATAAAGTCTGATGTTTGACTTCTCATTATATTCTCTTTAAAAAATCCATGAAACTTATCATTTATAACATATTCAAAATCTGCTTAGGAAAGGCGGGGGGAAGAGCGAATCGTGATGTTTTCCAGTTCTCCTACTAGAGCTTGATGTAATAACACAGAGTATATTGCATTCTTTTGAAAAGATAAAGTTGAACAGGAGCAGATAATGGCATGTTTTTCCTGCCTAGTCTATTATTCATCAGTGAATTTTTAACTATAGTTAGGCAGGTAGAGAGATGTATTTTGAATGTCATAACTTAGTATTCTACAGTGCCTAAAAGTGTGCTGGGTAAAATTGCAAAACAAAGAGTCAGACAGGGACTTTGCCCTAATGTAATTGCAACTTGATAATGAATACAATACTAGGCTGAAAAAAAATGAAAGGAGCTGAAACAACAGGAAGAGCTAAGATCATGCAAGTGAAATACCAGACTTTAACTCAATTTAGACGTTCTATCCCTTAGAAGTATGGTAAATTTCCCTTTCATCTTCTTTAACAGTAAGCATTAATTCTTGCTTTGTTGTCTCCAAACAATGCAGTGGGTGTACCTGTGCTATAAATTGAAACTCAGCAATTTCATAGTGTTTTTCAACCTGAAGGGTGGCAGCTGTTGCATGTTCTGCCCTTGAGTCTGCACAGCATTTAAACCTGTGAGTGATCCAGTGGCAGCTCAGCAGAACAGGGGTTGCCCTGGGCTCCCACACACTGTTGGATCACACAGCCACATCACTCAGCATCTTTAGCATTAAGTCCTGAATGTTAAGAGAGAAGAACCTTGGCAAGCCAGAAACTTCCCTGATTTCTGCTGCCAGAAATAAATACCCTTTAGGCCTGCTCCCATCCCTAACGAGAAAATCCATCTCATGGGTACACAGTGAGTCATTACACAAGGAAGGCACATTTGAAGCTAAAAAGCTGCATGTTGCATTCATTTGTATTACCGTAATATGAAAATAACGGTGTCAGTGTTTATGCTTTCCGTAACACGAAACTTTTTTGCAATTGCTTTGTACTCCGAGTAACAGCCATATGATTCACCATGAAATGAAGTCTGGAAAATCGTTTTGGATAAATGGAACTATAAATTCAATAGAATTTCCATGACAACATAGATTGCAACACTCCACCACAAGTGAAATGTTATAAATCATTCAAAACCAACAAAAAATCAGCAGTAAGTCTTCTCTTTCACAATGCACAAGACCCTTGAATTATAGAGCTGTGGTTATTACCTCCCAGTGCAATGCCTCTTGTTTCTGATCCTCCTTCCTCTGTGTTACAAGTGCTGTTTCATATTTGACCTCCTTCCAAACACAGGAAATTATAATACTAACACTTTAATACTAAGATGTAAACAAGAACTGAAGCATAACGAGCAGGAGGCTTTTTTGAACCTTTCCTTCTCATCTCCTAAAAAATGTTTTAAATATCTTCATCTTGTGGTAATTATACCTGGGTATCCAGATACATCACAGCATCTTGTTAGACACACAAATTTAGGAGGCTCTTTTTCTGGAAACGTGGGTGGTAAGTGTACAATAGGGTGCTCAGTCAGCTCGTAAAAGGGATGTGAACCACATGTCCAAGCAATGGAAGAGATCCAAGGAGAGGAGGTAAAAATAAAAAAGGATAAAAGATTGCACCACACATTATTGCTCATTTGTACCCCTCCATCAGACGATTCCTGACATATGGTATTTCACTTCAAGTCCAAGGAACCGGAATGATGTGATTCCAGGAGAACCTTCACTGCAATTTTAAAATCAGTGTGGCTGTTCCCTTCATGCCTTTAAGAAAAACCTTGAAAATGCAAAGCTCTTTCCTCCCTGAAAAGATCAAGAAGCCCAAAGGAGAGAGAAATAGTTTAGTATTCTGGTTTTTGTGTAGAAGTAGGAATATTTCTTCAAAATCAAGTCTTTTGGTAACTTGAGAAGTGGCAACCTATTAGTCCTTGGACTGCAAAGGCTACTAGAGAGTTTCTGCTATCCTGCATTGATCACTGCCCATTTCTGGGCCTCAGCTCCTCATGTGGTCATTGCCTATCCTTTCTTTAATGGGATGTTTTATGTAAAAAAATTTGAAAAATTTGAAATGAATGGGAAGAATGACACACAGTTGAAAACCATGTGAAATTAAGTACCACATCGAGTGTTGTTGGAGAAAAAAACTTAGGGGCTGCTTTTCATTTGGTTGATATTGCAATAAGGACGAGTCACACAGGTACCTCACAGGGAGAGTCTGTGGCCTCCTTCACACAAACTTCAAGAGAAGCTGGCTGTGCTCCATCCCTCAGGTGTTCAAGGCCAGGCTGGACAGGGCTCTGGGTAACCTGATCTAGTGGAAGGCACTCCTGCCCATGGCAGGAGGTTGCTATCAGATGATTTTTAAGATCCCTTCCACCCCAAAATGTTCTATGCCATGCAGCTCACATCCCTTTTACGAGCTGATGCCACAAGAGTTCAGTGCACACAATTACTGCAGGGCACGGCATCCACACACCCCAGGGCACCTTCCCAGGCTCTGGGTGTCTCAGCTGGTGTCTCTCACTGGTCTTTACCTCCTCTACTGGAGACTTTTTTGTTTCTTTATCGAGTAGCTCTGAGTCTCACTCACAGTGGCTTTGTCTAATGGTGGCACATTCCAAGTAAGACAGAGGAAACACGCAACGCTGAGGCGAACTTGGCTTCCCAAAACTGTCCAAATGGAAAAATTAGAGGCAATACTTAGCTGCTGGCATGGCTGAAAAACTGAAACAGGCAATTTAGAAAGTGGCTAAGCACCAAATGACACAGCAACTAAAAACAAGCCGGATGGACTAACTGTGTGAACAGAAGAGCTCTGAACTCCACCCAAAAGGGGCTGTTTCAGATGTCTTCATCTGTTTCCCATGGCCTTCCTAAAACAAAAACAATGCTACTGAAGAGTTTTAAACTTCAAAATACTCAAAATGTCCATACTTCAGATCATCTTTCAAAAATCCATTTACTTCCTTAAACATCAAGAAGTGCTGCCAGAATGGAGAGAACTGGGATTTCCTGCCAAAAATGCTCGTGTTCTTCGGGAAAAAGAAAGGAGATGGACTTGAAGAATAAACCCCACAAAAGCACACTTTTCCTAGCATGTGTGATTAATACAATTTTATATCCCATTCACTTTAAAGATGCACTAGCACAAGTATTCATTCCTCTGAGAGCTCATATCTTAGCGCAAATTCCTCCTTTTGCACTGTGGAATTCAGAATGTCCTCGTTGTGTGGTCTTTTTTGCTGTTGATGATGGTTTTTTTCTTCTTCATCTTTTTAATTTTTTTTTTCCAGTGGGAGAAGGCAAGGTCTTCCAAGAGGTTTAATGAACTTCCAAATGCCTCAGAACAAATTTTGAGGTATTTATAGTTTCACTGCATCTCTGGATTCAAAGCTATGCAGCAGATGGGGCACGTTTTCAGCAGCATTTTGCTGGGCGAAAGGCCATTCCTATCTCTGAGGGGATGTGAAATCCTCCAGGCTGTACACTTGCAGAGTTATTTTTATTTATGAACTGTGAAGTAGATGGACAGTTACAGCAGAACCAGTCCAGGACAAGAGCTTACTTGGAGGGTAAAAATAATATGGGCTTTCTCATGTTTTGCAGAATACACCTCTAGCTACAGCCTCATCATAATGCCAAAGGCAGAGCAAGCAGAATGCTCAGCACCATTCTCAGTAACAACTTGCAGATTACCAGAGGGACTTGTGGCAGCCTGTGCTGAAGGGACAGCACTAGTTCTGTCACAGCTGTCCCACCTGAACATGAGGGATTTTTCCAAGGCAGCTGCTTAATGTGGATGTTTTACTTCAAGATTCTCAGAAGGGTTTAATACGCACGGAGTGAGTACACTATATCCTTTCTAAAACTCAGGATCTCCTGAAAATACCTCAGATTGAAATTCTTCCCCACCATGGGCTGCCTACCCAAACTCCCCAGTCTTGGAAAACCTTACATGTAATATCTCTGTATTCTGTCTTTAATTTTCTACGTTTCTCTACCCTCATCCTCTGACTGTTTTACCAGCCATAAAGTGAAGTCTGCACACATATGAAGCGCAGTGTTAAGAAACTTGCAAACTTCTTTTCTGAAGTGACTTTGTGTACAGACACACACACAGAGTAGCTGAATACACCACCTTAATGGTACCAGTGTGTTAAGGACATGATCCTGTATTTACATTAATAAATTAAAAAGAATTAGACTTCAGCACAGCAAGAAGCAAAATACGCAGGCAAGCAACAAAACTGACAGAAAAGCTGAAGTGCTGGAAACTGCATAGCCTTTTAAAGTTAAACCCCTGTCCACTGTCACATCTGCAAACCCATTGGCAAACACATTCTGTAATGGTCCTTTACTAAACGTCACAGTTATTCTTCCACACCTATGAAACAGAAACACAGCTCTGATCCTCACCCCGCCCTTGCTCATACCTCTCTGCAGATGCCCTGTGGAGACTGCCCTGGTGCATCTGACTCTGCTGCTCGCTTGTGGCATCACCTTAGACAATGTGACTAAAACAATCTCTTAGCTTTAACACTTCCAATTTCTTATGGGCTCACTGATGTTTGAAAGAAAAGAACGCTGAACTTCTTTGGAGTCCTGATAAACACAACAGTGCCACCTGATTGGCATTTGTGTCCAAATTCCGCAGGCGTTGGTTGAGTACAGCTTTCAGAACACACTCCTGGTGGGAGTCGTGCCCAGTTGTGTCCCTGCTCAGCCAGGCTCTGCGCCAGTTTTGTCCCATCCCTCGACTCTGCATTTTAGTAACAGAAATGATTCTCATACCCAAGAGTCACATTTCCAGTCTGGCTCACACCTGTGTATTTCTGAAAGCATCTCTTCTGCCTCAGCATCTCACACTCGAACAATTCACGTGTGTAATGGACACCAGAGAAGTTCTGGTTTTCAGCGTGACAACTGCTGGCTTCTCTCCAGACTCTTGGTGTCTCTGGCTCTAGAGATGCCCAACCAATTTAATCCTTGCTCATGCCACTGCCGTCACCACCAGCACCAGACACTTGGATTGTGCCAGCAGCCACAAACGGTGGCTGGAACACTCCAAACTGGTGCAGCTTCTCCCCATCACGCAGCAGGGAGAGCTGCCCCAAGCTGCCCAGGGCTGGGCAGGTGCCACCTGCCACCCAAACCCTCACCACTATGTGCTACTGCTGCATTCACCTCTCCTGGTGCTGTTTTGTGACAGCACGAAATGCCTCAATGGAACTTCTGAAATATGGGAGTTGCAGAAGTAAAGTCTTTATCATAAATCTGATAATTAACCTGCATAACTAATTTCCCTCCTGGAAGCAGGCATAGGTTGGAATAAATAGTCTATTCAGTACCTACTGGGAGAAGGCTTCTATATTTCATGTTTACTTTAGACAAGTACAAAAACCTTGGGACAAAGGGCCTCAAAGAGTCAAATTCCTTGCAGTTTCAACAGAGCGCCCTGAATAATACATAAAGCAGCTACGCTCTTATCCCTAAAACCACAGGTGTGAACCAGATGTCATGCTTATCTTCTCTTGAGATTACAGCAAACAATCGCACGCCCTCAGAATATAAAGTAAGCTTTGGATCAAGGAACCTGAAATATATTAAAAGTGCGGCACTGAAGTTAAAAATTCAAATATTAACCTAGAAATCACTGATTAAGAGTCTGTTTATAGCCTATGTTCTGTAAAAGTTGTATTTCTTTTATTTAACCTTTTAATAAGAAGATATATTATAAATCACAAATCTGAGATAAAACTATTTGCATAAGTCTCAGTATTGGTAAGCAAGGTTTTGCCAAATAGATCTTTCGAATGTACCACTACCTATTAAAATGCATCATGGCTTGAGAAATGGAATTAAAGTTAAAGCCTTGATTTAAATTTTAAACTTTCCTATTATTGTAGTAAAGGTTTAGAGAAAGGTGAGCATATGCTGCCCTCAAATATTGAAAGAAGATTAAACTCAGAAAGGTATCTCAAAGAGAATTTTCAAGTTAACAATACCTAGTAACAAGAAATGGTGCAAATGTACTCTAACCATACAGCCTTGATCATAACCAAGCATCTAAAAGTACATAGCCAGAGGATATTCCAAAATGTTCAGTTTTAAGAAAAATAACAATTTCCTCACTCAACAAGTGAACGTCACTAACGTGTGTTTGTTACTGGGGGCATTTCAGGAAAAGAAAATGGTCCTCCTCACCAGATGCAGAAAACATCCTGCCCCAGCTGATTTCAAAGGTCATACTCCCACTTTAGTATTTCTTCTCAAACTAGGTCCAAGCACCACCTCCCAACTCCCATGTTTATGCCTCAGGAGCAGCAGTGATTGCTGCAAGGGTGAGCGGATGTTGTTCCTGAAAGAGGGTTCATGTCCTGCTTCAGTTTTTGCACAGCTTTCCTCCTCCACCTTGGCTGGCTTCATTCTTTAATGCAGCATTCTGGTTTCCTTGCACAGCATCCCCTGTCAAACACACACACACAGAGTCCAAAGGCTGTCAGCAGCTAATGCTAACACTTCAGTGAGAGAAGTCTGCCAGGTCAATTTATGATAGAAATATTGCAGGTTTGTAATTAGAGCCCTGCATAAGAAAGCCTGTGTTTACTCAATAATCTCCACATCCACTTCACAGAAGCACACATCTCCCTCTCTAGCTGTAGAGAAAAGGTGGTGAATGTGACCTGAAGCCAACAGCTGTAATGTCATCTGCTTGATTTTGAGGGAGTCGAACTACCTTGCTCACATAGCAGTATTCACCAGTGACCCAGAGCCCCAGCCTGCCCTCCAGCAGCAGGGCCTGTGACTCCAGGGGAAAAGCATCCAACATCCTGGCTCACTCATGTCAACAAAACAGAGTATGAAGAGTCATAGGTTAAGGTGTTAACATGACCCTGTCTGTAAGGCTGAACAGTCAAACTTGGTTTGAGTTGAGAGCACAGACCCAGACTGCTCAGCTCCATGGCAACATTAATGATTTAAGCATCTTTATAACTTTTTACTGAAAAAAGTTTACTGAAGATACAGGGGAAAAGTTGAGAACAGTACAAAAAAATAAAGAATTTCAAATATAAACAACTGAGTCTTCTGGCTTCACATATGCCTTATCCCCATCTCTGTTAGCAAATGGTTTTTCTTAGAAAAACAATCTATGGATGGAATTAAATATGATGAAAAACATTTTCCTTCTGAAAAACAGGTGAGATAGGCTACATCTCCTTCTGGAGTCCAGTCCTAATTTCTGCAGAAAAAGCCCACATGTAACAGCAAAAAGAAAAGAAGTGCACAGCCGGATAACTCAGCTTCTGCAACTGATACTTGCAACTTCATTACTGTGGAAAGCAGGCAATGCAAGTGGCTGTTATCAGCCACTTCAACACCTGGAAACTGCTGTCAGGTGGCACAGGACACAGCTTTTCCCTGCCTTGCCAGGCACGGGCTCGCAGCAGCACTGTGAAAGGGAGTGTGTCTGGGCTCACTGTGCCAGGCTTGTAGTGAACAGACGGAGGAAAGAGATAGGAAGGAAAACAACAGAGATGAGGGAAAGAAAAGGACAAACAAAGAAATGACAGCATCCCTATCTCTCACACCAAAGGGCTGTTAAGACTTTGCTGAAGTCAGTGGCAGCTCTGGTAGCTGCTGGCAGCACTGCTACTCTGAGCAGTTCAAAACACATTCAGAACCATGACTGGCTTCCCTGAACACCCAGTGGTTGCTGGGTTGGCACTACAGGGCCCTGACATCCCAGGCGATTGTACAATTCAAGTATTTCAGTTTGTCTTCTTCCCTTCACCAATTATCATCTGGACCTTTCACTCCCAAGATCTCCTGTTACAAACCTGTCAGCCAAGGGCTACACGTGGCACCAGCATATCCATTAGTTATGTCCACCAATCTTTTACAAAAAAACAGCCTGATCTGCTAATTTCCAGCTCGATTCCCTTCTCATTTTAGCACAGAGCTCGGAAGATATTTTGATGGGTTTTAGATTATTTCAAGCTGCTGTCTTTCTGTTGAGTTTTTTAACAATGCTCCACACAGATCTTGTGTAGAGCAGTGTGGCCATGGACGTTGGCTGATACTCCAGGCTGCAGCCATACAGCTCTGGAGAGCCCTCATAAAACACTTGATTACAGCTGCAGGTGCATCAGGCTCTGTGTCCTGTCTCAAGTACCAGGCACTAATGGAAAGTAAATCAAGACACAGACAAACAGCAACTGTTCCCTTCGCTATACCCTGCAGCTTCCAGCAAGCCTCAGAGGCCTTTCTGACCTGGAAGCTGCACAAGGACCATCCTTGACTATTGTGTCCAGAACTCTGTTAAATCCTCTTTCCCACCTGTATTTTACTGCTAGAAAATCATTTCCCAAGGTGCTCCACAATTCATGCACCTCAATGCACTGCAAGAAAACTGTTCCTTTCCATGGACTCAGAACCTTAGCTATACTGTGAAGCATAACAAGTAACATTTATTTAACTTCGCTGAAATTTCACAGCCCTGTGTGATCATGCGCCCAGAGCCACCTTTTCCAAGCTGAGATGTCACAACAACTATTTAGCTTTCTTTCTTGTCACTGAAGGTCCTCTATTATTTTGGACATACCCAGCATTTTTTAGGATGGACAGTCAGAACCACTCAAATCATTTGTGCAATGGAGTAAAGATTTTTCCTGTTGATTGCACTAAATTCCTGATAATTTTTAATCTTCCTCTTTGCCACTGCTGAGCACTGATCTCACATGTTCAGACAGCTCTCTGTAAGGACTCCAGGAACACTTCCTTCAGCAGCAACAACTAATTTAATGTTCATTACCCTATGTGCAAAGTCAGAGTCTTCTTTCTAACCCAGTTAAACTAGAGAATGAGATTTTTATGATCCTGCTTTGTGTGTGCCTCTGCATATGACATGTCAGACCTCTGTAATAATTTTTGAGCGCATTGACCAATTTGATCAAAACCCAACTGCTCACTCGGGCTCTCGAAGACTCAAAGACATCCACGCAAGTGCCTTCACAGTTAAGGGGCAATTAGAGAGACCCAATTCCCTTCACAAGTATGGATCAAATATTGAAGATTCTCCCTGTCCTCCTTCACAAAAAACTTCACCATCATGCCCAGCATGGGCAGCAGACACTGCAGTGGCTGTCACGTCCCCTCCAAACTCAGCAGTGCTGCGCACAGATAACCTGGGGCTTTTTCGACTTGAGAGCACTCATTTCTGCACCTGGGGATGTAACAGGTCACACAAAGTACACACTTCCTTTTGCTCAGTGGGAATGTCATCAGTAGGTGCAGATTCCCCTGAGTCACTGAGAGAACACCAGCATTTGAATCTAAGCACACATAATATTAATAGAAATCCACCATTCTGTTAAATATTGTAATATGGTAACTTTAATCATAAAGCCTCTCAGTATTTAAATACTTCAGGCACTGTAGACATTTATACAACTAGCAGTAGATGAATTTTCAAATAGATACTTCTGAGTAATTATCCTCTTGAGACAGCACCAATTGCTAAATAATGCCTCAGTTTAATAGCATGTAGCTCTTAAGAAATGAACAATTCTGGGCACTATTAAATCTCTCAGAATTGTAACAAAGATGGTGATAAATATCTTACACTCCATTTTAATCTTCATGTGGATGAGGAATAGGACATTTTTCCTCACCTGTTAGTTGGACTTCAAAGAGAATTCCTTAGCAAATTAGGAGGTAGCCCCTCCTGCTTGCTCTAATAAAGCAGGGTATGCAAATTTGTTCTAGACATCAGCAAAGATTCCTTATGTGCAAAATTAGCACTCAGACTCTCAGGGAAAGCTGTCTTAGCAAAACATATCAGAGGAAGAATAACTGGATGGGATAGCTGAGTGGGAATTCCTGAGAATGCCAAAATCCTTACAGATTAGCTGGCAAGAAACAATTGGTCTGTCCCCCCAGAACAACCCTCTGTCATTCCAGGGAAGAATTACTTGAGCAAAAAATAGAACAAAACCAGTATTCAGTCCAAACTTCAGTGAATCAAGGCATGACTATGGAGAAAGTTTTCAAATGAACCTGCTTTTATGTAACACAAAAAGCTCTAAAATATCAGGAAAATGCAGACCTCTTGTTCATATAAAACGCTGGCCTTTATTCATGATCCCTTAAGATACTTTTCCTAAAGCTTGGCCTGCTTGCATATTATTTACACTAATAAAAGAGCCCAAGGAAAGAAATTTGCATCCCCTGATCACCAGAGGTCTGTAAATAGAGCAATTCAGCATGCTACTCCATAGAAAAGGTTGCCTTTTCATGGTCAAGAGTAAAAACATGGAAGCAAAATGGATAAAAATACTTGTCTCCTCATCCTGACATTCTTTCACCTCTCAAGAGTGTTCCAAAGCCATCAGAGGTGATGAGCTCTCCAAAGCAAACCATGTCAGACTGTGTTTACCTTCATGCTAGTGATGTCTTGACTTAATTTCAAAAGCAGCCATCAACAACAGAGGCCATCTCAGACACAGAAAGCAAAAGTTAAAATTACTGCAATAAAGCCAATCTGTAGCCACTGACTAGCAACTAGTTTTATCATCATTTATCAGTCTATCATGAAATGAATGGTCCTTTTCTTAGTTCCACTTTGAATGATGACTGAAAACAAGATGAAGGAATTGATAACTTGTTGACCAAAAATTTCCATTGTACTTTCCTCCTCATTAGAAAAAGTTACCATTAAAAGAAGAGAAAGACTAATATGGAAATGCCAGATAGTAAGCCATGACTGAGGGCTTTACAAAAAAAAAAAAGCTCCAAAAGTAACAACAGTGAAGTATTTTTAGGTATGTAATAATGCACAGCATTTTAATATCATATACATACATATACGTCACTTCGGGTTCAGTATGTGATAAATTTCCATGAGTATCTCACTAACAATTGAAGCACAGCTGAACACTAAATAAAGCCACATGGCTGTTCTGCTAAACCCTGCTGTGGAAAAGAAGGAAGGTCTGAAAAATTAGGGAAAAAAAGCTTGCATGTGAGGTTCAACCACTAACACTTCTGTGGTCACTACAGGGAGAGAACTGAGGGATGTGGTCACTCCAGAGCACACGGTCACCACAGGATGGAATCACGTGCCCTGGACCTGAATGTGGCCATCACCTTGACCTGTGAAGGGTCTCTCTGTATGACACCTTGCTTCAGTTCTGTGGATCAGTAAGTCATCAAGAGAAACAGAAACAGCAACTTCCTCTGTCTTCTCATCCCAAAATTAACTGAGATTTAATAAATGCATAAGGCAATTTTCAGAATCTTACATGGAAGAGGTGTCTAGACCTGCTGGCACAAAGCTCTGGTGTATTCTCCTGTGAGTTTGTACAGATGAAGCCTCCTTTGATGGTATCTTAGGATTCAGTTAGTGACTGTTCAGTGGGAGAGGATATGAAGGAAGTCCATGTCCTTAATAAATATAGTGGTGTTATTATTCTGAATTCAGGACCCCCTGTGAAGTTTCAGATCCAGGATTTCTGTACCTACAGGCCATTCCTCAGGAAGCCACACTCCCATCTGTAGATGTTCAAAACCTCGTAATACTAACAGTCTCCACACCAAAAAAATCACACTATCTACAACTGTGTAATACTAAATTCAATCTTCTAGATAAATGCAGGAGTATTCATGGACACATATACTGAGTTCTGCCTCTATTAAATTACCTTTTCAGAATGTAAAGCATTTGACCAGTACAACCCGACAAGTGCCAGATGAATGCAGTCAGTTACAAGCAGAGTAACACGGCCCAATGGATAAGTTTAGGTACATTGTCTTAATTGTATCATATAGATACTCCTTTTTTACCCACACAGGGATAAAACAAGTTAAAACAGTCCTGTGCCAGATGGAAAAATCTCAGAAGCGGGATGCTGAGAATAAAATCAAAGGTCAGTGAGAGGGAGGGCTCACTGCAGGAGGCTCACTTTGAAGCCACCCATGTGCAAACTGCTCGGACCTGGGGCAGCCTCTTGCCTGGTGTTTGTACAGCATCCAACCCGACAAACATGAAGCCTGGTTCAAAAGATGCTACAGTCACAGAAGCCAGCAAACCACAGGACTTCTGCACAGTATTTTGAGCTCAAAGAACCTTAATAAAGAGGCAAGAGTTGCTTGGATTGTCTGTAGCCTATCTAGGCATGCAAACATTTCTGGGGGAAGGTGGTTTGAAGATCTAATGTGTCTAACATAAATCTAACATAAACTACTGGAGCCAACTTAGGGGAGATTTCCTCCTCCTTCCTTCCAAATCACAACCTGACTACAGTCACATACAAATCTGAGTTTGCAATCACTGTTACCTTGCTCTTTTCCACGTTAACAGAAGCAAGGCATAAATAAGGATGAACTTTCCTCCATGGCAATAATGTCAAGTGCTTTACCAAATCCATGAAACAAAAAATTTTCTCCCACAGTTAGATCCCCTTCATCACATGCATGCTGCATCTCATCAAGAAATTGTTATATGCACGTGTTTTTAAAGGATTCAGGGCTTCCACATAAATAAACACACACATACACCCACAAGCTTAGGAAAACAACAGATTCCTTTTCAGCAGGATGCTGCAAAAAACAAAGTTTATTTCCCTGAAAATGCATGAAATTGCACTAACTGATTTTCAGACCACTACAGTCTACTTAGAAAACTCTAAAAAATTTTAGCTGTTTACAAACTAGTCTTGAATGACTTCCAAAGACCTTTGTTAATGCCTGTCCCCAGAGAGGATGGAGATTATGCAGGAATCCCACCCGCCACAAGAACAAATCGATATTTTAACATTCTTACTGCGACACTGTTGATCCAGACTTCACAAAGAGTACCAGGAAAGTTAGCCACAGCATTTTCTGTAATTTTAAACCCATTACAGACACAGATAAAGCTCTATACCTGACATTTTGGTTATTTTTCTCTGTATTTTCCTAGCACATTTCACAGATTGGCTTCCTTGTCAGTCTAGGCTTTGAAAAAAGCAGTGATTTGTTTGACCGGACCTTAACTCCTCAGATTCCACAATTTGGCTTTTCTAGGAGCTATAATTATTGGGGGCAAGGACTGAAATGAAGTTGTCAAGTGACAGTAATGGGCCCTCTTCCTCCCTTCCCCAAGACTGATGCTATTCATTTAGAGTAGGTCTATACACAAGCCCATCTAATCTAATCTGCTGAAACCTCGGTGAGACCTGGCAGTACCTCAACTGGAAAACAGTTCTAAAATTAATAACAAGCTGACCTTTCAGTTTAAAGCCTTGGCTATCACAGATGTCTAATGGTGCACTTTGCCCAAGTCTCACACAGGCACTGGCAGCAGGAAAGGAACAAAGACAAAAATTATAGCAGATTCTTCACTGCCACACAAATATGGCCACTTTAAATGCAGAGGTACGGACCAAGCAGACAATTTTATTTCATAATATATTCTGTTTCTGTAAGGTTTCATCTCAATCTTTGCTCATTCAAAAAAAGTCTTAAGACAATTGTGTGGGGGCTAAGGCTTCTTCTCTGCTCTAGGTATACAGATTAAAATGGGCTTGTCCAGCAACTGCAACACAGAGGTGACAGGGGACTACTGAATGCCATTGTTTCCTACTAAGTAGGAAGAAAAACATGAATATAATATACTAATTTCTTAAATTTCAATTAATTATAATTCAATTTGGCAAGTCCTAACAGAGGAAAATATCTTTATTTTCCCATCTTGTATATTTTTAAATGAATTTGAGACTATATGATTGATGGAAGCTTTCAAGCTTTTAAGTAGTGGATACTATAACGCTTTCCTTAGATAAATGATTTCCCCAATGTGAAAATGTTAGTTTTAATGAAATGAAATAGCCTTAATTGGTTGTGATGGGAAGTAAACCCTGAGATAAACATTGCATAAATAATTCACATCCTTCCATCTGGGGAACTTCTTCCTGAACTGCAAAGTGTCTCCAGTCTGAAATGCAATACACATTATTTTAGCAGCAACCAAAAAAAATGCAGACTTCTTCCCATACACTGCATCTGGAGCGTAGAGCATCTGCTATTCCAGAGCTGAGTGCATATTTTAAGACATAGTTTTAGAAAGATTTTTGATTCTGCACTAGAACATTTTTTCCTAGCACATGGTCTTCCGCAGAACTGGTGTCCGCTGTAGCCGGATCTAACTTTAACCGGATCTGTGGAAATTCACATTTCCCATGATGAACCAACTGGAATATGTAAAACCTTCTCCACTATTTTCATTTACACCATACTGTGGCCAAGGCAACATCTAAAAGATAACTGGAGATAGAGCTGTAGCATATTTCATACTCCTTTATGCTATATGACCCTGATGTTCTTTTTCTGCACTTGCTGCTTATTTCTTTTATAAGTTGGTCTCCTGTCCAGGAACACCTTCAGGAACAACTTTTCCCATAAGGACTTGCTACCAACATCTATTGCTGGCAAAGGCACTCAAGGTGGGTCCCCTGGTTGTAATAGAAAATATATTTGATCACAAATTTTGTGCAGAATTTGTGGCAATTTCTGCACCCTGCACAAAAACCAAGGAGAGAACGCAGAATCAGTGAAACCACAAAACTTACATTTATGTTATTTGATGTGATCCTATAAAATTCACCAGGGAAAACATAAGCAACCATAGCTTCTATGTGCTGATCTTTTGGTGTTGTGCAAATGAAACCTAAGAGCATATCACAAATTATTTTGTTCTGATCACATCTCTTGTTCAGCACACCTACCGACTTTCCCTGGGTGCCTGAAGGAAACTCAGAAAAGTTTTTCTTCAGCGGTATTATTCAGAAAAGATCACAACCTTTGATGAAAATAATGTCAACTTAAAACATGAATACGTAAAACAAAAGCCTCCGAAGTGAAAATGCAGTACCTATACATAGGTTTAAAAAGGTTTCAATCAGCAATAATGTTGATTCAAAATGTTCAAAATATTTCAATCAACAATAATATTCTTAAAAAGGGCAACTGCCAGTGACATACTTATTTTTCTGCCTATTATGCAAAATAAATAAAGAAGCATAATGAAAGAATATATTATGCTTGCTTGTGTTCATTGTCACGATTTTTATAGGATCAAATCAAACAGACAATGGAAATGAGTTTTGCAGTTTCACTATGCCTTCTGGTTATCAAGTGATAAGTTCCTCACTGTTGACCATTTTTATTCCCTTTCTATGCAGCCTCCAAAATAAACAATTCCAACACACAGGGTGAGACTTCTAGAAATAATTTTCTTCTCTCTCTGCAAAAGCTTCCAGAGGTTCCCACAGAACAGGGCTGGATAGAATTTTTCAGAGGATTCAGTCAGAGCATTTTCTTTTTTTCAAGCAAAGCACAAGACACCCTGGGACTGGACTCAAATGGCAGAGCTTACTCAGGCTGCCTCTACTCCCTCTGAAGTCTGCCACGCTTAGAAGGTTTCTCCTGGCTTGGGTAGCTCTTAAATACGAAGAAGTGCTACTGGATGAGTCACAAATCATTTAACAGGATTCTGCTCCGCTTCCAGAGAGGCACGAGCAATGCTCGCAGCCTTTTATACCTATCAAAGAGCATCAGAAAGGTGCTAAGATTTTCCACCCATAGAAAGACTAAGAAAGGAAAGAGGGATTTGACATGCCAGGATTTTTGTTGTTTCCTCTTGCTGGAGAAAGGCACCTGAAACACCTGAACCTTTGGCGTGTCACTCCATTTAATTAGCAACTTGAATTAATTGGTTTTCTCTATTATTTTCACGCAACATGGGAAAGGGGGAAAGACGGGGGAAGAAAGTAATTTTCAAACCACAACAGCGAGTCAGGGTGACTCAGAACAGGTACCAATTAGAAACAGCGAGTAAATGTTTTGAAACTGCCTCGATTCCGCTTGGTGACATCTGCGCTAGAACAGCTTGCTATGAGAGGATGTGCATGAAGACTCCTTTAAGTTTCTTCATTCTCAAAATCTAAATCTTTGACACTCAGAGCAGCTCAACAGTTTCAAAAGATAAGGAAAAAAAGAAAACAGGGGGGGGAAAAAAAAAAAAAAAGGAAGCCTTATGCTCAGAGTAATTTTGCAGAAAATCCCCAAACCACTGAAAAACAATTGCTTAGAACTTACATTTAATGTTAAGGGCTATTCAGGAAATACAAAATGGTTCTTTTAAATGTTTAAACATATAAACAGCAACTGAGAAAGCATTTCTTATTAAGCATTTTTATGGTTACAGCTACTTTGCTGCTGAAAAAGCAACTACTTATAAAAATAAAGCTAATATTTATGGGCACTATAGCTCAGGAAGGGACCTCTTTTATAAGACATTTACTGCAGCAGCCATCGCAGCTGAATCATGTTATTGCACAAAAATGAGGGGTTTTTTTAAACTCAGGCTAGCATTTAACAACTTTAAGTAAATGATAGCATATGAAATTAACTTTCAACAGCAGTAAAAAACAGAATAGCAAGGACAAAATCTGTGAGCTGCTTATCATCCTCCCACTGTGTAAGTGCCTGCAGTGGGGCCAGGAACTGGGGAACACTGTGACCACCACAAAAGGAGATGATTTACAGAGCTGTGCAGGTAATTAGCAAATTATGTGCACAGGCCACCTCTCCCTGAGAGACCGCAACCCCTGCAAGTTCAAAAGTTCCCTTTGCACTACACTCCCCCAGCACCAAGAGGTGGATACAGCACACCTTCTTTTACAACCAACGCAGGAAAAAACACCACACCGTCCCTGTTCTCTAGGAGTTGTGTCCTGATGTTTTTCTCCTCTCCTTGGTAACTGCTAGCAGCCTCATTTGTGAAAACTTCTGTTCTACAGCACTCATTACCAAAAGACCTAATTACAGCGGCAGAGAGCTACCCTCGCAGACCTCGATGGCATGACCTTTAAAGTACAAGCTCAAGGTCATACTTCAATTCACCCGAAGTCCCCAAGATTATTATTTTACAATGTATGCAATAATCAAAGCCATGCTTTAGGATTTGGCAGACAAGCTGTTCTGTCTATCAGAATAACTCACAGATGGTATGTATGTGACACAACATATTCATCATGTTATATTCTTAGTATATGCAATTTTCCCCCTTGCTAAATTTTCCAGCGTTCAGCAAGGGCTCTAAGAAACTGTCGGTGCCTTGGAAGAGATACCCTTCCAGCCTTGTTGTCTTTAAATTAACTGAATAAAGAAAGAATCTAAAGGTTCAAGAAACTCATTCTCCTATGTAATTGTAAAACATATTGAATTTGATTTTTTACCTTAGGTACTATTTTTTAACTTCTATTTTGTAGCTCATGTTTATTTTCTGCACTTCACATATTGTACTTTCTTTTTACTTGATGTGTGCCATATTGTTTTAGCTTTTGCTCTTACTTCTGCTTATTTATGATCCTTTTTTGACCAAAATCTCAGTAAGATTTGCTTTAGGGGCATTTTTTTATCTTTTTTTCCAGGTAGTTGCATGCATAAGTGAACCATTAAAATTGAATCAGTTCAGTGAATCAAACTGAATGACAACAAACTAAAATGAGCAGAAACATGCCTAAAGCAACAAGCAGATTACTTATTTTACTTATTTGTAATGTTGCTTTTTTCCTCTCCTTGAGTTCTTTTGATGAAATAAAAAAACACCTGAGAAAAAAAATACTGGGATGAATTTTCCATCCCGAATGCCACATAGGTTTTATGTAGGAAACTGCACAGAGGGAAAATGCACCCACACAAGGTCAGGTTTCGGATGCTGGCCCAGCAGCCTATTTTAAAGCTCATCATCTGGAGGAGTGAACCACCAGGCACAGGCAAGAGTTCATGAAAATAAACTTCCTGCTCCCAATTTCTCCTGCTTCTGTTACATCTGCCTGTCGTTTACTCCCACTTTGCTTGTGCTTTAGAGCCTCAAGAACAAAAGTCACCTCTACCACTGATCTTTTGCTTTGCACAGTGTGCCGGCCTGGATTAGTCCTTGTTAAATGAGGACAAGAGTTGAGAGAAAAATAACTGAAAATTGGGTTCTCTCCTTTGGAAAGAGCAAACCAACACAGTCAGCAAACAACCCACCACGCTTTTTGTTACAGAATGATAAATGTCATTGCCGTGATCAGGATTTTACAGTGGTTTTCGATGGTCTAGCTTTTATGCTGAAAGCCAAAACATTAATAAAGCAATTGAAGTAGTAGGCATGTAACTCCACGAGTGCAAAGCTTCACATATGTCACTGTGCAGTAATAAAAGACTTCATATATAGTGCTAGCACTGGATGTTACTATTTTTATTTTTTATATGAGGAACTAAGGACAGGAATGCAAGCAAATGGAGGAGAAAAATGAAGGCGATTCCAATTAATCATTTCCCCTAGTGACATTTTAATGCATTATTACAATTATTCTAAGATGTCCTCAAAGGATCATCACACCAGCTTTTTCAGACTTCATTTTTCACCAAGTGAAAATTTAACAAGCACCTTTCTGAAAAGTTTGGATCTCTGAAGGGGCAATACCTGTTCATCTCTCTGACTTTGTGGGAAACAAGGCTACTACACACGCTGCAATATCAGGTGTGCTATGTTACAAGGGCCTCTTTTCATTTCCTTGTACCTTCACTGGCTTGAGCTTTTCCCTGCTTTGATTTCTTTCTTATTCCCTCCCCAATGACCTTCTTCAATTCTGCATTTTCAGAAACTGACTGAAAATATTGCAAGACAAAATGTATCAGCCAGGCTTTAGGGGGATGGAGGAGAGGTGCTCTGGGAATTTTTTTTTAAGCTATAAAGTTACTTTAATATTTTTTCCGTTTTACAGCATATGAGTAAAATAACCTCTTCTGTCTCAGCATAATTAGTTCCCCAGTCCTGGCATGCCTAAGAGCCTCGTGTTGTTTGGGGTGCTGTTTGCCAGGGAACACTTAATATTCTCATCTATCACATGAATCAATAAAACGCAACCCTGTTTTTCACAAGGTGGCAGTGTATTAGGAAGAGTCATATGGGCTGAGTTAATTTAAAAGTAATAGACTGAAATTGTCCACATTACTTTTATTGAACTGACAGTGCAGGTCCACTGCTGCTAAGAAATTAATCCCATTTCATGGAATCACAGA
The DNA here is from genome assembly GCA_036630365.1 of Acanthiza pusilla. NCBI lineage: Eukaryota > Metazoa > Chordata > Aves > Passeriformes > Acanthizidae > Acanthiza > Acanthiza pusilla. The sequence continues at coordinate 7,733,657 of JAXCHO010000001.1, forward strand.
GCAAGCCGTAAAAGTTACTGGTTTATCTTAAAATATAATAAAAAAAAATATTAAACTCAAGCTCTGCTTTTTACTTCCAGAATATGGGGATTTTTAAAAGACATTACTCAGGAAATGAATAGGAGAATTAGAGCTCTGCCAGACTGATCATATAGCCATGGGGCTCAGTTTATGTTCATCAGGGAATAAGCATCTCTGCTGATTACCAAAAGGTCAAAGCCTGAAAATAAACTTCAGGCACCTTTGACACGTATGAAAGCAAGGAGTGGAGTTCCCATAAATTCCCTTAGTCCTCAGTGGAAGGACAGGGTCCCTTCAGAGGGCAAATGATCCCAATGGCTTGGTGACCCTCAGGACAGCGCAAGCCATTTCTAACAAAGAGAAAAACCAGGGTGAAGAGTCCAAAGCAGGGACCGTGGTTTGGTCAATCTACCCAAGCTGGTCCTAAGAGGACAAAATCCCAGCAATGAATTCGCTCCGGTCAAGAACAGCGCGGATGCTCAGTGCTGGATCATCCTGAAGGCCTTTTGCCTGCAACACTCACTCAGTCCCCCACCCCAGCTATGTTTGGGTTTGTTAACACTCTGTACTTTAAAATGGTCTAGGATTTTGTTGTGGACACATTTGTACAGCACAGCAGAGGCACAGTGCCAGAGGGGAGCGTGATGAGCATGGCAGGACAGGAGCATTAGCAGGATCTGTGTCAGCAAAGCAGATTTCACCTTCCATAATACCTGCTTGATCATTACTGGACCCATTACAGGAGGTTACCAGGCAGGAAACCTTCCCTGCAGGAGACAGTGATGCACTTTGTCATAGCATCCCCATACCATGCCTCGAAACTCTGACCTTTGTTTTCCTAAAAGTTTCACCCTCAAATTGATAAATTTCCTCAGACATGAAATTAAAATCTTCAGCACCAAAAATATATTCGCATCCAAGGATACATGTCATTTCTCATATTCTGCTATTTAAATCATTTGACTTTGAGTGAGATATGGGAGAAATTTAAGTTTCAGTACATTTTAGTCTCCATCATGTCAAATTTACAACCCTGGAGTAAATCACACTGCCAAGACAAATGTCTTCACTTAAATCAGATTTGTTGCTTCCTTCCATACTTCAGAACATTAATAAAATTGGAGTTCTAGTTCATAATAATAGTTTCATCCTCACTGTGCCAGGAAAACCACAAGAAGTTCACAGGAACCTTAATTCACCCTCCCCATGCTCACTTCTCTAGGTTGAGTAATTCTAGGCCCTGTTTTTTATTAGCTGGTGAACATGTGTGCATCTGACTCAGATTGTTACCAGTGCACCAGCATGCACACAGTCAGTTCAGATACAGCAAGATTTGCTCTAAATGCCTTCTCTAAATGCTGTTCTTATCTTCAGACTTCCCGACGATTGGAGTCATTAAAATCAACAAAACAGCTCTCTGGGAAAGGGGCAAAAGCACCTGAAAGCAAGCAAAAATGGCAGGGATGTTTACAGCTCACTGAAATTACTTGAAATTTCTCCCCTAGGTAAAAGAAATTTCTAACAATTGTTTTTCTCTGTCATCTTTCCAACATCTCTTACATCTGTGCTCTCAAGAGAACCACGACCCTCTTTCACTTCTGGATCTGATGCCCAATTATAGGAGCCACTGCTGAAGGGGATTTCAGATCCAGCCCCTGCAGCAGATGCAAAGGAGATGATCGCTTGATGTTCCCCCACTGCAGCACCACCCTTGACCCCAGTCAGAGGCCAAGGCACATTGCTTTAGTCTTTATGCAAAGTTAAAAAGCAAACCCCCACCAAAGCACACAGCACTGAGCGGGGGTGGCACAGGGGTATAAAGTACACTCATGCAAGAGCAGTTCACAGAGCAGAGACCTCAGCATGCTAAAAAAGGGGCATCACTTGAAGCTGGCTTTTGGACCAACTGCTTGGCTCATCATTATTCCTAAACCTAGACCCTAACATAGACGGGGTGAGTGACGCCAGCCTGGATTTCTGGCACAGAACAAGGAACATGAATGCATCTTTCTAATTACCACCCATGGAAACCCCTTGGAGATGTGTGGGTCTGGCATCACCTCCAGCTTGTCAGGAGCCCTCCGCAATGGGAGGCACATGTCAGTGGAATGTTGCTGGGAACTCTGTGTGATTCAAAACGCTTACTGCAGCATTATTACAGTAATCTTTCAGCATGCTTTTACTCCCCAACCTCTCCCCATTTTAACAAAACAATCCTAAGCCTGTATTAACAACAGGGTTTAATGAAAACCATACATTTCATGATGAGTGTTTGGTCATGCATGGGAGATTTGTTTGGAATCAGGATCACTTCTCTCTAGGAACATGACAGGAGATTAAATCATTAAAAATGTATAGTCTGTAATTAGTTTATCATTGCCAGACTTGAAGGAATTTTTTCCAACATAAAACTGATGCCACCAGCAAGAGATCATTTTGAAAGATCAATGTTGCTGAGATATCAAAAAAACAAAGTAATTAGGAGACAGCAGGCACACTGTTCTCCCCTGTACTTTTTTTTTTTGGTATACACCGACACAGGCATGCATATACAGATACATATAAAACTACACAACTCCCTCCTTATAAATCCAACCAGTGATGGGACAGACTCTGTGAGCCACAGAAATACTATTAGTGATTGTCCTAACTGACATGGTGATATAAGATTATTCTGAAGCATCACCATCTCCTAAGCCTTGAGGATTTATACTAACTGCATAATTCTGGGAAAAACAGAGAAAACACCACAAGCAGGATCTTGGTATTAGTTAATTACGGCACTGCAATATTTTCACTGGAGGTATTTTAGAAATAAACTGCAGTACAGTGGTGCTGTTTGTATTGCAATGGTTAAGGTGGTTTCAGACCATAAATTATAAACCTCATTTTTCAGAGTTTATGACAGGGCTATAAAAAAAGGAACCAGCCCGAGCCAGTTTTCTTTTATGACATAAAAAAATTAGCTATTTGAAAGCTATACATTTATGCATGAGTTCAATGGTTTCAAATGGTTTTTTCCCTCCCACACTCTCCTGTTTCCAGCATGGACAAAGCCATGGTCACATTTGATGGTCACGCTCCTCTTCCTCCATACTGTGCCCCAGCCCCTCAAATGTACTGCCACTTAAAATCAGATTCTTTTGTTTTCCAGGGAGAATTAACAATCTTATGTGAGTCAGCATCCCTGGACAACTCTTTGTATGTATTTAGTAGGGAAATATTAAAGCTGTCATTTTCAATATGAGGTTCACAGACCCCTGGGGGACTAATTTAAAGGGGTCTGGAGAAGATAATTAAGAAAAGTCAGTCTACTGTCAGTAGGCTTAAACTTACTGAAAAAGGGCCAACACTTCATCAGGAAAATGTCTCAGAGACTCACAAATAAAATAAAAACCCAATGATTAAAAAAATCAAACCTTCACTGAAATACTAGATTATTTTTTTCCACGGAGAATATGAATTTAAAGCAGCACAGAGGGCTGATGTAAGCTTCCAGTGCAGAGTTTCAGTGCAAAGCAGATGTCAGCCCTATAGGCTCAGAGTTCACACGAGGCACTCAAAGCAGCAAATGCCAGCTCTGCCTGAGAATGGAGCAGGGAGTTCCAGCACACCCAAGGCTCCACGACGAGGCCACTGAGCCTCCACATCCTGCTCACGTGCAGGGACAAGGACAGGCTCAGTGACCTTTGGAACTGAAACGGAGTTACTTTCTGGAATAGCGTCTCAGAGGAAGAAAATGTCCACCATTTTTAATAGAAAAAACACACTGTCGTTGCCTCAACTTAGCAGTCCTTTGTCTCTTTGAACTGTGGTGGGACAGGCTGCCTGGCAGGCATCTCTCTCTTTTTAGAGACCTCTTTGTAAGAGACAGCAGGGTATGAACACAGACACATACCAAAGGGGCCAGGGGTGGAGGTCAAGCTCCTCCTGGACTAACAGTGACCTTGATGCTGGTGGGCTTGACTTTCAAGAGCTGAGGAAGACACCGCGTATTGACCTGAAACTATCCAGAGCCATGTGCCAGGTCCCTTTCCAAATGGGACACAGGATTACAAGTCACTTAATACACTTTTAAAAATACACTTCCCTCTCCTCATTATTATTGCCAAAGAGCTTTATGCAAGCAAGTTTTTCAGCATTCAGTTTGGTTTTATACGTGCCTTTCAGGTAACAGTGAAATACAATAATTTTACATGGCCATTCACATGGCAACGACACTTTCTAGGTGTGCAAACATCCTTATTTTATAAATTATATATATATGTATACATAAATGGGAGAGAATGTAGAGCAAAATCACTTATCAGATATCAGTCACAACTTCTTGAAAGGGATATGATATTTCTGTTTGAAGCGCACTTTAAGTACTTCAAATGGAGATACTGAAACCTCTTCAACATCATTAACCTGGATTGAAAATAATCAATAAATAATCATTTTGCGTGTAAGTATGAAAGGCAAATGTCTGATACATCAATTGTGAAACCCCTTCTGTACTAATGGTTGCCATAACCTAGGGGATCGATTCCATTATGGATATTTACACAGTGACCTATTAGAAATACACGGAAGTATCATTTTTTACATTGATTATCCATCCTTAAAACAGATAGTAATGTATACTTAAATGCTTGGATTGCAAAAATAATTTTTAACCTTTGTTACGTACTCTTTGTTGAAGAGGAAATCATTTGAGCATCATGGTATGAAGGCCACAAATTCAATTTATGTCTTAAGAAGAGAGGAGAACTATGAATGCACGTAAGAAAAAAAATCTCTGATTTGTAATAGTTGAGTTACCTAGACCACAAACGTTTTTAATCTGAATGCAAGCAAACAATACAGACATTGCTGGGGAACCATAAAATAAATGCATATTGAACTTTAACAAATTCTCTCGCCTTTTGAAAATGCTTGAAGCAAAATTCCACTTCTGAATAGCTCCAGTATGGACCAACATAAACTCTAACCCATATGCCTGATGCTGGAGGCAGAATATTTTAATTTGACAAACCTGTCCTGTATCAAGTTTCCACAGTAAATAGCAGAACTAATGGGGAGACAACTGCAAATCCATCCATGAGCAAAGGTTACACCTAAGGGAGATCACCTCCAGGCACTGCAGTGTGCACCCCAGGACACGGTGCCTGCCTGCCCTCCTGGCGTGCGGCAGGGCCACCATGCCACCAAGGAAAAGAATAAGTTCCCCTTTGTGCTCCAAAAGAGAGAAAGTCCATGGGTTACCAGGGAATGAGCAGCTGGAAATGGGAGCAAGGCAGGTATCAAGGCTGTTGCAAAGCTGACGCCCTCTTGTCTAGGGAAGGGAGTGGTGGTGAAATGCTGTAGCCACACTGAGGGGATGAACACTTGTGGCTGATGATGGTCACTGCTGTCTGGGCATATCTGGAGAAAATGGGAGAGCTTAACCTGGGACAGCAGCTTCTGAGGTCTGGCCATCTTCAGGTTGGTTTTACAGCCAAAGATGAGAAATGGCTTCATTTATTGGGCTCTATGTGGGGCTCTTGCCAGAAAAGAAAAGGAAAAATAAACTACGGCATCGTAGTACATGTAAAACAAGCTGTCACTAAGTTAACCAAGCCCCAAAGAATGCACGTAGTACCTGCTCTTAGCAAATTCACTTACTGATTATCAAATCAATTTAGCGATTCAGCAAAGTGCCCGTCATCCCTCAAAGCTGTCGCCACACCTGTCAACAAAACCAGGCACCGACTCCTCTCTTAAGGACATAACATGTGTCAAATTGAAGGTCCTATTCAAATCACAGCTTCCTGCCAGTTCTGATCTCCTCCTCCATCTTTCATGCCATAATCTTCTTAAAACGAACAAAACCCACTGGTTTTGAAAGTGCTGAATTTTCCACCTGCCAGCCAGGCCAGTGGTGGCACAGTGGGGACAGCAAGAGCCCTGCAGTGAAGTGCCTGTCAACAACAAGTGGCAGAGGTACAAGTAATTCCCTCAGGCACTGAGGGCAGCCACTGATCTTTACAGTCTTTATCATAAAAAGGATTTTTTGTTGGTGTTGTTAGATAAATAGGTCTTTTTTAACATGAACTTCTCCCTTGCTAGCAATGGCACATATATGTGGTGCAGTCAAGCAAGCAATACTGTCCTGTTGAATGTCTCCTGTCCTTCAAAGCAGACATGATTAAAAATAAAGTTTCCAGTCCATTTCAATTCATCCAACACACATGCAATTGGAGAAATCTGGTGAGTATACTCAGACTAGCAGATCTAAATCTCTTGCCAGACTCATCTACAGGTTACTTATCTGCATGAGCATTATTTGAGCCATGCACATGCTATTTCTGGGTCCTGGGATGTGTATCACAATCCCACAAATAGTTCTTCACAATGCAAAAAGATGTGGACAAGCAAGACACATTAAAAGAAACAATCATGTTTAACCCAGCAACAATTTGGCATTATTAGACCCTGGGCACAATCTCAATCTACAAAAGCTAAATCTCAGCTGTGCCCAGCTCCCCCTCCTTCCTCTCTCCATGAGGTCAGCAGAGCCAGCATCAGGGAAGCTCTAAATTTGAAATAACTCTTGCACAAAACACTCTGCCATTGTGAACACTGCAAACTCTTGAACCTGTTCAGTATGAGGCCCCATTTTAATCTTCTGAGCATCCTTTCTTTTTAAAGCATAAGCAGATTAAGCTCACTAGGCATCTTTCTTCAGCAATCACCGTAGATGCATTAAAATACAGCAAATGAAGAAGGTCCGATAAGGCTGTAATGAATGCATTATCTCAAATCCCAGATTGCTATAACTTCACAGAAGTAAAGAAATGAACTGAAGAACAGACTTTAAATACTGTTTCAAGGATAAAGTATCGATGTATTGATCTTATGAGTGTTATTATCAGATGGCTATCTCTGGGTGTCAGGTGAATCCATTCACTGCTAGAAAGACACATCAGGTTGTCAAGGCCTGACAATTATCCTTACTAATTATTTCTCTCCAACTGCCCTTTTTAAGTTCCAGCTTCTGACTGCTGCCAAATTATTCCTTGTAGTGTTACCAGAATGTTTTCCACTGCTACCTTACTTAGCATGATGGGAAAACATCTGAACTAGCTCTGCTAATAATGCAGCAATATTATGTCAGAGATCATGAGTGGATGTATTGCTACCTCAAGTGTTAAGCAAACCAAACCGGTTTGCTAGGAAGCTTTCTTTGAAATGAGAGTTTGCTCTTCTTCTATAGAGAACATTAATTTCCTCTGACATGGTCTTACCTTCAAACTCCTTGGAGTTGAGAGCTGCATCTGAGCTTTCACATGGTTCATGCATATTTCATATTTCTTTTCTTTAAAATGGACCAACACAACAGCTGTTGTTTCTGAATCCAGAAATTGATGTTTTCAGTTTCTTGAAAGAAACTTGTAACACTGTAATCCTGTACCCTGGAAATACAGCAATTCTCTTCCAGGAGACACACAGCTCAATGCACACATTCACAATGCAACAAAAGGAATAGAACAGGAACGTTTTATCAGAAGCAACATCAAGAATATCTATTTTCAGTCTTGACCAACTTGGGTCTTGGTCTTGTTACTACTAAACTGTCTGATAAATCACCATAAGGTTCAGTGGAAGGGCTACCAGGCTTTCAGAAATGGCATTAGAGCAACAACAGCCTGCAGCTTCCAGCATCACTGAGTAAGGAGCTCATGCTTTACCATCAGTGACTGATGTTCGAAGGACTCCACCTCTGGTATTTGCATTTTTCCTGGTTAAAGGGAGCAAGGGGAATATTAGATGAGGCTGAAGAGAAAGACATGACTATGGATTTGAGGATGGGTAACTCTATTTATGTTCAGGAAATACTCGGTTTTACTTTTGCTCTCTTGAAATTTCATCTTTTGAATGTAGCTTATTAAGTGAGTGCTCACATTCCTGCCTCCCAAACAGAATGAGAGCTCTCAAGCAAAGAATTTCAAAGGAACCTTTTTCAAAATCATCCCATTATTGCCAATCTCCTCTTTTGAACTGGATGTAATGGCAATTCTTTTTCGTAAGAGATCTTATGGTCCTGTCTGGAACATGCCACCTCAAGATCAAATGTGACACTCAACTTCCAGCAAGCCAACCTCTCCCTCAAGAGCAGAGGATACAGACCACAGAGAAAGGAGAATTCCCCACTCAGCCACAATTGACGAGAAATTAGCAAAAGAGGCTTTCCTCTTATTTCCAAATGAATTCTGTAATTTTGACTACTCATCTGAGGGTAGTTTAGCATTTTAAAAAGTTAAACCAGCTACTCTTTGAAAACCCCTTGAGCACTGCATGCAGGCATTGAGTATTGAATTTGTTATCTTATTTGTAGGCACTACCACCCTGAAGGAATGGAAGGGCTTTATGCAGGTATAAAAATCAACTATAATCGCCCTTACAGCAACGTGGTTAAGAGCGAACACAAAGAGTATTGCAGTTATGAACTTCAAAACACAGAAGGTAGTAAAAAAGTATATAAAGGCAAAAATGACAAAATTAAAGAAATGTCACCCATTTATGGCATGATCAAATCCTTAAGATCTCTCTTTCCCTTTCATAACAACTGTGCAACAGAAGTTGTACTAATGCATGTTTTTAACTCTCAAATTACATTCACCACTTGGGGTGAGCGAGTTTGCTTTTCCATCCTGCATTTGGTGCCTGAGAGTCTGTAAAAAAGTCAAATTTTCCCCCAGTCTCAGAGAAGAATGATTAATCCTTAATTTATTAGGGAGACACTCTCCATCTTCTTTTCCTGGACAATTAACAGTCCCCTCTGGAGAAACTAACGCTCTTTTGGCAGGCCAGGTGCCATTTTCTGTGCTTGAATAAACCATTAACAAACTGTTAGCCCACTGCAGGGGGAAAAGCTCTTTCCTACCTGGCGATGCTATTCCTAGCTCTGGTGGGAAGCCTAAATTTGTATTTCTTATACACATGTTGATCAGAGTGATGTTTTATAAAAAAACCTACTGAATGGTCAGTGGCCAACAATAGCCAAATGTCTTTGTGGGGTATGCTACCAAAGGCAGGGAACACTGAAGGCAGCTGCAGGCATTTCCTGGAAATACCAGCCCACCTTGCCTCCCCTCTGAAAGCAGAGGATAAAGGAAAGCCCCTCTGCGGACAGCCAGCTTAGATGGGACAGTGATAGAAAAGGGCATTATTGGCCTTTCCTGGAATGTGCTGAAAAGCCCAACTATTTAGGGAATACAGAATTTTTCTTATTAAACCACGTATAGAAAGAGGAAGCAAGAGGACACATATCCAGGGATACAACTACTTTCACCAAATTGTTTTTACTTTACAGAAAGATGGGAGTCTCAAAGCATGAGCAAACGCATACATTTTTTTCTTGTTCCAACTACTTGATTTTTATTTCATTTCTACCAGACAGTAAACTCTTGCTGTGTTTTAGATCCTCTTTCAACTTTAGTTAACCTTCCCATCCTGTCTGGAAATACAATGCCTGTGAACTGGGGAAATAACAAGGACTATGCTCATATTGCTGCCTGATCTCTTACATCATGTAAAGCTTTATCATAGAAAAAAATAAAGCAATTCATCCCTGCAAAGCCTGCAGTTACAGCAGCAGCAGCAGCAGCACTGCTGCATCCCAGAGCAGGATCTCTGGGGCAGGTGCTGCACAAACCCAGCAAAGAAATATTTTTTGTCCCAAAGAGCTTTTAGATTCAATATAAGGAACTGCAAAGGGATTTAGGTGTAAGGACAAGAAGGTAAATATGATACTACCGATCAGCACAGTCCACTGTGAATATATTTCACAGCCTGTTCCCCCTTAGAATTAAAAAGCCTTTTGGTGACCTGCATCAGAAAATCAGCTCTAATGAAAACCTTTTTTGGACACACAAATAACCAGACAACAAGATGCGTCTTTCTTTCTGGTTTACACAAGCCTTTGGTCATCATCCCTTACAATGCAGTTCTTTAACACGTGAGAAAATGAAAAAAAAAGAAGTGTCTGAATAAGTGTACTGAATTTTCTCACAGCAAAAAACATGTCTGACGTAATTTATTCGCTTGGCACAAAATTATAGCAACTGTTTAGAATTCTTCAGGGAAAAAAACCCCCAAAAACCAAAAGAAGTAAAATGCAATCAGTAAAGTACCAGTATAATAGACAATTTAAATAATTTCCTGCTTGCTGCCTTAAATCATGATTAATATTAGTGAAATCTATTCTGATTGTTTGAGTCCCAGTGAAATGACTTCCATGGGAAATACTGGCCAACAGCTACCAACCAGCCCATTAACCACATTAAGGGTTTGTTTTGATCTTTTTGTGTGCCAAGGAAACATTATCGCTTCTTAGCACATTTGTGCAACGTTTCTTTTATCCCCCACGCCCTTAAATATTATCTCTCCTTGTTCTTTCCAGAGGGCCTACTGGGATAATCACGAAGGGTTACACATCTCCAGGGGAAGACATCCTAAAGACTGCTGGACTGGCCCAATGGAAAGGGCTGTGCTGAGCACTTGTCAAGCTTCACGTGTTTCTAACCAACATGCCAGGACCCTCGTGTGCAGCCAGCCTGGCACAGCATGAAATGTGCACCTATCCTCGTGCTCAGAGCCCACAGCACAGACAGACTCAAGGGACCTGCAGCTCCCCTCCCTGTAAGCTTCACATGCTTTGTGGCTGTGCATTAGAACCTGAAAAAATAGCCTTCTGGCTATTTAAGTTCCCAAACTTCAAAAGCTATGAGCAATTCTGGAAAACTTGACCCCTGTTTAAGATTGAAGTGGCCCTTTTACTGAATCAAACAGCCCTTTAATAGTTGCAGGAGCAAGTCTCCTTTGCAGCACTGCCAAAGTCCCCACACAAAGTGATGCAGTGCTTCAGTCCAAGATGTGTTGGAACAGAGGGATGCTGAGGTTCAGCTGACTTCTCACCTCACCTCTAACCGAGGTCAGAAAGCCTCCATGCACAGCCTCCCTTAGCTGCACTCACCTCTCCCCGTCACTGCTGGGGAAAGGAAGCTGATGTGAATGTGTCAGGGAACAGTTCATGCTAAATATCCTTTCAAGTTCCACCCAAGTCCTGGCCTGTGCCTCACAGCCGTGGCCCAGTGAAACCACCTCCTCAAACAAGTCACGTTCTCTCGCAGGAGACTGCCAGGCACTCTCACATGGCAGCTACCTGACCTGCTGAAGCTGCAGAAATAGCTAGCACCTGCTGTCCTCTTCTCCTCCCACAATGAAGTAACTTTTCCAGAAGAATGGAATTTAGTAAGCTCCCCTACATATTTCCCCCCCCTTTTTTGTCACACTGAGTGCCCAGAGCAAATGCCAGTAAATCCAGTGGCCTATGTACCCAGGAAGCTTAGCACGCAGAGCTCACCTTTACAGCTGGGGAGAGACAGTCCCATTTTTCTAACTCAGACAATCCTACATTTCAAGTAACAATCCTATTGAATCTGCTACCTTTCATTAAAGTAGCTCTTACAACTCTGTCAAATTCTCCAACCTTTGTATTGATTTTTTCTCCTATTCAAAATAACTCTCCTTTACAACAAGAGCTGGCTGTCAGCCTCTTATCTCTTATTTTCACCCCATCTGATCCTCCTTCCCCTTGTCAGTCTTTCCAGATTCCAATTAATCATGTAGAAAATCAGGGACTTATGTTAAGAAGAATGTACAACTCTTAGCTCATCATTAACATACTGTAATTGCAGTGTAGTGCTACTGCCTCTGACCTTTTCAACAAGTCAGTAGAAATCCTTTGAGGAAAGCAGGACATTCCCAGCCACCATGAAAAGAGTTCTCTCCAATTCGTGCTACTGGATAGTTATTTCAAAATAAAACTCTGGATGCATTGTAACATCTGTAATTCACTCTAGAAATTACCAGGACCTGGCAGGCAGCAGGAAGATGCAGCCATAAAACCAAACTGCTGTTCCATCCCTAAATTCTGTCTGGGCCTCTACAGAAACAGTCCCAGGATACACTAACCCCTCCACTAAATATATTTTATTTCAGACCATCCTCTCCTGTTTCTTCTTAATTATCATGGGACATTCACAGAAAAGATCAGCCAGATGGAGACTAAATATTTCACTACTACAAGATGGAGCATTCTGCACTAAAATGGAACCTTGATTACAATAAAGTCATTAATTAAAGTCTCAACTGATTCCCCTGTCAGTATATGGGAGGCACTAAAGACAACTGAGAGGAGGCAGTGTACCAGCTACACTAAGGAAAATAAAACAGTAAACCAGACAGGGTAAGATGATGTTTAATTTGCACCACTCACAGTGAAACAAGATGGAAACTCAGCCATGTGTTCAATATATCCATCCATTTTATGTTTTTTAAATTGTGACACACTGCTTTCCTGACAATGAGAAACTTGAACAAGATTTAAAAGCAGTGAAGAGCAAAAAGGAGTAAAGCCTAGAGACTCCTGGAACAAAATCTTTCTTTACTGGAGATAAGACAGAAATGTAGATTTGGCTTTTTAGATAAGAGAGAGATGCAGATTTGGCTTTTTAGCATATTGTACGTTTAGAGTACTTTACGGCTATCTGGACCCTTGAAGATTGTGGGGAAAGGGGAGAGAGAAGACTGTAAGAAAACAAACGAAAAATCCCCCATGCTAAGTGTCATTTTGAAGAAAAAAAAATTAAATGTGAAAATCCCAAAGCCATTTCCTTGTCTGAATGATTAAATCAAGGGTGCTGTAAGAAATGCAGATGGAATAAGCAGAGCATGCTAAATTCCCTGGACACTCTACAGCACAGACAGCATGAGTATGGAGCCAAATCCAGAGTTCCACCAGCACATCTCCCATCAAAGTCACTGGGAGCTCTAAGTATCCCTTTATAAGTGTGGATTTGGTCCTTGGAGAGAATATTACACTAAAATTACTTCAGACAGTCATAGTCTCTCACTGTGATATATTCCCAATGGTCCTCTTTAGGTCCCTCCATCTTTTTTTGACTTCTACTTTGCTACAACCTGTCAGATGGAGGTAAGGAAATTTGAACAGTAACAAGTCAACAAAATATAAGGAAATAAACCCAACACTGGCTCTCTGTTTCAACATTAGTCTTTACTTGTGCTTGAAGTCAGCACCAGAAATCTTTGCAAAATTACAATTACCAGATCTGCTGGATGCCAGAAATAATAAACCTGGCTGCAATACAGGGTGTTCTCTCCTGTACAGCAAGAGAACACGGTGATATGTTCATCATTTCATGTCATAAAGTGCGTGCAAATCTAAACAGACTCAGCTGCACTGAGAGTAAAACTACAGAACAGAAATGGTCCCATTGCTAACACTAAGCAATAAATATTCCCTCCCATTCACAGGTGGACAGAAGGCTGGATGTATACTGTAGGTAATTCCAGGTGTGACAGAAAGTCAAAATATTCAGGATAAAACAAAAAAAAACCCTAGTAAACTGTGTAACTAGTCTCAGTTTATTCCCTGTAGTAAGGTTTTTGTGCACCGAATACCACTCATTTTTTCTACATTTATGACACTGATTGTCATCCGCCTGTGATAATAAAAACTATCAGAATTTAAATGATATAATGAATGGTAGGATAGCACACAGTAATAAACTTTGGCAAGGTTATCTGAGCATTCAAATTACAACAACTAACTGTAATCTAGACCACACGGATGACAGTATGTAGATTGAAAGAAAAGGAAGAAAATCAAAGAACCGGCAAGAATAAAGACACCATTAGAACCTGGAAAGTCTCCTAAGAAACACACTTAAAGAACAGCAAGAATTGTTAATGCAAATGATTGTTTGGTAATAATAATCTAGTAAAGTGAATATATCAACATAATGTAAGAGCTTGTTAATTGACATAAGAGGGTGCCAGCTATTAATTTTCTGCTGGGATGGTTCATGAGGTTTTGTTGGGTTGGGGGGGTTGTTTGGTTTTTTTTTGGTTTTTTTTTGTTTCATAGAAAAGAACTTGAGATTTCCAAAATACGCATGTTGGTACCTGTGGGTATGGAATCACATTGCTCTTTCAGAAGCAATTTAGACTAAACAGTGCAAGTTTGTTCATGTAAGAGTAAAAGGATAAAGTCTCTCTGGCATTCTGCAGTATGGTCCTTGGAATAAGATTCTCATTTAGTAAATAAATTACTGTACAGTACTGTATAATGGTGTTCACATTATAACTGACAATTAGCACCATTAAAGAGAACGCTCATAAACAGCCAAAGCTCACATCAAATTAACACAGCCATGATTAAAATCACTCTTCTGATTTCTGCTCTTCACAGAAATAATCAGCATTTTGCATAAAAATTACTATGAGGCAGATACGAAAAAATTAAAAAAATAACCCCAGGGTTATTCTGGGGTGGTGGTACCTCACTCCAGCAGCACACAGAGCACTGCCACATCAGCTCCTCACTTGCTATGAAATATTGAGCGTTGGGCTTCCCTCGGAGCAGGCAGCCAGCACAGTGAGCCCTGCCCGCCACTGGGAACCAGCGCAGTGGCACGGGAGATTAAAGTGCTGCAATTACTCCTCTTGGCTCTAATGAGGGGAACCCGGGTTCTCTCCTGGCCTGAGGGAAGCTCATCTTCTTTATTTTAATTTTGTCACTTTTCCATTTAAGTGGATTTTAGCGTTTGCATATTCGTTTATATTGCTGCGGCTTCAGAAAGAAAAAGAAAAACCTAAGGAATTATAGCGGAGAAGAACAATAATGAAATACAAAGGAGTCAGCAATTCATTAAAATTTAGAAAACGCAACATTAAAAACTTTTCTTAACTTAAAAAAAGAAAAAAAAAAGAGAGCCTTTTTCTAAACTGGCACAGAGCCCATGTCCTCATTAGGATTCACACTCCACTCACACAGCAATACACTAATGGTATCACTTTAATATTCAGCATCACAGTCCTGCTTCCTGGCCTCACCCAGATATTGCTTGTAAAGTGGCAAGAAAGAGGAAAGAAGAAGCTTCTAGTGAATGCTGACCAGCCCTGGTATCAATTTGGATGTAGGTGGAATTCTGAAGCACATGGCCATCTCTGTTCATGAATGCTGCTTCAGAGACAGCCAAGCTCATAATGGCTTCATAAAGATCAAGTATCACTAAGGAAAATCTAATCAATAAATAAGCAATCAAGACCAAATAATGAAAGAACACCATTACATGTGCCATGGTTTAAAAAGGAATCACAATATGCTACATAAAAGTACTGCAAGATAATACGCCTTTGATCCAACATGCCTTTAAAGCAGGAAACAAAAGGATGTTCTCATATATCTTACCAACTAATTTAACATATAAATCATAAAAAAATATGATCCAGATGGGCTTCAATGAAGGAAACCAATTAACGTAGACAGCCTTACCATCTGACACATTAGTTGTAATAATAAAAACCAAACAACATGGTCAAACAATAATGCTCTGTATTATATCTGACATTTCTAATTAGTTTCTGTATCCTCCTCAAGAAAAAAAGACTACCAGCAAGCACTTTGTTTCCCAGAGGAAAAAACTTCTCAACTTAATGTGCACAGAGCTCATTCTATGGATGAGGCTGATCTATCTGTGCTCCCTTGGGATGTGCTTTGGAACTAATGGGTTTTGCATAGTCCACATCTGGTTGCAAAATTAGACTTAGAAAACATTTCCTTTCAGTTGCGTTGCCACCGTAACTGCTGCAGACCAGGAATGCCAATACCTGCACACTCCTGTAAGCTTTTCCTTCTTTTTTTCAGAATAATCAGAATGATTTAGGCTTTGCTTTCTGCAGGATAGAATTTTATCCTTTCTACAGCCTCCCTAGAAATGCTACTTCTCAAATGAAGTAGAGTATTTTTGGCACAGACCTCCCAGCATCAGGCAGTTGGGGTTGCATCAGACAGTTGCAAGCTGCACTACAATTAGCATTACAAATTAAAAGCCCCACTGTGAATACATGTACAGTTACTGTCTGAGAAGTCTAATCCCAACTATTTAGACTGGTTTTGTGTCTATCAGCAATAAAGACTCAATTTTATCACCTTAGACCTATTGGACCCTCCAAAATCCATTCACAGAAATCCTTTGCAGCATGCGATTGAAAGTCAGAATTCTTGTGTAGGAGGTAGATACCATCACAATAGGGGAAGGCCTGATTGGGAAACTGTTCTTCCTTTACAAAAAAAAAGCAAAGGAATGGCTGTGGGAATTCTGCTAATGTCATCATACCAAGGATGCCAGAGGTCCATGTCACTGCAACAAACACAAATGACTTGGAAATTATTGGGATTAACACTAAACTTAACTGATCCAGCAATTTATTTTGCTCAGCTTTCATAAACAAGCAACATAAATTCCTAAAGGCAGTCAAGGCACCCTCACATCAATTTTCAAGTTAACATTCCAAACAACTGAAATGAAGAATATTTAAACCATAGGAAAATTATTTCTTAGGAACTTGCTTATTTCCAAAATACAAGAACTTCCATTCATCAAGCCACCATCAAATATCCTTGGGATCATAAGAAAGAGTCTGTGAAGTACTATTTTTGACACAAACAAGAAGGCCCAGGCTTTTTCACCCCTTCAACTCTCCAAAATTTCAGAAGAGGAGTTGACAGGCGCTGTAGACTTCCCGAGCGCACCTTCCTGAGGTTTACAAACACCAGTACTGCCAAATGAGACAGACAGGGCAGCATGACAACATTTGGGCCCTTACCCCATCTGCTCAGGGTTCGCCCCCTGTGAGAAATCACAGCTACATCAAGGAGTGATAATGGAAAAGTTCATTAAAAAGAAAACGAAGATAGAAGTGCTGCCTCTCAGAAAATCCAACATACGGATACACAGTTGAGAGACAAAAACCAGTTTCTAATTCTTGTGTGAGAGTGCAGTTTGAGCAAGCAGGTGAAAATCAGAGGTTTTGGTAAGGCACCAGTCTATTACAACCCCCTTTGAGCTTTAGAAGCCTCTTCCCACTTCCTGAAAAACATGACTTGGCTAAAGCCACATGTGATGAATTATGGCAAGCTAGGGGCTGAATCAAGTCCCAAGACCACCACTTCTGCTCACCCATGAACTTTCTGGGAAAGCAGGCACAGCTCCCCACAAGCTGCCCAGGAACCACATGCCACACTTGGGAACTGTGGATCTGCTTACCCACAGGCAGAGGTAATCCCAGATAACATCTGCTTTATCTCAGCATGCAAAACCTGACTACTGAGTGAAAAGCATCAACAAACTCTGTTGACACAGAAAACACTGCCGTGACGACAGAGCGACCTGGGGCTATCGGTCACAAGCCAAGACCCAACCACACCAGGCTCCCTGAGAGCGCTGGCACTCTCAGGGCCACCTGAAGCCATGTCCCTGCAGTCACCCGCACACAGATGTGGCCCTGTGCCCTGCCTTGGGCCACCTGAAGCCATGTCCCTGCAGTCACCTGCACACAGGTGTGGCCCTGTGCTGTTCCTCAGGCCATCTGAAGCCATGTCCCGGCACACAGGTGTGGCCCTGTCTCCAAACAGGTCCCCAGGGCGCGGTGCCCGAGGCCGTACCTCACTCCCAGGATAGCCGGGCGCTGTGGGCCGGGGCTGGCTCGGGCCCAGCTGGCTCCAGCACGGCAGAGCAAACCCAGAGCTGTTTGCACACATCTGTGCAGAGGGAGGCCCTGTTAGTGCCAGGCACGGGGAGCTGCTGAACCCAGGCAGAGGTCAGGCCGTGCACGTACAAGGAAGCAATTCTGATGGCAGACAGCGGTCTCGGCACGACGGCTCCCAAACCGCGGCTGTTTGTTTGTAAGCGCCATGGGAAAGGAAAGGTTTGGAGGACAACGAGGTCACTCGGCGGATATTTGTAAGGAGATCCTCCCACACATGGAAAGCTTATGGGAGAAACGAGAAAAGTGGCTGTTTGCAACTTAACCCACGGGACAGGAGAGCTGGCAAGGCCAGCAAAGCAGGGCTCGGAGCTGACGCTGCAGAAGCACACGAGGGATGATGGATAGAGTGCTGCGAGGGCCGGAAGGGCCTGCAAAGTGATATGTGCACTGAAAGAAACATTGCCCTATTTCACAGTCGCCTCAGACTGCAGCAATACATTCTGATTTTGTTTTCTCTGAGAACACGAGCACATGTCTTTCCACTCACCTCGACGGGGAACCTCCTGCCGTTGATGCTGTGTTCAGAGCCAGCTGATCCGTTGCTTTGACCCCAGTGAAACTCCACTTTCTCTGCCTTGAATCTGCCCGGTAACCCGGCACCACTGACAAAATAATCGTCCTTCAGCAGGATAGCAACTGCACACACGGAACAATAAGAAAGAAACTCTTAGTACGGTTTTTCTGAAGCAGTTTTTGCTCATTATATCAGAACTTCTTCTAATGCAAGTAAAATGTCGGGTCATCATTTTCCTCTTTACAGGGATTGGTTAAAAAAAAGGTCTGCAAGTAATGTTGGCTAATTCTGGAAGTCATTAAAAAGTTACACGGACTACAGAAAATCCCAAAGTCCAAATTTCTCAAGGACATTTTGCCCTCCTTATTGGACTTTGATTAAAATTTAAATGGAAACTACATCAAAATCTGTTTAATGTGGTTCCAGAGAGTAATGGCTGACCATGGTCCCTGCCCTTATAAACCCCTCAAGGTCTGTAGATCACAAGTTAGGAAAAGAATGCATCTCCTGTTTCTTGGATCTCCTCTTTTTTGTTGGTGGGGACCCCTGTGCCCTGTCCCACCTCTACTGCTGGACATGCTGAGGGCTTTCCTTAGCCTCCCTGCTCCTCGCCTCTGTAAAATGGGGAGAGTCACAATCACATTTTTGAGACCCACTCATGAGACATCCTTCGTAAGAACTGGGTTTTATTACAGTAACTCTGACATTATTATTACGTGATTCAATGGGGGTCAGAAAGATCTTCTTTGTATTTTCTTTTCACTTCCAAAAGCCTTTGTATTTTATGTAACAATAAAAGCTGTAGATCCAAACAGAGGGCAGAATCGTATGGTGGAAGCTGGTACGTGTTAATGGGGAGGCCTGTAGTCCAACCAAGAACTGAATCCAGCTTTCAAAAATTCCTTTCTGCTACTCTCACTACAAGATTACCTTCCTTTCCATCATCTCCTGTTTTTAATACACGCCATTCCCAAAAATTACTCCCTACAAAATTCTTTCTTCTCATCCCTCACGAAACTGTTGCTTAAAAACAGAACTAAAATTTGAATTTTGTTTCTGTAAAAGTCATTGCAGACCAGTACTTGCTGCGCCTAGAATCCTGTGATTAAAGTTGTGGGGTTGGTTTTGGAGATTTTTTTTCTTTTTTAATGGAAATAGCAAAACCCACAAGGATTTCTCTGTGTTCTTAAGCCAACTGTGTCATCGCAATGGGAACATTAATATAAATCCAATTTTCTTATGTAAGAGGGAGGATTTTGCTCACTGCTGAAAAAAACAAAAAAAAAAACCCCAACAAGCTACTTGTGAAATAAAAGTTATTTCTCTGTTGGTGACTCAGTGTAGGCTCTGCTGCAGGCCAGGCTTTGTGCCCTCCCCTGAGGACAGACAGTGAGCAACACCAGCCTCATCTCAGGTGCAATTTTTCCACACAGCTCAACTTTAAATGGTTTGTGTCAAAATCATCTAAATGTTAAATTGCATGAGATGTTCAGATGTTTCTAAATTGCACCAGCAAAATAACAGGGCTGTTTTCTTCCATGATTTCTGCTTCTTTCGGCACTCCCTTCGCATCCAAGTGCTTGTGTAGGAGGATGGGTGGTGCAGAACTGGCTATGGAGTACTTCCTGTGCCAGCCAGGGTCCTGCTGGCAGTCACTGTCTGCTCACACGAAATCTGTGACTGAAAGCACCCCTGCTCTCTGCCTCCCTTGAAAAGTTCTCAATGAGCTCAGCAGTATTCTAAATAGTGAAAAATCTCATTCAATTAGTTACAAATTCCACAGATGAAATTGCAGGAGAGGAGGAATACAGCAAAGCAGATTTGCATGCATCTGTTAAAAACCTCTGTGGAGATTCAGTTGCATCTAATAAATATTTGATAGTTCCTAAATAATTTATGGCTCTGTCAGGGGTCATTTTACTTGTTTTAGATGAATAATTAAAAGGATAATTAGGAGGATGTACAATCTGAAATGTTCATCTAATTGTTCATTTTACAGTATTTCTTATACTGCTGAGCTGTATGACACATGTTCCCATCACCTTCCCAGCTTAGCATCCCCTTACTGCCAGGAGCTTCCCTCCTTTGCCTGTGACCCCTGGTATTCAGGACTGGAATAACCAAACATCATCTTACTGGGCTTTGGGAGCCACTGCTTCTATCTCAGGATCTCTGTAGAGTGCAAGAAATCAACCCCCAAAGCCCACTAATTTAAAATACTATATAATTGAGATTACAAGCCGAAAGGCAGTGGTGCGCAGCCACCAGGACCACAATTGTATGAGGCCATTTTCAGGCTCAGGGCTGGTGTTGGATGCCCATCACCCCATGAGAGCAGCAATAAACCTGGACTCAAAGCAGCTCTGATGGTCAGGACCAGCCAGAGTGATGCACATCACTCAGGAAAAATACTTAACAAAAACACCTCTCTTCTAGAAATTTTAGTAAGTTTCTCTAAGCAGAAGGAGATTTTAGAAGCTCTTGGTATGAACACAATTAGTGCAAATACAACTATGAAATGTGTGTACATCCTCCAAGTGATCTCTAGCACTTAAGAGTAAGGCCAGCTACTCTAGTGATGAAATCAAACCCACATTAGTGCCTTTGCCAATGTAATAGTGCACAAAAGCATCTCTAGTCAAGCCAGAGGCCTAAAAAAATGCATTTCCATTTTCTGAATGAAACACTGTTTTCTGTACACTGCCCTTTACCTGACAGAGCGGGGGTGGGACACAAACAAGAAAGAGCAAAACAAATCTAAACAGAATTACCTTTCAGAGCCAAAAAATAACTCATTGCTCTATCATAAAAAAAAATTACTAGGTCCTATAGCAATAACAATAACCTAAGCAACACATTTCCTGCCAGTTAATGAGCATTAAGGTTAAGGGCCTTTGGCTTTCCCAGGGACCCCTGTCTCTTTTAACCAGTCATTAATTGCTGAGAAATGCCCTCTACATCCATCACCATTTCTTAAACAGTTATTTAGTTTACTGTCTCTGTCAGTCTGCAATACGAAGGTCTCGTGTGGCCATCTGCTCCAAGACTCTGCTGCCAAAATGCATTGCGATTTATGGCACAGCCGGCCTCTATCTTCTACCCACAAGCCAAAAGATCCTACTTGGTTTGCTGCTCTACCACTTACCACCTTAAAAATTAATGCCAGGCAAGTTTCTTCAAAAGGTCAGAAAACCAAGAAAAGGAATGGGACTTGATAAAACAAGGGAGGAGTTAGGAGCTCAGCAGAAGAAATCAGGGCTGACAGCAAGGCAAAAAGAGTCTTCACGTTACCAGTAAGAGGCCGTAAGTTACCAAGAAAAGTGACAGTTACTGTTGCTCTGAGAAGCAATAACTTGTCAGCAAAAATCCATACCCCAATGGGTGAGGAAATCAAATATAGCAGCAGTGCTAAAATCACCCAGCAGAGAAGACTGAAGGTTCAGCTTTCATTGCCAACTGCATCGAGACCGGAAAATCTGCTGGCACTTTTCAGTTCAACAGAACAAGGTTCTGGCTTGTACCAGCAATAGTGTGGCCAGCAGGACTTGGGCAGTGACTGCGCCTTGTACTCAGCATTGGTGAGGCCACACCTCGAATCCTGGGTTCAGTTTTGGGCCCCTCACTACGAGAAGGACATTGAAGGGCTGGAGCATGTCCAGAGAGGGGAATGGAGCTGGTGGGGCTCAGCCTGGAGAAAAGGAGGCTCCGGGGAACCTTCTCACTCTCTACAGCTCCCTGAAAGGAGGGTGCAGCCAGGTGGGGTCAGGCTCTTCTCCCAGGTAACAAGTGACAGGACAGGAAGTCATGGCCTCAAGTGTTACCAGGGGAGGTTTAGATTGAATATTAGAAAAAGGTTCAAAAGGGTTGCAGAGCAGTGGAAGAGGCTGCACAGGGAAGGGGTGGAGTCACCATCCCTGCAGGTTTTTCAGAGACGTGTAGATGTGGCACTTGGGGACACGGTTTAGTGGTGGCCTTGGCAGTGCTGGGTTAATGGTTGGACTGAATGTTCTTAAAGGTCTTTTCCAACCGAAGTGATTCTATGGTTCTAACATGCTTTCCTATTATATGTGCAGTAATGTAACTATTACATGTACAGGACAACATTAACATCCTTTTTAGAAGAATAGCACCATCACTTTTTCATGGTCTTTCTAATTACATTTATTGCTGATTACCACAAACAGCCCCTGTGACCATAAAGGGCAAGGTGCATAACATGAATAGATTAATTAAGCACCAAATTTCCATAGCATTCAACCTTGCCTGAACCTCATGTTGCTACCAAGGGCAACAAAGTCAGGATTTCAAAGCAGACAGGAGCATTTCTTAGTGAAACTGGGGGGAAAAAAAAACCCCAGTAATGCAGCAAAACCCCCAGCTCTGCTTGGTGGTGGTTTATGTTAACTGGATTTGCTTTGCAGTGAAACAAAACAGGCTCACAGCTGCCACTGCATTTCATCCGAGGGGCAGTAACTCCTGCTAAGATCCTGAACTGGAGCTGATCTGAGGCACTTGCTGGACTCCAGGGCACGGCTCAGACCCCAAGTGCCCTGGAGGAGCTGGGTGTATCCGAGGTCATGCTGTGCACAGCTGTGTCACAGCTCCAGAGCAGGTACATGCCCCAGGTCCTGCTAGCAGACCTCTGACAGGGGACGCGGTACAGAGAGCACTGCAGAGATGCATGTCAGATGTTAATAAAGATAAAAATATACTTCCAATAAATAAAATTGAATTAATTAGTGGTTTAATCCAATTCCCTAAAAATACTTGACCTTGTCAAATGAAGAGGGTGGCCTTATAATTTCTGCTTTTTACGTTTTTAGAATTAAAGAGTAATCAAATGCATGCGGCTTTGCATATAAATCAACCTTGACCTTTCGGTGAACTGTTTTGGTAAAAATAAGCAGTACTCATGCCTGCTCTTTTTTCTCTAAAAGCTAGAACAGACAGAGCAGAAAAAGATTCAGTTCAGTGAAGAACACTGTGCTATAATCATATCAGAAACACATTAATAAGCCCCCACTACTCTGAGCAGTTATTGCTCTTTCTTCTCTAAAATCTTCCGATTTCTAACACTTCCCCTTTCCTTCCCCCTGAGCCTTGCATCTCAACATTCTTTTGGATTAGATGTTACAGCCTCCCAAAGCTGATAATTCAAGGTTACACCTTGAAACTCTTACACCGCCTTTTATTCTGAGGAACAACTGACTACCAAGAGAATTAGTTTAGACTGAGGAAAGAAAAAAAAAGGAAAAAAAAAAGAAGGAAAAAAAAAAGAAAAAAGGCAGCCCTTAAAAAAAACAACAAAAAAACAACCCTTAAAATCAATCTGCAGAACTAGCACTGCGCAGAATACAGAGGAAGAGGTAGGTGGCTCCTACTGAAAAATTACATTAAAAAAAAAAAGCCACAAAACCCAAACAACAGAACAATGAAAAAGGAGGAGGGTGGAACATGGCTTGAATTTCTAATTGACTGCAGGCAGGCTATGGTGACAAGCAGAAGAGAACATACCCGTTTTTCCTGTGTTTTTCATCCAAGTCTTATTTGAAGATTCATTGTCAAAACCATCCAGCTGCAGCTCTTGATACTCATCTCCGACGTGGGCCAGGTGGTCTATGATGTCGATGGGAGACTGGTGAGACCCCCCACACTTCTCGCTGGAAGCCACCCAGTGCTCGGGACCATAGGTACCTGTGAAAAAACACCAGTGTCAACATCCCAGCGGCTCAACAGCGCTGGACAACTCCTCAGGGTGAGGATGAAGCACTTAAGGTACCCAGGTAACTCCACCATAGTTACAATTCCCACAACTGAAAGAGGGTAAGGCTTGTAAACTTATGAGGAGACTCAAATCCTTTGGCTCTGTGCCGTGTTCCAACTTTGCCTCCAGCAGTAAGGAACAATGGCCTTTTCTAAAAACTACTATTCTATAAAACTCTCTGCAGTTCCCAAGCTCCTCTTGTGCATATGTTATCAATTACCATGTTGAACTTCCCTAAAGCTCCAGCCTTAATGTATTACTGCATAGTTTATCTTTTCGCTATGGACAAATAACAGCCACATATTAACTTGTGTTCTTGCAATACTACGCTTAGATAATATGACCTTTATTAATGATCTCATTTCTTTTGGAGGTTTTGAAGCCAGAAAAGATTAAAAGAGAGAACAAAACTAAATGTATGTTAGCAAATTTGAAGAAAATAACAAAGGAAAAAGATACTCTACATGAGGTAAGCAGGACAATGACCTGTCAGGAATACATTGGAACTTTCTTTTGTTGCTATTCTTACATGAGTTTTCTGGTTTTGATGAACAGTCAACTAAAATAATAAGGAAAAATAAAAGTTCTGAGGCAAAGACCACACCTCATACCAGCCCTAGACGCACCATAACACTGGGGACCTTCAGCACCACACTTACGAGGATCTAAAGTGAATTTCAAATTTTTCTTATGATCTCCCTCTCCAACTCAAATTGTATTAACAGAGATTGAGAGGTTATTTTTCTATAAGTGCAAACAGTGGTTTAAGCTCGTGAAATAACAGCACAGATTTCTGTAAAGCACTTGTTGCTCACAGTCCTTGAAGTGCTTTACAGCAGGGATCAGCTCCACTATTCTCATGGAAAGACAGGGAAATTGATGGCTGAGAAGGGAAGCAATTTGTCCCAGCTCAACTACCAAAACCAAGTTACAACCCAGAGCTGAACTGTGCTCTCGTGAGAGCCCTGATGTCACACCTGTGTCACACCTCTGAACGACACAGTCAGCAGGTCTGTTCGGTAGGCTGCCAGCAGGAAATGATGCACCAATGTGCATTTATTACCCTTGCATCTGAGAAGCATATGGAAATTCAATTAGTGCCATCCAAACCCAGCAGCTGGGAAGGCCAGTTTCTTTGGCCCCTGGGTTTTAATCTGTCTAGTTGCAAAGTGCATTTGTGCTCCCTTCTCATGAGCTGATGCAGGACACTTAATCAATAGCAAGATTTTGCTATATTCATCACACACAAATGCTGTCTGGTACCCAAACGACAACAAGAAAATTTAACTTTCAAGTACAATTAGGCAAAATTGCAGCATCCTTTAAAAATAATTTACATCATCTGCCCAGGTTAAAAATCAGTTTCGTTTATCTCATGGTTCAATTTATATTGTCAGCAAGAGCTGCTCTCAGTTATTTCCCAATGTATCATAACCAAGGAGAACAGAATTATTAAAACCCCTCCACGGGGGAAACCAAGTGTGTTCCACTCAAACATAGCTATTTTTCCCCAATCAGGATGCTCCTGGTAATTGGTTTGTAGTGAGTTAATTGGAAATTCAGATTTACGTTCCATATAACCTTGCATCTACCCCATGAAATTTGGGAATTTGCTTTAAAATATTTAGCACTACACATAATCAAACCTGCCAGCTCTCGTTTTTTGGCTTTATTATAAACAAGGGGTGAGCTTTTCAAAAGCACTCTGCCCACAGAGGCTATCGCAGTGGTTTCAGCTGTGCATTCAAAAGGAGCTGTGCACTCCAGTTTTTCTTTTTTAAGTATTCTGGTGTCAATGAGGAATTTTTCATTTTTTTAAAGTAGGCGGATTTATTTTAACAGGGACTGTAGAGTTTTCTTTCCTGCATCTTGTCAGAATTATTTATTTATTTATTTATTTTAAGTATAGCCAGCTCTCAACCTATTTGCAGTGAAAACTGCCTTGTCAAAATGAATAAAATAAGCCATAAGGGTAAACAAACAAACCACCATGTTGAATTAAAACCTCAAGTGACTTAGGTACCTGAACTGACTCTTGCTGAAATGTAGTTTTTCACAGACCTTTAAAGGCTTTGTATCATTTTAAAACATAAGTCTGGTTTTTTTTTTTAATTAATTTAACTTGCTTGAATTAATTTAACAGCAATAAATCTCTTTCTATAAACTCAGTAGCTTCACTTGCTTGTAAAACTATAATCTAACAAAATAAAGCCTAGCAGTATCGGCTTTCTTCCGATGACAGTATGTTTCCATGCATAAAATGTTTCCATACTGGTGCTGAATTATTAAAGAAAAAAGAAAATCTAACGCAATGAAACTCTCTCAGCAATTCAAAACCCAACTTAGTGCTGGTGCTGCGACTCCAAGTCCTGACATCCCAAATTACAGTCCTAAGGCTAAGCTCCGATTTAGAGGTTCAAGACCTGCTAGTTAAAATCAGCCCAGGATTTTATAAACGGCTAGGCTTGCCATTAATTTCCTTCACAAGTTTTTGATATGTAAATGACTACATGCAATATGACCCACACCATTATGGCAGCAGCTCTAGACAGAAATAGAGGCCACGACCCCAAGATCTCCACTCCCAGCAGCGTGGAATTGGGGCCGCCCCAGCTTTAACAATGAGCACGGAAAGGGGAAGGCGGGCCAGGGAGGGGAGAGGAAAACTTCTGAGTTTGAAACCAAACTAAATAAATTATAACCCCTAAGCAGAAAAAGAAAAAAAAAGCGCAACAACCTATAAAATGTAATCAAGAATAGTGCAGTGGGATTCACGAATTCCCAGGTAGCCATCAGAAGGTTCAGGCCCAACTGCCTGTTTTTTTTCATGGACATTCAAGTGCAGTTTTAATTGAAACTGATCTTCCACTACAGATTTCAAATTAATTCTTCTTCCAAGTGTCTCATGCTCCAGACATCCTTGCTTTGCAAAAAACCCCTATATCATTAGAGAAGGAAATGGAACACTTTTTCCAAGCTTGCAGATATTGATTACCTATTCCTTCCATCAAAGCACAATTGCCATTCTGCACTGTATAAATCTCTTCAGCGTTAGACACTTTATAAAGTACTGAGAATTATATCATTAATCATTTGCAGTTACACCTGTCTTGCTTTATTGAATTCTTTGTTTTTTAGAACTTTAAATAAATGCTTTTAAATAAAAACATGACACTAAATAAAGACTCTGTTTCACTTAAACCTAGTTAAAAACGAGAAATCCCGTAACTCTGTGTGTGACATTTACCCATCCGAAACATAGGAACTTATGGCTATTTGTATTTGTATTTCATTTTTCCAACCATAAGCATGGTGGCTTTAATCAAATAAAATTTCGAATTACTTTGAGTTGGCCTTTTAAGGCTGATAAATAATTCGGTTTTCAGAAACCAAGGTAAGAGCCCTCACCTGTGTTAATAAATAATACACATTTCCACTGAGATGGTGGGACAGCCTGCAGGCAAAGGTAAACACCAGACAGTCCCATCCCGGGGCTGGAATACCTGATGCAGGGGCAGCACAGAAAGAATAACTGATAACATTTGGCATCTTCAGGAATTGAAGTGACTGTCCTGCCAGGGACACCACGGGCCCACGCTGGGGCAGGAGGGCTGGAGCCACCCCACACCAGCCGAAGGCATAGGAGCAGGGGCTGCAGCCAGGTCTGTGTGCACTTGACCTTTCCTCTGCTGGAATCAGGGACCAAAGGGCCACTGAAGGAGAGCTGGGGTCAGAGGCTCAGCAGCACATGAGGTCTCACACACATTTCCACCCACACTTCAGGCCAGAGATGTTATCACCCATCTTTGTCTGAAATCACCTGACGCTTCCTAGGTTCTTTTCTCATGCAAAATCTTTCCGTCAATGACTGCAGTATCTTTAATAGTTTTTTAATACACTGTCTGCTCCTTAAATAGAATCCGAGATTACTTTTTTCTTCTTTTTACTGTACAAAGCAATGAGCAGTCTTCATTAATGAGAAACCATTAAAGTAATGTATTCTGCCAAAATCTAATTAAAGCTTGTATAAAAACTTCCACTTAAAAAAAAAATCAAATATATTTGTTTTTCTTCCACAGTCTTTTGCATAAAACATCTGTTATTAAAAACACTGGCATTTCCTTGATTTTACGCAACTTTTAATTAATGGATCATCTATTCTGACATAAACTGGTGTGTAACACATATACCTTTACATAGGTGTAGTTTAACAGATGTTAGCAATTTTTGAGTAATGGGATTTTCATCATTCATTCATTCATAAGTTGCGAAACAGGTAGAAATATCAATTTTAAAAAAAAATTTTTAAATTTCACTTGTTTTCTAAACATTTTTATAAAAATGTGACTTTAAATCTCAGGCCTGACACGGAAAGAACTAGTTTACCGGTTTTAATTTTGGAGGGGTTTTTTATTTGTTCTTCTTGGTTCTTTTCTTAAAATTACCTCAGACAAATCTTTGTCTGGAAGTGATGTCTCTTTACTGTTCATTTTTGAATGAAAATGGTAACAATGATTGCAAAGCAATCAAAACCCCTCATTTCTGCAATTAAAGCAAATTAGCTTGGTCACTTCATGGAGACATCCTATCCCATCATCTTAATATGGGAGAAAATTCCATGTTTCTCTTAGTACAAAATCCAAACAGTTATTAGGGGTAGATGGAATGAATTAGTATTGCCTCTTCAAATAAAAACAAAGATCCCAACCTTTGCTTGCACAGCCCTGGAGGCACAGCCTACAGACTTCAAGGACCAGAGCAGGTGAGAACCTCTGCAGGTTTTACAGGCTCTGGATAAATGAGGATGCTTCCCTTTCCATGGACTGGCAGCTGTGAGCTGCCCAAGCGTTTCAGCCTTTAGCTGAGCAACACTACGCATCTGAATCTCTGCCTCCAAGTCTCTGTCCTGCTTGAGCTGCTCCATCACGAGCCAAATCTCAGGAAACACTGAAATGTCACCAGCAGCAAACAAAACCGGTTCCTTTCTTCCACACAGAGAAAGAACAAGGAAGAGGTGCCCTTGCTCAGCTACAAAGCAATGAACTTCAACAGCAGGCTGCATTTTCAAACAGGAAAAAATTGCTTTAAACAAACAAATATCAGTGAAATTCACTACAGAACTGAATGCATTTTAAGATCCTTTAGAAATCTCAGTCCTGGGGCTGCTTCTCTGTTATCTGGAACCAAAAACCCTGAAGCTGTTATTTGATGCCACAAGATCTCATCATCGCTGTTTGCCATTTGAAAGGAGCTGTAGCAGTAAGCCCAGGAAGGCACCGGAGAAGGTGCTCACGTCAGCTGAGTAGTGACAGGAGGCAAAGCATGTCCTGCAGATCCAGACTGGCTGAAAAATCAGCCTCCCTTTACCCTCTCCTCTCACCTCCAGTCCCCTCCTGGGAAGCAGAAATAAAGTGAAACCTCTAGGATGGAGCCTAAAGACTGCATTTAGATACAAGGCTGAAAAGAATGATTTGAATGACATATCCCTTGCTGATTGATTTAGCATGAGGCTGCAGAGTATAAAAATGCCTGAAAGCCTTGATAAAAATCAGTAGCATCTTTCAGGGGTCTTCCCATTGCAGAGAAAGCAACCAGGTTGTTAAATCATTATATTAGGGGGAAAAGTTGCTGAAATTATACTGTCTTGCTCTAAAATGATGGCATACCAAAATCAAAGGGATGGAGAAGGAGAGCCTGTAGTTAAGAGTTCACAGTGCTGCTTTGAACAAAGATTTCCTGCCCTGAGGGAAAAGGGCTTTTCATTTTATTATTCTCTGTCATCACTCTGTTTAACATGAGACACTCGTGCTTGCAGAAAATTCCAATTACTGCTTGAAAAATGAGACCGAATACTAAGAGCAAGATCCTGAAGAGCTTGCTGGGACCCAAACAGGTCTCAGCATTACCCAGTCTGCGAGCTCAGTACAGAGAAGGTGTGCAAAGAGAGAGAGTCATAAACAGCCAGTGACATTTTTTTGAGAAGTCAAAAACACTGAAAGGAATTTTCCCCAAGAACGATCAAGATGACAAGCGATATCTTAACCAGCAGTTGTTGGACCAAACACAGAGCACAGAAGATGGAACAAAAAGGGGTTGGACTGAGATAACCCTGGAGCCACCAGGAGCAGCAGCACAGAAGCAGTGATGCCACCACAGCCTCAGCACTGCCCAGCCATGGGGCTGTGGAGGAAAGCTGATCTTCAAAACTGATTGTGTCAGTGATGCTGTCATGCTGCCAAAAAGTGGCAGATGCAAAGAAAGGCTTTAAATCACGCTCCTAAATATAAACTATCCTATAATGTCTGCAGCTTTTAAACCGAAAGACAGTGACGTGCATGTTCTCCTTAAACTTTCATATCCACAGATGCTACAGTTATTGCTGGATTCTTTAATTAAACTTCCTAACCTTCAGTTACCTTTGGCAAAGTTTTAATGTATGTTTTCAACCTTTGTATTCCTTAGTGAACATGTCTATTACACAGTCACAAACACGGTGGTTTTTTAATATATGTCCCCCCACACACATATACAGGTTTTCTGCATCCCAATTTTGTTCCTCAAGAAAGTATGAAGCTGCCATGAATCTTGTATGAAGCTCCCACTGTACCTATCAACCTGCCAGCAGCACAAACATATGATAAATATCCAACACTAGGAAACACCAGGACCTTAGGACTAATGTTGCAGGAAGCTCACAAAAAAGTGGAGTAAGTGTAATTACTAAAACAAGCTTTTTCCATAAACATTTCAAGTTTCAGCATTTGTGAGCTGAATAATTTACCACCACACAAAAGCGAAAATGGTACTAAGTTTAGCTGTGCTGGCAAAATAGTTTGGGGCTTTTTCAGGGGTGTCTTACACAATAAACTCTAGATAGACTTGCCTAATGACCTGTTGAGTTTTATAAGTAATATTTCAAAATTATTTATATTGAGCAGAGAGCACAACAATATCAATGAAATTATCATGCAGAACTCACTGAGTGGGAGGATAAATTGTGATATTGAAAGTGCCTGCTGGTGGCAAGTGACTGAGACAATGTACATCTACATCCTCTGTTTTTTATAATTTTCTACATTTTTAATAAATGTATCTGACATCTCGCACCATTCATTTCATAACTGTCAGAGGCCTTTTAAAAACTGCTCACCCTGAGCTGCATATAATAAACGAGGTGATAACTTACAATATAAGGAAAAAACAGGAGATTAATTTATATGAAGATACCATAAATTAACTTTCTTCTATTCCTACACTAGCTGAGTAAAGCCCCACGAAGACCAGGGAAAGACATAAAAATAGATTTTTTCCTAAATATAATTTTCAAAAGTATAAATCCTAATGGAAATTACAGAATGAAGATGTATTATGAATCAATGCAGTAGCTCAGTGAGAGCACTTTGTGCTGTTGGGAGGAAGACATAGATTTCAGTAATGGGTGCCTGGACAGGGAGAGGGTGCCTTGGACAGGTCACATCCAGGGCAAGTCTCTCTGCAGAAGGGTCTCCCTTTTCCACTATCCTTTTTTCATTTACAGGGCAATAGCTGTATAATGATGGACCTTGACAGGCACGATATTTATATTCCTGTATTGCCCCAATGCAGCAGAAGGAAGAGGAGTTCCATTCTTCCAATCCTCACCAGCAAACAGCTGCTGCCTCAGAAAGCTCAAACTGAACAATGTGAGGCAAGCACAACACAAAGCATCTCAAACTTGAACAGATGCAGCCCCCTGGGCTACCCTCCCCTCCTCTGGAACACCTTGCTTCATGCTCTCTTCTCCAAGGCCATCTTCCAGAGCTGGCACTAACACACAGAAAAGTGTTCAGCCTTCCCAGGAGAAAGAAAAGAAACGTCATTTCTTCCAGAGAGCAAAGATAAAAGAAGAAATGAGTCTGGTGTGTCATAGAATTAAACATACGAAAAAGCACAAGCTCACATAATGTAGATGTAAACTACCGTTCCATCTGGGCTACTCCAAGGAGAAAGCACAGCATGAACAAAGCTCTCAGAAAATAAATCTTAGCAAACAAGAGGAAGAAACTGGGCAGGAAACTTTCCCACCCAGGAGTTGTTGGATGCAGATAGAGGCTTTGGGGGCTTCAAGGAGACTTTGCTGAAAGGAAAGGAAGGAAGAGGTCTTAATTTGGCTTGGTGCTAATTACAGCCACCCTTGCCAGAGCAAGGCAAAAGCCAGGGAGACAAGCAGGCAGCCTGCTGCTGTGTGCTGTGACCTTACCATCACACTGCAGGTGACAGTCCCCACAGGATCTGGGGCTGAAACTGGGCAGCAGCCTGGGAGCATCTGCTGAGCTGAAACTGTGGGAGACTGGCTGCAGCAGTAGTGAGGCAAGAAGAAAGAACAGACGTGATGGGCTCAGGAACCCTTTTGTGGATTTTAAACCAGAGATCATGGGTTGTTTGAGGGCTTGACTGAGACCCTGCTGAAGCATCAGTGCTCCCATGCTGCTGAACCTGCCCAGCGGCTCAGAGATGAACACTGAACGACAGTGACAGTAATAAGCTGTGACATTTACGTCAGGAAATCTAAAATTCCCATCTTGCTTCTCTGTCTCCTCCCTACCACCAGGAGCTCACGCTCCATTTCACTCCCTTCCTTTATAAAGGGAGAAGTTCACCTGTCTCACCAGAGCATCTGCAAGGACTGCTCAGAACTTGAGGAGAGCTATGGAGATAAAAAGCTGTGCACGACAACTGTCCCACTACAGAGCCTGGTGCCAGGGTAGCTACAAACACATTTAGAGAAAACACAGTTCTGGTTATTTCTCAAAGCACCACAGACTTGAATCCTATTACTTCTCACATGCACCCTTAATAAGCTTGATCTCACCAAAGAAATTGCTAACGTAAATGATGGCTCACTGTAACTTAATTACCTCCAATTTGGGTGGGTACAGGAACAGAAAGTACCTTTTCTTGATTCCCATCTGTTCTTGTAACTAACCAAAGAAGCCCTCCCCAGAGCTCTGCCTCTGAAAGCCAGCAGGAAAAAAAAAAGAGGAGGAAAGGCAGGAAAAAATTGTATATTTTTATTGAATTTTTCCAGGATGCAAGTTAATAAAACACCCACAGAGAGCACAGAGCAATATAGAAAGGGAATAAAGGGAGGGAGGGCTGATATCAATAAAGCCTATCCAGAGGCACTGCTGAAAAGTACTCATGATTTTGAAAGAAACTCACTACAAAAATGATTTTCACTTGTTGCTTTGGCTAAGGTTTAACATTTACAAAAACCAGAAGTGTCCTAAGGAGAGGGTGGGTTTAAAAAATAAAGCCAGGAAGATAAAATTATCTGTTATTGAAACATGTCACCCTCAGCTTTTCAAAACCCCTTGTTGATCCTAACCTGACCAGAGACAGCCACCAGATTAGGACCTTACAGCTTAATTACATCCCTGACAACACTGCAGTCCCCAAAATCGCTCATCAAATCTTGACAAATACTGGCTTTGCCACGATACTGCCTTTTTAGGCGAAAATCAACTTTTGCCCAACTAAGTTCTTAATGGCATCTCTGTTCCAGCAGCCTTCTCAATCCAGCTGTCCCTTTCACTAATATGCACCAGGAAAATCGCTCCCGGGAGAGCTTCTGGAACATTGCCAGCTTTTACTTAATGACACATCGTGAACCCTGGCCTCAGCTTCTATTAACATTCAGTCTATGTTTCTACCATTAATTTAAGAGGAATGAATAGGAAGACAATAAGCAGCCAGAGTGTCCAGCCTGAGGTACTCCATCAGAAGGCACTGCTTCTGTGGCTGACAGAGAACATTTACAACCGGTTTTCTCATTTTTGTTCTATATCTGTCATTCCCAGTATGTTACACTAAATGGCTTAAACTGTTCCAAACCAGCTTTCATTTTCCAAATAAGCAAGTCCACAGTTAGGAAAAAACAAATAAACAAATCCACCCAAAAAAACCCCAACAAACCCAAACAAAGCCAAAAAACCCAACAAACCAAAGCCATGAAAAGGACCTAATGTTCCTATGGTGGATGTTATTCTCTCCTGTCTGGATGAGCTTTAGGGAGTAGCCTGTCAGTGCTGGAGGAGGGCACTGCCAGCAGCCCCTCCCCTGCCCCAAAGCCTCGCCCAGCCAGGACAGGCAGAGCCCCCTCCCTCCTGCCAGCACTGCCCTTTGGCAGGGGAATGCACACACACACCTGAGCAGCTGCTGCGGGGAAAAGCAGCTGCTGCAGAGAGCTGCCAGTGAGGAACTGCTGTGATGGATGGAGTCGGGGCGAGCGCTGCAGGAGATTCACTCCCACAGCACCTGTGGTGCACATTCAAACACTGTGCACCAGTGAAATAAAAACCCCCAAAAATACCTCAGCTGGGATAAAAATTCTTTTCCTCCAGCGCCGCATAAACCATTTGCTTAGGGACTGCCACCCCAGAGTGCAGCTTGCAGGCTCTGGGATGCAGCTGTTCCCAGGATGAATTTTCCCCAGGGCAATCACCTGTCTCTCCATCTCTGTGCCTGCAGCTCCCACAGCCTCCCGGGGCCTCCTGGGGGAGCATCTTCACTTGCTGCCACCAAGGATGCTCGGGAGCAAGGCAGGTGCTTCCACAGCCCTCCCTGCCCGGCGTGGGGAAGGCAGCAGCAGCTCTGAACACACCTCCCTGTGCTCTTCAGTCACAGCCCGTGGTGACATATACCATAAAATGGAGTCTGGAGTGTATCACTTACCTGTGAAATCTGTAAGAGATTGGATTTATAAGGTGTCTGCAGAGCACATTAGAAGATCATCATCATCATCATGTCTTTTCGAGACAGCCATAATTATTCAGGCTGTTACTTCACCTCACTGGTGCTTTTGAAAAACTATTCAATATTAGCAAACTCTCACTAAAAACAATGTTTTGGTTGAGGGACTAATCTTCCTATCAGTACACAGCCATACCTGGGCTTATCTACATTACCAATTCCCTGCTGATTGAGCGGATTCATTAACAACACAATCTCTGGTGACTGAAATGAAGTCTCATTCTTCGTATCACCGGTGCCTTGCTGTTTGCTTTTCCTTCACAGTATGCACACAAGTAATTAACTTACTATGCTCCGCTAGCTCCTGACACATTACTTGGCATAGAAAAATTCACCAGCAGGTAGTTAAGCATGCAAAATATTTTCAGTCAAATGAACTTCATAACAAAGCTCTGCTTAGCAAAAATGCAGCTCTTTCCGATACAATGCTAACAGACAGCACACTGCCCATCCCAGCAGGAGCTTCTTGAGAGCTAAACAAAAACCACATCATTTTTACCACTTTTGCTCAATATGTAGGAAATTTCTTTAGGGGGGAAAACTGGCAAGCAGTAGATGTTCACTGAAAGGATGAGCTTGGAGATGAACCCGAGCAGCGTTTGTGAAAGTCTGACGTAACAAGGACAGACACAGGATTCACACAGTATAAAAGAAAACACGGGAAAAAACCCCAAACAGTGCAAATAGGAGATTCACTTCAATGCAGCACAGCTGAGATTACTGGTGTCTGGAAATATGGAAGAACAGCACATTTCAACTTTTACAGCAAATTAAAAAAAAAAAAGAAAGGTAAATTGCTATTTAAAGCATGAGTGCTTTTAAGCCTAGAGTAATGGAAGTGAAAACTCCCTAAATAAAAGTATGAAATTTATTGTATGCTTCACCTAATGACTCCAGCCAGGAACATGACTTGAAATACTTAGGTCATCTCAGTAACATCAAGAAGTAAAACTGGAGCATAGTTAGTGCTGTATTTAAGGTCAAGGTTATAGAGATGCTGACTCGGGACGGAAGAAGTGTGGGGATACTGGGCTGGCTCCAGTGCAGACTGGTGTCACTGAAACAACAAGACTGGCGTTGAGTTTGATAACACCAGGACTTTCCCTTGAGAATATAAAGATACCACAGCCTTGCGGGGCTCATTTGAACACACCCTAAAACTATGATTTTAACCACCACAATGTTTTTCCAGTACCAGAGACTGGGAAGCACCTGATCCTCACACTGTGCTGGTGCAGTCCAGCCAGTGCTGTGCAAAACAACATCACTCACTCTACACTCTCCTGGTCCTTCCTTTAAGCTAACAGTACATGAAACTCCAAAATACATGCAAAAATACTTGAAAAAAACCAGAAACTTGGTTGCATAAAGACCCATTCACAGTATTTTTCATCCCAACTTTGACCTTTCGTGACAAATTCTTGTTCAGAAATTCTATGACTGTATTGACCTAAAACACTGGATATTGTGACCTTGAAGTTTCCTTCAACATAAGGAAAAAAATCCTTAAAAATCCTTCTGAAGTCCTGGAAAATGAAACCATTCTTTTGCTCAGTTTTTTCCAGAAGATACTTGTTTCTTTCCCCTTCACATGCCACAAGGCATGTACCTTTGCCAAACTCAGACTGCTGTTTCGACTCATTCGGTCACAAAAGTTAGTTCCTCATGTTCCATCACAGCAATTTTTGCTTGTGACAAAAGAAATAGATCTGCAGAGGACAGAATTCACTGTGATTTGTGTATATCATTTTCCTCTATTCTTGCACCGCTTTCAACTCGGCTCATTTAAATATAGCTCCTGTCATACCCATCATTTTCAGTTCACCTGTTATGCAAAACCACACACTCCAACTGAGCAGCCTTTGCTGCATACTTTGTACAGATTCTCTACTCCAGGCCTAAAATCCTTATTCATTTACAAACTAGATGTTCCTTGAACAGTATTTCCAGTTGCTTAACTGGCGTATTAATGCACAGAAGAGAAACCAGATTTTGTTATTGCTGATTTTCATAAAAAATAAATTATCTCACTTAACCCCTAGTATCCTTGATAGTTACTCAAGTTTGTAAACAGTTCACTTAACCAAGGAAACCACTGCTGTATTTCCAAAACACTGCTGAAGCTTGCTCGGTTCCAGGTGAAGGGATCTCAGGTTTTGGTTGGTTTTCCACACTTTTTCAATATCAGTAAAAAGTAACAGGTTTTCATGCCAAAAGAAACAGTTGGATAACACATACTGACATGACAAGCATGAGTCACTACACTTCAGAAAGTCACCTCTCAGAGCCTTAAAAACACTTTTCACCTTGTTCAGAAAGGCACTGAGCGCTGAAGAAATCAAACCTTGAGCAGTCATTGTGTGTGGCTTATTGTGTGTGGCTTTTTGGTTTGATTTTGTTTTTCAAAGGTTGTTCCCATGTTTAATTGCTGTCCAAGTCTCAATCTGCAGCTTACTCCTTACACGAGCTCACCAGGTCCAGCCCAGCCCTTAGCTGCCTTCTGGGGGCAGATTGCAAGGGATCTTCAGGACACAGCATTTTCCCTGATAGAGATGCAGATTTCTCAATCCAGACATTTGCAGAGAGTCTTGATCAGTAAAGGCAGTGCTGCTGGACAGCTTTTCTCCTGAGGGAAGCTCACAACTGCCCAAAACTATTGTTTAGAGAAGTCAGCCAGGCTGGAGATTCAATGAGAACACCCAAGAGACCCAAACAGAGCCCTCCACTGCCTTAATTATAGGATATTCCTTAGATCATAAATGGGTAAAGGAATCCTGTCTCTCCAAAATCACAGATATCCTCCAAAAACCTAGATTTCAATCTGTCAGCTCTGACAGAACTTGTCAATGAACTTGCAGCATCCAAAAAGCAATGGAGGGGGGGGAACTGATCAACAGAGCCAGATGAAGTACCCCATACAAATATTCCAAAAAGCTTGTTTTCCTTCAGGTCAACCCTTAATAGTTTCATCTACAAAAATCCAGATGCCAACTGGCTCACTGTGGGGACAAAATCAATTCCTACTGTGCTGAGCAATGCCATCCCATTGCACTGTTGCACTTGTCTGTACTCCTGTGGTGTCCATGACCTTACACTAAATCCAGAAGGATCCTTTTGAGGAGCAGACTGACTTTCTGGTTTTATTTTTCTCAAAGTAAAATGCAAAGTAGATTTCAATCCATGACTGGAATGTCTTTCAAGTACAAACATACAGGAATAAGAGTATTCTGAGTATTTTAAGGCAATTGCAGAAGCAGTATTTGGGAACAAGGACCAAAACATAGAATTAAACACAACCTTCCTAATTAATAGAGCATGTCTTAGGGCATTTAATGACTTTATTAAAGCCATATTAGGTGGACTCAAGAGACTGCAGTCTTGGTCTCATGAGAATGAATTATGTCCAGCATTTTAAACTAGAAACTTTCCAGGCTCTGACTTCAGAGGAAAATCTGGAAACACATAAATTTAAAAAATAAATAAATAAATAAATAAATTAAAAAAAAAAAAAAAAAAAAAAAATCCAGGAGCCAGAAGGTAATTGAGAACCTTAAAATGACTACCTCTTTTCAATCTCCCCTGATTTGCTTTGGTTGGCCTCATTACCTTTGAGCAACTGATCCTGGCAGTACTCCAGAGCACCGAACTTCATTGACAAATACGAAACAGAATCTAATGCCAGAGGAAATAACAAAAGAATCCAAACCCATCAATACCAAGGGCTGGGCTAATACACATGGATCCATTTAGGTATTCAAGGGCCAAACACCCTTCAGTGCTCGGCTCAGAGCCACTTCTATTGTCTTCATAAGCAAAACATTGAAAATCCAGCGATTGCTATTTCTCTCAGAATGGGGGTGACACCGACACTCTAGATGACACCCATACACTTGCTGCTATCTAGCAATAAAAAAGGTGGTGGGTTTTTTCTGGTAAAACAGAATTTATTTGGATCTTTTCCAGGCCTGTTTTTAATGACTGCTTTAGAAGCACACACAGCACTCCTGGTTCTTCCTCAGGTGGGATGTGTCCTGTACAAGCCCCTGCTCTCAGAAACACAACCTGGTGCACACCTTTGGGAGGAGATTATTTCCTAAGGGACAGAAGCTCATGCAAATAGTAAAACACTGTGAGAGTGGTTGCATCAATGCTTTTATGTCTCTTTTAACTATCAGTGACTGATACAAGCTGACTTTTACTTCCGGTGTTGCTGGTCTTGTCAGGTTTTCACAGCAGCAAAATTTACTTTATTCTGAAGTAAATTCTGGATGTAACCACTAAAAACTCCACTAACACAGAGAAGCTAGTAAATCAGTAGTAGAAGTTTATTAATTTAAGAGTTACTGAGACACATCTTATTGATCTTTACTCACACTCAGCCTCCAGAGTTTACCTCACAGCTCCAGTTTATGCCTCGATTAAGTGGTTCAGAGAAGCCCTGCGTTTTATAGCTTGCATATCATGTAGCATAATGCTCCTGGTATGATGACTTGCAAACTAAGCAGTGGATTTATTGCCCTAGAATAGACTTCATTTTTACTCACCCGAGGCCGCCAGCACAAACACTCCTGAGCACAGCTCACAGCCTGGAGCTCGGATGTGAGACGCGCAGAGCTAACCCAGCCAACAGTGGCCTCGCACTCAGCTTCAGCTCGCTCGTGTAGCCACACAATATCAGTTAACTAGAGATTAGTTTCCATTTTCAGCATTCACATGTTTTTGTGAACATTTCTTTTTATAGGCTCTGATTCAGCAAAGTACTTAAGCACATGCTTTACTTTAAATAGCTGAATAATCCAATGTCTTTTCAGCAAATGTTTAACTTTAATTGTGTGAACAGTTCCAGTTCAAGGGCTCCTCATATCTTGGACACTGAGCACTCACTTGTGTGCTCTATTCATTGCACAGATATAATATCATTCATGGGCTTCACGTTATGTATTTACTTAAGTGCTTTGCTAAACAAGGTGCTAAAGCAAACATGCCACAGCCAGAGTTTATTTAATAATCCCTCTACAAATTCAGTTCTAAACTGTTAAGAATTTTTAAAAGGAAAACTAACTAACCATAGGATTTACTTCAATTTCTCTCATATCTATACCTTCATTAGGCCCTGACTAAAGTCATAAAACTCCCAGACCTGGCAGTGCTGCCTCATCTTTTTGGGCCATTTCTATTCCAAGCTGTTCCCCCACTGGACCACATAATGCAGGGCTCCTTTCTAGTTTGGTAGCTACTGCTTCAGATGTCTCAAAATATGGTAGTTTAAATTATTAGAAAAAGGAATGGCAAAAAACCCAACCTGCCAAAAGCCAGTTCTCAAATTTTTTTTAGATTAAAAGGCAAAGAATGAAATCCATACTTTACAGACATCTGCCCTCAGAGCAGGACATCTCCCTTGTCTGGCATTAGGTCATTATTTCAGATGGAAGTCCCAGCTCCAGCCCTGCAGGTAAAGCAAGTTTATGTGCTAAGGTGGCCAGAGAGGACAAATTAAAGAGGGTAAAAAATGTAAGCAGAACCAGATGCACCTGAGAACAGAAACTAAAATTGCTTTAAAAGATAAAAGGATTAAGCTCTTCTGACCAGTAGCTGTAAAACATGTAATGAATTTAGACACTTCTTTTCCAGAGCAAGAAAGCTATTTGATGAGATAAGTGTTATTAAGATAGAGCATAATAACTATAGTGTAGAAAACTGCTCATTAGTTGGGGCTTAATTGCTCTTACAGTTGGTGAAGAAGCAGTAATTACTATACCAAAAAAAGATCTATATTTAGAGATTATTTGCTTTTATGCGTGGAACAAGAATACTACCTTGATATTAAACCAAAATTTAGCCAGAACATATCCAGTGTCATCCCACTGGAACTGAATACTGACAACTGTATAACTCTCTGTGAAAGTAAAAAAGAAGTATTGATTATAGCAAGGAATGCAGTTGTACGTTATTCTGAAACAGGACTTCAATATTATAGTTACTTATTCACTGTGGTCTCACTGTTTGCCTGTTTTGTTTATAAATATTTACCATGCACTATCTTCATGAAATAATTACTATTCAATGTGCACAGTAAAGAGAAGACATTAGAGATCTGGCTGTGTGTTTTTCCATTCTAATCTGCCTGACAATACATTAATTCGGTTTTTAACACGCGGGTCCTTACAGCTGAATGTCCCCAGCTCTCTTTGCCAGGTTACACAGGCAAACATTTACAGAGCAGCAGTGCCTCTGCTCCTGTGGCTGCCCATCCGACACAGATCCACAGGGACCCCTGTGCCTGTAGGACTTCTAGGACATTCTGGTGACATTACAGAGGATTACCAGAGACTGCAACATTTCTACCCTCATGAACAGTCAGTACTTCTTCACAGGGACATTTAAAGGGCTGCTTAAAAGCTTCTTAATTGAAACACAAATTAAATCTGAATGGCAGCACTCCGCTAGGAAAGGCTTCACCCCAAAATGCTCCCACAAGCAGCTCCACCAAAGCTCAGCATGAAGGGGGCCATGTTCCCAGACTAACAGGGCTTTTTTTCCAGATTCACAGTCTGCAAGGAGGCAGGCCCAGCTCAGTGCTGCCTTGCCAACTTCCAAAGGTGTGGGTGATCCCTGCAGCCTCACCTCGGAGCTGAGAGATTCCTTCACCAACATCACAAGGCCATAAAGCCTTTAGAGTGCCCCAACCACTCCTGTCCCAAACAGCACCCAGCTTCACTAATGGCAAAAAAGATATTAAAAAATTTCTTTGGATTTATCATCAGCATCTGGCTGGGATCTGCAGCACCCACATGAAGTGCAGCCAATTTGGTGATATGTGTATCACCTCATTCTCATAAATCATGGCTGTAAAACAAATAATGGCAGGACAGCCAAGGTTAGAAACAATAAAAGACTTCTAGGCCAGTTGTTATTTAATTTGATTGTATTTCGAGATAATGATACCCCTTTAACCATGGGAAACATGCTCCATCTGTTCTCCAGAGCCTCTATGGGCCTGCAATTTCCTTCCACGTGCAATTCCAGATGTTAAGCAGGACCCTGGAAGGCCCCTACGACCCAGGTTCCTTGTTCTGGCTCCCTCGACAGCACAGGGGAAGCCTACAACAGCAGTGAAGGCTGCCTCCAGCCCCAAGCACTGCACAAAGAGATTTAAATGAGATTTTAGCAGCACAGAGGGTCTCTTGCAAATCCTCACTTTGTGTGAGCAGGTGAGGTTCGCAGCATTCCAAGCCCAAGGGGCCAGGGAGGGTCCTCTAAGTGCGGGAGCACCAAGCCCAGATCTACAGCACTCTTGTTTTTCTGTAACCAGAATAACCTCACAGACATGGCCCAAGGCTCTGCCCTACGTGGAAGTACAGAAATATGTTTTTTGGAACTCTGAAACTCATGTGAACAAGATCTCTCTGAGCAGTTTGTGGGAACTGACACCACACAAGTAGTTGACTGCTCTGTTTTACAAACCTTGCACATATTTTTATCAAATAAAAACAACTCTTGAAGAAAAATGAAATGTTGGCAATTTTCTCTGTGATGATATATGAAAAGGCATAAATATATACGCCATAAAAATAATTAAATATTTTTAATGTAGATTTCGAAACCCCTTCAATGAAAAAAACCCAAACCTCTGATGCACAGAAGTATGAATTTTAAATCCTGGAAGATCATTCTGTGATAACTACTAATCCCTTTCTATCACCCAGATAAACTTAAGGGAAGAATACTCCAAAAGAAGAGGTATATGTAGGGTAATGTGCTATTCTGCTTTTACAAACTAGGAAGCTTTTCTAGCTAGATTCAGCATCTAAGCTTGCACAGAAGTAAATTCCAGTCCAAACAGATTATACTGCTTTCAACTTCATATTGCTTGCATTAATCACACTTACTGCTTTATATTTATAGAGGGTTTTTTTAAACAGGATCACCGTTAATAGCACAGCAGATCAAATATTATTCCAAATTTAAATAAAATCTGTTCATCATTATGGTCATTAGCTAATGGTTTTATATACCTTTGGGACGATAGTAAACATTAAAATTCAATTTATTTAACATTTACTGCTCATAAAAAAAAAAAAAAAAGAGCATCATTTCCTTGCTACAATAACAAACTCTTGGGGTCACAAAACTCTAG
This sequence comes from Acanthiza pusilla, assembly GCA_036630365.1. Classification (NCBI taxonomy): domain Eukaryota; kingdom Metazoa; phylum Chordata; class Aves; order Passeriformes; family Acanthizidae; genus Acanthiza; species Acanthiza pusilla. Next base: position 7,776,545 of record JAXCHO010000001.1, read on the forward strand.
AGAACCAGGTTTAAAAAAAATCCAAAACAAACAAAAACCACCACAGTTTGAAGACTAATGAGGAACTGAAGAAAGGATGTAAACATACACAGGATCTCCTCTATGGGCAGTATGCTAATCCTCCAGCTTCTAATTTTCCTGCTCTGCAAAGCCTGTAAGGCTTGGGGGTTCAGCCTTTTTGAGCTGCGCACTGCAAACAGCTCCCAAGGGGGTGCAGAGCCCAGTAATTGTGGATTTAAACCGACAGATAATCGGTTTTCTTTTCTTAGACACCATTCACGAACTCCTTATGAAAATCCCTGGATCCCCAAGAGTGCACAGCCCCGCACCTGGCCAGGTGACCGAGGGTGTGCTCCGTGCGTGTCCTGCGCCGCAGGACAGACCCTGTCCTGGGGACAGCCAGCACGGCCACAGCTGGGTGAAAACCTTTGTTTTCCCAGCCATAGATTTGCATCATTAATCAAGCTCTGATAAATGCGTTCTTTTCACCTAAATTGATTTTCTTTTCAAAGCTCCCTTTGTCAGCTGATTTGCTAAGTGCTAGAGGACCGCACATCTCGCTGACTGGTGCTCCCCTGTGCATTCATTCTCCTCACAGGTTCCCCTGCAGAACTACCACAATTTCACTGATTATTTTTCAGTAGACACTTTGTTAGGCTACTTATAAACATACTGACCTAATTGCTTTTAATTATTCCAGTGGAGTCTGCTTTTACTGTGGCTATTTCCTCTCACACAAAAGGAGAAATACTACTGTGAGAAGCATTGAAAAATCCATAGTCCGGGCTTCTCTCTGAAGCCTAAATCAATCAGAAGTTTAATGCACACTGTAAATGTTTATGTGCATGTGTAGCTATTGTGCATGTATGCATGCATTATATAGGCCTCTTTTGCATCTATATACATCCATATATCACATAAGCCAAATGGGACTAAGACAACTGCAAACTCATTTAATTCTCAATTTTGGAGACAAAGTGTTTTCTTAACAGCTCTGGGAAGGATCCAGGCAAATTTGGCGTTTTCACATTCATTCCTGGCACACGTTTAGAAAATTGTTTAAATTTTAGATAGCCACCAAGCCACATATATAGTTGCACATGTATTTCTGCAGGCTGCCCATATTAGCAAAGCTGCTGGAAAGAAATTAAAGGTAAAAATACACAGAAAGCCATTTACTCTGCATCTACCCTGTAGCAGACAAATTATCTTCAACCACCATAAACCCTGCAGAATATCTCCTGTGAACACCAGGATGGGTTAGACTGTTAATCTAAGTGAATGTCTTTACGAGAAACAGTTCACCAGCAAAGTGAAAAAGATGTGCCGTTCAATAGAGAAATCCACGAGGGACAAAACCAGGAACAGATGATACATGGAAGTCTGTCCCACACACTCCAGAGTTAACAGCAAGGAGAACTCTCAGTGTATTTGGAATTACCCATTAAAAATTTCTTTTTTCTCTTGCTTGACATTTTTAAACCCAAATATTAAAAAAAAAAAAAAAAGAAAATAGGGGGAAACTAAAGAAGCAGAAAAGTGAAAACCAGAGCAGATGGCAGAGGCTTCACATAACTTTCTGCTAACTCCTCATTTTGCTCTCCAAGGACTGCACAGAACACGCAAGACCACAGGATCTAAGAAGGAAATACCTATGCTGATAACAGCTTGCTGCCCAGAAGACAGCAATATGCTGAAAGCAAGCCTTAAGCTTCCTTCAGATTTGATATTCAAATACCAAAGGAAAATTGGTATTTTCCACAAATAGAAATAAGCTCACTTTTGAGAATCTTTTTCAGCCACAGAGTTTTGTGAAGTGAGCAGCTTGTGTGTTATCCTTAACATTCAGTTTAATATTTTGCAGCAAGGAAAACAAAGAAAAAAAAGGCAGTATGTAGCATTTCAATTAAAACAAACAAATCAAAACAAAATGACAGCCACAAGATGTCTGCGAAACTGTCCCTCCTAGTATGGAGTAAGATAAAGTTGAAACAACCTGCTAGCTAAGGTGTTCAAAACCTTTTGCAAAAATATTTTACAAAATCATTTGCTTGCAACAAAGCGAAACCTTATCTTGACAATTACTTAAACATTTTCATAGAATTTCAATTTTTAAATAACTTTCTTCTGGTAAGAATCTTCCATTAAAGCTGCAAGTAAATAATTCAGCGCAAGACAACATTCAAAACCTGACTATTCCATCAGTTACTGCGGTTGGATTATCCCTAGCACACCACTTGACATATTGGAAGAAATTTCCCACAATGCAACCAAGTGCCATTCCAGATACCTGTTGTTGTTGTTGTTCAGAAGTGAGGCAAGTCCTGTCAAAAGGGTTTTCACTATTGGTACACACAGAGAGTTTGGATCTAGCCCCAGCCAGACAACACTGCTCAAAGATCACAGATGAAGTTTCCTACCTTCAAGTACCCATAGTGAAGGGATTTTTTGGAAAGTCAGCTTCCAAAAGTTTTGCAAAACACTCAAGACAGGGGACTGAACATGGCCTGACCCAAATCCACCCACTCACAGTGTGACCCCACAACCCTGAAAACATCCTCAAAAGCAGTTTTTCATCGTTTTTCAGCGAAGGTCTTACCTCAGCCCTCAGTTCTCATGTCTGACATGATGCAAGAACAACTGAAAAGTTCCCCTTCTCCAGCACTCAGGCTGCAGGAGAATAATTCATATTCAAGATGCAAAATGTGCTCTCTCATTAGTGCATCTTTTGGTTCTTAAGCCTTTTGTGAGTGCTGTTACTGTACTATTGATCTCTGCCCAGCACTGCAACACACAGTGATCCTTCAGGTTGGAGGAAAGGTATGTGCCAGTCAGGTTTATGAAGCTCATAAAACTTTTAGTGTGCTTGTAGCATAACCAAAAAGAAAGTGGAAAAAAAAAAGCTAACTATCAATTTAATTAATCCTGGCTTCTGTTCTTGGAGACACCTCTGCAGGGCACAGTCTAAGATTACTGAATACCACTCAGCTTCCTGGATCAAGGCGATACAAGTTTTTTAAAACCTCAATGGCAATTAATAGAACCATTTCCTCCTGTACATGAGCCTTTCCTAACCATGGTGCTGTTGCTCCCTGACCTGGGTGTAAAGAGGCAGATTCAGAGGTGGAAGAAATGCCAACAAATTCTGCAGGGCTGGTTCTCATCAGCGACCACAGCCTCCATCACCCACTGGCAGACAGAGACTGATGCCTTATTTCAGGCATTTCTCACAACCCTCCTTCTAAAAGGGGAACAGATGGCTCCCTTGGACTGCAATATTTCCACCCTGCTACCAAAACCACCTCCTCCTGATCTGCAATTAGAAACATGGGATTGCTGAATCCCTCTATCCCACACTGTACCATTCACTTGGAACTTCTTTCTTCCATTTTAAATGTTACGTTATTTTCACCAGAAGACAAAGGTAGCAGGATTTGCCATGGATACACACAAGTTAGTCTGTGGGGTTTGCTTAAAAAGGCCAGTCTGAATCTGACTCAATCTAGTCTAATATGTGGAGTATTTTCAGCTTAAAAATTTTTTTTGAAAAGTTAACACATTCACTTTGATCAGCCTTAAAATAAATATTTTATTTTTCTGTTCTGAAGAAACACTTAATTTTGCAATAGAGCTATATTTTGAAAAAGAATTAAGAACATGCTTCAAAGAAATGCTTTGTTTAGCTGAAAAATTTTTTGCTTGTTTACATTTCAGCATGAAAAAAAGCTATTCTTCTTTCAGGGTTGATCCAATGCTTTTCCTATCTCCAACCTCCTCTCCCTCATTTTGCTGTTTGGCCACTGCCTCAAAAATGAACTGTGACACAACTACCCAGGGAGGAGATAATCCCAGCTATAAAAATTTATTCTAAAGACAGAGACAGATAACAGATTAGGGATCTTCATTCAAAAAACAACCCAACAGGCATTATGAGGAACTTGCACAGCTTTGCTACATGGATTACAACGGATTCATTTTAAACAGCCTTAGTGTTTAAAAAAAAAAAAAAAAGGAAAAAAAATCACAGGGAAAACATCCATTAAAGTCAGGGATTATGGAGGGAAAGCAGAGCAGGAGACCACACGTGCTGCACTCTCAGGATGCTGAACTCCCTGTTCCCGCTGACCTCACCACAACCTTCTCCAACGAGCTACGAAGGACCCAGAGCCTTTCCCCTCATCCCAAAACCTGAGTCCCAGCACCAAAAATACACAGCTTTCTACTGTGACAACTCAGTATCAATGAGGGCATCAAGCAACACACAAATTACAAGATCTACAGTAATTAACAAGTGCAAAATTATCGCTAGCTGCAAAGTTCCCTGCATGCTTTACAGTGAAACATAAGTCATGGTTTCCAATAAAAAAACACCAGAAAGAAATTGCTCTGGCACATTGTCTTGCTGTTCCTCACCAACATCACCAACAGTTTGATCTCATTTCCTTGGAAATAATCACCAGGCTACTTAAATACTAACTGGAGGAAAATATTAACACACTCTTGGGGAAACAAGATGAAACTGATCCCACACCCAATGAAGCTTCCTGTCCTTTAACAATCCTAGACTGTATTACACCCAAATCAGGATTCTGAATTCTCAGAAATATACTCAAGAGAGTAGTAAAGTAACCCAGAGGAGCTCATCTGACTTCTGGGTACTGTCAAAGAAGATGGCCCCATTTCCCCCTCCTCCCAGCCCTGGACATCAATGACAGAACCAATGTCCACATCTCCTGCCCTTCCAGGCTCACACAGGCACCTGAATTCCTCAGTAAAGGGGAGGATTTCTGACATTTTACTGCATCAAGAGTCTCATCATGTGAAATCCTTTTACAACATCAGATTCTGATTCTCGCATAAGCTCCTAAGGTATTTTCGCAGATTAATTGAAACTGAATAAATTTCCTTGACATTTTGAGCCCAGGTAATTCACGTGGCAGTTTGCCATCGCAGCTGAGCCAGCAGAGCACCACTAAAGCTCCCTGCCAGCGGTCAGCCAAGGTCTCCAGCCTGGCTGAAGGCTCCTATTTAAGATTCCCCATACAGGGAGAGGCTGGAGGAGCAGTATTGCTCTGAGGGCAGCAATGATGTCCTTCTCTTTAAAGGAAAAAGAAAGAAAACATCTTTTTGGTGCTGGTCCTTGGTGCAGGACCAGCAAGGGCAGACTGTGCAGCTGGCAGACAACCAGGAACAGAGCTGGAAGACTGAGGCAGAAAGGGAGCCTTTCAGAGCTGGGAAGGAGCACCTGGAAATGTGACACAGGAATGCAGGAGATGGTGGGTGATTCCGGAATAGAGGTCTGAGGGGATGGAGTCTGTTTTGGTGGGGAAGGAGGCACCATCAGGAATGGGGGAGATGCTGAAGTTCAGGAGGAATGGATCTGTGACCCTGTGGGGATTCTTCTCTGCTCTTCGAGGAACGCAGGGTAAAGCACCACACCCCAAGTCCTGCTTCCACCTCCCTGCTTTAACCCCAAACACATCTGCCCCAGACAAGGAGCCAAGGAGGTTTTGCCATTCCTTTGGGAACTGCATTCTCATCTCAGCTTTCCAACATTTCTGCTTATTCTTCAGTGATGACTGTCTCACTCATATTAGTGCTTATATTTTTCAGTCTCACAGAGACAGCACAATACTATCAAGTGACTTTGAAGATGGGCAATAAGGCCCTTTTTCACAACATAAATGTCACGAGGAATTCTCCCTGAGAAGCTTCTGAGATTAATTCTCTGTAGTCCTGAGGAAAAAAGGTTACCTGAAAACAATACAGCTCATCCTTCCACATGTTGGTAGGAAAAGGGAAAGAAATCCCCATCCAGGAACAAGTGATATCTATTTTTAGCCTACATTTTTCCAAACAATAACTGCTCATGCCCACAATAGCAGTGCATACTAGTATGAACAACTGCTGCCGGCACCACAGGCAGGTTCACAGTGGAAGAAAAGCACAGAGTCCAATGTGCCAGGATGGCATTTCAGAGGTTCAAAAGCTCACATAAAACATTCCCACAAATTTACACCAGCAGCCCCCTTTGATAGCTATGGGGTTTTTTTCTCATTGAAGATAATTTCTGACTTACTTTTGGTATCCTACCTGACCAAAGGATGCACAATCACATAGTATTAAACCTCAGATCTCCAGAAAACCTCCTAGCCTTAGTGTTGGAAAGCAAATACACCCCAAGCCTGTACATGTACACACTCATATGCTTGGAGGAGTTACTAAAATACCTACAGCACCTCCCAAAAAGGCTCAAGATGCAGAGAAGGAGGGAGAGATGGGGACAGGAGCGCTGGGGTTTGCGGCAGTGACTCCACCTTGTTCATCAGGCATATTCAAGCCAGCGCATCTTTCTCTCCCAAGTGAAATCTGTTTCTACAATTTTGCCAAAACTTTTATATATGGCAGTGGCCAGCTGGCTGCTTGGAGAGCCATGTGTCAGCGGTCCTGGCGAATGCTTAATGTGTGAGATGGATCTGCGCAAACTGCAAGCACTTGGTTTGCAAACATTCCTGTTTTATGCATTTAGAAAGCAGCTAGAAAACGGAGAGGCTTCTGAAACAAAGTCACACAACATGGCAGACAGATTATATATTAAGACAGTTCCTCAGTATACAAATATATTGCGGTAACTCATCCCTTCTCCCTGGCATGCTCTGTCCCCATGGGCTGCAGTGAACCTGTTCTGTCTCTTCTACAAAACACCATCACCTCCACCTGTGCTTCCACAGAGGCAGGAATTGAACACCACCAAGGTTTCTCCAACAAGACAAGACATGGGAAACCTCTGCACCCTCCCTCCAGTCCCAATACACGGCTGGAGGGGCAATGCCAGCAGATGTGACCTGAGGGGAGGCTGCTCCCACGCCTCAGCTGATGACAGGGTGGCTCCTGGGCTGCTGGCACAGATCTCTCTGATGAAGCCAACACGCACCCATACAGATCAAGTCAGCCCACACAACTCTGGGAATCCGAGGGGGAGGCAGCAAAGCAGGACCGAGGCACACTCTGAGTCAATGTATTTTTGGGCTGCACTACTTCTGACTGTGCCATCCCAGAGCAGATGTGAGAAGTGAATCATGTGGGTTTTACAGAAAGAGCAGCACAAACTGACTACACTTAAAGAGGTCCATGGCTACATTCCCCACGTATATAAAAAGGGCTCTCAAAGTTTAAGGCCAGGATTATTTAGGGATTTGTAAATGCATTATCCCATGAGGTCTGTAGGCTTGTGTATTAAAATATATACAGCTTATTGAGCAATGTCAGGGAAAATAGACTTCCCACCCTAGATTAAGTTTATCACAATCTCTGCAATCAGCCCAGTGAGCAGCAGCCCAGGTGATAGATGAGCCTGCCATGGTCTCCCAAATGCCAGCAGACACGAGCTGACAAGGCACCAGGGGAAGGCAATTCCCAGCTAAGGCTGCCTGAGTGAACAGACCCTGCTCCAATGTACAACAATGAGGCCTCACGCCCATCCCCTCCATCCCGGCAGCTCTTGGACCCCAAAGAGTCTCATCAGCCAGGCCCCAAACTATGAAGACCACCCCACATCAATATCAGCACCATGACTCGTCCCTAGAGATGAAAGGGAAGCAGGGCTGGTCTCCTCCCCACTGCCAGGACAGGCTCTGCACAGCTGCAAACAGCTGGCTCCTGCACTTCTGCCCAGACATCACGTCTGGGGGCTAAGGGTTCACCATCTGAGATGAATTTGGCAGATGTCTTCACTGGAAGCAGTCAAGGGGAGGCTGGAGTGGAATAAAGTTTCTCTTTCTCTGCACAAGTAGAATAAACTGATTTTAACATTTTGAATCAAGGCATTTCAATGCTTCAGGTCAAAATTATGTATCAATTACAAAAGCAAAAGAAAACCACAATGCAAAACTGAAGTCAGAAGTCTGGAACAAACACTGCAGCTCCAAATCAGAGATTTCACAATCTGTGCACTACAGTGATGCTCATTTCTTCTCCTCAGTATTTGCAAAATAAGAATTATGGTGACACTCCCAGTGAAATGCAGAGCTGTCTCCAAATCCACCATAAAAATCAAGTCAAATCTAAAACATAAGAACCTAACAGTAACTGTAAGGACATGGATAAGTAGTTCATATAAACTCAACTGTCCAGAGAAGGAAACAGAACACTGTAATAGACACTGCATCAAAATTAATCTTGATTTGAACAGGAAACCAGCATGGGATAGTGAGCAGGACAAAATGTTGGTGTCCTCCGGGTTATCATTAAGTACTTGCTGCAAAGAATCTGCTCTTCCTCAAATTGCAATAAAGAATTCCTTTTTCTTTCATTACACTGCCTGAAAGCTTCTTAGGAGCACCAGCAGTTTGTAAAGATGAAAAACGTGTTTAATCAGTAATTGCAATGGGTTTAGGAACTGCTAATAAATACACAAGGAGGCTCAGAGGGGGAACACTCACTCACTCAAAGCCACTACTGCCACAAAAGTCAATTCCACACGCAGTTGTCACCCACATGACCAAATTTGTTTCAAATCAATTATTAAACAGAAAGTGCTATCAGTTCAATTTTTCTTAAAAAAAATCAAGCTACCAATGCAGACTTGCAAGGCAAGAGTCTCTAGTGTCAAGGTGGGATTTAAGTCTCAAAACTGAATATTTCACTGTTCCTACACAAAATTTTGGCCAATACTGCTACAAAAGCCAATCTGATAAACACATTCAGCACTAAATCCAACTGTTGTCTTCTGGGGAGCTGTAATTCACAGTGTTTATGAGTTGTATCTATTATATGACATTCTCAAAGCCGAAAAGTGGAAATACATACGGAAAGCCCAAAAGGCAGCTCCTGCAGATTAAAAATGACATTCAGCAACACAGAAGATGGGTCGTTAGAACTGTGAAAAGTGCAAGAATGAGCCACATAATAAAAGGGATCAGCAGTGGTGACAGGGGCAGTGGGGATTAGAGCTCTCAGCTCAGCCTCCCCACTACATCTGGTTACTGTTATGTGCCCCATGGAAGGAAGGGAAAGAAAAAAGGCTACATCTGATATGACTGCTTTGCCTGTTTAAGATTCAAAAGCTCCGCTGAAAGCTTTCGCAGAGCTGAAGGGAGCATGATTTATACAAAAAGCTACAAGCCTTTTACAGTCCATTTCGAGCAGAATGGACATCACTGCTACCTGCCCTTGGAGAATAGTGTTTCCTATTTTATTTACATTTGCTCTTCATTATGCTTTTAGAGTAACTTACCAATCCAGCCAATCAATTCAAACTATTTTGCAAGCATTTCAAGTCATTTCTTAGCATCACCCCGTAGGCACTTGCTTCTATGTAATTACAATCATTTTTCTGCAGAGATTTGCCTCATTCAAGTGGCTTTGCCAAGCAACAAGAAACAAAAGAATAACCATGTCTAAAAATAAGTAGGAAAAAAATGTAGGAATCCCACAACTATATTGAATAGGGTCATCAGGAAGAGAGGATAAATGTGTGCCCTCATGTCCTTCATGTCTTTGCTGACAGCCCAAAAATAGTGCTGTTTAATGTTTGATAGTTATGTCTCCATATTATAGCTTAAACTTATTAAAAAAATCTGTCTTAAAATACAGCATTTTAAATTCTTCTTGGGAGACCAGAAATAATCTAGCTAGTTGGTGCTTTCTATCATCTTTCTGTTGCAGAAGCAAATTTAACTGTTTCTTTTAAGCATAAAAGAACATGTCATCACAAAAAGTGCCTCACACGGAAAAGTATTATAATTGTCCTGATCAAGTATCAGACAAGTGTGGGCTCTTTCCTTCATTTTAGCAGATAAGGTGGCATTTGACTTGAATTAACCTGCCTGTTGAGAGGGACACTATTCCAGACCTGCTGCTCTCACACCTGACCAAGACTCTGAAGCACAAACCCAAGGATTTTAAAAATGTAAGCCCAGAAAAAGTGGACTTGGAAGAAAGGTGCAAGCCTTGAATGCCAACCATCCACCAATGGAAACAAAAGATACAAATGAAAGTTCCCAGCTGCCCTGAGACAATTTCAATCCAGTGCTTTTCTTAGAGCTAAGAGGCGCCATTTCCTCACTGGCAGCTCCCCTCTTCTTACTACTTCCAAATTTTTTTGGAGACCAAGTCAAAACCTCGTCAGCAATTGGCAGCACCAAGCATCCCACAGCATCAGCCCTGTCACTAGTTTTAGGGCTGCCTTAAAACAAAAGCAATCAGAAAACTTCTTAAAACTAAATATCCTCCCCCTACCCTGCATGTTGACGTGGCCACTAAATCCCGCTGGGTAATCTCCAGAATCCATCTGTTCCTTCTCATTCTCATCCCGCGAAGCCTCCCATAGCCCCTGATTATTTCTCAACTTGTCTGAAGAAATATCCTGTCTTCTGGCTTCCCAGACGCTTGCTTCACCCCCTTCTCCCCAGAGGTTTGCTGGAAAAGGCAGCTGCGAAGATTATCCACTCCAGTGTCATGCCCAGGCTCTCTTTAAATCCCTTGAAGGAGGAAACATTTGCTCTAACAGGGAAAATGTTAAACAGAGGAGAACAAGCATCTTTCTGAAGTGAGTTTCTTCTCTGTTCCATGCTGGAAGCAAGATCCACCTACAGATACCTTTTCAGCAAGCAGCTCTTAAAGCATGGTTGGGTAAGAGAAATAGGAATTAGAGTCCTGCAGTGACCACATGCAGACTCTCCACCAACACCAAGGAGATGGACTGTGCCTGGGCCAGGCTGCAGTGAAGCCCTGCCTTACCCAGCAACACAAATTTATGGGCAGAGGGGGACTGGGAGCACTCACCAAAGGTCATCCCCGAATAGCAGCTGTAAGCATAAAAACGACGACATTTTCCTAACGACCACGAAGCAGCTAAAATTACAGGAATGCATATCTTCTCCTTTTTCAGGTCAATACAGCCAGCATGTCTGTGCATTTAATGTACCAAACACAGCTGCACAGAACACTCTAAACGCTTTTCATTTAACTCGAGGGCTGTTAAAAGTGGTGGAGGAAAAACACACCTCTCTATTACTTGCGTTGTTGCATAAAATCAAAACACAAGAACTAAAGCCACAGAGGCCCTGAGATTTAATTGTTCAGTTGTATTCTGTTATTGCTTTATTTGTAACTTGAAGCCCCCCCAGGAGTACAGCTCTCGTATTTTTTATAGGTCCCCACCAACCCTCTACGTGCTCCAGCACCAGTCAGAAGAACCAAAAATTCAAACAGCAAACAGTAGTTCACTGCAGGGCTTTTGTTTCCCTACAAATTCAACATTACTGCTGCTCAAATTCAATTCCAAGATTTATGGGGATGCCAAAGGGTTAAGTTTGCTCGAAATTTTCCTATTTATCGTCATTCGCTTCAAAAAAAGCAAGTACTGCAGGAATTTATGATGCCCCAACCTGACAGTCACTGACTGGCTAACAAATCTTTCCTTCTGTTTTCAAAACAGTTTTGTGTTAATCTCTCAGGTCACTATCAAAGACAGTTTAGCATCTAATTTATCACCTTTTGGGCAGAGATCCATGCTGAAAAATTCGCATCCAAACTGTAATTTAGTTCAGTTAATGGTCTTTTCTCAGAGGAACTGGACAATTAAAAACATATGGAAATGGAATAAGCTACTCACTTTTCAACTAAATGTTTGCTCTATGTCCTGGGAAATAAATTTAGGATGAACAAGTGAATTCAATGAATGGATTAAAAAAGAGGAATGGACTATTGTTATAAATCAGTTGTCCTCCTTTCACAAGCTACATAGCAGTGTTTCATATTCTTTTTTCTTCCCTCTTTTTAACAGAGCATTATGTCTCACAATGGAGAAAAACCTTCAAGAAATTGCAGGTTCACATGGAATTAGTACTATTAAAAAAAGTGGGGGTGGGGTGGAATCTCTTTATGCACCATAAACATCTGACATATTTAGGCACCTAGATAAAGTAATCAGAAATGTCAGGTTAAACAAGAAAAGCATAAAGGCAAAAATAGTTTAAAATGTGTACATGGATCTACACTGGCTTTCATTACAGTGGCAATCAATCACAGATTTTTGGTATAACTATGACATTCTATTATGTCTGGAAAATATCATGGTACAGTTGACACCTTTACAGAAACACAAAGCTTGGAAACATATATGGCATTTTAGCCGTTTTTCTTTCTTTTTTTTTTTTTTTCCCCAGTGCCTGTGTAACAATTCACAAGTGACACGTCCTGCTGAATGTCTCCCGTGGGATTTCGTGGGTGCTGGATGAGACAGGAGGAGAATATCGACACCACTGACACTCCTTCACCAGTCACTTCCTCTGCTGTGTCCCATGCCCTGAGCGGCTGTCTCCAGCCATCAGGAAAAATCATTTGTGGAATTTAGCATGGATTTGTTTGTACACTATGTACCTCAAAGCGCAGTACCGGGTTTAATCCTAGTCTCCTTCTCAACCTTAGAAGCATTCCAAAGTGGGAACATCATCCCCTATATCCCAAAGGCTGCTCTGAGCCACCACGCCTGTGCTCCGCCAGCCTCATTAGCAATTAAACCTCCCGAGCACAGCTCTCTCCACCAGCTGCAGGAGACAGACCCAAGGACCTCCCAGGTGAGGAGGACACTGACAGTGACAGCCTGGAGGTTACACCTAGTGACAACTGACCACAGTCACCACTGTGACAAAAGAAACTGGATAGAAAATGGTGTAATTTAATTATTCTGCTTCTAACCCTGCTTGGGACAAAACAAGGCACTGAACTGGTGACTTGCAGGACTAAAACCATGCCAGGTTTGTATCCTGACCCAAAGCCCCAACGCTGCTGGAGCACAGCTATGGCAGGCCAATGTTCTCCAGGGCCATGGCAATGGGAATATACCAGCGCATGGCTTGCACTGAATTTTTCAATTAAAAAAGGAAAATGTAGTCCTTAGCAACAACAGGATAAAAATAAATAATAAAAGAAAGCCCACACAGGAAGACAGAGGAAGCTACACCCTTGAAATGCCTTTTGATGTTAATGCACTGCAATGAGCCTTAGCATAATCTGCTTCATGAAATACTGAAAGTAAATAAAAAAAGGAACACAAGCTTATCAACCTCTCCACCTTTCAGAACTACCTAATGCCTTCAGTCTTCCTTACCATGACATGTTTTTGGCTTTTTTTATTTTAGCCAGTGCAAAAAGGCCCTCAAAACACCCCTTTCAATTCTCCTCTTTAATGAAGAGTTGCTCTAAGATCAATTAACTGAGATGGGAAACAAAACCCAGGCTGTTGGTTCAGGACGTCCTCTGCTTACTGCGTGTTTCATAAAAGACCAAACGTTTGATGTTAATTTTCTGTGATGCATTTTCCAATAATCCATGAGCATGAGCTTGAGCACTGACAGAAAGAAGCGTTGTATTTCACAGCCACACAGGGGCAGACAGTTTTAGGATCATTTATTTAATTATGCAAATGCTACTCTTGTGACAACAAGAGACAGACTCAAGCTGAAGCCATACATTGGATAATAAAGTTCATATCCAATTGAAGATTCATTACCTGCTGCGTCAACTTCAACTACTACCACATTATTACGGCTTACACTCCTGTTTGGTTGAAGTTGAGACAACACTTCCCATCTAAAGCTCTATTTTTAGGGCAGTTAAAAATAAGTGTTCATTTTGCATGTTTTCTTTAATTGGCCATTCTACAAGTATCTTTGCACGTACAAATTAAAAACAAAACCCAACCGCTGCTCTGAAGCTAATCACCGTTGAATAAACAAAGAGGCTTTTTAATCAACCTAAACTTCACTTCTTTCCTGCATTTTACAGCAATGTATACCCAGAAGACATGTAATGTTTTCTCTTCTCAACAATAGGTGTATTAAAAGCAACCACAAAGCACCACCTCAGCAGAAGCCTCCTGCACCCCCAGTGCAGACAGGATGGAACCAACCCCACTCTGCTTGGCCAACACTGAGCAGGGAAGAGAGCAGCAGGTGCTAAATTTATTTTGAAACTACTGTTCATCCAATCCAGCAAAGCTTTCACCACCTCCCTCTCCTGGAGCTGTGCTGCAGTCAGGAGAGCAGAAAAGGCTGTGCTGCAGAAATGCTGCTCCTTGGTCCTGCCTGCTCCTCTCCAAGCATTATTCTGACTCAAACACAAAGCAAATATTCACACTGTGAACGCTTACTTTCAACTCCACAGGGCTCCCAGGACAGTGGTGAAACATCAGCCACGACTAAGTACCCAGAGCTGGGGCAGTAATGCCTGAGGTTGACACAGCCCTGCGGTGGAGCCATCCCAAGCAGGGACTGCTCCTCAAAGGACAGGACCTTCCTCCCTTATGGACCCACCACCCCTCAATTGCTGTCTGCTGGGCTGATCCCACGGGAACTGGAGCTACTCCTTCCTTTCCTGGGGTGAATTCTTCCTAAAGAGACTACAGAGGGGTCAGAGGAGCAGAGCCAGCAGGGCCCCAGGAGAGGCAGCAGCACATGGCTGGGACCAAGGACAGAACTGTGCTTTCCAGGAGTAGCACAGTCTTGAGCTGGCTCAGGTGCACCACGAATCTGTGACCCTTAGGTAATTATATTTTAAAACCTTCCTACTGAACAAAAAAGCTTTTGCATGTAATGGAACGTCCCTTGCAACTGATGGACCAACAGAGGATAGAAGGCATGTTTCAGCCACACTTAGGCATTTAAGGTTTAAAAGCTAACACATTTCATCTCAGGTACCACACATACCATGAGACTGGGTAAGAAAAAAGTCCAACTTCTGCAGCAAAATTAGTTTGTCCATATTAACCAGCCATCTCTGGCCATGCATCCTAAGATGCTTAAATTATAAGATTCCGGGGTAGTCTAACATGTTGAGTTGGCGTCTTTTTAATTAGTATATTTAAACACTCCTTTTCAAGATGTCATGGTATAGAAGTATCTTGTATAAATACTTACAATACATACTTGGCTTTTCTTTTTTTTATTCTTAATAGAATAATTTTTCTATCAAAGTGGTTTTGGTAATATGCAGCGATTGCATGCCAAACACTGTGCACGAAATACCTTCTTGGGTAGAAGATTAATGTGCTTACTGTTGTTCTGTGGACAAATTAATGTCACTGAGGAACAAGACAAAGACTTAAATACAAAGCACCACAAAAATCTATCCTAGTCTACATCTTTCAGGGCTGAGAGAGTGTTATATGCATGTATGTTTACATACACAGTCAGGTCTAAGGCACGTAAATAAAAACCTTTCAACAAGATGAATGATACACAGAGCACACATCTGATCTCCCAGCTTGAAAAATGCTCTCGGTGCCCATCTCCCTTCCCTGCTTCTCCACGTGCTCGTGGCCCTGCACAGCTGTATTCAACCCAGCACAACGGCTGCTCGGGATGTAAGCACCCGATTTCGTGAAATCCAAAGGTAAGCAGATCCAAATCTCACCAGAGCTAATGGATTTGGCCCTTATCTCCCCTTGCTAAAGCATCCTGAGTGCCGAGAGACTTATCTAAGCATTAGGAACCAATATTAGTATTAAAATGTAATATTCATGTATTATTCTCTTGTCAGTCTTTTAGCTTATATACATCACTTGAGCATAGGCGCTTGCTCATATTCGGTTTTCCATCTACCTTATTACAGTTTTTATACTGAATACAAGCAAAAATATCTGAATGCGTTAGCTACATCAGCTTCTGCTGAAGTTCGATGAAGAAAAGAGTTATTTTTAACCTGGGACAGCTCCCAAATCAGCTCATTGCATAGCTCAAAAAGTGGCACAAAAGGAATGCATGTGGCTGAGTAAAAGCTGTGGAAGAGGGGTAAAAACCATTTATACCAAATCTGTCACCAATAAGTACAACCAAAACCCCATGTCCTAAAGCAGAGGGACACTAAAGGCCCAGCACAGAACCCAAAGGTACAAACATATCTGGCTGGGAGATCAAGTTCACCTCTGTAGCTCAAGTGCTGCTTCCAACTACTCTGTGGGATTTAAATGCCTAAATAATTTCGGGTGCTTTTGTGAATTCCCATACACACCTTACTGCACCTCTCTCAAACTTGACCTTTGTTGACTTCCAGAGTCTGAGCAAAAGGTCAACAGCAAAATTCACAGCAGAACATGTGGCTCCCTGAGCCAGGGATGGGAAACTTAGCCCAGGCCAGCAGCCACACCAAATTTCACCCACCGTACAGGCTCATTTCACAGCGTCAGCATTTTAATTTGTCTGCCTTGACAAAAAGAAAAACGCTTAGAAAGTTTTATGTATGAACAGACAAAAAGATGAAGCACCTCAGGTCCTTTTTGAGACGGCAGGTTTCCAATACATCTTCAGATGAAAGCGCAGCTTGCGAGCAAGGGCTGAGCAGGAGCATCCCTCCGTCAGCGCCAGCACCAACCCCAGCACAGCACACAGCCCTGCGAGGCTGGGGAGCCACGGGAAGCGCAGGCGGCTCATCGCTTAAACACTATTTCATCCCAAGGTTCCAAAATGATAATAGACTTTATTCTAATTGGATTGTCTGCAATGAGCCAATTTAAGTGCTAAATGCTGCGAATTATTCAGCATGACATAGCAATGCAATGATCTGAGCCACTGCAGGGCAGGAGGCTTCTTGAAAGCTACAGTTCCTGAAGCATAATAAGGAGACGCAAGTCTTGCTTGGCATGTCTCCACCAACCAAATTCACATTGTTTCAACAGCTGCAGTGTGCCCACTGAGCATTAACTAATGCTCTGACCTAGAAGCAACCACTGCCAGCCAGCACACCTGATTAGAAGATGATTTTTCTGAGCACACCTTTAAAGTCCATATCACTCTAATTGCTGCCTTTCAAAGAGACTAAGTACCGACGACATCCTACGTACACTGCACAGCACTGTGAAATATTGATCTAACCACAAGCTTTAAAATATTTAACCAACTTGAGTCGGTACTTTTGTCATCAGGGTAAGAATGTCACATCTATTCACAAAGATTTAAGGGACAGGAAGAGACAGACATTTAAAGCTTTAGATTTTATTCTGGTGCAATTACAGCAGCATGAATTACGAATGCAAATGAAGGACTCCTGTGTTAACGCTCAGCTCTGCACACAGCGCACAGTTCAAAAGACAATTATTTTTAGTAATTATGTATAAAGTGGTTTTCTACATACATTTCACTGTAAAATGTATTAAAATTATATCACTGTATTAGTGAGGAGGAGAAAGTAAAGCACAGGGTTCTCTTCTGAATTTAAGTCTCAGATTATACCAACAATTTGCGAAGTGGAAAAAGAGAAAGAGATAAGTAATCCATGAATCAAATTCCTAACTTTTACTATAACATTATTATTTCTCCTGCACAATCATCACAAGAGGCTAGTAGGAATTCCCCTGAGAGTAGAGAGTTTTACAGGACTTGAGGTTAGTTGCAAGTTAAGTCGACTCAAGCAGCCATGCCTACACTGTGGTACTTACAAGGTAAGAAGTTTTACACCTTAGCTCTGGTCACCAAACTCTGACCCTGAAAAGCTGGACCTCCAGTCCCACAGAACTGGAGAGAGAAAAGCCTTGGGAAGAGCCTTACATCTTGCCTCTCATCCGTGTCTGCATCTCCTCCGAAACAGTTTAGCAGCATTCATCCTTAGAGGAAATCAACTCCTCAGCTCTGCAAGAATGCTTGTATCCAAGTTATCTGTCCCCACTGATATAAAGATGATGGATTTTAATACCTTCTGCCCCATATCATGCCTACTTGTCAGCGTGATGCTACGTAGTTAAATCACCAACACCTCATATGAATACATCATCTGATTTACTGAACAGAAATATTTATTAAAAACTTCTGCCCTAACTTGACTTTGCTTCTTGGCTTCTGGATTTATTAGAATTAACTCCGGTAGATGAGCAGTTTACTGTATTTTATTTTCCCACATATTTTCTAATCCACAGAGGCACAGGAACATTAATTCAGGAATTGGCTGCAATTATTTTTTGCTATTCAGCTAGGGGCAGTAAATGCAAACAGAATTGGCTGCAGTTCAATGTCATTGCATAAGATTTCCTCTATTGTTCCCTTAGATGCAGATGTTAGGGTATAGAATGCTAAATTAAAATAGTGACAGTGTCATCCCGTGCACTTTCTAATGGGTTCCCGGTAGGTTCAGTTTTCTTGATGAAAATTAATTTCCTTTTGCCTAAAAACAATCACAGAATTACAGAATTAAGACCACTTCTTCCTCCACCAAGATAAAAAGGAAAGAATGCCTCAGCTGCTCATTTTTCACATAAAGCTCACAGAACACTGCAAATCGAGGACTGCAAGCTTCAAGCATTCACCTTAATCATGAAGGCAGTGAAAATAAGATAAATAAGAAATTTGACATTGCTATTTAAACAATGATTCTTTCTCTTGCAAATGCCAATTCTTTTCACACTGAAAGCACTAGAGAGGCTTGAAAAACTTGTGCATTAATCAGGATTTCAGCGCAATTCTCCAGGTTCTCAAACCAATCATCAGGAAATTCTCTTGCTCTTTGGAAATGCTGAGGGCAACAAAAAAATAAGGGGAGGCAGCCTCTCCTTTTCAGCTGTGTTTGTTCAAGATCATTGTTTTGTCTTTTAAAAGAAATGCAGATGACATGCAGCTACTGCTGCTTTATTTTTTATTCCTCGGGGGAGGGGAACAGAGCAAAGGGGGCTAGATTATCTACAGATTGATATTATTGCTATTTATCACACAAAAGCCTCTTCTCCAAGGAGAAAGCTGCATGGGACAGCACAGGGATTGAACAGATATTAAAGGCCCTCACTGCTGTAGATGTAACCACAACTGAAAATACTCATTATCTTCCCAAACAGAGCTCCTCTGTAGCTGCAGTAGCCCGATGAGGGACATTAACACAACACCCCTGAGGGCAGCCAGCCATCTTTTACTTATTTCTGTTTGCTCGTTTTAAATGCTGGGGGAAAATTAAAGGAGGAAATGATGATATTAAAGAAAGCGTTCACCGCTTGCCCCTCCCCACAGAAATAAAGAAACAAACGAACAGAATCCATCTCTCTCCCCTCTGCTGGGATGCTCCTGACAACAGTTATTACAGCTCCCAGCTGGGAGCTCGCTCTTCACTGCCGTCTGAAGACTGTCAGAGCCACAGGTTCCCGTAAGATTAGCAGGAGTAAGACAAGATGCTGCCAAAATTGTGTACAGCACAGCGCCCGTGCAGCCCTTCGCACGCCGGCTGAGCGCGGCCAGGCAAAGCCCCCGATCCATCCCCAGTGTCAAAAAGCAGACCACGGAAAGATGAGCACACTCGAGAGATAATGAGTTCCCCAGGGAGGAATCGAACATCCCAGCTTGAAAGAGGTCCGCCAAGAATACGTTTTGATTTACACTTGTTTTAAACGTCCACAGCGCTGCTGCAGGAAGCTGTAATCTCAACGTGCTCAGGCGTCGGCTCCCACCCTCCCAAGCCTTTTACCACTGACCTTCAGTGGCTCTTTAATTGCAACTAGCACTCTTGATAAAATTAAAATGTACATTTTAATGGATCAATCTACCTTTTTAAAATGAAGATGAAAAGCCAAGCATTGCAATTAAGAATCATGGCCTGGCTGCCTGGTCCCATCTTAGCGGTAGCTATTTTCCACTGCAGTAATGCAAAAAAGCTGACACTTTGAATAACATTTCATGGCTGCTTTTTACTTAAACTTAAAAAAAAAAAAAAAAAAAGAAAAAAAGAGGAAAAAAAAAAAAAAAAAAAAAAAAAAAAAAAAAAAAAGAAAAAATAAAGAAAGTCCAAGAATGGGGTTTGAAGGTGGCTATAGCCTGAGTAGAGGGGAAGGCACCAAGTTCCCTGGCCTGTGTCAGGCTCTGGAGGATCCTAGGACAGGCACCAGGCACCACCTTGAATTTGGCCATAAGGACTAAAGACCTCTATGCTACAAAAAAAATGCCAAACAACCTTTTCTTATCTTGCGTGTCATTAGAAGGTGACAGGTCACAGCCCATTTCAGGAATCCTGGATCCCTCCTGCAGAATTGTGCAGCTCTGAATTGTGCAGAAGGGGGCTACAGCTGCTCAGAATCTTCTACCTTCAGCTTAAGCACAGGGGAGGATATTGCAGACCATGCACAGAACAGGAGGAAGAGCATCCAAGAGGAAATGATCAAATTCAGTGATTATAAAGCTAGATAAAACCCACACTAACAAGATTAACTTGTTACACTATATGAATAAGCTACCTCTAGGACTCTGCTTATTATCAGACCATTAGAGGACAGTCAGGTTTTGGCATGCAACATTTTCCATTCTGAAAGCACATTCAGCAGGTAATAACACAAAGCTGTTGCGTAGAAGCTGCCCTGAGCCCTTCCCTGCACTCCTCCTCCCTGGATGCTACAAGGGGGTAGCATAGGATGATTTGTTATTTATTAACTCAATTATTAAGTCTCCAAAAGAAAGTGTGCTCCCCAGGTGACAGCAAGAGCACCCAGCAAAGCAGGAGCAGTGCCCCACATGGGCAGCTTGTGCCCAAATTAGCCACGGCAGAACCAAGGCCTGCAGCAGGTCAGACAACAGCTCACTCAAAGGACATCTCGGGCAGGGACACACAAAATGAAGCAGCTGTGGCTGCCCCATTCCTGAGAGTGTCCCAGGTCTGGCTGGACAGGGCTTGGAGTGACCTGGTCTAGGTGGAAGGTGTCCCTGCCCATGGCAGGGCTTTGGAATAAGATGTACTTTAAGGTCCCTTCCAATCCAGGCCATTCCATGATTTGATTCCATGAAAACACTAAAACCAGGAGTGAGTCAGTGATGAAAACATCAGCTGCCAGTCTTACAATCTTTTCAGAGGCCAAGCGAGAAGCAAAGAGGCTCTCCTGCACTGCTTCCCAAACACACCCCAAGCTTACTGCAAGGGCAGTAAATAAAGCCACAGAGCAGATGGCTCTAGCTGGGCTTTCCTCCTGCACTCATGCCCCAAGTTCCCAAGAAGCCCTTCTGTTAAATATTGGTGAGGATCAAATGTGCTAAGGGGATCTTTTATGAAGATGACTATGCAGGTACTAAGAAAAATTTAACACCAAGAGAAACTGTAACAGCATACAGTGACAGAGTAACTGAAAAACCAATGCTAATAAACAATGTTTATTGGATAAATTATAAAGTGACTGAGAGCTTAGCTAAACATAACTCCAAGAAAAATCAGATCAACGTGTGACTCCCTCATCTTTATACATTTTGTTGCAGAAGTCATTCTGACTGTATGCTCTGCCAGCTTCTGTAGTGATTCAGAACTTCACAGAGCTAGGATGATTTGTTAAGTAGAAAAAAAGAAAGTTTATTTGTCTTTAAAGCTTCTAGTCTTTTTTTAATGTTAAGGGCAAGAACAAAAGAATGAAAATTGTCTTTACTGTTTTATGCACTGTTTTAAAAGAAAACACAAACATCCAAGTGTCTTCATATCTCATATATATTCAAATATTGTATATTCAAGTCAATCATAATGACAAAAATCCATAATCTGAAATTAAAGGGCAATTGTTTTGTTCTTATGTGACATTTGTGGTTACGGTTTAATAAAGGAAAACCAGTGCTAAAAGATGACAGATTCCCAAATGTGAACTGGTAATTACATTTTAATTGAAAAATGGAAGCTAAAAAAAAAATCTATACAGTATCAATTTGCTTAACAGATAAATAATTTTTAAAAACCCAAACAAAAAAAAAAGGTGCCAAAATTAAACATTTTTTTTCTTAGAGGCGCAAGAGCACCAATAAATATAATCACTAGCTGGTACGTAGTCAGAAGCAGCATGAAATTCTGCACTAAACGTTTATTCTCACTAAAGATGAAAACATCCCCAAATTCATCCCCTGAACAGATCGCTTTCCAGTACTGAAGGAAACCTCTCGAAGAACATTAATACATAAATATTGGAGAGTTAAATGCCCTTGGGTCAAAGGGTTAGTGTAATACAATATTTTTGTTACACTTTGCATTATTATCGTTATGCTTGGTTTGCATTTTTACAGCACACGAAATCAAATTAGTTTGCTCTTCTGCTAAGTGCACGGTTCCTGGTGGCCATTAGTGTGACTCACAGGTCAGGAGGAACCTGGAATTTGGCAAACACGTGTCTTCCTTCCACAGGCTCCTATCACCTATAAATCTGATTGAAAGGAGTGAAAGGGAGCATAGCAGAGCATATTTTAAATTTAAGCTACTGCTACCTAAGAAACTTGGAATCATAAAGTTACTTGAAGATGTTGGATGAAAAATAAAATGTATTCAAAGCATCTGAATCCTTACAGAACGAGTGACTCTTACTTACCAGAGCAATGAAATTATCTGGCACATTTCCTCGTGAGCTTTCTTTGCACATCATCTTGAGGATAGAAATGTTGCAGAAATCATAGAAACCTTGCTTCAAAAATGTTGTGCATTTCCTGCTGAGCTCCCTAATGAATAACCCCATAAATACAAAAATTCTTATCAGACCTTGTGAATACACCACACAACTATTCCATCCCTGCCCGAGCTGAGCAGATACAATAGCATGACCTCAAAAGGAGTTTAGTATTCCAGTCACAATGACATTGCTATCATTATTTTTATATCAGTATCATTCATTTTTAGGTAGATTAATTATAATAAATATATGCTATATCAACAGACTTTTCATTATGGTCCATTTAACCTCATAAAACATAATTGATTCCTATTTGCTCTATGTGATCGATGCTTAGCACTCATTGCTGAGCTGTGTTAGTAAAGGAGAAGTCAGAGAAGGGCCATCTCTCTGTAGGATAAATAGCAAGGTTGATATCCCATGTAGCTCTGATTGTCTGCATAAATACATGTCTGTGCAGTTATGGAGAACACAAGAATTAATATTGATGCTTTATTAACTCAAAAACCACATCCAAGAAACCTATAATTTATAAATCTGTACTATTTACAGCTTGTGTTTCCAGGTACATGGGCTAGAAGAACTAGCCCTCCTACGCTACATAAATAAGAGGAATATTGGTACAATATTCAGCTTTAAAAGCTCCCATTTTTAGCTCACACTTTCCCTGGTGCTTTGGAAGATTGGTCTAAAAGTAGTTATGACCTTCTGGACTTCAGAATATGTCACAAAATGCAAGAAGGGAAAGAGAGAGGAAGCGATCTGGGTCTGTGCCGTGGCCCTTCCCACAGCCTGCTGTGTTCTCAGGAACTGGAAAGCTCCAAATTTAATTTATGAATAAAGGAATTGTGACCACTGCTTTCCACAGACCTTCAGTGCACAGACCCGCGCTAGGACAATCCAGTGAGTGGATAAACTCTGGGATGAAATCCACACAGGCTGAATTAATGATGTCCTGCCTTCCACATTTGGGTATTTCTGACTGATATTAAAATTCTGGGAAATCAACTCAGTGCCACAAGATGAGCAATGTAGGAGCTGGTAGATCTGAAACTACTCTGATTCAGGCAAGGCTGAAAAACATTATTTGCATCACTGGGATCACAGTCTGACTTTGATCTGTCATAACAAAATATATGGAAACATGTACAAAATTTATGTGCCTTTCTGAAGGAAAGTAACAATGGCACATGCCTTGATACCTCAATTACTCAAAACCATGCACAGAATTCATCACTTTTGTAACTATTAGTAAATAAGATAATTGTAATGTATATTACTACAATCTGTTGAAAACAGAACTTTCAAAAAATTTTACCTCTAAGAAATGAAATATTAACTTCACATTACTGAAGCTATTGGATATTCAGCTCACCTCTTTAAAAGAAGAAAGCAAGTGTGAGATGAAAATCAACTTTTAAAAAATGCCAAAACCCAAAGATATTAGTATGATGCTGGCAATAGTGGGCAAATAGCTAAGTTCTTAACATTCAAATTTAACTATGGAAGAAGCTTATTCAGTATTTTGAGAAAGAAATAACCTTTAGCATAACCAGCTATATTACTACTTGTTGTATTGAGTTTTAGTGTGATGGATAGGACAAAATAACAAATAGATACATAAAGAGAAAATTTCAGCACTATATTTCTAACTGTTGCTTTCCAGAATTTCTTAACTATGAAAAAAGACGAGGAGGTATATTCTTTGAGCAAACATTTGGACTGTAGCTTTGCCCTTTGGGCCAGTTAAAACCCACCTAAATTCAAATCTGAAATAATTTTAAACTTCAACTTACATGAAGATATATTATTAACAGAGACTTCCAGTTAAACAGGTATGTCAACCAAATCTTTCACAGTCAGCTTTACCATGTGAAAAACACAGACTCCACTATATATAAAAATATATTTAATGTTTCTGAGAAGCCATTATTTGAACACTCACCTGCCCTGCATTTCTCTTAACGAGTTTATCAATTTTTAAAACACCAGGGTATAGTAATATTTAATGTTACACACTAAATGTTAACCAAGATTTCGAAGCCTTAAGAAAAATGCCAAGAGACAGTTTCAGATTTCAAGATGCTAAGCTTGTCTGGGCAACTAATCATCTCCCAACACAAGAGAAACAACGGGAGAGCAGCTACTGCACCAGGACTTGGTGATTAATTTAACTCTTCCAGGTAAGTGCTTCAGGAGGAAATTCTAAAGGCTCAATTAAGGGATGCTGAAGCAGGATTTCTGAATTCTTGCTGTGAGATGATGCTCGACCCAAAAGCTTTTACTTTCCTCTCCACTAAGGCAGAAGCAATTTCCTTTCATTAGGGACTCCGACAGCCCCTGAGGTCAAGATGAAAGATCTATTTTTTTTCCTGTGTGAATCTGACACGCCAATCACCCAGTCAACCTCAGTGGAATAACATTTGGCAACTAAGGCACAAATAAGCAGGCACAGCTGGCCAGCAGCTCTTCAAGGGGCAGCCTGGGCAGTCTCCAGCCAATTCACTCCTGCACACCTCCCCAGCAAACCCACACCACATTTCACAAGGGTTATGGGCTGGGAATTAGCCCAAAGCTTGCTATTTGGAAAGCCTGGGCAGGATTCACTCTCCTAAATTGGGAACTTCATATTACTGTAGCAGGATGTGGACATTAACCTAAAGTCTAGACATCAGAAGAAGAAAAATATTAATTC
This sequence comes from Acanthiza pusilla, assembly GCA_036630365.1. Classification (NCBI taxonomy): domain Eukaryota; kingdom Metazoa; phylum Chordata; class Aves; order Passeriformes; family Acanthizidae; genus Acanthiza; species Acanthiza pusilla. Next base: position 7,801,612 of record JAXCHO010000001.1, read on the forward strand.
AATATTTGCTTTAATAGCACACTGGCTCCTTATGAATGAGAAACAGCCATCCACAGTGCCCCTCTGTCGAGGCAGTCCCAACTCCTGCAGGGCATTGGGGCTGCAGGGCTGAGTGCTCCCTTCAGTCTGGACACTGAATTACTCTCACATGTGAGAGAGGCCAAGAACACACGTTCATGTTCTGCAGCCTCAGACAGCTGCACGAACTCTGCAGGAATGTGCTGCACATCTGCACGTAGGCTTTACCCTTAACAATGGAAACATGGATTTTACTGTTGCACTTGAAAATTTACAGCCTGAAAAGAGTGGTGTTTCATCAGCATAATGTCTGCGGGTTGTGAAAGGCAACCTCAAAGGTTATAAAGGGTTTGAAATTGTAGGTGTTAGACAAGTGAAAAAAAGGAATGACTCCTCCTGTCCTCACTGCTCATCTGCTCTTGTCTCTCAAGAAAGTATTTCCTGTCCGGTTCTCAAATCTCACCTACAGAAAATTCAATACTGTTACTACTGAGAATTCCCCCCCCCACTCTGATTTCTTAGGCACAGAAGCGTGTAAGACACCCTGGAGTTCACCATCAAAAGAACAGGAGAACAAAGCCATTGGCAATTGGGGCAATCCCTTCTGTGGCTTTAGATTTCCCAAGGATTGCAGGAGCTGGCTGAGAGAATTCAGGCAGACGAACCAAGATGGCGAAAAGGGAAGTTTATTTACAAGAAGCCTCTTTATATATCCATTAATAACTTAGCAACTATTGGTCAGCAAAGAATCCACCTCCTAAAACCATTGGTCACAGCCAAATAACACCTAATACCAAACACAGAGATTAAGAAAGTAAAAGAATGCAGCTTATCTCTATTCTCTCTGAGAAAGAACAGAAAGATTCTAAAACAGTGCAGCTACACCCTTCCATTTCCCTCTCTCCTCACTTTACCTTCCATCCCTTAGCCAACAAACTCCCAGCTGCAGAGCTCGCATCCATGACACAAAACCCCGAGTCCAAGAGGTGTCCCTGCTCGAGGGGTCCCTGTGCCACCCCAGCCAGGGCTCCCAGGGCTCAGCCCTGCCCCGGGCACCGCTCAGCCCTCGCTGGCTTTGCACAGCCTGGCTCTGAACTCTCCCACGTCCCACAGCCAGTGGGTGTGGGAATCAGCGCCAGAGCAGCAGAACTCATCTTCCGGCAGCATTTTCCATCTGCGCGAGGTCAGAAGGCTGTGCACCGCTATATGGGGCCATAAAATTGGATTTTATCTGAATCTGCAGGGATTCACATCTCTTTCTGCACAGTCTATTTGCCCTAATTGCTGCTTTGACTCGGAGATATTCAAACATCTATCAGTTTAAACAAAACTTTAAACATTGTTTGAATGCATCTAAATGCATTCGGAAATGTAATGAAGTCCCACTTCCCCCAAAAAGCTGTGTCTATTGCCCCAAAATAGTTCAGTTGAGGATTTATTTGGATTTATAGGCATCAACCCAGTCATATATTGCTTTCTTAAATGCCTTATCCAAGCAAAAACACATAACTAAGACATGAGGAGTTCAGCATAATAGCAAACCAATGCTTCATAAACAGCAATCATTTTATAAAGTTCCTTTTTTAAAAGAAGTTTTAAAAATAAAATACACTTTTTCTTCAATAACTGAAGATGATCAAAACCAACCTAATGAATTCCCTGAGCTACAGCATTTCATGGAGCACTGCTTTACTTCCTTTACTTTGCTGCATATCCCAACATCCATTACAGACCTGACATTAGCAAGAACTGTAAATGTCACAGAGTCCAAAACAGAAATTGTGGCAAAGTGCTGTGCGTGATTTTCTATCAACAAAGCAACATGTTAACACTCTACCAAAGCCAAGTCAGCTCCTGAAATACAGCCTAGGTTTTCTAGGCCAAAGGCTTTCATTGAGAAAATGCAAGGTCGTGCACTGCGGTTCAATTTACAAAATTAGTCACTGATCATTATTTATTTGCACTGCATCAAAATTAAGAAAATATGTGATGAGTCACATCCCCGCATCGGAAATCAAGAAAAAGCCATTGAAAATAATTTAAAGTTAACATTTACAGAAAGGAACAAAATATACAACAAAATTTTGATTGTTTTCCAAGTCCGTGATAATTTGCAAATATAAAAGACTTGGGGTGGTGTGGGAAGTTAAATGGAACATTTAATTTTACCAAACTTGCCAAGATCAGCTGACTATATAACATTTTCCAGTGCTGGTAATTCATCCAAATGAACACACATTCTTTTTCTGGGAAGAAAAATAAAGAAGGGGGGAGAAGAGCAAGAGAAAGGAAGCAAAAAAGGGGAAAAAAAGAAAAAAAAAGGAAGAAAACAGTCCTAATAACTGTTATCACACCTTTTAAATTTTAAGCACACACCAAAGTGTGTTCCAGTGAAGACTTCTTCACCTCTACATCATCATGTCCCTATGGTATTAAATGCTCTTAATCAACAGTTGTTGGTAATGATTTGTCACCCATCACGATTAAAGTCTGAATGTGAAAACATCTGTTACACTCCTTTGTTAGGAAACTGGCAACATACTTTTTGAACACATAAAATTTGACTTTTAATTACCCTCTTGCACCTTCTGTTCAGTTATTAACCAGCATTAACCCATAAGTCCTTTTAACACATTAGGAACTATAAAACTAAGTCCTATAATGTTTCTGTATGAACAAAACAGAGAAACTTTTTAATAAAGAATGAATGTAATCTATTTTTGTAGTTTTGAATCAAGTTACGACTTCTGTCTTTAGGTTGGAGAAAAGTAAATGGTGCTACCTTAGACAAAACAGCTAAGAACATTGGTCACAGATATTGTAATAAACTTTAATTGACACAGGTTGAGCAGCAGCACATCCCAGTAACTTAAACAGCACAGGATAATTTGTCACAGTTTTCTTTGACAATAATGAAACCATTTAGAATCATATTCAGCAAGCAGGAAACTAAACCCCTACGTACACAAATTAAGAAGCGTTGTATGCTATAATCATGGCCAATGTTATTCCCTTTCTCTTTAATTGGGCTGAGTTCTCTGTTCATAATTACAGTGATAACAGACACATAACCACACAAAACACTTCTCTTTCCAGCACCTGCTTGCACAGAGTAATGTTTCATAGAGAGGTCAGGAAAGTGCAGTGCCTTAAAAAATAAATTTAAAGCCACAAATGTGTATTAGAATAACATGAGGTCTTAGAGAAATCAAGAAAAATTATTTGCTTTGCCATTTGCTTCACATGCCTGCCAGGACAGAACCACTCATGTCCCAAACAATATGATTTTTCCAAAGACTCATGACTTGGGTGTGCTGTAACCCAGGACACATGAGCTTCTCTCAGAACATGGCACAATACAACATTTTTCCATCGCATCACCATATGCAACTGCCTTTTTGAAACAAACACATATATGGACACAAAACAACCCATTTGGACCACAGAGGCACAATAACATTCAGAATTAAGGGATAAAAATGTCCAAGTAAAAAAAAATTGCAACAAAAACTTCACACAAATATAGTATTTTCCATGTTGAAGTGCCAGCTATTCCCAGTCCTGTTAGGGCTGTAGTAATTAGGCAGCAGTTACTCCATGCTGTCAAGTGGAAAATGCTCACCCAATCTCTGCCTGTCTAGCCCAGGCAGGGAGGGTGCAGGGAGAATGCTCAAAGCCAAATTTGATCAAACTGCCTCAGTCTCATTTCCCAGAGCAGATTTGGTCCAGCCTCACCTGAGACACCCATGAAACATCTGTGTCAGCCATCAAGGCTGCCTGCAAAACCAAGGGAGTGAAACAAGAATCTGCAAAAAGCATCTAAATCTATACCTTAGAAAAAAAGTTGTTTGCAAAATGTTCTTCTTTTATGGTAACACTCAACCAAAATACAGTCAGCTGCAGCTACTGTAGCTGGCTATTTCAAACTCTGACATGTCCAAGACATTGCATGGAAGAGATTTAACCTTGATCTGTCCTAAGCCCATAGACACGTATGAAAAACAGAAATAAAAATTTATGTCATTGATAATGGCATTAATCAGCTCAGTTCTATCTACTGGCAGCTCCTTGCTGCTTGACACACAGCAAATTCACTGCAATTTCCAAACCTCCTCCAAGCACCCAATTCCCCAGAAATTTCACAGGAGAAAAACCACCACATTCCACCATTACTTGGTGCCGTCCGGGGAATGCACAAAGGAATTGTCCTGTGCAAAAGCTGCTCTGAAAGGATTGTGACACTTCAGGGCCGCAGAGCCCAGAACAACCCAAAGGATCTGCCCCGAGCTGTGCAGCAAGAAAACCTGCGGCATGACAAGTAGGAAATATATATATATACACACAAAACAGCACTGGCTAGTAACACAAAAAGACATTTTTGTTAGCCTTCAATTCCAAAAACTCTCAGCAGAAGAAATGGTAACTTTTAAATGCTGGAGCTTTAGTGTTAAAGTGCTCCCACTAACTACAGCAGCAGTCTAATGCCTGTAGAACTACACACACTTTCTACCAAAGCTAAAACAAGACAGAATATTAATGTGAGACTACCAAAAGACACAATTTAAAATTACAGTGCATTTATATTTCCAAGCCAAAGGCCGGGAAGCTACTTTTGAACAAAAATGGAAAGCTACATTCCTCTACAGTCATTTGGCGATTCAGAAGTGAGAGGCTGCAAAACACAGGGATCAAGATCTTCACGTAAAGGCACTGCTTTGAGTGAAAGAGATGAAAATGCTTATCCAATAAATCTAGAGAAGGAGCAGGAGAAGTCAGGTGCCAGACTTCCAAATACAGAACAAAACAAAGAAAAAAAAACCAAAAAACCTTAAACCCAAAACCCCACAAAAATTACTGTGAAGACTTTCAACAAAACTAGGCAAAAGATAAAAAGTTAAAGGAATTTTTAAATTATATTGTTTCCTAATTTTAATATTATCTGGGATAATCAGGAAGAAGATAAAAAGGCTTTGTATCTAATGTCACATTAGTTCTTACAGGATGTATCTATAGCCAAGCAGTCTGTGGCTGTTTCCCATGTTCCTCCAAGACTGCAGCCTTAAGAATTCACAATTTCTTTGCCGGAAACAAAATGATTAAAAAGTGTCAGAAAAGAGCAGTGAAGAGGTCTCCAATTTCTGCTGTACCTTCTCTGTCAACCTCTTTGCAGACTCCAATTCCTCTATAAATCTCTCCCCTACGCAATCCCTCGCGGAGCTCGGTGGCTCATGGCCAGCACAGTCCACATCACCCAGAGAACACAACAGACACATTCTTCACCCTCACAATGCACTTAAACTTGGGCGCCCAGTAATTTGGCCAAAGGCAGCCTTGCATTCATCCAACTTCTCAAGCAACTCCTTGTCACTTTGGCACGAGCACTTTACAACTCAATTTGCAAGAAAAGTGGCAGTTTAGTTCCAGCTGCAAAGCTCCAAGAGTAATATTAGGAAAATACAAACCATATTTCACCTTTTATTGGCAGGGCACGCACAGCGCTTCATTAGTTTACTTAGCACCCAGGAACTGCATGTGGGGATGGATCAGTGCTTTGATCAAGCTTTCACTTATTTAAAAGAGGCCAGACCCTCCACAGATCACTCTTCTAGCACAGACCAAAGGCAGACATGTAAATAAAGAAATAAAAGCCCAGAAAACGCAAAGAAAAAAAGAAAAAGAAACAGGCAATCACTTATTTACACTTAATTAAGCATAAACTAACTCCCCTCCTCCTATGGGAAGGATATAGATAAAATATGAATGGAAATAAAAGAGTGGATGAATAATCACTGCAGTTCAAACAATATTTCACAAGCAAAACAAGTGTGATAAGATTCAGTAGCCTGTGGCAGACGTTTGTTTGAGTGAACAACAAGATCGTATTTTCATACTTTTGGCCATCTCTGTAGTCTGAGGCAAACTGCCAATTCCTACTCTACTGTCAACCCCCAGACCTAATGGAGATGAAAGGCAAAATATAGCTCCATTCCAAGTGCATTATTAATTCCAGCAGGGCCACATTCGGGCTGACAGGGCTGAGGTCATAATTTAGCCATTAGCACTAGGAACAGCAGGATTTGTCTGCCCAGAACTGCAGGACTATGGGCCATGCTTTCCCTTTTATGTCCAATCAATATTATATTTCGCGTTGTCTCGCTGGGCTAGTGGAAGAACAGCCACAGCACTGGTTTGAAGAACACTTCTAGGAAAAGACAAAATTCTCCTCACAGACTATCAGTAGTCCCACTTCTGTTTTTCTGCTAGAATCCCCTGGTCACATTAAACTCTGTTTTCTTTCTACAAAGATGCAAAAGGAACATACACTATGATAAAAAACCAAAACTCTGCTGGCAGGAGCAGCTCTGCCTGCACCTTGGGGTTTTCTCTGCAGTGCTGGAGGCAGCTTCTCCTAACTAAACATGAAAAACCTCAAATATAAAATACTTATAACCCCAAATAAGCCCTACTGCAATATAATACACCAACATTTATGGCACGAGCACAATTTATCGCGTGATCCTGCAGTTTTTTTACTTGCCTGCGGGCAGCCAGGCACACGTGTTTCCCACAAGGAGCTGTGGAGCAAAAGCCTGCAAACCCAACCTCATTGATTTCCTCCTGCAGGTACATTTACCTTCTCATGTTTTCCATCAACTTTCAGGTGGTCATTAAAAAGACGTCTAAATCCAAGCTACTGCAAAAGAATTTCCTTCCCTGCTTAAATGAGCCCCCCTGGCCAGGATGTCCCATGGAGGTGGGGACATGGGACAATCGCTCCTTGGCTCTGTATGCTCTTTGCCTCCCACCCTTGGGCATCGCTTCTTCCGAGGACTGCCACAGGACTGAGCCAGGGAAACTCAGTTTCACACTGCTACAGACTGCAGGATGGTGGCTGGAGGGCTGAATCTGTGTCTGCTTCACACTCAACTCAAAAAGACTTCAGACTTGGTGATTTTCTTCTGGCATTTCCCTGGGCACCTTTTGTTTCCTTCCCCAACCTCTTTAGGTCCAGTCAGCTTTCACCATTTTAATCAGAGCCTGCAAGCAGGAAGAGCTGAGGATTTTAAGCATCTCTGTATCACTGGTTATTTTAATTTGGCTTTGTTTTTAAAATAACAATACAGAATGACCGTCATCCTCCTGACTTTAAAATTGGCTGCTGTAGTTCAATGTTTTTAATTATCTGATGAAGAGAAAGAGATCCCTAAATGACAGCTTCTGATATATGGTAGGGCTTTATTAAATCTTGCAATATTTAGCTGAATTCAGTGACTCAGAAAAATTCAGAGAATATAAATTCAGAGCAGTAATTTTATTGATCAAACAGCAGCCTTAAGGCCTCAAATAATTTTAAAACAAATTTTATTGACTTTTTTGGAACATTTTGAATTTAAATGTCACTGTCAGCTCCACATAAGCTCATTTCTGCAAAGGTTTCTCACATACTACAGTAACAACTTAAATTGAAATTTAATCCAATTGCATTAAACCGGTACATACCCTGGTAGGTTATAAACAAGGGTGAATGGACTTAAACGTGTTCCCATGTTACTTAATTTGCAACAATGCAACCTACTTTTACCTAAAATAGGTGGGGCAGCACTAACATATCAAAATTAACACATGTTCACATAGCACGTGAAGCTGATTCAACCCTGTTTTTTAAAAAAGGAAAGAAACAGGGGTAACAATTGGAGAGCATTTTCACAGAAGGAAGTTGACACTGAAGGGATTCCCACTCAAGACAGATACTCAATTCTTAATTTATCTGGGAAAAATAGTTCAAAATTTATCTGTGGTTAAGTTAAAAATAAAGAAGTGTGGTAACCAGCAGCTCTTGACTCCTGTATTGTACCAAAAATTACTTCAAAGAGGTGTATAAGGATCTCACAGCACTGCTCAATAAATAGCAGATGAAATTCAATGACAATCAATGCAGAATCAAAGCTAATTATATATACAATGATGGACTTGAAATTAGCTGTTAATATTCAGGGAAGACTCCAGAGTAATCACTTAGGCTGGCAGCTCTCTCTGTGTCACCTCCATGCTCCACAGCAGACTGAAGGCAAACAGAACCCAAGGAATTACTACTGAAGAATGAGAGAAGAGTGAAACACCATCACAGCTGCCGTATGAACTTGCCTTCTGAGCACTGAGAGCATTTCTGCTCACACCTCTCCAAAAGGATGGAAAAGCGGGAACAGGAAGGGCATGAAGGACCAGCATGGGAATGCAATGGCTTCTGTTTCAAAAAGGGAAAACAAAAATCCGAGCCTGGAAAAGAGATGATTCAGGCTAGACAGAGAGGAATATAACAGCAGTATCTTTAAAAATCAGAAGTGGCATGGAGGAGACGAACACCGAGCCAGCGTTCACACTTTGTGCCACCACAAGAGCTCCCGACCATCAGGTGGATGCTCCTCCTTTGCTAATGCACGTTACCACAGGACATTGCAGAGGCCAAAAATATTTAAATGGCGCAAGAAATCAATTAGATAGAGGCATGGGAGTAAATCCAATCAAGGGCTATTAAAAACAATTATGCAGATACAAGCTCTGGCTGAAGAGGTCCAGCAGCCCCAGAGCATCACTGCCTGGCAGGGCAGGTCCCACACACTTTGCCTTCCCCTCACCCTCATGAGCAACTCAGCTTACTGAGCTACCAAAGCCCACAAAATATGGGGCAAACAGACCTCTAGGCTGACCTCTATGGCCATTTCGGTATTTTCCTATGAAAAGCTATGAAGCTGAGACACATTTAATTGTGGTGCAATGGGATCACGCACCAAAAATAGTGAAATCCAAAGCTCCATCACCTGCACAGGAATAAGCAGAAAATGTAAAGAGCCACTCTGAGGCAATGTATAATTCATGCAAATTTTGCCATCTAAGCTCTTCAGGGTTTTCTTAAATAAACAAATAATTCATCCTCCACATCATCTGCAGTCTGAAGCTCATACTGATTATGTTGATACCCTGGTAGAATTTAGAGCCCAGCTGAGCCCAGGGTCCCATCGTGTCCTCTGCAAACAGAGGAAGTGAGAGTTCTTGCCTCACAGAGCCAGCAATATTAAAAAAACATAACACAAGGATCATAGGAGACTAGAAACAGAGATGAGGCAGCTCTTCCTTCTCCAAACCAGAGCCTCAGGAACAGAATTAAATTTTTTAAAGTTAGTGTCTGTGCACTTCTCCCAGTCTCTCTCAAAAAGAGGCAAGAGTGGATCCTTCCAGATGGGCAAACGAAGTACTGTGAAAAAGCATTTGAGAATATTTGTGGCAGATAACATGCCACAACTGAAGAAACATGATCCACAGAAACATTTTTATTTATTTCACATACTTGCATCACATGATGGACCCCAAGAGTAACCTTACTGTATCTTTCAGGAAATTTAAATGGAAACTGTGTCCAGTAGTCTTGAGCTAGTGCTGTGAAACCTCAGGGATAGGAAGCACAAGTCACTACAAAGAAGTAGAACAGAGGTACATAAAGACATCTGGTACAGCTTTCTCAAATTTCAGACTTCAGCAGTGTCAGTAATGAACACAGTAGAAAAAAACCTTTTCTCGAGTGGTCTGATTCTTTTTTTAAAAACTGTTTTTTTTATCATAGAATTTCTACTGTCGCAAGTCTATCACACAGCACACGATAAAGAAACACACTGCCTGCTCTGTAACTCAGAGGAAGAACAGACTTCTGAAAGAACAAAATAGCCAAACTCAGAGAAAAACAATAGGGCCCACAACCATGTCAATTGGTTTTTGAGAGCCTTTTTTTCTTCACATGAGCTTGTATTTACATAACTACCTTTACCCAGAGGTGTAAACCAGCGTGAGGCTGCACAGGATCGCCTCCAACCCCACAAACACACCAGCTGGCTTTTGATATTTTTCAAAAAGTTTTGGTACAGCCTTTGACACCCAGCTTCAAACAGTCCAAAAGTGACATGAAGTAGCACTGTTAGTATTCTAATGTGAAAAAAGGCAGAAATGTGAGATCCATCAGGATGATGCAGTCTAGCAGTGCTGTAATTTGGGTGACAGTATGAGTGAGTCACAGGTAATTGTCAGGTAACAGGAGGAACACAATTGCTTTCAGTCAGCACCAGAGCCCTGCTGCAGGCAGAGGAAATAGTTTTTTGCAGTGGGAAAACAACTCAGGGAAGCAGAACAGAGACAATCAGTCAAGGAAAATACAATTGAAAACATTTGATGAAAGGATTTCATTATTGTTAATAAATCACAGTAATAGTCACTGTAAGGGTTCCTGTTCTCCAAATTAGGAAGAATCTTTATTTTGCAATTAACACAAGCAAAAATGGATATATACTCCTCCTTAGAAAAGTATTCTCCTGCTCAAGGCAGTGCTGATTGCACACAGGTTCTGTCCCAGTTTGCTCTGAAAAATCTGCTAGAATACAGATCCATTTCTGAGCAAGGTGTGAAGTCCAACTTCTGGCATCTGGTAGAAAGATACAGCAGTATCTCTTTAAATATTTAGTTTCCTGCCTAAAATTAATACTGGAATATCAAAAAGAACCCTGTGACACCTCCACTGAAAATTCTCTCATATGAGAATCCCAATTTTAACAACAGAGATCTCAGGAACTACTTCTCTCACTTAATGAGCCTTGGCAGCCATTCAAATTAAACACTCTATTGTGCAAGGAGCTAATTATGCTGAGATTAAACCCAGAGAATGATAGGGACATTTACTGTACTTCTGGCAATTATAAGAGCTCTCAGTATTGGAGAATACAGCTTGTATTTCATAATTCTGAAAGATGTCCCTGCTAATCCAATAAAAAAATGCACGTGCATGCTCACACATACAAGATTAATTAAATTTTAAAAACATTTTTCAACTATTTCTGACACATATACATCCACAAATTATTATTATTATTATTTGTTTTGCCCTATTTCTCCCATATCTGAATGTTCATCCTGTATCCCATATATCCATTTGTCATAATCCTCCACCATTTCTCTGATAGGCAATTAATGTTAAGTTATCTCTTTCCCTAGGAAAGCTGAAGTAATGACAGTAAAATATTTGCTCATTTAGTATTCTAATTAATTTTTCCAGTATCTGCCCTGATAGTGCCCTTTTCTTTCCCAGAAATCCCAGTGGTCAGTTGTCTCTGTCACTGCTGCCCGAAGACCATGCATGTAAATATAGAGAGTTTTCCTTACTTGGCACACACAGGCAGGAGCAATTCTGAAATTTCAGGAGTGAAACTCATCACAGGATGATTTCCCACCTCCTCCCCACTAATGTCTACTTGGAAAAGGTTTGATTATGCGACACAGAACCTCTAAATCCCCGTAAGGGCCTGGGGAGACCAAAACAAGTGATCAGACTCTCCTGCAGCAAAATGTTTTCAGCATCTCACAGGAACAGACTCTTGCACAGCTGATGGAAAGCTGGGTAGCAAAGTAACGAAAGTTGGATTTGTGATGGATTTTGCATCCCGTGGTTATCTCCACCAGTGTCTAGCAGTGTGTGTAATCTGATTGAAGGTTCCCCCATCCTGCAGTCCAGGCACCCTCCGCAGCTGCTTCCCCAGGGATTTGCTGGTGCCTAATGAAAGCACAGTCCCTGCAGCACCATTCCTCTGAGGCACAGGCATCCACAGAGCTGTGCTTCTCTACCCTCCCTGCCTTTGGTTTGCATGGAACTTTTCAAACTGCAATGTACTGAACACTCCTAACCCTGCTTTTCCCATCCTGTGGCACTCAGGGGCCATGCCAGCAGATGGAAGGACTTTTTTGAGGACAGACAGGTGGACAGAATCATCAGCCGGAGAAATTAAGCAGCCTGATCTGTGCTTCAGGTTGTAAAATCAGTCAAAAGCAGCTTTTCAAGTTTTCAGCCAAACGCGATCACCTCGCAGAAGGAAGGCAATCCTGATTACCTTGAGGCAGCAGTGTTCCCTTGAGGAAAACTCTCCAGAAGCTGTGAGGCAAAGCCTTTGCTCCCATGGGCAGCCTTCACACACAAATCCTGCAGTATTTCATTTTCATATTCTCTATCAACATACTGTTTTGCTTAAAATGGAAAAAAACAAATTGGAAAGGCCTGACCTCTCTGGGGCTGATGGGTGTGAATCAGGGCACAAATGAGCTGTATCTGCAAGTAATGATTACTGAAACAAGTCTCTAGAGGACCACAGGCAAAGCAAGGGGGGTATTATTAATTGTAGCTTACCGTAAAACAAGATAAATCAGAAAGAGTTACAGGTAATTATCTGTATGTTGTCATTGGTCAATCAACAAACTGCATTTAAGAGTCTGTGATAAAGTGATTTCATAATTAACTGCTCATCTCCAGCACTTTTGGTGAGAACAGTGGGGCTGAGCTAATTTTGTTTCAGTAAAACCAGAAGATAAACAAATTATACGTGCCAAGAAAGAGGCAGCAGAGCAATGCACTGAAGGAATGCACTTTCTAAGCTTTGCACTTTGCTCGGTTCTTTCCATATTTTTGTTTCCGCTGCAGAGCAGGCACACGCAGCACACCCACTAAATGTCATCATTTATGAGAAACATCCACGCTCGTGAGCGTTCCGGAAGCAATCTCTGCATTCCCCCATGGTGGGATTCTAACGTTTCACATCCACTTTTGCTTTCCCTCACATTACCCCCAGTTCCCGCATTTCTGGTGAGGCAAGGTGCCGCAAACAGAGCAGGGACAGCCGACCCCAGCGGTGACCCCACTGCCCCTCCCAGGCTGGCTCTGTACAGGAGCATCAGCAATTACAGAACCCACACTGAGCCTATCACACCATAGGACAATCTCCTGTTTTAAACTTGTACCTTCTCAATTCTGGAACAGCCACATCCAAGCAGGTGCAAAGCCTTTGCAGATGCCCCTCCTGCTCCATCAGCGCTCCCAAAATGAGTATCTCCCACCCTTTGGCTCCTCTTATAATCCTGATCTTATCAGTATCACCTGGAAAACTCTGGCCACAAATCTCTCTCTAGTTTTGCTAATCTCTCCCCACTAAGGTTTTAAATGACCGCTTTTAAAATAAACTAAAAATGCATAACTTGATGAAGACAAGTATCTTAACAGCTTGGTTTCCTAAAATCTTCGTTATATTTTAGAAAAGGCAAAGATTGCATAACACCACCACTCTGCAAAACTTTCCTCTCAATTATGTAGTCAAAACCCTTCAAAAAAGTAATGAATTTAGTTAATTAAAAATTTAACTAACTCTTTACATGTCACCATTCCCAACAGTTGTTTTTTCTGCCGGGATGCAATATCTGTGTTTGAAAACCTTTATGTAACTTCTGAATTTTTCCATCTAGCTCCAGCAAGCTGATATAATCTAGCAACACAGTCTTCTGTGTCCCTGTGCACACACTGGCAGTGAAGTGTGAATTCTGCATGGGAATAGCTTAAAATATTTCTTTAATATTTTATCATAACTTTAGTTGTGATGTTCATTTGTGTTCCCTCCAATCTCAGGTGTTGGCAGATGGAGTTTTTTCCTTTTTAACTAGCAGGAGATGGAATTTTCTGGTTTGTTTTCCCCTACAGCAGATGTATTCATATCTCAACATATTTCAGTAATTTTTCTATTCCTCACCTCTTCCCTGGAGATTGACTGCTTACTTGCATAGTATTTTTAAAATAATGATGTTTTATTTTTTTCTCCCTGGATAGACAGCCAGGTTCTAACACTTTTTATTTAACTGTTACACATAAATTGATAATTCCTGGTAAAAAATGGGTAATTCTCCTTGTAAGTATATGGATTGTCAAATTTTATTTTTTAGAAAGTCAAATACATTAGGAAAAAAGAAACCCCAAATTTAGGTAAAGAACCAATATTCTATCAAGGCCATATGCCAATAAAACTCATCTCCATTTATTCTCCAGTCTGCTGCAATTGAAGCACAGTTTCCCAGATTAATAGATCCAGTATCACTATTTAATCCTCTCCTCAGTGACAGGGTATAATGATCTGATGAACATGCTACTTAATGGACTACCCAAAAGTGTTCAAAAACCATGGTGATAAGCACAGGCTAGAAAACTACAGAAAATACCCTAGAATAGAATGAGAACTGAGAATTAAATCAGCTTGTAAGGGACAAGATTTATTCAGGCATGTATGGGGCCTTTCCTTTCCCATAAGCATTTCCATTTTTAATTCCTTTATTAGTATTTTTATTGTTTCCACAGCTCCCTGTGAATCATACAAGGTCTAATCTAAATTATCTTGCAGAGCAAGGTTGATAACCTCCCACAAATTAACATTAGCTCAGTAACTTGGCAGTTTGTGTATATAAATTACCAAAGATACATGGCGCCTCCCTGCTTCCGTATAAATATAATTTACCATGGATTTATTACTAATATTACAATGCACAGCCACCCTGGAGCAATTATTTATTTGTTTTTAATTTCAACAGGGCAGAAGTCAATTTGTTAGCCATGCAGGCTCCTTGCTCAAGAGCTGACCAGGGGACTGGGAGGGCTCCTGGAGCACATCCAGCCCACGGCAGCACAGAGAGGCTGAGAACTCAGGGAATAACCAACCTGCTGTCAGCCCAGCCTGTGCTTAGCCAAGGACAAACATCAGCAAGGACTTCTGGGCATTGCAAACACTGGAGAGATTTCTGTGCCCATCCTACACAGGGGCTCAGACCACACAACACTTGAGAATCCATGGAACTTAAATGAATAGGAAGATATTGGCACGCAGTCCCCCATGCAACAACGCACCTCTGCAGAATTCACTGCACATCCACTCAGAACCATCTACTCCAGAATGCCAAGCCTCCCCAAAAAAGCTTTAAAAAGTTACACAGCTTCCTGCATATCTCACAGTAAACACAGCCAGACCTATGTGGATCTTGTCACCTGTCTGCACAAATCAAAACCAGTTTATCCAAAGGAAAAAAAAACCTAATTAAAAAAAAACCAAAACCCATAGACATAAGACTCAACTTCTTGGGATGACTGTGAAATGTCGACATAAACCAAACCTCCAAAACTTTACTGTTCTGGAGAGGGAAACACTGAATTACCAACATCTTTACATCTCAATCAAGTACCAATTTCACTTTGTTTTTAATTACTGATCAGATTAAGACCATCAGGACTGATTTATTATACAAAAAGCACAGAATCCTTTTAGGTTTTGGTTGTTTCTATATAAATTATAAAAAGACATATAAAATAAAGTCTTTATATCCACACACTAATCAAAAGCAGAAGAGGATTTATGTAATAAACATTTTGTAAACAGCAGCTCACATAAAAAGCCATTTTTTTAACACATTCCCAATTAAGACTGTCAGTATACATGCACAAACACACACTGTACTGTGCAGAAGTGCTACCCAAGGACTGTTGTATGTCTTTGCTTCCATTTCAGCCTCTTCTTAACCAAATCCCATGTGGCTTGCCCGCTCTCTTAATTTGAACCTCATCCTTTCCTGCTTAGTAGAATGTATTTAAAAAATCTGCATTTTAGCAGTGTTCGTTAATAGAATAAAAACATGCTTTGCAATTTGTTTTTTTATTTTATTTTAGTAGCTAGACACATAATTATACTAATTCACTTAGGAAAAAAAAAAGGGAAATCATAGTGGTTTTCAAATACTTTGCTTATTAAAAATACCATAATCACTTCACTGCTTTACTTTAATAGTAATTTTGTTATAAATAACCGCGTTTAATTTATTTTGTGTATATAGCCAATGATAAGCCACTCAAACATAGCCCTGGGTATAAGGTTATAAGAAAGCTACTGTCAATAAAATCCAGAATATGACTCAATATGCACAGTCATGCTATTTGCAAACAGACAGAGGGCAGAAATTAAACTGTACAGCTGGCCTGGCATACAATTCACCAGTGATTAGCAGCAAATGCACGATGTTGAACATGGGTGTGCCTACACACAACTCCTCACATGTTCAGTGTCTGCGCCACAGGTGAGGCTGCAGCAACAGGGATGTGTCCTGATGCACAAACAGAAGATGCATTCTCCTGAAAATGTTTAGAGACACGAGCATTGCTTCCTGTCAGCTCATACATTTTGACAAGTGACAACAATGATAACCTCAAGTTTTATTTCCAATAACAGATGCAGCCTGAGGGCAACAGTACAAGTTGTGTCTTATGTCTTTCCATACCCTTCACCAGCCTCCACACTGATCTCCATCTGCTTGGCCCTTCCTTGAAGGCTCTCTTTAGATTTTAATTTGTGCCTTTCAGTCAAGCTCCTGACCAGCTGGCAAACAGAGAATGAAAATCCCAGCCACTACCACTGGTTCAGGACCTAAGCACTCATTCCCACCAGGCAGGCAGCTCCTGTGTCCGGGCTGGATAACGCTGGCTCATGAGGAGCCTCATTAGCTCGGGGGATTCACAAATGGTCCCAAACAGCAACTCACCCCCTAAGCCTGAAAGGTGCTGGGAAGGACTCTCAGCTCTGCTGTACATTGAATTAGCTGAGGTAACTTTGCAAACTGCTCCCCAGTTCCTCCATGCCAGGTGCTCCTGGCACACAGCCATCCTTCAGTGCATCCATCAGCACCGAGAGCATCGGGAACCGCGACACAGCTGCTCCTGGAGAGGTGACATCAGAAACATCATGGGAACATGAGAAAGGCTCAGGACAGTGGTCCATGACTTTGTGTATTTTTTATTTGTGAGACTTTAGCATGTTGGTTTTCATTTCTCCTCCCATGGATCAAAAGGCCTGAGGTGTTTCCTCCCTGAAGAGCTGTGTTCTTGAGAAGTTATTGCCTGCTGCTTTGGAAAGGGGGCTGAAACATCACCCTGTTTCACACAAGTCACTGAAAACATCAGAGTGGCATAGCTAACATCAAGGCTTAAATTAAACCAGTGAGAAAGACAATAAATAAGTAACTCTTACACAAAGAAAAAAACCCAAACAACCCTATCATTATAGCCTACTTCAGGATCACATTCCTTTCTGAGAAGTTTGAAACATCAATACATAACAAATGACATTAACGTGGCACATATCATACAATTCACATTTCCCATCTCATAAAAAACAACAATCTCTATCACAAACTCCTTTTGATCAAAGAACAATGGCTTGAACAGAAACAGCTTCCAGGGATGTTTGTCCATGCAATTAGAAGACCTATCTCAATTTTCAGTCAGCCGCATTTAATGATGGAAGTTGTGTCCCTGCTCAGCCATTTAATAACTCCTATTATCTTGACAAAAATATTCTGAACAAAGGTTGCTAATACGTTAACCCATTCTGCAATATTTTATTTAATTGGTAACCCTGGTGGCTTTAGGTATGGCATAAGACCATCCTTTGAAATCAGTTGCACACAGAGACATAATTGGGATTGATTACAGGACTCAAAGCAGGAGGAACAAAGACTGACAAATTGTAGTCTAAGAGAAAGAAATGGAAGTTTTTTTATACTAAACCACGAAGTCACACAGAAATGGAAAAAACATATTCTGAATTGTCAAAATATCAGGATTTTGTTTAAGAAGCATTTTCTGTTGTAAAACTGCGACTAAGATAGAGCAGTATAATTTTGTGCCTGCATCAGGGACCCTATTTATTATATTTTATTGACTTGAATTTTATTTCTCTTTACTCACACTGACTTTAAGCACAGCCAAGTCATTGCAAAGAGAAAATCAAAGTATATGCTGCTCTAGGTGATTCTGCAGGGCATGGAGCTGGTAACTTTGAGGCAGACAAGCTATGGTAACTCTGAGGCAGACAAGCTACACTCAAAGGCCAAAGGTCACGAAATTCTGAACAATTTAAAATTTAATCAATTTTGAAGAAAGAGGGGGCCAAGACAGACTCCTATATCTACTCTTTAATTTCAGTGGCATTTTTAGAATAACAATCTACTCTGGAACATCAACGAGAGGATTTGTTCCACTGCATTAGAATTTAACTACATGCACAGGCTTTTCTCCTCTCTCAAGAGTGGGCTAAGCTCAGTTTGACCTCTGTTTGGTGAGGTGAAGAGCGTACCTTGTCTGCCTCGAGTGTAAGGCATGGATAATTATTTCTCACAAACACTGTTCTATCCATATTCCCAAGTACCTGCTCTTTAGTTAAGCATTCCTGATCCCTTCTCAACTCCTTACAGGAGCAGGTTGAACTGCAGAGCAAGCTTACAAAACCAAGCCCACAAATAAGCAGAACGAAGAATAAATCCATCTCTAGCCAGCTTCAGCAGTCATCCTCCAGAGCAACTCGGCAAGAGCTGTCAGTGGGAGGCCAACACTCCTTCCACACAGGTACAATCTTCCTCCTGCCAAATTAAACTCTGAAGTAGTAACACTTCAGCCAAGCTGCAAAAAGGAGGATATTCAGAATTATAAGAGGTTTGCAGTGGTTTAACTACAGCAGGATGATTAAGACCAATAAACCTGCTGTCATTTTCTTAAATTTGCTCAGCAGCTCCTGTTGTGTCAGCCACACTAGAGGACTGACACGCAGTCAGAGAACTGCAACAACAACCTGAAGATTAAGAGAGAAACTAGTGCCCAGGCTCCTCCAGCAAACCTGGGAGAAATCCCTGCTTTCAAGGACTGTTTCAGCAGAAACAAGGCAGAAATTTCAAGAAGGGACACAATCAGCTTAAGGATTTCTCAAGTTGAATAAGTCTATCAGCAGATATCACCCCTCCTCTCCCCCTCTCTGCCGAACCGAGCACTTTCCCTTCAAGAATCAAACATCAATGACCTACTTCTGACTTTAGAGATCAAAGATATCAGGCACAGTTCATCCACACTACATTGCACTGAACACGGCCTGAAATGAGAGAGTCTGGGAGAGCAAAAGTAACTTAGGTTTCTAATGCTGGATCAAACCAATCAACTTAGTCCAGATTTACAGCAGCATAACTACAAATGGAATTGGACTGTTCCCTCTGGTTTTCCAGCCCAGGAGTGGCCTGGCAGACATCAGGCCAGATGCCACAGACCATACTTGTTAGGGAGGGCTCATTTTCTTCATAACCCACAGGAACCGATTTCACTAGTGAGAAAATAATTATATGGTTTTGCATACTTCAAAAGCCTGTGGAAAAATTACACATCAGCTGTCAATTTAGAATTTGGGTCTATTGTTTTACTTTATTTTGCTCAGAGTATAAAGTCATTACATGACTAAAATTAAATAAAACTGTTTCCTTGAGAGCTGTTTAAAATATTCTGATGTATTTGTCTTAGAGCTTCATTAATCCATTTCTAATTCATTCTGCAGGTTTACTCAACAGCTGTGCCTGATGTAAACTACAAATCTGGATAAAATTAAAGCTGCTATGCCACTAAATCAGTTTATTTTCAAAGACTTAACAAAAATCTTCTGCTACTTCATGTCACAATGGCTTACAGGTTTTTCTACCTATAGGCAAAAAAAAGTATCTTTGCTGTAACATAAGAACAAATAAATACACATTCTAAAGGTTAAGAGTGAAATTCATTTAGATATCAAGCACAGAAAGTATTCTCTCCTATGAGCTACACTTTTTTACATTAGAGATCAGTTTTTGTTTTTAAGCTTCCATGTGCAGTATTGAAACAAATCTGGAACTACCACTTTATTGTTATTTATAGCATTGTAGCAGCTCTTACAACCTGCAGTTTTTCTTAAAAGAGACTGGATTTCAAAGAACAGTGAAAAGCAACTGTAGCTAAGTATTGTTTATGTCAAAGATGATTTACTGTAACAAGCATCCAGTCCTCTTTCTGTTTAAGCAAAAATACAATTAAGGAGCCTAGTTATATAACATCATCTAAATAAAAGGAAATGCTGCCTTTCCAGCATTTTTGGCGGCTCCCAGCACTGCAGCACCTACCACAGAAAATCACTCAGTGGAGTCTCGGGGTGCGAGCGTTCGGGTAATGAGTTAAGGTGGTTCATTATGAACTGCATCCCTGCACCCTTCAGGCTTTGCTATAGTATTACTGTATGGCAGAGCTCCGTTCCAATTTAGGAAATGTTACACTAATTGAGTATGCAGGCACACGCTCTCCCCATCTCTGATTAATTAGCACCACTCTAGCTCTTCACATCAATCTTGTGAAAACCACTGTGACTGATCTTGTCTCACTTGGAGCTGAAAATTACTTTGCCAATAGCATAACATAATACTTTGGTATAAACAACAACAAAAAATGGGACTCTTTGGTGGCCTCAGGATCATTCCTTTCATACTGCACATCTCTCCGGTGCTTTTGAAGACAAAGGAGAGGACATTATTACCAGCAGACAAATGCAAGCCAGAAAAATCATGACAGCACACTGTATTTTTACAGCAATGTCTCTGATCAACAGCAATGTATTTTTTGCAGCCCCGACACCACTTCAAAGGTCACTCTTGTCTCCACGCCCTTCCTTGTGATGAGGAAAAGGTCCATTTAGGAAAACATTCAGGAGCTTCAGGCATTCCAGAGCAACTCCTGGAGGATCACTGCTAAGGCTGAACACAGCCAGACTACACAGCATGACCCAGGGCCACTCTGCTGCGCTTCCCTTTCTTAAACTTTGGAAAAAGACTTTCTCTCCCTTGCCCAGCAGCCATTTTGAACGAACGCAAAGGAACAACATGAATTGCAAAATGTTTTTTCTCACATTGTCTTTTGCTACTGACAAGTCAAACCGCTGAGCCAAGAAATGTCAGCAATACAGAGATGAAGGCTGATGATTTCAGGGCAGAAGTGAAGTTTTCAGGCAGAATTTCCCTACTGGACCAGGCTGCTTTCATCACGTGTATCGCAACTCGCAGGCTCGCCCAAGGCAGCGCAGCTGGCTCCGTGCTCCCAGCCTGCTTCCAGCCCCATTGTTTTACACATTCTGCTTCCTCACCGTCCTCAGCCCGCATTTCACAGGCCATATTGTCTGCCTCTGAATTCACTCACCGCTTTTAACCCAGAATTTACTGAGCTCCTCAAGCTTCACGTTCCCGACAAAACCGCAGGGAAGGTTTCGCAGCAAATCCCAGCGTTTCCCTGATCTCCTGAGAGCTGCAGCCTTGCAGCTCAGTGTCCTTCTGTTATGGGTTTGTGCTCCAGCACACAAACACAGCACATCACGGGAACTGAGATCCACCCCTGCTCTCCCACCACCACCACATTTTAGCAAGACCACCAGGAATTTCTGCATGCTCGGGGAGGTGGGGAGGAGCAGCACAGCAGTGGGAACCACAGCAGTGGGACGGAACCACAGCAGTCCTCGCTGGGTGACTTCTGTGCCTCCAAGCCCTGTCCCTCCTGCCCTCAGTCCTGGTGGGAAGCAGCTCATGTGGAGGAGAGGATGTGCCCTCTGCCCCAAGGGCTGCAGAAGCAAACACAGCTCCCTCCCAAAAAGCCATCAGGATCTCAGTGAGGTTGTCACTCTGATCCTATTTCTGCTTGTTTTGGCTGCCTCCCGTGCCCAGTGCTCCAAGGAAAAGCCCTACGTTCCATTTATAGCTGTAGAAACTGGGTGAGAAACAGATATGCCACTAAGTTGAAACTGAAAAGGTTTTAAAACCAGCTGTTTCCAGAAGGTTTACAAAGGCTGAGATTCTGAAAGTGTCCCGAGGGAAGGAAAGAACCTCTCAGAAATTAATGGGAATTAAATGTCCAAAACCCATAGGCAATTCTGAAAATCCTATCAAAGTATCTAATACTTCTATCTGTCAAAGGCACTAACATTTAAAACAAAAGTGATTTTATCACCAGCTAAGAATCAGTTTTCAAGTGAAAGAATTGCAAAATATTAAACCAATTAGTCTGTTTGACAACTTGACATGATTCTTCCCAGATGATGAGAAGGCTGCAGCATGGCAGGAAATAGTAAGATCATGACATAAAATGAGAAGTAACTTCCAAGAACTCTCAGAAATCCATAGGTCAGAGCTCAGACCTGTGCATGAAGAAATAAGCATTTCTTTGTATTTGGCGAGTATAATGTAGGTATTTACTACCTAGGCTTAAGATTTATGATCCCCTTAACTATCTGTTAACCTGCTTTGAAGTGCTTAGGGTTTATAAATTCCTGATAGCTATTCACTTTTTTGTGCTTCTATCTTCTTGCTTTGTCACCTAAACCAAGGATCTTGTATATGCAATATGGATATTTGAATGCAGCGTGTACTAACCTTTCTCAGAGCCTTTTCTCATATAACCAGCTTTAGCAGATTACTCATTCGAGGCAGGGATACTTGTTCAGCTCGTGTAAGACAAAACCATGCCAATGTGAGTGGTAAAGGAAATTCAAATTTAAGCTTCACTTTACGTGGGGGGAAAAAAACCCCACCACATTTGAAAGCTATAAAAGGTCACATCAGTAAACAACAGGGATCCAGAGACACAACTGCTAAATGTTCCCTATGCAATATAACAGTTTCTAAAAAAAGGGAAAAATGGTGACATTAAGAAACACATTTCCTGCTACTTCACAGACAGTATGGTTAAATTCAACCTCACATCCTTATTTGACCTATGAAATTAAGCTATGTGCCTCCCAACTCACACACACATTTTCATACAGTAAAGGTTTATATGAAAATGCCTCATTTGCTGTTAGGAGTGACTTGTCTTCAATTGGTTTCATGGGGACACAAAACAGGATCATCATCAGCCCAGCTCACCAATGAGAAAATGCCAAAGCAGCGTTTTACCACAATTCCCCAGACCTCTATTTTCGACTACCCTGACATTGTAAGAAAGAAGATTCAATTAAACAGATTCTTTAGGCTTACTCATCCAGCATTTTATGAACCATCTCACCTCTTATCAGGCTAAACCAGATATTTATTATAACAATAAGGAGATTTCATACTAATGTTTCACATTCACTGAAGCTAGAGATATTAAACAAGATCATTTACCGCTGTCTGCTGCCATTTAAAAAACTGCATTCAGAAAACGTGAGGTGTTCAAAGGTTAATTTGGATTAATGTCAATGGATTTTGCTAACTTCTCCCAGTCCTTGACTCCTGTGCTTCCTTGAGGACACAGGGGCCCTTCCAGTTCATGTGGAACAGAGCTCAGATGCTCAGATAGGAATGGCTCTGCCCTCAACTCCATGCTCTGATGCTCTCCTCCAGCCCAACCCGCTCAGTCCTTACACCAGGTTCTAGACAGCACCTGAATTTTCAAGATATTCAGGTGTAACACAGCAGAGCAGACCTATGGATTTTTTTTAAAAACCTTCATCAGCTGGATCAAGCTGGAGGGGCTCAGTCCAGGACCCATCCCACATGCTCTGAAGGGTTTAAATCCCAGCCACTGCTCCCCCTCCCCTGCACTGAAGGAGGTTCACACAGCCTTCAGCAGGGTCACCTGCTGTCACTGCCTTGTCCCTGCAGAGGGGAGTCGCAAGAAAAGTTTCTGCCAACTTCCTCCACAGCTCCTGAAAATGCACAGGTGGCTGCACACAAGCCACAGGAAAGCACACGTGTCCCTGCTGCACAAAGGTTCAAACACCCCCAAATTTAGCCAGCAAGCAAAAACCAACACCCCAGACATTCCTCCAAACTTAGCCAGCAACCAAGCCCAGGCACTAATGCAGTACAACCAGGCAGGACCAAGAAACATGTAAAGCAACACAAATTAAAACTAAAATCTAACTCCAAACAGAGAACGAATAACTACACAAAATTTAATAATTAATTTCTTTGTCTCCCCTTCTTTAGAGAAGAGTAGACCAACAATATACAATGGGCCAGATAATGAGAAAGCCAGATGGCTGGATCTTGTGGAATTTGGAAACCAGATATGAGAGAAGCACACAGAGAAGGAAGAGCAATAGTATTTTAAAACCATTATGCTGCCAATGACACATTTTAACATATTAAAACCATATGCCTCTTCTTCCTAAAACAGTACCAGCCACTAGGCCCCTGAGTATAAATCACGCTATTCATGCTTTAAGTACTAGCTTGGCATCTACTGCTATAAAATAGCAAGTATCAGTGCAATAAGAAGACACTATTTCCACGTAAACCAAATGTTAGCCTTACATTTATTTTCCTTTTGCAAAATCTTCTACTTTTCTCCTGTCAAACAAAACAAATCACTGCAAAACCATCCGCACTATCGTTTGCCCCACTGTATCTTGGTCCCCAGCAGCGCTCCTGTTGGCACTGCAGTTACTTATGGGAAACACCACATTCTTTTTTTCCTCCAGCTGATGTGGGAAGGATGTTCCTCACCAAAGTCAGTTTCAGGTTAAAAATAAGCTGCACTTCAATCCCAGAACACAGAACAAGTTTGCAGTGGCATTAGCTATGTATTTAGTAACAAACAGACAGTGAGTTTCTAAGTTGACACTTGAAATTAAATACAATCTTCTTCCATGGGAAACGCTCTGGGTCAGGCTGCCTGAGTGGGAGTGCAAGGTCATCCGCAGCACCATTCAATAGCTCCCAGTGTGCACTAAACTAACCATGGCAGAGAGGGACTGAATGCTCTCCCTGTTCCCTGTACCCCCATGCTCCCCACCTGCTGCCCCACGGAGAGGGAGATTCCTGCCGCAGGAACAAAGGGCACTTCTGCAGAAGCTCTGGGCTGAAAGCTGGTTTCATAGACAGTCAGGGTAGCTGGGGAGGAGGCTGAAGGAGCAAGGTGGGGCAGTACACAGGATTCCTGTTGGTAGGGAGATCTGCACAGCAGGGTACAGGAAAGCGCACTTGGCTGCCCAGTGCATAAATTGCTTTGGTGGCTCCTGAGGTGCTTAAACCATGCAAGTGTCCTCAGACAGCAATGCAAATTACACTGCTATGCGAGGGCTGTCCCACTGTGGCAATTGCAGGAGAAATTCATGCTCAAAGCCTCTCCCTGAGCTAGTGAGCAGTGAAACGAATCTCACTTTTGCAGGGAACAGAAAGTGGAAAGCAGGCACTTATCTAGCTAAGAGGGTAATTCTACAGCACAGGAAACATAACGCAGATGTGGTAGCTTGGCATTAATATTATTAATGCACTGTGGCCTATATGGCTCCATTAGCACTGGGCTTCCGTGGGCCAGAAGCTCTCCAAACACACACGAGGAGAGCTCAGGTACAGCACTGAACTCTGCAGAAGGAAGTGCCACGCAAGGCAATCTGCAAGGTATCACTCCTTCATTCAGCGGCGGTGTCTTTTACAAAGCAAGAAATGAATGACGACTTCAGAAAGCATCTAAAACCCAAAGCAAAAACAGCTTCTCTTTTTCAAAGCCTTTCCCTTCCCCAAAGAGTATTTTCTTCCCCCTTCTGCAGAAATGCCACAGTGTAAATCTATGGCAGCAAGACACATCTGGCCATCCGGGAAGGTACCCAGCCAGCAGAGCAGCTCAACCACCACATACTCCAACCCCATATTTTTCATTCTTAACTTAACCATCAAATACTTTCCAATGCCAGAGAGCATTTACTGCCAGAAAGCTATTTTCTGCTTTGCACTCATCGTTCAAATAAACAAGAGAAGAAGAGGAAAGGAAAAGGAGGTTAGCATAAGGTTCTGGAAATACAGAAATAAGAAAAAAATTATATGCTCTTTTCAAAAACATGCGTATCTGAACATCATGTAACACATTCTAGTAGTGGTGGTGCTGGGATGTTTTATTTTCTTTTTTAAACTAACAGAAAGCAGGAGCTGTCCTTGATGAATCATCCATGGAATATGATGAACCAAGAACATGCTGGAGGCGAAGCTCACTTCCCCCCAGAAGTTTCTGGCTGCCTTGGGCCCATATAGCTAACAGTCTATTTTTATTAAAAACAAAACAATTTCTTCTAAATCTGAACTCCTGAAAATTTTCAATAATAGCATTTTATCTTCAAATCATTCTCTGCATGTCTTGCAACCTTCACCTCATGCTTCACCACTGTGATTAAAATTGCCAAACTGGCACATACTGGGAATTTGGTCAAGTGCTGAATCACGTTATTCTACTATAGGACTATGAAAAAGCTGTCACAAAGTAATTTATTATCTTATGGAGCAAAGATGGAAGTTTCAGTCTTTGTCCTGGTCTAGTCATCCATGGCCCTGAACACCCAGAAGAGCAAGAAGAAATATGAGGTCCTCTGCCCTTGCAATACCACATGGATGTCCCCGTGTATCAGTGTGCCCTACGTGTACTTAGCAATTATTGCTCCTCAAACTGAAGGGTTGAGAAATTAGGTAGGCATTTATATCCTTTCCCAGACCACACTGCATGATTCCATGTGCAAAAATGCTTTGGTATTTTGTAAAGTTGTGGTTATGTTTAGTTTGCATCCCTGAAACAGTTTTATGACCTACACTCATCAGCAGATACAAAACTAAAATACTCAGGACTAAGTTCAAAACATTTTTGTCCCTTTAATTCCATCACTTCTTTCCTTAAGGGCCCAGACAATCATCTCTAACTGAAGATTTGGCCTTCTTTTAACCTATGCTTAAATCCATTATTCTCGACACCAACTTAACACTGGGTCTACTCCCAGGCCCACTCCTTCAAATGTTTTTACATGAAGAGTTGGTGTCTTTGCCCTTCTTTGTTACAAAAAAAACCTTCCAAGTTCAAATACCATATGTTCAATAGCGAACTTCAAGTGCACTAAACTCATTCATACAAAAAGGGTAAAAGGGTAAAACAACTTATACATTACTATCATCACCTCAAACCACTAATTGTGGTAAGTAATTTAAAACAGGAAGGTTATCTGTCTTCATCTTGAAGAAATTTAGGAGAATCCACGCTTTCCTGTTAAAGGGTGTTGTCCAAAACTGCTCAACAGAAGTCTGCAAAAATAATCTTTCTCATTCTGTTTGAAAAGCAGTGCTTGGAGCTTTTCCCATTAAAAAAGGAAATGGGTTTGTCTGAAGTGCAAAACCTTCGTATTCTTCAAAGAATACAAACAACCAAACAACCTAAACCTTTTCTGGGGGAGTTGAAGGAAGAGAAGGGAAGTGCTTATAACATGGGATGACTGGATTTTTATCTTGATGCCATAAGGAGACTCAAATATGCAGTCTGACTAATAATTGTTTAACTTAGCTTCACTAAAGTAATTAATTTAATACATAAAACAGTTCGATGACAAAGAAGCAGGAATGTCCTGGTTTAAATACAACAATGAAATGAAACTTTCCCAAATAACTCCTAATCTTTAAAGATAAATCTGCTATCTAGGTTTACACTAGCAGAATACAAAATGGTTTCCTGAGATATTCTGGATAGTAACTGTGTGTTATAAAGGAGCTGCTAGACAAGAGCCATTTTTTATTTTAAATTACCTCAGCCAGTCACCTCTCTGCATTCTGAGGTTTCTCTTGTTGCTATTCATTCCCTGGTTTTAAATGCCCTGGGTGGTTTTCATCATCCTGGTGCCGCTCTTCAGAAACACAGGATGCTGCAGGCAGGAATGGAAGATGACCCCGAGTCTGGAGAGGGGCCAGCACCCATATGGCCCCAGAGAAATCTGCTGCTGAAGCACAAGAGGCTGGCTCTGTGTACATGGGTGACACAGCCCCGACTCCCACAGCAGCAGGAGGAGCTGAAGCTGTGTGTGGTGCAGAGGAAGACTCCTGACACACATCAGATTCCTCCTGAGCTGTTCCCCCCAGCTCACACTTCCCTCTTTGCTAATAATAAATGTACTCATCTTCCGCCAGCCGCCCTTTCAGCCAAAGGGAACCCCAACACATTCACACCACTACACAGGAGAGATCGTGTCTTCTGCAATTAAAAAAAAACCCAACAAAACGGGAAAATCTCAGCAGAAGGAGACTACCTCCGTAGGGTGTAAAATGACTAAAAGAAAAGCTAATGAGTGCCCAGGAAGAGGGCCAGCCATAGCTGAGAAGTGTAATCTGGAACTTGGAATCAGGGGTACTTTTGCTGCCAAACATATGTCACGAGCTGTTCCAGTGACTGTCTGTCTGTTCTCCTCGAGGAGCCAGCTCAAGAAGGCAGGCAGGTCCCTGCAAACATTCTTTTCGTTTTGACCTAGAGACTGCAAAGCGGAGGGATTATTCCATTTGCATGAAGACTGTGCTTGAGGCGGTGAGGAAAAACTGCAGCAATGAAATTCTAATCTGCCGATGTATTTATAGCTGAAACATGGCTTGCAAATAAGAATTCCAAAACATTTTAAAAGAGTCTTGCAAACAAGGACAATTTCATACATTTCATATGATTTCATAAAGACACGGCACCATAAAAAATGAATCATAAAACGGGTGACAAAGACAACTGATTAGTTCATCTTCTTCATTTCCTGCCATCGCAAAATTTTTCTCCAGAGTATATTTAAAAGCACATTCTAGATCTTAACAAAATTAGTTAACCCTACAACTCTATGCGATGAAGCAAGAATAAGTGGTTTCTTCCACTAAAATGGTCTAAAAATTAAGAAAGAAAGAAAAAAAGAAATTAAGATCCTTCTTGCCATGGATCTCTTTTTGCTACGAAATCCCAAAATGCACAATTCTGGGTACTGCAGCTGCCAGAAAGTCTGTTCAGGTTGCAGAGCCAGCCCATTTCACAAGGTTATGAGAAGCATGACAGAGGACACTGAAACAGCAAAGGGCTTTAAAGGACTCCAGTGAATGGGAAGTCTAAAATTTTTAGAGAGCAATATATTGAAAATTATTTAGTATAATCAACTGGTCTGACTTCTGCACTTAACTTTAACCCCTTACTCCTACTGCTCACCAAACAACTCGTTAAACAACTTGTAAAAATCCCTGCATTGTGTAGTGGTTCTTCTGACCCCCTGGTCTACAGACATTACAAGTTAAAAATCCACCTCTTCCACCCTCTCTGTGTCACTGTCTTCTTTTTGGGAATGAGACAAGGATCTAACACTTGGTGTATTTAATTACTTCACCAGCAAGCATCTTATTCATATTCTTTGATTTGTTTCAACCTCTTCTGCACTGCTGTGCACGAAAACATTCTCTGACAAACGGACTGAACAAGGTCTCTGCTCACAAGGGCAGTTCACTGCAGGTTTCTCCACCTCACCCTCCAAATACATCCCTGGGGTGCCCCTGCCCTTTCAGCAGAACCCATAGGATCAGTGAACCACAGTCTGAACCCCATGGCTCCTTCCTTGGGAAAAGCTGTAAAGGAAAGGGCCAGGTTCTGCTGATTTCAAGTCAACAGCAATGCAACTCCTTCCCTGAGAGAGAAAAACCCACAGTGCCAGATCTCCACAGTGCATATTTGACAGCGCTCTCGTACATCTTTATTGAGTTTCCACCAGGCACAGAAATGATTTGGAGTGCCCTGGAAATTCTGTAAACAAAGTAGTTCTAAGATTTTGGCTTTTGTTGTGACAAAGCAAAGCCAGAAGACAGGCAGCTAAAAGAAGTTAGAGGTATTTAAAAAGGAGGTATGTCTAGGATATTTCTGTTGTCAGCTTTCATTTAAATCCCTAGACACTGCTAAATAGCAGGCATTCCAGTATGTGAAAAATACATACAGGATATGAATGTTTTTCCTAAGCATGTAAGGGGTTCACAGTCTCTTTCTTAAAAAGAACATTCTTGCTGTCTTTGATGTTGTAAATCTTATTATGTAAAACAGACTGTTGTGTAAAATAAATGATGGCACATGATCCTGCAAGAAGCTTAGTACCCATAAGTCGTTTTAAAGCCAACAGGAGGAAAGGGCACTCGGCATCAAGCAAATTTCTACTGTGAACTTGTGCTAGACAGTTGCTGAATGAAAAACCTTCTGAGAGAATAAAATTTAATGTAAACACAACTTGCCCAAATCACAAGTTGGCATGCTTGAGAGAAAGCGTGAGTGCAGGAAAAAATTGCACAGATCTTTCAATTGCTCAGGAAAGGGCTGAGCTATGAAGAAGATTATTCCTCTTCAAAACCAATGCAGTAAGAAACCAGCTCACCATCAGCTTTGCACTGCAATCCTTAGAGACCCAAGGAGAAGACAGGGGTCTCACAGCCATGGGCGATATACGAAGTCATTGTCATGAGGGGCTCACAAGGTGACTTCATTCAGCAACATCAGCAGCTGTGTGATGACTAAAATGGAAGCTCTTGAACTCCAGAACCATGGACACCAGCGGCAAAGCTTCCACTGGTGCATGGAGGAGCATGTTTAAGGAGAATGCTGTATTGTCTGTGCAAACTGATGGACTGATTTCACTCTCAGCTGATGCTGAGCTTGGAAGACAAGCTGTCGCATGGCAGCCTTGCCTCCAACGTGCTCGTCATGCTCTCCTCAGAGTCAGGGATTTTCAGTGGCATAACAGTAGCTAATCCTCTGTGTTCTGCCAAACATCTCTCTTCTGTAGAGTCTACAAAGAGGCACAATTAGAACAAGTTGCTCTATTAAGAACTGGAGTAGAGCCATCAATTCATTTTTACTGTCCTCACAGGGCCAGCACTGGTAATGGCTGTCCCCCTTCTGCTGCAGTTGGCCCAATGTGGGAAGATGACTTGAACAACCTACCAAATTGTCCATCTTTTTCTCTTTCCTCTAACAGGACCCCAGACACTTTCTGAAAGGATAAATATTGTGAATCCTCACCTTCAATCTGGGCCACAGCAGGAGACCATGACCCTGCCACAAGCAGTGAACTGGTATTTACCCTGCTCCATGGAAACAACTTACGCCAAGCAGATATTTATTTTTAGCTGGCCACTTGGCATAAAAATGGTCACATCATGTTTATTTGCATTTTTAGCTTAATTACCTCTAGCCTCCTGTTATACTTGAGGGAGTTCTAATAAGATGTTAAGAGAGAGGCCGTTCCCTGCCTACATTGCCTCAGGTTAGTTCGATGCCCCATTAGCCCATCTCATGGCTTCTCATCTGAAAGCTGCGTGGGCGTCCGGAAGTCAATGTAAAGAAAAGCACTGAGGCTGAGGGAATAGACCTCGTCTTCCTGGACCTTACGTATTCAGTCAGGCATTTTTAGCTGGTAACAATATCAGAGTTAAAGCCTCACCCCAATTAAAATATTAATAGATACCACCTACTCAGATAAAGAATTCTTTTAATCGTAGTTACTTTAGAGAAAGTAGACAACCCAAACATATTACACTACTTATCTTAGGAGACTACCTTCTTCCATGGTGTTTTTACTAGGTGGTAGAAACTATCACGTTTTGTTATTTGAACTCTTACACAGCAACTCCCCGATACAACAAAGGTACTTTTTTTCCTCTCCTTTCAGTAATGGAATCCTTTCTGGTTCTACTGTGGTTACAGATCCCATTCAATGGTGCTTACAACCAAGACTAAGCTGCTTATAACTGGTATTTCCCACAGAGAACCACAGCAGGAATCGACTTTGTTCCTCATCTATTCTCCTGGCTCTGTGAAATAACTAACCATCCCCACCACCTTCTCACCTTTCGCGTACAGACCAAGTGGGAATAGCAGAAAACATGCCATGTTTAATCTTCACTGTCCTATTGTTCAGCAATGAATAACTGAACTTGCGAGCTCAGCTCAGGAAGGAGCGAGGAGGAGGTTCTTTGATCTGCAGCAAGCAGAACATCCTCGCTCCCAACCACCACAGCACCAAACCCAGAGCTGTGCTGACTGCTGTCCTTCTGCAGGGCTCGGGATGTTATTCCAGTGTCCCTCAGCTTGATGCAGGAGGAAATGGCAAGATGGGCCAGGAGCCCAGTGCTCTGGTTCGTGACTTGGCTCGTGAATGCAAACGTGAACTGCTCTGCCAGCCAGAGCCTGCACACTCAGAGCAGCCGAGGAGCAGTGCTGCTCCCTTCCTCCAGCTCTGATGGTCTCCGAGAGAGCAGAAGGGGCCACCGTGCCTTCAGCTGCCATCTCCACATTTAGGGAGGGGACCTGGGCAATAGCCCACAAGCCAGAACAGAGATTGCTGTGGTTTCCACCCTCTGCAAATAATCCAAAACTTCTCCTCTGCCCCACCTGGCTGTGAGAAAGGAGAGAGAGGAACGTGGCAGTGAGCAGGGGACAACTTTCTGAGGACAAGATCCAGTGGTATATGTATTCTCTGTATTCTGACAAGGGTGGTAACACCACCCTGCTTCCCAAATTACAACATGTATATGAGTTAATTTCCTTATTTTAAAGCTCCCTTGATTTCAAACTATTTTTAAAATAACTATGATCAAGAATGTGAAAGTACCGTTCTAAGCCTACTGAGGTGCTTGTTCTGCATACAATGCACATGTCTTTCCAGAGAATTCACCTTATTTACTAAGGTATTACAAAGGAAAAAAAAAAAACCCAAGCAGGGACGTGGCAGCCCCATGTTCTTTCATTCATTTGAAACAAACCCACTTCCAAAGTTATATATTTAAGCATCACTTGTAGGACAACCCAATTCATCCACATAAAACACTTATTAACTGCTGTTAAGTCAACAGATTTATAGATTACCAGTTCATTATTTATGCCAGTAGGAGAAAAATAACAATCAAGATGCATTTAACAATCAAGATACATTATTCAAAGTATAATTGCACACACAGGGTGTGACCTTCACAATAAGAGGCACCTCTAGCACCAAGTGGTTTGGGTGTGAACAGGCAACAAAATCACTAAAACCCAAACATTCCAATAAGCCAAACCACCAGCAGCACGGCTCCCTCCTGGCAAATAGGTATTTTTCCTCTTGTAATTATTTAAGGGGAAAGAAATACAGCACTCACTCCAATCACACGGAGGGGTTTGAAAATAAATTTTTCATCTTTATCACTCCAAATTACCTCTCCATCCTCCCACACCCTCAGATCCATCAATATAATGCTTTATGTTCTTCCACAAATCTTGCATGCTACTTTCTCTTGAGTAATCTCTGATGGGATCTAAAAATCATACAGAACATTTTGCTTCATGCAAACCACCCCACGTAAACGTTTTGATAAACTGCAACATGTGCAACATTTCTGAGACAAAACCTAGTAATACAAATATATTCCTGTTTCTTTTTAATTCTCTATTTCTTTTGACTCAGAATTAAACTGAATGGTGTAGTAAGGGGAAACACTTCTTAGACATCATTAAACTGTTTTGCAGTGTTTTTGAAAACACAAACATAGCAATGTTGAAAACAGAGACTAGTAACACTAGCCAATGCTGTTACTGAAACACAAGGCAAAAATTAGTTTCAAACAAGTTACTCAAAGGAAAAGTAAGATGAACATTTAAAATACACTCCAGAAAACAAATACTTTCATGTTTCTCTTTCTTATCCAGCTTTCCTGGATATTTCTGCAATATTAGCAGTAATACAATTTAAATATCTCAAATGGAAAATAATCGGGGGTTTTTTTGACACATGAATTAAAAAGGACTCATTGGTAGATAGCACGAAAATTCAGGTGGGGACATTATAATACTATGATCTTCTGCAATGTGTCACACAGCGTAGCCGTAAGTATAACACAAAAATCACCAGTTTAAATGGATGACTACAAAGCAGCAGACACGTTGAGATTGGCAGAAATGCATATAAATGTAATGAGAGCCAAAATCTGCCTGCTTAGTTTCTGGGAGCTGGTCAGACATTTATGCTAATACAGAACAACCTTGGATATGTGAATGTCACAGAGACACAGGATGTGTGTGGAGAGTTGAGGTTTTGGATAACCGAGGTAATTTTCAGAGTAATTAACTAATGTCAGGGGACATGACCGTGTTCCAAATAACAGGGAAGGTTAAATAATCGAATGCTGCTGTCTTACCACTTATCTTACTGAATACTGTAAAGGTTTTTATTGAAAAGCTTTTACTGAAAAGGAGTTCAAGATCAAATGAGAAGAGAGACCATTAATTTCACATGCGAAAAGCACCACTACAAGGTATTTTGTGCCAAACCACACAGTGCTCGTCTGCCAGACAACAGAAAAGTGGTTTGTACCTTGAAAAGTGAATTCCTCCCTCTGAAGAATTTCCCATGCACATCCTCCCTTCGGCAGCAGCAGCTACCCAGCTCCCAAACCCAGAACAAGACCCGAGGGTAAGAGCCCACCAGCTTTCCTTTGCACCTCCAAAACCAAGGCTCCCTGCGTCACCCCAAGTGCTCAATTTGCTGGTCTCAGCCTCATCCTGCCCTTCAGAAACACCTGCAGAGGCTGGGATTTGCTGGACCAAGGCTGTAAATGTTACTCAGAATAACAAAAGCTGATCAGGAGCAAGCTGGGTGATGGAGCTTTGCCAACAGGCAAAGTTAATATCTGCTCTAACCAAGCACAAATTCAGCCTGGACCATGCATGATACTGCAACTGCAAGCCTGGCCTTGAGGCCAAAATTCTCTCCGTTTCTCTCCAACGCAAAAGTCTGTGTTAAAAGAAGAGTGTGTGTCTCCTGGGCCATGTTCCTGCACTGGAGAACACATTCCCATCTGTGGCTTTACACATTTGAAATGTTTCCTGTAGTTTTCAGCTCACATCACAGGGTGAGTGCTGCAGCCTTCCTTCTCCCTCCACTTTTGTTCAGCTGCCTCCCTCGCTCAGTATTCCCGAAACATTTGCAGTAATGGCAGCAGAACAGCACCTACACCATTGTGCCTATTTTATAAGGCAATAATCCACTTCCCTCCTTGAGATAAACTACAAGGGGGAGCAAGAGCTGGGTTATTGGCTTGTAAAGCAGTGTGATGATAGTGTTATTGTCTAAATTAATGTCATTTAACGCTTTATACCACAGTTGCAGAGGTCCCACCTCAAGCATTAATAATGCATTTTGCTTTTTAACATGCCACATGGGAAAAGACTGACTTCTGACATCTAAGGATTGCATCAGTAAAACATAACTAATTGGAGCAATCTGCAAGAACAAAATAGGAGACCTCAATTGTTCCTAAGAACAGTTCAGTCACTTCACCCTCCTACCCCATCTTAACCTCTCCCCTGCCCTCCCAAACACAGCCTTTTTTGTTCTTTTTGTTATTAATTTCTGAACAGTATGAGGAGCTAAAAATGTAACTTTCTCACACGCCTTTTCTGTGCTAAAATGTCTATGCATTACGTCTCCTGAGCTACCTTGTTTCATTAATGCATTCTACCCCCTTTATCAGTGTAAGAAACTGAAGCTTTACAAAGAAAAAAAGAAGACATCAAATCAGGCCCTGCATTGCTAAGACACAGTAAACAAGTCCTTGGCTGATAAATTTGCTTATGACAATATTGGCAGTAATTTGATTCAAATTCCAGCAAAGTCAATTTTGAATTATAGCAGCCAGGGACACAAAGTAGCTGCTTTTCTTAGCTGTTAACCCCATAAAAGCTACTTTTTTGAACCATAACATAAGTCCAGCACATTTCCCTGGTGGTGCAGCTTAAACCAGTGATCAGTATAAGTGAAGCATGATAAATAGCTGCTGCACTACACCCCCATCAGCTGAAGTCTGCACAGGTCTAGCTGTGGAAACAGAAAGGTCATTCATTACTCTGTGTGAACAAACAGACGGCACATTTGTGATAAATAATAGCTATTACAGAGCTACAATACACACTGAGCCTTTCTGCTCCGTGGCTGTGCATGACTTCCCCTGTGTTACTCTTGAAATATAATTATTTTAAATTGGCTTCTGTGATAAAGACCCCCATACCTCTCTGGATTAAACCCATAAACCCAAGTATGGATATATATGTGTGTGTGTACATGTATCTGCCCACACATGTATTTTTAAAACCGTTTGTTTGGTTATGGCAAGCAGAGCACAAAGTCATTTGTCTCATCTACTAGAAAACAAACAGGATCCAAGTGGCATATTTGCTTTTATTTTTACTTCTCTCATCACTCACGATGTGGATCTCAGGATTGTAATAGAAACAGTAATTAGTCAGCCAACCTCTGGTCAGGGAGCTCCTAAGATGTCAGTTCTCACTGATTGCTTTGAAAACCATTTCAAACAAGCAAACAACATCCATGCATGGTTTTCCTTCCATCCCACCTCATCTAGAAGGGCAGGTTGTCCCAGTGCAGTTTTCACTGGCTGGCTGATCTTTGAAATAAAATATAATTTCTTTTTGAGTATGAAAGGCTTTATTGAAAGTTCAAACCTGAGAGTCATTCTGACATGGGGAAAGGACAGATCATCCTAACTCTCACAACATGAGCAACTGCAAAAGCCATATAACACTGAGACTTCTCATCACACTGAGAAACACTGTACTTCCCAAGTGTTCCCAGCAAAATAAAGGGATTATTTGAGACCTTGTTTATGAAGTAAATCACAGCCACAGGAATTTAATATACTAAAATACATTTTCTGCTTATCAACCTTTGTCCAGCATCAACCACTGGGAAGCATCTGCAGTGCTTTCTGCTGCTCTCTCTTGCAGGGGCACAAAGAGGGAAACTCCCCTGTAATTATACCAATTTAATTTACAAATCCACCAGCTGTACTGACCTCTGAAGATCCCACCTTGCTGGGCTTCTGCTACCTGTGCCACAATCTCAGCCTTTTGCGGCAATGCAGCACAAGGTCGGTGCGCAGTAACTTTTTCAAACCATACCAAAAACCTGAAGGATTTTTAGAAGTGCTGGGGATCAAATTGTCCTCTCTCACCACCACACCTAGCTGCATGTGCTCAGCCTCACAGCACTGCTGGTACTTCGGGAGCACTGAGTGTGATGCTGCAGGCTCTGCTGGCTCCCAGCCCTGCCCTCGCCCTGCTCAGGAGGAGCAGCCACGGCCGCACACACACGGGAAATTAACCACTCACCCCATGAATGCAAGGACATGAACGCTCGAGTGCATGAATTGATCACAGGAAGAGTCCAAGCAGTGATGTGCTCCCATATTCAGCAGGAAATTAACTCTCCTGCATTTCCATCCCAGCTCCCTGCTGAATATGCAGCACAGCAGCAATTAACTTTTACAGAGATGGGGAGGAAGGAGGAAAAAGGGTGAAAGTTCTGAACTTTCACCAAACTTGGACCATTAATCACAATCTGTAAATTCAGGTGAAGAGACCACAGAAGCAAATGATTCCCTGTAAATTTCAATTCTTCATTTACATGGCAAACAGAAAACACAAGTCGTAACTCACAGCAACTGGAGTGCAAACTATCAAATTAGCCCAATAGAGTATGTCATTGTGCAGCTTCGGAAACAAACAACAGCCAGCCACGAAGCCTCCTGAAAGTCAGAGATATTCAACTGAGCACACTACACAGTGTGCTGGGATGAGTGCGGTGATTACGGGGAGTAATGGCATGAATAGCAAAATGATACAGAGCATTTATTTCAACCATGGAAATCAAGGAAGCCTGCAGCAATTTAAATTTCAGGCTTTGCAGCTAAAGGCAAAGCAAGCTCTATGAAAAAAATTCCGAACACAAAGAAAACCAGAGCTGCTTACTTTCCGATAGGTTTATATTTTTCTGGTTCTATGTGGAAATGATACAGAAATTTGAAAAACAATGTGCAATTGCAAAACCTTCTGATAGCTACATATAGTCTTTTTTATTTATACGTAGAACATACATGTCAGATATACTGCCAGAGCATCCCTGCATGTATGTGTGCCTGTACACAAGTGTACACAACTGGCTTGGACTCATAACTATGTTTTTGGGGGTTTTTTAAAGCAAAACACGTTTTCGATGTGTAATTGATGGAAAGGCTTTCAATTATTTTTTCTCCCAGATTCCTTTCTGCACGTCTCTGCAGACAGTGCTGTAACATGAAGTTCAAAGGAACAGGAACATTTGCCCAAAATACGGAGGCTTCCAGCCCCATGTTCAGCCCTTAAAACCGGACCTTGCTACCGAGAAGGAAGTGATTGTAAGATCCAGCTTAAAAGCACCAGACCTTCAGGAGGCTGAGTGTCCACATGCAGTGTGATTTGTCCTGAGCAGAGGGGTGGGAACAGCTTCTGGGGCAGCCTCCCAGGACAGCCACCAGCACAGACACTCTCCCAGCTCCCTGCCTGCACGAGGGGTCACAATCATAGATCCATTCCTTTCTACCCCAAAACAACACCCCCAAGCCTGTAGGCACTGGGTGGGTGAGGTACACTGAATATTCTCCAGTTGAAACTCTGATTCCTTCAACAGGAGCTAAATTTCAGGAAGGTTTGTTTTCCCACAAGATCTGCCTGCCCAGTCCAGGTGCTTACAGCAGAATGTTGCTCACTGCAGTTCAGGTCCTCAGCTGAGAAACCTGGCTCTGCATCCTCTGGTGAGAAAAGTCAAACCTTGGCATTTTCTAGGACATATATATTACTACAGTAAGAGCACAAATTATTTCTTGTTCTAGAAATGCCTCTCCCCTCCCGCCCTTCTTAAATCAAGCTGTACAAACATCAGGGGAAAAGCAACAAGCGCAAGGGCTAAAAGATTTTTCATGTGACTGGTCAGCCAGAAAAGGTTTTACCTGTCAGGAGATTTGAAGACTCCAGGAAAGAAAAAAAAAAAAAAAAAAAAGAAAAAAGAAAAAAGAAAAAAGAAAAAAAAAAACCATCAAATCTCCTTGACACCTGAAAGCTACAGACAAGTTACACAAACAAAACCAAAAAACTTCTAAAGTGTGAAAAACTCCTCCACATTATTTAAGAGTAACAAATCTCTGGGCCCAGCCCTAATGGCACAGCAGCTTTCAGGGTCTCTCACCTGAACTATCTCCTTTCTTGTAAATGCCTGATTTATACTTCTTGTCTGACTGGGCCCTGGAAAGATTCCTTGGAGGCTACAAAGGATCTTCCTTTCACTTGCTTAAAAAAATTATTTGCAGAAGTAATGAGATGCTGTTCTGAGAGTTTCTTTTCGGAAAGCTCTCCGAGGTGCAGTTTGGGGGTCAGAGCTGCAGCCCTGATCCGCACTCTGCAATCACACTGATTGCAGCAACCTCAGGCACTGAGATGCAGGGAGCAGCCTGGACCTCAGGGCAGGGCTCTTATTTACATGAAGATCATTTTAAACCACTCCCAAAGGGCAAAGAGCAGCGTAAATGGCTTCTGTGTGGGAGTAAATTACATGTGTACAAAAGACCAAACAATGCCAACAGCACGCCTAGAAAGCGACACGCTTATGCAGAATTGGAAATTACTTTAACCTGTACCTTGCTTAAAATTCCTCATAACAGGCCGTTTGTTTTTTTCCCCAAAGGAACTGCAGACATACTCCTGCACGAACTCTTCTTTAATGAGTGTATTTACCTGGTTTTCAGATCTTTGTTAGAAGAGGGAAGCTGAAACATCCGTATAAATTTTGATGATTTTTCTGGATCAGAAGAATACAGCTATAGAAAGCTTCAGTTCAATCATCTTTCAGGTTATTGCTGGGCAGCACAGCCAGAGGATGTTTATAGACTCCAAAATACTGATTTCGTACCCAATTTCTACACACTTACGAGTCTTGCAAAGTTTCTGAGCTTTCACACTTCTTTTACAAATCAGTATTTTCAAGAGCTTGAACATCTTGGTCATGTTCTGCTTTAAAATAAACTGTTAAACATGGATCCTAATTGAATTTCATTTATTCATTTAACTCAGTTTTTAGTTCACAGCATAGGCAAAGCTGAGAGGACTGAATCCTTCGTGCCCCAACGCAGAGAAATCCTTCCAAATATGTGCTTTGACTTAGCAGCCCCCTTAGTTCAGTGGGATTTGCAATCACCACAAATACTCATTTATTCACACCATTGAGGGTGAGCCAATTTATCCACTTGACAAGCCATGGCCAGAATGCCCAGGTGAGGCACAGATAATACACTGGGATTAGGTTCTGGGCTATTACTCTGATCTGAATGACACAGTTACAGCAACACAAGCGTAGAGAGGAAAAGTTAACAGAGAGACAAAAAAATCCTGGATGAAGGTGCATGCCATGAAATCTAAGTGGGTTAGGTTTGCTTATTCCCAAATCCTTTCATTCAACAATCAAAACCTGGAAGAAAGAAGCTTTTTTGTTTGCCATTAGTGGGGCTGGTTTGTTTTAGGAGTAAAATAAATTACACTGAAGAACAGTGCTGGACCACGACTTGGCATAACACCAGCTTTTAATGGTACTCTGAATGGCTCACACACTTTCCTTTCAGTCCAAGTCTCTTGATACTCCTTTGGAGTTTGTTCACAGATTTCTTTCCTTTCCCCTTTTTTTTTTTTTTTTTCTTTTTTAAAGAGGCCTGAGGATTTAAAAAGTTTGCTATCTAAGTCATCTCTACATGATTTGGGTGAGTGAGCCTTTCATTTCCAGTCCTTTTTAGAAATAAAAACTACCTAACAGAACCCAGTTGAATCTGGAGTGGTATTTGCTGTTTGATCAACTAGAGATGTAGAATAGGGAGCTCTGACAATGGCAAATTGACTTTCTGCTTGGGGTAACTCGAAGTTCAAATTAGCACTGAAAGAAGCTGAAGTAAGGAGCAGAAGTATGGTCTGCTGGTTAAAGCAGGGGCTGGGGAGACAGCACTGCAACACTGAATTCCCAGCCTTGCCAACGACTCACTAAAAACCTGATTCCACAAAGCACTTGCAAATGCTCAGGCTGTGGATAAAAATTATTGCACTCCCTGAAGAACCTCACCAACTCCAAGCCTGGATGACTTGTATTTGATTTAACTTCTCTGTACCTCAGCCTGTGGTGTATGCAGTAATTCATTTAATCTGTAATACGATTTGAGATCCCTGAATAAATATGCAATCCCCATAAATATTAATACTTTATTATTAAGTAAGTGCTTCTTGCTTGTAACTGACCTAGTAAGTTCTGAAATATCTGCTGCTGACATCAGTGAGGAAATTTTTAAATTTATATGAAAACCTGTTAGCAAGTTCAAAAGGTATGAGAAATCCACCGCTTTGCTCCTTTTACAGCAAATTTTACCATACCGCTGCAAACCCCTGAAACATCCATTTTCCATGCTGCACTTTTTCTCAAACACTTTCAAACCTAATTCTAAAAACCCAAGACACAGGAACAGTTCTGGCCCTCCAGACCACCGACCAATGCGATGAACAGCCAAATCTGTCATTGCTCCTGCTCTGTCCAGCACCCCATGATGTCCCAGGAATAAAAGCGCAGATGAAACGCACTGACAGTGTCTTTCATTCCCCTCGCTTCACGCAGATTTCCAGAGCAGCACAACACATTGGAGCAGCAGCTGGAGGGTTGCTGGACACATAACTGCACTTCATAAAATAGCATCTGACCTCCTGCACTCCCAGCACTAGAATGCTCTTAATGAGCTGCAGCCTGGGAATGGCTGGAGATTCCTAAAATAGTCAGTTAATGAAGACTGACAGGCACCAAACCGTGACAGCCAGGGGAGCAGGGGATGTGGCAGCCAGCTTGGGATTAATGCAGCACACATGGCCAGGGCTGCTGTCAAACCTCCAGCGCTCTTCCCGAGCTGTAAGGCCTCCATAAAACTAAAACAAACAAATAAGAACCCCTCCCTGCAATAACGTTTATTTCCTAAGATACTTTTGTGACATTAACAGTTCACGTCTAATGACTCAGTGGGTACAAAGAAATCACTCACAGCATCCATGTGTTTACATAACAGCCACTCTCAAAGCATGTTCATTGCCAGAGGTAACCAAGAACCTTTACCTCAGTATCTCTTACAAGAGGCAGCAGATTTAAACAGCATCAGTGTGATCCTCAATCATAAAGGCAAAAGTAAATAAATTAATGAAAATAAAAAAATTAAAATCAAGGGTCACACAGACATATGCTGCTCCAAACTTCCCACTGAGATTATTACAATTCAAGACATGATAATGCATAAAAAGAAATACATAATTTCAAAGTACTGCAGCTGCAAAGTGTGTTAGTTATAGGCACAGTAGATGAGAGAAAAAGACCTCTGTTATTAATCAGAATTCATATTTAAGAAACAGTGGTTGTTAAGTAACTCCCCTGAATCCTAATCACAACCAGGAGGGTACCAATTATTCTGACTCTGTTACTATTCATTAATATCATGCTGAAATCTTATTTGTTTTTACAAGCTGGGGTGGGAGATGAAGGAAATCAACTTTAAGGGGGCTGCTCTTCTTTTTTTCTGAAGTGCATCTGTACCTGAACCAGCTGAACCCACAGAGATCAGGCAGTGAGGATACAAACAAGAATCCACATTAGACTAATTGGAAGGTCAGGTAAACAAAGCTTCATTGCCATAACAAGAAGGTATGTTCTTCCTTGCAGCCTTGCCATTAGTTTTATGCATCTCTTGCTCTGACAACAAATGAAACCTCTGCTGAAATGAAAGAAATATTATTATATAGTTCCCTACATATTACTTTCTGAAAGGCTTTGCCCCCTTCAAGATTGACCTAAGGCTTAATTAAAGCTACATGGAGAAGCAGAGAAAGGTCTAAAGCTCCAAGCCTGCAATGGCTAGAAAATGCTACATCTGATTTTCAGTATAATGATATTCTCTTATCAGCACAAGCAAAACAACAACAAACATGAGCTGTAATAATGGTCAAAATGTGTTAACGCACTGTGGGGAAGGGTTTTCAGTTTTGCTTTTAAGCCTCTGCCATTTTGGAAGGTAACCAAAGTATAATTCCACTTCCCTTGATTGACAAAGCCTGCTATACCTTTAATTAAATCTGTGACTGTACGCCACCTTTTCAGTAAGAATAAGGAATTAAAAATTGATTTTCTAGAGGAAGAGCCCCTTCTCCCTACTGACAAACAGTATAATTTTTTTATAAATATATATAGCATGATTAGCTGAGATCATGTGTATGGCATTTCCAGAATAAAACTAATCAGTGTTACATGCACTCCATCACTGCTCTATTTGCATTTTCTCCTGGAAGGCTTCCAAAGAAAGATGAAAATCTTCTTAGAAAGAGGCAAAATGCCCTTAATGTCTACCCCTGAGCGGGGCATCCAGCAGAAAACCACAGAGCCAGCGCCTGCCAGACTGAAATTCCCTATTTCCAGTGGAGCATCGCTGGACGTCACAACCTGCAGAGCACACGTGGCGAGGGCAGGTCCAGCCAGGCTCCTGCAGCCGTGGAGGCAGAAACACAGGAGATTGGCAGCTCACAGTTCACACAACCTGAGCCTCTCCCTCCTGGAGCTGCATCCAGGGAGGAGTTCACCCTGAGTATTTGCGCTGTGGAGCTTCTCCAAGAGGTACCATGTGCCCAAACGCACCAGGACAGCCACGGCCATGCCCTGACCCCACTTTAGAAGAGATGTGCGTTCTGCTAACTCCTCTTCAAGCTTGTGACAGTCAAATGACAGTTTGGAAGGTCAATAGTTCAGAAGGCAATTTTGGAAATGCAGTTGCTGTATGTGTGTCAGCATCTGGGATCTTATGGTTACAGGAGGAGCTTACCAATTTCCAGCCAGAAAATGGGACAGAGGAAATAAAAGTCAATCCTTCCAGGTTTCACAGAAAAGCTAAATAAATGCCACCCAAAAAGAATTAGCAAACAACTCAAAAGAAAAAAGCAGAGGATTATTTTCCTTCCTTCCTCTCAATAGTGAGGGTTTTAATACCAGTCTCCTGACAGACCAGGCTTTTCAAGGATTAGGGCTGAGAGAGATTCCTGAATCTGAATACTTCCAGCCTCACTGGAGAGATGAGCAAGATACCAGAAGGAGGAGGGAAAGTTTTCAGGCATCTTTCACCTTCATCATGGGATTGCCAGGTCTGCAAAGATCCCTCTATTTCCATGAGTACCTATGGGGATAGACAAGGACAGGGCAGGAGACTCCATAAATTGTCTCAGAAGAGGAGAACACAGGAGACTTCATCCCAAGCAGCAGTGAAGGTCACTTAGGACACAGAGGGAGGGCTCATTGTGCCTCTGCTTCCACTGGTCCTCCAGAAGACTCCACTGCAGCCTCAAGTGAGCATCTTTGGGGGCAGAATTCCAGGGTTCAGGGAAAAATACTCATCAGCAGGCCCATCACAGAGGGGAATGGGACAAAGTTTGGTGCTTTAGCCATGTCCTGACAGAAAACATTTCCTCCTACAAGCAATGACAAGCAGTTGTCAAGTGACAAATATGTCATGAGTATCAAATGTCAGATTCAAAG
The DNA here is from genome assembly GCA_036630365.1 of Acanthiza pusilla. Taxonomy (NCBI): domain Eukaryota; kingdom Metazoa; phylum Chordata; class Aves; order Passeriformes; family Acanthizidae; genus Acanthiza; species Acanthiza pusilla. Next base: position 7,845,570 of record JAXCHO010000001.1, read on the forward strand.
GGTGTGAAATAACCCTGACATCAGCTTTAAGTATGAAGCTCCCTAAGGCATGTTCTGGGGGATCTTGTAAGCATTATTTGCTGAATTTTGAACAAACAAAATGCTCTGGAAGGCTTTAGAGGGTGCATAGAAGGCAACTTGTACATGCAAAACTGTTCTCACCGAACAGCAATGACATTTCTGCATAACAAACTAGGCAGGATTCAAAATCAAGCTCATACAAAGGGAACCTTTGTGATTTAAACATTAAGTGCCATTCCTCTTTGTCAAAAGAGGCAGAAAAAAGTATCATTTATTAACCTATCCCTGTCATGAGCTTTGCTATTGCAGCTCATGACTGTAGGATCTGGGAGCTCTTCCACAGAACCAAATTGCTGCAGAGAAGTGGACAGGAGACTTCAAAAGCTTTTTCAAGTTTCAACTCTGTCTGAAGTAGAATCATCTTGGCCAGGGAAGAAGGAAAAGTCTGATGCAACTGCTTTCTTGCTAATGGCAAAAATACCTGAAAAAAAGAGCTTTACAGAAAATGCTGAGCATGGCTGGACTTCAGGTTTTCCAACCTCCTCAAGTTTATAAATAACAAGGTACATATTGAGCTGCTATAACCAAGAGGCTCTCCTGATAACTGCAGGGAGCTAAACACATCAAGCTCTAGACTAGTTAAATAAAAATATGGTTTATCTGAGAAACTTAGAACTTGGCAGCTGAACAGAAAAAGCATCCTCACACCATTTTTGAGGTAGACGGTGAAGGGGATAGATCAGAGGGAGGAGGACCACACTGTATATATTATAATACATGAATCATGATCCAAAAATACGAAAACTAAAAGAGTTGAATGCTTCCTAATTTTAAAATCTTAATGATGTTGAAAAAAGTTCACTCATGAACTACAATGACCCTCAAAACTCGCCATGATATAATACTTCATGTGTTCTCAGGTATTACTTTTTTTTTCTTCCCTTAACAGATTGTCAAATTATTTATTTCCAGATATTATGCTAAATTATTATTTTCATTCCTTGAGGCACTTTTATTGTGATCTTCAGTAAAGCAAAGTCAATATTTGTACTGCATTAGAAGTGACACAAACACACATGAATGAAGAAGTTGGAAAGAGGTAATCAAAATTAAAACTTAATCTGCACAAAGGACACTCCCTAAGACATCCTTACTGATACCCACTGAGCCTGCCCTGTTCATCAGGCTCAGCCCAGCTGTGCTGATCCCACTGAATTCCACAGCATCCCTTTGCCACAGCTCACCAGTGAATCCTAAAAATGGCTTATCTGCATCCCAGCAAGGCCAATGCCCTGACTCCCCACAGGGGCAGGGTTCTGCCATGGCACCACAGATCTGTCACCTATGTGAGGTACACAGAGCCCCTTGCCATTCAGAACAGGCTCAAAGCAGCAGGAAACTTTATTCACGTAATTCTCAAGTCAAATGGATGTCAGATGTTGCCTAAAAGCTAATAATCTGGATTTGCACATCTCCCTTCCCTCCTCGAGGAACCAGCCACCACATTTTCCAAACGATCCCACAGTCCACTTTAATATTCAATCCAATATGCATAACATAATTAAATTCCCGATCTACTCCCTGGGGTGTCTAAGCTCATCTACTGGAGCCTGCAATGATTTACAAACAGGACATACTGAATGAGAAAAGGCTACTAACAGAGCAGTTCTGGCAAGTGTTTTTTCCTGAAGATAAGGAGGTTGAGACCCCAGTTTCCAGCCCTTCTCTGTGCTGGCAGCTGTCATCCTCGAGCACTGCCTCCAAAAGATGCAGGATACTGTCTAGATAGATAATACATCAATCTATTAAGCAGCAATGACAAATACTAACTTGTTTCATTACCAAATTAATATGCACATTTGTGCAGCTTAGCACACGTCCTGTCACCATGTCAAAGCTATTTCTGTCAAGCTCAAAATAGTCAGAGCAGAGGCTCCTCTGGTCAGAAGGACACACAGGAGAGAGACAAGCAGCCCCAACTCGGACTCCCCTATTACCACTGAACTTAAAGAAGTTAATGTCAGGGCAATAAAGGAAACTGATTCAGATTTCCTGTGCTTGTTTCTCAGGCACGTGTGCACGTGCATGATGCCCTCAACACAAGTGACACCAGCACGCTGTACACACACTTGAGCAACTCCAGGATCAAGCTCTTAGTTAGCAACCTGACAGGATGAGACTTTATGTATTAGTTTTTAGCATCTCCCCCTTCATTCCACTTCTCTTCTGCAAGCTGCAATATTTAATGAACAAAAGTATCTCTTCTTTCACTCTGCAGCTCATCTCTATAATGACCTGTTACAAGCAGTGAGATTCTTCAAACGGCTAAAACTGCCTTTTTTTTCAAGGGGTTGGCAGGTTTTGATTTTTGAAATCAAACAATTAGGTTTCTACCAGAAGTTCTCTGCACGCAGGAAGGCAGCCAGCAGGTCATTTAATTATTTATCTGCCAGAGGTCTTTTAAGGTGACTCTTGAAATATCTGAGCATCTCCATTTGAGAAAGTATTGATTAAGACGAAGTCATTAACAAGTGAATGTGTAACTGCAGGAAGAACCTTGGCAGGTCTGTAACGCACACTCAGGCACTCAAAAGAGCTTTAAAGAGTATTTTAAAATAAGTAAACAAATCTTTTTTTTTTTTAGTATTAGACATCTAAAATACAATGAAGTGGTGGTTGGGGTTTTTTTCTGCCTAAAATTTTTGACATAAAACTCCTTTAAGTCTGTCTAGACTAATTGCCAAGTATTACACATTATATGATTAATCACACTGAATGTTCTGAAATTTTCCTATGTGTATATGATTAGGTAATGATATTTTTTTCTGTAATTAACTGAGAGCAGTCTCCTTTCTATTTCCTTAAAGGTATTGATGAATTACATCAAGGGTATCTTCAAAGATAGATCTGAAATACAAGCCAGGATACTGTTTTTCAGATTGAAAGATGTGGTTTCTCTAAAGCTGAAAAACTGCTTTAATGTGGAGCCACTTAAAACCAAAGCTCAGAGTTAAACCAAGGAAAAGGAAAATGTTCCAAAACAGGAAAACCACCAGTTACATTCATGAAGGTATTTAAACACCTAATTCTTATTTACACATTAGTTGTTCAAATACAAAATGAACTTAGATTACAGAGACAGGGAAGGGGCTACCAGCTGCGTCCAACAAACACATCATTTTTTTTTTAACATTCAAGAAAATGTTGCTCTGAGTTTTGTACAACTATTGGGCTGCCTTCTATAAATCATGAGCCTATTCTCATTTCTCAAGCTATCAAGTAAATGGTGTAACGGTGCTCTTTCACTGGTGACAGCATAGCCTTGACCATGAAAAACCGAGAGAAAATGCAGGACTTCTAAAAAATGTTGTGGAAACTTGACAACAGGCCAGGTTGAGGCAGAAGGGGAGGTCATGTAAAGGAGAAGCAACTTTTCTGCCCAGATTTCCATCTGCATGTGAGAAGCGTATGAAGACGTGCTCAAAAGCACCAAGTGCTTTGGGAAAATAATGGCCCTGCTCCTCGCAAAGACTTTGGAGGATATTGCAAAGGTGGAAACTCAGAGTTTACTGAGGCAAAACAAATATTTAATATGATGTTGTCTCTATCTTTCACATCTCAAACTTAGCTTTTTCGCTTCTTTCGTGCCAAGTTCACCTCATCTGGCATATGACCTCCACCAGAAGAAACCTGCTACACTCCCCTCCAGCCTGCCCCAGCAGCAGCCACAGACGAAGGGTTCTGTGCTGTGACCTGGAACTCTCTGCAGCTCAGGTCAGGAAGGGAGGCCTGTTTGTAACAGAACTTTCTTCTGTTGTTCCTTCATTTTGTGCTGCAATTTCCTGGCAATCAGTGCTCTTCCCTTCTTTGTTTTAAGCCTTTCCTATTTTGAAACAGGGACAGGTAGTGGGTGTGCTGTGCATAGGAACCGTGTGGGGTACCCACCCAGCAGTGGACAGGCTTTTCATCAAGAACAAATCATAATTACTGTCATATTTTGAAAGATCCTCCCTTTCCACCCTAACAGCTTCCTTTGCAGACAATGGACATTTTTAAAAGAGAAGCTACATCTCTGAAATTCAGTGAAAATCACCAGAGTCTTAACTGCCCATGCAGACACACCAGGACAGGGTGCAGGACACTGCTTGCAGCCACGAGCCTCTTGATGATTTTGCTCATGCTGTCAACCAATTTACCAGCACATCCTGCAGCCATCTATTTTGGGAAGATGTATTACTGTCTCTTGACACACAGAGGCAGCACATATAAAGGTTAGGGAAGGAGACAGAAAGTCACCACTGCTGGGCTCCACTGGCAGCTTTCTGCTGCCTCTTCAGTGGTGGCTGGGTCAGGTGTTTAAACCTGTGGTTTTAAATTCTGGTCGGCGGAACACCAATTGCAGAAGGAACATTTGCTGGTTGATGTCCTGAGAAATTGGCTGGCCAAGTACTGCTGGCTCTCCTTGTTCCCACACATGTATGAGGGATTTACTGCCAAGGCAAAGGCAAAAAGGCATCAGATATTTTCCTAATTATCCTCTGCATAAAGAGATACTACTGCTGTTTGAAAGTGTCATGATATGGCAAATGGCTAACGCCTGGAATATGGGAATTGTGAACTAATACATTCAGTCATTGGGGAAAAGATGACAATTCTTCCTCTTAAATATTCCAAGCTTCAATTTATTTGTACAGAAAAAAAAGGTACATTTCTGACATGCCTAATGGAAAGCTATCATTCTTAATTGAGTTCTGTTTGCTCTTTGCTTTGAAAACCACAGGATTTGCAGAAAGAAAAGAAGTGTTTTGTGGCCATAAATGCCTTCCAAAAGCTGAACTGGGAAATAACACAAAGGTTCGAGTAGGATTCTGCTGAGCTGATGTTACACTAGGGTTCATCTGTGCTGATGTGCATCAGCAGTGCTCTATTGATCACATTGATTTTACCCAGCTAAGGGTTTGACCCTCAGTCTCTGAGGAAAACCTAAAGCTAAACAACCTCTAACTAACTAACACCAAACAATAACTATCAAAGCAATAACTATCTTTAAGAAAATAAGAGGGATCAAAACCAATGACCATTCAAGAACAGCAGCACAGGAATAAACAATACACATGCTAAGGCAGACAGACAGGGCCAAACCAGAATAGCTGCAAGTGGGAAGAAAATACAATATACTGAGAAAACATCAGAACTCTGAGGGACTAGAGGAGGCAAGAAAAAAACAGTAAAGAGAAGAAAATGGCTAACCCTGATCCTGAACCAACACAATTTCATCAAATACTGAAGTGCAACATACATCTTCATTATGTTTCTCATTCAAACCAGGAAATCAAGACTAAGGACCACAGTCTTCAAAATCCCTTTTGATACATATTTTAAATCCCCAAATTACTTTCCATCTATCAAACCTTCTGCCAGTAAGAGCACCAGCCCTCTCAGTTTACAGACATGTCCATGCCCTCGCAGGGCTTCAGGCTGAGCTCATTCCACACTGCTCATTGCTCCTGCCAACGCTCAGGACTTGTACTCATCTTGCAACAACAGCTTTGAGATTTGCTCTAACTTCACCACCAGTGACTAACTGTGGCCTGAGGAGCTGCTGAATATGCAGCAATTTGGAGAGTATTTCCTTATACGTACACAGGCCAGTTTACATACACCTACAGCACAGATATAATGCAATCGCAGCTTTGCAATTTGCATGTAAATGATTCTCCTTGCTCCTGCTAACACATAAATGCTACAATCCATGCTGCTATCCAGGAAAAAAGCCACACACAAAAAACACCCCAAAATAACCCGAACAACCCCCCTCAAAACATATCTATATTCACATTTAATCGCCCTGTAATATAATGGAATTCCTTACACATCTCTCCACAGAGCCATTTTCTATTAGAGACAGTGCCATATATCTTTGTTCTGAGCTGAATAACTGATTGTACCCATGTTCTCTCGCACCTCTTCACCAAAAAAGGCCTCTCAGTAGAATCAGCCTGTATTCTATGCTCTGTCAGCATGAAATGACACTGCCAGACACATTTGCTGACCATACAACTGTATCTTCAAAAACACTGAGATGAAATAGATGATCAAAGCAGCCTAAATGTTCAAATATAACTTACTCCCTGCTGTTTGGTCTCATTTAGCTTTGGTCAAATTTTACTGTGACCAGGTTCCAGCACAACGCTGTTCAGGGGCTGTAGGGACAGAGGGTGTCCTGGTGGGTCAGAGAGATGCCCAGCCAGCCTGCTCTCCTCTCCTGCAGCAGCAGCTGAAGAAGCTGTTTAGAAGTGCACGGAAGTGTGTCGTGAGGAATGTTAAAAGGTGCATTCCCTTTAGCACTTGTTCACAGGTGAGTTCTTTCAGTTAGCACCATGCCTTTCTTGAGGTGCAAATACCAGAGCTGCACAAAGCACTCAAGATGCAGAAAAACCAAGGCTCTATGTAGCAGCAATATAAAGTAAACATACAGATAAGCCCTTCAGAGAACTCCTAGTTTAGCCATACTTCACTGTCAGGAGATTGTAATTATGTATACAGCATTCCTATTCTACAATAACATCAATCAGCTCGTGGCTCTATTGCCATCTGATGATTATTTCTGGTAAAAAGAACATTAACCAATTTAAGCCCCTTGTATCGATCATCCTAATCTTACAGGGGATGAGAACACTGAGAGCACTGCTCAGCAGTCCCACAGGACAGCAGTGCTGAAACTCTGCCCGTGAAGCAGACATGGAGGCATTACCATGAAGGATGGCAGGAGCTCCAAAGGTTCTGTTCCGGCCCATGGTCTCAGTGATGTGGCTTTAGAGAGTCCCCAGACAGGCCTCAATATGAGCCTTTAATGAGCAAGTCACAGGTTGTTGTGTCATCTCCTACTTGGGGACACTTTAGTTCACGGATCACTGAAGTGAAAGGCAGTAAAGGCAAACTCTCCAGAACCTCTATTAACCAGCCATCCATGCCCAAATGTCAGCTCCTTTAACCCTTACAGAAGAATTTAAACCCTCCCCATTCTCACTGCCCTCTTCCTGCTGGTGGAAAGGAACCTGTATCACAAATGTGGCACCCCTTCCCCCCATCCTCCTTTAGCCACCAATAGATGACAAGAATGTAAAAATACCATTAATAACTAGTTTGCTCACTGTAATTAACACCTTTGCAGTCTCCTTTCCAGAGAGAAATTGGCATACTTAAAGAAGGCTCAGCAAGGTGTTACTTACTTTAGGCAAAAGAAAACATTAAAGCTTTATGTGAAAAAAAAATTATCTGTTCTCTCTCATGGCTCTCAAATACATTTTACAGCAGTGACTTTCCAGCCTCCGTTTAAAAACCAGAAAGAACTTTAAAAAAAATCCATTAGGAACTTAAAAGTATTATCTACCACTTTGCTATGCTCTCCCTAACACAACTGCCAACAATAAATTCACAAGATTGTTTTTGTGTCGCTTATTTATTTATTTATTTATTTATTCACTCCTGTGGTGGTGACAGAGAGGAAAAGCACCAGCCACCTGGGATGTTTTGAACGAGTCACACACAGGGGGAGGTCACAGCTGTCCCCAGGTACAGGGCCAGCACCCAGCAAGGGCCATGGATGGCTTTTGGGGTGTGGGGAGTGCCGTGCTGGGTGGGATGTGGTCCTCTGCTGCTGGGACAGTCCCCAGCACTGCGCGATCCCCTCCAGAGCACCCGAGAGGCTCCGGGAGAGCAGCCCCAGCCTGGGCACACAGGGAGGACACTCCTGAACTCCATCCAGCACGGCCACATCACACAGATCCCACTGGAGCACAGACCCTGAACCCTCACTCCTCACAGCAAGTGGGAAAATGAATGTCCCTATCCTCAGGGTTTCTTTCTTCCAGTGAACTTTTCCCTCTTGGGCTGGAATTAGCATCTCTTGCTGCCGCAGGGCAGAGCTGCCACCTCTTCCTGGGTCTTCCTGGGACCCATCTTCCTCACCATCGGCAGGATGAGCTCAAATTTTAGTTATTTGTACGACTTGCCCGAGCCCTGGATGGACATTGCTGAACTATTTAAGACCAAATGGGCAAACAAGAAGATGACAACGGCTCCAGTGTGAGCTTCCAACCAAGGCAAACATCAAAATCACATACGCTGCTTTCCCATGGCTTGGAGTAAAAGCGTGGACAGGCTACATTGGCAAAACAGGGAGCCTGGGGGAAGAGTCTGCATTCTTCCTTCTCTATTGGCCACCAGAATTTGAAGAGGACATTTTAATAAATCTGTTGTTCTTGGTTTTATTTGAATTCTGTCTTTGCTGTAGAAGAAACAAGCTTTTAAAGATAGAAGCCTGTTTATACAAATCCAGAAGATAAACCTCCAGAGATTATTATAATTTCAAATGTTGTTTTTAAAGTAGCTGACTATAACCTTTTGGAAAAGAAAGCACCATCTTACTCTAGTTGTACCTAAAATACAGGACATTAAAATAATTTTTTTCCAAAATATTCATACAAGTAATGCAATTGCACAGTAGTTTCAGTAATGGCATTAAAGTGTAGCCCCCCTCCCCTTTACTGCTGCACTATCACAAGTGACAGGCATTTGATCATTATTGCAACCACTTGTCAAGTATCACAATGAGTTTTCTCCCATTTCATGAGTTAAAAGGGCTTGTAAACTGCAAAACTGTGCAAAATACAAAGTGCATTTAAAAAAAAATCAATATCTATTTAGATATCCTCTTAAGGAAGCTTACTTTTGATTAATTTTCTTGACTCCTGAGAAATCTGGTAACAGGAACAGAGGAAGAACACTTGTATTTATAAATTGGTTTGTCTAACAAGTTTGAAGATTTTTTTTTTCCCAGCTCTCATTTTGCATATAACTGCTTCTCCTCCTTTGCAGAAGATCCTCTGTCATATGTTCATGTAAAAAGTGTTCTTTTGGAAGCCAGGAAAAAGAAATCATCTCCTATTCAGGCAGTGGATTAACTCATACAGACTATCGGTTTTTTGGCAAGGTAGCACAGAGGTCTCATGGTTTTAGCCTGACAATGACCACACCAATGTGGTTGGCAGTACAGCTGTAAGATTGGTACAGAAAAATGGGATTTTTAAGGAACCTCAAGTCGTCTCAAGTTCACTAAAAACAAACAAACCGCCAAGCATCCAACACCCAAAAAGGAAAATTTTTAGCACAAGGTCAACTTTTGCCCTGAATATTTAGAAGCACACCAAGAGAGGGATATCAAATCCTGATCCCACCATACCCAACTCAGCAAAGCTCTACGTTTATCTGCCAAGAAGATTTCGACTCTGCAGTTCTTCGCTTGTGATACCATGCAAAGGACCATGTGCTCCTTTTGGAGCAGGACAGTGTAAATGCACACAGAAGGTTCATCTGACCAGGCTGAGTGTTTATCATTAAATCAGGGGCTAAGTCTACTCAGTCAGCAATTCACTGAGTTGGTAGATAAATGATGATTTTTTATATCCCTCTCCAAGGAAATGCAGACCCTCCTCATTCTTTATCTGGAAATCATGGGACCCAAACTGACCCCTATGCCTCTTTAGGGCAAGACATGCTCCTTTCTTAAGACAAAGGCAGCAGACCATCTTCATTTAAACAATGGGTAACAACTGATGAAATGCATCACAGCTTTTACTTCAGGATGACAAAGGATAATCAAGATTTTGAATACATTGAAAAATTCAACAACACAGCTCTGAGATGACAGGGAGAGACAGCAGCCAATGAAGCAGTGTCCAAGAAATCCTTGCCAGCACAAGCCTTGTAAAAATTGAAAATGACAAAAATTAAAAAAGACATCCCTGCATGAATTTTTGCTTCTCAGACCTGGGACAGATTGAATGCTGACCTGTATTAGGCTGGTGTTTGGTGTTAGTGTATCCGTATCTCAGCATCCTGTTTGATTTTACCCATCCATATTGAAGAGGCAGGAATAATTTTCAGTTCTTAGGCCACATTTTTGATTTGAGAACTAAGCCTCAGAACAAATCAAATATCAATTCCCCCTTCCCAGTTTAGTGCTTTTTAACAAAAACAAGTCATTAATCTGGAGCATAGAACCAGCAGAAGGGTGGTCCAGGTAATTCTACTGTGGCAAGCACTGACGGTGGTTAATGCTTAAACAATACAGTTTGCTTTAGTCAGAAGAGACAAATGGTTTGTGGCCTATGAATTCTTCCAGGTGCCTCACTCACTCCTGAATTTTCCTGCACACAGTGTAATACCCTGTCTCTTTCTCCCTTAGATATTTGTCAGTGCACAAATGTATTTCTACCCTAGATAATCATGGCAGACAGGGACAACATATTGATATACAGCACTATTTTAGACCAAGGTATGAATATTACATTAGCTGAGTTATCACTGTAAGTTCTGACCTTCAACTATCCAATTTTAAATTCATTCATTTTCAAACTATTAAACTCTTCTCTGTCACATCACAGAAACAGACACTATGATGGTAAGTTTTCCTGACAATGTTTTAGTCAGAACAAACTATGATGTATTAGCAGAATTTGTAAAAAACGTGTTTGTGCTATTAAAAATCTGGAAGGACTCTGTAGACCTATGGTCACAGCTTGACCCTGAGTAGACAAGCAGAGAGAAGTGTCAGGTGAGTGATCGGTTCCTGTGCTTCTGCCTCCCTCTGATCCCAGACTGTGGATCAGAAAGCTCAGCTGTGCTGCAAACACAGAACTATGGGCTCCATTTCCATTCCCTGCTCCTCTCTGGAAAACCTCTAAAGCGTGGCTGCTCCTGTTCTCAGGAGCGAGTCCCAAACAAAGAACAAACTCTAAGATTAGGAAGAGCGCAAAGGGGAAGGGTTAAATGAAACTTTTTCCCAACACATTCCTGGCAATCTGAGGGAGGAGCAGGGAGCTGTGAAAAGCCTTCTCCCTCAGTTTGCTGCCCTCAAATCTTCCAGCAAGTTCCCACACTGGTAATGTAACTCAACTTCCTCACTTCTCACCTAGGGCAAATTAAAAGGCAGAGAAGTTATTTCCCACAGAAAGTAATACACTCTTTTGGCAGTTAGCTAGAGCTGGATATTTTATCTTTCTAAACTTCAACACATGAATTTAAAGTGAAAAAGGCAAACCAACGTCATAGCTCCCCCGGAGCAACACCAACTGCTTGCAAAGAGCAGCAGGGAAGTGTTCAGCTCCACTGCCTGGAAGGTGAGGGTTAAAGGGGAAAGAGCAGCAGCATCACCACTTAACAGAGGGGATCTGACAATAGAGCACTGAAATACAGATACACACCCCCCTGGCTTCCCAAGCCCTCCTACCTGTGCAGGCCACTGCCGAGAATTGTACAATAACAGCAGGCTGGCACGGCAGTGTGGAGACATCCCTAACAGGCTGCTCAGGAGGTGTGCACGAACATTTAATGTCAATTAGAGACACTTTTTACCAGGTTATAAAACATGCTGGATACAGCCAGCACCTACATCTGTCAGGAGTTTAAACAGTGAAACCTTAGTAAGAAACTAAAATAAAATTGCATGCTATTGGATTGAATTGAAACATGTGGCGTAAAATGCTCTGATGAGCATCAGAACAGTAGTGAGAGATTTACACAAAATTTTTGCTTCTGTTTCACCTCCAGAATGAAAAGGATTCCAAGATGCAAACCACAGGGAACAAGCCACAACTGCTTTCAGCAGCTTCCACTGACCATAATCCAATGACCATTTCCCTCCATTCAACAAACGGTGCCTGAAAAGACAGAAATATCTCCACATGGGAACAGAAGCCATTATTTTATCAAATCGATTACTGCTGAAACCTCTGAGCTCTAAACAAGCCTTTGCTAAAGTCCTATTGGCATTTAGGTTAACAATTATCTTTTTACAAGTTCTGAAGACATGCTGAAAGTAAGAGCACCCCCTGGTTAGCAGAGAGCTAATTGATGCCAGAGGGATAGGGGATGGGACTCTGGGATGTTACTATTAAAAACAAATCAGTCAATCAGTCTAACTTTGCTCTGAATGACAGCCTAAGAAAAGAGATTTTGAGGATTGTCTTGTAAAGAAGGTGCCGCATACGACAGCAGTGGGAAACCTCTTGAAATCCTAGACAGCCCAGTGAAGAGGGGAACCAAAACCAATGGAAACATCAGTCAATTATAGCTATAAAAATAGAGAACACGCACTCAAGAAAGGGATTTCCCTTTAAGAATTCAGGCTCCAGGCACAACAGAGCTCGAGTTGTCACGTTTATGTGGGTAGCCACTTTAATCAACCTTTTTTGCATACATTTTGCATGTCTGTATTAGAAATATGAATTCTTCCTACCTGCTTTCTGAAAAGCTTTTAACTGAGACACTGCCTCCTCTGCAATGTCTCCTCTCAAGAGTCAAAAGTCAATGCCCTAGAATTACAGGAATCTAGACTACAAAAACCTCTTCTATTTAATGCCTCTCCATAAACAAAGGAACTTCATCTCAACTGAGGAAACAGCAATTCTTGAACTTCAGTGCATGGCAACATAAATTTCTTACTCAGCTGAAGATTTATCAGCTCTTAAAACCAAAAAACTGTCTTCCTCAATCCACTCCTTTGTTTCATCATCCTCAGACAACACAGCTTCTTCCAATTTTTATAACCTTTTTCTGAGAGGTCTTAATTTATGCCAAGAAAAACACTGTCTGTTAAATGGCATCATTAGACTCACATGATTTCTCGTGGTGTGTGTGAAGTTTTTGGTTTCCTGCATACTAAATGATCCTTACAGTGTGAAAGAAATTGGTATAAACAGCTGCTTTACTCCGTGCTCTGATAACTGAGGAAAAACAACCCTTAATGAAGAAGTCATCCTTCGCTTGGGGGAAAGTAAATGGGCAAATAAGTACATGGCTAAAATTAGCAGATCAGGCACTGATTTCTTCACCCAAGGCACGTGTGGGCTGGAGCAAAAGTTTTCCTAAGCAGAGCTCTGCCTTTTCTCATGGATTAATGCAAGATAAGGCTCTTCACCTGCTTTATTTCACTGCCACAAATACTTTGTAGATCAAGAAAGGGGCAGCAGCGTAAGGAAACACAGGTTCAGATTTCTTTTTGGTTTCTGAATTCACATGAAGGATGTGTTGACAGCAAGCCCAAACCTTCCATCCAGCCACAAAGTCACAGAAGATGGGACAAGAGCCAGGTATCAGCCATCCAGCAAACAGCCTGGTGGTGACATCCATTTGCAGCCTGATAAATAGGTTCATAAAGATCTGCAGGAAGTTTTCAGGCGTTGAATAAAAATACTGGGGAATCACCTCCATGCCTCACTACACTATCTCTATAGTGCCAGAGAGGAAAATGGGAAAGGAGAAAAAGTGAAAAGTGGAAGCACAAAGGAGGAAGTCAAACCATTACTGTTGTAAGAGACCAGAAGTGACAGGCAAGGGAAAAAACATAGTATTCTCTTTCCATCTCTTTTGAGCAAAGGGGCACACAGAAATTCGGGGAATAGACCCAGACTTACCTGAGCCCATATAAGAAACACAAGAATTAGGAGGATAGACCCAAACATAGCTCCAATAGTCTGCTGCCAAGGAAGAATGTTTCTCATACACATCTAAACGTTGAGGGTTTTTTGGCATGTTTTGGGTCTGATCCAAAATCCTGACACAGCCAACTAGAAATGGTTATTGGATTAAATTCTTAGACAGCACAGAAAATAGCAGGCTAAAGAATCTTAGCAGACTTTCCAAGAGTATTCATTCATCTCTGGCTTGGGAAAAGCTTGTGAAGTGTCAGACTGAAAGAGAATTTTGTGAGGAAAATCTGGGTTTGCACCACAAGAGCAGCTGCCTATAATAGTATTGCCCAGAGAGGTATTGAACAGGTGCTAGAAACAAAGAAAAAGGCAACTAAACAAAACAATAAACCAGAATTGCCTAGTGCCCTCTAAGTAAGTTTCTTCATCGTGTGTGTAACAAAGCAACAACTCAGAGCAACTTCTGAAAGACATAAATGTCAATCCAGCACCCTGCTCAGGCTGACCTTTACCAAAGAGTTTCTCATTTTCACATTTTCCTATTTCTATAGCAATAGAGAGCTCCTTTGAAAACCTCCCCCTGGAGACTGCTGGGGAAGCACAGGCCCTGGGAACAGAACAGGACTGCCCAATAAGCCCAGTACCAATGAATTTCCAAATCTGCCCTGTTACTTAGGAGCTGTGCTAGTGGAAAGGAAGCCTCCCCCTTCTTGTCCACCTCTGCAGCTGTCCCAGCCTCCACATCTGCCAGGCATCTCTCACGGCCGAGCAGTGACACCCCAGGAAGAATCTGCTCCAGCGAGTCCTGTTTCTCCACAATTGCTGGCAAAGGGGGAAAACAACCACAGCTTTCAAAATTCCCATGGCAACAGATCCTTCTCTCCGCAAACTCTGACTCCACAAAGCAGCAGCACACAGAGGGGATTTGCAGCCAGGTACCAACTGCTTCTAGTTCATAAAAAATTCACGAGCACAAACCGCTGGCCACGGCTGGACGGCAGCGCTGAACTCAGGCACATAATCGGTGCTCCAATATGGATCCTTCTGTGTTCCTATCTTTGCAATAATGGGCTTATCTAAAATGCTGGAAATTAGGTTTTTAAGGTCAGTGGGAGACCTTTAAAAGCCCTCCAAATAGAACCAAGGTCATGACTACTTGTGGTCATTGACATTACAGCAATTTTTTTAAGTACAGAGGTATTAATCCCAGGAGCCTGACAATTTCAATTTTAGTAATGACATTCTGTGCACCTAAAACTTTTAGTGAAGTTTAATATTCTTCACTCCATCTACTGATCTGTTCTGTGCTGTTCTTAAGCGTTGTTAAATGGTTCTTTCATTCCACTGTGGAGCTGGCTGACCACATTTCAGGTGTGCATGGAGTGAACTCTGTATATTGTAGCATCATTACTCTCAGGGGATCCTAGGTAGTTGGAAAATGTTCTAATTTGATTCTGGTTTTTTGGTTTTGGTATTTTTTTCCCTTTAAAGCAACTAAAAGCACCCAATTGTTTCTTTCCCTGGAATGAATACAATAAAAAAATTAATTACACCATGCTGTGATTAATTGAATTTTAAAATGAAAAAGGTCCATTATAAAAACACCTACTGTATTGGTAATGATGTTACTTGGGTTGAATCAATAATATTTAAACTAGCCTGAAAAGATTACCACAGTATTTATACTTATTTATTCCATGCACAGTGTGACGTCAGTGCCCTGACATTATTAAGAGCATATATGCAGTGTACTTCACAGGAATAGTTTTACAGAATTACTGATATAAATCAAATCTCATGAGTGTTTAAGTGACTGCAAAAATTGAGCTCTGAAATTTATTCCATGTAAGTAGGATTTGAACCAAAATCTGTAGAAAATTTTTCCAAATTTAAATGCTTCTGACACGTCTCCTCTGGGACACGTATTTGGCTGAAAAAAAGGTGTCCTCAGCACAGTTAACAGCATCAGCATGGGCATCTAATCTCTATATCATGCTAAATATTTTCTTCTTTGAAGTGATAAAAATCCAACTGCCAAGCATTGCTTGATCTGACCCAACGCCTGGGGAAAGCTAATCAAAAGGCAGCCTTATAGGCTCCCCCTGCTTAAATCCACCCACCCAAATAAGCACAAGTTAGAATTTTTATGAGGCAAAAGAGACTCTGCTGTCACAGCCCAGTGTTAATTGGCACAAAGGTTTGAGAATACCTTCGTTTTACTGAACTGCTTTGATTTCAAGACTTCTGAGCTGAATTTTCTTGCTTCTTTATAATCCTGTCTTAACTATCAGTGAGTTTGAAGTGAGAAAGGAGCTTAGACAGATCTATATCGGTGTTCATTCATGCCAGACTGTTGCATTTTCATCTGAAACACGGTTTGGAAAAAATTCCAATTGAGGGCAGGAGTAGCAGGGGGAGCACAGGGAGTGCTAATCCCCTGCTCAGCTCTCGTGGGAGCAACAGGTGATAATTAGCCATTGGCCACCATGTCAGCGCCTCTTATTTCTTCCCTGACTGAAAAAAAAACCCCATAAAAGTAATTCTCACCCCTTTCCATCTCTGGGTTTGTAGAGCTGATGCAATGATTTTGTGCACCTGAGGCCTCTTCAGGAGCACCTCCCAGGACACTCACTCCCCAAATTCAAAACTCAGCACAGAAAGAAACCACAGGTGGTGAAAGAAGATGCAGCTTGGGTTTATTTCCATCCCCCAGTTTCACTCCACATCAATTCGAAGACCTGAATGTCCTCTATTTTCAGGAGGTGAAAACATAATCATCAAGACAGTAGGATGGAAGCCACCACAGGGCTCCACCTGTACTGAAAAACAAAGCCCAAGATGTAGAAACACACCAAACCCCAAATTAATATTGCACTACAATATGGACAGGAGGAAACATTGCTGAGAACCAACAGATGATTTGCAGATTACCTGGAAACTGTCAGAGATGGACAAAGCAGAATATTTCACATGTAGCACTCAGCTTCAAGAATAACTTTGTTTTTCTCTTCTACGTTTTCAGTAGACATTTTATGTTATAAAATTCCCTCTGCAATTAAAAACAAGCTAATGACACTTCACCTAATCCTCACACCTATGACTAATCAATGCAAGGCTGAAACATCTCTAGGACTAAGAATAGAATTTCTGATTTTCATAAAATTACTTCCAGTGGGATTTCAATATTATTTTTTTTAAACTTGAAGTATCTGATGAAATGAATTTAGGGGTTTCACACTTCATACCATTTACCATCTAGCTTTCAGTTAATTCCACTTTTTATTTATGTGCTGAAAGGGATAGATTTTCTTCCTCCTTATTTTACAGAACTGCCTTTACTGATAAAAATATTAGATTCCCCATTCTGCTGGCCTTGCTTATCAAATTGAAGCCAAATGTAATAAAATGGCTGTTTGAGAAAGATTTTAACAAGGTACCCAAACACAGTCATTTTCATAATCTTATATTCCACTAATACCTTTCTCCCAATATTTTCTCAAAAACTTATTTGAGCCATAAAGCCTTGCAAAGATCACCCACACTTTACAACACACAGTACACAAACTTGAATCTTATTTTACGTTTTTCTTTGTAAGTATTCATGCAGCTTGCAGTGTCTAGTAAATATTATGTCTTGTCACAGATAACCAGCCACTCAACTAATTGGAGATTTCTATTAAGATTTCTCCCAAATTCCCCCTTCCAGTAGCACTTTTTCATCCTAATTCATCTCCCTGAAAATGAAGTCCATTTTCTCTGTATTATCAATTTCTGTAGCAGATACTGGTATCATTTTGAATTGAACAAGCAAAAAAAAAGCTTCAAGCCTGCAGAATTTATTTATACTGCAAGGTCTTGAAAGTGCCTTCTTAAGCCATTGAAGACAAAACTCTCAATCTATTTTAATGCTGTGGAATACATATTCCTCTTTTCCATCAGTTGGCTTTGCTTTAAGACACATATTCAGTAAAAAAAATCCAACAGGGATGACTGAATATTGGGAGAGAAACTGACTATCAAAGGAGGAACTTCATTTAAATTAACTGATAATGCATTTCCTATATGTATCTATATATTTCTATATATACACACACATATATAAATATATATATAAAATAGGTATTTAGTTCTTAAAGCATGAAACACAGAAAACCTCATTTCCCATTCCCACAGGTTTGTTCATGAGTCACCTGTGCCACAAGAAGTGAGATAAGGTGAGCACACAACTCACCAAATGTGCTTCCACTGGCTGTACCCAGTGGCTTCCATCCACTGCAGCAATGCTGCATTATCCCTGTGTCAGTTCTATCAACACTAATTAATCTAACAGCAACCTTCTCCTGAATCCATCCACTGTTTTAATGGTAACCATTATCTCATGAATCAGAATCCTTGTCTGATTGTCCTGGAGGTCTGCATGTAATAAAATTCCACTTATAGAAGCTGCCTGCGGGAGGTGCTTCTTCCTTTATCTGTGCTTTGTGTAAGAGGAGATGGACCCAGTTTCTGACAGTTCAATCTCTGTGCCGTTTAAGTCTCCAGCCTGAACGGTTTCATATGAACCACGTGGAGTTTCCACTCAGGGCTTTGGGTTTTTGCCCACCTCCACACAGAGGAGGAAGTGAAATACTCCTAGAGCACATCTTGACACGGTCCCGCAGCCCAGCCTACCGTAAAACAATCTCTATCAGCACACTGTGGCAGATTGCACAGCTTTAAATCACACCAGGAAGCAGTCAGGACAGGTGGCTGCAAAAATATAGGCTTCCAGGGAGCCAAAACCTGACTTTTTGGAACTGGTTTATTTTAAGAAGCAAGCTTTTCCTGTCAGCCCCCGGGCACACAGCTTGCTCGAGAAACACCTCTCAGAGGCACTGGCTGGCACGACACGGTCAGGCTGTTCCCAGCACTTTGGGTTTAAAACCATACAGGAATGGCATTTATATTTTCGTTGATTAAAAATAATTTCCCTTTCGTTTAGGGAGACAACATGTGTGCATCAGGATAATGCGATCTAGAGTCTAAAAAAGTCAGCAATAGATCCTTCTGTGAAAGCGAGTCCTGGGGAGACAGGGCACAATTATTCAGAAAGTGTTTGTGGGAAAGCCTGAACTAACTGAAGACAGTGTAACTTGCTGGAGATCTCTGTCTTGCTATGGATGCTCAAGAAAGAAAGATGTGCGAAGACAAGAAAATTGAAGATTGACAAAAACAGATAATGAGACCAAAGTCTATCACCTCCACCTCAGCTGGACTGACCTGGGCTGAAGAGAAGCAGAAAGCAGAACTGCCACAAGTTGGGAAACAGAAGCGATTCCCACAAACACTGTTTTTCTTCTTCTTGAAAAAAGTGCTTCTTTTACCAAGTGCAAGAGTCTGAATGGATGCTCCCTGCTCCACACCATCCCTGCTCCCCCAGCCTGGGTAGGTTCTGCCAGCAGAAAATTATCATAGGATTTGTTCAGGCAAACACTCCACCAGCAAGAGGTCACAGAAGTCACAATCCCACAGAAATAATCGAGGCTGTGTCCGTACATGGCCACTGGCATGAGGGGGTGGATTTGCTTTCCCCAGACAAGCCAGAGGATGTTGATAAGGGTACAAGGCTTTTCCAGGGACAATAGAAGATTGTTATTTTTATTTTTTAGAGGTCTGAACTATACAAAACCTCAAGAGTGATTTAACAAACAGCAGGTTTCTAAGAGCCAAGCAGTGCCCCAAGAATGCTTTTAGATAAAGGTATTAAAGTTCAGTGATTTGCAAAATAGAGATAGATTATTTAACCTGCACTTCTGCAGTGGAGCTACGAAGTATTTTTGAGCTTAAAACTGAAAACACATAAAACCAACAAACACACCCCAAAGATACTGAAACTTCTTACTAAAAAGCTAAGAGAGCAGTGAATGCAAAAGCCTCCTGCCCTGCCTGCAGAACCACCCCAACTCTCGCACTTGCACAGACCCAACACTCCCAGGCAGGCAGCAAGAATAACCTGCTCCGGAGAGCTGCAGCCTTCCCAGGCAGGAAAGAGCACACCTGCGGCCCTGGGAGCCTCAGACAGGTGTGCCACCAACCACAGAGAGGGCTGTGTCTTGAAAGGGATGAAGCACATCCACAAACCCTGTTCTGATCCTCGTCTCTGCTTCCTCAGCCTCCTGGATGGCTCAGCACAGAAACAGCTTTCTTTTCTCCCTTACAGCGGTGGAGAGAGCAATAACCTCTGGCCTTAAAAGGTGCTACAAATAAAGACATCTTGGACATTATCTCAATGAAGACAATGTCAAATATAACAAGCCACTGTCAGCTCAGCATGATTTTTATGGCCCAGACCCTACTTCAAATTCAGTGGCAAAAAACAAGGGCTTTTTTCTACTGAAAAAGCAGACTGGAAACAGAAGTAATGGATGCACTAAAGATCTTTAAAACAGCATTATTGCTGTGTTCTGGGTTAATCAGGCCCATACGGTTTGGTACAAAATTAATCATCTACGACTGAAGTAATAAAGTCTCACTTGGAGGCCGCATCTCTGCTTGGCATGGGCCCAGGAATGCACACTATGTCAGACTGCTGAAAAACCATGGGGAAGGAACAGAAATAGTCATCCTCCCTACCCAAGTGCCTCAGGCGTTCTCTCCATCACGCCAAACAAGGAGGATCAACATCTCCCATCAAAACTTTGCTGGATTTTCTGCAGGTACAAGACATTCCCCTGTGCTTTCAGTCAGGTGGCAACTAAGAGCTTCATTACAATAATATATATGCCATTGACAATAATATATCAATTTTTTACCTCTATTAGCTTTATTTGCTCTGAATTCTTGTTCCCCCAAGACACATTAGATACTAAAACACATGACTGGTCTAAAATAAATGGTTAACTCTTAATGACTGGATAATTTTCTCATTGACAGTGAAACAGATGCAAACTACATAAAGTTAAACAGTAATGACTCTTCTGTAAAACTTCTAGTAGATGAATATAGATGCTGTTAATTGCTATTAATTCCAGCTTCATTTTGATTTGTGGTATAGGCAGTTGCAGTACTTTCCACCAAAAATGCATCAAACTCAAGACATGCTCTGTTTCCTGTTAATGTCATCTCTGGCAGAGCTGGGGGCACACACAGACTGGAGGCATCTGTTCCACCCTGAACAGGGCACTGAGTGCTCCTCCCCTCAGCAGCTAGGGCACAGGGAGAAAAACTGCCCAGGAGAAAAAACAGGTTTTGGTCTCACTGTGCATCTTATCCCCTTTCAGCTCCACTGAGGATGCTGGAACACCTTTATTTTTCCTGATGGCAAAATCCATCAGGCAAAATAAAGGGAACGTCAGGAGGACAAGGCTACCAGATTTTCATGCTGGTAACAAAATATTTGGAAGCAGAGGGGAGAGTATTCATTCCTTTTTCCTTTCTTCTCATCATGAGCAGGACTAGACATAGGCTAGTCCCAGCTCTACACAGTAATTTAAAATCAATATAATCACAGTGAACTTTGTCACCTCTGCTTCAGCTGAGTAGGTTTTTCATTCGGGTCCCTTGCCATTTTTCTCCCTGAAAATAAGTTCTTCAGTTTCTGGTCTGCCTTGAAATGAAATAAAGCCATCCTTGGCTTCCACACAGCACGTGAGCAGTCTCTCAAGACATGCAAGACACAGAGCAAACTTCCATCATCTGCACATCGCTACATTCAAACACAATGATTTCCATTAAATATTTAGGACTCAAATATTTATATCCAGTCAATTACTCTGAACATTACTTATTCTCCAGGGAATCCTTGCTCTCCCTCAGCACAGAAGAAAGGACCAAAGTGCATTTCCCGTACTCACTAATAACACAGTAACACCTAAGGCTATTAAGAAATCCTTCCCACTAGATGCGAAGACCTTGGAAGCAAAACTACATGCCTAATATAAAACAGAAAAATCTTTCTGGGAGTCAATATAAACAAAAGCTCAACTCTGCCCCAAGAAGCTTAAAGTGTCAGCTCCAAAAGAGAGTAAAATGTGTGTGGTGGGGAGAAGGGTCAGTGATGCTGGAGGCTTTTTCCACAGCTGCACCTTCACTCTGGAACACAGGCAGCTGGCAAGGCTGCCAGGCTGCAGAGTAATGCCCCAGGAACGGAGCAGTCTTTAGCACCACAAGTTCCCACCAGCAGACCAGCGCTGCAGGTCCTGGTGGGAGGATTTACAGCTCGCATTTTGTACCGAAGAAATCATCAGCTCGACTTTGCTAATCGTGTTATCGTGCTCAGTAATTCATACAGCTCTCCCACAGCAAAACCTTTTTATTACAGAATTTCAAAAACCAATACTTGAATTTTAAAGTTTAATATGAACTTACATTTTAAAACATTAAATTATCCAGCGAAGCGGACGTGAATGTGAAAAAAGGCCATTTCCTCCATCATTTCATTAAATTTGAAAGTACTTATTTATTTTAATAAGTCGAGATGTCCATATGCCAGGAAATTAACATCAAAGAATGTTAAATATGCCCAGTATCACTTAAAAGCCTATGGAGCATTACGCATTTTCAGAAATAGCATAACTCAGCAAAACTACTTTCCCAGCAGTTACTTTTTATTACGGTTTCCAACAGTACTTTGGGGAAAGAAAGCTGAAAATGTTTACCATGCTCTGCACTCCTGTTCATACTGAAATCATAAGATGCAGCACTGAATGATGCGTTCAGGTGCCACACCACACCACCTTCCCTCATTTGAGGCCTTCTGCTAATGCCAAACAGATGGTTGCCTACAACTCTCTCTCCTTCATTGGTACGTCGGATCAGGAGCGTGGATGGCCTCAAATAGAAAGGTTGGACTTGGACTGCTTCCTTTGAACAGTTATACTTCACTTAGCACAACAGGGCAGAATTATGACTAATATTTTGATCACCTGAACCACCCAGACACTTTTCAGCCGTCAGAACCCCTCTGCCGAGCTCGCAGGGGTCTCCTTGCAGAAGCAGAACTTTACTGGCACATGCTCTGCAAAGCTCCTTGTGAGCACTTGCCATTTTGAACAGGGGCCCATCGTGGATTAGCCTAATTTCCTACGGAAATAGGCTTATGTATTTGAGCCTTCTACTGCATCTGGGCTACCAATTCCCCTTCCCTCCCACCACAACTTTCAAACTTGCTGGGCAGCTCTGACCCGATCTGAGAGAAGACCTTGCAGACACAGCCCAGCCACCGATTTAGTGATGCACAAGCATCAACACAGTGGCACAGAGCTCAACTGCAGGCCATGAAATCAGCTCAGAGCTCCTTAGGCACTGGAGACTTTTCACAGGAATATGAAGCACTTAACTGTTCATAGAGCTGCAGGACTCTGGTGTTTTAACAGCAGAGAAAAGGAAGCTCTTAGTGCCTTCTCCAGCTCATAGTCTTCACCTCATTACACTCTGCTTCAGCCACTGATGCATTTAACACTGAGCCACCTCTCAGATGACTTGCACAAATTTAAGGCAGAGGTAACTTTTCTATGTTTGCACTGAGAGCAATTAAGGCCTGCAGGCACCTGGGGAGCCCTTGTGCAATACAAGCAGTAACTGAACTACATACACTGAGCCCTTCTTTGCAGAAGTCACATCCAATTCTCTGTAAACTCACCTTCACAGAGCAAATCCCATTCCTCAGAGATCAGCATATGCTAATAGTGTATCATGCAGATAAGTGTCTCAATTTCACGTCTCCAGCAACAGAAATATAAATTAAAAACATGATCTGAAGTGCCACAGAAGGTTCCAAGTTGGAATCTATCTGAAAAGTTCACGTCACCTCTGGTTAGGAGCAGACTAGCATCTGGCATGGAAAATGGCTTTTCATAGCCCAAGGGGCCAGAAGGCTCCGGCAGCAGCCTGAGACGCAGCACCACACCTCGGGAGCAAAAGACAGCATGTAAAACTGAACAAGAAGTGATCTAAACTCCCCATGACTTCACCGCCATGCTACCTCAGGGTAAATCTTCTTTCTGTACTTGGGAAGTACATTCACACAAACACAAAGCAAATCCCACAACATTCAGTTCTTCATTCTGAGCCCGTCCACTTGGTGGTTTGCTCTTACAGGAGCTCGACACTCGGAATGGAGCCCAGTGCTCAAGGAGCAGATGATGTGAAATACAGCACATGGGCCCTGTGAGGTCCCAACCCAGCACGGTGCAAAAGCAAATGATCAACATTTAAGGGACCTTTGTCACCTCAGCTCTAGCTCTGAGTGTATTACAGGCAGTTGGGACAGAGACAGGAAACATTTGTTTCACTATTCCACATAAGGAAAGCAACAGAAACTGCAGTCACATGCCAATACTCATCCCCTTCAGGCATTCAGCTGCAGGGACTTTTCCTCTTTTGTTCATTTCTGAGGAAATTTATACACCAAGACAGTTGAGAAGACCTCATAAGAGAGTCAGAAATCAAGAACCCCATGTGGAACAGCTCTTCCTGAGCTTTCTGGCAGCTGCACAACTTAGATGTTGGCCTGAATGCTTTAATTTACATCGAGGTAAAGACTCTTAAAGTGAAGAGCTGCTTGCTGGTCAAGTCTTAAGTATTTTTAAGAGTGATACTTGTTTCAAAAGGTACCTCACCCTACTGAGGGTTCAACCAGAAGGGCTCCACCAGTCAGCAATATCCACCAGCCCTTACCAGGGCAGCTCAAATTCCAATCTTTATACTTCTGCAACAGGGACAAAGGGCTCCTAATTCTTCACAAATGAAACTGCTCATCTCACTAATTATCCTGAAAACATTATCAATGCACAGTCCCACTCACCTCACAACTGGGCAGTGTAAAGATGGGACTGTGTGGGAACACACACTTAGGAAACATTAATTCGGGGTTCCGTTGAATTAAACCCACTTGCTTTCCGAGCTTTACAAAAACAGAAGCTTGATTCTCATGTTCACAGTAAGGCTTGACATTATTTTTGCACTCCAGAGCAGCACACCTCTTCAGTAAATCATTCCAGTGCCAATAGCCTCCCTCAGATAAAAAGGCTACAGAGATGACCCTTAAGAGTTCAGAGGAGAGTTGAAAACATTTCCAGAAAATCACTGAAGTGCTGTTTAAAGATGTAATTTATATGCACAGCTCTGCACTCCATTGCAGGATTTCATATTTATTTAATTTGACAAGTTAAAAGTGTCCAACTCTCCATCCAACTCTTTGGGCACATGCCATCTTTAACAAAAAACTTTGTAACTTAAAGCCTGTGTATTTAACAGGAAAAAAAGTGCTCTTCCTCAAACCCACTGGAAAAAACTGAAAGCATCAAACAGACCGAGAGCTTCAACAAAGCACCAGCACAGGGAGAAACTGAGCTTGCTGCTGAAGGAAGAATTAAGCTCCATAGGCTGATCACCTCCAGAGGACCTTCTGTTAGCTCAGGAGTTTCACAACACCTCTGTTACCAACATGGGCTGCCCCAAAGCAGGCAGTCTCCAAGGCAACCCAGGTCTCTTCAACTAGCATCTGATAAATTGGGATGTGTGGCCTCAGAGCTCAGCACTGGGGACAGGATTTCCCAGTCTGCTGTGCTCAGATTCCCAGTCTGCTGTGCTCAGATTTCCCAGTCTGCTGTGCTCAGATTTCCCAGTCAGCTGTGCTCAGATTTCCCAGTCTGCTGTGCTCAGATTCCCAGTCTGCTGTGCTCAGATTTCCCAGTCTGCTGTGCTCAGATTTCCCAGTCTGCTGTGCTCAGATTTCCCAGTCTGCTGTGCTCGGCATGGGGAGTGTCCAGGGTTCCCTACGCTGCCCTGTCCTTCAGGCCCCACCACAAACGCATCACAAACATCCTCAGAGACAATGAGAATCAGAACTCCTTCAGCTGCTAAGCTCTCGTTCTGAAGCACCAAAGGATCTGGATGAGACTCTTTGGTTCTTCCTTCCTCCAGCAGACATGTGGCAGCTGACACAGAACACACACACAAACAAAACTCCATCCCATGGCAGACCTGCCCCAGGCTGGGGATGCTCAGCCCTGCCTCACTCACTCTGCCCCTGCAAGGGGACCTCTGCTCCTTGGGCAGGCAGGGGCTGCTTTCCAAGGATCATAATGATAAAAAACTGTAAATCTGCAATGCCACATTCTGGCAAAATGGAGACACTTTCTGGGCAAGGGGAGAAATGGGGCAATTCCTGGGACAGAGATACTGAAGAATAGATTATCTTCTGAACTATCTTCTTCTTAGAAGAAGCCATCTAACATCACAAAAAGAATGGAAATAATTCTACATCTACTGCATCAACTGCAGTACTGGCCTGGCTCAGCCATTTCATACAAAGGCTCTGCTTATATCCTGCAACTAGAATTCTGATTCATTTCTTGATTATTTCATGCTTGGACTATTGCAATAATGTTTGTGCCAAGCTACTTTTTTTTTTTTTTTTTTTTAATCCACACACTACAAGACTATTCAGAGCTTCCCTGCTGCTTTGTTTCTCACTGAAGTATCCTTGCTGTTCACATACTTTTTTCCTCACTGTTATTCCCCTATATGTGTTCGGTTACATATGAAATCAAGACTGGAACTTCAATGTATCACTGCAATCATTCAAGAACCTCAAAAAGCAACAGCAGCCTCCAACCTTCTGAGTATTCTCCAGTCCATTTGCTGAGCTTGTATCACAGCTGCTACCCAAATACCCCATCTTTCTTTTGCATGCTTAAAATATAGGCATTTCACGTGTTTTTACGTCTAAAGAACTTCAAATCTTTTATCCTGTTACTTATTTCAATGCCTAGAGATCAACTAAATTGACAACTTTTAGCTGCACTTCAGCACATTCTCAGCCTTTTGAAACAGTGCACTGGTTGTTGTAATTCCAGAGGTTTTCCACAAATGTCCCAGTGTTCCCATTGAAAGAAAATGCAACAAAAAGCACAGTACATTTAAAGAAGTGAGAGGTCTCCCCTCCCCAGCTAAAGCAGCTCTTTGTGCTCCCTCATGTGAGGGGAGATTGCCACAGCTGTGACTGCAGCAGTGCAAAGTGAAAATACTTTTGATGCACTATTGGAACAACTGTATCTGAAGCTCTGAAGATTTCATCAAGCATCTGTTGCAGTTATTTTATACTTTTGTGCTGTGCTAGGGAAAAAAATTCGTGCAGGTTGAAGGGACTGGTTCCTTGCACATCTTATACTTCAGCCTCCCAAAGCCGTTCACCTGCCAATGGCCTATCTACTCTAAAACAGTAAAGATTCAGAATACTCAAATATCAGAGATTTGCTTTAATGTACTTAAGCATGAAAACCAATCAAATTCTAGTGAGAATCTTGCAAATAAAAAAAAAAAAAAAAAAAGGAAAAAAGGGAATTTCACTGTATCTGCATCCAACTTTTAAAAATCCAGTCAAGCATTTCATTATAGACTGGATACCAGGATTGACTATGGCAGCACTTGGAATAAACTGTTAGCGTGGCACACAAGAAAAGGTGGCAAGAAGAGAGAGTAAACAGTATTAATGGTATTCAATAACGAAATCGTGTCTGTGTCTAAGTAGAAACTAAATTACTATCTGAGGTTTCCTTAGCAGATTATTTAGAAACTTGCCAATAGACAAACCAAGTAAATGACAAGACTCTCAATCAGAGCTGTGTTCCCCAGCAATATGGCTCAGTAAAAATGATACAGACTACTTGGGCTGCTTCTGGCAAGGCTGGCTCTCCTCAGGGGACTGCTAATGGTAAATACTCAACACAAGCGTGATTGTGAATTCCTTATTCATGCTAGCTTATGGGTAGGGAGATATATCCTGTTCTCTGGGACAGGAATGTGAAAACTCATTTCTTCACTCTCAAAACAGACACAAAAGATGGTGTTTTGTACTGGTTCCTTCACAGGGGCAGAATAGCTAAAATAAAAAGCATTCTCCTTGACATCCTCCAGGTATGTGCACATTTAGATGCAGATCCCGCAGACACAGATGTGTCTCGTGCACATCTGCACAGTGTCTTGCTCATGGACATGAAGACTCATGACCCAGTACCATCAGAATACAAACAATCAAAATACACAGATGGTAATTCCTTATTTGAGAAAACACACAGCAGTTGCTTTAGCTGTGAACATTAAAAATCAGGGTTCACGCTCAGACAGGAGCAGCAAACTCTTGAGCTTCGGCTTCCTGTGTTCCTCTTATGAAAGAGTGTAGCATTGACTTCTGGAACAACTGTTCCTCTAATAAGATTGCATATGGAAACGAATGCCTCGCAGCTGGTTCCAGCAGGGTTCACTGAAGACTATCATTCATCTCTGATGAATGCACATAAAAATATTCAAAGCTCAGTTTACTGATCAGATCAGATATTAATGGGAATGTTTTTCCTACTTCTTTTGGAAGTCAGCTCTAAAGAGTGAGAAAGCAAGAGAGTCAGAACCTGCACATTCTGACCATCCTGCATTTAAGGGAGATGAGTACTTTCACAGGAGAATGATAACTGAGCACATGGTGTGCCAGAGTTTTGGTCAATATTAAGATTTATTATTCTGAAGGACTGAAAGAGTGAAATACTGACCACGGCAAATAGCCCATTAGTTACCTCTCAGTTCAATAAGTCTTGATGCTTTCCTTACTATGTGCTGATTATTTCCTGTCCAATTCACATTAGCAGCTTATTTAATGAGAACAATCTAAGCAAAGAGAGAAATTCACACATTTACAAAGGATATCAGCAAGTTACATTCCATCACAGTTAACACCATTTGCTGTTCTTTCAGGAAATAACCATTACCCATCATTCCTGTTTTAATGCCAGCAATTGCTTTTGAGAAGAACACTCAATTCTTACACTCACCATCGGTTATATTTTAAATAATAGCATCTTAAAGGACAGCAATAACTGCCTAAGTGTTGTAGCACAAAGCATTCACACCCTGATAGTGTCCACTAGCTTGACAGCACGGCCAAAGTTCCTGTTCTTAATGGACACTTTTCCCCACTCACAGGGTCATCTCTACTCCTGTAAAGCCTATTTTTCTTCTATTAACTTCTCCTAATGTCCATGGCAGTTGCACAGAATCTTGAAGAGAAAGGATTCTACATTTTAGACAGAAAAAAAAAAATGAGTAAGGACATGCACAAAGAACAGAAGCATCATAAGCAGTGGTAATAATTTCACATAGAATATGAGAGACTAAAGGTACAAAGAGGAAAGAAATGCCTTGACTGCACAGTAAGATTACAGGGAAAAAACAACTGTATGAGTTTTTTACACAGGATTCTCTTTACAAAGCCATAGTTAGATAAACATCTAAAAAGAACACATCTACATCCTTGGCCAACATCTGCTTTTTTGTTCTCTGAGAAGCCCAAATGGTTTTGATTACTTGAAGGAATATTTCTGGAATGAGTCAGCTCACAGCCCTGAAGCTGATCAGCAGAACAGTCACCAAGGGAGGAGGGCACAGCAGCCCTGCCAGTGCCAGCACCCCAGCTCAGCTGGGAAACTCCCATGACAAAAGCACCACTGCCTACTGCATCCTGCCCCAGAACAGTGCACACCCAGTCCATACCTGCTGATCACACAGATTAACACTGGAAATAATCTGACATCATGTCTTCTACCTGAAGACTCAAAAAGGAGTTTCCTGATTTGGGTAAGCCCCTTGCTACTTCTGGTTTTTCACAATCTCAGACAATGATTGTCTCATTAATTTTACAGAACAACTTTTCAGAAGAACAGGTGTGAGCAGATCAAGGTCCTCCAGAGTGACCATCACTTAAGGTATGAGCATCTGCATCAGCATCTCACACTGCAACCTCCTAAAGCCCTGACCCTCGAGCTGCTCATTTTTGGGGCTATTGAAAGGCAAACTAGGGTCTGCTCAGATCTCCAGCAAAGTGTTCTCAGCACTGGCAGATGCAACATTTGACACTGAAAAGCATCTTTAGATGTCTGGCATATTATTCTCTGGGAAGAAGCATACATTACACAAGGGAGGACCAGTCAGAAAGCCCTGGGTCCAGGAAATGTTTCAATTGCCTATTTCTGTAGGCTTTTGCTTCAAGTATTGTTTTTTTGTTTAAAAAACAGCTTACATATTTACAAAAATATTTCCACGCTAATTAAAAGGCACCTGAACTGCTACTATCTTTCACTGTGATGGGTTCTAGAAACATATTGAGTTCTGTGGCAATTATAAGGATGTGTTAAAAATAATTTCAAACCTGTCCATTCAGTGGTTAGCCTAACAGAAAAGATTACTTGGAAAAGCAAAGACTGCAGTGAAACACATTCAGGATCCACACCTTCTTCTTGTGACTGTGCTGTGCCTATTCCACATTTCTGCTGCACTGCAAGCAATGTGGCCATTCCCAGCTTAGGAAGTCTTTGGCAAACTCTGAGACATAATCATGGAATAAATACTTTGCCAAAACATACATGAATACACATGCGCAGAGAATTCCCCTTAGAAATGTCGTTTGAGCTTCCTAAAAATCCTAAAAAGAACATCTAGGAGATCTCAGTCTCTGTTCAGTCTTGCAGTTCCTATTTAAAGACAAGCTAGTCTTCTGTTTTCCATGTTTGCTCACTTCTGAATTTGGTTTAAAGAGCTGCTAGCATAGACTTAACGAAGTTTCTTCTAAAGGCTGATTGTGTTTCCTGCTGTCTTTTTGACAGAACCCATCCAAAAAGGGCCTTCTCCATTTAATTATCTAGTCTTTATTTTTGCAAGTTTTATTTCTCAACTAGAATAAACGTTACAGTCAGAACAGGGTTACAGACAACAGGGTTATTTTACAAGGCTTAGAAGTCCTTTCCTTTCCAAGCAGTGAGGAGCAGCCTTGTGCAGGGAACATGCAGAATGAGCACAGGGTGGAGTTCACAAGATCCCATCACAGGAACCTTTAGGGATGTGGGTGCTTTATCCAAATGTTACAGCTCCGAGGGTTGTTCAACACCTGATCAATGACTGAAGTCTCTCCTCTCTAAACTCTCGTGCCTGAGAGGATCAATACGACCAGGCAGCACAGGGTAACGCTATAGATCACTCATGAAACGAGGAAAATTCCTGATCTCCAGAGTTTGAAGCAGCTCCTGGACCATTCACCCTCCACAAGATCTTGGAGCAGCAGAAGAGTGTCCTACAGGACACTGAGGGATTAATCTAAAAGCACAGTACAGGACAGATACCTCCTCTGGAAGATGGATATTTGAGGGCTCTCCGCACCACGGCTGTGCCCTTTTTCCACCCCGAAGCAAGAAAACCACAGCTGGCTGCCTGCTTTGGGACCTCTCCACCCCCACCTCAGGATTTATTACAGAACTCTTCAGCCCAAAAATACAAAAGCTCTGCAGGCAGACAGGCACAGCCACAACCAGAGAGAGGCCTGTGCTGCTGTAAATCAGCTCTGCTCAGCTGAAATCAATACAAAGCCGTAGCTCAGCCTAACGCACGGTCAATGCTGGGGCTCAGCAGAGGCTGTCCACTGACGGCTGTCAGGAGCCATCCTGGCCTTGTTTACTCCCGTTGGCAAATTCCCTCAGAAGAAACTCCAGATTCACCAGCCCTGAGCCCAGCAGAGCCTCCTTCCCTGCCCATAATTGCTGGGGCTGGGCCAGCAGCTGTTGTACAAATAACTGGAGGGGAGCTGGCCTGACCATCTGAGGATAGGGAAGGGAAGCAGCCTACCAGATAATGTCTGTAAAAGAGCTTGGAAACCACTGACACAGGCTAATTGCTTACTGCAGAGTGAAGTTTCCCCTCTCTGTAGGCTCATTTGATGTAAACTTCCTAGTCATGTCCAAAACCCTACCCACAGGACAAATGTTAGTACATAAAGTGCTTAGCCAAGCCCTGCTCGGCGTTCCTGGGAAATATTCTGGGGAATGAGGAAGCAAGGAGAAAGAAACAGAGAACATGATCATCCTCCTCACTGTGCTCAGCTAGGAACAAACATCTGTCTGGCATCTGGGCTCTGCCACCCACCATTTATTCCCACTTTCAACCTAAACATAGAAGCTCGGCGTTTTCATTACCTCTGGTCCCCTCAGTGAGCAAATATGGACAAAAGGCATCAAATTAGAGAGGCTGAACTGGCTGAAAATCAAAAATGGTCATTTGTCCTACATTACTAAAATGTTTAGATTTATTTTGCTTGCCTGACCCCATTTGCAAATGAGATAGCTTGTATTTTGAGATCTAATAGAGATAACTTGTGCATATTGATGGAAAAAACCTCTACACTTACCTATAATCATTCATTCCCAATGAAATAAATGGTCTGGATAAAAGAGGGGTGTTGGCAGTCAAAAAGTAACATTTGCATATTTATCTGGTATCAGCATTCAGCCCTCTTAGAAAGTAATATTTTTGCTTCAGCTAAACCTAGCCCTGCACTACAACCCTCTGGGACAAGCAATAAGTGTCTGAAACGTATCTCCAATCTTCCAGGAAAGCACACACAAGGTCTATACAGCGCTTGAAATCTTCATAAAACCTTTTTTGATATTAGATATCTTCCACAGAGTCAACATAGCTATGAATACCATTTCAAGCTGAACGGGCTTTTAACAATTTCAAATACAGACGTGGAATTTTCTGGAACACAACAACCAGCAAATCAAAGACATCATTCTGAAGTGTATTTTTATCTGTGGTATTTCAAAACTTTGCAGACACATGAGGTCTGCCATAAGACCTTACGAAAGCTGCGGGACAAGCAATAAAATACCCTTCCAGTATCCTACCTTTTCAGCACCACACATCCTGGCTTGATGCACTGACAAAGTCTCATTGTTGTCGTTATACACCACCACAAAAATACATGCACAGAAACAAATAACTGTAAAACTTCTGGGTTGCTGGATTTTTGGGGTTTTTTAATCTGGAGATTATATACACACATATATATATATATGTGTATATATATGTATGTGTGTACATATATATATATATGCTTACAATCTTCCCAGAAGGCCCAAAATGGTAAGCAAATGGTGAGCTTGGGAATGTACTGATTGGACCAGAAGATCAAAGAGATGTTTGGGAGTATGCCTGACCAAGGGTATGTCAAGAAAGTAAAATGAGACTGAGAGAAGGAGCAGGCAAATCCTGCAGTTAAATGGCAGAAATGCAAGAAAGGAGGCAATGTGTACAGGGGGAGTTGGCAAGGAAGGCAGAAGAGGAAAATACACTGTATATAACCGAGCACAGTAGTAATAAAAAGCAAGTAAACAATTAGATTCTGGAGCCATTTGATGTTTTAATGCTCTGAGGAAGACAAGTCACTCACCTGAGTAGGCCCAGTAAGGATCCCCCGAAGCCTTTCTCCTCCGGATCTGCACAGAACTCCCATGTCTGTTCTCATGCAGAGAGCCCACATAACCTTCGGTCAGAGCTGGGGAGAGAAGAAGCAGGAATCGTTAACAAAGTGCTATTGGCTCCCTGGAGTTTACACAGTGCAGCTTTAGTCTTTGCTGAACAGACTACAAACCAGGTACTGCTTAAAAGAATTGAACAGGCATGTTCCTCAATCTTCTCCCGTGCAAAGCAGAAGCCAGGACTCACTGTGCATTATTCTGGTCTGGATGCTTGTGCAACTCCAGAATTCCATAAGGAAATTCTGATGTACACAAACGAACAATATTTGACCAAGCTCTCGCTGTTTAGACATAGAAGATAAGTTTACTTTGCCAGTGGCTACCAAACTATGTCAGACAATGGAGGAAGCTTTGTAAAACTCCACAAGCTAGAAGGTACTAAATTCAACTAAACCAGAAAAAAACCCCTACATCCCACACTTCATCCCAGGATTTTTCTTTGTATCTCTAATAATTTTTATTTTTTCTTTCGTAAAGGAACGAATCGCTTCCATGAGGGCATGGGGTATTTGGGCTTTTTATGTGCAAATTTTGCTAATTGTTTCCACGCATCTGACTGAACCAAACCGGAGGTGTGTAAATTCACAAAGGTAGGTATAAAGTCTGTAATAAATTCAACTGCATTTCTCAGAGCACTGCAAACCTTTGTGCTGTAATAAATGCACATGAACAAAAACCACCTTAGATCCACAGACACAGAATGCGAGGTACAAGCAGGCACCAAATGGCTTTATGGAAATTTAAGCCCAACTTCTCCCAAACCACTTATTTGATCAGCAAGAAACTAGCTGAATAATTCAAATTAGAACTTCAGAAAACCGCGTAAAGCACTGCTACCCATGCGCAGTCACCAAGCGCTGTGTTCCCTGCTATTCCCAGGCCCATTACAGCTGGGCTGGAACGAAGCCTGCAACAGGACTTTATTGAACACCATGCACCAGTAACTCCGAATTTGCCTTTCCTTCCCTTTGGAAAAGCTTCTGGGAGGCACCGCCCTTGCACCGCAGCAGCAGAGAGCCTGCTGTGCCCGAGGTTATCCACAGCACAGCTCTGTGGACAACCTTCCCTCTGCGACGTGGGTTTCTGCAGATTTTGGAACCCTGAAGCGGTAGGAAAAGTCGTGCAATTTCAGGAAAGGCAGTACAGGTTTGGCCCTGCCAAATTTTCTCTTGTGTGAGCAAAGGTATTAATTGTGCTGTTTGAATGAGTTTTCCAGACTCCTTGGAAACCTTCTAAATGTTAATTCACTTCAGGCTGTGAACTAGAAACACTGGAACACATCATGCGACCAGGACTGGGTAATATTAGGCAGCATGACCTCACGTACCTTGTTTTCCTCCTTAAAAATACTAAATTAAACATCTTAGTCTTTTTTTAAAATTATTTTTATTTACTTTTCTATGTCTACGTGGTTGGGAGGCAACAAGCACTCATTTCAACAATAGGTGTGGGATGTGGAGACCCGAACATTCTTGGCAGAAAAACCCAAAAGTGAACAAAGATAAGAGACCATGAAAATTGCAAGGAAGAGAACAATGAAATAGCCTAGCAGATGGCTGGAAAGGCTATCAGAAAAAAAATGGCCCAATTACTCACTTAAAAATCACATGCACTGAGAAATACACCTAAAGCCTCTCCTTGTTACAAAATGAAAGACAGCAGCTTTCTCCTGAGCATCTTCTACAGAGAAGGCAAATAATTGTGGGATTTTTGTGGCTGAAAAAGTCTGAACCCTTCAGGCAGGAGGAAGATTGGGCACTGCCTCCTCCAAAGAATGAGGTGCTCCTGCAGGTATCTGCTCAGTGAGCCCTCCTGGGTGCCTCTCCATCCAGAGAAAGGCACTGAGTTGAAATAATCTGAATTTCTGGAAGGTACAGGGGGTCTGAGCCAGTGCAAAGCATCTCAGGTTGTAAACACCTTTGTACTTCTAGCTGGAACCATCAAAAAGCCTCATGGTAACCATGGTATGGCCACGAATCTTACCACTAATTTTCAGAGTCCTCTGTGCAGAAAATTAAATTATGCAAATCCAAGCCTTTATGAATGCCTAACTTTAATGGGAAGTTGAACATTTGCTTCAGTCAGCATCTTATTTATGCAATTATAAACCCGACATTCTTATGAAAATACACAGTTTTAGTTTTCTGCATAGATACTTAATAGATTTGTGCACTTATCTATATTTATAAAAGGTGAAGGGACACACTGTACACAAATTTATTTCCACCACAAAGGATGTTACAAACCAGGAGGGAGCTCAAGTACTTTGCAAGAGAACTATGGGAAAGGACTTGCTGGTTGCTATATAACTTCTGTAGGACTGAAAAAGAAACAAATTGGAACATCCTGCTCTAAATAAAATCCTGCATCACTGCTAGATAGCCCAGCATTAATGTCAATACAAACATGCAGTAATTCAGCAGTCATCAGCAATTTCGAGAAGATGTACATTTATTGGGTAGCTGCAGGAACTCTGGGGAAAGGATGATGGGTGAAGATCCCTGGCTGTGCTGTGAACTGGAAATGGTCTGACTCTTGCAAAAATCATGACCCAACCCCATCTTCCTCCCTCAGCCCTCACAGTACCGCCAGGCATCTCCTCATGAAGCCACAAAAACACTCCAAGAAAACACGGTGGGAACAAGCAGCTATTGTTGGCAAGATCTCACAGTGGTAAAGTCATCAGAAAACCAGACCCAATCTCGTGGTGCTTTTGTTCTTTGGTGTTAACTGGGGTCAGTGCAGTCTCTCACGCTCAAGAGGAGCAAGGAACAGATCAGAGCATACAGTGGCTTTCCAGATAACAGTCTGGAAGAGCCAAAGCACTCAAATCAAGTTGTTTCAAAAAAAGGAAGTGCTTTACACATCAAAACCGTCTTAGTTTTCAGGTAGAATCACTCCTTTTCCCAGGTTTGGGGGGGAGGTGGGGATGTGCCTTCTGACCAAAACAACCTGACAACACCAATGGAAGTTTAAGTTTTGGAGAAAATATTTAAGTTGTATTAGCACCAATCACGACAGGATTCCAAAAGTCTTTTTTCAGCTGGGAGACACTTAACAGCCCCAGAGCAGGGAGCAGCAGAGTGGTTTCCTGCTCCACTCCTGCAGAGCTGGATGCTGGAGAAAAGCCAGCAGTGAGACGGGCTGGTCCCACAGGCAGCAGACAGGGCAGGCTCCTCTCTTCTGGGAACCCCCAAAACTTGGGCAAGTGGAAATCAGGACAATAGCAGGGGCAGGAACATGGTCCAGGAAGGCTCAACATGGAGCAGCCAAATTAGAGGGGTGGAATAGAGGCACACAGCAGGAGGGAGAGAGGAGAGAAGGCACAGCACAAGCCCTTGCCCTGCAAGGTTCCTTTGATCCACCACACCAGAGCTGATGGCAGAGGAGAAATGAGCACCGTAACACACGGTCTGAGGCTTGCAGACACACGACTGAAAGAGAAAGGGAACGACTGCACACTCAGATACACAAGTGTGAAATGAAATGCTGAGCAGCTCCCCTGCTGCCGGAGCAGGGTGGGGGTCTGCCGAGCATGACCCCACAGCCTGCGGGACTGTGCCGGGCCCTGCAGCTGCCAGGAGACAGAGGATCCTTCAAAACCAACATGGAGAAATCTCTCACACACAATTTCATATAATTTTAAGCAGCACTGAACGCTACATGATTTTCGATGATGTGCTAAATGAATCAGCCCGGGCTGCAGATCTGCGGATGGCGAAAGCGATGTGATGCTGGCTGTGCCTCAGCATCCTGAGCAGCTTTCCATTCACTCTGTCTCAACGTATTAACTTTCCAATAAAAATTATTTGATAAGTGCCCTCAAAGGTACGATAAGGTAATTCCTGCCTGAATACCTTACTGGTATTCATAGCTCACATGAAAACACAAAATTTTATCCCCAATCTACCTTAAATATAAAGCTATTACACTATTCAGAGAGATTATACCCTCGGCATTAGTGTTTAAAAAGTATCAAGCCATCAGCTATGTAAGAAAAATCCTTTAAGGTCGATATGTTATGTCTGAATGGTGAAATCATTAGTTATGATGGTAGATTAACTAGATTGTGTGCCAAACTCGGATTCTTTTAAGCCTTCTTTGAAGACAAGGGTTGCACACAAATCTGTTTTCAGCTGTTGCGATTAAAATGGGAAAAATTCAAAGGTACACGCATTGCCCAGCTCACAATCATTCTGACTTGCCACTGTGGACTATAGTAGATGCTGAATCATAATTTTATTCCTAGTCCCTGATGTGTACCAACTTCTTAACTGAGTAGTTCAACGTGGAGCTACAAGGCAGCCTTTGGAGACACAGCCTTGACTAGTGGAGTCTGGAGCGGTGTCACACTGTGAGAACACTTAAAGCAGAGGAGTTAAAGAAAAAATCTTCTTAGTGTGTAACAAAGAAGCACTAAATCATAAGGAACTGTAGCAATTAGTTCTGTATCGTATCAACGCCTGCAGAAAAGAAACTTCAAAACCAAGAAAACCATTACTTTCTTGAAGACTGCAGAGCCCTGCATTTTAAAAAGGGGTGGGGGCACAGAGACATTACTTGAAGGGCTTTTATACCATCTCTTAAATGGAGATAAAGAGATGCATGATCCAAGACACTTGCCCATCTGCAAGCCTAAAGCTTCATGCAAGCCTCACCAGAAAAAAGCAGCATCTTTATCCAGGTGCATTCACTGTATTTTTAATTGGACTGTGCTAACGAGAAGCAGGTAAGCTGGAGACATTGCAATGCTACGCACTGTAACACACACTCTGCTGAAATGAGTTCAGGCTTCCAGGCAATTTCTTAGAATAAATGTTGCCAAATGAGCCAGAAGGAAAAAGAAAGGAGCAGGAGGAAAAAGTGATAGATAATAAATTTATAATATTGAACAAATAAAATATTTTGCACAATTAGTATAAATAATAGTTAAATTCATCTCCCTAGGCTCTTTCATGGTCGAATTTCCAAACACAAGTAGGCTATTTGCCTTAAATATTTTACCACCCTTTGACAGCAAATAAATCTAGAAATATTTCAGGCACAGCTAATCCATTTTGATAGTGCATTACTTTTAAACAGACTCTTCAGACATGGATCTCCATATTTTTCAGATTATTTTATATCTTGCCAAAGCAGGATGAAAGTTACAACAACATATGGTGGTCAGACAGCATCAACAAATTATATTCTGAATGAGACTTTGTCCTTTGATAATGCTGCAGAGATTTTTTCTGATTATCAGATAAAAGCCGGAATCTATTCTCCCATGAACACACAGGCAATTTTCACAGCTTTCCATTAATGAAATATGGGAGCTAAAAATGACGAGTTTCTCGCAACTTAAGTGAAATAACAGATACCCAGATGCTACATCTGCCAAGAGACATATATCCCTTTCCCAGATGACAGTCACCCAGACAGCCCCTTAATTCCTGTGCGAGCGGAATCCACAGGTCTGTTCGTAAAACTGACACGGAGACTTTTCACACCATTCATTCTCCGTTCCTCACGTGTCTGATAGATGATGTGGTAACAGCACAAATCCTAAGAACAAGAACATAAATGCAGATCACAGCAGGCCCCTACAGGAACTAACCAGCAGAATGCAATTTGAAGATGAAAAACAGTCCAGGGAACATGCTGTCAAACTGTGGAGATTGAATTAACCAGCAGAATTAAAAGCCCTTATCCCAAATAATACAACAGCAGTCACTAGGTGTGACCCTTGCTAACCTGTCATGTTCCAAGCCATGGAGTCAAGTGCAGAGCGATTTTGTATTACTCCAATGCATCAACACAATGCAAGCTATGGGAAAGATTTTCGGCACATTCTTTTCCTTGTATTACAAGGGATGGAGTTTAAGGAGGACAAGAAAGTTTCCTCCATCAGAGCCAGCCTGATGCCAAACTTTGGGCACGCGGTGTATTGTGACACCCAGTGCCACCAGCCACTCTCCCCCAGAGCAGATGCTCTCCCAAGGAAAAGCAAACCAGACATGAGTTCCCAGGGATCCTCTCTCAGCCTGCATGGCTTTACAAGCGAGATGAGCAAAGCTCATTAGCAAGACACTACGGCAACTTCAAGTTGCATTAATGATGCTCCATTAAGGGGACTCGGAAAAAGGAGCTCGGGAGGCCAGGAACAGACAGATGCTGCTGGATGATTAGAAAGGGCTTGATTTTGCATTTTCATGGCTTCACTTTGCTGGCATCAGCTGTGCAAGATGTGACATAGATGGTAAATTTGGACCACTGATGTCAACCGGGCATCACCTGCAGCACTTGTGCTGGGAATAAGCACTCAGGCAGATAACAAACAGCACCAGCAACTTCCACCTCAAGAGAAAACCACACAAATTAAACCAACGGCAACATCGCCCCTCCCAAGAGGATGGTGCCTTGCAGCAAAGCTTCTGCCAGAGAACTTCTGGAATACCAAGACTAAGGGTTCTCAGACTGTGGTACCCGAGCTCCCATCTACTCATGTGCAAGCTATATGTAATGAAAAAAACCCCAACAAACCAACCAGTCTGCTATTTTTCACCCTGAAGAAAGCGCAGAAGAAAGAGCCCAGACAACTGCACCGCTCCTCCATGAAGGAGGGGCTGCTGTTCATGCCACACTGCAACAGATGAAGAAATTAAGTCTGAGCACCCCAGAAGGACTCAGAAATACTCATCCCCCACCTCTGGGAACTGCAGACACATCAAAACCAGCTGCGTGTAAACCCTTACTCCACCAAACTGTTCTCTGACATGCAGAAATACACTCCATTTACCTTTAAGACAAAGTTTTCAAACAGACTGGTATTCTAGGCATTTAAGCTGAGATACCTTAAAGAAGACTAAAGCACATCACATTCTAAAAACTGGAGTCCTTTTAGACACTTCTGATTTTGGTAGTCAGACAGAAAAATAATTGGGAGCACTTGAGAACTCTGTAACCTTGAAAACTCTTGGTCTGTGCATCCTTCACAGTCCCTCAGACTTCTGTTAACCATCATTATCTGCATTTCTTAAAAGGAGGAATCCTCACCTTGTTCATCGTCTCTCCCCACTGCACTTCACAAGGATCCTGTCACCTCTGAATTTTATTCGTAGCAATGCGTGATGCAAACACAGAAATAAAACTTCAGAGCAGAGGTTCATGTGCAAGGCTAACCTCCACAGGGAAGCTGATGCTCTCTCAGCCATTACTGACAGAATCACAGCAGGTACTTGGGAGAAAACAGATAAACTCAATTCTCCAGGATTTCAGGTAG
Organism: Acanthiza pusilla; assembly: GCA_036630365.1. NCBI lineage: Eukaryota > Metazoa > Chordata > Aves > Passeriformes > Acanthizidae > Acanthiza > Acanthiza pusilla. The sequence continues at coordinate 7,885,685 of JAXCHO010000001.1, forward strand.
CCCAGTCAGAGCGAGCCAAGGCAATGAAAACCCAGATATGGGGAAAATATCACTGCTCACACAGCCAGCTCCAGCATCTCTGCACTATTTCCCCAAGGACAAGCTTGAAGACAAACTTGGAACGAGCTGGAATCCAGAGGCAGCCCAGAATATTTGTGCAGAAAAGACTTGAATCCATCAGTCCAGCCACTCTGAGAAGGGGCGGCTTCGGTCTCCTCATTCATGGCATGGTTTATCCGGGAAATGTATAAACCACACACATATGATGGAGTTTGTACAAAGGATTAACAATGGCAAAAAGGTGCTTTATTTCACTTCTTGCCTTATTGCAAGTACCCAAACTTTAAGGGTTTTGCTACAGAAAACACCGTGGCCAGAACCACCCGTCTCACTCTTACTCTCACATAATCAGGTGCTGCAGCACGCGCGGTGTCAGAAGAGCACCCTGCGAATAGCAAATAAACGTGACCTTAATGGAATATTTTGTACTTGCAATGCCTTGCTTAATGCAGAATCATACCATTATCATTTCACTAAACCCAGCAGTACTCACAAAAACACACAAACTTATGCAGAATCAGCAGTTCCACCTCTCTGCTCTAGAAATAATTTGCTTGCTTCCACTGCCAGCATTCGTGGTAGTACAGCCTTATTACATTTTCAAAATGGATTCCCCTAAGTACATAAAGTATCTTGCTAAAAAAAATATTAGACTCATCCAAATAAGCATAGCAAGGACCGTGGGACACAGCCCTGCTTTGTGAGTGACATGGGGCATGAGATCAAACATGCCTCATTATCAAGTCTTCACACACAGGGGTTCATCATCTGATAAAAATCCCTCATTCTTTATACAAAATGATGTTTTTTTAAACCTGTGTCCTTTGGCCCATTTAACAATTTATTGACTGTGGGATATAAAGTGAGGCCACATCAATCTCTTCCTGGTTATTTGGTTCAGGCTCTCAAATTAATGCAGAAGGTGGAAAGCTCAATAAAGAACTATTTGAGAAAAGAAAGGAGAAACGCTCTAGTCCCACTGTGAGATATCTTCCTCTCAGTTTGCAGTCAGGTCTCGCCACCTGTAGCTGCACAATCTCCTGGAGGAAAAATGGAAGGGCATAATGTGCATGTTCCCCTGGACTGAGCAGAGATAACTAGAGATTCGTACCATTTGTGCTGAAACAGATCAGCAGTGCCCAGGTAGCCAGATTTAGTGCCTCTGGCATGTGGCAGCAATTCCAGCCAGATCCACAAAAATTATTTTGGGATCAAACTTAAAAGCTGAGTAAACCAAGCAAACAAGCATCCATTTTTATTCGTGTAAAAATATATTTAATTTGGCTTATGATCTACAAAACAAGATTTTTTCATCTTTTTTTTTTCTTTTTATGCTGACAGCTTGCATTACACACAGATTTTGTAGCAAAGGGTTTCATCCACATTTATTTCCCAAAATATAAATCTAAAGTGGAAACTGAGATAAACAGAGATTTTTTTGTGCTGACTGAACAAGTTGCTAGTTTGGGATATACGCCCCAAAAACGTGACCCACCACTCTAAGAACTCTCTGCTTTCCTTCCACATAAGTTGCACTGTTCAAAGGGAAAAGTCAACATAAATACTACAGAGCTGATCTGTAAACTGAATCAAACTTCCATCTTGGCTTTTCAGTTTCCCATCAGTTTTTTCACCCAGGCAAGACTCTTCTTCTGGAAATTTCCTAGCAGGAAGGTCTGGTGCTGTTTAGAATCCCAAACTAATACTTGGTTCCTTGGTCATTTGTCTCCAGAGAATTCAATAAAGATCTTGACACAGAACTTCATACTACTGAGAGCAAGACCATTAAGGCCTTTGGCAGCAAGAACAACAACAAACAAAAAAATCCCAAAACAAAACAAACAAATAAAAAAAAAAAGAAAAAAACAAACCAAACCAACCAAACAAAAAAAACTCCCAAAAAACCCTTAACAAACTCTCAACCAACCAACCAAAAAAAACCCCCAAAAAACCAGTAACAGAGCTCAGATTAAGTAAATATAGACAAATATGACCAGCAGTGTGCTTATGCAGCACAGGCTGAAAGGGCATGGGGTCACTGCTCCTTCCTATCCAACCAACTGAACCATCTGGTGAAAAGCTAACCCCACACCCCATACATGTAAATGATGCTAAACCAGGAGGAGGAGAAGCAAGCAAGAATGCCTCAAAAACATTCAGCAGCCTGGCAAGCTCAGCGAAATGGGCTGATGTAAGTGAGACATTCCACTGAAGATAAATGTAAGGCTATGCAGTGGGGGAGAAACAATAATCAGTGCAGGAATGAAGTGAGAGAGTGCTGTTTAGAAAGCAGTAATGCAGAAAGACTTGAGTATTAGGGTGGATAATGAATTAGATGAAAGTTCATGCTGCAATACCACTGCAGGAAAAGACAATTGCTATCCTGGGGCACATGCACAGAGATACTGGAAGCAATAACTCAGTTTCAGACAGTTTTTGGCAAGGCTGTCACTGCAGTGCCACATGCTGTTTGAGGCCCATTACTCAAAAAAAGAGTAAAATTCATTTTTAACAAAAAAATCTAAGACCTGGGGCAGGGGAGGGAGGGATGGCAGGGGATGACATATGACATGTGGAATTAATCAAAGCACCTTTAACACCAACCTCGTGCCCTACTCTGCGCTGGCCTGGCAGCCTCACCCCAGGCTGCCCAGCCCAGCCTGGCCATGCCTTGGTGTGCTCATCCTCACCCTCTCCAGTCCCCCACGCCTCACTCCACCCTCCACCTCCTTGTTCCATGCATCAATTTTCATAACAAGCCTCATAAAGAGCTAGATTTTAGAGCACTCAGAAGTGTTGATCTTCAGGCAAGAAGTGCTCTCACAGCGCAGGAGAGAGCGAGGAGGAGATGAAGAGCTGGGTGAGGAACAAAGGGATGCTCTCCCTGTGCTGGCCCAGGGGAGCTCCAGAGAACACCACCATTTGAGCAAGGGCAGGGTTGAGAGGAGGAGCTCAGTGTGCACAAGTGCTGCAAACAACACACGCTTTGCTTGAAACAACACACTGCAGATCAGCTCCAGCTCAGAGCCGGGTGGGATCAGCAGGAGAGGGGCACAGAGCGTTCCCAACCCACCTGAGCAGCCCCACAGTGCCAGGTACCAGGACACAGCTCAGGTGTGACACAGGTGTGACACAGGTGCACACTGCACGCCCAGGCTTTGGCCTTCCGAGCGCCTCTTCCCAGCAAGGCTCAGGCTCAGGACTCACTCCCTCCCCAGTCCCAACCACCCTGTGACACTGCCATTCACTGTGCCACTCATTTGCACTTATCACAAGCACTTAAGTGACTGAAAAACACAACAAAAGCACTGTGCCTCGAAAGGTCGGACAAATCAGGCGTACAGCCCGCAGCCTGACAAATATAATTGTTTTCTTCAGGATGGTAAGAATCCTCATGAAGACCTCAGGTTGTTGACTGCTGCAGGTTTCTCACTTCCCAAGCAGATTGCTTGGCCATTTAATTACAATACAGCTTTGTACTTAGTCCCCACTTGACTCAGAAAGCCCCAGAATGGTCCTCAATACCCACAGAAAGTTTAATTACTCAAGAAAATAACTCCCCCCAGGCGAGTTAATTCCAAAGTGTGTACATGTGTTCCACAGTTGTTATTTCTGTGTTTTATGCTGCTTCTTTTATGCTATCACTGCAAACTGTAGGAATATTCCATCTCCCATATAGCCGGTGTCAGTGTTGAAAAACAGATTCACCCTTTTATGCAATACTTAAAAAGATTTCTTCATGGCAATATTCCGTGTTCTGGTTTGTCCACAAAAAGGAGATATTCATATCAAAACAGATATCCTCTCTTACTCTAAGCAATTTAAAAATACATTAAAATAAGGAAATTACTTTTTAAGCAACAAATGCATTAAATATTGACAGCACATCAGTGTTTGCCCTGTGACAACATTCCTCCTATCCATCACAGGGATCTGCAAATCTGCATCTTACAACTACAAAGAACTATCAATACTGCACAGACTATCAAAAATGAGTTTTCCTCAAAAAAAGCAGCTCACCATTAAATATGCTTTTATTGCTATTCTTTTTTACATTCTCCATACACACCACGGTCTTTGCTAGAGAAATCAGAAGTAAGTCTATTCATAAGAAAACCTCTTGTTGTCTTTCTTTTTTTAACCCCCAATTCATATTTTGTAAACAAGAAGCTCAAAGCAATCAGTTCCAGTCAGGCTTTTCAGCTTTGGATTTAAATCCTTTCATAACTTCTGCAAAACATGCATCAAAATTTCAGGGAGGGGGAGGAAGAGGACTCTTGACATTGTAATTTCCTCTGATGAACAAACTGATGTATTACAAAGAGGCATCTATATACCCAAGCTACTTGCCAACTGACAACCAAATCCGATTTGAACACAGGACTTGAAATAGCTTTAAAAAAAGTAACAATGATTAGTAAAATATCATCTACTGTATGTGATCAGATTTAAAGCTGCAGGAATGTAAAGACTGATGTAGAGCACATTTGGCAACTGATATGATCCATTTTAACACAGCACATACAAAGATCATCTTTGCTCACATGGACTGCGTCCCTCTGTTTACTGCACTGCTCTGATAGGAAATAAAAGATACAAACATGAGATAAGAAGTTACTTTAAGCAGATCTGCTGAAATGCCAAGAAACTGCAAGAAGCTTAGCTTCCAACTGAGATGGCTCAAGTCATTATCCTATTAAGATGGACACTAGGACTTGCCAGGATTTTGGATGTTCAAAACAATCACTGAACACCCCCCAAAAAATCCCAGCCAAGAGTCCTCATTTGTCCCAAAAAACACAGCATACCCAGGAAAGAGGCACAGAGGCTGAGGCTTCCAAACTGAGTAAGGCAAGGGGCCAGAGCCAGCCTCAGATGGAATCAGGGACACAGGGAAAGTGAAGGACGACTGAGCCACAGGGAAGGTGAAGGAGGTTGGTGCAATGGAGAAATCAGTCCCAGGCTCAAAGGGACATGCCTGAAAACAAGTCATCCCAGCAGCTTTCCAAACAGACACAAACCAGCAAGGATCCTGCTCAGGGACAGAGCCCTGGGCGTTGTGTGGCGGCTGAACGGAGCAGCAGGACCATTGCTGAGGGATGCTGCACAGAAAGGACACAAAATGCTCAGACACAGACCACACTCAGGTGACAGCTCTGACAGGTCAGCAGGACAACGGCACTGCTCCCGGCAGCACTCACAAAAATAGAATATTTTGGGACAGGAACACAACAGCCTCTGCTGGCTGCAGGCAGCTGGAGCAGAGGGGCAGTGACAGGAGCCAGTGACAGTGCCAGGGCACAGTGGGGACAGGGCAGGGAGGAGAGCACCAAACACAGGGCAAACCAAGCAGCAACAGAACATCACATGGACTGGGGCACGTGGGGCCAGGGACTGGCCACGACTTGCAATGACACTGACCATTTTCTTATCAGGAACCCACTAAGTCTAAACACATCAATAATAAAAAAAGCCACAGAGCAGGAGGCTGGTTTGCAATTTTTAGCCACTCTGCTGTAGCAGAGTGGTGTTAATGCAAAGGAACCAGACCCTGATTTAGCTGGAAACACTCCACTGGAGGATTTTATGTTAAGTGTAAATTTATTAGAGCACATTAAGCAACATGTAATCAATAACTATTCATTATTTTCAGTATAGGTAAGGAAAGGAAAAAGGAAAAAGGTCCTTCTCAGGTCACAGTAAGGAATATATCAGGTTGGGAGGGAAGAAATCCTTGAAAGAGCTGCAAGTTCTTAATTGCCACTGAGGTCTGAGGCAGCTCAGATATTCAGCAGACTCTGCATTAATGCCCCTTAGAATTAGGGAAGTGAGAAGGTGTTACACACACACACTATGTCATTCACAGGCAAGGGCCCTGGGTTGATGTAAGTTTATTTGTACGATACAAAAGCCAAATGACACTCAAATTGAGATTTTAGATAATTTTGTTTGTACTCCTCTTACAGACAATGCAGATTACAGGGGGAAGAGAGGGCAGAAAAATGTTATTTATTTATTTAACTTTACATTTGAATAAATATTGACACTTAAAAAATTTAAAATATATAGTGGTGCCAGAACATGCTAATAAAAAGCTAGCACTATAGGAAATTTGACTTCTTGAAAATATATCTACTTTAATTTGCTTTTTAAAAGAATGACTATGCCCTAGTAAAAATCTGCAATTTCCAGCCAGCTACATTAATATTTCAACTTGGTAAATTATTCTTTTAAAAAAGTTTCTAATAAAGTAGCACTTGCTGCACGTCTTTTTAATAAGATTACATTTCTATTTATGACGTTATAATACGTTGTATTAAAAACAAAAGAAAGATTACTGTGGGAGGAATAGAGATGTCTTTCTTCATTTTAAATTTAATTTAAAATGGAGGAAAAGGATTTTTCTTTTAAATTAATATTTCCCTTGCAGTGTTATGAATCCCAGCTTGTGCTATTGAATGAGAAGCAGGAAAGGAAGCTTTATCATTTTTATGCAAACTCAAAGAGAAGTCCAAACTAAACTTCATTAAGCCTCATATATAGCTGTAAAGCCAAAATGTGCATCTTTGCACAGTCTAGGGGTAAAGGGCCTAAGGCAAGGTGCACATTGCTCCTGCTGAAGGGGAAGGGAACAGGTAGGAGCTATTGCTCTGTTGTTACAGGGCAGGTGAAGTGCAGAGCAAGGGAGCAGAAATCCTCAAATGAGTTGTGCGACTCAGAGGAGAAGCAAAATATCTGCAGTGCCTGTCCATCCTTCTCACCTGGAAGGCATGAATGTCCTGCTTGCAGTGCCAACAGAGATCAACTTCCCACACCTGTTAGATATCCTCATTTTCTGATTCAGGGGAATGAGAGCAACAGGAACCCAATGGAGCCTACAGTGCAAAGCCCCATTCCCTTGCTCCCACCACATCATGGAGTTCTCCCAGCTGGGTAAAGCTGCTCCTACACAGTCCTGCACAATGTTAGACACCACAGCATTTTGCAAAGACAGTCAGCACTGGAGTGACAGAGGTGCAGAGAAGACAAATCATTACTTGCTATCATCTGATGGCCATCAGTCAAAGCAGAATTAAAATGCAGGATCAGACCTGAACGCCAGTGGAATATTCCATCCAGGCAGTTGCACCAATTTGTCCTTCAAAGTTAAACCCAAGGTGATAAAAGAAGTTCACAGACTGCACAAGTCAGAAAGCGCACCCAGGTATTCAGCCACAGAAGAGACCCAAAGGAGATGTACCTGAAACCAAGGGGTTTGGGTGACAGAGGGATAACCTTATCCAGGAGAAGCATTTCTATGTGTATTTGCCACATTGCAAAAGATGATGCATCTTTTTCCTTCTTTTAGGTCCTACTATAGTTAGCAGGAATCTTCTCGCCCAGACTCAAAATAAAAAAAACTTTTTGGACATTCAAAGGCGAAAGTACACACAAAAATAATCACCTACAGCCTGAAATGGGACTAAGGGGCAAAATCACTGTCTCTGAGTAGAAACCAAACCAGATTCCAAAACCCTTTCTGAACAACTAAGAAATCCCAGAATAAAATGAGCAACTGTGCTCAGGAATTATTTATTCACAGCAATATATTCTTGATAAAAATCAATGCCCATGATATACACCATTCCATGGCAATGACCTTTAAATAGCCAGTCTTGGACAGCTGGCCACAACCACGCTTCAGAGGGGGCGGGGAGGGTGGGAGAAGTACAAGACAAAAAAGGATGTTCTTCAGATAGGTCTTTACTGGTCCTTGACAGTCAACAAATTTATAACAGATGTGCCTTACTCCTAGTGTGGAGAAATGAGTGCTGGTAACTGTTATTGTCAGGACAAATCAATTGGAGCCATATGTCTGCAGCAGCTGACAGCATCATGAAAATCTCCAACAACACACAGACATTAGGATGTTGCAGAAAATAGGAGCTTTCCCATCGTGTAAAGTGCCTTTGGGAGATGCCTCTGTCTTTGAGTAAGGTTTGCGGGAATTAGTTTATATATTTTGATTCTTTCAAATGCTTGATTGTATGTGAGACTTTGCCCTCTACCTATTCCCCAGACAGCAGGTTATAATTAACAGGAGGCAAAATGATACAAATTAATCATAGGACACATCTCATTAGGATTCTTATTTTATCTAGATTAAACAGGAAACTGCCACAAGAGAAAACAGGGAAGTTTCCTAACCTTCTCCACCACCCTGTGCTCCCCAACAAAATGTCAGCCATTATTCCCAGTGATAAAACCCAAGGGGAATGCACACCACACAGCAAAAAATTAACTGATAACACAAAGAACAAATGCTAGCAGCCAATTCTAACGAACTGAAGTTATGCTTTGAGAGCATTTCCTCCTACAGTGCACCTCCTGGATTTTTCCAGGAATACAAACTAGTTAGCAGTTGTCAAATAGCTGTACTGTAAAATAGAGCAGTTATCAAGCAGCTGTACTGTAAAATAGGACTAGACATAGTGGAACAGATCCATGGCCACTGTGCTAGAGCAGAGCAGCGGAACATGCATTACAAGAAAAGGAAGCAACTAACACTGTCAAGTCAGCAGGGTCTCATGTAGGTTAAAATGTAATGCAAGATCAGTGCCATAATTATCCACACCAAGCAATTTTTTAGTTTATTGACTATACTGCAGTTCCTGAATTTATGTCCTTGGACTTAAATTGCAAAATATTATTGCAACGTGGCAGATATTATAATGCAGATATTGGTAGCTGTGCAGGAGTTCTTGGTATTGCTCGGAACAGCCAAGTTTCTCCAAAACCACTGCCTTTCTCCTACCAGTACTAATGAGGAGTCTGCCGGAACAGAAGCGTATTTATTTCTGGGTAAAACACATATAGGAAGCAAAATGATCAGGGTTTTCAAGGAAGAGCGTATTTCCTAAAGAACTGTAGCTGGCTCATTAACACTCCTGATCTATCGCATGGTGAGGAGGCTCCAAGAGCTGCATGATCTCAGTTTCCCAAAGCCTCTTCCCCATCCCTTCCCTACACCACAGCTCTGCAAGGCTTTTCCCATTCAGGTCACTCAGCCCAAGTCCCCCCTCTGCATCCCAGAGGCAGCAAGACAGTGAAGCTTAGAGGACTCAAACTAGTTTTTTCCCTCTTGGAGAAGGAGTACCTCATTTTCCTCAGGAGTAACAGTGCAGGGACTGTCTGCTCCACCTCAAAACCTGGACACAAAATGACGACCCAAAAGCACCAAAGTGAAAGTGCCATAACATTCAGCAGACCATCCTGAAAGCAACTACAAAGGTTTTAAGAAGAAAACTCAGCATTTTGTTCTTGACTGTTCCCTGCAAGTAGAAAGCCTGTGTTCACACGTCCCCATGGAAGGCTGGCAACAGCTGTAGGATGAGGCTTGGTCTGAATGCTTAATGTTTCCTCAGCCTTCCTGATCTCCACCAGGGCATCTGCAACAAAACCTACTGCAGCTTTTCGCCCTATTAAGAAGTGACAGGGTCACAATACTGACTGACACAAGCTGTAAAATAGTCCTGAAACTTGGGGCAGCTAAAACGCACATCTGCTTCAAGTGTCAGCCTGATAATATGGGAGGAACAGGGCAGAATTCTCTGGTCTGTGCTTTGCAGGAGGTCAGACCATCATTTAAATAACGCCTCTAGCCTTAACTTTCAGTTATTTTGTACTCAGGCAGGCATGTGGGAATATATCATGTCTCAATCTTGTCAGAAAAAAAAGAGGGAGGAATAATCAGAACATACTCAAGACATTTTGTGAAGAATCCACACAGATAAACATTTGGCACAGGGAAAAGACCATACTCGTATTAAGAAACTCATCCATGCATCTGCTACAACCAAATTTTCCTCTCCTTGGACATGGAAGTTTCCATTACTTGTGCTGGGGCTTGGGCTATTTACAAAGTCATTTTTCCTCTGGGTTCTTTTGTTGACATATGGTTTCAATGCTTTACGGCTGTATTAATCCTATTTTGTCTTTCAGATAATAAGGATATTGTTGTTACTAAGTACTATGCTAATTGTTTTTGTCTAGTATTAAAAATACGTTGCACTGCCTTATTCTAATTAACTTGAGATTATTATTGAAATAATGGTTTTATTATTTTACCACTGGCATTTTACTGCCTTGGAGTCTTAGTTGTACTGAAGCTATTATGACTTTGTAGCAATTGACTAACTACAATTATTCCATTATCCAGCTTCTAACATTTAATTGGGTGAGTGCAGAAAATACTTTCCTATTACAAGATCTTTGCTTTCTGATTTATTAGAATTAACCTTCAACATACAGATTCTAGACTCGGTTCATTTTTCCCTCTTCTCACGAAATATCCTGTGAGGATCACCATAAGCTTCATCTGGTTTAATAAGGAGGGGGAAAATTTAAAACATATTACAAGATTTATATTGATGCCCTCCAGCACACATTCTTCATTTCACACTTTATGTAAGATTTCAAGAGCCAACACACTTGCCTCCTCCCCAGATGAGCACACACCGCAGGGCAGGGCTGTTAAATGTCATTAGCATGAACCATTTTTTATATTGATTTTTGTGGCTCTGTTTCTCCTCTGTCCACTCGATGCATTGCAGAGTTCAGATTTAAGTTCTAATTGAAATACTTGGAAGCCTTACCCAGGCTGCATTTTTTCTCAGCGTTCCAGCTACAGAAATCCATCAGGTTTCCCAGCGCTGTGGAGGCACCAGCAGCAAAGCTTGGCTCAACAGCAATTCAGGAGCGTTTGCTGCTGGTTTTACTGATCGTCAGCACAAATATTCCAGATCAGACCATTCCACTCGGTCTGATCAGACCTGTTACTGTCCCAGCTGCCTTCTGAGTCGGGACTGAGTGATTGGCATGTCAGGAGACAGCTCAATCCCGGGTGCCAGCCGGGGCTGGGCAGGCACCAGCTCTTGGCTGAGGCTCCGCTGCGACGAGCACCGTGCACAGAAGGTGCCTAAAGAACTGCACAAATTGGCAAAGGAGAGCAGAATATCCAAACATTTGTGCAGTGGCCAGTGTGAGGACATTTCTCATCCTCTGATGTGTGAAGAGCTAGTTTAGAATCTGGGCACAACGCATGCTTTTGTGGACAGTCTGGTGGCAGTGCGGGGGGGAAGGGAGAGGTTTTAAAAACCTAATCAGTAAGCAAACAAATAAACCAACCAGAATGACTGAAGGCTAAAGAGTGCTACACTTTGAACTCCTACACCCTCATTTCCAGCTTTTATTGGCATTAAGTTAGGTCATTAACATTTTATCAATATATTATGTGTATATAATGTTACTGAGATTAATGGACACGGGCAATGCTGCTCTCAAGGCAATCAGAGTTCTGTAATAAGTTATATGCTTGCTCTTCCAACAAGCTGCTCGGTGCTAGGGATGCATGGATTTTTAAACAGCTCAAAGTTTAATATGTTAGAATTAAAAGTGTGACTACACTGCAGAATTAACTTTAAAAGAACAGATAGCTTAACCCAGATTAGTATGCTGCTCCCGACAATCGAAGTTTTGAAACCCAAGTAGTTCAGACTTCAGCATATGCTCTAAGTCAATATGTATTGAACTCCAAGCCTCTGCTGCAGCTGATTAAGGACGAAGAAAGGACATGATACAATGCTACAGAAATCTTTTTTGTGCTCCTGAAGAAAGAACATTGCTCATTTTTATTAAGTCTTAAACTTTCTGTTATCTGGGTACCTAACACCAGGTATGTTTACTGCCCTCATTCCTGGTTTTAAGCTTGAAGTACATAGCCTCAATTGTCATTCTGCTCATCTCCTCTCATTAGAGGCTGCTCTCATTTAGTACATATTCAATTATACAAGTTTTATTAGAAGCTGAGCCAAAACCCCACTGCCTTCCTTTTCCTCCTCCTCCCCACTCTCCATCCTGCTGGTGTAGGTACACTCCTATGAAATATTTTTAAAATTTATTATTAGGATAATTTGCATTTACCTGAGGGACACCCTGCAGCTTAACATGTTGACATGGAAGCAGTTCACTATTAAAAGCCCCCCAGCAGCACCTGGAATTTCCATTACAGAGATGACACAGAAGCTCCTATCTCCTGGTTCACTTCCAGCTGCCACTATAAAGGAAGGGAACACCTCTAGTCATGGTGATACAGCACAAAAGGAATCTCATGTCACACTGTAACAGGCATTGGCTTTTTATAAAAAGTCTTACAGATTTCTCTCCTTTGACCACCGTACACGTTCTTGGAGAAATTTTAATTCAAAACCCCGGGTGAGGAGACTCATCATGCTACCAGAAATACTTACTTTACATATTCTTTTATGACTGCCTTAACAGCAGGAACATTCTCCTCATTCCCACAGTACTTGGTGACAGAAATGCTGAGCAGACTGTGAAACCTCACAGAGAGCTGTTAATCAAAGCCTCCTAAATAACAGACCACAAATACACAGCTCATTTTATCCGAAAGTGCCTGCACTCCCCACCTGTGCTCCTCCTCATAACCCATCCAGGCACACTGGTTCCTGCTGAAGGAACAGGCTGATCCCATTTTCTTACAATACTTGACAGTTACGCAACTTCACACAACCATTTCCAAAACTATCTCATCACTGTCCAACTTGCCTGCAACTCTGCCAACGAGCTTTTTCATACTTCTCCTCCACTGCTATGTCCCATTATATTAGCAGGGAAGCAGAGAAAAGAACTAGCTTTCAAGTTAAAATTCTCGCTTGGAAGATAAAATAGGATACTTCCCCCCACCCCACTTCAACACCCCAGCCCCATTTCTGATTCACAAGCTGCATTCCCTAAAATGAATCATGTTGGATAACAAAGGTTCCCACGCTGACTCAGATAACTTGGAAGAGGTAGTCTTCCCCCTCAATGTTTTTAAAGGCCGAGGTTTAAAATAGCAGTTCTGTTTAACTTATGATTTTTTTCAAGGTTCAAGAAGAGTTTAATTAGTGAATTGACTGATTGTACCAAGTAAAGAACCTAAATCCCATCATCAGCACATCATGTTCTGAGAAGTTTTTCTCTGGAAAGCATTGGGAAAAATCAGACGGAGCTCTTGAAAAGTAATTCTTATATTACTTCAAATATTTTGAGAAACTACCTCAAAACCCTATCCAGTATAACAGTGATTTGAGGAGATCCACACAGGACTCTGAAATCAGCCCTCAGTAATTTTATCATCACAGTTAACTCCCAGATAATGCATGGGTACTTTTTCTCCCTTCTCCCAAGGAATGAAACCCCACTGCCTCTCACCATTCACTGCACATTTGACACCCCAGTGGTGAGGGAAGGTCACCTGAAACCACAGCAAACAGCTACAGAATTTTTTCTGCCAGGTCCATCATAATCCCTAGACTCTTACTATGAAAGAACAAGAACTGAGCAGAAGCAATCAGTCAATGACAGTGCAAATGTCTCTCCCCTGTGATCATAATGACATAGTATATAAATCTGTTCATCACAGCATAGGTGCATTAAAAATACGCACAGATGTGTCTTTCACACCACCACTAGAAAGATACTCCCCCCGTATTTGCTACATTATGAGATGATACCAATTTGCATTTATATTTTGATTACATCTGACTGAATTCTATAATGTGCAGCAATTTGTGATGGATAAAACCTGACACCATCAAAAGAAGTGTGAGCTTTGCCATTGACTTCAACAAGGACATGATTTTATCCTGAGTGCTCCAGTAAGCAAAGCTCTAAAGAAATAGAAGACCAGACCATAGTTTTTTTCTAAACTGCATAATTTTGAATCAGAATAACCCCAACTGAATCCACAGATTTAGACCAATAAGAGCAGAATTCCCCAAACAATTGTTATACCTCAGTTAAAGTTTACTGCATTACAGCTGAATGGTATTTCAATGCTGTGCCTTCTTATTATATAAAATGTCACAGACTGCAAGTGCAGCTGGGGGTTCCTTCCATACCTCCAGCCCTTCTGCCTTTGCATCCACCAGACTTCCCAGGCTCCCCTTCAAAAATCTTGAAGGATTTTGCATTCAGTGCCAGTGGAGGAAACAGCAGAAGGCAACAACAGTTTTTCATTATCTAAATCTTGAGTCCCTGAGGCCACCAATATTTCACAGCCAGGGCAGCACTGCTATCCTGGTACCTGCTTGCAACCTTCCAGGTTAACTGTAACTCACTTTTAGAATGTGTTCGGAGTATACTGCCCTGATATAGTGTCAGGCACTCACCACCATGTAGGTCCAGCATAGTTTTGATTAGCTGCACAGATCCTCTGGGAACGTGAGCCCAAGGTCAGACAGACTAAGGGCACATTTGGAACACTTCTGTTTAACTAAGAATAAAAAAGATTAAGATGGATATGCAGCATGTCACGTATCTTACACTGCAGCACAAGAGAAGGCTGACAGACTTTTCCAGGAGCAAGATCTTCAGAGATATATGGGAGCTCACCTCGTATCAGTTCACCTGTTCAAGAGATGAGATGTGTTATGTGCTTCCAAGAGTAATAACCTTTTAAATTCCCTCTGCTATCCCCTACATAAAAATATTTATATGTGTTTTATACATATATACATGAATACACACATATTTGAGACATTCCCTCATCTTCCTTCACTGTATTTTTCAGCAGTGCCTTTGGGAAAGGACAAACACTTGAATGGTTTTAAGTTCTGCTTTTTTTTTTGGCTTTTCTAACCTCCAAAGAGTTTTTCCCTACTTGGACAAACACACCCCCCCAGAAGAGCACCACCCGAATTGCCCCAGCCAGTTAGACCCATTCAAGCTTAATATCTTGTCAAGCAGTTGCTGATCTTATGACTGAATCCACTTGTCAGGGGGAGAGTCAAAACTGCTCCTCTGATAGCCCAACACATCACCTCTGAAATCCAATACATACGCCAGTTCCTGAGACCAGAATCAATAATTGTCATCAAGCATTCCCTGCCACGTCAGACTGGGCAGCTCACCTCAGTGTCCCAGTCTTGTGTCCCCACAAAGCTCCTGATAATTCAGAGTCAGCAAGGCTCAGCCTTGGGTCCAATTCCTCCTGTGCTGAGTGCCCTGTGCTGCACCCAGCACCTCCTGCCCTCCCTGACCCCTTTCCACTGCTCCTCAACATCAACCTAAATATTTCTGCCTTGTTTCCTGTCCCCTTTTCCAGCTCACACATAAATGTTCAATATATTTTTGTAAGGAGCACAGGGAACCCTTTCCAGATCTAAATCTAATGTTCCATTGCTTGGCCAGGTTTCAGTCCTGACTTCTGAGGTGAAAATACTATGAAGATTCACATATCCTGGAATATTTAAGAAGGTAGGAGTCAGTGGGGAAGAGCTTAAAAGGCAATTAGAGAGGCAGAAACTGGACATCTGCTGGCACAGCAGTGCCTAAGTAAAGGGGAAACAACTTTTCAACATAGTTTGGCAACATCACAGGGAAATTATTTTCATTAATAAAAACAAAGTCAGAGACTCTGGGCAGCTTTCAGCAATGTTCATGCTGAAGTCACAGAAAAGTAGGCAGCACTCTCCTCCAAGTCGTGGTGTTGATCTCATTCCTGAGATATTTTTCATGGAAGAAGACTAGGCAGAAAGGCTACCCTGTACAGACCAAAAGTTCAGCATCTTCCCAAGAAGCGGCACTGCATTCATTCCTGCGACAACAGCTCCTGGAATAGCCATTACAATTGCTGTTATCTCCATGTGGATTCTTGTTCTGGAATACAACCATTTAAATGGGAGACTGGTACAACAGCAGCAACATAAATAAGTCAGTACAACTGTATTGTTTCATTTCCTTGAGTGGCCTTTAAAATGATAAAAACCTTCTTGTCCTCCAGAAGGCAAGAAGCTGGTGTCATTTTTTAATACATTATGTACACAGAATATTTCTGTTTGGACACTCAGACATGCAGAGAATGCCTACTTGAAAAAAGCTTCACCAGCTCAGACTCAATACACAGAACAGCTGTATTCTATTAAGTATGGAATATAAATATGTTTTTCTATTTACAAAAATACCATGTCAAACACCCTCCCCTTGCAGGTAACAAACACATGGAAACCAAGGTATCTAACTGGGCTGGGACATATGGGAAAAGCCTATCTGGAGAATAAGCTTGTTTACGAGAATAAAACCCTCACTGAATATCTCAACTAAGTTGGCGAGAAAATTAGGACAGCGGAAAAAAAACACTGGGATTTTTTTTTCCCTAAACAAATGGCTTCATATTTCAAGCAAGCACAGGAGATGCCGGGGGGGCTGGTGACAATCATCACTGATGCGAATGATGGGATATGTCAAGGAGAGAGAAATGTCATGTGGGAAAAGTAATTAGCCACTATAGAAGGGGGCTGACACCTCCCCACCACTCACATGCCAAAAAGAAAAAGCCCAAAATAAAAGTACAGCTCCTGTTCACTCATTTGCTGTTAGATAGTCTTGCATCAAATATAATTACAAACACATCAACTTTTCTTGAAGCACCACAGCATTCCAGCTACTTCCAGCCCAGGTATTACCTGAAGACACTTAATGGGGAAGGATCAACTGATCAACTGCTCCAAATTCATTTGGGTTACTCCACACTAAATCACTTTCTTTCCTCATCAGGGTAGCTAAAATGCAAAATGTGTCCATGACCATGAAATTTAATGGATTCTTCTGTGCAAAAGCTTTTAGACTTAGCTGATGTTACCCACTCATTAACATTGTCAGATCATATAAGCATCTCTAACAGCAGCAACAGAGCAACAGCTCTGTTTGCTGTACTAAAACCCCTGGCCAAATTTTCTGATGCAGATTCAACAAGTTTGCAGAGAGAAATTAACCTGGCATCCTTTCCTTTGCTCAAAACTACCTGATGCTCACAGGGCACGGCTCAATGTGACACACTCGTGTTTCCGTTCCAGGGCGCGCAGGCGGCGGAGAAAGAAGGGAAAAAACACAGATGCTGACCTTTCAGAGATAAGCTGGAGGTGTGGGGAGAACTTTTCCCCAAGGTGCTTAGGAGGTATCCTGGAATCAAGGTCTGCACACAAAGCAGATGTGCTTGCCCTGACCTTAAGCAGGAGTTGAGGCGAGACCCCCTGGCCGTGCACCGCAGCTCTGCATCTGATAGTTGGTTCAGGCTCTGTAATCCCTTGCCCTAAGCCAGTTTCCAGGCAGACCCACTGAAACCTAACAGATTTAATAAAGTCATCATCTCCAGCACCACAAGAGGATTAGTTGCCATCATCCTTCTCTCTGCCTCCCTTTCCTGATATACTGGGGAAAAAAAATACAGGTTTAAACAAGCTCCTGAAGGCTGGGCAGGTAAACAGGTCCTCAAATGACCATGATATTGGTGCACTAAAGCACCTCCTGACTTCCTTGGAGTGTCAGCTTTGTTAACCCACGGTGTCCCCAGTGCTCCACTGATTTCTGTGCAGAAGGTGCAACACATCTTTCCCACATCCCACTTCCTCAGGCAGGACTAAACTCCACCCAAAAAGATATCCTTATTTCAGAGACAGGCAGAAAAAGGTTCCTTTTCACTAGGGACTGGAGTATATGCAGAAGGGGACATGTTCCACCTTCCACAAGTTCACAGACTAAATAGTTCTGATGCAAGAGGCTTATTCAGAGTTGCCCAAAAGTTGAACAAGTCCAGCTTCCTAGATTTCCATTAAAGCAACTGAGCCATATTTTCTCCCTTGAAACACCTTCTTCCTCAAGAGCAGCCCACACCACACAAGCACATGAACCCAAGACTTCTCTCCCTGAGCTTTGGTCAGATTCTCCTGTCAGACAATTCCTGGGTATCCCTATGACACAAAATCCCAGAAAATCAGGTATTGCAGCGTTGGTGATGTTCCACCACCGAGCAGCTCCAGACCCTGAATGCTGCAGAGCAGAACTGCTCCTGCCATGACGCACGAGAGTGATGTGGAAGGGGAAATCATGCATAGCCACTTTCAAATGTCAGGTAAGTAGGCTCCAGAAGTGCAAGGAAAAGATAATTCAGACAAAGATTGCTCTTAAAAGTGTCTATAGTTTTCATCTCTGAAGAAAAACCTGTGTGGAAAATATCTAAAATATTCTTCAAATGCTTCAGTGCTCATGTAGCTGGGTTAAAGGTCAACACAATACTATGCAATACCTTTTCCCCTTTTTTAAATAGAAACCTTTGACTATTGTTTCCATAATCTTCCTCCTCCATCCCTTACTGCATCTTCACCAATGTTAGTTGATTTCTTCAAGTTTACTTGTTTGGAGTCATATTAATTTTTAAATAATGCAGGGGAAAAATGACCGTAAACCATGTCCTTGTAAATACATTTGCCAAGAAACTGATTACATGCATCCATGCAATATGCATCCAGCCATAAAAACTAGTTCTTGAACGTGACCTAAGAAACTTGAAACAACAGAGCCACTCTGGTTTTTTTGTGGGTTTGTTTATTTTTTATTATATAAACCAAATTGCTCTGTTTAAGTTCTACTGCGCTGTATTTTGGGCAACTTGTTATTCAGTGGACATAAATGTGAGAAATTGCCTATCGAAATGCTGCATGTTCTGACAAGACCACAAGCAAATATGCAGTCCCCAAAGATTTGGGGGCCTTTGCAATCCTATTAATTGCTAGAGCAAAGCAACCATATGGCAAGGCAGTAGCATGCCCTATGAGTGCACAGTGGGAAATATGTAGCTTACTGGGAACTTTTTATAAAGGACATGGGGAAAAAGACAGAAGCTTCTAAATCTATAGATTATTCATTAGAAATTCAGTTATAGACTAGTGCATTTCTAATTACTGAGGTTCATTAAAGAACAGGGCTTTTTCTAGATAAACTAGAAAACGTTCATCCTTATCATTACAAGAATAATTGAAATCTTGTTTCTATTAAAGTTTAGATGGCTTTAAATACCTTCCTTCAAAACTATAACAGCATGTAATTTAATGCCTACACAGGCGACAGAATACAAATTACATGCTTTCTACTTGAGAGGCACTACACCTGCATGGCACCCACAGCCGCTGGGGCACACCTGAAGTCCACAGCTTCCAAAGCAGCTGGATCTAAGCCATTTGCTCAGGGTGTGGGAGCCTCTGGGCTGTAGCAAGGCATGCTTTCCTGGCACAAGAAAAAGTTCAGGCGTTCTCCAAGCTCTCCCATTCCATTCATTCCTCTCGCTGCTCAGAAAACCAACTTGGGCTGGTGCAGCTGTTTGTGGGTTCAAGCGGGGAACCACGCTTAAGCCAAAAAAAGCCTTCAGCAAAATTTTCTTTAATGGCTGTGTTTAGCTCAATTCATGGACTGGGGTCACTGGGGGGCTGCAAACATCCCGTGGTGCCTGAAGTGGTGCCAGCACAAGGCAAGAGGAGGCATCAGCAGAAGTGAACATGCACTGCCCCACATCAGAAAGGCTGCATGCCATGCTCTGAGCAGGCACCACCTGATTGACTCCTGTCTGCATTTCCTCTTGGCATTTCCAGCATGGAGAAGAGCCTCCCACAGCTCCGTAGCACCAATCCCAGCCATGACAAGCCCTGAAGACAAAAGCTGACCCTCGCAGACACCACAGACGCAAATACAACCCTCAGCACGTAGGTACAGACTCACCGTGACATCCCTGGGTATGTGCAACAGACACGGGGATTTTACAAAGCCTTTCAAAACAACTGTTTGTATTGGGACTGTGCAAAAGTCTGGATAGAGATAAGTAAAACACATCTGCCCTCATCTCAGCTTGCCCCATGTTTGCAGCATCCTCCTTGAGCTCCCAAGGCTAAGTGAGGGCTTGTCTGGGAGACACATGGCACAGCAAGAGCTTTTCCTTCCCAGAAAGGCCAGGATTCACACTGCTGGAACAGCCACTGTAATCCATAGGAAACAAGGCACCAAAGCTCTCCATAAACCTAACAGACCTCACCTGCCTGTTGCTAAAGGCTGTCAAACAGACCCCATGGCCTCTCAAACTATCTTCCCAAATCCTCCTAGACTTACTGTTTAGCTTTTCCACTTGACTAAATTCAAGTTTCTTGCACCAGGAGCAGAGAGAACAGATTTCTCTTCTCTCTCTCTCTCTCTCTCAAAGCCTATTATCTCACCTCCTGGCAGCCTTCTTCAGGGTAGGCAGCCTCAAGCCAAGTCCCCTCAGTCACCCCACCTTTTCCCTTGAAGCTCAGTACCCCAAACGAGGCACACAGAATTCCCCTGGGTCTCAGGAACAGCAGGAAGCAGGAGGATGACACCAGGTGACCCAAGGCAGCACAGCCAACAGGAGGTGACGGCTGTTTCTCACTACCAGGAGTTTGGATTTCTGTGAAAAATGTTCTCACAGCAATGGCATTGCTGACTCATGTTCAGCTTGTGACACACCGCAGCTCCAGCTCTTCTTCTGCAAGCCTTCTGCACAAATCCAAGCAATTGTTCTGCATTTGTCTTCAATGAATCACATCCATTTTTTTTAAAGATTATTTATGTGATGTATTTACAGCCCAGCCCAGCTTCACGTCATCTGCAAGTTTAATAAGGACACTCCCTTCTGCATCATCCGAGTCATTATGAAAACAGAAATAGTGAGCTGAACCAGTGCCAGGACAGACCTTTTCCAAGGCATGCTCAGTGCATTATCCCATACATTTCTGAAAATAAAACACGCGTAAGTAACGTCATCCCATCACTCTCACGACCATTATCTAACACCCATCAGTAGATCCACAGCAAGGCACTGATGTCAAGATCTGTAAAAAATGCCTCTCCTTTATCTCCAAAGGGCATTGACCTACTGGAGAGGAAATCTGACACACACCTGTACGAGCAATGCACAGTGATGCACTGCAGGTACCAGTTGGTTATGAAGTTACACTGAAAATGCCCATGAGTGACAAATGGCCAAAGGAAAGCTGCTCACACGAGTCTCTCACAAGCAGCCTGGGCCACAGGGGCCCTAAGGCTCTTCCTGCAGCCTCTGTGCACCTGATCAGCCCTCTCACCTCTGTACTTCACACAGGCAATGGCACAGGGCAGGATCATCTGCTCTCCTTACCAGGACTGCTCTGGAGTACATGTTAGGGATCCCTTTTCAAGGAAGGAGATAAATTAATTTTTTAAGTCTAAACACAAAACCTGACCATCCAATCCACCTACCTGCAGCATCACCACTGACTCCATGGGGCTGTGCAGGCAGAGGAGCTTGGGGCCAGTATCAGTCACACCCTTGTCATTTTTGCTGGTAATTACTTTCTATGTATTGTTTGCAAGTGTAAAAATAAAGCAACAAAAACCCCCCACCACAAAGACAACATTTAAAGAGGAGAAGTGGCATGGTCAAGCATGGTTTAGGCTGGTTTTAGGCTATTAAGGCTTTGTACCATATATTCTTTTCCATTTTCTTAGGTAAAGTGAAGCTCACAGGGTGTTTCATGAAGAACTGCAGCACAGTCCTGGCAAGTCTTTCCATATTTCAGCACAATAGTGCAACATGCAGATTCATGTCCTGTATTTAAGTCTGGACACACAAATACCCGTAACAGATAGCCTAAATGCCTTAGCATGTGCAGGATCAGAGCTGCATTTCTGGGAACTAGATTGCTTGTCACATTCCAATGGACAGTAGGTATTACAGTCCCAGAAACTCTTCACCTGGTTGATATTCATTCCTTCATCTAACATTCAGTAATGAATATTTATAAACAATTTTAGGAATGGAATCAAAATAGGAAGCCATAGAGGCTGTAAGGGCTGGAAAGAAACTACACATGACATCTTCACGCTGGTGGTGACGGTGACAGTGCCTCGTAACTGCTTAACTCAAAGGCAAACATCTCCCACTGCCTTACCCAGGACCCATCTCTCAAATCAGCTTTTGGCCTAAGTCATGCCTTTGGGACAACTGAAAGCAGGGGAAGGGCAAAATGAGCCAAGTGTTCCACCAGAGGAACAAGGATGGCAAGAAATTGTCAGCAATTGTTTTGGGCCATGTTCACATCACCTCACGATTCCTCCCACTTGGGAACTTCTTTCCTTCTCTGCCCAACAAAACTTTTGGATGGGCATGTGGCCTCAGGTGATGCTCCTTCGGAGCCCCTCCTTGGAGAGCAGGAGGGTGGTTTTGCTCTGAAGCCCACAAAGCTGTTTGTCCCCACTCGTTACTGCACTATCTCAGCCCTGTTACAGCCTCTGAGGCTGCTCAGAGCATTAACCTAATTTTAGGAGCCCCATTCCAGTTGTTACTTGCAGGGAAATCACTGTGCTCTCCTGTCATCAGCGAGACTCTTTGCTGTTCTCCCTCCTTTGTTCTCTTTTGTTTCACTGAGCTAAGCTTATCTTTTGCTTTTGTTTTCCTACAGTAGTAAAACTCCATTACGATGCTTGGCAGACAATTTAAGCTCCTGTGACAATCATCTTTGAAAAGGGAATCTGCTTTCATAAACCCTTTCTACATGACTAAATATTCGTTTCTGAGCTAGAAGTAGGCAAAGATTCCACCCTCCCCACTATCAAGCTCCTGATTTTAAAGCTACTTAAAAATAGAAAGAGGAGCAGCAGCTGTTTGCAGAGGATTGTTCTTTTTCAGATATCCACAATACCCTCCTCAAGAACAATTCCCCCTCAAAGACTTCTTTGTTATTTCTCCCTCATCCTGTTTCTTTGCAGAAAAGGGGTAAAGCAACACAAGATACAAATCTGCAGGGTCTTCTCCACCCTCACTTCCCAGAGTGCACCATAGCCTAGCCACAAACAGCTTAAAAGAGTTGCAGAGGGATTTCTTTCCTTGTTGTGTGTTTTATACAGAAATACTCCATCAGTTTTTTAATCTTCCCTTCGGGTTTAGAACCTTATTGGGTGACATTTTTAAAGTTTTTCTCTAAGGACCAAGGATTCTGTCTCCACTAACAGCAAACAGCTCATGCATGAACACAAAAAACCCAGACAAGCTTCTCACATAATCCCGTGTCTCCAGGAGCCAGGGCTCTCAGGGAAGCAGCACCAGAGGTTTCTGATTAAATATCACAAAAATCGGAATTACCAGCACAAAGGAGCCAAACCACAGTAGGTCATTAAGCCCTGGAACAGCCTCCTAAGTACACATCCCTCTGTCCTGCTCATCTCCAGTGAACTGCTCTGCTCTAACACCCAGCAAAAGCGTGCTGTGAAATCATAAACACCACACCAGGGCCTCCCCAGGAGGACACCCAACAATTCTGGCACCAAGGGTGGCCCAAACTTGTCTCCATGAATAGGAAGAAGCAGCAGCAGCAACATGTGGTAAATAAAACTGAACACAGAACCAGCAGAAAATGAGCTGGACGTAGGGGGGGCAGGGAGAATAGAGTGTAGGGATCCCTGCTGGTGGCTCATACTGGGAAAGATGGAAAGCTCTGCTCAGGGCTGCTCACAGTGGCTGCTGGCACAGCAGGGCTTTGCTCACACTGGCAGAGAGGAGCACTGATCAGATGGACAGCAGGAGAGGACAAAACCAACTCTGGCTTTGACTGAGCCACAGACCTAAGGCAGTAGACAAGGATGCACCAGCGATGAGAGGGGAGAAGGTTCTTTAAATTTGAGAGTCTATCACTGTGTAGGTTAGGTTGCATATGAAATAGGGAAAAAAAACACCAACACACAACGAACAGCCAAACAGGTTAACCCTACACTAAAATAAAAAAAAAAAACAAACCCAAAAACCAAAAACCAAAAACCAAACAAACAAACAAAAAAAAAACCCCAACAAAAAACACCATTAAAAATTAACACTTCATTATATGGCTGCCAAGAAGAATTCTGCTTTATGGGGAAAAACCCCTAAACTGTCTACCATGAAATACTAAATTGGCAAGGAAAAACACAGAAAGATCATCTGTTGCTCTCCTAGCAGTATTTTTCTAACTCTTTGCCACTTGTTTTCATTCCACCAGGGCTTTTTTCCTATTAGTTATTTCATTAGTAATAAAGCACGTTCTATTAAAAAAAAAAAATCACAACTCACAGGCCCTGACCATGAGCAGAAACCCACCAGGCTCAGTCTTGCACAGTCACAAAGACACTCTGGTGCCCTCTCAAGGAGCTGCTACTGTGCTTTAAAAGCAAAGGTAATAGGTGAGGATGCCAGAGGGAGAAGGCACAGAAGATCACATCATGCAGTTATATAAGTGCTCTGTTTAGGTCACCAAAGCAGTGGAGAAAGTAAAGACTTGAGGGACTTGCTGAAAATGTCTGGCAATATTTGCTGGGGGTTAAGACTGATGACTTAGAAAGGACAGAGTCATGGGTCACTGAAAAAAAAAATTAAAACAAGCAGAAAACCAGGCTCAACAAACTTTGATACAAATCTGTCAGAGGCAACTGCCTCTGCAAAACCCCATAATTACAGTGTAGGTTAAATTCCACTAAACTTACAGAGCTGATTTAGAACATTTCAGTAGACGTCACTGGACACTACAGACTGATTACTCCAAACCTCAGTACCTTTTAAGTTTCTACATGTTTATTTAGCTGTTCTTTCTCCCTGGAGTGAATATTATCCTGTCTTAAAGGTTTGATGTAAAATCAAACAGCATGTTGTTTGGCAAGGCTTTGGTCTTCCTTTTAAGACTGCTACTTCTCAAAAAGACATTTCAAAACACAAATATACCAGGGCATCTAAACAGAACTGACCTTACTTGGACATAAGTTCTCCAC
The DNA here is from genome assembly GCA_036630365.1 of Acanthiza pusilla. Lineage (NCBI taxonomy): Eukaryota > Metazoa > Chordata > Aves > Passeriformes > Acanthizidae > Acanthiza > Acanthiza pusilla. The sequence goes on from JAXCHO010000001.1 coordinate 7,910,402, forward strand.
ACATCTGCCATCTCTCCCTCAGATCTTTTTAAATTGCACCTACTGGGTAATAAACTATGCTCTCCCACAAAGGCACTGCTGCTTCAATCCCCAGTTTGGGGAGAGGATGAGCCACGAGCTGCACAAAGTCCTTCTGCTGAGTGCATCCTGTGTGATGGCTCCAGCCAACGCTTGGCTTGCTCAAACAGAAATTTATGTTTAATATTAAATTGATGTTTAAATTCCCTTCGAAAACTCCCCTCCATGCCACGGTTTCCTGGGCTAATTGAAGCAGCAGCACAGAGCACTTGCAGTCAGTGGCACAAAGCTCCTGAAGCTGCTGGCTCAGGGAGGAATGAGAGCCTGGGAGCTGAGCCACAGACTGTGCAAAGCCTTCCGTCTGCAGTGCCACGCTCAGCTCAGATCTTGCCTGGTGCACAAGCTCAGTCTTCACCTCCAAAGTGCCCCAGGCTGCTCAGCAAGCAGCTTTGGCTTTCCCCTCCTGAGCACGCCAGCCTCCAAAGCACAAACCCATGGATCTGCTGCTGTCGGATGGAGGTCTCTAAAATGGTAGGGCACAAAGGAAAAAAGCAAAGCAGCAAACCTGGGGGCATCAGAATCACTGCTGCTCCAGAAAGGTGTTTCTGATGCAGCAGGCTATCAAATGGTGATATATACTACAAATAATGGCGATAATAAATACAAAACTAGGACTAAAGGGAGCTGCAGTGTGAAATGCCCCGCTCTCGCTCTGTATCACTAGACAGTTCATAGCCCAATTCCCACACTGACATGGATTTGAGGCAACAACAGCTTCGAGGCTTTTACCAGAGATGGGAAGTTAAGCTTTCCTATTTCCAGAGCCATTTTATCAATTAATTTGTGAGATTATATCATATACTGCTGAATATTAATATATCTCAAAACTGCTTCTGTAATACTGTCATCTGTTGTATGAGTGCTAAAGGCATTCTAAAGTAGTCTCAGTGCACTGTTCTTAAAAAATTACTAGTTAAAACTGTGCAAAACAAGTTTTCCAAAAAGCACTGACCTAAAAATTCTTCAGACTTTTGTTAATCTAAAAAGAAAAAAAGAAGTTTTCCTTTTTAATTCAAATGAAGCAGCTCTAGCACTTGATTCTAAGTTGTTCCACCTGTAGAGATGCTCAAAAGTTCTTGACTTTTGTCAAGTTATTAAAAGTTCTCCTTTGAATTCACTCCTTAAGGTCAGGCAACTCTGCCAGAGATCTAGAAAAAGAGTTGAAAACAGAAATCCAATGCTTCCCACTTCCATAGGGAAGCCCTCCTGATTATCCTCTGAAGAACTACCATGGTCTATCAACACACAATGAACTACTTATTGGAGAGTCTTAGCTTCTTAATGGGTTTGCATGCTCTGGGTTACCCTCCTGGAGGATGGTCTGAAGAGAAAATAAAGGACAAAATCTCCACTCCTTGACCAGGCAGCTGCCCCAGCTCCATACAAGTGTGTTATTGGAATTCTGGTTCTGACTGAAGGTGTGGTTTAACTTTGGATTGGGAAAGTAATTAGCTTTAAAAGAAAATGCTTGGTTAAGCTGGAAAAGACAGTGTTTCAAAATTTGCCAGCTCTGATGTCTCTTTCAGCTTAAACAAATCTACTAAATTAGATACTTGTTTTGAGAAGAGTTTTTTTGTTGTGTCCTTTTTTTCCCACCCCCATCTTGGCAGAACAATTCAGAATTCTGTTAGGTTCAGCCAAGATAAGTAACTTCAGAAGAAAAAGTTTTCTTCAGGTCTTTTTGATAAAACAGGAGAATACACACTTTATCAGCACCTTCCTTCAGCGAGTGATGAGTCTGAGCCACTGATTTCAATTCCATGGTATGCAGAAAGAGTAATACTCCTTTTGGTATGTTTTATTGTTTCCTGCAGCATTGCTAGCAAGGTGATTGCCAGACTTGTGTGCTCATGGAGATATGTGCTCAGTCGCTGAGAAACGTCTGTGCTGCTACCACTAACAGCAGGAATTAGCAGACAGTAAAACAACAGGTTTCAATCCTGAAAGTCCAAACCTAGAGTGGAAAATATCAGAGGCTCTGCCCTATCACTCGATGAAGAACAACTGAGATTGGCAACAAAGACAAGCAACCTTCTTATATAACCGAGATATTCCCAGGACACGGAGCCCTTGGCAGCACGCTCTGCCATGCACTCTCTCTCACTGAGTTTTTCAGAGCTCTGTGAAGGAACAAGGTAAATCAAAATCACACACACACAAGAACTTTGCTCTGTTACTTCTTCCTCAGAAGCCTTTTTGTTCACTCTAAGGTAACAGTTCAGTAATAGCCAGAGGTGGTTGCTTGACAAGACACTGACATTTAAGCACACCTACCTACTGGAACATAGAGCAGAAACATTAATTAATTATTACTTTCACATCAGCTGTGAATATAAAACGACAGCAAAAAGATTAGCCACTCCTTTTTCATTTAGTTGCCTTTATTTTCTCTTGCCACTTTTACTACAGAGAGAAGGGGGTTATGGCAAAGGAATCAATGGTTAATATGACATTTGACTCTGTGCAGTACTCTGTACTCTCTTCTAGCATTTCAGAGATGCCAAGTCATGAAATAAGCAATATAAATTATCATATATGGTCCATCTAATTTCTGTGTTCTTAAAACTAAGCGCTTGGAGTGTACTGGAGCATTTCAACCTTATGGGGATTTTTGTTAGCTCTTCCAGGCTTGTGTAGAAGTAAGGACAGCCTCAGAATTATAGTTGACTCTTGCAGCATAAGCTGAGATCCAAAATAGTCCTTTTCAGTACAAAAAAAAATCACTCCTCCTCCTCCCTCCAAGCATTGAAAAAAACCCAAAAATACAGTTTTAAGGAACAAAAATTGTGCATGAACTTAAATTTAGGTAAGTAATGCCAACATTCACCTGCAGATGAGCAGGTTGAAACCTCCTTTCTGGCAGATCTGGATCTCCTACTCACCAAATGTCCTTACACTACAGAGCTAGAGGATATTCTGAGGGCAGCCCCACATCAAAGCTACTCATTCTGCCTAACAAGGACTTGCAAAAGCATGTGCTGGAGCTCTAACATCATCCTGTTCCCCCTCCACCAGTAAACTATACTAGGCATCAGCATATGGAGATATTCTTGTTTGCTCACTTGTTCTCAAATAATATATAGCAAATATTTGCATAAAATATTTAAATATTCATTGGATCAGAAAAAGGCTCAATTGTCTGGTGCTTGGAGAATTTGCCATGGGCAGGAAAATGGGAAGAGGAAAGAACTCAGTTTCCAGGTTCTGCTAAAATGAGTATTTAAACTAAGCAGAATAGAAGAGCTTCAGTGGAAATTAACTAACAAAAGACCTAACCTGGAAGGGCAGAAAATATATTTGATAGTCTTGAAATATTCCATGTCCCTGGAACACTACTGTGGCAATCCGTGGATATGCTGACTATTGCCACCTTCATCCAGACAAGCTGACGACTTCATCTCAGAAAGTAAATTAAAACACAAACAACAGACAGCTGTCAAAATACAAAACACATCTTGTCCCTCTGACATAAAGAGACCTGGAAGTCATGCATAACCCAGCTGGAAATTGTGCCAAATCATCACAACCAGTGAAACCCTGATGATGCTAAAACGCTATTCCATGCAGACTTCCCACAGTCGGATCAGAGAGCACACATCTAACGGAGTGCCTGCAACGACAGCACAGAGGGAAGGAGAGATCAGGCAAAGGGTGAGTTTTGGTGCCCAAACTGATCTGCAATGCCCTGTTCCATAAGTGAAGAGATGCCCTTCAGATTTCCCAATCTTGACAACCAATATAAAAAGAGAGCAAGGACCAAGAGAACAAGAAAGATGACTAGAAAAATGGTGAAATATTTCGCAAAAGAGAGCTAAATTATTTGACTTATCAAATCATATGGAGCAGGAGGGAAACGTCCTTTGGGAAGGAGGAGAGGAAATATACATCACTCTTCAAAATAAGGCCAAAGCTCATTTGTTTTTCACTTCCATCATTGCATGAACTCCTGGGAGCGATGAGGCTGCAGCATGGTGGAGCAGAACTGATCCAGTGGACAACTCTCGTGGGTTCTAGAACTGCATAATTGCACAGGCCCTTTATCATCTTTCCAGCCCCAGAGCTACGCTCAGCAGACACTTCCCATCCCCAGCTGCTGGAATGTACATCTCCTGATCCGAATCAGTGGGAGCAGCTGCTCTTCCCGCTCTGCTTACTCACAATCTCCCAAATGTACACAGGACAAATCCTGCTGGAAGAGGTCACTGGCACTGCAGACATGAAGGTGGATTTTCCCTTGCTATGAGACAGCAAGTCCTCAATCCAGGTACATACTTAGAGGAAAAACAGAGACATACAAAATCTGGCAGGAGGCAAGTTTAGTGTCTCTTTCAGTCTCCAAATCCTTGTTATTCTATCAGGAGAATGCATCCATTAATGTTGCATTGAACAGTCACTGGTGCCCCAAGGAAGACTTTGAAAAAAATTCTATTTAAAGACAAGCTTGTTAATGTGTCATCCACAATATGCCTCTCTTACTCCTGGGAAATTTGCATGAAAACAGGATTGTTATTGCTCTGACATTCTTGTGTTCCTACTGTTTATTCTCACTGGAAGAGGCATGTTACCTACCCTGCCATGCCTGCACACCCAGACTCCCATTTAAAAAAAAAAAAAAAAAAAGTTAAAAAATTAAAGGGAGTTTTAAGTGCAACGCCACTCCAATTTCAGCTCACGTTCTTGAAATCCCTGTTTTAGTAGCAGGGAAGCTCACATGCCAAAGGAAACAGATGCTATAAAAGCCAATAAAAAAACAAATAAACATAAATAAATAACATTTTGTCACCATTAGTGAAGGTTTGTGATTATGTGAGTATTCAATAGGAGCAAATACAATTCCAGCAAGAAAAAAGTACCAAGGCAAAATAGATGCGACAAAATTGAATGGAAAAGGCAGATCAGAGCACTGAACAGGCTGCCCAGAGAAGCTGTGGAGTCTTCCTCTCTGGAAATGCAAAATCCTGGATGAGATCCTCTGCAACCTGCGCTAGCAGAGGATTTGGGCTAGATCACCTCCAGAGGTCCCCTCCAACCCAAATCAAACAAGAAGAGACTGTAATTTTAAGCTAATATTTCCCAAGTATACGATTTTTTCTGACTGTGTGCTGCCACACCTAAAGTCCTCCTCTTCAAGGAGGAAGAAGAGGATTTAAGGGGAGTTAGGTTACAGGGACAGCGACAATTTACTTGGTTCAACACTAGTAGTGGAAAGCTCCCATGCTTTTTCCATTGCATTCCTCATTTTCACTGTTACACATGAATTTCTCTGCATTTTCGAAGACATACATTCACAACAAAAAGGTTCACAGAAGGGTTTATTGTTTAAGACTCCATTCGAAACAGACTGATCTGCAGCGTCAGTGCAGCTGCCTCATATGAAGTACTGCATTCGAAAAATCCTTTATGACATTTCTCTTTAGACATGAATCAGCAGACTAACAGATGTCTCATTCACACCATGTTTGAATTTCAGCTTTACTAATGAAATTAATTTAGGGCCAAATTGTGTCTTGAGTCGCACACAGAACTCTTGTTGACTTGCATAGCAGCCAAATACGTGCATGGGAGAAAGGAAATCTGACCTTAATTTCAATTTCATCTTTGTAACAGATTGCTAATTTAAGGAGACAGATTGTGATGTCCCTTCCTTGTGTTACCCACTACCTTACATCACAAATAATCCCACTGAAGGCAGCAAGATTTCTGGAGCTCCATATACTCCTAGGAGGGTCAGGATCTCACAACCTGCCTGTTCCTAGTGCAGACTGGCTCTGCATGTTAAGAGGTGCCAGGATGCAGCTTTCTGAGCTTTTTCTCTTCGCACAACCACGAGTGCTGTCCTGGCAGGACCTGCTGTGTTGTTGCCGAGTTTTGTCACGCAGAGCTCGGCACAGGCAGCAGTTGTCAGAGCAGGAGATGGGGAAGCAGCAGGGAAGGCTGCTCTTCCCCAAAGGTTGTTCAGAGTCTTCTGCAGGCAGATCCAAGCTCGCCTGGAGCAGAGCCTGCGCAGCCAGACTGGATTTCCTGACTTTAGCCAACAATTCGCTGTGTTAACTCACGGCCACAGCTCCGTGTCAGAGCTCAGCGCGCAGCCACGGCTGCTGGAAGAAGAGCCTGAGCTCACATCTGTCTGCAAACACACCCCCAGCCCCTGACTGGGGCAATTCTGAAAAACACTGCTGCTCCAGGAGAAGCCCTTGAACTCAGGGTCTTTCTAATCTCCTGCTTTTCTCAAAGGAATGTCTGAGCCATGTCCTGAGCAGACCTTCTAGTGAGTAATTTTTCCTTTAAAAAGGTTAAAATCGATGTGCTACAGCACTGGTGTAGCATCCAGTCTAACATTCCCTCATTCCCTTCACCTCAAACACCTTCTGTAACTCGGAGAAGCAACTTCTGTGCAAGTGACATTATGTTAAAAAAACCACACTACTGTTGGCAGAATATTCGAGAATTTCCACTCGCATGACTTCAATCCCCAGGCCCATTCTGTTTCACGCTGCTCCAGGAACACACCCACATTTCTAACTCCCATACTGTCTCTAGCAGTGTCTGATGTTTACTTGGAATCCAGATAGGTTTTTATTAACTATTTTTATTTATGAAACTTTTGACTTTACAGTTAACTCAAAGGACCCAGTCATACAACAAGCTTCTCATGTTCCAACAAAGTGAAAACAAGGATTGTTAACACGAGCTGAGGACAACTTCCTACCTGAAAAATAAAAACCTGCAGGGCAGTTGGCTGTAGCCACCGACAGGGCTAAAGACAGTCAGTAGTTAAAGCACAAGGTCAGTGAACTCCATGCATTCAGCATCTAAAATCTGTAACTTTCTCAGAATATCAGTGGTTTTTTCCATTTAAGCCTGTCAACCAGACATTATTTCCATACTTCCACAGCAGGTCTGCTCTTCCTGTATTTGCTTCCCATTTAGTTAATGGCCAGTATTTACTCAGAGAAGAGATATCCAGCCCCTGTTCTGATAAAATAGACAAAAACCTGTCCCAAAAATCTAATACTGATATTAGCAAGATTCAGAGGGTGACTCTTCCTTCACTTATTCAGCAGCTTAGGCTGGTTCACTAGCATTTCTCTGACTACTTTCAGTTACTCTCCCCACCTGCAGAGATCACTGAACCAGATTACTACTCCCTTTTCCATAATATTCTGAGGCTGAATTCAACTATGACTTTAAAATAAATAGAAGGAAAAAAAGGCAAAAAAGCAATGCCTCCTTGAATTTGTCATTGGGATATCTGTTCCACCAGCAGACCCATTTCTGCTGTGACTACGTAGTTAAAGATGCAGAACATATTGTATGGCTTTCACCTTCCAGTTACTTGTGGTGGGCTACTTCTGTAAGCATATGGTTTTCAGCATTTTAGAAAATTCTTCTTGACGGTTCATCACAAGATGAGAGTCCCTGCTTTAGTAGACTGTAAGCTGAACCACTGCAGTGTGAAATTCAAGAATACTGAACCAGAGGAAGAAAAATATACAAGAAATCCCAGGAATGAAAAGTTTAGACAGGCTGGCACAAAAACTGCTAGAGAAACTCATATGTGGCTCATTTTCCTGGTGTTTTGGTTGCACCCCTTGTACCCCAAACTGCCTTTCATGTATTGTAACCTTCACTTGGGTTTCATATCCTACTTCCCATTACACTTTTGAATTGTTACATTTATATTTAAAATCATTCTCAAATACTTCCAACATATATTAATGACCTCTAAATAATTTAGGAGGCATTCAGAGCATAAGGTGAGCCTCGATCAGGTACTGCAGAGCTCTTTGACAGAAGGTCAAGACTTTGGATGGTCTAAACAGGTACTATCTCAACGTCTTCTCTTTTCCCCGGCCTCTGTTAGTTCCTAAGTGGGTCAAGAGCTGTCTTTGCTTTTTGTACTTTTAAATACCCTGAAATAGCTTTCATTTAATTTTGAACAAAAGGAGCTGAGAGTGTTGCTGTTTTTTCAGCTGCACCTGGGCAGGTTCAGAGACACCACATCCCATTCCAAGCTGGTACCACATATCTGTAACTTGCTTGGACCTCACACCACCCCAGACATTATGTGCACATCGCAGAAATGAGAAGCACAAAGTCTCTGTGAAAAAAATACAGAATTGCACACAAATGACATGCCTGGATAAAACAGAACCCTTTGAGTTTTCACACTGAAGACTGAGCTCTGTCCATATTAGTGAAGAAAAGATTCCTTTTCAGGACCTTCAGCAGTACCAAAGAATGTATGTCAGACTTCAGTAATTTTTTGGAACACTGCAGGCAAACAAATGAATAAATTACAGAAAACATTAACAAGTGATCTATCTGAAACACAACTCCTCACATAAGCTGCACCAAACCTTTATCCAAGGCCATTCTGCCATGAACGAATCCCGAATACACTGTTTGGGGTTAAACACTTCAGGCTAAAAGCTCCTAGCTGGGTGGAAGAGAGCTGCAATGAGAGAGCAAAGGGCTCTGAGTCCCAAGCACAGCCCAGTCCAGGGCACAACACGACTGCGAAAGATGCACGAGAGGCGCAACATCAAAGTTGTGCCATGTTATGTAATGCCCAATGAACTACTTCTCTCCCCTATTTTTAAATATAAAGCTGCACATAACTCCAGCTGACTCTGCCCAATAATTGCTGATCATTACTGCTGATTTCTAGCACAGAGTTTGATCCTTATCATCAGCAAGAGAGCAGAGCTGACTGGAGATGGCTTTCTCTGGAAATGCACCCAGAGCACTGCTGCTGCAGAGGAGGAGAGAAGTGGCTGTGATGGCAGAGAGCTGGAAAATCCCCCATGGGAGAAGCCAGGTCGTGTGCTACGGGATCTGCTCAAGGATCACAAGCACAGCTTTATGGCCATAGCGAGAGCAAATGGGTTGGCTTGTGTTTAATAAATATTTGAGACACAGCTTTGGTTCCTGACATGGCTCCATATGCATGGAACCCAGGAGTTTATAAAAAGGCACAGGGATTGCTAGCCATGCTGCTTCCCCAAGCCAACAGCAGGGAACACGTCCCCATTTTCCAATGTATCCATAATGCATGAAAAGCTGTAAAAGCCGGAATAGACGTCGCTGCGTTCTAAGCTCTGAGCTATAACACACCAGATTTGCCTGCGAAGTTCCATACGTATCCTGTAAACTGCTTCAGAATGTGCACAATAAAAGTTAGATTTTCATTTACAGTTTAATTTTGTCAACAAATCATGATTTACTATACCTATCTGTCAAGCACTACACTGCTCCTTTTCAAATATTACAGGAACCAAAATGCAAGCTTCTAATTAACTTTGTCATATGAATAAGAGTTGTTCTAAAACTTCTCTCTTCAAAGCACTGAGATTTAAAGTAATAAATATTCTTTCAGAAGTAGGCCAGTTTGAATTTAATATGCACCAAATAAATATTCCCTCAATTAGATGTGAGCAAGTAAAAAGCTTTATGTTATGGCTTATAGCAATTTCAGATAAAGAGCTTGTGTGATGGAGTGAATCCAGCTACAAAATGATTGCAGTAGCGCAACGTATTTTTAGCACAGGATAGCACTCATCTCAAAAATAATTCTGAGAATTTTTGTGATTTTCAGATCACACTGTTTTCATCAGGGCTACCATGCTTAATAGATTTCACAAATTACTCCGAAAAAATTAATAAGGAAAATTAAGGATCCTTGTAATGAGTCATGTAACTACTTATTTGGCAGAACTACGCTCTTTTTTTCTCTTTGTGCAGGAACAAGCATCCAAGTTGTACCGAAGAGGAAAAAAATAATAAAATCACCTGTGATAAAACTTCTAAATTACCACTACTTAAACAAAATTATCACTTTCAAACAAAATTTCTACTCATCACTTTGACTGAAATCTACGTCTGCCTTCACAACTAGCAAACTGTTGTTACTAGTGTGGAGCAGCCTTACCACTGACTTTTTTTTTAAATTAAAAAGTTCAAGTTCAAAGAATATTTACGAAACAATCTAAAAATAAAAATAAAAAAAAAGTGTATAATCCACAACTGAATCTCAGACTTTTCACATATCAATCACCATAAAACTCCCTTCTGTGATGACATCTCAGAGCTAAACACTGACTACAGTATGTCAGATACCATTTGGACTGCGTTTGCTCCTAGCAAACATTACCAGCTATTTTTTCTCTGGAGTGCTGCGGCTCTGTAAATAAGAAAGCACTTGTTCAAGGGGTTACACACACCCTATTTTACATATAGCCCAAAGTCAGCAAAACTGCAATCACTCAGGGCAGCTGCAGGTATTGATACACAGCATGGCGAGACTTGGCAGGCTGTGCTGTGAGCCGCTAATTAAGCAATGGTTCCACTAAGCCTTGTCAACAAATCCACAGGCATTGCCAAAAATCAGATCTTCATTGGAAAAAGCATCTACATCTACAGGAGAAAAGCAGTGGCAGAATCCTCCAAAGGTCAGTCATGGTCTCTTCTAGAACAAGGAATTATTCAAGAGAACAGGGACTACTTCAAGCCATGAAAGTCAATATTCAGCTTGCTGACTTCAGCAATGATACACTCATTTTTCTATGGGAGAAGATCAGGCATCCTCAGCCAGCACAGCCTCTGACAGACAGTTGCTGCAGGGAGCAACTGGGCAGCTATTCCCAGCCAATACCTTAACTGCTGGGGGAGACACAAAACATCTGGACAGACTTGACTGATCAAAAAGACAGGAGAAAACATACTGTATTCTCTTTGTTTTCCCTTATTGTTGTCCAAGATGTGTTCTGCTGGCTCAGATCACCTTCTCCCTGCGAGAGCTGGTACCAGTTCTGCACATGGGGAGCACAGCACTGAGACAGTGCAGCCTTCCATGGGCTATCTGCAAACACACGCTGCAGTCAGCGCAGCCCTTCATCTTCATCTTGGTTCTGCTTTCAGAACAATCACAGGAGGACTGAAAGATAGTTTGTGCTCGACATATTGAGGTATGATATCAAATGAGTACTAATACTCTGTTTCCCCTAAAAGAGTTTAGAGAGAATCAGTGTGATGTAAACTGGGGGTTACACCCCACACACCAACCCAAACCACACGACTACAAGTTTACCTGTAATAAACTCAGAAATAACATCATTTAGTACTTTCAGTCCCTTATTACAAAGGAAGACATTTGTCACTTACAGAAACTGCAGACCCCTGCACTTGTCTCTTGAAGCACATGCTGTGATCCTGGACAGTGGGGACTGTTATCAAAGTCACCCCACGTTTAGAGAGGTGACACACACTTACAGACATGGCCCCTTACTTCTAAAATTCTGAATTTATTCCTCCTGCAGTATCTTCCCAAATTCAGTTACTGCTGCTTTTTCAAACATCAAGAAACTTTGTGACACAGCATCTAGTGCTGGGTTTGAATATGTCAGCGGAGCAGCTGAAGTGAAAATGACAAGTGGCTTCGGCATTACTTTAGACCAGGGCTTGTGGGTAAAGGCAGAAGATGAATTTCTGGCAATGCTTTTCAGTCCCTTCACAGTCCTTTGTTCTGGGGGATCATTGCCTGTTATTAGCCTAAATCAAAAAATTCAGCTTTGTCTCATTTACTCTTGAATGATTTAGAATTCATCTTATAAATGGAGTATAGTCTGCTGTGATTCAGAGCTGCAACTCTACATCTATGACAGTAAGAAAGATATGACACAAAGTTCAATCTTAGGCCTGCTCATAGCTTCACTTTTCGTAAATTATTTACCATCTGTTCACAGTACTGTCTATTTAGACGAAGATGATTCAGCCATCCATGCCAGGAGTTACAAGTGGAGAGGTTGTACCAAGGAGTCAGACCGATTTCCACTTCAACTATTATTGCTTTGTGGGTGCTGCCAGCAAATATAGATACCAAGCGTTTTCCAAACACTTTGCTGAGCCTTGATTCAGGGAACAGTCAGCAATTTGTACGTCTGTCAGCTCGGTTCACCGAGCAGCACAGCACACACAGGACTTCAGGAGGGACCTAGAAAGGACACAGGATAGAGCCCCGTGCAGATGAAAGCAGGGAGGTCACAGATTAACATACAGGGAGTCACAGAGAAGGCGGCACAAAGATGCATCATGAAATATCTGACGAGCAAGGAGCTCAGCAGAAGTGACAGGGGACCTCAGCAAGCCCAGCGAGTGACGCTAAATGGAGAGGGTCACAGCTGTGTATAGCTTTCAAGACTGACAAAAAGTATCCATCAGATACAATAACTGGATGTGAAGTTTACAGGGGATTTCTAAGAAAGAAATTTCATGGACAAGTAGGTTGGTACAAGTGTTCTGGCTGGACCAACAGGAGTAATGACTAGGACTGCGAAGACAGATTTACTTAATATATATTAATCAGAACAGGTTACCAGAGAAATGCCTGAACAAGAAAACACCCTGGAGAGATGGAGAAAATTCAGAATAACCTGTCTGGTGTGGTCCTGAGCCAAATGAGATGCTGAGGTTTCTGTAACACTCTGCTTGCTCTGGGAAGACATTTGTAAGGCATTTTACAGAAACAAGCCAATACGCAAGATCGAAAAGCAGAAGTTTAGCAGTGAACAGAGACATTTTTACCAATCATCTGCACAGAGATATCACAGCCTCAGCTACCACTGATTCAGCTGTGAATTGAAGAAATTGCCTGAAGGTCAAGGTGAAGAGCAAAGGGGACAAGAACAAAGCCTTAAGAAACAACCTCTTCCCTTCCCAAATCATTGGGGAAAGCAGAAACTGAAAATACAGCATCTCATAGAAGAATGAAGGACCAAAAACTTGGCCATTTAAAACGGGCCTATTATGATTTTTATTACAACTGTCAACGGCAACAGCTGTCCCTGCTGTCCTCAAAAAAATCCCCACACCAAACACAGCCCAAAGAGCTGAGCTCTTGCCACTCAGAGCACCTCCTGGAGGCACTCTGCAGCTTTAGGACGTGGCAGCTCCCCTCCCTCTGCCCAGTTATAGTATGTTATTACTAATCCCACTATTACTAATCCCATGTAGAGAGCACAACAACAGCAGCTCAGAGGCTGATAAAAGGAGATAACACACATCCCCTCAAACACAGCATCATTTTCTCAGGGATTTGTGCTTATTTACTGGTATCCTCATGCTCCTCGGGAGATGGCTGCATCTGCTGGGGACTGCAGATCTGACTTCTGTGCTGAAGTCTGGCTATCGATCGTTGCAAGCTTATACATTTAAATAAACACGGTGTAGAAGTGTTCTTCCATCCACTAATTACTGGGCAGAGGCAGAGAACAATGCTGAACAAAGGCACATTATCCTGTCCACACAGGATGGCAGTTGTCAGCACCACTCCAGGTTTTCCACAGATAAAAAATTGTACTAAGGCAAGGGATCATTCCAACTCCAGATATGCAAACCAGCCTCTTACAGGTCTTGTAAATTCCTACTGCCAAATGGAAATAAACACACACACACTCCCTCTCTCAAAATACCAACAAAGAAGTGCATTGGGAATCTACATGCACACAAAAAAATTGACAAGCTGCAAAATTATAATTGCATAGGAAAATAGACATGATTAACTGCTGCATATTCTAAATTCCTTTGGGACACTGAAATAAAACCAGTGAGATATATCCAACAACAAGGAATTCTACCATGGCAGAGTGCAATAAACTCCCTACCAGCAAAATATTAAGCCCACATTTTAACAATCCTGCCAGAAATAAAGTACAAAGAATATTCCTTCCTCATAATAAAAGAAGAGAAGCAAACAAAAAAGTTGAAAGAAACACTGAAAGTACAGATACTGAAGAAAACTCTTAGAGCAGCCTGCCATGGGCCAGAAACAAGTGCCCATGTAAACAGAAAAGGCCAGTAAAAACATGTGTATATTGACAGTACTTCCTGAATTAAGGAAAATTATGCCTTGAGTTAGTGGCCTGCTGCCACCCAGATCCCATCAACAGTGCAGCAGAAAAGAAAGCTGGCTTGATATGAAATGCTGTTCTCATTTATGAAATGCTGCTATCAGTACCAAAGTTAATAAAAATGAGCTATGGCTGATGAGATTCAATTTTGCTTATGTGGTACCCAAGCTGTGCCAGGTTCATTCTAATGTACAGATGAAGATATTTCCTGTCTCCATCAGCACACGATCCAGGAACTGCATGTCCAAAGTGGGCAAAAAACACATGGAACTGTGCAGTTTTCTCATGCACACACCATCAAGATACTCCAAGACAACCACCAGGGCTCCAGAGGCTGCTGCAGAAGGACCTGGCTAACCCACAGGTCCTGGGTCAGGTTTGCTGACCCTAAGGGGTTAATCCCAAACACCCTACAACATTTCAAGAGGTACCATGTGCCTCTTGCAGAAGAATTATGCCCAGAATACTGATTAAACCAAGTACACATGGGTTAAGACTAACTTTATAGAGCAGATTAAAAAATGTTTGAGGGCAGCCACTCTCCTTTTTCCTTCCAACCAAAAAAAGTGGAGAGTCAAATTCCCCTCCTGGTAACGGCACCTAAGGAAGCCCAGGTGATGAGAAGGTTTCAGAGGTCACAGCAAAGACTCCCAGCTGACACTGCCCCCTCCACAGCTCTTTGGATGCTGAAGCCAGAGTTAGCTACAGCATCATTCTTCAGGAAGTTTCTCAACTGAACCAGCTCAATCATTGTTCAGCAATGATGCAGGGGTCAGGGGCTGTATCCTATTTTTAGTGTATGGAGCTGCCTCTGGGGGCTTTTTTGTTTGGTTTTGTTTTTCTTTTAAGTTAGAATGGTCTTTAGAAGATGAGCAACATATGAGAAGAGTTGGGAGGAGTCTTTACCATTGCATCAGAGCAATGCCTCGGAGTGCACTCCCTAGCTCAGGGCCCTGCAAGGTGCAGGAGGAACGGCAAGAGACACCACTTCCCTTCCAGGAATTCACTGCTTCCTGGCCAAGACAGGTCATAACCCACAAGGAAGACAGGACAAGCTGGAGACTAAACATGCAGAAGGGTAAGAGGCACTGGGAGGAGGAGGAAACATTAAGGTGAATGGCACCTAACAAAAGAATAAAATAAATACCAAGAAGAAAAACTTACAGTAGTAAGCACTCAAATCTATTTCTGATCCTATTCAAAGAATGACAAATATTCTCAAGGGAAATAACAGTTCCTGGCACCACACCCACACATCATTATGCTAAAGCTTTTGCATTTTCTCACTGCTCAAATTAATTCGAGTTTTAAAGAAACACAACCTGGAAAATGCAAAAAACAAGCTGGAAGATCCTGGCCCTGTCTGTGCTCCCGCAGCCCCAGCCAGTGCTCAGGTGCCAGGAGACAACTCGGCAGGGAAGACCACCGACCTGGCTGAACAGAGAGCTCTGGCTGGGATCCAGGCTGAAAAGGAAAGCTTATGACCTTTGGAAGTCGGGGCAGGCAACTCAGGATGTATGCAAGGATATCAGGAGGTTATGCAGGGAGAAAACGAGAAGGGCCAAAATCCAGCTAGAACTTAATCATGCTACTGCCGTTACAGACAATAGAAGAAGTTTCTATAAATACATTCTACAAATGTATGGTATTCTACAAAAACCACTCTAAATGGACAGACTACAAAGAACACTACATGAAACAGAGTACCTAAACTGTAAATAAATATTGGACTGTTATAAATAAATATAACAGCATTTTGTAGTGTTGTTTTAAACTACAGCAGTGACAATAAAAACGTTTTGTGGCTAAGGAATCATCTAATGTCAGTGGCATCCTTTGGTAGCAAGCCAGAGAGGCTTCAAAAGTTCAGCCCATAATCCTCCAAGCTTAACTTTGTTTGCAATAACCAGGCAGCAACCACTTGTACTACAAATTGACCCAGGAGCCCAGCCTATTTCACAGATCACAGGGCACCAGAACTCTTAGTCACCACATCTCACATCAGCCTGCTCAAGGACAGCACTTCCTAAAGCAGCGACTGAGGACAGCAAGACCCAGGTCTGTCCACAGCATTTAAACTTCCATGCATCAAAGCCTCCTTTCCACACAAAAATTGAGCAAATCCACCCCTAACCAGTGCCTCCCATAAGTGGGAGGCATCCCTTTGATCAGAGCTGTGCCCCCTTTACACGGGGATAGGAGAGGAAAAGAGAAAGGCAAGAAAGCACTCATGGGAGGTATTTTACGTGACCCACTGCTGACCAGAATGAGGCCAGTGAGTCCCAGGGCAGAGCAGGGCTTCCCCAGCTCATCTCCACCAGCGACTCCACTAAACACAGCAGTGTCATCTACAGAACCAGGCTACACAGGATTTGCCGAGTGTTTGCCATTTTATTTCACTTAGATACAGGCATTCCCAATGAGAAATGTCTAAGAGGACAGCCTGGGGAGAATTCAGAGTGAATACACTGAAATCCATTGCTCCAAAAACCAAAACCATTAACATAACCCGAGAGGTGCAGAGCACTGTTTCCACAGCGCTCCATCTGCACAGATGAAGCAGAGCTCATCTCTAGCTCCATCTATTCTCTGCAATCTGAAAGACAGAATTTCCAGTCTAAGGAAACAAAAATACTCTTGCATCCTAAAGAGGATGGGATGAAGTTAATGCAGCAAAACAGTATGAATTAACTTGAATCTTATACCCTGGCACTTGCATGTAAATAAATCTAACTTTATTATGGCTCTTGTGCTAGTACCCAGTCTCTGAATACTTCATCATAGATGAAAATGGAAACAACTTAAAAATCCCATGCACATGATAATAAGGCTCTGCAATGTACCCAAAGAATACATATTCACAGATTTACAGTGCTTGTTGAAAAACTGGATACAAAGCTGGAACAACTCAGAATTAAGAATCAAGTTTTAAGAAGGAAAGAAAATCCTCATTCTTGCTGGGCTTTTGGGTTGAGCTTTTTTGTTTGTTTAAAGACAGAACTACACTCAGGAATCTCAATTCTTATAAATACAGCTACTTACTGATTTGAATTTCTCTATCACCTCTTTCCCCCCAAAATCATGTTGAAGTAGTCTGTTGAGATCCAAAAGCCCAACCACAGTAATTACACTTCAGATGGGACAGAACTTCCTTGCTTTTCCTTGACTGCCAAGCAGAGTTCCTTCTCAGATTGGTCAGCTTTTCTCCACTGATCTACAAAATAAAGCTTCCCATTTTACTTAACATTAGAAACAAAATATGCAGAAAGAAATTCAACACTAGGTCCTGGAGTGTTTCCCACTCTTGCTATGTGCCTTTCTGCAGCAATTAACTATAATCAAACAGTATTTACTGTAAAAAATAATTAAAAAGTCAAGGCATGGGTTTTTTTCCTATCACACAGGCAGAGTCCAAGATAAACATGATAATCTATTCTACATGCAAGATATTCGGGGGGATGTTTTGTTTGTTTTTCCCCTGCATTCTTACTTCCCATGCACACACTGCTTATTATATCAACTTACAAATCTGTGATATGCTGTCAGTAACTCGGGGAGCAGAAAGATATTTCTAGCTCCATACTGAGCAACTGCTTCTAAAGCTAAATGGTCAGATTTTTCAAGCATTCTCCCCCTCACTTTTAATCATTTTTGCTTTGGGGAAGCCACCCAAAGCTGTAAGCGCATTCCCAGCTGTGCTAATATATTCCATGTGGAAGCCTGTGCTACCCAAGTTCATTCTCAGTGGTACAAGCAGTCAGTGCAAATTCCTGCACATGCTGCAGTCCAGATTTCAGTGCAGCAAAACCACAGCCTCTTTAAGGAGCTGCAGGGTTTGCAGCACATTTGCAGAGCAGCCCCTGGATTTTTCAGAAAGCATTTTTATTAACATTGCAACGCTTTTGTATTTTTGGACCTAGCACAGCTTTTGATTCCAACTTAAGCAGCAGCTCAAGAACTGAAAGAAAATGACGCTTTTTTGCTTTTTTTTTTTTTCTTTTTTTTTTCTTTTTTTTTTTTTTTTGAAAGCGAGAAATGTGTTGCTGCTGGCACTTATCTGGAATCTCTGCTCGGTGCTGGCTTTAGCCAACGCCAACCGAGATTCCAGATGGGCTGCTGAGTGTTTTTGGTTTTTAAAAAACATGGCAGCCAATGCACCCATCTGGCTGCATATAGAAGTGATGTAGGAAAGGAGATCAAGCTCTACCACTGTAATTGAGGCTGATAAATCAGGCACTAAAATCGTGCACAGCAGGGAAGAAATATAAATGTATATACAGAGAGAAGAGCAAGCACAATTTGTCTGAACCATTAGGGTAAATGTTACCATTGAGTGACTGCCACCATGCTCCACACACATGGAAACTTTTGACTGCTGAATCCCTGTGAACTTTTAAAATGCTGGTTCTGGTATTTCAATAGAGTTTACAGCAAAGATTAGAAACTCAGATGTGTAAACTTGCCACACAAATAAAAAGCAAAGAGCAAAAAATAAAGAGCAAAGCAGCAAGCAGCACAGGTTCCAAAATTTATGCTCCAAGGGAAGTCAGAGGTAGAATTACCTTGGCACCTTGCATTATTTTCAATGGTGCTAAGTTAATAGAAGGTTATGTATTTTTGTTTTGAGACGGTTTACATTTACTTGCAGCAATGAGTACTTTCAAAAATCACACAATAGTAGAAAGCCCAGCAGTCCAAGCCAAAAGTGTTAACTCAATGGCACAAGAGATGAAAGCAAAGACCTCAAACTATTTAGCTTTGCATGTGCTGCAGCAATTCTCAAGTGTGGCCAAATACTTCTCACATGTGGCCACAATGACAAGAAAAAACAAAGGTTGGAGCATATTTTGTCATTAATACAGCCTCTATGTGCTCTCTATTGTAAATGTCACGGATCTTTGACCTTCACTTTTGACAATACTTGATATCTGAGGGAGGTGAAGTTAAACCCGTTGTTCAGTTTAACAGGAAACATCTATTTTCAGTTGCAAATACCAGAACTGTTATTTTTCAAATAACTGTGTTTCAAAAAAAAAAAAAAAAAAAAACCAAAAAACCACACTTTGGTTTTATTATTTTTATTCGTTTAAAATCAAGAGGCACAATTCTAAATCTCTTCTTGCTTAAGACTGATTTAGACACTTCAACTTCAGCAGAATAACTTCTAATTTGCAGTGGCAGGAGCAGGAGGGAAGTGAGAATGACAGAGCTCTGGGGAGGAACACTGACTGAGCACACTCTTGGAGAGGTCTCTGGGCCCCCGTTCGCCGTCAAGGTGTGTGAACACCCCAGTGCCACATTCCCCCAGCTGCCATGCACGATGACTGCCTGGTGACAGCCTAAATTATGTGGAGTTTGCCTGCTTTCCTCCTTTCCTTGAACAGCTCATTGCAACGTTGATAGAAGAGAAAAAAGTCATAGCAACCAAGATGTGGAAGGAAAAAAGCCCAGGCACACAGAAATCAGTGGGCATTCTGCCATCCGGGATGCTGGAGCCAGGATTTCATGCATTGTCTCATTCTATTAATATTAAAGTAATAATGAGCACAGATTTACCCCAAAAGGACATCTCATTCAAGCTCTTGGATCACTGGCATCTTCTGAACAGTCAGCCAGATGTTCCCAGAAGCACAGCCTCTGCATCCCGAGGAACAGAGCCGTTTCAAGCAGCACCCACTGAAGCATTCACACAGGAAGGTTCTGGCCATGATTCCACCAAGAATCAGATGGGTTTGGGTCACTAAAATGGCAGCTTCCTTGGAGGCTTCGTGTGCAGCAACACAGGGGAGATTCCTGTCTATCAGGAGAGATTATTCTCTTCTTTACAGATTTTAACAAAGCGCCAAGAATCAAAGCAAATGCTGCGTTCATTGAAGGCAGTAGCAAAAACTTCTTTTTATGCCATGGTTTCCACCTAATACTTAATGACTAAAAATAATATACTACTTTCCTAGAACCACTGAAATTAGAAGCTAAACAAATACTTGAGTGAGAAGGAAAAGTGACAGTATGATTAACTCCAGCTGGGAATCCTGCTTTACCACTCAGGGGCTTTTGTTTGCTATTTCAAATACTGAAACAACGATTACCAGCCCTGACCCTGCTCAGGGCTACCTGCCTCGCTCTAGAGCTCAGGAAAAGCACTAAGAGTTTTTCTTCCTATTTTTTTTCCCCTTTTAAACAGTATTACTTGCTAACTAGGATTCAAGATCACTAAATATAGACTTCTTGCTGTATAAACAGAGACAAAGCAATGTTGAGTCTAGTGTCATTCTGACAACTGCAAACATCCTGCTCAGTTCGGACTGTCGGGCCCAGAACTGTGGCTGCAGCAGTATTTAAGTCACATCAGCAGCCCTTGCAGTGCTCCAGGCAAAGAGACAACACTGGAGCCTGCTGTACCCAGCTAATTTTTTCTATGTTAATAATATGTTAATATACTTTATCTTCTGCTAGGTCAGGGCACTAACAATCTATTGTAGGTAGATATCATTTCTAGGAATTTCAGCAGATCTTCGTAAAACATATTTCAGTATCAATATTTATCCAAGAAGAAAATTGAATCAATCTGGCATCTGCCTGCCTTCTCCACTTTGAGGTCACAAATGGAGATGCAGGATTTTTTTTTAATTGATTTTTAAGTTGCAGTAAGCCTTAGCTGCTCCTTTGTAAAGCCGCCAGGCAATGAACAGCAGTTCAAAGGTGAACAAGTAACTTTAAATGAAACTGGTCCAGAAATAATGGACTTCTGCCCCAAATAATTCCTTTTACTGTGGGAGTATAGTATTGTTAATATAACATAGCTAAAGGTTTTCTCTCCACGGAGCTCACCCAAGAAATCACTGCTGGCATTAGGAACTCCCTGCAGTGGCTGCAGTTTTGCTGGTTCTACATAAAGCCAAAGCACTGGAAAATGTGATGAGCTACAGTAATGACTCCTGTTGCCCTGCTCACCTCCCAGACATGGATGGCACGAGGAGATCAGGGACTTCATGAAGGAAAAACCACTTTGCTATCTTCTGTGATCCCCTTGTACCACTCAAAACACTACAGTGACATGGGGTGACACATAGGATTTCGTGTCACATGAAAGAAGTGAAATTACCACTGAAAACGTGTCTTAAAGGCCTAAGAACGAAAGAAAAAAAAAATCACAATGTATTTCAGGCCTTTAAGTCTATGTAGGCTTAACTACTCTTAATGCACAGAGTCTAACTCAGTTTTGAGAAATTGGAAGTCCAAGTTCTTTCCTTGGAAGAACTCAGTTTTTACCTGATCTAGCCTTTAAGCACATGTGAAACTTCATGAAGTGTTGTTTTTAAGTGTATTAATAAGGTTTATTTCTAGGGCTCAGACACAGGGGCAATGGTTTAATTTTCATTACACAGCACTGCTACTAAAACCTAAAATTAAATATAAGGCCCAAGAAGAAAAACCTATTTCTCCACAATATCCTGCAAACTTTAGATGTATATAAATAGATGAAAGATGATCAAATGTATTAGCAGTTGGTGGGCTACTCAGGCTTTCAATAGAGCTCGATTTAACAATGTTTGTACAGATTGAAGGCTGAAGAGCCGGAGGCAAAACAGGCACACATTAGACAACTGGGTCAACATTAGCCTGATAGCAGGCCATTTCACTGGGAGAATAAATAGAAATAAGAACTGTTCAAAGGCAAGATCTAGTAATATCTAGTTCCTGCACTTAAAAAGAACAAAATCTAGCTGAAACATGTAAGTGCATAAAACTCACCCACCAGATATATAGAAAAGATAAGACTTAAGACACATCAAGTCCTTTATGTGATTTCTCTTCAGCTGAGCCTGCTTAAGTCATTTATTAAACCATTCATTCACAATTACCAGGATGGCCCAATATGAAGGGGACTTTCGGACATGTTAAATACAATTACAAGCCAGAGAAAAACCAAGAGTTTTGCAGCTTTTATTTAACAAGTTTATTCGTGTGCACACACAAAACCTGAACAATTAGAGCTACCAAAATCACTTATAAATTCTGCTATTCATCATCCCAAATGTTACATTTGGGAGCTGGGGGAGGAAGGAGCCTACAACCAGTCAGATTTAATCATAACATCTGCCAAGAACTTCCAACCTTCGATTTCATTCCAACAAGAAGTAACCTTTAAGAAGAACACACAAAAAAAGCTACACTCTGTTCAACAAAACCCACTTGAAATATTTAATGTCAAAGCACTGATAAATTTAAGAGAAAAGGCTGGGATGTTTCAGGAGCTGCATTAGACAGTTGGAGCAAGTTGGAGATTTACAGCGTCCGCCCAGAGCTGAGGGATGCAGCGTTAAAGAGGCTCAATCCAACACGCTGCTTAAATCCAAGCAAGCTTTGATTTATATTAATTCCTCCTGATTTTAAAGATCCTGGGTCCCTCTAACACCTCTCAGTTCACTGCCTGGCTAATTCCCCAGGGAGACACACCCAGCTGGGAGGATGCTGTGGTGGGGACAGCTATCCTCAACCTCCATAAAAGCTGTCAATAACTCCAGGCTGGGTCCTATCAGGGAAATCAGGGCAGGGGCAGAGGGACCGGAGCACAGCAGAGCACAGGACACTGGTGACGCAGGTGGCTCTGGCCCCTGGCTGCACCTCTTGTGCTGACGCTTATCACAGGCTTTCCCATCCCCGCCCTGCAGCCAAGGGGGAAAAGAAAAAAAAAGCCAAAATAAAAAGTTCTGCACTTTGGATTGTTCACGGAGGAAATGGGTTTAAAATTACAGAGGAAGGAAAGGTCTGCAGACCAAGAAGAACATTTTTTTTTTCACTTCCAAAAACCACACAAAGCCGAAAGCACACAGTTCAAAAGAGCTGTAACAGCTTGAGCCCCTCAAGCTTCCTTGCGCCCCACTGGAAAAGGACATTCCTTCAACTGAAGCCTTTTAACAACAAAGCACCTCCATAAAGGAGTCAAATTTCTATTGGCAATGTATCAGAATACACCGCAAGTATGAATTAAGAGATGGACAAGAAAACCCAATAGAGTAACTCAGGTGGCAACACAAAGTTGGTTCACACCAGACACAGCCACCCACAGGTTAAAGGTCAAACGCTTTCATGGAAGTGTAATGCCACCTGCATTTGGAGGCTGATGGAGAACAGCTAATGAAGCTAATCCAGATTCATCTCCCAGCGATTTCACAGCGCTCTTTTCCCCCCACCATCATCACATTACATTTCCAGTTTAATTTTGTTTCAGCAATATGCTTCACAGACTAAGATATTACACTTAACATTTGACACTAATGTGTTCTAACAAAGTTGACGCATTAAAAGGATTACACATTTACAGATTACTGAGCAGGTTCCTCCTGGATGGCTGCCGAAAAAACCCTGCAAATGTTCTGGCTCTAGGCTCTCTCGGTTACACCCAGCATTCATCTTGCTGGGTTGGTGTAATCGCTTTGCATGCCACCAAAGCATCTGAAGCAATTGGGCTGCTTTCACTAGAGCCAGGCAGAGCAAAAGAACCTGAATAAATTAAAAAGGAGGCTAAACGTCAGCTAATTCTTCTCGCAACACATTGCTGTTTATTCTGGTGCTTTGTCAATTTAGTAATCCAGCAAAACCATATATATGGCTGTTATCTTGTATGTGCAAGCGCGAGATTATTAGGAGGGAAAGGAATTTAAATTGTCTGTAATAACAAACCTGGAACATTCAGAAAGACGAGAGAAAGGAAGAAAGGAAAAAGTTAGCAGATAAATTGGGGTTGCAAAACTGAAATAAGCGTTTTATGTTTGCCTAGTTTATTTTTAAGCAACAGAAATTCACATGTTGTGAAAACCATTTAACTTCCAGGGATTTAAGCTCTGAAAATGCAATGAGAGAAAAGTCACCCAGCAGGAGGGTTGGCACATTTGCCTCCCAGGCTGCTGGAGGAAGGGTCTCAGAGGTAAGGACAGGACTGCAATTCTCAAACAGGTTAATAATATATATATTATAAGAATTTTCCTGAGGGCTTTCTACATTTCTGTACTTGCCATTTCAAACTTTCAGTGTTAATTTGAACTTCTGCTTCCTTGGGGGGAAAACAGGAGTTTTGAACTTAGTCTTTAATCACTCCAGGATACAACCACGTGTTCCACCAAGAAGTGTTTCTTTCAACTCCTGCATAGGGCAGGGGGGAAGTAATGTTTTGTGTCATCTGAGAAAGAATTATGAAATAGTTAAACTCACACACACCCTTCCTGCCTCTCTGGGAAAGGAAGAGTGCATTTATTTATATATTCCATTCAGAAAGCTATATTTGAAAGCTATTTTAGGGCTGCAGACTGAAATGTTCAAGAGGCAACATTAAAGCAATCCGGACAAAAGGGACTTTTTAGCCTGCTGTATCTGCATGACACTATAGTCTTTAGATGAATTCTATATATATTTTAAAAATTCACGCCAAAGTCAGTGCACAAGTGGAACAGGAGCACTGAAGAATGCACCACCACACCCTAAACTACCTACGAGTTTTACACCTGTAGAAAAATATTCCAGCAGGGCAATCCAACGCTGTTTCAAGTCATGCTGCAATTTAGAAAGATTGTTCTTGACAGACCTCACATTTCTGCTTCTTTTCAATTAATTTTTATGACCTTTCCAGCTGAATTTTGACATACATACATATTGCTTGAAAAGAAGGAATTTCTAAAGGCACTATCAGGAGGCATGAAGCAGGAACTTAAATCCTTAGTGTTTGATGAAAATGTCATCAATGGGAAAATTATTCCTTTGTACAATCTGGCGCAATGAATTGCCTTCTTCAAACATTTCCTTTAATGGTACACATTGAGTGATCTTGGCAAATCCAGTGATCCTCAGTAACCACGTGATTTTGTTCTGGTTATAAAAATGCAACAAGTTCCAATCTGACAACTTACGTGCCTTTGGTGTTACATTCAGTTCACAAAAAACAGCCCAAATCTTCCCTTCCCCTTCCCTCATTCATTCCACCATTACCCTTGTCCTGCATCCTTCTATTTTCAGCACACTGCATCAACCAAATTAAAGGAAGTGTACAGAGCTCGAACTGCTAATCACCTGCTTGTACTATTGATCAGCAGCTTTTATGACCTATTACAGCAGAGTGAGAAACCACCACAGAAATTTAACTGCCCGTTACATTCAGACTTTTGGAAGCAGACATCCTCCCGTGCCTTTCCAGTAGTTAATTCCCCCACTTTTTTAGCACAGCAGTTTGAACAACTGTGCCCCACGCCAGACCGGAACAGAAACATCTGGGGGGAAAAAAAGTTGCATTTCTTAAAATATATGGTTTTTTTTTTAATAGTCTCAAAAAGCTGCAAATCTATTTTTACCCAGATTCTCAGAAATGCTATTCTGCACTAAGCACAGATTTTGTCAAATTGGTAGCCAAAAGAAGATATAATGCCCTAGGAGGAGACATTTTGAATGAAACTATTTACAGAGCCCCAACTGCAGAAGGCACATTGTACCTCAGCTATCATGTAGTTGAAAGCAAACATTTTATCAATGAGGAATAGACTACGTGCATTTGTTTCCCTGAACTCATCACCCTGCCTGTGAAGGAATGCTTGTTGGATACGGACGACAAATGATGAAAATTAAAACATAATTAAACCTTTTCTTTTTTTAAATAAAATAATAATTTTTTAAAAAATCACTTCCTGTATCTCATCACTCTCTCCTCCAACAATGACAAAAAATGTTGTTATACATAAAGCAGGTAGAGCACCACCATGTAGTATCCACATCAAACTACGCAGTGACCTGCCAACAAGAGGCAGGCAGTAATTTCACAAACCATTAAATAATTAAAGCTAAGTGTCCAAAGGATTCTTGTAACCACACGGTTTGACAGGTTTCAGGAAGCAGGACTCGGTACTTCACTGCATATTCAAAAACAAGCTCGTGTGCTTTACAAGGTCTCTGCACTCCTGTGAACCCTGTCCATTATAAATACAGGCTCGAAATATATTCTCACTTTGAGATAACTTACACAGTTGACTATTTGCAGGGCAAACGAATGCAATCAAACACCAAAGCTTCAAGGAGATTAGAGAGCTGCCAAGGTCTGAACTATATCAACAGCTTGAAGTCAGCTCATTCAATAAAGCTTTGACAGTATTACACTGGCAAAACAAACAAACCCACGGTGTTCGCATCGGCCCCGGCTTCCTCTGCACTGACTCCTTCTGCTCTTGGACAGGGGAAAAGGCACCTGTTAATTCCCATTTCTAGGGAAAGGATCTGATCCTGCTGCCCCAGGAACATCCCAAGAGGGCTGCCGGGCCAGCACCCAAAAGTTACAACCCAGTGGTGATACATGGACCAAGCGTTCTTGCTTTATTTCAAATTGAGTTTGCCCTATTTTAGCTATTGCTCTCCTCCCACCCCACCTTCTTTTGCAAGTTGTCAGACAGAAGTAAATCAAATGTCTTACAGAAATCAGAGTGTATCATATCACTGAGTTTCAGTCCAACCTGCAGCTCCACAGCAGAAAGCCTGACTGGGCCCCAGAGAACAGCAAAGGTCTGCAGGAATTAGGCTACTGCCTTTTATTCACACTCTTCATTGCTTCCCACTGCCTTTTATTCACACTCTTCATTGCTTCCCACCTCCACTTTTCCTTATTTTGCCTAGAATGGATCTCAAGCATCCATTCAAAATATTTCTTCTCATTAAGCATAAATCAGTTGTCCAGTTCTTCTTAACTGACAATTACCTGCCCTCATGAGTCGTTTTACTGCTACTCCCTTGTTTCTATTTTTCTCCTGTAAGTTTCCCTTTTTTATTTATGCTTTCTAGTCCTTCTAACCAGGAATTTTCTTCTGAAAAAAACAAACATTTGTGTTCCTCTGGAAAGAATGCTTGGTTTTGAAGGGTGTACAGCAAGGCATTTGAAATGGTTTCCATCTATTTCTGTCTGCATTTCGTTTCTTCCCAATCAGTAAATACTCAATGGCTCTTAGAGTATAGAAATAACAACCCTTCCAAAGCCTTTGTGTATCACTATAGGCATACAAACACACACTCAGCATCTCTAACGTGGGCTAACATTCTATTTGTACAAAAACTTACTGGCTTCAAGCTCATGAGACTTGAAATTGATTTACACAAGTGGAGGTGCTCTTGCCTAATGTCTTCAAAGTTCAGAGTTCCATCTCAAGCTGATTTGCAAGTGGCTGGAAAAATCTGCATTCTACCTCAATCTACAGATTTCATAGCTCTTTTCTCCCTAACTTTTCAGCTCAAGAACTAAAAAAAAGAAACCAGACATTGGAGTACCTGTGTTGCCAAATGCCACACAGCACAAAAGGATTTGATGTACAGCAGTCAGTGTTTAGAAATGCAGTGTTTCCATACAAAACTAAATTGCCCAGGTTCCATTTTGAATCAGTATCTCTTGGCCTGTTATTTTTATCTGCAAGAATCTGCTTACTAAAGTGCTGAGGATTTATGCGGTGGTGACGAAGAAACTTTCCAGAGTTATTAGAAGAAAACTGCAGGCAGCAACAGCAAAGCTGGGAGCTGGTGAAGTTTTGACCCTCTAGAACATAAAAGCAATATATTGAACAGCTTGTATTCTCCACGACCTATAACAAGTCATTTTACCTACTGTGTGGAGAACGCTTTCCTTCTTGGGAGAAGGCAGAATCTCCATTTCAATAGTTCATTAGTAACCAATTTCCATAGTTCATTAGTAAGCAAAAGGAATGTAAACCGACACCTTGAAAAATTGTCCTGTGCTTAGTAATAAACTGCTATTCTTTTCCAGGGTTAAGGCAAATATGCACAGTACGTACACTTCGGATTTGCATTTCATGAATTTAACACCAGTGCGGCAGAACAAAAATAGAATAGCTTTATTCATCCATGGAAGATAATGCACTAAGTTCTATCCTTCCCTAGAAAACCAAGCACTTCTCTATCAGATTTCGGACATTTTAAGCACTTGGGAACTCACAAAATTGAAAATCTTTTCTCTGGAAACTACAGAACCTAGCAAACCTACTACATAACCTACTTAGTACATCATACTTTTTCAAAAAACTTCCATTAGAGCTCTCTGAGCAATTGCCAGGACAAGCAGATTAAACCTTCGAGCATTCCTGTGAAGGACAGAAGTGCAGAAAAGAGATTTTGGAGTAATAATAGTGCCAGGCATGACTATTAGATTATCTCCTATGGTCCATATATCCATAAGAAATTAAAAACAAAACAAACTGCAAAAAGACGTTTACAAAAATCCTCCATGTTTATTTCTTACCAACTCCCCTTCTCCATGTAACTATCTGCGGATATTTGGGTTCACAGAAACCCAAGGTGCCATTAAGTGGCATTTCAGCATCAGAGAACACCAAGAATGTTCCCACTCAGTACAGCTCTTACCTGCACACCCAAAGCAAACCCCTGCCAGTGACTCAAGGGCTGAAACCACACACACCTGCACTGACTTCAGCAGAAATGTGCCTGTTTTGGCCGATGGTAAATGTGATTAAGGCTCACTAATCAAACAGCTCTTTATCTCAGCTATCACCATGTCCATCCAGAAGCCACAGAGTCAGCTGCCCTCCCCTGTGAAAGAACATATATAAATACATTTGTCCCTTTGTTCTCTGAGAAGCACCCAAGCCAACAGGTTCATCACTGGAAGCAACACACCAAGCAGTCCTGTCGCTCTGAGGAAGTGATTCACGGCATATTGTGGTTTTAAAGCTGCTCATCTGCACCATCTGAACCACACAGTTTTTCTTCTACCACTTCCTAGCAGTATTAATTATTATTTTAACATTTTAATAATAAATACTCCTCTCCCCTTCACTTAGAAAAAAATATTTCTGCTTTTAATGCTCCTCTGAATCCTTAATCTTGTCTCCAAAGAACATTATCTCTTCCATTAGGATGATGTGTGTGTGTACACACACAAATAGTCATTCAATCATTCGCTGCAGTGTTTAGCTGACTGTTCTAGAGGCACTCCAGAAAGGCCCAAAAATAGCTGAAATTTTCAGGTAAAGCCATTTTTTGACACCATGATACCACATGATCCGTTTGATGAAGCAGCCAAAAAACTGAAGTCATTTACTTCTGTAGCACTGGTTAACACTGGAAGCCTCCCCGAGATCAATTTTAATCTGCCATTTATTACTGCTTCAAGAACCCTACACGCCTTCAAGAGAATCTACAGTAAACCCTTGCCCTTTTTATCTCCTTCATACCCGAGATCACAAAACTAATATAAGTCACAAGCTTTAGGAAGATATTGCTTTCCTGTTGACTCAGATTGCTGCCAAGCAGCTTTGCACACAAAGGTATCATTGCATTACATCACAGGGACCTTTTAAACCTGCAGTACGAGGCAGCAATAATGCATACAAAACAGCTGGAGAACAGGGCTCATTTCAGCAAGACATTTTGGAGATTCTCTTTAGAGGAAAACCTTTGTCTTCCTCTTAATGGATTGCTGCCATAAATGTTTCATGAGCATAATGTTTTACGTGGGTGCTAAGTAAGGAAAAGTCAAAAAATACTTGCGACTGCCAGTAAAAAACTGAACCCTGGGCCACTGAATAAAAGTGTTCAGATCAAACATCTGCACATTCATAGATACACTATAAAAATACCCTCATTGATCAACCAAAACATTACTGGGCTACATTTGGCAATTCCACCTTATTACTACAGCATCGCCAAAACACTTCATAATAGAGCTGCAGCAGTGGGAACCTCTACAGAATTGAAGGAGATAGGAGAGAAGACAACCCCACTCAGAAGAAACCAGAGACTTCACAGGTCTTGGATCCAAGCAAATTTGGTTGCACTGATGCATCAATTTCCTTGCCCTTCAGTGTGTGAAAGGACATTTGAGGTGTACATGCAACAGATCCTAAGAGCAACAGATAAACATTTTGCAAAAGGGAAACCCCAAGCAGTAAATCACTGACTTGGCTAAAGAAAGAATTTCCTTACAGTTTTTGAAGAAAAAAAAAACAACAAACCAACCCAGTAATTTACTTGTTTAGTGAGAAAATTCTCACTTTCACCCTTTTGGCTCCAATTCAACAACACATTTAAAGAACTCAAGAGTTAAGTTCACGTTTATGCATGTTTCTGAGTTAAAGCCAAGAAGTAAAAATGGGCTGTTGGGTCAATGTAAAAGAAACACAGCACTAAAGCAAAGGTACTGATGGCTGCAACCTCACACCCCCGGCTGGGCACTCACGGAGTATGAAATTTAATAGCATCAAGCAGGAGTCTCTCCTATGTCAGCTAAGCACTCCTGCTCCAAAGTCAACACCACAGTGGTTCCATCCACATTTTTGTGTCCGTGCCTTGAGCACAAAGTCCAAATGTCACCCAGGCTGCCTGCAGGCTGGTTTCACCTGCAAGCTCTCGTGGCATCCATCAATGCCTGCAATGCTGCTGCTGCTGAAGGGACCCCACCAGCCCTGTGTCAACTACACTTCACAGCTGCAGGCACCTGGCCTTTCACAGCGCTCACTGCACCGGGGTGAGACTGCAAAATGACTTTTTAGGGGGTCACCTCCCTCTGAGATTCATTTTTTTAAAGGTGCAGATCAGTGCAAATCGTTCAATCTCACCCATTCTGTGATATCACAGTCTAGGTAGTTTCAGACCTCTGCTTCAGAAACATGAATTACTACATCATGGGAAGAAATCAGTTTGTTTAGCAGCCAATCCTAAATTTTAAAAAAAAAGGAAAAGAAAAGGGGAAAGGAAAAAGGGGAAAGGAAAAAGGGGAAAGGAAAAAGGAAAAAGGAAAAAGGAAAAAGGAAAAAGGAAAAAGGAAAAAGGAAAAAGGAAAAAGGAAAAAGGAAAAAGGAAAAAGGAAAAAGGAAAAAGGAAAAAGGAAAAAGGAAAAAGGAAAAAGGAAAAGGAAAAGGGAAAGGGAAAAGGGAAAGGGAAGAGGAAAAGGGAAAAGGAAAAGGGGAAAGGAAAAGGGGAAAAGGAAAAGGGAAAAAAGGAAAAAGGGAAAAAGGGAAAAAGGGAAAAAGGGAAAAAGGGAAAAAGGGAAAAAGGGAAAAAGGGAAAAAGGGAAAAAGGGAAAAAGGGAAAAAGGGAAAAAGGGGAAAGGAAAAAGGAAAAAGGAAAAAGGAAAAAGGAAAAAGGAAAAAGGAAAAAGGAAAAAGGAAAAAGGAAAAAGGAAAAAGGAAAAAGGAAAAAGGAAAAAGGAAAAAGGAAAAAGGAAAAAGGAAAAAGGAAAAAGGAAAAAGGAAAAAGGAAAAAAGGAAAAAAGGAAAAAAGAAGGAAGTTGTCATCATTCACAAAGGAGGGGATAGGAAGAAGCGCTGTCCCTTAATGCTATTTATAGTGCTGCAGCACTCCAGGCTCTGGACAGGTCTGCAGATGCTGACAGGTGAGTCTCTGCCCCAAACTGTTCACCCAAATGGGATGTCCAACCAACCCAGCTTGCTTGGTTCTAAAACAAACCAGCAGCTGCCAAATACTGATTTTAAACAAACCAAACCCCACCCACAGCCCTCTGAGCTGCCGGGCTCTTTCTGCCCTGAGCTTATCAGGATAGCAAAGCCAATTAAAATAAACAGATTTATGATGCTCACAGCCTTTCTGCATTGGTACCATTCATGGAGCACTTACAAAAAAAAATTTTTGAAAAAAAATTACAAAGGCAGTGAGGCCTGTAGCCAAAATAGCTGAAGTTCCATTGCAGGAAATACTTGAGGGATCCTGCTCACAATGGGCGGTTTCCGCTGCCTGCTTTCCCCCGGAACGGCCCCACAAGGGCTCCGGAGCACTAAAGCCAAGCTCTTGTGCAGAAAGCTCAGGCTGTAATCAGTGGCACAGTGAAAACAGGGGCAATATTAACTACAGGTAAATCAGTTCCCTGTTTTCCCCACATGCTCTTTTTTTGTCTTCTGCAGCTTGAGAGCGAATTCACAGAACGTTCAGCGCTGGGAGGGACCCACATGGACCATCAGATTCCATTGCATGGACATGTGTGCATGGGCCTCTGCATCTCAACCACTGGCTGTAGTGATTTTAAATGGAAAAAATTTACAAAAAGGGATATATTTATAAAGCCAAAAGCACTTTTTCCCATACTCCATAATTACTTCTATTCATACTTTTAAATTATACAACATTTAACAAGGACTATACTCTGGTTAAAATGGAAGGCAGTTTACAAGTATGACGTTCACTGCTCCAAAAAAAGAAGGAAAAAATAGAAACAAGATGAAAACAAAGCCAGAAATCCATCCACACCATTAAATCATCATTTTCCTGTCACCACCAGTTTATTCTGACCATATGAACGCTGGCATGTCATTCTCTTGCTTCCATGGCAGGGAAGGCAGAGCTCCACTGAAATCAGAACAATACAGATGTTATCAAAAGGCACATATAACTGTACCCAGGATATTAAAAAAAAAAGAAATCTGCAGTCCACTGGCAGCCCCAAATTCAGCCTGTAGGGTGGTGGGGATTGTCACACAGGCTACAGCTTACAGAACACAAGCACCTAACCCAGCAGCTCACTGTAATGCACAGCAGTTCCATCACAGCTGGGCTGGAAATTCTTCAGGGCCAGGCCTGTGCTTACCCAGACACGGCGCAAAGTCTCTCTGTTGTGCTACATAAAGCACTCACGAGGTTGATACTACAAATCCATACATTTTGAAGAAGTATGTCAAGGTACATTTTGCTTTTATTATTTCTTAAATGTCAGAGAAGCACTACCCCAACCACTTTTTCCCTCTTAGGAAAATAAATCACAGCATCCCATCCTTCCCCTATTGAAGTCTGTGGGAACAGGCCCAAGCTCAGACTTTGCATACTTATTATTTGCCATTAGCTAGTAACTCCCACACAGAGTGAACCTGGGCTACTTTCATAGTCACCTGTATAAATATGTTTTGTCAAACCACAAAATTGCAGAAAAAAATGAATGAATGACCATTACAAATCCATTTGGGCTACATCATTATCATTTCAGACTACAACCAAATCCCATTTTCCCTTTGCAAATTCAATTTCCATCAATAGCCCCATACATCAGTGGCTGCTCATGTTTGTGGACTCATTTTTTACATTAAAAAAACTGAAAGATTACTGCCAGTGTATAATAGGCAAACGGCATTTTCAATTCCCAACACATGTGCTTCAGGGGAAAAAAAAGAAACACAAGGTAAGGGGAAGAAATGCAAATAACTGCACTGCTATCAGCTGTATATTACCCTAGTGACATTACCATACTTCATATCTCTGGTTGCACACTTCAGAGGGGAAAAAAAACCCACCACATTGCCATGCAAGTAGATTCTTTTATCATTTTACTGAATATTGGTTTACTCCTTAGCTTTCTAGGTTTCTATTATATTTATCCAAAACCAGGCAGAGATGTGTCTTCCTACATATATAGTTTTTATCTAATTCGGCAATTCTTTTCCCCTTGGATAACAAGCTCGATTTCAGGTGCAATGCTGCTTTCCAAGTGACAAAACAAAACAAAACAAAACAAAACAAAACAAAACAAAAATTTAAAAAACACCCCCACATATTGAAAAGGTTAGACAACTGCTTGGTGTGGCAAGCCTCTTCCACCCATTCTGTGGAGGATCACAGAGCAATGAAATCTGCAGGAGCCAAAACTCTAGAACCCTCATGATAAAAAATTATAGCGCATCATTATTACAGCTACCAGAACCCAGCACTCTAAGCAACCTGCACTGGATTTCAGCATCTGTGCTGCATGGATAATTCAGGCACGTGGTAGCTGGGCGCTCGTGGTAAACACTCATTTCATTTGTGATGTGCTGCAATGCAACAGAACAGCTCTTGAGGGAATTAGAGCAGGCAGGTAGTTCCTGCCAATCATTTCAAGGGTCCATTCTCACACCAACAGACAGAAGATTCAGACACAACGCCAATTAGTGCTAATTGTAGTTTTCTCCAAGTCCCTGTGCAACCAAAGATGACAGAGACTTCATACGTGGTTCTTAACATAAGTGGCAACACTAATTTTGTTCACTTCAAAATCAGTTCTGAATGCAGAGCTCTAAGCTTGATAAATAAGTTTACCAAGTTTTCAAATGGCAAGAGTGCCTCTCTTTTAAGGAATTGACTCAAGTATTTTCTTTACCTCAGTGTCATAGCTATCTGAATAGGAAATGGTTGTTGTGTAGGTGTTCACGCTGCATTTCCCTAAACAGAAGGTTGTAAATCTTGAGAGACCTTGTCAAGAAGAAATGCTCAAGTGCCACCCTGGTGCTGCACACAGGGACCTTCTCCAACAGTGGGAGCACCCAGTGCCCTCAGAGCAGGCTGTGGCTGAGATCCCCTGGGCACACAGCACTCAGCAGGGCTGCTCCTGCACACACCCTGAGCTCCTCTTCCCCAGCAGCACCATCTCCTTTCCTCCCCTGGCTGCACACACTGCTCTGGGGAGCTGCAGGAACCCTCTCACACACACACACGGAGGGTTTTTGGTGACAGGAGATGCTTGCTCGGGCTCTCCTTCCCTCCCTGGCAGGCAGGGATCTGCTCAGCTGTACCCAGAGCTGCCCAAGGCCATGTCAGGTAAGCTCAGACTGAGCACAACACAGCAACAAAACCTTGCGGAGTTCAATTCAGGTCAATGCTGTCATATTCATCAATGGGGAACTTTGAAGGTAAAGGTTACTGGGGACAAACATGACCTCAATTTTTCCACTGAAGTGTCTGTATCATCTGTGAAACCCACAGTGAAAGATAGTTATGGTTCAAAAAGGACATTTTGGAAATAGTTTTTATACCTCAGTTTCACCCCAATCCTACAAACACCAAAGTCAGTCTTAACAACATTCCCAAATGTCCGTCCACCCAGACCCTTTCAAGCAACACATACAACTTAAGATTTAAACTACATTTGCTGCCAACATTTCATGCCTTAATCATTGTACGTTTAAATACACACATCTACAAAACAAATGTCATGTCCACAGACCACAAGCCTTTAAAAAAAAAAAAACAAAACAGTAAAATGTTAACAATTAATTAAACCAGTTCTCATTACCTCAATTTCCATCTGCAATTATAATCATTTCCCATTTAAAATATCTACCACATTTTATTCTTAATTAAAAATTACATCCTTGCAATGAAGTGCAATATGAATTAACAATTCAAATGTTATCTATGCAAATTCGTTAGTCCTTTGATTTTTCCCCCATTTATGCAAAGTCATGTATAGGTTTATTTTTATTAAGCTTGTATAACTTCACTCAACGTCTTCTGCTCTGAACTCTACACATATTTCAATCCAAGGACGCAGAAATAAGTTGTAAATTACACAATTTCTTTTCAAGTCTCATACCATTCATTTAAGAATCAATACATAAGTGAAGAGGTATCTTTCCTAAATAATTAGAAAAAAAGACCCTGTAATTTTAAGATTCAAAGACATGTTAAATTTCCAATGGCTTTGACAAGAGCCATTTCTTCAGGCCCTGCTGTGTAAAGCCAGTGGAGAAATTACTGTGACACAACAAAAATCCATCTTTAAATTGGCTTTGCCCACACCCAGAGTTCAGTGACTCGACTCCTCAACACGACTCTCTGCCCTCAGCCCTCCCACAGGCATCTCTTATCCAATTTGGTTTTATCTCCCTCAGCAGTGTTTTGAACTTTTATCCCAGATTTAAAATTTCTCCCTGCTTCATCAGCCAAGAGCAAACTCATCTCAGATTCTCCAGGTGAACAAATCCAACACAGAGCATTAATGCCTCAGAATGTGAATTGTTTGCCTACAACGTCTGTGGATTTCAAAGGAATTCAGCAACAAAGCAGCACTAAAATGGGAACTTTTTTCAAAGTCTACATGTTTCAGCACCCGCTTTGTATTGAGAAAACCCCAAGAGTTTAAAACGCATTTAATAAGAGTCATTAGAATAATATATTCATAATTACACCAATCACTGCCTTGCCCAAAGCTACCCTTCCTCTCCATTCCAGCAGGAACCCACGGAGCACAGGAGCAGCTGAGACTGTGCCACACACCTGCAGCCATGGGGGATTTCTCAGCAAGGACCAGCCAGCTCCCAGGGACACCTGAGCCTCCATGCTCTGCCTCCCCTGCCAAGAGAGGGCATTCTGCAGCTGGCAGAAATTAAGGCATCACCCAGTGAGTTCTCCTCAGCTGCGGGGTCTAAACTGAGGTGATTCAGAATGGCAATTAGGTGTGTGCCCAGTAAGGGAGCAAGCAAAGGTGGCCAGCTGCTTCCCAGATAAGATCCGCACGCAGATTATCCTTGCGGAGCACAAGATGGATTTTTCAAGGTCCAGAGGGCAGTGCAATGGCTTTAAACAGAGTATATACTTATGAGGCAATTAGATGCGTCAATGTGAGGCACAAGAAAAATGCAGCAGATTGGAGCAAGATCTGCAGTTTACCAAATTACAAGGACAGATCTTGAAGTCAAATTACACAAACACAATTACACAAATTACACTGTAACCTTCAAAGGAAGAGGTCTTCATTGTATTCCAAAAGCCTCATTGTGTTTTATTAATAAATTCTGGCAGGACAAAGTTTGAAGTCATGCATTTATTTCAGTGGCTAGTTTAAAACCCCCTTTATTCAATGATCTTTTTCTGCCATAATCTCCTTATCTAATTTAAACAGAGTGCATTCTCTTGCTATGAGTGTAATTTTCATTTAAGTTGCTATAACTTGTGCACAAAGGAATATGTCAGTTTAGCTTACCAGCTAATACATTCTCCTGTGCTATATGAGAGCAAAAGTAGACTATTTATACATCCCAATATCCGAATCACTTTTTTTACAAAAAAGGCCAGATAGCATCAAGCCCCGCACAGCACACCTGGGAGAAGTCATGGGACACTTTCACACAAATACTTACTCCTTTTTCTTTCTTTCCCAACCTGCAAAGACTGCTTGGGATAAAAGCAACCAGAAAAAAAGCAACCAGAAAGGACTAAGACCTGAAGGCACTTCCCTGGCATTGTCTTCTCCCTCTCACTCTTTCAGAAGCAAGCACGTATGAAGTCTCTGTCTCCCCCACCAATTATGTCATTTGTCCTCTGCTAACTCTTATCCACGTAAAAAAAAAAAAAAATCCTTCTATCCAACACTGTAATTGGAGGAGCTTTAAATAGCTAATTTAACCTTGGGAGGATGTTCATTTTCACTGAGCATATCTCTCCAATCTATGAAACAGACAAACCCTTTCACCTGAGCATGCCATTCTTTAATTGTGACAGCATTGTGAGATAATGCATTTCAAATAGTTGATCAACCCAGGGGGAGTACGAATGCCCAAATATTTAACAGACAATGATGCCTTTTAAAATGAAAACTCAGGCTTGCTAAGATGGTTACGGCATGATCAACAGCATCCCAATACCATCTCACTGAGACAATTTATTTCACGCACGAAAAAGAACTGCTTTTTCAGAAACTAATCAGTAATTAGCAGCTGTATCATTTTTGATCTGTCTCAGCCACTATATATCAGTTTACTAGCTCACAGCCTCTCTCAGAAGAGGTTATCTGATTAAAGAGAAATGGAAAGACTACTGCTGTTTGCCCTCTTTGAAAAATTCCTCCAGCTCAGTATCAATGCTGACTTCATGATTATGAAACCCCAGAGCAAAATGGATGTATCATACAGCCAACCTTACAGAAGCTGAAAGGGTGAAGGTGCAGCTGTAGCATCATCCCCCAGGTCAGAGAACCTCAGATAACACCGAGGAAAGGCTCCTTTGTTCTGGAGTGTAGCATGGTCTGATAAGACAGGTGAATCCAAAAGCAATTCAGGTCATTAAAGGAAAAAAATCAATAAATTCCCTGGACCACCTCCTCTGACACAAGAGTGAGAAGCCATCCTGACTTCATCCAGCTGGGTCAGTGTGGACTGCACTTACCTGGGCACACAACTGCTCATCCTTGTGCCCCGAGTCCTGAGAGCACCACCACACACTTCACCAGCACCTGCTGAGCCAGTCTGGGAGGAGAAAGCACAGCCACCTCCTCAGAGCTTCTCATCCAACACTCATCCTCAGCACCCACACTAACCAAACCAGAACCCTCAAGCCATCCTCACTTAGCTGGGAGAAGGCAATGAGGAATTAATTTCACTATGTTTTTTTGGCCCAAACAATCCATGTCAATGAATGCAAGGAAACAAATGGATCCCCTAGTGTCTCCTCTTTCTGCCATGGTTTAAGCATCACACAAGGCACAGGAACATAAAGAGCCAGGATGGAGTGTGTTTTATGAGCATACTGTGGTCATCATGGCCCAAATAGTTCAAGTCTAATTAAATCTAAATGCTTCTAAATCAGGAGTGGCGTTGGTCACAGGAGAGCAGAGGAGTCCAGTTTGCCGGTCCAGGTGTGATGTGCTCACACTGCCCTTTGCTGCAAGGAGCACAGGGTATCACATTCAGCTTTTCTGTAGCTGTCGGATCCAAGCCCAGAAACAAAAGCTCGAGCAGCTCAACCTGGTTCAACATCCTGGAACTGATGGAAATGCAGACTGTCATCTGAGAAGTGCTGGTTACACACAAGCCAACTTAAGAAGGTATTTTTAGCAAGTTTGTTCAGCTCCATCATCTCAAAAAATAGCTGCAGCCCATCCACGGGTGCTCTTCTCAGGGCTGTGGGAACTTCAGGAGACATCGAGGTCTTCAGGGGCAGCACAGGCCATCACTCTTCACAGTGAGGTTCAAACCAGGACACCAGAAACAATCACTTTTAAGATCCTACAATAGACAGTCCCCCAGGATCATGGTAGGGTTCAGGATTTTTTCCTGAAAATTATCATCAGATCCTTTCGAGTGCTTCATGCTTGGGCAAATCTCCTATGATCTGGTATTGTATGCCACGCAATTTCCTTATAATCGTCACTTGCAGGATTCTCCCATGTTCCATGGTGAGAATTCTGAGCCTCACAGTGTTCCACAGTGAGAATTCTGGGCCTCAAAAACACTCCTGGGACATCATAGAAAAGGGAGGAACTTGCAAAGGTGTGACAAAGAAAAATACATCTCAAGTCTAGATTAAAATACATGTTAAACAGATTTTCAGAACACCAGTGTGTATTTTACACAGACTCTGCTGCCACTACTACTTTCTCTTGAAACACTAAAGAAAATATATAGTTGGCAAAATGGAACCAGGATAGGAAAAGGGACAAATCTGGCTGTGAACATGACTGTACAAATAGCTTGTTTCTTCACTGCTTTTCCTCTTTGCAAAAAACGTGTCCATAGGCATTAGTGTTTGAAAACAAGCAATCTCCACTCTCTTCCCTTCCATGACACGAGCTGCCCAAACTGATGAAGCAACATGTAAACTATAAAACATCAATGCCACTGTAGCTTTCCAGGGAAGAAGCTGCAAAGAAATATCATTGTCCTCTATCAGCGTAGTCTGTGGTAGATAAGTTTTCTCTTGTCAACATTGCAATAAATCATTCACCACTCAGATTTCATCTGATGTTGCGCCATCACACTCAAGGTGGAAATCTTCACTGAACTGAACAGGGACTTTTTTCAAGACCAAAAACAAATAGTCCTGTGTAACCAAGTACCTGTTACTGTGTCATGTAGCCTTTTCTCCACACCACTTCAACCCTGGTGCAAAATCAAGAGGTGTTTTATCAGTTTTCATCTGCACATTTACAATTCTGGCTTCATAGTCAACAGAAGAGCAATAGCAAAAGGCACTTCAGCCAAAGGAATCGTAAGGCCATCTCCCTTCAGTATCACCCACCAAAGAGGTTTCCTGCCCTATAAAGTAGGCTCATTACTTGCTTGGACAGGACTACTCTAAAAAAAAAAAATTAAAAAGCCAAACTGATTTTGCAATGGTGTCTCTAATTGTCAATTCAGACACACATTATGAATCCCCAGTGAAAAGTCAGTTCTACTCTACTACTACAGCATCTGCTGAATATTTGTTCTATTCCACCTACTAACTGCTTTACTAATGGAAGAAAACTATTCAGGTATATAATTCCTAACCTTAATTATTATTATTATACCAGGATTTAAAAGCAGTTGTATTCGTACATAAATACACATAGCAACACATAGCAACTTAGGACCTTAGGAGTGCTCAAGAGAGCAGACAGTGATCCAAGAGCTACAGAGCATCCTCCTCACCAGAGATATTTTTTAAAAATATCTGAGAAATCAGGTCCCAGTGTCTGGAAAACTGCTCCAGGGGGATGGATGACACAGGGGGATGGATGACACAGCTGCCCTCAGCCTTGCATCCAGGACTCCTCCCTGCAGCGACCTAAGCGCAGGACAGCAAACTGTAAGCTTGAGTGTAAGGGCTCAGCTACACCAGAGAGGGATGGGGCAAAGCAAGGAGCTCCCAGTCCCAACGGGAGCATCCTGCAGGTGAGAGGCCATGCCTACAGAAAATACAGCATCCTCCAGGTGAGAGGCCATGCCTGCAGAAAGCACAGCATCCTCCAGGTGAGAGGCCATGCCTGCAGAAAGCACAGCATCCTGCAGGTGAGGGGCAATGCCTGCAGAAAGCACAGCATCCTGCAGGTGAGGGGCAATGCCTGCAGAAGGCACAGTGTCCTACAGGTGAGGGGCAATGCCTACAGAAAGCACAGCACGGTGCTCAGGAGGGCACCACTGCACCTCAGGCTGGATTTTGGGTTTGCAGCCAAGGAGAATGACCCAGGAACCCACGAGGCTAAGACAACCAGAAGAACCACAAAGAACAGGGACCATGTGAACAAGTCACTGGTGGAAGACAAGAATGAAAGGACAAAGGAGTAACAAAGCAGCTCTCTGAAGTTATTGATAGTTCTGAATAATACACAATTCTTCAGTCCAAGGTCTTTGTGAGAGATGCTGCAAATATTAAAGCCACTAACACTGCATTATCCTTACGGTGCAGCTGAAAGGTCTCTGGAGCTTTTTTCTGTTCTATACCCAAACCCACAGCACTAGCTCCTTCAGAGTCACCTTGGCACCGCTGCAGTGTCATCCTGGAAGGCAGGACAGCAGAGTCACATCATAAAACACAGACAGGTGAGCAGGCCTCTCACACAGCACATGGCTGAGGACAGCGAGGGCAGGCAGAAAGGTCTAATTTTTGCTGATGCTGCTTGTATCAATCACAGCAGAAGTCACTGAAAGGCACCAAGGGAAGCACTGGATAGTTCATCAGCTTTCCAGGGCAGACAGGACACTACCACTGGCTTTGATCCTTTATTTCACTCAGTATTGCATGCCCCACACAGCCAGGAATAACAGAAATGCTGCTCACCAAAGCCATGGATTTCATGTCCAGCTCACCAGGAAAGAACACTCTCAGTAAGACCCACAGGCTTCAGCACCATTTCCAATGAATACAACTGAAAGTAGCAAACTCCAGGATGGCCTTCACTTCACAAATAGAAGCAAAGAGGCAAATCAGAAGCAAAAAGGCAAATCAACCTGGTCTTGCAAAGAAAGCGAGCACTGCTTTATTACATAAATAAAGTGCTCATAGCCTCTGAAAGCACAACTGTCATGCACATTAATAATTCCATTCTGATCTTCAACATTTTAGCAAGTGAACTTGTTACTAAAGGAGTGTAAATGAGAGAAACTGGAGCTGGGACTCCTTGACAGTGTGCACCTTACAAACCTCATCTGTCTCCGCACCCAAAATGCCTGATCATGTCTCCCAAAGACAGGAGTCAACAGGGGAATGCAATCTCAAACTACAGGAATGAAGAGTCATTGACCAAGATAGAAATCAAAGCCCTACAGTGTGAGGGTGCAGTCAACACTACTGTGAAACTAGAAGACTCCTCAGAGCCAATGAAAAAAGTTTATTTTCTTCCCAAGTTGGTTTTCACCTTGGAAACTAATTGTTAAAAAAGGTCACACTGCTT
This sequence comes from Acanthiza pusilla, assembly GCA_036630365.1. Classification (NCBI taxonomy): domain Eukaryota; kingdom Metazoa; phylum Chordata; class Aves; order Passeriformes; family Acanthizidae; genus Acanthiza; species Acanthiza pusilla. Next base: position 7,952,288 of record JAXCHO010000001.1, read on the forward strand.
AATGGCACAAAATAGGGAAAACAGCACATGCAGATAGTGTTTGACATGAAGTATTAATTACCTTTTTGGCAGAGCATCTGTTTGTGCTGTGATGTATTACTCCTTACGCTGAACCATGGCTTGGGATTCACTCAGGATAGGTGTCACTGGTGTGTGGACAAGTCCCTTTTACCTTACGTCCCTGGCTCACTGTATACAAGGCGTACCCATATATTTTTAAACACAGCCGGTTTCTTGGCACAAAAACATGAATTGCTGTGTGGTTTTAAGTGATTAGTTAAAAAGAAAGGGCTTGCCGCTTTGTTACCAAATTCAAGAAATTCACACACAATTCCTATGTTACCTCCAAGGGTGAAGGAAATGTGCTCTTCATCATGTCATCTAGTCACTAATCATGTTTTGTTCCTACAAAACACTACTTTAGCTGTTAACTTAAGAGAAGAGTCTCTTGCTTTGATTACCAGGGTAGCCAGGTCTGCCTTTTTTTGCCCTTGGTTTGCCCTCTTCCTTAATTCATAAACATACCTGAATCAAAGCAGGCGGAAGGAAAAGAAAAGGTGAGAGAAAAATGAACCCAAGAAATTAAAGTAACAGGTATCTCATAACACTCAGGCACTTCAAAGGAAGGTCAAACAGGAAATGAGATTTCGACCAAGCAAAAGGTTCTTGTACTCAGAATTAAGAATTCCAGGAATTCTTCAACATTTCTTAAATTACAAGAAGCATTGATCAAGACCACAGCAACCCAAAGAACCACATGATAAAAATACTGGCATTTGTTTTTCCACCAAACCACCAAGAATGATTTCCTGCACCCTGTCATCAACACACCAGAGCAGCAACACTTCCTCTTTTGGACATTCCATCAGAGCACTGCCTTCAGACATTTAATATTATGTTATGGCTCACCAAGGCCTTACCTGGGCAGCCCAGCACTGCTGCAGTCTGAATTCCATGTTGAATTTGACTCAGTTAATTGTTATTGCTGGCAATCTGCTGGCTGTGGGTAAAAGCCAGCTGACAACACAACAGCTTCTCACATGAATTGGTGTAATGCAGAAATATTCAAGCCAAAGGCTGAAAGCAGAAAGACCCAGACTCTGCTTTTTCCACAGGAAGTCATCCCTGCAGGACATTGCCCAAATGTGCCAGGGAAAGCCTGAGCTACCTTGCCAGTGCAGGACTCCAGGGTCTCAGCATTCACCACAGCCCCTGAGATATTTTTAAACTGCATCTAACTGCCAAGTACTTTTTATGGCACTTATTTCTCAGTGATGACTTAAAGTAAGTGCTTATTTTTAAATCATATTTGACATTTTGTTAGGTACACTGGAAAATAAACCAATTCCTACGTATGCAAAAATCAGGAATTAATGAGGCCTGGCAATTATCTTTACAGAAAGAACCAAGTGACTTAGTTGAACATAGAGAGACTCACTAAAAAAAAAAAAGTCTGCTCCAGTAGTTAAAAAACAAATGAAATTGCTTCTTATTGATTTTAATTTAGGTTGAAACACTAGCTGTCTCTCCAACAAAGCCAGAAGTGGAAACAACTATAAATGAGTACAAGATGTGATAAGATAGACAGATTCTTAAGCAATCTAGTATAGAGATGACCTCCAGTTTAGACAGTAGTTAAAATATGATATCATATGTATGGATCAATAAGTAAGTTTGCATTGGCCTCAGCTCCAAAGGCTGGAGAGCTACATTCTCTTTCCTTTAGCTTCTCTAAAATGTTGTCCAATTAAGCTCTACTGTTTTTTTTTTCCTTACAGATCCTCTAGATCCTAATTTACAAATAAAATCAAGAGAAGCAATTAAATGTTAAGTACTATCAGCATGTTTCCCCAAGTGATGCACATGTGCAACAGAATAGAAGTAGTCCAATCTCGATACAGAAGACCGCGTTACAAATTGAAATTCGTTGCTATTACCATCACTCGCAGGCTTCACGCCCCAGCAGCAGCACACTGCCCATCCCTGCACCAGCTCCAAACCACCTCATTCCACCCCAGAGCCACCACAGACACACACCAGAGGCTCGGGGGGCACTGGAGGAGTGTGAGCAGTGCAGAACGGCACTGGAAGGGACTTTTGGTGATGGCCATGCAGCCCATCACGTTAAGGGCTAATTAAAACCTTCCTGGCAGACTGCCTGGTCACTGCTCTCCAGACAGCACTGCCCTGCCAGGGCCGGCCTGGAGCACACCAGAATATCAGGGTTGATCAGGCATGATTTACGGTCCTTTCAGCACGCCAGACCTGGAGCCAGCGTCACCTGGTACGGATGGACCAGGTCCTTCAGTGGGTTTTGTGAAGGCTCTTACAGGTTTCCCTCTCTCCTTTAGCCATAAAGTTCTCCCCACTTTCTCACCCACCTTTGCAGACACCAGCCTCTCCCAGACAATATTAGCTGGGGGAGAAGGCACTGTTTTTTCCTCATTTGATACACGATGCTAATCAGACACAATCAAGGGTAAAAAGCTGAAAGCATCCCGGGGGCCACGCTAATGGAAGCAGGGCCACAGGAACGGAGCAGATTAAATTCTTGCAAACAGTTCAATATCCAGTCCCCCCACCCACTTCCAGCAGCTGAGGAAAAGAAACACTTTCTTAGCAAAACCAGCATCATGATTAACAGTAACAGGGTGAGGGGAGGGATGGCAAACCCTCCCCCACAATGCTAAAAAAATCTACTTCCTCCTTGAGATTACATCCAAATTGTAATCCCACTCCAAATTTGTGACAAAGCTCATCTCTTATCCACACCCATGTCATCACACAAGGGCAGTAACTGTGGCCAGAAGGTCACAGGCAGGTTCTGGGGCTGTGTGACACCTTCGGTGTGTGTCAACATTTGACAGGAGTCAAAGCCTGAGTTACCTCCCATAGGTAACTCCACATCACCACCTGGACTGTTACAGGATGCCCTGACTGCTACTCCCTTAAAAACTGTTGGGCTTAAAAAGGAAACAAAAACCACAATAAAGCATCTGAGACACTTAGACGGCAGAGAACTTAAGCTCTTCTTTCTATTTCTAAAATTGCCATTATAGCAGCATTCAAGACACATTACAAAAAAAAAAAAAAAATAAAGGAAAGAAGATGAATTCAAAGCATTTATTTTAATAAATGCTAGAAATCCCAAGAATCAGTGATCCAGGCCACATCCACTGAACAGCGGAGTATTTTGTTCAGCACAGACTCCAATAATGATCTAGAAGTCATGCTAGGCAAACAATCAGCATGAGCTTCCTTGCTGTGGCAGAAAAATAGGCCACTGAAAATCCCTGGACAAACAGAAAGGGCAACAGCATCGCATGTATATAATATGAACAAGACCAGTGCTCAGTTCTGGTGTGCACCCTTAAAAAAAAAAAAAGAAAAGGTAAAACCTGAAGAAAAAAAAAAAAAAAGACTGCTACAACAATTATTCAAGGACTGGATAAAAATCTCAGAGCAAAGGGCTTGTGGGGTTCAGGTCACTGGGTTAATCAGGACATTGTGACATGTTCTATCCTAATGTGCAAGTACTCTCATGGTAACAAAATACCAGAGGGCTCTTTAAACTAGTAGAGAAAAGTGAAACAGATAAAAGACAGTTATTAAATTAGTTGCATATTTGTAATTTGATCTTCAGTAATTCAAGCACCACTTTTTTTGGTGGCTTATTTATTTTTGTACCTACTTCATTCATAGCAAGAAGTTTGGTATCATTTCAAAATGGGCATCAAACAAAATTGATTTAAAAGAGACAACTGACAGCTGTTGCTCACAAATACCAATGGTTTTGCTCAAAAGACTAGGTACAACAGAACATAACAATTCCAAGGATGGATACATATGATCAAGCACCCTCCAGAAAGCCAGAATTTTAATGGATGGACTGGACATTTCTGCTTCACCACAGGCAGACTTATTGTAAGAGGTGGATTTGCGTTTCACCACACAGTAGAAGAAAAACTTCCCAAGTAGAAAGACTGTATTAAAAGTGCACCCCCTTGACACAAAGCCACCCTATGGGAATTTTGACAATATCAGGCATGGTTGTGTTTCAGAATAATGTCACAGTGAGGGTTTTGGGACAACTCCTCACCTGAGAAAAGCCGCACGGTGACAGCAGCATCAGCCATGCCACGAGTGTGCAGCAGCTGAGGACCTGCCACTGCACCAAGAGAAGAAATTATAGAACTTGCACATTTTGCACCCCCAGTTTGCAAATATAACAATGCATTAATTCACAGTAAACAGGAGGGAAGCGCTTTGCAGTGCATAAACAATGTAGTAAGAAACAATTTTAAAAGTCACAGTTTCTGAAACTGCTGTCACCGAGCACAAACTTTTAACACTTACTTAAATAGCTAAAACTGTACAAAGGTGTTGCTTTGGAACACAAACAGTTATACAGAAACCATATAATCTGATGCAAAACCCTTGGGCAAAGAAGGAAAAATAAACAACTAATTTTAGAACCTGAACACTCCATTAGCAATTCTCACCAATTAAAATATGATGCAACTGCTGTCAACAGGCAAATTTCATCTGTATTTTAAGCAAGGATTTAAATACAAAATACACAAGCTACTGCACTGTAAGAATAATAAGCCAACCACCTACAAGCAGCATGGAGGACAAGAAGAAGAGACATTCAACAGGCTCGCTCCGCCTGCCCACTGAATGGATGCAATGCAATGTTTGAGAGACAGACGTGCTGCACACCCCTCATTCCTACTTTGACTGCAGTCAATCTATACCATAATCTCCACAAGTCTAAAAGCACCTCAGTAATCTAAATGCCAATGAAAGTCTATCAAAAATTTAATCCTTATACTCACTTGTGATAGTAAGGTAGATGTGTACTTAATTATTGGAAAGCTACTAGGTATCTTTGTTGTTTCCAGGGGGTTGGGGATAGTGGAGCGATGGATGGACACAACCCTCAGGCTGAGGACACTAAACTGAGGTCTACAAAAAAAATTCACTACACTTCCTCTAAAAAACTTTGTCAAAACCTATTTATTTTGAAATATGTATCACTAACTTCACTACCTCCTAAGATATAAACCAAAGTCTTGTAAAATCCAGAAGGGAAGGAGGAAAAAGATTTCACAGGGAAGCATTTCTAAGCACACGAAACTGACACAGAGGTGAGGAGTGGTCCTCAGCAGGGCAGGGGTTACTTGCAAAGAAATTAACTTCTTTACTATTGAGGACCATCAGCAAGGGTCAGGAGAGAAGAGTTTCCATTTACCTCTGCAGTAGAAGAATGGTTTACTCAGTGCATTGGCACAGCTGATCCTACCATCATATCCTGCTTGTTCAATGTTCACCTCCTCTGACACTAAGTCCTCTTCCACTCTGGCACAGCTAACGCTGGTCATCAACCAGCCTGACAAACTCACCAAGGAACTCCAGGTCCAAGACTCCAGACTGCTAAAAAACAATAATCCAAATTGTAGATCCTTTTATAGGAGCAAGAAAAGAGCAATGCACTGCTTTGCTTTCAAGCAAGTGCTATAGCATTTCCCATGTCTCTTACAAGTCTCCTGCAAGGACAGAAGATGGAACGAGGGAGGTGTGGGAAAACTGAACAACTCTTCCCTTTGCCTGCGAGCAGTTATCAGATAGCTTTCCTTTCCTGTCAGCAGAATAAACTGACTCCCAACAGAAGAACTTTAACAGCACTCTGTCAGGGAGACAGGCACATTTTATTTCAAAAAATGAGAACAAAGCAGCTGCCACAAGACCAAATAACATCCCACATTTTGCTCCTAAATACCACTGCAGCTCTTCAGGGCTCAAGGTCTCATTCATTACATTGCTGCAAGAAGAGAAAAGGATTTTTCAAAGCAGCTTTCCTAAGTTAAGCATCCAAGTCTCAAAGCACCTAGATTTTCTTTAAAAAGGCCCCCATGCTATGAATGCAAAACCCCTCAAAGCAGGCACTGGACAGGATAAACATCTCTCAGGCATCACTGCTGCATTTATGCATAGAAAAACTGCAACACCCACGTCAATTGAGATTTTATGTGCCAATACTGCTGGCAGGTGCATGATGCGGTCATGTTTTAAGTTCTAGAAAATGGCTCATCATTATTCAAATGACTTGATAATTAAGAGCACTAGTACTTCAACTCCCAAGAAAACTTAGAGATGCATAATAAAACCACATTAAAAAAAAAAAAAAGGGCATGCACTGATTTTACTTTAACCATAGCTCATTTGAATACTAATTCAAATTGCTGTAAAGTGAGCCATTCAGTGTAGCAAAACACATCTTACAGTGATTGCATGAACTTCTGAGCTTCCTTACTGCCCAGTGCCTTCCCTCCTCCTCCTCCAGACACAAGGAGAGTTTATTCCCATCAGTGCTTCCTCCAGCTTCCCAGCAGCAGTATCAGGAGAAAGGAAAAATGAGACAAGAACAGCAATATCCTCAGAGTCTCTCAGCATCACCACTGCTGTGCTTGCAATCTGCACCCTCATTCATCTGCTCACTTTCAGGGTGGGAAGAGATTCTGCTTAGGCCACAAATATGTGACAGCTCAAGGCATAAAGCAGGAATCTGCTGCGTCCTGGCAGCTGTGCCTCAAGAAGATGAGTGTACACTGAAAGGCAAGCATTTGGAGACAGGACCAGTGCAGCCCAGATTCGTTCAAGGGGACACCTATCCTCACTGAAGTGGGCTGAGATCACTCTGCAGAGCTGGACAACCCCTCAGCACCATTAAAAGAAAAGCCAGTTTGATTTGCTCTAGGGCAAGTAATCTGTACCCTGCAATACAGATAACAGGATCATCAGCACTAGCACAGTGACTGACTAAAGGAAAAATTAACAGCACTCACAGATCATTTTTTCCATGATTTTTTTTTTCTCTAAAGGTTTATTGACACACAAATGTGAAAACTACTTGCTTTCATCACAAATTATTCTCTAGTTGGGCACCCCCAGTTGGCCACAGCCCAGGATCTCCTGCTCAGTAGGAAAAGGTGCACTAATGTACATTTCCCTTCTCTGCTTTGCTTCCAAACCCTGCACATCTCCACAGACCTGATAACTCCCTGGTGGAACTGAGCTCTATCTCAATCTGTGGAGTTACATTCCCATCAACCTGTGCAAGAAAATGCAAATCCACAATCTTCACTTGGAGGAAACACTGACATTAGCTTACCTCATGAAGAAGGGAAACCTTGGCAAAGACATTTGGACACCTAAAGCAGCAGGCAGTCCCCAGAAGAAATATATATCAACCATAAATTAACCAATGTGGTGCATATCTAAATCCTCGGGTGATTCCATATTTTTAAGAACATTTGTCCTAAAATGCTTAAGAATTGTTTAGAATTAAACTTTAAGTAACATGGAATATAAACATAAATAATTACAATTTCATCAACACACAGGAGCAACTCTGATCCTTAAAAATGGAGGCACAGTAACTTGGGCAAACAGAAATTAGGGTCATTTTTTCATAATTTCTCTGATTAAAGTTATATATTAGCTAAAGTACAGTGCTATTACTAGACCCTTAGGCTTCAGAGCACATCATGCCACATGTTCATTTGGCTGCTAAAAAGCAGCAACCAAACGATTAGCACTTTTTTCCAAGGACAGTTGAGATTAATAGTTTGAAGTCATTTCCTTAATTTAACCATGAAACTTGAACATTTAAATTAGAGTCAACTTTAATAACATTTTATTTCAGAAAATGGTAAGTATGTTGGTCCTTAAGCACTGATTGTAAAATGGATACAGTCCTCACTATTAGCTGTCTTTTCTGTAATTGGAAACAAATCCCAACTATTAAATTTACAGAACTTGGGTAACAGCAGAGCCAACACTTATCCCTGCAAAGACCCTGCAAAGAAACTGTGAGTAAAACCATTACCCTACTGAAATCAATAGGTGATTTACAGTGATTTTTATGGTATCAAGCAGGGTCTCTTTGCTCCAAAAAAATCTCCATTGTAGATGCAGGTGGGATGGGTGAAGGACACAGCACCTCTGCGCTTGACTCACAGAAGCTCATCACTGCTCTAAGATCTCCCTTTTCTGAACGAGATCAGAAACCCTTACATCCTCCTTTCCTAGACAAAAAAGAGAAGGTATAGGGGATGAGAGAGCAATGAAAGAAATCCTAACTCATACACACAGGCAAAAAATCCTCTTTCTCTTCCAAGCAGAGCAGCATCCCCAGCCTGGACACAAGGCTTTGTAGAAATTGCAATATGGCAATGAGGGAATTCCAGTTACCCACAAATTGTGTTCCTTTCCTTTTTTGAATGTACTGAAATCCCTTCCTTCTGTGATGCCTCTTGCTTCCTCCCATCTCGAGGAAGCCTCTTCATCTGGCTGCTAGCACAGACAGCTCCTGTGACGACTTGAAGACTTTTGAAAGCCAGGTCCAGGCCCCATTAACCACAAACCTGCTAAGGGATGGCAAAGCTCTCCCTGGAGTTTCCCCCCAGAAGCAAATCACAAGCTCAGCTCTTGCAGCCTGGGAAGGCTCACTTGACATTCTTTATCTGCAAGGACTCCATTAGCAACTTCCCGTAACATAAGAGTGTATTTTAAAACAGCACTGAAAATAAGGGATAATTAAAATGTACGAAGAGTCATCTTCATAAAAGCCACAGGACTAAATAAAGTCTTGGAGGGCCCCCTCCTGTACATTCCATATTTCTCTACGTGCACAATGTACCTTGTCTGTGAAACCTTTACTAGACAAAGCCAGTCTTCTCTGTACCTTTAAAAATAGCTGAAGTAGTATTTGATTAGTTCATAAAGCATAGCTCCCAGTATAATTTTTCCTCGAGCAGAAGACAGTTACATGCAAAATTAACTCTCAGCTCCGATCTACGAAGACTCAAAATCCAAAACCCATTTAGGCAGTTACTAGGTTAGCAACAATTTGATTCATTACCAAAGAGCTAATCTAGACTCAAGAAAATTACTTTCATTTATGCATCTAGCCTAAGAAAATGGTAGCAATTGTCATTCCTTAGACGACAGGATTGTCAAAGCAACAGCTAAGAACTGCACAAATGTGTACTTTTTCCTTTACAGAAAAATATTTACTCTCTCTTGGCAAAGCACCGAGAAATCAGAGAGCAAGGATATCACCGTAGTGCTAATATTTATGTCTTACTGATTTTTGGTACTGTGAATTTAGATTCATGAGCAAACAGACCCCATGGAAACAACCACTCTTACCTTGTCTTGGTTTGATTTATTAACCAATGCAATTACCAGTGACAACCCCACAGAGAAATGCACTAAACAGTTCAGAAAGAGGAAAACCTTACCCACATATTTTTTGTGCCAGAGTGACTCCTTTCTCTTACTGCAACCAAAGCAACAGCAACAAAAATACTTACTTAAACAGTGAAGCCCTATTACAACATTCCTAACAAAGGAATACTGCAAAGACTTATTTTCTACATGGTTCATTTATTGTTACTGAACAAAGAAAAGAATAGCCCTTATGTTCCCTCACAAAGTAAAGTGATTTGCAGGGGAGAAAACAAGTAGTGACCTCTCCTCCATTTAAAGGGAGCTGGATATGAAGCAGAGGGAAGAAATGCCTTACTTCTTTAATCCTCTCTCAAAAATGCTATGAAAAGGTACAGAAACACTTGTGGTAGATACTAAATGGTTAATATCTGGCCGGGATTCCCCGCCAACACAAATTCCGATGATTTGCCATTGGATGTTGTCAGCACCAATGTCCTGTTATAGTCCACAGAGATCCTCCCTGCAGCTTTCCTGCCTCGGGCATCTCTGATGCTCGGGATCAGAGTGGAGGCGTCCCCGTTTATGGTTTATCGGATGTTCACTCACCGCCCCTCGCCTGCACACACTCCAGGCACCACTGCTCCTCAGAGGAAGGCTCACGGGAGCAGGCAAGGCACCCAGGGCTACCACGGTAGCTCTAACAAAACTAAAGGCATAAAAGGCTTTCTGGAAAATAGTTTGCTTTCCAGGCAAGCCTTTAGTGATGAACAGCTCTGAAACATTCCCAAGTATTACACAGCTGTTTTACGGCTTCTGGCGTTAAGGAGTTTACCAACACCCTGCAAGTCCTACTACCCTCTGCTTGCATCCATCTTCATAGTCAAACCATAATGCAAATATTATCTGGTTCAAACATCGCTGATCTAAATCAGCAAGTCATACAATACTGTCATATTAAACCGACATCAGGGCTTGTTTTCATGCAGCATTCCTGGAGCCTGCCTTCTAGATGTAATTACTGTACAATATATATCAGAACCAGAGAGAAAGGCATCACTCCGAGGGCTGAAATTGAGAAGAAATCAATACAAAGAAGATAAATGTTTAGTCAAAAGCTGCAGAGGTATTAACCCTCTCCCCAACTTAGTTTCTTTTTGCTTCAAATCATTATACCATGTGAGAAGCTGCTGGAAGGAATGGGATGGGATGGATCTGTTTAGCTCTGCGTTTGGGGTTAGGGAAAAAAGGGTATTTCAGACATAAAAAATTAAATAAAAAGAAAGAAAACATAAGTGGAAGTTCCTATAAAGCCTCCAGAATGCAATTACTTCTTTACACTCTGGCACACCTGGACGCGGCGAGCACCCAGGGCTGCCTCGGGAGCCCACGGGAAGGACGGGAGAAGCCGCGGGGCGGACGCGGCTCCCGGGAAGAGGACAGCGCTGCCCCTCACTCCGCGCACCCTGCCGCGGACCCCCGCCCATCCCCGCCGGGAGGGGGGAGCCCCGGGCAAAGCGGAGGCAGCACCGCCGCGGGCCTCCGGCCGTGCCCGGGGCGGGCGGCGCGCCCGCGGCTCCCCGCGGCCGCGCGCGCGGGCGGGAGCGCGCCGGGCGGGGCCCGCGCTGCGCGCCGGCGGAGGGGCGCGCGCCCCGCGGGGGCCCCGGCGGCCCCACAGCGCCCCTGGCGGGCGGCCCGGGCACTGCGCAGGCGGCGGGAGCCCGAGCCCCGCGCGGGCGCCGCGAGTTCCCCCGGGCCGGCGGGAGCGGCGCGGCCGCGGCTCCCAGCGCGGCTCCCGCGCACACCCGCGCCCGTCACACGCGAGCCCCGCGGCTCCCCGCGGGCCGAGAAGCGGTGCACAGGCACCGGCCGTGGGGTGCGAAAGGGGGGGAACGGCACGGTGGGTGCCGAGTGCCCCCGCCCGCGGAACCGCTCTCCCGCGGGTGCGCGGCGGTGGCTGCACAGATCCAGCCCCGGCGCGGAGCGGGCGCGCAGCCCCGCGGCCCCCCGCCCTGCCAAGGTCAGCACGCGGCACGGCGAGACCCCCACCGCGGACACGAGTGGGGCGGGGAGGGCACGGACCCGCGCTCCGCGAAGTTTCTGGCGGGGGAGCGGGGAGCTGCGGCGCCGGGTCGGAGCGCGGAGTCTCGCTGCCTTTCGGGGCGCCGAGCGGCGGTCTCGCAGCACAAAGGGAGCTCCGGGCAGCCCCACGGAAGAAGGGCAGCGCACCAGGACGCCCCTCCGCCCGCCCCACGCCGCCGGGCGCTGCAATGCACCGGAGACCGGGGACACGCACCGCGAGCGCGGAGCCGAGCCGAGCCGAGCCGAGCCCGTGCTCCGCTCACGGCCCCACTCGCGGGCAGCGCTGCCCGCAGCCGGAGGGAGCTGCGGAGCGGGAGGAGACCCAGCGCTGGGGCCGCCCGGGCAAAGGGGCCCCCGCGGTCCCCGGCGCATCCTCCGCCCTCGCGGGGTGCCCCGCCGGCTCTCCACGGGGGTCGCGGACACGTGTGGCGGAGGCACCGGGAGCCCCCCCAGCCGCCGCGCTCACTCACCGGGGAAGCACACCACATCATGGAGCACGGAGCTGGTGATTTTCAAGAAAAAGATCCACCAACACGGTTGCAGTAGCCTCCGCATGTCCAAAGCCGCACATCGAAAGGGGAAAGGGGCTAAAATAATTAACACACAGGGGGAGGGAAATAAAAAAGGGGGGGACCAAAAAAAAAAAAAAAAACTTGTTGAAAATAAGTTTCTCCCCGCACCCCTGTTCCTGCGGGAGAAAGCGGGGGGCTCCTGCTCGCCTCCTCTACGGGGAAAAAAAAAATCCCTCCAAGCGCGGGGCAGGGGGAGGACAGCGATGAGCGCCGGCGGGGCGCGGGGACCCCCCCGCGCGGCTCGGCGGGCGCGGGGCGGCGCGGCTCAGGCGGGCAGCGGCGGCGGGGCGCGCATGCCGCGGACGGGGCGCTCACAGCCGCCTCCGCGCACGGGCGGGCGGGCGGCGGTCAGCCGGGGCCCCGGCGCGCTCCATCCTGCCGTACAGGAAGTGGCGGGCGAGCCCGGATCCTGGCGGAGACTTTAAAGCGGGGCGAGGGAGAGAGAGAGAGGGAGAGGGAGCGCGGCGCGGCGGCGAGGCGAGGCGAGGAGAGGAGAGGCGGCGGCGCGCCGGGCGCCCCGGCGGCGCGCCCCCGCCGCCCTTAAAGCGGCCGCGGCGGCGGGGCGGGGGCGCGCTCGTGTGCACGCACCCGCTCGTGTGCACGCTCCCGCCCCGCCGCCTGCCTGCGTGTGTTTGGGGGGGACGCGGTGTAAGCGAGCCGCGGCAATCCGCCGGCTGGAATTTGGGGTTCCGCGCTCCCGCCCCGGCCGTGTCTGTTTGAAGTTACTTGTGTCATTATGCCGCCCCTCGGTGCGTGCTGCGGGGGGGTGGCGCGGATTGGCGATGGGTGGCCGTGTCCCCCGTGCTCCCCCCAGCTCTGTGCATCTCCCTGGGTACTGTCAGAGGGGTCCGATTTCCCCCCCCGCCCCGAAATCACACAGTTCTCCATCGCCTTCGATACCCTGTATGACTCTGTGGTCCCCCACAGAATCACAGCTCAGTGCTGTGCTGGGTATTTCCAGAAATCCTCATCGAAATCATGCAGATTTTTAGATTTTTTTTCTCCTCCAGTGGTATCTGTCTTTTTGGGTACTGCAAGAGACACCTCCACCCCCACTACCCCTAGAATCACATAGATTTTCCTCCCCCAGTAATACACATCATTCTGAGTATTGTTGGAAGCATCCCACAAAATTGCTGGTTTTCCCCCAATATTGTGCATTGTACTACGTTTTTCCAGAGAGCCACCTAAAAATGAGATAATTGTTTGGTGTTCCTGCAAAGTCAGATGAAGGCTGTCCCAAGCCTGCATCCACAACCCCCCCAGGCAGCACGTTCTGAGTGGGTGATAATTTTGCACAGGAAACAGAAGCAGAAAATGGTGTGAATTCAGGATGAAGGAATGGTTGCTTGTACTTGATATTTCCTGGCTGTGCTGTGGTCTGCTGATGCTTAAATTTCATTCAGAGGTAGTTTTCATCTGTTTCTTTGTTAATTACATCCATTCCGGGGATTCTGTTTCAGAAGGGAAAGGGTTTGGCCAGGTTTATCAATGAGTAGTGTGCTCAGCTCTGGCTCTGTCATTTGCTATGCTCCTCTTTGCTTACCTGCAAACCTTCCACATTTGGGGTGTTTCCAGAGGAGAGATGATGGTCGGCAGGAGGAGGAACAGAGTAGGAAAATTCAGAAGTCATTTGTGGAATGGCAGTGGTTTTCTCTCCCCCTTCCTCAGCTCAGGGGTCACTAGAGCAGAGCCCTCGGGCACTCAGCACTGTCTGAAGTGGCTTTGTGTCCATCCAGGTTCACCCCACGGCACAGGATGCCAAGGCAGTGGATTATGCTGCATCCAAAGGGCCTCTCATCAGGAGGCATTCGTAGGCTTTCCTTTGACTTTCTCTGCACATCCCAGGTCATGAGGGCCAAAAATCACAGATGGAAGTTAAAAGTGGAGTCCTTACTAGGCAAAACTGTTTACCCCAGTGGGGATTTTGCAAATGTAAGGATTTAAGGACCTGATTAGGTGTTCTCTGCCCTTGAGGACACCACCCATTGGGGTGTGCAAAAGTAAGGATTTGTCTAAAGCAAAGCAAAAATTTATAGGCCCTGGAGAAAGGTCTTACTGAACCTGTTCGTTAAATCATTTCCCAGAAGAGGTGGGGCTTGAAGGTTGGTTTCAACTCTCATAAAAACAAAGATACAATTTTAGGAATTTTATTTTCCTGATTTTTTTGTTGTTTTTGTTGTTGTTCCTATGTAAATCGAAAACAAATCCCCACCTGCCTTGACCTTTTGGATTCTGCAATGACATCTGGGCTCCGTTACTTATTGGGCTGCTCAGGAAAACCTGTAAAATATTCCCCTTTCAGCAATTGATTCCAGCTTTGCTGATCTATTCCAACGGATAGAGAGGCAGGTTCTACACCAATACTGAGACTTGCCTCTTCAAATGATGTCTCCCTGCTATCATAAGAGGCAATCTTAAAGTGTTTCAATCTAAAAGTAAGTTTCAACAGGTCTCATTACATGAGAAAAGTTATTACACACTATTGCAGTCTCACAAAAGAAGAGTAAAAGCAGTGGATTATTTTCAAAGACCACTTTTAATCAGTATTTTTCTCACTAATTCAAAATCCTTTGCAAAAGCTGTTAATTGCACCACTTTATATTTAAAACATATTTTTAAATTAGTTTAGGGTTTTCTGTCCTGGAAAATGGCAAACCTGAAACTGGACCCACATCTTGGAATTGGAGGAATTCTGCATTTTCCATTCTCGGCACAAACATGAAAGTAAGACATAAAATGCATAATCAGAATACTGTCTCCTGAGGAGCACAGATGACTTCAGATCTCTCTAAGCTGCTAAGGAAGATTTTAGAATGGCAGTGCTCCCATCAAAACCCAGAAGCGTTCGGGCTGAATATTCAGAGTAGTCGCCTCAGGTCTGAACTTCTTAAAACAAATCTGTAAAACCCCAATGTCAGCACGACCAGCTTGGTTCAGCCTGCTGTGGTACACCATGTACAATGACCCACTTTTCCTGGAGTGGGAAATCAATCATTGCATCGTCACACATCAGTTTAGGAGCCGTGGTGGCGGAAGTAGCTTTGTTTCGCATTAGCAATTTGGGTGGGCAGAGAAATGGAAAGATGGATGATGGAGATGCAGAGAACAAAATTAAACACGCTTAAATGAGAATCCATTTCCTGCACGCAGTATCTCTGTGCCCGAGGCACGCTGTCTATCAACAATACACAGGTACAAATTGGCCTGCAGACGGATCTTTAACTGCCCAAACACAGCAAACTGCATTAGCAGGATGCTGCTCTGCCGGGCTGGGGCCGTCTGACTGCGCAGCCGGCACATTAGATAGGACAGCTGATTCTTCCCAGTGACTGAAGTACTCTGGGGTGATTAAAATAACTGCTACTGTATGAAGAGATTGAAAGGGGACATCATGAGCCAGTGCAGTTAGACCAGACCGATGAATGCTCTGCAAATCTTGCAATATTTACAGTTAGCAGAGCGGGCGCTGTCAAGGTGAGAAGAACAGGACCAGCAGCTCTGGTTTGCTTGGAACAGTGAATGAAAGAGAACTCCTATCCTTTTTGTTCCCCTCCTGTTTGAACAGGTAATATTTTTATGCTGCCTTCATCAACATACGGGCATGACTCCTGGGAAAGAAATGAAAGTCTGTTAATTTATTTGATCAGACATGAGAAATAATAGAAAACTGAAACGAAGACGCGTATTTGTCATATGTTTGAATTAGTGAAAAGCTGAAGAAAGCATAAAAATATTGCAAGGAGTTCAAAGATGAGAGGTTTTATTGAATTAGAAAATTATTAATAGCATTAATCATTTCCAAAACAGTCTTCTTAACATCTATAATGACTATATAAAGGATAGGAAAAATAAAAATCAAAGAAAAAAATCAGATACAGAAAGTTACACTTTTTTTTTGTGTTTAGAAAGAAAGGGATGAATTTTCCCTGATTTACAGCCAGCCTCACTGGAATGGTTAACCTGTGGGGAAAAGACCAGGTGAGGATCTAGCCCTGAAAGGATAATTCAACATGAAGTACCAAGAAGCAGCTACAGTTCAGATTATAACTAATGTGACGTATAAACTTCCAGGTTAATTCAGCAGTCCTAGTTCCTGTTCAGCTTTGCATGGAAAGGAAGAAAAGGATGCTGAACTTGTAGTTTCATAAATTACATTATTGCAGAGTTAGTTTCTCGTAGCCTCAGGACAGATGCATTCTTCTCAGAGTATGCTGTGAGGCTTTGAATGTCTTAACAAGGCATCTGAGAACCTGCTGAGAACCAGGGGTGGAGGGCAAGCAAAGTGCTGTGATAAAAGAGAGGGCTTTATTTCAATATAATCATAGCAATGAGCTGTGTTGTTTGATTTATGAAGACATAAAAATAGATGAACCCAGAGATGCAGGTAGAGCGAAAGGAATGAAAAATGTTGGTGGGTGATGCAAGCTCTGGGTGAAGCCTTAGGCTGTGGGTCAGAGATTGCTGCAAGTATTACAGGCTGCACATCTGCAGCTCAACCAGCATGAAGGAATGAGCACTGACTTGAGAGATACTCCAAGATGTCCTGGCTGGGCAGTGTCCCAGGAGTTTTGCACAAGACTTTTTTGGAAGACCAATACATTTATTTTCTTTTGTTCTAAAAAAGGAATCAGCACCTTAGGGCAGCCTTAGGCTAAATCATTCAGAACAGACACTTGGTCACGTGCTGAGATGCCTACTTGAAAACTTCATCTTAACCTTGAAGTCAAACAGTTCTTTTGTCTCCCGAAATGGCCTCAACATGGCTATGTTTGTAAAAGTGTGTGGGGAGGGTCGGACTGATCAGCAGTGAGTTTCTCCTTCAAAAGGAACTGTAGTTCAGAGCTCTGTGGTACGACCTTGCTCGGGTTCTATGTGTTTAATTCACAAATCCTCTTCTGTTACAAGAATAAAAAAATCTGTCTTCAGTGTGGCAGTGAGCAGAGCAAGCATGTTCATGACTAGAGCTGAGGGATGAGATGAAAGACCCAGTTTTCTGTCTTGCTTGTCTGTGACCATGTCCGTGACTCACTGGGAATTACTGTCTTGGCAGAATTTAAGGTGGAAACTAATGAGACAACAGACTTAGGAACTTCCATTGTTGGCGAAAATATTGTTTATAGGTTTCAATAATATTTGGGTTCAATGAAAGCCTTGGAATCCTCAGCTGCAGAAGAGGTTTGTGCAGCAGAAGAGGAAGTGCTTTGAGTGGGAAGGCTCTCTCCATGCTCGATGTTTTTCCACTATCGTGCAGCTTGCCAGGGAGATAACTGCAACTGTCAGGTTTTTTCTGCACGCTGAAGTTGACTCAAGGACAGGCAGGGTTTGCAGGCGGCGTGCACTCAGGCTGAATCGAAGCTGCTGTAAGGAGCAGCAGGGGTGTGGTGTGCTGCATCTAGACATGTTACAGACACAGTTAGGATGAGCAATCTTCTTGTCTCTAGTAAAATCCCCTCCCAGCCCCCTTGTCTTCCCCAGGACTTCACAAAGCCAGTGTCATAATGAGAAATGTATTCTTTTAAAGGCCTCATGCATTACACCAAAACATCAGACTCCATCGTATCTCCTAGAAGTAAATTGGTGGGAATTAATAAATTCATTGAACACCTTCAATTTCTGCTGTTCCTTTCCCCTCTTTCAGTCCACTGCTGATTTCTGTCAAAGGAGTTAGTGAAATATGCTCCTGCCCTCCTGCATGGATGTCAAAAAGATGTGTCAGAAGCTACTGGTGAAGGGTAAAGTCACAGGTGTGCAGTGGTCCCAAGGGGAGAAGCAATAATGGCTCTGTAACAAGACATGACCTTCTGCTGTAAACCCATTGCAAATGGTGTCCAAAGCCAAGCCCCTGAAATTGCTCCACAATGAAGACCAATCAAGCAGACTGCAAAAAACACTTTCCTAGTCAATCCCAGGAGAGCACTTTCAAGAAAAAAAATCTGTTCTATAAATGGTAGAAGCAGACTCCCAATCTGTTTAAGGAGAGAAAGTTGAAGAGGAACATTTGCCATACCCATATTCATTCAGAGATACACTCTCTTTGAGTATGGGAATAAGATGATGTGCAAACTTGTATGTTCTGGCTATCTTTTTTTAGTTGGTAATGTCTTACAAGAGCTTGTACAGATGTGAATAATTACATTCCAGAAACTAATGCAGCCCCTGGTGGCAGGGGGAGGGGAGGAATGGCCTTGACAGAACAAGGAAAGAAATTAACACTTGTGAGTTACAGGAAAAGTAACTCTTACTTTATTTTAAGTCCCTGTGTTGCAACAGAGAAATGCAGATTACAGCATGGTTCTGTCTTTGCTACTTATCTCTGGTTTCAGAGATCTGTGTTTTTGGTGTTTGTGGGGCTTTTTTTCTTAAAACATTAGCAGTTATTTAAATATAGGCTTGCGTAAAGCACTCTGGATTTGAGTGTGGACAGGCAGTACATTAGCTAATATGATTCCATTAAAAAGGGATTCCACAGTCAGTGCCCCAATTAAATGAAGAAGTGTCAATATTAATAAACCTCCCAAAGAGAGGAATAAAATCAGCTGCCCCAGTGACCCTTCAGACATGAGTTATTCGGATCAATGCATACCCATAAGCAGCGATGGAGATAGATAAACAACAACAGTGTGTCCAGGCCACTGAGGTTTGGCAGTACAGGGCACCCACAAAGTACCCTTTGTTTTCTCTACTTTTGTTTTCCATTCCCTTATTCTCCCATGTCAGGAGCATGAGCTCCCTGTCTGCAAGCTCCAGTTTCTTGCTCAGAGCTCATCCTGTCTCCTCTTGATGCCTGGTTCTAAAAAGGATTTCTTGGAAGCATAAAGATGCCGTCCAAAAAGTTGAATAAGCAGTAATCCAAATCCCTGACAGCTTACATCCCTAATGCAACCGAAATGATTTTCATTCATCTTTTCAGTTGTCATCAAATACAGATCCACTGCAGCTGGGCACAACTCCACTGGGCATTCACTTTCCTGGAGCTGCACCTCCTTGGGTCCAAGTCAAAGTTTTGCCAGTGCAAGGAGGGATGTGACCAAACACCACAGAAATGCCGTTGTTACTTTCTACAGTGTTCTGCTACTTTGGGAGTGTGGCAGAGCTGTGCCCTTATCTTTTCTCCCCAGATTTCATGTTCATGATGCTTATCTTTGTGCCATCAAGGTCTGGTGGTTACAGTGCACCCTGCTCACAGCTACAGCGTTGGAGGGTTTAAAACATTGTAGAATTTCAGCATCTGTTCATGTTGATTTCAGCAGGATGGGAGAAGAGGATGCCAAGTTCCCGAAAACAATAAACACTTTGGGCCCAATTCTACCTTTGTCTGTGCTGGTGTAAGTCTAACCTCTCCTCATGCAGCTGACAGGTAATTCGAGACAGTGTAACATAGGGCAGAGTCAAACCCTTTAATTTGAAAGAATAAGATTGCTTCCTCTGGCCCATATCCAAGAAAATATACATAAGACATACAAAAGATAGTAGTAGAAACTGCTTTGGTTTTTTGGGGGTTTTTTTCGTTTGTTTGTTTGGGTTTTTTTTGGGGTTTTTTGAGGGTTTTTTTGGTTTTTTGTGGTTTTGGTTTTTTTTGTTTTTTTTTTTCTTGTAGTTTTGGGTAAAAATATTCAATTCTGGACTGAAAACTGGGCTTTCATAACTAAGCCAAAAAGAAGGAATGTTTCTCGTAAGTGACCTAAAGAGGAGTACAACTAACATATGTTTAGAACCTTGAGCTGTTGTGTTGGTCCACACAAATCTATAATTCCAGTTTTAAAATAACTAACGATGTCCAAATAGATTTTAGCATCTATTAAAGCTATCATCTTAAGACACACAGATGGGGGGAAAGGAAACTGAGAATTAAGTTAAGACTAATTCATAGCAAAGGAATATGAGACCTTCTAATTCTTCCCAAAGCATCATAGTGAGTAAAATATTAAAATATTACCTTTTTGGTGTTGGGTTTTTGTGTTTGTGGGGGTTTTTTTGGGGGTTTTTTGGGGGTTTTTTTTTGTTTTTTGGGGATTTTTTGGGGGTTTTTTTGTTTGGTTTTTTTGGTTGTTGTTTTTGGGTTTGGTTTTTTTTTTTTGGGTTTTTTTTGGTTGGGTTTTTTTTTTTTTTTTTTTTTTTTTTTTTGTTTTGGTTTTTTTTTCCCCTGTTTTTTTTGGTTTTTTTTCTTTTCCCCTGCAGCAGAAACACAACAGAACAACATCATTCTCTGGGGGTCAATATTAAGCGCTAAGTGATGGGCATTTCTGGGCACGGCAGCGTTCCCCGGGCAGCCCCAGCCCCGCGGCTGAGCCGGCGGAGCTTCGAGCCACACGGGGGAGTCGCAATGCGCGCACGGCCAAGTTCGCGTCTCATAAATCACTCCGTGCCAACCTCATTTCTGCGTGCTGCCGCCTTGTCAGTCTGTCTGGGAGATAACGCAAGATCCGCAACACTTAGCACAGCAAAAAACAAAGCTGGAAACACGGTGTTTCTGTAACAGAACGGCCTGGAAGTGCGGTGCATCGGGGGTTTTTGGGGGAGAAATCTGTGCCAAGCGTGATTCTCTGTATTGAGCACTGAGCCACCAGCTTGCCATGTAGAGCACTAAGGGAAGTTAAAGAAATCTCAGCTATCAGTAATAAAATTGGACAGATTCTGTGTAATCCATTAGGAAAGCAGAGGGTGTGGCAGGCTCAGTGCATGGCACGGCAACACGGAATGTTGGCACAGCGACGATGGAACAGCAGTGCTGGAGCAGGACCCAGGGCTGTCTACATCACATTCTCATTGCAATGTACAGCACAGCCTGCTACCATATAGCTGCAGGAATAATGGGCATGGCCCACAGAGGGGGCAGCCTCTGGTGCTCTTGTTTTAGAGATCCTGGTACCCTGACAAAACCTGCCTTTCAGTAAGTATAGGCCATGAGCAGTGGACAAACAACCTGAAATTCCTGCAGCAGTGAGCCATCCTCATTCCCCAAGTCCATCCCAAGCCGGAGGACACAGCAGTGATGAGGGCCCTGAGCAATGCACGGAGGGAAGTGCAGACAAAGATCTCCCAAGGTGGCACAGGTTTTCTTGCAGTACACAGACCATCCTAACGAGCCTTCCCTTGGATTTTTGTACATCATTCTTATGACCTTACCATATCACACGGGAGACTTATTTCCCAGCTTATTGTTACCTGCTACTAATCCAGACGGCTGCTCGCACAATACACCATTATCCAGCAAAAAAACATGTACTGACAAACGCTGTTTAGTGAGCACTGGCCACCAATCCGAGAGAGCCAGGGTCACTGCTGAACAATACCAAGAGAGGTCTCACTAGCTTCTTCTCCCTCCTCCATTCAATGAGCTGTTAATAGACAAGCTGTTAGAGAGAAAAAGAACTAAATAGTTTACAAGCTTACATTTGAAGGCCTGTGAATTGCATTAGCTGAGCCAGCTGAGTGAGAGCCAAGGCAATCTCCCCACGATTGTAGAAAATGTGGCATTGAGGCATGTGGAGGCAAAGAAAGAATGACAGTGACCAGGTTTACAATATGCAAAGCTGAAATAATTACTGCTTTCTGTGGCATAGAATTTTTAGCTGAACTACAATATGGAATCAAAGCATCTCCTTTAAATGCACAAGTGTGTTTGTGTGTTCGTATTTTAAAACTTCCTCTCTTCTATGCAAATACTAATTTACAGCCTTAATAAAAATCTTTTGAAGTTGATTTTTATTATTTCCTCATTGGACCTTCCCCCCTCCTACCTCTCATTCTCTACTGCAGAGGCCACTCTCAGTATGAGAAATGACCACAGTATTTTTTATTATTCTTTGGGTTTTTTGGGGCCTAGCAGTTATGAATAGGAATGTGAACCACTTTCAATGCAATTACCTGGACAATAATTTGGGATCTGTGGAGCTGGAATGTGCAGCTGAAAATATTTGTAACCCTTTGGTTACCAGCCAAGAGACTGACATAGTTATTTTTAGTACTTCATTCTGTCCTTTAACTTTACCAGAGGGGGGAAAAAATTGAAAACCAGCAGAACAAGACCAATTAATAAAAGCGAAACAGAAAAATTGGAAAGTAAAGAAAAGAACCATCAAATCATTCATTTTAAGACATTCAGTGTCAGAAAAGAATTAAGGAAAGAACAGTTAAAAACCAGCCACTATTGAACGATGATAATTCAAAATTTCTACCTTTGAGAAAAGCTCAGAAACTTTCAAGGGGTCATATCTTCAAAGGATTGTTTTGGATCAAATACAATTTCAGGGAAAAGATGTCAATTTGCTTACTAATTTTCTTCTCTACATTGTTCTCTGCATTTCACACAGCCTTTGGTCAGAAAGGAGCCAGGTGCTGTCTCTAACCCAGTGAGGCAATGACAGCAGGGAGAGCTGTGGGAGCTGTTCAGTGCAGCCCTCACAAACAACCTGGGGGATCAGGCAATTGCCGCTGGGGTTTCAGCAAAGGACAGTGGTGGCTTTTGCTCTAACCTCCACTAATAGGTGGCTGTCTTTGATAGCTCATTCGAAGTCCAGTTAAAGCAGCAGAAATCAGCTTGACAGCAAACACAACTTTAGTTTTTAAAAACAATTTCTTGGCACATTATCGCATAGATCATTCACAGTCTGGACTAACTTGGGTTAGTGATCTAGAAGACAGCGTTTCCAGTCTGCCTTGAGCTTTGCCCATTAAACTTTGTCTCAAAATCTGAGTATCTTTACCAAAGAGAAACCTTTTAGTCATGCTTAGAGTATTGCTTCCATCTGAAAGGAAAGCATTATTCTATACTCAGCAACCCCACATCCCTCTACATGGGGCAAGAATTTCTGACGCTATTTTGAGACCAATGGCAAAATTCATGTTGACCTAAGAATGGACAGAGTGACTTCTGAATTGTTAGAAGCTTCCTTTTGCTGCCAGCCCTGCACTGTCAGTGCAGGTGAATCAGTTTCTGGAATTAGTCCCCTGAGATCAGACCAAGTAGAGATTATGCATTTTCAGGTCCTTGATTATGAAAATTTTTCAAGTATGCTGAGAAAAATTCCCTTTAGAGGCTTCAGAGAAACCATCATGTCAAGGGCATTTTGTTTCAATGAAAGGCTGAGGATTTATCTAATCAAACCTGGAAATCATTCTCTTCTGTTTTGGTGGGTTGATTTTCCTGAGCTGTTCAGTGTGCCCTCCTCTTAGATCCTTTCATTCAAGTTAGTAGTTTCCTTAGGTTGGCTGATCTTTATTTCTGCTTTTAATATTCTCTATCGATTTTATTGTAGTGCACTTACACGCTGCTCAACAGTCCCTCATTACTGTAAATAAAATGAGATAAATAACTTGGCTTTCTTTCTGCACGTGGAATGTTTGGCAGCAGCCATCCCCACCCTTAACTGAGCATTTGAGAGAGTCACTGTCAGTGCGTGTGAGGGCAGCTCTGAGTGCCCTCACATGTCACCAGTGCCCATGCTGGTTAGATAAAGCTAGCTTGGGGCCTGCTGATATGACTGGCTGGCTTTATCTAGCACACAGAGGTACTGTGGCATCTGTGCATCTGTTGGATGTGCAGATGGAGGCAGCTGCCCTCTCAGACACTGGCAGCAATAGCGGTGTTAACACGGCCATCTATGACCAGGCAAGATACTGCTTATCGGCAGTGCATGGGAAAGTCACTGAGGCTCCTGTTTCCAGATCAGGCAGGTGTTATTTCTATCTATCACTGACAGATTCTGGCTTAACTGGTCACTTAAATAACAACGACAAGATCCAAAACAGAGCTTCATCTCTTTTCCCCTGGGACTTTGCAGACACTCGCTGTCCCTCAGGGAAACAGAAGTCAGAGTACAGAAGGTGCATTCCTTAGGCCAGGAAGGGTCTGTATGGCATTCCCAGCACCCACAGTGCCTCCAGACTCCTTGGTCAGCTGGAGGTGAAGGCTCTGCTGCAGGGCTGCTCCTGGTGTGGATCTGCAGCCTGTGCCGGGCTGTGCTCCGGAGCCCTGCCGGAGCCTCCTGCCTTGCACTGCGCCTGCCCTGGGAGCACACACAGCTTATCCTGCCTGCTTTGGGCAGTGACAGCAGCTGGCTTGACCGCTTGACTGAATGCCAGGACCTGCTGGAGGCTCTGCAAGCTGCTCAAGCCAGCCTGGGGCCAATTTCACTGTTATTTCCCCTGCCCCAGCCACACTGGGCTGGGTGCTGCTCCAGGAGTGCCCAGCACTGGCTGCACCAGGCCTGAGTGGCTCAGTGCTGATGTCCACTGCCTCCGCCACGGTTACAGATTGCAGTCTGACTGCAGGTGATGCTTACTCCCCTTAGAGTCCTATAGGTTTATCTCCTGATATGTCCATAAGCCAGCTCGGAAGATCAAACCTGGGCGGAGGCTCAGATCAGCACCGCCAATAGTCATCTCTATTTGTTCTCCAGGAATATACAGATGTATTGTCCTGCTGTGCTTGGCAGGGCTGCAGCCCAGAGAGCCTCTAAAACTGATCTTTCACATGGGGTATGTTCCCATCCAGACATGCTGAAACAATGCCAGCATTTTATCCAATGCCCCAAATTTTAAAGTGTGGAGTTAGTGCTTTTGACTCATTTTTACTTAAATACATACTTGAGATCTAAAAAGACTATATTCTTTTAATTTTGTTATTGCAAAAGCAAATCTATTCCAGTTAGTTAATGCAAACTGCTTTGAAAAGACCTGGGGAATATCCTTGTAAATATATTGTGGAAGCAAGCAATTAAAATAATCAAAATAAAAAGTAAAAATCACATGACTTTAAGAAAGCACATAAAGGGTAATCAAGCAGAGTAAAACCAAATAAGATTAATTTAAGTTACAGACTCAGTATATGGTGTATTGTATTCTTTGGACTGAACAGAATTGCATGCTGTGCAAGGGTGTTCTGAACTCCATTAAAGAGTAATCTTTGTACGCAACAGTAGTGCTGTGCAAATAAATGTGAGGCAAAATAAATAAGTTTTGAGAAATGAATGACTTTAGCAGTAGTTTGCCAATTAATTAGAACAAATAGAGAAGTCTAGCAGACAAGACAAAGAGATAAATAGAGTTCAAGTTGCCATAACAGCTTTTGCTATTTTCTCGCTTTACTTTTTGCTAATTCTCCCTCTCAAAAGCTTTGTGGGATTTTCTTCGAAGGGGGAAGGGAGCCAAGAGGGCGCAGAGGCAATTTTGCTCACTCATGAAATGCTATCTTTGGGTCTTTCCTCAAAAAAGGTTAATTGTAACTTGATCATTTTGTTTTAACAGGGCAGTGAAGTGTGAACTAGAATAGAGAAAGAATTAGGGAAGATTTAGTTAAGTTGCATATACTGTAGACAGCAAGACCTATTCCCCTAAATCAGTTAAGGAATTAACCAGTGCAATTTCATAATTATTAGTTATCATCTCTCAGAACCTGTGGAGGATAGGTCAAGTCCCAGAAAACCAGAGGAGGGCAAATATAGTACCTGGTTTCAAGAAAATGGAAAAAGGAACTCTCAAGAAACCACGTATTTCTCAGCCTAACTTTAAGCAGGTTATAACTGGGAAGAACAAATTAAATATTATAACATTTGTAAATCACAGCATTTTGGAAGGAACTGGAAATACTAGAGCAGCACAACTAGAACTAGTGGTCTTGGTAAACCAGGGAGATTATTTCAATTTAACAAGGTCACATTCACTCAAGTGAAATAAAAGAGCTATATATAGGCAGGAGAAGCCAAATCTCCACACACCAAAAAGGCAGGAGAAACCTGGAAGATCTGGAGGTGATAACATCCCCAGTAAATGAGAAGTGAGATGTACTCGTAAGAAAGCAAATCTTGTAAAATGTACTAACAGTAGCACTGCTTGTAACATGTCAAACATCATTACTCTGCTGTGCTCAGAACTCTTGGAGGTTTACCAGTTTACCCAGAATGTGGCTTAAGTACCATATTTTTAAATAAAAGGTTCAGTCCCACTGGACAGGAACAGGAATAAATAGAAACCTATAAACTGTGAGAAAAGTTTGGAGAAACTGAGTTTGTTTCCTGTACACAATTGAGGAGAGTATGATAACCGACCTCCAGTGTGTAGGAAGCTACTAAAAGGAGATAGTAATCCATTATCCTCTGAGGTTAGGGCACGAAATATTGCTTTAATTTCCAAGAAAAGAGATTTAGGTTATCTTTCTAACTATAAACCTAGGTAAACACTGGAACAGGCTGCTAGAATCTCTATTACTTGCGGTCTTAAAAACCAGATCAGATAAAAGAGCTGTCAACTTCGTTGGGTATATTTGATCCACCTTCCTCAGCAGAGGTGGCTGCACTGAACATCCTCTAAGCTCCTTGTCAGCCCTACCTTCCTCTACTCCTGAAATCCTATAGTTGCAGTTTTGTTGCATTCACTCGAATTTAAATAAAAACAAACATACGAAACATGCATTTTAATAAAAACAAACATACAAACATCTTTTTGCATACAAAAAATGCAAAAAGAAACTTGAAAAGGTGGATCTTGGCATTGCAAAGATCAGAGGTGAATAAAACAAGTCGATATTTTTTGCTGGTTCTGATTATTCCAGATCCAGCTTTGTTTTAACAGAAGTACAAGACTTAAACAAAGGAGGATGCTGAAGGTGGGGAAGGCAGAATTGGGAAATAGCAATAACTACTCTGCTACCCATCTTTTGAGAGCCTGTATTGTATCTCCTGGAAGAGAGGAGAAGCTGTGGTTCTGTTTTTTCTTCTCTCTGCTTTCGCAGAGTGTAGGGACAGATGCATGAGCAAGAAAGGAGCACACCAAGGGCTGAACATCGTGGCCAGCATTTCCATGCTCTTCTCCAGCACCACACAGTCTGTGGATTGACACAAAGGGTGCCCAGAATGGAGCCCAGAGGCTGTGTAATGGTTGCAACAGAGGAAAGCAAGAGTGGCTCATGCAGATTCCTCCCCCACATTGAAAGAGCTCATTCCCCATACATTGCTGTCCCAACACAGGGAAATTTGCTGGGACAAAAGTGGCAGATTCAGCAAACACTGGGGGGTAGTTTAATGTTTCTTTAAATATCAGGCACTATTTTTTTTCTGTATGTTCAATTATACTGTGGATTTATTGATAAATAAATCAAGTCTCTGCTTTCAATTTTTGCACTGAGGGAAGTCACAGTTGAGTAGCAGAATTCCAGGAATACATTCATCTAAGCATGTGAAATTCTCTTTGGTCTTTGAAGCCTCTTGCAGATAAACTACTCTTACCATATTTATGGAGCACCGGCTTTTCAACACTTATTTTATAATCCACAGTCCTGTGCCCTCTTGCAAATAACTTCTGTTTTGCCCGGAAAGGCAGCCTCTCTCAGCTCACACAGCTTATGTGTTTGTGTCAGTCTGCATTATTTATATCTCCACAAAAGCCATTCCTCTTTTCCATGTTCTTATAATAGTGCCTATCATGTAATATTTGGACAGCTACTGGTTGTTGCTGATGAGACTTTGTCCACTGCTCCCACCTTTATGGTCCAAGCTTTCAGCAGACTTTTGAATTGTTGGGCCTCCAGCAGAGTCTCGGTAGCAGCAGATGTCCATTTCACAAGTGAGTTATCAGAGGTATCTGGTGATGTTCGGAGTTTGATCTCTGCTTTTCTGCATGATGCTTTTTCATTTTGAAAACTCATGGTGTTGATGTTTGCTTCTAAGCCATCACAGTTTAGTAGGTTCCATCCAGCAAGACATCAAAGTCAGAGCCCACACCATATTCTTCTTGCTCAATTACACCAAGAGAGGTGTAGATTTTGTTTGGACAAATTGCAACTAGTGGTTCCTATGTATTACTCCCTGTTTGAAAATATCTGTATTTCATGGCTGAGGGAGGAAGAGAACAACACTGTCCTCTTTTTCTTCCTGGTGTAAATGCCTTGACTAGGAAAGATCCCAATCCTAGCCATGCTGAGGCTCAGAGAATGCCCTGTGACACCACACCAGCACTCGCCACCCCTTCCATGCCCACTGGCAGCCCCTGAGCAGCTCTGTGCTGATGGCTCCACACAGGAGCCACCTCAGGGCCTGGGCTCGCAGGACGTGACGGCTCCGAGTGCTCCCAGAACAGCTCATTTGGTCATGCCCTGCAGAAGGATTGTAACTGCATTGAGATTTCCAGCACAGCACCTTCTGCTGAGCTGCTTGCACATTAAAGGAATGCCCAATCCCTATAGTGGGATACACCTGGGAAATGGACTGTTCCCAGGAGTTGCAAAGGAAAGGCTTCTGGGTTTTCAGTATCAATATTTTATCAAGTGATACACCCCCAGAGGAGGTGTTTGCTCCCCAATTCAGTCTGTTGATACTTTTGTCTGAACTAATCAACTCTGTCATTCATAATTACAATCTATAAATATTTTATATTACTTTAAAATCAGGTTTTAAAATATTTAAATTAATTGGGGCTGGTGAATTAGTTAGCCAGGAATTTGAAACTGAGCTTGTCTAATCCTCTGTGCTTCTCTTTTCAGCTTTTAGCTGTAGCCCAAGCACTCCCACTTTCTGTAGGGTAAACCAGTGGAAGAAAATTTTACTTGCAACATATGAATGGTTTGACTCAGTTATCCACGTTCTGTGTTTTCTTGCAGCTATTTCAGCTCACTGAAACCAGGTTGAGCATCCACGCTGCCAAAGTATGAATTTGGATGGATGGGCACCGCAGAGGGTCTGCCTGAGCCTTGTAAAATTTCACAGTTACAACTGGGATTGATCTGTAAACCAGGAGCCTGTTGTGATCTATCCTGTAGTCATGCTGTGTGCTGTGCCCCGCGCAGCACTCCCTGCATTTCCTAACCTGTGCTTCAGCAACAAAAGGACTCAGGGAATTCTCACAAAATATCCCTTTCCATTCTGCATCCAGTGACCCCATCAGGGCCTAGAAAGGATGTTTCCAAAATGTTATGTGTCATATATATGTCATGGTAATTGCCAGTACTTCCCAAAAACATGCTGAGTCCTACACTGACTACTTGTAGGAATAATGCCACAGATTGCATGCTCAAAATCTAGTTTTTATTTGGCATTTGTGATAGATATAAAGGAAAATTCAAGAGCTGAATGTTATTAGTGTGATGCTTCATTTTACAACAGGCTTGGGTAGTGTCCTGTTTGAAGTGAATTACCATTGAAGACAATGTAAAGCCCCTGAGTTCAGGAGGGAAAGGAAACTATTATGCTTATCAGAGCTGCTTTTTAGGAAAGTTTTCTTATATTAAGAAGCTCAGACATGCTATTATCTTTAAAAACTAGCTACTAGTCTGAATTTCAAACCAAATACTCTCAGTCTTATTTGTCTGCCAGTTTGTGCAGTGAATGCACCTCTCAGGAGAAGAAGAGAAGAAAGCAATCATGGATAAAAGAACATCCTTGTAAACTCCATTACCAGTTATGGAGTTACTCACTTTTTTCACCATAAAGTGTGAAATTATATTTAAGAAACTTTTCTGGTATAAAACTGAAGATACTGAAGAGTAAAGCACAAAGTATTGAAGACAAAGCTGTGCGTATGCAGCTGTGTCAAGCAAGGTTTAGGTTGGGTATTAGGAAAAGGTTTTTCACCCAGAGAATTGTCAGGCACTGGGACAAGTTCCCCAGGGCAGTGGTCACAGCACAGATCCTGCCAGAGCTCATGGAGCACTCAGAAAACACTCTCAGGCCTGTGGTGAGATT
Source organism: Acanthiza pusilla (assembly GCA_036630365.1). Classification (NCBI taxonomy): domain Eukaryota; kingdom Metazoa; phylum Chordata; class Aves; order Passeriformes; family Acanthizidae; genus Acanthiza; species Acanthiza pusilla. The sequence goes on from JAXCHO010000001.1 coordinate 7,981,854, forward strand.
GTTGGGGTGTCTTGTGCAGGCCAAGAGTTGTACTTTGATGATCCTTGTGGGTCCCTTCCACCTCAGGATATTCTATGAGCCTATGATGAACTGATACCTTTCAAATCTTGTAGTAGAGCTTAGGGAGGTGTAGGCCAGTGTCTTGCCTCACACACTTGGAACTCCCAGAAAAAGTAGGGAGTTTTGGACAAACACATATTTAGGATCTTTTCCTTAAATCTAGACCTTGCTCTAGATGATACCTTGTGTATTATCCACAGGCTGAAGCAAACTACGTTTTCCCCTATTATCCTACTCAAGCCCTAGAAATAGGGTTTATTTCACACACAGTGACTAGGTGGGTGCAGGGAACAGTGTGATTGATTTTCACTGTGACAAAAGCCACCTGGTTCTCCTGGAGAGAGGACCGAGGGGGGGGAACCAGACACCCTCTGATGAGCTTTTCATATGTTTCTGCTCTACTAAAGTTTATCTAAGGCCATTTTTCCCACTTTGACTCTTGGCAAAGCCATACTTTGCATTCAAAGGAAATCTGTCCCAGGACTGTAATCATGGAATTAATAGACCTATGCAGGGCTTCCCTGAATCTGCATTCACTGAAAAACCCCGTACCCAGCACGTCTGTGAGGAACCATTCAAGCAGCTGCCTAAGTGCATAAAGCATTTGAAAACACTGGCCTTATCTCCTCAAGAGTCGACAGCAAAATGTACGGCCATGTTGAGGTTTCTGGCAGCTCTCGAAATAGTGCCTGCTGAGCAAATAAGGTCAGAGTGGGTGGGTGAAAATAGATTGTTCTCAAAATTTGGCACATAAAACTTTAAAAGTGCTTTATGAACAGAAATCATTCTCTCAGGTCTTGATCCTGCAAAAGCTCATGTGGGTAGACTTCTCCAGATCATAAATTTAAAGACCTGTTTATGTTTTTGCAAGGTGGGGTTTTAGGCTAGATAAAAAAGGGTGAAAGATTAGCCACAGGAGGCTTCACCTTGAAAGGAAGATATCTGTGCCTTTCTCTTTATTAGTTTTCCTGTGAGAAAAATACTTGACTAACTCATTTTTTTTTCATTTGCCCACTCTTTCAAAACTTAAGAAGCAGTTCCTCTAAGGCACTTGTTTTGATTTTTTCACTTAGGTATTCTAGAAACTCGCTTAAATCATTTGATGTTTGTCTTAATAACATAAAATCTTAGTGATCTGAAATCTTTATGTAATTAAGCAAAATAATACAGCTCCCTACATGGAACTAAAGTAGTTTGGGGAAATTCTCAGTGGAAATAAGGATGACTCATTCCTCAAGCAACACCAACAATTAAGTATATATATGCTGTAGGTTCCCTATTGGAAAAAAGTGGGGATATTTATATAATAAAGGGCTTTCTTAATCTGCATGGAAAGATGACAAGGTATTTGTACCAGCTGAGACTGTATTCAGGAATATGTTTACCACTACCCAAGTTTATTCTCAAGAGCAGCATCCAATGAATAAGACTGTATTCGTTGTAATTTTAAGCCTCACATACTTGTAAAGTCATTATGCTGTCAGTCCTTTCTGATGCCAAAGTCTGCATGCTGTGCATTTAAGTGTTTAAGATGAAGGACTGAAAAAAATGTCTACATTTAGGCATTTGGAACCAAATAAGAGTTGTGATTTGAGAAAATCCAAAGAAGGAAAACCTTCTAATGAAAAAACAGCTTTAGCTGCTATTAAATCACTGTCTTCCTGATTTTTGATTTTTTGATTTGAAGCTCTATCTGCCATTCAGATTCTTCCTTTGGCATCAGCATCCCCACTTCATTTGTGGTCTAATCACAGGCACATCACACACTGCATGACTTGTGCCCGGTGATGGACATTGTAAGCAGCATTACAAGGCCCAAGGCATTTAGATCACCTCTGCCATTTGGGGCTTTTACCTGTCTTGCTGACAGAGAGATCCCTGTGAGGAGGAACTCAACAACTTCCAACCGAAAATGTCACGAGGGGTCTGTTCTGAATTAATCGCGTATTGGCACCTGTCTCTCCTGCAGCCCAAAGAGAAGCAGCCAGTGCCCATGATGATGGCTATGTGGGCCCTTAATATTCACAGGTAAGTGTCAGTGATATTGGCAGCACTGCTTGGTGTCCCATAGCCCTGTTGTCCTCACCCTAGGGCAATTTGAAATCCGGCATTATTTATCTCTTGAGGTATTAGACCCTGTTTGCCACTGAAATCTCATGTTTTTGTCAACAGGTGGGGACCAAGGCTGTGAGGACAGACAGCCAGAGGCACAGGGGAGCCTGTGAGAGCCGGAGCAGTCCTTTCCCAGAGCTCCCCTGTGCACAGCGTGGCAGCAGCAGTGTCCCGCTGCAGGGCAGTGGGAGGGGAAGCAGCACTGAGGGACTCTCAGGTACCACAGGGGTGGCACTGCACAGCCACCAGAGCCAGCAGCTCTTTGTGACCTCTCCCCTGCAAGTGCTTCCATGCAAGAACTCCTGAGCTGCTAACAACAACAGCTCCACTGAACCTACGGCTGCATGGACACCAGCACATCATCCCTTCTTCCATCCCTGGCCTTCCCAGAGCTTGTCAGGAAGCTCAGGGCCCATTACCCACACCCTCCACAGACGAGCCTCTCCCGACAGTGAGCTCCACTGCCTGTGTGTCTCTGCTTACACAACACACCCAGGTACTCTGCTTCCTTCCTGAGGAGTGGGATGTTCTTTGAACTGATACAAGATTCGATGCGCCGTGTTTGTAGCACATATTGGATGAACTCTAATTTGCAGGAAGTCTTTACAAGTGGAAAACCCTGCTAAAACACATATTATTGAATGGATACCTTGCTGTGCTTGGATCAATGAAGCTTATACTGTGGCTTAGGTCTAATCTTACGACAATTCAGCAATTGAATCCCCTTATGTTAGGCTACTGGCAATGTTGCAGGATGCATTTTGTATCTGCTGATTAACTGTGTTCAGTTTGTGCTGAAAATGAAAAAGAAATCAATGAAAACACTTAAGAAAACTAAAACATGGTCGTATCAAAAACCAAAAAGAAGAAACAGCCCTGTAAATTCGGTAGTGAAATTGGAGATTTCTCTGAATTAGCATCTTTTTCTTGGTATCCTGGAACGATTCCTAGGTCACCACACTGAAAATTTAATTTTTAAACGCTTAGGGCTTAAACTCTTAAAATAGCAGCAGCTCCTGACATGTGGTGACTTAATGTAGGACCACTGCAAGATGTCCACGGGAAAGCCATTGACCAGCACACAGGACTGCGATGTCTAAAACGTGGTCAAGAAATGTTTCAGACTGCATTCCTGGAATCATGCAGTTGTGGGGATGGGCACAGGGATGGAGGTGTTTAATGCTCTCCTACACAGCTGTAGGCAGTGAGAGGAGAGAGGTGATCCTAATGTTTCTGCTTAGGGGGAAAAATTTCTATCACATCTCATGCCTTATTAGATGTTGGGAACTACAGAGAGGCAATCTGAGCATATTCCACAGAAAACCAGGCATCGTTAGTTTGGGTTGCTCAGGGAGATACTTGTTATGAGAACAGACCTGAGAATTCAATTCTCCCAGTTAAAGTGTTTTGGAAGTGGTTTTCACTGTTGGATTAATCTCCAAATGGGGAAAAATGTAGACATAGCAGCCTAGATTTTGATCTTGCAAAGCATTGCCAGTGTCTGTCACTTAGTTCTTGCTAAGTGGCTCCATGCAGCTAGGGATACATCTTAGCATGTGTATTTAATGCTTTTGAAAGGTGCTTAGCTGACAGTCTCAGAGGATGACTCCTGGGCACAGTCTGCCTTCAGATATGTGCCAGCTACCCCCCTTGGTATCACAGAGAACTGCCTTGCGTATGAGAGATGTAGGCAACTCACATCTTTCTCCTCTCTCTCCTCTGTTACTTTGGCATATTGGCAACCTTGAACCTTCCCCTTTTTAATTATCACTTCTAATTCTTACGTGATTCTTACATGATTGATCAAAGTGTGCCTACTGGAAGTCAGTGCTGGAACTGCAGCTCTATGAATGCAGTTTGCTTCATCATTTTAATCCTTAGGCTAGTCTCTGCATCCCTTGATGATTTCTGTAATTCTCCCCCAAACACCTCTGCTGAATACATTATTCTGTGTTTGTCTATGTTCTTACACCTTGATCTGATGCAGCGTTATCTCACACTGGATTTGTGTTCTGGTGTTTGTTTTTGTATGTGCATCTCTTCCGCTGCCTTCCAAATGTGTCTGAATTGCTAAGTTCCTGTTCAGAGATTATTGCTTCCCCTCTCACAGATCTGAATTTGCTTCCATTCCTTTGATCTTTGGCTACTATTTTGGCCCACAGATCTGGTTTCCAGGTTCTTTCTGTTTTATTCTGCTATCCAGTGGTGCTCACAGCACCATCCAGATTTGGCTTGGGCAAAAAACCTCCAAGTATCTTGAGCAGCAGACCATCACTGGTATTAAAATTACCAGGGCTTGGCTGTGGGACATGTCTGTATTTTGCTCACCCCAGAGCTGCACTGACAGCTCCTTCTGGTGCCACAGCAGAGGACAGGGCTGGCAGGACATGGGGCGAGGCAGCAGCACCATCCTCCTGCTCCTGCCACGAAAGCAGAAGGTGCTGCCTTCCTGTCCACAAATCTCCTCCTCAGTCCTGGTAATCTCCTTCAGAAGAGCAAGAACTAAATTTGCCTGCGCTTCTGAGAAACAAGGAGCTTTTTTTTTTGATGTCATGAGATTGAAGCACAGTCTGCTCCACACTTTCCTTAATATTCCCCCCTGCCACCTTCTGTTCCCGTTGCTTAGGCTTTGTCATGATTTGAATCATCTGCTTTCTGAGAATAATCAGATTAAAATATTAGTTTTCTACATTTGAGATTTCCTATCCTGACACAGAAAAGAACTGCAAGATGAGGTGGTTCCTCAAAACTGCTATCACAAAGTACTGTATTTCTCCAAGAATGTTGAAATTCATGTTGTCTGTACTCTAAATATCACGTCCATAGATTATTTTAACATTACCATTAAAAGACAATGTCAAGTTCTTCTTATGCTTTACTGATTTTCTAACTTCTTTTCTATTTTAATTTAAGCTAAAAGCTAACCATAGCCTTCCCACTGTTCAAGCTATTGCTTCTCTGCCAGAAAATCATCTTCTGCAAGTGTTATATTTGCAACCTAACAGGACACAAATCAGAAAGGAATTTTTGGTTTTCAGAGTTATGGCCAAAGGTTAATAACTGCAGTTTGTAGTGCCAAATGCTTTTCCCTGTGATGTTACTGTGTGCATGCAAGCAAATCCTGCTTTTCTGACTAGTGGAAAAAAATCAGATAACCTCAAGTGAAAATCATACTAAATCTGAAAAGATGTTAATGTGCTAAGAAGCTGGTGAGGCCTTAGATGAGATGAAAAAAGGCCTCGATTTCTTAAGAAATAAAGATTCAGGTGAAGAAGATGAATAAGGTCCTGTGGATAAAATGGGAAGTAAAGATCTTTCTCTTGTTTCCAATAAAGTGCTGCTAGAGGGTCTCCCAAGAGATTTCTGTAAGTCTATATATTTCAGATTCCTGAAGTTTAGTTGTTTCAGCACAAAAACAAGGAAACAACATAAACCTATGTCACAGCATATCCTTTTTCCTTGGTATCATCTGTCTGAAAACTTTAATGTTGACCAAAATACTGCATCTCCTTATTTGTAGTTTAGTTTAGGTTCATTTTTCACAGAGCTAATGGATTCTTTGAGGCTTGCAAGGCTGAGTGAGCTGGACAGGTGAGGGCTGGCAGAGATCCATGACATGGGTACAACTTAACAGCTTTCCTATAGTTTGATTTTGAATATCATAAAAGCCCAATTTTTATAACAGATTAGTCCATCATATACTTAGTGTAATATTATAGAAACTCTGACTAATTAATTTACATTTTACCAGTAAATGTAGCCACATAGTCACAAACCTCTTCATACATTAAGCAATGCTGACATGAACATTGTTATGTAAGTGTATGTGTCTTTCATTTGGTGCATAAAGAGTAATTTTTATTGTGTTCAACTGCAACAGCCACATTTTTATTAGCTGGTTATAAATTTCCTTAGCACAGGACTTCTCAATTGTTATTAATTGTTCTTATCCTCAAAGAAACAAGCCCATTAGGCTCGAGTGCTGTCTCATCATGGTCTGAAGCTGGAAATGACTCAGCAGCACTCAGACAGGTACAGGCAGCCTGGACTTCCCCTCCATGGTCATATTTATAACCAAAAAGCCAACAACCGAAAGGTAAAAGGGTAACAGAAGGTCTCCTCCAGGGCTGCACCTAAACCCCAAACCACATCAGTGGTGGATGAGGATGAACAGAAACATCTTCTGTTTCCCTGGCAGCTGTTTCACACACCTGGAATTGTGTGTGGACATTTGATGTGGAGGGGCTGTGCTCAGTGCTCCTGTGCTGCAGCTCGGCTTCCTCCCTCTGGGGACTGTCCTGGTGCAAAGGGCAGAGGGCGTTTGTCCCTCCCTGGGGACACTCTGCAGACTGGAAAACTCCTGCTCAGGCATCATAAGATTGCAGGTTGCTGACTGCCCTGCTTTTAATCTCAAAGATGATAATTTTCAGGAAGTGTTTAATGAGCAAGAAACACTCCTGAATTTTTGGAATTAGGTTTAGGTGATTTAATGTAATTCTCGCCTTTCAACGATTGGTTTCAACTTTGCCTTTCATTCTTTCCAGTTGTTCCTTGTCATGTTCTAGTTCAGAAAACATTAAAAGTAACCTTTTCCTAATGTTACAAGATATCAGGAGAGTTGTCTGCCTGAGTAATGGAAGTGTTTAATTTCAAGAGGGGTGCCGTTATCATCTGACTAATACAAAGGAAAGGAATTATGTCCAGAGGCAAGGTCCCTGGACTGGGACTCAGGGACTGTGTTCCCATCTCAACTTCGTGAACTTCTTTCTACTGTTTTCTCTTTTAAGCTTTACTTAGGCTTTAAGTTCTTTAGGGTTAACGCTTTACCATGTACCATGAAACTTTGGGGTCCTGATTTTCACTTGGAATGTCTGGGTACTCTGATAATTGAAAAGAAAAAAAAAACCCTCCAGTCATTGGCTTAATGTGGGAAACAGGCAAGTCACACGGCCCCTGATGCGGACTCACTCCTAAAGGCACTCTGTTCATCATCTCAACATTTTACCACAGTCTGAAGTTGGCTCTTTACATGTTTCTGCACCAGTAAAGTGTGTGTTGAAATTCTCCTCTCCCTCCTAGGGGTGTTATTAGGTTTAACACATTAACATTTATGAGCACTTTTATATGCCTGGATGAAAGTAGCTATAGATATACAGTAATGCTCTGCATTAATGGCGAGGCTTAGCATTAATGAAGCTCTGTGGAGAGGGAAAGGGGGCCCTGCATATGAGATCCAGCCCCTCTGAGGGCAGCACAGACCCAAGGGGATCCCAATCCAGGGATCTGATGCTGGGCAAAGCTCGTGTTCCCGGAGCTGAATGGGACAGGAACAGGCTGGTGAGCGAGGCACACCGTGGTGGGGACTGTGGTGGCACTCAGAGGCAGAAACACCCCCTGACTGTCCTTCCAAGGCACAGAGCACAATCAAAGAGCTCCCGAGCTTCTGCAGCAGGAAGTCTGAAGAGATTTAATTGCTCTAGTTTTAGAACTGGGTAATTGTAGCTGGTCAAAGTGTTTCAGCACTGAAGTAATAATTAACCATGTAGTGCACAGGTTCTCCTGCTGTTGGGCTCTGCAAAACTGATTTCCTTCTTCACTATTAATATGCATTTACAGCAAAATTTATGCCACTGACCTTATGTCTTCATGATCATTTGGGTATAGGAAAAGATGCAAGTCAGAACCCCAGAGGTTAAATGTATCTAACTGCACAACAAAAAAATACCAGCCAGTCTGGGAACTAATTTCGGTTCCTTATGAAGAAGAAAAACCTTCATTGCATGAGATGATTTTTAAATGCCAAGATCATCTATTTAGAAAACTCATTAAAAAAATTTTGTATATCTGAGATCCTAGTTTGTTCAGGTGAGCCTTTTTTCTTGTAAAAAACATATAATGTAGACACTAAATACATTATATGAATTAATTCTTATTTCACATTTCTAAAAATATTCCTGAGAGCACTGTGTAACTACAAGCCCCTGAGAAGAAATTCCTAGTGTAAAATAAGAGTCCAGTTCCTTGAGGAATGAAAGATGTAGCAATAATCTTGGGTAGATGTGGAGCTATGATGCTTTTGAGTAAAATGGCTTCGAGAGAACAAAAAGATCGAGAGAAAGGCAGATTTCATGAAGCTGCCTGGCTATTTGGGACAAATCCTGCAGACACAAGGTATTTAAAAGATGCTTTTGGGTTATGCTGTGGTGGACCCATATTTGAGTCCTATTAGATTAATCCGGGGGTCATCCAAGCCATTGTGAGGCACCTGACAAGTGTGTGTGGGCTGTGTGCCTACAGGAAGCGTTTGGAAAGCACGCAAAGATCCAGCTGAGCACTTTGCTGCCAATGGGATTCATTCATTCAGCAGTGTCACCTGTGTTTCATAAGAGAAAGAGATTGCTCTGAAGAAAGTGGAATATTAGAAAAGTCAGAGTTTGAGCTGACCTTAGGGGTTCGTGTCTTTCATAATATTATGCTTTCATTTATTTTGTTTCAATTCATGTGAGTCTGCCTGCATAGGAAGAAATCCTCCACCAAAAAAAAAAAAAAAAAGTTTTACAGGAGCTATTAGGTCTTCTGCATCATTTAGAATCCCTTCAGCAGCAGAACTGGGCCAATCCCAACCTTTTTGTTATATTTTGGGTCTCTAGAAGCTTGTAATGAAAAGGGCAATTTTCTTATTTCAGCAAATGACCCAAACCCACACTGAAACCCTCACCAGGGAAAGACCAGGCCCTGCATCCAGGAGAAGTGACACTTCTGATGGAGAGTCACCTGAGGCTGCTCATCATTGGAGGCTGCTCTCCTTTGGCAGATCTGCCAATTAGAGATGGCATTCACACTCTGTTATTGCCATTAGCAGACACAGAATATTAAAGAGAGTTTGTTTCGTATATGCAGTTGTCCAGAAATCAAAGTATTGTGAAATATGACAATGAAACAAAAGCTACAGAGTCAAAACATTGTTGAAAATGCTATGTAATACAAATATATATCCAAAGATTCCACACAAGTTCCATCCCAGCATTGCATACAGCAATTCTGCTCGCAAAAAAACTATTAATTTGGAAAAAGAGAGCAGGAAATATCACTCTATTCAGTGAATTGTTCTGCTGAGGAAAAATAACTTATTTAATTAAAGTGAACTGACTAATTTGAAGATGTCTGGAGCTACCTCTGGACAATATTAAGGTGAAGGACAAAATGTATAGTTTATAGGAAACATGGAAAATGATATCTTCTCGGACGATTGGCTAAAAGTATTTGATGTGAAACATGTCTCTTAATGAAATTGTTCCCCAAAATAATGATTACAAGGTGCTTCAGGAAATATTTAAGTCTAATTTAGCTTTATTGCTGGTGTTCTAGGTTAATGAAAAGCATTCCCTAGGCAGCTGCACATTGCCTGCTGTGTTTTTTCTTAATATGAATTTCATGATATAAACTATAAGAATATTAAAAAAACCCCCATGCTACAGGGTCATAATGCACTTACAAGCAGGTGAAACAGGGTTGGCACACAACAACCTGGGTACCTGCTCCAGCACTCCTCTCTGATATCTGTGACATTAGCAGCAGGAAACCAGTACAATTACTTGTGAAGCATTATCTGTGTTCTTCATTTAAGAAAGGAAAAAAAAATTAGGGAAACATCCTAATTAAGGTGCTGAAGCACTGGAGAGCCATTTACCACCCTAACTCCTTCCTGGTGGAGACTTTCTTGCTTGAAATATGGCACACTGCATTATGTCTGTGCACTTTTCAAAGAACACCTCCAAAGATATCTGTAATGCAAAGGTATCTGCATGCATTGATATGGTAATCAAATGTAAATGTCATAGTAGGTTACCTGAGATTATGGATTTTACAACACAATTACATTCCCATTAAATTAATACAGGAATCTTGCATTAGCAAGTCACACTTGCTGGCAAATACCTACTAAATGGTTGCCTGTTACAGTGCAGAAAAATGCAAATTTTGACTGATGTTGAAACACACGGCTTCACTGCAATAGACAAACAATAGCAGATCCAGTTCTCAGTGGTTTGTGGGTTCATTTTTCCTTATCCAATTTCTGTGTTCACAACCTGGGTACCTGATACAGTGACCTGGATTTCAATAAGATTGGAAAAAACCCCAACCAACTCCCAAAAGCAGTCACTGTGAGAATGGCTAAATTTTCACATCCAAGGGGGGAACATTCAAATGATTTATGTGTCAATACCATGCCTTCTTTATCTTCAGTACACGCCTCTAAGTTCCAAATTTAGGTATTTTCCTGACTTAGGATTTTTGCAAATTTAAAGGTGGCACAACTGATTGTCCTGTTTACAGCCTTGAGTCTACCTCTTGGCACATTACAATGTTCCTACATTAATGATTTGTTCCTTCCAGTTGGTGGTGTAGAGCTCTGAGTATTTGGCAGTGAACACACCACCTGTGCTGGGTTACTTTGATACCAAGAGCTGGGATCCTTTTTATTTTTTTCTTACTGCAGCAATGGAAATTGCTACTTTCAGCTTCCTGACTTGCCAGGAAAGATGGAGAAAACCCTGTATCCTGGTGAAAACTCCAGAAGGAATCAGCGTTCTAAAGAACTCCACTCAGAAGCTGTGTCCTTTTCCCAGAACTCTCCAGGACAAATTGGTCATTTGTTTAAGCAGAGCTCTTTGGTACAGTGGGAGACATTGTCACTGTCTAACCCAAAATGCTTCCATAAGAAATGCTGGATGCTCCAGTGACTGAAAAGAGGCTGCTGAAAGTCATGCAGGCCGCTGCAAAATAAAAACAATGTGACGGAAAGTTGGAGCCATTTCCTTGGCTCTGGCAGCTCACAATAACTTTCACAAAGTCAATGCTGCTACACTTAATTACTCTGAGCAAAAAATTTTGGTCCATATTTTCATCAGCCTTTCGAAGCAATGGAATCTTTGTCGCCCACAGCACAGCCTTCATGGTGGCATGGACCAGAATTAACTCTGGCTATGGAAGCAGCCCAGATCGATCGCTGAAGTAAAAAGCCTTGTTACTTACAAAGACAGACTTGCATTAAGTATGCACTAATCATAGGCTGAGACAGAAGAGTCTTTCCTGTAGCTATTGTCAAAGGCAATGAAACAAAGTATTTGTGTAGATTCAGTTCTCATCAGAGATATTAATGCATGCAAAATCTTTTTGGATTCCTTTCTACAGCCACAAACCTTAGCTCAATCCTTAATCTCATGATTTGGCCTCAAACTTAAAAAAAAAAAAAAAAAAGAAAAAGCCAGTCATGTAGCTTTTGCAGCTGTCTGCAACATAATTCATAGTGGAAAATTCATTTCAGCTTGATTTATTGAGGGTGCTCACTTAAATCTTCTGCAGCAGGATAGATTGCATCTCAGTAAAAGGGGCCAAACCAAATGGTATTTGGATGAAGTATAAAGCTTCAGACCCTGACCTGAGCACATTCCTAAGACTCAGTGACTTCATCATCCAGCCATTGCTAAATTAAAGATGAAGAGCGTAGGAAGTTGTGCGTAGCAGATGCAAATGTGTTTTATATAGAATATGCTAACTTCGACTATTTTTTGGTATTGTTTGCACACCCAAGGAACGTAAGATGAATTTGTACAGATTCTCTGTGGGTGTAGGAAATGCACACTCATCTAAAAAAGGAAACTATATACATGAAAATTCAGTTTTCTTGGAATGTAACCAAATTCATCTATGTGAAGTAGACAGTATTTTTGTATATATATATATATATAAATTTTTTTCTTCCAAGTACAAAAAATGATCCATCCTTATCATGAGAACTTCTCAAGAGATCCACTATATGAATTAAATAGTAGCAAAATTCCTAAATTACATGAAAAATTCTGTGGTGATGTCCTTGTAGGACAAAGACTGAAAGTTTGTAAAGACGAAGATGAATAAGTTTATAAGAAAGAAAAAAAGTTTTAATGTCTGTTCTGGAATGGAAAAGAATTGGAAAAAATCTCCTGTATGCTGAGAAAGAGGTGAAACAGAAAGAAAACTTGAAAGCTGCCTCATACAGCAAGTAACACTACCTGTGATCTGCATTTTAAGAGCATCTTCAGAAAGAACCAAGTCAAAACAAGGATTATCAATACAAAAGTATCATCAACAAGGACGAAATCTTATGGGCCTTCTCCATGCTTAGACAAAGAGAAATAAATGTGCAAGTAGGAGGCTGAGAGAGGATTATGACATTACATGGAATGATTATGCTTTTATTTCCACAGGTAATCAAATGGAGAAACAATCAAGTCAAACTCAAGATATCCTTGTTTCTTTTTGCCCTTTGTCTGTCACTCTGATGAGGACATTACAAATCAACAAGTGATGAAAAATAACAGTGCACAAGGTATTCCTCCATCCAGTGTCAGAACTGCCAATCTGTGCTTATTTGTGTGGGGGTTGTGAACAACAAAACAGGGACCATGAGCATGGTCTGGATTTGTGAACAGACACAAAGGGCCTCCACTCAAAGAAATGAGAACATTTAAAGAATGGCTGCTAAAAGGGTAAAACACGAAATCATGTCATTCATGAAAAGCCATTCAGTGGTGAAACAGCATTGTAGTTTACTGTGGCAGTGAATGGCGCAGCTCTCACCTTTCTTCACATACTGCTTTTAATCCACTATTATTTCAAGTGCCATTGTCCAAAAAGCCCTGACCTAATGTTTCAGGGTGACACTGGAGTGCTTGGGACATCTTTTCCACTTTTATTTTTTGATATATATGTGTTAAATCATTCTTAACTCTTGCTAACAAAGAGTTGATATTTTTTCCTATTTCTATATGGAGGCCTAGCTCGTGTCTTCTTTTTTTTTTTAATACAAGCACATACACTTTCACTCATTGTACTTGACCTAAACCGTCTATTTTTATTTAACACTTTATTTATGTATAAAATTTACTATATCAAGATATTATAAGTCAATAGGAGAAGCATTTACATTATAATGAGCATGCAGCTATTTCAACCTGATTGACCTTGTTACAGCTTGTCGTTCAATTTCTTAATTAAAAAGATGCAATTTTGTTTCTGTAGCGCACCCAAGGAAGATGAAATTCTGAGCCAAAAATAAACCAAACCTCTTCTGGAACTTATAACGAAATCTCTTATCATATTCCAATGTGAAAGGTCATTGATTTACTGCCTCTGACAAATTCTTACCCTCATTAATATTTTCCTTTACTATAGGGATAGAGTTCTGAGACTTGGACAAAACAAGAAAGGTCGTAAAGTAGAGCATCATTCTTTCACTCTTTTGAGAATCTACTGAAGTCCTCAGAGAAGCAAGTTATTTAAGAATGTGCTTAAATGTCCCTTGTCAGTAAAGAACATCAGCACATTCTTCTCTTTGCTTGGAGATTTAGGTATCTTTTTACTGTACTTGGCTAAACTGAGGAATCATTCTAAATTCAGAGACAGAGCACAATTTGTACTGTAAGAAGACAGGGAAATATAAATACAAATTCCAATTTCCTCATAAGGAGGAATTTTAGCGTTATTTGTTGTCTCCATTTAGCAGGAATGAAAATAGACCATTTATGCAAAAATGCTGCTTTGACAGTGGTGCTTTGCAGTGAGGATTGCTCCTTGAGCTTTCCTTTCCAGAATTTGATACCTAGGAAGGGTCCTACCTTTGTGGTGGTAAGTTCTGAAAAGCAGCTGCCAGGGTTCCTATTGCAATGGTTTTAGGAACAGCAATTGGTTGAAACCCCATCAGTTTTGGGTTTCAAGGAGCAAAGGATATGCTGCAATTGTTTTACCTAATTCAGCCAAGCTCAGCAGTGTTCAGTAGGTGATGCCAAAGAGGTGTTACAGAGGTTGTGACCAGTTCCATTGTTAAGGCTCTATTACTGTCTGCTTAATTTTATAATAATTTTACAAAAATTAATGCAAGACACTAAATCAAGCATTGCACTTGCAGTTTCAAAATAATCTCAGGATTGTAAAAGTTTACATGTGTTAATAATAACTTCGCCAACCCAATCTAAACACAAGCAAGTGTAACATCACCTGGCACATGAAATTCCAGATCTGAGTGAAAGCCCTCAGAAATCGACGGCAGTAAGTCTGTCTGCTGCCATCAGCCAGCTTGCCAAACACCAAACCAAATCTGGGTCACTCTGAAAGCTGGTTTTGTCTGGTTTCTCCCGGAAAACTGCATTGTGGCACTTTTAATTTTTCCCCGAGTCAATTAAAAAATGAATGCAAGAGGAAGGACTTTTTGCTGAGAGAAGTATCTTCTTGATCTTAGATGATAATAGACTTAATGACTCATTTCATTAGCTGACACTGCTCCGAATGGCTTTAGTTAAGAAGCTATCAATCGCTGCTGGAAATTCAGCTTCAAGTATTTGTCTGCAAACAGTTAAGAGCCAAGATGGATGGCAGGAGATGGAGAGGAAGGACATGGCAGGAGGTGCCATGGTTTTGTAGAGCCTGTTGTCTGCAACCAGCTGTCCATTGCCCAGCCCATTCCACAGGCTGTCCGCAGGGATTTCCTGCAGAGCACAAACCGAGGAAGGGACCTTTGCCTTGGGGCTGCACCTACAAAGCTGAGAACTCTCCAACACTGAGCATTCCGTTCCAGCAAAGGGACACCTCGTCAGCCACTGTCACTGAGTGACACTGAGTGACGTCCAATTCATCCTTGCCACTAGATGACAGCACAGCAACACACATCTAGGAAGGAACAAGTATTTTGCTACGGGTTAAGAATTCCTGGGGAAACAGGTCTCAGGAATTTTAGGAGTAGCCCCATGGAGGCAAGAGATGACATGAAATTTCTGTGTCTTTGGACTTTCCCATCCAACATGGACGATGAGAAGGAACTTGCATGACGTGTGTGCTGCTGAGCAGGACAAAAGCTAACGTGCACTGGGATGCTCTGCAGCTGGATGGGCTCCTGATGTTTGTACAGGTAGAGCAGAAAGTAGGAGAATGCGGTGGCCACAACCCTCAGTGCTGTAACACAGACATGGCCACTAAATCCAAATGCCCAAGGAAGGTATTTGGTACAAGAAGAAATTATGGGCATCCTTTTGAGATCAGATGACTTATTTTAGTTTAACAAGCCTTTTCTCAGTGCTGATCTGGGAACTTCAGGGATAGAGTAGACCTTCAGCTGACAATGAAAACTAGAGAACGCTGCTACTGATGAATGCTTTTGGCTGGAAAACATCAATAATTCTGCCATTATTTCATGCACACTTCTTGACACACTCAGAATTTCTGGTAAAACACTTAACTTTTGTCAGATGTTCCGATGAGAAATTAAAGATAATTAAGGGAAAAAACCTATGAGTTAAATTTCATGAACATTAATTCTGGAGAGTTGACCCAAGCAAAAGTCTTTCTTCTCTTTTTCGCTACTCCAAGTTACACTATTCTTCCAAAAAGAGAAAGAAGAGGGCTACTACACAAATGGGTGCCTGCTCCAAACTGCTATAATCCAGTCCAGTCCCTGTGCTCAGTGCAGGGAGGTGGAATACACGATCTGTTGAGATCCTTTTCAATCCCAGCTTGCTTTCTTGAGCCATTGTAGTCCTTGAGTTTGAATCAATACAATATTTAATTATATTAATTCTTCACTCCCAGAGAAAGAAGGTCAAAGAGTAGGTCAATATTCCTGTGCTGCAAGACAGGGCTCTACACCAGACTCTAAGGAAAAGGGTCTCTCGTGGTGGAATAATCTGGAAGTAATTAACTGTTCCTTCAAATGAAGTCTTGGGCTGGCTTCCCATACTTGTGCAACCACCCTCCCTTCAAGATATTCTGGGGTCGCTCCCAGTCTCTTTACTCTCTTCTTCCCTTTCCCAGAAATTTCTGAACATAAGATTTCCTTTGCTTGTCAAAAAATATGGTACATTCCTGTGAAAACTTTTGCTTTTGAAAACCCTGCTTTTCCAAGAAACAGTCTTGTTTCCAAATTTTTTCCAATCAACAGATGGAGAGAAGGTTTATGGTTTCCTGTATGGCAAAAAAAAATAAAAAGCAAACCAACAAACAAACAAAAAAAAAAAAAACCACAAAAAACCCCCAAAAACAAAAAAAAACCTGAGGATTTAATTTCAGTGTAACATTTTAAAACCCCAGTAAAAAAAATTGTCCTGCTTATCTGTCCTTTCGTAAAGGCACACATGTCTAATCCTGAATTACTAGAGCGCTTTCCTCCACGTTTGATCAGTCCCTGATAATTACTGCTACTGCATGTATGTAGGTATTCACCACATAGAAGTAGTGACACAACAGGACTGCAAGATATATCATTTTGTGACCAATTCTTTAACATATTTACAATTTTCCTCGTAATTCTGCTTTCTTTCAAAGGGTAAGGAGAAATTACAGCCCGCTGAGAAAAGGAGGAGAGAATAGTTGTGTGTGGGCAGAGAATAAGTGTATTCCAGGATTTTGTGACTTTTTCTTTCATCTATTTCTTTCTATTTGATAATAAAACTGGTTGATTCCATACAGGGACTACTTTATCATTGGCAAAAAATGTGTAGGAGAAAAAAACCCCAAGCATGCCATTAATTGCTTATAAATATATGCTCTGAACACTAGCAATCAGCCTTCAGGATTTCTAACCTCTAAGTTCTGTTCAATTCCTTCATTTGAATAAAATTATCAACTTGTATCTTTTCTAGCATGATTAAACACATCGCTTGCAGGCAGGTTATGATTAAATAGGAAAGATTTGCATTTTTTGAGATACACAGTCTGCGTGTCTCTCTGTAGGTGTGTCTGCACATATCCATGCCCCCCATAAACCTCCACGTGTGAAGGGCGTGTGTGCCCATGGGCACACACCATGAATGTGTGTGCCCATGTCTGCCTGTAAACAGGGGAGTGTGGAGCAGAAAAAAGAAACCAACTCTAAGTTAGATGGAATTATCTAAATGTTCAGGCCAGATTCTTCAATCTTCTGCATCCAGTTGCATCCACTGTGACATCCTTAAGAATATAGTACTGGATTTCTCAGGGAAGTTTAAGACCCAAGATGCTGAGCCTTTCTCACCCTTCCAAGCACATAGCTTAAGGAGCTCATCTGGAGGTTGTTATTTCTTTCCTAGAAGACCTGTGTTTTAGAAGCAAGTAGGAATAAAAAAGAAACTTTCTCAGCTTGCTGAAAGCTTTTTCTTTGAGCAGTCATGCCTTGCATACATATGGTTGCACCTGCAAACACTATAGGCATATTTGTGCAGGCCTGCTGAAAAGCTGGCCATAAAAGTAATTTTCCCCAAAGCCATGACTATAAAAAAAAAATTCCTTACCAAAATGTTACATGCTTTTAAATCTGTTTTTATTTTCCTTACTTATTATTTGCTGTCATTCCCCCTCCTGCCTGCAGAGTACCAATCAGGCTGTGCTTGAGAAATACACAAACATCCTCTCATGCTATGGTCTGATGCTGTAATGTGTTCTGGTAGTGCAACAATAAATGAGAAAATTAAGTGCCAGCAGTACAAGATATCAGTATACAATAGGAAAGACCACACGAGGAATTGAAGAAAGGGGAATATCTCGTGTCTGCTCAGTGGTAATTGGCGAGAAGGAGGGCACTTCTGCTGATCACATGCCTGCCTGTGGCAACTGAGTCTGAACGTCACTTCTCCATCACTTGGCTGGTCTAACACTGATGCAACACCACTGTGGAATAAGACCAACTGACATTGGTAAAAAAGGGCAAAATTAAGCCTCCTCTAACTAAACATCATCCTGTCGATCTTTTCCTCACAGTCTCTAGCTTTGCTCTGCCTGTGGTCAATTAAGTAGGAGGCTTCTTGTCCCTAGAAGGACATTGAATTTGTCATTGCTGTTCATCCTGCAGTTCCAGCTGTCAGTCAGCTTCGAGAGCTGCACTGTCACTAATGGTCCCAGAGGGCCAAAATGCACAGAAAGGCCATGTCACCATTTGCACTTGCACTTCTATCATGAGAATCAGGAGTTTGTCATGTTAATAAGATTATGGTAAGAAGAATGCTATCTAAGCATGACAAATTCTAATGTCATAGGATCCACACTGTTAGACAGCACAGCTTCTGTCTTCATTCATGGACTTGCATTACAGCTCTGCTGAGAGACTCTACTGTACTCCTCAGCAGAGACACTTGGCATGTAAATAGCAGGACAGACAAAAGAGAGGAAAAAGAAGAATCTTCATTCTAGTCAGACCTTCTGGGTCCCCATGAGATTAAATGATCTGTCCAAGGCTGCACAAATAGTTTGTGGCAGTGCCAATTTTCTGTATTTCATAGTCATTTGTAAACCTCTGTGCTACACAACCAACAAGTTTTCAAGTTGCCTTTTGATCTCTATTTCATGCTGAGGTCCTTTGCCTTGAAATAAGGTCATGACTATTCAACTCTGAGGAAGTTTGGTGCCTCTTACAGTAGCTACCACACCTGGGAAATACTGAGCAGTTTCATTTTCTGGTTCATGTCCCTCACAGTTCTGCCCACCTGGACTGCAGCACAGTGGTGAGACACCAATTTACCCTTCATGCATTCTCCCTGGCTTTGCAACCTACTGGTGTAAATGGGATTGTGTCTTTTGTCTTCTGCTATCTGTGAGTCTGTCATTACTCAACAGAAGTCAATGATCCTTAATAGCAAAAGAAAAGCAAAATTAACCTCATTTATAATGGGACTTTAAAAAGATAGGAAGACTGATAATGTTAAGGACTAAGAGTAGTTTTTAAAATTTGTTTGGTAGTCACAAAGCAAAAATATTTCAGAAAAGTCATGTATGCTGTAATACTGCTGATTTCAGGAAAATTGTGCCAAGTATATTTCACCCATTTACTTCTCTTATGTGAGGGGTAAGGGATACTCAAAATGGACAAAGTCAGAAAGGACTAAAGCAATCACAGATAATTCAGATAAAAGAAGCTTAACTCTACAGTTGATTAGGAAGTTGAAATGGCTATAGTTGGACAAGAAAAATCCAGAATTATTTTGGTACTTGCATGGACTGCACTTAGAATGTTTGGGAATGGCATCCATAAGGTGCTAAAATTCTCTAATAAGCCAAATGTGTATTTGGGTATGTTGGAAAATCAGTTGAAAAGACTAAGAAAAGGTGGTTACACATATGTGGCAATGCTAG
This sequence comes from Acanthiza pusilla, assembly GCA_036630365.1. NCBI lineage: Eukaryota > Metazoa > Chordata > Aves > Passeriformes > Acanthizidae > Acanthiza > Acanthiza pusilla. The sequence goes on from JAXCHO010000001.1 coordinate 8,001,159, forward strand.
CATGACAGATGGTATTTGTTTTATTTATGTCTTCACAACTGTGTTTATGTTCTTTCAAGAAGCCTGTCTGGGTGGAGTCTTGCAGAGAGGTTGTGCAGGCTCCTTCCTCAGGGAAGCTGTTGAGTGTGTTGAGACAGAAACAACTCCAGGCTTCATGGGGCCAGCAAAAGAGACAGAGAATGAAGATGATGCCTTGAAGCTCATGCAAAGACACTGCAGAAATGAGGGGGGTGAAGTCAGGCCAATCTGACAAGAGATGTTCCCTTCCAAGGAACAAGAAAACAGAATTCACTCAGTGACCTAGGAAGTCATTGAGTTAAGTGGAAGGAACCAACCACCTGCAAGGACACAGGGACATGGGACAGCTGTGTACAAAACCTTGTAATGCAGTTCTGTCTTCCCCTGCTGTTTTAAATAATATTTAATTTGAAAGTTTCATTTCTCGTTTTTCTTCAAGTAAAAGTTGGCTTTTCTGAATTTAAAACCATTCTGTCTTCACAGGGGTGAAGGTCTAGGCACATCAAGTGTAGTGCTTGGTTGACACTGTCCTGGCAATGGTCAAAATACAAAAAGTGTTAAGACAACCTAATTTAATGCAAACACCTATTAAACATTTTCTCACTTCCTGGGAAAACAGAAAGCAGTGGAAATCTTCTAGTGATAATGAATCCTTGAATTACAGTTTTGGTCTTTAATCCTTTCTTTCAAGAACAACGAATTGCATTTAGAAAAAATAACTACAGTAGGTAATATGCTTCAGGAAAAGACACACTCTCCTAACAGAAGTTTGGTTTTTGCCAGATGTTGAGCTTTGGCTCAACTGAATTTTCTCTTAGAACACAGTTCCATCTCCAGCTAAGTCTCTGAGCACATCACTAAGATACTGCTTTTTCTGTTCAGTTCCTCAGATAACTGCTTCAGGTGCTTTTTGGCTACTGTAAAATAGAACTCCTCTGTGGTGAAAAGATTTTGGTTTTATTTTTCAAGACATTCCCAGGAGAATGGGACCATTCAGCTGTCAGTTCCTGTTAGGTAAACAGCAAATCTTGGACCTCAGTGCAGAAGCCTCTCACTGCTACCACTGCGTAGAGGATAATGCAAGCAATTTATACTTTCCATTTATGTTAATAGGGGCTTATTAAAAATTCATCTGAACAACTGAAGCTGGTAGAATCCCCCTGAACATTAAATAATTAATAAGTCTTCCACAAAGGTGACCTAGGCTCAGCATGCAATACCTATTTTTTTGGCTTAGCATGGGAGTTTCTTGTTCCCTGCTAGAGGAAATAACCAGAGTCCCTATGGCACTGCCAGGGAATAACTAGGTATCTTCCAAAGCTACATTATTGACTTGGACACTGCCAAATGTAACTGATGGTAAATGCCAGGGAGAGAAAAAATTATTTCTTAATTTCCATTCTCTTCTGACACTTTCCCCCCTCAGAACATTGCAGATGTGAGGGGCTGGCTCTCTGCTTCAGATCCCTTTGCACAAAAGAGAGTGAGAAGCAGCAGTGGTGTCGCTACCTTCTATCTGGTGATCATTAGAGCAGGAAGGATATGAAAAATACAGACTCAAATATCATTTTAGCTTCAGAAGATTTTAAGACAAATCTTCATCCTTCTGTTTTCCTGCAGCCTGGTTGATTTTTAAAGTTGATCTCAGTTTTGACTGTTGTAATTTCTATTTAATTAATATACTTAATTCAAAAATATAAAGTCATTGGAGAAAGAACCCAAGACTCTTCACTTCCCAAGTGAAAAGACAGATTTTATTTGCAGTGACTCTTTTTATCTCTCTCTAAATACAAATATATTGAATTTTCAATTAATATTAATTTTTTTCCATGAAGTGAGCTATGAGTGCAAGAGATGAGTATTCTCTCTTAGAATAATCAATAATTGGGTTTTGAGGACAACATGATGGAATTTGCAGGGTCAAGTCACTCAATATGGATCTGTCACATCTCCAATTTGTGCACTCAAAGATTTCAGCAAAATTGAGACAAACTCTGAACTCTTCCACACTGGCAAAAGGCATTTCTGATCATGATCAATTACTTCTTGGCTGTTTATGATCATGATCAATTACTGGTGGACAAGTTTTACAGTTATAGACTCCAAGTGGTAACCGAAGAGTGAATCTGAGGATTAAATGTGGTGTGAGTGTCTAAACCCTCTCTTAGTCACCTCTAAAGAGGTGTCTAAGGCCAGTGTAAGCATTTTAGAAGATCTTGCTCTTACTGAATAGTTCTCAGACGAATAGTTAGGTCTGTAAAAAGGTATAATTCTGTGCTTTTCATAAGCCATGTATGTGTAAATCCAGTAATTCCACTTGTACCAGCTGACAAAAGAGGGACACCTTCATTTCAGTTCTATAGAATGGGACTTATAAATTATATAACTTTTTAATATATTATAGTTAGAACAATGGTAAAAAATGCAGGAATTTTAATGAGCAATGAAGGTCTGAAGTCTGTTAGAACTATACAAAACAATAGTAACTTTTATGGCTGTGCAAGTTAAATTATTTGTGCAACTGGGATTCCAAGGTATTGATCAGCTAATCCGGTCCTCCAGTGTGTTACCTTTTTTCATTCCATAAAACTTAAGTATCCATAGTCCTTTCACAGTAATTTTAAAACTGAACATGGAAATGTATTCCCCCTTCAAAGAGGCTTCAATTACTAATTCTGTTGGTTTGACAGAGCAATGATGGTGAAGTAACTCAGGAAGTGCTGAATCTGAGCCTGCCACAACAATCAGAGTGTTTTTGGACTGCCAGACAAATCAGTCTTAACAGCATATGTTCATTCCAGAGTCTCGACAAGTCTACAAGGATGCAATAGATATTTTCTTACTGTTACCAACTTTGTGTCAATCACCAAACACATGAAATTGTAATGGCTACATATTTGAGAGGACACATATCTGGACAAAGAGGATTGGAACATTAAATAAAACAATTGTTAGCATGGGAAATTACGGCACAAAATATCTATTGGGCTGAGGGCTGTTATAAATAGACAAAAAGTGGCCATTGGTGACCTTTTAAAATTCAGACTAGCAGACTCCCCTATTATAACCTATTTATTAGGCACAGGAAGAATCTATCTGCTTAGCAGAGGAAAAGAATTCTTATTTGTTCCTCACATAACCTGGTTTTGAAATGCCTCTGTGACAGTTCTGTCTCCTGGCTTTGCTCCTATATAGCAATCAAAACAAAAGATGATACAAAACTATAGAATTTATATATTAACAGCGTACTGTTTCTATAACGGGAATTGTTTTGAGTGACTTTAATGCTCCTTAAGAGCTCCCTTTATCAGTAGAGCAGCCAGTGGAGCCACATAGTCCATGGGAGACCAAACAGTAACCTGGATCCCCGAAAGAGAGGGACAGCCCCTGTGGAAATGAGTAAGTTGCTCTCCTGAGTAAGTCTTTTTCCCCCTCAGCCCCTCTTTTAGACTGTGATCGTTAGCTGTGTGCTTCTCAGAGGAGTCTGCTTCTCTCTATCTGAGCACAAAGGTAACTTTAATACTTCTGTCTCACCTTGAATTCTATCCTATTACAGCATCCTTGAAATCTATCAGGGAAAACAAACCTAATTCCTCATAATTGCTCTGCATCAAAAGCTCTCTCATAAGCTGGAACTACCCTGACTTCCTGCACTGCACCCTTCCAGGACTGATAGCATCCCATACTTGATAAGGTAATCAAAGCTGACTGCAATACTGCAGGTAGAACTAGATTTTATAGACTATGTCTTTTCATTAGTATTCTCTGTGTTGGCATTTTCCTCCTTCTATGGATGCATTTCTGCAAGTGTGGCTTTTTTTCCAAATCACTGGGATGATGACTTCAAGTAGTTATTGAAAATAGCCCTTATCTATTCTTTTTCTGGTCAGTATTCTGCACAACTTTTCTTTTTAATAAGTACTTCCTAGTTCCTTATCCAAGTCCAAATTACCTGTATTGTTGGAGACCCTGAATGTCAGTTGCTCCTAATTCAAATACAGTTCATATCCCTTGGTAAAAGCCTGTGAATGCCCTGTGGTTCCCCAGCTAGGCAGCCTTCCATTATATACCCACAGGCTCATAAGAGTTGCACATCCTGATACTCCTGGCTGATGAGCAAGGAGACAAAGAGGAAATCATTTTACTTTGTCAGACAATGTCTAGGTCTCGGTGTTATTATTACTGAGCCTGCACTCTTTCTTCCTTGCTGTGAGAGGCAACTTTTTTCTTTAAAGAAACTAACATCTAAACAGATGAGATAAAGGATGGAGAAAGGAAGAATACATTATCCATTTTATAGATAAGTAACAAAGGTACAGGGAAAGTAAGATACACTCCTGTGGTCACACAGGAGGTCTTTGGCACAGGCGTGTTCCAAACAAAGCCTTTGCTCTTTAGTGAGGAGTCTATGAACTGTGAGTTGCAAGGATGTTAAAGCTCTTTTGTTAAATCACATTTTCTCTTTTAAGCAACTTACAGCAGGGCTTTTTATGGGAATCTTCTATGATCTAATTAATCATCTCCAGACTCATCACTGCAGATTCAGTACCTGTATTTTTATCAAGCTGGCATTTAGTTTGCGATTTTTTGGTTTTGCCTATGATGAACCCTACCTGAATTCATCCAGGTTCTTTGTTTTGTTTTTATTAGAGTTCCCCATCTCCTAGTCGCTGGCCAGAGTCCTTGGTTGCATTAATACACTGTTCACCACATGTGCAGCAGGTTCCTGAGCCAGGTAACTCATCTGTGCACACACTGAGCACATGTAATGCTGCTGGTGCAGCCTGGCTGTACCTGCACTAAACCTGGGATGAACTCTGAGTGTGGACAGAGTTCCCACTGAGCTCTGTATGGTGAGAAAGGAGTAAAACTTATCTCAGCCTACATTGAGTCTACACGGGGCAACACCATCCTTTAACCCATATTAGGATATCTCTGTCCAGCAAATGAATTGGTTTTATCCAGGATGGGGTTAGGCAAGAATCGAGTGTGTACATGGTGAGGACAATGGGGAGGCTTTGACTGAGGGAGGAATCCCCACAGCAGTGCAGCTAATGCTGATTGAATCCTTCCAGTCAGCACAGGATTACTTTTGGTTGGTTCTAGAATGGCCTTTTCCCTAGACCTCACAGATGTCACCAGAAATGATTAGGAGAGGACAGCCATGAAAATCGTTCTAATGCCATCATTCCTCCTGTATTCCCTTCCTGGTTTGTCCCAGATTTAGAGCATGGCCTGAAAACAACCATTAGACAGGACAAACAATTGCCAAACACTTTCAATAATCTGCATTGTTAGACATGATCTGAGTCTCCAGGGATTTCTCTGTTCCAGAGGCCAAGGCTACCAGGATGGGTCAGAAGCAAAGACAGAGCTGCTTCAGAGTAGCTTCATTTGGCAATGGCAAGAGTCAGGGACAAATGGCAACGTGCAGTATGAAAGAGACAAAACCACAACTGTGCTCTTCTCAGGGAACACTTTCTCTCTTGGATGCATGGTTAAAAATGAGATTAAATTTGCATGTGTGCTTATGATCCCCAGAGTGCATCAGGGCCTTTCTGTACTATGGAAGCACAGAATAGAAGAGCAGTCACAAAAAAACCTACACCAGAGACAGAAATTACTTTGCTGCTCCAGGATTAAGTGTATTCATCACATCACCTTAGCTAGAATTTTTGAGGCTTGGTTTCCTTTGTTTGGCTGCTTTGCATGAATATGAAAGGATGATTTGGGGAGTAAGAAAAAGTGTCTCTTAAGAAACAGAAACACAAAGAAAGAAACCTTTTGTTTGCAAGTGCACCAGACCTTATAGAAGTATATAATCCATGGATCATTGGCACGATCAACTGTAATGGCTCCAAAAGAGCCATTGTGTTAATGTGGCCGATGAGCATGAGCACTGCCTCTGCATACTAAAAATCCTCATGAAAATTTAAGAAACATGCAGATAGTGGATAAGTGCAGCATATAGTTGTTTTTAAAAATTGAGAACACAGCACTGTAAGTTTCATCAGAATGCAGAATAAGGCACCAGCAAAATGTAACTTTAGTAATATCTGATTTTTTTTTTCAGATGAAGTAACTGATTTTTTGACAAAAGAAATGAAGCAGGTCTCATTCATCTGGACTTCATAAAGGGTTTTGATATAATACCATTTGGGAAATTACTAGTTAAGCAAGAGAAGTTAGGGAATGGTAGAGGAAATCTAAAGTAGGCAAGGAAGTATCAAAAGGAGAGATAACAATTTAAAGGGAAAGCATTGCAATGAAAAGAGCATGCTAATGGAGTCCTTAAAAGACTCATTTAATATTTTCATTAATGAGCATGACACAGAAAGGAAAATGTGGTAATGAAATTTCCTCAAAACAGAAAACAGGGAGAGATAATGCAGAATAGGACTAGAATAACGTGGGTCAACTTAGATGATGTGATGATCTCAGAAATACAAATAGAAGGGCATTTGGTATTGCACACTGCAAAGCCATGGGTTCAGAGATGGAAAGGAGGGGTTTTGCTTTTAATTGGTGAAAGTCTACAAAAGGACACTGCAAGACAACTGTACAGACCAATGTGAAATAGAAGAGAGAAAATTTCTTCTTAGGATGCATCAGGAAGGTATGGGAAAGAGTATTGCATTTAGACAGTGATGTAAGACCTGATCTTGAATATGACTGAGAATTACAGGCTGAAAGAACAGGATTACTAATGTGATTAAAGAAAATGGATAGAATTTGACTTGTCTAGACAAAAAACCAAAGGCTGGGAAAGATTCTGATTAATGTCTGCCAGCACTGAAGAGAGGTAAACACCTGACACAGAGGGTAACTATTTAAAAGTATTGCTAATAATGGAGAGTTTCACATGGGCAATCTATTCGTTTTAGCTGGAAATTAAAAGATTCTGGCTATTGAAGGAGTGACATACTGGAACAACTTCCAAGAGGAATAAGTGTCAAACCTCCAGTGGTCTCTAATAATGGACATGAACAATGTACGAATGGGATGAACAGACACACAGTTACTAACTCAGATTTATGTCACATCTTGTATCACTTTGCATAAGAACTGGTATTGCTTTCCATCCTACCAAGTTATATTGGCACTGAACTTGTGCTTTAAAACAAATGTGTAATTTTAAGTAATTTTATTTTTAGCCCCTTGATTGTTTCTTTTTATAATCTTTGTGCTTTAACTTTTCAGTTTCTACAAATTTGTAGCTAAATTTTCTGTTTTATTGTGCAAATCTGTTTATCTCCAAAGCTTAATCTGGGTTGAGTTTTTTGACAGTCATAAACTTTTGATTTTATTCAGCAATGACTAACACTGAATGACATTAAGGAAGTAGAGAGAGATGGACAGAGACAGAATTTAGAGCCTCAAAAGAGGCTGATGTTGCTGTGTATTAAATGATACGGTATTAGTTACATATTTACTATCACATTCGGCATGGCAGGAAAAAGGAACTTGCTTGAAATTCTCTGGTTTTTACCTTTTTCTGCTTCCTAAGATTTATCCCTCTTCAATCCTTTGGTACCTAACCTTTTTTCTGCGAGGTCTCAAAGATGTCTGTCAGATCCATCTCAGTCAATTCCTAAAGATCCTTTGGTTGAATATGATTTAGATCTTCTGAATAATAAATATTTAAATTATCTAAATATTCTTTTACTTGCTTTTATTAATTCTGCTGCTAGATATTCCCAAAGCCTCATTAATATTTATCTCACTGAGCTCCATGCTTTCCTTTTCTTTTATATTAAGTATAGGGAAAAAATGTAGATGTTGAGCAATTCTTTTTCTCTCTGGCCAGTATCAGTTGACCTTCCTTTTGATTTAGGAGATATTTGTTTTCTTTTATCCACAGTGTATTTATTCTCTTCATATCTTCTCCCAGGTTACTCCATTAACTTGAATTCTATTTTGTCCTCTCCTGTCCTTATTATTTCTATATTTCTGTATTACAGATGTAGCTGCTCGTATTTTTAGCTCTCATCTATTATGTGTTCTTTTCCTCCTGTCAGTTTGTAAATGGACAGTGTTGCCATATTTATGACTAAAGGATTTTCTATGTAGAACTCATAGATTGCCTCATAAAAATATTAAAAGATGTGCTTTATATATTTTTCATACACGCAGCTATATAAGAATAATGCCTGTTCATTTTTACTGATTTGAAATAATGGAATTTGAAATAGCAATTTAAGGAGGGTCGTTGGATGCAGGTGTTTGAATATGAAAACAGTGATTAAATGCTGGCATCATCATAGCCTATGGGAATACTGCCATTGGCTTCAACTGGGTTAGGATTTTATTCTCATTCTGTGGTTATACATAGCTTTAACTTTAAGCCTAGAACTAGACTGATGGATTTAGTAGAAGTTGCAACACAATAACATTATTCCTCTGCTTAAATCTTCCTGAACTGGGGCAATATTTTTCAGGTAAGAAATGTTTTCACACAGAGAATAAATTCATGTAAAATGAAGATGTCCCTATTTTATAGCTAATGAACAACTTGAGTGAATTTTTCATGCACACTTGCTCAAAAAAAAGTATCAAAATATTTATGGACAATGTATTATTTAAAAATACCTGATATAGCCATAATCTCATTCGTATAAATGTTTTCCTGCAGTGCTCCATCCACAAAACTCTTCAAAAAACAATTGAAACAGTATTTTATTAATCATCATTAAGTAACAAAAAGATCCCTCAATTGTGGCATTATGCAACCCTAACTCAAAACGGGAAGGACTCCAGTTTTTACTGTTGATATGACAGGTTGATATGATACAGGTTGCTATGTTTGGAAGTTCAGGGTAGTGTCTAACAAAAATATTGCTCAAATATTCAAATACTGCTGTGCTATGACTACTATCATAGTAAGGGTGTGTATGTACAAAAGTGTTTTTTAAACAACAATTATTCCAAAGAATCAAAACTTGAATCATGGAAAGGTTTAGCTAATTGTAGGGAATCCTGCAGGACACGCTGCCGATGCTGCTACGTGCTGGCAAGTGTGGCTGACAGCTATGGTAGGACTATGGCACATCCTGTGGCTGCAGGCTTGGCACTGAGGCTGGTCGGCGAATATGGGCACCTTTTCCCCATCTGACTCTGGGTGGGAGTAGTTCTTTGAGCTGCATCCCAAGTTTTTAAGAAGTTTTAACTTTAAGGAAGTTGCTTTCTTGTGTTGTGCAATTACAAGTCTGTAACTGTATAGCAACAACAGGAAAGCACTCACTCAAGTTCTTTACACAGTTTCTTATTGTTAACTCAATGGACACGGAAATGTTGAATTTCTTAAAAATTAAGGTTTGCATGAAAAAACAGACACTATGTTAACTGCACTAAAGCCAAAGTCTGTTGCAAATATCAGGGCTTCAGCTGTAGCTTTTTGATGGTAAAGGCTATCTTAACTATTTCATTCGTAATCAATAATGATAAATAAAACAAGACCTTCGGCCACTACATAAAAGGAAAATATACAGACTACATTTCAAAAACTCAGTCTACTTTTACAGGTTATTAATATGGATTGAGATTACTGTACTTTCGTAATTCAGATTCCATCTGGTTTTAACTTCTGCTGTAGAAAATGCAAGTTTAGATAGAGATCTTGAGTTTCTGTCTTACTGGCTAGAGCTGCTCAGAGCTGTAGTGCCAAAAGAATGAATGTGAAAACTGACATGCAATGAAGGCTGATAAATAGAGATGCAAGAGCATGAAAATTATAGTTATGAATAAAAGATTTATCCTCAACCACACGATTTTTTATGCAGTTTATATCATCATAGTATACAATTTTCCACTGTCACTTACTCCATGCTTCCGAGATTCTTCACAGGAAAGTAACTGATACTTTCAAGTCAGAAACACCAGCAATTGTTCAATAGCTAAAACAGGCAGCTGCAGGAGAAATGGCCATAACAATGAGCTGGAGCTGCTCAGCCGGGATCATTTTGTTTATATTGATCTCTTGCCAGTGTTTGCACAGAATAAAATATCTTAGCCAGTTTGTAGGTTGGAAATAAATATAAATGTCTAAGGATGTATTGTCCGTGTCCTTTCCCAAACGTTAGTGTACCAGCAGGACACTTTCCAATTTGTTTGTCTTCTTTCCTAAGTATATAAAAGCCTTTTTGTACCAAGAATAATTAAAGTAATAAACAGACATTACTGGTCGCAACTAAATACAAAATGAAGATTTCTAAATATTTACTAAAGGCCTGTTGCAAAATGGCAGCATTATTCAAGTAAATTAACCAATATGGCACCCACCATTAACAAATAAACACATATGAAAAATGAAACATGAAAACGCAGGTCAAATTTATCCCTCAGACTCCAGTGGTAACTTTTTCACCAGCTTATTTTACTGAAGATGGGGAACAAATATAGGAACTTACTCTAAATCTTGAAATTTCTCATCAGATTCTGTTTGATTTAGTAAAATTTGTCCTGCACTGCTTAATTTGATGTCAGTGTATAAATATTTACATATCTTACTATTCTTTGGGTATAATCCTCCATAGCAATCAAGAGGAATGTCTGCAGTTTTTATAATAAGGAAAATACCTGCACAGAGATAGGCTTTACATTTTATGCTAAATATATTAAAATTCAAATGACATCTTATGGAAAAGAGACTGAAACCAAGAGTCATTTATTAAACATCACATAAAAATTTTAGAGCAGCCAGAGCCAGATTCTGCTCCCCATGGAGACAGATCACAGCAAAGGGTAGAACTGAGAACATAGGTATTAAGAAAAAACACGACATCCTTCTTTTTCAGCACAATAAGTTGGTTATAATTTCTCCTCAGTACCCAAGGATAGGGCTCACCTCCTTGGAACACTGCAGCTGCAAGATGGAATAGTCTTTTACTGAGTTTCTAGATATCCTATTATCTATATCCTATTCCCAAGCTATCCATTGTATTGTTCTATGGTGTTACCAGATCCAACTGCATCCTGCTTTGCTTTTAAATAGAGAGTGCATTTTAGAGACTGAGTGAGGACTGAGAGGACCAGAGAATCCTTCCCCATCTTAGAGGAATCATAAAATGTATCAGCTAAGTCAAGCCTGTTTGCCTATTCACTGCCTGAGCGCAATGCCAATCTAGGTTAAAATTCCACCTATAGCTTAATAGTGATTCTCCTCTACCAAAATAAAGATTTTTTTCCCCCACCACTTATTTAGGGAAGCATTCCACATTGCATTTAAATGTTCCTGTGCAGCCTCATGTTTGCGAGACTGGAATTTATCTGAACGTTTTTGTTGCCATTCTGTTGGCAATCAGTCCAGGCTTGCTGTCTTGCCAACTAAGGGATCTTAATAGTACTGTTTCTTGAGAAGCACCATTTTTCTCTCTAATGCTCTACTTGCTTCTCATGCTAATTTTGCTTTGCTTAGAAGTTTCTTGTGATAGCTGTGCAGTTTTGCTTTGTACTCTAATCTTTCTTACAAAAGAAAAGTATGAAAGCAAAACAACAATTTAAAGACCTGTGAATTTCTCTATTGCATTATTATGTTCTAGAAGACAAGCTGCTTCATAATGAATCCAGTTGGGAAGCTTATAAAGGACTGATTTGAAACCTCAAATATCTTGGTCTTCCCCTGGAATTTAGCAATACCGCTTTTGATTCATTCATGCAGCTTGTATTTTTATAAGGTTAGTCTCAGCTGGTTCAGCTCACTTCTGAACATTTGCTAGGGAGCACACAGCAGCCACGGCCACAGAGTACTGATGAAGGAGAAAGCAGAGTGGCAGCCTACAGTTAATTACTGTGGATCATTACTAAACCCAGACCCCTTTAGATTCTTGCTCTCTCCAACCAGCAGCAGTGGCACTTTACTGATACCCCAGTTCAGAATGCTTTCCTTTCCCCAAAGGAGTGGTATAGGTGAGAATAAAGTGACAAGAATGTGCTGAGACTGTGACACTGAGTGCTGTGTCAGTCTTTGCACAAGGCCATGCCTGCCTTCCTACTTGCAGATTACATTCCCAGCTTGATGCCAGAGAAAACTGGTCATGGTCTTATATTAGCCAGGGAACACCTATTCAAAACTTCATGGGTTCCTTGTTGAAAATGTAAGACAGCGTCTTATGTGCTTTATAAAACTCCCAAATATAAACAAGAAGACATATTACCCAAAATATTAGTGATACTAAACTAATGTCAGCAAACAAAAAGCATATTGACATCTAGTTAATGCCTAAAGTAATAATTTTGACACATTCTGGACAGGAGTTGAGAAAACTGTTTGGCTACAGCTGCCAAATAAAGAATTTTCCAGGTCATATTTGTGATATATATTGGTTAAGAAATGGCACCAAACCCAAGCTTCTTAATGTCTGAATCATAATTGTGACAGCTGGCGTGAAGCCTCCTCTTGTAGAATTCCCTCATACGAAGTATGAATTTTCACTGTGTGTCTGTACTCTGGCACTTCCATTGAGGAGGCTCCCTCTGCCCTCACAGCAGTGACAGAGATTTTATAGACTCAGCCTGGCAGGTCAGAAGGGGAGGACCACTGTTCCCAGTTGTTCCCAGTGCCTTATCTGACACGGATGGCACGGCATGGGACCAGGGAGAGACTGTGCTACTCTGTGCACTCCTCCTTCCCCACCAGCAGCTCCAGAAATCAACTGTCCTTGCAACTGTTCCCAGTGATCTTGAGGAACAGTAGTTTGATGATTCCCATTTACCAAAAGTACAGTAATAATGTCAGTTCCTTATGACTTAAAAGGTCAGAATATGCTGCAATAAAAATTACTATGAGAGAGTATTTTAGAACTGTTTAAAACTTGTTCCTGTGTTTTCCAGGTTCTCACCTTTGCTGACTGCACAGGCGCTCACAGAGGTATGTGCAGACACAGGTTATGAAACCTAGAGTCACTTTCAGACCCCTCAGTCCCTAGAAAAACGCAATCTAAAAATATCAGAATATCCCCTACCTACTCAAAATAGAGCATAAAGAGGAACACAAGGAACATTCAAGCTATCAGGAGTGTGGAAACTTCAGCTTTCTCAGTTTCCCGTGGTCTAGTCAAGATTGCAACTGCATTGAAGTAGCTGCTGGCACAGCTGTTTCAACCACAGAATGTTTTTCACAAGCACAAGAGTTGTCAAAGGATAAGTTATGTTTTCGTCAATACTTTATCATACTGTTCTCAAGGTAAATTTCCATCAGGTAATCTATGGATTCAAAGGACAAGCTCTAAGTTGGGCCAGCAGAATTTGATTTAAAAAAATAACTGATTTAAATCAGTTCTATGTGACTTAGAAAAAAAGGTCCTTAAATGACATTTTGTCACTGACATATGGAAATTTTAGAAAAATTACTCAATAGCTATACTGAGTCCTTCAACATTAGTCCATCAACCAATCTAAAATACATTTGAGCAAACCTGTGACTGGTTTTGTTACTTCCAGTGAGATGCTTACAAGAGAAATTTATACCATTTTTGTCTGTAAAACAGAGCTCTAAATCAACTTAACTAATGAAATCTTCAGAAAGAAAAGATAATTTCAAGCTTCTCAAAATGAAATCCCTTCATGTAAAAAAATTTGAATTTTATGTAAGTTCTGTAAACCCGTAAGAACCATATTCCTCACCCAGAGCTTGTCTGCAGGACTAGGCCTAGTTTGCCAAAGGCCAAAGATTGTAAGTGTGCTTACCTCCACTGCTTTAAGAGCTGTGTGTGTCCTGCAACTTTCCTGCCTTTTGTTTCTTCCTCCCTAGTAAAACACAATACTTTTAAAGTAATATACTCAGCGCATCTTGAAAACATTTTATAATTTCTTTTGACATGCCATGTCAAACCAAGTGCCAAAACAAAAGCAATTTTTCCTTGATTTCACAAAAATGTACACCACTTTGATGTATGCCCTTGATAGTATCACAATATGAATATTCTGTGCATTAAAATTCCCATCTATTGTTTAACAACCTCTGTAGATAATGTATGTGATGCTCAACCTTTTATATTTAATTGTTGTAATATGTGTTTTACTTGCTCTGGTTCCTCACAAAAGTGCCTAGCAGATTTTGAAGGTTAAATGATTTTCTGTTGTACATGAAAGCTTCTTTGTTTTTCTTTTTTGTGATAAAGATCCACTTCTTTTTATATTAAAATGCTGTTGCTTAATGTTTTTGTTGCTCTTTTAGTTAAACAGGCACCATATGCCATCATTTTTTTTTTCAAGCATTGCAGAAAGAATTAAAACCTGAAACAAAGTGAAAAACTTTACTGTTGTTTTTAGAAATAGGTAATGACCAGTGATGATAAATACAGTACAGTAAATACTGAAGTCTTTGTGTATAAACCTGCTTGCTTTTATGCCTTTTAATCTTACAGTTTTAACACTTTGTGTCCCTTGTGTAAACCGAGTATCTTCAGTTACCAAAAATATTTGGGTAAAAAATACATTAAGGAATTTCACTGCTCCTTAGTTTCAAACCACAAAATTGATTTATTTGAAAGAGAAGTTTTCCAGCATCAAGAGACAAAGACTGGTCTTTGTTCATTCAAAAGTACAATGTTAACAATCTAAAGAATTACCTAATTTATTTAGTCTGTACTGATTAACTTCGTTCTTGATGGAGACAGCTGGTATTGCATGTGATGACAAATGAAACTCCCTGCTACGCTGCAGAATTTTCTGCCTAAACTGGCTGGTTTCCTACTAGTCTCGACGGCCACAGAGAGTATGAAAAAGGAAACAGATGAAAGGAAGACTTGTGGTGTTTTTTATGGTTTTTTGCTGTTCTTAAATTTTGAATTCAAATCATCAAGCTGTGTTGATTTGAAAATTGGTATTTATATTTTATTAATTGTATTGTGTGCAATGACACATGTCTATGAACCTACATCAATTAACCAGCTTCTTTTTCCACAATATGAGTGTTGTTTCAATTATCCTTTTGAAATTTTATTTGTGGCATGCTGTAATTATACCTTGCATGTACATTTTGTAAAGTTTCCCATTGAACTCAGAAACTGTGCATTGTGTTCACGAACACCAGCTTGTTGTGTTTGCTGTTTTAAGCGTGCTGTGAAAGCTGGTCCCTTGTGCTCCAAATGTAAATTGGACACAGCTAATTGCACCTACTGCTGGTGAGCACGTTCAGTGAGTGCCGATTTCTGGAGGGGAATGTGCCTCCACTCCTCGTGCTTAGCTAGAGCTTTGAGTCCTCCCTCAGATGTGCTTCATTATGGGCAGGGGTAGGCTTCGCTGCCAGTGCTTCTTATGGGAAACCAGAACATTTTGTACTTTACTTGTTGGTATAAACCCAGAAATGCTTTTCTGTTTTGGATGTAGAATATTTCTCATTACTTTCCATGCAAAACTTACTTCCTGAAACCTGGAGTGATGAAACTTATTCTGAAAGTAAAAGCAATCTTACACGCTTGTGCTGTTTGCAGAGTCCTTCACTCCAGAGAAAGGTACAACACCTAAGGCAAAGAGAGGCTGCACTTCCATGGTCAGCTGCAGCTGCTAAGGTAGCGAACAGAAAGGTTCAAAAAAACAATGTGGTGCTCTTATTGAAAACTCAGAGTCATTTGTGGGTGCCTTGTGGGTGCAGTCACGGGAAATGCACGGCGTGTAAACTCAGCAGACATCTGGTGGTGACAAGCTACCAGAGAGGAATGAATGCCTGGCTGCACAGAAGGGACTCTTTTGGTCAGATGCAATATCATTGTTATTCTGCCAAAAACACGAATACTGTTCCCAGTTTTGAAGAAAAGAGAAATGACTAAAAGCAAGTTGGAAGGAAGAGCCAGTTGGTCTTAAAGAAGTAGTTGGTGAGTTGACCATTGGAAAATACATTGTGGCTTGAAGAAAATAGTGAGAACAAACCTGTACCAAAGAAGTTGCCGTGAAAGTGAAGCTATGTATGAAAACCTAAGACCCAGCCTCCTCAGAACAGTGCTAATCCAACACAGTGTAATCTCTGTATCCCATCTAAATAAAAGCAATGAAAGATAGCTTTAGAACTGAATACTAAAGAACGAAAAGAGTGAAAACTTCTTAAAAAAGTCCTATGATGCTTTGCTGATTTTCTGATGGCTACACACTAAGGTCTCACAGAAGCTTGTGGATTGTGAATTATACAATTTCACACAAAAAGAAGAAATAAACACACACTTTAAATTGCATAACCCAGCAGAAGGAGAGCATGAGAAGAATTAGAATTGTTATATGAAAAACTGCGAAACTTTCCTTTACTTATACCATTTTTACTTCTTCAGAACTGCTATGTTCCTACTTCTTGGATACACAACAAATATTAAGGCGAAAGAGAGAAGAAAGGTTATTTGAAAATACATGTAACATCACAGCTCTAAGGCTTGTAATTTACTACCATTTAAGATAGTATCATATTAGAAACCATAGAATTCACTGAAAAATAAATACAATTCCCATGCATCACAGAAGCAGATAGATCCTCATGTATCACTTTGCAGGTAAAACACCTTTTATAAGGACTTGACTTACTGAAACGGTGAAATCTGTGAAGTCAAGATATTAAGGGCTCGTGGTCCTCTTAGGATCAGAGAGAGGCAAAATGTTTGCTGCGTAAGTACAAAGCAGCTCAGTATAAAGAAACAAAGTGAACTGTCCCATCGAACAAATAAGCATCAGTGAGCTAAAGGAATGTTTTCCTGGGATCTCTACCAGGCTTTTCTTCAAGAGATTTCATGCTCAGCTGAATGTTAGAAGCTGATTATCTAGAAACACACTTCACTTCTGCTTATGTATTATATTTCTCTGTTAATAATAGAATATTAAAGCTGTTTTTTTTATAAGCCAAGGCTTCTGATGTAGCAGTAGCCCACCTCTTCATGTCTCTTACATATTTTAGCAGTTGCAAGTATTTATGTAAGCCATAATCTTTGGAAACAGACAGAAGTTGCAGTTAGAAGTGGAGAATTATGTCTAGAGTTATTCAAAGAGATTAGAATTTGCAGTTTGTTTTCAACACTGTTGAATAACATGTTTGTTGGTGGGGTTTTTTCGTTGGTTTTAAAACTTTCTGACATATTTAAGCAGATTTTCTGATGTGCTGCTTTACTGAAGTGTCTGCTTTTTCAGCATATACTTCAGTACAATGTTTGTTTTCACAGCATCATGAGCGTGTGCCTAGAACAAAACTGTCTTACATTTTTATCTTTGCTTGCCGATGTTAAAAGAAGAAATGTTTTTGAATACTATTTTAAAATACGAGTAAACAAAGGACAACACACATAAAAGGATACACGAGTGTATTTTCATCAGGATGTGACAGGCACATCACCTCACATAGTATCCCATGATTCGGAATTCCATCTGGAAATGCCAGTGAAACTGTCCATATACAAGGCTGAAGGTCTTTGCTTTTACTAGCGATATGGTCTCCTTAACAATTAATGACAGTAAAGCATGGCAGGAAGGGAAAAGTATGATCATTAAGAAAGAAAGTGACCCTGCGATGGCAAAATACTTAATTTGTACCAGATAAAGGAACTGTTCCCACTGTTTTTACTTTTGTAAACAAAATGAGTGCTCAGGATGTTTCTCAGGATCAAGTGGATATAGCAGAAGCAGCCACTACTGGATTCTCAATTGCATAATCCTAGAAGACAGCTCTGCACACCATAAAAGGGACATATCTGGGGTAGCTTTGCAGACAAATGTCCAAAGGGACCTGTTGCTGTGCAGTGTCACAAAGGGCTGACAAAATGTGTAACAGCAGGGGGAATTGATGCTGTCACTTCAGCATGGAGTGATTTTTGTGATTAGACAAGGGACTTTACTGTATGGAAGTACAGATACTGAGGCATTATGCACAGCAGTGGCATCAAAAGGCAATCTTGGCCTTGTGTTGGCATTAAGTAATAATGACACTTGATACCACATTCATGGATTGGTGACAACATTTTCAACATGAGTGTTCGTATGATAACTGCAGTATTGGTCATTATTTGTGGCAGTGTTCATGAATATAGCAGTAAAAGAGCGCCTTGCATTAATTCTTAGTGGTGCTGGCTCCAGCAAATACATCAAACCTGTCTCTCACACTAATGTTCTTTAGTATATAAAATAAAGTTCAAGGTTTGGGCTTGAGCCCAGCATCTCTGATTGCTCAAAGTGCTGGAATAACAGTAATGTTCAGCAACTTCATTCCCCTACAGTGGATATACTTGAAAGTAGCTGTGGAAGAGAGCTTTCTTGGGTATCAAACTGAAAATAAACCCGGCAAACGAAAGGCCCATCGGAAACCCGGCCTTCTGCTGTAAGACCTTGCCTTCACCAAAAAAGCTCAGTCTGAATGAAAGCAAGGCGCTAACCATGGTTCTTCACTTTAGGAAAAGGGTGGAAGGAGAAATACTTGAAGGCAGAAGCCGATGGTGGTGCTGGATGTGCTGCTCTGGAAGGAGCTGCTGCTACACAGGGCCCTGAGTGACTCCAATACGGAACCGAAAGAGCTCCAACATCCGCGTCTGTGCCATGGAATTCAACAGGGACATCACCACCGCCTGCACGGAGGCACAAACAGGTTGCTATACAGAACTAAAAATTAAGGCAACATGAAAGTAAAATGGACAGCAGCATTGCAACTCTTGTCTCCGTTGCGGTCCAAAGCCGGCGCAGCAGCACAAGCACAGCGCACACACTGTGACATTATTTCCCGACTTGTAACGGTGTGAGCTACTCGTAATACCGAGGAAGGTGTCCACACAATTGGTGAGACTTTTCCCTGCGGGCTCACCTCGGGCACGGCTGGCCGTGGGCACGGTGCCCTGCACTCCCCAGGTGTCCCTTATCCCCGGGGGTGGCACTTGAGGAGCAGCCACCGCGGCCAAGGAGCGGCTCCCCTCACGATCCTCCTTCTCCTACCACACACGGGAACACCGGCACGAGGCGCCCTCAGCCACCGCCGCGCGGCCGCGAGAGCCGCGGCCCCGCCTGCCGCCCCGCGCCGCCACAGGCGGGGCCGCGCACGCGTGTCACCGCCGCACTGTAAGTCTCCATTTTGTGTCACTTTCACCCTTCCTGTCCCCGTCCCCACTGCGGACCGTCCCGGCGGCAGGAGCGGCGGCGGGCGCTGAGGGGAGCCGGGCGGGCAGCGCTGCCCCCGCTCCCTGAGGCGGGGCCGCCTCCGCGCCCGCCGCCGCTCACGGCCCCTCCATCCTCCCGTCGCTCCCCGCCGGGTATTGGAAAACCCTCGTGGGGACGTTTCGCGCTAATTAAAAGTTTTATTTGCCCCATGTGAGCGCTGCTGTGGCCCCTGGGTACGCGGCAGAAATGCCGTGTGGTCCAGCAGATGCATTAATTCCCACGGCGCAGCAAAACCCAAGGCAGTCATTGCAAGAACCAACCCATGCTTGATCACTGACGCTCTGAGCAGTCGTTTAGATTTCTGTGTAAGGCAGTAATGCTTAAAATCATTTTAGATGCTTTACGTGCTTTGTCCAAGTGATGGATCAAGTGCTTTTATACCAGCTCCTAAATGATTTTAGGTGAACATGGGTAGGCTGGGTGACGGTATCATACACAGGGCAAAGGTAGCTTGTTCTTGCAAGGATACCATGTGTCCAAGGAATACATTCATATTGCTGATTCCTAGTAAGTCATTTAAGAAATTAATAAAATCAAGATGAAGAACAGCACAAAAACCCGCTCGCTGTCCCCTCCCCAAAATAGTCTTCTTGCTCTTGGTTCTAGGCTGGAACCTGAAATGTGAGCTCGGGGACTTTCAGCTGAAAGTTGCTTCTGAGACAAGAAAACATTTTAGGCTTAATTCATGGAAATTACTTTTGTGGGGTTTAATGTAATTAAAAACCTTAAATTATTTAACACTCTTAAAAAGAGTAAAATACAAAGATCAGTTAAAAGAACAATTGCACAAAATGTCACCTGTAAGCAGTTTTTAAAAAGTATTTAATTTTCAAATGTTGGATGTTGGTGATTCAAATAAGACATTCCAGAGCATGTACTAAGATCTTAATTTAAAATTAAATCACTGAAATGTCTAAGGGAAAAATGGCATTAAATATTTTGCATTTTCCTCAGGACAGCATGTCTCATCTCCAATAAATAGCAGGCCCCCTGATTTCATAACCTGCTTTCACATTTCCCTTCAAATGCACTTTTAGACATTCTGAGTAGTTTTAAATCTTTGAATGACAGCAAAGTACTGTTTCTATCTTTAAAAGTTACATTCTGTGTGCTGGAAAAGAAATTCTATGCACACACACACACACACTCTGCTTTTTTCCCATGTTACGCAGAGTGCTGGTAAGAGCTGACTTTAGTTTGCATGTCAATTCCACCACTTACTATGAAACCTTCAGTTTATTTCTTTCAGCTTGTTTATTTTTTTTCCCTTGTGAGACATTTGGGCAGAGATGTTGCTAGTTTCATTCAATGGGAGCTGCTACATTTCCAAGTATAGCACTTCTGCTGCAAGTTCTAATTCAATCTCTTCAGAATATAATAATGCTAATTAAATTGGTATTGTAGTATTGAGAAAACGTAGAAGAATTAAGGCAGCAATATGTGAAAGCTGTGGAGCCTACTTGTTTTCGTTCACTTATTTATTAAACATTTATTTTATTTGAATCCATTTTTCAGATGGTTTTGTTCAGCTTCTTATAATTTTGTTTTCTTTATTATGGTTTATGTCTCAGTCCCAGAGCGCCATGAGAAGAATATGTTACACAAAGCCTGTAGTAATAGTCAAATATTTTAGTTTGACAGCCTTTGAACTCTGTGTTTGCAGTTTCTATTGGCTTTGCTAGAGATAGAGTTAACACTTTTACATGCTGGGAAAATTTGAGGATACAGAGATGCCATTGGAAACAATGGGTCAACTCACATAACTTACTGTTGAACATGGGATTATCCACTTGTCTTGCATATTGCAACTGTGTATGTACTTCTCAGGATTTGCCCTTTTATAGTTACAATGTATAATCCTCTCATATTCATTTTGTCATCTGTCATATGAATCCTTTTGTGAATTTGCAGTAAATTGAATTATTCAGTTTTATACATGTCAGTCATTCTTTCTTCTCTGCTATCTGCAGCTTCAATTATGTCAATTTCATTTATTTATATTATTTCATATAATTTTGTCTATTTCTGCAAAGGTTGAAAATATTGTCACTTTCCAACTTTGTCAGCTGCTCTGTGAATAGAATATCTTTAGTCTTCAGAGAAATTGGCCATGTTTACTGCAGAGGGCCAAATGTTGATATATGAAGTCCCCAAGAAAAATGTTGTTCTAATACAAGAATAATTCCAAAATGAAAATTGATTATTTTCAAATATTTTGGTGTTGTGTAGCCAATGTTTTATTTTGTGCATCAATTTAAGTTGACCAGCATCATCCATATTTTCTCCTTATTGAAATAATATCTCAGATGTCTTTTTTTACTTTCCTGTAGATTTTTTCTCACTTAGATTTAAGTTATTCTTACAGGGCTACATGGTTTTGTTGCTTTGTTATTTCCATAAGCTCTAGGGGGAGATGGACACTTTAAAGAAAGTCTTAATAAATTACGCTCATTCTTCTTGTCTTTCTCTACTCCACCAGTAATTTATCAAATAAAACTCTTAGATATGTTTGGTGCAATGTGTTCCTTGTGCATCCTTGTAGTTTATAACTCATATTTTCCAAGTGCAGTGTTCAAATGTGTATGTAATTGTATTTTTTTGTTTGCTTTGTTTTTGGTTTTTATGTATTTATTTATTTTTAAGGCCTAACCAAATCTTGGCTTGTTTTATTTGATAAATAATGATAAAATGCCCGCTAGGTTTCCGTGGGAACCAGGGAGGGAAATATGATTGTCCCTAAAGCCACAGGATAATTCTGAGTATCCATGGTAAATACTCAGTGTCAGAATTTGAAGCCTTTCACTTCTGAGTGTTTTTGTAGTGAAGGAGTTACCTGTCCACGTAATAATGTGAATGCAAACTAAGGATAAAATCGTGTTGCATGAGAAAAGCGGCGTCATAATCAGCATTTCGAAAGCTTTACAGGTAAAAATGAAATTTGCATTAGTTGAATGTGATTGCTGTTGGGAAGGGCTGGATCTGGCCCTGGTTGTGACTAACCCATCACCCTCTGTGTCCATACAGTGCTGCTGGGGTCTGTGCAGTTAGATTTCACTTGTTCTCTCAAAAGCTGATCAGTGACTCAGCTGTTGAAAGAGTTTCTGCAGAAGCCCTTAATTAAGACTAATTCCTCCTCACCTCCCTTAAATTCTAAGTCTGTTAACCGTATTCCTACAAGGAACAGATTGGAAAGTTGTTGAAAGAGCTGTCCTCCAGCAGTGCTTAGATTGTGAGGGGGAGTCCCATGCTATAAAAGACCCCTAAGGGGAGGTTCCTCAGACTGTGATCCCTGAGGGAGATGTGTCAGAGAGGGAGGGCTGAGGGTGCCTGCAGAGATGAGCAGGTGTCTGCATAGGTCCCTGCAGATTGTTGTAGTAACAGTGCAGAATTTTTCAAATTTATTGAGTGCTTCTAAAGGCCTGCTCCGTTTGGAAGTGGTGTGGCTATTCTAGTAGCAAACCTGAAAAATTATAAAGAGGTCTTGGAGAAAAAATCAGGTTTTAACCTTTTGATAATACAAAAAAAATCCTAATTACAAGATGTAACTAAAACTTTTTACTTTATTCAGACTATGTTCTTTTCCTCTCATCAATTTGTTTGCAATATTGAATATTCCCAGTGTAGCTCATCAGATTTACATTGTTACACATAACAACAGCTGCATTTGTGTGCTCCACATTTCCAGATACTCCAAAGTACATATTTTCTGTATTGGCACTGCAGTGATGCCTGTAACTTTATCAAAATAATGCTTTGGCTTACTGCATGAATAGTCAAAAACATTTATATCAATTCTTCTGAACGTAAATGTTTTTTATCATTAATGTTTGCAGAAATCTAGCAAGGTCTTAAGTCACTAAAAATCTGATGTGTCTGGTAGGTATTGGCCTTGGTAGGTGTTTTGTTGTTCAGAAGTCATTGCACACTGCCTTGTTGGAATACTTTATATAATGTAATTTAATTTGTTTTCAGAGTTATTTCTGCAATGTTAAAGAATAAGGCTTTAAATTGGCATTGTACTGATGCTTGGCACTAAGTATACATATTATTTATCTTGTTCAGTGTTACTATGCAAATACTGAAAATTAAGTACCTCCTAAACTGTTTTGCTGGATTTGTGGACGAGTCTTAACTGAGAACTAAGAGATAATGAAGGCCTGCTAGAAAGCAGTAGGTAACACATGAGGCTTAAATTTGCATTTAGCTGGCATTAGGACTGAGCATCAGTGTTCTGCTAGTAAAAACAATATAATGATTCCATAAATTGGTAGGAAGTGAAGTATTTCATAGGGACTTTGGATTTTGAAATAGTTTTTAAATTAATGAAGTAATATTTTTCTAAATGGTCGCTAAAATGAAAAGGTGCTTGATTTTGTTGTTTTCTATTGTCGCTATTTTGATGCTTTACCTGACTTTTACTACCTTCCTGATACTCCCCTTTAAAAAAAAAAAAAAAAGAAAGAAAAAGAAAAGAAGAAAAATCATTAATTTTGTATACTTGATCCATGATTTTTTTGGCATTTCCATGAATCAAACCCAGTACATTCATTACTTGCTTATTTAATATACAGTAGCAGAGCAACCAAGCTGACAGTCTTCAGATCCCTCTGTGAAAGGACTTTGAAATTACACTTGCAGAGAAATGTATGTCTCCTTTTATTTCTTGTGCTGGGACATCTCCTAATGATTTTAGGCTTTCAGTCTCTTTTTAGTGCATGTTGTGTTATTAAATATTCAACAATTATATGGTTGTGATGAATCCTATTTCAGAATAGCAGAATTCAGTTCACTGCAGAGTTTTCAGGTGAAATTTGTCTTTAGAACATTCAGTATTGGAAGGATAGGGGGGAAGGACAAAAGGGAGTTTTCCTAAATCTAAGGTTTATGAGTCTCTAAGACTTATTTTTGATTAGGCAGATGTTTTGCAGAAGAAAATGTGTAGTCGTGTTTAAAATATGGTTAGGTTCACATATTCATCGAAAAACCAAAATGCAGACAAATACAGCTTGAATGAAGAGCTAATAGTCTACATAATATTTCTCTAGGAAATTTTATGACCCTGGACTTCAGCTTCCATTGCTCTGCAAGACTTTGTAGGAGTTGGGTTTAAACTGCAGTGATGTTATTGTTTGGGGAAGTGTTGATTGTCAAACTACTGTGCCTGTTTGTGTATTGCTACAAACTATTGTTGACTAAAGTGTTTGGTTCAGTTATCATCACAGACTGGTGTAAGACTGGTCATTAGCCTATTAACAGCTATAATGATTATTATTTCTGTAATAGCTGTAGTGAAATATTGGTATTATTTATATAAGGAGTTATTATAAATGTGTTATTATAAATGTTCAGTCCTACTAAGGACTGAATTGGAAAAGGGAGAATATGGAGAACATTCTTGGCTGTCTGAGCATAGCAATGAAACTGTTCAGTGTGGGACAGTAAATAGTTGTGGGGTGTGAATTACTACCTGTCTGCAACTTTGCAACAAAAATCACCATTTGTGTTTTCAGTTCTATTAGAGGATGGCGGGGGCAGGATTTCAATCAGGAAAGATTTAGACGTGGTTTGATATTGAAGAAACAGTGCAAAGGGTCTTACTCAGGATACAGTTTGAGGTGCTTGAGGGTTAGACAAAACTGTGCATTTTAGTATAGATATTGTGTCAGGAGTAGTCAAATAAATTAAAGTTACTTTCTGAGAAAGACAGTTTTTTAAAAGTTTTTTTTTTTTTTTTTGCCTAAAAATATAGAAAATTGCTTTAAAAATTGAAAAAATATCAAAGTTCTGTTCCATTTGGCAGCTGTTTTTCCTTTCTTTTTCTAGTGTAATGTTAGTTTTTGATCATGTGTGAGCATCCATTGTATAGTGAAAATAGGAATACGAAGGCAGCATTAGAAAAGATAAAATCATTTTACGTTATTTCTTAAATGTACGGTTATTTTAAGACTCTCATTGTAACTGGTTCTGTGTTATGTGTTGAGACTGAATGATGCAACTATCAATAATATTTTCCAATATGGTAAGAAATCACCCATTGCCCTTGGTGTGATTCCCTCCCAAGCGCCAGGGCCTGTGTGACTCTGTTTGCAAGGTCAGAATGCTTCACTGGCAGACTGTGCAAGTGTCTGTACACAGTGATCAGCTCCCTTCTCAACCTTCTGATAGGCTGAATAAATTAAACTCCTTCATAGGAAAAGATGAGGATATCAGATAGCTGTTGCAAAAGACAAGCTGTAGAATTCTCTGTGAGCAAAGGAGAGAGAAAAAGACCAAAATAATGTGGCAGAAAAGGAACGTGATTGTTGCTATAATCTGAAAGGGTTGGCTGGACTACAGCAGTTTCAGAGAATGACTCGGTGACACACAAATGGAGGAATGCTGTTCTGGAAAGCTGTCTCGTTCATGATCCCACCTCAACATGTGTTAGCTCTCGGCAAAGCTGGTTTTCAGCACTCTGTTCTCTTGCTTGTTGTCTCAGAGGACATGTCAAACGGTACAAGGTTTGCTGACAATGATCTGGATAAGGTGACCAGATTCTTCAGAAATACATTTGACTCACCTTGCTGCTCGTAAGAGTTACAGAGGTAGTGGTGGTTTTACAAGGAAATAGCCAATATAGAAAACTCGTTTGTGAGCCACGAATATTAACAGATTCATGTAGTTAATACCATTTACTTCACGTTTCCTTTCCAGCTGTTCTGTTATCTAAGTGGTTTTTAAACTGAAATCTCCCTGTAAATACTAAGAAGTGAAGCTTTAAAAGTGACTAGGCCAGGAGTGATTTGGACTAGTGCTGTTAAAGTACATTATTTGACATAGCTGTGCTGTCCTATTGCATTTCTCAATGGGGCAAATACTAAATTAATGAGGATTTCTGTCCTGCTCACTGTTGTTTTTTCTCAAAAGTACCAAAGCCAAACTTCAGCTTTTTAAAAGTGTCTTTGTTTAGTCATATTTTACTCTCATGCTCTTTTCCAGCTTTGGCAGAACCCTCTTGTTGCTGTTGGCATGGAAGGTCTCATTTGATGGAGGTTGAACATTGTGAACCTAAACAGTGCTTTCAGCTCCCCATCCTAATTATTCTCATTTCATCAGGCACAATAGAACCACTTGCAGTGAGCTGCTTTGGAGCTTGTATAAAGTGTAAGGTTTCTCTCCTTGTGTTTTCCAAGCGTTACAAGCGATGGTCAGCTTTGGTGGCTGTAAATGCTGTGTAACTCCTGTTGTAACATCTGTGCTTCCACACAGGAAGGTGCTGTCAGCTAGTTCAGCTAAGGCTCATTTGTGTATGTTTCTGAGAACTTCTGCTCTTTGTAACTAGAGATTTTTTACTAGTCAGCACTGCTTGTCAGGTTATTTATGCTGCAGATCTTGATATTTTTTAGTCATTATCTCTGAAAAATCTAAGATAATCAGTGTAACTGAGAAGTTTTAAGCAGCCACTGCATGCTAGGTGATCAAGGAGGCAACTACAGGCTACTCCTACAGAACCTGATTTTTAAGATATTTGTGTAAATTACTTTTTTTCTTTTAGGTGTTAGCTCAACAACTGAGAAATGTGCATAACTGGCAGAAAGGGTTTTTGTCTCTAGAGCTGAATTGTGCAGCTTAGCTGGATATTGAGGGAGTAGAATTTCAGAGGAATCTTTTCTGAATCTGAGACTCAGGGCTATTTAAAAAAAATATTTAAAGATGGTTTTATTTTGGTAAAACATTATATCTTTTTTTTTCTTAAGTAGCTTTTTCATCTTTGTGTTACTACAAGGAACCTGAGACAGGCTAACATTGTGCAAATCTGATTAAAATTATCTGTACTGTTTCAAAGGTCAGGTGCACTCAGTGAATTTGCTTTTAAATTATTTTGTTTATTCTGTGTACGTATGCATCTTGAGCTCTATAAAGATCAGGAGAGGAAATTCATTTTGGAATTTAAAAGAAGTCAGGTTTTTACTGCTGGTAGCCCTGGTTAGTTTCATTTGAACTAATGAAAACTGTTTTCCTTTTCTGGTTTTGTTTTGCTGTTTTATTTTTCTAGTGAAACTTGTAACTATGAGGTCTATTTGAAAATAAGAGAGTATTAGTAATGCATTTTACTTTTTTTCATATTTTATGTGATCTTAAAAACTAAGTACTGTTTGTACAAATTAAATAGTGGTGTTATTTGGGTTTTGGTTTCTTGGCTTCTTTAATTCATCTGGTAGACTAATTTCCTAGCTAGAATAGTGTATTTAAAGGATACACAGCATTTAACTGTCTCTTGCCACAAATGGTTTAATAAAATAGGCGTGGTGATGCAATTCCTGTAGAATTTATAACAATCCTCTTATTAATGTTCAGGTTGAATACTATAACCACAAAAGGATTCGTGTGTGTTGTGAAGCATAACTAATTGCAGTTTTCAGTCACAGAACCAGTGACAATTAGTAAGGAAGTGGGCTTCTATTAAATACAAAAGAAACTGCATTGAAGGAGCCTAATTTTTGTACTTAAAAAAGGCTGTTATATAAGTCCCTTTGTGTTCCAGTTCTGTCTCTGGAATGGTTGAAATATTTGTGGTTGTTTGACACAAAGAAAAAAAGAAAATTAATGATACTTGTAGGAATGAAGAAATTTTCAAAACAATAATCATGATTTTTCACTAGAAAATGAGTACATTTTTCAAAGTTTACATTCACTTAGAAAGTCTTGAGCTGTTTAACCAAATCAGATTTTTCTGTCAAAAGCATTCTGACATTTTCTTTTCTGACTTTAGGTGGTGAAATCTGAATGAGGCAGAACATGCTGATTGAATAAACATAATACTAAAACTTAACGAAACTCTATGTTTTAGTGCACATTTGCGCATTTTACTGGAAGGATGGACAGATTTTGCAGTTATATGAAATGTTAAGAAAATTGTTCGGAGTCCCTTTTTATGTGTAGAAGAATATAAATCTCATGTAGGCAGTTGTGGTGTCGCTGTAAGCAGAGCACTCCTCTGCCTTGCCAGAGATTGGTTCAGTGTGTATTGAACCTGCAGTTCCTTCAGTCTGTGTGGACGTAACCAAGCTTGGCCACGAGTAACAACAGATTGGTCACACGGGTCTCTTTTTGGTTTACAAAATTGCTTTTGTAACTCAGGTGTTTGCCCAGGCTGGTTGGCTCTAATTTCATGTGGCAAACATTTGACTGCTGGGTGCTACTTTGAAAAACACACAAGATGGTGAGCCCTGGACTTGGTGCCTTTGGTTGTGTGAGTTTTGCCAAGATGCTGCTCCTACTTTGAGGCTCTTATTTTTCTTGTCTGCTTCTTACTAATTAGTATAATTTGTAAGCTTCCCTCCACTGGTCCATTATTGTTGGTAGCAGGCACTGTCATTTCTCTTTACCTAAGTGTTTCCACTGAGAAAGATTTCTGTGTCAGCTTTTCATCAGTTTTGCTGTTTGCATCTTAGTCCATGAATTAACTTTAGTGTTTTATACCTGTTGTGAGATGTATCTTTCCCGGTGCTGCAAATGAAGCCATAGCTGTTAGGCCTTGACAGTGTGATTTAAGAAAAAAAAATTAAAGTTAGGAAAATTTAGGATATTTGAAGTAGAACTTAGAATGTTTTGTAACAAAAACCTCCAAAAATCTAAGCATTGTGTGTACTTGGCTTGCTTGGAAAAATTTCTGTTAAATAATATGTTATCCTGTTTTTCACTTTCCTAGGTGTCAGGGAAAAAAACTGCCTTCTAGTATTGTGATATTAATGCTTTTCATGTCACATTAATTCTGATGTGTGGCTTGTTTTGAGAAGAGTTGCTTAGGTGGGATAAAATCTCAATATGACAAATGCTATAGTGGCACATGTCCGAGCGATGAGCTTGAGAATCAGAATTACAGGCTGAGTATCAGGATCTGAATGTAGGGAAACAGAGAAGAATAGAAAGGGAGAAAAGGTGGAAATATTGTTCTTTAGAGGAAGATTAGTAACACCTTTGGGAGTGATATGTAAGGGCTGGTGTTGCACATAATCAGAATTCTGGCTTATATAAATACTTTGGATGCTACTTAGAGCTTCTAAAATTATTTTATTATTTTCTTCCAGAACTGTGTTGTAATATGGAGCCAAATTCGTATTCATATTCATATCTTCACACATAATAAAACATTTGTACCAGTGAAGATCTTTTAAACTTTGATATACAGAAGAAACTCTTTTGAAAAGGTCGGGGTTTGTAGTAGATTCCAAGGTATTAGGTACTAAGCATCCAGTGAGATACACTGGGAATCCTAGAATTAAGAATACTTTGTCCTTGAACTTTTTTGGTATTATTTGATACTGAGGGCAGAGCAGTGGCTTTCTGTGATGGAAATTTGGTGTATGGGTGTGTGGGCACTGCATAATTACATACTTTGTTGCATTTGCACATTTATTTTGTTGTCGTTAGGAAGCTTATAATGGCTATTTCTCTTGCAATGTAGGAGTTAATTCCTAGATAGAATCTTTTAATGGATGGTTTCAAATTGGTGTAGCTTTATCTGAAATACATACATAAATATAAATATACATATACATATACATATAAATATAAATATACATATACATATAAATATATATTTTTTATATATATATATATATATATATATAAAAAATCTGTTGCCTTGTTGTGGTGGATTATCTCAGCCCCAGGGCTGGCATTGGTTCTGTTGGGTGCTTCTCATTTTTGCCCTGTGTGCAATGCAGGTGACTCTGGGCAGCATTCTGGGATGCTCTTCCTTTCAGCTTCCTGTGCATGTGGGCTGCAGTGGAAACTCCATCTGAGCGCAGCTGATGTTTTCTGAAATACAAAGCACACAAGTGCCTTGCTCTTTCTGCATGTTGTGTGTGCACCTGGGATGGGAAATATCAGTGGCTGCTCTTGTCTTCTGGCAGCAGCACTGCTGCTTTTGTGCCTGTAAACTCCTGAGGCTGAAAAGTTGTGGCTGGATTCTCCCTTTGAGCACTGTTCATTCTGTCCATATTTATTATGTGTTTCTCTTGTTATCTGCTTGGTGTTCTATGCTCAAAACTGGCTGAATTAGTTTGCATTTGTTGAGTTCCCCTTTGTTTTGGAGAATGTGTACCATGTCTTCAGCAAGTCTGAAGAAAAAACTGGAGAATACAAAGAATTAAGTATTGTCAGTGTTGATGAAAAACAGAAGTCAGAAAAAAAATTGATAACATTGTTTAAATAGCTCCTCATAAATGTGTAAGATTCTCATTAGTCCAACATCAGAAGTCTAATGAATATTAATGAATGAGATCAAAGACATTTAGAAATCAAAGCAAGTAAACAACAATTATTTTTAAAAATTATATAAGTTTTTAACTGCACAAAAATATGAATCATCTTAACAGAATGGCTCCAGGAGAAGTTTTTCTTGAAAATATTTTTCCTGAAAATTTTGGTATTGAATTAGAAAGGGAAGTATGTAACAGAAACTGGAAAAATACATACATCAAAACCTGAAATATATAAAATGTCTTGAATATGCTGTATTAAAATACCTAAGTTCAGCTGTGGAATCTAATAGGCTGGGAGTTTGTGCTTGGCCTGCGTCCGTGATCTGAGCTTGACTGAGACTGTCAACACAAATTGGTAAATATTGAGAAGGAAATTGCATTTGAATGTCTCAGACATTTACTATTTCCTTCTACATTTCTAGTACTTTTGGACTGAAGTTACTCATGCTGAAACATATACATAGTTTAATTCTGTTAAAAAAGATAGGTTTACATGTCATTTAATACATGAAAGATTTTGATCATCAGATGTCAGAGTATGACCAGAACTATCTCCATCTCATTATCTGCTTTTCCAAATCTTATCTGGAACCAGCATGTGGTCTGACCTGTGTACCACAGTTACTTAATCTTTGAACAGTACATGCTTGTAATATAGCATGGGGTATTTCAGCATCACAGTAGGATGCCAGTGAATCTTTCAAGATTTAAGGAAATGATTGGAACAGTTTATTGAATATTACTTTTCATGTATCTTTAAATTTTTACTAACATTCATTTAAGAATTCTTTTATTCCACTAAAAATAAAAAAACCAATTTCTGTTTAAGCTGATAATCTAAACAAAATAATAAGTGTAGGCATGAGTTCAGCTACCTTTTGTTTTTATTTCTGCTGTTAAAAAACCATTTTACATGTGTATAATCTTCTTTAAAATTCTGGAGAATTTAATGCATTTAATCCACAAAGGCCATAATGGTGATATTACTTTGGAGGCCCTGCTCCCCTGGTGCAACACAGAGAGCGTTGTGCTCATAAAGCTCCCGCTCGCTCTGGGCAATAGTGACAGTATTTGACAGTTTGTGATTCCCACGAACTTTAATGGCAAAGTAGGGCCGGCGAGAGGATCCTTCAAATACCGTCAGAGAAACAGTTTCATTTTGAACCTGGATATAAAGCTAATGGTATCTTACAGCTTTTAGTGTCACTGAATCAAATTCCTCAAGTAGAAAGAACGGGTGACATTCTGTTTTAAAGTGACCGTATGTTTGACCCAGTTTCGCGATGGCGGTGTCATCACAATTGTATCTTGCTGCTGTAGGCTCTTGCAGCCTGACAGGCGGAACAAGTTGCTTTAGCTCACAGAGCTCATCTGTCACACTGAGCAGCTTGCAGGTTTCTATTATCTGAATGAAATGTGGAGCGAGGACTTCTCCCTGCTCCCTGCCTATCAGCATCGTCAGCAACCTGCTCACACCCCCAGCGACGGACTGAAAGGAAATGGTAGAAGAAGAGAGAATAAAAAACTATTTCCAGAGATGCAAATGTAAGCCACATTTAATAATTAAAAGGCTTATGGTTCAAGAATAATAATAAAAAAAACCTCCAGGAACTAGATGGGAAGTTAATTTCCAAAGAAGGATTGCAATTACCTTATCTGAAATGAAAGATGGAAAGCTGTATTTTTATATTTAAAACCAAATCTAAGAACTGTTTTATAATTCAATGGGGCAGTGACAGGCATCTCTGTTTTCATCAAGAGCACTTTCTTAGAATTTAAAATGTTCAAATCTTTAGGGAGATTTTACTATATTTTCCAAAAATAGTGCACCTAGGTTTTTGTACCCTAGGCCAAATCTTGCCATAATCTCTACACTCTTTGAAGTTCTGTGATGGGAGCAGTGTGAGGGCACTGAGTTTGTGCAGGTTGCTCTTTGAAGTTCATGTGTGGCTGACTTGGCTGCTTTATTCTTGCAATGACCAGTTTTCACATGTTTTCAGGATATTGCCAAAAGATGCACAAACCATACTGCTTAGTAAACACTAATTAGTGTATTTTCTTATGTTAAGCATAGGCAGATTTTTTTTATAGCCTGTTATGATAGATCTAGTTTTAAAAATGCTTTTACTAGAGTAAAATTTCCAAGTAAAACTTCAGCTAGTAACAACCACCAACTGGTTTCTATTTGTTATAATAATAATAATTGTGGCAGTCCACAAGCAAAATTATTGACATGTAGCACATGTCAGGAATGCCCTCTGGTATTTAAGAATGAGGTAGATTGTAGTGGGGGAGAAACCTGTTAATAATATTTTATTCAAAATGATGCTGTACGGCATTATTTAAAAGGAATACTCCCGTTGATATTTTCATCATGGAAATGATGAGCTGAACCACCCCAATCTAAAGAAAAACAGGACTATGGAATGTATGGCATATGTATGAATTAGGAAGATATTTATATCTTTGAGCTTCTCAGCTTCAGTGGAATAGAAAGGGTCATTCTCTGGTGATCGATGGATACATGTTGAATTGCACAAGATCTGAGAAAATGAGGATTGCATTTATCACATCTAGGGGGAATGTCAAAGTGTGTGTCTGCCATAACCCCATCAGTGCTAAAATGATGACAATCTGCCTTTGGGAGATACCAATCAATATGACTCTTGTAAATGGCTGATGCCATTTCATCTGATGAGTTCTGGGTTAGCTTAGAGAGCTATGGAAAAAAACCAAAGAAAAATATCAGCTTTGTTCCCAAGATCTGCTTGGAAAAAGTTTGAAATAAGTCTCATAAAAATGAAATGCGACATAATGTTCTAGGTTTGAAAAATTAGGTAGAGATGTTCAGCTGAATTCTGTTCAGCTGGTCATTATAGAGAGCACTTACACACTATATAATCATTGAGAGCATGACACAGAACCAGACTGACTTCTGGTGGTCTTGAAGCCTGGATATGTAATGAACTTCCCAGAGTGCAGTTTGTTGGCCTCCTAAAAAAAAAAAAAAGAAAAGAAAAGAAAAGAAAAGAAAAGAAAAGAAAAGAAAAGAAAAGAAAAGAAAAGAAAAATGAAGTTGATGATAATTCATTCAGAAAGCCCACTGGTTTTCTCAACAGAAATAAATCCTGTGATTTCTGACCAGAATAAATCAATGGCAATGTCACAGATGAAGAATATCCAAAACAAGCTCAGAAGTAAAATGTAAGTGAACAGGAACATTTCAAACAGTGGAAAGCTGTTGCTTCTGTCACGAAACCCGTAACATATAAAGGCTAAAATGTGTTTTGTATATTGTTTTCCTTTTCTCAGTAAAAATTCTGAAACCTGGATCAGGTTTTCTGTGGACAAGAGAGAGGGATTTCTGAGGGAATAACCCAAATGCATGCTGATAAAAACATGCATATATAATGTATACAGGCAGACTTAAAATCCCTCTAAATATTTTCAGTGGTAGTGAAGAAAAAAGCACCTGAAATCTGTGATCCTCTTTCCTAACTCTGAAGTTCCTAGCTAAAAGTTTTGCAGCTTTGTTCCTTGACTTGACCTGCTTTTGTTGGAATGGGTATCTTACTCCTTATGTAGCCAGATCTAGCTAGTCTAAATCATTGGAAGAACCATTATAATTTAGGTGCAATTCTGAAATGAAAGAGGAAAGAGGGTAGATGTGAGAGGTTTTTTTTTGGAGCAGTAATGAGCTGCAGACAAGGGGTAATTCTACACTAATTTTTCCAGGAAAACTGAAGGAAAGACTCCAAAAATTTTGGTTTTGCCAAAGGTGTTTTTTACTGTGCTAAACTTATATAAAAATTGTACCTAGGGTTACGAGGGTGATAGAGGTTCATAGGTTCCGATCTCTACAGTAGAGATCAGAAGAGATCACTGAGGTGTTTCGTTTGATCTCCTGTGTGGGGAATGTCGATGGCACTCATTTCCCTCCGTGGGGGCAGGTGACATGTGATCGGCTAAGGTGGATCTGCTCCAAAGCTTCTCTTCATTTGAAGAGACTGAAAGGGTTGAGTGTCCCCTTCCTTTGGCAGTTAGTTTTACTTGTTTGTTAATCATCTATCAGATTAAACTTGGGTTAAATTGATCTTTTGTCTGTGTTGAGCTGCCTTGCTGACGTGCAGGGCAGTCCCCCTCAGCTTCAGAGGAAGTTGGGACTGGCCAAAATTGCTTTAGCCTTGGCTCCCCGCTCCATGTACAGGACTGCTGGATGAGGGCAGTGTTAGTGACCAAGCAATGGTGGCGTTGAAGCAGTAGAGGGAAGCAACATCTATTAGTGCAGACTTTTTTCACACCGTAGTAGCTGAAAAAAGCCAACATGATTATTAATGTAAAGGCCAAAAGTTGATGTATTTATTTATTATCCCTTTGTAGCCTCGAATGACATAAAGATGATACTCTAAAGGTAAGTGTATTTCCTGCATTGCAGAGAGAAGCACTGCCTTACACCCATTGTGTTACACTCACAGATCTGAGTGCAGAGGTTGAAGATAAAGCTGACAGGACAACTTCTTTAGCCACCTGGCTTCCCTATCAGACAAAAGTGCTGAGTGATAGAGGGAAAATGTAAAGAAAGTTGATGTGCTGAGGGTCTCCAAATCTTAGAGAATAAGTGCTGACTTCTGCTTTGTTCACAGTGGTTAAGTTGTGCTGGTGTAGTTATGTTTGCAAAGATTAATGCCAGTGTATTTAAAAATAAATGCACTGGTCCTGTGTCTGCTCCCTAGATTAATAATGCCAGGTGAGAAAAACAAGAAATTTGAAAGTGACATTTTAATGGTTCTTCTGAATTTGCATGAGGCTTGCTTATGTAGTAGTATGCATCAGGCATTTCTATGGAAAGCAGGAAATTAAGATACATAAGACTGCGTAACTGTGGATTTTTCACTGTGTATTAAGTGGATAAATACCTAAAATTTAGTCAGCAGAGCATAATAGTTGTCTGTGTGTAAAATATCACAGTAACTTTAGTGTTTGAAGATAGTTCAGCATTCTGTACTTGCTCATAAATGTGTAACTTAATTGTTCTTTGATTAATAGTTAAAGTAGAAGTAGGGTGGTTTTTTTGCTAGAAAGAGATTGGATAATACATCAGGCAGCCTGACAGAGACCCATTTTCATCAATAAGCTATTTTGCTGAGATTCAGATATACCATAATCTTATATTTGTTTCAAAAACTTCATCTTTTCATTTTCAGATTTTTCTGTTGGCACTTTCAGAAAGTTGAACTGTGATAATTAAAGCAGCCTGCAACATAAATGAAAGATGTAGAAATTCAAGAGAGTCACATTATGCAGTGAAATTTAAATTGATATGAATTTGTGTTGTTATAAATTGTAAATCACTTTGATCAACTGTTTAAAGATCAGTTAAACAACAGATTTGTATAGCCCAGAAGAAGCAGATGTATGGTATCCTGTGGTGTGAGTTTGCTTTTTTTCTGATCACGTTTGCGTTCTGTGACATGGTACATTAATTTTTGATATATATAGGCAGTTCAGCTGTTAATAGGTAGAAGAATATATAAGAAAAAAGAGATTGGAGCAAGCAAATATTTCTAATGAACAAAAGTATTTTCAAAGGAAAACATTTAAGAGCAGCTAGAAAGTGGAGTTATGTATGTGGCAGCAGCACTCTGTAGGTTTACAGCTGTTTGTACCTGTCTAATCTTTTTTTATCTAAAGTTGTCATGTAACTGTGATGTTGCCTGCCACAGGTGACCTTGAGCCAAATAACCTCCTTTTAATTATCTTTCATTTAGATAGATTTGGCTTCCATTTCATGCTCACACTTGCACACCCCCAGTCCTTTCTCCTGTTCTGTATTTGGGAACAGAGTGAAAATGTCTGTTCGATCCCTTGCCGTGCCTGCGTCCTTTAGGTGGCACATCTGCACAGCTGCTGTCAGCTGCTGTTACCTGCATTAATCGTCAGACTTGCTTTTCCTTGGAGAAATCCTGGCAAGAGGAGAAATCTCTGGGGAGGAGGTGGTGATTAATTCTGCCCTAGCATGAGCACATTTCTTAGATGCTCTACTCCATGCAGATAGAAGTTCACCACACCTTTGTTGTGAG
Source organism: Acanthiza pusilla (assembly GCA_036630365.1). Taxonomy (NCBI): domain Eukaryota; kingdom Metazoa; phylum Chordata; class Aves; order Passeriformes; family Acanthizidae; genus Acanthiza; species Acanthiza pusilla. Next base: position 8,037,616 of record JAXCHO010000001.1, read on the forward strand.
CTGGTGAATACGAGCCAGCTCCGTCCTGAAGCTGCTGTCTCATCCCTTTAGCTCTGTGTTAAATCCAAGCTGCTATGATTTGCCCCTTAGCATCAGCTACTGATCTGGGTTTGATGTCAAATTAAGAGAATCATGCAGCTTTTCTTTGGATTGAATAGGCACTTTCGGTCTGTCCTTAGTATGGTAGTGGGATGTAAAGCACGCAGGCTTTACAGGGTGAGCAGAAAATGGCAGTGAAGCGTCTCGGCTGTAGAACCTTGTCCTTGGCTATAATGGAATTGCACGTGGTGATCTCTGTGTCTCGTTGGGAGCCTGATTGCTTTGCTTTTGAGCCCTGAGCAGCCCTGGTGAACTGAATCAATTTATCTTTTTGTGAGAACATGTGGCTTGAATTCCTGATTCTCTGGGCATGTTTGTGTTTGAGCTGAGATTAGTCTGGCTCCAGACAGAGAAAACAGGAGGACTGAAGGGAACTTGGAGAAGAAAGGAAGGAAAGAAGGGTCTTTCCTTCTGCCGTTCTGTGCTCAGTTCGAGTACTTGGCAGAGGAGTTAAGAGTTGTAACTCTTCTTTCTTGTTGGAGGTTGGTGGTCATTTTCTTTAGATGAAATGTATATTTAGAATAGTTTAGGTTGGAAAGACCTTTAAGACCATTCAGTCCAACCATTAGCCAAGCACTGCCTCTAAACCATGTCCCTAAGTGCCACATCTGCACGTTCTGTATTTGAATATAGGAAGCCGATATACCTAGAGTGTATGAAATGTGGGACGTGCTTATCATGTAATTGAGAATTAAGTCTATGTACTGCCAGTTTTAAAATAGTCTCAGATTTCCCATTAGTTAAAGGATGGAGGAGGAGTGAATAAAGTAGGAAAAAAGAATAATAAACCCTTAATCACTGGCACATCACCACCTGGCAATAACAGTACCATTTATTAGGTGGAAAGATGGAAGTTTTCAGGAAAAGCAGTCCATTTGCAAAGCAGCTCACTATGTATTCACATTGTTTTACTGCTTGCACTGCAGTGGAACTAAATTTGATCAAGTATCTTTGTCATTGAGAGGCAATAAATGTTTCCCCACTAATTGTTTCTAATGCATTTCTTTTAATTTATTGTGGACCTGGGAGTTGGAAACACTGAAAGTTGCTCAGATTTAACAAAAGAACTGGAGCAATCTTACCTTGAAACAAAACAGGAGTGTCCAGTTCCTAGGGGAAGAAGCACGTTGCCTGAATGCATCTGTATTTCAGCAGATTAACAGAGAAATGGCCTGTTTACCAAAGCAGCTCCTTCGTACATCTGAGATTTTTAAGACAATTTTCTCTACTAGCTGTTTACTCATAAGATGATTGATTCTAGTATTTTTTCTGGGATGGTTGTACATCAGAGGCATCAGAGGGTTTTAAAGATATGCTTTGAAGATATAATTGCATTGAACAGCACGAAGTTAATTTTTTTAAGTTACCTGAATTTGGAAGTAGCTGACTTCAGAAACCTGGTGTGTCCTGTAGAAAGCAGCATGGCAGAATGGGAGTGTGTGGTTAATGTGTCCTTTTTAAAGAGAGAATATTTGTAGTACCAGAATACCAATTATGTTATTGGCCCAGTGGAAGAGCTGAAAGGCGATTGCCTGAATTAAGGTGACATTGGGTGTGAGTGTGATCGAATTTAAGTTCCCTCTTACCAAACACAATTGGTAAGCCCTTAGAATCTCCAAATAAATACTTGTGCTTTAAGGTCAGCCCAGACCTCATGGATTGCTTTTCCTTTCCCTGATAAAAGCAGATGCAAGCATGCCAAATTGCTTTGCTCCAGCTTAACCCCAGCACTGTTTGAATTCATAAATGCTACAAAAGGAAAGCTTATTACCGCATACAACGGTGAAGTGGAAAAATGTCATGCCTGCCTAATCTATTTCCTGGGAAGGGGAGAAAAATCTTTTTATTCTTTTACTAAGACCTGGGGAATAAAGTAAGGACTGGATGTGATGCTGATAATCAAGGATTGTCTTTCATATTTTCAGTGGATATCAGCCCTATACTTTCTGGTGTCTCTGATGTGTTTTCTCAGAAATGAGACAGTAAAGAAACTTTTTTCTGTATTGAATTAGAATACTGTACTGTATTTAAATAGTTTTCTTTTATGTTTTACTTATTTTACTTTTTTTTTTTTTTGCTATTAAGCAGCTGTTTCTCTGAAGCTCTTGATTTAAGGATAAATTGTTCAAACATTGGCATATCATTTAGTAGATGAAACAAAGCAATGCTGCATTTGGGCTTTATATGGTAACTAGTCTATAGCTGTATTAGAAATGGCATCAATGGGAGCTTCGCTCTGAATTGATAACAAGTACATAGTTTAAAATAACTTGGACAAGAAGAAAACACTCCTAAAATAGAGTGCTTGAGGGAAAAGTAGGTTTTCACACTGTAAACAGTGTTCTTTGAAAGCTGAGAGAAGGAAAAAAGTACTGTAGCACAGTACAGTAAGTTAAATCATTACATTAATTGAACATTTGTCTATTTGCAGTGGTTTTGTTTTGTGGATGTCAGTAAGATGAATGGTTGAGAAGGGAAGCAAAAGGGAAGTGGTAGTGGGTAAGGTTCAAAACAAAGCAATTAACATTCATGGGGTGTAATTGTGGGAAATGTGTTAAGTTTACTTTCCTGAAGGTGGTTTAGTGGTGTAAACTACTACCTGTAATCAACTTAAATAAAGTAAATCTACAAACACAATTTTTGTAATAATATGTTCCTCAAGTTTTAAGTGAGAATGACTAAAATCTTGTGTTGTATCAATGAGTCTTATTTTATTTCATCAAAGATGTTATGCAAAATTTTACTTCACTGTAAAGTTGAAATTCTGCATCTAACATCTTGAATCCTTTTCTTTTGGAGGGTGGTGATTAAACCTGAATGCCTCTCATTGTCGTTCCTAGCCTGAAGTAGGTATTTCTTAAGCTATTTGGTAGACAGTCTGTCAGCCCAGTGAGCTATTGACAGGATTTTATAGGACGCAGATGGCAGGGGAAAATGTAGTATTTCACTGCTAGCAAGAGTTTTTCATTTTCTTTCTGATGACAATCCAGTTATTAGGTTGCTGGTTCTCTCACAAAACATAGTGTGTGGCTACCTAATTAGATTGCTTTAAAACCCGTTGGAAATGCCAATGTATTTCTCATAATCCCTTTGCCTTTGGGTTGCTGTTGTTAAGGGCTAACTTCTCAGTCTTGGGAAAAAGGCTTGTTCACTCGGCTAAACATGAAAAATGCATTATGCTTGATGTTCTGCTTGATGTTCTTGGTTAAAGTATAATGTGCAACAGAATTCTCTATACTGTGTCTCCTGAAGCCGTAGCTGCTGGGCAATAATGCCAAAAAGATGTTCAGATTACAGTTATAGGGACTCTATTTGATCATAGTTGGTAAGAGATTAAACTTTAATAATTCAATTAAAGTTTTCGGCCCCACTTTTTTCCAAACAAGATCAGTAAAGAAAAAGAGCTTTGTCTGGGTGAGTGTGTGTTGTTTGAGACTGCAAACAGCATTGTCTTTGCACAGAATACTACATATATTGCACAGGAAGGGTTTGCATTTAATAAGGTACTTGAAGAAAGTGGAAGTCTTTTATTTTTTTTAATGTACCTTAAAATTGTCCACTAATGAAACCTACATATCCAAGGCTTCACCCAGTGAAAATTGCTGTACACTTTTAACTATTCAAAAGGGAACCCACACTTTGTGTCACAGCAGTAAGACTGAAATATGGTTTTAGGGAATTGCTTATTTAAAGGTACCCAAAGTCAGTTGCAGAGAACTGAAGTCACCAGGAAGATTTAGCAAAGAGCTTTGAATACTTAACAGGAAAACCTGACACATTCAAACCCCTCAATTTCATGTAGCCTCAGGGTAAAGACAGAACTAAAGTTTGATGCCATTCAGTTGTCTTGAGAGCAAAAGCAGATTCCAAACTGGCATGTATTTATTGTTTTATTGAAAACACTTCTGAAGGAAAAGCTACTGAAATGCAGCATCATTCCAGCAAGAAGATTTTGCTAGGACTGGAAATAGGGATAGTACATGTCACTGCAGATGTTAGGCACCCTTTAAACTAAGTCAGTTAGGAAGAATATGAAAAGGTTAAGGCAAATTCATTTTCAAAAAAGACATTCTTGATCAAGTGCTTCTGAAATCACAGTATTGAACTCTTAATAGAAATTAAATAAACATTCTAATTTTGTGTTTCATACTGTGGACTGTCAACAGGAAAAGCTGCCTTAATTCTGCAAAAGTTTCAATTTATAGCTTGAAGTTATAATTTTCATTATTGCTGACTAGGTTAGGAATTATTCTTGATTATCGGTAGTAGATGTGTATTTTTATTTGATAGTAAAGTGTAATATCAAAATAATCATAGTACTGCAAATGCCATATTGTATGTTACAGTATTTCAGACTTAAGAATTGAAATTTGTAACAATTTATATCAAAGTTGCAGCATTTTGTTATCACTAAATAGTTCAGTGACTACTCAATTTTACAGAAGTCCAGCTGTCTAACAAATTACTCCTCATTAAGTAATTTTCATCTTTAAGCCCACACTACATTTTTGTATCACAATCTATTGTTCTCCATCTTCATTTTCAAATTATTCAAAGAATTTCTTGGAATCTCTGCTAATCTTCCGAAAGAAATGATATGAGCAAACCTGTTTTTTCCAGCTGCTGTCGAAGGACCGTGTGTGGTGGCTGTGCCAGCCCTGAGAAGCAGTCTGAGGTGAGCTGAGCTGAGTGGCTGCAGGGAGTGTTCTGCAGTGACTTCACTGTGCAGAAACTCAAACCTGGGTCCAGTGCTACAAGGTGAGGATGACTTTTGGCCATGTTGTTGTTATGAAATGTCATAGTCTTTTTGGCCTTTCAAGTGTTGTTATTCATGGTTAGAACAGAGAAGCTGCAGTAGCCAATTGACTCCTATTTTTCCCAATGCCAGCATTCTGTATTCTGCGTGAGGAGCATAAATTCTTACTATAATTCACAGGTGCAGTTTAAAATATAGGCAAACCTGTTAGCCTATATATTTTTATTTTCATGATAATAAAAACCTGCTTGTTTTTATTATCGTTTAAATGAGATGTTCAGTAAGACAGTGGTAACCTGAACCTATTCTGTTTTATGCTATTTAAATCAATACTTCATAAACATTTGTTTTAGTACATTCCTCTGGTTAATGCTATAGTAGTGCTAATCACTGTTGCTGCCACTGTTTAAATAATTTTGCAAACTGAATTTCTTCTAGGAAAACTTTGCTGACTTCCAAGCCTGGACAATGCGGAAAAGTCCTGAAAAGGACTTGCCCATTGCTTATGTATTTAAAAACTCATTAGAAAAATAAAGGTTTAGTGGTCAATACAGAATTTCAAGTTGACTGGAGAGTATTAGAATGCATTTTTTCACTCTTCTAACTTAGAAACTTAATTTTTTTTTTTCATTTTTTCCTAGCTGACAAAAGCTAATTTAAGCAAACCAGATTGCACATTTGAAATGTACAGAAGCTTGGTCCTATTTACTGAGTATTGCTCGCTGGCTATATCTCAGCTTCCCCTCATAGGACTGACAGATGCTTAAATGTAAGAGATTGTTCTTGTCACGGGAGGCAGTGACACAAATTCAGTTGTCTTGGTTGTTGGCTCTGCCTGTTGTTGTCCTTTCTAATGCTACAGAACAAATCACCTTGCACAAGGTAAGCAGCGTGCCCTGGCTGCCTTTTCCTGAAGCTGCTTCTTCTGATCTGTCATGTCATGATACCCTGTTTGAGCAGTGTTCTTGAACAGTCTTGTGTTCAAGCCAAACTTTCACAGCAGTTTTCTGTTGCAGAGCGATCTCATATGCAGCATTTGACTGTGGGTGAGTATCAAAGGGCCTATTCACTGCAACATGAAAGGCTTTTACCTGCTGTGACTAAACCATGTTAAATTGTTACAGACGTGCAGGTGTATCGTGTGTTGGCAGCAGCGTTTGGAGCATAAATACCTTTGTTCAATCACCAGGTAATGAAACCAGCAAACTTGATTTGTCTCCTACGTGAGAATTAAAGAGGCAGATTTATTAAGGGAGGTCTTGCTGAAGGAGCGCTTGCTTCTAAAGAAGTTCTGTCTTTCCTTTAGATTGTATTTTGTTCACTGTATTTTATGGCTCTTCTAATTGCGTGTTCAGAAGAGGTTTACTGTAAACATTGCATAGGTTGCTCACAGTTGTATTGAAAGAGAATGTGATAAGCTATAGCTTTGTTCAATTAATGAAGTACTTCCTGGCTTTGTTAGTGTTCAGAAAACTTGACAACACTTGTATTGTACTTCCCTCCATATGTTTTAAAGAAGCTGTATTGTAAATGATACGAGGACTAATCTTTTGCTAGACTGGTACCTTCTGTTGCACTGCTGACCCTTATGGAAAAGCTAAAAAAGGCAGCTCTGGTAAATTTTTCTCATTATCAGCTGTCTAATTAAGTATTTCCCTATGCACATTGTACAATAAAGTAATTTTGTAAAAGTGAGGGAAGGAAAAAGATGCTGTTGACACTCTTGGTCTAGGAGAAAAAGTGTTGGGAGAGGAAATGTGCTTTCCAAAGGAGGAAGAAGTATTAGCAGTTTCAAAGAGAACTTTTGAAACAAATACAGGTATGGGCAGCCCTCTTTGCTTGGGAGGGGTCACTGTGAGTGAAAACTTAAAACCCTATAATGATCTATGGAAGCTCTGTCAACTGGAGTGTGCAGGATACCATATCTTGAACTTACGGTGTCCTTGGGATGTGAAAATATCATGTTGGTTTGCTTGGGAATGCAGCAATTCAGAGCATCCTGGAGTTTTTTTATTATAATGACAATGTTTTTAGTATTTTGGTAGACACGAGGAGGTGGAAGGAAAAGAGGCAGATACAGTTATCTTCAGTGAGATGAACTAGAGTTAATAATGTATTACTCTACTTGAGAAACTCTTTCGAGAATTTTTTCAGAAGATATTTTGATGAGTTCAGAGAGAAGTTGGTGGTATCATTAAATAAGTTGACAAGTTCTGTAATCAGCTTTTTGGTATTATAGCTCAAGGGAAAGTCAATAAACTTTGATTCCCAGCATTAATGTAATTATTTTGATTTTTCCCCCTTTTTTCTTTTCTGGCTCCTTCTGCAGAAGACTGCAATAATATAATATCAGATGGCCAAAAGCAATTCAGAAAGTCAGTGTCCCCTAGGATGACATACAAATGTAGGAAGACTGGGGGTGGAATAAATCATTTCCTCTGATCTTGTTAGGGATGAAATTATTATAGAGAAGCAAATGTAATTTGCTGAATATTCTGTAAGGAAGAGGAGTATGAAGCTCCTTTGATTACCGAAGTTACTTTTTTTAAAAAGTGTTTCTTTCTTCCTCTCACCTACAGTATTTTCCTTACACAGTATACAAAAGTGTGTTCTCATTGCCACTTGTTTTGGTAATTGTAATATACTGCTTTAAGTCATCTGCTACTCTTTTATTTTAGTTGATTGGGCTAATTGGACTTAAATCTTCATCTGCTTCTGACCTTGGACTAGTGAGAAATTACTTTAAATGTTTCAGTAAGAAAACTTGCATTGTGTTTCAGGTTATTTAATTATTCTGACATTAGTGTATTCAATTTCATGCTCCCAAAAGAGAATATAGGACAGGTGAGATGAGCGACTCATTATAATTATAAATGCCCTGTTGAATAGTATAGGCCAAAGGGCCTGCAAATTGACCTTAAAACACAAAAGCTTGATCAACCTTTTGTGAAAATACTTCTCTAGCTAAAGAAAAAAAAAAAAGAAAATTAAAAGATGATGCACTGAATCTTTAAAATGAAACCTTTCCATAGGTTTATCATCCACATGGTTGTTTGAGGCTGACCAAAAACATTGAGGTGGAAGTGCCAGGTGCAGCATTAAAGGTCTGATTTCAGGTATGATGGAGTAGCTGTGGTGATGCAGATCTGCGTTCAGTCCCGTGAGCAGCCAGCAAATAGCAGCAAGCAGAGGAGGTTGGTTTCAGTGTTAGTGCCAATGTAAATCTGCCTTGAAGAGTCCACCACTAAGAGCTTCAAATGGGCAAGTGCATTTCCATCTAATTCTTTAAGTTTTGTAATCTGGGATTTGATGTGCATTGCTTTCCAGTTTAAGCCTGAAGTTGCTTAGAATTAGCAGTTACTGTTATGAAGGTATGATGTCCCAAATACTTAAATTTAAGGATAAAAAAAGATATACTCAACTGACTGAAGGGTTTAAGTTCCAGTGTGGGGAGAGTCTTGACTTTCAATAAGGTGAAAACTTTTTTTACCTCATGAATTCAATGAACAGTAAGGGTTACTGAATTTATTGCTTGGTGGTTACTCTGTAGTTATTCCCTGGGTAAATATTTGTAGAGCACAACTAATACAAAATGCTTTTCTTTGCACTTCCTCACACTTTCCACATACTTACAGACATCCAGAGAATTAGTAGGTTGTGTTATGATTATTTTCCCCTCTGTCTACGTTAGTAATTTCCCCAAGCAGACAGTCCTAGAGGCTCATCAGTACGGAGGAGCAGGTTTCACAAAGCAATTACAGCTTTAGACGATGCAGCTGAGCATGCCTTATAAATTCCACTGTCTGCATTATTAGACATGTGAGAGTTTGGTGACCTGTGGTAATTAGATTGTGTGATCTTTCCGAAGAAGGATCAGGCTCCTATAAGTGGCTTAGGTGCTTTGGAAAAAAGTACTTTGTGATGTTTATCTTATACAACTGATATTTTCTGGCATTTAATAGGGAAAATCTTTTACTACATGTAAAACCAAACCTGAACAAAGTAATCTAAATGTTCCTTTCTTATGGTTTCTGCTTGTTTTTTCTTATTTCTCTTTTGGTAGAAAGTGGTAATCAGAGTAGCAGACCTCTGGCTGATAAGAGCTGTTTTGTATAGCCATAAGTAGTGGTACACTTTGAAATGCTGACAGGCCTTGCATAAACCAAGAGCTGATTTTTCTTGCCCCCTGGCACAAAAGCAAGATCACGATGCTTTATTTTTGAGGCAGGTCCTTGAGTAGTGTAGCTAAAGCTTAACAGAATCTATCAAATGGAAACTTCATTTCTGCAGGTAGTAAAACTGTTGAACTTCTGTTGTTGTTGTGTGTGGTTTGTTTTTCTTCTGTTGCTCTCTTAGAAAGTTTTGTTTGTGTTTTTTCTGAAGGCATAATTTCACCTTTCCCAAGCATGTATTTTGCACTTTGAAGTTATCATGAAAGTATTTCCTTTGGAAATATATTTTATTGGAGCATTAGCAATGCAGCTGAGTCACTGAAAAATGTGGGAGCCATGGGCACATGAGGCTTGCCTGGTAGTTTTCTATTAGTAATAGGATTTTTTTTTTAGTGTTCTTGAGAAGAGACAACTGCCAGTAATGTTTACCTTGGCAAAAACAAGGCATTGGGAGTGCAATAAACCATAAAGAGAGTATGTAAGTAATATTGTGAATAATAATAATAGTGCTTATTAGCAGATGACACATTTGCATGTGAAACAGATTGGATACAGAGCTGTCCCATACACTCTACTTCTGGAACAAGCAGTGCCAGTTGATACATAGGTAATTAATGGGCTTAATGACTTTTCACATGATTTCTTGAAGAAACTGTGGTAACAGTTAATGATAGCCTCACAGGATTATTTTGCACAGTGAGTTGTGTTTTATTCTTAGGTGTATGTATATACAGATCATTAAATTTCTATTCGTGGTGCAAATATTTACATAAGTTCAAAATCCTGAATGACCAAGCAAATTTTATAGTTTGAAGTAATCTTCCACAGGCAGTTGACTGTATGACTAATAGAATTATGTATGCGTAAAATTGCTTTTACTGGAGAAGCCAAAATGCAGAATAATAGCTTGTCAAACTGTCATTTGCCAGTGAGATCATAGATTTCATAGTCCAAATTAGGTTGTGTTCTTTTTCTTTTTGTCAGGTCACATTCTAATAACCATATTGTGCATTAAACTCTGTGATTATCTGAACACTTGACAGATGGTAGGATGTTAATTTATATGTAAGAGACAGTGATTGCCTGTGCACTAGTGGCATTCAACAAAATATGAAATGTCAAAATTCCCTTTTTTGTTATGTCTTTACTTCACTTATTTCAGCAAGGTAATTCTAGCAAAGGAATATTTTTCGTAGCTAAACATATGCTTCATTTACTAATGTTAACAGGTTTTGGAGTTTTAAATCCTACTTTTTATGTTGAGAGGTATTTACATGTTGGTCTAGTGTACAAGAAAATTGTACAGTAAAAATGAAAGAAGTTGCTACATCTTTGAATCTGAAGTTCTTAATGTGCATATTACTCAGTTTTAAGGAAAATGAGATTTCTTGTAGGTTCACTTAGGAGTTACTATGATATTCATCCCTTGGTTTTATGATAATGCAATTGTCCTAACTTATACCTGAGTTCCATTAATTGTTATAAAAATGAGTAGTTAGTTGCTGCTAATATCTTATTTAGTTATAGTCTTAACTCGTGTGTAACTTGCCATGGGAAACAACATGTTTGAACCCAAAGGATTTTGCCTTTTGCTGGATTTGAGACAGTTGGGGCTGTAGCATATACCTGAGGGAGAAGTGTAAAAAGTGGCACAGTTGCATGCCACACAGTCAATGATGAAACTTGAAATAACTTTCTGAAGCTGAAATACAAATACCCAAAAAACCAGGCTAAAGTTATAATTCCCTTTAACAGTGCTGTTTTCAGAAAATGCTTTTTACCTTTACATCTTGTCAAGGCATTCCTTACTCCCTTCAGTTTATTGTATATAATAGCTCTCTACCTGTAGTTCGCAGGATTTGCTTCTTTGTTACTGATTGCTTATCATTGTTATTCATGCTATCTGCTGGACCTTCAACTAAATGTTAACACCTTTGAGTTGAAAAACTTTACTTTTTATGAGTCAAAGTCCCCACAATACCTGGCTTTTGAACAAACAGTTGAAGTTCATAGTTTTTTAATACTAAAGAAAACAAAAAGAAAAATTGAAGGCCAAGTGTTTAATTTGCTTGAAACAGTTTTCCAACAGAAGAGAGTTACTGTAGAAAATCCTAAGTATTAATGATGTATTTTTGCAGTTCAGTTGTCTTCGGCTGACAGATTATTATTATGCATTTATAATCGATCACTGCTGTATTTCAGTATTCAGTAACTCTTGACTTGTGAAAGAATACGTTCCTTATTAGAAAGGAGTCATCATTACCTAGGAGTGGTAATTGCTTTGCTTGTGCTTGTGCCACAGCATTGTGGTGTTGTTTTCAGTGTGTGGGAAGTCTGAAAGGCTGTGAATTGCTACTTCAGGAGTAAAAACAGCAAAGATCATTTCTGTTGAGTATATAAGTTATAGGAATTTTTTGTTGGTTTTCATACTTGGGGAAAAACGTGGTCATCAGTTTAGTTAACATGTATTACATAAATACTTACTATAGAAATATTAGCTCTGAAGCATAATATTCTTTAGGAAGAACAACATGTACAAGAATTTCACAAACAAAATAGGTTGTGCTTCTCTTCGTAGGCTGCTGCTTTCAGCTAAATGTTGTAACCTCTCAGGCATTATGAAGCTGTGTTCAGTCATGAATGCTTGTGACATTATGAAGGACTGCAGAACAGTGCAGTATATGATTACCTGTACCTTATGTTATAGTGATATTTCATGTAAACTTTTCCAATTTTATGGAAAAACAGTATTTTTCTATTTTAATAATAATCCAAGTATGTACTACTAAGGAGAGAAATTAAAATGTAAGTATTAGCATTTTTGCAGCCATTCCATTTGTCTGCATTTTTGCCTGCTGTTTCCTGTAACAGTCCTATTAAAGTGCATTTAAAATAGAAAATATAATTGCTAAGATGAACTTTTGTTGTACTAAATAGCAGGGAAGAATCTACAAGACCTGTCTATAAAACTGAGCTGCTGTTTATTCTGGTTTTTTTTCAAAAATATACTCCTTAACTTTGGAGTAATCTAGTAGCTCCTTTTGGGATATTTTATTTATTAATTTTCTGTGGTGATCTTAATAATTTGGCTAAAGATATTGGCACACGGTCAAACAATTATTTGTATAGCTGCCATTTCTGGATAAAAGTTTTTCAGTTGGGCATCAGTGAACTGTTAGAACAGTTTTCTAATGTTTTTGCAGCCTCAGTTACTTGGTCTCAGGCTTTCTGTCATACTGAAAAGCGTTTAAGAAAAAGAGTGCCCACTGTAGGATAAAGAGTAACTATATGAAACACATTAGCTAAAGCCTTAGTGTTACGATGTTATTTTAATGCAGTTGTCAATGTAGATATTCCTATTTCTGTTCGAGGTGCTGTATCTGGATTGAGTTACCTTGGGTACCTGCTTTCTGCAAGGTTGAATGCATTTAGGAGCATTACTGAAAGCAGACCACAGTAGCTGTAACATGGTATTGTAACATTTGACTAATGCATTTGTTTATATAAAAGTGATAAAGGATTGCCCTGAGTGTTGTTTTGTTGTTTGCTGTTAAAACTTTTGATAGATGGAATTGTAATCAGAAGGATAAAACTTTTAACAGAAGCCAAACTATCAAGTTCCACTGGAATCTCCTTTGAAAAGAAAAACTTGAACAAAATTATTTTCATTTAAATAATAATTTTTTAATTTAAATAATGAATCATTCTAGATCCACTCTTCTTTATGTGAAAGCCTCTTCCATTAAATTAACCTCGGTAAGGATGTGAAATGAAGCCTTAAAAATGCACTGAATGATCCATATGCAGTGTCTGTATTAGCAACTGTTTGGGGGGTCTGTGGGGAACTGGCATACCTAATGAATTACAGACTCTTTTCCAGACCTAAATATGCTAGAAATTGTGGCTCAGTGAAACACTAGAGTTGTTGGTGTACAACCTGTTATGCAGCAACAGCTTGTAGTCATACAATAAAGAAGAGAAAAGTAATTGTTCTTACTGGTTATATGAAAGAAATAAACCAAAATATAAACAAGTGTAGGCATTGGTGACTTCAGAAGTGAAAGAGCATGTTTTAATTAAAGAGAGCAAAACAGAATGCTGTGTGAGTGTTCAGGTTCCAGGGAAGTCCAGAACTGCTTTTAAATTTCATATTTTGAAGAACTTTTCATGGCATAAAGCTCATTTCCCTTGGAGACAGCAGCACGCTCAGACTTTGAGTGCTCAGCTAAGAATTTGCCAACTGTGATGGCTGGAAGAATGAATGGTGGTGCTCAGAACTCTTGCTGCATCTTCTCAAAATCCCCGTTCATCCTGAAGAGCTCTGGTAACCCTTTGAGATGCCAGTTAACCCCATCCACCCTGATCTCATTGCTGACCTTGCACCTTTTGCAATGAACTATTTCCTATTGCAATCTTTTCTTGAAGGCTGGTAAGAACCAGGGGGATAAATAATAAATAAAAAAAAGTTACAGTGAAATATTTCAATGTTTGCAGTGCACCTACACTGGAAATGAACTTCAGAGCTTTGCAGTCAGAAGTGGATTCTGTGTTGAGGATTCTGTGTTGAGGATTCTGGTGCACTGGCAGGCTCTGAGGACCTCTTCAAAGTTGATTGCAGTGTTTGTAACTGCTGGTGATGAGAATCTGAGTTCTATAAATGCATAGTGATCATTCTGTGTGTAGCTGAAAGAAGAGAGATGTAATATGTGGCCTTTTTTGTTATTTTTCTTCTGATTTTTGATTTAGTGTGGAATGTATTTTCAGTGCACCTAAAGTCACTCAAACACTACTTATGAACTGACATTTTACTTGACAGCGAGGTGTGTTTTCAAATAGGAATTAAGTTCCAAAGTACTGTTTGAAATACTGAGCTTGTTTCTATTTCTACAGTATATCCATCTAAGGATCTCTCAGCATTTCATAAGCGTTAATGAAATAAGCCCCACTGCAAGGCAGGTATTATCCCAATTTCACAGATTGCAGGGAGGTTAATTAACTTGCCCAGAGTCATTCAGTGATCTGTGATGAAAATTGGTTTCTATTTAAAAATGGATTTGCAGTCTCATGCTTCAACCATTAGGCTGTGCTTCCAAAATAATATTTGTGGTTGAAAATAATGTTTGGCTTATTATCAAGTTACAGTAGGCTTTGTCTATGCACAAAATAGAGTTGAGGTGACCAAATCTGTTTTAACTCTATCTTGGTATATTCCAGCTGAATGGAGTTGGGTTTAAGCTGGGTTTAATCTAAAAGAAACTTAAACCACGTGAATAGAAACACAGACTTGGCATTAAGACTATTTTATATGCAAGTTTGTGCTAGTTTATGTCAAAGGACCAAGTAAAACTAGTGTTCCTTATTGGTCTGGGTTTTTAATAGAAACATTATAATTTCACTTAATCTGGGTTTAACAGAAATAACATTATTTGAAAAGTGAGGGCAAAAGACATTTTTCAGATAACTTCAGAAGTCATTCAGACATGTGATGTGTTCATTCCAATTATTTAAGTTGTATAACCACGACTTCTAATTTTAAAAAATATAAAAAATAGTTTCTTGTTGAGTGTTTTCACACTCATTAATGAAACACACCAATTCAGCTGGAGAAACTTATTAGTAAAGTTTTATTTCTGGGAGAATCCATCTCTGTAGTTTTGCTGGCTTGGTAGGAAAGAAAGTAATTTAGGAGAGAGGGCTTTATTTTTCTTGATTTATAGCTCCATTTTCCCTGCTCCTTTATCCAAGTATGCAAATCTGTTTGTGAAAGTGATGATGCTGGGTCTTAAGAAACCTGCAACTTCTTCACACTCCCACTGTTGATTCTTTATGTGTCCTCTGACAGGTCATTTCAACTGGTTTTAATGTAGTTTCTGGATTTATGAAATTGGCATAAATCTTGTGAAATGCTTTGAAAGTTTGAAATCTGTTATGATCGGGAAATTATTAATTTTATTATAAAAGTGTAGGAAGCTTTTCAAAATGGAATAATCTTTGCTTTAAACTTTAGATTTAATCTAGTAAATCCTAGCTAAATGCAATTCTGTGTAATGAGGAAGACTGAAATTCATCACCTAATTAACAGCACTGGACTTTATGCACCAAAATGCCTGATTTGAAAACTTTTATTTCATTCAAGTTTTAAAAAAGTATTTTGGGGCATAAAGTTTTTTTTTTAAATGCCATATGAATTCTTCATATAATTGCTGATTACCTGTAATGCAACTATGTAGGGCATGTAATTATGGATATTTTGTTTGAGCATTGCTGCTTTGAAGGTAATGCAATAATGCATAAATGACCACTAAATTTAAACTGATTTTTTTACAGCTTCAAATGCAGTAAATTTTTAACAGCTAAGTTTTTGTTTTGTTTTGGTTTTTTTTTTTTAAGAAATAAGATGTTCAATGAGCCTTTTGGTACTTCCTCCTCGTTTTCCCTACTTTCACATTGCTTGATTTTGGTTGAAGGCCAGCATTTATTTGAAGCTCATCAACTGAAATCTCTGTACGTTTCTTTCTTTAGTTTTTTGTCCAAGCAATGAGAAAACTTCTAAGATTGTTCTGAAGGGAGAGGTCTACTTAGCGCTGATGGTAAAAATCTGTCTCTTCACTCCTATCTAATTTCCATAAGGACACTGCGGCCTGTAAGTGCAATAGCATATAAATAATACAACATGCCAACCAGGAAAAAGAGTTTGATTTAATTAATGTTCCTCCAACACATTAGTCTTTCATTACATATAATTACTTAGGGACTCGAAGCAGGCACTGCTGTAATATGGCTGGTGTTAAAGTTGAGATTTCTCAATAATGTATCTCAGAGGTTACTTCTTCATGTTTCTTTCAAGTTCCCTTCTCTTTGTGCTGTGCAGAAAATGACTTCAGTCAGAAGTGGATTGACCAGGGAATGCTGAGCCTTGCTGCCACTCAGGGGTCTGGGAGAGCAGACTGAATTGTACTGAATTGTACGGAATTGTTCAGTTACAGGGATGATAAACTTACAGCTTTCTGTGTTTGTCAGACAATTCCTTGAACACAAAGTGATTGCACCCTTGAGGCAGAAACCTCAATGAGAAGTGGCCGTACATAAATACAAACTAAATTCCTAGTCAAACAATTCCTAAATTTCAGGAATGTGTCGCAAAAGAAAATAGAGTGCCAGCCAAAGGTGTGTGTCAAGATTTGTCTAATTGTATTTGTACTGTACTAAACAGAATAGAAGTTATTCATTTCACCAGAGGATTTAACTTTGTAATATTGATAGTCTTGGTCATATACTGCATTGTTGAAAGCATTAATTTATATCACTTTTGGTACACCTGGATACTTTGGCAAAGAGACTTCATGATTTCAGTTGCACTTGCAAAATTGCACCCAGCTAATGCTCTTCACTGTTAGAGAAACAGTGTCCAGTCAGGTAGAAAATGGTTCTGGGTATTTCTTTAACTCATGGCCATGCTGAGAACAGAACGAGCTGAGAGTAGCACCCAGATTTTCTGTGAATGGAAGTTCAGTCTCTTCTGTTGGTTTATTTTGCAACAGAAAAAAAATTTAATGTGGGATTCTCAAAAAAATCAGGTGCAACTGTCCAGGGAATAGATATTGAGGTAACACTGTGCTTCTGTGCGTAGAACAATATTTATTGGCTGTGCATTGCCTAATAACAGGGTCAGGTTTGTTATAGTCAGTATTTGCTCTTAATATTGTCTTCAAATGTTTTGAACGTTGAGTTGGTGTTGTCTGTGCCCCAAAAATATGACATCATATCCCAAGTCAGTTAGGTGCTGTTGAGAATTTGCTTCAGGTTTGTGCAGATGTGTTTGAATGTCCCTTCAAGGTTGGAAATTAAAGGGGTTATTATTATTATTATTATTATTATTATTATTATTATTATTATTATTATTAATAATAATAATAATAATATTTTAATTTTTATTATTATTGGTAGATCTTGGTAATTTATTTCATGTTTCTTTATATTTGCTGGTTAAATATTCAGTCACAGTTTGCTGGGATTTATGGACTGACAGTTCTGGGCAGGGGTCTGGGTATTTCCTTTTCCACCCATTTTTGCTACAGCCCTCAGGGTTTTCACAGATATTTCAGCCTTTCCATGATTTCCCTCATGTCAAGGCCTTTTGGTTGGTAAAGAAGACTTAATAAAAGTAGTAATGTAGTTCCTCTGAGCACTTGGGCTGGGGAGAGCTAATACCTGCTGCCAAGGGAGTGAGCATCAAAAGAGACCATGGATTAATGCTGAGTCTGAAAGTTTTTATCTTTTCTCCTGATAATCTTGTTTCTAACGCATGCCCGTGGCATGTCAAGAGCATAAGAATTCTTTCCTCAAAAGTCTCGTATATTATAAGTGGATTTGTTTTATTAATACTCATATTTATTGTAGTTCTGTCTAGTGACTCAGAAATGATTTTGTGAGGGACTTATAAAGCATAAAACATCTACTTAAAAGAGGTCTTAACAATTCAAAATTTGGGAGGAAAACTGACTTCCCTTTGTCTTTGTAACAAAGAAAATAGCCTAGTTCGTACAATAACTTAAGGGCAGAACACAATGCTGAAGGTGTAACTGCTCAAATGGCTTTTGAAGATAGTAATTTATGAACAGCAAAAATGTTTAGAAGATTTTTTCACTGACTTGCTTTGAGCATAATGTTGTACAGAAATCTATAATATAGGAGGCAGAGCATGTTGTTAGCTGACTCAAGAAAAAAATGAAGTTGTAGCGAAATGTTGATTTCTCTTTTTGTGTCTCTGTGTTCAACCTTTTTTAACCATAGCCCTGTTTTCCACTTTTCTACTGCACAGTTCCATCAAGTACTTCAGTACTGAGAGCTGAAGACAAAAAAAAGTGTGGATTTAGAATGAAATAATGAAAATCAGGGATGAGAAACATCTGACTCCCATTTATGTTTATAGTTGGAGAATAAGAACCGTGTATCAGCAATAGAAACTTGAAAGTAAAAATGAATAAAAAAAGGTGTTATTCCTGTGCCTTGGCAGCACATGTAGCTTAACGTGGGAGTTACTTTGTGCTAATAAGATTGTGTTTCATGCCTAAAAGTGATGTTAAACACAAATAAAAACCTTTTCTAACTATTATAACAACTATGTGCTCCAAATTAATGTTGGTTTATACCAGCTGTTACTGCCTCAACATAACAGCCCTCACAGTGAAATGCCTCACCTGGATCAGGTTGAATATATGCATAAATCTTTGCAAGACTGGAGCTGGAGCATTTCATTAAATGCAAAATGGTAAACCTTTTTATGGTTCTACACTTAATGTTTTTGTAAACCAATCTATAATTTCATTATGGCAGGGAAAATTGTATGAGTTTTATGATAAGCTGTCTAAACAATGACATTTTCTAAGTCTTTTTGAAGGAAGGAGATACAATAAATTTAGCTTTTGCTACTGCTGAAGTAAATTTGTTTTGCTGTGGCTCTTTTTCTAACAGAGCTGGGTGTATCCCCACACATCCTGTAATTTGAGAATGTTTGTTTAATGAGGATCTTGTGTTCCTTGCTTCTTTCCTCTCTCCTTACCTCACCTCAAAAGGGAAAAAAGCTTGTGTCCTTACAGGGTCTTGGTAAAAGACAGTAATTACTTTTATCCTATCATTGTTCTTTGCTATATGGCTGTTTTGGTACTCCCATCTATCATGTCATGTCTTTTGATCAAGACTCTTAACATTTCTGCTTCTTTCTAGGCACAGTACCTAGCCTGGGAGAGTTTACTAATCGTGCTTGGCTCCCTCCAGATTCCGAAGGGGGAAATGCTGATGCTGAGTGTGACTTTGAGCACCTCCAGCACAGCTTGCCAGGCTCCGCTGCCTTCAGGGGCTGTAAAGGGAGCTGTGCATGACTAAAGACACACAGGTTGCTGTCATACTTTAATGTCCCACACTTGATTTTTGTTGTAAATCAAGGAAAATGAGATTTTTAAGACCAGGCTCATAAGAGGATTTTATAACGATACAACGCTTGTTTTGTAAAATATTTTTGTTCTAGTTAGAGAAGCTGCTTATAAAGTGCAGTGTTTGAGGTCTCTTTGGGCCAGATTTGCAGAATGTCTCAGCTTAATGTATTCACATAATAAGCATGATATAAAATTTTGCATACCTGAGAAGGTCAGAACTCATGACTTGAACTTGAGTTCTGGCAGTTCAGAGGATTTGATGCTCAGACTTGTTCTGGATGTGGTGAGTTGTGGTTTTTTGGTTTGGTTTTTCTTTTTCTTCTGAAGAGCAGCAGTAAATAGCAAAGCATGACTTTGCAGTGATTGCTGAAGTCGTTGGTCTGAAGCAAAGATGAAACTTCTCCAAACTTTGAATCAAATAACTGATGTTAATTGCCTTTTTTTTTGATTGGCAGGAAATACTTTGATCTGTCATAACTTGATTGAAAAACATAAGACTCAAAATGCTATTCTAAATTTTATAGCTTCTTTGTACAAGGAATGAATTACTGGTGATAGAATATACTAATTATTTATTTTGAGAAAAGAAAATTAATTGTTTTTGTTAAATTCTATTGGGACTAAATTTTACTTGAAGTTGTGATACATGCAATTTTCTGAGACATATGTAAATGAACTCATTAGTGCACAGTCATATTGAAATCTATTCTGGCCCTGGGATAATTTGTCTTTTCAAAGCACAACATACCATTACTGATTCTTAAAATTTTTTTTCTCTTTCTTTAAATGTGATATTATTTCTGTTTCTTCATTCCATCTTACATATATAGCACCCAACATAAGGGAGATGTTTTCTTTTGCCTCCTTTATATTTTCAAATAGATGTTCAAACAGACTTCAAAGTTAATCTTGCAGTTAGGCCAGTGGAGAGAGCAGAGTAATCAGTGGTGACAGCAAAGGGATAAGGGAGGAAAGGGTCCTCGTCAGATGCTAGTAGGATAGAATTTATGGACTTATCCCAAGGGAGCTGCTTCGTATCCAAAGCAAGTATGAAAGTTCTGGCAGAATTGGCAGCTAAGTGCAAATAGAATATTTTATGTGGTGCTTCAAATATTGTGATAAACTTGCTCAAAATAAATCTAAGCTTGCTGCATTCATTTTAGATTTTGTTGTTGCTAAAATAAAATCTCAATGTACTTGGAAATTTGTACTTAGCATGTAACATGTAAAGTTCATTTCCTACACTTGTGCTAATTCTTTTTCTGATACGGTTTTACAGAAATAGCAAACTGTAAAAATAATAGTAACTTACAGAAAAGTAGAAAAATTTGCTTTTACTATTACTCTGCTATAGTATTTGGTTGGGGGTTTTGTTCTGTTCTGGGTGGGGGTTTTTTTGTTGTTGTTGTTTTTTTTTTTTTTTAATTTTTGTTTGGGTGTTTTTTTTTTTTGCTTTGTTTTGTTTGTTTTTTGGGGTTTTTTTGTCTTAGGAAAGTATTTGAGTGGCTTAAAAAGCCAAATGATGCAAATGTCCTGGATAAATGAATTGTTTCACAGCAACTTTCAATTCCTGCTACTACCCTGCAGGGCATTGGATTTGGAGTTGCTTTGTGAAAAACAACTCCACACCCCTCCCATCCACCCACTCCTCACCCCAAAACCAAAGCAAAATAAATCCAACCCAAACCAATTATTAACTACTTATTTATTTGGAAAGTAAAAAACAGTTGCCGTATATATAGCAATATGTTTCATTTTGCCAGAGGTCTTGACCTCTCTGGCATACCCATGATGCCAGATGCAAGATTCTTAATGAGCAGAAAAAAGCAAAAACCAAATGCTTTATATAGCTTGTGGTTTAAGAAATTGTAATGGCAGATGTTACAAATGTTCCTTGAGTGCACAACTTGGTTAATATAAATTATTTTCGTGTGTTTAATGATCCATGGATAGTAAGTGTATCTCATTTGTTACAAATATCCTGTGTCAAATCAGGAATAAGCTGCTGTTTTGTTTTACTTCATATTTACACAATCAGTTTAGCTCCTTTAACCCTGCTTAAAGAAATTATGAAGAACAAGTTGCCAATGATCATAAATTGTAGGAATTTCTATCTTGTGTTCTTGAAACTTCTGCTTAAGTCTCCCTTGTTTAAATTGCTTAATAAAATTACACTAGAAGAACATCAAGTATGATACAAAAAACCAGAGTCTATCTGGATCCTTGTTTTCTTTTAAAAGGTATATAGGGTCAGATTTATAAGGAAAAACGAAGAAATCTTTGTGCCAAATATAATCTGGGGAAGGAATACAATCTGCCATGGCTTGAAATGCTCCTCTTTTGGGAAAAAAAAATAGACTTGCTTCAGAATACACAGTATTTTGATTAGTGCAAATGGGATGTGATCTCATGTTCACAATTTCTTAAGAACAGGATGAGTAGACAGAGCTGGTTCCTGGAAGTAGTTCTGTCATCCTGACCTTAGCACTACGTCTGCTTAATTCTGTGAAATACAACTGACTCCTTAAGGCCAACTTGATTAAAAAAAACATTGGAATCAAAACTGGGCTATTGAAGATGGAATTCAGTTCCTGGTTGTGGTTTGTGTTCCTTGTAACCTTGATGTGGAGGCCAAATTCAATTGTTTCAGTGTTTTTTAATATGTGATAATAGGTATTTTAGAACAGTAATTTACAGAATTATGAATTAAATGAAAAGTACAGGGGTTTTTCTTTCTTTTATTAAGTACGGCTAAAGTAAGTGCTGGGAATGAAAGTGCTTTATAAGATGAAATATTCACATAAATGAATATTTCCCTTTGGCTTAAACCTTTTTATTTCCTTATTTGCAATAGAAATATGCTGCTGCTGACAGTGATGACTGAACCATCCTTATCTACCCTCCTTGGCTGCTTCACAGTGCAAAGTCCTGCAGCCCTTCCCATTTGGGCACAGTGACCAGTCTGAGGGAGCAAGCTTTTTAGCTCCATTTTGTACTTATCACTCTAGGTCTTGATTGCTTCTGGTTGTTTGATTGCTTCCAGCTCTCTTCAAGGGGACTTTGCCTCTAATCGCACTAAATTTGGCAAAAAGAGTTGCGTGTGAATATATTGAGGTGGCATATTGATAAATCAGTGCTGCCTTAGCAACCATTGGTGCTCAAGTGGTTTCTATTAAAAAAATAGTCATTAAACCTCTAAGTAGCTCTTGGTCAATGTAAAAGCACTGGTGGACGAAAAATAAGTTGAATGAATTAATGACTTACTCAGCCTCACTTAAACTTCTCACTGTTAGAAATCTCACCCAGTGTGACAATGCACTGGAGGACTTTGCTCAGCCTGGAAGAAGGTGACCCATGGCTTCCTCCTGGGGCCATGCTCACTGCCTAAAGAGCGTCCCTTTATGTGATGAGGTGTAGAAAATACAGTCTCAGAATGGTTTGGGTTGAAAGGAACCTCAAAGATCATTTTGTGCCAAGCCCCCTGCCATGGCAGGGACACCTTCTGCTAGACCAGGTTGTTCAGTGCCCCACCAACCTCCCAGGGATGGGCATCCACAACTTCTCCAAACAGCCTGTTCCAGCACCTCACCTCCCTCACAGCACCGAGGGGTGGGAACAGGCTGCCCAGGGAAGGATCCTGTGACAGGAGCTGGGTATTCTCCTGGGGCTTCAAAAAAACCCCCAACATTTATTAACAGATTGGGAGAGGAGGAAATACAAAATAGAGGGAAAAAAACTCCACAATATTTTTTTTGATTAGCATTTTTCTATGGATTTTTAAAATGTTTCCCCTATTTACAGACATTTTCCTTGCCGCTTAAGAGGCGATGGATGATGTGCTTTGCATCAAGGAACAATATACTTTTAATCTAATGGGAATCAGTTTATAATAAAGCTCTTTTTCCCTCCCACAGGAGAGTTCCTAGCCTTCAACAAACTTGTACTTAAATGCTGACTTTTTTATAGTGCAATTTACTTTAAGCTGTTTAAAATGAGGGTTGAAAATAACATCTTTGTTTCTTAATACCTGTCATGGTTTAACCTCAGCTGGTGACTCAGTACTGCACAGCCCTTTGCTCAGTCCCCCCTACCTTCCCCACAGTGGGGAGGAGAATCAATTGGAGAGAAAACAGAAAACTCCTGGCTTAAGAGTCGTTTAATAATTGAAACAACAAAACAAAAATAGCAATGATGATGATAATAACAACAACGATAATAGTAATAGTTGGGCTGAAAAGGAGAGAGAGTGAGGACTAAAGCTGAAGAGAAACGAGTGGTGCTCAGTACAATGGCTGACCACACACCTGAGCCCAGCCCGTCCCCGAGCAGCCATCGGCAGCTCGGTCTATACCAAGATGAAGCAGTTTGCATTTTTTTCCTCAAAGGCAGAAGAGCATCTTTGTGTGTGAAGTTTATTGAAGAAGTGATAATAGATTAAAATGTGTGCTAGGGCATTTGGTGTGTAGAATTTCTAAAGCTGTATCACATCTAAAGCAGCTATGTTCAGTGCTCAATTATTTGCATTTTAGATTCTCTTATGTGACTCTGTTTCAGAGTTACCTACATTTATTGATTTGGGACATATGCCAGTCCCTAATTGTTTCTTTCAAGTAGCATTTGTTGAGAGTTCTGACTCCATTATACAAATTCAGACTGTACAGTCCTTTGCCATATTGTGACAATCTCCCTGAGCAATTTGAGGGACTGCGTACTTGATCAATCCTAGTCTTTGTCTTGCCAAATTCTGTCTTTCATACCTAAAGCACTTTGAAACTACTTTTCTGTTGCTAGCTGGTGTATTTTTTTCCCCACATCTTAGTCTGTAGTTATATTGTGGATATCAGTCAATATCTCTGCCAGATGGGAGCATTCTGTGTCACTTTACCTCTGAATCCTCTTGTGTACTGTTTTCTTTCTGCAGTCAAGCCGCCCCTCACTCTTTTGGACAGATTTATGCAGCTCTTTTCCCTGGAGGAACTTTCACTTATGTTTTATGCTGGCTGCTTATTTTCACATCACTGTGCCCCCAGCCCCCAAAATTAAACAAACTGCTTATCCCGCAGACCCTCAGTTTTCTTTCATTGCAGCTCAGACTTCTCTGTTTTGATTTGTCCTTCATTGCATTATTTGCGAATAGTTACTTTGCAAATGGTTAGGAAGGAGAAAATGTTCTTATTTGATATGTGTATATATATATGTGTGTGTATTATATATATACATACACACACATACGTGTATAAGGTTTGTTAGAAATAAAGAATGGCTTGTCTATTAGCATTTCTGTTAATGGAAGGTTTTTGTGGTGGTGGTTCATTCTCCTCCCCCCCCATTCTAAATCTGGCAACATTTTTTCTGAAAGGTTTTAAATTGGATGCAGGGAAATTTCTTCTTTGGTTAAGTCTAACCTGGGTTCTGGAATGCATTTCTCTAATTGAATGTGACAGACACTTATTTGAAAAGGAAGATTATTTCTAGTCTTTGAATTAATCCTGGAGCTGCAAATATCACAGTAGTGCTGAAGAATAAAGGAAAGGTTGGGGTGAAAGTAGTTGATTGAAGTTCAGCCAATATGAGCTCGGTTCCTGACTCTTGCTCCTCCCTGACTTCCTTCTTCTCACTAGTAAAATAATTTTGAGGATTTTTCTCATTATTCCTACTGACTTACAATGTAAAAGGAATGTAGATGTAGAAGTAAATTATTTAGAAAAAGTTTACCTTTCATTCTTTGCTCCCATCTGAGAGACAGATGATGATAACTCTGTTCCTTTATCTCCCTAACTTACTTTTTTCCACCAAACAGGGCAACTGGTTTCCTGTACATGAACAGCCACCACCCCAGTAGGACTGGGACCTTCTGAGAGTTCCAGAACTCAGAGAAGGCTATAGGGAATTCATTCACAGAAGGGCACTGTGCTGTGTTGAAGAGTCTTCAACACTTGCAAACTGCAAGTGAAAGGCACTTTTCTTAGTGCATTTGTACAGAAGTATAATAAAAGTTATTATTGTGTCAGCAGATTTCTTAGCTAGGCTGATGTTCAGCATACCTCTAAAAAAACCAGTGTAATACAGTTTTGGTGGGTAGTGCCTCTTTATGGAAAATGTCCATGCCCCTGTAGACCCTGCATGAAAATTCCAAGGAGGAATATTTTGTTTTAGCTCTCCAGTAGAAAAAAATAAAACAAAATGCTAAGCATCAACAAGAATTCAACTTGCCCAGATACAAAAGGTATGAGAAGAGTTTCTGTAAGTATTTGGTTGTCTTAAATGTCTTGTCAAGGAGCTGGCCAGAACTGGATTTCTGTCCAAGTTAATGGCAGAGCCGATAATAAGAGCTGTCAGCAAGGAGTAATAGGAGTAACTCTGATTTCTTGGCATGTCGAGAATTCCAGGAAGTGCTGTGTTTCCCTGAGACAGAGTGACTCCTACAGTTGTGTGGGAATGTATTCAGTGTCTTTAGAAGGCAAACAGGTTGCAATCAAAATGATCCTGCATGGTGCATAATGCACTGGGGACTGCAATAGGCAGTTGTTTGTGCTGACTGGAAGGGTACAATTTCAGCCATGTCTCTGCCCACCAGCCTGTGCTGCTCTGTTTCAAAAGATGCCTTCCCAGCTGCTTTCTTTTTTAAGGCAAAATAGAAATGTGCTTTGCTTGTTGACACCTATGGAGTCACTTTCATTTATTTTTCAATGCAAAAGTTATTAAAGTTAGAGAAGAGATAAAGTTTTTAATAATAGGTGAAGAAATTTAAAAAATGAAGGCTTTTAGCAGCAAAGTAGAAGTCTTATTTATGGTGATGCAGAAGAGTTTTGTGTTTTTCTTACGCTGGCTGTTTCTTAGGAAGTCTGTAGTTTAGGATATAGCTGCTGTCTAGATCATGTTTGTGCGAAAATTAGAAATGCTGCTGGATAATGCTAAAGCCTTTTGGTGAAAAGTCTGAAAACCTTTTAGAGGATTTCAGCCTGGGAACCTGTCTAATGGTGTCAGGTAATAGAGTTATTGTAGTACTTCCAGGAATTGTATATTGGTGGAATTACTAGAAAACATGCATTTAGTTAATCTAGTTTGAAAGTCTAAAATACCATAGATGTCACAAAAACCTGAAGGTTACAAAGGTTTTCGTTTGGAGGGTGAATAAAACAAGATTCTCCTGAACTACTGTGCAGATTCCCTCCCCCTTTAGCTGTTATATACAATGGACAGTTAAACAAGTTGTAGTGGCTGTGCAGCTTTGCTGCCTGATTCATTGTGCATTTAATTTAATTCACTGAAGGTGACCTTTTTGTGTTTCAGTACAGGGACACAAACTTTGCCAGCTCTGATTACCCAGGCTTACGTTGGAACTTCCCATGGTAAAAAGGACATGGTAATTGTACCCACATGCCATTATGTGACCTGGCATTGGAGTGTTTATTTAACTGATTTGACACAATTCAAATTTCCTCATCAGAGTTTCTCACTTTCAGGGGCTTGGCTAACAATGTATTTCAGCCATGTCCTTACCCACCATGTGCAAGCTACCTTGAGTAGCAGCTGCTGCAGCACAGTGCAAGAACATTTGGGGCTGTTAATTGGTGAGTGCTGAGCTACTGGTGTTTGTTTGGGCCTCCAATCTAGAGAGGAATTACTTTGTTTTATAAATACATATAAATACACACACACACACACACACTCTGGTGTATGTATACACTCTGGTGTATATATAAGCTTTGAGGATACTGATGCCCATCTTTCATACTTAAGGTTGTAAGAAAACAAATGAGTGCTGATAAGCCTTTCACTGGGGCAGATCATCTCCTGTCTAGCTCTAGGTTTTCTTTGTCCTTCCTGGAAGTCACAGGTCTTAAATGGGTTTTATAAGAAAGTCTTAATGTGTAAAACTCTGAGTTACTTTTCCTCAGTATTGAATTCCAAGAGTAAAACTAGGCCTTTACTATGAAATACAGATTTTTACTCTGCCTCTTTTGTTTCTAAATAAAATATCTTAGAGTAGCAGTAATTATGTTTTCTGTGTTCAGCTCCAATTTAATGCTAGAATTCAATCTAATTGACATATTTCAGTTTTCCAATAGAAGTTTGACTCTAATTTGATGTTTAGGCACAGGTTGAATCTTGTGTCTTTGCATATTAATAAGTATTCTAGAAAGGTATCTGATTGTCACAGCAATAAATTTTAACGAGTTCTGTTTGTACAGCATTAGAAAACATCTGGTGTTATCAAAACTCAGACAAAATGAACTTGCTGTAGAGAAGACTGTGCTTTTCTGCTCATAATGGCCTCAGCTGTTTATTTTGCCCCTAAATAAAAACGAATTTGTGTGTATGGAATAATATTAAAGCCTCTGCATTAATAGATTTTGATATTATATAAAGCTTGGGGAGCTGTTTTTGCTTACATAATGATTTGTAATGTAGCTTTTTCTGGTTTGTGAAAAAGTGCAGTGTAAAAGCTGCTTTCTTTGAACTTGTAGAGAATTCTGTGTTTTTATAGCTCTGATACTTCAGTTTGCCTTGTAAAACATACCCAAGGAGCAGAGTAGCTCACTGCATAAAGATTTTTTAAAATGCCATGGATTTTGGAAAGCTGTGCATATTTGTACCTTGGCAATCCACCTGTAGGAAGGTGAAGTTATTCTTTTGAGTTTGACATTTTGTTCCCACTTCCATGTGCACCAGATTTATGATATTAGCTCTTCATTAATGCAGAATCTCTCTAGGTGAACTCGCGTTTGTTAATCTGGTTTCTACCTCTATTTAACTTTAAAGTATGTAGCAATATGTAAAGGAGCAGTGAATAGAATATTATCTAATTTTGAGGACTATTCAGAATGTGTGCCTGATCCTCAGTGTATAGAGTATAACTGATTTTTCCCCCCTCCATGAAGAATGAGGATTGTAGTGCAAATTCAGATGAAAACCAGGGTGGTTGTAAATAGGGTTTAATCTTCTTGAAATGCATGTGAAATAGAAGTGACTGTAAGGAATGGAAGTGACCTTAAGAGAGAGAAGTAAAAGATACCCAGTCTGGAGCTGCACACCTCTGAAAATGGCACTGCTCATGGTAGTTCTGGCAAACAATCATTGCAGCTTTTCAGAGCAGCAGTGACTTCAGTGTTATGAAAATTCCTCAAGCAATCTGATTTCCCAGTTGCTGGATTTTCTTCTCTGATTCAAAACCAATTTTTTTTCCCCTCTCTCTTTCCTTTTTTCCTGTTTTTTTTTTTTTTTCTTGTTTTCTTTTTTCCCCTCTAGTACCTGTACTCTGTTGGTCAAATCTCATCTGTCTTATCTGGGTGTTTATCTATAATATGTGCGTTTAAGTGTGATACAAAGACAACTGAGGATTGAAAGGGGATCCTGCATCAGTTGCCAAAGCTGGGAATACATGTGGCTGTCTGTGAGGGTGCGTGTTCTGGAGTGTAATAATGTGATAATAATAAAATAATGAGTCCTGTATAATTTAAACCAACCAACAACTGTTCTCCAGACTTGCAGTCACCTATCCTCATGCATAAGAAGGTTTCCAAGTAAATTATCAGAGGGGTGGAATATCTGTGCTATGAGGACAGGCTGAGAGAGCTAGGGTCATTCAGCCTGGAGATGAAAAGGCTCCAGAGAGGTGTTCTTGTGGCCTTTCACTGCTTACAAGGGGCTTATAAGAGAGAACAAGGGGCTTATAAGAGACAGACTATTTCACAGGACCTGTTGTGGTAGGACAAGGGGTAATGGTTTTATACTAAGGGAACGTAGGCTCAGACTGGATTCAAGGAAGACATTTTTTATGTTGAGGGTGGTGAAACACTGGCACAGATCACCCAGAGGGGCAGAAGATGTTCCACCCCTGAAAACATTCCAGGTCGGGTTGGATGGGGCTCTGAGCAACCTGATGGAGTTGAGGATGTTTCTGCTCACTGAAGGCTGGTTAGCAGGTGACTTTCAAAGGTCCCTTCCAACTAAAACTCTGCTTCTATGATTTTCAAATCGAGATTTTTTTAGGATGTGGCACTGAATCCAGACATTTATTTATATGAAAGAAGAAATCACACGGACTTTGTGATCATTCATATGGATGATGTATGGCATTGGTAAATACTGCCTTAACGGTTATGCCTTAACACAGTCAGTGAAGCCAAATCTCTGCTTCAAAATTCTGCCTCTTACATTTGTTGATTTCATCAGTTGAATCATTTAATAAGTTCTTTTCTGCAGATGATATTATAGAAATAGTCAATGGTTAATTACCATAAATCAATAGTTTGTCTGGTTCTTCAAATGTCTACCATAAAACAGCATTAGTCTTGAATCTGTGAACAAGGGGATAAATTAAATTTTGGGAATTTGCACAGAAGCACCATAAAGTACAAGTTATGTGTGGTGACTGGAGTGGAGGGAAGGATGCTCCTGAGTTGAAACTGAGGTGTCTCCTTTTGACAGAAGTAGTGCAACACTGATGTGCTGTGTTTTGAGGCTGGATGCTGAAAATGACAGCAGGTAGCATGAAAAACTAAGTGGTGAATAGTGGTTTTGGTACAACTTATATTGCTACAAGATTTCATTGGACTCTTTTTCAGGAAAGTGCTGATATTAATTAATTACTAATCTAAGCAGAGTGTTCTTTGAACAATAGTATTTGGTGTGTAATTTGTGGAAAAGGCATTTTCTTAAGGTCTTACTGAGCTTACTTCTGTGACAATTGAGGATTTTCCAAATAATCTCAATAATCCAGGTCCGTGCAAAGTTCCTTTTTTTTTTCAGATCTGATTTGTGCTGCTCACCACTGACACTTGTCTTTTGTCAGAAACTAATTATTGGGCTGTTAGAGCAAGGAGGACCAGAGTAAGAGAAATACCAGACTTTTTCTCTCAGGAACATTTCTGTTTGGCTTCCAGAAGTCCTGAGCTCAGCCAGGGGTTGGGGTGCTCTGAGCTGGTGCGTTGTCTGCTGGCTCAGGGGGTGGCCATGTGTGTTCTGACAGGAGAGAATCCTGACACAGGGCGTTGGTTCTTTGGTTCCAGGAAAACACTCCTGCTTCCTTCTTCAGCTCAGAGTATAAATAACTTTGGTAAGGAAACCTTGCTCACTCCTTCCAGCCCTGGCTCCCTCAGTCACACTCTTGTTTTCTGCTTTCTCAGGATTAAACTCATAATTGCTTCTTGGCCTTTGAAAGTTTTTCCTTCTGGAACCTCCACCAAGCTGGGATGAGGTCATGGGGGGTTAAATCAGTGGAATGCCCCAGGCTTTGCAAAAACATTTCTACCACTTCAAGCTTGATTATTTCCCAAGAGTGACTTCTAAGAGAGGCCTTTAGGAGTGATCCAGTGACTTGGTAAACAGCTTCTGCTGTTTCTGCTCTGTGAATGTTTTAAAGAGCTTAAGTGCTTATACCATTTAGCCAAAGAAAGGTGATTTAGCATATTGTAATAAAAATAATCAGCAAATCTCACGAGCTACTTTTGGAGCCCAGTTAGTAATTGTGTGCTAAATTTCTACACAATTGAAACAAAGCAGCTGCTGTCATCAGAGAAGTGAACATGCTCTGGACTGTTTGGGCAATTGTTCTACTTCGGGAAAATCCATCAGTACCTTT
This sequence comes from Acanthiza pusilla, assembly GCA_036630365.1. Classification (NCBI taxonomy): domain Eukaryota; kingdom Metazoa; phylum Chordata; class Aves; order Passeriformes; family Acanthizidae; genus Acanthiza; species Acanthiza pusilla. The sequence goes on from JAXCHO010000001.1 coordinate 8,068,165, forward strand.
TACAAAGATATGTGGAAAAATAGAAGAAAATGGTAATTTTCAGAAGAAAATCCAAGTGGTACTTTTCATTACTTATGTATTTTAAAATTTGTATTAAGAAGATACTCCATAGTACTTCTTCCTTTGCAGAGAGGAAGATAAAAAATTTTATTACAGATGCAACTTATGCTAAAAGGATTTCATTCAAGGAGGGCTTCATGATTTTTATTGAGCACTTAGACCAACAATACTTACCTATTGTTAGTGCTAAATTGCATTTTATTTTGACAGTTGACCACCATGTCACTTTTCCAGAGACTATTTTCTTAGAGTGAATGTGTCATAAGGAGAATGGTTTATCTGTGAATATTGTTCCTTGTAGATTTTTTGTTCTTACAAAGATGCTTTAACAGGCTTCAAGATTCCTGAGGAGAGTGCTTTTTTCATTCTCTTGAGTTTTTTTCAGTGTGAAAGTTGTGAAGTGTTGAAAGCATAGATTTTCCTTGATTAATGTAGCCTTTGAGATTCTCAGCTTCTTGGCACCATGTCCCTAAAGAGTCTTTTTTTCCTTCTCTTCCCCTTCCCCCCAAGATACGGAGGAGTAAACAGGTATCTCTCTGCTAGAGAAAAAGATGCTTGAGCATAGCAAAGGAAATTAGTCTTATTCCTAGCTTTAAAGCTGAAGTTGTTCCTGAGGTATTGTAATTTCACAGACATAAAGCATACTGGATCTGTGAAGACAATGTGACATAGCAGAAACTTCATTTAGTGTAGCAAGAGTTGAGCCTCTGTTTATGCACTCCTGATTCCAAATTGTTTGTAGGTCTTTGCATTTAGAATGCTTTTAAAAGAACCAGGCTCCACTGATTCAAAACCATGCTGGTTTGCTTCAAATTACCCAGTGAACCCAGTTATGTGCTCTCTTTGCATTCAGAATAACATTAATATCATGAAGTAAAATAATGAAGAAACTGTGCATTGTCTTTTCTAACTGTCTTGAGTTTCTAAAATATGCTTCAAGCCGTAGTTTTCCCTTTATGTGCATGACTCTATGAACGCCTGGTCTTAAGTGAATGTGGGTGTGTGAAAATACTTGCAAGTAAAATGGGCTATGTTTGATGGTCTTGTTTAAGAAGATGCGATAGTATTTAGTTTGTGAGCTGTGTCTGTGAACATTCTATGTCAGGTGATTTGAGTGTAATGCTGATGAAGAAATGTGAGCACTTGAAAAGTATTTCTTAAGCCCCTCTAGTGAACTGCTAAGAAAAATAATTCTTAGCTATTGTTGCAGGACTAATTCAGCTTGTTAGATACCATATATCACTGCTGTGTTGAAACAAGCAGGGGTGTTTTCAGTTGCGCTGATAGCAATAGGTTTAGTAAACATGAATAAGAGCTTAATTGTGTAGGGCACTGAATTTAATTAGCCAATAAATTTGTCCTGATACTGTCTTCCTTCATAAGTTTAAAGATGCTATTTATATATCTAATCAATGTCCCGAGTTTCCTCCCAAATTCCTTGTCCCTGAAAGAAAGCTTGTTTTAGCAACAACTGTATACAGAATTAATTTTTCTTCAAGATTTTTTGTAGAAGGTCAGCAACAGAGTTTGAACCTAGGCCCGAATTTACACCTTCCTTGTGGGGATTGTTGCTGTGTAATAGACCTGCAGAGAGCATCAGATGTCATGTGTACCAAAGCAGACAAAACATCACTTTTCTGGGGTCTGTTTTCAAAGCAGTCTCATCTTTATATAAAGAGCCGCTTTCAGATTAAAGGCTTTGAATAAGCTTCCCATCTCTGGATTAGGATCGGAGTTCCATAGAAGCTGAGCTAATTGCTAGGGGTGTCTGCTTGCCTCCTTTGCACTGACTGAACTGGATTTGAATAAGAGCTCATTCCTCTGCAGTGCTGCCCAGCTCTGACATGGACAGGTGACAAGTGAATGAGAGGCAGATTGTGCCTCACAGATGTATTTCTTAGAGGATGCTTTTCTGGCATTCCTTGGGCAAGAGAGGCAGAGCCCTGGAGCAGGGTGGGTTTCTGGCTGATGAGAGGAAAGCTCATCCCATACACGGAGAGTGCTAACAGTGGCAGGCAGGGCTTTAAGCTGATTTGTGCCCTTCCTTCTCACAGATTGCTGTGCTCTCTGCCCTGACAGTGAGCCTGGCAGGGAGAGACCTGCACTGCAATCCCAGCAGGAGTGCTGTGGAAATAAATGTGACCCTGCAGATCCCAGCCATGGTGTGGGGAATGGTTGGACTGCAGGGCTGAACTGACAGATAAAGTTTAAAGAAGGAAACTCTTTTCTCATGATCCTATTCAGGCTCTGTGTAGAATGCAATTAGTACTGTTTTAATCTTTCACATGATTTAGTCTTAGGCTTTTAAAACGTTGTGTCAGTCAGGCATTAATGGTTGGGTTTGATTTGCCTTTTTCCTGTCTGTGTAGGCTTAACCAATGACCATTACTTTTCCTATTGGAATGAGCAGTGCAGCTGCAGAGGAAAAAGCCACAGCTCTCAGGTTTTTGATGTTCAATTTGTCATGCCTTTTTTCTCATTGGGTCAAACTCTTCCTATTTTGTTCTGAACATTTTGGGAATTGGGCTACATAGCAATGACTCTTGATGCTGAATGTGGGGGTTCCTAACTGCAGCTGTCCCTGGAGTACAGCTCACCAATGACATGAATAAGTGAGGACACTTCTCTTGTCTGTGAGAAACTTACAAAGCAGCTTGCACTTTCAGGCAATTGAGGCTTAATTACTTGCGACTTAACCTTAAGACAACATTTATTCATAACTTTTCCCCCACAATTTTTCATATTTCTTACCTGAGAGCTTCCTTGCATTAATACATGGATTTTGAAATATAAATAGCTCTTCTTAATAAAGAGCATTACACATACGTACTTTCTATATGTAAGTGTGTGTGAAGGAACTATAGTTTGGGGCTTGAGTATAACTAACTCTAAAATTCAGAGGCTATTATTTATCAGTCATGACTGCCAGTCTTTTAAAGTATATTTTTCTCTTTTTTTGTAATAGCTACAGTGATGTCATTGTGCTAAAGCATGTCTTTATTTCCACCCCTGTTGGAGACAGTTTGTTTCATTCAGGTCTCCTCAGTTGATTTCATTTTCTGACAGAGCATTATGAGGCAAAGACCCTCCTTGGGGGCAGGACATTTTGTGTGTTTTGTGTGCACAAATGTGTGTTTAATTCACCTCAAGGTGTACAATAAAAGTTCCTCAACAATTTCCTCTGTTGGTAAGATTCCAGCACAGACAATTACTTCTATGAGAATTTAAATGGGCATCAAAAATTGTATTTGGAACTTCTGGAAACTAGTAGATGAATAGGAAAAGTAGTAGGCTTTGGAGCAGGTTAAATACATCTACTTGTATCTCGAGTTAGTGCAGCTGCTGACAGTCAAATAAGTTTCTTACCAAACAGTTCTAGGAAATCAAAAGGTACTGTAAGATCTGGTATGTAAAATATCAGCTCTGAAACAATGATCTGAATAAGCCTGCCTTTCCCAAGCTGCATTTATCAAGCTTTGTAGAAGATTGTTGTGGCTGATCGATAGGTTTTCTCTTAGCAGAGAATGTGGTGAGCCCTCCTCCCTTGGTCCCATTCCAGTGCTGGATAATAAGAACATAACTAATTCATCATCTCTCTACAGTTTTCCAGTAACCTGTTATTAATGCTTGTATTCAAGTAAATAAAACTAAAGCTGACAGATGTAAAAACTGTTGCATTCATATCCCAATGATGCAGTGAGGTGTAAAAAACTGGCTAGGAACTGTAAACTATAGCTTTTCATGAAACCTAATGATGGTGTCTAACTTCCTGATGAAAACACATTATTGTGAATGTCAGCGCACAGAGAATTGTTTAGACAGACTGCAATGATGATTGCTAAAGAAATATTGAAAGCAATAAAATATAGAACAACAATCTTCCATTGGTTTTGTTATAATTCAAATATGTTATCACTTGTGTAGTATCATTTCATACAAAGAATCACATTCAGTATGACAGGTGATCCTTGAAAAGGAAGTCATGGGGAAAAAGGTTTTCTTCAGTCTTAAAGACTTAATATGGATGCTGTTCTATGTTTTGTTTCTAAAACCCAATATTATGGAAGAAACCTTGAATTAAACTTTTTTTTTGTGGATAATGTTTGAGGCTCCAATTAACTTTCATTAGTAATTAAAAGATCCACTTTGGAAGAGAATTGATTTGGAGAGTAATCATACTGAGTGGAAACACTTTGTGAAAGGGAGTGTCTGGTTGCATCCTTTTTGCTTCTGCAAATCAAGCAAACCAAAGGAGGCTTCTCTCTGATAGTTGCCAATAAAAAGGTTACATTCAAGAACAGTGATTGTTTCTTCAGGATTGTTTCCGTATTGCATTTGTGTTGAAGTACTGCTTATCTAATAATTGCAATACTTAGTGGTATAATTACGTTTTTAGAAAGGAAAAGTTTTTATCCCTTTAAAATAATAGGTCACTATGTACATGAGTTAGTAAAACCCTTTGAGTTCCCTTGACGTTGAAAATAAATTGCGCATCTTTGATCTCATTCATCTAAATTATACCTCTGCTAGGAAATCTCAGTTGGGGTTAGCAGGGTGCAGGCAGACGAGCTGCACTGCTTTGGGTTCCTACAACAGAAGGAAGCCCTGAGGGGGGTCCTGTGTGTGTGTGCTCTGTCTGATTCATGGCTCTCCTGAAGCCTGGGGTGCAGGGCTGTGCAGAGCCATCTGCTCCATCGGCTTTTGGAGCTCAGGAATTTGGCTCTTTTGGGGTAACTCTTATTCCCCCATTATCTGCTGTTTGACAAGAGGCCCTTGAGCTCTCATTGGTGTCAGTATCTCCTTGGGAGTCAGGGGCATTCTCACTCAAAAACAAAGAGCTCTACTCAGTTCAAATGGCTGCTCAGAATAGAAAAAAATTGTCCTGAATTTACAATGTTTATAATAATATGTTTACTAGCAGTTTGTAAAATCTTCAAAAATCCTATCTTAGCTCCATGCCATGGTCTTTCCTGCCTTAGCTCCACACCCCTGCCCTTTCTGAATGAGTTCGGTTGTCATTAAAGCAAATTACATTCTTAATTTGTCTGTTCGGCTATAGAAAATGAAATATTGAAATAATAAGCAAAATATACTGAAGGATACAAACTTCTAGACTCTTTTATTTTGAAAAAACTTGCTTTTAAACTTTCATTTAGTGTTGGTTTACAGTGTCATGGGAGGGTAACGAAAATGAACTTTGAAAGAATTGCATTTTTTTCCTCTTAAGAGGTAAAAATAATGTACCTGTGGATTGTTTTGTTGTAACAGTGTTTATCAGAGTAAATTCGATTTAAGCTTTTGTTATGTTGGATCTGTGGAGAGACAGACGGCTGAAAAGAATATAAAGAATGCAGTATTTTATCAGTTCTTTCTGTTTTCAATGAAAGTGCTCATTGGGTCCCCTAGCTGCCTGAACACAGATGCAGAAAACAGGAGAAGATAATGCAAGAAAAAAAAATTGTATATGAGATTTCATCCAGTGAAATACAGAAAAACTCCCCATCTTCCCCTCTCCTTTAAAACCAAATTATTGAAAACTAAATAACAACAATCCTAAAAATTCAGATCTTAACTGCATTTTTACATTGTGTTGTGTGCTGTTGGGCAGACTGGGCTGACTTTTTTAAAATGTTAAACTTTTATAACTGATCACGCACAGTACTTTGTTCTGTCACTTTGAATTTCTGTCCATATCTCCAGTTCAGTGAGCCCTTTCCAGTGTTATCAAACATGACTCAGTATTGGGAAATACTGTGAGAATATTAAATTTGAGGTGCTTTGTTTCATTTTCAACTTTCATTTATTGATAGGACCCATTCTGCTAATATGCATAATTAATGAAGCACCTTAAGCCCAGTCCATCTGAATGCTGCTGGCTATCAGCTGGTAGCAGAGGGTTCATCATAAATACCAAGCCATTTTTTCTCTCTGTCATTTAAAAAAACGCTCTTTTCTCACTCTAGAATTTTATATTTATATTGAAAAAAAACCCCAACAAACCAACAACAACAAACTGATAAGGTCAGAAGTGATCGCTATCACACAAAGGAAGAGCTTGAATAGGGCTGCAGGGAGACAGAGAAACAGCTCACTTAATGAAAGCACAGATTATGCCTCTAAAGAGGCAGTGAAGGAGACTTGCTGAGGCTTTAGGATCTAAGAAAAGGTTTTTAAATGATAGATATGGTGGAAGGTGATGGAAGCTGTAGAAAATACAAGAGGGATACCTGGGAATAAGAGATGCTAAGGAATGTGGAGGAAGTTCTAGGCTGGAGGGATGTATGGGAAGCTACAGGAGAAATGCATTTGATTTAGGAGCTATGGTAAAATATGGAGTGCAGGGATGAGAAGATGCTATTTCTAATAAGCAGCTTGCACTTGCATTCATCATTGCATTTCAATCATTGAAAAATCAAAATTTTATTTAAGGAAAAAAAATGTTCAGAAATAGCCTTTTATATAGTTAATAGCCTGTCTGGTCAGTGAGCTGCCAAATATATGCTGAGCTTAGTATTCCCACTGTGATTTCTTTTTCCATAATGGAAAGAGCAGGAATGGCTTTCATAAAGACTATTTGTCATCTTTTAAAGGATGTATTGGGTTTTTTATTTTTTTTCATTCTAAAAACATGGCCTTTGGCATTCACAACATGCATTTTTCATAAATGCAGTTCCTTGGCAGAGTGAGCTGTTCTGATGTTTGTAAGAAATAGGATTGTATCAGGCAAAAAACTTTAAGAAGCAGTTGAATGCAGGATACTACAGACTTTTCATAATGCAAAAAAAGTGTTTCCTAGCCTAAAATGTAATCAGATTTCTATTAAGTTTTAATGAAAGTATTTTTTTTGTGCTTTCTTCTACATGCGTTTCCTTCTTAAAAGATCATTAGAGTGTTAGTTCAAAGATACAATTCATAATGAAGCCTCTCACATTATAGATGGGAGGCTGAAATTCAGCTTGTTGGCTCTGATTCAGAGCTTGTTTGCTTTTAAACTACGATAACTTGTGTTTGTAACAAACTATTCCACAGAGGTAGGTACTTACAGACTAATACAAGTGTCTTACTATGGCTTTCTGGAAAATTATTAAATTAATATATGATATTGTCTTAGATAATTCCAGAGAAATCTGTTATTAGCCTGTGCTTTGATCTGTAATAACATCCAAGCTGTGCAACTCCTATTGTGTCTATTACACAGTGTTTTGAGTTGTTTTAGAATTTATTTGGTTTTGCATTTGGTTAAGAGGGTCTAATTTGAAGTGTAAATTTGCTTAAAAGATGGACTTGTTGGAGTTTGCAGTGGAGATGACATAGATAGTTTTCTAAAGAAAGCTTTCATTTCTTTGAAAACTTTACAGGAACAAGAGCTTTGTGTTTTTCCGATTACTAAAATAATTGTAGCTTTATGAAAAACAAAATCAACCCAAAATCTGCTGCTGTATTTTCATTACTTTTAAAGATCCTTCTTTTGCTAACTGTTTCCTCAACTTGAGACATGTTGAGGAGCAATCTGAAGTATTGGTGGTCTCTGTGTAAGGACTCAGGTTGTTAACGTTGGCATTGTTCCTTTTGCCTTTTGAGAACACAAGGTTTGTGAAGCAAATCACACCTGCCTAACCTTCCCTTGCTGGGAATAGTGTGGGACCTTCTCAGGGTGACACTTCCTCTGGGGAGGACTGTGCCGGAACTGGGAGAGTTGTTAAATTTGGGTGAGTGCACTGACCGAATTTGCCCAGAAGAGAACAGAAATGTGTCCAAGGTGTGCCAAAGAAAAGCAGGCAAGAGACCATGACTTTGTTGCCTGGAGGCAATTAATGTTTCTGACTCCAGCCCTGCTGTGCCAATCTCTATGTAATGATTCATAACTGCTTAAGAGGAAAAAATGGGAGGCAAACTGGGATGAAGTTTGTGCAGCAGAGTGCTGTTTTATAAGGAGCCGTGCTGTTTTCCAAATACATGTTTCTGTGGCGTATATTGCAATAAAATGTAAAAGATTCTCAGCTGCTGAAAACTAATGTAGTTTCAATTATGTTTGTAATTTCAATTTTCTCTCTAATGCATTTGTTAATCAATTTTTCTAATATAATATTCTATGTTTTCTTCTGGACAGATGATAAAGTGTGAGAAGAAAATAATCCCCAAATTTTGGGAAATAAATTTTACTGTAATAAAACAAAAATGTAATGAAGAATTTTGGATTTATTAGTGTTTTGTAAAAGGCTTTCCCTCTCAGTTGTTGTGTGCAGTTTACACTTGTATTAACAAACAAAATACTCTTGCACTTGATGTTTATAGTAATTGCTCGTTAGTCTTACTTTGTTATATCCGCAAATTCTATAGCTCCAAATGTGCAAACCCACCAAGAAATCCAGAGAAAAAAACTCCAAAGCTATTTCATTTACTTCTGAAGTTCTGCTTCTCCTGTGAAACTGTGGAGTTCCACCGAAGTTTACTTTGAATAGGTTACATTTACATATAGGGTACATAGGTGAGATCCCACTGAAATGTTTGTCATGGTTTCCTGATCTTGGGGAGAAGAGATGGAGAGGGACTGGGAGGAAGAGTTTTCAACACTTTCAGAATCTTTCAACTTAAAAATAGTATTATTTGAAGTGGCTTAAAGCAGGTGAACAGGACTGTAGCAGTTGTTCTGGAATATAAGAGGTACTAGAATTTTTTGCAAAGGCCTTTATTTTAAATATTCTTTTTTGTACTAATGTTCCATTGGGATTATAAACACAAATATAGACTGCTCAATGTTTAAGGGTTTTCAGAAGATGAACATGGCTTGAATGGCTCTAGCCTGGATGGTGCTCATGAACTTTATGTTCTTTAGCTGTCACTATTCATTTTAGCTTTTAATTACTTTGCATATTGTCATCACTCCAAGGTGCTGCATAATAATTTAACATCACTTGCAAGAGTATCTTTGTAGAGGAGCTGTTTTATGCTTATTTTATTTTGTGGGAAGTTGGTTGCAAGTAAAATAAAAAATAAAAAAGCATGAACAATTACTCTGGTATTTTGCTAAAGATAAAATGAATCAGAGCAAAAACACAATTCTCTTTTTCTTTTTCCCTTCTCACTCAAAAAAAGGCCAAAGCCAAAAAACCAACCCCAAACTTTACCTGTCCTGTTGCTTTAAGGCATTATTTATATATAAACCTTTTGGTGTTAGAATATGAAGTGTTGGATTTCAGTTTATCAGAAAATAGTGCTGACCACCTCTCGTGTTAGCCTTGGTACAATTCTAACCATTTGGTGTGAGAGGAAGGAATTGGAAAAATGAACAATAATAGTCAGCAGTATGAAGGAGTATATTTTAAATTACTGTATTAAAGCTGTTTAACTCACTGTATCTCTTAGATATCGAATAATTGCCCAATTTCTTTTACTGTAGTTTAAAAAATGTACGTCTTTTTGCCTTCTAAAAAGCCTCCAATGCCTTCTAAAAATCACATTTGCAACAGTTTTTAAATGGCATTCTTAAATCCCCAACTGTTATTGACAGCAGGAAGACTTTAGTGGCTATTGACTACTGAAACTGTATTTGATTTCAGTATTAAATGTTCTGTTTTACAAGGACATTTATGGAGTAAAAAGAATACTCTGCCTCCTTCCCTCCCCATAATTAATAATTTTGTCATGTGCCTTCTCCGTGTCTCTTCAGTAACCATGACTCACCTTAATACCAGTGTTTGACATTAGAAGCCTCTCCAGAGAGGAAGAAAATCATTCAGAAATGAGCTGTATAAAGGTTATTAAACCAACACTTAAGATTCTAGTCCTGCACATTTTCCTTTACCCCTAATTAAATGCCAAGAACAGCAATGGAGAATTTTCAGTATATACATATGCTGAATATCTCTTTATCAGAGGAAAAGTACCTACAGGGAACTAAAAGTTTACTCCCAGCAGTCACGTGTTCTTGCTTATATATTTGGAATGCTGTTATTTCAAAAATGGGGAGGAAATCTTGGGGGTTGAGTGCCCTAAAATTGCACATTGAAGTGTATATATATAATAGGGTTCTTTTCTTACCCCTTCTTGTATGGGTCATGTTTTTAGCTAAAGTTGTTTTATTGACTGCAATGTTACTGTTTCTATAAGTAAAGGCAAATTTCATGAGTAAGTTTGGAACATTGGGGCAAAGCTTTGTAAATACATCCCTGCTTACAGACTTCTCATTTGTCACCTCCCAGAAAGCTCAGGTCTAACCTGAATATCAATGTCCATGATTCGTGGAACACTGTATTCCTTTTCTAAATAACTTTGAATTGTAGGCAAAACCCCACTTCACGTAAGTTTTTCTGTTTCTAAAGCTTCTAAAACCCATGTAGACTGGGACCAAGTTAATTTTAATCACCAGAGTGTAGCATACTTAGTTCCATTCCCTTTCCAGGTGGCAGGCACTGGCAGCTGCACAGCAGTGATAATTTGCAGTGCTGCCATCCCGACTTGCAGTGCATGACCCTGCTGAGGTCGGGTCCTTTCAATTAGCAGCAGGAGGGTGTGAAATCCCCTGCTATTATGTGCTTGGTGTCAGGTTCTGCTGCTGATTTACACAATGTTACATAGGTTGGCCATTAAGGTCTAATTCCTTCAATAAAAATTTAACACAAACTTCCTTTCCTAATTTATAAAACTATCTGGGTCTTTTTCTAACCAATTTTCTCAACCTTGTGCATGTCAAATTAATGCTTTGAGAATATAAAAGGTCTCTAGATCTTTAGTCTCTTGTGTAGGCTTTTCAGTGGAGTTTGCATAATACTTTATTCAGTTGCTTTGCTCTCATAAGTGGTAAACAGGTAATTCAACTTAGCTGAGTAAGGTTGCTATTTTTGATATTTAATGCTTACTAAAAAAAAATAAACAAATAATTCTAGCATTTCTAAAAGCTTTACAATGCTCAGAATTTATTATCTGATCAGGTCAATGCTGCTGCTGCTGCTAATAAAAAAAAAATAATAAATAAATAATAATAAAAATAAATATGGCATTCCAAAGGCAGGTTTTAGCAAAAATAAGGATTTCCTAAATTGACAGACCTTTTAATAGAAATAGTCTTTTCGAGAAACTGAAAAAGCAGTGAGTGCTAGAGAAAAAGGAGTTGAGAACTATGAAAATCTGGAAATTTTATTTTATCCATAGGCATCGTTTGTAAAATAGCATTTTGTTTAGCTTATTTCTCAGTTCTTCAAATTCAGATTTTTTTGACAATAACAAATTGGAATACTAAGGATGAAATCACTGATCTGGTTAGATAAGTCAAAACAAGACTTATTATAGTGCATGTACATGTAATGGTGCTGGTTTTTGTCTTGTTCATGGTTCAGTTTTCAATTAAATACCTATTAAAAAAGGTAGTTAAACTGGGCAGAAATAAGTATTGGGGTCATATCTTTACTTGTTGTTTTCCCACTTAAACATCTATGAATACAGATTTTGTTGTCTTCGCAAAATATGCAATTATTTTATTTTAAAGCTTTCCCTTTTCCTTCATTTCAGGAATATATCCTCATTTGTTTTGGTTTTATAAGCATATTATAGTCCTAGTTTGTAAATCACATCCTCCTGTTTATTTCGAAACACCTTCCCAAGTGTAGTTCTGATGTTCTCTGGTCCTGTCTCAGTATTGATGTTCAGGGTGGTGGCAATGGGGCAGCATTGCTGCTGCTGCTTGGCTTTTAAAATTCATGTCACTTACTTAAAAACAACTTTCATGGTGCACAAGGAATGAGGGCATCTGTCACAAAACTTCTTAATGTTATTTTTACATATTCTTCACGTCAATATGTGTTTCTTTTAATATTCTACTTTTCGGTCAAATAATGAGGAAACAGCTACACTGCAGTGTTACCACTATCGATACCTTAGGAGTGTTTCTACTCAATGAAAATATGCAAAATTAAGCAATAACTTTTCATTAAAAACTCATCTTATTTAGCTGATGTGAAGTTTGATAAAGATTTTGAATCTCTGGACTAGTATTCATATTAATGCACCAGCATCTGTGCTATGTTCCAGATTTCTTTCTGATACTGCCTTCAAAATGAGTATCATGTCTCCCTATATTTCTCTGCTTCCTGATGGATATTTTCTGGCTTGCCAGAAGGTGTTTAATTATAAATTAAGCCTTACGTAAGTATTTGATTCAAACTCACAAAGATGATTCTAATTTTTGGATCTAATCCTTTGTGCTACTTTTACTTAAAAAGACTGTTAATATGCCTATTTTAGTAATTTTAAACTGTTTAGATACTTTACATTTGTCTTTCAGGCTTGTCTGTTAATTTATTTGTGTAATGCAGTATGAATTCCTCACTGTTACTGGTGTGGCTTCTCTCTTGCTCACACACATGTTGCATGCACATGTTTGTATTTTCATACTTGTGAGTGTGTCCCTCTGTACCTGACTTTCTCATCTGTCTTGGAAGGTAACTTGGGAACATGCAGTTGTCAATACGGACACGACAATTTTTATTAATTCAAGAGTTCAGACTGCTGCTGCTTTATTGGAATCTGTTGTTCTGTTGTAAAATGAATAAGCAGATGTAATTAAGGGAGTTGGAAGAAGCATGACTTGAAGAAGCATTCTGGCGCATGATTGATGCTAATGCAGGTATTTTGCATACAACTTTTGACCAAATCCTTCCTGCCTTGACACATGGGGAATTTGACACGTTGTTGTTGGTGTGTTGAGGGGAAGAACTGTAGGGTCATTGTTTATCTGCAGCTGGCCAGGGGATTGCAGCCATTCATTTCCTGATGTGGGTTTTATCATCTGGTTTGTACAGTTTCACTGCTCCAGTCCTGTCCCATCCCCTGTTGCTGGAAGTGAGGAAAGTTCCTGCTGGCAGACAGTCAGAGCATAAATCATGTCATGGCCCACTGGGGTTACCTGCTTCTCAAGCCTCAATAAGGGTTTTAAGTTCCTTTCTTGATACAGTCTTGATTGTTAGTCTGGAATTCAGTTCTTTAAAAATCTGACTTTTATCTCAAATCTCTATGAAATGAGATTTGTTGGAAAACATGCACAGCTTGAACTTCAGTCAAAAGCCTGCATTTATGGAACACATTCCCTTCCATGGTCACCCGCAGAGCAAACATCTAGAAATGCTTTTCAGACAATTGATTTGCTTAATCCTTTTTTAAGTTTTCTTTTGGATCTCAGTTTTTAAGAACTAATGCTGTAACACAAGTTTTTGTGATAACTGCATTATTGATACTTGCAGAAATAGATATTCCATTTCTCGTGTTAGCCTAGAATTCTTTTGACTGTAAATTCATACATTTAAAAAAACCCACACATTAAGTATGTACAGTTAAATTCACTGTATGTTGTATCCCTTCCACAGAAAGTCAGGTGCAAGCAGTTCCTGTATTTGCTTTCATCACAGGGATTATGACATACAGGAGTGAATCAGCTCTACACTTGACCGGTAATTGAGTAACCAGCACTGAATCACTTTCTTAAATAAAATCCTGACCTTTAAAAGGTCTCATGAAATGTGATGTGTTTTGTGCATTGAGTGCATGTCTCCCCTCCAAGTATGGCAGTGGGAACGGCAAACTGATAGATATTCTGGACGGGGTACAGATCAGATTGATTTACTTAGTGCACAGTTCTTCAAGCTTTTTTGCAAAGGGAACTTGTGGTGCTAATGAAGGTCTTTTCTTATGAAACATTTTGACTCACTTAATCCTCTTTATTGTTGGGTTTTTTGTTTTTTTTAATGCTGCTGTTGCAACATCTTACAGTACAATACACTCCAAATTTGTTATAAAGCTAAAGTGTTCCATTAAAACTATTGTGACTATTTGCTTAAATCCAGTTTTGATAAAGCAGAAAATTAATTCAGTTCCTAAACCAAGTAAATCTCTACCAACCTGTCTCATTTTATCAGTGAGCACTTGTGAGATTGAGTAGGTTCAGGACTCTTCCTCCGTTACTGGTACAGATCAGTGGAGCTGAAGCAACTTAAATATTTATGCTGGAATGGAGATGAAGGGAGAGACTTTCATATGCTAAGCAACAGGGCTGGGGGCTGCCAATGGAACAATTGATTACAAAACTCTTTTTTTACTGCCGTGCTAATAAAACCAGGCTGCACTGGTGTATAGGATGCATGGACACCTCCCTCCTACTTGACTTACACCACTGCAGTAATTTTTAGAAAAGGAACTTTTTTTTTTTCATATTTGAAATGTTTTTGCCACTCAAATAAGTCACTCTAAAGTATCTGTTGGTGTGCTGCCTCATGAGTCTTTAATGATGACTTTCATTCAGTGTAAGCTGTCAGTAGGTCAGAGATGCCTCATATCTTGGATGGAGTTATGAAATATCCTGAGTTTATTACCCTATTAAAATTCATTTTAAATGTCAAATATTCTAATTTGAACAAGGAAATTTAATTTAGGAGCATCTTCAAAGTAGAACACAGTTTTCTCCTTGAGTATCAAGTGAAGTATCAGATAAAAATAAAGAGAACTTTACAGCATACAATATTTAATTCTTTCTGTGTTTTAACTTAAGGTAGTTTGCAGAGGTCGGTATAAGAAATAATAATTTTGTGGTCTTTTTTTTATTTCCTTATTATGTTAAAAGCAGTTTGGAGAAAAGGCTTCTCTAACTTCAACCGAAGATGCTGGTTATTTTAAAAAAAACAAGCCCCAACATTCTTAGCAAAACCCACTGCCATTTTTTCTGTAGAAAATTCTGTGCTTTGCCATCCCCTGAATGCCTTATTGTTTGCTTTGACCCAGTTTGTTCTCTGTTCTGTTCTATGATGTTAATTTAATTTTTCTGTCTTGCCAAGCTGTGGCCTGTCTGCACCAGGCCTTGGCCTCTGTGCTGGCTGGGGTGTGTTGATTCCTCTCATCGCTGCGGAGAGAGTTCTCCCAGTCAGAGGGCTGCAGCTTCAACACCTCAGTGTTCTGCAGCAGGGCAAATAGATGGCAAAGCTAGATGGTAGTGCAAGTCTAAAATTGTCCAGATGAGCAGAAACATTATCAGATAGTGATCAAAATAAATATTTTTCTGAGCCCTTTTAGTGAGATTCTGTTTCTGAAACTGGACCCACAGTTGTTCTGTCAGCTGCTTGTAAAACCTGAAGCTGGAGCTTTGATAAATAGTCTCTTTTCTTGTTAATAAAGAAATGTCATTAATGATATCAGATATCAGAGGTACTGGCTTGTTGCTCTCTGATTAATTCCTTGTATGGAAGTACAAGATTAACGATGGAGGACAAAAGACATGATAAATTCATTTAGTGATAAGGACTTAGAGTAATCAGGAAGTAGCTTGTTGGTTTGTGAAGCTTAAATGTTAAATTCCCTCACAAAAAAAATAATAGTTGTGGTGTTCATTTCGGTATCACTAGATCACTGTTGAGTTTTGAGGACGGCTCATGTGAAGCTCAGTGAGGCAAACAGTATGTGTAATGTATCTCTCAAATTCTCAAATAGTCAGATATCATTTGGTATCACACAGTAATTTTAATTTCAAAAGGAAATCAGAGCAGCATGGGAGAAAAATAATTGTAATTTTTTTTTTTTGTAATTGTAATGAATTTTGTTTGAAACAAAACTCTTAGTGGTTGATGCCTCCATCATAATGGAGTGTAACACTCTCCAGAATCCCCTCATTACTGTAACTTTCTCTCCAGGCTCATTTACTCTTTTACATACTCACAGTCTGTACAAAGAGGTATAATTTTCAGAGATGCTGGCCTGCATCTTGAATTGATCACTGCTGTACTTGTGGGGCTGAGTAGCTGTCGCTGAGGTCAACAGTCTCTTTTGAATGTTAGAAGTCTGTATTATATGCCAAAATCCTTATTAAAACGGCCTTAAATTGCTTATATATAAAAGAAGAGAACGACATTAACGGCAATAAAAACTTAGATTTAATCATCCCATTTTCATGACTTGAATTTCAAAAGTTTTGATGACATCATACATTTATTTAGAACGTAAGTCACAGTTATTCAGCCTCTTAAACATTAGCCTTCTCAGTTGAATCTGTTCCTCTGAAAAACCATTCCAAAAATACTTGTTTCTTACTTCTTCTGACCCCACAGAAAAGAGACTGGTTTTGTTCTACAGCGTGAACGAGAATGCAAACTATCTTGCATTCAGGTATTGATGCAAGAAGAGTTAATATTGGGAAATTGAATTACTTTCATGTGCTCTAAATGTAGGTTTCAAGACAGTTAATTTCAGAATGGCATATCTCAGCAGATGTGTGGAATTTGTAATAGATTTCATCTTCACTATGAGCCTTAATATACAATTATATAAAAATTCTAGAAATGTCAAGTAGGGAAAAATTCTTAATGCAAATCAATAACAATCTGGCCGTGTTGGCACATCAGTTGTATTCTGTGGTTTGTAATTTTTCAATGAATAGACAATAATATTTTACATAAGCATTGTAATTTCTTTTTGTATTGATTCATCTTGATAGTTCCTTCTAGTTATTAGCGTGACTGTTATTTGTTTGACACTACCACCTAGTGAATGTGGCTCTTGTCAGTGCAACTTTCTGCTCACACATAGATACCTTGCCAATAATACCCAAAGCAGGACAAAATATTATCTCTCCTTTACAGATGGTCTGCTTAACGTGCGTACTTACCTTGGGTTCTGGGCAGAATTGTACAATGTGTGCTGGCAACTTTGCTGCCACAGCCACGTTGTCACTGGTTCTTTCAGCAGTAAAATTGAAGCCGTTTGGATTCTCTGTGTATAAGCTGCAAAAACAGCTCTTGCTTTGAGCTGTAGGCATTGTGTACAGTGCACCTCAATGGGGTGACAGGTCCTGTTATCAGCATTCTGTCATTAAGAACTAATAACAAAAGAATCTTCCAAGCTGTGTTTATTTCATCCTCCATTCAAAACAGCCCCTGGATAGTTAGAGCCTGACTGTGGTGGGAGGCTCATGTATTCAGGGTGTCTTGTATTAAGGTCCAGAAAAGGCTGAGTGGAGAAATCAAGTTGTTGATGCAGCCTGAGTCCGTGTGGCTGGAGTAGCTCATCCTTCCATCTTCTCATGCTTCTCTCTGTTTCTTTGCCACAGGATTCGTGAATCTCTGCTGCTCTCTTCATTCAGGCCCAGAGGTTCCTCTTCTGCTGCGCTTGTGAGTTGGTGGTAGTTTCCAGAGTGGTGCAGGGACTGGGTTTGGGTGTGGGGCTTGACCTTGGCAGTGTATTTTCAGTGCCTCTCCGCTGCCCTTGTGTGTTGCTGGGTTCTTTACTCAAGTGCATTCACACAGATAAACGCAGGCTGCAAAGAATGTTCTGGTCATTCTGACTGCTCCTGTGATCCCCTGAATTTTATTGTTGCAAAATACTGTATCTTGATATTGGAAGGCCATGTATCATATGCTAGCTCAAACAATAGGTTTGGTTTGCTCCATTTGTGTATTTTTAATATTGTTTAATGAAGTGCTGTTGAGTAAGCACCTACACTCTTAGGGGTGACGCAAATCAATTCCACTCCTACCATGGAATCTCTCCATGGATTTATCACAAATTGCTGCAGCTGTGAGTGATTCCATGCTCTCATGAGATGTGTGAGATTAAATTCTGTCACTACTGTACTGTTTTTAATTAAACCTCCAAACTAATCATTTCCTAGTGTCAGTTTCTCTCTCCTTGGTCAGTAGACAAATTAGTTAATGGCAAATTAATAAGTTAATGCAGTCAATGTTTAAAAGCTCCATAAAAGGAATAAGAATGACTTGTGCAGATTCTGTAAGTGTTGCAGAAGTAGTAGGGGTTCATGTCTTTAACAGGATAAACAGAAGTTGCATTTTTGCATTAGTTGCTTGACTACTACTGTTGAATTGAGTATGGAATGTGCTCAGCTACAAAGCAAGGGTGGAAGCTGAAATACTGTAGTGCAAATAGCTAGATCCTGATGTTTTTGTAATAATCTTGAGAATAAAAAAGGCAAACAGGAATAACTCTGGTGGAGCTGAAATGAATTGAACTGTGCTGCGTGCGGAGGAAGGGGCATTAATTTTTTTTTTTTACAGGAATTGAGGTATCTCAAATATAAACATAATTTTTTTGAAAGAGTCTGAAGTCCTTAACATTATCTCTTTGCTGAGTTTAGTCTGTGCACTCTTATTGAACAATGTCTTTATATGGTGAATAAAGGGGAAATGAATGCAATAAACAGAGAATTGTTGCACTTTTACTGTTTCAATGTAGAATGCTCATGCATTTGGGTTTCCTGGGAGATAAGCCTTACAAAAAAGGCTTAAATAGGCAGCAGAGCAGTGACCCTTGAAAAGCACCATTACCTGAGCTGGCAATGTCCTCTCCTCATTCTCGAGTCCTGGCCCTCAGCCTTGCTGAAAGTGAGAAGCTGGAGCTCACTGCAGTGTGTGACACTGAAAAAGACAGAGGGGAGTGCTGGGGTTCCACCAGTTACCACAATCCCATTTTAGCTGTATCTGTGTTCTGAAGAAAGATTTGTAACTCAGTACTGGTGGAACACAGGGGGTTAAGACAGAGCTGTGTCTGCCCAGGGGCTTGGGGAAATCCCCAGCCACAGGTCAGACAGAATTCAAGCCCCTCTGGTTTTGGCAAGTTGAGTATACTTGAAACAAATGGCTTCTTGTCTCCTTCCAAACAGGTGTAACCCTGGTGCCTCATACATCAGTCAGGTTGTTTCTGCCTCCTGTGGGGGCTGACACCTCCGGGTTATTACACAGACAATTCTGGATCCTTCCAGAAATGCCAAGATTGAGTCTGAGTGTCTCCGCTGATAACAATGACTACTGAACTGGACTTGGGAAATGTTTGCCTGCAATATTTTCTGCTAAATGAGTCAGTGTAATAGTTGGAAAAATTGCATGTTGCTATACCAAAATTAATTTAAAACCTTATTAATTAGTTGAGCTAGTCTGACAATCAAATGTACACTTTGCCCTCTGTATTTTGTGGCTACTGTCACTTGCCATATTAAGAACTTCAACACTTGAAGTCGATTAAAAGTTGTTTTAAATTGGATTTACTGTCTTTAGATACTGGCTCAATAGGAAGGATGCAATGCATGTTTTGCAAGTTTAATGAACCATTTCAAATGACACTTTGTTATTAGTTTCAAAAGTGGCATTGTGTTCTGTCATGACTTTTTCTAAATCAAGTGTAAATGGGAAAAACAATGGAAGTATCCCGAAGGTGCTCAGATAGGAGACAGCCAAGCTGTTCAAACAATTAATACATAGCAAATGGAATTATTTAGAGTGAGTGGTTGAGTGCCAGTTAAATGGGTGTCAGAACAGATAGTGGTGAACATGATTGCAAAAGGGGTAATTTCTTCAAAATACAGTGGCTCATATGAAACAATTGCATATACAAAAAAGTCAGTAACGATTTTGGAAAACTGTCTCCTGTTACACTGCATTTAAGTGAACAGGTTTAGTGTTTGTCACCATTTAGAGATACAGACTTGAACTTACTCTCAGAAGGCTCCAGTGACAAAATTCCCAAGCTGCTTGGGTAGTCTGTCAGCCTCTAAAAAACTGTGTTGCAGTTCTTGAATACCCTAATTTTTAGGAAAGACTTTCTAGCTTCAGGAGAGCCCAAGCTGTGGAAAGTCTTCTCTCAGTACATTATTTCTGTGAGTGTTTTGCATATTCTAGGAGACTTTAGTGAAGATTTATGCCCTGTTGGGTATATATGAGGCTAATTCTACTGTAGTTTGTGTTTAATACTTCATGGCATACTTGTTGTATCTCAGGTCAGTGTGTATAATTCAAAGGCTAATATGCTTGCTCAGTGCTTACAGGAATCTGTTCTTTGAAACTTGAATTTTTTTTTTAAAATTGTTTTGGGTTTTTTTTTTAAGTTCCCCCTGTCCCCTGCATGTATTGCTACCTGCTCTTTCAGAAATAATGGTATTTCTCCTGTGATGACTCAGGTATACTTTGAATTTTATCGGTGTTTCTTGTGTGTCATGCTTAATCTTTTCAAATGCAATTATCCATGTGATGTATTATAAGCTTCTGGGGAGAACAGAACATTATAGTTTCTACATGAATAGCTTGTAAGAAAATGACTAAGTGGACCTGTTTATAGACCTAATGCACCGGGTTTCAACTCTAAAAAGAATTTAGCAACAATGGGCCCTGGTTAACATTCTGTGGAAGTCGGCAGCTTTGATGTATGTATTTGTAGATGTCTGCAGAACACAGATAATCAGTATTTGAGGTGTGCAAATTAAAGATCTACTTGACCAGTCATAATTGCAGCACTGTAAGGGCAGAATGGCACTGAGAAGCAATAAAATGGTTTTTAATCTCTTACACTGTAAATTACAATCTGATTGTGGTTAACAGAAAATATTTTGGTGGCTGTAGTATCCCATTCATGTGGCTACTGGGTGGGGTTTTCTTAACCAACAGACTTTACTCTGAGTTAGTAAGCAGGTGTTGCTCAGGAATTTCCTCAAAGAGGAGAAGCAGCTAAAAATGTGCTTTATTCCTTGATTGAAGGTTCATCTGTCACTGGGGTTTGACTGTTACTGCCTTGCTTTTTTTAGTAGTGAAAGACAGTGGGGGTTTTTTTTATGATGTTTTAGCTGCCTGCATTTTATTGAGACACTATGATATCTTA
This sequence comes from Acanthiza pusilla, assembly GCA_036630365.1. Taxonomy (NCBI): domain Eukaryota; kingdom Metazoa; phylum Chordata; class Aves; order Passeriformes; family Acanthizidae; genus Acanthiza; species Acanthiza pusilla. The sequence continues at coordinate 8,088,856 of JAXCHO010000001.1, forward strand.
CTTAGCATTTTGAAATTTAATGTATCTGTCTTTTGATTTGTGGAAAGTATCTCCAATTGATGGTTGTGTCAGTTTTACCCAATTATTAGTCAGGGCTTTTAGATGCACTATCTTTACTGTGTTTGTTAACAGTGCATTTCTATTTAGTTTTTATATACCCCCTCTAAATTTTGATTAATTATAATGAATAGAAATACAAGTGTTTCTCATACTTAGGCTCTCTATTATATCAACAGAAAGCCTGAAATGTCAGATTAAATGTTCAGAAGAAAGAACAGGCTGAAATCCTACTGTGCTGCAGAAAATGAGCTGTGAATGCAATGTGTGGGGAAGCCCTGGTGGATCCCAAGGAAGAGCCTGGCATTGCTGGGGCTGTTCCCAGGGCCAGGTGCTCTGGTGTTGGTACAGAAATGTTGTACTGAGCATTCCGCATACTCACTGCTTGTAGCTGATGTTTCTCTTGCTTGGAGCTGGGATCCAGCCCTGTGAAGCTCTTCTCAGGCCATCTGGACCACTTCCATAATTCAGCAGCAGTACTGGGAGCCATAATTTCCACTACAGTGAGTACAAGGAAAGTTAAGTAGAAAAGATGGTCTGTGCAGAAGGCTGCAAGAGTTAATTGCACGCAACTGTTAACACAATTCAGTAATTTTGGTCTACTGGGTACTCTAGTTAGTATTACTATTTTCTCCCTGATTATGAGAATAAGTAATTGTTTTGATGACTGTTCTGTAAACACTTGAGCAATAATTGTGTTTTGAAGAATATTTTCAGCAGCTACCTGCATTTATAACAGTTGTGATGATCTTCAGTATTTATGAAGAGAATAAAGTTAATGAGGTCTTAATACCTGCACTTTAATTGCATTGGTAGTAAATAAGGAATATTCTGAATTTTGAGTTAGAAAGTTTGCAAGATTGGGAATTACTGGTGTGTTTTTTCTTCTCTCACATGAAAAATTACTTTTCCTACTTCATTCCTACCTTGGCCAAATACACCGAAAATTGGGATGTGGTGGGAAGCATCTTGGTTGTAGGTTTGCAGTTCAGGCTATTAGTTAAATATAAGCTATATTTAAAACCTCATATACTTTTAGTAGCTTTCCCAGTAGTGTTAACAGAATTGTTTCACCCTTTGCTGTGTTGTTTAAAGTACTGACACAAAAGGAAGCCTGAAGTAGATCATATATAGATTTTTTTTTTCTGTACAAAACTGCCGTTCTCTTGTTTCTATCATACTTTGATCATTATAGTCAAACAGTTTCAAGCATATTTCTTTCATTGACTTCTTTTTCTTTCAGCTATAGTTAGTCCTTTTGCACCAGTGCTATTCAGGGAAAGATGAACTGATAGTAACTCTGCTGTGTCTCTCTTGTGACCACACCAAAGTACTTTAAACCTTCCAAATCTTGCACTGTGTGATAAAAGCTTTCACCTCCTTTGCTATTGCCCTGATACCAGTGCAGCTGCCTCACCCATGGTTCTTGTTATCTCATTACTAACACTACATGACTTACATTGGATAACTTGAAAAATCTTCTAAAATAAATTTTCAGTGATATCTGGCAGGAGAGGCAGCACTGCTGCACAGCAAGTGCTTGTGAATCATTTAAAACAAACACGCATCTGTCTCCTATTTAAGTGAGAGTGTGATTTCTGTGATTCTTAGTGTCTTTCTTCATCTGAAGCAGGCGCCTGAAGAGCCAGAGTAGTTAAAATGGAATAGATGTTTTAAATTGGAGAGAAGGGTTTATTTGCCTCTAAGTAGAATTTTACAATATGTGGACAGATATGTTCTCCCAGTTACTTCTCTCCAATGTACACACTCCATCTGACAGTCTGGATACATTTTTTGATGTTGGATGATCTTTCTCTGCACATTGAAGCCTCTTGACACTCTGCCTTGCTGGGAGGTGTAACTCTAGCAGGAAAGCAAGATGGAAAACAAAAAAACAGCAAAGAAAATGCAGGATTCCCTTAGGGCAATAACTTTTGCTTTTATGTAGCAGCCATTTTCTGACAGGACACATAACAAGTTCCTTGTATTTTTTCCTCGTGTGACTTTCCATGTTCCACAGAAGGCATACAGAGATGTTTATGCCTTTTTCTCCTTCATTAAAGCACTTCCTGGAGGAACAGTTCCTTTCCTCTCTATGGCTCTGTGTGGCTTGTTTTGTGTAGAATTACAAAGATGGGGGGAGGTTAATGCTACTACTTTTTTCAACAGGAGCAAAATATGTGTTTTTTTCAAGTATTGTACTTAAGCAGGCTTGCAGGCAGGATCTTACAGCTCTTACAGGCATCTGCTTTATAGACAGTAAGTTTTTGTATTTATCAAGCAAGACAAAAGCCTTGACAAACTTTTAAATAAGATCCTGAAATCTGATCTCTCATAAATGTATACTGATCTGAAACATTCTTCAAAACTGTAGAAATGATTAATTCTTTTCTTTTGTAATGCCCCCTATGTCTTCATCAGAATTTCTCTGAATGAAATTCTCTTCACTTTGACATATAGTAACATGGAAATCAAGAATGTCACTGGCAGGAGTGATGGACCTACAGTGTTTTGAGGATGGAGAGATATAACTATATGTATATGTATGTATGTATGTATATATGCATATATATATATATATCAGTAAGGATTTGATTAAACTTATCATTTGGGGGTGGTGGTGTTTGAAATAAATAGCAAAGGGGTGCTTCAAAAGACATTAAAATGTTAGTAATTAGCTCAGAATTTTATGCTAACAAACCATTTTAGCATGGTTTTCTTCAAGCTTGTGTGAGACAAGTACCTGTTGAATAATACTGAAAAATGTTAGTCTAAAGAAGATTTTTATGCTGATTTGTTTTAGAGCAATATGGGACATCTGACACTGCTCTATCATATAGAGAGCAGCAGAATGAGCAGAATTAGAAATTTGCCTTTTAATTTTTTTTTTCTTTAGATGGTTCTCTTTATCTTCCCAAAGGAACATGGAGATTAGGCTAATGTTTCTGTGCAGCTCTTGTTTATGCTGTTTCAGATGGGAAAGATGTCCTTCCCATGTATGAGAAATGGATCCACACCACTGCTGCTCTTCCTCCCAAAGCAAGATTCCCCTGGACCGAGGAGGAGATGTGAGGCACTGCTGTGGTGTTTTCAGAGCTGGTTTTCAATGCTAACTTTGCAGCATCGGCTTGAGCAAGCTCACCATAGGGATTTGAAAAGCAGACCAATGTTTAAAGAAATTCAAACTCTTTCTGCCATCTGAAACAACGTGAGATGTGTGCAGGAGCAGCTCTCCAAACCTCAGAGCTCAGTGGGTCTAAAGGCCTAAGAGAAATGCACCTTTGAATTTTGATGCAGTGGTTTTATGTATCACATAAGATTGCTGGCTTGGAGGTTTGATTTTTTATAATGGATGGAAATAACTTCTCAGCTCTGCCTATGGCTGCTGAGATGTAAAATCCTATATGGCAAATCGATTTCAGTGCTTTGGGTGAAGGTCTGTAAGTGATTCCAAGTGAAGAGTTTTGGCTGATTTCCACTGCCAGGCCCTGGGCTAAGAATTTGCTCTTTAAAATAAAACAAACAAACCTATGAATCCTTTCCCAAAGAATCTAAATGGTGAGTCTGATAGAGATATAATTTGTTTTTCAAATAATTTACTTATCTTTGAATAAAAGAAATGCTAATAGTTGGTGAAAAGGCTGCCTAGGCACGGTGGCCACTTACAAGATTTTTTTTTTTGGTGGATTTAAATGCATATCACTGTTAGAAAAATATGAAAAGTGGCAAGTCTACCAGGGAGATAACAGAAAGTAGACATAATGGCATGTGTAATGAAAATTTACTGAACAATAAAATAGATATTGACAACACAGATTTCTTAAAGAAAGACAAATGACACATGACATAATAGAAACATGAAGTGGAGTGCTTTGTGTTACAAATAAACAACTCCCTGGAGAAACTTGAAGCATCTTGTTAAATGGAGACATTACTTCCCCTGGATTGAAATGCACATTTTTACTACTTCTGCTTTTCTTATGACAGCATATTTATATTAGGAAAATGCTTTCTTTGATTCTTCTGAATGCAGCTGCAGCACTGAAAGTTCTCACGTTGGCGTAATTATTCTTCCTTAGGAATTACTATGCTGTAACACTGATTTATATCAGTAAAAGGTATCTGTTCTATTGGTGGGATCAAGTGAATACTACAGCACTAGTTTAGGTATTTCAGCTTAGAAAACTCTGAAATTGTTCACCATTCTGTTGGGGGGCCTGGATAAAGGAAAGGTTGCTGTAGTGCCATCCCTAGGATAAATGCAGCCAAGGACTTTACTGTTGCTGCAACAGTTTATCCATCATTTATAGAGTGTGCTGTTTGTGGAAAGAGAAATTTCCTCATAAAAATTGTCTCTGCTCAGAAGTGAGATCACTGATTGCACCTTATTTCTCATGTGACTGATGTAATTGGGCCAGTGCAGACCTTATGTACATATACAGATTATATGCTTTTGAATTGTGGTCAAACCTGAGCTTTTACATCAATTATCTGTGCTATTTTTTAAGCTAGACTTCTAAGCCCAGTAATGCTTAGAATGTATCACAGCTTTATCAACTCAAGAAAAACATTTAAGATAAAAGAGGGTAGCTGGGAGCAAAAAGGTACTCAACATTGGTCTAATTTGATTAATTTTGAGAAGATGTATAAAAGCTTGCTCCCAGTGTTTTCTGAAAAGGTGGAAAAATATTTTTTAAAAGATTTTTTGAAATTATTCTCACTAGGGTGAAATACCTGCCATTTCATTCTTACTCAGCTTGGCAGTGCCAACCTTGTATGTGTTATTCCTGTAATAATACACAGATGCCTAAAGTAGATTGTGGATTAATATGAAAAGTTATCAGAATTTATGGGAAGTTATGAAAACATCTTGGGATAATTTTGCATTTGCTCCAAGTTTCTGGAGGTTAAGATCTTGTCTTTGGCAGAGTCTTCAAGATTACTAAAGTGGAGGATTACTAAAGCTTTTTGCCACTGTGTTCCAATGAAAAGGGAGAGCAACTACATTAATCTCCAAGGACACTTCAGCTGTGACTGTCAGGATGGTTTGAACATCCCAGCCATAACCTGTAAAATTATTTGTGCAAATCCTATTTCTGTAGGCGCTTAAATACCTGCTTGGAAAGCGTGACGTAATAATTGCCTTGGAAACATTTGGACTGAGAGAGATGCTAATAAAAGCAGGGAAACAGAAAATGAAGGCAGCAGTGTTGGCCTTGCAGGACCTGGTCACACTGCAGAACAAGGTGTGATGAGCTGGGCAGGTGAGATTTCGGTGCAGTGGCAGAACTGCCAGGAGAGGCGATGAGGGTGGCTGGAGAGCCTGACATCAGTGCAGGACATGCAGGGATGGCATGACATTGCACTGAGCACCTGCCATTGTTTTGGGGGAGCAGATACCTCCCTGCCAAATAGCTAAGACCTTTTTGTCTCCTCTAAATAATAGCACTTTTCCTTCTTACCAACTTGAATGAGAGATTTTGAAAGCTCGCTTTCCTTTTTTTGAAGGCTGTGTGCTTGTTTTAGGAGTTCATGGCAAATGGGTTAGTTTGAAGAATTATCAGGTGTATATTTTTTTCCAAGTGATTTGAGCATGTTGCACTTTAGAGTGCAGAAATACAGACAGATGGATTAACCATTTGTATATTTGGGGATGCTGTATAGGATAGAATGTTCTAGGTGTCAGAGTGATCTGGGGGAGCTGGCACATACAGGCTTCCAAAGTTCTTGCTAAGAATTCATGCATGAAATGTTCTGAGATTCAGGTAAGATTATTCTTGCTTAAAGATGTCGTATATTGGTTCTTTTTACTATCTAATCTTTATTTTTGCAGATCTTGATGCAAAATGGCAATTGCTTTGTTTGATTTGTCTTAGTTATTTTGTTGACCTTTACATTCTGCTTTCCAATCACACCACTGTATGTCTTGCACTGGTTCAGATTTTTCTTTCTCAGAAAAGCCAATTAAACATTGGTTTAAGCTTACATGACATAAAAACTCTCCAAAGAAGCGATTATCAGATTTCTGTGAAAACTTGGTTTGTTTGCATTTGCTGATGCATAAGATCTAGATGAAGATTAATGGAGAACCAGGCTGGCAAGAATTAAAAGTGTCTGGCATTATATTACAAGCACTTCTACCTGCTGTGCTATTCCCACAGAAGATCCAGTAGGCATGTTGAACAAGGAGAATGATTGAAAAATACATAAACATATTAAAAACCCCTAAATTACTTGGTGATTTTTATAGGTAGTAAACCCACCAGGTTCCAGTTTTAGAAGAGACTTAAAATAGCTACCACTTCTTATCTCCCTGTTTTCTCAGTGCATTAGGTTCTGTATGTGAGCATTAGGAGCTGCATCACCCCTTTGTTCAATGTTTGCGCAAAATACCTGTAGTTGAAGGGTAAGATGGTCCTTTAACAATATTGGAGTTATTTATGGTAATAGTAAAGTTTTTATATTAAAAAAGTCAGGAAATTTGAACTTGTGTGTCTTGCGTGGAGTGCAGTTCCTAAATGCAGCTTTTACTTTAACCTGCAGCAGTTTGTTAACAATTTCTATGAAAAAACCTAAAGTAGTTTAATCCAGTTCCCTTCCTTCCTCTCCCTCAGAATGGGCATTTTCTCCCATCTCATCTTTGCTTATCACATGATCTCTGCATTTTCTCATCTTTGGCATGACAGATGTGATGGATGTGCAAGGGGCTCCGAGTTATTGCCAGGCTTTAAGCGCTTTTTTGGCTCAATATAATCCTTTCATGTACTTCTTTCTTCGTAAATTATTTTTCAAACTACAAATAACAGCAATAAAAAGGTTCATCAAATAGTTTGAAGTTGTGTAATACCTGATCATACTGATCATTACCCACAGGTAGCTTGGAAGGGTGAGTGCCTCTGCTGCAGCCTGTTGTGAGGAAGAGAGTTGGCATTAGCTGCTATGGAGGGAAAGGGTTTGTGGAGTTACAGCCTCTTTCATGTGTTGAGAAACCAGCCAGGAACCCCTCGTCTGAGAAGAGAATGGGTGTGATAACCAGTGGGAAACTATGGTACTTCTGAACCGGGGAGGAGGATATATTTGTGGAGGATCCTGAGGGCTAAATCTTGTTTTCAGTGGCTGTCCACGTACATCATTTATATCTATAAAGACTGTCAAGATCAGACCTGTTGCCTTGACCTTTAAGATAGATTTGGAAAATCGCTGCTTCTTTTTGCTTGGATGGTTGTTGGGTTTTTTGTTTGGGATTTTTTATTAGTTGTGGCAAATTTGTCTCTGTATGAGGTATTTCTTAAGAGGAAAGTTGGTTCTCAAGCTTTTGTACAACGTGGTAGATGGACCCACTCTTCTCTTTGTCTGCATGTTTTCATAGGGCAGAAATACAGCCGGTATTAATTTCTGCTGCAGGTGCTCAAAATGCCGATTTGATGGTATCTTACCACTGGCCAATTCTGACTCTGTTTCCAAAGTAAGTGGCACAAGTAGGTGGTGCTGATGCAGTTGAAGTAGAGGAGTAGGATGCCTTTCTGCGTGCAAGTGTTCTCTTGCTCAGTAGGAAATAATGCTGCGTTTTGCTCGCTGCTCCTTTTCGCTGGATGTAAACTCCAGTTATTATTGTTGTAATGATTATAACAGGAGTTATAATGAGTTCTTAACACCTTGTACTTGCAATGGATACTCCCTTTGAAGAAATGCATGGTATAATGTCTATAATCTGAGAGTATTCATTTAATGTACTTTGCAAATACAAGAAGCTTACAATTACACAACGCTGATTCACAACAATGACTATTTTAAATATGCACACAGAAGTTGGATTCAGTTGAAATTTGTGTTTCCATTTTATTCACGGCCTACACACCAGCAAATATTTTTTGTATATCTATGCAATTGCACAATTACTTTCTTTTTCATCTATGAAACTTACTTTAGATTATTATAGTGAAATATTAAAATTCAGCTTCTGATGTATTGGAATAAAACTGTGCAAAGCCCTGGAAGTTCTCAAGTGGGCATTCAAACCTTATTTTTGAAAACATCTCTAGTTGCAGGTATCAATGTAAGTTTGTATTTTGTATGCTTTATTAAAAATAGCCATTGCTGACTTGAACTGCAGTAATGTTTGCAAACTGTGGAAATGTTCACAGGTACTTAGTGAACTCAGGACACTCCTCGGTTTACCTTTTCTCCTTCATTCCTCATTTTGGCATCTGAATGCTCCACAGACATCAATGCGCTGTCCCTCATTAAAGCCACAGAAGTGTGATGTGTGAAAAACTGTTCTGTGACAGAGCAAAGCACTGAACTCAGTTATCACGAATCTCAATCTGCTGACTACATTACATAAATTTGCTTGCTGAATCAAATTCGGAAAGGAATTTTATGTGAAGTGTAAATGAAACAAGATAAAGGTTCTACTTTTTATTAACAATTAATAAGCAATTTAAACAATTTCAAACTTCCGGGTTATCTGTAGTCTAACATGAACTTACTTCAGGAAAAGGGACAGTTCAGGAAGCAAAACTCTCAAGGGATGCTTTAAAGAAAAACAGGAAGTTTTTGGTGGTTTTGTTCCCTCTGTTTTTGGAAAAACTGCATCTTTGAAAATTTTTTGGCATTAAATAAGGGAATTAGAAGAAGGGGAAAGGCAAAAAGAAAAAGGAATAAAATACAGCCTGCCTTAGAGCAGTCACTGGGGACACTATCATTTATATTTAAGATAATTGTGGAAGGTGGTAGAAGAGATTTTTAAAAGATTTGATGTTACTGCCTGCTTTCTCAGACTTCCTGCTGTCTGCTGATGACAGCTGCTTCATTGAGATTATTGGTTGTGGCTTTTATTGTAAGCGTTTGGAAGCTGTTTATAAATTATGTATGAGTAAACCAAATGGAAGCATATCCCTGTCTGCTTCGTTAGCAAACAGACTTGCAGGAATATACCAACTTTCTGAACTTGCAATACCCAAAGTCAGGCCTTAACGACAATATGTGCAACAAATTTCTTTCATGCTTTTGTCCCCAAATTACACCTCTATACTCCTATGAGTGACTTTTCAATGGGAAGCTTTGCATGAAGAAATGGGAAATAGGAGATGTGGCAAGAATCTCCAAATTCATTGGGTAATTAAAAAAAAAATTCTTTATCAAGTGAATTTAATTTTATTGCAATTTGTACTTAAACTGGGAATTCCTGTACTTTTTGGTTAGATGGGGAAGACAAAAACAACATATGGCCTCAAAATGATCATGATGCTGCTTGGCTGTTGCTCCATTGCTGTCTTAGTACGTGGACTGCTGAATTAGTTTTTGTTCGACTTCATATGTTTCTTTCCACTCTTCATCTCTGTTTGTATTTTTTGTTGTCTCACTTATTTGCATAATTCTACACCTTCAGTTTTATCATGTTCATTGTTGGTTTGTTCTTTTACAGCAGAATGCCTGGTATAAGGCTTAGGTCTTTCCCCCAGTGGAGTGATCCATTGGAAAACTTTTTTTTTTCAGATGCAAATTCCTGAGTGTAATAATGTTTTTTGCTTCAGTTACAAATCCATTGGATTCATAAAATTTGAACTCTTCATCAGCAATCAACCATGTTGGATCACTGCAGGGTGCCTGCCTGTAGGCTGGGAAGAGTCTATTCAGGATTAGGTTTAGGTCTATTTTCTAAAGGGTAAGTAACTCTTTGTGCCTTATTTATATCTTTCATTCAGTATCTCTGTTACATGGAAGGGATGCAATTAGCTGTGATTTTTGTTGTTGTTGCACTATGAAAAGCATATAACTGCCCTTTCTCCTTTCCAGCCCTGGCCCCCTAGGCCCCTAAAAAAAACCTCATAAAAACATCCCAAACAAACTCCAAACTCCCAAGAAGGTAAAAGTACCTTGGGTTTTGGGATGACTTTTGGAAAATTTATTCTCAGCATCTTCTTTTCTGAAGTTATGTGCAGTCACCTGTACTGTATCATCTCCTATTTGCCTACTGCTGCACAGCTTCACTGATGTGGAAACGTCTCATGGAAAAGAAATTCAAGATTGTTGTCTTTTTACTGCATTGAAAAATATCTAGAGTTTTACAAAGCTTTCAGTAAATTATTTGCAGTCCATTTAGGGAAGCTGGCTGAGCTATCAGTAGATAAGTCAGGTTTTTGCTTCTCTGAGGTATCCTTGAAAGCCTGAATTTTCTACTTGAATTCAACACCAGCAGTTGTTCCAGAGTGAGCACTGAAAAAAACCACTGCATATTTTTATCCAGCTCTTCTTTGCTGAAATTGTAATGAAGGCTGCTGAGAGCATTTATTTTTGATAATATGAAATTATTTTACTTTCAAAGTAACACACTGTTTTATAGCCCACTTTCAGATCTGAGATTTCCTTGGTTACTCTGCCACAAAAATAACAGTATTTTCAGCTTCTGAGACTTAAGGTAGGTTAGATCTTGCCTTTCTACTTTGGTGGTTTGTAATCAGGTCCTGTATTCCCTGTGGGCCTGGAGGGAAGGGAGCATCTCAAACTCTGGGTGTACAAGTTTTGTGGATCTCGTGGTTGAGCAGGAGTCTGGTGGGGCTGAGTCCTGGCTGGGGTTAAGCTACAGCAGTTAGATATTGTCCCTCCTTCCGCCTGGAGGGTCCATTATCCAAATTTGGTGTTGTATTGTGAGAAAGGGAAGCTTGAGACTTTTGTGCTGCACTGTGAGCTTGACAGTTGGACTTGATGATCCTAAAGGTCTTTTCCAACTTACATGTTTCTGTGATTCTGGGATTTATTGCTTGTATGCATTTTTTTTTCATTCCTAGTTAAAAAATACATAAATGAACAGGTTCTTCTCAGGAGTGATTTCTCCCTGGCTATTCTATTATTTACTGTGCAGATGGCTTTTTAAAGGCTTGAGATTTTACTAATGTCCAGAGACTTCTCTGAGGTAGAAGTGCTCCAAACCATTTTGCCTTTCCCATCCTCTGATCCAAAGAGAATAGCAGAGCGGATGAAATCTGAAAGCAGATCTGTAAGCAACAGCAATGTCCCCAAGGATTTTACAGAGACCCAGAAAAAGGGAGGATTTTTATAGTAGAAAGCTATGAAAGACTTGGAGTATTCCCCTAACCTGAATCTTTTGAAGTGAATAGGATGGCTTAAAGAATGGAACGTGGCAGATGTAATATTTCTTGTGTTTCCTGTTTCTCAAATACGATCCTGGCAGTGATGTGCTTAACCTGTTGGCAGTTTGTAATGTTAAAGTAACCAATCAACAGTGATATTACAATTTGGGTACTTGTTTTATGTTGGTAGAAGCAGAAAGGACCAGGAATGTTATAAAAGTTGCCTTTTTGCTCCACGAGATGTCCTTCAACTGTAGGGTCAGCTCCATTAATGCAGATAAATCTGGTAGTGTATTTCTTGTGCTCTGCTCTTGGTCCTTTTACCTGTTGCACTTTTTATTAATGTTTTTTTCTGATTTCTTCCTGGTTTTCATTTTTTTTTTTTTTAAATATTACTCTGCTTACTTTCATACTGTTTTTTCCTCGTTGTAAAGTACTTAAAGATTCTTAAAGTTCAGGGTACCTTTGATTGGCAAAATCAATGTAAAGTGCTAACAAAGTTCAGGCAATAATAAAGACTGTGTGGGTGAACACTTTTCTGTTATGCTTAATGGCATTCCCACTGAGAAAATAATTTTAAAGGTACAGTGTTAACTCTTTCTAGATATTAGAAGCAATCAGGTGTTTTGGAGCATCCCTAGTGTTAGAAGTGTGGGAGAGGAGGGGGTTCTGCACCCCTTCCCTCTTCCCTTTGTCTGTATAAAGATCAGGTAATGGCAGCTCTCACTTCTGGGTTTGTGGTCAGGGAGAGAAGATGGTGATGTGCTCTTCACCTAGAAGACCTCAAGGTGCAGTTATAATTCAGCATTTTTGATGATTATTTCAGTGTCTATTCCCTTGTTTTTGTGATTTTTAAACTGTGAGCGAGAATTTCATGGTCTTTGAGAAACAACACTGATGATTTAAAGAATCACTCATGATAGAATACCTCTTTCTGGGAATTTAGGTTCCAGTAGATTAGCATTATTGATCACGCTCATCTTATGTACTCTCCAGATGATTTTAGAAATCTGAAGTTATTATTCTTTCTTTGTTTGATGTAATTATTACTACAAGTAATAACTGAATTAGAAGACAGCAAGGATATATTCTAATTGTTCTAATGAATTATGCTAATGATTTATGCTTGTAGTCAGATTTAGTGAGAACTTGTTCGACAAAGTGACAACTTCTCCTTTAGTTCAAGCAAATGTAACTCCAATTTTCTCTTACAGAAGCTTACTGGTAGTCAGATCATGCTTATGGCAATACAAATGTCCAACACACATTAAAACCTCATGAAACAGAGTGATTAATAGTGAGGATGGGGTTGGGGAAAAGAAGATGCCCTCTGGATTTTAAGTTTATTGCACTCAGCTCAAGCCCTGACTAACACCTTTTTATCAACAGATTTCCTTTTGCTGGCAAAATATTTCTGACCACTTAGATCTAACGGGTGATCTCTCTCCATAAAGAGATGGAGTACTCAGTTCTCACTGAACTGATCACTGCATTAACTCTTAATTAGATGACATACCGAAGGTGGCACTATGTTTTGTGTCTCCAGGTCAGGAAGGAGTGTTTGCATGGTCTATAATTAATATCATTAATGGGTTATTTTACTTGGAATAGTTCGCAACAAAGGGTAACAAGAACTCAACTATTAATAAGTTTTTTTTTATTATGTAACATAGAATATTTCCCTAGACTTTCCTCTGCTCATCTATTATTGGTAGTTTTTTAAATGGAACAGAAGGTACACATAGAATGATTTGAGCCATGCCTGAGCTGCTTAGGTTTGGTACATATGCAATAAATAATTTAAGACTAATAAGATCGATTTAGACTGGTAAGAGAATTTAAGGTAACTTAAATTCTGTACAAACATTTTGCATTCAAACTTTAGGCTTTACAGCTGGAAGGCCCACCCTGCATAATGAACAAAACAAATTTAATTAAACAGACTTTTAGCTGTTGACACACTGTTATGCACAGAGGGCACGTAAAAGGGATGTAATTCAAATCTTTATGTACAAAAGACACACCCGTCACTTTCCCGGCTACGTGACCTTGCAATGTGTTACTGTCTGTTTTTGTAAGCTATGTTGCATTTGGCTATGAAGTCGACTTTCTAACTGTGTGTGTGAGGAAATACCTTGCCCTTCATTAGCTTAATCTAAAATTCAAATTCTCATTGCAGTGTGCAACTGCATTAGAAGTACTCAGACAAATTAAATGATTCAGCATGGTAACTTTGAAGAATCTAATTTCCATGAGGGGAATCATTTTTATCATCTGGCAAAAAGACAAAACTGTGAATTTTACAGTGGCTGCTTTCTTTTGTTACATTTTGTTGAATGGGGTTTGCTTTACTGTTAATCCACACTCAAATCCAAACTCCTAAATGCTTATCTAATGTTACAGACTTTTAGTGCATATATGGAGTTTAATCTGTCTATTCTTCTATTTTGCATGTGTTACTGTGGTCTCTGCTGGAGAAATTCTTGTTTTGATGCAGTTTTGACTCATGACTTTATTTGGCATTTGTACCTACCTGCCTCTGTAGTACCATCATAATTTGTAAAATAATTATGCATGTATGGCATTTAAAAACATATACATGCTGAATATGATGCCTGGAAGATACCTGTGGTGTATTCAGTTTGTCAGCAACTTTTTTTATCATTTCTTGCTGTGAATGTTTACAAACCAGTTTAATTGATCCCTTGAAAAATTTTAGTCTCTTTCCAGTAGCAAAGCAGGACTCTGGTAACTTTTATTAATATTTGTTCTGAAATACTGAAAATTCACCAACTGAAAGAGAAAACGGCATCTGGGCTGCATGTCCACCCATCAATAACTGCTATTGACTTGGTGAGTTGGGTGAACTTGCTCCCAGGATTGAAGAGAGTTCCGTGCCTGGCTGACAGCAGGTCAGCCTCAGGCTGCCGGGGGAATGAACAGAGGTTGTAGCAATGCTTCACAAGGAAAGCTGGATAGAGCTGCTGGTAAAAGAACCTTCCCCTCTGCTCATATTTTCTGTCTAACCTTGAGAGCCTCAGGTGTCATTCTTGTGGTGCATTCCTTTTGGAGAAATCTGGGCTGCTTGGAAGTTACTGGAAGTTCACTGACTCTAGGAGACCTGCAGTTCACAGCTCTGCATATGGTTTAGTTAATGAATTTGGATTGCAGAACACTAGGTTTTCTGCCCTTTTTTTGGTGTTTTTTTTTTTTTTTTTAATTTTTATAAGGGAATAAGGAAAAACTTAAAATTACTCTGCTTAAGGCAGCCCTCAATCTGAATATTTTTGCAGACATGCAGGAAGGTGATTAGAGCAACTGCATTGCCAACATCCTGTTGCAAATCCTTTATATGCTCTTAGAAAGCTTGTGCATAACTAACCTTTGCTTGAAATTATTCTAACCAGGGAGCAAACCTCCCCCAATAAGCATGAAAAACCTAGTGTATGTTTCTAGGTGCTTCTTTCCTGAACATTTTATGGCTTATTCCCAAGTGAAATTGAGAACCATCAGGGCAGCAGCTGCCTGCCCTGGCAGGGACCTGGCTGATCAGAGTATTTGAGACCTTGAGGGTTCTGTACAGCCTTAGATTTCACCTACAGGACAAAAGTACGTTTGATACTTTATCATGGGTAGCAAAATATGGTCTGAAATCTGTGGTTAACATGTACATGGATATGCTCTTAGCTAAAGAAAAGAAAAAGGCAACATCAATGTCAAAATCCATTAGGCGGTTTCAGGAATGGCGTTATAGTAGTAAGTGTGGGACCATATGCTGACATAAACTGTTTCTGTGAGGTTGTCAACTCCAGATATAGACTGGATGCTTCAGTTGTAGCCTTTGGGCATGTATTTGTTTAAACTCAAAGGTTTTCTTGGCCTTAGCCTGGTTCCTTTTGGCTGATTTTGATCTCAGTTTCTTTTCTGGTGAATTACAAGCCATCAGACTTTCAGGTGTTCTTAGAACATGAGTCTGGACTCACTGAAATTCACCATAAGTCCGGGAGAAAGTGACTTGTAGAAGTTTTTGCTTTATTTGCCCAGAATTCTTAGCATTTGTCTTTTTGGAAAATTCCCATTTCTCTCTGCCAGCTGAGGTATAGCAGATATTTATTTTTCTTACTGAGGTAGACTCAGCAGGACTCCTGGGAGCTACAGGTTCAAAGTTCAGCCTACAAAGTTGTGGTTGGGAAACTTTCTCCTCTGTGTATGCTCAGGGATGTATTATGTGAGTTTGTTTGTTGGTTTGTTTTTGTGGTGGTCCTTTTTTTCTTTTTCTAAAAATGTGTATAAAGATGATGAGAGAATAGATAGAGAAACTATTTTAAAGTGGATAAATGGAATTCCAGGCCTTCCACATGAGAAGCAAGAACTGAAAGAGCATGAGAAAATAGGGCATGGATGTGTCTCAAGTTGATAAACATTTCATGATTTTTATTTTCCTTTGTTTTTCTGTCTTTCGTGACAATTGTGCTTGCTGCAAATCTGAGGGTATGAGTATGTCTATCTCCTTTAGTTACCTCTCTACTTTTTGGAGAAAATGTTCTTCCCCAGGTACCGTCTCCTTGTAAATGCTGCAGTTTGATATCCTACCTGTTAGGAAAACAGTGCTCTGGGAAGTGCAAACTAAGTCCTGCGTTGCTATAAAAAAGGAAATCTTCTTGTTTTCATAGGTAAAGCTTGGCATCATTCTCACAGGGAAATGCTGTGAATAGGAGAGCAAATTCAGTGGGCTCTTTTATGTTGTCAGCATTTATTTACAGAAACTTCTGAAATGCAAGAATTTTAGATAATATTGTATAATAACTGTGCCATGATTAAGGCAAGGATCAGACCATTTCACTGTCCTTCTAATTTGTTATGAGAGTTTTTGTCAATTTGCTGCATTATTCAGAATTTGTGCAGCATTCAGTAAAAACTGAGTACCTTAATGCGCTGTTCAGTAATGCAACAAATCCTGTTTGTCTTTCATGGTTTCAAGAGATCTTTATCTTCTCATAAAAGATTTTTTAAAAAGTTCTGGGGAAGAAGAGAGCCTACAAGAAAGATGGAGAGAGACTGTTTACAAGGGCATGTAGTAACAGGACTAGGGGGAATGGCTTCAAACTGAGAGTAGCTCTAGATTGGGTATAAGGAAGAAATTCTTGTCTGTGAGGCCCTGGCACAGGTGCCCAGAGCAGCTGTGGCTGCCCCGTCCCTGCAAGTGTCCAAGGCCAGGCTGGACAGGGTTTAGACCAACCTGGGATTGTGGAATGTGTCCCTGCCCATGGCAGGGGGTGGAATTAGATGATCTTTAAGGTCCCTTCCAACACAGACTATTCCATGATTCTGTGCTTGGAAAAATGATTAAGGCTGAAAACATTTTTTGCTTTTTTCCTGCAGATCTCTAAGTATTGGGTGTTAGGGTTCTGGGTACAAACTGTCTTCCAAAACCTTAAGTGTTTTGATATTGCTCTCTTTTTGGCACTCCCTAAAGATTCAGTTCCTGAAGTTTTTGTTTTATCTTCAAGCATCAGAATTTTAGGATGGTTTCATAGTGACCATGTAGTCATTCTGTTACAAAAAGCCTTATCTCAAAGCATGGCAATAAACTATTATAAGCCTCTTCCAAATGTTTTTGAAATTTCTGTATCTCCCAGCATTCCAAAATTTTCCCCAGATGTCTGATAAACACAAGATTTCAAGCAGTATAGTAGACTTGGCAGACACTAAATTCTGCAGAATGTAAATTACATTCAATGTGCCTATAAATCCTCTTGGTGTTTTTCTCCTGTAGACTCAGCACAGTGTTGCTCCAGTGAGTCCCATTTACCGGGAGGCTGGAGTTTAACTGCATGGGATACTGGTTAAAAAATCTCAAGCAGGTCACTAGAAACTCTTGATATTACAAAATTGACTTGCTACTTAGGTCTTTCATTTCCTCACTTGATTTTGTGTTACAGTTTGTTCCAATGTCACCAAACTCCAGCAGTAGGTGTTAAAAAAAGTATCCATCCTAAAGTCTGTTCTAGTGGAAGCTGCTCTTAAATGACTTTTTTTTTAGCAACTGCCACTTCAAGGCTTGTGCATATGGGTTTCATAAAATTAAGGATTTCAATTTTCAAACAACTTCTCTGTGTTTTCAAACAACTGTTCTGTGTTTTCAAATTGGTCCAAGCTCCTCTCACTCCCACACAATGGTAGAACTTTACAAGTATTTGAGTTTTTTAAGGTATTTTCATTTTTCACATTTTATAGGTTTGACAAGCCACATTCCTATAAATTGAATTGCTGTAGTAATGAGTAATCAAGCTGCAGATCAGGAGCCCCTTTGAGAGCTGCCTTACCCAGAGGAAGTTGTCTGATTCAGGGAGCTCAAGGTCTCCAAGTGGAAGCCTGGAAACAGCCAGGAGGGGCAAACAGGTGGGAGTGTGGAATTGGTGAGATGACAAATTCAGGAAACCTCCCCCTACACCCTGATAAATAAATGCCTCCTTCTCTCGTCAACATTGCTAGTGCTGAATCAATCTATTACCCTCCTAATAGCTACATAAATTCATACTTTCTGCTCTGATTCTTCCGTATTTCTTTTTGAGTTCTCTTCATCCTCAAAGCTACATGGTAATTTACGATAATTACTAATTTGCTGCTTTAGGTTATAACAAAAAGCCCACCAAAATTATGAAGTTTCTTGCTGCTTCTTGTTTAAAAGGCTGTCCTACGTTTTGCCCTGTAAACCTGAGCCTAGAGTTTTGGGGTTTAGATTCTGTGTGCTTTATTCCTAGGAATCAAAATGGTGGAACTTATAGTCAAACCACAGAATCAAGATTCCTGGAACTGAGAACTGATGGAGTTCTAATATAATGAGCTGAAAACCTGCCTGTAACCTTTGACAGTTATTTTTAAGTTATCTTTCATGTGTCTCTCTGCTTTAGTCTTAAGTAATGATTCTAAGAGAGACACTAAGGGGCAAATGTGTGTGATGTCAAGGAAGGTCAAATTACTGAAATATTGGTATGGTTCTAAAACATACCTGAAATATGTTCAAGTATAAAGCTTCTTAATTAGTAGATGTCTGAGCTTTTTGTTAATGCTTGTCTCTGTCAGCCTCTTCAAAGTCTTGGCTTGAAAACTCATACACATATATGTATAAATAGATGTAAATTGGCCTCTAAAGTTACCTTTATGCTGTCAAATTGCTTGGCTTAAAAAATAGGAGTATGCTTCTTTTGTAGGCTAAAGAGTAGAAGGTGTTAGCACTAGTGCTAGAGTGACCATCCTGGTGTGGTCACTAACAGTCAAGTTTACCTTGAAGGAGTCCTTATATTTTTAAATCCTATGTTCCTACCAATCAGAATTTTCTCTTCTTCCAAGCCTTTCTTTCCCATGTTAAGTTTTTGTAATACCTAATGCTGTGCTTGTTGTTGTTAACTTTTTGTTTACCATTGAGAATGATGCTTTGGAAGAATAGAAAGCAAAGTATGAATTTCTCCATTCTTCTGATGCAATAGTTGATCCCAATTTACAGAACTACATTTCTGGAACAAAATATTTCCCCTTTATAAAGGCTTATGCTACTTCTATGAAACCAAAAGGGTTTTATTGGATGACAATAATCATATGGTTGGTAACAAAACAATAGGTAAGTGCTGGCAAGCACAGAGTGGGCACCTGGATGTAGAGGGATTTAATAGAATCAACAAAGTATTACTTAGAGCACTTTCCAGAGTTTTTGAACTCTCTGTACACTGAAAAAAATTGCCACATTATGTTAGCTGTGTTCGTGGTGGCTTTTTACTTATTTTGAGAGAAATCTTCATGTCACTAATTTGCAATAACTGTGGATTGTTGCACACACTTGTCTCCTAAACACTGGCGTATTTCTTACCCCAGGCTCATATTTCCTAATAACTCATTATCAAATCACATTTGGAAAAGGGACTGCTGAATTACTTAGCTAGAATGCAGTCATAGGTTTGGCCTTACTCATGACCTTCACCAAATAATAAGAGGCAGCTGCATAGATCTTGTGCATGACAGGAATGTTAATCTCCATTCTCCTCTAACACCCCAGTGTAATTGATGGTGAAATGCATGGGGACATATTGTCCCTTCCTTACGCACTGCAAAATCACTGTAATCATCCTCCGCACTGAGCTGTAAGGTATGGACTTTTCAACTTGGAGCTAAAATCAGTCCTAACAAGGAGCTCCTAACAGTGCATAAAAATAAGAAATACCTTTGCTTTTCCATTCTTTTCAGACCATGCATCGCTTCACTGTATAGGTGTGGGAAGTTCATGTAAGTTAATGTAGCCCTTTCAGAATTCTGATTAGCTCTAGCTGTGTGATCTGTAAGGATGGAGCTGGGACTTGTTCTAAAGCAGATCTAATGAAAACCTGGAATTCATAATATTTGGAGTGAGGCTAAAAAGAAAATCTGAATGAAAAGATGTAATGTTGAAGCTTCTCACCAAAGAAACATTAGGTTTGTCAAAGTTTTGCTTTATGGCAGAATTTGTGTTTGGTGCTTATCCTAAAATACCTGATATTGGTGGTAATGCCTTCCAATTAAGATACTATTTACTAAATTGGCCATTTGGGGACTGGTTATTCAACAGGTGGCAGATGACTGATGCTCTAAATATTAGTGATTATTGAATTGACTTGGATTGTTTTGTGGCAAAAGTATGGAGAAAAAAAAAGTTCAAATAGCAATTGAGTTCTCCCAGTCGGAGCTGTTCTCTTCTGCGGAGTTCAGTAAAGTTCCCATGGAGAGTGCATCTCTTCCCAGACAGAAGCACTTATGCTTGAATTTCTCCACTGAATTATTTTGTGACTCTCTATTAAAGACCTCCAAGTTGTGTTTTTTTCTTCCAGGTAGAGATTGAGTAATACATAGAAGAGGGGTCCAGCAACCTCCTAATGTAAGCGTGTATTTCCTGAATGAACATTCTGCTCTGGTTGCTGAAACACGATTAAGATCCATCAGTGATTTCTTTATGTGGTCATGCAGCAATGAACAGAGAAATGAATGACAAAACCCATGTGACACATATCCATTGAGTCCTTATTTAAACAGTGTTTGTAAACACCTTTGGGGGAAAAAAAACCCACCCCAAATCTGGTAAATCATGTAACAGGGACCTCTGTGAGTTTCTTCATCTACATGCCTTGTCTTTGAACTGGGAGCACAGTCTTGTTCATCAGAACATTATTTAAAAAAAAAAAAAAAAAGATTACAATAGATCCAGTAATGGAAAACAGCTTTAGGTACTCAGGACACAGATTGAGTGTCTGTGGCTCTTTGTTTGCATGAGAAATTATTCTGGACAGCCCAACCCCCAGCAGGCAGAGCTGGGGTAATGGTTATTTCATGATCTCTGATTGAGCTTATTCCTCTGTAGCTCTTGCAAAAGTTTTTTAATCTGATCACAAGAGCTGATTTTATGAAGCCAAGAGCTTGGCATTGGTAAACAGAGTGCCCAGCTGTACACCCTAACCCCTGGAGAGAGATTGACTTTCTGCTGAAATATGTTGTCTTCTGCTCTCTTCTGCTTTCCTGCCTGTAGCCTTCTGCATCTTCTAATTCTTCACTAAGCTAATGTTATTTAATGGGGAGCTGAATTGTGCAGCTGGTGTGCCTATGAGAATTCTGAAATTAAAGTTTCATCAAGCCAGAGTATCTCCAGACATTGAAGCCTTCGGTCTTTTCCATTCAAATGCATGTGGCAATAATGGAACCCCAAGTGATTGTGCAAGTGAGGCGGTAACTTAATAGTAAGTGAGGCGGTAACTTAATAGTAATTCCCCCAAGAAATTATGTAATGAAATCAAAACCTTTCAATACTGAACTGTTAGTTTTGCAGGGAGGAAACCTCACTGGTTTTAAAGCTAAAAGAAAAATCTTATTATAAAACTATCTCCACTTCCTCTGAGGAACTACCATGATACTTCTGATTTGGGAAGCAAAGAAAGTTCACACATTTAGGCTTCATTGTCTTGTTATGGTGCCCCTCTTTGACAAGGTTGTGGGTTTGTTTTGGTAAATTGCAGTGGAGTGTACTGGAAATGATCCAAGAGAGCATGAGACAGAGGATGTGGGTGGCATACAATATATTGAAGTATCAAAGCCTTGGGTTTACCACAGATTAATCATCTGTGGTCTCAGCTCTTGGAGGTGGGGGGAAATGTGATCTGTTCCCACTCTGTAAATAAATTTCTTGGCTAATGTGGGGCTGATCTGTTGAAGAGGAGTCTCACTTGGTTTGTCATTTCTTGAGTACTTCTCAGCCTCCAAGTTCCCAAGAACTGAAGTTGTTTAGCACAAAAATGATCATTGCAGAGAAGGAAAATATTACTTTTTTTCCTTTCCTCCCTTAGGCCTAAACAGAACAGCTGAAACAGAACAGACTGAAATTTAAACAAACTTTGAGGTTAGATAAGAAATACAAGGCTAGTTGAGCATGCAAATGGATCAGAAACTCAATAATCTCAATAGGAATAGGTTAGAAAAAACGTATGTCAGGCTACCTTGCAGCTCTTAGGTTCTTTGATCACCTTTGGAGAGTAAAATGGCTCATACAGGGCTGACTTGGGTTTATTCTGCCAGAGGTAAAAACAGGAATTAGATCACATGCAGAGATGTTTTCTTGCACTTTGACTCAGTGAGTGGCAGAAAATGTACATGCTGCAGCAAAGTGCATTTATATTTTTATGCAGATAATTATCATCAGCCCATTTAAGAATAAACCCATTATTAAATATGTAATGTGAAAAGAAAAACTGTTCATTTGAAAGGCGCTGGCTACATTCTTATTAATTGTTAGGCATTCCATAAAAAAATGTTTTGAAATTGCTACTTACGCAGTAGTTTAGCTCTGGAAGGAACGGCTCAAGCAATTGATGTATTGGCAGACACATCCCTAGTAAATGAGTTCTAAATTATTCACTGATAACCAGCAGCTATCACATATGTGATATTCATCCCTCTTCTCTTGTATAAAGCTGTGGATGGTCATTATTAACTCTTAGTGGAAGTAACTATTGCTTTCTGATGACAGGGAAAAGAAGTTGCTCTTTAATTTTGTGCTTTCTTTGAGGAATTTCTACTTCCTTATTTATGCTCGAGAATTTTTTCTTTTGTAAACACATCATTTGCAATCGGGAAATAAAATTTGAAGTTTTACACTTTTCTTTTAATATAAATCTTTTTTCTTGCTTTCCTGCCATGACCTCTGCTTTTCTCCAGTGAAATGAGGTCTTGTCCAGCAGAGGGATACTCAAAGCTGACCAAATAGCGGGAGACATTTTCATTCTAGTGACAGAGAGGAACAAATAGATGTGTCTTCCTCTATCCCAGCTTTACAATTAGAGTCAGGAGGAGGCAGAAAAAAGAGACTGAGTCTGTTAGAGACAGCTTGTTCCTCAAAGGAGAGAAAAAGAGACAGTGGAGTGCTGAGAATAGTGGTGTTTTCTCCCCTACAGTTTGTTTTGTTGTGGGGCTTTTTTTGCCCCCATTCCACTTCTGTCATGGAGAGGGCCTGGAAGGTGATGCAAGTACAGCTCATCCATGTTTTCCATGGCTGCAGAAGGTGACACTGATGGCTGTGAGCGCTGTCCTTACACTGGGGGTGGGCAAGCTCAGGGCCTGTCTGTGAGATCAGCAGCAGCAGGTTGTCATGGAGCATCAATATTGTCTTGTCTAACATATATAGAAAATTCAAGGTAGCCAAGTGTGTATATTGCTTAGTCTCTGTTTTGGGTGTGTGGATATGATAGTTCAAATTCAATGGCCTAAAGTCTGTAATCCATTGAAATAATTCTCTTCAACCACCTTGATCTTCAAAGTTCTCTTGACAGAAATGTGCTGTTCCTTAGAACAGATCACCAGGGTACACTTGGAGTAGTTGTGGAGTATATATTTTCTTCCATTTAAATAAATTTTTAAAAAATGTTACTAATCTATTAATATTTTTTAAAGTCTGAAAATAGTGATTTTATCATTTTAGATAGGGTACATAGTGTACTGCTTTTGAGACAAGGAAGTTATAAACGAACATTAGAGATTTTAATACATGATGTGCTTGACTTCGCTTTCGTGAATCAGATAAGAGATGCTTGTGACTGTCTGCTTCCTGAGAACAAACCAGCTGGTATTTATTTGGGAAGTATTCAGAAAACACCTTCTTGTTAATGATTCATTGCATGATCTGGCATCTGGTAAAATAATACATTGTCTTTATGGTGAAAGTCACCAAAAATCATTAAAGAGCCATTCAGCTTCTTTGTGCTTTCTGAAATACAGTAATTATGGTAAAAATTGTTCTTATTAGCAACATTACCAAATGATGGTAAGCCAAGATCAATCTCACAGTAGAATCTGTTAGCACAGACAATAAAAATGTTAATTCCAGAGGTAGTTTCCCACTTCAGCAAGCAGGTGGCTATGGTTAGTAGAGCTTCTTTTCTGTTTTGCATATAGCAGAATACAGTGGAGTTAATTTTTAAAGGAATCTTGTCATTTTAGCTATTTTATTGATCCCTTCACTGAAGAACGGAGCATCTGGAGCCATCTTGACTTGATTATATTTGTTTCAGTGAGATTTTTTATGATGGGAGTTATTTTTCACTTTTGAAACTATGTGTGCCCTTGAATGTGTAATGAAGATGATGTCAAGTTCCTTTTGAACCTTCCTGAGAATACAATTCCAAATGCAGCCTGGATTTCCCCAGAGGCTTGTCTGCATTATGAAAGTTTCTCTTGTCTATTCTGCAGCTGGTCAGAACTGAAAAAGTAATATTCATCTGTAGTATTCAAAACTAGTATTTGACTAGATATTTCAAAGCATTGTTTTTAAAAAAGGGTTTTTTTCTGCGATTTAAAGATGTGGGATTCAGGGTGATCTCCAGATGACAGAAGATAAATTTTAAAAGTTTTTTTTAATATTTAACTTCAGTATATTTTTAATGGGTAGTCAGTCAAGATTATACATTTGGTTTATAAAACACAAATGATTGAATCAAAGCTTGTTAAAGTGGAAGACTCATTACAAGAGAAATGAAGGCTCTGAAATAGATGGGGCAAGATTTATTCCTTCACTGAAATGAGTGAGTTCAGGCAATAACATTTGTAGATGGAATCTCTAAGACCCATTTCAACTGTCAGGATCTTCTTGTTACATCCTTCAGTTCAGTTTGGTGTCAATTTTCTCTTTTAGTGAACTTCTGAGGCAGCAGATAGGGCTGTAATGCTGGTGATTTAAAGACGGATGGATGCAAAGTCTATTTTTGAAAAGGCCAGACAGCCCTCTCTCCCTCTTTCTATATTTGCACAATAACTGTCTCTCCCATGCTTGTCACCCTTTAAAGTTTATATCACTTGTTGCAAAGGTTGTCATAGCGGTTTATTTTCCATCGTAACTACTCGCTGTGTAAAGCATTTCTTCCAACATTCCCTTTGAAGATGACCTTTCCTTAGCTTAAGTTCATGCCCTTTGTTGTTATATTTGACACAAGCTTCGGTAGCCTTGCAAACTGTACCTTTTGTTCTTTTACAAAATTCTTGTGTAACTTGGCAAGATCTGCTCTTAATTTATTTTTCTAAGGGCTAGATCTCATTCCTCTGAGGAGTTTTTTTATTATCACACATCTTCCAGCACCTACATGATTCAGTGATATCTTTATGTCTTTATTTTTTGCATTCATCCCTAAACCAGTGATTGAAAATGTAGGTCTTGTTCCACATGTGCTTGTGGTCTCATATCTGTGCTAGAGATAATGTTCCTCTGCCTAACAGTGTGTTCATACGTGCAGCCATTCAAAACTGTATAAATAATGGTCATTGCATTTTAACCCACAGTAGTATAGATTGCAGATTTTTTTTCTGTTTTTTTGGTTCTTCCCCATGGTAGCTTTTACTCAGGAAGTGGTTCTGTATTATTGACGACTAAAGAAATAACCTCATTTATGGGTGTAATCTGCACTAGCAAGACTCAGTGATAGACCAAAGGCAATCTGGTGTTTTTATGAACCGAATTGCTGTACAAGATCATACACCTGCTTTAAAAGTATCTGCACACAATGGCAAGGTAAATCTGTAATTGGCTTAAGCTATTTTGGGTTCTGAAGGAATAAATTCACAGTTGAAAGAGAGAATTGGAAAGAGAATAAAAATAGTCTTCGAATTCTTTGTTAGAACTGTTGCTACACATCTTTTCAGCATTCCTAAATTGTGTTTTATATTTGAGGGCCCAGTTAGCCCTTGTGGTGAGGAGTCTCTCCTATAATAATATGTTCATAGGAACTAGATTGTGGGGTCCATTGTTCTTTTATGGTCAGTACTTTTTGTAATATCCACAGTTTATCAAATTCCTGGAAAACACTTCCCTTTTTTGACTCTCAGGGATATAGTGTGATAGAAATACTTTTCCCCTTATTTTTCCCAGAGCTAAACTGTGGTTTAAGAAGGTTGTGTTCTTTACTAGAAGCTAAACTGGTAAAGTCTCCACTTTATGTCATTTGACACTCCCTGGTTACTGGAACTCTTCACTAATTGTTTTAATAATATTGTTACCACTCACCCACATTTGTTAGTTATTGTGTATATTCTGTGCTTTATTACTCCTTTCATATGCCTCCAAATGCTCTTTGTAGCTCTACAACTTCATTGTTTATCTCCTGAAATCGACTCAAAATTTGAAGTTCTCTTGCTTTTGACTCTGTTTTGCTGCAGGCCTCATTGCAAGCATCTTGATTTCTTTTGCCTTCCTGTAAGGGAAGGGACCAATTTAATAATTATCACATAAAATTCAGTTTTGCACTGCACAGTATGATAGAAAACAGGCTTTCTAAGGAAACTGTCTTCAAGGTTGATTAGATAATCATATTTTCTTCAGAATTCTGTAATATTTAAAATTAGCTGCATGGAAGGATTATGAACTTCGTTATAAATGATTTTGTATCTTTTCACAGAACAGCATTGTTTATGTCTGTGGCACACTCTGGTTTGTCAGTATGGTTATTAATGAGCCAGGATTATTAAATACTGCAGGACTGTGGCAGGTTGACCCTGGCTGGATGTCAGGTGCACACCAAAGCCTCTCCATCATTCCCCCTGCTCAGCTGGACAGGGGAGAGAACGCAGAATGAAAGGCTCGTGTGTCGAGAGATCACTCACAAATTACCATCCTGGGCAAGAGAGACCTGACTTGGGAAAATCAGTTTAATTTATTACCAATCAAGTCAGAGCAGGGTAATGGAAAATAAAACCAAATGTTAAACCCACCTTCCTCCTTCTCCCTCCCCTTCCAGGGCTCAACCTCACTCCTGACTTTCATATGGGAAGTGTCCCTAAAATTTTGTTTATTTTCCAGTGTATAATAAGCTTCACTAACTTTGACTAAAGCTTCTTAGTTTTTCCTTACGAAAATAAAAATGCTTTCAAAATACTTTAATATTACCAAAATTTCACTTTCTAAGTGTGAAGCCATACTTACCTGAAATCAGCTCTCTCTGGCATGGATCATTTTTGCACATTTTTGCTATTTGCTCACAAATAGCTGGCAGCACCTTTCTCAGCAGAACAGGCTATGAATTCAAAATATTAATAAACCAGAAACATGCAGTTCCAAGACAAGGAGTTTTTAAAAATTGCATTATGTATACTTAATGCCTAACTGACCTTTTCTGCTGTTTCTTAAATCTCTTAAAAATTCATCTAATTTCAAAGCCAGAGTATTAGCCCATTTATATGTAAATTGCCTTTAATTCATGCATTGATTTGAAAGACTAATCCAAAAGATCCTTTACCACAGGTGACCTTTTTGACACTGTACTTCTGGGAAGACTGTAAAGTGGTTTCTTACGACCTCACATCCACCTGTAGCATAAAACATGTGCCTACTTCAGTCTGTATAAATCAATCATAAGAGAGTGGTTTTCAAGCAACATTGAATTATTAACACCATAACTGTCTTGGTTACAGTCATAGTTAAAATAGGTCTTATTTAAACCAATGATTATTTTCTGTTGGAATTCTTGCATATTTTAGATGTTAAATACAGTTGAGGCATTCACCGATTATGCCCTTAAATAATAAATAGTAGTATAATCTAGCTGTTAATTATGATCTCCGAAGATTGTAAATTTCAGCAAACATTCAATATTTATTATTTGTCACAACTTCATTCACCACAAGAGCTCCTAGAAGAAATATGCTAAAGCTGACTTCTGAGCCCTTCCCTTTGGAGAGGAGAATGTACAAAACAGGAATGATTAAGTATTAGGATTTATAAATGTATATTTTCATCCATTCATGCTCCAAAAAGTGACTCTTGATCTACACCTGCTGCAGAGTGCGTTTCACTGCAGAGTGAAGGCTCACCTGGCTTGATGGACAGTCTATTATTTACTATTTTCTCACTGTGACAGGTTTTTACTGGGAGGCTCCATAATAATTCTGCTGAATTACTACAGTTTTTTATTAATAATACATAATGTTGAAGATAATAAATGCTATATTTGCTTCTGATTTCTTTTTGAAAATAAAATTCATGTTTTCAATCAGTTAAAGCTTCAGAAGAGAAATGGTACAAAGAGCTAACATTAAAGATCGTTGCCTACTTGGATAGTCATCAATAAAACAAGAAATGATCTCATGTTCTGAAAATGCATTTTAGTTCAGAAATGATGAATTTTTTTTTACTAAGAAAACCCAAAATCTACCTTTTAAAATCCATTTAAGCAATGAAGTGTATCAGACAATGCATGTCTATATTATTATTATTATACAATAAGTGAAGATTATTTGTGTTGTGTGCTTCATATGAGAAGACATAAAATACTTTACCACAGTTATAATAAGGGAATAATCCTTTGCCAAGGTACATACAGTCCTGGAAAAATGCAGTAACTGAAAAAAGTGTGGAGATAATGAGATCCAAATTGGTCTCTGTCTAGAATTATCACGCACTTACTCTGCTTTATCAGGATAAATAAATACTGATGGTCTTTGTGGGGGGACAGGCCTGTCTGCTCTCTAAGGAGATTTTTTCAGAAGAATGAGAACAAGATGAAAGAAGTAGTGTTTTATCATTTGCTGTTACTGTACACAAAAAAAAAATCTCCAAACTTGTTTGCAGAATAAGATAAATTGGTTTAAGAAGAATGATAAGAAGAAGTAAGAAGTAAGAAAGAAGAAGTAGCTGCTGTATACAAGAACATTTCCTGAGAGACATTTTTAGTAATGAATCTGCTTGCCTGCTGTTTTAGCCATAAGTTGTCAATTGTATCCTAGTGTGGCTTATTGACAGTTATTCCTACCATTAATAAACTGTCCATAGCTACTGGCTACAGTATTTCTTTTCCCTTCTCAAATAGTGATCAAGTGTAGTTATATTAAATAGTGCTTCTTGGCATGTAAGGATCAAAAGGCATTTTATTCAGGAACACTGGCAGAACACATTTGGTGAAAAAAGAAATTGGCATTTTGATGAGACTCGGAAAGTTTGGTGAACTGAACAGATACATGTTGAAAATGTTTTTATCTTTAAGAAAAACTCCACTGAAAAACTTTCAAAACACTCCCCCAAGCCCCTGTTGATTGTGGGAGGGCATCCTCGTGATTTCCCTTTTTACTGATGGCCTGAATGCTGCAGCTGTGAAAATCAGACACACAAGGGACAGGGATATCCATCAGTATCCTTCTCTGGTCTGCTTATGCATGTGATTGGTTATCCTTGTTATTTGCTATGGTAATACAGCTGTGTGCTCAAAAATTAGATATAATTAGGAAATTAAAGGAATCGATGTAGGAAAGGCTACTGAAAATTAGCTGCCCATACCACCAAATGTGATGGTGCTGGTGGCTGAGCCAAGAGCAAGAACTAAGATGTCTAATGTCAGATTGGTAATTCTGGAAAGTTTTCTGGGTTTGAAGATGCATGTGAATAGCTTGAAATGTTCATACTGGATTCAACTACCACACCTAGCAGGTAGTTTCCATATAGAGGCTCCTTTGTTTTCCTGTTATCATAATGTGATAGGACAAAGAGTACGACATAGTTTCCTGTTACAGAATTTGTCAGCTTCTGGATGGTCAAGAGGAAAAAAAAATTCAATTTGTCTTATGCTGGTGTAAATACAGACACAAATCTGTGTGTGTATTTGTTTGTGCATACGGGCTTATTAACCAGAGAAAAAATGCAAAGGTAGTAGTATTAAGAAGTGAATAAGAGTAAGAGGAGGGGGTAAGAAGTTTTAATTAATACTAGTATTTAAATATTTTCATTATCTGTTTCCTCTGTCTGGCTAACTGTAGCTGGTACATTATCATCTTCTGGAGTGTACACAAGAAGGATGGAGGAAAAAAAACCACAGAAAAACACCAACTTTGAAGTGTTTTCTGAATTGGTGAAAACTGTGTTGCACTATGAAGAGTGATAATACTCTTATAGCATTACTGTAGTTTGTTACAGCAGTGAATCTGTGCCAGTAACAACAGGGTTTCTGAAATCTCTGTCCATTATCCTCCTTTTGACCTTTTTGGGGTGCTGGTTAATGATATGAAAAATGCTGGATTCTGATACTGGGTAGTGCAGAGGAAAAATCCTTGAATTTTCACCTGGTTTAAATGGCAAAGATTTAGCTTCATGATGTATGTGTACAAAGGGTTGTGAGGTCTAACTGTTGTGCATACAAATACTTGTCTTATCCTAACTATGTGCTCTGGGTATAAAATTTAGAACTATTTTTTTTTGGAACTGTTTAATCAGTATTTCTATGAAAATATAAAGGGGTGTTCCAGTGTGATGGGGAAGTGATGCTGCACAAAGTATTAAGTTAAATAACACTTTGTGTGGGTGTGAAAAATTAGCTGGAGATGCCAGGGTCCATGTTTTGGACTCCTGTTGTTGCTGAATGTCTCCCTTCACCACAATACAACAAACGTGTCTCTCAGCAGTGCTGCTTTGAAGTAGAGCCTTGTTGCAGCAAGTAGCATTTAATGGGGTGGGACTTATGACTTTATGGAAGTCAATTCCTGAGAGGTGAATTTATGTACAAACCTGGGAGGATCAGGGAGATTGATAATGATATATTCACAGGGTACCTGTCAGGAAGAACAGGACTGCAGTACCAGGGATAAATGAAGATCTTGACTCAGCAACATAATACTTCACAGAGTGACAGCGAAAATAAGATGACAGAAAAGATTTATATTGATCAAAAGAAATACTGGCCTTGGGCTAAAGGAACAAAGGGATTAACAAAAAGTGATGCAACTGGCATTCAATGTGTAAATTCTGACATGATTCAGTGATCACACCTTGGAAAACCTGTGAATTCATGTGTTGAGGAGAGGCTTTGATGGCTCTATTAGTTCTGAAGTATTCTTCAACAGGATGCAAACATAACAAAGGGCTAAAGGGGCATGTGCAATGGTGCCCCCAATGCCATGAGTTGAGGAAAGGCTGCGTTAACCTCTGAGTGCCCCAGAGACAGCTCTGTGTGTCAGTGAGTGCATGCAGGATGGGCTGACTTACTGCCCAGCACAGGGAATAGCAGGACTGGCCTTCATAAAAGATGTTCCAGTTCACCAGGTTTAATGTGCTGTGCTAGTGTGCTTGTGTTTTATGAGAGATGCACGTTATGAGGAGAATTGGGGCCCTTTGTTTAAAGACAGATGATGACCACTGTTCCCTACTGTGATTTCCATCGCTGGAGTTGCACTTTGTTACACTAGTGACACACTAATAAAGCAGGAAATTTATTTTCCTGTCGGAGGAGAGGGGCAGTCCCATCCTGTCGCATCCCCTGGGTGGTCAGAGGTCTGGTGTCTTGGCATGAAGGGATGGGTTCACTGCTCTCTCTGCTCCTCTAGTAAATGGAGTACTACTCTGTGTTCCCTGTGAGCTTCTGAAATACAGGGCTCAGGCCTCTGTGAACCGTTCTCTCTGACTTCTGCTGTGTCTGAGGAGCAGCAGCAGTGCAGTAAATAAGTGTATCAAAGATAAGGTTTGGCTGAGTCCAGGGAGGGGAGCTGCAGATGAACAGCCCTGTCAGTGCTGGAGGATAACCGAGCCCGAGCTGTGACAGGGAGGAGGGGTAATCAATCTGGGGGTGAGGAGTAGATGGACAAGTGTGTTTGAAGTAGCCTTATCTTGCTCAGAGGATACTCTGAAGTGGTACTCAGGACATATAAATCAGAAAATCCATGCAGAGTGAGATTTGCCTCTAAGCTTCTATGACACTGGAATTTGTGTCCTTTTTAATTATGTTTTTAGGATACTCTGATTGATATGGAGAGCAGCTTAGATTTTTGCCTGCTATTTTCAAAGAAGAAAAGAAGCTATGCCTACAAGAATGGCTGCTATGCCTTCTAAGGACTGAACTCCACTATTTTCTAAACCTGTTTCAATAGCAGTAAATGAATGAAACTGTCAGTATGGCCTGAAGAAATCTCCTCTTGCAGAGGGGAAGTCTCCTGAGATAGTGATGCTCTTCGAAGTCCCTTCTAACCCAAACCTTTCTATGATTCTGGGACATTTGCATCTGCAGTATCAGTTTTGTTTGCTTATCAGGCAGGTGGAAATGGGGAATGGAGCTGACGCACAGCTTCTTGAGTCCTATGCAAAAAAACCATATTTCTGAGGTGAGATAATCCAAAAACATGACAACAAGCTTTGTTATAAAATTTTGTTGAGAGAACTGTTTCATGCTTTGACTGTACCTGTCCTTCTTTTGTTTCCTTTTAGAGTATTTAAGTTGATTTGCAAGGATTTTTTTTTAACTTCCTACAGCTTGACAGCTTCCAGAGTCTTCAATACTGACTTTGCTTAATCCAGTTTTTAATTTCTTTAACACGTCTATCTTTCTGTTCAAAAGGAAACACAGATTACAGGTAGGACTTCTAGCAATCCTTTACAGACCCTTTGTTAGATGCTGATTGAGCTTCTGGTATTTCTGGTCCTTGCTGCACACAAATATTCAGCAAAGAGCTCATGAAAGGTTGTATTTCTAATTTACAAGAAGTAGTCTGAGAAACTCTCTATCCTGCATTTCTTTTCCCATTTGAATTTTGATACTAGAGCAATTGCATTGTTTTTTTGATGAAGTTCAATTTGGAGCCTCTTTTATTGTTCCTCAGAAACTTTCTTTCCATGACAAGTGGATCTGATTTTCAAGAAGTTTAATTTTTTTGCCTCTTGATATAATAGATAATCCCAATGCCATGCAATATTGGGAGAACATTTTTTTGCCTTCTGCAAATAGCATTTCTTTGTGTGAATTCTGAAAAGCAAATTGTTTTGCTTGTCCAATTTGTCTTGTGTAATATGCAGTTAAGCTAAAGTTTAAGGGTCACTTGTTCTTCCCATCTGCAGACTGTTTTATAGTTTTGATATAGTAGCTAGTTTGGGGCTAATTCTTAGTATATGTAGAGCCTTAACCATGAGGTATACCTCTGTCTGATATTTAAATTTAATTTTTCTTCTGGAAATGGAACAAAATGGAATTTTTACTTGTTTATACCTCCAGTTGATTATTTCCATGTCTTTAATTTATGCTGTAGCATCTCTTTGTTATACTTGTATGGTGAACTGGTTTTGCTGGAGAAGAAAATCTGATCTAAAGCAAAAACCTTGATCCTATTTCAATCTGAGCCCAAAGATGTTTAACGTTATCAGGCTGTACATTGGGCATTGCATCTTGTTAAGAGATCTGGAGTATGTTACAAGTGTTAAAGATGTGCTCTGGCTGAGGAGCAGTTCAGTCTTGGATTTGGATTAAAGGCAGTGTAACTGTACCTATCACAAAGTGAATAATGCTGGTTGTGATTGAGACAAACACCCTTTTTTATTTAGGGTGAACAAAAATCTGGCCCTCAAGGTCTGGGAGTGGATTTCTGTCTGATTTTTGTGTTTTGCTGTTGTAATTTTTTTTTGTGTGTGTTATTCACATCTTTCAGTATAAGTTTTAATAGTAAACGCCTAATTTCTCCACTACTTTAATATTTTCTCCTCTCTCTTGATATGATTGAAAAAAGAAACATTCTTTTCTGGTTACACATTTTTCCTGAAAAATTAACTTAAAAGCTTTTCTTCCCCCTTAAATGGTGAAGCAGCTATCTGCTTGTTTGAATTAATTCTCAGTTTTCTTTTCCTGAAGGCAGAAATATATTTATTTCTAAATTAAGTTAGGATTACTTAATCAGAAAAATTAGTTTTATGCATGAGCACCTATAATTTACTATCATTACTTTATTATTAATAGTTACAACAAAGCCACATAGGTCAGTTTGCCAGCAGCACGAAAGTGATAGATTCTGATGTTTTTAGTAATGTTAAAGCTAATGAAACACAACTGTGCTGTTCTAAGGAAAGGTGTAGTTGATCTCACACCTTCACGGCTGGCTGGCACCGAGTGCAGCACATTCCTCCTGCTGCTGCTGCTCCAGCCACACCTGAGGGGCTGCTCAGTGCTTTCTCTGCCTGCTGAACTCACAGGAGAGGGCACTGCAGTGTCCGTGGGGCTGAATTGTGTTGATATGTGGGATGTTGGAACGAGGAGCAGTTTCAGCCAGTTTGGTCATCACCTCAGAGCACTGCTCCTGCCATGGATTGTCCCTGGCTCTTTGTGCTGGAACGTGGGGTGGACGTGTACTGGGGCTGGCTGCAGAGCCATTGAGGCTTCCCCAAGCAGAGAAGTTGGTACCTTTGCCGACGTTCAGGGCCAAAAATGAGAAAGATTACACTATTAGGTGTTTTCATTTATCTACAGATATTGTTATTATTTTGCGTATTGGGTAGGTTAATACATCACAAAGGACTCGATACAGCTAACATCTTGTATTCTGTTGTAAATGGTGTGTTATGAGGAATAAGAGATAATATAGACTGTAAATAAAAAATGGGCACTCTTTGTGAAATATCCTTCTGTAGAGTTTCCCTTTGGAAAATTTCTTAGTCTCCAAAAAAATGGCTGTTCTCAGATCTTGTTTTGTGGAAAGACCATTGGTATGAACTCCCGTGAATTGGTAGAGCCCAGCATGGTGGTACCAAACCAGTTTAACTCTTTGTGTGGTAACTAATGATCAGATATTCTAATACCACACTGGTTGAGTTTCTGAAGAGCCAGCCTGACTGCATTGTGATTCTGTGAAGGTCGGGACTTTGGTTTAGGAGGATCAGAGAACTTGCTGTTCCCTTCAAATGGTGAACAAGAATAAACCCACTAGATCATGCAAATACTTGACATTTTTCTTCCTGAACTAGAGGACTCTTATCAAAAAACACATCTGCCTTCATACAGTCTGAAGCATAGGAAGGCTCTCTTCATATTGATTATGGGTTTTTTCTTCCTCGTTACTGATTGCAGAATTTGTTTCTTGAGGAAGAGAAAATCATAAACTTCCCACTTTATTTACTGCCTGAACATCTAGACTTCTCAGAATTTTCCCTTCCAGAGGATTCTTCAGAGCACTTTTGGAAATAAATAGCTAATCACTTTGGTAGTTTTCTTGCAGTAAGTATGATGTAAATAATGGCACAGGTAGAAGTTTTATTGACTTCAAAATAAAAACAACAGCAAAAGTCAACATTGCTCTCACTTTGCAAATACAATTTTAGGAAAAAAGTATTTTAATGGCCTTTGATTTATTTATTTTATAATCAGTGAATTGGGATCAAACAGAAAATTATATCTCCTTCATCTCTTGTTTTGTCCTGTCTAAAACCTGTTTCTTTCCCCAGCCCTGATGATTTTTATGTGATTTTATATGTACATCTATATATATTTTACCCTATTTGAACAAAGACCAGAGCAGCTCATAATGCTGCCTAGGGAAATTTTATCAACATCAGGATAATATTGAGAGGAGGAATCAAGCAATTAATTTATTTCAAGGTAAGATCAGCATATCTGACTAGATATTATATTACTATGTGTAGCAAAATTTCAAAGTTAATTTAGACCATGTGAAGTAAAGTCATCTTTTCTCAAATGCATGAGAAGAGATGATTAAATTCCAGATTCCAGTGTAAATTAGCTTCTAAACATAGAGGTTTGCAGCTTGAATTGAATCAAGGAGTGTTTCAGAGGTTCAGAGTGTTAACTATTTGCTGATGGCTTTGCTTGATTCATTTCTGGAAATGATATCTCACTGGGGTTGTCCAATTCACAGTATATAATGGATTAATGGTTTGGAACTTTATCTATAATTCTTTGGTTTTATGTTTAAACACTTCATAAACTCTTGATATCCTTTTTTCCCTCTTGAATTCATTAAGAAAATACCATAAAGGCAAGCTGGCCCTTTCTTTTTGGTGTATTTTATTATTTAGAAAATGCACGGTTCTATCAATATTCTAAACCCCTGTCATGTAATAATTTAAGGACTTTGGGGAAAGAAGAAAACAGAAGTCAGTTCTTTGTTGAGTCTCCTCTGTTAAGAGGAGCTATAATGAACAAATTCATCAAATGCCTGATGGGTAGAGTCGTTACTTTTCTAAAGCTTAGGAAGCCAATGTGCCTTTTCTGCTCAGCTTTTGCAAACTGTGATACGGTGAGCATGAGCACGGCAGCTGCTCGAACACAAACCACTGGTTTTATTCTCTGCTTATTTCATTAACTCTTTAGCACAAACCCTAGCTCTAAAATGCGTTATCTGCATTCCTGTGCAAAGGTTTAATCATTGAGTGTAAAGAAACATTTTGAAGCATTTTGACACTCTGTATTTTCATGTTCATTACTGTTTCTTACCTCTTTCCTTAAAAGAAGCCAAGTAAAACCAAACCCAACCAAAAAACCCCAACAACCTCTCCCTGCAAAAAAGCACCCCCCAAAAACCCCCAAACCAGTAAAAAACCCCAAACCCACAGGGAGCCGACCTTGTCCAACATACACAATGTGTACCACGTTTCCAACATCAACCAGCTGGAGGCAAGCCTCACATCTGTGGAAGCTCCATCAATGTTCAGCTCTTGGTGCCTCAGTACAGCTGATTCGAGTCAAGGAGGCAAAGGGCCAGCTGTGGTTTCTCAGCATTCCCAGAAGCATAAGCTCTTGCAAGGCAATATTTTTTTGCTCGGTAATGCCAAGTATGAGCTATTCAGTGGTTTCTCTGAACTTAGTTTTCAATTTTGGAAATTATACTTTAGCAAAGAATCCATATTATTAAGAAATTGAGGGAAAGAAAACAAGACGGGTTTGTTTTTCTTGGTTCCAAATGTATTTCGGCAAATTGTCTTTACGTGGATACCTGCATTTCACCAAATAATTTTTGCTCTTTGCTCAAAAGCAGTATAGTTTTTTTTTCTTCTTGAAATTCTAAACTGCTGGGAAGCAATGTGAATAATTGATACCTTTTATTACTCATTGCTCATTGCTCTTGCATAAAGAACAAAAAATATCCTTTATAGTTTGCTCTCCTGTGTACTAAACTGGCTTTAGGCATGCAAAAATTAGCAGCTATAGAGACTACCATTTCTGAAGAGGTTTTTCATTTTGTGACTAGCTTGATGCACTTGCACTTTTAATTAACAAATCAACAAGCATTAATGTGGTGGCAGTAGAGCTTAGGTCAAACATAATCAGGCAAACCTGTTCTAATGAGTGAAATTACTCTAGGGATTAATCTGAGGATGCAAAATGAAAGGGCTAGGAAATGCTATTCCACTTCCTTGGACGATACATGTTTTCCTTCCAAAATATTTTAGAAACACTTAGATTTTAGATGTTACACACTTCTGTGCTAGGAGCTAGTCAATATTTGAGGTTTAGATCCTGCTCGTATTTGTTGTCAAATGAAGTATAAAATAGGACATTGCAGTTATTTTAAAATGTATTAACACTAGTTCTGGTCCTAGATAAATTAATCTGAAAAGAACAAGAAATTAATTTTACAGGTCAGCTTGAGATGTTCCCACTGGTGTGTGCTAGAAGCAGTTCAGTGATGGCTTTGCAGGCTGCTGTCATGGTATTTTTAATACATTTTAACTTTCCTTTGGCACAAAGATACTCTAATGCTAGTAGGCTTTGTATTTTTATGTAAATTATAGGATAAACGTGAAGCTCTGTAGCCTTGCAAGGAGGATAAGGAGCAGGGTGTCATATCTGAATTCTGTCTCCAGCTTTTTCACCGTTAAGACATTTGCCACGTTACTTATCCTTTTGTGCCTTGTTCAATAAAAAAGGGATAATGACGCCAGCTTAATATTGTAAAGTGTTTTCAGCATGAGAAGAACTTGCAGTGTGGCAGCACTGCTTTTCTCCGTGTGTTACTGGTGAACGTCAGTTCTAAAAACAACTTCGATCCTTCGGGAGAGAACATTCTCAAGTCTGTCCCCTGCATGTAAGGTTTGGGGAATGATGGTGCTTTGGGTGTTTTAATGAGAGCCCTGTTTTAAAAGTGCTGCTACCACGAGGGCGGAGGGTGATCTCTCACCACATCGCAGTGAATTAGTGACTGTTCTGTTTTTTTTGTAATGCTCTTTAATTTTAGTGATAGGTTGAAAATTTTGAGAAGCTAATCTTTATGTGCCACTATTCAAGGTGGAAAAACTTGGATTAATAAATAAAGCTGAGTTTTGGATTACTTAGTGACTAAATTATTTGAAGTGTATCTGAAGGTAGCTGTTGGTCCGTAGTTCCAAGCAGTGACAGAAGCTTCTCCTTTTAATGCCAAGTGGTATATTCTGGAAATGGGAGTGTCTTTTCTTTTCGTGTGTATGTTTATAGTTTAGAGAAATGCTGTCATGGATGGATGGCACTGATCCTCAGCACCTGCCGGTTCCAGTTTGACAGCAGGGTTGGACGCCATGATGGAAACACTGAAATGTTTGTTCGCTGCTTTTCTAGATCCTGATCTAGATTAGACTGTGATGGTTGATGACTGAGATTTGAGGTCATGTAGCAAAATTCTGCATGTACTTGAGGTCTTTGAGCCACTCCATATCTTCTTCTGACTCCTCTTTCCCCTATACTCATTTTTCAGATAGTATTCTTCTAGAGGAGAGGAAATAGAAGACAAAAAACGTAAAAATCTTGGTAAAGCATGTCTCTGGGTAAGATGAATACACCTCAAGAAGTGTAACAATATCTAACACTTCTGTTAGGTGCTATCACAAATATTTACAGAAAGCAGGAAAAAAAAAAGGCATAGGCACTAAACAATGGCATCCTTGGCACTCCAGCAGGGAGTTTGACACAGGAATTTGGTATTCCTGAGTGCTAGGAATGAAATCCAAGTAAGTGTATTGATGCAGTAGTGACCTAAGAAAAAAAAACCCCAACTATTTTTTAAGACAGCAAAATTCATGTGGTGACATTTTGTATAGGGTATAGTCTGAGTAACCTTTTCTATTTTGTGCCTAATGCTGCCAGCCTCGGTATTGTAACTTGTTTTTCATACAAGTAATTCTCAAATAGCACAGCCATGGATATCTCCAGAGCTCTCCCTCCTAGTTTGTTCTGTTCTTTTGTTGTGAAAATGAAATTGTGGTGAGCTACCAATTCTCTGCAAGCCTGGATGTTTCACAGTATTTGTACTTGTGTTTAGTGCCCACAGGAAAACTGTATTAGACTCGAGTAGAAGAACAGAAAGCAGGAATTCAGGAATGAGGCATTTTGCAGTACAGTTTGGTCTTGTTTTTCCCCACTTTAGGACTTTGTGGAATGATGAAGTAAAGCACAAATACTCAGCTGTGATGCATTGGAAATACGACATATGCACAGAAAGGAGAATGAACAAACTCAATATAGTGTAAGCACAATGTTTTCCTTATCACAAAATGAACTTTTTTTATGTCCTCTGCTTTCCCAGTTCATTCTT
This sequence comes from Acanthiza pusilla, assembly GCA_036630365.1. NCBI lineage: Eukaryota > Metazoa > Chordata > Aves > Passeriformes > Acanthizidae > Acanthiza > Acanthiza pusilla. The sequence goes on from JAXCHO010000001.1 coordinate 8,127,810, forward strand.
GTCATGGGAACACAATGCTGTTATCGACACAGCATTCCCTAGCCTGCTTTCCAGAACATCTCAAGTTCATTATTCTCTGTTAAGATATTTAGGAGCTAAATTGAGCAATGCCATTTCATTACAAAATATAATGATTGGAGAGAGGGCAAATGGTTGTATCCTGAATCTTGTTTATCAGTTAATTCTTTATTATAGTACAGCAGCAATTGCATATGCAAAGTGGAATTCTAATTACATTCTGCATAGCAGTGTAGTAGTTTTATCAATGCTATTTACTTGCATAATGCACACAGCACAAACTATGGTACAGCAATAGAAATAATTGGTTTAATTTGCTATTAATGAATCTACAAAATGAAATTATATTAGTACTTTCAGAACAAGTGGTTAATTGCAAACACCATTTGCATATTACCCTCTCTTGCTGCTGGATATATTTGTTGACATTGGTTATAATTATTTTGCGGAGAATTTCTCATAGTGGGACGTGCCAGGAGGGTTGTGCCAAGCTGTCTAAATTTTGGCCCAGACATCTCCCTTTAGGCTCCTGCACTAAGCTGATGGTGAAGGTATTCTGAGGGTTTGAATGGTTTTGGTAATGGGCAAATAGAAGAAGGTGGAAGAGACATGATGGGAGGTTGCTTTTTCTTGTGCACCACAAGCATTATTTCATCTGCCTTCTAGCTGTAAAACAGATTAGGTCTGAAAATGTGTTTTATCAGAGTTCATTCTTCCTGTGTCTCTTTTGCAAAGAATTTTGCCATCGTAAAGTCACAGTGTTTCTGACAGTGCAGCAGTTCAGCAGTTTACTCATGAAGGCTGGGTTTTATGGCTGCTGTTGCAGGAGGAGCAAAATGTAAGTGGGGCCTGAAAACGCAGTCAGTGAGCAAACATAGCGCGAGGTGTAATTACCCAGTCACTGTGTGGCGTTTAGGAAAAAAGCTAAGGGCTAGTTCAATACACCTGAAAGATTGGCCCCAGAAAGCTCCCTCCCCCAGTTCAATCAATGCCTTTGTACATAATAAACTGTGATAGAGAGGTGAGAATTATGCATTCATGGCCAAGGCTTTGTTCTTCAAAGGTAGCTGGAATCAGATAATCAATATAATTGTTATTGCCAGATGTTATCTGGTTAGGGGAAAGTAGCACTGATTACATCTCCTTTGTGGACAAGGTAATATTTATTGCTAACTATGGGGAAAAATATTAAGGTTCTAAGGCTGAAGTTCACTTGTGTTGACTGTCACTTATTTTCAAGTGTTTGAATGTGTTTTTGTCTGCCTTTGAGCAGACATTCCTTTCACTATAATCTCAAAATTCCTATTGTTGTCCTGTTTTTATTAAACTTGCTGGCACTCCCTGTTGATCATCACCTTCAGTAAACTCCAGTAAGGTTAAAAGAGCAACAAGTAAGTTTCCTTTTCATCTTTTAGATCTAAGTGGTTCAGTATCTTACTATTTTAAAACAGCATTGTGTTGACAATAAGCTTCTAACCTAAATAACTGCTCCGAAATTATCCAGCTGCTTGCACGTCTATCTCTTCATTGATAACTGAACACGAGATGCCTGAAGTTAGATGGTGCATATCTGGGCTACCTGCATTGCTCTCTCTCCTGTCGTCTCTGGACTGAAGAGTTGCACTCTATTAAAATTTCAGTCTCTGCCTATCCTGGCTTTCCATAGGTGTTGTTAGTTCCTGTGCTACGGCTGCTCCTAGGGATACAGGGATTTTAGTATTAACCACAGGTGCTTGAGGTATTGCTCCCTGCAATTGCTAGGGAAAAAGGGTGTAGAAAAAACAACCTAACTTGTTAGTGGAACTAAGAAGAGAACAATTCAGTGTGCATCTGCTTCAACTCAAGGGACAAGTCTAAATTGCCTTGGGTACTGTTTCCTGCGTTTCAACTATTTTTAAATGCCATCACTTCTTTTCTGATCTAAGGCTTTCCCTTTCCTTTGTTTTCTATCAAGTGATTTTTTTTGTTGGGGATTTCAAAAATAATCAAACAGTGATCTGAAATGTTATTCTTTAAACTGCTGCAGGCTATTAGCTAGATGCTCCATTAATGTTTTGCTTGGAGTAATAATATGTGTCCTGCCCATTATGCCTCACATCTTCCAGAAAGAAAAATATGCAGCAGCACTGGTACGGGTCCATGGTCTTAATGGTCCTTTCCCCACCATCTCTCATCAGTTTGCCTCTGACACTGGCCCTCTCTCAATTGAGTTAGCGAGTCATGATGTCAGGTGCTTTAATTCTTTGTCTGTATTCTTGCTCCTCAGTCACTTACTAATAATTTTTCTCCTTGCTTTTTATCTTAGAGAGGAGTTGCAGTAGCTTGGGGATTTCAGTTTCTTCACATGAAAAGTATATGTTTGAGGAGGAGGTGAATAAGATGCTGAAACCTCTGCCCCCGCTTTTCTCTTGATTCTTACAGACTCTAACATGTAATTGTGCTGAAGTTGTACTTCACTTGATTCAGAATTTAGTTCACTTGACTGAAATTGCTTTGTTTTTCCACCCTGCTTTTTCTACTCTAATAAGCAGAATGAAGATTGTTGCTGTTGAAACATGTACACTTTCTGTTAAGTCACATGAACCTGCAAATCTTTTTGCTAAGATTTGGAAAGTCAGACATTAAGGGGAATCAGCAAAAGGGTACTGACTGGTCAACAGCAAGTTTATCCAATTCACTGTCAAAGTTAGACTTATTAGGCTTCATGTCTGCCTCTCTGGAAACAGAACTGCAATTTCATTTTATCTGCTGTGCCTGTAGACTCACAGAGTACATGCATTAACCAAGGAAATGGTCTGTAGTTAGTTTAGGAATTTAATCTAAAACAAAACTAGAGATTTACCCTTCTTTTTATCAGCCTTGTTTCCTGCTGTGTTCACTGTTCTTGGCTTCTCTTCCCAGTTGGGGCTTTGCTGCTGCTCTGGGCAAAAGTTGGGTCAGTTTGTGCTGCACCACTGCCTGCAGTCAGTGGTTGTGGGCATTCCTGGTGGAATTCCCTGCCATTCACATCCCTGCCTCTGCCTGAGCTGCAGGCTCTTCCCTTGTCTCCAGAATAATTTCTCCACCCAGGATCTTGCCTTTTCTTTCTCCTGGCTCACCTCTTTTGAGACCACTGCTTCTCTTCGGGAACTTCAAACAGTCTGGTTTTCCCAAGCTAAACATTCTGTGTGCAAAATCACAGCACATCTTCAGCCTCCACACTGGTGGTTATCTCTCATGTGACAGCTCAGTCCTCTGCTGCCTGGAAGCATTCTCAGTGTAAACTATTTTTTCCACATGCAAAAGTTCTGTAGTTAAGTTGGTAAAACCAGATCTTTCCCAAGGCAAGTTAGATTTTGCTTTTATTTTATTGTTTTGTTGGTATTTTTACTTCCAGAAGAGGGGGTTTCCTTATGTTGCATCATTTTCCTAATTTCCAAACAGATTGTGTTTGGGGGCAAAATTTTCACCTGCACTTTCTGGTGGCTTTGATGAATGAAGGATAAGATATCTACACAACCGCACTGTGTGAAAAGGGTCTGGGGTGTGGGAGGAGGTTTGTTTATTTTTAGCTGAAGTATTAACTGCTTAGGCCCAGGGTGCTTGTACAATATTGATTTTTCACTTTGAAAAAAAGATATTAGTGATTGTATTTAAGAAAAAGGAATTGGGAAGTACTGTATTAGAACAATGAGACCACAGTTTACATAGGAGGAAGATTAATATTAGCTACATCTGACTACTTGTTATTCTATCTCAGCATTTCATTAACACTCTGAGGTTGTTTTGCACTTGGTTTCCTAGGGAATATGAGACTTAATGTTGAAAGACATCCAGTCTGGCAGTTCTGCCCTCCAGAGAGCTTGGAAAGGGCTTTTTCGGAGGACCTGCCCCTTCCAGGGCTTCTGTTGTTGGTCCTGTGCTAATTACTCGTACAAAACTTGCTTTTCCTTCAGCAGACATCAAAGGAAATTTTGCCTAATTTATTTTTGAGGATTTGTCCTGGAAATAGAGATGACCACTTGGAAAGTAAAAGCTTTTTGAATTTCATCAAAGCTGTCCTGCATAAGGCCATCCTGCGAAAATGAGTCTTTCAATTAGAAGTGTGAAATGGACATACCAGAAATTATCAATATTAAACATTTATTAACTGAAGTACTCCAATATTGAAATAGTCTGGTATTTCTTTTTGGGCTGCTCAGTAGATATGTGAGATTTAACTTCAATTCCAGAGAATGGATTTGACATTATAATGTGGATAAAAGTAACTACTGAAAGTAAATGTTCTGGAATTCTTTTAAATCTTTTAATTTTCTCTTTATTTTCCAAAGTGTTTTACACTGCAGGTTAAAATGCAGTGTCCATAAAATTCTCTGAAAGTGCCATAGAATATTCTACTGCATTTTTTTTAATTGCAAAAATATGAAGAATTTGTGAAACAGGTTAATATTTTTGTTCTAATATTCCTATTTGCTGATGTTGTTGGTGTTTGTGTCCTCACTCCTTATGCTGAGTTGATAATTTAGCTTTGCATTAATGCAACTTTTGCATTTCCCTGGGTGTGCAGTGGCCAAGTTTTTTGTGTTGCTGAAGCCTGCTCACATTGGTAACACTTATTTTATTTCTGAAAATAAGGAATTGGATGATGCACTAGGTGATCCAGTTCTGGTGGGGGCTAAGCAGAATCATAACTCTAAATTATTTCAGAAGCAAAAGCATTTTCTGAAATCTGGTTTTCTCTTCTCTGTTAAATAGAAAGTTTACAAAATTTAATTCACAATTTACTGAGTAATGACTGTGTTCTTAAATCATTATTTCAAAAAAATGAGGGAAGTTGAAGAAATCCACTTTATTTGGCAAAATTTGTAGCCCAAGTTGCAAAATACTGCTAATAGGATCCTCAACTTGAATGATTTTATTCATTTTAAAAAAGGAATTTTTATCAGAATACTTTGAAAGTATAGCAAGGACTCCTGCTGTACTTTTATTTGGTACTTGATGTTGAAGAGTTTTGAACCAACAGGGTGTGTCCTTTGTCTTCCTTTCACCTGTTACTATAGACAAGGTTGTGGTATTTTTGTTTTTCTTCTCAACAGTTAAGATAGAGAATTTCCTGGGTCAGGAGTTTATAACAGAAATCCTTCGTCATGTAAGTAAATTCTGATTCTTTTCAAGAATCTCAAGTCTGAGGATGAATCGTTGCTAAGGAGTCACTTCCATCCCTCTCCTGGGAGCCTCATTTATCTGCCTCAGTGGAATCCATGGATCAGCTCTGAGCTTAGCTTGAGCTTCGCTCCATAGCCAGGAGAGTTGTGCTTTGTGGCAGCCTGGAGTTGTAGCCCCTTATTCCCAGCAGTTAAATTTCATTAAAAGACAAGCAAATTGTATTGGAGAGTTTACTAAAATTACTGTCCAGTGTAAGCAGTTTTACTTGCAAATGTTTGTATACAAGAGTGAGCTATGTTTACTGTATAAGTAATGGCAATTTTAAACTAAATTGACTATTTGTGTTCTTGATGATTGCTGCTTGCACCAGGCAGCATCAAGCAATTTGTGTCTCAGGGGCTATGTTATAAAGTACATACTTTCAGGTAGTGTTCTCCAATAGTCATCAATTGACTGTAACCCCACAACGTTATAAAATTAGAATCTTTCAGTTTGAAAAACAGTAACTTTTTAAGCTGAGGAAATTTGATTTGAATGTCTGAGCAGGTACAAACTTTAAAGCAGCTGACAACAACTAAAGAATTTGGGTTTGACATGCTTTTTCTAGTAACTGATATGTGGAAACACAGCAGAGGGAGCAAACTGTAAGAATTGGAAGCTCGTGCAGAGTTGTGAGAGCTTGGTCTGGTCGGTAGAGCAAAGATGTAGTGTTGTAGAGCAGTCTCCTGGCTGGAGTGCTGATGTGTGCATCCAGGATTAAGAGACTGGGATGGGGAGCATGTCCTGCTGAGAGAAGAGGTTTGAATGCACAGAGCTCTGGTTTGAAATAGGAGATGAGTCCATGGAGAGCTCATTGGGTAAAGACCATTAAGTAAAATGCATCAGAAAAAATCTTTCTCCGTTATAGTCTTCCAGTTTGAGTGCTAAGGACTGGAAATACTTGGCATCAGTTATTGTTTCCTAAGAACCTTTTGTCTCAGCCCCTTTGGGACTGGGGAACTTTAAGGGCAGTATATAAATATCTTATGAAATATTTGCATATAATATTGAGCAACCTGCATACTAAAATTTAGAAGACTAATGTAAGGTATTCCTTCCTTGATATTGCTAAGGAAAAGGCAAGAAAGAGTAAAATCATAGAGATGGGTAAAAGCAGATTCAGTTCTAAGGAGAAATGAGAAAAAGGAAAAGTTGGGTTTTTTGGTCTGTGTTTTTTATTCAAAAATCAGTGGTGCCAGGAGGAACATAAAATGTGCAGTGGTAGTACTGGGAGGTCCTCTCGTCCTTTGTGAGCAAAGGACACAATTTCCACAAGGAGATTTTTCCCATTTTGAGGCATCCAGAGGCTAATTGATATAAAAAATAAGTTTTACCTTGTGATGAAAGATCACAGGGTTGATAAGGTCTACCACAGTTTTCTAGGCATGGAGGAAGCTTAGGTTTGATTGCTTAATACTTTAACTTTTTGGCCAGACTTTAAAAAAAAAATAAAAAAAATTCTATTATTAAACCTCCTACAGTTCCTGTGAGTTGAATGCACTTTTCTGAAGTGTTCAGTATCCAATAATTCTCATTAATGTTCATACAAGTCTCTTTCAAGAAAACACATGAAGATAATATGTACTCCAAAATGCAACAAGCCGGAAATAAAATAGATTTTTAGCATGTTCTTTAGTAACGAGATACACTTGCTTTATCAAAATAAACAAAGCAGAAGAATAGAGGCATGGCTATTGTTTAAAAGAAATGATAGGCCTGCCTGATAATAAAGAACTGTTCAAGAGCAATTCATCCTTGGGAAATTATTACCTCTGTCATCCAGCCAAGGTCAGTGACACGTTCAGTTAACAGCTACATCAAAGGCAGAAGCATAAATTAAAAGAATTCCATAACACCAAGTCAGTTTGAGCATAAAAGCTGAAAAACCCTGCAGTTTGTAGGGTCTCCCTTGGCCTTTTCAGCTTTTGCATAAGGTTTTGTCCTTTCTGTGGTATTTTTTGTTGTTAATAATTCTCTCCCAAATTGGTTCCAGAAGAGCCCAGGAAAATCAAATCTTGGTTGTGCTCTGGTACTGCCAGGATGCTTTAGACAGCAGACAAAGGTGCACACAGTCAGTATTGTGGTAAGCCTGGAAGTAATCCTACAAAAATGAATTTGACTGCTAATAGTTGTCACTAAGTAAAAGAGGAAATTTCTGTCCTCAAAAGCAGAACATTTCTAGTGCTGGGAGCATGTACATGTGCACATGCCCTGGCACTTGGACTCCACAAGTAGCTCTGTCACAGCCAGTATTTGTATATATGTGAAGGTAGTTATTTTATTTGGGTCAAACACAGACATTTTAAAAGTTAAAATATAAATTTAAAGGATTTAAATGATGCTGTCTCCTTTTGTGCCCCACTTTCCTAACAGTCAGCCAGAATCCCTTACCACTCCTTTTCCTGCAGCTTGATTTAAAGGTTATAAATAATTCTCCTCCATAGGTTTTGCTTTGGAGTCCAACTTTTGAACTCTAATATACACCACTATACTATATTGTTACATTGGCAAACAGTTGACTGAGACTAAGTAATACGATTATAAAGCTGTTTGCTCTTGCCTACTTTAATAAAAAAAAGAAAAATAACAACAGAAAATGTGACTAAAATAGGCCCGAATGGTGTTAGGGCAAGATGATTGTGTTACCACATGAGAAACCTTGTTTGGTGTCACGTGGGACTATTGGGGATGCTCTTAGCCTTTTAAGGAAAACAAACTGTGGTGCTGACTGATGTTTTGTGTTCTCTTCCACTTCTCTCTGTGTATTCCCTGCTCTGTCTGCTGTATGTATTCACACTGGGGATGGTCTGAAGCAGAGATCACACTGCTTTTTCTGTCAGGATGTCATGTAGTGACTCTGGATACCTGCTAGAGAACTTAATGTAATTATATTTATTTGCATATACAGGCAGGGCCTTCTTCCTAGGTACAGACCCTTCCACTTTATGTAACATGACTTGGGGGAAGTAAGGTTTTGGGTTTATTTCCTGTTTGCTTTGAATTTACAAATGGGTGTTTTTCTAGAAGTTTCCTGAACTTTATGAAGAAGGTTTTATTTATTTTTCAAATTACAATGGCTGTGATGCAGGAAGAGGAAGGAAATGTAGTTGTGTTAATCAAAGCTGTCAGCTCTTGTTACTGGAGCACTCTTTGTATCAATTTTTAAAGTGTTTAATAAAACATGGGGACTGTTTCTCCTCTTTCTAGTCTGTAGTCATCTGACTGCACTGAAGTCAAAGGAAGGTACTTTTCATGTGCAGTGCAGTAATGAGAAGAGAATGATAGATTCTCTTCTGCTGAAGGTTTCAGCATCTGGTAAGCAGTTTCTTTTTCTAGGTTGAAAAAGAAATCAGCAGTAGGTAATGGCCTCTGTTTAAAACTCTTGATGCACTGTTGGCAGCTTTTCCTGGCTAGCTCTAGTGTACTGGTTATCTTCCATATGAATTTTGGGTCAAATTCTAAGTAAATGGACTTCTGTAAATCAAATACAGCTCTAACTCATTTTACTTGTGTAAGGACTGAGAGGATAATTCCATCTCTTGGTTTTATTACACATTCTCGTTTTGTGATTCCATACATGCATATTAAAAATAACTGAGAATGCTTGATTTTGCATGAGGCCCAGAAATGCAGCGCCATCCTTTCTGAAGACTCTGAAGCCTGTGCTGTGTACTAAGTGCATCAGTAGCTCTGCTGGGTTTCCAAGGCGCAGTCATTCCCGAGGCACTCTTTGGCAGACACATAATTAAGACAGGACAGAGTGCAGCAGTTTAGCTCAGGAAACAAGCGAGAGTATTGCACTAAATTGAAATGGAAATCATGAGGGTGCACCTCAGCCTGCTCAGGCTATCCAGCTGCTGTAACTGAAATAGGGAAAGAACTCTGCACTATGCATTGATGAAAAATAAAAGTCGTTTCACTGTGATTCTATGAGAGAAGACATTGAGTAAAGGCATCTCTGTAAAAGTTAGTGCTGAAGACTTTGCAGAAGGAAATGGAAAAATATTTGCAAGAAGTATTCTAAAAGTAATTAGAGTGTAAAAGAAAAGTGGTGTGATGACCTTTTTTATCCCCCTCCTTCTTTTCTCGTTTATCAGATTTTCATCATATTTTACATCTGCAATCTTCAGGACAAATTCTGGCAAGAGTATTCAGTATCAGGCTTCCCACCCCCTTAAATTTGTTTTCCCAGAAGCCCTACAACTGCTGATTGTCTCAGCCTTGGCCAGTGGTGGATCCATCCTGGAGCTGCTGGCATTGGCTCCACTGGACATGGGGAAAACTTCTGGCAGTTTCTCACAGAACCCAGCCCTGTAGCCCCCCAGTACCAAAGCCTGGCCACACAAACCCAATACAGTCACCATAAGGATGAGATGTTTCCCCAGGACAGAAAAAAAGTCAACTTCTACGAATTCCTGTTTCTCATACAGAAAGATGCCTTGAACGCTCTATAATGAAATTTTTATATGTGAGAGGGATTGTCAACATCATCCTATATTGTTCTTTGATGTGCCCCAAAAATACTGCAGCAGAAGGTATTGAAGAATAAATCGTGTGTGTAGCCCCCCCAGCACAGTTTGTCTCTTTATTCTTAACCAATTTGTGTCAAGGTGCATTTCCTCCTTCACTGGGCTTATTGAATTTCCCTAAGGTTTTCTGTTCGTGTCACATGTGTGTTAGTACCTTCTTGCTCAGCATTCATTATCACAGTATTTCATAATTTCAGGGGGAAAAGTAAACCAGGGACAATCTCATGTCAATCTCCTGTACACAGTGGGAGCAAACTTCCTTTATGCTTTAGATGCAAAGAAATGCTTTGCACTGAGGTTGTGTTTTAACATCACTGAGCTGGTACTTGTGTGAAAACCACTAGGTCCAAGTCTTTAGGTGTCAGCTGTTGCCAATATCCAGAGAATTTGCTTTGACCGGTGCGTAGGTCAGATGTAAGAAAATCAAGAAATGTGTGCATCTCAGTGCACGTCACACCCCTACCCACACAATTGCACTAAAAACTAAAAGAGCAATTTATTTTCAGTGCTGCTGTAGTTGGTCTGTGTTCCCCTCATATTGGGATGAATACAGAGATCAGTAATTTCCCTTATTTTTCACTGAAAAATCCTGAACTCCAGTTCTGGATCCAAGCCTTAAGTCCGGTATATTTAAATTTTGGAAGTTGAATAATTAAAAATTTCTCCTCTTCCTTAAAAAATGTTGTACCTTTATAATTTTTAGTAATGGGGAATATATATTAAACAGAGCTCACTCTTTAGCCTTTCTTGCTGGTTTTTGTTCTTGCCTTTTGATAGATGAGAACAAGGTTCCAGCCTTGCCTAAAGGACTGCTAATCTATTTGCTCTGTTTCTTTTAAACCTCTATCCAAGAGGCCACAATACTGACTCTAAGGTTTCTGAGTTCTTTTCTTTGCTTTCCAACCCCTAAAGACTACAGGACCTCCTGCTAAGACAGTTACTTTTATGTTCTTTCCTGTAGTAAAAAGTGTGCTGCATTTTAGCAAGTATTCTGTTTTTAAACAAACGAAGAGGTGCCCTGAGCAGAGGTCTTTGTACAACACTGTAACCATTATAATGGTTCTCAAGGCAAAGTGAGACACAGTAAATATGGTCCTTTCTTATCCTAACTCTGCAATCGCTAGAGTAGGAGTGTAATAAAGAACAATTGTACATTCTGAAGGAGTGGGTGTGGGTGTGTTTGTGTTAGGAGTCAGTAGTCTTTGCTGTATCACCTGCCAAACGTGGGCAAAGCTTTTTTCTGGCTCGGAGAGACCTGCTCCCCTCTTATTTTCACTGACGTGGTATTTGGTGCTCTTGGGCCTCTGGTTATGAATCCATCTCTTCAGCTTTTGAAATTACATGGCAAATTCTCAGCTGTCTTTCTCTAAAAGTTTCAAAGGTTTTCTGTTTAGAGTAGTGCTTATATTTTAGATGGCATCGAAATTCATCAGGAGTTTCAACACCCTTTTGACTGTTGTCTGGAATGAGAATAGCCTTTTTTACCCCCTATTTTAAAAAAGAAAGAAGACCTGTGCATAAGTGCATTTCTGAATAAATCAGACATACAGACATGTGGTGGTGGCAGTGGCAGCTGAATTGCTCTGAAAATTTAGGATTGTTTTGTATGACTTTCATCAGGAATCTCATCCTGAAAAAGACCACTGGATGTGAAAGGCCGCTCCTCCATGTGCTGGTTCATAGCACTCTCCAAAGGTTACTTGCTTTTTCTGGTACTGGTTATGAACCGCTGTACCTTGTGGTAATCTGGTAGCTGGAAGCTGATGGAATTCCAGACCATACAGACATTTAACCATCTGCCTTGCTTGTTTTCTCTTGAATAGGCTTTGCCCAGTTCAAACAGAACAATTTTGGAATAAGGGACTGCAGAGAGAAAAAGCCAAATGTTTGTTTACTTATTTGCAAGTGAAAATATTGTGCTTAGTTTTAAGTATTGTTTATACTGTAATTTTAAACTTTAGTTTTCTACCTGATTACAAATAGAAACATGTGTGATTAGGGACAACCAACCCTCCAACAGTCATCCTAAACTCTTTAAGTTATATTTTGAAAGTAAATGCAAATCACTGTTTTTCTGCTTGTGGTGGCACACATTTTTGGCACTTAGAAAAGAGGCTGCATACCAAGTTTTAAAAAGGTACAAAGATAATGTTGATTAATGTGGGTTATTATGTAAGTACCAGACCAGCATTCATAACAGAATGAAAGGTGTAATAGAAATTAAACTTACATTTAATTTTAATTACAAATTACCTCATTTACTCAGTCCCCTACCACACCTGTCTGCTCAGTGATCATTATCATGACACAAAAACCACCAAAATATTTGTGAGCCTGCAATGTGCATCAGGAAGATTCCTTAGAGGAACTTTTTCTTTGTTCTGAGGGGCAGGCACCAGTGGTCACCTTAGAGTGCCTTCCACAGTCACTGGACGAAGCCATATGACTTCTCAAGCAAATTAATATTTGAATTATATCTTTCAGACCATCCTATCTTTATCTGTTAAAAACTACTCTTGATGAAAGATCCTGACCTGGGTAATTTATTCAAATAATGAGTTATCCTTAAGTGAAACGCACCAAACAAAACATGAGCTTTGCTTCTGAGCTCATCTCTTTTAATAGTTGTCATTTTCCATCAATACAAGCTTTTATACCTTTGTGGGAGTAACATGAGAGTAACTTGTATCATCTTAGGGTTACCTTTGATCGCAGAAATCACTCTTTGCCCTGAGTAGGTGGTTCAAATAAATTGTGCAAATAGACAATGACTTGATGGAATAAATTAGAAGAGGATTAGTAGTAGATGTACTTTATTCATCAGAGGAATGTCAGAGTGCTGTATATACCACGTAAGAAATAAATTTTGTGGTTTCCATATTATTTCATGTGATTGTTTTGATATGAAACAATGGGATGAATCTTCAGAATGCGTTCTTGAATAGAACAGGTATATCCATTTATAATCCACATTTTATTCCTCCTCAAGCTTGGGTACCTTGACATTATTAAAGTCAGTTAAATATGGGTCAAATACGAGTCACATCTGGGCGATCCATAGCACTGACTGATGAAATAGGCAAAAAGGCTATAAATTCTTTTAAATAGTAAAATAATTTATGGAAAATTTTCCTAGATTAACTTTCTGTATATGAAGGGGCACTAAACAACCGCAGAGAAGACTGAATCTGCAACATCGTGATAAATAGCATTTCTGAGAAGATATTTTAAGTCAATTCTAGCGTGATGGGAATTTTTCCTTCCTGTGAAAAGGCTTTGGATTGTGCTTTTAGTAAATTGAACCAAAATAAAATGAGAAATTAATTTAAAATTGTGTTGATTTAGAAATAATTAATTATGGCAACACTTACATCTAGTACATTCAAGGACTGTAAGTAAATACATACTGCACTTGGGCTGTCCTGAATGTTTACATATTATATGTATTGCAGTGTAATAGTTTTAAATGCCTTTAAATGCAAACTGCTGCTGCAGTTTGATTGCTGATTTGAGATAATACTTCACTTGTGTTTGGAAAATAAATTCCTCTGGGGAAATCAATATTTGTCATGTCAGATTCCATACCTTGGTTTGGTGGGGGACAGGGTGGCCTCTGGGGAAGAGCTGATCGTTCATATGCTACTGTATTAGCAAGATCTGTTTGTGGAAAGAAGGATTGCTCAGTCCCAATGCATCTATCATCCTGCTCTCTTTTGTCTCTTCCCTGAACACCCAGCACTGGGCTGGGTAAATTCTCTGTTCTGAACTTGAGACAGTGAAAGCTCTGCCTCCTGGTGCCTTGGCTTGTTTCTTCTGTAGCCAATAATGTTTGACCGTGTGTGTGTTCAGGAGGGATAGGGAATACCAGTGTACGGGAAATTTCGATAAAGGGCACTGTAAATACCTAGAGATGTGCTTACTGAGCTTCTTCTCCAACACAGAAATAATGACAAACCTTGCAATGGAACTGCCTTGTTTTCCTTTGTTGTGGAGTGGGTGTGGGCAAATATATTTATGTGTGCATCAAATGTACATAAAATAAATGGCTAATAATATGCTCCAATTTTTCTTCAGAATTCTCTCATGGAGTATGACGCTCCAAATAATTCATCCTACATATAAACATAAAAACCTTCGTTTCAAATTTAGCAACGTAGACGCTCAATTAGACACATAGAAATTGCAGGATTAAGCAAAGTACCCTGCATCACTGTTCAGCTGAGCAGGCAAAGGACAGGCACGAGCAGGGCACCCTCCTTCCAGAAGGTGAATCTGCTGCAGAACAGGGTCACTGCGCTGTTTGCCCCACGCACAGAGCTACAGGTGTTTGCTGGGGGGAACGTGGCTCCCCGCTCTGCTTTGGGTTTGAAATCACGTTTGCTTCAGGGACTTCTTGTGAGGTCATGCAGCTCTTTCGTCTGAGATTCCTCATCCCAAATTGCTAATTCCCCAGAGTGGCTGTTACCAGGAGTGCAGGGAGCCCCCAAAGCCCCCTTGCCTGTGTTAATAGTGCAAATGTCCAGGGCACAGGCACACACTTAGAGGCTCCATCTGAGCAAATCTAGAGCTGCAGTATCCTGTGCTGTACATTCTGAAGAGATGCAAATCAAAGTCCTTTGTAAAAGTAATAATTTTGAGTAAAATATTCAGCTGTAGGAATATGGATTAGCCATTGCTATAGCAACCTGTATACGTTCTGCATTTAAACAATGAATTACAGATTATTAGTCCTACACCTTAAAAGAGCAAGGCCCATTCTTTAAGGTTAACACATAGGTGAGTCACAGCTTGGAATATATGTGCTGCATATGGAACTGAAACATTTTTCTGTGTAACAGGTGAATTTCTCTTTCCATCTCCAGATTGAAGGGGGTAATACATATCTAACATAAGAACGGCTGCCCCATAAGGCTTGTGATGTTTGTGGTGGAAACCTCAGGATTTTTTTCTTCAATTCTCATTCATAACCCACTTTTCTTCCCCCTCCATATTGAAGAATATTGTTTCTGGGATTGGTTGTGGAGTGTCCATCCCTGGAGATTCAGCTGGCCAAAGCCATGGCTGAAATGATCAAATATTTGCCACAGTCACGCAGTTGTCCCAAGGCTGGAGGTAACACTTGTAGATCTCCCTTCCAGCCAACATTTCTAGACTGCATAGGAGTTCTAATAGAATTAGCTACTTCTTCTCTCTTCACCTTCAACTTTCTGAGCTTCTGATGCTGGGGGAAGAGGAAAATGCACAGTTTAGCTGGTTATATTGCAGTCAGAAAAAGAACATTGTTAGCTAAGTCAAGTTTGAAGGTAAGGGGTTTTTGTTTATTTGTTTATTTTGGCAATGTTGTCTTCTAATTTTTTTATGATTAATAATGAAAGTTTTAATTTCATACCACTTTGTCTTTGGAAAAGGCAAATATTCTGTCAGGCAATAATATCTCTGTGTGAAATTTTAAAGATTCTACAAGGCATAACCTTGTGAAGATTTCCATAGAGCTTTTGTAAGCAGTGTTTGCGTGCGTGTGTATTTGTTGCTGTTTACTGAAATTTGGTTTCTTGGCAATTAAATACTTCTTCAATAGAGAGAAAAAGTGAGAAAGCTTTCTTTGGAATTATTTTTCCTTTTTCTTTCTCCCAAAAGCTCACCAAGTGAGAAATGTGTATTCATTTTATTAGTTCTATGATTAAATTATAGGTTTCTTTTTTTTTTCCTTTTCCTTTCACTAGGAAATGTTTGATCATTTAAAAGACTTCTGGATCCTGGATGAATTTTTGCCATTTCAAGAAGCCAGAGCTGAGGTTTCTCAGCTGCATTTTCCCTTTACTTCATATCACTGGATATTATGTGACTCTGTACTTCAGTACATTCGAGCAGATTTTAAATAAACCTGTTCTAAATTAGTGAAAGAAAATTACAAAATGAGAAAATTTCCAGGGAAATCCCTTGCTAGGTATTGCATCTGTCAATTCATTTCAAGCTGGAGTAATTTTCATCAGCCTTAATCAGCAGTTTTGTTCAAAACTCAAATGTAGTATTTGCTAAAGACAAATACAATTATTTGAGGGCATATCTCAAACTTTGATCAAGTACAAAATATTTTGCTGTTGGAACTGTAATGTCCTAACTTATATCAATAGTGAACTAGTTAAATAAAAAGCTAAAAGAAACACCTAAAATGATGCACAACAATGTGAAAGTCTCTGGAGACTTTCT
Source organism: Acanthiza pusilla (assembly GCA_036630365.1). Taxonomy (NCBI): domain Eukaryota; kingdom Metazoa; phylum Chordata; class Aves; order Passeriformes; family Acanthizidae; genus Acanthiza; species Acanthiza pusilla. The sequence continues at coordinate 8,143,751 of JAXCHO010000001.1, forward strand.
GTATGCAAAGTGAAACAGAAATCACTACCCTTGTAAGTACTGATAACACACAGAGATGTTTGTCTTCATCACTAGCAGAGAACGTGGCATATCACTATGTAAATTTGATTTGAGTCCTAATTAAATATTTAAAATATATTGGCTTTCTGTTGCCTTTTTGAGAAGATGACCTATTCTAGGCAGAAAACCTACATATTCCTATATATTTGTTATATTACAATAGATTTGTTCACAAAGGATAATGAATTTGGTGTTGATTTGAACAAAAAAAATCTGCTGATTACTCTGAAGATAGATATTTTAGCTGTAATATAACAAGTTTTACTTCTCTTGGGGATATTTAAGAGCATTGATAATTTTACATAGTTTATATTAATTAAATGGGAATATTATTTTCTAAAGAGTTTGTACAAGTAGTGTCTGGGAAATCTATTTTTTCATATTATTTTGTATTAACAAAATTAATTTCAATTTGAATACATTATGCTATTTTAGTACTTGATTTCTAGAAAACTCCTTGAGCTGAAACTTGCAGGATCTGGTTCTGTCTTCTCTTGCTGGGTGTAACTCCTCTGGCTCTTAAGGAGCAATTTAGCTGCCAGCAGAATGAAGTCAGCACTGGAGCTGCCCATGTTCTGGAGGCTCCTGGCCTGGCCAGGCAGCACAGCTGTTTGTGCAGAGCACTTTCTGGGGCAGCTGTGCTCTCCCAGGGCACTCACAGTGCTGTCCGTCTCCTTGGGTGTGTTGGTGCAGTCTGGAGCAGGAGGCTGTCACCAGAAAAGCACCGTCACCTACTCCTACAAGGTGCAGGGAGGAGTTTTTTGGAAGAGGAAGAAGGCATGGGAGAGCATGCTGGGGAGATGCTATTTCTCCTTGATTCCCAAGTGTGCTTCTAGCTCAATTTCTGCCTGATTTATTTCCACAGGAACTAGCAGTGGGAGCATGTCAGCTGCTGTTATTGTTGGGAATTAAAATTTAATGCCTTGGATTAAACTTGAAAGGACAGTGCCCTGGTATGTTCCCTTCCCAAGTTTCTTATGGCAATACACAGTAAGTGCGAACAGAAGTGGCACTTGGACTGTTTCAAGCAATTGAAGAGGAAATTCAGTAGAAGCCCTGCTGAATGTACCAAGCCTAGGCAAGCTTGGCATTTTATTTTTCTAATGAATTTTTTTTTAACCAAGATTTGTTCATTGCCACTTGTGGATGGAAATCAGAGATTTACAATGAGATCGTAGTTCATTTTTTTAATATAAATGTTACATGTACAAACTTCATGGAGAGAGCATTATTAAGAATGCAGAAGCAAGCGGTCGAGAGAAGAGAGTGTTAAGACTGTCATTGCGACAGATATTCAACTTCCCTTATGCATATGCAGTCTGATGAAGCAAGCAGAATTATGTAAGAGCACAAAACACTTTTCCAGAAAACTTCTTCCTTACTCAGTGCTCAAGATGGACAGTGCTCAATTAATGAGGAGCTATTCGAGATGTTGTTTATCCTCAGTGTTTGATATGTGGCCCTAAGCCTTATTTACAGCACTTTGTTCAGACCCTGCTCAGATGTCAGAATTATTAATTTCCTCGTAGGCTTTTCTGTGCTGCTCATCACCACTGTATCCAAGTGCTACACAGGTTTTAAATTAAATTTATCTCCACAAAGCCCCAGTGAGGGATGCGGTATTATCTCTGTTTTACAGATGGGGAACTGACAGAGATTAAGGTCAGAAAAATTCTCCAAATTTGGATGTACATTTTAAGACATGAGATTGGATTTTAGCGCCCTTCAGATCATACAGGACGTTCTGTGTTCAGGAAACACCACTTGCTAGTTCAGTGTCAGGTGTGTTTTCCTTGTGGCTGGATAACTTCCCCGGCAGCTCAAGGCTGCGAACTGAACATTTACATGGCACTATTGATCGCTGAGGAAAACTTTGTATTTGATACCTTGGGCTGTATCACACAGGAGCTCAGAGCTTCCTCTGAAACAGGCAGAACTTCAGTGAATCACCTGCAGAAATGAGGCGGTGGGGCTTGCTGAAAACTCTGATATGACTTTATTATTAAAGACTGTTCCTTAATGCTTGCACATAAATTGGCATTACACAAGCCATCTGAATTCTCATCCTTGTCAATTTGGTCGTTTGATTTTGCAATGGAGAAGGATTAATTGGGAATATTGAAATTCGTGATCCAGTTAATTTGGGGAATGAATATTAATTGAGAAACCATATTGCCTCAAAGACAGTATTATCTTCTCTGCGATAAACATGAGGAGGATCTTTCCAAATGAACTTTCATTTATTTTCATAGTATATTCTGATTTCTTTCCTCTTTGAAGACATTCTAAATACCAGAAGATTTGTGAGCAAGTTAGCAAAATACTGTTTCTCTGTTTGGGAGAATTTTAATTGATGATTTTTATGTGTTGTGTCCACATTTTGTATTCTAAGTACCTTTATGTGTACATGATTTTCCTTGCATTTTCTCCACTGGCAGAATTTTATGCTAGTTTTATTTTATGCTAGTTTTTGTTTTAGGCCTGCTGATTGCTTATAGAGTAACATAGATAATTCAAGGTAAACCCTTAGTTCTTCGTAGTCCTTTAAAGTAGCAGCGTGAATTTGCACCAAGGCTAAACATTGTGATTTGTGAGTCTTTCTGTTAATTTTTGAGAATCTTGCTTGGGTTAATTTGACCAAGGAAAAAAGATTTTACAGTATTATTTTGTGGCAATTTGTGCTCCTCGAAGTCTATCTCGTCTTTGTTTTCTTATCTGTTAGATACATATTTCTATATATTTCCCCAAAGCTTTTGGAAATCCTTAACTGACAATGATTAGAGAAGTGAAATGTTTCTTGTATTCAGCAAGAAAGGTACCAGAACAGTGCCTGGTATGTTGGCATTATGTAGATAGTTAGAGAAGCTCTTTTTTAAAAAACATTTTTATGTTAACCTGCATTTAGCTTCTTATTCAACTACATTCCTCATATTGTGCCAAGTTCATATCTTTTGTGGAACTGGGAGGCTACTCTGTGTGTATGAAGTTGGATGGTTTTCTCCTGGCTATGAAGTGCACTCAGGGAAGCCAAAACATCTCTTATAACAACACGAGAAAATGAATTTTTCAGTAGTTTCAAAGTCTCTTTTGTTTACAGTTGTAACCATTTCCAGACTGCTGAGAACCAGCTATTCCCAGAGCTTTATGGTATTGCTGTGGCATTACTTACAGAACAACTGCTGCTATTGAGGAAAAAATGAAAGTTAGTGAGAACTTTGCTGACTGACTGTGGTTTCCTACTGGGTACCTTGTGTAGTATATATGTATTGTGCAAATCACCTTTTAAATAATAAATTACATCCATTATTTAAGAAGTGCAATGGTAGTCCAACGTTTTCGTTGGAAATAAGCCATTTCTGCCCCCCTTGTGTACAGTGTGTAGGTACTGGGGCACTCAGGGCTGGAGATGCAGGGCTGTGGCACTGAGCTGGCAGCCCAGTTTGTGACTTATCTGTCCTGTGGACAGGACAGATTTTTCATTCACAGAAAAATCAGAGCTTCAGCTTTGACAAATGCCAGCCAAATTCTTGAAGCTACAGAGGGGTCCCCAGTTGAGTTCTCTGCCAGTTTGCCATACCTCAGCCTAAACATTCATCCTGCAGATTGCAGATTAAGATTTAATCGTGTCTATGGATTTCTAATTACTCATGAGTATCTTATTAGAAAACCTGGCTGGCAAGGAGCTCCGAAGACCTTTCAGTAGATTATATAAAAATTTGTTCCCCAATTAGCTGCAGAACAGTCATCTGGCACCCAATTCTTGTTTAAAATGTTAGCAAGTTTACAGAAAAATGAGAACATAATACTCTCAGTTATTCCAATCCACTGTGTGACCATAAATGTTTTCTAATCTTGAAAAGTTAAAAGCAGGAACACTAAAACATTTTTTGTTGATGCCTGAAGTGATGCAGTGTAGGAAAGAAGGCCAGAAATACAGCAAAACCATACAGAATTATTTGCTTGGTTTATGGCTTGATTATGTGACTCATGGAGTTCTGTATGGTGAGTCTAGGTTAAAAAATAATCATACAGTTTTTTTTCTAAAAGGGAAAAACATCAGGAATCTTACAGTAGTTACAGATAGATGAAAATGCATATGGCATTTGGCAATCATGAAGTAAAAAGCAACCAGGAGAATGATGTTCAGATAAATTTAAATATGCAAATAGTACATGTGTAAAAAAATTAAAATAATATGCTTGTAAAAACTGTGAGCACTTAAAAATTCTCCTCTATTTATATAATTTTTCTAAGCAGTCCTTAATCTTTTCACAAGGAAGATGCAGGCCATTTTGGAGAACAAGCACATATATAAAATGATAAAATGAGAGCTAATGGGATTTGTCTTAAAGATTCCAACATCTCGAAATAAACATAAATGCAATGTACATAAATGTAAAGAACCAACTAAATCTGACAATAAATGTTCATTAAATGACTATTTTCATTTATATGCCTGAGGAATTGTTAGACTAGGTACAGTATCTGCATTTTCCTCTGAATGTTTGTGTTACATTTATTAATTCAGCAAGCTGAAATGCTCGTGGAGATACTCAGGTATCACAGGAATTGCTCTAAATGTAATAAATTCAAATTCATAGTATTACCAAATAGCCATAGTCAAGTAATAATAGTTTTCATTCAGAATGAAATTCTGGGCAAAAGGACAAAAGAACAAAATCCAGGAAATTAGTCTTTAGAAGTATTTACTGGTTCAGAAGGGTTTTTGAAAGTGGTGTAGCTGGTTTCTCAGTGAAGAAATTATAAAATTCTGCAGTGTGTCTGGAAACTCATCATCCAACATCTCTGGCTCATCCCACACTTTTTTTGTCTGCTCGTGTGCTGGCCCTGAGCTGTGTGGGCCATCCTTTTGCCATAGCACACCTCGTGCTCTCTCTCTCTCTCTCTGATTGTGCTTTGGTTTATATCACCATAAAGGTTTGGGAAGAACCATTTCTCTCTTCTCCCAATGGACTTTTTTACTCCTTGAAATCTTTTCACTTAACTCCCTGCAACTTGTCTTCTGCAGCTCCCTTTACCCATCTCTACTGTCCAACAGCACTGATGTCCAAATTGCGTTCACTCAGAGGAAATAGGAAGCCACTTCAGGGGAAGGCTTAGTCTTGGTGCGTATTTCTAAAGCCTATAAAGTGACTTTATGTATTGCTATATAAGTTATAATAATAAAAAAAAGCTAAAACGCAACAGCTTTTTCTTGACTCCCCATTTTTAGAGCCACCTTTTTTCCCACTGAAAGGTACAGCAAAAGAACATTCCTCGTTGTTCCATCATGTCAGCTCTCCTAGTCTGTAGCTTCAAAAGCAATGAGCTTAAACTCGAGTGTTTCAATGTGCAGTGTGCTGGTCTCTATAGCGACCTTCCTCTCCCATCCCTCCTTCTGCTGGGGTAGAGTTTTCCTTACACTTACACATCTCAAGAGATGTCACAATTTTTTATTGCTCCTCTACCATGAAATGTAGCCCTAGGTAACCACACTAGGAAAAAGGATTTTCACAGTATAATTTTTGCCATTTACTGCGTCCTGTAGAGCATTTCCCTAATTTTTTTCCTTTTCTGCCTTTCACCTCTCTGCTTTAAAAAATAGCATGATTGATATTAATATTTTTCCCTAATAAAAATGTATTTTCCCTTGATCTTAGTGTTGGTAATACATTATTCAGTGTTCTTTCTTAATAAAAGCCATTGGTTGTTCCATTACTCACAGCAGTTATTACAACACTAAAGGTCTCGTTCATCAGAATGACTTGCAGAGGCAAAATCAAACCCCCGAGTTCTCCATGCATCAGGATAATAGCTGTGGTGCATGCAAGTTATTAAAAAATTGAAAATACAATGTGTGTTTCTTTGTTTTGTTTTGCTGCTTTTTTCCCCCCCTCCCTCGGAGATTAACACTAAGGAAGGATCTGTGAACATAATTTCTTTTAGTGCAGGGGTGTGTTTCTTACATATTTTCTTCTTTCGATAACAGTCGTTGAGGAGGTGAACCTGTTGACTTTATCCCATTTCACAAAACATCCTCCCTAAAATCATGGATATAGTACATGGATTTTGAATTGTTCTTAATTATCAGGCTTTCCTTTGGATTCCTGCCTTTTTGTTGGATGATAATAGAAGGAGGTATAATCTTAGATAACCTCTGCTAATATGAGGAAAAACGGGCACAGTTTTCGAGCAGAGAAGATTGTGAGAAGCTCTAGATCAAGTCTTGGGGCTGGGATTCTGTTTCAACGATAAATTCTGCAGTATTGTGGTGTGTTATGTTTATGCATTCTGGCATAAAATGGGCATAAACCTACTGCAGAATAATGCAAGACAGTAATTTTATTTCATGCTTCTCATGATAGAAGTTTCTTAAAAAAGCAAAGTTGCAGGTCTAGCTAGAGTGTCAAAATAACAGTAACAAAAAAGGGATGTTTGGAAACAAATCCTCCTATATGGAGAAGCTGTGCTGTTACCTCAGCACAAACAAGGGCTTCCAGTGCCAGAATTATTTTCTCAGCGTGGTTAAATGGTGCATGAGTCAGCTTCTGAGGAGCACAGTGTGCACATGGACACTTGAAGGATGTCAAGCCTGTTTAGTGCTTTCATGACTCTTCTAAACCCCCATTTTTCTACAAGGTTAATGTATTATACAGCTCTTGTGCCTCAACAAACCTTTTCATTTATTGTTTATAACTTTGCACTCTTTACCTGAAATATAAGAAAAAACCAAGCTGGCCTAATTTGTATTCTAAAATGCTTGCTATAGAAATGAATTTGACAACTACTTCTACATCATTTAAAAATATTTATGCCCTCTCCATGTATTATGGATGTTATATCACTTTTGATGTCTAGCTTGATTCTGCATTTGTTGATTAACTTGTCAAAGTTGTGATTGCTTTACAGTGTTGCTACAGGGTTGTTCACTTGCTTTTAGGTGTCTGCATCCTTCTTGGTCAACAAAGTTCCAGGTGTCTCAAGTTTGAGTTGTTTTTTGGGGTGGTTGTAGGGATTTTAGGAGCAGGGGAGAGACCTTTTAAAAATTCATTTTGTTATTTGTTTGTTTATGGGTTTTGTTGTTTGGTTGGTTTTTGTTTTTTTGGTTTTGTGGTTGCTTGGTTGGATGGGATTTTTGTTTTTAATGAAGACTGTAAATGTCACAATGATGGCCAGACAACTAGGAAAGAGGAAACTGAGGACAGACTTGTGTACATGCTGCCTGTGTGTACCCACACATTACCTGACCAGGTGCAGTAGACAAGCTGTGTAATGCCGGAAGAGGGACAATGCTAAAAAAAAAACAAAAAAACAAAAGTGTAACGTTTATTTTAAAAATAAATAATACAACCAGAGAATGCTAGTATTGTATTTGACCTGTAGCTTTTAAATAGGCTGTAGTGCTTTGTTTGAATTTTGAGCATTTTCTGTTTTAAATATGTTGACGGAACAGCCGGACTGGTTGCACAATGCTGAGACAGGTGTGGGGTCAGTGCAGCTTTTCTGTCAGGAACCAGAGATGAAGGTGCACATCAGCTCAGTTGTGATGGGCAGAATGGAGAAAAAGAGAAAACCTTGTACAGCAATAGCCAAAATATTGGTGTCTTGCCAGCACTGGTTTGGTTACAAAGCCAAACCACGGGACCGTAGTGGCTCCTGTGCACAAAAGCCCATCCCAGTACAACTGGTAACTATCTGGTTTTCATCAGGACCTCAGAGCTCCTCAGGCCGCTGCTCACCACGCCGTCAGTGTGACCTGGTGCTGTGCTCAGGGGCTTTGTGCAGTCTCCTTCTTGGACCCACTGGTGCAACCTCAAGGCCACAGGCAGGCAGGAGAAAGGGACAGTTCTCGTGGTGGTGACAGTGGTGCCCCAGGAAAACCCACTGTAACAGCAACCCCGGGATTTCCAGGGGTGAGGCTGTGAGAGCAGAATGGAAAATGCTGTCCAGAGGGGCTGGGCAGTGCTGCTGCAGCTCAGCTGAGAGGTACGGGAGCTGCAAGGCCACAGCTGTTGGCTGTGCCATCACACACAGGAAGGTGCTGGGTGCTGTGCAACAGACCACAGTCTATTCTCATTGTAAGTGTAGATAATCTAGCTTGATTGACCATGCTAAGAAAATGGCTATATATTTAAACAGTAATAATTTTGATGTTCTCTTCCCTGCTAGATTAAGCAGGGGAAGCCACGTGTAGTGGATTTGAGTCCATCATAATCTGTCTATGATGGGAGAAATCGGTCCTTGTCAACACCCCAGGATTGGTTGCATGCATCACATTTAATGGGCTTGCTGTTCAGAAGCTTCTGTGGGTGGTGAAAATGAAAAATAATCCACACAAGCTTTTCCCTTCAACCTCGTGTAATGCGTTAAATACCATCCCCATGGAGAGAATGTAGGCTATGGCTGTCAAAGATACAGGAGCACCTTTCCTAGTTTTGTAATTTTTCTTGGCTTTTTCAGAACAGAAATAGCATAGCATGTGATGTTTTGGCTCACTGAGAGGGAGAGGGGTTTTTAATTAGGGGCCATTTTCTGGAACTGGAAGAATACAAAATATGTAGTTAAATCTTGTGCAAGGGAGGATGTTGGGAGATAAAGCTGTTCTAGGGACATAGGGCTAGTAGAAAAACTAAGTGATTTTAGAATAAAATTACTTCTTTTTTATTAGTGTTTTTAGGTGTTCACTGATGAAAATGTCAAATCCTGGCTGGAAGCAACAAAGACGTTCATTGCTAGGTGCTTGAGTTAAATAAGTAATATTCTGACTTGTGTGGATTTCATCCTCACAAAGTGGCAGTGAGGGGAGGGAATAAGTAAAAAACTCCAAAGCATGAAAAGAGGTAAGGTAGCCTGCAGGGCAGGTCTTCACTGTACATTGCTTCTTGAATATGGTGCAGAATTCAGATGTCTGAATGGGAATATCACTTTCCCCATAATCAAACCTTTGAGAGGGAATTATGCCAAATATTAATTTAAGAATATAGATATTTTATTCCCTTAAATACAGTGTGTAACACAAGTTCTCTTATCTTGGTGAATTAAGAAAACCCTAAATTTTTAAAACCTTGTAAAAAAAACTAAAAATAAGTTTTTATTTTGCCACATAAATTTGCTGTGTTTTTACAGTGAAACTGAGTATTGGAATCAGCACTGTCAACATTCATGAACAGGTGATGTTAATATGGTAAAATAAACTTTAAAATTTAAGAATACTCCTGGGATTGTTTCTAAAACAGTCCTTTCTATTAGCACAGAGAGATAATGGTATTGTAATTGGTTTCCTTTAATACACACATTTGAAGTTAGTAGCCCATTTTGCATTATCTCGTCTTCTCCCATTACAACCAGCTGTAGCTTTCCTAGAACAGTTCTCAGGGGATTGCTCAGCAAAAGCCTTGAGCTTGGTTCCCAGCAGGTGCAGATCTCAGCACCTTGTTCTGAGGAGGAGTAATTGTATAATAAAATAAAGAGGCATTTTGGAGTACCAACACCATCTCAATTAAACACCCAATGGGGATGTCTATGGCGGCAGGAAGAGTACCTTCAGGAACTGCTGCCATCGCTCCTTGTAATCAGCACAGGGAAGGTAATTCCCAACAGTTTTCCAGGTCTCTGACTCCAGAGATGACATGTAACAAGGAGACACTCACCTGGATGTCCTACGGACCTGTACTTATCTTCTGTTCAGAGTTCTCACTGTGTATTCGACACCAATGATTCTACAGCTTATGCAGTTTAAAATCTGAAGCACAAAACAAAGCCCCTAACCTACAAAACTACAAAAACCTGGAAAATTGAGACATGTTTAGATTTCCTCTCAAAACCACATTTAATATGTGAGCAGTATTTATATAGGCTGGAGAAATGCAATGTGCTTATTGAAATTTTAGAAAACTAAAAAATATTTGAAAATAATTCTGTGTGTCTCAAGATTTTCCTTAATTTTAGCATTCTTATTTTTCAGGGTGTAATGTAGATAGCCAGTGTCTTAGTGTCCTTTTTTTTTTCCCCCCTAGTATGGGTTATACAGATTGGAGGTCTGTTGTGGCTGTAAAATTTGTCTACTTGCTGTGTTAGCCTTTAATACTGTATTCCCACCTACAACTGCAGTAACACAGCTTGAAGGGAATTTAATTAGGAAAATGAGGCAGATGAAATAGGCAATGTAATGTATATCTGCAATATGAAGAAGAGTAAATACACTTTTCATCTGAATAGTCAGAATAGAAAGCGTGTTAAACTGGGCTGAAATTTAATCAGAAATGGATTTCTTTCATTTTCTAACATTACTATGTAATTGTCCTCCTTATTACTGGGGATTAGAAAGGCTACCATCATTAAAGTGGAAACATCTTTAACCAATTATATTTAGTTTCTGGTTTATCTGGCACTGACCTCCTCTTTACGTGAAAAATAGAAATTCCTGGAGGAACAGACTGAGCACGGTCATTCCAATCTGGGAATTGGGAAGCCTTGTGCTCACGCGATTTGCATCTCATGACCTGCATGTACACACCTGTGCTCTGTTGATTCCTGCTGGTTCACAGGCCGTCCAAGCAAGAAGCAGGTAGAATTCAGATGACTAAAAACTCTCTCTGCCAGTAGCAGTTTCCTGCCTGGCTGCACTCTGGAATATTCCAGCCTTGCTGCAGTGTATTGCTGCACAGTCGTGGATATTTTACTTGTACCCATTACTTATTTCCCTAATGCATTTTTTAGCATTTGTGTTGGTTCTGAGCACAGATGATCGTGCTTTGCAGAAAAACACAGAGGATCACTAGGGCAGAAGGCAGCTGAAGTAATATATAATAGATCATGAATAATTGTTTAAGAAAAAGTCTCCCATAATCCCTTTGCAGAATTGGAGAGAGTAGCACTGCAAAGTCTGCAATATTACACAGCACAACCAGTACCACTGACATTAGTTTGAAACACACGCCATATTTATTTACTCTGAATCAAGTTAGAAATACATCATTCAGATACATTTTTGTATAGTAAACAAACAGGAAGTGTTTCAATACATGCCTTAATTCTATGGATGAGATTTTATAATGTTCTTATAATTCTGGATCAACCCAGTTGGGCTGAAATGTGATTCTTCAAACTATTGCATGGAGAGGTATGAGATTAGTGCTTTTACTGATTTTTCTAGGACTTTTTTAACACAGGAAGTAGGCAAGTAAAGATGCATGTGGTAGGTACATGATGAATACACAGTGCAGGCAACCTGTAGTCACCAACTTTATTTTGCTGCTCTTGGTTTTTGCTTATCTCAGCAATCAGCCAGAGGGCTTCTCCTGGTGATCACCAAAATAACAGGTTCTCTCCCTCCTTAAGTCAAATTTTAAATCATCAGATTTTACAATCAATGTCTGTTGTTTTGAAGCCTTGTTTCTGTGCTTAAGTCTGTCCCATACCGCTGGACAGTGCCTTTATTTGTCAGTGTTCTGGAAGACACAACAAGAGATTCTCGGCAGTGCTTTGATTTCTGTACACTGCATGGCCAGGTGCAAGAGCATGTGGTACATTTAATTTTCCAGCTTCTGAGGACACCAGCTTGCAGTTTCATCACTGGAGGGTAGTCCTGTCTGTGGAATGTGTCTCTCTCCTTTATCAGAAACATTTCCTTCACTGCAAAGAGAACCATGTCTCTTTACTGAATTGTGTAAAAACATTCTTGCATATTTTAATCAGAGTGAAAAACCCCCACAGGGAGTTGCTGACGGACTGCTTAAGAGAAATGAGGAAGATTGATTGAAGTTCCTAATAGTTATTTTTTTCAAGCATCAGCACAAGATAGCAGGTGTTTTCTCTGCTAAGCAATTCTTCTAGTAGCTAAAGAGACTTGATTTTTGTGTGTTGTCAAGTTTCAAGTTTAATATATGCTAAGGGACACATCTCAGACACTTAATCTTCTGTTGACTTTATGTGGAAAAAAATGAAGAATTTTTTCAAACCTCTGAAACAGGCGTAGTTAAAATCTCCACTTTCCATGGTCTGCTCAAGCATTTCTTTTCATCTGTAATTTTCAAAAATAAAATAAGACATGATGCCCACTTAGGAAATGTTTATTACATGGAAATGTAGTAATCTGATTTGTTACTATATCTTATACTAAGATTTATACATGTGTTTCTGGTGCAAACCCTGACTAGATGCCTCTGCTGTCCTTAATTTAATTAAGTTCTTCTGTGGAATCAGATCACTACAAAGCCAGAAGTTCCCTTAGAAGAACAGGTATTTCACAAAGACATTTTCAAAGTGTGTGCACTTAGAGGGGGTTGTTATGTGTCCTTTTTTTATGGGAGCAGGTACAAGTGGGATGTTAAATTAGAATAACTCTCTTAGATTAAGAACCAAGTTTAGGTCTTACTGAACACAGTAAACTTGCAAGAAAAGAACTGCAACAAAAGATCCTCCATGACGATAGCAGTACATTTCCCCATCTGAAGCAAGATACAAAACTGCATTTCCTGATTAGTCACTTGGTTCAAGCTGGGTAATGTGAGTATAATGCTTCCGATGTGTCTGAAGTATTGTCACATGAAATTCGTCATTTCTTCATATTTTACCCTGCAGTACCTTGGATATTTCTGATTGAATTAAATACTTTAAATACTCTAGGGCTTAAAGACCTAAAATAGACACTGTTGGGATTGTGCCGTAGCTGTTTAAGAGGGATTTTCATTCTCGTCACGAAGAGAGAAAATTTTAGTGAATGAAAGTGGAATTCTTTGAGTTTCTGTAAGAGAAAATGTGGCATTGATTGTCTTCACATCCCAGTTGCTGAAGCTATAAAGTGTGGATGGAAAATGGCTAAATACACTTTTCTTAATTTGCTAGTATTTCTTCAGTTGAGGTATTTAATGGAGAGATTAAGAAAATGTGGTTTATTTCGTAAGTCCTGTGTGCACTGATTTGCATTGTGGCAGAAAGAATGTGAAATCCTATTTGTGCTTTTCGAAGAACATATGACTCAAATGTTTACAATGCAGGACAAATGAAAACGGGAGGAAGAAATCACATTCTCTAGAATTTTGTAGCCCTGCTAAGATGATGAGAGAAGAGTATAAGAAATTATATGTAAAAGTTTTGCTTTTGAAAGAAGCCTTTTACACCATTCCTTCAAAGAAGTGATCATTTTAGGAACGATACAACTATTCCAAGACACCCAATGCCTTGATGAGCCCAGGAGGCACTTTCTGTTGGAAGCTGCCTGGGCAATTTGGTTGTTTTATTCCTGTTGTTGGAAAGGCAGAGTCAGTCCCTTAATTATCTTAACTGTTGTCTCTTTCAGACCCCAAAGATCAACATTCACCATGCTGCGCTTCGGGCAGCACCTCATCAAGCCCTCGGTGGTGTTCCTGAGGACGGAGCTGTCCTTCGCGCTGGTGAACCGCAGGCCGGTGGTGCCAGGACGTATCCTTTGCGTGGGTGCCTGTGCTGGCTCTCCACAGCTCTCCAGGGAAAGCAGGAGGTGCTCGGGGCCCTTGGAAGGCCAGGTAGGATGCGACACGGGTTTATTTGAAAGCAGGCGCTGGAACAGAAGATGCTTGATCGGTGTTGCAGAACTGCCGAAAACAGTTGCTTAGCAACTGTGACCTTAGAGGTGAATTTCTATTGACCTTTTCACCACGGAAGATGTATAAACAACCAGGTGCTACTAAAAGCATTTTAAAGTCTGTCTGAGGTGGTCCTGTTTAAATTTCGTATTATGCTAAATAACGCATCATCCTGCTTCCCTTTTAATAATGTCACTTATTTTTAGAGGTGGTAACTTTTTTGTGGAGGATTTTCAACTTTTCCTGGCTAAATGTACACCATTTGTCAAATGCCAGTAGAATCCTGTATGAAGACTTTGAAGACTTTTTTTTTTTTTTTGGGACAGATTGCTTTGATTAATTTAGGTGGGAATGGATTAAATAAACCATCTGTATAGTGCACACATTTCATGGGGAAAATATGAAGCCCTGTGTTGTAAGTAAAATTCTCAAGTTATAAACTGGATTGGAGCTTGGTTATACAAGATGCTAAATGTACATATTTAATGTGCTTTGTGGTGTAGTGTGTTATTTTCCAGTCAAAATTCTGCTAGTCTCTATCTTGTGCTGATTTTAGTAGCTTAAAGGACAATTTTTCTGAAATAGTCAAGACTGATCACTTTTTCCATAGAGGTCCATGGAAGAATTTTAGTAGGAACTCAGGCAGGGACTGACTGTGTTTGGGAAAAAAAAGAAACTTGTCTGGAGTTTATTGAAAGTTTTCTTGCTAGTTTTGTAGTTTTACGTTGTTTCTTTCATAATTTAAAATCTACTAAACTTTAATATCTATTTTTTAAACCCACAAATGTATTTCTTCTGGAATATGGAACCTTCCTTTCCTCCCATCACTTCTGTAGATTATAACTGTTCAATATTAAACTTTTCTCTCCACCTGCTTTGAATGGTGTTTGTGTGTATCAGAAGTCAGATCATGGCAAAGATGCCTAATAGACTTCAGAGAAACTTAAAAGGTGTTTCTGCCTTACGAATATCTTTTAATGAATACAATTAACAGTTTTTCTGAACTTTGACTTTCTGAACTACCTGATGTAAACCCAATGTGATTTACAAATTTGTCATTAAAAAAACTACTTTCAAAGGTATATAAAGGCAGTGTCACTGTGCACTGCAGAGCCTGTAAGTGCCTGAGCAGTGTGTTGTTGTATGCATTGTCTGGATCAGAGTAAATAAACTATTATCTGTTCTGTGTGTGCAGGTTTTAAAAACAGTATTTAATTATTTTTTTGAATTAATCAGTTTAGTGAACAATTGCATCTGTTGTTAAAAATTGAGTATTTCAGATGAAAGGTTCTTGTTTTAAAGTTTTGTGAGCACCTAGTAATGACAAGTTAAGGAGCCTATAAAACTTAATTATTACAAGCTTCTTCCCTTCTTAAATAATTAAACATTATAAACTCTAGTTGTATAGTTATTGCTGACTTTTGGCAGATACATTTATTTGCTCAGGGTTTAGCTTTGTTATCCTGTAATGAGTATTGCAGCGTATTTTATAGTGTCACGTTGTTTTAATAGCTTGTGTTGTAATATATAATGTAGTCTTTGTTTCTCCATTGAATAAATGTTCAGGTAATAAAAACCCAACCTTTTTCCTTTCTCATTACAATAAGAAGAAATTAGGAGAGATCTTGATGTAAAGGCTAGAATACAGTATGTAAAATAGAGCAATTTGCAGTTGTAAGCCTTTAAAGTATCTGTATAATGCAGCATTCATCTTGAGACCTGGCAGTAACAAGTGTATTTTCTTTGTTTTATTGCAATAATTTTATCTGCCTTGTCTTTGGCACGTGTGACAATTTTTTTTCAGCAGAAAATAAAATATTAATGTATTTGAATTAGAGAGACAAAGGAGATCAGTTTGAAAGCTAGCTCACTCCAGGTGGTGGCTTTAATTAACTAGTAAGGTTGAAATTTTATCTTGAAACAGAACATAGGACAAGAATTAAGAATTTGCTGCAATAATTTTAAAATAAAACTGTGCTCTGGAAAAAAGTCAGTCACAATGTCCTTGTGGAGTTCAGTGTGATTTGAGTAATGTGCAAGCAGGCTTGTTCAGTTAACACATTGCAAAGTTTTGTTTCGTTTATTTTGAGCTGTCAGTCCTCTGAATCTAGCTTGACATTTGAAAGACAAATTGTGCTAATAGTAACCAAAAATAGGTAGAGTAAGAATATAGTGTTTATGGTAAAGAAAGAGTTCTCCTGTTCCTGGAGAGAGCTGCCTCATTTTTCCCAGTATTAGACTTCTGCCCAATGGGTGCACAGAGTTCAGGGACTCAGGAACCTGTTTGCATTGGGATCCCTTTGAGGGATTATTGCAGATTCTTGGCTAGGAAGGTGCTGGGTTCTTATTTATTGAGTAAGGGATATCTGACAGTAAACTGGAATCTTTAGCGTGCAAGCTACAATACGCACATGTGTGTGACAGTAGGAAGCGTTCTCCTCTTTTGGCACAATGCAATGGAGGAGAGCTGCAGGATGTCAGCGTGCAGGGTTAGTGCCTGTTCCCCTCAGGACAGGCAGGCCTTTGCTGTCACCTAACAGGCAAATGCTGAGGCTCTGACCACAGGCTGAGTACATTATCACTTAGCTCCTGTGACAAATAAGGGGTCTGTACCTACTCTGCTCTTGCCTTCTACTTGTCTAACCCCAGAGCAGGGAGGCAAGTGGTATTGGGGTCTTTATTAATGAGATCCTGTTTTTTGGTGTGTACTGGTCTGATGACTTTCTGTTTTGTACAGAAATGGTATGAGTTTGTTCTGCTGCTGCCTGTGAATTGTCGAGGAGCCGAGTCTGGATGGGAACAGGAACACTGTATTGAGTGCACATCTGGGCTGTAAGCCTGGGAGTGGGGAGGAGGTGAGCTGGGCATTCTGGAAGCTTGCTGGGATAGCCTTTTCCAGGCACCCATTCCCTTTTCCACAAGAGTCCTTGTTTCCTCTCAGTTCTGTCCGCTTGCTGCTCTGCAGAGAGTGACAGTGAAAAGCAGTCACTTGTGGCTCCCGTGAGCAGCTCCGTGGCTGTTTTGGAGGAGGCAGCTATTCAATAGCTGGAGCAGTGCAGGATGTGGCTGTAGTCAGCAAATGCATTGTTTCTGTCACACAAAAGGCACAAGACCAACTGAATCAGCTCATGCAAACAGCATGAGCTCAGCTTCTCCTTGGCTTCTTACTTGAATTACTTCATTCAGAGCCTTGCTATTTCCATCGTTCCGTAGAGCAGAACTGTGGTGCTGTTTGAAACAAATTCCATCTGCTCTTTGACATGGACTTTCTGTGCTTTAATATGGTAAAAAAAATACCTTGTGAATGACCTACCATTTTATTGATGTTTTCCTAGCCCTGCACCAGAGCTTTTTACATGGTTTTGCTCATATCTTCAATAAGTATGAACTGGTTTTTATCATTGCCTTTCTCATGGTGTTGTGCAGGGCACTTGTTTTCATCTTGTGTTAAATATGAAAAATGAATTTGAACATTAGCAGAATCCATTTGGGGCCCAGGACTTTTTATTATAAATAAAATTATTCATTAGTTATGTCCAATTTTTTTTTCAGTAGACAAGGTATTGATCTTTAGATTTGTGTTCAGGATGGCATAAGAAGAACTAGTACAAAAGGAACACAGCAACATTTGTAAATTGATTGAATGCAATATGTAATGACAGAGACAAACAGGAGATCTATGGCAATACTATATTATACAAAGCATTTTTCAGCAGTTTATTGAATTGGTTATTAAAAGGAACAGCCTTTCCAGCTGGGAACAGCAAGCTGAGGGTTATTGGGACCAAGTAATTTTATAAAAATTTGTGGTGGACACTTTGGCTCCCTTACTAAGGGCACATGTATGTGTGGGTAATAAATTAGAAAAAACACTTTGCAACAACTTTTCATATGGGATTGATTATGAAAAGGTTTTTCCATTTAAAAAATATAAAAAAGGTAACAAAAAAGAAGACTGTTTAACTCTGTTATAGACTGAATTTCACTGCAGTATTTTGTATTGCTTTTTTCATAGAGATCTAAGTTTTCCCACCAGAAAGTATTCTGATTGTGGGGAATAGACCACGTATAAAGCCCCAAAGCATATGATATTTTCTGGCAGCTTCATCACTACGTGGAGTTAATGGTCATTATTTGTTGCCACGGCCGTGTGCTGTTCTGTGAGTTACTGCAGCTTGTTCCTTTTATTAATGAGCAGAGAAAACATTAGCTGAACCAGATGCTCCCTTCAAAGGCTTGCTAACACCCCGAGCTGCAGTGTAATTGTTCTGGGTCTGCTGCACGGGTGGGACAGGATCCAGGGTCAGGCAATGTGAGAACAGCATCTGCTCTGCCGCGCAGTTTGTCTGGCTGGGAGCTCCCTGTCATCTGCTGTCAGAATTGCTGTATTGCCTGAGACTGATACATTCTCTAGTGCCACAAATATTTTCATAATGCTTTCCTTAAAAGTTTTGCAGTTCAAAATAAATAATCCTTTTGGTTAGTATTGTTTCTTAATATATTTTAATAGTAGTTTTTCATTTAGTTACAGTCCTGGCAGTTTCCATTGAAGACAACACATTGGAGAGAATAGTAGTATTCTCTCACAAGTTTGGTTGAAACCCATGGTATTTATCTTGTACATGACATTTTAATTCTTCATAAAGTTACAGAGCTGGCATTATAATTTTATTTGTACATTACACATTTATCATATCTGTATTTATGCTCCATAACTATGAATTTTTTGGGTTTCAGTCTAAATAAGTGTTAATATTTGCTATAAAACTAAGATTTAGAAAATGAAATTCAGTTATGTTGCAGAATATATAAGTTTATATCCACATATTGCAAAACTGTACACTGCACGTTTGCAACAACCTGTTAGACATATCTAATCCTGAGGGAAAGCATCTTTAGTGCTCATTACAGAAGCTTCTATGCATTACTATTATTATTGGCTTGTTTAGCACAATGTTGAGGAGCAGTCATATTCCTTTTAGCTCTTTAGCAAAGAGCTAAAAATAAAGGGGTTTAGTAAAGGCTTTGTAATTTATATATGAGGCTGGAGATGCAAGGGAATCACAATGGAGACACAAAATATTGTTTGATACAATAAGGCCTGGACCACTTAGTTGAATTTTTCAAAATGTGTAATAATTCTAGAAGAAGAGCATGCTAGGAAGAAGATGCAATTCCTTTGCTGGTGCAGAAAAGACCTCCTGAATGGGAAGAACAGTTATAAATGATGGATCCTATTTGAAAAAAGGGGGGGAAGTATAGGATATATCGCTTCATCAGGAATGCAGAGGAAATTCAGACTTACGTATCGTCAGTATTTGATAAATTCTTTTTGAGATAGCAGACTGAAGCTGTTGACAACCAGTGAAAACCCCCAACTTTTTTTACCTCAGATCCCAAATAAAGCTGTTCCATGGCTCTTCCATGAGCAGTCCTGATCCCTCAAGTAGGACTTATTAATGCCTTATAATGTTTATTTGCACAAATGAGAGTAAGAAAAACAGTTCCTATGCTTAATAACTTCTAGCAAAATGAAGCTGTGTTGTGCAGAGGGCAAGGAGTGGGACTGTGCCCTTGGCAGCACCGAGCCAGCAGAGCAGCTTTGCTGTATTCTCAAGTTCCCCCGGGAAAAGGGCTCCTCTCAAACAGCCCAAAGAATGACTGATCCGCTCTGTGTATGCAAACCACTTGAACTTGCTGGTGATAGAGAGGCCAGTTAATTATCTCAGGGCTGGAGTCATTTTGTTTGCAGTCTACAAACAAAGGGATGGTGTTTGACTCGCATTAAGAAACGCTGCTTCTGAAGATAACAGATTCAGGGCTCTGTGCACAAAAGCTTGTCTGTCTGACTTATTTGTGGGGATGGAGTTCAACTGTCTCATTTGGTCTGATAAAAATGCTTTCTCTCCCTTCAAATCGTGT
Organism: Acanthiza pusilla; assembly: GCA_036630365.1. Taxonomy (NCBI): domain Eukaryota; kingdom Metazoa; phylum Chordata; class Aves; order Passeriformes; family Acanthizidae; genus Acanthiza; species Acanthiza pusilla. The sequence goes on from JAXCHO010000001.1 coordinate 8,163,298, forward strand.
CTTGCTTGAAAGGTGCTCACTGTTGAAAGAGGATGTCCTTCACCGTAAGGATATACAATTCTGTTTGCATTGTTATAGTTGCATTAACATACTGGTATTGATGAAAATCCCATTCTAAATCCTTTGTGCCAGTATCATAAATAGAAAGGAAAAAAAATGAAAGTAATGAAATCAGAAGTATATCTTGCCAATTTGCAAATGGAGTAAATTACCAATTAAATTACTCATTTACATGTATTCAGCAGATTAAGGGTAAGAATTTCTCAGATTGTAGGACAACCTGCACTGGAGGAGGTGTTAGAACAGCTGTTTAAGGCCACAGAAGGGAGAGGCAGTAGCTCCCAGGCTGGAGCCTGCTGCATCTCACCAATGCCATACAGGGGTGAGCAGTCTCTGATTAGTCATGTGTTGAACCAACCTTCAACCCTGACTGCGTGCAGAGTAATGAGATCTCTGAAAAATGGGATTGTAAGTGGTGTCATAGTAGGTTGGATCTATGCAATTAAATTTCTTGACTACATTGCTAACATACTAAAATTCAGCTAAAAAATTCCAATTCCATTTTTGTCTAATCACTTTTATTCACCTGTTTGTCACCATCGTTGATTGGAACTTATAAATGGCTTAAACCACATTATGCATTAATCTCTCTACTGCTTTTTGTGTTTCAGGGGCACTCACTGTCCAGTTCTGAAGGTGTGTTACTAATGTATGTCTTCTAAAAGTGGAACTGCTTGTCCTTAAGAGCTCCAGGGACATGCAGAATGGCTCCCATTTTGTCATGTTTACCCTTTTTATCAATTTTCAAAGCATGTTGCAACTGTAGTTTTAAAGTAACTGACTGAAGTGAATTTACTTTGAGGTTTCTGTCATTGAGGTGACAGAAATACCTGGTAAAAAGAATTTATTTTAGCATAGCAAGAAACCTGGCCAAATATGTAGTGAGAAAAGCCTCAATCTAAGGAGCTGGAAGAAGTCAAGACTGAAAGGCAGAAAAGCAAAGCAATGTAGAAGGATATGAAATTAAGAGGTAGCAAACTTTTGTATCAAAAGTGGCAGGGAAACAGAGGCAGAATTCAGAAAAGGTTAAGTGAGTGTTTCCTTTGAGGTTTGACCCAATATTAGGCATTCTTGTTTAAAAAACTGTGAAGTTCTGTTCATCTTATTTCTCTCTGCAACTACTTGAAAAGAGGTTATAGAGAGGTGGAGATCCCTGTCTTCTCCCAAGGAAAAGACAATAGGACCAAGAAAGTGGCCTGAAGTTGTGCTGAGGGGGGGTTAGATTGGACATTAGGAACAATGCGTTTGTCAAAAGGACTGTCAAGCACTGGCACAGGCTGCCCAGGACAGTGGGGAAATTGCCATCCCTGGAGGGATTTAAATGACTTGTGGATGTGGCACTTGGGGACATGGGTTAGTGGTGGCCTTGGCAGTGTTGGGTTAAGGGTTGGACTCAATGAGATTAAAGGTCTTTCCCAAACTAAACAGTTCTATGATAAATAATGAATACTTTTAGTCCAGCAGTTATTTTCTAGTCTAGTAGAGAGCAAATTTGTAATTAGTGTGGTTTTTGAACAAACCTGTAATTTTACCCTTTTTATCACATCAGTAAAACCCAAACAAATAAATGGACAGCAGACAGCAAGTACGAAGGAGGTGTTTGCTGCTGTTGCACTTTTGACACTATAGAAAATTTAAGTACCTGCATCAGTAGCAGATAACCACAAGCTTTGCATTCAGGTACCAATTACCATGAACTTTAAAAAGAAAGGAGTACAAAGAAATTTTTTTCCTCAGTGTGTAACTGGATTTAAGTTCAGGTCTTTTTACTCTTTTACGTAGTTTCTGGCTAATGAAGGAGATGACAGTTACAAGCCATTCCTGTTACAGTTTGTGCACCTTTTGTCCTCAATATAGCCATTAGAAAGTGATTTGCAGCACACACACAGTTAACCAAGTCTGGGCAAGGTATTGCATGGCTTGCTCTTACAGCAGAATATAATTAAAAGAGATGATTGGAATACATGGTTATTCATAATAGATGTCGCACAATTACCATAAGTAATGCAATACATGCAAAATCTCCATTTGTAATGAGAATAGATTTGCTGGAAAGTCAATTGGAAATTTCATTTATTGCTTATTGTTTCCAGCATATTGGGATATTTTGTGCTATTCAGTGTAATACAACTGTGTGTTTTCTTCAAGAACATATTTTTGAGAGGCATCTGGCATGAATTTCCTGTTGCAACTCCTAAGAGATCTAGTGATCCAATGTCAATCTGTCATCTCTTCGCTGTGAAGAGCCTAATATGTAGTATTTTTCTGTTGAAACATATATTAATATTCCCCGGCATACATAATTACAATCTGAAAAATATATTTCATAATTTCACAAGTAACCATCTTGTACTCATATTTAAAGGACCTCTATTGTGTTTTAACCCTGGTCAACAACAAATCACCACACAGCCACTTGCTTGTTCTCCTCCAGCAGGAAGACAGAGAGAGAGAGAAGGATGAAAATAAGAAACTCAGGGGTTGGTATAAAGACAGTTTAACAGGTAGAGAAAAAGCTGCTCACACGAGCAAAACAAAACAAGGGATTCATTGACTGCTTCTTACGGGCGGGCAGTGTTCAGCCATCCCCAGGAGAGCAGGGCTCCCTCAGCATAACAGTGACTTGGGAAGGCAAACACCATCACCCTGAGCACGCCCTCCCTTCCTTCTCATTCCTTCTCCTTCCTTTTTCTTCTGCTTCCTTCAGCTCTGTGTGCTGAGTGTGACACCACATGGTCTGGGATGTCCCTTGGGTCAGTCGGGATCAGCTGTCCTGCCTGTGTCCCCTCCCAGCTCCTTGTGCCACTCCCACAAGGTGTGGTGAGGAACAGCAAAGCAGCAGTGAAAGCATCCCTGAGTTAGTTTCCAGCACAGATCCCAAAGTGCCCCATAGCAGCTCCTGTGAAGATGAACTCCACCCCAGCCCAAACCACTACAATCTTCAGCAGCAAGGGGGGAGTAGAGGGCACGCCAGGTGCAGGATAAATAAGCAGGAATGCTCCGAAAAGTACAGGAATGAGAGAAGAGGCCACTGTGATGTGTCATCCTTGTGCCTTCTCCAGGACATAAAGAGTGATCTATAATGCCATAGCCTGATCCTTCACACTGCCTGCTGTAGGTGTCAGTCCTTGGAGGGTAAATCCAATTTGCTGTATTCCCTCAGTGAGTGCAGGTGCAGAGATCTGGAGAGAGTCCAGGCACCAATACAGATTTCTTCAGCTGTAACTTCAGAAAAAAACACAGTTGCTTTACTCTGAAGTGATACTAGACTCCTGGACACCTGTGTATCCCAAAACTAGCTTGAGTTTTGAGATGCAAGGCCTCAGCTCTGTTGGGCGTCACCTCATCGGGCATCTATTGTTTTTAGGTAGGACAAAATCCTTCCCTCTCTGTTTTCCTCCTCTCCACCATGCAGCTCAGGTAACTCCTGCCCAGTGATGTGCTTTCCCCCACTGGCTGCTCAGGAGGGGAACACTTACAGGATCTCCCACTTTTTGTGTGTCCAACGCTGCTCATCTGTGCTCCTTCCTTTGTTCAGGGAACGTTGTCTGTGGTTTGAAGTGGTGAGAATATCAAGTACAGAGATTCCAAAAGGCCCCATAATTGCTTTGCAGAGCTTCGGCTGAGGGTCAAGCACCCTCTCTGAGCAGGTAATTGGGTAAATTATGTTTTAGTAAGTTGTCTTGTAGAAAGTTAGATACCAACATAGCAGACAATGGAGGCTTTGTTGTAAAATGAGGCTAGAGGAGGAAGTGGAGTGCATAATTCATGGATACAGATGCATTTCTCTTTATCACTCATACCATAGCTAGGTTTCTAAAGCTGCACAAGTGTGCACAGTCTGCTATTCACTTGCTAATGTTATTTTTCTTGTTGCTGTTCCTTGGAACCTGCTGACTTCCACTGCTTCTAATCGAAACATGAACATCAGCATCTCCCAGTGATCTCTCCGGTGCAAATCTTCATATTGTCCAAAAAAGTTGAATATTCCCCTTCTGATGCTCCAGTGTAACATTGTACTGCATTCAGATGAGTGACCTCTCTCCAGAAGCTGCCTAAGAGCAGCTACTTTGACTTCAGGATTCAATGTTCTTTTCCTGTTAATAATTGGTAATGTATTGGGATGGCCTTGTTGCTGTTTGTTTCACAAAATTAGAAATTGTGTGCAATGATTATGAGTTTAAATAGATGAATTTTGAAATACTGCTTTTTATGCAGCATGGGCTGATGAAATTTGTGTATCAGAATACAAGTTTTTGCTCTGTTGTGTATGTAAAAATATAACTATTTATGAATGTATTTTAAAAATATGTCATTGTTTCATTCAGCATTTCTTTTGTCACTCTCAGGTAGAATTTCCTAGTTATAGGGAAAGAATATATGGTACAGAATATATATTTAAATTATGCCCTAGAAATGAATATTGCCAGAGTGCAGACAATGCAGGTGAGGCACTGTGAGCACACATTGCAGGAACACTTTCTTAGGCTCAGTTTTGGTAATGATGTTTTAGCTGGATAAAGCCTAACTCATTTGGGATTTAATTCACTTTACTACATTCATAAACCAAGAGTAAAGGTAAGAAAAAATTAGTAAGAACATGGCTCCATAAATAAACTGCATTCCTGGCTCAGAAGAAACCCAGAGCCCAACTGTGAAAACATTACATTTCTGGCGATACTACTGAGTTCAAAATCATGTGTGATTTGGGGAGCAAGAGGAAGAAGAGAGAAGTTGAGAAGGGGGAGGGGGAAACAGATTTGTATATATGGGAACAAAATTTCCAGGAATAAAAGACTTAGACTAACAATGCCATTAATAAGAGCTACAGCTGTAAATCTGAAGCTGGAGATTCCTGAACTATGAGCAGTATTGGGTTTTTTTGGTTTGTTTGTTTTTGCTTTTTTTTAATATTGAGAGTAAATTTTGTGACTGAAACAAATTGCTGGAGATGAGAATTCTTTTTATCTGGTACTTTGAAATGAAGACTGAACTTCTCTTTAAGGTTAATAAGAAGCTATTATCTGTATGGAGGAATGGTAGTGATCTGGGTTGACATGCAGGAATTCAGAATAGTTTCCTTTTCTCTCACTTGCTGACTGATGTGGACTGTTAGTGGGACAACTATGAGCTGTGACATTTTTTGCCATTCCCAAGCTTTCAAAATGGAATTTCATCTTCTTTGGAAGAAAGATTGATATAACAAGGAAGGGAAAGAGGTGCATTAGGAAGTGAAGTCAAGATAATTGGATAACCTTTCAGAGAAGAGGTGGGCCCTATTTTTGAAGTGGTATCATTTAACTTCAAAAATAGTAATTGAGAATTACAAATAAAGCAGGTGTATTGACCTCTTAGTCTCATATTCCTGACAGGAGCTTGAAAAGGAACATAAAGTTACTCTATTTTAAATATCTATTAATAGCTAATTTAGAATTTGTTAAAATTCATGTATTACTGATTGTATTTCTCTACATTTTAACACTTTTGTGAATTTCATTCATTGTATGGCAAAATTAAATTAATTTGAACTGCATCTGAAAAAAAGTCTGACGTTTCGGGATTTTAACTCTGCCTGTTCCTGAGGACATAGCAGATATGTCTGCCAAGCATTCCCTACCTGTTGAATGTTTGCTGCAAGGGCCACCAGCAATGCTGCAAACAATCCAATGCTTTCTTGTTAGAGCAAATTGCCTCATGTCTCAATGTTCTGGAGAAATTTCTGGCACATTTGCAAAATGAAATTGCATGTTCTTCCCCCTGCCAATTACTTTAGCTCCAGGTAGTGCAAATTAAAGACAAAACGAAGGCAAACTTTTAAATTCAATTTGCATAGCTCTGTTGTGGTGCAGAGAAATTACATTGGGAGTGAAAACTCTGTAAACACTTTGAAATAAGATAAATGTATTTTTCAAATTACTCTCCTTAAAAAAATTTAGTGAGAGACTTGAGACATGGCTGCTTATAATGAGATGCAGAGGAAATAGCAGAGTATTGCAAGAAGGTTTTTTTGGCTGTGGTTTTTTTTCTGCAGTCATTTTGAATGAATGCAAAACATGGACTTGCCACCCTCCTTAGGTAGTGGGAAGACTTTCAGGATAAAAAAAAGAAAGCCACTTAATTAGTATCCAGTCATGTGGAAGGATGCTAATGACATTTCTGCTCAATTAATGTTTCCTCACTATGACCCTATCAATATTAATAAAATAAGTTATACTTGCTTGTCTTTCAAAAAAATTCTGAATTTGACCTGGAGAAAGTTCATCACAAAAATATTGCGGAGTTGTACAATTCTATTTTTATCAGCGATGTTAATGGAGCACTGCTGACTTAACATAATATTTTGCTGAGGCTATTTTAACTTAGAAAACAATTAAAGTTTTCCCTTTTTCTCTCAGGTTCCTTAAAATAAAATAAAATCAATCTAATATTAATTATGACTTATTTATAAATACCTGTGATATTGAATTTTTCTTTTTGTAATGTAGAAACATCCTTCTTACATGAAGTTTAGGTGTTAAATGAAAGGATCCAGTGCTTTTTATAGCATTTATTACATTACAGGGACACAAAATGTCAAGATGAGATTATTGTTTTTCTGTGTTTGTGAATGATAATCCAAACCTCCAGTGAGAGTCCAGGTCAGGCTTTATTCATCCTTCAACAAGAAAAATCTGATCCATTTATCTGGCATTCACAGCAGTATTGCTTGTTTTACAGTAACCCTGATGTGAGGTATGGATTCTTTATTCCAGTCGAGGGCTGGTTTTTAGCATTCCTTGGTGTTTCAGAAGTCCATGGATTTATCTGCCTGTTTGTATCTGTTCCAGTGCTTGCAGAGTAGCAGACAGTCTGTAAAACTGACTGCTAAAACCAGGGGTGTTTTTGTGTGCAAATTAAATGGATGATTTTATGTACCTGCCACAGTTAAGGATTGAGAGAATTGTATGTGGGATCTATTTGGAAATGTAATGGGGTTTGATCCTCCTTAATTTAAGCACCAGGATGCATAAGCATGAATATTTTGATATGAAATGGATAAAAAAATCTGGCACCCTTAAATGAAAGTGTAAAAAAAAGTAATTTAACTAAGCAGTAGAAATGCAACATCCTCTTCTGTGCAATGGTTGGATGGCTGTTGTACCTACGTATTCCAAAAATTACTGCTTTTGAGATATTCCTGCATTTTTTTCCACATGGGGGCATGGTGAGGGGGCAGGGAAGGGAAATGATGTGCAATCCAGCTTTGAGCCTTCTCTCAGATCCCCCTTGATCCTTAACCATCACATTGATGGTGCCTGAATGAATTTAACTTTGTACCTCGGCTAAAGTGTTGTCCATAGGGGATCATTTTATATTGCCTACAAGATATCAGAGTAAAGGAGATAATGTGATTTGATAACTGTGTTTTGTCACGATTGAAAAGGCACAGAGAGATGCTCTATTTGTCTTTTTAAATAATGAAAGTTGAATCAGGATTGTCATCTGATCTGTCAGAGGATTCAGCAGCAATAACTATCTTCCATCTCATTACTTCTCCTTCCCTTTTGAAACTTTTTAATCTTTGCAAGAAAAATTGTCATCTGTGTAGATCTCCAGTGTTTGTTGTTGTGCCCATTTACTGCACGAGGTAAGGATACATTCTTACTTCTAAAGCCTATTCCAAGCTGGTGATTTTGTGAGGAGATGACAGTGTTCTCACCTGTCAGATACCTCCTGTGCTCCTTATCCCTGCAGGTTTGAAGAGAAAAAACAGTCATTTACCTAATCCATGCTCTTTATCCCTGCAGGTTTGAAGGGAGAAAAATAATGATTTCCCTAATCTAATTCTGTTTTTATTTCCTATTTTGGTTTTAAATGGTGGTTAAGGTTTTTTCTACCATATATCTTTGGTGGCTTAAATTTTTCAAAGCCATTGCTCAGATGATGTTGAGCGTCTCCTGTGATAATTGTTGCCACTTGTGGACAGGGGCAGTTTCATTAACTTTGAAAAAATCAGTATTTGTCCTTCCTAGCAAGATGTGCATTCTTGTTATTCTTAACACTGTACCGGTTGGTCAGTAGTCACAGAATGTTCATTTCTACCTACAAGGGGTAGAAGGTAGCTTTGAGGGTAAGATACTCTGAAACACAGGGAACTGGAAATTATTTTCCAGTTGGAATTCACATATTTGGGGCATGTGACCATTAAAAACATGTGCTTTATTTAATAACCAAAAATGCCACTACAAATGCTGAACAGAAGAGAAACAGTGTGGAGGTGTAAAATGTGTTCTGTGTTTGTCATGAGAGACAGTGGACCTTTAACTGTCCCATTGTTGTAGGGCTAAGGAGGTTCCGTGTGAGTTCCTTGTCCCATTGCCCTTGTCCCCTGTATGGGAGTGCAGTGAAAGCCAGCAGACTCATCTCAAACTAATGTTATTCCAAATCGTGAATCTAATTTTTGTTGGTTGTCAGTTGAGCTGCTGCTGCACTCTGCAAAGCCTCTGCTGTCAGAGCCACAGAATTCTGAATATCTGTTTAAGAAGGTCCTTTGTGACCTCCTAATTATATTTCATGACAGTCTTGCTTTGCTCAGTATAATAATGAAACTGAAAACTTCCAAAATTAGTTTTAATATAAACATATATTATATGAAACACAGTGATAAGCCTCGTAAAACTGCCATTCCCACTGAGTAATTAAATATCATTACCTGTAGTGACTGCTGGATTGTCTGTCGTTTGTTAAGGAAAGGGGAGCATAAATGTGCTGCATGTACTGAAAGCAATTCAATTTGCCCACTTAGGAGCAAGGTTTAAGATTGATTTCAGTTGCATGATTCATCTTATGATATTAGTAGTTTTGTGACTTTTGATGTAAGAAATATTAGCCCTAAAATGTTTTTCATTTTATATTGTTGAGGCTTAATTTGACTCGAAAAGTTTCTATGCAGATTCAGTCGAAAATTAAATTTAAAATATCCATGCCATATGAAAGAAAAAAAAGACAGTCATCATCTCTCTGCCCTCCTGCTTGGAGTGCTGGGCACACTGAATCCCGAGGATGTGACACACAAATCTGCTGTTTTCTTTAGGGCTTTAAATCTGCTCTGCTCGACACTGATGCCCAGGGCCTGGCCTTCACCACTGTGCAGAATTTGGTAATAAGGATGTGATGGTGCATTTGGCACTGACAAAAGGAAGTAGAGAAGTAATTAATTAGGTTTGACTCTGCAGATGACAGTGTAGCTCAGATCACTTCAGAATATAAAAATACCACAAATGATAGACATTTGGAAGTAGTTTCCAATAAGTGAAAAATGTCTTTTTACTGGAAAATAATTTTTCTGAAGCTGGAGAAGCAGTAAGGAATAACTCAGAAACTGGTCGACTCTTTATTCTGAGTTCCCTCCAATACCTTTTGGCAGATGTCAGAGATTTAGAACAGTGAAGAATAGGTACTGTGAAGGAAAACAATGTTTTTCTTTTCACAGTTCTTCCAAAAGCAAAGAAAGATAATTAAACTTAAATAAACTCTTTAGATCAGCTAGTTGTATATGATGGCAGTAATTTATTCAATTAAAATGTCTCAATTTTTTCTCCAAAGCTGTACTGGTTCGGTTGTTTCAGCTGTATTTCTGTAAATTAGGAATGCCAACAGACACACATTGCTCTGTGAATGAGGCTGGACTGATAGGGAGAAGGAAACCTGATAACTTGCTCAGGTCATGTTCAATAGGATTCTTGAAATTTTTCTAAACTTATTCTCCAGTTTCATACATGACTGAGTTGATTTTGATTACTTAAAAGCACATTGTCCATCAGTGGTTCAAGCTAAAGAACTGAAGAACATAACTGCTGTAATCTAATGAATTTTCTTCTTTTCCCATGCATAAAATACTGTAATAAATTAAAGACAATCTGATAAAAAGGCTGGTTAGGTCTTTTAATATTAGACACAGAGATTCATTTAGGAATCAGCCAATTTGTAGCTAAGAGGAAAGTTGGATTTTAATAAGCCTTTTGTAATCTGGTAAACTACACTAATCAAAAAAAGGTCTTGTTCCTACTTGTACTTTTTGTAGATTTTAAACACATTTTTCCTCGTATTAATCTTTCAATTTCTCTGCCCATTGTGTCTCATTTAGAAGATTGTGGTGGAGTGAGGATGCTTAGTAAAGTCATAAGGACTGGGATTTCTTAAAGAGTCCTCTTAAATTAATACATAGCTACTGATGGCTGCTTAATGACTAAGAACCTCTTAGTGTTTTTCTTGACCAAAAAAAGAGGTTTGATGGGAGAAAAGAAGTTGTATTTGTGCAAAACAAGTATTTTAGATTACATCCTGTAGTACTTTGGTAGTAACTATTTACACTTATAACCTGGGCTGAGCTTAGTGTTTTTGAATGTTGGGTATCAATAAAATAGAACTCTTTTAGTGCCGCAGCTGAATTTGCCTCTTTCATTTTTCTTATGTTGGTTTTGATCCACTGCAGCAGATTTTGAGTTGTGTTTTGAGTTTGTGTTGAGATGCACTTTAAATCATTGCCTTCAAGAAGAAGAAAATATCACTGACAACAAATTTGCTCTTCTTTTTTCCTGTCTGTTTCCTTGCATAAATGCTACATTCTCATTTTGGTTCCAGATAGCTTTAGTCAGCAATCAGTTTCCTGTGGCAGTTATGTCTCAGTGTTTGAGCCCTTGTTAGGATCACTGAGTAACCCATAGTAACAGCAGAAAATATGATAAACTTACTTGCTGTGTGAAGAATGTGGTGTTTTTAGGTGTATTAAGTGAACTCAGCTTCACATCAGGATTTGCTAGAGCTGAAGAGCTACTGTTTGAGGTTTCAATATATTTGTCACGAGCGAATATTCAAAATCAGGATCCTTCTTTTAAATGGAGATGCATCACACAGACTCTAAAATCTAAATGATATGTGCTAGTTTCATTTGGAAGTATAATTAAGGTGTATAATGTCATTTAACTGTTTAATGAACTCTGCATAATGTAATGGAATACAAATATTTGACCTTCCTGACAGTGACTGATGGATTGAAGTTGCACAGCATGATATCATTAGAATGTCAAATAACATCATTATTCATGATTATCAGGAATTATTCAGGTGAAATGGCAAATGTAATGGAAAGCTATTATTTTTGTGGGGGCCGCAGATTGACTTTCTTTGTCAGTATCAGTCTTTTGATGATACAGGGGGAAGATACTCAGATTTATTGAGCTACAAAGAATTAATGTTATAGGTTAAACAAATGTCAGTAATATCAGAAAAGTATTTTCAGTAGGTCATGTCATGTATTAAGTGTCTAAGAGTAGCTACTAGAGGTAATGTTTTAACTTCTACTTTTACTTCTGCTAAATATTAAAGCCATCTTTAGATTACAGGGTTTTGCAGCATATAAATATATCAATAACCACTATTTTCTGGCTGACATTTTTGATGAGCAGAAAGGAAAAATTCCATATAGAGTCTTTACAGTAGAACTGCAATTTTACCCACTATTCTCGGAGGCCTAAATTCAAAGCCCAGACTTTTGGTCTGAGAGAATTTAAGCTGAAATCACAATGAGCTGTTTTGCCTTCACTTAACCCTGAAGAAGTTGATTGGAAGTACCATATAGTTTGGAAAAGGCCACTCCGATGCCTAAAGCTGAGCACACACTTCTGCAGTTTGTTGAATTATAGAAATACATGCTGAGTAACCTCTGCTGATTTTGGATAATTAAGATCTTACGCCAGAGACATGAATGAGCTGTGAAAGTGCATTTTGCCTGTTGGGACGACAACTGTGACAATGTTTCATCATGTGCTTTCTGCTGGATCTGAGTCATGCCAAAAGTTACATTTTGGCCCTGACCTGCAGATACCAACTATGATGTTCTCTCCAGTGGGAAGTGGCAGTGCTTAAAAGGGGCTGAAGGAGCAGCTGCTGTTCACAGTGAAAACAGGATGAAACTGCGAATTATTTAACTGACTGCACAGAACAGGCAATTTGCTCAGGATTCCTGGAATTTCCATAGAGTTTGGGTGATGATGGCGGTATCTATAATGAGTATTTTGTATACAAATTGGCTTTTTATTTCTAAGAGGTGGTCTAGAGACAGGTCAGTGGCTGCCATATGGTACGGCAAGGGCAGAGCAAGCAGCCAGGGATCAGGAAAGCTGTGTGGTGGTGGTTACATGATGTGCTGAGGGAGCACATTAATGTCATTTTAGTGTTGGGCCAGGATTGTGCCTTGGCTTTGGGCTGTCTGTTAGGTGTTGGTAGATTTAGTCAGGGATAGATGTCCCTACTCACTTCCTAGCACGAGCACTTCTGTGCTTTGAGGCTTTAAAAATCCAGTGTAGCCCATGGTATATAGCTCAGACTGACCACCCCTCTAGTTCTGTAGCTCCCTAGGTAAACGCAGGCTGTCTGAATTTATCAGAACTACTGCCTTGGTGAGGTACCCCTAGAGTTTAACCATGTACTGCATGGAATTCAGTACAGTTGGCTTTTCATGTACTTCACTGTTGAATTTTGCAATTTCTGTTGATCTCTATACATCCTCACAGGAGGCATCTTTTTTTTACCCTCCTTTTTTCCCCCCACTATAGCTATATTGAGAGTAATTGGGAGCGCTTTTTGATTTGTCTATTAAACCTGAGTCCCAATGCTAATGCTCTAATTTACCTTTTGTTCATGATGTTCAAGTCTTAAAATGAGGCTGAAGTTGGAAGCTTGGGAATTTATGTGGAAGGATATTTTCTCTTAAGTGCCTGTACAGTGTAAATGTGCTTGAATGGGCTGACAGAAGGCCAGGTGATTTCCAGTACCTATTCTCAGGGCGTTAAAACCTTCGAATATTCTTTTGCTCCTTGCTGCTCTGGGCTTCCACCTCAGTCAACAGGTTTTCAATCTCACCAGAACTCCCACTTCACAAGTTGTCAAATGACTGCTCAAGCAGGAAATGGGAACCTTGAACACGCGTGTATGATTTGAGGTGTGTGTTGTTACCAGGGAGCTGAAAAGTAGCCTCTCCTTGGATATGCAAAAGATGGTGAGATATAACCCTGTACTGATTAGGAAAGTCTGGCAATGAGAGAGAAGTTACTGTTGCCATATTTTTTGTTCTTTTTAAAGCACTGGAATACAGTTAGAAAACTTTGATGGGGTTTGCCAGCTGTTCATCCCCCAGCAGCTGGGTGGGCAGTGCCTCACGTGCCAGGGGCTGCAGCTGTGGTGTGGCTTGGTGGCAGAATGGGGACAGCGTTTATCAGATGCTTCCAAGCTGAACGTTGTGCATATACAGAGTGTGTTGCTCCTCTGAATACAGAGGATCTTGGTTTGCAAAGCTGTTCCAGAAGAAAAATCCCTGTGCCAGCAAGCTGCAGGCCAGAGCCAAGGGCACTGACCGAGTCATGTGTACAACATAAACAAATTCCTATGTGATTTTCAACATCATGTTCTGTTATCTTCGTGCACTTAGCTTACAGAACAGAATAAAACAAACACAGAAGACCAGTCAAGGTGGTGCTGATTTGACCTCTGTGTGCTGATGTGAATAGTCCTTATTAATTTAAGGTCTTTATACTTAGTCAAATGAGGTCACTTAATAAAACTACCTTTGAGTAGGACTTTCTAGGAGCAGGTGCTGTATTTATATAGCAAAAATATAATTTTAAAGCTTTATGAAATCATAATAAAAATAAAATACAATTGTTACATATTACTGTAATTGGTTACACATTTATAGTTTATTCTAAATAAAAGGATGTGTGTGTAGGGTCAACACATTATTTGTTCATACATTCAACTGTCTTTCCTAACTGAGTTTGCCAGTTTGGGCTAAATTTGCAAGGAAACAAGTATAAAGGATTTTGGACGTGAACATTTATCATATGTGTATCATGATAACATTTACATTTTATACTTTAGGCTGGAAGAGTTAATCCCCTGCCAGATTTGGCAGAAGGGCAGATTGTATGTCAAAAGTAAGTAGGCAGCAGAGTGTAGGAGAGATACTAATGGTGACCCAAAATGAAGATTTTACAGGGTTCTGCCTTTTATTAGACAGTAGAGAAATTGCATTGAACTGATTCCTTGAGGCATAGATCCATATGAAAACAGTTTGAGTTTGGGTGGGTTCTTAAATTATTTTCACTGCTTATGAAACCCTTTCTTTATTGTCTCATTAGTAACATAGAAATGAAAAACGTCTTCCTATTTAAAAATCATATTTCTCTTGAAGCCTTTGAAATATTTTAATAAGCATGTAATATTGTAATCACACTACAGCTTAAAATACATCTGTATGAGAATGTAATTCATACATTCAGATACTCCTGGTATTGTTGATCAGGCATGTGTTTTATTTTCAAGAATCTGCAGCACTAGTACAAAATAATTCAATTTAGCTGATTTCAGTCTCAGGTTAGTTTGTTGCTTTAGTCCAATGCTTGTGCATATGTTATCTTGCTTAATGACATGGGAAAAATCGAAATGCATTTTAATGAATTATAATTACCTGAATTCATAAGATACATTGAAGTAGAAATAGCTTTGTGAGACATTAGAGTTATAGGAGCAGATCTAAATTCTGTAAGGTTTATATTTATCCCAAACTGAATGATAAGAGAAACTGAGTTATGATATAGAAAATAAACATGAGATTTAGATGTCTTTTACCCTTTCTCAGGTTTTCCATAGGAGGATACATTTGCTGTAGACTTTACTTGAAAGAAGATTAATTATGCCCAAGTGTCCTCTGTGGTGTCCTTTATCTCCTTGTGCAGTGTGTCAACTCCTTTTCCTTTGGCTACACAAGCCAAACAAACAGAAAACAAAGAACAGCCTTAATTTAATGATTACTTGTTGCCTCAAAAAATAGTAGGGTGAAAATTGCATTTCCTCAGCTTTTTAATGTCTATTATTGGAGTCAGGGCCTGTGTTCAGCACATACCTTGCGCTTCGTTGTTATCAATTGCTGTGTTCCATCTTGGGGTCTCAATCTTTTCTGTTGGCTTGCAGTGATTCTCAGGTCTCTTATAGTGAATTTAATGGAACAATAATTAGCTTTGATCTAAAAGATACTGTTTTCCTGTATAATAAAGAAAATCTCCAGTCTCCTAGGACTTGCTTTCTTTAGTTTCCCATCCTGCTCTACCATGCATCCAAGTAGAAGTTTCACATACTTATTAGAAGGCTATTTATATTTGTGACTGTTTCTTTATAGAAGCAACAAAATGAACTTATGAATAATATCTTCATTAAAATTAAAAATAAACTTTTAACAAGTCTGTTGTTTTGATGTAAATATGGAGTAAGGAGAGCACTGCTTCATCTTAAGGATGCTGGTATTTGAATTCAATCTTTTTTCTTCATCTTCAGGGAATGTTGGTTTTTCAGCAATGTGGGGCTGTGTACTGTAAACATAAAGCAATATTAGAATGATTACACATCGACTACTTCTCATAAACATCTTTTTAGTCTGGTTTAGGCATTAGAGCAAGTACTGTTGTAATGGCACATGTAGTTCCGTTCCTGATGTAGTAAATTTTAAGGGATCAATAACAGCTTAAAGACAGAATTAGTAGCTACCTCACATGTCTCCATATGAATGTAATGGCTGTCTTATCTGTGAGGAGCTGATGGCTATAAAATGAAATGCATTTAAATAAATGCCTAAAGATGATTAAAATATCATACAGAACCAAAGCACTTCAGCTGTAGATAGTCATTAAATTGACCATTAATAACTTACAATATAAGGGAATATTACTGTATTCATAAATTTTGTATGCAGATTTTATTAAGCTGGCATATTATATGAATTGATTCGCTGACACCTTCTGGCTGTGGCTGTGAAGATAATAGTGTCTTGTAGGAGTTTTCTATAATCCAGGAATTCTGATTGACTGTTTCTAGCTGGAAATTAGCGGTTTTTTCTGGGTGGCAATTCTTTCAACCAGCTGGCAATCAAAAAACATAATTATAGTGTTGTGTTTAGAATGGCCATAATGTTTTGTCAGCATTTCTGTCACAAACTCTTTTTTTCCAATGCTTATAACCACCACCATAGGCGTAAGATGCTCTCCGAAATTTAGACATTGCTAGCGCCAACTTCCTTGCATGATTTGGCTGTGGGATGCAGGCTTTTTCTCCGAGCTTCTTCAGCCTAAACCAGACTGCTTATCTGCTAAATTTGCCCAATGCAGAATTTCTTGACACCCAAGCACACACCGAGGAATGCTCACAGACAAATTTCCATGGCAACCCTGAAGTCACCTCTCAACAGACTTTATGCTGCTTTTCTGTCCAGCTCTTTCACTGTACTGTTACCAATAAATAAACTGAGAATTAAAAGACAGTTTCTTTTAAAGCATATGTTTGACAGGTGTT
This sequence comes from Acanthiza pusilla, assembly GCA_036630365.1. Taxonomy (NCBI): domain Eukaryota; kingdom Metazoa; phylum Chordata; class Aves; order Passeriformes; family Acanthizidae; genus Acanthiza; species Acanthiza pusilla. The sequence continues at coordinate 8,179,738 of JAXCHO010000001.1, forward strand.
TGGGTGTCACACAGTGACCCTGTAAGAATCTGCTGGACACTGAATTATCTAACTCCTTTTTTAAAAGTACATTAAAGTGTAGCTGTTTAGTGAGAGTAAACTAAAAGAAAATAATGAGAAATTAACAGAGAACACTTGAGTTCATATTCCAATAAGCAAAAATTTAATTGAAATTCAGTTAAGAGTGCTTGAAGTAAAAAATGAAAACAAAAATCCCAAACACTCTCATTATAATTCATAAAAGGAAGTAAATCACAAATGATTGGGAACCTTCACCACCCTAACATGCTTCCATATATTTTTCATCTCTCTGATGGATACTGCGTCACCTTGCTAAGGTTAAAGTATTTATTGCTGATTGTGTGTGTGTTACTGCACATGGTCCTGGTGGGGAAGTGAATGAGGTTTGAAAACACAGGTGCTGGGACATTGGCAGTATTGCCAGCTTTGTGATGGGGAGTGGGGGGGTTGGATGTACGGCTCTGCAGGAAGGGACTTTAAAAATTAGCCTGGGAATATTTCTTGCTTTTTGATGAAGCCTTGTTGGTTGTACTGTTCTAAATCAACATTTAAGTGGCCAACTAAAACAACTAGAGAATCTATGTAGGCAGTGATATATGTTAAAAAATAAAATATAAGGCACTCATAAAAAGTTTTTGGGTGTATCTGAATGCAGAAAAAGCTGCCTTGGCTTAATAAACTTTGGTTTGGTGTTACAGTTTTCCCCCCAGCTTCCCTTCCCAGTATTCTTACTTTGATACATGTTCTCTAGCTTATCTTTCCTGTAAGAAAGATTCCCACACCTGACAGATGGTGACAAACCAGTCCCACTGAGCCCAGTGGGGTTAGTCAGGGCTCGGGAGTTAGATGTTGAGTGTTATAGATTACACTGGGTGTAATAGATATATTTTTTACCTGGGCTTGAGGTGGGTGCTTGTTGCGTAGCAGCTCCAGTGGAAAGATGAGATGCTACTGCTTTGGGGCTGGTCAGAGCTGCAGCTCTCTGAGTTGGCTGGGTTTGCTTCTCCCTTGGGTGCTGAGAGAACCAAGCACGGCAGCGCTGGAGGGTGTCATGGAACAGGGCAGGGGACAAACCAAGAGCTGGCATGGCTGGGGGCTGAATCCCATGTCCTCTCCTTTCTGCACTGCTGAATATTAACCAGGGAAAGGATAGGTTATGAAGGTTTCCAAGTAGTGCAAGGGATACACATGTATGAAGTATACCAGATTGAGAAGTTGATAAATATTACCAAAGATGTCTGTAACTTATTTCTCTTTGATGTGCCAGAATGCTTCCTGCCATACACGTTATCTTTGATATATTGAACTGATATTAGAAAGTCTTATGTCTAATCCTTCATTTATGTTGAGCTTTGCAACTAGAAACACTGAATTTTAATTTAAATGAACTCTTTATATTCTTTTAAAAAACCACACTTAACTAGCTGAGCAGAAATGACATTTTTGCCAATCAAGTTTGTGCTTGCCTTTTAAAAATTTTTTCCTGCCAACAAACCATATTGATGTCAGAAAGTAAAAGTTTGCAATTGATGATTTTTTTTTTTGTTCAATAAGTTTAATTGAAATTGTGGAAACATAAGCATAAAAATGCTGGGGAACCTGTCACATAGGGTGGTGCCTTCTCTTGCTTATTTTTGGTGCTTCAGCTACTCCTTTGATGCTCTGAATCACTGCTTGCAAGGCTGAGGCTGAAAAGCCAGGAGATGTTGGACATGAAAAGAGACCTAGGAAAATATCTAAACAGAGAAATCTGCTGACTGAAAAAATCAGAAATTAAGATAAAACTAACAAGCGTCCTGGTCAAACCTTAGAAAATAATGTTGGATGGTGAGCTGAACAACAGTAGCCATGTGTGCTGCTTAAACCATTTGAGTAGAAACAACATTTTCCTTCTTACAGTTTTCTTTGCTGAGGACAGAATGAAAACTTTCCAAACATTTTTGTTTTGATTCAATCAAAAGCTTTGTTCTGTTCTTGAACATAAAAGAATATTTGTAGTATTAACACAAACATAATTTCAATTTAGGAGCCCAGATTTATTAGAACACTTATTTCTGAAAAATCAGAAATACTATGTTAATAAATACTATTTTAGTATAACTTTTTAAGGGATACTTAAACCAAACTTTTCTTGAACTTTTTCTTCTTCAAGGGCAAATGTTCACCTCCTTCCATTGCTGACAGGCTTCTCCAGTTAGCCATCTGCATCAAATTTTTATTCCTATGTCCTTGTGCTCTTCCATTTTGGCATTCAAGCCTGTAAACAAATGTCTTATTGCTGTTGCATCTCTTCCGGCGGGGCTGTAAGAATACTTCCCCATGTGCTCTATAAATACTGGTGGGGAATGGGAGAAAAAACCCACACATTGCTCCTTTTGCAGTGGGAGTAAAGGAAAAGGTTTGTTTTCCCATGCGGTATCCCTATTTTGCCTTCTCTTTCTTCAAGCTCATTAATGAAAGACAGATGCACTTTCTAGACATTGGAAGGGCAGTGAGTCTCCAGAAGAGCAGGAGCCAGAAGAACGAGAATTTCCAAGTTGTTTTCGGCCTTCCCAAACAATTCATAATGCTCAGAGTGTGTCTTTGAGCATTCCAGCTGGAAGAGCATGTTTTGGTATCATTAAGCTGAATTGTGCTAAACCTGTTGTTGCCTCCCGGCAGATAGCAAAAGGCTTTGAGGAAAATTTGTCCAACATTGCTGTGTGTGCTTCCAGCAGGTTGTTACATGGCTTTGATGGATAGGATACAGGTAGGAAAAATCACCATAACATCTGGGAAAGCAAGAATACAGGCAGAGATATTCTTCTGGAAGAAGGTGACCACCTAGAGGTGCTGACAGATGGTGAATAAACAAACTTGTGATTTGATCAACTAATTACGGTTTTGGACCACATAGCGCAGTGATATCAGGCCAAAACTGATCAAGATTTGCTGCTGAGTTGAGAGTACCTGGCACTTTGACTCAACTTAATCTCTGCTGTGTAACTTCTTCCACCTCAGCAATCATGATGGAGGAGAGCGTTGTTCTGTCCCTGACACTTTGTTGTCGTAAATACTGTCACGATGATATCAAAGTGAAAGTCACTATCAAAGGAGGCAGCGAGGTTATTCTTTGAGGAGAGGATATAACTTACACCCATTCTGCCTTAGACAATGATGGATTGCTGTGGAATGTTCAAATAGAAAAGAAACTTTTATCAAGCCATGAAAGGCAATGTGCTAGAGAGTAATAAGGCACAGTGGGGAGGGAGAAAAATCATCATCAGGAACCTTGACTGTCAGAAAGTTTCTGAGAGTAAGATGTGCAATCAGTGTATTTCTAGTCTGTTATGCCTTGTATTTTTAAAATTTAGGGGTTAAAACCAGCACTGCATTATAGGAGAAGAGTTCTGTGCTTGTGGAGAATTACTATGAGATGATTTAATAATCATTATTGAAATCCCTGAGAGTCTTTGACATCTGGGAAATTAAGGCCTGAGGGACTTCATCCCTGAGCTTTGCAATTCTAAAAAGTATGCAGCATTTTTTACTTGTCTTATTGATGGTAACAAATTAGACTTAATCCTGATTTATCTACTTTTCCTGAAAAATCAAGACTTAAAGGAGTTTTTTAATAATATGCACATATTATTAATGAAACTTGATCTACTTAATTTAACATGAAGAATAAAAGTAGACTTTTCTCCTATATGCTTTAACATTCAATGAGGCAAATGGTAGATGCCAGTGTTTGGGGGTAAGCAAGTAATGTTTATTCAAGCCACTTGATTTTCCTGCAATCTATGGGATATGATAATTGCTGCAATTTTAAGATCAAAAAGCCATTTCTATTCATTTGAACACTAATATCTTTAGGGGTTTGGGACTTTCTATTAATCCAAAATGTACAAAGGCTTATAAAAAAGAAATCCCAGAATTTAGCAATGAGTTTGAAGGAGTGCATGAAATATGGTGGTTCTCTGTGTGAAATGAAGATCATGGAGGGTTTTGTCAGTAGGGGTGAATTAACCACACTGGAAACCCATGAATTGCCAATATTGGAATAAAGAAATCTATGTCCTGTGCTTCAATCTAATGGATTGGAAATGGAGGGAATGTATGTACATGTATACAAATATGCAGTTAGAGAATTTAAAAAGCTATTATTGAGAAAAAGCTATTATAGTATTACAAGAAAGTTTCTAATTCTAATGAATGAACTCTTTAACATGCTGGTAATGCTGCTTCATTTAAATTGAAAATAAAAGATTATATGAAAAGAATATTCCCCAAGTGATATCCATGGACTAGAAATAAATGCCATTGGTAGAAGCACTGTACTTTAATCTTTATGCTTTCAAGAATCTGGGCTATAAAATATCTCTTCATTTTTGGGTGTCACACTGGAGAAGTGTCTGCAGCCTTTTCTGGGGGAGGCTGTGCCCAGTGAGGCCACATTGGGTGACAGGACAAGGGCAGGCTGGTCACACTTTGCACTCTTTTTGGTGGCAGTAGCTGTGAAAATGCTTTCTCCTCTAGATGGTCCTGAAGTTTGTCAAGCTGTGGTTTGTGCTCAGTACAGCTTGCACATCCTTCTTGGAGAGCTGTTGTTGTGCTGTGGTTGAGGCAGTCCCTTTTCCATGGTGGTTTGCTGTTGGCCCAGGGCAAACAGACTCTTCAGGGTGCAAATCCCATCCATATTGTGCCACTTCCTGGCACCTTCCAAAGGCTCTGTGAAGGCCCCTGACAGACTTGCCAAGGTGATGTGGTTGGGACTGGAGTCCCTGCTCCAGGCTGCTGGGGACCATAAATACTGTATTTTGTCATGAACATAGTTGCATGGCAGGGCTTTAATATGTGCAGCCTTATATATCTATTTTTAGACAGTCTCTTTTTTGCTGTCTAACAAAAATCACTGGGATTAAACAATAGAGTATTTAATAGAGTTGATAATATTTCCCCTAGCAAGTGCTTTCACTAATGACCACATCCATAGACTCTTATCCTAGATCCTGTATCCGTTGATGTTTGATTACAATTAAATATCTCAAAAATGGACCTCACTCAGCACAACCAGATTATGGATTAAAACAATGAACTGTCATCAAATGAGAGTGAAAGCATGTGCAGCCAAGCCCTTCTAAGGGGATGTTTCTCTGGGTGATACTGCAGGAGTTCACAAACTGTGTATGTTCAAATAGGACAAATTAGCAACCTAAATTTAAAACCAGTTTGCTCATTGAAGTTAACTGTGAATTTTCCACGATATTACCTCATTCTCATCTGCCTATTTGCCAGTATATTAAAATATCAATTGTGTGAAACTTTACTGTAATTTTCTGGTGTCCTTAAGCAGGAAGACTACAGAAATCAAATGCCATTCGTGTTTTCTCTGAATTGGTGGTAGTAAAACCTGAAAGGGTCCTCTTGACTGAAGAGCATTGGAAAAATTAGCCAGAGCTAATCTGGGACAGAAAACATCACAAAAATTTGCCTCCCACTCTAATGACAGCATAAGACCCCAGGGTTTAATGAACTGGGTACCTAAATATTTTAATATGGAAGTTTTCATATTTTACAGATAACTGATGTACTTTTTAATGCCATAAGATTGGGGAGGAAAAAAAAGAAAAAAAGTGCTAGGGAAAAATCCTTGGGGGAAGAGCAACGTATCTGCTAGGCAATTGGAGAGGCTTCCTACTGAGAAGCAACATCTGGTAGGTGTCATACTTTTGATAAATTTTCTAGGAAGCTGTGTCACTACAAAACAATGGCAAATGGGCTTTCCTGGCTATAAGAACTTCCTTTTCAGCTTAGGATAAAGCCTTATAGTCCAAACTGAGGAAAGAAAGAACAGCTGGCAAGGTTTAAAACTTGGTTAACATTGAAAAAGAGGAAGGAATGGGTTCACTTCCTACAGAATGCATCCAAGGGTTGTGGCTGGTGTGTAATACCATTTTTCTGGACCACATGCAACAATTTGATGAATGCATATTTGCATTTTATAAGCTAAAGTTACTGTTCCATGTTTCCTAAATCACTCTGAGTTAAGAGGGTTACATATGGCTGACTTTTAAAGACAGTGAAGCATGAGAAAAAGCGAATAAATGTGATTCTGTGGTTGGTGTTAATTTTTATTATAGAACGCAAAATGAGAGACTGGAGCCTAGAAAGAAAGGTAGATAAAGTGTTGTTTTTATAATTGAATTTTCTTCAAAGGACTGTGCCAATCATGCAACTGGTAAATTGCTATTACCCAAGATGAGTATTCAAGTTCAGTGGTTTGTTGAATTACATCAATTGACTGAATGATTAACTTCCCTGTTTTGTTACCAGTGCATGGTGTAGAGAGTATATGAATGAAAAAATCAAAGATGCCATAGAGTTGATCCATTTCTTCATTTTTTTGGGTGAATTTTATTGTTAGAGAATCAAGTAATTTTAACTTTGAAACTCTAGTGGAGATTTTTGGGAAGAGTTAGTGGGTTTCACTTGAAGCAAAAGACTTTTTATTCTCTGGTAGGAGGCAGCTGTTCTTTAGAAAACCAACACAGAAACTTTACCCAGTAGGTTTCTTACTTTCTCTCCCCCTTTAGCATGCAAAGATGTACAAAAATTAAGTCTAGGAGATATTTTTGTTGCTGCTGCCTTATATATGAAATAATAACACCTTTCCTTAGACTCCTTAGCAAAGTTGTGATCAAGTAGAGGCTGTGCTGCAGGGTGTGAAGAAATGAAGGAGTGCTGAAATCAGGAGCTAAGTCACAGCCCAGATTTCTTGCTGCCTTGTGGTTCCCTTACGTGCTTGTTCTCAGTGGATTCCTGCACAGATATTGAACTGAAAAGCTGCAGGTGTAGAAGCCATAAAATACTTCATGGTTTTTGAAATTGGAAAACATTTAAGAGCAGTTTTATTACATTCTGCGATTTACTTTAGAACACATTTCTGTGGTGCAATATAAATATTTGAAAAACATCAAATGGAAATGAAGAACTACTGGTGCTTGATTTTGAGATGTGTATTTTCTAGAAGTCGAAAACAACTCGGCGCTGGCTGTTCCTGGCATTCTTTTGGGGAGCCAAGATAATGAGAAACACAGAAGGAACAGTCTGGAAATTTTGCCTTTGGATGTTTTGAAAGATAGTTCAAGGGAGTTTTTTGATCTTGTGACCGTTAGGAAGATGTGTGGCAATGGTCTTCTGTCTTCTCTAACCTTCCACACCCCTCAAAATTTTTAAACAATAAAACACACAGCAAAGATGGAATTTTTAAGGGCGGACTGACCAAGGAAAAGATGTTTTTTCTCTGGGTGCATTTTTAACATGGTATTTTAAGAAAATAGGATATACGCCTATAAAGATGATTTTCTAAACTGCCCGGAAATGGTGACATATATCCTTTTTGGGTTTGTTATTTTGTTTTGTTTTGTTTTTTTCAAATTATGGTTCTAGCATAATTCCATGTACTATCAATTAAAAGAGGGAAAAATGACTGGAATTTCCAGGACTGCAACAAAGACGGAGGAATGAATACGTCTACTGTTTGCAAATAGTCTTAAACCTGAACATTTCAGGTGAAGTCACATCCTCCAAAATTAAATGTAAAAACCTTTCATCTCCTTAGGAGCCATAAATCCATACAGAAAGCACTGCCTTCGTGAGCAGGGTTGAAGACATCTGCTCCACACCAGCAGCGCAGGCAGCGAGTGGGATTACAGACATAATGCAATGGCCTAAGAGACCTGTTTAATATGGCTAAGAAAAAAAGTAAAGTATAATTTCTTTTTATCCTCTCATAGGAGTTTAATTAGAGGTTGTGTTTTCTTGAGGCAGTCCTACTACTGGCAGTACAGTAGGAGTAGAATAAGTTGGTGTGAAACTTGCATGGTAAAGAGGGGAAAATATTTTACATCTGTAAAATGTATAGTTTTTCTCTGTAGTTGTTTAAACGAATTTTACTATAAAAATTATCAAGTATTAAAAACTCAGAATATCCTAAAGTCTCCCATCTTTCTTAAAACCAGGTTACAGAAATCTCATTTGGGGGAAGGAAATCCCATCTCTCTCAATATTATTTTGATGAGTTGTTTAGATATGAATTGGAAACTGAAAGGAGGAAAATAAAAAATTTTGGTGATATAAATAATGTTGCAGGAAATTATACAGCCCTTTCTTTTTAGGCTGTGGGGGTTTTTTTATGAGTATTATTGACTTTAATGTTGAAATTAAAGCAAGCAAACAGTTCAGTCATTTGACCATTGTCTGGTGGAGCTGTGAGTTGTGTATGGAGTTTGCAGGTTCAGGGAAAGGTGTTTTGGCTGATGGTGTGGAAAGCCAAACATTTCTGATCAAAACTCCATTAGTTTACTGCTGTTTCCCAGCAGTACAAATATATGATGACCTCACTTTTTATAGGTTTTTGTTTGATTCTGGGGTCATCTTGCTGTTGGTGGGGAAGTCCTTAAAGCATTATTACCATCCAAGCACAATGATTGTGTGACTGCAAAGCAGCAAATCCCAGGAGATGGTGATCAGCTCATTGTTCAGGCTGGCACTGAGGCCTGCAGAAGGCTGCATGCACTTCCCAGCTCTGCCTATAACTTTCCTATTCTTTTATCTTTTTCTCAGAAACTCTCATGCTCGGTGCTGCTCCCACAAGGCTGAGCAGGTATTTTCTGATCCCAGAATGTCTGGCACTTGACACTGCAAATAGCAGAGGAACGGAAATGCTTGTAAGATGCTCTGAGATGCTCATTGCTACCTACGACATCATCATCATAAGCATTGTTAAACACTGGGGAAAACCATGCTGCATTTAAAAATAGCATGGCAGACAGGACACTCATTCTTCCAGCCAAAACAAGATCAGAGAGATGCAGATCGTGAACTACCTTATGATTCATCCGCAAAGCCTAATATTAATAGTTCCTGATATTTTGTAATTTGTTCAAACTTTGCTTTTAGAGAAAATTTATGTGTGGGTGCCAGATAGATTCTGCTGCTCATTGCAAAAGTGGAGTGCTCTGCTTTGTATTGCCCTGGTTAGGTCATTTCTACTTCTTAGATCCATATGGTAGTCTTTAAAAATTAAAAATCTTCCTGAAGAATAACTTTTAAAGTAAACTTTCACAGATGGGTTTTGGTAAGATGTCAACAAACATGACCTTTCAATCTCTAGTGCAAATGGCAATAAAACCCGAGCCTATCTAATCTGCCTGCAAATAGCTGTAGCTTCACTGATCTAGTCTAATCAAAGGAACAAGCCCACAGGGGTTTAAAGGATTTCTTGCTGTTGCTGCAGCCATTAATTTAATTGCTAGAGTACAGTGAACTCTCAGAGTACAGTAAATGTTTGGATCTGCAGGGAGATAAACAGCTGAACCCTTGGAAATAAAATCTAAAGCAAATAGGGTTTTCTCTGCAATTAGTGTTGTCTTAAAGTATGTTTTAAAAGCAGGCCCCAGTAGAGCTGACAGGAGTTATCATCTGCGTTTCCATGTGATGTACCACTGGTTATTCCAACATGTCCTGCAGTAACTCCAGTGAATTGGCTGAAACTGCAAGTGGAATGCTGAGAGATAACGTGTGCCAGTAGTGCACGTGGGGGTGGAACACTCACTCCATCATCTGCCTGGCTGCTGCCATCCTTCTCCTCTTAAAATTATAGTCTCCATTTTGAGATGCTTTCCCCCCCTAAGGACAAATTTTCAAGGTGCTACTGCACTTTTAATTACATCTGAAGGTAATTACTATACAGGGCAGTGCTTAAATTATTAGGGGAATGTAAAGAACTGATGATATGGAGGAAAAAGACTTCCTCTTGAACAGACTCTTAACTGTGCAGGTCTAAAGTGATTCCACATTGAGGAAGGTGTCTGAATTTTAATTTTATGTCGTGCTTCTCAGGACGGCGATGCCTTCCTTTCACTCCCAAGGATATTTTGCTTTTGGTATTAATATTAATAGAAGCATGGCTTTAGCAATTGTTGTATAAGTTGTCTTTTTGTTTTAATGAAGAACAGAAAATAAATATTGTTTTCAGGAAAAATTGTTTCTCTGTAAAAGTCTGTGAGCAATTTACTGGTCAGCAAAGTTGGGTGCTTTCCCTTTTGGCAATGCACATTCCCACTTATGGAATGATGAATCGATTTCATTTAATAATGAGAATTGGCTTGAGGCAAAGCCAAGCTTAGAATAAAACAAAAAAGATCCTTATTGGGTTAGAGTTTAAATTGCCCTCTAGCTGCTCTCCATCCCAGCTCTAACAGAGTTCCTTTTGCTGCCCTCTTGCTGGCAGATGCAGGACTGGGGAGTCTGTCCAGTCTGTGGAGGTCATGGGGCAGAGGAGGGTTGTATGAAGATGCAAGTTATCCTCATCAAAAGGAGTTGAATTTAAAGTCATTTGTGGCTGGAAATGCAGAATTCCAAGTACAGTTGTAGATTCTTAAGGTGTTTGTGTGAGATTTTCAGATGTTTAGATGAGCAAGGACTTATATTCATGATTCTGAATTCAAATTAATTGGTGAGTAAGAAATACTGCAGGTTTAACTTAGCTGTAGCTTCAAGTGCTGCCAAATATTTAGGAGACACAAACCTTTTCATTATACCTTTTTAGTAAGGAACATAAGAGTACAGGTATATAAAGGAATGAATGTGTCTGTTTTCTTTTTAATGGAAAATTGAAGACCCCCTTTTGGTTTCCCATTGTCAACCACAATCCCCCCTGGCATTTTCTCCTAATGAAGGACAGGCAGTTTAGTGCTTCCTCCCAGCTCTGCAATGTCATGTGGGTCATCCCTTGTCATCCCTTGCCATCTACCTTAGGCAATTTTATGAAATGTGTTTCTCACTGGGCTTGGCTAATCCAGAGGAAGTATTAATGAGAAGGTTAAAAAAAACTGCCTAAAAATTGTCAGGTTTATTTATAGATCAAATGTGACCACTGAAACACAGGAAATCTCTAGGGAAAACTGGTATTACCTGACTCTAACAGCTTGATCCAAATTAGAGTCTTTTACAAACGCACACTTGAAACAACCCCTGCCTTGCCAGCAGAACCTCCCCTGAGTGGAGCCCTCCATTGATTCAGGCACGTTTTTCTTTAATGCAAATGACTTTCCAGTGTAGTTATTCAATGAGCAGCATTGCATCAGCAGGTCCCAAAGTGGGGCTTGGCAGCTTTTTTTGCAGCACTGTGCAGTTCTCAGGGGAGCACACTTTGTGCATCAGATGTGTCACACTCTCTGTGAGCAATGTTAGAGCTAAGGATAGGCTTTAAGCAGTGTTTAGGCACTAAAGATGCAGCTGACTATCCAACAATTTCAAAGTTGCTTTGGTGAATATTAATTTTTAATGAAGACCTTTCATAGTTCTGTCTGACCACAGCCACCATTTCTAAGAAGAGAAACACAAAGTGCCATTTAATGCCAATTGGTGACTTTTAATCCATGGTGTGTACTTGCTTTTTGTTTGTGTTGCGCTGCTCCAGAAGGGAACAAATTTCTATATGCTGACATTGTAATCTACGCCTACACTATCAATGCACTTAAAATCAGTGAAGTATAGAAGTAAAAAAATTCCAACAGTGCCCTCAATTTTTTAAAAAAAGGTTTGCTCAGGCATGCAGTAATTAAACTGTTCATGACTGCATGTAATTACATCAGTATGTACACAGTCCTGTTTCTGTAATTTGGATCATTGGAGGGCAAAGTGTCAAAATCTCTGTAATGATGTTTAATTCCATTTTAACATTTCCTAGAGGAATTGCTTTGAGTCTATTTTCAAACCACAAAACTTAGGAAACCCCTTGAAGTTTGTGGGAATTATGTAAGTTACAGCTACTTTTCTGGATTGGTTTGATCATGCAGTCATTAGTTGTCATACCTTCTGATCTGTCTCTTTGATTCTAACAAACTGGCAGGACTTGGAGTAACCTAGTTCTTCCACATTTTTTCAGCACTTTTAGGAGCCCAAATATGGGCTTTAGTTTTAACGCAAATACATACTTTCATTCTTTTAGTTTTTAATCACTCTGCAGAAATTTTATGTGTTGGTGTGATTTTTTGCAATAAAATACAGTATAGGTATTGCAATTGGACTCTTTATTGAAATCTGTAAAATAATCTAGTGTAGATTTTATTGTTCATGCTGTGCTCTAGTTCTGTTTAAAAACGAGAGGGATGTATTTAAAAAAAAGATGTATCTTGAGAGCTATAAATATACTTGTGGGTTTTTCCTGCTCAGTTAAGATTTTTTCACTTTGCAGAAATGTTTTTAAAAGTAATTATATTCCTAGAATAATAATTCAGAAGGTTTGAGATTAATTACTACTGTGTTGCCATTAAGTCTCAAGATATTTAAAGACACTCTTTCTTATAGTTGGATTCATCACATGAAATAAGTAACTGCAAGGTTTCTTAATAGAAGATTTAATCTTGGTTGCTCATAAGAGTGACCATTGAATTCAGTAAGCTTTGAATCAAGATGTAAAAAAGGATAAAGAACTGCACTGAATCTTACTGGACATGAGGTTGAGTCTCTGCTCTTTCAGTGACCATCTTTGGTGCTGAAAAGATTTTTGCCTCTTCCTCTCTCATTTTCTGTGTTTCAGCACTAGTGACACTGTAATCACAGCCACTGAAAGCTCCAAGAACTCAGATTAGGCTCTGAAATGACGTTGTGGGAGAAGTGGCAGTTTCTCCACGGATGATGGAGTGTGCCTAAAGCAGCAGGAGGGCTAATTAGGCAGAATCTGTGTCTCCGTTTCTCCATATACCAGGGCAGAATAATTGTTCCGCTTCCCGCCCATGTTTTTAAAAATGTGCTCATTAAAATGTAACCTTTTTGAGACAGACTCTCCCTTATTATACATGAAGCATAATAAGGAGCTAATTTTAGTATAAATTAATAGATAAATTAATAAATAGTTTGGGTTTAAACTACGAATAAAATTAGTTAATTTTTGAAGCAGACGCATGCTTACTGTGGAAGCCAGAGAGATATTTTGAAATCTGTATACAAAGGTTTTATGTTTAAAAGTGCATAAAATACCAGTTGCCATTCTCATCAAGAAGAAAAGTTATCTAATGCCAGGTAGCTTGATTCCTTCAAGAACACTGGTAGCTCTCCAGAGCTCTGTGTATAATTGGCCTCTTGGGTTGTCTGTTTTGTTTTTTGTGTGGTGGACAGGGTGAACATGATGCCCAATTATTAACTAGCACAAGCCAACAGACTAATCACATTTAAAAAAAATCTTGATGCCTTTCCCAGGTTTAATAATGGTATCTGTTTGTTGTATGTTGGCTCCTAGGGACACAACCTGGAACTCAGGAGTGCTATTAAACTAATTACAACACAGACCAAAACAGGTTCTTGGCCCAAACAGATGAGAGTGCAAAATATACACAAATTGCATATAGTTCCTTTAATAGTGGTGTGTATGAACAGTAAATGCCATTTGTCCCTGCCCTTTCTATTTACGGAACTTTACACATATAAAGACAAGAAAGGAAAGAAAATTACTTTCCCCACCAGATTTGAAAGGGAGGGACAAAGCAGTGCTTATGGAAAGACAATTTATTGTCTAAGTGCCAGGAAGAGGTTTACTATTCATTTACTAGAAGTCAGCGTCAAAGTGGACACGAGACACTGCTGGACCAACAAGGCTTCCCATATTCCTTGTAAATGTACTGTAAAATGTGCTAGCAACTTGTGATATGAGACAGGATGGCAGGTTTCAAATGCCAAGAAATCACTGAAATGCCTATTGGCCACAGGAAGGAAAATGAGATAGCATGGGCTTTTAAAACTTGGAAAGGTTTTGTCTGCCAGGCTTGGAATAATCAAAGAGTTTATTTCATAGTAACATACTAGACATACAAGAAGGCAAGAAAGCTTTTGAAGACTTTATAAGGAATATTTAGCACAAAATAAGGAGTAGATAAGCCAAGTATCCCAGGAAGAGAATAATTAGAAGAAAGCCAGCAGTCTAAAGACAAACAATTCGAAACTGGCATACATCCAGCTGCTATAGAGTCAGATTATTCTAGGGCAAGAAATATACCACTGTATACTGAAATTACAGTCAGCTTATCTGAAGCAGCAGCTTGTATCCAGGCAGTGTGTGGTGTTCTGTTCTGAACAAACAGAAACCATATCTCATTGGCAGAAGAATCAAAGATAAATTCGTGTGCAGAGGTGCCACTCTTCAGGAATTATGTGTTTCAACAGACAAATTCTTCAGGATGCTGATACTGTATATATTGGGGGGATAGAGAGAGAGAATTTTGGGGTTAGACAAACACCATACAGCTGCTTCAAGAGTGCATTTTGTAAAAATCTTAAAATGTTTTCTGAGAGAAGATTTTGTTTTCAGCAGTATTACCTGGCATAGAGTGAGGTCTTGGGGAGATTTTGGGGGAGCTGGCAGCAAATTTACACTATTCCAGACTGAACCTAAGGAAACACATACTCTTAGTGGTCTCATAGAGAAGTTCATTATTCACTTGAAGAACAGGTTCAACAACATGAAAGCAGCTCTGTTCCCCCTCTGCTGCTTCCAAAGAGAGCTTCTGATGTGATGCTTCCAAATATATTTGGCCTCTGACCTCAAAGTAAGATTGACATTGCTCTTCATATTGTCAAGAACCTTCTTGTATGGCTGTGGGGAAGGTGAGAAGAGTTATAAGCATGTGGTTTCAGCTGTGTGTTACAGGTAATAAAGGCTACAATACTGCTCTGGTTGTGTTTCTTAAGCTTTTTCCAGATTTTTATTATTTCAATTCTTAAAATACAAACATCAATTTATAATATGCAGAAAGGTGGCTGAAACAATCAATATGGTACAGGGTCTGATGGTTTAAAAAGGATGGAGCATGGCATTATGGATGGGAGGAGGCTGAAGAGAACATGATGATTTGCAAACTTCGTAAGAGGCATGGCAGGTCTTAAAAAAAGTTAAAAGCACATATTTTCTTCTCTTCACTTCATGCTGAATATCCCTATCCACAGCCTTTCCTCTAGACTTTGACCTGAATGCTGCATATGGTGTTCCTGGAATTTCTCCTCACACAGCATTTCAGTGCATTAATAAATCCACACTATGCATTCCCTGTTCCCCCCACCCTCCCCCTTGTCCTTCTGTTTCTGTTCTTTGAAGTAACACCAATGACAACATTTTTTAACAAAAGGTCTAAAATAAAGTTGTTCCAGGGGTACGTTCTCTCTCTCCCCCACCACCTGCTCCTCTACAAGGCAGTTGCTTCCTGCAGAGCATGTCAGGAGCAGCAAGCTTGCTGTCAGGTACAGGCGTTCCCTGGCTCTGTTAGTCCTGCAGCCACAGACAGCACATGTTGGAAAAGCACATGCCACATCACCAAACTGCCTTCCCTCAGGGTCAGCTGCAAGGCACTTTTATGTGAGTTTGTTTTCAGCTTGTTTTCCTTTCTTGCTGTGACTGTTTCTATTTCACATGATATCCTTACAGGCAGTACTTTAATAGCTAATAGACAAATGGCCCATTCTCAGAAATTATTCCTGTATTTGAGAGCATTTTATTTAAATATGACAATTCTATCATTGTTTTCCCAAAATGACAACTCTGTAGAGTCCTTCTTTCTCCCATGTCAACTTTGAAAGCTTTAATTGTAATCTCAGCAGCAGGAAACCTGTTCCAATGCAGTCAATGTAAGAATATCTGTCATTCTGTAAATCACTTTAATAACAGGGGCTTTTTGATTTACAGTAAGTAAAGCTATTATTATTACTACCAGAAAAATTACACATGTCTTATTTGCTGGACACAGCTTGTCATGCTGTGTGAAGTCCAAACACAGCTAATGAAGACTGCAAGGAAGAGGAGTGCCATTCCTTCTGAGATAACTCAATCTCTCCTATTTCTATAAATGCAGAAAACCTAGAACAAGACTGATATTGCAAAGTCTGTCAGGAGTTAGCAAATATCAGAATAAAAATAATTTTTACAGGTTTTTTTGGATCCTGAGTATACATGCCAACTCTAATTACATCATCAAACTATTTCTTGCTTTCAGATCTCTGCATCTCTCAGTATGCAGAAACAGCGGTGGAAGCTTCAGGAGCAGCTGTTGGGAGTTTTGCTTGCTTGCATGATTGAGTATATGGCCCTAGTTTTTATACACTGTACTAGGACTGTCTGCAGTGCTATGTGCTTTATAGACTTTCCTGTGACACTTATCACATCTGCCTGTATGTACTTCACAGAAATAATGAACTTCTGCTCACACTATCTCTGCTGAGAAATGATGTGATGGCTTTTATGCCCATTTGTCTTCATAGGTGAGCATAAATATCAGCTAATTTGGGGAGCCCAATCTGAGTCATTATTTTTCAGAGCTCTGTTTTGTGTAGCCTGGTAACATACAAAGTTCATCTCTTCATTTATTTGCAGCTATGAGAAATCAGGACCACACCAAACGAAGGAATATTGAATAAACAAAAATCTGAAATAAATTACTTACACCATGCAGGGCTTATTTCTGTTGCCCTTTTCTGGATAGGACACAATCGTCCTGTGCCATTCACTTTAGGTGGTCTCTGTCCTTTTCTCTCATGTCCCTTGGCTGTCTGACTGGATTTTTCCTCACTCAATCTTTTTCTAGGTCTTCACACTTAATTCCTCTGTTTTCCTTTCTCCACAACTAATTCTCTTGGTCTCTGAGCTCTTAGCAGGATGAAGAGGTTTAACTGTTTATATTTTTGTGCCGCAAGGTGTACTTTTACCGCTTGGTTCAATTCTCCCCTCTGGTTTGGGCCAGTTTTTAGTGGCACAGAACCAAGGAGTTCTTCCAGCCACAAGAGGTGTGGTGAGGGTGATGTACAAGCAATTGCACCTCGTGAGAGATGTGTGGGGAAAAGAAACCTGTGGATGATTTTTAAGAGCAGAGCCAGTCCTTTCATTGAGCACTGAGAGCTGTGAAAGCATCAAACCTCAACAGAGGGAGGCTGTGTGGTGATGCAGTTATTTGACTGAGGGTGTTGGAAAGGTAATTTCCCAGCTGGCTTTATTGCACATCCAAATGGAGAGGATTTTTGACAAAGATGCCCAGTGAGCTCCTTCTTCCCACTGCTCACGCCTAAAGTGCAGGAGGGTAATCAAGGAAAAGGTCACCAAACCTTTATAATGGGTAAAAGGAAGTTATTCACCATAAAAGCCCACTGACCAAAATAGCCCCAAAGGGTGGTTAAATGCCATCTGCTTGCAAACAATGGTGTTGGGCATTCAAAGAGGATTTAGCACAATAATGATCCACGTGCAGAAGTGCAGCACATTTCTAACAGCTCTTTGCTGAAAAGCAAATGTTCCAGTGCTTTTAAAATCTTTTTTTGCAATGGGGTTGGTGGGCAGTGCCAGTTCCTTTGGGCTTGATGCTGGAAAGGTCTGGATCCATTAATTCAGGGACTACTGTATAAAGAATTCCTGCACTTCCAGTGAGGTATCAGGACTGTAAAGTTAAATATTTTATTACAGTATAAAATCTAGAAATTGGTAGTTTGAGGAACATGACTGAATCGAGCATTTTAATATAGGCTTAGTGTCATAACCATTAATTTGTTAAAAAGTGATAGATCTTTGTAAGCACAGTTCTGCTGGATGTGTTGTGTAGTACTGTAATTGTACATGCTTCTCTAGAATTGGGATGTGAATCATATTTACCTGTGGAATAAAATAATTCGATTAGTGAATGTATACAAATAGTCCATTTTGCAAAACGGTCTATACGACAATAAAGCTTGGATTTAATCTCTTTGTTGCAGAATGCACATTCTGGTTTGTCAGTGCATATTGGACAGTAAATCAATCTTCAGCAAAGATCTGCCTAGGATTTTTATTCCTTAGTAAATTCCTGCAGCCACTGTGATATTTAACACCAGGATGGGCAGAGCAGGCAGCCAGAGTCACTGGCAGGGCTTCTGCCAACTTTCTCTGTAGCCCTTTGTGAGCTTCACTGCAAACCTCTGTGTTCACGTGTGTGTGTCTGTGGAAAGGAGGGAAAAGAATTCCAGAGTGTATGTGTATGTGCGTGGTCAATTTTCAAAACACCATGCAGGAAATTGGCAGCATTATTTTGATAGAGGAAAAGCTTCTGGAGAAATACCAGTATGGTGCTTGGTTTCTAGGGTGCACTTCATAACCTTTGATTATATCACTTTAGGGTTTTGGTGCTTGTTTTTTTTTCATTTCTAAATGAGGATTAGTTCTAGCACACTTGTTACTTTGCATATTAGTTGCTTAACTCATCCTGATATAGAAAATCTAAAATTTTGATTTTATTTTCTGACTCTGTAATTGCAGGAAACAAATCATACTGGGCCTTTATAAAGGGAAGCACTATTTAAAATAAGTTTAAAGTAAAATTGCTGATCTTGAGTGTCATAAAAATAGCTGGTCACGTTACAGGATGATCCTCTGTAACTGAGATGTAAAATTCATGGGAATGATGGGAAGTAATTGACGGTCAAACCCAAAGTTCTGTACTTCCCTCTGGCCTTTTCTCAGTGTTTTTGCCCATTTTAAAAGTGACTGGCCAGAAGGCTCATCTAGGGACCATTTTGTTAGATTGTAACCAGGAGATTGCTGTCTGTGTTGTATTTATTTGGTAAGAAAAATGTAACATTAATCAAATATTTTTTGGAAATGACTGTTCTCTATAGTGAGAATACTGAAGAAATAACTGGGATTGGGAGGAAATTTAGATGATAAATTAGCTGAATGCTCATATGGTATCCTCTAGCCCACTGTTCTAAGTGATCCTGTGTGCTTTTTTTATCTTAAATGAGGTGGGATTGGTTTTACTGTGTCTGTAGATGTGATTGTCTTTGAGAAGAGCATCTGCATTTATTTCTTACAAATTGCCAGTCACAAATTTTATCTGCTGCTCTAGTTTTGCATATAAACAACTTTGGGTTTTCTCCCTATAAAAACACAAGAGGATGATGCAGCTTTTTGAGCTACATTGTGCAAAGAAACAGATCTATGCAAGGTTTAAACAGGATAAGCTAAATAAAATGACCCTGTCATGAGGAATTTTGAGACAGTCTTAATTATATTTACAAAAAATGACAGAAGTATTTTTAAGTTCTGATGTTTTAAGTGCCCAAAATGCTGAACTGACACACACACAAGTTTTACTTTTAAAAATAGACAGTTATTAAATTTACCTTCATTTTAACAAATTAATAGCTGCAATGCAGAAATTAATTTCCTAGTTCTAGAACTTGATTTAATTTCAAAAAAAGGTCAATATCTTTAGAAGATACATGCTGTAACATTCTCCTTCTGTATGTTTTCTGAGTTAGAGCTTCTCGGTGCATGTAAATATATATGTTTTTCTCATTACTTGTTTTTCAGTGTATGAATATACATATTTATAAGCTCTTGTAGCTTTTCAACTTCTTCAATAACGGTAAAAAAGCATTGCTAGTAAGTAAATCTCTATAAAGCAATGTTTTGCTTGCTTCTTTTCCTTTAATAAGATTGTGTGCGCTCTTATTGAAAATCCCTACAGGATAAGTTTGGAGCTTTGTGTATCTGCAAGCACTTCAGAGCATTTCAGGGAGCAGCTCTGCAAGACCTCTGCAAGAGGACCCCCAGCCCCTTCCTTGCACTGGGTATGACCATGATTAAGCTGCAGTCTGCTTAGGTAAACACTGTAACTGTCTCAGCACCTTTGTTCCCTCCTGGAGGTGTTTTCTGTGGCTGAACATTCTGAAGTAATCATTTGAGGAGAGAGAAGGACTAAGTTCTTGCTCTGGGGAGGGTTCCAGAGAATGCAGCAGAGCAGCACTAACTGTGAGACGGACAGGAGCCCACAGCCAAGTGCTCTCTGATCATCTCCAGGGAGTAAAGGGAGGCAAGTGACCATGGATTCATGGGCTGGTGGAAGGGCATTTTGAGTTCTGAACTGTACCATTAAAAGGGATCTGGCTCTACCTTCAACTTTTTTGAAGCAGGCTCTTGTTTTCTCTTTGTCTTTCTTATGGATACCCACAATAAATATTTGATGTCAGACTGAATTAACCATGTTGTGCTGAACTGAGGAAATGTTGTGCCGTTTCATTGCGGTCTGATGGGGAAAAACAAGATAAATAATGGAATAACTTAATCAAAAGCAGTTTGGGGTTCTTTAGTGTGTTTGCTTGGATTTTTTGTTGGTTTTTTTGGTCTTTTCTTTACTTTCTAGTTTCAACATTCAGCCAGAAAAGCAGTTATTGACACTATTCCTCTTTTTATGGAGTCATGAAGTGATTTGTGACCCAGCTCACTTGCAGGGTGCGTTCGTGGTGCAGCAGCCTCCTGTGGATTGCTTGTGTCAAAAGTGTGGGCGAGAAGGCAGACTGCACAGAGTTCTTGGGTTTAATGTGGTGCCAGTGTACTTCGGGATGGGAAACATGGAATCTTACCTTTTTGATTTGTTTTCCAAGTAACCCTGCCCTGTGCATTCGTATTCAGACCTGTGAGTTGCAGTACTGAAATCCAAGATGGTTTCAGAAGTGGTGCCCAACTATTTTTTCCATGCTGTGTACCAAATAGTAGCCAAGCCATTAAAAAAAAAAAAAGCATGAAAATTGTGTATTTTGTATATTGACCGTAATAAAATCTGTTGCTATCAGGAAAAAGAAAGGAAAACATAATTACTTCAATGCACGAGGATGTGCAGTCACTTAATGTACTTCAAAAACATTCTCTATATCTTCATTTATCATCATTAGAATGCATTTCCAAAAGAGTGAATTTACCTTTATCAAGTTGTGAAAGGCATTTGCCTTCATGCATCCTTACCCATGTAAATTAAAACATTTTACTTTGATATTTTTGATAAATACACATGTGCATTATTCTTCATAAAAGTTTAAGTGACAAAATATGGATTTGGGAGTTGGGAGTTTGGGAGTTGGCAGTTTTTTAAACTAAAAATAAAATAAGCAAAATTGAAAGTTTTATATAAAAAGACTAGGGCCAAAGGGAAAAAAAAATCAAATATTGGACATGGAACACTAAATACAGAATAACAGTGTGCTCTATGCACTAGATTTCAGCAGTAGGAAATGATGCATTATATATTTTGAATAATTTGCACAGTTTAAGACTATATTTTAAGTAAAATCAGTATCCAGAGTCCCAGCAGGTATAAATAATTGTGCTTCTATTTACCTTGAGATACTTTTGTCATCTGACAAAAGGATTATGGAAGGGGAGAGCTGGTTGCAAGTAGAAAGTTTTCCAAAGCAAGGCTGGATGTGTTGGACATCATCTCCAGAGCTGTGCAGCGTCTCATGTGTGGCTGCAGACTGGAATTGTTTAACCTACCAGTTTACCCTAAAATCCATCAAAATATGAGGAGAGGGTTTTCAATTCTTGTAGACACATTTCTGTATTTTGTATGTTAAGTTTGGTGTTGAGCAGCAGAAGGTGTTTGTGGTTTGCATGTCAGTCTCTCGTGGGCCTGGCAAGAAGCCACATGCAAGCTGATGCATCCTGAGCCTCAACAGAAGTGATAAACAATCAAAATAAACCAAAAATGCCTCTGTCTGCACAAGCAGCTTCTTCCTGCAGAAGGCTGGAAGTGATGAGTGCTGACATTTCTCCTCCTCGCGTTTTTGCAGAAGTACCATTGGTTAAAACCAGGCACACAAGCTGCGCTAGGTATCGAGTACATTCCTTGTTTTCATGTCCTGGGGATGCCTGTGGGCAAAAGAGAATATTTTCTATTTTTGAGCGTGATTGCTCTTTTGCTGCTTAGGGAATATGAATTGCAACTGCAAAATGAGGATGCTGTTAAGATGAGCAGGTACATCTTTGAGAAAGTGCTGAAAGTTTAAAGTGGGCAGGCTGGGTTCTGTGAATGAGCTGACAATTTTGGTTGTGTTTTGTAGGTAGCTGCAATGGGGTAACCATGTTCTGCAGGGCTTTTTCCATGCCTTTGTAACTAGTTCTCCTTTTTTTAATCTGTCCAGATGGATTTGTCACCTTTGCTCTCAGTCTATGACTTTTCCAACTTTATGATCTGTTCAGTAAAATCTCTGTTTTCCCCGACAGATTTTGATCCAATTTAGAATTTTTCTATCTTCCATAGAAAGGAGAAATACCCTTTGTTTTCTGAAACATGCATGCATATAACAAATGGTATGTTTATTTTATCCTGTCCTGTAACATTTGGTGCTCAGTGACGTTTGAGGCAGGTTGTGTCTGCTCTGCAGTAGGTTACTTCTGAGTGCTGCTTCTGCCTGATGGAACATTTCTATTTCATTACCTGTTTTCAGTGTTGAGACAGGATTGTTTT
This sequence comes from Acanthiza pusilla, assembly GCA_036630365.1. Lineage (NCBI taxonomy): Eukaryota > Metazoa > Chordata > Aves > Passeriformes > Acanthizidae > Acanthiza > Acanthiza pusilla. Next base: position 8,202,057 of record JAXCHO010000001.1, read on the forward strand.
TTTGTTTGGTCTTTTAAAATTTTTTTAAAATAACTCTTTTGTTTGCTGCTTCCTATTCGTAGCCAGGTTTGTGCCTTGTGTATTTTCTGTGCCTGATATGCCCATGATTTTCACTGAGGTAAAATAAACATATTTGATTTTCCTTAGCTTGCAGTTCCTCTCCTGTTGGCCCCTCTGAAACCCGAGCTTTCAATAAATGACATGAAGGACACACAGTTCCAGTGGCATCTGTGTCTTTTCAAAGATTGAGACTGATGCCAGGGAGCACCAGGTCATCTTCTTCACTGCTCATTTTTGTTCCTTTTTATTTTTTTTTCTCCCTCAGCAATGTTTGCAGCCCGTTTTATTCAATTTTTCTACCACTTTTTCTTCATTCTGTTTCCTGTAAGGCTAAATCAGCCTGTCCTACAGGTTACAGCAGAGCTTCAGAGTTCCCATCACATTGCAAAGCTTCTGTGAGATGAACTGTGAACAGCTTCCAGCATTCCCCTGGCTGCTGAAAGGAGCTGGGTAGCTCTGATACTCCATAAAGGTTGACTTTCAAAATTGTGAAAGGGAATGAGGGTTCTTTTTATGAAATTTTAAAAAATTGGCAGCATGAGAATCTATTTCAGACCATCCTTGTCATTTTTTTTTTACTTCATAAATATATGTATTTACTAATGAACTGTGTTTTCTTTCTGCTAGTTCTGTCCTCCAACCAAATCAGCATGGTCCTTATTAGTCTTTGCTTTCTTTGAAAGCAACATCTATATTCTACTTTTTGCCATTTTCCCTTTGTTGTGTCACATCTACAAGCACATAAACTTGTCATGCTCCCTAATCAAAAGCAAATTTTAAAACCTTTTCATTTAGTGGAATATATAAATTTATTTTTCTCTCTTTTAAAAAAATTCAAAATATGTCTATTTCAGGTAATGTGGAAAGATGAAATGCAGGATTAAAAGACAACTTTTCTGGCATGACCAATTCTTGCTTGTTTCTGATATGGGTGCAAGTTAAATATTGCCCATAAAATTGCTGCCTCGTGTTTCTCCTGCAGATGCACAATAATGATGAAAAAGAGCTTTCTCTATTTCTGTATTACCGCTGTGGACTGTTTTGTAGCTCTGTGTATTTATAGTGACATACATGCTGTGCAACAATTAATATTTTCATAAACACGAGGATAAAAAGAAGAGTTTCTCATGATTCAGGGTCAGGGATAATGGTGAATGCTGAGCAGCTTTTTTAAAGAAGCAAATGAAGAGGACAAGGACTGTGCTGATCCCTTGGCCAGGCTGGGTCCTGCAGGTGTCAGACTCAGAACCTGTGGTGGGAGGTGAAATAAAGATTAGGTTTGGACTGATGACATGAAAATCTCACTCCTTCCACTAGAGCTTGAAATTGCATCTTTTTATGTTTCTATGATCCATTATTTCTGAATGGAACACATGTCTCGGAGCATCCTGCACTGTCACAAAGATCTTCCTGGAGGTGTGAAATGAATCTGTGCAATGTCTGTGTTTACAGACAATCTTTAAAATATTTCTTCCCTTTTCTAACTACAAGCTGTTAGCATGGGGAAAAGTGTCCAGGTTTTGAAGGGACAGCAAATCTTCTATAAGTGAGAAAGCTAATATTACAATAATAATAATAATGTAATTTTAAATCACAGTTCTACATCTTGATGTGATACAAGAAAGGGAAAATTAGAAATATGCTGGAGTAAAGAAGTTGCCTGTGAGGGAAGAGAATGATAACAAATATAGTGCATATATAGCTGAGGGAGAGAAGTGATTTCAGAGTTGTTAGTAAATATGTGGATATATAATGTACTATGGAAAGGGGAAATAGAAATATTAAGCTGAAAATGATAGTCTGAAGAAAAGAAAAATATTTTAATGACTTTAATATTGGCTGCATTTAGGAAGTCTAGATGAAATACAAATACATATGGCTTTATGATAGTAGTGTGATTTATTTCGTTTCCTGTGTTATATCCTTGCATATGCAGTTCTTCCAGAAAAAAAAAAAAAAAAAGTGGAAAAAAAGATCTAATACAAGACATGGTTTTGAATTTATAAAAGAAATTAATTTTCTTTAAATATGTGCTGTTTAGCTGTTTTAAGAAATGTATAATTTCAGAAAATTAGAATTTTTTTTTTAACACAGCAAAATTAACTATGACTGTAGCCACTCTATTCTTTTATCCTTCCTTATAGTCTATTCTGTCCAGTTATTTCATGGCCTGAAAAAGGCATGAAGAAAGGAAGAACAGACAGTCCTGATTGTAGCTGGGTCAATTCCAGTGGTATCAAGGGATGGAATGCATAAAGGGAGTAAGAAGAGATAAAAATGATTGGATATGACATTTAGGAGACTAAAGAAATACTAGAATAATCATAAGCAATATAATGGTTGCAAGAAGTGAAGTCTTTCATTAGATCAACTTATATTGCTGGGAAAAGAAAAACATTTCTTGAGACAGAAGCATGTCTTCAGCTCTTTAGTTGTGGTCCACTTACTCTCTCTGTGGCCTGATATACTTTGTATGTCCTTCTCCCTTAGTTTTTGCACAGTATCATTCAACTTCTAGCTTTGTTCAGAACTCATCTTCATTTCCTGGCTTAAGAAATATAGTGGCTGGTTGGAATAAATATCTCATTGCAAGGTGAACTGGCTGCGAGATACCTGATCTGGTAGGTATTTATTGATTGATTGATTGATCGATTTACTTATTTTTCATAGATTTTGCATGTGTTGTCTTAAAGTTCAGAAGAACAGATTGAGAAATTTTTTGTCAAATGCAGAAATTTCTTCTTTCGTTAGGATGAGGCAAGAAGGGGCCCACTAACCCTAAATTGTTACCAATAATGTAGTTCTGAACCTCTCCTTTCCATGTGAGGCACAGCTGTATAACATGCTGCTGGAGCATCGTGCTTTTAGTCTTATTTAGGTTGTGACCTCAGTGATTTCAGTGCATAGTGTCCCACTGTCTGTAAAAAATTCAACTATGGTAGCCTTGTGTGTGAAATTAGGCACTTGGTACCCAGATCCTTCTTTTGCATTTTGGATCTGCACAAAATCCCTTTGCAGGTAAAGGCATTTGTGCAGAATGCAAAGAGCTGCGTGCGCTCGTGACGAGGGTGAGATGCACTTGTGGTGCTCCCATTAAGCACTTGCATGGTTCAGTGTAAGAAAGTTTTGGGTGTAAATCTCTAGCAAATAATATCAGTGGATCTTAGTGTAGGACTGCCCCTGCAGGGCAGTGCAGGTGCCCTGGCCTGGAGAGTGCTGGGGAGCAGCAGTGAGTGTTGCTGACACTCCTGAATCTGTGCCCTGGGGTCACCAATGCCACACAAAAGATGTGGACACACCTTATCTAATAGCCCGTCCTCACCCTGGGTGGTGGCAAGCGATCTGTGGGGCATCTCTTGTGATCAGATATCCAGTTTACTGAGCAGAAATTGTGGTGTTTGTTAGGAATTGGTGTCCCAGAATACATTGTAACCATCAGAATCTCTTCGTTCATGGACTATGGCGTTTATTGATAGCAAAGTGCAAGGTTGTTTTTAGATGTAGAGCAGTGCTAAGACTGGTGTGAAAACTGTTAGTCTAAACAGTGAGAGGGTCAAGTTTACCTTGCTAACAGCAGAATTTCTATTATGTATCTCTATTGCACTCAGCCCTGGGAAATATTAGTTCTTTTGGTTTATGTTAGGGAAATCACGCTTGCCAAAGCACAGAATTTTGAATTTGAAATTAGAACATTTTTTGTTTGACTGCCATGACATCTGTTTCAGCTGCTCCAGTGCACATGGCTCTAGTTTATTGCACATTCTCTGGGAAACGGTTTTAAATTGCAGGGCAGGTGTGTATTTTGAGCATTTCAAGTCCTGTTGAAAGGCTTTCCCTGCACACATCTGACACTATAAAATAGGTCATATCCAGGTGCCACTGGTATTCTGGATAAAAGCTGTAGACCATTTTTTTCTGGAAGGTGTTTTTTGGTGGTGCTTAACTGAGACCTTGTGAGGGGAGACAAACATGTAAATGAAGTCAGCTTCTCAGACCTCTGGGATCTGTTACAGCATGAGTTACTCTTAACAGATAATTAGCTGGGGCTGTTAATCAAGTTGAACAGGTGTTGAGTAATGAACCGAGACAGGGCATCTGCTGTGACCCACCTCTCGCTCTAATCTGGTTAAGGAACCTGTTGCCAGTTGGAGCCCAGAACGCTTTGGAGTGACATCCAGCATTGCATTTTCCTGATGTTTCCATCAGTCTTGTGATTGTTGAAGAATGGTGACATTTGCAACAGGAATACATAAAGAATCAGTCCAAATTTCCCAAAATGGAAGCTATTAATGAATAGCTTCGTATTCTTCTTTACTTTGAAAGCATTTCTTTGCTAAAGTTGAATGAGCTGTTGAACTTTTGTCCATGTTTATATCTGTTTGCCTTCCAAAATGTAATGAAATCCATTTTAGAGTGCTGCTTAACTAGGATCATGTAGAGCACTGTTGTTAAAATGGTAGAAAATGATAATTTCAGCATGTCATTTCCAAGACCTCTTTGCAATAAGAACTTTACAACTTCCTGTTATGTATTATGTTAAGTGATTTTGCACATTTAAGAGATCCAGGCTTTGCAATCCATTGTCACTGAGTAGCAACTTCAACACTTTGACCTTTGTATAAACTTCTCCCTTGACCATTAAGCTGCCTGGTTTTCCCAGCATTCTGTCCACAAAGTGGGCAGTGCCAGCTTGGAGTGTGACTGGAGCTGGCTGACAGGATTGATTGTCAGAGCAGCCTTGTGGCTCTCTTTGGGTCAATCAAATGGTTCAGGGGAGGGGAATCCAGTGCTGCTGAGTGTGTTTTGTGTGTCATGTCTGAATACTGAGTAATTTCCCATGTTTTAATTTTTTTTAAAATATCACCTTGCCTCAATTTATTTGCAGTATCCTTTACATCTCTCTCCAACTTTTGCCCTAAAGGAAAAAGTAACTCAAACTTTCATTTCCTTCCTCTTACTAATCAGAGATGCTTCAAGCAGAAGTTAAGGCTGGGTCATGTTGTGAATATTGCAATTCTGTGATTCTAACCAAGTCCAAGGCTTTTAGATCTATTTTGCCATTAAATGAGGTTGTACCTGTGGCTATTTTGCTCCAGAGCTCTTTTATAATCTCCTTTACTTGTGCTGGGCATTCTGTGTCTCTGTGATCAAATTCATAGCAATGTTTCCAGCTAGTCACTTTTTCAGCACAGCATGAACTTGTGTATCCAATATTAATTAGCATAATGCATAGAACAAGTGTGTTTATTGCAAGTGATTCAAAGTTGTAAGCAATGTTCCTGGCAGAAGAAACAGAAGCATTTCTGTTCTTGCCAGTGTTTGCCATGTGTGCTTTGAATGGTGTGAGAGATTATGGTGCTCTCATTTATATAGGACTTAAAGTCTGAGATTTTGATTATAGATCCCTGAAGTGATCACGGGAATTAGAAAACGCTCTACAATACTTCCTTGCATGAAAACTAAAATTCTGATCCAGTGGACTCAGCAGGAAGCTCCCGCTGAGCTCAGGAGATTTAGGTTATCGCCCAGGAAGTCAGGAAAAGCTCAGTAGAATTGATATAATATAAAGCAAAAAGTGAGGCGAGAAACAAGCCCAGAATAACTACATGGGAATTCAGAATGAGGGAGATGGAGATATCACACAGCTACAGAGAAGGCAGGAGGAAAATTGAATACAATCAGAATTTGTGCTAGGAAGAGAAGAAGGATCACAGAGATTGCAAATTTTAGGTGAGTGGAGTCTGGAGAAAACCGGGAGAGGAATATGGACCAGTTGGTAACCTGGGGATGGCGACAAGACATCCCCAGTGTAGTAATGGAGGACCAGAGTCAGAGGCAGGAGGCAGGAGAACCTGTGGCTTGCTGCTCTCTGTTCAGGAACATGTGTGTATAACGTCTGATGTTTTTTTATCTTCTGAAAGGTTGTCAGTCAGGAGTTGTGCTTGGCTGTTTTATTAGAGAGATATCCTTTCTATATGTTTTTTTCAGGATATATAGTTTTTCCTAATAGGAGCCATTCCTGTCTATTATGTGCATTAAAAAGTATGGTAAAATTCCTTGGGAAAGCTCTTAATATACATGCAAAATAGTCATAATCCAAAGTAGCCATATTTCAAACATGGATATTTGAGATTTCTTTTCCCCTATCCTCAAAAGTATGAAAAGTGATTAGAGCCTATTACAGACTTATGCAATTTCATTTTAAAAAATTGGGTTTGTGGTGCTGTGATCCTCCAGACCCTCTGGGAAATTGCATGGAGTCTCATGCCAAGTGTGATATTAACCTGTGCCATTATTGCAAGTAACAATTTGTAGAGCTGCTGCATGTGGTTTTCCCTTTCTCTTATTCATCTTGAGACCTTGTTCATCTCTTCTGCATTGCCCTGCGTAACCTTAGGGAGGATTTTGGTTCTGCTTAACTGTTTGCCATCTTAAGCCACCTGGATAACCATGCCTTCCTTTGATTGTGCTCGTAAGACACCTTTAACTTTGAGAAAGAGCAAAATTAAATTTTAGCACTTTGTCTCTCCTCTGGATTAAAAAAAAGGAGAAAGGAATAGATGTCAAAACTTGGGATCTCCTCCTTGATGTTATTTTTGCCAACATATATAGTACTGGTTCTCTGGACTCCTTTCCTGCATTCAAAATTAACCTGTCTGCTCCTCTGAGCCCTTAACCTTTGCTCCAATAGATAAATCACTTCCTGGAAATGTCTGAAAACTGTTTGAATGGCTTTTTCCCCCTCAGCAATGTCTTTTCTACAAATGCTTTTGTTAAGTAAAGTAGGTTTTACTTATTCATAGGTCTGTGACTCTATAGCAAGTTTGAAATGATTAGTCGCCGGTGCCATTTTCTTTCCCTTTTTAGTTTTTCTGTACTTCAAATTTTTGTTGTTCTCAGAGTGCTTTAATAACAGGCAGTGTTGTGTGTTTTTTGTCTTTCTGTGACTGCATAGTGAAATTGCTTTTGTAAGTAGTCAGAGTATTCTGTTTATCTCATTTCACACATGGAAACAAATGGTCTCTTTAAGGTTAGATGGTCCTGTGTGTTACATCACTGGAAGCCACGTAGGCTGCAGAATGTAGTTTTTGTTGTCCAGTCCTTGCTGCTAATTAATTTGCAGATAGAATATAATATTTAGTGCTGTATTTTTTATTCATAAAGCAGGAGGCAGCTATAGCACTGGTGTATCACCATCAAATTCTTTTTAGATGCAAAGACAGCTTCGCAGACTTTTGCAAGTTCCTCCAGCAGGACTTTGACTTTATTAATTTGACTTTGATCTCTTTCAGAGAAGTATGTAATGGACACAGCAGAACTGATAGGGATGTGTGGTAGCAGGTTGTCATTCTCTGATCCCAAAATGCACACCGCAGTGTACATAAGGATAATGTCTTGGTCTATCAATGCTAGGGAAGAAATTGAATTTCTTTTGTGTTTTCCCTGGATTTCTGCAACATACATTTTTGATTATGCCAGTTCTATCAGGGAATCAGAGCAATCACGAGAAACTCCATGTCAAAAGTGTTTCTGTAGAAACTTTTCTAGTATTATTCAAATAATCTTAGGAGCCTTCCACTATTCCCACTCTGCTTTGAAGGGGCAGAGCTGCCCAGTACTATTAATGAATCAAAGGAGCAACAAAGTATAAATTAGTATTAGGATAAATTAACAGTACAAGTTTATTTATATAAAAGTATAAATTGACTATTGATTCATTCAACAGTTGCAACACTGTATAACCACATATAACTTTCCCTGTATTAATTGGTCTCTCTATCTATATATATATAGATAGATATAAATGCAGAGATCAACTGTCCAAAAATAATTTTTTTCTTTCCTACCACTACCTGTTGCTGAAAAGAATAAATTTTGGTTTCTAAACTTGGTCTGTTTGAGTCATCTGCCTGTGAAGATTCAAATTTTTTTTTTCTTAAGGTAACAGTTTTTGTACAAACTGAGACCCAGTCCCTCCACCATTTGTGGTAGGAGCCGATTTGTATGGCCCAATCTAAAACTTCAGCATTGCCTTGATTATATTGAATATCTGACAGACAACTGGAAGCAGTGAAAACCCCAGGTGTTCTCGCTTCTGGCGTAGAGGAGGAAAGTGCAATGGCTGTGTCTTGGTTAGGATGCTGCTTCTGAGAATCTGGAAAGGAATTCTCTTCCATTAAACTGAGGCTGAGCAAAAGGCTGTTATTTTCTGTCTCTGTGTTGGTGTGCATCTGACAGGTGTCAGCTTCAAAGCCAAGACAAAGACATAAAAGCTTATTTTGGAAAGTCTTTTGGGAGAGGAATTCTTGAAATAAATATTGGATAGGGAAAATAGTTGTGGTGCTTCAGCCAGACTTGAGAATTCAGAGAGCTTGACAGGGGAGAGTGAGAGGTAGCTCAGGCTGTGTTCCTGAGCCCACTTGTCACTGGCAGAGAGGCACAGGATGCTGACTGCTGCTGCAGCTATCAAGGAGCTGCCTCCACTCTTTTACTCTCTGCTGCTCAGAGTTTGTGTCACTCATGGCACTGCAGGATTTGTTTCAGGCTGGGTTTTGGGGCAGCCTTGAGCTTTGGGGCAGCCTTGAGCTTAGGGCCTGCAGCCTCAGAAGCTCTTTCCTACATAGCTGTACCTATGTCTGTAGATATATACTAAAAAATGTAGCCTCTGTCAGTGGTTAGTAGATGCCCACAGCAACATTCTCCCCACGCCACGTTCTGCTTATTTGTACTCAAAAAATGAGTTTATAGTATTTGTGCTTCTTGCCTTTCCATTCCACTCCCACACATCCTCCAAATCACTTTTAAGTGATTTGCTTTTGAAGCCAAGAGGAATAATAAATATCTAAAAACAATATTTTAGTATTTTGAGACCTTGTTCAGGTTATGAGAAAAGCAAGTGAAATTGGGAATGTAGGAACTACTGTTAATGACTGCAACGGTAGCGTAGGTTTGTTTGGATTTTTTGCATGGCAGACTTTGTTTGTTTTAGTGAAGTGAACCATATTATATTTTCCAACAGGAAGGAAGCTACCATGGATCTTGGTTTTTATAATTCTTATAATAGCATCAAACTGAACATTCTTACAGCAGAGACATCTGTTTTCACAGTCGCCTTCTGTAGGAAGAGACTTTGTTTTGTTTTGAAATTCGTAGTTCATGTATTTTAGCAGATGATCATATTTAAGCCAGATTCTGATTGTCATCAGTACAAATTGGGAATTAACGCAGTGTATTTCACTTCATCTCTCCCAATTTATGTTAGTGTAAAGGAAAACTGAATCTAATGAATCGGCTGTTCTATTTCTGTGTTTAATTGTGCTGACAAGCATTATTTTAAGAGAAATGAGACAATGCAATTGCAGATAGCTCAGAAAGCTGCAGTATTCTGGCAGTTCACTGCCTTTATTTTGCTGTCCAATAGAGTGTTTAGAAGACTTCATTTGGGTTTGACAAACAATATGTGGTACTCCAGCCTTCCATGTGAAGCTTTGAGTATACTAACATGTTCTTCCAATCCTAAGAGATTTTAAAAAATATATTAGAAGATTTTTATTTATTCTCTCAGATGCCCCATTTTGTATAGACTTTATAAAGCCCTTAGATTTTGGTATTAGGTAGAAAAAGTTCACTTTCCAGCATGTTGCAGCTACTGCAGTACATTTCCTAAAATGCATGAATATCAGTTGTGCTCCAAAGGTGATAGCATGGAGCAATGTGTGAACTCTTTCAAATTATACTCCTAAATCTGTGCAAGCAAATGTTCTGACTTTTGAACTCGTTCAAGGCTAATTTGAGAGTCATACTTGGTTTCAGTGTGTGGAAATTCAACTATAAGCCCAAGTATGTTGGGCTCAAATTGATCTATTTTTCTTTCTGGTTTTATTTAGCTCTTGGAATGGAAATAGATGTCCTTAGTAAATCCTGAAGCTTTTATAGCTCTAGTTTTATCTCAGACAAATTATTGGAAAATGCATAATGCCATTGATCTGACTAGAACTAATAGGAGTTTTAAATAGCAAAGAAAATAAGACCTTTAATGCTGAAAACCTCTTCCTCTCTTTTCTTTCTTCCTTCCTTCCCCAAAACATCAGCAAAAGGAGCTAATAAATGCAATTGATTTATTTTGAAGTGCTGTCTGTCTTTTTCCCTTTTCTTCTGAATAGCAGAGTCTGTGGCAGCCCTGGCTCCAGATGTCTGCGAGACAAGCTGTAATATGTTTCAGAAAGTCCCTGTTTGATGGCAATTGTCTGGGGAGAAAAATGAAATAAGCTTTGTCTTTGCTACAGTAACACTTGGCTCCTGAGAACAGCCTCACAAGGAGAGAGGGCATTTCTGATCTAGGATTAACAAATCTCTGTCTGCAGTTGTTTTGGCTTATTTGTAGTGAGCACAAGCAGTGGTTTTTGTGAGCACATGCAGATGAACTCCTTTAGTTGTAGCTTTCTGCTGCAAATGCTGGGGCAGTGCAGCGCAATGCAATGAGCCACCCGAAGGAAGTCCTGTCCCAAACATGCCACAGAAGATCTGCGCTGCTTTGTTCACGCAGAGTAAATATTTTAAGCATGAAAGATTTACTTCGTGGGCTTCACATTCCTGTGAACTCGCAAAACTGCACCCATCTTTCTTGAAGTTAGCCCCAATTATTTCATGAGAGCAGAAAAGGCCAGAAGTCAAGGTGCTCCCATGCTGTGTTTGCTTTCCGTTTCTGTAATGCTTCGCAGGAACCGCAGGACTTTCTTTGCCATCTGCACTGGTTGGTGGTCAGTCCAAACTCTGCATGTACTCTGGTGAGAAAATTCAAGGCATGTTGAGAAATTTGGGCAGCATGACCTGTGTGCTTCTCTTTCTAGCAACATCCTTCGAAGCATTTAGAATGGAAAGAAAATGCAAGGCATTCCACCTGTGACCAATTTTTAAGGAAAGGACATTCACAGCAGAAATTATCTAACCTCCCCAATCTTGACTTTGCAAAGGGATAATTTATTATTAATGTTTTTTGAGGTTAAGCTTGTTCATGTGTGTCAGATATAATCTAACTAATTCGGTGTTCTTGGCTTATGTGCCATATTTAATTGCAACAATTGGAATGGCTTTGAGGAAACCATATTCCCAGTGTCAAGTGGGTCACATTTTCCTGTTTGTTAAAAAAAAAAAATTCTGGGAGTTGGATCTTGGCTTTAAGAGAATCACCTATATTTCTCTTGCACTGTGAGTTTTCTCCTAAGTTGGCTTATTTTATTTGTTCTATATTCAGTTTTTGGTGGAAACACAGTCAACAGTAGCCAGAAAAATAAAGCTAGAAGTTCCTTAGGAGATTTTAGGATATTGCTAAGATTCTGGAAGATATATCTGTGTGGATTTGCTTTGGTAAAGAACAATTACTGGGTGCTAAGTCTCCAAACAGGCTGGGAAAATAAGATGCAAGATTTAGTTGACTTGCTTTCCTAGAAGCAGTTTCCTTGAAGAGTTTGCTCATGAATGTGGCTTTTCTTGTTGGTATTTTTTGTCTATATATTGAGTGAAGAGATGCATGTAAAAATGTAAAAAGAAACATTCTCCTTGCTTTTGGTGCAAGGCTGGTCAAGGAGTCTTGTTTGAGTGATTACTCCTAATTGGCAGCTTTTCCTCTTCTGATTGTCTGTCCTGGTCTCTTCTTTACTAAAGGAATCTTGCTGTCCACCCTTCTGGATCCTGAGGCCTTGGAGAACCCATTTTCCTGATATTTCTTCTTCTTCTCATCTCTAAATAATGTTTTGTATTAAATGTAGGTACAGAGAATAAATAAAATTGTTGTAAAAGAAAGCTGGGCTGTTACAGCCCCTGATTGTTGCTGGAAGCGAAATACTGCAGAATAGACCAAATCAAAGCTTTGGGAGGTGAGATATGGAGAGAAGACCTTTCCTGGCTTATAAAATATCAAGGAAAGTAAACAAATGCACTCTATTTTCCTTGCTATTGAAAGCCAGAATGTCCTTTTTCCATTAAGCGTGTTTTGCTATTCTTTTGGAAATCTCTTTTAATTAAGGCTGTATAATATGTTTCCAAGGATATGAAAGAAATAACTCACCATGGCTCCAGCAGCCACTGTTCCTTTCTGATGAAGAAAAGCAAATATTTCTTATCACTTGGAGAGGCAGCAATGATTAGAAATAGGCTCTAGTCAGGAATCAATGAATCTTTCTCTGGACAGTTTCAAAATATTGTTGGCCATTTTGCAGTGTAATTCTGTGGTGTGATGATACTGCAGCAAGGTGTTGTGATCCTCACTGTGCTGGGACATTGCTGGCAGTGGCTGTCCAGCACATGAACTAATAGAGTCTTGCCTGAGCCTATTTAGAACTTACTGGGATGCCACAGAATGTTTGCAGTGTCATCACAGAAGCCACTGCAGTGGATTTGACACAAAGTGTGTCCAAACAGGACCAGAATCACTCTGAACTCCCCGGCTCATAAAGCTGCCCGCCAGCCTGGAGGTGTTGTCAGGGCACTTTCATCCACAATGAACACAGTCCAGTTTCTGCAGGGTCAGGGGGACAAAGAAGAATGTTTTATTAGCTTCCTGTACTAACACAGGACTTGCTCAGAGTGATTCTTGCTTGTCCCAGAAAGAGCAGGAGGTGAAGTGGGAGCGCTGACCACTGCCCCAGTGACCCTGGAACTGAAGAAGAGTGTCCTGTGTGCTGCTCAGAAGTACAGCAGGGGCTCAGCTCCTGCCCGTGCTGCTCCAGGACCTGTCAATGCCTGCTCAGGCACAGCCTCACCTTCCCTCACCTTCACAACCCGACCTGAATTCCTCTGTCTGCTTTTTGGTGATTAGCTTAGTCTCCTTCACAATGTAGGTTCATCATAGGGAAAAGCTGCCCGAGAAGATGGAAGGTGCGCTGCTAAACGTGACACTGCTAGAAAGTCAAACAAAGAGAATATTTTTGCATTGCAAAAGGTGACGTCCTTGTAAAAAGCTTCAGTCTGCTTTTTGTTCAGCATTTTGCTGAAGACCTGTCCATCTCATTCACTTCCTCACTGCTAACAAAGAGGAGCACTGACAGCACTGGCTCCAGGTGTCTGTCAGGAGAGCAATAAAAGTTTCAGCCTTACTCAGTGTGATTGTGTTTGATAGGTAAAAACAGACAGATGCTAATTTCAAAACTTGACTTTCTAGCAGACAATTCTCTATATGCCAGGTTAAGGAAATGAGAAGTTTGTGTGGCTTATGGAAACAAGTCACTGAGGTTTTTTCTGATTAAAAATATTAAATTAATCTTTCATTTCATAGTGCTGATCAGAATTTTTATCAATAAGGAGTGTGCATTTATTTTCTGCAGACACCGCAGTTTTACTGTCTCCCTTCAGAGCAGAGATGCTGGAAAGGAATCAAATGTGATTCACTGGACATGTGATGACTACCTTTGAACAGCCCTAATGGCTCCGAGAGCAGGATGTATCTGCTATCATCTCTGCTCTACAAATCCTGCAGTCAGTGGGGTTAAAGTAGACAAAAGCCAGGCCACTATGTCTTTTCCTTGCTTTTCCTTTGCTTTCTCCTGCTATTCCCCCTTTTACATTTTATTTTTAGCTTCCATTTTAGATGTGTTACGAAAGAGCTTTTGTAGAATTTTTGCTTTATTTATCTAAAGGTTAGAGCTTTGGCACAAGACAGAACAGCACTCCCCAGTTGTTGCTTTCCCTGCAGGGCTTCAGGAAAGCATCTCTTAGGAACTCGTGAAGGACTGCTGGACCTGTAGATTCAACAATTGTTTGGTGTGGATATGGCATCCACTTGAACATTTAAGATACCTCATTTGTAGTGCCAGTAGTAAACATTTTATGAGCATGCTCGAGTAGCAGAATTAACTGGGCTTCAAGTTCTTGATGGACCACTTTCAGTGGTGATAAACAATATAAATAACATGTCTCAACATACAAGCAAGCACCTTCAATGTAACTAGAGAAAGTTGTTTACTTTTAAGGGTATTAAGACTTGCATATGAAAGAGGGAAGTATTTATTTCCAGAATGCACCCTTTCCCCCCTCCACTAGGTGAATTTATTCTCAATATGCTATTCTGTGCCATGTAATTGAATGAAAATTTAAAGTTTTTATCTGGAAATTGCATTGATTTCCTTTTTGTTCCGTGGATATTCTTCAAAGTGATGGTGCTTGTGGCAAACGTCACTTTATCAACAGTCACACAGTACCTTATTTCCAGCTACAAAGCACTACGAAAGTATTCAGAAAAGCAAATAAAAGCTCTGAAGGCTTGTTAGGACGAACAACTGCAACACCATCGCCATCAGAATTACCCTAAATTCATTGCATAGTCTGAGTATTTTAATTAGTTTGTTGGTGAAATAAATGGGGACATATGTTACCACAGGAAAGTAGCAGGAGATGACAATCCATTAAGCCCTGACAGGTATTGTAGGCTTGAGAATGAGTAATGAAAAAAGTGACAGTAATTAAAACATGTTTACTTAAGATGACAATTACTTGAAATACAGTTGCATAGTAAGGACCTCATTATGAGCCAGACTCTGTACGTAAAAATTGTACTTATGCCAAGGGGTAATTAATTTGTTCAGGTAGGTGAGTGATAGGTCACTTGTGGTTCTGTCTCACCTTGTTTACGTTTGCTGGTTCTGGTAATGGAGATGGGATTGTGCTTTGATCTCTCATATGCTTTAAGGTTCAACATGATGGTGTTATTTCCACGTTTAAATGAAAATATGGATTCTGAGCAAAGACATGGTCAAGTCATGAGAAGTATACAGACTTTCAAACAATGTGCTCTCCTGCATAACAAGATTTCCTGTTGCTGGAGTAGTTGCAGCCTATTTGCATCTTGTGTCTTTCGGTTTTTACTTTGGCCATGTGGAACTAAGAACTGTGATTGAACTATTACAGCTTCAGGAGAGCAAGGGTTTGAGAGATGTGAAAATAATCCAAGAAAAGCAGTTGATATGTTTTATCTTCGATTGATAGAAGGTTTGAATTATGCTTGCTCTCAGACAGGCATTTCCAGAAAGTCTCAATACTTTGAGGTTTGTCCAGGGCTCATGGAATCACTGCACATGGAACATTTACAATGTTCTAAGAGTCCCAAGTATGATTAATTTTTTTTAAAGTTCAAACATCAGGTGCTGCTGAGGTGGCTGTCAGTTTTTAACATTTTCAGAGCCTTGTCTAAGGATGGATGCAGATTTATATTTGTGAGTAACCTCAGAAGAAGAGCTGAAGATTTTTGAACTATTTTTCCATTCGCTTTTTGGATGTAATTGTGTTTTGTTTTTCCCTTTTTAGTAGGTGCTTTAAAAAGCATTAAAAAAAAGACAGATGGCCACTTAATTTCCCCTCTTTTCCTTTCCCTACTGGCCATCCCATGTAATAGTCTTCTGCTGGAGTTCTACTCTTTTTGACTACAAAAGTTTGGTGATGGGAAAAAAATTGAAGCTTATTGAGAGTCCCTAAAGGATTTTTATTTGTTATTGCATTTGAAATATGCTGTGTATGATACAACACAGTAAAATAATGATAATATACATTACAGAGTGCATCACAATACAGAACAATAATGGCAAAATGCTCATGTGTTCAGAGTTTTGCAGACTCTGCGAAGATGCGATGTGGTTGATGTCACATTGCAATGTACTGACTTAGTTTGACAGATGTGCCTATGTGACCAGGAGTTGTATCATCTCAGTGATAAATCCTGACAAAAAAAAAAAAAGAAAATCATTCCTGTTGGGGAAATAATCTCAGTAAAACCTCTTTTTTATAGCATTGAAATGTAAGCATTATTAAAAAGAGGATCTGGTGTTAAAATGTCCTCCATTCCAAATGATTAATATCTCATTTCTCACTGCCTCTTAGGAATGAAAGATACTGAGTTGCCAAAGTGGTATCAGAAACATCGCCCCTGCTCCGTGTGTAGTGTTGTCTCATTTCTCTTGTATGTATTAATTGTTAATCAGTCATGGCAGTGTGAAGTCTGATAAACAAATTGTGCTTTCACTGCTTCAGTGAAGAACTAACAGATCCTTTTAATGTATCTTGGGAGTGCAAGAATTGCTTTACAGCACTGTGCTGCTGGTGTGTCGTGTCCATTACGCTGTTTCTCTAACAGTGCTGAAAATCAAGTGCTGCAAGGAGAATGAAACAATTCACTTACAAAGCATTATGGATTGAGGTGGTGCTTGGGAGGTTGGGATGAAAAATTCCTATATTGAGGTTGTCTTGTAGTCCTTTAAATGTGGGCACATCCAGTTCACCTTCTCTGTACTGTCCTTGCATGTGAGCTTCAGAAATACCTAATCTGTTTTTTGTTTCTGCCAAGTTGCTGTACCAAAATTCTGAGACCATCTCTTCTACAGGCTTCTTGTGCCATGGGTGAAGGGAGAGGGACTGAGGAAAGTTCTCTTCTAAATATTTTCTTTTAATGGGAAGAATGTATTAGGCTTATCTTGGCTACATTTTATGACCTCTCACCTTTGTCTTAATTAGTGTTGTCTGAATTAATGTCTGTACTTTTTTAGATAAATTTTGACCAAAGATCATAATTTACTTCTCTCAGTATTTATTTTCTGTAATAGTCTTTTTCATGGGAATTTGAGGAAAAAATTTATTTTTAAATACTTATTTCAAATATGTTCCTTCATGCTAGAGTTCATGTTTCAGAGACATAGCAGGTACACAAGCTTTGTGCTGACATGGGAAGAACTTGATAAACAGATGCAATTGCCTCCATATCATGACTTTTATGAATACAAATGTTAAGTTCTGACTTGTTCTGTTCAGGTTATTGTTTGCTGGTTTCCTGCTGTACTGTTCACCTGTTGCAGAGAAAACAGACTTTTCCTTTAAACTCTGGCCATCTGAAGAAACCTCCGACTTCTATTTAGAAAGGCAAAAACTGATCCCAGTGTAAAAGATAATACTCCAGGTTTCCAGGTCTCCAAGGCTGACCGTAGAAAAGAAACAGTTTTCTTACTAAATTTTTACTCCTTTGAAAGAATTCTACCTTCGAAGTGTAAGATTTAATATAGACAAATTTCACTGTACTATTATAGACAAAGAGACCATAATCTTGATCTTAATATAATGACAGACGTTCTGAGAAGTTTGTTGCTGGTACAGGTCACATTGATCAAACTCACAGTGAATTTTCTACCACTTTGTGTAATTTAAAGCTAATATTTAGCAGAGCTCAGCCTTAGAGCTGGGAGTGAGCCCACTGTGCTCAGTACTTCCCCTCTTTCTGCATTCACTCCTATTGATTCCAGTAATTCAGTTCAGAGATTTTGAATTCCCACAACGACTCCTTGACCTGCTATTGAAGAATAGGGTGGATTTGTCTTGGCACCACAGAGTTGGAGTTCCTTAAATACCCATTAGCTTTAAGTTTATCCTTGTTTTACTTAGACACACATGCGCACATGGAGTCATTTGTTCGCTCTTAGCTTACATTTTCTGGATCACATCTACTTATAAAGACATCCTTGCAGAGAGCAAATACTCATTACTATCTCAGTAATTCCCCACTAAGGTCTAATTGATTGGCTTGTAGTCCCCAAGTCTACACTGGAGAAGGTTTTATCCTATTAGAATAGCTGGCAAATTGCTGAACTCCCATTGCATGACAAGGAAAACTGTCCTTGATGAAAGTAAAATCATTCTGTGACATGCAAAACTGACTTTAATAGGAGATTTATCTACTATGGTTCTGTGATTCCTTTTGTTTTGGTTTATCTAGGGTTTTTTTGAGTTGGTTATTTTGCGTTTCCCCCACTGGAGGGTAAATTCTTCATGACAATGCTAAGGATTGATAAAATTTAGTGAGCTTGATTTGATATGAAAAAGAGCCAAATCTGTCATTGAACATTTCTCTTAGTGTTAAATAAGTAAAATTCGACTGCAGGCAAAACAGACACTTGGCCCAAAGTAAAATTTTGCGTTTCTCAAAGGGATGCTTCATCATTTCCACAGTCGGAGTGTGGCTTCTGGGAGGGAGAAAGGAAAGCTGGAAGCATTAATCCTATGTTTTCATGAAATAAAAAAGGAAATTTGAGATAAAATTGGCACAAACCATGATTTTCATTTACCATTTTTGAAGGCAGTTGGATTTGGTTTTGATGTTTTTTCCTATAGCTTTACCAGTCATTTAAATTTCTTATTTGAATAAAGGCTCTCGGGGGCATTTCGGGATCGCAGTTTGTGCCTGAGATTCCCACTGACAGCAGTGGGAGATCTGTGTGAGAGCCAGCGGTGGTTTGTGGCTCGTAGTTATTCTGTGCCTTAAAGGCACAATACACTTCTGCCACTAAAGATTGCATTTACATATTCATAGTGCATGGGGTTACCCAATTCTTTCCCATAATAGTTCTTCAGAACATGCAGGAAAGGAGATTTGCTGCTGTTACAGTGCCCTATTGACCAAATCTGCAGAGTGACTTGGACCTTGGATGCTGAGCTGTCACAGGGCAGAATTGGCCTTTGGAGCTGATGCTGAGTTAATGTTCAGGCTCCTACAGTGAAATGTGAGGAGAGTGGGATGTGACAGCCACTGTCTCTGTGAACTGAGCTAATTCACACTGAACATGGAGGAATAAGTGTATAAATCCTGCTCTGGGAAGGAACTTCCACATTGTCTCAGGTGTGGGGTAAAGTGCTTCTGACAGAGACCAGAACCTCTGGGGGGGAGGGCACCTCTGTCATCAAAAGCTGTCCCAGGAATGTCCCTTTCTCGGAAAGCAGACTGGAAAGGGGACAGTGATGGTGCCTCCTCCACACAGCAGATGAGGAAGGGCTCCCTTGGTCAGGGTGGTCCATCCTCAGCTCTGAGAGTCAGGAGAGACCCCAGGCTCTGTGCTGGGCTGAGGGATGGTTCATCTTCTCAGGGAGTCCACGCCTTTTGCAGAGCAAAAAAGAAGTGAGATTATGTTTATATATTTATGAATATTTTCATGCTTCAGTCAACCAGAGAGAGAAAAGGGAGAGACTGATGCAATGACCCAGAGATTGGGGAACTTAGGGGAAATCAGCTATAGTCAGGAATCCCAGGATCCAGTCTCTGCTCCGAGGACTTCCCATGCATTTTACATTAACTGAGCACTGCAGAAAATGAAACTTCAGGTAATATTGCCTGGAACAGTTAGCAGCATCTGCTTTTGCTGATTCACCGGGATTTGATTGATGTGTTTTTAAATTGCTTTGAGGTAGCAAAATCCACATGGAGTAAGAACTCAATATTTATTAAACAGAAACTTGCGGCCAGCTTCACATGATGGCTCCTAGCTCTGCAAATAGCATTCAAAACTGTTCTAAAATTACAAATTGCCATTTTTATACATGGCACTGATGTAGAGATATCCAAACCCAAGATAACTCATTCAAACATCTTGTTTTCATTTGGTTTTATGTCTTCAAGATATTATTTTCAGGGCTAAGCTCTGATACAAACAGATTTTAGATCTTAGGCTGAACAGTTTAATCATGTTTGCCCTTTATTTGTTGATTATAATTGCAAAATTTAGGTGAAGTTATTAATCTATTTCCAAAAAGAAAATTAAGGAAAATGTTTTTGAAAATGATCTTGTGATGTTCCTTTAGGAAAAGTTTCCTAGGCTCCGTGGAATTCTGATCTTGATCTGTGTCAGCATTTCCTAAGGGACAGAGTGTTGGAGAACAGTCTGTACTTTCAGCGTTCACACTCCTCATGCTGCTTGAAAATAAAGGTGCAAAAACAGACAGAAAGCACTGAAATTAAGGGCAAGGGGAGTTGAAAACCCAAATCATGCTCCACTCCATGCCTTTGGACTGATACGTGAGAAGAGCATTTCTCGCTGATGGAAGCACTAGAGTAGCAAAAAGTACCTCATAAAGCTGGTTTAGGTTTTATCCAGGCCTAGCTTTATCTGTTATATTTTTCTGCAATATCTCTGTGTTTTCAACTTCTCCTAATAAAAAAACTTTCAGACCCCAAGTGATGCTTCTATGTACAGCCTTTGGGGAAAAAAAAACCCCAGCAAACTGGCTAATGGATTTGGCTGTGAAAGTCACAGAATTATGGAAAACAGGAATATTTATAGACAGACCTGCCAGAGAGTTTGTTAAATAATAATGGAAAATTACAGACAGCAAGGTGGTCTCATTATCTTTGGTACAGAATTAAATCAAGCATCCAGCAGAATTTGTTTAACCTTTCTGTGAAATTGTACTGAATTGCTTCAGACAGCAACAGCAACTCTGCAGACCCTGTGGTTTTTTTGTTTGCTTTTTTTTTTAAACATAATTCTAAAAGTTAATGGTGAAGTTTCCTGCAGACAAATACTGGAAATACTGCCCTTTAAATAAATGGCCAACCTGTTTAAAAAAAACTGCTATAAATTTTCTCTCTCTCTTTTAATTACCCAAGCCCTACTGGTATATCCTTAGTACTACAAATGAGCAGGAATTCCTTTTTCCTTTTGCAGTGAAAAATGAGAAGAAGACTCTGCATTTCGAACTCTAAGTGGGGGATGGGGAAGGATGGAAGGAAGCCCTACCAGTTAATGACTGATTTTTTTCATGCAGCAAAACTTTGATAAGACCCTTCCCCGTTCATGGGAGCATCATTATCTGTTAGCACAGTTTGCCCTTGCTGGGGGAGCCTGGCTGGAGCCCAGCTTTGCTGCCTCCCTGGAGAAAGAAGGGGAGATGCCCTGAGCAGAAAGCCGTTCAGCCATCCTGTCTGTTCTTTGGGAGAAGCGGCCAGCTGCTGAATTCTCTGACTTCTGTTGCTTTTAAGCTGGAGCAGGGAATGCCACAGGCCCTCTGAGAAGTTCTAGGGAGCTTTTGAGAGCTCTCAGGTCTGTATCATTCTTTCTTTAAATTTTGCACTCTGCTATTTATCAGAGTGCCACTTTGAAACAACCGTTTGAGAAGAGTGTCAATGCTTGCGGTCTGTCTGCAAGTTTTTGTGGTACTCCTGCCCTTCTTGGCACTGCTTGTTTACCTCTGATGATGATCTCCTGGAGCTTGGGAACAGCAGGTCCTGAGACCTCCAAGTCACTGGTGAAGCCCAGACACTGAAGCCCAGCCCTAAGGAGAGCTCCACCACAGGTACAATGTACCTGAAAAGGTAAAAATCCAAAACTAAGGCAGAATCAAAGGGTGGGAACTGTGGAATGGTTTGGGTTGGGAGGGTCTTAAAGATCATCAGGTTCCAGCCCCACTTCTGTGACCAGGGATATCTTTCACTACGCCAAATTGCTCAAAACCCCAACCAACCCAGCCTTGAACACATCCAGGGATGGAACATCCACAGCTTCTCTGGGCAGCCTGTTCAGTGCCTCACCACCCTCAATGTAAAGAATATATTCCTTATATCTAATCTAAATCTTCCTATTTTAGTTTAAAACTGTTATTCCTTGTCCTATCACTGCAAACCCTGGTCAAAAATCTTTCTCCATCTTTCTTATAAGCATCCTTCAAGTTCTGAAAGGACATGATAAGGTCTCCCTTCTTCTGACAAAGAAACTGAGCTCTGTCAGCCTGTTCCTCTGACTGAGGCATTTCTTGAGCCTCTGGGGAGCTGAGACTTTGGGGAAGTGATGAGCTTTTAGTACACATTAATCCTTTGCCTCTCATAAACATCTAATCTACTGCTGGGGTGTGATTTTTGACTGCTGCTTGACTGCCTTTCATGAGATACTCTTGCACATGGCAGTCTAAAGACGTGTCTGTTCCAATAAAGCATTTGTGTTTCTTTGGCTGTGACATATCCAGCCTCTTCCAGCCTGTGGACAAGGGAACATGAGTCTTGTTAGCCTTCTGCTACAGCCCAGAGCAGAGCGTGCAGTGTCTGTGGCATCCAGCATAGCCCAGATGAAACAGCAACAGTGAGAGTGTTTTGAAACAAATATGTTTACAACCAGTATTATCTGAAGTGTAGGTTATCATTGATGTAATATAAAGCTTGGCCCTGACATGTCTTTTTATCCAACTCTTTCATAATTTTAAAGAGTTCAGTATTTACTTTTTTTCTGGTGGGCAGTTGATTGCATTCATTTAAAGCACAATGGTTGGCACACCAGACATGCAAATGGAGCAAGAGGTGGAGACAAAACAGGGTCTGTTAGAAGAACTTGATTTTGTCTGTTCGAAACGCCAGATGTTATTCACAGGTATGGTGTCTTGCAGTCACTTTTCTGTGACTGTGCTCAGAGATGGTTGGAGTTGTGCTTCTGTAATGAATGAGAGAGTCTTCAGTGCTTCAAAAATATATTATTTAGGGAAGGTAGAAAGTTTTCAACTTACATTTATTCTCTGTAATCACTGCCTGAATGAGTTCAGTTTAATGAGAAATTGATATTGTACTAATCCAAATACATTTTAAAAAACCCTGAAGTCATCCTGAGTTCAAGTCAACTCTAATTTTTCCCTGTAGAAGACTGATGAAAGGCAATGACATCAGCCTTGCTAATAGCCCTTCCTTTAGCTTATTGTTAATGATCACCATCAAATCAAACGCAGACTTGGTGGAATTCCAAGGACTTAAACGGAGCTGCACCAGAGATAAATTTTGCCCACTTTAGATACCAGGAATACAAACACTGAGGCACATGTCACGCCCAATGAGCCACTTACTGCACTTACTCGTGTCAGGGCACTGGGAATTTAGTAACTGTCTTTCCCTCTTAGAAACAATTGCACAAATTTATACATTTTATTAATTTCCCTCAGCAAGAGTAGTCCATCTATATCATGCTTTTTTTTACCTCCTTTTCACTGTTTTGCCTGTGTCGGGAGAAATACACATTTTGCAGGAATTATCACCATGCTACGGAGATATTGTAGAAGGAACTTCCTGCTGGGTCACATCTGTTGTCTTGATAAGAAAGCAGATACACAATAATCCCTATTCTACTGCAGCATGCTATAAGGAGGTAACACAATTAACAAAGGCTGATTAGTTGTATTTTACTCATGATATTTTATCATTAACATAAAACTGCCTAAAGTTGTGGAAAGCTTACTACATGGGAATACTTGGGACAAAGAACATTCATTTTTCTGATTTATCTTCCTCCTCCTGTTTTACAATGCAGGGAGAAGGTACTTCTTTGGCTATTTGAAAGCATGGTTAGGTTCATCAGCTGGAATTGGTTTTTATGGTGTTATTGCCCTAGTTCCACCAGTTATTATCTCCTGAATATATTCCCTTTTAGTCACTTTAATATTTGCTAGAAACTGAAGATTAATCAGACGTACTCCACAAGCGGCTGTTATTTGCAGTTTGAAATTAGGAGGAATTGTTTGAGAGAAAGTTTATTCTGTAGCTGGAATCTGTATTGCAAGGCAGGAATGGAAGGTATAGAGTTAAGAGCTCCTGAACTCTGGAATTTCCTCATCTAAGAGTGCTTCACTTTGTGATATTCACGTTTTGAGGTAGATTCCTGCAAAATCTTAGAAGTTATGGGTGGGGAGGGAAAGTTTTTTCAGCTCATACTGATGAATTGGGATTGAACCGTTTTATTGTTTTGATGTAAAATGTCATTTACAATCCTCTGAGCTTAGTTCATTTATGTGTAATTTTTTTTTGCTGTAGTGCTCAGCTCTTCAAGTATTGGTGTCTATTTGACAGCAGAGCACTGATTAAACAAAAGAATCATAAAGATTACAATGATGAAGCAAAACTTTCTGTAAATTGAGGTGTTTACACAATTACCACAACTTACAATTAGATTTCAAGCAGCAGACCTGAGTCACACCTGTATATTAAATAATTAGCTACATCACTTAGCAATTACTGCAGTTATTTGCCAGTAGTGCTTTGGAGAAGGAAAAGGAATGCTGAGAACTGCATTAAATAGGTTCTTTATGTATCTTAACTGACAAATATTTTTGAAGTTCAATGATCTTTCAGAAAAACCTTCTTTCACTTGATTTCATGCTCTGCTTTGTACGCTGTTTAAGTTTACAACTTATGAATATTTTGTTTCTTGCTAAGTTTTTTTTTCAAACAAATGACATAGTTTCATATTTGACAAAATAAATGTGTAGCTATTGGAGTATTTTTGAGAACTAAATGTCATTATTATGCTTTTCCCTTCTCTTTTTTTTTTGTAACACCATCTGTTTAGTAAACATCAAAATGGATTGATATGAAACTTAAAAAGTTCATAACGACAAGAAAATAATGCATGACAGATTATATAAGAACAAGTCATTAAAATGGCCTATAAAGGGACAACCATCTGTAGCACTAAAATAATCTTTCTATTGATGACAGTAATAACTTTCTAAGTCGATGACAATTTTTGATTTACAGCATAAATAGTAATCATGTGAACCAAATAATGGGAATGTATTTTTTGTAATAAATGAACTCTACTCCCCCCACCATTACTGTTGAGGAGAAGCAGAATTCATACAAAATACACATGCATGTTTAATAATGATTTGTATATTTTCTCCCAAGCTCACAAAAAGCAATTATAAGTTCATTAAATATATGTAACTCTGTGTCTGAAGAAAATAAGTTTTTGTTTATGGAAAAAGTTTCTAATGTCCTCTGTCTCTTGAAAATCTTGGCAGTAGCCAAAAGAGTAGAAAATGCTGAGGATGCGACTTCAGTTTAAGGTTCAGATGCACACAGATCCCCTCTTGGAGAGGCCAGTGGGTGTTTTCTGAACAGAGAACAGCCAGCAGATGTCCCAAGAGGAGAATATCTGTGAATCATTTTAATTAAAAAGGTACCTGTTCATAATGGTTTGATTTTTGACCTGTTCAAGGGCATGTTATAGGGAAATGTCTACTTTTAGTTGCACACAACCCCTGCCTGGGAAGCAGCAGCGGCCTCTCTCACACTAGGATGCCATGGTCACCTCTGATGATTTGTGTCTTGCTGCAGGTCTCCACCCTCTAACAGATTGATCCTGTTGGGAGTTGATTTAATTCCTTGTACATGAAAATTTATGTTCTTGGACTTAAAGCAACCCTTGTAATTCACTTTCAATGCAAAAAGGAATTCACTGAATAGAAAGTATTACCTTTACTTCTTTTATTAGGCATATAGTTAAAGCTTTTAATCTCCAAAGTACTTTAAAAATGCTAATTAACCTTCACAAAATTTCCCTCCCCTTAATGGTAGGTGGCACATGAATGACTCCCTGCAACATTATAATCCAGCCATTTCAGTAATTAGTTTTGAAGTACAGCACATGAACTAATTAGAAAATTGTGCAACTACCAGGCACCTGTTGGCCACAAATGCCTGGGAACTATCCAAAAATGTCACCTACTTTCAAGTGATGCTGTAGCTGTGTACCTCATGGACTAATTAATTCTTTGTACGCCTTGAGATGGGTCTCTGGGAGTCAGCAGTACGGGAGCTTCTCTCCTTCCCAGCCCCACGCCATGGCCTGTTGGGCTCTTCTTGGTGCTGAAGAGCTCTGAGGATCCTGGAGGGCTGTGCCAGGGCACCTCGAGCGGGCTGGGGTCACAGCTGGCTGGTGTCACTGGGTGCCTCTGGGGCCACATTAACCCCCCAGTTCCCGAGCAGAGCCCGAAGCCACCACTAGGCATGTGGAAAAGTAAGCTTGGCCAGACACTTCAGCTTTCTTTCCTGGTGAAGGAAAGGCACAGTAGGTCCACGTTGAGTGCTTTTTGCCTGTAAAGTTCTTTTCTTCTTTATTCTCAACTGTAAAGTGGAAGTAAAACTTGCAACAAACACCGAGTGCTTGGAGTGTGCATTACCTGTGTGTGTATGTGTTTGCTATGAAATATACTTCACCCTGTCTGTTCTTGCTGCTGGGCATGCTCTTTACTCCTGAAATAAAGCTCCTTGGTGTTTCTCAAAGACTGCTTTGCTGCCAAACAACAGAGCTCCAATTTCGGCTCAGAAGTCTGAATTGAATAAGCAATACCCATGTTTATGTGACATAAATTTAATTAAAGAAAACCATCTCCAATCAAGTAGTTCTTGCCCTAGAAGATGCAGCAAGCAAACCTGGATTCATCTGGGGGTTAGAGCCCTCGAGGACAATAATCTGCAGCTTTGTGCTTTTCATGTTTTCTGCTCAATGCACAGCCAGGCAAAACCAGCCTGAAATTGGAAATTGAGTGTTTCACTGCTGGTTTGCTGCCATGGCACAATCCTCTTGTCTTACTGACACTTCCGGAGCCAGTGATGCTCCGATTTTTAACAGTTTTATGTAGCAGACTTTCAATAGCATGTAAGACAAATTCTGTTGTTCGGATAGGCACAGCTGAATCCCAGTCACTTCCCATGGTAGGGGTAATGAAATTGATTGCCTTTATCCATGTTAGGATATTGTGGACAGCCTAGGATAAATCCATTTATAGCACTAAGAAGTGCATGGATTGCGATATGTGCGAACATCATATCTCTGGTTTTTGTCTGAGTTTAAGAAGTTTAATAAGTTCCTCTGATATTCTGTCCTTTGAAGATAAATCTGATTTCCTCCATTTTAAATACGAGCAGGTTCGTGTGGTCATGATTGTAATTGCTGTGTCAATTTTCCATAAGTCAACATCCAGCTGCACAGCACACAGTGTCCAACAACCACTTCCACCATTTGGCATTTCCCTTTTCTCTGCTGCCCAAACATCTCTCCAAAACTCAGTGACAATACCCCACAAACAGTATTATTTCACACTAAAACCAAAATCGTTGCTTCTATTGAGGACAGAGGACTGAACTGTTTAGGACTTTTTTCCAGAATTTTTCATGTCAACTTTCAACAAATTTGTTCAGCTATTTTCCAAGATAAATCAATTCGACTAGTTTTGTGTCCGCTAGCTGTGCCCTTTGTATTCTTTCAGGTGAACACGAATCTGTTATTCAATTTTGGAAGTCTTTGAAAACTTTTTTAGTTTTTTTTTGCAGTGAGGGAAGAGAATCCCCATTCTTCTAACCTGACAGAATTATGTTGGTGACAGTTTGTGTAGAAGGATTTTGTTGTCCTAAAATTCTGTTTCACATACCAATCAGGCCATTCCTCTGCCTCTCAGCATCTCTTCAGCAGAAGTGGAAGTGTTTCAGGAGCTTCCCAAACTGATCAAATCATGCTGCCTGGAGCAGTCCTTACCCTGAGGGTACAAGGGTTTGCTGGTTTTGTCTGGTGTGGGTTTTTCTCAATTACAGTGATTTTCTTTTCTTAAGATGGTGATTTTTCTGTCTTTGAGGATTGAGGTTTCCTGTAGCTGTTACATAAACTTGGTACAAAATTAAGCCTTTGAAATTTAATATTTCTGTGCTTTTACTTTCCACACCTTCAAAGGAAAGAACAATTTTTTTGCCAGAAAATCACAGAGACTCTCATGAGTATTCCCTTTAATCATTTGCTCTCAACCTTCTTCCTCCAACTAATCCTGTCCTCATCCCCAAGAACTAAGAATTAAAATAAATATTGAAGATAGATTTTTTTTAAACTTGAAATTGTATTTACTCCCATGCAGCTGTGCTTATCCACATGTTTGGTTTTTTATATAATGTTGAGTGCCTCCAAGGTTTTGTTGACCTCGATGTGAGAGTTCTTTTTGGTCAGTACTTTTGAAAATATGTTTTTTTTCTTGAGTAGGCATTAGGTGTATCCATTAGACTAACATATACTAAACTAAGTAATTTTTTTAATCTTTTCAATATAAATAATAAGCTATTGAGCTTATTAAAAATGTGCCACAACAACAATAAAAGCTCAGTTGTCTTGATTTTATTTTTCTTGTTTAGTAACCATAATTTTTAATTCTCACCTGCTGCGGCTGCACTAATTTAATGTTGTTGAATTGTGGTTGATTGAAAGTGTAAACTTTAGAGTAGAATTTAGTGCTTTAATATTATTAATGAATTCAGTATTGGATTTTCTAAGCACTCAGTGGATGAGTGAAGCAATAAATTAGGAACTGTTTAGTTTAGTTCTTGGGCACTGGCTTTGCAGGGGTTCACTGAGGTTATTTTGTGGAAAAGGGTTCAGAGCACCAAAGGTGGATTCTCTCCCTTTCTTGTTTCCCCTTTTCCTTAGACAAACTGAATTATTTAGGGCGTTGGTCAGAGAGGGCAGGATGATAGCAGTAGCTGTTCCTTAGGAAAGTAAAAGAATCTGAGCAGCTTTAAAACTGCTGCACTAATGTTAATTCAGGATGTAAATTATCGTAGTCCCCTTACTGCCTCTGTGTCCTCATTTTGATTGTCCAGGGAAAGTTGGGGGTTTCCGGTCATGCCTAAGTTTCAGCAATGGTTATGATAGGAAAGATATTGAAATTTGCTTCATAATATTTATAGGCTTGATCCCTCTAGTATTTAATGGATATTTGCCTGTTTAATGAGTTTTTCCAGGTGACAACTGCTTTTAAAAAATAGTGCATTTGATTTTGTGAGAATCTGCATCCTGTCAAAGTGATACACACCTGTCTTGATAAACTCATCTGATTTGTAAATTCACATGATTTGTAAAAGAATTTATATAATACTGGTGGGTTCCAGCATTTTTTTTTTAAACTATACTTGGTGAAACCCTTCTTTAGGCATTCACGACACAAAAAGAGAGGTACTATTGGTGGCACCTGCCGACAGTACTAATTCTGTCATCTCAGGGCATCCTCAGAAGCTTCTAATGCTTTGTGTGGTGTATGATTGCCACCAGTTTCTCCTCATGGCTTCCTGGGTAACAGAATTGTAGGTGCTTAAAATAAGGAAAATCTTGAAAGAGCAAAAGTTGGCTGATTTTTGTGTGATGAGTAGTTCTCTAGTGTTTGTCACCACAAGTAAAGGTTATAGGTGTCTCTTACTAATTCACAGTCTGTAGTATATTTGCAATGTGAAGCTTATTAAATTTTAGCTTATTGTTTAGGTAACAGGTAAATTAGTGTAAAAATATGAATTTGTTCACCTGCAATAAGCCTGTAGCTAATCAACCAATTTATGACTCTCCTCGTGTGTTTTTCATGGTGTTCTGCAGTCTGAGAGTTCCTTTGTCAAATGTGTGCAGTCCTTGCTTTGGCAGAGATGAGCACGGAGGTCACTGTGCCACACTGGCCTGGATTTGCTTTCTCCAGAAGCTGACATTTGTGCAAATATGCAGGTGCTGACACTCCACACATTCCGCAAACTTTATTTATTTTCTTTAATGATGATGTTAATCAGAGAAAAAGATTAATCTGCATTAGCCTGTGGGCAGACTCAGTGAAAATGACATCGTCAAACTGGGTCGCTCGCTTTTTTTATCTCCTTCGTGGTTTATTTATGCACAGACCCTTGGGTATTCCTGCACAGGCTGAGGCCCCAGCTGCCCCCAGGAGTTGTCCTGAGATGAGGAACATCAGCTCGGAGGCCTCGGGCACTGCACGCAGAGCTGGGTGTGCTGAGCGGGGCTGTCCTTGCCCCGGCAGGAGCTGCTCTCACCCACAGCATCTCCTGGCCAACACTTGCATCCTGTGGTGGCACTTTTTTTCTTGGCTAAACATGCAAATCATGGCTAATTTTATTGTCCTTATATTTTAATACTCAAAGCCCAAACAAATAACTACTTATTAAATTATTCTCACTTATCTTTTTTTTCCTGCATTGTCCTTTAGCTTAGTTCTTGCCTCCTTTTGTCATTTTCTATCCCATCCCAGTTCCTTATGGTAGGGGTATTACAACAACTGAGATTTCTTTGTCAGCTTCTATTTTGGTACACTAAAC
Organism: Acanthiza pusilla; assembly: GCA_036630365.1. Taxonomy (NCBI): domain Eukaryota; kingdom Metazoa; phylum Chordata; class Aves; order Passeriformes; family Acanthizidae; genus Acanthiza; species Acanthiza pusilla. Next base: position 8,231,797 of record JAXCHO010000001.1, read on the forward strand.
AAGTCTGAGTTTTCCAACAATGAGATGTATTAAATAAACACTTAAGGATATGACAAGAAATTAAAAAATTAGCATTGCTTTTATCTTGTCCAGTTAATATTATCTTGTATATATGTTGATAAGTTTACTTAAATTTACTTAGATGCAATGTAAAATGCTATAACCTCTTCCCTTGCTGCTTCCCTTAAAAATATAGATGTAACATTTCTTCTTTGATTAAGCAGACATTTTAGTGTAAGATAATAATGGAAACATAACTTCCCAAGCTGTGGAAGTTTTGAGTTTCTGCAGTAGTTTAAGAAGCTGGTGACAGAAGATAACTTGGGGTCAACCTACTTTGTTTTTCCCTTGGTTGAGTTCTTAGAAGTTTCTTGTCTCTTAGAAGAAAGAGAATTGATTAGGGAATTCATCTCTCAGAAGAACAACTTTTCTTTCTGGGTGACTGAGCATTGGGAACAGGCTGCTTGAGAAGCTGCAGTGTCTCCGTCCTTGGAGATGTTAAAAAACCTCCTGGACATGCAGAGTTCTGGGGAATCTGCTCCAGATGACCTTGCTTGAACACTGGGGTTCAGCAGGGGTGGATGAGATCACCTCTGCAGATCCATTCCAGCCCGAACTGCTCTGTGGTTCCCTGGTGGAACATCAGAGCTGCCTCTCTTGCCTGTGCACCCCCATGGTCCTGAGCAGCACCTGGCACACAGTCTGATGGTGTCCCTGCGGCTGCCCTGAAATCCTTGATTGATTTCAAGTCACTGCAATATGTTGTTTCTGGCCACAAGAAGTGCTTGTTCCAGGACGGGTGTCAGTGTCAGTGTTTGATTTGCTGGACTGGGACAGGTTCATACACAACGATTACATGTGCCATCAAAGTTTTTGAAAGGGAATAGTTTCTGCGTCTTAAGCTCAGGCTTCATCTGTGTACAGAACATATTCTTGTTGCCTAAACTCAAGCTCTCCAATATTGAGATCTCTTGTTTAGACTTAAAAACATCCATTCTGTGAGCTCCTGTAATGTTTTTGGTTTTGGAATTTTAAGTGCACCTGTTTTCTACTACTTATAGAAAACCTGTCACTTAACCCCTTACGGCACACACAGCTGAGTTTCAGGAACACTTATGCTGCCTCTCCAGACAGATTTCCATGTTCACACTGTGGGGAGGTCTCTGTCACTTGTAAAAGTGTTTTTCTGGTTTGTGAGGTTGGGGTTTCTTTTCCCCTCTTTTTTCCTTGTTTCTCTCTTTTTATTACTTTTCACAAGCTAATGTTTACTCATACATGCAGAAAATCTTACCAAGGTAAATGGTGAGGCTCCCAAATATCGCAGATATGACCCAAACTATCCACAGCAAGGATACATACAGATCCTATTAACTCCTTATGATGTTCTGTAATGAGTGCTCAGCTCCCAAGGAGTGCTAAGTACTCTGTCAGGCTGCAAGATTCAAGGGTGTTGGAGAAAGGTGTTTATTTTACTTTTTAAAGAGAAAATGGGACTAAGGAATGAGTTAGGTATCTTTGAAACCTGACAATATTTTAACACGCTAGAACTGAAGCTTCTGCTTTCGCATAAATCTGACAATTTTTGAGCTGAACACCTTTTCCAATCTTGTTCTGATTATAAGGCTTTGTAATAGGAATTGATTGCAGCTCTAACTCAGGAGCTGTTGCTTCCTTTCCATAATGTTCTTTGCTCCCTCCTTCAGTTTACTCTTTGCTAAATCATTCTCTCATGCTGCTTGTTTGATGCAGGCACAGTTGTGTAGCTGCTGGCCCATAACAAAACATTTGTGGCACAGGTGGTTTGGGGAGCACAGGAGCTCCTCTCACACCGTCAGCTGCTCAGTGCTTTGATGTCTGGAAGACAGCTTTCTTAATTTCATTAGGTAGAAGGTGGTCCAGAAAATTCAAGGTGCTGATAATTCTAAACAGCTGCTTATAGGCTGGCTATTAGTCCTTGTAGTTTCCTGACAGCAACAATTCTTCATGTTTTTTTAAAAATTAAGGATTCAGAAAAACAATGAAAATCATGTGGAGCATTTCATATGTAATGAAATGAGGGCAGCTTTTATGCTAATATTCTTTATTTCTAGTTAGGCTAATTTTAGTTTAAAAATTATCACCATCACTGCTCCCTTTTAGAGACAATAAGAACATATTGAAATGGAGTGGCTTTTATTCTTTTGTGCTTTGTCCTTCTCTAAAATTTTTCTGATGTAGCTCTGCCCTGGTTGCATTTATCCAGCATGATTTCAGTATTGGCCTTTTACCTTTATGCTTCAAGAAGTCTATCTTCCCCCATATCAGTTTTCTGCTTTTCTGCTAATAGCTATTTCAGTAAGTTAACATCATGCTCAAGAACCTTCACTTGGTTTCTATGACTGAATTTACCACAAGGCAAACTTAGGATTCCCCAGCTGTCACAGCAGCATAGTCCTTACAACCTTTGCCTGATGTGCTGGAAATGCTTTAATTTCACTATGGAAGCCTGGGAGCATGAGGATTCTCTTTGATTCTGCAATAGTGTGGGGGGTCTTTTTTGATTGTGTTTTATTGTTGTTGTTTTTGTTTGTGTTTTTTCAGTACACAGTAGGGGGTGACAATGTCTGCAGTTTTCTGTCTTTATTCTAAGGAACTCTTGTTCATAACCTTACCTTCACTGTACTTTATGAAGCTCTATATTCCCTGTGTTCAGGCACATTCTCCTTAGCACAGCATGCTGACCGCAGGTCTGAGAACCCTTGGTTCAAAAGTAGTGGCCACTTTTGCTTTGTGCAATAAATTGCATGAACAGCAGTCTCTGAGCTTCGTGCCCTGCTTTCTTTATGGTGCACTATATTTGTAAACATGTTTCTTAACTTATTTCAAAACATGTTTGTTCTGCCTCATTTATTTGCAGATAACTTACTGTCTCTTGCATCTTTAGCTTCTTGTTCTAATGATTGCTTTGAAATATTATTTTAATGAACCTATGTAACACATCATTGTATTCTTTTTTTTTGTGCTTGGACTGCTAATGATACCCATCCATTAAGTAAATGGTTTTGTAAGCAATACAAATGTAATAAATAAAGTTAGTCGGCTCTTTTTTGCCACTTTTGTGCTGATAGGCACACCACATGCGGGGGAGGTAATGTTTCATGACCAGAATAGTTCAGGCTCTAGGCAGCCTGAGAATCTTTGTATTTAGGTTCAGTCAAAGAGCTTCAGAGAACTTCCTGAACTATGATTTATATACACTGGAGTTCATAATTTTGAATCTGGTTCCAGTGTCCCTTGGGAGGTATTCCAGAAGGGCAGAGACGTCTGGGAAGGTTGGACATTCTTCAGGAAGGAAATCTGGGGTGCACAGGAGCAGGCTGTTCCCTTGTGCTAAAAGATGAACAAGCAGGGAATAAAACCAGCCTGGATGAACAGAGAACTTTGGCTGGAACTCAGGAAAAAAAGGAGAGTTTATGACTGTTGGAAAAAGGAGCAGGCAATGCAGGAGGTATACAAGGATGTCATGAGGTTATACAGGGAGAAAATTTAAAGGGTCAAAGGCCAACTAGAACTTAATTAGGTTACTGCCTTAAAGGGCAATAAAAATGTTTCTATAAATATGTTAGCAACTAAAGGAAGGCTGAAGAGAATCTCCATCCTTTATTGGATGTGAGGCAGAACATGGTGACAGAGGGTGAGGAAAAGCTGAGATACTTAATGCCTTCTTTGCTGCATCCATGACAGTGAGACCAATTGTTCTGTGGGTAGCCAGCCCTGAGAGCTGCTAGGCTGCAATGGGGAGTAGAATGAAGCCCCTGAACCCAAGGTCTGTGACTGCTGCACCACTTGGACATGCTCAGGTCTGTGGGGCTGGATGAGATCCAACCAAAAGCATTGAGGACCTGCTGGAACTGCTCCTTGAGCCGCTTCCCATCATTTGCCAGCACTCCAGGCTAACTGGGCAGGTCCCAGTCAGCTGGAAGTGGACAAATGTCACACCCATCCACAAGAAGGGCTGGAAGGAGGATCCAAGAACTGTCAACCTGACTGGCGCTGGGAAAAGTCGTGGAGCAGATCATCTTGGTCATGTGGCATGTGCAGGACGAGCAGGGATGGGGCCCAGGGTTTAGGAAAGGCAAGAACTGCTTGACCCACCTGATCTCCTGTGACAGGGGGACCTGCTCAGTGCGGGAGGGAAAGACTGTGCCGTGTCTGCCTGGACTTTAGTGATGACACCTTTTATAAATGGCTATAAATAACATCATTTCTTTGACCTGCAAGGGTTAGTGTTTTGACTGCTGCTTTTTTCTAGAAAAACGTAGTATCCAGGTTACCAAAAGTTTAAAATCGTTTTGGTTTTCCATGGGTTTGCTTTAGTATTTCTGAGATGGGCACTTACAGTGACAACTCAAGGTGGGTAGTAGGGGTGGATGATTAGAATGAAGCCATTGCCCTTGCCATCCTAAATGAGGAATTTTCTAAATGAAAAGAGGCATTTCCTTTGAATTCTTGAGAGATCAATAACAAATGTCGTTACAAAACTTCTAGGGATGTGCCAACAGGATAAAAAAATCAAGCTGGTTATAAGTTATAAATGAGACATTTGCTTGAACTACTAGAGATGATTCCCTAATGAGATTTACATCACTTGATTTATTTTTTAATATATTTTAATTCTCTAAGGGTATCAAAAATCTGTAAATTACAGCTCTGGAATGTAATCAGACTTAGTCATGAGAAGGCAAGGTTTAACCGCGCATATGGAAATGACATAATATTTTACCAGGTAATTATAACTGGATAATTTAGGTTGAAAGGATGGGTCAGAAGTCCTCTTTGAAATGTTATTAATTCACTGAAGAAATGAGAGTTACTATTAAAATTATTATTTTATCTCTGTTGGAGAAAATAGTGCCTTTGCACTACTGTCAGTGGTTCAGTAAGACTTAAGCCAGATAGCACAAGCAAGAGTTCACTTCCCCTAAGATTTTGAAGGCACCTGCCACTGAAGATGAAAACTGATTTTATTAATGTTTTATAAGGTCTTCTACAATCAGTACTAATTTTGATCAGGTATAGGGCAAGCATTGTCAGCAAGAGTTCTGCTGCTGCCTCTGCTTCTTTTTTATTCTTGTCTTTTTTTTTCTTTTTTTTTTTTTTTTTTTTTTTTTTTTTTTTTTTTTTGGAATGGCATTTTAACATGATTGCCTCAGGCATTCATTGAGGGAAAGCATAGGGGTGATGGTAAAGGGCAATTTTGATGTCTTCCACACATTAGGATGATTTGGGAAAATTATCCCATTTTCTAAATGTCCCACCGTCATGAATTGCACAAAAGATTAGGGTTTGCTTTGATTGAATGGTATTTTTCTTAGGTTTTATTAGGATTGTTCTGAACTCTAATGTCTTCTGGACTGGGTATTGAAATACAGGGCAGGCTGCAAATGCTGGATTAAAGTCTTTGACCCATGGAAATTTTTTTTTTTCCCCCCAAACATCCTTTTTCTTCTACAATGCACTTAATAAAGCCAATTACAAATTCAGGAGACATTTCAGGTTGATGCAAATTAGATTGATATGTTATCCTAAAACTTCTGCATTTTGGTGCAGAGAGAAATTAAGATTAAGTTAAGAAGTTAAAACAGATTTGATAATTTTCATGTGTGCTGCATGGAGATGTTATGTCCTGGGCAAATCCTGAAAAAAGAAATAATTCAGGATCTTATCCATGACACACAGACACAGATTAAGCACACAACGCAGAAGTTTTGGGTTGGTTAGGACATGCTTGTTCCTCTCCGAATTGACTCTGTGAACCTCTGAATCACTAAGTTGTTTTGTTGCAATCCATGAAGCTCAGATTTTTATTCGTTTATATCTAGCTACAGTACATCCTGCAGTTTCAAAGCTACTGTCCCAGGAGATGCATTAATAATGGAGACATGTCCTACTCTCCAGACACCAGATTCAAACATCTCAGGAAGGAAAAAAACCCCACCAAACAACTGAGGAATATTAAGATACTTCTGAGGACTCTTTGCTTTGAGTTTTAGAATGGCCATATTTTTCTGATTTGGTTCAAAGCTACTAACTTAGAATTGCCATCGGTATAGGGATGTGTGCAGAAGAATTTGGTGTTTTCTGACAAACTGGAATGTATGATTAAAAGACAATAAATGCACTTAGTTGACAAACTTTCCTAAATGATGTTTAATTACTCTTTTAAGGTTTTGGGGGTTTTTTGTTGGTTTTGGTTTGTTTTTTCCCCTCCAGAAAAATGCTGAACTACTTAACAGTAATTTGAACTTGGCAGACCATGGACGCTTTCCTGTCTGCCCTCCTTCCGCTGGCCAGCTTTTGTTCGAACATTGCAGTTTTCCCCTTTGGAAGTGAGGTGAGAAATGTCCTTTAAATTTTAGCTGTCGTGTCAAATTAGGTCAGACTTTACAGCGTGCCACAGCACAAAGTGATGCAGCATGTTATAAACAGAGCCTGCTAAACGTGTGTGCCTTCTCTTGCCAGTTGTACATTATTTGAGAATGAACTGACTTTCGGCTTATAAATCTTCATTGGATTCATAGCTCTCCTGAAAAGATGAATAGTGGGAATTACTGGGTCCTGCAATGTTGCAAATCACTTGTGTTGTTTGACTGTTCTGTTGAAAAATCTATTGCAGCCAACAGCTCCAGTTTTCTAGAGGGTTGAGGTCTGTGCAGGGCACTGAATCACTTAATAAAATAATTTCTGTGGAGGAAAGTTGAGCATAACACAGTTTGAAGCCCCAGAGATATTGCAGGTGGCTTTACTGATTTACTGATCTGCAGAAATGATTGAATTGCTAGCAAAAAGGTGAAGAAAAGGTAGGCTTTGTTCTTGCATGTAAGCTAAAGATTGTGAAGGAGAACTCCACCCATTAGAAAAACTGAGGTATTCTATTACCAGTCCATTAAACCAACCTGTTAAACATGCTGGCAGGAGAAATCCATGATATTGCACTTTTAAGGCTGCTGGTTCTCTCACTGGAAATGTAATTCCCTGTCAAATTCCCTGTCAAACGTCAAACCTGGGCAAAGGAATTAATGAGGAAAAAAAATTGAAAAATATATCCGGTTCCACCTTCCCTTAAGAATTCATAAGATGAGAAAAATGGATTGGTGTGCATTATCTAGAACTATTTTGCCCAGATTTTCCACTAACCCAGATGGGAATTGAAGGGTGAAATCCATATCCAGAAAAAGTACCAAATGGAATAATTTACCTCAGGCACAATGTCCTGGTGGAGGTCCTCTGCTAGATATGGAAAATCAGTCAGATATCACAGTTGTGGCTGTATTGTCTGGGATTCTTTTTAATTTGCCACACGTGGTGGCAGGTGTGGTATTGTCACAGGTATTTCCTGCCCCCATGGGCTGATCAGGAGCTGCACAGTGCAGGAAACAGCTCAGCTCAGGGAGGCACTGGAGCACCAAGGCCAGTGGAAGGTATCGATCAGCCTGGCTGCTGGTGCTCGAGGCGTGCACGAAACAGAGTGTGTAACGCAGGTGTCATGAAAGATGTGATGGAGGAGTGATTGTGCTTCAGCACTCCTGCCCTGCCTGGGGACGCTGACCCAGCCACAGGCACTCCTTATCTTGTGTGTGGCAAAACCAGCGCGCAGCTCTGGATTAAGCTCCTTGAGGTGCGAGTGAAAACTGAGAGCTTGTCTGCTTGTTTGTCGTGGTAGTTTAGATAAATTTGAAAGATAGCGTGACAGGATTCAGAATAAGAGCAGATAAAGAAGTTCTGGCTAACAGCCTCTCTATCACTTAATGCTCTGATAAACCAGCAACGCTGACTTTCACGGCTGTAGGTGAGGCTGCTGAGTGCATAATGGCTGCTGTGTTTATTTGGCAACAAGAAGCACTTTGCTCTCCTTTAGCATGCCACCTGCTGCTAAAGGCTTAGCTATCTCTTTCTCTAATACATCCATGGCAATTCTAGACCTCAAAAAGGCTATTATTACGGTTAAAGAAAATGGAAATGTGTGTATATGAACCAGACAAGCCTGTGTGTGCACCCACACATTGGAGACGTTTATCATTCTATACCATGGACTAAGGAACTGTATAATATGCTGCCATGTTGCCTTTTTTTTCTTCCAACCTAGTTTGTCTGCATCCCTCTTTAGCCCAGTTATAGAAACTAAACATGGAAATGTATATTGTTACTTATATCATGATGAAATTTAATGGTCCAAACCAAGTATTTGAATTTCATCACATTTAAGTATCTGGAAGGAGATTATCTTGTGCTCTGAAAATTATCCCATCTGAAAGGGCAAAATCCATGAATGACTCTGAGAGCAAAAGACAGATCTAAAGGGTGAACAGATTTGGTCAAGGTTAAAGATCAGCTTCAAAACCTTGATGGTTTAAGTGAAAATAAAATTATTCTCCGTATTATAGTGAATTTCTTTGGTTTGCATGGAAATCAAAAGAATTAGAAGGAACATTTGGTTGAACTTGGCTCATTTGCTTGGTTCCTGGTTGGTTTTTCCTTTGAATTTTCAGTGCTTCCACAGAGTGAAGAGCCTCCAGGGCAGTCCTCAGAGCTCCCCTCTGCCAGAAACCACTGACTGCTGGGCTGTTCCCTGACATGAACCATGAGCTTGCTTTGGCAGCCTTGCGCCTTTAGCCTTTAGCACCTCCTGTGTGCAGGTGATATGGCATTAGCTGTGTTTTCTCTGCATGTGCAAAATGTGTGGCAGGGACTCCAACAACACTGCTCAGCACACTCAGCACAAACAATTCCCTCGAGCTGTCCTTTGACAAGACCTGACAGGGAGGGAGGCTGGGAAGATAGCAGCAGGTCAGCTCAGCCTGCTAGGGGCTTCTCCATTCATTTTCTTGGCCAGACAGAAATGGCTGAAGATTCCCAGCATATCTCCCCCAACACTTCCAAGGAGACTCACACCATTTTGTAGTTTTATATACGAATATATTCTTTAACAGATTCACTGATGAACAAGTAAATAATTCAGCATTATGTTGTGTTTGTGGAATCACAGCTGCTTAAGAGTGATGTTTCTAAGTCCAGTAAGTCAAAACCAAAAGATTTGGAAATAACAGCTATGCTTGACCTGAAATTAAAATATTTGCATGACAAATCACCCCAAGGAGCATAATCCATCTGTTTAGATCATGCTTGCTGTGACTGATTGGCAGTGCACTGCTTTGCCTTTTTTTTTCTTCAGTTAGGAGTAAGTCCACTAACCACAGTGAAATCCCTGTTTTTAGACATTCCAAACGTAGTAGCAATTTGATGAAGTTAAGAATAATAATGAATACTAAAGAGATGAGAATATAGAACATGCCCCTGTTCTTTACCAGTAGATGAAAGCAAAGATCTGGAGGCCTTTCTGGGCATATCTGTCTGGCAACACAGTGCAGATAATTTCATGCAATAAAGTTCATGTGATTTACTGCTGTTAAAAAACAAAGAATCATCCATTGCTGTGTTGGCTACAGATATGTGGTTTTTATGTTGCGTTGGTTTGTTGGTTTGGTTTGGTTTGGTTTCATTTGGTTTCATTTGGTTTTCCTTCCAATTTCATTCTGGAAGGATTTTTCCTCTTATTGTGAGCAATAAAGACAGAAGAGCATTATAAGGATCTGTGGAGAAAAGGTGTGGAGTTTGGGATATTAGAGAACACAGATAGAGCAGCAGACCTAGTAGGGCATGAAATTTGGGGTCTTGAGTGCCTGACAGGATGGTCACAAGTATTCTGTTCTCTCCAATTAAAGGACAGGGACATTGGAACCCACTGGCTTTAAACACATCTTGGTTCAATTTTCTGTCTAAATACGATGACCCAGTAGAGCATTTGCTTTAACATTTTTGAACATTTTATACTGACTTAGATTTTCTGATTTTCTAGTGAGGTGTCAGGTATGTAAGTGGATTATTTACTCATCTTGCTGGCCCTAAGCAGCTGTTTATCAATGTGATCAAACTTTTTATGAGCCATATTCCTCACAAGCTGGAGTTGTTTGCCCTACGTGTGGATGTAGTACTAAGCCAAACCTATGCCTTCATTTTTTCCTACTTTATAACCTTTCTACAGAGAGCAGTTTATGCATGTTTTAACCCCAGGATTGGTGTCATAGTCTGAATCAGATATTTCAGTGTAATTATTGCATTTTTAAGCTATTCCATTTATCACATTATGGGGTCACAGACCAGTTCAAAACATCATCATTTCCAAAGGCTGTTGCCCTGGAGAATTCATAGCTCACCACATCTAAAATAGTGCACCCAGAAAAATGACTTGTGTTTCCTTTTCATTTCCTCTGGATCTGAGATACAGTGATGATTTGGGATTCTGAGACTGAAATGAACACAAAAGAGTATTAGAGGTGTTTAACAAGCCCATCTGAACTCCACAGAGGAGGACAGACATTAGGCAGAGGAATATTTTTGTCTGGCAACATCTGATGTAGGATGGCATTATTCAATTGCAAAGCTGCCAGGAAAGGCTATTCTTGAATGTAATAATCCTGTAGTACCCAAAAATGGCTGAACCATAGAATCACAGAATGGTTTGGCTCGGAAGGGACATTTAAAGATCATCCAGTCCCACCCCCTGCCACAGGCAGGGACACCTTCCACTGTCCCAGGTTGCTCCGAGCCCTGTCCAACCTGGCCTTGAGCACTTCCAGTGACGGAGCATGCACAGCTTCTGTGGGCAGCCTGTTCCAGTGCCTCACCACCCTCAGGAAAGAATTTCCTCTTCCTATTTAACGTTAATCCACCGTCTTTCAGTTTAAAGCTATTAAACTGAAATTTAACCCTTGTCCCATGACTGTGCCCATGTAAAAAGTCCCTCTCCATCTCTCTTGTGGCCCCTTCAGGTACTGTAATATCTCCCCAGAGCCTCCTTTTTTCCAGGCTGAGCAGCCCCAGCTCTCCCAGCCTGACTCTGGGCCAGAGGTGCTCCAGCCTCTTTCGGACACACTCCAACAGGTCCATGTCCCTCTCACGTTGGGGGTCCCAGAGCTGGATGCAGTACTCCAGGTGGGATCTCACAGGAGCAGCGTGGAGGGGAAGGAAAGATTTTCAAAAACTTGGAGTTTCATAAGGGGAATGACACCTTTTGTCATGCATTTGATTGGAACAGTTTTAACCTGATGTTGATGAGGAATCCAAGGCTTCCATAATAAAATAATGGGAAGGATGAAATCAAAGATTTAATCATTCCTGTAGTTGCTCAAGTTACTTGGTTAATGAAATTTTGTGTGCATGTGTCATATTTAACTTGGAACTTAGATTAAAACTGAACTACATCCCAATAAACATTGCAGTAGATAGCCCAGTCGCAGTCTCTATCAATAAAATAACAAAGAGTTTTCAGCTGGAAGACATTCCCAGTTTTTACCATGTTTTTAGTGCAGATACAAATGCACAGATTGCAGCTGATTTAAAGCATGTGGAAAAAGCCCATGGAGATTTATATTTCTTTCATGATTGAATGCTGGTACTTGGTGTTATGTGGAAAAGCAGTCACTTGGTTTAATAGTTGCACAGCTGGTGTTATCTGAAAAATAATCATTATGATAGAAAGCACACATTTTTCATGGTTTTTGTCAGGTCTGTCAGAATATGTTCTGTGCTAAGTCTACACACTTCATCTGACATTCCTTAAATTAATATATTAACATATAATACTTTTAAGGATGTCAGTTATAAAATGTGACTGTAATTGAAACATAACAGAGTATGGCTGTGTAAAACAAAGCAATTTGCAGGACCCATAAAGTGAGAAAGTCACAATGATCTGTGTTTAGAAACAACATAACATTATTGTCTGGAAAGCAAGTGACAAATTGCGAGAATTAAAATTATGCATAACCAATTCAGCTTGGTAATATGTGCTGATCTGAACATCTTTAAATTACAGCAAATATGAAAATATTAATTTGAAGTACAAACCAGCTTGATTACAAAATCTGGATTTCTCTTTGCTCCTCTGTACCTTTTCAGGGCTTTTAAGCAAGCAAGGAGAGGCAGATCAGTGCAGACTTTAAATGAGCACACGATGTCACTCCTGAGGAGCTGGGGACTTGCTAGATGTCCATTATTTCTGTCTGTGGTAACTGGACAGTTGATCTTTTTATCTTCTCACTGCCAGAGGCAGGGGTCAGGCTGGGAAAAAGAAGTTTATTTTCCCAGTTTTCTCTCTTTCTTATATGTTAATGGACAACCCACTAACACATGGTTCTGTCCCTGTGGAGTCCCAGCAACAGGAGGAAGGATAAGGAGGGGGTAGGGCATGAATGCAAAATGATCTGCAGTGTCTCAGGTTTTGGGAGTTCCTCCCTTGTCCAATGGCAGAGGTTTAATCTCCCAAATAAAGGGATTTTGTGAGCTCCAGAAAGAAATGTTTCTATTTCTGAATGTGAATTATCTCCTTTTAAACTCATGAATTGGAATGTGGGGGGGCCCATGCTGAATTGAAACTCCTCAGTGTTCTGGATGATTCTGTGTCAGGAGAGTTCAGTTCCATGTGCTGGGTCTGGTGCCTTTTCCTTGGCCATTTCCCTTGTGCAGCTCCTACAGGAAACAAGATCTTGTGGAGGAAGAGGTTCTGTAATGGAAGAAGTAGCACACTAATTCTGTGCTCAGAAAGACCTGTAGAATTTACCTGAAGTATAAACCTTAATGTGTAAATGATATTGAATGTAATCTGTTACTATCAGAAAATCCAAAGATTTGACTTAGGAAAACTCATAATATTTATATTGCTTGCTTTTACATTGCCATGACATTTTAAAACTCTTCCCAGTATTTAAAAGCTTAACCCCACACTAAAGAGGTTTCTCTTTTTTGCCATGAATATTTCATACCGAAGAAGAGTACAGTAAGCTCAATTCAAATAGAAAAATTCAGGATTTACATGGACGTGCTCCAGCATATGTTATTGTTCTAGTTAGCTGCTTCAGTAAAAAATCCTATAGAAAATTCACCTTTCCTGACATTAGTAGAACTTTCCAGGCACTAATGGCCAGGGTTCCTTTGATGAAGTGGCAATGACTGCCCACTTTTAGTTTTCATACGGGCAGCAAATATAAGGATAATAGCAGAAAATATAACCTGCATGTCACAAGAGTGTCAGCAATCCTCAGTTCCCCTCAGTGCAGGCAGAAAAGAAAACGTGTTTATGGTCGAAAATGGAAGAACTCTTGAATATGTGCTTAATACTGAGGACAAATGCACTTATTCAAACATTGCCTTTAAGAAGTCCAGTTCACAGAGATGGCTCTTTTATTTTAGTGATTGAGTGTTTGTTTGTAAAGATAAAAAGTGTTCTGCACTGCTGAAAAAATGAAGTTCAGTTGCCATGGTGGCCCTAATTTTGAGATGGGCAGTAAAAGGCTGTTTGTTTGTAAATGTGTCTCTCTCCTCCCTCTGCCCTTGCTCCAATACCTGGCAATTTCCAAAGTGAATCTGGCTCTTGAGCTAATCGCTGATTTTGCATTAGTGTTTTCTTCACCGTGTCTAGTTCACCGTCAGAAATGCAATGGACACAAAAGGGAATGGTTTGAAAGAGAAGGGAAGTCCATCAGAATGAATTCTGTGCTGTTTAAGCAGCACTTGTCAGCAATGTTCACCCCTACTGTGCTGTTTTCATTAATTCATTTGCCTTTTCATGGCATTTTCCAGTGCCTTCACACCCATTTTTGTCAGTCTTAGTTGCAGACACCAAGTCATGTTGAACATGTGTAGCTGCTCTGACAGGAGGAGCTGCTCTGGTCCCGCAAGGGAACCGCTGTGGTTGTGCTCATCACTAATTTTTGTCTCTTCTTGTTGGGGATGAATTGGTGCCACCTCTTAAATGTGCTGTAAGACAGGACTATTGCTGTGAACTCCAAAACGGAGCCTGAAGGAGCTGATCCCAAGCAAAATGTGTGTCACAAAGGTGTTCAGTTAGAGGAGACACCAAGGTGACAGACCTCATGTTTAATGGATAGCTTTGAACAGCTGCCTCATTCTGGTATTAATTTTAGTGTTCGTGTTTTAAAGTATTTTTATTGTTCTTGTGTTTTTGCAACACAGCAATATCCTGCTATGTGTGGATCAATCCAAAATATTGTAATTAGTGGAGAGAAATGTAACTTTTGTATGAAAATACACTTGTAAATGTGCTGTTTTTCTTTGCAATTATAAATACTATAATTACTAAATACTCCTTTGGTGACACAATGAAGTGCATGTTCATTCTTAGTTTTTCAGTAAAATCTCAAGCAAGCATATTTCGTTCCTTTATTTTCAGGACACTGAATTCAAATACATGGAAAATAAAGACCCATTGTTATTGTTTCATATCGTTAACAATAGGCATCAGGATAAAGCCAGGGCAGAAAAAGTTTTTCTCATTTAAAAATGAGGTAATCCCTACTACTTACTGTGTGTTCTGGCTGTGGTTTTGCATACAGAACTCTTCTAGAATTTTCCAGGAGTAATAAGGATGAGCCTGTGTTTTCCACCTTCCCAGTTGTTCACGGATGTGTTCAGCCATGGATCCAGCTGGGAAGTTGCTTTGGCTTTTATCTGCAAGAACTGTGGTGAGTACATCTCCCACGACAGGAAGCAGGAGTGAGGATGTCCCCCTGTCCCTCCTCGCTGCCTGCCTGGCAGAGCAGGGATGGGCTTCCCTCTCCCCCGCCCCAGCCAGGACCTCAGGCCTCCTTTGATCCTAACCCTGGGCTTTGCACTAAAGCCTCCACTTCTTTTGAAGTGAAAGCTCTTCTCTCCCTCTGTGTTTGGGGCCTTGCACGCGCTAAAGAAAGAGCAGAATTTTGCCCTTTTATGTTTATATGATGGATTTTGTCTTTATAGATCCCAAATCACTTCACAAAATTTGTAGGCTGGAAGAGACCTTGAGAGTTTATCCAGTTTATCCCTCTGCCAAAGGGATGCTCAGCTGAGCCCAAATTATATCTGATTGATGCTTGGCCAACTTAAACTTTTGCAACATTTCTAGGATTCTTATCACTGGACAATTACAGCTCTTTTCAAATCTGAGTGCTGTTTAGTTTGATTACTTTTAATTTCTTCTTCATTTTGGTGGAGATATTTCTTATAAGGGTCATCTTTCTCCTCCTCCCTGTACTGGTTTAGAAATTGAAGTGCCAGTTAAAAATCAAAGAAAACTACATGCTTAGATTTACTCTTATAAATAGTTGGTTTTTAGTAAGTCAGGTTACTCAAATGTGGTGTAAATCAATCCAAACTTTGTATATTTGGCTGGACAAGACTTTAATATCCAATATTGTAATTTTTTTTCTATGCTTATAAAATTTTTAGTTGTGTATGATTAACTGTATATTATTTTCAAAGCTTTCTGGTGTGGTCACTATGTGTATAACATTATTATCTATTTATTAAATAAGGTCACTGAATCTGTTCAAACTAATCTGTCTTGAGTATTGTAAAAAGGTTTCAGATTGCTTTGGGGTTATGTGTTTCTTGTTTCACATGCAATAGTTTATTTCTTTCTCATAAAATATTGGGGGATTGAGAACACAGATTGATTTCCAGGCTTATTTAGTTATGGGCATTGATTGGATTCAAAGTTTTTGAAGAAAAATGCCAAAAAGTTTTGGATAAAGAACCTTATATAATAACAGCCATGGCCATGGGAGCCTCATTTCTCTTTATTGTGCTGCTGTATTAGTGCTGAAAACTGAGTACAAGTAGCTTGTAAACCCCCATTATTGAAATATAGCTTCTGCTCTGGTTTATCCTGCTAAATACTGTGATTTATGCTTTAATATTTTGGAATACAGTCACAAGATTTTCAACTTAAAACAGTTTTACATTAATAGAATATATTTTATCCACCTGCTATGTAGAAATGTATTTTATATATTCCTGAATTGTTTAATAAATATGCATTGTGAGGGAAATTTGGTTTGGAAGCGATGTGATAGGAATAACTTGCCTGTTTCCAGACACAAAAGATGAGATCTCAGGGATGTGTGTGTGTGTGAAAGGGACCAATGGGTGCTAAACACAGCTCTCTCATGTGAGAGCAGTTTTGGGATCGTGGGACTGTCAGCCATCGCTCAGGGACCAGGCAGCACTGATGGTTTTCATGGGAAACACACCTGGAGCCAGAGCTGCTGTGGAGCCTCCAGAGCCTGGGCTGTGCGGGTGAGCTGGGCAGCCCAGAGGGGAAGACAGAGCTCCCTGCTTGATTGCTTTGCACCAGTGTGTCCCTGGATATGTCTGCCCCGGAATTCCCCAGGAAGCCAAGGGGAAACTCTCCTGAGGGAGAGAAGTGTTGCAAGGCAGAGCAGAGATAGGGATGGAGTAGGGACCAGAACCAGCTGGAAAGGCAAGGTTGGAAACTGCTTTGGTTTTTTTTCTTTTCCAGTAGGTTATTTACATTGTAGCAGAGCAGCACTTGATTTATATCACTGGTATTTTTTCTCCTGGTGGGAACATGACATCACTGTTACACTGGATGACTCCTCTGCTGAGGAAAAAGGAGATCCAGTCTCAAATGTACACCTGTGTGTGTGCAGCTAAATGAGCGAGGAGTTCATTCTGCATGCTACAGCAACCCAAGAAATAAATTATCATGTGTGTTCAGCCTTACTCCAAAACATGAGCTGAACATAAAAGCCCTGGCTGTTTATAGCAGTGAAGAGATTCTGAGCTAGATTAAATTTGGGACTGTGTGAGTGCGGAATTGTGTGGTTGTAGGTTGGTGTCGAGAAAGGGAGCAAACCTTGTGTGGAAGGTTTTATTAAGCCAGTCAAGTCTAATGTTAGATTATCACAATCCTTTTCTAGTGCATAACAGTGTTTCTCTCTCTCTTTTTTTTTTTTTTCTTTTTTTTTTTTTGGCATAGGAGCATAATTAGATATGAAAACAGTACAATAAAAACATTGTGTCCCAAGCTGCCAGGATTCTGTTAGGTTTTCATTTCAAGCTTGTAGTTTATTGTAGCTGCCTTGGTTATATGCCAGGTTATCTGAACTGTTGCAAAAGCAAATGTTTTGAGCTATTCTGAGCATTTTGAAATGTTTGAAGACCAGTTTCCTTTTTGTATGCTTAAAATTTGGGCATGGAACCCTGACCTGGGTTTTGAATGAAAGATTTCCAGCATTCAGGAGTGCTCTGCCACACTCCCAGTTCCCATGCTCAGGGGTACTCTGGCACCCCTTTCTTCTCAGTGCATTTGTCCTGAAGAGCCTAAACCCAAATGGCAGTGCCTGACTTCAGCACCCAGGTTTGGAAATCTGAGTCTACATTAAAAAGCAGTCACAGTATAAGGACCACCAGCAGAGTTTTGAGAGTGTCTTAAATTACCATCACGGCAGTTATGATTAATATATTTGTCTCTTTAGGGCTTTTGTGGCACTGATAATATTTGCTGTTCTCACTAAGTCTCGATTAAATGAGTGCCTAAGACTGACGGGCAGTTTGTCTGTAATGACAAGTGCTTTACTGTAGCAGGAAAGGATGAGCTGCCCCAGGGAGACATCACCACCCACTTGAGCGAGATCCATGAAGGGTTTATGACCCGTTTGAATCCTGATTGAGCATCACTGTCTTGACCCTCGGGGAGCCAATTGTCTGGAATACTTGCTCTGTCAGTCTGAGCGATGTGCTCAGAATCCCTCTGAAACCTGTATGTCTTGATTGTGTGCAATACACACAGTGAGTTATCAAAACGGTATAAAGATAGGGAAATATTTTGTCACTGGGAATCGGGGTGTCGTGTTTATGGAGCACACTGTTTTACTTGCCAAGTAAAATGTACTGTGAGCTTAACCCTTCCAGGAATAAAGTATTTCAGATCTGGCATTTAATGTATGAAGGGGTTCCTTTGAAGCAAACATGTTTGATGGGTGATTACTAAATAAAATTAAACTCTTTATGGCAGAAAATCTGTGCCCAGGGCTCCAGGGAAGCCTGGGACCAAATGCAGTTGTGGGTGTGGTCAGTGCCCCTCCGTGGGAGCCCAGGAGGGTGGGCACAGGCTGGGCACAGGTCTGGCCAGTGGAGCAGCTCTGAGTTAAAGCCAGGCTGATGGGGAAGGCAGCACTTAGCACAGACATGGCCTCTGTGCTTCTTCTGGTCACAAGGAAGGTTTTGTGAGTCCACAGCAGGAGTGGAGCTGGATTCCTGTCTCTGCAGTGGGGAAAGTTGGGAAGGCGCAGTTCAGGAGGGCGTTGCAGGTTTTTTCTCTTATTGGTGTCATTGCCCTTTTAAATCTAAAGTGCTCTTCTTGTACCAGACTCAGGATGGTCAAGTCTTAACCATCTGTGGAATAGGAAGGGGTGCTCCTAGTAATAAATAAACTGTGCCTCATCTGCTGGGCAGCCTTTAGACTCTGTGTATGTGTTGCAGGGAAGGAGATAGTTGACTGTTGCTACAAAATTTTCAGAAGAAAAAAACCCCACAAAAAATCAAACCCAAAACCCAAAAAACAAGATCAGAAAAAGAACCCTTCCTCCATTCTACCCTCCTCCTGTAAAAGCAGAAAACAGCATCCAGTACCAGAAATGGAAAGAAAAAATCCTCCTTTGTTTTATAGTTAAGTGTTTCACAGCCAGCTAATCTTTATTATTATGGCTATTGAAGCAATTAAACAGATTAAACAGAATTAACTGTTGTTTTTCTACTAACATAAAGATGGCCTCTTAATTCCAAATGCCCTTTTTTTCTAAGTAAATTGTACTTTCATCCCTAATTCCAAGAAGATTATGGTGGGGTATGCATTTGTGTCTGTGCAGGTACTGTTGCTGTTAGCAACATTTTTAAAAATGACCAACTAGCATATGTAACTAAAACCATGTTAAAAAAAAAACCTCATTAAATCTTAAAAAGGGTTAGATAAATTAAAGGAAGTAGTAGCAGACTCCAGTATAACTCGGTACAAGAGAACATCAATATTGCTCATTGAACAGTCTATTCTTCTAATTTTAAAAGAACAACTATTTGTCATGGTTCCTGTCCTTGGGCTGGCAGTTATCTAATTAAATGCATATGAAATTCAAAAGCCTTTACTGAGGGACAGTAATTTTCCTTGGTTGTTTTTAAAGTCACCAAGATGAAAGAAGAATTACATTGAAAAGATAATGGATAAATTTCTCCATTGTGCATTAAGGTCTTGGATTGACTAATCACCCCATGGTTATTAATCAATGTGTTATCTTACAGTTTGAAATTAGAGGTTCCGTTCTCATTATTGCTGACTCTAGGTAATAATACTTCCAGTCCTTGATTACCGTGACACTCCAGTGTACTGCCTTGCAAAACACCACAATACTCATCCAAAGCAGATCAGATCTATAAAGAGCATCCCCAGTGCATTGTTTACATGACTCTTCAGCAGGGTATCTTTCAGTCTGGGCTTTCCCCAATGCCCTCTGCGCTGTTTTTCACATTGATGTGTGTCTGCCCCGTTCCCTTATCGCCATCCGCACCTGATGTGCTGATTTCCATGTGATGTTATTGAAGATAGAGACACTGCTCAGGGTTTTTGCTTAGAGGAGGTGATTCTCTTGGTCATGCCAGAACAATTCCAAGGGGTGGATTGTTCCAGATGCCCAGTAAGTACATGTGCAACTTAGACAGAAAACAGCATTTTAAAGTTCTAATTTCTGTAATAATTCAGTGTTCAAAGGGAGTTTGTAGACACGAGTTAGCTCTGATTGTACCTTGTGAAGGTAGCCTGGCAAATCAGAAGGCACAGCAGTATGTGAATATATATATTTCAGCGCAATTAGGCATATATTCTGGTGTTTCTGAAGACCTGTTTTTGACCTCTGGTTGTATATAAAGATGAAAAAGCATTAAAGCAGCAGGTGTGAGGATGGATTCATGGCAGGAATTTGGTACTTTCACCCCCATAGTGGCTTCCTATTTCTTCACTTGTGCCCTTGGGTCAGAAATCCTATGAACCTCCAGGCTTAGTGCACTTGCAGACCTTCTCTCATATGACTCAAACTGAAGTTATATTATTTAGAGAGAAAAATAGTCCCTGATTCTGTAATTGAAGCTTATAAGGGCATGATACAGATGCAGAGATCTGACTATTCATGTGCAGCTGTGGAATTGGGATATTAGAACTAGATATTAGAATTGGAACAATCAAGTTGAACAAGTCTTGATCTGTACCACAATTACAGTGAACAATCCAGAGGGTGATGTTGGTTTCTTAACAGATCTGTGATATTATGTAGTTTGAATTCAGCATTAAAAAATACACTGTAAAATGTTTCTCATCAACTTCAAAGATAGTGCACTGTTTAAGGAGCAGAATGCTGCTTCTAACCCAAATTATCATTTAGTGAACTGCCAATAATGATCTCTGCTCAGGAATTTCCAGTATTGAACCCTTTTGATGGCAGAATAATGATGCTGTGAACAGACTCCTACTCCTATTTCTGGTTTTGTCTACATCAGTGTCATGTTCAAAAGCAGTTAAATAATTCTAATTTCTGGGCTTGTTGGTCTGTGAATACACACTTCTGTTCCTTTTTAAAATACTGGGAAAAGGCACTAAAAAGTCATTTCATGAATAGTGCATGTGGTTTAAAGCTAAATATTTTAGAGGTCTAGCATTCAACAGAGGTGAATAATGATAGACTTCACTTCGCATTTATACAGAGGTGAATAATGTTAGACTTCACATTTAAAAAGTAAGGTATCCATTGTATTGGAGGACGTCTTAGAAAGAGCAAGTCCTTATGCATAATCAAATGAAACAACCTTTCTGTGGTGTGTTGGGATTCATATCATCTACTTTAGCAGATAAGCTAAGACATAGCAGAGATTAATCAGTTATTTGCTGTAATTAAATCACAAAAGTGCTTGATCAGCTTCCTGATTTCAGTGCTCTTTCACTTGCTTGTATCCTGGCTGTGCTTGAGCCAACACAAACACAGGGAAAAAAATGAACTCTTTGAAAGAAATTATATCCCAACATGTCAGAGCTAAAACCCCCATGGTATTAAAATTATACCCTGCTGAAACTTATAATGTCCTGGAGAGATTTCATTATGCTACGTACTGAAGTTTGTGCTGAACTCCAACATACAGTTCACACATCTGATAAAATATTAAAGAAGGACAAATGTAGGGCTTGCCAAGCTGAGGTGCTGTAAACTTGTCCATGCATATTTGGCCTTTCATGACTTCTCGTGCATCTTTATTTATTGTTTCCAAACGAAGTGTATTGTCACGAAAATGACATTGTACTTGGAAAAATCCTATCAGGCAAAGTCAACCCCTAAAATAAGTGTTATAATAAATATGCAGAAATGTCATTCTTTACATTAGCCCAAAGGTTTTGTATAGCTTAAGGATATGTGCAGTAAGCTAACTATAAAAATAGAAGCTTGACAGTGGGGATGAATGTGTGTGTCAAAATAATATTACTCTTTCTGGGAGGATGGCAGAAAAAATGACACTACATCCACCAGCATGATTTTTATAGATCTGCCTCTTTGCCAGATGTCACCTTTTATAAACTACTTTATAAAAACATGACAGCGTAGTGAAGTAGTGTGTTTATAGCTTGATAAACTTTTGTAATAAAGTTAGGATTGGCTGAAAATTAAAGCCTTAGAGCCTACTCATTAAGCATTTGGGAAGCTTGCTCAGACTTAAAAAGGAAAATATTAAAGAAATATGCAGAATGAGTCACAGGCAGTAAGTGGCCTTTTTCAAGAGAGAATGGCTTATGGTTGTGTTTACCAGTATGCCATGCAATAACCTATCCAGATATATTACTGGGATTTTAGAGAATAAAGTTTGCATTACTTTAAATGTAAACACACGGAGACAAAATATACAGTGTGTATTAAATTATATGTTTCCAAAGAGTGCTATGAGGACATACAGGATTATGCCATAAATATCACCCCAGCACACAATTGTTTTATTACATAATAAAGGTCTGTATATTACCCTCTGCTGCGCCACGCGACACATAATTCAGATTTTTCATGACATGTCTAATTTATACAAGTCTCTGGCTCTGGAAATCGTACAGGAATAATATCTTAAACTGTTTCTAGCCTGAAAGACCTCGACGCTGTAGTTGCTATCCCAGAACAATCACTTGTCTGTGGGAGCTGGGGTCTCCTCTCTGTGTGCCCCACTAACTTCAGTGCAAGAGAGAAGCTCTCTCTGGTCTGTGGGAAGGTTTGACAGACACCTTGAGGGCAGAGAGGCAAAGATGTTCTCTATACCCTCCTGCCTCTTAGAGAGTTCCTGTTATACCTCCCTCCTTGCTTCCTCACTCAGAGAAACTTTTGAAACTCCTCCTCCAGACTTTATTCCATCCATATGAATAGCCAGTGGGGAGAGGCCATGGGCAGCACGTGCAGGGCTCTGGGCATCAGCTGCCATCACAGGGAGGCTCTCCTGGACAACATGGGGTGAAATCCCCTGAGTGCACATGGTTTGCTCATAACTGGAAGTGCTGATCCACTGAGAAATAGAAATGTCACCACTTGAAGGAGCCCATATTTATTTGTTCAGCCACATTTTGACAGACGCAACCTGAAGTCAAAATCCAGGATCTTCTGTACAGGATGAACCATAAGCAAGCTGCTTTTTCACAAATTATTTCTATATCTGAGGGTTTTGTAGCAATGTGCAACATATTCAAGCCAGTGTTGGAAATATGACTATCCTTTTGGCTGTGTTTGAAGTTCTTAACCTTTCCTGCTTCTACCCCCCTAGAGATGCACTTTCTTGTATAACTTCAAACTAAACACAGTCTTTCTCTTGGGCTATGTAGGTTTGCCTTTTGTGGGGAAAAACACACATAAACACAATTTAGAATCATAGGAAAATAGGCTTGGAGGTCTCCCAAGAGGTATTCAGTACACTCTGCCATCCCAGGGCAGTACCAGCCTGTGTTGGTTTATGCTGATGCTCTGCCTCTCAGATGTTTGCTTAACCCTTTTTCCCCCCAGATCTTTGGTGCTGGAGGCTCCACAATATCTCTAGGAAAATCCATTTGAGTATTATACTATTAATTTGGGGTCATGTTTGGAGGAGGGGTTTTTTTTGGGTTTGTAGCCCAGCCCTGTCAAATTTCCAACAGCAAGCTGCTTGGGATTTTTTTGGGTTTTCTCAGGTTTTTGGGGTTTTTTTTGGGTATTTTTGTTTGGTTTTGGGGGTTTGGGGTTGTTTTTTTGGTTTTTTGGGGTTTGGGGTTTTTTTTTTTGTTTGGTTTTTTTGGTTTTTTTTTTTTTTTTTTTTTTTAGTTTTGGGGGTTTTTTGGTTGTTTTATTTGGGGTTTTGGGTTCTTTTGTTTGTTGTGGTAGGGTTTTGGGGGGAGGGGTGGAAGGGGCAAGTGTTTGGCTTTTTTAATAAACCCAGTTAGAAAACAGTTTTATCAGATTTTACTAAGCCTGTTTCATAGTCCTCATGTACCCCAAGAAAATGGTGGGTGCAACAGCTGAAGCATGAATTTGCAGGACAGCTTGAAGCTGAGCTTTACTCTAGTATTTAGTGGTATGGAAATCAATCTAAAAGAGCCTCTTGTTCTATAATGCATCCTAATGGATGGGAGCTCTGTTTTGGAGTGTGATTAAGGGTCTCTTGCAGGTGTCGTCACAGTGGGTGCCTCTTTGAGTGAGAAGGCTCCCATGACAATATGGAGGGTACAGGATACTGGGAATACTTTTCCTTTTTTTTTTTTTTGGGAGCTGTTCTGTGGGAAGATAGGAAAAGGCTGTGGGCAGCCTAGACCTTGATAAGTTACAGCTGTGCCCCCAAACAAGAGGAATAAACAACCTGATAAGGGAACCAAGCAGAAAGGTCACATGTGGAGAGTTTGCTAATTGACTAAAGTAACAAGGAGCACCTGTTATAGTCAACTGTAATGGAAGGTACCAAGGAACACCTGTGATAGTCACCTGTAAGGTAACCAGGAACACCTGTGAGGTAACCAGGAACACCTGTGAGGTACCAAGGAACACCTGTTAGAGTCACCTGTAAGGTAAAGTAACAAGGAACACCTGTAATAGTCAACTGTAAGGTACGAAGGAACACCTGTGATAGTCAACTGTAAGGTAACCAGGAACACCTGTGAGGTACCAAGGAACACCTGTGATAGTCACCTGTAAGGTAACAAGGAGCACCTGTTACAGTCAACGGTAAGGTGACAAGGAACACCTGTGAGGTGACAAGGATCACCTGTTATGGGTGTGGCAAAGAGTGTATAAAAGACTGTACCGCGGGACAAGAAACAGTTGAGCTGAAGCTTGCCACCGCTTTGAGTGTTGCCTTCTTTGTCTGCCATCATTGTTCCTTCAGGTTGATCACACATAAGCACTTCCAGCTAGGAGGTATCCTCTGCTGTGCTGCGTGCAAGGTGCAGGAGATCCCAAATGACACCAGCCCCAAAACGCCTGTGACCTGTTAGGTAACAGAGCAGTAAAGAGTCCCCTGGTTGCATTAGTGATGCCCAAGATGCAGGGCTTGTTGGGAGGGAGACCTTGGCAAAGGCTTGAAATGAAGGAGTCTCACAGTTTGAGACTGTTCAGGAAACAGCACAGAATTCCCTCTGCCCGTCCTCTCCATGAGCAGCCCCAAAGGAGGTGCTTCCAGGGCACGTCCTTCCTGTGCCCATCTGCCCCACCCCGGTCTGTTGGTAACTAAGGTGGCTGTGACCACTGCTGACCATTTCCCATTCAGGAAAAAATGCAGGCTATGCTAGAGACAGATCTATACCTTAAATTCTCTGCCCTATATCACTTGACTGCACAGATTTTGACAATGGTGATAGATTTTGGGGGAAGACACCTGGCTGTTTGTCCCTCACGTGTCCCTGACAATGTCCTGTTATTTCTGCAGTGCTCTAACTGCTCATGGTACTTATCAGAGAGTTAAACAGCACCGTCCTTGCCTTAGAGAGGCAAGTGAATGCTCTAATGGAGAATATGAGGTGCTCTGGTAAATATCTAAGCAGTCATTAATGGTTGAAATGGAAATGGAGGAAAATTATATTATGGCGTTAGAGTGGGTGTATTTTTTATGTGGTGAGTTTTGTTCCTCTAAGACTTCATATAGTTTTAAGCATGGGCTCTTAGAAAACATTGCTTTTAACTGCTGATCCTGCTCTCTGTGGTCTAAGTAAACAAGTTTCACTTTGTTCCCTGTGCTGAGCTTTGTGCTACTGCAGCCAAATGCAACTATCCTGAAACTAAATAGTTCAAACTTGAGGTTCTTTGGCTTGACTGGTTTTCTGCTGATTTTGTAGACTGAGTGGACTCCCTGAGGAGTCACACGAGCAGTGGGGTCAAGTGCACCGTAGTGTCTCAAGACAAGTTTTTGACTGTACAGTTATTTGCAGGTTCCAAAATACCTGTAAATTTCTATATTCAGGTGTTGAAATTTGGAAATTAAGGAATTTCTAGATGCATGTGCTCTACTGATGGAGGGAACTTCTTGTGCTGCAAATAGACCTCCTGAACAGCACTGCCTATTAGTTTCTTGATCTTTCTCCTTTCATGTTGCTTGTTGTGGTTTTTTTAGTCTTGGCAAAATGAAATCCATTCTGGCAACATGTCATGTTTCTGTGCATGATCCCAAAGGGATGGGTTTGTTTAAAATTCACTCTTTGCTTTGCTTAGCTCTAAAATAAAAATAGGGTGGCAAACCCCCCCTGTTTTATTTGTGAAACCAGATCAGACTTACTGTAACAGCACCAAGATTAGCCTGTGAGTTCTGGAGCCATTTCATGCACTCTGTAAATGCTCTCTGGTGTGTTTATTTGCATGAAAGCCACACTGAGTGCCCATGGAAAGGTGCAGGTGCTCCATCGGCATGAGGTGTAACTCTGGCTCCGTGTGTTTCATGGGCTCCCAGCTCAAACTGTGCAAGGCTTTCACAAACTGCCCCTGAGGGGGCTTGACCTAGTGGGTTTGTATCCAAAGCTGGGTTTAAAGCCCAGAGGAATCCAGCAGTGTTTTGTTTGGCTCGTTTCTGTGCAAGGTGCTCGCTCCCTGCCAGCGCTGAGTGTCAGCCGTAAAGGTGTGGGGTGATTCTGCATCACACACAATGCACTGCCTTGTTCCATTCCATTTACTCAATACTTTGTCCTTTATGGTTTCACTCTCTGCTCCTTGATGGTTCCTGAGAAAGCACAAAGTGAAGTTTAGTAGCTGATTTGGGAATAGAATTATGAAAAGTTCTGTCAGTTATATGATATGGTGACTTTGCTGTATCTGCTACTTTATGTCTCTATGTTATTTTTAGGGGAAAAAAAAAAAGAAAAGGATGAGATTCTTCAAATTGTACTTGCAAGTTATTTTTAAATTGCTTATATCCAAAATCTGAAATAATTATAAAATGAAGTGAAATAAAGTGAAAGGATTACAGAGCCTTCCATTGTACGCCTAAGCATTAGGCATGACAGATTTCAGCCAAACTAAATATGTAGGTGGCCATTTCCTTGTTTGAATGCTTATTTTTTTAAAATAGAATTTTACTGAATGTCTCTTGAAGTAATTTTTGGAAACGGTAGTTTTCCATGACCTGTAGGCAGTGAGACCCATCTGGATCATTGTCAGGTATTCAGACTCCTCAGCTCAGGTTTCTTCTGCTGAGTAAGTTCCTTCTGAAAATTAATGGCACAGTCTTGCTTCTTCTGTTACTTTTGGAATATGTTGCAAAGGCAAATTCAATTTCATTTTAACCCACAAACCTCACTCCTTTCCCTCAGCAGAGGATCTCTCACCCTCTTCATCTTCTCTTGGTTTTGGAGATTTTACAGAGGGAGGTTGAGCATGAAGGCATGGAAGCAAGGCGGCAATGAGGAAATGTAACTCAAGATCTCAATTCTTAGAGGGGGGAAGATGCTAGAAAAATTGTACTTTATGTAGAAGAAAGGTGTTTGATTAAGTTATTGGGCTTAGCATCTGACTCAAAGTAGGTCAGCAGTGAGATTCTGTGTGGAGGTGTGATGAGATTGGAGAGAATTATTCCAAAAGCAGGATAATCTCTGAATTAGAAAAAGCTCATGGAGGAATGGATTAAGAAGGGGTGTAAGTACAATGTTTTCCAGAATATTAACAATAAAACTTTTTAGATTAATGTTTCTGATAAAACAGACAATGTTCTCAAAACTGAATATATTTTTTCCGGATGAGTACTTAGTACTTTGTGGCAATAAATCATTACTTAGTTGAGAAAACCCTGTCAGAAAAAAGAGGGATGTTGTGATAGAAGGGAAGCTTTTACAAATGATTAATTCACCTTTTAAACTCCAACTTGGATACTTATGAAACTGATCCCAGGGATGTTGTTGTCTGGCATTGTCATTTTGGTAAATACTTGAGTGAGGCTTACAGAGATGAGTACAGGACTATGCAGGTACCATTTAATATCCATCATTTTTTCCTACTACTTTAGTAAATACTATTAAATTATATTTATAAATGAAAAATACAAACAGCAAAATATTTCATCTTTCCATCCTAACGTTAGCTGAAATAAATAATTTTCTTTGTGTGTTATAAAGATTTAGGCCTTTCTGTTTCTTCAGTCTTTGACAGGTGCAAAGTGGGCTTATTTTAAATAAAACTGGGTAAAACAAACAAACAAAAAAGGTCTAGAAAATAAAAGAGGCCCTCTAAATCATGGCCACTTACAGTTCAGAATCTGAGGATCTTGGTAAATGACTTATTTTGACTTTTAGATTTTTGCTTGTGCAAGTGGTTGTTTTCTTTTACAAAGAAAATTAAGTGAAAAGATCAAAGCACCAATTTTCATTACTCTGTTTTCCTGACAACCCGCAAATGATGATGATTGATGTATGTATTTTAACAGCTTCAGCTGAAGGGTACATTTAACTGCATCTGTCTTCTATTTTATGATGGGCCAAGGTACATCATCTTTTTCTTGTATGTATAGTCTACCTTTGTTGGGGTTTTTTGTTTTGTTTGTTTTTGTGGTTTTGGTTTTTTTTTTTTTAAATATTTTTTTTTTTTTTTTTTTGGTGGGCAGAGGAAATCTGCTTAAAATTCCATTGATTCCTAAGAGTTGGTTCCTAAGGCCATATAAAACCTGTTCAAATGTGTGAACCATGAACATACCAGAGCTATTCACCACAGCTGTCAGGAATAAATGTTATTGCTCTGTGTTCCATGGTTTAAAGTAAATACCTGGTGGTTTCCACTTCTGCAGTGTCTGGCTACCTTGGAAGTGTTGTTGATCTTGGCCACATGATATGAAGACCATAATTGTTTTCCATGAGGTAATAATTATTTACTGTTAATGTTATTGAAGTTGATGAAGAAATATTTTACTTGTGGAACTCTGCTTTCCCAAGTAACAGTAACTATTCTTTTGGAAATATAATATCTCAAAATTGTGTAGTAGAAATAGCAAACTACTCCAGTGTAGGTGATTCTAATTTTTTGATGGGCCCTAAAAGAGGGCAATAGGGTTCACTTTGCTGAGTTGTAATTTCAGGAATGTCAGTTCCTGAAATTAATTTTCAGATAAACCCAAAAGAAATATAGACAGAGGGAAACTTTGTGACTGATTAAAAGAGTTTGTAGTTCATCCTAACAGGAAGTTAGGCTGCCAGCTTTGAACTTTTAAGAAGAAATTTAAGTTCAGATTTTGATTAAGGAACTTCTCCTCGGTCTGCAATTTAAGGACCTGTTCATATAAGAGCCCTGGAAATCCATTGCAAACAGATTTGAAAGGGAGAGTTAAACCACCTCAACTTCAACCTCAGACAGAATGGATCTTCTTAATCATTATGAACCCCTGCCATTAGTGCTGAGGTGGGTGATAAATAACCTGTCCGATGTCTCTATCCAGCTGTCCTCCTTTATAGCTCTGGTATTGCAACACTTTCAACTTCCACTTTTTTCTGGTGAGGTAGGAGACCATAGATAATCACTTAAGTGGAGTTCATATTAATTATATTGACAGCAAAATGAAGTATCTTAATTTCCCTCTATCGATCAGAGGATTCTCTGGGAGGCTGCAGGGCTTGGAGAGCTGTCTGTTGGGCCTGGTCTTGGTGCTGGAGGTCTGCAAAGTGTCTCATATCTAGCCTTTTGCTGTGCTCCACAACGGTCTAATTTCTCATTTGATAGATGTTTTGTGTACTGACCAACACTGGGATATGACTTTGTGCATTTAAGGGGTCAGTCTATAAGGCACAAAATAAAAAATAACCTATTTGTATCAACCTCGAATGTCAGCTAGAATCTCCTGAGAAACCAGTGCAGCTGAATGTGTGTGAAACGCTGCAGGTGGAGCTCTGGAAAACATCCAGGCCATGTGAGCAGCAGAATTTCTTTTCCTGAAGGTGGGAGGTTTTGAAACAGCCCATTGTTAGCAGAGTTCCTGGTTTATTTGTAATTAATCATGTGCTGTTGTTTGACAGTGCGTAATAGAACTAGAAAGCAACCACTTACAACAGGAAGCAACTGTCAATTAATACACTAATACACTAATGAATCAAGTTTACCAAAGGTGAAGTGATGGGAGAAATGAAATACGGAGCTTTTGTGCCCAGAAAATTCATCCTTTAGTGTTTCAGATCTGTTTTGGTTTGTTTTCAAACAGTGTTTCCTCATTCTTCTTGCAGTGTTCACGTTGGTTCACACTGATGCTGAGCTTGCACAGGTTTAAACTTCAAATGTAATTAAATCTCACCTCTATAGCTCAGAAAATCTGTATGTTTAGTTTAGTGAAAACATGAGAAGGGTCTGAAACCAGGGCTCAGTTTGATTCAGAAATGTTTTTATTGTTATTCAGGTAGTCATTGTTTTCGTAAGGGTGAGTCACATAATAAATGTGGTGTTGTACCAGACATTACCTGTAGTAGGTATTCCTAATATTTGACAGCCAGACAGATTTATTGGTTTGGGTTGGGTTTTGTTTTTTTTTTTCAAATCTGGCATGCCACTGGTACTTGCACAGAGATCCAAAATGTGCTGGGATATTTCTGTTTGCAATTCTGTGTACTCTGCCACAGGTAGGTGAAAAAAAAAGCCTGAGACATTTCCATTTAAGAAACAGACTCCTGGCAATTTGGTATTCTGCCTCAAGGTTTCTGTAACCCATATTTCAGATTTCATTACATTGTGCTCTGTGATGTTGGTTTACATTATTTTTGTTTCCTGTTAAAAAACAAAAATTGCAGTGTTTTTGTCAGCCTTAAGCTGTCTTTGCAATAAGAGTTGGCAAATCTCAGCACCCTCCCCTGGAATCTAGGCATGGATACCTATCTTCTGGAAATAAATCCTACGGAATTGGCATCAGATGCACTGTGAAAGGGATGCAAACAATGAATCTATGGAAGTTGTCAGCACTGTATATTGCCTTGTGGGCTGGAGTGTCCAGCAGTGCACAGTTCTTTCCATCTCCATGAAGGAGCAAGGCTGTGAAATGCCATATATATGGATTAATCTCAAACATGCAATTTATGGATTTGAAAGCTGCTGTAAATTTACCCCAGTGTTTTGCATTTAGGTGATTTGTATCTTCAAGCAGGAAACTGTGTGCATTTCCTAGGCAAATCATTGTGATATTTTAAGCATCCTGGAAGCAGCCTGGCATAAAGGAATGCTGCAGGAGTTGTGCTGATGGTGTTTGCCAGCTGTGGGCATTGTGGTCAGCAGTGAAACCCTGGGTGTGGTGTAATTATGGCTTTGGGTTTATTTTGCTGATTTTAATTCATAGAGGTGTCTGTGGTACTTGGGTTTGGGATTTTTATTCTCTTGATACAAAATAAATTTCAATGGCATGTAATTATGTTAGAGGTAAAATGGACACAGCCTTTTAAATTGGCTTGAAATGTTATTTCAGGAAGGGGCTTTCCTCAGGAAGATGACATGTGCTTTGATAATATCAGTAAACTGCATTTTTTTTCTCAGACTGCTGTTGTGTGTTGTGTACATTAAAATATTTGGAATTTGCTCTCAATTCATGTAAAAAATCAAGTAAGGTTTGACTGTATATTGTATATTTTTTAGTAGCACATTTCAAATATTATAGTTTGTACCTGCTTTAAAAGAGCATAGGCAGGAAAAAAAATTTTAATATAAAAGTTTGTTTAATTATCTATGCCGAACAAATCAGCAACACAGCATAAATAGGAAATAATATTGCTTTTATACTTTAAAATATATATAAGTAGCCTTGTAAGTTGTTCTTCTGCTTAAGGCATTTGGCAGTTTATTTCTTATTTCCTGAATATTTCAAGATGTAAGCTTTTTAATGTTCAAAAGAAGCAGGGCCATAAAGCAAATTGTTTTGAAACTCCAAGATGAATGGACGATTGGAGACATCGTTCCTTTAAAGCACCAGCTGGGAGACTCCATTAAGTTGTGGCAGCAGCACACGGACCCACACGGAGCACGGCTGCAGAGGAGATTTCTGCAGCCTGAAATATTGTTATTGGCAGGTTTCTGAATAATTTCACAAAGGCACTTCAGGCCAGGAATCTTGTTAGTGGAACCCAGTCTCACTTCAGTCTTTATATCTCCAGCATGTAAAACTCAGCTGTATCCTCCGAAGACTCCGAGTATTATTTTTTTATTCAATTCACTGGCTGTGATTGACAAGGACCTCTTCATGAATATGTTAAGAAAGAACTGTTTCCTGGATATTATGTCCTTTCATATCTGTCATAACTAGAATATTCATGATGCTGTTTTTAACAGGCCTCCTATTGTAAAAGAAATATCACGGAAACATGTTCTAGTTTTTATAAAGTCCAGGGAAAAATGAATGCCTTTGGGGCCGATAGGTAAGGGTTTTTTTTAACAATTTAGAAATACAATGTGACAGCTAGCAGAATATATATCAGTGAGCAGAAAGCTCTTAAATATCGCAGTCACAGGCCTAGAATTGATAAACTGGTAGGGGTTGTATATATATTTTTGTATTTTCTGATGGCTCTAGTTACATAATAATTTCTTATACATATCTCCATTTAAAAATGCAATTATGAAATCAGAATAATTTTTATTTCTGGATGCTGACAGTCTTTTTTCTGCCAAAACTTCAACATGCACAGCCATATGTCTTTGTTGCACAGGAACATTGGACTGGTGGATGCCAGCTGCCCTTTGAGGTTTCAGTGCTGGCATCTCCAGCAGTGGCTTTCTGTGACAGAGGAGAGGGCCACCACCCTAACTGAGGCTGGAATTGTTTGAATTCAGCTCATTATTTTGTGGGAAAAGATTGGTCTAAATATAACATACATATGCAAGTAACTCTTCTCTAACTGCTGGATGCCATCAGTTTATTCAAAATACATTGTTATCCTTCTATCTGACAAAAAAAAAAAAAAAAAAAAAAGGGCAGCTTAATGTTTGTGGAAGGTCCTGAATTTGTGTTATTGGAGAGCCACTCTATTTCCTCTGTGGCCATTCACAGGCAGCATCCTTTTGGCTGGATGTGCCATGGGCTGTGTGGGGCTGCAGAAGAGATGAGGGCCCCGTGCATGCCTGGTGAAAACGCATCTGTCACCGCAATTCCGTACAGCAATGGGGCAGCGCCGGTGTTTTGTTGTATTAGCGTAGCAGGAGCAGAGCTGACAGGAGCACTGTGTCTCACCCGGGTCTCTGTGCAGCACTATCGACTTTCCATCAGCGGAGCTGCTGCTCCCGGAGCCGAGCGCTGCCGGCCCTGCCGAGAGCCCCGAGCCGCGCCCGGGGCCCCGCGGGGCTCACGGCACCGGCTGGGCTGAAACCGAGCACACCGACCTGCAGGGAAAGGCTCTGTGTCCTATTAGACATCTTAGGATCGCACAGTCCCCCGAAGTAAATAATTCCTGATCAAAAAGCAGGAAAACGGCGCTGCTTAGAAGCGAGTGCAAACTTACTGTGTGGATCAGCACGCTCAGGAAGGTCGTGCCTGCCTGGCTGTGGTAGTGAATACAGCTGGGTGTTTTCTCTGCCAGAAGGGAAAAGATGTCTTTTGCAAGCAAGAGTGAGATGTGTGTTCCCAGCCCTTTTGGTTTCTCCTCAGATGTTTTCTCAGGGCTTTTGTTTTTGTAGGAAAGCTGTGGGGCAGTGAGAGAAGCTCCAATTCACAGTGAATGAGCAGTGAGCTCAGGGTGGTGGGAGCTGCTGTAGCAAGTGAAAGGCACTGGATTTTGCTTTGCCTCCAAAGAGGTTTCAGCTGGCGCTGTTCTTACGCCTGCCCATAAATTTAAAAAACCCAAATTATGGGGGCTTCACTTTGCTTAATGCAAATGGTCCAAGCAACACAGGGGAAATTACAGGTGCTCATTTTTATTGTGTTCCCTCTGTGAATGGATTTTCCAGCTTCATGTTCAGTGGGATTTGTACTGGCATAAACTGGATGAGATTGACCCAGGCCCTGCAATTCACTCTTCATGTCTTAAGGATGCTCATATTAGAGATATTAATATTTTATTTCTAATAGCTAATGGAGTCCTAAAGACTTTATGGATGTTTTACCCCTTTATGTCACTGGTTTTGCATCATAAGTCACTGGTGATTCATTGATAGCACAGGTTCACAAGATTCTTCCACAGGCGTCATTGAACTAAATATTAAATTACCTTTTCCTTGCTCTTTGTAACCTCTGTCTGTAACTCTTACAGCTAAGGGGGAAAAGGGAAAACAGAGCTGGGATGAGTTAAACCTGGATGCTGTCTGTCTAAAACATGATTAAGTAGGAAAAAAGAAAAGCAATCAAAGTGGTGTTTTTATGCCAAAAGCGGTGAATAAAGAATGCTGCTGGCTTCTGTCTTAATCCATAAAAATCCCACAGCCGGAATGTCTATGGAATAATCCTGTAAGAAAGAAACACAGGAAGAGAGAGAATCCACGTTGGTTTATAACAATCCATGGGAGTTAAACTGTGCTCATCAGCACAATGAAACAAATAAGACACCACAAAAACAAACAAACAAAACCCCAAGCGAGACAGGTTGGCATCCTTAGTGCTTGTGGTACTTAGTGCATGTGTGGGTTTCTCTTCAGGTGTGCTGCAACTGCATTTCTGGTTCCTGACTGATGTGGCAAAATGATGATAAATGAAAGGAATTATGATCTCACGTACTTTGCTTCTTGTCACAATTGGGTTATAGATTTTCTCCTGCTTTGAATAATTAATATAAGTTAGTATTTACTGAGTTGCACAGTGATGAAAGAAATAAGAATGATGAGGAACTGTATGTTTTCTGTGAAGAGATTCTCAATTTCTATGTAGGTTCCATCATTTGGGCATTGATTGGTTATAGACATGTAGGGATAAAATAATCTGACCAGTTTCACAATGCTTATAAAATATATTTCACATTCCAAGTAACACAGGCAAATACCCCTTTGTTGTTTCTGTAACGCATAGCATCTCTATGGAATGTCAATACTCTAAGATTTATATTTATTTCTTCTTAGACCCCTGGTTTTGTGAAACTGCATCAGGTGTCTGCAGCATCTATATAAAGACTTGAGAGGTAATTAGAAGTCTGCTTGACAAGCAAGTCTGTGTTGAAAGTGTGCACAGCCTGGGTGCTTGGGAAGTGCTGACATGAAGGGGGAATGGGGAGCAGCTGAAACAGCAGAGAATGAGCGACCTCATTGAGACAGTAAAATGCTGGGAACAGGAAAACTGGGAGCTGGGAAGAGAGGAAATGGCATTGAGAGCTTTTGGGCAGAGGGTGATGAAATGGAAAACACATTCAAATGATCTTGAAAGATAAGACTTGAAAGTTTCTGGGGTGGGAGCTGTTTTACTGTGTTGGCTTTTACTGCTCTTTGCAGACCCAGTGAGGTCATGTCCCACTCCTGTCCCCATGATGTCCCCTGCCTGCGGTGGGGATGCTGTTGGAGGGATGCTGGATGCATTTACAGCTGACGTCCCTCTCCGTTTTGCAGCTGAAGGAGTGACCCAGAGTGATGGCAGAGTGCTCATGTGGGGTAGAAACCAAACTGGGAATGACAGTGCCTTGCATCCAGGTCAGCTGGGGGCAGCTCCCAGTAATATCCAATGTCCATCCTGAGCCTGACTCAGGAAGTATTCTAGTGGTACATGTCTGAAAAAGATGGTGACATTTATTTTCTTTTATTTTAACATACTGTAGCATTTTTCTAAAAATAATGATGTGAGATTATTGGGGCAGGATGGGAGTGGAATGTAGCACACAGAGATATCTCCCCATGTCTCTGAACAGAAAACAGGAAAACAAATCCCCAAGTTGCTTTTATATCGAATGACGCAGCTCATACGCAATAACAGCCATCCCAAAAAATGTTCACCCAAATATTTTTCTGGCCGCCATTTTGGGAGATGTTCAACAAAGAACATTGAGTATCTTTTGTACAGCACCTCCAATACTGAATAATTAGAATAGGAAGACTTTCAAGTTGGCTTCAAGTTTTAGGTTGTTATATAAATAAGTTCACAGGAATCTCAAATGCTTTACATAAATCTGACAGCAACTATAAAAGGCTTTTGAACATTTTTGTTGCCAAAGTTCTAGGGATTGCTGGAATCTTAAATAGCCTGTTTTAAGCTTCAATTCAGAAGCTTTTTGTCATGTTTAATAATGTGGTGAATAATTCCTTTTCTGTTCTTAGTTTCCACATTTATAATCCACAAGGATCTTTGAGGCATGGAATAGATGCTTTCTAGATCCGTAAGTGTGAGGGGTCTTTCCTACCCCAAACTCAAAACTTGCTTTCAAGCTTTGTATTAGTCTGTGTCTATGTCTGCCTTCTAAAGGGCTGTCATTAGAAGATCCTAAAATCAAAAGTTGTTAGTAGTCTGCGGAATTATGTTTGAAATATCAAAGTGTGAGCCTAACCCTGCTGATAAATCCTCTGTAAAAGCAGATGAGCAGCACACAGCTGTATTAGGGAGAGGGCTGAACAGGGAAAGGCTGGGATCTGTGGCTCAGGCTCCGTCCAGCTCCAGTGCAGCTCCACTAAGCTGCACCCAGGCATTTTTAAGGTGAATTGCAGTGCAGTGCAACAAGACAATTAAAAGCCAAGGACGTGCTGGAAACACGAAGCACAGACACTCACAGAGGCTCAGAAATGCCAGTGCCTGTCATCCCTGGGTGACACGGCCTGTTGTTCCTGCTGTCACTGTCAGGCTGGCAGCTCCTAAAGCTGCAGGGTCAGAATTTCATTTCAGTGTGGTAGAAATGAGCAGAGCTTTGCCTGGTTTAGGTGTATTTAATGGCATGCTGAATATTAATTACTCTCGTCCTATGCCCCAGCCAGGTCAAGTTTTAAAAGTGGCCTCATGCTAACTATTTTGGTTCCTTCAGCTTCTGTGCAGGCTCCTAAATTGCTCCAATGTGTTTGTTCCCTTCCTGAAGCAGGTTGTTAGCTTCAGGGGTAAGCAGGTAGGTTCTCTATATAATTTTCCTTTTGAAATTTGATTTCAAAAGATAGAGCTGTTTGAATATGCCTGATTTTGTGCCTCGTGAAGAAGTCTTGGGAATACTAGGTTTTAAGACTGTATTTATGAAAATACATCTGTGTTTGAGATAAACAGTTTTCTTTGAAGTTCCTCTTCTTCCTCTTCATCATCACCATGAGGAAACACTATTTCTCAATGCACTGTGGTGAAACCGTTATTTAGAAAAATAATTTCAGAAAGTTTCTTGCTATATAAATATGTGGAATGGTAAATGTTCTTAAAGGCATATCTTTTTAGGGCTGAATGTACCAATTGGTGGGTTATTTGTGATAGTTGAAGTCCACAGTAAAGCTATCTACAAACTTTAAAAATATCATTCTAGCACACATGAGTATTCGGAATAGGGCTTTTAATCCAAAACCATAGAATTTGTCACAGGCATTTGTTTTGTAATCAAAAACTTCAAGAATTTTTATAAAAATGAAACATAGATTTTTAAAATGCTCAAAAATGAAACTTATTTAATTAGAGAGCGTGGTATAAATTGGATTTTCATTTTGTGGTAGAATTAAAAAGGTTTATCTGCCTGTTTTCATACCTCTTACTGATTCTGCCTCAGTGATATTAATGCTCCACATTGCTGAGCTTTCATCAAAAGACACAATAAAATGGTTTTCTTCTCATGAATAGCTCTGCTGTTTTGCAATCACACGTCTTTCTGCCATTTGTCATTGTGTTCACCACCCTCCAGTTTCACTCTTTAATAAGGTTCTTATATTTGCTGTTGTACACTTTCTGAGAATAATTTTTCTGTTTCAGAGCAGGGGTTTGGTTTACTGTAGTTTTTCTAATCTCATTTGATTTTACAGACTCATAGAGTGAGATCGTCTTTCTTTTCTCCCCATTTTATTGTATGGCCTTCTTATTACATGGCTCCTACTATTTTATGAGACACTCTCCTACTTCACTTTGCAGTTATTTCCAACAGATTTAGCATTTAGCTGTCCACATCCACTTTATGGCTATGTATAATGTATGGATGGCAGTACAGTGCCATTAATTTTTAATGAATTGGCTCTTTATCTAGTGCTATCTAATAAAGATGATCATCAGAGTGCATTGTCATACTGCAGGGCCCAAGAAACTTTTTAATATTCCTTATTGCATATGCATATTCCCAGATTCTCTCTTGCTCTCATTTGGTTTACCATGGCTCAATCACATTTCCATTATTTAGTTGAAAATCTGCACGTTTCACTCCTAATACCTTACAGCTCATGTTGAGCAGTAAATTGGCAGAGGGATGTGAAGAAATATTAAAAGTTCCAGTGAGCACTGACTTCTCACTATAGTTTTATTCTCTGCTTTTCTGGAGCTGACAATTACTAACTTAAACTGAAAATTAAACCAAATGAGTGCATCTGTGCTGATTCATTAAGACTTGGTGTTTCCAATTGCTTGGGTTTCTTAGTGAAATTTCTCTGATGTCTCCCAGGTAGCTAAAATCGGACACTGTGGTGAGGCTGGTGGTGGAGGAGGCAAAGTTGCATCTGCTGAGTTAATCGTGGTTCTGCAGATGCGCTGGCAGAGAAACCCTGTGCTCAGAGTAAATAAGTATTTATTCACAAAATTATTTTATTCTATCTGAAAGCTCACTACATCTGCCAGCAGTGAATGAGCTGAAATTCTTTCCTTTGAAAAGTGATATTTCAAAGTCTCAAAGTACATAACCTGTTCTTTGTGCCGTACGGAATGGTGTTTCCCACTCTGCCTGGGCAGGTGTGGATTTAGCACTTTTAAAGGCATGAATGAGCAGTTCCAGAGGAGGAGCTCAGAGCAGCCAGACCCAGCCTGCACATGTTATTCTCTTTCCAGAACCAGTTTCCATGAATCTTGCTTAGCCATGGAACTGCCAAAATGGCAAGAGATTGTGACAGCTGTCCATGAAAATGTGGAGTGAAGCAGGGAGTTAATTTAACAGCGATCCTGCAAATGCCCCTGGATGATCACAACCTACATTAGCTCCTGGATTTGAACCAAAGATGAGAAAGGAAGCATTTATGTTACAAATACTTGATTTCTGCCAATGCACAGGTGCATACTGTAAATGTAAATACTCCATTCAGGTTTCATGTTGGCCTTTTATAATTGACAATGAGTATTTAGTATTAAAATGGAACAGGCTGCTGTTAAAGTCCCTGAAGTCAATTTTGCATCATATCTCTCCATGCTGGTGTTGGTGAGAATAGTAAAAGACTTCAAATCTAAGGCTTTATTATACATAATTAAATGTGAACCAACCTGTCCTGCTGATCACTCTCACAGCCTCCATCAAGTCTCAGTCCTTCCGTGGTTGATCCAGAGGCAAACTCCCCTTCCTTCCATGCTGCTGTGGCCTGTGGAGCCCTGTCTCACCTCTTCTTTGCATGTTGCTGAGGCACCCTGCACTTCTGCCTAGCAAAAGTGAGCGAGACTGGACTTGAGGCATGCCCAGAGGATCATCGCCCCCTCTTTGTGCTGATGGCAGCACCTCAGCGTGCCCCAGCGGAGCTGCAGGGCCACAGGACACGGTGCTGCCATCTGAAACCCTTCTCTGGCCTGTACTGAGCATTTCAGAGCACCAGTTTTATTTTATTTTATTACTGTAAATTCTAGATTTTATCATGTTCTGATTGTCACGTAATTTAATAATTGATCTTCAGATACAGACAATTCTCTTGGGAATATACTAAAATTGCCAGTTGGGTTCTGAGTGTTTCTGTAAAGTATTTGAGTTTGTTTCTTTTTCAAGAACTAAAGTGCCATCTGTGTGTCAGTGCATATATAAAGTCCTTTCCTGTTAAGTAAGTGGCTCTTAAAACCCAGGAGATAATATTATTTTAATTGCTGCCTTGAATGGATGCTGACTGTCATAATTATTAATGTTGACTGGATTCGTAGTGTTATTTGAAACACTGGAGAACAGGTTTTGTTGCTTAAACAAATGCATTTCAGTTCTAATTTGCTAAACCACTTTTAAATGTTCAGCTTTCTTTATAAAGAAAATAATAAGACAATTATTCTGCTGGTATATTTTCTATAAGCATATCCATACCAGATCTAGCTAAAGTTGAAACCAAGGTAGCTGTGTTCTCCTACACTGATGGTATGTGGGGAAGCCCTTTGGTAGTTGCTCAGGCTGTGAGATTTTGAATTACTTGTGGTTTGCTCTTGTGTTCAGAGGGCTCTGTGCTTTTTCAAGGCACTGTAAGATGCTATGAAATGTTGCCGACTTTTTGGTATGTGCTTTTAAAACAGATGTTGTGGAATAACATTTGGCTTCAAAGAAATGCTTTGTAAGTGAATCTTGACTGCAGGAACGAGACAACGGCGGCTGAAGAAAGAAAAGCGCTGAAGAATTAATGGATTTCTGGCCTTAAAGAAGCACAGTCTCTCTGGGAACATCTATACTGTGGCCACTAGATGAGCTTTGGGCTGTTTAAAGAGCCCTGCAGTTGGCATGGCTGGGACAAGAGTGCTGTGAATCCCCAGAGCATGGTGGGCAGCCCACGCTGGGCATCAGGGCACTGCATACCCGGCCCAGGCAGGGCTGAGCAAGCTGCAATTCCTGCTGGTGATTCACAGCATCTCCCTTTGCATTTGTACTTTCACAGCTCCTGAGCATGTGGCTTGTGTGGTTTTATCCAGCATCTGCTGTTTCTCATCCTGCTCTCTCCTCCTGCATATAAATCATTTAGGGGGCAGGCAGAGCGAGTGGGGAACTCCTGCAGTGGTGTTGAATTACAGCTGTGTCTAAAATCACAGCCAGCCCAACAACAGGAATTTAAAAGCAAATGTAAAATTTTCTTTTTTATCTATAGTTTGTCTTAGTTGTTTTAGAATGAGAAAGAACAACCACAGTTATTGAATATTGGCTGTTTCACAAAGATACAGTTCTTTCCAGCAAAGCAGATAAAAGAAAACTCCCCAAACCCACTGGAATACATTTTCCCCTCCTAAGCAGCATTGTTATGCTATCATTATCCTTCCTGTCTTTCCCATTTTGCCTAGTAAGGCATCTGCTGTTTTTATATGACCAAAAAATGAACGTCAGGTCTGTCATAATAGTAAAAACTTACTTGGTATGTGCCTGTATACATGAGTGAATAGAGATGCTTTGAAATAGCTTTCTTTCTTTGAAATTTTGTTTCAATGGCCAAGGAACTGGCAGTCATAGAGACTGAGGTGATAGTGAAGCTCTGATAATGCAGCTATGGATTTCAAT
Source organism: Acanthiza pusilla (assembly GCA_036630365.1). Classification (NCBI taxonomy): domain Eukaryota; kingdom Metazoa; phylum Chordata; class Aves; order Passeriformes; family Acanthizidae; genus Acanthiza; species Acanthiza pusilla. The sequence goes on from JAXCHO010000001.1 coordinate 8,272,430, forward strand.
GGGGCTAGGAGTCCACTCTAGGAAAGAATTATTTGGCTATTGTTCTCCAAATGGGATTAACACATTATATTCTCATGCTGCTGAGTATAAAATATGTTCATTTTCAATAAATATAACCTTGTCTTGAGGTTTATATTGCTGTATGTTATATTAATTATCTGGTCATTTTCCACAGAAAATCCAAAGCAGAATGCTCATAGATTTCATGGATTCTCTGCAATCTGTTTTAGACTAAAACTTTTTTAGCAACTTGGGACTTGGTTAGTTTTGTTACTTTGAATGTGGGCTTCTGGTGTTCTGGGAAATACGTGGCATTATTTCTGTTTCAGAGCAATCTGCTTGGTAAGGACGTGCTGTCTGCTTCGTGTCGAATTCTGGCTTCCTAGGGTTATCCCATTAGCTTAACTGTTATCCCATCAGAAGGAAAGGGCAGTTATTGTAAGAAGCTGTGTGGAGGCTTTATCTCTCTTTAGCAAAGAAAAAGCAGTGAGTGAGAAAGGGGGGAAATTCCTGAGAATGCACAGGAGCCATTTCTGACTGTGCACTGTCCCCGCGGGCAGAAACCTTGATCCAATCCAAATCCTTTTCAACTCTCTTCCAGAAGCCACATCTACCTTCCTGAAAGAACAAAATTAAAAGGGATATTGTGTCACCAGATGGACAGTTTTCAAAGTGGAGATAGATGATTTCATGAGAGATGTAAAAATCTCAGTTGTATGTGCTTATTTGTGTGCCTGATGCCTTCTGTCTTATCCTCCCCATTCCCTGATCTCCAACAGCAGTGACATTATCCCAGCCAGCACTAGTTTGACATTTACAAATTAGTGTAAGGAACAGCCTACTTTATTGTTTTCTTAAGCTTCGTTTTTAATATGCCCCATCATCCTAAAAGCAGTGGTGGGTTATACACATACCTTTTAAAGAAAAGAAAAAAGTTCCTTTTCTCTGGGGTCAAGTTTCCCAAACCTGGTTACTGAGGGGTTTTGTGTAATCTGCACTCACAGAGGCCACTTGGACATGGAGATTTGTCATTAGTCCCCTTACACTTGCAGTCAGTGGTGGCCAGCCAACTTTTAACTCGAATATGTTCGTTTGGAAAGAATGGCACATCTCCCATTTGCTCTCCCAAGGGCAGGGGCTGGGCTGTGTAAGACTCAGCCAAGGCTTGTCCCTGGCTCTGAAGTCCACCTGTCTGCCAGCAGGTCCTTGGGGTGGGAGCTTTGTTCTGGGCTCCAGCGGGGCTGGAAATGTCTGCCTGCACACGTCAGCTTATGCTGGTTCAGTCTGAATTAGTACAGTTTTCAAATGAGCTGGCAGCGTATTTGATCAGAACAGCTGTGATTTTTCTTTCTTCTATTTTTCTGTCACATATACAGACATTCTCTTTGCTCCGGAACTTTGTCTTAGTTTGTAAATTCTCAGGAGACAAGCAAACCCAGAAACTTCTAGAGCAAGGATGTGTTGAACCAGAAAAAAACAGGACCTGCAGCTTTGAGAAACTGAATCTCTCTCTTGATAAGAGCTGAAGCCCTGGGGCATACATATATATAGCCAAACCCACAATAAATATCAATGCACAAAATGTGTCACCAGGAAAGGAACTGAGAATTCACTCTGGGAACAAAGATCTGCAAATCAATAAAAAGGGGAAAAAGAGAGATTTAATAAGAAAACATACTGTGTTTCAACAATACCCCCACCTGCCCCACCCTAATGACCAAGGGCAGGATTTTACTTTAGAAGTTCTGCAGAGATGAGTTGCACTGTGATTTGCTCACACTACTGCTGTTTTTCAAACTGTTTAAATACCATGAATGTAAAATTATCCTGATGAAAGATAATTATATTTGAGCTTGGATATACTGCAAGGCAAGCACAGTGGCAGAAATAATTTTGTGTTCCTCTTACAGATAGGTACCTTCAGCACTATACTGGGCTTTCATTCAGTGGCACTGCCTGTTGTGGAAATCGTGGCACATTTGCTGTCAGGATCTCCAATGGCATTTTAATGGTATTATTTATAACTTGCGTGCAGTTGAAGGCTTGACAGATACTTCACAAACAAGTATGTTGGGATGATTGCAGCCACGTGTAGCTTATCACACAGAAAGCAAAGGGAGATGGTGAAGCCAGAGCAAGCAAATTCAGTATTTGCCTGCTGGTCTTAGTCCCAAATTGTTGGGTTTATTAGCTGGAACAAGAAAGGGGTCCGACTAGATGCCTTTAAGTAGAGGAGCTCTGCTCAGGAAGAGGGGAAATGCATATGGAAAAACTGGGAATATCTGTATACATACATACATACATATATATCTATATATATCTTAATATATATATAAAAGTTAGGCATGAGTGGGAGAAAGTAGAGACCTTCATGAGTATGGAGTTGAGTTATTTGGTTATTTGGGCTCAGGAGGATGGGAGTGTGAGAGGAAATGTGTGAAGGGAGGGAGGTGATATTCGAGGAAGCAGAGTGACCCATCACCCTGAGCAAATGCAAGTGTGGAAATGCAATGGAGGGAAGGCAAATATAGGTGTGGAATTCAACAGGTCTGGTGGGGAGCTCAGAGATCAAAGCATGCAGTTTCTTACAGAGGGTCTAAAATTAGGCATATGCATGAAATGGAGGAAAAGAGCTGGGGCCAATACAGACAAAGCCAAGACATTTTGCTGTTAGGTCTCCCAGGAGAGGTATTGCAAATGTCTGTGACCTGGTCTCCTGCCCATTTAGAATTTTCTTCCAGGTAATAAACTGTCAGCTTGGGATTTGGGATCAGGAATGGACTGGAGGGACTTACAGGCCATGCTCCTGACTCCAGGTCAGTCTGGTTTGCCTATGGGTGATGAGCTTGCAATTTGTAAATATTCATGTCAGTGTCCTGGCTTGGTCAGTGGGAGAAGTGACCACAGTGGATAAATGAGCTTGGCACCTTCCCCCTCTCCTGTGGCTGTCTTTTAGAATCTTACAAAAAAAAAAAAAAAAAAAAAAAAAAAAAAAAAAAAAGCTGTGAATTTGCATCCTATTTTACATTTATGCTTTTTAAAAATGTAAAAATGTTTTTTAAAAATCAGATATGCCAAAATGTTTAACTAATTATAAAGAACTCCTGTGCTGGGATCTCTTATCAGGCTATTCTTTCTTCTCTGACCACTGCCTATGTGACCTGAATTTGTGTTCAGCCTGGGCACCTCCTGGGTGTGCCAAGCTCTGCACAGACCATTTGTGTAACACTGACTTTACAAAGGAAACCAGGGTTCTGCCTTATTTAAGCACTTTCCTATATCAATAAAGTACTATCAGAGATCTAATATAACCTGATTCAGGATTTCTTCTGGTCATTGTAACCCTAGATTAAAGCTAATTACTTGATAGTATCAGTCAGTCAATCAAACAAGCCTTGTAAAAATCAATATCGCTCGTAACATAATAATATCCTTTGTCCAGGCTCTTTATACATCATCTGCCACCTTAATTGGTACTGATGTCGAGCCACACAATGGTTCAAATCTGGACTGATTTGTTTTAGCAGTGACACTTTACCCAGCTAATGCAGGATCATTAACATCATTTTTCCAGTTACTGACCTTGCAGCAGCTGTTCCTAGTTTGCTTATGAAAATTGTCATTGCCCTTTACTTGTTTTTATTCTTCTACTTCTTTCTGGATTACTCTTGACAAGAAGAGTCCAGAGCTAAGTTTCAGCTGATTGCTGAGCTTATTTTTCTAGCTGATCTGAATTATTTTGCAGCAATGAAGTTCTTATGATAACTAAGCAAAATTAAATCTCTTCAGTGTGTGCCCTCCAAAATGATGATACTACACATCAGAAGGCTTATGGATCAGCAGCAGGAGCCTGGAAGGAGACTATTGCCTAACTTATTCACATCTTTGCCCCTATAATGCATATTAATATAGAATCTGACGGTAGTTGTATGGCCATTTAAAAGGGTGGAGGAGAAATTGTTTAAAAAAATTCATATGAAGTCCTTTGGATTAACCAGTTTCCTGTCACCCAGTGTGCCAGATGACTGCTCAGACTATAGAAATTGCATCCTCCAAACTTTTCTGTGCTTGAGAAATTTATCAACTCTGTCACATTTAAGAAATTTCTTTCCCTGCGATACGAACATTACCCCAGGGATTTACAAACTTAGCAAAAGCTTTGCAAATAAATGGGATAAATTCCCTAGGCCAAATCCAAGTCTTGCTGAAATCAAAGGAAATTGTGACAATAATTTTTAGAGACCAAAATGAGGTTTAGCATCTAGCTGTACATGCACTGGAAGCTGATGGCTACTGGGAGAGGGTAAGAGATTACCAAGAAAAATGAACATAGGTGTAATTTATGTTGCTGCATGAAGATTTGATGATATCTGCCAAATAGTGATAAGGGTGAGCAGCAATCACAATATGTACTGTAGGATATGACCTGAAATAAGGTACTTCATGCTCAGTGAAAACTCTCTGCTAGTTGTCACCTTACAAGGTGCCATGATAGCAGGCAAAAAGTTTTGAATTAAATATATTATTACTGTATCCATTAACTGGTCATATTTGCTTCAGTTCTGCTAAATGATGCTCCAGACAGAGCCACCCATTATCACTGATACCTTTTGGTAGTATTTTAGGTTTTGATGGCTCCATTTTCTAAATAAATAAGAGTATGTCGTATTAAAATGAGAGACAATGTCTTACAGAATTTGGTGATGGCTGAAGTACTCTGCTTGTTGGTAATAGGTTTGGGGTTTATACAAAACATGTGAAATATTGTTTAAATATAGATATACATGAAGGAATTTCCCCCTTAGATTTCTTTGAATATCTATGCCTGCCAGGTAAACAGTAATAATAGAAATAATAATAAAACACTAATAATCACCATACTGGGGACATGTCACCCTCAGATCAGTTCAGGTCCAACGTAAATGTGGCACTCATGGACCTCATTGTCAGCACTGCTTCCAGCACCTTGTTCCATGGCCTCAGGCAGAAGAGCTCCCAACATACTCCCATAAAATGATGTTGATTCTCCTTCAAAACGCTCCTTAAATATCTCATTTTCCATGGTACCTACACCACAAATGCACTGGTTATTGACCGAGGTTATTAAGAATGAGAGGCTGCTGTGGAGATGCCAGACTGCAGGTTTTTATTCTGTGTTTTTATTAGGGTTCCTTGTATTCTGGATTTTAAGGTTTCCAAGGAACAAGGTTTTATATCCTGCCTGAGCTGCTCTTACTCTGGGGGTTGTGCTCCATGCTTTGTTTCCCATGTTGATATAAATGCTGAGGCTGATGACAATCTTGGGTCCATCCCTGCAGTGCCTCACCTGCCCCAGCCTTACAAAGGACAGGGTAGGAGCCCTGCTGGCCTTGAGGTGAGGGTCATTGCCATGGATCCTGCAGGAACATGGGGAGCTCCTCCGTGCTGCTCTCTGCAAATGCTGCCTGGCTGCATGAGGACCTCCCTCAGCCTCAGAGAATCACAGTGAGGAGGTTTTGCTGCTTGCAGTGAAAAGATTAAAAGTTACAGCACTGGCAGGGTGGCCATCCTTGGTCCTTCACACTTGCTTGGTGGAAGAAACCAAGGGAATTTGTTTAGATATGCACGACAAAGTCCCAGGATTTAATCATGACATGTAATGGAAAAATCCCATTAGTTCTACATCTGAAGGAATACAGGTATCTTACTTCATCAGGGTCTATTAATTAGATGCAATTTACAGGCTTTAAAAGAAAAGTAAATATAGCTGGTATTAGTTTAGCATTTAGCTATCGTAAGTAAAGAAAAACAACCTCAAAATAACCTTCCTTTAAGTCTCCCCAGGCTTGTCTACCACATTTGATTCTCATATTTACACAGGATGAAAAAAAATGCAAAAGAAGGCTGAAACAGAATATTGCAGTGATTCAAACCCCTTTCATCTGAGCGTCTCTCAGCATGTTATTCACCATATCACAACAGAAATGATCACACCCCTCAGATTTAATTGGCAAATCCCATTGTTATGAGGCCTCAACATATACTAAAGTGTCTCTATTTTGCAGTGAGCTTGCAATGTGCTATTCTCTGCTGAACACAATGAATATTTATATTCTTCCACTCTGGGGATTCAGAATTGTTTTGTGGTAGCTGCATCCTTCAGGACTCTTTCATTTTGTTTCCCATTTCAAGCCTTAGTATTTTCAGTGATTGTGAAAGTGTCTCAACAGTTTCTCTGTCACTGTCAGGTCTTGGTTCTTAGACTGATGCTTATGGTATTTTTCTGGGAAAAAACCCACTTTTTCTTTGATATTGTTGTTTAGCATAATGAGAAACTGGAAGATGAGTGGTGACAACAATAAAAGCCATCTTAAAAAAAGTTTTATTCTGTGCAAAGGATATTGCCTCCTCCTCCCTGTGGTCCTATAGTGAATTTCACAGCTGCTCCCTATCATGAGGATCATTTCAAATCTCACCATCAGTGTGTGATTTGTAAAGCCACTTCGGTAGAGTCGGTGCAAAGAGCAGATAAACGTTTTTCCTTAAACTAATCCCCAATTTTTTAAACTTTGACAATGGGGAAAAAAATTAATGTACATGATATCGTACAGAAAATATTCCACTTATCAATTACAGCTTTAAAGATCCTCTGTATTGTTATTGGGAATATAAGATTATCTCAGAAGTCATGTTAAATATTGTACAAATTCTGGAATAAGCCCAAAGCTACCTGCTACAGACAGTTCCAATTTTATTTAAATTCCTATTTTCACATGGATATCATTGTCCTTTCCGAGGGATACAAGGTTTTACTATTGATTTTACAGGTGGGGTTGTCAAGAGTATCTGTAAAGCTTGAATTGATTTAATGTCAAAGTCCAAATACCACATTACTCCTCTGGAAATCTAATTAATTGTAATATATGCTGTTTTAACATATTTGTAGTGAGCGCTGTTCACCAACACTTGTAACAAATAGTTTAGCTTCATTTCCCAGGGTAATAGAAATGAGGTTTTCTAGATAATGGTAGAGAACTCTTTCTAATTTGCCTCAGGATTTGCAGTGAATAGAAGTTTTATTCTTGTGGCTACCTGTGGATGGAACTACATAAGGATACTGCATATCCACAGTGTCCCTTTTCTCTTGGATTGCCCAGCTTGTCTTGCTAGGCTGGTAATAATATATTATCTCCATGCAATAAACCCACTCTCCAAATAACTAAAATGGAAGCAGGAAGATAATTTGTGAATGTTTTTGGTAGAGTCAGTTCTGGAGGACAACTCTCAAAACTGAAGAAAAATAAAGAAAGATAGGTGGCAGGCATCAGTGTCTGTGCATTGCTGTTGCAGAATCTGGAGATACAGGGACTGGAACCTTGTTTGTGTGTAAAACAACACTTATGTTATTGCATACGTGTAACAGAGACCACTGATTTTTGAGACTTAGAGGAAAAAATGCAGTTAGACTTAATTTATGTCAGAATCCTTGCTTCATAGAGGAACCTTGAAAAAGTAGTGCCTTAGTAGAAATTTTTAGCTCAATAATTTTTGTGGTGGCAGTTGTCTATGGACGTTTGAAGTGTAATAATAACACTGTTGGAAACTGAAATGGAAATTTTGGAGATCCCTGTTCCTGGAAATCTTTTGCACTCTAGACTGTGTGTCACTGTGCTTTCTGAGGTACCAAAGTTGATCTTTCAAATTAGCTCTTTTTAGTCGTCAAGATTTCTTTTCTGCCAGGAAGTTAATTGTGAGTAGATTTTTAATTGCACTGAATGATATAATTTGAAATACTTTGAGGCAGAATGTACCGTGCTTAAAAAAAATTGCAAGACATTTAGAAGATTTAGACATGTTTTTTTCAGGCTGTTGCATCTAAATGGCAATCCCACAGGCAATTATTGGTATTGTCTGTCTACTTCTCATGGGATGCTTTGGGAAGGTACACCTCTGGCATAATGATGCAGAGATACAATAGCATGCTGTCATCATCAATAATACTTATTTTTCCTTCAGAGCTGATCATCCTTACTGACAATTTAATGATTTTTCTTGGAGACTCCAGACTGGTGGAAACTATGTATGTATTGTTTAGTTACCTCATTTGGAGATGGCTACAAACATCAATATTCATTACCCTGAATGCAGCAGACACCCACCATTAGTTTTAGTTGGAAAAAGTGGAAAGTTCCCTTTTTTGACCAACATAAATCACAACGGCTGGAGTGGGCAGCCAAGAGAGAGCAATGCTGGGTTGCAGTGTGGTTATTTAGAGCTGTGCTCAGATGTGGCTGCGCTCTGCAATGCAGTTGCAGTTCTGAACAGTTCTGCTGAGAGCTCTGTTCCCACAGCTCTCAGCAGAGCTGCTGCTGCCCAGGCTGTGCTGGTGAGACCTGAGCTGCACTGCTGCTCACCAGTGCTCTGCACGTGGCTGAAAGCTCACTCATGGCTTCAACAAACGCTTTTATTTCTTGGCCAATGGGAACTTTGTCAACCAACTTTTCTCTTTCTAGTAACAAACAACAAAGTAAAAACAGCTGAAGCAGCTTTTTTTCTGTTTGTGAAATACAAGAGACTTTATATTACCATGACCGCACATGCCACATCCTTTTGTTTCTCTGTGGTTTTAATCTCTCTTTTTCCAAATAACATCATCAGACCCATCAAAATCTTTTTATTTTCTCCATATTGAAATAAGGTGGCTTTAAAATAGTGCATATGGAATTTCAAATGAAATGTAGATCTCATTTCCATATCACTGTTTTCTTTACACTTTTTTTTTTTTCTTCAGAAAACAGTCAAGGAGTCATTATATTTTCCAGCAAGCTGTCTTGTACACCCTGAAGGGAATATTATAAGATTAAATGCAGAGTAGCATTCCTCTAGCAAGGTGAATGTTTCTCATTACAGAGATCCCTAGTTGATCTCCTAAATATAATTCCCTATAATAATGTGAAACTTCTGAATTATTTATTTTTTCATATTAGATCAGGAGTATAATTTCTGAAAATAAATTTATTGTCATGAGCAAATCAGCTTATGAAGGTTATCCATAACCATGGAATGAAAGAGAACAGATGCCGTGTTTTGCAAGACTATCTATTGTAGCTACTTTTTGGCTTTCAGGAGGAAGCTCTAAATGTGGATTTAAAAATTGATGAACCATGATTCTGTTAATGTGCGGGCTCAGAGTCATAACGCTTTGTGTCTTTACTATTATATTCAATTGAATAAAACCATCTCTGAAGGAAGGTCTGTGTATGGCTGTGACCCCCTGTGCCTGCCCAGCTCCAGGGATTGCTTGGGGTCTGGGGGTGGCAGTGGCAGCACAGACATTCACAGAGCACAGGACACCCAGGGGACTTAGCAATGGCCCCAGTGAGCTTTTAACTGAGTCTTTTCAGGAGTTACAGGTCTCTTTTATTCCCATAGTCCCTGTTCCTCCAGAAGCAGAAGGTGGTGGCTCAGTGCATCCCGAGCTTCCAGCTCCATCAGATGTTTCCTTGCCTTGCAGGTTGCCTTTTGCCAGGTCCGTGAAGTGACCTTTATCTCATGGCTGTTCCCCATGGCAGTTCCTGGCAGGGCTGGATCTCTTCCAGGTGCAGTGAAAGTAGCAAAGGGGAAATATTTTTGAGTGTTAGGGCATGTCCAGCCCTGCTCTTGGTAAAGATGGACCTCGGTTCGCATGGAGCTTCTCCTGGATATCCTTTTTGTCCCCTAAGTACTTGGGGAAAACTGAGCATTGAAGGGAGCATCTTTGTGGCGGGTGAAAATTTCTCTCTTGTTTTTCCAATGCCTCTGGGGTTTTTTTCCAACATGTTCCCCCTCTCTTTGCATTTGTGCGTACGTTTTTGGTCTCCCTTTACCTGAGAAAGCAAACTGTGTGACTCCTATTTACTGGGAGACAGACTAGGACAAGTTTTGGGCTCTCCTGGCAGAAACAGAGCACTCTTTCTGTACAGATCTAACTACTGGCAGCTCATATGGCATTTTCTCTTCTCAGGGCATCCCTCGGAAGGGGTTAAAAAGCTGCTTGTTGACAAATCACAAGCACAGCCGTGTGTCAGCTCATTGGTAAAATAAACAGTGGTGTGCAAAATCAAACTGGGTTTTGGTCTGACAGACAGCACTGAGAAGCCTATAAAAACTCTTCCACAGAATGATTCCTTCTACAAATCCTGGCCTGTTTTGCAGATTAGGCATTTACTGCTCTGTATCTGATCAGACATTTAGAAAAAATGTTGCCCGTGTTAGACTGAAGGACTCAGCAGGTGAAGTGTCTGTCTCCTGTCTGGGACAGAGGTTTAAGTCACAGTTGAAGTTTCAATTAACAGGACCTCACGGTTTCCTGCTGTGACTCTAATGGATAATGGTTCACATTAAAAAGAACTAAACATAATTTAGCACATTTTGGTGCAGATGGCTGTCGATGTTGAAGAGATGGCCACCTGGTGACTGTATTATTTTTCACCCCTGAAGAATGGCTGCTGAGGTCAAGTTTTCAATCATTGGCAGGGACGTGGGGAGGAACTTGTGCTGTGACTCTGTGTGCCACCTGGCCTCTCTAATTAAGGACTACCATTGTCTGCTTTGATATCCCCTCTGCCTTGGCGTACGTGAAATTCAGAATGATTACAGGCATCCCAAACTATTGAGTGCTCTCTAGATATGAGGAGCAAAACATGGTGATTTTTAGCTTTGTTTGTTCTGTTTTGTAATTAAAAATATAGAAGTGAAGAAAAAATGTTTTGTTCTGTGCCTGCCTTGAAGTATCCTTCTGGGAATTGATATAAATTTGAAATCATGCCTGAATCATTGCAGCTGAGCTGGAGCAGGCAACTGCAGACCTCCTGCGTGCAGCAGTTTCCTTAGCTGACTTTTACTTCGCAAAAATTTCTTCCAGGCCATTTGTGCAAGAATTTTGTTACAAAATGTTTTAATTATGAACAATTAAGTAGTTAGCTAAGAGTCAAAAATTGCATCTCTTCTATCCTTGTGCATCTATTTTCTCACTCTGATGAAGCTTTGAATACAAATTCCAGCAGAGGAGTTTACATAATGCATGTGAAAGACCTTTCTTTTTAATATTAAAATACAAAATTATAATTTCAGCACCAAGCTGGGAAATGATTCATTATTTGGATAATCAGAGAAACAAAGATGCGCTGGCTCAGATGTATTATGATCCCTTTTGTGAGATTCATTAAATGGAGCCCCTGACTTCTAGAATCCATATCAGTGTTCTCTGTCTTAGGGGGATTAAACTCTGTTATAGATTATATTTCATTCAACCATAGTGGATTAGTTGCAGTTTCTACCTTTTAATTAAACAGCTGCTGTAACTAAACACAAATTTGAATTATTTAAAAGTCCACAGAATTTTAGTCAACTTACAGTGCTTGGATTTTTTAATTATATGAAGCTATACATTTTTTATGATGAAGGCTTAGTCAGATCAATCGACAGCCACTAATAACTTTTCCTTTCTAGAAGGCTTCAGCGTTTTCCCAGTGCATGAAAATATTTCAAGTAAATTAAAAAATAAAGCTATCTAAGAAAAGGCCTATGTCACCTAAATTTTCATTGTGGGTTTTGATGAGGGGTTTGTGGTGTTTTTGTTGTTTTTAAAACTATTCTATTGCCCTAGTGTGTTGTCTAATTTACAGTATCTGTCTCATTATGTCCAAGTGTAAACACTGCAGCAAAGTTTAGAAGGTGGTCGTTGTGCTAGATTAATGAGCATCATGCTCAGAACAAAACATCACAATACTGGGAGGGTAAGTGGCAAAATGAATATACATTTGATAGTTTTCTTCGTATGAATAGCTGCTGTGAATGCACAGATTACTTCTTTATGACATTCTTAAAGCAAATCAATCAGTCAAGTGTCTGTTATCAACAAGAAAGTATTTGTACAACTGAAATAATTCCTTACACATGGTTAAGGTTTATATGTAAGCCATTGATTACTTTTGCTTCCTTCGAATAAAAATGACTGAATAATTCAGAGTATCCATGAACCCTATATATCCTAAAAAGATTTTTGGAGCAATTATAGAAAAACTCGCTTAAGGCAAGAATGTCAAAATTCTGGGTAGCAGCGATGCCAAGGGCAGGTGTGAATCCCTTTGACCAATACAAGGTGTGTGAGTTAGAGGAAAAATCTGAAAACTCAGTGCTGAAGTGGCCAGATATGTAAATACTGATGTGGCCAGATTTGGAAACAATGTGAAGGTTTTTGTCTACAAAGTAATTTCTTTAGAAGAAAACCTCTTATTTTATATTTGATTACATTGATATTCTCAAATGGTCCAAACGATTTTCCATGTTAGTTTGTTGATAGATCAGAAAGTAAATGCAGAGCTTTATTAAATCAACATTAGAATTTTTTAAAATTTGAACTTCTAAATTATGTTAAGAATAATAAAACTCATTAAAATCTGAATATTTATATGAAAATTATAATAATTTTAAATTGAGATTACTTTGTGGTTGCGATGAGAAAACCTGGAGTTTGAGAGTAGAGCAATTTATAGACTTTCCTGGCAGTTCCTACTCATAACTGTAGGCAAATGAAACCCAGGATCCAAAGTCTCAGTTCAGTTGTATCGATTCACATTGCCCTTTGGGGTGACTCTGCACACCTGGAAGTTTCTGACTTCCAAGCTCAAGAACCTTGACATGTGGGTGGCTTATTACAGAAAGGTGAAGTTCAGTGCTTGGATTTTAGTTTTTTTCTCACGCTGAAAAATTAACACAACTGGGAATACAGGGAGCAGGATAGTCACTCACTCCCTTTTTATCTACCTAAAGGGTTTCCACTTCCCATAGACCTGAAGGGAAGGAATTGGCTTTCCCATTGAAACATGTCTTCCTCTGAAACTAGAAAGGTCATTATTGAAGGATAACAATATAGAGAATTGAGGGAAAAAAAAAAAAAGAAGTTGCATTGGTAAGGATAACTACAAATCCAACCAGACTCTCTGCGTCTTCTTGGAAGTGCATTATCCTCTGACCCTCTGACACAGAGGTTGCACAGAACAGATGCATCAACTGTGACCAATCAAAATAATTTCTATGATCTTCTTCTTGTAAGATTTCCTGCATTTCTTCTAATTGATCCTAATACAATACTGATCCTAGTATGTGCACTTCTGTGAAGTGCCCTTTGCAGCAGGACAGGCGAGTGGTTTAAGTTCTCAGAGGGTCACAGACTGCTATCTCACCATGTTTTTTTCAGGGACATGCTGCACTAAGGTGCTTGTGTCCTTGATGAGGATTTGTCCTGTCCTTTAGTCTAATCCTTGTGGATTTTAATTCCCAAACTCTGAGCATTCCCACAGCGAAAATGTAAATGTGCTGTGTTTTTGTGGAAAGCAGAATAATCCTGAAGCTGCGTTAACTGCAGCTTGGAAAGTGTGGGAGTGTTTTGGCCTCCAGCTTTTTCAGCTGGGTGTGCTCAAGTCCTGTTTACATTTATTGACTGCAGTTTTTGACTGAACTGGTCTGATTTTCACTCCACTGTGGGGTCACTGGTGTTGGTGGGGCTGTGTGGTTGGAAGAGCTGCATCTCTTGTCCTTTAGCTTGGCAGTTCCACCAGAGAGAGCACTTCGTCAAGTGAACTTTTGAGGTTTGTTTATTCAGACTTTGCCTGGCAATGTGTGCCTCAGTTACCTCATTGGAATACAACGTGGGAATGTGCTCTTGTACAATAAAAGGGTGCTTGGGGCAGCAGTGACCTTCAGAGTCTGGGGTCTGTGTGTGATCTTGGTGTGTGTTTTGGCTGAGCAGGTTATTTAGCCTTTAGGAAGGTAGAGTTTCTCTGAATTGAGTGTTTTTTCTCGATACCAAAACCCAGCATGAGCGTTTGTGTCTGCACTTCTGGATAAAAATCCCCATAGGGTACAATCAATGCACATTGTATGGATTATTATTTGTGTATTTTTCTTGAAAACCTACGTGCTGAGGCTCCTCAGGGCTGTAAGACTGCAGTGCTGATATTCACGTTACCTGTTCAGCAGTTGTTTAGTTAGGGCTTACCTAAAGCATTACCACAACAAGTGTATTCTGAAAGGAATGCAAGAAAGAAAAACAAGAAAGAAAGATGACTAAATATTGTTGGCACTTGAATAAAACAAAAAAACATAGAGTAATAATTTGCTCAGTCCCTGCAGTCATTCCTGAATTTTTAATATTGCTCTATTTATTGTACCTTTACGTTGCAGTCATGTTGTTTACCAAATAATTTCAGGTCATTGTAGTTGGAGAATGATGGCTTCCCAGAGTCACATTTTCTAGATGTCAATATGTGGTAGAAGCTCCTGGCTGGGTTCTGTTCCTATTTGATTCATTTGATTGTAGGCTGTCAAGTTTGGGGGATTTTTAAATAATTTTTTCAATTGTGAGGTTACAAATGAGTCATTCTGAAGTGTTTCCCTTTCGGTGTTTTTAATGTTTGGGAAAAATAAATCTAAAAAGGTCTTTATGTTTTTTCCTCACTCCTTTATTACCAGATCTTAGAAGCGAAATCCCTTTTACACTTACTTTCAAGGTATAATTACAGCCCTGTAGATATAGTTAATACAAAATTTTAGAATTCATATAAAGTGCAAGCTGCACAGACATTTCAAATGCAATATTATTGCATTAGGGTTATACTCCCTTATTTTGGCAGTGGAGCCCAGAGAAGCTCATTTTAGGCTCTCTTCTCCCTGAATGAGCACTGCTGACCCTGGTACAGCTATCCCAGGTTCCAAAGGGGGACTGGGCAGGTAAATGGACACTGTCCCCACAATAGTCCTCAGTTTCCAACATGAGTCCTTTTTTAGGAGTGTGGCTGAGTTATTTATGTTGTTGAGGGAGCAAAGAATAAGGGCCTTGCACCATACCTCTGGAAAAAAGGTGCTCACAGTAGGAGAAGATGCCTAACCAAAGTCACTGATTGTGCTTTTAATTTGGCTCCCTTGCCTTGCTGGGAGCCGCGGTGTTTCCACTTGTGTCTGTGTCAGGAGGTGTTTTCCCTCAGCTGCTTTTGACACTCTGCTGTATTTCAGCAGCACAGGGTGTGTAGGCTGTGTTTGATGCTCCTGCTGCCGTGTCCTTTGCTAAGAGGGATCTGAGCACGGTGGAGATGGAGAGCTAAACACTGCAATCTCCCAGTGGCATCTCTCCTTGTGTACCGGCTCCTCTGTTCCTTGCTCAGTTTTCACAGTCTTTACAAAAGCAATTTTCCTTTGACCTATATAGGTGTTTGCTTGAGTGAAAAAGGAGTTCAGATGCCAGATTCAGCTCACTCGTGGCTGAGATGACAAATAGACTGAGAAGGGGTTACCATGTAAGAAAGGGTGACTCTGGTTTTGCTTACATTTTTAATTTGTACACACTCAATTTTTAGAGAAATGGATACATGTTAACCATAAGGAATATGAGAATTGATGCCCTTTCTTTTCCCAGGATATCACAGGGCTGTGAAAATTATTCTATTCCAGTCAGTCTTCTGTTGCATACATAGATCAGGATAATTTGCTGGAATATTTTTTGACCGGGTGTGTCAAGAACCTCTGGACTCTTGAGTCTCAGCTGAGCATCCTTTTATAGTGGTGACAATAGAGAGGGCTATGCTACAATCACAGTTGATTCCTGGATTTTCAGACTAGAAAGAACCTTGAAGATAGTATTCTGTTCTTTCTGCCCTGTGTAACACGGCAGTGGATGGATCACAGAATATCCTAAGCTGGAAAGGACCCACAAGGATCATTGACTCCAACTCTTAATAGCCATGGTACCGCCTTTGACAGAAATTGCTTGGTCTGAGCTTGTTTTCTAGGCTGGAGCATGGGGCAAGCATATCTCTAAAGAAGGCTTTGGGCAATTTGTATTTAAACTTCTGTGAAACAAATTATGCATGCAAGTAGAAATCTATACCCTAGGCCTATGTAATTGGAACAGTAACGTAAAATTACACTAAAGGAGGAAATTCATTATCATGCAATGTAATCAGGTACTGCAAGCTCCTGGTCATTAGTTTTAACATTTAAGAAGGAGAAATCATAGTTCAGGAAGTTGCACAGAAAGAGTAATCTCAAAAAGAGCTTAATTGTACTTGCAACTAATCTAGCACAAAGAATTAAGTATTTCTCAAAAGATAATGTATATAAAGAAATGAGCACTGCAGAGGAGTGGTGGGCAACAACCAGGCATGAAAGTCCATGATGAATCCTCATCATAGCAGAGAATCAGCCCCAAAAGAACCTGAAAGGTCATTGATAAAAATCTTAAAAATCAATTTTTTAAGCATCATGGAATAACTGAAGGAAAATCAAAGTGTACTTAATATGCTGAGGTTGCTTAACACCAGATACGGCTGTTGCACCTGAATATAAAGTATGCTGAAGTCTGACAGAGGAATATTCCTGTAAACCTGCAAATACATATTTAATAATCAAGACATGGTGTTATACATTTACCGTATGAACAAACAGCTGCCACATAATGTCCTCACACTGCTGAAGGGAGCCTAGGAATTCTTCTTCATCTTTCTGATTAAAGTGAAGCCAGACATAGCCATTAAAACTGTCTGAAAATGCAAGCTTTTAAATATACTTGCTCTTTCTCTGCCTCAGATCTTCCCTGGCTTATTTTAATCTTTATCCACATCTTGGTCAGGCAGAATAAGGATTTTTTTTCTATGATGGTTCACAGGTACTGAATCCCAGCTGGAAATGCAAAGAGGAGCAGCTACAATCACATATTGTCCTTATGATTTTCAAACTTACATTGTAAAACTTGCTCTCCCTTGTTTTATTTGAGCCAGCTCTCTCAACACTTTAGATAACCCACTCCTTTTTTGCAGAACTATCAGAACAAATAGCTTCAGGTCCAGTTGTTTCAGGGAATGGTGCAGTAAGCAATTGTTTTGATGTAATTCTGAATAGACTCCATTCATAATCCTGTGTTGAGCCTCCTGCCTGGTGATGGGGAGGCAGGTCCCTGGAGAAACATAGGAGTGGATGTTGTGCCACAGACGTTTTTCCCCCGTGCTATATGTGCTGGGGAAGAGATATGTCGAGGTAGGAAGCTTCCTTTTTTGCTAAACATGTTAGCTGGATGTTTGAACCACACATAAATGCGAAGTTTGCTCCTGGGAGAATGTGTTACTTTTTCTTTGCCCAAGCATCAAAGCTGTTGAGAAGGTAATGGAATGCAGTGTCAGCAGCACCTTTAGGATTGGGGAGTTTAGGAACAACAGTGACTCTACTCATACACGTTCTCCTCTGTGCAGCTAAAACATGCTTCAAATAAATAATTGCTATAGGGGAATGAGGGAAGGCTATTTTTTACCCACCAGTGCATTTAAGACTATGTGTGGAGGGTCAAAGATGTGGAAGGTTTCCATAAAATCTATAACCGCAAATACCGTATATATCAGGAAACAGTTAATATAAAAATGGTTGATTCAGTCTTTGATGTTCCTCATACCCTGCAAGTCCTCCAATAAGTGAGATATGGATAGAATTGAAAGAAAGCAAAATAAAAACACTACTCCATTAGAACATGTAACAGAGGGTGAAAGTTATACTTTGTATTCACCTGTAACCTTATCAGGGGATGCCAGACAGTAATTCCTCTCTAACTGCCACATAAAAATATCTTCACCAAACATAGTGATAGCTTCCCAGGAAAAGACTAATCTTTAATACAACAATAAAAAGGGCAAGGAAGAGAGAAAGGCTGGTTGATGTATGAGTAATGTGCAATATATTGTACCTCCTCAATTTTGAAAGCAGTTAGATCACAAAAGACACATGTACCCCATACCCAGAGCAGCAGGCGACGGAGGGGATTCTGCCCCTCTGCCCCACTCAGGTGAGACCCCACCTGCAGATCTGCTCCAGCCCTGGGGACCCCAGCACAAGAAGGACATGGAGCTGCTGGAGAAAGTCCAGAGGAGGCCACCAAGGTGATCAGAGAGGTGGTGCACCTCTGCCAGGAGGAAAGGCTGCAGGAATTGGGATTGTTCAGTCTGGAAAAGAGACCTGATTGTGGCTGTCCAGTACCTGAAGGGAACCTGCAGGAAAGATGGAGAGAGGCTATTTACATAAGCAAGAGGGAATGGTTTGAAACTGAGAGTGGATTTAGATTACATGTTAAGAAGAAATTCTTTCCTGTGAGGGTGTTAAACTCCACCAAAGAGAAGTGCCTTGGTCTTTCCAAGGTGACTGACCAAGCCAAGTACTCTTGGCAGCCTGACATTTTCCTGGCAGTCAAAACCATAGTAACCATGAGTGCTCTTCCTTGACGTGTGCTGTGCTAACAACAGTGCCCCACAAGTGGAGGGTGGAGGAAACTCTAATTCATAGTGGGTTGATTTGCACTGTCTTCTCATCTGTGCATTAGAATCCCAAAATTTCTCCCGACCTATTTCCCGGTGAGCATGGAAGCAGAAGTGTTGGCCAGAGCAGGGTAAGAGAGGCTGTGGTGCAGGTGTTGCATTTATGCTTTTTATCTATTTAGACTCTGCCATGGCTTCTCAGTCTTGTGCTTTTACCACTGATATTAAAAATGGTGTTATTGATGTGCCCAGGGTTTCACTCAGAGCAACGTGAGACCTTTTTAGTTGTGTGGTGTTATCACAAAGTGACCCAGGATCCAGTGCAGAGGCTGTGGAAGAGCCTCACTGCTCTCTGATCCCTGCACAATGCCAGCCGAGGTGTCACTGGAGCTGCCTCTCTGCAAACTTAAACAGATTTTTCCAGAACTAATGCTCTATTTTAAGGTTTTGAAAGTGCATTAACTTAAGGATTTGTGCCTAACATTGCTTTCTTTTTCACTAAGCACCTGTAGAAATGCTTTTCTGGAGGCGAAATCTAATGATCTTATTGTAGAACTTTGAAAGATAATTGAGTTGTCTCCCGTAAACTAATGTCTCTTATTCACTCCTGTTGAAAGATCACAAATCTTTCTTTGGTGGGAGCTAGTTTTTATGTAAATGGTAGTAAATAATATATGTATGCATAGGCCAGCTAATGTAGGACTATACAGTGTTTGGTTTTGAAGAATTGTACACACTTGGCAGTGCAAAGGCAGAGAGGAGGGAGGAGGAGCAGTTAGTATTTCATATCCATGCATTGCAGGAAATAAAAGTTAACAGCTCTAGTAAAATTCATATGCTAGACAACTGTAGAGCTGAAGAGACAGCGAATCCCAGAGGGTTAACTCCTCCTCACCTAAGCAAAGTAAATTATTTGACTTTTTGAAATGTCTTCTGAAATGTAATAAAATCTGAAGGGGGTAAGGATCTTCATCTCATTAATACAGGGTCCCAGCAAATGTCATTTTCTAAGCTGCTTTGGGAAATGGGATTCTTTTCAGATTTCAGCGAATAGTTCACAGTCACAGTGTATTACTTTAGCAGCACATTTCTCTTCCTTACACATTACATGCAGCACAGTTTAAACAGTAGAGTGAGCTTATTTTGGCTTCATTCCTTTATATGAACAGAGAGAATTTTGATTTGCTATATATTTCACTGCTACTGTAGATTCCCTCTCCATCTTAAATGGTAGTTTATTAAGATTAAGTGCTTTCTTATGTAGATGTATTGAAAGGACCTTTGATTTGGTTTAAATTAAATTTGATTCAATTAAAATGTAAGATAGATAGAAGCACTTTTGTGAAGAGAAAATGAAAAAGGCTCCATTAAAGAGAGCCAAACCTACAATAGACATGGAATCAGGAGATTGCTATCAGGTAGGCAGGTTGTGAAAATTGCATACCAGAACATCACTTTCAATGAAGAGTCCAACCTTATGGTATCTAGGTGGGTACACAAAGAGCAAATCACATGGCTCATACCCTGAGAAATTATCCAAAGTGACTAACTGCCTGGGTCAGGTCTTGTTAGCATTCAGCACCACTGCTTGGGCACGAAGGGAGAAAGAAAAGAAACATGAAAGGAGACATTAAAGGAGGGGAATGAGACAGGAAAAAAAGAAGGATTTGTGGAGGCATTATGAACCCAATCCTTTTTCCTTTGTACTCTCCTCGACCCACATTAAATCCAGGCTCTAGGATGTCCTCTGGACAGGGCAAAAGAGGATTGTGTGTAGCTCATCTGCACTCGAATCCCTGCTGGAGACCTCTACAAAGTTTGCCTTGGTACTGAACCTTTGAGTGGTCTTTCACCCTCTCATGGATGGGTTTACGAGCTGCCGTGAGAGTTCAGAGCCGCGGTGAGCGGTGGGTTTGGAGCCCAAGCACTTCTGCAAAGCCCTTGTTCACTAAAACAGGAGTGTTGTGTGCCCCAGCTGTGCCAGGGAGGGGGCACAGCCTGGGAAGGAGCTGAGCCTCTCCTGGGAGCTGGCCCTGACATCCTGCCTGCTCAGGAAACTTCCCAAGGTGGAGACCTTAGCCACTCCTGCAAAGCCACTGATTTTTTCCACCCAGACCATGTCACATTTAAGCAGCTTTTGGTCATTTCCAACACAGACCGAATTTAAATCAGAAGTCTTGAAATAGGAAGTATTTTATTTTATTGTGAGCAACCAGAGCTGCTTAGCCCTTTGCATAAAGTTTAGAAAAGCTTTCTTTTTATCCCCTTTTTTTCTTTGCATATGTATGCTTCAGACTTCAGACCTGGAAACGCATAAAGGCTTTTGCATTCAGTAGCATTATATGTAGATAAGATATTTTACCATTAAGTCATTGTATGATTATAAGTCACTATGATCAATGTAGCAGAGACATTGGTTTAGCCATTTCAATACTAATAGGCCACCAAAGAAACAGTTCATTTTGTCAGTTATGTATAAACTCTCTTCTCATTTACATAATTGAAATTCTTTAAAATGGTTGAATATTTTTTTCACACTGTCAAAGTTAAATATTTAAATTCTCAGCACTGCTTTGAAGATTTTATTTTTTGCTTTCTGAGGCAGTCACAAATATAAAGTTTAATGTTAGAATATTGATTTTAGAAACAGTGATCTGTAAGAAAGCCAATTTCAACATTTTGTCATGATTTAGTGAACTGCATTTAGATATTTTTCAGTCTGTTTGTTGAGTAATATTACACATCAGATATACTTCACTTGTCATGTTGACCTAGATCTGATATTTTTCAGATGCCTAAACTTGCAGATTTAAACTTGCAAAAGTTTTTTTCTCTGAGCTGCTTGGGACCATTTAATGAGGGTTTGTCCCTAACGTGCCATTAGAGACAAACTGTTAATTTAATACCTTATTTTAAAAAATATATATCTTAAAAATAACACAATGGGATTTTGACATTGCAAAAGGAAAGAAAACAGTGAAACTCAATTTTAAAAAGCAGTCACTGGGTTCAGATATATATATGCATATATATATATGCAGGCTGTTCTTGGAGTAAGTGCACAGATACATGACTTTCTTAGGAAAACTAACTCATAGTGTATTTTCTGAATGCACATTAAGGAGAATAGATAGACTGTGGAAAAATGTATTAGGTATTAAATAGGTCGATAATATATAATGTGCATTTCTGTTAATTGATGTAGCCAATGTACAGTATAATAGCTGCGAAGGAACTGTTGTGGTGCATGCTGTGAAGACATATTAAAACAATACACAATAGTAATTTAAATTCTAATAAGTCCTTTAACATACAGCAGTATTGGATCCAAGAGTATCGCTATGATTTTCCTGTCTCAAAGGGACAAGCTGTATGGTTTCATTTCTGCAATATTAGTAGGAAAGAAATTATGAGCCCAACTACTTCTAGAGTATGGATTAAACTATGTGTATATATCATGTTTTGGTGTCAGGTAACCTGAGTTTACTTTAGGTTAAAGAAGATTGAATAATCTTTGTGCTTTTAGTAGGAGCATCTAAATAGCAGTGCCTGAGAGTACAGTGCTGTGAACTGCTTTGAAGGGTCTTTGCTGATTAAAAAGCAGTTGTGCATGATTCTTTTAAACAACTCTATACTTACTTGCCCGTGTAATCCAATGCATTTCAAAAATGTGAGATATTCAGAGTTTTTGGCCTCAGTAAATATAATAGCAATGGATAAAGAATTTTTCAATTACCAGAGACCAAAGCTTTGTGGCTAGGAAAATACAGTGATACAGTAAGATACAGTGTTTGTGGCAGAAAAGGAAAGATGGGCACTGAACAAGGAGAAAGGATGATAAACAAAGATAAACACAAAGAATGTTATTTCCCATGTATAATCCTCTGGACAATACTGTATCTTAAAGAACATGATGCCCAGAAGCAGTGATCACAAATTAATCAAATATCACCTGAACTAGGGCTGAAAAGGACTAAGCTAATAAAGCAGAGGGTGAGCTAAAAGAAAGGATTGCATGGGAAGTGTTATTTGTCTACTGGAATAGAGCAATAAAGATAAAGATGAGTGTTTTAAAAATTGCGGTAAGTTCATATCTCACAAAGAAATACTATGATATTTTTTGTAGTTCATATATAAAAAAAAAAATAAAATCTGCCTTTAGGGATTTATACTGTAAAACCAAAGAACTAATCCTTTTATAGTAGCACCATAAAGGAAACCTCCTAATCCTTGTCAATGACTGTGTATCCAGTTATTGCATCAGTTCAGAATTTTCTGACAAATTCCCCTGCAGCCAGGCTTGTCTTGGAGCAAGATAGTCTTGGATGTCTGGAAACAGGCTATAGAAAAGCAGCTCTTTCAGTATGAAACACTGTATAGACCCTTTGAAAGTTCACCTAATGAATTTCATTTTATACTAAAGAACTGTTGCTACTTAGTTGTCACCTCCCATTTGTCTTGATTGCAAGACTGAAAGTTCAAAGGTGTGTATCAGAATTTAGAGCAGTGGTAATTCTTGGAGCTGAGTTTAAGGTAAGAGACCTCCTGGCAAGATTTACAAACATGTCCTGGAGCTCACTCTTCACACCCTTCAAATCATTAATAATTAGATATGTTGTCTGGGAAAAGCTTAACTTAGGAATAATTAGTGCAGCAGATGATCTTTCCTGCTTTTGGCCCTATTTGCTTTTACTGAGTGGGAAGAGTTCAGCTGGCTGAATCACTTTTAAGGAGACAAAAGATAATTTGTGCTGGAGCCAGTCCCAGGTGACAGCTTCAGAGTCCTACTCCAAAACTAAATGCTCTGTCCATATTTGATTTCACAGGAAAGGTGGCCCACATCTGCTGGAAACATGCCCTGATAATAGCAAGCCTGGACAAGAATTTTCTAGCATGCACAAGCTAATTTTTGAGCGATGATACTTCCATTTGGAGGAAAGGGAAAGGGCTTTGCTGGTGTCTGAAAGTGCCTGGTGTCTCTTACGGCCCAACAGTGTTTTCCTGCTTTCTGCAGCCCTGCTGCTCTGCAAGCTGCCGGGCATTACCCCCTCTGCCTCTCTTTAAAAAAGAGCTGATATCACATGTGAAGGGGAGCAGGCAAGTGCTTTCTGCCCAGAGAGCAGCAGAATGGAAGAGATCACCATGGCAGCAGTGTTATTAAGTGCAAAGCCACTTTTCAATCATTTTCATTATACACCAGCTCCCCAACAGCATTCCTTTCCCCTAAAGGTGGCAGCTCTATTGCAGGCTGGCTGCCAGGCACAGATGCCTGGTTCAGAAACGCATCACCGAGGTGGCTTTGAACCCAATAAGAACCCTGCCTTGTAAGATCTCTGCCACGGGCTCCAGGTTGTGTAGGAACAGACATGGACACGGTTTGGGGGAGTGGTGTCAGTTCACGACTGAGGCGTTGCCTTCCCCTTTTTAGTAACAGGGTTTGGGTTTTTTTTCCCTTTGCCTCTTCTTTTCAGTGAGACGCAGCAGGGAATAAGCTCATGAGTGAGACACCTTAGGAGCTAGCTGCATGAAATGCACTTAGATTCCTCATAAAGTCCTGGAACTGCAATAGGTTTGAGATAATTACACCACTATTATGCTTGATTGCTTAAATATACTTTAAGAATTCATAAACAAGCATAGACTCCTCATGAAATAATAATGAAATAAACATGGCAGATGCAAATTTCCATTTCAAATTTAGATGAGGTGCCTCTGAGTTCAGTTTGTCATTAATTTTACTGAAATACAGTATATGTAATTTGGCTATTTAGATGCAACATGCTTCCCTGTACCCTCTGGCCTGCTCTGTATACATTGCCTGAATGTTCCACTGTACCCTCTGTGTCTCATGGCATATTTTGGGAAGATTCTGCTGCATCTGTATCTGTTATGTTGCTGTTTCTTAGTTGAGCATTTTGTCGGCTCCTTCATACTGATGTGGCTGTGAAACCTGAGGGCACAGCGGTGGCTGCCCCATCCCTGGAAGTGTCCAAGGCCAGGCTGGACAGGGCTTGGAGCAACCTGGGACAGTGGAAGGTGTCCCTGCCCATGGCAGGGATTGGAATGAGATGATCTTGAAGGTCCCTTCCAACCCAAACCGTTCTGTGATTCTATGAGGTATTACCAAATCTGCGGGAAAGTGCAGGGTCTCCTTCTGCCCATATTTCCATCCTTTCAAAGCCTGTGCCAAAACATGAAGCCATGGGCTGTTTGTCTCTATCCCTTAGTGAGGCCTTTGCTCATTAATGAACTTTTAATTTTAGCTCAAATAATGGAGTAACGGGAGCTCAGCAGTCACCTGTGTTGTTTTACATCTCTACCTCCTTATTTCTTCTGTGGCAGTGAGTGCAATGAGCTGGCACTGGAATTTAATTTTTTCACTGCTCCCTGGGACAGCAGGACTGTCTCTTGGGGGCTATAAAAGGGATATGAAATGCCCTCTCTGCTGTGCTAAGAGTGCCATGTCTTCTGCTGGCTAGGGTGCATCTTTCACCTTTAAATGTCTTTAAAGATGGCACCATATTCAGCAAAAAAGGCAGCAAATTGCATAATAAAAATACCAGAGGGAAAGCAAGTACAACACTGATCAAAGAAAACTCCAATTTGGTATTTCCATACGAGTCTTCTTAATATCTGAATTGAAGCAGATAGAAAGAGAAAATGCACAGTTCTTTCTATTTAAAAATGAGCAGTACTGTAACTAGTCCTTTTTATTTCAAGGAGGAAATAATTACAGTGACCTAGTGTTCGAGAGCCCTTGGCAAAAGCTGTTTTCTTAAAACAGTAACTATTGCCCAAGGAAAGTAAAAAGGTTAAGTTTCCCAAAAAAAACCCAACCAAGCTGTGCCTTTGCTCTAACAAGCTTTCTGCATATTGGTGAGCAGAATAGAAAAACTTATTGGTTGAAATTTCCCATCAAAGACACGGTGATGGGATAAGCAGGGATCCATCACCAGCGCAGTATGTAAGCAGCTCAGTGTGTTCTGCCTCTGCCGGAAACACAAGACATGGAGCTCACCTAGGGATTCTTTAGATTTACCAGTGGTTGAGAACAAAAATTACATGTAATTTTCCTTTCATCTCTTCTTTCCCATTTATATTTCAAGGTCATCATCATCCCCTTAATATCAAGACCCCTCCCTGGAGCAATATGTGAAGATTACTCTTATTTTCTTGGAGGTAATGCTATGAAATTACCTATAGTCTTTGGGTAATTTACGCAGTCATGTGGATGAAATAATATTTTTCCTAGAGAGATTGCCATCTGCCAGTAGACTGCTTTGCTGCCATGTTGCACAAGGTTTACTGAAAACTCTCTACAAAAATTTTTTAATCTGTGATAAAATTAGCATTTCTTAAAGTATTTTCATGTTGCCTTTATGTGCATTGGTAAGCTATTTAGTTGTGAAGTATAAGGGCTGATTCATCCCATGGGGATTGTGAGATCTTTAAAAAACTTTTATAGGTTTAAAAATGGAGGAAAAAAGAAAACTGCTATAGGTTTTAGTAAAATTTACCAACTTTAGTTTCACATTTTAATAGAACAATTATATCTAGTTTTTTACTCTCTCAATCAAAACAAGGTGGTGCCAGTATTCACCTGGCAAATATTTGTATAGAAATTGGAAACTGAAAGAGAAAACTCTCCTTTTGCTAGTTGAAGAGCAAGGAGTGCTATTACAATATGAAAAATATTACCCTCTGTGCAGTACATTTTGCATCTGTTTACTTTCAGAATTTTTTTTTTTCCATTTTATTATTACTGATTTCCTGCACTGATTTCAGGAAAAGTATGTATAACCTCATGAATAAAATAGGTATTCATGTTTAATAATGGTTCTGAGGCTATGTATAGCCCCAACAGCGTGAAATGCTGTTAGCAGGAAAGGTTAATGAAGACACAGAGAAATGAAGGTATTTGCTAATGTTCCACTGCTAAGTTTAGGACAGAAGAAAGAAGTTGAATTAAGTTTGCTTCACTGTCAAATATCTTAATAATGGGATTCTCTCTTTTCTTTGGGGATGTAACACAGAACACGTTGCATTAACATTTTTAGGTATTGACTTTAAGGTCATTGAACACTACATAGTCCATATTTTTGAAAGGGCAGAACTAAAAGCATGCAGTAAGACACAGCCTAATACCAATATTAGTAATTGGAACAGGATTTGTTTAGACATAGAGAAATGTGCAAACCAAATAACACTGATTTTCTGTCCATCAGGAATTGGACATCAGCCTCCATTCAAAAAATTCTGCAAAACTTGGCAAAGATGCTCTATTGAGTCACATCTTATTGTGGACCTTGAAAACTGAAATAGAGCATTTCTAGAGAATGTTAAGGGCCTATTTCAGTTTTCAAGGCACTTTGAAATTTCTAGAAAGGACCAACTGAGAAAGGTCCATAGCAGTTCAAGTAAAAAGAAGTGAAGATTGTAGTTACTGTGCCCTTAGTACTTTAGATAATTTATATAAATAGATTTAGGTATTAACAGGCCTTTGTGATACCCTTTCAGATTTTGAATTTTACTCTAGGCTCATATAAAATTTTTAAAAGTGAATTTACAAATAAAGTTGTGTGATTCCAGGGCATCCTTGGCTCACTTCACGCTGGGTAAAACATCAAAAGAAATTGGTCAGGTTTCCAGCAATGGCACACATTTATGTGACTGTCCCTATAAGAATGTGATTAAAGTAATAATAATGGGGTTTTGCCCAAAGCACTCTGAATTTCTTTGGTTTAGCATATCTTCACAGTGACATATTTGGCTTTCTCCTCATGTCCTTTATGCAGATTAAAGGTAAATACGTCCTGAATGATTGATCAGATGGAATCTATGCTCTTTGAATGTATAATTCTAGCAGCTGTAGCTCAGCAGCCTGTGCACGTGTGTGTTGATATACATTCAGGAATTTTTGGATAGCACACATCTCTGCTTTTCCGTGCGCCCTCCTGATGCTCACACGGTGGATTCTGTATTTATCCTGTCTCACTGGACACTCTCCAGCTCTCTGTCTGCTCTTTAAAATATCTGCATGCCACGGAGATTTCATCACTCCCAGCCAAGTGAGGGATTTCACTGCTCAAAGGTAACGCTGAAACCCAGGTCAGGGACCAAATTAAGGGACAGTGTTTTCCGACACACCACATCTTAGCTTGAGCTTTTCAGCACTTGAGCAGAAATTCCAGACAGTCTTTCTGGACCTGACAGGTGTGGAGAAAAGGTGCTTTAAATTGTGACATTTCCTTGTAAAGAGATTACTTTGTGTCCTTCCTTCACAACCAGGCACATCCATTGAGATGGAAATAGTCACAAAGAACCTCCTTTGAAGGAAGTGACATGAGCCTAAAACTTCAGGGGTTTTGTTTGCTAGCACTACTCTCCTTATATGGAAAATGTGAGATTTTAAAAACACATACTGTAGAGATATAGTGGATTTTTATTTATTCTCCTCAAGCTACTAATAAACCAACAGTCAGAGCAGTCCAGGTTTCTGGTGGTAAACAAGGCCTAATGGTACAATGCAGCTGTTTGAAACGTTTTGTGATGAAGCATCATCCTTTCATCTTTCTTTACTTGCTTCCTGAAACCCTGTAATTTACAATGTATTTACAGAAGAATTGGGGTTACATGGCCATTGGAAAGTCTGAAAATTAATTGTGCTGAGCAATCTCTGTGTTTTTTTTCCTTTTGAGCCTCTAATACAATGTTTTGTTTGGGTCCTCTGAACACTGCTGAAGTTGACTTTTAAACCATGACTGCCGCCCCTCTTATCACTGCAACATATAACTGTTCAAAAGGAGGCTGACAGAACTAATTTGAGCTTTCTCCCTGGAAGATGTCAGCTGGCAATCTTTGTTTAAACACTGTGAGTGTTATTAAACTTGGTCATTATTTCATTTTTAATCTTAAAATTAGGCAGTCCAGGTTTGAATCTATTCCTATTGAGAAGTGAAAATTAAATCTATGTCTTGAACAGTCAAACAGGTTTGTAATCTGCTGTGTGACTTGTAAGGCAGTCCAGATCCTGTGTCATTATTAATTGTCTGGATCATGAATTAATAGCTCAGAACATAAATATACAGAATATATACTACATGTGTAATTTGTACTTGGTAGATAAAATTCAGCCAATGAAGGTAACACTTGTTCTGCTGCAGCCTAACAGTTTTAGGAGGTTATATTGTCAATTGTCATAGAAATATCTGACTCTTGCACATCAGATTCATGGCAGCAATGGGGCCATGTTCCCACTTAACACTTACAATGGAAATTCAGTACTGCAGAGGTCTTGCAGTGTCGTTTTACAGAGGCATGAATTTTCATCCTGTGTCTAGTTCATGTAATGGTGTAAGCAAAGATTAATTTGACGTGTCACAAGTTGAAAGGATAGCTACATTTAGGACTATAATCTTCCCTTATAACATATTAATGACAGTTTTATATCTCTGTCAAAAGGAAAATGTACCTCTTAATACCCTTGGTAGTAGAGTATATTTTATTTATTTTATTGGTAAGACAAAGGACACCAGATGTGAATTGGTATTTCAGCCAATTGTCTTAAAATTACATAGTGTAAGGGCATAATTGCTACCTTCCAAAATGCTGGCTGGGTTTCTTAATGATGCCTAAAGGTTGTGGTGCCACTTGGAGCAATTACTGTTGTGTCTTTCACTGCTGCTCTTTAGCATGAATGCAGCAAGAGGCCTAACTGCAAAAGTCAGAAAAAATACCAATGCATTAAATTGACTATTCAGTTGTAACTACTGGGGATTTAACTGCTGTCTTTCCAAGATAATCAGCCTCCAAGGCCAGTCAGAATAACAACAGGCTTTCACTCCTTTGTTGAAAATCTTTGGTTTTCTGTAGCAGCTTAACTTCTTACTGTAAGTGGTAAAGGCAGAATGCTGAGATAAGTTCAGTTATTAAAGAAATATTTACTTAACACCTTAATGAATCAAACCATGTTTGAGTATTTCAGATCAAGGCTATTGAGAAAATGAATCCCAAATGATTTTCAAGTTTTTTGAGAAGACTGAAGGTAATTTCACTTATTCTGAATGAAGCCTTGTAGAATGCTATATGGCTGGCTGGAAGACTCCAATTCCAAGGTGCACAAAAACATGATGCTGTGAAATCAGCCGCATTTTCATTGGAATGAAAAGATTTTTTGAAAGATTTTACAAAATGTAAGTGCAAGTAATCTGCTGCACTTCAAAGTTACTGAGTGCTTAGGGCATTCCTTTGGCATGAACCAGATTCAAGCCACTGAGAGAAACCGCAAAAGGATTTGAATTTATGTTTTCTGAATCCTAAATGAGTGTTCTGGTCTTTTTTAAATTTCCCTTTCTTTTGGTATGTTGACTGCTGAATACATTTGTTCTACATGGAGAGCATAGACCGTTAAAGGTTTGGTGGTTTCCTGCTGTCCCTTGGTAATGGTCATACAAGTTGATCAAAATGAACGGTGTTCAGATGAACAGTTTTGCCCATCCCTTGAGGCCTTTCCAAGCTGACTTTGTTTAGAGAGCTTTAATTGCCACACTGCCGTGTTACAGCCACATGTGCAATATTGTGCAGCTCAGTGACAATGTGGTGGCTTTGGTGGGGAGGCTCTGGTTCCCTTTAGCTCCTTCAGCTTCCTCAGAAAGCTTCTCTGGGATAGTTTTTGTTCTGACATGTCAAGCTGCAAATCCATGGAATTAGCTGGAGTGCTGCCTCTTTGCTCTTTTGGCCTTGAACCTGTGTTTCCAAGCTATTGAGGAAAAGAGCATCAGGGATGGGATGTTTGGAAGCTGTCAGGAGGCAAAAAACATGTCTCGGGTCTCATGCTCACTCTGTAGCATAGATCTGTGTTTTTGTGGGGCATGAGGAGCCTCTGCAGTGGACAGTGCTGGGAGCTGGGCAGACCTTCAGTGGGAAGCCAGTAACATCAAGTGAGCTGAAGAAGAGTCATGTGTTAGAAATGCTCGTGTTTTTTGGTAACTCAGAAAGGTGAGGACCCCCTGATGTGAGCTGGTTTCATTTTCCCCTTTCTTTGTGCGGCTGCCTTTTTTGAGAAGAGATGGCTTCAGAAATGTGTCCCTTGTAAATACATGGTCTAAAATTCTCTGCTATGGTCCCTTTCAAAAATGAATGGAAAACGGTTAGTAGAACATTTGACAGAATTTTAGGTTTTCTATTCTGAAAGCTTTCCTCAGGCTGCCTTATGATTTCTTAAGTGGCACATTTCAGTGGGTGATTATGCTGCTAGTTTTGCACTACATAATTTGTAACAGAAAAAATCTATTATATGGCTGTAAAAATGCATATGGGCACTGCCCTTAGCTGCCATGTCCATCTCACAGCCATGCCACATCCATTAATATTAAAATCCTGGTAGTTTTATATTAAGTGCTGATAGTCGAGAAGTGCGGAGCTTATCAAGGTTTTTGTTTTGCTTTATGAACATCACATAATCTGTGAGGAAGGAAAAATACTAGGTCAGTAAGACACAGTAGAACTGGGCCAAAGCATGCTGTCTGAAGTGGGCAGTGTCCAGTTTGCCGAGGGGCAGGGCCAGTGAGGGACAATGTGGCACAGGACAAGAGCATCGCTCCTCCATCAGAGCTGCGGCTGCGCTCTGCCCTGAATCAAAGCTGGAGCTCCAGCGAGTTACAGGCTGCACACACACAAAAGACGTGGTTTAGAAATGACTGAAAGCTATGTAAGTATAAGAAGCAAATATGGCAGGAGAGCAGGACTTGGAGGTAAAGATGTCGTTTGGAAAGGACGGCAAATGAATGGCAGAGCTCAAATAGACTCAGGCATCCTGACATGCACACTAGCATTCTGTCCCCTTCACTGCATTGCTTATGAAAACATCCTGCCCTGAAAAATGGCAGTGGGTGCATACTGAAGTAACCTGTGTCAAGCTAGATGTTTCATTTTATTTTCATTTATAATTCAGGAAACACATTTTGCAGAAAAATGTCTCAATGGTTACAGTCATTACAAGCAGTGTGTGCTGTAGGAGACTCATTCTGGGCAGAGAAATACTGTGCTTGCCCTCTGAATCTTTATTGCAGAAAATAACTAACTTAAGCTCTGAATTGAATATTTGTGTTTAAAACTGGAAGAGGCCAGGTAAATAGAATAAATATTTCCTCTGAGCAGGACAAGTGATGCCAGTGCCATCAAAATATTCAGCATTATTTTTCTGGTATGTTCTTCCGACTGCAGTGACACCTACTGAGTTGATATTGGATTCTTATTTTACAATATCCTTTTTCCAAATTAATTGCCTGTGTGTAATCAGTCAACCATGGCTGCTGTGTGTAAATAACATCTCCTGCACAACTCTGAACAAGCAAATTAATGCCAATTAATTTCCAGTTTTACTATTTCAGAAGCAGAATGGTAGTTGGGTCACTAATATCTCTTGCTGTCTTTGTGAGTAGTCTCTTCAGATCCTAATGTCCAATGAAATAAAAAGAAGCAGATAGGAGGAGAGCACCGTAATCTGCTTTATGAAAAATGGTGTCAGGGTGCCCTTGTCATGAAGGGAAACTGGAGTGCTGGGTGTCAAGAGGAAAGTTTAAAGCAATAATCTCCTGGGCTGGAAAAGGAGCACAACATTGCACAACAGGCAAAGGCTTCCCTTTGAAACAGAGTGGTATTAATAGTCACATAATGATGTTGTCTCTTGCTGCAGGTGACCTTTTCTTTTTAGGAAGATGTTTGGATATCTTGAACTTTCACATATAGATTAAAATAAAACTATTACTCACAGGGATTTTTATTCCTACCAGGAGATGGTCCAGTTTGCATTTTGGATGGGTTTTTTTTGTTTTGTTGTTTGTTTGTTTTTTGGTTGGTTGGTTGGGGTTTTTTTGTTGTTTGTGGTTGGCTTGTGGGGTTTTTGTTTTTTTGGTTTTTTTTTTTTTTTTGGTTGCTGCATCAGAATAGAGATGGAGTCTTAAATGGAGCAATTTTTATCTAATATGTCCAAACTGTGACCTGTTTGGACATGGCTGGATGGTGGAAAGGAAGGTATTACAGTCAGGCCAACCGAAAAAGGAGGCTGTGAGAGGATGGCTCTGCCTGGGATCAAACCAGGATGGCAAAGGCAGGAGAAGTGTTGGGCTGTGTTCTGTTGGAAGCATTGCTAAGGGGAGATAGAGCAGGCTTGGGATGGAGAGGAAAATCAGTGAGAAACGAAGTCTTCCTGCTGAGGAGACAGAAAAAGTGGAAAGTGACAACATAGGGTGATGAAAACGAATATATATACATATGAATATATAATTGCAAAAAGCCTTGTTGATATATTGGAATTTATTCTCATGCTGCCACTAAAAAGCACACTTAGAATTCAGAACAGTCCTCTTGCCAGCAGAGATGAACTGGGCTCTGGAACAATTAGACCATGCTTTTGTCTTTAGTACTTGCAAGGCTGAATTAAGCTGCAAAATTAATGCAGCTAAAATCGTTGCTGGGTCTATACTTTCTTAATTTTTTTTTTTTTTCTGTCTGGGTGAAAAATAAGTGAGAGATTTACTTTGTAATTTCTGGTGTCCCTATTTTCATCTCATCAAGGGATCTAAGACTGGGAAAACATCAGTATCACCCTGTGAGAGCAGTGGTGAGCCAGGTGGGGTTGGTTCCTTTGTTTGCATCTTCCTTTCCTTCCTTTCCTGGCTTTAGAGTCGCTCTGCATTTACCTCTTCTCACATGCATTAAACATCCTGCCAGTTCTCTGTAACTTGTGGAATGTTTTCTTTAAAAGGCTCCGGAAATATGATTATCTGAATAGAAACCTTCTACAGAAATACGCAAACCTGTGCAGAAAGTCAGGTTTATTTCTTGTGACACACTTCAGCTTGATATTAAGTGAATTCTTATTTATTATTTCAGCCAAGAATAAAAGAGGGATATAAGTCTTTCCCTGAGAAAGATGAGATGTAAGGTGAACTTATCCAAACAAACTGAGAATAAGGCTAATATTCTTACTGCTTCTTACTTAAATTGAAAATAATACTTGGGAAACAAATTTTGAACTGCACCATTGTGTGTCTATTGAGTTAGAGACATAATTTTGTGCCATTTATTTTACTCATAGATAATAAATTATTCCTGCAAACTTTATGATTTTTAATGTAATACCTACATTCATATAAAAATTATTTTTAAAAAATGTTTTAGGCAAGTTTTGAGTTATGTGCAGCTTTTCAAAGGGGTGTGTATATATTTGTGTGTATTTTCCTAGACAAGCCTATTTCCTAGTTAATGACAAGGTATTCTTTTTCATCAGGATTTAATATGCTGACACATATGTATTTCTCGCTCTGTGCCACAGCTGAGTGGTTCTGTCTAAATGTAAAGAGTTTTCCTGGCTCGGGTGCAGTGTGCAGGATGAGCCAAGTCTCTGGGGTCTTGCTCACAATCATAAGCTGACACTGATAGCATTTTGCAGATGGTGCTTGGGTGGACAAAAGAAGTGAACATATACAGATCTAATGAACGCGCTGAATTGGTTTCTGTTCAACATTTCTCACTGGACTACCAGAGAAAGGAAATTAAATCAACTCACGACAGCTATCTTGCACATCTCACCTGGGAAGGTATGCATGAGGTAGGACAGGCACTGCTTAACATTAATCAGTCTCCTGAAGTCATTACATTCATGAGGAAATGTAATTCACATGTGATTACTTTTTAATTTACTCTGTAATCACATTCCAAGTGAACAGGGCAAGCTTAAAATGAAATTTAAAAGTCAAATACTGCTTTGTATTAAGAATTCACAATTTTTATATGCACTTAGGTTAATAAAGATTTTACAATAACCATTTGTGACTGAACATATAATTCTTTGATGGAAGCTGGTGCCATACTTTGGATAAAATGTATTTGAATTTTGTCCAAGCATTGTAGTGGACCCTAGGAGTTTCAGGATTACGTTTCATACCAAATTTTCATCTTGTTTAAACCTTCTTATTTTAATAATAGAACAAAGCAAAACGTATCTATCCCTGATCTCAGTTTGCACAAATTAATGCATTTTTCATTTCTGCTTTGCCTCTGAGGCAAATGTTTGTTATATCCATCATCAAGAAAGGCAGGCAGGATTTCCTAGTAACAGAACTGATTTTATGGAATGACAAACATGGATGAACAGTCACTTCATGCTTCCTCAGGAGTTCCTTACACTTTTGTTTTGGTCCTAATTTCAGTGAATCAGTCATGAAATTCCTGTAATGGAGCTGGGAGCTTTTCAGAATAGCAGAACCCCTGGAAATCATCTAAACTTTTTGTCATGCTTAGCTCTGTGCTTATCACTTCCATTCCTAAGGAGTTGTGGTTTAAAGTGAAGTGGTCAGAAGATAGTTCAGTGTTACTGCACCTGAGTATTGCAAGGAATGATGAGTATTGGGAGGATGTCTGGGAGCACTGGATTTTTGTTTTGTTGGTGCAAATCATCCATCCCTCCCTGAGGGGTGTGAGTGACATTGCCATGCTGTCACAGACTCTGCAGAGTACAGTGGAGTGTCCCACAGAGCCCTGATGCCAATTTCCCTTCCTGGGATAGGGCTTTTGTCAGCAACAGAGGGAGAGCAGAACCATGAATTCACTTCTACATACTCATCAAGCTGAGGGTGGAGAGCCAGAGATTCCCACGACTGTCACTGTGGATTTGCTCCTCTGAGTTTTTAGGTCCAGAAAGTTGAGAGGGGCACTCTCCTGTGAGCTGGACTGCCCAGTCTGTGCATGAGGAGGGGCTTGAAAGAGTGCTTAGTGTGGAAAGTGCTGCAATTATTTTATTCTGGTTGTGTCCCCAAAAGCAACGAGAAGAAGTTCTTCCCCCCCTTCACAGTTGGCTCTGTGAAGGTGTTGATTTGATACATATGTTGTAAATGATCTCTTGGCAAAAAAAGACTATGATTAAAAAAGGTAGCAGCCACCTACATACAAATACATGAGGTTTAGGATTTTGGTTCAGTTTCTTCTGCTTATGGCAGAATACTCCGTGCATTCTTTATTTCTGCACAGAGGGACAGGGACATTATGAACTGAGATGGAGGAATTGCTGTTGCCTCCACCCTTCGTGAAGCGAGAAAGGAAATTCTGCTGCTGGAGCTCACAGATTTCTGAGTCTCCCAAGGGCCTTGTGCCCTCCGGTTTGCTTTGCAGCACCTTCCAGAGTGAGAAAGCAAACAGGTGAACCTCACCCTGTGAATCGTGGCAGGTTTGGTGTAGTCCTTGTCTTCAGAGGTCTCTGGCTCTCTCAGAATGTCCCTTGTCTCCCTGAGCAGTTTGCTTCACTTAGAACTATGATTTGTGTCCCTCTGCCTTCACATGTGCCACTCATGAGGGAGGAATCAGAGGAATTGGGGATATTGCTTTTCGCAGAAACCTTTTAATGGGAGGGAGTCTCATTTGAATCTGATGCCTCTGCTGTTCTTGTCGCTGTCAGGTGGTTTGGGGGTTTCTAATCCCAGAGGTTGGAACCCATCTGAAGAAAGGAGACCATGCTGCTGACATGTAAAATGCAGAAACAGATTTTTATATTGTGAAGTATTTTTGTCTTTGCCAACGTCAATATAAAATCGATGTTTTGGTAGAATTTCTTAGTTGGCTAGCAAAAGCCTGTTTTTTCATTTTGAAGGTCCATGGCGTAATGTGGTCAAACAGGTGGTTAAGAACTGGTTTAAACTAAGATCCTCAGTCTTCTAAAATGCAAAATAAACCTTTAAAAATCCTGTTTCAAAAAGAGAACTGACACCATGGTTGCACGATTCTTCCTGGACTCTTTAAGTCTTTGACTCCTTCATGTTTAACAACACAAAGTGTTGTTAGATGAGCCTTCAGGTCAACTTCTGGGTCTAAGCTCCTTGGGAAGTTTTACCTTCAAAGCAGAGATTGTCAGTTAAACCAGGCTTTGTTGTATCCCTTGCTGGCTGTTTGTGTGACTTATGCTATCATGATGTATTTCAAGCTTCAGCAGTGAAAAACTTCTGTAAAAGGACAAGCAAAGGCTTTATATATTTCTAAGGCAGATAACCTTCATAAACGCGGGCACTGAGCATGCTGTTGCTAAATTACAACTAAAATATGGTGAGATAGTTGGAATTAGGTTTCCCATGTGCTTGATCTGTGCCCAGCTCTTGGTATGGGTTTATGGAGCATGAATAATGAAAGAGACTTTGTACACTAACATCTGGAAAGTCATAAAAATGTATTTATCACCACCCAAGACAGCAAAGCTGGAAAGTGCTGCAGACCTTGTATGAGTTGCAATAGTAACTGAGGAGGTGAGTTTAATTGATAAAGCTCTCCGGAGCATTTTCTGAGCTACGTCTCTTGTCAGATTATTTGAATTGCAATTATGATCAAGATAATTATTATCTTTTATTGTCAAGGACTGGGTGAAACACAGGTCATGTTCTGCTATCCTTAGGACAGTGTCTCAGCAGCTGAAGGTGGGCTCTGGGCTGTGCCAGAGGTTGTGCTATAATTGCTTTGCTCATCTTTTCTAGGGAAAGAGGTGGAAACCTTTCAGCACTGCCAAGTAATATGTAAGACCTGGAAAAAATCCATCTTTCAAACTTCAAAATTAAAGGAATTGTGGTCAAAATGTAGTGAAAATCACCTGCAGTGGCAAATTCCCTATTCCTGAGATTATACAAATCACTACAGAAATTAAGAACACCAAGTCTTCAGGTCTGATCTTCTTGTGCCAAATCTTGGTCCTCAGATTGACTCCTCAGCACCCACCTGTCTTTGCAGTGAGCTCCTACATCTGTAGTATTTCGGGGGGATGGGGGAACAATCACAGAGTGAATGACCAGAGCAGGATCACATCCCTGGGCTTCACCTGCTACTGCTGTGCTGGAGACCTGCCGTGGGATTTCTCCTGTTCCTCCATGTGCATTTCGGTTAAAGTGAAAGGGGCTTAGTATTTTTTAAAATCAGTTTGCTAGGGAATTTATATTTAAAATTCGGTTTGAAAATATTAATCTGTTAATTGCAGGGGACAAGGAGAAGTTTGCATGACCACAGCCCTTTTTGTTTTGATGAATTTGAAGCAGTCTTTGCTCTCAGTGGAGCTGATGAAATGATCTCCAAAGCTTTTCACTTTCTCACTCATCACACCAGCAAGGCCAATGCTGATACCATGCTCAGCTCTGGTGCTCACAGGACCTGAAAAACAGTGAGAGGTGGAGTTCCTCAGTCAAAACTTTGTCCCACAATTAGTTGAGACAAAAACAACAACGAAGCAGTTTCATGCCACTTCAAGGAAAGATACACTGGCAACTGAATTCGTGTTTTCTTTTTTTTTTCTTCGCACAAAGAATTTATCTGCTGCTTAAAATGGTCTATAAAAAAGCTTTTTCTATAGTTAACATGCACAGCTGTAGGAAAATATTCCTTAGATTGTACATTTAAAAATAAATCATTTGGATTTTTGTTCCAGAATAACATTTTCTTCTGAAGTCAGTCTGATTTAATTAAGCAAGTTCCATCATTACACATGCATCCCAACCTGGAAATAATTTAGTATAACTTGAAGGGACAGCTCTGGTTAACCTGGAATAAAAATGTGGTGTTGTATCAGATGCTTTGGCTGGTTTTTTACTTTTGTTTTAATTTCTTTAAAAAAGCCACTTTTTATATATCGAAATTGTGAAGTTATAGGTTTTCTGCTTGTTTTTATTTTTTCTCGTGTTTAGCAAGCAATCTCAAGGAGAAATTATTTAATAGGTCTAGACCTCCTTTTCCTGTTTATTTTAATCATACAAAAAATTAGCTGAGTAGCAGATGAGCATGAATATCAGCATTTTCTGTAACTTTCACAGTCACTGAAAATGTTGCTTTCCTGTTTCCTTTGGCCTGCCCAGGCTGCACCAGCCAGGTTTTGCTCTTTCCACTGAGCTTCAATAGCTGCATTTCTTTTGGGGGCAGAACACAGCATTCTCTAATAAAACACATCTGGTGTAGCCGAAGGATCAGTCATGAGCTGACCTAAATGTGGGTTGGAAGTGCTCCTGAGGGGACACTTCTTTCTTCAGTCCTTTTAATCTTTTTTAAGCCCTTAGAAGTGGCAGCCCAGCTACATAAATAGTTCCCACTCCTAATTAACAGCTCTACCTTGCGGATGTAGTGGTATATAGACTTTGCTAAGTTAGTCTTAAATGAGACTGGTTTGTGTTTACCTTTCCTTAGGTCAGTGTCTCTTCCCTCCACAGAAACTCTCTTCTTCTGGGGAGCAGTCACAGGTAAATGTCACACAGTTTTTAAAGGAGACTCTCTTCATGCAGTTAAGTTTAATTAACCCAAATCTGCTTTGAAAGAGTCTTTTCAGTCATTACTCTGTGGCTTGGCAAGGTGTCCCCAGCACTAGGTGTCTCCCAGCAGTGTGATTTTGCTGAATCCTATCAGATTTATATGCAACCTTGTTATATAGGTGCTGGAACAGAGAGGGGAGCAAAGTTGTGCTGCTCAGCAGAACTGTCCAGAACTAGGAAACAAAAGCTGAAGTGATTGATTGGGTGAAGATTTCTGCAAATTATACCAAAATTAAAACATTAAGCTAATGACTTTAAAGAAAATTGCATTGCCATGTGCAATTTATTCAGTAGAGAGAAAGCAAATGGTTTGATTTTCACAAAAAAGAGAGAAATAAAATTGAGCAAAGAAACCTTATTTCTCTCCTTTCTCTGTCTGCTTCTCCCTGGAGCTTCAAAACTGAGTGGCTGTCAGAATTTTTCATCTGTTTGACCTGTCACAGGAGAGGTCAGCACTGATCAGTGACTATACTTTTTAACAGATGGAGGGCTGTAATTGAGAATAATTCCTCTGCAATTTGGTAGGCAGGGGTTGTTTCAAACTGGCTTTCAAAGGCAGTGCCAGAATGGAAATGTTAGAAACTCTGTAAGTGAATCAGTTTTTATTTGTGGGACTGCAAATTTCTTTTTTACTTTGTTTCTGGGTTTTTTTATCCCTAATGAAAAACTGCAGAATGGAAACACTCGTGTTTTAAACAGCCAAGAATTTTCCAGAAATTTCTTGAAGTGTAATCAATTTTTACCATCTCCTGGGGTGCCCTGCAGCTAAGATGAGAAGGAGCCCAGAAATGCAGTGACAAAGTGCTGCTGGTGAGGGCTCGGATGCCCTGGGCTGGACATGTGGCACCGACAGCTGATGCACAAATGCCCAAGCAGCTGCTCTGCGTTGGGTTCCTGCTTGGCAAGATGAGGCATGGCTGCCAAGGAAGAATTTTAGAGCTTCTCTGAAGCAGTACTTGGAATAAATGAGTTTATCAGCTGAGCACTGTCAGTCTTTGGTGAGAAGTAGGGAGCCCAGGTAAAGCTTCCCGAGCACAAAAATGGCATAAGAGCTGCAGTGTGTGCACAGGATGGAGGGGACTGTGACACTTCTGGGCTGGCCTTTGTCCCAGGGTGAGGCAGTGAGCACAGGCAGGAGTGCCTAACCCAGGAGTTACAGGAATTGTGAGTGAAAATCACAGGTCAGTGTGGGCAATGTCCCAGCCCAGCAGGTCGGTGTCAGCTGGGCCACAGCTCCCTGGGGCTGATAGAAGCTCAGGTTTGTGCTCACTCCATCCATCTCCTCAGGCAGAACAGCCCTGGAACCTGAGCCACTCCTGTCCCCCTGCCACCGCCTGAGCCAAGGGCACCCAGCTGTGGTGGCCTGAACAGTGATGGGATTTTGGGGTGGCTTTTTAGATGATGAGGTTACAGTATCTTGAACAGTGCTAAAGGACACGTTCTGCTAAATGCCAATCTATGGCTTTCTCACTTTCTGAAAGAAGCAGTTGGTTCTCCAGTTAGAAATCTGTGAAGTTTTGATGGGTATAAGCATTTGGGTGGCTCAATACTGCAACATTTCTAAAGCCCTTTCCATTTTTTTTCACTTAAAGTACTGCACTATGTTTGTGGGTTTTATGTTTGGGGTTTCCACAGCAGCTTGGCTCCTTGTGAGAATCCTGTCTGGAGTTGTCACAGATGCTGAGGTACATATTCATTAGGTGCTGACAGATCAAACATAGGAATTTTTAAAAAATAAAAATTGGAATGTTTGCTTCTCTTTAATCTTTCTCCCAACCCCACCTTATTCAGCCAAGTAAATCCCTTTCTTTGCCATATTAACACTGTATAGAAATTTAAAAAACTTCAGGTCATTTGAATACCACTAATAGGCTGCAAATCCTGAATGAGAAATGTGTTAGTGCTGCAGTTCCATACCTTTGCTGTACTTAGACCTGATTATGTAAATTAATACGTTCAACTTGGTTATGTAAATTGAGTTGATTTAGATCACAGCCTAGGCTGAATACAATGACTATTTGGGGTTATTTGGCACGGTACAATATTATTCCCTTCCTCTCCACTGGATATGACTGCATACTCCCTACAGGCCACAGCACAATTAATTTAGAAACATGATCAAATTCTGCAATCATTACTGGATGTTGTCCACAGTCTCCAGAGACCACTGATAAGAACAACAATAGACTAAGACATGATAGTCCTCTCATCCAAAGTCTAATTACAAAGTTATACACTTCAGTTCTCAAAGGACAGTCTTTTAGCACAACTTCAGCATCTTTTGATTCTCTTTTTGCATTATATCTATAATTTTATCCATCTTTCTTTCGTTCTTTTACAAATCACAAGAAACAAGGGCTAAATGTGCAGTAATGAGGATCCGGTGTGACAGAATTAAGGGCTTTGTCACTGATGGATTGGCTGCTGTGATTTCTGTGTGTGAGTGACCGAGAAATCTTTATTTTATCATTTGTAAACAGGCACAGAGAGAGCAAGGAAGTGGTTCAGAATTCTCACCACTTCATTTCTGGTGGTGCCCTTGGGACAGCAAAACATTTCTTTGACCTTGTCTTGGATTTACTTGCTTCCCGCAGACTCTAATTATGATCACTTTCATTTTTTTATTGAATTACAGTAATAATAATAATAAAGGCAGCCAGAGCTCTGGGGCAGATATAGACCAAAATGATCACATATCTTGAATAAAGGGAAAAGTTTTACTCTTAGAAATTGAGAAATTAGATGAAATCACAATTTAAATACCAACCATCTCTAAATCATTAAGTCTTAGGCAGATTTTATTTATGTTAGCAGGTTTTTTTAGTTTAAAGACATCTTATTGATGTGTGAAAATTTTGTTTTCCTTAAATGTTAGTGTTCTGAATATAACATAGCATTTCTAATCTTTGTTATCTCCAAATTCCCAAATATTAATTTGTAACAAATTTCTTCCCCATCTTTGTTACCACTAGGTTTGCTATCCTTCATCCAGATGGAGCAATGACTTGAAAACAGCAAGGATACACATATTGCTACATTTTAGATCCTCTGATCTTGTGAAAACAGTTGTATTGGTTCCTGCATTCAGAATTACATGTTTTTTCTGGAGTTGTGTGGTCTAATATGTACAAGTCCAGTCACACAGCAGAGGCATCTAACAAATATTGACTCTGAGCTGAGCTCCAGCTGCCCTGCTTGGCAGATTGGGCTCAGAGCTGCGTGTGTGCTTTCCATGGGCTGATTCCAGAAGTCCATTCCAAAGGAATAGGATAGCCTAGGGAGCCTGAGTTCCCAAGGAAATACCTGAGTTACAGTAAATGGACATAGAGGATAAATACAGCAGATCTTGACTCACACTTCTATCAGTAGAGAAGCAGAGGAATCCTTATCTGTATAGGAATAGTTACTCTTATATTGAAACTGCTTCAAGCTTCAAAATATAT
This sequence comes from Acanthiza pusilla, assembly GCA_036630365.1. Lineage (NCBI taxonomy): Eukaryota > Metazoa > Chordata > Aves > Passeriformes > Acanthizidae > Acanthiza > Acanthiza pusilla. The sequence goes on from JAXCHO010000001.1 coordinate 8,314,511, forward strand.
AATTTTTTTTTTTAAAAATTAATGTCAGTGAATATAATGATGGGATATCTTTTTCACTGAGAAAGTAAAATTGATTCCTTTTCTTTTTCTTGCCTTTTTTTTTTTTTTAAGGTTTTTGGGGAGGATTAGTTGGAATTACCGTGCCTTATAATGACGCATCCCAGCTAATTCTCTGTGCATTCATAGCAGGGACTCCTGCTCTAATGCAGACTCTTAGCACAGTTGTGATCGATGTGAATATAGAAACAATTTGGTTACCTGAAACAGATGTAGTGGAGCAGAGCTTCATAAACAGCAGTTAGTGAATGTTTCACTTTTGGCATGTAAAAACAAAATGATTTAAAACATTTAGTTATGTTAGTTTCTAAAAGAAAATATTTTCCTTTGTCAGAATAAGATTTCTTTTGAAACATCTCCTTAAAAGTTAACATTTTTTAATTAACTTTTTAAGTTTCAGACTCAAATGTAACATTTAAATTTTGTTACAGAGAAATCCTTTCCCCCCATTTCTGATCAGTTGGTTTTAATAATTTTTTTCATTTTCTTCTTGTTTTGCTTTTTTTTTTTTTAATTTTGTATGAACTAAATATCTGGCTTGATTTTCCCTCTGACTTCCAATGTGTGAGAGTTTATTTTAGCATCCATGGAAAAGATATTAATTGTAACTGAGTTTTTCTCAATAGCTTTATTTAGAGAAAAAAAAAATCCCTGGGGATTATGAAAATACAAACCCCATGGAAACCTGGTTCCGAGGTCCTGCTGTCATGGCAAAAATATTGGTAAATATAAAACATACCATTTGGCCCATCAATATCTCCAGAAGGCAGAGAGATAAATGTGTGGGATGTCAAATCATCCTTGGGATTTTGCACTGCAACTTCATCTAAAGCTCTGTTACTTGTTCTAAGTATTTTTACTGGTAAAGCTGTACACAGTAGTTTTATTTATAGTTTCATCATCTTTATGCTGAAGTGTTAAGGGACACAGACTCGGAGATGTCATGTTAATCTTCATAAAAATCCTAGCCTGTGTGGCCATCCCCCAATCTGTGTTTTTAAGAGGGCTTTGATTTGATTATTCAGTTTTCACTTCCCCAAAAAGAGGCACGAGTAAGAAGTGACAGCTTTTTTTGGTATGTTTGTTTGTTTTTCTTGGTTTTGTAAACATAAATTTTAGGGGGAAAAATTGCTGAAGTCTTATTGCCACTAAACTGACTTTACAAGTTAAGCTGGAAAAGAGCTCAAGATACCACTTGAGCCGTAAATGCAGTCACTCTTTTAATGCTATTAAAAAGTCTCTGCCTGAAGAAATCCATTGATGCACTATATTCTAATTTACAGTTCTGTGACTCACATTTGTAGCTATCAACACCAGCTGCCAACACAGTCAGGTAAATTCCAGCAATTCAGAGTATACTGATTTATGATAAGATTCCCCTGGAAAGAAGCTCAGAAAAACAGGTACTGAAAAAATAAATGTTGTTGTATGTGGCAAAATGATCTTGTGTTCATTCCGTTTTCCAAATAAAATTACCAAACAGGCAGGAAAATTATGTCGAGATCATCTGATTAAAATGACTATTAAAAGTTAAAGGTGCCGAAGTACCTTCTGTAATTTTTCCCTGCTGTTTGCAATAGCACCCTGTGAGGCTTGAAATTGGAATTGGATTGTCATCTGCAGCGTTAGTGTCTTCTCGGGGCCGTGCCTGGGAGTGCTGGTGCTGGGAAATGTGTTGGGAGGGACACATTGCACTCAAAGCTGCTCCTTGCAGGGCCATGGGGAGCGGGGCCGAGGCAAAGGCTGCGGTGGCTCTGCCCCTTGAGGTTCCTCACAAAGGTCTCCATCAGGTGGACCTGTTGCTGAACTCCAAGAAACAAATCTCTACAAGCATCTTTTCTACAGCCACAGCTTCGTTTTGGAGGTTTTGTGAGTACAGTGGTTACAGAATTGTTTCCTACATGCATGAGGAGAAAGCAGTGTTGATGGGAAGGGCAGGCGAGCAGAGCCTGTGTCCTGAGCAGGGGAATGCACAGCAGGAGTCAGGAGCTCAAGGCACCTTGGCCTTGCACTTTAAAGAATTCCTTCTACTCAAACAGCCTTCATTTATCTTAACTGAGGCACCTGTAGCAGTGAGGTGCCCTGAAATATTGCAAGGTTTGTACACACAGGAGTGGAGACAAAGGGAACCAGTTCCTCCCAGTATGGCCATTGGTACTGGCTGTCAGTGGCCAGTGTGGCGAGGAGGTGCACATTCCAGGCCTCTTCATTTTAGGATGAATTGCTGTAGGAATATCAGTGAAACCAAGGCTAGTTTTGTCCTCTGCTTCCCACTCCATACCCCCAACAAACCTGCTCTCTTGATGCTGTTTGAAATAATTTAAAAGATGTTATTCTAGACTTCAAAAGATTTATTCCATTTTTGCTCATTCTGATATCTTGCTTCCAGTTTAAATCTGTTTTCTGATGACTTGTTTTCATGAGCCTTTCTTAAATCATACTTACTGAAAGAATATGAATCTGTTGGGCAAGATTTGACCTTCCCTCTTATTTCTTGCTACAGGGTAACTTCATATGTCCCTTAGTCATATCTGTCATATTGTACTGGGGGAGTTACTTCCTTTCCCCACATTTTATGCCAAAAGGTTGCTGTACTCATATGTGGGATTAAAGGCTCTGTGTGTGGCCAAGGCTTTTCAGCAGGGCTGTGCTTCTGCCTGGGGCTGTCTGCTGCTGTCCCTGTGGAGAGAGAGTCCAACACTGTCCCTGCTCAGCAGTGAGCAATGGTTCTGCCATGGACCCATGTTTGTGGGTCTCATTCTGCAGAAATTGAGCTGAACTGTCCAAGACACAGTGTGTGAGCTGTGGCAGTGCCAGTGTTCCCCACCTTTGCTTGCTGGATCCATGCCAGAAATCATTTGAGACCCAGCCTGTATCAGAGAGGTTACTCGTGTGGGAGCACTTGCAGGATCAGATTTTGTGTTTGTGCTCTGAAGTAATAAATCTCTCAGCAAAGAGTGTCATTTTTACGTGGAGTTTTAGACATAAAATCTGTTTGATGTTTAGGGTAGAAAATTTGATTAAAAATCAAAATTAAAAATTTTAGTACCTCATCATTTGATGGTACCTGTCAACTTCCAGCCCGAGCTATGCATTTCAAATTCATGGTATATTTACTTGGAAATAAATTACAAAATTATGTAGTGTGGGTGGGTTTTTTAACTTCAGAATGTTGCTTTTGTATCCCATTATAGAATATTTTTACCATCTCCTGTTAACCATCAAAAATGGATTTGTGTGTAATTGGTTTAACTGGAAAATAATATGCTAAGATGGAGATGTAAGTTGTTGTTTTTTGTGGTAATAGCTCAGTTAAATCGCTTTGGGTTATTCCTGCTGTTTACAGAGTATTTCAAACCCCCTGCCTGACTCTGGTTTCTGAACTTATTTTTTTCTTTTTATGCTATGTGCATCATTTAAATTCTGTTTTGTGCTTTGTAAGCTAACACTAATATTTTGTATTTTGTAAAAGACAGCTGTGAGGCTCCTTATTTTTCTCTTTAAAGCCTTTTACAGTTTCTTTACATATATAGTGTTAGAATACTTCCCTCATCCTCTTCACCACTGAAATGCTTCTGCTTCCAGTCTGACTATTTTGAGCTCAGCTGGGCTCTTTTCCCTTTCATAAATTCATTTGCCAGGAAAACCTGTTTGTTTCCCTCTGCATTTCCTGAGATATTGGTGAAATTACTGGCCAGAAATTAAAACTGACAGATTTCTGTACATTTAGTGACGCTCAAACATCCCTGCACACTGGCATTAGCCACCCTGATCTTAGTATCCTGCAGCAAATGGTATCACACCAGGGTCCAGGTGGAGTAATTTCAGCTGAGACTCTGCCCTTGAGCTTGCCTGAAGAGAAGGCAGTGTCCCAATGTTTCTGTGTTACAGCCGAGAAAGGATTCCCATCCTTTTCTGGAGAAGTGAAGTCATGTGAAAATACACATTGGGGCAGATCAGAGCCACAGCTGGGAGCTGCTGCTCTCCTCAAAGGGAATCGTGAGCATGGCTGGGCTCTCCCAGTGCAAATCACAGCAAGGTGGCCTTAAATAATTGAAGGTGATTTAAGCAGAAGTGTTTTCCTTTGCTCTGAGTTAGAGCTGGTTACGTCGCATGCCCGGTCACTGAGTTTCAGGTGAAGGGACTCCAGCCTGGGCTGCAGCTTCTCCAGCTCTTCCTTAGCAGGGTTATTGCTCCAAGGGAGAGGCTGCTGCAGGGACTCTGGGGAAACGGGAGCCTGTTGAGGAAAAAGGTTCAGCAGCACTGAAGTGCTGAAGGTGTGACTTACCAAATACCTGTGTTTTAAAAGCTCCTCCATGAAGGTGGTTATAGGCAGAAAAACCTGGTGCTCACAATGATGATTTACAAATTAGCTGAAGCTCTTACAGCCCTGGTCAGTCTCTGCTCTGACTTGGCAGTTCTCCCTCCTCTGTTGTCCCAAGCCATGCGATGGTGAGGAAATGAGGAAAGGAGCAAATGTGTCCCTAACTTGGGCAAGCCAAAAGCTCTGATGTCCTTTCACAATGAATACACTAAAGGTGAGAGGCAGGAGGTTGTATTTTTTTTATTTACTTTATTAAATGCTCCCCATGCATCTTTCTTTTATGCGCCATTTTCCTTCACTGGGCCTGAACTGGTATCACAATATTTTCTGTCTTTAATTAAAAATGAGAATTAATATTTTTTTTAAATTAGGTCTTTTAACTGTTAACAGTGCAACACAACTGCAGCTAAGCTTCTCCTGCTGCTTTTGGCTTGTGCTTGTTTTTAAAAAGGCTTGTTGCAGAGTGAGTTAATTTATATGTACCTGAGTGCATGGTCTATCAAGAGAGGCCTCGTAATTTGATTTGGTCACTGCATTTCTGGTATGACCCTTTTTATCACCTCTGTAAATTCCACTGAAAGGCTTTGCATTGGCCATGTATCTATATTTATTTTAATGCAGTACATGCTGTGGCATTTCTCTCTAATCTGTCAACTAAGAACAATTAAATTGTACCCTGAAAATGGACCAAATAATCTAAAACAATATGAATATACCTCATCTCTCAAATCTGAGTGCGGTTGCTCTCCTGCTGGAATACTTATTGCATAATCTGAGTACTCTTTTTTGGCTTTTCATCCTATTTTTAGAGTGCTGTTTGTTTTGCATTTATCTACATAGCAAGTGTAGGAGAGTGTATAGAAGAGAGGAATGGAGTGTCTTGACCTACATTAACTCCCAGCTGGGTAGCAGCAGCGTTTCTGATTTGATCTGACAACACCTGGTTAGGTTGATGCATTATCTGTCCTCGGTGGTACTTTTGGAGATCACGCTCTGCGATCTTCCTGCCTCTCTGCTCTCACCAGCCTCAGCTGCTCAGGGCACTTTTGTCCTGTGGGAGATAGTGGATGACTGTGCAGGCAGGCCCATGACCGTTCTTTCCCAGGCTGTGCAGAAAGGGATTCTGCATGATGGTGGGCAGAAGTCATTTCCTTCCTCGAGTAGCAGTGGCGCCTATTTGAGAGCGTCTGTTGTGTATGAACTGTTCTGGAGCTTAAGGCAAGAGAGCTGAGGAAAGACAGCGAGCTCTGGCTGCAGTCCTCATCCTCTCAGCAGAGACCCTCTGTGTTTGGAAGGATGGATGTGCATCTCCCTCTGGATTCTTCCTGGATCTTTAACCCTTTCTGAGAAGGGTTACTTACTTGCTAGCCATTTTTGAAATCATCAGCCTGTGTGCCTTAATGTTCCTAGCTATTCAGCAGCTGTTCCTTGGCCTTTGGTCACGCCAGTCACCCACAACCTGCGCTGGAGGACTGAGGATGTCCCTATTAGCTCTGAGAACCCTGGCTGAGTGAGGCTTACCACTGGCTGTATTGACAGAAAAAAGAGAAATTAGCTTCACTGCCTGTGTGCTGGAAGGGCTGTGGTCTCAGCCAAGGGTGAGATTCAGGCAGACAGCTGAGAGTTACTGAGATGGATTGTATCAATGGCTTCTTTCAGCTGGGGAAAAACTATAGGATTCCAGTCCTGATGAGTGCCCAGGGTGTGAGCACTGCCCTTTGAGAATGAAGCTCAGCATTTCTTCTGCAAGTGCTTAAATAGGCAGTGTATCAATCTTAATCTTGGCCTACTTTAGCTTTATTTTTCTTAACCACATTTGATCTGTGTGAGTGGGCTTTTTCTGCTCTTCGAAAAAGCCTGAGTAGGATTTGCCTTGTGTTGGCACATTCATGTACCTTTGACTTTTAAGATGTCCACGGTTTGTTTAATAAAGCTTCTGTCTGTGCTGTTGGCACTCCTGTAAATGCAAACACCACACAGTGCACCCCAGCAAGCAGCACCCTCCCTCATGGAATAAAATGCTGCTCCATCTTAGAGAACAGCTCTCATTGCACAGCCTTCACCTGAAACTACAGCACAGCCTTACAGCATGTCTTAGAAGTCAATTGATGTGGACCAAGGTATTGCAGGGAGATGTTGGCTTCAGCATTTAGTCATTTGCTGCAGACCTTCATGTGTGTTCATGGACCCTCTTCACCCTCCAGGAAAAGTGTGCAAACACTTCTTCCTCTTCCAGCCCCTCTTTTCTCTTTGTGTCTTTGCTATATGCCTCATTGCCTGCTCTTTCATTCCAGATGAATGCTGCCTCTTCAGCTCTTTGTGTGTTTCTCCTCTTTCTACTTGTGTGACAGCCTCTAGCGCCTTTGAACACCTGTCTTTGTAATTCCTCCTTTTCCCTACAGAACTCTCCTTCCACTGATGTTCTGCTCCTATCTGTTGCCCATCACTCTGCACCTCTCTCCACATATTTATCTTTGTGCCATACCCTTTTGTGTGTCTCCTCTCATCTGTGCAGGGAAAAATCCAGTGCTTCTATCCTATTGATAATTGTGGGAAGAGGTTAAATTTAGGGAGAGATGTGATGGTAAGTTTGGGGATCCTCCTTGCCAGACTTGATCTGTTGCTTCTTGCTGGTCACATGGACATTTCCAGGCCTGATAGCTTTGGCACTGACCAATGTAATTCCAATTCCTGTAGTACACCTCCTGTTTCCCTAATTTAGGCTCTCTCACGGTGCACTGTTCTTGGTAGCAGAATTTCTGCCCAGCCAACACCTTCAGTGGATGTAAGTTACAGCATTTCTGTGTCACACATCCACGCCCTCTCCCTACAGCACAGTCCCCATCTCTTGTCCACAAACCCACATTTTCCTGCATGGCATCTGCCTTCCAAGATGTTTCTTCTTTTTTGACATGCAGCTGCTGGTTGTCTGGGCCTTGGATTTCAGCGTAAGTCAGCATTGGTTTATGTTCAGTTATTGTGCTTTGGGCGATTTCTAGTGCTCTGTTCTTTCTAGGCTGGTTTTGTCAAAGGTCATCCTTGGGCTCTCCAATAATTTATATCCCAAACTAGTCCTGATGTCTTCAAGATAGTCTGCCCAGAGTGCCTGTGAATATGGTAATCACTGTCCTGGCCAGTCATGTATAGTTTTTAAACTGTTGTGTAATTGCTTCCACCTCAAGGCTATATTAGTTTGTGTCTTGCTGCTGCAGCTTCTTGAAAGATTTGTTACAGAGAATATCAGCTGCTCTCAAACTTTTAATGAAACTGTACAGTGTGTGTTTTTTCAACCTGCAAATTTCCAGCCCAATGTTCCTTACCATATTACCCTCAGTGCAGCCTATGAAAGGGTTTCTGTATATTAAATCCAGTCCCCCGATCGGAGCTATGCCGTGTAATTTCACTAATGTTGCAGTCAGATTCTCTAATGTACACTTAAGGTGATTAGAAAGAGTTTAGTGTTCTTTCTCTGTCTCTTACCCTCTTTATTTTTTCTGTCACTGTTACCCAAAGGAATTAAGAGCAAAAACTGTATGGAAACACTTCCCTTGTTACATCATTGCTTCACGTTGTCAAATTCCCTCTATAACGTATTCAATACCCTGTAATTATTCCCACTGTAACACTGGGAACACACTTCTGGTAATTCCGATGCTCCGTTTCACCACTAAAGTAACATTAGTTTTGTATTTAATAGGACAGTATATCCAAGTTTAGTGTATCTCACAGTTTTACAGCATTGGCATTCGGTGTACTGAGATTATCCATTTTCAACTGCTGCATATTAATGTTGGCTTTGTGTGTATGAACTTCTGTTTTATGAACATGCTGCAATGCACTGGGCTGAAATTTGCAGATAGGCCTAACACAGCATTTTGGCTATGCAAGATAAAATTTGAGAGTGTGGTAATAGCACAGCTTTCTGACAAGTGTAAATGCTGCTTGGAGAGAGTGCAGCAGAAAAGCTGAGGAGACAACCAGAAAGATTTTTCCCAACCATTAGGGAAGGTCGGAAAGAGAAATCTTAATCCTTGTGTCACACGCTGGCATTCTTGCCAGTTAAAATAATTGCTGAGAACTAATACATCTGTGAATGCTCCTGCTCAGGCTGTGGTTTCAAAGTACAGGCAAATATTTAACCCCAATCCAGTGGAACAACAATTATCCTGTGATATTGCTCTTCAAATGAATGTTGTAAATCCTTTTCAGCAGCAGCCTAGTGGAGCCCAGTCTATGGGAGGGATGCATGGATGTCATTAGAGACAGCAGGATGTAAAGGGAATAAATGTCCCTTGAGTTTCACGTTCAGCTCTATACATCACTAGGGTTCTCCACAATTTGTTTTCTCAGAAATTGTGTTTTTGTGTTTCACGTGTGAGAGCTGTTGTAGAATGCTGAGGAATCAAAGCTTCTCCAGGACATTCAGTCTTGTAGAGTAAATGAGGACCACTTGGGTTCCACTAATTCCTGACAATTGCATTGCTCTTCTTCCTAAGCCTACTGAACATTATGTATTAAATCTGATATCCTGGGTAAATTACAAGTTTCAGGATTACATTCTATTTTATCTATATTCCTCCTCCTGCGCCATAATTACCATATTTTTCTTTGCTTCCCACACAAGAATTTACCCAATGAAGATTATGCACAGTGGGTTTTTTGGTCCTTGTACTGAAGATCTGCAGCCCTGCTCAGTGAGGTTTGGAAGCTCTGTAGGAGTTACTGTCAGTGACCTGAGAACTGGCTGCCCTTTAGCTGAGGGTATCCTGAATTTTCTGTGCACTGTCAGAAGAGCACTTGTAATTAGAGGCATTATGAAGATGCAATTTGCTACTCAGAAATCTAAGCATGTCTATAAAATCAATACAATTTTATTTTTCAATCCAGTGATAGTGTATCATTCTGGCTGTCCTTACTCCACCTGTATTTCTCACTAATGGCTCTTTTGGGGTTGTACTGCTGGGGAAAAATAAAAGAAAAAAAAGAAAAAAAAAACCAGGATAAAAAAAGCAGCATCCATGCCATCATCTGCCTCGTATTGATGCTGCCCTGACTACCAGCTTAATGGCACACACTAGACATGTTCCCTACCTTTCTCGTACCAAAGTGGTCTTTGACATTTCTGAAGGTTTTCAGGCACTTTTCCTGCTGAGGTGAATTGCATTGCTTTGGGGTGAAAATAAAGCATTGGAAAAATAATTGTAAAATTTGATTGACAAGGCTTCCTTTCACAATCCCCACATTTCCAACTCCTCCTCTGCAGGAAGCAATTGTAAAGAACAATCTCTACCTGGTACTTAAAGACCTAGAAGCTATGTTTTTACCCTCACTGCAATTTCCAGTCCAGGTCGCTTTGTGGGATTTTCAAATCACATTGTGAAGGCTTAGATCACATTGGCTAAACTCAAGGATGTTCAGCTGCCACAACAGTTGATTTAACAATTTTTCAAACGTTTCCCTGATGCCAGTCTCCTACTCCAGAGAAAATGACATCTGCTCCTTATTAAATCTGTGCATTCCTCTTCCCTTTCTGTCGAAAGGTAATGTCTAGCATTGGCATGGTCAATGGATTAAGCTGGTTTTCTCTGTTTAGGTCACATATATGTTTTTACCTGGTGTTACAGAATGTCCTGGCACAGTTTCAAGCAGTACCCGAGGGCTTGACATCTGATAAAGTTTGCTTGATGATTCCCAATGTGTCAAGATGGTCTTCCTAATTTGATTTCTTCAGGGCTTGTGGTGCCCTTCCTTAGAAGCTTTAAAACAGAATTCAGTTTTTATTTTTTAAAGGAATGAAAGAACATAACTGTTCAAACTCATGTGTTTTCTTAGAGAAAAGTATCAGTTGTTAAACAAGCACCCTCTGACTTTTGAACTTCAAATGTCTTTTTGTCCAATTCTACTGACAAGCTAAAGAGTATAAATGTACAGAAGATGAACACAAATACTTCTTTCATTGGGAACAGAATAATGTGTGCCATCATTTTGCTTTTTTCTTTTTTATTCTCTTTTATTCTGGCTTCTTTTTTTTTTTTTTTTTTTCTTTAACTGGATAGTCAGTAGTTACAGCTACTACTGCAAGAAGATCTTTGATTGGCAAAATTAGCTGGACTTGCCAAACATCCCAAGTGGTATGGTTAACACAGTGATCAGGTGTAACTCCTAAGAAGACAGACAAGAGGATGCCCCTGTGTTTTGGATAGAAAGTATTGCTGGATTGATGACTGGCACTGGAATGGATTTGGAGCAGAAAACACAGTGTAAAACAGGTCAGTTTGGAAGCTGTGTGCTTGAAAAACGTTTTATGCCTGGAATTGTGTAGAACGAATCTTCTCCTTGAATGGTGACTGGACAGTCTCTCACTGGGTATTCGAGAAACATCAATTTCTCATCAGTCCTTGTATGTTTTATAGAGCAAAGGTCATGGCTTGTGAAAAGTTCTCAAAAGTTTGGTGATGTCCAGAGGGCTTAAAAAAAGACATTTTGAAACATGTGAACTCAAAGGGGAAAGACTGATTTCCCAATGCATATAAGTAGCTGTAAACATTAAGTTTTTAAGACTCTTGGCAGTAAGGTCAGCCCAGGTTTCTTACTCCGTGTTTTGATTGTCCTCTGAGTTGTCAGTTCTGACAAAGGAAAAAGGCAGCTGGAAATGGGAGGAAACAAAAGCAGATCTTGTCTCAGCGCACAGTCATTAAAATGAAAGGCATGTCTCCTGCAAAGCAGAGCTCTGCTCTTGCCTCGCAGGCTGCTGAGGTAGGGTGGGAGCAAACAGCACTGAGGAATGTTTATTCACTGCTGGCTGCAGGTAGCTCTCTGGAGGACTCTCTGTACAAGGTGTAAAATTCCGAGCAATATGACCTTTCCTAAGACATCTTCACAGAGAACTCTTCAGAAGAAGCCTCCAAAGGCAAAATAAATAAATTCAAGGACTCTCCTAACACAAGCATTTCTATACCTGTTAAATCATCCACTAAGTCCCCCAGGGCATAAGGGTTGATGTACATTATCGTGTCTATCAAATGGGAGTATCTAAGGCCTTTATATGGTTTCTTCTTAAAGGAAAGCTAGCTGAGTTGTGTCATCATATGTGTTTATATCATCTTTGAAAGATATTTGTAGTTGTATTGAACATTTCCTGCTTACAGAGGCTGCTTAGTATCTAAAGGCTGTATATTCAAGTCTTTTTGCAATTCCTTTGTATTGAATGGACCCTTGTGGCACAGTCTAGTGGAAACTGGGAAATCCAGTAGAGTAAATGTTTTTTAGCTTTGCATTTATTGTTATTCAGAAAAGTTTGCGGATAAAAATACAGTGAGTGCATTGCTCTGAACTTTCAAATCTCCTTTCAGCAAGTACCTGCAGTAACAGGTATTTCTCTGTTTCTCTGTATGGTGTTTCTCTGAAGGTGGCCCCGTTTTTAAGTTAATAGAGGAGCTCTGAGTTCATGAGCTCACAAGCTGTTATTTGCAATTACTAATGTCTGATTTCTCTGGCATGTGGAACTGGATCAGGGTTGTAAGAGAACTGGGTTTGGGTCCTAGAAAAATCCATGGAGGAGACTGCAGCTATGAGCACCTTCACTTTGTGCCCCTTAGCAGCAAAGCTTTTGTCCTTTACAGTTCATGCCAGATACCTGTGTTGTGCCTGAGGGCAGAGAGAAGCAATCATTCGAGCCAGAGGCAGTTTCAGAAGGTCTACACAGGACATGCCTGAGGCTCCAGGCTCTCTGAGGACACAGAGAGCAAGAGAGGTCCTGCCCAGAGAAGCAGAACAAAAATTAGCAAAAGAAGTTCAAATATGTGTTGAGACTGAAATTGTTTAAGTTACTGTCTGGTTCTCATCAGAAAAGGGTATTCTGGGCAGCATTTCCATGTGTGTGCACACATGGATCACAGTGAGAGAAGCACTGTCTGAGCACTCCTGAAAATGTAGCTCTCAGGCTTGTTTTGAAGTGTTTTCTAGAGCTGTGGGAATAGTTGGATGAAGAGTGTTTGGATCTCTTAAACAATGGAGTAGAGAAAGAAAAGGTTAAAAGCTAGACAGACTTCCACCCCACTCTTCAGACAACCCAAGCTCTAAGAGGGCAGCACAAACAATAAAAAGATGGCAAGATTTTTCCTCAACAGACAGTTCATGTCTCCATTTTAGTTCGTACTTGCTATTGACGTGTTTTTTCCTGGTTTTTTTATGTTGATTACAAACTCTAAAAGCAGGAATTGTGCTTTTCTGTCATTCAGTGCCTGCCATGGTGGTTTCAGCAGAGGGGAGGTGGGGAAGAATGACAATGAGTGCGGATTTAAATGTGGGATACAACAGGTTTTATTTGCTCCTGACCTGCACTAGATGCTGTCCCACAAGTGAAGGACTGACAACTAATTAAGTGTTTTCCAGAAGTTTTGACTGTCTTGCATTGATGTTTTCTGACAGATCTAAGGGTTGAAATCCATATAAGTAAGTCCAGAAAGCCATAAAACCATGAAATCTTTATCCTTCCCTAACACAAATATCACTATTAGACAACTCTATTAAACTCAAGCTGGGCTGAGAACAAATAAAAAGGACTCGCGTGGTGGCTGTGTGTACCAAGTCCCAGCTTAGAACAATTTTGTATAATTTAAATATAAATCCTTGCAAACTGGGACTTACTCTGGTAGCAATGGTGCAGCCTGAGCTGTGCAACAGGAGCACAGAAGTTTCTTTATCGTAGCTAAGAGCAGTTGAACTGAGGGAGCAAGGTCAGAGCAAACTCCTTCTCTGGATTTTCCTTTTGATCACTGAAAACCACCCAAGTACAGATGGGATGCAATCTATGTGGCTGAAAGCACCTGGATCCTAAATAATTAACGTGACATTTACAAGCCTGTTTACTTACTCTTTCCCTCTTTTTTCCTACTTTTTTCTTTTTACCAATTACTTCCAATAATGGTAGCAAGTAGGTTTCTCCTCCTGACTGAGTTAGTGATTATAATGTCAAAGGGGCTTGTGTAATGTCTTCTGTGTCTTAATAAACCTGTCAGCTGAGGTTACATTGCTTTCTAATTTTCACCAGTGTAACATGCTGCTGCACAGCTGGGGAGAAATGGCAGACTCGGGAGCATTGTAGCCTGCTGTTGTATTTTATTATTAGATTGTGTCCTGATAAAACCATACAAAGTGGTTAAGCTTTAAGTTTACAGATTAATCCTACGCTTTAGAAATCGGTCTGCTGCTGTCTGTGTGTGTTTGGTTTGGAGTGTTTGATCTGTATTGTCAGCCTTTTGCATCATTTTTCTTAGTTTCCTGGGCACTGACTCATTTTAACATGCAGAATATAAATTCTATTTGCAGCAGGGACAAACAATTAGTAATCAATAATACTAGCAGCTAGGAAATCCTAATGAATTGCTACAGAATATATATATCTTGATTTGTCTGTGTGTGTGTGTTTGATGTTTTAGAGCAAACTAAGGCAAGAAGTTGTGGGAGGAGAATCCATAGCCCTGCAGATGGCTGGAAGGAAAAGCATCTTATTACTTAGGTGGCTGCAGTGGGAGCATTAGATTAATGGCTGCGCTGTGTGAGTTCAGTCCCTTATATTTACTGTACATAATGATTTGCTTATAAGTAAGTGAGGCCTTGCAAACAGGTCTGCAGAGACAGTACATTCAGATAATTGTGGTTTCTACCAGGCAACTCACCCTTCTACTGAAATTTCCAGAGCAGCAGAGGCTGTTTGAAGGGGACTACAAGGCAACTGCTTTCTGAGCTTCCTGTGCTGATGCAAGAGTTGCATTCCTTCCCTCATTAGGATCCACTGCCACTGGATATTTATTTCTTGTTTTAGTCTGTCTCCTTTTTTCTTCAAGCATAATCTTTGTTATTCCCTGGCATGTTTTCCCCCCACTCTTGCCACCTATGGATTTCCTCTTTCTTTGTTTCCTCAAGTAGGACCAACTTGCCTGAAGGTGTCTCCTCTCCTGGGCACCAAGGAGAGAGGACCAGGCCCACCCCATCTTCTACAACATGCATCATTTCCAAATTAGGATTTAATCAGCCATAGGAAAGAGCAATGGTGCCTACAGCAGGGGAATTGCAACTCAGAGTATATGACCAAGGTTGAAATGACCTGGTCCAGCGTGCTGGGCATGAATTCAGCCTGCAAAGGGGGCTGGATTCAACACTTCAGTTAATTTTAACAAATGCGAGAAATTTCTTTCCTCTTCTTCTCATTACATTTTCAAATTTGCATTTCACAGAGCTAATCAATTATTAAAAGTGCCTCAAAGTCTTCTCAAGACATATGGGGATTATTGGCATCTGTGTGTTTAAGGAAGCAGGTATTTTACAGCTTGAAAATAGCATATGCCTAAGGTTCTAATGTAACAATTTAGTTTTCGAGAGCTGCAGCAGCAACACAAGTGTCTGTAACTCACCTACCATATGCTGTGGTGTGAGGGGACAGCAACAAACACTTATGTTACATATCCTGTTTCTTTGCTGGAGCTGGCTAAAAAATGTGTATCAAAATGTGTTTGGGTGTTCAAAATGGAAAATAACATTAATTTTAAACTGTTTTAATAAGAGTCAGTGTTTTAGTGGGCTGAGCTTAATATAGAAATGAAAACTGCCATGATGTGTCCTGAACAAGCTGGGTTTATGCTCAAAAGCATGGAGTCCAATGGAAGTCACCAGACTTGTGCACCTTGGTCACTTAAGCACTCCTGGCAATTCCATCTGGAAGCCATTATTCCAGTTTCCATGTTTTTCAAGGACTGCAAGTTTGCAAACATCGATCATGATTTAGAGCATTTGTCCTTTATTTAGTTAACAAGAAGGCACAGCTGTTTCCCTCCTTCTCCCACCAATCCCTTCTGCAGCGTCGCTGTCTCAGAGGATGGAGCTTACCTTGAGTTTCTCTACTCATGTAATTCTCTGTATGTTTTGGGAAGGCATTTTCCCAAACACTTCCCAAACATCTTTCTCATAACGAAAAAATCCAGGGTATACCCTTAATTAAGGTCTGCACCAACCAGCATTTAGGATTTTATTTTATCTGATCTTAACGGGTTGCTTGAAACACTGAAGGCAAATTTGTTCACTTTTGATTGGAGCCTGACTTTAAGGTAGAAATGATGCCATTTGTATTTTTGAATTTATTTTATGGTTTCTTTCCTTCCAAGTCATATTTTAGAGAACATTAAAGCCATTGGCCCAAACACACAAAGACTATAATCTTCCCCTTAGACGAACACTGGCTGACAAGGCTGCTGATGTGTCACCTTCTAATAATCTGATAATTATAAATGATGCAAACAGGAGCGTGGGGTGGTGGAGCAGCAGCACACACCAGGCAGTGCCAGCCTGATGATTGCAGCACAAAAGGGCGGGGGATTTGTAAGCTGCAAGTCCAAAGGCCACCGTACTTGAACCACCAGAGGCACATTTAATTACCCTGCAAGGCACAGCCTGTCATGTTCTATTGCTATTACGGGTGTATTATGGGAATAAGGTGTTATTTATACATCAGAGAACTTATTGTAAATTATATTCTGCCTTTTATGAATTTAGAAAAGAGGTTGAGTTTTGTCAGCAAATCTGGTGTTCTGTTCTTTCAGGGGAAAAAAAGTATAATTTGTACTTTAATTAACATTTTTTTTCTAGATTGCAGCCTGTTTTGCAACTAAGAGAGTGTTATTGGTTTGGAATTGATTTTGGTGTCATATGTTGTCATTTGACAAAAAACAGTTTTACTAAGCTGTTTGACATTCGAACAGCTGGTAATGTCACTTTTGTTAATGTCTTTAACCACATTTTTAACAAAACAGCAGATGCTCATCACAAAAGCCATTTTCCTCTTCCATCCAAATGTGTAAAATCAGCTAACTTACTGCTTCAATTAAAGCTGAACCTTCTATACAAGGGAACTGACCTGAAAACAGACAGCCCTTTAAGGAATGCCCTTTAGGTGTATATCTGGTTAACCTTTAAACCTAGGAAATACCTTTTTTGGAGAAATATGTTCTTCAATATGTGTGACTGCTGCAAATTTTCCCCAGATTTGTTACCTCTGAATGTAGAAGGATTTGTTTCAGTGCTGGAATACTCAGAAGCCGTGGAAAGAATTTTTAACTGTGTGTATAGAGATATATGTTTTAGCAACATAGAATGTTTACACCTGAATAGAACCAAGAGGAGCTGTAGTCCAGGCTTTTGTAGATGTCAGATTGTAACATATGTAAAATTGTTTATGCTTATAGAAATGTGACTTCATTTTGTTTGGTCACACAAAAGTGGATTTCTAGCCAGAGTTGCACGTCAGATATGATTCTGACAAGTAAGATCTTCCCCAGAACCTGCTCATTTCTTTGGGTAAGTGGAAATTTTATACACACAGTGATTCACAGTGAAAACAAAACTTAATATGCGTTTAGCGAATACAGGGCGCATAGGTAATTCTTAATGCTGTTTTTGAAGTTTCTCAGACATCAAAAGTTTACTTAATTTGGACTTCAGTTTGGCTTTTTGCTGGGGTTTAACCTGGCAGGCAGCTCAAAACTGCACAGCCCCCACTCACCCTCTCCCTGACAGTGAGATGGGGGAGAGAACTGGAAGAAAAAAGGTAAAATCTGTGGGTGGAGATAAAGGCAGTTTAATAGGACAGGAAAGGGAAATAATGATGATAATAATAACAATGAATGATGATGATAAAACAATTAGACTCTACAAAACAAGCGATGCACAGTTCCATTGCTCACCGCCCACTGACTGATGGCTGGTCAGTTCCCTGGCGGCACCCCCGGCCAGCTTTCCCCAGCTCTGTTTGCTGAGCGTGCTGGCTCTGGAACGTCCCTTGGATCAGCTGGGATCAGCTGTCCCTGCTGTGTCCCCTCCCAGCTCCCTGACCCGCTCCAGCCTCCTCTGCTGGGCTGGGATGAGGAGCAGCAAAGGCTCTGTGTAGGCACTGCCCAGCAATAACAAAAACATCCCTGAGTTACCAACATTATCCTCAGTTAAATCCAAAACACAGCGCTGTACCAGCTACTAGGAGGAAAATTAACTTTATCCCAGCTGAAACCAGGACACTTTTGCTGTCAAGGTGACAGACTCATCCTCTGTGTCGTATTTTAGCAACACTTCATAAAACCTGAGCTTGGATGGTGAAGTGGGAAATGGCTTAACAAGGGAATTATTTAACTCTTCCAGGCATTTTCTAGGAAGAAGTTAAAATGAGCCTTTAGAAATGGTAGCACAATGATTTAAAATAATATTATATTTTTAATAAAGCAATATTGCCATTCTTGTCTTTTTTTTTTTTGTCTTTTTTTTTTTGTCTTTTTTTTTTTTTTTTTTTTTTTTTTTGGTAATATTTTCTTTATTTTTAGCTGAAGGTCAGTTCCAAAACTGTAACTGTTACTAGGCAACAATTAAAAATGCTATCTCTACATCTTATAAATTGTGTTTATTACACAGACTCTGTTAGGCCTGCACATGCTTACTATAAAAAAGAAATTAGTGGGTTCTTTTTGTATGTGAAAGACACATACCTGATGACCAAGAAACATGTAGGTCATGTTAATTCTGAAATTGACCTTAAAAAAAAAAAAATCTACATCTGTGCTAATCCCTGATAACACAAATTTGTTAAACTTTGTTACTAATTGTTATAGACATAAAATAGTAAAATCACCAGAGTTTCATGTGAAAGCCTTTTTTCTAATTTATCATTTTTGTGACAACATTGCAGATTTAACAGTCCTGCCCTTGGAGCTGGGTATACTGTGCTCCAAAATTTCTGCTGCTGCTTTCTTCCATGTGTAGCCAAGTGAAATACCTGTTTGCATGTTTACTCTCTGTGTGATTATTTGAACAAATGCATGCACTAGGCAGTCTAACAGTAGGAAAAACAAATATTTACCAGATAAAGCACAATACTTACGGAGAGGGGAATTTATATTCCTAACAGTAACCATTCATGCTTTGTGCTGGATTACAATAGGTACAGGTTTCAGTTAAAGGAAGAAAATTTTCAGGTGGCCTCCATTTGGGGACAAATTAAAATAAACTGATCCCAAATTTCAGGTTCTGAACACTTACTATGAACTGCATCCAAGCCATCTACTCTCTTACACTCTAATTCCCTGAAAAATTATATCTGTTCCACCCTTTCAAGGCATCTCATTGACCAGCTAGAACTATAAAGTTAAATGATAAATGGTTGATTTATTAACATCACAGGGAAAATTTAAATTAATTTACTGTGTTTAGAGTTTCATCCACTTGGACAAATGAAAGGTAAAAAGTTTTTTGCTCTATTCTTTGTTTATACATTACTATCTCATGGATTTTGGTGATGTAGAAAATACTTCAGCAACGTAGTCTGTTTGAATTGTTGGAGAGTATGGCAGAGCAGGTGAAACTTGAATATTTTCTGGCAGTGTGTGACTGAGTTCTGAGTTTATCAAAGGATGGTCCTTCTAGAAAGGGTCTTAGGATCCTTATTTGCACATTTACCTGGCAAGTGTCTTAGTATTTCTCTTCCTTACTGGGTACAGTTTATTCCACTTCTGTCCAAACCACCACAGCTCAGTTCCTCTTCTCTTGCTTCTTTGACCCAAATAATAGCCCTGAGTGCTGACTCATATTTTCTGCTCAGTGATCACAAGTTGTTAATTCCTTGCCTGCTTTTCTTTTTTACACATAAGGACGTTCCCCTAAATAGAGGAGGTTTAGTTGTTCAGTGATTTTGGAGCTGAATTTTCCGAGTAGGTTTTTCTGTGAGGTTTTAGGTGCACAGAAATCACAGTTTCTCTTGGAGTCACATCCATGTTTTCCCCTTCTGTTTTATTTAATTTGAAGTGTTGGGACAACCTCTGACTTTCCAGTCAATCTCCAAGAAGTGGTTCTTGTTCTCACTCTGCAATACAATTTGCCCTAAACCTTTTAGATGATGCTCTGGTGTGTGTGGTAGCTCACTGCTTCCAGCTGCTGCTCCTTCCTTTCTGCATAATGGATAGTGGACAGTCTCTGTTGGGGCAGAAAAATGCTTCAAGGAACCCTTTTATGCTTCCTCCAACAATTTAAGGCTTCGCACACTTCAAATATGCAAAATGTGTGCTGTAGACCTATACAGAGATGTTGACACACTGTAGTTATTTTACAATAATTTTTTTAAGGATGCTTTTCACTCTCTAGAGAGCATGACCTAAAAGCCAATAACCAAACCAGCCTTCCCCTGACTTCAGCTTGTATCAGATCAATTCCTGATCACTATAGATATGCTACAGAATAATCTGATTGAGTTTACAGATGGGTTTTAATTTCAATATCAGTATTTTTTTAAAACCTACAAATAAATTATATTTGAAAGTGGGAAATTAAATCCCTGAAATACATCCTCCAAAAGAGTTGGTTTTTACTCTTATCTATCTTTCAGTAATAATAGCAATTTAGAAGTCATGAAATACTGAAGATTAGCAAGCCCTAAGACAACCCTGAATAATGTGTTAGTTCTATTCAAGGTGGTTATCGAATGTAAGGTGATAAGGAGTCAAGGGGAAATTTGCCATAAATTATTGCCAGCTGATTATTTTGTTTTCAGAAAGTGGATCCTTTTCTTGGAAGTCAAAATTAATTGAATTTGTGTTACAGAATTTTGATGACAATTCTGTTTTAAAAAGCGGTTGAGGTAATTTGGGTATATAGCTGTGAAATATCTCAAAACAAGCAATAAATTTCTATAAATTATGATGTGCATGCAGTGTGGTGGTGGTTGTCAGCAACCACCTGTGTCTGAGTGTAGCTGAATTGCTGAACTATTAAAATTTGCCGAACATCAAAAGCCTGAACTTGGTTTTTAAAAAATTATGTAACTTATGTAGTGCATAAAATTATTTTAGAAGCACATACCAAAGTGGAGTTAGGAAATTCTGAAATTAAGATTGCACGTGCAATTCACTGGGAAAAGCTTTCTTTTGCCACTTGGATCCAATCACAAAGTAGAACCAACAGAGAGTGTGGGGTGTCTGGTTTCAATTCCGTTTGGATGCAAACCTTGCATGGCCCATCACAGCGGGATATCACCTGGGAAAGGGATGTCCCACACAGACAGGTCCCTGGTGCAGGGTTTGTAATGAACTGAGCCACCAAACTCCAGGAAGAGTCTACTGTAAAGAGCATCAGGGAACAAATCAAACAGTTTCACTCTTAATCTTGTTTCTTAATGTGCTATGGGGAGAAACTGGTCTGTTATGGGACTAACCATTACACAAAAATGGTGTGTGTGTGTGTGTGTGTGTGTGTGTGTGTATTCTGTCTTTACAACTTTGAGTGTATCAGGAATTGCTAATGTGGGTCTTTGGTGACTGACACAGCAAATCCCTCCCCAGCACCTTGCACAGCCAGTCTGCATTTACTGTTGGAGTCCTCAGTACTGGACTTGAAGTATTTGCATTTAACTGATAACTCAGCCCACAAATGCTCTTCCCTGGAAAAACAGATTCCCTTTACCTGCTCCGTTAGTGATACCACCACCAACCTGCTGTCCTTCTGCACTTCAGGAAAGTCACTTAAATTGCACACTATTTTTTGACCTGAAGTTTTCCTTGATCTGTGTGACTTTAGAGTTATGTTGTGAAATGACAAAGTCGAACCAGAAAATATTGGTTCATTCAGTTGAGTCTGTTTCATGTGAAACCTGAAATAAACTTTTCTGTGTATGCAATAATGCTGGAGCTGTGTGATTTGGCAGAAAAAAAAATGTTAACATCACTTTTTCAACCACGGCTGCCTGTGAGCCACAGCTTTACCTTTTTGCCAGCTCCAATGCTGATCAAATTCACATAGAATCACAGAATAATTCAGGTTGTAAGGGACTTCACAACTTCAATGGGATCTTCAATTTGACTAAACTTCAATCTCTTACTAGACTGCAGAGATCCAGGAGTAAAAGCAAAGGAAGCTTTTCATTTGTCCTGCAGTTCGTGACTCAGTTTGGGGATTTGTGGTTTTCCTTTTGTCTTTATCCAAGAACTGTGAGTATAAAAGATAAATGGAATAAAAGATGTGTGGCACCACACAGGAACAGGAGATAACAAGCATCCTGAAGAAGGAGGAAGTACGTGTGTACCCAGAGATGTGGTGGATTGAAGGGCTGGGAGATCCTGGGAAGGGCTGGAAGGTGATGTGCATTGAGGAATTAATGCTGGCTTTGGCATAGGGGAGAGAATAAGAAACCCTTGCTGGTGGCAGAGAGAAATATGAAGGTGAAAAGGAAGGATATGAAGGAGAAGAGGAATACAGATGAAAAGGTAGAAGGGATGTGAGGATGTTTGGGACATGGTGAGCTGTCTCTGTCCTGGGAAGGAGAGAAGGAGGGGAAAGCTGTTCCCCAGCCATGGAGGAGAGTTTGTGGGCTTCAGGAAGCTCCGATGGGGTGGGGAAGGAGGACCTGACCAGCAAGGAGATCAGTGTGGAGCAGGGGTGGAAGCATGGAGGAAGCTCTGGACCTCTGCAGAGAGCTTGGTCTGTGGAGCCAGACCCATATTCCTTATGATAACTTTACTAACAAAGCCAACTCCTCAGTACCCTGAAGGGAACACTAATATTTCACATTCATTATATTGAATGTGGATCTTTGAATCAGTGCATAATGAGTTTATTACTTGTTGCACCCAAAACTGGTGTCACATTTTGCTTGAATAGCACATAAGACACTTTGACATAATGCAGCTTTCTTGTTCCAACCTTTCAGCTAAATACTGCAAAATAATGACAACAAGAAAATAGTTTCTGCAAAGAAGCAGAAGTATTTTATGACAAAATCAGCATTTGGAGTAGCATTCTAGAAGAGCAGAGACACTTTTTCCCCCCCCCCTTGTCATTCTCATTAAGGCTCTGAGAGACTTTTTTGTACTGTCTCTCGCTGTTGGAATACCTGTCTCCAAACAGCTTTCTGTAGTGGAAAATCCAATTTAATCTCAAACAGTTTTATCAGTTCTGCACTACTTTTTTCTCCTATTGGAAAATAAAATAAAAAGATCATATGTCAACTTGACTACAAGGTGTAAAGCTTCTGAGCTTGCGTTAATAAATGTATGCATCAATTATATGTTTGCACATTCATATATGTATAGCTGAAGGCAGCCTCTTTGCAGGCTAAGGTTTATTTATGCTGCACGGAATATATTTTTCCAATTTCTGGCGTTCTTGAAAGGCAGATATTTTCCAGAGATTGTCCAGCTTTCAAGTCTTCATGAGATGAAACTTAATTTCTTTTTCAGGGATAAGGAACATGGGAAATTAAATAAACTCTCAGCCTGAGAATGCTACATGCATTTAATTACTCTAATTCAAATGTTAACTCATTTTTTTCAGTGTGTGCTCCAGCTGGCAGAGGAGGTTGTGTGTACTCACTTGCTGTGCTTTCTGTAAACTGAGGTGGGTTTGGGGAGCCCAAAGGAAGAGCCTACAGAAGCCTTTTGTTCTACCTCTGCAATTGACAATATATTTAAACAGAGGAATCTCCAAATTGCCTCCTCCTCTTTTTTTCTGAGTTGGAGACACAGACACGCCTGCCGAGGCTCCTGCATCCATGTGCAGCCCATCTCCAGGCTCTGAGTGTGCCGAATTGTGCCCACACCCCTCAGCTTCCTGCCCTGAGCTGTGCTGTGCTGGTGCCTGGCTCCAGCCCCGGGTGGGTTCTGTTTATGGTTTGCTGTTTCTGGGCTGGTTGATGGACTCTGGGAGAAGCACCTTTGTTCTCCCTGCTGGTCATACTGGCCTCGCTCCAGAGACTTGCCTGTGGCACCTTGCTGCCCTAAAGCAGCATCGTGGCAGCCCTGAATTTCAGATCCCTCTCTGCTTCCTGGGTCAGGTATGTCCATCAGCTCCACGGGTTTCCCTACAGCTGTGCTCACTCTGTGTGCAGGGAATGTGCTGCAGGAGGCTGGAGGGGCTGCCTGGAGGAAAACCCCTCTGTGGCTGCTCCTGGCCTGGTTTGGGGCAGCCCTGTTACCTCCAGGGCTGGAAGATCAGTTCTCATTAGTGTGAGTTCAGGAAGGGGAGATAGACTGGAAACAGAAGCCCAGTTTCCTTTCTAAACAGCAGCTGTGTAGTTGTACCCCTAGGAGAGAGTGCTTACCTTGGCTGTGAAATAATGCCCGTAGCTAAAAAGCTTTCAGCATTGTAAATGATCACACATTTCATTTCAAGGTATTTTCCCTTTCCTTTGAGCAGTGTTGTACAGCTCTGTTCCTCAAAACATGATGCTAGTTAATACTGCATCAAACACTTGGAAAAAACCACTAATGCAACACTAGGAATAAGAAGTACCCCAAAGTCAGGAAATACCAAGGGTCTCGCTGCTTCTGGAGCCATTTGCTTTGCTATCCTGTACCTCTTCCATATTTTATGATATACGGAGGTATCACACTGCTAACACATTTGATAAGGTCTGGGTTTATGAAGGAAAAAGCAATAGAGATGAGCAGGTGAGGCTTCAGTTAAAATTTTGAACCTGCTGGAATTTGTCAGTTCTTGTAGTAAAGCTTGCCTCAAGACCAAGTTGTGTTCCCTTTAATCACCTGCCTGAGGTGAATACAAAGCTTTATGTGGATGGCTGTAAGAGCTTGGTGCTGCAGGGCTGCCCTGGTGCCTGGCTGGGCTCGGTGGCCCTGACTGTCTATAGCTGGAGGCTCAGCTGTCCCTGGAGGCTCAGCTTCCCCGGAGATTCGGGGTGTGTGCTGGAGCTGGAGCAGCCTTGGGGCAGAGGTGGCTGTGGGAGATGCCAGCCCTGCGCAGAGCTCCGCTGGGTGCAGGAGGGATGAACACCAAAACGGGACTAACAATGGAACCATCCCAGTGGCTCTCCTTTGGGCACTCTATTAGCTGAATGTCTCTGCCCGTGGCCTGTGCTCTTACGGACATTTTGGGGGGTTGTAGCACATGTTGGTACCTGAGGCAGGTGATACCACAGTCCAGGCCAGGAGGTGATTCTGCCAAAGCCACCCCAGTGTGGGGACTGTGAGAGGACCTCGTGAGTGGGGCAGGGGGCTCACCTGGAGATGGTGGAGCTGCAGCCGCAGCCTGGGCAAACCCACGGAGCAGCTGTCAGGAATCAGAACCTTCAGCTGGGCAGAGCTGTTGTGTTATTTACACTTGGATATTACGGTGGTCTTTCACTTCATCATCTGAGCTATGCTTCAGGTAAAGTCATCTTTGCGTATGCTGTAAATGTTTATTTCTTGCCTCTACTGTTTGTAAATATAATTTATAATAATCTGCTGCTGGTTATTATCAAGTCTAACGTACTCCTTTGTGGAAAATAATTAGTATAATGTATTAGGGTTAGTAGTGAGTATTCTCGATAATGTGTATGTGGGCGTGCAGTTTGTCATTGGTTTTGGTACAAAGGAAAAAAAAAAGGAGATTAAAACAGTAATGCAGATGATATAGACATAAATACTCCACAAGGCTTAGCTGTTGGTATTTTCATATTATTTTTTTAAACAGGGCTGTAGAGCATGATAGGTGTTCGAGCTGTGCTATTACATATCATTCTGGAATCTCTGCTTGTGTGTGATTGGAGAAATTTTTGTACAAGCCTAAGCTGCAGAAAAAGCTGTTTGAAATAAGTGCTGGTGGTGGATAGACTTGCAGTAGAAACATCCTTGATTTTCACAGCTTTAATGGTAAATCTACTTCATTTATTGCTGTAGGTACTCTGTATGTTAAATGATCAGTGTTAGGGGGCTCCAATGTAAGAGCACTTTGCTATTCTTTAAGGGTGATCTGAGCCCAGGAGCTTTTTGAATAAATGATTTAATATGTTTAGTATGATTGAGGGGGCTAAGCAGAAAAACATTCTGTATAGTCCCTGAATACAGTAGAATTTTCATGCTGATAATCTGCCTGATTGCGGGGCTGTCACTGAAATATGTTTATTTTCTTTGACATGTACAGCAGAAGTGGAAAGCAGCCCCTGATGTGGACAATATCAGTGTTTAGCTGTCACATCTGAAAAACACCAGCTGAGTCAAGTGAGGGGCCTCAGTTCAATGAAATGCATCTATGGCCAAATGTGTGTCCGAGTCAGCTTGTCTTTGCTCCTTTAGCCTCTGGAGTCACCTGCACACTTGGGCCATAACCCTGAGCCTGCTCAGGAGCAGGATTTTACAGGAGCGGAGCAGGAGCCACAGTGAGGACTTTTGGGATATCACTGATACAAAGTACAGCTTATTACCTTCTTGCATCCTATCTGCTGATAATATCTACTTGATTGACTGAAATCTTAAGTAAAACTTGCTGTAACAGTAAAAACAATCACAGGGCAGGTGGCACCTAGTTTGGGTTTTCCTGAGCTCTTAGTAACCGATATGTTTATTTAAATAAAACCACGTTTTCCTCTGCCCTTTCTCTGTCCAAGGGGTTGACATCTTTCTCTCTTTTAGCCTTATAAACATTTGGTGTGTTGGGAGATGTATACATGTCAGTGTTTAGGAACATCAAAAGAGATGTTGTGTTCGCATCAGTGATCACCACTGAGTATCAAGTAGTATTTGGGAAAGAATCTGGCATATCCCTCAGTGACTTATCTGGGAAGTGTGAATGGCATTTAATAAAACAGATTTTCCAGCAAACGACAGGCCAGAGCCTTGAAGCAAAAAGTGCTTCTGCCCTGTGCCAATCATTCACTTTCTTCCAGCTCAGTGATTTCTCCCTTGTAAAATGTTCTTGTATTTAAACTGGTCCACATTGCACCCATTGTAAGGTGTCAAATTCCTCACTGAAGGCCACATTATAAAATATAAAAACCTAAACACTAACCAGAGTTAGGTTACTCATCACTGCATGGTCTGCCTGCAATCTGTGCTGGTGCCTCAGCATCTTCACAGGAAAGAATTTTTTCCTAATACTGGATGTAAATCTACCCTCCTTCAGTTTAAGGCAATATTCCCTTGTCCTATCACTACATGCCTGTGTGGAAAGTCCCTCTCCAGGTGTTCTGGAGCCCCTTTAGGTACTAGAAGGGCCCTCAAGGTTAGGTTTCTCCAAAGCGTTCTCTTCTCCCGGTGGAACAGCCCCAGCTCTCAGTCTGTCTCCATAGCACAAGTGCTCCAGCCCTGTGATCAGCTTAGTGGCTCTTCTCTGGACTCATCCCAACAGGTCCATGTCGTTCTTGTGTTGGGGACCCCAGATCTGGACAATCTAGAGACATATCTTTAGCTTCCCTGCTCCCCTGTGCTTGCCCTGGGTTTAGATTTTGTGTTTTAATTTTATTCCACTTACCCTATTCTTCCTTGTATGCTCCTAGTAACAATAAGCTTGTTGCCTAGTACACTTTCCAAGCTTAAAATTGTAGTGTAGACAAGATGCTTTTGAATTTTAATATGCACTGTGCATGCTAAGAAAGCATTAGTATTCTGTGTCCTGTTTGCTTCAACTAATAAAATTATAATAAAACCATAGTTTGCCTTATCTAACCTGATTTTTAACACATTAGATGCCTATTAACCAACAAGTTCCTTTCTTTTTTCCTCATGAAGTTGTTGTTCATGGGAGATACCATAAACTACCACTTAGCTAAGTGGGAAACCATGCTTCTCATTTTAGCTTTCTTTTTGACATAACCCTCAATGTAAATGTTGCTCTAACCACCTTTTCAGACTTTAAATCACACTGCCAGTTACATCAGCATTCTCCATGGCAGAAAACAAAGCCCTGTTGTTCCAAGGTCCTGTGCTCTCTTTTACAGATCATACTCATTTTCTATGAAAAAGTAATGCATTGCAGAATATTGTGACATTAAGCAAGTTCAGTTGTGTTTTGCAGTTGTTAATTACCCTTACAAGGTGGATAAGAATTCTGTGGGGAATCTCTTAAAAGAGAAGTGCTTTGCCCTTGGGATGTGTATTACCATATGGAAAGCAGGCTTATGTTCTTAGTTAATTATCTTTGTTGTTTCAGTTCATTTAAAGGAAATGTAATAATTTGTTGGTTGTTAGTACCTGTGTATTTTAAAATGGGAAATTGTTAGAATAATAAAGACCCCAAGGGGGTGCTTACAGTACTCCAGAAAGACACTTTCAATTATTTTTTCCCAAGGCATTAATTTTTTTAAGTGGAACTGACAAAAATATTAAACAAAGGTGATATATGGCAGCTTGTTTCATTATTATTGCTATTTTTTGCAGATGGTTCAAAACTTTCTTCCCAGTGATAATCACATTCTTACTACTTTCTGTGAGAGTGGAATCACACTGAATTTGACAGCTTAGAGCAACAAAATATCAGACTCATAATTGAAATTAGATGGGATGATAGTATTAGTCTTGTCTTGTGGAAATGTGAAGGTCATGGAAATAGGTGAGGGAAAAGCTCAGCATTATAATAAACGAATGGAAATGGGTATGATCCTATTGAAAGGAGAGCCTGGGATTATTCCACCTGGCTGGTAACAGAATACTGCTCTGTCATGGAAAACGGAATTCTTTGCTCTATAGGTGTTAGGAAGCTCTCTGTTTTTGGGGGAGCTGTGTGCATCCTGCAGAGCTGTGTGGGATGCTGGTGATTTGATGTCTCTAAAAGGCTCATGGTTGTGCCCAGGGCTGAGGCCATGCTCGTTTTGGTGCTCCTACTGCAACTGTTGCTGCACAGTTCCATTAACTTTTGGCATTATTTGGAAAAGCTTAATTTTTTATTCTTTAAGGTCAAATTAGGGTAATTTTTTCCTCTCAGTCAAACTAAAATTGTAGTTTATTGTTATTTATAATTTGTAGCTTTTGCTAGTCAAGTATTTTTATAAAAGCTTATGAAAACAAAGGGTCAAATTGAAGTGGTTATTCCACTGATTTCAAGTAGTTGCTTTGGATTTACCTCCCTGCAACTGAGAGCAAGAAGCATCATCTAAATAAAAGAGCAATTATTTCCAAAGCACTCAGGAATTAGTAGGTTTTATTGCATTTCATTCCCTAGAAGAAAACAAAATCAGGTCTAAGCATTTCTTTCCCAAGCATTAGCTTAGGAAATCATCATTATTCTTCCAAGCTGAAACCAAAAATGGCTGGGAACTTGCTATATAGGTCGCAGATTTGGTGTACCCATTCCACCTGACAGTGGGTTGCAGTAGGATGGATAGACCTAATTTAGGAGGAAATAAATTGAACAATTGGCACCCGTTACTCCCATGAACACTGGGATTCTTATGACTAAGATGTTCTGGGATGGAAATAAAGCCTGAGGGGGAATTAAAGCACCCCATTCATTGCTGTGTCACTGGACAGGGAGATCGGCGCTGTGCACTCAGGGCATTCTCAGCTCCCTTGTGCTGGGCACTGGAAAAACTGATAGACCCTCTTGTCAGTGCTCATAGCCATGAGTAAACGTGTTCAAATGTGTTCCCAGAGGAGTTTCTGGGAGCTTGGAATGGACTTCATCTAAAAATCCTTACTTAGACTCTCTTTTCAAATTGCAGCAGTTTTTTTCCTCTGCTTGCTACAAATAGCTGGTTACAGAATTGCTTTAAAGTTAGGCTAGATCAGAAAAATCACCTAAGAATGTCTTTGCCAGCAAACCAGTCTTGTGTACATGCTGAGCCGTGTGTGCTGCCTTTCTCACATTTGTGCTTTGTATTCCAGTTAAACTTCCAGAGCTGGGCTGGCCCAGGTGTAATTGAGGGCAGGATTTGGTCAGGAGAACCTTGCTGCTGCTGCTGCCTCTGCAGCGCGAGCCAGAGAGAGCACAACTTGACTTCCATAGGCCTGAGGTTGAGTTTGCAGAAAGATGAGCAAATTTGCTCTGGAAATGCCAGTCAGTCCAGAGCAGAACTGTGTTTTAATTTGCTGGAATGGCTAGTTCTGACTGGCCTGGGTCTGACAGTGTCGAAAGGCAGCATCTCCTTGCAGGAGCTGTTACTGTTAGAAAACTCTGTCCTGTGCCAAGACCAGCAAGGTTGCTGTGCTATTTTAATTGACTTTTTTGTGGGGTTTCTTCCTTTCAGCGTTGGTTTTGGCTTTGCTTAATGAGAGCATTTTAGGGCAGTAAGACATCTTTAGCAAAGCAAGTTTTGCTTTGTGTCTCTCCCCTCTGATAATTTGTCACATCAGGTTATTAATATCTTTCAGAAGAATAGAATGCAAAAACATATTACGTGGAACAGAGGTAATTCTGCTGTCTTTGGGGAAATGCTTTGGATGTGTGTGGGAGTATAGATTGCATTTATGTATTTCACGTTCCCAAATCCAAGACTGCCTTATCAAATGGAGGTTCTGCCAGGCTCGTGGGGCAGGCATGTGAACTCTCTATCTGAAAATAGACGCATTTGCTTCTGAACTGTAGTTCTCATCTAGTCTTTTAATTAAGTGTCTTTACACACCAAGAAGCACCCAGGCTTACATTGTGAAGCTGTTACCTGCCTGATTATATTCCTGTTTGATTTCTGTAAAACCTACTTTTAAAAAAATCAATTGAATGTAAAATTATGCCAGTAATACAGACATGATTTTCACTTGTCATGAGCTCTGATTCGAGATTGATGGGTGGTCATTTTACAGTGCTTTCCAGATAAGGTGGTAAAAGATAAGTATATCTTCTGAACTGCTATTTTGAACATCACAGCTACAAATGAGAGTGACAGCAGCTTGTAGTTTAGGTTACTTGGTACATCCCAGCTTATTATAAAACAAGTACATAGGCTGACATTAAACACTGCCGTGGCTTTCTGACTCGGAGAGAACAGCCCATCTTGGTGTATAAAGACTAGAAGATGCTGTCTTAACCTGTCTAAATAGCTATTAGCCCCTGGTTTGGGCTTTTTATAAGTCTTTCATCTCAATTAGCAGCCTATAAATTTATTTTCAAAAATCCTTTGTTTTCTGTCTGGTGTTGTTTACTTTCACTAAGATGATCTCATTTGATCAATAGAAATGTAGCTATGGAGAAGAGCAGGAAGGGGAAAATGTAAACAGCATATTCATTTGAATGTCACCCCAACATGGTGAAATGAAAGATTGGTTGGGTTTACAGCCACGAGTAGTGAATAGGGAATTTATTTGCTGTACTATTTCATATTTCTCTCAGGTAATGTGAAGGGTTGCTGTCAGGAGTCAGTGAGATGCCAAATGATGCCCAAGCAGCACTTATGTACTGTAATGCTTCTCTGTGGCAAACTCCTCCTTGTCCCCAGTGTGGCTGTTGCTGGTAGGTCTGTCTGGTTCATTACTGCTGACGGAAAAGTTTGCCAAGTAGCCTGGTAGGGGTCCAGCTGTGGGCAGCTCAGGCTGCTGGTTCAGGGTAGGAGGGTCAGTCTGGGCTGAGCTGGGTCCTGAGTAGGTATCTAGCAGCTATTTGCCGGAACAGATGGGGGGTATCTGCATGTGTGGGCAGCTTCAGCACTTTAAATAGGCCAGAAATAGTGAATGAGCAACGTGTAAGCTTTGTTCTAGCCCTCCCAAAGAGGTAAGGGTTGATTAGAGGTTAAATGGCATTGTTTGGACTGGCATCACCTGGAATCTGTCTGGTGCTGGAGGCAGCAGACAGGAGAGCAGGCAATGTAGCCACCATCAGCTTTGCCCACAGGAGAGTTCAAAGAGCGAGATGGAGAAAATAACTCGTTCAAAGACATCAGGCCATTTATCTGTGTGGACCAGGGCAGTGTGAGGATGTCCTGCTGTGTACTCAGCTGCCTGCAGGTTTTTCACTGTAGAGCAAAAAGCACAGCAGCAGCTCCAGGAATTAACACTTGAGAAGTTGGTTCTCCTCACCGCTCCTTGAAGAATTGTCTGTAGGAGAGGGAGGATTTAGGACAAAAGATTTATTTGAGATATTCAGCTGCATCACTGAAAAATGGGCAGGAAAACACCTCAACAAGCTGTGTGAGGAACTCAAAGGCCATTTAGCTGGAGAGAAGCTGCAGGGTGTTCTGAGCATGGAGCACAGAGGAGCTGAAGAAATACAGTGCATTAGACTTTAATGAGCATTACACAGGATCTTCCTAAAGTATTGATTAGCTAGACATCAGGGACTTTTGAAACTTAAATGCCTGCAAAAGCATGCAGGGTTTAAAAGACTCATCACCACTCCACAGAATAAGAATCAGGTTCTGGGTAAAAGGACTGAATGCGGCAAAGTCTTTGGTACAGCTATTTTGGGCTACAAAGAGCCTTTGAGTGCTCAACAATAGCATCGGTGTTCGGAGCCCAAGAAGAAAAAAGAACAGACAAGCCATATATTGTGAAAGTCATCTACATGGCATTTAAGCTTGGCTGGGAGAGAATGAAAAGATCCAGATAAAACATGGTGCTGCACAAAAAAGGCTTTCTGTCATTTACATCCTCACCTCCTGTTTGGAGGGACTTTTCAGAAGCTAGGGCTATGAGTAGGAATAGACATAATTAACAATATGTATGTCTACTGTTTTCAGACCTCAGTGCTTCATGTTCTTGGGGCTGTGATCATTTTCATAGTCTGGTAGTACTTTGCAGTGGTGCAAATGTGCTCAGCTCTTCGCCCAAAATGACAGCCCTGTGTATCCTTAGAAACAATAGGTCCTACTGTGATAAATCAAGGTGCTTGTGTCTGCTCAGGACTGGCTGTGCCAGGAGGTTAAGGTACCCCACTGAAGACAATAGGAGAAAGCAGCTGTCAAAATTATGGATTTGGTATTTGATGTGTTCCAGCCACTAACTGGTTTCAGTTGTTTTCATTCTCAAAAACTCACAATAACAATGGAGATAATTTAAAGTAAGTTATGAATGTTGTAATTTTGCAATTTATATAAATATCTATCTAGATACATATTAAATAGATATAGATAAAGATATATGCCGCACCAAGAAGTAGGAAAAAATTACAATGGATGTAAAAGAACAGAATTCTAATTAAGAACTCTATAATGACTTGGCCAAAGAAGATGAGCAGCAGAGATAGATTAACATTATTTGAATTTCCAAACACTATAATCGACCAGTCTTTCTCACTTCAAATATTCACATGACACCTGTTCCATTTAGAGATGCTCAAAAAGATGAAATAAGACAGAAGCTGAAAGGATAAAATTCTGGAATTTAGATATTCTCTTCATATAAAGAAAGAAAAAAAAAGACAAATATATTAAATCAACTTTACTAAAGGCAATAATAAAACTGAAGAAAATGAAGTAAAATAAGCAGAAGGTGAAGCTGTATTTGACAGGGTGGACCTGTCCAGTGAAACACTGCAAGCCTTGCAGAACATGCTTACTTTAACAAAGAGATGCTGGTACAGATAAGATAACCTGGGCTTGGTCCAGCACTGGAAGGAATGATGCTGGGACAAAGTGCGCTTGAAGCACAGCTTGCATGATTACTATCTTTTTGATCTTTATATAAGCAACAGCTTGCCATTTGATGCAAATCTTGTGGTTATGTTTACTACTTTTATACACTTAGGAAAATATTGCTATTTAGATCTGGCTGATCTGCTATTTCACCACTGGTTAATCTACCCCAACGTGGATATGTGTCTGATTAAAATGTAATATTTTTCCAAATACCTGCTAAGTTATTATGAGAAGAGACAAAATTTTGATTAATTGGAAATGAAGCAAAAACAATTAAAGATTTTTTTTTTCTTAATTCTGTCTCCTCAGCACTTCACTGAATATTCAGGGATTTACCTTTGGACAGTTTATTCAGCTGTGAGAAACGGGACTGAGTGAGAATCAATGGGTAGTCCAGCAAAGAATTAGCAAAACATGTCCAGGCCTCCATGTGGACATGCAAAGGGCGTGAGAAGGGCATGCAAATGTCCTTTCTCTGGCGTGGTTTGCTAAGGAGAGTGAAAGAGGGACAGTGCTGCTAATCCTGGAGTACATTTGCAATTAACAGCTTTCGCAGCTAACTTACATCCTTATCTTTCTGTGACATTTAATCACCTGCAGAAAGCACTTTTTCACTTGTATGTTCTAACATGAATGTTATCCTTTAATTGTAAACAAGCAGAAGTCAATTACCAGCAGTAGAGAAAGTCACTGCAGCAAACAAAAAAGGGAACATATAGTCAAAAGATTTCACTTAACAACCATTGCTCATTTTTGTACCAGACCTCCTACATTTCAGCATGCTCACTTTCTCCTGGGAGCTTTTGAATCCATTGTCAGTCTGTAAAATTAGAAAGAAGAGTGAGTTAAAACCTATGTAGAGACTAGAATTTTCCTATTACAAATCATCTCTGCCTCAGTAGACTATCTGCATACCCATCCATTGCCAACTGTTCTGAAACCTTTTCATCCTGTCACAATTTTCTTCTCATACTACTTTAGTGCATTTAGCAGCTGGGAGGTTTGCCTGCGTAGTGCTTCATGGGTGAAAGTAAATTCTCACAAGAGATGGAGAAAAGGTGAGGCAGGCAAAGCATGACAAGTCTGAGATGTATGTAAAGTTGATTTGCAGAGTCAATTCCTAGCTAAATAAACAAATGGCTGAGTAGAGATAGTGAATAGGGCATTTTAGTAGATGATTACATTATTATAATATTCAAAGAACAAAGATCCTATTACTTCGTTACTGTTCTGTACATTCGAGTCTGTCACATATCACTTAAATGAGATGGTCCTTGGGCAGATTTATGCACAGGAAATAAGTCAGTTATTAGAGGCCAGATCCTGCAGCAGGCTCCAGGGTGGGGCCTGGGGTTTGTTAGAACAGGACAGAGCCTTTCCTTTGGACATGTGAAGTGTTTCATGGGAAATGGTAGCAGAGCAGCTCAGCAATCCTTTAAGTACAGGTCTGGATTAATTGTAACACATGACAGAGTGTAGAGACAAGTAAAAGTCTGAAGAGGTGGGAAATTAAAGCATCAGAGCTTTATTGGAGTCTGTTTATGAGGATGATTTCTAAGCAGGAGCCTGATAGTCTAATCCTTGCTGCATAGCAGCAGCACAAGTCCCAGTATGGTTTTCTGGAATGTTTAGTGTTCTGGACTACCTCAATAGGGTGATAAATGAATAAATATATGAATATATCCTGTTAGTGCTGCATCTCAGGGGAGAGGAACAGTGAGGGGGTGAGGTATTGATTCAATTATTTTCCTAATTAAACAAAAAATATTGCAGATAACTAAAGGCAAAGGAAGAGGCAGCAGAAGTGCCCTCTGTGGAAAATGCAGATGATACAGATTTTAGATGTACCAAGGACATGGCATTCATTCAGTCCCATCTGTGCCCTGTTCATATGGGGCAGGGCAGGGGAGAAGACATTTAGATTGCTCTTGATTCACTGCAAAATAATGATGGATCTACAGAAGGAATTTTCAGAACTCTTTGTGGTCAGGGTTGCTAAGCAGAAACACCACCATGACACAGAACTTTGTGACCCCACATTTAATGTGGATAATTGTTCTTTCAGAAAGATAATTTCTGAGTGTGTATCAGGGCTTGATTTAGCAGAATTACCGTTCCCTCATTTAAACTGTCTTGTTTCTTAAATGTGTATTTTAATTTGATAGGGTATTTGAAGCAGTAATATTTCTTACATGATCACGCAATTAATTGTCCAGTTTATTTGATTGAATGTGAATAAATAGTGTCAACAGGGTAACAAAATTCTGTTGCTCAGCATTGGCAGGGGGTTTGTAATACTTGAATTGTGCAGATGTTCTAACTTAGAAACAAACAGTCCTATCTCAGAGCTTCTGCTCAGTACGTACCAAGTACTTAAAGTTAACTCTTGAATGGGTTGTTATTTATTCCCTTAAACATGTTTTTAGGGAATCTTGGGGGGTTTGTTACTTCAGTTGGAAGCGTCACCCCTGTTCACAGTCAGATGTGCTGCTGCCTTGCTCTGTTGCCCAGGTAAATGTAATATTTAGCAGCATGCACAGCACAAATGGTCTGGGTCTGTGAATTTGCAAAAGGGACAGACATTTTCTGCTCATTTTCTGTTCTCACCTGCCAGGGCACACTCGAGCTGCTGTTTGTGTCTGCAGCTGTGTGTTTTCTGTACCACCAGCACAGAGCTGTGCCACAACCTGCCTGATTTGTCTGAGGACACGGTAGTTATTTTCTTATCAAAAGATAATTCATGAGTATTATTAAGACAATGGATTTGACTTTTCAATGAGTTTATGTCTTTAAGAATAGTTTTCAGAGAATGAGTCAGCCTTATGTTAAATCAAATTTAACATCCATTATGAAACACTGAATCATACTTTATATCTCTGTAATGATAATAAATGATCATCTCTCCCATGTTCCCCTCATTTGTACTACTACTCATCAATCTTGCTAATATCACAAAGATTTATTAAATGAATAATCTTCAAAGTATAGCTGTTTTAATATTAATAGCCCCATTTTATGTTGTTTCTCTTACGATAATTCCATTTGTGTTTAAGCATGCTGACTTTAAAAGTAATAATCCTTTTTACAGTGAAATTTAATGAATAGAAAACCAGTAAATCAATAATAAAGTCCTCCTTAATGAGATTTTGTAATTATACCAATACATTACGAAATACAGAAAACTTCTGAATGCCCTTCACATGTAGGAGAATCACAGAATTAACAAACTACACAATGAAAGCTGAGATAGTACTTAAAGGGAAGAGATATTGAGATACCATTGTGAATACGTGCAGATGAATAATATATTTAGTCCATGTTTCCAAGTATCCCGAGGTTGTAGAGTAATGCTCAGTGAGTTATGACTTAACTTGCTTCAATGTAAAATCTCTGTTAAAGATGCATTCTGGATGATCTAGCTCTCGTGATTCTGTTAGCACACAACAGTGTGTGCTGGTTGTAGTCATAGTTGGACTGTCTTAATTTTTTTTCTCCAAGACCCTTTGGTATTGCCTAGTTGTGGAGGGAGGAATCACTGCAGCCCTCTGCTAATACAGCAAATTATCTGCTCTGTGCTTTAACCTCACAACTGAGTAATGTGTTAAGCATCTTGTTAGCAAAATTTCTCACTTAGATTGAAAAGATGTTCTGTTTAATGTCAAAGAGGTAAAATTTTAATTTTTTTTAGAAAATTATTCTGGTTAAAACTAGACTTGGGATTTATGTGGGTGAATTGGGTGATGTCTAGGAGAATTGTGAAAGCCTGGGTGGTCTGGAATATTTTGCTTTTGGCAAAATAAATAGGTTTGAGCAAATGAAGAGTGAGTCTGCTGGCTGAATTTGATAGGAGAGTCCCTGGGCTCTGGAAGGGTGTGAAGGCATATCTGCTTTTTCCTGGGGTAGGGGAAATCAATGTTCTGATGTTCAGAGCACCACACAGTGCTCAACAAGTCCTGAACCTCTCTCTGCCCTGTCATTAATAACCAAATAACAGCCACAGGGGCCAAATCTATTTCTTGGGCTTGCTGCTGGTGCAGGTGTGGAGAACTATTATTAGAGGTGGGGTTGGGAGACAAGAGCTGCAGTTTGCTGCCTTGCCTGAGGTTCTTGTTAAGCTCTCAGCATGGGTGCAGTGGGTTGTGCTCACTGACAGCTACTTATCCCTCCAGCTCCAATATTTTTGCTGTGTTGCAGTTTGTGAAGTGCCTGCTCTGGAAGGCATGTGAACAATGTGTTTCAATAATCCAGCTGAGATGTAATGAAAGCATGAATGGCAGCCCAGCACCCTCCTGAGACAGCCTTGGTTGTAGCTTTACTCACTATCCTCTGCAGATGTAGAAGTTTTTGTTATGTAGCTAAACTGATAATCAAAAGATGGGCTGATATCAAAGATGACCTCCAGGTCATGAACCTTCAAACTAGACACTCTGAAACTTCCTTGAAAAGGAGCTGCAAAGGATGAAGTGAAATTCAAACGGCATCAGGCACCAGCCAAAATAAGCTCAACATTTTTCAAATCTAATTGCAGGGCATGTTTTTCTGATACCCACAGCTAAATGTCATTTAGGTGTCTCATCAAACAGGAAATTACTTCCCTTGGGTCACCTGTTGCAGGAAAATAAGCTGAGCCTTATGAGTATAACAATAGTTTCAAATTATACCTCTCAGTCATAGTTCCTCATAAAACCCCAGGAACACGTGGCAAACACCTGTGAATTTCGGTCCGAGAGTCTCCATAGCGGATTTCTGGAGAGGAAATAATAAAAAAAAAATCTTATTCTGCCTATTTCAGTGAAAAAACCAGGAAGGCAGCTTGGAATGGGGCAGTGCTCTAGTGCATGGAGTTAGAAAGGAATGGGGAGGTTAATGAAGCAGGCAGGGGGCTTGGGGCTGACCATTCCTTGGTCTGTCATAGACTATGTGTGTCTTAAACCCTGTGCCACGATTTACTTTTGCTGCTCCTTTTCAATTCAGATTTCAGTGAGCAGGCAACACTGAATACAGTGTAGCTTTTATCAGACCTGAGGTCTTTCAGATATTCTGTTGTACCAACAATAAAATAATTCCTCTCTGTGTTAATCTTGTTGCTTTAACTTCATGTACTTTCCAGATAAAAATGTCCACTTAAATGTAGGCATTTTTCCCTTTAAAATGCTTTTACCTTAGTTCTGCTGTCATTTCCCTCGAAGTTTTAAGTGACAAACTGAATTCCTGACAACTGAGATAAGATTATGGTATTGTAACAGCAAATGCTATGTTTTGAGTGGGTTTTTTTGTTTGTTTGGGTTTTTTGTTTGTTTGTTTAGTTGGTTTGGTTTTTCTTGGTTTGTTTGTTTTGATTTTTTTTGGTGGGGGTTTGGTTGGGATTTTTTTGTTTGTTTGTTTGCTTTGGGGTTTTTTTTTGTTTTTTTATGGGGGCTGGTTTTTTGAGGTTGGGTTTGTTTGTTGGGTTTTTTTTTAGGTAAAATCTAAAAGAGCATTTTGTGTTTAACTGACCTTGTAGGAAATATAGCTAACAATTATTCCCCGTTTCTAAAAGCTGAAAAGTTGCTTCCTTACCAAAAGGAATTTAGAAGCACAGAAGTTCCCGGGAGCTGCTGCACTCAAGTGTCGCAGCTCCTCACTTTGTCCTTCCCCTAGTCTCCCAAGCTCCTCTAACTTCCTGAAATCAGACATTTTAGATTACTTGGGCCTCTAGGGCTCTCACATTTTAAGAAATAATCTTCCCCTTCTGGACCTCAGAACTACCTACTGGAAATCTTATCATCCATTTAGTTCAGCATGTATTAAAACTTGGCAATTAATTATCTGCAGTTCTAATCCAGTGAGTCTGTGCAATTAACATCTGGGATTCAGCACATCTTTCTGCTGACTTTTTAATTTTAGGACTGGGAGACAGTAGATCCCCTCTAGGAGAGCTGAAGTAAGTGAAAAGTAACCTATACCTGGAATTTTTAATCCTGTTTTAGAACCCATGCTGTTGCTCACTGGGTCTCTAGTACTTTGTTGCTTCTGAGCAGCTCATGTAACATGTGACAGCACTTGTGTGACCTGGAGTGTTCTGATGGATACAGAGAGTGTGGAAATGGGGATTGCTCCGTTCTCCTTACCATAGCCAGGAGCTGACGTTGGCTTTTCTGTCCTTTTGTAAAATAGAATCACAGAATGGTTTGGGTTGGAACGAGCCTTAAAGACCCTGTAGTTCCAATCCTCTGCTATGGGCAGGGATACCTTCCACTAGACCAGGGTGCTCAGAGCTCCATCCAGCCTGGCCTGATCTGAATGCTCTTTGTGTTCCTGATATGACAGATTCAATTAATAAACAAACTTATCCTGAAAACCTACTACAGGACGCTATAAAGGTGGAAAAAAATCCTGACTACTAGCATTAGTAAAAGTCTCTTCAACCCTGCTCATGGGGCTTAGTTGCATATTGATAGAATCATAGACAGTCTTGGGCTGCAAGGGACCTTAAAGATCATCTAGTTCTGGTTTCATTTAGCAATTGGGGCGTTTTATGTTAAACAGGAAGACAAAAGAGTAGAAACAAAAAGTAAAATTCTATACATGGGTAGTGTTTCATCCTGAGGAGCAAGGCGACTTCATTTCTAGTGAACAACAATGCAAAAGGCATCTCAATTTGTTTTACAATAGCAAATGGTGGGCAGTCCCTTCCTGAAAGGACTATTCTAGAAATGTCTGTAAGTTTCTGAGCAGTCAAGCGCTCAGCCATGCCTTATCCTCAAGCAGAGCATCATCCTGTCCCTTCATGTCTTTTACAGGCAAGAGCACTGCTCAGGACACGGTCCTATTTTTGCATTATCAAAGAACCACATTCTACTTAAATGCATCAAAGGAAAAATGGACATTTGTCCTTCATTCTCTGGGTGTCTCAATGCAAATTGCACCTGTGATATTTAAAATCCTGCTGACAATTCTGCTGATACTTAAAATCCTGCTGACAAATCCTGCTTAAAATCCTGCCCACAATTCATAAATCCCTTATTATTCAGCTGTGGTGAAATGCAGTGACAACAAAGTCTCGTTTACAAACTGACGCAGCGATGTCCTGGTCAAAGCCATCACCAGTGGTGACTCAGGTTTCTCAGGGTAAGGTCTTTTAGCAATTTACTTAATTTATACAGTATAATGTGCTTTTCTTTTGGGAAATACATTGTTTAATTTCAGTTATGTATTTGGAATGAAGAAAAAATTTTTGTTTCGGATTAAAAACCCACTTTTTTTTTTTTTTCTTCTTACCTAGATCTCTCTTGCACTGTTACACCCTGCATCTGTTTTTGTGAAGGATTTAGCATTTAGGATGGACTTGAGGGAGATTATCTGTGAGGGTGAGAATTGCCAGGTTTCTGTGTTTCAGTACTGCTTCTTTCTCTTGCCTGCAATATTCCTGAGCACTGTTGGAAGTTCTTGTCAGAATATGTAAGGGCATAACTTAATCAGCCTTCACATCGTATGTGGATGTGCCACAGAAGGAAATAGAAAAAATCCAGAATAGTGTAACTTCTTACAGACATTCAGTGATTTACAGGATTGTATCTAGAAGCTAGGATATCATGTAGAAGGTGTGGATTAAATATTTAAGAGCTAAGAGACAAACTGTATCTTTAGTCTCTCTGCTTGGCTGCAGGCGTGTGGGAAACAGGAGGGAAGATGAACTCCAGTGTTTTTAACTGAGGTTTTATTGTGCAGAGTTGGCTGAGAGTCACCTACACAGGCACAAAGCCTGAGCTTCCCTCAGCCAGGGTGGGAGGGAGTGGCTGGGGGCTACCTGAGCTCCCTGCCCACCCTGCAGACCCCAGCCAGGGTTAGGATCCGTGTGCCCAGAGCCAGACACAGCTGAGGGCTGTAGTGACCCTGTGGAAAAGGGAAAACAGACAGGCACCAGCCTCTTGAGGCACCTCCTGCACAGTCAATTTGTAATTCCTGAGCAGAGCCCTAGAGGTGACAGAGAACGTATGCAGCACGTTGAGCTCCTTGGGGCTCAAGTTAAGTAGAGAAATGTCCTGTGTTGATCGCAAAAATTCCTTAGCAAAGAACACAAAAATTTCTTCACAAAAAGGGAGCTCCCTTAAGCCATTATGAAACAGACTTAGTAGTGGAAATGACCACCTTCAGGTTCTAGAAGCATGGGTTTGCCTTTGAAAACTGTAAATTTGACTTAATAAAGAGATTGAGAGGAAAGAGAAGGACTCATCTTGGACTTACAATTGTTTGTGGTTTAGTTTCTGGACATTTTGTGTGCATTGAGATACATTTGCAGGTTTTTCTTATTGATCAGGAAGATTTAAAAAAAAAAAAAAAATTGTGTTTTCCGTAAAAGCAGGAGTATTCCTGAAAGTGATTTATTCCAGGAACCAAAAGGAAAATCCAACTGTTGCAACAGTGAGCAGCACTCCTGGAAGATGAAGCATGAAACCATTCTAGATTTTCTACCCATAACATTCACTGCCACAAGCTGTATGAGTGGTCCAAAATGGATTTGACCCATGTATTGTCCATTTGAAAAGTGAGATTACTGCCAATAAAAGCAAAAGCCTTGACAGAGCGCAAGAGAATTGTCTGTCAGAGATGGGTGCTTCTTCCAAGCACAGTGGGGAAGCAGCCTCCTTGTAATGTCCTGAAGAGTGCTGTCATCTGGCTCATTGCTTGTTCTGTTTATTTTGTCTTTCACCTTTGTGTTTTAATTAGCTCCTTTTTTTCTGCTGTTGTAGTGATTTAGTTTACATGCCATGGAACATGCATTTGATTTCAGTGCAGCATGGCATGCATGCAAATAATACTCGGGTAGGCACTGTCTGCTCAGAAGCTGTAGGTGTGTGACCCATTTCCTCATCTTAATCTGTTCAGAGTAAATAGATATGTGTCAAACAATTAAGAAAATAGCAGCAGGTCCATTATCCAATTAGAAAGGCAGATGTATTTCAAAACCAGAAGCTAAAACTGAAGGAGGTCAAGAGTAATGATCCCTGCTCATTTTATTGTCACACATTTTTGCAGTGTCCTGCATTAAATACCTGTTTTTTGAGACAGGACTCAGTGCCTGAGTTGCAGCACATTCTGGTTTTGCACAGCTGTGTGTTACCAAGGACTAAGGATGAGGTGCAGTTGTTAAAGGCTGGAAAGAGAAGGGTTGGCCAAACAGCATTTGCCTTGGGATTTAAAACTGAAACTTCCAGATTTATAACATGCTAAGTGCAGCATCTAACCTAGTTCCTTGCTTTAACTGTTTATGGAGTAGCAGTGTGATAATATAAGCATTTTGCCTCACTCTTTCCCCAGACCTTAGTGTTTTGTAAGCCACCCTGAGCGTTTACCTCTTTGCTTGGGATTAATAGAAAAACACAGGGAGCTTGAACTGAGGTCAAGAGCAAAGCCCGTCAGCATCCATTTTCCTAATGACCTAACACTGAAAGAAGGAAAGTTGGTAAAAGAACATTTTTAATGCAGCTTTGAGCCTCTGTAGAGGAAAGCAGTGGTTTCCATAGCATCTGCAGAAACATCTCTCTGAATATGGAAGAGGATGTTTAGGCTCAAGGTTCATCTGGCTTGGGAGCAGGCATGGAGTTGAGGCACCTCAGTCCAGAATGCTTTTTCCATGGCCAGTGGGCTAGAAAGGCACTTCCACAGGATGAAAGCATTTCCTAATAGACTACTGAGGTCATCCAATACCAGGAGGCTTCTCTTAAGACTGATTTTAGAGGTGAAAAGAAGTGGGCAGTTTTACAAGCATATAAACCAACTCAGAACACATATAATGCTACAGTGCCTTTGACTCCTGCTCTTTCCTCTTGGCAGCTTGGCTGCTGAACTCTTTTGCTTCATGGTTTTACAGAAAATCTGCTCCATTTATTTCAGCTGGGCTGTGGTTTCACGTTCAGTCACAGAGTAATGGTTTCTGTCCTTGATGTTGCCCTGGTTCATGCTCTCCGCTCCGTGCCACCCATTGTGCTGTGGTGGCACAGCGTGGTGACCTGGATCAAGGGACTTTCCTGGCAGATTACAACCCATCAGATGGATCCCCAGCCTCACAAAGACAGGCTCAAAATGCTCAGGAGATTTTAAAGTACTTTTTGAAAAAAGAAATCTACATGAGCAGAGAGGGAGAGATGAGAAATGGGAGATGAGAGAGGTGCAGGTGGAGGAATTGTTTTCCCGGGTTAGCTGGGAAGCTGAGGTAGAATCTTCCTCTGGAACTGGAATACACAACTTTGTATTTTCATCATCGTTGACATTAGCAGCCTGTATGAATAGTTCTGGCTATTGTCTTCGCCCTTCTGCTCATGTTCTGCAGGATTTTGAGAATGGATTGGAATATCTTTCCATTTAAATTGACTTTTTCGCTATAAATCTCTGCTCAGAGACATGTTGTGGATGCTAGCTAATCTAACATTTCCTTCTGGCTAGCATGTTATGAAGTGCAGAGCACGGGAAGATGATTTTTAAGATAACTCTGATTAAAGGATATTTCTGTGTGTCACAGCTCCCATTAGACAAGCAGCAGGGAACAGCTTTGGAGTGTCATAGACTTTGTGTCTGTGCACATCCAGCATAGAGAAACTTTTTTTTTAAAATTTCTTTTTTTAGCTGTTCAGAAACTGTGAGGAAAATAAAAAGTAAATAGCAATATTTATTTTGTGGCTGGTCTCTCTAGTCCTGCAAATATCACAGGCATGAAGAGCTTCAGGGAAATGACCACTGTTGCTAACTTTGTCCCTTTCAAATTGCTTGTGGTAAAGGTCAGGCCTAAGGCCCAGAATCTCAAGAATCTCATCTTCTGGGCTCCCTGAAGGAGCTGAGCCCAGCTGCTGGTCCTTCTGGCAAGGGAGGAGGTGGCAGGTCACTGA
Organism: Acanthiza pusilla; assembly: GCA_036630365.1. NCBI lineage: Eukaryota > Metazoa > Chordata > Aves > Passeriformes > Acanthizidae > Acanthiza > Acanthiza pusilla. The sequence goes on from JAXCHO010000001.1 coordinate 8,358,051, forward strand.
ACAGCCTGAAGGGGAGGGAGGAAAAGGCAGGAGACATGTATATGCACTGATATATGTGATGTGCCTGCATGTGTATGTACAAATTATAAATTGCTCTCTTGTTAGGTGTTGCTCTGTGGCCTTTCGTATAAAAGTAGTCATTTAATATTTTCCTCTCTGGAGAGCCTTACACTTGTTTTATTAGTATGTATTTTTTTAATTTATCAAGTAAATATATCAATAACTGGAGCAGATATATTACTAATGCAGAACACTTGTGTAAGTCACTGAAAGTCACAGATGTGTCATAAAAATAGATGGCAATCAATAGTCACAGGAAAATGTTATTTGTTTCTTGCAAAAGCTGCAGCTATAAGCTCCCCTTCCTGCCAGTAGGAGTGTTATTGCCAAAGCTCTGCATAGGTAGCTCAGAACAGACCGTATCATTCACAGTTTTAAAGAAATCAGCTTCAAGAAGCAGACTTTCAAGCAAATGCAGCACTGTCCTATATTGCAGAGTAGGGCTATTTAAAAATAAACCAGAAAAAGCTGCCCGGGCTCTGAAAGGAAAGACATCTTTGCATGGAGATGAATATTGCCTCTCCTTAATGTATGTATGGTTTTGGCCACTGTTTTAATTCGTTTTCCCATATAAATGTAGGTAATGTAAGAGGGAAGAGGGGATTTACTGAAGGATGCTTATTGCTGTAGAGCTAGAACTTGTTGAAGCAGGTTTGCAGGTTCAGAGGTGTGCTGGCACCCAAGTTATTCTGTGACTGCATCATTTGATAACTCAAATAACATTCAGACAATCCATCTGCATGGAAGTCTTCACTTTAATTACCAAGAACACATATTGAAAAAATCCCTTTTTACAAAAAGGAGCCAGTGCTACACACCTGCACATATTTCCTTCCTGCGCTCATGGGCCCATCTGCGGATTCGGAACTGTCCATCTTTTTGTGATTGTTCCATTTTCCTCAGTCCCTTTGATAGGTCTCCTATAAATGCACTAGCTAAAGATGGTTTTTGAGTGTGTTGGTATGGCTCAGTTTTGATGGTTTTGATTTTTCTGAAATGATTTCATTGTTTGCTGTCAGTGTGTCTGACACTCACTGGGTTTTTTGTAAAGGAAAGAGAGCTTGGATTTCTGGTGTGTACCCATGGAAAATAGGTGTGCAGGGGGCCCCATGGAGAATCTGCAGGCACGGCAGATAAGGGGTGTTGATTTGGCCAAGCTCCAGCCATCTCTGCTCCTCTTTCAGCTCCACAGGATGAAGCACAAATTGGCCACTTCCCCCTGCCCTGTGTAAATTATTCCCATGGGTGGGATTACACAGCCTTTCTTACACATGGGCAGGACTTTAGGGTTTGACCCAGTCTAATTTTCTGCCAAACAAGAAGGGTTGGCATGTAGCTGCCACCTTCTTTTCATAGGTGTACAGTTTCTGTGACTTATGAATCATGATGTATGAAAATGAAAAAAACCTGTTGTGATGTGCTTTTGGCATCTTATTTCATTTCACAGATTTCTTATTACATTTTGACAGGTGTCTGACACAAGGAACTGTCACTACTGTGATTTAACCTTGGTGTACTCCCTCCAATTTCAGTGCCTAGGACTGTGAAACAATAGAGCTCATCTGAGCCGTTGAAACTTCAATAAAATTGTATTTAATTTTATGTTTTTAGGAGATGCTCTGTATGTAGCAGATTCTTTTTTATCCTGTTGCTCAGGATAGAACGCCAAGTTTTTACACATTTTCTTGATTTTTAGATTATCTTTTATGGGAATTTTTCTCAGAGAAGTCAGCTCGGACCAGCCTGATTATCTTGCAAAGAGCTCAGTAAAACAGAGACATTTGTTTTGCTACTTCCTTATATAATGATAATTTAATTCATTATAAATACCTAAGCTGTTAATACCAAAACAGTGTTACATAGATAAATGCAAAGCAATCCAAACTGGAATTTTTTTAGATAATTTATTCCCTTAGAAACCTGCAGTGAGTCAACTCCAGTCTACTTGGGCACTACAATTTTGTTGAATTTTCCAATTCCCAGAATTTGTGACTCACAGAAAAATGCATCTCGGTCTGTTTGTGACACGCTGGGGCCATGGCAGTCCCCTCTGCTGCTGTGCCCTGCCTTGTGGCACTGCCACAGCTGTTCCCTGAGCAGTGTCAGAGGTGATGCGCTGCACACAGGAGCACCCAACAGCCTCACACTGGGGTCCTGAGGCTCCTCTGCAGCAGAATCCTGATTTTCTGAGTCTGAGCCCACACCCAGCGAGCGTCTGGCTCAATTTCCAGCGCGGCTTTATTCCCCACAAAGCGCGAGGCCCTCGGTGCTGACGGAGGAGCACCTAATCCGAGTCATTAGTGATCCTGGCGGTGTGATTGCTGCCAAAGGGAGTCTGGCACTTCAAAAATGCGTTGCCCCGTGTCAGCCCTGAAGTATCAAAGATGACGTTGTTGTCACCCAGCAGTGCTGGTAGGTGCTGTGGAACGGGCTGTCATCTGGGCTTCATTGATCACACTAAGCAGCTTCTTTACTTTCAATTACTCATGGATGTCAGGAGGAGAAAGAGAACACTAGAGAGGTATTATATGTAGTGGCACTTCAAAGGTGATTACTCTTTCTTCCTATCAATCATGTTAAGGAAATTCTCCTAGTGCACTTGATAATCCTATTTTCCTTTGAAGAAAAGAAAAAGTCTTGATTCCAAGCTAGCCATAGAATTAACAGTGTCATTACACATTTTTGAACTCATTAGAGTGTACTTAGTATGCCTGAGATGTAATAGATTTGAAAAGCAATTTCTCCAATGATGGCTTGAAGTGGATAACAATTTTTTCCTAAAACAAATTGCGAATCAACTCATCAGTATTTTTCTTAGATTTTCATGTACAAATCCTTCACAATTGTTTAGTTGTGTGACTCATGAGGGGTTAAAATTAACTTACAGAAATAATATAAAGGCACAATATAGCAAATAGCATACACAGCATACATTTTGATTGAATACAAATTCTTCTATATGATTTCCTAGCCTGTTGTGATGGTTCAATTTTCTATTGCTTAAATCATGGTACCTGCACACTTAGATTAAATTCAAGATTCACGTACAGCCAATCTATACAGAGGGTTTTGTTTACTTTGAAATCAATAGATTTGATAAGTGTGGGGTGGAGCAAGATTTGAATCTTAATAAAGATAAGGGATATATTGTCAGCCCTTCCTATTAGGTTGTGCCTGTTCTCCTGGCGCTTTGCAGAGAAACTGTTTGTTGAGAAAATGACACCGAGTTGTGTGCAGCTGGAACATTGAGGTGATGCATGTGGTGCAGATTGGAAAAACTTTGCAAAGGACTAAAGGTTCACATCTGATGGCTCTTGTCTTACAACAAATCTCAGCAGAGACTGCTGGGTTGGCTGCAAAAAACGGGGTGCCTCAGGTAGACCTTTTCAATCAAATCTTCCAACTTTTCTCCAGTCTCTGTTTCCTTTATTTTACAACCCTTTCCCAATTTGTCTTACAAACCTCAGAAAGCATGAGCCCCATGAGCTTTGTAGGGCCCACTAATGACTGTGTAAGCGAGCCTGTTTGATTTCTCCTTGGGCTTGATTACGTACCTGACAGAGCAGAAGCTTCCCAAGGGGTCAAAGAGTCTGAGGGGAGAAAAAATTCAGACAAATCAAGAGAACTTCAAACAAACCCCCCTACTTCATCCCCCAGGCAACACACATGAGTCCAGCAGTGTTCTGAGATGGAAAAGGAACGGCTCACTTTGAGAGATTTCATTTGTTGTTAGTTCCTCTCCAGACTCGGCGTGGTTTGGACACTACAGTCAGGAGCTTTTGCAAAGAACATTTGCTGTTCTGTCTGAGTGCAGCTGCTGGGAAGCATTTTATTTGTGCCTCAAGGCATTAGTAAGTTGATGGAAAATACAGCTGACTGTTCTGTGGTATGACCAGGATCATGAACATCATTAGGTTTCCTGGAATACCTAATCTGTCATAAACCTCTACCTAATTTACGTAATTAATTTATCTGTAAAGGGGTGCCACCTACCTGGTCCTTTGTTTCCAAAGCCTTATGATCCCTCGCCCTTGTGAGCTGTGTGTCAGCCTGACAACTAAGGATGCTGAGACACAGATGAGATGGTTTTCCCAGTGCCACAATAAGGAGTCAGGCTGTGAACAGCACAAAGTGTCCATCCCCTACTCACTGCTAGATGTAAAGACCTAAACAAAGGACAGCGTTTGGAGAGAAATCATTTCAACCAGCATTCTTGACAGCTTTTGGTTACAGCACGCTGAACTGTTATAACACAAACACATCACACCAGTTGGGCAGAAGTGTGAGTGTGAGATCTGCAGAAGGTTGCAAACGTTCTCAGCGTATCACAATTATAGCCATCGCAGCACCCAGCCACACTGTGAAAACACAGGGTTGTGTAACCTGCTAGTTCTCACATCTTCCCTCTGCTGGGGTAGATTCTGGGTAAAAATAGACAGCACAGGATAAATTGAAGGGATTTGGACTGCTTCTCTCCTTGATGAGCCTGTTTTTGCTTTGGTCAGCTCATGATAGTCAGAAGTGAGAATCAAACCCTGCCTTTGATGCAATGGTGAAGTGCCTTAATCACTCTCCAGTGTACCGAATTTCTAAAATCCATTGTTTTTCAAACTGTTTTGGCTGCCTGTAACTGCTGGGAGCAGCTGTTCCTCCAGGGCTGGGGACAAGAACCGACACCCAGTGATTAGTGGCTGCAGCAGCAAAGACTCATTCTCTGTCCCTGCGAGCTCTGCCAGCAGTGGTTAATGTCAGGGCTTTGTGATCCTTTTGAAATCTTCTGCCTCTCTCTGGGGACAACCATTGTTTTTCCATGGTTTGATAAACACTGAATGAATCTGTTTGGGCTCTGTTAACAAGTAGTTGGCACTGAAGGTGTGAGGGTTCAGCAGAGATTATTCTGCCAATCTGCAGCAGATCAGTGCTCCCACAGCTGCCTCTGCAGGAAGCAGAGGAAGATGCTGAAAATCTCTTGACTTCATTAGTTTCTCTTATTTTGGCATGTCCTGTTCTAGCTGACCCCTCTGTTACTTGGGGTGGTCTTTCCTGATATCACGACTGTTAGAGAAGAAAAAGTCAGACTCTTGGCATTATCCCTGCGTCTAGAGGACCATTCAAACACCCAGACTTCTAACAGGTTTTGTTTGTTCATTTATTTTTCTTTTTTTTTTTTTCTTTTTTTTGGTAGTGACTTTCAAGCATGTTAAAAGCTTAAGTCTTACGTACAATCTTTAAACTTCTTTTAGAGAGATATGTGGATATTAACCAGGAATACATAAGACCAAGACAGGTAAAACTACTTGCCTGAAGAAAATGCGATTCTGCTAGTAAGGCTAATAAACTTCATCTTGTCCGTGGACAATTGGTGAAATATTTGGTGGCCAGGGAGGGCACAGATGGCTCCTTGCTTCTGCAGGTGTCCAGGGATACCTGACAATGAGGTGTAAAGTAGTAAACCAATACCTGTGTGAGCTGCCCCTCATAGCCAGGTTGGAGTCATTGCCTAAATGTGTAAGAAAGTATCTATTTCTTGATTCAGGTGGAATTTCAGAGATAATGATTATTGCTAATTGCAGGCTAATAGGTGAGGGGGGGAAAATGCTGTTTGAAGTATGGAGTGACTTATGCTGCTTAAAATGATGGGGAACATGAATGATTAGAATTATGTATTTTGCTTTCGCTTTGTTACACTTAGATATCCTCATAGACAGGCGTACATCTATTTTCTCCTTCTGTGCCAGTGCTGAATACACTGCTGACTGTTTCCTCTCTCTCTGCAAAAGCTGAGGCATGCCTTAAAAGAAAGCACTTAATTACGGGTCTTACTATACAAAATTCTGGTTTTATCTTTTGGGGCTTTTTCCCCCCTACCGAAATAACAGAAATGACAATTGGCTTGTGACAAGTGTTTCCATAATAATTATAGTTGCTACCTTTGCTGGTAAATGAATGCTTTCCCTGGAGCGGGGACTGTAGTCGTTTCTGGTTTAGGGTTAACGAGAAATTGCACTTAAAAATATCAGAGTAGCATTTTCTCCCTAGATTTCGCTTTTGGGAATTAACCCAGATTGTATTATCAACATAATATATCATTAAAATAATGACACTAAATGATAGTTTACAGTGTTCAGTACACACTGAAGTGGAAAAATATAATTAGCACATCTCTCTTGCAACTCTTTATTAGTTGGTTTAACACCAGTGTAGGTTCTGGTAAGGACCCTAAATCACAGACTCTGTCACTGCAGTCCTGCTGCCAATAGGTAGTTGCAGACCTTAGATGAGAATTACCAAGTTTTCTGTGCCACTTGCTTTTCTCACCCCATAATCAGGGGTTATATTTTACTGTGACTCCTTGGTGGCTAGAAAATGTTGCAGGGTTCAGGGGAAGGCGTAGAAATGAGTTATAAACTGCAGCAGCAGCAATCTTTAGCTTTTTTCCATGTCTTTTCTAGTTCTTGTCTTTTCACCCTTGAATTAGTGCTTCTTTAAAAGAAGAGACAGCAAAATGAGAGGGTGGGACAAGAAAATATTGACAGATGAGAGCAGAGAAATAGATGAGGGAGACTGCAGAATGAATGGACAGAAAGGTTCTGGGCAGATAGAAAAAGAAAGGAAGCAGAAAGAAGGAGACAGGATGCTATCATCAGAAATGGAATGAAATAAAGCCTTCTGCCCCCGTCAGGCCCATCATGGTGCCCCTGAGCTGCCAGCCTTGTGTTGTTATTTTGCAAAGCTTATTTGTGTGATGGCATTTGCAAGCACAGGTCTGACCCAGGGCCTACAGGAAGCAGCAGATTTGCCAATGAGCTCAGTAGGACCAGAGCTTGCCTGGTCCTGGTAGATAAAACCCCTACATTTTAAAAAACACCATCACCTTGTGGCTTGCATTTGTGCACAAAGGTGACATTCTGCACTAGCATCAATAGCAACTTGCTACAAAAAACAGAAGGAAATTACTTGCAAAAATATAGTTTTCTCCTTTATCTCATGCAGTTGTCATTATGCAGTGAGGTACTTAAACACAATGCCTGGGCTTAAAATTAACTAGAGGCATAAATCAGTAGAATTGCTGAGAAGGTAGCCAGCATCTGGAGTCTAGCAGGCTGTTTCCTCAGGGAGGAGAAGCTGATGAGCCAGACTGGATTTCTTTGCAGCCATCCAGTTTATTCACACAGAAAGCACCCTGTGACCCATTTCTCCAGACGCATTAGACAGCAGATAACAAGACTACTTTTCTGTGAAGTCAAGCCTTTCTTGGTTAGGGCTTTAGTCAAAGGCTCTGTTTCAGGTCTCACAGGGCAAATTTTCCAGTTCTGTTCTTAATGCATAACTTTTGGGATGTTTCTCTCTGTTGGCACTTAAAAGGTTTAAGGTGTTTCTGTTCTTTCTGCTTTCTACATGCATAAATGTCTTGACAGTAATGTCTAGCAAAACACTCCTGTCCATATAGGCTGACTCCTAGCTTTCCCCGAGGTTTGTGTTTGGGTGGAAGAATCAGTACTGCATCAATTATTCTACTTTATAACTGCTTCCTGCATTTAGTCCAAATGAAATGGAGCCAGCAAATGCCTTTGCTTCAGATCTCACCCATGATAGTGGCTTGTTCATTTGGTTCCTAAGTTTCTTCTGTAGGGCAGGCATTTTCTTTCTACCAAAACACCAAACAAGAAGAAGAAAATTCATTAAAATAAAAAGGAATATAAAAATGATAATTTCAAAGTGTGTTGCTTCAAAAGAATCCTCCAAATGGCTCTGCTTTTTTAATGAATTCAGGAAAACCAGAAGGACTGTGAGGATACACTGTTTGGTTGGACATTATTTCTGTCACTGAGAATCCAGTCTATGTCCCCTTAGCACAGAGTTTGGGACACATGTCTGTGTTGGTTTGGATCTGTTCATCTATACCCTGCTTTTCCTTGATGCACCTGTGAACTGGCCCAAAACTCCAGGTTTGGCAGCACTTATGCTCTCACCTTTTATACATTTTTGGACAATGCAGAAGGAGATGCGACAAAGCACAAAAACTGTTTCTGTGACTGCATGGAGGTGTCGGGCTTGGGTTGTGCCTCTGTTGAGCATTTCACTACAGCCTATCAGTCCTGGTGCTCCCATCTTCTTTTGCTGCTTTCCAGTACTTCCTGAAAACCATTGAGCTGGGAATTTGTTCCTTCTGTGTTACTGGTGTCAAAAGAATAGCACAGTGAGAAGGCTGTTTCAGCCATGGCTGGGCATTTCTGATTTAGCTGAGGTTCCTTTCATGGTGCATTAGGACAGCACAGGAAAAGAGGGATCCTAAACCCGAGCACAAACACTTATATTCAAATCAATACTGCTTCTTCAGGCTCACAGTAAATACGTTGTTCCTAATAAGATGACCCTGAACCTTCAGAAATGAACTGGAATTGTACAGCCTAATTTTCTGTGTATAATAATGGACTAGAAACCCAAATATATTACTCAGGTCTCTTTCTGTACCATGATCACATCAGATGATCTTTCTTATTTCCCCTTTTGCATTGCAGAAAACTAATTTGAAATATAATTATGTTGCTGCTGGAGACCGGCGTGGCTGTTGGGCTGCACAGTGCTCACCATTTGCTGGGTGACATTGTGTGATATTATCTTTTCATCTATCACGGTCCCTTCCTCTCTCATCCCTGCCCAAATCCAGCTAATAGCCCAGCTTCTGCCTGGTGAGCCTGCGTGGATAATCACAGTCATGGGTTTATGCTTGTGTGTTTTTGTTTTGTTTCTTTTCATCCCGGGTCAGCAAGGATGGCACATTGCTACCTTAATACAAGGAGAAACACAAAGGTTTGTAATCAAGCCGTGGTTTCATCAGCACAGAAATTGGAGTGGTTGTATTCAACAATGCTTTTAATATTTTTTAGGAAGGATTTTTTAAAAAGGTCACTTGAAAATGAAAGCTGATTTTTTTTTTCCTTTTAAAAAAAACCAAAACCCTAATGTTAGCATTGGCAGAGGGAGGGTGTTTTAATGAGAAAGGTTCAGTGAGGGTGCCTGCTTTTCTACAGTGTATTGCCTGAGGATTTGATCCCATTTTGGTCTGTGAAAGCATCGCTTACTTGTCAGGCTGAAAAACAGAGTTTTTTTGTTTTAAGACTGTGACTTTCTGACACCTGTCTGTGCTTTGCTTTCATTTTCTTACTTTGTTGCATGTAAACCTTGATATTTTAGGCTTTTTTTTTTCTTCCCCCCCCCCCCCCCCCCGAATGAGCTTGCATGAGGAGCACTTGCAGGGCTGGTTCTGTGGTGCACAAAAAACAGCTGGACGGTGCTGAATGTGGAGCATTGGAGCAGGGAAGAGTGGCCTGTGAATCTGGGGGGTTTCACACCCTGGAATATATTAACATATGGAGTTTGTTAAGCTTGTTAAGCTGTCCAGTTTTCTGGGTTTCTTGAGAAAAACAGGAGACATTTTCACTTAAAATATTACTTCTTGTGTGTCCATGCTCCTGTTTGAAGAGATTCTCTCTGGATGATTCTCAGAAGTAATTGGCACTGGGTTTAGGATCTTTAAATAGAGACAACCCTTTCTTCTCCTCCTCGGGAGATGAAAGCCATGCTGAAAGCTATGTCTTTGAAAATGAGTTTCTGCTGTTGATGGGTCAGTTGATGTGGTTATCCTAAGAACCAGCCAACCCCCTTCTACAGACTGAAATGATACCTTTTTGAAGTTGGAAAAACACGTCAATATGTGTACTAAATCTTGCAGTTGGAAGAAAACAGTCTGTTACTTTAAGCCTTTCCGGGTCTCTGTGGGAAAAAAAATAGAAGACCAAAATCCTAGATAAAATGGTGGGGAAGTCTCAGGAGTGCCAGCCTGTAGTTTATCCTGTGTACTTGGCATAGCATTATTGGCTCTCTTGGCAGCTCTGTGTGCACAAAGTGCCCAACAATGAGGCCAATTGGACCTTGTTGCCACAAATGTCTATTTCATAGCCAGTGACTCTAAATTGTTCTAATTATTCAATGGAAAATGGAACATCTTTCCTTTGAGCTCTGCTTCTCCTTGGCATCTGCTGTTGTCTAAAACTCATGCGCTCCTCAGCTTGGTATAGGAACCATTCTCTAGGGCTTTATCAAATCTTACAGCTTCCCCATCACACTGACTGCAACATGTGCCAGAATTACATAAAAACTTTGTAATAAAAACAAAGAGACTTTCAGGTGTTGTTTAATCTGCTCTCTGTCCCAGGACATGTCTCCTGTACCTTCATCACCAGTGCAAGATCCCACAGTCTCTTGGGAGACATCTGCCCTTGAGCCCTACTTGGCATCCTTCAGAAGAAATATTTTCTTTTCTGTAGTGGTCCCTTTGTGCTACAGTTTAAGTTCATTATGTTTTGTGGCCAGACACACCGAGAACAGTGTCTCCTCTTTGCAACAGATCTATATATATCTCAAGACTGTTATGTTCACATATTTCCTTCTTTAGGTTCCTGTAGCCCATTACCAGTGATGTCATTTAAGATTTTTATCTAAAGCCTTGAGCACCCTCCCTAGGCAGAAGGAATTTCAAAGAGCTCAGTGGTCACCGATGTGTGACTGCTCATTGTAAATGAACATCATCAGTGTAGGTGTTGTACATGCTGACCAAAACCTAATACACAGAAGAGGTAAAATTCCTCTATTCTCAATTTTATTCTATCCTTCCCATTACAGGTTTAAATGTTCACATCTTCTAGATGTTCTTTCATATAGCATGAAAGAGATAGCTGCCCTCATTGTGTTTTCTTTGCCAAGATGTGCAAGATCTCTTTAATTTTGCAATAAATTCTCTCCAAGCTCATTATGTCCTCCTGTGGACAGTTGATATGTGTTGGTTGCTTCAGCTATGCCAGGATCTTTGCCTGCATTAGCAGACATTGAGTTGAGAGCCATTTTGCTTTCATTAGTGTGTGTCTTCCACCCTCCTGCTTACAGGATGTCATGCTTATTTGCTGTAATGCCACTGAAAATCTTTGCTAAAAAAAAGGCAGGAACAGCAGGCTACTGTATGCAACTCCCTGGAATTTTTGCTGCTTCAGTAACTGAGTACCTTAATATTTTAACTTGCACAACATTATCTGCTGTATTTCCCAATACTGCCATCACTGTGTTTTTCATGGTTTGGGGTTTTTTTGGTTTTTTTTCCTTTCTCCTCCCTGGGTGCCAGCGGAGGATAATGTGCTGTCCTTGCTGTTTTTGCCTTCAGCAGAGTAATTTCAATATGCCATTCTTCCTTTGGCAGAACAGGAACAGATGACACTCATAAAACAGATCTTTGCATTAGTCCTGAGCCCTTCTCCCACATCCCTGGCACCAGTAAGATTTATTATTCTTCTAAATATCTCCTGGCAGGCTACTCAGAATGTTGGAAAAATTATAATAAAGGATTTTAGTCTGAGCACAGGCAGCATGCTGTGCTGCTCAAAAAGTGTGGTAAACTATATTCTTCTGCCTGTTAGGCAGACACTCAAAGGAGATGTATCACAAAATTATGGATTAGTAAGGTGCTGTGTGGGCCCTTAGGGATGATCTACAGTCGTGGCTGAAACAGAGAGGAAATCCATTGTCTAAACCAGTGCAGTGTCTCCAGACCCCCCCGTTATTATTGAAGGTCCCACTGCACCATCCCTGTGGAGAGGGGAATTGCCCAGAGAGCCCCAGCAAGGCTCTAGGATCAGATGCTCTGAAGTGCTCTCCAGTGCTCATCTCCGCTGTCTCTGCTCAGCGCTGTAGCTAAGACACCTTCTCTTTCCCCTCTGCCTGTCCCATGCTGCTCTGTACTAAGGCTGGATAATTATTGACAAGATTTTTTAGTATAAATTTTAAGAAGGAAATAACCTGGAAGTGTCTGGACTTCCTATAAAGTAAAAATTATTAGAAATATTATTGGAGACTCTAGAACTTACAAATACAGAATATGGAGCATACAAAGCAAATTTAAAGTTTTTACTGCCAGTTACTTCTGCCAATAGGACAATTCTGCCAATAAATGCTGTGCTCTGGAGTTGCTGTATAAATGGATTGCATAAATAAAGCAGTTTTGTAGTCTTGAGACAAACTTTTTTTTCAAAATTTAGAATCTCCAGGGATTATCTCAGTTAGAAGCTAAGTTTGGTGCCTGATCTACTGGATCGTTTGATCCATTGCAGATTACTCAGAGGAAAAAAAAAAGCCAACCCTGCACTGAAGAAATCAGCCAGAAAAAAAATTGCTTCTCATGCCACCATTATACTAAATTTTTTGTCCCAGGATCACTGAAGCTGAGTTGGGTTGTGCTTTTTGTTCAGTCCATTTCTGACCTCTCGCTTTCAAATGTGTGGCCACACACTGAACTCAAATGATATTCAGAAAACTTGTTTTTATTAGTCTGGAGGCATGGCTGTGTCCCAAGGCTGGAACCTGTTGCAGTTTTTTCCTCCTCTGTCAGTGAGCTCAGTGATCCCCCCCACAACTATCCCAAATGAAGGGCGGCTGTTCTGGGCATCACTCTCAGCAAGGTCCCCTGCAATGCACCACAACATTAATAGGTTGTACTCACAGGTTATTTCCAATATCACTGACACAACGTTGGGTTAATATATTAATTTAATGGGAGCCCAGAGGGAAATGAGATAGGGGATGAAAAAAGCCTCTGCAAATACAACAAGATGTTGATTCCCACTAGTAAACCTCTTTTGGGTAATAGTATTAGAGACTGTAATATCCTCCCTGCTGAAATAAAACAGTTTTCCTGTTCCCAGCCGCTGTGGGTTGAAGAGCTGACGTGGCTGGGAGAGCTGCTCTGACCAGAGAGCGTCTGCTCTGCTCACAGATATTTATCCAATATTGCTGCGAAATGCAGGGTACTGTCTTTCGGCAGCGTGCAGGGAGGTAGGAGATACAGTGCTGTGTGAAATCCAAAGGGGACAAAACAAGGTTTCAAGAGCCATGCAAATATTGTCACCTCTGTAAAGCGACCTTTGAAACACACCGGCATCAGTGAGCAAACAGGCTGCACTCTGCTGCACACTGCGAGGCCCTGGCAAATGGGGTAATGGGCTCAGTTTTAGAAATTTCTTTCAGTTATGTGACATTTCAAGGGAAAAATATAGGGAACTAGAATTGTCTGTTCCTTTTCTAGCAGTCCTAATTAGGGAGCTACTGTAGCTTTGAGTGCTTGGGGGAAGATGTATCCCTTTCTCAGAAGAGGACTATTGCAGCACTTTGCCTACTCACACACCTGTTTTCTCAGAAAATCTGAATGTTCCCATTCTCCAGGGCTGTTGGGTATCTCTCTGCAGATCTTCAGACTTTCCAGGTTAGTCACAGCCCTCTAGGCACTTGTTTTGGCTTCTCCCAAAACCACAACTTGTGTGACGGGGGAGTTGGGAAAGATCCTTCTCTGATCCACATTTTGTATCTCCCCCTTCTTCTGTTTGCAGTCTGAACCCTAAATTGCATACTTCTCAGAGCAGCTGTCTGATCATAAATGGAATAATACATGGTGCACACATCCTGTCCTACGTCTCTGACATTCCAAATGTGCCAAGTGGCCCCAGCAGCTCTCGGAGGCTGCGGCTGCTGAATGTCCCCAGCCTTTCTCTCAGTGTGATGTTATCCCCAGCACTCTCCTCTCCTCCTGCCAATTTCCATGAAATATCTATGAATTTTTATGTTGAGACTGTTCCTTGCTGAGGTGTATCAGACCCAACTGCTCAAGGTCAGGACATTTGAGGATGGGAAAGGCAGGGAAGAGATGCTGGTGCCCGGAGCAAGGGACAGAGAGCAGGTTTATTGCCTGGGCGTCTTCCTCTGAGGAGATCAGGAGACTCTGCTCCTCCAGAGCACACACTTAGCAGTTAGATCACATAAAAAATTCAGATAAGACTTGCAGTCTAAGGGAAAGACCTTGTTCTTTTGCTTTACTATCAGGCAAAAGAAATGGACCAAATACTTTGGGAAAAAGATGCAATTCTAATGAGATGCAAGATTTCATTCATGTTTCTCTTGAGAGCCTTGTAATACTAATAGGCAGTGTTCAACTCTTCTACAAAACTTTTCCAGGGAAAAAAAGTTTCAGTTATTAGTAAGCAGTGCATGATTTCTAGACATCTGTTAGAGTTTTCCCAGTTTATTTTGTTGGAAGTAGTAAATGTCACACTACCCAAGGTGGAAGAGACAGTGAGAATTTTTCCTTTGGAATTCAATTCTTCCTTAAAACATATTCACAGCATGTTAAGAGCATTAACTATTTAATCATATTTCTTCATGTTGTGAATAATTTAAAGGGAATTCAGCTTTGTAATCATACAGAGAAAAATCTTGGATTTTAACAGCGTTTAAGGTGAGTGCTTGGAAAGTAAACATTTCAGTGGCCAGATCATTATGAAAGTATTTTTGATCTGCCTTGAAACACAGTGAGTTTAATACTCTTTAAATTAAGAAATGTTTGTTTAGTAAGATACATTCTCAGTTGATTTCAGTGAAAAGATGGAGCTGCCTTACAAAGTAGTCCTGAACTAGGGATTGCTTTCCAACTGTGTGGGGAAAGAAGTGTTCTTAGTTAAGGGGCTCTTCTTTCTGTGGTAAGAGAAACTCAAGTATTGCTGTAATTTCACTTCCTTTAGCCAACCCTTTATGAAGAGGGCTCATTTGGCATGATAATGTATGATTAAATTTATAAATTTTTCCCAGTGTACCCTGCTGGCACCAATATGGAGAAATCTCCAGAAGGAACCCAACAGAAATAACTTATGTGCTGTGATTTGCTACACTCGCCTTCTGTAGTAAAGAAATATAGATTACAGGGATAATTCGGATATTGAAGAGGACCTTCTGTTGGAATACGCTGGCGCAGGTTTCCAAGTTTCTGCATTTTCACTCTGTTAAGGATTCAGCCCTTCACCTCCCCAGAAAATTGACTTGGAAAATGTTATACCTTTTGTGATATATTAAAGATGCATTATGGATAAAAATGGAAAAGCAATACAAAAGAAAAATAGGTGAAGTTAACAACTCCCATGGCCTGTCCCTGCGACGTGCCTGCGTTCGCGCCTCTCTCAGCGGCGGTGCCTTTCCCAGGACTGCAGCACAGTATTTTCCTTGGTGAATATCACTGCAGCTTGTTTACAGCAGGGCACGGTGTACAGAGTGTGCTGAAAGGCCTCCGTGTGCTCTGCTCAAATGCAGGGCAGATCTTCCCGTTCGGGATGGAAGGAAATGACAGAACAGAGCAAAGCGAGTGCGGCACATTAGTCATAGTTACGCTCCTTCATTACTGCTTCAAATTGAAAAATGCCAACCGCTGCACAGCTCGCTGGAGTAAGTTCAGAGAGAGCTGCACACGTCCAAAGGTCAGGAAAAGGAAAATTATAAACTATATTGTTTTACTGCCTCCACAGAATGATTTATTTTTTCTTTGTCTTTCTTTCAAAGTTTAAAAGAGAGAGGGATTGTGCTAGGGAATGAAATTTTAGAAATTAAATTTACTTGCAATGCAACAGCTTTTTTATTTGAGCAGAAAGCTTGTCAAGCAGGGCTGTATTTATAGGCATCCTTTGGGAACTGAGCCTCGCAAGGTGAGACTTGAGAAGCTTTGGAGGCTGATTTCTGGATATAAGGCATGATAATTTAGCAGGATAGTGGGAGTATTTGCCTCTCCTAACTGCCTAATTTAATTTACCATTTTTTATAATTAGCTATAAAGCACTTTCATTTTATATTTTTTATGATTTCCATGTTGTGGGATGATATTATTCTTCACACTTGGAACATTCCTAGTTCTTTTTATTATAACAAATAAAGTGTTAGAAAATTCCTTTATCCAAAAATTGTTCTGACTTCTTGGACTTTGTTTTGCATCTCTTTTTTTTTTTTTTTTTTTTTTTTACTTTTTTGTTGTTGTTTCTTTTTTTTTTTTTTTTCCTTTTTTTCTCTTTTCTTCCAGCACATTCTGTTGTTTGACTAACTGCATGCTCTGGAATTGCACCTATTTATAAACATAAAACCTGTATATATGACTGTGCTAAGAATATTTATGGGGTAAACATTCCTGTGTTGTTTGAGGTTTTTCTCATTAGGTACTTCTGGTGCAAATACTTTTGTTTTCACAAACTTCACAGCTAATGGGTCCCAATGCAATTTTGTCTGAAATTTGTTGAATATCAACAGATTTCTGTCAGTCTTTTTGAATACAGACAAATATAAAATAGATGTAAAAAGTGTTCTCTATTTCTGATTGAGACTATTGTGTTAACCATAACTGTATTATGGTCTTGACTTCCACTGGTCTCACTGATGCAAAAATGGGAGATTAAAACATCCCTGTGGGATTCTGATAGGAATAAAATAGCAATAATTATTATTTCAGATATAGATAACAAACAGTTTAGACATTCTGAGACATTCCTGTTCAAAACCAGTTGGTTATATCTCATAAGGCACTTATTTTTCCTGTATGTATGGTAGATTTTTAGATTAGTATCTCTTATTACATTTTTCTCAAAGTGTGGCTAATTAATGAAGCCTGCATGATTTGAAAGATTTTAGATGAATTTAACTCATCTGTGCTTCAGGTTTTTCAGCCAGGACATTGGAGAATTGAATGCAAGACCAGAACTTTGGCACTGGAAAGTTGTGCACACTGTGGAGATGGAGATTATTGATGGGGGACAACATTTGTTTAATGCTGTCGTCAAAAAAAAAAATCTTCTCACATACCTGTTGTACCCATTTAATATTTTCTGAGGGTGAGATGCTAAACTGAGAGAGAAAAACATATCCTAGCCTGATATAATTTATTAGCAATGCAATTTGAGTGGCACTGTTCTTTGTATGTAATGCAGTGAGTCACTGATAAAATACAAGATTAAACTACACAAATGCAACGTAGTCTGTTTAGAGGGTTTTAGCAGAAAACAGTCATAGAAAAAGATAGTGAATTTTTTTCATAGAGTTTATTTGAGTAATTTTCATTTAAAAGTCTCCTTCTGTGTTAGAAGATGTAGAGGTCCAATTAGCATCAAGCTTCCAGAAAGACTGAAATGACAAGGAAGCAAGCATGCATTTCATCTCTCCAGTTAAGAGCATGAAGCCTATGAATTTTATAACATGCTCTCATTTTTTGAGATGACTTTAATTCCTTATGTAATATATTCAGTACTGAATTTTAATCCATGCAGTTTGTTGATTCTTATTGTGTGAATTTGTAAAAATAACAAGTAATTGTGTACTGCATAGTGAAAGGATGGTATTTTTGTGGATCAATAATGAAGGATTCAGTGATCCTTAGTTAATCCCTAGATATCGATTCCATGATCTAAATTCATTTTAAGTTGATTTTTCTCTGGCTGTACTGTAGTGCTGTCCTCTAAAATCTCAGTGGTACTCCTCATTTGTTATATTAATATGTATTACACATTAAAGATATGTCAAATGATTCAAGCAATTCAAGTGACATTTGATTGCTGAGGTACTCATTTGGCTTGGGGTGGTTATTATTTCCTTCTAATCATAATAACCAATTTGCTATGAAACTTCATCTTTTTATTGTTCAAACAAGGTATAGAGCTTTCCCAGAGTTATTGTGCAATTTCTTGTTGCCAGTGTCTGTCAACCATAAATAATTGTGACTGTCTTGATTTTTCTTTACACATCTAGATAGATTGTCCAGTGGAGCAGAGAATACCAATTTAACACTGCTTAGGACAGTCTTGTGAAGTATATCTTGAGCTATGAATTATCACTCAGGAGATGCCAGTGGGAAGCTAACTTCAGAAAGGATGTTCCTAGGAATGTGAATTCCTTAAACACAGTTCCTGTGTGTTGATTAGTTGGGTGCCAAAGGAAAAGGTTGCAATTTTTTGTGGCCTTTTAACAGAGCTGAGGTTTTCCATCTGTGAGAGATTGTTAGATCCTGAGTTCCTTCTAGAGTCTGCCTGAAAGCAATTCAGTAAGAATGAAACCGTTTAAAACCACCAAAGTATAGGATCCCAAAAGGGGAATAATCAAACTGGTTTTTATAATGGAAAAAATACTGTCTCAGATTAAACAAAAACTGATAAATTCGGGCAAACCTGGAAGAAGAAAGTTTGGACACTGACTTCCAGAAAACTCGGGCACAACACTTTACAAAATGTAGGAGTCTGACATGTCTTGAAATGAGCCCCATAAATTACATAAAGCTTTTCTCAAAATAGCTTTCGTGGTGTAAGTTAGGCTCACAATGACCACAGTCAAGTTTGTTGGAGGCAATAGTTTTAATTCCTAACAGGGAATTGTCAGACACCATAAGTTAATGGTGAGCACAGTTGAATGAATTACTCATTTGCTTTCGGTCCTTAGAAGTGCCAACAAAAAAAAACTTAAAAAAAAAAATTTATATATATATATATATATATATATATATATATATATATATATATATATATATATATTTATATATTTATATTTATATATATATATTTATATATATTTATATTTATATTTATATTTATATTTATATTTATATTTATATTTATATTTATATTTATATTTATATTTATATTTATATTTATATATAGTATAGTTGTATATTTAGTACAAAGTTCCTACTTCCAGAAACATACCAGTTTGAAGCTGTATAAAATTTGGCCTCTGTAGTATTTAGACAAAGATTTGATTTTGCTTGTTTAGTCAATTGAAATGGTCAGCTACAGGCACCCAAACTGGCTGGAATTTCTCTTGGAACTCCTATCCATTAAATGTAATCAGTCTTGTTTGTGCTGCTGCTATTACAGTTATTGAAGTGTTAGGTACATAGGAGGAAATAGGTTACTTAGATATACCTTTGAAATGTGAAATGTACTTTTTAAAAATAGTTTGTCTCATTTATATTTTACATGATATGCACAACTTTGTTATTCAGATTTCACTGTCTCGCTTCAGGGAGATATTATGAACAGCTGAGTTGTTGTTTGTTATATGCATAATATTTATACTCCCATTTTGTGACACATTATCTGCTTGATCATCTGAAGTCACACAATTTCAGGAACTATTTAATATATTCTCTCCCCTGCCCCTAAAATCAGGAGGTACAATTCCCTAGAGGAAATCTATCACTGTCTGTTCTTAATCTGCTGCTTGGAGCTGTGCTGTGCTTTAGGCAAAAAACCTCTATAGGACCTGGCCTGAAACTCAGGCAATTCGCTGAAAACCTTTCTAGTGACTTTGGAGAAGTCTCAGAAAATTGTAAGAATGGTGGAAAATACCCAGTTTTGCAAAAAAAAATCCTCAGACCTCAAAAAACCAAACCCGTAATCAAGCACTAATTAGAAAGCTCACTCTGTGCTATCAGGATCCAGCAGCAGTTGAGACAGATGTGCCTCTGTAGGTGTGCAGGGATTCCACTGCTGGGAATACAGTGTGGTAAGAGAAATCAAATTATCTGGGGCAGGCAGGAAGGCCGCAGTCCAAAACATGACTTTTCATTGACTGCTGCCCTCTAGACATCTGCTGGGCATTGCTTGTTTGGCCTGGTTAAAGAATACCTTGGAATGATATTTGACTCTGTATTTCCATGTATGTGCAAATATAATGAAATGGTAGAACAAAAATTAATTGCTTTTTGGCGCTCTTCCCATTTTTGGGTAGTCACTCCCTAGCTCTATGAAGTCAGCCTTGAGAGCCAATATTCCCACCAGGGAAGTACAGTAAGCTCTGGATTATTATTGCTGAAAGAGAGCCCCAAAATATGAAGTGAAATTAAATTTCATTGAGATTGGTTCTAGAAATTTATCATCTTAGGCTTTGGGTTCAGGACTGTGTCATGTGTTATCAGTTTGCATTCTGTTGATTCAGCTGGTTTTCACCAAACTGGATTTTGAAAAGAGAATTTTAAAAGATGTATAGATAATTTGTGTGTTGTACTGAGAAACCCACATGTTGAGTGTGAGAGAAAATGTGTTATTACTTCTTCTTGACTGGAAGAGCATCCCATTTACTTTAGTCCTGGATCTAAAATCTTGGCACAAAAGGTATTCACTACTATGCCAAGGAGAACAGTAATGAAATAAATTTAATTTTAAATCACACTTGGATTTGAAGAGATGGAGATCCCACTGGTTTTAGATGTTACGCTACAGACCTCTATTGCTCTGGCAGTCTCACTCTTACCAGGTAGAATTCTTTGTAAATTCTTTGTACCTGCTCATATCCATTACTGAAATGTCTTGCTTTGCTCTCCCACCTCGAGCCAAACATCTTTCAACACTTCATGAAGCTACAGATGTATTTATGTGGACATATGAATAAGTACAACATTCTGTATTTAGAATTAAGATGCTCACCACGACCAAGGAGATGCCAAAGTTTCTGGTGGCTGGGCAGGAGGGGAGGGAAGTGTTGACCTCAGTTCTCTCTTCAAAGAGACTGATCCTTGGTCTTGCTGAGTTCAATCTTTTGCTTTTTTCATTTTTATTTCTTATAGTTTTATGTATTTTCAAGTCAATACTTTTGTCTGTGTAGCTAATGATCATCAACTCAACAATTACACTTTGATCTTTTTATTCTTATCTTGCAGGGCTTTAGCTCATGTTCCCTATCCCAGCTCAAGCAGCAGCTTCTCAGTAAAGCTGCACCGAGGTCACCAGGCAGTGTAGCTCCAAACTAGTCCCTGGGCCACAGGTGTTTGAGACCCGGCCTTAGGCTGTGTTTTTGGCAGAAAGAAGTGCCTGGGGTGTTCAGCTGGCTGGCCAGGTGGGTGCTATGCTGCTCCTGGGCTGGGCAGAGCACCTTTCTGGCAGCTCTGGTTAGCTGAGTTTCTGTTCTCAAGTATTTTATTCTGGAATAAACAAAACTACCTGGAAATGAGCCTGTAAGTGCTGAGAAGTTGCAGACGTGTTACTGAGAAGGCTCTGCAGAGCACAGGCAGTGCAGAGGGGGCACAAAGCTGGGTCAAGAGTGGAATTAGAAAGTCTTAAGCATAAATGGCAGCTTTGCTTGTGGTCGACCTGTCTGGCTGCTCAGTTTCTCTCTTTGTGAATTTTTTTTCTGATATGTATTACAGAGCAGACAGTGAAGATTATGTGATTAATGCTTTGCATGGTATTTTGTGAATACGAAGTGCCATCTATCTTCGAGCTGAAACTGTTAGGAGCAATATATAAACATGAAGAGCGAAGATTCTGTTACAAATTTAGTATTAGCCCTTATCAAAACATTTTAATTCAAAAAACGTGAACTTGACTGTGTACAGATTTGTCTTCAGACCGCAGTATTTAAAAAGCACAGCTTTTAACCATGTCATACTGCAAATATTTTATGTTTAAAAATGAAGTTTGGATCATATAACATCTGGCTTGATTACATTTTTCAGTCTTTCCATCAGGTTTGCATTTTTATTTTAAAAAGTAGAAACTATCCCCATCAATGTCAAACTCTCAATATTTTGGGGGGGGGGGGGGCAGGGGGGTGGGGCAGGGAACTTTTTTTAAATTCAAGGGGAAAATAAATGGTGAACTTCCAGAATTTTCCCTTAAAAGAAAATTTCATTTTCCAATTCTTTGAAGTATTTAAATAATTGTCATGCCAGAACTGTCCTGTCTTACCATGACTGACAGCTGTCTGTACATGTAGGTGGAGCAGGTCTGTAGGGATTGTTTTCCAAGAGGCAAGGTGGGCCACTTTCAATGTTGCTCAGTGTGGAAATAAGCCCATCTGGTGCTGGAAGCAGCTTCTTTTTTATGTTCTGGCCATAACATATTTTAAAGCCAAAAGAATTGATTTTGCAACATAAGTTGTCTTTGTACCAGAGTGAAGGATATTCAATAAACAAATAACTGCTTATTTTTGTACAGTAAGAATTAGGGAACTGGAAGCTTATTCAATGGCCATTGGGATGGATTTCCTGGGTGTTACAGACATCACCGATTCTGCTCTTGAGGACTTCCACAAAGTTTTATTTGTTCATAAATATTCTAGTTCCTCTGTAGGTAGATTTCTTTATGCTTAAGCAGCTGCTCTAAGTATTTGTATGGAAGAAAGGAAACCTTCAGAGTAATGCCACTGGGCTTGAAGATTCATAATCAGTGTGGAATATTATAACGTGATGGCATTGCTCACCACGTGTCTCATTGCCTTTTCTGGGTAGAGGATTCCATTTTAAAACATTCTTTTCCATCTAGAGACTCATGTGTCTAGAAGAGTGTTTGACAGGGATTTTTTTCTTTTTGTGCTAAGGAAGGGTAAAGTGACAAGGAGATGCACACTAGAGATGTCAGTTCATAGCATCCTGGATCTGGAATTGCTAATGAAGTCTCTTCTGTGCCTCATAGAAGATGTGCCAGTGCATTTCAGCTTCAAGAGGATAGAAGTACAAAGCAGTCAAGGGTACCTTCCTTATCACATAAGAAGAGAGGTTAAAAATACAAAAGAATGAGACTGTAATTCTGAATGGGAATGTTCTATTATTCATAAAGTATTTTGTTTCTGTAGAGAATCATATTATGAGATGACATTCAGATCTTATTACTCCTTTTGTTACTGTTGTGCTATGCAGCTGTTCCACATTAGGGGGCTTCTCCTCCATTTGCTTTGTAGAACAATCCTTTTTCAGCATTTATTTGTATTTTTAGGGTGTGGTAAGGAAAGAAAATTTGTGCTTTCTTGGATTTTCGGCTATTTTAGGAACTATGCATTATTTCTTCCTGGGGCACTAAGCAATGTGATCGGATACAAGAAATTAATACCAGAATTGAAGATCAGAAATAGTAGTAAGAGACATATAAAGAAAAAAAATTTCTTCAAAGTGCTGATGTGCTATGCATTTATAACACTCTTCATATGTTGTACCACTATTCTGCATTTAAATTGTGTTACTTCAGGAGTAATACAAATGTTTTCCACAGCTCATTTGTATGCAGTGTAATAATTCTCCCTAACTTTGTGGTGCTTGTGTTCCAAGTGGGGAGCAGGAACTGCCCCTGTACACTTGTAAGATACCAATTAGTACAATTAGTACAATTTTCTGCAGAAAATTCTATTTTCCATTTCATCTTAATGTTATTTGTTTCTTCTCGATCTGGCACAGTGATTGCCCACTGTATACCTCAGTAGAAATTTGGATAAATACTTCTGAAATATAGCACCCTGCAAATCAGTACAAAATATAGATAATAGGTGGGTGGCTGATTTAGATTTTCTGTTCAGATCTTATCAAGCACTACAGAGAAAAATCGGAGCTATGTTTTTCCCCAAAAAACATACCTCAGATTTTTCTCTGTAGTGCTTGATATCAGCATTTGTAGTAGTGCTATTTCCAACAAACTCCTGTTTAATGCTGGGTAGAAAACAACACCACACTGCAATTCTGAGCAGCTCTGGTGAATAAAATATATGTAGTCTTAGACATGATTTCCTTCCCTGGAAAGGAAAGTGGCACTCTCTCCACAGTGCATCAGCTTAACAAATTCTCTGCGAGGGGCAAAGGCTGCAGCGCTTGGGACTGGGCAGAGGCTGGCACGGGAGGAGGCAGGAGCTGCAGCTTCTCATGCTCTGAGCTTCATTTGTGGTCCCACCCGAAAGCTGTTTGGATACAAGCAAAGCAAATCATGCATAAATGCATGATCGTGGGTACAAAATTGTGTAGACTGTAAGAACTAGAAGTAATAAAAAAGGCAGTCAAGGTGCTGTAAAACAAGAGCTCCTGGAAGCTTTTTCTTACATATGCGAGTGCACTTGGTTTTTGTCCCACAACAGCATATAATCTAACAATTGTGATCTCTATGTGACATTAATTAAATAGCCAATATTTACAATTTATCGAGCTAATGAAACAGACTATGATCTGACATGTGGGCTTTGGAACCAACAGGCTTCAAGAGCAAGAATTTCTATGCTGTATTATAAAAGTCTGAAGTTAGAAATTAAAAACCAATTTTGTAAGCAGGTGAGACATAAGGTAGGAAACACAGCCTGCATTTTGGCATGGACACTAGGAAATTTAAGGTACTGCAAGTTTGTGTTTGTTGGTTGTTTTTCAATGTGCGTTAGTGTTTAGAAAATCAAAGTCAAAAGTAGTACAGGAAGAGAAATATGCAATTTTCTCAGTCCTTGTGATCTCTATTAATAGCTTTCATCCCTGATGAGTGCTGGGATTTACATAACAGAGACAAACATACAAGAATCTCTGAATAAGAGCACAATATTCTCAATCTGCAGCCCTTTGAGAGCTCCATTCCAAAATAACAGGCACTAGACAAAACAAGCTCTCACTGCTTGCAGTGGGCCACAAGACCCTTGTTGTTTGCCACAATGTTTAATTTGTTTCTTTCTATCTCCTTGGCTGATAATTGGAATACTCAACCTATGACTTTTAATAAGCTGCCAGTCCCAAGGTTAATAGACTGAAGTTTTGTAGATGCTTTGACTCCTTCTGTTCAGAATAAATCGCCTGCAATAGGAAATGTAGATCAAGACCTCAGAAATCAAATTGACTAATTTTAGAAGAAAACGAGAGCCAGAGAGACTGTTATTTACAATTACTGTTTCTCTTTGCACATTTTATCTCTGTTTCTTTTTGTTAGATAAATGCCTATGCAGACAGATATATTTATCAATTTAGACATGTCTGTGTGGTTCCTGCAAATATATCTGCCATTCTGCTTCCTTGCCTTTGCTCCCTCGTTCTCCCCAAAGCTTTTTATCCCAGTGATTAAAAACATAGCTAGGTGTCTATGGCAATTTTCTAACTTTACGGGGGAAAGCTTTAATTATTTTCTAGAATTTAAATTATGATCTGTGACAAAATAATTAGGAAAAATCACAACCTGTTTCAAAGTTTCATGGGACTTTAAACGCTCAGTATTTTGTTGTAAATCAGAACTCAGACTGGTAGAAATGTGATGTGGGAAGGATAAGAACAGATTTTCCTGATAATGTTATTCTCCCACTTCTACGTGACAATGACTGAACAAGAATTACAAGTTAGGAACTTGAAATATTGCAAAATAATTTGGTACTCAGGAAAAAGACAGGCATTATTTTCTTGTTTGTTTTCAGTTGTTACATTTAGCATGTAGCTTACATTCTTAACCTTTTAAAGAGCTGACCATTAATGTTGACTGCTAATAAGACTCTGAAGGCTTTGATTTCCAGAAGAGTAGAGCAAATCTGATGTTGTGGCACTATTTAGAAGTTGTAAGCTTGGCTTTCATGACAAAATAACAGAGAGGTTGATTTAAGTTTAATTAATAATGCTGATGAAATTAAAAGAAGATGATGCTTATCACTGTGCATTTTGACCAAATAGTTCTTGTGGGACTGGCTGGGCAGACTTAAGTTTGATTTCAGGCTGTGCTGATAAAGTATCACTTGTCACTTCTGGTATTTCTGTCAGTGGGGATGAAGCACTGGACTGACTCTCACTGTTCAGCTTTGCAGACTATACAGACCAGGGGGAGACAAACAACAAAGAGAATTGTTTGCTAACACTGAGCACACCTGGACACAGTACCTAGTGTCAGTGTTAGAAATTAGGGCCCACTCCCAGATTTTTTGGTGCCTCTGTAGCCCACACTGCCTGCCTTCTGCTGTCCTGATACCCTGGGCTGTAATTGAAGTTCCTGACACTGCCACCGATTCTGCTTTCTGTTGTCAGCTGTTGCTCCACTAAAGTTTATGGCAGACAGGAATTGATGACTTTCCCATTTGCCTGGAGTCTGTCAGATCTGGGGCTCTGGGTCTTTGGAAGCCAGGGGCAGCCTTTCCTTGCTGAACAGAAAGCAGTCCTAGGGATGAAGCCAGGAGCCAGGCAGAGTCCCCTCAAACCTTGCTCTTCCTGGGGCAAGGTGGAATCTCCAACCTTGTTTGCTGGGCACCATTTCCCCTCACACACCTCACAGTTACTCATCCCTTTCCTTCACATGGCTCAGCCCTGGTCTCTGTCAGGCTGAGAAGAATCAGATGATTCCAGGAGGCAGTTTATCCTGGTTACCTGAGACAGCTGCCACAGGACAGGAAAATTGCATTCTAGAGAAGTCTTGCTTTTCCCCCCGAGGGCTGGCTATAAACTAGATTTATACACATTTAAACTATCCTAATATTTAGATGGCTAAAGTTAGGTGAAGTGAGAAAAAGGTGTAGTATGAAATGAGTGGGGGAGTTTAAGCCTCCCATATTTCTGTATTTAAGACCCAGAGAAAATTTTCCCTTGGTTCACCCCACAGCATCTATTGGATTCAAGAAGAGAAGAAATTTTTCTTTCTTAGCATCTTGAGAACTTTTGTCTGCAGGAAGCTGTCTGGGCTAGAAACATTTCTAAACCTGTGCTCTCAGGTCCTTCCCCTGCCCTCACTAACAGAAATAGCTTTGCCATTCCAAGTGCTACTGGGCAGCACTTGCAGCAGCTCTTGACTGTCTCACTGACTGCAAGAACAGCATTATCCGAGAAGAACCTACATCACCCAGATCCTTAGATGCCCATAACAATTCCTAGAGAATATCACTCAACAGGGACACCTAAATAAGAAATAAAAGATAGTTTACCTACTCCTGAAGTTGTGAGTTGCTTTCAAGTAGTGTCTAAAATTCAATGTCAGGTAACAGGCTTTAGGATTAACTGTTGGGACCCTGAAGGAATGGCAAGAAGACCTGGTTTTATTCTATTCACAGTTAGGCGCCTGGCTACTTGAAATGCTGCCCACGCACATGTGGCTTTACTCCAGAGTAACCCTCCATTGTGGAAAAGGCACCGCACACGTTTGTGTATCATCAGGAACACGGGGAGAATGATCCAAATAAAGGACTAACTAAGAAGCCTTTGACAGGGAACTGTACTTGCAAGTTATAATTTTCCCTCTGTTCTGATCCCCATGCAATTTATTCTGAAGTCATTATGTAAAGAAACTGCAGGCTTTCCGTCAGAAAGGCAGCTGTGAGCAGCGTTCATTAGAAAGGCAGAGAGAGTGACACCGAGGGTATTTGCCTGTCCTCCTCCTTTCCTCCCACAGAGAGCAGGAGCAAACGTGCCTGTGGCTGGCTCCTACCTTACACCTCTTGAAAGAAGATCCTTTGAAAGTCTCTTACACAAGTCTTCTGTAGAGAGCTAAATATGCAGATAGAAGTTAACTGAGTGCCCTGTGTACCACAGGATACTGGACTTTGGTGTTTATTCTATAAACACAGGAGCCCCTGGGAAGCAGCAGCTGATTTATGTGGAGCACTGGCAGCCAAACCAGAAAAGCCCTGGCCACTCTTATGGGCAGCACTGGGCCATGTTTGATGGTGCAAGTTTGGGGTACTTTTGACTGTTAGCATTTTGTGACAAGCTCCACAGCCTCGCTGCACAGGGCAGTTTAGAGTCATACAAGATGGCACTTTGGAGTGGTTTTTATTTCCCTTTATCCTCAGCTCACTGCTGGTCTCACGTGAGTGCCATTTCTTGCACCAATGCAGAGCTTCAAGTGTGAGCTGCTGTTGTGGCACAGCAAGTGATCTGCACTTCTAACAGGAGAAGAGCAAGAGGGACAGAGTTGTTCATGGGTTTGCAAAACAAAGGCAGGTCTGTGGCAAGGTGAGCACACGTCAGCATGTGGGGGCTTGCTGGTCCTCATTGCTAAACAGGAATAGTCCTTCCTTGAGCACAAGCTAAGTCCCTTGTATTCACTGAGAGCTGCTAGAATGTGTTTGTGTGGCTAGTGTGATTCAGCTGATGTGTGGTAGCTTTGTGTCCCTGGCAGTTTTGTAATTATTTGCTGTTTATATGTTATAAGAACTCTGCTAATGAACAAACATTGTATGGGTCAGGATTTAAAGGTTTTTTAAAACCCACATTTAGTCAGCCCTTGATGCTTGGTAGTAGGCAAGTCGCAGTCAGGTAGTGAGGTGGCAAGTTATGCTGCCCTGAAGCCATGTAGACTATGTGAAAATGTCCTACTTATGCAAATGAATCATAAAAAAGGACAGAGTCTGGCCTCCGGCACATTTAATAGCATTCTTAGACTTTGCCAGGCAAGTGTTGCTTCCTGCCTCATGGTTTTGATAGATGGAAAGTTACTGCTAATGCATTTTTAACTCTGAGTATTGTAGTGAAAATGTCACCGACTGAAATGCATTCTCTCTTCTACGTGTGCTGGCTCCCTTAACATGCCAAACACTGCTAAGCAGATAAAAGGTGTGTCTGCCACGAGATGAATCTACTCATTCTGCCCGGCTTATGGACTCCGTTCTTGCCGTGTCCTGCATTTCCCAAACTGATCCATCACAATCTGCATCCTCAGTGGTGCCAGAGCTCACCTGGACTCTTTGAGGGTTGGAGGTGACCAAGGTTGAGGAGAGCACAGCTCCAGGCTGTGGTGCTGTGTGGGCATGGGGATGCTGTGGCAATGGCACGACATGGCCTTTGGGGACAGAAGTGCCGTGCCCTGGCAGCTCCGAGCTTCCCTGGCACGGCCGGGCTGGGGTGGAGCTGCAGCTGCCCCCAGCCATGGCACTGCTCAGCCCAGCAGAGTGAGTGCCTGGGGCTGTGCTCTCCTCCGTGCTCTGCTTGCCATGCCTGACTTCATAAGAACATGGCCCTTCTTATTCAAAGCAGACAAACGTGTTTCCAACTGCATTTCCTGCAAAAAAATCCTCCATGGGGACTATTAAGAATTTACCCATGTTTATCTCCTTTCTTGGGCAAATGATGCAGTTAATTTTCCTGCATACCTATGATGTAAAGTATTATCTGCAGTCCACCCTTTTTCTGCTCAAGTCCTCACTTGTGTATCAGTTATGAAAATGTTTCATTTATAAAGACCTTTGCATCCTGGTTTAGAGCAGACATTGCAGATATTCATGATTTCCAGCACTGCCTGCTTTTTATTTAGCTGGAGTAGAGCCTGCTAGGTTGTGCTGTCATGCAGGGGCTCGTGGGGAGCAACTCTGGGCAAAGGCAGCTGATATGTAACTATTCAAACTTAAGTATTCACTGAAGCATTTTCTTGTCTGAGAGCTCTCAAATCTCAGGTATGTGATCTGTGTGCTGAAGCTGTGCCAACCAAATATTTACTATTACTCTATTGCTTCCTGAAAAATTTAGAGGCTTCACACATATTACTAAAAGTAGCATTTTTCAGAACAGACATCCCTGAAAGATGTGTTCTATTAGCAAAGTGGTTTGTTTTGCACTGTTATAATTAGGGTTCAACTCAGACAATGTTTTCTCAGTATCCACATGTTGTTTGAATAATTCAGCTATTAAGAATATTCTGAGCTGAACTCCGCTTTAATTCCAGCCAATTTATGAACCTTCATTCAAACACTCTACAAGATGTCACTGTTTCAAAATTAAAATAATTTGCCTTTCTAGTTACTGATTTCAAATATCTTCCTTCTGTTCATCTAGCATCCTTTGTTTAGGTATAAAGTACGAAGTGACAGAACAAGTTTTTGGCATTTTTGTCTGATGTAAATAGCTAAACTTTGGTTCTGATTTGCTTTTTTGCTCTCTTAAAATGAGTGCACATGGATTGGAGGGTTCACATTGCAAACACTACTGGGTTCTTTAGTGATCTGCAGCTGTGTTCTGCTGAGTTAGATTATGAAAGATTTTTAGCACAGTTTCTTTAGGAAATGGCGTTGATATGCTTGTGCTGCATATCTCTGTTTCGAACATATTCCTTATTTCTCCTCCTTCTGTGTTCCTGTCCCCAGTCTCTCATGCATGGTTTCTGAGCAGGGACTGTGCTTTGCTTAATCAGTGCAGGACCTCACTCCTTGCCTCAAGTTTAGTTTTTTGGGCCTGAAGGGATTGGTGTTTTATAGTGCAGATAAAAAAAAAAAACAAAAACCCAACAAACTGATGTTGATAACAAACCATCTGCCTTGTCTGCCTTCAAACCAAGAGGAAAACTGGATTCAGATCCAAGCATCCCCTGGAGCTTTGAACCCACTGACCAGCTTTGCCAGGGAAGTGGTTTTCAGAGGGGAAGGGGGATGTGTTCAGCAGGTGAGGTGTTTGGGTGCAGGAGGCAGACTCCGAGCACCCTGTCTCATCTCCCTGGTTCCCTCAGGGAGGGCTGGAAGCACAGACTGACAGCAGGAAACCACAGGTCCTTAGAAATGGGAACCAGCAGAGAGGAGATGAGCCACAGTTTGCAACCAACCTTTGAAATGCAATCCAGAGCCAGACTGCTCCGTTTAAGCCTTCCTTGAATTTGCTAATAAACCAAATTTGGAGGAATTCTTTCTCACTATGAGGAAAAAGATCATTTTAGTAATCTTTTAAGAAAGTCCTTGTTCCTTGGCCTGAAATTCCACAATAAGTGGTACTTCGGAGGAGGGTCTAACCTTTAAGTGAAACCGAGCCTGTAGTAATTTTTAGGAGCAGTGCGTACCCACTGAATTGTGAAAAATACAGGGATTACTATAGGGGTCTTAAACCTTAGGGAAACACTTTGGACTTCTATAGGCGGTTTAATCTAATCTAAAGGGTGAGCATGGTTCTAAATGTATTTTCTGGTGAGCTCTGTACTCCTAGAAGCAGTAGAGAAAATTGCTTGACCAGCTAATGGGATTAGCCAACCACATTCAAAGGTTTACAGTCCACTGTGGAGTATCTAATTGAGTAAGATGGATATTTCTAATATTCATTGCTTTAATTTTTATGTTTTATTAAAGTATGAAAGGCTCAGTGGCTGCTTGGAAGATAGCTGGAAGGTCTCCTGAGGGAGGGATTGTTTAGGGTAAAATAAACCAGGAAGATACTAAAAAGAGGCAGAGAAGAAAATGTTCTGAAAGCTTCTATTGTACTAGGGGTGTTTTTGCATCTATACAAATTACTCAAGTGGACAGTGTTACCTTACTGTGATGCTGTCATTGATGAGGGAGGAAATTGTGACTTGCTTAAGAAGCTAGAATAAAGGCTTATGGAAATAATAATTCTTGTTAGAATTATCTGAAAATGCAGCTGCTTTTCCCTATTTGCAGCTGTTGTAGTGCTTGGGAGAAGACACAAAATGCAAGGACCGCAGGCTGAATCTCCCTGTGTGGGATTGCAGCAGCTGTAGAAGGATGCTTCTCGCTGTCCTTTCTCCCTTTCCACCATGTCTTCTCTGTGACGTTGGTGTCTCAACAAAACGTGGGTGTAAATGCATCCCCATGTCCTTTCTGTCCCCGGCCCAAGTGCCAGCTGGGGGTGCAGGTGACAATGTCAGTGTTTCTGCAGGGCATGGCACCGATGGTGCTGTGCTGCCTGAAGGAGCCTGGAGTGCAGGCTCCCAGCAAAGCTGCCAGTTCCCCACCTCAGCCAGACCGTCTGACATTGATACCAGACTGATACCAAGCCCTGAACTGTCAGACCTCCGGTCTGAGTTATTTTCAGTCTTTTCCAGTTCAGTAAGCTGTCAAGGGTAGCACCCGTTCGGACAGGGACGGCTGTGAGCAGAGAGAGGCAAACCCCGCACACAGAGCGTTTCTCAGTGCTGAGAGCAGTGTCCAGAGGGGAATCAAACCTTCCCCAGTGCAGTGGGGATGGCCAGAGCTCTGGGGAGTCACGGCAGACCTGCAGGGCGAGGGGACTTCTGGCAATTGGCTCTCTCTGTGCACTCCCAAACCTTTAGGGTGGGAGAGCCAGAGCTCTGTGCGTGCGCTGAGGCACTTCTTGCTCAGCTCTGAACGAGGGAGGCTCCCGGTGAGGGAGAGGGCACACAGAAATGTACATTTGACAGCATCTCCAGGGGTACATTATCCAAGTAAGGATGGGAACAATCGTGCTACAGGCCTTAGGAGAGAAAGAAACGGATTTGAACAAAATCTGTAAGATACTGCCAGCCTTAACAGCATAAGAAGTCATCCTGATAATG
Source organism: Acanthiza pusilla (assembly GCA_036630365.1). NCBI lineage: Eukaryota > Metazoa > Chordata > Aves > Passeriformes > Acanthizidae > Acanthiza > Acanthiza pusilla. The sequence goes on from JAXCHO010000001.1 coordinate 8,389,925, forward strand.
AACATCCAGAAGGTTGCAAAGATAGTGGGGAATTAACCCCATTAACTTGAAAGGGGAAACAAAAGCATGTGTCAATAAATATTTACTCTCCTTCTGGTATTTGAAAGTGTTCTTACTTGCACAGCAAACAAATCATTTCTGTGGGGTTTTGTAGAAGTAATATTAATATTAACTTTGTGTCTTTGTTGCTTTATTTTATTTCTTTGAAACAAGTAGTAAATTTACCACTGCAAAATTGAGATTTTTTTTTTCAGTTGTAAAATTTATCTCAGCTCATTTGTCATGAAAATTTGCCCCTTAGGACTAGTTTGAACAGTATCCCAGGTGTTTAATGTTGTTCACCTAATGAAGGCACAACTCATGAAAACAACTATTGAACTGTGGTACACTTCATGAATACTGAGGAGGCATTCAAATTTAAAATGCATGTAGTAGTAACTGGGTCTATAAACTGCTGCTCCTGAAGCCTCGATGGTGGATGCATATTTCTCCAAATGAACGTTTTTCACTCGCATGTTTTTCTATTTACAAAGGCACTTTGTAGATCTCCATTTAGCTTCATCAAGCTGCAGAGAGTACAGTTATAATTAGTTTGGCCATGGAGGACTTGGCAGATTTTTTTCTGAAATACTCTAGCTCATAACATGCCTTAGTAGTCACATTTCTGTCCTCTTAAATAAGAGGAAATGAATCGTAGTTGGATGCAAATAATGTAGGAAAAGAGGTAAAGAGCAAAGAAAGAAGGCTTTTATATCCAGGTGTGAGGGCCTGCTGTGCATCACGCTTTGTTAAAAGAGCACATTGTATGAAGAGGAGGCAGGAATATGGGTGGATTAGGAGAAACCTGCTGAAATGTGTCCAAAAGGAGTTTTAAAAAAAGAAAAAGCCTGACCCAGTTGCACCCCTGAGAGAGGAAGGGAACCAAATAAAGGGATCTGTGTAGACAGTGAGCACCACAGGAACAGCTTCTGCCAAGGCAGAACAGGAGATCTCCTGCACAAATGTGCCGTTGAGATGCTCCTGCAAGGCTGGAGGTTCTGGGTAGAGCCTACACCTGGTGTGCCTACCCCAGAGATGTCTTGGGGTGAAGCTGCTGTTGAAATGAGATGTCACCCTCACTACAGGGGAGCTGCAGCTCTGTCAGTCAGAGCCTGAAAAAGCAAAGTCTGTCTTCTAGGTAGCTGAAGTGAAATAGTTGTTGATGTCTGCCACCCTGATGACAATCCCACTTTTCCTTTGTTCCTTTTTTTATTTTTTTTAAGCTTCATTTTGCAGTGCCTGGCCCACAGGCAGGGGGATTTTGCTCTCTTCTCTGAGCTGATGTTGCTTAGCTCTACTGAAAATGCATATCTGCATTTGCCAGACGTAAATCATTGTTCTTGACAGATTATGCAACTTGGATTATAAAAATCCAACATTTTCCTCTTTCTGTCTGAAAATTTGCAACTTGCCAACACAGTGGGAGGCATTAGTGTTCTCATTTAATTCTCAGAATTAAACATATTTGCAAATTTAGACTGGCCAAAAGTAAGAGTTCTGTTCTGAGAAAAAATGGTTGATGTGCTTCTATCTGTTGTTGCTGAAATGGCTGTTGAATTTCTCATTAAAAATCAATGTGAGTGTGTAACACAGCACAGCACAGTCAGGATACTCGTAACAGCAGACAGATCTCTCTGCAGAATTACCAGGCTCCAAATAAATGCTCGGATGCCCACATTGTTGACTGATCCGAGATCACTTAGAGTCTGGAATCTTTTCATTTTTCTTTTATTTTATTTTTAACTAGTAATTGTTTTGTAACCCTGAAAAATATTTGCTTGTGAACCAACACTAACTGCAGCAGGAAAATAAAAAAGAATGCCAGATAGCTCTGCTCTTCAACTTTTACTGTATCCCAAAATAGCTCTAGACCTCATTCTGTTTTGAGATCTGCAGTGCACATCTCTGCTCTGATATGCTGCTCTCTGTCCTGTATTTTTAGTGAAACCAGTAGGAGTTCGGAGTATGTGGAACTGCAGAATCCTCGATCTTCCTTGCTGACCTGAGACTAGATTTTCTTTCTGTGTTTGAAATGGATGTGCTGCTGTGATATTAAAAATGACTGTGAAAAATTCCATTCTTGTTGCAGCCAGATGGTCAGTGTTTTGCATTTAGCCTTTTGTGTTTCCACTTGAAGAGCAAAGATGAACTCCTGATTTTGGGGATTTATTTTACTTTTGTTTTTATATTGAGGCTGCCTTGTATGAATACTGTAGATTCACTCTGTGGTGTCACCTCTGCCATGGTCCCTGTGGCTGAGATACAAGCAGATTTTTATTTAGAGAGCCTGAACTATCAGATTTTGGTAAATGATGTGCCTTATGTGTTGAAATGGTGAAAAGTGAAATGGTGAGTTGGTGAAGAAGTCTTACTTGCAGATCAAATTTCTTAGCTGTTGTGCTTGAAAGCCAGACACTTAACATCATTTTAATGCAGTTTTTGTGTTTGAATTAATATAATAAATGTCAATGTTGAATAGCATAAGGTCATATTTTACTACTTTGACCACAAGTGCAATCTTCCAGGATTCAGTTTTATTACTATTATAACAGTCACGCTGGAGAAGGTCACCAATATATCTTTCAATATGAGGTAACATATGAAGGAATAGTTTATACCAACTTTATTCTCTGCAATGTGCCGTGAGCTGTACCGACGAAGATCTGCCTGGGATGTATTCCGTGTGACTCTGGAGCTGCTGTAATGGTGTGTTGCTTATGCTCATTAGGGCCTTAGTCTTTGCAAAGAAATGAACCTTTGAGGTTTGTACTCTGCTACTTCAAAAGAAAAAGGGCATTTTCTTCAGCAGTATAGATGTTTAGTCTGAAAAGCACAGCTATACACCACACAGCACGATGAAAATGATCTGGCTTTTGCATACATACACTTTGGTTGAACAACAACAGTCCCCAGCAGCGCCAGATTTCAAAGGTAAATACATCAAGAGTGTGTATCAAAACTTGCGTGCACCCTGTCTGCTTATAGAGAGACTACACTGATCTTTAAAGCTGAGGTAATTGGACACCTACCTGCATATTTACATTGCCTGACACGGTGTTACAATTGCTTTTTTTTTGTGGCTTCCAAGGTGCATTTGTACAAGATGCAATACATATACTTGATTTTTCTTTTGAGTGAAGGGCTGTGCTCCAAGTGAGGCTGTCTCTGTTGCCCTCCATGGAAGCTCTAGCACTACTGATTTTCTTCTGTTTGGGTTTTATCCTGGTTTGTTTTTTTAAAGAATTTTAAATGAGTTTTTATCATCTGAGGATGGAATGCTACACAACTTATTAACTTGTATATCTTACTTCCTTAGAGAAAAGTCACCAGTTTTTGTGGAAATTGAGAGTGGAAAAAAAATGCAGGGGTTAAAAGGTTTAGCAACATCTAGTGCTGTACTGAATTATGTAAGGCAAAAATATTAAGCAATAATATATTTCTTATTGCACATAGCCTGTTTGGGGATTATGTGCAGCAGGATGTATGGATCCCAGGCTCCTTTCTTTACTTTTTGGAGGGGCTTTAAAGCATTCTTGTAGCTAAAAAAGTTGTTACCTTGGAAAACTTTTTTTTGGGTTTTTTTTTTGGGTTGTTGTTGTTGTATCTCAAGGGTTAGCATTACTGAACGGTAAAACTATTTTGTAAAGCTGAAGTCCCCAAACAGTTTCTACTTTGTGTGATTTTGGAGTGCACAACAAACAGTATCAGCGTGCTGCTCCTGCTGTCAGTCAAGATCTCCTGTAGCTGTTGCAGAAGATTTGTGCATCCCATGCCAGAGGAGCTGGGTTTCAAATCTTGTTTGACAGCTCTGGAGGGGCCTGTGCTGTGCATGCAGCTATTTTTGCAGTGAAAGCTACATAATGTGGAATGTTAGATACTTCAGGTGTGTTTTGCTGAGGGCAGGGTTTGTGCTGGGAGCTCCCTGAGGTGAGACATGCAAGGTGAGGGCTGTCCCACCCTTCTGCATCCTCCCGGAGCGATCCCCGTGCGCTTCCACCTCACAGGTGTTATGGGAGGAGAGGGCTGCAAATGTCTCAGCTGCTCAGCCCAGCCTCCGGTCCATCAGCGTTAAGCCATGTTGCAGAAAAACATCTTGAAATCCTTCTCCTTGAGGAATCTGAATCAAGGTAAATAATTTTCTTGACATCTGCTTCTGCAATGTTTTGCTTGCCATTATGTGCAGATGTATTCTATTGCATTGCGCTTGCCAGTGTGGGAACATTTTGTTCTCTGATGTATTCAAAATTATGTTTAATGACTCTAGCCTTTACCTATTAGGACTTTTATTTCTGGAAGATCTTTATAGCATGCAAACAGAGGAAGCAGGTGTGTATGTGCAGGCACATAAGCACATAAGCTAAACCTCCAAGAGAGCTTTTTTGTTGTTGGTAAGTTTGGGGGTTTTTTTGATAGATCAGTGGTGGTCTCAGAAATGTCATCCTCTAAAACATATTTGTGTGGCTATCTGAGTTAAGACAAGAAAATATTTTTTAAAAAATTCTATTTTAAGATGTTCATTACTCTAGCAATCTCTCCTGCTTTGTTAAAACTGATTTCCTTTTGTCCTGTAGGTTGTCCTAGAGAACACTTGGGGAGATTGGAGATGTTTTGATATCGGAGTTCTGAACAAGGAAATACAATTTGAGTTTCAATGCACGTACACATCTATATATCTATAGCTTACACAAGTTTAAAGGAAATCAATTAGCAATTGACTATTGCAGAGCAATGGCGATAGCATCTGGAAGTGGGGATAGTTTCTGAAGTCTGAGCAAGGCTTTTGAATGTTCCAGTACTTTTTGAGGGCAAAATTGTTGAGGGAGGAGAAAGCTCCTCCTTGCAGGATTTCATTATTTTAGGATTTCTGTAAGTGCAGGTAAAAATGCAGAGGTGTAATTTGTCACCGAACGTTTCCAAATCAAAAATCTGTAAGACGGAGTTGCTCTCAAGGTGTTCTCTAAGTGCCCCCATGGCTTCGAGCTCTGTCTGCTCCTGTTGACCTCTCAAGTGTGCTGCAAGGCTCATCCCTTCCCTGGGGCTCAAGGAGGGAGGCCTGGCCACCAGATGTAATCCATGATGCTTCTTTTCTGCTCACTCCTGGCTGGCTGGAAGGGCCAGGCAAAACTGTCCAAGATGCCCAAGGGCAAACACACTCTTCTGAACAAACTGAAAGAAAATTAAAGCGTGTAAAACAAAACGAGTCAGACCATTCTTTCTCAACAGCAGAGTTTGCTTTTAGCTCTGTTCAAACATTGGTTTCCCAATCCTCCTCCCACTGGAAAACATTAAATTATTATAAGTAATACTGAGTGTTTCATGCATTTTGTAGTACCTCAGGTCATAGAGGTTGCCGGTAAGTGCAGTGTTTTACTTCCAAGTGGGGGCCTCTTGATGTCTTGGCTGCTGCCACTGGAGGTTTAGGTGTCAGACTTGTGCTACATGTGTGGTGTCAGCTCTGCCTCTGAGCACAAGCTACAGCTCCATTTCCAAGCCTCCTAATTGCTATTAAAGGAGACAGCAGCAACCTCGCAGCTGGCATCTCATTTCATCAAAGCAGTGATAAACTATATTCAAAAAAACCTCCTCTCACTTCAGAATCCTTTAGTTTTGGTGACAAATGTTGGGGTATATTTGCATACAAATCACTTTCTTCCAGGAAAAGGCTGATTTTTTGTTGTTGTTGTTGTTTTTTTAATGCTTTCTAAACATAGTTTGTCTGAAAGTTTTATGAGGCAGTCCTCTTTTTTTTTTTTTTTTCATACACAGCCTGATGAGCTCCTTCTGGAACAGAAGATACTGAAACAACACTAAATTGCTTGTTGGTTCCTCTTTTGAGGACAGCCTAAGCATGTTTTGCTATAGAACAATTTTTCTTGCCTCTTACAATTCTTTGGCTTCTCATCTCCATTCATAACTTTGCTTATCTTGCACATATAAATTAGTAGTACGAATATAATTGGATCTGGCATCATGGCTGCAAGGGATTTTAAAAATTGTTCACTATTGGTTTAACTTTTTTTTTTTTTTCCAAGTTTGGTTTAAAAGGTTGGGGGTTTTATTCATTACCTTTTCATTCCAATCAACTGTCCTAAGAAAGCGGCAGTCAAACGGAAATTTTATTTACTCCTTCTGATGGGAAATATGGTTTAAGAGAGTTTAATTCTCTCATACTGAAAATCTACCCTGTAGAAGCACTTTTATCTCTTGATGACTGGTTGCATGGCAAAAACATCTCAGCCTAATCTATCCTATTCTTGGACACCATTTTATCTCCTCTGCAATCGAATTTGTCTGTAGTGGAACCAACATTCTTTTTATCACCCAAGGTCTGATCTTCAAGCTTTCACCTTCAAAAGCACAGCCATCCTTAGGCAGACTGGTAGCTCAGAATGATTTATAACTGAGGAGAACTTTGAAGTTCCTATAAATAACCAAAAAAAGCAGTGTTTTCTGCCTTTTTTAGTTATGCTGCTGTTTGCTTGCTTATGCTTAGGCATCTCTTGTGCCTTCCATTCTGTATCAGTGACATGCAGCCAGGAATGACTGTGCCACCAGTTTCTGAGTGGCCTGATAAGAATCCTAAGATAGCAATGTGAAGCCCAAGGAAAAATGATTCTCGAGTGTTTTTCACACCAGTGGTGAGGATCAGCATGGGGCTGCATGTGAAATGCAGACAGGCACATTCAAGGGGACTCTGCAGAGAGCATGTTTAATTTCCAGAGCAACAGGTCTGCACATCACTTTTGCGAGTCTGAGCTCTCCAGCTGCACACAGCCATCGCTGCCGTGTTGGGAGGTCGCTGAGTGATTCACATCCAGCAGCTTTAGCAAGAGGAAGCTGAACAAATGACAGTGGAGATGCTTTCATTTGGAGGAAAACCAAATGTTGCCGCTCTTTCAGCCCCTAGATATGGGATATCTACTTTGTGACCTTCAGAAAGAGAAAGAAATTCACATTTCTCAGCAAGATGGCTTTGATGGTTGTCATAAACCCCCAAGATATGCTGTGTGCTTGTAATTTAAGGAAGAAACAGAGATCTGGAAATTCATTTGCAGATAAAAAATTCAACATCAATTTTCTCCCTCCCATCCAGGATGCAGTTGGAATACTGTCATCTTTCTTTGTTGGATTTTTTCTTTGTTGGTTTGATTGTTTGTTTGATTTTTTGGCATATATTTACTTTCTCTTTTAACACTGATAGCATGATAGCATGTCAGATTTAAACTATTTTTTTCTTCCCTCCAGGGAACTGTCTACTGGCAGTAAGTGCAGTGACATATTGTTATCAGCTTGTATTACGGTAACACAGAGAGTTCCAAACCAAGAGATCACAGCCCAAATCTTTGGGGATATGTAGACATGCTGTGAAGTTCTAACAGCTACTCAGATCTTGCTCCAGTGAGACTTTTAGGCCTGTGATTGACTTGGAGTGCACAGGGATCTTGCAGATTTCCCCACTGGCTCCAGCAGTGGAAAGGGAAATATCTACTATTGAGGGTGAGGTAGAATGGAAGGGTTGAAGGGCCATAAAATCAGATGCTTGCCTTAGTGGATCTCAGCCTAAAGTTTCTGAAAACCTCAAATCCAGTCCTCACACTGTACAGCACTTATAGGGAGCTACACACAGGTATTGAGATTCATACAGATGTTTCCATCTGGACCTATGCAATAAACTGCAGAAGGGAGTCGGAGGAGAGCAGGTTTAAGTCTCTACTGAGCAGAAAATCACAGCTGGAAACACAGATTTCACCTCTGCAAGCATCCTTCCATATCCCTTGTACAGCTGATTTTTTGTTAATCCTCCCATACCCCTTGTACAGCTGATTTTTTGTTGATCTCACAGTTACAAGACACTCAGGGTCTCCCCTTGCTGGTAATGTGACACCACCCATTTGCTTTGGAGCATTTGTTTTTCCCAGAAGTGACCCTGCACTAGGCATGAACATCCTTGGCTGCTTCCAACAGTATCAACAGAGGAAGAAAACATCAGTGGCTTTTACAAGCAACTGCTGCTGTACAGGAGATCATTTTCAGACTTGGCCCCTCAAGAATGTGTGCATTTCTGTGGCTCTCCACGAAGGCTGACCGAGACTGGCACAGGAGGATCTGCGTGCATCTTTCGTGGAGGTGATGGGCTGATGTGGAAGTGCTCCTGAGGGCAGAAAGGCAGCCCAGCCCCTGCTGCACACAGCCCTGCAGGGATTCTGTGGCGCTGCATGTGATGGGATTTGGCCCTCAGGGAGTGGGAGAGGGCAGAGGAGAGGGGGGAGATGCCTTCTCCCCCTTCTCTTCCTTGAGCACCTGTTAAGGAGCTAAGCGCACGCTGGTTCTGGATTTGCATGCAAATCATTATAATGACAGACTGTGACAATAAAAAGAGCCATGAAAATAGATCATGTAAAGAAGTCCTGGATTAAAAATCCCCTGGTACACTGGGACATGATAAAACTCCACTAAGTCAATAATCTGTGCATTAAGAACTCCTCTGGTTATGTAAAGGAACTAAAACAGTCTGTTTTTCTCAGTGAGCCAGAGGAAGCAGTAGCTTGAGTATGTAATAGGATGATAAAGAGTGCTTGCTTTTCAGTAGCCCTTACAGTCTAACTTGATTTACAGATCAGATCTCTGCTGCTGACAGTAGAAAGACTGTAATGATGCCAATGACCGTGTCTAAGAGAGTCTCAGTTGTGTCTTTATTCCAAGTCCACGGAAAGGAAATAATAAAAACAGATAATCACATTAAAGTAATGGTTTCAGATGACACTCATGCAAAATAAGGTTATTCAGAGTTAAGCTGCTAGTTTGTCTTCTTCATTCCCATGTTCTTGAATATTGCAGGAGTCCTGGATGAGGGTATGAATTTATGTACCGTGCGTGGCGTAGCAATTCAGCAGAGCCGGGAACAATGCGCATTAATGACAATAATGGCATTAGAACAGCATCTTCAGAGGCAGTCATGACACAGGGCCCTGTTGTCCTTATCCAAGAGAGCTTATTATGCAAGTGAAAACCAGGCAGGAGACCTACTTTCTGATTCCCTTCTCCTTTATAGCTTTCATTGTCTCGGGTGCTTTGTAAGCTGTGTTTTACTGTCTCTGCTTGAGTTTTATTTTGTGTTAAAAGAAGTGCTTTGTACAGATAGTTTCATGTCGAAGATGTACTCTACATCTGTTTTACATTTTCTCAGCCCTTAAGTATGACTTTCTCAAAACCGACTCCCCTGGCAGGTGAGGAAAAATGCACCTTTGGGAGCATTTTGTCCTGACACACGCACTCTCTGTGAACCTTCTCATCGACACCGAGCTTTTTGTGTTAAAGCAGGTATGAAATAAGTTGTCAAAATTAAGTAGCTAAAGAACAGTGGTTTAAAATAATTTCTTTTCATGCTGAGCTGCCTCTTAGTCTCTGCTTAAATGCTGTGCAGGGTCTTTGATATTTCCACCCCACCTTTCTCTCTACTGCAGCTGAGGGCTGATTCCCTGCTTAGCAGAGCTCGTTTTAATCCCTGGAGATGTAAACTGCAGCAGAGACTACTGCTCTATCCCTTTTCCTTTTGAAGCACCTCTGTCAGCCGCCCTTACCTTTCCCTCGTTTACCCTTTCAGTGTCCTTGTCACCCCACTATTAATGTTTGTAGGGGTCACAGGCTGTCTCCTGACTCGGAGGGGTCTGTGTGCCCCTGGGCTTCACCGGTGAGTGCTGCAGAGCTCCCCAGGATGTTAGCAGCGCTGCTTTAATAGTCCTACTAAACATCAACGAAATTTGCATTTACAAAACCAGTAATCAACTCTCTTACTTGCAAAGTCATCTCTCTACTACCTCCACTTCAGCAGTGCATTGGCCAGAGCAGTAGAGATACACATCCATTTTCATGGACTTTGCCGTTTTAAACATTCAAAGGAACTGATGAAAATGCACGGGGACATTTATCACATCAAAGATGTGATATTGCAGGGCAGAGATATTATGATTTGCCTCTCTGTCATGTGAGTGTGCTGAACAGCTTTTTCACAAGGGAGACAGAAGATTCTCTGGCTTTTTGGACTGTTCCTAAAGATGCTGATGCTTTTACAGAAGGCTAAGCCATTCCTGCAAGGCATGCAGTAATTTAGGCTACTAAATCCACCCTACTCTCATGGAATTGTTTCCTGGAACAGCATAGCCTATCCCCTTGCTTTAGAAGCAATTTCAGTAGCTAACTATGCAAAATATGCCATGAGCACTTCCAGTTTAAGACAAACAGAGCTCTGCATTGACTTTCATTGGAGCAATTTTCTGAATGCCCTAACAGAACCAGGTAGAAAACCAATCCTGAGAAATTAATGGGGATCAGGTGGTTTAGTCCATTAAAAACTTTGAAAAGCCCAGCGTACATTACAATATTCTTTGAGGAATACGCTTAATGTAAGATAGCCTGAATTATCCAAATTCAGTTTTCCAAAACTCCCTGTTATTCATGTTTCTCATTATCTATAAATTACATTCAAAATTACCTTAATTACCTGAAACCTTGGTTATCCAAACATATTCATTGTCCCCTGTGATACTCTGGTAATTGATCTTGTACTGCATTGCTCCAGCTGATGCTTCACTGGTTACGGAATGAAGCTCAGTTGATCTGCCACGTGCTGCTCCAGGTTTGTCGTTTTCTGTGCTGCTTAGCCAAAACTTAATGCAAAGATACAGAAAGTACAAGGAAACCTCTTGATCATCTGCATTTTTAGGTGTTTGGAGAAAGGAGAGCTGTTACCAGCTTCTCCAGCACCAGGTCCAACAGAACCTTCCCTGAGATAACTTAATTCTGGGAAAACAGAAGAGGATGAAATGAAACTTCCTAAGCAGCAAAGTACTTCAACACAGCCATAAAGATCTCGCTTTTCCACTTCCAAATCCACTGATTTACTCTGGTCAAACCAATTTGCCTTCAAAATTAGGTGAGAGAAATCCCAGGGAGATTCACCAAATATTAATCTAATTAGTTTATTACTTTCACCCACTGTAGATGCCCAGAACAGAAAAAAGACTTCCAGGTAGCATAGACAACAATGGCAATAATGCTTATGGTTTGTTCAGAACCTTAATTCCGAGCACATTCAGTGATATCTTTCTACCAAATAAAATCTTGTTCCTAGTAAAACTTACTGCTTGGAATATGGCATCCAATAAATTTCAAGAAAGTAAATTTGTCATAACTAATATTTAGTAATTAATTATTCCCTCATTATAGCTCCTGAATCATGAGCTAGAATATAGCTTCATAATGATCACATTAGTTTTGGAATATGATGGTGCTGCAGCCTTAATTAAGACCAAATGCTGAAGCATTTTCTCACAAGTTATTTTTTATTCTCAGGTGGAGGGGTTGGATCATGAGCTCACTCTCTCTGTTTGAAATGAGGCATTGCAGTGGTGTTTTTCAATTCCAGCAGGGTTATTTTGGTAAATTGAATCCAGTGCAGTTTTCTGGTGGTGCAGGTCATTTGGACAAGACTTGTAGCTGCTGAGCAGCTTTCCATGCACATATTATTTGCTATGACAAATGCCTTTGCTCCAGTGTTTAGGCCAAAACCCCACTCTTTGAGTGATGCACCCCAAATGTTGTTTGGTCTCTGCTGTCAGCTTCAGGCGTGGCTGTTTATTTCGGTGGTCTCATACATTTATAATTGCTATAGGTGCATCAATAGCTTCATGTAATTATGACCAGTTTTGTCATCTATTTAGAAAAAGGATATATCATCTGGAGCAATAAAGATGTAGTTCTTAGATGGAATCTGTTGCTGTGCAGCAGAATTTCTTTACAGGATCTCAGAGCATCACAGCAGTTGTAGATGAAGTCCTTCTATATTGGGACTTCTGCATTTCTATTTTGGTTATTGCTTTTGGACCTTCCAAGGTCAAAATGTGAATTTTGTGACTCTAAGAATGTGGTCATGATTCCTGTTACAAATGCAAATTTAGGTCTTGAGTAAATTCCCACCAAGTAAGGCTTGGATCAGAGGTGTTTCTGAGCCACAAACTCTCCCACAGCTGCTCTCACCGTGGTTCCACTTAGGCACCTGCTACTGCCCGAGGCTTCCCCCAAGGCCAGGAGCCAGCAGAAAAGCACAAATCCTGCAGTAAAATAGTTTTAGTTGACCTACTTGACATACCCTAAAGGCATTTAAAGGGAATATCAAATATACAAAAGACTTGTTTAAATGAAAAGTGCGCAGTTCTGAATGTCGCCTCTCCCCGCTGTGGCCCTGTGTCTTGTGGAGTCACTGTACTCTGTGTGGCACTGCTTTTTACTGTGCTTGTGCCATCTAGCAAGATTTAGACTGTAAGCTGTACCTATATTTAAATTAGATGTATTGACTTTTAAAAGTAAAATAATGTTTATTGTTCGTTTCTTGAAACTATTGCATGTTTTGCTGACATGAAAAGTTATTTTAAGTAGTTTCAGCGGGGTGAGGAGATGAAGTAGAATGAAAGCCTCTCTGTATAAAAGCTGCAATGTGGTCTTCAAAGCGTGCACTTATCATAGTGTGGAGAGATCCATGTCAAAGATATGCAGTGGTTGCTCTTGGTTCTAGTGGAACCACTAATTCTCTGATTGATGGCATAAATCTGGTCTTCTGCATTAGTCTAAACATCTTCTGTGCTGCCTTATCAAGATCAAATTACTTAGATAATTTGTCTTATCTTAATGACTTTTTTTATTAATGCTAAGATGTGGCAGAGCAATATAAATAAAAAAAAAGCGGTGTGTGGGTTTATTAGTCTGAAGCAATTTTTAAGTTTTTATTGTAACTTTATTGCATTTGCATTGGTTCCTAATCATCTTTATTGTTCAGAGCTATGTTTTTTCCCAAACTAGCAAACTCTGTGATGTACTATTTCCCGTATTGTACCAAAGCAGTCCCCTTAAATGTATTTAAATACAGTTCTACATGAAAAATCCACTGAAGAGTTCTCCTCCACGTTTTCCTATTATGAGATGCTCACTCTTAATCCAAACAGCCTCTACAGATTTCCTTCCTAAAGTCAGTCACTCCATCTTATTGAATAAGGCTTGTTCTGGGCTGAGGGAAGCGTCAGGTTTTGCATTGCTACAGTTTTATGGATGTCCTAGTTCTGTGGCTTTACTGGGAACTGAATGGGTGCCTTGACATATTGTTGTTGTAATGAAGCAGAATATGCATTTGATTAATTTTTAAAGGCTTTTTGATGCCCTCTGTGTGTACGTGCATGTGCTATTTCAGTGTTCGCTTCCTTTTTAACTCCTCCTACAGGCAGCATCTGTGGAACCATTATTGTTTTCCTCACATAGAGAAATTGCTCCCATAGCCTTCAAAATGTGAAGAATTGTTCAAGGGCAGAAAAAAGATAAATGACTGGCAGTTGTTTTTCAGTTATATTAATTTTATTAGTCATGCATTCTCCTGTGTTTTTTCGGAGCTCTGGGACTTCTTTCTCTTAGCAATTAGAGCTTTTGAACAAAGAAAACTTCTGCTTAGATGCAATGATGAATTTAATACCCCTGCCCACACTCCTCAGCTGAATCTGGGGACATTGTGGCGAGTTTTAATACCTGAAGCTTTATCTGAGTGATTCTCTCTGCTTGGGGCACTTGATGCAAATTCATGTAAAACAGTGTAAGGAAAGAATAATCCCTCCCGCCGCCCCCCACGGCGCATTATTTCTGCATTCCCCTCAGCTTAGGGATGTGCGGAAGGGCTCTTTCATACAGACACATGAAATAGTTGGAAATAATCATTTATTACAGTTTTCTGCAGCTGGTTCCTCCAGCCCCAGAGCTCCCAGCACCCACCCCAAGGCATTGCCCACCCTCCTGAGTGAGGGCTGAGCTGGCCCTGAGCAGCCCAGGGACACCATCGCTGCACGTCCATCAAGTTCTTCCTGCTGGTACCAAGAGGTGGTGGCAGCATCTAATCTGTGCTAATCCTAAAATGAGCACAGCCCTGATTTCCAAGGCAGGAATCCCTGGTGAGAGCTGCTCTGTGAGTGATTGGGCTGTTTTCAGCCTGGAGGGAGAGCAGAGGCTGCTGTGCTCTGAGTCACTCACCTAAGCTTAGGAAATACAGGCAGGAATATGAACTCTCTACAGGTACTATGGTTTGGGACAGTTTTTTAATGAAAACCAATTAGTCAAAACCAAAATATTGATGAATAAGTTGGTTTTGATGTGTTTTCCAAAATTAAATTAAGGAAAATTTTTATTATTAACTAAACTACTTTTTAATTTAAAACTTAGGATGCTAAAAATAGATATTTAAGACTTTTAAAACTTTTGGAGATTTTATTAGCTTCTACTCTTTGTCATTAAATATGTTTTTACTTTGATTGCTTTTGTAAGGGTTTTTGGGTTTGTTGTTGTTTTAGATGTTGACTCTTGCACTCCTTCTTGTGAGAGGGAAAACATTTTAAAAAAACAGGAACAATGTTTCCATCCTAATGTAAGCTATGAATTTGTGACTATGTTACACATTGAAAATAAATAATTTTCCTAAGTAAAAAAATTTTGTAACAAATTATATAGAAAGCCAACAATATTGGTAAAACCCAGGAACTTCATGAAGTAGCAATTACCCTTTCACTTGTAGATATTTTGCCTTTTTCCCCTTGTATTTTGTTCTTTAAAGCCTCACATATTAAGAAAACCTGCCAATTTTAATGTTTTTAAGTGGTTCCTCAAAAAGACAAAGAAAAAAAAAGAACTTTATTCCTATTGTTAGAGTGTCAGTACCTGGAGAGCCTTTAATTTTTTCCTTTATAAAGCTTTGAATTGTTCTGTTTGAAGTTCAAATTCAGGAATAAAACAAGAGTCAAAACTGAAAGTATGTTTCTATATAGCAAATTAATGGACTTAACCAGGAAAAAGCTGTGTTCAGTTCTAAAGCTTGTCACATAAAAGGAATTTTAACCTCTTTGGGTTTCTTTTTTTCGGTTTTCTTTCTTTTTTTGACCCCCCAAAGGCCGTGTTTCCAACACTTCAGAACTACAGAACATGTGTACCTTGATAGTTATGTGTGAAAATTTATAATAGGCACTTTGTGGGATTGAGTGGAGTCCCATTGAAGAGAACACAGAGCCTGGCCTAGGCCTTAAATACACAATTACAATCATTTAAGCTTCAAAGTCAAAATTCGTATAAAGCAAATAAAAATTACTACTGAGCCTTTGAATTTCACCCTCCACTCTGTGTGTACTAGTGGAAGGAAAATTACATTTGAAGTTGACGTTGGCCAAGAGTTTAGCTTTTCTTGTAGAATCTGAGTCCTCTCTGTCCGATTGACTTAAAGTCAGGATGCAGTTAACAAATGCTCACTTTTCAGTCGTGCCCCAAAATCCCCAGGGTGAGCACATCCTTCAATGCACATGTTTCCATGGGGAATTTGTGTTTGAACAGGGCTGTGACATTGCCCAGGTGCCATTGCAGAGCCATTGCAGTGAATGCTCTGCCTGCCCAACTCTAAGGTGTCGTGGCCAAAAAGGGCAATGGGAAACAGCAGAGATTTTCAAGGCGTGTGCAGAGAGGCTGAGAGGTGGCACACTGTGCTTATCCTTGTGCTGCAGCTGGTCAGGAACTTGAACCATGACTGCTTGGCCACAGCTTTTCCAGACAGGTTACAATCTTAATAGACCAACAGGCTGTTAATTTGAATTATGGAGGAGGCTCATGATGTTTGTCACGTTAAACAATCCACCCAGCATTATGCAGGGAGTGGTCTGCTGTGCACAATATAAAAGTACAAGCGATTCTGTGGAATACATAGATCATCCTTAGGTTTTAGCTCAGTTTGAGGGAAATGGGTCTGATCTACTCTTGCTTTACTGCTCCTTTGTGGTTATGCACTTTCGCTAAAATACCTGGAGTTCTGGGCGACTATCTGCTGGTAGTCTGAAAAATACTGACACTCGGAGTTGTTTAATGAATCTTTAATGGAGCTTTCAGTGTGTGTGAGGGTTTGCATATTGATTTGTGTATGCATATTTAGGTATTAGGGAGACAAGTAAGGCTGTTGAGAGACTTCTGCAAGATTTAGAGAAATGTATCGTTACAGATTATCATAAGGTGTAAAGGTTTTTCTCTCCTTAAAATGGAGAAGTTGACATATTAAATTGCATGTGCTCTAGCGATGTGGACTGACTCAGAGAATTTGAAGGCAGTAACAGCTGTGCGCATCAAAGCTTAAAAATAGAATCTTCATCAGTCAGTAGCAGTTTAGAATGAATGAAGAAATCACAAAATTATTAATTATAGTGTTTAGAGAAAGGAAACATAAAGTTCAAACTTTCTGAAGGCACAATGCTGTCATCAATCTCGCAGCACGTCTGTGCTGGGTAGCAGCGCCTTGTCCTGCTGAGCTCTCTGTTGGAGTGGGGCTCTTGTCCAAACACAGGCACCTACGGCCATTTCGGATGCCCCAAGATGATTCAGGTTTCCCCCCTGACTGGCAGCTAGACATGGGGCATATGGGAGACTCCTGCCCTTCTAGAGTGGCAGCTGGATGCCCTGAGGCATCTCAGATGGCAGTGGATGCTTCCGTCTAAGGAGTAATTGCATGCAAACATGAGTACAGACTCACTTTCTCTTGCATTTTTAATACACAGTCACCTGAAGTGGTTTCGTACCAGTGTTTGCAGTGGGTTATTGTAGAAAGTAATGGTTGTCTAATTTTAAACTTAGGAAAAATTCTGAGGTGAATAGAGCAGGTGTGCAGCTTAAAATCTGACCAGATATAAAGTTAAAAACTATCCTAGTGTCAAAAATTGTAGTTTAAAACTATGATTTAAAGTTGCAGTGGATGGTTGTTTTCTTAATGACCTCAAATCCATGAATTCATTCTACCATTTTGCTTTTAATATATTCATAGTTAAATATAACTTGAATGTTGTCCTAATTACATTCTCATGTTAATTTAGCTCTGATTCGGAATTTCTATCATTATTCTTTGTTGAATTATTTTGAAATGATGGAAAGTTCAGCAAAGATACTCCAGTGTGTGATTGTGCCTTTGAATTATTTATCAAATTCAAAGACAGAAACATAGCGAAAATCTAGTTTGAGTTGTAAATGAGTTCTGGCGATGTAGGGAGGCAGTGAGAGTCCTTTTTGCAGGATGCTGTGGTTTGTGGGTGCAGCATGAGGTACTGCGGTGACCCCACATGAGCAGAGAGGGTCAAAACAAAGAAATCTCATAAGTTTTACAGAGATAACTTAAAAAATGGCAGTGCAGATTAGTGACAAAATCAAGAGAAAACCTGTCCTGCCTTGCACCTTGTCCAGCCCTTGCACCATCTGCCGTGCGCCAGGGAAACAAAAGCTTTCCCAAGCGCTGTTTAGCTGATGTTTCCCACAGCCCATCGCAGTGGCAACTGGTGCAGTGCTAACACCAGAGTGCAGAAAGCAGCATTAATGCAAAACTTGTGGCTGTGGCCCTGAGCTAGGCAGAGAACAAACAAATGCTGGTGAGGCGTGTGTGAGTCTGAGAGGGCGAGAAACAGCTGGGGGAAATTCTAAGGGAGAAAAGGAAACTTGTCTTAATGTAAGCAGCAGTTTTGCTAGAGGTAAGTGAGGGGAAATTCTTCATTTATAAATGGTTCATTGAGCCATGATAATAAAGCAGTGCTGCAGAAGAAGGATAATTATCTACTTAAGTATCAGATGCCCTAAGGGTACAAGCTTCCCTTCTCTCCTTTTGAAAAATGAACTCAGATTAAATGAATGTCCTTTTTCCTGTTTTAGTGTTGACATGGATTTCCTTTTTATGAGTAAAATTAATTAGTTTTTCTATTCCTTTATTCCTGGTATGGAAATCAGGTCTGCCAAACAACTTTCCAGCTCTTCCCCTGGGCCCCGAGTTCAGCCAATAGCATCCTCTATGGATGTGCTTTGCACAAGGCACTGGCAAGGCACAACTGAATTACAAGGGGTTTACTCTGCCCAGTAACTTACCAAGGGACACAGCATTTCAGAACTAAAACCCCACAAACTAGGCTTTTTGTCCCCGTGCAGGATTGTTTCATTTCCAAGTAACTGCTCTCTAAATATATTTTTCTCCTTTCTTAAATGTTAGTACTGTAAGTTGTAGCAAGAGAAAAGGAGAACAGTGGTGGCATAGCTGATTCTGTACAAAAAAAACCCCTGAGAGACAGATTTTCAGAGCAGATTAACACCCACAGCTGGGACCAGTCTTCTCCTGTTCTGTTGAGAGCTGCTGCAGGTGGAGCTTGCTCAGTTCTGCTCCCACTCTAGCAAATATCCATTACAGATTTGTCTGTCCTCATCTGGATTTTGAAAAACGATCAAAACCTGTCACTACATCTTTACTTCAAGGAAATGTCTGGTTTTCTCTCCAATCAGAATTGCAAGTGTGATTCCTACAATATAAACTGGGTGTATGTAAACACATTGTCTCTGTGCTTATGGAAATAATTGATCTTTCACATGTATTAATCTCTCCTTGTTTCAAATGTCTCATGTGGTTCTTGACAATCAGGTTGATGTAACCTTTTTGTGAACCTGTTAACTGCAGAGAAGCTCCTAGTTACCTTTCCTGGATTATAGAGAATATTCCTGAATACCTGCAGGCTTCAAGATGCAGTAAAAATAAAGATGACTGTAATACAATGGCACAGAACTTAATTTTCTTCAAATAGTCCTTTGAACACTCATTTTAATACTGGAAAAAGATAATTTTCATAGCCTTTGGTCATGAAAGTTCAAGTGATGTTAAAGGTTACTTTAAGGTCTTCATTCTGCAAATACTATTCTGTAAGTCAGCAAAGAATTCTGTCTGCAGGGAATTGAAATGAGAATCAAGCACTTGCTTGTTGGATCTGCACAACTGAGGCTCTGCTAAGAACTCTGGACCATATTAATATCATTACAAAATTGACTTTCAAGTGAGGAATCATAGCAATTATTAATTACTGTGAACACAGCAGATCAGATGACTGTGAACAGCGTCTGTGTACTTCCATTATTTACTTTATAGCTTCATTTCACTGACTCACAAAGCGCAGTCACCAAGGTAGAATTAAATCAAAGTATATTTACAGGGCTGCGAACACTGTGCTTAAAAGGAAATAATCTTAATTATCTTAATGTATTTTTAAAAACACATAATATTTACAACAGGTGAGCATTCCTTGTGAATTGTAATTGATGTGGTATAGAAATAAGTGATCTGCTATGATCAGCATAGTGTCAGCTTGTCACATTTAGGTGCCTAAAATTAGAGATGTAAGATCAAGATTTTCAAAAATACATATCACATATGGAGAAAAGCATTGTAAAACTGCTGTCTCAGACCACACATCCAAAGCCCTATTAAATTTCTTTGGCTTTCCCCTATTTTTAATCACAAAAGAAAATGTCTCTGACTTTCAGAGGTGTTAAATATGAGCCTTTCTCCACTGAGATGGTAAATTGGAGTCTGTGAAAACCTTGCTTTCCCTCAGATGTCTCAGCAGTAGCACAAGAGCCTTAGTTTAGTCATTTTACCCATATCAGAGGGATCTGAGGAGAAGAATTCTCAACAAAGCATCCTATAATTCCTTGTATTCGGCCCTATGTTTTTGATGCTCTTGCTGTACCATCAGGGAGGAAGAGCTCAGGCCATTCGAGGGTGACCAGAACCAGGTCATGGGCTGGGCATTGAGGCACTTCTCCTTCTGGAGCACTCAGACTTGTGTTTGTGCCTTGACACTGCCACCTTCAGATGTCCTTGTTTGTCCCCTGCGGCCGGTGGAGCGTTTCCGCGACCTGCATCCCGAGGAAGTGGCGGATTTGTTTCGTACGGCGCAAAAGGTCGGGAATGTGGTGGAGAAACATTTCTGCGGCACCTCACTCACCTTTTCCATCCAGGTTTGTAAACCAGTCAGCTAAGAAAGTTTAATGGTTTGTTTTGTCAAGCTTTCACCCTTTTTGCCTAGTCCGGTCACAAAAGGACATTAGTACTTCAAAGGGTAATAAATGCAAAGTAATTAATAAAAACCAAGAAGCCAAATAACTGCACTGCAGTCTTCCAGATTTGCCATTGAAACCTCTAAAAAGGAAACCAGCAGGAAAGTGTGGCTAATGAATAACTGAAAAACTTTGGATAAAGCCAGCAAACACTCTCAAACACAATGCTTGTTTGTGAGGATTTGCAGAAATATTCTTCCTTCCAAGAGTGTTTGCAGGGCTGACCTAGAGAAGGCAGCCCTGTCCCCACTGCTCCTGCTGGGGATAGGTGATCCTCCTCACAGCTATTTATATACAGGCACAGAGATGTAGCCAAGTAAATATGTTATAAATTCTGACCTTTCAGTTATTTGTGCGGGGTGTT
Organism: Acanthiza pusilla; assembly: GCA_036630365.1. NCBI lineage: Eukaryota > Metazoa > Chordata > Aves > Passeriformes > Acanthizidae > Acanthiza > Acanthiza pusilla. The sequence goes on from JAXCHO010000001.1 coordinate 8,410,299, forward strand.
TTTATACCAAAAATGAGCTCTGTTTAAAGGAAACCAGGAGACTAAGCCCATTCGTTAGAATCAGAATTTAAGCAAGCATACTTTGATTAAATTCTCACTTCCACGTGTGATTTTATGTTCACAAGGATCAGAAATTTATTGCTAGCTATTGAAAAATATTATCTGGAAGAATGAAAAATGGAAACTTGTTTTTGTGATGTGAGACAGTTTCTCACTTTGCTGTGGTTTGATATGGAAAGGAGCCTTGTCCAAAAACTTTGTGTTGAAAGGTCCTCAAGAAAAATACATTCATTTAATAGACAGTGTAATTGATGTAAATGATTATTGAGTAAGATTTCTGAATTCCTGTGTGATCCTCGTTAGATCCTCTAATCTGAGACTTTTCCCTTTGCTTACAGGATGGCCCTGAAGCTGGACAAACAGTGAAGGTGAGTGCTTATTACGCAGAATACAAATTAAAAGACAATTATGAAAACTAATAAAAGATCAAAGCTCGTCATCTGCAGTCCACTGCGGTATTATTATTTTATCCTTGAGATCAAAAAATCCCAAGTGTACAATAGCAGTAAATACTTTTTATTGAAATTGCACAAGATAGTGTTTACAGGTTTTCTTCCTAGGCAAAAAATTTCAGTCAAGAAAATATCTTTTCTAAGCTGTTGGGTGTGTTTATGCAAGGAAAACCTCATGAAAGAGGCATCTGGTTTAGTTTTTTGTTTGTTCTATGGAGAAAATATTGCCCTTTCATTCATGATCTCTTTTTTTTCCTGTTTATTGCCTAATGAGTTGTAGCTAATTGTAGGAACAGTTAAACTGAACCGCATTATGAAAATATACCTTTTGTCTATGCTTTCTCACACCATATTCATATCACATTCTTGTTACTGAAGTTCAAATGTAATGGGCCCAGTGAAGCTGAAAACCAGATTTTAAGTGTACTTCCAAAAAAAAAGGTGGGAGGGTGGAAGGGAAGAGAAGGATTTATGATTGTATTCTCCACTTGAGTAATAACATAGATAACATCCAAGATGTCTCTGCAGCCGTGTTTCACTGCCTCGTAATGCAGATGCAATTGCATGTGTGGTTAGATGATATGCCTCAACATTAGATAAAGGCCATTTTTTACATTTGGAATCAAAGGAAAGTCAAATATGGCTATGGGTTAGCACTTTGTAAAATCAAATTAGATGTCTCAGAGAACCTGTTCGGGTTGATTAAGATAACTGTAATGAGCAAGCGATGGTGGATAGGAACATTTTACTTTTTTTCCAATTTGCAGTGTTGACCTTATTTTTCCTTCTTGCTATTGTTGCCTGCTTTGAATATTTAACAGAGAAGTAATAGGGAGAGAGAAGAAGAAATTAGAATATCTCCAAGCTTAGGAAGTGATGAAGGAATGTAATGCAATTTCTGTACTGTGGCAAAAGAGATTCCTTGGCTCATGACTTGGAGTGCATTGGGTGGGTTTCACTAGCAATGTCTGTTGATAGGTGAAATAATAAGTTTAAATACTTTCAAAGAAAATGTTGTTATTATCACCAACATGATTTAAGAAGAAAATCAGAGGATTTCTTTTAATATCTTTGACAAATGTGTTTCTCTCTGTGGAGAAAAGGTTTATAGCAATGATTATATGTGAGAAAAAATGTTTCTATGAAAGAGGAAAGGCAGATGTAAAAATTCCCATCTTCTGTGATTGTAAATAATAACAAATGCTTATGTAGGCCTTAAAAATGAAGGAAGTTCAGTGTTGCTTTGTGTTTGTACTGGAAACAAAGAGCATTAGGTGTTAATCTATTGCAAAATGGCAGCCACCCTTCATGCCTCCTTCTCACACTTTTAATAAGCACTGAGATGAAAATGACCTGCTCTTACAGCTGTGAACCCCTAGACTTTGCAATAATGAGTGTGTATTCATAAATCAGAGGTTATCAGTTTGCATTTCTCTACTTTTCTGCATCATTGGGCAACACTGTAATTTATCATCATCGCTTTGGGATGTTTATCATCCAAAAATGCCAACAACTATTTTCTTCAGAGAATTTAGAGCTTTCAAAACTTCAATCAGGAAAGAAATTACTGTGATCAAGATCTTCTTTTAAGTGAACAATAGGGTGGATACATAAATAGCTGGTTTCATTTAAACTGTTCTGAATCACAAAGTTTGAAAAAACACCTCTGTGACCTACAAATAATTTATGAACCTTAAATTCAATGTGTCGTGTTTCTGCATGTGGATTTATTTGGGGTTTTTCTCATGTATGAGAATCCACAATAATCCAGTCTCCTCTGAGGGAGCTTTTAATTAAAATTTCTGGAACAGACTAAACATTAGAAAAACATTCTAAGAGTAAAAATAGCAAAACATCACAATAAATATCCAAGGGAGTTTGTGGAGACTGTTTAAGTAGGGTAGGCAAGCGTATCTCAGGAGCTAATTAGGTGTAGCTGATTTTGCGTTGAACGGGGTCACATACCAGATGGCTTCAGGAGTCCTCTCCCTTTGTATTTTGTATAATTCTGTAGACCTGTGTGAATGCAGGCTACTGTATGTGCTATGTAGGAACAGAAATATAGGAAGCAGCAGAAAAGGTCCTGAATTTTCAATCGTTCAGTGCAAAATCTTGCCGCAAAATGGGAAGAGCTATCAGCTGTACTCCGTTCCTCTTTGCATCTGAGGTGGCAGAGCCTGCAGGACAATGTTCTAGGGAAGCTCATGGTCCTTTCAAATCCCTTTACTGTGTGTTTGCACTGGTTGGGTTTTGGAAGTAATTATACCTGACCCTCAGTTCATCAATTCTTTGTAAGTATGGATGAGTCTTTTCTCACCCTTTAGCAGCTGGAAATGTACACTTGGTAAGGAATTCTGAACCATGTCCCAAGTCTCAGACCATAAAATAATGCAATATATTGCTTCATAATATTTTTCATAGCTCTCCACATATTGTACCTATTCCAGCCCTGTCACCTATTTATGAGAGAAACAAATGTCCTTCTCCAAAGATGGTCACAGACTTGCACACTGTGTTTTATTGTGAGAGGTTCTTGGACCACTCACAAGACAAAACTTGAGCATCTCTGGCACCTGGGCAGTGCGCCAGCAAGCAAAACCATCCTTTAGCATTCAAGAGATTTTGAATACTTATTTCTTATTATTTGAGAATGGAAGGAAATCATGTTTAGGTCCTCCCTTAAAGACTATTAATCTCTGCAATTTTGAGCTCTCTTTTTATTGGAGAACACAAAACCTATGGTGTCCTTGTGCCAGGAATGGAGGGTGAGTTTCATGCTGGTTCTGTTTGAGAATGCCTTAAATATCCAGGCAATTTCATGGATCAGGGAAATCAGCTCTGCATCTTAATGCAGGACTCTTATTGCTATGTCAAGTGAGCGACGTTTCAAGATTTCCCTAGTATATTTTACAGCCTTCTTTTCATCATCAAGTCAGCAAATGCTCTGGCTGCCTTGGTGGATGTATAGCTTAGCGTAGAATAAGCTCTCAGGTTTACCTTTTACGTGAGATTCAATCACAAGAAACTCCATGGATTCTGTACTCTGTACAGAATTCTGTAAAGGCTAAACAAATCAAGCTGGCAGGAGCATGAGGCAACTAATTTATCTGTAGAGACAAGATAATATTGCACAGCAAGTGCCCATCGCACAAACACGTATGAACACATCCTCTATTTTGCAGCAGCACTGAAGTCTCCAGCAGCTCAGCACCTCCTCTGTTATCCGTGAGAAAGGTCCTATTGCCAATTACAGGTTCCCCTGAAAAAATGAGAAAGCAAAGCTGATGGTGGCAGTGTGGGTATGTGTGCAGAAATTTATTTTGTATGTCGCACATTCCACTAATTATTTTACACTGAGAAGATTGTCTCATGATTATTTTTTGATGTACATGTTTTTCCTTTCCAGATGTTTTTTAATGCTGTGTTAAATCAATCCACCTGGCTTGCATTTCTCAGAAATGTTAACCTGAGCTGTGGAGCCCAGGGCTCATTTAAGCCCACAGCAGACTTCTCTTTCATCCTCTTTGTCTATTTATGTCTTGACCCGAAGTACTGGACTTCAGGTTTGAGTCTTTAAATTTAATCAGATTGCATTGCAGACTGATTGCATCGGAAGGATTAAATTCACTAACTGCAATACTTTTGATGCCTCAGCCTGCTTTCCCTGCAGACCATCAGACGTGAGTCCTGGTTTAGTGGAGTACTAGAAACCCTGTTTTGCTCTCTTAGAAGAACAAAAAAAGCTGGTGTTTGAGAAATGCAGAGATTTTTCGTACTTTTAAACAAATCTAAAAATTCAGATACAAAAAGACACGGAAGAAACAAATTTTTGAAAACTAGATTGTACCGAAACATGTGAACAAATCTCCTGTGCTTTATCCTTAATGATGATTCTCTTGAAAGCTTGTGGGATGTCCAAAAATGATTTGATGAAGTGCAGCAGTGTCTTTGAATTGCTCTGAGAACCACACTAATAGTATTTGGTTGGAGACTATGTAATATTGTGGACAGGTAATTGGTACAGCCAGTTCAGTATTCTCAGGGCTGCTCTGTCTGTTTTGACATCAAAATTTTCTTTCTGTTTCAGTACTATATATAGGTTGGGGTGGTGTGGGGTTAGTGATGTATATTTTCAAAGCTGGGATTATACTGCCCCTTACAGAGATAGAGGAGCAGCAGGATCACCCAGACTGTTTCTCCCACTCCCTTAAAGCCTTTGCCAGCTCTTTGTTTTCTACTCACTCTAAATAATAATTCTTGCCCTTTCCTTTGGGGCTCTTTCCAAAATCTGCCTTGTGTTGGTCTAAATCTCCTTTCAGTTCTTTGGCCAGACCTGTGTTTTCTATGATACAAAATAAGTTCCAATCAGTCTCTGCTTTGTCAGGTCCTTACTTCTGTTCATAACATACAACATTTAGTTTTTGACTGTACACTAAGCTTTCCAGGACAGACATATTGCTATTTTGTTTGCCAGGCTCATCAACTAAAGAGGCACTGGTAAATCTGTAAACCCTCCCCTAAAACAAATGATAATACACAGGACCTAGCATAAAAACAGTTCTTTGGGCCCCCTTAATTTGTACAGATCAGTTCCTGTGCTTTAAATACGGTAACAGTTGATAGAAGAGGTGTCTGTGTCCAGTATACACCCATGGAAAGTTATAGAGATTGTTTTGAAGATTGAAGGAGATGAAAGAAAAGTGGGAATGTGGAAACAGCCCAGTGATTGATGGACACAACACCATTCTAGCTGAGAATACCAAAGGCCCCAAGGCACTGATAAATTGAAATGATGACCTGGATAATGAAGTCTGATCTAGAAATAGTGGGTTGTGAAGTTCCCTGAAGGGATGGAGGCTAAAATTTTTGAAAGATTCTCTTTAGCAGTGAATTATGATAGTTCTGAATCTAGATTATTTTGAATTTCCAGTAGTGAACGTCATGACATGCTGTACCTCTGACTTGTAAAGCAATATAATCCTCTGTGCCTGTACAAACACAGAAGAGTCTGTATGGACTATAAATATAAAAAACCAAACCAAACAAACAAAACCCCCAAACAAAACAGGGTTAAAAATAGGCAAGTATAAATGAGGATAGTAAATGAAATTTCCGAAGATTTACGTTGAAGAATGGTGAGGAAAAGGAAGATTTTACTATTCCCTGCTAGCAGTTCTACCCTTCTTTCCTGCCATATGGATTTCTTAGATGAATGTTCTCTTTAGGTAGTTTAATTCCAAAAATATCCCCAGAGCTAGTCCCAGATATTGACACTGTCTAAATTAAACTATAATAAGCAAGTAAGTGGGCTCAAACGCTTGTGGAAATTGCCTTGGCGTGCAGATATTAAAAGTCACTCAGCTCTGCTGGCCACATCCAGCTCTGTCCTGGCCAGGCACGCTCCCCTCAGCCCCAGAGCTGCCGCTGGGGTTTTCCTGTCCCAGAGGTTGGTGGGTGGGAGCTGGGGCACGGATCTGCCAAGCACCAGCAGCTGTGTGGCAGAAGGGATGAGCCCTTCCAGGAGTGTCCCTGGGAGTGTGGATGTGCCTGTCCCTGTCCCCAGCAGCCACGCCCTGTGCCAGCAGAGCCCAGGGCTGTGCCAGCAGCTGCTCCAAGGGCAGCCACGCAGTCGCCTCTGGTGACCTGACTGATCCCACAGGGAAGGGTTCAACACTGCCAGGGCTCCCCACGCTCTGCCCCTCGGCAGCTCCAGGACAGCCTGCTCCTGCTTTCACAAAAAATTTTTAAATACCGTTTTGGTTTTTTTTTTCTTGGTATATGTTCAGATATTTACAATTTTCATGACAGAAGAATCTTGAACAAATCAGTCATTCAGAAGGGTTTATTTGTGAGGTTGAAAGCTCTTCAATTTTTTTCTTTCTTTTTTTTTCTTCTTCAATAAGCAGTTACATTTCAAAATGGAAAACTATTTCTAGCAGAAAGGTAGAAAATTTTTCCTCTGAAAATATTATAACAGAGTATTTGACAACAAAAACTTTTTCTTTGTGAAAACAAAACCTCCTTTGGAAATACTGTTTTAATGAATTGGCATGTTTTGACCAAAAAGACAATATAGGGAGGGGTGTTGAGAAATCCATGACATGCTGCTCTTTATTTGCCCCACAACGACTGAGATTAAGATCAAAAATCCTATGTTTTAATTAGAAAGTATCTTTCACTTCTTTGTTCCCCTGTTACAGCAATATGTTTTGCATTTAAAGCATTCTCTGTCTCAGAGTATGTACAATCAATCAAATGCCACTCTTGAGCACAGGTCCTAGAAATACCGTATTGTACTTGAAATGTAAAACCTTTTGAAATCCCAGACAATGCATGAGGTCTAAAATCATTAATAGCACAGTCAAGGCTGTCTGATTAATTTTTGTGTGGTTAGTGTATGAATTTCTTTCCAAGCTCCATCCATAACACTTCTTCTCTTTGTCAATCTCATATCTTATAAAACTCTTCATCTAAGAGGGAATGCTTGAGTTTCTTTTGTTTCTTTTTTTAAAATTTTGTTACAAAACATTGTTTTCAACTAAAATGTTGCTCACCAAGAAATGTGCAAAAGTGTTCCCATTTAATTCAGATGTGTAGCTTGATGTTTTTCTGTGTTTTGCAGTAGGTGAAAATTGTTTATTAAGCAAGTGTTGCAAAGTTAGATTTCAGTTTATTAGGTTTCTGACTAACTCTATAAAAATTAATATAATGCTTTAAAATGAAACATGATGTGCCTGTGCTCTGATCTCATGTGATTTTGCACGTTTGGCTTTGCATTCTTACCTACCACGTATTGCTTTTCCCAAGATCCACATAAAATTATTCCTGTGCTGACCGCAGATTAGAAGGGATGTCAAAAGGTCACACGCAAAAGAGACTTCTCTGCTTCTTGCCAACGTGTGCCTTCCACAAGCAGGCATTAACCCACACTTAAACTCTTTTGTGGTCGGGTTTATTGGGTGTTCTTGCCCACGGGCATTTTCAGCTGACTGATCTGTGTTCAGCTCTGGTGCCTCGGCTGTCTGGCTGGATGCTGTGACAGGCAGAGGCTCAAAGGAAGGGCAGGATCACCATGCTTTGCTCCTGGTAATGACCCACTTTCAGCCAGACAAAGACAACCCACTTATTATTGCCTTGTCAATGCAGTAATGAAGAAAAAGTTCAGTTGGGTCCATATTTTTTCTGCCTAAGGTCACCTCCCCTCCTGAAAATGAAGGAACTGTGTACTTAAATCTGTCCCTGCAGATCCCCAGAGAGCCTGCACAGCTTGGATGAGTTTGCTTCTTAAAAATGTCAGCAGGGAAAGAGTTCTTGTACTGTTTTTACGTGTGATATCGAGGGAATGGAGGCCTTTCCTGGCCCTGTGTTCCTCCATCACATGAAAGAGTTGGTGGTTTCACTGCCCTGCGATCTGTGGAAAGCACATCTGAAAGTCAGGGATATCTGACCTCGTCCATTTTGGTCTGCTCTGGCAGTGCCATGTTAGCCCAAGCAGGGCTTTCTCTCTTAGAAAGAAAAGTCTCTGCCTGAAGTGATTTAGAAATGGAAAACTAAGGTTAAAATAATAGAATAAAACTTGCTCAGCAAGCTGCAGACAGGATGACAGGGTGAAAAGTATGTAATATTTTTACTGTTAAGAAAAGAAAAGTCAATAATTCAGGATGCTGCAGTGTGTTTCAGTTCATGCTCAGGTTGGACAAGCCAAGACCTTCCTACAAAACAGCAAAATCCTCTCTCAAGCCTCATTTGCCCCATCTCTCCTAAAAGCTGCTCGGGTGCCCTCTGGCAAGACCACTCATCTGCTGAGTTTCTGCTCGCTCCCTAAAGCTGAGCTGTCCTTTGAAAGAATTTGCCAGATGCCCTTAAAATCCAGTCTCGGGAGCTTTATCAAACGACCCCTCCTCATTTGCTTGGCCACAGGCAAAGCCCTCACTACGTGGTGCTGGAAATATTGCTGGAGAAGCTCTCTGGGGCTGAAGGAGAGCAGAGCCAGCGCAGCTCTTGTGTGTGCTCACATTTCTCATTGTCCTTTCCCCTGCAGTGGTGGGTAAAGCCCTGCCCCGGTGCAGTGAGCTCAGCTGGCACTCCCCAGGCACTGTCTCAACCAGGGCTGTGTCCTGGAGCTCTGGACCCCCTCTGCTCGGGTTGCAGTTTCAGGGACAGGCACCGAGAAATGCTCTGCTGCTTGCGCTGTGCTGCTGTTCCAGGCAAGGGAGGCGCAGCACTCCCTGAAGGGAGAAAAACTCAAACCTTCCCTTTTGCAGAAATCTGAGGGTCTCCGGATGGATTGCACACACACACACACACACGCACACACACACACAGGTACCAAATGTTAGGAGATGTGCCTTCAAAAAGAGAAAGGAATAATCGTGAAACAAAGCCTGATTCTTCCTTACATGTAGGCAGTAGAATCAGGTGGAGAGATTTGGCTGCTCCTCAGCTTTGGATCGCATTAGAGAAATCGACATCTATGGGTGCAGTTCAGCACAGCTGCCAGGCATTTTCTGGAGAGAAATTCCCTGTTTGAGTGGTAAATAACTTGCCAGTTCAGGATTAGGATTTTTAAAATAAATTGTTCCATGTCTGAGTTAGCTGCTGTTGCTTGTGATTTTCCTTCAGTACATAACCACAGTTTGGTCCCTTGCTTTTGAAGGAAAAAAAAATTATTACTGGGATTTCTGCATAGCGAATTCTGCAAATAAAAGCATTTCTGGGTATTTTAGTAATGATGCCACAATTGACATACCAAAATTAATCTATCAACAATTATGCTGTCTCCTTAATTGGTATTACAGACAAAAAATTTGAGGAGAAACTTTAATTCCCTGTATTAACACAGTTACCTACTTTGGAGATAAACTGCTCACTTTCAGAGAGGTAAATTCACCTGTACTAATTGGCCAGCTAAGTAAAATTGTAACTCAATTTTTTTACAATTATGTCTCCACACACAATTTCTTCTCCATCACAGACTGCCTTTTCTGAAGTCTGAGATGTCTCAGTTCTTCTCACGAGTTCTCAGTCTTGCAGCTATCTGGTAATTCTATTTTACCAACCAAATTGTTGTGGCAAAAGTGATTTAAAGAAGGGCCAAGTCGGTGTTCTGTTTTGTTGAGCAGGTGTGGAAGGTGGGTTTGCTAAGGGCTTTGTCCTTCCAAGGCAGTGCAGGATCACTCTGCCATGTCCTTACTCTGAGCTTTTCCCTTGCGCTGTGTGTTGATTCTGCCCTGCCTTTCCTGGCTCCCAAGCCTTGTTCCCTCCCCTGGAGCTTTGTGCAGGGTGTGCAGGGGATTAAATCATATCCAGGTGGGAGAGCCCTGAGAAATTGGTCCCGTTTGCATCACGGATGAAAGCCCTCAGGGTGACGTTCCTGGGGACAAACAGGCTGGGGATGTTGGTGTGGGATCAGCTCTGGGCTGAGAGACCTTCCCAGGAGCAAGGCTGAATGTAGGGAAATACAGGGCCCGTGGGAAAGGCAGAAGATTGGGAAGACATCCTGTGTTTGCTAGATTGCTCAGCTCTTTGGAGGAGAAAAATGGTTTCTCCTTTGGTAATCTCCCACATTATTATCTCTGACAAACCAAACCATTCTCTTTTCCACTTACACTTTTTGTGAGTTATCACCTTCATCGCTTCCATGAAATCTTCATTTCATGTTGTCTGCCTGGCATCACTGGTCCGAATTCTCGCTGTGAGAGGCTGAAAGAAAATAAACTAGACCAGATGGAAAGTGCTCATGTGAATGATTGTCTTGATCTTATTTCTAAAGATGTTAAAATCTGTAATGGTGAATAATTCCTTTATCTGATTTCAATTTCTCTGATTTCAATTACAGTTTCTAGTATTTGAAGTAAAGATATTGCCCAGAGGTAGCACTTTTGTTTGTTTGTTTGTTTTTTGTTTTTGTTGTTTTTTGGTTTTTTTAACGGAAATGTGAATGAGCTTTATTAATTCTCCATTGAGAAGGTAAAGAAAAGGTAATATCACTGTGGTATTTCCTCACCCAGCCTTCCAGCACCTCAGCTGTGGGGGAGTTATCTTTCAGGGGTGGTCAGTCTGCCCAGACCGAGGTGTGGATCAGTTCACACTTCATTAAATGAATCCTAATTTTCCTGCAAATAAGTAATCTCTCCACTCTACAAAGGCCATTCTTTCAATTGTGCCCTTTGGTGAGGCCACCCTGAGTTACATTCAGAATTATGATCCGGCAGAATATGAATTTATAACCTGTCTTCGATTGTCTGAGTCCCATGTAAGTAGCACAGCCTTGGTGTCTCGGGTGAGATTTTTCTCTGGTAAGAATGGTTCCGTTCACTTGTGATAACATGTGAATTAAATCAATGGAGCTTTTTCCATTTCTTTATAAACATTTTTGATCCTTCTATTGTAAGTAACCTTTTGATTTCATATCGTTTAGAATTTCAGCCTACAATTATTAGTCATATATGTAAATCTAATAATTCTGAATGCAAAACAGCATTTTGAGAAAATAACCTATGAAGCATAATTCGATATAGCATTTTTATTTTTTCTTTAAATATCTTTCACTTTATCTGGAAAAGTTCAGTTATAATAACTATAAAGTAAAACAAAAATAAAAACAAAGGAAAATACCAGCATTTATTAAGTTCTAATAAACTCCCCTCAGTGCATATCCATTTAGTATCTTTCATTAACATTAATGAGAATTAGGCATGGATCCTGGGGAGAATAAGCCCTGTTGTTTTATTTCTCTTCCTTGTTTTCAGTATTAAATTTTGTCCCGCAGTCAGTTCTATAGGGCAGACAGGCATTCCTGCTGCTCTGTTGTTTGTTCTGCTTAATATGTGCAGTTTGAGCACCTCCTTTTGCTTAGTGAAGGTAGAAAGTTCATAAATTAAAAAAAAAAAAAAAACCTAACAGAATTTGTGGACACACATAAAAACAAGGGATATGCAAATTAATGAATTAATAGGTTGCTATTGATTACCAGTAAGGCCTAATTAAATAATAAATTTTTCCCCACACAATTACTTGTTTCATGTTATTAAATGATCAAATCCATAACTACTTTGGAAGCTCAGCCTCATAGAATTAAATGAGGTGCTCAAGAGAGCAAAGTTGTGTTTTGGAGCAGCAGACAGAGGCAGGGTCTAGTTACATAGATTTATGATTTAATTTTCTATGTAATCTAATTTAGTGTAACTATTGAGTTTCTAAAAAAAATTAACTTTGATTAGATTTTGTTGACAAAAATAAATACAAAATATAGGGTAGTTTATTCATTATCTGTTGCATATTGAGAGAAGTGGCTCATGGGTATTTCTGTACCTTAAGGGGCCTTTTTCCCCATTTCCTATGCTTTTAGCTGTATTCCACAGCAGTCACTCATCCTTTAGAGCCCATCCAGGTGCAGTACATTCCAAAGGTACAAAATCCAGAGGATACAAAACTCATTTCTGTGGGGAACTTAATTCATTTTGTATAACTAACAGCTTCATCACTCCTCATTTCTGGATAGACATCAATATTTCATAGCATTAAGTGTGTGTGAGTCCGGAGAAAAGCTGCATTGGAGAAGGAAAGTAAGCAAATAAAGCTCTTCCGTTCGACATACTTTCACTTAATTGGGAGCTTTAAGAGCAGATCATGGGAGCAGGAAATGAGTCTTTCGGCTAATTCCCTTCTGCATAAAAAATGCTTTGTGCCAAAGCAGAGCTGTCCCGGGGAGAGAACTCCTGGGGTGCAATTGCTCAGCTCCGCGCTGTGACACCGCCGTGCCCGAGGCTCCTGGGGCTCAGGTGGTGCTCGCTGGTTGGCTCTGTAATTAACAGGCACTGCCATCTCCTTCTTTGGCTTTGGAGCTGTGGTGTGCTCGGCTTTGCTGGGCTTGCCTGGCAGCGGCCGGGCTGGGCAGATGTCGGGTCGAGACGGTTACTTTGTGAAGTAACAAATTCACTACAGCAGCTTCTGGGTCCAAGGAAAGGAAGAAGTAACTCTTTATTTTTTAGAGACTTTTTATACTATTTTACAACTTCCATGTCATACATCCATTGGCTCTCAATTCACCACCCTACAATATTATTGGCTACCTTCAACCAGAACAACATCTTGGAAAAACACCACCTGCATGAAGTTGGCTATCTCTGTGTATGAATTCCTGCTTGTTTTGAACCAGAGAGCTGTTCGTAAGAATTGAGAACAACAAGGTGTTCTCACGGTAAAGTAGCTCTTACTATATGCCTACAATTCCCACAGGCAGACAGGTTCTTGTTCTGCTGTAGGACTCCGCACATCTGTACGGCCCTGGCATGTTTAATCAGCCCTGTGCTGGGAATGTGCTGTCAGTGTGTTTAATCACCACTGTGCTGGGAATGTGCTCTTGCTGGGCTGGGGAAGGGCTTGGGAGAGGACTTGGCCTTGGGCAGGGAACTGTTCCAGCTTGGCTTTGTTGGTGCCATCCCTGGAGACTGGCGCTGGCAGTTGCCCATCGTGGCCTTCCCCCATCGTGGTGCAGAGGCAGGAGCCTGGCTCCCCTCATGCCGAGGGTCCCAAGAGAGGAGGGATGGCTTAGGGATGGATTCACTCAGAACTCTCAGGGCTCAGCACAGCCATTCAGAGCTTGCAGCACTTTGAACCACTTGTGCATTCCAAGAGCCGACATCTTTCCTTGAGAGCTGGAAGGGTTTGCTTTGCTTGTTCATTACATAAAACACATGGACCCGTTTTTTAAACCCTTCTTTCATGTCTATTTTCTTATGATTAGCATGTTGAAATTCCATATGAATCTTTCTGTTAGTTGAACACCTGGACACATAAGCAAAAAAAGTAGTTCTGCAGTGGCCTGCCTGGGTGACTCCGTAATTAGCAGCAGATTGCAATGAATGACATCCTGTTCCTTCATGGTCAGGGCTGCGTTTTGCTTACGTTGGGTTGACTTGACCTCAGGAGGTCTGGGCTGGCAAACAGATGTCAGCTCTATTCAGCAGAATATCTTCTGGTCGCTCCAGTAAAACAGGGAATATCTGTGCAGAAGTGAGAGGCAGAATATTTGCAGTACGCGTCGAGTGAAACATGCAAACAAATTTCAATAAGCAGGCAAAGACAGGTTGCAAACCCTATTGGGAAATGATAAATTGCTGTTAAATGTTGTAATTATTCCATGACATTCAGGACTGAAACTTAACCAAATTCTGCTGAAAACTTAAAAAATAATGGAGAGAGGTAATATGATTTAATAAATTAGCCACAGAGTGAGTAAAAAAATTAGAACACAACATAAAATTAATATTTATCTTTTACCAGGATGTAACAGACTTTGTTAAAAATTGTCTGAAAGTGACGAAGAGTTTGTTAGACAAATTATAATTTTAATTGCAGACGTAATTGATTATACACAGCATGCTCATTAGGTTAAGGGAGAATATGAGGCAACTCTCAAGGTCATTACAGTAATAGATATTGTAGGCATGTAATTTGCGATAAGCTGGTTTGTGAGCATCTAATTGCTCATTCATGGCAGTGTGTCTGGCACTTTTACTCCCCAAACACCTCTTTGTCCAATTTATTTAACACCCCTTAATATTCCAGGGTCAAATTTACTACAGGAGGCATCAAGCAGTGAATTTTCAACCTCCAAATTATTACACCACTTCACCCTTTTTGTGCCTCAAAGACAGAGCCTGCATTACTAAAAGTTAGTGGTCTGGCACTAAGCAGGGAACGTACAAACAGAAATACTCACCCACAGAGACGAGCTAGGATTTCTCATGGAAAACAGCTGTTCCCCGTCCTCCCCAATGGCAGTCAGACATTGCAGTAGGATGCCAAAAGAGATGTTCTTTTTTAAAAAATGCACTAATTAATCAGAACTTTGTATTGTTCCCTGGAAGAACAAACACTAACAGTGCTTTGTTAACTCTTTCATTATTATTTTGTTTCACTGCTTTGACATGAAGTCATTAATATTAAGTGTCTCCTTGGCCGAACATCAGTCGGAATGTCACTCCTCAGTTCTTACAGACAGACAAAATAGAAAGAACCACTTAAAATGTCTATCAACTATGAGTCACTTTGATATAATGCTTTATATTCTTAGAGAGAATGAATCACTGTCCTAATTGTTGACATGCAAATAGTTGAATCCAGGCAACAGCACCAGGATAGGACCGGAAATTGAAGCCAGACATCCTGAGGTGCAGGTTGACTGATCTTCTACCTCCTCTCTCCAGCCATTGCATCTTATCACAGGATCAAGCAGTCCCAATGAATTAATCAGTGCCATCAGGTTATGTAGCCTTGCAGAGTGGTGGCTGACATAAAACAACCAAAGTCATTCCTCTTAGACTAAAAAGTAAGGGGAAAATGCAACTTTTAATTCAAATGTCTTTGGCTGTGTTACAGGAATCAAGGATTTTGAGTTTTGGTTAGGATTTGCTTTTTTGATTTTTAGTAAATAAACAACATGCAGCATAGCTCTCAGGGCAGCATAGCTTTCCTTTATAATAATTACTTTATTTGGAAGATATTATTTTCACTTGACATGACATAGTCCATAATTACCTGTTGTTTGATGCTGAAGAATATAATGGATACAGTTATAGATATTTACTAATACACCAAATGAATTCCAGTATGATTTTGTAGTCAGTCTTTGTTAATATTATTTTTAAGATTCAAAGGTTTGAAGTCCCTCTGGAAAAGGAATCTATCTGGAAGCATCACTTTCCACCTACTGGCTCTACTCTTGGTATTATGGTTTTGCTCTTTAAAGAATTGTCCATAATAATACATATTTTCTAAACCTCTCCTTTGCAATATAGAAATTACTGTGTTAACTGACTGACTGTCTGATTGATAGTGCAAAAATAGTCCCCATGTTCACCAATATATATCAATCCTTATAACTACCTTGTAGATTGACCTGCCCAAAAAAATTGTTATGCAAACACACTGCCATCTGTTGTGTAGTTATTCTTCAGTAATAGAACATAAACTGGAAAAATGTCAGAGTAATTTAGTAACTCCACAAATGTAAAATGCGACTTGGTAAATACAGTGTGTTACACTGAGTTTTATAAACCCTTGTCATATGGAGCCATATAACAGCGATACCCAACTTGTGCAAGTCTGGCTTGTTTTGTTTCATCCATCAAATGCTGATGTCATGAGGAACATCCTAGTTATGAGGAACATGATGTGAATTATAATAATTAATTTTAAAATGAGGATTTAAAGAATTCTGTGGTTGGTACAAAGACCACTACAAATTCAGGGAAGATCTGAGCAATTTATAAGACTGTCAGTAAGTTCTGAGCATCTTCATTTAATGAATTCAGAATGTACATTCACATTTATACTGGTGGTTGGGCTACCTGTTCAAGAAAGTATATGGGGATTTATCACTCACTTTAGCAGTGAAACAAACAGTACCCAAATAAAGGAGATATCTCCTATAAGTAGATGCTGTTTTTTAATTAGAGAATTACAGTAAAGTCAACAGAATAATGAAAAAATTATTAGTTGGATTCTTGTTTTGTAAGTGCAGTTTTCAAAATGGTGTTTAGACATAGTGATAATTAATGAAGAGGTTACAAATGAAGCATTTTCCAGTATCCCTTCTCTTTGCTAATTTCCATTTTTTTAATTAAGAAAAGATAAATTGTATCCAATTATTGAAAATTATGTAGGTCATTATCATGAATGAAACTGCAATTAAACTGGGTTTTCACGAAGAAAGAAGAGGCTATCGCTGTCTTGTCACAGTGTGGGCGTTGGTGTCCCTGCCTGGCTGTCACCCCTGCCTTCGGGCCAAGGTCGCTGTAGGGTCAGGTGCTCCTCAGACCAAGGAGCTGTGTTTGGGACTGTGCTGAGACTTTCCAGTGCCCTCGAGACCTGGAGCCCAAATCCCCCTGGGCACAGTCCAAGTGCATGTTCACTGTATCATCGCAGGTTTTGTTTAACACCCAGCAGGGGATAAATCCTGTTATCCTGAGCAGAGATTGTCCTTTTGCAGGCAGAACAGGCACTGGCAGCTGGCGAGGTGTCACCGTGGGGTGATCCGTTCCCCTGCCCCAGCTGCTCTCCAAAGTGCTGTGGGATCCAGAGCAGCCTCCCTTGGCTGCACCCGGGCACCGAGACACAGTTTTGTCCCAAAAGATTGGAAATTTCCCTGCAAATGGGAGGTGACAGGGTTGAGGCAGCCCTGCTGGATCCTACCCCTCCTTGCAGGGAGTCCCTTTGGCATCACTCCCTCCCTCGGTCAGCAGCCTGCCGGGCAATGGGCAGCTTGGGGGGAAGGTCCTGGGCTTGAAAGAGGAGGAGAAACCCTGCAGTGATCTGTGAGAGCAGAGAGGAAACATCCCTGAGGAGCAAAACTGAGAGAAAAGGGCAGGGAGGGACAGTGACCCCAGGGAACAAGCTGAGAAAGATTCTCCTGCATTTGCCAGGTCTCTAATTAGACCCCAAATAATCTTTTTCCTTTTAAAACAAACAAACAAAACCAACCAAGCATAAAAACAGGTGAATTTTATTGAGAGCATTAAGGAGGGCTATGGGGACAAGGTTATTTAACTGCTTACATTACTCAAAATGCTCTACCTGAGCAAATGTAAAGAAAGTAAATTTATTCTGTTTTCTAGCCAATTTTAATAAACTAATTTAACCCTCTACTTATGTTAAACTACTTTACAGTTTTCATATTAGCTTCACCTTAGATGTCACTCTGATTACTACAGGCTTGGCTGCAATCACTGGTAATTACAGCTTCCCATCGTTTTCCAGAAATATAGAATGTGAAGTGCTTTGCACTTTAAACTTTTTTCTATTTATTGTTCACATCCAGTTGGATGTACTAATAAGCATTAACATGCAAATAATTATCAGCAATATTTGATATTCATAGAGAACAAATGATAATACAGTTAATACATCAAATATGAAAGAGGCTTTTAATTCAAAAAAGAAAAAAGATTAAAAATATTAGCTTTTTATATAAACAGCATTTGCAATGATTATAAATTCTATTGAGCTTGCAGAAAACTTGAGCTTTGAGTTTGCAATATCTCTCATTAATGTTTAGCCTCAAGAAAGAGTTTATAATAAAGGGACTTACGCAGACAACAGATAAATAGAAATGATACAGCCAAGAGGGTTGAAGAGCCCTGGGTATGTTTGTTGTCATTCTACCATGCTGATTTCCATCAGAGGTGCTGAATATGCTAAGAGTTATGTAGAAGATGAAGTGAAATGCAATATGCATTGATAACAGCTAAAGCTGGAATGCCAGGAAATTATTTTCTTTTGATTCTCCTCTAAATTTCTTTTTCTTGTCATAACTTCCTGTGGGATGGAAGAGGTTAGTCCTGTTCTTGCAAAGTCAGCTGGTTGGCCTAAACCTGCAGATCTCAGTGGAATGGTAATTGGGAGGAATCTAATGTGCCGTAAAACAGAGGTCAGGGTGGGTAATCTGGTGTCCCCTGCTGGTTTTTAAAACTGAGAGTATCTCCTGCAGATGGGAGGGAAATGTTATCTGCGTAGGCACTGTGTGCCTCGAGTGGCTTCGCTGCTATTCAGGTTGCTCCGGGTGTGACTGGGGCTTTAGTGAAGAAGAGGGATGAAAGCAAATCATCTTTGTTTCTATGGGAAGGCTGAAATGAGTAATTTGCTCCAAGGTGAAAAAAAAAAACAAAAGACTCTACCATTTGTTTAATTTATCCTGGGAGGCAGTACTGAAGGATGAGGCTGGGCAGGGAGGATGCTCGGGAGGCAGTGAAGAGGGACACAGGGCTGGGATGAGGAGGGAAAGGCTGGCAGGGTCTCCTCTGCAGGTTGGGCTGGATGTGGCAGGAGCTCAGCAGGGAACAGAGGAGAGGGAGCTGAGACACTTGGGCAAGGGGCACCACCATTTTAAGCCAAATTCTTGTAGGTCAGGGATCAGACCCACTTGGAAATTCTGTGTGCATCTCCTGAGTTGAATAAGTGTCCCTAAATAACATCTGCTAAAAGCAATCCTAAATGAAAAATGAAAATGCACCAAAAGTATGAGCAATATCAGCACTTTGTTTTCACAGTGTTTGCAATAAATGCTTTTGGTGTTCTGAGGCTGAACTAGGAAAGTTCTTTTTCTAAATAGAATTTTTCTATAGCCTAGTCAATAAATGCTAGTAACCTTAATCTCCTTCCCTAAGTGTCATTATGTTTTATGAATTTTTAATAGAAATTAATCGCTGAAATATTTAAGTCTTAATTAATTAATTACACCAGAAATTTACAGCCAATGCAGTGTGATGTCTATTAGAAAAAATTATTTAATAGGCTTTCAGTCCTGCCATTGTTCTGCCTTGTCAATGGATTACTTAAGTGCCATTTGTTAAACGAGTTAGGTCAATAAAGTTCTTTAGCTGTTTTTCAGAGAGTGAGCATTATTTCCAGATAATGTATATCTAATTCTCTTTTTACTTTAGTCTGCCTGTATCGGCTAGTGTGGGTTACTATTAATTAGCCCTTCATAGCAGATTAGGCAGGAAAGATCATAACACAGTCATACGTAAAGGTTCACAGTGACAGAATTCTTTAATTAGGAAGTGTGGGTTAGTGGTGAGCAGTGTCCTGAAATGGATTGCCATCTGTTAAATTAAAGCTGATTTCCTTCATTTGCTTATGTAACGTTTCTAAAGAAAGTGACTCTTTTTATTTATGGAAATTATATATTCCCTTTCATTATTTTCTCTTAATTGAATCTGCATTCCTGTAATTAGTAAGCAATGAAAACACACAGTGCAGGAGAAGAGCCACAGTAATGGACAATATGACCCTGTAGTAATTGCCATATGAACTGTAGAACATGATTCTGCTTTAAGATGTTCCTTTTGAAGTGTTTGGATTAAATGAATGTAAATTCAAGTTCCTGTTTCCAGGGGAATAAGCTGCATCAGTTTGTGTCCTTTTTTATTAGGTTACAGCAGACTCTGGAGTGGGCCTAGATATGCAGCCTTTTCTCTTTTAGCTTTTTTAGGCTAAAAGACAAAGATTCTTGCTTTCACATTCTTTCACAACGTACAGATTTGGTTTGTAAATTACTGAAATAATTAATCCTGGGTCACTTAAATAATCATAGTGTGTTGGAGACCAACATAAATAAGAAAATTCTCATAAGAGAAATTGATCTATGTGAAAATTTCAAGGGCATCCTAGAAATCTTGGAGGTTTATTGGCAGCTTTGGAGTCCATAGTTTTGTGGGTTTCCTCCTTTGCACAGGAATTTTAATGAAAGAGCGTGTATCTCGAAAAACAAAACCTCCTTGAGCTGAAACTCTCTTTTCCATCTTTCTCTGGTGTCTTTTCTAGAAGGAGCTATTTGGCCCTGCAGTAATGGCTGTGGAGGGCAGACAATTAACACTCAGCATTGGAGAGGCTGCGCTGATGGCTGTGTGGGCACATCCTGTATCACCAGCGAAGGAAAACCCTGCTGTTGTTGTCAGTGCTGCAGTAATGATCTCAGAACTTGTATCTAATGCTGGGCAGCTTCTGTTTGAAGAGTGACTTTTGTGGTGGCCCAAGCTACAAATTATCGTTAAGTCAAGGATTAGATCCCCAAGTGCCACTGCTATCGATTGCCGTGTGGAGATATAAAGAGCTCTTCTTTCCTCCCCTGGATAATATCGATAATTAGATGTGCATTTAAGAGACGTTCAGCTTCTGCTGCAGCATCTGGCAATTGCCAGTCCCTCAGCAAGATGTTGGCCCTGATGGATTGGCTGGTTTGGGTGGTGGTGGCACTTTTGGTGTGAAGGGTGTCACAGGGTGGTGCCTTCCAGGGGTCTGGGGTTAAGATGGGATGTGCTGGATGCCTTTTAGAAAGGAGCAAGGTAACTTAGTCAACTTTGAACTTAGTCAAAGCTTACCTTGGGCTAAAAATTCCCCGAAGTCTCTTCCACTGCATATCCTAGGGTTTTATGTGGGCTTTCCTTCATTTGTGCAGCATAGATATGGTAATTTGTACATTATGTATTGAGATATGGATCAATTAAAAGCATAGAAACAGAATTAATCAGATGTTCACTTTATTTATGAACATATGTTCCGTATTATATTTCCACCGGGATATCTAATGAAACTAAGTCAGAAAAAGAGCAGTTCCTAACATGCTCCTTATATGTTCTCCCGTCTCTGTTTTCAGTCAGAAACAAAGTTGTTTCTAGTTTCTTTGAATTTCTTTTTAATGTGGTACTTGATGTAGCTGTAACAAGCAAGAAGTACAACAGAAGTCTCTGCAAAGCTCACAAACATTTCCTTCAGCGACAAGTTTGAAAGTAACAGAAGGAAAAGACTCACTGACTTTAATTTAAAAACTCAATATACAATCCCTGAAGATACCCCCAAGAGGATAAAGGAATCACTGAGGAGAACAAGTGCAAGATTGCAATATAAAAATATTCTACTTTTAAGTCATCTTGCCACAAGAGGGTCTTTAAATTGGAACAGAGAAGTTGGGCCTGTGTCAAACTGTGGGCAAGGCATTAATGGCAGCTTTTTGGTTTGGTTTGGTTTTTGTCCTCTTGTGTGTTAAGATCTGATGGGGGACAATGCAGAGACCTGATGTAGAACAGAGAAAACACATGAAAAGGCAAAAAAAGGCCTTTATGCTGCTAGTGGAAAGAATGGATATGTGTATAGGTAATATCTTCTCTAGCACGTATTTTCTCAATTCCAAACCCCCTTGCCTTTGAACTAGAAAGGTGAACCACAGAGAGAGAAATATATTGTAATTTTCTTCTAATAGTCCCAAACTCTTCCTGAAAATGCAACGAAGCAATTCAGCAATTTTAGTGCCAGATGGATGGGAAAAAAATCGCATATTAAGCTTTCTTTGTTAATTAAAAACTGAGTACCAAGGTTTAGGTTTACAAATGTCTCCGAACAGGGTGGTGTCTTGGGACAGGGTGCTGCTAATGCACTCAGTGTTGGCCTTGGATGTTGTTTTGTTTGAATGTTAACGAGGTAGGAAGCAGTGAGGTTGTACAGGAGTGAAAAAAGGCACACCAGGAGCAGACAAAACACAGTTTCAGTGCACATCACAGGAAGCAGTCCTGGAGGGGTAGGGGTCCAGACAAGATGGCTTAAGCATTCTGTTCTGGGCCTAATGCTCATCTTCCTATTTGAAGTCTATTGCATTTACGTCAATTTAATGATGCTTAAGTTTAGCACCCCGAGCAAGAGGGATGCTGGAAGTGCTCGCACATACTCACAGCAAAATTCAATTAGGCTGCTGTCTACAGTCCACAGCCCAACACACCCTGCTAGGCAAAGTCTCTGCTGAATTTGCATGTGCTCATCTCTGTGAAATGATTTAGCTGAGGCATGGTATGGGTTACAGTGTTTAACTGATGCTCCTCATCTTTCTCCTGTAGGCCCAAAAGTGTTCAAGGTGAGGGAAGTCAGAGCTGCCTGTTTGCTGTGTCTCAGATAAAAAGGGGAAGCTGTTTGATCAAAAGGAGAATTCTTATCATGACACGCTGCTTGTTCTGTTTGTCTTGTATCTCTTGAAAATCACTTAATGGCTTGGTTAATAGGACTGGATATGCATGGCAAGGTTTTGGTAGCAGGGAGGGGGTGCTGCAGGGCTGGTGTTTCCAGAAACTTCCCCTGTGTTTGATGGAGCCAATGCCAGCTGGATCCAAGAGGGACCCTCCAAAGCTGAGCCTGGTGGCACCTGGTGGGCACCTGGCATCCCTCCGGGGTCACCCCAGCACACTCTCAGCGTTCAGGTTTTTGTGCAAGCACACACAGTTCCATCTGCTGAGCTGGCTGTTCTGCAGTCTCCTGTACGGTGTAGCAGTGAGAGAGCCTGACAGGAGAGCATCAGGTTTTATACCACCAAATGCAGTGATAAATGTTAAAATAATATCTGGTAATTATGGCATCAGGCAGAGCCAGTTCAGTGCTGCCATTTTTTTCCTCTACACAGCAGCTGAATGTAAAGAGATGAGTGGTTTTGCTTACGTTGCAGCTGCCCTCAGGTGACAGCTCTGTTACCACCCAGCAAGTCTGACAGAGAACTGACTGCAACAGATTGCCTGTTCCCACACTCCTCAACTGCTAGAGAGCAGTGCATTACTGTATTTTTAGACTAAATGAGGAAAAAAGCCACACTGTCATTTTAGAGGGCAAAATGTGGGGTTAAATTCTGCTGCTCAATGAAATGTGTGGTATTTTTCAGTAAGTTATACTCTAAAACAAGAATGAGGAATGAACATCTGTCATACGTAAAGGAAGTAATGCAGAGTTACCCTCTATGCACAGAATAAGTATATTCCATAATACAAACTCAGTGGATGAAGATGGATGATATTGCAGCTTCTGCCTATCAGAACTCTCTATGTGCCTGGCTCGTGTAATTTTGTCTGTTTGAAAATGTTGGCAGAAATTAATTCTTTACTAAGAAGCATAAGTACATCCATTTGCTTTACTTAAAAAGCAAAACAAAATTATTGCCAGGCATTGCCTCTGTCATAGCAGAAGTCTTATAATCATGCTTGCAATTATACAAATGTTGTCTTTATCTTAAAATAAAATATTTGACAGCAGAAGAGAATACCATAGGGAAGTGATGGATATGTCTCTCACAAGAGAAAAATCTTTAATGTTTGGTGAAATCAAGAGGAGACAGTGAGCTCATGCAGGGATGAGAGAAGCAGGATGTTAAAAATAACAGGCAAAGGGAAGGATTTTACAGGATTTTGGGGGTAGGTGTAAGTGGAGATTAAATTTGCTGTGATCTCGGGCAATGCCCTGACCCACCAAGGCAGGCAGTGGCTGTGGTCTGGGGCAGAAATGTGCTCCTGTCTGTCCTCTGGAGACTGGGGACAGGGTCTGCATGGGGAATTACCCAGAAAGGGAAGGAGCCAGGGTTCCAGCAGAGCCATGGAGAAGGAATGGCAGGGAAAATGAAAGTTTTTCTAAAGATATACTAAGAGAAAATCGAAAAGTAGAAAGTGACCCAAGAGAAGACTGACTTTTACTGGCAAGAGGAGGGCAGGATTTAAAGGAGAGTTCATTAGGAAAAGACAGCTGGAAATACAACGGCCAAGAACTCCTCACATTATCATATTTATGTTACAATAAACTATGTTTATGGCCAGAAGGGCTTATTAGAAATCCTGTTGCTCTGTAGGTTTGCTGAGATCTGATTTTTGCAGATAGCTGAACAGGAATCTGTCCCTGAAAGCTGCATTTCTCTCCTAGTGTCTCAAAGGCTTTTTGTGGGGAAACTGTCATGATGCATGTCAGAAAACCAACCACACCGGAATGGTTTTAGTTTTACAGGAGGAAATATGCTTTTTTTTTTTTTTTTTTTTTTTGCTAGACATAAAACCAGGAAACATAAGCCTGTTAGCAAAAGGAGTAGCTGAAAAAGAGCATGAATTATTTAAAAATAAAATCATAGCAAAAAACTTATTTGACAACAGAGAAAACTTCATTTGCTAACATACAGAAATAATCCAGCCTTTCACTCTGCTTCTTCTGGATATTGCCTTACAAAGGGTTTTTGTTTATTTATTTATTTTTAACATTGCCCCTTTGTTCTAATACTATTTCAGAACTTTGCAGGCATTTTTATTTTTATATTGCCAATACTGAAATTTACAATTCCAGTAGAATAAATTATATTCTGCATGTTGTCTAACAAAAGGTATTCCTTGATATTCTCACAGAATACTGATATTTCCAAGGCAAATGTGAGAAGAGAGATTTGTCTGAACAGTGAATTTATTGTTTCATCTTGCCACTAAAAGGATCAGCCTTGAGTATATCTCTGGTCCTAAGTGCTGTCTGTTCTCAGAGGACTCCACATCAACTGATTTTTAATAATAGAGTAATCAATAACTTTTTCTAGTTTTGCTGATCGTGCAGTTAGTTCACACTCTTGAACAGGTACCTACAGTCCCAATGGGTTATTAATGTGTGCCAAGGTAAAGTCAGTTTTGACCTCAATAACAACATCTCTCTGCAAGGCCTTCACATGTTCCTCTGCTTTTTTACTGTATGGATTTTTAAGTTAATGTCATCTACTTAATGTCCATTTGAATCACTTATTTCACACATGCTTTATCCAAGTATCTGGTTTCTGGTGATTTGCTGACTTCACCGAGCCCTTTATATTTAATTTCTGTTCTAAGGTAGTTTAAAAAATTAAGATGCTAAAAATTTTCTATAATTTTCTTTGTTCAGCAAAAAAAAAAAAATTGCCAGACTACACTTGTCTTTGCCATGTTGTGGAGCTGCTTTGTCAGTGCTGTGGGGATGAGGCAAAGTCTCCTCTGTGAGGTCCTGCCATCTGATTCACCTGCTTTGATAGAGCTGCTGTCTGATGCAGGTGTTATTTTGGGTTAGCAGTGTCCAGCACAGGTTCAGGTGCTGAGCTGGCTCCAAGCAGCTACAGGGCAGAATTTCTGCATTTTCTTTGCCCTCCAGTCAGTCCCAGCCCTAAGAGTGGCGTCCAGCAAGCGCTGCACTCTCTGCTGCATCCCGGGGAAGCAGGAAGGTATGAGTGATGCTCAAGTGAACATTATGTTGCAGTGATGTAGCTGTGCTATAAACCTTTTCATCTGTCCTGTGTTTTAATTACACTGCAGAGCTCCCTGGTGAGGCAGGTAAAACGATATATTAAAATTATTCCATCTGTCAGAAAACAGAGCCACATCTCTGGAAAAATACACGTCTGTCATTTAAAAGCAGCACGTGGGAAGGTCATGAGATAAATCTGATGGCTGGTGAAAAGGTGGGAGAGTGGTGCATAAATTAGGAGAGACATTGCAACTTCTCTTGCAATCTGCCCTGGCTGTTGGTGCCAGCCTGTGAGCTTGCACAGAGCACAGGGCTGGGATCTGCTCCGGGAAGAGCAGGAGAGAGCACTTCAGCCTCACAGCTTTGGTGAGAGTATCCTTTGTCTCTACCTTTCGGCTGTAGCTATTCAGTCCCACATCGCTCACCTAGTTGGTATTATTGTGGATCTAAATCTCTGGGTGGAGAGTTGGTTAATAAATGACTTTTCTGCTTCTGTCAAAAGCTGGGTGTGACAGATGTTTCACCTCCAGCCACACAGTGATCCTAGGCCCTTTTCCACTCCTTTCCAGTTTGGGAGTTTTTGTCTCTTGTAGCTTATCAGTGCCATATGTAAGCTCTGGGGACATGTAGCAACCTTTCACCTCTCCTACCATCCTTTTTTTGGGTGAATTAACATTGTTCTGCATGAACAGATGAGCCTAATGAGCCTGAGTGTTTCAGGAGTGGTGAAGGTGATCGAGCTGTTCTCCGTGCTCTGTCCTTTAATCACTGCAGACTTCCTCGTTCAATCCCCATAAGCAGTAATTGCTCCTTATGCCACTGAGACAGGCATGAATAAATGTATTTTTGGCACTGTTCAGACAAACTTGCAGCAGTAACAGTAACTATGTGGGGGATCCCAAGAGCGATCCCACATCGTTATCCTGTGACATATAGGAAAGTTGGAGGAGCTGAGCAGCTCTCAGGGTGGACCTGTGCTGCTGATCCACAGCTGTGCCACACAGGCTCCATGAATCCTGAACTGCAGCTCCTGAATCCTGAACTTCTCTGCAGAGCTCCTGTGCAAAAGCCTTTGAGGTGTGAGGGGCTGGGCAGGTGCCAGGTAAGGGCACTCAGGGCTCTGTCTGGGAAAGGGTGATGGAATCAAGCTCTGTGCTCTGGGGCAGGCGGGGCAGTGCCACTCTTTGCAGCACTCCCATGGACCAGGGCTCTTCTCCTGGGCTTCACAGGGACTTGTTGCTTGTCCTCAAAAAGTCAGTGGTTAGTGGCGTGACTGTGGACAAGCCATCTCACCTCGTTATTTCCTCTCCCACCCTTTGACTGTCTTGTCTGTTTAGGCTGAAAATAAAATGTTTCCTCAGGACAGTAACTTGTCTCTTAGGATGTATTTGTTCAGCAAGTACAAATAAGATCAAGGCCCCATGGCTGGGGTTTCTACGTGCTCCCACAACATGAATAATAAATAATAGCAGAGGTAAACTGATTGTGTTAGTTCCATTTATGTGCAGAGGTGTTATTGAAGGAGACAACAAAGGAATACAGTGGGAACATCCCTAAGCATTGCAGTAGAAAATGATGATTTCAAAATAATATGGGGGGATTTACAGAAGAGATGTTTGCTTGCAACTGATGCAGAGATTGCACTGCACTTGCGTGGGAACAGCAGTGCTTTTAATCTCATATATGGAAATTCTGTTGTTACTATTTTAGGAATAGGAAAAAAAATTTTAAAATTCTGCTCTTCTTGAGATAAACACAAAAGGGCTCCTCACCATCCAGGAGGGTTTGACAGTAGCTGAGATTTAAACCTTTGAGTATTATGAGTGTTATCTGCTTCCACAGAAAGGCTGCCTCATTTCCCTCTGGGACTCCTGATCCCAGCCACACACTAGAGCTATGCATGGCTGGATGCTAATGTTGCTATCTATAGGCTTTGAAGTGATTGAACTCCCACCAGAACTTAGATTTTAATCATCACTTTGATCTGAGGCTCTGCTACAGGACCAGTTACAAATGCGTCTTGAATCTGTAAACCTCAAATTGTGCAGGACTATGTGTCACCTATTCCAGAAACAGTGCAAATGATGGTATTTGTGAATCAAAGGCGAATCCAAGGGGAAATGTATGGAAACTTACTAGATTCTTAAATATTCTACATATCTTTGTCTTGTTCTGTTTCTTTAGCCAGAAATAAGAAAATCTGATACTGTCAACTTTCTATGTGTTTACTTCCATAGTAGGCAAGAAAAACTAAGTTTCTCTTAGAACAGTGGTCAAAGCATTTACATTGTTGCATATATTCCTTTTTTAGTAAAAGGATATTTTTTCAGTGTTTATCATCAGCCTATGTCCACTTGTCTGATTTCTACAATTAAATGTCCAGCATTTCCAGCACAGGCTGAATTAATCCAATGCTGATTATTTCGATAAAAGCTGCCATAGAGTTCATTCTTGTCTCCATAGAAATAACTGCCAAAAATCCATTTGATGACTTCAAGTAAGTCAGTATTTTACTATTTTCATTCAACACTATGGCTAATGAGCCAAGTAGAAATTTCATCTGATCAGCCACAGAAGTAAAAAGTGAAGGATTATGTGCTCAGGGTATGGTATCTACACAAATGAAGCCAGGACAAATACAAATTTTCAGAAAACTTTTCTTAGTTATAGAAGCATAGAGGTTACTTAGCATTACAGTGGGAAGAAATATTTGAAACAGACTTTCCAAATTAATTCTTTCCTTTGAAAATTCGTTTTGTTGTTACTGAACATAAATGTGTTACAAGGAAAAAAGATCATTATTGCGTGAAGGACCTTTCATGTTACAGTTGAAACAAGGCAGAGAGACATGAAGGATATGCTCAGCAAAGCACTAATGTTGTTTGTTTGGGGGTGTTCCTTGAAGCATAGACAGAAACCATTCTGGGTGGTAGACAGGCGTGTGGTTCACCATTTTAAAGAGGTTTATTTCTACTTTCACAAGTTTGTAGTCAAAAGCCATCAAATGGAGAGACATGATTATATATATATTTTTTTTCTTTTAACTTTTCCATAAGCATTTTGCTGTATCAGTAGCATTAAACAAACACATGAGGGCGGGGATCAGAAATGGAGGCTGGATACACTCATGTCTCTCAAACACACCTGACTCACACTTGAGAGAAGCTGAGTGGCTGCAGTGTGAAATCAATGCCTGAATCCCAAATGGCTGTGGGTGAGGCATTGGCTCACCACTTTGCTTCAAGATAGGAACTCTGGTGTGCTATCTGCATGGGTTTGGTCCTTTTTGTCTGATTCAAGTTGCTTTTCTGAGGGAGAGAAATAAGATTGTGAGGCATTCGGAACATCTGTGGTGTGAGCATAGACCTCTGCTGTGCGAAGTTCTTTCTGTCTTATTTAAAACTAAACACTGAAGTTAAAACAGAAAGAACAACTGGTGCCAGTGTACTCTGAAAACCACCAGAGTGAAGCCTGACTAATTCTGTTCCTTTGTGGAATTATTCTGGATTTTCAGTACCCAAGAGGCAAGATCAAATTTTGGGTCAGTCACTTAGGATTTCAACTGAAATACTGATCATAGCAAAAAAGGTAGGATGAGTGTTTCAGCTGGCATCAAATAAGCCTCCCTATTGTATAATACATATTACAGTTCCTTTGTCTTCATCTTAATGGATTTGGCATTCCTCTAGTTACAGCTTTCATGTTTTATTTTGCCAAATCCCAGTTTAAGGTTAGCCATATCATCCTCATTGCCCAAGGGAAGAGAAAGACAGTTTGGAGCATATTCACTCATCTAATTTTGAAGAGAATGCAGAATTGCTGTTATTTAGCTGAGTGTCTGTGCTCAAAAAAAGAGGAGAAACAGAAGTAAGACATTGTGATATGATAGAATCTTTAGATTTGGGAGGTGCTTTCTCTCAGTTGTGACATTATCTGTCACTATATTCCTTGTAGTCTTTATTTCTTTCATCAATATATTAATCACTAATTTTTTTCAATCATCATCACTAAGTGACTTTAAAATTAATATTTCACTTTCCATTATATTAGAAATAATAAGAGGGAACCTGATCAGTATTCAAATTTCTGTTAGCATCTTCAAATACAACTTGCTTTATTATTAAATTATTAATATTTTCATATTAATACTGCAGCAACATTTGAAGTCACTGTATGTGCTATACTAGCACAAGCTCAGTTCTTTTGAATGCTCCACTCCTGTGTCAGGAAGCACTTTGATGAAATAGGCAATTACAGTTAGTGTTATAATTGAGCTTAGACAGAGCAGGCTCTGCTGTGTTGCTTTATGGAGGGACACTGGAGGAGAAGGGACATGCTGAAATTTAAAGAAGGAGCCTGAGGCAGAACTTGAAATAAATTGATATCCCAAAGTCCTGGTCCAGTGCTGTGCACATCTTGTCATCTCCTGGATCAATGCCTCTTGCACTTGGAGAAACCCAACATAAGCTGCCAAGCCCTGTCACGTGCACTTGGGCAGACCTGACTGTTCCTCAGGTGTCTCCTGGTGTCTGAGAGCCCCAGACTGAGGGCAGGGGAACTGTAGGGCTGGGAGCAGCTCTTGGTGCCTCTCCCTGCTCCTCACACCACAAAGGATCCCATTGCCTGAGTCAGCCCTCGCTGCATCTGTGCCATTGCAAACAAAGCTCTGCAGTTCCCGGGCAGAGGAGGCAGCCCCAGCTGTGCTCCCTTTTCCTCTGGATGGACCTGAGTCCTGCTTGAGGCAGCACCGCCGAGGGTGGAATTTCATTTGTGCCACTGCTCCCATTGCAAACAGAGCAGGGGAAAGATGGTATTAATATTCACATCATTTGCTCTTTTCCACAGAGCCGTAGGGAAGATCTTAGGGCTTATCTCTGGTGAAAGTTTCACCATTCTCATTAGAGTGAATAAAGGAAAAGAGTGCTACTTTGGCTCAAATGGTTTTCAAAAAAAGTTATACCTAACTGGAAACTGTCAGTGGAAATAAGAATTCAGAGTGCCTTTATCTTCCATAATTTTATCTTATTGTATTTGTAGACTTGGAAGTGAATTCTGGCTGTTGAGAATTGAAAGGCATTGCCCTAAACTTCAGATAGGGAGTTCAATGGGCCTTTCAAGAAAAACAAACCCATGTGCACACAAAAAGCAATGAAGTTTAAAGGTTAGGATTTCTTCTCAATTTCAAGGTTTCTTTGTATCTTTGCCCTGGTGTAATTGTGTTTCCCAGCTAACAGTGTTTACTCCCCAAATACTCTACTCCTGTGAAAGTTATGCAGCCCCTGAAGTTGAGCTGGCTTTTCTTAGATGTAGGGCAGAAGAACTTGGTAAATGAGCCCTATTAAATATGAAAGAAGAGAAGCTTCTTAACAAAAAAAAAAAACAAACGAAAAACACAAAAGACTTCTCCGTCCCAGTTGTTCCTGTGTTGCACTCCACATTTGATGACCCTGGCAACACAGCCAAAATTGTAGGATCTCTGCAAAAATGTAGGAAACAACAAATATCAGGAGGTGTCTCAGAGGTTTGAAAAAAAAGCGTATTTCTCATTCGGACTGTGGCTTGGTAAAATCTCTCCACACTTGCTGTCAGATAGAAGCAGGCTCAGTGGAAAGCATGCTGGACACAAGAGGTTGCTGCCAGCTGTTGAGGTATAAACTGAGCCTTTCAGGTGGGAATGCAGCTGTGCTTGACAGACTGAATTTGTCCACTTGTCATAGAGGAGGGAGCTGTTGTGTTACAATTTCCCATCCTCTGCTAATAATACCTAAACAACAGCCACTCACATTTGTATTCAGTCAAATACAATCAATAGACATCTGTTTGTACATGAATGACTGTACACTGGTACCTTTTTACTGCTAATTAAGCTTCATTAGTGATTAGTTTGTCGTCAGAAGGGGAAAGAAACAACCGTAATTAAGGGCTAGCATATTATGTGGTCCCATATTTTCCCTTTTCAGAACTTGCATTCGAACAGGACCATTAGTCTGCAGTGCATTTGTCTGTATTTAAGTGTAACTACATTTCCTTGAAAAGACCATCTGTTCATAAAGACCATCTTTTTCGTGCTCCCTGCAGTAAACTTTAGAGAGTGGTAGAATTAGCAAAGGACTGTATTTAAATGAAAATATATGTGGATTGAAACTAGGTAAAGCTGTTCTGTACACAGAAGAATAGTTCCATGCCAGAAAGATTGTAATTATCTTCCTCTTTTAGTTGTACCAACTTTTTAATCTGTACTGAATTTTGCCACCTTTGACTGAGTAATTTTGTTCTTTCTACCTACACCTGAATGGAAAGTACCAAGTGGCAAATTACTTGAGCAGTGATTGTGGTGAAGGTGGTTTTACTTTGTAGAAAATGAAGCACTTATACTTTCATTTTGCGTTGATTGATCATAAATAGTCACATTGTAAACCTGCAGTATAAAGGTCTGGATTTCACCCTACCACAGTTACACTGAGTCCTGCTTTATTCTACAAATTGGCCTGTTGTAGAGTTAGGTAATCAGTTTTAGAGTGGCCTGGATGAACAGCAGGTTGGTCTCCTTTAAATAAACAATTCTGTTTAAATTGATTTTATGCATGAACTGGAAGAGTAGGCTAAACTGAATGTTAGTGAGGCAGAACTCACCACCAGAGAGATTTCAATGAAAGAATGTGAAATACCCAGCAGTATTAAAAAAAAAAAATTAAAAAAAAAAAAGGAAAGGTTGTAAATGTAAATGTTTTCATATTACACAAAACAGATTAAGTATTCCTGCTACTTCAGTGTAGATTATGCAAATACAGCCCTTGAAGACCTGCACAAACAGAAGAATGACAATAGAGAGCAAACAAGATAACATTCTTATCCAGAATGCAGACAAGAGGATAAATGTTAACTCCACACTAAAGTTAAGATAAACTTTTTTGGGGGTTGTTCAATGTTTATTTCTTACACCAACTAAAGTGTGTATCCTGGGCTTTCTTAGAAAGCTAAGCAAAACACACAATAACTTCAACCAGAACTAATGAACTGAGCAATGCTGAAGTACTTGGAATGTGATTAATTTTTTCCCCAAAGATGAAGGGAAGATTACAAAAGAAAATCTTCTCATTAGCTAATTGCTTTTTCTCAAGCAGTAATATCAGTGTAACCAACAGTAAGGGAATCTTCTGGTCATGAGTCTCACAGAAGTAAATTTCTGTTTATCAGACAAAACCAGGTCTGTTTTATGGTGCAACCAAGTGACACCTCTGCACTGTGGGAGTTATCAAACCTTCAATATCAATATGACCTTCTGTGTACTCTTATCAGAAGCATGTGCATCTCTTCCATGACAAGATAACCCTGCATGGCAGAGAGGTTGCCAAACAAATGCATTGTCTCTGTTCCCCACATGCTGTTATCTAGAGGAGCGTCACATAACAGATGAGTTATGTATAAATGCAAAAAGAGTTTCCATTTTATTAGGAATTATTTCTGTCAATGAAAAAAAATATGTGGGACTGTGTTTGAGCTGCAGCTGAGGGCTGCAGTGGTCCAAAAGCCCTGAGGCTGTGTTAGCCCCGTGGGGAACAGCAGTAAATGAAGCTGGCAGTCTGGGCTGGGCACTCTGATCTGCTCAGATCCACCCTGGCCTGCACCCCACAGTCTGGGCAGGCAAACAGTGAGCTCCTGTTGGCATCGAAGGTAGACAGACCCGAAGCTGGAGGATGAGGAGTTTTCGAGTGAGAGAGGCTCTGATTTGTCCTGATTGACGGGAGGTATTTTCCCCTTTTTAATCTGGAAGCATTTTCTAAGGCTTATTTTCTGTACGTGGGTTGATAAGCTATGGTAACAAAGCATATGTTAATGAGGTGCTATTTTACTACATATATTATGCAAGAGAGAAAACTTTAATCAGCATTCAGATTTCCTCCAATACCCTCTACCTGTCTGTCAGTACTATGCCAAGAATGCAGGGATCCTAACATTGAATAAACAGTATTAGAATCCTTGGATTTGTCCACATTTTACATTTATGTTTTGAAGATACATAAAATAGGCCCAAAAATTGTAAATTATTAGTATTTCATTGGTTTGTTTGATTGTTTTTCTTTAAGGATGGCACAGTTGGATCAAAAGAGGAGAGCACAGGGTAATAGTCCCTAAGAAGTGCAGATGGATCTACCGAAATTACAAATGCCTGTGTCTGAGTATGCAGTTTCAACACTATGGAAAAGCTCAGAAAGTGCTGAAGTGAATTTTGCATTACAAAGATGGCAGGCCCGACTGTGGGTGCTGCTGTTCAGTCTGTGCCTGCAAGGAGTGTATAAACAAGTGAGGTTTAGTAGGAATATGTCCTTGAGCTTGCTTTCAATTGCTCAGCATTACTAAAAGCCACATTCTTTCTCTGACATGAATTACAAAAATCTAAATCAGCATAAAACAAACTAAAAGGCTTTTATTTCAGTTACAAAACTGTCTATTTATTTCTCTTTATGATGCTGTTCTGCTCCCATTGTGCTGGTGATGATCTTGAGAGTGTTTTCTGTTGTGACTCTTGCTGCTGTTTGATGCCTTTTGGTTCTTCAGGCTTGGAGATAACATTTGTTTAATGCCTCTGAACTTCTCTGTCAAGTGTCTCTGCCTGCAACTACAAACAGGATTCAGTCAAAGATTTCTTCACACTTGGCTTATTGCAATTCCCTCTTCCAAAGACCCCCTGTTTTTCTCTATCCTGCCCAAATGTGTTGCTCAGCTCACACTGCTCGTTTTCATGCTGCTCAGGTGGTCCAGTGCTATTCACTTAACCCTGTTTGTCCATTTAACTCAAGTCTAATTTCTGCAGTCTGCAGATGCCTTTTAAACTCCCCTAGACGATGGAAACACCCTGCTTCTGTGTTCTCATTTCTGGGCTTTTCCAGTTGTTTGTTCTGTTTGTGTGACTGTTTGTTGTAGGTCTCAGCATCTTTGGTTTTTTGGTTTTTTTAAACAGTTTTTCGTGAAGGGTAGACAGCTGTTGAACTTCCTCTCACAAGAGAGAAGCGAGAGCTTGTCAGAGTTGTTGAAGGAGTTCCCCTAATGAATTGCACATGTTTATTAGCACTGTTTTGGAGAGGTGAGAAACACGGAGGTTGTTTTGTACCGATGTGCACCAGCAGCCATCAGGCTGTGCTTGTCTGTGCTCTGCTGTCACCAGAGGAGCCTCTGTCTAGAGCAGATTTACACACAGGTAAAAATTGCAATTATATGCCTCAGAAACATCTCTGCAAAGTTAATCTTGTGTTCTACATATAAGCACTCCATCATAAGCAGACCCCTTTGGAACTGAACAAATCCTGCCCACCATTTCTGTTTTCTTTGGAGTAGTAGTGGTGGTGCTCAGAAAATGTGTAACAGGGACAGAAATCAATATGATATCAATGCAATCGTTATTAGACTCAACTTCTTAAAGCTAGCATGAGATTAACTGAACCAAATCTGAAAGCTGAAAGTTTGATGTTGGTGTCCTAAATCAAATTAAAATTGAGCCAAAATCGAGCACAGCATAAAATCTTATTTATACAATTTACATATTCTATTAAATCTTATCTCATTAGTTTAATCTTACTTGATAGCACCTCAAAATTTCTAACTTTAAAAAGATCCAATGTTCTTATTTAATGAATATAGCAATTAAATGTAATGCTATGTTATGATTCATGGGATCATTCCATTAGGATTTACTGTGCTGGTATACTGGATGTAAATCATTCTTGCCAGAGATGGGTGAATTATTACTGATGTGCAAAAAGTACTATGTTTAAAGAAAGTTAGAACTGTAAAATTAAACTCTGAAGGATTAGGAAAAGGCAGAATTAAGGCTGCCTGTGTAGCTTTAATTTGGAAGATGAATGCGATACAGCCTTAAAGACTCGATCACAAGCTGCTGCTTTATTCTGTGCACAGGGTGGACAAGATCAAGTGTTTATTTTTATCTGCATCGTTCAGTGTGAAGTTCCAGATGCCATCCCGACTCTGCCCTGAATACAAGGTTATTAATGTCCTCTGAGCTTTCACACAGAGCCTCTCAGCAGAGTATCTGAATGTCTCTGAAGCATTAATACATATATTTTATACTTTAAGTAATGCTCATTCTCTTTGGGTGACAACTTAGCTTTAGAGCTTGATTTCTTTTGCATACTTAGCAACTTAAATGACAGATTCAGCTCATGGCTCTTGGAGACTACAGTTAAACTTGTCATTGCTCAGGATTTCTGCAGGCCAGTCCAGCATGTTTCATGTGGATGCCCAGAAGGTGACCAACTGTGAGATGTTCTGGCTGAGGTGACTTTCTAAGCAGCTCAAAATTGTGGCAGAGAAAAGGATAGGCTCACTTCTGTAAAGTGCTGCTTGATTACCTTATCTGTGGGTTTGTCCTTTACCTTTTTCTTGTAGCAGCCTTATGCACAATTTGCTGTGCTTTCTGAAATGTCTCTACCAGACAGAGCAGGCACCATATCACAGAAAGCCTCACTTAACCTCAATCTGCTGCTGGAACTCTCTCTTGGGCTTTGCATGATACCACACCTTTCTGGAAACAGTACTTGCACTGCTCTTGCTTTCGATTAAATATTTTAAGCGATTAAGCATCTATATTGTATCGCATCATGTAGACTGATGTAAATTTAGTTTTCCAAAGTGAAACTGGTTCAAAGTCAGTGGGAATCCTGGTAGAGAGCGTCTCCTTGGAACAGCCCCATTTTGCAAACCTCTGCACTGCAGCTGTGGAACTGGATCTAAATGGCTCAAAGGCTTTCTTGGAATCCTGCTCATCCCTGGTGTGAGCACCTTGAGGACCTGATACTCTGTAGGATCATCTGCACCAGTGTCCCCTCTCGAGAGGTGTCTCTGAGCATGTTCTGGCCCCTGGCAATGCTCTTTTACAGGGTTTTGTTCCAGGCTTGGTGGGCCCTGGATCTCTGTGAAAACATTCTCTGCTCTTTGGGAGGACAGGGTCCCTTTGGCTTGCTTTCCTGCCTAGCCGTGGTGCAGGGCTGTTTTTGGCTAATTTCATCTATTATGCAGCTCAGGGGGAACTTAACTGAGCAGCACATTTTTGTATTTCAACGGGCAGGAGAAGCACAGTTAAAATTTCCTTCTGCACTCTGTAATGACTGAGGATAGGAAAGCTCCAGCATTGTATTTGAGAAGCATTGGGATTAAATTATGTCATTTAAGAACTCATTAGCCTGTCTTTCAAGTGTATGCACTTTGGGGAATAATCATCTTTCTTCTGCTTTGCCTTTGAGTTGTTCGTGTGTCATATCTCTCATGCCTGGGAACTGCAGCTTTATGGCACTTTGGATTGGATAAAGCCCCTTAGCTTTGAAATGTTAAATCCTTCAATTAGTTCGACTTGAAGACTAAAGGCCAAACATTTCAAATGTGGGCACCTGAAGTCGACAGGAGCTGCAGGCACTCATCACCTTGGAAAATCAAACCAAATCATTTAGGGAGCTAAATTTAGATGCAGATACCTTGCTTTTGCCAGCACAGTTTAATCACTCAGTCCTGTAGTATTACTCTGGATCATATGGTTTTTTTCTCTACCCTTTGGAGTTCTGTTTTTCTTTCCCTGGAGGGAAAAGGCTGGAATTTATGTATAGATATTCATGTTACAATGTCCTTTTGACTCTCCCAGCAAGCTGCTCCCTGAGAACAATTCTATCCCATTCCTTGTGCAAAATGCACCTATTGGATTCAGCAGTCTAAAGCCAAAGTAGGCACTAGAGAATTGCCTAGAAAGGTTTACATTAATCTACCAAAGACAAATGTTAGTTTATGTTGTCTGGGTGAACCTGTGGCCTGTTTTGCTGTCATCAGCCACTATCCCTCCCAGATGTGCTTTCTGGCTATCAGCAATGCATGTCCTCTGCTCAGGATGGTAAAAAAAAATCTGCCTTTCTAAATCTTCCCCTTGAAATATATTTGGGCACTATGAAAACTATTACCCCACTCATAAGTTTTGACTTACTCCGTACTTTTGAAGGAAAAAAGGGATTAATGGAAAGTTGTGTAATGTGGAGGCCTGCTTTTAACTATACACAGGGAAGGAATTGATTTCTTTAAGTGATTTTTTTTTAACTGAGTGAGGTGGCAGAACAAGTATGGACAACTGAGCATCAGTGGCTTGTGCAGATTTTGGTGTTTACTGATGCAACTGCCCAAAGTAAATCCACAGGCAAAGAGAGTTTTTTTGAGATTTGTATTCATAAGATGAAAAGCTTCTGAAAGAATGTAACAACTCTGGGACTAAAGTGTCTTTCCATTGCCATGATCTTCTGCTTCTGCTGATTGTGAATGCTGAAAGCCTGCTCTGCTTCCCCTGAGTCCTGATAGGAGATTCATTGTCAGAACTGGAAAGGCAGAAAACTAGCAGAGACAAAACCCCAAACAAACAAAACTCTCAAACCCCCAAACAAGGAAAGATTTCTTAATTATAGTTTACCCTAAGCAGATGTTAACAAGTCTATTTAAACCTGTGATCTGCTGCTGGCCTCATGTCCTCATCTATCGTGGCGTTTCCCTGATCGGCTAATTCTGCCCTGATTAGCATTTCAGAAATGGAGAGGGTTTGTCAAACACAGCTTCAGGAGCTGTTTTGGAACACCCCCTTGGGTGGTTGGTTTTTGTGAGCTGCAGACTACAAAGGATGATTTCCCACCCTACTCCATTATATTTATTCTTGCTTTGATTCGACATGAGAAATGATTCATGACATTGAGATGCTCCTCATTGCTGGACCTCACATGGTTTCACTGTCCCTGCTTGGGTGGTCTCAGCCTTGCTCATTGTCCTGCTGCCGTCCCAGCATCAGCCCCTCACTCCATGTCCTCCTTCCCTGGCAGGGCAGTCCCTGCTTCTCTGGGTGAAAAACCTCCCTAAAGAGGCAAAGAAGAGGTTTGTCTGTCCTGTCTGTCTGTATCTCCCCACTTTTCCCTCTCATGGGAACCAGGGCTCTGGTTCTGTGCTTGAAGTACAAAATGGAGAGCTTGTTTCCTCATAAAAGTGAAGGAGGGAATTTCTCTAAGTTATTTTCAAGCTGTTAAACTGTTGTTCCCCATTAAAATTTGGGAAAAAAACTATTCCCTTAAAATTCCAGTTCAGCTCAGGATTTTGGTGTAACTTAATTCAGTGCAGTGTTTATTTTCTTTGTGGAGAAAGAGGGTCCTTTTTTATCCCTGGCCATATTTTGTGTGGTGCTTCCCCAAAGGCATCTTCTTTACTTGGACTTGCAAATATGGATTTCTTCCTTTCTCATGCCTAAGAATATGGAATACTTCATCCCTGTCTTCATCTTCTTGTGCCAATATAAGAGTATTTCATGTCCCTGGTGGTACCATGTGGTGCTTTCCCACACCTCCTGCTAAGAGTTGCTCGTGGCAGTTCTCCTTGGAAAATATATTCTTATCACCCAATAAGAACTTATTTTCCCAGAGTTATCAAGATTCTTTTCTCCCTCTCTCCAGCAGTAGCAAAAGGAGGTTTATTTGCTCAACTCAGTTTGGAACAATATAGAGGTAAATGTTCCCAGCAGCTGAGTTACCAGCATAGCAGTGTGGAGTGCTATTTTTAACTTGAAGTTTGTCTTCATTTTACTTATCTGAGATGAAGGTCCTGTGATGATAGAAGATTTTTGATAAATAGACACAGTGGGATTGATCCCAGTTTCTTTACAATTTTGGATAGATTGAACTAGAAAATAATTCCCTGTGAAAAGGGCCTTGACGTGTCTCTAAAATATTCAAAGAATAGCTTCTGAAGTGCCTAAAGACCGTTTGGAAAAGACATATAGGCAGAAGTTTTCATGAGAGCTTAACATAGATGAAACAGGGTTTTCAGAACTGATTGGCAATAATGCAGGTGGCTAATTTCTTTGAAGTGTGCTGAATGTTGAAATGCTTTGAAAATCTGACAAGACGTGTTGGTGTCAGTTGCTGCTCGTTGCTGAGTGAGTTTAGAAATTTGGCTTTAAATTTGGATGTTTGATGATCTGGCTTAAGAGCAACGGTTACCTAAGAAGCAAACAAACAGACTTATTTTGGCTTTCTTTTCAGATGAGATGCCCGAAGGAAAGATCTGAAGTGAGCATTTGTAATGTCTTAATTTGTGATTTGATTTTCAGAATATCACTTTGCTTTCTGTCACTTTGCACACCATAACTTCTAAAACAGAGGCTAGTTCTGTTCACGTCGATTAGCAAATTCTGATGTGGTAGGAATGGCAATGGCATCCACTCTCTGTCAGCATGGCTTTCACCTCAGGTTCCTCCACTGATTAAATTTTAAGCTGAAATTCAGTTTTATTTTTATGTTTACAACCTGAACTGCGAGGTTTTGTATTTATTGCATTCTTAATCTGCTGAGATGCCAAGAGACTGCCATGATATGATTCACACAACTGGGGTTTTGCTCACTTGACTATGTCAAAATAATAGCAACAAAGACCAAGCTCATCCCCGGTGCACCTCCTGGAAGTGGGGACCATCCTGCTGAGGAGTAAATAGAGCTCATTAGGATATCCCTATGTAGCTGCTGCTGCTGCTGGTTATTAGAGAGTCAGAACTGCTGCATCTGGAACAGCATCCCAGGAGCATTGCCCTTCACCTTCTAGAGCTGCCTTCAAGTAAAAATACTCATCTGCAGGTGGTATTCTGGCATCTGGCTGTGGGGAAGAGCTGAGCTTCTGATGCTGGAGAGAGGAAAAAGTAGTTGGCACCTCTTAAATCCAGGCCTTTGCTCCTGGTGAGCTGAAAGAAAACCAAAGACTGCAGACTGATCTGGGGAGCTTCAGACTCTCCGAGATAACAGAAGGTTTGAGGGGAGCTTTGGATCAAGTCCAGTCTTAGCTGACCTGATTTGCTTATTCCTAGGCAGCACATATTGCTCTGTGAACATCCCTTGTTAGGAGTGCAGGCTACATTTCTGGAGCAGCAGCTTCACACCGTACAACTAGCACCTTTTTTTTTAATGTGTAACTGGCCTGAAAGTTGGAGTGCCCAACTCTGCTAATTATATGAAACTCTTTAATGTGATGCTGGAGGTGTTAAACAATCGTACCTGCATTAAATATTCTGTGCTTATGCAAACGTGGCACACAGATTGCAAGTTCTAAAATTTATCAGGCAGACTAATTATTTAAATGTGAGCTATAGGTTACATAAATAAATAGCTCTCCCTCAGTAAATGGTAAGGTGTCACGGTGTTAACCACGTGGCTTGTAGCAGAGTAGAATTAATGTTAACACTTCTGTAGCTTTCTTTCTCTGATTACTAATTCTTTCGATGTTGGTAGATGAACTGAATTTATGAAAGTTTTGCCTGCCCTCTAGGTCCCTATTTTGTATTCTTTGTGCATTGCAGCCTGATTTTGACTCTGGCAGCAAAGCTGGATACTAAAACCACGGATAGCTCAGGCTGCCTGCTCAGCCTGTGGGGCGAGGCAGATCCAGACCCACCTGGGAGCTTTACTGGGGCAAGGTCTCCACTCCCCCAGCTCCTGTACCCTGATCCTCCAGCTACAGAAGCAGCCCACTTGCAATTAGCAGCATTTATATCTTAGAGCGATGGCATAGCATTGCATATACCAAGAAAATAGAGATCACTCTGGTAATGAATAAAGAGTTTGCCACAGTGGGCTCCCCACATTGTGCTGTTATCCTTTAGCTGCAGAAAGGTGCATTTGTGTTCACAGAGGCACAAAGTGATAATATGCTGCCTGCAACTTTTGAGAATGGTTTTTGAGTGCAGAGTTATGAAAGCTGCAGAAAATCCTATATGAGAAAAGCAGCTCTAGCTAGTCAGAGAGACTTTCATTAAAGTTTCGTGCTGTTATTAGTTTTAAATTCACTTACGTCTCCTTCAGTTTCATTTCCGGAGGCACCTGCTCTGGTGGTTTTCTGGCAGAAACACTGCAGAGGGTGGGGAGTGTTAAGTGACAGGTTGCATATTCCTCCTTGGTCTCCTAGAATTGGCTTTTTTCTCCCCTCCAGTCATGCTAATTTATGCACAGCTTTCATAATGAAACTTGAGCAGGCATCCTTCCCCATCTGCCCCAATTCCCAGTCCTTTTCTGCTGCACCAGCCGAGTTTTCTGATTTCACAGGAGGGGAAACCAGTGAGTGTTTCACACTTCACCTCAGGGGAGTCCGTGGGTCTGATCCTGACACCTTCCGTAGCTGTTCTGGCAAAGCACAGGGAAGGAGCTGAGCAATGTGCTCAGCCATTTGCAGGCTCCCAGCCCCAGCAGTGCTGTGCTTCCTGCATCGCAGGGAGCCTCTTGCCCATCCGTTTCATGGTGGATTTAGGGGGAGGATCACGGTTTCATGGCAGTCATTCAGCAGCAATGCCTGTGTTGCAGTGTCTCCGGAGGAAGCAATCGGATCAACTCCGTGAGTGCAAGGGATTAAAAGAAGCCAGATGCTCTCTTAATGGACAAGCATAAGGAGAAGTTGCAAACTTGGCCTTTTGGGGAAATTGAAAGCAGTTTAGTTCAGGTTCAGCTTAAAGGGTTGGGAAAGAAATTGTCTATTAGTGTCAAACCAGGCTGACAGTGCACCCACACCGAGCTCGCAGATGCTCCGGTGCCGCCAGGCAGAGCCTCCCCTTACCCTGCCGGGGACGTGGGGCCAGCGCTTCCTGCAGCAGCCTCAGCCCTGGAGCCACAATCCAGAGGGTCCTGAGCAGCCTCTCCTGACCCCAGCCCTCAGACTGGTGCAATCAGGGCATGTCTG
Source organism: Acanthiza pusilla (assembly GCA_036630365.1). Classification (NCBI taxonomy): domain Eukaryota; kingdom Metazoa; phylum Chordata; class Aves; order Passeriformes; family Acanthizidae; genus Acanthiza; species Acanthiza pusilla. Next base: position 8,452,100 of record JAXCHO010000001.1, read on the forward strand.
TCCAAGGTGAGGTCTCCGCAGTCCAAGCCAAACTCTGCAATGCTGCTCTTTGCACCCCATCCTGGGAGCAGAATAGGGGCAGGACTCAGTCACCTTAGCAACCTCCTGCCATCACTTCTGAAGAACACGTCGCACCAGGTTTAGGCCAACCAAATCCTCTCCCAGCCCCCGGAGGAAAGGAAAGAGGGAGGCAGGTTGTGAGCTCGAGCTCTGATCCTAGGGCAGCAGATCAGCATTCAAGGCTGGTGGTGGATCTGTGCTGTGACCCCTCACAGGTAACCTCTGTGCTCAATGAAAACCCAGGGTGCTCTGCTGGCCTTTTCTTAGGCCATGGAAAGGGAACAGACAGTAATAGTGACTTCAGCTCCTTCTGTTTTTGTTTTATTCTGTGAACAGCCACTGGTGAATCGTGAGACTGCTCTTATAAGGTACAGTTTCAAGCCCTCCATAAAAGTTACACTTTTAAAATTTATTTGAATTCCTTGACTACTAAATATTTCCTTCCTTCCTTCCTTCCTTCCTTCCTTCCTTCCTTCCTTCCTTCCTTCCTTCCTTCCTTCCTTCCTTCCTTCCTTCCTTCCTTCCTCCCTCCCTCCCTCCCTCCCTCCCTCCCTCCCTCCCTCCCTCCCTCTCTTTGTTTTCTGAGCAGTTTGTATATCATCAAGGTGTTGAGCTGCAAGCACAGAAGGCCGTGCAAATAAGACTAAGCCAGCTGCACAGGTTTTTGCACACTTTAATTAAGTTGTAGGGCTTCAGAGGAATTTGGCTCCAGTTTCTGATGCTTCCATGCCCTGTCTTCTGTTCCAGTGTGGATGCTAAATTGTGCAGAAATGGAGCGTGACCTAACTTTCATGTCAGTTGATCTGGCTGTAGCTGTTTTTGTGTAACTAATTTAAAAAGATTGATTGTTGGTTAATTACATTAATGAACTGAACCAACATGGGCACAGACCAGAGCTCAGCAGTCTCCTAAACAGTCATTAAGAATAGACATCTATCTTTTCACCTGCTTGTACAGCCTCCTGTTGGGTGGCAGAGTGTGTGGGATCGTAATTCTGAAGGTTAAACGACTTAGGGACGTAATCACAGCCTGTTCACCTCTGCTCCCCCTCTGTCCATATGGCCCCGCTCGTCACAGTCAAAGTCCATTTGGACAAAGTGTCTGCTGAAAGGTCTCCAGGACAGCGAGTCTGGTGCTTTCAGCTGGGCTCCTGGCAAATGCCAGCACGCATTACAAATCCACCGAAGCTCCCTGTTGAAAGGGTTCTGTGGATTTAAACAATTTTGAAATAACTTCTTCCCCACTTAGGGCAATTCATGTTTATCAAGGTGAAAGTGTACTAAGCAGAGCAGTTCACTCTCCTCTCTAGCCAGCTCATGAATATGAAGAAAGATTGAATCAATAATACATTTCTGTAATTAAATTGGTAAGTTAAAATGATCAGGTTCTAGTTTTAGCAAGCAGTCAATGGAAGATGCATTTCTGTGTGTTTATCAGTGTTGGCCTTGCAGCCATTGACCACATTTAGGTGGGAGCTGTGCAAATGGTGCCTGCCACGCAAGGGCTTACAAAAGTATTTTAAGAAGTTAATAAAATGTCTGAGAGAGGGACATTGGTGCATTTTTTAACCTGATTTTAAAATATTACACAGTGAATAAAGGCAATGGAATACGTTTTATTTTATGGTGGAATTTGTGGACATACTATTATATATCCTTTGCCATTATTGGCACATCTATTTGTCAGATTTAGTCAAACCAGGAAGGACTTCAGCTGAAGTTAAAAGTGTGTTGCCACTGGCTTGAGCAGAAAGAGAACTGGAGCAGGGCTGGGTATTATGAAAGATGGTGAGAAAAATCCCTGTTATTTGGGAAGTCAAGAATGACAGTACTTTTGCACTGATAGCCTGGGAGAAGCTGTTGCTCTCTGTAGGCTGTTGTCAAAATCTTCAAAGGTGTCAGTGCTGCTCCCATGGAGTTGTGCAAAGCCTGACCCAACAGCTGCTGGAACCAAGGGGTTGTTGCAGGGATTTCAGTCCCCTCTGGGTGAAGTTGTAGGTGCCCTATGAAGTCTGATTTTCAAGGAGGCTGTTTACTTTCCTGAAACCATTTTGTATCCCAAATTCAACACTGAGTGCGGGCAGTAAGTCAAAGAAAGATGGGATTGACCTGCAGCCATAGGCTACATGCTGAAAATCTGCTTTCTCCATTTTCAGTTCCCTCACTGATATGTTGTTGAAATGGTGTGAGGTGACAGGGGAGGAGACTTAATGCTGAGGGGATTTTGGAGACTGGTACTGCTTCCCCATTGTCCCAGAGGCTTCTGTGGGCTGTTGAGGGTGAACAGCTGAGTGGCTGCACAAGGGATTTCAGGTATTGGTTCATAACACCTTAAAAATACGTTAAATGAGAGGAAAGAAGTTGTGAAATTACACATATGCAAATGGCATTAAATTATGGTTTTATATAAGATCTTCTGTTTCAAGCTAATTGAAAGACAGAGGCCACTGCTGCAGGAGGAAAATATGAAAAGAAAACTATACTGAAACATAAAAGTGTTTCTGATCAAGAAAAATTCTGTTTCTGTTGAATGTTTTATTTTGTTCCAGTCACATAAATTACCATCTTTGAAATACTAAAACTCCCACAATCAGCTTTTTATAACAGAAAATAATTTACATTTAAAAGGTTTAACTGAAGCAGCTAAACCTTAGTGATGAATGTGCACATTCGGCAATAAAACAGGGAAACAGCCCATGTTTTGGAACCCATAGCTGCTATATATAATTTTAATATTATAAAGAACTAAATACAGTCTGGTGAGTGCTACAGGTATGCTCTGAGATATTTGCTAGTTCCTGGGAAATGTATTCTTAAGGGTATAAAATGCCTCAGTACTGACACAGAGCCTTGGAAATCTCCTTTAGCACTGATGGATTCTGTGATGAGAAGCAGCGTGGCTTGAATGCATTTCATCCTCCACAGAAATGTATGAGCTTGGTCACATTGCCATCATCAGAAACCATTTCTTTCTCAGGGCAGTAGCACCTCTCTTTCATCTCATGGTGGGCTGACCCTGGCTGAACACCAGATACTCACCAAAGTCACACTATCAATCCCCTCTTCCTCTGGACGGGGGAGAGAAAACACATCAAAAAGCTCATGGGTGGGGAGAATCCACCCCTGTAGCCCCCACCCCACCAAACCCAGCCACACTAACCCAACACACATCTTTAAATAATGAAAGAGGGCACAGAGACAGTATTTTCATTCTGCAGGAACCTTGTCATCATCCTAGAAGAGATTGCAGCAGTTGTCTAAAAGGGCCACAAAACAGCCACAGGAATTAGAGATAATGATTTCCCTCTCAGAATAACTGGTATGTAAGGCTTGTCTTCCCCCTGTCACATACTCTCCTGATTTATCTTCTCTTCTTCTCCTCTACTCCATGCATTAAAGGGGGAGTGGGCCATTGCTGCTATCATGCTCTTATTCCCTGCTAGAGCAGAGAAGATATATTTCAATTTTATGCTCTCCTCAAATGTACTCAGACATATGGAAGAAATATCTTACAGGTGTCTGTATTCTTGTGGATACTCCAGAGAATTGACAGCCCTCTGTATTCCAGCAATAATCTTTCCCTCGACCTTAGTGCGCTTTATATCTCACGTGGGAGACTGAGTGCTGCCATTAGCAGAGTCAGTGAGAAAATGGGTGGAAGTTTCAGCAAAATGGGGATGAGGCCCTGGATGTTCATCGTGGCCCCATCCCCGGAGAGCTGTGCTCGGCTTTGTGCAGAGCAGCACTCAGCCCTCTCTGATGGAGAAGGATGTTTTCTGACAGCTACGAGATTTGCCTGGGGGTTTGGTCCTTCCTTTTATTAATATCAGAAAGTAAATTAGCTTTATATTGCCCTTCATATCAGACCTTTCAGGGGTCTCCCATCCTTTTAATTTAGCCTGGGTCTCTGAGGGAAAAACCCAGTAATGGCACACCGGTGTGATGATTAGTAAGCACATTTTACATAATTACAGTGTTGGCATCTCAGGGGGGAAATGAAAGTTTGTGCTGTCCCTTTAACGGGACAATTTGATAATCCTCTTAGCATTTTCTCTTTTGGCTGATAATATTTCACACAGTTTTACTTTGTAAAATATTCCTAAAGGGAGGCTTAAGCAATAATGCACAGATTATGGAAATTACTCTCATTAAATATAGGGAGAGACTTCAGCAAAGCCATGAACTGCTTCAAAACGTGTAACCCCCATTAGGAGCTTCATTTAAATGTTTATTCACAGAGCAGTAAATGTTTATTATAGAACATTTTATTGAAACATAAATTAAAGAACCCTAATTATACATATCACAAGTGTTCAAACAATATGCATTTATCAAGACTTAACTAAAGATCAGAGGTGAGGGGAAATGCAGTTGTGCTTTCATTTGCATCTCAGCAGCACCAAATTTGCACAAAAATACCTGGGTAAAGTGACCCTGAGGGAAGGCAAAAACTCAGGACCTCAAGGCAGATGCTCTCGAGCTGTCCCTGAGCATGCACCACCTTCAGAGGCCCTTTCATTGGTCATTCCCCTCTGTAAAAAAGGCTGAGAGCTGCCAGGTTTTGGGTTGTTTTTGCAGGGTAATGGTTGCTGCTCCTGCAGGTCTGCCCACCCTGCCTACTGTGGGTGGTGGGAGGGGATGGATAATGGAAAATGGCAGGTGATGGTCCCTGGCCTGACCTTCCCACCACCGTGCAGGGACCCTCATTCCTAGGGCTGCAGACCAGGTGAGAGGGCAGGAAATACCAGTTCAAAAGCTTTGTTACCATTTAGTTTATTCATTTGCTGCCTTTCAGAAGATGTCTTAAGAGGTATTCATTAGGATCACCACTTCCAACAAACAGGTTTATTACGCTCGTTATTGTGCCACTTTGGTTTGGGACTGAAGGGGAGGGATTGGCACTTCTCTTGCAAATGCTTAAGTTGCCTTCAGCCAGGGAAATTATAACTGCAGATATCAAGTAGGTTTAAAAATCTATCTGTGCTTGTTTTCATTAGGTCTTACATCTCTTTTCTAGCTCATCCACACCTAATTTCTTTAAAACTTGATCACAGTTGACATATGCATTATTTATTGAGAATGCTGAATCTGCACATTTCTGAATCTACATGTTTGAAGATGTACTCTGCTGCAAGTCCCCCACTTGGTTTGGCTTCTGATATATTTGCAAATTCTCTTCATTTTGTTGCTTTCCAAAATATGTGTTTTCTGTGCTGAGCAAGTATCTCGATACTTACTCTTCCAGAGGCAAATCCATGGCATAAATGTTGGTAGGAATCATTGCAAACCTTGATTTTTCCTCCTGAGAGTGCGTGTGCAGCACAGTGCGATGCAGATTTGCACAAGTGTCTCCTGCAAGGGCACAGCTTGGTCGCACATGGACAGCCTGTGTGACCTTCTCTCCCAAGACTTGCTCCAGTTTCTTGTTTTCTCTTTGCACTCTCTCTCTGCACATTTTTAATTCACAAAATTTCAACCGCTGTTTCATTCTGCCAATAGCTTCAATCCTCCCTGCTCTCCAGTGGCTCTTCCAGTCCATCCCCACATCTGTCTCTGCTGTTGTCCTCTGCTGCTGCCCCAGGCTTTCTGAGACAGATGTGGATTCCCCTGTCCTTCCCTTCCAAGCATCAATCTGTTCCCCTGCACATCCTGCTCTCGAGCCTGGCAGTCTGTGCCACTCCTTTCCATCTGTGTCACGTCCTCATGTGTCTCGTGGCGGCAGAAAAGAAAACCTCAGCTCTGAGTTTTACCAAACAGAGACAAAGGTGGTACAGGAGTGTGTCAGTCTGTGCAGCCTCCCTGGGTTTGGGGCAATCCTCAGCCCCAGCACGGCAGAGCTGCCAGCAGGGGAGGTGACACTGGAGGGCTGTGTCTGTGCAGCCTTGTGCACAAGGGTTTAGTGAAGTTGGAAAGTGCTGCTTCCTAGAAATGTGGCATTTTTGTAGGAGAGGAATGGATTCAAGTAGTCTCCTGCCATGTTTTATTATTTTTTAAAAATTAGCTCCTTTAAAGTGGTCTGTCTTTGACTAATGTATAACTCCTAGAAATGGGGGAGAAAAGCCATACTGATGCTGGCAATAATTTTGAAGGCTGTGAAAACTGAGTGTTTTAATTGTCCAAAACTCTTTTCCTAATGTTGGATAGGACTTTTAAAATTTTTTAGAATTTATTTCTCCATCTCAAACCAGTTCAGTACTCAGAAAAACATCAAGAACTCACAAAAACTTCACTGAATAGGAACTGTTTTCCCATAAAGATGTGTTTGCCAGGACTTGCAGGTCGAGGGCCCTGGAAATGAGCTTTCAGTGCCTAGAAAGAGCAGTTGTACCAAGTGTGACTGTGGCTGGTGACACGCTGGATTTTCGGGGACAGCAGAGGGAGCGCTTTCTGTTAATGAGCTGTGGATATACAGGCAGGGCTTTCCATGGAATAACTTTGTAACAGGGATAATTGAGCAGTTAATCAAGAATAGCAAACAAGGGCTTCATGGAAGCCCAGTTTACAGAGAGGACAAAATTGCCCAATTTTTCATGTGGCTATCTCTGTATTATGGTTGATTTTCTTTATCGCCCACTAACAGTCTTACTTGGAGAATGGTTATTAGTTTGGAATTTCTACATTTAATCTGGTAGTTTGGAAGAAGCATTATCACAGCCTCCCGTAGGAAGCCCCTGTCTCTGTAATGGACAGGGCACTTTGCAGCAAGTGAGAGCTTATCTGAACACCACCCTCCTTTTTCCCAGCAGAGCAGCTCCTGGGGGTCTCCCAGCCAGCTGCTCTTGCTGCCTGGAGCTGCTGATTCCCTTCCTGCCCTTCCTCCTGCCTGGCCACAGCCACAGCAGGGACAGATCACAGCCTTTCCTGACCTTTCTGCAGCATGAGACCGTGGACACCCACAACTGCCAAGCTCTGACTGCAGAAAGAATGAAGAGTAGCAAGGGAAAGGATTAGCTGCTGAAAGACATCTGGTTTTGCTGCATGAAGGCACAGCTCAGCCGTGCTCTGCTCTTGCAGATGGAGGGGGAACAGCCCTTCCTCTGCCAGCGTTTTGGCAGCCCCCTGTCCTCAGGGCTGTGTGACCCTGTGCCAGCTTTTATGTATTCATCCTGCAAGAACATTTATTGCTAATAGAGCCTGGGTGCTGAGGAGCTCATGTACAGACTATTATCTCCCTCTGACTGGAAGCTGAGCTTTGTTGCTCTGCTAACCAGCACAGCAGCTGAGTGAACACAGCAAAATGTTCATGAGTTATTGCAGGCAACGTCCATGTCCTCCCCATTGGTGTGTGGCAGGGTCATCTGCTCCTCACTATTCCATTCTACCTGGGAAATCTCTTTCAGTGTCTATTTTTGTCTAGTATTTTCACTTTAAATCCAGTACGGTGGTGACACATTGGTTATTTGACCGTAATTCAGTATATAAAACCAGCCATAACCAGGAACATTGCTTTCTGCATGGCCTTGAGTGCTGAAGTAAAACTCACCTGACCTGAATGCTTCTTTCTCCAACAGCACATGCTCCAGGTCTTTTGGCTGAGGCTTTCTGGGCATTTTGCAGCCCTGGTTCGCTGGGGAGGGACTTTAGTTGTGTAGTCCCACAAATGCCTGTGCTGCAGCTGGATTTTGACAGTGGTGGGATGAGAGTGTTCTGGAGTGCCCATGAGCAGCCCTGTGCTCCCACAGTCCTGACTGGAATGCCGTGGAGCTCGTCAGAGCATCCTCTTCCTGCACTGGGACGTCAGAGACATCACACCAGGGCTGGCTCTGGCTCACGAGTTCCCTGTGGCACTACAGATTTGTTCCTTGCAGTACATTTTCTAATTCTGTTGTCTTCCTGGGTATAAAAGTCTTGAAGAAACTTCTCTTATGAGTGATTTTGCATCACCTGATAATCCTCACCGTTAGGAGTTTCTCAGCCTGAGATGTTGTTTACAATGTGAAGCAGTGGGAGCTGCAGTCCCAGCCCGAGAAAAATGTCAGTGCAATCATTTTAATTTTGAAGGTCCTATAAAATCCAGCTCCCACAGCTTCCTTCCAGCTGCTGCTGTTGTGGACATCCTTGGAAATCTTGTCCCCAGAATGGTGGGGCTCAGGCATCTTTAACTCACACATTGTCCCTGTTGTCACACCCTGTGTGTCAGTGTCCTGCTTCCCCCATCAGTGCCTGATGAGCAGGGAATGGAGCTAAGCAATGCAAGCGTGTGCCTGCATTTTTCTGCCCTGATGTGGGTGATATTGATTGCTCCATTAATGTAAATGTCTTGGCTGTTGTGTGTTGCTTTCCTTGCTTATTAATCAAAATAATGCAAAATGAGGAGAAAGCAATTTTTTAGGAAAAAAATGAAATACCATCAACAGTGATTGAACACAGCCTGCTGGAGTGTGATGGTGCTGCCTGCCACCCACCAGGCTCGAGGATCCCCACAATAACTGGGGAAAAAAATTAAAATGCTTTATTTTGACAATTTTGCTCAATGCTTAGATGTTTTCTGTTTAAGCAGTGTTTCGATGGACTATTTGCCTAAATCTGTTTGTTTGGTTAAAAAAAAAAGCATCCCAATGTTTTGTTTGCATCTGACACATTTCAGTCAATTGCAAATGGGTTTTTTTGGATGTGCAGGTTTTTGTTTTTCTTGGAAAACAAAGGGAAGGAAGCAACTTTAATTTGCAGGCACCTTGAAGTTATTTGTGCTACTGCCAGTTAGGGAGACCTCCGTGTAGCCAGCAGTGGATGCAAAACACTGAGACATAAACAAAACATCCGGGATGTGAATATTCCCACTGAACCAATTCACAGGTTGGAAATTGAGCTGGTGCTTAAGTGCCTTGGTGGATTGAGGCTTTAGCAGTAACAAATAGTACTAAAGAGTAAAAATGATCAATTAAAGATCTTCTAATGAATCAAAATATCAGCCTCTCCGAGCTGAGAAGACCAGAAGCTGAAAGGCAGATTAGAGAAGGTGGAAAATCTCCCTGTTCAGTGTTTCTGACTATGTGGTAGTCACAGCTCTGCACTGCCTGTATTTCTTGGTAAAACTGGAGGGAAGGAAAATATGTGAGACACTGTTGCTGATCCTATTTGTTTCTGTTACACAAACAGTGTAGAATCCAATATTTGGAGAATCCAGATATTTATTTATGTTCCATGCACAGAGTTTAAAATTTAAAAAAAAAAAAAAAAAGGATGGCTGGAAAAAAAATACTCTCTTTTAAACTGATTGTCGTTAGCTAAAATCTCAAATGTTGGGAATATTCATTTGTTTTGAGATACAGTTGATGGATTCTGCTCTCCAGCCTGGCAGTGTGTGAGAACATGATGCATGTAGGAAAGGTGACTAACCCCTGAGAATGTCCCCACTGATGCCAAGTGGCCCATATGCTGTCATAAACACTTTTTCTTCTTTTTTTTCCCCGCTGATCATAAGAGCCCATTTTGGGTAGAAGATCACATTAGGCTTATTCATTACCTGCTGTGCTGGTTTGTGCATCTGCAGTGCAGCATCTCTGCACTGAACTCTGCACTTCATCCCTGTGTGTTTTCTGATATTCCACATCGTCTGTCACGGGTGTGCAGATACTCTCCTGTGTGCGTTCTGGAACTTTCTGCATCAGAGATAAAAATTGCTCTTAAAGGTGGCTAAACTTCTGGGGAATGTGGTTGTTGATAGCTGATATTAGATTTTCTATATATCATCAAGAGAAATTCCTAAAAATTGATACTTGTGGCCGAACTACCATTCCTTGTAGCAGAAGAGAAAGAAACTGACTGGCAGATGAACCCTCTCCATTCTTATGAATAAATTTAAAATCTAATGAGAACCACAGGTGTGAGACAGTAGTGAAATTTTACCATACCCCTGCAAACTTTAATCTACACTTTTATTTTTCTTGAAAGTCTGTCTAAAAGCGAAATTTCAGGCCTAGGGCTACTGAAGACCATCTTTAAAGTTGCTTTGTGATTTTGAGCAATACATCATACGAGCAGTGATGTTCAGATGATACATTGCACTAATACATCACAGGAGCACTTTCGCTCTTATGATATATTAGTATAATACACTATCAGAACACTATCACTGATAGATTACTCAAAAACACAGTTTTTGACCCTCAAGATTCACCCTCATCTCTAGTCTGAATACACTGAAAGCTCTGGATAATGATAAGAATAAGAAATCACGTATTCAGTTTCTCTAGGGTAAAGCTAAGAAAAAATATAGTGTGGTATTCAGAATATTTCATTAACTGAAACATCCTTGTGATTTCATTTTATTCACTGAGCAAATGTTTTTATGGATAGAAGCTAACACAATATAGGTATGTTTGAATTTTCTTACAAATAGCCTAAGAAAACCTTTTTTGATTTCATATTTCATTATAGACTTAAGCCATGTTTTGAGAATATTTCAATGAGGTGCAGGAGTTTCAGCTGATTTCTACCTCATCAAATTGAATCAGGTTCAAGCTATATAAATTCTATGCAAACCATTTAGTGCTGTTTCTGATGCAGTCCTTTTTTTTTTTTTTTTTAAGGATTTAGGCACCATCTAAAAAGATCTGAAGATGCATAAATGTGATCTGTCACTCAGATTATTTGCTGCCTCTCCTCAGCGAGGTGTTGGGGTTTTTTTCCTGAAGAATTATTTTCAGTTGTTGTTTTTCTTTACTCAAAAGAGTGAAAGACAAAGGGAAAAATAGAATCTAAGAATGCTTTGCAATGTTGTTAGTAGCTGGACTCACTGCAGATAAGTACTTTTCCCAGTAAAGTTTGTGTTTCGAGGATCTTGAATTGCCCTTCCTTTATGGTTTGAAGAGAGTGTCAGAAAAAAAATTGTAATAGTAATAACACATCAAGGAGCTGAGTGTGCTCTTGTCCATAGTTTTGTTTGTTTTCCCCAAATCACATCAGTGCCTCTGACAAAAAATACATCACCCTTCCCTTCCCTCCTGAGCCAGGTAACCCAAAGCTGTGTGTGCAGCTCTGTCCCCAGCTCTGCCACCCCGTGGGCAGTGGCCCTGCACCAGGAGAGGGGCAGAGGGACACTTCTGCTTCAGGCTCTGCTGGACTGGGCTCATAATCCTTGTGCCTCACAGCTTTTGGGTCACCTGGCACTCTGTCCCTGCAGGTGTGTCCCTGGCAGGAGCCTTGCACCCTTGGGGCTTTGGTTTGTTGTATTTGGGCTACAGCCTCTGGGAGGAAATGAAACCTTAAAGTCTTCTTGACCTTGTGAGAGGCACTGTCCTCTTCTGCCAGCCTTCCTCCGTGGTGTGGCAGAGCTCCTCTGTCCCCAGGCAGTGAGCCCTGAGCCCAGGCTGCCCACACGAGCTCTCTGCCCATCCCATCTCCGGCACCTTCTTATTCCCATCTGTTCCAAAGGCACAACGCTCAGCTCCAAAGGACATCATTATTTCAAAGCTGTGGCTAAATACGGCTCTGACTGACAACTATGAATAATTCCACAGAGCCCCTAAACTTCCAGGCATTTCACTCTGAAGCTCATATAATACACCAGGGCTGCTCTCTCATGTTTTTCATCTTTTGTATTCTCCAAAGAGTTGAGATACAGTTATGGAACAGGTTAATGTATTTTCCTCTGAAAATAATGCTGTGGGAGCCTGTGCATCGTGACTTGTGTGTGTTGAGAATAATGCTGACAGTTCAGAAAAGAAAGTAATGAACTTGATAATCACCATTATTTGGTTTCATATTTTCAGCATGTTCATGTCCATGTGCTTCCAAGGAGGGCTGGAGACTTCAGCAGGAATGATGACGTCTATGAGGAGGTAAGAGTTACACTCCATTTTTTCTTCGGAGTTGGCTTTGCTGTTAGTAAATCACTTTAATGGTCCAGGCCCTCCCGTGGGTGGAAGTGGTCAATGGGATTTCTTCTTTTTTATTGCTTGCAAAGACCCTGTGTTAGCACCAAGATCTATACGGGGATTCCCTTGTGAGCTCTCTGAGAGAGGGCACAGTTGACACCTTTGGTGCTTCAGTCTGTCACTGCATGCAGGGCAAGGTGACATCTCTACCAAGAGCTGTGCTCTCTTATTTTGAGGGCACGGGAAAAAGGGTGACCACACGCTCAGCCTGGCATGCAGGGAGTGTGTCCTACTGCTCGCCTTGGGTGCCAAACCTCCCTCTTCCAACCAGAGAAAACACAGGCAGCTTGCTACAACTCAGTCACAAATTGCCTTCTGGCCTGATTTTTGTAGGGCTCTGCTCGGCTCTAGACAAATCACATCATAGCCCCAAAGATGGAAATTAAAGAGCAACTCTGCATATAGATGGAATATCTGCATGTGCGCAGATTGTGTGGCAGAGCTCAGCTCATGAGCTGTTCCAGTGTGACTGAATTACTGCCTTTTGTTTAAATGAACAATTGTACTGGCATTAACAAAAAGTTTCCCCCAGCTTGACAGCTGTCACAACGATTCTATGAAAAAATCTCACTATTGTTAAATTTACGGCTTGTTCTTCGTGGGTTTGGTAGGATCCTCTATCTGTAATATGACATCTCCTTCTCTCTCTGAAAGTAATTAATATAAACTTGTTCAGTGCTACTGCAATAGCATCTGCTTGAAAGAGAATTCATGACATTTTTTGCTTTTGTATTTTTTCCTTTGTGATATCTACATGATGACAAGTCCCCACTCACAAAAAAAATGATAGTGTGTTTTAAAGCTTTTCAATTACTTAAATATTAAAAATGGTGAAAAAAGTGTATTACTGGCAAGTTATATGAAGTGTAGTGCCTGAAAACCCCACTAATAAGGGTAAAACCTTAATGAGACTGCAAGCAAGGGGATCCAATGGAAAGAAATGATGGCAATCTTTGCTGGTGTGGTGGTTAAAAGCAGATGTGTGAGATAAAAATTAACACCAAAAGGGTTGTCAGGCATTGGAGTCACCATCCCTGGAGGTGTTTAAAGGATGTGTAGATGTGGCTCTCAGGGACGTGGGTTAGTGGTGGCCTTGGCAATGCTGGGTTAATGGTTGGACTCAATGACCTTACAGGTATTTTCCACCTAAATTGTTCTATGGTTCTGTAATTTTTTCCTTTTCACATGCATTAAGTGGTTTCAGATGCTGCATCAACCCAGAAAATCTCTTTCTGTTTCTATCATATTTACAATTCCTTCTTTTTTAACACATTTATTTCTCCCTTGTTATAGCTAAACAGAAACAGGCAAAACTCTGTTAATGAACGAGGCTATATATTTAGTGTTGTTAAATGCAAAAGGGTGGCAAATTGGAGAAAAATTTCTTTTTTATTTTGTCATCTTCAATTATAGCAATTGTAGGTGTTGCTTTTAGCAAACATAGGAAGCATAAATATTTAGACATTGATGTGATAATGTATCTTTTAGCAGAAGAATGTATAGCCTCAGAGCCTAACTAGCTATTCCTGAACACCATGGAGCTAACACACTTTTGTACAAACTGTAGCTGAAGAAAGATTTCATTTTTTTAGGATGCCAGGGAAACAAAAACACATTTGCTGCTATAAAAAGTTTGCTGTAAAGTTCTATTGCTGTCTGGACTGAGGATGGAGGGACTTAACCAATTTGATATCACAAGTGAATAAAGCTGTTTTGAAAAATGAAAAAGGGACAAATTATTGAAAATTCAGCTGACTTTGGAAATCATTTGGAACTTATGTCAGTACAGCAAAAACGTTTTGATATAATGCATCTGTGTGATGTCAAGTCATACCCCTTTGACAAGAAGGTACTTTAAAAGATTTAAGAAGATATGTAGATCATGGTGGGGCAACAGGCTGGAAATCTAAGAGGGGTAAAGTACCATTAGGCGAGATGTGGGTGCTGGAGAGAGCTTTAAATCTATTTTTCATGAAATTTGTACTTCAAAAATCCAAAACCTGTTCAAAAACGACACTTCATTTCCATGTATTTGAGTGATAGATGTAGTTTAGTCAGCAAAGACCACCTTCCAAAATCATCCCAACAGCCTTTTCCCTGCATTATGTGACATGGAGGCTGATCATCCTCCTCAAACAGTCTGTGCAATTGTAAAGCACACCCAGGATAGATTGTGCATTTTGCAGTGCCTGCTTTAACTAGCACAGCTGAAGGTTTAGCAGCAATTGGGAGCAATTTTCACAGACTCTGGGTCCCAGCCCTGGCTCAAAGTGTCTTCCACAAACCCCTTTCTGTCTGTAAATGCCTTTGAGCTCTCCAGGCTCTGCAGTTGTCATCTGTACATGCTCAGCAGATTGCTGATAAATCCCATTGCTCTGTCTGACAGTGAGAGGAATGCCCAGATGCTGAGACATCAGTCCTCTTAGGAGACTTCTGGAGTTGAGACAGCCAGAAAGTGCTTGCAGTCTCTTCCTGTATGCTTAATTTCTCCCATTTGGTTTTGGAGTGACCACTCATCTGATGGAAAAGGCAGAAGAAAGCAGATCAGGCTGTTCCCTGCTTAGTGTCTTTACTGAGCTCTGAGATCTTCAGGCTTTTGGCCGTGAGGCTCTGACACAGCCCTGTCCAAAGCAGCTTTTAAGGGTAAAGAGTACAATTAAAGGTAAGGTATTTCTTAGCACTTGTATTTCAATCAGGTTCCTGATGGACACAAATGTTGCTGATTTCTGGATGTATTTTTAGAACTGTAGTACTGGAACATTAATTGTAGAAAGGATAAAAGAGAGGCTGACACTTCTTTCATAGCACCATCTCTAAGGCATTTCTTGGTAGAATGTGTCACTTAATATTTTAGGTTTTTGTACCTCAGTGCATATGAAAGAAGTCACTGTGTGATTTTTCCAAGATACAAAGAGAATCATTAATAGCAAAAAAAAGTCTGCATTTAATGTTTTAGATGTATTTCCTCTGCATCTTTGCAGTGCTATTCCTTGGGAGGGTGTTTCCTGGGAAGTGTTAGCTATCCACTCTCTGGCTCACTGTAGTGGAAAGCTAAAGCTGTAGTTTATCAGTTCTTACATTTCTCTGCAATTATTTGAAGCCTAATCCTGCAAGTGTGCACATGCCAAAGTTAAATTGGTCTTACAGGTTTTTATAGGATGAGGCCCTTCATGTTTTACTATTGCTAGATTACTTTTCTCATCTTCAACTCGAGTAGTTCTTATTCATTGATTCACTTTATTTCTTGGACAGCAGAACAATAGCAGCTAAATATTAGGAAAACTTTCCATTAGAATAGCTCTTTATACCTCTGTGTTTTCTGTTTGGTTTTAAATAGATTATATTTTACATTTATTAATCAAGGAATTTAGAAGCCTCTTATCAAGTAGTTGCTTGCTTTGAAGTAGATGAGTTCTTTGCTATTATAAGGGCATGTCACGGTGACATCACAGTCTCACAGTGATAAGAATTTGGTATGTAAGAATGAATATCTTTACTGTAGAGCAGCCCCTGTGTTGTTGCAGTCAGCACAAGTACTGCAGCTCTTGGAGGTCATCGTGTCCAAGACATTCAAGAACATTATCCTGAACTGTCTCAGCACTCTCAGGCGTCTGTGGGCAGCCCTCATTCAGTGGTGTTTGAGAAGTCCATAGCACAGCCTGTCCCTGGTCTCCACTGAGTGGTTAGCCATTACTGCAATATAAATAACATTCATCATCCTTTAGGCTGGCAGGTAATAGCTGTACCGGGCCGGAGACTATGGGCCTTGCTCAGAAAGGAAGACTCAATCAAAGCTCCGCACTCCTGTTATGAGTGTGACCTCAGTAAGTTAATTTTGAGGCTGACAGTCTCAGATGCGTAAGGGCAGCCTGGCCTCTCAGTGAAACCCTGAGCGTCCCTGGCACGCAGAGCTGTGTTTTGTGGTGCACACTCCTGTTCCTCCCCAAATTCTGGGTTTCACTGGTGCCTGCAGCCTGCTCTAACAGCTGCAGCTGCTAATCCAGGGCTGTTCATGCAGGGCAAGGGGTGCCCAGCTCCTCTCCAGCCTTGCTCTCATGCCCACCTCATTTCACTGCCTGTCTTCAGTTCCAGCCTACCCTGGAGAGCCCTGGAAAAGGGGAAAGTGTGAAAGAGAGAGGTTGACCCAAACCCCTGTGTCTCCATCCCCCTCTGCCTGCTAGACCTGCATCATGGACATCTTGTAATGAACCTGAGTCAAACTTCCTAGTGTGAATTCTTCAGTAATTTATGAGATTTTGTAAAAAGCCAGCAAAAGAATTCACTTCATGCTGTCCTCCTTCCCCTCTGGCATTCAGGCAAGCAGCGAGAGAGTCACTTAGGAAAAGATATTTTGACTTAGTGATCTCATTCAGCACGGTATGTTAAATCATTTCAGCAAGAATACCTATTAGTAATCATTTCCAGTTCCAGGGAGGATGAAGGAGGCATTTTGGCATATGAGTCAAGAACCTGCTGGGCTGTTTCTTCAGGCTGGCAAAACAGGGGAACTGTGGTGAATTCAGAAGTTTAGTCAAACAAGCCTGAAGTTTAATTCTCCCTGAATGGCTTTGACTGTGACATGCCATCACTCCGACCTGCTGACAGCATCCTGCCTGCTGCTGGGCACAGAGCCTGGCACAGGGCTGGAAACCTGCACAGCTGCACTCAGCTGCTCGAGCAGAAAGGTAAGGAATGAAACGAAAAGATAAATAAGCCCTGATCCAGGTCCTGCGAGACAAAATGGAAAGATGCCCAACAGCTTCTGTGAGCATCGGATTGAACTATTCATGAAAATTAATGGCATGCAGAGCTAATAGGCTGTTCCTTGGCCTCGGAATTATATTGTACCTTCTGGGAACATATTGGAGCCTGCTGGGAGATCAGTCTGCTGCATCTGAACTCCCCTGGGGCCAGACCCTGCACTCTCTGTGCCCTGCATGGGTAAATCCATGGAAAAAGACAGAAGCAACACAGAAACTAAGTCATTTTGGGAGGGTTATTTAAAAGCTCTGGTTTTCCCAGGTACAAGTTTATTTCCCACTCTTCTGATGCAGCAGCAAATAAATTCTTCCCAGTAGGCTTTGGATTTTATCCTGGCCTTGCCAATGTTGCTTTTTCTGACTGCAAGCATCAGAGGAGGTTCTCCCAGCCAAGGAGTATGAGCCTTTCCCTGTTGTTTCCCTGAGTCTTGTGATATTTTAGCGACTCCAGCAGGGCAGGTCAGATGAATTGTGTGTGAATATCTCCAGCTGAGGGTATTGCAGTAGAACCTAGAACTGTGCAAATAATTATGGTTTGGTTGTCACAGCTGGATGGACAAAAAATCATTTTTAGTTAACCTGAAACAATTTCTTTTTTCCATCAAATGAATTTCCTTTTTGTTTTAAACAGGATAATTTATTTTCTGGACCATAAAATTTTGTCTGATTAGGATTTGAAACTCCCTGGATAATGCTGGCATGCCCTGCAAGCTTATTCCATGTCCTCAACCTACATGAGGCAAAACTGACAAATTTGTCAGTAAGGCCCAGCAGCAATACTGAGAGACATCCTATGGTCACGTTTATCTCCCTAGATTAAAACCCCACTGTTTGTGGTATTTTCTGCCCTTTCCAACCTTGTTCGGCATTTCTTAATTTAACACCTGAAATCTCTGAGACCTTCTCGTATGCTGTGCATGTTGCTGCACTTATTTTAAGATAGCAGGATATCGTATTCAGATTTGATTAAGAGCCATTTAATTCACTGTGATATCTTCCACAGGATCTAGAGAAACGGAAAGAGCTCAGCTATAGAAATGAACAAGAAGTGGTTGAAGGTTTCCCGTTAAGGCAGCCATCCCTCACGATCACACCCATGCCCTTTCCACCTAGGCTTTGTCTGGAAGGCAGTGTGCATTTGGTATTTTACATACCATCGAGTAGCCTCATTGCCCTCTACTCCGGCTGTCTCTCTGCATTCCATCACTGCTCTTGATGCTTCTTACCCTTTCCTGCCTCAAGGTTTTTACAATCGTTTTCCTCGCAGGTTAAAAGAGTTCGGCTTCCGGGAATCACTTACATTTCATCTGTAATTTAGCAGATGCAAATTTTTGTGACCGTCACAAAGGATCTCTTGGCTCCTTGTGTAGGATATGTTTATTGTGTTTAGCTCATGGAGTATTTGCTCTTTTGTGTCCTTGATGGTACTTCATTGGCAAGTGACTTGGTGACAAAGAGCCTCCAAGCAAGGACAAGTTGCTGATAAGAGGATTAAAGTGAACATGGTCTCCGAGGCCTGTTCACGCTGTCAGTGCTTGGACTTGCTCAGCTGCTCAGATGCTTCCTGTGTATTCCCAGTCCTGAGGTAAAACTGTCTCCAGATCTCTGCTTATCCTTCGAGGCAGTGTAAGCTGAATTCGTGCTGCTGGGGAGAACATGCCCCATCAGTGTCCTAGGAACTCAGCTTTTTGGAACTGATGTAATGGAAAGCAGCAAACCTATCAGGGAGTTGCCATTTTCTGGAGAGATTTTTCTTCTCTGAATTAAAACGTTGACTTAAACTTCAAATTAAATGCTCCCCTGGGTTCTCTTTAAGGTTCAGGTATTTGAGCAGGTAGTTGGTAAGCACAAACTAAAACACACCGAAATCCAGTGCAGACCTGGCAAGGGATTGAGCCCATACGATGTCAGGAGAAGCTGATGGTAAAATGAGGACAGAATGAGTGTGGATGTTAGCTTTTGTTGCCATGTTTTTGCCAGGAAAGCAATGAAAAGGGACCACAGACCTGTTGCCATACCGGGGGAAAGAAATGTGTTCAGTTTCAGAATGGAAATTTTAACAAAACATTGCAGCAGAGTGAGAATTTAGTTTAACAGAGTGTTAGCATAATTGTGCACGATTTGGTTTTATTTAAATATGTTAAGCACCATTGTTCCTTTTCCATGTTAAGGATTGACTTTGGTGCTAGGTTGCAGCAGTTTTCCTTAATTGCTTTAATCCTTGGCCTCAAGAAAATGAATACTTTAAATTTACACTTGTTAAGTACACTGCTAATGAAGAAAAGGCTTTACCAATCTTTGGTGGACTAAAACTATATGTAAAAAAAAAGAGAAAGTGAAGAGAAAAAAAAAAAAAAGAGAGAGGGAGAAGCTAATCACCAAACCATTCTGTTAATGCTTATTTTAATCATCTTGCCTGCCCTTGCTGGCAGACAGAGCCATTCGGCTGCAGAGGCAGGAGGCAGCGATCGCCGTCAAATGGCACTGATGTTGAGAATTGGGCCCAGGAGGACAATTTGACTTGTCAGTTTATATAGACATAAAGCTTCATTGTTGTGCACAGACACAACTGGCTTTTTAAAAGCCTATTTCCCTCCTGATGATGCGAGAATCTGCTCCCCTCTCTCCTACTGTTCTCCAGCCCTCAGATTTATTAGACAGCGTCTGTAGCCCTGCTCAGTGTTTTTGTGGTGCTGTAGGGGCAGGTGGGGTCCAGCAGTGCCATGAGAACAGTGACCAAATGTCCATCTTTAAACCACAGGAGCCTATCAGGGCTGAGGGAATAAAGAGCTCTGCCTGCACACTGGGTGATGTCTCCTCAGAGAGTTTTAACATGCCGATATCCCCGATGGAATATTCTCTGTGGAATTAAGTGTGTGTTTTAAAACGCACAGGGTGCTCAGAGGAGAGGAGCTAAGAGCATTTCCTTGGGGAGCAAAAATGAAACATCTCCAAAATTCAATTAATTACGAGAAATGTAAGATCTGTTTTCGAAAACAGCTCGTGCTGCTATTTTCCATGTGCAGGAAACTTTTATGTTTCTGAAACTAAGAGCTGCAGTTAGCAAAGTGTGCTTACAACTTCTCTTGGCTGCCTGTGCCTCCCCGTGCTGCAGGGAGCCCCTGAGATGGTTTCAAGCAGCACAGTGCAGCATTTTCCTGTTTCAACTTTTGCATCCTGCACATTGGAGAAAGTGACAGCAGGTGCCCACATTGAGCAGTGGCATTTACTGCTCCAAAGAAAAGAAAGCTTCAAAATCCCGCTTGGCTGAGTTACAGCCTAATTATAGCTATCCAAGTGCAGGTATTCCAAAAAACAGGGAAACAGGGAAGTAAGGCAGCGTTTGTCCTACTTTGCCTGGATAGCGGCAGCATTGAGTGGCAAAGAATCCTTTCCTGCATTTAATTGCAAAAATTGATCAGAAGTTTGTGGTAAATGTATCAGCAAATCCAACTAAACATTTGTGTCTCCTTTTTGCCTACGTAAATCACGTCTGTGTGCTGGTATCTTGCTTCTAGGGATTGTAATCTCTGTGGAAGAGGGAAGGTATTGCACTAAATAGAGTTTTAATGGAAGGCCTTTTTTAGAATTTCTTTTTTCCTTGCACAATCACTTCTTTCTTTCTTTTTGCAAGGAAAAAGTCTATTCTCATTCATTACATGGGTGTCTTTGAAGGGGCAAACGCACACAACTGCCAGGTCATGTACAGCACGGGCTCTGTGCAGCGTTTTCTTCAGCTGAAGCATGATTGGGAGCAGTAATTGAGATTAGCTCCCCAGGAGATGGGCCTCTGCTCTCCTCCTGGATTTTTTCTCAGTAAAAGAGTTGCACTTAATGCATTTACGAGTAGACTCTAAGTGCTAACATACTTTCTTCCCAGACCCCTGCCATTTCGTGGCAGGCTTACTGAAGAAATAACGATACATAAAGCTGCATAAACATTTAAGGTCTTTGGTGTCTGCTGCCACTGGCACTTTCAGATTTTCTATTTGAAGATAATTTTATTTCACACTTTTACATCTGAAGTGCCTGTTTTTGAAGAGCTCAGAGTACTTTTTTTTTGCATATGTAAATGAAGTTTCCTCCTGCCCCTGTGAGTGCATTAAGTAACAGTTCCTGCAGGTCTGATGCAGAGAGGTGAAGGGACCTTGTGAAGTTCTGGAGTGCATCACAGCAAAACTGCTGAGTGCAGATACATCCCTGAATCCCTGAACCAGCAAAAGGTGGATTGATCACCCATCCACAGCTACATGGAGTAATCCAACGTGTGAAGCTCCTGCTTCTCTGCAGGAAAGTGTGGCCCCAAGGCAGCTGGTAGACATTCCAGGATGTGCTCCCCAGCTTTGGGCAACACTGAAAACATGAATGACTCTCAAGAACTTTGCTTCCATGTTTGGGGATTTTTCCTGAAGAATAATACTACTGGCATTTGCAAAGTCAGATTGTCACCTGGTAGTGCTCTGGCTTAATTCAACCAAGGCCTGTGAGCAGCAGCAATTGCTGCTCTCTGAAGGTGAACACCTCAGGTATTTTAACAAGAGGTGACGTGTTCGCCCAGCTGTAGAAAAGGGGATCTGTCTTCACTGGTGTGGTGTCTCCTGGCAAGTGCTTGGGGAAAAAACTAGAAGAATGAACATATGTATGAAATGTGCCAGGTTTTTGTCTCCAAAAAGGCAGACTCAGGGAGTCCTTGTCCATACGTGGATTCTCTGGTGGTTTTCTAAAAAAAGATAAGCAAAACAGCCATTGACTTTCAACAAGAGTCAGATGTCTAAATGCCTTAAAGACTTTGGAAAAGCCAGCCCTTTATCCTCTGTATTAGGTTGCAGTGGCAATATTGACACTCGGTAGGATGTTATTGGCATGTGATTTTCTCTTTTCATCTTGCACAAGGGCATGAGGCAGAATTGCTCTCTGCTGCTGTGTGAGCAGAGGAGCTGTGGATTGATGCATCAGCACTTCGTGTTTCTGGGTTGTTCTTGGGAACATGTGCAAAAGGGAAATAACAGCAGAACAAGGACACTTCCCAGGTTAGATAATGTGCTCCACTGACATCCTTTACTTTGCATTTAAGAGTGATAAGCATAATGAAGCTGAGAACAATCTGGTGTTTTTCCACCACTTTTAGCAACCTCTTGTCATTTTGAGCTGCTGATGTTTCTTCTCAGGTGCTACCTGGTGATCCTTTTTTACATGTTTATTACTGTTGCTTCTTCTCAAGAAATAAATTTGCTGAGAGTAAAGAAAGTTGCTCATTAGGGCAATGTAATTAAAGGAAAAGTAGACATCATGCCAAGTTCAGTTTTCTCTACAAAGCACCACCTTGGAGATTGCCTGAAACTCAATTACTCATTGCTATGCTTATTAGGGAGAACAATATGCTGAAATGATCCCTACTTCTAATAACCTTGTTTTCTACATGTGAATCATGTTAATACTTTTTACTTTAGTGCCTTAATCACCATGTATAAAATGGGTCTTTTTCTAGAGGGGGAATAGGGAAGGTGGGACACGTGGTGGGTGTTCTCTGAATTGCCAATCTCTGTGGAGAGTTTCTTGTTTCCTGCTGGTCCACAGTAATTTTTTTGGTTGTTTTCTTTTAATTACATGGAACAGCATTTGTTAGCAGATTACATCTTGATAACCAGATTTCCTCTGGTGGAATGAAAGTGTTCATCCTCTGCCTTGCTCTCTCCCTTTGGGGGAAGGAGTGTTCAGTATCTTTCATGTCTCAGTCTCCTTTACCTAATGGCTTCACCAAGACAAGAAACTTCTGCAACAGAAAGCTGACATTAACACTTGTTAAATAACCTTGTTCTGACAATTAGTCTGGTCCCCAATTCTTCTCCTTGATGTGCTACCCTGATACCTTCCCACTGTCCTCCTAACTTGATGTCTTCAGTTTCTGTGAACAGGCTGTTCCTGTGGCCCTAAAAAACCTGTGTGCCCCTGCAGGAGTGTTAGAGGGAGCTGTAAATACCAGTGTTCTGTCCAGGGCTTTGGAAGAGACCTGAAGCCATGAAGGAAACACGATGTGCCTCCATCCAGCCTGCAACACAAATACCCTCCTTAGCGTCATGCTCAGTCCTTCTCCCCTAAATGTGCAGGAAACCTTCATTAATGGGATATTCCACCAGAAGTGAAGGACAGAAGTCTTAATCATGGTAGTAAGTATGGCCAAAATTGCCATGGGAATGTGGGGAAATAGCCTGAGGTTCAAGTTCTGTAGTGGCCAAGTTCATTTGAGTACCCCTGTTCCCTGGAATTCTCTGTCAAAAAGTGCCACCAATAATCATAAAACAGCTGTGTGCAAACTTCACTTTTGATCACAATTGTGGATGAAAGTGGCTGAATGTTGAAAATATCTAAGGGAGAGAGAGGGAAGTAATTTGTTCCTAAGCAAAAGAGATTGACTGGCAAAGCTTCACTCCCAGAGTGGAAAAGAGCTGGAGAAATGTGAGGCTCTTCTCTCTTCAGTGCAAGTCCCCATCCCTGGAATTGTTCAAAGCGATATTGGATGAGACTTGGAACAACCTGTTCCAGTGGAAGGTGCCCCTGACCATGACAGAGGAGTTGAACTAGATGATTTTTAAGGTCCCTTCCAAACCATACCAATCTATGATTTTATGATAGGAAGAGGAGACTAGTCCAGAGATAAGTTCAAGTACTGCTAGTGTCTTATATACCGTGGGAATTACCAACTATATGTCATAGGAATACTAAGAAATCCCTGTTTCTAAGAAATGTGTGCTCATCTCAGAAGGAAATGCATGGCTGTATAGTTAAGCATTCCATCTTCCTTCATGTCAGAATATTTCAGTCCTTTTATGCAGAGCGCAAGCAGACGTGATTGAAAAGGAAAGTCTTACCCTTTGATGTTTATTTGTTGCATTATCCACTTTTCATGGCTCTATTATTCCAGAATCCTATTGAGCCATTCATTGCCAAGTGGAAATTTCCACTGCTGTCAGTAGGGTATTTCTGCCTCTAAATCACTTAATTTGGCCCCTGATACTTAACTTGTGGCCAGATTATCAAAAGTGTTGAGCATCAGCTTTCTGAAGGCTTAGCACCTCCCACTGTGGACAGATTTTCAAGCTGCTCTACACAGAGCAGCTCCTGTTGTGACCCTTTAAGGACAGATTTGCAATAGAACTCAGCAGTTCCCTTTCACCAAGGAGCTGAGCCCTTTCCAAAATCTGTCCAGCTTTGCTTAGTGCCAGGCTGGAAGATAAGGACTTTTGAAAACACAGCTTTTAGCAAGCTCTCTGATATTAAAAAACACTAAGTACCAAACATTGGGAAGGACTTGAAACAAATGCTTGAAAAGAGACAAACCTCCACATTTCAAGACGTGCCAATTTTTATTGACTGATAGAGGGGCTGGAAGAAAATTTTGGGTCTGAACAGGTTTTCCCATAATTGCCCACTAGGAGGTTTCCTGCACATTCTCCTGCAGCAGCTGCCAGGCAGGATGCTGGAGCAGAGCACCGCTGTGCTGAGGCAGCACAGCAATTCCTGTGCTCTCAGAAATGCATTCACTTAGCAAAATGTGATTTGTAAGCAAAGTAGCACAAAGCAGCCATTATTCTTCTACCAATCTTTCTGGGGAATAAAAAAGCAAACACCACCCCTCCCCCCCCCCCCCCAAAAAAAAAAAAACCAACCCCAAAACAATTTAAAAAACCCCAACAAAATGAATAAAAAAATTAGGAAAATATTGATTTGCACCTTATAAAAATGGATTGAATTTTCCTTTTGAAATTTTAAACCCAGGATTCAATCCTCTTGCATGCACTACACTGCCTTGTTCTCCAGAGAGCCTTTCCTGGTGTGGCTAGCAAGAAAAATCTCCACAGAACAGTCTGTGTAACCTTGGAAGCTTCTGGGTTTGTAGGTGAGTGTTAGTTCTTCACCTGAAGTTATTGTAGGCAGACAGCAATGGAGGCTGTGATGGGGAGAGGCTATTTCAGTATGTAAAATTCAAGGCTTTAGGCTTTAACCCTAGGCAGTGCTTGAGCTCCTGGGAAGGTAGTTCTGTTAGACTTCTGTGTTTCAGGAACTGAAATTGCACATCTTGTATGTGTGCTCTGAAAGGTGGGGGAAAGTTTCCCTCCCACATGGGATCCGGCAAAGGAGCACCAAACCCTCAGCAGCCACTTTGGGACCTGGCATAGCCCAGTGCAAAGCAGACCTTTGGTTTTGGTCTCCTATGCTGCAGAAAATACCTGGAGAGCCTTGGCACATACAGCCTTCAGTCCTCTGAGACCCCTTGTGCACTTAAGATGGGCTTTTCCTTTGCTTATCCAGCCCCACTTTGACATAAAGTACTTTTAAAAATAACGAAATACATGTAAAAGAAATAAAGCAGAGGAGGAGGCGCAGACTTGCTAAAAGCCTTTACTGCTGTCACAGGACTGTGCTGTTTCTGTGATTATCCCCTGCCTTGTTCAGCAGTGTATAATTTAATGATTGCATCCAGGGCATGCTATTAACTTTCTTTTCTACTTCTGCGACCCCAAAGCTCATTAATTCTTTTTACTATTCCCCACTTGACGCGTGTGTATGTGTATGGGGAGGGCAGTGGCTAAAGAAGTGTTATGGATTTCATATCTTTGCTTCATCTGCCACATTATAGCAAATGACAGTTGATTAGGTCTTTCTATAGATCATTACCAATTGTTTTCTACCTTGCAGATACTGCTATTACGACAAATCTATCATATCCTGGAGATCCTATGCAGCTTGTTATTTCTGTGTGATTTATTACACTCGCAGTAGAAATGTTGTTAGCGAACATTGGGGAAGCAGTGAATATATTGAGAAATATCAATGTATCCTCATGTTCTGGCTTGCAGTGACAGTCAGTGATCCATCTCACTGACACTTACCTTGTTAACATTTTGATCAGATGGCAAATTTGTCATTTTTCCTGGTAACAAGTATAAGTTTGTACAAGAATTGCGGAAACATGGGGAAGATAAAGGGCCCCTCTCTTAGTTTTTTCCAATGTGATGTAATCAGTAATCTTTCTGGGAAATGAAATAATTACTCTGTGAAAAAGCTTATCCACTAGAAAAAGTGCTGGTGTTGGAAAGCTCAGATTTCTCTTCATTTGAGGATTGAATGAGTTCTCTTTGCAGCCATTACCGACACATTGATTAACACACCAAACCAACATGAAATGATAATATAGAACAAAAGGATTTACAGCCAGATTTCCTCTCCTTGATTGTAGTGAGGAACACAAAGATCTTGCAAGTAAAAGTGAAGGCATTATCTCTGGGAACAACTGAGTACAAAATACTACAAACACAACATTGCAAATTTCTTCTAATCCTCACGCTCAAAGCTTTTTCTCGGCTGGGCTTTGGCTCCACAGCTCTCCACTCCAAAGCGTGGGCATGAAAAGTGTGCTCAAAACACAGGTGAGCTACACAGGGAGAAATTACAGCCCCTAATGTGATACAGCCATCTCAAAGAGCCAGTGATTCATCTGACAGCCCACAAACACGGGGAAGGGGGCAAGGGAAAGAGTGGGATGTTGCCTTTGGAGAAACAGAGCTGTTTGCCATCTCTGTGCATGGCGTTAGTGAGGGCTTGTCCATGCAGGGGATTGCACGTGGCAGCACTGACACAAAATCATAGACCAAAGAACCATTTAGGTTGGAAAAGACTTCTGAGATCATCGAATCCAGCCATGAACCCAGCACTGCCAAGCCACCACTAACCCATGTCCCTGAGTGCCACCTCTGCATGTCTTTTACATACTCCAGGGACAGTGACTCAAGCACTGCCCTGGGCAGCCTCTTCAGTGCTTGACAACCCCTTCAGTGGAGAAATTTTTCTACATATCCAATCCAAATAAGCCTGGACAGAGGACATGTGTTTGACTCAAGCTTCAGATCAGACCAAACCAGACTAAACCAGACTAAACCCAACCAAGAAATAGCCCTTATTTCAGGACTTGCACAAAAGTTTCTTTCTATTCTTTTTTTTTTCAGTTTTCTCTGATGAAAACTTGGCTGCATTATTTCAAATGGCAAGTGCCAAATGTAAGCTCTCAGTCAATATGATGAAAAAACCCAGGGGTCAAACAGTTCTTCATTTTAACCTGAGAGATTAAAAAATACAGACTAGGTAGATCTTGAGAGTACTTGGGAGAGAGTTTAATTGAAATGATACAGCTTTTCATTCTCATCTTCACCTAAATGACTCGGGAGGTCTGATCCTCACCTGGGTTCGGTTTTATCTTGTTGCTGCTTTTCTGAATTTCTTGTGCATTGTCAGGGTGTAAATGCTGTGAACAAAGGCTCCGATTGTATTCAGAGAGCACACACAGAAACTGAACACTGCTTCAGCTGTGTCATTTTGGGCATTACAGTATAGCTTGGAATTGTTTAATTCTTCTAATATTATGCATAGTGATGCAATAGTTCAGGCACCAGAGAACAAGGAGCGAGTCTCAGTGTTCTGCATCAATTTGAGAAAGCACAGTGTCATCTTCTAGAAAGTCTAATTGTTATGATTAATATTTAGCATAGGGAAGTCTGTGTGGAAGGGCGCAAGTTCCATCTGCTTGCTGAACTGAATGAGTTACTGATTTTTCATTTCCTTTTATTTTCAGCATCCCATCGAATAGCAGAAAATGTCCAAGTACATATTTGCCGTAGCAATATCTCTTGGACTAAAGGCTGTGCTCTTACAAAGCCACTCCTCGATGCCTGGCCTGGGGGAGCAGTGGGCAGCAGCACATTTGCTGTTGGCTGAATTGTGAGCTGAGGACCTTTCAAAGGGAGACATTGGGGTGCAGCTGCACCAAACTGCAGGGAGCAGACAGATGCAGGAACGGGGCTGATGAGGTGATGGGAGGCAGGAGTAAGTTCTGGAGAGGGGCAAGGGGTGGCTTTGCTTCTTGGAACTAACTGTGGCAGGGCATCTCACACATGTATTGGACCTGATGGCACAACTTTCTATTTAACACTGCAACAGCATAATTGCAACAGTGTGAAAACTCTGGTCATTTAGTAAGTGCTTCTTCTCACTGAAAACAAAGGAGCTTAATTATAAGGAAGAAGAGTACCAAAATTCCAGCAAGTATTGCCGAAGAAACTTGGGCAGAACATTTTCTGAGAGAAAAGCTAATAGTGAAACAGGTGCAAGGAGAATACACAGTGAAGTAAGTTTAACAGAGCTGGTTGACAAGATATTGCTGCAATTTGTCTTTGGGATCACACAGAAAACTGACAGATTTTGCTAGGTCTTGGTGACATTCATATAAAAAAAGTTTCCTAAATCACCAGCTGAAATTTCAGACAATGGTTTCTGATAAAGGGATGTCGGAAAGCTTCACCTTCTGAAATTGGTGACTCATTTACCATTATCTTCATTGAACAGCTGAGATCTTTCCTTTAGGAAGAGAGATGAAAAATTATCTTTGAATGTACCATATTGCTTCCTATTCCAGAGAGGAGAAGGGAATTAATGTTGAGGATGGTGTTGCAGTAATTAGTTTCAGATGCAAAGGGCTGAAAGTAAATCCCAACAAGCAGCAAGAAGGGGATTCACCAGCAGAGCAGCTGGAGGGTGGTACTTTTTTTTTTTAGAATATGCAATCAGTGTTGTTCATCAGTGTTTTGCTCCTTAATAATTAGAGCAAGATTAAAAAAAAAAAAAAAAGCAAAAAAGCAGAGCAGATTATTGCTGGGAACTTATTTATGGCTTTATCAGGAGTTAATGCTGAACTCTGAAGGTGGTTAACACTTTTGACTGACATAGCATATGGGGGTGTTTAGTGCCTGATGGTGGGAACGCAGACCATCAGCTCCTGTTCAGTGGCTGGGAGCACATGTGCTCACACAGACTGCTTGGAGTCCAATCTCATTCCTATTTACACCAGTGTGAAGATATATTAAGCTTGATTAGCATTGAGCTGGGCTCTTGAATTAAAAATTCTCCATTGTGTACATGTAATAGCAGAACTCTCTCTTTCCCCTTTATCTAAGTGGCAGAGCTCAACTCTTGGGCTATTGGCATCTCTCTTTTGCTGTCAATGACACAGAGGGGTTTCCTGGGACTGAGGACCGTGTTTTATCAGGTCATGGTGTTTGCTGCTTCTTGGCACAGGAGCGTTTTATCAGACTGTGTGTTAGGAGCTGGCAAATTGCAACTCGTGACTCTCTTAGGAGTTTTGTTCAGTCATTGAGGTTTTACCCATTTCTAAAATAGAATTTTTTAGTCAGCCCAACTTGTTTGGGTTTGCAAGGCACAAACAGGTTTGTCCTCCAATTTCCATTAAGGCAGGCTTTCCTTGCACTTGCATTTCATTTCACTACCATGAGAAACAAAACCCAAACCAAAATAAACCAGCACCACTGATGCACCAAGAAAGAAAGTGTTATTTAGTAAACATCTGTGGCCTTTGATGGCTTTGCTGGTGGCCTGGAGCCCCTGGCAGCAGCCTTAGAGTGAGGGCTCCATCCTGTGATGATCCAAAATAGCAGTTGCGCTGCCTGGCAGTTTTGATGTGCATAAAGCTGAGCCACAGCCCACCTTGGGAAGCAGAGATCAAAATCTCAGAGACTTAAGAGAACCAATAAGGAGGCTCCTCACTGGGACCTCTGCATTTGCAAGGAGTTTTCTGTAGATTAAACACTGCTCTTATAAGAAATCCAGTTGGGTGCCCCTCAGTCCCTCAGTTCAGATCCATGTGTGCAGTGCTGGTGTTTCTCTCGCCCTCCCAGCTCTGGGTGTGTACAGGATAAGAGGCAGAGGGAGCAGGGGGCTCTGGCAGGGTAGCCCTGCTGGCATTTCCAGGCAGCAAAGGGAGATCAGCCCCGACAGTTCCTCGCCTTGAGCTCTCAGTTTGCTGGGGCCCCTGGCAGACAGCCCTCCCTCCCTGCTGATGCTATTCAAACATTTATTTCACAGTAAAGGCTGGTTTCATTTAATCATCAGTATGCTAGGACTGCTATGACCTCCTTTTTAATTTATTTGTTTTACCAAGAGTTGAAAGATAAATATCATTTCAGTACAAAGCTGTAAGCAGCAAGATTTCTGTGGTTTCTCCTCCTTCACACATCCTCAGCCTTATTCGTAGATACCTGACAAGGAAGCAGCAGCAGGTGTTAAAACAGTACATCTTGCCAACGGTAAGATAGGCCATCGTCAAAACAATGTTTTTGTGTGTGGGTTTTTATTTCTTATTTCTGGCATCCAGTATCGGTAGGGAGGTTTTAATCTGGGGCAGAAAAAGCCTGAACAGGGACTCTGAGAGCCAGACTTTTACCCAGGTGGGTCAGGAGAACTCTGAACACAAATGAGGTTATAGACAAATATTGAGTTTTGCTCATTGCAAGCTCGACAGCCCACTTAGCACAGTTCAGTGGCCCTTGCTAATGGACGTGTGCTAATGTCCTCTATCTCTCATAGCCTTGAGTTTAGGTTTTAATGGATTTGAGGTCACTTGGGCTGAGAAGTCCATACATTGACTTCTTGCTAATAGTGCTTAACATTTCTATGAAACTTAGTTGTGTTTCTTAATTTCTTTGTTATGGGAATATCGCAGTCATGGCCCTGCTGAAATGAGGATGTAATGGATTCCCCCCTCTGACCCCAATTTCCCACTCCTGAGCAAACCTTCCCTTGGGAGGGATGGACTTAGGTTGTTGTGGGCATGAGATACATAGCATAGCCAGGATTCACGAAGAACCAAAAATGTTTTTGTGGAACTGCTGTGGCGTTTATGTTTGCTTTTTGCTTTGTGGTGGGCTGGCAACTCTGTAGCGCGAGCTGAGTGGCTGCCCATGTCTGTGTGGTATTATTTGTCTGCAAATGCCAGATTGTCTTGTCAGGAAATCAAACCCACAGAATATACTTTCATTGCCAAGAATTACATAAAGTTCCTTTTGCTTTGGGATTTTTTTTCAGGTTTTTGGGGGGATTTTTTTTGGTTTTGGTTGTTGTTGTTTTGGTTTGGTTTGGTTTTTTCTTTTTGTTTGGGTGTTCTTTTGGGGTTTTTATTTGTTTGTCTCTGATTTTTGGGGGGTGCTTTTTTTGGGTTATTTTCTAGGTTTTGGATTTTTGTTCCTCAGAATAGGAGTTCTACTTCTATCTTTGCCTTGCCAGGATCTCTTGCTTTCATTTCTATCCCAGCAGGGCCAGCCTGACTTTGTTTTGCCAGAAATCTGACAGCACTTCCTTATTGCAGAGTTGTTATCAAAGTGTTTTTACAGCAGGTGGGGGACACTGGTGGATCTCAGGTGGCCGGTGCATAAACTGTAAGTGCCACAGAGAACCTGCAGGTCCTTTCATGTAAAACTTCAAGTTGGTTTGGACAGCAATTTAAGCAGGGATTTGCTTAGGGTGGAAATACACAAATTTGTCATGTTTGAAATTATTTATTTGATTTGGTGCTTGTTTCTTTGGTGTGGTGGCCCTCGGTTGGCATTCTAGTGTGCTACAAAGAGAAGTAAATCTCTCTGCCATTGTTTTTCAAAATATTTATCACTAGAAGGTAGTGCTCAATTTTAAAAAGCAGTGAGGGCTTTGCCTATCAGAGCATGTTGGATTCAAAGGATAGGCAGTGTGTGCACGGAAAATAAGGGGTTAAGCCAGGGATGTTCACTTTTGCTGCAATTACCCAATGGATGGCTGCCTGCACACCCAATGAATACCCTCAACTGGAAAGATTTTAAATAGACTGGGCTAGATACATGGGAAAAGAAAAAAAAAAAGGAAGATGAACTGATGGGAGCATTTTGTCAGGATGATGGACTGGAAAACACAGCAGGTATTTTCTGTCTTTTAATGTACAAGGCTGTGTAATGCAGTTGGGCTCTCCCACCTGAGGGACATGTGTGCCAGTTGGCACCAGGCTCCCCTCTGGCTTGGCATGGCTGCCTTTCTGGGCCAGCCTTACTGAAGGAATGTGATTTGCTATGAAAAATGTGTTGATCAGGCTTGGTTTTGTGCCACCAGGCAGATTAGTGAATTGCCTTGTCTGCCTCCCATTGCTTTATTCCAGCCAGCAACATCTAAGCCTTTATGATTTTGCAGGTCTTCATTAAAAATAGCTGTTTCTATATCTGATTACCGAGCCCCATCTGGGGAGAAATGAGCCTTTCATCTGTGTATTATGAGGCCATATCCAAGCACTTTGATTCCATAACAGAGTAAAACCAGACAAACTTTCTGTTCAATTGCTTTTCCAGCTCATCTCCAAGTTCTCTCTGAGCCCTGTCCTGTCCCCAGCACATAATGTCTGAGGTTAGGGCATTTTTTTTTTTAATTGCTCTTTTACTGCTAAATGCAATTTTTGTAATTGCTTACATAACTCCAGGGTTTTATTTTAAATTAATCTAACTTTGCAGTCATTCTACATATGTTAGTCTTAACATTTGCCTATTATTTGGATTAATTCCACTAATTTATCACCACTGTTTAGATATGCATTGTTTTTATAATCCTTGCAACTGAATTAAGGCACACTTGTTGGGCTAAAGGCAAAGTTCGCTTCACTAAATCAAGTGGATTTCTTTTCCCTCTCTGTTACTATATATTTACTTGGACAGAGCTTTTTTTTGTGTGTGCGTGCTCTGGTAGTTGGCTGTAAAATCGGCAAATGTTCTAGTAAATAAATTCAAATTATTTTGATTATAGAGTAAAATTAATGGCTAGTGCTGGCATTTATTTTTCTTTTTGTCAAAGTCTAAAATATTTCTCAGTATTTAAACACCTAATTAGCAGCCAACCTCTTTTACCTAAGGTTATCTCTAAAGTTTGGTGGTGGCAGTAGTGAAAGGAGCAGAAATCATGATTAGCTCATATTTTTACTTGGTGCCTGCCTATTCATCTCTTGAGTATTATTTCAAATGGTTGGGTAGGGACAACCCAAAAGCCAGTACAGTCTGTCCTTGTGAGCAAGAGCTGTGCCACCAGGTGCTTTCTTTATGCACAGAGCAAATGGAGACATTTAATGGTGGTGCTCATCTCTCATCTTCCCATTTTCCCCACCAGTGCATTGTCCAGGGACCAAGCAAATACATAACGTGGGAGTTATGGGCAAATTACTTTCTTAAAGGGAAATTTCCTTTGAAAATGGGCTTCCACTGTGAGCAGGCTGTACTTCCATGGGTACAAAAACAGAATTAGAAACGCTGAAATGTTTCACTGGCTATGTATTAAAGCTGTCTTTAGGGACGTGGAAGAAAGGCTCTTTTCTGAATGTGCATGGAGGGACCAGCACACAGTTTATTGTTCGACAGCCCCAGCCAAACTCTTTTTAGATGAATACATGCACATATTTCTGGGATTTGGAATGGGAAAAACCCTTGTGGGATATCTCTTCGGGTATGATATAGTATTCAAATATAACAGGTACCAAGACTAACCTTTTCTCGGCTGAAAAACTCCTCTATTGATGGTCACACTGCAAACAACAGAAATGTGAGCCAAGGGTTTCTCAGATGTGCAGTAGAGAAGGTAGCTCAGCTTTCCCATTGACTGTGAGCAGGCAAGGAGGATTCATGCAGGTACAAAAGGATGCAGGCTGCATTAGTGAAGGGCAACTCACACTTTGTCTAAAATGAGGAACAGTCAGGGGGTTTCTGCTAACTGATCAATTCAGTACATGTGGAAAGATCTTTTTAAACAGAAACAAACCAATTCCCTTAGATTCCACTATTAATTGCGTGTAATACACGGTGTATTTATTTTGTTATGGTGTTAACAGAGATTGCATGTAGTTATTTTTCTTCCAGCGTGTGGTGCTTTGATGATTTCTCACAAATTACAATTTTTAATCTTAAATTGAAAATGTGTCCAGAAATTTAACTAGGCCCAGACTTGCATTGTAGAAAATAAAAAAAAAGGATTGCAGCTCTCATAAACCCTTATCCATGAGTAATTATCTTGTTATGTTAAAGTGGTTCTCCTGAATATTAAAATAATTAGGACCAACGATCTCAGCAATACTTTCCTCAGATGTTGTAATTGGCAGGGGGTGTTAACTAATTAAATGTATTTCTATTGCTGGCTGGCTAAAGAAAAGGATGAAGCACTTGTAATTGCTGAGATTTAGCAAGAGTGCTTGTTTACTACAGTATAAACATATAGATTACGGTGTTTGTGATGGGCTAATAGCTGGAGACAGGAATCCAAACGCTTCCTGAGGGCATTTCTCGTTGCTCAAGGGGAGCTGGAATAAGGGGCTTTGGCAGAGGGATGGGGCTCTCCCCATGAGCTCAGCAGCGGCTGCTGCAGCAGTGGATCTCACAGGATGGATCCCAAAGTGTGGTTACTTGCTCTTATTTCAAAAGTGGCTCTTTCTCTTTTTTTTTTTTTTCCTAATTTTTTTTAAAGTTCATAGGAAAGACTTTAAAAAAAAATCACTCTAAAACAGGCTATTGTCTGATCTCTGAAGTAATCAATTTTGGATTCAGCCCCCTATAACAGTTTGACATTTCAGGGTCAGCAGAACAACTTTCCGGCAGATTGAAAAGCTGTGTTTCTGGCCCCAGGGTAGATTAGAGTAAAACTGGGCCAAATAAAATGAGGCTTCAAAGCATCTCACTTCCATTTCACTGCTGCTGGAAAAAGCAGTGAGGACTGATTTTCGGGGGCACAGACGACAGAAACCTTGCCTCTTTCCCTGCTTCCCTGTCTCCCTTTTGGAGTAATCCTCCTCTTCTTTTGGAGTAATCCCAGGCACAGCCATCGCGGGGCTGGAGTAACCCAGCACAGGCTGGATCAGGCACAGCTCCTCTCCAAAGCATCCCAAAAATGCAGAGGAGGGTCAGTCCTCTTGGAGAGGTGGGACATGAAGGCAGGACCATGCATCCTCCATTTCCAGCACTTTGCTGCTTCCTCTCCTCCTCCTTCACCCTTCCTTTACTTTCTTTACCTCTCCTCTCTCCTACCCCTCGAGCTTTGTTCTTCTCTGGTTTTTCATTCTCCTGCCATTTCTTCTTTTCTCTGCCATCCCTCAGTCCACACTCTCACGACAGCATGGAACAGCAGCAGTCTTTTCCCTTGCTGGGGGGAAGCTGGAGCCCATTAGCTGCCTCAGCCAAAATCCACCTCCCCTGCTCGCTCCTTGCTTTTAGCCTCCTCATAAATGAGAATTCAGTTCACTAGAAAGGACATATGTTTACAATCCCACAGCTGGTAGGTACATGTGTAGCAGGAGCGTGTGCCAAGGTTATATAGACACATGTCACTTTTATCCCAGAATCCCATTTGGCGCCTGGGAACATCTTCATGCCGTAATGCTGCGGAGGTCATTACTGCTCCCTGTAATCCTCCATGAAGGTTTTCCGTTTTCATTTATACACAGTAATAAAATACACATCTCAGCATCAGGCATTAGGATTAGTACTGACAAGGCTTAAGCTGAAATGTTTTAAGGATGCATTTCCGATGTGGATAGAATAGCTAGCACGCAGCTTGCAATTATGCTGGCTTCGTGGAGGGAAGGATTTATGCTTCAGCACTGTTCATATCACAGTGACACCAACAGCATAGAAGGAATTTTAAAAAAAGGAAAAGATTGAATTAATTTTTCCATTGTAGTACTAATCTAGTATTATTAATTTATTTTAAGTTTCTAATGTTGATAAGCCACCAGAAGTGTGAAGAGAAATGTCCTTTCTAATTTCATCATCTCTTCTTTATTTCTCTGAGGAAGTTGCAATCCCAGGAAGCTGTGGTGTGGGGTTGGCTGCCTGGGTTCAGTGCAGGCACTGCTGTGTCTGATGGCTCTGGACAGAGCTGCCTGCAGGCAGTGGGTGCCTGGGCAAGAGCTGGTGCAGCTTTGAGCTCTTCGGGCTCAAGGTTCCTAAATGAGTGTGAGCAGGAGCATGTGCCTTCCTGACCCACTTACTCCCTGGTCATTTGGAGCCCAGCTTTGCCTGCTGCAGGCGGCCAGGGTGCTCATCCGCAGAGGATCCCTGAGGCACAGCTGCGCCCAGAGCAGGGACAGAGCTCTGTGGGCTGGCAGAGCTGACCTCCTGCCTGTCTTCTGCATCCCCTAAATGTCACAGCCCTGTTTGAGCAGCCAGGAGAAAGCTGTTCTCTCCCTGTCCTCTTCTGCCATCTGCTTCTCCTCTTCCTCAGCTGGAAGGAATAATATAATAATCCTCTGGAGCATCCGTGGAGCATGCGTGAGGGCTGGATGAATTGGAGAAGAAGGGGAGATCCTTCTGGTGGCTGCTTCCATGCAGCTGATGGGTGTGTCACCCTCATGTTGCTGCCCCACAGCCAAAACGTGGGGTAAAAACAGAGTCAGCCCAGTAACATGAAGTGTATTGCCCAGAGGGAGTCCTGCCTCCCAAAAATTCCCCTCACACACCCCAGTCCTTAGCAACAGGAGGCTTTAGACCTCTCCTCCCCCATCACTGCAGTGTGGAGGAGCAGCTGGCCTCACAGCAAAACGTAAATTCCTAGTGTGAAATGAAAGAAAAGGAGCAAATGGATCCATTACAGGCAATCATCTTTTCCCCAAATTTTTTTGAGAGCCCCAGTTACTTGAAGTGGAGGAGCCTGGCACGAGCATGGTCACTGGGTTATATATTCACTTCTGCTTTCTGGCCATTGCACACTACAATAAGCACAACTGGAGCCCAGCGGGTTCAGACTGCTTTTACATTGCTAGATTTACAGTTGCTGGCATACTGGAGATATGAAGAATTGAGAAGCAATTTCATATATTGCTGTTGCCACTGCCGGCAGTTCCCTGCCCTTCAAGATATTTGTTGTGATAGTATGGAACCACCCTCTCCGAAGGATATATATTTAAAAGCCCATGCTGCTGAAGGAATGCTGTAGCACAGTCTGCTTGCCTAGGTTTTAGTATACATATTTCATTCTTTTCTATTTGCTTTTCTAATTCATATTAGAAACCTTACTGCAACCTTAACTCCTTCTTTATTTTAGGAGAAATAGAAAAAAATCACTCAGACTGTCGTAAGAAGGAAAACAGATATGACCTGAGGAAACCTAAGTTTGTGGTATTAATCTTTCCTTCCTGACTTCCCCATCTTTTGGGTGAAAAGGTGCAATTTGCTGCCTTGCAGGATGGGTGCTATTTTGACAGGAATATGGGTGCTTCCCAAAAAAAAAAAAAAAAAAGGGTAAAATTTGAAGACCTTATAGTGGCAGCTGCATAGTGCCTTTTGCAAAGCACCAGGCACTAGTGTTACATTTTATGGCTGGTGTAAATTCAGCCCCTGGAAAGCCAAAAGAAATGTGTTTCAGATGTTGTCTCAAGTCAGACACCTAAACAGTGCAAAGTCTTGTTGCAGTTTGTGGATCAGTCTCTGACTAACTCATTTAGCTCTTAAGCCCAGTTTCCATGAGAGCACCACTGGTGTTATTACCCTGAGGTGTAATTAGTGCTCGTTGTGCTGTTTATCTGCAGTGGGGCAGCTCCCGGGGGGCTGGGGATGGCAGTGTCGGTGGAAGGGCTGGGAGGCTCTGCAGGAGGTGCCAGCACAGCCCCATCACAGCTCTGCGTGCTTTCCCCTGCCCGTGCTGCTGCTGTCCTGTGCATTTCTCTCCTGTTCTTGTCCATTTTGTGGCTGAGATGCAATGTCCCCTGTGTTAGATGATACAATTTCTGTGGCTGTAGAAATGGGGGCACACACCCATCCCCTGACCCTGGGCAGTGTTTGTGCTTACAGGTCTGGCATCCCATAGGAGCTGTCAGCATCCTGCTGCATCCCTTGGACACAATTTCTGTGGTTTCAGGGGGTCATTCCTCCAAGGTCCAAGTACCCAGACCCCAAGGCCTCTGCTCCCTTGAGAGCTCCCTACATAAACCCAAGCACAGGCACAGAGCACTGTTGATCATGCATCTTCTGAAATTTAAGAATCAAAAAGCACATTATCATTGCAATTTGTACCAGTGCCCTACATGTCAGCTTGTGGGACAAAGAAAATCTCTGAAAAATACTGTATAGCAGGGCCCTAGCACAATGAATATTTTCCTGCTATAAAAACTTTCCATGATGAAACGGCCTCATCTCTGAGCAAAATCATTGTATTGCCCAAGCTGTTGTCAAAAACTTTTATGCATTGACTGCTTTTTCCACTAGACAATATTTACACTTCTCCATTTGCCCCATTGATCTTCATTTTTGCAGGAAATTTTTTGGGGGTAAAATATAACCATTTTTTTTAAAAAAGGTAAACATCCAAGAATTGTACTCGAGGGAAGATATACAGTGTAGACGTAGTGACAACTTAATAGCCTGTAGTATATCAGATGTCTTCTATGCTGCCATCTTCTTGGGGAAAGTATTTCTATGCTGTGCATAAAACTACACACATAGAAAGCTGTATACACTCCCTCATTTTTTTCTCTTTCAGGAATAAGCATTCTTGGCACCAGCAGAACGTGTGCAGTGTACAGGAGCTGCACAGCTCCTCTGCTGCAGGAAATAGAATAAAACATTAATTCCATGGCTCAAACATTCACAACAAGCCTGTAGATTAACTGTCTTTTCACTGAATACTATTTACTCGTTTCATAGAAAATACATTATTTCGTTGATTTAGCTTCTATTTGGTATGCTAAAGAAATCAAATTTCCATATAGAAAAGTATACACAAAGGATATGACCTTTTAAGTTTAGCAGAGAAAATAACTGAGTGAATGTAATTAATATGCCATATAAATGCCAACAACAACATTAATGCACCATAAAATCAGGACAGTTAAAATGATATAGTCTGGAAATGAAAAAGTTAAGTTTCTGGTAGCTTCATTAATTTGCTTACAGGGTATTTCAGTGAAAGAAGCACAATCTCCTTATCTAAACCAGGAGAATGGATATACAATGAGAAAATGTATTTATGTTAGGAGGAAGCTGGATCTTGCTTAAGGCTTGACCAAACTCCCGAGCTGGCAGCCCTGCTTATGCAATAGTATCATTTTTCCAGTGCTTATACCCTTTTATTTCTCCCTAAAGTCTCATGCATGTCTCCAACCCAAAGCCTGTCCACACTTGTAGGTCTGTCAGCAATAGTGTTGTAAAATACTTGCACTGCCATAGTTATACCATTACAGTGTCTTTTTCTAGGCTAAATATTTTTCCTGAGATTGTCTTCTCTTACAGCAATATTCCCTGTCGTGTTCATAGTCCAATTTCCTTCTGTGGGTAAGGTCTTCACAAGGCATAAAGGCTTCCTAAGGTTCAGATGGGCAGCTCGTTCCTAACTCTAACAAAGAGGGGAAAAGCCTGAGGAAAAGCCAGGGGAAAAAGCCTGAGGCTTTTTTTTTTTTTTTTTTTTTTTTTTTGGTGTGGTTCTAGAATGCAAAAATAGCAGCCACATTAATACCTAAACTTTCCAGCATGGGGTTGGGGCAGGGGTCAGCCAGGCCAAATGTGATCCCCACGGTAAGTACACGAGGATGTTCCTCAAGAGCTGAAACTTCAGTGGAAATCACTCTGCCACCTTTGTGCTGGGGGCTGGCAAATGCTTCCCATCGCTGCAAGGTGTGTTGGGGCTGTCACCATGACTGAGGCATCTGTCCAGCTGCTC
The DNA here is from genome assembly GCA_036630365.1 of Acanthiza pusilla. Lineage (NCBI taxonomy): Eukaryota > Metazoa > Chordata > Aves > Passeriformes > Acanthizidae > Acanthiza > Acanthiza pusilla. The sequence continues at coordinate 8,491,340 of JAXCHO010000001.1, forward strand.
ATACCTTGGGTTAGTTATTAGAGGTGAAAGAAACATGGAGAAAAGGGGCAAAGCTTTAGCTTGAAATAAGAGGGGATCTATTCTTCCCGCTGTGTGTGCCCAGCTCCCATTAATAATAAAATGTTCATGATAGTTATGTGTTCACATCAAAGGCAGAGCACAGCCTTTCATCTCACTAAAATCTTATTCAAATAATTAATGGAAGTAGTTGTCTACGAAAATAAAGATATTAAGAAATTCCTTTGTAGAGCATTGCAAACTTTGCTGCCCCTGGGGAGCAGCTCCTAGAATCGAGGATGCTAACAAATTGTATTTAAGTGGGTCTGTCCCTGCTTTCCACCAGCCTTGACTGCACTGCATCCTAAAAACTGTGAAACGTTATTGGCATTGCAATAGATAATCCAACCAAAATCAAATCAAAAATCCCTGACAAGGCCTATGTTATGAAAATAATCATAAATCCTATACTGTGGTAGCTGTGTATACCAGCATTAAGCATTCGGCTCAGGCCTGTGTCAACATAGAAAAAAATGGGGGAAAAGATGTCATTTGAAGTTCTCAAATCAGCTGTGTGTCTGTCATTGTCTTGTCCTGCCAAGCGCTGCCCCTGGCCCTTGCTTTGGCCACAAGCTCAGGTGTGGAGCAGCTCCCTGCTGAGGCAAAGAGGGATGAGCCCAGACCCCAGCCCTCATTACCAATATTGGAGCCTCATTTCTGTGGCTCTCCATTCCTGCAAAGGCTGGCAGGGTCCCCCGAGCCTCCCCTCCCTGGGCATGCAGTGGTTTCTGCTGTGGGGCTGCTGCAGGTGGTGCAGTGTGGGGCTCCAGGTGGGGATGTGCAGCCCAGCTGGGCTGAGCTCCATCCCTGCAGGGCTCCACATTGCTTTTCCCTGGCACTGCAGCCTTGGCACTCGGGAAAGCTTGTCCATGGGCAGCAGCACTCCAGGGCTGCCAGGAGAGACTTGAAGGCAGCTCCTGCCAGAAGGAACTGCCTGCTCCTGACAGCTCTGACAGTACCCACACAATTTCTGCTTCTCCAGCTCCACTCTGCCTTGCATGATCCCCGGTCCAAGAGGAACTCCTGAGACCTTGCACAAGTATTGATTTTGGGAAGTTTGCTCAGTGTTTTGGTTGGTATCTGGGGCTCTCCCCACCGTGGGTCGTTGCTGTGTGTACAGAGCTGGAGCAAACAGGGTTTGCTGGAGATGCAGAGACACAGCCTGCCAGGAAATGCTTCCTGAGATATTAAAGGAGTAATTAATCTGAAAATGATGCTGGTGTGGACAATGTCTGTAACAGAATGTAGTGTCCAGCGACAGCAGTTTGGTACTTTGGCATTAATTTATCCATACCATATGGCTCCCTGCCATTTGCAAACCATGACTTCTTTAATCTGTGACTTCCTCAAAAAAGACCTTGAAAGTAGAGGACAGTAATATATTTTAGAACTTTAGAGATCAGAAAGTTTTTTTATACATAGATGTGCACCATAGAAGTGCCTATAAATAGATATTAAAACATGCAATTTATAGCCTATCATTTCATGGCCTTTCAAGGCTAGAAATAAAGCCATATTCTACTGGGAAAATGAGATTTGTAGTTTTCCATGGCTTAAAGCTCCTCTTACTAACCCTGATGGGCTGCAAGATATTGGACAAGATATCTGTCAGAGGTCTGGAATATATATAGATAATATATATGGGTGTGTATAAATTAGGGGAAAATGATGAAGCTTCTACCAGTAAATGAACAAGTTAGGAGATTGTAAGATAACTTGGTGGTGCCTGGGGGAAATACTCCTAGTGAGAGTAATTTTTTTTTCCGTAGCAATGATAACTTAACAAAGGCAATTAATCCACTCTCCCCAGCAAGCGAAGTCAATGGTACCGTAACCTCCTAATAGTGCTCCAAGGTAAAATGAGCTCTCTTAATGCACTCCTGAAATAATTTTGAAGCTGCAGTGATTCCTGTGGCAGTGGGGAGAGGGTCCTGCCTGGAGGATGTGGCTCAGAGCTTGGCTCTCTCTGTTTCCCTGGAGCACCATGTGGGAAGTGCTCACTCCAAGCTCCCACACCTCCTGTGGCAAGGAAGAGCTGGCACGGCTGCAAAGCAAAAGATTAATTAACAAAATGAGGGACCAAATAAGCAAGGGGCTCAGTTTCATCCTAATACTTGTTTCTCATTTATTTGTCTTGGAGTGTTTCACGGGGCTCAGTGATGTGCTATATTTATATTAATCCATGCAGATCTGTCCAAGGTGGGTTAAGTGCCCTCCTCAGTCACAGGGACCTCAGCTTGTCCTGATGGCAGGGGAAGGGGTGCTAGGACACGTCACTTAAATTAAATGCCTAAAATCAGACTTGCTGTCCTCAAACCTCCTCCTCTCCCTGATTTTTATGTGGATGTCTCCAGAATCTTTAGACCCAGTTTTCCTTATAAAAGATTGCGATGTGAAAGAATGTGTGAGCAAGATATAGCTGAGCTGCTAAAAATTTAAGTAAATAATTTAAATAACATATTCAATATATATAAAAATTGCATGCCTAGCAACAGTATCCTTCTTTTAGCATTACATATTTATTAAAACAATTTGGAGGTGTAAATTACAATCAGTCATAGGTGTGTGCCTAACCCTGAATTTTAATCTTAGCTGTTCCATCCCTCCAAATTAATTTTAAAAATGTATGATTTTTTCATCATCTAAATCTAGCAAGAACTTTTAATCAGAAGTGGTTTAAAATATAACTGCTCTGTCCCAAACCAGGATTGCAAATGAGATTCTGTCTTTAGCTGAGGCGTAGTTTCTGGTCAGAGCATTTATTTTGGTGAGATGATAGTTGCACAAGTGTTAATTTCACTGTAACCCTGTAAGATGTATTAGTTTTTGAAAAAAATATTCTTGCTAATTAAAAATGGCCTGTGGAGATATTAATTTGAACTGTAGAAGAACTGAAAATTACTATGCTGTGGTTGGGACATACAACAAAGGTGGGAAATTGCAGAAGAAACCAGAAACATTTTTGATATGTTGAAATGCAGCATCCATTGTAATCTTCTTTCCTTTTGCTTCACAGAACTCACAGCTTTCTTTGAACAAAACTTCCTCTTGGGCATATGGCATTTATTATATTTAGGTTCTGTACAGCATTGAATTTTTTGAATTTAGGCAAATTTCAGTGAAATCCATTAGACCAGACAGCTTCAGGAGAATCTGCATGACTTCTCTGGCAAGGCAGACTGAGGTTAAGGTCCTCTGGTGGAAAAGAGAAAAAGAAAGAAATAGATCTCTGAAAATCATAGGACAATGTGGAGTAGGAGCTGATTATTTGCTGTTCCTCTGAAGAAAGGGCAGGACAGGACATGTGGTGAAATTCTAAAGCAATATATTTGATAAAGTGATAGAATTAGGTGATCCATTCCTGAGCTGTGCGGGGTGGGAGCAGTGTGGGAGTTGTGCTGGGTCTCCTGCTTTGCACGGGGCAGGGGCAGATGGCTGTGGCTCTCGTGTCGGTGAGGACTCACATTTGTGCCCTGTGGGGCTGAGCACCTTTGGCAGAGTGCTGGGGACAGCCCTGCTGGGGCCTCACTGTCCTTCAACTTTGGAGAGCGAGAAAGCGAGCCCCCCAAATTACAGACTGAGCCCCAAGATGCTTTCTGCTGCTTTAGCATTGTTCTGTAGCAGAGCCCTTGCAACTGGGCTTGGGGGGAAGTCCCTGACCCTTGGATCAGGAGTGTTGTCAGGGAAGCAAAGGGTTAAATCTGGGGACAAAAGCCACAAAAAGCACTTTTTGTTAATAACCTCCATTAGGCCTGGGAGAAGATGCAAAGCAGCCTCCCAAGGGAACTTTTCAGTCAGACATTTGTCAGCGCTGGCAAGGACAGTCACTGTTTTTTTCAGGAACGTGTCTGCAGTTGAGTTTTTCCCAGATCCAGGGTTCCCTGCCAGGCTGGCACAGCTCATGTACAACAGAGGTGCCACGTGTTCGTCCTCTGAGGGGATCAAAGTGCCCTGATCTGCAAGAGACATGCGAGGGAGGGGTTTTAATTGAAACATTAAATTAAAAACTTTGCAAATTACAGGCACATTTTCAATTTCTGACCTCTTAGGTTAGGGTACTTGCTCTGAGACTGCCTCATTAACTGCAATAACTCAGCCTCTAGGATCTCTGTGCTGTTTGATGAGGCAGATATTCTATCTTTTCTGTAATTTAGAGGATATGTGGGGGTTTTTTGGGTTTTTTTCCTGAGGGCTGAGGTCCTCTAGTGTTAGACTGCATCTGAATTTCACTGTAATGTGGAAGCTCAGCAAAGTCACAGGACTCTGCTCACAGGACGATTGGTATCTCATGGCTTCAGAATGCTTATTCATGAACGAAGAACATTATGGACATTATGAGCAAAGGTGGACATTGGGAAAGGGGTGTATTTGTTGTTTAGAGACTTCCTAGCAAAATCTTCACATTTAAAAGTTTGTCTCTAGATGATGAAGGCTGGCAGTTTTCTCTCATTTGGATGCTAATGGTTCTTCTTCCTCATCATAATTTGCATGGAAATCCTGACAGCTTTGTGTTAACAGTTACTGTTACTTTTTTTTCTCTGAAGCAGGACTTCTTCTGTCAAAGAGAATTTAGTTTAGAAAACTTCATCCTCAACACCGTGAGCGCAGCTCATTTCCTCACTTCCAGATGTATTTCTGTATGTACACATACATATTCTTCAACAGAGAATCACAGTTGGTTATTGAGGCGTGTGGGGAGTGTTTCTATAATTTTCACATCTTGAGAAGAAAGTCAGGCACTAAAGAGATGAAATATACTTTAAAACTGGTAGAGCAGTATCTAAAAACTTTCCATCATCATGTGTTTTCAAAACTTGTGGGAAAAAAAGTAGTGAAAGCAGAGGATGAAAAATTAATCTCTGAAAGTGCAGCAGTACCAGTAGTGGGTGAAGCAGGGCTGGGAGACAAAAGCTTTTACAGTTTGTGAAGAAGGACTTCCTTTGTACTGAAGAACACAACTCACAAGTCCACAGAAATGTCTTAAATGTATAAAGATAAAAAAACCCAAACAAAACAGAACCCCACATGTGAGAGAAGCTGCTTCCATGGAGGGAAAACTTGCAGGACTGACTGCAAAGAGGAAAATAGAAAATGGACTCGAGCCTCCCAGAGCCACAGTCCCACCTGGAGGGGATCAGAAAGGACCTGGTCCAGCTGAGCCAAGACGAAAATGAAAATGAATCCAGGCTAGGCTGTGTCTGCTGGGGTGCAGGGTCAGGCTCCAGTGCCTCACCTGGCTGAGCCATGAGCATCAGAGACACTCAGTGTCCCCATTGTCACAGCTCAGGGGGTCACTCCCAGCCTCTGCTGACCTTTCTGAGCATGGCAGGGTCAGTTGTGCCCATCCACGGCACTGCTGAGCTGCTCCATCATCTCAGGTGTCCCCAGACCTCACTGCTCCCCTGGGATGCCACATCCCCATGCTGCAGCATGTGGCTGGAGCTCCAAGAGGTGACATTGCAGTGACACAGCCAGTGCCTCTGTGCTCATTTGTATTAGCCCCATGTTCAACTCTCTAACCATAAAAAGTGCAGGGCTGCTCTCAACTTTCCTCATTGGACCATGCCTGTGGTTCTCTCAAAGCATAACATTTGTGCATTTGGATTTAAATTAATGCCCTCTCCACCCTCAGATAAAACCCAAAGCTGAATAAGGGCCCATCAGAAATGTGGGATATGTAAATAAAAGAAGGTCCCTTGCAAGCAGCCAAGGCATCTCTTGTTGGTCAGAAAGCAAAGGAACATGGGACTGTCGGGTTGTGTTTGTGAAGGCAGAGGAAGTAACTTCAAAACATTTTTCCCATTTTTAGTTCAGTGTTTTTTTTCCATTATCGTTATTTCCCCAGTGTTGTTGAACCTGGGGTCCTTCTGGTTCAGCTGTATTGTTTTGCCCCAGACTATTTCCTTACAGCCAGTTCCATGGCACTAAATCTTTGCTTTATTTACTCAGTGTGTTCCACAGTGAAAGTCCCAAGCATGTCCAAAAACTGTTACTAGTAAAATTCCGAATTTGTTCAAATATTTCTCTTTTTCTTTCCTTTTTTTTGCCTGTAAGAGAAAATAACAACAAGATATCAAGTGTGCCTGGTGAATGGGGTACCTAAACTCCCCAAACACACCTACCATAAATCTTCACTTGGTACTAAGAGCTGAAAAGGAAAATAATAAATTTACATGTTCTAATAAACGTATTTTTGCTTTGCAGATATACTAAAGACAAATTAAGATCTGATGTTAGCTGAGCAACTTAGTAAATTATTAACACTTCTGTTTAGATGCATAATTTATATACAAATGGAAAAAGTAATCTTGTAATGCAGTTTCAATTTTAAGTGCAGTTGGTGTGTATATGCTTTGTTGCTATCCGTTTTAAAAACGAGCTTTGATAACCATGATTAATTTGTGGCCCTGCATTAAAGCTTTTCTCCAATCTCATGTTTTTACAAACAGTTCATAAATGGTACAAATCTCAAGAGAGACAGAGAATCACACAAGGTGCAGTACAACCTCACCATCCCAGAGAGACAGATTGGGATTTATAAACTCAACAACTGTAAGGATAAGAGTGGAGGGAGTGAATATTAAATGTATGAAGGCAATGCCAAAACAGAGCTGAAAGGTGTAAAGTCTGCAATGTATAAATCGAGTTTTTCTCTTGGTGGATAAATCCCATTGCAAGAACACCCAAATGCTGGGTGTTCCAGCAGTGTGGTCAGCGGGCCCGGGGGGTCACAGGGGGACACTCCTGGGAATGCACAGGGACAGAGCCAAGGCTCCCTGTGCTGCAGAAGTGTGGAAATGCACTTTAGCTGCACCTGCAGCAAGTGCTGAAAGCTCACAGAGAAGTTTGGAGTGATGTCCTCTGTAAATCAGATTATACCCACAGCGCTGCATCCTTAAGGAAACACTGCTGTTTCTGTGATGAAGAGGCAAGGGAGATTATTCCTTCTGATGCAGGCTTGCTATTAGAAGAGCAGCTAAAGATGGTAATTTTTAATCCCCTTTCTAAAAAACCTCAGAGAAAGCAGACCTTTTTTTGTTTGTTTTCTGATGTGGTATTGTTGTATCAAAGAGATTATCTTGAGCAGCACAGATTTACTTTGGATAGATCTGCCCCAATACTGCAAAGATTCAGAAACTGCGAGATTCTGAAAATTGCATAGAAAATACAGGATTTTGGGGATTGCTTGTTAATTGGTCTTCTGCAAGGACCAGGTGTTCTGCCTTGGAGGAAACTTAATCATCTTTATCTGGTCTTTTGGATATTCCCATCATTGCCCTCACTTTGGAGTAGACATGGATACTGAATCCATTCATTGTAATTCGGAGGAGAGAGATCTTATTTCAAGTTTTTCCAGGGTGCTTGGGGATGTATTTTCAACCAATGCCAGGCAAGCTCCCATCTTGCACTAACTCAGGGTTTTCTCTTAATTATTTTGCATCAATTTTATCAGAAAGTAGCTGGTCTTTCATTACAATTATTTAGTAGTAACAATAAAAGATGAGATGAAGGCATTAACTGCATTACTCTGTGAAATAAGAAAACACATTTCCTTTCTCAGAAAGACTCCACCCAAGCACCCTGCACACGCTGTGGTTTAAATAAGCAGGCTGCCCATGTCAGTCCACCTCACTGAATCAGAAAATGGATTTCAAGCAAATAAAATGTCACTCTAGTTTCTAGCAAGTCTTGAGAGCTACAATTTTATTTAGCTGTAAATTTACTGAAGAAAGATTCCTTTAATATTTTATGACTCTAGTGGATTAAACCTTGTATAAATCAACAAATTAGCAGTCACACTATATTTGCGTTCAGAAGAGGGCTGGGGAAGGTGAAGGCGAGATTACTCCTTTTGGCAGGCTGACCAAACTGGAAAGCTAAATTGAATGACTTCGACATGCTTAGAGCAATGCAGGAGTGAGGTGAGGATGATAAATAATACACACTGGCTGCAGCTAAAGCAGGTGCAAAGTAGGAGGATTTTCATTCTTCTTTGAAGTTTTATTTTACTCCCCCTTTGGTGTGGATCAAAGGCATCTCAGTTTTGGGGGGTTCTTTGGGAACTCAAAATCCATGGCACAGTGGCCTTCATGCAGCTTTTTCTGTCCTGATATATGCACACCTCCAGTCAAATTTTCAGCAGTGTTGCTTGCAACAGCTGGCCAAAAAAGAAGAATTCAGTCTCTTTAAAATATTCAGAGGCACTACACCTTTTCGTAATTCCTCAATTTTTTTGTTGTTGCTGTTTGGTTTTTTTTTTTCGTTTGTTTTTTGGTTTTTTTTTTGTTTGTTTGTTTACCTAAATAATTTAAATCAGGAAAGAAATGCAGATAGATGAAAACAGGTGCTCCAAGTGTGGAGTGGGCTTTGGGGACTGATTTGAAACAGAAGCAAATGGTCCTTGGCATCTTGCGAGAATGTTGAATGGTTTTGTTGTGCTTTCCAGCCACCAGTTTGGTTTCCTTCCTTGCAAGCAGCAAAGTGCTGCGATGGCAGAGAAAATGGCTCTGTGTCCAGGCAGAGTGGAGCAAATGCCCTCCAGCGAGATGCTGCTGTCATGTTCCATGGCTTATTACAATCGTGGTGTGAACCTGCACGTCTGAGCCTGTTGCCAGTTGGGCTTTTTGAGATCCAAAATCAGAACGGCACCTTTGGGAGAAAGAACCTGAGAAAGGTGTGCTTACAACACATGAAAACATTTGAAATACTTTTAAAAATTCAAGCCTTAAGGCAACTGGTTTTCTGAAAACAGAGTATCCTACAGTTGGTAGTTTGGAAAATTAATGCAAAAACACCATCTGCTAAACTTCAGATGTATGAATACTATTTGGTCTATAGAGAGTACAGACTGTGCAGGAAACTATTGATCCCCCATCTGCTTCAAAATGATCTTTTAAGAATTTCTCTCACTGAATCAAGTACCACATTAGTAACATAACATTATACAGAGCACAGCTTCCCAGTTGCTCTTAGAGGTGCAGCAAGTAGAAATGTTCTTCTGTCATCCTTCAGCCACCAAAGCACAGGAACATGATGCTCTTGGCTTTCTACATGGTTATTTTCTGTGCAGCTAAGAAAACGTGGTGTAAATCTCAAATAGATGCCCTTGTCTGCTAACATCATGGGGTTGGAAGTGTTCCTTGTTAGATATTCCTGTGGGGAGACCACACCTTGTGGACAGTGAGCTTCCTTCACGTCCTCTGCCTCCTAATTAATAATTAGATAATATCCAGATGGTGAACCAGTAGGAAGTCTAGTTTTTCTTGCTGTACTTCATGCAGTTCTTGTCCCTCAGTGCATTGGGCTGAGATTTTTATTCCAAACCTTCATCCCAAAGACAAATATTCCAACTTCAACATGTGCCAGTGGAATTGAAGACCAACTGAGGGACGTGCCTCCCTGAGCACAATGTGCCTTTTCAAAATCCAGCCTTTCTTTAAATATAAATCCCTTTATATTTCTAGGGACTTTCGCTGACCCTCTCCTGGGTAGTCATCAAATATCTAGAATCATGTTCTGAAAAGGAGAAAATATGTTATTTGTACCTCATTGTAACAGACTGCATATGATTAAGAATAGTCAGTGTAAAATAAGCAAAAAGTAAATTACAGAAGTATGCTCCCACCGAGAATGCTCTGTGTGCGTCTGTGTGTATTCACAAGATAAGCAGATACTTAACTTTTTTAACTTACGGAATACTTTTTTATTGTTGTAAAATACATAAAAATGTTAGGTATTTATTTCTGTTGTTTTATTTCTCCTGGAATAAGATCTGTGCAGAACTAAAAATATCAGATTTTTACCATAACTTCAGTTTAATTTTTCTTTTGAATTTCCAAGGTGTTGGATTTGAATGTTGGCTTGGCACAGTCTGCAATGCCTGCATAAACTCACAGTTCTTGCTTTCCAGCCTTTGGGCCAGCATCCATTTGTCAGTCCCCATAATTTCTTAGGGATAGCATGCAGACTCATCAAGGAGCACTAAATTTAAAATACTCAAAGGGTGTTACATCTCTGTGGGCCAGATCAGGTTTCCAGCAAGGGCTGCACAGGCTGTCAGTAGCCTGTGAACCTTACCTCAGGAAATGGTGACACAGAGGATCAGTCATTCCTTGTAAGATTCACAGCCCCTTTTGCAGATCAAATTGGCTACGCTCCATACGGAGTTCCATTTATAAATTAAAGGTTAATGTATTAGTGTTAGCAGTGATGTACCTGTTCATCAGGGAGCCAATTGTAATACAGCCCCACAGTTTCAAAAAACAATTATCACCATCATCTCTAAGGTTTTCTCTTGTATTTAGAACCATGTCTAATGCATTATATTTGTGTCTGCAGTATACATATAATAACTATTAACCATTTCTAGGCTTTTATGAGTAACTTATAAAAGCAGCCTGATGCAGGAATTTCAGGGTGGGAGAAGAGTTTGGGGAAGTATCAATGTATGCTCAGCCTGTTCTTTTATGCTTTCTTTGGGACCCAATACCACTCACTCGTGGATTCAGTGCTGAGCTGCAGGGACTTGTGGTTCAGACCATTCCCCTGTGTATTTGCCCGAATTCAGCACTGCCAGTGTGTGTTTAGTTCTCTTAGTGCATGCAGATATCAACTAAGTAATTTCGTTTAAATTCTTTGGTTCTTGTACCCTCCAACCCCCTGAAAACATCAAAAGACAGTTTGTTATCCCAGCCATTGGCTAGCCAGTGTCTGTTTTTAATTAATCCCAAAAGGGAGCTGGTACACATTTTTATAAGAATAGTTCAATGAGTTCCATACTTCAAAATTTTGTACATTGTATTCTGCCTCCCTGAATTCAAGGTGTGTGGATCGCAGGTGCCACATTTCTCCCCATTCTGGGATCAAGCCAGGTTTCCTAAAAGCAGATCGCGTCTCCACTGTGTCTGCACAGCTTTGCATGTAACCAGAGTCCCCTGAGATGTCCCCTCTGATCCACAGACACCGCGGCTCCTGCGGTCAGGGCTGCAGCTGCCCCTGCACAGGTGCTCCTTCCAGCCATTCCCATGTTCCAATGGCAGGTGAATGAGCCCAGACCTGTTTGGTGTTGAGATAGTGGGAAATTTAGATCTACAGCTTCAGCAACAGCAAAGTGAGTGGAAAGAACCCTGGATGAACGAATTTTACCTCCCAGGTATCTCTGTCTCTCCTGCTGCAGACCTGAGGCATTCGTGTCCCTAATGAAACACTAATCAGGGCTCTGAGCCATCGTTTGAACCGTGTACCTAGGGGATAAAAGTCCTGAAGTGCTGCACCACACCAAAGTGTTAAAAGGGAGTCGGGTTGATGCTCCCACTTAAACAGGAACTGTGAGAAATTAAATGTGTTGTGAAATGCATATAAGCGTAGGGACTGGAGTGCTCAAAGACAATTAGCAACTAAACATTTCATTAATGAATAATGATTAATTATAATTACTAATTAAAATTCAGGATTATGATGTTGGTTTTGAGCATTAACAGGAGTAATGACATTACCATTTTTAATGAAATTCCAACAAAGAAAATTATAATGCAAGTTAAAAAATTAGGTACAGGCAACAGCAAGATTAGGAGTTATTGTTAAGCCCAGAGGCATAGAATTTTCCCAGCTGGTGAACTTAAGTTAAGTAAATTTAATGCACTGTAATTTAATTACTAATCACAGTTTTTCTTCACAATGGGAATTGATACTAGGTTTATATTTTACAAGCACAAAAATCAGAATTTGAATACCTGCTCTGTGATGGGTGATGGCATTCTGCTAGGGGCTACAAATAAAACAATATTTTGCAGACTTCTGTGTAACATTTGGATTTAGATATATTAGGGTATGATTTAAATATTATTTAATTAATGATTACTGGATTAGAAATTAAGTAGTCCCTATAGGTTTGGTAATACAAATATAATGCAGCCTTTGTGAAGAGCATACTCAATACAATTTTGTATATATATTAAATATATCTTTGAATAATTCATAGAGAGACATATTAGTAAATGTCAAATTCCCACAAGAAGATGGAATTTGACCTACGTTAATAAAGCTATTTAGGATTCATTAATTGTAGACAGATTTCTTAAACTATTTGCTATTACTCACCTTTTCATGCATAATGCAATATGTTGGCTTAAATACAATTCCTAATTTACATACTGTTGGATCTGTTGCCCTTCTTGCTATTCACTATTCGACTTTTCTTAACCTGCCTGACTTATAGGTCCTCTTAATAATTTGCCATCTTGTGAAGTTTTCAAATATCAAGGTCAATTAGAAGTTGTGTCACAGTTGGTTGAAGCCGAGCAATGGATGAAATTTCACTTTTTCCTGAATTTTCTGGGAGAATAAGGAAGGATTTAATAAAACAATTCTAATGAGAGACCTGACTTATTTTTCCCTTGACAGTGAAGAAGATAGATCCCACAAAAAGAGGTTTCATTTCTTTGGATGTGCATGTTAGGAATATAAACAAATCTGAAGAGTTTTGCCACCACTCAGTAAATACCTTTGTCATTCTTCAAGCTGAGATATGGAGGCCACATATATGCTAAATGTATGTAGCTTCAAAGAAAATTTGCCTTGAGATATAAAAGGCTTTTTATTGTTATTTATATTTATAATGATGTCTTTGTGCTTCAAAGAGATACTGCACCAAGTCAGTGAGCAAATCGGCACAGAATGTGCTGGAGTATGCACAAGTAGATACAGAAATGGCTCTGCAGGGAACGTGTGAATACAGTCCAGTGTTGATGTGGTGGCAGCTCAGGAATATTAAAATCTGTTCATTAAATTAGTCATTAGCTCTCTGGGCCGTTTGGGTCAGACTGGGGCAGCAGGGAAACTTAGAGATGAGCTGTTCTCCAAATGAAGTTGGATCTGAAGTTGCCGTGGGACAGGCTGTGTTGAGAGTTGCTACCCTAAATTAACGGTGATGTGAAAGCCCCAGGTATACTGTGGGAGACAGGTTTTTGAGGAATGATGCTTCCTTCTTGTGTTTGGGAAGTAATCAAATCTTCCTGAGAGCAATGGGCTTTCAATCACAGCCATGTGTGTTTGTGTTGGAGCGTTAGAGAGAGATCCTGTCTCAAGAGATGACAGGCACACCTCGATTTCACCATTACTGCTTCATGCTTTTCTAATCTTTCTTTCTTTTTGTGTTTGTATTGTGGGTAAAATTCAAATCAACAAACTAATTGTTGTTGTGATTTCAGCAGGTAATTAATTTGAGGAAAGCTTAGCACCTTGCCAGCTTTTCCTCCTGCTGGCGCTGCTGGCACTGGCCTGTTTTGCAGCTTTGAAGAGACCCAGAAGCTGAGCATATCTGTTACCGTAATAAAACAACCCCATACTGTTAAGATACATAAAATAGCATGGATAGGCAGCAAAGGAAACCCAGTTTTGCAAACTAGGCTCCTAGGTTTTGTAATTAGTCTGCTGCAAAGATGAAGTTTGACAGTCTTGCTCTTATATTGCTCTCTGGGGTACCAGTGCATGTGTAGCTTTCCGAGAAGAGCTGAAAATCAACTAGTACCTGGAATACTAATCTATTATCTGTACCCTTCTGAATGAGAAAAATGTGCCTTCTGGCAGACTGAGAAATGCATTGGTTTCGTGCCTCTCCTTCGCCTGGTGGCTGTGGACAGTGGTCACCACGGAGAAAACAATACCTCAGGAGTTTCTCCTCTCGTTAGCATTTTTCCATGAAAAAATTGCACACAGGCATAAAGTGCTACTAATATCTGTGACATTAAATATCAGCTCATTTGTATTCTTCTTCTGTCCCAAGAGTCCTGGTCAGGCTGCAGGCACTGGGGGTAAACTTCCAGGCAAAAGGAGATCTTTGCCTGAGAAAAATAGCAAATAACGGTGACATCCCATTGTCCCCACTGAGCTGAAACAATCCATTAAAAACTGCAGTTGGGTGATGTGTGCACACGTGTTTGGCAGGGTAAATAAATACAAAAGGATCTTATTAGTTCTTAGAATGTAAAACTTACAATATGTGCTAATTGCAAAAACTTCTAATTAGATATAATTATAATCTTCAAAGCATGTTGAACAGGGTTGTGTTTGATCGTGGTGTTGACCTTTTCACTGTACTTTCAGGAGAAACCCTTAGAAACGAGGTGTTGTAAAATTCATCAGAGAGCAATTAATTTGTGCAATTAGAGGGATATAATCTGAATTAACGCCTATGCACATATCAGAACATAAATGGACTTCAATGTGGCTGCCCAGGCTTCAACTGGTAATGAGAATTCATTATATGACAACTAAGAGAATACATGAATAGGACCTTGCTCATGCGAGACAGGCTCGGTGGTAGTCCAGGCGTAAATGGAGAACCAGTACAAATTGTCACTGGCTATTTGAAATTTGTTATCTGATATGAAAAGGCAAAGCAATCTATTTTCTTAAGCCCAAGTTTTTGTCAAAAGAAATAAACCTTTAATATTTGTTTAAAAATAGGAATTTTCTGTCTCATTTTATATTTTCCAGAGAGTAAGATGTCCTATTTTTCTTTGGCCTGTGAGAGTTGAATCCACTACAATTCTCCCTTTAAAACAGGGCAGGAAAGAGCTACCTAAGCCTACTGCTGCTGGTCCTGTGTCTTTGTCTCATGATATCATTAACAGATAGCAAAGAGCACAGCAAAACTAGAACACTGCATCATTCATGTGACTCTGTTCACTTTAGAGACTCAAATCCAATCTGCAGGCACCATCTCTCATTGCACTGTTGCTCTTAGGTATAAATTTTGCTTTTCAATTAAAGGACAGGAAGAAGGATATGAGATAAAAATTGCATAAAGCTATAAATAAGAAGTAGAGGCTCTCATGAATCTGTTTTTCTTTTGCATCTCTCTGGGAAAATGTTTTCTATTACTGGTAACTGGATCAAAGACACAGATTGGATGGGGTTTTTTTCTGACACATGTAGTCCAGAAGCACAGTTTTAAAAATATGTATTAGTTTTAATTCAAACTTGATGCTCCCAGATTTTTTTTTAAAATAACTACTCTTTAGTTATCAGAAATTCCTTTCATACTATATTTTTAGATAATCTTTTCAAACCACTACTCCACTTATTTTTAATTTTACTTCATTAGCTCTCAGTTTTCTGTAAAGTGTGATCATTGCCCGACATTGGGTACAAATCTTTGATATCAGCCTGGTGTGATTTCAGACTCATCAGCTGCAATGAGTGCTCATTGGAGCTGCCCCTCTGTGAGCATCCAACGCTTCTCTTGTTCCCATTCTGGTTTTTGTAAATTACTGAAGCACAGCTCCAATAAATAAGCCTACCTTAAAATCTGTGCCAGTCAAAATATTTTTCACAGTTTTATGTGAAGGCATACATTGTTTTTATGCAGCTGTCTCTTTCTGAACTAATTTTATTGCCATACATCAAGCTTTAAACACCATCTCATGTGAAACTTTGCCAATGCTTTAATGGGCTTAAAGCGCTAAGTATTCTTATTTATTTCTCTGTATTTACTTATAGGCACTGTAATGACAAGCAAATGTATGATCAGCGGTACAGAAAGCACTATATTCAGGCTGAGCATACTGCACATGAGCACGTGCATACTGAGAGTGAGGAAATCCACACCCAGGTGCAGCCTGGGGCTGTCTCCTCCTCCATCCTGCAGGTTCTCATCTCCCGTGGGGAGGAGGAGCTGCTGGACCCCCATGCTGCTCCCAATTGTCACTGTCACCTGGCAGCCAGGGCTGATGCCCAGCTCAGCCCATGAACCCCACAGAGCTGATTGAGCCTGACAGGGGCAGAGGCTGCTCCTCTTCCAGGGCAGTGGAGGAACCCAAGGGCAGCTGTGGCACAGCTGGGGAGCACCAGCCCCGGGACACCCCCACAATGGTTGGGGATAAGCTGCTCTGCTGCCTCACAACAACAGAGCTGCTGCCAGAGGGTCATGTTTGCACTCAGGCTGGGTGATGGAGCTTGTGCTGGAGGCAGGTGACCCCAGCAGGGTCACAGCTCATCCTGACACAGCTGTGGAACCCCTCCTTTGGCAGCTTCAGGTTTTGCTGCTGCTCTCCTGCTGTCCAGGGCTTGTTTCACTCGGCCATGGCTGGGTCAGGGGTTTCTCTCCTTCCCTCAGCAGCTGCAGGCTGGATCTGAAAGTCTCTGTTCAAAGTGCAGGTGATCCCTGTGGCTCCTGCCCCAGCCTCACCCCCAGGGCTCAGCTGGCATTCAAAGGGGCGCTGTCCTGGTGGAAGTTGCTGTGTTGCAAATGGGCCTTTCAAATAAGAGCAAGTGCAGGAGTAAAATTAAGTTGTTGTGACATTTTGACTGAAGGAGGAAAAGGGAGACTTCAGGCTGATGGAGCTGCAAGAAGCTGTTGTGTGCATCTCTTGGAAAGCTGAAGCTCACAGTCATGCTGCAGAGGTGTCCCTGATGACCTGAGTGACCCCAGGGAGCCAGGCTGAGATATGTGTCCAGCAGTATTCCCTCCATGGATAAGGAGCTCCTGTCCCCTGGGGAAAGGCATTGTACTGACCTCAGACTAATGGCTGAGGGCAATTGCATACACAGGATGTCATTTAATATCTGGGCCAGGGAAATAAAATGTCTGGAGGGTCTGATAGGGAGAAAACATGGTCAGAGCTATGGTTAAAAAGCAGCTGATATTATCTGCTAGGTAGCAAGGTTTAAAGCTTTTCTGGGCTTGGCCAGCACGCTTGTGCAGGAAGCAGCCACAGGGACCTGCTGAGACTCTCCTGGGCTGCCTTCACCTGTAACTCTCCATGCCGGAGTCAAAGGTTTCTCTGCTTGTTTCTGTTTTTTCTTGTACCTTTATAATATCTGTGTCCATTTTCTCCTCACCTTTAAACAACTTCCAACATTTTCATTGCATGTCTAACTTAATGAGAAACTTCAGATGTGCCTGGAGCTGTATCCAAGGCTGTGCTCAGATGTTGAAACCACTGCCTGAAAATTGGCTTCCCATGTAATAACCCAGAGCTCAGTGTATGAAGTGTACTGTGTTGTAGATGTTCTCTCGGTGCAATTTCTTTGAAGAAATAAATTACCACTGTGTTTTGTGTTGGGAGAAAGAGTGTTTTGTTGTTATAAGTGACCCATAAAGATAACAGTTCCAGAATTTGGCACTTTACCTTTGTGGGTCTTTTTCAATAGATTTAAATGATGATAAAGGATTTCTTATTATAAAGGTCTCTGGATTACTTATCTAAATTATGAGTGAGGTGGATGTTATCCTTCAAAGCATAAGCTTTCTGCTTCCTGTGTTCTCAGGCAAAGTATTTTCCAAAAACGTGGTCTTCAGTGTTTGCTCATTTTTGCACTACAATGAGATGTATGCCACTACAAAACTGCATTAAAGGACTTTTTAATGCAGTCGGGAGCCACAGCTAACAGGCCTTCTATCAATGTAAGTGCCATAGCTCAAACTGATAAAGAGCTAAATCCCTAACAAGCTCTAAGTTACAGCATGGAAATAGAAAGTAGACTTTCTCCATACACGTTTTAAGTACCTCATTAGTTCTCAATATGTCTACATGAGCTGAAAGTAATTGATCTCATTACTATGTATGTAAATGTGGCAAATTTCTTAAATTTTGCAAGTTAGCTGTGTTCAATTAACCGGTTTGTTAAAATATGACTCTTCAATTAATTGCAGGGGTGAGAGCGTGAAAGGGAATATATGCATATGTTAGGGTCTAGAGGACAGAGATTCTGAGTCTCATCCAAATCTCAGCTATGGAATTTTTGGATTTTGAAAAAGCTACCCTCTGTGGAACACAGTGTACAGTGTTTGCTGTTTGCTGCCTTTGACTTCTGTGGAAGGCACTCCAGTGATGGGGCTCTGGGCTGTGACCTCACATCTGGAAAGATCGAGGTACCTAGGAAAAAGTCAAGCCCAGAAAAAAAAAAATGAGCTAGAACAAAATGAAACACTTTAAGGGAAAAATGTGTGGTAGTGCAATTTCTGAGATACTGAAATAAATACTAAAAGGTTGGAAAGTCCACAGCGAGGCTGTTTAATAGACTTTTGTAGAAGATCTGTAAGTGAAATTGTAGTAGCTGTGACCAAGTAGGGTGATTTCTAATAGTCCTTGAGGCTTTATTTGTTATGTGATGCTCCCTGATGCAAAGATGAGCCACAAGGATGGAACAATTGATGTGGAGTTTTTATTTTTACCTTCAGGAGTTCTCGAGCTTGCCCGGACATCACAGGTTGCTGGCCAAGGCTGCCCTTAGGCAAAGCTCTCCTTGGATGAGGTGAAAGCTTTGCCATGCTCAGAATTATGAGATTTGGTCCTGCAGTTGCTTCTTTCTCCAATGTTCCTGACAAACTGTTTTCACCTCCTTAGAGCTTGTGACTTCTAAGAATTTTTTGAACAAAGTGATTTGTTCAGTTAGTTGCACTACATAAACCATACCTATAAATGTTTGCAGCATGCCCTGCTACTTCTTCTTCAGTAATAAAAGAACATGTTCTTTTTCTATTAATTCTAGCTTTTGGAGGGCAGGGGGTTATTTGTTTTGTGAGTAGTTTTGTGTGCGACTTTGCCCATAAACCAGATGTTAACACGAGGCTCCACATGTTTGTGATCATTAGACAATATTAAAAGCTATCACTCAATCACCCTTTGGGAACAAGAACATTGGGGGCTCTGCTACCTGCAAAGCAATAAAATTATTGTCTGACACATTTACAATCCCAGAACTAGAAATCTGCTTTTACATGGAATAAGGTGTGTTGATACAATACTGTGTCTTGCTGAGCTGTTCATATATAACATTTGCATTAGATAATTTAATTTAAATACATAGAGAGAGCACAGTTGTAGGTCTTGTAAATAAGAGAATGAGATAATGTTCAGATAGGTATTTCTGTAAATAATTGTGTCATTCTGAATTAATTCTTAATTTTTTTTTTACTTCTTTGCTGTTAACCTCTGTCATTTTTGCCAAAGAAATTACAAAAGGCTGGATATTTGCAAACACTGGAAAACTATATTTCTCTTTTATTTAACCATTCTTTTTAACATGGAAACAGTATCAGCATATTTTCCAGTTTCCAGAGGGTTTTGAAAAGAATGATAGGAAACCATAAAACTCCTGAAAGGACTTTACCTTGGCTGAAGACTTTATATATAAAGAGATCAATTTTCTGATAAGATTCTCTGGAATGAAAGGACATTTTGTAATTTTAGCAAACATGAATACCAAAACTAGGGAAGGCTGATTGGGACCTGGAGCCTGATACAAACCTCATTATAGACTACAAAAAGTTTCCTGGAACTTTTATGGCCTTTGGATCTGGTCCTTTAATGTGTCTGGTAAGGTAATGGTTGAAATAGCTTCAATGTTCTGGCCTGTTCTCTGAATGTCACAATGCTGCCAATTTCTGTGCAAGGGCTTTAACTCTCTGGCAAGTAATTTTGGGGGGAAAAATGTTCCAGTGTTAGGAGCAATTACAATGTGATATTCCACCTCCTAGACATGTCTATTCCAGCCTAACATCAATAACGAGAAGCGAAGTCTGGTTATCTCTGCTGATTACACAATGACAAATGCCTTCTGTCCAATGCACTGTTTTCATGGCAGGAAGTCAGCGTTCAGATGACACTGCTTGCACAAAGGAGATGTGTTCTTGGTAAAAATTCCCAGTGGAAGTGCCCAGTGGGAGCTGTGCTGCTCTCGTGCAGGCTGTGCTTGCAGTGCTCTCGTGGGGACCTCCCCATCGCCCCTGCCTGATGGGAAGGGGAGGAAGCTGTGGGTGGGGCATGAATTTTGGATCTCTTTGGAAGGCCTGTGCATGTGTTACCCTGGTGTCCAAGACTGGCGCTGGTCATGCTTTTTATAATCAACTCTGGCATGTCAGGAAAATGGACTCTTCTAACCCAAGACCAGTGATAATGTTCATTGGTGAATAGAACTCCAAAAACATTAATTTCAATTGCCTGCGTACAGGACTTGGATATTAAATATAGTGATTTCATCAGAAATTCATGAGTTTGTTCATTTAGGAGCAGATCTGGAAATCTACTGAGTTCAGTAGGAAGGTAAATTTGCTTCAGTACACTTCTGTCAGGTTGAGGCTTTTCTTTTCTACATGAATCCCCTGAGAAACGCCTGCATGAGTTCAAAGCAAAATTCTTCTGTGGTTCTCTGGGTTTTAGTTCCCGGCATTGGCTGCATGGCTGCTTCTAGCCACAGTAGCTATATCATTATTAATGCATTCTGCTCACCACCAGGAGTTAAGGATGGTGACCACATCAACTTTGCCCCCGAGCCTGGGTTCCCCCAGCTGGGCAAGGTGCACAGCACTTCCTGCACCATTCCTTTGCCAAAAACTTGCCCCCGTTGCTGGGCTTGGTTTTGTGGGATCTGTCATTCCCAGCACCACGGATGCTGCCCTTAAACCCCAACAGCCCTCGGAGGCTCACACAGCTCATCTGCAGTGCCTGGTGGGGGTTTTAACCCTATTGGCAGGTAGTAAGTGCAATTGAAATAGGAAGATTTAATTCAGTTGAAAATGTGCATAGATCGTCAGTAAATAGGTGGCCACAGAAATAAGGAGCACAGGATAACCTGGGATAAACCAAAGGGATAATTTTAAGTGTGAAAAGCCCAGGGATACAGGCTATGAGCAGATAACCGATACAATAACTTTCTCAGTTATTCACCATGTGTTACCCACGTTTCTTTTTTTTTATTACTTTTCTTTTTTTTTTTTTTCTTTTTTTTTTTTTTTTCTTGGTTGCTGGGTGAGTTTAACACTTTCCAACACGAAAGGTTCTTGACAAGGAGGTGGATTGTGTCGCAGGTCGAGGTTCTGGCTGGCTGCCATGCAGAGTGGTTTAGACAGAAAGGCTCCGACTGAGTGCTACAATAGTTGCAAATTGGCAGATCTTCTGCATGCGAGTGCCAAATAGCCAATTCCCACTTCACAATGTTGAATAATGAGCATTGTTTCTAAATCCTTTCAAGAATAAATTCCATTAAGATGCTTGGGATGTAAATACTTCCTCTTAGAGAAAGTAATGATTTTAATTTGTTTTAATTCTATTATTAGGACTGTTAATAAAAATGTCTATTTAAACTATTTAAGACATCCACTGAAATTCTACAATATTAATTTTATGGAAAACTTCCAAAAGAACTCTATTAGTTTTCCTCCATTAAGATAACATTATGGACTTTTAATAGAGCTCTTGGCTACAGCAATTTTTATTGACCTAGTTAGTAAATGAATTAGTGTTAGTCCCAGTGTCTTCAAAATATGTGATATATTTTTTAAAAATAAAGTTTAAAAAAGTATTTAATAATTTATCCATTACAACAACTTTTACCACCACTTGATAACATATATATATATATATATATATATATATATATATATGCACTGGGTGAATTTTAGGTATGATTTAGTTTTGCTTAAAACTTTCTGGACACCTCAGGTAATGATTTTTCATCTCTCCATAACCTTATTTTTTAAGTCAGGAAGAAAAATCAATTCTTACATGATCTCACCCACAAGCTGGTTCCATACAAATAAATCTCAGGATGGGATGTGTTAATTCTTTTAATAAGGCTTTTTCTGCTCAATCAGATTGAATAAATGCATCTAGGTTACCTGGAGAGGTGGTTGATTCCTTTTTACCAAATTGTGCATGCACTTAGCCATGGTTGTTTGCATCTCACTTCTATTTTTGACAGGCATTGTTTTTTCTGTAGTCTTGGGCAGAGGTTGCTCTGGTTTCCTGAGGGACTGCGCTGTGTTCTGCCCATGACTCTGAGGAAGACCTCATCCTTTTCAAAGAGTTCAGATCTGGTCTGCTCTGACAGCCCAAGCCCCTGCTCAGTCTGGGGATCTCAGCTGGCATCTCAGCATGGTGTTCCAAGCACAGGATTGTGACTGACAGTATCCTAAATTCATTATGAAAACATACAATTCTTCTGGTCCTGGGGATGTTCTGTGTTTCTGTTGCACAGGCATTGGACACACGTGACATTTGCGTGCTCTTTAAAACAGTGTGCCATTAATTAGTCAATCTAGTGGTCCACTAATGAGAATTTTACTTGAAAATTAAAAGCAAAACAAATTAGTGATATCTGAGTGTTAATAGTTAACTGAAGCTTATTGAAATGTTATATTAGGTAGGTTATAGATGAACAATGTAACTTTTTTCCAAGGGCTATTTCTCATAAAACAGCACTGTCTTGTCTTTGACATGAAGCCTGATTATTTCGGTTTGATTTGTTGTTTTTCAGTGAATCCATCCACATTGCATTTCTCATTCTGGACTGTCGTGTTCATATGAGTATGAGCCAGTAGCACATCATAGATTATTGGTGGAATGCAAGTTCTTTGTAATGACCCATCATCCTCAAATCTGAGCACAAAACAAGAGGTAGCCAGAAAAGTGAATCTCTATTGCTCCCAATTCTTTGCATGCTGTTTTGTTTGGGTGCACTGGATAGATTACATTTACAGCCTTCCACAGCTGACACCACAGAGATGGATGTTCAGCCACCATGCAGAGTCCCACCAGTAATTCAGTAAGTGACTTGGGCTTTTCCTGAGTGCCCTCTTGAGGGCTTTTAAATTACCTGTAGGTTATTTACTGGGTTTCTGCATAAGAATCAAGCTCATTTTTGGCCACTGAAAGCCCAGATGTGCCAGAGTGACTGATTCCATGTTGTAGGAACTTGGTTTAGGTCTTGATCTCTTAAACAGTTGCTACTTAATTTAACTTTATTCCTGGGCACAAAGTCGCTTCAATTGCTTTTCATTTACAGCTTTATTGGATCTGTCTGATGAATGTTAAGCACAGCATTTATACTTTTGGGTGTTCTGAGGTGAGCAAGACTACATGTACAAGCACTGTAGCTAAATCCTGTTTTGATAGAGCAGGATCTTCTTGGGAGAGGGCTGGCAGAGACTACAGCTGATGGGCAAGGAAAGGAAGGATATGGATATGGATATCCAAAGATACGGATGTGGAAAAGAACAAGGTTTAAATGTGTCACTGCTGTCGTTCTCTGCTTGAAAATGCCACTGTGGAAGCTATGTGTGAGCACCAGACCTCGCTAGTCTGAAAGCCTAAAGGTTGTGGAGACTTGTTAGTGGAGGTCGAGGGAGGGATGTTTATTTTCAGCACTGTTCTCACACTGACAACTTGAGAGCGAAAGGGATCCGGATGCGTATGCTTGGTGATTTCAAGCAGCACTCTTGCCACTTAGTTAGAGCTGAGTAATTCCTGGCCAACACATCTATGCCACTTTGCCACTCATGTTTCATAGCTTCAGGCCTACGAGCTAAATTTGAGATTGTTTAGTGTTTGTTTATTAATATTTCTAAAACAGTGTAGCATAGTACAGTCATGTTTGACTTTTCAAAATACGAAACAATATGGTTATACTCATAGATCACTTCATTCTGTGCTAGAAACTCCTCAGGTAGAAGGGTGTTTTTAGGGTTTGACTTGTCTACACTGTATGGAAAATATATGGAGCCCAAAAGGCAAATAGAACATACATGTGTAGTGTGAACTGTGAGAGGTCAGGTCAGCTGTACATTTGGTCAAACTTTTGATTCAGTGTTTGTGGGGCAGATCAGTGATTCTTTGTGTGCATGTGTAGTCCTAGTGTGGTTCGCCGTGGAGCTGTCTGTGTGTCCCAGCTGTTTTCAGTGGTTGTCAGACTGTGATAGCACATTCCCTTCCCTGACAGGGCCACAGAGGCTCCTCAAGCCCCAGAGCTGAAGGGTCCTTTCACAGCCATAGAATCAGGTGCCTTTCAGCAATCTGACCACGCTGAGAACAAAATCTGCAGTTTTTTCAGGGTCCCTCCCTATTTCCAAAAGCAGTGATTCATTGTCTCAGCAATGCATGCAGCCTTTGCTTGTCTTTTTGCAGACTCTGCAACCTCCCCATGCTCCTTTCCACATAGTCTTGCCACACTACTTTAGGAACCTTTGCTGTTGTTTCTACCATCTGGAGCAGCCTCTGTATATCTTTCTGCCTCATCAACTCCCCATCTTTTCAACTTTAGTCTTTTTTTAAAGTAGATTTTCTCATCTGCATATGCCTCTGCTTTGATTTTTTTCCCCCCACTCTTTTATTGGCCTTGTTGCTCAATGCCTTAATTTATTCATCAAACAGTGTCTTAACAACACTTTACATCACTGTATCACAATAGACACATCTACTGTGCATTGCCTGAATTCACTTCCTCCTTGTATTTAATGCTGTCCATCTGGGAATGCAGTTGGTATGAAAGGCAGTATAAGTTATAAAGTTGTATTACATTGTGAGAGAGACAGCAGCATCTGCTGCTATACATATAAATACCCCAACTTTGCAATACTTCAACAAAGCAAATCATTTGGGCTTAGTTTGAAACAGAAAAATTATGAAGTGATAAGATGTATAAAATGAATTTCAAAAGAGAACTTGAGACCTTTAAGAGTAGGGGTCAAGCACAAGGTTTGTTAATTTTTGTTTTTCATATGTATAAAATATACTAATATGTATTTACATATAATATATTTAAATATATATTTGTACATGTGTTTGTGTGTACATATATATTTTGTATGTAATAAAGCATAGTTAAAAATCTCTGTTCTTGGAGCTCTGGGATCAAAGGAAGCCACTGCTTTCTTCTTTTTCCCTTTGGTTCATTTTTTGGACAATTTTGAAAATCGAAGCTTTCACCAGGGGAGCTCTGCACCTGACTGTCCTGGCTCCCAGGAGTGCAGGCTGCCTTTTACATCTGCACTTCTGCGCTGGAGTTTGCTGTAGGCACAGCACCTGAGCTGCTCTGAACCTGCTTGCCTCTCTTCGCAGGTAATCTGAATTCCTCAAGTGAGAAGACAGATTTGAGAAATGTGCCTCATAAAACAAATACCTGTGGCTTTGTTCGTCCAAGTGAGAATTAAATTCAAAATTTGATTTTCAGAAATCTCATCAGTCAAACAACAGCACAAATGCTGTTCTCACCTCCCAGTTGTGCATTCCTGGGGCTGGAAGTCTCCACCTCTTCAAACCTCTGAGAGCTCCGAGGTTTTCCAGTGCCCGCAGGATTGCACAACTTGTAGATGCTTGACTGCGATCTAGTGAGTACCTTCTGCTGGCAGGGGCCCTGCAGATTTGCTGGGACCAATGCATGCCCCAAAGTTAAAGAAATCAGCATTTAAGTGTTTGGGGGACAAAAGCAGTTGAGCATGGTTTGTGCTCAGAAAATCCCACTGCTGGTGGGATTATCCCACAGTGGCAATCCCAAAGGCCTGTGGGTATGGCTAAATGCCTCTGTTTTAATGAAGTAACCAATATCTGTTGGTTCTGGGGTTTTTCCCACTTATTTAATTTCACATCCTTTGTCCAAGCTGTTGTTTGTCAGAACTTCATAAGCTGAACTAGAATAACAAGAGACAACTATTTAAAGAAAATAATTTAAACATGAGAGTGTTGGTAATAAAAAGAGTTCATCTGTACAACAATATTACATTTGCCAGTGTATTTGATTACTAATGAATACAGAGTATTCATCTTAGCAACAAGCAGAAAAGGGGAGGAAAAAGCTTTTGTATTAAATCAACTAAACAATGAAGTGAGTCAGCGGAGGCTGTTTTAGTGTTCAGAATGCAAAATGTGCAGCTCATAACCATGACATTTACTGTACCTTTTATAAGCATATTTTGATTGTAAATGTGTGGGTGATAGAAATGCTTAGTTTTTAAGGCAAGATGGACAGCTAATTTTTTTAAATCATGACATTAATGGCTGGAACTGTAATGCCCTTGTTACTCAATCTTGAAAAAGTTTGCTTACAGTTCACTTCTAATGGTTCTTTCATACCATTATCAAATGACTGATAGTCATTGCAAGCATCTTAGCAGCTTTCAGATCTGTTATATTTTTAATTAAATTGGCTGTGAATTGTGTAAGTAGCAAAGGTTGACAAACTAGCACTCAGTGCAGCATCACTGCTTCTCAGTGAAGCTGTCACAGGACGTGCATGGTCTTGATTTCTTTAAACACTTTATGGTTCTTTTAATCTGTATCAGATGTTGACTTGCAACAGTGAGTAAACAGCTCTGGAGAGCAGGATGGGATGTTGCAGAAATCCCCCTGAGGTGCTTCGATGGAAGCAGCCTGGTTGAGAGTGCATGGAGCAGCCTGACCTGTGTGATGGCTGTGGATTTGTGCAGAGTGTGGTCTCTGTGCTTCAGGCCAAAGGACTTGGATGTGGTGTACATGTGCAGGCTGCTAACACCATGCCCTACTTTCCAGCTGCAAAATGTCAGGAGGGTCTCTGGAGCTCACTGTCATTGGAACAACAGCCACGTTCCTCCCCAAGGAATTGCAGCTGTACCTTAACCACCTGTGGGCTGGTGCTCGGGCAGCTGCTCACTTGCAGGAAGAAGGATGAAAAATCAGAGGCTTTTCCTCTATTGATGTGCCATTTATTTTAAAGTGTGTTTCTGTGAGCATTGCCTTTGCCTCTTTCTGCAAAGCACCGTTTCAAACTGGCAGAGAACGCTGCAAACAGAGGAGAATGTGGCTCCTCTCGTGTTGGGCTGATTTGCAATGTCTTGTTCAAAACTCTCTTAGACCAAAATATTCAGTCTGCCCAAAACCATGAGTACCACCAACGGGAAGTAATGCTGTGATTTTTAAGAGATTAGCAAATGCTAAAGAAAAGAAACTAATATTTAGTATTTTGCTTTCAAATGTATGGGCAAATCTTGAAGAATTTTTAGTCTGTCTTTACTTGGGCAAAACCATATCAGAGAAAAAGGGTTTGAGACAAAAGGATCCAGTCTGGATTCTGGTTTTTACTCAAGAGCTTACCTTTTTATTCCCAGTTCTTTTTTCTTCTGTGTCCCTTTCTGTGCTGTACAGTACGTCTCACTTTCTAAGAATATCATAACATATTCTAGAATAGACAGAAAGCTTCAGTTTTGAGAACAAAAAGCACAAAAAATATTAATTTTAATTGCTCTCAGTTTCTGCTCTTACTTTGTATTTGGTGTCAGTGGGCAGCCACAGTTTGCTTTGGGCTTTGATCTAAGAAATGTGGTATTTTCATGCTTAGCAGGCACCTGATCAGCTTCTCTGCTTGCTATGGGGCAGGTGGTGGGGTAAAAGGCACTTATTCCTCATCAAAGTCTCAGCAGTGATTCAGCCAGGGAAAAACAGCACTGGGGAAAGTTCTTCAGGGAACTACTGTGTCCCTGCTGTAGAGCATCACCTGACAGCCTCCGGCCTGGCTCAAAATAGCAATGAAAATTCACCCATATACAAGCAGGGGTTGGTTGGGTTTTTTTGGTTTTTGTTTTTTTTTTTTTTTTTAAAAGAAAAGAGACATTTGAATCGGAATTCATCCTCTACAGAGGTTGGGTTCAGCCAATGGGGTCAGATCCCTCCCTATTTCACCAGGGCGGTAGTTTGTGCTTAAATGGATTAGCAGTTATCCATATCCTCTTGTTAGCATTGCAATTACAAATTAGTATAACATAAAAGCTTGGTATAATTGTGCTGGAAATGAAAAATATCTCTTTATGTTGCACATTTCACAGCCACATTAGACTTGCAGAATATTGTGGCAATGATTACTTTTTGCTGAGGGGGAGAGAAAAAGATAAATGACTTCTAAATCACCACATGACTCAGCCTGCAAGCTCTCAGTTTATTTGTAAGACATTTATCTCCTTGTATACTCACCAGGAAAAAAAAATTATCATTTAATTAATAAACTTAATAGCCTGAGGTATTCTGATCAATAAAAAATAGTATGAGAACAGGGCCTGATGCAATGAAATAACGAGTTGTCTGAAGACAAACCCATGATTTTTAAAGCCAGTCATGCTCCTGCCTAGTTAGTTGGGGGAGCCTGCATGGTAAGGCACAGTGCTCTGCTGAAAATCAAACCGATAGACCAGCTTGGACAAAAAAATTGAAGCAGCTCCTTGTACCTTGAAACAATTTCCCCTTTATGTTTTCTCTGCGTGACCTTTTGAGCTTTGTTTCCCTGCTGGCGCTGAAACGCCAAGCGAGCTCCCAGTGAAGCCTGTGGTTGTTTTTCACGGAATGCAGACGAGCCTGGTTGGGTCAAATTCTGCTGCCGATGGGGCCTGGCTCTCCTGGTGTGGCATTAGGTCAGAGCCCCATTAGAGCTCTGCAAATGCAGAGTCACCAGGCTGGCTCTGGGGCTGCTCCTGGCTCCTGCAGAATGACCAGCAGCAGGACGTGCTGTCCTCTCCTGTTTGCGGCGGCTCTGACAGGAGCAGGGGCAGCTGCCCAGCACGATGGGCTGTGTTTGGTTCCTCTCAGCCCCGTTCTGGTTTCCCTCCTGGCCAAGGCAGCCCAGGGCTCATCTAATGCTTGCTAGGGGAAATACGCAAATGTGTCATTTCTTTCCTTCGATCCGCGCTAGAAATGTGTCCTTAAAGAAAAGACCTGTGGATATTGGGCACTCTGTAGGCATGCAGGAGCAGCAGGAGTTTTTCACCTCGGTTTGCAAGGCAGCTTTGCAGTGGCAGATAGAAATGGAAGCAATACACCTTTTCTCCCAGACAAATTCATCGAATTAACTCCACGTGTCATTCTGACATCAGTGTTAAATGGTGTATGGGGTTTAGCTTGGATGTGCTTTTTGAAACAGCCTCTTAGAAGAAACAGTGCTGTGGATGCTGTGGCTTGATTGGGAATTGGTGGTTCTCAGTTCTTGCTTCCTGCATTGAAAACCCAGACCCCTCACGGTTGTCCTCTCACCATTGCTGGATTAGGTACCTTGTGCTGGGCGCTGTACAGCCTCTGCTTGGGCATCAGATGAAACTGAAAGTGAGAGAAAAAGAAAAACATAATGGAGGATGGGAAAATATACAAAGGAAGGGAAGGATGGGCAGGATGGTGGTGGATCTCGTTCGAGCAGCTCATAGTCCTGACGAGTGTGCTGGCCTCGGTGTAGCTGTGAGTGACACTGAGTGTCTGGAGCAGAAAGGAGCACTCTCCTCACTGCCTCTGGAGCCTGCTTCACCCTTTTGTTCTCACACTGCCTCTTTGAAACTCCAAAGCGAGCTGGAAATATTAGCATCAGTACTATTCACCTTAATTTTCACAAAATTAATGTAATTGTGGAAGGGCCAATTATGATCCACTAATTTATCCTGTGTTAATCACAATGCTGAGTTTATATACAAAGCAGTCTTGTTTGGATGAATGCAGGCTCCTCCCTTTCTGTGCTGTTTTTATCAGCAGAGATTGTTACAGTTTTCCAGATGGTTGTGTTAAACCTCACATTTCCCTGTGCTGAGGAAAGCCATTACGGAAGACCTGCAGACCCCAATTATCACTGCAGGTCAAAGGCCATGCTACTGAAATGCTTATGAGTAAACACTGCAGGATGTAGTCCTGCCTTGCTGGGGCTCTTTTTACCCCTTAAGCACCGTGCATATTTCCTATATTTTTATTAGAAAGATCATATATTCATTAGCAACAATGGAGACATGATGGGGGCAAAGTGTGATAACGAGAGGAGCTCCTAAAGATGCAAGAGAGAAGACACTAAGAATGAAGGAAATGTTTTTCTAAAATTTCCCAGAATGTTTGGGTTTGAATTAGCAAATAACATTTTCATGAAGAATTTCATCTAGTTTCTCATATTTTTCCCTAGTGTTAATCCAGCTCTACATGCAGTTTTCTGACTCACATGATGACTTAATTTCTTTCTCTGTGAGCATTCAGATGTCTTCACTCAATCACTTTAATTAAAGCAGGAGTCCTTAGCCTCAAATGTGGACAATAAGTAACACAGTCAGCTATGCTTGTTAGGCTCAGAAGGTTTATTTTTTTAATTATACATGTGCCCACTGGTATTCAGTGCAATCCCATTTTAGCATTTAAGCAAGTGATCAGCTTAAGTGAATTCAAACAGCTCTTAAGCATTGAGAGTGAAATTAAATGCCCTGCTGAATGGGGATGTGAATCAGCTTCAGATTCACTGACAAATTTATCTAAAGAGAATGTCCTTCCTTCCTAGGATCTTATTAGATGAGTTGGAGATAATAGCCTTTTCCTACTGGTGCCAAAATCGGCACAAGATCTGTCTCCACATCATAAGCAGCAAATTGGCACACACTGTTTTGCTTTCTTTAGCTTTTTGTCACCCTTTCCCACTGTTCTTACTAAAGAATGAACATGAGATACTTCTCAATGCTAATTTTCAGGAGGCTTTTTAGGTGTGAACTGGGATTTTTTCTTTCCACGATAGCAGATTTATCCAAATTTTTACTGATGTTCCAAAACCCCAGAGATAAGTTGAAAGGATCAAAACTCTTGGCTTGATCTGTGCCACAGAATTAATCCCTAACAGAGAATTTATAGCTTTCCTAATGTTCTCAAGGCTATCTCCTGAAATGTCTCCAGTTGCTGGGCACTGTCATCTGCAGCAAACTTTTAAGGAAATAAATATGAAATTATCAGCTCAGACAGTGTTAGTAAGCTGTGACAGGAGGCAGTGAATTGCTACCCTGTGGGCTCTCTGTGGCTCTAAGGCAGCTGAGAGTCCTAGCAGTGCTTTCCTGGAAGCCAGGATGGCCCTGGCTGGGCACCAGAGCCATGAGAAAGCATGGAAAGGACTCTGGAGGGTGCCCTGGCTCGGGTGGAGCACCACACAAAGGTTTGATCCTGGACATTTGCTCAGGGATAAAAGTGCCCCCTTCATGTAAAGAATTTCTCCCCAAAGGGAGAAGGATCCCCTTTGGCTGAGGGATCAGAGCCACTCCAGGAGCCCAGAGACACTTGACAAAGAGTATGAGCAAAATCAGGCTTGAAACAGGTTTTGACATAAGAACAGATTCATGCATAAATGCAGTGTGGTGTTGGTTATAAATGGAAGTAGTGGAAATAGGATGTTAGCAGAGAGTTTATTTTTAACTACTATTTAGGCTTTCCAAAGTGTTGTATGTGATAAAAACCAAGGGCTGGTAAAAATGCAGGTAAGGGCAAAATGTTACAATATTCAGTATTTTCTGAGAGTAGATAACATACCAGAAAAAAAATGGTGTGATAAGAAAAAAACTTACTCCATCTAAAAATGTTAGTTTATAATGTTAGCTAAATTAAGAAGTTACTGATTTTTAATATATGTTCTCGTCTTACTAGCTTTTTTTAAAATTTTTTTTTAAGCTTTCAGGATTTATTATGGGGTGCTCTCAATTTGAGTGGCATAGTGAAAGATATATGCTCTGCAGCATGCTGGCTGCTCTGCCAGCAAAGTAAACAACACTTTAGATAAGATTTGGGCTTGCAGCTTCTCTTAATGAGAACATCATCTTCCAGGGCACGGATTTGCTCATGTAACCAAATAGGCCATGCATGCCCCTATTTATTATAAAAATTAATATACAAAACAAACTCTATGTATCTATATGGGCAAGCTATATTATGGCTGTGTCCTATCTGCATAACTTAATTTTAGCAGCGCTCAGCAGCTCAGGGAAGGAATGGCAGTGAAGCTCTCTGGGTGCTTTGGCTGGAGAAGGGAAATCCAACAGCCCTGATATGAGCAGGAGCCGTGTCCTGCATCCCCACATGTCTCTCTGCTGGTAATGCTCTTCTTCACAGGCAGCTCTAGGAGATATGCACAGCACAAAATGCTCAGCTCTACACAGAGGTTAAAATCGGTGTGGAACAGAGCACAGGAATTGGTGCTGTGTGGTATTTGATGATAAAATTAAATTGGATGCCTGTAAGAAGAATAACAGCTATGCCATATTGCTGCGTGGATGCTGTTATCTTACATGTGTGTTCATTTTTCTTAATGCTAAAATAATGCTGCAAACATGGAGTGAAAAGGAAAATAACGTCAGATTGATAATCTGTTCACAAATGCTGCTCCTTTTACCACAACCGTGCTGCAGAGAAGGAGCTTCCTTGCCATGTTCCCCCATTAAAATGGGAATGATATTAAATGACACTCTGGTTTTTTATAAAATTCACCAGGAAAAACAAGGGAAGTAGAAGGAAAGAGCCACGAGGCCCAGCAGTGTCCCTGCTATTGAGCCTGGTCAGTGGCTTCCCTAGCTCAGAGGCATTTGATAACTCTGTGAGATCTCAGTCAGAAATCTCTCCTCCTGTCTGCTACTCAATGCACAAGGTGTACAAAAGTTTTCTCTATTTTACAGTAGCTATTTGCATCATTGTAGTTCCATGGTGGCCTGAAAGGCAGTGTCTTCTCCTTCCAGGCCTATCAATAAATCTGCACTTATCCAGGTTTTTTTTTTTTTT
Source organism: Acanthiza pusilla (assembly GCA_036630365.1). Taxonomy (NCBI): domain Eukaryota; kingdom Metazoa; phylum Chordata; class Aves; order Passeriformes; family Acanthizidae; genus Acanthiza; species Acanthiza pusilla. The sequence goes on from JAXCHO010000001.1 coordinate 8,523,682, forward strand.
TTTAATTAAAATAATTTAGTTGTACTGACTGAGTTTTCTTTCCTAATATAAAACCTTCAACCAAAAAGCATTCTTTAAAAACTCCAGAGATGAAAAATGTAAACTAAACTTTATAATTTGCTAATTGTAAATCTCTTTGTCTTTGGATGCTGCATAGCAGATCAATTCCAAGTAATTATTATGTGAAAAATGTAGGACTTTTTGGTTCATATATGTATCGAAGAGATACAAAGCCAATATTAAAAGAATTTTAATTGGTTTGAGATAGTAGCAGGAAATGATTTTCCTTCATTTGTAGAATCAAAAAAAATGAAAGTATCTCAGCTATTAAATTTGGGAAAGGAGTGCATATTTCAGCACTGCAGTTACTGATGTGTGAAATACAGAAAAATGTTAATTGAGGTAGGCCTGTGAAGTGAAATTAGTTGCAAGTGGACTGTAGATGAGCAAAGGGATTCTTAGGGTGTTGCACCTCAGCCATACTTTGAGGTTAATTCATTAAAGATAATTGGAATGTTAAATAGTTTTCTATAAGGAATCGCTGCTACAGTGGCCTAACACTTTTAATCTGATTGAATCAAATGCTAATTACCAATATTGAGATTTATGCTATGCTTATTTATGTACTTGCCACCCTGATTATTTCCTTGACTGCTGATAATATTTTCTGTCAAGGGTGACAGCCCTTCAATCATCTGAAAATAAGGGCTTGAATGAGGGGAACTTCAGCAAGAGCTGTCTGTCCCCATCTCTATCCGCGAAGTCTGTTAAAATACAGGAGCAGCTGAGCAGCCTTCCAGTGTTTCATAGCTGATTAAATCCTCACCAGCAACTCCAGAGGAAATGCAATGCCTTTGGCTGGTTCTCTGTGGGGGCTTGGCAGCACCTACACACCACTGCACCCAAAATTCCAACAAATGGGCTCTTGGCACGGACGTGAGTGGGTTTGCAGCCTGAGTACCCAAACCGTGGTCTGGGTGCCTTTGGGACCTCACAGGACTTGCTGCACTCCAGTGAACAAGACAGATCCATGGGCTCTGGGAGCAGGGAGAGGTCTGCTCTTCCTGGCTCTGTCCCACCAGGCAGAGTGGGACATTGCCCATGCCCTCAGCCAGGAGGAAGACAAATCAAACAATGCAGGACACATTCTCCACAGCAAAAGCAGAACACCAAGGTGAGCTGTCAGGGGTGAACAGAAATGCTGATTTACACCAGAAAGCCAAATACACATCCATAGCCTGTCACAGGTCTTCTTTTTTCTTTCCTTTATTTATGACTGTGACATAAGTGTCCTCTGCATCTATTTACTCTTACCTGGGGTCTCAGGCTTGCATATTTCATTTGCCCAGCTGGGCTGGATGCTCTGTGAAGGATGATCACTCCGTGCTGGAGAGGTGTGTGTGCCAGGGCCCATGTGTGTTATCTCTTATTTATTGCCTCCCTGGCGACAGGCTGTCGCCAACAGGCAGATAATTAGAATGGCTCAGGCTGGAGACCTGTGGAAAATCTGAGTACTTTCATAATTGGCCCATAAATGCTGTAGGTTTGTGCTAGAATCCTCCACAATTTCTGCTGTCAGAAGCTCAAGTTTCTTTCTTCAGTGAAATATTTATCTTTTATTCTTATAAAAAGGGGAAATCCTTGCATTATGGATCTATTCTCATTTGTGTTGACTTACTTTTGGTGGCTTTTTATTTAAAACAGCAAGCTTTTGCTTTTGGGGAACCTTGGAGTCATTTAAAGATGAAAACCATCCCTCTTTCTGCTTGTGCTCCCACCCCATACAGAAAGAGAAAAAGCAGAAGGAAAAAGTAAGAATAGGAGAAAAGTGTTATCAGAAACAGCTAAACCAACAGCATAATCTGCAAGTTCTGTGCGTACTGTTATGATATCTGAAACATAATTATCAAGCTTAAGTTAATTAGACTAATGCTTAGAAAATCTGGCATGGCAGATTGTGGTAAGTAATTATATATACCGATTAAAAGATGTAATATGCAGTGAGCAAAAGCAAAAAGAAAACCCCATTTGATACAGCCAGTGAACACAGACAATTAAGAAGTCAAGTAGATGAGCACCGACAAAGATACTGAACTTTGTGGAAGATGATGGGCGAGATGCCAATTTTTCAGTGGAACAGATTTTGCACAGTATCAGTCAAACTTTTGTTTTCTGAAAATCCATGCTACTGTTTCCTAACTGAAGTACATGAAGGGCCACTTGCTTTTGCATTAGGACTAGCTGACATGAATGCAAGGCTATGTGCAAACAAGAATGTGACATTAGAGTACTAGTTTACATATATATAGAAGTTGTGTAAATGGCTTTTCTTAAAAGCAATTCACAAGATGTCATATGAGAAATAAAGCTGTGAAGACAGTGTCTTCTGCAATTAAGTGTAATAATGATTGTGGGTCAGGATGAATGGGGAGAGCTTGTGTGCCTTTGTACCACACAGTATGTGCACAGGAAAACCCTGAAACACACTGAGAACATGATTTTTCTTTTCTTTTTTTCTTTTTTCTTGGGTTTTGTTTTTTTTTTTTAAACTTTTGCTTGAAGAATAGTTAAAGAAAAAAAGACCTAAGGAAAGGAGAGAAATGTAGCAGTAGACCTGTAACAGAAGTTCTGATTGCAACTTCAAAATGTGTCTAAATAAGTAAAATTATTTTGCAAGTTCTCTGCAAAGTGTGTGACTGTACAACTGATTCCCCAATCAACTCCTTCCTGAAGGAGCAGTGAGAAACCTGCAAATTCCCAGTCAGGTAAATTCCGATGAAGCAAGTCCATGCGTGATCCATTCTCGCAGCATTTAATCCTCAAGTCTTTCACTGTGCTTCTGGAATAACGTGCAAGTTCTTCTCAGCAGAGCCACGTGTTTTATTCATATCTGCTGGAAATTGCTTTCATTTCCGTTGATCTCGTTGTTTCCTAAGGCATGAACGAACTGATTGAACTGAATGCATACAAAATTATTTTTTGTCTCTGAAAATTGGGAGTGTTTGGGTTGCTTTAGGTTGTCTTTGTACCTTTTCCTGCCCTCCATCCTGCATGGTCGTGTGCTCCCTCCCTCTGAGCAGTGTGGGATTTTCTGTAGCTCTGGAGAATGTCCTCTGGATTATGCAAAGATGAGGTGGTGATCTGCCGCCAGGGCATCGTCACTGGGACAGAACTTGCAAAAAAATATTGCAAAATCAAAAAGTTACTGTGACTTTTTCAGATGAGTATTTCTAAAATATCTGTGCTCAAAGGTTTTAATATTAATTCTGTTCAAAAACAAGGATACTGAAGGCTACATATTAAATAATAATTGTTATGCAAACGCTATCAGTTTATGATTTCTGCATAGAAACATGGGATGTCTGCAAGGTTTTAGCATGGGTAGTAGCAAATGTTTTTTCCTAGGCAGTTTAATAATATTTTCAATATATTTTCATCAAAAACACCTTTTTACTAGTAGAAGCTATCAGCCTTAATTAACTTCCACATCTATCCAGTTAAAATTAATTCTCCCCAAATTCACAGTCCCTACACTTAAATTAACTTCAAAATATTCTATTCCATGGCTATTATACTATCCTTGTTCTTCTGCATGGGCATTATGTGGCTACAGCTGTGGTCTTCTTCCCCCAAAAAAGGATTTCAGCAGAAGGCAAACACTGCAGCTTGGAAGAGGAACAAATAGATTCCTCCTCCTCAAAGTGAGGGCAGCCTGTGCCCCTCCACCCCCTGAAAAGCCACTGTGATCCCAGTCTGAGCTTCACTGAGTAAATAAGGACTCCTGCATTGTGCCCCTTATCTGTGACTTTCTCTTATCATTTGATTTTCTGTGTGAGTTCAGAGGTTCACCTGAGGGGTGAAGGATTCTGCTTGAGCAGTACCAAACTGTTCCTCACTTCCCCTCTTACACCTCCTGCATCTATCCATCCCAAACAGAATCTAGGACCATATTTGCTATGGGTAACATCTCTTTGTGAAGTTTGTACAATAGGGGAAAAAAATATTTTGGCAAAACCTCCTGTGATGTCTCTTAAGAGAACTTCCTGCCATAGGTTTACAGCAATATGAATGGACTGGAGAAACTGGAAGAGGTGATTGACCATCCGAAATCTCCAGTTCTGCTCCCATATATGGGTCTGGTCCATCCACTGGATCATAAAGATGTGTGAGACTATACTGGGTTTAAAAACTGTTCTAGACATTGAAGATTTTCTTTCCTGTTACTGCTGCTACTTCAAGAGATGAATTTACAGACTCTAGGGCATTTGCCCTTGACAAAACTTGTTTGGTTCTTATCCCACTCGGTCAGTGGAATATCAATAGATTCTTAATGCAGTCTGTCTTTTAGAGTTCCTTTCATTCTCAGAGCAAAAGTAAATGTCATTCATATTGGCAGGTTGTAATGGGAACATTGAAATAGTAGTTTTAAAAAGTATACACAACTTCTTTTAAATAGTCTGTGTCTCTCTGTTATGTTTCTTCAGTGTGTCTGTAGCAATTACAAGGTTAGATATCCCCTAAGATGGTAGAAAAGGTCATTTTGTTGTCTTTTCTACCCCATGCCTCTGTGAAATATTCATGGTACAGCTCAGGTATTGGGCTCGGGTTTAATGTTTCGTTGCATCACCATCTGTTTTGTTGTTGCAGTTGTTGTTGTTTTTCCCTTGGAGGGGGTGAGGGAGCATGGAGGCAGCAGTGAGGGATTCTGGCATATGGGTCCAGACCTGATGGAAAAGAAGAGCAGTGAATCTGCAGGAGCAGAGTAGCTCCTTTGATCCACACTCTTCTTTTTTAGCATTGAAAGTCCTTCTGGTGAAAATCTGCCATTATGCACGGGGCTCATCAGTGGTAGATGTGGTAGGCTCTGTATCTCCTCAAAGCTACGAAGCCACATTAAAGTAGTCTTTTCTATTAATTGTAAAGTTCATTTGTCTGACTTAGCACAGACACTGAAGCCCAGCTCCTCCCTGAGCTTTACCAAGTTCTGAGGGTGTGTGTGCAGTGGAGCTTTCCCGAGTGTTGCAGTGGCTCAGTGTCCAGGGGCAGCAGGGAGAGGATGGAGCTGCAGAGCACCAGCAGGGCTTTGCTGCAGTGCCCAGGGGCAGCAGGGAAAGGATGGAGCTGCAGAGCACCAGCAGGGCTTTGCTGCAGTGCCCAGGGGCAGCAGGGAAAGGATGGAGCTGCAGAGCACCAGCAGGGCTTTGCTGCAGTGCCCAGGGGCAGCAGGGAAAGGATGGAGCTGCAGAGCACCAGCAGGGCTTTGCTGCAGTGCCCAGGGGCAGCAGGGAAAGGATGGAGCTGCAGAGCACCAGCAGGGCTTTGCTGCAGTGCCCAAGGGCCTTGGCACAGCCAGCCCCAGCACCAGCTGGTGGTGACACCCAGTCCTCTGCCACAGCCCTGGGGACACCACAGCGACACAGAGACATTGGCAGGGAGGTTTTCTCCGCACTGGGTTTCTCACAGGTGAGTTTTAAGCTCTTTTGTGACTTTATTTTTACCATAATGAGAGTGCTTGGCCCATAATCTCTCACCAGGATTTTTCAAATTCTTTTTGATCATCTTGCTCTTTTTCAGCTTTTCCCTCTTACTGCTGTTGATTTAAATGTCATGACATTTTAAACATGACTTATTATAACAAAACAGTATATAAAACAATATGCTGCATAATAAATGCAGCCATATTTTTTTGAGTGAATGTTAAATGAGAGCAATTTATTCTTCAACCTATTTTAGTACCTACTTACTGGAGGGTATTGGCTGCCTAAATCCCAGGGAGGCAATCTCAGTGGTGAAGGAGCCTTGCATGTGCAATGCTGGAAGCTAAAGAAGTATTTGAGGGATGCCTGGGGGAAAAGGCTGTCCGGGGGGTGTAGCTTTATCCAGGAGTGCTGTGATCCTGAGCGCTGTGGGGAAGTCAGACAGGATCATCCTGGGAAGGTCTGTCGGTGGGTGAGGGGTCCCCTGAGAAGCACACACAAAAGCTGGCTTTGAAGTCCCCGCGGTTCACCTCAAAAATGTGGTATGTGTCATTTCAGACGCTGAAGTCTCCTTGAAATCCTCCCACAGTCAGTGGAGGGAGTGACTCAGAGTATGAGCTACTCCAGAACGCATTGATGGAATGTTTTCATCTTAATTTCAGAAAGTGTTGCTTAGGATGAGGATTTTTTTAATAAGAATAAGCTAATTCCCCAGAGAAGATGCAATCTGTTCTGGCCACTGTGGGCCCTTCCTGCACATCCCAGAGATGTGGTGAGAGAGGTGGAACTTCCCCTGGGAGATGGGGACATGCTCCTTTTCCCCTGTGTGGTGAACTGGCTCTGTGCCAAGGCCGTAGGACCTGCGGCTGATATCCTTCGTGCTGTCAGAAAAAGACAAAGAAAGCAAATAAACCAAACCAACCTCCTTAACACATGTGTTTTCCTTGGCATGCCATGAATCTTATTGAGTGTGCTCAGGGTATGGCAAATATTTGTCTAAAGTTAAGAAGATTAGTGGGGGAAGTTCTGACTTTGAAATTCGCTGCAGTGGGAGCCAGAATACATCAGCCTGCTACAGGCACCTCGAGGTTATCTCTGCTCTTGGAGTGGGACATGCACATCTCTCTGCAGCTCTGACCTTTTGGGAAGAGGCTTTCAGTCAAGTAATTCATGCACCTGCATGAAATTTTTGAATCACTGACTCTATCCTTGATTAAAGTGCTTTTCCCTGATTAAAAATAGCCTTTTTCCAAATGAGTAATGTTGCATGGCAGGCTGTGCACACAGGATAAGGTTTCCTCCAACGTTATCTCACTGATGACATTGCCATTTCTTACCCAGGTCTCTGTGAGACACATTTCTGTGGTGTAGACAGCCCTCTGTAGCCATTAGGAAGCTCCCCACAAATATCCACCTGTTTTTCCCAGGTGGGGGAGATTACAGAGGTGTTTCCAACATTATCTGCTAGCTAGGAGGATAATGGGCATGGTGAAAATGTATCTAAACACTTTTCTAGATTCTTGCCTGGATTCAAATCTGGTTGTAAATAGCAGTTCCCCAAGTCTTTGGCAGGACTTCTTACCCCAGTGGATATTCCTTCAAGTATCTCCTTTATAATGCACTCCCTTTCCAAGAATTTTATCTCAGTTGGAGCCAAACTGGAAGTCTGTCAAGATCCGAGCTCTTCAGAGTGCAGTCTACATATTTCACCGAATGGCAAACGTGTTTTCTATACAACTGTCGTTCTGCTTGTGGGCTTACTTGTCTTTTATATTTTCAAAAGCAAATTTCTTAAGATGCCTTTTATCTTTATTCTTTTTTCTTATCAGAATTGTTAGAAGCTAGGGTTTGCAGAATTTATTTTAGCAAAGCACTTAAACACATATGCTTAAGGGTTTTACTTAACCTTTATGTGTTTTCACAAAATTCTCTCCATCTAAGTGCTTTGCTAAAAAGGGTGCAGTTATTCATATGTCCATGTGAAGTGTGAGGTTCAAGTCTTTCCCCAAAGCACAACAATAAAACTGAAAAAATATTTGCAGTCACTATGACAAAGAGTCGACAGGAGGGGTAAAAACCACCACTCTCTAAAACACAGCTTTGATAAACTGAGGTTTCCAATGGAATATATGCTTTGCAGCAATAATATCAGCAGCTGTGAGGTAGCAGCATATTTCATGCAGAAGCAGTAAAACAATTGGAGGAGGATTTTCCAGTAGATAGTTAAAAAATTGTCTCATATAAAAGGCAGATAATTTAGGCTTTTTTCCCATCTCCTTAAATAATTCAGTTTTAATGCAGCAAGTAAAACCCACCCCAAAATCAGGGATTTTTGATTCATGCAAACGCAGATATCTGTATGATATAGAATCATAAGCAAAGTCAGCAGATGAGAAAATTATAGGATGTGGGTTTTCTCTGCAGTGTTCACTGTAAATTAGAGCAATTAAATTACAGCAGTTTTGTAGCTGTAATTAAATATGGAGACAAGCCCAGAGATGCAGGAAGCACTGAGCTGCTCGGGCTGGGAGGGGGAGCAGTGGCAAAAGGGGCTTGGAAAGGGGTCCTGGTCCCACAGCAGGTGCTGGGGCAGAGAGGCCTCCAGCACTGCATTTACACAATACCCTGTGTGGCCAAGCCTGCTGTGCTGCTCTCTGCCTGTGATTTTGCCTTTCCTGAGCAGAGCAGGGGCGATGCTCAGCTGGGACAAGCCTAGGGCTGGGAGCTGCTGCAATGATTTCCCCCAGATAGGCAGAACAGGATGTGTGAGGATCCGTGGGATTCCAGCATCCTGAGAAGCTGCTTTTGAAACCTCTGTATTTCATCCATTATTCTTTCATTTTACACTGCAAGTCGAGATGAGACTTGAGCCACAACTGAAGGCAAATGGGATGGAGGCAGGAAGCTCGGACTGGCAGAGGGGGCATCTCCCAAAAAGCTCACACTCCTTTCAGCAAGACAGCAGAGAGTGAGGAAAGGCTGGAGCATAGCAGGAGGTACAGATAATTGCAGAAAATACTGCATTTAATCACTTGTGGGGTGGGGTGGAAATGAAGGCTTGCTAGGAGGTTATAAGTGAAATACAAAGAGAAGTGAAAGGAAAGAGAGCACTGGGGGAAAGAGCAAGGAGGATAAGACCAGGGGGAACAGGGCAAAGGAAGCAGATCAGGAGTTAAGTTGGTGTAAAAGCAGTACCAGAGGAGGCTTCGATGGCTGGAAATCACCAGGACCAGGAGGCCCTTGGTACCACCAAGGGGCTAAGGAGCCACAGCCAGCTGAGCCCTGGAGCTTTTCTCCCGTGGGGTGAGATGCTCAGGGTGAAGCCCCACCATACCTGCAGGGATGTTCTGTGGTCACACAACTCTTCTGCCTTAGGGAATTGAGAGAAGAAATGTGTAGCAGCCCTGGGATCAAGTCTGTCTCCAGGCTCTGGAAAAGGATTGCTACTGATGAGAAGAAATTAGATTTTCAGCCTCCTCATGGTTCATGTGTTAATCTGATGTTGAGATATCACTCTGAATATTTCTCCACAGTGTAGGATTTAAGTACAGAAAGGATGCCTGGGTATCCCAAGGTGTATTGGTAATAATGAACACCAGCAGCTGGGTAATACCTAATCTCTGATACAAGCCACTGGCAAAAATTCATTCTCTTTTTTTGTTAGCTGCTGGTTTTGATAATACTATATTTTATAATTGCTGAAGCAGCTGAGTTTTGTTATGTTGCTGCAGTTTCGTGCAATTACTCTCCATCACTATAATTTTTCTTTTAGTTAAATGCATTGGAGGTTATAAACTCTTAACTATCAACTATAAATATTCATGGGGAGTGAGAATAGTTCTAACTACCATAAAAGCTTTTTCCCGATAGTTTTGGCTAGTGCTCTATATTTACACAGGTTGCTTTTCTGATGGTGTTTTGGCATAAACGGAAAAAACCATAATACATATCACTAAAAACAACAGCCAACAGTCATAGACCCAGGTCCCCTATAGCCTGCTGTGTTGAGAATTCTGGGCTCCTTCACAAAGGGCAAGAAGGAGAGGTCCCCCAATGTGACTGTGCTATAAAACAATATTGTGTTTCCCTTAAGAATTGCAGCGATAAAAACATAGACCATTCTGCAGCACTAGCAACTTTAATAAAATAACATAAAGCACAGCTGTCAGGTCTGCCAGCATCTCACACTGGGAGACATGAGTGAGAAAATGAACACTTTTCACAAGCAGAAATATTCAAAGAGCTGCACTGTTTACATGTAATCAAGACTGACAGTCATAGATTATCAGTGGAAGAGCATTTTCTGCTTGAGGTGAAAGAAGAGGATAATTTATCAGGAAGCCCAAGAAGTCAGGCATCAGTAATGATCTGCTTGAAGAAGGGCATATCTTAGAAATAGTGCATTTATTTGTACTGCAAGGCAAGAAGATGTTGGGAGTTATAAACAAGAGTCTTGGTGCTTGAAGAATGTTGAGCAGATACAGTGTGTAATTTGCTGGGCAACTACGATTAGAGAATTGACTAATGTGTGTCTCGGCGCTTGTTCAGAATATTAAAAGAAAAATTTAGCATAATAGAGATTGTCTAAAAGAGCTGCTCGTGCTCCCTCATTCTGTTCTCTCCTTTTGGAGCTCTCCAGGCTGTGCTGAGGGGGTTGCTCACCTTCCTGTTGATGCTCAGGATTCAGAGTCACTCCTGTAGTACAACAAAAGGTTTGACTGCAGAGAATTTGGGGCTCCCTGAGTTTTGCAGTAAAACATCTTGTCCACCTGGTGCGATGATTTTGAATCACCTTTCTCTTACGAAAACAAGCCAAGCACCAGCTGCTTTGAAATGGTAACTAGTTTGGAGCCCTACGGGAAAGGTTTTATAGACTCACTTCACCTTGGTGTGCACTGAGTTTGCAGAAGTAGAATTGTTCCACAGAAAGTATCACAGACTTCAGGCTAGTCTGTGTTTGGGTATATCTGAGTGAGGATGTCAGCTCAAGTTCTTACTCTTACAATCTCTTACTGTCTGACAGGGGCAGAAAAGAAGGGGAAGTCACTATTTTTTACAGATGGATATCTGGCAAATAGAGGCACCTTTTTCCCCTTTAGTTTGAACAGAACTTTGGAGTGTTCTCTAGGTGCAAGTGAGTGTTGCTTCCCCAGTTTAATCCAAACTTTCAACAGCAAGTCAGATGTTTGCAGAGATTCACGGCTGGGACTTGGATGTGTGTGTGAATATGAACACACTCCGAGGCACAGAAGTCCCCAAGAAACAAGTATCAGCTGTTCCGTTTGTTTCCCACTTGAATTCTAAATCAGTACAATTTATAACTGAAATATCTGTGTTCTCCTCTCCTGAAAGTAGTTTTACAACTTAGCTGAAATATTATGGAGAGACTCTTAGCCTCTCTTCACTAAAACAAACAAAAAAGTTTACATAAAGTAGCTTTAGCTTACAGAGGCCCTCCCAGGGAGAACTGAACCTGGTCGGAAAGTACTTTACATAAGAATACTTTAAAAGACCAGGTGAGACCAAACCTATCCATGATCACAGTACCTTGTCACCATTGGGGATCCCTAGCAGATGCCAGGAGATTTGAAGAATCATGAAGGTGCACAGATAGACCTGCATTGTGCTTTTCAGCTTCCAAGGATTTGTAGTATGTGCAATCCCTGTGCTAGAGTTGCTATCAGCAACCTTTATTTTATTTGTCTTCTGTTTGTTGGTACTGTTGATCTTGAACCTGCAAAACATTTAGCATCCAGAACACCACAGAATGTTTAGGGGTTGGAATGGACCTGAAAGATCATCTAGTCCCAAAGCCCTTCAGCCTTGGGCAGGGACGCCTCCCACTAATCAGGTGCTCAAGGCTTTATCCAGCCTGGCTTTGAACACTGCCAGGGTTGGGGCATCCACAACCTCCCTGGGCAACCTGTGCCAGCATCTCACCACCCTCACAGTAGAAATTTTCTTCCTAATATCCAATGTAAATTTCCCCTATTTCAATGCATACCCATTACTCCTTGGCCTATCACTACAATTCCTAATGAAGGGTCCCTCCCTCTTCCCCCTTCAGACACTGAAAAATGCTCTCAGGTTTCCATGCAACCTTCTTTTCTCCAGACTGAACAGCCCAGATTTTCTCAGTTCACAGGGGAGGTGCTCCAGTCCTCTTATCAATTTCTTGGCCTCCTCTGGACTCCTCAGTTTACAGTGTTATCCATAATTTAACAATTTTGCATCAAAGTGGCTGGTTCTAGGGTTTGGCTTGTACTGGAGCCACAGGATGGTGGTGTCAGAGAAGGGTAGGCAGCCACCAGAGGTGGTTTTCCCAACATCTCCAGTGTTATTTTGGTAATATCACAAACTAGGGTGATAATGGGGTGATGGGGTGATAATTTCCAATTACTCCTCAGAAATGACTGGCACAGTAAGAGCTCTGAGCACAGAGTAGTCCTGGGATCCTCTTTGGGGGTAGATGCAGCCATTTAAACTGAAACAATACTCACCCATAGGTCAGCTGAACAATGGCTGCTGCTGTTTGATGTTCTCAGGGTGCCCACAAGGTGTGGGAGCTCCTGTTCAGTGAGGCAGGCTCTAGGTGCCCTCGCTGAGCTGAGCCCTCCCGTCCGGGCTGGGCTGCTCTGTGTGCTGGGGCTGCACTGCAGCCAGGGCTGCTGGGCGTTCCGGCAACCTTCAGGATTCATTGCTGCTCCCCATACATCTGTTTTAACCTCCAGTCAAAGACTGATTATTTTTAAAGGTTAGCTCTTATGTAGCAGAAGAAACCCTCACCTTCGCCAGCTTTGAGAAGTCACTGTGGTCTGCAGCTGCACAGTTATAATTTAGACAACAACAGTAACTGCAGGTTAGCCCTCCTGATGACTATTACTTCAGTTTCTTTGAACAGGGGAAAAAAATCACAGCCTACAAGTCAGAGCCCCACTTTACCAGTCTCCACATGGAGCCAGCTCTCACCTGGATTGTGCAGAAAGATAGCAAGGGAGAACAGCAACCAAATCGTGGCACTAAAAGCAATTCCTGGCAGTAAAAGCAATTCCTGCAGGTTACACAAGGAGATCTTGAGGAACAGGGGCTGCTCTCCCTTGCCTTGCAGCTTTTGCCTGCTGTACCTCCTGCCACTCTTAGGTCGCGTGAGCAAGACACTGCTTTTTTTTCAGAAAACAGCTCACACCTCAGTCAGATTCACCACCACCTGCCTTGTGCTGGTGCATCTTCTTGTGAAGTGTGAGCATTCCCAGTCCATGGGAAGCAGAGGATGATGGATGTTCTTTCCAATAACTCATTGCCAGGGCAGCTGTGGTAGCGTCACACCCAAAGGTGTGTGCAGAGGGTGAGAGCAGGCACGTGGACACAGGACATGTGCTGATGGTGTGCACACTGTGCCAGTCCCTGGCTTTTAAATATTTCTCTCTAATTCTGTGGCATTATTACAAGATGGATTTATGACACACTTAGTGCTAACGTAACAATGAAGATTAGTCTTCTCCGAGTCGAACAGTAATACACTTTAATTTGCCCACAGCTACTGCATTGTATTGGCATGAAAGGAAATGGCTTTCTAATGCAGCTTCATCTGCTGAGCAGGGAGAAATCTGTGCTGCAGAATGTAAAACTACATAGGACTATAGCTGGCAGCAAAATTCAGAATAGGAGAAACATAGCACAAATAAAAGTATTTGTGAGTTGGAGGTATGCTAACAATCCTAGTTTATTGCTAAACATGCCATGTACAGTAAATGCACTTTGCTTAGCAGGTTCATGATGGCTTCATCTTTGTTTTTTCATCACTTCATCTTCTGTACAAAAATGTGTCCTGGAATAAAAGGTGTAAATTCGCCAGTTTCCAACTTCATGACATTAACAAAAAGTTGATATTATGAAGTTCCTAGAGCACTGGAGCTGTTAATGCAGTCTGAGCTGTGCTGTACCTAGAGGATCTGCAATCTCAATACTTAATCCGTTAAGTAAATGTTTCTGCTGTCTGGTGAAAATGCAGCCTTCCCTTGACAGGTGTCAGGCATTCTTTGAATGGACATGTGCACAAATAGTCACTCGAGTGCCAGTATTTACCATAATATGGAACTCCTCTCTTCAGGAAAGCAGCAAAGCCATCAGCTTCCTCCTTCTTGAGTGGCAAAGGAAGAAATTATCATGTCTGAGACAATGTCATGTAATACTTACTGCATATGGGATAGAACAAGTTTTTATGGTCATATTGTGCAAGTTGGACACAAAAATTATATGTTTCATATACTATTTTTTCCCCAAAAAATCAATGAAATCTAATTATGCTGAAAATAACAGGTTTTTTTTCTAGACTAGAGATGTGTCTTGCTTTCAACAGTGGCAGGGAAGGACTAATAACTTGCATGCAGAGAAGGAATGAAAAAAATAAAAATTTATATAAACTGCTGGTGGGAAAAAGTTGCAACAGGGCCTAAATTTGACATTAAAACTGGAAAAAAATATCAACAGATTTCCTTTTTTCTTCTTTCTCCCTCAAAAAGTTGCAACGACATGACAAAGAGGATTCCCCTGACAAGTGGAGGACAGAAGAAGAAATGGCAGCTGAAGCAGAAATTCTGAAAAAGTATTTCCAGGAAAACTAGAGGTAATGATTTGAACATTGAACATTACTCCAGCATCACCCAAAACTCTGCCCAAGCCTCCAGAGGCTTCTTGTGAACAATGGGGAAAATATCTAGAAAGGAACAAAAGAAACCAAAGTGCTTAGGTTTGTGTTGTTTCCAAAAGGACACAGCACTCCAACAGTGGCTGAAATAACCTGCTCCTTCTTGAACAAAACAGCACCATCCTAGAGCATTTTGTTTCCAGACAGAAAGGAAAAGTGTACCTGGAAATGAGAATCATCAGCATTTACTGAAGAGGAATCTTCAACCTAATATATCCTCCCTCTGTTTTTAGAACAGAAAATAGCCCTGGTACCTCTGCGAAGAGCTAAAAACCATACAACCACACATGCATATGCACCTATACATACAAAATTGCATCAGCATTCAGACTATAGAGTGCATAAGCAAATCCTAATTTCACCTGTCAAGTATTGAATTATCTGATCAGTTCAATTTCCAAAACTAAGCCTGCTGGAAAACTGCCTGTTCTGCTAAATTTTCCACTGGTCCTAAAAGAAAAAGAAAAAAAAGAAAATATTTGCAGGGAGGAATAGAAAAAACACTTGGCAAACACTAACATTGGTGCTCTAGAAATTGAGAGTTTTTCATTTTGTACCTGGAGTCCCAGGAGCCAGATTCTTCCAGCAGAACTGAACTGGCCCCCGGAGATCGATGTGAGTTAGGCTGGGATGGAACACTGCAGCAAGGAAGCCAAAAACTCCCTCTCCCCTGCTCCCCATATGCTGTTTGCCATCATCCAGCACTCTCACTTCTCTGTCATTTCTGCCTGTTTCATGTTTCTCCTCTGAAGAACCAAAATCCCATAAATAACCCTCCTCTCTGTGTGTGACTCACTGCTGGCAGCCCAGCTGGAGGAATCTCGAGCTGAGCCGCGCCTTGGACGCGTGGCACACTGAGGTGGCAGCTCTCAGCTCCTGTGCCACTCTGCCATTTGGATGGCATTTTGGATGGCTCCATTTGGAGTTCATCAGACTCCCCCTTCCATTTTTTCTTGCATCGTGACCATGCTCTTGTCTTCTCCAGCCAAAGTAGCTGTGCCAACCCTTCCGTGGACGGGCACGGAAAAAGCCGTGTAACACATGTACTTCCCATCTGTGGAGGAAATTTCTCCCCAGCAGCTGGGACCCCCAGGGCTTGGAGCAGCAGGGTTTGGGCTACACAGTCACATTTCTGCCTTGGCTGCTGGAGATGCATTTAGACACCCACTTTTCACCTTCGCAGAAATATGCTGCTCAAAAATGAATTACTCAGGCAGGAAGAGCATATCCTTGGTAATGCATGTGTAAGCACTCTCCTCTAACAGAGGCATTATGTGGTGCTTCATCTATGGCACAGCAACAAATGAACAGTACTTAGGAGAAAATGGCACATCCCCATTCCTGTGGGATATTGTTTCCCATTATTCATTTGGTAGGTTTGGGGTTTTTTTTTTTATTCTTTTGGTCTGGTCAGAAGTGAACTGGAAATGTTTTTTTTCTAGAGATTCTCAAAGGAGTTGGAATTAAATCCCCACATATCAATAAAATGTTCTTTACCTCTTTTGATACTAAACACAAAGCTATACAGAGGGTGTAAATTCATTCCTGCCAGCAAATTCATGTGGCTGGACATCTATTTCCATTTATTATGAAAATGAATCAGCGTGTGTCTGCATGGATGACCTCTTGATACGTTTCCTGTGATGTTAAGGTCATTACCTTTCCTAGAACAAACTGGTAAATTAAATCTTCCTGGCATCATTATCATGAGAGTGCCTAGTACAGGCAGTCCTTCCAACCCTTGATTCCCAACATGAGGCATCATTGTCAGACTCTTCTCCCTGAAATTATTTTCCTTCTGAGGTTTAAGGCTCTGAACCTAAGATAAAGGTGTATCTCAGCACCTTCTCAGCCTTCATCTACTCTCTTAACCTTGCTTCTAAAGTGATGAAGATTGAAAACTTCTGGCAAATTAACAAGGTTATATGCATCCTTCTTTGAAGCTATTTTTGTAATTCACCTACAAAGGATTTATTTTGCCATTTATAGGTTTACCTGAATGACACTTGACTTGAGGTTTTTTCATGCAGCACAGGGGAAGTCAGAAAGAGCTGAATGTGGGTGTTCTGCAGCCAATAAATAGCAATTTTTAAGGCCTCATGTATTATTTTTCTAATTCACTGTTTTGTTCAAAGAAGCCCAGCTTGGCTAGATCAGCCTGGGCAGACCAAGCTGTGTTTGAGAGTTTTCCAGCTACCCTTACATTTATCCCAAGTCCTTCACCACCTGCCACAACTCCTGTCTGACTGGACTGGGTTTAGCAGCACCTTTTACCTGTGTTTAGAGACTCTGACCAGGAAGGACTTGCAGGTGACTTTTCTTTTTCCTAACAAATACTTGAATAAGGCAAGAAGCTCTTGGTTCCCTCCCTGCTTCATTTGCTGCTGCTGATCCCTCTTGGCTGCCTGACTAACTACAGTTAAGTGCTTTTACATCAGTCCCCAGATGACCCAAAATATCCACCCACTTGCTTAAAGAAATGAACCCATTTAGCCTTGCTAAGTTTAGACCCTTGAGGAAATGCTTATCTTTAAATATTTCATTTGTGTGTGCAATTGCCTAGAGTGGATGAAACTGAAATCAGTGGGTGAATTTGTGTTTTGCATGTGTTTCTGGTCTTCCCCTGGGTGTCCCCGTGTCCCTCATTAGAAGGGCTTGTCACTTCTTGAACAGCCCCAGCACGTGCAGGCTCTGCCACAGAACTGTGTCTGCAGAGCTGAAGTTCTCCCACAACTTCACCTGACTCTGGAAGAGAGAAAGAAAAGGAAAGAAAAGCGTTCTGGGGGGAGGAAATTTAATACAGAATTTCTCCAGTTAGTCACTCTCTTGCTTAGTGGCACCAATATTGTACCTCTCTAGGAGCTGTTTCTCATTCAGTGTTGGCTGTCCTGTGGTCAGCTGTGTTCAATAAGTTGGGGTTTTTTTCTGAGGTGGATCCACAGGGGAAAAGTCCTCACTCAAAGAGCAGGATTTGATGCAGCATCCCAATTTCCAGGCCTATTTTCAGATGAGCCTGTTGAATTTTCTGACTATGTATAGCTGGGTGTTTTGATAGTCTGTTTTGTGCATTTTAAATTGCACATGCCAGCAAAAAGGCTAAAGATTAAAAGACTTACTAACCTTCAGATAGTATGTGAAAAATGTTTCTCTTCAAAGGCAGATTCACTCTGTGTTGTTCTTTCTGAAGAAAGAACCAGGCTGCACAAGTTTCAGTAGAAGTTTTCCTATTTTATGCATAACTCAAGTAATACTTTTATGCCATTAGAAAAGTAGTCAATCTTAAGTACAATGTCAAAATGTCCCTTTGCATAAAGAAGTTGACAGTGATATTCTGTTGCCAAATGCTTGGAGTTACAAATATTCAATAGCTTTTAATTGCTTAACAACCTGAATATTTTGTGTTGTGCAACATGCCAAATTCTTGTAAAAACCGCTCCGAATAATATGTCCTGCACACAGAAATCTTGCAGGATTTCTGGTGTCAATTCTCCCCCTTGTCCCCAGCCTGGCAATGTTTCTGCATAATACAGTCTTTCCAGCTTTTCCAGAGAGTATAAATTTTATTCATTTCCCCCCCACACATTTTTTTGAGAGCACTCATCCTGCCTCACAGCTGCCTGTTCTGCACCAGGATCTCTGCCTGTGTGGAAAAATGCTGTTCTATTGCCTTCAGCAGGGAAATTACCACTGATAGCAGCAGCTGGCCAGGGGGAATTTAAACTGGCAATTTGACTTGCATCTGATTTTGCTCCAGCACCTCTGGAGTGTGACAATCCATGCTGCATGCATGAGAGTGAACACCAGAGCAATCCCATCACTTTCCTTAAATTTAGGCAGGGATGACAAAATGGCTTGCAACACCCATCTTTGCTTGTTTTACTGTAAGAAAATCCCTCCTATTATTTCTGGTACTTTAAACTGCATAAAGCCACAAAATAATGGCTATGCCTGTGATCTACGAAGTGGATCTGGGATGCAGTGGGGACACAGTCTGCCCCAGAAGAAGCTGTACCTGCCCGGGGTGGGCACCACGGTGACAACACAGGCACGGTCAGGGGTATTTTCTGCAAAGCAGAGTCACCAGGCAGTGGTGAGAAACACAAGATGCTGTGGGGTGGGGAATGGGAGCAGCGAGAAATCCTGCAGCAAGCAGAGAGCCTCGGTGGTTTCCAAGCCTCACTTTATAGGCACAGCGACTCTGTGAGTGCTCACACTGGAGCTGGAGTCAAAGGGGTGCCAGGGCCTGGGGAATTCCCAGAGGGCATGGTCTGGGAGCTGTTTGTGTACAATCCTCATGTAAATACACGTCCTAGTAATCTGCTATAGATTTCTCTGCACTCCAGACCTAAGTGCTATTAATTATATCCCCCGCTAGAAGCCTCCAAGAAGCATTAATTAGAAAACAGGAGCTAACAGTTTGCTTGTCTGTGTGAAACTATTATGACCCCAGAATGAAGTATAAGCTTCAAAAGAAACATGTTTTATGAAGGTCACCTTGAGAAACACCATAAGAATCTGTCAGAGAGAATGCAGCACTGCAAGTGTGCATTTCAGTGTGACATTATGCTTTAAGTAGTTGGAAATAGCAAAGAGAAGATGGATCAGATCACAGGGTCTGTGCTTTTCCACCCAAAATTCTCTTTTTTTCTACAGAAAGTAGATATAAAGTAATCTTTTTGTCACTTCAGTGGGATGCAAGGGAAGTTCATTATCAACACAAGTCAAGCAAACATAATCTGGCCCTTGCTGGTATTTTTTAAGTGTAAAATATGCAGACCCTCCAACTCTGCAGCAGAGAGAAGGTTTATACACAGGAATTACATTGCCTCTTCAGAAAGGTATGAAAAGCCACAAGTGGGGCAGTGACTGTGCACAGCAGTGACACCCAGGCCAGAAAGCTCAGGCCAAAAGGCTTCCCCAAATAAATGTGCTGCGCTAATGCACAGCAGCCTCAGTGTCGAGGTTGATAATTTTTCTGCTTGAAGCATATGATTACATCTCGTGAAAACAAAGCTACAGGAGAGGTAGCTAGAGTAATAAATGAAATATCATCCTCTTGTGGGAGGCAGTGATGTCACCCTCACACCCATTCCAGGGCTCTGTTTTGGGGCTGGGAACAGTACTGTGCTGAAAGCTATACACCTCATTCTCTGGACTTTCATTTCCCTATAGATGGACATTTAATTCAGCTGTCCAGTGCACGAATTCCATACAGCACTGCTTGGATCCTGTAATTATAGCCACAGTGGAAACATCCAGGCCAGAGACACAGGCAAGATTGTACAGCATTAAGGCAAAGCAGCAAATGCATTTCTGTTGGTGAAGAAAGCTGAGAGAGAGCCAAACATTCTCGGAACCTGCACATCCAGCAGCCTGAATGCCTACCTGGGCTGCCTGTCAAACCCAAATACTGTCAGTGTGATCAGTTCTGGATTCATTGTTGGCTTTGTGTGCCACATTGCATGAGAGGACATTGGGAAAGCTGAGGACAGCTGAGTGACTTTTGTCTCGGAACCTGAGGTAGAAGAGCTGAGGTGCAGGACAATGCTGTGCTCCAAATAAGGGTGATATCAGCTGTGGCTAGGTGTTTTTGTACCCAAACCTCTGCAGAAATGGCGCTAATCTCTTGCCCCCGGAGCTGCCAAAGGATGCTCTTGCTGAGCAGGCAGACCAGCCCTGAAGCAGATTCCCAAAACACGTGCCAAGAGATTCACAGGCTGCCATCGAACTGTCAGTCAGGACGGGCTCACAATGGAAACTGTTGCTCAGAATGCCGTGGGAATGGGAAACATATGTTTCAGTGAGAAAAGACAATCAAACAAAGAAGTGGGCGGCTGGGGAATTGCAGCCACAACAGCAGCAAGAGCCGAGCCCCGGGGAGTGAGTTCGGGGGCCGTGCCCTCGTCTAACACTTGGGTAACAGCTTCGTGTTTAATAAGCTGAAATAATTTTCCCAGTATTGAAGCCAGCTCTAAGCATGTTCTGAAGCGAAGGTACGAAACTGAAGATACCAAGCCAAAAGCCCATTTCATGCTCAATTATTAGCAAAGGTTTGTACCATGGTATCCTGTTGCTGTAGCTGCTGCATAATAGAACTGCCCAGAGAGACATTGGAACCAGCAACTCGAACATGACCTCAGAGCTCGAGCACTGCCTTTGTGTGAGTGTCGGTACCAAGGCTGTGTAGGTGGAAAGGCATTAATAACTCCTGCAGTAAGTAGTTATTTCGGAAAGGAAGGGGGTGATGGATGTTGGGAATGTGTTGGACTGAGCGTACTTGAGGCTCTGTTGTTTGCCAGGATGTCAGGCTCCTCACAAAAGCAGAGCTATTGCAGGGATGAACCCAAATGCCCCGTTTGTGTCAGCACCTGGGGCTGCTGCAAGCCTCCAGCGACCACTGCAGCAGCAGCTGTGCCATGAGTTTGTGCAGGGATGTCACACACAGCTTCCACAGCTGCCAGGCTCTCAGTGTTTCCATTTCTCTGCTTCAGGAGCACCTTCCAGCTCTGTCATGGCACCTATCACAGATCTTTTACTAGGATGGACCACCAAGAGATGCATAAAATTGATGCAGACATGGCAAGAAATGCCCCATTCATTCTCCAGCATGTGAGGCTGGGAGCATTTTCGGGATGAGGGTCCCAAATCACTTGTGTGCAATTCCTTGGCATCCGGCAGAGTCCCAGCACAGGGTCAGGATGGATGAGGATATACAGGAGATGATAGTCTTGAAAGATGATTTTTAGGAGCTTATATAAGAGATCATGAGCCCCAAAGAGTCTGGCACAAGGTTATTATAGCAAAATAGATTTGAAGAGTAAGAATCTGGATTTGATGACACAAGATGCCCTTTCTAATCCTTTGTTCCTATGAGGAGCGGTCAACAGAGCTGGGGACTGTGCTGTCTTACTCAGGGACATCAGAGAGGTGGCCTCACTTCATGTTTGTTTTTTGTGAAATGATCCTGACCTCTGTCCAAGGGTGCTTTGTGAGTTAGGAATGAAAAGCACGATGTGAAAGGCAGGCATTAGTATTATGTGGAACTGCAGTTTATTGAAAAAGCAGATAATAAATCAAACAAATCTCTTTCTTGCTCTGGTAAATAATGTTAAAACAGTTGTGTGCAAGGCTTTTCTCCTTTCTGTGTTGCACAGGCTGTGATAGGAGCTGCAATGTGCTGTGTGGGGGTTTAGCACTGAACATTTCTTTTTGCCTATTGCTGTCAGTGACTCCTGTCAGAACACACTAATGAGCACCCAAGTCGTTAGTAATAAACAGCCTCACATTTTGTCTTACTAACAAAGATCAAAGCTGCTATTATACGTAATGATTTGTTGTTTTTGATATTTCTCAGGTAAAAAAGTGTTTGGAACACATCCCATGACATCAGAAAGTCCCCAGAAACAACAACCTCATTCTTCAGTTCTCAGTGGCCCTGGAGCTGCAGCTCAACAATTTTATTATGTTCTACAAATATGGGATTCTTCTATGAAAAATTTTATTGGACCTTTGGATATCATCAAGGTTGAATTTCAGTTAAGACAACTAAACAGCACTGGTTGAAAAATATTGCTCTGAATTGTAACTCATATTTTTCTGAATTGTGTACTTGGGAATGAATCTTTTTAAATTGTCCCTTGGCCTAAATTGAAATAAAGTGCTAGGAAAATCAGGTAGCTGCTGTGTTTAGGTGCATTATAAAGTGTTTACTCCGTGTTGTGCTCTTTGATTCAGTTATTGTATGGAAGCTATTTTATCATAGAAAAATTAGATCTTTTAGCAGTATGGCAATTCACACAAACCAAGGCCTTGTCACAGACTAGCCAAGAGAAACTCAGAGAGCTGTTTTTTCTTCAGATGAGTTCTATAACAAGAAATATTAAGCTTCCTGAGATCTTTCTTTTCTCTCTTCTTTTAATGCATTATGACAAGGCCTCTGGAACTTAAGGTGATACAAATCCTTTCTGTAAAACAATTAATATGTGAGGCTGCTCGGGGGGCAGTAATCACATTCAGGTTAGTCTGGCACGAATGGCTGCTCCCAGCAACAAACAACGAGTGGGAGCCACCCACGCGGAACAATCCATGGGCGAGAAACGCTGTGTGCAGAGCCCTGCACAGGAAGAAACCCACTGTCGGTTAGCTGTTGATTGCTAACACAGGATACAGGAAAAGAAGTCAAACAACACATGGAAGAGAGAAGAAATTATTCCACAAGATTTACATGAAAAGAGCACCCAGAATCTTTCTCTGGAACTGCAGGGAAGAAAACAACCAAAGTTTTCCGTGTCCCCCAAACTCAGGATGAGAAACAAAATGCTCCCGAGTCTTTCAATACGAGTCATGGTGAGGAAGGCTGTAGGGTGCAGAGTCTACCTGAGGGCTTGAGGAGGTCAGGGTGAGGTCTGAACCAGAGCCTGGCAGAGCTTTGCCTGCCTGGCAGCATGGTGTGATCATGGTTCAGAACAAATTAAACTGCTCCATGATAGTCTGTCCTGGAGGGTTACAACCTGACCTGAAAAGTATGAAAAGGCACAGTGGATGAATTCTCATAATTTTCCCCAAGTCTCTCCCTGCTTTGTCCTGCAAAGCAATTCAGAGCATTGGCTTGAAGTCTTTATGCTTGTCAAATATAAATAGAAATACTAGAGCAAAATCACTGATGTTTAATTCCAGTTTTTCACTCTGGTTCTATTTAAATATTGCTGCTAAAAACCAGTTTGAAGCAAAGATTTACCATGACCCAATGTGGCCCCCAGTAGCTTCCATTAGCCCTGTAAAAAACTGTACAGATTGTAACAGTATTTCTTTTTCCCTGCAGAGTAAATGAAAAGTCCATTTTGATGGTGTCTGCACTTTTTAGACCCTGAGCAAGGGCTGAATAAACAGGAAATGAAGGTCAGGGAGCAAGAAGTGACAGAGAAGGTAAGGTGAGCAGACAGAATGGTCAAAGATTCTGGCAAATGGGCCAACAGAAATGGTTGTCCTTTTGCACTTTAGCATTTCAAGTAGCTGTGATTTCACATAGAAGGAAGACAACAATTGTGCTGCTGGGGGACGCTAGAAGAAAAACCTCAGCTACATTTGCAAGGTATTTTCAAACCTGGTGCTCAATGGCTTCCTATTTAGTATGGAATATTCTCTATTAATTCCGTGGCCTGTGATGAGCGGGCGCTGCGCCAGCCATTCTGCACGGGGGCTGCAGAGCAGATGAGTGCTGAGCTCCATGGAAGATTTCATTTGTGTAAATGAGGAGGCCGTTATCACAGCACTAAAGGTCCTGTTTTTAAAAAAAGCCTCCTGTGACATTATGCACAAAACAACCTATTTATGCAGCATGAAAATATTTATGTGCTTCGCTCCAGCTTAAAAAGGGAATTTGCAATAGATGAGGGACATGAGAAAGGATTGGAGTGAGAGATAAGGAGAGATTAGAAAAGGCAGATCATGAAGTACATGACATCTGCAGCAGTATGTGGAGTAAACCCTCGCCTTTTTTAAGACCTGGGCCTTGAGGATGGTGTCTGGATCATTTATATGCTTCTTACAGACTTAATTTTCCACAGGCAGGGAGCTGTATGCAGAGATGGAGTTGCTGGAAATGGGAGGAGATGCTGTGCCCAAGGCACTGATGGCTTTGGAAGCATCTTTATCCTTTTCAACCTTCATCTCTGGCCCTCCTGGGGATCGTGCCCAGGGCTTTCCTTTGGCCTGGGGGATGCTGCAGAGCCGAGCTCCCCCACCCAAAGCAGGAAACAGGAAAAATCACCTGTGCAGGGCTCAGATGGACCTGGCACAAGAGGAGTGGTCCCAAGGGCTTCGTAACAGGACAGAGCTCAGACCCTCGTTCCCTGTCCTGGCACACAAAGAAGTTTCCCAGGCTTTTTCAATTCCTAAGAGTTTCTCCTGAAGCAGCAGATCCTGAAAGGGCTGCAGGGGCTGTGCCTGCGTGCCTCTGTTTCCATGAGCAGACCAGCTGTGCTGCAGCCACAGTGCTCCTCACCAGCTGCAGTGGGATGTGGCTCCTCATGTCCTCTGTGCCCTGCCTGCCCTGGAACAGGAATTGCAGAGGTGTCCCAGGAATGGTTATTTCCACATGCAGCGGAAGGGGAAGTTATTGGGAGCACGTATCTGATGGGGACACATCAGCCCAGCGTCCTCTTCCTGCCATGCCAGGCAGCTCGAGTGCTTCCAGCAAAGGCTCTGAGTGCAGCAGGAGGATATTTGTTACTCGTCTTTCAGCAATTCAGCATTGTTCTTGCTCCAGGTCCTCCACAGGACAGCTGATGCCACCCCAGGCAGCTCAAAATGCTTGTGTGCTGACAGATCAATGGGCTGGGGAAGCGCCGTGTCTGCTCCTTGAAGATTTTGTGTATTAATTCAGAAATCTCTGCTGCTTCTAACCTCCCCCAGCCCACATTCACCCACCCCTCAGGTATCAGGCTCTCTTTTGATTCTGTGCTCAAATAACCCAGTGCTTTGTTTTTAATTAATGTTGGAGAGAAGGGAAAACGTTCTGTTGGTCTCTGTGGGAGCCTGACTTGGCTGCAGACTCAGGACAATGCTAAGGCAGAGGGTCCTGGCTGCAATGGGGGGAGTCAAGGTCAGCTCCTGGCATGTGACAGTACCCTGAAATGTGTCCAGGGACTGAGCACTGCTGAAATAAAAATACCTGAATCCCTGTGGGATCCGGGGTGATCTCATACCCAGCTGTAAAGCAATAAAAATCTTAATGCCCCAGTACCCACAAAGCTAATGAAAAACTTTCAAGCCCAAATACACACATAGTGACAGCCATGAAAGTACCAAAATAATTTCTATGTCAGCTTTCTGTGTCATCCTATCCACTCCCCACCTCTCACTGTCACTGTGGTCGATGGCTGCTGAAAAGCCTTGTCCGATTCCCACATCTGGTTCCTGACGTGCAGGCCAGCAACGCTGTGAAGGAGAAAATGCTGCTGCTCATGTAAGCTGTCCTGTGTGTTGGCAGGGCTGTGAGTTTCAGAACAGAGTGATATATTTCAGCTCTTGTGAAATTTCTGAATAATCAGCTCATCAAAAAATATCATGCAGAGTTCCCTTGTAGTCCTCTCCAACTTGCCACCTCTCCTGCCAATAGCTCCGTAGGGTGACCACAGCTTGGCAGAGCCCATTAGCAGAGTTCTGCACAATCACTCATGAGTAGAGCTGGCTGGAAAATACAGTTTTCCCTCCTGGAAAAAATATAAAAAAGATGTGGTGGGGAAGAGAGTGTGTTTGTCTTGGCATTTCAGGATGAAGATTTTCCCCGCTGCTCCCTCCAGAACCCTCTTCTGCTCCCCCACTGCACCTCACCTTTTTTCCTCCTTTAGAAGGTGGCTCGAAGAAAATAAAACCTCAACTCAAACTGGCAAAGACACTGGATGCTGTTCAATCTGCTGGTGACTCCTCCTGGCCCCCAGGGCTAGGAGTGTCACTGCAGGATGGGCACCAACACGCTGGCACCTCCTCCACACCTAAATATGTATTTAACTTTACCTGAGACTCCTGAGCAAGTTGTCCTTGAACCTGCACATTTTGCTGCAACTGCCCAGTTTCTTCTTTGGAGTTTCTTCAAGACATTGCTCTCCTTGAGCAGCTCAGCAAGCTGCTGTTTGGGCAGCTGGGAGCGATGACCTTGTCCCCGTGCATGGCGAGGTGCTGAGTGCTGAAGGGCCCCAGCAGTGCTGCAGAGACAAAGGGCTGAGCAGCCAAAGCCCCTGGCCTGCCTTCAGCTGCTCCTCCGGGTCCTGGCTGCCTCCAGGCATGTCCCCTGTGCTTTCTCATTCATTCTGGACATGTTTCCAAGTCCCAGGTGATCATTTCTTTGGCTGGGAGGAGCAGAACTCCTCGCTGTGTCCTCTAAGGATGCTCAGCTGGTGACACTGTGGGGAGGAGGCCAGGCTGGCTGCAGACCCCCTTAGGGCAGGTGGCAAACAAGTCCTGCAGAGGAAGGAGGTGCAAAAATCAATGGTTAGTGCCTTAGGATTAAAGCCGGGACTTAAAAGCCTTGTAGGACCAGGGTTATTGTATTTTTTAGGTCTGTGGTAGCTGCGTTGACGGTGGCACTTGGTGCAATGTGGGTTTGGACTTGTGTCACACTGCAAAGCCCTGTGTGGGACAGAGCTGTCTCCATCGGTGAGCAGTGGCTCCAGCACAGCTTTCCTGCTCTGCCTGTCCCCCCTTGGATCTGCCTCGACCTGGCCACAGCTGCCGAGCGTTTCTCTGTCCCTCCCTACTTGTGTCACCACATCTTTCTGCTCAGGTTTTTGTAATTTCTTTTGTCACCATAGTGACAGGGAAAGAGTGATGATTGCTGGAGTAATTTCCCATATTAGCTAGCAGTGGCTTTTCAGCCTAAATCAGCACTTCATTTTCCCCAGTGCTCCGGCAGAGCGTCAGTGGAGCGTCATTACAGAGCGGGGGCAGAGGGCCCTTGGGGTGTTCTGTGCTGCCACTGCTCCTCGGGGACAGCTTAGGCGGGACAGCACCTTCAGGTCACCACATGTCCCACCAGGAATGCACAGAGAGACGGAAAAACAAAAAAACCCACATTGGTAAAGGTTTCTCCTTGAGTGCATTTGCTGTAAGTCTCGTGGTCAGTGAAAAACAAGAATGTGGACACTTGCATCTGTCCTGGGGCATGAGCACATCTGCAGGGCCATGGGAAGAGCTCCACACAGGGAACTGCTGGCTCTGACTGATGGAGAGTGGGCAAAGACCCCCTGTGCCCCCAGCCTGTGCCCTCTGCTCTGCTCAGCCCAAGCAGGGCTGGTACCAAACCTGGGCCCCCAAGGGGGAGCAAAATCCTGCTTTCTGCAGCCTCGTTAGCCATGCAGTGCATCTCAGAGACAGCCAGGACACACTCACAAATACATACTTAAAAATCAAGATCATTAAGTAAGCAAATGTGTTTAAATAGCAAACAAGCTACTGAAAAGCAGAGAAAGGTCACAAAATGTGAAATGAAAGCTGCTCTTCTGTTCCCTGTGCCGGCAGCACCGGTCCCTGCCTCAGAGGATATATTAAGAAGAGTCAACCTTCATTTCAAGCAGGCTGCCTTTTGTCCTTCTATCACAACATTAACATTATCCCCACATAATTTTATGTATTTAATTTTACAATAGACTGTGTCAGTGAGCACTGCCTGTAAATATTTGATCACCACCGTTCCTCTAGGATTATCTTATCAAGAGTAAAGATATTAAAATAGAAATCTTGTCATGTTGCTGCCTTTATACTTCCAGCCTAAGAGTTGATTGACAGAAAATGAACTGCCCGAACTAGCTCTAAAGTGTCTTTTCACTGAGAGTTTTAATGCCAGAGGCTATAGAAAAAAAGGTTAGCTAGTCATCGGAAACTAATGCCTTGCTGTAGTTATGGAGCTTTTGTAGTGAAGATTAAAAAATATGAATCTGCTAGGGGTATTTTTACAAGTGTAAAATGGCGTTGGTCTTTTTGTGTCTTTTTGCCATCACTAATGAGCCTTAAAAAGAGCCTTTCCTTTTCTTCCTGCACTTGAATATTAGATGCAGTTTCACTGCAGCTCACAGACACAGGCTGAAGTTTTGCAAGAATAAGCTCTTGACTTATCTAACCTACAAAATTTCTTTTTGGTGATAAAATGGCTTGCAAGCCAGGACTAAATGTTCTTGCCTACCTTGGAATATCAAACCACTATAGACAAGTCAAGGTTTGTATTTATGGCCAGTTAAAGACACACAGTAATGCTGTTTTAATGTTAGAAAATTGCGCTGAAATTGTCATGTCTGAAGAGCACCACGCTGCAAATATACAGCAGGTCCCCAAGGGCTTACTCAGCCTGTGCTCCAGCGCGGATCAATGCGAGTTTTTGCTGGAGTAAGAGCCCAAGTGCCAATTCAGGAAGGTACAGCATGAACAAACTTTAATCACAAGCTTAGAAATCAATAAAGGCAGAAGCTGGCTGGGTGAGGGGACAGGGAGGGCTGAGGGTCCCACGTCCCTGCAGCTCCTCACACACGTGGGCATTGGGGCAGCAGCTCCTGGCACCTGAATAAATCTGCTTTTGTCTTGTCCTGCTCCTGGAGGGCACGAGAGGGTGGTTTATTCACAGATCTGTCCCGTTGCAATGACAAACTGTAGCCACCAGCATTAAATCACCCAAGGGCTTCCAGGCATTAACAAAAGTCTTATTATGGGATGGCTGAGGCTGGAGTGACCAGAGACAGAGCAACCTGGAGTACTCTGCTTTGGCCAGAGCATCCCTCCCACTTTTTTCCCCTCCAACACGAACAATAACTGTATGAAATGAAACTAATTGCACATTAAGCAGCCCATTGTTGAGCTGTCATAAAGGGATTTACATGGGTGGCTCCATTAACAGCAATGGGTGGTCCCCTCCGTGCTCTCCATGGGCTCAGAATGTAGAGAAGCTTGTTCTAACATTTCACTCATGAGAAAGGTCAAGAGCTGTACTTTCTGTTCAGCGTGCTCAATATATTCAATTAAAATATACTGCTGTGTTCATCAGCTATTAACTGTCTTTGCAATAGCTGTAATTAAACAGGTACTTCCCTGTGAAAGGAAATCTTTCAAGACAAATTCTGACACGGGGGGAGAGGAGAGCAGGAATTCTCCAGGTCTCCAGTGTGGGTTTGCTGTGTGTCTCCACATGAATCCCTCAGCCATGGGTGTTTTCCTCTCCCTGTTGCTGGAGCAAGGATGGCTTGGAGGGGAGGGGATGGCCAGATCAGGGTCCTGGCGTATCCCTGCCCTGGGCACGCTGGGATGAGCTGGGCACCAGCAGTGCTGAGTGCTTGGCAGCCATGGGGGAACAAAACCAGCCAGGCAATTTCCTCAGCCAGGCAATTCACTTGCAGAAACATCATTTACAAAGTTCCACTTAGAGCCCCGGGGATGAGAAATGGAGAATGAGAGAGGTCTGCTGCTCAGGAGAGTTTAACAAACTCAGAGATTTTAGAAGGTTTAGCAGCTGGTGGCCTCCAATTCAATGGGTGGGAGAGTTAAAAGCCACACACCCTGCTTTGAAAACTTACTCCAAAAACCCTGAAATGAAGAAAACCCCCAAAAGGCAGACCAGAGGAAAGCAGAGGAAGGAACTGAAGGAAGCAAAAAGAAATTACCTGAGCCAACTGTTCTAATTATATACACACAGCAGTCAAACAGTGATAGCAATTGTTGGCACTCTTAAGACGGATAGCAGGGAAATGGAGATACAGTGGAAAATAACACATATTAGGGAATTAGTATTCATTATGCTAAAGAAGGGGGTGTGTATTTACATTAGTCAGAAATCAGGCATGCAGAGAGATGGGTGACAGCAGGGAGAAGCAGAGCAAGAAAACCAGAGTGGTTGTGACAGGTTTCCCTGGTAGCTGCGAACAAGGGGGTGCTGAGCCAGCCGCGATAGCACCAGCACTGCTCGATTATGTCACAGCTCTCTGCATCTGACAGCATCCAATGTGCAGCTGCAGGAGCCTCCAGGCCCAGGGATGGAGCAGGGCACGAGGAAATTCAGAGCCTTGGTGCACCACGTGTGATAAACCGAGTGTGCTCCTCCTGCCTTGGGGCTTCGGGGGACAGCACAGTGCCTCTTCCCCTGCTGCAGCCCTTGGTTTTGACCTCCTGTGTGTTCATGCTCTTCCAGGTCCTTTCACTGAAGTGTCCCAAAGCTCCTTGTGTGTTTGCCATCCTCCCCACAAGGTTCCTTCAGCACAGCCCCTGTTCTGCTGAGGCCTTTAACGCAGAGAGAGAGAGTGATCAAAGTCAGCTGCAGCCCAGTCCTTGAAAAAATTCTCTTTCCATTACTGGGCCCTATTAGCCAATTCCTCACCTATTTCTGGGTTATTTAATTAATCCCCACCTTCTCCAGCGCGACTTACACTGTTACATATTCAGAGCACAAAGGCAGGGGATTCACTGAAATCCTGGAGGAGGAGAACTGTTGGATTTCCTTTATCTGCTAGATCAGTTAGGGATTTGGGTTAATCTTGCTTGATAAATCATGTTGCATTTCATCCCATTTGTTTTCATGTCTCTGTAAATGGTCTTTCTCTCAGAAAAACGTGACCAAGCTCTGAGTGCTGGACCCTGATCACTCAGCAAGCTCTTCTTAAATACCTGCATGACATCAGACACATTTCTCATGCACAGTCCCACCCCTGAGCTGATAAGATGCTCAGTCACCCACCTTCAAAACTGCAGGAGAAAGGCTGCCCACTCTCTGCTGTTGGGAGCCCAAGCCTGCTCCTTAGGTGCCCAAGAAACCCAGCAAAATGTGTAAATACCCCAAAAATCTCCTGTTACAAGTTCCTGCTGGTGGATCAGAAGCTATAAAACCTAGCTCGACATGGGCTCATGAGTTTGGGATTTAATTTCTGCACATCTTTCTTAACCTCCAATTTTGCATTCAGTCCCTTTCCCATTCTGCCTTTAACTCCAAATCTTCCTCCTCATCCAAAAGCCAGGTATTTTTCCCCCTTGAGGAAGAGGGCACACAACCTCTCCATATAGTCCTGCCCTGTGCTTTGAGCCAGCAGCCCTCCAGCCTGCTCTCCTTGGTCTTTCTCATGCCCTGCCTTTGTAGAAGTTGTGCATCTCAATAATCTCTCCAAGGTCTAAATCTAAGAAAGTGTCCCTTCATCCTTCCCTTCCTGACCTGTTCACACAGCTTGCTTTGTTGCCAAAGTTTCCTTGAGTGTGCCACTTAGCTTCTGCTAATTCTTGGTCTTTTTGAGAAGATATTTTTCATCTGATTCTGCTTCCAGTTCCTTCCTAGAAGTTTTTTCTCTTTAAAGTGATCTGCAGCAGGTGGGGACCTGCTTGCTGTGCAACGATGCAGATGGTGGAGCTGCAAAGCTCCTTGGGTGGTCAGGCGCTTTATAAATTTCGAGCCAGAGATATACAAAAAAATGGCCAAAAAAAAGAAAGTCTTTCCAGGGAGCACACAATCCACATAAGAGCTTTGGCTGGCTGCATGCAGGCAGGAATGTTGCACTGCCTTGAGCCTGCCCGGGTGTGTGTGCCCCAGCTGAGGTTTCCAGGTACTCCCCATCCTCAGCCTTCTCCAGCAGCACTTGCAGCCCCACCGAGCCCCATAACCAGAAGGAAAGGGAACACGGAATCCCAAGCCTCTCCTGATGTAAACCAGGCTACAGATGGCAAACGAACCATCAGTATTTGTGCCACAGATACTAAACAGAAGGTTTCTAGTCAAATCCAGCAGCTGAGAAGCAAAGCATTCCTTTCCACCCCTGGGTCCCTCTCTGAAGACCCAGCCATCACTGCTGGCCCTGCAGCAGGGCTCTGCCTTTGCCCTGTCCTCAGCCCCTCTCCAGAGTAATTTTTGGACTTGGCTGAGACTCTGTCTGTCAGTAAAACAGGAGGGGGAATTAGCAGTGGCGAGACAGCGAGCGTGGGGTGTGTGCACACCTGCGCATGTCCCACAGGACACACTGCACACCCTGTGCTCAGCACGGCCAAACACAGACAGGTGCCAGGAAATGCTCAGAGGGGCGGCAGGGGAAATGGAAATCTCATTGTTTACAGAGTGACAAGAAGGGACAGAGAAACAAACACAACTGTTCAGGCACACACTCAGCCAGAGGAGCTCTGGGCACTCAGGCACAGTTCCGTGGACAGGAGGGACAGCAGCAGCACAGCCCACGGAGATGGGGACTTGCCCCAGACCATGTGGGCAGGTGAGGTGGGCACTGCTGAGCCAGGCACCAGAGCCACCGCCCTCTGCAAAATGCCTGTGTTCACTAGTTACAGATATAGATGATATAGATATATAGATATAGAAAGTTTCCAGGTATTTATAAACAAAGGTCTTTCTACATCTGAACTCCAGTTTTTTTACTGTTTAAAATATATATGTATATTTATGTGCATATATATATAGATAAATATATATATGCTGGTTATATATATACATAAAAAGACCTTTTAAAAGATCTTTATATATACTCTCATACATATGTATGCATAACAGCTTTCTAAAATATATGTAGACACTTATATATTATATTATACTATATTATATTATATTATATTATATTATATTATATTACATTACATTACATTACATTACATTACATTACATTATATTTTAACCTTATATATGTATTAAATATCTCATATAAACATAAATATATGAAGGTCTTTTAGAAGAGATAGATGGAGATATATGTGGAGATAGATATATTTATATGCATATATAAATATACTACATAAAATTATTGCAAGCAATAAATATAATTATATACACATATAATACAAACCACTAAATTATCTCAATATTATCATGCATCTCAAAGTGTTGCGGAGTCAGTGCTGGGGTGTGATGGAGGGGAGGAAAAGAAACCAGGATGCATCTGGCATCATCCCACTTTGTGCCAGGAGAAACCCCCCAAGTGCAGACACCAAATTCACACATTTTGCTTTTAAATCCCCCGGCTGCTGCTTTTGGGTGTGACAGGTGCCCTGACACCTTTCTGCTCCTGCTGTCCTCATCAGGAGCTGTGCTGTCTCTCTGTCCAGGTTGCCCCCCACTCACACATGGAGTCGGGACAGAGCAGCTGTCATGCCATGACATTTCTCTCCTTCTCTGGCAAAGGGATCCTACTGAAAGAAGTGACGGAATAACATGAAAACCACAGCCAGAGGCTGACAAGAAAACTGACATTTAGCAATAAAAAAAAAAAAAAGTAGGTGAGGCAGGAAGAAAAGCCTGGGTGGGTAGTTCAGTTTTTGTCTATGGCTGCAAATCTTTTTGGTGAGCCTTTCTGACTCCACAAATGCACTTCCAGACACTTCCAGTCCTAAAATGCCAGGACACATAAAGTTTTTCCCCCTCTTTTCCCTCTCCCTGAACTGCAGCACCTCTCCTGCACGCAGAAGAGCATCAGTGTTGAGGAAAGTTTGTCACCATCTTCAGCTCCAGCAGCAGAAGGAGGTGGGCAGGCAAGGGTTAAGCAACAACTTATTTACGAGTGACAAGGGCATGCAGAAACCTGGAAGATTTTTTTCCAATTTTCATTAGGTGACAGACACTTTACAGGCAGTTCTGCCGTCCCTGGGAACGTCAGTGTGAAATGGAGAACCGGTGGCATTTACAGGCTGAAGTTTCTCCTTGTCCTCAATGACAAAATAAAGGCGAAAAATTTAAAAACTAACCCATGAATGTTTTTAATCGGGAGCACCTCCAGCCTGTTTTTCTGCCAGCTCTAACTCTGGCTGGTTAAACTCTCTGCTCTCTGCAGCAAGGCATGGGCTGAGCTGCTGGTGGACAACGCTGCTTTCCACTCAAACTATTTCTCACTCCCTTAATTATATCCTGCACTTACACTTTTACAGAGAGCAGATGTGAAGGCTTACCTTGGGACAGATACATTATGTACACAGCATTAACTTCACACCCATACAGTCCCCATTTTAATTACACAGCCAGTGGGGGACCCAGGATAGTTTGCTGGCAGAGCAGTTGGTTTCATTAGCAATTCCCAAGGCCTCGGCTGTCTGCAGCAACCTCGCTCGTGCAGGCTGAGATGCACTGGAGTCCAGCCCCTGGCAGCCAAGGATGAGCCTTGTACTGCCTGACCTCTCGGCAAACCTCCCCAAAATCACTGGAATGCCAGTGCACACATCTGGGCTGGTGCAAGCCCCAGCCCGAGTTTCATCTTAAACACAAGTATTTTGGGAAAACCTTAATGTGACATGAAATGTGAGGCCAAAGGATGTTGAAAGACAACTTGGATGTACATCACTGTGGAAGTTTCTCTGATCTCTGACCTCTGTCAGGGAAACATCAGTGTGACAGGTCCCCACAGGCTGCATCTCGCTGCTAATAAAAGCCTTTCAGCAACTCTCAGAGAAAGGGTTTGATCACAGGCTCTTGCTGGGTTTAATAGGTGTCAAAGCACAGCACAAGGCAGCATTTGGTTTGTGCCTGCATTACAAGCTCGGTGTGAGTGAACAGGGCATGGCTGCAGCCAAGGGACACTGCAGGGGCTGGGTGGCATCAGCAAGGGCATCCCCAGCAGAGATACAGGAGCCATCATCCCACTGCACTCAGCACTGGTCAGCCCAAACTTGGAAAACTGTGCCCAGCTCTGGGCCTGCGACACAAAAAGGATGTGAACAGGCAGAGAGTGTCCAGAGAAAGGCTGCAAAGATGACCCAAGCACTGGGAAGGGCTTTTGTGTGAGGAAAGGCTGAGAGAGCTGGGTTTGTTCAGCCTTGAGAAAAGAACTCTTGGGGAAGGCCTTTATAGCCATGCTCCACTATTTCGAGGGTGGCTGCAAAGATGGAGACTCCCTTTCCCCAGGAGTGACATGGAAAAGGGAGGGGAAATGGGTACAAGTTGCTTCTGGGGCGATTCCATTGAGGCACAAGAAAAAAACTTTTTACAGTGGGAGCAATCAGCAATCGGAACATTCCCTGCCACTGGACTCTTCCAAGATTCAGCATGGCAGGGTCAGCATGGACTGTCTTGTCTGACAGGGCTTTGGCCAAGAAATGTTGGACCAGGTGATCCTTGAGGTCACTTCCAGCCTGGTGCTCTATGATTTGACACATCTCCCCTTTGAAGTGACATAAGAAATGCCTTTTGCTCATGCTACAGTAAAGGAGGGAAAACCTTAAAAGAGCAGCATTTAATGCATCAAACCCACTGCATCACACCCGGGCAAGCAGACTGTTCCAGCGGTTGTTCCTTCCCAAGGTGAACTGAAATCAGGACCATTTTCTTGCTTTCTCCTTTAAAATTTTTCCAGGTGACAAGTGGCTCTCCTGAACCCTTCCCCGCAGCCACCTCTCGTTAGCAGGGCTGCCCTTCTCCCTGCCCAGG
This sequence comes from Acanthiza pusilla, assembly GCA_036630365.1. Taxonomy (NCBI): domain Eukaryota; kingdom Metazoa; phylum Chordata; class Aves; order Passeriformes; family Acanthizidae; genus Acanthiza; species Acanthiza pusilla. Next base: position 8,558,735 of record JAXCHO010000001.1, read on the forward strand.
GTGCAGCCACACCGTCCTCTGGTTCCAGCCCAAGAGAGAAACCATCAATATACACGTCAGGTGAAATTAAAATTGTCCCTATGAGTTATTCCACGACACAAGCTAGCACTGGCTATATTAAATCCTATTAATTAATATTAAATTAATTATTTTCGTCGCCTGTAAACACTGAGTGTTACAGTAGAGCACAGAAGCAATTATTATCTGGGATGCTTCAAGGTACAAGTCTCAGAGTCACAAAAGCTGCATATTTGTTGGAAACAAAATGACAAATCTGTCACTATTAGAGCCACTCTACCAGGACAAGAAAAATCCCGAATAAACTGCAATAGGTCAACAATTTGCCAGAAATATCAGCTGAATCAGGAGCCTGAGGTTTCATCTCACTGGAACACTACTTATTATGTGCACAAAGAGCCCTACCTCAGCAGAACACTGTGTGTTACTCACCAGGGGCCAGCAAGGCGTGGCTTGTCTCACCACCTTCCACTCATTCAACCTTCATTCTTTGCTTAGTTCCCCTTCCTCTGCTCGGTGAATGGGAGAGGAAGGGCACGGGGGACAGTTTGAGAATGGTGGGACAAACAAGCTCTGCCTCTTGCAGCACAGCAGCCTTTGGCAATGGCAGCTGGTGGAGCACAGCTTGGGCAAGGCTCAGCTGAAGTGGCCAAGGTTCGGCCAACGGTGCTGATGCTCCTCACTGCCTGGGAGGTGACACGAACAGTAAGAGAGCAGGTCTCTCTCTGTCTCTGCTTGCCAGGAAAATGATCTTAGAGCTTTTGCAGGGGCTGCATGCCCTTGCTGTGCCCTCCCCACATGGCTGGCATGGACAAGGGGAGGGCTGCCTTATTCCCACAGGATCCAGCCCCACTTGGGCATGTGAGGTATAAATGGGTCTGTCAGGCTGGTGAGTGACTCCTCAGCACCTCTCTGCCCCTGCTCCCCAGCTCACCATGGTTCTGCTTGGTCTCTGTCCCTCCCAGAGCGACTACTGATGGCATTTATTTGGGTCGTGACTTTCTCCGTGGTCTTAGGAGACCTGGAAGGCAAAGCTCTCAAACAAAAGCCTTGGTGGCCTTTTGAAAAACTCATCTCTCTGTTTCTCTGCTCAGAGTAGAAGAGGGGGGGAAAAAACCACCCCTTTGCTGAAGCTGTTGTGCAGTGAGTCATTTGCGGCGCAGAGGAGATGGGCCAGCTTCCCTCTCTGCGCCGCAGTGATTTGACTAATTACCTCTATCTGCTCCAGCAGAAGAGCAGCCTCCTCCAGCCTTTCCGCCGGGTGAGCCCTGTCTGTCAGCAGCACAGAAGTGGGAAGTGATGGGAAACAGCGTCCTTCTGCTTGGAGCAGTGGCATTTTGTCTGTTCCTTACCCCTGCTGGGTGGCAGGTCCCAAAATCGAGCTCAGTGAAACAGCGGAGCTTCAGAAGTCGAGGCTGGGTAGCCTGGTTATTCTGGGGCTGTCACAGAGGTGTTCCCATCCTCCCAACAGGCGCAGTGGCCCGTTTGGCACCAGGCTGTGTCTCCATGTGCCCCTGGGCTCTGGGGGACAGCACGAGGAGGATGCACAGCACATCCCTTGGTGGTGTTCCCAGCCATCAGACCCTCCCCAGGATTTAGGCATGGAGCAGCCAGCAGGCTTCAAGGAGACCACTGCTGAGTTTGAAGGCAGTATTTTCTTTCAGCTCACATTTTTTCAGTTCTCCGTGAGGATTTGGGGCCACAGGTCCTGCTCCAAAACGTCCCCCAGTGTGGCTGGACAGAGGGTGACAGGGACACGCGTGGGGCTTCTTCCAGCACTTCCAAAATGCTGCGGTCTCCTCTGAGCTGCTAAACAGGGCCCAGGGCTTCCAGAGCTGTTAATTGGAGGTGAATGTTATTAAAGTATATTAGAAGAAAAAGGCAGCTGCATATGCAAACTGATTATATTTTTACACTTGTTTAAAATCACTACTCTGATTTTTAATTACAGTGGATCAAAGAAAAGAACCACATTAATCCAATGTAATCACGTGCGAGCTGAGTTGATAACAACATTGTATTTAATTGGCAGTAAGCTCAGGCAACGTTAAATACAAATGAAAAGCACTGACACATTCTGAAGACTAATTAATATGACAGACTGGTAGCAAATGCATTGTTTATTACTACTAATTTCCAGTGGCTGGTTCAACACCATTTTGTTGCCACAATCCCCAGTGCTGTGTCCATCAATGCATGATATTTAAAAGGAAAATTAAATATGATTTATTTTAAGAAGGAACAAAGAAGTTCAAAGATAATTAAATTACGCATTTCAAATACCAAGTTGCAGATAAAGAGCTTTAAAATACAGGATTTTTCTCTTTGCAACTGTAAGTCCCCTTGATATGTGCATATAATTCACATTAATGTGCTACATCAGTGACAGAAGACACTTCTTTCCCTGCACATTTTAATGCAGTTAACAAAGGGTGATTTTTTTCAGCTGACACTACTCTCAGTGAAGTAAACAGAAGGATTACCCTCAGGTCCCTGCCAAAGCCCAGCAACTCATTGGAAGAATTTCCCTTGGCTCCCGTGGACTCTCAATCACATCCCAAGCTTTTCAGATCAGGACCTGTTATCTTCTTTTTTCATCCTTAGAAAGTACCTAGCAGAAATGAAGACCATTCATTCAGGCAACATCTTTTAAATACAGTGTCCTGAAAGTTTGCTAAGGCTTTCCAGGGAGTTGTGTGCATTGAAATTCTCCTACCTGACTGCACCACCTTCCACGGCTGGTTATGGACTGTAATGGCACATATTTGTCACACCTTGTTACAGCCTTGGTCAATAGAATAATGGAATAATCAATCATCTATATTTTAGTGGGAGACAAAATAAATACAGTGCATAATAGTCAATCAGGTCTTCACCAAGGAAAAGTTGAACAATTACAGTGGTTGTCAGTGGTAAACTGCCTATGATAAGTATGCAAACATTGACCCCAAGTGTTACACTGAGAACATGGAAATTAAAACCATCTATCTTACTTGATTCTAAGTCTCCCAGATAACAAGGATGGTATTTAAGGAAAACCTCAGCTGGACTTGGATTGCTTCTTTCTGTTAGATTAGAATTAAATTAAGTCAAAATTTAGAAAATACTGGTTTAATTAAAGACACTTCACTAGCTCATACATTATACATTCTCTGTCCTGTTGCAAAGTCTAAGTTTGATATTAGGTGTCAGAGCTGCAGAGGATTCCTAAAGGTTAGTCCACATTTATGTGCTGTATAAGCAGACTTTGGGAACGAAGGCCTAATTATTGAAGTTCCCAAATTGCTCCCCCAGTCTGCTCAGCAAGTACAGATTTCAGCAAAAGCGGTGTTTTCTTCAGAAGCTTAGTGCTAATATGCAAAGTAAGAAGGTCAAAAGGGACCTTGGCCAAAAGCAGACATTGGCATGGAATCAAGCATGAAATATTAATAGATAATCATCTAGAAACTAATTACAAAATGTAAGAAGTCCAGCTATCTTGCACAGACCACTGCAAGGAAGAGTGTTTCAGTTTCATTAGCACAGCAGCAGAAGGAGAATCCTTGCAAAGTGGTTTTCTGAGCTTCCTACTGCTCATACCAATGTACATCTATGCTTGATAAAGCAACATTCATTTAAATTAGCAGGGTAAAAAAATAACCTAACAATGAAGGTAATAACTCACTGAAACATACTTGTCCTGCTTTCAGCTGCTTTAGAGGCAATTTTCTTCCCAGTAGCTGGTACAGGGCTGTGGTTTGGATTTAGGAGGAGAAAAAGTCAATAACACACTGATGTTTAATTGTTGCTAAGCAGTGCTTGCTCTAAATCACGGACTTTTCAGTGTCCCATGCTCTGGCAGTGAGCAGGTGCCCGAGGAGCTGGGAGGGAGTGTGGCTGGGGCAGCTGTCCTGCCCTGGCCAAAGGGATATTCTATATTCTCAGGGCATTAACTGGGGGGAGCCACTGATTGCTGCGTGGGGACAGGCTGAGCATCCATCAGTGGGTGTGAGAAACTGTGCTGTGAATCACTTGGAATAAAATCCTCCTGGTTTTATTCCACTCTCTCTTTTCATTACAACAACAACAAAACAATGATGATATGTTGTTGTTATTATTATTATTAATATTGCTGTTATACTTTATTTCCATTATAAACTCTTCTTATCTCAACACACGAGTTTTACCTTTCTTTCCAGTTCTCATCCCCATCGCACTTGGGAGGGCAGCGAGTGAAAAAGTGGTTCTGTGGTACTCGGTTGCCAGCTGGGATTAAATTATGCCAATACTGTACACACAAATACGAAAACAAAACAAAACAAAACATGGAAATATTGAGAGCAATGCCTTACTAGAAATGCTGGATTCCAGAGCACACTATTGGATCATCTCTAGGAAAACAGGCCAGAATTAAATGGCCCCTGATATTAAGGTGGGAGATTGGTGACTACTTTCGAACTCAAAATTTCTTTTTAAAATGCACTTGGTCCAAACAAATTAAAATCAAATTTAGTGGTATTTAGTCAGACTCAGATTTAAGCATGAGTCCAAAAGCCATCACTGAACTCTCCATCCTTACATTGCTCTGTCAGCAGAAGTGCCAAACTCTCCTGCCAACATCTCCACCCCAGGAATTGGTTTGTGCCAGCACACACGGCCATGGCAGTCCTTCCCCTTCCTAACTGCAAGGACAGGTGACAAAAGGCAGCCTTACCCCACGTGGAATTTACTCATGCATTTAATGAAAAGCTTCTGCCCCACCCGAGCCCTGCCCATGTCCACAGTGCTGAGCAAAGGGCACAGCCATGTCCCCCATCAGTGGTGTCTGCTGAATCCACTGCCACGCTGCAAAAGCTGCCATTGCAGCCCAAAAGTGGCCTGAAAAATGCTCCCTTTGGGACTGGGTCTGCCCTGGGGTCACAGATCCTCAGCATCTTGTGACAGGAACAGCAGCATTTTCAATCAAGGTGCCTCCAACACACACTGGCAAAAGCGTGGCGCTGAGACGGTGGGTGGCAGATGCTGAGGAACACTGCTGTAGATGAAGACGGGAGAGGTGAACTCCCAGGCTCCAGGGAATTTGGAGAACTAGAGGCATTGCTGATTTGCAGCATTGCTGAGAGGCTACCTTGCTGCTCTGGGCAGGATGAGATCCTCCATGCAAGGAGTGTCTGTGATTGCCTGAACCACTGTTGAAGAAACATCAGTGCTTCCTGAAATGGTTAGAAAAGCTCCTTGTGCATTGACCCAGCAATTAGCAGGGTGCTGGTGGCAGAACAGGGAGCAAAGCCCTCTGTACAGCTCTTGTCTTCATCACACCACACTGTGGAGCTTCGCAGAGCCACGAAAGATCCCTCTGAGATGGTTTCAAAAACCCAGAGCTGATTATTCAGATGAGCCACGATGAGATAAGCTCTGATATCACCAGAAAGGGTACAAGGCACTGTCACACGAGGGAGAGGGATGGAAGAGTGTGAACTCTATTTAAATGGTCCCACAGTGAGTGAGTTTGCAGCCAGTGCACAACTTCCTGTCAGCTCTCTGCGAGCAGCTCCTTTGATTGCGCTGCTCTCTGAAGGAGCACTTGTCACTCCTTATTGAAGGAGAGGGGAAGAAAGCAAAGCAGCCTGTTGCCAGGAGAAAAGATGCCACTCACTCTAAGTTAAAATATAGACATTTGCAATGCCCCAGCTGCTGGTGATGGAGGACCAGCAGAAGTGTGAAGGAAGTATCAATGCAGGGCAAGAAAAAGAAAACAGCAAGAGACTAAAGCGAGCACAGAGCAGGGAGGGATGAGGCTCAGACTCCCTGTTTGTAGCTGGGAATGCCTCACCATGCACGAAGGGAAAACAGGAGCCGTGTGCCCTTCCAAACCAGCAGCTCCCATCAGGCTGAGTCAGGATGCTCTCCCCATGACTCTTGTACCCAAACACCTGTGACACCTGGACCAGGATAAAGCCCGGGCTCAGAATGACCCACTGCAGAGGAGCTTTCTAAATCCTAATAAAAGTGCAATTGGTTGTTTGGCATTGCCACAGTGTGGGCTAGTCATTCCTTACAGCAGATTATCCTCACTCAGCATGTCATGAGCTCTGATCGAGACAGGGAAGAGCACAGCCTGTCCTGCGGCCTCTGCCTTCCCACATCATCAAGCTCAGTGAAATCCACCTTGCAGAGCTAGAAATCCCTCACCCCAAAGCAAGAGTATTAAAGCTTTGTGATTGTATCTCTGTAACCCAGCAAGCAGAGGAAAACAACCTGGGAAAGGTACAAAAGCTCAACGGGAGCAGCCCCTTCCCCCCCTTCGTTTGTCAGGATTCTGCTTGTTCAAGATAATGATCAGCAAACAGAAAACCCTGCACAAAGAGGCTCCGGTGGAGAAAGCCCAATTTCCCCTCAGCCGCTGGTGCTTCTGCTAAGAGTTACTGTGGAATATTAAAAGGCACCAGAGATGACAGAAGTAACTGCAAAGATGGAGGAAATGAATCTGCAGACATAGAACAAAAATGCAAGGCAATATTATAGTATCCCGAGTACCACAAGGCAAAGCATTTCCCACTGGAACTGGGAAAGCTGATATTTAACAGCTGGATCCTGCAGACTACCCAATTTACTTCCATAGTTTTGTGGCTTATAGCAAAGCAGAAAATATTTATAGCTACAGTTTTCCTAAATTCAGCTTCATCCTTGCCCAATTTGTCGACACAACTGGTGCAATTTCTGGCAAGACTCTCAGACCGTACTTCCTCACCCACATTTGGTGAGCTGCTTTGCAATTCCCAGTCCTGGTTCAATGGCAGAGAGGCTCCAACACCTTGTCCCAGCTACCAGGGTTTGAGGATCATAGTCCTGTGCAATGGAAGATGTGAAGGGTCTGGAGCACAGGTCTGATGAGGAGCAACTGAGGGAATTGGGGGGTCTTTAGCCTGGAGAAAAGGAGGCTCAGGGAAGACTTTATCCTTCTCTGAAAGGAGGTTGTAGCCAGGTAGGGGTTGATCCCTTCTCCCAAATAAAAAGCAACCGGACAAGATGAAATCACCTCAGGTTGTGCTGGGTGGGAGTTAGGCTGGATATCTGGAGGTTGGGAATCTCTTTTCTGGTGCCTGGAGCACCTCCTCCCCTCCTTCTTGCCTGACCTTGCTGTCTGCAGAGCTGTTTCTCTCACAGATGCTCACTCCTCGCTCCAGCTGCAGTCGTGCAGGGGTTTGGTTTTTCTGCCCTTGTTAAAGTCGTTATCCCAGAGGCACTGCCACCATCCAGCACCACCGATGGGCTCAGCCTTGGCCAGTGGCAGCTCTGCCTTGGCTCTGTCAGACACTGGGGAAGCTTCTGGCAGCTCCTCACAGTACCTGCCCCTGTAGCCGCCCTGCTACCAAAACCTTGCCAAGCAAACCTGATACAATGATAGTATGATTGCAGGATTCTAAATGTAGAAATCACAATTAGGTATCTGTCCTGAACTGATGATGGATAAAGACACTAAAATCCCTTACCCCCTCGCTCTAGAGGCACTAAAACACAATTAACTTTGTGTGCTGCAATGGGTGGAGAAGCGGAGGGCCTGAATTTTCAGTTGGTTCTAGTGCTGCTGTATTTTTCTTTTCCCGTGAGCACAGGGGCTCCCCCACAGATTCCTCAGTGCTGCTGCTAATGCCAGTGTGTGTCCCAGGGCAGCACACAGCCGTCCATCCCGCACTGGAGAGTGATTGCTAAGGAATCACACACACATTTGGCAGCAGGTGACACCAATGTCACCTTCCAAAGTGGCAACAAGGGACACAGGAGCAAACAGAGCAGCCTTTTCCCTGGAAGCAGAGGAAGGCAGCGGCTCCAAGTCCTACAGTATTGGGTTATCATCTGAACCTGGCTGCACTTCCCTGGGACTCGCTTCTCTCCATCTCAGCCTCCAGCTGGGACAGGTGACATGTGGATGTCTTCCTGCCCTGCCCGTCCTGCCAGAGGTCACAGCTTTCTATCCCCGGCAAGCTGGGGGTGGTTCCTGGAAGCACTGTGGACTCTTCCCATCCTCTGTGCCTTCTGAGCTCATTAGCTCTCTGCTGTGCTCTGACTTTGTGTGGAAGGACTCAGGAGCAGCCCTGCCAGCTCCAAAGCCGTGGGATATTTTCCTTCAGTAAAACCCCAATTTCTGCAGAGATACAAAACACGCCGCAGGCACTAACCCCGGGAACATCCCACATGCCAGCAATAAATATGGGATAAGGGAGCCTCAGACATGTCAAACACAGCATGGCAGCAGTGCCACAGTCTGTGGGGACAGCCAGCACCTGGGGACAGGCCACACAGAGCCCTGGGGACACACAGGCAGAGCCAGCGCTGTCCCACGGCACTTGGGGAGCACAGCGGGTGTGCCTGAGCTGAGACAGCATCGCTGCCGTGTAAGGAAATGAAAAGGCTTTTTTGCTGTCTTTTGAGGTTGTTTTTTTTCTTTTGTTTTTGAGAGAGAAGACTGCAGATCTTGTCTGTCCCGGGAAATACGTTATAAAACTGCAATTTGCCTGTCTTAGCTCTTTCACCCTAGCATTGACCCTAAAGATGAACTCCCACGAACAAGTCTAATCCTGTTTTTCATGTTTCCCCAGGCTAATGAATATTTATGAATTGTTTCTCCAGAGCCAAAGCATGGCCCTTACAACCGGCCATGATAGTTCAATTTGTTTGCTTGCCAATTCTTCGAATCGTTTTTTTGTTGTTGTTCTTTTTGAAATTTACAGGAAAAAAAGGATCTCATTCCCAGTCGGCTCTTATCAAAGTGTGTGGGGTTTTTGTTTAGTTGTTGGTTTGTTTTTTTTAAACTCAGCTGGCGCTTGGAGACTTTCCAATCGGCTTGAATGATTAATGTGGTGCCACTGACTTGTTTTGTGTTTGTATTAAAAAAAAAAAAAAAAAAAAGCACAATTCATGTTTTCCAAAGAGCCAGTTAGGTATCTCTGATTGACCATGCCATGTAAGTTTTAAATTGTTCTTTGTGTGCACAAAATGTATAGTAAAAAGGATGCATTTCCACAGAGATGAATGGAAAATTCAAGGTTAGAGACACGCGCAAAATACCGCCTCTCAGCAAGCTGTGTATTAGACCATAATCATTGCAAAGCCAGGTCTTAATATCTTACATTTATTTAAGAGAAAAGATTTGTTCTTTTGCTGCTATTTATTTAGCTAGTCTAAATTCAGTTTGAATAGCAAAACAGCTTTCCCAGTTTAGCTGCATTATCAAGTCAAGGTCATTCCCCTCAGAGAAAGATCAAGATCTTCTATAAGGAAGAAAAAAAATAAATTACTCTCTCCCCTGATTGATCTACTGAACATCATTAGCGAAGGGTAAGAGATATCTAAACATGCTCTGCAGTCCATTGATGTGCATGGTGCTTTTTTAGTGTGAAACAGAAGGAAGTTATGCAATTACCTTGAGGGAAAAAGACTGTTCCTTTAGTGTTGTTTGGAAATAAAACAGAGTTGTGAACGGGGGTATCCTGAAGGACTCCTACAAGCTGCATGTTTGTGAGCCAATAAAGTGACAAAGAAATGCAGCTCTGTCGATTTGCATTATGTGCCTCCACCCAGGTGAGAGTTCAGCCTCTTCTAATGCTTCTCATCCAATGTTATAATAACAACTGTAAAAGTCTGATAGCACTTAATGGCATGTAATTCCTTAGAAATAATAACTGTTTGTGCTTAAACTCATTAGACTAAGACATGCCACTGTAACAGTATTGCTCAGAGAGGGCTTGGCAAAGCACACAGGAGCTACACCCAGCGAGGGGAACTGCCACACCAGCCAATACATATTGCATCATAAACCCCCAAAGAACAAAAGCCATCACACTAATTTTTGTGATTTTATCCATCTGTCAGAGAAGAAAAAAAAAAAAGGTCATTTGAAAGCCTGAGAGTGAAGGGCAGCATTTCCCAAATTGTTTTGCTGCAAGGAGATAGACCATTACCAGGAATCCAGAAATTGTTCCAGGGGTTGAAATTACAACATATTAAGGGGGGATTGTCCACGGGGTGGGGAGGTGAGCAAAGGAAGCTCAGCCGCAGCAGCCTGGCCAGGGGACAATGCTCCCCATCCAGGGGCACTGGGGGACCTCCAGGGCAGGAGCTCTTCCTCTGATTTATTTGAGCACGAGCAAACACAACTGAACACCCCAGAGCAGAGTGACCACGAGCTGTGGTTGGGGCAACACTGCAAAATCAGCACAGGGCAAGAACGCATGGGAGGCTTTAGCCGGGGTGCCCTGAGGAGGTGACACTGCTGGAGGGATTCACTCACTGACCCCATCCCAGTCTGGGCAGGAGCCCTGGGCTGCCCTCCCTGAGCACCCAGACACAGCTCAGGGCCTCCACGGTGCCTCCCTGCCCATGCAGGCACACTGTGAGTGCAGACATAAAAGAGATGGACACACACCCCTCAGTCCCTGGCAGCTCCATTAGCCAGACCTCAAAACTCTCTGCTGGGGGAATACCTAGAAAAGGTCTGGGAGGGCTCAGTTACTTCTGAATTGTAACTCCTTTTCAACAATTGAAAGTGTAAACAGCGATTGCTGTGAAAAGAGCCTTTTGATCCACAGAAAGCTCCAAGGTCCAGGTGGCCGAGCACCTCTGGAGGACTGAAGGTGCTCTGGGTGTCTCCTCCACACTCCCAGGGGTGTTGGTGGGGCAGGGGACTGGTCTCAGAGTGGCTCAGGGCTTCGAGGAAGGGCCACCACAGCTTCAACTTGTCTGCTGGCAGTGTCCTGCACAGACCACACCACAGAGGCAAAATGGGCTAAATCAGACTCCTCTGCCTCCCTGCCCAGCCACTGCCCAGGCCAAGGACAGAACAGCCCCACTGTGGCCTGCAGTTAAAGAAAATAACAATTTTGCCAGCTCATCTGGATCAGTGACACCCCATTCCATAGGGGCCAGCTCCCCACAGCCACATTGTCCCCACCAGGAATGAGTCTGGGGGCTCACACTGCCCACGGCTGCAGGAGATCCCCAAAGTGGGAGTTATGCTAACCAGAACCCAAATCTTAACAAACTATTAAGGAAAAGCATTGCAGAGAGCCCCATGAGATCCATGCAGGCTCCTCCATCAGGCAGCTCTGGCAGCACAGTGCTGGTTATCATTGCTGTAAATCAAAGCAGAATTAGCATAATTGTTCAGGTCTGGGGCCTGTTTTTACTGAGGTCATAAACAAGCTGATGACACTGGGGGTTTTTCACACCACACTGTAATTGTGTTGGCAGCATAATTCTCAACACTGTGCTCACCTGTGCTCAGTCACAACCGCGTTAACGCCAACTTTTTTCGAAAGAAAACCAAATTGTTCCAGGAGCAAATCTGAATTCAGTGATATTTCTGTCAATCCAGTGGGCTGCCTTTCCTTCTGCCTTCCTTAGGAGACAATCATTGCCTGCTGGGACTTTATGCATAGATTGCTAACTTGCTGTGCATATGCTGATGCAAAGAATGAGCTTTGTAATTTAAATAACAGACTGTGGAATTGATGACAGACACACGCGGTCATTCACCCAGCTGCAGAAAACTGACAGGGAAGGCTCCAGCAGGAAGGTGGAGAAACATATTGCTTTTTCAGGGAGCAGACACACAGCCTGCAGCTACAGACATCACTTGGAGGACACCATACGCAAAATAAAGCAGAACCCCTCAAAACAGAAGGGTTTACACATATCCTGCTCAGAGCAGAGAGGCCTCTGCCCTTTCCTGCCAACTCCATCCAGCCTGGATGGATCTTCAGTCCAACTCTGATGCAAGGTGGAGGTGATCCTTCTTGCCAGGAGATTGGAGAAATAAAGTGGGCTTTGGTAAAATCCTGGTGGAGGCTCTGTGGTCCCTGGGAAGGGCGGGTGGGGAAAATCCATCAGCTCAGGGGTGACAGCACCTCTCTGCCAGGCAGTGTCACACCCACAACACTTCCTGCATCATCGGGGGGCTCCCTCAGCCCCCAAAGTGGCCCTTTTGCCCCTGGACACACTGATTTACCCCCAGGCATGGGCTGACTCACGGGTGGTGTGTCCCACAGTCCCCCTGTGCCTGCACAGAGCATCCTGGGGAGCCACAGCTGGAGCAGGGCTTTGGGAGCACCCCTGAGAAACAACCCTGTGCAGGAGGGTCAAGCTGCAGGAGCTCTGAGAGACCCCATGAGCAGGCACAGAGCCAGGGAGAGCTCTCCTGGGATGGATGGGGCTCACAGCTAAAGCAGAGGAGGTGTGGATGCACATGAGCATGGGCCAAGGCTGGGCAGAGCCACAGGCTGCACAACCTGCAGCCCAGAGCGGGGCCTGGTGAGAATTCATCTTGCAGAGCAAGTCAAGGGCTCTGCAGACAATAAAAATGACAGCAAGAATACAGAAAATAACCACAAATACCTGCTCAGGTAAAATAAACCTCCCTAATCTGGTATGTCTCATTTGCATAACAACAAAGTCTTTGTTGGGTTTTTTTTAAGGTCAATAAATACCTTTTCTTTTGAAAAGAAACAAAGTCTCTGACAAGGCCTTTAATCATCAAATCAGTATAAACATTATAATACATTAGACTTGGAAATTATAATCTGTGATTATGCATCCGCTAATTAAATTAGTACTGACAGCTTTCAAAGAGTAGGAGAAAAAGGCAAAATATATCCCTTCCTTTCAGGGATGACTTTTCCTAGAAGAAGAGAAGACAGATGAGCTGTAAGTGCTTTCTATCTGGGAATGAGGATCCATGCAGGAAACTCCCACCCCCGAAACAACCTCTCCTAATGCTTGCCAGGAAACCAATTTCATGAGCAGGAGCTAAGCCTGCTCAGCTGCAAGGAATAAGCAACAAGGTAAAGTCCTCCCTGGAATGAAACCCACGGGGCTGGCCTGGGAAAGAGCAGGTTCAGCTGCTGTGCCACCAAGCAAGAGCCACAGCCTTCTGGAAACAAACTGAGTTTCACTGTTCGGGAAGACGAAATCTTCACTTGGCTGAGGAACAGCAGAAAAACAATTCATAAACTGGAGCAAGACAAACTGCATTTAGGCATAAGTAGCATTAATAGCCTTTTGAGGGTTCTGATAATTCAGGGTTGCTGTGCAACACACAGGTCCAAACATGATTCCAGCACAGCCACTGAGCAGATCCTCTGGTGGCTTTTTTAGGACCGGCCCAGGCACTGCTGGCTGCACCCAGCACAGTGTCCCAGCTGCACAGTGCCAAGGGAACTGGGGCTAAAATGCAGCACGAGCATCCCAAACCCTGCTGCACATAGCCAGGCTTCCATTCGAGGGAATAACAGCGACTGTGCAAACAGAAACGCCCCTCAGCCCAAACTCATGTCACATGCAACACTTGTCAACTTGTCAAGATGTTACTTTATATAAATGAGCTTAATTTACATGTTAATAACTCTGAAAACCATGGTGTGAGAGGGAGAGAGGAGACCAAGGAGAAAGTGGGGAGGTGACTTCCATTTGAAACCTTGTCAGAAATAGACATTGTTAAATATTTCAATAGGCTCAAAATAAAATCCTGGATGGATATTAGGCTTACTTTCATTTCATGTCTGGACTTTAGTTGCACACCAGCTGTTCATCTTCTGGAAACTCTTGCAAGTGGCAAGATTTTGAAAGCTTCAATTGAATGGTTGTATGCAGGCACATTCCTGTGATAACTGGGCTTGGGGTGAATATATGGAGAGAATTGGGAGGAGCAAAGCCAATCAGCTCTGTGTGTTTACATGGGAGGAGAGCTGTGGAAGGAGGGGAATCAAGTTGCAAATATCCATTCAAAAAGTTTAAAAAAATGAATAATCAGTTTGCAGTGCAAATGGCAGCAGCCAACAATCTCAGCCACCCCACATTGCCACCAGGTCATTTTGCTTTAGTTGCCCATCTATGGCACAGCAAAACCAGCAAAGCTTGCAGGATCCGTCCAACAATCATCTTAGGAGACAGCAGAAAACGATATTTTATGTATTTAATTGCTTTGTAATAAATAATGGCCTGTGTCATCATTTCAGCATTTGTATTTGCCAGAGTGTTTCAGAACTTAAGTAAAATTAAGATTTTCTTCTGATCCTTTGTTCTTGGCCATATCACATCCTTGCAAAGATTCCTCATCAATTCATTTGTGTGTGAAAGGACAGATAGAGCTCCTTCCCAAAGGGCCTCTCCTAGCACAGAGGTGACTCAGAAACTGGAAATTAAAAGAGAACTTACCCAGGACTTGTAGCCCCTGCACAGTTGCATTCATTTAGAGAAGTGTGGGCAGAGGTCCCTCTTCTTCCCTCTCCCCCTTCCCAGGGCTCATGGTTGGGCATTTCAGCCCAGAATGGATCTCCAGGGGTGCTGCTGAGCACAGCCAGGGATGTGGTCCAGAGACACCTTTCCTCTCCACAGAGCTCTCACCTGGGCTGTGAGGGGATGTAGATCCATCAGGTGTAAAACACTCAACTTTTAGAGCCACTGAAGCCAACTTTCTGTCCTCTGATAAACAAACCCATCGCAGAGTAAGTGCAACCAGTACCAGAAAAAGTCCTGCAGCCAGCAAGTATCTCCTGCATATTTTATCCTATAATCCACTGCGCTAATACTTAACCACCACACCAAGCAGGTGGAAGTTTGAGGGCCATTGAGCACTGTGAATTTTCCCAATGCATCACAATTACCAAAACACCTGTGCTAAATAACTTTGCGCTGAGCCACTGTGAAAATTCACAGAGTGCTCAATAGCCCTTGAAATTTCTCATTTCTAACTGGCAGCAGAGTGGCTGAGCGCTCACACATCACACAGCAGCACAGCACACACGGACACTGGAGCAGGACCTCGGAAAGGCCCTTTTCTCCTCGGCAGGATGTTTTGCCGTCCCTGTGATTTTCAGGCTGCTCCTACTTTGTCTCTGCAATTACACTCACTTGGAGCTGGTGAACTTCTGTGTGAGCAGACTCCAAACACAGCCCAGCTCCCCTGGCCCTCTCCAGCCTGGCACAGCTGCCTGTCTCAGGACTTCCCTCTTCTTCTTGCAGAACCGGGGCAGATGCCAAGTTAGAGGCACAAAAAGCCCATGGCCATGCCAGGCTGAGCCCCAGCTCAGGAGTGGCCTCTCCATGCTCCCCATCCCTCCTCTTGCAGACCCCAGAGAGGGATGAAGGGCTCAGCTTCACCCTGCACACAGCAGCACCCGAGGACAAGCTCAGCCCTGGCATGCACAGAGCAGGGCAAGGCTCAGCGGATGGCCAGGAGCTCTTTAGCTGTGGTAGAAGACATGAAAGACTGCACAAGCCCCTGCTGCACCCATCTGGAAAAGAGGACAAGAACAAATTGGAGAGGTTTCTGCAGGCAAAAGCAAGAAGAATGGGAGGCTGAAAAACCTCCCTTACAGTGGGGAACCGCAGACATTCAATCCATTTAGTCTGTCCCTGGGAAGGTTAAGAGGTGACTCGAGAGTGGTCAGCAAATGCCTTCACAGGGAGAGGAGTAATAAGAAGAGGCTCTTTAATCTGGCAGACAAAGGCATCTTGAGATCCAGTGCCTGGAAACCAAAGGCATTTCTACAGAGAAATAAAATGGTTCTGGGTGCAGAACAATTAATTAATTAATCAGTGTAACAATTTACCTGAGGGTGAGACAGATTCTCTGTCACTTCAGCTCTTTAGATTGGACCTCTGTGGGACATTTGAACTCCACCAGAGCATTGGGGTTTTGAAAACTGGAGGGGGAAGGGGAAGTCTTGCAGGAAAAATTGTTGGTGTGGGCTCTTGGGGGCTCCTCCTGCATAGCCAGTCCAGAACTGGAGATCTTTGGAAGACAGACAGCAATAGCAGCCAGATGCAGCTGTATTAGAATATAGAATAGCTCAGAGAAATGAGAAAGATTTGGAGAATATAATGCAACTCCTCCAACATCCCCCGAGCCCTGCAGCACTGGACTGTGTCCTGCAAAAAGAGCAGGGCAGCAGGAGAGCTCTGCTGATGGATGGAGGCTGAGCACAGCCCCTCTGTGTCCCAGCCCTGCCATTCCCACCCAGGGCTGTGAGCCACCCAAAGCACAGCCTGTCCTGCTGGGCTGGCATTTCCACATCCTGGCTGCTCCCCAACCACTTCCAGCTCATCTGTGGAACTGCACAACCTCAGTTTCTCTGCACAGCTCCCCCACTTACTTGTAAAATGTTGCCATGATAATGAAGGTGAACTTCTATAGCAAATCTGTTGATACAAGTACTATAAACCTTATTTTCAGGGTTGCTTAGCTCATTGCTAAAAGCTTCGCTGCATCTCTACCAACCTCCAGCTGAAATCCAGATTATTTTTCAAGAGATGACTTTTTAGAAGCCTTAGGCTTTTATGATACTTCTTGTATTTTAGAAAAAGCATGTTTTGGAGCGCTTGACACAAATAGGAGGTGAATTTCAATGGTCCCAATTTAAATGCGTTTTAGAGTTAGTGATGTTTAAATATAATGATTTTTGCTACATTAGCATAAGAACATTGGGACAAAAGCCCAATTTTCTCATGCGGTTTTTAAGTAATTAATACTCTAGACACTTCTGATTATAAAATTATATAAATACATCAATTCAATTTAAAAAAACAAACAAAAGAGAAAGAAGCATATCACATACACAAAAACAGACAGGGAGGATTAAAGCCTGGCTGGACAGGCACAACATCCCCCTGCCTTTCCCCAAGAGATCTCTCACACACAGACCCATCCAAACAAGGGGCAAAAGAACCACGAACACCAAGCTCTGGAAAAGTAACTTTCTGCTTAATCCACAATTAATGAGGCTGCCTGGCAGATTCCCATCTCCACAGAGGCAAGAGGAAAAGCCCAAGGCCCCCTGACAGAGCACTCACAGCCTGCACTGAGGCCAGTGAGCCCCACTGACCCCAGGCGCTGCTGCTGACCCCCACTCCAGGCTGGGACTCTGCAGGGCAGCACAGGCTCCTCCTCAGGCACTCACAGCCTGCAGGGCTCCAGCAGCATCACCATGAGCTGGGCTTTTCCCTCCTTGCTCTCCTGGGGCCACAAACACATGGTGAAGGTGCTCTTGCTCTCTGCCACTGTCCATCTGCAGACCACAGGACTGTGTGACCTCAGTGCTGCTTCACCAGCTGTCAAACAACTGCCTGGGCAAAAAAAAAAAAATGTACATTTTCCATGGATTTTGGTATATTTGTTGTTAGGTAATAACAAAAAACAAACACTACCTTGCTCTGAGTACATAAGAGGCTTATTTCACTGATGGCCCCAGCTTTAATTTTCTTTAAGCAACTCTAAATGGGTGTTATTGCAAATGGCCATCCAATAATCACAGTATTGCAGCCAAGGACCATTGCAGGCTGTCCAGAATTCTCATGACTTCGCTATGATGCACTGAGAAGGACTAATCAAAGTCCCATTATAATTATAACAAATCAAATGACCTGAGCCATTAGGTCAATGTCAACAAAAGTGAGTCTCAAATGTCTGATTGGAAGGTTTACACAGATGCTGTTCCCTCTGCAGCAGCACGAGACCACTCCGAATGTCACTGGAAGGTTGTTTGCTTTTTAATAGGCACCTGAGTTTTATTTGGCTGGCTTCTAAATTATTCCCCCCTCCTTTCTGATTAGGAGAGCTTTCAGATCTTACACAGAGGGCTCTCGGGCTCTTTGTTCTTCAGGAATTCTTTTCTAATTAAAAAAAAATAAAACCACGCAAAAAAAACCCAAAAAACCCTCACATCTGCAAACAGAAATGCAGGAAGACAGCCAAAAATCAGATCCTGAGCATTAACATTTAACTGTGGCTGTATTTCACTGCGTGCCTGTACACATCTCGTACAAAGGCAGACACCCTTATGCTCCGTGTCCCCTGGAAGTAGGAAGTACACATGCTCCATTCATAATTAATGGCCCAGCCTTTCCAAAAGCACTAACAACTGCATCTGCTCCTGTCTGCTGAGGGCTTGACCCTCAAGGTTTAGCTTCACCAGACTGATGCTCTGCCTGCAAAGCAGCCACCTAGGACATGCTGGAGCCAGGCTTTATCACCTAGAGCCCAGATGGATCCAGGCCAGCAGCAAACATAACCACACTTGTCCTCTGAAAGCACTGCTGGCTTTGGCACCCATTTCAGGGCACTGAGCTTGGCCTCCAACACAAAGGTCTCCAAGTGCTTAGGTTTGGGACTAAGACCTCCTGAAGCCTCAAGCAAGCGGAGAGCCCTCAGCAGCCGTGCCAGACTGAATTACTACACAATTGCAAGCCTTAGTAGTGCCCAGAGGACAGACACACCACAGCACTGCAGAGCTGTGCCTGCAGCAGGCACTCGGCACTTCAGCTCTCAGCAGGGCACAGCGATGCTCCTGGCAGGCGGCTCGCTGCTAAAAGGCATCAAAAGCCACCTGGAAATGGGCTGGATTGTTTTATTGGCTTGTTACCTGGTCCGTGGAGTGAGATATGCCCTGAGAATATTTGTTCTGCCAAGGTAACCACAAAGAAAGCCTTGCCAAAGCAGGCTCTTTACTGCCAGAGGACCGATTCCAGTGAGGTTTTGATTTTTAAGGAACACAAATATGTTGCCCAGTGCAGACTTGACCTGAAAACAACTCTCCATTCCTTTTTCTCATGGCTTTAATTCGTGTTTCTCTCCACACAGCAAGACAGTCCCCTCCTGTGCCCCCTTGGGAGGCTTCTCAAGAAGCAAAATAAAAGCTTGGGCCCACCAGAAGGCATCAGAGGCCCTGGATGTGCCCTAGGAGAGCCCTCCATGCCACAGCCTGCCATAGGCTGGTGGCCCAAGGGTTACATGGCAATATTCTTTAGCCACAACAAAGCATTCTGCAGAGAGGAAACCCCTGAGGATAACACCCACAGCTGTAGGAATTAAGCTTCTTTGTCACGAAGACCCAAATGGGTCCAAAAGACATTGGTTGGAAGAATACATCCTGATATTCTTGGTGTGTTTTCACCTCAACATTGTCTGTTTCACTCTTGTTTCATGTGATTCTTCTGTACTTTGGAGTGATCTGTGTAAAACTAAAGGGATAACATGAAGAGAACAAAGCTGGATAAAAACCTTAGAGCACTTGCCAAACTGAAAAAAAAAAAATGGGGAAAAAAAGAAAAAAAAAGAAAGAAAACATCAAGCCAAGGCGATCCAAATATCCCTTTACTTTTGTGTGCTTTATTACCTTAAGTTTACTTCATGATTCATTTGTAACAAAGTGGAGTGGATAATGAGGACTTGTATCACAAACCTCTGTGTGCGTAAGAAATCGCTCATGCTCCACAAAGAAGGACTGGATAACAAAACCAGAGCCCTCTCATTTGCAAAGGTGCTCGGTGGTCTAAGCCTGGGCGGATCCCTCCAGCAGCGCTGAAGGGGTGGCTCTAGCAATGACATGGTCGTGTCCTCACCAGAGCTTTCCAGCCCTGTGGGGACAGCCCAGCCCATCACATCCAACCCTGCCAAGGTGTCCCTTGGCTCATCTCAGAGCACAGGATGGTTTGGGGGCAGCTGCCTGCAGGTGGATGGCCCAGGAGACGCCCACATATGGCTGGGCCAAGAGATCTCCCAGAAAATGCTGCCAACCCTCTCTTAAAAGCCACAGCAAATGTCTGAGGCTGCTGAGGTCTAAGAGTCTGATTCATTGAGCTCAGGGATAATCCTTCAGGGTCAGGAGAGCTCCAGCAGATCACCCAGGCCCCCTTGGACGTCACAGCCCAAGATCTCGAGGCTTTGCAAACACAAAGGAAAACATGCCCTGTCCAAGCTGCTCATATTTCTGACTGAATGTGTCGGGTGGAAGAACACAAAAGGGAAGCAAGCAGAGGGTGATATCACATTAAAACAAAACAGGCTTTGCAGATGAGTTGATTGCCCTTTCAACACTCACCACTCACACTACGAAATTCCAGCATCTTTCTGGTTTCCTTAACATTCTTAATAATTCACTCACAATTCTACGAGGAGCTGGGTCACTGTAAAGATATTAGGCTTTCCTAAAATTTGAGATTTCTCCATGCTAATCCCTGGCTGTGCCTGTCACTTGTGTCCTGCCAGGATCACAAAACGCCCCAGGGAGGCAGCGAGCAGCCCCAGCTCCCCAGCTGCTGCCCACCCTCCCCCAGGAGCTGCTCCAGGAGCGATAACTGCAGTGCTGGAGAGGGCATCTCCCAGGTGACAGGCAGCCAGAAACGAGCTGAGCAAGCAGGGAAAAAGCACCTAGGATTGGATTGCAGGAAAGCTGCAGGTGTTAGGATAATTGCAGGAGTTTGGCAAACCCTGGGAACTGCACATGTTTCTGAAACGACAGCGCAGGCTTTTATACTTTCATTGCACATCTGTGCATCAGTGTCTAAGCCACTCTCCCAGGCATTCTGAAAGTACACCAGAGCCACACTAAACCTTGGAGTGAAGTTCCAAACACTCAACAAAGTGATAAAGAGGATCACAGCACACTCTGCTCCCTCACACTGACCGGACCAGCTGCAGAGGATGGCAATGTGTGGCACAGTGATAGGTGACTTGGGGATGCTTTATGGTGCCATGGCTGTTACAGAGATGGGAACCTGTCCCTGCTGGACACTTTCAGCCATTTGGTTTGGTGACTCCCTCCCAGCTATGCAGGAAAGAAGAGCAGAGCATGCATTTCATGCCTTTTGCAAAGGGAAGAAGTAGCCAACAGGAAAGGTTTACACTTCTATCAACTCCAACTCCTCATCATCCTGTTTTGTTTATTGTTTCCCCTCATACTTCCAAAAAACTTCCAATTTTCCCAAAACTTCTGTGTAAGAATATAAATTCTCCTCTGCTATAAGACCCCAGAAATAAACTAACATTTGTTACAGCAAGTATTTGCCCATCTCTGCTGAAGCAGAATTTTTTCTGTGGAAGGGGAACCCAATCAAGTTTACCAGCATTTGCTTTTCCGTGCATCCTGTTAACACACATTACCATTTCCCGCTCATTAATCCTGCAAAGGAGCACTTTCAGTGTATTTAAAACAGTTTTCCTCCCTTACCAGCTCCCTGTGGTGCCATCCAGTTTCTGATCTGAAGGGCAATCAATAAATAAGCCCCGCCACTGGTCGAGGTTCCTGGCTGCCCAATTAGAGCAGCAAAGCCCAACGTGCTGGTTTATTACCCACGGCAGCAGCCTTGGCAGTGCCAGTGCTGGGTTCAGATGTTTGTGTTCGAGTCACAAAGCAGTTGGGCCTGGGAAGCCAGCAGGGCTGTTCTGTGCCAAACTACACACAAATTCACTCGCCGAGCACTGGAGTTCCCACCACAGAGCCCTTTTGCCAACTGGTTGCATGGGGGTGGATGTCCCTGTCATCATTTTAATTGCTCAAAACAGCAAATGGGTGGATTTCTGGCTTGTCAGGGACATTGTACAGAAAAGAGACTTTATTAATCTCTCCAAACCGTGGCTGGTGAGCGGGGCCTTAAAACAGCTGAACAGCAAGGCAAACACACTTGGCAGGAGGGCAGCCTGCCACGGTGAGGGACAGCATGGACCAGGGCTCGCAGGGACGGCGCTGCTGGCTGCTGAGCTCTTCTCCAGTTGCTAATAAATAATGCTAAAAAGCCTGGCAGGAGGCAGCATAAACAGAAGGTGCTGCTCCATCTCACACAATTTTCAGAAAGAGGGATATATTTTCCTGAGGCACCAGAAATGTGCTTTATGCACCCCTGAACTGGCAGTGCCAGCGACTGCTCGTGCCAGTGGGGTGTCACCAGTGCCTGCAGGAGACACAGGCATCCTCTGATGCTACCAGGGAAAAGGGCTGCTTGGCTGGCCCAGAACTGGCCTGAGGAGACTGTGCAGAGAGCAAGGGCTGTGCAGACAGGCTCTGTGCTCTCCCACAGCCATGGGAGTCCTACTCTGCAGCACACCTGTGCTGACAAACTGACATGGGAGAGGAGTGATGCCTTAAACAGGCTGGTAAAAATATGAAGCAGACACAGTAGTACAGGGAAAAGGGAATTTACCTCGGTTTAATAGGATCCTAGGTGCCCAGACCCATCAAAGGTGGAAAACGCCATGGAGCGAACGACGAGTCAGGGACCCCCGTACAACGCGTACCGGATTTTTATGGATTTCACAAAATTAGCATATCTACTCTAAACCCCCCAATAAGAAACTTAATAAATGAAGTAATTGCCCCCTATTCTAATGAACCCCCCCCCCCCCAAATGAGACTACAGCCTAGTTTACAAAAACACATTCCAAGAGAGAACAGGTTGGAGCCTCTAGCTCTGCGATAATATGAATGTTTCGTCTTCCTCGCTGTGCAGGACCCCAAACTAAGCTAAATATCAGACTACAAGGGTTGTAAACATGTGGGGCTAAAGTACAAGGAGTGTTTGTGCAGGGTACAAGGAATGTGTATAGAGGGTAACAGGGAAGGGAAAGGGTATAAAAATATATAAAAAGGGTATTAAAAGAAAATACAAAAATCACCGGCATCAGGAGCAGGGTGTGATAGGAAAAGCTGGTTTGCAGGAAGTTGGGAAGAGGACTTCCACCTCACCACACTGAGGTTTCTTAATGCATTTTAAGTGAAAACCAAGCTAAGTCTAAAGCTTTTGACAGGAGATGGCTGTATGTCTTTGCAGGGAAGCACCATCCCCCCCCCCCATCCAGCATTTATTCCTCTGTCACCTCTCCTTCGGTCACTGAGCTCGGTCACTGCAGAGAGCAAACCTTCACAGGGGCGCAGCTCAGCCCAGAGTTCCTCATCACACCCAGGAAGGCACCAGCTTGGAAGAATCAGTTTACCCAACACACCCACTGGTGGAGGAAGAGATGGGAGTCCCTGGGAAACACAGTGCCCCTTTTTCTCCACCTGCCCTCATGTCACACTTTTCCCTGCCTTTAACTCGCTCAGCTCAGCCAGAGAATCTGAGCCCAGGTTTGCCTCACTGCACATCCACTGCTGGACCCCAGCTGCTCTCCTGCACCCTTGACCATCACAAAACCACGCAGTCAGTCACACCACTCCCCGAAACAGTAACTTTTGAACTTAAAAAGCACAGCAAAACCAGCAGCGTGCTCAGGCTCCAGCCAGCACAGCACAGCACCTCAGAGGTGAGGAGCAAACTGCTCCAGCAGGCAGCAAAACCAAACAGCTACCAAAAGCAGAGTCCTTTCCCACAGATGTTCTCAGACATGTGTTTGGGTATTTCAGGAGCACAGAGCTCAGGGCAGCACCCAGAAGGAAGAACACCACAGGGCCAAACCTTTCCCAGACAGCACACTGCCGTTTGCTAATGGTCTTAAATCCTTCTTAACCAGAGAAGCACAAGAAGCAGATTTGGAAATAAAGGATGATAGTGGTCACTCAGCAGGGGATGGCATTATCCTAGGTGAGCCTCCCCCAGGAGGGCAGCAGAGATCATTAGAGAAATTGCTTGTCCTTATTTAAGCCTCCCCAGCTCCACCAGGAGCCCAGTTGACCTGCTGTTATCTGGTGGGTAAGCACAGATACAAGAGACTCATTACTCTAAGCTGAGGCAATGCAGGTCACTGTGCCTCCTAAGAAGTAAAAAAGATAAAAGATTCCCAATTTTCCTGCTTCCTGAGAGCAGCAGCCATTTTGCACATCCATAAAGCAGGTCTCATCTGAGCAATTTGGCCTATACAATAAGTAGCCAGCACTAACTAGCTGCCAGCTTAACACTAGCAAAAATGTTATATTCCTTCTTCAGTCCTATTTTTAAGCACTGACATTAAAAGAAAAGACACAAGGGAATTAAATCTGTGGGAAGTCTTTAAGAGAGAACACATTTCTTCCACCTGCACTTTGCAGATAACTCCTTACATTTCCAGCTTTTCTGATTTATTCCCACTCATTTTTCTCTTCTCCTACCCACCCAATGAGTGGGATATTAGCAGACTAGGCAGAGCTGCAGACACCTCTCACAGGTAGGTAGAGCATCCTCCAGATGAAGGTCTCTTTTCCACAGCTGCCTTCCAGCTCACCACCCCAGTTTTACATCCCTCTAAATAGCGAAGTTCTTCCTCCTACTGAGCCCTCAGGTGATGCACTCCCTGCCTGATCTGTCTGTATAAACAACCTGGCTACTTCTAACAGATGTTTGGTTTGGCTTTCCAAGTGAGTATGCAGATGGGCAGCTGCAGCCAAGAAACAGTCCAGAAAGTTTGGTGGTAAATGGGGACAGAGGACATAACTAAACTAAAGGGTGTCCTGGCAGATGAACCAGGCAGTCCCATCAAAGCCACTGCTGTCAGACAAAGACCAGTCTGGAGGAAGAAGGAGATGGCTCCAACTCTATTGCAGGAAAGTTAGCTGAAAGGAAGAGCAGCTGGTCTCCCCGGGCACTGCTTTAAACAGGAAAACCTATTCAAGACCTTCTTGCAATTTCTGTGCTCTGTCACTGCTTTACTGTATTTTCGCTGGAGACAAGGCTGATGCTCCAGGCCAAAGGCTGCTGCCAGGAAGTGACAGCTCCTCAGGGATTTCATTTGGCTGTTTGCCAGGGCCATTCCACACCTCCTTCTCTCAGAGCCGAGAATTACTGGCTTGACTAAGCCTGGCAATTCCTACCAAGCTGGACCAGGACAGACAAGTGCCCTGGATCCATATGGTCCACAGCAAAGCCTGGACATGCAGTTTGGGCTACATCACACCACAGGTTTTCAGGGTGCCTCAGCTTGAGTCACTCTGCCCAACTTAGTGCTGGGGCAAGCTAGAAGGCATTTCACAAGAAAGGTCTCCCAAATTACTAAGTTAGTTATGGTGACTGGCAAGGTGACCCCACTCCCAGGATGGCCCTCTGCATTCACAAAGCCCATGGCACAGCTCTCCTTCAATGCTTCAGTGCACTGCAGCAAAGCAAAAGCTGAAGTTCAGACATGTTTCACTGCTGAGGAGACCCTGCAGCGAGAGGCTGTATCTGCCCAGCAGTGCTGCTAAGGCTCAGGCTGAGAGCAGAGTCTCGCTACTCCCGGGACTACCCGAGTCGGGCTACTCCCGGGACTACCCGAGTCTCGCTACTCCCGGGACTACCCGAGTCGGGCTACTCCCGGGACTACCCGAGTCGGGCTACTCCCGGACTGAGAGAGCAGGACTCTGCACTCCCCAGACCCTCTCCATGCAGCACCAGAAACTCTCGCGGTGGCTGAACCTGGTGGCAGGACAAGGGCTGGCAGCAGGGCTGCCCCCAGTGTTTGAAGCCGGTTAAACAAATGCCTCAGTGCCGTGCTGTGAAATGCCTGAAGCACTGGTGGCTTCCTCTGCTGCTGTAACAGCCTCATCTCCCCAACTCTTATTAAGCCCAAGCCCCACAGATCCAAATCTTTGCTGAACAGAGCCCTAAATAAGTAAATCAATCATTCTCCAGCACATGATCCGTCACTGCCCGCTGCACCGCCTTCCCCCTTCCCCTCTCTAACAGGCTCACACTGACATTCAGCGAGCAGTGCAGATGGGAGCTGCTGCCTGGGGGTCTGCAGGCCCCGCAGGCAGCACCCCACAGTGCCACACCCCAGTGGGGACCCGTGGCTGCAGAGCCTCACGCTGCGCTAATGACCACGACAAATCACCGCCAGCGCTCGAGCGGTTTGCACCAAGCTGCTCCACGGTCCTGCTCGATGCAAGTGGTGATGTGTCAGTGACAGTCAAGCATTAGTCATCCTTAGTCCACAAATGCCAGCCAAATCCCTCATCCCCTCGATCCCCTGCCTGCAGTGCAGCTGGGAGAGGGAAGATTCCTCTACACTGCCGGGACCAGCTACCTGTGCTGAACTGAGAGAAAAAACACAGTGCTGGTGCTCAGCACCCTGCTCGCTCCACTGCAAAGACCTTGTAGGAATACTTCATCCAAGATTCATGGGTTGCAGAAAACCCCTGTAAAGAACTAAGCTACATGCATGGTAATGCCAGTATTCCTCCCCCTTTCCCATACGTGAATTTCAAATACCTCTGTGGAGACCTCAGCATCCAAACAGTGAGGCAGGCGTAAGAGCTCTGGTGTGTGCAGCAAGGATGTGGCTGTGCTAGGGAAGCTGATAGGCATTGGAAGCAAAGGCACGACATTGCCATCTGCAAAGTCCATCCCACTCTCGGTGCAACCCAAACTTAGGCTCTGAAGTACACCAGGTTTGCTGGGAGAGGGAGAATTGTGCCAGGGGCTATCCCACTATGGGCTGCAAGCCTGCAACTGTGCAGTGGCAGTGCATTAACTTCCCTATAATATTAGTATCTAACCCTAATTCTTACAAATTCTCCTGATAAGACACTGCGTGTGCCCTGCTTGTTTGCCTTACTCCCTCACCCTACACACCCAGGGTCAGCTTTCATCACTGTGACCACAATCACTTTTAGTCTGTGTATTAATTAGTAATTTTTAAGTTTTCCTCCCCATGAGCTTGTAGGAGCTCAGTCTGGGTCTACCAGTGTTTCCCAAGCAGAGAGAAAAGCACAGTACTCTGCAGCAGAGGGAGGAATACCTGGCTGGTTGGCTGAACTCCCACTATTTCACTGGACACAGCAAGGAACAATCCAGGGAGATGTGGTTTGTGACTTTTTTCTAATGAGGTCAGGCATCATGGCATTTTAGCTGGATTAAGGGTGTGCAATCACATGCCTGGTCTTTGGTTTCCATGAGCTGCTCTCTGCTGTGTAGGGCCTGAGGCTGAATCAATCATTGCTGTACTGGAGCTTCACCTTTCATGCAATTAGCTCAGCATTTCTGGAGCAGCACGGTGGCCTCAGCAGCGTGAGGTCTTCACACACATCATTAACAGGACTCAGCTCTGAGGGGCTCAGTGACACAAGCCCACCACTTTGGGCTGCCCAGGGTCCTGAGCACTTGGCAGGAGAGTGCAGGACTCCTGCAGCCTTTGGGGAGCTGGGCTGCACCTCAGCCAGAGTCTCCAGGAGAGTTTCAGCACCAGCAGCTGAGAGACCACCCTGACTTTTGGGAAATCTTCCCCAAAAATGAGGGGAGGCTGCTTTGGAAGGCCTGGGAGCACTCCTACACTGCGAAACAGAGAGTTCTGTTTCTTCCTGCCCACAGAGGTTTCTGCCCCAGGGGGAACCTCAGTCACAAGCACAAACAAAACATAAAACCTGCACATTCAAGAGGGGAAAGGTAGCAGGACACTTCAGCTTCAATGCAAGGTGGGAGATGGTGCGAGCAGCATCCTCCAAGGAGAGATTTAAGAGCAAACTGCAAACACCCAAGAGCACCTTGAGCTCCCTCTCCCACACGGCTCAGTCCAAGATGGCTTTGGCCATTTCTTAAAATCCCTGGGAGAAGCAAACTTGGGAGTGGCACAAAGAAAACAGCTGATGAAAAAGGCATGACACACTCAGGGGCTGAAGGCAGGCACAGCCCCAACAACAGTTCTCATCTCCTCACCCTCCCCACCCCTCCCCAGGCAAAACTCTGCAGCAAAGCACTGTGAAATGAGGCGTTCTGTGTAAAGTTTTTGGAGTCAAGACCAAAACAGCTTTCATGGAGGAAAGCTGCATTAAAAGTAAGAGATAACTCAAAGGATGACACATCTTTAGTGCCTGCTGAGGAGCTCCAAGGGGAGCCCAGCCCAGGAGCTCTCTGCATACAGAATTGCGCTGAACTGCTCTCGCGGCAGTGCCTGGGCACAAACACGCTCCATATCACAGCATCACCTTAAGGCAAGAGCTTTGAAAATCCAGAATTAGACGTTGCTATTAGACATGACAAGGGAAGAGATGCTGGCTTTTCATGTTGCTTCCATCCTGAGACTGGTTTGCAGAGGTAGGAAGAAATGTTGTGCTTGTTTGCATTACTCACCAAGAGTAAAGACATCAGGAGCATCCATTGATAGCACATTTCTTTCTTTCATGGACACACGTCAGTCTTTGTTGAACTCCACCAGCAGAACTGCTAACAACACAGGCAGCAGCTGGCCAGAGCTAGTGCATGTTGCATGTAGACTGTAAGAGCTTGATCCAGTTCCTTTTCAGAGGAAGAGGTAAAAAATCTGAATTGTAGTGCAAGTTGTGTCAGTAGACAACAACCAGCTGTGCATATCTGGCTGGAGCTGTCCTGTCTGTGCACCTCTGTCCCCTGCAGGAGAACCTCCACAGCTGCTACTCCATTGCAATAGCAGAAAACAGAGCACTGCTTCAGGAGACAATCCATGGTTTTTCCATGAAAATGGGACATGGAAACAATTTTAAATCCCAATATTGTTTTCAAATACATGACCTTCTGTCAGACAACTCCACAGTCATCGGGCAGTGCCCTTCTCCATAAATGATCATGAAAGAAAGAAGGCTGAAACAAAGGCAGTGATCAACCCAAAATCAGTATCCATACATCCACCAATCTGCACATCACACTAGAGGCAAAAGCTGTGCCTTATAGGGCAATGTCAGAAAAAGAAAGTTAGACAGTAGAAAGGAAAAGGACTGACTGCTATGTCAAATTGTCAGACTGCCAGGGAATAAAACCTTGTCATATATCATTCATGCACTAAATACAGACATCTCACTTCTGCAGCCTCTTCCTTCCTTGGATCTCAACTCTGTTTGCAAACATAAATGAATAAAACCTCTCACCTCCCATGAAGCAGGTAATTTGTTTTTATTAATACATAAATGATAGAGGAAATTAATTAAGGAACAGAAAGGGCAAGAGGCCCAAGATCACACAGCAAGAGCACTTTAATCACTACATTCTGGCCACTTAAGAGTAGTGCTTGCATGTTAATGCTTTCCTGTAGGAAGGAAGCATTTCCAAAAGACCACCTTTCCTCAGACTAAGGACGCCCCAGTCCCAGCTAGCTTTCCAGTTTTGCACCATCAGGGACATGGAGTTTTTCTTCACATTCACACCACACCTCTGTCCCCTGGTTTAATTATTATTTATGCTGAATATAAATAGCACAGGAGATGATCCTAAGATGAATAATGTAAAGGCAACAAGAGACAGAAAAACTGCTCCAGTCAGCTCATATCCCACCTGCTTCATATTAAACACATCCTAGCACTGGGTCTCTGCATACTAGAGGAGGACGGGTGAGTTTTAGGGCCATTGCACAATATGAACTTTCCCAATGTATCACAGTTACAGAACCTCCCGTGCCAAATAACTTTGTGCTGATCCACAGTGGAAATTCACAGTGTTCAACAGCCCTTGAAATTTCTAATTTGTACGTCCCCACAGAGGAGTGGGTGCAGGGGGTGCATTTCTTGCTGTGTACCCTGCCTTGGACACGGGATCAGGTACTCCTTGGAGCCTGACCGCACTCCCCGAAATTTGTGCTCCTGTTTTAATTAATAAGCAATGCATATCTATCTGCTTCCCCATTTGCATCTAGTGCTGTTAATGGCAAAAAAATACATCTTTTTAAAATGCTAACCTAGTAAGAGGTATTAGGGAAAGCGAAAGCTATTACATGTGCAAATTTCAGAGCAATTAGTCACAGAGGCAGAAGCACAGACAGGAGATTAGTTCTCAAGTCCTCACTCCCATCTGCTTCCCCACCGGAGCCAGCAGTTTTGTGCAGACCCAGGAGGTGAAGGCCACGCTCAGCACCACCAGCACGTGTCAAACCAATTTCCCTGCACCCACCTTGCTGTTAGCAAGTGCAATGCCCTTCAGTCAGCATCTCCCACAGCTCTGTGAGGCTCAGGACTGGGCGCAGACTGTCAGAGACTGGCCAAGGAGCAGGGCTCAGAACAGCTTCATATCTAAAGAAACAGTTTTCTTTCTCCATTTCCCTGCAGCCGACATGATCCCACTGCAGAAAAAACACTAAGTGCATGTAGAAAGAGAACACAAATAGCTAAATTCTGCTCATGTGAAGATTTCTTCCCCTGACAGTGCTATTCTAGATGCATCACTGCATATTTGCAGTGGAAGATGGAAATACTTCTAACTTTAAAGATAGTGACATTCTCAATTTATCTCACTTGTGGAAAGGTGCGTGTGGGAGGAGTGTGAGTGACTCTTAGGAATATGTCCTAAGTAGTTTGATAAAGAATAGTACACATTTCTCCTAGGATTTTTTTTAATAAAGCTCAAAATTGTAATAGAAGATTCTTGGCAAGAGTTTAAAAAAAAACAACTTAGGGAAATAAATCTCATATTGTACTCCATCTTGCAGGATTTTTGAGTCCTCTATCTCTATATATAAAAAGACATTAAATTATTTTTAAAAAATTGAATCCAAATTATTCTGCTTCTACAGCATCCTCGAGCGATTTATTGTTCCCAGTTTTGAACAAAGCTGTGGCTACACTTGTGTTGTGGCATGAAAAACCTGTGCCTGAACAGTCTGTTGTGTTTGTCACAGGTTTGGTCACCTGTACTGCGTACAGCAAAAGCCTATACAATTAAACAGCTCCAAAAAAAAAAATTAAAAAATAAATAATTAAAACAATCTGGTTTTCAGCATTGGAGGGGACTCTTGCCATTGTAAGTTAAAATCCCTCCCCAGAGATGTGGGGAATTTTGCCCTGTTTGAGCAGAAACAGCCACTCCTGCCTGGGCACTTCAGTCCTGACCCTCAGCTTCACCCCGAGCTGGGGCATCTCAGCCCAGCCCTGCCCCTTTGCCCATCCAGACCTGGCAGGAGCACCTCGAGAGCAGGGCAGGCTCCCAGCTCAGGCTCAGCACATGCAGAAGTGCCTCCCCCAGCCCAGGAGCTGCTCCAATTCCTCACAGGAAATTGCAGAGTAAAAGTGCCACAGGGCACAGACAGGGCTCCAGATCCGCCCCTCAATACAAGAGCTACAAATAGTCTATTTTCCTCTGGCTGACAATACATTAGCAGACACATTTTTGTTGTTCATGGATGTTCAGAGAAGGCCTAAAGATAGCCTAGTATTGTCAACAGAAAATGCAATTCAATTCCCTAAAAATATCAGGAGCACAAGCTATGAAGAGTTTGTTTTTCCCCAGTAATGCACTTTTTCATTATTGCCCTGGATTAAAATCAAATTGCTGACATAAGGACAAGCAGATGAATCCATGGCTATGATAGCATAGACAAATGTCAATACAATGCTTGTACACTGTAGGCTCCTTCAGTATTTAAAGATTCTTATCTCCAGAACAATATGAACTGAAACACATTGTGAGGATCTCTTGCTATTAAATAAAGCAATGCTGCTCATATTGCTTCACTTCTGGGCGCTGTCAGCAGCCACGCAGTGCATCACATTTGGAAGGAAAGTTTCAAGGCTGCTTTCTGGGTCTCCTGCACAGGGAGACAGCCTAGTCATTGCTCAAAAAAAGAATAAGACTGTTTTCATGCAAATCCGATCGTAACACTAGCAAAATACTGATAAAAACCCTAAAATTTG
This sequence comes from Acanthiza pusilla, assembly GCA_036630365.1. Taxonomy (NCBI): domain Eukaryota; kingdom Metazoa; phylum Chordata; class Aves; order Passeriformes; family Acanthizidae; genus Acanthiza; species Acanthiza pusilla. The sequence continues at coordinate 8,590,036 of JAXCHO010000001.1, forward strand.
ATACCACCCCTGATCAAAACAAGTCCATACCAAGCTCTGGCTCACAGCGTCTTTGTAGTGAGGGCAATGAGCTGACAATTTTTGCTGATAGGCAAAGAAGTGACTCAAGTTCTGAAACAATAATATAATGACTTAAGGAGTCAAAGGAAATGTATAATTTCTAATTCTGCATAAGAATATAAAAGTAATTGTGAAACAAACTGCAGTTTCAGAAAAAGACACATCCATATCTTCTTCCAAGGGGCTTTACAAAGACAACCTTTGCTCTGAAAATATCTTTTCTCTTCCCAGGGTAGCAGCACACAGAGGTGGAGGCTGCAGCCAGACTCACAAAACTGGATTGAATCTCATTGCCCCACACATTCCCCCAGAGCAGCTGGTCCTGACAGCTCCAGCCTCACCCTGGAAAAGTTCTTTTACAGACCCTGCTTCTCCCAGTACTCTCCTTGGTTTTCCTTTTTAGCTGGTGAAGGGTGATTTAAGTTGCCAAATACATAATTTCACACATGTTTCCAAGTAGTTTCATCACTAAGCCCTATGTAAATACATGGGACCAGTGATTGACAGAAGAAGGTTACCAACAAAAATAATTTTGAACCAACTAATGGGGAAACGCTTCTGACTGATAATTTCATTTTTTCTTAGCAGCCATTTTTTCGGGAGGTTGTTCCCAGGATTCTGCACAGATGGACTTTCCCCGTGAGACCGGTGGCTCGTACGGACACTTGGCAGTCCCAGAGAGAGAACTACCATGGATTAAAGCATGTGAAGCTGCATGAAATCAGGCTGTGGAGTGTCTGAACTCAGTGCAAACTGCATATTGCACATGCTGCAAGCAGCCCTGCTGGCTCCTGGGCTCTCTCAGGAGATCAGACAGGAAGCCACGGCTTTGTTCTAGGAAAGGCATAAAGGGCTTCAGAAGTCACATTACCAAAGAGCTCTGCAGGCATGGGCCAGAGTGCAGCATTTTGTTATGTAGTCTCACCTTGCTGGAAACACGCTGTCGGCTTCTAAGGAAGAAGAATAGGGATTGGATTTATTTCTGTAAACCAAATCCTTTCTTGCTTTACTTGCTGGCCAACTGTTGAGGCTCATGCTTCTATATATTGCAGTTTGGAAAACATTAATCTAAAATAATATGGACAAAAACCCCTCGCTGGTTATTGTTGGAGTCTCAGGGGAATGCAAAAAGGGGAAAAAATAATCTGGACAATTTCTGCTCTCCTGTAATGAAAAAGGTAAATGGAAGTATCAAAGTGACACCTCCATCCAGTAGAATTAAGGAACTGACTTTTCCTATCTTGAGTCAGAACACTGCAAAAAAATTCTGACAACCTCAGTTTAGAAAACTGTCATAGGGAAAGCAGGTAATTCATTCCTCAGTGCAGCCCTTTAATGTATAAGAAACAGTATACTTTGCAAACTAATATACCTACTGAATTTTACTCTGCATGATTTTTGTCTTACTTTTCACTTCCATGCTTTCACTAATTGAGCTTCTGTCTTTTGTTATTTGGACAAAAATATCTCAGGGGATCCTCTTGTTCTCTTTATAAAAATCTAACTAAATTGGTCCCATTAGATAACCATGTTTTTGTATTAACTTGTATTAGTGGGTCTACTCTAACTGCATAGCTGGAACATTTAAACATACTGCAGGGGATGCACAGAGAATATAGAAAGCTTGGATGGTGTTTACATAGCCTTCCCACACATTTTGCCAAAACTGTATTACTCCAAGTCCTGTGACATGCTAAACAAAAACAAATTTGAGCACCAACAAGGGCAATCCTCAAGAGCAGAAACACATAATATGCGAATACAAGTGTTATTTACCATAAATCATATGGCTGAGATCTCTAAAAGAAGCTCTTTTCCTATAGGATCTTGATGTGACTGAAAGGAGTCACCCTTCAGGATGTGATACTCCCCACAGGAGAGCTGAACATTAGTGCTCTACAATTATGTTTCACGAGACCTCACCATATGCCACACACAAAACTCATGTAGTGTAGCAATCAAGGCTCTATCTATGAGCATGAGAAAGCTCAGCCATATTCATGCAAGTCCTGACAAGGAGAGGAAAAAAAAAGAAAGTAAAACTAATTATTGAAATTTATGGGCTCAGCTATTTACATAATGATTACAATTAACAAGGTGTTTATCTCCATTTTTATTCTTCATCTGTGTGCTTGACATTTATATCAGTCATAGAAATTATATATTTAAAAAAGGAAAAGGTAATTCAGGTCAGCCAGGGGAAGCTCTTTGGGATCAAACTGGAGCAAGAGCTGCACAGAATGGAAGCAGCCCTTCATGCCTGTCTGCAATTAGGCTCCAGCATGGCAAACATCAGACCTGTGAGCACCCAGAGATGTGGCTGTCAGCCCCCCCAGCCCGGCTGGAAATGCGGAGAGGTGAGGATGAGGATGACCAGGTGAGGATGCAGAGAATGGGCTCGTGCCTCACAGCAAAGGTGACAATGGTGACAAAGGGCTCCTGGGTAAACAAACAAATTTACCCACTCCAAAGGAAACCTGCCCTGTGAGGGTAATACTTCTGGAGCAGCCCTCAGTGCTCCATGCTGGGGACAGCTCTGGGGCAGTCTGTGGGCAGAAATGACCTCCTGAGCACACACCACACTGTCAGGGTGTGCTGAGCACAGCCTGCTCCTGCAGGGTTCTACTGATACCCACTCCTTGCCAGCTGAGAGTGAAACCCTGCAGGGGTGGGACAAAAAAACCTATGAATATGAAATCCGGAGACATGAGATCCCACAGAATAGCATACATTTCCAAAAATATCATCAGAGGGCCACTGAGTCCCAAGAGCCACCAGAAGGCACAAGATGTGTGCCATCCTCACTCCCATTCCCTCCACACCCACCCCAATCTGACACACTCCATGCAAATGAAGACAGAGATGCACTGACAGTGAGGACTGCGGGGCTTTGCTGTGGAAAGTCATTCTGTTTACAGCTGCTTCTGTTGGGTTTTAAACTGATAGTCAGAGGCTCAGCCTCTTCTGAAGCAATAGTGAGAAAATACCTTTGCTCTTCCTGTCCCCCCAGGGCCGATCCCAAGGAATTCAGGACAGGAGCATAGCGAGGAGGACGCGCTGGTGCACATGGGTCACAGGAATCCTTTTGCTGTGTCACAGCTGGCCCTGGCACAGGCATTCACAGCCCCTTGTGCTCCACTTGAATGTCCTCTCTGGGACACTTTCTGGGACATTCCTTGGGCTGCATTCATCTTTACACCACAAATGAGCATTTCTTTCTCAACAATCAGTTTTTACACATTTTGGCACCTACACATGGCACACCCAGTCAAGCTGCATGATACATTACATTAGCACTGCAAGGGAAGATATATATATTATATCTATATATACATATACACAGTATTGTTTTTCCAAAGTCTGTCAGATCACTACATTATAACAGAGAGGCTATTACAGACAGGTTTAGTTAGCTGTGCATCATTTCACACCTTCATTACAATCTTTACTGGGAAAATGGATTGCTTTGGAGCCTCTCTCCATTCTCATTAAACTTCCACTCTTGCAAGGTGTCAGAACTGTAAAATGCCTAATACAGCCAGTTAATTATAACACCACTCACTACTTCAGCCTTTTCAATTACCCACATTTCCACCGGCTGGAGCAGCCAAGCTCCCACCCGAGGTGAGCCAGAGCACCACTAACAAGGGACACCAAGGGGTGGCCAGAGGACAGCACGCTCTGCCAGACCATGCAGGACTTGGGAAACCATCAGAAAGCTTTCCACCAGCAGGAAACAGCATTTCTTGGGACGTTTGTGATCATGAAAGGATGAAAGGTGGAGATGCAGGGTTGTTTTCAACTTCCTTTGCTAATACTGGTAACTAAAAGTCCAACAATGTAAACATTATTAAGGAAGCTGTCCTTGGAGTTGCTCAGGGTAGTAGTAGCACTTTGTCAGAAGAAAAATTGGCAGAAATTAGCCTGAAATCACATAAACAACTTTGATTTCTGCTTCAGGACACAAGCTGCCAGACAGGAGTTACCTCTCTCCTTGTCACATTTGTGCATGTACGGCAAGAGCTGCAGAAACCTCAGCTGATTGCAGCTCCCAGGCAGGGATCAGACACTGGAATTCTCCTCCTGGTCCAACTGAGCTTCCACTCCCTTCTGCAAATGGGAAAAGCAAGAGTTCAGACAGAGTCTCTGATACTTGTGCAGAGCAAACTGCACCCATGCCCTGGAGTTTGTGGTGACACTGGGGGCATGTGGCATTCTGGGGGTGACGTGAAGCTTTCTGGAGTTTCTGAACAGCACAAATCCTGTGGTGACTGTAAAGTCTGACGTACATTCAATAATTGCTTCACGGGGGAATGAAACACCTCCGACCACCCTCTCCAACACTGCTCCCACAGTCACCCAGCTCCCCCCTGAGCTGACCCCAGCCCCTCAAAGACATCTCAGTTTCAGGTTCCTCACAGCAGCAAACCCACCAGGATGCAAACCAAGATGCTCCAAGGATAAATGACCCTCCTAGACTGCAGGCATAGCGCATGACCACACAAAGGACCCTGCTCTTCTTAGCTTTTTTCTCTTCTTACAAAAACAAAGCAACTAAGGATTGTCCAAGTCACACCTTGCTATACAAATAAATATTTCATTTTTAACAGGTAACACTCAATGTATTTATGAAGAGAGCATCCTTACTGTAAAGGAACACCATGTTCCAGCAGAGACATCCCAAACACAGCAGAGAAAGCCATCTCTCTTATGAGGGATCAGAAGATCAGAGCTGTGTTTTATTAGTTGTATAAAAAGTATCTTTAGCTCTCAGTTGAAAGGAAAAATTTGCATTTAAATAGAAAGATTAATAACTGTAATACACAGAGCCCACACTGAATAATTTTTTTGTAACAGAAAATAATTCATATTTTTATATAAATTGTTCACCTTAAGTCAAGCTACAAAAAATGATAATCATAATATTTTATGGAACAATTTTAATCTAATACAGCTTTGTTACATTATTATTCTCCAGTGTAAATAATGCATGTCTGGAGTTTTGGAAAAGGCTGGATTTAAAATACTTGTCTCTGAAAATTCAATAAGGTGTGTGCTTTTTCATGTGTTTACACTGTGCATGAGTTTTACCTATTAAAATAAAAAAAAATCTGTCAGAAAGATAGTAGCAAAGCATTCCTTCTACTGCAAGGACAGGCCAGGAGGTGATGCCTATGGAGACCTTACTGAATTCTTTTTTATACAGAAAACTTTTTCTCTAGAATACACAGACTTGGATTCACTCAAGAATTTCAAAATTATACTGAACTGTTGAACTGTTTCAGTCAGGTTTAAAACCTGGTCTTTAAACCTAAAAGGTTCCATTTTGGTGTTCTTTTGGCATTGAGGAACAAATTTTAATTTTATTTTGCAATTATTTTTCAATTGAAGCTACATTTTTTTAAAATAATGACTCCAAGCCACAGGAAAACAACCTCCCTTTTCCCTTTCAAACTAGCCAAACCTTCAAAAAATATATATGAAAACACTAATGTTTCAGAGAAAACTTACCAAAATCCCTTAGGATCACCTTGAAGCATTTAATTTTTTTTTCTGTGTGCATTTTGCTTTGGTGCATTAGTTATTTTCACAGTGCTCAGCAGAGGGTGAGATCTCCTGGCTATAGCCCCTGGATGGTCTCCTGGAGCTGTCCCAGCAGCAATGTCATACCCTGGGGGGCTGATGGATGCAGTTTCTTCCTGCTCCATCCCTCTGGGCTGCCAGTCTCCTCCACAAGGGATGTGCAGGGAAACCAGCAGGAAGAAGGCAGAGCTGCTGCAGTTCAGCAGAACAGCTGCATTTCCCTCCCTGTGTCCTGGGAAGGGCCAGTGCAGCCCAGGGGCTGCAGGAACTGCTTGAAGCAGCTCTGCTATTGCTCTTTCACTGCTGGAAGAAGGCAATTCCTCTGCTTTTCCCTCCTGGACTCATGCCAGCAGAGCTCTACCACACTCACAGCATTTGTTTTGCCTTTTATCCGGGCATGGCTCCTACATCCCATGGCCAGGTGGCTCACCCTGGCCACTGGCCCAGCAAACCTGCCAGGATGGCTTCAGGCTGGAAGTGCCACAGGCTCCTGTTTGCAATGGGAAAGGAGCAGTTTCTTCGCTGGCCTTGCTGTGAGATGCAGAATCTATTTCCTGCTGCAGCATGAGCACAGAATGGGGAGCTCATGACGTTTAATTTATCATTTCCTCATATATTCCAGTCCTTACACAGAAAAACCTTTTAATTAGAGAAGAAGAATCAGGAGGGAGTTGCCTGGCGTTTCCCCAGTGCCACACGGATAATAGCAGAAAGCAAACCCCCTTATTCTGCTCGGAGCCACTGGCTCCACTAATTACTCTCCCAAAATTCAGCTCAGGTTCCTCTCGCTGCTCATTTAATCTTTGTCACTCTTGCTGCCTTCCATTTCATCACTCAAGCACCGAGCAACAGGCACAGACACAATCAGGGAAGTTTGGAAGAGCCGCTGCTGGCGCGCAGCAGAAAGCCCAGCGCTGCTGGAAACGAGGGCTCGACAGCAGACAATCAGCAGAAGATGCAGGATGCTCGAAAACACGGCGTGTGTCCATTAGGGAGCCTGGCTCTCTTTAGGCTCTAATGCACCTGCACTCCTGGGCCTGCAGGATCACTGTCACTGTGCGACTTCCTGGCCTGTTTTAGGTTGGATTGAGGTATTCACTGTCACCTTCCTGCCCTCACCCCCTGTGTCACCATGTGCCCCAAGCCCACAGTCTGCTGCCACCAGCAGGGACACACTGGCAAGGCTGGCAGGTCCTGGAGAATCCATGACCGTAATTACAGAATTTCAACAAAAACCAAAGGGGTGCAGGAAACTACCATAACTTGTGAAATGCTGTACAGGCACAAATGCACCAAAAACCTAATTACAAAAGGCCCTTAAAACAGTCAAAATGAAAACACAAAGCCCTCAATGACAACCAGTGGAGAGCACATGGGAGCTAATGAGGATGAGCCCCAGCATCAGCAGCAGCCCACCTGGGCTGCAGGTGAAATTTGGGTGACCAAAAACCTGACTTGGCAGTGCTGGCTGGGCTCCTCCTGCCCCCTCTGCTCCCTTTGGTTTGGCAGCTCAGCCACTCAGTGGGACACAAAGGATGGCAGGAGGTCAGGGGCAGCCCTTTCCCAGCAAGTGAGCTGGCCCTGAATTTGGTTAAAGAGGAGCTTCGTCTCAGGAGATTTGGTACCAGGGAGGTGAGGTGGATGGATGGCAGTAGATCACACCCTGGAATTACAGCTTTCATTGTCTGCCTCAGGACCGAATGACACAAACAAGTACAAGCCAAAGCATATATCCCTTTCTTCCTAAAAAAAAAAAAAAAAAAAATCTAAAAAAAAAGTGATGCTCAAGTAGGAATTTATGTTACAAATTTTCCCTTGTCAAAAAAAGCTGTTGGAGAATCTCCATGGCAGGAGGGCTGGTTTAGGAATCATCAGTGCTGGGGTCTGGGAGGGTGAGCTGAGCTGAAGGAGATGCCACCCACACACAGACAGAGCTTGGGCCTGTCCCTTCACAGGTCCCTTCACCTCAGTCCCCACGCCAGGTCCAGCTCTTGCTCCTCCCTCTGCTCCCAAGAGGTGATGCATTTTCGGAGCTTCACAGGCATTTACCAGCTGAGCATGCCATGGGTAAGGGATTTCTGCTCCAGGGATGATGCCAGCACTGGACTGGCAAGGACAATGGGCAACTGGTTTAAACCCCAGTTGCTACAGCATGGTCCCAAATGCTGCTGTCACACATTGCTCTCCCATGGCAGAGACACCTCTGCCACCTGACACCTCTGCCAGCAAGAAAGAGAGACCCTTTCTCCAGCAGCTGTCACGCCTCAGGCAGCTTCACAGGAATTTGTGGTCTAGTCACCTTTTTTTGCCTATTGAGAGGGCCAAGACTGATCAAATCTTTTCTATTTAAAAGAGCAATAAAAGGAAACTAATTTTCTTGTGCACAATGTCAGTTAGCTTTACAATATTTTGTCATATATTCCTTAGCTACTCAATGTTACTTCTGGAGCTTCTGAATGCAAATATTGCCTGACAAGAAGAAGGATGAAACCAGATGATTTTTTTATCTCAGTTATACATTCACATATCACATATCCAAAGTTAACAAGTGACTCTCTTGTGTAAAGACATTTTCTACTTTCCATGCATCCCAAATAACAGCTATGAAAATCCTTCTCTGTTATATAGTAAGATATTTTGCTGCCTTTATTTTTCTGACCACATGTGTATTGTACAAGCAGAGGACAGAGGCTTTCATGTTATCATCCTGCTCTCTGGTAATCTCATTCTGCAATCTCTGCTTTTTCATTGCTCTTTTCAGATGTTTAATGAAGCAACACATGGATATGAGATACCCCTGGTATTTCTTTTGCCCAGTCTCTATCGTTTTCAATCTCAGAACTGCTGAATAAATGGAAATGTGTTTACCAGGCCTGCTTGGCACTTCCTGAACAAAACTCTCATTGAAGGCGATGAGAAATATGGCTAACATGGACGATGCAGGTTGAAGTCTCCTTTTTTCCCCCACATTGCCTGTGTGGAAGAACATAAAGAGAACACATTCACAGTCAATAGGCTTTGTCTGCTCTTTAGCCAAATATTACATCAGGAAAGAGTGTTTCCTAAATGAACAATCTATGTTTACACTCCACCACAGTCACTCCCTTATTCTGCTTGCCTTCCCCTTTGAGACCTCGTGCAGGTAGCAGCAAAAGTCGGAGACATAAATATGCCACACTGCACACAGGTGGGGATTTGCCCAAGAAAGCCATGCAAAAGCTGCTTTCTCACCATTTCCAGCTCAGAGCTGCTCCACTGACCTTTTCTTCCCACACAGCCACCTCAAACAACAGGAATGATCAGGCTTCCACGCTGAAGGTCAGCAACATCAGCCTTGTCCATTTTCTCCTTGCACACAAGTTCCACACATCCTTCCGCTCCCCAGGATCACGCTCAGCCCACTGGTCTGCAAGAGCATACATTAGAGGGAATTTTAATGACTTGAACTCATGCTGAACTTCCTCTTTTAGCTGCTATTTTAGTGATTTGTTGACTCTCCAAGGCTCATTCAGGACTTTTTTTTCTCAGCCTTGACAGAGTAGATAGAGTAGACATGGATTTTATGTGCCAACTCTTCTGTATTTTTGGCACTCCACTCGTCACATCGCAGGTCAGTGAAATACAAGTTCAAGCAACAGAGGATGCCTCCCACATATATCTGTGATGTCTCAAAGTAGCCTAAGCTAATCTCTCCCTCTCTTCACCATTAGCAGTGACGCTAAGCTGGAAGCAATGGATGAGGATGCTTTAGCAGCCACACAGAATCTTAATAAGATCTGCTTACATTTATATTCTCCATTTCAGACTGGCTGGCTCAGTTTCCTTAGCCACAGCCTCACAAAAGGAGCTGAGTGCACTGTTTCATTTTTTGTGGGCTTTTTAATTATTTTAGCATTGTCTCTGATTTTTGTATCAGCCATCTGCAAAGTGTGGCAGGATGTGTGTAATCTTCTATGGCACATGTTGTAGTTTCTCCCTTATTATCAGATGGGAAAGAAAACCAAAGTTAAGGGAGATTAAGGTCAGTGTACTCTCAACATCCAATCGCTGTATAATCCACTGCGTTATCGCCAGGGAAGATTATCAGCTTTGATAGGAACCATTCTTTGAGCCATTCAGCTCTGCCGAGGCCCACTTCTCTGACAGAATGGTATTTCTGTTCGATCTGAGAAATCGTACATAAATTTACCAGCAAGTCCCACTGATGTGCAGCAAGTGACAGTGCAGGACACAGGAGAGGCACAGCTGTGCCCTGTGCTGCCCTGGGCCAGGGCAGAAGGGATGCCAGCGCTGCCCCAGTGCCATTTGGGGACAGCTCCTGCCCTCCCAAACTGCTAAAACACCACAGGGATGAAGGAGGGAGAAGAAGCTGCACTGACCAAGGAGCTTCCTACCGGCCAGGAAGGTGTTCCTAGGCAGGATGAGGCCTCACAAGGCACAAATCCCGTGCTGTTTCTTGCAAAGGGCTCACAGGCATGATTTTTTTGATGTTAAATGGCCCAAAGAATTATCTGGGGAGGGTGAGGCACAAAACGCAGAGCGCTTGGGATGAGTGACTCCATGCCCTGCCTCCCCTCTCCCAGCAGAGACGTGTGACATTCCACAAAATACCCTGAAACGCATTATCTCCTAGCAGCAGCGATGAATCTCTCTCTAGTAGGACTATAACTCAGCAGACACGCTTCATCTAGCAGAGTTCAGTGAGGCTGGGCCCCACACTGCTTCTGAGCAGCACCACATTGACCTGTTAATGGTCTCTGCATGTCTCTGTGATGGGTGGAGAGCACAGACAGGACCCAGCTCCTGCTGGGCTCTGCCACCTTTTGCATGGCTTAAACGCCTCCCTGGCCCAAGAGCAGCCAGAGCACCCCAGATTTCAGGATAATTTCCCTCTGTTTGTAGTTAATGTATAGAAGTAGAAGTATTTTCAAGCTACCTTAACTCACGGTTCGTTATGCACTCCCAACAAGTTGATGACTCTTCCTCTCCAGAAGTCGTCTCTTAGCAACAAAAAGGCTCATCAGCTCCGAGGACTCCCTCCAACTCCACGCTGGGAGTTCACGCAGGATGACAAAGGAAGGCAAGATGGAAGAGCAGCTGCTGACCCTGGGCAGGCAACATTCAGCTCCAGGAAACTCCCTCTCAATTATCACATTGTGCACAAGTGAAAGGGGGATATCCGCTCGGGTGCCCGGGAGGGGACAGAGGATGGGCACCACCTCTTTCCCACAGGAAGATCCACCACGTACTCCAGGAGCCAAGGTCTCATTGCAACCCTCAGTCTCAAAATCTGCTCCTTAAAAATTCCTGCAGGCCTGCAGCAGGCAACGGCTGCAGTTCAGCCAGTAGAAAAATGCCAATTTTTGCAAATTACAAAAACTTGTGATTCAGTCAGAGGTACAAAAGCAACACCATAATTTGCTCATGGGGCTTTTCAATCACTTGCAAGTTACTCGTGTCACTCTCACCCCTTAATACTCCAAATTCCACATCTCCTTTCCATGAATTTCCACTTATCTTTTGGTTTCGATGACTTGAGATCGCAGTCCTCATTTTCTGTATCCATATCTTAAATATTGTGGATGACACATGGGGAAGGAAAGGAAACCTCAAAACTGACTGATCCAGAACTGAGCAAATGAGCAACCAAAGCTAACACTGCAGAAGAAATCAAAATAACACAATTACAGCAAGCTACAAGCAAATGTGGAATAAAAATTCATAAAATACTTCCATTGTTGGAAAACACAAGGCAAATAATCCAGACATGCCAAAATGTTTCATTTTTAAAAATTCAAAATATTTCATGTTGGCATCACACAAATGAAGCTTGTAGCTTTTTCTCTCCAAAATCTTTGTGGTATGTAATTCAGTTTTAAAAGGAAGAGTGCAAGGGGTTTCTATAAGGGTCAGATCACATATAAAGTAGCTACCGCTACTGGTTAATTCACAAATGATTCAGAAATTGCAGCCATGGGTATCCTCTTTGAAAAATGAGGATTACTGGGGAGAGATGGGATCCCCCTCACGAAGTGGGGCAAGAAGAAGCCAATATCCTGCTGAGGAGGGCAGCCAGTGATATCCACAGGAACTGCATACTGAAGCCCACAGCAGAGCAGGAGGACTGGGAGGGAGGAAGCAGGTGAGCATTGGGCAAGAATGAGACCCGGAAAAGAACCTGAGCTTCTAAATTATATAAAAATCAATTAAAACCACAGATAACATTTTGCTACATTGCTTTCTTGGCAATAAATGACTGCACCTGTCATGAGGAAGGCAAATGAGGATAACGGGTGGAGAGGCAGGCAGTGAAGAAATTGAACAGTTTTTTCCCAGTAGCTGAAAAGATTTGGAGGGCTGAGAGTCAGGTTCTCACTATGGTCCTGGGAAAGTTCTGCTTTTTGTCCTAGGGTTTCCTGCAAGATAAGAGATCACCATTAATCCCACAGAACATCTCTCATCTCTACCCAGAAAGTTGAAAAGAAGCAGTCGAGGCTGGGAGGTGCCCAGACCTCCCATGCAAACAGAACCTGTGTGAGCACCAGCAAGGTCCAGGAGAGGTTTCTGCTGAGACATTCCTTAGCAGAGAGGGACTATTTTGGGCCCAGTGTGGAAAACCTTCCTGGTGCCTAATCAACTTTCCAGCTAAGGTAAGGTCTTCATTCTGATATACTTTTAATTATTTGCTTATATCGTTAGCATTGCTGTATCATATATAACTGTACTTCCATGCTTGGGTAGCAGCAGTAATAGATCAGCAAGATTTCTTGCATCTAACCTCAGGAGGAAAGGTTTTATTAAATCATTAAATAAAATCATCATGTGGTCTGCCTTTACAAAATAATAAAAAAAAAGCTCAGCTTTAGAACTGAAACACCAGTGGGAAAGAGTGGGAAAGCAGTCATAAGAACTGTCCCAAAGCAGCTGAAGCAGATGCTGCCTGTTGGGGAGGAAATAGAGTACACGAATTCAAGACAAAAAGAGAGAAAAAGAAAAGCAGAAAGAAGATCCTTTTGAATTAAGCCTTTTCTCACCTCTAACAAGGCTCTAGAAACAGCACTAATCAATCCAAATGACACTTTAGTGTAGAGATCTATTATATTCCTCAATGATCATATGGCTTTATATGTTATAATTTGGTTCTGAATTATGGCCTACATCAATTATAATTGAACGCTGCTTCCCACTCTACAATCAGACTGTGATGAGAACAGAAAGGCAGTGGACATTAGAGGATTACTATCAGAACAACCTAATTTAATTAAGGAGGAGATTTATTAAAATGGTAACATTAACAGGTGTTTTATGAGACTAATAATTAATAAGGTTTCTGTAGAACATTTGTAAGAGAAACAGACAATATGCACTGGCAGCAGAACTCCCTGTAATGGGATAACAATAAAGCATTAGGAACTGTAGATAAGATATTATGATAATAATCCGATACTGTAAATTATGGTTTGAAGAGGATTAAATATCATTACTGCAAATTAGTATTTATTGAAACGCCAGCAGGCCTTTGCACAGTGCCTGGAGGAAAGGTGGGCTGCACACAGCATGGACACTTGATGTTCTCCTTAATCCCACCACAGCGAGCTGGGATCTGCCAACACAGCAATAACACTGCCAGTGCCCACCTAGGAAACCACACTGGGGCTGCGAGGGAGGATTTCTTGACAGGGCAGTTCAGCAGCTCACTTTTGACCTTTCTGAAGTTACCTGCAAGCACGAGAGGCAGGCAGCCCCAAGCTGCTTCCCAAGCTGCAGGCTCAGGTGTCCCTGGGCTCCCTCCCAGCACACAGCACAGCCAAGTGTGGGAACGGCAGTGCTGTTTTCTCCCTTCCCACTGCAAAACCTGCAGGCACAGCAAGAGATGAATCTTGGAGCATGGGGAGGAAAGGAGGGGAGCGGGGGAGAGCAGCAAGAGGGAGGAGTGTGCTTTCACAGCAGGGAGCAGCACCCCAGCTCACTAAAGGAAGGAGTAGAGAGAAAACAGCCTCAGGATCTTTTCTAGAAATGAAGGTGCTGAGGGGTTTTGCCAGGGTTACTTAGCAATTTACAGCTCATGTTAACACCTGGCCCTTTCTTAGCTCTAGGCTTAAAAAAGTTTTATCCCAGCCCTGGTCCCAGTGGCCCCCAGGTAAGAGGGGGGAGACGGCGGCAGAGCACAAAGTGCTTTCTCTAAACAGCTCCAATCCCTGACACAGTGATGGAAGAGGATATTAGCAGTGGGAAATTTTTTCAAGGCCAGTACTTTAATGAGCTCCTAAATAATGACTTTATCTTAGAGGCACACTCAATATTCGTTCAGCATTGCACAAGAACAAAACCACTGCCTGACTTCAGTCGACAGAAAACAAGTCCGGAGGAAACAGCCTTCCACTCTGGGGAGCAATGATGGGAACAGGGCACTCCTGAGAGTGAGAGACTTCCCTGGTGTGGCAGAAGGTGGAATGGGCTGTGCCCCCTCCTTCAGCTGAGCGTGGGGCACTGCTCACTGCACTGTCACCCACCCTGCACCGAGGCAAAGATGCCCATGTGCAGGAGATGGGCAAAGATGCACAGCTCAAGATGTTCATGCCACTCAGTCAAGGTCTGAGCAGTGATTTTTCCACTCTTAATTGGTATCTGACATCAACAACAAGCACAGTTCGCAGAGCAATGAAACAGCCACTCAGTGTCCAAGCAGGTGTTGCTTCCCCTCTTGGGTGCAGAGATGCTGAGTTTGGATGAAACCTCAGTTTCCTGTTTGCTCAGGGGTGGGTTTGATTTGCTTTTTAATCAGGCTGAGCCAAGGGAGAAGGCCTTTGGCTTTGCTCCTAGCACCCAGTCCAGCAGAGGCTTTATCACAGTCCTCTTTCACAAATTGCCACCGAATGGGTTTGGGCTATTTCCAACACACCCATTAATCAATTTTGCTTCCGTGAATCATTCTGGTTAGCACATCTCAGCTGGGACACTTTTGATCAAACTTTCACTATCTTTTGTTTCCAAGCTGTGGACCACAAACATCTTGGAGATTTATGCCTACCCCAATATGAAATATTGTCTCTGCCAGAGCTTGGGGACCTCCTGCAGGAGACTATTTCCATTAAAATTTTCCCAGTCCAGAAACAGACTCTGGGCACATCAATTCTATGGTTCTGGGACACTTATGAGAGCAGATTGGTAACTAACCTGTCTTGACAGAGAAACCATCCAGCAGCCTCTGGAGCTCCCATATATCTACTTTCAAGTGTTATTTCATTTTTAGCAGTCTCCTTTTTTTGTGCACACCCCCAGGAAGCAGAAACCCAAGTTGGAGAGCTGGGAATGCCTTGCTTCCCCCTCTAGTGAGTGCCTCATGGGCAGCAGGGACTGCCTGAGAAATGCCTCTCACCAGTGCAGTGTCGCAGACCTTGCAGGCTCACAGCAGTGACAAAATCTCCATCCCATTTTCCACAGGTAAGCAAGGACTCCCCAGCATTTTGAAGGACTCACGTCCAGCTCCCACTTCACTGACTGGCTCTGTGAATCCAAACCTCATGAGGTCCTTTGAAATTCCCACCTGTAAGAGGCACATTTTTGTGACTATTAATTAACCAAATGTCTTCCGTTTCAGAGGAATGCTCTTTTCATTTGCTTTGTATCATGGATTACACGAAGAATAGGCTGGGGCCTGTTTGAACAGACAGCAGCTCTGTGCCCTACACAAATAACCTGTTCTCAAATACTCATAGCTGCTTTCAAAGGCTGCACCCAGCAGTGCCAGCAGCAGGTATCCTGTTGGCTCCCCAGCCACAGCACAGGGCTGGAGAAATGCAGATGACATATTTCAAGGGGAAAAAGCTGCCCAGTCTATTCCCTCCATCCAAGGGAGTTCCTCTGGGCCAGTTTGAGCAAAATTGTTGTAAAAGCAAAGCCTGCTTTCTTCCCTGGTACTGCTATTTAAATTACTTCTATGGGATGCCAATGTCAGTCACTGAGTTTTAATATTACCACGGCAACATTACAGGAGAATGAGTGCTGAATCAATAAAAAAATTAAGGAAATACAGTTTTTATTACAGAGTGATATTTGCAATTGATCCCTCAGGCTTTCCAGTCACCTCAGTTTTGTTTTATGTGCCCATGGATGGAGCGTTGTTCAAAGCACTTTGAATGCAGGAACCAATCAGTCGTAATCTAATTTTAAATGGACCACAAGCAAACTGAGAAAATACAGACAGGCAGGGGCATCATGTTGACAGATGTGCCCATGGTATATTGGAACTCTGCTCTGCCTAACTAGGAGAAATACTCTCTGAAATTGCTTTATCTATGTATAATGCCAATAACAAGAACAATAGGGGGGAAAACTTGGTTTCTGCAGGGTTATGAAGAATAAATTTAAAGAAAAAAAATGTGAAAAGAAAAAATAATGTCATCTCTTCTTGGCTTCACTTGTAAAATGCTAAACTAACAGCCAGCAAGCATAGAATAAGCAGCATGGATGTTTTACTTGCTCAAGTTAACAAGAATTTCTCTCTGAGGCCAAAATCCAATTGTTCCTCCAACTCCTCAAGTGAAGTGGCTGCGATTTGCCTTGAGGAATTGTGGACGAACAAAGAGATTGCGATAATCAGCAGGTAGTTACACACAGCACTGTGTGCAGCTTTCTGCAACCTCACCTCACGCTGCAGCACTAATTAATTTCAGCAGCTTTCACCTGCTATTTGCAATTATGATTTCCTCTCTCATTTCTACCCCTGTGAGCTCTCACAGTTGACCCATCCATCCCCTGCTCCATCCTGCAGAGCTCCATGGGGCAGGTCCTTCAATCACAGCCTCCTGCCTGCTCCCAGAGCAGGGCACAGCAGCACTGTGCCAGCTCTGCTGCCACAGCCAAACCCTGACCCCCTGACCCCCCCAGGGCCTCAGTCTCAGCTCAATATTTGGGTACTTGAAGCTTCAGCCCCTGCTCGTTCCTCCAGGAGGGCTCATGGTCTCTGAGATGTCCACCTGCCAACCCATGGAGGTGGTTGGGCCACACAGCAGATATCAGCTCAACTTGAGCCAATTCAGATGGATTATCCAGATAATTGATTTAGCTGGATAATCCAGCTAATTTCAGCTGCTGGCCCTTCCTGAGTCAGCAGCTTTCATTGGTCCTTCACTGAATTTGCACCTTTTATGTCTTTATCACCCATGGCTGTAATTCCTACTCTGTCCAGACTCAAACAGCTGTATTTGCTTCCTAAACATAAAGAAAACAGAATTAAAGGCTTGTCTTTAAGACCCAGTTAGTATGGGATGCTACCATGGTGCATTAAGAGCTGTCCCTCTGAGACCCCTCCCAACCTACTGAAATACATCTACCATGGAAGGAGGAAGAAGTGACATTATCACAAGGGCTCAGCTTCAGGAAACACTTTTGAAACTGATATCTAACAGAAAAATGATCTAGCAGTTGCACTGAGGTGGTTCAGCAGTCAATCTCCCTGGATAAAAAAACAGATGAAGAGAACAAATCACCAACCTAAATATTCATCATGGATTCACCACTAGTAATCATGGGCACATTTCATTCTGCTTTGCAGATACCAGCTTGACCATTAATGCTGACTGTTGGTACTCTAGAAAACCAACAAGGCAAAATAGAAACTGAAAATGCTTTTCAGGCAAATAAACTCTGAGTGAATAATAATCAGGAGGCAAGAAAAACAAACAAACAACCCTTTCAACCATGAAAGAAGGTTTCTTTAGTTAAAAAGGAAAATATCCAATTAAAATGAAAGCTGTAAAAATAATTTTTAAGTTCAATTACAAGTGGAAAAGTCATGGCTATGATCTCAAGGTGCATATATCAGCAGCAAGGAAGAGCAGACAATATGAAAAAGGAACCGAAAGGTATCAATGTAAATTCTAAAACTGTAGAATAATAAAAATATGGAAATTTAATATAATAGCATGATATTAAACCCTAGCCAGGCTGCAAATTTCATAATAGATGAGGATGGAAAAATTGTCAGACATCATGTAGGAAACACAGAAATAAACTGCAAACATTTCTGTTCTGTACTTAAAATGGTGGAAAATTTGTTCATCTTTTACAGAGACATGGCAACAATTTCTATTTCAACAGTAACAGATTTTAAATAGACATCGAATGTAAACATTTAAGTATGAGATTGAAAAATTTGCTCTGTAGACTATCAAAATCATTGACAAAGATCCCCCTGGAACAGCCACCTTTTTCCTGAATCATCTGCATTCGGCGAGGAAACCTCAAAGGAACCTCAAGAAATTCAGGACCACCCCAATACTGAGCTAGTGTTGCAGGGTGACCACAGCACTCACCCTCCCTATATCCACAGGTTGGGTTCTCATCCCTGAGTGCCCTCCCCAGATCCATGGGAAAAGGCATCGCTATGTTATTTCTTGGCTTTGAAAACTCTTTGCTGTCAATTTGTTTGGTTTCCCTCTTCTCCAGCCCACCTTGGAGGATGCTGTTTGTTAAACTGATCCTACCTGAGAGAGATTGTGAATATATTTTGATCGGATTTGACTGTCACATTTAAACCTCACAGCCCTTGGGCTGGCCAGAAACATAAATATAATTAGTGGTGGTAAAAAACTGTTGCACTGCACTGACTCAATGCAAAATGCTCTTCAAGCAAACAGCTTGCCAAACAACTGCTTTCACTTTGCTTTCCTGCCCATCTTTGTGCAGCAGATGCTCTGCAGAGGAGAAGCTGTATCCCCTTCACCCAGAGCCTGAGTTTGACTTTTCTCCACGTTTGCCCTCTTGCTTAAGTTATGCCAGCCCATCTGCAGGCGAATCTAATCCTCTCGTTAGCCAGCAAGCGGTAGCTCAGCTCTGCTCTGCTGTGCTTCGCATTACACAGATCAGCCAAGTATTGATGCAACATCACTGAGGAGAATCTAGATTTTTTTTTTCCCTGTGCTTTCTTCTTTGGAAACTTAAAATACATGCTGGAAATAATTTCAAGGGCTGCTGAGCATTGCCACTGGGGGAATGCAAGGGGCTTTCAATACTAAGACTAAAAGACAGTTGGAAATTTGCAAGCGGTTGCCTTTGAAATTAGATTTTGAGGCTAAATTCAAAGAAGCTCATATAGCTTTTCCCAATCCCTCAAATACTCACAGCGCTTCTGGCAGAGGGTAACAAGAGCTCTTCACTCTCTCTAGGTCCAGCCCACCGTGTCTCATCTCAGAGCCTTGGCCCAACTGACCATCTCTGGGTGGGGCCAGCAGCAGCAGCAGCCAGAGGAGGCCAAATCAGCTCTGAAAATTCGCAGCAGTGACAGCAGAGCCACTCCGAGAGCAAGGCGCAGCCCACGTTTGCTCAATGTGCAAACCAAACTCCAAATTTCTTCCAAGCCAACTCACCATCAGAGGCAGGATGGTGAGGACTCACCAACCACATCTCCATCCCACCAGGTCCTGGATCACCAGAGACAACCTCCAGCCACCAGATGCTCGTGCAGGTCGTGTGGCGTTAATTTGCTATCTGTGTTTTGAAAGCTCCAAAGGAAGCCAGACCTGCCTCTGTTACACCCTTTTAATGATAAATCCTTTCACAAAGCATTGACATGCAAACTGGGCAAGGTAGACCCAAAATATTATAAATGCAACACTACAGCAGGGGAAAAAAAACAACCCAAGGAACTTGCTACAGTGCATAGAAGTCTACTGTGGCAGAAACAAAAAGTAAAGCTAGTTATCCTCAGCCCCAACTTCAAGTTCACACACTCCCTACAATCCATTTATCTGAATTTCCCAGTGCTCCTCAGCCTTCTAGCCACAGCAGCGCCTGTCTCCTGTTAAATAAAGGGAACCACCACTGCAGCAGAAGGGGAGCTGGTCAGAGCAGTCTTTGCCCAGCAAGTTGTGTTTCACTGTTGATACTAATTTCCATTCATATAATAGAGTTTTACATTATAAATTTCCACATTTCATCCTCCTGTAACCTGAACAGAGCCACATTTGCTTCCATGCCATCTCCACTTCCATGCAATGAGTGAAGGACATGTGCCAAGTCATCCTCATGGAGAGGTCACTTAATTTTGGTTTGTGAAGCCCAATCTCCTGCAATCTCCATAATTATCAATCAATACATAAATAGCAAAATTAAGTCCCATTATTCTCATTTACCACAAAATTAAATGAATTAATTAAACATGGGAAAAGTGCTGATGTCTGCCAAATCGTTATTTCCAACAGATAAAAACAAATTGAGGAATGATATGCAGACAGGAGAAGAAAATTAGCTTTCCATCCAGCAATGCAGTGAACTATTGCAAGGAAGACAGTAAATAACAATCAGTGGGCCAGACTTCTGCATCTGAACACTGGGACTAGATGAACACATTCTTTATTGTGGAGGAAAAAACCACTCTGAAACAATCCCCTTGTTTTTGTTTTTGCAGAACAGAAAAGGCCCTGGGGACTGGTAACAACAGGCTTCAGCAAGAATGGCTCTTTCAAACTCTGATTTGCAGAAGGACTGCTGCTCTGTAATTATTGTGAATGGTTTTTGCTAAACATCTCAGAGGAACAAAAGAGGGTGCAAACACTTGGAGACAAGTTGTGACCATTGGAAGTTTTTGCAGGTGGCTGAATAATAGTGGGGAGACAGACTTTCCAGGACTCATGGCTGGAAAAATAGGGAAAAATTGAACCAGAGCATTGAAGAATTTGAAAACTTCAGCGTCTTCTCCTGTCCTAATGAAGATGCATCAACAGGCTGGTTCTGAAGTTACAGTCGTAAGACAAATGCATCACTGCAAGCAGTGTTTGAAAGACACTTGCAATTACAGCTGCTCTGGAACAATGAAATATATACTGTTCCTTAAATAAACTGAAAAAATGATAACCTCTTTTAACTGTCGTGGTGTAGTAGAGAGATCTTCATATCTTCCTTAATGAGATTTTTATTGCCAGTGTAAATTTGTCTTGAACTGAATTTTTGTCTTGGGAACTCTGAATTATGTTATACCAAGTTGTTCCTGGTAAGCATGCAGGCTTGCACACATTTTTTTGCTGTGAAAATGGCTCCTTCTGGCAAACTGAAAGCAATTGAAGCTTAATTTAATTAGCTGCCTTCTGTAAATATGCCATTATTCTTCTAGCTCAGCGCTGGAGTTATATTTACAAAGGGAACAGATAGCAATAATTATTTTGGGCCGTAGTTAGTCAGTATTAGTTAATGCCTGAGAGTAATTGAGAGGAAATTAAGACAAGTGTAGTCTTTGGAGGGGAAAAAAAGTATATATCAGTCTACAGCAGTACAGACACTGCACCTGTGTGCTCCTTCTTGGGCTGCAATACAGAGAAAGTTTTGGCTAAAAAAAGCAAACATGTACTCTGTGCTCTGGAACCAAAGGGTGACAATAATCACTTTACACTTTCAGTCATTCAAAATTTGGCGAAGGTCTGAAACCACTCTTACCAACCACCTTCTCTGAGTTTCTTTTGCTTCTGAAATTAGAGCGCCACGATCAGCCACTGCTGTACTCTGCTCACCGAGGAAAGGAGCCCAGAGCCAAGCAGCTCAGAGAGCTGCAGGGGATCCACAGCTGGAGGGGCACAAGTTGCTTGGAAAGGTTTTGCAGATGGTGTTCAGGAGTCCTTACATGGCTCAGTCCTGTTTCAAGGACATTTTCCTGCATCTCTGAAATAAGCTAATACTTTCCAGCGCCCACATTAATAGGATTCTTCAAACTAAGCAACTGCCCCATAGTCCTTTACATCGCTCTGGATCTGTTATTCAAATTAACCCCCAGAACATATTAGTTTAATTGCATCACTATGTAGATGCTTCTATTTAAAATTAAAGAGGCCTTAATTCAATTTACCTTAATCCACTTTCAAAGTAAATTATAGCAAATGAAGAGTTTGCTAATTCTGAATGATTGTTCACACTCAGGTTAAATGCAGTTTAACTAACTCTCCTTAAATGTATGTGTCTACTTAATTTTCATTACTTTCTCTTCATGTCACCACAACACAAGCCCCTTTAGGCTTGCAACTGTCAAACTATACATGTAATATCAAAATTAATTATTCAGATATTACATTTCTTTACATAACAAAAATTCTTGAATAAATGTATGGGAAATTTTTTGCACATGGGTTAACAAATTGGGCCCTCTGTTTCCATGCTGGAAGTAGTTGTTTAATGCAAGTTGTAGGGTAAGGATGGTTTGGGGTTAGCTTATTGCACTGAGCAAGAGAAGATAGTGTTTTGAGATTCACATTTCCAACAAAAGCTCTCCCTGTCACAGCGGACAGCCCCAGTGGGTATGTGAGAGCTGAGGAACGTGCCCAGGCCATCAACATCATCCTCGCTGGGATCCTGCACTGACACTGCTGTGCTGAATGGCTGCTGGCTCCAGGGCTCACTCACTCGCTGTGCTGCCTCCCGTGATGGAGAAACTCCCTCCCTGCTCCTCGGTTTGCTCTGAGGCAGGGCAGGAAACGCTTCATTTTGCCTGCTGAATGCCCATCCAGGCTGTGGGCTCAGGACACCAGGGCTCCCAGCGCCCAAATGCACAGCTGCCCACAGCCTTCCCTGAAACTCGCCCTGAAATCAGGGGGTTCTCCCTGCACTTCATGGCTGGATAATCAGCAGCTCTGTAAGAAAGTGCACAAAGCCACCTCATCTCAGGGGGCAAGTTAGTGGGGTTTGAGTGGCAAGGCACTGACAAGCAAGAAAGTACCCAAACTCCACCAGTGCTCCTGACTCCTCTGCTATTTCCATGCCACACAGAGCTCCACAGCAAATCCAAGGACCCCAGGGCACCTTTTCAACATGTAACAAATTCAGCCATTATGCAAATGAAATGCTAAAATTGTTCTTTTGTTCCTCCAAGGTATTAGCACTACTAATGCAAGGTGCACAAACTTCATAATCAAGTAAAATATTATCTTGTGGCACTTGCAAAGTGAGGTGCACAAACTTCATAATCAAGTAAAATATTATCTTGTGGTACTTGCAAAGTGCCAGAAGTTTATTGACTGTGTCTCCAGGAGACCAGCAATACTCATGGAGCTTTAGATGTCCTTTAGCCAAAGTTCAGACGAAAAATGTTTTCATAATTTAAAATTCTGTTATAAGGTGGGATAGGAAATGGCATGCACCTGGCATGCAGCTACTTAGAAATGAAGAGTTAGTACAATAACAATAAAAAAAGATCTAGTGTATCTGAGCACACATGGTTTCTCCTTTGTATAACTTATGATTTCAGAGCACCCTGCCAAAGCTAAGCTGAACTATGAATACCAACTATTTTAGTCTCCAAGAGTTATAGTGCAGGAAATTCACATCTCTGTATTCTTTCCCGTAGCTGTCACTCAGGCTGCTCCTTGTGAAAGACCTGAATTCAAAAGGCAGCTTTGGACATTAATTTGACAGCAGATGGATCAGATAGATTGGCCCCCCATCTCAGCAGCACAAAGCTGGAATACATTGCTGCCATGCATGCTGAATTGCTGCAGTGCCTGGCTGCACAGCAGTCCCCCTTTGCCATGCACAGTGGCACCACTGCTCCATGGGCTGGGGATCCATGGGTCTGTCCCAGGGCACTGCAGACCCACAGGCTCCCACAGACAGATTCACTCTGATGGGCACAGCAGCAGAGCCATGGGAAACCAGGGGGAAGCACCACTTTCACATAAACCCACATCAGACGACAGAGAACTGCTCTGAACCAAGCCTCATCTGCTCTCACGGCTTCCAACTGCTGGCAAAGTTGATAAAATATCCAAGACAGATACTCAGAGAAACATCTGATACTCTGACTGGACCATTTCTCACAGAAAATACATCCATCACACCGAGAACTCCACTAATTTAAGTTCTTTCCCTGTACCCAGTTTCAAACAGAGCACTCAATAATGAAATGGAGTGCTAGGGCTGTACTCAGCAAAGCAGCTCTGAACAATGTCCTCAACACTGACCCGAGTATACACCATGCCAAAATGCTCCAGTCCACCAGGCACATTTGGAGCTTTGGCTCTAACATCAGCAAAACCCTGTTGAGAGCAGGTGTAAGATATTTTAGCACTGGGACAGGAGATGCAGAGATAGTCCCAGAGTGCAGCAGGAGGAAGGCAATCGAGTCATTCCTGATGTGCAGCGTTGCTCAGACTGGGTGAGACTCTGAAGAGGAGCAGGTGCTCAAGAATGGAGCTCTGGATCCAAATGAGACCCCTGAAGATGGCAGACACAGATCACAGCTCCTGGGAAGATCACGGGCAGCAGGGGGTGTGGATGAGGTTAAGGGGCTGGAACAGCAGAAAGATAATGGGTTAAGATTTCCAGAGGGAGGCGAGGACAGAGGACAGAGTGGCTTTCAAAGTCAGAAGCATTGGCTTGACGGAAAGGCAAAAAAGGGTTCAGAGCAGGCAGTGGTTGAACCAGATGCAGCAGAAACATGAGCTCAACCTCTCTGCCCAGAGCCTTGAAACAGCAGCAGCCAGAGATCCTGGGAGCTGCCGCTTACTCCTCCCAGCTCAGCAGTAGCTCTTCCCAAGCAATGCAACCACAAGAAATGCTTTTTTCTACACCTCAGAGTAATTCCAAATGGAGCATTAAATGTTTTTAACACAGGAATAAGCAGGAGTGGACTGTGAAGGACTCCTTGGGCAGTGAGTCTGGGCTTCTGCAGGACTTACCCTCATAATCCCTTTCACACCCTGAGGACGCTGCTTTAAAAAGACAGCTTTGGTTTTTGCCTGATGCTCCTACTGAGCCATTGTCCCAGAATTGCCCTGACCAGACATGAAGGAGCTTCTAGCATCCTAAATTAATTCAGGACAAGTCTATCCCTCTTTGTTCTCCTGCTAGTATTATCCTCAGCTGAAACAGCTCTTCCCCACCCGCTTGGGCTTTTGCCCCTTGATGTGCTCACAGACAGAAAACTAATCCCTTCTCAGCTTTTGTTTTTCTTGGCTAAGGAGGTCAAACTGAAGTTTAAATCTATTTGTTAGCTAAGATTTTGTAGCAGTTCCCATTATTTTTTAAAGAGAGTTGAAATTATGTGAAAGGGACCACTGCTTTTCTCCTGCTACAGGCACAAAACTAGAATTATAAACACCAGGCAAATGAAATGCACACAGGATGGTTAACAGAACAATCCAAATCTCAATTCGACTGCTTACCTTGGGTAACCAGGTAGGATGGTTGAAAAGAAGCCAAATTTAGCCCTCCTGAAATGGAGGGAAGCCTGCCAAACAGACATACCTCACTAATGTAAAATACCTGTGTTCAGAGGAAGCTATTTACATTCCTGTTAGGTCTGCTTCGCAGCTATAAACTCATAATGCTTTTGAAATGCAGCAGAATTAGCATTGAACACTCTGTGTCTTGTACCCAGAGACAGACAAACTGACAGCAGGATGCTGTAGAGGGAGAGCACAGCAGTGCAGTCTCAGAGGGGAAAATTAGGAGAAGTCCAAAGGAAATACCCTGCAGCAAGGGAGCCTGGAAGAGAGGAGGGCACAGCACAGCAAGGCACAGTGTCCAGAGGCAGCTGGAAGATGATGCTACTGCCCCATCAGTGAAGTTTAGAGAGAAATGAGAAAACCTACAAAGGCTAGATTCACATCAGCTTGCAGGGGCCAAATGCTGCCCTCTTTTATTCCAAACTTACCTGGGTGCAACAACCATTCTGATGAGCAGCAGGTAGCTCAGGGCAGGCACAGCCATGAGTACATATTTGGAGCAGGACTGTGCTTTGCGTGGCAGGAGAGTTTTTTCGGTAGCACAGATGAAAATACGCCATTAGTCATGTTACGCCACTCAGCACTGCCATATATAAAAATATTTTTTGAATATACAATTCACTATAAAAAGAGCTGAGTACATTTCTCTATCACAGCAAGGAAAAAAATATAGGTAGTTAGGTTTAAAGGAGAAGAAAGCATATGCCCTGCTTTCTGACCCTGGTTTTTGTTTATTGTTTGGATCCTATGCTGTATTTTTCTCGTTTTCTCCTTCAATTATTTATTAAGAAAAAGAAGAGATGGAGAAGGGCTCTCTGTTCTTGTTTGTGCCAGTGCTCATGGCTGCTGCTGTGGGAATACTGCTAACGGCAGCTACTAGTGTTTTATTAAAAATAATAAAGTATATTGTTATCATAAAATAGCAATGTGATCAAAAGGATTATTCCGTTATGCCCTTGTCTAAGTTTCAACTGTAAATTAGAGCTCAGGTAAAAGCAATCTACAGTAGAGTATATAAAGTTGGGAAATTATAATGTATTTCTATACAAACTCTTCTGTTAATCAGATATATCTATTAAAAAGCACTCCCCTCACAGAAAACGGGAATCTCACGTATATTTTTTTAATACTGAAGCTTTTATTCTGTGTTTTATAGATGCAGAGGGGCCGATCAGCTCAACTCCATTGATTTTGATAGCGCTGCTCTGGACGCAGCCCCGCTCCCCCCGAACCGAGAGACAAAGCCACCCCCGCCAGCACCCTGAGAACAGGGACACTGCTCCATCTGCTGGGCTCCCGCACCAGGACAGGACAGGGGGAGGAACACTGAGTGTGAGCGACAAACCCGAGCCATATCCACACTGGCACTGGGGCACTAAACCCCTCGGGTCAGCCAGAGCACAGCGCGGTGTGTGAGCTCCCGAAACAGGAGCCGCGCTCTCCCTCTCGCTGGGATGCAAACCGCGGCTGCACAGGCAGAAGGGACTGCACACAAACACTCCTCACACACATCAATCATCCTTCCCAACTCCTGCACGGTGCCCGTGTGAGCTCGCACACCTTTGCCGATGCTCCCGAGGCACATTCCAGGCTCCCACAACTGCTGCGAATCACAGCCCCTCTGCCACAAGCCCTGCTCTGACCATCCCCTTTGGCTAAAGCATCGTTTCTTGGTGGCACATAAATCTTGTTTTTATTTTCAGCCCACAGCATCGATAGTTCTCAACTATTACCAGTGACTCTCTTCCACTGCCTGCTCTCTTTGCTGGCTTCTTATATATACACACAGTAAACTGCACAGTCAAAACAGACCTCAGGCACAACCAAACACATCTTCCAGCACTTGGTCTCCCAAATGCAGGTGGGCAGGATCTCTCCCTGCCCCCTACACACTCATACTCCTTCAGAAGCAAGTGCGAGTTAGATGAATAAAATGGTGTCTTTCCCCTGCAACATAACATGGCTTTGCATTGAAACAATCTGTTTAAAACCTCTTATTTTAAAAAAAGTCCTGGTCTTGATTATTATTCAGAGTATATTCAACGATTCCAGTTAAAAAAAAAAAAAAAAAAGAGACATTTGCATTTAACTTCTCTTTTTATTGTGCTTTATTCTCTTCCTGCATTTCTAAGAGCTCAACCAATGCAAAATATAGGAACTGACTTCCTGACTTCGTTTTTACTTTTTAACATATCACCTCAGAGTCAATTCACTTCAGGGTCCTTTTTCATTGACAGAAAGCACCAACATAGGGATTGCAAATACTGCAAGGTGATGTTCATTTATGCAAAAAATGTTCTGCTGAAAATAAAGAAGCAAAAGACTGTAATTTATGGAGGTGCTTTTATTAACCCAGCAGCTAGCAGAGGTTGAGAACAGTACCAAAACAGAGTGTGTGACCTGGTAACCGATCTGTAACACTCAGTGGATGGTTATAAATTCAGAAGTTTGGCATAAGAATATTGCCAGACAATTTTTTGGGGAGGAATGCAGGAAGCATTTGCAGAAGCCTCTGCTGCTCACCTTAAGCCAGGTCAGGCTGCAGGTGAGCAGTGAGCACTGCCTGTCACAGCACCAGCAAACAGAGATTATCTGGGAGCACACAGAGCCACAGGAGCAGGATAACAGGTGGCAAGTGAAGGGAGCTCCAAGATGATGAAGTGGACGGGGTTTATGCATCCAGGATGCATAGTAAAGCAGCAGTCTTATCCCCTAGCATTAAGCATTATATTGATGGAGTGACTTTTTGGTCAGAAGCCATCTGCTGTTTCCAGGGGTAGGAGTCTAAAAGAATTTGCAAAGCTGGCTATCAAAAAGGGAAAAGTTTTATACAGCTGTGGGTGTTTTCATGAGGCACCAGACCAGCAACAACATGGAAGAACAAAATAAAACCATTTCTGAAACAAGTGCACGAGGCACCTCCTAGCTGAGGCCCCAGGGTGACAGGGAGTGACATTTGCCAGTGTCAGCTGCCCTTTGAGGTGCAGGAGGCTTCTGACCACGCTTTGGTAGCTAGACTTTCTGGCATCCCTGGAGTGTCACAGCCCATTTAACTGCGCAAGAAGTGCCCAGCCAAGGATGGACAGTCAGGACCAAAGCACACCCTGAAGCAAATGCCATGACCACATGCTCGGGGCATTTATTTGCTCCTCTCCACACTCTCATTCCCACCTGTGCAGAATAAACAGCAACATTTAAAAATGAAATGGAGGCTTTTGGAGCTGACAGTGTAAGATAAGAGCCCAAGTCACTGGTGAGAAGATGGGCAGCCTTTCAAATTTTCAAGCAGGTCAAGGCAGGGGCAGAGGGAGGGACAGGACAGGATGGCAGGAGCAGCCAGGACTGCTCCTCTGCTGTCACTCCTCTGGCACAAAGCAGCCAAATCCCTTCAGTTGTCAAATGTGCACTATGCTATTGTTAATGATGCTATTACTTACCATATGTTTAGCAGTATGGCTGGATTTATTCAGCTTATTCAAATATGGGATTGAACATTTTGGTGCAGCAAGCGGCCTCAGGCTCAGGAG
Source organism: Acanthiza pusilla (assembly GCA_036630365.1). Lineage (NCBI taxonomy): Eukaryota > Metazoa > Chordata > Aves > Passeriformes > Acanthizidae > Acanthiza > Acanthiza pusilla. The sequence goes on from JAXCHO010000001.1 coordinate 8,618,414, forward strand.
GGGTTGAACTATGGGAGAAAGCAAAAGCTAATGCAGAGGAGGAAAAATGTTAGTTACTTAACAAGGTCAATAGCATAAATTCTTATTTTGTTTACTTCAGAGAGCACAGAAGCCAGTGTTTACACCCTGTTTCTGTTAATTACTTTCAGAGTAGGCTGTGAAATCATTTACTCTCCATGTAAAATTGTGCTTTATGCTGCTAAAAAGATCTTCCAGCCATTTCACCCAGAAATGACTACACTCTGCAGAAAGATAAACTGATTCTTTTGTAGATAGGGTCAAGCTATGATATTCGGAGCCACTACTTGCAGGACCTGGAACATTGGCTCAGCCACTTGAAAAAGCAAAATGTTATTTCTGAAATTTAGATTCAGATTCAGCTTTCAAACCTGTCCAAGGATTTGGGTTAACCCAAGAGAAGACTCTGTTAAGAGCTGGCTTCCCTGGGTTTATCTCTTAATCATAAATGCTCCCATCAATTTCATATATAAACCTGTGTTCTTCATGTTCAAAAGGAAGGCTTGATAATCACTGAAAGTAGCATAATATTCCAGAAGGTGTGGAAATAAAGTCTTAGGAAAAATCAAATTTATTTAAAAGATTAATAAACCGACTCCCTGTCTTGCTTCCCTTTGCCTTGCTGCCATGAAACAGATATCCCCAGCAGATATCCCCACCATGTATCTTACCCATATAACGTAACCATTGGATATACCCAGTGCAACCAGTTTAATTACAAAGATCTTCCTATTACCAGAACTTATTCTGGTATTCCCACCTTAGAATATCCTGCAGAGTTGGCTGCTTTTAAAATGCAGCACAGTGACCTTTTTTATACCCCTGCCAGTGCCATATTCTGGCTCTTCTTTGATATATCCAAGCACAGTTCTAAATCCATCACCAGCTCAAATTCATATTTTTATTCTGGCAGGCCTGCTGACAAGAGTTGACAGAAAGGAAACACCATCCAAAATTATCTTAAAAATCCCACTTTACTGGAAGTCCTGAATAAAACTAGTAAAACACAGAGCTGGTATAAAATGCAAATGGTACCAGCTGAATTGCAGTTTGATTGGATCACGTAGTGAAGAGCAAAGAAACAGAAAAGCTGCAGAATAGTAACTGCAACCATATTATTTTTCAAAGGATCAAGCAACCTTGGAAGACCTCTTCAGCTATTTAAAATCAAATATTCTTCCAGATATTAACTTATCTCAATATAAACTGTACTAGTTCGATGCCCACGAACTGCGCCTTCACTGCCCATGGTTTCCAAGGAACAGATATGGCAGTAATTAGTGGGCATAAAAATCAATTCTGATGACTCAAAAGACAATCTGTGATTGTGGAAGTGACTGTGCCCAGAATAACAAGGAATGCACTTTGCATTCAGAACAAGACAGGCTCTTCCTTTGACCACAACCACACTTACATGACACTTGTTCAAGCCAAACAAGAGGGAGCTCTGAACCTGGCCACTACATGAACTACCAGGTGAACCACCATTCCTGAAGGAGTGAAAATGCTTCCCGAAATCTGTGCTGCAACACCAGCTCCTTGCCTGGCTTGCATGAAACTACAGAGCTCTGCCTTAACATCCAAGGCTGTCCCAAGTCGCACTTTCCTGCAGCATCCGACGTGGTGCTCTTGGAGCAGGCCACATTTCTGCAGGAGCAAGGAGATGAAGATATGGCCCTCAATCCCTCTAATCCTGTGTTTGCTTCTGCTGAAAGAGTGCAATAGGTCCTTACTTGCCTGCCAGTGCACTGACAAAACAGGGAATTGAACACTCATCTCATGCAGAGCACCAATCCAAACCCATTCCAGTTACAGCTCTGGGAACACGATATCCCAACACACACTAGATAATAGAGGGGTATTTCATACCTCATTTTAGTGCATCTTCAAAGCAGAAAGCCCATCAGCTTCTTCGAGACTAAAAGGTATTTGGCAGAGAAGAGTAGCCATAAAAAAAATTTGCAACAAAAAGAGTGAACAAAACCAGCAAGTTTCTCCTGCAAACAGCATCACGTGCTCCCCGTAGATAGCACTGTAATTTACCCAAAGCATCACCAGCCTGGCTGAGAGGCTCCTATTTTACAAGAACACACTACACAGGCAACCCCAAGGGGCACCTAATCAATGGATAATACAGGGATGATTCTTGCAGTGCCAGGTCTTCGTTAAAACAGAAAATGTGTCTTTTCCAGAATGGCTGCAAGGCCAAGGTGCTTTGTAGCACATACAAAACAATGCTATGAGCAAATACAGCCCAATCATTTGCAAAAAAACAGCTCATCAGTAGCTGCTTTCATTACTTTTACCTTTGCACACAATGCTGCAGATGCGGGGTCGCAAGTACAATGCCAAATAACAGGGAAGCAAAAACCTCAGCCCATTTGTAATTCTATTTGCAACAGCAAAACCTGCTCAGGGGGACCATGATAGGAGCTGGCAGCCTGTTTTCAGTGCCCCAGTGCTGCTGGCACATCCCTCCTGGGCCAGCAGGGCCAGTCCCAGCTGTGCAGCCCAGCCCCTGACAGCACCACTGCCCCACACTGCTCCAAGCACAGCCCCACTTCCATCACAGCTGCGGTGTAAAGGATTAACAGCACAGAGAAATCTCAGGCCAAGGGTATCAAAACAAGCAGAGAAAAAGAAAACTTCTGGTCTTATGGAACATGGAAAATACAGTGCTACATGTAAAAACAAATTTTGACAAGATATTTCCTTTGGGTCAAGATCTAGGGCCTGGCTTAGTGAAGTAAAACCACAAGGAAAGAACGGTAACAGATGCAAAAGCATCTGGGACTGAAAAGGAAAATATAATAATAAAAAAAATTTCAGCCCTTAAAGTAGAAAGTTAATAGTAGCAGGCTGTTCTTTAGCACAAATATTGCTTTGATCTGTCATAGCTCTGCCTATGGGTGTGCTATCTCAGGCATTTCAAAGAAATCTCTTATCATTGTGTACCTGCCTCAGAGAAATCATACCACTGAAGGAACAAAAAGGTTGATTGTTATTTTAATTGAATTTGTTTTCAATTTATTTTCAAGCTGTCTGGGGGAAACCTTTTACACGTGCATTGTTTGATTTGTTTTTAACTTCGGTTCCATTATCCTAATAATGAAGCTTTTAAGGCATTTTAAGAAGCCTGTTTGTCCAAAAAGTTACTTGCATTGATCAGATCAATACCTACATAAGCGCCTGAAAGCAGAAAATAATTATGGATTTTAAAAAGCCAGCATTATTTTACAGAACTTGGGTTTTGTTGTGAATTCAGACGCTCAGCATGAACCGCTGGCTTGATCTCTGCCAACACACACATCCATGAGCTAATGTGCCAGGGGATTATTTTCCAGCATCCCTTAATGCAGGCTACCTGCATGTGGTCTCTTTCTCAAAGGTGCTGAACATTTTCAGCTCATGCTGCTCCTGGTGTTAAGCTCCAGGCCAAACCAGGACAGAAGGAATCCTTGAATGAGATTAGCAGTAAAGCCAGGATTTGTGCTACAATAGGTTAATTAGTTTTCCAGGTAGTTAGCTAATAGTTCTTTTCAATTTTATAACAAACCAGAGTCGCAGGAGCTGTGCAGCTGCAGGAAAGGGCACTGCACACGGAAAGGGCTGTGGGGCAGCTCTGCCCTTCTTCTGCAGCTCCCGCTGACACCGTGGGCTTTGGGATGAGGCCCTGAACCGCAGCAGCTCTTCTTCCCACACAAGCCCTTTATGCTGCGCTGAGAGCATGAAAGGATTGTGTAATCCCCTGCTCAGGGCAGCAGCACCTCCCCACTGCCCTTCACACCCAGACCTGCGCTCTGCCGTCTGCACCTTTCTGCAAACCTGTTCCTCCCGCGAGCCCAGCTGGAGCTGTGGCGCGATGGCAGCTCCCGCACTGCCCACCTCCCTCCCACTCTAATGGATCAATCAGGCAAAACATCCTACTGCACAAGAAATCGAGAGGCTTTTGTGTTAAGACAAAAAGGTTTTAAAGTTACCTTTTCACTTCCGAGCTTTCTTCTCCAGGTGATACATGTTTCATTTTTTAAAGATGTTTGGAGTCTTTTAACACTTAGAACTAGTTTTCATTAATAATGAAGGAGTTGGAGCCAATCTTCTAATGATCCCTTCCTTTAGTGCAGCTTTATCTCAGTTAATAGCTGAGTTTGCCTGTGCTGCCTGATGCAATAGCAGTGGCTTATCCCAAGCACTTATATTCACTTTTTACATTTATGAATGAAATTCATTATTTCTTTTCCATAGTAGTAAAACAGTGGGGTGGCATTAGACAGACAGGTCTCATTTTATGTTATTATTCCAGTGGAGATCTATTAATTTTTCTGAATAAGAAATTTCTTGAAGAGCAGAAATGAAAGGACAAAAAAGACTTGTAATGAGTTGTTTCTGTCACTTTCTTCCCTTTCGTCTCGCCCCAAAAAGGAAACAAACTGTCAGCACCATTAATTTTTAAAATACCATTTTAAAATTAAATATTGAGCTTGGTTTGAAAAAGACAGGACAGTTTTAAAAATTAAAGCCCTAGAACTAAACTAAGTACTTTTTCAGAGTATGGAATATTTCTTTTTGGCTACTTAAACTATGGCTGCTCATTCCACCTAGCCAATTTTTCATTTTTACTACAGATCCAAAACATCCACGATTTACTCAGCATTATGTTCACCTAGAGCAGCAAACCAGAAGCTTTAATAATCCGAAGAGGAATGTATTTAATGTAAGGTCCTTAGGGAAGCACCTGCCATTAGTCACATGTTTGTTCAGCATAAAGTTCAGGTCTCAGTTCCCTGTGAGCCCACACTGCCGTGTGTGTGAGAAGAACTCCTCATGGCTGTGGGATTCATCAAACAGGCTGGGCACTAAAGCAGGAATGCTAATGTGGGGACCCCAGGCCAAATTTAAACCTGGGGAATGACACCAAGAAAGTTCATTTGAAGACAGGGGGATCTCTCAGAGCTGCAATAGTGCTGTTTTAAAGTCATGCCAAGGAGTGACCACAGTTCATGTTTTGCATGCAGTGGGAGGGGTGAAGCCATAGCTGCCTGCCCAGTTCCCAGGGCAGGTCTCACATGTCTGCCCTGGGCATGGCACACCAAAAACAGCTCCAGCCTCATTTGTTACAGGATTTTCATATCTCCTCATGAAAGCAGCAAGCTGAGGAGTGTGATACTGTGTCCTTAGTTTGCACCAGCCCTACCTGTATCAAGGAGCTGTTCAGGCAGTCCCACTGAGATGGATAAATGCGTCAGGAGATATTAAATAAGCAGGAGGGAGCCTGCAGGCCCAGAGCAAACACCACTGTCACAGGAGTGTCTCTGGAAGAGGAAACCTCTGCTGCTGGACCTGAGAGAGTAACTCCATGGCCCAGCATCAGCCCTGTGCCAGCCTGCTGCTGGCAAGGCCAATCTCTGCCAGGGTGGGTCAGTGGGGCTGGGGACAGCAGCAGGCAGAGGATGGAGCCCTGCCATCCTCACACACGGCTGGGGCACAGAGCTGTGCCCTGCAGCTCTCTGAGGACCCTGTGCTATACCCCAAGGCTTTGCTGGACCCCAGACTGAGGGCCTGGCCGGCCAAAACCACCACAGACAGCCATGAGCTCTGGTGATTATTCCACTGGGTAATGTCCATGCTCCTCCAGCTAGAAAACTTTCACCACTCCACTCGTCCCTCACTGCTAGCAGCCAACAAAGCAGGATGGACACGAGGCTCTGCCTTCACTCCCATCCTTGTGCCCAGGGCACAGTCCCAGGCCTCGCTGGAGTCAGGAGCAGCACACCTGCATGGCCACTGTCCTCATGGACTGCTGATTTAGGTGCCACCACATTGCCCTCCCACTTCAGCTTTAATTTCTGTTCCCTGCCGCTCTCAGCAGTGAACAATGATGCATTACAGTTTTCAGGTGCCTAAGGCTCGCAGAGCTTTCTCGATATAATCAGCAGAGAAGAAGGATTTTGCATCGAAAGCCAGTGCCAACATCCCTGCAGTGATAACCATCCCCGTATAATTAAAATGAACATTTCACAAAATGTCATCTCCAAGCAGCATATTTTAGATTTTAAAAAAAAATAAAAAAACATTTCCAAGATCAAAAGAAGAGAATTATAATTGGAAAAGGGTGGAGGTGGGGGAGGACAGTGTGACAGCCCCAAGAAGTATTACTATTATTATGAGGAAAAGTTTGCTAAAATGCCAACTGCTCGCCCACAGTCAAAGGAAGCACCAGTTTACTTGTTAATCGCCTTAATTAATTAACTGGCATTGTCCTGGATTTCCTGAAGCTGGGTTTACTGTGGGAATCAATTTTAAAGAGCTTCCAGAAAGAAAATTTAAATTTCTGTTTAAAGACTTTACAGATTAGTAAACAAGAGCCTGCTTCCAAACCATTTGGACAAAACCACAGCCATGATTTATGGAGACAAAGTCTTTTCTCCCATAGAGTCTGTTGTGATCAGCTATATTGACCTACTGCACAGCACAAACTTCCCTGAATTAATCCCTCTTTTGAACTACAGCAGCTCTTTCAGAAAAACACCCCATCCTGATTATAAAACTGGCAGTGAATCAGAAGCCAGTGTCATCGGGGTGTGCTGTAGCAGGGGATCCCACTGAGAGCCCTGCTCCTTTCTGCCACTGATTTGTTCAGTTCCATACTCCACCCACCGCTGGCCTTCCCTTCTGCTGGATCAAGGGCAATTTGGCAAGGCCTTGTTCCCCGTACAAGAACTTACAGATGGTGAGTGAGTTTTCATTACTAGGGCTGTGATCTTCCAGACTTTCTCAATTAAATGGGAATGAAAACAGGCCATGAGCTTCCTCATGGCCCTCTGAGGCTATTCCAGTTCTTATTGTGCTTTTCAAGCCCAGGACGTAGTTGCACCCAGTGACAGATATTAGGGCAGCAGCATCTTCCTGAGTCCTTGTACACAATTATCTGCTCTGTAACTTCTGACCACAACATTGCATTAGACTTTCTCCCATCCCACAGATTATCCAACTTGTGCTCTAAATATTACTTTAATCACTGTTTCCAGGGCTAGCAATTCTCACTCTGTAAACCTGACTACAGACCCCTCCTCTTTGGCTGTGGTAAAACAGATCCTAAAGTTATCTGTTACATGAAACAGTCACTAGGAAGCACACACACACACACACGTTTTCACATATTGAACTCAAGTTTTCTCTTCCTCAGTTCACCAGGGCCCTTTCTTTCCTGGAGTTCTGCAGAAAACTCTGGTGTGGGGTAGTACCCACCTTACTGCAGGCTTAACCTATCAAGGCCCATAACCCAAAAATCACCCTTAGAGTGAAAAAGGAGTGAAAAAGGTGCTTTTAGGATTCATTTCATCTCACCTCTCTTACACATGTATTTTTTGGATGATAAATAACATCTCTAAAGTACCAGTTTCCTTTCATTAACTGTAGTAGAAACTACATGTGTCCAAACTACACCTACATCAGGTTAGGTGAATCTCAGCCTTTGAAGCTAAATAAAACAGTGCAGATAAAAAAAGCATAATATGTATGACCTTATTAAAGTGTTCCAGTAGTAAACCACCCATCACATAAATATGGAAGTGCATACTTCTTTAAATAATGTATTTTAAGTGCTGATTTCGATGTCAGATTCTGCTCTTACATGCCTCTAACAAGACAAGAGGGAGTAAGGAGCTCTCCCAGCTCAGCCCTTGTAAAGAATAGCTGGATGGAACCTGCCCCTCCCAAGAAGAGGCCCACAGAGATGGCTATTTTGTTCTCCAACATGGTCAGCAGCACAAAGTGGGGTGGGGAATGTATCCCTCTCACCTGTATATTAACATCACAGTCATTTTCTGCCTAGAGGTGCAGGATCACAGTCTAGCAACATTTCTCTTCTCCATTTTGTGGAATGGCTCATTTAACAATGACAAAATTTTCCTTGAGAAAACTATATTCTGTGGAGGAAGGACCAACAAATCTTCAAAAAGTTTTAAAGAGAAAACTGAATGGAAGGCACACACAGCCATTTTTCATCTGTTTTTCCTAATGTGCAAATACAACAGTTCCCACTCCTCCTGACAGGAGGAGAGGAGCAACTAATGGAGCAATGCTGATCTCCTAAAAACAGAGAACATCTTAGAAAAATGAAATGGAAGAGGTGTGCTGCAGCCTGCCTGCCATGCTGATGGATTACACCAGGGTGCTTACCCTGCCAGGCAGCTACAGGAGCTGAAAAGAAAGTGGTGAGAGCTGCTGTAAGAAAGAGGTAGAATTTGCATAAATTCGTGTATGTCTCAGCCCCTGAACATGCACTTCCTTGTAGGACTGAGAGCAAGAGCTGTCCAGGTATTGGTGTTAGGTCTGGTGTGAAATGTGTCCTCTGGCACTGAATAGGGGCATTTACATAAGGAAGGAAAGTGTTGAAGTTTCTGTTGCATTGTTCATCAGCTGCAGAGAAATTTGGTGAGACCTGGTCAGGGACAACAGACAGACTGGGAAATGGAGAGAAGGGAACAGGGACATGGCCAGTAGAGGGTTGGCCTACATTTTAAATCAGCTTGTCATCCAACTGCCTCACTCACCTTAGCAAGGACTCCTTTCTCAGCACAGCTCTGTTACCCCTGTCTGACTGTGAAATCCTCTCGAGGAAGCTCTCTGAGCTGGAGCTGGTCTCATGGCAGTGGGGAGAGCCTGGAACACGGCACTATGGATGCAGGGCAAGGAGCTGTGTGCTGCCAGGGGCTGCCCACACACCGGCAGTGGGGCAAGGCTGTGAAATGCTGTACTTTGGTGTCTGTGGCCCATCTGGAGCTGCAGCAGCCCTGGAACAGCTGGACAGGCTTCAATCTGCACCCACCAAACCTCACAGCAACCTCACCCCCCAAGCAGACAAACTGGCCACTGCCATGGCCACTTCTCTGAATATCCAGCATTGGCTATTTCCAGGAGAAAACCTTCCCATTAACTTCTTAAAAGATGTGATTGAAGCTGTTCAGTGAATCCTGTATTACAGAGGACATTTTTGATAATCCCTGGCTCTAGCAATTCAGTCTTTGTCACTCAACCAGGTGACCAGTGGGAGGCCAGGAAAGGAGCTTAGGAGGCAGAAGGGAAAGAAGAACAAGGGGCACTGACAGATGTCAGGTAAATATTGGGGTCCCAGGCAGAAACATCAAGGCAGCCCACACCCAGGATGCACTTAGGAAGGACAAGTCTGCATAAATTGAAACAGAAAAGTTCATTTTTTGCCAAGCTGCAGTGATGGGTGCTGGGTAACCTGCCCCAGCTAGGGCACAAAACACACCATGAGCAGTTCCCACCCTCTCTCCCCTCTGAGGTATTCCTACTTCTTCTGGGGACAGGAAAGGCACACAGAATCTTTCTTCACCAGTGAAACCTCTTCCACTGATTACTGAGCTTTTGGGCCAGATGACACCTAAATAATCCTGCACAGAAGGGCAAATTGCTGCTGGACAATTAGCAGAGCACCCCAGCATTATGTGGCTTTGCTTGACTTCATCTCCCACAATATGAAAATTCTATGAAACTCTGACAGTTTGGTCTTTCCTCTGCAAAAACACTCTAGTACCGACACAGAGGCACGGATAAGTCATGTACTGGCCCATTGCCCAGCTTAGTGCTTGGCTTGGCTTCAGCAGTTCAGCTGACACACACATCTTTCTTTCATTTCCTTTCCCCTGCCCTCCATTTCCCCAAAGTCCCTTCTCCTCCTGCCCCACCCCTTTCCATCACCACTCATCCCCGTGCACACTCTCTCCATTCACAGGCAGGGCTGCTGGTGATGCCTTTCTCTGCTCACACAGGTTCCTGCTCAGGCTGTGCTGTGCCTTATTCTGCAAGTTATCACACAAAAAAAAAAAAAAAATTAAAATCAATAGAACTATTGAGTAGAATACACCAGACCCAACGGAAAAAGAGAAAAACAGCCCAGAAAGGAAAGTGGGAGATGATCTTGTCATGTCACATCCAGCTTTTCCACACAGCCATGTGCTGCCTCCTGCAGCACCAGCCCAGCCCATTAGGCACACTCAGCCCTTCTCTCCCCTCTTTAGACACCAGTCATTGATAATCTGTGCAATTAGTGGAAGCCTTACGGTTGGACTCAATGATCTTAAAGGTCTTTTCCAACCTAAATGATTCCATGATTAATCCTGCCTGTCAGTAAAGCTACAGCATCTCTGCACACTGCAATACCCTACAACAGCTGAATATATTGCATAAGAGCAAGAATCTTCTTAATGGATTTCTGCAGCAAGAGTGGAAAATGGGGGTGTTCCCAGCTACATATATCCTAGTGAGAGGTAATGAACGGCACACCCATAGCATTTTGCTAATAGCCTCAAATAGAGTGAAGAGTTCAGCTGGGAGGGGTGATTTTTTTTTTCTGGTAAAAGTTTGATGAGCTTTCAGAATCAAATATTTCAGAGCTTGCTCATTGCTAATTAAGGGTTAGTATACTAAATTAGCAGTAAATTAACATTCATTTCTCTGCTAGTACACTAGAGCTGCAGGAAATTACCCAAATTATTCAGGTAGTGACATTCATCACTGGGTGGAATTACTGTAGCTTAAACAAGATTTAGTGCTACTCTGTAGCTAATATTCACAGCTGCAGGAAAAGAGAGGCAGGCTCCCTCATTCACAGCAATTTTGACAGCAGAGGTGCCAAGATAGGGGGAAATGTTCATCTGAGCTGTTGATTATTGAGGCAAGAGGACAGGACAGGCCATGCTTTGCTGAGACACCACTGCATGCTTGGGGTGCAAATGGCGAGGTGGCACCTGGCTGGTGGCTGCAAGTGACCGAGTGCTGCTGTAAAATGAAAATATCACCCTAAAAATATCTTTGTGCAGTTGCTGGGGATAATTGATGCTGCTGCAGCATTACTTCAAACCACTCGTAAAGCTCCATCTGTAGCTGCAGCTCTATAGACATTTCATAATTATGTTTAATATTGCAATCCCCTATTTCTAGGGAGGATTTGAGGATCTCGGCACATTTGTCTAAGTGATGAGCGTTTTATCTAGGGCTTAGGAGCTTTCCTTCCTCCCTGGGGAATAGCTGGCTCTGGAAGCTGCTGACTGCCTTCAGAGCCCTCCCTCACCTCTTTTTAGGTCAAACACAACTCAACCATAGCCAGCTGAAGAAACCAGACAAGTTTTGATGGTCTAGGTAAGAGGTAGTGAGCATCTTAGAGGAACCACGTGTGCATATCCAAGGAGATCTTTCCTGATACACTCATCTCCAAAGGAAAGAGTACTCCTGATATGCTGAAGCTTGGAGCTCGCTGTGTTCCCAGGCCAGCTGGCTCCCAATCATGAAGAATGTAAAATTGGCATCACAAAGAATGTAAAATGTGCACGCTGGGGCTTTCCCAGGCACTCTGTGGTTTTGGGCAGCAGCAGGAAAGGTGTGCAGGCAGGGAAAAGCAGGGAAGGACAAGGATGGCTTATGCCCTAGTGCAAGTCAGCCAGAGGAAGGGAAGCAGTGCCTGAGAGAGAAGGGATGTGGCAGAGGAGAAGATGGAGTCTGAGAACAAAGCCCTGCTGCTTTCTCATTCTCTAAAACTGTATGTCAAGAACCAAACACCCTTCATACTTGAGGAGAAACTCCTCAGAATACCATTTTAGCCTTGACTATTAAGAACACGGCCACTTTGTAGAAAGTATATGCCTGAATAGGCACAGTTACATAGACAACAAGACATATCCATTTTGATCACAAAGAAGTCCATGTGCTGTCTGAAGCCTTGTGCAGAATGGCAGCAGGGGTCTTCACGCTCTGTTTTTAAATTTTCCAGCACTCACACTAGGGGAATGAGCTGCTGCCCCCTGCAAATAAAGGCCCAATCTAAAGCAAGCATGCTTTTAAGCTCACGGATGGAGATTTCAGATGCCATCACTATTAATTTTCACTCTTCTGGCTCTGTTCCTTGTCTGCTGCTGGCAATCACAGTGGGATCAAGAATGAGTCTCAAAACAGGAGGAAAAGACAGTTGTCTAGTTGTGCTTTTTACATTCTCTCCTAAGGAGCCCAAAGCAGAGATGATAATGCATATCTTAATTAACTAAGGCCCTCCACGAACTGCCTGGGGCAGGTTTTAATAGATACTGGCTTCTGGCTGGACAACTGGCAAGTGGACTTTTACTGCCTGGAAACAAAGGCATTGCAAAAACCCAGTAAGTTAAATCAATGTTCTATTAATTCATTTTTAAAGTCTCACAGGAACATTGCACTCTTTGTCCTACTCTTTGTCCAAAAATGTTCCAGAGCTTTAACAGCTGCACTGCTAGAATGGGAAGCAGAACAACAGGGTCTTTAGATGTCAGTGTGTGCAGGGACACTGCTCTCTTCTGTTTAAAATCCACCAGGTTTCATGCAAAGCTGGTATTGGCCCACTTTTGTCATCCAGGTTGCCCTTAAGGTGATCACCATGTTGCTGTGCTAGGAAGAGCTACGGCCACTGTTGCTGTGGTAGGAAGAAGCAAATCTCTCATCTGGGGGGCAGGGGGAGCCCCCCAAGAGTTTTTGTCCCCCTTCCTTATCCTTCATGGCACAGGGCCCCACAGGAGGAAAAAATCCAGTCACCACTTTTCAGCCACTCCTGAGGGAGAAGAACAGAAGAACCTATTTACTTGCTCCTTTGTGACCTGCAATGGAGAATGAGTTTTGCGCAGTGCTCTCAGGAGAAGCAGCTGCTGCCTCCTTTCCCAAAGGGATGAAGTTTGCTCTCCAGGCAATGTGGTGAGGATAGCAAGGGAACTGAAGTCCTCTAGATCTTTTTTTTCAGGGACAGGACTGTTTCTCTCATTAGCCACAGCCTCATCTGAGCCCCTCAGTATCAGCTGTCTCACAAAGCCCTTCCTGCAGGACCTCATTACAGAGTGCCTCCCTGGAAAACAGCATTTCAAAATGTCACTGACTGCTGAGAGGAACATGGGATAAAATCTGAGACTACAGGAAGAACAGATGAACAGAGAAACCCAGATGTGTTATTGGGTACTGAAGCTGTGTTATGATGCCACGAGGGGCAGGAAAGCTGGCGGCTCATGGCACTGGGGGCTCCTGGGTGGTGACTGCACCCCAGCCTGGCCCCATGCACAGCCCCATCCTTGAGAGGAGCAGGAACCAGCTCTCCCCAAATTCAGTGTCATTGCTCCCCAGCAGCTCACAGAGCCCTTTTGTGGGACTGGAGGTTCACAATGCCCATTGTGGAGAAAACTGAGGTTGCTGCAGTGACTTCCCTAAGCTCACCCAGGAGGCCTGGGCAGAGCCAAGAACAGATGCAGGACTCGGGCATGCCAAGTTACCAGCTCTACATTAGGCTAAACTGTCCTACAAGCATAAAGTGCCTCAGAGCACAATTTTTGGGCACAGAGTAGGAAGTGCACAGAGCAGAGCATCTGTGCCGGCACTGTACCCCAGGCTCAGCCTGTTCTGACTTTGTCCATCCATCTGTACCTCCCCTTTTCCCAAAGGGCTCTCCCCAACCAAACCCCAACGTACATTTGAAGGATTTCCATCCTGTGGATATTTCATGTGTGCTTTTAACTTTCTACGTTTTCAAAAGAAAACAAAAAAAAGCAATGAATGTCCTGCAATGGCAAAGAACGTATGCTGTGACATTGGAAAACATGCAGCATGTGATTACAAAAGCTGTAGAACTGGTCTGTTACAGGGACAAAGTCAAAGTGCCAATTTTTTAATGCTGTTTACCAAATCAAACAGGCATTCTGCAGCCCACCTGTTCCTACTGCCTCTGACTTCATGACAACCATTTTCTGAAGCCAGAGAAATAATTACTGGACCAGTTTATTGATGGCAGCTGGTTTGGAGTGAAAAAGTCCAAAATGTGCAATAATTAAAGACTGTAAGGGATGCAAGCTATTAAGAGGACAAAGAAAGCAAAATAAATCGATCCAGAATGGGCAAATGGACACCTTCTACAGGAAGCCAAAGCCTCTCCTCCAAGCTGATGTACTCACAGTCAACTCACAAGGAAGTCCAAAAAGGAGGGGTGAGGGGAAACAGCAACAATCCAAACTTCTGCAGTTGTTTTTTTTATCCAGGAATTGTTACCCAGCCCTTGTCCCTAACAGAAAATTCAAAGTGCTGGAGTCAAGCAACAGCCTAGAGACCAACCTGTGCCAGCTGCTTCAGAAGGCCCTGTAAAATCCCATAAAGGAGAATTGCACACCAGTGTGCCTGAGGGATAAGCTGTGTTTAGCATATGGCCCGAAGTGCAAAGGATGAAGGCACATCCCACCCAACTGCAGATGATATTGCTAATCATACAAACGATGCCAATCTGTCAGTCTCAATATCCTACCTTGTGGCAATGAGTCCCAGAGGCTAATTAAAACTTGGGTTAAAAGTGCTTCCTATTAAAGCTGTTCAATGCATTGACTTCAAATTTAATTTTATGTTTCTCTTTCTTATCCAATAGATGAAAAAATATTGGTGTTTTATGTATATCCATCACAGCCTCTCAGTGGCTGTTCTCCCTAAATGCATTGTTCTCCCTAAAATAAACAGACCTAACCTTTGCAGTCTCTGCTGCATGCAAATCTTCCCTCTAAAGTATTTTCTATGCTTCTGATTAGGTTTGTTGCCCTTCACTGAACCTCTTCTATTTCCTGCTCTATCATTTTTTAATTAGGGTAACCAAACCAAACATGCTTCTCAAGGTGAGGCCACATCACCATCTCTAGAACAACACTGTCATATTTTCAGTGTTGTCCTCTATTCAACAAATTAATGTCATGCCATTTCATATTTATGCTTTCCTGATCACTGCTCAGACCTCAGCAGATGTTTTCCATTGAGCTATTTGAGATATTTTTTTGTTTTGAACCTACCCCATTAGACAATCAACTGCTCCATCCAATTAATAGTAACACCCTTTTACTCACATTGCATTTTATTATCAGTATTTTAATTAATAAAGCTTTGGTAAATTCAAAGGAAATTCTTAGTCACATTTAGATTTGATTAAATTGTGGAGCATCAAATTTCAGCAATTTGCTACTTACTGTCTTTTTCAGATTATCGTAAAATACTAAATACAGGCTCAAGGGCTGCCTGCCATACAAATGTCTGTATATGTAATTACTGAAGCTC
Organism: Acanthiza pusilla; assembly: GCA_036630365.1. Taxonomy (NCBI): domain Eukaryota; kingdom Metazoa; phylum Chordata; class Aves; order Passeriformes; family Acanthizidae; genus Acanthiza; species Acanthiza pusilla. Next base: position 8,633,546 of record JAXCHO010000001.1, read on the forward strand.
TCCAGAAAGACATGATTTTCAAAGAATGCATGTATCATAACATAAATAAAAGCCTAATTTATTTTTAAAGCATTTTCAAATCACAAACCTCAACTTTCTGCACCTGCACCACAAGTCTACAAAAAGGGAAGAAGTAAAGTGGCCTCTGTCACTTGCCAGGGTGCATTCACATGCACATCACCAAGCCAAACAAACCCTCCTCCTCTGGCTGCTGTAACACAATTTTCAAGAAAGGTGAACATGACAGTCTTCAAAGGGATTTTAAACAAAACTATGTCAGGAAAGGTTTCACCCCCCTATGTACCACACACTTCTATAGCCTGTGAAAAGAAATACCCCTCTCAGTGAAATTCAGACCACATAAGGTTTTTGAATTCAGAATGTCTTTTTATAATGATATATTCATACTCACTGCCATCCATCAGAAACTTTCTATAGAGTGGATGCTTTTCTGTCAAAAAAAAAAAAAAAAGGCTGAATTACTTCAGAGGGAATCAAGTTTCTGAACCTCTATGGGGGAAGAAGAGACTTCTGAACTTCTATGGGGGAAGAAGGGAATCTTCAGTAGTTTCTCACCTAGATGGATGCTCCTTCCCAAGGATTTCATCACAGAATAGTTTGTGTTGGAAGGGAGCTTAAAGACCACCTAGTTCCAAACCCCCTGCCATGGGCAGGGACACCTCACACCTATCCAGTCTGCTCTTGAACACTTCCAGGGATGGGGCATGCACAGTTTCTCTGAGCAGCCTGTGCCAATGCCTCACCATCCTCACAGGAAAGAACTTCTTCCCAATGTCTAATATAAACCTACTCTCAGTTTAAATCCTCTTCCTCTTGTCTTACCACTACACATCCTTGTAAGAAGTCCCTCTTCACTCTCTCATAGCCCCCCTGGGTACTGGCAGGTGCTATAAAATCTTCCCAAAACCTTCTCTTCTCCAGGCTGAACAGCCTCAGCTCTCTCAGCCTGCCTTCGTAGGAGAGGTACAGCCAAAAGAATATTAAATAGCAGCAATCTCAATACTGACCTCCAAGGAATTCCACTCGTCACTGGCCTCCACTTGGGTATCAAGCCAGTGACCAAAGACATGGAAGTAAATAGACAGGCCTCTTCCTAGAGAAATATTACCAAGTCCTTGGCAGCAGCCTCCTGCAGGAGGCGTCTTGCTGGTCCGACAGCTGGAGAGCTCAACACGAATCACCACTTAGAGCTGTGGTTGTTGGCAATGGCTTCTGGGATATTATTAATTACAGGAATTGATTTAAAAAAAAAAATTCCCCAGCATATGACATACTGAGTTGTCACAAGTTTCTTTTTTCTAATGAGAACTTCTGCATCTTAGATAAGAGTCCAGAAGCATAGTTGGGTGTTATTTGAAAACACTGTGTTTCTGCTGGGAAGAAAAAATCATCACATTTTCCAGAGATCAGTCTTCTAGAAAGGAAAAATAGCAACTTTCTTTTTAGGACAAAAGCAATAGTCTCTACCTCAGCTAAAGAATCCCATCTGCTGCAGGCTCTGAGTCATCGGCTTATTAGCAAAATTGTCTGAAAGAAGCATAAATCTGATTTGCTCAGAAACCAAATCTGCACTTAGACAAAAATCACAGTCTGCCACTTCCCTGTAAATCAGGCTCCTTCCCTGTCCTCAGTTCCTTCCCACGGACGATGGGCAGCACCTGCTGCCGGACAGACGCTCCCCCAAATTCCTGCAGCACTTTCCCTTTATCCAGGAGGGTAAATCCTTTTGGCCAGTGCCAGCCCCAAAGGCTGGTGCTTCCCTCCCCGACAGGCAGCCCTTCCACACATTGTAATTTCTGGCTTATGCTGCAATTCCTTTTTGGTCATATGCACAGAGACACCCCTTTTGTTTTTCTTTTTCCTCTCTAGTTTCTGAACACAACACACTGTCAGAACCCCATGTTGGTTTGTGTCTTTTCACGGCTGTCACCACTCAGCAGCTAAGTCCCTGCTTCCCTTTTAATGGCACATTTCTCCTCTGCTGTACGCTAAGCCATCCATTACCATTCAGATGACCAGCACTGCACACTTCTGGGGTCAGGTGTGAGATTGTAAGTTTGCTGGGGTTAATTTCTGAGTTGGTTTTCTGCTGTTACTTAGACACACACTCTTGGTAAATCATCAGAGCTAATGGGGGAGGGAGTCCAAGGAGGACGATGGAGGCACAATTTACAGACGATGTTTATAGCTCTTTTTTCTTTCCTCCATCCAAGCCTGTCATCTGGGGAGGCAGCACATCCTGATCTCTACCAACGCAAGATCAAAGCTTTCCAGGTCTGTCAGAACTCTGAGCCTGTCGCTATCCCTATTTACACATGTTTATTTTTATTATTGTTACCATTAATAGTAATTCATCTTGACAGCTCCTGAGCATCCACATGGGTAAGGACCTTATCCCACTAAATGCTATAAAAATGCAAACCAAAATGACAAGAGCTTACAGCCTTAGGACAAGCTTGCAACAGAGAAGCTGTTTAAACGCTGGCCTTCATTCAGGCTGATGTGGTGTAGGCAGAGCCATGCTGCACAGGCTGGCTCATCACAGGAGTTTAGGGCCCCACTTCTGTTACACTGAGATAGAAGTAGGTACCCAGATGTCTTTGAAGTTCACCTGAACACCTAATTTTCACCAGCAGTCAAATTATTGGACTTTTGGGTCGCTCATGACAACCTCCTGCAGGAACTTGATTGCTCAGTTCATCAGTCACCCCACTCCCCCACAAGCAGCAAAGTGCTCAGGTACCTGAGGGGTCTGGGAGCTTGTTTCATTTTGACAGAGTAATTCCCAAGGTGTGAGATGCCAGGAGCACAAAATCATCATGTTCACAAGCACAGAGGTTCGCTTCCAACCACTTCTGTGATAAACAGCACCAAAGGAGACATGTGCCAACTGCAGTTGGAGTTTTATGGTTGTTCCTTTAGCACCTCTTCGGATTTTGTTTAGTTCACTTCTGCAACAACAGCTGGGAGTAGTATTTCCTTCAAATTACAGAAAGATTTAGTGTTATCTTAATGTGATACAAGTGTAGCCTGAATTATATTTAGGAGGAAGTACAATATGTGCTAATGAATAATAAAGACTGTCTACAAGGGTATTAGCTGTCTCTGGCTGCTGCTGCTGCTTCAGCCAGTTCTCACCTTCTTAATAATGCCAGCAAGTCACAATGGCTCTGCCACTCAACAGCCCCCTCTCAAGGGACCATACCGGAAACATTCTCCATTTTCTAAGGTTTCAGCTGGAAAGAGGCCCCGATTTCCAAACATAACAGAGTAGAGATGAAATAACCGACTTTCTACTAAAGATGCCCTGCAGGATTGCAAAGCCAATACCTGTAAACCGGGATTGTCCAAATCCACCACTTGAAAACTGACAAGCACAGAAAGAGCTCGGGAAGAGGCTGGGCCCCAGATTCACTCCAAAAACTGGCAGCGTGTCCCAGACGCAGTCCTTATTTCGCCCTTCTCAGTTTGTCCGTGTGCAATACGAGCGGGCATTTGGCAGGACATTAATGTCTGAATCACTGCTACGGACGTGTGGCTGCTGGAAAACAGAAGTTCAGCGTAGTCAACAGTAAACTGACAGCTGCGATCAAGAATAGCACCAATATGGTTCACTGATTATCTGAATTACTTCAGGGTATCTTAGCAAATCCCTGCAACGTATCACAGCCACCAAAGGAACACAGGATTTTATGCAAAGAACATTTTTGAAAGATGGAACAAAAAACCCACTGATACAAATAGCTCCGAAAATGCAGTGCTAATGGATGTTCCTTTCCTTCTGCATTATTTATCTTTCATAAAATACTACATAAACACACTTGCTCCTACAGAGAGTCAAAAATAACATATTTGGCTTATCTGTTTAGGAAATAGTGACATGTGTCAACCAAAACGTTTCAACATGGGATTTTTCAGTTTCAACAACTGTCAGAGGGCTCCTCTATTGAAAATAATCAATGTCTTTGACAGATAAAGGGAGGTAATATAGTGACTTATTTTGATACAACTTGACAGCTTTTTTTTGACAGTATTTTTCACTGTCACTCTATTGGATTTGAATTTTAGCTGGGGCCCATGAGAAATATGCTTTTGGTCTTTAGCACTGAATCTCTGCAAATCAAAAGGGCAGTGGGAGCGCAGTACTTACCTGCTTTTTATTTGCCATTATCTATCAGTCTCCAGTTTTAATTATTCATTTTTAATACCCTTCCCAATTTTTATACTCATGAGATGTCATAATAAGGCACATTTAAACTATACTTTGCTGCTCCCTTGGCAAGAAAGGACATTTCACACAGCTAGACTTGGAAATGGAGCTATTTCCTAATGTCACAGTGTTCAGACTGACAGTTCAGTTCCATCAAGAGCTCATCTGTTCTGCTCTTATGAGACTGCAGCAACTTAAAAGAAGTTATTAATATTGATTATGAAATATTCAAACACTTGCCCATGCAGGAGATTTTGGGGCTAAGGATCTCTTCATTAAAATTTTTTATGCAAAACACATCTTTCAATTAAATTTTTTTTTTTTTTTTACAAAATTCCACAATGGATCCAGATCTGAATTCTTGTAGAACAAAATCAAGACATTTGAAAGAATCACTTAAATCACAAGCCAGTCCTTCACTGCTGCAAAGCTCCACCACACAGGTGAGGCATTCTAGACTTGCTGCTGGCAGACACTGCCCTTGGACAAAGAGAAGGCAGGTGCAGGGTGACGAGGATAAAGGGAAATTCCTCATTGTTCTGTATTTTGATAATAGCCTCCTTCAATAACTACCATTTTAAACAACTTCTCCCACTGAGCAGTCAGTCAGAATCCACTTATTCTGATCCAAATTGTTTGTTCCTGGCTGCAATTTCCACTAACATTGTCATCATGTAATTTATTTTATCTTTGATATAAATATGTGACCTTGTAGGGTTCACATCTAAATATTTATTTGTTTCCAAGCCTAAATTCACAGTGTGATGTGTGAAAATTCCCTTTGGTATAACAATGCTCAAAGAGACAAGGCTGTGAGATGACTGAAGGTACAAAGGTGCAGGAAATAAAAGGACTTGTATTCCCAACTCATCATTCCATATACTGCTCGAGACAAGAATCGCATCCTGGGTTTTGATGTATTGTTGTTGTATATGTTGAGAGCTCAGTTATGTTTAAATGTAGTACTTCAGCTCCTTTGCTTAACAACACCTGCTAACTTGCTTGACATCTCAAAGAGTTTCTTAAAATATTCTTAAACCTTTGGCATCCCTTCCTGCCCTGGGCTTCATGAATAAAACATTTATCCAGTCAGCAGCTTTAGCAAAGAGGAACAGCCAAGTTCCATCCATCAACGTCAGCAGCTGAATTACTGAGTGATTTCAGATCCTTTAATAACTCTGTTTCTTTATGACTGTGTTGGTAAACAATCAAATAGTGCTGGCACCTGGCTTTCAGTGAACATTAACTTTTTTTGCATTATCAAATACTACTAATAGAGTTCATTGCTGTTATTGTTATTTCAATTAAAAAAATGTCTGCAACACTGTCCACCTTTGTGAGAATGCACTGAGGCTCAGTCTTGATTTGTTATGAAGGTCATCGAACGCTACTTACATTAAACCTGCTGGGACTTTGGAAAAAAAAAGAGCAAGGATAAATAGAGCCTTTACTTCACATATAATGTGCTTCATTTATCATTGGGATCACCACGTAGTAATACACTGCCCTTTTGTAAGGTTGTTAATAGAAACTAAGCATTTTGGGGTGAAAAACCAATGATATAAAGCTTCTGTTGTTGTAGAAGTCCAATGAAGCTTGGAGGTCCAAGTACTATAAGGAAATTGCCTACAGATATTCAAAAGGAGGTTCCTGGTATGAGCCTCTGTGTGGAGGAGGGGGAATGGGGAGAAGAAAAATCAGCTTTCTGAATCGAAAACCTAGCCAGAATGTATCTGAGCACATTTGGGTTGAATGAAATGGATATTGAAGATAAAAATCTTTTCCTAGCACTTTACACTGGCAGAACAGTAGGAAGAGATTTTCCACAACACTGGGATGCAAGCAGCGGTTTAGCCTCTAACCAGGATATGCAAATTGAAAGCCCTGGTATTCAATCCTCTAACCTCTCACGCAGGAAAACTATTCTTAGGCATGCAGGAATAACACACTGAAGTCAAAAGGGTCATCTAAATAAGGATGAGTGGCCAGGGTAGAGCCCCTGGTCTGCCTCTATTCACCAGGGATTTGTGCCTGGAATATAAACAGCAAATACCCACAGACACACTAATACGAGAATAACTGAATATCTGATCCTGCAAAAAAGATCCTTCCCAGGTCTGGGACAGAAAATATTACCAACATGGTATTTGCAGAGGATGAATACCATGTGGAGTCACAACAAACAAAAGAAGAGCACGAGCCTCCCTAAGCCCACGCAGACTCTTGCTCCTAAGACCTTGTGAAAGGTGCCACTGTGGGTCACTCCAGAGACAGCTCTAGGGGGTTCCAATGTTTTCTCTCCCATCTAGGGAGCCTCTCTTCCCCAGCACAGCATCAGTAACAGCTCCTTGCCAGGTTTGAGCAGAGCAATGTGTGCAGAAATATTGCAGGGGTTTTCTCACCTCCCAGTACACATTCCCAGCTGCAGAACCAGAGGAAAACACAGGCTGACTGCACCAGAGAAAACATGTTTTTTACAGGTTTCTGCAAGTTTAAATGAGCTCTGTGCTACTCAAGTCAAGGGGCACACAGGTAGAGACCAGTAACATTTTCATTTAGAGGCATCTCAAAGCCTCTCCATAGGAAAATAAACAGACTCTTCAGTAAAATTACACCCACTTAAGCCACAGGTAAACAATTAAGCCACAGGCTTCACTCTTTAAGCACTTCCCAGTTTCTTGGATAAGTGAAATGTCACCGTTATGGATTTAGCTTCTATACCCTAAATTTTCTCTGTGGCATCTTAAAAATAAAAAGCAACACAACACTTGGTTATACCTAACTGAAAACTGTCTCTGTTTCTATTTCCTTTGTTGAAATGAAGGCAGGAGCACAAGTTGGCTCATTCTTTGATTCCCAGGAAGGGTGATGGCAGAGATTATTAACCATGAATGTGCTGGCTTGGTCAAACAAAACCCCCTGGCAGAGAAGCACAGCCCCAGCCCCTTGCACAGCCACCCACACTAACACACGTGTGCTGATCACAGCTCATCGTGCTGACCAAACCCACCATCTCTTTTTCCCACCTGCTCCTGGATCCAGGGCCCATGCCCTCTCGTGTCCTGCATGCACCGCACCTCCCTGGAGGCAGGTCCTGCCCAAAGCCCTGCACACCCAGGCTGGCTCGTGACCCTTTACTGACTCCTTTGGGAACACTGCCACTGGCAAAGGACAGGGAGGAGAAGCTTCCATCAGGATCTTCTCCTACCTGCACAGAGCAGCCCAACAAGGGCAAGAGAGCTGGTACCAGGTGGACTTTTCAGTGAGATGTTGCATGTCCTGCTGTCAGTGGTAGAGGTTTGGGTACAGCATCTCAGAAATCTGCCTCCCTTGGTGAGACAGGAGCTCCCCCTTGACCTGCTACAACACAAGCAGAGCCGCGATTAGCCATGGCTTTGAGGCCTGGGGTTTTTTTCTAAATTTCTTTTAAAATTTGCAATTCTTCCTATGCCCAGTTGAAGGAAAAACATAGGACCCAATGGAGGTCTTTGCGCTGGCTTTGGGGTAAGACCTGTGAATATCTATTTTCAGCTTTAAAAAAAAAAAGCTCCAAACCTCATTCCATTTTCTTGCTTGATCCCCAGGCTCTAAAGCTGTAAATACAAACAGCACCTCGCTCATTTGAAATCTGCAACCTCTCCATCATAAATCAATCTCCGGAGAAATTAGTAACTACATTTCTGGGGGGTAATTTTTTGTTTTGTTTGTCCATTTTAAAGATTGTGGATTACATAACCAGATATGTGGGTATCAACAGCAGCTGCAGCTGGAATGCCCAAGGCAAAAAATCCTTTGTCTTGAATTTTAAAAAAAGTCTGTTTTCCCTCCCCCATATCCCCACTGAAACACGTTTCACACATCGCTACTGGAAACTCACCCTGAAGACATTTACATCACAGGCTTTGTTATTATAAGTTATAGCAAAAGACAAAAGGAACAAGGTTTTGTAACCAGAGGGCAAACATCCCAACTGCTAATTTGTTAGGGGCTGACGTTTCTGATAATGCCGTTTTAGTCAAGCTCCATATTGTAATTTCACCATGGCATCATATCACAACACTTAATAGCAGAGATACACATGAACAGATCTATTACCTAAAACAAACAAAGGTATTAGGAAACTTCTTGGGACTGAGTTGTATATTGACTTCTGTTCAGCATTTTCTGAGAACTTCATTAAATTTATGTCATGAAAAACATAACTTATGGACCTTCTGAACAGGAACTCGTACCAGCAGGAGTAACAATTGTTTTTCCCCATTTTGTAATTTATCATCCATTCCATTACATGCTACATGGACTGTCATTTTTCTTTAAATGTGTTTGATAAAAGACTTCTTGTCCTACTGGGTCAGGTATTATTATTCACCAACATTATGTACTAACCAGCACGAACGCCAGCAGCAGCTGCAGAGCGGTGGCTGAGCATCAGAGTCAGCACTGGGCTTTTCCCCACCACACACTGGTCCCACAAACTGGGGAACAGCTGAAGGGGGGCTGCTCCCCATTCCCACCCTGTGCCGAGTGGGACACAGGCCCCCTCACAGCCGATACCACAGCAGGAGGCTGCAGTGAGAGAACACAGCTCTGCCTTTCCACAGCACAGCCCACCTGAAAAGTCAGGGCTGCCTTTGCTCCCCACTGACCCTGCAGCTGTAACTGCTCTGTGACAATGCCCCTCTTGCATTCACAGCCCAGCTCTGGCCCGGCCAATTTCCCACGGATTTTGGAGCACAGGGGTGGCAGTGGCACTGCCATGAGCGAGGGACGAGGGATGAGATGTGTCCCTGCCACCCATCAGCCCTCTCCCAGCTGAGCCATGGGCACAGGCAGCACTGGAGCTGGGAACCTCCTGCTCATCCTCTGTGCCAGCAAGTGCTACTGGCCCCACACCCATGAGATCAGGGTAGCAGAGCTCAGCAAAGGCAGGAGCCTCTCTTTGCACTGTTTGCCAGCACTTAGATGGTCCCTTATCTGCTCCTAATTATCCAGGCTATTTTTACACAGTTTTCCCCCTATTTCCTAATTGCCTGAGCTTATTTTCCTGATCGTTTTCTGCTGAAGATGAATTTCAGGGGTTCAGTATCTCAGGCCATTTCTAGACGTAATTAACACCACCACTACCCTCATTAGGGAGTGGCCTACTTTCTCTCCAGCACTACCATGCCCCTAAATGTTTGGAAGGACTTATTAGCCCCCTGTAGCTCTCTGGCTAACCTTAACTCCTTGTGCTACACAGGGCTCTCTCTCCCTGCCTGCAGCTGGGAAATGCCTGCCGGAGTCCTCTCTGCTTGCTGGTTTCCCTCTCAAGTCTCTGCACTGGGTAGTTGCAGCTCCCACTCCTGGATGGACAGCTGTGCTGCCTGTCCCACCATAAAGTGCCTTTTTGCCACCCATGAGCAGTCAGAATACACAGCTGGCACAGATCTAGGTGCTGCTCAGACACATTAGAGTGATCCCATCCCAGAGGGTTTGCAACCAATTCAGAGAAAACAAGGAAAGATCTTGGAAATTCTGGGTTCCAAGGCACAAACACATGCAGCCTACAGCACGCCTGGCTTCACAGCTCAGTTACAAACCCCCTTTTTCTTCTAAGTACACAAGTGTACCTCCTCCTCTCCACTCATGCTGCACTTCTCTTGACTTCAGTAGGAGTTTTCCTCAGGTAAGAGGAGCTGTTTTGGCACAGCAGACTGGACTCTTCCAGGTTCCTCCTTCCCACAGTCCAGCATCCTGGCAGTGGCACGTCCTACAAGCCCATCACTTAGAAAGCAAAACCGAAGGCTTGTTTCTAGAGCTAACCCATCAAGAGCCCACATAGGAGGCTAAACTTAATTGTCTGTGGCTGTAACAATATCAGATAAGCCCTCCAGAGGCAAACAAGCAGACTTGAGAGATTAATATTTTCTTTGATATAAACTTTGTAGGATGCTCTGTTGTCAAAAAGTCCACAGAGATTACTTGTGCTGTAGTAGGTGGCACTTCATTTTCCAGAATCTATGACCCAGCAGAAATTACTGTCAACTCCCCGACCAGCCGAGGGGTATCGATTCCCCCGTTACTACAGCAACCCATTAGTTATTCGATTGTGTCTCGTATGCAGTGACTAATCTGCCTCAGCGAGGTCTCGGATTTTGACACTTTTTCATTCTAATCTTTAATTAGTTTATTTGATGCGGCCTGCACATTTTATTTTTATACTAAGTATTTATTGAAAATACAGTCAAACCGAGCAGAGATCAAAGGAGCAAAACCAGTCTGCTGTCAACTAAACTAGTTATGCAAAATAATAATAAGGAAAAAAGAGTAGCATGCCATATCAAACGTGTAAGCCAGCTTCACTCAACACTCCTGAAGCTGCACAGAAATGAACCCAGGACACTCTTCCATCCCCAGACTTCACTTGAAACATAAGTGCCCCTGATATGTCACCTCCTTTGGATCCCCCATTTCAATGATTACGCTAAAAGACTAGAAAGCGTTCAACAGAAACTTTATCAGCTTCCTTTGATACATGGCTCTTGAGAGGAACAGACCTTGAGAGCTTTCTCCCAAATAGCCAGAAACCAGTTATCCTTTTATGGCTTATCCTCTCTTTGATGTGGAGTAGCAAGTGAGGGGTCAGCACAACAACCCAAACCTGCACAGAGGAGCAGCACACTTGATTAAGACCCACACTCATTCTCACAAAACACTTAAACTGCAGGTTTTGGCCACAAACATAAACTAATTTAACTTTATACCACACTCATTAATAAGCCCCTCTTTCAGCTGGCAAAAAAATAATCCCAGTACTGGAAACAAAAACACCTTCACATTATTTCAGCAAGTTATGCATATTCAAAACAACCCACACAAAATTGAGATAATGCAGTACCAAAAGCCAGAAAAAAAATTAAAATTATGAATTTATGTTTAACTGAGGTGCTATAACAACAACATTTACATTTCTTTGAGGCATAAAAAACTCACCAGATTCTTTTGCACTTCAATGGACAAACATGTAAAACCAATGTCCCTTCACAGATTTTGTCTCTGCTCCATCTCCAAGTCAGAGTGTCCACAGGTCACAGCTGCATGTTTGAATTTGTACAAGCAAGACGCACTTAGAAAAGGGATGAAAAAATTGCTAAATTATGCAGTAAGTAGAGGTTTTGCTTTAGCTTAATTTGATAGCAAACTATGGATTCATGCTATGGCTTTTCTCCAGCTTGGTGAATCAAGAGGAGGAAAAGAATCCTAAAGAAAAAAGGCTTAGGGTAAATATCCAGACATCTAACTGCATGCATTTCCATAGCTTGGTGTTATCACCAGGCTGGAGGGCAGCAAAAGTTGCAATCCAACCCATGGACTCTGTTTCACCAGTATTCCCTGTCCCCACAGTTTAAATGTCACAGCATTGAAGAGATAGGAAGGGAACATTTAGAGCACTCGCTCACCAGGCCCAGGTCACTCCATTTAGCGCAATCTCCAGTGCTTCATTCAACTTCAAAAGTCTCAACTACAGATTAAATGTGAACAGACTGAAACAGAACAGAATTTGGAATTGTTTTTTTCTACATGATGCAGCATGGGAGTGTACATACACATGTACCAGCAGTTTTCCAAAACATACCCATTTTGATCCATTAGGAAATTGATCCAGTGTGCTCAAGAGAGGGGCTTGAGTTAGCCCAAGTAACCCATTTGTGTTATCATCCATCTTGAACAATTCCCTGGATGTAATTCATGGAACTGCAGACCAGCTATTAAATCGCAATGCTGCTCTCCAGAAAAATCTGACGCAGACTGAGCCCGTAACAGCGAGAAGAGTCAAGTGCTCCACCCCTACTCAGCCAAGCTGGGCATTCCCTATTACCTAAATGGAAACCTACAGACACACTGGATTTGGTAGTAAATGGCACAGTATTTTAGTAAGATATATTTCACTGGAGACGGACAGAAGCAGTAACAAAACACAAAAGGGAGTTTCCCATCCCTGTTGGTGAAGATGCAGTGAAACATTAAGGTAAAGCAAGATGCAATTGCATCAACAAAATAACACCTAGAAAATTCAAGGACATTAGCAATTGGACACTGACATTTAATACAACTGGGCATACAATTAGGGAATGTGATTGACCAACGGAAGGATCCAAAGAGTTAAGTCATTGCTCCTTATGGTCTTCATTAAGAAGAAGAGTCAGAAGTGATCATTACTAATACTCTAACAAAATAGACCAACTTGCACTTCCTGACAAAGTATTTCACATTATCATACATCCCTACTTCACCATAGGTAAGTGAGACTTTCAGCTCAGGCTTCTTTCTATAAGACTAATATTTTATTTAGGTGTAAATCAGCCTCACATGTAAAAAAAGAATTAAATTTGAGGCATAGAGTGAGATCTTAAATGTATCCCTCTATACCTTTAACTCCTGTGTCCCTGGCTGGCTTGGGGAATAAGTACTGGTACTCCTGTCATCTGAGATTTCCCTTCCAAGAGCCTCCATTCCTTCCCAGAGCATGCCAGGAAAAGCACTTCCCCCAGCCTTTTCCTATACTAAATGCCTTTTCAATTTCTTCTGAAGTCAGTAGGAGTTCAGTATGTCCCACAAACTCCTGTGGAGGTTGTAGATCCAATTCCAAAGGCCCAGCCTTGTTAACACTGCGCAGCTGAACACAAGGCATGTCAGCCATCCCCTTGAAGTCTATTTTATTTAATTACCACTGTCAACTGTCTAAAAGGCTGTTAGCATAGAAAGAACTTTAGAAAGGTGAGGTGAGGAAGAGAAACAGTGCTGGGAGAGGAAGCTTACAAATGATCCCTACACTTTGGCTTTGTGATGAATGAGAAAGCAGAAGAGACATTGCATCTAAGTATCTGCTCCTGAGTCTTTATACACCATTACGTATGCAGTTACCCACAAATAAAGCACATTCTATGCTTCTCTCCATATCATATTTCACTCTGGCATATGAATAATCCGATATGCCTGTAAGCAGAGTCCAGATTCAAGAATATTAAGAAATCGCACAGATACAGTAATAATGAAACAAAATTCCTAAGCCAGAGAAAAACCAGCTGTGTGTAATTCATTATGTCATAAGACTGTCATGTTGCTCAACAGAAAAGCATGCCTTTTGCCTGGCTTTGATCAGACCCTTTGGCTGCCAGGAACCACACTAAACCTATAGCAAAATATAAATTATGCTTCAGGACATCATATATTTGTTTTGCAAACGTAACCTGATTTTAGGCACTTCCGAGAATAAAGGAATATGCAATGCAAATGTACATCCACTGGTAGTGACATGACAAAGCTACAGTTCTGCTGGAGCAGAACATCTCTCAAGCCCAGGTTCTGGCAGCATCACCAGCAGACATGTCTGTGGGCCACATCCTCACACTGGTACTGATTAGTGTAATCCCTTTACTGCAGGGCAGCTCTACATAAAAGCCCCAGAGGAGACTGTGGTTTAACAGTGCTAAGTGAGGGCAAGAACCAGTGGAGAGGAAAAGGAACAAGGCTGTAGCAGCCAGTTTATCATACTTGAACCAAAGTCTTGCTCCTCTCATATACTGCCCTTCACAGCTGCCATGCCTTGGAGGCATTTTCAGTGCTCGGGAAAGCTGTGCACAGGAACAAGGCACCTCCCCCATGGTGGCTGTGATCCCATCACTGCTGTGTGGAGCATTAAGGTCAATACGCCTGTAACCATAAATACTGAAATACATTTTGCTAATGATCAACCATCGCCACTGAGCAAAGACAAATGTGTTCACCGCACACTCCGAGAGCGCCACAGCATTGCTTTTAGAGGAAAATACACTGAAGAACCCGGACTTCTTGTCCCTGGAAATAAGCCATGTCTTCATGGCCTAGTCACCTCTATAAATACAATGAAGTATGGTAAATACATCTGGGATTACATTAGACACTGAGCAATTTGGGAAGATTGGTCGACTGTGGAAATCCAAAATGGTCTCACTAAAGCAGCTTAAGTGGTACTAGCTAAGCAGGTTTGGAGCCCACATTTCAGTGCACAATACCATTTTATATGGGAACTCACTTTGCAAAACTGTCCAGGCTCAATGTTCGTTACTAGACTGCTTGATGATTTACTGTGTCATAAATTGGAACTTCTCCTGGTGCCCTTTGTGTTGATGATGTCATTTGAAGATCACTTCTCTTTATGGTTGGTTCACGCAGTAAAGAGATTTACAGCGTTCAGATGTCTCTACCAATGGCTCTTATGCACAACATTTAAGATCCAAACACAGTTAGGGGGTAGGATTCACCTCACCTAACCAACATCCCAAAGCCAGGTCAGCTTTGCTATAGAGGTTCTTCTTCTATAGAAAACAAAAAAAAGAAGAGGCATGTCCAGATCATGAGTCTTTCCGCATAGCTCAGGCATCAGCTTGAATCCGAGCCAGGAGGAAGTCACATACTTATCTGACAAACTTGTACATGCTCAGCAGGATAGGACAGGATAGAGATGCTAGAGAGACTTCTGCCTTGTAAGCAACATCATTTAGAAGGGGAGGGGGTGTATTAAGATGGCTCATGTCCACCTCATGTATATGTTTATAACTGGTTTAATCCAACTTGCATGATATATTAACGAGATTTTCCCTTCAAGTTTCACTTACCCTGGAAACACAGGGAAACAGGAGTAAGTGAAAAGACCTGAACTCAAGGCATTTATGAGGCTAAATGACACCACAGTTCTCAGGTTTCTGCCGATGCAAGCCCTGTAACAAGCAGAGAGAAGCAGTGGAGGTGGATTTATCCCACTGTTCTCCAACTCCACAGGCACACCACTCCTGCCTCGCTGAGCTTTGGGGTGAAAGTGCCCCAGGAAGGCTTTACCCATTGTCACCAGTAACAGAGAGTTCATCACAGGCATGATGGAAATCAAGCCATCGTGTCCTGCAACAGCCACTGAGCTCAGCTTCAGTCACAGGGAATATTTATACCTCCCATCTCATGGGAGGAACTTGCAGTTTGGGCAACACAGCAAGTGGAGATACCCGTATTCCTAGGTGCTGGGGGACTCCTCTTCCCAAGTATCTTGTGGGACACCAGCAGGAACACCAGTCAGCATCTCAGCCCTTGCAAGTACAAGTCCAACCTCTGCATCCACAGCACAAATTAAACCAACTGCACAACCATACCCACCTCTTTAGGATCCTGTAGCAAAATTAGTAAAACATTGTCATTTTTATTTTATATAAAAAGAACCCATTACATTTATTTGTTACTTTTTGTTGCTGTCGCGAATGCCTAAATAATCCTTCAGTGTTTAGAAACCAGCCACTAGGGACCAATGAGACACATTTATTGTAATTACATGATTCTTCTAATTAGTTTTTGTCAGGAAATTTCAAAGGAAAATCTCCAGCTAAGTGGCCCCCCCCTCACTTCCCTCCAGCCAACAGACATGTTCCTGAGCCTTGTTTAAAAAGCTCATTTTCTTTTTGCCTAGTTGAAATAAAGTGGAATTGTAATTCAGAGTAGGCAGAAAGGAGAGAACATTGTCATTAGACCACATTGTTTAAATCAACCCGTAACAAGCATTTCATTTCGTTTGGGTCATTAACTACATTTGAGTGAAAAATGTAGTTTGCCTGGGAAATTGGTTGGTGGCCAAATGCCTCTAACAGGAGACTTGCCCGGGTGAAACCCAAAGACCACAACACAGGCACACAAATTTTACAGGTTGGAAACTCAACCATAAAGGAAACACGTTTCAAACAAGCATCAAAAAACACGGATGCTTATCAAAGATATACACAAAATTTGATATTTACTGATCTATGAGGTTGTACAGCCTGAGGCAGTATTCTCATAACTTATTCTATTCTCCCCTGTAACACAGATCACTGGATATCATAGAGTAATTCAGATGAGAGAGCCTGCAATTAGGGATTAATGCTATCAACTGCTGGACACACAGCCACTTGTGACATAGGATACCCAGGTGATTTTATTGAAACAGTTTACCATATCCCTGGATAAGCCTCAAACAAATCTGTTTGAACAGTCAACCTCTCTTTTCCAAGCCACACCAGGATTTGGGAATAGTTCACTTACTTTCTCTTGCTGCAGTCATTTGCAGAGTTTCAGAGCTCCCACCTCATCCCACTCTGAGTCCCATTAAGCAAGTCCATCTTCCCTCTCTCTCCCTACAGCAATGCCCACCTGTCCTGCCAGGCTCCCTACAGCTCTCCTTCAGCTTCTCACCGTGCCCACAGCCCACCCGGGATCTGATCTGCCAGATGCTCAGCAGCAGCCTCATCCTCCCCACCTCTCTGGCCATCCACAGCCAGCTGTCTCTGATAGGATGCCTGTCTCAAAAAGCCACACCAGAAGCCTTGTAGCAGACACACCATGACTCCAGCCTGAGTATCAGCCACTCCCCCACAGCCAAGTCCTCCCTGAATGAGCTGTAACTCTTCTATCAGGATTCTCTCCATGGGCATTTTCTACTAGGCCTCTGCTACAGCTTTTAAATTATAACATTGATTACACACAAGACCTGAAGTTCCTCGTTTTTGTTCCTAGTGCTGACATACCTAAAACATTTGACTGATTGACCCATTAATTTTCTTCTTGAGACAATTATCCCTCAGCCTCTCCCAGTTCTTGCTCGTGCCAGTGGTTTGATGCACCACTATCCTCTGCCAATCTGATTTTCAGTCCTTCCTCAGCAGCAGCAAATCTCTCCTCATTGTCTGTTCCCTGCACATGTGATTCCACTGGGACAACACATAACATGGGGACAGTGTCTAATATTGTATTTGGTCCCTGCTACTCCTGATCTCATCTCTTGCTGCATAACATCTTAACTGTGGGGATGCTTATTTGAAACAACCCCAAGCTATTCTCTCCTATCCTCCTGTTTATGGAAAAGCACTGATTAACCAGAAGTATTTTTATTTAAACCTAAAAGCAATTTATATTATGTAAGAAAAAAAAAAGGTCAGGTAGATACTCCATTTATCACTATTACAAAGGGCTGTAACAGAGTGATGAAAAGAAAGAGAAATTAATTACAAGTCAGAGGCTGCAATAACTCTCTCTGTAATTGTGACGAAAAATTTAAATTAACATTTCTGTCACCAAGAGAAGTTTGATTAATTTTACAATAGTGGAGATGCTATCACCTTAATATTGGTGGGTAAGGAAATTTTACTATTTGCAATTTAGATGTAGATCATTTCTTTAAGACTCAAAAAGTGCCTGCGAGGCACCTTCACACTTTATTAACAGCTCAATCAGTGCCATGCTAGAAATAATTAGCCAAGAAACCATGTAGTAAATATATCTAGACCAGCAAACCTGCAGAATAAGAAGTACATTATAAAATCCAGACCCCTACAAGAGGAACAGCCTCTATCCAGCCCTCCAAAGCGACCGCCGCTACCCAGCTGCCTGCTATGGCACTCTGCCTGCAGGGAAACAACACAAATACCAGGTTTTCTGACAGATTTGTTTTGTTTTCTGATTTTAAGCCTCTGCTTGGCTGCAAAGCTGGAGGGCAGAGGGGATAGATCCAAGCAGTGGTCACTGACATCACACCTGCCATGGCAGCAGCCCCATGCCCTGGGTGCCACACAAGGTGCTGGCTTCCCTCTGGGACTGCTGCGTGCAAGAGCTCGGAGGGTGAAGGGCTGCTGAGGAAAGCTGCTGCTGAGTGAAATGCAGTAGGAAAGAAACTGAGGCAAGCAGGGATTCCCACGGTGTGGGACCAAGGGCTCACATGCTCTGCAGCAGTCACACATGAGCACAGCATGCAGCAGCCTGGCAGCTCTCCTGTTCCCAGCCATGGGCACTGGCATTTCCTTGTTGGGGTCTGTTTTGCTTTCTCCAGCTTTCAGTCCTCACAAGACCCTGACCAGAGCTGGGGTCTCAGACAGGACTTGGATATGCACAACCTCTGGTGCCCTGGAACACCAGCAGGCTTTGCTATTAAACACCCCACAGACAGACCCTGGCCAGCCCATGCTTCCTCTGCAACTTGAGGGTCTCCCGCCCCTTCAGACAGTACAGAGCTCTGTGCAGGACAGGCCAGGACCAGGCAGCCTCTCCACTCCAGCTGGAGCAAAGGTACCCTTTGATCCCAGCCTTGCAGCTTTGGGCACTGCAGAGAGCAGCAGCAGAGCAGGAAAGGGCAGCACTGCCTTGGCATCCTCTCTGGGATCACTCATGTCAACAGCCCACACATCCCTGTCTGCAGGGTGCCTGTAAGGGGACAATTCATGTATTTCTCTCCCCTGAAGACCTTCCCCACCTCCAGCACACACAGGGAGCATGGGAGCCCTGCAGTCAGGTTCTGTGAGGGACACCAGTCCCAGGCTTTGCCACCAGAAGAACCCATGCAAAATCCCAAGGATATTATATAAGAAAATAAGGATCAGACCAAAACCCTGGAAAGCTTTCCCAGTTCTTCTCTGCACTATTTAGCAAGGGCCATTAATTTCTTCCTTTCACAAACATTGTGAATGACAAAAATCTGAGAAATAAAATGAGGCTAATGAAAACGTATTGGTTCTAAGGCAATCAATGCCATTCGGCTTACAGAGAGAAGGAAACACAGCTCCCATCTGTACTCTGCTCCCTGTAGTCAACAAGGCTCACTGTTTCCAGCATGGATCAATGAACCATTCATTAGGGGAAGTAAACCCAGACGAACAGCATTCATCTCTCTCCTTCAAGATCAAACAGACCCGCATGGGAAGTTTCAAGAATGCTCTCGAAACTGCAAGTCTAGGGAAAGTTGGAGCACTTGAAGTTTCTCTCCACATAATGGTGTCTAATAAACCATAATACTTGCTGCAGCCACACACTGAGCAGGAAGAAACTGAGACTGTGCACGTGGAGGTTGGATCACCTACTCTGCAGCACAGAGGCAACACTGCATTGTAGGTGCAGGGGCTCCTGAAAGCATTGGGGTGAGTAGGGGGAAGGAGCTTTCTAATGCTGTCAGCTTGTAAGCAGTATTAAACAGTTGATACAAATTTTTCACTGAATTTCTTTAGACAGAGTGAAGTTAAAGAGGGGGAAAAGGAGAAGAAAAAAAAGGGAGGGTGGAAGGCAGGAAGGAAGGCAACAGTGGGGTAATATAAGTAGTGCACCCATCATTCAAAGAACTTTAAAAATGTGATTTTGCCGTAAAAAGCTGAAGAGGACTTAGGAGGAATGCTATGAAAAAATGTTTACTCCATGAAAGATATCCCCAAAAGCAGGCAGGAACTGGCACTGCCACAGTCTGCTACGGACGGCTCTGGGGCTCCAACGCATTTGTGCCACAGGAAGAGACAGAGGCGACTGTTGTGTCAAGAGCCTGGCCCTTTCCCGAGACACATCAGCACAGCCTCTGACAAACGGTACCTCCAGGATGGCTGTCAGAGCCTGTCACTGGGAGTGCACACACAGCCAGTGTAATTCACCATGACAGTAACCGACACGGGGCAGCACAAGGTCCCCAAACCACACTCATTTAAGTAACTAGAGAGCCAAGGAAAGCACAGGCTGGCCAAGGAGGTGAACTGCAGCAGGCACTTAACAAATGTTTATTGCACATGGCTAAGGTAAGGCCATGTTCCTTCCTCCTCTTGAACTGACACAAAATTTAATGGGAGATCTTTATAAGGACAGGCTATGGAAAGAGGCACTAAAGGCTGTTTCCAATGACATTTGGAAGTAGGCAACAATAAAAAAAGGAAATTCTAAAATACAGATACCAGACTGGCTGCAAACCATTAAGGTGGAATTTCCTCATGCTCTGAACATTGTTGCAAGCCAAGGAGAAACAGCTGCCCTCTGAAAAATATCTGGAAAAGCAAGATATGGAGAGCAGAGGATAATGCCGCTGTAGCTGTAGCAGTCTGAGCTGCAGGTGTCAATGGATATGGACCATCCCTGAAAGAAGAGCACTGGGTACAAAAACACAGCATGGTCCTGCCAACTCCAGCCACAAAAAGCATTAACCCAGCTGTGGGGTCAGTATCATCAGGCAACTAAAACCAGTTTTCCTCAAATTGCTCCAGAGCTTTATGGCTGAGCTGCATCTTGGGACCAGGCACTGCCAATAGCCTCCAAGGAGAAGGAGTTCCTGGCTGGCCATTGATAATCCTGCTGCCAAGAAAATTTGGTAGGGCCTTTCATTTACACTAAAACCTGCAAACATTCCCCTTTACGGCTTTGGTAACACACAGCAGAAGTGGACAGGCCCTGGTGACAACATCCCCTCCCCACCTCTGCTCAAGTAATGCCTTTTCCCAGTAGCTGGG
Source organism: Acanthiza pusilla (assembly GCA_036630365.1). NCBI lineage: Eukaryota > Metazoa > Chordata > Aves > Passeriformes > Acanthizidae > Acanthiza > Acanthiza pusilla. Next base: position 8,654,060 of record JAXCHO010000001.1, read on the forward strand.
CACTGCCAGAGTATAACAAACACGAACTAGTAGTCCTCCAGTAAGTATTTGACAGAATAAACATTGCCTTGAGCTTTATTTCCTCAGCAGAGTTATGAAAAAAATAACTTCCACTGGAATTGGCATTTTGTGGTAGCTTGCAGAGTGGCTGCCTGCCCACTGAGGGTCTGCTTTGGAGCACATCTGCACTTGGCAAGGGATCCCTCTGGCCCATTGGGTCTGTCTCCTGCTCTCACACACTGCAAAACCAGGAGCTGAGATCTAGTGCTCCAGCTGCCCTGCAGGGGTGACCATCATGAGAACAGGGCACAGTTTGTGTGATACAGAGGCTGGGTTTGATATTCTGGAATTAAACATGACAGCACAATTGGAGCTTGTCCCAGAGGCCTGATGGAGTTGTCCCCAAGGAGGGAGACTAACAGAGGGCAAGGTGCTGTACATCTACCCACATAGAAATTGAAAGAAAAAAAAATAGGAGAAATCATATGATTCTCGTTTTGAGAGCTAAAGACACATTCAGAACTTTATGAATCACCCAAAACAGCTACACAATTGTGTGACCTGGCAAGATTTGAGCCTTTCCAAGAACCTTACTATCTCTGGACAAACAGATGCCACAAAGTACCCAGCTTCTCTATTACCTGTTTTCTTCTTCCTCATGTCTAACAAGAAGTAGTTTCTCAGCTTGGGCACAGAGAATCAATTGAACCTGCTTATTGAGAAAATACTTTCAAAGAAAAAACTGATTCCTTATCATAAAGGATGCACTTGGGAACTATGCACCATCTGTGAATTAGATCCAAAAGCTCTTAAAACTTCATGTCTTTGAATGCTAAAGCCTTTAAGAGGGAAGAAAAAAAAGAAAAGAAAAAAAAAAGGAAATCTGGGTCCAATAACATTGCTAGCAGCAGTTTACCTTTGACTACTGAGGGAAAAAAAATAAAATCATTAAATGTATCTCTCTCACAGAATCCATTTTACGAGCTAATGTCACTTTGCTTTGCTTTCAATCAGAGATTAAGGTTAATCTCCAGAACTACTGGCGCACATGCAGACACGGTGAAAAAATGCAAATAGCTCCACCACGGAGGCACAGAGAATAAAGCTCTTTCTTCACCAGAAATCTATTATACGACATTAAAATGCATCATCTGATTTACAATCCCTATTGGATAGTGAAGTAGAGCTGGGAACAGGCAGAAGCTCTGAACACAGCACCATGAAAGCAAGTTACAAATGACTGCTCGTGTAGCTGGGTCCAGAGGGGGGCAGGAGGCAAACATGGGCACGTGTTTTAAGTGCTTGGCAAATACTGACCTAAACACACCTCATTTTGTGCCCATTGTAAGAGCTCTGCCATGAGCCTGTGTAAATGCAGAAGGGTTCATTTATGAAGATGCAGCCTTCATGGCATCCTGCAGCACAAACAAGCAGAGAGCACTTCCCAAGCACTCCATGGAGTAGTTTGACTCCCTGGGGATGAACAGGAACACCCAGCAGGAGCCTGATACAGGCAAAAAATATCACCTCCCAAGATTGCTACATGCCAGACACAGCTCCCCTGCACCACTCCTGCACCAAAGGCAGCTATCTGACCCCATGCTAGCAGGAACTAGACAGCCAGCATGAAGTCCAGGATTGCATCAGTGTGTTTCTCTTGAAAGAGACATTGAAGCTTTATTCCAGGACTGGGGTCCACAGCAGCATCCGTGACAAAAGCTACCCAAGATACAAGGTACTGCTGGGAGAAATTATTTTTAAAAAATAATTTAAAAAAGAGTAAATGGTAAATTTAAAGTATTAACTATTCCGATTAGAAAACTGTCCTTAAGTCCTATAACACAGAGACTGAATTACAGTCCTTTCAAATACAAGAGGTATAGTTCCTAAAAATGAATAGACTTGAAAGGGATGTGTAACAGGTCAGATATTGATGATGAAGAACACACTAAGGGACAAGCCACTTCCACCCCTTGATGCCACATTTTCTGTCCTGCCCCTCAAAATGTTTTCAGAGACCATCCTCAAAAATATTCCCCAACAGGTCTGGCTGCAGCTGTGCCCTAAACTGTCCCATCACTGGAGTCTGATGCTGCTGGCCAGTACCATTCCAAAGCTTTTTTTCCTCCCTTATTTCTCTTCCTCCTTGCTTTTCTTTGCCTGATTTTGTCGGCGCTTAACCAGAGCATGACTTTACTGGCCACAACTGACCTGGCATTTCACTAACATGTTGGTCTATTTACAATTATATTGCTGACAGAACCATGTCTTGCTTCTTCTACTTTCCTTTTAACTTGAATTTGCCCCTTGCAGACCCACTGACAGCTGCAGGAAAGCTGGCAAATAATTGTTTTATACTGTGGAGTAATTCCCTATCCCCAATTTTCTTTAAAGCTGGCTGTACTGCTGCAGCACATTCACCTGAGTAGAAGTACACACAGAGTGGAGCAAACCCCCTCTGGGACTGCATGAAAAAGACAATCTGGAAATGTGTCAGCAAGGAAAGCCTGAGGACACTATTTTGTAAAATGTGTCTGAAAGCTGTGGAAGGTCTGTCTTGTAGTCAAGACCTCATCATTAAAATTCAATCAAAAAAGGCAGTATAACCTTCTAAGTTAAAACACTAAATAAAAGGAGATCAAGATAAATAGCAGATATCATCTGAGCCAGTCATAAGAACGGATGTGCATCAATCTCCAAAAAAGTCACTCAAGATTGATAACACCAAAAGACAACATCTTGATAATCAGTTTTACAGTGATGGATTGAGGGAAAGCTTAATGAGTCAACTACCAGACTGGAATTTCATTAAAGACTTTACCAGAGCTGGAAAAACCTGTTAAAATGTAAGAAAAATCTGCCTTGTAAAATACAAAAGTGCATACATTTCTGTCCATACAGTGAATTATCACATACATTTGTGTCAGGAGGAGTTTGACTGGAATCCACTGCAGAAAATCCACTGTGTGCCACTCCGCAAATTAGCAGTGGTGAGAGCTGATCTAACATAATGTAATTGTATTTTAATGTCTTCTATGAGACAAAGACTCATCAGTCATCTCCTAAAGAGAAGCACAAGCTGAAGTCACATGTCATTATACCAAATTGTTGGGTGTGTGGTGCTCACCACTGTCTTCACACTAACCTTCAAGTCAGGCTCTGCTGGCAAATGCGATCTGATGGAAGCACCCTTTAGGATGTGATGCTGGATTTTAGCTTTAAACTAAAATAAAATGCGTTTCATCTTTCACATTAGCACATATCATGATTTAACACCTGCCAGGAGCTCAGCCCCACACAGCTGATCACTCACTCCTCCTTAGTGGGACAGGGGGAGAATCGGAAAGGTAAAAGAAAATTCTTGTGTTGAAATAAAGACAGTTTAATGGGTCAAACAAAAACTGCACAAGAACAAAGGAAAACCAGGCATTCATTACCCACTTTGCATGGTCAGGCAGGTGTTCATCCATCCCCAGGAAAGCAGGGCTCCAACATGTAATGGTGATTAGGGAAGACAAACACCATCGCTCTGAACCTCACACCCCTACACTTCTGCCCCCCCAGCTCTATATACTGAGAACGATGCCATGTGGCCTGGAACATCCCTTGGGTTGGTTGGGACCAGCTGTCCCAGCCGTGTCCTCTCCCAGGTCCCTGTACACTCCCAGCCTTCTCGCTGGTGGGGTGGGGAGAGGAGCAGCAAAGTCCTCAACTCTGTGTAAGCATTGCCCAGCAAACGCCCCTGAGTTATCACCACTGCTCCCAGCACAAATCCAAAACCTAACTCCAGACTGGCTACTAGGAAGAAAACTGAACAATCCAACCCAATTCAGCATTGTAGGGCTGGTAAAAAAAAAAAAAAACAAAACAAAACATGCCATGCTTTTTGGGTCAAATCTTCATTTTATTTAAAGCATCAAAGTTACTCTGGATACAGTTGATCTCTAGATGACTTCACAGCCAAGAGTTGTGCTAAGACTGCCTCAGTAGAGAAGCATCCATTTTTGTTAAAGCAACTTTCTCCTCTTTACAGAACCCACTGGTTGCAGTCCTCTTCTGGAGGCTCTGCTCCTCCATTTGTTAATCCACCCAGTCATTTGTACATTATCTGTGTAGTGTGACTCAAAATATAATACATCACACATGCTGCTCCAGGAGCTAAAAGGCCAACATGGAGCTCAAAAAACTCATGGAATGCTGCAACGTAACAAGAGGGTCCCAACTTGATTGTTTTAAGTAAAACTCTAAGTTTTTAAACTTTTATTCTGAGAAAAGATAGGTTTTTTCCCTGTTGTTGATCCAACTGCCATAAGCAATGTGAATGCTAATATCACAGACACACAGTGATTATCAAACTCTCTAGGTGCTACATTAAATATGTTGCCAACAGCATGTTTCTCACTGGAAGGCAACTCACTTCGTAAGACTTTTTTTCTTTTATGGCTGAAAGATTTTTCCTTATTACATTAAAAGTGTATAATAATGATCCAGCAATGTGAGCATCACGAACAAGAGCATAACCCTGTACACAAGCTATCTGTGCAAATTAATGGCATAGGCAAAAACACCAGGAGAAAAGTTCAACTATCAAAATAGTTATATAGCCCCTGAGACTACCTAGCAGTGATAGAATAGCTTATTATCCCTTTTGCAGGATACTTCTTTGTGAAAAATTTACATTTTTCATACCCTAAAAATGAATTATTAATAACAACAAGAACATCCTTGCCAACAAAGTCCTGCCTGTGTAATCCGCGTGGAGACACAACACCACGAGGTGTTTCAGCCTGGTGTAAGCCCTGACTGCAACAGGGCAGAACTTGTATCTGAAGTGCTTCACCAAAACAGACATGGCAGATTTTTCACTTTTCAATCCAATCTCCTACCTCAGTGAGTGCTGGGCAGAAGGCAGACAGGGAGCAGCTCAGGAAGCAGGCAGAGACTGAGCTCTGGCCTGGCCCGGCAGATAATGTGACATGGGCACCCTGGCAGATGGCTGGAGGTGCTCCTTGTTCCAAGGACAGAGCGATCCAGCTGCCACAAAATTCAAGCCCTTCCTCCAGGGACATCGGCCACACCACGGTGCCCAGTTTACATGGGGACAAACAAGTCCTTTGCCCAAACTGAGTCTAGTCAGAGCTAAATGAAAGCAAACCTGTGCTGTTTTCCCCCAAAGTCAAAGCAGTGCTGGGCAAGGGGCCCCTTCTGCAGTTTCCATTAAAAAAAAAAAAAAAAAAAAAAAAAAAAAAAAAAAAAAAAAAAAGTAATATTTTGGCATGAGGAGAGACCTCTGTGCCCCTCTGCAGGGTTCCCACTGCCACCAGACCTGCCCAGAGGGTGAGTCCCAGAAAAAGCCTCTCAGAGCATTCCTGTAACACTCACCAGCAAGAATAGGGTAGGAAATCTTCTTTTAAACTGTGAAAAAATCAACATATTTAACAGATGTTGAAGTGAATACCTCTCTGGAAACCAAACTGGCAGACATTTGGGTCTTCCTAAGTGGATAATTGATCACAAGGCTATGCCAGTGATGTTGCAGTAATGAAACAAAGAGGGAACTGGGATTTAAGGATCTCAAATAAGCCTGTCAAAAACATGTAATAATACTGTCAGATCAATTTGCTGTCAAATACAGGTATGATGTGATAAAACCGCCGAGTTTTTAGTAGATTATATTATCGAAGCAGTAATTTAAGAACACCTTCTAGGTAATAAATTACAATAAATCAAACTTTACAACTTGAAAGCATGCACCAGAAGACACACAGTGTATGATACAAGAAAGACGAGTAATTTAAACCATATTCCCAAGCTGGAATAAAGCAAATTCAGTTGCTTTAGAAAGATAATGATCAAAGCCTGCTTTTGTATGAAATCAATAAATCTTGCAAAGTTATAAAGAAAAACCTGATAAATGCTTCTGCCCTTCACTCTCCTGTGTGTCTTGGTGCAGCATAAGCAAAGGTAAAAAAGAGTTCAAGAGAATGTCCTCAGAAAACACAGTGGTCAGTCATAAATATTGCACAAACACAATGGGTGGCATTATCAAGAGAAACAGTTTTACATAAGAAAAGTCCAATTTCTCTGAACAACATCACTTCACCAAAAAGAAAAATATTTTAGGACGTGCTAAAATGCTATGTGCTTTCCTAAAGAAAAACACCTGGCTTTCATTTTAAAAGTGTGGGGGGTTTTCATGAAAAGAATGTTAATGTCTTCAAATTTCCCCAAAAGTGAGTGCATCTACAGCCCAGAGTCCATAATGTTTCTGTCCATAATGTCACCTGTTTCTGTCTTCTAGCACAACAAAAGGGCAAGAAGAAAAGTCTAAAGTCACAGGTTGGACCAGATGGGAAAAATGCCATCGGCCGAGTCTACTGATGAGCACAAAACAATTAGGACAAGTACAACACATGGTACTGAAACAGCTTCAATAGGATGCGACCAACCAGCAGGACAATATCATGTCTGATGTTGCCTCAGTGCCTGCCATGGTTTAACCCCAGCCACTGACTCCTCAGCCTCCTCACAGTGGGGTGAGGAGCAGAAAGGCCTTGGCTCTATGTAAGGTCTGTCCAGCAGTAACAAAAACATCCCGGAGTTACCAACACTGCTTCCAGTGCTAATCCAAAGCACAACCCCATACCAGCTACTATGAAGAAAATTAACCACTCCAGGCCAAACTAGCACGGGTCAATTATTGGATTGGCAGCCAGCAGAGGTCAGGAAGGAAAATAAATTAAAACATGTCTAGATCAGTGGAAAGAAGTTATGGTAGCCTTCAGCAAAGACCTTTCAACAAGAGATGTTTCCTAAAACCTTATCAGCACATATTATATCCTCATAAGTTATGAGGTTATTGCTCATATGTTTTCCAAGTCAATCCGTTTTGCACTTGGAGTAAATTTTAAATTCCAATAGGAAAAGTTATACACATGTACCCTCTCCTACTTCTTAGTGCATTTAGTATCACATAGCATCTCTGCAACAGCCACTGGAGTTATGTGGAGAAAAAGAGCATAAAGGAGAGCATTTCATGTATTTTTAATGCCTTTCAACACACTTCAGCACCTGGATTCCAGGATCCAGCAGGATATGGCCAGACAGCACTCTCCTCTGAAAAGGGATCATTTATTGCTTTACTCAAGGGAACATTCTTCCAGCACAGCAGGAGCGCATGAGCTGGAGCCTGGCAGCTAATGCTCCTCTGCCCAGGGATCAGAATCAGCAAAATGTTTCCTCTATTATATTTTACATAGGTTTTCTTACAGAGAATATTGTATTTCTCTGCCTTTGATGAACCTCATTTCCCAGCAATCATTTGCCTCAGGTTTTCCCTTAAGAATTTGGGTTATAAGAAGCTTTGCTGACTTAACTTTCTGGTACAGTATATTTCCCTCTGAGAGGCAGAGCCCAGAGCCAGGTCAGTATTATGGCACTGCTCCTCTTTCTGCTCTGAGCTGGAACTGTTCCACAAAGATGTGTGGATACCCAATTTCTGTCAGGGCTTGCACTTAAAATGCGCTGTCAGTTCTCATTTCTCACATTACCCTCTTAAATGGGTAGAAAAGGACAACTAACCTGGCAATCAGCTTCCAAAAAGAGAAGGTCAGACTAGACTATCTCACATGAAGAGCTGTCGGCTGCCACGAGAAGGCCATAATAGCTGCAGCCAGCAGAGCAGCACGTTTAATGTGCTCACTGGAGGTGCTCACACCTGGGCAGACCATCCCCGGGGATGGAGCACGGAAAGCACATCAATGAAGTTGTCCTGCAGCAGCTCCAGCCCCTGTGTGGTTCTGCTTTGCTGACTTAAGTGATGCACAGAATCTCACACAAATGCATCACGCAGCAGAAGGATTTCAGGTGTTTTTCCTAAAACTACACCATGGAGCAGAACAGCCACACAGAGATCCCTGCCCGGCAGGCACTGAGGCCACCTGTCCCTGAAGCTGCTCACAGGACACTGCCACAGCTGAAGGGACCCGGAGAAGTGCACACAATGGCACTGAACAGCACCAGGCACGAACCACACCAGGGTAAGGGATACTCAAGCCAGATAACAACTCCACCTCAGCTGCATGAAAGACACAGACCTGAGAGCCCTCCCTTGGCTTGGAGCACCCCCTGAGTGAATGAGGCACCCCTGTATCAGAGGCTGAGCTTCAACAAAGCCACTAACTAAGAAATGCTGGTACTCAGCAATTTGACAAGAGAAAGGACTAAATTGACAATAACCCCTTCCCTGTTCCTGGCTGGAAAGCACCATACCAAAACAATGCCTGCTTTGCTCATGTACTAACCACAGGTTTGGTCAGCGCCCAGTGCTGCAGCACACAGCACTTGGTCCAAGCTAAAGCAAGCTGAGCATTGTCACAAGCTCCAACATTCAAAGCTGCTAACTGTATCCCCTTTCCTCACCCAGAAGGTGAATTTATGCCTTCTCCTGCTACAACAAAATAAAGGTCAAAAAACCAGGAGCAATGGAAACCATGGTACTTTTACTGATTATGATGTTTCCAGTTAAGCGGGTTTTGCCTGTGGCCATTCCCCCTGAAGCAGGTGCCAGGCAGGGGAAGCGCTGTACTGCTCCAACCAATAACCTGAAGGAAATGGAAAGCTGCACCTGTTTAATAGATGTTTCCAACTTCTTACATCACCATCAGTATCCGTTTGTCACTCGGCATGTTTTCTATAGCTTCTTAGGTCCGAGCTGATTTCAAACCCATTTGGTAATGTCAATGTGACTTCAAGATTTAATGATTCCTTATTTTTTAGACCTGAGAGCAAGATAATGTGTTAGTTTTTTTTCCTGCATGTGCTCAGTGATTTCCTTCTGGTTTATTCACTCTGTGTATCATTAAAAACAAGGGCTGATAAGGAAAAAACTTAGTGACACATGCCTAAAAGAGACTTCTTTAGTTTTAAAAAATACTGTAAGCATTCTACCTTCTATAACCTGCAGACAATTACAAGAGTAATGGTTCTCCATGCAAAACACCTGGCAATTCCTGGAGAGGCAGGAATATTAGGCTCCTGAAAACTCACCACTCTACCCTTAGATAAAATTTGCATGCACACATATGCATTTGACACATGCTAGAAAGTTTTGAGCCTTGTTTCTTCTCCTGCTTATTATAAAAGAGCAAGGAAAAAACCAAGCCACCCTGTACCACCAACACACACCTTCTGAGATAAACAGTGAGCACTGGGTGAGTTCAGTAATGATCTGTCCAATTAGGCTCTTCCACAGCTTGTTCTAGATCTGCACATCTCACTGGATTTTAACTACTATTTACTGCTTATTCACAATTGTCAGAGCCTGGAGAGAGAACAAGGTTTGGAAGAATCCATCCAAGGTTTCCCTTTTTCTCCTTTGCTGTTATATATGGGAAAAGGAGATGTTATGCCCAAAAACAAAGAGTTAGAGGACTGCAGCAACTCTGGAAAGGTGATGAATTTAGATGTCACCACTCAATCAATGCTGTCCCCTAAATAGCTGAGGTCTCTCATGTTTCTCCAGGGCCAAGAAATCACCAGAAGCTGCAAAGGGAGAGTTCAGAGGGCTTTAGGTGGGCAGATTGTCAATGTGGGATCACAGCCAGCACTACCCACCCTGTGCCGTTCACAAGTAACCTCCTGCCTCCTACAAATGGAGAGAGCAGACATGGTGCTGGATGGATCAAATGCAGAGGGCATAGGTCATGCCAGAGCAATGTTCTTCTTCTAGAGGGATGATTTTCCAAACAACCGTTAACATCGGCTCCTTCATGATCAATGGCTTTGGGGTCTTGGCAGCAAAAATACAGCCACCATTAAGCTGTCTGCAGTTTCCCCCTCAATATCTCAAACTGTGCATGTCTCAGGAGCTGGGAAAAGTTTTTTCCCTGCCACAGGAATCAAGACAGGGAGCTGAATGCACCAGGAGCAAGGTGAGATATACACTGGATTGGGGCATATGGAAAGGGAAGAAGAAAAATATTTCAGTCAAACCTTCCTAACTAGAAGGGAATGTAGTGGTTTCAGTGCAGGTAGGGACTGACTTGGAGCTGAGATTGGGCTGATATAGGAATTGAGAAAACAGCCATTGTCCAGCCCCAGAGGCACCCACCTGGTGCAAGAAACTGCCACTGTTCCCGGGGCTGAGAGCAGCGCTGGCTCTGGGGGAAGGAACCTGCTCACAGAGACATTAACATGCTGAATACACCTCAGCTAAATGGCCTCATTCAGCCCAGAATGAAGAAGCAGTTTCACAGAATTTAATGACTGATTAATATTCATTTAATAATTCTTGCCTAAAACTGCAGCAAATGATTTTAAATTATGCCATTTGGGAGACAGCAGACTCAATTCAGCAGGATCACTGGGCTCAGACTGTTGAAGTCGCTCCCTGGATTATTTGGTTCTTCCTTCCCTTGCCAGGTGACTGGCATGTGTCTACCTTGCCTTTCTTTTTCTGCTTTTTTCTGCCTTTTACTCCCTTTTTCGTATCCTCGTTTTCTTCCATGATTCTTTTAAAACACACGCAGCTCTAACAGGATACCTGGAGGAATGGCTACGACAGTGAGGCAAGGGCCCTACTGTTCTCACAGACCTTTGGAGACAGCAGGCTGCTGCAAACCAAGAGGACAGGCCATGCTTGATCCACTGCCAGCACACTCCAAAGGGAGCAATAAGAGGAGCACACAGGATAGAAAACAGATCTGAGCCAGCAAGCAGTGCAGCTTGGATTTGCTCCTTCACTGTAGAAAGACTGGGAATTTAATGGTGGGGTTTTTTTAATGCAAAACCGGAACAAAAATTAAAGTCTGATGGATCCCTGAGCACCCACCATTTAGCAGTCATGGCACCAAAACCTGCACCTACCACAAGAAAGTCCAGGGAAGACTAATCAAGGGAGAAAAACAAAACCCACATTGTATTAGCTTGTCCTTGGGGAGCTGGATCAGTGCCTTGTGCAAGACAGAAAGGTCAGGTTCCTCACAAGCCCACAAAGCAGTGACCTCCAGCGTCATCCATGCCCTGTAAAGCTCACACTGAGCACTGGCCCCACATCAGCTCCAGCACAGGCACGTGGAAGGGGTGTGCAGGGAGCATCTCTGGGGGCAAAGGATGCACAACACTACAAATGGAACCAGCACAGCAACATTAATTTTCATAGAAGAGAAGCCCCAAACCTAACCTCACCCTCCCACCCAAGCAAAGCCCAGACAAGAGCCCAGGCACTGAGCAGACTACTGTTCCCACCTCTGCATCCAAGAAGAAGGCCATCCAAATACAAAATCAGTGGTGTCCCTCAAGACCCAGAGGACTTTATTCCCTCTTCTATTCTGTCCACAACCCTCCCCTGTGCAGTTGCTGTACTATTTACCTGGCAGTGTGTCCCCTTTTTTCCAGAGTCAATCTCTCTCCCCATTCCCACAGCCTGGCACTTGCCTCGCTGGCACCTTCACCTGCAACTTCTTCGACATACCTGCACCTGGACAACTACAATCCTTCCCTTTTCAGTTCTTATTGATTTTTGAGGCACTCATTTCTGAGATGTATGGTATCATTGGATTATACTGTTTAGCAATTTATTTGTGTCTCTCTTTATGTTCTGGATTGATTCTTTTTTCCGCCGAGTCTCAAAAAAAGATGCTGCCACTGTTGTTATTTGGCTATCACAACAGCTCACGTAGCCCTGAACTATTAGCCATTGCTGCTCCAAGAAATTTTGTGCTGAGGTAATTTGGAGACTAAATCAAGTTTTATCACTGAATGAGGTTAGTGGATATTAATGGGAAGGCAGGAGTTTGCACTGAATCATTAATGTGGATAAATGGAGAGTGCTTGTTTAATACTTTATACAGCAAGTGCTAATAATGCCTTAAAATGGTGAGGAAATATTGCAAGTTGTATTTAAACACAGAGAAGGAGGCCTAATTTGACCTGTTCTGGTACATTAGTTGTGACCATACACTGGGACCCTCTGTTAGCCTCAGCCATATCTCTGTGCTGCCCTGCTCTATCTCAGTGTTCACATCCTCACTTTCAGCAATGTTTCTAAACAAAGGAAATACAATTGTGGCTGGGAAATATGTATTTGAGGGAAATTACTGCAAACAAACATTTCCAGGAACCTGAAATTTAAAATCATTTTTTGAACAAAGAAAATTAACTTACAAAAGAAATAACAGTAAGAGCCACATGTGACTCCCAGAACCTGCTCATCAATTAAATTCAAAATCCTTCCCATACAGGCTCATGTGTACATTGATTAGGCTGTCCAGAAATGCTCAGAACCACTGTGACCTTTGTAGGGTGAGCAAGAAGCACTGTCTGGGACACATGGCCTGACCTGCAAGTCTATCCAGCACTTTCAGAAGCCTGTCTGTGAATGAATGCATGGAAAGAATGGACTTAGAGAGAGATGGACAAAGCCAAAGAACACTTCTGCAGCTATTTTAACAGACCAGCGCAATGCAGAACATGAAGAAGGAAAATATTTCAATCCATTTTACTTGCAGGAAAAATTTAGTGGCAGTGGAATCATTTGCACTGCAGCTCTGGTGCTGTCAGAGTTTGCTGAAGGAGTCCTGCAACAACAGGCACTTTCACCACCAAGCAGCTCCAGGCCAATTATTCCCAGGTAATTCACACTAAGCAGACAAAGTGAGACATTACCAGAGGCAGACACGCAGGTCCGAGGTCACCCACTGTGGTAAGGAACGTGCAGGGTCTGTACACAGGAGACAGGCTGCAAAATGGTGGGATTACAGAGGAGCACTGAGGTGTGCTTATGATTGTGACAGTAACACGGTATTCTCTGTTTTCCAAGCAAAAGCAACTCTCAAAGCTTGCATTGACTCCCTGTAACAGTAGGAATGAAGCTCAGCAGTACTCAGCAGCTGAAGAGACAGACCACAGCCAGCCATAAAACAGCATCTGCTAGGCTGCTCTCCCACATATAAAAAGCAAGCCCTGGAAAAAGCAAACTAGGAAAAAAGACTCCAAGAAAAAGGAAGCCCTGCAGGGGGAGAGTTAAAAAAGGACTAGCAAGTCAAAGAGGTGCTGTTTGAATAGGGATGACCCATGCTGTTAGAAGAGCTTAGGTCCCCTTTTAAACAACTAAATGAAACAGCTATTACTCTGAATAGAGCCCCTCCTGACCCAGCAGGAGCTGAGCACAGGGCTGTTTGTCACAATAAAATATTTGCCATAGGTGAGTGGGGTGTGATTTGCCCTTTCCCAAACACAGCTGATAAATAAGCAGCTGATAAATAGCTAATAAAATGGCTCTCAGCATTACAGACCATTTGTTCCCTTATTGCCAGACTGGTCACAGAGTCTGTGCAGGTCCCTTTGGGGGTGTCCTGAGTGCTCCACTTGCTCCATGTCCGCAACACTGCCTTTTCTAGGCTGTGTTTCCAATGGAGTGCAACGTCACAAGTGTTTTAGGGTTTCTAAAATTCTCCAGAGCCTCCAATGCCTTGGCAGGACACAGGAAGCCTCAGATACCTCCTGCACACAGCTCTGTTCCTGCAGGCAAGGCAGGTGGATGCTGCACTCAGTTTCCAAGGCACAGTTTCACAAACCAATCCTCCCAGTGCACCCAGACTGCTTTGCAATATTTAGCATTCATTAGCCTAAGTGGGCATCAGTAAAGCAATTAGTGTGAAGCTGATACAGTGGAAGTTTGGAGGATGCTCTTAAGGACAGGCAGTTTGTCACAGTTGCAACTCAGGAGAGTTTTCTTAGCTGGGACACCTACCGAAAAAAGTCACGTGGTGAGCAGGCTTTCAGACATGCATAGGCTGATGCTGGCTTTTGATTTTTCCTCTAGAAATTCAACTATCTCTTGAGTAGCCCCAACATTATGAGTCATATTCCTTTGCAGACTTCTCTGGCTGCAGGTTTGATTTTGTACTAGAGCTCTACCTATCCTGTGCACAATTTAACACACTGCCGAGAGTACTCAGGAGTGTAGAGCTGAGAGCTAAAACTGTGAGGCATGAGGGTGGCATCCTTCTCCAGACAAGGAAGAGGAGCTGAGAGCAAGTCTGGCCTGCTCTGTGCTCCCAGCCGGTGTAGAAAACAGCGAGGCTATTTCAGGGAGACAAACAGGGAAGGAATACATGCAAGCTCTTTAATGTACATTGTGGCTGTTAAATCAGCTAGGGCTGGACAGCTGCAGTGTGATTGGCAAGGGATGTGATGCAACTCCTTGACTCCCTGCAGGGAAAGAGTGACCCCAGACATGCTGAGGACTGTGCAGGAAAGGTCCTGGCTGTCAGCACCCTACAGCTGCAGCCACCCAGAGCCTGCTAGGAGGGCTGCTTCCCTTGCAAATTCTCCAATGATCAGAAAATTCAAATTGAGTTTCTCAGAAACTTTCCCAGGAATAAGGGGTTTAACCCAGTTGCAACTCACAGATCAAGCCATGCAGCTGAAAATTTACCACTTCATTGGCTTTTCCAAGTAATAAGCTTCAGATATCATCATATTTTGTTGAATGCATTTCACAGAGTGAATTCTGAAATGCAAAGTCAAAGCCCTGCTGCCACTGTGCCATCACCAGCCTTGTCTAAGCTGACCCAAGTAATTCCTTCTCTAATTCTGATGGAGCAGAGCACTGTAGCCATCTGAGAGCAAAGGGGCTATTTCAGGAAGGGGTGACTGTTAAACCAAATTAAATTGTTCCTGTGAGCTCAGTTGTTCTTTGCAGCTCAAAGTGCAATTGCAATTCATTCAGTATTTGCCACTGAATCCTCCTTGGTATTTCAGAAATTCCAGTCTATTTTCTCTGATATATATTTGCTAAAAAAGCACTGGCAAGTGCAGAAAATGAAGAGTTAAAATGATGCTAACAGTTACAGCAAAGAAAAACACATGGGAAGAGGAACATCACATAGCAACGAGAGAATGATGATGAAGAAATGATTACAGTGTAGAAAGGGCACAAAAGAACAATATAAAAGACCTAGTTATAAAAAGAATTTTGTGTAAGGGGAAAATACACATAAGTAGGGAAGATGCAGAGAACTAAAGAAAACGCTTTTGAAACTCTGGAATCTTTGGGTTAACACTGAACTATAATATTTTACAATATTTTGTTTTACAAAAAGTTTTCACAGTTCTGCAAATTTATGCAGATTGAGGAAGCAGATGTTTATAGACCTTACAGAGGATCAAGGACAAAAGAGATACTTAATTTTTTTTTCTGATTTGCTTTCTAACAGAACAAGGACTGGAATTTCACTTTGTGAGTCTTTAGGAGACATCCCCTATTGATTTAAACAAGCCACTGGTGGAAAATCTGCCATGTCTTCCTTTAAGGTGTTTCAATTATTAATTACACTCATAGTTTAAAAAAATGAATCTTATTTCCAATGCAAACTTTGATGCCTTTTTCTATTCTCTGCTGTGAAATAAGACTCAGTCTACTAACAGGGTAAATGAAATTTTTTAGGGCATAAATTATTTTTTTTAAATTGCTCTCTGAACATCTTTTAAAGAACAAACATTAGAACAATGATCACAGTTTACGTTAATTCAATACAGTTTTATACTGTATGAGATTTTATATATATATTTTATATCACATGCTCTTAGGAGGGCATGGAAGGGCATTGCTCATTTGCACAGCTTTTCAAAGCTTTTGGAACATCCCAACAGTCTAAAGTTCTTGGATTATCCAGCAGCCTGCTGTCTCTCAGGAATACAGGGTGAGACACAGTGAAGGATAGTCACTTCTTGGCAAACTCTCACTATGTCAATCCCTGCATTCACAGGTTTTAGCTGGGGTGATGCTTAATAAAGTGTTTTCAATGTGTTTTCCAGCTTTCATATAAAATACCTCAATGCAGCTTGGTTATCTGATGAGAAACCTGCTAGGAATCTGTCTTCTGTTTTTCTCTCTCTCTTCTTAAATTCTTTCCCTCTTAGTACCAAAAGAGAAGGACTCATGTTGGGAAAGGCAGGGAACAGGGAGATGGTTGTGGCATTGCTGTTGGAAGATTTCCTGCACTCCGACCCACAGTGCACCAGGGAAACTCTGATTGCTGCAAAGAGAGAAGGGGCTGAAATCTGTCTGCAGACAGGCATCAGCCTCATGCTGGGATCTTCACCTCAAATCCAAGCTTCAAAGCTTAGGCTGGATGGGTTCCAGAAGTTGAAGGCTTCCCTGCAGAGGGGGGTGGTGGCACAATGAGCCATAGCAGCTCCGTCTCTGCAAAGGACAGAATTTCCCCCCAGAATGACAGATTGAAAAGTCACAATAAGCTCTTTAGTCCTAACTGCAAATGTACCAATTTCCAAGGCAATATTCTTAGACCTGAAGAGTCTCTCTCTTTTTCACAGAAAATAAATTCAAGAAGAAATGCTACAGGGAGTGGACAGTGTGTGGGTGTGTATGTGTGAAAGAAAATAATTATTTAGAAGCCTTAGAATCAGGGAGAGAAACTTATTTGGAAAATACATGTTTCTTCCAAAGCAAACATTACCCCTCCAGCAGCTCCTTCCAAATCCTTCCCTGAACACGCTCAGGGTGACTGCAGAAATACTGCAAACGTGGGGTTGAAGAGAGGCAGAACAAGAAATCACAGAGGGTCTACTGAACAATATAAACCTAAGATAAAAAATTCACATTTTCTTTTTGTGTCCTATTGAAGATGCAAGGGCTTTTTTCAAAGCAGCACAGCAGTCTATAAAAGATGGAAGTCCAAGGCTCACCCCTCTTAAAAAAGCACCATTCCCATCCTCCAGCCATACAGCTCACAGCAGCAGTGCCCACAGAACATTGTCCTATTATGGTCCACGACATTGCAGCTACAAAGGGTTCCTATCAAACTCAGCCTTTTATTTATGCATCCTGCAGGCAATTTCATCACCATCATCTTAAACCAGAGGCAGTTCCAGGGGTGCAGTGGGACCTGTGCTACTTCTCAGGACCTGGGGAATGGCAAGCTGGCAGGACTGCCTGCAGGAGTGCAGTAGGCATCAGGGGTGTGGGAGCCTGATGAGACCTGCTCTGGGTGGAAAATTGCTATATGAATAGTCTACTCTACACCTTCCCATGGAAAATCCAAGTCTTGCTCCACTATTCCCTATTCTCTGTGTGGCACCGTTAGAAATCATCCTCAAAGTGATGGTTCTGCTCCAGAGGGGTGGAGTAAGAAGGCAGCTGAGAAAGGGCTGCAAGAGGGGGGATATGCACTCACCAGGCAGGGAGAAGGCAGGGACAGGCACAGAAACCCAGCTGAGCACAAAGATGTCCAGCCACAGCCACCACTTAGTTCCTATTTTATTTCCTAGTCAGGTCCCCACCTTAGGCAACTGCCTGCTTAACCTGTGCCTGAAGCCCTGGTGATGGGGCCTGTCTTGTGAACTGTGGCCCTAAAAAAATCCTACAGGGTGGCTCTTTCCCTTGAGGAATCAGTTGGGGAGCATTTCCAGGAGCTGGAGACTGTGCTGAAATCAATCAAGTTAAATGGTGGTATATGAGAATAGGAATGAATAAACCTCAAGGGATATCATTTGTCATTTACCGTACTTGTTAAAAGTTACAAAACAGCAGTTCAGCAGAGGTTAGAGAAAGGACAATGCAAGAACACAAAATCCCAACCTATTTCCAAAACTCCCTACAGCTCCGGTATTTTCCAGGAAGATGAAAATTTCATAAAGGAAATAATAAGGATTAAAATGAAACTTATTTTATTTAATTGAAAAGTTATATGCTGTTCAGACCTTTCAAGTGCCAGCAACCGTTGCTTATAAGGTGAGAGATCCTGATCCAGCCATCAAGAATTTTTGGACAATAAAACATCCATGAACAAACACATGAAAATGATAATAAAGAAAAGTGCACAGCCAGAGGTCAAACCTACTTTATACTAGGAGCTGAACTCTGATAATTCACAGTAGATTAAATTCAGCAGCAGTAGAAGCTTAGTAAGAAATTTGGATGTTAGGAAGATTTAAGCTGGGAATAGGTCTTATTCTTATTTTACCAAAGGCCAGACATAGACTCATACATGTTTATGAGGAAAAAGCAAAAGTGACTGAATTTCAAAGAATGGGCTGCGTAGAAAATAGTTTGGGCATAGCAGGGTCTGTGGAAAATGCTGTCAAAAGTTAGAGGGCAATAACTTAAATTTTCATCAGCAACTTTCAACTTTACTTCCAAATGTCAAAAGCCAAAAACCATGGCTAGGAATACTAAGTACAAAATGGTTTCTGAGCACAGATTTTTCATCTGCCAATGTGAAACTGAGAATTTTGAAAGAAAGCAAATGCTTATGCTCACAATTTTTTATATTCCCAATATCAAGCTTCTGACTTCAAAATATTTTGAGGACTATTTTTCATTTATTATGCTTTTAAGTCCAATGCCATTTTATTTGGAAATAACACCTTGGTTTTTATTATGGATGGTACAGGAATCCTAGAGCAAAGCAGGAGGTTCAGTAGCTCAGGGGTGCACTGTGACAGCCCTGGGTGGACACCAAGGAAGGCATCAGGCTGGGGACAAAGAGCAGCATTCTCCTGGATTTGCTCCAAAGCGACTGTGACTGTGTGCTCACCACTGCCTCCCATCCCCTGCCTCCATCTATCTGAAATATTTACTTTATAGCTCTTCCCTGCACAAAAATTTATTTTGGCAATTGCAGACTTCACACCAAAGAGTCCATCTTGGCATTTACTTTGAAATAAGGTGATGATTTTCTGTGGGCCAAGAAGCCCCTTCCATGTGGCAGAGCCCTGCAGCCATTCCCCAATCTTCTCATCGATGGTTCAGGGATTCTGTGGGAGGTTTCTGTGCAGAGGAATTGCAGGCTGAAATTTTCCAGTGACAGCACAGAAGGGAATTTGAAGGGCAGTAGGGCAAATCTGCCTGTCATTATTATTAGCAGGTGACTACTACTGTAGCTGTCTGCCAGAGTTAAATTACAGCCTGCTGAGATCTTTAGCGATTCCTGTCCATAGTCTGTTTTTGAGAGTCAGTTGCCATTGAAGAGAAGATATAATTTTGATACCTGCTTAATTTGTGTACCTATATCCTGCCTGACAGAATGATTTCCCTGGCTTTATAAATGGATGCATATTCCTCTCAATTGGCATTCAGTCCGCTGGCTCCATGAGCATCTATCTGTCCAAAATCTTAGAGAAACAGTTCACAGAGAGCAGTTAACTATGATCTCTCTCAAAAAAATTAGTCCCTGTTTTTCCCCTGACAAATGAAGACATTGTTTCAACAATATTTTCCTTCTCCACTGACAGTGCTAAATATTTATAACCTGTGCCTCCTAGAAATGCTGGTCTCCTCATGAATAAACACTAGGCTAACAACCAGCAGCATCCGAGAAGGATGCAGGGTGTAGCTGACCTATTCACACTCCTTCCCCTCTTCAATATCTGGCTCCCCATGACAGCCATTTAAAATCAACACTGATCCTGATACCTGACCCAAGTTTTTTGTGTTTGCCAGAAAACATACTTAAGGAGGCCCATCTTGGCAGTATGTAACAAACAAGGCCAAGCCTTGCATTGCAAAATGTTACTATCCAAGCCACATATTAAAAATGCACTAATAAAATGAGCGCAGTCTGTAAGTCTTGGTAAACACATCCCACCTCTGCCAGTCCCCAAATCAGTGTGTGAGCACATTGGTGTGGCGTCCCTCTTTCCTCCCAGAGAGAGGCTGATCTCTTCAGCGTGGAGGCTCAAATTTGAAGGGGAAGGTGCCCCTCTAACCACCATGGCCTGAGCACATCAATGTCCTAGTGAACATGGGTTCAACACCCCTGCACTCTCAGCTTTCCAGGTATTTTTTCACTGCTCAGCTTCCCAGATGAGGCAAAGCCGCCGAGCAGCCCTGGGCAGCAGTGACCCTTCCTCCCCAAAGCAAAGATTTTACTCTCTTCTACTTTTTTAATTCGAGATTAAAAGAAGGAACAAAGAAAGAAAGCAAAATTTTTAATGTCTACTGATGTTATTTTCACCATTTACCATTTTTATTCTGCAGTTTAGGACCACCTCATGCACTGGGAAACAAGTGCATCAGCTCTGCTTCTATCCAAGCCTCCTGTCTTCCCTAGGACTTCACCTACGGCAAGGCCATTTGCAAAGATGTCAAAATAACCACACAATTATTAGATTGTGTATAAGATTCCTTTGTTGTAAAGGGTATCAGAAAAGCAGACAGTTTACAGCAAGGAAAGAGCTTTGTATCCTAATTACTGCAAAGTAGGACTCCAGCAATAATCAAACTAAATAGGTTTTCTCTCCTGGGAGATGAGTATATGAGCTGATGTGGAGGTTTTTCCTTACCTTAAGGGACTGGTTCAGCACCTGGATAAAGCTACAGCACTGCTCCCAAAAGGGGCAGTTCCATACTTCCTACTCATACAGCTATTCAGCATTATTCCCCATTTTAGGACTGTTTTCCCTTTTGTTTATGAGCTGTAGTTGTTGTATTTATATAATCTCCTCTTTCCTTCACAAACCTCCAGTCACCCTCTTCCTGTTATAAGCCTTCATGAAGTCCCCAGGTTGTTTTTCTGCTGTTAACATGGCACTGACCTCTTCTACTTGGCAGGGCTTTTCCATTCTCAATCCCAGGTCCCTCTGGAAGAACCACGCAGCCTGCAGCAATCTTTCCTTCAGCTTTAGCCCTCTTATTATCATCACACACAACTCCCATTTGAAATTAGCCCATCAATATTTAACTTCCATCATTACATCTGTTATAGAAAATGCACACTCCCATCCCTTGTTTGCTTGCTCCCACTGAGCACTGCTGAAAATGATGCCTATGATGCTGGGGAACAAGCACAAGCACAAGTAAGGTAAATAAAGTCCTACATAGCTTCTCCTAGAAAATAACACAAAAATTTCCCATCTTTTCTGCACATGCAATTAAAATTCCTCTGCATGACTCCAGAGAAGCATGGATTTTCGGCTTCTGAAGACATTTCTACTCTATTTCTTTTACAGATGAAATAATATATGAGTGAGCCAACTCCTCCTAAAAATTTCCCAGCAAACTGCATTGACACAAGTTACATAACCCACTGAATGACATGAAGAGTCCAAACTCCATGGAAGCCCATTTGCACCAAGCCCAGAGCAGCTGCTCAATTCCTTTAAGTTCCATTGAGTTTAATTTCTCAGTAATTCAGTACTACCTTCCAGATTGAAAAGAAACATAACAATTCATACTTAAATATTTGCATTATTTGATTCCAAGAACACTTACTGAAAAAATAAAAAACAAATCTCTTTTCTCTGGACAGAAAATTTTATCAGCAGTTACCTACTTTGCCAAGATCCCATCTGCACAACATTATTTGGTTCTGAGTAAAGAGGAATCCAGAAGCATCATTCCTAATAGTGTTTAGATCTCAGATAAATATGTTTATTTATTTATTTTCTTAAAGATTAGCTTTTAAATCCTCACAGTTGCGTGACTTTCCAAAAGCCTAGGAGGGTTTTTGTTTTATTTAAAAGTCTATCACCACATGTCACTGCAGCATCAAGAAAACACTGGAATGTGCCATCAGTTCAGAGCTTGGGTAGAACAGATGAGCTTTTTTAGTAGCTGTACTGTATTAATGCCTTGTTAGGAGTTCTTATATGTCTCCTGATAATAGGAATAACCTTTAGAGCAATAGCAATTTATCCATACATCTAGCTCACACTGCTTGTCACAGATAGTAACAGCTGATAACCCTCTTAGGCTGCTTTTCATCTTCTGTGGAAGCACTCACATTCTAGAATACATTATTTTAACCTGTCAGGGTATAAACAGGACAATTACTTAGACCAATGTAGGCTGAAAGTGTTGATAACTGAAGTTAAATCCAGCATTGTCACTCTAATGTTTTCCTGCTAAATCAAGCCCAATGAGGCAGCATGTCTTCTCAAATGAAAACATTTTTCAAACTCACTAATTCAAAATCGACCTAGTGCAGACCTCTTGATTTGCACTGCTTGCTGACAAGACCAGGAAAGAAGCAATGGAAACAGTGAACTGATTACTGGGGCAAAGAGAGAAAATTATCAAGGAGGAAGAATGAAGCTGGTTTATCTGTGAGGGAAGAACGCAGCAGACTCTGGGAAAAACAGCAGCAGCCCCCCATTGCACTCAGGTTTTGTAAACTTGCACAAAATCCAGGCCTGCTCCTGCACTCCTGAGTGCAGTTTCGTGTCCACAAAACCTGCCCTAGCTGCTCTGCATCCTTCTCCAGCCTGTTTCCTACCAGCACACACAGCTGCATTAACAGAACATCATTTTGCTCAACAGACCACCAGCAGCAAAGCTCCAGCCCATGCACTGCATGCAGCTCACCTGTTCCTGCTGACCAATTCCTGTGAAGCAAAAAGGCAAAAGATATCAACACCATTTCTTCCCTCACATTCCACCCTTCCTACAGTGCCTCTGCCTCATTTATCCCATGGGCACATAATCTCTTGCTAAGCAGAGCCAATGGTGATGCTGCTCTCTAACCTTTCTGCTTTCTCCTTCAGGGACTGCCTCAGTACTCTCTCTCAGATTTGACCTTATCTTCCTCCTCTTCTTATCCAAACCAAACACAAATTCCCCTGAAATCACCTTTTCTGAAGTCTCTGCTGACCAGACCTTTATTCTCTATCTGCATCTTCCTCAGGCATTCCCCTGCTCTGATGCTATTGCCTGCAGTTGCCTTCTACACAGATATTCTACTTTCCTATTTAGCCATTAGCCCCTGATACAGCCCTGGTCAGGCTGTGTTGAGACCTTGTTACTTCATCCTTCCTGACACTTTTTACAAAGTCCTTAAAGAAAAGTAGATGCAAATGCCTCATACCTGCCACATCCCACCTGCTAAAAACAATCCCCAGGCTTGTGTGGTGTTCTCTGACACCAGCGCTCCGGGGAGGACAAAAGCAGCACACTGGCACTGAACCTAAAAGGAATATGAATGTAATTTGATCAAAAACATGATGCCGTGTATGATTTTGTATCAAATCTTCACAAGATAGTCCATATTGGCTAGAAAATTTATGCAGAAATTCAGAGGAAGAAAAGGGGTGAATTTGTTTGTCTCTCCAGGGTGGACCACTGCAAACCAGCAGGACTGCTCACAGTCCAGACCTAGGATCAAGATGAATTTGTTTAACCTTCTGTGCTATGCCAAATTTTACATTAAAATATCCTGAAATCTGGAAATGTAAACAACCCAGCTGCAAACATATGAACGTCATAGATTAAGTTCCTCTTTTACATTGTTGCCATAACACTTAGCTGAGTTTTCATTTCCCTGCAATTCTGTGAAGACAAATATTTGCGTATAGTGATCTGATAACTACCATGAAGACTTTGAATTGAAAAGAATCTGTGCACTTATTCCTGATTGTATTCCTTAAAGTTTTTAAATGCCCATCAATTATGAAAATTTTTATGAAATTATATACCTTTCATTGTTTCCTTTAGTTTATAGCACTTGCAATTTTTTCCCAATTGCTTTATTTTAGGTTGGCAGCCAGGCTTTGTAAAACACTCATCATATCCTTTAATCTAAGATTCAGAAGGTAACACATCCTTTTATAATAGCTTGAGCAGGTAATTATAACAATAACCACATGTACAGCTTATTGTTTGCACCTCTGAATAAAGCCCTTAACCCACGGTTTTCAGTAAGACTGTTGGAAACAAGAGCCAAAACTAATGACCATAAAAGTGCTGTATGAAAACAACTGGAGACAGACGACCCCAAATAACCATCCATCAAGGTAGAAGGGTTGTGGTTCAGCACAAAAGGGAATGCAATGCTGGTTAGGTCCCATTCAATGTTAATATTATCCATACCCCTCCACTGATGAGATTGATGGAAAGGATATGATTTAATAAGCCATGCTCCATTTAAAGTCTCAGGTTTATTAGATATAGAGGCTAGCAACATAAATGTTTAAAATGCAATCAGAAAAGTTATAGATGGCTTCATTGAATATTTCACCTGCAAAAGCCTGTGCCACAGAAAATGAGGAAATCTGTAGGAGTTTTACATACAGTGCAGCTTCTTATTGCAAAGTAAGCTAAACACTTGACACACAGGTTAATATATCCTTCCAACTTCTCTTTTCACTGCTTATTCTCTTGTTAAGATTATTTTTGTGTCATTTCGCTTCCTTTTCTAATTTGTAAACAGACTTTCAAGGTCCTATTTTTTTTCAAAGTCTTCACTGACCTCTCTGTCACTGCTTCTTTAAAAGGCCAAAGTCCTTATTCATCACTCTATTACTCTCTTAATATCTACAGCTGGTTCTTTCCTACTATTTGTATCTTTCTTTTACTAAGGACTAAACCCAAAAGTATCCATTTGACAGGGGAGAGAATGTATTTTCTACTGTGGCATTTTTCCCACTCCTTTGGGTACCTCTAAAGGTCTCTGTGATCTGTTCGAAATCACAGACAGCAGTTCAGCAAACCAAGGAAATAATTCCCATCCAACCTTTGCAACCCTCCCATCTCCCAAGCTGCAGGCTGTGGGCCCACTGAGAGAAATAAATAACCTATAGACATGTCAAAAAACTCACCAGCATAGCACCACTGTCACTGTACTGGATTACTATATGTAGCACATTCTTCTCTAAACTAAAAGAATGCAGTTATTTCTGTTTAGTTCACACTATCACAGGATAATTTCAAAGTGACATTTTCTTCTTCATTTTCTCTTTTTACTATTGAGGGTAGAACCAGAGGTATTTATTTATTTGAAAACATTGCTAAGACCCAACAGAGAGAGGCCTGAGACCTAAGCACAATGAATATTGTGCTGAAGGTCAGAAGTCTTGCAACCTTACTTGGGTGTATCGCATGCAGAGCAATGAAGAATGCAGGGCTGATAATTGCAATAATACCTTGAACAAAAAATCTCATTGTGGCATGATGGGGGAGTGAAAGTAGCTCTAAATAGGAAAAATGCCAATAAATGTCAAATGCAAAAGAGAGAAAGTTGGCAGCAACACACTAGAAGCCAGGAATGACACAAAATTAATAAGGGAAGCAAAAGGACAACTGAAGAAATCAATGGTCAATAAAACTAAGGACAATAAAATGAAGTTTATAAACTGTGTTGTAACGAAGAGTATCTAACCAACAGCTACTGCTCCATTACCACTATGGAAATGATAACATTGTCAATAATACTGTAAGAAAGACAACCATGTTCAATAAACACTTCTGTTCTGTGTTTCAGCTAATGCCAGTGATGGAGCCTTACAACAGATCAATGATGATTAGATACTGCATTTTCCAGTAATAATTAATTAATAAAAATGTTAAACACCACCTCTTACAATCATCATGTTTAACTAGAAATACAGGCAATTTATATCAAGGAGCCTAAAGCCTCTGGCTGAAGACTTCTTGTGACCTTTTCCAGTTGATCTTGAACATTCACAAAATTCCAGGCTCTAGTAAAGTTACTCTTGTAATAATATTTTAAAAATTTAATCAAAATTAGTGAATATATTGTGGGCTTCAAAGCAAGAAACCAAAATGTAAAAAAAAAAAAAAAAAAAGAAAAGAAATCTGCAATTTAAGTAACAAAGAATTAACACAATTTTGAGCAAGCTCTAAGCAGGAGCTCAAGAAGAGTAGACGCTTTTGCTTTGTGTTGCGTAAGACTACAGAGTTATTTAATACAGATCATAGCTCTGATTAAACCAGATTTCTCCTACCCCATTTGGCATGGCCTTCCACAGTGTTTTGGCAGAGAAAACAGAACAATCCCAATCTACTGAAACAGACATTAAGCATGTGTCAAAGAGATGCAACCACTGACTGGAGAAACTCTTAGACCAACCCAGCCAAGATAAACACTGCCCTGCCTGGACAGGTCACCTTGTCCCATTCTCAGCACCTCCACACCCAGCACTGCCCCACACAGACAGCAAAAGCTGGGATCACATTAAAGGAAATAATTTGATATCCAGCGCAGTGCAGTTAAAATACAGCAGGGCCAAGAAAACAGGCTCTGAGCAACACTGAATTTACGGGCAGGGGCACTGGCAAAGTAAGAACCGAGGCTTTGCTGTAGGACTTTGTGGATCAATGTACAAATTGTTATTCTCATTGTTCAGTAGAACAATTACTAAAATCCATTTGCCGGTAAATGTGCCTTGTCTTGTAAATCATTGGGTCATTAACCTTAACAATGTCAGTGTGTTGTCACTATCCAATTCAATTAAATTACTGACCAAGGTAATACCTAAAAGCACATTTCAGACAAAGGGACCTACTATTATATCATTATCTATGATGACACTTAGCAGTATCTTAATTTTGTACCTAGAAATACGAATATATCCTAAAACTGAGGTTACATACCCTAAAAGCCAGGTGAAGAGATGCACAAACAGCCTGAACAGGAAAAATGGACATGGAAAGGTCAGAAAAAGAGGAAGAGGGGAAGAGGGAGGGAGAAAACGGAAAATTGCACTAATCACCTCCATGGGGTCATGCGTGCATTGTTATTTGCCATATTTCAATGTTCCGTGAGGTCAGAAGACAGGGACGCAGGATCTTCTCCTGCCCATCAATTATTAAATCTGGCAATATGCCTTAGCAAATGTCCAGTGATGCAGTTTCTAAAAAGGGGCACTCTCTGCACCATGCCAGAGTGAGTAATACAGCAGCACATGGAAAGGATGAAGAAAGAAAGTCTCTCATGACCTTCCTGGGCCAGCACTGAAGCACAAGCCCAGCAGTCTGTTTAACTTGGAGGGGGAAAGGCAGCCACTCATTTCCAGTTTCATGAAAAAACAAGTGTATGTGCAGTACATGAGGGCTGCTGAGCTGCTCTCATCACACTGAAGAGTCTCATTTAGATGTCTGCGTGCACTTCCACGCATATATTCTCACATTTCAGGCCGATTCTCAGCCCACATTTCAGGGCAGTAAAATCTTTTTTTTTAAATCTCCCTTGGTTTCCCCTCCAGTTTCCTCCTTGCTCCTAAAAATCCACAAGTTTTATGCAGGAAGGCACAAACAGGCGGGCTCAGTGGGAGAGTTTATTGCTATCATGTGTATGACTCTTGCTTTTCCACGGCCTGAGACTTCACCACGTGAGGTGCTGCAGAAAGTACAAGAAGAAAAGGTGGCCTGTGCCATGTGAGAGATGCCAGAGGGCTGTGGGCAGATGGTTGGAGAGTACGTGGAAGCCACAAGACCACTTTTGCCAGTACATCAGGCAATAAACAGCCTTGCCACCGACAGGCTTTTTGTAAACCAGGGGGCAAACAAGTTTGCCTTGCTCTGGGGTCTCTGGTCAAGGCACTGAATTGGAGAACTCAGTCCCATTTGTTAAACCCAACAGCCCTGTAGGGAGCTCTTGTAGGAGCCTTGCTGGGGTATGTCTGCCAAGGAGGAATGATTTACCTTGAATATGTAATTGCTAGATATCCCAAATTCTGGAGGGCTTCCTCAAGGATATCCATGTGAAACAACTCAGTGCCACATTAAACTCAGCAAGCTCAGCCAGGAGCAGCGGCTACTGGGTTTAGAAGAACTCCTGATTCTGAGGCACTTAGAAAACTCTGTTCCTGTCTTACAAGTTTTGAGCTAGGTGATAGTTTGTCCCTCTTTCAGAAGAATACACAATTTCAGGCTAGATTAAGAACTTTATGCACCCCAGATGCACAGGCAGCCATCGGCACTGTACAGAAATGGCACACAAAGCCACATGTGTTCACATTTTACTGAAAAGATTATCTCAGCCCTCAAAGGGGGAGGGAGGAACACAGTGAAATAAAGCAGAAAAAAAACCTCAACTTCATGCTTTATATAAGTGAAAATTTTGACCAAATAAATGCATTTTACTTTCAGTACAAGTTTTATCTTGAATGGAAAAATGAAAATGATTCTATCAAATATTTTCTGAAAAGTTATTTGGTCTACAAAGAAAGAAAATAGAACAGAACTGGAAATGAACTGAACTAAATCACCTGCAAAACTTCTATTTTTATGGGAGACACAATGACAGGAATGGGCTTTAAGGATAACAGCACACACAAAAGGTAGAGTGCTGCTTTGTTAATGGAATTACACTGTGGATCCTGAGCCAAATGGATGCAATTTTATGTGAACTGCACACACAAAAAATTCCCTCAATAAACATATGGAACACAAGGCTTCTTTTCTCCTTACTTTTACTAGGCAGCAGGGAAACATTATGACCAAAGAGTAGATATCAGTGCTAGAAGACTTATAGGGCTGCTTAAATGGGAGTTCAAAATAAAATAGAAGGCAGACAAAATAATTGCTTGAGCAACATAAGCGATTATTGTTTTCCTTACAGGTTTTTCTCTTCTTTCAGGAGGTACAAACCCAGACACACATATACATTTTTGAAATTATATTTTTCTTTTAACAGCAGAAGTATCTTCTGTATGTATGAAGAGAATAATGCATCCCATATAATCAGTAAGAAGAGCTTGAGGTCTTTGAGGAGGAAAATACATTTATAAAAAAGGAGCATCTGAATATAGAGACACAAAGCAAGGTTTAAACAATACTTTGTACTTTCTGGTGATTTTTTTCAGGTAGCATATAATTAACTAGAAACCACTGACATTAACAACACTGGACTTATATTGCTTTCTTTGCTTTGGAAGCTGGATTTGGCAGCACACTTAAGAGCTTTTCAGAAGCTGTTGATAAACTATTAGAGTGAAATCCACATCCCATTTGCAGTTAACTATCCTCATCAGATCATCTTTTAGTAGTCCCAGTTTGCATCCCTGCTGGCAGTGACTATTTGTTTTTAATAGAGCATCTCTTTTTAAAACTTAGCTGACACTAAGATGCTCATTATGTTGGAAATTATAGGAAACAAGAACAGCAGCTCTGGACCCAAAATACACTGGCTGTCACTGCCCTTCTGTTCCCCAGTGCCAGGTCTCATAAGGATGATTGCAGTGCAAGCTTTAAAACTCTTGTCTTCATCCCTCTAGCCTTGCAAGGAAAGATCTCAACAACACCCTAAAGCTTGCTAAGAGACAATAACTCATTCAAAGACAACTGCAGCAGCTTTCAGGGACAGATTTTCCTCACAAAAGTTACACAGATACTCCAAGGATTTTATTGCTGTTTGGAAAAAAAATCCTCTTAGCTGCTCCAGTTTCCAAACCCTGCTTTTAGAATTCTCTTCAGAATCTGTATTTTACTGCAAAACTCTTTGCCTTTTCCCAGCTCTGAGCTGCAATTTCAAATTATAGTATCTCAGAGGTCTGCCTGAAGTGGCCTTGGGTTTGTTCCTTCCAGTCGGATGGCAAATGTGTTAAAATGTGCAAGTCTTCCCAGTAGGGAATGTGAAGGATGGTACAAGTACGTAAAATCTAGTGTCCACAACCTGATAAACTATCCAGATATGTAACAACCACATGTTCCTGAAGAACAAATCTCGTGGTTCTACGATGCCTGCTTTCAAATCCTTTTAATTATTTAGAAGGCATTCTGGCTCACCAAGTGCTAATGCTTAGGGCCAACCAATTGGAAATTACTGATTATTGCTGAGTTCTCCAGACTGCCAGTGGCTCTGACACACGTGTGCCACAGAGCACAGTGTGAATACCAACACCCAGAACCTGCTGTGCTTATTCAGAGAGCGTTAATTGCAACAGACCACACAGACCTCACATACTTCATCATCCTGATAAGTTCTTATTGCAT
Source organism: Acanthiza pusilla (assembly GCA_036630365.1). Lineage (NCBI taxonomy): Eukaryota > Metazoa > Chordata > Aves > Passeriformes > Acanthizidae > Acanthiza > Acanthiza pusilla. The sequence continues at coordinate 8,683,755 of JAXCHO010000001.1, forward strand.
GAATCATCTTATGGATTAGCTTTCACTGCTTGTTCTGATCTTTGATTCCTACAGAGGTACAGCCACACTCTGCCACTCACTCACCAGCAGATTCCACATCCCGTGCCCCATCTTTCCTGAGGGTTTGCAGTTGCCAACAGAATGGGGTTTGCAGAATGATCAATGACTGCAATGATGCTGAAATTACTTCATTTACACCTGTCTCACTTTCTTGTCATACCTGAGAAACTCTGCCACACCCTTTAGGAAACTGGAATTCTCCAAAAAGTCCAAAACAAGGCAGGATTTCCTCTGTTCCATATTCCTGCTTCAGGAGCACAGAGAAACTAGACAGAATTTTTAGTACACCTCAGCTTGTAAGAAAGCCTCAGAAAATATTCATACTTCACTAACTTGCACCTGGGCAAGTCTGCTAAATTTTTAATCTTGGATAACCAGAAAAACACCCTGAAAACAATACAGGAAATCCTAACACAACCTTCAGACATCAGTGCCTGGATAAGTTGATTTGCTACAGTGAGGGAAGTCTTGAGGTTACTGAAATTCATTATCTTAGCTGAACCCCAGTTTCAGGGTGTTTCTGCAGATCTTCTCTTCCCAGAAAGATGGCTTTTTCTCAGCAACATTTTTTTACTACAAAAAGGTGAGCAGCAAACCCTTCAGAATCCTATGTAAGGCAGAATCACAGTGCAACCTCTATGTCCAACTGCTGCGAAATAAATAATTTTCTCATCATTTTAATGAAAACTTATTCAAATTGAGTAAAGATATTGTACAAAAGATATAATGCAAGCATACACAAGCAATTAGGAATGTTGTTCCTTTTCATGAATATCTTGTAATTAAACAAATGTCAGCAGCTCAGCCTTATGCAGAGATGATTGACAGTACTTGAGAATCTCAATTGCACAGTTCAAGACAGTTCAGGGACCTTGTTATTGTTTGCAGTAAAATATTTTTTCTTGTGCATTTTGCACTAACAACCTCTTAGCCAAATTATATTCATCTTTAATAAACATCAGCTCTAACTAGGCATGGATGTATCCTTATAAAGCCATGCTCTCCGTCACAAGTGAAAAAGGTAAGGTAATCCTGTTGACCACTTTCCAGATTTGCAAACTCAGAAAGACCCCATGATTCTGTACATATTCAAGACTGAACCCTTCAGTGTCAGCTGGCTCTCAGGCAGCCTTTGTTCAAATACGTTATATTCTTTAGCTACTTGAAGCTGGCAGGAACTCCAACCAGAAGCCACATTCCAGTGCTACCAGACATCAAGTCAGAAATTAGCATGGCACTTTTCCACAATGTGGCTCTCAGGTGCACGGGAGGACCAGGTCTGTGTGACTGCTGATGCAAGACCTTCCCGTGGGCCCATCAGCAGAACAACTGCAGACCACGACCAAGCACCATTCCCAGTGGAGCACACCAACCAGCACGATGAGCACATACACAGCTGCTGCCTGGGAAACTCAGACTCTGGAGAGCAGAAGGGTGAAGAGGAAAGGTCCAGAAAGCTCTAGTCACATGCTGAGCTTTTCAGGCAGAACGTTCTCCTCTTCCTCTCTGCTGTTCCTGTTCAGAAATCCCTACCCATGGACTGGAGGTAGAAAGATGAGAAAGAAGAGATTATTAGCTCCATTCCTGCGCTCACTGCTTGTTAATTACAGGAAAATGCAAGTGATCCCTAGATATGCCTGACAGAAAAGACCATGCCCAAAGCTCTGTGTTTCCATTACATCACAGTGTTATGAAATCTCTAACAGTAATGAGACATCCAGCAGATAAAGGAGTTAGTATATAACAGCATCCACTTTTTTTCCCAGGAACAAGAGAGTGAAATCATTCCAAGTACCTGGCAGCATTTTTTTTCTGAGCAATGGCACAACATAACTATTACAGAGTCTGGATACACAAGTAGCAGTAGAGCTCTGAGTGCTGCTGTATGGTGCCCATCATATTTGTCTCCTCCTGTGCTCAACTTTCTTGTGCTGATAAATGAACAGTTAGACGCTCTTTGTTATATAAGTGTCAGCAGAGTCAAACAGAGTGGAAATTTGGTGGTCAGGTGTAGGTGGCCAAATACGCATAAAAAAGATTAGGTAGCTGAAAGGGAATGGTATTTACCAACTGCATAAGGTGTCAGGTGTTGTGGAGAGGCATTGTTTTCACAAAAATGGCTTGAAATAGGTTCCTTTTGTTTCCCCCAGGTTTTTGAGCTCTCTGGAAAGGAACCCACTGATCTCCACAAGGTAGAGATGATCCTTGAAAATACTTGAATGCTCGGCTGAACCCCCAGATCCACCTCCACAGTGTTGCTACATGGTGCCTTTGTGCTGAGATTGAAATTGCAGCAATACAGCTTTTTCACAAGAAGTGAAATCAGCCAGCACTGACTCAAACATCTTACCAAGCTCCTCAGTTTCTCTGAAGGAGATTTATCAAGTGTTTGTAATTATAAGTTGCCTATGCTGCCACTCGCTCCAGAGGACAGAGGAGTCAAACGCCTGCTCTCAATGTCACAAGTCTCCAATGAATTGCATGAAACTTCAAGCACTTTCTGTGCAGACCTTCAGGCAGGATAAATTACAACTGTTCTCTCCAGTCAGTGGAGCTGTGCTGATTTACATCGTGGGAAGATCTGCTCCCTTGTGTGGGACAAGTTTAAAGAGGGAAATAGATTGTGTCTCGCTTGTTCCTTACCTTTGTCTCACATCTCCAGTTAAAAATATATTCCTTGATTATATCAAGATGAATTTTAAACTTGTTTGTGGCTCTTTGATCCTGCCCTGTCTTCTGCCATTGGTGTGGAATGATGGCTGCAGCTGCAGCACTATTGCAGTGAGGGAGCAGGGAAGAAGTTGCTGAGTGCGTGTGTGTATCGAGGCTTTGCTAAATACTTGTTTTTCAGTATAACAGGACATGTCCTCACCTATCTGGGGTTCAGATCCAGGGCCAGGATAGCCTGGTGGGACAGCATATCTTGATCAATGGGTCACATTTGTTCTTTACATGGCATTCAATTGCTTACTGTGACTTGTGACTGCTTGAAATCCAACACAAAAAGAATGCATGTGCGTAAACGTGAACACTCGAATAAAAACCTGAGTAACATCAGGCACCAACTCCTCACCATGAGGAGAGCAGGTAACTAATTAAAATGAATGAACAGACATGAGAGAAACAAAGCTCCTATTTGGCTGCAGCATGAGGTGAAAACTCTGCTGAGCTGCTACTGTCAAAGCTGAAGGTCTGATCCTACAGCAAGCCCTAACTCCATGGTGAACATATTTTAGCTGCTCGCTTTCACTGTTTTTATTTCAGTGATTCTTAAAGATCATTGAAGTGTGACTCTTACATTCAAGTGGCTGGTTTGGCAGCAGAGGACAGAGCACAGATTTTGGTGCATGCCTTATGAGCTTGGGCATCAATACTGCATGGCAGAAACCTGATCTGGTGCAGCTTCATCACTTATTATAATTAGCAATCTGTGCCCTGTCTATACCCACTAAGAATCACATTTCACAGCACAATGCAAACCTAACCCATCTTAGAATCCACACAGGGATTTTGTACCAATTTTAATTAAATCAGTCTCCAGAACAATTTGACTACTTTCCTTGTGTAGGCATGACCCAGAAGCAAATGGATTATAAAATTTCTCACTCTCATTTATTATTGATTTCATGTTAACAATTATTCTTAAAGTCTTAACTTCTGGAATCATGTTATTGTCTAGGAAATTCAACTTATATATTTCTTTTAATCCTGTGTTTCAAAGGATGACATGAAAAGATATCCTTTTGTCCCATAACTACTTAAAATTTTACATGCAAATTATCCAATATGCATTGTTCTTCCTTTTAAATAGTAGTTATTTATATGCCAGTCTCATGTTGTGCAGGAGCTGTACTCCAGATCTTTGAACCCTTGGGTAAACAGAATGAAACTAGAATAAAAGGACTTCAGAGAGACTTGACTGAGACAGCTGATCGAGCTGTTAGCTCTATAATCTTCAAAATACCTGAGAAGACTCAGGAACCACAAGAAATAGTCCCGATCTTGACCATACTGGAACACCCCTTGATGGCATCTCTCTCCCCAGAGTCTCCTTGAAAAGCCCAGGAGTGGCCTGTAAAAGGCTGGCCATCAAGCAGGACAAGTTCAGCCTCTGTGTATGCACAGGGGTAGCTCTGCTCTGCTCCCTCTGCCACACGGGGTAGGAATCCCAAAGCAGGGACTGCAGTGCCCACACCCCCAGCATCCCTCACAGGAAGGCTGAAGTCCTTCCCTATTAAATACGATAAACAAAGAGTGTTCTGGGAAGATCTGTGTTGCAATCACAGCTGCAAGTGCAGTTTCTGTGCAGCCCCAGGGACACCAGGACTTCGCCTGTAAAAGGCTCCAGCCTGCCCATGTACTCCTGCAATTCCTCCTCCTCCTCCTGGCTCTCTCCCCAGTGACATCAATGCTTGTACTGAATGGAGGGAAAACCACCCCGCCAGACAGTGGTGAATCATCTGCCATCCCACTCCAAAACTGCCAGCACAAAGGAGTTAACAAAATCTGTTTGAGCTGAGAGTATTTATGCTTCAGCAGTTCCATTAATAGGTATTAAATAACACTCCTTTAAGCTACAATGCTGCTGCATAGGGTTTCAGCCTCATCTTTATGGATGCCTTGTCATAATTTCTAGAATTATAGAACTTCCAGCCACACACCTACACATATCTGCAAAGTTACAAAATAGTCAAAGATTATTTTTTCTTCCCACAACTAGCAGAAATGACTTTTCATTAATCAGGATCAGATGAGATGAAATTAAATCAATTCTCCTCCCCAAAGTCTGAGATGCACAAAGAGAGAGAAAACAACTCTTCTCAACCCTCAGCTCAGGAGCTGTGGTGAAATCCCCAATCCTGGGTACGTTTTCCCTAGAAAAATTGCCACACCATGTGAGCACTTACAGCCCCTGCTGGCTGTCCCTCTCTACACACACACAATGCTTCCAAGACTCCTCTAGGCTAGACACTTAGGGGATCCTCCCCTCTTTATGTCCTTGACTTATTCCCAAAAATTCAACCACAGCCTAGCCCACACACTCTTTCTTTTACCTTGTACATCATGCACTCTCATTAGGCATCATCTCCTAAAGGACCTTCCAGCAGATACTGTATCCCCCATTCCTTTAGGCAATTCCAAATAAACTCAGAGGAGGTAGTGAGGCGATCTCCTACACAAGGCAAATTTTGTTGGAAAGTAAGAAGAGGTACCAGGTATGGAAATGTAAAAAATTGTAGCTAAGAAGGAGAGAAGTAAATGGGCTTCACTGTAAAATTGCAAAACTCAGATTGCAGCTGACTCCAGGACTCCCACTGGCTCAGAATCTGAGCTCAGGTCTCATATATATCACTTCTAGCATTTGTATGTGTGAATGCATCCATTGCATAGCAGGAGACTGGAGAAAAATCAGGAGTCTGCTACTGTTCATCCTCTCTGAGGATCCCTGAGCACAGTGAGAGGCTCTTTGCATTCCCAGAGACAGCCTTCTCCAGGATGCAGCAAGCCTCACTGAGCACCTGTCCTCACACCCATTTATCTCCACGTGACATTGGTAGGAGGCTTTTGCTACTGACAGAGCCTATTCTGCCCAGCCCAAAAGCATCCAGTGAAGTTCTTAGAACCTTCCACTTGATAAACGGGAAACTTAATAAAACATGGGGGAGGCACATCAAAGCGCAATAAAATGAGATGACATCCTCTGCTCTGCAGAGGCCAAGACAGATTTCTGACTAAACTGTAGCAGCAAACCAGCATGATAAAAGAGCTAAAGCAAGAGGTTATGATATGCTTGAATCACTCCAGAGAAAGCAAGTGCTGTGTGTAACTAGGGAGATAAATAATCAGGCAGACAGAGTAGCACTGCCCCCTCACTCACTTAAATCAAAGCAGCTTCCTTTGCCACCTCTCCACCCACTTGGAACTGGCATCAGGGAAGTTTAAAAGTTGTCATTGGCAGGAACAAATAGAGAAGTGCAATTCTGGAACTGAGATATAAACTCAGAGGCACCAGCAATGCCTCTGCAGCACTGCTAGCAGGTCCCACAGGCCTGCTCACCTCAATGTCAGCACCACAGCCAAAGCCACCCAATGCTTGAAAACATTCACTGCCATCACAAGGAGCTTGGTTTTGGGAATGAGCAGAGCTGGACTGCCATACCCTCAGGATATATCCTGGCCAGCACATACAAGCCAAAATACAGCAGCAAACTACATGCAGGCGTGCTTGGCACAGGTGCTTTTTTCCAAGATCCCAGTGGCAGGTTGTCTGATTAGCTGGCAGTATCTGGCCCATGACTGACTGATGCTGCTACTCAGCAGCTTGGATTTGACCCTCAGCAGGATTTACATTCTGCCTGAAGAGCCATGCATTGAAATCAGAGGGCCATGGGAGTATGTCCAAGGTCAGCTTTTACTGTAAGTAATACCCTCCACCTCAAAAGCAGCTGCATGTTTCTGACAATTATTTGAGAAGGTAATTGAACTCAGCTGTTTCAAATGTGATTTCCATACAATGCGCACTGTACTTTGATCCTGAGTTGGAAAAAGGAATAAATAATCCTGTTTTAACCTTGACATGACATGGCACTCGCTCTGCAAACACCCTGCCTGCAGATCACACAGCTCAAGGAGGAAAGAATGTGACATTCTAGCATGGGGGAAGAGCTACTATTTGATATCTCTGCCCTTTAGATCATGGTGTCAAAAAGACATCTAAAAGCTCATAAAACAGGTAAAAACTTCAAAAGAAAAATCTGCTTTGGCCTCCCACTGCATTCTTAAAAAGGGAAACAGAAAACTGCACATCTCACAAGGAGCAGGTACTTAATGGTGAAAGGAGAATCTTCCATTCTCTTGCATTATCTTGGTGGTGGGTGAAGCTAGAGTATTTGCTCTGCTTCAGGATAAGAATTTTTGTCCTAAAAATCAAGTTTCCAAAATGCACCTTCCACACTGCAAGCAAGGCTGGGAAGGACCAGCTGTGAGAGAGAATAATTTTCTTCACAGGCTCTGGCATGATCGCAGCAAGAACATCAAGGAAGAGAAGTTCCCATGCTCCAGCCTGTATGTCTGTACTCATGGGGCTCTCCCCTACATGGGGCCATGAGATTCAGTGAGTTTATTCTTATACCACTCTGAAGAGTTGGAGAAGTGACTTATTCTCCATCTGGGAGCAAAGACAGAGGGAGTCCCAAGAACTTTTTGGTGGATCAGAGAGCTGACCTCAGCTCTGAGTTAGCTTAGCTATCCAAGCATTCCAGAGGAAATCTGGTAAGCATAGAAAGAGAGAAGAGAGGAAGAGAGTACCTTGACAAAGTTATGTGTACACACCCATCCAGCCTTTCGGACCAAGGGCTAATTTCACATCTAAATTACTGTGCAAAATACACACCTCTCTGCATGCAAAAAGTGAGGCCCTGCCTAAGAAGATCTAACTTTAGGGGTGCTGAGTACAACTCTGAGCTTCCCTTCTATGAAACGAAAGGGTGTTCTAGAAAGCACAAAGTTTTGAGAAGAAACGTAGAAACAGGCAAAAAAATACAACTAAAAGGATGAAAAAAAAAAGCAACATTATAATTCCAAAAGTGTCTGAGAGGACCAGCAATAAATTGGGAGCACAGCTTCCCCAGGAATAAATATCAAAGGAAAACCTACATGCCATGATTGCAGAAAATGAAGTAAGGTACCAGCCTGGCTCAGCAGCATGGAAAATGCCGACAGGAGGCACAGAGGCAGTGATGGGACAGTAACTCCCTGATATTTGCATGAAGTTGTATTTAAACATCCAGCGAGCTTTGATCTGCTACTCTTGCAAAGAAGCTGTTCTTAGGAGTCTTTCTGATCTAATCCCTGTAAGCTGCTCTGTTTACCCTGCTGACACCTCTGTACAAAAAAATGCATCAAACACAGTCATGCACATTTGGGTGCAGGTTTGCCTATGCATGCACAAGGATATGCACAGGGCACATGAAAGAAAAAACCTGTTCATGCTTTTTAGTCTTTGCAACCACACCACTAACATAGGACAGAAACCATATGTCCTTTTCATCCTCTGCTGTGCCTAACTCCAACTTCAGCAGAACCATTGCAGAATTAAATACTGCTCATGGTGAGGGAGAATAGAAAACTCCATCTCCAAGTATGTAACGATCCACTCAGAATACACCAAGGGATTCAGTGAGTCTCTACATATGCTTCCTCTCAGCATGCAGGTGTAAGATTTAAAAATCCATATTTTTCTCCAATAAACTTAAAAACAGCTATAATACCAAGTACCAAAAGCACCATCTGTGCTTCACATATAGTGATGATGTTTTTTTCAGAGTTGATGCTGTTTCTTAGTATAGCTTGATCTTATTTTGTCAACCGCATCATGAAAAGTGCAAAGAACCCCTGTGGATCCAAATGTCTCTGAACAAGCTGCTTTAGCAAGAGCATGCAACATATTTCTGCTTCTTTAAGGCAACTATATTGTTGACTCACATACTCAGTAACATTTAAATGTGTAGAAATGTTCAACCCAGACACCAAGGTGCTCCACACACCCTGGCTGTGACTGTCTGGAGGTTGCTGTGGCCATCACAAGACAAGGTTTCTTGCTGAAGAAAAGAAGCTGAAAAATGCAAGTGCTCACAAAGCTTTTTTTTTTCCTTGCTGTGCAGGCAGCACCTCCTCGATGGCCATCCCCCCTTTACTACATATCCACCACTTACACTCCTCCAAGCAAGTCCATCCTAAGCACTGCTCTTGTACCCCTACCATGTGCCAAAGCTTTCCTAAAGTCCACTGAGGACCTTGCCGTCCAAACCTGTCAGGAATAGCCAGCAGTCAGAGACCTCAATGATGGACACACATATCAAACTCAAAGACAGAGCACTGGCAAAGAAAGTTTGATAAACTCCTCCCTGGTCTTCCTGTCCCTCACTTTTCCTCAGCTGTAAACTGTAACTTAACCCTGGATCTGTTGCATCTCCTCAGAGCTGTGTTAATGCTATTCCACTAACCTGCTCTGTTTAGGGCAATGTCAGCACCCACCCTCCTTCTCGGAGGTACTGCAGGTATTTCTCACCACATTCAAATATCAGCTTGATTTCTCTTGCCATCCTTTGGTTGGCTTTTTTCTCTTCCTCGCTTTTATCTTTCCAGCAGAGCACAGCTTCATGTCTGCCACTTTCTCTCCATCAGAAATATTCTATCTCAGCAAGGCCAGTGCCCTGCTCTGTGGCACCACCTCCTCCTCCAACACCTTTAACATTTTAAAGGAGGGTGAACCAGATGGCTGTCAGCACATAACCTATGGTCAGGTACAACCGAGGGAGCACCTCTCAGGAACGCATCCTGACTGGCCTTCTCACTGTGCCTTCCTACTGAGCTCAGCATGTCCAGTGAGTAAAAAAAAAAATCACAGCATTTCATCTACCATCTAACACCACGCATGTCTTTTGAAAGTTCAGATGGACTCATTTTGACCCAAACCCTTTTGCACAAGTTCTCTTGTGCTGTGCTGCAGGGAACGCTCCGGACAGATTCTCCTTCAGGCAAGTGATGCCATAGGAAGCAAGGATATGATGACAGATATCAAACTGCATTCTCTGCTGGTGTTAATCAGCATAGCTTCACCCATAGTTTTGCCAGTTTATAACAACACAAAACACATCCCTGCGTTTCTTTTCAGCCTGTCACTTGTTAATCAGTTTGAATGACAATCATCCTATTCAGATTTGCTGGAGCTCACAGCCACTACTCAGCACCATTGCTTGAATGCTGATTTTTTTGGTACAATTCTTAGTGATATGTCTAATTTTTTCATAATTCTTTGCAAACATAAAAAAAAAGAGAGAGAATAGAAATGATTTACTAGTGAAGAATATTAACATTTAAAACCAATGACCAATTAGAGATTTGAAAACATCTGAATAGGCCTACTATTGAAAATGCCATCTGGTCTCCTGATTATTCCTTCCATGTACTTCCTCACGACAACAACACAAAAGAAGATTTGGACCCAAAAAAATTCTTGAATAAAAAACCAATTTTTTAAAAAATCACTTTTACTGTACTTAGCTTCTGTCAGCATTGGGCAGGGCAAACAATCAGCCTCAAAGCAAAAACGCTCAAAGAGAGATTACTGAAACAGACTTTGCCTCCACTACTTTCCTTTTGTGCAGTTTCCAACTAACACCTATTGACTTACAGAGCAAAGCATCAAGCGTACCTAAAGCTGTACTCTAAATTCACCCCCATTATCTTTGTGTTGACACTTCCTCCTAGAAGATATATGCTGAGCTCCAGGTAGATCATTTGTAACCTTTATAATGATGATGGCAACAAATATAGCACAGTGCCCTCCAACTGACACGGAATGGATACTCAATGCTTCACTATTTTGCAATGAATAAATTGCTTGTCAACATGTGCACAGTAGTGGTTTTTCCCCCAATTTAATGATCATACAGCCATGAGACAGCAAATATCCACGTATTATAATGATCAGGAAAGCCTGATTGAAAGATTTGGAGAATGAATTTTGAGCCAAAGTTGCTGCTGCCCTGGAAAGCAGCAATATGAATTGATTTCTGGGCTGGAGAGATGCTGCACAGCAGTTTCACCTTGCATAGGGGTGACCTTCATTAAAATACAGTTCCTTTGTCAGAACAATAACAGCTTCCCCTTATGAAGCATATTGTCATGGATAGTGAGATGCAATACCTGTGTCTGCCCATAAATTGGGCATTTCCCCTGGCACCTGGGGGACTGAACACCTAACCGTGTACATGGTCCATATATTGAGAGCGGAGATGCACTGAGGTGCCCAAAGGCCATGCTGCAGCAAATAGGTTTCTGTAAAAATTACGAGCCATTTCCTTCCTCCTATACATGTTTTCTACAGGAAAACAATCTGTATCAGTCTGTATAGGAAGACAGACTCCTCCTGCAGTGAGAACATTTGTATCTTGGGAGTAGGATTATTTTGTGGACACTGGGAAGTACAGAATCTCCCTGGAAGAGCGGACATGACTTACATCCACATCACCACTGGACACCAGGACAGCCCTCACTCAAATGCTGAGCTCCCTGCAATGAGACAGTGCTGCCTGTCTCAGTCACATTGCATTCTAGGACATTCAGCAAGAAGCTTTCTTTCAGAAAGAAGAAGGGGGTTGTGACATTAAAACTCTCACTGATGATTCCTCCTTTTTTAATGTATTTCTCTTAATTTTTCTCAGGTATCCAATCACAACTCTGGGGTTTTGTTTGTTTGTTTGTTTCCCCAGCTGATCTAAGAACACTTAATCTTTTCAGACAAATAAACACCTCCAGGTTTCAGATGTCTGTTTTCAGTTTTGCTTTTTCAGCAAAATGTTGAATATTTGTTATTAAAAGAATAGAAATTCCCAAAGGAAAAGCTAGACACCACTAATGAGTTCCATTTCCCAGCATGTACAGATCCATCTGGCACAGAAGCAAATTGCTCATGACCTTCTGGCAACACCTTCAACATTAGGGGACTCCTTAATCCCAGTCTGCTTCTAACTAGAATTAGCAGAACAGAGACAGAAGTGGCCCTTTATTGATGTTAACAATCTTCATTATGAATTTATAGTATGACTCCTTTAAAAATTCACAGAAAGAATTACACTTTGAACACCAAAGTAAAAAAATTACATTGTAATGGATTGATAATTATGAATTATGTGTTAAATTTAAGACTACTCCCTGCACAAAAGGCACAATTGTTTGAATTTAGGGATTTTCCCCACAAAAATATTTGTGATGAAAGTTAACAACCAAATTATTATCCTGTCCCATTCATCTTGTCAGCTGTTAAAGGGGAGAAAATGCTTTAAAATTTAAGGGATCTTTTCTTCATTTTGCTAAACTTTAGGCATTTTTAATGCCTTCCAGCTCCCCAGATTATGCCTACATACACATGCACACACCATATATTTTAAGCACCGAAAAGCAGCACTAGCTTTTACTACTTTCTTTACCTCTTTTTACATTACATAGTTCAGAGTGAGACTTTCACCTCTAAGGTTCTCATTTCTTTGCCTTATTTAATTATTTCCAGGCAGGAAAAAGTCAAGCCAGTGAGGATAAGTCATTTTCACCATTAGTTCTACCAGTGGGAAAAAAACCCAAGGACTCTAGATGTGCTCTGGAGTATAACAATTAGCATAGCAATTAATTATGGTATCCTGTACCAATGAAAATTTGGTTCAGTGCAACAGCAACACCATGCGACACTGCCTCACATTCTGCATACGTTTATTTCTTCCCAAATTACACATGTAGGCCTAGAAATGTCTCACTTTTTTAATTAGTATCATACCAGATGGGATGACTAAGAGCATGAGTTTAAAATTCATGTACAAAACTTCTCTTCCTCAGAAGCCTATGACATCATCCAGTGACACTGGCCTCACCCCGATCATGGGACAGCATTCGCCTCTTTGGGGACATAAATGGTCATTACAGAAACAGCTCTTGTGACCTCCAGGCAATGTTCAGGACCTTCACAGAATCCGCATAAAGTCATAGAATGGTTTGGGTTAGAAGGGATTTTTAAAGACCATCCAGTTCCAACTCCCTGCCATGGGGAGGGATGCCATTCACTAAACCAGATTGCTCAACGATGTCCCATCCATCCTGGCCTTGAACACTTCCAGGGATGGGGCATCCGCAACTTTCCTGGGCAACCTGTTCCAGCCTCATCACCCTCACAGTGATTTCTTGCTGATATCTAATCCAAATCCACTAAAGCCATTACCCCTTGCTCTATTATTCCATATCTTTTTTAAAGTCCCTCTCCAGCCCTCTCACAGCCCTTTTAGGTTCTGGAAGGTGCTATAGGGTCTCCCTGAAGCGTTCTCTTCTCCATACCGAACACTCCCGACCCTCTCAGACTGCCTCCAAAGGAGCAGTGCTCCAGCCCTGTGATCATCTTCATGGCCCTCACCTTCCAGCAGTGGAGCCTTCACTTGGATTCTGAATCCAATGTGCAACCCAAATTCATTGCACAACTTGAAAAGAACAACTTCTGGTTTTAGACTAATTCCTGTGCACTGAACATCAGCTCTTCAGGCTCCAGGCAATCATGCTGACAAAGACAGATCAAGACAAGGCAAGACAAGCCACTTGCAAATCTCAGGCCAGGGTGTGAATTGACATAGGAAGTTCCAGTGAACCTCCTCTTCCTCCCTCACAGTGTTCCAAGGGGCAGCTCAGCAGCTACTCTTCAGATTTCCCTTCTGCCTTAGCTGTGGCAGCCACTCTTTGAAACTGCTTGCAGCTGTTATTATATTTCTGCGCTTTTTAAAATTACACATTTCCCTTCAAACACAGTATTTGCTTCAAATATTTGGAGAATGCAAATTTCTTTATTTACACATGCCTGAAAAAAACTCTGACTGCTGCGTTCCCTGGGTAATTCAGGAATTCTCACCAGCCTCCTTTCAGTTAATTACTCTGTGAGACTGTCTGGTGAAAAATGAATTCTGCCTGATTTCTCTCCTGAAAAACATGCAGCAAGTGGCAAGTTGGACTAATTCTTGCTGCAAGAGAGCTGTGCACAGAGCAAACACAGCATGTGAAACAAATCAATACTGTAATCACCAATGCAACCTATCAAACCCAACTCCAGGGTCAATCAATACTGTATCTTCCCAGATGACAACTGTGGAACAGAAGCTTTTAATACCTTTCCAAGATAAATCTCTTCCTTTATAATGTGAGACACAATTTTCCAGTATGTTCTGTAGTAAGGGGAGGATTTTCCTAGAAATTAGCCAGATCTTAGATTAAAGTAGCCAAAGCTTTCTTGCACTTAGGAGACCTTCCAGACACCTCTCCACTCAGGGACCCCATTTATTTTTAAGGTAACCCTTCCTGTTCCTGTATTACATAGCAAGCAATGCAAAACCTCCAATTTTGCCACTTCAGGAGAGCAGATCATTTCATGACTGAATTGTATCTGCCAAATTAAACACTTAATAGCCCAGAAACTCTTCTATAACACCATCCAACTGTGGCTTCAGGGACCAGTTTATGTAAATCACAGGTACCAATGTGTTAAGGTCAGCTTTAGATGATCAGGGTCTATATATGTACTTCTTCAGGGAATGAAACCCATCTGTCTCAGCACTGTGCAATGATTAATAGGTTTTTATCCCATACTACCCAATGATGCAGTGGGCTATTAGACCCCTTTGACAGAACTGAGACACAGCAAGATTAAGGGTCTAGCCTACATGGATAGGTGCAGGCAGACAATGCTCCCCTGCCTGTGCTGGCTGGATGTGGATCTCTTTGGGCCTGGAAGCCATGAACACGCTGCTGTGCTTGGGCCACACTGAGCAGAGCCCTTTTCCCTGGCACAGCACAGTGCCAATGGCTCCCAGGCAGGAGCTGTCTCCTAAGCAGCCGCCAGCGTGCAGAGGGCACAGGTCTGCCTGTAGCCAGCTGCGGGGACACGATAGCAGGGACATGGACTGAGCAAGGGCACCCAGACATTAGCAGTGGAGGGGTGAACTAGACTGGAGCCTGAGGAGACAGTTCACAAGAGCATCAGGACATGAGGAAATGGCCTGAAGTTGTGTCAGGGGAGGTTTAGGTCAGATAATAGGAAAAGGTTCTTCCCCCAGAGGGTGATTGAGCACTGGAACAGGCTCCCCAGGGAAGTGGTCACAGCACCAGCCTGACAGAGTTCAAGAAGCATTTGGACAATGCTCTCAGGCACATGGGGGGATTCTTGGGGATGGTGCTGTGCAGGGCCAGGAGACGGACTCGATGATCCTGATGGGTCCGTTTCAACTCAGCTGATTCTGTGACTGTTTCTATCCCTCATCTGATAAACTACAAATTAGCCACACTAACTGCAAGGCAACACCTCAGGGACAAGGAGGAAGAGAGAACCTTTAAAGGGTGCTCCTTCCATCCCAGAGCTGGGAACAGGGCCCAGGAAATCAAGGGGATCAGTCCATTTGAGCACAGCAAATTATGCACATGTTTGCAGCAGGGGATCTTCCATTTCACTGCTCTTCATTTTAGTAAAAAAGCCCTTCTGGCAGCTCTAGGAACATATCATAGCTGTGAATGACTGCTATTATTGCCCACTTTAAAAACACAGCAAGAAAAAAATATAAACAACGTATTTCTCTCTGTTTAGGATGCCTCAGGTTGAGATTAATTTGGTGTACATCCTTAAAACACACCTGCAAATGTCCAGCCATGATTCTATCACACAATTCATGCATCAAAGTTCATGCCTTGTGGAGGTCTCCCTTTCAGAGAGTCAAGAGGCCCACGAAGAGTATGAACTACATATTGGATAAAAACCTGTTTGTAACAGCTCTCATCAGAAAAGGAGAAGGGAGCACCCTTGGAAAGAAGCAACCGAAAGATCAAAGTTCTTTGATTAATTGATTTTCAGGCCATTAAGGACCATTCTGGTCCTCTCACTCATTCTCCTGTGTGATAAGTCAGGGGATTTTCCCGGAGATTGCCAGGGCTCTGCTGGAGATGATGAGGTGTCTGTGGGGACAACCATCTGCCCAAGCACTGCCAGTCTCCAGATCAGTGCCTCAGTCTAGCAAGGGCCAAATTTCACAGCCTGCAGACATTTCATTTTCCATTTGGCATCCTGCTGATTTCATCAGAAGTGTTAACTGAGCAAAGACTGCACGTGGACCTTGAACCAGAATCTGGAACATACAGCAATTCTTTTTTAAAACATTTCCCTCAGCCTCTTAAACAGCATGTCAAGTGCTGTGGTTCCCTCTGCCCCTGAGACATTGTACCAAAACTCCTTTTCCTTAGGAAGTCTTTCCCAGCCTCTGATGTGCATATTTTATAGAGAGAATCCTAAAATGAAGATGACAGTCCTGTGCACTACTCTATTTCTTAGCATTTTTTTCTCTCTTCTTTAACTTTCCACTTCAGCAAGCAAAGTTTAACAGAATCAATTTCTCTATGTGCTCAGTAAAATCCTCAGCGGGAGCCACTGCTCCATAGGCTTCTTTTAGTTATTTATTGCCTGCCTCCTGAATACTGCATATGTTAAGAGATGTGCTACCAGCTTAGAAAACAATTAATCCTATTACTGTTTGGAACATGCATGCTGCAGAAGGTTAGAAGCACCAAAGTTAACTATGCAGAAGGACTCAAAGAAAATAATTGGTTCCAGGATGTGGAAATAGTTCACCTCATGCACAGCACTGTTGCAGATATTTTGACTCCCCAAAGTTTGGGTGTTTACCCAAAAGACAACATATTTGGGTTATACTCATCTGCCAGACCATCAGCTACAAGTCAGAGCTCCAACATCCTCTCCCTGGAGAGGCCCTCCCTGAACTGAGCACATTCCTGCTACCCATTCTCATTCTAACACATCTACAGTTGTCTACAGCAGTATTTTTTCCTAAACTCAGTCGTTTGGAATCCAAGTGTCTCTCACTGCCACTGACCTGTTAACAGAAAAAGGTTGTTCTGTACGTGCAGATGAAGACAGGTCTCAGTGTGACAATTTGGATGACACAGGTCTGCCTGAGCTCACCCTGACCAAGCGTGTTGGTGCTGCCACAGCTCCTGCCTTTCAGAAGACATAAACAAGATCTCAACCCCTGCGGCCAGGAGAGATCCCCAAACACTTTGCACTCAGGCAGCAGCATTAGCAGCATGCCCTGGCCGAGCTCCACACTGCTGTCAGAGAGCTGGCCACTCACCAGCCACACAGGGCACCTGCAACCTGAACGACAGTTTGCTTTGAAAGATAAAATCTGTGTACAAAGCACAAGAGCCATCAAACTCTGAGGAGAGGAGGCTGTACAGCAATACCCAGGGCAAGCTGCTACTGCAGATCCAGCACAGAGCCACGAGAGATACCTGTGTGTTACCAGCAGTGTCAGCAAGTGACATCCCTGCCCCAGAGAAAGACAAACATCAAGTGTTTGGTGGACGTGTCAGGCAAAGACCTGGCTCTTGCTCCTCTGGTGTATTGTGCTTTCAAGTTTGCAGAGATGATGGGACTGTGACCATTTTTAGCTCAGTCTCACTAAATCAATTTATCTGCAGGTTAAATCAATTAATCTCTGTCATCATTTTTACACCTACAAAATGGGGATAGAGTCAGTAGCCTTCCTCTTCGCAAAATATTTTGGGATCATGATGAGCATGATACGAGAATTTGAGTTTATTATACAGTTATCATGTGCAGCTACATTATGACATCACTCTAACTCCAAACGAAGGCAGCAATGCCATGAAAAATTTCAGAAATCACAATTTTGTACCCAATTAAGAAAAAGTATCAAATGTGGGAATGTCCTTCCCCTCTTGGGCTCCACAGCTCAGGCTCTGCCTGTGGGGTCCTTTATCCCACAACAGCAAGTCCCTCAGACAGTCACAGGAGCAATAACCTGTCTGGGCAAAGGGACACCCATGGGGCCTCCAGCTCCAGCTATAGAACCCTGTGACAGCCCATATGGTGTGATGGCTAGAAAAAAAATCAAATGTCTTTGTGAAATTTACCCAACTTGAAGCCAATTCACACTGAACTTTCTCAGCAGAAAACCTGATATTCTCTTTTGACCACTTCCAGTGAGGAATCAGCATACAGAACACCTTTTATCTCCTCTGGTCCAGGCTGTCACAGCCCCTGTACACATCTGGTCATCCAAATTTAATGTATTTGTCTGCTTTCCTCTAACCTTCAAGTCCAGGACATCTATTTTTTTTTTTCCCCTGCTTGTTGGGGTGGCAATTGCTCCTGCTAGAATTTTATGGCATGAGGCAGATGATGACACCATTCAGTCCTGGTACTTATCAGGCTGACAGAGACCTTCCATGGGAGCGCCCATCACTGATCTCTCACAGTTCAGCCACTGCTGGTGTTCATCTGTCAGAGGCTGGTTCTGCAAGGTGGGCGAGGCTGTGGCTCCAGACACCCCGAGCCAGCCGAGGTTGATGTGCTGCTGTAAATACCTTTTTTCTCAGATAACAAGTTTGCTGCCACTGGTACTTCTATGCCAGGGACAAAAATAAAAACCTGAAAACCCATCCACACTCTAAATCCTCTCCTTTTTGTAAGATAAGTGAGTCATTCCTGTGTAGACCAAAATGTCTCTAAAGGAGACTGCTGGCCTGTGGTTTCATGGTTGAAAGCTCTCCTCCATCTTATGATTGTTGGTCTCAATTAAATTAAAATTTCCTGGACAGACCAGTACCCCTCTTCCAGACTGCACACCCTTCCTGCTCTGGGCAGAATCAGCACACATATTCTCTCTGACATTCTTTACCCTCTCTCTCCCTATTTCCCCCGCCCACCTCCTGCTATTTTTCCCATGTTCATAAAGAGCTTTTGTCCCCCAGCCCCAGCTTCCCAGGGAGCAGGGAATTCAGCAGCCCTTCAGCTGTCAGGGACACCATGACACAGGTTCTGCCACTCACTCACACAGCCCAAAAGAATCTGGTCCCCCATAGCTGGAGGCTTTCCCTCTCCCTGCACATGGAGCAGGAGCAGACAGCTTCTCCTTTGCAGCTAAAGCTCCAGGGGAAATGTTTTCGGTACTAAAACCTAATTCTGTCTAAACATCAGAAGCCAGAAAGCAGTGAAACAGAAATTTAAAAATAATGAAACAGCTTGGTAACACAATTCTCCACCCTGAAGTCCTCCAAAACAGCAATTCACTGCTTGAATTATGGACAGAAGTTGTTGCTGAGCAATTCTGACCACTGCTAACAGAAACGGAAATAAAGCCTCTCTCTAGTTTTACTTTCAGCCCCTGACAACACCAGAAAATTCAGGTGAACAAGAGGAAAAGGCAATAGAGGAGAGCAAAGGGAAGGTTCCCCAGCTAGAAACATCATTGCCCAAATTCTGCCTTGGTTTCAAGCTTCAGTTCTGAGCATTTTTGATTTTATTTGACTCACTTTAATAATTGCTAATATTTACAAGTCTCCTGTCAATTCTGTTTATATACAATTAAATTCTACACATAGCTCTTATCCTCAATGAAAAGATTATTAAAGTCAATTGGAGTTTTTCTATGGGCTTTTAATCCCATTCTCTAATTGCAAATAAGAACAATCTGTCTGAGCCAACTTCAATAAAGCACCACCAGAACATTTACAGGACAGTTTTCCTTGTGAATTTCTATTGTGTACATCTCTGCTGTGCTGACAGAGCATCAGACATGAAATGAGAGTTTCCCACAGTAAGGGATTGCTCTAGAAAAACATTTTACTTCTGCTTTGGCAGGGCCAGAACCAAACTCTACAACAAACCCTCCAAGTCAACAGCTGATACAGAGTCAACACCATCAACACACTTGCTCTCACTGCTTGGAAGGTCTGAATTTGCCCAGACATTTTCACATCCACCAAATAGAGTGGTCTGTCCCTGCTGCTGCTCCCTGTAAAGCTGATTCTCCACCCAGTCATGTACGTCGCCTTCTGAGGAATATCTTCCATTTATAAATGAAATTTTATTAGCTCTTTTACAGGGACTTCTGCCACCCTGTGAAACATGCACCAAGCCTGGCACCAAGCTCCCACTGAGGATTTTCTGCGTGGGTTACTACAGATAGAAAAATACTGCCAATACTCAGTGCAACTTTCAAAGCATTATTAAAGCAATATTTTTTATATTATTACCTAGGTCTAATACTGTTTTGAATTTGCAGTTTTGGAGTTCATTTTAAAGCACTTAATTACACTTTGAGAAGAAATAGTCTTATAGTACAAGTCATTTTCTCAAGTACACTTGAAGAAAGGATAGTCCATGGCTCAGTAAATACAACAGTCTGCAAAGTTATGAGCTATCAGACTAAGCTGAATTGACTTACTGATATTACCTGCAATGAATGAGTTTTAGATAGCCTCTCATAAATAGGCAGCTACAGAGCCTATGATTTTATGGATGTCTTGTACTTATCAATATATATGAGAAATGATGCTGTCAGGCTTCTGAGGGGATACTAGGTGAACCACACCACTGTCAATTTAATTTTTATGATTAAATATTTGGTGCTGTTAAAGGTTATTTAACATTTAATATAGCTGCTCTTCTACATAGCTGATAACTGTCATCTTTACATAATGCTGAAGCTGAAAATGGATGGGGAAGGCATATTTTTTAGAAGGTTCCTATTTTTTTTTCCAATTTACTGTTAGATTTGTTCCAGTAATAGAATAATATTAGGTGAGTTTAAAAGGTTTTCAACATTCAGATGTAGAAAAATTTAGTCTTAATGACAGCTGCAGCTGAGCTCAACGTTTGATACAGAGGCTGCTGAATTTTCCCCTGTGGTAGAAAAACCTCTCCCAGGTTGTATTGGGAGATGGCAGCTTATCCCACAGTGGGATGTTCAGGGCTCATATCCAGGCTTATCAGTTTTTATGTCTTTAAGAGAGATGTCATCAAGTTAACATCACATTCCAGTTTGATTTTTTTTTTTTTTTTTTACCTGTTAAGGTTAGTGTAGCTGAGAGAAATGAAAGATAAGACTATTTTTATGTGTTTTGCAGAAGCCACACTTTGTGCAGTCACAGAATTCTGCCTGGGCAGGCACATGGTCCATGTGCAACCACCCAACACTTAGAAAGTTGAGAGAAATGAAACTGTGCCCAGCCTCTATTCAGCTCTTGCTAAGACAACTCACATGTGTAAAGGTGGGTACACAGGCATCGCTATCACAGCTCTTGCATAAAACAGCACATTAAAAAAAAAAAAGTGCACAAA
Source organism: Acanthiza pusilla (assembly GCA_036630365.1). Classification (NCBI taxonomy): domain Eukaryota; kingdom Metazoa; phylum Chordata; class Aves; order Passeriformes; family Acanthizidae; genus Acanthiza; species Acanthiza pusilla. The sequence goes on from JAXCHO010000001.1 coordinate 8,704,555, forward strand.
AAGCAAAATATGCCAACTCTTAAAACCAAAGAAATTATCAGTAAACTGTATGGACTTAATGGAAAGATTTGGTGCTTACATCACTCCACTTTTTTTCCTCTTTCAACAGCTGAGCATGTTAGCTGTGTTTCCTAAGCAGAGTCCAAAGCTATTCTTTGTTTTTTCTGCACCCACATATCAAAAAGATGCAATTTTAAAAACACCTAGAGGCAGAAAATGTTTCTATAATTAAAAATAAAACCAAAATGTATAAACAAAACCAACCACACAACTAGAGTACAGAACAGGTCAGTTCAGGTCTTGATCCCAATTACATTTCCTGTCAAGTGGATCCCTTTGTGGAACTGAGACTTTGTATTTTCTTCAGTAACACTTACTACGGTACATTTACAAAGAAATCTTTATTGCTTTTCAGTGATGGGATTATATTTTTCTGTAATAAAAGCCTTTATGTGGACTTCCCTTACTGAAGTACTAAAGTAAAAGTGCAAGCCTTTTTAATCTCCAAAAGGTATCACTCGATTTGCCACAGTTTAGGGTCTTGGAATATACTGCTGTGTGTCCTGGCTCAGGTCCCACCAGCTGGTTTTGGGCTTCACCAAGGCATCCCAAACACAGACACAAATCATTGCTTTGCTTTCTGCAGTGTCTTTCCTGCAACAACACTCATTAAGTGTGATGATGCCCCTATACAACAAAGAAACCAAAGTATCACTTGTCACTAATGTCACTTATCAGTGACATTGAAAACAAACTAGGGGCTGTTGTAGAAAAACACATGGACAACAAAGCACCAATGCACTGAGGGTGCAACGCAGAGAGCCCTGGGCATCACTGACTGCTGCAGGAGCAGGGACAGCCCTGTCCAGCCCTTGTGCTGCCCACACAGACACACCTTGCCTGGGTGCAGTGTGATGAGGTGGATGTGCTGGGTAGGAGCTGCTGCACAGCCCCTCCTGCTCGGGCAGGCACCTGGCAGGGGCAGCTGCAGTCCTGGGCATGTTGGTCAGGCTGGTTTCAGGCACATCACACCTCCAAGCTATGCCACAGCTACAAGAATTAACAATGTAAACTAAGATTTCAAGCCAAGAAGGTGGTACAGGCACCTATGCACGAGTTTGGGCCCAAAACACCAGCTTTGAGTGGTGCTGTCTCACAGATGGGGGAGTGCTCATTGCTTCACCTCCTTTGATCCAAAACAAAGACCAGATTTTAACTACTCTGAACTACAGTGATCATGGGTAACCTCTTCATATATAGAGTCAAGCAGTCTCTGAACTTGTGCATCATTGAATTAAGGATTTTTTGCAGGAAGCATTTTTCAAATGAAATCTCTAATATGCCTAGTGCTCCCGTTCAGTGCAGCAGAGCAAATTCAGATATTAAATTAAATAGACACGGTTTCAGATATTCAAATTAAGTTTCTACATCCCCCAGTGAAGTATATTTCATTATTTCAGGTCAAACCTGCAAAATAAATAGGGCAGAAATACAGATTTCCATATTAAAAAAAGAAATGAGAAATTTTTAGCAAAAATTCTCAAACACTTGAAAGGCCTCTTCTATCTCTTTGCAACAGAGGTAGGAAGGGCAGAAAATTATGACACAGTAATTATTATGATGGATGTTGAGCCAGTCCTTTATATTAGATACACTGCTTGTGCAGGAACCAGCACTACAGATTGCATACTTCACTAAGCAGGACACTCGAGATTATAATGGGCAATATAGATTAACAACATTAGGTTAAAGCAGGATAATTCTTCTTCTTTCTCATTTCTATTCCTTTCCCATGGAACAGCTTTTGCTTCACATTTCTGTGCTCCTTGCTCCCAAGCCTTAATCTACACATCAAGCAGGCATTTTTCCATTTCAGCAGGAACAAATCTTCAGTAACTGGACGGAAATTTATAAAATTGCACTGGTGTAAAATTCAACTATGACTAAACCTGTCTGTTCTGAATTAAAGGTGATGATGTGTTTGCTTTTGCCATCTCATGCAAACAGCAGGAAAGATTCATCTTACTCAAATGCAGCATGAGAATATGAGAAAGACTTGTCTTGGCATAGCATAAATAATCAGCTTGGTGTTATAAAAGGGGTGATTTATAATTCCAGCAATTATTTCAGTGTCTGTGAAACCAGAGCAGCGTAACACTTAACATAGGTAGGGGCTGAACACTGTCCTGTGCTCATCCCTCAGATTTGGGGTTGCCATCAAGTAAAAGCCAAAATATGCTTCAGTAATGATTCTTCCCAGATGTAGCCTCACTCCTGGGGAATCAGCTAAATACCTTGGAGAGCTCTGACTCAGATCTGTCCCAGCATCACTGGCACCAGCTCAGCCTGAGTCCTCAGCCTGCATTCAGCCAGGCAGCCCTGCAGAGCTGCAGCAGCCTGGAGTGGAGCAGGGGCTGCCTGCACACAGCACCTACCCAGCCCCTCTTCTCCTTGGCCCTGGGTCAGTACAGCTGCACTGTGAGTATTCTCCAAGCTGCTTAACAAGCTTGAAGATAAATTAGCCTGCAGATTCATGGTGACACCAGGGACAGCAAAGCAGATGTGACTTTCATTCCTTTGGCCCTAATTTGTTCCCTTCTCAGGTGACTCAGCATTCAGGTGCTAAACTTTACCCAAGAAAGGTCTCAGGTATCATAGGTGCTGGATGGGTACAGCTTCTATCCAGTTCCAGCCAGTCACAGGGACACTGAGCAGCCTTGCTCCCCTTTCCACAAGATAATGCAATACATACACTTTGCTTTTAAGCCTCAGTTACAGCCACTCTCTGTCATGACCAACACATAAAAAAAGACACAGAAGTCCTCAGCACATCACAAATTCACTCCCAGCCACACAACAGGAGAGCACGAGACAGTTCACACAATGGCAGGCTGCTTGCTATTATTGTGCTAAGCAATTGCCCGTGCCTCTCTCCACAGGTCATTCCAGGCAGGGGATGGAGGAAGCCAGAACATGGCTTGGGTTCTTAATGAATTTTTGCACTCTCCTGAGCATCCTCAGGGAGTCCTGTCCATGGGATGCCAAGGCTCCCTTGCTCAGCAGGCTGTAGCTCCTGGCAGGGCTTGCAGCCAGTTGCATTCCCACTGCTTGCTCTACACTGATTCCTGAAGGACCACTTTGGCATGTGTCAGTGACCCCTCCCAGCATGTACAGGACTGGATTCCAGCCTGGCTCATGAGGAGAGCTGTTAAATGTTTAATGTTAGCTGCAGTGGAGAAATGCTGTAAACATTCCTGTAATTGGTCGGCTTTAAAAAATTGATTTTGTGTGAAACAGCAAAGGAAGTTCACACTGCATTTTGTAGCTCAGTAGTGCCTGCAAGGCCTGAGAGGTAAAATCAGAGGGCAGCCTCTGGCATTGTCTCGGCAGCACTTCTCTTTCAGCATGAGCTGGAGGGCATATGTACCTGTCCCCCAGCTGTATGGTGCTGCCCTCAGCCAGAGCCATCGGGGGAGGAAAGAGGGGCTGGGGCCTACACTGAGCTGCAGGAGCAGCTTACAGGCCTTTGCTGTTTCTCCTGTACTCAGCTCAGTGCTGCAAGGATGGACAGAAATGCAGAAAACATCTGCAGAAGGGGAAAAGTGAAGCATGAGCATAAAGAAAGGAACTCCGCAACTCAGGTGACAGAGACTGAAAGGACTGGAGATTACTTGTGCTGTGCCTTATCAGTCCTAAGGACTGGCGATAGCAGAGATAATACAAAAGCAGGCTTACTGTGAATTTATGAATTGGTAAGTCACTTTGTTGTAACAGCCCTCAGTAAATCACTGTTTGTTCCTGCATTTCTGTAATGCATTCTGTTATGCATTCCCTACCTGCTCTCCGACTTTATCTCAGTTTGCTTCTTATTTGTCAGACAAAGAATTCAAGATTTCTCTTAAATCAACTTAGCAAAACTGACATTTTCAGTCCTCTTGGTTCTTAGAAAAATGAGGGGAAAAGTGGTTCATTCTTTCAAGTCCTCATTCATCTAGCTGCAGTTTCTGCAGGGCTTGGTTAGTTATTTTCTCACATTGAAAACAGGCAGGCACCACTGGATCTCTGGGTCAGAGGTGGGGAATGGCTCAGTGGGCACAGCCTTAACACAGGAATGCATTGCTCAGCTCCTGGCTCTGCTGTTCAGTTTTTCGCTAAAGACACAGAGCCTCCTCCCTCTGCTCACAGCTGTCCAGCAGTGAAGGTGTTTCCCTGTATTCAGCCTCTCAGTACTTCAGCTCCTGTCCTTCCAGGAAAAGCATCACCTCTTTACAGAAGGATTCACTCCCATGGATACATACACTGTGTCATTGATCCTGTTCAATTTGGAGCACCTCAGTGCTATCAGCCAGAGACTTGAATGTCCCTCTGCTTTCCAGGATATACCAGCCTAGAGTGGGTATTAACTGATTGCTCTGTTCATTTTGGTTTGCAGGCTTTCCCCATGGCATTATTACCATGATATGGAAGAGTTTTCTTGCTTGTAGGGGCTTATCCCATATCCCTTTTCTATCCTTCGAACATTGACAGTATCACCTATATCTCTCTAGAAAAAAATAAAAAATTTTAAAAAAAAAAACCACACCTATCCTCTTCACTAAAGAGTTTTTGTGCTGTGTTCCCATTCATTCCCTATGTGTGCCTGTCACTTTCTCTTATTACTTACGCAAGAAAATAATTTGTCCTGTCAAAAGTTCTGTTGCTCTTTTAATAAGGAGTAATTATGTATGGAAATAAACAATCTCTCTATTTTCCTCCAGGCACAGAGATTGATTGGCTTATACTTTAGCTGCATGTACTAGACTGTTGTGTGCATGTGTGCAAAGGAGCAGGTTTGTGTGCAAAAGCTAGGGAAAGAAGGAAATTAATGAAGGAAACACAGCTTAAATAAATCAGATTTGCATTTAGATTGATTTCTGCCCTGAAGCCAGGTTAGTGTAACTTGAGGGAGACCAAGCTTGCTGGAACTGACTTATGAGGTTGGGCACACAATCTGAGGCAATCCCACTGCTTCCTCAACCACTACAAAAAACCCCAAACTATAGAAAATCCTACATTTTTGGCTTTACAACCCAAAACACTCTGTTCAAAAGTCATCACTCAAACTTCGCACTACCAGAGTTTATGAAGTGTGCAAGGAACAACCTCACAAACACAAACCACTGCCTTGAAAGGAGGGAACTATTCACATGATCAGGCATGTCTGGATAGTCTTAGGCTTTTGTTTTCCCAAAATTAAATCAGTCCTGATATCTCACAGAGAAGTTAAAGAATTAAACAGTCCTAATTAAAAGGAGTAGGATATTTTGTGAGACAATATTATGCACACCATATTATGATATATTACACATAACAAAAAAAAAGTTCCAACATTTTTCCCCTCGATTTCTAAAATTGTACTCTAACTTAGACTGCCAAGAAGGTTTCAGAAAACTTTACTTTGTACCAAACAGGAGGGAACATGCATACTGAAATTAAAACATTTTCTGAAAAATAAACTCACAAGATCAATTAATTTCTACTTCCTATATAGTAGTAATTCAATAACAGCCATAGTCCAGCCTTGCCTGGTGTAATATGTCAAAGAAAATGGTCTGGCTTTTAACGATCATTGTCTTCAAGCTCTTTTTCCCCTCGGAGGTTATTAAACCTTCAGGCACTATTAAGTCTCTTACAATGACCCTTTTGCTGCTGGAGGATGGGGCATTCCATAAGGAAATGTAATACTGAGGATGAGTAGTCATATTCTTCCACTATAGGTCAAGAATATTCAAGAGATTTTGTAATTTAAGCTGCTGAAGAAAGGAATAATTAAGTGGCCCAAGGATTCTTGTGCTGGTGCAGAAAAAGGCCTTTTCTTGTTGGATTTCTTGGTTTTCATCACCGCTTGCTGCAGGGATTAGGGTAAGCTCTTTTCATTTACAAGTAGAGTTGCTCAGGAAAAGAGGAGCTTTTTTCCTTTTCTTAGATAAAAGCCCAAGCTTTGTGTGCTTTTAAATAGAATTCTAAAGAAAACACTATTCCTAACACCCCCAGATTTCTCCACACAAGAAGCAGCCAGTACACCTTTGGTTCTCCTCTCCAAGGCGTATTTCAAACATTCCCTACTCTTTGGTAAAAGGTTAATGATAGAAGCACTCTACACATAAGTAATAAATAGTAATAAATACATCCTGCAGTTGGGTGTGGGGGCATCAGCAGACTCTTGAAGAAGACTTGGTAGTGATGGCCAGCTGGGGTATCAGCAAGACCAAAGAGGGGCGGGAAGGAAGGCCAGGAGGCAAAACTAAACCTGCAAGGGAACAAGATGCTGGAGACCCCAGAAAAGCTGCTTGTTCTAGACGCAAAATCAGAGAGAACGAAGAGCCAACATGTAATTGAGAAAATACTTGCACTGGAAGTATTTATCAGCTAGAAAATTCCTCTGAGCTGAAATGGCAAACGTGCATAGGAGGACCAGCAGCAAAATTCTTTACAATGTAACTGAGTGATGCCATAAGGAAGATTAGATCTACAGTAATGCATAACTCTAAAAACAAAAGCCGCCTAAAAATGATTATTACTAGGAAAATAAGAAATCGCAGATAAAAGGGCAAGGCATTTATTGGTGGCATGGGAACTATTTAATAAACCATAGGTGATGTTCAGAAGAAATACTTGCCACTTATTCTTTCAAAAAGATCAAATATATTAGTGATGTGGTCAAACAGAATAAAAAAATAAAAAGGGCTAATAAGAAGACTTTGTTTAAAAGTTCAACTCAGACACATCAGATAGGAAGTTTAAGAAAGTAGGCAAAAATACATCAAACAAACAAAAACAAATCAGCATGCCAAAGACACAAAAAGTAAATAGCAAAAGATTTTTCAATACACAACTCAAAAAGGAATCCTACCAAAGAATCTGCAGGGCTGATAAGAAATTGAGCTATTAAAGAAAGACTGAAAGAAAACTATTGCAAAAATAAAAAAATTTTTTAAAAAAAATTTAAAAAGAAGGGAGAAAAATCCAGCCATAACTGCATTCTTTGCATCAGCTTTCTTGATGGAAAAGATTAAGGATGTTCTGATATCAGAGTGGGCTTTTGTGGGGTTTTGTCAGGTTTTTTTTTTCCTTTTCTGCACAGGAAATATGTCTGAGAAATTGTGTCAAACTGAAATGTCAGTAAGAGAAGTTTCAGAATAAATGAATAAAATTACTAGTAACAAGTTACCGGCACCAGCATAGTCCTGGATATGAAATTGCCAAAGCACTTACTGTGGCATGTGCCCTATCACTTATGTTCAGCTCAGTATTAAAGACAGGAAGAAATTAAAAAAATGACAGCAATTTTTAACAGGCTTTTCAGAAGTCAGAAAGGGCTAGGTCCATTAAATCTGACTGGTTGGCTAAAACTGCAACAAAGAAAAGAATTAACAGGCACTTAAATAAATACAATACTGTGAGAATGCACCAACATGGCTACTGAAAGAAATCTGGCCTCACAAATAAAAAGGAGGAATAACCTAGGTAAACTATTTTACTTCCACTTCAGAAAAGCTGACCCAAATATGGGTCATATTCCTCATGAAAAGCTCTTCAAGAGCTTTGGGTGTCCTGGGATAAGACACTGTGATATTCCTGAGGTCACTAACAGGGCCAGAGGCAGCAAACCTGCACAGGAAGGAACTGTCTGTCCCATGGGATCTGCTCATTGCATTCACAGGTGACAGGAAAACTGATGGGAATCCTCAAGCAATGAATCTCACTGAATATACAAAACTAGTCCAGATATCTCGCAGATAATTTAGGTTTAGAGTATCTCACACATAAAACAATGGGGTGATTAAATGACAGATGAAATTCAGAGTCAAGAAAGGAAAGTCTCGAAGAGGAAACACAAGTATATCTATACACACATATCGATTATCTCCGAATCACCATTCTGAAAAGTCTTGTCCTTGCCATTCAGCATGGGAAAATGATAAATAAAATCCTTCTGACTTCGAAAAAAAAAAAATTCACTGGTGTGTGTTCATCACCCAGGTCACACAGCAGAGAAAACTCAGAAAACAGTTTGTCATAATGAAGATACAAACTCTTCCTTTCAATTTAAAGTGAACCAGATCCTACTACGGTTTAGTCCAGTTAAATTCCAAGAATCCACCAACACTGAACTATGACAGGTTCTTCAGCTGATTCATACAATATGCACCAGCTCTCCCTTTGCTCTGAAGAAATCACAGCTGCCCTTCTACAGCCTCTTTCAGTCTCAACCCAGGCTCTGTTTTGTATTGCATCACCAGACTTGTTTGAGAGACACAGTCAGATTGTGATTTTCCCTTCACTTTGTACAAATCACTTCCAGAGTGACTCTGTCATACATGAGCAGGGAGTCAAATAACACAGACAAAGTCTACTGAGCTCCCAAGGAGGGGGACAGATGTCACTGGAGGAGCAGGGGTACAGTGCATACCCTGCTAATCCTGATGATCTCTAACGACAATGATCAAATTGCACAGCAAACCTAAAATACGCAAGCCTAGCTCAGTCATGAGATTCATATCACAGCCTTTCTGACAGCTCTGGAATTTTAGTACTATTTTGAGTGCCCTAGCTCAATTCACTAAAGGGAGCTTCAAAACCAGCATTTCAAAAGGTCCTGACTTCCTTGCAATGGTCTGCAATTCATAGCAAAACGAAGATATATTACCTGAAAAATATCCTCTTAAATAATTTCCCTAACATCTTTCCCAGTTAGGAAAGATGAGGAGCAAACTCTTTCCTTTTGCTCTCTTCTAGCTGGAAAAGCAGAAGCACAAACCTTTCCATTTGCATTTTCAGGGTTTTCAAGCTACACAAATTATGTTATGTTACATAAACTTGCTGAAATGCTCCTAACTCAAGGGGAAAATAATAATGAATGTATGCGGGAGTTTTAACTTAGTTTGGATTAAATATCTCTTCATCTTTTACCATTAATTATGTTTATCACTGACTATCAGCTATATGTCAAATTGTTACAGGTACACACATCGTGAATTGTCTAAAAAGCAAACAAATGCATGGTCTGTGCAATTATGTCTGCCAATACTGCATATTAGTCTAATTTAATATTTTGCCTCAGTTAGTTTCATTTCAAAATGGAAAAATACCTTTTGTTGTTCTGAGATTTCAAAGATTTCTACCCTCCTCCTGTGGACAGGGATTGTTTTTGCAAAAAGCAAAATCTGTTCTGAAATAGCAGCTGTAGAAATCATCTCATTTCAGTAAATGAGTATAACCTGTTTGTTTCCTTCCTTCCCAGGACTTCAAGGCACACCTTTTGACCCCAGTCTTGACTTTCACCCTGTGCTGTCTGTGGGAAAGTGATCAATGGAAAACATGTTAAGGAGATGGAAGGGACTTGTCTTGCTCAAGCTGAAATACTTGTTGGGGGATTTCTGCAAAATTCATTTTGGATTGATCCAGAGCATTTCATTTGACCAAAAGAAAATAATCCTGGCTTCACTATATGGATTATTTAATTTCTTTTTTTTGTGTTTAACCTTGAAATTCAGGTCACACCTTTTCATGAGAAATACTTCTTTGGAACAACAGGTTGAAAAGTTTTTCTTGATGCAGCATGGCTGTGCAATGCCAAAGTGAAATGTTTCATTTGATTACTGTGGGGAAGAGTACATGGGGATGCTGCACTGGGGTGAGGGTCCTGTGGCATCACAGGTCTGAGCCCCCATGGGGGGCTTGGCAGTGCCTGCAGGAGGAGAGAGAGCTTCAGCCACCAGTGAAAGAGAGCTCGGACATATTTGAAGTTTCTGTCCCTGTTTTAGTGTGACTTTCTGAGAGAACTCCATCTAAATTTGCAAATAGTGCACACCACACCACCAAAACCTCATTTCTTAGCATGCACACTCTTCACCAAAATACCACTGGTTCCTTCTGGACACATGAACAAGGCACATCTGAAACAAGTTTTCACTCTGCAGTTTTGAGCCCCAGCTTCTCCCCAGCCACTCTGCTCATCAGCATTTTCCTGGGACACTTCCCTGCTAGACCTTGGAGTGTGCTCCCAGAGGATTTGGGCAACAACAGGTATCAGCTGCCTGAGCTCACCCATTTGTTTCCATCCACAAATCCTTTTGCAAGCCACAACAATTGGAAGTACTTCACACACACAGTCCCAAAATTTTATATCCCTCATGTACCACCACAATTACAAATCCCAGGAGACAGAGCAGTAGCTCTCACTGACACACCAAATTGCAGCCAATTCACATAGCATATTAATAATGGTGGAAAATTTAAGTACTACAGGGAAAACCAACCCTTCCTCCAGCCAAAATACTGTCCTAATTCTTCAGCAGAAAGCCACATTCTGTGGCAATGATCTGAGTTTAAATGTCTCTGTTTCCACTCATTTATACCCAGGCAAATGTGAGTTGGAGCTAGAGCCCACTCATTCCCACATGTCTCCAAGTATTTCTAATAAGTAATTTCAGCCAAGGAAAGGATCTGGTTTTGCATGTTTACATTTTTGCTACTCTCAGCTCTGACCCCTCTTTTGAATCTGATTTACAAGTGACAGCCCTGCAGAAAGTGCTTTTAACATAGTGTACTAATAAATTATGAAAAACCAGATTTACAATCTAATCTCCTCATGTGCAGTGATGTGTATTAAATAAATTGTTAGCATCAGAAACCACTGTAAATTTGGTGTATGACTAAGAAACTATAGTCCATATTATCAAGAGCAAAAATTGGGGTTTTTTTCCTCAGTCCTGCTACTTAGATAAACTGGGAGCAGTCTTACTGTAAAAAAATATAATTTTCCTAGCATGCTCTTCATTAGTTCAAAGCAGCAACAGCCCACCAAAAAAAAAAAAAAAAAAAAGTTAATGGTTGATTTTTCTGACTAGTGTCTACTCTTCAGACATTAGCTAGCAAAATGTTTACTCCTATAAAAACACCCATTTCCTAGGGATTGTTAATTATATTTTATTGAGAAACAATCAGTTATTTAGTTGAGTTACCCACCCCTTTAGAAAATTAAAATGCTGAGATATTCACTTTTGTAATGAATATCTATCCAGTAATTACCATATTTACTTTTCATTTATGGGGGAATAATCTGTTTTAATTAAGCCTAACTGAAGAACTTTTATCAGATGTAATTATCCCTTTCGATAAATATGTCTCTACTAATTACAGTTAACCATGGGATTTATAGCTCTTAAGTCATTTGGTGGGAAACATAATAAATCTTTAGTAATACATGCTAAATTACTATAAATTAATTCAGATCATTAACATAATAAACAAATTAGGATAATTTCACTTAATTAGTTTGGGTGGTTAACTCAAAATCCCTTGTAAAGCTTCATAGTAATCAAAATTTTACTAGTATTTTTAGAGAAATATTTTTTGTATCAAACCTGTTAGAATATTTACACAGAAAATTAGATCACTGCTGGAACTCAGAATGCACATATTCCTTTTGGATCATAGAGCCTTTAGGAATTGATGCTGGGTAACTTTTTAAACACAGTTAATTGTGCCTCACAGGTTTTCAGGCTTGTACCATTGCATAGTGAAGAATCTGCATGGTGGTGGAGTAAGATTTCAGAAGTATTTCCTCTCTCCTTCCCTGTGCTCATTTTTGCAAGTCTTCAAAAGGCAGGTACAGGGAAAGGTAACAACCGAGCACTCAGTGACTGAGAATGAGAGATTCCACAGGGAAATAAAGCAGTTTGAGCAGGCAGCGGTAGATGGCCAGCCTGGATTAACCCTCTGCCTGCTTCCCCTCTCCATCAGGAGTGACGCACCGGGGGAACAGAACTGAACTGACAACCCACAGGGACAATCCTGCAGCCTCTGACCAAGGCACACCCCAAGGTGCACTGTCCAACCAGCAAGTGCAGGTGTCTCCTTCCAAATAACTATTCCCTGTTCCATGCCCAGACAGCACAGGAACAGCGGCACAGGGAACTGACATCAGGCACGTGAGGCTCTCAGAAATCCCTTTGCCATCTTCTTCTTGAACTGAACTGTCGATTATACAGCAAAGGTTTTCCTGCAGCGGATCCTGTTACACGAGCATTGTTCTCCTCCTCTGCATAGACTGGGGAGACAAACACTACAGAATGTCAGTGTCCTGGCACACAAACAGTTTACAACTCCTGCTGACAAACACACCGTCCCAGCAGTGTTTCCACCTCCTGCTAGTTGGAGATAAGTCTTGAGCTTAGTTCAGCCAAGTCAAAACCCATCTCTATATTTATACTGAAACCACTCATCAGATTATGTGTTCAAGGTGAGGAATACAGATGAACACAGATGAGCTTTTTAGTCATGAACTTTTGGAGCTTAATCTTCTTAGATGAACTCAGACAAGCAAAGAGCTTCCCTGCAGGCAAAATATCCCTCATAAATAGAGAGCAAAGCAATCACCAAAACTTATTTCTAAAGGAACATTTTAAATCCATTTTTCCCCAAAGCCTTATTGGACCTTTCTGGTGGGAGTGCCACCTTTATTTCATGCTGTCCTACTTTGCCGTGGTGATCTGTGAGGGACGGGGGTATTTGGCTCAGGCTGCCTGATTTTTTCTGCTCTAAGTTGCAGCCTGTATAGGTGAGGAACATAGGAGAGAGACAACTTCCCATGTCCTAGCTTCAGGTCTCAGACAATTCACTGCATATAAAGAAAAAACAGAACACCAGTTTGGGGGATCTTGACTCAATTTTTATGGGCCAGTTTTGGTCTTTACATTTTCTCTACTCCCTCCCTGCCCAGCACCAGTCTTTCGGTGCCCTGTAAGGACCTTTTCTTCTGGCTTCTATAGACAGGTCTGCCCACAGTGATCCCATGTCCATTGAACATCTCCTAGCCAGCAAATGTCAGCCTCTGCCTCTCCTTGCTCCAGTCCCAGAAATGGGGCAGGCAGACAGGGCAGAAATCACAAACTCTCAGGAACACAGGGCAGCAAAAGGAAGAAGCAAAGCCAAGTTATGAGTTCAAACAGGCCTATGTTTCACCCAGGAGCCCTGGCAAGGCTCAGCAGCACTGCTCCACACCAGTTTGGAGGCTGGAAAAACTGTTCATTTGATACCCAGCACGGCTTAAACTGTCCCAAGACAGAAGAGTGTATGACAGACCCACACAGGGGAGGCAGGGCAGATCATCCCTTCCCTGAAAGCTTTGACTTTCAGGGCTCAAACTCTTTGGAAAAAATTCCCTCCTAAATGGTGCATAATACCCGGGACTAGGGCAGTAGGAAGCATGCATTGTGCACAGAGCTGGAGCTGTCTGTCTGCAAAGGAATGAATTTCACCCTTAACTGAACCTTTTAATACATCAGAAATTGTCCATCTTCATGCTTTATTTTCTTAAGATGGATGGTGCAGATGTTTTATTTGACTTAGTGCTGGGAAACTCAAAATCCTATTTGTATTTCCAAAATGCCATGTTAACTTTCCTCCCATTTTTACTTAACTCATTTTTTACCTTAGTCATATTAATGGTTATGTAATAATATTAGACAACGTTCGCTAACCATTAACTCCAAAAATAATGGTTGTGCTAAATCAGAGCTAATTGGTGTGTCACAAACTCCAGTCCTAGCACAGGGTGATGACTGAATGAAAAAAATGTAATGTCACTTCACCAAGAATTACATATACAATTTTAAGAGGTATTTTAAATATTTTTCTTAATAGCTGTCAGCAGAAACGATGGGATGTGATTCTTTAGAGAGCATTGCTCTTTACTAAGTACAGGCAAGTGAGTCATCACCAGCCTTACAGTGGCTGCAGAAAACAGATTTAATATTAATTTATGAATAGCTGAACTTTTTCTCTTTAACGTCTAACAGTGAATTATGCTCTAAAGCCTTTATATTTCACTGCACATCAGCAAGGTTGTCAGGAGCAAAAGATCAGGATAACATAATTCTTATGGCTTGTTCTCACACACCCCTCATTTACTCTTGAAGCAGCCTGAATCATCCTGAAAGTAAGATGCATGGGGTGGCAAAATTTAAATGTGAAAAGAGTTGCTCTTTAAGGGCCATCAAGTTTTTAAAAGCATAACTTCCAGCTGAAACCATGGGAGTGGGATTCATTCTCTCAGACAGACACTGAGTCATTCACATTCATTTCCAGAACCCGCGAGCAAAGGAAGGTCAGGCCACTGGCCGTGCCTATGTGCCTGCATCCCAGCACGCAGCAGGGGCAGCAGGAAAATGCAGATGGCAAAGGCTCCCGAGGCTCAGGATTTTCACCTTTTCAAACCTTGACTCTAATTCACTTAATGGCATGATGCAATATGCAGCTAGCCCCATTCCTCAGGGGTCAGAGCAGGCTGCCAAAATGGTAACTTCTGCCATTGTTACCAACAGATCACAACATTTTATGGATTCCATACATTTTTAAGGCTCCAGTGTCTTTGCAATATAGAACTGACACATCAGATCTCCACATACAGTGGAAAACTACATGACAGCTTTGGTAGTCTCCACGATCAGACCCCTAAACCCGAATTTTACAACTGTGTAGGCAAAGACACTTAAAACTTGTTCGTGGCACACTGCAGAATCACAGTATTAACACTGGGTTTCACTTTTAACTTTCTCTTGCTTTTCACATTTATGAAACATCTACAAACATACATAAGACCAGATACCTCTCTACTGCCAGTGAGAAGAAGAAAAAAAAATTTGGCCTAAAGGATTTATTTATAGAAGAGCTCTTGGCAGATTTTTTTCCTTCTTTTTCCTTTCAAACATAAAGTCATCACCAAGGGCTTCACAAAACAGGCAGAAAGTGTGATTCTGTCACCACACAATGCAGTATCTTGGCAAAGCCCTACCCAGCTTCTTCCCAAAGCTTCCTGTGCAACATGGGATGAAGAGCAACACTACAGAAAAAAAAAAACTCATACAATTCACTGATGTCACATCAGGCTGAGCTTTTTACATTAAGATTTTGAGATGCCAGCCCCATTCCCCTTCCTTTCCTTTCCTGATACTCCATCTCTGATCTCCGTGGAAGACAGTTCCTACCCTTGCCTTAGGATTCCCAGAAAGCACAGAGATAATTGTAGTCTTTAGCCTTTCAGTTCAAAGGGTTACAAAAAAACCTCAAGAGTACATAGCTGCAAATTGCCCTCCTGCTCCCTCTATCATGGTATGCTTGGACACAAGCACAAAAGAACTTTGATTTTTTTACTACTCAAAGTAAGATATTAAAATGCAAGAAATCATTATCATTTATTTTGAAATGAGCAAAAAGCTGTTAAGTCCAGGCTCCTGGAAGTCTGGGCATCATTTTAGTATTGCCAGCAAGTATGGAGAGCAGCAGCTTCAAGCTCTAGGGAACAGGCCCCAGTTTAGCTGCAATCAAAAAGCTAACTAAGACCAAGGTGTAAAAACATCAAATACCTGGTACAATGTTCAAAGAGATGTGGGCTGCTGCAGTATGACTTTCACTGCTGAGCTCTGACAGATGAACCGCATTTCTCTAACATTTCAGAAACCTGAGATCCTTCGATTAGACCCTGCAAGAGAGACTCTCTAACACCTGATGGAGGAGAAGGCTTCGGTTAAGGATCTGACCTCCGGTATTATGATGATTAAGGAGGACAGCAAGTCCTCCACAGGAACATCCACAGGACACTTAACAGAACAGTATTCCCTTACCAAGCAGACAATGGAAGAAAGAAGGTGAAAGGAGGCTTTTGTGTAGGACTCTTTATTATTACCACTACCACCTGGGTGTTCTGTCTACTCAAACTATCTCTGATCTCTCAGGTGTGGTGAAACACTGAGTAATACTGGACATAAAATTGGTTAGCCCCAATGATCTTAGTAACTCACAACATTTCCTGAGCAGTGAAAACTCAACAGGCAGCTGCTCTCTCCTCCCCAGGCTATTTTCTCTGTGACAGTAAATATATCCAGCACTAGTGCTGTATCACCCCTTCAAGTGCTGCTGGTACAAGCCATTGATTATAATTTTATAATGCCATAGAGGCTGGTTGTTATATTAGGTAATCATGAGACGGTTACAGAGCTACGCAAGGAAAGTGAAGCCTCAGGCTGTTACGGTAGCTAACAAACCTGTCGTTAATTACTGAGGAAAAGCTTTCTGCCTTTTAAATAATTTATATAGCTGGATCTACAGTAGCACAAGATTAAACCTAATTAAAATGGAATCTTTAAATTCCAAGGGGCAGGCTGACCTCTGGACTCGGCCAACACCAGCAGAGCACAGATAAGGACCACAGCTGATGACGATCCTTCCCCCAGGCTGGCACACAGCACTTCCGACTCTCGCTCTGGGCTGGGATTCCCTTTATGAAATAATTTCAGACCAAGATAAAGACCTGCTAATCTCAAGCTTGCACATTGGATGCCTTGCTAAGCACTTTATCCCTATGACCAGCATATCTTTGGAAGGGTTTCTTTGTTTTGGTCTTTGAGGTTTAGTGAAGGGTAATGTAATCTTCCAACACGGTTACTGCCCTCCTAGGTTTCAATTTAATTGGGCTGTGCTATAGTTCAATTCCTATGTACATTCAAAAAATTCTTTGGGTGAATTCAATCCATATAAATAATATAGTCCCCTAGTATGAAAAGCAGTGTGCTAATGCACTCCAAACTCATTTGCATTCTTCTTTCACAGGGAGCAGCTTTTATTATACTGTATTTTAAAATGAAGTAAAATGTGGCAAAATATTAATCTCATCATTATGCTTCTTTACAGCAGTCCTTGCTGCATCTCCTGTTATGTCTGAAAATAGATCACTACTGCCCCAGTTTTCTGAACTCCAAAGCTTACTGAGAGGACTCTTTTTTACAGTCTGGTGATTCAGGTATTAGGCATCAACAAGTTCTCAGATCAAGTGCCTTTTAAACTTTTGGACACTTTGGCTTTCCAGAGAAATTCCAGAGTTCTAAATATCTGTCCTTCTGGCATCATATGGTAAAAGTCTGCATATACATGTATTTAAATAAACACACAAACAGTATGTCCCATCACTGTAGCAGGACATGACTGTGCTAATCCTCAGCCTGTGCAATCCATCCAATGGACATCCCAATCAGTAAAAACAACTTCCAGCTATACTGGTGCTTTAGGATTTTTTTATTTATTCATTTCAATAGTACTTCAAAGCATTCTATTATATTATCTCTGGCTAGAAGGTAAGACACATTTTCTTCAGTGCAAATTGTGGTCTTTTTGATATACCCAATATCTTCTTTTCAAATGAAAATTGTTGCACCACTACCTCCATTTGTCTGCAGGCTCTAGTCAATACCTGTATTGCTTTATCTCTCTGCGCAGAGGGACCACAACACGCAGTATATTTTTCTCACTACAGTTACAGTGTTCTTCCTTGAAACTACCTCCCAGTTAAACTTTATTATTACTTTTCAGTGTTAAGGTTATCTGAAAAATGTTATTTGACATTAGTATCCTCCCATTATACTGAGTATTCCCTAAACCACATTGGTTAACCTAGACTAACCTCCACATAGCTAAATTAGCCTTTCATGTCTAATTATGCCCTGTGATGGGATATATTAGTTCCAATCCTCACAGTCACAAGGGACCTGTAGATTCAAGTGACCTCTATACTTGGACAGTAATCCAAATAAAAAGAGACATGAAAGCAGGATCAAGGCCTAGACATGTAGGATTTTGTACCAGCTCCCAAGGTCAATTTAAAGATTTGAAAACTTTTCGCTCTGCTCTAGTTGGGAGCTCCTGGAAAATTAACCTGTTTCAAAACTGACAGCAGGGAAACAGTAAATAATCTCTCTGTGCACAAATTAACTTTTTATCACATATTTGTATCCTGACAGCTTCATGTGCTGTCCTCAGCTCCTTGTGCTAGCAAGCCACATGCTATATTGGAGAACATACAGAAGCACTTTGGAATGAGCTAATGGTTTTACCTGAACAATAAACTGTCTTTATCTAATTGTTATACAACAATTAAAGTGGGTTTTGATGCTCTGTTAATTTATTATTTCACAGGTGATGATCTTTCCATCCACTTACTGTTCTCATTTATCAGGCCTAATTCCAATATAATTTGGTTGTTTGGTAATTTTGCTAAACCATTCAATTTGCATTTAAAACCCATTTGATGTAAGTTAATAAAACTGTGTCAACTAATCAGTAAGGAAATATTAAATTGGTACAAAATAAACCTTGCTTAAAGCAGATCTCAGAAGAAAAGGCAATTGCTTCGCATACTGGACAAAGCTGATCAGACTGAGAAGTTCATGGAGTCAAGGAAAAGAGCTACATGAAATTGAGTCTTATGTTGTTGCTGTGAACAAGTCTTCATTGAAAATTTAAATATGTTAAAATCAAAATAAAAGCATATGGGTCTTAGTGTTACTATTTTTCTCTCACGGCAACTGTCCCTCACTGCATTCCTCTTAAGGCCACATTTCAGTTGTGCAACTGTGCATGAGCAGGATGAAGGGGATGTGCCAGGAAGACTCAACTAAAAATCAAAACATCTTGTGTTCTCATGCTCCCCATCACGAGCCCGAAACTGGCTGAACATTGCACAGCACCTGAAGCTGCTTCTCTCTAGCAGGCTAAGGGCGTATCAGGTAGAAGAAGATAATACCAGTGCCAGATGATCTTCACAAAATAACTTGTGGCTCCAGCAGAGAACTGAAATCTGTTCTTTTTTCTGGTTGTGATCTAGAGAGACATCTGGGAATTTTGCCACTGGCTTCACTAAGGTGAGGACATTGCCCTTCAGTCAGAAGTCATTCTGAACCTCCAGTGAACCCCAAAGAGCATTTGTTGAAGCAGATCAGCAACTTCCCCTCTTCACAAATTGCTCATGCTGACCTGGCCCTGTGGTAACTACCCTTCAGGGTCACACGTCAGCCCAGCAGCAAACACACCTATTGGGTGTCATTATTATATGTAATCTCTATCTCATCCAAGTATTTTTGGCCCTTGTAATATGTTTTGCTACTGCTTATCACAACGTGGGGATTATATCCATCTCCTCACTCCCCTCTACATGTAGGTTCAGCTGTCACATACAGTAACAGGACATTTGTTTATCAGCTCTGCCTCCCCAGTAATGCACCAAGGGCACAGCAGCATTGCTCACAGGTCACCCCTCCCACAGCTGGCAGTCACCATGTTTACACACCCACCCTTCACTCAGTCTCCTCTCTGCCTCACACCTTCTTCTCCCTCACAGCTGAGAGTCCCTTCCCCACTCTACAGTTCAAAACCCCTTTGGTGTTGGATGGTCACCTGGCTAAGAAAAGCAGAGGTGCCTGTGCCACCATGAAAGGCTGTTACCTGCCCTGCAAGGACACAATCCAGCAAAAAATGACAGGGCAGGAAACAGAGGATGCCTGAGTAACCCCAGTCTGTCAGGTTGACTTACATCAAGGGACACCTTCCCCCAGGCAGCCCCCTGGGTCACCTTCTGCTATCTCCAGCTCAGGAATGAAAATGCGAAATGACAAACCCTCACCCTGTGGTGTCTTTCTCACAGTATTAACATTTCCCACACAGTCACTTCTACCGCAGACTCCATAGAAATGACAAAACCCACAAAGTTCAATGTTTTTTCCAGGTCCAGCTCAATGGCAAGTCTTATACTCTGGCAGCTACTCAGCAGGTACAAAGCAACACAGTCCTGTAGGATAGGGAAGATGCTGAAAATCCATGAAGTTGCTCTAGTCACAAATGGAGGATCTCGATCACTGTGGTTTATGAGAGCTGGCTAAGGATCAAAGCACTATGAATATTTAGGGTCTGCAAAGAGCTAAAACTAGTAGAACATTCAAATCAGGCAGGAAAAAAAGGAGAGAGAAGATGTAATTATGTTCTATAATTTCCTAAAGTACTTTCAGCACCCGCATCTCAGTGTATGACTTTTATTATTAATGACTTAAACGCATAAGTAACAAAGGACTGTGCTACCATTTGCAGTTCATAATTATGCCACATTTGCCTGCCACCACTGATTCACTAATACTAATTTTGTTTAACATACACTGTGTTGAGAACTGTACAATAAATCTTGTGATATAAAGTAACAACCATTCCAGCCTTGTCTGTGTGATTTCTCTCATTTCACCCTGAATAATCTTTTTCGTATTCTCGATATACTGTTTTAAGAATTAATAGTAATAAATGCATATTTATATTGCATAAAATGTGAATTCTAGCAGAATTGTATTTGTTGAAAGGTCAGTACTAAGAGCATCTCACTGAACATGGTGTATCAGCTGGGAATCAAAGGTCTAGAAAGTATAAAATGTATTACCAGTGGAAGTCAAAACACAATCTAATTTGACATTCTTTTCCAATACATATTGCCATGAAAATATTTAACTTGTCAATGCCTTTCTCCATTTGACACAGATATCTTCTTTAATGTTACGTTGGTACACTCCAAGATAAATTTTACCACTTGTTCTCTTAGCCCTTTAACCAGATTCTTCAGTGCTGTATATCTGAATAACTGGGCTAGATTTTATATTCATTTTTAAAACAGCCCACCATATTATTACATTATAGGCCTTTGTAGCTAAAATCAATATTCAAAGTTACTTTTATATTCCGCATGAAGTTTCTTTATTTCTATTCTGCAACTCAAGTGCGCATAGTTTGTATTATTCAAAGTTCCTACAGCAACTCTATGAATATTATAGTATTATTCTAAAATTAATTTTTATATGCATTTTGTTGCAGGACAGATGAGCAAAGAATATAAATAGAGTTAAGTCCAGACATAGTAACCTCTTCTGAACATGTTTTGGAGACAGTCAGAATGTTGTCTATCTGGGGAGTAAAACAATAAAATAAAAAAAATTGGTTTACAAAGTACTTGGCTTACAGAAAGCTTTGATGAATATTCTCAGTAGAAAATTAAAATTCAGCGCTTATTCATTGCAAGACATTGGCATTTTTTTACTGCTTTTTCCTTAGTTTTTCAAGAAATTGAGGACTAAATACAATTCAGAATTTGTGAGCCACAACACCCATTACTGTGCAGATGTTATGGATATAGTAATATTTGCTGCACTTCTATCTACTGCAATTGATTTTGATCTGAGCAGGCTTATTCCTTATCTATGGAAGGCAAGAACACTCCTGGCCAGTTCTGTGGTTGCAAAACTTTACCTATCATTCTCCAAGTATCACCAAAATATCAATCTACACTGAAGCATCATCCTGAGCTAGCAGGCAAATCAGTTACAGGAGGTAACAACTCTCTTCACAGCTTTGTTTTTTCCTTCCTTACCAGTACAATTTTATGTACAAAGCAGGACAGCACAAACAAGTAGGATTTAATGGCCCACTAAAACCCAGAATTGGAATATGACTGACGCTTCATCTGCTGTTTATTTACTCTAATCCAAACCCAGGATGGCAGTGCAGCAGCGTTCAGCTCTGGCTTTGTTCACAGTAGTATCATAAGCACATGCTTAACTTTAATCATGTCATTGCTCTCTCACCCTGGACATGATTGTCCCCTGATTGCAGATACTTTCCAGAACAATGTCTTTATGTCAGTTGTTAGGATTTATATGCACAGATTTAATGGACCAACTCCAGACCCCTTTCTCAGTAATGTCAGTGGAGGGAAACGGTCACCTGAGACATCTGCTCGCTGTGGGTAGGACAATGGCCATACTTCTGACAGCCACAGCCCAATCCTTCCAACTCCAACTACACTGACAAATTCCTCCTCATACAGGCAGGCCCTTCCCACAGAAGCAGCAGCAGGGGGAAGAATGACTGCTGTCCTGCAGTCAGTGCTGGGAAAAGCAGCCATGTCCAAGAGCTTCATCACACACTCCAAAACAAAGATCAAACAAGACCATATTACTTGGTCAAACAGTATCTCTTCTTGTAAATGTGTCTTTATCTACTGTTCTGAATATCTTATGTCCTTTATGAAATAATAAACATACAGCAAAATGAGGGCTTATGTCCTACCTGAAAGATCGGTGGGCAATCAGCTTTTTGATCAAGGTGTATGATTTCCATAGCCTTTCAGAAAAAGGGTGATAAAAATATAACCTTGTTAAATAAGTGATCTCTTTGATGCCAAAAGTCCAGCCTTAAACCATCTTCTATCTCCGAAGAAGGAGAACTAATTATCTGCCCTTCCTCAAGATACAGTGTTTGATCCATGTTGTGAAGCGGCACAACAGCATATTTAGATTGTATCACACAGGTGATACAAACCTCAGCGCAAACAGTACTTTGCACAGAAATCTCTCCCATCACTGCTCACTATCTTTTACAAGGTACCGGAGATGTGCTCCGTGCTGGAGAAAACACAGAATATGATTCAGTTTGTGTATCAAAGTGTACAAACCCAAATAAGGAACATTTGGAAGCTGACCACATCCTGCATTAATTTCCAGCCACACCAGGACACTGCCAGCCATGTAATGTGTTCTAGCTGGAATCTGCTTCTTTATACACTCAGATTTTTTCACCTACATAATTACACTCTTAACTCTTAGGGGAGGGGAAAATGTATTTGCAGTTATCCATTAAATTATTTTCCATTATTAAATGGGAAATTAGGAAGAAAGATGAAAGTCTTTATCCTTTACAAAACCTGAAGGGCCTCGACAGCATACCTTGGTGACTTTTGGTACAATATTTCTGTAAGCACACAGCTCACACTAACGAAACACATGCCATTACACAACCATGCTGCTCACTTGATATAATTTAGCACTACATGAACTGCAAAATCTAAAATTTTCACAATGATGCTATTATCTGCCTATGCAGTGGAAAAGTGATGAAACATTCATGAAAACTCTCCACAAAGTATAGAAATTCAGATTTATATTTAAGCATTTTACCCTGAACTCCAAAGTCCAACGAAATATGAATTCATATCAGTCCTTAGAGAAAGGAAAAAGTAGTTTGGACAAAAGGGAATTTCAGATTTTTTCAGTAAGAGAGACCCTGGAAAAAACTAAACTCTGCAGTACTCCAGTTCCTGTCAGATGGACTCCTGAACATAAAGCAAAGTTGAAAAAATGGCAACTGGAGGATAATCCCTTCTTAGAAAGAAGCTGTTTCAGTACTTTAGTTACTGGCACTATTTTCAGATATCAGCAAACACAGCGACAGCAAAGGATCCCCTTCACTCCCAGGTCACTGACACAAACCTGGTACATGCAAGAGCCACAACGAAGCCACTACTTGGGCAGCCATGGGAGAAACAAAGAAATTCTGCACTCTGCTCCCAGCAAATGAGTTACTGCAGACTGAAAACCATGGCCATAACCTGAGTCCTTTCCCTTCTAGTGACAAGCTGCAGAATGAAATAAATGCCTGTATCCAGTTTCTTGTTCAGCTGTCATGATTTTGGCCCTGGAGACCCTTCGTTCTGTTCCCTGATATGTGTTCACTGCCTAGGAATAGGTGGCTGCACTGTGCTGTAGGTGGATTTCCACTGCAAGGCTTGTCATCCTGGCACTGCTCATGAAATACCAATGCTTTTCTCCCCTGATGACTGCTTCACTGCTGTGACTCTGATGATGAATGAGCAGTAAACATACCACAAAATTAATTCAACCCTATGGCAGATTATCGTGAGAAGCTGAAAATTACAAAAATAGACTCATTCTTATTACAGCTTTAAGACTGATAGGTAAATCTCATTCACAAAAGGAAACTATAATGACACGAACATAAATGTTAATGTGAGGTTCAAATGCAATTTTAAATATTTATCTTGCAAAGGTAAACAGCCACAGTGAATATCTGAAGAGTAAACACATATTAAATCAATTCAAGTGCTTGCAAACTAATCTATTCTCAAATGCATTTACTTAAAGGCAAAGAGTCTACATTGCCAAGAATCCAGACATTCATTGATGTCAACGTACTTGAAAAGCACCAGCCTCTTGTGAGCAGCCATTTCCACAGGTCAGCTCTCTGCCCAGCAATCACATTTCCTGGACTCTCTCATCACAAATTCTGAGGACAGTTTTGCTCTTTGAAGTAGAAATTGAACATTTTTCCAAAAGGTGCACACAGGTGTCAGAAAAGCCCAAAACCAAAACCCTCCTAACATGTCCCTGCTGTCTTTGAGACAGAAGACAGTTTAAAAAGCCAAAACATGGATTCACACGTGTAAACCATTTTTATTTCATTATCAAAATCCTGGATTAGCTCCCAATTGCAGCAGCAGATCTAAAACCCAGGAAACTCCCATGGGCTCATCTCACACTGTGGCGAAATACTAACTTCTTGATGGTTTTGAATGAGTTTATTTGGATGGTTGACCTCCTAATATTCTGCAATTTACAGCTTTGGAAAGAAGAATTTTTGCCTCCGCTTCTTCTGAACCATAGTTCTGGCATGCAGATCAACTACAACAGGAGGTTTCATGAACTGTGGTTGTCATCTCTTACAGCATGGCTGCCAAACATAGGGAAGAACCACCAATGAAAAAGACAGGAAGACCTTCTGAAACCCTCACTTCACCCTTCTTAATAAATGTGATTATATCCTTAGAAGGCAATACCAATTGCCAGGTACAGGGAAATGAGCCATATGGGAAACTAACATCTCTTCATAAGGTAATGATTGTATTTCCCTAAATAAAGCCAGCAAGGTAAGCTAGTACCAAGAGAAAAAAAGAAAAAAGGCAGTTAGGAACTGTCAGATTGCTCTCTCCATGTTATCCACAACATGGTTTATGTATCAGTAATTAAAACTACAGAATAGGAAAGTGAAGTCTTAATAACTCTCTATTGCAAATGAATACTTTGGACTTTTTAACACATGCACCTTTTAAATTTTCAGAATCTCTCAGGACAGTAATTTCACACATTGCCAGAGCTGGACATTACCTACAAAACAGTAATTATGATATTCAATGAAGAGCTGTTGAAGCTCTTTGTAGTTTTATGACAGCATACTGACAAAGAGTTGGAAACAAGGATATCTATTTTTTTCTGCATAATGTAACTAATTATGCAACAATTCACAGATTAAACAAATCTTGTATAAACATAATACCCTCATTTGTAGGAATTCCCTCAGTTTAGTTAAGCAATTGCTTTTCTAATTCTTGAAGTATCATTAAAACCTTCCTAATTTGAATAGACACAGATGTGTACCATAATACCATTTCCAAATGTAACCCTTGATACTTCCATAAATAAATGACGGAAGAATTCTATTTTTCTCATGTACTACCTAATTACTTGGTGTAAGAGGAAATAACAATTGCTAATGACAAAATTAAGGGTTTCAAGATGTAATTCTATTAGGTTTTGGCATATAAGAACTTTTCTCAAGGTGATTTCCCACTGACATGAGGCCTAATGTATTTTTAAAGGAAAAGAATCAAAACCCCTAGTACATTATTTACACTTGCTCGCTTCTGTAAAACAGCAGGAAATTCCTCAGCTATAACATTAAATGTTGTATGGATACAGAGACCACTGACAGCTTGAGCCAAAGAGGAAGGCACTTAATGGACCAGCATTAGATGTTCTTAGATTATGAAGATGTTTATTTTACAGGATGTTATTATGCTAATATGTTGTAAAAGAGTTTACAAGTACCTGGCTTTAATGTGTTTACCCCTGAAGACCATCCAAAATCTGCTTTGTAGGCAATGCTCATGAATTATTACAAACCTAAAAACCAATTACTGTGATAGCATCTATTTAGGTTTCAGGCTGCACATACAGTAAAAACAGTGAGCAATCTAGTAGAAGACATATCACTTTCAAACAGAGAATACAGTAATATAAGATTGATTAGATAAAGTTAGGTCAAATTAAAACCAGATAAATTAGATAAACAGACACTTTCTCAAACGCACACACACAAAAGAAATTACGCTTATTAGTCCAGGAACTGTGGAGTATTTCATAAGCATTGGGTTGAACATCAGGCACCAAAGTTCACATCTAATTCAGAGAGCCACTTTTCCCCCATTACTGCCAACATCTCACAGCAGCTGCTCCGTACCTGAGAGCCTCTAGCAATGCCACCTCCCTTTTTCCTTCCCAGCTGTTTTCCTTGCATGTGAGAAAAGGAAAACAGACTAAGATAGACAGATCAGCCCAGGTTGGCAGCCATCTCTGGAGAAACCAATCCAAACCAAAGCCTCTTCGCATCTGTTACCAGGTCCCTTGTGGCAATGAATCTCACTTGAAGACACCTGCCCGAGGACACATCGTCTTCACACTGTGACAAGTCCTGGGCCTCCTTAGGCAGGCATATGCTCCCAGTTCTTCTGCCACATTATTCTTAATTTAAGAGGTACAAGTCTCATCAGGCACTGAAACATGGTGCACAGAAGTAGCAGGTAACTGTGCTGGTTGAAAATGGTGTGTTTTATTCAAAAAACAGTCCAAGGGTGCCTCACAATAGCACTGTGGCAGCAACAACTGGGTCTGAAAGGCTGCGCTTGGCAGTAGTGCAGGTCTTGATATAGCATTGTTAGGCACAATTTATGGCTATAATTTAAAAATTAAACTAAGACAAAGCACTGAACTGAAAAGAGCTCAATTAACATGCAGGAGGCCAAACTTCCTGCTGATATAATTTCTCCAACTTCAATGGAACCGGAACAGAAGCGAATCTGGCTCATTATTTCCTATTCTTCTGAAGACATACAGATGATACTATCTGTTATACTGTTATCACAGCATGGAAGGAGTTCTGCAATAGTGACCACTAATGCCATGTGCTAGGGAGAAGATAAATGCTATTTCTTGCTTCCAAACAATGAGCAGAGAGATTGAATCTGGTCTCAAATAAGCCATATTTTGTGTAAGGCCTTATATTGTACCATGATAACTGCCATACTCTGGCTAAACATGAAGAAAGTCATGGATGAAGACTTCTGAAATAGCAAATTAAAATTTTTAAATACCGTTGTTAGGCAAAAGTAGGGAAACATAGGACCTAGTCCAAATCCCAGTGCAAATGTGGGTGATCTCACTGCTGGCAACAGATTTTTTCCCTCAGAGTTCAGACTTTACCCAGTTATGGAGTTATGTCTCAAACATAATTCTATCTTTTTTGTTTCTAATTTCAAAACTGTAGCCTATTTTGCTTATCCCAGGGTTGGAACATACACATTTTGGTCTTGGTATGCTGGTATTTGCAAAGCTCTGTGCTGGGCTTTAAAAACAGATTAACTTGTCCCATTACCTCTTTTTATGCAGAGACTTCCAGTCTGCAAACAGGTGCCCTAAAAATTAAGGGTCACAATTAAACAACCATTTCCTGTGGAAATGGGACATCAGAAAATTATGAAAGCATGTTACTCTGTGCTTTTATCTTCAAGTATTTTTATTTTATTTTTTTACATATGCAAACATTGCCACATAGCGCTAACCTATGAACAAACACTGTATTTAGCCAGGCTTGATGTCCTTCTAGCACTTAGTCCTTTTCAGCAGCAGCAACCCGAGAGATTTCATTAGCCTCATTCTACTCTAGTCAAACATTTCCACTGAGGAACAGCAACTAATTAAGCACATCAAGATTAATGAAAAATATAAGAAGCAAAGATACCGCAGTTGTTAAATCTAAAATAGCTCCTGTGCCGCTACTTAAAAAAATTATATATCAAATTTCATTACAGCCTCATTTGAAGAAATGGTAGGAATTAATATTAACAGCAAATTTTCATATCTTAGCTAGTCACTTGCAGTTACAAGGCTGGATTCCAGCAGTGGAATACCTTCCTTTATTTCTGTGAAAAATTAAACACAGTTGCAATGCTGGACCAGAAAGATAAAAGGATCTCTCAAGAAATTCCCTGAGAAAACAGGCACTGTTAGAAGATCCCTGTGGGTCAGATTTCACAGGTAGGTCATGTTCTGCCATCTGCTAATACTACCACAGAGTATTATCAATTGAGACAGCGTGCACCGTTGCCTGGCGAGATACTGGACAGCTCTACAGCTGCTTTGGAAGAATTAGCCAGGACACATCAATTTGGTAACCTTACTGTAATGAAATGATAGATGGCCAACTGGTGGGAAAGGCCACAGATTCCTGGATCCATGCAGTATTACCTTCTGAATCAAAGCTGACACTAAGTAAGACAGGGACATCTCTCCTCAGGTGGAACAAGCCTTCAAGGAAGCCAAGGCTCTTGAAAGAAAAGTATAAACTTAAGCTCAGGAGAAACTGAGCTGCAAAGAAAAGCATTGTGCTCAAGGAGTCCAACATGTCCTGAAATTGTTCTTCCTATAGCTTTTTGACAGCTGAAGCAACATCTCTTTCTTGCTAAAACTGTCTTAAAAGAGCAAAGGAGATTTGCTTACGATAAAATGCACTACTCTCCAATGAATAACAGCATTTACATAAATAAGTTGCAATTACTATTGCTTTCCTGTCTTGGAGATGAGTCTGACTTATATCTCCATGTGTATTCATACACAGATTAAAACACTTTTACCATGGCCAAGGTGCTACCTAAATGCTGTACTTCATGCTTCATCTTCTCATCAGTTTCCTAATTTCCTAATGCTGAATTTTTGATAGAAAACTGAAAGACAGCCTTATGTAAATATTCTGTTAATTTCCAGCCTTCAAATTCCAACTTTCTTGAAGCCAAAATAAGTTTGGCATTGAATTCTGGATCAGGCCACGGGTTTGCCATGGGATCCAAGATGCAGCCCTAGATTCCATCACATTTTGCTTGAGCCTCTACCAGCACTTGGCTTCTAGCGTGGCTGATTACACACCAGCAACAATTCTCTGCTAGTCACTACCCCACCAGATGCATCAATATCCCAACAAATCAAGCTGCAATTCTTTTTCTCACACCTTCAGAATACGCTACAACCAATACATGAACAGCTTGTTTCCGTGTTTTATAGCTCAGCCCAAATATGCTCTCATTAAAACCTCTATTTGCTCACCATTGGGAGGGGGCAATGTCTGACCCTAATTCTCCTGGGAGACAGACGGCTGCCTTGGCAGGTGTAGCCACACAGAAGTGCCACAGACACTGCTGTCATACCATGTTCAAGGCTGCTGCTCAGATATTTTTTGTAGCAAGCCCATAAAACTGCCCATGATATTTCTAGCTAAGTGGGTAAGAAAAAAGAATGCTTCCTGCATGAGCTAAAAATGAAAAGGGCTAATTAAATCAACTCCAAAATAATACTGAAACAGCGCAATAAAGATTCGTCTCTCTCACGCAAATGCACAGAGTTCAGCCTGGTCTGACCCGATTACTGCAGCCCAGGACGACAAAAGAAATGACCCAGTGGAAGAAGAAATCTCTCTGGACACTTGCTGGCACGTGGTTCTGAACAATGGGAAAACGCTGACATGCTGTAGGCTCATCAGGATGGCTGTGGGGTAGGTGCCACATGCCCACGAGTCACATGCTGTTCAAGGCTCTGAAACCTGTTTGTCTCAAACAGTTTCCTTTAGGAGCTGACTACTGGGTAATGGTGAGAGTGGATCTGCATTCAGGGCTGCTGGAAGAACCATAAGAAACCACTGCTCAAAACTGCCCTGAAAGAAGAGAATGGCCAAATACAATTTTTTTTTTTTTTTTTTTAATGGCGGGCAGAAAGACAGACTCCTAAAGCCATTCATGCACATCCATGGGGAACACTGAGCTGCCGTGGTGTTCATCAAACAGTTCTCCATGCTTCAGCTGAGCTTGTCCTCTGCTCAGAAGAATGACAGCAAAAATAGCCATCTACCCATTTTGGAACACATTTTACTCTGAGCTCACTGAGGTCAGTAACAAACCTGTTCCTTCAGGAAACTTTATTTGGCTTCTTGTCATCTCCTCCCTACACCATAAAGGAGTTTGAATTGTTACTGTCCAAATTCTTAGCTCTCAGTTTTCTTCTGATAAACCAGCAGTACAGGACAGAACTCCAGAACTCCAAAGTGGCCTTGTCATTCTAGACTCCAGAGGAATAACAGCATTTACACTTGCTGCTGCCGAAGCCAGGACAGAGCAGACATAAACCAACTATTTTCCACACCAAAAGTTTACTCATACAGGTGTAATGCTTGTGCTGCAAAAGGATATTATTTCAGGAAATATGACTTGTTTAGGAAGATTTTTCTTGTCTCCCACCAAAGTATGGAGGGGAAAAAAAAGTAGAAAAAAAGGAAAACACACAGAAAAAGAAAAATCAAACCACCTTTCACTACTTTTTCAGCTACACAAGAATTACACTGCATTTTTAATCTGTAGCATGTTCAGATTTAGCCTTTCTGCCCACATTGATATAAACATGTTGCTTACTGATGCTTTTGTTTGCATACAATCTTATGTTACTTTCCTATGGAGGAAAAAAAATACCAACAAATGTGCACTGCAGCAGACAGTGTACAGCGTGTGCTCGTTAGCAAGGTATCTTTATAATAGCAAAGCAGTTAAATATTGACCATGAAGTTGAGCAAGGGCACAAATGCTTTATCTAAATTACCTTGAGGTTTGAGGAGGTTGCTGAAGATAAAGTAGTCTACAGGGCTTACAAGAAATCAGCCCACACACGCATCTGCTGTGGAACTACCAGCAAAACAGTTCCAAGACAGATTGCAGTCTTATGGCCCAGGCCTTATGTACTCTGTAACTGCTCTATCAAAATACATGCTGAGATATACCACCAAGGAATGCTGCCAATGGCCCTTTATTTACAGGGAAAGAGGGCTGTATCCCCCTGAGCTTGCTTAATTCCGTAAGATAGCTAGAAAGAGCAAAGAGGACAGGAGTGGACATGGGATCCTGAAGTATGGCACAGCAGGAATTCAGCTTTGCTCATTATGAGAGGCAATAAAGGGCAATGCAGAAAGATTCCTTCTGGTCCCAACTGTGTCTCAAGGACATTGCATGAGCCACGTGGGTATCCATACCAAGAGACTTCCAGACATCGGATAAAACAGGGAGATGTCGCAATATCGCCATTCAGTAGAAGACTTAAAAACTAAATTAATCAATTTCATTACATTTTTTCCAAATCTGACCTTTTCCTACCCGTGTCCAAACATCCTCCCCACATATACATCACAACCAGACAAGCCAGGGAGGGAGAGCAGATGCAAAGAAGTCTGAGGAGGTTTCACCTACAACAACTCAAAGTATCTCACTTCTAATCCACGCAGCCAGCACCAGGTTTACATACCAGTCTGATTTGCAGATGTGAGATTTCAAAACAGGGAACAAGAGAGAGCTTTCAACAGGAACACTGAGCCTTGCTGAAAGACCAGACCTCCCCCAGCAGTGTCCCCAGAGGAGAAGAGCACCAGACTGGACTGGCCTCTGCCCTGCTCCAACCCCAAAGCTCCCATGAAATGGTGGGGAAAGCAGAGAGCTCCAGTTACCATGACATCCCTGACAGCAGCCCTCCAAGTCTTACACTAATGAGTCTGGATTCTGCTGTTTACATGCCTAGTTTAAAAGTATAATGATTTAGGAGTCGGCAGGATTACATCAGAGTAAGAGAGAAGCATTTTTCCTCGAGGCTTTCTTTAGAAATTAGACATATCACTTTCAAACATGCCCAATAGCATTTTAGTGTACCTTTGAGATGTTTCTGCTCTGGTATGGCATCTCAAAAGCACAGGAAGAAGAAAATGCAGGTCTTCAACATCTAAACTGTAGGAGGTGAGGGGGAGGTTGGTGTCCCCAAGGAAACAGTTCAGGGCTTATGTATGGAATCACTTTGTAATTCAGACTTTCTAATAAGACTCTCACAAAAAAGGCTCCTAAATCTCCATGCATTTTGACTGATAAAGTAGGAGTACCCCTGGGCAGAATGAGGACAGCAGCAAACATGCTTTAAATTAAAGGGAAAGCAAGATGAGCAAGATGTGTCCCAAATATCTGTGAGCCAGTGTACAGGCAGCATTTCTTGTCCAGGCCTCAGGGAATTCACCAGGCACTGTTCAAACACTGCTGCTCCAGCGCTACACAGACGCCCCAGAACAAGAGGGAAACACTTATCACAGTCAGATTCTCACATATCTTTTGTTCAGTACCTCTCATTGTAGCGCTGGAGCCAGACAGACCAAACGGACCAAGCAGAAGAAACTAAAACTGCAGTTGATGGTGCTTAAATGTCTAATTGTCACCATTATATGGCTTCAACTTTTTAAAAATAAGTTTCCCATAATTATTTCAGTATTTTGGCCTAATTCCGGTTGAGGCTTTAATGGGACTCATTTTGACAAGATATAAGATATTGTCCCAATGGAGTCTCATTTGGATATGGGCCACCTGCAATTACCAATGAGCAGAGCTGTGCAAGATTAAAAGCACAGGCAGTATAATTTCTACCTTGTGTCCTGGGCTCTGTGGATTTGTTACTCATCCAGCCTGTCCATCTGGGGAGCAAACAGCATGTACTCCTTGATGAGAAACTCTGGCCAACCGACCAGCTGTGAAAAAAATAGATTACTCTTGTCATTTTTTTCTCCTAGGTAATTTGCTGGGAGTAAAAATATAATTTCTTTGAAGGTTTGCAGTTAAAAGAAGATTCAAGGGATGGGATTTATTTATATTTAAAGTCCACCACACTTTTATTTGCTAAATGCAATTTTGAAGATATATTGCTGATTAAACAGTTTTCCCTGTCATTTGGGACACTGGAAAAGTGAATTTCTATTATTCAGAGTACACCAAAACCAAATGACTGTTAGAGGGAAGAGTTCCTCTTAAAAGCACTACTACACTCTCTGAGAGAAAGAAGATATTTTTCCTATCATCTTCTTAATATCTTTGTAATAATCATATGTTCCTGCTGCACTCACGAAACTGAACAGACAGCCCTTGTCTTATTCAAGAAGGTTTTGTGCAAAATTCCATGGTCATTCTGAAATTGTAAGTTAAGAACAAGTCAGTGACCTAGAAGTGCTCTTAAAAGGCAGATTGCAAGTGACAGACTAAATGGCATTATAATATGAAAATTACTCTTTTTAGCTTAAACTCCATTGTAGTCTCTGATCTATTTGATAGCAGCTCACACATCATGCTCACTAACAGATTCACTTCTTGAGCTCGAGAAGGCAGAGGGTTTTGCTACAGCTTCTACCATTTTCCCCAGAGAGCATCACAAGAGGGTTCCAGAAAACCCACTTTTCCTGCAATAGAGAGTGAGAAGCCAAGCAGGTCCAGATAGTGCTTTGGCTTTTAAATGTATTCAAGCAATTCCTGCTCTGTACTTCTTAGACCTTATATCTGATAAGCCAAGACTACTTAGATAAGCATGTAAGACTGCTGATTTTAAAATTTTAACGTATTTTCTCAACTACCAACTGATTTTAGGGAGTTATTGGTGATTAGCCCAACATCAGGACTGACTACTCAGCACCCATCCTAAACTAAAGCAGGCAGTTGTAGATTTAGGTGTATCAGTGTCCCTTTCAGGGACAGTAGTTCTGTGGGAGTAAATCATGTCATAGAAACTTGAGAGCAGTGAACATAGTATGGCCCCAAACTGCATCATGAGAAGTCAAATGCCTTATATCATCCTGTCTTCCCCCACCACCTGCTACAGTTCTAATATTAAAAGAGTAAATACTATAACTTTTTTTATACCAAAAGGAATATAAAAATCACAGAAAAGTAGCCTGAAATAGAGAAAATACTGTTCTCCTTTATGATTTCCCCATTATCTCTGTTCCACATGATAGAAATACCTTTCCATGCGTACTGCACTTTCGATATTAGGTAATGGAAAGAGATGGATCTCAGTAATTACGAAGAGAGAAAGTCACAACAGGGGAATCAGTGCTTGCTGTGTGTAATGCAGCAATTGCTAACCTGACCTGACTGGCAGAGGTCATGCACAAGGTACAACCCGTGTGTTGTCTGATGCCTCTGACTTTCCCCACCAAACTCCCCCAGAACACCGAGAGTTGGTGGGAGCAGCATCTTCAATGTTAAAAGGAGAGAGAAGAACAGATGTGCTCCCCCAGTTGTGAAAATTCTCTGCTGACAGCTGAGCTGTGGAAAGGAGATGATGGCAGGGAACCTGCACTACAAGCAACTGTACAGACTTCCTCTATGACATTGAAGATGGAATGTCTCAGTGGACAGCACTCATCCAGCACCTACAGCACTAAAACATCAAGGCAGGTGCTTTAGCAGAGATGACCTCAAGAAATTAAATTGCTCCCCATTCTTGTATTCAAAATTTCATCCAAGGAAATAAAAACATGGCAAAAAGGAAAATTTCTTATCTTGCCTTTATCATTTGTACATTTCAATTGATCATAAAGGAAAACAGTGACTAAATTCTAGGTGAGTTATGAGTGCAGAGTCAGATGGACCAGTTCACCTTGTAAGTCTCAACCAGTCTTGATTTAAGTAAACTTTCAGTAGAGATAACCATGAAAAACATCTGTCAATGACTTAGTAGAAATCAGTGGTTAAAATTCTACCATTTTCGAACACTTTTCACCCTAAACTTATCCCATTCTTCTACTTTTCCATGTAAGTACATATAAAAACAGGATGCATGCAAAGATATGCATTGAAATAGTCAGATTCAACATAAGCCTTTCTTTCTTACATATTAATAAGTAGCCAATCCAATGGAAGTCATTCCAAATGAGTGTTTATGACAATTTTATAAAAAAAGGCCATATATGTCAAAAAATAGATTTCTTTTTGTATCCTGAAGCACCAAAATTCACAAGTCTGAAGATTTAATTATAAATATACTCCCCAATACACACAGAGCGATAAATACATGAAATATATCTGCATAGATGACATATATGTATTTTCAACTCAATATTTCAAGTGCATTCTAATTAATGATTTACCATAAACAGAAGACAATTTCTCATTCATGATATAGACAGCTATGGTGAGCATTATAAAATAGTGATTTGTTGCACATTTGTTTTCTTTTGACTGCAATGAAATCTATCTAGTAGAGAATATTCCCATTGCAATGAGGGTCTGACACTGAATTAGGAGTCATTTAAGCCTGAAAAATTAGTCTTTATCAGACCTGTGCACAGAACTAAGTTTCACATAATGAAGGCAACACAATTCAACTGCGCAAGGCTGCGTTTTAAGTAAAATGGACAGAAGGCACCATGCCCAAAACCTACAGTGTTCTGCTGCTACATGAAATGAAAAGATATTTAGCCAAATATTCTGCTGGCATATGCCCATGGACTTGGAGTCAAAGCAGTCAGAGGAGGACGGAATCTGCTAACAATTAGCCATATTCACAGACACAGAAATGCACTGACATGAATTTACACACACACAAGCTCATTCCTCATGCAGTCTCCAGATTACTCATCTTGTGGGTACAAAAAGATACATGCTCATATTTTATACAGTACATTTGAAGTTTGAGCTACAAAAAGATTTCTGCATGTAAACGTATGGGTACATTTCCTCCGAGCGGAGAGGTATGTCAGGAGAATATGATTTCACAGCCAGATCTGTAGCAACCACCCCCGAGATAACCCCAGAGGCAGTTCCACGGCCAGCTGTTCCGAGTTCACAAAAAATTCAGGCAGTAAGCCAGAGCCAAGCCCAGATGCTGCTATTGGGAACTTTCCAAAGCTTTACATCTGGATCCTGCTTCTGCCAAATGCCCCATCTGCCTGCAAGGTGATAAATTCCACCTCTCCGAGGACATGAAGCAAGAGACCACAGCAGGGGAAGGGAGCACCAACGGCACCAAATCAATACGAGGGATTCTTAACATTTGGTAGGTATTTAATAAAGTATTTTCTCAATATTCTCCTACTCCACATTCCCACATCAGCCTTCCCCAAAAGGCCTAAAGTACTGCTTTTCCATGGTCTTCAGCTACTGGAACACTTCAGGAAACCTAAAGGAACAAGGCATGTGCCAAATGTGCAAGGGCAATACAAATGGTTTGTGGGGGATTTTTGCTTCCCCAAGATACCAAGTGATGGCTCAGATAAGTCTGAAGAGTGCAAGGATTTAAAATAGTCCAAACACAGAAGCCTCAATATGAGTCTGCCCAGAGGCAGGACTGTCCTTGAGAAGGGGAGTGGTTTTTAAAAAGACTGATCAGGAGACATAATTAGTCCTGTGAGAGTTAAAAATATATTTCTTTATGCTCATGAACAGCAGAGGGGAAGAGAAAACTGCACAGGAACAAAATATACATCTACTAGTGGGGCAATATACCTTATTTTTGCAACTGAGGGTAGTATCAGAGCAGTCAAAAAAGGAGAATTCAATCCAAGAGAAGTCACAAAGGATATTCTGTATCCAGATTTGTAAAGCAATGAGAGATTTAAAAAAAAACAAAAAAAACCAAACACTGTGGAAGTGGTTTTATGTGCTTTAGGGTTTCTACTGCACCCCTTTTTGGTACTTTCTCTTTCAAAACCAGCAGTAGCTCAAATCCCTCTGAATTTCACAGAACTGCAAGCTCTTCCCTCGCACTGAACTGCAGAAAACTCAGCTTGGGGTGGGACCCTCAGTGAAAAGAACTTCTCTGAAAAAAAATCCATAGCATTATATAGTTCAAAGCCTTTGTAACAACACTATTCTCAACAGCACTGGTTTGTACACCGCCCTAGAAAACTGCAATTTTTTTTCAATAGGGTTAAGCATTTGAGGAAAGCATACATCGCATCCCCATTTAAAACAGAATTAAGGGCCAAACTAGAAAACTACAGAGCTGTAGCACAGACAAAGATCCTAAGCTCAGTGATAAGGCAAAGAACAGAAGACCGCTCAGAAAGGCTGGGTAGCAAATGGTCCAAGAAGACTTTTAAAGGGGAGGTCATGCTCAGCAAAACTTTTGTGAGCACAGCAATGAAAAGCTGTTGGGACTGAAGCTAGAAATACAAGGTACTGGAAATGCAAGATCCAGGAATGCTTTTTAGACCCTACTATATAACACTAGTATATAAAGATTAATAAGTATAGCAATGATGGCACAATTCATAGACAGGAAACAAGCTCAGCGCTACACCTAAGGTCAGTGACCAGCAATAGGTGGGTTCAATCTGGAAAGAGGCAGAAGTGAATTGTGTTGCAATCTGGCTTTGTATGGGACCCAATTAATAAATAGGGCACAACAGCACTGTGGAGGAAGCAACTGAGCTTACTTCCTGCCTATACATCCATTGTTGGCCAAAGCCTTTATCAATCCTGGAAAAACAACACAAAAAACCCTTATTAAAATTTAAGGACAAAAAGGTAACTTGCAAGCCAATGATTTACACATAATGATATTTTAACATTAAATATCACAGGGAACATAATGCTGCTTAGAGGCCCATCAAGCTGGTAACCCTTTGTACAAGACAAAATGTAAACAGAATAAATACCACCCCCCACTTCAAAGGCCTTACAAAATAGAAAGTACACAATGCAGTGGGCTTGACATTTCAAGAAGATAAAAGCCTAATAGCAAACATGCTAAAGAATCCACAGTGAAAGCAGTCCAGAGAACAAAGACAAACAAAAATTGGAAACCAAACAACAAAGATCTGGCAGTGGGAAGCTTTGGAAGCAACCAAGGTTGGCAATAAGCAACCAAAAGAAACTTCCTCAGACGGTCTTGCAAAAAGAAGGTAAAAAATGTATGTTCTAGCTCCTGTCCTTAGAACAAGGAGATGTTGGCATGCTTAGACATACACATGTATATTGACATATATAAACAGACACAAGGGTTGAGACTTCCTGGAGACTAAAGGAGAGCTGTGAGATCACAGAGGCTGTGGGCAAAGACAGCAAAGGGAAGTGAGAATAGAACTGGACTCTTAGCACAAAATTGTGGCTTTTAGTGTTGCTTTTTATTATTTAGTACAGCTAGATTCCCTCAAGTCCTTTTGGTTTGGGGGACTACTATAGGAGATTTTGGGTCCTGATGGGTGCTAGAGTGACCTGCACTATTTTCCCAGGTTGAAAGCCAAAGATTTATGTACATTAGTGAAAAGTCAGAATCTTTTACGAGAAGACAAGAGCACAGCATGTTGCCTAAAGAGCAGAGCCTCTTACTGGCAGGGGTGGAACACATTTCTGCAAAGGACTGGGTACGTTTTGATTTAACAGAAGAGCAATGCTGCATTTCTGCCTATCAGCCAGGGTAAGATTAATGCCTTGTGATGTGAGACTACTGCACACCAGAGAGAACTGACTGACAGAAGCATTAACTAATGTTTGTAACATGATGGTTTTACAATCACTACCCTCATATCTTTTTAACCAAGGGCTCCTATAAAGCAGGAGGCAGCACCACATGTCACTTTAATAAATCTCTAAAAGCTAAATTCAAAATCTAGCTCTTTGTGCATACAGATGTACGTATGGGTGCACGTGCACATATATGTCCACTCCATGAAATGTCTTTTAAGATTAGTATTTATAATTACTGGTACAGAATTGCACAAACTGAGAAGAACTGTCCCTTTTTAAAGGAAAAAAACCAGAATTGTCAAATTAGGAGTTTTCTAAATTTTAAGGGGAATATTTTCGGCCCTAAAGGTACTCCTCTGAGAACTCTGTTTTATTTATGTCATTTTCTATCAGGGCACATTAAGTTGGTACAAAAATCCTACCTCACTGCCAACCAAGCAGTCAAGTGGATTTACAGCAAACTCAAATACGGCTTACAAGGGGGAAGCCCAAATTCCAGCCTTAAGCTGTCCTTTACTGCAAAACTGATACTGAGCAATTTTAAGGTTAGAGATGAAAGAAAAAGGAAAGTGCTTCTTAGATGCAGGCTCCATTCTAAGCAAAAGCAAAACAAAGAACAAAATTAGTATTCTGAAGCCTGTGGTGAACTCTACTGAGCTGGAGACTTCTCATTTATCCATTGCTGGTTTGTGAAATTTAAGACATGTCCCCAGCTTCAGTAGGACTAAAATCAAAACTATTTCTACTTTTCCTCATCACTAATGCAGATTAATTCATTAAGAACTAAGCAAAGACCATCAATCTAACTTCCAGGTAATCAATAATAAAGTCCTCTAGGTTCAGACTGACCCATCTCTATTTTCACTGGGAAACAATTAGCAGGTTGAGTGTTATTAGAGTATATTGGACCAATTCCGATAGAGATGTAATGAATGGAATTAAACTGATTGAATTAACACCTGCATATTGAAAGACATACAGAACAGGCCTGGTGAGGAACCTATAAGAAATGTGAAACGTGATCCCAATCTGAATCTTCCTTCAAGCTGCTCTCTGGAAAAAGACAACCCTGCTCTATCAACTAAGTCTCTTTGTTTCAGTCAGATTGATTTTTTTTTTTTTTTTTTTTTTTCTTTGGGCCGGGGGTAATTTCTCTTTCCCATCCAGTTGTCCTCTTGTTTTGTTCGCACATGAATAATAAAGCAGGGTTAAAAAATAAAAATAAAGAAGGATCATTTGACAGCAATGCATTCATTCTTCTTTAACTCAAAACACTGACAACTCCAGCAGCTACCTCGTATCTCCAGGTTCCAGCAGACTACTGGAAGGATTGATAACCAGCCTGCAAATAATTTCTATGTCTGTGAACACATTCAATACAGGCTGTTTCTCTTCTGTGCAAAGGAACCTCTGTATCGTCAACCTGTTTCTTCTTAAGACTTTTCTACTGTTGCTTTTATGTTTCACTTAGGGTGGGAAGAAAAAATTAACAGATCTCTGTTCATCTTTTCTTGACAGGCACAGTTTAGAAGTGGCAATAGAGCAGGTAACGAGTTTGACCTTGTGGGAGTGGTGGGGGCCTCAGGGTACCCTGCTCTCGTGCTCTCTTTCTTTCTTTGGGACCCTGCAAGCAATGGACAGAGGCTTATGAGGAGATGAAAAGATTCCTTTTCAGTTGCTGTTGAAATTAACTGATCAGACTGTCATCTGCAGGGTCCTGCTCTTCCTTTTCTTGTATTCTCCCTGCTGTGGGAATGAAACTGCAAAGAGAACAAAAGTGCCACTCAATTCAACTGAAAGGAGTTCTCTGAAATGGCAAGCTGTTAATGTACATACTAAAGATCATCTCCCATTGTGCTTGTCAACCAGTTTGCCCATCATTTAAACTAACATTATCTCTTTCCTTTATCTTAAAAGTCCATGAGTTGCCATGACAAGTCTGGAAAAAAAAAAATCTTAAATGCTTCTTCAGATAATTGATGACATGTTAAACTTGGGTTAATAAAGGCTAAGTACCAATTCCTGTCCATTCCAGCAAGGCAGGGATATTTCGGAGAAGAGCTCTGCAGAATTCACACAAAATCCAGCTACAAAAGAAGAGCTAAGGAAGTCTCCAGAAGTTTGCATCAGGGATACTCACACTGGTGAGCAGTTACTCTGATGCTGCAGTAGAAGAGAAACCTAAGGACAATGTCCCCAAATAACTCATTTTGATAGGTAGGATCAAAACCCAAATGATGCATCCACTGCAGGGCAAAGTTAGACAAGAGGGACAGACTTGTTTTCCAGTATGAAAAAGAAGCAGACAAATGTAACAAGTGAAGACTGCCAAGGTTCTGTATGAGGGTCATCATCTTTATGTGAAAGTCCTAAAAGAATCTCGACCTTGTGTGAGGATATGTAGGCTAAACTCAACACATCCTCAGCCTTCACAGTTAACTGTTTGCACTGGAAGACCTTTGGTTAATCAGCAGTTACTCAAGGATATTCTTATGACAGAAAAGTAGTTTCAGGGTGGAATAAGAGTGATTTTCTGAAGGAAAAGGGCAGGAAGCAAGAGGGAACAAGAAGAAAAAAAGAGCTAAATCTTTGGGGAAAAAAAACATTATTGCTACCTTTTTTTTCTTTAAATCTCAAGATCACCATTAGAAATTAATGCTTGCCATGCAAAGGTGCAATACAACATAAATTTGGTGAAGACGATGGTTAGATCAATATTCCTTTAGATTGTAAAAAGGTGTCATGACCTAAAAGCTCTCGAATACCTGCTATCAATACAGCAAAGTACATTTGTAAATTCTTAGGTTACATTACCTAGTACCTGATGCAAAAATGTTTATAAGAGCACTCTAAAATGCTTGGGAATTTCTGCTATCTTTATGTTAAGTTTGGCAGTTGGGCTACAATGCTTGAACATGTGCATGCACATTATTTGTGCAAGCAGCTTTCAAGAGAAGGGAATTTCAGGACACTGAAAATTCTTTGTGTTTCCTTTTTCATATGTGCATACACTGAATTACCTGGAAACCAGATGCTTTGAAAATGCTGGGACTCCTTTGTAGCTAAGGCAGAAATTTTCTACTAAGAGTTTCTAGCTTTTTAGAGAACACCTTACTTTAAATTATCTCTTCTTCCTTTCATCAAGATCATTAATTGCATGTGTATTTGCAGTGCTATCTGCGACAGGTGTCACATATCTTTGCCCAACTCATTTGATTAATTGCCTCCAAAGCCTGCCTCTGGCTAGGGGGCATGCCACCTTTTACTAGAATCCCTGCCAGTCACCAGCAATTTATTTGTCACATGTACACACACAGCCCTAGCTAAGAACAGCAAGGATCCATGTTACCATGCCCATCTCATTCAATTAATTGCTTCAGTTGCAAGCCCCTGGCCAGGACAAATTTGGGTAACTGTAGTGTTAAATCACCCATACAAACATTTTCCACATATATACTAAATCCATTTACTGGATTTACCACTCACCCATTTTCTGTCACCATATACCCCAGTCCTTGCCACTCATTTGGAGGTTAAATATCACTTGCACAATCTCAGCTCCAGCTGTTGATCTTGATTCTGCCTGCCCTTTGCTCCGTGCTCTGGAGCTAGAATACACAAGGTGAGATGCTGTTTGTCCCAGATCCAAATACATTTGATTAGGTAGAAAGTGTCAGCAATGAGAAGACAGATGGTGTAAAATTCACAAAACATCACATCTGTATTTCGTGGAATTTACCTATACATCCCTTGTTGTTCCACAATGCCCAAAGAGCTGCAGTTTATATCAGGTATGCAATGACCAGGAACTTACACACCCGGAGGAGGATACAACAGTCAGAATGGGGAGTTCCAGAACACCCAGCTCTAACAGCACATGTCATTCAGGCCAACAAAAGTATTAGACCAGGGTACACACATCCATAGACTTTGATGGAGAAGATTCACATTATAACTGCATTTGTGACCAATGCTTGTGTAACGTGAATCAGGCACAGGCACAAGGAAAGGGAGAGAATACGCTGCTGCAAGTTCACAAATGCAGAAAATACTGGATGAGATCCCTTCAGCAGAGCCCAGACTTCACAAAAGCCATGGGGGAGATGCAACTGTCATTATGTATAGCAGGACTCCATCTTAGTCTGGCACTCATAGCTGATTTAGTGAAGTCAGAACTGCAACTGGTACACATCACTTCTAATTTCTTCATAATAATGACTAATCACTAAACTCTCCCTCCTTCCCTCAAAAGTTACCCAGTAATGAAAAAGCATCATGAAAACAGCGTTATAAACATGTCTGATGAACAATTCAGCCTGAGTTCTAGTGATTTTGTCATGGTTTAACCCCAGCCAGCAGCCAAGCACCATGCAGCCACTTACTCACTTCCCCAACAGTAGAACTGGGAGAGAATTGGAAGGGTAAAAGCCAGAAAACTCAGGGGTTGAGATAAAGACAGTTTAATAGGGCAAAGCAAACCAAGGAATTAATTCACTGCTTCCTGTGGGTAGGCAGGTGTTCAGCCATCTCCAGGAGAACAGGGCCCCATCGTGTGTATCAGTGACTTGGAAAGACAAAGACCATCACTCCAAACGTCCCACTCACTTCCTTCTTCTTCCCCACCCTACATATTGAGCAGGATGTCATGTGGTTTACAATGTCCCTGTGGATACTTAGGGTCGCCTGTCCCAGCTGTGTCTCCTTCCAACCTCCCACGCACCCCCAACTTCCTTGCCAGTGCGGCAGTATGGAAAGCAGAAAAAGGCCTTGGCTCTAAGCTCTGCTCAGCAGTAAAAAAACACCTCTGTTATCATCATCATTGTGTTCAGCACAAATCCAAAACACAGCCCCAGAGTCGCTGGGAAGAAAATTAACCCTACCCCAGCCAACACCAGCACAATATTATTTAACTTCAATCTCTACAATAAAAGTGAGTCAAAACCATCTGAAGTATTAGTGGAAGTAATTTTTGGGGTGGGAGGTAACAATTCAAAAAATACTAGAAAAATCTTGCTGGTCTGGCACGGATGAGTTGGTCATGAGCTGCTGCTCATGACCCCTTCGTATGTGACAGTCACACTCCACATCTGATCAGTCGTGAAAGCACAAATTCTATCCTCAGACTGAATCAGAAAGAAGCTACATGACAAGCAGTTATCCTCAAGGTTCACAAAATTACACAAAAGGTCACATCTACCCTGGCCATTCTTCATTTAATAGTCACCCACACAGCCATGTGTTCACAGCAGATTTATACACCAGTTCAGCAACTGCTGTTCATTCTGGATGCAGGACCACGCTCAGACTAACTACTGCAGTATAGCTGTATGCATTGGGAATGATACTATGATTTCTCTGGATATTGTCCACATTTATGAAGCCTTATTTATTGATCTAGCAAAGGTTTCTGATACAGTTGACCGCACATTTTTGTTACAGCAATTTAAGCGTGACACAGATTTTACTGTGGATTGGTTTAGCAGCAATATAATTGGTCACTGGGTATTATGGGGAAGCTGGCATTGCAACAGCTCTGCTGTGACTGTGCAACAAAGAAAGGACATTCTATTCCCCCAGCTTGTTGGCCTAGCACCTTCTCCAAGCATTGCATATTCACTCACCACAATCTGCATCAGTCCACTGGAAAGTATGTGACAAACCCTCACTTGTCTTCTTCAATGGAACCTGTCCACATCTGGCAGCCTGGACAAATGAAGGGACAACAATTTTATACACTCTTTCTGCTCCTCTGAGTCAGAGCAACCTCAGAATTCAGAAGCCCTCAGCATCATCTTCCAAGCTTTCCCCAAATTCTGCAATTTAGTATTTAGTATCACTTTCTCTACCCCTTATCCTAGCAGATGTCTAATTCTTAGGCTTGCAGAAGGACATGTAAAATCCTTACAAGCTGCAGTAAGTGATTTCACTTCAGCTGGCAGCAGTTTATGTTAGTATGTGTGTTGTTTTCAAAAAAATACAAATGCAAAAAGAAATAGTTAATTTTGTGAAAAGAAGCGCTTCCTGTTTATTCACCATGGTTTTCATCTACCTCTCAAAGCACAGAAATACACAGGAGTCTCTCAGCTACAGGAAATCTGCATAACATGACGTGAGTTCCTAGGTAACAGGGCAGTTCTGGTCCTGGAAGCCTGGCAGGATATAGGCAGAGAGAAGCCATGGCAGGACCAGTACAACTCCAGCGTCCAGGGAAGCAACCAAGTCATCATTGCTGGCATCATAAAACACCAGAGGTCTTAATAAAGAGCAAGGTTTGAACCCTGGAAATGGAAGGGAAGAGAGAGAGCAAATCCAAGAATGTCTCTGGGCAGGGCCTTTAGCCACAAGGCACTGCAAGCAAGAGCAGCCCTTTATTTTTCTCAATACTCAGCTCAACTTTTGAAAAATTATTGTAATCAGGTCTTCCATTTCAGGGGTTGATCATATCCCAGAGTTAATGAAGAATTTATTTTCCTCCCAGTTGAGCAGAT
The DNA here is from genome assembly GCA_036630365.1 of Acanthiza pusilla. Lineage (NCBI taxonomy): Eukaryota > Metazoa > Chordata > Aves > Passeriformes > Acanthizidae > Acanthiza > Acanthiza pusilla. Next base: position 8,749,156 of record JAXCHO010000001.1, read on the forward strand.
GCACTTAAGCTCTTTAGATTTCTCCACCTCCAGCCCTAAAGCATCAGAGCACCCATGTGTTCGTGGGTGCTGCAGGCACAGGTGGGAGGCATATCCCTACTTCTCTGCCTGCGACACACATCTGCTTTTCTAAAGGCTAAATATTTCAGTCTAATTAAAAGCACTGAGTTGACAGTGCAGGCATCTGTGAGAGGCAATGATCTCTGTTATACAACACTTATTCAATATTTAAGATGATACCATGACCTCGTGTCACCTTTAACCCTATGATGACTGTATCTTAATAAGTTCACATAGCAGATTAAACTTGAGGCCCAGCAGAAAATATCATGAAATCTCTAAACTGAACAATTAATTCACTTTTTCCCACAGAATCTAAAACAGATTGCCTTTCTCAAAATCCCTTAGCTGAAGAAATGAATTGCCCAACGAGCCACTCATTGGAGGTAGGAAGGCAGAAGACATTCCTCCACAAAGCCAAGAATATAAGGGGATGGCCTCTCTTGTGCCAATGAACCCTGGAATCCACAGCTTCAGACATGTAAGAAACACTTAAATGTTACAACATGAACGCATATGGCCAGAACCTCTCACACCCTTACATGCGCTGTTTCCCACACGAAAAATTATCTTAAATTATGCTTAAATTATCTCATACCCTAAAAGAAATTGTTGCATTTCCACTCTATAGTATGTTTTCTTTCTATTCCAGTTCATCTCAGATGATATTTCCATACCACGTGTGAAACAGCAAAGCTGATCTCCCTTTGACATTCTGATTAAAGGTACTGGAATTCATTCCCTGTACACTTACACACAAAATGGCTTAGGTCCCATTCCAAATTATATGCATTTACTGAAATGGGATCCAAAAATGGATAGAACTTGAGATCACACATTTATATTAATTTTAATGTTCTCAAGATTAGTCAGAATTTTTTAAGCAAATCATTCATTTACTTGAATCTCTGTTTCATATTAGAGAGGATGGTTGTACTGAGATTTTAAATCAATTTTGGAGTCCTTTTCTACTGAGAATTAAGCTTGATGATTAAAGGGACTTCATGTTAATTTCAATAAAATTTTGCTTCCCCTTTCATTTACTATTTTATCAATTCAGTAAGAGAATTTTGCAGTCTCAGAGCTCATCTCTTGAGGTCTAGCAGGACAGTTTCTTGGTAGGCTGTTCTTTCTCCCTTTTGCACTGATTATGATAAAGAACTTTAACAATGGTCTCTCTCCCCTTTGACACTGACCTGATGGAAGACACCTAACATCCTCCTCACACCCCACTGTTCTCACTAAATGTATTTTGACAAAAGATCAAAAAGGTGAATGACCAGCGCATCCCTGTGGCTGCTGTTTTGTACCCCCATAGGTTGTAAAGAGAACAAATACAAATCTCAGTCTGTATCCAAAAAGCCAAGAATAAGTCACAGGGAGCACAGCAGGTGCCTTTAGAAAGCTTCCCTCCCAGTTATGAAAATCCCAGAAACTGCTAAACAGCATGAGCACAACAAACCAACAGAAAATTTCAGGCCCATCTACAGTCTGTGCTACGGAAGCCCTGAAAGCCCCTAAAAATCACACAGGAAAGGGCAGAAAAATACTCCAGGTTCATCAAACCCATTCTCTATCCCAAGGCAAGAACAACATGCCGAGCTGTTCCTCTGAAGTATTTGGCTGTTCAACAACTCTGTCCCCCTCTGGGTCTGCACAGTGGAAAAAGACACACATTGGCATCATCAGGAGCTGCCCCAGGAAGGAAGAGTCTTCCACAACACATCTCCAGCACTCCATCCCGGGGGTCACGGGCTCAGCTGGGACCTCTGTTCCATATTCTTGTGCAATGAATCTAAACAAAATCAAAATAAGCAGTGATTGCTTTTGACAGAATAGAGGGTTTTTCTCTATATTGTGGTAATAGTAATTTTCCACTGATTTTCTTGGCAATTTGTGTAAAGATTAGATTTTTCTAATTGTAAGAAATATTCACAACCACACACAATTCCATTCAATTTTCTCCATTAAAAAAAAAATCCTTTCAATAAAAGCTGACAGACTTTCAAATCCAAAGTCTTTGTCACCATAAGTTCCATTTTCACCAAATACATCTTCCAAGTGCATAAAATATTGTCCAATTCCAAAGCTGGTATCTGCTTTGCAGACAAAGTACTCAAGGTCAAGACAGAGGTCAAATAGCTTAACAAATGGTGAGGCTTGAAAACACACTCTCAGCTTCACGATCACCTCCACAGCACCTTGTTCCTGGGCCATCTTATCCCTCTCAGCTCTGTAGTTCTATCAAGAAAAGCTACATAACTGACATCACCTACATCCTGTCCATGGCTATTTTTAACACTTCAAATCTGTTGCAACTCTCTCCCTCATTCCTTTTTAAAGTAAATCTATCAAAGAGGTAAGTCCTTTCTGTAAAACATGGGTATTTTTTCCTCTCAGGAGACAGGGTAAATTTAAAACCCAACACCTAATGACTGAGCAGACAGAAAAAGGAAATGTTCAGCAGCAAAAAGGGAAGAATCTCAACTTTTTACTCTGAGAAGCACAGCATTTGCTTCTTCCATAAGTGTTCCCAAGAAAAGTGTGCCTAGAAAAGAGATTTGAAATAATTTCTAAGGGGTTTTATTCTCTCACTGAGCCCTGTGCATTTGGACTTGCATCAGCACTACTGAAAGATTACAGTAGATTCCAGTCATTCATTCTTCACCACACACCTTTCAAATTCATCAAACAGGAGAGGTTTGCTCTTCCGGCTTCCAATGGAAACTGCCAAGAAACAACCTCTCAAATGCCTTTGCACATAGGGTAAGGACAGGTTTTGCCATTGCAAATAGCTTCTTTAGTTCTACTACCTCACATCACGGATGTCTTACCAAATGTTTGTGTTCACCTTTCTCCTAGAGTGTGGTTTTATTGGTATCTCAGGAACAAGATCACCTGGGGCCTTTGGCTTCGTGTTCCTCAGGCTTTATCCGAGACTTTCTCAACACTCGTTTCTCCTGTCAAGGGAGCAGCTCCCTCCAAGGCACTGGCACAGGTTGCCCAGAGAACCTGTGGATGTCCCACCCCTGGCAGTGCTCAAAGCCAGGTTGGACGGGGCTTTGAGCAAGCTAGTCTAGTGTGAGATGTGCCTGCCCATGGCAGGGGCTTGGAACTAAAAGATCTTTAAGACACCTCTCAACTCAAACCATTCAATGATTCTTCATGCTCACTGACAGTAAACAGGCAGAAGCTGCCAAGGGTTAACAACCTCAATGTACCCTTGGAAAAATCTCCTTACAATTAAATCTGGAGAATTCTGTCCTAAGCTGCTACTCATTCCTACTCTCCCATTCCCAATCAGGCTGAAAAAGGGTACAGAAACTGTGCTGCCCTATTCTTTAGATAAGCAATGATTCTTGTATTGCTTTCAGCAGTTTAATTAACACAGTTACTCCTCAGTACAGACTCCAGATCTCCTTTTGGGAAATATTTAGGCAAAAGGTTTGGTTGAGGAACTCACTAGAATCAGTCTGGGTTTTAAAAAGTAGTTTAACATGCCAATGTGACTATTAAACTCCCAGAAGCTTATGGTTCCCTTGCAGCTGTGAATGCAGAGCTGCTAGAGACCATCTTTATTATAACAAATATATAGAAATCCTTTGTGTTCACCTAGGGTTTTGAGCTGAGCCCAAGCTGAAGCCAGCAGTATCTATTTCATGGTACACGGTTCTCAAGATGCCTCTGAAGCTTTTATCAGATATTTCAGCACACAGGTATTGAGCACAGGTGACAAAATACAAGAGTGCTTCCATCTCCGTCTACACTCCTTGATGGGAGAAAACAGGTTCTCTGTTCTGTGCCACTGCTGCCATCCAGAGCCAGTACGAATGGCTGTTTTTTGGAAGTCTGACTCCAGCAGCAGGATATCTGCTAGAATTTCATGCCGCAGCATTGCTAGGTTTTATTTGCTGCATTTGCAATGCCATCCTTTTTTCCCTTTAAACAAATTGACTGTTAGAGCACATCACAGAGTGAAAACAGCTCTGTGAATGCTGGCACTTTGAATGTTACGCTGGAGGATGGGAAATTTGTATCTTTTGATAGAACAAAGTCAGTGGCTTTACTTTGCTGTCGCATTTTGTTAAGCATGTGTCCAGTTTCATTTACATGGCTGTTAACATTCCTTTTTCCTTGCTTAGAAACACTGAGACCAATACCACAGAGCTTACACTGGAAATGGAAACACAAGAATGCATGTCTCTATATTTATACATCCACAGCCCTAATGTCAGAGCCAGGGGCAGCAAGAAAAAAAATACCTGTGCATTTTACATATGACAGCCAGATGAAGTCTCACATTTCAGAATTTGATGCCCAAAATACGCAGGTTTAGTTTTCTAATTAAACAAAGCTGTATTTGCCATGTGCTGAGAGCTTTTTTTTTCTTCCTTGTTCTTCAGACTGATGTAGGGATGTGGAAAAGGGGAGGCATGCATCCTGCATTTTACTCCTAGATGCTGTTACGTGAGTCCTGTCCACTACATTATGCTCTCTGCTACTCTTCCAAATAAGATAGCTTCACAGCAAGCTCTTTGGCATAACATTTCCTGCCAGCTCATGCCAGAAGTACACAGCATGTTACAGTATCACACACTGGATTTGGTTCCCAAAGGTGTCAGAGCTATACTTGTGACCAGAGTGGACACTGGTCTTAGCATTTGCTCCTGTGCCTGTAGCAGAGGATGGTCACCTGAGCAGGATGGTCATCAAACAAACCAGCCCCTCCAGGGTAACACTGCACCAGGCAGAAAAGGGTTGAGGCAAGGGCATGTATAGGATTTAAACACAGCAGAAAGAGATTTCCATATGCGAAATGATGCAAAAAACAGCCTGAGAACATGCAAGGGGTACAGGACTGCATACAGCAGCCTAACCCGGGCGGTGTCACTGAGGTTACTCAAAGTCACCAGTGTCTGACATAACCCAGGATGTTCCTTGGGAGCAGGAGCTCATTTCAGCTACACAGACTCTCAACAGCACTGTCCTGCATCAGCATCCCATTAAACAAACAGGAACATTTAAAGGCATACTAATTATTAATAAGGTGAGCAGAATTCAGCCTACAATGGCTTAAAAAAAGTTAAGTGGTTTTAGGCAGCATGGGGGCTGTTCTATCAAAGTGCTGAACGCAGTGAAGGCATTTGCTCACTTCCACAAAATGACTGCCTGTCTCAGTCAGTTTAGACTCATTTGACAGTGTTCTTGGTAGAATCACATATTTCTAAATTTAGAAATTCAGCAGGGAATCTCTCTTTGTCTGCAACTTGAGAACATTGGCATCTTCTAGACAAGTTACTACTAGCACTGCAAAACAATTTTTTTTTTATTTTTTTTACATCTCAGAACTAATAATAGTGAAAAATGCATCAGGCCAATTTAACAGCAGATAAACTCATTCTTGGTATCATTTCCAAGGGCTTTGCATTATGATACACTTAATGAAACCAATCTTATGCTCCAAAGATGAATATTTAATTAAATATTTTAAACCATGTTGTACCCTGTGTTCTACATGAGAAACAGGCAGGGTGTGTGCCTGTGCCTTAATCAAAACCAACTCCATTTCATTAAGACTCACATTCCCTTTGAGAAGAAAGGTGTTAGGCTGGGATTCAGCAGGTGGCACTGTTACACATAATTTAACACTTTTTTACAGAATAGGCATACTTTTTGATTTGGAGATGGATTATGCCTTTGTTAGGTTTTTCAGTGAAGTTTCTTTCTGGGGAGCAGGAAAGAAAGAAGGCCAGCTCTTCCAAAGCGAAGGAGGCTCTCTCCCCACTTTAATGTCTCTCACAAGAGTCAGCAGTTGAAGCAGAAGTCAAGGTGTGCACTGGAAATGCTGGGACAGATACATTTACCTTTGAGACCATTTCTGTTTCAGGAACAAGTTGAACATTTAAATAAATCTCACATCACTTTGAAGAGAGCTATCACCCATATTACACAGCTTTCAACAGGGAGTCAACTCACAAAAATTCCTGAGGGGCAAAACTTTCACATCAAGAATGCTCATAATATTTAGTAGCAGTTATCAAAAAAAAAAAAAAATTTGAGCCCTTAATACTTTTTCTTACCCTGAATGTTACTTTAATGAAATTGGTCGGCTCCTCTATGCGAGCACCAGCAGGACTGCTGGGGTTAGCAGTGAAAGAAACCTGGGTATAATAGTTCAACTCCTCTCTCTTCTCATGCCCTTCTATTTTTTCCTGAGTTAACTGCAGCCCAAGTCCCTGGCTTGGTGCCCTATTTGCAGATCTAGAAGCTCCAAAATGAGAGGCACCGAGCTGTAGTTCCACACCAAGGAAGAGTTAAGCATTACGAGAAGCCTTCCAGCAGCTAGAAAACAAATTGTCTACTGTTTTGGCATATCCATCACTCTCTAGTCTACTCCTTAAGATCACCAAGCACCTCCCAGCAATGTGCACTGCAGTGTATGAATTGGCCTTGATGGCAGAAAGCTTTTCTCTAGGCTCCAGCCTTGTTTTGCTAGATCTCCCTCACTCACGCACCTCCACTGTCAGTCATGACAGGATTAGTTACTGGCCTGCTCCCTCTCCACTTCCCACAACATAGCAAGGTCCACCTCTGGCTGTCCATCAGCTCTTCCCAGTAAGTTTTAAATTGTGACTTCAGTTTCAGAGAATTGATTCTTTATCACCTTTGCTAGTACTGCAAGGAATGAGATTTTCAATCCCCACCTTTTTGCTGCAAAGCCAACAATGGTAGCCAACACTTTTGAATCAGATCTAGGGTTTAGTGTTGTGTTGTTTGTTTTGTCTGGGGTTGGTTTTTTTTCTATCTATTTGCATGGAATTCACCAAACATGAAACAAAGTGCCTTTATCTTGGTGATTTTTTGAGGGTTTTTTGGGGCTTTTTGCTTGTTGGGGTTATTTTAAATCACACCATTTAAACTGATTTGTACCAACATCAAAAGCTTTGAACTTTTATCTAGGAGGTTGAGCTGAGCAAATAACAGATATTGCTGCCTAAGCTTTTGGGGAAAAGCAAGGATGTGGAAGCATCAGGAAAGATTTATGAGAGAGGAGTTTTGTCTCTTTTGAGGCAAATCTATACTGAGATTACAACAGCTTTTAAAACAGATGTTTGAGCCAGGAAACCACAGGTGGGAAGAGTCAGATGGCATCTTCTTATGAAGGCTAAAGGAACTCTGGAGAGAAGATCTATAAGAGGCAGACTGGTATCCATTACAGACTCTGAAGCAAGGAGCCTTACTGGCAGATGCCACGCAGGAAAAAAATTGGGAAGTTGTCAAAGAAAAAGGAAGTTATTAAATCATTCCATTTTACTTGTGAGCACGCTTATTTCTTTGCCAAGAGGTGGGTCAATCACTAGGACAGGTTTCTGAGAGAGATGTGTGATGCCCCAAAGCCTGTCAGTGTTTAAGGAGCATTTGGACAATGGCCTTAGGAACATTCTTTAACTTTTGGTCAGACAAGTTATCAGCCTAGAGTGGGAATGATTTAAATATAATTTGTTCCTGGATACTAGACAAGGAGACTGTACTTCCAAAGACATGCTGCTGCTTTGAATTAGCATTTGCCTTTGAACTCATGTCCATTTGTAAAGTTAAGGTTCTGGCACCAAGAAGAGCATCAATGCTATACAAAAGCTGCCTATTTGGGAATGAATTTTTCAATGACCTTCACAGGACATGGCCAATTTCCATGCCTGCAAGTTATTCTGATAGGAAACTAATATATGCAATTTGAAGGCAATGTGTAAGCTAAGGAAACCAGCAGAGAAAAGAACTGAGACCAGTATCAGATGGGCTCAAAGAGACTTTTAGTATGGCAGAACATGCTGGGCTATTCTCTCTGTAAAACAATACCATCTGCCTTCCCCCTTTAAAAATTACAATTCAAATGAAAGCATAATTCTAACTGTTTCAGCCTTTATCAAACTCAACTGTTCAGCACAGCATTAAATAGTATGAAATAAGGACTCTTGGAGGACTGTGCATACTGCATGAAAGCATTCATTAAGTCTAAGTTATGGTTACTTCTGCTGTCAAGTCAACAATGCACAATCAGTGGTGGCTAAAATTTTAGGCTGGTGTGTTAGACTAACAAATAGCTTTTGAGTCATATAAATTCTGTTTCTTGCTAATGAGGACAAATTATATGTCACCACAGAATTAATTTCTTTCTTTGCACTAAACAAAATAACAGGAAGAAACTTCTTGCAGATACAACTTTGTAAAAAACTTGTGATTTTTGCTAGAAACAGCACTTCTGTTTTCAACATAAGTGCATACAAAGATGAGGCAAAAACTAAAACATTTCGATTCAGATTTTTAAGAGAAAGAACAAAAGTAAATTGAAAATTACACCTATGGATGATTCTGCAAGTATCCCATGTTGTCACAAAGATACAGATTCACATGAAAGTGAAGCAGCTCTGAAGCTCAGGCAGTACTGAATCCAAACACAAATTTTATAACCAGGACCATCACTAGTTAGGATGGCATACTACTGTATCACAGACCACTAACCTGAGCTACCCGATTTTATTGGACACTCTTCCTAAAGTTCATAGGCTGCTCCTTGTTGGCTTGACAAATGTCAACTCAGAGCCCTTCAAACCAGCACTACAAAACAACATCCCAGTCTCATTTCTCTCTGACTGTATCACCACCGTTTCCTATAAGCCACTTGGCATAACGCACAAAACCTTGTCATAGAATTATTAAATGGTTTGGGTTGAAAGGGACCTTAGAGATCACTTAACTAGAAAGCATTAGGTATATGGTATTTAGGGTAAGATTTGGGAATATTACCACTGGCCACACCACATTAAGAGCATATAACTCCTCACAGAGGACAAAGCTTATGCCTCAGGGACAAAACAGGAACCACAGAGGCATTCTACAGATATATTCTACACTCTAACAGAAGCATTCTACAGATACTGTACTTCCTCAGGATCACTAAAACAAAAAAATTACATGTTTTGTAGTCCAGACCATGCAGCTGAATCAAGATAAAATGGCCCAAAGCTCTGTAGAGCTCTATTCTTCCAGTGGGTAAAGAACTCCAGAAAGCAAGTTCTGTATAGGGGCTACAAGGTGCACAAATTCAATTCATGTCAAAGAAAAGGACTGGTTTTCCATGTAAAAGATGGTAAAGCCTGCTATAGATTCTTTGGAACACAACACAAATAAAAGGCTAAACCCACCTTAACCTTGTGTTGCACCAGAATGAAGAGGAAAGCTTATACAAAGCAGTCCAACACCAAAAGCTTCAAATTTCACGCTGAGGCATAAGAGCCCAGCTCTTTTGCAGACACAAAACACCTACAGGTGTTTGGTTGATATCTGCTCCTGAGCCCAGGCGCTGCTGGGAAGTGCAGTTCAAGGTAGTTAAGTGACAAAGCCTGTGGATCTGAGGGAATTACAGACTGTGATTTCACAGAATTGTTTATTTGTATGCAAGATAAATCATTAATGCCTTGATTACAGAAGATCAAATCAAGCGTTTTCAGGTGAAAAGACCTAAATCTTTGGGTTATTGGAAGAGGTTAAATTTCTCCTACAAAGCCAAATTAGCAGCATCTTAGGTAAGGGAGTTGAGATAGAGTTATCTTAGGAAAAGGTTCCATAAACTTTGATGTGCCTATTGTTACATTTGATACGAAGTTCTAAAGACTAAGCTGTGTAGGCTTAAATATTTTATATTAAGTCTGCTAGTATTTTTAACTAAAAGAGATCTTTTTAATCATTTTTTCTATTTCTCCAGGAGTAAGCCTGCCAGTCACAATTGATTCCTGCTTTCCCAGTACCTCACAAGGATGTCATCCCTTTCATTTTAAACCAAATCCTTTCTAGCATTTCAGAAGACAGAAATAAAATCATCTACTCACAGTTTTAGCTATAATAGTTCTGAATAATTTATATGTAGGAAGAGAAGGAGAAGAGATGTACAGCATATGACTGATCATATTAGCATAGTACAACCAGATAAAATGTTTTGCAGAGGAAAGGCAGTTTAGTTGCATTTTTGTAAATTATACACTAAAAACTGAACAAGAAGTCACTCCCAAAATGTAAATATTTCTAATGAAAGCATTGCTTATAAGAGTAGCTTCTCCTATCTTATTGCACACATTTTTATTTTTTCTTATAAAAGCAGATAATTATTTGACTCTTTATCAAAATTCCCATTGGATTAGGAGAAGGTGCACTGAGGTATAGGCCTGAGAAACAGGAATTCTGGTCTCATCTATCCAGCTCACTGCTCTTTCAGAGGCAGTGATGGATGCAGCATCATGCAGAAAGGCAGAAGGCAAGCTCTGTTCCCAATTCTGCCAAGTGATCCCAGACAAGACACTTGTCCTGTTACAATACTATGGTCTTCACAATATAGCTGTACACTTCTATGACTTCTTTCTTTTAAAATCGACAAGACATCAAAATCTGCTAAGTTTAGTGAGATCACAAAATGAAAGGACCCTTGGCACTTGTTCTAACGTGAAAGAATCAGTGAATTGCCCAAATGATTAAATAAAATTACACACTCTAGTTAACAAAGCACACAAACTCACGAATAAAACCCACAACTCTCAGTCCAGCTGGTCTACCTCCATGTGCATTTCTAGGCCGGCATCCACATTAGCACTAGAAATTTCCCAGTATATGACAGCTAAAGACCTAACTAGGAGGCGAGTAGGTCCCTGGGTATGGGAATAGTCCTTTGCTCTTCAGAACAGCCATACGGATTTAATGAAATGGAACATTTAGAGTTATACAGGCTCAGCAGATGATGCAAATTTCACCCTTTGTCTCTCCACAGTACTCCCTGATTGTATCATTAGCAGAACAGCTCCCACCAGGAAAGAAGGAAAAGTGGGTGTGAGTGAGAAAGACTTCATGTTCTATACACATACAGGAAAGTACACAGGAAGAAGCTGATGTGAAAAAATGAGTCAAATGACTGAAACAAGATAAGGAGGATACAAGCAGACCACTCAGAGGTTGCTGTGTGCTCCTCTGCTCCCTGATAGGATCAATCATGCTGGTCATTGCCATGTACATGGTGGGAACATATCTGCATATCAAGAAAACCCTTCCTACCATTGGGTCAGACAGCTGCGAGAGGAAATAGCACAAGAGCCACTTGACCAATTCTGTGGGAAGGTTAATGCTTTGCCTTTTAAATTTAGATCAAAGTGACTGCTCCTCCTTTTCTCTCTATATTCTGAAGCTGCTTGCTGAGAAGTGACAGCTTCCTCACCCTCATCCCAGGCCCCACTTGCAAAGCGGATTCTGGCAGGAAACATAAGAGGTGTTCTGCTCCTAGTTGGACAAGGCTGCTGTGTGTCAGTAACCCAGAAGAGCCACCAAAGCAGGCTGGACCAGTGTCACATCTTAGCCAGTCCCTCCTTAGCACACTGACAATAGAAAACAGTGCAACGTTCTGCTTTCTCTTGTAATAGAGAAAAACAAGACAAACTTAGAAAGTCACCAGGAAAAGTGCATCTAAAATTGATATTCAACTTTTAAGAGACATTTTACATCCAAGGAGGTATTTTCTAATCATCTCTGATACTTCTTATTTCCCAGCCATCCTAGACACTGCCATGAGGAAGAAGGTAATTGATTGAGGCCTCAAGATTTAATGTATTCACTGAACCTTGGTCTACTAACAGCTCATATTCATCTCAATAAGAATTGAATCAGCAGGTCACACCATGCCACCAGGATAATTACAGACAGAATGTATGAGATTTTTAAAATCCACTATTTTTTGTGTAGCTTTAGTTTATATCAAGCATGAATGACAAGGAAGGTCCAGAAGGTTAAAGCAAATGCTTAGTACAAGAAACAGGCAGCAGAATACTGTGATATTCAGAACCAATCCTGCTATGTTTCGGGAGGTAAAACACAGTTATTTTCACTTGGAAGACTGTTTTTTCAAAGGTTCCCCCTCCCCCCAAAACATTTGGCCTTATCCACATCTGAACTTAAAGGCACGTCATTACAATTTATAGTGAAACTCAGAGTGCAAATATGCATTTAAAAGTATTTATAAAAGCAATCACTTCTACAGTCCACAATTTCCACACTTCAATTTGGATCTTATTTCTTCACATTTTGTTATTTACACAGTAATTTCTGCTTATCCAAGAGTGCACTGCTCAGATGTAATATCTCGCTTTCAGCAAGGCCCTGCTTTTTATCCAATTTTTCACAGCTAAGTTCACTGGAATAGAAGAAGGTCAATAAGCAACTTTCTCAAGAGTCTTAATATATAATCCAATTATTTTATGCATTTTTTTTACTTGACAATGTGAAGGGTTGATAAATTGCGAGTTAGGTAGACACACTGGAAACAGATGTTGGAGGCAAACTCTTCTGGCTCCCTGGTCTCTGGGTCCTGGCCATTGTCCAAATTATAAGACTCTCGCTCATCCTTACCAAGAACACTTCATTTAGAAAGCACTTACACCCACCAGCTGCATCTCGAGGCTAATGACCCTCACAGGCCTGTGTCTGTCAGAGTTAGGTACCTCCACGACCTTGCTGAATCGTGACCAGCACCAACTTTGCAGCAGCTCTTGTGGAGCTTCTTGGTAAATGCTGACATTTCCGTTATGTGTTTTGTGAGCATACAAGTGGGAGAGATGATGCTGCCAGAGCACTGGGAGCCAGGCAAAGGCTTCTAATATTTCCAGGTATTCTTATGTACTATGGAAAAAGAATTTATCCCTGAAGCAATGTTTGTAACATCTTAGACTTTAATGTAGGCAGGCAAAATGGTGCTTAGCAATGGCCCAGCTGACCAGAGGTAAATCCTACAAAAATGTGAGTGCTGCTGACAGACAAGCTGGTAATTCCTCTTAAGATGGCCAAGGAATGTGTTACTGGTGCCTTGATGTGGGAAGGCAGGTGCAGTAAGTGGGACAGTATGGGAGGGATATGGAGACAGACTCAAGGACAGAAGTCACTTGTAATTGCCTCAGATTAGCTGACAGCAGTGGCTGTTTCCATCTGAGATCTATGCACATTCCCACGCCAGTGGAACAAGGGCTGAATAATAAAGTGGGATCTATGGCTCTCTGGTTGCCATAAAAAATAATGCTATTATAAATAATATCTCATAAATAATTATGATATACAGAAAAATAGAGCAGCAAGGTTTATAACTGGGCAATCTGAAGTCTTTAGAGTGACTGAAATTATCACATTTAATTAAAAAACTAATACAATGCCAAAAAATTATTTTCAGATAGGGAAATTTCAGGCCATTATGCTGCAGCTTGCTGTTTGAAACATGCAAATATGGTTAACGTGGTATCAATAGCCTGGCACAGTTAATCACTGCCAAAGTAACTGAAGTGTTATTGTAATTACCATCGTAACACTTAGTAGTCAAAGTTTGGTATTACAAGTCCTGTATATTAAAAAGATGGAAAAGCAAGACAGTACCTGCTGTGAGAAGCTTACAGACTGGTTTGTCATGTGAGACAACAGAAGAGTGGATACAAACAAGCAGGAGAAAATGCACACTGACAATGCATAAAGCTCATGGCAGGATGCTCTGCAGAGACCCCCCAAATTTGTTGCTAAGTTCACACCAGAAAACAGCAAAATGTAAATGAGGTCTGTCTGCTTGAGCACCTGCGTTAGTCTGCACTTGTGCAGGCTGAACTGTATTTTGGTCAGTAGAAGCCAAGGCTCCAGCAGAAGGTAACAGTTCCCATTCACTGCAGGAAGAGAGGACCTCACTCATAAATTGAAATTCATCTGAAATGCTGCCAGCAGTTCAAACTCAGCCCACCTTCCTTTGATACAAATGCTGCAATTGCTAGCACATGCCCTTGGCTGCCACCAATAAATGAGCTAAATCATTATGATTTGTTGCCATAATTTCTTTTTCTGACACATTTCAAACCATTTTAATCCTAAAGGTTGTCCATTCCCTCCTTATATTGCAATTTTGGGATGTCTACTCTAAAATTATCATGTGGTGGAGCACTACACTGTGTGTTGGTGACTAAAGATAAACAAACTCCATGTATGGTTCAAAAGTTCAGCTCCAATTTGAAGACTTTGGAATAGAAAGTGATAAAAGAAGAGAAAAAAGGAGGGAGAAAATATAGGATGAAAAATGCAGTTGAGAAGAGGAAGTAGAAAGTTGTAAAGAAGCATAGAAGCAATTGAATCACCATATACAGCACACTTGTCAAATGCTACATCTCCCTGCTTTGATGCCTGATCTACAGAGAAAAGCTGTTTGCTGCTCCTTCAGAGGCAGTTTGGTCTTGCTTTATTGATTCAGCAGATATCATTGGATCCTCTGCTCTTGACTTCTGCCAAATGTAACCCAGAGAATTTCACCAGTGGATGGATGCCTGCATGGAGCACAATAATATCTTGTTGAACTGGGGCACAGCTTTTAGGAAGACATCTGTTCCTGACTGGATCCATAGGTGAGTTGTTTCAATTATTAATTTCCCTTGCTGTTAAAAAAAATGGACTTTATTTCCCATTTGAATTTGCCAACCTTTGTTCTAACAGTCACAGGTTTGTACCCTGATGACAGCTCATCTATCAGTTCAGCATTAGACAATTCATATGTGCCAACAATTCTGTCTTTGGAAGGACTTTCCTTTAGAGGGGGCAAGAAAAACAACCTCTAATAAAAACTCCTCAGCAAGAAAAACAGCCTTTAATAAAATCTCCTCTGTAACTAAAAAGTGAATCAGAAACTACAGGAGAAACCGTACAAGGATCAATCAGTAGCAGCTCTAGAAGCTAGACTGACAAGCTTGAATGCTACAGCCTAAAGCCCGCTGCTGATGCAAAACTAGAACACCCTCTCAATGATTTTTTAATGACTCAGTGGTTCTGCATTGGACTCTGCAAATCATCCCTAAAATTGAAGGAATGAGGTGCCCAAAATTCGTCTATCTTTATCACCCAGATGAAGGCACTGTAGCAAAAAGTTACCATAGTTACATCTTAATGACAGCAAAGGGAGATTTTAGAGTTGAGCACTGTTGCTACTTTTAACTCCTCTCCAATATTTGTTGCTATTCACAAATATCCAAATATCACTACATCATCACCAGCTGCCCAAAGCAGAGTAGTGCCCGGAGCAGAGAAGGGTCTTCTTCCCTGTAGCACCCATGAGTGAAACTCAGCTGGCTGAGGAAAAGAGCTGGGCAATCTTGGTGTAGGGTTAACCTCCCAAAGGCAAAAGGGCTTGGCCAAGGAACACATTATTGCTAAGGCTGGCTTTGCAGAACATGGAGTTTTGACTGAAACGCACAGTCTTCACGGACACAGACTGTTTCATGTATATGCACCTTCTGCCAAATTCCAAAGAGGGAAGAGAACAGAGAACTAGCCAGACAATAACTAAAATCACGATTTTTATAAGTAACATTAAGTATGCAGGGGCACAGTAGGAAATTGGTATTAAGGAAACAGAATCTTGCCTATACCATCTAGTATCTCTCTATCTAGATTTTCCCAGTTCTCTGTTAACATGGGTGCTCTGTACTTTCCTAAAACCCAAGCTGAAATCCATGCCTCCATCTATTTACTCACTTGAAAGCTCCACACTATTTTTCTCCTTCTGTTACTATATATAGACACACACATATGCAGACAGATAAATACAGTGTGCATGTGTGTATGTGCTAGTTTGATTGCAGTCAACACAGCATTTATATTTCACCACAAAAAAAATACGTCTTGCATTCAGTATCTTACACACATTCCTTTATCTTCTCTCTCCATTTGAGTTATTTCAAGTCCACTTTTTCTGGCTACCATTGTTTTATGTAGCATAGGTGGACACGTGTGAGACAAACCAAAGGGCTGGGATTTTATCACCATCTGACCCAATGTCAACCAACATTTCCTACATATTCCCCAATTCTGACATTCTCAATCTGAGAGATGTAAATGCACACATGAGATGGAACAACACTCTGACCTTGCACAGAGAGCAGACATAGAATAAGTGATTTTCAGCCAAAACAGTTTGCTTTTTGCTCTGTGTATCAGGCATGAAATTAAAAATCATCAGAGCCATGTCTCAAGAACTAAGTTCAAGTTTCTCGCATGCATCTACAACTTTGTCTATGAGAGACTGGCAGGTAGATCACTGAGCACTGGAAGGGCTTGAATCAATATATGCTTTGACTGACAGGTGGCCAAGCACTGTGAAGGAAACCTCCCTGTCTGGCAGTCCAGGAGCCACTCTGGCAGCCACATGCTCACCACCTGAGCTGGGACTGAGGCCCCTTCAGAGCTACACACCACACACTCACACAGTCAGACAAGTTCTCCTTTCCTGCTCCACCCAAGGTTTCCCACAGCAGAGCCCAGATACCTCAATCCTTAAAATAATTTAATCACTGTGCAACAACAGAAGAACAGCTCCAGCTCCAGCTGGGTGCCTCCAAGGAGGGACCCCCAACAAAGAAAGCTGAAGGTTTTATACTCTTACAGTCTAAGCACACGAAAGTCTGGGGTAATCAGCTCCTGTCATAATCTCTGAGTGTCCAGTCAGAGTTCCAAGCCTCTTGCCTGAGGCTCCCATCACCCAGAGCTCAAACTGCAGCTGCACACCGAGCTACCTGCATAGAGCATATTCCTCAACACCGCACAGTACAAAACTACTCCACAAAGAGCCTCCTGGAAGCTGTGCTGAAGCAGTTAAGCAGTTATCCAGGTGAGTGTGGAAAAACTAAATGGGAAAGCTTAATGTCAAAAACTGTGAATGAGCTGATTACTGCCCTCTCTTCTATAGAAACTGTCTCCAGAAGGTGTGATAGACCACACAGAACATGTGCTGTATTGCAAGAAAAGTGTTGACTGTCCCTGTGGGGGACACCAAAGCAGAATGAATGGCCATCATGCAGCAATTCAGTTTGTGCTCAGAGCACTGGCTAGCTTGTGCAGGCTCACAAAAGTAGTCGCATTACTATGAATTCATTGTCATTAATAATCACAAAAATTATTATTATTAAAAAAGCTGTACTAGAACAGCCTGTCCCGCTGCAATGTCTCCTGATTACAGCTACCACAGGGCATGGAAAGTTCCACAGAAGGCCACCCCAGTTAATAAATTAGAGGAAACACAACAACATTTTTTGTCTCTGCAATGTAACCATAGATCTTGCCACTAGAGAAAGACAGGAAATGTTTCAGTGCAGTAAGATTTTCTTAGCTGCTTGAGAGTGCCTGCAGCAGCCTGACAGAACAAGCACCAAGGTCTGGGCGGGAGGAATAAATTTATGCCCTTTTTGAAAATCTTCAGCCAGAACCATTTGCCTCCCCACAGAAGCTAAGAATGTCATCTTGTGGTACTGTCCTTTAGTTCCAGCTCTACATGCCTTATTTCAGCCCCATCCATCCCTGTTTCTATGGCTGGCACTTTAAGAATTAAACCTACTCACACTTTTCTGATGTTAACTTTAATTTCATTTTCTCCAGAACAGGTGTCATGAGGAATTAGTACCATTGCATTTAGCAATTCAATTAATGAAAGTATATTAAAATTACAGTAGTAATGAGTAAAAAACTATTTAAACCGTTAGCAGTGTCAGAACTCCCAAATTTCAGTAAAAATATGCAACCCTAATGAATTAATGTTAACTCTGGAGCCTGAGAACAAAATTTGAAATCCATGCCATCCAATCACATCTCTGCTCTCAGCCTAACCAGTTATTAATAATTTCTCTGCTGGTGATGAGGGCTATTTTGCAATTTTATTTCATCAATTTCTAGTAGAGCAAAGAGGACATGTAGTTTGGTTCCATTTTTCATCTCTAAAGACATGCGTAAATTATCTGTGGAGACCGAATTTGAGTTTCTGACATTTAAATAAATCATTTTCTCCTGTAGAAATGATAATAAACAAAAGTCAAACTCTTATTGATCTTCACCTCACCTTCGCCACACTGAATCACAGAATTGGCATCCAGAACCTGAATGTATAATAGATATTTTTTTAGCAGATTGTAGAGCTAAGCCTGAATTTTGACAGCAAAAAAGCATATGTCACTGCTGCCTGTCAGCATGTGTGGACAGCTTGAATAAAGCTCCACAGGTGTCAGCTGCTCTCCTCTTCTTCTCCCTGACAGCCAGGTAGACCCCACAGCTCTGCAGCTGTACCGTGTGTCAATTAGCCAACAAGCAAAATGCAAAGTTTTTGTTATGAGAATTGCCCTGCCCTGGCAAGATGTGATATGACTTCCTTCCAGACCCACTACGTGCTTCAGCTTTCCATCTTTGAGAGAGAAAGGCTTGGAACAACTTGAGGATCAGAGGCAATCGAGCAGGCAGGAAGATTGCTCTTAAAGCAATCTGCAAATGATCACATATGTAAGAAAAAGGAGATTCCATGTTGGATTGTCCAAAGGGCAGAATTTTAGGAGACAAATCATGAAGTTCTTCTGCAAACCATTACAGACAACCCAATCTGAAAAAATAATGACTGACAGAAACAATTCTTTACACATTTGATGTCATTATTTTCAAATATGGGACTGTAGAGGTGCACGCTTTAGTGACACAACAGAAAGAATGAGAATGGCAAACACACCCTGCTAAGAGGACAATTTAAGAGAGTAAAACATTCTGGAATTACTAATATCTAATGTAGGATTGAATGTTGAATAAAGGGATTCAATTTTGCCCCAGACCTTCACTGAATATAGCAGTCACACATGAATGGATTACAGGGTCTGACTGATTTATGTAATCACTTTAGGATTTTTTAAAATATAGATAAAAACATATTGAATAAAAATGTAAAATTACAACCCATTACAAAGCCCTAGTAGTGGTAAATTAAAGTGGTGGAAAGTGTGTTTTGGAATATTTCTCCACATCCTCACACTTCTTTGGACTAAGTGAAGCAAAAATATCTATTTTCTACAATTAGAAATGAATAGGGAAAAAAACCAGCCAGGATTTATGAAAATACTTCTCAATAAAGCTCAACATTTCCAGAGTACAGGAAATGTTTCTCATACAATCAGCTATATTCCTTTCACTAGGAAATTTCCCATTGATAGTTATGGAATCAAGACTGGATCCTGAATTATAGAGAACATTTGCATTCTTCATTTGAGTAATTGCTCGAAGTTCTGTTTGACTAAGTGCCCACAAAGAGCCACGAGAATGCAGTGACCAAAGAGCCAATGCCAGGGAGGACTGGCACAGAAAACAGGAGATTGCCATTCCTATCATACACAGCCAGCAAAGCTGCCAGTTATGTCAGAATCCCTCCTCTTCCCCTCACAAGCTCAAAAGTCTTCTCAAATACTCAAGAAGGGAAAACAGGCTGGTAAGCCAAGCCCCTTGAATAAATGAACTCTGGAGCCCGATTTTTAGCTACATAAAACAGCTGTCATGAGTCAAAGTCAAGACATGTTGAGCCAAGACTCCCCCAGAGGGACAGTGCTTTGAGCAGGGAAGAATGAAAAGCCCAGAGAGAACTGCACTGTGTGCAACAGCATTCCTGAGCTGGGGGGACTGGATTCATGCACGTGTCATTTGTAATTTATCAGTCTAAAATGTGAACAAAACTTAGCCCACCATCAAAGGCATTGTCCTTTCACAGGGCTTATTTTCTGTAAATACTTAGGACCCTCAGTAAGATTTTCAGGACATTATTTTCCTCAAAACTGTTCATAACTTCACCTAGGTATCACCCAGCAATTAGTTTTCTTAAGCAGTTTTATGATGACAGTGCCATGACCTGACTCCAATGAAATTAATTCTATAGCCCTTTTTAACTTAATCCAACAAAAACCTACTCATCTCAACATAGAGTCATGAATCATTTTAATATATACATTTATACTAGTACAATTAGTGTTATTAATATAAATCAAATGAGAACCCTAACATTATTTTAAGCAGAGTAGTGATAGAATAATTAATGCCAGTGAGCATTAGAACACTATTGAATATTAAATATGCTGTAGGTCATAGGTGTTTTTAAAGTACATGATCAGAGAAAACTAGTTGGCATTTAAAAAAGTAATCTCTTTCTGTTTCATTTCATATAGGTGTTTTTTTATTTACACATTAAACACATATATAGAGAACGGTTTACAAAATGTCCCATTGTTAAATCTCTGCAGTGAAAATGGAAATCCTTAACAGCAGACATAAGTTTCATTTCCTTAACCTTCTTCTGTACCTGCATGTCTTCACTCCTTCACTCCTTCACTCCACTACCTTTTCTGATGGGGACTAGTCTATGTTTTTATTACTGTGACAGAGACCTCCAGCAGATCACTCTATCTCTGTGTCATTAGAAACACGGAAGTATGAGAAGAAATATCTGTTCTGTCCTGTATTTAACACCTACTCAATTAACAGATTGTTCAGCTCTTTTTCAGCTGTACCCCTCTTCTCTTGAGAAGCTTTACTTGTCTCTTCCAGGGTCTCCACACCTCATGTCTACAAAAGACAAACTATTTTTATCCGGATTATTTTTCCTTATATTTAATGGATAACCTTGCTTTCTTCACCTGTCCTCCAATTACCACTTTTCATGTAGACTCTTCCTTCTCCAAAACACCAGCTGAGAGCCACCTCCTACTTTAATACCTACAAGAGCAGTAAAATCACTGACCATGAAGAAAGATGGAGCTTCTTTGTAGAAGAGGATATTACAGAATAATATCCTCAACACCTTTTAACTTCAACAAGCACAAGTGCAAATAATTTTTCAACAAGTGGAAAATCAAGTGGAAAATAATATATTCTAAACAAAAATTCGAATCTATCCAAGAAGTAAAAGTTCATTAACTTTATGCAGCTTGAGAAGTACAGAATATCTGTCTGGCAAAAAAAAAGTCTGAAACTAGGCACTAAATTTTATAAAAATCTATTTTCGTTTCATGTTAATTCCCAAAATAATGATGGATTTATTTTAGTGGCTATCCAGATAAATTATCACACTTGAAGATTTACTGCATTTTCTGTTAAAGATAAATGCTGAAGTCTTCATTTAAACTCAAGTGCAGTCCCTAACTATAGAATCACCACTAGAGATTCTGGAAATCCATATGGACAGCTTTTCTGGTGTGGAAAGACATATAAAATCAGCAGGGCCAAGAAAGTTGTTCCGTATTTGAAACAGCTTTCTGCATCAAGTGCAACATCTCTGTAAGAGATGTGGGTAGAACAGACCTTTATCTTAAAGCTTTTGCTGAGCGAAATGAAGTTTAAGGAGTATGATTTTGTTACACCTAAAAGCAAGTGCAAATATCTAATAAGTTATATACCACATGTGTGTGAGCAAAATGAAGGTTTCCTCGTCAAGTACTGCTGAAAATTATATCTATGTTTAAATTAGGGACAGATACCTCAGAAAAAAAAAATAAAAAGGAAGCATTTGATTTCATGAGTAGAAAACATTCATCTGACAGATTAATTGTTTTTGAAGCAACAGCAGCAATGAACTGATTAATACATGGAGCTCTCTATCTCCATGCTCGTATAACCATCATATTAAGTAAATTCCATTTCCCTGAAAAGATTCTGACTTACTGAAAGGTCTTTATGCACTTATAAATGTGTCAACAAGTGACAAGGAGGTAATAGTTTCCAGGAGGTATTACTGCAATGTATATTTGATAATGAAATTTTCTGGGTAAATTAGCCAAAGGAAAAGTATAAAGCTCTAATGGGCTTAGTCTACCATTCAAAGAAGCACACACTGCTGGCTGTAGCAAAGATATGATGGATGCTTTCTGCAATGGAGTATCACAACCAGCCAGGACAGAGATGAATTTACCTGTTTGCAAGGGAGATATTTTACAAATAAATTTGGCCATGAGCATGAACTCTTTTCTTTGACAAACCAATCCTCATTACCATGGTCACCAGTTTACCAAAAAAGAAAAAAAAATTTAAAAAAAAAAAAAAATCAATCTTTTATCTAGATCATTGCAACTTGCCCACTGCAGGAATACTTTACTGGATATCAACTGAGGGTCACTGACCACTTAAATCATAAGATATCACTGCTGTTCTGATCCCTAAACAGATTGCTCAAACTTGAAAGTGATAAACAGCAAACCAACAGGTCCATTCTGAACATTTGGATACTTTCAATTTGTACTTAAATTAATATTTTTAGATTTGCAATTAAGGTGCAGATTCAGAGACTTCTGGGAGCTGTTCAGAGAGCACACATTGGGAATTTTATGCCCAAAAAATTAATATAAATCAAACTCAAAGATTCTACTCTACCAAAATAACTTAAAATCACTCTTGTTAATAGTTGATTAGCCATACCAGCTAGACGAGGCAATGCACTTATTACACTGGAGAGCTGAGCTGCCTAAAAGCAGAAATCAAAATCTCAAGGATTTAAAGATGCAGAGCACTGGGGAAGCCATTTGACCAGTACTCAGTCATCCACTCAGATTACATGATAAGTGGCTTATAAGGAATGATTCAAGTGTCAGAAATGTGTCATGTGCTATCATGGGATGCTATTTAATATGTATATCACTTTTGTCACTTCAGTTCATTGTCTAAGAAAAGGAAAAACCTAGTGGGATGTAGTAAAATGGCAATGGTATATTTATGTAAATGCATCCTTCCCATAAAGCTTCTCCTCAAAGATGAATTACAGTTCATCCCCAACTTGAGACAAATTATGAAATATCAGAATATTTTACAGTTAGGCAATTATTTTCACCTGTAAGAACCCAATCTAAAAGGATGATGAGGGGAGAGCTCCGGGACAGGGTTTCCTTAAGTAAATACATCCCATATTTCTGTAGAGAAAAAATTCACATTGAAGAGTTCTATATTAGTATAGAATCATGAAAAAAATTGTAAAACTATACTGGTATGTTAATGGACTACATCTTCAAAATAGGAGCCAGATTTATATTTCTTCTTATGAAATGTAACAAGTCCTTTCAGATTCTTTCTGAAGTGAAAAGAATTAATGTTCATTTCTGGAAGTGTGAGAAATTATGCTTTATCTGTAAATATAATATCTTTACAGATTCTAGTGTGAAATTAATACATCACCACTACATAAAATGTATAATTCATGTACTGATACCCAGTCAGATGTAGCAGCCATGAAAACTGAGGCGTCTACAAATCATCAGCATACATCTGCAAAACAAGTGATGGCAACAATACTCTAAAGGTGGACTATGTGGGGTTTTTTTAAGTACAAAATTTTCACTGCATCTACCGGTTACCTCTCCAAGTTAGGATTCAAAAATTGAAATAATACTTAGAAAATAAAATAAGTTTGTTTGTTTGTTTGTTTAAAATCATTATCATGTATAAATAGGAAGTGCATTAGTTGTTTTGGACTCTAGAAGATAAACACCTATATACCATGAATATAATTATGGCACAAGCTCTAGGAAAATAGTAGGGGCATATATTGAAACAATGATATAGCTTGTAAGTGTTGCTGAGAGCAGAATTTGGGAAATACAGTGAGCAAATCAGAAGCTAGTGACACACAACATAGGCAGACCCTCACAAACTCCCATTTACTTTGAGTCTTTCTCTGTTGTGGACCAGAGTGTGAAGGATCCACCCCTGCACATCCAAAAGGTCACAGATCTCTGATAAAGGCACCATGAGCAGATTGCAGGGGACACCATGGAACGTACAACATGTACTACAGACCTGAATAAACATGTAACATTGTAGATTAAAGTGTCAGTAAGTTAAACAATGAAGAGCTAGATACCCTGAATATAAATTTATATACCGAGAAACAAAAAAAAAAAAAAAAAAATCCCAAACAAGCCAGAATCTGTACAACATATTTACTGGAAGAAAGAACTGAGTGGATTTGAGAGTGTGCATAATAGGTGCTCAGTGTCTGATGTAGTGGCTATCACAGCCACAGAGTGAGAATGAGGCAACAAAAATGCCATGCATCTGCCATGGCTGGAGTGCCAGAGTATAGGGGTCACAGCAGGAAAAGCCAATGCAAAATGCCTCATTTCTGTAGCTCTATACAGGGATCTCTTTCACATTTCAGCTCAGTACCACTGGCCCCACATAACCAAAATATGGCCTAAAAAACTATTGACTTCGTTGGCTGAATCTCAGAGTATTCCACCAAAGCATTCCTACTCATCCTTAGGGGAAAATGCTGACAGGATTTGCAGGACCTTGCAGAGAAGCCACAGGAGACAGAGGATTCATTCTCCTCTCAATCATCCAAGGCTATACAAAAAAACCCCTCTCTCCCACTGAGCCTGATCCTGCTTTGCTGCCAGCTGCCAGTCACTGTTGTAATGGCTTCAAGCAGCCCTAAAGCCCATTAGCCACTCCCTGGCGAGAAACAGGACATTTCCAAAGCACCCCGAAGGTGCTGCAGCCCCAAGCTGTCAGCACAGCCTCTACAGACACGGGCAGAGAAATGAGGGAGGTGAGCTTTCACTAGGGATTGCCGCAGAAGTTGGATGGCTCCAGGGTACTCGAGGCATAAAAGACAGCCTTTGCGTCACCTTCATATGCAGCCACAAATGAGGGTCTGGCTCTTTGCACGGGACTGAAACATGAAAAGAATCTTTTAAAAGGATACAAGAGCAAAGAAGCATTTTGTACTGGCTAGTACTGTTTTCCCTGCTGTGATCTCTGCACATTGGCATGCTGGCCTTGACAGATGCAAAGCATTTTTTGTTCCTTCACTCTCATTTTGCAGTGGTGGCACAACTACAAGAAACACTGTGAATCCATTAATCAATTACTCTCAAGTATCCAACTCCTCCTCAGACCAAACAGATGTCCCACAAACTTGTCACTGCAAGTCTCAGGGTGCCTTTGTGAAAAAAGTCGTTCAGTTGGCTTTAGTTATATTAAATAATTAGCAGCAGAAGGTACATGTAAGCTTTGGGGAACAAGCAGAACTTGGTATCATGGAATTATAGAATGTTTTGGGTTGGAAGGGACCTTAAAAATTCTCTTGTTCCAATTCTCCTGCCTTGGGGGCAGGGGTACCTTCCACTGGATCAGGTTGCTCAGGTAGGTCTCCATCCAACCTGGTCTTAAACACTTCCAGGGATGGGGTATCCACAATTTCTCTGGGCAACCTGTCCCAGTGCCTCACCACCCTCTGAGTAAAGAACTTCTTCCTAATATCTTATCTAAATTTCCCCTCTTTTAATTTAATTTTGTTTGCCCCTACACCTCTCATGTTGGAACACACTGTTCCAGAATTTTACTTCATTGACAACTAAAAATGTCCTTCTAGTTTCCAAATTTACTTGTATTTATGATTGCTTTATACTCATTTGTCCTTTTGCCAACACTGCTCTTTAGCTTCAGCACTTCTTTTGCTTCCTCAGTCATTTCCCATACACGAGCTTGCAACTTATTAGTCTCCAAATGCATGACCTTGCACCACACAGCAGTGAATTCCATCTGATTTTGACTACTCCAGGCCCCAAGTTCATCCACTTATTCCTAGCTGACAGGCTGCTCCTATTCAGAGTTCATTCATCTGTATATTTCACACATATATATATCTCCTTTATCAGGAAAATTATATCAACAAAAATACCACAAATACTTGTCAGAAGACCAGTCCTTAAAAATCATACTGTAACCTAGTCCTTCAACTAAAATTTTCCAGTGTCTCCTGTAGTTCTCAAACCTACACATGATTCTTTACTTGCTTTGCAACTTTCTTTCTGATGAGCATTAGCCCTAATTTCCCTAGGAGATGCCAGATCACATACACAGCTACAGTCCAGCTAGAGGAGTTCAATTGCATTTTCCTATATAGAAAATGAGTTATCTTATCAACGATGTCCTTATGGATTTATCCTCAATGTATTCCATCAAATCAGCGCTGAGTAGTGGCCAAAAGGACAAGTTGCTGAAAGATTGTTTGCAGAAGTGCCAGGTGCTGTATATTTTATCCAGCACAGTTCACCTTCAGTGCTCATAACCAAACCTCTATCAGTGGCTAATGTGACATCAGTGCCAATGTTTGCCCCTACTGGGATGAACCAAATTCCATCATCACTTGGACCTGAGTATCCCTGTTTATCTCAGCAGCTACTCAGGGGCACAGAACCTTCCCCATTTTTAGATTCATGTTGTACCAAGGTGCAGCATATTCTGTAGTAGCCTATGGTAGAAAGTCGCACCTTTAGCAGTAAGTGCCAAAAAGAACAGAAAGTTCAGTCAGGGAAGGGGTAAGGCAAAAATATGATCTCCCAGGCTCATGACATTCATGAAAAACTGAGCCAATAAACACAGAGTTTCACATCATCATGATGGCACTGGTGTGCAGAGCTCCTGAACTATGCCAGTATGATTTGTATCACAGACTTCTACAGAAGCTGGGGGCAACACAACAGAAATTGAATAGATTGAAAAACTTTCTCTATTTTAGCAATTCCCTAAAGCCTATTAGTCTACAGTTACTCTGCACATGGCTTTATTCATAAGACCTAATGATGAAAGCATTCAAACTATATTAGCAGAGTTCTGTGAAAGCTCAGCTCATCCGTAAACACCAAAGCATCGTGTGCTTTCACCTTAGCAGTACATCCTGCTAAGCAGTAAATAAATGTGCCACTCCACAAACTATGCTCTGTGAGGGTGGCTGCTGCTCCACATGCAACCCCCAACATTGGGTTCATTAATTTAAAATGAAAGTTAGAGTAATTCAAGTTTTATCCTTTAAGAGGAATCAGTTAAAGTCATACAGAATTCATGCTTTGGAAGGGAGCAATGTATTTATGTCACATTGCCTACTACTAAGTATTTGCAAGTGAGCATATAAATGTAAAAAAGGAATATCACATTCATTTTGGTAGGTTTATATTTGTTCATGCTCCCCGCATGGCAGAAGAATTTGTCAGCTCCCTCTCAGAAATATATAGAAACATTTGTTTTAACTTGTTTGAAACAAACCTAGTAAGAAATTTTCTAAAGGCATGGCTCCGTCCTTTTCAGTCTGCTTACAACAGAAAATGAGAGCTAACTGTACCTGAAAGAGGAGCACAGCTTTAACCTCTAGCAGCATTGGAGGGTTTGACAAACAACTTCTCAGTCATAAAACAGTAAATATTGATTTATATTTCAGAGCCAAGATGAACAAAAGACCACAGACAGACAACTTCCAGAATACACTCATTACATAGAAATGTAAGACATTAGTCAAGTACTCCAAATCTTCCTCTCAAAATTGGTGATGTTTTTTAGTCTTACTTCATATGGAATACCCTAAGATATTAAACTACTGAAAGGTTTCTGAGAATCAACAGCAGGGTGAAGAACAGATGTTATTGATGCTGCCATTAGTGAAAGGTGGGGAGAAATTAAGTCACTACTCACTTCCTTTGGCAGCAGCCAGGCTGACAGGCACTCCCTGGCCATCCACCCAGCACAGCTACTGTTGGACACACCACAGCACAGACCTTCTTTCCTGGCTGCTGAGCAGAAAAGGCACAGAAAGGACTTTGGACATCTGGGAACTCTGCACTGCAGGAAGAGTTTTAGGAAAATAGAAACTGGTCAAGACACAAGATAAATTACCAGGGATGTAGAAATGTGAAAGTATTACAGAAGAAAAAGGAAAAACAAGTAGGGCTGTTTTAAGGGAGACACAAGAGACAGAAGTAGTTGAGGTTGTTAGACAGGAGAAACTCGGCATAAATTTGCATGATATCTGTCTTTGTGAAGACTTTTTTTCAGAGAACAATTTTGTAAGAGCCAAAATGAAGAATGCTGCATGGAATCCAGTGACTTAGTCCAAAGGAATTAATTGAAAACTGCAGATGCTCTTTGTTTCTCAAAATTTTTGTTTGTGTTTGTAGGTTTATTTGTATTCCAAATGTGCAAGGAGTTTTATTTCAAAGTACTTGTATTTCTGAAAAAAAAACATTAATTTTAAAAGATTAATTTAAAAGATAACACAGCAGAGGCATTTATATGCAGTGCATACTGTGAGAAACCTTAAACCCTAACAATGTGAACAATAATTGAATGAAAAAAACAGTATCAAAACACTAAACAAAAATCTGACAAGTTGGATGAGAAACATCAAACTATATATTGACTTCTTTTTCTATCTTGCCAGTAAAAATAAAATCAAAAGTAGAAAGAAAGGAAAAAAGCCCCACAGTTATCAGAACAAATAAGGGCTCTGTTTATCCTGTCTCAGCACAAAAGAACACAAGAAATGTCAGAATAGAAGAGTGCATTTTGACCCATCACAAGCAATATCTTGCTTTCTAATACTTCATGCTGCTTCAAGGGAAATATTCTATGGCATTCTCCTTCATTGTACAAACTATGTGATGGAGAGATGAAGAAATTTCCTCTGTGAGTCCAGATAGCCATCCATTTTAATGCCAAATCATGAGGCTGCTAGTGAAATTCCAGTTTTTATTCTTGTCTGTGCAAGTTATTAAAGCTTTTTAGATACTATCAACTATCTGCTTTAAGAATGTCCCAATAATAGTAAATTACAGTGGTTAAATTTTTTTGTATATACTCATCACAATCAGTGGGATAAAGACCATCAGTACATTTAAGAGGTAAAACTCTCTGCAGCACTGGACTGGTGTGGAGATGGTTTCACTGAGAACAGCATGAACATGGTTTCATTCCAGACTGAGAACACTCTCCTCCGATTTACAATAGATAATGTGCTGAGTGCATAATACAGAAAATGTACAACGATTTCTTAAGAAATCATTGGCACCTTAATTGTGTTATAAAAATCAATAGTTTATCATTTAATGGATTTACTGGACAGAGAAAAGTGGTTATGCTATTTAAAGCTCCCACCAGTCATCCAGAGGCTGTTTTTCTTTAATCCTATTCAAAAATTCTCTAAATCAAAGAAGCACGACCAAACTATAAAAGGCATTAGACAAAATCTCCTTCTACACAGCAAAGCTGAAATGAAACAATCAATAGATTGGTATAGTTTGGGGTGTTTGAAGTCTGCAATTCCTGTAAAGCACAATAGCAGGTGCAAAAAGAATGTTTGCCACTCTAACATAACTTGCCAAACTTAAGCCCAGGTTGCTCCAATACTAAAGCAAAGCATGGGAGGTTTTCACTTTTCCTATACACTTTCCTTGTTGTTACCTAGTTTTAATGAACTATCCTGAAGCAATGAAGGGCGTTGGCACATACACTGCATAAAGCTGATGGATCTTACCGTTACAGAACTTCACTGCCTTTCTCCAGATGTTACATTTATTTTATCTGTAAACAGATTCCAGTTGTCTCAAATTAAACCAAACAAAGCAAAAAAAGAGGAACAAATTAATAATCTTGTTAGCCCTGTGCTGGTTGTCTTTCTACATCCATGAATGCTGGCTAGCTAGTTTGGCATCCACATTAAATACTTCTTCATTATTTTAAGGGTTTTAATGCCTGCTCTGAACTGAAAAGTGGCCAATTGGTCACGTGGGTGGATTCCTATAAAGCCTGACAAGACATAAGCAGCCAATTTTCCAGTTTCAAGTATTACTGTCTGAGGACTCAATGCCTTCTGGAGTGGTGCAACACATTTATTTTACAGAAAGACTATGATTTTTTTCATGTTCTGTCAACAGAATTAGACTGGTGATAGTGGATTTCTTTGCTCTCAACTCACCATTGTCCAGTGTGATGCAAAGAATAGAAAGATGCAGAAGGAATGCCTCAACAGCTTTCTCATCCCTGCTACAGCTATGTCTATCCCCTTAAGTCCCTTTGTCCATGACCCTCCTGGAGTCCCCTTCCACGTTTGAGCACCAGGACTACATATCAGTGAGAGGAAACTTGGTGAAAGTCTCTTGGAAGTTCACACCACTGAAACTGGCCCAACTGTGTTTCATCACAACTATCCACAATCCTCAAACAAGGATTATTATGGAATCTCTACTGATGAAACATCTGTGGGGCTTCGGAAAATAGGTTGCGAACCAATTCTCAATTTTTACATATTTACCCAAGAACCATCTTCTCCAAATGCTGTTTTCCTAATCAAAAGTGTTACTCCATCTTTCTAAAAGAAAAGCCTTAAGCTGATGGAGAGATTTTATGCATCTCTCACAGAAATTATTTTGTTCTAGAAGATCAAACAGACAGTCATGCTAACTAATGAATTCCCCTTTTTTATTTATTTGAACAGTATTTCAATCAAAAGACCAAGGTACAAATAAAAATGAGACTAAATTCAGAGTTTGTTTATACGGCTGAAGGAGGAGAAGGCATTCTGCTGGAAATTGTTCAGAGAGCCACAAACAGTAGTGGATACAATGGTGACCACACAGTTAAATTACCCTGTGTGATGTAATCTTGGCAAACATACTCCTGAGAAGGTCACTGGCTGAGGAGTAATGCCCCAAGGAAATGGAGAGTGGCCTGGCAGTGGGGCAAGCATGCCTTGGCTCCATGGCAGCTGTTACCAAGTGAAGGCTGAGCAGGCAACAACTCACATTGAGTCTCCCCCACATATCAAGAATGGCAAGAAGGAACTACAGAAAATTTCATAGGATGCCTGGGTGTCTTCTTTTTTACCTTAATTTGTACTATATATAGATCTCAAGACATAACATGGCATTTTACAAAATACAGTATGAACTATAATGAGAAGGCATCTCCAGACTACACAAACTGACAGTCTAAAAAAGCACAAAATAAACCAATTCAGAACAATACTGTACAGAACAGACTCACAACTGGTCATTAGTGCTGAAATGGAGCTTTACACAGAGGGAAGGGAGGCCACTTGCCATATTTGAACTGGTAGACAGCTCCAAGTGTGAGCAATGATATGTAATAAAGCAAAGTCAGGAAAGGATGAAGGAAATTACAAAACTCTTCCTATTGATATAAACCCAAGCCATGTCAGTAGGGGTCCTTCAAAAATATCTGGGTTTAATATCACACATCAGATATCTAGTGCACATTGAATATTCTCCTAAATTAGATCAATTCATTTCCCAGCATGATGCTACTAACTTCTCAGTATTTTAATTTAAAGCAGGAGACCTAACCACACCTTATGCTTAGGTCATTTATGAGAAGTAGAAGCAGAAGTAGAAGAAGAAGTAGACACAGTAGAAATCTCTTCACTGAAATACGTGCTAACACGTAAAGGGTGAAGATAAATGTATATGAGTTCTCACAGTTTTTCCCAAATTGTTACCGAAGCACTTGCTGAACACTCATCAGCCTTTGCAGGGCTTTAGCAGATGAACACTGCACAGAGGCTTCAAATATTTAGCCAAAGAAAAGTGCAAAACCCAGCAGCTCAGGTACCAACAGCAGCCAATCTACAGACACAACCTCAAAGAAGTCATTCTAACATCTTGATTGTCGCATCATTAGATTTACAGCGTTTCCCACATCACCATAATTCCAAAATAGACCATGGAAGTACAATGTGGTCAGGCCATGCATGGACCAAAATTAACTGCACAACGTTCCTTGATAGTCTTACATTACCTGCAATTTTTGAGTCACAAGATATGGGGGGTTTTCTGTAAAAGCAGAAGAAACAGAAAAAAGAAAGTCCCCTCACAGTATGTCTAAAACCAATTTCCGGTGGCAGCTGGCAAAGGGGACTTGGGCAGCCCAGTTTTGAGCAGGCAGGTAGCTCCTTACACCTTACACTCACAGATGGCTGCTATACCATTACAACTTTGGTTCTTCAGTCTCAATCTCAGTTTTTAACTGGAATTTCTAAACTACTCAGGCCTTAGCATAACTCCTGTCACAAAGGATGCAAGGTTTTTAGATACAGTGTTATATGTAATTAATTGCAAGATGACTTCAGGTCAAACCACATGTAACGAACTATGTAGTTTCTGTTGGCTACAGAACTCCACAATAGTTTTTTAACCTTTCTTTTGCTATCATCATCTCTCTTCTGTCCTTGTTCTATTAACTGCTTTTATTTAATAACCTGTAGCTCTGCTTTAGTATTATTGTTTTCCTTATCTCCAATACCCAAGAACTCTAATCAGTGTAATCCAGTGTATGATAAAACTACACTGGATTTCTTTGAAAATCCTAAGGTAAAATGAGAAAGCTAAATACATCCTAAAATTGATTTAACTCATTCACTGCCTTGGCAAAATCAGGATGGTACCTTTCAGGAGGAAAAGCGAAGAAGGTGAGCAGAGCGGTGGTGGGCTGCGCTCAGCTCCCATCAGTGGCTCAGCCCTTCCAGTTCATGTATTTCATTATGCCGTGATGGCTTACAAGGTTCTTAATAATTCCTCTTCGTAGAAACATTAAGACACACTTTGAGGAAGAAAACGGTATTCCAGTACTTTTCTGTGAAAAGGCTACAAAAGTTTCATGAAGAAATGCTGTGATCAAAAAAGCAGTCACTTCAAGGGAAGATCTTCTTTGACTAATATCTCATTATAAAACCCCAGATAAAACTGGTTCCCCATAACCTTGTTCCCAGAGGTTTTTGAAGCCATCAGGAGGTGTTTGCTTGTACTTGCCAGTGATGTTAAACTAATGGGACCGTCCTTCTAGCTTCCTTCTCCTAGGGAAAAATGCCAGCCCGACGAGGCCATTGTAATTCCGTAAAAACCAAGGACTTTGATGTGGCTGCTGTAGCTCATCCTTCATCTCTCTCAAGAAAAAAAAAAAAAAAAAAAAAAATCCCCACCGAAAGAAAACAAACAAAACACTTTAGAGAATGAAGCCTTAAAGGGTAAATGGCAACTGTATTTCATGAGTTGAGATGTCAGCGACATTTGCACTTGAGACACGTGCACGGGCCCTGGGTGACACGGCGTCAATTTCACACGCTCGGGGCACTGGTTAGGGGCCAGCTCAGGCTCCGCGACAGCCCCGGGCAGGTGTGAGTGACTCGGTGCGGGGCCGGGGACGGCGGACAGCGCACCCCGCCGCACCCCGGCACCCCCCGGTCGCCTGAGGGGCCGCCGCCGGTGCCCCGAGCTGCTACCGGCCCTCAGGGGCCGCCCTGCCCCGCCCCGCGCCGCCATCTTCAACGGCCCCGCCGCTCTCACACAGGTGAGCTCCGCGGGGACGAACCTCCCCGGGCTCGGCGGCCGCGGCCCCGTCCGCAACCGCGACCCTGACCGCAGTCGCGACCCGGCTCCCGATCCTGCCCCTGACCGCAATCCCGACTCTGACCCCGACCCTGACCGCGATCCCGACCCTGACCCCAATCCCGACCCTGACCCCAATCCCGACCTTGACCCCGACCCTGACCGCGATCCCGACCCTGACCCCGTGCCGACCCTGACCGCGCTCCCGATCCCGACCCCAGTCCCGCTCCCGGTCCCCGCTCTGCCGGGGGGCCGCGGCCGTGCCGCTGTAGCGGCGCAGGGAAGTGGGGCCGCCGGTGATCGTGGGACTTCTGTCAAAGCGTTTTGCGGTCCAGTTTTTATAACGCGAAAGTCTCGATTTTAAGTTATTTTTCTCCCTCATTCTGCGCGTTGTGCATAAAGGCTGTGCCGTTCCCGCGTTGTAGCATCAGTAGTCTTGCTATAGCTTATTAATGGTCTTTTCGCCCATTTATTATGCTAACTTGTGTTTTGAGAAAATATATAGCGGTGTTACAAACTCAGCTTTAAATATTTAATATGTGGAATTCATTTGTCTGGGAGATACTAAAACCCTTCATCAGTGATGAACTGCTTTCCCTGGCGTGTCCTAGCCACCATAAATCAGCTCTGGCTCTGGGCCCGTGATGGTGAGTTATATGTATGAGCAGTCTTGGGTCTGAGCCTGTGTGCCCTGCCAAAAATAGTGCATTCGTGTCATTTTTCAGTGCAAATTAGTAGTATGTGCAAATTCACTTTATTTTGCTTCACAGTTTTGACTTTGGAATAAAAAATCTTAAATAAACGCAGCTTTTTCAACACTGGGATATTGATCAGAAACATGTATTCATATACTTATACAAATAGTGCCTTTTAAGACAAGAGACTAACCATGAGTATGAAGGGTTTTAGGTCTGTGTGAGCCTGTCGCTCCTGGATTTAGAACAGTGCTTAGTACTAACTAGATTAAGAAAACATGAAGGTCTGTTTGCATTTGCTGTTTGTGAAATACTGTTTGCTTGTTACTTTCACAGGACCAATTGTTGGAATCCTGGGGCTACGTAAACACCAAATATTATTGAAATATACATAAGAAGCTGTCATAGGATGAAGATATTTTTGCAGAGTCCTCAGTGGCTTGTGTGAATGGAAGGAATAAGGGGCACTTTGGGCACTGCTGCTTTATTATCGATGTAAGAAACATGGTGAAACTAATGATCAAAGTCACTGCACAAACCAAGGCATCACAAGGTAAATCCTGATAGGAATCTATTCAAAGATAAATATTGGTCATTGTTGCTTAACTTTATAAATTGCATTCTTAATTGTTTGTCATTGCCTGACACTTTAAGCCTGTATTTCCAGTTGGACAGACATATTAAAGTACATGGTTCAGGGCAATAAAAAAATAAGTTTGATCTGTGACTGAAAAATGAGAAAACTACTAGTTTATGGCATTCTACAAAGATGTCATAAAATACCTATTTATTTGATAACTGTGCAAAAAATTGAGGACTTGCATTTCAAATTGCTGTTGATTTTTTTAAAATAGTCCCTGTGGATTTTAAGTAGTCTTGATTTTTAGAATTTCCAGGGAGACTGGGAAGAAGAAAGATGGAAAGAGGAAAAATAGTGCAACTATCAATTTTCCAGACCGTTCTTGCTTTTAAGAATAGCTTACTATAATAAAAGACAATAATACTTGATGCATAATGAAAGCACTCTTTAACATTGCCTCAGTAATTACACGACAAATATGTCATTCACTTAATGTTTTTAGTAGCTACCAATCTTAATAGCAAAATAATTTCTCATCTTCATTCATAGTAATGAAATTTGATAAGTTATAGTTAAGCAATATATGAGCAAAGATGTATTGCAATGTCACTTGCTGTATTTTTTCTGCCTTTATGAAAGGCAAAGTGACATTTCGCTGATTTCACAGACGTGTTTACAGTGGTCAGCTTTGTAGTATGAATGGCTTGTCCAAACACAAATGTTTATAAACTTGGGGTCTGGTTCACCTTTCCCTGAAGTTAGGAAGAACCACCTGATTTTGAATTTGGTACCTTCAACAGTCATCAGTTGTCTGAGTCTACATAAAACACGTTCTGGAAATTAGCAAATAACCTTGCTTGCCCGTATATATACCGGTTAAAACACAACTGCATTGATGACAATTTTTAAGTCAGAATATTAGTAGTAGTCCCTGAAAGAGATGAGTTACTCTTTTCAGTCTTAGAACTTAAAACATTTTTTACAGTGACTCTTAGATCAGAATTCCTCACATTTATTTAGTCCTAATATTTTTCCTGAGATGCAATAAGACAAAACAGAACTACAAAATATGTGAGGGCTATGCTAGGTGCATGATGCTTGGCAAATCTGGTACTGATTTTTAAAGCAAAAGTAAGTTAAAGTGCTTTGCCCCAGGGAAAAAGCAGTGTTTCCCTTTGCATCTCCCTCACTTAATAATAAATAAGAACTGGGCGATGGTGAAATCCTCAGTGCTGGAATGACATGTGCCTCAGAGTGTGAGTTACAGGGATACACTCACCATAAATATGTCCTGCAGGAGGGCTTGGCTCCTGCCTTTCATTCACTTCAGGTCCTTCACGTTTTGCTCTGGCAAAGGGAATCAAAACAGTAGGTCACTGAGATTAGTTTTACCGTGCCACTACTTCTCACTGGGACATGAATCATGCAATTTCAAGTAGTTCTGCCTTGTTTGAAGGCTGTAGATAACAACAAAGAGAGGGCTGCAGACAGAAAAGTGAACAGGGATTTCAGAAATAAGTGATCTTTATGTTAAGTGAATATAGAGAGAGGAGGAAGAAATAATACACTTGCTTGAGAAGTGAATTCTTTAAAAGGTGTTTCTAAAATGTCTAGTTCACAATTAAGTGGTTCAGTATAACTCTAAATGTAATTTTTTTTAATTATGCAAGCATGTGAAAAATTTGTATAGAAAATGGTCTAAGACATAGAGTAATGCAACAGGTGTTTTAGAAGTGCAGTGACAGTATTAGTTTAATTTGGTCAAAATATTAATTACAAGTTTTGATAGGCCTGTTACAAATGCTGTGGTTGCTAAGTTTCATTTTCATTATAAATGAAAAATTTAAAATTAATTAATATTTCTGGCAACAGCATAACTTTATGATATCTGATTTTTTTTTCCATTTTTATTTATTTAGAGACAATTTTAGATTTAATTGCTGCTGATTCAAATAATTGTGGGTAAATATCAATAGATTTCATCATGTTTTCATAAATGAATGATAATTTACTTTTTCAAAGAGAACGCTGCCCTAATCCTTTAAATGGATTCCTTCTTCATGAACTCATGCATATTTTCATTGAATTTCTAGTTCATTTGCAGTCATACATATTTTTGTAATTTTTTTAAACTTTGTACTTTCTGGTAGTGAGAGCTGAACTATTCATTATGAGAAACAGTATTAGTAATCACCTGGTCAGTGTATTGTTTCTACTTGTTAAGAAACTGGTTGCAGTCTCAAAAAATATCCAGTAATTACAAATAAATTAATTCTTAAGTTGTTTCTGCCTGAACACAAACAGAACAAAGTATATCAAATAAAAGCGAAGCAGAGCCTTGTGAAAGGATTTTTCTGTGAGTTGAGGAGCACTTTCAGTTCTCAGTGAAGGTGCTTGTTGTCTCCTGTGGCTGAGTCTCCCTGTCTTTGGAGAGTGACAACTTCCTTTTATGTTCAGGGTCTCTTCACTATCTGTTGACTTCAGGTGAGCTCACAGACACTTAGTGTGATCAAAGAGGAGCGTGGGAGGCTTCCAGTATCAGTCCCTTCCCTTTCCACTGTTCTGATTCTATAACTGCAGAAATCTCCTAATTCACAGTGACTTGAGCAGCCCTCAAATAACTGAAGTGCTTGGTTTGAGTCTTAGAGTAATCATTCTCAAAGAAGAATGCTGATGTGAAAGAAGGTAACTTGGCTCAGAAGTCTCTGCCAAATACCTCTAGATGGAGAGGTTTCTATTGCAGCTGTTCCATGTTTCCCTTTTTCTATATTGAATGTTAAGCTCCTCTGTAATGGATTCTTATGTTTTCCAGTGGGCACTTGATAACAAAGAATAATTTTAAAATATGTATTGAAGATGATTTTTAAGCATTTTTAAAGAATGAGAAAGTCTTCATTGATTAAAAATAAGAACTGACATAAAATTACTAGTTTTACATGGAATATAAAAAGAGGCATCCCTGCGTACTTGATACACAAAGAGAAGATTTTCCAAGACAGTGTCAATATTAATACTATTTTGGTCTTAATTCTTTTGCAGTAGCACTCTGATGCAGTTGATACACATTTATACTCAGAAAAGTATTTTATAATAGTATTCACGTATTTTAAAATATGGCTGGAGTGTCATTATAGGATTTTTTTCACATTAAATTCTATATAAAGTTGTTTGTTTTTCAGCATAGCTTGCAAGTGTCTTTACTGATTGAGAAGCTAACATTATTTTCTGCTTATGAAAGCTGGAAAAATGTTCAAGACTCACTATCAGGTAAAACAGATATCACTTTGTATTTTAGCCATTTTTATTTCACCTCTGAAAGAGCTTGATTAAAATAGCTTATGCTGAGAGGCAAAAAGTCCAGCTACAGGAGTGTTTTGGAGTGTTTCATTACTCAGTATTTTTACAGAAGTGTTATGAATTACTGGGTAGCAGCTGATGTTGTCAGGTCTAGAATGGGCACCAACATGGGTTTGCCAATGACTTGTTCTTTACAGGGAAGGGAAGGCACATCTGCTTCCACACAGCCATGAAAGGAGTCCCAGCTCCTAAGGTGTAGTCCGAAAAACGGGTCAGCTTATTCTTTTGGTGCAGCTCGAGGTAGTGACAACTGCAGTCAAATCATTTGGAGCTTCATTATCCCTTTTACTCTTTCCTGACCTCCCTTTTCACCAGACTTTGCCTCCCTTTCTCTGCACTACTCCCATCCCAAGAGCACAACCCATCCGAACTACTTTTTCCCTGCTGGTCCCAGATGTGCTACTTCTGTACCCAAAACTGGTATTTCTGATCATCCATTAAAAGTTTAAAAAACATTGTAAGTGCAGTTTATGGAATGCAGTTCTGAATCCCCTTAGAACTTACTAAGTCCAGTCACTGGGATCAGCCATGTGGCTGGAGCTGCCAGGTATGTGTGGGCAGAGCAAAATACCTAATTCACATACAGTGCAGAGTTGATGTGCTCTGAAAAACTAATCTGAGGAGCATTTCTTTTGCTTGCCCCTCTTGCTCATTCTGACTTGCGTGCAATTGCTTGGGCAGCTGAGCATAAAGAGAATTGGGGAGTGCAGATAGCTAGAAATGAGAAGGGAATGGCAGAGTTGTAATGATTGATTAGGTCAACCATGCTGCTGAAAAATGCTTAGCAAACTGTAGGCTGAGTACATCAGATGTCACAAAAAACACAACATCAAATGGGAAAAGTATAGAAGCAAGTAATTCCCTAAGCAGAAAGCATAAAGCCAACCTCCCCAACAGCCTGTGTGTAGATTCCTTGATGTCTAATAGGGCACATGCTCTGTGGCAGTTTTCTGACAGGGGCATCCATAATAATCTTTTTCCAGTAATAAATCTCTGATGCCTCATGAAGGCTGCAGCCCTTACCTTTTCATGGTCATACTGGCTGGAGCAGATCTACTACCAGGCCGCTTAAGTTGGCACAGGAAAGATAGCAAATTTTTGTTTGGTCAAATCAGGTTGGAATTTGGTAACTAGTAGAAAAGTTACTGGGAAATATGTAGGCAGAGTCATTCACATATGTAGACAAATGGTGTAAACTTCATTTCAGTTGGAAATCAGACAAAACATCCAATCTCCAACACCTTTTACTTTTTAGTAGTATTTTTTAAAACTCACTTCATTTGGTGAATTGTAGAAATAAATCATATCCAAATATAAATCAGTAATCTCCTGCATGGTTTTAGAATATTTACAATAATTTTACTTTTTAGAGAATTACATTGTAAATAAAATAATTTTAAATACTCCATGGTATTCCCTCAATTTTATCTTTTGATCCTCTAGTAAAGCCAAGTATTGACCGCATGAATTGATATGTTATAATAGTCTAGGAGCTGTTATTGATAATCTGCTGTCTGACTGCTCAGAAATAGTGACTGTGGTAACAGCATGATACAGAGAGGGATTCTTATGTTCTCATCTTGACCATTGATAATTTGGTGCTAAGCATTTGGTTGGATGATGTATCCTTAAACCATTTTATCGTAGGGTGGCCAGTTTGTCGAAATATTCAGTGCTCAAGGCAAAAACCCAGGAGCAAACTGGAAGATTCTTGGCAATCCATCAGCTATATCAAGAGTAAGTTTTTAAAGAAATCTATAAAACCTAGCGTATAAACCAGAAAAATGTGAATGAGGCTTAAAATTAGAAGGTAATGAGGGCTTTGACCTGACAGTGGAGTTGTCACTTGCAGTTCTGTCATTATGACAGACTAAATGACTACTTAAATTAGTTCTATATGCCTGCTTGCAGACTGAGTTGGTCACAGTGTAATTTTACAGTTTAAATATTTAGAAAGTAATTTTGATACTCTGGTAACTTACGAATTGAGCTTTGCTCACTGAGTCGTGAGTCCTGTTTGTCAGCATTATTTGTTAATGAAACAAATGTAAAGGACATATTTGTATGGATTATATTGTTGCCATGAAATTTGAACCAGTCATATTTGCAGTGTCATCTGCATTTTCTGATTTAAAAAAAATAGCTTTGCATGTTAATAGCATGGTTGATTGTCAGGAGGAGAATTCTTTCAGGATGGTTATGTTTATTTGTTGTTCCTTTTTGTAGGAGTATGACAAAGAACTAAAAAGCTTTGTTTTTGTACTTCAAGGAAACAGTCTAACCAACAAAATAAAGCTACCAAAGGAAACTGGACAAACTTGTGAGTCAAAGAATTAAATGTCTGTGATGTTGTTCTGATTATTACATCAGTCATATTGGCATGTAAAACTTATATTATTATTCTTCCTTAGTTCATGCATAATTCAGCATAGGAGAAGTTGTTTTTTCATTAACTTTTTAGCAAATTAGTTACAAATAAGTAAAACTTATAGAAATGCCATATTAGAGTAGGTGCTGTAGGGAAGATCTTAGATATTGTCGTGGTGCCTGATCCTGCTACAAACCAACATCTGATAAATAACCTCTGACCCCATTCAGCACTTACTAAAGTCAGTAATTCTACTGGCATTAGTGAATGTGAAAACAGTTCCTGTCCCCTTTCTCATTGTAAGTTTTAAAGAATTTTTGCTTTTGTGTATCAAACAAGCACTAGCACTACAGGAAAGTTATACCCAAATTTCAGCTGTGTTTATGTAATCAGTGTTCAAGGGTAGTATGGAGTATTTTCCCAGGTTGTCTATTGCACCGCAATAAACTGCAATGCAAGCAGTCTGCAATACAGCAATCACCATGTGCCTTAAACTCCATGACAGGATGTTGTACCTTATAAGGCTTCCAGGAGTGAATTGAGCTGGTTTAGAATTACTGCTTGCATTTAAAGAAAAATTGAAATGCTAATTTTAAACAAATGGAATGGGAATCTCCTAGTATATTTTTCATGCACAGTATACAGTAAAACGTAAGTTTTTTTCAATTAAAGAAAAAAGGCTTGGGCTGGTCATGTAGTAAGGCCTTGAAGATTAATCTGATTTCCATAGAATAAATTGGCTATTATCCTCATTAAAATAAATATTAATCCAATATATATTTTTGAGAAATCAAGCTAATTCATTATCAATGATACAATGAATTACTGTAGCAAATAACAGTAAACAATTGAAAGAAAAAAGTTGCTAACTGCTGCTAAACATTAAAATGAGGATTAAGAATTAATGTTGTGGGTAATAACTGCTAAAAATAGTTTGGTTTTAAATTTACGTTAGCTGTTGCTGCAATACTGCAGTCAGATTTCCATCTGTTACCATTCTGTTTCCTTCTGTCTTGGTCTCTTCCTCTCTTGAGGTGTATGTACCTCAAGTATTTAACATATCAAGTATACGATCTCCCAGTTGAACTGTAACTTTGTATACTGTTCCAAAATAAAAGATACTATATATGCAAATCTAATTTGAAGTTTTAAGGTGTCATTTGGCCCTCAAAAGAAGAAAGTTGTGATTTATCATTCTTTAGAAGAGAAGCCAATGTTGCTGTTGAGTCTTGTGAAATCAATGAAAAGCAGCCTGTATCCTCCCTGTTGGAATATCTAAGAAAACAACATATGGTTCAATTCAGACAGCTTTGTACTGTTTTCCCTTGATAGGGAGCTACCTGATTTTTTTCGTTTGTTCCCTCAGTCAAGCTCCTTTGCTATTGTTCTGAAAATCAGAAGGCTCCACTGAGCATTGTTGTCATAGTCTGAATTGCATTTTTATCCATGAGTTTTTTGAAGTTGTTTAACAAGGTGTACATTGTCACCAGCATGAGTGCAAGTTTAATGTGACTATAAGATAGTCTTGATAGGAAAGTATTATTTCATTTTATAATTCTTACGGGATATTTGTTGTCTTCATGCTCTTGGAACACAAAAATTGTAAGCTAAAAAAAAGGGTCCTTTTGCTTTCATGAGAATTCCACCAAAGGCCCAGATGGGACTTTTAAAACAACACTTTTATTGCAGTTTGAATTGGATTTCTTCAGGTTTTTCTCGTGTTCATATGTTGTGTGAACCTTGGGAAATAGCATAGCAGTATGGTACAATATTGAAATGCTGGATAGTGAAACGTGCATCTGCATGCACACAGCACATATATTTAATTTTTTTTTCCTGTTTCTAGTGGGACTGATCCAGCAGTTTCTGACACTTCAGATTTTTGTACCATTGGGACTAGACTTCTCCGCTGAGTTACTGTAAGATGCATAAAATTTTCTTGAATACTTAAAGTGAATTATTGATTACAGTCATTAATTGTGGTGGCATATTTTGCATTAAAGCATGGTGACTTGTCAAGTCAATAAAAAGTAATTAAGCTAATGAGATCATTATTTCTTGGAGGTTTAAAATACTGACATTCCTTTGAAGACAGAACAAACTCTAAAAATCCTGAATGAAGATGGTTAAAAATCTGAAGAAATGGGACACAAATGTATCAAACATATGAAAATACTGGTGCATGAGGACTGCCTGAAAATTCATAAGAGATTTATGAATAAGTCATAAGAGAGGGCCCTTTGGTCCAGGGCAAAAAGAAATACATATTCTAATAATTGGGGGAGAAAAACATGACCAAACAAATGCTAAAAATCTAGAACAACAAATGGAGTTCTTGACTGGTATAATTATTTCCACACTGTAAAGAAAGAGAGATAGAGCAGAAACAGACTTTTTTATTAGTTAGGTGTGAAATGATTGGATAGAGTTTTAAACTTGGGTAATTGTCAGGCTTTGGACATCATTTCTCCTCTAGTGACACCATCTGTTTATACATAACCAGCACAACTCACTCAGGTTTGTAGCCAGTAGAATATCTGAGACTTGGATTAACAGAAGAAATATTAGACCTTCAGAAGCCTTGCAAGAAAAGATGGGTTTAATGGTATGCACTTAAACTGTGTAAAGTCAAAGAGGGATTTTATTTTAGTTTGTCTTTTTGTAAGTTTGCATGTAAAGGGACAAAGGCACAAAATAAACAGGATACGTCATGTAGTAAACAGAGACCAAATACCAAGTACCAAACCAAAACCAAGATTTGCTTCTCATGGACATTCTGTAGGCAGGGGCAGAGACTTAATGGCTGGTGCAGGAATTCAGATTTTTCTGCAGTGTCATGTTGAGTTTGATTCTCTTGGATACTTGCCACCTTCTTAACAAGAACTTCT
The DNA here is from genome assembly GCA_036630365.1 of Acanthiza pusilla. NCBI lineage: Eukaryota > Metazoa > Chordata > Aves > Passeriformes > Acanthizidae > Acanthiza > Acanthiza pusilla. The sequence continues at coordinate 8,792,154 of JAXCHO010000001.1, forward strand.
TTTCCACTTCTACTAATTTCATTTTTCTTATTGCTTGCTTTTTTTTAATTAAAAAAAATTCTATCACATCCCCCACCCTTATTTGCCCTTTCTTTTTCCAGCTTATATTTAGACTCTACATTTTCTTCTTCTTTTCTTTCTACTTCCTGTACCCATCATTACTATGTCCCTCTTATAAAAGCAAATATAAGTTCTTAAAATATTCTTATGTCCTTGTATAGATTTAAATACAAGTATTTTGTATTTGCTATATATATATTTTATGTAACATATACTATATTGCTATATAATATATATAATATAAACCATATTAACTATATATTTTCTCTGTAGCTCCAGTTACTTTTAATTAAGGTATTTATGTCTTAAAAGTACAATCTCAGTTGTTCTCCACTTAGTGCAACTGTATGAAAAAAACCAATTCTTTAAAAATAGTTTTAATACTAAGTTTTGTATTTGAAATCAACTATAACTTACTGCTGTAATCATAAAGTCCTTCAAGACTTGCAGAATAAACAATGCATTATTTTATCCTAGCAGACTTATGGTAATCCTGTAAATAATAAAGACAAGTCCTTTTTGCTTCATGTGACTGCCATGCAGTTCCCTTCATTTCAGATGTTTGGAAAGAAATCTCTTGCTTGTTTGCAGACAGAATGTTGATTGTGTTGTTGCTCTTGAAGTTTAATGTTCAAAGATGGCTTCTTACACAACCTGACTACTTGGTGCTGAATCTTTTAGCAGCTTCAAGTGAAAATTGATAGAATACCAAGCCATGACATTTACTTTGTGTAAGAAACACTGACAAGTTTTGTAATAGCTGGGCATGATGCTTTATGTTACATTTCGTGCTCTCCCAATCTGCAGAGAGATGGAAATAGGAATTTAGTTTGAGCCTCATCCTGTTTTGCATTCTGCTCAGTGATTGATCTGGTCAGCAAACAAGAATTTCTTCAGGGCTATCCATCACTGCTGGCATCAGCTGAGCTAAACCTCTGACTTGCTGCTATCAACCAGTCATGCGAGATTCCTGTCATAAATACTGAAATGTGCAAACTACTGTCTATATTAGCTGCTTTATCTTTTCTTCGGAGAAGATATAAGTAGAATTTTAGATACTTTTTTTATGTGGCATGATTAGGTGAATACCACCGCATTAACAATCAATGTATTGATCTGCACAAAAATGTGTAAAATAGATTGTGGATGAAAAATTTGATGAAGCATAATAAAATCACAACTAAGCTAGAGAGCATGTAATTTATGCAGCTTCTTTGCAGCAAATAATAGCAAAGCTATTAGTAATGCTGAATATAGCTGTCTGCTGCAGATGCAGTAGCCAGTGGTTAAATCTTCAGTATTATGGATTTTGCTACTTTTCTGAAAAAGCAAAGGTAACTCAATGTTTGAAAAAACATTTGCATGTAAAAGAAAACAGCATCTGGCTTGTGTTGTCATTTTTGCTGTAATTCCCAATATATGGACATGTGGGTGGTAGTACTTCTGCTTGGCATTTTGACAAGCGCTCATACATTTTTTCGTAAAGAGCTGTAATGCCAGTCATGACCATACTTCGTTTTTGATATGGTTTTTCTCAGTGTTGGGTATCACATGAAATTAGTACACCCTGTTACAGTATGTTTTACAGCAAATGAGTAGAGCTGTTGATGTGAGGAAAGATACCTTGAAATTAAACTATAGCCTAAAAAATAAAAAAGTAGACTGGTCTGAGATAAGAACAAGGGTGAGATGCTCAATTTCTGGTTATATACTGAAATATGATGCTCACTGATCCTTCTCCGAAGCCCAGACTTGGTGCTCAGTATTAATGTGTCATAGGGCTCTGCTGTGTTGCCACTTCTAAATCACTCAGCACCTTATGGACCATCTTCCCAGCCTGAATATGCTGAGGATCACAGTACAATTGCTCATTCACTCTAATGGTACCTATATCTCTTAATTTCTTAATTCTTCCTGATGTTTCAGCCTTTGCTCAGCTGGCAAAGCATGTATCAACAGGTTTGCTCAGTTACTATCCCACTCTTCATAATCAAATCAGCTTTGCTTGCCACTAGCCTTCAGCAGCTTCAGAAAGCATCAGCTCTTCTTATATTCTGAATTAATGCAAAGTTTGTGAGAGTTTCAAACTCAGGAAAGCACCTGATAAGGTTTAAGAAGTTTTCATGTATAGAGGAATCTGTAGGGGAAAAGGGGTTAAAATCCCTTTATTCCTGAAGTAGTTGTGGTTGGTGATAAGAAATCTTATTACAAGGCTTGTTAACAGTACGGTAGAATATATATTTTGATACCATATTTCCTGTTTTCAAACAGTTGTTTCTATAAATATAAGTTTATTGCTTTGAGATTTTTAATAACCACAGCATAGTAGGTTTTACAGGCATAGCTTATTTATTCATAGATACCATAACAGTTTGAATTTATGTGAATTAGATGCTATCATAATCATTCATCATTTCAGCTTTGCTGACAGAGATATCATAAATTATTCATGTTAACCTAAACACCCAGCATGTTTTCAGGTACTGAACAATATGTATCTTGGTTAGTCTTGCAAAACTTAGACCAACCTCTTAAAATTCAAAGCAGGACACAGGTACTGATTCTATCATGTATATCTGAAATTACTGGAAGATTTTAGATAGAGACTGAAGGTAAACTTCATTGAGTAGATTTTGCTGAGAGATTTGAAATTCTGGTGTTTAGTAGCATGAGACATGTTCCATGACTTCTTTGTGAAGCAGGAGGGAAATACAGAAACATTCTTAGAAGTATTAGAGTGTGTTAAATTTCATAATATACAAAGCAGATTTTAACTCATATATTTGAAAGTAAAAAAAACTTAATAACTCTCCTAGTCATCATATCTTCTAGAACTTTAGATGGAAGAAAAGTACTAATTATCTATATTTTGGTTGATGGATCAATGTAAGAAACATGGAGTAAACTGAATCCTGTTTATATCTGGTTGGTAGGGTTTGTTAATCAGGATTTTCATATGCCAAGTAAAGTAAATTCTGTTAGCAAGAAAGTTAATTTTGTCTTTTTAAAGGGCAGACTTCGTAGCAGTTCTTAGTAATTAGAATAAATTGTTTAAATATGAGAAATATGGCTGTACTTGAGAGAACTAACACCTGTTACATTAGCAGGTGCAGACATATTCTTTCCTTTGTCTGAAACGGATGGATGAAAGGATGGATTGTCTCTTTAGAATAGAAAATTCATGGAAAGAATAACAAAGCAGAAAAAATAACAGCCAGTAAACTTTAAAAAAAAAGCCAACATAACTTGTTGCAGGCATAAATAAATGCATTGTAGAGGTAATTTGTTTAGATTCTGGAAAAGAAGTCAGCTCTAAACTTTCTACATATTAATACTCATTAGAGTTCTTTGTACTGAAAATATAAAAATTATTTTCTAGAATTACAGTTTTCAAAATGATTCGGCAAAGTTAGCCTTGCTTCAGAGGAACATAGCACTGTGCCTTAAAATGGAATTTACTAAATACTTGAAAATAAGAGAAAGGTGAGATTTCCAAACCAAAGTTATTAAAATATTGGTAGAAGTTTCTAAAATATATCAATATTAGTGGGCACTTCAAGAATGATTTTTGAAACATGTGGAGTTGTAAGAGTAATTAAACTTTCACGGTAAGTTATTCTTGGCCATTGAAAATACCAGCTCATTTTTTGTATTTGAAGGATTGATTGCAAATGTGTCAGTGTCTTGTAGGGAGAGATCAGGATTCAGCAGTTTTAATAATTGCTCGTATTTTCAAAGTTTTTCTATTCTAACAACCAGATTTGGTGTTTCTTGTTTTGTTCCTGCCACCTGTATTACTGCCTCTGTACGGATACTGGTTGAGGGCATTTTGTAGGTTTTTTTTCTTAATGCTCTCCAGAAGAAACACAATCAACAGTACAGAAATTCCAGTACACAACACAACTTGTTCTCTAGGTCTGGGTGACATATCCATCTTCCAGATCTCTTATTTTGTAGAGATTTGATTGGTTTTCCATGTAATTACATCTGTTTCTATGAGGGCATGATACAGTGCTCTGATTTCAGATGATCAGGCAGCCACTTCAGTAATGTATTATCTCCTACAAGACCAGTTTACAAGTAGTGCCTAAAATAAAATGTATGTGAAGTACAGGGTGCTCCTAAGGAAACTTGAGAATCTGAAAGCATGGAAAATCAGCTGATAGTTGCTATTCCCTTGTTTTTCTGTCTTTAAAATGGAGACGATGATGATGATGATGATGTTACTGTCTAATGTTTAGGAAGCACATGCTTTTTATGGAGAAAATGGTACTACAAATGTTAGGTACTAATATATTAATGTACTAATAGTGAAGCATTAGCAGAGAAGTCTCTCTGGATTTTGACCAGGATACAAAGAGATTTCTGTTAGTATTAGATTGCCTGGGAGTTGCTATTTGCTTAGCAACATCGATGAAATACCTGCTTTCGTGTTTGGTAAACTTCCAGGTTAAGTCTTTTATAAAGAGAAAAACACTTTTGTTTGAAGACCAAGTGAACCTGACAGATGAAGCATCCCTTCAACAGTTGAGTATCATTTTTTCTAAGTTCATTTTTAGCCTTGAATTGAACATTAACAAATGGTTATAAATTATTATCCATACAGAAGCAAAGTGAATAGGTAATCTGAGCAAATGAGTTGATCTGTACTCTTGGGTAGTTGCTGCCATTTGCTTGCAGTCTTGCTATAGATACCATTGTGAAGAGAATAGTCAATCAAAGTTGAAGATGTAAAATAAAATTGAAAATTGAATTGGAAGGTAATTTTACTTCCAAATGGTTTGCAAATGTAGATGTTAAATGTGAAATGAATGCAGTTAATGACCATAGCTAGAAGAGTTATGCACCTGCTGATCACAGGAATATGATTATAAATGAGGTTGATTTTCTTGTTGACTACCTCATTTTTCTCAACATGGTCTCATTACTTTTCTATCACATGTCTGACCCTTAGATATAAATACTCGAGCACAGACATAATAAAAATACATTAACTCCCATATAGATTTTCTTAATGCATCTTTAAAATCATGATGTGTGCTGCAGATGTTTTTTGCCATTGTAGGTTTAGCGTAGGTTCTGCTTTTGGATAACAGGAAAAAAAAGTTGAGTTTCACCAGAAGTACTCTTGAGTCATTTTTCAACTGAGAGATCTAATGTTCTAACTCCCATTGTCTGAATTATTTCAGAAAAGTTTCTTCAGATCCTTGCTTTATTTTTATTTTACAATAAGCAGTATAACTGAAAAGTTTGAAAGTTACTCTTAAATAATTACCTTTCTTCCTGGGAAATAAATTATTTTACCCAATTTTGAGGTCATCTTCTTTCCTTAAATTTGTCTGTTCAAATGTTTCACCTCCTTTTGCCTGTGGAATATAAGTATTTTTAGTGTTTTAAATGTATTTACTGAAATAAATTGCACTTCTTTAGGAGTGATTATATCTATGTATCGACAGTTTGCCCCTCCCTTATGGCACATCTATCATCATAAAAACAACCATATTTTAGACTTAAATGACAGAGTCTCATATAAATGTATGTATTTTTATCTAAATGAATGTGTTCCTTTGGAATTTTGGAACGTAATGAGCTGTATGTTTACCAGTGGCCTTTCTATAACAGAGGTGCCTATTTTTTTCGTGAGGGAGAGAGATAAACCCATTCATATAAGAAACAAATAATAAAATTTAAACATATTGAACTGATATTGTAAAGTGAACTTATGTTTTTATTGCCAGTTGTTTGGAGATATGCATGACTTAATTCTAGGTGCCTACTGCTCTCTTATAACATAATTTAAAGCAACATTCTCTATTGAGAATTATGCAGTTTGAGGTTCAGCAGGGATAGTATTTTTGTTTTTCAGCACTCAGATTACTGCAGCTGCCTGGTTCCTCAGCACAATTGCTCAGCTCTGTACATAACCAGGAAATCCAGGGAGCTTCAAGCTCCAATACTTTGGAGTTCTTGGTGCATCAATTTCTTAGCACTTCTGAACATCCAAGGTCTGGAGCAATGAGTTTCTGAAAACTACATCCAAAGGTTTTCCACCAAAGACTATATGGGAAGCAAAATGATGGGTGGAAGGAAGCCTTGATCTGGGACAAAGGCATAGCTATGTGCCCAACTTGCTGGTGTTCTTAACGGACCTGCTTCACATCTTGCTTAAATTTTTTGAGAAGATCAAGCCCAGATACTAACACTGTAAGGCACCTGGGGGGTCTTCTGATGAAATCACTTTTCAAGGACTTGATATAATTTGTCCATTCATAAATATATGTGCAGCTCATCCTGGAATCTCTCACGTCAGAGAATAGCAATAGGGAGGTTATAATGTTTTTTCCTTGGCCCAATAGTGAAATTTCTGCTTTTCAAGCATTGATTTTTAAGAGGAACTTCCAGTCTTTCAAAATGAAGCAGATAGTATAATCTTCCACTTTCTTTTGATTTGCCCACCCATGTTGTGAGGATGAATAAATCAAACATCAATTTATCTGCAAGGGAGAGGAAACAATCAGCAAGTCTGGAAAGCTGGTGAACAGTTTGCTTTAGATGATGGTCTTATTGACTGTGGGGGAACAGGAAGGTGCTTATGTATTTTTATTGCCTGTACTGGTAGAATCTTTTGATATTTACACGGTTGCTGTATATTTTATACTGTCCTTGGTTAAATTCTCATATTGCCAAAAATAGCTAAAGTATGTAATTTTCTCCAGAGTTAGTGACCTCCTAAGCTGACCTAAGGAAACCTGTGAATGTTTTAGGGTCTTTGCCTGCAAATTTTGGGTGATAACATTTCACTAGTTAAGCTACAAGCTAATGTAAAAGTGGTTTCAGTAATAAATTTTAAAAAAAACAAATCTACAGGGCAATCTCAGTATTTTAAGGTAAAACCCAGCATTTGAATCATTATGAGTAATTACTTTTAGCAACACTAAGTAGTGACAAAAAGTTGTTTATTATAATTATTTGTCATCTTCTCAGAGGGACTGCTAATTACAGAGAAATACCCATCTGTTAGAAGTAGGCTTGTTCAAAAATAATAGGTAAATTAATCATTGTTTCCCCATACATTAAGCATATTGTCCCAGATTGCAGCCTTTAAGGTATCTGAGCTCTGGAGTGTTCAGGTAGGACTGCTGGGGAATGTTAAGGTTGTGCTGCTGTTGTGGTTTAGCCCCAGGGTTCAGCTGAGCCACAGCAGCTGCTCTCACTCCTCCTGCAGCGGGATGGGGAAGAGAATACACAAGGGTAAAAGTGTGCTGAGATAAAGACAGTTTAATAGGGAGAGCAGGAGCTGCACATGAGAATCTAAACAAGGCATCAGCTCCTTCCCGTGGGCCTGCAGTTGTTCTGCCATCTCCAGGAGCTCAGGGCTTCATTCTGTGTAATGGCTACCTGGGAAGACAACGTAACTCTGAACTTCCCCCGTTCCTTCTCCTTCCCCACAGTTCTTATTGCTGAGCATGCCACAGTATTGTCTGAAACATCCCTTGGGTCAGTGGGGATCAGCTGTCCTGACTGTCCTCTCCCAGCTCCTTGTGCATCCCCAGCCTCCTGTGGGGTGAGGTGAGGAGCAGAAGAGGCCTTGACTCTGTAGGCACTGCCCAGCAGCCATGAAAGCGTCCCTGAGTTACCAACACTGCTTCCAGCACAAATCCAAAGCACAGCGCTCTCCAGGCTACTCTGAAGAAATTTAACTGGGCTCCAGCCAAAATCAGTACAGCTGCTCACAAGACTGGAAGGAATCAGAACATAAAAATAACCCTCTTTATCAGTTTAAGGGAAACCTAATTTTTTTCTGACCATGTCTGTGGTCTGAATTTATTAGAAATGTTGGAATTCAGTGTCCTTGGTTCCAATGTGAGATGACCTGAACAGTGAGCAATAAACTTCTGCATTATAATTCACATTTAAAGGTATGTCCTCATGAAGTAAAACAGACAGACAATGTATTGTGTTTACCTTTAAGCTGAAAAGAATCTATATGAAGTGACAGAGGCATTTTTAGGAAAAGAAAGCAAATAATGTTTTTCTAGTTAGCAGGCCCCAAGATAACACAAGCTTAAGGGGCCAAAACGTGTGGTTATTAAAGGCTACTGGGTTCTCAGTTAATACAAATTGAATTCTTTCATAGTCATAAGGGCTGTGGAAATCTAGCAAAAAGTGTAGACTGTTGAAATAAAATTAGCATGTAAAGTGATTTTATATATGCAGGGATATAGCCACCAAGTTTGAATTGGAGAAAGAAATCTCATTACTCATCTTGTAAAAGAAGTAATTTTTAAATTCTGTATTTGCTATCACTGACATAAAGGTTCTGCACATGAATAGTTTTTTGTGATTTCCCACAGATACTGGATTATTGAATTGACAAAGATCTGTTCCATTCTCTCCTGTCTTTTCTTTTATAGGATAACTGATTTAGCCAATATTAAAAGAAGATTGTATTTGTCAACAGTCCACAAGGAGTTGTCTGTAACCCCTCTGCATGCAAAAATTCCTCTGTTTATGATCAAGCGCAAAATAGTAGGTACCTTGGGAATATTCCTTGGACTGAGGTTGAGCATGTTTTCTAATCAGAAATGCTTTGTGTATATTATAGACTTTTTGAAATTATTGTTTGGTTTAGAGCTCAGCTCCTACTGATTCAAGATACTTGTGTATGTCCCCTTTACCAAACGGCAGCAGAAATATTCAACGTTGTGCCTCTTCTTCTTATATTAGGAATTCATTCCTATTTTCAAAAATTATTTCTGTTTGTGATGTGTCTTTATCTCTCCTGTTGATCCAGCCTCTATAAAATTCTGTGTCCCTGATACTTCTTCATGATAGTGCTCCTGCTCACGTGTCCCTTCTCCTGTAGGGACCTTTGCAGATAGACTGTAGCTGATGGCTGCTTTCACATTCTTCAGGTTCTTCCACATTCTGGCATACGTAGAACAATCTATATGTCTAAGCATTATCTTCTTGTTCCCCTCTCTCGTGTCCAACCACAACATATGGTAGTAGCTGACAGGATACAGAGCCTGATGGTTACCGTATAACCATGTAAGGACTGAACTCTCAAATGCTGCTTTGGATAATAAATTTGATATGGGACTAGCTGGATTTCAAATATTTTAAAATACACATTGGCACCATGAAAACTAGATAACAGTATACAAAGCAGCTGTGAATTTAAACATGAGACAGAGTATTTTACAAAAACCTCTGAAGTTATAACATTTTTTGAGGTTTGGTGAAAGTAGCTGTGATAACTAAAGACTGAGGAGTTTTCTGCTTTGTGGGAAGAAGTAGTTGGATTTTTTTAATGAATATATATCAGACCATACCCCTGAAGTTGCTGTTAATTCAAAATCCAGTGAAATTAAATTATTTTTCTTCAATGTAATTTCAGTTAGTTGGAGTCAGACTAGTAAAGTATTTCAGGATTAAAATGTGCATTAATGTACACCAAGTTAAATTCAATCAGAAGATGAACTTCGGTTATGTATTTTAATTAGATAATAAAGCATGAATCAGAGATCTGTCTAAATGCACCGATCAGTTATGATGACAAAATATTTTAATAACCTTAATGCTTGACCAACCTTAAAGAGTAGATCTGTATTTCTTAGTGAATCTGAGTACATATCTGTCTCCCTTAAATGGTTATCTGCCCTTTTATCATTGCTTTTGCTTAAAGGAGGGAGCATGGTGCTTTCAGTGATTAGATTGATCTTTTACATGGCTCTGATAGTTCAACTTACTGTATACACAAGCTGATCATTATTATCAGCACGATGAGTTGTGAATCAGGATATAATAAGTTGTTTGTTCCATCAGCAGAACATAGTTTGCATTTTCACATGCTCGCTCCTGTATTGTATTCTTACAAATTATTATATTTATCAACCTCAGCAGTAGAAATATCAGTTATAATTAAATACTGAATTCTTCAGTCCATTGCTTGGTGTCTTCAGAACAAGTATTACTTTCCTTCCAAAATTTCAGATTTAAGAGCTGAAGGGTAATGTATGCACCTAAATTTTTTCTCAAAAATATTTGGTATTTGGCAATTAGAAGCTAAATTTCTACCTTGACTTTATAAGGAAATGAAGAATGTACCATCATTACGTTTTAGTATTCTTCACCCTTGAAACTTCAACCATTGGTCAGCTAGATTTTGCACATGAAGTAGTCATATCAAATACACTACCAATATATTGCAAATTGCATGAAAATTGCTGCATTTCTCCTCAAGGCCATTGCGTTTATTTGTATAGAAGGTGTGTTAGCCTCAGCTCATGGGGTTTACTAAGGACTGTTGTTTCTTTTTTCTAGTGGTGCAATATGTGTATTGACTTGGTAGCATTAACCAGTGAAATATTCAGAGGAGCTGAGTTCCGGTCTTTGGATGGAGTTATTATTTCAGCTAACTGTAAGCTAAGAAAGATCTTCACTTTAAAATCCAAGCCGCGAGATACATCTGAGGGAGATGGTGTGTTTTAATTACTATGTAGTCTTAATCATAACTGTTTGTATTACAAAATCAAAAGGTTCTTATTCATCAGATTGGCATTTTGAAAGATGACATGATTTCATGAAAATTAAAGTGGTAATATAGCCTATTAAGTCTGCTAGTGTTGGACTTAAGGCAGCTAATTAAATATGTGTGCACTCCTGTGTTTTAAACACCGAATTCCTTAGAAGTATTTTATTGAAGAAATTCTGGCAAGATTTATCAAGTAGAGATCTTGTTTTAATGAGGGTATCTTATGCTGATAGAAATCAGGTTTTGGCCAAGAACAGAGTATCTGAACGGAAAGAGAAATACTTAAAGCAGCAACATTTGCTGTTTGTTTTCTTAATTTTGGACATTAGCAGCTGATGAAATATTTCTTTTTCAAATAATCCAGGCAAAACTGTAACAAAACATTATATGAAACAGAGCTATGAAACTATCATAAATGCCTCTGATCTTATGTCCATTTATCCTAATGTGTCCTTGTTTAGTGGGAAAGTAACATTCGTGATGAGATGTAAGATGAGAGGGTTTTTTGTAATAGATCAGGATATTGGTCAAAGTTTACCAGTCTCCAGACTCATATCATAATCCTGAATCATCATTTTCCAAGGGAGAGAACTTCATTCCTCACTGGTATTTGCAGTAATAGAGGAGAAATTTCAAAAGCACAGCTGGCACTTTCTTAGTTTAAAGGCACCTTAGGAATAGCTCAGCTTCAATTTCATTCAAATTTTCATTTTGTGGCTTTTAAGGAACATACCTGAAAAAAGAATTCTGGTTTCAGAAGTAGGGACAGTTACCAGTATTGTAACAAAATGTATCTTCCATTTGGAAACACTAAACCAATGGGGGAGGACAAGCAAACCTTGGGATTACTCTTCTGATTTTTTCTTGGTAAGATTGGGAAAAAAATTAATTAAAAAATGTCTACAGAGAGAATATGGTAAATTCTCTGCAGGAATCTGCAGTTAGAGCTCTCACTGGCATTCATTTAATTTAATTCCATTGGCGCATTGTTTTCTCCCTTCCATTCTAAACAGTTTCTGAAATGTGCTTAGATATTCTAAATGAGTTCCAAAATTCTAAAATGTAGTTAGCATAATGAGTCGACAGCTTTAATAAACTGTATGCATAGTAAAATATTACATTTTTAATTACTTCATTATCAATTCTATGATTATTACACAGCTGGTGGGCATTAGTGCTTTTGGTACGCTTATGAATTTCCTTATCTAGGCAATTCATAAAATCATGGAATTGTTTAGGTTGGAAAAGACCTTTAAGGTCATTGAGTCCAAATGTTAGTGCAGCATTGCCAAGGCCACCACTAACCCTAAGAGCCACATCCACACGGCTTTCAAATACCGCCAGGAATGGTGACTCCCCAGCCTCCCTGGGCAGCCTGTTCCAGCACTTGACAACCCCTTTGATGAAGAAATGGTTCCTCAAATCCAATCTAAACCTCCTCTGTGGCACAGCTTGTGGCCATCTCCTCCTGTGCTGCTGCTTGTTACCTGGCAGGAAACACTGACACCCCTCTCTACAAGTGGCAGGGTCTCCCTTCAGCCTCCTTTTCTCCAGGCTGAACAACCCCAGTTTCCTCAGCTGTTCCTCTGAGCTTGTTCTCTAGACCCATCTTAAATTTGCATTACAGCTGAAGGTTTGGCTGAATTAAAATGATTCTGTACTTCATAGCCATTTACAGAAAAACAATAGTAAGGTTTTTTGTTATTACTAATTTTCAGATAACAATTAATCTTTGGTAAAGCTTTTTCCCTCTCAGAATGATTGGACCAGTTAGTTGGGCTCCACTGAATGCTGTTACATTACAACTTGTATTGAGAGTTGTCATGCTTTAACCTCAGCCAGCAACTAAGCACCACACAGCACTCACTCACTTGCCCCATCAGTGGGATGGGGGAAAGAATCAGAAGGGTAGAAGTAGGAAAAATTATGGGTTGAGATAAGAACATTTTAATAATAAAATTATTATTTTATTCATCCCCCTGCAATGACAAGGGGGAAAAAAGAGATTAATAAAGCCCAAGAAAGACAATTGTTTTTTTATTTGCATAATTTGTTTACCACTAGCAGCCCCCCCAGTCAGCTTTCCCTCTAGTTAATACGCTGAGCATGTTGCCATGTGGTCTGGAATATCCCTTGGGTCAGCTGGGGTTAGCTGTCCTGGCTGTGTCCCCTCCCAGCTTCTTGTGCCCCCCCAGTCTGCTCACTGGAGGGCACCTTGGAGAGCTGAACAACTAACACACCAAAATGTTATCAGCACTGTTCTGATCCCAAATCCAAAACACAGCACTCTACCAGCTACCGGGAAGAAAATTAAACCTTTCCCAGCAGAAAGCAGCACAAGGGTTGAATTCTTTGCTTCAGCGTCCTTGGTGTGGTGGAAGAAGTGATTTCAAGGTGCAATGAGTGTGTTACTCTTTTCAAGTAGCAAGTATACAGTGTGTTTTGAATTTTTAAAATTATAAGAAATGCAAAGGAGAAACCACATATACTAAGAAAGTATTTCTGTATGAGATCATTGAGATAGTAGAGGAAATAATTCATCTTTTCTGCCCCATGATACTGAGGCATACAAGGTTAAGCTATACCTAGTTTCTGTTTCCATAGTGATCCAGAAGTTATGTATGGGGTTTTATGACTAAGTATTGTCCAACAGTGATAAATAATGTACTGGCTTGGCAAAAACCAATGGTTGAAAAAACAAGTCCACTACTGAAATACAACATGGGACACTTGAATTTTTTGATTCTAATCTCAATACTTGATCTGTTATTCGTGTTTGAGTTTCGGGTTATGTTTTCCTCTTCTTATCCTTGGGAAATAGGCTAATATTCATTAGCTTATTATATTCAAGTCTTCTAAAATTTGAAATTATTTTACATTGTCACATCAGGAATGGTTCTGACATGGATTCCTTTCTTTGTAGAGCGCAGCTTTCATGAACGCAGTCTATATTGATTATCAAAGGGAAAGCAGAGATAATCAGCTCTCATTCTACTAGTCCCTGCTGTCACAAGAATACATAGGTTGACAGCTTTTTAGTTTATCATGAAAGAGTAATGGTGTCCAAAGTTTGGAATTAAAGCTTGTGAAATTCTCTTTTTGCATATATTGGTCTTCTCCTTTGCTACTTCAGTCCCACTGGTATAAATAGCATATTTAACTGTTTATTTTATATGAAAATCACTATATCAGTGTTACAATGAAAGCTGAGTTGTAATAAAAATTAACAAAATGTATTTTGTGATTGTTTTGCTTGTTCACTTGCCAAATTAAAGAAGCTGATTTTCTATGGCTATTCCAGCCATTAGTATATATGTCTTTAACTGTATTCAAAATTTTTCACCTAAAAGTATACCCAATATAATTTTAAAATTTACAATAAAAGGTGACCAATTACCGCAAATTTTTCAAATTACCACAATCTATTCAATTTTTATAGCCATATGAACTAAAGTATATATAATCTACCAAATAATATAAGTCAAATTTAATTCCATAGTGTCATGAGTGAAGTAAAGGCCATGTTTTTTGATTCTAGATACGTGCAGTGCTCCATCTAGGCTGTCTGAGCCCACAGACGGTATTCCTCAAACCTGCCGCCTCAATTCTGATGTGCCACAAGTTACACAACTGCTGAATCTAACTAAAATTAAAAAGCCAGAAATAAAAGGTAAGGAAAATACAGCACAAGTAACAGGTATTCTGTTGTATTAAAGTACTGTGAATATAATCTATACAGTATGTGTACAAAGAATTGATTGTTTTGTAAATGTCCATGTTAAGAGTTCTAGTGTTTTAAAATGAAACATGACAACTCCTGCACAGCTGTAGTGCCACAAACACACAGACACATGTCAGTTCTATAGTTTGAGATCTGTGTGCAGCCTGAATAATTCTAATTCAAGCATGAGATTTATAACAATATTTGAGATGTCATATGAATGAACATTGAAGCATTTTACAGTGAAGTTGTTACACTTCTTTTTGAAGTATGTTCACATCAATGAAATGCTTCTGGAAATATGACCATGCGGTGTCCTCAGTTTATACTCTGAAAAGGAAAACCTTGTCTTACTGGTGTCTTGGAGTTATTTGAATGTTTCTGTAAGCTACAAAATAATAAACCATATAATTTAGACTTTGGCACCATTGCATAGAAGAGATTTATTAAAGAGGCTGGCAGTTGTGTGCTACGATACAAGCTATTGACTTGGATAAAAGCTAAGAGAAAGCAAAGAGAGATTAAATTTAAAATTACTGTTACAGCTGAAGGCTAACAACAGGGGACCTCAAAAGTTTTTTTGTTCTAGTCTCTGTATTGTTTATTATAGTTATGAATAATCTCAAAAGAGAAGTGAATAACAGGGGAGCAAAATTCTGTTATGATACAGATACTAGTTTAATAAAGAGTGGGACTTCAGAGAGTTTTAAGCTTGTGAGATGGGCAATCCCATATTTACTTTTTCCAGAAAAACAGAGCAGGTAAGATGCAGGTAAACATCACAGTTTTCAAAGCATGGTTTTCAGTTTAATGGTTTTATTTCTTGTGGCCACTGTGTTGAAAAATTATGGTCTAGGGACCACAGTACAGGGTAAATGTGTAACATGATATCATGTAAAACCTAGCTTTGCTAAATGCACAGGATTATACATTGGGGAGGAATGATAACTACAGTTACACTTTAAGGTATCAAAATTAAATGACTCAAAGAAGGAAGGTTATCATCACCATAGATACAGCTCCATAGAATTTTCAGATTTTAATATGTTTTTAAAAACTAAGTAGCAGGAAATTCAGATTCATATGAAATGAAAAAAGGTATCAAACCTTTAAATCATTTTTGCATTATTATCTGAAATACTTTATATCTTATTATCAGTTAAACCATCTCAGAAAATATCTTACAGACCAAGTTGTTCAGGGAGAAGCAGCACGAATGAAAAACTCTCACATGAGATACACTGAAAACATTAAAAATTGATATAACGGCATTTATAAAGTAACCGATGATACAAAGGAAGTTCAATAAAAGCTGCTTTTCTTATCTCATGGCACAAAAACAAGACATGATTTGATGTGATGATGCAGTTGGAAATTAAAAACTCAGAAAATGCCATGTTACACAGAATATTATTAGAATATGGAATCTACTGCTAAAAGAAGCTGGTAAAGAAATCAGTATGATTCCAAAATCAATTGGCAATTTATATGGGTAAGGGTAATGTATTTAGCAGCAGTAAAAATGTGAAGAGAAAATTTAATCTTCTAAGTTTTTCTAGCTTTTCTCTAAGAACTGTGTTGAAGGCAGGTGATTCCAAAAATGTGTACTGAGTTATCTTGTTCTATTTCTGAAGCATTTGGGTTTGGCCTTTGAAACTGAATGATAGGGAGATTATTGGCCTGTTCTAGATTAGCACATCCTCTGTTTTTATGTTTAAGTTGGCATGCCTGTTTGAATAAGATCTTTAAGCCAAGAATCAGTAGAAACTGAATTGCAGACACAAATGCCAAGATGTGGAATTGCTTAAATAGACTTGGGTCAGACAATTGAGAGCTTTTTACTACAGCTGCTGTTTTGTTTTAAAATTGTGTATTGCTTCCTACCTGCGGTAAAGTCAACAGCAGAATTTCACTAAGGCAAATACCTTTACAGTCCTTATTGTCTTGATTCAAAATACTGATTATCTCTTCAAAACAATTTTGTTAAGAGATAGATCATCATTAAAGAACAGCAGTCAAGAGAGACATAGGTTATTTATGTTCATTATTGGAAATCTGCAGTTGTAAAATTA
Organism: Acanthiza pusilla; assembly: GCA_036630365.1. Lineage (NCBI taxonomy): Eukaryota > Metazoa > Chordata > Aves > Passeriformes > Acanthizidae > Acanthiza > Acanthiza pusilla. The sequence goes on from JAXCHO010000001.1 coordinate 8,808,544, forward strand.
TTCATAAGCCATAGTGGTCTTCACAGAACTATGTAAAGAATGAAATAAAATTTTCAGCTATTGACACGTTTCTTTGTAGTTGAAGAAAGTTGGGGGGATTGAATTGGTTTTTTGAGTTTTGAAGACATCAGCTATGATTCCGATGAGGAAATATATCAGTGTAGGGAAAAACCTATATTTTTCACTAATATGTCAGTAAATTTCATTGATTAGAATTCTAAACATATCAAAAATGTTATTTCCTTATGCCCAGGATATTACTGGTTTTGTAAATTCAGTTGCATATATACATAATTGATCTCTACACTTTTTTTTAAAAAAAGGTCCTTCTGTAAATCCATTTACAGCAGTAAACATACTGGAATATGTGCAAGCACTTCTTAAAAATGACAATTATAATGGATTTTAGATTTTTTTTTTTTAATTTAGAATTTAGAATGATTCATGTCCTTCATGGAGAACAGATGATTTCACTCTTCTTAACATGTTGGTTTAACTGTTATTTTTAGCTTAATCTGGAGACGTACATAAACTTCTTATTGCTAGAACTTAGAAAAACGTGCAGGTGAAATCTCTCTCTTTAGGCACCCTCTTTCCTCTTCTCTTTTGTTCCGTTATTGTTGGCTGGCAATATTCTGAACAAGAATAAGAACAATATTCTTATTCTGAACAAGACACAAAGCTGAAACTTTGGTTTAACCCATATAATAGTTGCAGTGTCTTCCTAAAGTATTTCATTTTCCCCTTCCTCTGTACTACTTTTTATGAATCATATGATCACACTACAACAGGGTGGTAGAACATCTTTTGAGAAAGAAGTAGGACTGAAGGCGTTTCAAAGTGGGTCTGAGAAAGCAAATTAGATTAAGAACCCATTTCCCAACACATCTTCATCAGTGTAGGCAATGTTAGAAGTGGTGCTGTAGGTAAGGAAGATAGATTTTTATTCCACTGGGTTTAGAACTTTCTCAGCCTTGAGGATTCTCATCTTTAGTATTTGAATTCAGTGAATAATCGTTTCCACCATCTCTGTTAAAATGCTCTGGAAATACACGTGTAAAGTATTGACCAAAGGAACAAGGTCACATAGAATGGTAACTGCTGGTTAAGTTTAAGACTTCACCATCTCATGAAGCTCCAAAGAAAAATAAACTTTGAGAACAATCTTAATAATATCAAAAGGTTTTTTTAAAATACTTTTTAAACTCCTTTTTTTCTGCTTTTCCCAGAATATGAAAATAACAACTCACAAAGATTTCATCATCTGCACTAAGCTGCCGATGCTGGTGTTTTTTCAAGTTGTTAGCTTTTGCTCTCTCAATATACCTCATTAACAAAGGCAATCTTTGTCCTACAGCAGCTGAAATGAATAGTAGGGGGCTTGAATTTTTGCTCAGAGTATGACCCTTCATATATTTACTTATTTAAATTACATTCAGCTTTTTTTTTTACAAGCAAGTACCATTTTTCTAAGGGAAAATAATACTTTTAGAGTATTACTGCCCTACAATTAGTCAAGCTAAAATTCTGTTGTGAAGTTGGATTATAAATTTGCCTTTGAAATAGCAGAGGATACTCTGTAATCCAGTTTCTCAGTGGCTATATTCAAAAATAAATACTTCTTGGCTGGATTGTCAAAATATGAGGGACTGTAAAACTTAGATGAGTACAATAGTGTGAATGATGCATCTAAGCAGAAGAAATGAATGTTCATTTAAAACAAGACTCAGGTTTTACCATCTGGAGTACAAAGATATATAGCCCTTAGGAATATATAGCAAAGTAATTAATGATAACATCCCTCACCTGCATGAAGATGAAATGTCTTCAGTTTAAGGTTTAATCTTTTTTTTAATCCCATTTTCTGAATCTAGCATGTGTTCCTCCAGACATGGTTTTCAAATTTCAGAAGTTGGCCTACTGCAAATTGGAAGTTTTGGTATGTTTAAGTACACTTTAATTGGAAAATGTTCTTTTAGTTCACTAAACTTTTTGTTTAGTTGATAATCAAAAGCCCAAATTATTTTTAGTATCATCCACTTTTAATTACACATATTATTTCATTATGTTATCAACACACTGTTATGTGTAGATGTAGGTAATTAATTGCAGTCAATTAATGTGGTCATTAAGAGAGATTTTAATGCAAATCAGATTTTCTAATTGGAGCTAACAACATCCCAAGGTAGCCAGCAAAAAGAAATTAATGTTAAACCAAGACAGGTCATCTGATCTTGTGAAACGGCAGCTGTTAGCAGCAACCAAATGTCACATCAGAAAAAATGGAGACAGGTAATGGCAGCAAGTAGCTTCTTCTGTGCTTATTAGTACAGTAAATGATGATATTGGTGGCTAATGCATGATCTGTTTTTCATTTCCTTGATGACACTGTAAATAAAGCTGATCTTGAAATAAGGTTATGAAAAATGCTTAGGGGAATCGACAAAATGTTTTGTTTCTACTTTATTGCTTTATGAAGATGTCAAATCTCCAAACTGAGATAGCAATTTAACACTGAAGTTGTAGCAAGAAAATGTCTTTGGACATTATAAGTATTAAATATAAATTAATGTGAAGATACCATTTTTATCAGCTCTGGAAAGGAGAATTCACTGACGGTCTTGGAGAATTATAAAAGAGGAAAATAGATAGTACATGCAGCTCTGCAACCCCAATGGTAAAATTAATGTGTAACCATTTTACTGTCATTCCTTTTTAATTTTTTTTCAGAACATTCACCTGCATTCCATGTTTACTTTTTGTTTGTCTTGAAGACTGTTTGGCAATTTCTGTGGTTTAAAAAACTTATAAAAATAAATCTACAGTTTAAGCAGTAAAAAAAATAAATAGTGGAAAGGGTAGAACATTTTAGCAGCAATAGAGTGCATTTGCAATATTAGGGCTTAGCTGTGGTAGTACAGTATATTCAATAATTTCAAAAATCAAGCTACATGTAAATAGTTCTCTGAGCGGTGACTGATACCTTGACAGTTTTGCCTCCATTTTTTGCGTTATTATTTATTTATTCCATTATTTATTAGTTAGAGTTCTTTTTTCTGCCTGTCAGAAGTTAGGTTTTCATTGAAGTTCTGAAGAAATCCTCCAAACCAATTTTTTTTTGTTTATAAATAACCCACTTTTAAATAAATCCTTAAAGCAAGAAGATTAGAAATATGTGTCTATAATAGACCAAACATTTCTGCTGATATGTTGACACATTTCTATAAAATGGGCATTTGCTATTGTTATACTTCTAGGGATTGCACTTTAAAGGAACATAGTTTTTATATTTGTTTAGTATTCATAATTATTTTCTTTTAGTTGATGTTAAAAAATACTACTTTTTATTGTTTGTAAGTGTTGTAATTTTTTTTTAAACTATTATTTTTCTTAACTTAGGTAGCTTGGTTAACAGAGGCCAAGGCAAGATACGCAGCAGTAAAACTCAAAATGTATCACATATTGCATTTGGGTCAAGGATCCTTGGGCCACCTCCATCTTTAAAGAGAAAAGCCAATACAAAAGTATCTGGAAAGGTAAGAAGGGCTGAATTCCAACAGCACCGTTGGCACTTTTGCAGAGGAAGATTGACAAAGAGAAGAGTTACACTAAGGGTTTGTTTCAGAGGCTGCCTCCAGAGAGCTATGGGAGGCTGTGGAGCTCCAGTGTGAGATCCTGTAACAGCCAGTGGAGGGCAAGGAAAAAGCTTGGGTGGCTCAGCACAGGGCATGGGTTTGTTGAGCCCACAGGAGAGAGGCTAAGGGGAATCTGGTTGCTATTTTCAATGAATGCAGGGCTGTAGAGAAGCCAGGACTCTCCTAAGAGATGCCCTGAAAGACCAAGAGCAGGGGCCCTGATTGCAGGGAAGCTCTGCCTAAATGTGCAGTGAAAGGTTTCAGTACTGCAACAGGGTCGTGGAGAGACTGGGGGATTTCAAAACTTCCAAAGATGACAAAACTTGACTGAAACAGGCTGATCTAATTTCAGCATAAAACCTAAGGATTTGTCTTTCTGCTGAAATTATTCTGTGGTTTGTTGTCATTCTTATTTTTCTGAATTTTTTCTTCTAGACTGCTGAAATTTCTGTGTGTGTGTGTGTGTAAATATTTTTCCTTATGATGAGAGCTGTAATGAAGAACAGAAATTACATTTCAGTATGCTCTGATAGTCAGCCTTTCAGCAGTTCATGTGATGCTGTCACTTACAGTGCCAGGGAAAGCACCTGGTCCCAGTCTGCCAGCAATGAATATGCAGGTTTTTGGAATCTGATCAGGGCTACAGTTCTCAGTTTAACACCAAGAGCACGGGATACAGCCAAAGGAAGGAGACTATTGTGTAGGAAGTCAGTTGAAAGTCAAGATGTAAAATTGTATTCTTTTCTCCAAAGAAGAAAAGACTCCTGAGGTCTAGAATAACTACAAGTTTTAGTCCTTTTATTCTGATAGTGAATTTTAATTTTTTTTCCTTTTCTTTGCCTTGTTCCATTCACTCAGTGGAGGAAAAAAAATGCTTGCTACTTGACTGTAAAGACTGAAGATACCCCACTGAATAGAGCCTGTTATGAAGTTTCCTGAAAAGATAACATTTAAAAAATATTTTGAAATACTTATTTGGAGAAAGAAATGTAATTCGAAGTGTGTGTTTACCTTTGAGTATTTTGAAAGCTGTTACATTTTTGTCTTTCATTAAGAAATAATGTCTTTGAAGGTAACAAAGACCTCAGGTAGCAAAACATCATGCCAACTTCAAAATTCAGGAATGCCAACTGAATCCACACCAGATATTGAGAGATTGGAGCTATCAGTCTCGTCTTGCAGTGACACTTTAGATCAAGGAGGCAAAAACAATACTCTCCAAACAGCTGCAAATGTATGTCAAAATGGTAAGAGCATAAAGCAAATAATATGTAGTGTTCTCAGACTGCCAAAATTTTTGCATGATTGTGCCTTTGAATCTAAGACTTAATTCTTTGTTTTTCTAATCCTTTATCTACCTAATTAATTACTGAAGACATATTCATTAAATCATGATTTATTCTCCTGTATGGGGGTGAATAAATGCTCATTCTCTCTGCAGCTATTTCTATTGTGAGCCAGGGATCAGCACCTGCTGGCAGTAGCCACAATTGATGCACATGCTCCTCTTTCCTCATGCTGTGACAATAACTGAGCTGCTGCAGTGGTTCTTGATTGTTTTACAGACTTTCACAAGCCTGTTCTTTATAATTACTGTGCTTTGCCCTTCTTCCATACCTAGTGTTACATTTTTACTTCCCTGGGGCTGCCATGTTCCTGCTGCCCTGTGAGATTCCCATGCTGTTTGGAAGATGTTTGTATCCCAGTACAGTGCTCCATATGCAAACAATGTGAGTCTTCACAAGCATTTCATTTCTGCATTGTGTTCCAGACCTTGAAATTCAGATTCAGAAAACATCTGTGAGTGGAGAAGCAGATTTTCAGCTCACCTCACCACAAGTACCATCACCAGACGAGAGCAGTCATAGAAGATTATCTCTAAAAAATTCAGCTGAACCCACATGGGAGATAACCAGTGGTATGGTACTCATTTTGTGTTATTTTACATTTCAGTTCTGTGTGGTGTGAGGGTGTTGTAAATTTCAAAGGACCCAAAAGCAGTTCACATGAAAAATAAATGTCTGTGTTGTGGGGGATTATGGAAATCAAGCGCCCTTGCAAGAGAATTGCTTTTGAGCATTGATAAAGATTTGCAGGATTAAGCAGAGTACCAGAGCAGTGAATGAATATAAAAAGAAAAATTCCATGCTCTCATGATTAAAGGAAAAGAACTAAAAATAATTTATTCTTTAAATCCCTAATAAATTTAACACTGAAGACTCCCAATATGAAATGTACAAGAAATTTTACTTGTCCCAGATAAGAGTTTAGAATATTAACTACACTACCTATGTAATATCAGGGGGAGGGGGGAATGTTTTGTTTATAGAGTTCAGTGGTGAATTATTTCTTTTCTTATTCACAGAAAGACAGCTTACATTTTGGGTTTTTTCCCTTTCACACCTGTCTGCCGAAAGGTGTGGATATTTTTTTGTCATACGATGTCAATCAACTTGCTTTGCATGTGTCTGGGAAATGCACTGTTGTGGCAAAAGTAGCCCTTGTCTCTATGAAAAAGTAGTGTTACTTTCTATTAAAAGGTGTAGCCACCAATTTGAAAAGTGGTTGGACTACTCAAATGTGCGCAAAATTGACCAATGAGATTTTCCTTCATATTGTGAGTGATTTCCATTGTGTTTATTCTCTGGGGATGTTTAGAAGTGATTATATACTGTGGCAGTATCAATAATCCATAACTACTATTATGGGTTTCATAATTTGACTGAAAGATGTGAGATGTTCAGCCAAGTAGAGAATTCTGGAGAATTTTTAGTTCCTTCCTATTTGCCTGAATTCTGGGAACTCTGGAGCAGGAATCACTGTCTTAACTTATTCTTCCTCTAGAACACCAGGGCCTCTATTGAGTGCTAGAATTTTAGAAAAATTAATCAACACTTGTTATTTTATGTACATATATGTGATATGAAAAGACAGCCTTAGGGCAGTAGACTGGCCTGTCTAAATGCCCTCTGGTAAATTCTGAAGCAGAGAACTGAGGAAGAAAGCTATGTATAAACTCTGCTCTTTTGCTGTTTGTATTTGCAAGAGTGAAAACTGTTTCTTTATAGTCTTAATTGTGTGTACAGGCAGATAAATGCATGAAGTGAGTTTGTAAGGTACAATTCTACAAAATTTTTCCCCATATTTTCATTGCTTGTCACTGATAGCTCAGCTTGCAGATTTCAGTTGCTTTTCAATACATGAAGTTATCTAATTGTACGTAGATGACTTAATTATTTCTTTGTCCATAAGCACTGGATTTATTTGTTGTGAGGAACTTCCTATAAGCAACTTCTTCATCAAGGAAAGTCCTCTTCTAGGCTCTGTTTTGGACTTCTTCCAAAGTGGGATAAACTTGACCTGAGAGAAGAAATAAAATGAGTGAAAATTGTTTATGCCAATCTTATTTTTTCAGTGCTGAAACCTTCATTAAAATGTTAGGCTGCAATTAGAAGCTTTAGCATAAGTCTGACTGTGTAGAAGAGCTAATTAGATGTTAAGGTGATCATTCTTGCATTTATGTTGTTTGCTGCAATGTTGTGATTACATAGTAGTTTGCATATTTTGCTAAGAAAGTACTTCAAATTATTCATTACAATTGACATGGAAATCATGAGTTTAAAAGAAATTCTAGTATAGTTTTTGTTGGAGAGGTAATGGGATTTTGTTTGGTCCTAAACTCCCTGTATCTTTCACTTGAGGACTATTAAAAAAGTGCTACACTGACTACAGATTACAGAAGTTGCTGAACTCCGTAACCAGCATAAAATGTCATCTTCAGGTCTTACAGACTCTTCTGTCTTCCCCCTGCATATTTCATTAAGAATAAGTACTGTGCTATGCGAACAAATATTTGGGTTTGACTTACTCCTAACTCAAGTATATTTCTGCAACATCTCTGGAAATGTTCTTTACAGGGAGGCTTAGACTAAAAAGGCAGAATAATCAGGCTAATATTATATAGATCCTAAGTCTTTTAAAGTAGTTCTTTATATTTCTGAACTCCTTTTGGTCTGGGCAAGACAGTACAATTGTGAGTAAAGTGTAAGAAATTTTTTTATATCTGAGGCGGAGCCAGGAGTAGAAGTCAGGAGTTTAAGGCTCTAATTGCCTCACATTCTAAATTAAACACTTGACAAATACTGTTACTTAAGATTTCTTTTCCATGTTTTGATACTTCATTCAAAATTTACTTAAAATCTTAAAAAGCAAGTCATTTACCACTTTGTTTCCTTCAGAATTCATTACAAAATTGTATCTGTAATGGCTTCTGAATTAAACAGCAACAACTGCATTGGAAGTTATTGTAGAATGAGAATAGAATGGTGAGACTGCAATGTGGGGAGTGGGTTGTTACTAAGTCAGTAGACCAAAAAATTCAGCCACTCCTTTCTAGTCATTCCCAGTCCTTTGTGCATAAGAATTAGTGAATTCTCCTGAAGTGGGTTGTACACTAAGTGTATAACCATACCCTAGAGGGCTCTTTACAGTGGTCTGAGCTATTAGTGCATATTTGTAAACCAGGAAGGCAGCATGAGACATGTCAAATCTAATTTCATGATGGGGGAGAGACCTTCTGAATACTAACAGAGTGTATGTTGCGTATTTTGGTCTTAGTCAAGACACTGCCAGTGACACATAATAAAATGTGTCTAGATTAAAGTGCAGGGGTGGGTACCAGACTGGTCAGAAGACTGCAAAGTGCTGAGATAAGAAAAAATACAAAAAGTTTCTTAGCTAGGTAAGTTTTGAAGGTATTTGAAGATGGTCTTCACGTAGAGATTGAAAAATGGTCTCTTCTGGAACAAGAAGGTGCAAGCCGTGTTCATACAAGATATGTCAAGTCCCTACTTTTCTTCACTGGTTCCTGGATATTAACTGGAAAAATCACAGCAACGCAGTAAGACAACTGTTTCTCCTGGCATCTCATTTTGCTTTCTTTTGCCTTCATTTATGGTGATTCAGACTTCCTCCCACCCACCCAAACTGCTGAATGTGCCTGAAGTGGTAATTCCAACAAAACTAAAGCTAAAATATCACAGTAAAGCACGAAATACCACACTAAACTTACTGTCTTCTATGATGGCAGGCATTTTATTATTGCAATGCTACTTTATTATTACGCTTTTAGTATTTTTTTATTGAGGTTTTTTTAATATGGTTGATGGTAACTTTGTTTTATGGAGCTGGGAAGTTTCAATATCTAGTGAATAATCCACACCACACTACCTTTAATGAAGATAAGGGAGTATTGCATACTTGAGCAATTCTCCTTTTCTTAGATGCTATTTGAGATTGGTTTTAATCAATCAAATTGACATTTTTTTCTATATCATCATTCCAAACAGTAAAGTATAAGTTAACAATAAAAATATAAAAATGGTCTTTTCATGTGTATCTGGTGCACTCAATCTTTAAATCCATTTCTGTAGTTTATTGTTTGTTTTAAAATTGTCAGGTTAGTTGTGGCTGTATTCAGGGAAACTTGGTGAAACAGATATCTTTATACATTTTTCATGTCACACTTTTTTACCAGAACAGTAGTTTGAGATTTAAACCATAAGTTCTGAATGTAGAAGTGTGGGATTTCAGCAATAAAGAAGGAGCAGATTGTAATATTATGAACTTTCCACCAACATGTGATTATTTTTAAAATGTCAGACACAAAAAATGCCTATAGAAAAAGATCAATGGCCATATTTACTAAAATTTTGTTTTCCTAGAATAAAATTCAGTTGCAGGTTTCAAATCTTGACAGCTAAATAGTTTCAGGTTTGCAAATTGCAGGCTTGCATGTCATGTACCAAAGCCTGTATACTTTTAGAGCTGTGATTAGAAATGTTTTGATTAACCTTGCTGCACTTCGAAAGCAACCTGATCTTTTTCATTGCGTCCTCATCACTCTTACTCTTCTTCGATAAGCAAAATGTTTCTGTACTAGAAAAACTTACTTTGCTGTACAACTTTCTGAGAAAATGAGAATGATCAGAGTAGCTCCCAATTTACATATCTGGCATTGAAATTGTGTGTTTCAGATAAAGAGGTGTCTCCACAGAGATTCACTGAGAGTGTTCAGTTGGATAGGGAGGAGCACTTCGGGGCTGCTGGAGGTTCACCCTGCCGTGATTTACCCTCAGCCCACAGTGCCTCTAGTGAACATCACAGCAGGGACACAGCTCATCATCACAGGAATGAGAGAGAGGTTTTCACATTTTCATCAAGACCTCGATCAGCTCCTCACGGAAACTCTCCAAATATGTCACCACAAAGTTGTGTTTTCCCTTTGGATTTGGAGCCAGACAGTAATGGAGAACATGAGAAGAGTGAAACTGAAGATAGCTTTGAAGGAACTGACAGCAGTGAGGAGGTAGGCCACTTTGTACATGTAACTCTTGATAAAGCAGTCTTCATCCTAAAGCTCCTAGGATGAGATTCTGTCTTCAAGCCAGACAGAGAGGATAAATCATCTTTTCCCCAAATACCTATGGGTAGATTTGTCTTTGTCAGGTTGCTGTGTCTAACTGGATGCAGGACTCAGTGCAAGTGTACCCTGTGAAACAAGTTGACGAAAGAAACCCAACTGTCAGTCCCTGTGCTAACAGAGAGATGCCAGAACTGTGCATCATTACTGCAAAAAAGATTTTAGGAAAGCCTGTACCATAGATTTGGGTGAGATCCAAGTCCTTTATGGTTGCTCAAGAGTTCAGTAAATAAGACTTCATTGTGCCTTTTAAAACTGGAAATGGAGACTTGTTTTGCTCATTGACATTGTTGGAAGTGAATTACAGAACTCCAGCTTTTGAATGTCACTTGATTATTGGTATTTCTGCTTTATATCCTGTCTGAGCATCACCAACTCTAATTCTTTTGCAATGTGGAAATCTTTCAGCAATGAAATTAATGAAAGAAAAGAAATATTTTTTAGTATATCTATCTGTCTGATACTCTATAGAAATTTGCTGAATTGTCAATGCATACAATAATTTCATTGTCATTACAGTAACTGCTAAAAGTTCCTACCTTTATGAACATTCAAGTATATTTCACTTTTAATTATAAAATCTGGTTCTTAGCATTTGAATCTGTAGCTCATAGCAGAGAAGTAAAATGTAACTGAGTTGCATAATAGCAAGATGGACTGAATTTAACTGTCCTACAAAATAACTGAGGGAATGAAACTATAAATTTCCAAAATGTGTACCATTAATAGAACTGAGGGATTACCTTTTTGAATGCACATTTCATGGTGCGTAATCCTGGCCTCACTGAAGTCAGTAACAATCTCAGATCACTTTGATGTGCAGCAGGATGGCACCTCAGCTGTGAGAGGCACACTGCAGGTGATACTGCCTCACATCCTGTGTGGGAACATATGGCAGATGAGCAGCATCATGAGATGAACATGAGGCTCCTCTCATCCTTTCTTCCTTGAGAATAAGAACATTGAGGCAAACAGTAGATGCACTTCCCCATTATTTCTCTTTCCATCTGTTCAGTCCTGCTGATTGTTGTTGAGATGGGGTATGAGTGAGCATCATACACTTGATTCATGGGAAATTTTACAGAGACATTGTTAGAAGCATGGATATAAGGTTAATAAACTAGCCTCTAAAATTCTTAAATTGTATTCAAATAGTAATGAATATGATATTCAGTACCATATAATTACCAGAGCAGAGCAAAGTGATCTCAGCAGGAGTTATTTCTTCTACATTTAAGTTGAAAATGCAGTGTGAAAATGTGGAATATTAATAATTAAATGGAAAGACATCATTGTCATGGACACTTTGCTTAGTTTTGGTTTACAGTTGTAATAAATTCCATTGAAATTATGATTATCAGGTAAGACACAGGTCTGGGAGGTCACCAGCATTCAAAATTTTTCCTGACATTTTGAAAAGAGTAATCACCTTGAGATGCAAGAATATGTTTATGGTATAGTCAGTATATTTGCCAGGAAAAGCAGCTGTTTTTCAGAGTCCTTGTAAATTTAGAAACAGGAAGCAGAGATTAAAGAGAGATTTTGAAGTGTTAAGGTTATGTAAAACTGAATTGTGTGGTGATGAGAGGGAACCAACCACCCTTGCTTTGTTTCCTATATTTAGGATGACAACAGTGAACTCATCCAGAGTACTGAGAGCGTTGAGAGCAGCCACAGTAGACAAGGAACATCTTACTCAGCAGTTTTTAAAGAGATCCCATTAAATAAGATGTCACAGAGAAATGAATACTGGAAGAATAAGGAACACAGCAAACAAAACTTTGAAGAGACCGAGTTATCAAAACCACAGAGTTCCACCATGAGAAAAACAGAATCTATTAGCTTTCAGAGAAGTTTAAAGCCAATCCTTTCTCTTTCTCCAATTCAAAGTAAATCTAAATCCTTTAGAGTAATTAGAAATGTATCTGAAGGAACTGAAAGATATGAAGGAGTTTCAGATCAATTAGAAAGATCTGTCAGTAAAACATCTCTCAAGAAAGTCTCAAAAGAAAATTCATGTCTGACAGCACAGACTCGTGTAAGTGATTTTTACTTTGAAATTAAATTACTAGATTGTAGAGAGAGGCTATATGAGATATACCCATTTGCATGAAGTGATTAATAGTACATCTTTCATTCAGATATATTCTGGCTTCATCATAACAGCATTTACTGTGCTCAGTCTGTTGAATGTTGATTTTGTAGGGTTTGGTGGCACACAAAACAATATCCCAAGTAGAAATCAGTCTTCTTTTTTTTTTGTTTTGAATGCATTGTCTCATTCCTGCTGCTTTCTTATTCTTCTGTTTGTTATAAAAAACAATGAATAATCTTTTTCTTTTTAATTAATACTCTTACCTGTGCCACTTCCTTCTTAGTGGCTGTGAGTCATATTCCCTTGCAGCTGTCTCTTTTACAGGTCAAGGAGATTTATGGTATTTAGACCCAGGATTGCTGTTTTGTGATTTTTTTTTAATATTTTTTCCCAGAGATGTTGAATTGAACTACTGAATGATCATTATTGTAAGCGTAGGGTTCGTTTTGTAATGTATTGAATGTATCTTGAGTTTCTTATAATATCTTTGGTCCCCAGGTATTGCACACTTCTGGGGACCAAAAGAATAGACACTTCTCTTTTTGGGGGGCTCTGTGAAGTAGTTATGGATTGTTTGGGAAAATTTTTCTACTTTAACATCTTGGAATATGATCCGTACCTCGTTTACATTAAGAAAATTGACATCTATTATTCTTGTGTCCTTGTAGTTTATCTCATCTGCTGTAAGATACTGCAGTCACTGTTCCATCAACAATGTGCTGCCATTCTGCTGTGGGAATTCTCATCTGTGACCTGTTGCTGCAGTCAATTTTAGTTACCTGATTTGACAGCCTCTGTCAGAGGGGAAGCAGGAATGATGACTTCCATGGGACGAGGCTGCTGCTGCTGGGGCAGCCTGGCTGCTGAGGGTGGACAGCCCTGCAGTTAGGTGTGGGTATGGAAATCTGGGCATTGGGCTGAGAAGAGCAATCCAAACTGGGCACCAGGTTTAAGAATAGTGTCTAGGAAAACATGTGTTCATCTTTTCTGCCTGTCCTTGATGGGAAAGTGCTCATCCTGCCATGCCACTGATGCTTCAGTGCTTCTTTTGAAATGAGTCCCTTTCGGTACTGGTGCAGGGGTGGGGTTTGTGTGTCTCACAGTGCTGTGAGGTTGTCTCTCAGACTGCAGATTATGGAAATCTCTTCCTGTATTCTGTAAGTAGCTTATCAGATTGGTAAAGGCCCTTTGCTTTTCCTGATAAAAACAGAACATCCTTTTCCATGAAGGTGGTGGAGACTGGTTTCCTTTGGGAAGGAAGTAGATTAGGGGAGGCAAGGAGAATGAAATACAATAGTGCAAATGAAAATCAGAAACAATGCTGAGACTTTATGATAATGAGAAGTATCACTGGCTGGTGATTTTAAAGAGTATGAAAAGAAAAAAACATTAAAAAGCAAAGAAAATCCTCCAAATAGCAGCATATGTTCCATGTGTTTATGATCTGGAAAAAACATTAGAATTGCCACTAGTGATGTAGAAAATGTGGAAGAAAGCAATGCATGGGTTCATTTCTACTTGGAAAGAAGATAATGTTTCTGTAGTTTTCGGTGATAGGATAAGCCCCAGCTGATACTGATAATCTGATTCTCTTTTTCTTAGGGATGTTAATATGCAGTGAATGTGTATGATAAAATTAGTTTATATTTGGTATTCCCTTTTTCTCCTCTTATAGTCTATAGGAATTTAACTTTTCTGTTTTCCAATAACTACTTACATCTTTGCGATTAAATGTATTCCTTGCTTCCTGATCTTTTCAAGTTTTGGAAAATTGTTCCACTTAAAACTCAAGTATGTTTATTACTTATCACAACTGTAATCTATTTGTCCATAATAAATGAAATTATACATTTATTACTTTCCTAAAAGATATTAGCAGTGTTTAATGCAGTCATCAACTTTGTCCTGTGGAGCACAGCTAAATGCAGACTCTCTTGGTGGATTGCAATAGTTGATTACTAATTTAGACAGTAGGGTTATTACCATACTGCACTTGTAGCTGTAAATGTATTGCACATGTGATTTGTGGCTTGTAAGTATTTTCTTCAAGAATAAATCCTATTATTAATGTATAAAAACTCATTAGCTAGAGAATTTGTTTTATTGCTACAGAACATAAGATTAAAGTATCTGGCAGATTTAGGTCTTATACTTGATTTGATCAAGTCTTAAAATTTTCCAGAAGCCCTTCCTTGGAGATCTTTGACACTTCTTTTTTGTGCTCATACAGAGGACTAGTAAAGGAAAAAAAATGCTTAACCAACTCTTCCTGCAATTGATTTGCCAGCTGCTTAATATGCTTTAAGGACCTGGTTTCTTGCAATGTTTTATTCATGTTTTAATAGAGTTCTCTATTATTAAGTTCAAATATTTTTAATTAAGAAAGAAGTATAGCCCTGTGGGTAATATTGCAAGCATGTAGATAGCTGGTAATTAAAGTTTTCCACACGTATAACTACATTCAAACAATTCTGAATAAATCATTTGAACCTAGAAGAATGCAAATGTCATTATATATGAAAAAAATCCTTTAAACAACAGGTTTTGTCAATCTAGCAAAAGTTTTAAGTGCTTAATAAAAATACTTTATTGTAAGGGAAGGATATGCAAATAGACAAGATAAGCTTTTAATTACTAAATGAAATATTAATTTTGGACAAATTTATGAGTATTGCAAAATTACTCCTTACTTCAAAAGATTCTCCTAAATTACAAAGTTAATTTAATTTCAAATTCAGTTTTCAAATTCTCTCTTTGAAAACCAACAAAGACAATATAAAATTTGTGAAGAGGCTTTTTGGTGGTAGCCATCTTAAGCTGAAGAACAAATAGTCCAAAATATTTCTCCATCATTAGTTTATTGTAGAGGATGTTTAGCACAGAAAATGGTCGTAGCATCTCTTCTCCTTCCTGAGTATGGTATTTTCAGAGTGAGACCATTACAGGAAAAGAAAACAGAATGGTAATTTGAAATAAGCTGGGGAGGGGTGGGGGAACAGCAGATGTTTATAATTATGCTATAATAATTCCAAAAATATATGCATCTTTCTTCATAGATGTAATGGAAAAGACAAGCAAGTTTGGGATTTTTTTTGCTTTTATTAAAAAGAGAATGAGGAAAAAATTTCTTTCAATAGTTATTGTTTTTATTCTGCAGAGCACCAGTTCGTGCTGTCAGATTAATGACTCCATGCCAATTACATGAGGGAGGGAAGAAAGATAAGCCAAATCTTCTCTTATAATAATCAAATAACTGCAGAAGGTTTCTAGATAGGAAAATGAACAGGAAATCAGCATGTTCAATAAGATCAATAGAAGTCACGGCAGCTGCAGATCTGGTGGAATACTGATCCATCAGAGCACAGCAGGCTCCCCAGGCGTGACAAGGCGAGCTTCCAGTGAGGTGAACAAATGCCTGACAGTCACTGAGCTAGAACAGGCATTCAGAAAGAGCCTAGAGAAAGCATCTCCTATTATTTTAGGATTAAAAATGGTGGTAGTAATCACAATAGTCAGGAATGAAGCTTGGACCTTATAAGCCAGGGGAAAAAAGGAATGGTAGCTGTGAAAACTGCTTCTGTCATCTTACACCTTGTATCTTCTGTCATCTTCTTGTACCTTGTATTACACAGGAAGAAAGCAAAGGAGTTGTAATCATAATTTCAGTGGGAATTCTGGTGGTAAGGTGACTTTTGTACCCTTAGAAGACATGTTAAAACATTACATTCTGCATTTCATAGCAGGAAAAGCTGTCAGTGTTTGTATCATTGTACTGCTGAGCTGTGTGTGTCCTTGAGGCCTTCAGTTACCATCTCACAGCAGAACAGCCTGAGATCCTCCCCTCTGCCAGGAACATGGCACACTCCTGCTCCAAAAGCTCCGTTCTCTTCTCTAGAATCAAAGCATGTCCCTCTTTGGGGTACTGTTACCTACTGTCTCACAGCCCACTGGCCAATATTCCAGTGATCTCAATCCTCTCAAGTCCTGATCACTGCTTGGATTCACTTTTCAAGCACAGAAGCTTTGTAGTTCCATTTAGAACCAAATGTGGATGCACCAAGTATTAAACCTATTCCTCTGTGAAAGAGCAATCTATGTGGACCCTTTAAAAAAGGAAAATATTTTCTTGAAGGAGGTCTTTAAACAAGGGCGATGCCAACAGCAGGTTGGGTGATTTTAAGCTATCTTACCTTGAGGTTTTGTGTGAGGCTTAAATACCAGCTGCAAAATGGTTAGTATGTGTTGGACACTTTTGGCCTGTGGATCAAGTTTGATATAATAATTAGGGTTACATTAACAATTCAACCAGTGGATTTGAGGAAAAGTGAAAAGACATTGATGTTTACTTAAATTCATACACTAGCAAATTGCCAGAATAACTTTTGAAATTTACTGTTAACATGGCTTTCCAGAGAAATTTTGTACTGTGCTTGGCCAGTAACTAAATGTTATGCTGATGGTGTTGATGATACTGTGATGACTATAGGATTGGGTTTAATTCAAGATTTGCATTTAATAGCTGATGGATTTTTGAACTTCTTAAAGCCTGCTTTCATATTCTGTTTTTAATTGCAGTGGAACAGCAACTTCACCAAACACTCTGGATCAAAACTGCAGTTCATTACAGTGTTTGTAGTGTTCTTCCTTCCAGTAATTATGTGTAGATATGCTTGATCTTCATAGCTGAACAGAAATGTGTTAACTAATTTTTTCTAGTAAACATTTTGTTTCTCTTTCAGTATTGTAGCTTCTTGAAGATTCTCTGAGAGATTCTCCGAGGTCTCTGTGGGTTTCATTCATCTATTCTGTTCTGTGATCCTGTCTACATTGTTGACTTTTCCATTTTATTTCACAGGAGTATGACAGGAAAAAGTACCAGGCAAATAGACTGAGTTCATCTGAACTACAGATGCTGGCCAGCATGAAGAGACAAAAAAATGAAGAATTACGGAATTCTGGGATCTCCCATGGGCTGAGCACATCACAGATCAATAGCTGCAATGTCAGCATAAGCACAAGTGGAAATGATGATACAGAAACCTGGAACTCCTGTTTCCCACCAGTGAGTCTAAACCCACAGTATTTTCTTAGGGGTCTTGAATAAATTTTGTTTGAGTAACGTTGAAATTTAAGATATCATTACCAAAGGCTCTTAGAACTTACCAAGTAAAACGTGTAACCAAGACACATGCACTTCCAGCAGGTTCTCTAGTACCACCATGGATAAAGAGCAAATCTATTATATATATTCCTTCCTAGAATCCTGAATAATCATGTAGGCTGTACAGTTTGTCACAATAGTGGCTGACAACCTGCAGGTGTGTGATATAGTACTTAAAAATAGCTCCAAAATGAATGAAACCCAGATATAACAGTCAGCAGCTGCATTACAGTGTGAGTAATGGAAAATAATTGCTTCTTACAATGATAAAGTCTCATTACAGGAAAGCTAAATGTTTAAAGAACTGAAGCAGGAGAAAGCAGCAAAAAGCTGCAGTAGTTCTGAGCACTTAGTATGTGATCATTATGTATTTTACACCTTGGATCATTATTTGTCCTGGTACAAAGTAGTACAAAATCAGACACAGCTGCACTATGTGACAGTACTGCTGTAAGAAGCAGACTATTTGTTGCAGTCCACCAAAAAGTATTGAATGTATGAAAGCTCGAAATAACATTTCAGGAACTATATAAAGGTATTGCAGGAGCTGCTGTAAAACGAGATAACCTCATACTCCATTTATATATCAGCAATATAGCTGTTACTTTATTACAGTTGAAGCAATAATAAACAATGAAGGTGGCTTAAGTAAAGCACACAGCACAACTCTGAGGCAGATGCAACGTTAGAATAAACACAGCTGTGGTGCCCCATATAAACTATTGCAGAGTCAATGCTCTAAACGTTTAGGTGCAAATTACATTCAAGGTTCTACAGGGCCCAAAATAGAGGCCTGTAGTAACAACCTTCCATAGTGAATGATCAATGCAGTGCTGGAACTTTGGAGTACCCTGTTAAGCGAAGGTTTCAAATGAGAAGAGATGTATTGGTAAGTGGGTAATTGTACAAATAAGAACTTGGTTTACAGAGTAATATTTTGCAGGACATCAGAGAAACATTGGCCGGTATTAACTATTTGAGATACATCTCCATTACACATTTTGTTGATTTAATGATATTTCCAATGTGCGTTCTCCGTTCTCACTAAATAGGCTCAAACATGGTACAAGTCCACAAGACCAGAAAAATGGAACTCAATTAAAAATAGAGAATAGCAGTCTCATTTATTTTTAAGTAGTTTAATTATAAGGAAATGATAAGAGTATTTAGATATGTCAGGTTTGGCTAATACAAATTGCATGACTAAAACAAAGTGAACTTTTAAAGTAAAGCGTACTGCTGCAGTATTCCGTGAAGCACAATGTGATTGCAAAGACAATTCTTTGATCTTACTGTCTTGATCAACTTCTGTAGCTTCAATCTAAAAAAGTGTTTAGATATAATAGGTTAGTAATATAAATTGCAATTTAGTGTAGTTATAGTTTTTCATAGCAGCTCTTTACGGCCATCTTTCTCTACATAATTCAGGTGTAAAAGGCAACATTTCAGAGGACTTGAGAGTAGCAATGCTGTGCCATTATTGAAATGGTTAGCTGAAATGAAAAAAACTAGTCAGGCATTCTCTTTTGTAAGACCTAAAATCATAGAATTTTATATACAACAGTTTGGTTTGGAAGGGACCTTTAAAGGTTATCTAATCCATCCCTCCTACCACTGGGCAAGGACACCTTCCACTAGAGCAGGTTGCCCAGGTCCCCATCCAACCTGGCCTTGAACACTTGCAGGGATGGGCAGTCACAGCTTCTCTGGGCAACCTGTTCCAGTGCCTCACCACCCTCCTTGTAAAAAAATTCTTTCTTGCATCTGATCTAAATCTACCCTCTTCCAGTTTAAAACTGTTGCCCTTTGTCCTGTCACAACAGCCCCTGCCAAAAACTCTGTCCCCATCTTTCTTGTAAAGCCTCCTTTAGGTACTGAATGGCTGCAATAAGACTTTCCCAGAGCCTTCTCTTCTCCATGCTGAAAATCCCAGCTCTCTCAGCCTGTCTCCATAGGAGAGGTCTTCCAGCCCTCTGATAATTTTCGCAGCCCCACTCTGGACTCACTCCAGCAGGTCTTTCCTGTGCTGAGGACCCCAGAGCTGGACACAGGAACCCAGGTGAGGTCTCACGAGGGTAGAGTAGAGTAGAGGGGCAGAATTCCCTCCCTCAATCTGCTGCCAACGCTTCCCTTGGATGCAGCCCAGGATACAATTGGCATTCTGGTCTCAGAGGTCATGTCCAGCTTTTCATCCACAAATACTCCCAAGTCCTTCTCCACAGGGCTGTTCTCAATCCCTTTATCCCCCAATACTGGTAAATTCATCATTTCTTCAGCTTCCAGATTTTATAAAGAAGTGTTTCTTATATTTATGCTTATTCCTCATATATATTTATTATGTAAAAAATATATGTGTGGAATAAAAGCAGATTTGTTTTTATGTCCCCGATCTTTAGTACCATCATTTGAGTCAAGAGAATTTTCAAATGCTCAATCCTTCCAAAATCAGATGTACAAGCTGCAGAAGAGTTTATAGAGAGAGATACATATAGATATAGAACTGTAGCCATCTTCCAGTTGCATAGGCAAATTATTTTAGCAGTGCAGTATATAGAAAAGAAATAGAAATAATTCTCATATTGGAATTTGAGAAATTAAGAACAGCTTGAAATTCTTGTCATGATTAAACTTTCATGCTTACATGTGTTTCCAGGTTGTATCTTTCTGATTCTTTAAATCAGTAGTATCAATTGCTTTCTCTTATGTTTTTCAAAGATAAATAAGGAGTATTTTCTTCCACATTTTTCTTCATTTTATACATTTGTGTCCTTTAGTCGGAATCTATGGCAACAGCACCACCAGAAGGCAGCTTTTTGTGTATCTTTAATTTTTAAATACCTTTGATGTTTTGCAAGGCAGGGTAGGATATAATCATGTTAGATAGTGAATTTATATATCAAAGCAATATTTTATATATAAACCACATTCTAAGTGAGTTTAATTTTTTTCATCACTTACCGTTTTTAGCCTGATTTCCTGAGTCATTGAAAAGGGTCATGTTACTGACTTTAATGAATCTGAGAAACCCTTTTGAATGTAAAGGCACATAGATCAATCATATTACTGAGTTGCAGTGAGAACAGATGTCCTTAAACAACTATAAAACAGATATACTAAAACTGTGTTTTTATGTTCTATGATAGTTTACCAGGAACAGAATATATGCTGTCAGGAGAAAATGCTGAAATGTAAGTGGTTTAGCAGCTGCTGTAAACTATGACAGTCAAAAAAGAATAAAATCACTTTGAATATTATACATTACCCAGCATAGCTATCAGTTATAAATATGAAAAACTTCTATTTAAAATGGGTTTACCTTGAAGGAGAACTGTAAACCCTTGTAAAATGTGTGTGAGCACAGTTTTAACTCAATAATATGTGTATGTAGAGCCAAATATTTTAAAAGATTTTATTTGGCCATGTATTACCTGAATGTTTTCTTAAATCTTAAGGCCTATGAAAATCCATGCTAGCTTTGCAACACTATGAAAGGCACAGTTCTGTATATTGCAGAGTTTAATGTGAAGTTTATACCCACACATATACACAGTATCCAAGAAAATTTGCAAAGCTTGCAAAACATTTCTGCTTCAATGCCTTGCTTTATTCCAGAGATCCTGTAAGACTTTCTTGCCCTGCCAGAGAATTGGCCCATTCAGCTTCTTGGATAGTTGTGTCCACACTTCAGACACCAATTCAGATACAACACAAACATGCTGGAGAAAGATCATCTCTAAGAGAATTCAGGATATCTTACTGCATATGGCCCCTGTTTCTCAGTCAGAAATGCAAAGGAGGAGGAGGATTCTCCTAGATTGCTCACTGATACATCCTGGAAGCTTGTAGTGGTATAATGCTGCATTAGCAGAATCCTATTTATGCTCACCACTAGGACTTGTCTTTAGAGCAAGGAATACTCAGAGAGAAGAAAGATTACTTGTTCCACAAGCAACTTCCTAAACATAAATTCAGTCACATAAATCCTGATCTGAAAAATATTTGAAAGAGTGCTTCCAGGTTCATACCTAATTTGTGGAAGGTCTTCTGGCCTCCTTTATGAGTTTTCAGAAAAGAAAGCCACTTAACACAAAAATGGTCTGGAAGAAGTGAAGTCTGACAGACAAGAGGAGTGTTATTTAAACCCAGAATTATTCCAACTATGAGCTCAGTTTGACAACCTCTGGAGGGATCTGTTCACATCAAGTCAAATTGCAAAACTGAGGCAGAATATTCTTTACTATGAAATGAGACTAAAAATTATTTAGACAGATATTCTGGTTCATAGACTGACTAATTCACTCTCTGTCTTGTCCTCAATCTTCCACTAGCTATCATCTGGGAATTGCACTCTCCACCACCAGGCAATGAGTCATATTTGGTAGTAATTAGGATGTCATTCATCCTGAACATATATTTTACAGCATCCCTTCCCATTTTCTGAAACCATAAGAACATTCTCATTTCTATGTTGATTTTTGTAAAAAAAACCCTCCTTTCATGATACTTATTATTATTTTAGCATTTCATGTACTAAATTGTACAAGTATTGTTAATGTATGCTTATATTTTCACTTCTTTTGCATCTCCTTCTGTGATTTGTTTAGAACTGCTTTTGAGGTGTGTGATAATGGCAGGAGAAGTCTCTTCTGGGAGAATTACATGTATTCTGGGAGAAAATGTATTTATGGATTTTAGAATTCTTGAATTTTTACATTGGTTTATGAATACTGATCTGTCTTGTAAAAAATTTTTTTTAATGCCATAAACCAAATATAGTTTGAAACTTTTGGGGCAGGTACTTACAATGGGCTGGTAAGATTTGAAGACTGGAAAATGAACATATTTTATATGAATTTTCATACGGTCCACTGTAAGCTATTCATGAACAGCTTAATCCAGGCTTCAAAGCTGCAGTGCCATGGAGAATCATATGTGCTTCAATAACCTTTGTTTGGGGCTGCTAAAATTACTGTTAATGGTGCTTGTGAGGAGAGAGGAGCCTCGTCTGCCAGCCCTCTTAGCTCTCCCTTCTTGTTTTCTACTCTTAAAAATGGTTGGTTCTGCACAGATCCCACTGAGTTCCTTCATATGCTTCCTATGCATGTTCAGTCCAGACTCTTCTGTCCGACAAGGCTTTACCACTCTCCATCTCTGAACTTTCCTGACTGTCCCATCACTCTCACAGGCAGCAGAGAAATTACTGTGTGATTGACTCCTTAATTCGTATGTATTCCACCCAGACAAGAATGATCTTTAAAGTTGTACTTTTGCACAGTTAGGACCTGAATATCCATTTTTAATTTCACAGACAAGAAAAAAGACTGTAAAATTCTAATATCAGAAACTGAAAATGTATATGTTCATACCAGATCTCTGACATACTTCTAAACAATCTATTATTTTTTGTTTTCCATAGCCCATCAGTCAGGAGCACCACTATCAGAAAGAAATGAGCCCACTTTCTCATTCCAACCTACGGTAAGATTCCATTTATAGCCCAGGCAGTAAGGATTCAGTTAGACTGTTCTGAATATTAAATGTGACACTCTTTGATTTAATCTTCAATCTCTTTTCAATTGCAACCTCCTCTCAGAGGGCTTTATTGCTCATTTTAGTCATTGTCTACAGAATGTCTGAGCTGTCCGGGAACACAGAACTGAATTCTGCATGTTTTGGATGTACCACTGTGTATTTAAAGTCTCTGACACAGGCCTTGCTCCTACATCTGCTTTGATGTGTGATTCAGCAAATCATCCTCATCTCACATACATACACTCTCATCTATTTCTTTCTCCCTCTCTCCCTCTCTGCTTTGAAGGCTTAGAACTAGAATTCTGTATGTGACTGTAGGTGTCAGGGAATCAATTTGTTCCAAAAGATTTTAATGTTACTTACTAAGAAAGGGGTTTTTTTTTCAATAGATAGCCCAGTTAGGAGAGGGGGTTACCACACTGTGGGATAGTGCAAAGGGATCCTGTCTATAGTGTATTTTGTCAGTCAAGTTTTTAGCTTGATCTGTTTTGTTTGGAATCAGGAACAAAATCCCTGTGACTTTAATGTAAGGTTAGATGACAAGGGGAGAAGGTAGCTAGGGAAAATTAATCAAATTGAGACTATTGAGACAATAAAGATTAATTGTCCAGTTTCAGACCTGCCTTGTACCTGTGAAACCCTAACATCACTTTGTCAATTTTCTAACTGCCTGAACAAGAGGTGTACTAATTTTTAAAAGCAGTCCTGTTTCACTCGGTGTCATTAATGTGGATTTTGCTTGTCCAAGTTTTAACTGGATGATGTATGTGTGTTGTGGGGCAGGGGTAGGAGGAGAGGACATTCCAGAGACATCTTCTTTATATTTTACCAGCAGCCTGAAATGTTTCATGCCAGTCAGTTGTGCAGGATAATATGTGTTTCTCCTCACACAGATGTTTTCAGCCTCACTTGCCATCCATATTTTTATGGATTCAAAGTCTTCTGGCTGGATTTTATGAAGTGAACAATATTAAACTTTCTGTGCAAGTTCATGAAAATGCATCAGTTATTGCAGCACACAGCCAAATGTTTACTAGTACACACAATCCATTACTGGAGTTAAAGTGAAATCCTGGATTCCTATTCCCTCCCCCATGTAAATCAAGGTACTTGTGTTTGTCTAGAAGACCTCCCTGCCTGGGGTGATGGTTGTCAAAGGAACCATCTCCTTATGAGTTGTTGAATGGATGAAGTGGACAGAGACAATTGACTGTAATCCACAGAGTGCAATGGGAGGTACCTTGAGACAGAACTTTGGACTCTTTATTCCAAAATTGATTTCATAGTTCTGATGACATTAGAATTGCCTATATTTTAGTGCAAGCTACATGGTTTGTCTTCTTTTTGCCCCTACATTGGTTAAGTCTGGTTTTATTAAGTTATTTTGTGCAGGTGCTAAAGCAATTTGGTACTTGGTACATTTTATATACTGAAAAAACAAATAAATACCGTTATCTGTAAAAATAAAGTATTTCATCATATCAAGTTAATATGATCAACAATGAAAACTTGTATTTCCATATCATAAAATTTAAAACAAAATTGTATCATTTATGACTTAGTTCTTATGCTATTTTAATCCAGTATACACAGTAGACTTAAATTCCTCTAGAAATCATTTTCGAGAAATGCAGGTGGTATTCATAAAATACCTGACTTGCAAGTGCATCATAAATTCAGTAGCCCTTGTGAACTGCCAGAAAAGCATTATTGGGCTGTAAATACAGAAGATGACAAAATTATGAGGTCAGTTTGCATCATGATATAAAAACTGGAGAGGATGTGACTTGAATACCATTATTCACATCATTACCTTTCATTTATAATGGAAAATTCTGTAATGTTTTTCACAGAGGATGTGTACTTAAATGAGGGAAATAAAATTAGTGGTGATTCTGTAACTTAGTTCCTAAATGGTTTTTAAATACAATTTAAAAACAATTTTAACAAATCCTATATAAGCAATTAGAGAATGTCTAAAACTTTGTAATCCTACTATAGTTTTGTAGGGAACACAAAGAATATTTGAAAAATTGATATAGCCCCTTCAGGTATGTGGGTGTAAGTGCTATGGTATGAAGACCATTCCATGGTGCATTTACTGAATGAACAAATAGTTTGTTGTGAAGAGTGCTAAAGAACAGGCCTTGAGTAATTTTTAGAAGTGTAGTAGTGATATTTTCTGGGAAATGAAAAGAGACCAATGTGGAAGCTATTGTCCCGTAAATGTAGGTTCTGTCCATAATAAGATAAAAGGACAAGCCAGGAAAGAAAGCCTGTGAAGATAATGGAAATTCAGTCAATAAGAAGGCTCAGCTCGGCTCATCGTCCATTGGTTCTGCTGGATAAAGGTCATAAGTCTGCCACGAATATTGCTCCTGCCAAACAAATCACTGCCCCTCATGTGCTCTGCAAGGCACAGAACAGTTTATGAGAGGAGACAGCTGAGAGCAGAGGCTGCAGAGCCAGAAGAGAGGCGAGGTGCAGTGCTCCAGCCCTGGCCGTGCAGTTCCCACTGACTGATGTCGGCAGAACTCAGGAATTGCTTTCTTCTCTCCAAACAGGAAGCTGGAGCTGTCTGTGTTGCTTCTTCCTCCAGTGCAAGGAATATAATTTGCTGTGTAACCAGCATTTACTTAGTCAGATTTTGTCCTCCAAACTATTTGTGTGTCATAGAAGGTTTGGAAGTTTCACTAAAGGAAAGGCTGGAAGACAGTAAATGGTCTAGAATTTCAGCCACACTGAACTGCGAAATGCAGTTCTCTGAAAAGAGATCTCTTGAACTTAATTTATTAATAGACTTTTATAAATTTCTACAAATTCTCTCCAGCAAATTTATTTCTGATAAAAGCTGACTTTTCTGCCTTAGAGAAAAATTTCAACTTATTAGAAAAACCCTATCTTTATAAACATTGCCCCACTAGATCCTGTCTTGGCATCCTAATCAACTCTTCCCAAACTACCAAATAAAATTTATTTCTCTTGTTCAAACAGTTGTTCCCCAGAAACTGCACTACAGCAGGGCACAAATATTTCAGCATTTAATTGAGTATCCTTTCACAAGAAGTGTATTTTACTTAAATAATTTCATGCCAAGCGTGCACAGCCAAATTTTCAATTAGTTTTTACCCAGATGTTTCTTTTCCAGTTTCTTTTATCTAAAAGCAGCTGATAAGGGCCCACAGCCTCTGACAATGATTGAGAGCCACTGACCTCCCTTCACGTGGGCTTGGTATGAGCTGACTAAAGCAGGTTGTCTTGTCGTTGTAACCTACATTTTTTATGTTAGACTGATTGGGATGTCATCATTATTCTTTCCTCTACAATCCAAAAAACCCAAAAAGCTAAACAAGAAAATCGACCCATGGAAAAGCAAATAACATTTTCATCCCTTTTTGGTAAATGTTATAGATTTGAGATTTGTCACCACAAAATTTCATTTATGTGGAAAGTGGCATATTTGAGGAGGACAATAACTTTTTCAAAAAAGTTATTGGTTTTGCCTTAAGGAAAAAAAAAGCAGAACCCAAATCCTCATTTTCTACTTTATAAAACAATGTAATTTTCTTATTTTTTTAATGTTATGCAGGCACAGCACTTCAGATAATGAGTCATGACATGCATAAACATGTACCTTTAACTAAATGCATTTTTAAATTATATTCACATTTGATTACTGGTAAAATTTAGGTATGTTAGTTATAAATTATATGTGAATATAATGAACACCTCTTTCTGTGCATTCTGGCCACTCTATTGGTGTTAGTAAATAAATTATTTCTTTCTCTTTCTTTGCAATTTTCTTCTAGAGAAGTCTTTTTTTAGAACTTGTTGTTACCATATATATTGCCATTATCATGGCACCTGAAATTTGCATAATTTGCATAATATCACTGATTCCAGCATAAAAACACATCAGCTGTAAACTCTCAAATATTAGAAGTATCTTTAGCTTTGAGACTACCATTCAAGTGCTCTCATCCATCCCAGATGAAAACTAAACATTTCAATAGTTGGTGCATGTGTTATTATACCATTGAGAGATTCTATAAAATTGGACTCACCTACAAAATGGTGCAATAAAAGAAGGATTGTAGCTATAACATTTATTTGCACTACACCAGAACCTCTCCCTCGTGCAGAGTGTGAAATTCAGGCACAAGAGGCCTTTGTCTCCTGCATTTCCAAGCAGAAGTTTGAATGGCAAAATAACTTACTTAAGAAACACATTTAAAGAGTGAGTTTTTCAAACAAAGAAACATATTTATTCTTATGACTCATTACAAGATCAAGGTCATACAACCCCCTTACTTCTGCAAAACAGACAATATTACATTATGAAGTAGTATAAAATTACACAACAGTTGTCAAAGTAAGCAAACAAGAACGACGTATCACAAAACGTACTTTGGTTTTTATTGTACTTGTTCAGTTACTTACCCACAAAACAGACTAATTTGCAGTAGATCTCCCAGTCGTTAATCTGAATTAGCAAAGTTCTGCTGCATTTGTCAGGCAATAATGTGCATGAAAAAGAACATGACGAAAGAAGCAAATGGCACAGGAACCATCTAATTGTACAAGGTTACATTTTTTAATCATGGTGGTAAAAAGCTTAGCTGCAGAAAGGTTGAGGAGGACCAAGTGGCTAACATGTAAAAGCTTGTTAAAATAATCCAGAAATGGCTTTCCCTTGTATGGAAATCTAGAACATGGAAACATGACAGCATGTACACTAAGGGTTTAAATATGAAACAGGGCAAATAACTCAAATGTGTTACATCTATGTTAATATAAGGTAGTCTGTGTCTTTTTTTTTCTTTTCAGCTTCAGGACTTACTGAGAGTAATTTTATTGGTTGCACACTTTTTCTGGATATTCTTGGGCCATGCAAACAAAGTTGTCTGGCCTTGCTTATATGTAAAGATGGAGAATAGGCAGTAAAAGACTTTACCTGCCTGATATATGAGAATGAAAGGATGAGATCCCTGTTCCCAGACTGTGGCAATCTCTCCTTCCATACTCAGCTGAGCTGTTGCTATGGCCCTTTACCAGTGTGGCTTTTTCCAGGGAATCTCCAGTGTTTGAGGATGACAGGTTGCTTTGGTCCTGCCACAAGCCAGCACCTAACATCATCTAAATATCTTGTTTAATAAGTAGAATTCACATCTCCTTAGTTATCCTTGAATCCAATCTAGCACCCCTAAGACAGTTCATTTAGAGATTTAAGGTTTTAAGATCAGATTCAAGTGTTCCCTGCACAGTTGCACTTGTACTTTTTATGATCTCATGTTTAGTTACTAACTCATGGACAATTAAATTATTTAGCTTTTAAGGAGGTCCCTGCCTCCATTAGAAGTGCAGTGTTTGGCAAAATGGACTTGCTGAAGTGGTTTGGAGGAAGAGAAAAGGCTTTTTCTAAATATGCTTGTGATTTTCTCAATCTTAGTGCTAGGAAAAAAAGAAAGTTCCAGTAAGGCATACAGTAAATGAAGATATTATGTATTAGGGATGGAATGAATCTGTCATTTTGACGGATTGTGAGGCAAAGAACAGATTAACAGATTACTCATAGTCAGAATGCAGCTCACTGTGAAAAATGTGCAGGAAATGATAAGTGTTGGTTTGTGCTGATTTAATGATATCTTGAAACTACAGTAGCGCTCCAGGAGAAAAACACAATGTAGCTCATGGTTTGTTTGTTTTTTTTAAATCATCAATGTATTACCGGATTGCCCTTAAATACTTTTCAAAACAGAACTTTCAATTCATGCAAAGTCACATGAAAATATATATTTATGTTATTTTTCAAGATTTTTGATAAAATATGCATTCAAAAATCCTTGATTTTTATGTATAAGTATATTCTGTATTCTTTTGGTAGTATATCTTCTTCTGCTTCTGTGAACTCACTCAGTTTTTCATTTTAAAAATGCTGGTTTCTCCACCTGGAACTGAGTAGCACTGAACAGTTATTGATGTATAAATTAATACTGAATTTGTCTTAGTTTATGATTTTTTTATGTAAAAACTTACAAATTTTCAAGAGTTTGAATTGTTTAAAGCATTTTAGGTACATTAATGGACAGTGTAAAACTCAGGTAATTTCATAATTATTACAGTCATTTGTAGTGTCAGGACCTGAATGAGTTTCAACATATTTTCAAATAATATTTGTATTTTGTACATAAATCAAATAAATCTCATTATTAATGGCCTACAAGAGTCCTTCCTTCACTGCTGAAGCTATTATTGAAGAGTTTAATTCTGTGGAGATACTTCTATTAAAAAATAAACCCAAACCTCCCATTATGCATACAACATTAATATATGACAAAGCAGAGAAAAAATAGGTGTGTGTAGGTAATTTGGCTTAAGTTAATGAAGTTTCACATGTGCCTGGAGATAGGAAAATAATTGAAAATTCAGATCCTTTAATCTAGAGGAGCCTAACCAGTAAGCCATGCTCCAAAAAAGATGTATCAGGGAATAGGTGAGGGGTCTTACAAAGCCAGGTGTCTTTTTATTAATTTATCTAAGAACTGAGATTGTCTCTACTAAACTTTGTTAAATAGATATAATTAAAATAAGAAAAACAAAAGAAAAATAATTCTTTATTTTAGTGGAGCTGAACCATACTTTAGATGTGAGCTGGCGCTCTGCGTGCAGTGCATCGTGGTAAGATGTCACTTAGCACTTTGAGCATTTGCAGCACGATTTGCTTCATGCGGAATTAAATATTTAATACAACAGAAGTGTGCACTGAGATTTAGGTTGATAGCTGCATGAGGTGTCAAGAATTTCTCCTTTTTTTGTTAAAATATTTTTACACTCTGGATTCATACACTGACATTTTCTGTCCCTCCACAGTTAGTCAAATAATCCACTGTAAAAAGCCAGTTCAGCAAATGCGCTACTCTTACTTCATTCAGGAATAAGTCCGTTCTCTCAAGTTCATAAAAATTCAATAAGTAGATGCAGTTAAATACCAGCTTTTGTGGTTTTAGTGATTGTATCCCTCAGGTGCTTAGTAGACTCTCAATCTGATGTGTTCCTAATGATACAAAACTGATGCTGGGTCTTTCATTCCCTGATTTGGTATAATGGAGCCCTTGCCTTGCATTTTTTGAACCATACTACAAGGCTGAACAAATATTCCTTTTAATTTTGGTATAGACTGTTGGATAAAACCATACTAAAACTTTTAAGCATTTCGATTTTGTTAATAAAGTGGATTAAAT
Source organism: Acanthiza pusilla (assembly GCA_036630365.1). Taxonomy (NCBI): domain Eukaryota; kingdom Metazoa; phylum Chordata; class Aves; order Passeriformes; family Acanthizidae; genus Acanthiza; species Acanthiza pusilla. Next base: position 8,838,689 of record JAXCHO010000001.1, read on the forward strand.
GATCCCATTGATTTAAGTAATACAAATTAAATGTGATCCAAGAGAAATGCAATAAAGTATGTTGTCCCAATTCAGAGCAATATTAAAAATCTTTATACTAAGTGATTTGGCATTTTCTCAGTCTCCCAGTCTGCAAAAGTATCTGTAAAAAAATTAAAGTATCAAAGGTGTTCATTAAGATTTAAATGAAAAACTTTTGATTCTAATGATTTCTGTTGATGGTAATGATTTAATACATTGTCATTGAGAAGTGCTACTTAATAAAGCATCACTAATTTTCTCAACAGACTTTGCTGATGGAGGCCTTTTTTCTGCAAAATTTAACATACTGTCACAAAACTGAAAATTATCTTCATAAGTCCAAAAGATTCTTTTGCTTTCCTTCACAGTTCAGCTGTCGTGTGATATTTCACTCTATGACCATTATTATCTGAAGGTATTTTTAAAGAATTTTTAAGTAATATTTTTAAAGAAAATTATAATAAGATTATATAAGTTTTGTATTATATTTTGGTATGAAGAATAGCTATCAGAATAACAAAGAATTTTGGTGCAAGCACTAAAGGCACATGCTACTGCTGAGTGTGTGTGGGACCTATTCTGAGCCTTCCTACAATGCAGCTCACAATGTCAAAAGACAATATTTGGCATTCCACACTGTTATCAGGAAGCTCTAGATAGTTTATTGCACATTGATTGTATTGATTACAGCTGGAGGCATTGATAGCATAAATAGAGTGTCTTTAATTAGTCAGAATGTGTGATTAGCTTTTCTGTTTTAATGAGATAAACTAGCTTCTTTAATAAGTTTTCAAAAAAAATTCTTTATTTACTCAGAATAAAACCACAATAAAGAGGAACACAGGCCACAGTCTGTGTTTCTCAGAATATTGCCTGTGGTCTCCATGCTGGGCCTTGACCTTTTGTCAAGGTCCAACACATTTTTCAGGATGAGAATCAGGCGTGTGCTGCTGCCTTCTGCTGTCAGACCAAATCCTGTGAGCATGGTCACATTCTGGTGGTTTTGGTGGCTGATTTTGAGGCAGTCTAACCACTCAAGCAAGGGACAGGAATAGAAAATCTGTCCTGCCAAGTATCCACGTGCATTTAGCCATTATTCCTCAAAACTTCTGAAGCTTTGGTGTAAACAGAGAGCCTTTGGCTGCACTCAGCGAATGCAAATATGGTGAGCAATGATAATGAGAAGTCCAGACAAGCATCTCGCTGTGTGGATTGGTTGTACCAACTCCCATTGGCATTAGCTGAACAGCAGAAGAGGAGAAGGATTGGCTGTGAAGTTGGCCGTATATGTGAAAACAATATGATGGTGTAAGAAAATTTTAAAGTATGTTTTTTACATTTTCACATGATGGAAAATTCAATATCTCTTCCTTTAAATCTGTTATGCTACTTGCTGGATTTCTACACCAACAGTTCTGTTTCTTGAGGCGGAAAATTAGTTTTTTTCCATTTTGACTGCAAACAGATAGGTGGTTGTCCCCAGATTCAACCCAGATTATGCACACATGCCAACAGGAGATGATGTGGAATCAATAACAAGTCCAGAAGTAGCAGAAAAACTAACAAAAATAAAAGCAATCGGCATATTTTAGCAATTGTACCAGATGACTGGGCCTTGCCGGATTTCTCTGACAGAAGCAACTTGTACACGAGATCACAAATGTTTTTCAGAAAATAGAAGTGTATTACCTGTTTCCTTGGTGTTGGACAATCGAGTTGAGACAATTACAGTCTGGAATGTAAAGAAATCTGCCAAGCTATGGAAAAATTTATCCCTTTTAGACAAAACCATGGATGTTGAAGTTACCTCTACAGCTCTGGCTAATCTTCCCAGCCTCGAGCACAAGTTCACAGGCATAATGTTTTGATGCCACCTGTTGGAACAGCCAGACATAAGTTGGATCAACCCCAAACCAAGTTTAATTTACCCTTTAGAGCTGCACTGCTCCCATCAACATGAAGCAAACATATGGGAGTTTATCCCCTTCCATACTTCTTGCTTTGCAGTGTAGGCAGGTCAAAAAGGATGGATTTGATTCTGTCAAAATGAAGTGATTCATTGAGGTCCCTCAAGTTCTGTGTTCACGTATTGACTTGCAGGTATTTAGTCTATTTAATGATGATATGGAAGCTTGAATGTGTTACAGCTCTTTACTGCTGGAGAGGAGAGATGGGAACGTAAGGAAACATCGGCAATGCACAGTGTGCAGAGATTAATTTCGTATGGGAAAAGAATTACAAGACATGGTCACCTGCACAAGGAATGGTTTAACTTTGTGACTTAGTTGTGTCCTTCCAGGGCTATCTTTCTCTGATTGATAGTATAATATGAGTGACTTTGTCACTGCACTGCAGTTTGCAATAAAAAACAGTGACAACAATAACAATAAAAACAACTGTTCTGTTTTCCTTTCTCTGAGCTGTAACAATCAAAGACAGCGTTTCATGAAGTGGGGTATGTGAAAGAAACATTGAACTTTGTGTGAATGTATGATAGCATGAAAATAATTTTTAGAAGCTATCACAGCACTGTCCAGGAGAGACATAATTTGTCCGTGAATAGGGGAAGAAAGTACTCTCTCCTCTATGATGAAGCTCTCGTCAAAATTGTTTTTTTACAGAAGTAAAATAGATACATGACACCTGTGATAAGAGTCCCGTATATAATCTTGCCAGTAGCTAGAATCATGTTCTGTTCAATAACAAATTTTTATTTATAACATACATTTCATAACAATGAGAAATTGATATGAAGAGTTATTTATAATGTATTTGCCCAACAACGTTCTTTCCCCCATATCAACAACAACATCCAGACTTAATCCAATGTTTCCTCTTCAGAAAATTGTTAGTGACATCCATTTCATGTCTAAACTCAGCTCTGTCACCACCCACCCAGACAGAGAATGTTACACCACATTCTGTGTCACCCTATTTTCGGGGCTCAAAACACTGCCAAGTCAGTGGTAACCAAACCAAGCACATCTTCTGATTGTTTTTGAGCCTTTGTCCTTAGAGGGGGTAAGGATTTTTAATCAAATTGACTCCTACAGGTTGCTCATTCCAAGCCTTTGTTCCTCAAAAAAAGACTCTCGTGAGTAGACTTTCAGAGGATAACTCTGTGTTACGGATCACACCTCCTGTACACCCTGTGCTGAGAGAGCCACACCAGCTGAAATCTGAAAAGCAAACCTGACTTAAACCACAGATTTTAATGTGAACAGAACAGGAAGGAAGCCTAAACATTTAATAATTATATTAACTCTAAAGTTTACTTCTATAATAATAAAACCAACTGGATTTTGTCTCAGAACACTTGATGACCTGCAATTTCTTGTGATTTTTTTTTTTTTTAAATAATCAAAAGAATTAGAACAAACAGGAACACAAACTGTGCTTTTATGAATGATATTTTGGTTTGTATTTTTCAGGAACTGGTTAAATGTGTTCAGTCCCCCCATCATCCCTGGGAGCCAACAACTGGAAGAGCACACTAAATCTTCAAGAGAACCAAGTACTTAAGGTAGGAATTGATGAAGACGATGAAAAGAACCTGGATAGAAAGACATTTCTAAGTGTTCTTTCTGCAGTGCTGGTACTGCCTTCTCATAGTTTTCCATTCTACTATTTTTTGGTTTCAAATTCCCTTGTTTATTATTCTCAGCTCAAGGCAGCAGAGTTTTCCATGCACTGTTATTTGCCTCTGCGAGAAGAATGACATGCAGTTGCAGTTTCCTAATGTTCCAGCCCTATACAGATTAAGTCATAAAAAATGCATCTTATTTGTTAAAAATAAGGAATTTATGCTAATGGGGATGGCAAACCTACCTGAGAAAGAACACAAAGACTAAACATTCTTATTCAGAGGCACAATTATACTTGCATAAGAGATACTTCTCTTATGAAGAAAAATTGCAAATGTAGCTTTAAATGAAATCTTAGTGTGGTTTCCTGAGGAGTGTTGTCACCAGACTTGCAGGCTTTTGCTTATTAATGGCGTTTGCTTAGGGAATGGCAAAGAACTTAACTGAAACTGGAAAGTCAACAATAGAATAAAGGAAATACTTTGTTTTCCTCAAATGCCCTCCTTTCTTATCACATATAAGGAAACAGGGTAGAGTCATCATCACAGAGAATCACAGAATGATTTGGGCTGAAAGGGACCTTGGAGTCAAATTGCAACCCCCCCTGCCATGGACAGGGACACCTCCCACTGGACCAAGCTGCTCAAGGCCCTGTCCAGCCTGGCCCTGGACACTTCCAGGGGAGACATTTACATTTTTCTTCAAGTCTCAGGAATTCATTGGGAACTCTCATAAATCTGACTCCTGTATTTTGGCTGTCCTAGGGGTAAAGATGTCTCAGTGATTTACTGTGTAAAATAAATTATGACCCTCAAATTGGGAATATTTTCATAGACGTAGATTTGTAATTGTTTGTGACAGCAAAATACAATCTTGCTGTCAGGAAGGGACCTTGCTTTGAAGAATCAAGTAATATGTTGTGTTAAGGGTCCTAAATAAGCCAAAGAGAATTGGACAGTAATCCTTGAGCTATGGGCATATTGGATAAAAATTAATGAAAGGTCCCAGAGAATATTTTACGTTAGTATTATGAAATCCAAGGCTTGTGGCAGTAAACCTATAATTTTTGTAACTTTTAAAAATTGTGTTATTATCTTTTAAAAGCTTTTAAAAATAAGTATATTTGGGAATTTGTATTTCTCCTGTTATTCACACTAGAATTTCCAAACTGTTTCATGAATTGTTCATATACTTATTTTCCATTAAGCTGAAATATTTTACATCACGTGCCTGTCCTTGCACATTTGGAGAAAAGAAATTGTTTGTATACCATAGATTTATATTTCAGCTTTTTTATTTTCGCGCCTTCATTAAGTCAAATTCTGACTCCTGTGCACGTAGGATGTTTGCAATTTTGATAACTTCATGCAGAAACTTTTCTATCTTCAGATACTCAAAAAAACCTGCTGTAATGAAGCGATCGTTTCTCCAAGAAATACGAGACAACGGCAACGCCATTCCATGACCTTCCCTCCCCAAACAGGACAGTTTGGGTTTTTTCTGAGCTCCTGCACCAGCTCGCTATGAAACAGCAGAGAAGCTGCAGTGCTGTGTGGTAAAGCCCTGTCAGATTAGATGGCCCTCATTAAGCATTAGAATCTGGGTGTTTTCCTAGATACCTTGGTTTTAAAAAAAATCCTGATGGACCATGGTCACTAGATGGTTTGGAGTATCATTTGTGAAAGAGGCGCTAAATAAATTGTGTCCTGTGATATATCTCGAGGACTTTGGGAAAAAACTGCACTCGAGGTCAGTTATTTTTGTGACAAGAGAGCTGATTCATTACAGACAGCTACGTACCAGATCTGAACAACAAACTGAATGCTCAAATCCATTCCAGGAAGTTCTGCTGCCTTGCTCACCCTCACCTTTTTTGGATTTTTTAATATCACATTAGAAAACTACTTAATTCTCATGCTGGAATTGTCCCAAGATTATTTTTTCTGTCTGTGTAGTTTTCCAGTGTTCCAAGCATCACAGGATTACAAAAGCCCATTTTCAATACTGAAAATCTGCAATGAGTCATAATGTACTCAAAACATGAATTTTATCTAAAAATGCCTTTAAAGAAGAATAGTATAGCTTTAGTAAATTAATAAAGATTTGTTAATTCTTATATTTTTTAAAAATCTTTAAGTTGAGGCACAACTTTTGGGGGAAAGGTGGTTCCTTTCTAAGAAAGCATTTCAGTCTGTAGTTCATTTATTAACAGTTGCACCATCCATTAGTTAAATGGTGAGATGCAATGGGAAATAATCTTCTATTCAACAGGTTTCACAATACAATAAGGGGAAAATTTAGACTCATAAATGTGATAAATTTCCATAGATTTTTCCCTTATTGGACATTGATAGTTCTGAGGTATAGAGAGTTTCATTTATCTTGACATAACAAGAAAAGTCTCCACAGTAAGCAACAGTGGCACTTTATGGTATCTTGGTCTGAGGACCAAGGGATGAGGTTATAAAGTCTCTAGGAACGATACAATCTTCCTTTTTGGGCCACAGCTGCTGACTGCGGTCACACAGTAACCCTGCAGTACATGATTACAGTATAGATCTGAGCACTGTAGTTCAGTGTTCTAGGATCACATTGCAGAAAATATCAGCAGTGTCCTTTCCAGCACCCATCTGCTGGCAGCTGATCAGTGCACTTGACTTCCATCAGCATCAGAATATGATCCATGTATCATCAAGTGAGATTTGCTACAAGGTGTTTTCTAGTATTAAAAAACCTAGACTATGGTAAAAATACATTTCTGTGAAAAGGGAAATGATTTATTTTAGTTCTCCAGACTATGGTGACCATGTAAACACTGTTGTCATAATCCAAGTAACAACAGTTATTTGTACATTCATTTCAGAGTTTGGAAAAAGCTGCCACGTGCCTGCCCTGTTCTTTGTTATCTGGGTTTAGACATCTTGATCAAGTCTTTTTCCAGAAAAACAATAGCTCCCCTGATTTCAGTGGGCAACATTTCATTTAATATAACAGGTATTTACAGGTACTAGCTACCTTCAGTCTTCTTTCAGCTCAACAAAAAAATACTCATCCCTCTGTAATGTATATCACAGACCTCAGTTTTCATTTAAAATCAAGTCGTTTTCTCACCTAAAATACCATTTAATTTTTCTGTGATTTAAGAACAAAAGCTTTGATTTTGCTTTCACCATGAGATGCAAATTAAACTGCCAAGAGGTTTTTTCATGCAACTCTGAGCAGCTTCAACCCCAAAAGTGTGGGTGGTGGCAGCAAGAACAGCTATGGAAATTTTCTTTGAAAGTGACCTGTTCACGAGTTAATTTGGCCATGGGCACTTCATTCCTACATATGGTCAGGTTGCACAGAATGTACCAAAAAAGACACCTTCTAACACAACCATTACAGATTACTGGAGTCTTCTAGAAGAATATCACTGAATTTAAATAGTAAATCTATTTAGGAAAGAAGAACAGCAGGGAGGTTTTCGTATGTCTGCTCAGAACTCAATACTCTATGCTGCCACTGGAAATTTGTTGCAGCACCTAGAAATGCTATATAATGCATTCAGGGGTCTTGTGAGATGCTAAAAGAAAGAAGCCTGACTTTAAAAAAATGACAGGTTTAAAAATCTAAGTTCTCCTTTTGGTCACATGAAAATACATGCAGGGAATTATTTATATAAAGGTATAAATCCAGCTAGTCCTGGATGCAATATAATTCTGAATTGGTATGAATTTAAGGCACACAAGAAAAGAGGTATACCCCTGATGAGTTTGAAGAATTTCTTATTCCGACCTCAAGCCAGGGACTATATTGAGTGGCCAGTTCCAAGGTAAAGAGGGAGGAAAAATTTAAGCTTAGGGAAGAAAAGAGAATAATTTTGAAGTTAAGCACAGGCACTGAAAAGCAAAATAATAAAAGGAATAATGCAGTGGAAATAACAGCATGGTTTCAGGTGAAATTGCAAAGCTGTGTGAGGGAGTGAGGCATGAACACCATTTGCTTGGAGAAAAAGACATTCAGTTATTGACCTTCTTTCTGCACTGCATAACTTTTCCCAAGAGCTGTCCAAACAGAATATCCCAGTTAACCTCATTTAGCTTCCTAGGCCTGAGGAAGCACCCACAGCAGGGAGGGAAACAATTTGGCTTTACCTTCTTATCTTTGGTTACAGCGAAGGACAGTTTCTTTCTGATGGTATTTATTACATGCTACTGAGGAAACAAAAATGAAATCTCTTCTAAAAGGGTAAAATGCACACTTCTGTATGCATCAAATGCACCAACCTACTTTCTGGTCTGCAGATAATGTAACCTATATTTCGTTGTGAGATCCTAGCTGTAAACAGACCCCGAGCACTGTGGAACCATTGCCGTTTGCATTACAGGCCATTGCTTATCAGGAGGCATTAGGGCATACAAAGCACTCAGTTGGTATTAGCAGGCTGAGAATGGGATGGACATTTATGATGAAATTCAAGATACAGATTGCACTCAACTGAGAATTATGTCCTATCAAAAAGCTATAGATCATATGACTTAGGTTTAGTTTGTATGAAAGACAGACAGGTTCAGAAAAGAAGCTACAATATGTAAGGCATCTGTAAGAAAAGCCTGTAGGGCTTTATTGGTGTGTTTTAGACCAAAATTCATTTCTGTTACCTGAAAACTTTCTTGCATTTTATATAACTTTATATAACTTTAGACAAGCTAGATTTAAAATTTTTATTGTCTGGAAGAATCTTTTTTCCTCTCTGATATTGAAAGTTCTTTTGTACAAATTTACCTATTCTGGATATTTAGGTGACATATTGGATACCAGACATTCAAATTCTTTCATTCTTACAGGCCTTAAGTACACATTGACTGTCTTTGTTCAAGTTATTAAGAAGGTTATTGTTATTAAGAAGGTTATTGAGGAAAATTCCACTTAGGAATACTCTGATCCACCATTAGTAAAGGTAATTTTGGTGAACTGCTCCGTCGGACTTTGAAACGTCCAGTTATTAAGCAAACTCCAGCTGACCTCATTTCACCTCAGTTAAGTACAAGTCTTTAGAAATATTATAAAAATGTGAATTGCTGTTATCTTGAAGGCAACAATTCAGAAGTCAGAAGGTTATACACCTGAAAGAAAAAATCTCACATCTGACAGAAAGATATTTCCATGTTATTGTTTGAGGGAATACGAGTGATTTATTCTTACTTTTTCCACTTCACCCAGGTGAAGAGCAGCTCAGTGCTGAAGAAGATAAGGAAGTTTTGACTCTTTTGTATGATCCATGTCTGATCTCTTACTTTGACCCAAAATCTGGGGAATACTTCAAATTGGCATAGTCAGAACATCAGAGGATATAATTTTATATTCATAGTATCTTCTAACTTCTTGCAAAATCTGACTAAGCCATATAATTTATTATGTAACTTAAAACTTAAATTAAACAATAGTTTTGCAACCAAATTAATATATTTGGCAAACAGTGTCTTATTTTTATAGCTTTGTATTAACTTGTAATGCAGTGGAAAATCACATAGCATAAAAGTTCCTTGTGTCTAACACAGTTATTTGTTAGTCTAATTTATTTCCAATATTCACAGCTTACATATTAAAACAAATGAAGCTGAATCAAGAAAGTTGGTGGTGTTTATCTGTAAATTATGGTTTTATTCAAATAAAAAAAAAAAACATTGCTTGCTTACTGTGTATTTTTAATTGGTGTGAAACACTGAGGGTATCAGCTGCTGTCAGCTTTACTGCTCTGACAATGCAGGGCTGAAGAGCAGTGAGGGATTGGCCCAACACTCAAAAACTGGAGCCTTGTTTCAGGTAAGGCAAGGAGGTGTGGGTGCAATTCACGTGGCAAGCTGTGCTCATAGGGCAGGTGGAACATGTTTGTATGAGTTTCTCCATTGCAATAAAATAATGCAATTCATCTAACTCATCTGTGTTGGGTTTCAGTGCAGTTTTCAGTGAGGGTCCTAAAGTTCCAGCTTAGAGTTTTAAATTGCCTGCATCACTGTGCATTTTGGGTCCAGGGTATGTAAAATACCTCTACTCATCACAGAGAAAGACTACAGATAAAAAACAGACCATATGTAGCATTTGAAAATGAAATCATTATATGAAATTAAATATTGTGCATGTATTTTATTTGTTTTATTTATTTATTTATGGATTTATAACTGAGCACGGATACTGTGTACTCTGCTCTAAAATCCAGTCAACCTGACCCTGATGTTTCTGGCTGTGTTTGGCTCCGAGCTGTGCCCAACATTCCCAGCCCCAGAGCAAGTTCAGTGCTGTTTGCCAAGAGCATCCCCCACCCAACAGGACACTGGCCTAAAGGGTAAATAAATCATTAAAGCATCAGCTGCTGGGTAAAGGAGGAAAGGTGTTGAGTAGGGCTTGTCCATGACATGAAAATCCAAGGAGTGGTGTTGTAATGGAGTTGGGTCAGTGGAACAGCTTTGGAGTCCGCCAGCTCTGTACATAACATTTTCCTGGAGACAGCTGAAGGGAATGTGAAAGTTACCTGGCAAAAGTGATCTATAGGCATTTCTGGTGATTCTTGTTCTAAGTTTCTACTTGATTATATCCAGTGCTATCCCACTGTAATTATTTTCAAGCTGACTACTCAGTGAATTTTTAAGAATAATGTATTTGAATGTCATAAAGCGAGCTTAGTAAGCTCACTGCAAGTGATTTAAAATTATATGTCTGTAAATTATATGTAATTGTGAATCCCAGTTAATGAATATCCTAGAATCAATTGAAAATGCAGTTGTTAATAGTGGCTTGGCATAAGATCAGGTTGTGTATTTGGCTCTGGGGCAGGTACAAACATATCATCACAAATTGATTCAAGGAAGAGAAGCACTGAAATCCACAGCAAGACAGATACTGCACCAAGATAATTTACTTACCCCACCTTAGCCAGAAAGATTTGTTCCTGTTCTTGCTAATGCCATAGTCAGTTTAAAAGTTCAATGAAATCATAATTTTGACTTTCAAAAATCAGATGCTTGCTTGTACATACTTGTGCATATCTAACCACTTTAGCATCATTAGGGATCAGGACCACACTCCTCCTGTCTGAGGCAAGAGTATTTAAAACATGTTATTAATTTTTTCATATCCACGTGTTTCAAAGGAGAGGTTGGGTGTCCTAGGGCACCACTGTGAGTCCAGGCTGGGTCCCTGATGCTTTTGAGATAGCCACTGTCTTGGGAGAGAAGAGCCCAACTAAATGCTGGTTTTAGTTGGCTCAGACTGGTGTCAGGGATTGCCTTCCAGCGCCTGCCTGGGTAGCTGTGCTCGTCCTGCCTTCACAGCAGGTAGTCACTAACCTGTCACATGCACAAGTACACCAGTAGGCATCCAAAGCCTGGGAAAAGGGAGTCCTTGGAGGCTCCACGCTCTCATCCCCACCTTTAATGAGATAAGGAGTGGGGTGAGTAGCGACAGTAGGTTCAGGGTGAGTCTGTTGTTCCCAGCTCATACTCAAGTACAAATGCGATCTGTTTGCTTGTCATTAGCACAGCAGTATTTTACAGGTAAGCAGTTGTAACCTGCTTTTCAAAATCAGCAGTTTGGGATCCTTGCCCTTTGTGTTCTGGTTAGCAGCTTTATGTCTTCAGCATCCGTGGGGATTGATTGCCGCGATGCTGTGAGCAACACCTCTGGCTTGAGCAGCACGAGAGGCTCACAAGGGCTCTGAGTTCTGCTCACAATGTTTTTCTTAATCATCATCCTGTGAACCTCGAACTAAAGCACTGCTGACACGCAGCAGGCTTTTTGTTGAGCCAATTTGTCAAAGCCAGCAGTTATGGCAAGTGATGAGGAATGCAGAGATTTGCTCTTAGCAGTCATGTGCAGTGTTTGAGCCCACGAGAATCACACAGCTCTCACCAGAGCATGCTTTCCAACAGGTAAAAAGGCCTGCATCTGGGCAAAAAGTTTCAGGTTAATGAAACTGCAGGGATTTATTTCTACAAACCTGGCATCAGTTACTTTTGGGAACAGACCTTTTGAAATGCAGTAAATTTTAGTAAGGCTTCATTAATGTTTCTTGGATCTGCATTAAAAATAGAGGAAGTTAGCTTGGTAGAGCTGCTGGGTTCAGCAGATCACAATCAATCGGTCTTTCAGGCCTTTCTGTGTTCCTAACACATGTGAGATGTGACTGACATTTCTGCTTTGTTTCTACTGGCTGAAAAAACACAGTCAACCAGCTTTTGGATAGTTCAGAAGGAAAAAGAAATCTTTAAAACACTTTTTACTGCTTTAAACCACAGCGCAGAGCAGTATGTTTCTATGTTGCTGGAATGATTCTCCCCATTTCTCATTCTTTTTGTCTTAGGTCCATCTGCCAGGGTTTTCTCCAAAGTCCAGACAAATTTCCAGGTTTCATGTCTGTGGAGAGCAGCAGCACTGAGGTGCAGGTACCTCGATAACCCACATGGGCTGCTCCAAGCAGCTCCAGGATTCATAACCCTGCAGTGCCGTACGCAAGTGCTGTCTGTACCTCTGAGCCTCATTATGCCAAACAAAGAGCACACACTCTGTCCTGAGGAGCTTACAGTAAGAAATCAATATTGATTTTTCTCCTCTGCTGCCGTGGTTACTGGGTGAGAAAATATGAAAAGTCATGCTTTATTATTCACATATTCTTCAGCCATAAAGTGTTCTGTTCAAAGGCACATCCTCTAAACATTGAGTCAAGTGGCAAGAATACACAGGCTGGAAAATCCTTGAAAATAATTTTGCATAATGCATTTCATATTCAATTTATTTTTCCATGGTGTTTCTTTTTTTCAGAAAAGGGTTTAATTTTTTTAAGCAATGGGCTTGTAAAATGAAAAGACAATCCAGTCTTTCCTATGTGGTATTGCTGATAATCACTGCTTTTCTCATGGTTACTATAGAAACTTGGCATCCTTATCTGCCACCTTTTTTGGCACCTTGAAAAAACTATTTAAATTGAGTTCCCTGATAAACTGAAAGCTTGGCTTCACAATGCCCATGGGAATGTGCAAGTGTAACAATATTTGTCATTTCTTCTTATTTGGTGTTTAACTTGCTCATTAGCAGCTGTACAGATGTTTGTGACTGTGATGTTCGGGGATCCTGCTGCAGGCATTTGCACCAGTGCCAATGCAAAAGTCCTGGATGAAACCCAGGAACAGCCGTGAGCTCCCAAGGGCTGACATGCAGCAGCCCAGGATGCAAAGACCTGAGCAGGTTTTTGCTCCTATCACACCACTCTAAAAGCAGCTCTGTTTCCAAGTTTGACAGTTTTCAAGCAGACAAATAACCTGTGGGCATTAAACTACATGGTAAGGATGATTATGAAGGTTCCTGTGGAAAATCAGTGGTGAATCAACAGCCTTGTGATGCTTTTAATCCCTTTCCAAGTTTGTGCCATCCAGTCTGCACAGCAGATGAGAGTGGATTCGGGCTGGGGATGCTGAGGAGCTGAGAGATTTTCTGGAGGTGAGTACAAGGCCAGTGCGAACACCAGGAGGCCCAGCTGAGCACGGCTCCCCAGCAGCTTCACCTTTTTCTTGTTCTAAGGGCAACAGAGTGATGCTCATAATAAAGGCTGTTGTTCTAGTTCTGTCAAAATGTGGCCCAGATAGGATCCTCTGCTTACACAGCCGCTGCACTGGTGTCCTTCAAGATCCCTGCACAGAAATCCCTCAGCACTGGACGAGAAAGGAGATGTCAACACCTGAGCAGCTGCTGTTGGCTCCTGGCCATCAGGCACGGTGGTCAGCATGGGCTGCGGGGAGCAGAGCATTCTGCTAAGCCAGAGCCTTTGGTGATCCATCCCTGCAGCTGCCACATCTTCAGCAGATCTCGGGGTTTTCATTTGTTATCATATTCTTTGGTGAGGAGTTTTGAAGAACAGGCAGGTTTGAAAGATACACGGTTACAAAACAGCTGAAGAAAAATGCTATCCAGAGCCATTCAATAAAAAGTAATTTTACTTCTGCAGTGTGACTGGAGTGCTCCTGGGGACTGACACTGTGTCCTCATCCCACTCCTCGCAGGTATCCTCCACTGGCCACTGCGAGAGAAGAAGTTCAGGTTGTGGTCCTCTGCAATGACCCACAGAGCCACAGTAAAATACTTTTCATAAAGAAACCCAGCTAGGCTTGCAGTACAAACTGGTAGTGTACTTCAAAAGATGTTTACATTACACTGCTTAGGGGGTTTTTCAATGAAAAAGTTTATTATTGGATGATTGTGCATTTTATCTGCATGGGAGACCAAAAAACCTGAGGTCACGGAAATTACTGACGTCGTTTTCGAGCACTGCATATTTATTAGGCCATCTGCTGCTGCAGCACTCAAGGCAGAAACCTTCATACAGGCAATCTATTCACAGCTACTGTTTTACCACCTGATGTGCAAAATATCAGAGCTCTGGATGCATTTATTACTGCACTGAGTAATTTTCTAATGAATACATAAAGCTCAGGAAACATCCCATACAAGAATTTCCTGTATATTAGGCTGCTGTTTTCTCACTGGGGCTTGAGAGGAGGAATACCATTGTGTCAATGCTCTGAAATGTTAGTAGTGTAAAACTGAGTCATTCCAACTGTGTGCAGGCACATGGGACATGGGGCTGCCCATCACACTGCTGGGATTGAGCAGAGGAAAACAGGGACGGACAGGGGCTGTGTGGGAGAGTCTGGACACCCCTGAAGGGCTCCTGCCATCCTCAGTGAGCTGCTGCTCCTCTGCAGTGCCACACAGTCCCCAGTGCCTCCCAGGGTGCTCTCTCTGGGGTGACACCAAAACGGCAGAGCTGAACACTGACCTTGCTGTGACACCCCGAGATCCAAGCCCAGGGCATCGTGTCCTGAGCAGCAGTGACAGAGGTCACTCAGAGGGATGTGCTGCTTACAAGCAAGAGACCTTTCCCCTGGGCACGCTTAGAGCAGAGCTGGGACTCTACTCCCAGCCCAGTGCAAAACACGGAGAATCCTCCATCTCTGTGTGAAACAGCTTCATCCTGCCCTGTGTCTGCCGTGGCGGCAGGGCTGGGGGTGGTGAGCGCCTGGCAGCTCATCGTGCCATTGACACAGCAGTGCCCTATGCCTGAGTTACACCTCATTTAATATGATTATAAACACTCACATGCCGATGGGAGGAAGTGTCTGATCAGTCTGTAAGGTGCTCTGAGGACTCATCTTTTACTGATATCTCCTCTTAAGGTCCAGCTCATGAGCAAACCAACCCTCGGCAGGTGCTGAGACACCCAAGAGGAGCAGGTCAGCTCACATGGAGCCACCACCCCATCTCCTGCTGCCACGTCCCCTCCAGAGCCCCCTGAGAGCTGCTTACACAGAGAGATGTTTAAGGCATTTATACCTTCGTCCAAGTGAAATAGGTGGCCTGATATTATTGTGTGCACTCATCGCATTGAAGGTAATCGTGGGAGCACTTTGCCAGTTACAGGTTAATGATGCATTGTTTAAATGGAATGAGATATCTGTAGTCAAATTTACAGCTGGAGCTGTAGCACAGAGCCCCAGGCAGGGTCCTGGTGCTGAGCCACAGCACTGCTGCTGTCACTGGTGGCAGGGCACTGCACCCAGCCCGGCGTGGCTGGTGGCTTTGGGAGCTGCTGCCCCAGCCCCACTCCCTGGGATGTGCTGTTCCCTCCTCGGGCTCTGCTAGCTCAGACCCCATCCAGGTGCACCCCAGAGCCCAGAAAACCTCGGCCACAGACATTTGTGGGGCCCTGCCTGGAGAGCTGCAGTGCATCTGGAGCCACCCAGTGAAATAAGGATAAGGCTGCTAATTCATGAATTTGCTTTCCCTTGCTGGTCCTCTGACATCTCCAGTTCTGCAGTCCTCTCAGCAATAAACTCAGTGCCAGGAGATTAAAATGTACAACTACGTGACACCTTATAAACCACATAAATATGAACTGGCAAGGCCCTGTAACAATGAAGGATTCTGCACAAAATCTTCAGGCACTAATTCAGTCTCAAGGCTCTCTTTCCACTGCAGTGGGTATGCAGTGCCATTATGAAACCTTGACTGAATTAGAACCCTTTATTCTTATAAGGCACTTTTTTTTTCTGTCTTCAGCAAGGTTTTATTTTGACCCAATCATGAAAATAAAGAGCATAAGAAATACAAATTCACTTAGTCAAAGATTTTTTTCTCTGGAAAAATGTGTGATATGCTAAGAAAACAGCTATCAACTTGTAAGTTATTTTATAGCTAATGGATAATTGTTATTCTGTGGAATTTTCTTCCCAAAGAAGAGTTTAGTTTGCTGAATTGTCCCTTTCCATTTGCAGCGCTGATGCTTCTCTTCCCCTGAATTAACATGTTACCAGACGTTATCAGAAGGAATGGCTGTGCTTTTGGCTTTGAATTTTTCTTCCACATTTTTGACAATTGTTTTTTATACCTTGCATAAATCACTGTAACACATGATAAAGTAAAGCACATTCGATGCCTGTGCATAGTTAAGATAGTTTCTCCTTTATGCAATAGCCCATAACTATATTTTAAAGCAGTTCAAGCCTTTCATCAAGCACCCTGGCACATTTTTGTAGCTGGATCACCGAGCACACTCCAGCAGCTCTTAAGGGCTCTCACACAGTGCCATGTAAATCCTTCTTTACTCATGGTTTATTGACCACAGTGGTTCTGGATGAGTCTCTGATGCCAATCCCCTTCTGAGGGCAGGGTGCCACCTGCTACCACATCACCGTGGAAATTCCCACAGTTCCTCTTGGAAAACCAACCCAGGTGTTGCAGACCATCCCTGCTTCCACGGGGAAACTGAGCTGGAGAGGTGACACCGTTTGCAGTGGGCTGAGGAGTGGAACAGCCCATGGCCGAGCAGACAGAGCCCCTGATCCTGGTGGGAAAAGCTTGTGGGAAAAGCCCCAATCTCGTGTGGGATGAGGGAGCAGGACCAGCCCAACCCCCCAAGGGTCAGTCAGTCCTGGGGGCACAGGAGGTGACACCCAGCACTTGGGGACATTTGTGGCTGTGGCCAGCCTGGTGGCACCCAATCTGCAAACCTCCTATGTATCCCAAATAGCAACCCAAGGCACCATTTGTTCAGTCCAATCTGCAGTCAGTGTGGGTGACTCTTTTTTTTTTTTTTTTTTTTTTTTTTGCTCCTTTTATGAACTGATTTATGACTTGTTTACTTATACGCCTCACCCACACTGCTAATGTTGTAATTAAACCTTGTTAAAGTGCTCAGGCCCCCCTCAGGCATGTGTTGTAACATATTTTTTCCCCCCAGAACCATAATTATTTTATGGGGGGGGAAAAACTTGGGTGGTGAGGAAGGGTGTCAGGCAGGATTGCTTGTAATAAATACCTATTTAGCAGGCAGAGGATGTTTAGTCCTAAATCAGATTGTATATTAAAAGTGGAAATTGCTGAGATTGGTGTTTACCTGTGAAACCAAAATTACTTCATGAAGAAAATAATTATAGATGCAGGCTCTCTAAAAAAGCAGTTGTGAGCCTTTATTAAATAGTTAAAATCAAGCTGCTGCTGTGAAGCACAGCATCAGCACATCGTGCGTGGGTTGGCTGGGAGGGGCTGCGGGCTGTGTGTGTACATACCCCACAGAGCTCCATCCCACCGTTTTCCAGGGCACTGCAATGTTTTCTAGGAGATAACAACTCCCATGAAGTAATATTAAAGCAGGTGAAACAGGGCACAAGGGAGGTGTTTTATTACCAGAAAAGGCTGATGAGTTCAGGGAGTTAGTAGGGGAAAAATGAAAATTATATTAATACAAGCCATTTATTACCTGTAACGAGACAGCAAACACCCTAATGAGGGAGCACAGAGGCACAGGGCTCACCATGGGTGCAGTGCCTGCTCCACAGAAGCCTTTCCCCTGACTCTGAAGCAGCTTCAGTTCAGCTTAACTCAGTGCTGGATGTACTCTGGGACTTCTCTTCTAAAGCAGATCCAGCAGTTCCTACCAGGGGAAAGTCTCTCTAGATGTGTGTCCCCACAGCTGGGGTGTTGAGGAAGATGAACTAGGAAAGCCTTATAAATATGATTACCTGGCAAAAGATGCTGAGAATATGGAAACGATAAGCGAGATTGAAATGAAGACAAGCTTTGAGATACCAAACCTCAGTTACTGAATAACTGGAAAACAATGGTATGGCCAACTGAAGGTAATTCCCCCTTTTGATTAAACAATTCCCCCTTTTGATTAAACAATACCCTCTGCTTGCAGACAGGTCCAAGGGTCAGTGCAGACTCTACCAATTTGGCAGAGGGTCCAAAAAGCAGGTTTTAGAGTTTAAAATATAACGCCATATGGTAATGCAATGACTCTCATAGGCTGTATGTAAATGTAGGATTTGTAGCTTGTTCTAGATTGGTTAGTGAAAATTAGAATATTCAGCACAGAAGATGATTTGTTGTATTGTAAATGGAAACCACGGCATTCTGTATTCATTCTTCTTGCTTCTCTCTCTCTCTCTCTCACCTCTCTGCCCTGCTCTGAGCTGTGTCTGGCAGCTCCTGGCAGGTCCCCTACACCCACGCCCTTTCACAATAAACCTCATGCTCTAAGACCTGACTTCAGAGATCTCTCATCTCCATCCCGACTGTCAGAAACAAAACTGACCATCAAAATCCTACATGGGGGTGTGTGAGTGCAGGTGGGAGAGCCCTGGGGTGCTCTGGGAGCTGCTTGGCCACACGTGCAGCGCCAGAGAGGTGTTGGTGGCCTGGTGGCAGCTGCCAGATGGCAGCAGAAAGCCTCAAATGCCCTACAAATGCTTCTGCAGGGCCAGGGAGCTGCTCACTGTCACCTAAACCTGCTGTGGACACAGAGCCAGGAAAAGGGTGGCCCTTTCTTGTAACTCTCCTCCAGCGCCACATGATGAGATGGCTCTTCCAGGAACGGCTCCCTCGCGCTGGAGCTTTACAGCTGAGGCACGCTGGAAGCTCACCAACAACTGCTTGGATCTGCACTATTTTTAGTCAATCCTGTCCAAAAGCAGCGTCTTTCTTGAAATAGGTGTTCCTCCCGGAAGAGTGGCTTAGCACGGGACCTGGGAGAGTCACTCGAAGGGCAAAGGCGCTGAGGAGCCCCAGGTTTGTTCTGTGTCTGTGTTCTCTGTTCGTGTTCTGTGTCCAGCAGTCTCGGGATAAATAGGGCCTCTCCCCACAACACATCCCTGGTGTGCCAGGGCCGCAGCTGGACAGTCTGCAAAATTCTGGTTTTTGGGAAAGAATTGCTGAGGTGTTCAGAGTAGCAGATCATCAACTGCAGGCAGAGTAAGGGGCTTGGTTTCATGGGCTGGAGAAATATGAGTGTCTTCAGTCTTGACTAACACTTTCCCCTTCTGAGGGTGGCAGAGGTGTGGTGAGGGACCCCTCACAGCCCAAAGGCCCTGACTCTTCACCTCATGGACTGCAGCACTTCTCCATGCAGCTCCTGAATCCTCAGTGACTGCTGGAGGTGGGAACAAAAGAGGGGGGAAAATAGATGGATTCTTCTTATGGAGCTGCATGAAGGAAACCTCCTTATGGAGGTTTTCAGGCAATTAGCCACTGGTATCAGATGGCATGTGGAATCATTCCTAAAAATGAACTGGTTATCGTGCTGACCTACAAAAAAGCTGAGGGATACTGAAGCCACTCAGTTTTCAAGGAAACGCAGACAGGATGTATGGAGTTTTCACCCAGCTTGGCTCAGCTATACAGTGTGTTTGTGTTCATTAAAGGGAGCCATTGGTTCTGCTATCAGCTCTCCTGAGTCAAACACAGGACGCCAGCTGTAAGGGCTCTCACCAGCAGTGAGTTTTTGGATGATCTAGAAGTGCCATTTATTGACGTGAGAAGAGCATCATGCACTGACTCAGTCATGACAGAACCTCTGTGATGTTTCACAAACGCCCCTCGTGTTTGGCCAGTCTGGCTTGAAAAACTCTGGAGGAATTTGCACTTTTGTAAATTTTACCATTTCCTTTGGTAGCGTCAGCCATTCTCTCTGGGACCAAACTGGCTTTGACCTGTGTCACTGCTGAACATCCTCGGTGTACAGCAAAGGAAAACATAAACCATTGAAACATGGCAGAGAGAAGAAAGGCTTTTCACCCTCTAAAACCATAATGCCTGAGCTGTTGGTGAATTGTCACCATAAGGGACACTGGGTCAGGACTCCAGCACAGGGCTTGACGCTCTCCTTTGGAAAGTGAGGAAGGCAACTCCAGCCTCTTGCTCATCAAATCCCTCAGCCTACTTGTCTCAGCCAAGAGTAAAGGCTAAATAAACACATCTAAACAACTGAAAAGCACGTCAACATCCAACTTCAAAATAAAATGCAGTGAAGTGTGAAATTATACCTTTTATTCCATAAATCTTCAGCAACCGGCACAGTTCTATAGCTTGTATCATGCTTTAATACTGGCAGAATTTAACACACCATGCAAAGCCCATAAGGTAATTACATTTCATCTCAACAAAGCAACAAAATCCCAGCTCATTCAACCCCCTCCATCTGAGGAAGGATTATAGACAATTCAGAGCATGTTGATTTTTCCTGGTGATAAATCCAAGGCAGGTCACCAATGAAATGGTAGTGTGGGTTCCCAAGGCAGCCGATTTACAGGGAAAAACAGAGATGTTATTTGGTGTCCTTCAAGACACTGTCACACTGCTTTCTGAATCTTCCTGATGTTTATCCTCCACCTAAAAGAAGCTTAAAAATGTAAAACTTAACCTTGAACAGACCATTTTGGCACTTGGCACTTGCCCCTGTACAGGTTGTTTATATGCTTCACACCAGATTCCTATCCAGTTTTTAAAGAGTTATTTAATTTTGCAATAAATGAGGTTTTATGAGTGTTGTTGATGATGATAGAAAGCCAGCAGAAGACACTCACAGCCCCACATCCTGCAACACTGACCATCAGTCCCTGGGGTTTGGGCACTCGACCCACAGGCCAGGCTGGAAATGTTTGTCATCAGAGCACGTGTTGGCTGCCCTTCTGCCAAACCAAGGGTATCTCTGTATACAACAAACCACAATTAATTTAACTAATTTATCTATTAACTGCCCTCAAATAAAGCCTCCAAACTTTAATTAGACCTCTGTGATTAAATGCAATTAAAACCCTTAAAGCAAGTCAACAAGGACTGCAGGCACTGTCATTCCCAAAGCCCAGCACAAAGCTACAAACACACACAGGAATGGATAACTGAGGGGGAGGACAAAAGCATTTTTCCCCACCAGGCACAAAGTAATGTGACTTTCTATAATCCCTTACTCCGCCTCAGCAACAGGACAAGACCTTGGAAAGGAGACAGGACACAGTGGCCTCCGGAGGGATGGGGATGAGAGGCTTAAAAGTCCTAAAAGGGATGAGGAATGCAATTGCCCACCATGGTAAGTGTTGGTGCATCAGCTCAAAAAATGACAATGCCCCTCAGCAGCCCCGGCAGTGATGGAGCTTAGTGATGGCATCACTTGCACGGACACTTTTTTTTTCTTAATTCATTTCTTGTTAATTCTTGTGCCTTGTTCCTTGCATCTGAACCAAGCAGACTGTGATAAATGTTGCACAGTGATGGGAAACATGGTGGGGGAAAGCCATGGCAGCTCCCCAGCACTTGGTGCTGCTGTATAAAACTCAAGGTAGGCAATGCAGAAATAACTTGCACAAACCTTTCCATGCTTTTCCATCTGATGCACCTCATGAATTTAGCTCAGTTCCCAGTTCCTTCAAAAAAAAAAAAAACCAAAGGCTTGAAGTGGTGCATGCAATTGTGTTGCCATTGCTGAGTCCTGTGCATGGAGAGGTCAGAGGGAAACCATCACAGTTACCAAGACAGAGTGAGTGACACTGAGCAGTGGCAGCACAGAGGATTAAATTGTGCTAAGAAACACCTGAACACAGAGTGGTCTTGGTGAAAGACATAAAATTTTTATATCAAAAAGTTCACAACCTTTCTAGGAGACAACGAGCAGTGGAAGACCAAAATGCGGCAAAAAACTGCAAGGCGAGCACTAGACAGGTTGCACAGGGCAAAGAATTTGGTAATGTTATCATCAATTGCAATGAAATAGGAAGACAAAACTAGAAAGGGCTATGAAATGTCATTGGGGTGGGGGACAGCAAGGAGGTGAGCAGCAAGCAAGAAAAAAGTCAGATTTCTAAATATAAACCCCATCCAGGTCCCTCGTTCCAGCTGTGGTCATTTCTCTTGCCCTTTAGACTTTTGAAAAGCTGATACTAAGCTATAACTTGAACAACCCCAAATCATGCCTGCTAATGGCAGCTGTATTCAGATTTATATTCTGTAGTGAGCTGGAGTAGAAGGAGAGTTGCAATAGGCACCCCGCAGCTCCCCGGCCACCGCGGCTCAGAGCGTGCACGGCGCCAGGAAAAACCCAGCAGGTGCAGCAGAGTTCCCTGAGTTATTTCCTATTCTCTGTCTGGCAATAAAGACACAGCTACACCGGGTGGTAACTCTTAGCAGATGGTGACTTTTTAAAGTTGATTGCTGTATAAATGATACTTTCTGAGTTTTTTCCTTTTAATTCAGATTCTCAGTAGTGTGTTCAAATGTCAGAGAGCATCATATTTCTATCTTTTATTTCCTTTGTGAGCAGAAATCTTCTTTAAGAAGTCTAGGAATTACAGCTTGGGAGAGGAGATAGACTCCCTCGATAAAAGTGATCTACTTTACAAATGTTACAGAATACAATAAAAACAGGAGATGCAAAAAGCCCCACTGGCTTTGTTCTCAGTGGAGAGTTTGAATTTCTATTGCACTTTTAAAGAGACATTTTGTCTGCACTGTAATGTTTTACTGGATCCGTGAGGTCCATTAGCAGCACAAAAGCAGGATTTCCTCTGCTGCCAGCAGAAGGAGGGTGGGGAGAGGGTGTGGAAGACACCTAATTAATCCACTGCTGTGGGTAAATAATAACAGGACAGCTGAATGAGGACCTTATTTACCCCCAGATGCCCTGCGGCCCCAAGCTGGGGTGGCCATGTGCCAGACCCCATATCCTGCTCTGCTGTGACCCATCAGCAGATCTGGCCAGCCCTGTGTGCAGGACTGTCCTGAGCTCCGTCAAATATTTGCTTTTCAGTGACACAGACATATCAGAACTGGCCACAAATAAACACCCCACTGACCCAGCACCGAGGTCCATCACCTCATGATGTGAGTAGTCTGAAAAAATGGAGGTGACGAATAGATGAAGCACCTGTGTGATTTGTACTACTGCAGACCCCCTGCCACCACAGGACAGCCCCTGCCTGTGTCCCCAGCTTGGGGAGGATTTACCCAGACAGGTGCCCCTGTGGCAAACTGGGGAGATTCAAAGGGCTCTGGTACAGTCACTCCTCTGCCCTCTGCACTTCACCTCCCCTCAGAGCCTGTGTCTCAGCCCATTTATTTATTGCACCTCATTGGCAAAAAAGGAAAGACATCCCCTGGCCAGAGGGAAATGTCCCAATTAAAGAGCAAACGATGCAGTAAAACAGCAGAGCATTCTTGAGAGCAGCGGTAAAAGCGGCCACCTCTTGTCCTCAATTTATGCTGCTCCCATCACCCTGGGCATTATATTTGTGCTGACAAGGATCAGTTTAACCCCTGCCTGCAATCTAATAAAAAGCTGGCATGGTGCAAGCATGCATAATCTTTCTTCAGTGTCCTAGAACGGATGCAATAAAAAACTGCTGCTGCTGCTCGATGGCCACAGCCACTGCCTGGAATAAATAACTCCTGTCTAATGCCAGCAGCGGGAAGTGCTTCGGACCAGAGGCTTTTCGGACCCTCATCCCTTTATAGAACTTCATAATCATAGGGTTGTTTAGGTTGGAAAAAGTCTCTAAGATCATCGTGTCCAACTGTTCCTCCAGCACTGCCCAGCTCACCACTAAACCGTGACCCAAGAGCCACATCTCCATATCTTTTAAATCCCTCCGGGGATTGTGACACATCCACTTCCCTGGGCAGCCTGTTCCAGGGCTTCACAACCCTTTTGGTGAAGAAATTTTTCATAATATCCAATCTAAAACTCCCCCGGTGCAGCTTGAGTCCACTTCCTCTCATCTTGTTGCTTGCTATTTTGGAGAAGAGACCAACCCCCACCTGGCTACAGCCTCCTTTCAGGGAGCTGCAGAGAGCAGTAAGGATCACCCCGAGTCTCCTTTCCTCCAGGCTGAGCCCTCCAGCTCCAGATTAACACTGCAGCTCACCTGTGAGAGCAGCACATGCCTGGTGCCAGTCACCCACCGTCCCCCACTAGATACTAGGGGCAAAGGAAAAGGAAAAGTCCCAAATGCCCTGCCGTCAATAAACAATGGATTCTTTCCCCCTCTCCGCATTAATTGACCAAACCAGCACTGCAGAGCTGGCATTACGCTCTGCTACCCTTCCTAATGAAATCACTGCCTGCGCGCAAGAAACAAATTTAACGATATGATACTAATAGGGTTAGAAATTTCCCATGCAAATATTAATAATTTATATCAGCATCAATTTTTTTTTTAATACTGCTTGCGGTCTGTAGCACGAAAATGCTGAGGTCTACCAGCCTCTCTCACAGATCTTGTCTGGGAAGGGCGCAGGCGTTACCCAGCTGGAGACAGAGGCCCCCAGCACGATTTCACTGGAGGTGCAAATTAGCTTTTGGAAATCATGTCCTGGCCTGCAACCATATTTCAAAATAGAGACGATGCTTGAACAGGAGCACTGCTTGCACGGACCAGCCGGAAACAGGAGATGGACACTGAGCCTTGGTGCTGCCCAGTCCCCTTCCCAAAGGCATCTCTGCCACACCTGCACCAAGAGCCAGGGCTGCTGATGCCCCCGAAACAACCCAGGGTGAAATGAGCTGTAGCCCACAGGTTACAGAACACACCAAGCACCCACCGGCACCTTGAGGCAGCTGGCAGCCAAAGGAGCAATTTTTGGGCTGCAAAGCCAGAGGCATTTAGGGAGAAGAGGAGAGGGGGAAGGGGAGAGCACTTTTTTTGTAGAAGTAGGGAGGGATTTGTGTTGAGTGTCTTTTTTTTTTCAGCAGTAAGACTCTCCGAAAGGAAGGGCAGTGACTGGGAACCTGCAGGGTTGAATGAGAAGCTAATTCCCTCGGACAGGCATAATTGCTGCAATTCAGAATGGTAAAAATGTGAAATTAGGAATAATCAATGGCTGTTTATGATCTGTGTCTATACTGTGAATTCAGCTAATACGGAGTAATTACGCCGCGCTAATTCCTGGTATTTGTCATTGTTCGGCTGCAGAGGAGTGCTGCGAAACAATAAAAGCAGATTGCCTGTGCTAGGCCCACAGACCAGGGGCTTAGCCCTGCACGGGCTAATTTCTCGTTTAACAGTGAGAGCGGCTATGCTTTGCCTTGTTTGTTTTGTCTCGGCGCGGCAGAGCGGCGCTGCGCTGTGCGCGGGGCTCGGCGGCGCACGATGCGCTGCACAACAGCACCGCCAAAAGCCGGGAACACAGAGCGGCCGGGACCGCCACCAGCCTGCCCTCAAACACACCTGGAACTGCCGCCTCGCCCTTCTGTCCCGTGTCGTTATGTCATCCCGCCTATAAAGCTCTGTTCTCACGCAATTCTTCCCCGTCCGGCACTCGGTAACCGTGCCGGTGTGTCACCCGGATGCTCGGTCACCCTGAAACCTTCGGGATGTGTCATCAGTTTGCTGGCGTGATTCACTCTTTGGCCAATGAAACAGCGCTGGTTACTGACCTCTGCCAAAGTGGGAGTGGAGCGGTGAGCAGGGGAGCGGGATGGTTTAGGGGAGGGTCAATAATCAGTCCCCCGTGGCAGCACAGGTGGGAGGTGTGGGCTGCAGGGACAACCCTTGCCCTCGTTCCCCTCTCGCATGTGGCGTGCGGGAAGCGCGGGCGCTGTTTGACACAAGGCAAACACAGAAGTTACAGGCTGTTCCCTTTCAGAGGTGCTACACTTAACATCTGCAGCAGCTCGGCGCGAGCAACTGAAATCACACACCCACAGTGCTTATCAGCGGCCAAACATTTCCGGAGAGAATTTGCTATGAGTTTCTCCCAGTGAGCACTCTCCTGAAAAGCAGCGTGTGCTGGGCACTGCAGAGCCTGACAAGGGATGTGGGGGAACCACCTCCCAGAGCTGAACTTTCATGTCCTGGGAGGGACAGCCCCGCAGCTATTTTATTGGCACCAGTGTCCCAATGCTCCCCACCAGCTGCTGAGGGTCCACACACCTAGTGCTGACACTCGGAGGGAAGATGAGCAGGAGGAGTTCCTCACCTGCTAGCTCGCTCCTGCTGATCCTACGACAGTGCTCATCGCAGTGCAGTGAGTTTGCACCACAGAGTATTCATTCCCCAGTCTGGCAGCTTTTTGATATCACATCTACTTTTTTTTTTTCTTAATTCCTCTTTTTCTATATCATGCAGAACCCCCCAGGGGAGCCTGCAAGTGAGACTTGATGCAGTTTCGTTGCACTGTGCCAGTTAATTATTTGCTGAGTCAAGACCAAGCTGATGCCCCATTTTCAGCACTTGGCATACTCACTAATGTTAGGTGGGATTTAAAATCCTATTCTGCTGTGTGCCACAGTGGATGGGCAAAACCTGGGCTACCACAGGATGCAGAGATGGGGCACAAGAACTCTCCACACCAGCACATCCCATGAGGAAAGCCCACAGTTCCCCATCCTTTCCTGTGGTTTCAGGGAAACATCTTGGATTAAATGTTCAGTTCCACAGAGCAGAAGCATCTCGCACAAGATTTCGTTGTTGGAGGCTCCTGGCCCTGCTGATGCTTTTTGCTCATTTCCTCTGCAAGCAGCAGCAATGCCTCCATCTCCATAGAGGACTTGGGCGCCTCAGGTCCCTTCAAGCAGGAGAAAAAATTCATCACAGAACAGGCCTCCCCCAGGGTGCTGCAATCCCCATGCCATGGGCCAGCTCCTGCAGGGGCAGGAGCCAGGGGGACACAGCAGGGACGAGAGCTGTGGCACTCCAGGGCTTGGGGCACTTTGTTATTGAGCCGAGCCGGTTATTGCCAGCAGCTAAACAAACTAATAGGAAGGATATTTCCCCAGAGACAGAGAAGGTTTTTGATTTAGACTGTGCTGTTTAAGCTCAGACTCTCACCACAGCTAAAATTTCCTTCCGAGGGCAATAATTATCCCAATGCAGAGCCCAGGCATGTGTTTGCTTTTCTGCTCCCTGTCTGAAAGGGTTTGGTTTAGAGGCTGTGATTTCCCCCGGTGCTCAGCACCCCCCACACCCCTCACCCAGCACTGGGAACCAGAGCTGGGGGGAAGCAAACAAAAGTTCAGTGCACAGCTTTACACAGAGGTCACCCTCAGGTATTAAACTAATTATGAGGAAGCAGCATTGGTCCCACAGGGGCTCTGGTCCAGCCCTGTGCAAGCTGCAGTCCCAAAAGCAGCGCTGTCACTGCCAGCCCCACATCTCCTGCACTGGTTCTTGGATGAAAATTGCTTTATAAGCTCCAAGAGAACCCGTTTGGTTCTTCTAAGTGATAAGAATGGAAAAGAAAAAGGAAAGAAGGAATGGGAACACTTTTGTTCTCAGCAGCCAGGTAAATGAGGTTCAACTTTGGAAAATACAGAGAGCCCCTAGTGCTAACTGCAGGAGTGATTTCTTCCTTCAGAACCATAATAATAACAACAATAAATGATTAAAAAGAAAACAGCCTTAATCTATAAAGTCAACTCAGGACTCCCTGAGAGTTCAGGACTATTGCAGGATAAATAAATGCTTATTTGAAAAAGCAAAATCCACCTTCCTGTAAATGAGAGGCAGCGAAGCCGGACTTGGGGCCAGCCCACACACGTGTAGCTCAGCTGAGGGGAAATCCTGACAGATCAGGCTGTTCTGGTTTTACCCCAGTTTGGGGAACACCAGTCCTGGCTTCATGCCCACCCATTCCCACTGCAGCAGCCCCCGTCAGCCCAATGTGCTCGGGTGAAAGAGCAGAGAGTCAGGCTGGTGACACCCTGGGAGAGATTCCTCTCCTCTGGCGTGCCAAAAAGGCGAGGGCCAAAGTGAAGAAAAGCTCCAAAGGCAATGCCCGAACTCCCAGCCACAGGAATGAGTGTTTCCTCCCTCCCGTGGGAGAGCTGCTCCCGAGCGCTGTGACCGCTGTGCCCCGTGGGCTGTGCCCGTGGGCTGTGCCCAGCCCCGCCACAGGCAGGGAGATAAGGCTCGGGAGGTGCCCTGAGTCACACAGGGCTGGGCAGCTGCCGAGCACATGGAGCCCCAGCTCCCCGGGATGCCTCAGCGCCCGCACAGCCCACGGAGAGGTTCGGCCCAGCCAGGACACTGAGCGGTACGTGGGCTTGGCCATTCCGGCTGGGGAAATGCATTTTCTAGAGCACGGCTGAAATAATGCACTCCTGCAGCACTTTTCTGTTGACTCGTGGCAGGTGAGAGGGCTGCGTGGGGAAGGTTTTAGTTGTTCTTGCTTACTGCAGGCTGCAGGTGAAGGGGAAGCCCCACGCTGGCATCCTTTCTGTGGGGTGCAGCTGTGCTGGTGCATGGTCAGAAATAACGAACTCCCTGTGCTAATGGGATCTGTGATGTGGTGGAATCAGCTCTGAGATGTGGGGGCCGGGTCACCATGGCTCTGGATGAATTTGCTGGGTGCTCACTGGGCAAAGTGTGGGGCTTGCCCGAGGTCAAGCTGCTGCTCAGGATATCATCTGTTTTCTCTTGCACGGCTGAGGGAGATGGTGTAGGGACCAGGTCTTGCTGCCCACACAGTGCCAGTAGGGACAGAATTACTTCCTTTAAAAAAATGATGGTGTTTTTTGGAGTTTTGAGAAACCAGACTAGATGGAAGGGTAGGAAGACACAAGGTATTTGGTATTTCTGGTAGAATGCAGCAAACACTGGTCAATACCCCCGAAATCTGCAGGCTTGTGCCGGAGCCAGTTTTGCCATGAGATGCCCTCTCCAGCCATTTGGTGGGTGCAGCAGCTGGCCAAGCATTTTTATAAGCAGAGGAATTCACAAGCCCCCTGGCAAACAGCACCACCCTGTGCTGCAAAGCTCAGTCAGATTGATCCCTTTTGAGACTGAAAATGGCACTGTACATCCTCCGTTCTCCTGTGGTGATAAAGCCTGAGCACACGGGTGGATGTGCACCCACCCCACACCAGTCCCTGCTCTGCATCCTGCATTCAGTTTTGCAGGAAAACCCTGGCTTTTGGAGGGGTGACTCGCTGGAGGTGGGCAGGGGTGACAGCTGGCAGTCACCCTTTTTGGAGCCACATCCCCACCCTACTAACAAAACGATCTTGTTCACAGTCAGGGACCTGTTGGGAGGGAGACGGACATGTGGGGTTAAAAGCAGAAAAAAAAGAAGTAAAAAAAGAAAAAATAAAGGCAGAAATTTGTGGGGAAGAGAAGTAAAGTTTTCCTGCAGCACTGAGGGAGAACAGGAACATTCACCTGGTGCATCCTGGAAAACCTCCCTGGGAGGGCAGGGATGTGTCTGCTCTTCCCAGCAGCAGTAACTCAGCTCCGCCAAGCGGCACTTCGGGCCAGAGCAGGCTTGGGTGGAGCTCTTGCTTTACAGCACCATGAGCCTCTTTAGAAATGTTTGTCAAAGAACTTTCTTTTTCCTGGAATGTTTTTTTAAGCAAGGAAGTTTCAGGTTTATTAGACAAATAACACTGTTTAACACCTACCACAATTCCTTCTTTTGTCCCTCTCCTGCCAGCAGCTCTCTTGGCAGATGCCAGAGTACAGGTGCATTTTATTCTGGCACAACCCTAGAAAGAAAAAAAAAATTATCAATGCAAACAATTAAAAAATAATATAATGGAAATCCAAAGACAGGGTCAGGCTCCAGGAATTTCACCACCCAGGGACTTCACCCAATCAATTTTATCTGGGATTAAGGTGAAGATAAATAGCCCAAATAAATACATGACTTCCTCAAAGCACTGGCGTTTATTGGTTTATTTTTCAATTTCTCTTCCTCTGCGATGAAATCAATATATGCAAAGAAAAAACACAACTTTGGTCAAGGGAAGGACTAGGCAAAGGGCCCCAATGAGGCGAATGTTCACTGTGGCTCTGGGGCGCAAACAGGGAGGGTTTTGCAAACCTAGGGTAGTTTTGTTCCACTCACTGTGCTCAAACCACAGCCCAGGTCTGAATCCTCACCAGCTCCAGGCTCTGCTCATGGCACCTGGGGGAAGGCAAGTCCCCAAAGCAAACCAATGCCGATGTTAAAGTCTTTGTGGATTGCCAAGAGGGATTGTGAGAACTGCCCCCATTTTCTGACCCCATCATTGGATCAGGCACTGGGATGGGAGACCCAGAACTGGGAGAGGGTCCCTGTGTTTAAAAACTTCATGCTGAAAGGAGCAAAAGGGAACAGGCTGGTGCTGCCCCTCCAGATCCAGCCACAGACACTGTTTGTCCTCCAAAACATTTAAACTGTTCTTTTTTGGGGTCTGTGTCTCTTACACCAGCTCAGTGAAATGGGTCTGTTATGCCAGCTCTGACACGTTTTAAAATCCATTTCAGAGATACTGTGCTGGGGGCTGGGATGGACCAGGACAAGGCAGTGTGGGGAAGGGCTTTGGGCATCACAGACCCCCTGCCATCTCCCCCAGAGACAGATCCCTGCTCACAGCCAGCCTTCTCTGGGAGGAACAGCTGCAGAGAGAAGGGAGATGCCGCTGGGAAGCCAGTGTGCTCAGGTGACACACTGATATCAAAACACGGTGTAGGGGGGACACAAACGCCTCCCGAGGCTTCCTTTAAATGCAGATGGGCCAGTCTCCCGTGGGAAGCTGGTAGCATCTTTGGCAGTCCCTCCTTGCTGCAGTGTCACAGAGGTGTGGGCACAGCCAAGGGCAGAGTGGGGAGCAGTGCTGGGCTCCACAAACAGCAGCAGAATCATCGCTGTGGGGCTGCCTAAAAACCCCACACAGGGATGCTGCAACCCACCCCAGCAGCAGGGGAAGCCAAGGGGAGCATCTCCTCGGGGAACTGAGGGGGATGCAGGTGCAGCCACCCAGGGTCCAAGGCTGCTCCATGGCCAGAGTGAACCCTGGCAGGGGACCCAGAGCAGGGCTGGGCAGGAGGAAAAGTTCTCTCCTTCCTCATGACGCAGCAGCCTGAAATCAACATTCAGCCCAGCCCAGCTACAACTTGTTGCTCCTTATTTACCCTTGAAACAGGAAAAGCAACTCTCAGCGCAGCTCTTTTACAAATTTTCTGTCAAACATTACTAAAGGGCTGCTTGAGTCAACTCTGAGCACCCATCTCACAAGTGACACTTCGCCGTAGGACCCCAGCGTGGTTTCGGGACAGAGGTTCAGCAGACTGCAGCCCGGAATTCCGAAGGTAGGAGTGGTCCCAGCCCCTGGGGGAGCCCAGTGCCTGGGGTGGCAGTGCCTGTCCCATCGGTCAGGGTGGCAGCGGGAGAGAGGGCAGCAGATGGACTCTCCCGGGTAGGAAATAGTTCATGCTCCAAATTACAACCACGCCCTGTCCGCGGGGTGAAGACACTCCAGGATTTGGCCAAGTGGAAATATTTCTGGGTTTAAGTCAGGTGTCCACAAAGCTGGCTGCTCTGCTCAGCATAGTGGTGCTGCCCTCCTCTTCTCTTTTGGATTTTAAGGAAGACAAGTTTGGTCCCAGAGATTCCCCTGACTGGGCAAGGCCAGATTGCAGCATGTCTTCAGACAGCATTTTGTAGCCCCTAATACTTGAAATCTATTTTGCATCATCCCAGATGGAAATGCAGCAAAGCTGTGATTGAAAGTGTCCACCTCATTGCTCCCAGCAGAACAGAAAAGCCAGGTCCATTCCCAAGAACAGGACATGAAACAGGAGAACACAGGGCAGCAATGCAAGGAAGGGTTCTGAGGCTCCAGAAGTGAGCTCAGTGCAGCCTGCTCCAGGACTTAATCAGGGTGGGACCAAGCACACGTGCCTGATAGGAATCTGTAAATCTTTGATGACGTCCTCGCTATTGCAAATATGATTAAACACAGCAATTATCTTCTCCCCTAGAATCTGCCTGGCTTTGGTGGGTTACAGGCACTCTTTAAGGCATTGCCTTCTTTCCTCAGGGTGACCTGTGACTGTCAGCCCCACCAACTGTTCTCTCTCTGCCCCCCACCATGCGGGTAACAGGTAAGGAGGGACACACATTCACTTTTCTTTATTTTTCTACAATTCTTTATGCCTCCTTCTCATTCACGTGATGCTTTCCAAGCCCAGCCACCCTGCCCTTCCCCTGCCAGGGGCATGGGAAAGGGCCTTTGTATAAGCATCAGGTTTTTACAAGATTTGTGTAGATTTCAGCCTGTTGTATTTTTCCCAGTGAAACCTTCTGTGACTGGGAAGAGATGGCTATTGAGACATTCCTGGTTCCATAAGAGCCATTCAGCTGCAATAAAAGTACATTTTTCTACTCTCTTTCCATGCAGGACTGGAACGTTTTGCTCTGATGAGCGCTGCTTTAAAGCCAAATGCCAATCACAGTTGTATCAGCAGCTGCTCGGCTGTAGCTAGTGACTAATTGGGGGATAGCAGCCTTCCCAGCACTGGGAACATAAGAAATATTTGGATTTACATAGCTTTCTGAGTAATTATCTGATTTTATTTTAACGTAGGGAGAAATATGCATAGTG
Organism: Acanthiza pusilla; assembly: GCA_036630365.1. NCBI lineage: Eukaryota > Metazoa > Chordata > Aves > Passeriformes > Acanthizidae > Acanthiza > Acanthiza pusilla. Next base: position 8,870,954 of record JAXCHO010000001.1, read on the forward strand.
CCTCCCAGTAGAGCGGTAATGCCTATCTGAGCATCACCACATACTCTAGAGATATTAATTAAGAGTTCAGAATCCATTTGGAAGGTGAGGGATTATTAGCTGCCTTCTCACACGGTGCAAGCACTGGCTGTCACCCTGTGCCTGGAAACCTTGGGACACAGGGACCAAACCCCAAGAAAGCAAAGGGATGCTCTGGTTCCTGCCCCGTGCTGCGGCCGCTGCTCTCACCTGGCTCCTCTCCACGCCCTGCAGGTGTGATCCGGTTCGTGCTGCTGCTCATCACCCTGCTGGGCACCTGGTTCATCATGCAGACGTACTTCCAGCACAGCTGGAAAGCCATCAGCCTGCGGAGCTGGCTCGGTGAGGCACCCACAGGCTCCAGAGGGATCTGGAGGGAGGGTGCGAGAGGTTCCATTGCCAGCCAGCCCCCAGAGCTGGGTATAGCTGCCCTGACCACTTGAATTTGTAGTGTCTGGCCAAGGCTTTAGCCACTGGCTTTGCCCACCAGGGCAGGGAGGGAGAGCGTGGTGGGAAGCTGGACTGTGGTGGGTGGCTCCAGGGGTGCCTGCAGCCGTGGGAAGCAGTATTGGAGAGCTGGTGCCTGAACAGCTGCTCCTGGCTTGGGGAAGAGCCAGCAGCTCTCCAGGGTGTCTAATCCTCCTGCTTGATACCCACAGGTGCCACGAAGAAGCCCAGCAGTGAGTATCGCTCTCAACTTCATCTCCATCACACACTCCACTCCAGGGTTCAGGGGGATGGTGGAAGCGTGAGAGATGCATTCAAGAGCTCCTTCCCTAAGGCAAAAATCCCACTCTCCCAGACATGGGGGATTGTGCTGTTGCACACAACAATGGGGTCTTTGGTGGATCCCTGCCTTGGCCAAGAATGGGGAAACTCTTGGCAGAAAAGCCCCAAGAGGATTGCCTTGGACCCCAGCTCCAAATGCTCTTGGCACACAGCCCTGTGTCACACCTGCAGCAACATCTGGCCTTGGCACCATAATCCTCAAACAAGAAGCAAGTCCCAGACCCAGGACAAGCCTCCTTCATGCAAGAAGCTGGCCTGGGTGTTGCCCCCTTAGTGGGCCACTGTACCCCCGGTGCCAGCCCTGCTCAGCCCCTCAGGGACACGGCCAGTGTCCCCCCATGGGGCCAAAGCCTTGGGGACTTGCAGCTCCACTCCTCCCTCGCAGGTGAGAGGCTGCCCCGGCACAAGTGTGGGAACCAGAAGAGCTGCCCCCGGAATTATTTTGCCTTCAAGATCATCAGTGGTGCTGCAAACGTGGTGGGACCCTCGATCTGCTTCGATGACTTGGTGTAAGCAGCGCTTGGCAGGGACAGGGAAGTCATGGCTGGCCTGGCCCTCAAAAGGGCAAGTTTGGCCTTTGCAGAGCACGTCAATGGCCATCACAGTGTATTTGCGGTTAAGAAAAATTTTAATAGATTTCTTTGCTACCACTTTTGGGTATTTGGCTGTCTGCAGCCACTTTGCCCCAACTTCAGTGGCATCAGCATCTCCAGGGCATCCCTGCACTCACTGGTGCTCTCTGCTTTCCTTTCCAGCCTCATGAGCAGCGTGAAAAACAACATTGGCAGAGGCCTGAACATTGCACTGGTGAATGGTGAGTCGGGCAGGCACTGAGCCCCTTCTCCCCACAGCCAGAGGTCCTTCCTTCCCCAGGAGAGCACAGGCCACTGGAGACCACTCCCAGGCACTGCGGCTGAGCCAAAAGCACATCCTTCTGGTGTTGCTTGGGGAACACCGGTTATGGCTGCAAGCACTGCCAGTGAGAAGGGAACAAACCCACCTGGGTCATGCACGACCAGCTCCACAAACTCCTCCAAGCAACACAGGCACCATCACAGCAGATAAAACACCCCAAGGGAAGCGCAAAGCATTCTGCGAGGAGCCCCAGTGCAAACTCACTGTGGTCTGTTTTCAATTTTAACTTTTCAGGAACAACTGGGCAGCTCCTCAAAACCGATGCGTTCGACATGTACTCTGGAGGTAAGTTCTGCTCTTGGTGCTTCCAGCCAGGGCTCACACCAGCACTGCTAGCTGCTTCAGTCACCTCTCTGTTGGGTATTTAAAGTCGAATGGACTTTTACCACAATTCCCACCCTGGATGGTGAAAGCCCAGCTTTCCCTGAGGCCATCAAGCCTGAAGTGCTCGCAATGCTTCCACATCCAAGATGGGCTTCTCGCTCCTTTGACATGTGTATGGTATCCTGGAAATCATAATTTCACTAACCTGAATAAACCAAGGCACCTGAGACTTGAGAAAGGCACTTTCAGAGGTCAGGTAGTTACACTAATCCTGACACTGCAACCTGTAACTCAGTTTTTGAATGCTGGTGGTGGCTGAGCAGCAGCTCATTTCCCTGCCTTTTGTAGCAGGATAAATGAAGAGCTCAGGAAGATGTGGCCCCCTGAATCACCCTGTATGGTCCTTGGTTTTGCAACCTATTCTTGGAAACTCTGGAGTTTTTGGGAGAATCACCAATATAATGAGATTTCCAGCAGTGTTCATGAGAGAGATGCTCTGTGGGAAAAAGGCAGCAGTCAGCTCATGTGCCACTAGATGGGGCATTGGATTCAAGCATCCCACAGATGCGGGATGAGGAATAATTCCCCCAATACAGCCAGAGGTATGATGGCAGCTCTGCGGCCGAGCAGGTTCGTTTCTTGTGCTGGGATGTAAATTCACACAACTATATTTCACAGTTGGCAAGCAAAGTTTAGGAGCAATTTCCCCGCTGCAGTTGTACCAACAGGAGGACAGCAGTCCTGGGCACTGCAGGAGAGGCCAGGTGGGAGCAAAGGATGGGAAATGCATCATTTGGGAGCCCACCCTTCCCCATGCCCATGGCCCCAAATCCTGGCTAGCACCAGCACAGTCAGGTTATTTCCCACCAACCCAGAGGAGGCTCCCCCAGCTACCACACAGAAGTACCTGCTAAATTCCTTTTTCTCTCCCTAATGCTCTTCTCTCCCAGACATTACCAAGCTGCAAACCTTCCTTCAAGGGATCAAGCATGGCACTCTCGTGCTGACAGCCAGCTATGATGATCCTGCCACAAAGTGAGTTTGCCCACGGGAGCAACTCCAGGCTTCCCAAAAACACAAATGGGAGAGCTGGACATGCTGCTGCCACCAGCAGAGACCGTAAAAGAGGGGACACTGAGCTGGCACCACACTGACACCTTCTGACCCTCTTTCAGGATGAACGACAAAGTACGGGCGTATTTCACAGAGCTGGGCAGCAGCTATGTGAGCAAGCTGCGCTTCCGGGACAACTGGGTCTTCTTGGGAGCAAAAGGGCTGATGAACAAGAGCCCTTTTGAAAAGGTACATGGCCTTCCCCTGCCACGAGCTCTGCAGGCTCCATCCCCTTCGTGGCACCTCCTGAGCTACATCTCCCCTACCTGTCCGCAGAAAACAAGGGCCTGTGGTGTTAGCCCCCACGTCAAACCAAGCTGCAACTTTTGCCACATTGCAAACTTGCACTGTGCCAACCTCCTCATTCATCTTCTCTCTCTCTCTCTTTTTTCCTGCAGCACATCAAAAATGATCAGGAGACAAATAAATACGAGGGCTGGCCTGAGCTGCTGGAGATGGAGGGCTGTGCCCCCAGGAAGATGGATTAGCATCAAGCTCCAGCCCACACATAGGGCAGCCTCCACCAGTCCCACATCCTCCACCAGTCCCACCGGCTCCGTTGTGGGGATCCCGGACTCTCCACTGCCAGGTCACAGAGCCCAGCAGCTGCTGCCTGCTCACAGGAACTGGCTGTTCCACAGCAGGAACTGGGCAGAGCTTGGAGAAGAGCTGCACGAGTGCCTGCAGAGTCTGAGCAAACACATGGCGAGGCTGCAGCCAAGCCATGCTCATCTATGGGTCAATTTGGGGTATTTTATTTTTCTGTCTTTAAACTAAAAACTTTGTAGAAGGTTTTGTAAATTTCTTAAATGAGATTTCTGATTATAAAACACTACCTTCTCACTTCCATTTTCAAGCATAATCCATGCTTTCCCCCTCAGGCACAGCATGCCAGCTCCTCTGCCACCAGTCGAGCATCGCCATCACCCCTCCCACAGCCCTGCACACAGATGCTCCCTCTCCCCACATTGCACAGGGTAAAGTCATCCCTAGGGATGCTCAGACTTTGGTGGTTTCCCCCTGGAGCTCTTGCCAATGCCCCATGGTTTCCTACAGCCACAATAAGGCCAGAAGTCCACAGGCAGAGCACGCAGAAATGCAGGTTAGTATTTGCAGACCAAAGTACCATTCCTGAGTTACATCCAAGCGAAATGGTCTGTGACATATCCCCATCAAAGGTCAGGACAATGCCACGGATGTGCCAACCTGGCTTTGCCCTCAGAAAGGGATGGATGGATGGATGGATGGATGGAAGTGCATGTTTCCTGGGCAGCTGAAGTTGTGCAGCACAACCAATAGGTGGGAGCCTTTTACCGACAGAGCCAGAGCCAGCATCACTCTGGAGCGATGCAGGGCACCCAGGCTGGCACCTGCTGGGATCAGCATCACTCTGGAGCGATGCAGGGCACCCAGGCTGGCACCCACTGGGATCAGCATTACTCTGGAGCGATGCAGGGCACCCAGGCTGGCACCCACTGGGATCAGCATCACTCTGGAGCGATGCAGTGCACCCAGGCTGGCACCCACTGGGATCAGCATCACTCTGGAGCGATGCAGTGCACCCAGGCTGGCACCTGCTGAGATCAGCATCACTCTGGAGCGATGCAGTGCACCCAGGCTGGCATCCACTGGGATCAGCATCACTCTGGAGCGATGCAGTGCACCCAGGCTGGCACCTGCTGGGATCAGCATCACTCTGGAGCGATGCAGGGCACCCAGGCTGGCACCCGCTCGGATCAGCATTACTCAAGCAATGCAGTGCACCCAGGCTGGCACCTGCTGGGATCAGCATCACTCTGGAGCGATGCAGGGCACCCAGGCTGGCACCTGCTGGGATCAGCATCACTCTGGAGCGATGCAGTGCACCCAGGCTGGCACCCGCCGGGGTCAGCCACACACTGGGAGCTGCAGCCCAACCTGGGGCCAGCCAACACCACTGGGAGAGGAAAGATCCCTGCCCACAGGCAGGGCAGGAAAGCCCCACAGTCCTCCCAGAGCAGTTCCTAGGCTGCTGGCCAAGGGAGCAGGTCCTGGGGAGCATCTGCCCCCTGCTCCTGTCCGGATGCATCCGCCAAGCACCGTCTGTTCCCAGCCCCTCCCTGAGCCCCGGCACTGCCGGGATCAGATGAGCTGTGCGGGTGACAGCAGCGCTTATCTGTTCTCAGGGACAGAGATGAATTTGCATCATGTACAGACATTAATTTCCGATGATTGTATCTGCTTTTTCCCCATTCTCTGAAGCAGACCAGCAGTTTTGCAGAACGTGAGGCTGGAGTGTTTCTGCTGGAGCACTTGGAGCTGCACGGGGTAACAGACAGTCCTGCACAGCCTCCAGCAGCCCCCACATAGCTCCTAACAGGCAGTGCACAGGGTTATCCGAGCCCTCAGGTCACCCCAGGGGAGCAGAAGTGAGGAGCATTGGCAGGATAAGGCCGGGAAAGGACACAGCCCATCCTGGGATGGCCACTTGAAGGATAAAACCCTGGATCCAAAACTCAACACCACCAAACACTTGGTTTCCCGTAAACCAGAAGAATTCCCACATAAATGGTGTAACACCTGTAAGAAATTCCAAAGACAGAACTGAAATAAAATCTCAAAACAGCCATCACAGAGGAATCCCCGAAGAGGTGTAGTATTTTATCCCAGCTTATCCTCCCACGTTCTTAGCACACACCTGATGGCACTGAGGGAAACCTCTGCCATAAATTGATCCCTAAATCTGCTGCAACAACAGCAGTTAATCCCAAGCGCTGAATCATCCCTACCCGTGGCAGCAGTGAGAAATAACACAATGAGCAGACACAACAGCCCTCACATCACACAGCCCCGCCGAGCTGCCAGCATAAATATGCCAACTATTTTAAGCCCCCTCAAAGGATCTAGATTCACTCATAAACAAACTGAAAACAGCCCAAGAGCTGTAAAGGTGGCTCCATGGGGTAAACCAGAGCACAGCATCAACTACAGCCCCGAAAACAACCAGCCCCTTTCAGCCACAGGAAACTCTTCCTGCCCCTTTGCAATGCACACTAGAAATCTGGTTTAAAGCCAAAATACAGGAAATTTATGTTTCAGCATGCTACAGGCAGTTAAAACTAGCTCTGAATCTATCACAGAGCAGTTACTAAGGTACATCACTATTTTCAAGAAATAGGGAGAGATAAAAGTGCAACTCCTGTGCAGGAACCTTCAGTAGCAGCCAGTGTTTTGAAGAGCCATTTCTACCAAAGTCACTGTGTCCTGATGAATAAATCAGGGATTTTTTAATATCCAGACACTGGGAGAAAGGGTATAAATATGGATTCATGAGTCAAATTGAACTTGCTAATTTCTTAAAAGGATCTGAAAAGGACAGCGGGTGCAGGGACAGCAATCTCCAAATGAGGTTTTACAGTGCCTTGGCATTTTGAAAACTGTATTACTGCAGGGACAGGCACCTACCTGGCTGATTTTCACTGTGCTGCATCCCCCAGAGTCTTCACCAACACAAGCCTGACCTGCCCAGACTCCCAGGATGCAGCTTCAGGTAACCTGGGCTCACCTGGGGTCACAGTAGGCACCAGTGCTGCAGCAGCAAACAGGCAGCCTGGGGTGTTTACAGGAGCAAAGTTTGCAAAATCCAGTGCTGCAACAGGAGCCAAGAGCCAGGATGCAGACGAGCAGCAGAGGGATAACCCTCCTTTATTTTTTGGGGTTCATTTAGGCAAAGAATGAAAGGAGTACCTAGGAAAGATGCCACAGGCAAGGACCTGCGGGTGCCGGGCCGCAGCTGGGCGAATCTGCATCCTGTGACATCTTGCCCTGTCAAGTGCAATTACTGTAATCTTCCACAGCCTCTCAAAATACGGATCCCGGCTTAGAAACCGGGCATCCACAGCATGAAAGCTGCCTTTGTGCCCGGGCAGAGCCTGGGTGCGAGCCAGCCGTTAGGTGCATGAAGAAAATGAGTTCTCCACGTGCTGGAAGAAGGGAGGAAAAGCAAGCTTTCCCACCCGACCCCGCCACAGACGGGCTGGATTTCACCCACGTCTCCCCGCAGCAGCCGCCGAGGGGCTGGGAGCAGCACGGCCGCCTGTCCCCCCTGGAGTAACGGGGCCGTGACCGCAGAGAGACGGCCAGTCCCAGAGCCCGGAGAGTGGAGCACAGCCAACACATCCGACCATGGGGGCGTCTCACGGGAAAAAGGTACCGGGGCGGTTTGGCTCAGGGCTGCGGTGGTGGGATAGGATGGGATGGCATGGGTTGGAGAAGGCACCATCTGCTCACGTGGGGCGTGTTTTGCCCCGCGCGTGCTAAGGCGGCTGATGGCAGCGAGGGATTAGAGGGAAGGGACCGCTACTGGGTCTGGGTGCCACTCATCAGGGCCGGATTAAGTAATTCCATCTAATGGGCTCAGCTTCGGGGCCTGCCGGGGCTTTCAGGACAGCAAGGAGAGGATCAGAGCAGTGCATTAGGACAGACGAAGTTTGGCTTTCTGGGGAGAAATGTCAGGTTTGTTTCAAATGCGTCCGGCAGCCTCTGGAATGCCTCCGGTAGATGCAGTACAGAGCAAACCCTGAGTATTTCTTGGCCTGGGAACTGGTGCCAGCTCCAGCCCAGGACAGGGAGGAGCTGGGCCAGATCCCACAGCACCAGCATGTATCCCTCTCCTCCAAATGCCCTGGGGAGTGCAAACAGCTCCAAATGGAAACAGCTTTCTGGAGGCAGAGTGCTGCAGAGGCAGCTAGAGATGGCTGTGCTGAGGATGCTGTTGGATGTCATTTTGCTCCCATGGCTGATGACATCAGTGCCTAGAAATGCATCATCACCGCTCAGTTGCAATGCCCTAATCTGGAATTAGGCTTCCACAGCTCATCTCCCAGCTCTAGGAGAAATACACCTGTGCACCACACTAGGTCAGTAACTTCTACTGGAATGGGGACAGCAGTGACCCTTTGGCCCAGGAGGGACCCTCCATGCTCAGCTGAGCATGACTGTGGCCTTCAGAGGCATGGGCACCTCCAAATCAAGTGCCTTCAGAATTTTGCAAACATGCTGGACTTTCTTCCACAACCAGAGCTAGACACTCTTGCAGAGCAAACATGCATAAAAGCAACCCACTGGCCAGTGTGACCAACACCCAGAAGGCAAATCAAAGCTGAAGTGGGACTAGCAAACATTTCTCTATTTTTCTAGACTTCTGAGAAGTTCCAGGTAGAGGAGGTGCTGCTCCCAGCCAGTCCCACGCTGCTCCAACACCCATCCCAGGTACCAATGCCACACTGGCGGCAGCACACACAGGAGCCGTGGTTGTTCCGTGGCTCAGGGCTACAACACACCCAGGAGGAGCCATGCTCTGCCCACAGCTAATCCCCAGGCCGCTGCTCACGTGGCCATGACCTTCAGGCCCCAGCGCATTTGTAGAGGCATTACTGGAAGCAGGGAAATAAGCTGGTTAGGTCAGGCTTGGCTCAGTGCCACCCAGTTAAGCCCTGCTGCATACAAAGCAGCCCATGCCAGCCTCCTGACCACCAGCCCAGACTGCTTTTGGACAGCTTTCCCCACTGTTCCCTCTCTCTGAAACACCACGATCCCACCGCAGCCCAGCACTGAATGGCCTGGCTTTGAAACGCTGCCGGGAGCTCGGGCTCTCCAGCTTCCTGGCAGCTCCTAAAAGCTGAGACAGTTTTACTTTCACGGGTACCAAAAGGTCAGAGATGTCACTCCCATTTCAGCCTCCCAAATGTTGCCTGGGTTGACAAAAGCCTGTGCCACTGCCCAGCTGGCACCAAGCAGGGATGTCTGACTGGCAGCCCCTGGGTCGGTGCTTTACCCTTAGGCTGATGCTGATGGGAGATGAAAACAAGACAGCTCTTTCTGCTGCCTTTCCAGGGTGGGCATGAACAGCAGGATCGGCCCTCCTGAGGAGCAGGATGAGTCTGGGTGACAGGCAGGAAAGCTCCCCTTCCCCCAGCCCCTGGAGAACCAGCACAGCTCAGGGCACAGGGACCTGCCAGGCCTGAAGCCATCCATCAGCAGCGCAGAGAGGAGCGGCAGGGAGCACGGAGCAGGCTCAGCACCCCTCAGTAGCACTGCCTGCATTAGCAGTCTCAGCTGCACCCCTTTTAGCTTAGACCAGAACAGCACTCCAAGGGGATTACAGTAGTGGATTGTAGAGTGCAAGGCAATCCCCAGCTCCACAACAAAAGGGGCCAGAAAGGCTGCCAGCAGGGCTCCAAGGACATTTTTACTTTAAAAGGCTGCATCTAGTCCCAAAAAACCTGTTCTGGTATCACCAGTCAGCCCAACCCAACAGCAGGGCTCCAGCAAGACAGACCCTTGCTGGGGTACCCTTCTCTTGAAGGGAAGGCAAGGACTTTGCTGGGGGCTGGCTCATGGATGCTGCCGAGCTGGCGCTGATTCCCTGATGAGCTGGGGATGACTCACTGCTGATTCCTCTGCTCTGCAGGGCTTCAGCCTGACTGGTGTGCCTGACATGCCTCTAACCTCAGCAAACACCCTTCAAATACTCTGCAAGCACAGCCCCACCAGCAACAGATCCCCAGGGTGCCGGGGCAGATGCTCCAGACCCACTGGCAGCGGCAGAGGTTGTTCCCAGGCACCTGCACCTCTCCACAGCTTTTCTCCACTGTTTTTCAAGGCAGAGTTTGCATAGTGGCTGTTTCCCCAGGGAAAGTTCTCTGTCCCCAAATTCCCAAGAGTGTCAGTTTACACTAATGTCAGATGAGCCTGGATTAGCCCTGCTGCTGAGCAGGGAGCTTTGCTCTGTGGCTGCTTTAGAACAACAAGAGGCAGCATGCCAGTGCCAAGGAGAGAGGCTCTGCTTGTTCAGGCAAACCACAGTACCTGGCTGCCCGTGCTGAAAACAGGGCTTTGAGAACATTCTTTAAAACTCCTCCATCTGAGCAGGGCAGGACAGGCATTTCTGAGAGCTGCTGGATATCCCCACAAGCACCACTTGCCCCACTCCTGAGGGATCCCCACAGTCTGGCCAGAGAAGTGTTTTAGCCTGTGCCACAGAAAGACAAAGAGGTCTGAAACAACCTTGTGACATCCCAGAGAAGCTCCACGGTCCAGCAGCCCGTCTCATGTGGGAGGGAACATCACTCCAAGGCAGTGAGCTGGGACACCTCTGCCCCATCATGTTCCACAGGGCAGCAGGCACATTGGGATTTTCCTGCCTCTCCCTGACAAGTAGCCAGTGTCCCTGCCAGCTCTTTGAAAGCATCCCTGTGCCTGGGCAGCACAAGATCCCTCTGAGGGACCCTGCCTGCTCTGACACTGCAGCCCTGGCCATTCCCCCTCACCGGCCAGGGCTCCAGGGCTGCCCCACTGTCAGCAAGAAGGGCTGCAAGTGCCAAGGCCCCTGAGCAGAACAAGTCCCACCGACAGTCACAGAATGCCAACAGCTGTTTGGTGGCACTGGCTCTGGGAGCAAATCCAAAATCCAGATGGCAACCAGGAACCACAACATTTCAGTGTCCCGGAGCATTGCGCTGCTTGGGGAGAAGGGTTTGCATGTGCTGCCTGCCACAAGCCTTGCTTGGAAGAGCAGGGATGAGAGCTGCAGAGGCACACCAGTAAAAGTCACAAAGTGCCTCAAGAGTGGGGACACTATTGATAATAAGCCCTTTTCTGGGCAAAAATAACACACACCCAGGAAATAACAACTCTGGATCCCAAGACAGCACAAGGGTTTGATTCTTGTGGGGATGAGGGTGCTGGGCAGGACACAGAGGAGTGTCCTGCCAGCCCCTCCAGAGCAAGAGCAGAGGTTATCCAGCACTGGCCAATGATGCCTGCAGCACTGGGACTGCAAGGGAGTCATGGAAAGGGCTCGGACTGAAGGGAGATGTACAATGTGCTCATGGGGAGACCAAGAACAACAATGCATGGGGAATGCTGCAGCTGCTGCCTCTGGGATGGCTCAGCAGTCCTCAAATAAAAATGGATTAAAGTAATTAAAGGCTTCACTGCTTCGCTCTGCTCCTGGGGGGCTTGTTTAAGTGGCATCTGCTGCCTCCTCCTGAACCCTGCATTAACAGGGAGGCTTCACCTCTTCCTTCGCTGCCTCCTCCATTTGCAGCCCATGGTGGCATTTGCAGCCTGGCAGGTGGCATCTCATCCCCGACAACAGCCAAACCTCCTCCCTTTCGGCCCCTTCCTTTGGGGTCTCCTCTGCACAGGACCCATCCAGCATGTGCTGCCTGCAGGGATCAGACCACCCTGCTCTGCTTTGAGTTTCCTGCCAGCAGCGCCTGGGGCTGGTGGGGCATTTCTGCCCTTGCTTTTCACAAAACCCATTTTTCCAAGGTAAGGACCAATTCTGGTGACCCTGGGCAGGTAAAGAGCCTGACCAGCTGGTGTCAGGAGAGCAAATTTCTGATGGCAGCCCTGTCCTTGGCCCCTAACATATGGTCCCTAACTGTGAAATGGAGTGATGATGCCACTGCAGCCTGGCAGCTCTAGGACAGCATGACACTGTGCCAGAAATAAATACTGTCCCTATTAATCATGTGGCATAAGCCTCACTTTTCGCAAAACAACATTCTTCAAGACACTTTAGAGTGCCTTAATGGTCTCTCTGCAGCATGACAACAATTCACTCCAAAGCTGCTGGAGCCCTTTTGTGCCAGTGACTGATGTTCCTCCCGTGCAATCAGCAGCATCCCCAAAAAGAGTGGAGCAGTCTTTCATTCAGCAATGGTATCACACCTCCAGCACAGGGCAAGAATAAGCTCCTGAGACAGGTAAAAAATGGTTTAACCATAGCAACAACTGAACTGCTGCTGACAACATTGAGGTGGGCGATGCAGGCATTCCCAGCTGTGAGCAGGGCTACAATTTGGCTTTGCCCTGCTATGCAGAGGTGTTGTGTGCTGTTCACAAGGGGCCAGATTAAACAGCACTGAACTGCAGGCGAGGATTTCCTTAGGACCAAGGGAGAACAGCAGGGCCATCGCTGTGGTGCCGATGGATGGATGCACTGCCCTGCTTTGTGCCAAGAGCCTCCCCATGCCCTCCTCAGTGGGATGTCAGGCTTCACAGTCAGCTTGAACGCTGACAAATGAGCCTTGTGCACCGGCTGCCGTGGGGCTCAGCCCTGCCGCTGATTGCTCTCATTAATCTGCAGGAAATTTTCTGCTGAGGTCTGGTGTGTCGCATTCCACCTCCCCAGCCGTGTGCCGGGAGCAGCGTTTGCTCAGCCGTGGTGGGAAGCTCCACGGGGCTCCCTGCCCTGGGGCTGGCAACTCCAGCAAGCCTCCATCCCCATGCTGCTGCCTCCCTGCTTTAGCTGAGGGGTTTCGTCCTTTTTTCTTGACAGTCAGTGAAATGGGACTCGATTTGCGAGCTTTCACAGCCACAGGAGGCTGTGCCTGCCTTCTGGGACCATAGGGATTTGGGAGGGAGAATGGCATTGGTGACAAAGACAGGCAGGGGTCAGCAAGGCACTCATCTGTGCCAAATTGTGTTTTCTTTATGAATAAAATAACACCAAACACTATTTGAAGCATTTACAATTTTCTACTCGACTAGGCAGCAAAGTGGCCACCTGGCTGGTGCTCCCAGAGACTGGCACAGGATCTGCAGGAGTGTCAGCCTGACCCATAGCCAGACCAAGAGCCTGATCCCCTTCTGTAAGCCTAAATTTACAAATTGCTGTGGTCAAAAAAATCCTTGAGGTTGCTGGCTGCTCTCATGAGAGTGGCCACTTGCATCCGCCCTCAGCTCACTTCAGCCCAAGAAATGCTGCAGACTTGTAGAGGTCAAAAGACCAGTAATGAAATGTTACACCAATAACTGGGTTTTTCTTAGAGTCCTTTGCAATATGATAGTGAAATCAGCTATGGTTGTGGCCAGGGACCAGGAGTAATACAAGCTCCCAGCTTTGCTTGCAAAGGCAGCTCCCCCCGGTCAGGTGTGCAGGGAGGGCAGGACACGGCCAGCAGCCAGGACAGGGAGCAATGGGGCTGGGCTGAGCAGGCTCTGCACACTGTGGTGCTCCAGAGACCCTGCCAGGACCCTTCCCATGACAAGGGCAGTGCCGTGGCAGCAGATTTCAGAGCTGCTGGCTCAGGAATGCTGGGATGTGCCTGGACACTGACTCCTGGGTGCCTGCCAGTCCCGATTGCAAAACCTGCCAATATAAGAGTGTCCCATAATGAGCTGGGAGCAGAGGAATGTGCACAGTCAAGCTCCCCGTCGGAGAGTAACCCTCCCAAAGCCGGCATTGCTCTCTGCCTCTGCAAGAGACAGGAACATGCAGTTTCTCACAACAAGCCCAAGAGCAGCTACCTTATGATCACAACCAGGAAGGCAGAGCCCATTCTGCCAGCTCCAGACGGAGCAGGGTGTTATACTGCCTTTCCTAGCCCTCAAGAAATTTTGAAAATTCATCCAAGCCCCAGCACTTCCTTTGCCCAACGCCTTCAGAGAATTAGCAGTATGAGGCATTGGGTTATGCTGCTGATTTTCTGTGTGTTTCTCCTTACGAAGAACACGGTGTCATCCCAGCAAACATGTGCCCCAGCTTGCTGGAGCAAGTAAGCCTCAACACCTCACGTGGCAGGACTTTGCAGCAAAACAATTGAGCCGACAGATTTTTGTGCACTGACATCACAGATGGGAAAAAGTCTTACTAATCCTCCAAAGTTCCTTCCAGTGGATGACTTCATTGAAGTCTCTGGATCAGTCCCAGCTGCTGGAAATGAGCATAGATAGACCAGAATTCAGCAACAACACCAGAGATTTGGGCAGCAGCTTAGATGGCGTCTCAGCATCCAGGGGCATATAGGAGATGTTTTCATACAGAGCACTGCGAACAGTAAGAGGGTATTTGGGGCTAATTGAAAGTAATGGTAGAGTACAATTTAGCTAACCTCTAAACCACATGTTTTGTGGCTTCATCACACACACACAAATGCTTGCTTCGATCTGCCAGCCATCAATGAACCTTGCTCCAGGTCATGACAACTCCTTTCAAAGCCTCTGGGTTATGCAATAAGACTATTTTAATCAATGGATGGGTTCAGTCATTGAACACCAATGTCAGCAGCTGCTACAGCACCTTAGGGACAAAGTACCTTTCCCTGAGTCCATCTACTCCTAAATAGGTTGAGCAACTTCTAACCCTGCTAATGGTGTCTGCCTCCCAAACCAGATCTGTGGGAGAGCCACATCAGCCTGGGTGCCATTTTGCCCACTTTTATACCTCTTTATCACCCTGACCTGATTGCAGCAATTTCTTACCTAATTCATTAGCTCAGACTTTGGCTACAGTGCAATACAGATGCTCTGATACTGCACCTTAATGGCACCTGTATTGATCTGAACCATGCTCTGCCCATGCTGACAGCTCTTTTCCCTGCTTTCGTCAGAGCGCAAACATAGTCCAAAATTACTGTCAGTTGTGCTGTAAATAAACATTACAGCACCCACACGTGGGACAAATAACACTGATTAATGGTTTATACGAGGTGGCTGGCTTTAAGCTCCAGTAGGAGCATTGTACCCCCTAATCAGGGAGCCAAGGAGGAGGATGGTGGTTAGAGCTGGAGGTTCAAAGCAGCCCATGCCTGTGATACTGCCTCCAGACATTTGCTGCAGGAGCTCTTTGCTGTGCATCCAAGTCAAGACCAGGAACAATCCTACCGGGATACAGTGATGGCCACAATGTTTGGGAGTAACATAGAATAGCACATGTAAAGCATGCAACTACTTACTATTTATACTTTGTGTTGTGTTGTTTTGTGGGATTTAACCCACTTAATCACCAGGCTAATTCCAGCTCAAGGGGTGGGTGTCCTCACTGACATGGTCAAAGCAGGATGGGGATCCCAGGCAGGAGGAGCTTGCCTGCAGGTCGGAAGTGATGCCTGCTCCTGTCAGCAGTGTCTCCAGGACTGTCCTGCTCAGCTGCAGAGGGGCACAGTGTTACTGTCTGATACTACACTTTATTACTTCTTACTCCTGGCAAGATGCAATCACACTGCACAGAAGTGATTTTCATATGGAAATAGGAGGGTTTGGGAAATTGCAGGCATTTTCTGCCCATTTACTGCAACACAGGCTCCCCTTCCAAGCCCTCACTGTGACAAACTAAGCCCTCTGACTCCTATAGTACCTGTCCCCCTGCCCAGCTGGCTGGGGACAGAGTGCCATAGCCTGTTCTGTCCCACAGGGAGCAGGCAAAAGTCCCCATCACCTGGGCAATCATTAACTGCCCCTGTGAGCTGGGGAGGTGCGAGGAGCAGCCGTCCTGCTCTGCAAACACACTAATGGCTAAAGCGGAGATTAGCAGGAGTGTGTTACCAGCCAGCCTGCTCCACAGAGGTGACACGGTACCAGGGACACGGCATGGCTCTGACCAGCCTAAACACCCCCTGCCTTTGCCTTTGCCGCCACCAAGGTCACCACCACAGTGCAACTAGCATGACTTCTGAGGTCGTACTGGAATCACACAGAGTTTGTGCTGGGAGCTGGGGCCACAGGGTGGGAGGGAAAGTTGGGCTGCAGAGCCAGTCCCCACCACCACAAGCAGCACCTCAGCCCACATCAAGCATTAACCCAGCAGAGCAAATGTTTAACCAGCCTCCAGGACCTCCCTGCAGTGGGAGGTGAGACGCTGTCTGCCTTCGAGTCCAGCCCCAGGTGACTCCAGCAAAGTTTTGCCTGCAGATTGGGAGCCTGGCATGACTGGCAGCGATGCTGCACTCCCAGCCCCGCGGAGTGGAGATTCAATAAAGATCTGGGCAGGCAGAGCAGGCAGAGCTGTCTGCTCTGTCACTCACAGCTGCACCCAGGCTCCTCGGCAGGCAGACTGTGTTATCTCACTGTCACTGCACTCGCGTCAGCGGGCAGCGTTGCACATCCAGGGAGAGCCAGTGCTGGTGTTGGGAACTCACTTGACACGTCTGGGGTTTTTAATACACAGGGGACATGTCCACACAAGGAAGTTCCTGGTGCCACAGCAATTGGCTAAAGACATGACAGACAGCAGCCAACATCACTAGCACAGTAACTTAGCAGCTAAAAGTACAGCCCTGGTAGAAAGGACCCGGCTGCGGGCTCCTCCAGAACCTTTTTCCTGTTCCCAGCACCCACTAATAACCACACAGCCACCCACCAGGGACACTCCAGGTGCACATTCAGTACAGCATTATTTTCTCTTTCTTGCACATTGAATGAGAAAACCATGCCATTTCCCCATCACCGCAGAGCCCAAGTCCCAGGGGATGAGCTCTCTGTGGCCTCACATGCCAGAGAGCTGTGCCAGAGCCATCCCAGAGCCATGTCAGAACTGCCTGGGTCTCCTGCTGGCTCCTGATTCGGGGACACCCTGGGCTCGCTCCTCTGGGGTGATACCTCCATAAGAACCACCCCCTGCAAACCCCTGCAGCATTCACCACAACACAGGGCCATGCTGTGGGCAGGAGACACCACGGGTGATGCTGGATGAGCTCCCCATGTCTCCTGGGACATGGAGCCACTTCCCAAGACACACGGGGGCAAGTGGTGAATGATGCGACTCCTTGTCTGCAGGAGCCATTCCAGATAAATCTCACCCAGCAATCAACCACCCTCACAAAGTAACCTTCAGGGAGCTACAGGGGCAACACAAAGGCTTTTTGTTAATCTCAAAGACACAGGAGCACAGGGGCAGATTGCTTGCTAATTTAGATTCCAAAGAAACTGTTCTGCAAGGAGCACCCAGAAAAAGTGCTTTGCCATGCAAAGTCCCTTTATTCAGGACAGCACCCCACAAACCCACTTTTTCCTCCCCTCTGCAGCAGAGGACCCCAGATGTGCAGCTGCTCAGGCACCAGGGTGCATCAGAAATATATCTGGAACATTTAGCTGGCCTTTTTCGGATTTGTTTTACTCGGTCAAAAGCAGGCGTTGACGGATCACAGCCCTCTTCCATTCCCACATCCACCAGCCATAACCACACTTACTTGGGAGCTCCAAACAGGTTTAGATTGATGCTCTTTTCTCCCTTTGACATATCTCCGGTGAACTCACAGACCTGAAACTTGTCCAAACGTGACCCAAGGGGAGTAGCACCAATGTGCATCCATTTCCTTTTCCATTCAGAATTGAGCCAAATGGTATTTTTGGAGAGTGCGATGAGCAGCCAGGCCATGGGACAATGGGTGATGTGAGGGGAGTCTGCTCAGCCACCAAAAGCTTGTGGGGCACACATGGGCTATGAGGTCACAGTTTGTGCAGAAAAACTGCACAAACTACACAAACTCTCCACTTAAAGGCCTCTCCTCTGCCACAGCCCTGGCTTAGGGGCAAAATCTGTGTGGGGTCTTCCAAACCCTTCCCGTGAGTAGCCCTCATCTGGACAGGCTGGGCTGACCGAGCTTCCAAGCACATGGACACACACCACACACATTGGAATGAGGATCAGCCTGCCGCTCCTCTCCTCATCTTAGGCCCCATGTCAATTAAATTGAACAGGTCCGGGTCAGGAGATTAAAATTAAGAATTTTTTTAGTCTCTAGTAGCAAAGGACTGGCAATTGCTTCTATGGTTCACCTCCTGTAATAGAGCAATACCTTTACATTCTTTAACCATTTCTTTCATCTTTTCTTCCAGAAAGAATATTCTCTTCAATCCAAGGGTCCAAGTGGAAGCAAGAAGCCAGGGAGTGGCAGTTCAGGTGAGTGCCAGCAGCCTGTGCTGCCCCACAAAGAGCTTTGGAGTCAAACTGGGAGGGACTGGGGCTTTTGCTCACACCTGGTGCTGCTGAGCCCTTGGCTGGGAAACAAAGCTGGGATGGGGGAAGATGCTGGGGTGCGGAGAGCTGCAAACTGTGAAAATGTGAAAATAAGTGAAAGAGCATCCCCATGTCCATGACAACCCGGCCTCTTTCTCCAGTTCTTCATGGGACCAGGACATGGTCCAGGCTGTGCACCCTTGTGTGTAGGCATGTGTAGGTGACTAACCCCCTTCCTCTGGGTGGAAATGGTTTTGCTCCATCGCTGACCCTCCTGGAACTGGAACATTGGGCATCTGCAGACTGGCACTGGGCAAGCTGGGCAGAACTGGACCACAGCACCCACCAAAGAGCCAAAACGAGTTGCTAGTTTAACGCCTTCTCCTCCCCCAGATTTGAAGGAGGAGAAGGAGGAGGTTTTAAGGAGGTTTCCCAGTCTGTGGCAATTTAGGGACAGCCAACGTGGTACCTCCAGCCACAGTGACGATGGGGACAAGAAGTCCAGTTCAGGCAGGGGCTGCATCTCAGCAGCAGCAGAGCTGGGGCAGCGATGCTGTGGCATCACACAAGTTCTGATGCCACCAGGACACCCGTGGCCCCGTGCAGGGGCTGCTTGTCCCTGCTGCAGCCCTCAGCCCTGGGGTGCAGCAGTTGGTGGATGACAGGGTGTTGCAACATGCCAGGGAATAATCACGATAGCTCGAGCGGTTGCCCTGGTGCCGGCTTGGCTGTTGCAGTGGTTGCTAAAGAGAGTGGGCGTGCGGCTTCCTCTGGGGCGATCTGATTTCTCCAGGAGCGTGGTTAAGGCACGTTGAGGAAAAACCGTCCTCTGTGGAGCAGGGACACGGCCTCTCCACCAGCAGCAGTGGCTGTGCCGAGCAGGCAGCTCGGGTGCCTGGGCACACACAGAGCTGTTTGCTCTGGGGAGAAAAAGCGACTAGCTTGTTCATCTATCCTGGGAAAACATCGTCTGGCAACAAAGAGCAAAGGGAACAAGTTTTCAGGGCTGCAGAGGGATCTTTGGGACCAGCACTGAGGAGCGAGCAAGGCCACCGGCTGCTGCCAGCTGAGCCGCAGCCCTCAGTGAGGTCCTTGTGGGGTGGCAAGAGCAGCAAGGAAGGAGCACCAGTGCAGCAGCCACCTCCACGTGACCTTCCGTCCCTGCTGCCACTGCAGGACCTGGCAGGAGCCAGGCAGCCTCGTTGGACCCGGCCAAAAGTCACGTAGGAGCGAGCGCAGCCAGGCAGCAGCGGCAGCCACAGCCCCCACGGCCCCATGTCGTGGGGCACAGGGCAGCACCTGCCCCCCGGGCTCCCCAGGGCCTCGCTGCGGAAATCAGGTAAGCCCAGACTGCCCCGGGATCCCCACTTCTCTGCTGCTCCTTCTGCGGGGACGGGCTGCTGAGCCCATGGGATTGCTCTGCGCTGCAGACACAGGTGACTTGGGACCCTGTTTGAATTTTGTTTGAGATGTCATGTTACTTTAATACTTCAGTAGCTGGTTGAAAAGCTGCCCTTCTGCTTCTGCCTTTCCATATCCTGCAAGAAATTCCCTTAGAAAACCCATCCTGCAATTCAAACCTTCCTCTTGGTGAGGCACTGGGCTGGACAGGGGCTAACGTAATCATTATAAATCAACACGGGATGATTTTCTCTGTATTTAACAAAATACCTTTGAACTAACTTCAAGCATTCATTACTGATTGATGTGCATCTCTGTCATTGGCTGGCAAATGCACAGAGCAAATATTTGGTGAGATACTAAAAGTAAGTTTACAATTGTCAAGAAGGACTGCTAAGCATCTGCCACTGCCTAACAAAACTAAACCAGTGCTCCACATGCTGCTTGTAGGAGGCATGGGACATCTTGGTGATTTCTGAGACTAAGATCCCAGCCTTGCTGTCTTTGCTTATCACAGTCCAAGGTAATTAAATGAAATGATTAACCAGCACACCCAGTCCTGCCTGCAAGCAGAGATGCACTTGCTGCTGCCTGACAGTACAAGCATTTCCAGCCGGTAACTTCTACACCCCAGACAGCTCAGCAAGCCTCAAACCTGGTGTGATTTCTCTCTTCCAAATCCATGTGCACAAATGCAAAGCTCAGTGGGTGACCGTGGTGACATCCAGAGTCCTTTACCTTTGGGGCGATGGCAGGCGGTGATGCGTGAGCAGCCCAGGCAGGTGCAGGGCTGGTGCAAATTGGGACCCAGCCCTGGGGGCTGCAGTGCTGGCACAGGGCTCAGCGAGGGCGAGCAGGACTGGGGACACTGGGCAGACTGGGGAGACTGGCTGTGCAGGTGAGACAGCTCTGGCTGTACCAGAGAGGAGCTCGGGCTGTGCTGGAGGGGAGCCCTGGCTGTGGCGGTGAGCAGCCCCATCCCCAGCATGAGCTCAGCACAGAGGCAGAGGTAACAACAGTGGTGACACGTGGCAGCAGTGCTGGGAGCTGCAGGGACGTGTGCCTCAGCCCTGTTTTACATTTCCATTAGAGTTTTCTCTGCCTTTCTGACCTTGTGACCCCGTGGGGTTAATTTCTGACCGTCAGGGCTGAGTGAAGGTGAGGGGACTCAGGGTGTGAGCGCCTGCTGCCCTGAGGCAGCCACTTGATAGCTGGGAACTGCTTCCCAGAGCAGCCACATCGAGTTACACTCACCCTATTGCATTATAAATACCAGAATTAGCCTTGCTTAATTATTTAATACTATAGATTAGAAGCAGACAAAGACTCTTTGCCTCCTTCCCAGAGCACACATATCATTTCTCAGTGGTACGGTCGCCTGGTGACAAGCACGGGGGAGTGTGCCAGGTCCATCGGTATGAGGTGCTCCCGAGCTGCTGGCACAGCTGGAACCACAGGAGAGGAAAATCATGGTCAGGATGGCAGTTGATGCCATCTCACCCAGGGAGGGTAATGTTTAGCATCTGCCAATCTTTGGGCTCACATTATTATCATTATTACTGTCATTATTAACGTCATCATCATCCATCACTAGGGCAGTAAGCCACAGCAGTCCTTAGGCTAATGTGAATTACAGGTATTTTGTTCCAGGTTGTTGTAACAGCAACACATGAATTACTGGGGTGATAAAGCACATTTTGTGGGCTCAGCTGCAGGGACTCATCTACCAAAGGGTGTCCAGGCACTCTGAGCCTCCCCATCAAGCAGCACCCACATCTGACTCACTAAAGCTGGCACCTGGTGCCTCCCTCTGCCCTGAACACACTGACCATGCAGAAAGAGGTTCCCCAAAGCAAGTGCCTGACTTTGAGGTGAAACCTCTTGTTCTCCAGGCAGAAGATCCTCCGCAATGCAGGTGCACACCTGAAAGCTGATGTCATCACACAAAGTTTTGAGGCTTTCAGAGACTGCCATGCAATTCTTTCCCATTTTGCCGACCCCAGCTATTCTGTATTTCTAAAATACGGTTAATGAACACTAGAAAAATCATGCAAATTAGCAAGCACCATCAGTTGAAGAATCCAAAACCAAAGACAAACTTTCAGTTTCATTTTTTGTAGGACTTAACATATACCATGACCTTTTCTGCCGTTACTCACCCATAAGTAGAGCCAAACTCCAGCTCCACTTCAGACACTGGAAATGCATTGACAGAAAGTTCAGACCTTAATTTTTTTTTTTTTTAAATAACTTCTGGTTAACAGGTAGAAGTGTGCCAGTGCTTTAAAATAACAGAGGTCAATTTAAAGATCCCACACACTTCCACCTGCACATGCAAATTCTTGCAGCCTTCCCAAGAGGGGTGTGAAAGACAGTACCCTTACCCTGAAGAAAGGAGGGCTCCCCAAGGAATGGATGCTCTTGGGGTCTATAGCCCAGAGAAGGGAAGGTTTCCTCACCATAATTGCAGTTAAAAGTGTCAGAAACCCACATAATTTCCCAGGCTCAGGTTGCTTGTGTAAATAGCTTCAAACTCGCTCTGCTGGCCCACACTGGCATGTTGGTTTTGCAGCTGCCTGACTTGCAGGACGTGTATGACCAGCTGCTTTCAGCAGCCCTTCATTAAGCTCATGATTCTTTAAAAAAGACACATTCATTAATAAATCCTGGGCATCCAGAAAACCAGAGGTTCTTCCCTGTAACCACAGTTTTAAGTGATCATTTCTGCCCAGGAAGTGGTCTCTAGGGTCAGTGGTTTTTACAAACCCAGATCCGGGGCTCTGGCCCTGGACATCCTGATGTTTTTGCCCAGTCTCATCCCTTCTATCAAGCAACAGGGTCTCACAGGATTACAGACAGCAATGTCCTCTGAGTACAGATCCCACTCCCAAAAGAATGCCTTCTGACGGTTTTTACATGAGTGGCATTTCACAAAGGCCCATTATCTGCTCAGAAAGGGATGCCAGTATGACATTTTTAACAAGAGCAGTTTGGTCATCATCTGGCCATATTGACAAACCTGTCCTGAGATGCTCTAGTTGGAAAATCAGTTCTCAAATGGCACAGAAATAAAACACTGGGAAACACATCCGTGTTCTAGATTTCAGCTGAAGTTGAACACTGACCTGTGCTGCAGAAGGCAGCACTGACAGCTTTGCAGTTTAAGGATGCAGGCAGCATGGAAAAGGGCTGAGGGATGTGCAGGGGAAAGATGAGATATCACAGGGGGCAGGATGTCAAGGAGACCTTGGCAAAACACAAGTCAGGCATTTCACATGAAAACCTGCAAAAAGCAGCTGCTGTCCTGCTGTACCCTCCATCCTCCTGCACAGGTGCAGGTTGACAGGTGCTGGGCAGGAGCCCAGACCTCCACCCTAGAGCTTTCTAAACCCAACAGCTACGGATTAACTTCATTTCCAACCTGTTTAGTTTTTCCCCTTGTAAAGAACAGCTGTAGCCATGTAGGCAGCCGTAAGCAGAACTGCACCCCTCAGGTTACCTGCCCTTTCCAGGACTGTTAATCCCCTTAACATTCCTGGGGATTATTTCCATCCCGACAGGACAGTCGAGCAGGCTGCCAGCAGCAGTGCACAGCCCCGATGCAAAGGGGCTCACAGAGCAATTCACCACTGAGAGGCAAGTTGCTTAATCCTAAATAAATGCTCTGTGAAGGGCATCTCCTCCTTGTGAGGGAAAACTAAAAAGCAGCAGCAGACAAAGGAAGCATAGCCCAGCTCCAGCCAAACCCTCGTGTCCAATGCCTGTCCTTGGGCATGAGCCAGTCCTTCACCTCCTCTCCCTCCTCCTCTTCCTCCTCCTCTCCAGGAGCAGGCTAAAACCTTAAAACAAAAGCCACTCAGCACCTCAGGCAGCACACCCTGTTTCACACTCCTACTAGAGCATATTTAATATATATTTGCAACATTCATGCTTTCAAGGGCATTTAGTGCTGCACCAAAGCCGCCTGATATCCTGTTCCCCAAAAAGATTGCAGCTGAACATAATCAGAAGTGGAAACAATTTGTCCCAGGATTGCAGAGTGATGATTTTATTGCAACTCCCCCAGGAATTGGGGGATTTATTTCCAGGTGGTCTGAGCAGGAATTTGGGCTTTGTTTTAGGTCAGAACACCAAGATACTAAAATACCATTTTTCTCCTCCAGCCAGTCCCACACCCTGGGGCAGGAGGGTGGCTGGTCTCTGAGCCACCTGAAAGGTGTTGAAAATTCCCTGTGTGGTCTCCTGGAAAACTAACAGAGACAGGAAGCTCATTTCACAGTACGCCTGAGAGAGATAACTCCATGTGTGAAGTCCAAGTATCTGCCAGGGGCCCTGGCATCCTCATCCTGGCAGTTTTGTTTTTTACTAACAGAAAAGCAGCTGGAAATACACCTTCCCTAGAAAGCCTCAAGCTTCTAGAAACAAGGAAAGGGAAAATACCTAAAAGCAAGCAAACCTGGGTGTGTCAAAGCAAACAGGGCTACTTTTTATAAGCAACACTCCAAAGCAGACCTATTTAAAAGGTCATGCTGTCTTCCTCAGTAAAGCAGAGGGTATTAGCATCCACATGTATTTTTTTCTTTATATCTTGCCAAGAACAATACAAAAATGTCCAACACCTTTTGCTGATTTATGATGGTGGTCAGAGAGGTGCCAGAGCAGAGCCTTGTTCATTGATCTATGGCTGAATCATGCAAAAACAGACATCCTGCTGTAAATCCACTGCAGAGACATGGCTTGAATTACACCTCCAGCACCGTAAATAATGACAAAAAGCAGCCTGACAGCACTCTGTCTCCCTTACACGGACATAAATTACATCAGGTCTTGAAGATGATAGATCTACTCCCCAACAAACATTTCGCATCAGGTCCTATTTGCCAACCTGCAGGAGAAAGAATGCCTTGTCCTTTCCCCCAGCATAACCCCAAGCTGTGTTCCAGACACACCAGTATTTTTATATTCTCATTTTTCCATTTCTTCTGAGTGCAAATGAAGACATTCCTTGAATTGTTCCAGGCCGAGGGCTTCTGAAGGTCTAAAGTGCTATTCTTGTAGAGAGGTTCAAGGCTCCTTCCAGTCCCAGTCAGGGCTTTGACTTTGTCCTTGGGGCAGCAGTACAGACACCCACGGGAAGCCAAACCCTCGAGGTGGGTGTCTAGGCACATCTAGTGCAATGAAAACCAAGCACAGAGGTACCTGCTGTGTCCTTGCCCCCACAGTTTATTCAGGCAAATTGCACTCCTTGTGAGGACTTTCACACGCTGGTTTAGCAGAACCCGGCCAGAAAAGCTTCCAGTCCATTTCAGTTCCTCCCACTCCTTCCTTCCCAGTTTTTTTCTTAATTTGTACTAGTTGAAGTGAAAAGTTCCCCATCTGCCTTCAGTAAATAGGCTGATAAATTGCTGCTTCTTTGCAAGTCTCAGCCATGCAATGTTACATTGCTGCCGACTGGAAATAACCACATTAGCCCATCCAAAACCTCCAGGCTCACCACGGTGCTCCCTCCAAATGCCGCATAAGACAGAAGGGGGCCCTTCCCTGACCATCCTGGTGTCTGGGGAAACACCACAAGCCCAGATTGACGGACTGGATGACATAATTCCATGGGGTGTTAGACCTATGGGGATGTGAGCAAAGCCTGCTCAAACAAATCTCACAGGATCTGGGTCTTGGGCTAGGGCAAAAGGGACTCCCACTTCTGAGTTGCAAAAGGAAAACCGTGCATCATGGAGGCAGGGGAAAACAGTATTTAATAAGTAACAGTGCTGCACCAGTGCCCCAAGAGCTAGCACAGCTTAGCAATAGGACCTGAGAGCTAATTAGTCCAGAGAAAAATACCAAAGTCACTTGTGTTTCAGCCATTTACACACTCAGCCTGGTCCTTCAGGCTTGGTTGGCTGTGTAATCCCCCCATGCTCACTGCTTGCTGCGTTATCCCCTAGCAGAGCACATCAGGTGGATTTAAGACAGACAAATCCAAGATGAACATGTCCCAGCCCTTTTCCTGACATGCATCAGGATTTGGTACCAGCACACAAGCAAGTGTGGGCATCTGTGTCACTGGAGGCAGCTCTGGACTAAACAACAGCACAGGAACAGCAGGAAAGGGCAGTGGGAGGACATTGAGCATGGTCTATTAGTATAGCTCTCCAAAACAGTGTTTCCACTAAAAACACCTGGCATTTTATTGAAGTTACTCCATGGAGAGACCTTTTTGTCTGGAAAATTAAAACATAGCTTTGCCATTTGAAATAGGAGTTCAACCAATTCATTCATGCCAAAACAAACCTTTGCTTTTGTACCTTCCTTCCTTACTTGTCTTTTCTCTGCCTCTTCTGTGGAGAAAAAAAAAAAAAAAAAAAAAAAAAGAAGTACAAGAAAAAAATGAAGCAATTTTACCCCAGTGAAAATCTGATATGTTTTCTCATTGTTCAAAACCTGCCTTTCATCTAACAAAAATTAGCCATGAAATTGCACTGCCTTAACCCTCGGCTGTTCTTCAGTCCCTGCATCTCTCTGGAAGGCAAGGCTGAGCTCCCAGTTTCAGCCTGGGGAGTCCAGCCCCGCAAGGGTTTGAGCCAGCCTGGCACTTACCACAAAACATCAAACCACGCCACCTTCCCTTCTGCCAGCAGTGATGTGTGATCCTAGAGGAAAATAATGTGATATAAAAAAAATCACTGGTTCCAGCTTCCAAGTGCCCTTTAAATATGTACCGAACTATTCACCCCAATTACACTCCTGTAATGGGCTCTGACTTGTTTTCCTTTATTCCCAAAGCAGTAGGGCACTGGCAACATTAACATTCAATAAGAAGTTGTTTGATATTGAATCTTTTCTTCAGCAGTATTATTCCTTACACAATTCTGTTTGATTGCAATCCACTTCACATTTTTAAGTGCTTACTGAGTGTGAAAGAATGACCTAGCCTGCTTTCTCTTGCCTTTTTTTATTGATTTCTATTTTTAAAAGGTTTTATTCCTTTTATACATGAGATTGAAATAAGAGAAAGAGGCAACATTACTGAACAACTGTTTTTCTTCCAGCTCCATCAACCCATATAACTTCACACTAGGCCTCAAAAAATACTGTAATAATGAGACACTTAAAGACATGAAGCTGCCTACACCCTTTTCCTGGGACTTTTTTTGTTCTTACTGGTAAACTTCCAAATTGTTCAAGTGAATAGTCAGGAATAAATTGCTCTTTCTGAGCCCCTGATTAGACCATACACTGAATAATTGGAGGCAGACCTACTGTGCTCCTCATTTAAAGACACAGCCCACCGCATGCAGTTTGTCTTATAACTTGTGCTTTGCACTCACTTTGTATAGGAGATTTTTGTAAAGAGAAAATGTAAAGGACTTGGAAAACACCTACAGCGAGCATGCCCTGTGGTTTACCCGACATCCAAGCTGCCATCCCTTCCAAAACAGTGGGCTCTTGTTCCGACATCCAGAACATACAAATTATTGCAGCATGATCACAAACTGCATGGGCGAAGGATGCTTTTCTTGGAACTGGATTCGATCCTGATGAATAGGTCAGAAGGATATCAGCAAAACCTTTCCCTGACAAGAGGTTTCAGATCCAGCAGGACTTGCTCAGGCCAGTGTTTCAGAAGCCCCTTAAATCCCACAGAAGCCCCTTAAACCCCACAGCATCCCCCCGTGCTATGGGACCAACAGCCTCCCTCAACACACCCCAAAGCAGCAGCTCAACACAGTCGACATCCATGGCTGCTTCCAGTTTTAGTTAGACCTATCTTGCATTAATTAATCCTTGGCACTAAATTCTGCAGCCACTGAAGCGAGTGGCTGGCAAGTAACTTAAGTGATCTAATTAATATGTGTCTCATCAACAACGCAAAGGGAGTATTTTTTATAACCTCTAAAAACCCACACTGGCACATGAAGCCACGTGCACTCAGACACTGACACGGGTGTCGAGCAGCCAGGACAAGCAGCAGCTCTTCTCCTCTGTCTTGCCCAGAGTTCTCACACCAAGCAGGGTGAGACTTCTCATGCAAACACCTCTTTTCTTCCAGCATCGATGTACACGGAAATACAGCGGGAGCGACCAGATGGTGGGAATATCCTGACTCACCCAGACTACATAGATGGAAACCCAGACCTCATCAAACCTAAAAAGCTCCTAAATCCTGTAAAAGCCTCGAAGAGCCATCAAGAGCTGCACAGGGAGCTGCTGATGAACCACAAAAGGTAAGAGGAGGTCGCAGTCTGACACTGGAGCAGTCTAAGAGGTGCTGAGCCCTCAGAGCTCAGGAGCTGGACAGGTGCGAGTGACAGGCTGCAAGCTGGAAGGGCACGACAAATCCCCTCACTTGCAAACAAACACAGTGTCCTTTCCTCTTTTGCAGTATCCTTTCCTCTTTTCTCTGAGGTGACAGTTTCTTTTAAAAGAAAAGTAGAACCAAAAGCCCCTGCTCTGCCATCCTGAAGCACTGGCTGGCACTTTTTAGAGCTACAAGCACTGGAAGATGCAAGGCATCCCCACAGCCCCTTTTTGGTGTCCCTTGGAGGTTTTCTGGTTTTTCTAACTCCATATGTACAGCATTCCCATGCACTTGAACGTCAATCCAGAGGCAGAAGAGGCACAGGCTGGATGCAGCCATTGAAAGCTGAGGCAGCACTGGGGTGAGATCATCTGTACAAGAAGGCTACTCACTGACTCCCTAAATATCACATGGGTAAAGACAGGCTGGATTCATATTCCTGACTTCCTGCCCCATCACCCCCATTTAACTCTTTGGGGGTACAGATACAATATCAGGAAAATCACACCAATGAACAATAACCTATGACTACATCATTCCTTTGCAACAACTGTCTGAACATCAGTGCAACAAAATCATTCTGCTCAGAGGCTTTTAAGCACAGCAAGAAATCTGCTGGCTTTATATTGACATTTTCTGAACACCCTGAAATACCCTGACACAATAGCTCTTTGGCTGCCTAATTAAAAGGAGCACAGCCTCTGTTCTAAAGGACTGCAGTCATCACAAGAACCAGACAT
The DNA here is from genome assembly GCA_036630365.1 of Acanthiza pusilla. Classification (NCBI taxonomy): domain Eukaryota; kingdom Metazoa; phylum Chordata; class Aves; order Passeriformes; family Acanthizidae; genus Acanthiza; species Acanthiza pusilla. Next base: position 8,899,281 of record JAXCHO010000001.1, read on the forward strand.
GTATATTAATTCAGCAAACAATCAAGCGTGCCAGCAGGGCGCATTAATCAATACTGGCATTGGCTGGGCTTGTGTTTGATTTGATTTTCCCAGAATCAGAATTACAGGGACCTTTCTCTGGCACCAAGGCAGATATAACTGTACCAGACAGATATTTTTAAAAGTCTCTGGCTTGAGAGTGACCATCTCATCCCCAGTGATACTGCTCAGTTTAAAGGGTCACCCAGCAGCACTGGCTTTGATCTCACAGAACATTATTCCAGTCCAACCATGATGGAACAAAGGAACAAGAAGTCCCTGCAATGGAAGCAGCAGGAAGGAATGGCAGCAGAGGAGGTGCAGACCCCATGGCATCAGAGCTGGACTTCACACTGGCAAACATAAAGTACATCATCTCTTTGTGTTCCAGTTCTGTGCCTGCCACCGTGTCACATCCACGTGTGTGCCCAGGTGCTGGCAGGAGGCAGCTCCTGCACCACCTATTCATGTGGCCCCTCTCAAGCATCACTTTAAACCTGTTTTGACTCTGACCTCCCAAATATTTTCCAGCAACTATGTGAAACAAACCCTACTCCAAAAAGTAATCCATTCTTCCTGGTTTCTCATCACTCTCAAATCCGCCAGTTTTGCTTCCTGCTAAATGTTACCATAGAGGGAGAGAGGGGAGAAGAGGAGAGAGAAGGATCTAGGACTTGCTCCTTTTTCTGCTTTGGTTGGTTTTTTCCCCTCAAGCAGCAGGGAGAAGCAACTCAAATCAGTAGCTTGTGTAACACAATCCTTATCTTAGTCAACACCTCTGGGCGCTAACAACGCAGGCTGATTAAATCAAATAATAGTAACAAATCCACAGGCAACATTGCAAGCTGTGTCTCCAGCAAGCCAAGGCAGGTTCTCCTTCTCTCAAGCCTTGGGAAAAGCAATTTTGCATCCAAACTGTTTCTGCCTTCAAATACCATCATGAAAGCTCTGGGGACGCAGCTATGGCTGCCTCTCACTGATGTTGCTGTGAACTTTGCCCTGCCATAAAAAAAAAAAAAAAAATTAAAAAAAAAAAATTACAATAGGAAGTATTGGAAGGATGCAGCCACTGGGCCCCAGCTGTGCTGTGACAGTGCAAAAGGTTTGTTGCATCTGGAGAATGCTCCCATCTCCTGCCTGCCAGGTCAGCTTCTCGTGATGTGAGGTAGCACCTCAGCACCTGACACCCTGCCAAGAAATCCATAGCCCACAGGGTTTGATGCCTCTACTTTCAAACAACCTTGTCCAAAACCAACCAGCCTTTGGTCAACAGAGACCTCCTGGTGCTGAGGAGGAGCCTTGCATTAACAGCACTCCCCAAAGCCCTGTGCCCTGGGCAAGCCCTTAGCACAGGCATGGGGAGGTTCCTCCTCTCTCAACACAGACCTGCACCCACAGAACACCAAACACCACCTGTAACCACTGCCATTGATACTTCAGGTACGGCAATATCCAAAGTGTGAGGTTTCTGAAGTTCTGAAGCCTTCCATCTCTTTACCACACATGCCGTGCCTGCACGACCCTGCTGGGTGTCCTTTCCTGTGATCCCACCCCTTAGAGAACAGGGGTTCACCTGAGATGCTTCAAGTGGCCAAACGGGAGTCAGGCACCTGTGCCATCAGCAAACCCTCCAGCTTCCAGGAGAAAAGGACATTTCATTTTGGCCTCTTGATCCAAACCATCCATGTCAGCAGGGGGATCGCCAGCCCCCAGCTTCGAAGCAAAGCTTCAAAGCTTTAGATGGGATGCGCGGGGAGGGAAGGAGCTGCCAGGACAATTACTGCAGCCCAATGACTACCCCTGCTGGTGGGAAAAAAATCGTCATTATTGCAAATGTTCTCAACGCCGCTGAATCTTCACCTGACACCATTAAAACCAGTAACAGCAGGAGCCTGGGAAGGTCCCATTTCCACACCCCACACAGAAAGCTGTGGTGCCCCAGTGCAATGGGATCGGCAGAACCTCCAGCACCACTTGTGCCCACCCCAAGCAGACAGCCCAAGGCACCATCAAACACCCTCAAACCTTGTGAATAGATTTGTGGATCAGGGCTGGTTTGTGGATCAGGTCTCCCATGATTCCATTTAGGACCAAGACAAGTTTTGGAGTTGCCAGGCTGGCAGTGGTTACACCTTGGGGTGTAGGTGCTCTGGGCCTCATTTATCTGCTTTTTATCCACAGAGGTTTGGGTGTGGACAGCAAGCCAGAGCTGCAGCGGGTGCTCGAGCACCGACGGCGAGACCTGCTCATCAAACAGAAGAAGGAAGAGGAAGAGGCAAAGAAATTGCAGTCTCCTTTTGAGAAAGAGTTATTAAAGAGGCAGCAGAGGCTGGATCAGGTAGGAGTGAGCTTTCAGCCATCCCCAGGTTATCTTAACCACCTCACACATGGCACAGGGAGATGGGCGGGCTGAGGTTCAACCCACGGTACAGCATTGCTACCCCTCCATAAAACAGGAGCTACAGCACATCCTCCACTGCTGCCCCGTGCAGCTGCAGCACTCTGATCCTGACGTGGGATCCACCGTGTTTGTACCACCTCACCCAGGACCCCACTACACACCGCTGGCCCTGGGTCTCCTCTGGGTCACACACAGTGTCCTTGGGGTGGTTTTTTCCAGTTCAAAGCACCCTAAATAGCATGGGGGCTGTTGCAGCACCCACCACAGGAGGGCTCAGGACCCTGCAGTGTGGGGTGAGAGGCTGCAGAAGTGCTGGAAGGAACATTGCTGCAATCTCACCCAAACTGCTTTTGGGAACATTTCCTGGCATGTCCATGGCTAAAATTCTGCCTGGGGAAAGCAATATTCACTGTGCACTTGTCAGCAGCACAGCCATGCCCCAGATACTCTGTGCCTGCCCTCCTACCCAAACAAGTGCAAGCAGTGAGCAGGCTCACCACCACTAAATAAAGTCATAGGTTATAAAGTCACCACCACAAATAAAGTCATTCCCTCTCCTACTTGCCAGTATTTGCACTGCAAATGGATGAAACCAGTTTGTTTAATTAACAACACAACAACAATGTCCATCAAGCTGAGATCACTTGAAAATCAAAGCCTGGCACTCTCAGAGAACAAGGAATATGAAACAAGGTGGTTAAGGGAAGATCCATAAAGACTTCACATATAAAAGGAAAGCAGTATGACTTACCCCACCTTAAACAATACCTAAGGCTGAGAGCTTTTCCCAGGCTCACAAGCCTCCTTTGCTGGGAAGGATTCAAACCTTCTCCTCCCTCTCCCATGCCAGGTCTGAAGTGAATCCCTCCCCTGCTTTTCTGATGGAGCTGTTCCTCCCTGGAGGAAAAAAAGAAATTAATGTTTCAGCAGGACAGAAAAGGAGACTAAGAGTGAACACAGGTCTGGTGTGATGGCTTGTAAAGAGAGCCACATGTGCACTGCACACTCATTCAACTTTGGGTAATAATAACTGGACCAGGCAATAATGAAACCTCCTGGTTTAACATAGCTCATGCCTTTTTGCCCTTTCACATGCACAATGACTTCTTTCTTACAGCTGGAGAAAGAGCAGGAGAAGCAAGAAGACCATGCACCAGAATTCATAAAAGTCAAGGAAAACCTGAGAAGAACATCAACCGTGACGGGGGACGAGAAAGCAGCGTAGCTTCTGCCAAAAGCCAAGGGGATCCTACCAAGGCCAGCGCCAACACCCCCACTGAAATCTCTGTACATGGTGGACATTTCCAGCCACGCCGTCGGGGCTACTTGCTGTTATTAACACTTGCTCCAGTAGAAGGCACAGAAAAGGTTTTCCCAGACCAGGAGGGAATCACTGTGGAAAAAGCGCAGTATTCACCAAAGTACTCACACAAGTGGATGCAGAGGGAACGGTGTTATTTTCCCCCCAGACTGTGGGTGCACACTAACCACCAGCTAACTCTTGGTTAACTGTAGAGACACAGCAAATATTTAAAACAGGGAAGTCTGTGTAGGAATAGCCTGGGGGATTCCTGCTTCTTCCTGGAGGCAGGTTTGCCAGGCACAAGGGTTCAAGAGGGCAGCTGCAGCTCTGTAGGGCCTCCTAGAAACCTGATAACTAAAAGGGACAACCTGTGTGTTACTGAGAGAAGCCCAGGTGGCCATAATGGCTTTCTCAAGGGTCACTGGCTTTGCACCAGTGTGCCAGTCAAGCCTGGCTGAGGCTGTGTGTCCCAGCAGCACACCTGCACTATCAGAAAAACCAACCGTTGTGTGACCTTACCAGTGCAGCACAGGCAGGTGCAGCTACACTTCGCAAGCACCTTTAAACTGCATTTCAACCCCGTCTGAAAGTGGCTTTTTAGGCAGTTCCATGCTCAGGCAGAAAATGCATTGGACTGTTCCACCAAGGCCCCACGTGGAAGGCAAATGCTCTGTGCAGAAAGCAAGGCTGGGTGTTCCCAGCATGGGTGTCCATGGAAGTGTGCACTGGCCAGGCAGCAGATTCCTGTGGATGCAGCAGACAGACAAACTGCCTCATGCCCCTGCCCCACTGAGCTTCATCCCCTCAGCCAGCAGTGGGCATGGGCTACCAGAGGGACACACGAGAAATGTCCTGTGATGGAGAGGGGGTGATGTGGTCACGTCCCACCGGTGCGAGGCTGCCCTGTTAACCACCCTGCACACAGCTGGTACCTGTAGGCACCAGGGGCTCCAGGGCATGTAGGTCCTGATACAAAACGACTTGTCAGTGCTTCCCATCCCCTCTTCCAGAGGTCAGAGGCCCCATTGCAGTTGCCACTTTGCAAAGCTAAAACTCTTCTTGCTGCTGGTATAGCCAAGCTGAGGTGGATGGTGCTTTTGCATCATGTATGGACAGAACCTGTCACACTTATGGGGCACCTGTGCCCTGAGATATCCACATCTAGAGCTAAAAGTGTGTTTTCAGGAATATCTCAGCTTCTTGCTTCTCACATCAACCCTGATACAAAGCCTGAACAGCATAACTCACCAACTGCCTTTGGACACTGGCTCTTGAATGGCCTCAGTGGACCTCGTCAGCTGGGCAGGTAATAGCTGGTTAATCAATGTTTATTATCCACATCTTCAGTGGATCTGTGTGTAACTTAAGGGAAACTGGGCATTTATACATATTTATAAAAAAGTTACTAATCCATTCTCTAGTCTCCCTGGTCCAGTGGGATGTTTCATTTCAGAGGGCTGTTCTTGACCTGGCAGCTTGTAAACATCTGAGCCACATCACATGTCAAGAGCAGTGATACAGGTATGGAGCTTTTGTGACAGACTGGACCATAAAAGCCCTTAACTCAGCTTCAGTCCTTGAGCACCCCATCTCATGGCACTGTCTCTGCTGTAGTTTTTAAGGCCTTTGCTCACATGCTTATTCTGAACATGATTTTATTTCAGAAATCCAGTGCATATTGTCACTATGGGTCAAACAATTTGAAAGGATCTATTATGTTCTTCCCAACTGTGAAGATTTTTATACAGGTTATGATTAAAACCATGAGGAAGAAGCAGCATCCACTATTTTTTCACGGGAAAAAAAAAAGCCAAATTTCTCTAAGGATTAAAAGGTGTTGCTAAGGGTGCTTGTACAAAGCTGTAAAGAATGCTGCATGATACTCCATAGATAACACTGGTGCAAGTAACAACCCAGAATTACTGTGCTGAGGTTTTGTGAGGAATTACAGCACAGATTAAGTAACCTTGATCAAAGAGCTCAAAAAAATTCAGCAAATTAATTTGTAATTTTGCCACAGATGGAAATGCACTCCAGGAGAGGCAATCTGTCGCTCCATATGCACCAGTGAAATCAGTGTTATCAGCTCACCCAGGCTGGGACAGGGGCATTTATGCAAGTCCTTGGGTGGGAGCCATCCAGTAAGGTCAGCAATGAGAGGCTGAAAGGGTTTTGCTGCTCTTCTGAAGTATTCAAATATTACCTGGAGGGAAAAAATAAAACCAGGTGTCTCACTTTGATGTGGTGTCCACCAAGCACAGAGTGGGGCAGCGCACAACGTGGTCCATGGTGGCTAAAGTGTCTGGGTCACTTCCAGCAGATGTCCCGAAGGAAAAGGGAGGGCCAGGTCACACTGTCCTAACTCAGGCTGGGCTAGGAGAGTCACAAGAAGTCCTTCCAGCAGTGGAAAGACAGCAGAAAGCCCTGACCCAGCTGCCCACCAGGACCCCACGGGCTGTGAGCTGGGACCCACCAGCACAGGCAGCGCCACAGGGCACACAGCAGGGTACACAGAGCTTCCAGCCTGACCAGAGCTCCAGGCTCCAGCCCTCAGAGGTGGCGTATGGGAAATGATGATTTTACTGTTGATGTATTGTCTTCAACATCACAGCATTTTCCAGCACAGCTCTTCTCACCCCTCTGAACTGGTAACCCCTGGTGGGCTCAGACATGGAGCCTGTACAGCTTTCACCAATGCTTTTGTGCTTCGTGGCACAGCAGTGAGGCGGTGGCACCCCAAAAAAATCAGTGTAGGCATCACCAGGAAGATTTTGGGGTATCTTTGTGTCTCTATTTCTTTCGCATTAATTTTTTCCCTATGCCCCTAAAGCACATTCCTGAATAAAGCTGGTGTATCCAGAAGATACAGATTATCAGAGTATTGATGGAAGACAATTTTTTGCACTGTGTATGTTGCTTATGTGGTATATAGTCTGTATTCTGTGTTGGTGTTTATACATTTATATAAAACTATACGTCATGCACCTCTACTGAATTAACTCACTGTTTAATGTGTATACTTCTGAAGAAATGAACTAAATGATGATTGTATATTTTGCTCTTTTCCACAAGGAACTGAAAAAGCTCCAAGGATACAAACAGACAACAGACAAATAAACTGAATGAACATAAAAACCAATGAAGTCTGACATCCATTCCTTTGTTAATGTTGTGTTAATTTGCTCACCAACAAGCTCTTGTCATCATCTACACCCAGCACTGCAGCCAGTGCCTATCTCCAGACATCATCTCAATTTGATGAAAGTGTAAGGGCACACATATTGTGAATCAGGCTTTGTGCACTGAAACTTCCAATCTGATTTCTAACTGACTGTGGATACCCACCTGCCTGGCATAAAGGCATGCCACACAAAGCCAAGGAAACACATCCCTGGATTTAATTTAAAAACTCATTTTTGAACTGACAGGTAATCCTCACACTAGTGAGCCTATTTCATTATTTTTAAACATTTTTGAAGTTTCTTTAGCAGCAACCAAAGACCACAGATTTAATAGGTAAGAAAAAGAGATGATGCTTCACACATGCAGGTCACCCACACCATGGTCCCTGAGAGCCACGACTAAAACTGAGTGCAGCGAAACAAATGAAAAGGACTTGGCTTTCTCATTAGTGATATCTTTATCAGCACGGATGCCAACAACCCACTCAGAATAAGGCAGAGGTGGTGCTTGGATGCATTTCTCTGGCACCAGGTGTTTGCTGGGGTTGCCACACTGCGAGGTACATGGTGTGCCCGACCCTCCGCATCTTGTGGCACTGGTGCGGCCAATCAGCTCCTCACTGGGGGTGAGATCTCATTCCCTAAACCTGTTCTTCAGGTCAGGTTTCCAAAACATCTTCCCACCTCTTTGATGCCTATAATAACAGCTCCCTTGCTACCCTGCCATGGCAGGTTGTGTACTTCATTTCCTGGAATAAGCCTTTCAAAGGGACACATGTTCCCTGGGCCTTTGGTGAGACATGAGATCAGGGCACTCATGCAGGACTTTGTAAAATACTTTATCAACCTTTCCCAGCCCCAAGCAGTGAGGTTTTGACGGACTATGCCCCAAAATTCCTTACAGTGATCACACACCTCCTTCCATGCGTGGATGCCAATGGCAGCCACTCACTGTGACAGTTCCTCTTCTGTGGAAGAGAGTAAGAACCAATCACTTCTGCTCTTTAAAGATAAAAACCTTTTAGCTATGCTCAAACTGCTCCATTGCCTGGAATTTCTCTTACTGCCAGAGTTTTCAATACCAGCTTTGCTCTTTATCTAGGTCATGCTGAGATCTCTTCTCCTATGTAGTCACTCCTGAAGTGCTCCTAGATAATTTGCTGCAGTGGAATTTCCCATCAAGGAACACTTATATTTTACTGCCTGATTTACTCCTGGTTACTGCCTCAGAAATGGCAAGTTCTGGTTTTCTTCCTCAAGTTATGGGGTACCCTCAGACTGGCCCTGGCTGAATACCCCTTCTCGGGAGTTTGCCTCTGCCTGTTCTAGGTATTCCTCTGTATTAAGATCATTTCCCCAAATTATCTAAAACTGTCACAGACTGAACAGTTTTGTGTGGATGAAAGCATTATATGAAATCTTGAATAGGCCGTGATACTGGTGAGATCCAGCCTAATGAAAATGAGGAAAGATGCAAAATTCTCAGCAACATAACAATGAGGATGTGTTCCAGCACACCATGACCAGGCGCTCTTGTGGATTTTGTTGGTTCTCATCACAGCCCACAAGATCTCTGGGCACCCACAGGCACTTGGAGCCGAGGGGTATGAGACACTGCTGGGTGTGCAGCTCTGGTGCTCTCCAGCTCAGACTTCACTAACACAGATTGGCAATGACCTATGCAGGCAGCACCTGAGCCTGCCCAAATATAAACCTGCATGGACATCAGGTTGCAAAGAGATTCAGGAACAGGCTTTTTCCAGTCTGTCATCCCTCACCCTTCCTTCAGGAAAGCCAGACCCGCTCGCCAAATTGCAAACAGCACGCTAGAACCACAAGGTGAAGCACTTCTGACTCCAGCAGAAGGAAATGTAAGTGTAAATGGAGAAATCCCATGGAGCACTTCAGAAGGATGTACTGCCTCCCGAGCACTCGTGACTCACATCCCACCGAGTCACTGTGGGATGTGATGCTGTGCAGTATGGACCAGAACACAGCACATCCCTAGGACACCCTGTCACTCTGGGAGTGTGATGGAACCACATGGCATCTTTAATCTACCAGAGTGATCCATCCCTAACACACCATCCACTGCCTGCGAGCCACTCACTGCATTGCAGTCAGCTGCTCTCAGTGATTGCTGCTCCTCGTGGCTGCTGGGCTTGGCTCAGCAAGCTCAGCTGCAGGCTTAAAATTACCCAAAACTACATCCGATTTCCCCACCTTTGCTTCACTTCCCATGTTGAAGCAAGCCTTCTGTAAGGTGAACCCCACGCCTTCCAGTTCCTTCCCTGACAAAGCAGTTTCCAGCGTGGGTCTGCAGCGGCTGCACAGACCCCTCCATGAGCTGCGGGCAGCCGGGATCCTCTCCGGGATTCCCCTCCCGTCAGGCTCATCCTGCTGGAGCCAAGGTGAGGGGGCTGAGCTCCCATCTCCTGCCCACCGGGCACCAGCAGGGACAAATTGAGGACCGCCGGGGGTGAGGGCAGCACATCCATCCCCCGTGCCAGGCTCCCTCCGCTCCGGCACAGCCCCGCATTTCCACACCCGCACCCCAGCCTGCGGGAAGGCCTGAGGGCAGTGCCATGACACCGCCGGGAAAACCCTGAGCACCTCAAACCCCCAGGCAAGGAGCAGCGCCAGCCCGAGGGGTGCTGCTCTCCACCCGGAGCGGGCTACGAAAACAATAATCCGAAATGAAAAACACCAGGAGAAGGGCAGGGTGTCAGTTCGGTGACGGAGCTGGAAGTGCGATCCCCAGCGCGGCAGCTGCCCGAAGAAGGCTCGGAAACAGCCCCGCTTTGCAGCGCGGAGCGCTCGGAGCGCTGGGAGCTGTGGGCTTTTCCTGCCTGCAGAGGTCAGCGCTCGCAGGAACACCCGCGGCCCGCGGCGCCGGCCCCGGGGACAAGGTCCCTGCACAGGGCTCGGGAGCCGCGGCCCAGCACGGAGGCAGCAGCCGGACGGCTCCACGGAGGACGCCTGAGACGAGGTACGTGGGGGGCTGCGTCTGCAGGGAGCGAAAGGAATCGCATTTTCCTCACGCAGCCTCACGGAAGAGGAAGCTGAGGCCGAGGCGGCCCCGGCGCGGAGCCCCGCGCTGCCCGTGACGGCTCAAGGGCAGGGCCGGCTTACCCCAGCCCTCGGTGCCCGCCGCGCTGCCCCGAGGCTTTGCTCTCTCCGGAAAGGCACCTGGGATTAAAGGCCTGAATAACAGAAAAAGCAGGAATTAGTAACACATTTGCAATGGTTTCCAGAGTTTGTATTTCTTAAAGTAATGTAATATTCGGGAACGCAGCAGCGTCTTCAAGGAAAAAAGCTGATTTATTTTCCATTCACCACAGCTTTTGTTTTGCTAGTGTCCTGTGACAAGTCCCACTAACATGGGGTTAGGAGTTAATCCAAAACTGAGTCCCAAGGACAGAGGCAGCACAGGAAGAGCCTGTGAGCCCTGGGCCAGAAACTCCCTTAAACATTAACACATTATTGTGGGATATTTCAGCACTAACTTATAATAAAATATTGGAGATAGACTGGGAAAAGAAAAATATTTTATGTTTTAAAATATGTCATAAAACCTGCAGTTCGAGTTCTTTAAAGTGCCATAAATCTCCACTGTCCATTGCAATGAGGACAGGATAGTGCCTAAATATTCACGCAACCCTTGTGCAGGTACAACATCTTGGCCAACCTACCAAAACCACTCCTCGCTGTGCCAACACCTCCATCAGGCATCCACTGACGGGTGCCAGCAGCAGAGGAGCCCCATCCCTTCCCAGAGCAGCACAGCCTCCAGGATGGCTCTGCTGGAAACCAGCAAGTACTCGCAGGGCTCCCTGCTCGGCAGCGTGAACCCCGACCTGGCCAGCGAGAGGCAAACAGCCTCCTTCAGCGTGGAGAAGCTCACGGCCCTGCTGGATGGCGGCACGGAGCAGACTCGGATACGGAGGATGGTGGGTGAGTGACCCTTACAAGGCCCTGGTGGGGCTGGCACAGGCCATGTCTGTTTCCCACTGCTCTGCTTCTCCTTTGCAGCATGGTGGGGTTTGTGCTCCCGGGCATTTGCTTATCGCCCATCTGTTAAAAAAGTGGGAGTGTGGAGCTGGAGTCTTCACTTCGTGTAAATCAATACGACTCCTCCGCAGCCACTCCTGCTGTCTGAAGCTTCTCCTCCTCCCCGCTCCCATCCCATGTCTCTGGCAAGACTGGTTAAACTGGAATACAAAAACTGAGGGTCGAGCATCCCTGTGCAAGGGCGGTGTGTGTGGGGGCTGGTGCTGCTGTGCAGAGGGGCACATCACGTGTGAACCACAGCCAGCTTCCCTCCTTGGCACATCGGGCTCATCCAGGTGGGGAATTTCTTGCGTGGGTTGGCTCAGCCAGGCTGAGCTGCTCTTACTCGTGATGGGTGTGCCAAAAAATGACTGTGTGCTCAGAAGAACAGGAAAAAACCCTCCCTGTTGTCTCAGTAACTGCATCCATATTACACACTTACCAAAGGAAAACAGCACAGCCGCTGGGATCACCCTCTTCACAGTGCCACTGGAGTTCAGTATAACCTTTCACATGAATAGACTCAAGGTTTCAAGGCACAATGGACAAGAGGAGTGTTCAGACTGACACAGAAATAGTGACTCTGAGTTGTTTTACAGTGCAGTGGGCTGGTAATGTCCCGGGTAGGACACACAGCAGGCTCTGGCCATAAGCCACCCTTCGGCAAAATCCACCTAACCACAGCCTGGGCAAAATGCAGCTCACCACAGCCCTTGCTGCCATCACAGCAATTGGAGGCAGAGGAATCCTTGGCATCTCCCGCCAAAAGTCACCTCGCCAACCCTGACCAGGGACAGTGCCTTACCCTGCAGGGTCACGATTTCCACTCAAGAGACCCCTTTCTCTAGCCCAGCAGTTCCCCTCCTGCTTCCCCAAACAGTGCTTTTCAGAGTTAGGTGTGACAGCCATGGGAGCCAGAACTGGCAAAAAAAACCTCCCTGCAGGCATCCTAAAAGTCACAGCATCAGTATCCAAGAGTCCAGTCCTCCCTGCTCCTCCCGAGCATGGCTTGAGGCATTGCTGCACTTCCCCAGCCCCAGGAGAACCAATTCTTCTGTGTTGCTTTGCAGTGGAAGCTATCGAATCCGACCCCGTATTTAGCAGAGAAAATCAGTATTTCCAGACCCAGAATGAGAGGTACGAAGCAGCAGTCAGGAAGGCTGTTCATCTCCAGAAAAGGATGCATGAGATGGGATGGACTGAGAATGGACCTGAATATAAGTACATTTACAGGTGATTCCTATTTTTTTTTTATCTACAACTAATTTTTTTGTTAAAAGTTTTGTATGCCAACAAGAATCAGCTTTAGCAAAGGCTGGGAAAGGCCAACAGCTGACAGAATAGGTTTGGATAAAAACATGCTACAGGTTTTTACTTTAGCAGCACACTTGGGGAAAGGGAGAATGGTGGTACACGACAGGGAACTTCTCAGAGAGCAGCACATGGGTACAGCGTGATAGATCATAGCAGTTCACAGTCACAACATGATATTTCCGCTTCAACAACTTCCTTACTTGTGCTGCAGCTCTCATACCACCCCTCAGACATTTTTAAATGTATAACCAGAATTGGAAGCGGTGCTGTTTCAGTTACGTTACTGACTTCTAGATAAACTAAAGATGCCATTTTGTGTATCTAGAAAATCCATATTTTATTAAAGGGCAAAAAAAAAAGAAAAAACTCACCTTAATTTATAGGTAAAAGGGAATAAAATATTGTCATAATCCTTTCCTTAGAAGGTTTTCTTAACACTTTGCATGGGGTTGAGCTCCACATTGCAATTGCTTGCCCCTCCTCTCCCCCTTTGCTAAATCAATTCCTGGCTGGCTGTTGCCCAGGGCACACTGTCTGTTTGGTGGGGTCACGTACTCAGCAGGAAGGTGCAAGTTCAGAAGTGTCACTCAGAAGGGCAGTGCCAGTCCCTCACACAGCACTGCTGACACTCAGAGCCACTTTTTGGCATTTCATAGAAACAGCACAGTTTAGGTTGGAAGGGACATTTAAAGGTCATCTAGTCCAGCCTTCTGCAGTGAGCAAGGACATCTTCAACCAGATCAGGTTGCTCGGAGCGCCGTTCAGCCTGACCTGGAATGTTTGCAGGGAGGGGGCATCTACCAGCTCTCCAGGCAACCTGTGCCGCTGTTTCACCACGCTCATTGCAAATGAGTTTTTCATTATGTCTAGTCTAAATCCACCTTCTTCTAGTTTAAAACCTTAACTCCTTGCCCTATGGTAACAGGCCATGCTAAAAACTTGTCCCCATCATATGAAAGATGATAATTTTTTATGCTGAACTCTTCACCGCCCACAGTGAGTGGAACTAATGAAGGGGGAAATGTGCCATCAAGAGCTCTTGGACCTGATCATTATATTCCCATTAAAAAGGCAGCTCTCCACTGCTCCCTCAGAAAAAAATCCCCCCCTTTCTCCCACCCAGGTGTGCTTTTATCAGGCCCCCTGATGCTGAAGGCTGCAGCAGGGCCAGCCCAGTGTTGTTCCATTTGCTGGTTTAGGAGCAGAGCTGTGTGGCAGGGCAGCTCTTGCCTGATGAAACTCCAGGTGAGCACCAAGCTCTTATGACAGAATCCTGGTGCTCCCAGTGCCAGGCACAGTGAATCACTCACACAATTTAAAATCCAGCTTTTCAAATTGCAGCTAAAAGAACGTTATTTCTGGCCTGGCTATCAAGGATTCATTAAGTCATTTTCTGTTAATCAAAGCAATTTCCCTTTAACTTCTTTGTTCATATTTCCCCCCCACACTGTTTCAGCATGATTAATTCTCTCTCAGGGCCAGTATAAAAGAAAGGTCAGAGTCATTTGGTAACAATAAAAGGTATCTATGTGAATGGAGATGCTCTCTAGAGCACTGCAATAAAGCAATGTGCTAACAGCCACTCAGCTACTGAGAGCAGCACAGCCACTTACTTGTACACGTACCTGTATCTGAGGTGATTCAGCCATGTTCTGAGGAATCCCAGGAAGAAGGATACAGTCGTATTCCTCACGTTTTCTTACTATTTCTCACACACAAAAGTTTTCTAAAAAATTAATTCCACATTTGCACCATGGAAATCACTGTACCCAAGTTGCCATATACAGCTTCTGGAATAGTGCTTTTAGGATGTATGCAGATGGTGATGGCGAAGGACCGGACCAGACAATAAACCAGGGGTTACTTGGATGTATTTGAATTTTTCCACAAGAAAATAACATCTTAATTCAGGCCAAATCTCCATGAATCCCAGTATTGTTCACTGACAGCAATGGACAGCAAACACACAGCAAAAAGTACCGCAACAAACCCAACATACCAAGGTATTTCCCCAGAATGGGAATGGGAATGGGAAGGTTCAGGAAATCCAGGTCCCAGATACCCACATGTGTAATTCAGTCTAATCTGCCCCACAGTGAATTGCCAGGGTTTGGGGTTTTAAAAGTAGGGTGGGGTTTTGTTTTTTCTTTTTAGTTCAGCCTCAAAATCTGACATAAATAATCAGGAAAAAAAATCCCTTGAAGTAAAATAAAAATACAAAATGCTTCCAGAGCCTCGGGAGCTTTGGAGCTGGGCTGTGCTTTTAGCTCAGCATCTGCTACTCAGAACAGATAATTCCTCCAAGAGCAAGTGAAATAATGAGCAAGCAACACATAAGCAAGCTCTGTTATGAAAGAAAGAACAAAAGCAGCTTGGAAGGGCACTTTTCCTGCAACACTGTGCTGATGCTGGGTGTTGGGCAAGGTATGACAAGGCAGAAATCAAAAGGCAGCAGGTGGTACTGTCTGGTGACCGCTGCAGTGCCACTGCCTCATTCATCACATGCCTGGAACTTCATCCCCTTAAAAACACCCCTTGTGCCTTCTCTGCAGGGCACTGTCAGGAGATGTCGCGTTCCTCCTTCACCGCGTCTTCATGAGAAGTATTTCAGTGCTGGGCTCTGACAAACAAATTGCCAAGTGGATTCCTCTCGCCACCCAGCACAAGCTCATTGGGAGCTACGCCCAGACTGAACTGGGACATGGTAAGGCTGCAGGGAAAACAGCATTTCTGTAGGACACAAGGCTATCCATCCTTGACTGGGATGGGGGTGGTTGGATTCTTATCCACAATTCTCGTCAAAAAAGGGTAAACCACAAAACCGTGATAATACCCACAGCCTCCAGGTGTCCTTCACTCTCTCTATCCCTGTGATACATCAGGAGATAGATATATAGATATATATTCTTTTAATTTCTCTTTTTAAAGGCACATATCTTCAGGGTTTGGAAACAACAGCAGTCTTTGATGCTGCTACTCAGGAGTTCATACTGAACACGCCAAAGATCTCTGCCATGAAGTGGTGGCCTGGAGACAGTAAGTGCCACACAAAATATTTTGGTTTTCCTCCTTTGCCTCCTTCAGTTACTCCATCTACCCTACTTAAGCTCTGTGTATGAGGGCTCAGGTGCTAGCAGAGGACTTCAAAAAGAGATACATCAATAAGCAAGTAAGAGAAAGTGGGTTGTCCAAATTCAAAGGCCACAAGGGAGCCACCATCATCTACAAAAACTCCTTGGGTTGCAGGCTGAAAAACTTCACTCAGGGAAGCTCTTACCTCTGCAGGAATAAATCTTCTCTTCTTTGTAAATAATACTCAGACAACCAAAAACTGCGGGGAGGTCATCAGCATAAAGGATTTGAGTCATCAGACAGTCTCAGCATAAAGGATTCAGGTGTGAAATTCTTGGCTCCCTTCAGGAAGGTATTTCACAGAAAATAACTGGAGTCACTGCCAGTAACAGCCACAGCACCTCCCACTCTCTCAGCACTACATGAGCATTAACTCCTTATTTTTTCTTATATTCTGATACAAAACTCTTAATCCTAATCTCATGGGCAGCAACAGAGGCAGAATGATGATGCAGCTTGTGAGAGCGAAGAATAGGCTGGTTTAGGTTTCTGACCCATACCTTAGATCCAACACATAATTATTACTGATCTCTGTTAACTGTGGAAGTGATTGTGCTGTACCTTGTCTTAAGGGAATGGGGCTGTTTTTCTTCTCACAGTGGGAAGATCAGCAACCCACACAGTGGTCTTTGCTCAGCTGTATATCCATGGGAAGTGCTATGGCATCCATCCCTTCATTGTGCAGATACGCAGCCTTCAGGACCACTCACTCTGCCCAGGTAAACAACCCCAGACACTGCAACATTTGTGCAGCTGCTCTGCTTATTTTGCCCTTAAATGTTTTCTAAAACATTGGACCCAGGGGGAGTTAAAATTGCCAAAACCAAACCAAGAAAAATACCCAAGGTGTAGTTGTCATTAACCCCAACCTTCTGATGTGAAAGGTAATTTAACATATCCTCAGCCACATCCACACCAAGCCCTTGTCGTAAGCAGAAGCCTGGGCTGCTCTGAGCACCTCTGCATTAACACCTCAGTTCTGACCCCAGCCAACACAGGGCCATCTGTCGACAGGTCATGGAAACAAACTGCCACAAGGCATTCAAATGCCTGTTTCACCCCTCGGGCAAGATCGCCCATGCTGGGGAAGAAATGAGCTGACCATGCCCTTCTTTTGAGGTCCCCATCCTGACACGAAGTGGGGAGCAAAAAGTTCAAGTAGAAGTAAGCAGGCTGTGTTTTCTCCTGCTGCAGGTGTAACTGCAGGAGACATCGGTCCCAAAATGAATTTTGAGCACATTGACAACGGCTACCTCCTGCTGAAGAACGTGCGCATCCCCAGGGAGAACATGCTGAGCAAGTTTTGTGAGGTATGTGTGGGCTCACATCACAGACTCGCCGTCAGACCCTCATTCCACAGCCAGAGGGACAACAGGGACCTGTCTAAATTTGGGACAAAAATCTTCCTTTGAGTGTCAGCAAATCTCTGAGGTTTTATCAAGGGCAGAAGGTATCTGAATCCTAAATGAAAGTCGGTGTCAAGAATTCCACATTCAGAGGCTGGGAACTGTGGGGTAGACAGAACCCACCTCTGCCAGAAACAGTAAGAGTTTGTCTCTTCAAATGGAAATCTTTCATCCATCATACATAAAAGCATTGTTTGCATTCAGTGAAGGATTTTTATGTCCATTTATCCTGTGCATAGTGATTACACAACCACAGCAGTACTGAAGAAGGCAGCATCTGACAGCCTCTTTCTGCTCTAGGTTCGACCAGATGGCACCTATGTAAGACAGGGGTCACAGAAGATTAATTATTTCACAATGACGACAGTGCGCATTTCCCTCATTTCAGACGAGGTTCTGACACCTCTAATGAAGGCCTGCACCATCGCCATCCGATACTCCGTGGTTCGCCGGCAGTCCAAGTTAAAGCCTGGGTAATGCCATGTATCCCTCTGGGATGGGGACTGTACACTGTGTTCCCCCACTGCAGTTTGTGTTTCTTCTCTTCATCTTATCTTTCAGCCCATCACTGGCTGATTTCCTGGCCCAGACAGGGCATGATAAACACGCTTCCCCATTATTTACATTAACAGGCTTCAGTCAAAGTACAAGAGAATGTTTACAGTTCTTTCCAAGATAAGTGTCATACTTTGAATAGGTCAGTGGCTCACACAGGCAACTTATTTTTTTATAACTGCCCTTCCCATGTAATTCCATAACTCAGCAGAATCCAGACAAAGTGAACAAGTTGCTGAATTCTTATTCCATAGTGTCCTACTAGTGGATGCAACATTAAAACACCTTTCAACATCCAGAAACCCAATATCCACACTTGATGCACTGAATTGTATTCAGTGTTAAATCCCCATTATTTTTAAGAACTATTTTAATTTTAATGGATTACAGAATCTTCCATTTAAATCTTCTTTCAAAAGCAGAAAGATCCTAGTGAAAACATAGTTTGGTTCAAATACAAACCAAACAGAAGAGCACAGCAGCTAAACTATTCTAATAACCTATTCCATCAACTGAAGCCCTAAATGTACCAACCACAGAAAAAGTGATAAAGAACATCCAAAGAAAGCTCAGGAAGCTTTAATTTAGACACAAATATTTTCAGGGAAACATATCTACCCACAGGGCCACAAAGATTCCATTTGGAAAGCCAGAGTTTATCAGGGTGCTGTGCCACTGCCTTTCGCGGAACACCAAACAACTTTCTGCCCTTGGAGACTTCATTCTCTTCCTCTCCTGCATTCCCTGTTCCCCTCTGTACTGTTTGACCAGACAGAGCTTTTTCTATACTGTTAGGCTTTTTTGGGTCTGTTTCTACAATAGCTCAGCAAGCTGGGCAGATTTGCTGCCACACCATCAGCTCAGTCCTGCTCACACACTGCTGCTTGGTAATGAAAAATGCCATTTTCATTCTACAGCAGGTAAAGTAACAGTAGTTATGCCTGTGTCCACACTTTCCGTGTTTCATCAGCTGTCTTCCAACAGGGAACAAGAAGCAAAAATCCTTGACTACCAGACTCAGCAAGAGAAACTGCTGCCCCAGTTGGCAACAGCCTATGCCTTTCATTTCATCAATGACTACCTGCAGGAGCTATTTGACAGGGGGTACAGAGAGATCCAGAGGAAGAACTTTGACATGCTGCCAGAGGTGAGATGCAGCAGGACTAGCTCATACAGCACTTCTCATCTCTAAATGTTAAAGTATTTTAGCGAACTGGACAAGCATTCCTCTCACCACTAGAGAACTGGAGAAAGAGGAAGCACTAAGAGCTCAGATGACGTGTCCCAGGTCCACAACCAGTCAGCAACAGCATTCGCTCTACCGCCCCAAAGTTTTTGTTTTGGGAACTATTGCAGAGTGAAAAGTCCTTGAAAAGCTTGTCCATTGGCTAAAACCCTCGTTCCAAGTAGCTGGTGGCACAAAGTGTTATTACACAACTTCATCTACAATGCGCATGTACACACTCCAAGCCAAAACGAAAAATGTGATGTTTTAGACAGAACCGAATATTTTGCAATTGGGTGCTTGAAATAAAAACAAACTGAACAAAGGTGGCCAAAACTAGAACTGGCTGAAAGAAAACCAAAAATGCATAAACTGCTCACAGTGTGCCTGGCAGCAGCATGTGCAGCATCCCAGGCAGATACCAAAGGCCAAGCTCAGGGAACTGGGTGCTACCACTGTGCAAAGGGGGACGTGACAGGGATTTCATGCCCAAAAATGGCACAAAATTTTAGAAAGGAACTTATTCAGAGGATTCCGCCAGTAACACTCTGCCTTTCTCTCTTTTTTTAACAGCTCCATGCATTGTCTTCGGGTTTTAAAGCCGTGATCACTCAGCACTGCACTGCAGGAGTGGAGATCTGTCTGCGGGCCTGTGGTGGCCATGGTTACTCCCTGCTGAGTGGACTTCCTTCATTGTACACCAAAATACTTGCCTCTTGTATTTATGAAGGTGAAAACACCATTTTGCTCCTGCAAACTGCCAGGTAACAATTCAAATGTGTTCATCTGAAAACCTGCCTCCTCATTTATTCAGCCTCTACCACTTCTTCTCCAAAACCAGTAAAACCAGCTACTCCTTTCTCACAGCACCTTCTAAAAATACAGCTCAGGACATAAACTATTCATGTCTTCAGTCTAACAGGCATGGAAGTGTGTGGGAACTGGATTATCTCTTCTATTTTTGGTTTGGGGACGTATGCAGGTGCTGTTCTGCATAACCTCATTTCCCTCTTTGCCTCAGAGTGCAGCAAAGGTATTGCTGTGAAAGTTTTGTGGTTTATTTTTTAAGCAACCAGTGTAACAATGGTACAATGTAACACAATATTGGTAAAGTAAGGTCCATTCAGGGAAAGCAAAGTTGTTGGATACTGAAAGTGGATGAGTTGTGCTCCAAGAACATCACTTTCCTCCAAACAGGCAGACTGATGATTATCCAGAGTAGATGAAATAAAGGAGAAAGAAACTACAGGTGCTTGAACTTTTAATAATGTATGGTTTTACTAGAAGGAGAAAAACAGTGCACTTCCCAGGGTCTGAGCCACCACAAGCTCTGTGCTGCCATGCAGACATTTCTGCACTCATTACTGCTTCTTGCAAAATCAACAGCAAGGTCAAGAGAAATGCTGTACCTTTTTAATTCCAGACGTGGTCAGTCTGGCTCATAGCAGAGGTTCCAAAAAACCAAGGGAATGGGGAATGCTCTTTGTACAACCTCAGCAAGAAAGGGTCTCCTGTGTTAACATAATGTCACTATGTGCTGGGGATCAAAGAGAGTAAGACCAAATCACCATTAAAGCTCCAGAGCATTGAGACTCAGGTTGCAAAGTTGATAATGTATCTTATCACCACACCGCTGAGACTGCTAATAGCCACAGCAAGTTTCTGCTGAAAAAATTATCATTATGAACTGGTGTAGTATGAAATAGGCAGACAGGCTACCCCTGAGACCCACCATAGATCAGGTTATTGTGAGTAACATGCCAAACAAAAGGTCATTACTTGTTCAAGTCCATTCTGGGCCACTGATGGGATGGGTCACACCTTGCTGCTCCTCACCTGAGCCTACTTTACTTTTTGCATGACTGTTTGCTGTGAGGAGATCACCACCATACCCTGCTCTGACTGTTACCCTCTTCCCAGGTTCCTGATTAAGTGCTTCATGGCAGTCAGTGCTGGCCAGCCTGTGCCACCATCTGTCACTTATCTGGCTGCAGTGAAACCAGGGAAGTGTCCAGCCAAGAACAAGGTGGATTTTCTCAGTCCAGATATTTACACTGAGGCCTATCAACACGTGGCACTCAGGTCAGTACAGAGGACGGGAGACGGGATTTCTGTCTTTGACATCAGAAATGTGTTAAGATCTCAGCTTCTTTCGTTTAAAGGGAGGTAAAATAACGTAAGTTATGCAAGGATTGGCACCATCTGTTCTTGAAAGAGAAAAGGAAGGCTACACAGGATTAACAGCCATGTCAGATGTTCAGAATGAAGCTTTTACACTCAGAAGTTTTTAAGCCATGTGCTACCAAACAAATACATTCCATAGAGTTGGTGGCACTATTAAAGTAAATCCCAGACCATATCACTGAGTTGCCATCCAGTAAAACCTTTATTGGACGCTGGGCAATTCTGTATAGAATGTTAAAATTTCACATACCTGAGAAAGTGATGTTTGTTTTCAGTTTACACCACAGCAAGCACAGAGCCTCTCATTCTGTCTGTAGCCTTTCAACTACACATTCAGCAACTCCACACAAATAAAAACGGTACCATGAGTGGTCTCAGAATTATGTACACAGTTATGGGCTGTATAGGTGTCACCTCTGAAAATCAGATAAACAGACAACCTTCTGGCATTGAAACCAGTGTAAAAACAGCCACTCTTCCAAAAGCTTCAGTATCAGTGGGAACAGGATTTGAATCCCTGTGAAGAAAAGGAGAAACATAATGGTAACAGCAGTCCAGTATTACTGTCTGTTTTGCAAACTCTCCTTACATACACACAGCCCAAGAAAAGCTCAGCAAAACTCCTGGTAAGCTACCCTGGAAGCTGAGAAGGCAAAAATCCTTCAGTACCAGGATGGTCTGGGTTCTTTTCTCAATTTGTACCTAGATTTTGCATAATCTAAGTTCACTCATACTGAGTGTAGATACCGCCAGATGTCAGAAATGCCAGTTTGCCATTCAGTCACACATGACTCCCAAGTGCAAATTCATGCATGTGGGATGCTACATTCACATACAATATATGCTTTTTCAATTTTCCAGGCTCATAAGCAGCACAGCAGCAAAACTACAGGACTTGATTCAGTCTGGAGTCAAAAAGCATGATGCGTGGAACCAGTGCACAGTGCAGCTGGTGCAGGCTGCAAAGGTTAGCAAAATTTATCTGCTTACCTGATGTTTGTCTTTATGATACAATATGCAACAGAACCATTTCTTTGATTTCTTTTAGCATGATTAGCTTAAAGCCTCCATGCTGTGTATTGTTTCCTGTTGGCATCTAAGAGACACCACAAAGGCCACTACTGTGGTCTGCATGGTGGAAAAGTTGCAGTAAGAAGCAACTCCTGATCTGAAAAATCTGCTGTCTGAATAGGCCAGGTAGGAAAAAGACTAGGAGAAATGAAAGGGAGAAAAAATACATTGAAAGTTATGCTGCCACTACTGGCAGAATCAGACCTCCCATATCCTGCAACAAAAACCCATCATCTCCAGCCAACACTTATCTTTTTATAAGAATCCAGCGTTTCTGGCTCCCAAAGGAGTCTTCCCAAAGCCACTCCACTGAAAGCTGGTGGAGTCACAGCAAAGGGTGAAATACGCCTGGTATTTCTTCCATCTGCCTCGCTCCCAAGGAAAGATAACTGCAGGGAAAAGAGTGAAAACCAGTGATAAGGGCAATGTTAACTACTGCTGAAAGAAAAAACAAATCAAATTAATAAGAGATGCTTTCAGTTGAAGTAGCATTGGGACAGCAGCATTTGTTCCCCAAAACAAGGGTGTGTTAGTACAGAATTAAGCAGAAAAGAAAGCAAGAGGGGAGAAAAGCACTAAATATTTACAAAAACTAAACCCATTGATAGTTCTGTATCTCCAAAAACCAAAAATGTTAATACGCAATTAAGTGCAATTCTTCTGCCGTTACGGTGAAGGTCTTCCTTCCTTCCTTCCTTCCTTCCTTCCTTCCTTCCTTCCTTCCTTCCTTCCTTCCTTCCTTCCTTCCTTTGATGAGGAAAAGAAGATTTTGAAACAGATCCATGACTTAATGTACTGTCATTAACTGTTTCTGAAGAGCCTAATATATGCAAAGGGCTGGGTAATGTCAGTGGTGCTGCTAGACTCTACAGAAAATGGGATCCAGGCCCCCAAAGTTTCTTAAATATTTCAGAGACAGAAAGGTCACCCAAAACCCTTGAGTTTGCCCCATAACTTTAAAATTTTGATATACCAGTGCCTTCTTGGGGCTATTCTGTATTTACTTCTTATTCCACACCTCCCTTGAAGACTCACCCACACATCTGGCACAGCAACTCTATGAACTGTTGCCTGCCAGCTCTCAGCTGAGTGGCTCAGACACTGGGCAGACTCCACACAGGTTAATTGCTTGAGCAGCCACTCCACTTCTCAGGCAGGTTCTGCAGTCCCTGCTGACCTCCACCTCTGCTGCTTCACTGTGCCAGCAGGAAGAGCTGCAGTGCAGGTGTGCCATGCTTACACCCACAGCTGGAGGGGAACTGTGTAGTGGGGGAGTGAAGCCACACAAATCCTAGCACTGCCAACCACCCACAGCAGTGTCACCATAGCAAGAGTCACTCCCCAGACAGGTGGGGTCAGCCTAATTCATCTGCTCTGGACCTCAGCTAATATTTCTGTCATTTCTGAAATTACCAGTTTACTTAAAACCACAAAAATGGGAGGTAAATTTGGTTGTTCTTCTGTGACCATGGTGTTTCCAGAGCTGCAGCCTTGTAGACACTGATCCCAAAGTACCATAAGCCCACGGTCTTCAACAAAAGTTTTCTCCTGTTGATGTACAACCAACCTTCACTTACTAGCAGTCAACACAAGCACATCCCGATGTGTTTCCTTCACACAAACTCTTTGGGATGTTCATCAGATGTATTTAGAATAAGTACTATCATGATTACTGAAAGCAGTTTTCTGGACTTTACAAATACCACAGTGTTGACTGTTTACACATTCTGTCTTCTGCTGTTGCTGTGGGCCATGAATGCAAAAGGCCTGGTCACCCAACAAACAAAGGATACAGACTGGAGAAGTGCCAGGGAAATGAAAAGGTTTTATATTCTTGGCAAGAACGTTTGAGTCACTTGGCCTACTAAAAGTGTTTTGAGGTGCATTCACTGTTGATTGCATTTGTTTTCCAGGCTCACTGCCACTACATCGCAGTGAAAAACTTTGCAGAAACTGTGGAAAAACTCGAGACCAAGGCTGGCATCCAGAAGATTATGAAACATCTCTGCGACCTCTTTGCACTACATGGGATCTTCTCGAATACAGGAGCTTTCTTGCATGATGGGTACACATCTGCAGCTCAAATGGACATGGTCACAGCTTCCTACCTGGACCTCCTGGCTGTCATTCGGTGAGCTGCTCTGGCAGGACACACACAGCTATCCAGTTTGTCCCTGTGACAGATATAAAAGGGTGCTGCTGTACCTATGGCAACATCTCCACAGTCAATTCACCTCATTCGGTCTTTATTTTCATTGCCTGGCAGCACTAGAAATGGATTGAAACATCTACTCAGAGTTTGTTTTCATGGAAAAACAGACCCAAGTGTCCAGCTCCTCTGCAATTGCTAAAGTTCTGTAACATGAAATCTTAAATTATAAATGAAGTCATGAACACTTTCTACCATTTGCAGTAGAGTGAAAGCAGGAAAATACGTAGTCAGAGCACACTGGCAGGAGGCAGCCACAGCAACTCATCACACATTGCAAAATCTGCTTAAGCCACAGCTAATACAGCCTACTCTGTTGCCATGGCTGAGCTGCAACTGGTACCCAAACAATCCTGCCTACAGCTACTTCAGATGCATCTGCTCAGCACCATTTATCACCAACTCTGTGAATTCTGAGTTATGTTAAGGTTTTCACTTACCACAACACTCACAGAGGCTTTTGGACAAAGGGTTCAGCTTTCACTAACCAGTGCTGTTTGTTTAAAACATATTCACTTACGGTGCAGAGGAGTTGCTACTCTATGTAAAATTCGACTTATGCCACCTAGAGAGAAACAAGAACACACCATAAGGAAGGACTGAACGGAGCTGAGCCAAACAGCAAGGGTTTTCAGAACTGATAGCAGAATCTGAGTAAAGTGATAAGCTTAACATAACATTTTCAAAAGCCTAACATGTTGTTGTTTTTGGAATTCATTGCATCTTCTATGTTAGTCCATGCCTTGTTAACAGGATTCAATGGATTGTTTAAATATTTACAATTAGTAGAAAAGGATACAAACACTTCCTGGTCTATAGCAAAAACCCAGCCTTTCCCAAACCCTCTAACAGCCTTTCCCCAAAAGGAACTGGAAGATGCAAATGCCAACATTTGAGCAAACCACATTGCATCCTGGTACCTCAGGTGTGAGGTACAGCCAGCACACCTTCCTACACCCAGGATGATGGGAGGATGAGGAAAAAGAGCCATCTCCTGCTTAGGAGATGCTGCCTGTGCTCCAGCTCTCCATGCTGTCAGACTGGCCCCTGGGCTAGATGGGTCCTTGGATAGGTCAGGGTTGTTTTGCTCTTACAGACATGAAGAGAATAGAAGACCTCAACACCTTGTGAGGAGGTACAAGAAGCAGTAAAAGGTAGATGAAGGCTGGAGATCAGCAAAGCAACTTCACATCAATCCAGTAGGCACCTTACTCCATTGTGTAAGACAAACACAGCATAAGAAAAACAAAACAAAAAAAAAGACAGAAATCAAAAGAACAAACTGGCAGAGACTGCTGAAAAAACATCTGACATGAGATTGTGTCCATGAATTAGGGACTGAGCCCAGGTGATTACAAGACCCTGCAAACACCCACTCAACAGGGCAGACAACTCAGGGCATTAGTAGAACACCCCAGAATTTCAAAATTGTTAGGGCTGAAAGGGACCTCTGGAGATCATCTAGTCCAATTTCCTTGCCAAGGCAGGGTCACTTGAGATGCCTCTGAGGAAGCAAAACAAGCAGGATTTTACACCCAGTAAAGACGAGGAGGAAAACTAGCACCAGCTTTCTGGACTGAGAAACCTGGGCAACTGACTTCCAAGTTTATCTTTGATTTATTTTCTCATCTTGCAAAGCAGTACCCTCTCAGTAACAGGAATGTCACTCCTGTGCTCCACAGAAAGGATGCTGTGCCACTGGTGGACGCTTTTGACTTCACAGACAAGAGCCTGAACTCAGCGCTCGGCAGCTACGACGGGCAGGTTTACCAGCGGCTCTACGAGTGGGCTCAGAAGTCACCCACCAACCAGGTAGGGATGGATTACAGCTGGGCAACTTCCACAGCAGCCAGAGCAGAAACTGCTTTTCTTATAATAAAAGCAACACAGATAAGTAAAGAGCTTTTGATTCCCTGTGTCTCACTTGGAACAATGAGAGCTGCTCCCATCATGCCACTTACAGTCTTAGCTCAAACATTTAAACTAGAAGTGGGTTACAGAGTAGGACTAGAGCTTGTACCAGAGAGCTGGACTTTCATGTGCCACCCACGTGGCTTTCGTTTTTAAACTTGTGTCACTGAGGTAGCATTGTACAGAACAGCTAAAATAAAAGTCTATTTACATATTATGAAACAGCACTTAATGCGGGGTATTTTCTATACGCTGATACTTTTACTAGAGCAAAACTTGGTTTTTATAATAATGTGTTTAACCAGAAAGAGTATAAGGGTTAAACAAGGCAATTTGATCCTTCATGGTTTTCAGCATTCGCTTTCTCTTCTTAATTTATCCATACTGTGTAGTCATGTAAAATTCTGTGTGATGTAAATATGTATTACTCTGTTTGAAAACTCCATTTGGCCTTGAGTGAGATTTTTACTGTGATAATCTGCATCTCTTTGAAATCCTATAGCTGAACACAAAATTTGCCTTCAGCAAACAATCAAGTCCAAGCCTATTTTCTGAAGTTAAACAGTATGCTGTCCCCTTTGGGATGAGTCTTACGTGCTGGTTATGAAGGACAGCACATACTATAGGGAAAGAGATCTTGCACATAGTTGACGTAGCTGGTGGTTTCTTGGTTGGTTTTTTTAATAGTCTAGCTTTCTGTATTTCAGAGATTGTTCTTAAGAAAAAAATTATAGCCTCTCCCTTTTTAATTGCCATTAATTCCCTTCCACATTCTCTTTCTGAACAGATGAGCCCAGCCTACGAGAGGTATTTGAAGCCACTTCTGCACAACACACTATCGAAATTATGAAGACCGTGTTCCAAGTGAAGGGCACACATTTCCTCCTGTTCTTTGTGCAGCAGTACATTTATGAAGCATTGGTAATGACTAATCAGAATTAATAATCAGTTGCTTACTTGCAGTTACAATTATGAAAGATTCTCAGCCAGCCATTTGCAATTAGACAGACACCAACAGCGCCGAGTGGTGCCCGCTGCTGTGAGACAATGTAGTCAGGAATGGTCCAGGGTTCACTGTTTTCTATCCTGAAGTGTCTTGACAGCATCAAAACCTTCTCATTTGGTTTACTCTTTTTTTAAATCCACTATATGATGATGAAGAAAGAAAAAAAAAACCACCACCACATTATGGACCCTCTCTCAGTGTGTTGTAACTACATAGTGCCTTCAAAAAAACCCAAACCAACCAACTGTACTGAAAAATCCAAGGTGAAATTATGATCCTTGGTTTTTAGGAACACGTTGTTCTCTTTGATCAGAAAGTATATTAGAAAGTACATCTGTTTTGACAATTAAAATAGCTCTTGATTTGCTCAGTACTGGAATATTCCTGCCTAATGAAGATGCAGACAAAGCTGATTCCAGCTCCAGTCTGCAGAATTTACCTTCCCATTAATAGGGCTGCTCATACTGTCTTTCTATAAATCTTGGTCTCCAATAAAGTGTATTATTTAGAATACGGCTTCTCTAATTATTATACTTCGTAATTATGGAAAGGGCAGGCTGATCCAGACCAGTCATTAATTTGCTAGTAAATGAAGTGTTGCTAAGAACATCTTGTGATTATAATTCAGTGCCAGTTAACTGGGATATTTCTTACCACGTGTTGCAAGGAAGAAATAACTTTTCCTGAGCTTCATCAATTCTGCTTCTCTTCCCTCCCCTGACGGGAAGAACAGAGCTCTCACTGCTGCCTCTTATTGCAAAACCTGCAATGTATGAACAGGAAGAGACAAAATATGACAGAGAAATACCCCCCAAGACAGGCCTTTAGAGTCAGAGATGGGATGGAAAGCTCCCACCTACTTGGACAGGAACTTCATGGGAGAACAGGATCCTCTCCACAAAAGAGATACCAACTCCCTTACTCCCAACTGCAATCAAGTTAGAGCATCACCAGAAATTCTATTAATAACGACAACAAAGGGATCAGGATGAGTGGAAATGTCTATATGAAATTGAGTAGAGCCACAGAACTTGAGTGCCTTGACTTGAACATCACCAGAAAAAGTATTCTGCAGTTAAAATTATAAAGTCACTAGATAAAGTGCTGACAAACCAGGCAACGCTATTAGCACCTCCAAGTATTTAGGCTCTATCTTCCCTCCATCCCTGCTCCTTTAGCCAGTACAAATATTTGCCACATTTCTATCAATCTAAAGCAGTTTTCAGAACACAAGCTTTGTCTATAATGAAGACATTTGAATCAACTGATTAACATAAAAAGGAACAAATGACATCATTAATAGAAGAAAACGGAGCCCTACCAGAGTACCCAAACTATTCTGCAGCACAAAAAAACAGGATTTCGGTGGGGGCTTTTGTGTTTGGTTGGGTTTGGATTTCTTAAGTATGAGAATTCTAAAAGACAAAAAGAAAATACAAAACAGTATTCTGTATTTCACATTTTTATTAGCTTCTTGCTGGCAGGCATTACACTTGGGAATAATATTGCACCAGGCATTAAAAATATGAATTCTACCACAGGGACATTTTGCATTTAGAATCCAATATAAATATTTCTAATCATATTTCCATGGCTACAGATAATATTTGGTTGCTTGATTTATATGCATAGAAAGAAACAGTTGTCATAACTGTAAGAAACTGTACTTATCAAGTACTTTTAAAGGGTGGGATTTGTTTTCCTAGAATATTACAATACTGTTTATTGATTTAGAAACTAAATTAGTCTACATAATAGCAGCTTCTCCCTAACTGCACTTTAAAATCTTTTTTGTTTCTTGCTCCCAGTGTCATAGCATTAGATGGATTAGAAACCATTTAAACAGAGGTAATTTTAGCACTTTGAGTCGAGTCAGAGAATTGTGTTAATGACACAAAATACCCTATTGTACTAATTCTTCGGACTCCCTCTTTCAAACAAAAAGGTGTCTTGACTGAACAGGCACATGCACGGTTTTTTTTCTGAACTGGACAAAAGAACAGAGCTGCTAGAGAATTAAACTCCTCCAGTCCTCACTGATAAACAATAAATAGTCGTATAAAAAAAGCCCACATTGTTGCTTTAGTCAAAATCCAGACTCTCTTGGGTTTACTGTCCAATTAAGTTGCTAATCACTGAAGTGGCTCCTGTGGAGTCAGAATCAGTCATCTGTTTTCCGTGCCAGTCTACAGAAAGTCCAGTTATGCTCCACTGTGTTTTCATTGGCACGCTCGCTCATGTGATGGACCCTGGTGTTCCTGATCGTGAAGCCTTGCTTTGTGATGTACTCCATGAGATGCACTCGGAGCGACACTTCCTGGTGGTAATCGCATGGCCCAAAGGTGAAGGACACCTGGCAGTCCCTGGTGTCCATCATGTGCTTATTCCACTTGGTGAAGTGGTTTGAAATGCCTTCCAGTAGTGCATGGACTTTCGTGGTGATGGTGAGCTGCGTGATGATCACAGCCACCGGGTTGGAGTACTTGGAAAGCTTCCGGGTGCTGGACAGCTCCACCACCTCCTCAAAGGTATCCACAGGATACAGCGGCTTGGGGTCATTGAGACACTGAATTAAGGGTTCAATCTGATAGAAGTCCGCTTCCTTCCGGAGCAGGTCAAACTCCTTGAAGTCCAGTGGCAAAGTGAGTTCTGAGGTCCTTAAAAAGTTAAGAACATAACGGAAAAGTGGTCCATCTCTGTCAATAAAGTAATTGCCCTGAGAGTCCCTGGCAGTGGGGAAGTCTCCCCTGAACATGGCCCCGAGCATTGAGTCAGGATATCTCGTTAGAGTTGTGAGGGAGGTCGTATACATGTGTCCACCCACATTTAGCGTGACTGGATCAGTCATCTAGAAAGAGAGAAATTGCAGAGTTTATCAAGCCCCGACAAGAAGATTCGATCACCTCCCTGACACACATGGCAAACACTGCTGGAAAACTGGAGAGAATCACACTTCTCCCGTTCAACGCCTCTAAGGGCTGTTCAAACCTGAACAAATCCAAGCCACCTAGCAACAAGGCACAACTGGCAACCAGACAGGATGATACTTAGCATGCAGAACGCACATTTCCAGAATGCTTTAGAAATCTTAACAACTGAGCTACTGCCACAGAAGCAAGTTTTGCATTTGGGCAGCAAGTGTTTTCCTATTCTACAGATGGGGAAATGAGAACAGAGACATTTCCTGAAGAACAAGTTAGTCTGAATGAGGCCCAGCAATGTTCCTTACTTTCACAATCTGTCTCTCATTCTAGAACAAAACCAAAACCAAAAAAAAAAGGAAAGAAAAAAATCAGCCAAACAAATTTTAAGCCTCTTTTTCTCCCTCAAAAGAGGAAGACAATGCAAGTTTAAACATAGGACCAAGAGCTCACAATCAAAATAATCCATGCTTTGGTTCAGAGGCTTCATTAGAACAGGCAAGTTAAAAAAAGAACTTTCAGCTTTTAACTCTAGAAAGAAATATTTATTAACAAATTAGCATGCTGCATAGAAGAGGGGGGCAGAGCACAAACCAGTCTGCATCAGATTCCAGACAGCACATGAGGAAGCAAGAGAGAAAGGAACATAAATCCCATCTGGCCACCAACTCTAACAACCAGGACTGCCTCCAGCCAGAGAAAAGAGACATATGCATGGCAGCAGAATGAGAAGGGGAGAAAAATAAGATGTGCTTGTCTAGTTTGAGACAAGGTTTACAAGGAAAAATACTTTTCTCTATAAATAAAATGGCAAAGTTCTTAAAATGATAAGCAGAAAGCACAAACTATATTCAGCTCTTATGTTAGGAAAAGAGTAACAGTGAGCTCAAGGCATCAGTTCAGTCCTGGCTGACTGTCCTAGGAAACATGAACCTGGGCACTCCCCACAAACTGCACAGGAGGTGCAGCACTCCAGGGAAGGTGAGTAAGCTGTTGTAAAGCTGTTTTAACAAGCACAGTTTTCCTTCTGTCATGACTGAAGCTCTGGATCTACCCAAGGCAAATCTGGAAGGATTCTTGCTGCCAGACCTCAAAGCCCAGTTGTAGCACACAGAGCACACTCACCATATATCCCCAGTCTCCATTATCCATCTGTTCCAGTGCTTGAACTGTGGTATTCCAAGTTTAACAGAAGGCTGCTGAAAGGATACGCGATTCGCCTCCTCTTACCTCCCTGCAGGAAAAAGCACACACAAACACAGAACAAAACATGGCAGACCATCAGTACCTACAAGAACACCAAGCGGAATGCTTTCCAACTGAAGGCAGGCTCTCTGCCAGGAGAGCATTCAGCTACAAAGTCGCATCAACAGGAGAATCTGCAAACCCACTTCTCCCTCCTTCTCCCATCACACTACCCACAGGACTGCCTCTGGAGCACACAGATAACCACTCCGCCAGCTGCCTGAACATCCCAGTTTTCTTGAGTAACAAAGTGCCTCTGAGGGTAATACATATTCACAACCAACCTTTCACCTGGGAAACCATGAGTACTTTGAAAGAAAAATGTCATTTTGCCAATTAAAAAGTTTATTTAGCCACCACTGAGGTCACACATGTGATCCATTAATATTAGTCAACATTCCCATGCTCCAGTTTCAAACTGTTCTGAAGAATAAATCAAGCATGAAAGTCAATGAACAGTAAGAAGAAAAGACTCTCACTGCAGAATTAATAATTCAGTAGTGGAGAACTGCAACTGATAGCAAGAACATTAATCTACAGACAAAGAGTATGAAGGGACTTCCCAGACACCTACTCTCAAAAGCAATCTCTGTGGGACAAGCCAGAGGACATCTAACATGTTGTCAACACACTCCAACAAAAGCAATTTGAGAAGAGATTCATGCTGTGACTTCCCAGAAGATGCTGAACTGTTGACTTGCATAACAAGGGGACTGTCCACAGAAGCACAAGGCAAATCCACAGCCGAGTTGTGCAACTCGGGGAGGGGGGAAGTGAATGACCTCAGACACCAGTGTTGCTTTGCCAAAGGTGGCCTGTCAACCATGTCAAGCGATGGAAGCACAGGGAAGCCAGTCATCAGTAAGCCTTTATCCCTACCCAGAGCCTGCCTCTCCGCTAGAACTGCTGAAAATTTAGGTCAGCCTGTTTTAAGTAGGGTAGAGCTTCTCAGCTTTGTTTATTTTTACATCTTAAAAGACCACACAGTTCCCAAGACTTCTGGTCCCGTCCTCTCTACTAACAAACTTCAACACACAGCCACTGAGCTAAAGGCAGCACAAAGATTTAGCCAAGCCAGAGCCCCACATTCCAAAACAACTGAAGGTTCACAGTTAATTCCCAAAAAAATAAGAGATAACTTGCCCTTCTCATTCCTGGGAAATGAGGTTGGTTTCATTCACCACAGAACACAGCAGCACATCCCACCCCTCTGTGCTCTGCTGCCCTGCCCAAATCCACAGCCTGGGCACAACAGTGTGCAGCAGGTCAGGCCTTTAGGGCCCAACAGCACAGCACAGCCCCAGCTGCATCTCAGGTGGATTAAAGAGTAAAAAGAACAAAATCAGCGTATGAAAATAGTGAGGTCAGACAACAGAAGACTAAGGAATACTAAGACACAGAACAAGCCATACCGGGATCCTGTTTTTACAAATTAGAGACAGGGAGTACATTAAAGCACACCCCCCGACAGCAGATAAACCTGGAACACCAGCTCTTTTGCCAGCCTCTGTAATTTTATTTTCAACTGCTCAGAAATCAAGAAATTAATTCTGTCAGAGTTGGTTTTTTTTTTTTGAATTGTCACTCAAGTACAGCTTGTAAACTTTTAGCAATAGACCAGACCTTTTAAATTCCAGCACTTAAAGGTATTATTCTGGTCAAGTACAAGACCAGGATAACATGCAGATGCATTAAAACCTTATGAGACTGGTACAGGTTTTCTGATAATCACTTGAAAGTGAAATGATGCAGCCAGCCAGAAAGCTCACTAGTAAGCATGACAGAAGAAATCTGCAGTCTTAATAAAATTAACTCAAATTACATATCCAGAACATTTCCAAGACAGAGAGAGATGTCCATCAGTGTTATTTTAACTGGTGAATATGATGTTATTTTGGTCAGGATGTAAGTCCACTACAGATGAATCAAGGCTTCCTCAGGGAAAGAAAGAGATGACACTGCAAGCCTGTGCAAACGCATGAATTAATCTTTGATCACAGCACTGCTGTGTAACACCAGAGTGAATAATTTACGAGAGCAATTATCTGAAACAAACCCAGCCCTCAACATAGAAGGGGCATGGAGAAATCTGAGTGACCTTTGTGTAAGGACCCAGAAACACGAGGCACACACAGACCTCCCTGGCAAACCTGTGCTGGAGCAAGATGCACCACGCAAAGGGATGATACCAGGAGGCAATCCTAAAATGCCTGAGTGTGATCCCAACTCTCTGCTGCTTCCCTCTTCGGCCTGGGAGCTCTGAATTTCTAGACAAATTCACAGGTGAAAGTAGCTTAGCTTGGGTACAACCTGAGCTAACGGCTCACGGACCACATCACAGCAAGGCTGAGGACAGATGCTCTTTGTGACATGTGCCCTTTCAACGATGCTTTAAATCCTCCTGAATGGAACACAGCGATCATCAGAGGGGGTGGGCAGACCCTCCACCCATCCCCCAGCACAGGCACCCTCAAGCCAGCTCTGTCCTTGTGTCACATACCAATGGACTGCACGCAGGGACAGCCTCACCAACATGGCTACTCCTGTCCAGACAGCAAGTAACAGATGACACATATCCCAAGGCAGCCTGCCTTTGATAACCATAAGAAACATTTAAAGTGAAATTCAGTCAGACAAACTGCTGACAGTTAAGCCAAATGGGATGTCACTCTCTGGTGGGAGCAGAAGTGCACGGAAGGTGTCAAACCACAGTCCTGCTCTCGTGATGCTGCTCTGCGTGCAGGGAGAGGACACACAGCAGTGACACAGTCACTGGGGCTCCTGCCACAGCCCCGCACAGCCAGAACTGGAAAGGCACAATGAGAAACAAGAAAAGCACTCAAGTCATCACTTTATAGTCGACACACCAAACTGGATACCTGCATTAATAAAACGCTCACTCTTATTTCGTGTTATGACTCAGAGGATTACAAGGCTGTTTATCAGCAACACTGCTGCAACAGGTAGTGCCACTAACTTCAGCAGGGCTTCTCCCAGAACAGAGCTGCAAACCAGTTTGCAAGCTGAAATTCAAAGAAAGCATTTAAGTGTTAGATGAATGTCTGCATCTGTGAACACACACACACACAGACACACACCACCCCTGGAGAGAACCCTGCACTGTAACACGCAGTTACTCAAAGGAGGAACAGAAATACACCCAGCAGTTTTAAGTCAAGAGGCACAGACCACCTGATTTGCTCTGAATGTTCTTCATCTAGTTTTCCAACCAAAGAATTAAGGGATTCACTCATGGCAATAGTCTTTTGTGGGCGGTTTGCTATCAATATTATAGCATGGGCTGTTTAACCTCAAGAGTTACCTTTGATTTCTAGGTCAATAGAGAGATGGAAGGAATTCTAGCAACAGCAACTTGCAAATGAAAAAGAGCAAGCAAAGACTCCAACATACACTTGGCATTTCAGCTACTCACCCCTTTTGTGAGCTCCCTGCCTCTCACACTTAGATCTCACAAGATGAGAAGAAACTCCATCCACCAGCACAGTTATGCTGTGCAGGGGCAAACTCTCTCTTTCCCAGCCAGGCAGAACACTTAAAAGGCAAGTTCTTACTGTAAATTATTGGTGACTCACCTCATCTGACAAACACTGAGCAGCACCAGTGCTGACTGTTCTTCACCAAACTACAGCGAGCTGACAGTCTGCAGAGCAACCCCTGAGCTCCAGCTCTACGCTACCCTAACCAGGGGAGTGAAGAGGAGGAGCATTCTCAAAACAACCACTTACCAAATCTTCTGACAATTCAGCAGATCAGCTTCACTACAGAAAGCACCTATTGCCTTCTGCACATGTCAAGTTTATAATGACTAAGTCAGTTTATTAAAAGTAAACTTCATTCTTGCTTTTCTTAAGTTGTTTTTTACTAATACTCGGTCTTTACCTCAGGCAGGATGGAAAAACGCTCACGCCAGCCACTCAGCATTTTCACTCCTTTATGTTTAATTGCTTCACTACAAATTCCAAGCTCCTGAAGTTTCCTTCCCTCCCCTGAGGAGCTCTATGACATCCTGTTTTAAGTCCAGATTCCAAACCTTTATTTTAATCGCTTCTTGTTGGAAGAGCCCGCATCCCAGCATGACTTTGGCTCTCCTCTCAGAGACCCAAAGGAAGACTCTTATATCCAACCTGGTCCTGCTGAAGCAACCCAGGGCACCCAGGCTTCCAGGTCTTGTGATAATAATTAGGTTTTTATCCATGTATTTTGCTTCTATGACATTAACTGGTGTTTTTCCTGCGAGGAAGCACATCTCTAAACAGTTTTGGCGGCGGGCAGGTGTCAGAAACACCGAGCCTCCCTGCACACACCGAAGGGGCTCAGCACACACACGGACCAAGGAACGACGGGAAGATGGGGCAGAAATTCCCCCTGAAACCCCAGAGAGGGGCCCAGGGCTTCAGCAGGAGCCGGGAAGTGCCCGTTCCCATCCCAGAGGAACCACCGAGTTCGCGGTAGAAGAACTCCCCACCGGATCACAGTGATTCAGCAAAGATGCTGGAAATTAACCCGTTTTACCTCTCTCCCCCGCAAGTGACCTAAGAGTGCACGGCCTCACGCCCACTCCAAAACAGAGACCAGCCCTGCCTCCTCTCCCCGTGGGGAGCAGGAGCCGCTGCCGTCCCCGCCCGGAGCAAAGCCCAGGGGTCCCAGACCCTCCGTGCCAGAGATGCCCGCCGGGCACCGCTCCCAGCCGGGCACCGCCGCCGCGCCCTCCCCAGCCCGACCGGGCACAGGACCCGGCAGCACCTGTCCCATCCCCACGAACACGGGCCCGCCGCTCCCTGTGCCCGGCCCGGCCCGGCCCCGGGAGCCCGGCCCGGCACCTGCCCCGCTCCCCGCTCCCCGCCCGTCCCGCGCTCCGCACCACGGCCCCCGCCCCACCCCGCCCCGCCGCCCCCGAGCCGGGGCAGCCCCGGGCGCTCAGCCCCGCGCCCCCCGCCCGGCCCGGTACTCACGGGCGCAGCTCTCGGCACTGAGGCGGAGCCCGGCGGCAGCAGCGGCGGCGGGGACTGTGCCCGAGCCCGGAGCAGAGCCGCCGGCGCGGGCGGGGACGGCGCGGGGGAGTGTCCTGGCGAGCCCCGCCCCGGCGGTCGGTGACGGGGCGGGGCGGGCGGGAGCGCGCGGTTGGGAGGCGCGTTCCCGCAGCCCCCAGGGCGGCCCGGCGGTGAGGGCGCGTCCCCGCGGGGCTGCGCGGGCCCGGCCGGGGCCGCAGGCGGGGCGTTCGGGCGCGCGCCACGCGCGGCCCCGCGGGGGTCCCCGCACTGCCCCGGTGCCGGAAGTGGCGCGAAAAGGCCGCGCGCTTCCCAGCGCCCCTCGCGCGCCGCGGGCGTTCTCGCGAGAGCTGGGGGCGGGGCCAGGCGGCCGCAGGGCGAGAGGACACAGGCAAGATGGCGGCGGCTGCGGCGGCTCTGCGGCACCTGGCGCTGGGCGCCCGCCTCGCCCCGCACGGCCGCAGCGCCGGGCCGCCGCTCCAGCGGCTCCAGCAGCGCAGGGGCCTCCGCCTCTCCGCGCCCGCCGCCATACAGGTAGCGGGGAGGGCTGTCCCCGGAGAGGGGCTCACGCTCCTCAGGGAGGGGTCCGGCCCCGGGGCGGGCGGGCGGTGAGGTGACTGCGCCCTCAGGCTGAGGTGACTCCCGGCGTGTGGGGAGAGCGGCCGTGCCCCCGCCCAGCCCGCCTGCCGCTGTCTCGCAGGTGACGGTGCGGGACGCGCTGAACCAGGCGCTGGATGAGGAGCTGGAGCGGGACGAGCGCGTCTTCCTGCTGGGCGAGGAGGTGGCACAGTACGATGGCGCCTACAAGGTATGTGGGAGCCGTTAGCGGCCCGGGAAAGGGCTTGTGGCGGGCCCTGACTCCTTTCTCCTGCCCTGCAGATCTCCAGGGGTCTCTGGAAGAAGTACGGGGACAAAAGGGTGATCGACACCCCGATATCCGAGGTAAGGCTGCCCTGTGTCTTAGCCTGGTCATCCGTCCATCAATTGCTCCCTGGTCTTTACCTCTTGGTTTCCTTCTCTTTCAGATGGGCTTCGCAGGAATCGCTGTCGGTGCTGCTATGGTTGGTCCATTTGCATTGCTCTTTTTCTTGTTTTAAAAATTGAACTGTTTTTATGTAAAAACACACTAATGTATTTTAATATATTTAACAGGCAGGGTTGAGACCAGTGTGTGAATTCATGACCTTCAACTTCTCCATGCAAGCAATCGATCAGGTTATCAACTCTGCTGCCAAGACCTGTTACATGTCTGCGGGATCCATTGCTGTTCCCATCGTCTTCCGGGGCCCCAACGGAGCATCAGCCGGAGTGGCTGCCCAGCATTCCCAGTGCTTCGCAGCCTGGTACGGACACTGCCCTGGCCTCAAAGTCGTCAGTCCTTGGAGCTCAGAAGATGCCAAAGGGCTGCTGAAAGCATCAATCCGGGATGATAATCCAGGTGAGCACAGGCAGGTTGTGGCAATTCCTGGCACACTTGATCCTAAGCAATGTCTGTTTTCCCATGAAGATTGTTAAACCCTAAAGCACTCAAATTTGCTTTATTGCAATTGTAGGGTACTTAAAAAGGCACAGAGTGATTTATGCTTTCCCAAACTATCCCTGCCATGCTAAAAGCAGACTGATTTTGTGCTATTGCTGGGTACACAGCTTTGTTGCTAGTTTGGTACCAACCAGGATACCTGGAAGCATTTATAAATGTATCATAAAGGGGTTTAAAAGGATGAAGATGAGTTAGGAGGAGCTCCTGCATATATACTGCCCATGTAACTCATTTTTATGGATCATGAAATTCAAATGATAAATTCAGAATGTTATTAATTACGAGGAGGGCAGACTTTGTCTTCATTTTTCACAAACAGTAATAAAAAAGAGACCTTTCTAAAACTAGTGACTGTACTGTCATGTTATAAAAGTAAACTACTTGACCTCATTTCAGAGTAGTTGTAGACAGTTTTTTTAATAATTCATTATTGAAGTAAAGGCTTAGATTTATTTTTTTGTGAATTGCTTTTGCAAACATAGTCCTCACTCCCTTGTTGCCTGGATAGGTTTAGTGTCTTGAGCTGCTGCAGGACTGTTAATGGTCAGTGCAGGTCTGTGCCTGCAGATATACATGTTAATCCAAGTATGTTTCTTCCTAGTTGTGATGCTGGAAAGCGAATTACTGTATGGTGTTCCCTTTGAAATGTCTGAACAGGCACAGTCAAAAGAATTTGTTATTCCCATTGGGAAAGCTAAAATAGAAAGGCAAGGTAAGCTGACATTACATTTGTTTCCTTATTAATTGACATGCTTGGGAACTTTCTTTAACCTCTCAGCTATTCAGGGTGCTGCTATCACAGGGCACAGAAACGTATTTCAAATGCCAAGTGTTTAAGTGTTCCTGTATCCAGTAGTATGATTTTATGTTCTGCTGCCCTTACAAAAACACCACCACCTGATGATCCATATCTCAGATAAAACTATACTCTTTCAAAGGATTCCATAAAGGATTTGTTCCACAGTACGGAGATTGGGTAGGTGGTAGCTGAAACAGTTTTTTCCTCACCTAAGTATGTAATTTTTGTCAAAAATGCAAAAAGAGATCACTGTAGTGTTTCGGCCCACTTGTTCATAATTTACCACTGAATTGCATGAATATTTGAAAAGGATAATCTAAAGACTATATTAAATATCTCTTCAGTTCCCTGGATTCAAGGGTAAAGTTTGTGTCTTTTACTATAGTCCTTCCTCACTTCATACTGTGTTTGAGCTCAGTATTCTAGATAAACCTAAGGAACTTAAATTTACAAGTGAATCCTAGTGCTACCTTGAAAGTAGGTCTAGAAAAAAGCTTTAGAGTTTTTTTCTAACAATTGTTGCTGTTCTAGGAACTCATGTTACATTAGTGGCACACTCAAGACCTGTTGGCCATTGTCTGGAAGCAGCTGCTGTACTTTCTAAAGAAGGTGTAGAGTGTGAGGTGAGTGGGGTTTGGGTTGCTCTTCTGTTCCCTTGAAGTGGGGGGGGGGAAAGTAGCACCTTCTTGTTCAGGTTCTGCAACACTTCAGTGTATCAACTGCAAGTAAGTAGAAAGGCACATGCTGTAAGTGCCTTAACAGCATGTGCCTTTCATGTTTCTGAGTTAGAAATTTTATTAAGTCTTGTCTTCGGAGTCAGAACAACTGAAAGCAGCTGAAAGTGGCCCTGCACCCAAATAGTGGTGACTGACAGGCTGGCTCAGATCACACAGAGGCTCACACTCTCCCTTCTCCCCCCAGGTCATAAACCTCCGAACCATTCGACCGATGGATATCGAAACGGTGGAAGCCAGCGTGGTCAAGACAAACCATCTGGTAACTGTAGAAGGAGGTTGGCCCCAGTTTGGAGTAGGAGCTGAAATCTGTGCCAGGATCATGGAAGGTACTGAGTTTCACAGTACATTGATCTCATTCCCTACTCGAAATCCTGATTATTCTTGATGAAGCCAGGCAAAGGCAGAGTTAGGGGTTACATCATAGGAGCTGGAGCTGTCTTGGCCTAGACATTTTCACAGGGCGGGTGCACAAACCCCAGAGTGCATGAACACAAACAAGCCAGAACAGCAATCTGGAATACTAGAGCTACAGGAACAAAATTGTTTAAATAGAGTAAGATTGAAAAATTAAATTGAGACAAAACCATAGTACTTGGCAAGCTGACACCATCTTCTGTTTCAGGACCTGCCTTTAACTACTTGGATGCTCCAGCTGTGCGTGTCACTGGTGCCGATGTCCCCATGCCTTACGCAAAAATCTTAGAGGATAACTGCATACCTCAAGTGAAAGATATAATATTTGCAGTGAAAAAAGCTTTGAATATATAAGTTGTAAATACATGTTTTAAAGTCCTGCTTTACAAAGTATTATTGGTGTTGGGCACGTTGTATGCATAACTTCCGTTGTATAAGCTCCATGAACTTTTGTACAGTGGGGAAAGTATAGCGACCTCCGAAAATATTTATATGGGGTTACCCCCAATCCACACTTCATATATGCAACTATGTGGTAATGCTTGCTTGTTCGACAGTACGAGTGGGTTAGTGCTACTGCTTGTGGAGAAATCCTGTTCTAAATTCAGAGTGAGGGAAAAAACCCTCCGTGTTTGCTTGGCTTGTAAGTACCAGAGGAGCTGTGTTGAACCCGCTGTAGCAGTGATTGAATGCAGAACTGCAGAGAGCAAGAGCAGGCCCCGAATGCTTACGGCTGTAGGAGCCCATGGTTGCAAAGCTCACTAAAGAGGAATGATCATCCTGATCAGGTGAAGCCCAGCCTGTCAGTGCAGCAGTTCAGTGCAGCTCTGAGCAGAGGCTGTGGCGGCCCATGGGCTGGGTTAAGAGGTGGTGGCTGTGTCTGGTTTGAAGAGCAGTCCACACATGAAGAAAGGCTTCTGCACAAGACCGGAAATAAAAATTCTGATCCTTTCCAGTATGTGATGCGAAACAGTACCTAATGTTTCTTTACTAGCTGCCACCTAACAGTGATAAAAAAAATATGTGCCCAGATGCTTTGCTTTTATTGTTTAAGTTTTTTGTGATTTCTTTTTTAACTCCTCGCCTAGGCTGACAACATCACACTTCAACTATAGTTCTTGCAGTGCAAAATGAGTTACTTTATTCAGCTGCACTGAGCCTGAGTCTAATCAGCCAGGTGTGTGGATTGTGTGTGAAGAGCTGGGAAGCAGTCACAGCAGCCTTTTGGAGATCATTGCATCCCAGCGAGCTCTGCCAGGCTTCCCTCCACAGCTTCCGGTACAGAGGGAAAGCCGCCTTGGGCAGCCTGTGCAGTGGGGCCTGCTCTGCATATCAGGTGAACAGGGGGAGAGGAGATACCTTTGTAAGCAAGCAGAAGAGCTTGGGTCGTGTTTGTGAAGAGCCAGGAATCCCTTCCAGGGCATTTCCTTTAGCAGAGGTGCTGTTCGGTTCTTGGGAAGTCTGGCTTGGAGGTGCAGTCCCAGCTGAACATACCCACCACACGCTGCTGAAGGAATTCCATTAACATTTTAATAAAAATGACTGAATATCACAGGTTACATGAAACTTTGTACAGACATTCTCTGCATAGTAACAAACACTGATGTACTTGAATTTAAAAAAATGGATTATCTATAATCCTTTAAAGTGCAATTTGTTTAAGGTTTTAAATCAAAAAGGATCTTTCAATAAAGTTGAACCGGTAGAATTAACTTGAAGTAACTTTGCATTTAACTAAATCAACAATAACATCCCAGTGCCCTATTACCTCCCACTTCAACGGCTTCCTCATTTAAAAACACTCTCCCCTAGAGTTGCAGGTAGGATGTCCATTTAAACAAGCTTAATGAGACAGCATTTTAACTCCACCAGCAAATATGGTGGGAATAAGATTTAATTCTCCAGTTCCCTCACCTGTGCAGTATGCTTTAAGGGTTGGATTATGTAAAACAAACTTGTTGACTCCATGCAGTGTTGGAGAAGAAGGAGCAGAAAGCTCTCATACATATTATTACTCAGCAAAAGAAAGAATAGAATTAAAAACTGAGTTTGAGCTAGAGAAAAAATAAGCATACCAGCTGATTGAAACACAAACTGGAAAAACCAGTCTTTGCAAAGATCCAAACTTGGAGCTGCTATGGTAATCTGAGAACTCTCATAGGCTATACACAAATGACGTAGAACTTGTATCTCCTCCCTGATTGGTTAATAGAGATTAGCATATTCATGATGGAATCTGTTATCCCTGGAGGAGAGCGGGCATTTCGCTCTCTCGCTTCTCTCCCTCTCCCCGTCCACACCATCTCCTCTGAGGTCCCCGCGTGACTGCGAAAAGCGGCCACGTGGTGGACCTCTCCTCTACCCTACCTCACCTTTTCTCCCCAAGAAATAAACCCTGATGTTTTGGAACTAAATGCAGAGACTCCGTCTACTTTACTGCAGAAGAAAGCTGGAGGAATAAATCCTTCAATGCAGCAAGAATTAAGATGAGTTACAAGTGCACAAAAAGAGTTGAAAAACTGAGCAGACTAAAACTACGTTCCTGTAATTTGAAAATAACGGGGGAATGGAGAAAGGAAAAAATTAATTAGTTCACCATCATCATGGTCATTCCTATTTTCAGTTTTTATTCAGCTCTGTAGAAGTTGCTGTACCCCTGAAACTGTAGCTAGAGAGCACAGTTCCTGCAGCCAAGTAAAGACTGGAGTACTTATCCCAGCATGGCAAAGCAATTCGGGCAGAGCAGTGCTGCTACTCGAGGAAAGCTGAAACCGGGGAGAGCTGCAGCCACTCTGCTGGTGGGTCAGTTGCTGGTCAGGAGGGTCAGCACAGGAGGGGGAGAGGGAATTGAATCCTGGAGTGACCAGTGGCCTCAGCTGATCCTGGGAGCACTGTGGTCGCACGTCTGTGTTTTCTTCAGAGTTCCTTTCTGAAAGTTTTGAATGGAGCTGAGCAAGGCTCCTCGGCTTGCGCTGACATCGGGCCGCGGCATCGGCACCTCTGTGCTCGGGGGAGGAGCTGCTGGTGGCAGGGGCGGCGGGGGCGGTGCTGGGGGTATGGACGATGCTCCTGTGGAGTTGGGGAGAGAAGGTAGAGTTTGATTATGCCAGGGATGTTCTGCCACAGAGGACCGTGGCTGCTTGGCCAGACTTGGTCAGTCCTGCACCAGTCATGTCATCCCTTGAATGCCAGTGGAGTGTGAAGAACAGAACAGATGGAAAATGCCAAAGTGATCAAATCCCTCTATCTGCAGGTGAGTCATGTCATCTGAGACACCTCTGAAATGAAGCCTGAAGGGCCTCAGTACTCAGATGCAAAACATGACTCATACGTGATCCTGCACCAAGGAAAATAGAGATCACTTAACAGAACTTCGCAGCTTCAGCTTCTCCTGTTCATCCCTAGTGAGGCAGTTTGCTCTTTGGGACACAAACAGTAACAAAGACTGGAAGCAAATTTTACTACCTGTTCTTACTTACATAACTCACTTTACATTCTTATGAAGGACCACATCATTGTATTTGTGATGACCGTTTTGCTTGGTCAGATTATACTTCGTTTTTAAAGTACTAACTGCAGATAGAGTTTTCTGGAAGTGTTTTACACTTCCACAGTTATGTTTGACTTTCTCCAAACATGTCGTAACAAATGGTTGTTTTGACAGACTGAACGAATCACAACACTGTCACACACACCTCCCTCCTGCCTCTCCTGTTCCCACTAGCCAGCTTTGTCCTCTG
Organism: Acanthiza pusilla; assembly: GCA_036630365.1. NCBI lineage: Eukaryota > Metazoa > Chordata > Aves > Passeriformes > Acanthizidae > Acanthiza > Acanthiza pusilla. Next base: position 8,942,653 of record JAXCHO010000001.1, read on the forward strand.
TCCCTTGCTGTCTATGCCAGCCACATCCACTTTGCGCTCCTCATCCTGTCTCAGTCTCCACATCCTGACTCCCTGGGAAGCCAGAGCCCACAGTGGAACATGCAGCTGGTCCAGCAGCGAGGGCCTGCATGGAGGTGTTTCCTGGCAGTTCAGATCCAGGAAAGTGGCCTGATTTGCCCGGGGCACTCTCCCAGGCACTCTCAGGCACCCTGATCTTGTGCAGCGCTGCTGCTGCACACTGCACCATCATTGCTACACAAGTAAAATAATGATGGACCTATCTTGTCTCATATTCTGGAAGGAGTAGGGGCAGAATGATTAAGATCTTGGAACTATTCAGCAATGAATTTCAACTCCATCACCTGGATCCTGAGTTATTCCACAGGAAGACTAGAGAGACAAATGGCACCTATTAACACTTGCTTCCAGTAGCTCTAACCTACAAAGAGGAATATACTGGTAAGTGGCAAGAACTGTGATACTGGACAAAGTAAAACAACAAGAGACTGTAGTTCCTGAAGTAGAACTGCTGGCTAGAAGTGAGCAAATACCAAGAAATTAAGCAACATCATGCCACTCAGACTCAAAAGGGATTTGATGAAGGATAAAGCTCAACTACAGGAAAAAAAGCAGACAGAAGTTCTCTGTGCTCCATTTCTCTCTGAATTCCTCCCCAACAATTGTTTTCAGACTAACAAATAACATTAAAAACATAACTGCTATTACTAAAACAAGCAGTTATACTAGATGAAAGACATAATTCAAAACTCCCTCATTTTCTATTTGTACCAGTCTTTGAAGAGAGACTTTTCCCATATGGGAGCAAGCTCAAAATGCAGAGTATTCACACAAAGCAGCCAATTTTGCCAGTGTACATTAATGCATGCTGTGATTGTATCACTTTCAGCTCATCAGGCGAAATTCTCATTGGCATGAAAGCCTTCTGTGAAAACAAAGCATGGAAGTACATATTGAGCTCATCTTCACTCTCTTCCCTTCCAGAGGAAATACTCAAGTCCTAATAGAAATATCAGCGATCAAATGAAGCAATTTAACCTGCCTGTTGCGTGCAGATCAACTGCTTTCTGAAGTAAGCAAAACATTACACAATGGCAGTACAAACTGAAATAAACTGCACATTGGGGCAAATCTGCTTTTTACTGTTGCCAAAGATGTACGTCAATTTACTATTAGGAATACTGAAAAAACATTTCCTGCATTAGAGTCCTGTTTCTCTTGTGGATGGACTGCCAGGAAAGGGAAACTTGGCACGTGGCCAAAGGAAGAATAAGAACAGTCCAAGTGCCCATTTAGTGGTTAAAGTGGTCAGAGCAGGACACTCTAGGACTGGTGCACCAACCTAGCCCCAAACAGATCTGGCGAACTGCTGGAAAAGCACCAAGAGCAGCTAATCACAGAAGAAATGGCTTCAAAGAGATGCAAGAACTGCAGAGAACAAAGACAAGATTTTTGTCTGGAAAGGCAAGGTGAGGCTGAAAGAGATTGTGCAAGAAATTGTACAAGATGCAATAGGGAATGCCCATGAAAGCAGTGGTCAGAGAATACAAATACAATGATAAAATGTTCAGTGAAGGCAGGCACATGTTGGACACATAAGGGGCAAAAAAGACACAAAATGCTTGGATCGCTAAGTATTATTAGGCCAAGATTCCATGTCTTATCTTCAAATTTTGGTCTGGTTATTTTACTGGAGTAAAGACAGGGAAGCAGAAGCAGAGATCACCTTTCTTCCTGGAAATTTGTTAAATTCCTCAGAAGTCACTATTATGGAAATTGAGCTGCTGACAACATCATGTAGTTAAACTCTTGGGAGACTGGTAACAGAGAATGATACCCTTACACTTGAGCTCTGCCTTAAGATACAAATACACACAGGGTTCAGAATGGTATCTGACTACCTGTGAGCATCACATATTGAACCTGTTAACTAAGAGCATGATTCAAAAATCTTCAAATCCATTCATTTCAGTTACACAATCAAAACCAACCTGTCCTTCCCTTCTTGACACAAGTGGTGCAGAAGTATTCTTAGTTCACACACATCTATTAATACACAGTTTCATCTACAGATTAAATTGTTCTGCCCTACAGTGAAATATCTTCCTGTATTTACTAGAAAAAAACATTTGAGACAAGTGCTCAGCTATCACTAGGCCCTTCCAATACATATGTTGGAAGACGTTGCCTGCAAACACACATTTCATTCATTCATGCAGTTGTAAGAATAAAACACTCAAACAAGAACTTACCAAGGATTTTTACAGGGACATTTTTGTTAAAAGAGTGTGTTAAAAGGAATAGGAAGTAAATCAGATGCTGTAAACTTGATGCCTGAATTGAAACAAAAACTTAATTATGAATTTAAAGTGACAGAAATTGTGCAAACAGCATTAAAAACTTAGCTGAGAATGGGATGCGAACAAAGAAAATAATTTTAGTGGTAGTTTTTAAAGATGCTGTATTTCATTAAAATAATCTGTAAGAACATTCAGATTTTTTTCTTCTATTCCCTCCCAATACTAAGCAACTTCAAGATTTGCATCCAACTTTCCCATTCAGAAACAGAGCATCTTTAAAGAGATAAATCAGCATTAGCTTACTTTTCCGAAAATTCACGTTCAAAATGATGCATGCTCTATTGAAGACAGCAGAGAAAGAGAGAGGACACAAGTTAATCATCCAGTTCTCGTGTCAAAGTAAGAAAAACAGATACTGTTAGCTGAAAAGTTAGTACAAAAGGCAATACATTGTTACTCACTGACAAATATGAGGACAGTGGACTGACTGTTTCATATTACATTTACAATACTTTGTCCAGTTCTGAAAAATGAACCACAATTTTCCACGCTCTAAGCATTATTATACTTGATCAACAAATACAACACACATGCTTTCAGTTGCACATGCCATAATTCAAGCTTTACAGGATTAAAATGCATTTAGAAAGATTTAGCAAGAAATCTGCAGGAAGATTAGCCACAGAAGATGAAATCCATTCAGTTCAAGAAACACTTCCTGCAGTATTAACACCTGTATTCACACATAAGGGTCAGAGACACTCAGGAAAAGCACCTCCTAAGCATTCCAACTGTTTTACAGAAAGGTGAGGGCCAGGAAAGATGCACCATATGGGTGCCAATGAAACATATGTCATACTGAAGGATTCAGAACAACTGGCACAGAAAAAGATTGTTAAATACAAATCTATTCCTGCAGGGAAGCCCAGAGAAGCAAAAGTGACACCCTCCATTTTATTCTCTGTTGAAAGAGATCTTGCTGTATTTTATGGGCTTATTTGATCTAGAAAATACTCAGCGAAATTTTAAATAACCCATACCACAGTGTTCTGCATCCCTTCTGATCCTAGCCACTGCTCACAGCCACAAAGAAAACAAACAGATTTTCACTGAAGCAAAGAATTGTGGTGAGAAAAAAAAGAACCACACCTTCAAGGGAGAATGTCAGAAACACAGGATGTTACATTAGAATCACTTGCATGATCTAACAATGTATTTCAAATATGTTATTTAGCCAAGTGCCTGCAACACCCCCAGCCCAAAACATTCTCACCAATGAGAACAGCCCATGAGAGCCAACGTTTCCAGAAGCCACCCTTCCCCTCAGAGCAGGCCATGCTCAGTCCTACAGCTGCCATCAGATGGTGGAAGCCAGCCATCATTTCATTCCTTAAGTCTGTTTTCCATTGACTCTCCCAAGCACTCTGCTGCAAGCCAAGCCTCACAAGGCCTTTGTTCATAGACAAAGCACCTTTCAACACGTGTGAGAACCCCCTGAGCCAGTGTCTCTGACTCTTCACACACCCACACTCTGTATCTGACTAGTAACAGGCCAGGGTGAGAGCAAGAGCTTCTCTTGGGGGCACTTTTCCACATCAGCCTTAATTTTGCCATGGTATTGTAATCAGCAGAATGCTTTAAGATGCCCCAGTTCCAACACAACCAAACCAGACAGATAGACTGAAAGCCTCAATGGTCTTTTGAGAATCATCTCACCACACTGAAACCCACGAGCAATTTTGGTTTAGAGGTAAATATCTTTAGTAAGTACAAGGAAACCAGAAGAGAGAAATGCAAGCTGCAGATGCATCACTCATCACAAATGAAGTCCTAGCATGGGGCCAAGTGTGTCTTTCCTTGAGGCAATAATAGCATACTTGCTTAGAACAGCTAAAACTATGACAGTGCTGGTGAAAAAAATCAGCAAACTAGTTTTCTCTTAGAACTAATACCTGAGGTTTATTCTATGAATTCTACTCAAAAAAAGCATTCTTGAAAATGTGACACTTGGCTTTACGCCTCATAAACAGCATCCAAGCCATCGGCTCAGTAATGCACTTCCCAAAGTGAGGACAGGGAGGACCACGAGCACCACGTCAGACACGGCTGATCACCACAGGTCATCAGGAGCACACTGGCAGCAAGATGACCAACAAACACTGTGACAATATGGTTTGAACTGAGACAAGTTTTGAGCACAAACCTGAGCCATTTTGATCCACGTCTGCACATAAACCTGCATCCCATGCTTAAAACTTGAAAAAGCGTTCAACCAAGTTCCAACAGGTCCAAGTCAAAACATAACTAAAAGGTAGTTTTATTGGAAATAAAAATGTTTTCTAAACATCTGTGCATTTTGGAGGCACATTTCAGCTACTTCCTTATTAAAGCCCACAGAACTGGCAACAAACCCTCCAGCTCACAGTCAGTGCATCCAGAGAACAGCACTGTTACTGTGCAACACAATAACAGTCATTATCTTGCTTAGGCTAACTGAGAGAAGTTAGTTCCTACAATACACACTTCTCATGCCCTCAGCTTGAAGGAGAAATTACTAATTTGAATTTCAGCATGACTGATTTGAATTACATCACACAGACTGCAGTGTCCTTTGAAAGACTATCCACAGCAAACACAAATTTGATTGCATTGCTTTGGTTAATGAGTTGTGCTGTGTAGAAAGCTCCTGGGACTAAAAATCCTACCGCAAGAGTCACCTAAAAAAACGGCAATGCCATGGGCTGCTTCCCCTCTAGAAATGTATTCCATCAACATCTTTTGTTATCAGTATTTGCCAGTGCCCCTCTTCCAGCCTTTCAGCGTGAAGCACATCCACTACCGCTCAATACTCAGATTTGTAATCAAACTTTCAGAGCATTTCTATTGCCCACTCAAGCAGATTCTTCAGCACTTCCCACCCCTGTCCTAAACATTAGCAAAACTCTCTGCACAGCCACCCAGCAAACTGAAAACCAGAAATGGCTAAAAATAATAAAGATATTCTTTTAACAGAAATCAATCTTGCTTCTAGACTTGTTTCTACCAGCTCTACTGGGTTGTCAGTGGGCTGTAGCAGAACTGGGGAGATTTATGAAACTTAAGCCACTGGATTTGTCACACCCAAAATTCCTGAAAATACATCACAGCAGTACAGGAATAAAGAGACAATACAAAGAAACAAGGGATGAAAAAGCAGTATTTCATTGTGAACAGACCATCAACACCAGAAAAAATGCATACTGCAACACGAGGACCAAGAAATGCCTGGAAAGTAGCGATGTGGGTAGGCCTGGTGTAATACAGACTTTGCAGCAAGCACGTACACCCTGGGTAAATCATATCATGTATATCTCAAGAAAGGTTATTGAATGAAAAAGAAAGCTATAAAAAGGTTCTCTATGACCCTCAAAAGAGAGTGCATGCCCACACTCAGGCTGCCACAAGGTAACTGTGATCTCTGTGTTCCATCCTTGAAAACCATGATCCCTTAATCATCCTTGGGAATAACACCCACCACTGCGGGGCAGAATAAAAAACCAATATAAAAAAGATAAACACTGTAACGATTCTTGAACTTACCTGCTGTGGAGGGCGGAGTGGGGGATGATGGAGATGTTAAAGGGGAACTTGCCCCAGAGCCTGCTAAATAAAACAACAGTCAAGTAACTACAGCTGTGACATTGCAGTTCAGCACAGTCAGACAAGACAGATTGCTGGAAACAAGCCAACTTTATTGACTGAAGATCCAATTCTGCTTCCACTGAAATCTTGGGAAAGATTCCCATTCATAGCAACAGTGGCTTTACAGTGCAGAGTATCAGAGAAGCTCCAAACACATAGGAAGTGCACTCAATATTCCTCAATGGGAAACATTTCTGTTGCTTGGGCTGTTGGATTTCAGCACCCAAATTCTGTTCTTAAGAGTTGTGCCACTGCATGGGTGGCACTCCAGCTCTCCTAAGAGATGGTTTTCAGTCAGTTGCTGTACTCCACAACAAGCTGCTTTTGGACACGTTTTAGCCAAGCAAATCAACTCTGTTAATCTGTGCCATAGTACCAACCATGACTTTTAACTAAATGAAGACCTGTCAAAGGCTCTGTTGGCACTGAAGCAGTAATTAGACAGATAATTTTCTCATTCATCTTAACACCTTGCTATGTAATAGAGATCACCACAGAGAGTGTCCCTGAAGACTGCATTATTTAAAAGCCCAAGTAATGAATGTTGCTGTTATTCAACTCAAATATCAAACAGAATGAAGAGACTGATAATTTTTTTTGATGAATAGGGCCCAGAAGAGAGAACACATTACTTTAAATTAGGCAGCTGGAAATACAACATCAACAATATTTTTAAGCCCTCAATTTATCTATTATTAAATACCCAAAGCAGTGGTATCAGGCTTTGGTAGTCCAATATTAATATGTAAAGCAATAGTAATCTTATATCTTTTCAGACCAAAAATAACAGGAATAACAAAAAATTGACATAGCTGTGTAGAAGCAAATTCCTCTCTCTGTAGTTACCTGAGTTATTTGAGTTGCTGTATTTGGCTGAGTGTTCTTCCCCACTTTCATTGGCTGAGCGTTTTGACTTCTATAAAAGAGAGCAGAGAAAATAGAAGATGGGAATGAATAATCACTTTCTATGAAAAGGATTGAACTGACACACAGATTTGTAACAGCCATCCACTGTATCACACAAGGTTTTTCAATGCTCAGCATCCCTCTCCCCATACCCAGCACATGCTGACGTGGTCACAAGAGCAGCATGGCTGTTCTGTGCTCACGTGTCTCCAGGGAGGCACCAGGGAACTCCAGGGCCCTCTGACCACAAGGGAAAGGCAGAAAACTGACCCCCAGAAAGGAAGAGCAGCACAGAGTGTTGCAGGAGCAAAGAGAAACAAGCTCCAACACCTTCCCAGGGAGCAGGACAGAGCAGAGCAGCTCATGTGTTTGTGAGCTGTTAACAGCGCTGGTTTCATACAGCAACCTCAAACAGGTTACACCAATATGCAAGTCAGTTACCACTGTAGCTTAAACTTTTTAGAAAATCTATTATTTAGCTAAAGAAGTGAAAACAATCAGTGCTGAAAAACACAGGAAAGAATAGAGCCATGTACCTACAGCTGAACCTGTGCGCAGTAAACATTACAAAAAGATACACATCTTTTTGTGTGTGAGAAACCTATTTAAAGATTGCTTACTTTTCGTGCCAAGATCTTCCTTTTCTTTTTTTCTTCTTCAGATCCATGATGAGACTGAGCTCTTGTCAGCCTTCTGTGCTGGTGAATCTTCAAAATGAAGGAAAAAATAGGAAAAGACCATATTAAGATCTTACATGTTTGAAAACAACATGTTTGGGGTACAAGAAAACACACTGTAGTCATTTTGCATGTTTGGATTTCTTTTTTCGTTTTTAGTTTTTATCTTTACTGCTCCTGGTAGAGGATGGAGACTCATATTGCAGTTAAAATTATCTTTAACTTGGGAGCCACTGCCTGTGAAGCTGCACCACTTAAAATAGTGAAATGCCTACAGTCAACAGCTGTTCTACAACTCCTCATATTGCATTTTTGAGAAAGCAAATCTGTTGGTGAAAGCCTTTATTACTCAAAATCACTTTTGAGTAAAAACTTACTTTCTGCATATAAAAATGATAAGAGGAAATTAAATGTCTGTAGGAAATAAAGAAATGCAGACATTACCAATTTCTGTTCTTCTGTTAATCGCTTTTCTATGCATTCCTTGGAGATTTTCAATGCCTCTTTTAGCTTAGTAGGAATCTAATACAGAATAGGGAACAAAATCATAGCACAAAATGTGATAAAGCAACACACAACTTCACTGCTCAAAATTCACCATTCATCTGATCACACTGCTCATCCAAAACCCCAAGATGTGACACTATTCCTTTAGTGAAGCAGAAAAGAGTACTCTAGATGCATATTTTTCTACTCCAAATCTAGCTACAGATCAGCAGGGACAAAGAAGCACCAAACCCTGGAAGGGATACTCTACAGGCAGGGATGGATAACTACTTTGAGACTCTAGTCACATCCCCAAATTTCCATGAGGCTGACAACACAGGACACAGGGCACACGTCCTCCAGGAGAAGTGCCCTGGGGCAGCTCCCCAGTGGGACCAGACATGGCTCCTGAAATGCACAGTGCTGGAGCTGGCAGCAAGGTGCTGATGGGCTCACGTAGCAAAATCAGCTTCCACAGGTCTTTGCAATGTGTTTCCTCCCACTGCAAGGGACCCACACAACTCAGAGCCTCTGCTCAGACAGAGCATCACCATCAGTCACACAAATGGGCTCCAGTTCAGCAGCTGCTCTTGAACGATCCTGGGTCACATTGTGCCCTCCTCCAAACGGTGACACAGGTCAGGTTCTCAGCTACAATTTGGCAAAGAAATCCAAACACCGATGGCAGTAGCCATAGGGGCAAATAAAGCCAGGTCTCCTCTCCCCCCTGTGTCAATTAGTGTGTAGCTACTCACATCCTAGCACTTCCACAAACACCAGCAAATCAGTATTCAACTCTACCTTAAACTGTGGTTTCTCAGAGTTTGTTAGCAGGACATCACTGAATAATCTGTGAGTAGATATTAAAAAAAAAGGGAAAAAGAGGAATATTATTCCCAAGAGACAAGCAAAACCAGAGCAAGAACATTATTGGTACTGTTCACTTAAACCCCCTTTCTCCTTTTGCTTCTCTGTCCTCAACCCTTGGCCACAGGTTTCTATGTACTGCTTTTTATTTCCTAAGCACTGCTGTAAAATTAGCAGCATCCAATCCTCTGAATGTAGCCACTACTTATGGCAGAGAAAGCTAGTTTGTGTGAGATAATTTGAAAATTGATAGAACAAGTACAATTATCAAAGGCAGAGAAGGGTTCCCCCAAAAAAATAATACCTTTTCCTTAAAAGTATATGGATTCTTTAATAAAAAAACTTTACAGGGACTTTATTTTAAAATTCACCTGAACAAAATCATTGCTTTTGTTAAAAAACATTCTCTTAGCACAACTATTGGTTTAGAATTAACAGGTAACATATGAAAGATCAAGTGAACGTAACATTTGAAAATATCTGCATTCTTGCCTGTCCTCTAGAAAAGGCAACTAAAGCAAATATTGTCATATTTTTGCCCCTCTATGGTATCAGCAGAAACTGCATAAATGATTAATCCTTTTCCATCCAAAACAAAGACACTAGAGGGCAATGGTAGTCTGAAAATAAACTAGTTAGTCCATTTTGAGATACTTTGTCCTGGAGAACATACTAGAAAATTGTCACAGAGAGACCTCAATCCTGGCTCCAAGGTAAATATTACTGAGATCTTTTGCTGCTGTTCACTGTGGAAAATTATCACAGGCTTATACTAGAGAAAACAAATTCATCTCAAGAATCAAGTTAATTAAGGAGAGTATTCAGTGGAAAAATCAGAAATAAAACTAATTTTAAAATACTTCCAAAAACCCATGAAAGTTCATCTTTTTTTACAAGACTTTCTGACCATTTCAGATTACATGTTTTTATGGTTATAAATAATAGATAGCTAAATTATATTAATGGCTTTAAATTATATTAATTGCATTGCATATCTATGTAGAACACTTTCGTAAAGAGTATTGGTATGAAGGGAATGTAGTATAATACCTTATATATCAAATGCAGCTGGGCATAGATTGTTTATTCAACATCTTTAAAGACCTCTATATTTCTGTATTCACAGAGTTTTCCTGTAGTATTTCTCCACTGCTTACATTATTCTCTCTACCTTCCACCTCCTTTAAAAGCAGAGGAGGGGAGAAAAAGAAGGAATTGAAGGCTGCAGTGACTCTTCCCAACCAGGAAATTTGAACCTCAGAGCAGGCTCTAAATGCACTGCAATCTGTGCAGACCCAGATTTAGGCAAGGACAATCTGCCATTTAGGAGGTCCCAACTACAGCATCTCACATTAAGAAATAATAAAAGAACCTCCCACCAGAACTGTGGTTCCATGCTCAGCCTGCCGGTGACATGTCACAGCATGGGGGACAGCAATTTCCCTGGAATGCTGTGTCCTAACTGCAGGCAGGGTGGCACTGCAGACAGGTGTGGTCCCCACGCAGTGACACACGGACAGGGCTCCCTTTCTTCACCCTGGCCTTGCCCCATGCCTGCCCTCACCAACTCTTCGCTGCATACTGGGAGGGCAGCCTGTAAGGAAATTTATTCTGTCTGTGCTTCAGAGAGTCCCTAAGCCTGCCCTGCAAGGAACCACACAGAACTTCCTCACTACATTTCATACCCAGAGCAGGTCTAAATGTCACTGCTGAGCAAAGCAAGGGATCTATTTCACCAATCCTAAGTAAACGGATAGCAAAATCTACTGAAGTAGGTCTGAAGGAGACATGCAAAAATACTTCTCTTCTAAATTCTTTAAATCAATCTGTACATGATCTTAATCATGCTTGCATTATTTTAATGGCTGGATTAATTTAAACCATGCTAAATAAATATGTAACAGCTCCATCAGACCAAGAGACAAAGAAATGTTAAACACACATATTAACAAGGGATGGGTTCTATAAAGGCTGTCAAGCTTTATTTGGGACACATCCCTGAGAATGAGGAGCAAACCTTTCTAAAGAGGAACAAGAGCAGAAAGTTTCTTCCTCCTAAAATAATTAAAAACACTTCCATGAGAATAAAACAAGTCAAACAGGACTTACGGCATCTGTAAGAGCCGTGAGACAGTTGGCATCCCATTCTTCAGAGCTTCACAAGTCAGAATGGACTCCAACACTGACACTACCAAAGAAAGAATACGAATGAACACATTTTTGCTCAGCAGGATAGCAAATTATTTAGAATGAATGTCTGGCACTGCAGTGTGATGCTCCCCGAAGTATTGCATCAACCAAGCAGGGATGAAGCTCTGTGGCATGTGGTTTTTATTACAGCGTTACTATTACACATAGAAGCTTTTCAAGAATGTTAGACATGAGGCAAGGGAATCCAGGCATCTCATTACTTGCTAAACACTGCTTTATCACTCAATTAAAAAAAAAGTTTTATTCATACACAACATATGTTTCATGAAGAACACATTTTCTATTTGACCAAATTACTAATTCTTTCTGGTCACAGGGTGCAAAGAGCTCAGGCTGCTATTTCATAGCACTTCAGCTTAGGTGAAGTCTAAGAGTGTACCCAGGCAGCTGTGACTGAGATGTTCTGCACTGCATACTAACCAACAAACACTGAAGGAGCAGGGGGGAAGCTCTCCACAGGAATCGTGTCTGGGGGTCTTCCGTAGGTCATTTCATACAGTAAGTGTCCAAAGCAATGAACATCAACACCCTCTAAAGTCTGTGGGGGAACAAAAAAAAATAAAACCACGACTTGTTAGTTTTTCACAACAGGTTAAGCCAGTGATCTTGCATGTGAAGATAGAAAAGAGGAACCATTTAAGCAGTTCCTAACCACAACCATTTCCTTGCATAACTGTAGCTCAGATGAAATCTTCACGCCACAAGCTAAAGCAGCTCCTGTTGTCTTTCTTTACATGATTGTACAAATGGGAGAACAGTGTAGTCAAGTTCTGTAAAAATGTGTGAAATAGTAAACTCTTCACACAGCAGTTTACAGATCCACACATCAACAGAAATCCCAACCAAGCACATTTTCCTAGCTAAGTCAAACAGCAAAGAATGAGATTTGTAATATGACCAGCTGCCACTTTACAGGGAAGTAGATAAAAACACAGAAAAAAATGCATACCAAACAAACCTAGGAGAGCCTCTTTTGCTCCTTCTTAGGTTTGTGCAAGCTGTACATGCATGCTAAGCTCCCAGACAGGATATTTCCAAGATTTCTGAATCATGTTTAAACAGAAAAGGCTCCTCTTACTGGAAGAGGCTTTGATGGCACTAACAGATTTGGACTAACCATGAACTTTTGATCGTTTCTTTGACAACACAGTAGAACTTGTTTAGCAAGGTCAGCAAGCAGCTATCTCGTGATGCTGCATGGAATTTATTACAATGAGAGCCTAAAGGCAGGGCAAGATGTTGCTGCAACAGGGCAAATTTGTTTTCATCTTTTTTTGCAGTAAGATAAATATTTTGCTTTGCAAGCCTGCAGTTAACAGACACCCCTCAAACAAATAAAAATCACCTTTGAATAGCTAGAGATCTTCAAGCATCTGATCAATTTTCACAGTATCCACCAAAGACAAGGCTGATTACTTCTCACAGCTAAGCACAAATAATAAGCTGTGCTCACTGTACAGATATACAAGTGAAAAAAGTGTGGTAGACAATATGCACATTCCTATGAAACACAGACCAGGGTGGAAAGAGATCTTAAAACAACTGCACTTTACCTCTATTCATGCTGGCACTGTTGCCACAAAAACCCTCAGCTGCACTCCCCCTCTACCTGCTTACCTTTGGCCTCAGCCTCACTCCAATGTGCTGCAACAGAACTGCTGTGCAGCCAGAGATTTGGAGGAAGCAGAAAAGGGATTTGATGGAGAAAAGCTCAGACTAATAAAAGGGTTTGAGAGAGTTTTTTCATTCTAGTCAGCTCTCCACAAACAAAGGTTGAGAATGAAGAGATACATAAGAGTCAGATGAATTCTTTGTCTGAATCTTACATTAATTTTCCGAAACTGTGAAAAGTATGATCGATAAAATGATGGCAGTCCCAACAAGGAATTTTCTAGATCCAGTAACTTGCAGGTATCCCCATCCAACATCACATTAGCAGAGTGAAGATGGCCATAAGGAAATCCTTTCTCATGCAAGAACTTTAATACCTGAAAAAAATCCAACAGAGAAGCACTGTCACAAGATGCTCTGATGATCTCAAGAAGATAAGATCATCAGCTTAAATGCTTCAATACTAAAGGAGACACACAATAAATGAGGCTCCCATTTGGAATGCTCACTCAACTTGATCTTCTGTCTACACCCTCTTTGGCTGACTATTCATTCCCATTTCACTGGTAACACTTCTCACAAAACAAATACTTGATGCTGATCCTCAAAGCAGACTTACGGACACCTCCCAAAGAGATCTGGAAACTAAAATTTAAAATTCTACCGAATATGATCGTTTGAGTAAAAAAATTTTTTTTACGAAAACGAATGAACGTGAATTTATGGCACATGTTCTGCAGGCTATGAGTTGCTTCTTTCTCTTTTTAAGCAAGGAACAGACTATATTATCACCTCTCTCCCATTTAAACTCTACACACACCAACTGCATTTTCTCTTGTTTGGGTCATAAATGGTCTCACATATATATATCTAAATTAAACTCAGCAGCTTATCTCAATTTACATTTAGCTTTGAAGTCTGCTATGGAAATAAAGCTTGTGTGCTCAAAAGTTTGTCTACTTTTTGTAATTAAACCAGCTTGCCTCCAAAAAAACCCCAAAAAGCTGGTAAATAAAGCAAAAAAAAAAAAAAAAAAAAAAAAAGGAAAGAAAAAAAAGGTACCTCCAATATTTGCCTTCCATATGTTTTTATTTGCTGAAGTTCAAGACCTTGAATTTTTTTAGGATTGCAATACTTCTTCAGGAATGGGTCTTTTGGCTTTGCCTTTAAAAGAAACACACATATCAAGTATCATGCCCAGAAAAGTCAGTATTTGTCTTAGTTCACTTAGCAATTGATGGCAAACACTTCCAAAAAAAAAGCATCTATGGTCATTCCATTCAAGTTGGGGGTAGGGGGAAAACATTACCTTATAAATAAGGTCCTTTAGCGTCCCTTTTTCACTGAACGGTCTAATAACCAGTGCTGATGATTCGTTGGCAGTAGCAAAAGTGATTTTGTAAATATAGGGATGCTACCAAAAGAAGAAACTGTAGGTAAATTTGAGACGATGGATTTTTTAATTCATGTTCAATTCACAATAAGAAAAGATCAGCCTGAATTGTATATTTAAAGTAGTAAATTGGATTTTGTCAGTGACATTGAATAACTCAAGTTATTCAGTCTTAACCTGGAGAAATGCAAAGAAAACTTCACAAAGACATTATTCAATTAACATATAAATTAAAAACAAAAAATCTCCATTTTGGACACTTTCTCACATGCTTAACATCCTTAAAGGGAGACTCCTCTTGGAGTCAAACACCAGGTTTTTAGGCAGAGATGCCTATTGGATTTATAATGTGGCATTTCACAGCAGCTTAAATTGAACAGCCTCCATTGCTACCAAACTAACATCCTCCTGTCTTCAGTCCAAAGAACTGAAAAAATAATGATACTCGTTCCACTGCCTCAGCTACTGCTGCCTGAGAATATCCCAGCTCACAGGTTAGCAATTACACCTAAACAGCACTACCCTAACAGCCTAAAGGTGTTGAGGAGATGAAATAAAAGCTCGTGATCTCACAGTACTGCACAAGAAGAAAAAAAGTCAAATTAACCACAACACTGAATCTCCTGTAATAATGCTGCAGGACTATTATTTGTGTTACCTCATATATATGGGAAATGTAATTAAAAGGTTTGCAAACCTTTAAATGAAAGCAACTCTAAAATTACAAACTATGTCAACTAGGCTACATGGGCTTTTCCAAGACCAGTCCCTGACACACACTTTTGTGCTGGCACAATTTAAAAATCTTCAAGTAATACTCACAGAACAGGAAGAAAGAAGTTTCACAGCATACTGTAAGTCTCTGTCAGACAAGTATTTATCAGGGCCAAGATCAGCCTGAAAATAAACAGGAAAAGAATGGCATCATAATACATGTTGCATTCCACAGAGAAAGTGGGACCAATGTTCTACCCTGGCAAATTAGGACAGATGTCTGAAGGCATATTTTGAAGAGCAAGCAAGGAAATTACACATACAGAATGAAACCTGAAGAGGCTGAAAAAGGCCATGGTTTTACAACACAGTCTGACCATAAATAAATATTACTGCCGCTTTCCTCCCCCAGACCTGACATGCATTACTACCACTGAATGAACTTTGCCAACCCCAAACTGGGGGACTGTGTACATTGGGAACTGATAAGGCACCTTCTTCCTCTGCAGCAGGAAAAACTACCCTCCTCCCACAGGCTTTAGTGACCTCTGCTCTCCAGTGAAGTCTCACAAACAGCTGTGCTCATACAATTAACAGGGCAACACATTTCAGCAAAGGAGCAAAAGCAACCGTTGTTAAAGGAGAAATTCATGTTCCTCACACCTTTAGTTGTCAATATGACTAAAGATCTGACCAAGAAAACCCATGACTGTAAAAAAGATCATCTCACTATTTTCAGTGAGCAAATTTGTATTATGGCCAACAGCCACATCATTACAACTAAAGAATCCTGAGGTGCAGGTTTGGGAGCAAATGACTGAGCACAGAAACTTGCAAACTGGATTTGGCACCAGAGGAAAGAAACACAAGAAGGTCCCACACCACACATCCACCTAGCGGCTTCCAAAGCTCTCTCAAAGCCTGAGCTCTTCAATCTCTCTCCCCGTCACTCACTCATGGTAGTCAAAATCAAACTCAGAGCAAAATTGAGAAAGATTTAAGTATGAAATAAAAGCATAGATACCCAGCTTAACACTAGCCGTTCCTTTGGTTGATTCTTGATTTTCATTAGGAAATATTTCTTACGTATTCGCCAACCTACAAAGAAAGCAAAGAAAAAAGTCAGCAGCAGCTTTAATTAAACTCTGCTAAATCACACAGCTTACAGGAAGGACAAGGTCTGTAAGCAAAGACAGTATTGGAATCTTAGGACAACTCATAGAGTTGGGAAAAAAATCAGACCAGTTTTCATGCACACATGCCCTTCTTACCTATATCTTTTAATGGTTCTACTACTTCCCACTTTGGCTCTGATCGGAAGAACATTGAAACATGCTGTAAGGCAATTTCTGGAAAGAAAAAAGAAGGCAAAGATGGGGAAAAAGAAGAAAAAAATTAAAATGTTTTTACGACACTATCTAATGTAATTATCCACATATGAGGTAAGGTTCAATGCCAGAAGAAATTCAGACTAAAAGTCAGCAAAATCACTTCAAAGGGAAATCAGATAAAAACACAGTTAGAGGGCATTTGCATTTTTAACCTGATAACTCAAATCCAGAGAGAAAACAGAGAAAGCACTGCTTGGAAAATTTAGCTTACCAATCTCCATTCTATCTGTACCGGATCTACATTTCCAAGTCTAAATCACAGCTCAGCTTTCCCACACTAGGTGTACACAACATCAGAACATCAAATGTTTCTGCTATACCTGTAAAAGTGCTTTTATCTCTTTAATGTGCATCTATGTTGCTATTGCTATGTGTAGCTTATGTAAACTAATTTGTTCTGTTTCACTATGTGTTATTTTGCCCTTTTCTGTGCAGGCAGAGGTATTTGTCCAGCTATCATGAGCCTTCATACATTTTGGGGCTGAGGGGGAGGACACCCATCTGGTTATTGAATTCTCCCACAGCTGGGAACACAACTGGTTTATTCATGAAGTGACTTGAGGGGAAATCTCAATGAGAAGTGGAGGGGAGAAAGGGAATCATGCCAACAAGGAATTTTCTCTAACATGGCTTATCTTGGTATAGAAACACAGCAAAAAGGTAAGGATGCACTCATCTCTCTGCATTGTATGTTCTTTCTTTAGAAATATGCTAGAAAAAAAGTGTAATAATCTCATTGCTCCAGTATTTAAGAAGTGACAAATGGATGGTGTCTCCAAAGACCATAAGCAATGACATGTGTGTCACCAACTTCCCAGCAACTTGCAGGAAAAACAATCTTGATGAAAGTGGTCAGAATTAGCACAGAAGTCAAAATGCCTCCTTGAGAATTTATATTGTTTGCTCAGCATTAGCCAGACAAACTGCATCCTTAAAGAGTCACAATAATTTACAACTCCTGCACAGCTTATCAGAAACATCCAGGAAATGTTCTTTGCACTTTGAAGCTGAAGATACAAGAATGTTACATAAAGGGAGAGGAAAAAAAGACAAGTGAAAAGGAAGCAGTGAGTTCCTGCTTCAGTAGGCTCTGCTTTTAAGAAAACAAGCTTTGCATTTTACAAAGAGTTGGTTTGCCTATGAACTAAATTTGTGAAGTGGGTTTCACCAGTAAGAGGAAGTTTTTTTCAGTCTGTAAGACAAATATCTAATGATATCCAATGGCTGAAGCTGAAGTAAGGCAAATTCAAAGAAGAAAAAGTTATGAAGAAACTGATCACTGGGATATCATTTTAAGGAATGCAGTGACTTTCCAGTATTTGTGGGAAGAGGGTGTCTGGCTTATTCTAGCCTTGAAAAAGTACTCAACCTAGCTCAAATAATTAGCTCCAGAAGTCTCACACTCCAAAGCAAGGATAAAAGCTGGACAAGTTAACCATGGTTATTGAACGATTCGGTGTTCAGAGGATGGGCTGTTTTAACAGAACTCAAGGCTGACAAACTTAACTCCACCTTACACTCTAACAAATGATTTCCCAAAACCAACTCTTTTCATTTATTATGAATTGGGAAAAGTAGACGTCACTCTCACCACCCCACCTCCTCCAAGTTCTGTTTATGCAGATCTTGACCCTCTTCACTCCTCTGTGAAATAATTCAAATATTTAGATTTGACAATCCCAGCAGGATTCAAGCACAGAGCTGGAGAAGCATTATCATAAATAATCACATGCACAGTATGATAATTTTGAAGATTGTTCCCCCCATGCTTCAATGTAGATTCTGGCCAGCGTTCACAGAAGATACACAGCACATGCTGATGTCAAACTTTAACACAGTTTTGTATTTCCTACTTACCAGTGTAGTTTACAGAATAGCTGTTTGGGTCCAAGAATTTCTTTACGAGTTCACAGTTAGACAGTATGTGATGGGTAGTAATTACATCCAGATAGGCCTGGAGTCCCTTCTGTCTTTCAGCAATGAATTCACGCTCCATATTTCCAATCAATTTTTTTGGAGGAAGAGGTAGACTTAGAGTTGAGATCTTAAAAAGAGAGGAAAAATTACTAACCTTGCTCTCAAAATGCCTCAATGCCAACTGGCCACCCAGAATGTAAAAGACTCTCAGCAGCAAGCTAGCTACTGGGTAATTCTTTTTGTACTGTGTATGTACAAGCTTTTATATTTTTCCTAAGCGTCGTTATCAGAGTCAGATGACAGCTCGCAACCCACTGTGAAGAGATTAGTAAGTGGAACGACACTGAAAATACAAGAAAACAAATTTCTGCTACTAAGTCACACATTTAAGATCACTACAGGAAACTTTCAAATACTAAATGGCTACAATTTTCAGCCAGATTCTTTCCATGAGGTACCTCTGCTACAGCACAAAAATTATTCACACTTTACCATTTTTTCTGGGTAAGATTTATGCCTTCTTATTTCATCAAGTGCAGATTAGTAACTTTCCTCTGCCTCTGTGTATTTGTAGGTAATGTAAAACCCCTTCTGTTAGTAGGGGTTCTGTAGCTGAAATTACATCTGTAATTTCAAATATGGTGCAGCTTTTCCATTTTATCTTCTGAATTTGTGCCTGTACGTTTTTTAAACATCTATACATCTTTCAACCCAGAAATAGCTGCAATCTATCAGGGGATGTACAGTAATTGTTTTATACTGACATTAAGAGTTCCAAAACTTCAGAAAAAAATCAGAGAAATCCTTCAAAATAGGACAATGAAAAAGATGTACAGACATTCAAAGCCTTGTGTAAGTCAGATCAAAGAGATCATCTTTAGTGTTTATATTCAATTATGTCATGTGAATTGCCAGAATACATTTTTCGTGTTGTTAACACATCGCTGTCCTGCAGATCAAAGCACCTGCCTTGGGTAAGCTGAATCTCCATGGGAGTTATCTTTAAGAATTGTGTGTTGCAGGAATCAATTACACCAGATGCAATAACCTCATTTCTGAAGCAAACAGTTCACCGGGGAGAAGACAGGGGCTTTCGGTGTTTGAACAACTTTCATTTTAACTAGTGGAAAAGGTAATGGATTAGTTCAACAAACTAGGACAGAAGTAGCATTCCCCTTCCTTTCTAACTCCTTCATTTGAACACAGGAGTTGTCCTGTGTTGCTAAAGTTGCTAAAGTTGCTAACTTTAGCACTTCTACTTCTTGTTTTCTGACTGCAAATTATGGACTGAAAAAGAATTACGTCTGAATTACAGAACCTGTTAATAAAAACCAGGAATAAACCCAAAAGCAACTATATATCACTTACAGTCAGTAATTCACCAAATTAGTTTTTACACCAGATGCAAACAGAACTCTCCTTTGGCAGACCACCCTTATTTCAATTCAAAACCGAGTTTCGAACCAAAAACGAAATCCTTTTCTGGTATTACTCATTTAAAAAGCATGTCAAATCATAATCACCTTTACCTTCTTGACCTGACAGCTAGCTACCATAAGAGAGAAACTGACTCTAATTCACATGTTTTCAAACCACTATTAATTTGTTTTAAAACTTATAAATCAGACTTCTGCTATTTTTCGGCAGAAAGTAACATTCAGGCCCAGGTTTTTGAAGCAATCTGCCAAAACACACAGCACAGCACAGCAAGAACACTCCACCACAGAAGAACACCTCACTGAGGGCCTGACCTTGCAAAGACCTCAAATGCTTTCAGACACTACTTGTCAGTGGCCCCAGCTCACCACTGGAGCCAGGATGGGCTTCGCCACGGAAGAACCTGGGAATTAACATTCTTATCTTCAAACCACAGCCCGCTCAGGAATGTCTGTTCAAAAGCTGCAATAAAATGCTTCACAAAAGCCAGATATCTTGCTGTGAATTCCAGTACTTCCAGTACCAGCACTTCACTTGACAAAACAGAAGAGCAGCCACTGATCTCCACTGATCTCTGTCAAATAAGTAAAGAGGAAGAAATGCAGAACTGACTGGAAGAAGCTTTTCAATCCAGTACCACTGAGAGTTCAGGGCATCTCTCTTGAAAATTTCTGATACAGATCAGGGTCACAGGTATACACGTCTCATTATTTTCCAAGGTATTTGGCAGGACTGCATTCCCTAGCCTGGAAAATTTTGAAATTCTCAATACTTCCTATTATTACATAGGTAATAACCAGATTAACAACAGAAAATTTGCATTCCAACTCAACTGCAGCTGTGCTCAAACACAACCACCCGAACGTGGAGAACTTGGGGCTTTACATGCAAAAGAAGCTCCAGCAGTTTTGCCAGCAGATTTTTAGCTTTGAAGGAGGAAGATTAGGGTTTGGTATCTTCTTGGTCCTTGTTTTGGGAGGGTTGTTTTGTTTGGAGTTTTGTTTGTTTAATTTCGATATACACAAGATGAGAGTTTAAAGAGTTTAAAAACATGTCATGGGACCTGAATATTGTGATGGAATATTGTTGCTTAGAGTTTTCAATGGAAACATCTGAGGAGTGCTGCATTGTCTTAATGGATGAGGAAACTTCAGCTCCAGCATCACAAAGAGTAATTTATAAAAAGCTCTAAAACTGTGAGAGAGAAGAGCCACTGGAGGAGAGCAACTGCTAAAGCATACAGCCTGCTAATTTAGCCACCCTCTCATATGCTCCCATTAGAGGTACATTTTGATAATTCTTTTTCATGTTTTCCATTCATTCAAGCAGCTGACATTTTTGTCCTGGATTCTAGTCTCTCATTTCAAATTTCCACTTTGTCCCACTTTGCAATTTGCTGTCAGATGATTTCCTGGACCCCCCACTTTTCTGATTCACCTCTATCTCAGATAGGTAGCCTTTTCTTTCTGAACTCCATCATATAAAACCGATTTGCCTTCACTTTATAGACTTTCCACCTAGGCCTAACTTTGCAGTACCTGTCATTTCTGGATTTTAAGTCTTAAAGGTCCATTGCCTTCTCTACTAAAGCTGCCTCATTTGAAAGGTAAATGAGAAGGCAACAAAGCCTCTTCATGCCTTAACACATTCTACTCCCTCACTGTTAAGAGGAGCTTGTTATAGATGGCGGCAAAGTGAACTCTTCCTTCTTTTTAAAACACTCATACATTTTTTTCTCTGTGATCTCTATCAAAACTATGGTTAAGACCAGAATGACCCCAAGGTACTCTGATGACTAGTACCATCTCAACTCCTTGTGTTCCCCTGGGTTTTTGTCTAATTTTAAATCTTGGATGTCTCTGGAGCAGGAGACACCTCTGTATTGCATTTATTCAGCATATCACAGGGAAGGTTTCTAGGTCATGATAAAAGTTCCTACGTGCTCCAGCACATTCAACAGAATAATTCCACAGGGCAACCATGCTGCATCTGTTGAATTATGACTGATTTGCCCCCACCCACCTGCAGCACAGGAAGCAGTTACAGTGGGCTATCAGAGCACACAAATCAGCACCCTTACAGGGTTTTGCTCACCGTGGCTCATCAAGCAGTTGATTTCATTCGGGAAGGAGGGAACAAGTGGAAGTAGTATTTAGCTCTTGAATTCATGCAACATTTAACAAGCGGAAAATTTTCAAGTCACAAAAATCTATCCTCAAATCATGTTATTCACTTTTTATCTTGTTTGCCCAGTATGGAAATCTCAAGTAATGAGTTTGTCTCCCATAGATGTTAATCACTGCTGCTTCTCCCCTGCTCCCAAACACACTCACATACCCTGCTTTTTCCCACACGAACTAAAAAGAAATAATTGTCCTAAAAAGCAGAAGAAAACACACAGTAAGTCCAGTGTCTGACCAAGGAACACTCCTCAGTGACACAAAAAACCATCACATGAGAAGCAGCATCTGGTAGTGCTTTTAGACGAATATAAATAATGAGACACATAGCACTTCAATGCTGAATTTATAAGGTTGGTATGTGCCTTGGCTTTTTCCAAATCAAAAGGAGGAACAAATAAAAACACATAAAACCGGAACAAGTCACAGGACTAAAGGGAAAGATTCAGTATCTGCCAATTTCCTCTATTTCTATATAAATTGATCCTGCTGATGCTAAAATTCAAGTTTCACAAGAGAAAACTTAAGGGTGAAAAAGTACACATTCAAGTTACATTTGCAATCACAGTCTCTCTTTACAGCTATGTGAATTCTTATTTTTTCTTCACCACAATACATAAAAATATAACAAGACATTTTGAATATATCCTTCTAATGAAATTTTTTATTTATATATGGAGAGTGAAAGTTACCTGCAGGCTGTTATTCAGTAAATCAAAGTCACTATATCGCCTCACAATCTGTAAAATAAAAGACAAAGTTCAGGAAACTAATTACTTTTTCTATTAGCATTTTACTCCTCAAAATCCCATCAGAGAAAAGTAATTCCCCTTTACAATGATCTTCATCTTTCAACAATTTTTGTACAAATGCATAACTGCTGGATCTATGTCACATTGCCAGAGAGCAAAAAAGAGTTTTAATCACAACCCAAGCAGATAGAAAATGCATTTCTAAATATTATCTTAAAACAGTATTTGTGAGCAAAGCTGCCTCCAAACAAGGCATTTTTGCCATTTTAGATGCAAAATTTCATAGTCATCTTCATTATTACTTCTTGGTTTTATTTGTCGTGTATCAGCAGAGCTGTGATTTTAGCACTGAGAAAGGCAAACTGGCATTTCAGATTTTAAAATGATGGTTGTACCAACACACAGTAGAAACACATGACAGGCATTTTTCCTGGAATGTTCAGAATAGCAGCAGACAACATGCCTTCTGTAGCTGGCAGCAATACTGTTTTTCTCTTAGTTTTGACCAAAAGAATTTAAGCACTTCATGTTCTCAATTTCAAATCAACATTTCTCTTTCCAGATCAAATGTTAAAAGCTAGGAAGAGACAATTTTCAAACTCTTCCTAAAAATAGCATCCTGGTTACATGAACCACAGCTTAAGAAATTACCTGCCAACTGTTTTCTGTTGAAACTCCTCTCTGGACACGGATTATGTATTCCTAATAAAAAGAAAAAGTCATTAGAAATGAGAACTAATGAGCTGAAGAAAGTTATTACATACTTCTTCAAATATGACAACTAACATTCAAACCCAGAAAATTCAGATCCAGCACCTTGGGGAAGGTCAGAGCTGGGTTTGCTCACACCCATCCCTAACAGTTGTCTTGCTCTGCTCTCCCAGTGTAGAAGACAAGGAGAGGTCCAGGAGCTTGCACACCTGTGGAGCCCTTGACCAGTTTATTCTAGTTACAGAAAAAGCCAGCAAATGCATAGTCAACACACATCTCTACCCACAACAGCTAAGGAAAACTCTCTCTCCTCACCTCCAGTATCTAACAAGTACCCCCAGGATTTATTGCCTCCACCAGAACAGAGTAAAATGCCAGTGAATACCCACAGCTCCACAATCTCTCATTATTTTTGTACTAGAAAGGTTACCACAAAAGCTTTGGAATATGCTTAGTTGGAAATAATAGAAATCCAAGATGTCACAAACCAAAACACATAACTATTATACTAGAATTAAAGCACCTATTTTCAGGAAGTCAGCCTGACATGCTCCCTCCATATGCTCTCCTCTTACCCATTTGGAATCATAATTACAGCATCTTCCTGGAAAACAAGAGGCCCAAATCCTCACAAATAGCAACATAAATCCACAGAGCTGACTGCAACTCAACCAGTGTAATTATGTTTGGAAACTGTGTGACAGAAATCAATTAAAGGGACACCTGGAAACCCATATTCACCACTAACATGGTGACCATTGCTGCATTGGGAAGTAGGAAGAGGCTACTTCACACACAGACAAAAAATTGCAGCTACTGCTTATTCATCAAGTCTCAAAGGAACATTGGCTGTTTCTCTGAAAAACCACGCCAGTGATGATTCACCACGTGCAGTCATTCATCTTTTCTAGGGTTTTGAAAGAAGCGGAGTTATTGCTCAATCCCTTGCAGCACTTGCTCTTTATCCAGGGATCATCATTTTCTATTGTGCCCCAAGAAAATGCTCCAGGACAGGCAGAAAACAAATTCATTAAACAACCGTCAAAGCATCTCATTGCACACAACCACAGTGGTCAACACAGCTCTTCTGGAGAGCCTCGTGATAAACAACTTGGGGCTCAGAGTTTGTTCTCACAGTAAGATTATATTTTTAAAAATCATATTTGAGCCACAACTATTTTCCCCCACACTTACTCAAGCGTTTTCCCATCCCATCCATAATTGCTTTGGTGCCCTAATGCACTAGTCAAGTCCCTTTTTATGTCACAGGGTTTGCAGCCAGAAAGAGAAGAGCAAACACTCTCCAGGTGTGGTAATTAGTTCTGTCTGTATGGAAAAGGTAAGTCCCCACCACACTCTCTCCATCAGCACTGACTGTAATGAATTATTGTCCAACTCAGCACTACTCTGTCAATACAACTAATGAAAAAGCCTAAATGGTCTTCTAGGTTGACTGAGGGTTTTTTTTCCTGAAAGCTGGTAACGAGATTGAAAGTCAAATAGCAAAAGTAGAAAAGCCAGGATAAGAAATACAATCCCATTCCCAATATCTGCCATGGCTACACATAATCAGCAGACCACAGTATGCTGAGTTCTAGTGAGAAGTTGATACTTCCTATTGCCTCCGTGTGGCAACAAGCTTGTGGGATTATAATTAGCACCACTGATATATGCTTCCCATAGGACCAGAGAAGAGCTTTCAACTCTTCAAGTCTAAATGCACAAAAGCCTTTATTACTCTGCCAAATTCTGTTTTGGTTAGGAAAAGAACCCTGAATTACAACAATCTCCTTCTGAGACAGCCTGATAGTGGGACTGAGACTGTGCCCATAAGAAATAAATGAAAGTGCAAGGAAAATAGAGAGACACACTCAGGATCATTTCTGTTTAGCTGTGTCATCTAATGTAGGAAAATAGAGTGGAAAAGGCTTCAGAAAAGGCTGGTAATTACCAGTTCACTCCGGCCAACAATTTTAGGCATCAACAAACAGGCCCAGGGAGGTCTCGTGCAGAAATTCCCATGGCATCTTTCACTCCTACATGAATAGCTCAGAATCCTTCCTATGACTCAGTTTACCAAATAACTTCAAAGGAGTCCTAACAGCTGCTGGTTGGGAAAGAAAGGTCTCAGTTTGCAGAAGAGAGACAACCTCCCGCTCTGATTCTGCCCACAGGCAGCAAGGTCACTGTCAGCAGGAGCCTCCAACAAGACAGGCCACAAAACCATTCCCAAAACAACCTCCCTGGGTCCCTCCACACAGGTAAGGTTTGTACATCCACTGCTCTCCCTCTCAGTACTGCCAAGCCAGCTCATGACACAACCTTGATATTCCTGCAGCAGTTCAAAACACATTTTTGAAGAAGGCAAGGAAAGCAGTTTTACCTATGGGATCATTTCCTGGCTGCATCAACTGGTCAAAAAAAGAGGAAACTGGTGCTGGGAAGAGGAGGTCGGGAGCAGGGAAAGCTGTATGACCCAAGCTGCACACTGCCATTTCCTAAAATCTTCTTCCTAGTGCTACACAGTTCAGGATAGAGTTTCTGAAAAGGAATATTTTCCAAATAGCCACATGGATCAGTGACAACCACACTGCATTTCTCCAATCTTTTGCCAGTAACGGTTTCACACTCACTGCGTGGGATTAATGTTGTCCTGAACTTACCGATTTTCATGCAGAGCCAAGATTTAGGTATTTTTTCCCCAAAATTCACCAAGATTAGTCCCTGGTATTCCAGCATTTATTAAAACATTAGCATCAGCAGATGCTGCTCAGCAAAATTTTGTTAACATTCCTGGGCGAAAATTGCACAGCAAAGCACTCCAAATGTTTAACAATTGCTCTTTATCACCATTCCTAGTTTTTGAAACAGGAAGCAAACAGGAAGGCTTTTGCAGAGACAAAACAGGAAAAAAAAAGTGGTGAGTTAAGATCTTCTTATAATAAAATGTAGAGTCTCAACAATATTGAGTAATACATTCTGTTTCCCCCAGCAAATAGCCTCTAAATTTCCAGCTCAGGATAGTCAGTCTGTTTTTCAACAGATTTCTGTTTTACATCTGTTTAATCCAACAGACTTGAAAAGCCAACCATTATAAAGATCCAGGTCACCTTCAGGTCACATCAACTAAAAGTTTGAAAGGGCTTTATTTTATAAGCATTAAAGAGAGGAAAGCCTAATTAAGCATGAATACAATCCCTGCTTAAGTAGGCTGGATTGGAGCAATTTCTAGTAAGAAGCTCTTTTAAATGTTTATTTAGAAAATCTCCCATGTGAAAAGTAGCAACAAGATCAGGAAAGCTGCTCAGCCTCAGAGACCTCTCTGTTACAGGGCACAGTATTCATTTGCTATTGCACAACCTGCCATTAAGCCCATCTGAAGTAAGAGCAGCAGCAGTGGTTGGTGTTTCCCTGCTTTTTAAACAATGCAGGTGTGTGTCTGTGTTGCACCATTCACACACTGTATCACTGCTGTAGTAGTGAGTCAGCCATTCAGTAAGTGAAAGCTATGAAGTAGGACAACTGCAGGGAAAAAATAGGACACACATTTACATATAATAAAACTTAGTGAACACAAAAAGCTTGGGAGAGAGATGAGAAATCACAGATTTTCAGTGTTCTGCATCATCGTGGCCTTCACCAGAAAGGCAAATTACTCAGTATTTTCCAGGAAATACTCAGTAGCCAACAAAAATATTCTAATTAGGATTTACTAAAGTATGATATGAAAACTAATATTTTAACTACAATCTTCACAGGAGCTACAAATGCAATACTAATTTAGTAAGCCCACCAGTGGAAACCGTAAGTTTGGAATATTTAAAATTAGGTGTGATGAAAGAGCAATCTTTTGTCAGCTCAGACTGGAGGGGAGGGGGGAGGTAGCCAAGCTTACTGAGTGGGTCCAGTGGAGGAACTGCATTTCTGAAACCTCAAACAAGTGAACTCTAATGGCTCCCCATGTAAAGCCATGTCTAAAAGTAACTTCGCGTTTGTTTTTGTCCAAAGTGAATGCAACCTTGCAAAGACTGAATTCCTTATAAAGATGATGTGAAAAGTCCTTTACAAGCTTTTAAACTAAATCCTACAGTTCTGGAAACATATGGCTCCATTTTTCTCTTCAGAGCAATATATGAAAAATATAAATGTTTCTTCAACGTTTTTCTAATCTAAAAGCTATGAGTGTCAACATTCATCATTGCTTAGGGAAAACTAAAAACTCTGAAAGTATGTTAGGAGAGGGATTTATTTCAGCTGTTCATTTCCAAATGCCTTTAAGACAACAATGTACTGTAGCAACACTGGCTATTTCAGTACTTCAATTTCAAAATATGAAACACATGAAAAAGGAAAATCACTTCAGAAAAGAATCAAGAAATGTTCAGAAGAACATGTACAACCAGTACATGTAGTACAACCAGAACCAGTAGTTCTACTGCTGAAAAGACTTGCAGGTACAGATGTGCAGTTCTTTATAAGGAATATGTCTAGATTATTGTGGAAGAAAATAGCACCCCTACTTTAAGGCTTAGAAAGAAAACCACTTTTAAATAGTGATCACACAGATGAAATACTGCAATATGAAGCAAGTCTAACAGCCAAAATTTATTAAAGCTTTAGTGCTGAAATTGCCTCTGTTGTCAGAACACAACATTTGGCATCAAGATGAGACACTTGCAAATGGCTTAATATATTGGATGTAATTCTGCTCCTATTGAAGTCAAGGAATGCAATGGCAACAAAACAACTTCATTTTCAAAGGGTTGGTACACAGACCTACTAAGGGACTGACTCACGGCTATGGAAAGGTGCCCAACACACCCCTGGAAGTTACACAGTTACTCTCTCTCTGACGCAGTGCTAGTGACTGAAGCATAAAGCAGGAGACAAAATGAAGCTGACAGGGCTTGCTCTTGTAATTTCAAATCTATTAAGTGATGTGCCATTGGAATGCACCTGCAATATGTACTTTTTTGGCTTTCAAAATGAAAAGGACTCCATAAACACCGCACTGTAGAATTAATTGTACATAAAGTGCACATTCCAACAAAATTCAGGCTGCTTGTAACACACTTAACCAGGGAAACAACTTTTGCAAACACAGAAAGGCATCATTTTCATCTCCCAATTATGACTGGAAATAAATACACAGAAAGAAAACCTCAGTGAACAATTTCTTTGTTGCAACATAAAAACATGGAGATTATGTCCCAGCTCAGATGTACTAACTCCGGTAAGAACTTCTGAGCTCTTCTGACTTGAAAATGAAACACGCAGAGCCTGTGAGCCTGAGATATTTTGCAGTTGGTTCCCTAATAATCTAAAAACCCCATTTAGGTGGGGGGGGGTTGACATACTCTTACTAAGCAAAAAAGTGCAAATCCTCAAAAGTACATTTTCAATACTAGCTTTCTTTATCCCTTCTTAGGTTTCTGGAGAATTCAGGTAAGAATGTATTAGTTTCAGGTTTTGTTTTCGGTTTTGTTTTTTTAGTTTCACCTTCAGCCTCAGGAAACAGAAACTCAGCCTCTGCCAAGTACAGCCCTTGATTCAATGCTATGAAGTTTACACTTACCCAGTCTGTTGTACTAAATTTAAATTGACAGAAACTGCTTAGAACAATACACAAGTAAACTATTCATCTGACACAAGCTTTGGTCTTCTGTGTGATATTTTGCCATGTCTACAGAGCTTTTCCTGAAATTCTTCATCTTTTCCTTAGCTGTTTTTTCAGAAGACTGGCTATTTTCAGCATCAACAGAAGGTTTACGTAATTACTAGTTCAGTTGTCATGTTGAAGTTGCACCTAAACTCAGCCTAAGCCATCTTAATTTCAGTGCTTTTAGAAGCTAAGATCTACAGAAAAAAAAACACAAATCCAAGTTTAAAACAACACTTACAACACCAAATAGCATCATAAAATCTTAATACATACTGCTGACAAAAGAACAGAAATTTTATTCATGGCTGCCTTTGCTTTAGAACAGGCCTTGCATGTGCAGACCTAGCTCTCCAAACATTCGTTTGGGATAAAGGATTTTATAGAACTACATCTTTTGAAGATACTGCTTCGAGGTGGGATGAGGAACAAACCTAAAAAGCATTCAGTTAATGACAACCTACTTTCTCATACCTATAATTTAACAAAGTAAAACACAGTCTTAAAACCCCACAAAAACACTTCAACCCTTATTTCTTAGAGGGGCTTCATTTACACACCTCTTCAGACACAAGAATTTACTTGTGTGGCTTATTTTGAATCAGGAAAGTTCAAATCAGGGACAGCATCACCCACCAATAAACAAACTATTCAGACACCAAGGACATAAGATGAAGTATCCAAAATGACAGAATAGCCCACTTACATCAAATAAGAAACCAAGTCTCTGTTAATGGCTTCCTGTATTTTGTTATCCCACACTGGCTCTATATAAACCATCTGTGCTACACACACTTCAAGCCATCTTTCAGCTATCAACAGGGCTTCTGCAGTAAAACAAACAATTACTAATAGATGGATCTTAGAGACAGATTTTAAATCAAAAGGCACAGTGCTCCAGCGTTCTGTTATTAACAAAAGATCAGAAAAAAACAGTAGAGGATTTTTTTCTGCACACCCGTTAGTAACAGAATACAGAGATGAAAGACGGCCGGGAGCAACATTTGCTATCACACTCCCTCAGACAAGACAACACACAAAGAGTCTGGATTGAAAAAGTACTTCCAAGTGATCATTCTAAAAGAATTTTGTGAGTTTTTCTTTTCTAGCCAGGATCATACAAACCAAAGGAAACGACACAAAAAGCTATTGTCATTTGCAGTAACAAAAAAAAAAAATACAATAAAGCATGTTGGAAACAAGTTACCAATGAAACTTAATCTGGTCTGCTAACTGGGGAGTATGAGGAGTTACACAATTTCTCACAGGACTTGGCACACCCACCTCTCAGCTATTGAAACAGGTAAAAAGTACCACACTTAACACCAAATAAACCTCTTTGGTCTTACTTATAAGAAGAGGAGTTGCAACAATTGAGAGCCATAGCCTGTTAGATTCACAAGATCTTCTAGACAATTTCTTACTGGTAACTTCTGTTCAGAGAAAGACTGAAACATTAGCAAGTGTGAGTTCCTCACACAAAATAATAAACCAGTTCTTAGGTGTGAATTATTTATAGGGAGAGTATTTAATAAGACAGTCTGTAAATTAGTTGTATACCCTGTGGCGAACCTGGAGTTATTGTCATTCAGGTTAAGGGTATGCACCAAATGCAAGGAACCAGGAAGAGATCCACAATGCAGGGATCAGAGCTGTGTAAGGGACAGAAGGAAAGAAACCCTCTCTCCATTTAAAGCATGCTTCCCACTAGCGTACCTGCTGCTGAGGTACCTCTGGCCTTCCCTCCAGCATCGCTACTCTCAGCTAAAGCAGGAATCAGAAATGACAGCCAGTTCTCTGATTCACACTACTGCTTGGTCATACCATAAGGAAACCCAGTTTTTAAAGTGGAAAATAACTGCAAACGGGACGTTATGAAATTTAGATTATAAATGCATGCTCAAAGACATTTCTTATGGAAGCAGTATGCATGTGTCCTAGGCATCCCAGAATTAATCTGTGACACCCAAGTCACGGTAGGGCTTGCTCTGCTGAGTGTCACCGCTCCCCACAACAAAGAGGTGGGGCTGGGGGTGCGGGGTCTCTGCAGCTTCACAGCCTCCGCTCAGCCACACGCAGGACCCGGAGGCAAATGCAGCCCATTCACGTGTAACTTCATCACTGCCACCGAAACGCGGCAGCCAGAGCCCATCTCTGCTCCAAAGGCTGCAACGCCCGAGGAAAGCAGAATTACAGCAACTCACAGGGCCTCGCTCGGGGCGGACGCGAGACAGCGCGAACCCCGCACCGGCCGCCCCCGCAGACCCCCGGCCGTCCCTCCCGGGGGTGCTGCCGGCTGCCCCCGGGAACCCCGCGGACAGAGCGGGGGCGAAGGAGCCGGACGACCCTCGGCTCCAGGCTGCGGCGGCACCGCCGCATCCCACCGAGGGGCTCCGGGGCGCTGCATCCCGCGCTGCGGGGTCGCGGCCCCGCTGCCTCCCGCACCGCTCCCCCTCGCCCCCAGCCCACCCCGCACTGCCCCGGCGCACCCCTCGCCTGCCGCCACCCCCGGCCCCGCTGCCGCGGGCTCAGTGCAGGCCCCCGCCCAGCCCCGCTCCCGCCGTGCCCCGGCCCGGCCCCGCGGACCCCGGGCACCCCCCGGCGCCCCCCGTTACCGGCTCCCTCCGTTCCCTCCCCCCGCCCCGGCCGCTCCCGCCTGCCCCCGCGGCCCGGCCTGCCCCGCTCACCGTGTGCGAATGCAGGCTCTGGCTCGCCTCGATCTGCGCTGTCAGCGGCACCGTGTCGTCCAGCAGCACCTTGCCGGCCGGCGGCTTCTCCATGAAGGCCATAGCGGAGCTGGGAGCGGGAGAACCGGCGCCGCCAACCCGCTTCCCGGGGCAGCTCCCGGCGCGGCCGCCGCTGTCAACACGGCAGCGCCACCGCCGCCGCGGGGCCTTAGCGCCGCCGCCCGCCGCTGCCCCCGCCCGCCGCCAGGGGGCGCCGCGGCCGCCGCTCCGCGCTCCGTGAGGGTCCCGCCCCGGGAGCGCGGGACAGGGCGACACGGGGACACGGCCGGGATGGGGACACACGGCCGGGATGGGGACACGGAGCGGTTCTGCCCCGCGGGCAATAACAGGGAAAGGAGCTGGAGGGGAGGCCACGAGTGCAGGCGAGTCGCCCCGCCGCCCAAGCCTTCCGCGCCCGGTGCTCCCGGTAGCACCGACAGCAGCGCCGGGGCGATCAGCCCCGGGACACTGCTGGTCCTCTCCAGAGAGACCGGGGAACTTAGAAGGGCTGGTGCACTCGCTGCTCTTTACCTTTTGGGGTGTTTTTAGTTAATAAAATAATCAGAATATCCCATGTATTTTACTTAATTTCTAGATTTTAGGGTCTGGAGTTGATTTTTGGTGGGGTTTTAGTTTTTGGATTTTCAAAACACAGATTTAAAGTTGTTGACAATTGAGTTCCACAACGTGACCTCGATTGCAGCAGCATAATAAACTTTCTATTTTACTACTCCTTAGTGCTTGGGAATCTACAAGCTGGACAGCTGTCT
Organism: Acanthiza pusilla; assembly: GCA_036630365.1. Taxonomy (NCBI): domain Eukaryota; kingdom Metazoa; phylum Chordata; class Aves; order Passeriformes; family Acanthizidae; genus Acanthiza; species Acanthiza pusilla. The sequence goes on from JAXCHO010000001.1 coordinate 8,975,060, forward strand.
GCATTTCCTCTTGTGACACCATACACAGGAATTACTCTCACTTAAGGTATTGTAAGACTGCAGAGCTGGAGTTTGTCATACACCTGGAGCAGGTGTCATAAACAGGCTCATCTGTCTTGCAGCTTCACATTGAGAGGAAAATGGGCTGTGTTGCTGTGGCTCAGCAGCCAGGCTGGAACAGTAATCCCAACTTCCAAACGACTCCTCCTGCAGTGACCCAGGTCAGGCACAGATCTGACTCATTCTGTTAATAAGACAACTTGCCACCTGGAGAGACAGGTGAACAAGGAGCAGGGTAGTGAGCGGGCCTGCTTTGATAAAGTGCTTTGTCCAGCAAAAGCCAGTGACAGGCAGTGACCTGAGGCAGAAGGAAAGGAAATGGGAAGTGAAGCAGCTCCTACAGACAAGAGATAAGGAAACCTCTTCCTATTTACTGCCTCCAGGTTACAAACAAGCCAAACTCCAAGCTTTGGAAAGAGAAGACATGGAGTCAAACACCTGAAACATTACCCCTCCCTCTGCTCCAGTGTGACTAACACCTGGGGTCAGAGTGCAGTACACTCAGGCAGTGCAGCTGTTTTACCAGTAGTTTTCATCACATGTTGAGGAGAAAATCTCTTTTCATAGGAGACAACCTCTAGGGCTATTTGCAGTCAAAAAAGTTTTAAATACATTTCTGCTGCAGAGAACACGGGGGGAATAACAGACACTTTGCCAGAAAGTCGTATGAGCCACCAACTGAAGGCCTTACTCCTGATGGCCTCAATCATTCCTAAAAGAAGTTAGTGTATAATAATCTTATGCTGGTACTACAATAATTCAACCCAGATGATTTACTAATGAATTTGCCAAAAGTCTACTTTACCAAGGTGCTTTCAGTGGACAAAGGGAAATACATGTTCACACAGCCAAGCAAGGAGAGAGACGCCATATACTTAGTACTCAAATCATCTGCCCTTGCTTGTCTTGCCCTCAGAAGCACAAGTACAGTAAGCCATGACAAAATATTTTTTTTAAAGCCTCCTTCACTCTGCTTCTGGGAGGCAAGTTTCAGGGGAAACAGCAGCTGGAGCTGCCATGGAGATTACAGCATACCTTGCAGTACACCTGTTCTGTTCCACTTGTTAAACACAGCATTGTCCCCTCCCCTGGTGCTTGCTGGCAATACAGCCGCGTTGTACAGAAGGAACAAGTTTTAACTGAACTTCACTGGTGTGGATTGTGATTTTACCAGAAAGGACAGCCTCAGTGTGAGCCCCACCAGTCCAAAGTTCCCACCGTGGCAGCACAAACGCTTGTCTAAATGTGCCACTTTGTCACACTAAGTGCCTAGTTCTGTTGGTTTCACCTTGGCAGCAAAACCTGTCACCGTGAAAAAAGTAAAAGCTCTAAGTTTAATGCAGTTCTAGTAAGATTAAGTTTCTGCACTGTCTTTCAAACATTTTGAAAGTTCTTTTGTTGCAAATTTACCGGGTTAAGTGATGTCCCATAAAAAGACAGAGTCAAAACCAAGTGCACATTGATTCTGGCCTTTATACTGAAGTAGCACATGATGAACACTCTAACTCTCCGGCACCATGACTTTCACCATCCCTTCCATAACAGTTTTTCCACTTTCTCTGACCTGACATGATACAGAAATGTGTGCAATAGAACCCTTCAGTCGTTTCACTTCTGCTGCAGCTGTGACTTCTTCGCCAACATACAAAGGAGCTGGAAACCGGATTTCTTGGGAAAGAAATATACATCCTTGACCAGGCATTTTGGTACCCAGAACTGCAGAAATAAGTCCATTAATCAGAACTCCATGGACAACAGTTCTCCCAAACCTAGACTTCTTTGCAAACTCTTCATTTAAATGCAAAGGATTTGTGTCACCTGTTAAATAAGAAAAAGTAACTACATCATTCTGTGTAAAAGCCTTGCTAAGTTCAGCTTTGTCTCCAACTTCTATATGTAAATTCTGAAGTACAGGGCGTCCAAGCAGTGAGCTGATAAACGTTAGCTTTGTCAAGGCTTTTTGTTGGAAAACCCCTCCAGAAATTCCGTGCCTGAAGAGCTGCAACATTTCCAGGAACTTCTCCTTGATGCAGCCAAACCAACAACCACATTCAGTCCAAGACTAATTCTCTGCTGTTGCCAGATAACGCAAGTAGAAATGGAGATGTCTGGTTTGAGGAAAGAAAAAACAAACAAGAACCAACTAAAGCCTTAAAAAAACCACCAAGTGCACTCAAAGCTGAAAATACTTGAATTTTTCTTCTACCTGAAAGATTAAAAACCGAAACCTATGCCTGAGCGGATTTTTGTCTAGCTGTGGCTTGAGAAACAAAGAATTCTCAGAACCCATTTTATTAAGCAGCATCCTCTCGAAAAAAATAAGCTGGGGAAGTGCACGTTCATACACACATTGTTAAAAATCGTCAGTTGACAGTGATCATTAAAAAGGTAAGAAGTGGACCAAGATGTAGGTCATGAACAACACTTGCCAGAAATTATTTCCTTGCAGATGTATTAATGACATCAGGACTTATCACTAACTGAAACCATAAAGTAATGAGACAGCCACTACTATTACATTGTACAAGATTAATTTTAAGACGAAAACTGCTCAAAAACTGGCCCATGCACCTGCACTGAAAGGCACTTCATTCCCAAACCAAGGTATTTTTGCATCTAGGCCATCTTTCTATGAAAAGGCAGCATGCTCAGGCAGCCAGCCAAACTTAGAGCCAGAGCTGACACCTGGGGTAAGGCACCCAGACCCCACAGGGTTTTACCTGCAGCACACGGAAGGCACACCTCCTGTTCTGATAGAAGCCCAGCAAGGTTAGAGCACTCCAAAGCTTGACAAGGCCACTAAGTAAAAAGAAAACAAAATATATTAATAAAATTTGGAATTTCCTGTTTTCCTGCAGCATAAATATCTCAAATGAAAAACACATTATGCAAAGAGTAACGTAACCTTAACGGAGTTTAACAGCAGGTAATTTCACCACTGAGTTCTAGTAGCAAAACTATGTCTTGAAGGATTATTGCAGTGGCTGCAGTCTCTTGTCTTTGACAGATATATACCGTAACTCAAGCTCACTTTACCAGCCCGGTTCTTGTTCTCTCTTGTGCATTTAAGCTACTTCTTCACCTAAATCACCTGCAGTTGTCTTTATCATTTACAGTAACCATTCTCATCTTTACTATAGAAAAAGATTAAAAGTCACTACTTCAGTAGTGCTTAGTTTCTGTCTTAAAACCATTAAAACCATTCTGGTTTAAAGCAGGAATAACATACTGATACACAAAGTTACCAAGGCTCAATAATTATTTTCTGCATGCCCTATGCAAATATCTGCAAGTTAGGCTTAATTCCTCAAAGACCATTCTTAGCTTAAGAGTTCTGTTTCCTTACGAAAAATACTTTCATGGCATGGAAGCACGTACTGGCTGCACCTTACCTGCTAATAACTCTTAATATGGCAGACAGAGTTTTTTCCTCATATGTTAAAACATCAACAGGCAAAGCTGCTCCAACCTATGAAAAAAAATGTTATTTAGTAAGTACCATCCTATGCTCTTATAGTGGTTTACAAGCAATTTCATACCCAGCATATGACATCATTAAAAGTGTTATAGTTACACTCAAATCTCATGCAAGCGTTTCAGCTACAACATCACTGGATTTTAAACAGCACCTTTTCTCTCGGAGTTCTTTAGAAGCCACTTTTATTTCCACACTACAGCTGGAGAAACACAGACCCAGAGCTGATGTGACCTGCTTAAAGTCACCCAGGAGTAAAGACAGCAAGAACAGTACTCCAGGACTTTCCCATCCACAAAGCTGTTCCCTTACCACAGTTCTCTTTTTAAAGCCTCATACAGTAAAAGCATCAATACCACAAGTTCTAAAAACAGATATCAAAGACCGGTTTGAGATGGAAGAGACCTTGAAGTTCATCCAGTTCCAGCCCCGCTGTCATCGTCAGACATACCTTCCACTAGAGCAGGCTGCTCCAAGCTCCGTCCAACCTGGCCCTGAACACTGCCAGGGATGGCAGAAGCCACCTGACTACGGACACTGAACCGAAACGCACAGCTTCACCAGGAGCAAGCGAGAAAGTGCGCTGGCGAGCAGGTAACCGGGCACCGGAGGGTGAAATACATTCACCCTGCCTCGCCGGCTTCTTCGGCCCCTCTCCCCTCGCTCGGACACTGCTCTGCAGCCAGAGCGGCTGTTCCGGGGGACAACCGCCCGCTCCCGCAAGGCTCCCCCGGCCCAGCCCGGAGCCGCCAGCCGAGCACAGACCCCACTCCCGGTCCCGATCCCGGTCCCACCTCTCCGTGCAGCTCCCTCAGCGCTGTCACCACGAGCTGCTTGAACTGCGCGGCGTTCGGCCGGGCCCCGCCGTCGGGCAGCTCCCTGCGGGAAGCAGAGCACAGGGGGTCAGGACGGGTCTGTCGTGGGCTCGGGGGTCCCGGTTCGCGGTGGGGGGGACAGGGGTGTCGCTCACAGGCGCACGCGCAGATAGTGATGCTCGGCCGCGCGTCGCAGCACGCGGCGCTCGAAGGCGGCCGCCGCCATTCCCCGCCCCGCCGCGCGCGCCCCTGCGCGCCCCCGCGCAGCCAATGGCGGCGGGGGCTGCCCGCCCCCCCTACGGCGGCCGCGCGGGGTCAGTGTCGCCATGGCAACCCGCGGCGCTCCCTGCGCGACACCGCGCCCGGGCCGCGTGTCCCCGGCAGCGAACGCGCCGTGCGCGGCCCCGAGCGCAGCCCTGCCGACGGAGGAAGGCGAGAGCAGCGTTTGGGTCTGAGACGAATCTCCGGGAAGCGGCGGGAACAGATGGTGTTTCCAAGAGCTGCACGCAAGCTTTTAGCTTCACAAAGGCACACACTGAACGCTGCACCACAAACACACTGTACCACAAACGCTGCTGGAGAAGGGCACGCAGAGATGCTCCTTCGCTTCTCCTCCAAAGAAAGGTGTTGGTCCCGAGGCAGTTCCCGGGGAAGATGCTGTCTGGCACCAGGTTACAAACACTGAGGACACGATGCTGCCCCAGCCTCGGTTTTGCCAAGGTCACGCAGCTGAAACAGATTTGAGAAGTGCACAAAACGAGGCTGGGAGCCTCTCTTTGCACCTCCCCAGTCAACAGCTAATTGAGAAGATAAAATAACACAAATTTAGTATCTTTTACCTGATCTAAAGATTGGCGTGAAATGTGTCCTTAACATAGAAACAGAATGATGGAAGTACATTTGCTTCGCTGAAATAATTAAACATTATCCTCAGCAAAAGAACTTCACAGCATCTTCCTTCTTTTACCAGAAGGTTTATCCAGGAATTATCATCGACCCCAGCAGGGTAACACTGCAGTAGCCCAATGTCCATGAGACATGCCTGAGTCAAGGCCCAGCTCTCAGGACACATTTGCCTGCACCTTCACACTGCTCATTCTGCGCAAAGGTCCTGGATTAGCCCAGAGCTTTCTCATGCTTAGCACCACAATCCACCTGAACTCTGCTCCTGGGCTGACTTAAAAACAGTACATAAACCACCAAACATTCAGATATAGAACTTCAGCAAAAGCAAATATCATTTCACATGTACTGAAGTAATTTTCAGAGTGTTAGTTAGGTTAAATAAAAGGCAGCTTGCCACATAAAATTCAGTAGCTGGAAGTGTAGGCTAATGAGCTATTCAGGAATACTGTGTTTCTCCTGGGAACTGAGAACCCGTTTTTGCAATGCTCAATGAATCAGTTCTATGATAATTTGGCAGACTTACCAGAGCAGCCAGTTTTATTGGGACCAACAATACCCACGGAAGTTGGTATTAAGATATTAATAAAATTTTATCACTAAGCAGCAAAACTTGGAGGTCAGGTGCTGTATAAAATCTCTTTTGGTTATTGCAGGAGGGCAAGCGCTGCTCTCCGTGAGGCTCTGGCAAGAGGAACTCGGGCATTCCAGGTATATTCCGGGAGCTGCTGTAAGGCTGGGGGTTGTGTCAGCTGCAGCGAGTCAATAACGAGCACACACAGGACTGTACAGGAAGGCTGGACACAACAGGTCAGTTTTTTATTAACCAAAAGTGAAGCTGAACCCCAGAGTGGTTTAACTTGTTAAAACCATATGTTTATATGGCAGATATTTTTCTTTCATGTTCGACACTACAGTGCAAGAATCAAACTTCGCAGCTGTTCATCCTTTGAGAATCAAGTAGTAAAAATAAAATTAATTAAAATAAGGGTCCCTCAATGAATCAATTAAAAAAAAACATTTAACTCAAAAGAACAGACCCATTTTAAGAACTGTCTTATCAAATTCTCCCAAGTGAAAGACCTTTAAAAGCACTTGGAGCCTTGAGGTAGCAACTTTATGCAGAATTTAATTCCCCTCCTGCCCCACAGAGGAAAATTAGTAGCGCATTATTAGCTCCAGTCAGCTAAGCTGCGTTGAGTGTCTCCTGTGAGGTGACTTTCTCTTGCCTCTTGAAATAGCAGTGTAGTGCTGCGGAGTGCCAGGAGGAAATCCACAGGGAAGGCCTCTTGAAATAAAATTTATGGTTTGAAAAAAGTTAAAATGATCAGCAACGACTGTAACAACAAAAATTATCTGAAGTGAGAAAACCCAACGTGTTTGTATTTTGGCAAGACTAGTTTACAAATACATGTCAAGAACAAGAGTCTGCTTTCAGCCAATGGAAAAGAAAGAATGGAAGTGACATTCAAAGGGGTTTCGGGGGTTTTTTGCCCTCTGTGCAAAATTGCACTTTGTTTTTAAAGTTTTAAGTTTTGCACTTTTGTTTCTAAAAAGAGACCACTTCTGCCCTTTTTTGTTCTTTTACGTTGTCAAACCTGTGCTGTGACATTAGAAATACCAAGTGCCAGGATATTTAACCACTGAAAGCTCCTCTCACTGAATTCACAACAATCACAAGCAGGGAATCACAAGCAGATGTGTCTTCCTCTAAGCATCGAAGACATGATCCTCTGTGCCCACTTTGCTGCTGAGTTCTTTTATTAAAAACTAAATCTCTCTCTAGTGCCAATTTCAGAGACTCCATGGCAGACTTACTGAACACTGAGCGGTAACAGAACACCTGGGCTTATTTTCTACAACAACTGCAATGCACAGAGTGCAAAGGAATGAGCTGAGATACAGGGATGGGGCAGATGGTCACAAACTGTACTCGCTCCCTGGATTCGGTATCAGCACTCACACATGGCCCAACTTTGCTCACTGCTGGTGCTCTAACCAGATTCCTGGCAATATTGAGTATCTTACTAAAGCTTCTTTCACTACCTTCATGCTCCAAAAACTGTACAAACGTCGGTTAAACCAGACCAAACTAATCAGGCACATTGCACATTATAGCTCTTAAGTGGATGAGCCTTCTTAGCAGCTCGTTCTCTTTCAGCTCAAGGTCATCTGCCTCTCTACACAACGGAATGATGCTGCACGGACCCTGGACGCAGGATGGCATTGCCCAGAATGCCATTGCTCCAGAGAGCCCAGAGAAAGGGAAAACTTGAAATAGCTTGTTCTTGTTCACATGGGATCCCAATCTTGATTTTATATTCTCATCTTTTCCTTTGACTTTCAGAAGCCATCAAATCCTGCCTTCCAGGCAGAAATATCTCAAGAATCTGACATCAGCCTTGCCTGGTTTTGGTTAAGCTTCAGAACTGCCCGTGTTGCCTGTGCTGAGGTTACAGTCCTGTCCTGCACAAAACCAAAGGCATTAAGAACCAGAATCTCTCTGTAAGGCAGCCCAACCTGCCAGGCTCCTCTGGATAAAGGAGAGGATGTTCTGCCTGGGAGCAACAAAGGCCAGCTGGTGATTATTCACAGCAAGTTTCTCTTTAGTTCACATGACAGTGTAGGCAGCACAGAAACTCAGGCTCCTTCAGGGACCAGTTAATGTCTGGTTCACAGGACAGTCATGAACTGGCTTCAGAAACACTCTTTGTCATGGAGCTCAAAGTATCTTAAAGTTGTATCTGCTGTCACTGCAAGGAGCTGATGAGTGGATTTTTTTTTTCCTTTTTTTTTTCTTTTTTTGGTTGGTTTGGTTTGGGTTTTGTTTGGTTCTTTTAATTCTGTGATGAAAACAATTATTTTTGTCTTTGGTGTTAAACCTTGGAAGCATGAGTGAAAAGTACCTGCTGCCTCTTTGGCTGTAATTTATGACAAAGAAACAGCCCGGAAAAGCAAGGGAAATTCACTGTTCTAAAATACATGCAGTTAGAACAGCCACTAGACATCACAACCAGGACTTTAATAATATGGAAACACCAAGTTCAGTGGTGTCCATTACAAATCATTTGCATTATATAAAAATATGACTGCAATTACAGTAACTGGACAACAGCCATTCAGATTTATCAACCTTCCATCTTACTCATATTGCAGGAAATGGGAGGAGCTCATCCATTTAGGGGGAAAAAAGTGTCCAGAAATCAACTTAGAGTTGCTGCTAAGCATCTCGTGCCTTAGAGAAATGTCCACTGTGATAACTAAAAGCAGGAATTCAAGATTAGCATCCTTCCATTCTTGCTCACATGGCCATGAATAAAAAGAGCAGGTTTTGTTACACTAGTATTCACAATTAAAATTTTATAACCCCACAAAACGCCAGTATGTTTTGCATGAGCTGTGGAAGAATGCAAATTCAAAGTGTCACTAGATTTATTACCTCCAAATTCAATGTCTTAGTATATATATTCTGTTCGTACACCATAAAAATGTCCTTCTTATGGTCTGATTCTTATTTAGATAATACTCTGATAAAATCTCAGCCATATGCCAATTAAGGTCCTTAAAGCTATAGAAACAGAATCTACCTAATATGCTGCAAATTTAACAGGTATTTTAGATAAACATCATTAGCTTAGTTATCACCTAAACCAAAAAGACTCCTCAAACACACCAACTGCGTAGTTAGCAAAGACATTTGCTTTACAAAGTCAAATGCTGCCAACTTTTGAAAAGTTTAGCAAATCAACATGGTATTTGGAAGCATCCAAGTGTCTAATGAAGTTAAAATACTGTGAAATGTTAGGACTGGGGGAAGCTCCTGTAAACAAGTACAGAAGTAGTCTTCATTTAAATTACAAAACATTCACCTCCTTAAAAAGCTTTAAAACTGACCCAGTCAACAACTGTGCCCTGGGAAATGTAGCAGTATAAAGGATTTCTGTAAGCAAGAGAAGGTCATATATTGTGATCTCACCACCATAAAATGTACTCAGTGTCAGGAACAAGGAGTAAATTTGGGGAGATGACAATTATGACACCTTCAGGCCATTTGATCTGAACCACTGCACTTTGTTGGACAGCATAGAGTAAACCAATTTTCTTTGCTGCTCAGAAAACACTTAAAATACATTTTCTGCATCTGGTTGCTAAGCAGACTCTCCCATGTTCCCTGCTCGGTTTACTTGGTTTAAAGAGCTCTTGATATATTACCTGCTGCTTTCAGCAGGTGGACCAAAACTTCAGTGCCATCTTATTCACTGGCTCCATTGATACTTTAACTTCAAACCCAGATGCTACAGTTAAAAGCGAATTTGACATTGTGTAAGGAAAGCATCAGATGAAGGTAATCAGCCCATAAAAGGCTTGTATTTGACAGGCTGCCTCTGCAGAACAGGCAGCCTCCCACTACAGAATCTGACGGGACAATTTATCCCAACAGTAACACCCAGAAGGAAGGAGGCTTCTATATCTTGCACACTTTGGGTTTCGTATCAGGCACTTGAACTGTTGGACAGACGCCATTCTGAACCAAGTAAGTGAACATAGGGTTAGAATCATCTTTAATCTAGGTCTAATAATGAAGTATCAGCAGCAAAGTGGAGGCAGGGAGTGAGCAATCCATCTGTGCTGAGACTTGTTTATGGTTTCTAAAATGCCCAAGAAAACAGCAGCAGTAACTGTTCCGTAGTGTCCGTTGTCCTTGTGAGTTGTGTTGCTGATAGGAGGCTTTTCTGTGTCTTGAACTAAGAAGGCATTGAGGTACCCTGTGCCTAATTCCCTGGATCCATCAGGTCCATGCTAGAGCCAAACATTGCCACCAGTTGCTCCTCATAATGTGTTATATTCCTCTTCATAATGTCCATGCAGGGTCCAAGCAACCTCTCAAATGCTTGCACATCCATGACTGTAATGGAACAGAGGTGAAAACAAGATTGTTTGTCAAAAAGGATACCAAGCACAAATCTGGTTTTTGAACTCAGAACACACACCTCCAGTTCAACCCACTCAGGGCTGAGGCTTCAACAGAAGCCACAGAAACAGAAATCATGTTTCTGATTTCCCTCTGTCCTGCTATTTGGAGAAACAAGATTAATGAAATACAAATCTGATCTAAAGGATAAATACAGAAGCCAAATACACCCCATTGTGTGGCATTAGAAGCCTGAAGGCTATGTGTGACAAGCTGTAGACAGGAAGCTGATGCCAGAGAGTACAAGCCACACACACAGAAAATAGAGAATATGCCATGAGGAAGCAGCAGTGCCTCTCCAGCTTCCACTTGGAGCTCCCCTCCAGCCTATGCTCCTGGCTTCTGCAATCTGACTGCCAGTTACCAAAAAGCTGCTGGGATTTGCATGGCTGCTCACTCAGGCACAGTCCATGAGACAAGCAAAGAACAGAAAAGGATGTATGGAAACACAGACCATCTGCTTACCTAAACATTTGACCTCCCCAACAGCATAGGCAGAGGCTGCTCTGGGTTTGTTGGTAACAAGTGCAAGCTCTCCAAAATACTGCCCTCTGTGACACCGGGCAATCTCCACTTCTTGATTAGCTTCTTTACTCGTCATAGTCTGTCAAACAGTGCAGTTTCGTTATTTGTACACAGTTCTGTCCTTGGACAAGGCTGCAGAAAATCCCAGATACTTTACACATGTACAACAGCTCACTGGTTTTGGGCCTTCAACCTAGTGACTCCCAAGTCATGGTGGAACACCTCAATACCATGTCCAATTGCAAGTTTGGTAAGAAAAATTTGTGCCAGCCCACAGGTTTTGAGACTGGCAGGTATTTACTGCTGCAGCTTTGGGAACTGCTGTTACATAGCCTAACGCAGGCTTTATCATGCACCACATGCTGCTCCCCTGGCTGTACAGAGATCTGTTCAAATGCCAACGTCTAGTATGTCACCAGAGATAACAGACCCCACATTTTGTAATGTGTAGTCTTCTGTAAGCATGGAAGAAAAGTTTCACCTCCACCCTTAAGGCCAGGGACAGTCTATCAGGTTAGTGTGCAGAGCAGCAGATAGAAGCAAAAAACCTTTGTACTTTAGCAAAGTGATTTCTGGCTGTTTCAGAACAGGTATGGGAGTTTACAACCTCCGTCACATGAATAATGATGATCAACATCATAAAATAGTATCTTAAAATAACTCAAGGTGGGCTTTTTCACATCTCTTGTATTAATTAGTCAAATCAGGGATTGATTAATACAAAGCCTAATCACTCAATTTGAACTCACCTTGCTTTTAATCAAGATTTTTACTTCTCCAGATTCTACAATGTAAAAACAGTCTGCTTTATCACCCTGTGAAGAAGAAAAGGTAAAATAAATTCTTTTTTACTTGACTATGAAAGTATGTATAAATGGTATTAATGCGTTCACTTTGAACTAGGCCTTCTGCAGAAATCTGCTACAATTGACAAACACTCAGATTCTTAACATTAAAAGGTGGCTGGTTGGGTAATATACCAGAAGAGCCCACACAGAAAGAGCTGTTAGTGCACATCACTCAGCGAGAGGGCAGGAGGAAAGGAAAACACAAAGGAGATTAATGATATATAGCAAAATCACTTAAATGCAAATCTTCTGATCCTGATGGAAGCAGGCAAAAGTCAGTGAAACTAAGTAGGACCTAGAATTTTCAGAAGCAAATTTCAATAAAAGGGATTTAACAACTGTGTTTCTTTCAGCAGGAAGGTTCTATTAAAGTCTCCATGGCCCTGCTTGAGCAGAGGGGTTGGACAAGGTGACTTCCAGAGGTCCCTTCCAACCTCAACAATTCTCTCATCCTGTGAGAGGCTCTAGAACATTTTTCCCATCTCTCTCAATGTCATCATGTTTCAAATCTTCAAGTGATCCCATTTTACATCTGCTCTGGAGAGCTTCACCAGCACTTTATAATTCTAAAGTTTTATCTGTGACAGAGAGGACTTTCCCTCTCTATATTTGCCCCTGTGTGCCTGGCATACAGGGCTGAAGTCCAAGCAGAGATCAGGTATGTGCCTCCTGCTACAAACCAAAAGCAAATGGACTAAAGGCTTCAGGGAGACTGGAAAAGGAACTGATACGGGAATGGGAGCAGCTCAGCAGAAAAACCTGAAACAATGTGAGGAGAGAGAGAGAAATCTAACATTAAATCAACTGGTCAAGGAGATTATGAATGTGATGGGAAGGATGGAGAAAAATGAGTGTAACTTGAGTAGGAAACATGGGCTGGGAGAATATGATGTGAGATTTAAACACTCAGTTTCAGAAGATATTTGGCCTTTAGCTAAGCTTCCTGGGGATGGTTGTAAGCCATCCAGTGCAAACTTTTCATTCACCATTGCCATCCATCACAGCATGAACTAATGCTCTATGCTAACTTCTGAAAGAGCAACTATGAAAGAATACTTTATTCTTAAAAAGAATGGAAACAAACTGAGTGGGAGACATCCTCATAATACTACTAACAATTTTCAAGTGCTTTAAAGCTTACTGCCCTTAACTGAAGGGTCAAATTCCAGAAAGGTAATTAAAATGTTAAATTACTCACAAAAGAAAAGGGATTCCTGGTATTGATGCAACTGCTGTAATGTAAGAATTATCACATCTTTTCCAAGCACAGAATTTCATCGTCTCTAGCACTGTACTACCATCACCCAGACCAATCCAAACTATTAATCCTCCTTTCAGGGATAATTACATCCTTGTCCTTAATTCAGTTATTACAAAAGATTAAAACCAACTGTGTAATTGGATCGCTGATGGTATGAATTCCCAGTTTTGAGACTGATTTATAAGCTCTGATTTTGCTGAGAGTTCAGTTTTCTCAGGGTCTTAAGCAACCAGAGTTTCAACTTACAAAATTGAGGGTATTTTTGGAGTGATGTAATTTGACAGTTATCAGCAAGCCAGTTTCCTATATTGAGTTATCTGACATTCAAGGTAATTAAGATCAATTATTCAAGACACTATCAAGGAGTCGTATTCTGTCTATAAAACAAGAACAACGTTGTAACCAAAAACCTGCAATTTCAGGTAAACCTTTCTTGCATTAACTTCTAGTTGAACTAGAGCACTTTTACAACACAGCAACCCACAGCTAAACTTGATGCAAAACCCAGTATTTTGTCAGTAATAGTGTTTCAAAAAGTTATTTGTGTCACAGCCAAAAAAAAATCACACAGCTTAAGCCTGAGTTCATCCTGCTTCATGTTCCACCACCCTGGCCTTGATCTACTGCAGCAGACAAAACATTCACCAACCACCAAAGGATGTCAACTGAAGCCAGACCACACCACTGAAATACCTCAGGAAAGCACAAGGAAAAACAGTGGCTTCAATTAACCCTGATAGTTTCTTAGAGCTAGTGACTCCTTGTTTAATTTGGTCACAGGGGCCTAGGAGTAGTCTAGCTGGGGGCTTTCATGGAAAACTGCATAGAGAGACATTTAATCTCAGCTTTTGAAGGCACACTGATCTTGAATCCTTGCAAAGATCATTTACAAAACATAGGTAAGAGAAGAAATACCCAGAAGCCATAGCAACAAAATAAATTTGCAGCAAAATACATACTGCCCATTACCAAAATACTCAACAAGAGGTTAAATAAATTTGAAGTATTAAAAGAATAAGTGCCCAGTTGGTCCAAGTAATAGAATTCTGCAAGCCAATTCCAAAGAGAAAAAAAGAAGGAGAGAAAGGAGAATGATAAAGAGAAGTTTAGATTTCAAGTACCTGAGAAATTATACGTTCCCCATCTTGATACACCTTCTCTCCTATAACATCCACTATCTTCATTCGCTCTGATGCCTGGAACAAAGAAGAAAATTAAAAATAACAATCAGTTAGTTCACCTCTATGAACTGTCTTGAATCTCTATGACCCCTCCTGAAATGAACAGGCATTCACTAGACACACAAACACACAATTTATAAATATAGCCCCAAAATGACATTGTCATAGTACTGCAACGCAGGTCTCAAGACCACCATAATCAACAGGAAACAAGATTGTCTAGTGTCCCATCCCTGAGCTTTTCTTACCTCTCAAGCTAAAAATGTATCTGATTTGGCTGGTTTAGAGCAAAGTGGAGGGGGGAAAATCACTTCCTTTAAGATTCAGTTGAAATTTGAAGAAAATACTCTGAAAAAATATTATAAACTTCCTAAGAACAAACTTTAATGAAAAATACCAGCAGCATATTTTAATCACTATATACTTGAACATGTGTGTGGAGAGATGTTGTGTCCAAGAACTTATTCCTAGAGTGAAGAGGAAGGTGACATGACAAGGACAAGGGCTGTGAGCTGGCCCTGCAGTGGGATGCCCAGCAGCAAGGGCAGGAGGCACCACCTGGCATGCCAGGAAACATGCCTGAGTCTTCACAAACAGGAAGGGAGAAATAAGAGTTATCTCCAGTGTTTCCCCACCACCCATTTAGAATCGCACAAAACAATTTCATTGCTTCAGAGCAGCGCAAAAATCATACCAAGAAAGGAAGAAAATCCTACAGTTAAAATTCAGCAGATGATTCAGTTGTAATCAATCCATTCATTCCCCAAATGCACCTTCATCTTGCCTATGTTTGAGAAATCAAATTCTGGTCCGTGCGTGATTCAACTGCAATGTGTCATGCAAAAAGCCATCCAGTGCTAATGAGTTATTTTTCTGTATCTTTAAATGTTTGAGTCATTTCTGTGCTCAAAAAAAGTCACATTGATGGAACCAGTTTAAGCCAGGCACCAAGAGAGAAGGTGTTGTGTAATTTACCCCTTCCACAGCTAAAACATATGTCCACAGTAATACATAGTAGAGGTTGTTGTTGTTCACACCTAATGATACTTTCCAATTTTATAATCTTCTCCCAAGGGGATTAAGAGCTCAAATAGTAAAGATTAATGCTGGAAAACATTTTGTATGGTAAGAAAACAAAGACAAGTTGTATCATGGTTTAAGGCAAAGACAGACACATACTAATGCCAAAGCACGTTGTCCAGCTCCAAAAACCCACTGATGATACAGGGTGAATCAACAGAAGTGACAATTTCCACATTGTTCCTAAAGCCAGACATCACATACCCCAACAGGACACCTGCCACTGTGTTCCCAGCTAGCAGCACTTCCCTTTAGCAGTTTAATTCCTGAGTATCACTTAAGCTTAAAGCAAGACATACTACAGCCCACACCTATGTCTCAAATTTAAAATCTTCTTGGCTGATAAAGGCCAAATACTTCAGTGATTGTATCCTTACTTCAGCATCACACCCTCAAAGGAAACCACAGCCCTGAGTTCCAATCGACACTTTGATACCTGTTCCCTGATATACATATAAGTGGTTTTTTGTTTTGGGGGGGGGGGGGTGTGTTCATGTAAAGAACTTTGAAAAAAATCACACTGAGATAAAAATCAGCAAATCGCTTACTGTGAATAAAGGAAACTGGGGGGGAAAAAAAAAAACAAAGCCAATTCAACAAATGCAAATTAAGCTGGGTAGTAAATATGATACCAAAGCAGCACTTAATATTTCATTCTAAGCAAAAATGACAGATTTCTGATATAGCAGAAACCCTGACTGGAGCTACTGCTAATGCAAGAATTTGATGTAGAGGTCTCTGAGATGTTTTACCTCCAAGGATTTAAGAAGGGGCACAGACTCAATAAATAATTCATATGTCTTCCTCTTCTTTGCGTTGTTTTTCAGTATAATTCTTCTGAACGTCACTCGATCCTGCAAGAAACAGCACAGAGAAATACATTATTCCTCTTCACTGAAATGCTCCCTGTTTAAAGAACTGACAAACACGAACAAGTATTTACAGCAAACGCTGGGGTTGAGAAGGCAGCTGCTAAAGTGATACCATATCCACCACAACAGTGACTGCAACAGCTCCTGGGAGAGTACTTCTGGCAATAACTAACTGAAAAACAGGGAGCTCTAAGACCTGATCCTTCTCAGATAACCATCTAGGAACTCGGTTTTTATTCTATCTTATACTCTTTTTCTTGAGTTTGGGGGTTTTGTTTGTCTGTTTATTAATATATCTTTCATGTTTCTGCATTCGATGAAGAAGTTTTGCTCTTCCTGCTGAGGCCAGTGAAAACTGGCATTTCCAGCACTTGTTAAGGTCAGTTCAGAACTAAGTCTGAACTGGATTCTTCTCTACTTGAGTCAAAGATTTCAAAAGCTGGAGATTTATACTGGTCTCAAACAGGCCAGGAACAGAATATCAAACAGCAGCACTCTTGCTCACTCCACCTTCTCAGATCCGAGAACCAGCTTCTGGAAGGATCACTTCCTAAGCGCCCGCTGTCCGCGTGTTCCGTAAGGAAAAACACCTCGGCGTGTTTGTGAAAACCAAATTTGGGGCAAAATCCCCTCCGGCCCCGCCGCGCCCGCGCTGCGCCCCACGGCCACAGGGCGGCGCTGCGGGCCCGGCTGCGGGGCCCGGCCGGGCCCGAGGCTCGGAGCGCCGCGTCCCAGCGGGAGCGGCTCCAGTCCCGCAGGCCAAGGCTGCTTCGGACACGGAAACACCGACCCGACAGCCCCGGGACAGCCCCACCGAGCGGCACGGACAGCCGAACGGGATGGGCGCCTGCCCACAGGGTGCTTCTCTTAGCGTTTGCCCCGTTTGGATCCGCACTGAATCGCCAACAGAGCCAGAGCTGCAGCTCGCCTTGCACAGGTGCGGCCCGTAAGTGTGAAAATCAAAACGTCAGAGGAAAGGAGCAGAAATTTCGTTACGGAAATAATAAAAAAAAGAAGCCACAATTAGCAGAAGCCTCCAAAGGCCTGGGAGCCATTCCTCTGGTTCCCAAAACCATCAGCTGGTACACAGGCAGCAACAGCTTAAGGTGAAGAGGTATTTTCAAGTACATGGACATTTTTAAGAAATGCAGGCTGCAAATACTTGAAACCTGAAACAAGGACAAACAGAGGTGATACTAGTGGCACATTAAAGTTGAAGGATGAGGAAGATGAAAGGCAGGGTGGTACTACTGATATCCAAAGGAGAACAAGAGATGGTAAAGCATAAGGGATTTTTCTGCTTTTAAAGGAATTCTACAGTGGTTAAAGTCGCTTCAAATTTTCATGTTTGGAGAAAGGCACAGAAACGGTGGGGGAATTGCAAAAGCATAAAAAAATCAGCAGTCACCTGCTTGAGAGTATCAGTGAGGGAGGAGAAGCAGCAGTATTTGAGCAAGAAAGGCAGAGCCATGAAGGCAGCATGTGTGATCATGAGGTTTCCCCCAGACACATTCAGCAGCAAAGGCTGAGGACATTTCCCAGCTCCAGAAGGGCCCCACTGTGATAACTGTTTTGTGCCTGAGCCTTCCAGATTTCTGTTGGCCTAAGCCTGCAATGCAGCAGGAGTAATCCACATTTCCCAAACGGCAGATAACCAAAGAGCTTTAGCAATGCCTTTCTGCAGACTAATAAAAATATATTTAAATTACGTCAGGGACAAAATAGTACAATAAAACACGACAACAAACAGAATAACTGGAAGAAATAACTGAAATTTGAGAGGAAAATGCAGCCTTAGTTAGTAAAATGTTCACAGGACACAATTAGCAAAAGGTCCCTGTTCACCTACACCTTGCTAATTAATTGAACATAATCACAGAAAAACTAAATCCAAAATTAACCCAATTTGTGCAGTTCTTCTCAACGGCAATCTGGAACAAAGAATCATCTTCTCATTTTCTTTCTTTTATGAATGAGCTCAGTTTGCAGCTAGCTGCTTTGTTCTGTCTTCTCCCAGAAATGAGATTCTGACATTACTCCCTGGTTGATTTACCAAACTCTTTTCTTTCAGCTCACAAAGAAAAGGGAAGTCAGATCTCCCAGCGAGCGCTGAGATTGCATAAACAGCCATGTTGTAGCAGCTTATCAGTCCTACAATCAAGGTCACAACACACGGCCAACCCCCAGCGATAGCTGCCGAGGAGCCCGGGGCACACAGACAGCACACACCACTTGTGGCTTCAAAGGCTCCGTTGATCGCACAATCCACTTATTAATGCGAACCCGCGCAGATGAGTAAGAGAGCATTGGGAAAATAACCCCATCCAAACAGCGCAGAGAAAAGAACTAAAAAAGGAAAGTAATGGCTACAGCTTCATATTCAGCACTGCTGGGTTAGAGACAAAGCAACACCATCCTTTAGCTTGGTATCCCATAGGTCATGCTGACCCGAGAACCTCTTCCAAGGTAACAGAAAGGGGCCAAAAACATCATGACAGTTTATTGTGAAGGAGAACAAAGCTCTGGGCAGTTTTCTGACCTCCTCAAATTACCAACATCCTCAAGAAGATATTTAACACCTTCCCATTCCCTTAAAGGAGACAAAATGGTAGGAAGGTGAGTTGAAAATAAAGAACGTTTAGATATTGTTTCCCCCTCCCACAAAAAAGTGCATTAATGCCTCCACTGTCCTCTGCAGGATGAAAACAAAACCAGGAGGGCTTTCTCCCCCCCCACCAAAACCCACAATTACAGTAAATGTAAAACTACAAAGGGACAGATAGAACTAGTGATACTGTTTTTACAGACAAGTTGTTCTAGAAAGTCAGCCAAAAAGATCTGCACAATGGATCTATCATGCCAGGAGATGAGATAATAGATCCTGATAAAAGAGCTCTGAGCAGAGGAGCCATATCAAGAGAAGCTCTGGACACAGTGAGTTACTGCTTAAAGTATTATGCATATGAAAGCAACTTCCTTTCCTTACCAGTCCCCAAAGGGCTCCTTCTGTTGTGGCAACAATGGTGGCAGCTCTAGGAGTGTTGTACATCAATGCCAGCTCCCCAAAACTGCCGTGATTATCATAGCGGCCCACGCAGCGAGACTGGTTGTCTTTTGCTACAACAATATCGTACAATCCTCTGGAAAACAACGGAATAAACACTTTTTATTAGACAACATTCCAGTACAAATCTTGAAAACAGCTTTTTGCTGTTTTACAAATAGTCCTTTTATTGCTGTGCGAGATAGAACTTCTTGAGCTTTCCAACTGCCTGATTCTTGGCTGCTTCTATCTACATTATTTTCACAATAATTGTCTCTTAAAGCATTTCACTCCTGATAGATAAGGGCAGGATCTACTTGGTTTCCTCTGCACAGTATTTTGACATTGCTGTTCTGGCCAGGGTGAGAAGTAATTTTATCATCTTTAACAGTGACATTTGACAGCATGTGTGAGGCCTCTTTAGAGTGACTCAGATCTATCTCTACCCATTTTCTCAGTGACAGCATTCCTGCAGGACCTTTGGGACACACTCAATCCAACTGCTCACCTGCTCCTATGCGTGTGTCTCAACTCCAGCTTCAGGGTATGTGTATATCATAACCCCAAGATGCTCTAAACCCATTGACTTCTAGCCAAGATCTCTGAACAGATTAAGAGGACACCAGAAATCTCCTTGCACTTTGTCATACCAAGCTGTAACCTCTTAAAACTGGAAAGGCCTCCCTCACCCTGTTCTCCATGAGGCACACTTACTACATTATAATGAAGGTAAGAGAACACTATTCCAGAATGCGCAACAAATCAAAAGATTACTCTGATAAAGATGCAGGTACAAGTACAGCAAGTCAGAAGTCATGACACAAATCTGCATCAAACTGCACCACAAGAACCACCTATGAAGAAAAACGCCGTGCACAGAAAAGTAGTCCTTTAAAAGTCAAACAAGGGTCTCTAACACCTTCAGGACTGCCATGCTTGGGACACTTCACAAAATGCATCATGCCCAGGAGAAAAGCAGGTAGGGAAGCAGCTTTAAGCCGTTGAATACATATATAATTTTCCTGATGAGTTTAGATCTCTGTCAGAAGAAATGGTATTATATCCCAGAATATCACTACACACACAAGAAGAAAAGAAATGACCAGAAATGGTACTAAATGAGGAAAGAAGGCAGAAGAGACTGCATAACAATCTTACCAGACACCTCTTTACTGCTTACTCACACCTAGGAGAATAAGAAACCAGCTACATATGAAAAATAAACTAGAAAAGGGTTAGTGATGATGGAAAGTGTTACTAACTTTTGTAAGGTCTGCTACCTATTTAATGATTCTCTGAGAGGCACCAGAGGCAACAAACTTCAGAGTTGTTTTTTGATCTGGAAGAGCCAGATGTGAACACCTTAAACAAAACAACGTTTTCCCGTCCTTGAGCCTGAAAGTCACTTACTAGTGCCATTTACTTCCAAATAACTATAGCCACGTAACCTTCAGCCAAGCATACAGCTGTCTTTGGCCCAAGGACTAAAGTGGTGAGGCAACACTGGGTGACCTTGGCTCAGCTTTATTGAGAAAACTGTTGTTGAGCTGTGAGACAGTCCATGAGCTAAAGCCCTGCAAGATAAGAAGAATAAAAACAGACCGAAGTGTAATTGTTGAGATGGTAATCGTTACGAGCCCAAGGACTCAAGTGAAAAGTACTGACATGAAAAAATATAAAACCCTGAGGCAGAAAAAGCAAAAAAGCAGAAGAGGGCAGCTCAGCAAGACTGTGGATCAGCCTGTTCCAAGAGGCAGCAGGGGCCAATGCTGCCCCTCCTGAGTGATGACTGCTCCATCTGCACAGACCCAGCAGGTGTCTCCTCAGCAGCGATGAGCAGCCCACGTTCAGCCATGCAACACATCCCTCTGAGCTCTCCCCTCCGTGCACAGGGCACTGAGCACCTGCTGCATCCTCAGGTTGCACCTGCCCTGCCTGCTGCCCCTCTGTGCATGGTAAAAGACACTCAGATACGAGCACTCTGGTGAGGAAGTATTGCAAGTAGAAGACTTTGGGGGAAAAAAAGGCCTGTGCCAGAACACAAAGTCACTGTTCATTTAGACAGAAAGAAACTAATCCTCAGGCATATTTAGGCATTAATTGGAGTAACAAGCCATGCCTACTGATGAAAGAGCCAGAGTCCTCTGAATTTGCACTTGCAAACAAGTGGAAATATTGTCGTTTTCCATAGGGATCAGTATTCTGCTATTCTTTTGCATGAAAAAATACAGAGGGTGGGGAGGTGGAGCAAGACTGGAAAGGAAGAGAGGACTGAAAATTCCTAACTGCAGAAGTTATTTCTAATAACCAAAGAGCCAACAAAAGAGTTGCAGCCGAGTTACTGTTCACAGGCTGCTATGGTGTCATTAGACACCACCAAGTTTAATTTCCTTCACTGTACAGCCTTTCAGCCACATACTTTTAACTTGGGAGTAAAACAAAACAAAAACTTAAAAGCCTGAAAACTTCCAACACAACTCTCTCTTGACAGAAAAAACCTGTTGTGGAATAACATTACATCTGTAGAACAGACCATAAAAGCATTTACTTGAATATCTAAGATAAGATTCCATTTCACTTCTTCATTTTAGGTTAAAACTCATAGCAGAGAGCTTTTAATGACCAACAGGTTAAGAGCCTTCCACAGAAACACATCAAGATAGGCTGATGGTATCTAACATTCTTGAGAGGCTCCCAAACTGACTGTAAGTTTCCTCAAGATTAGGAACCACTGCTCTGCATGGATCTCACCTTTGCAGAGCTGTTGGCTCTGGCTCCCACAAGTTCTGATCTGCAGTACTCTTATCTGTAACAGCCTGATCTCCACGGTGATTGTGGCAGGAAGAGGAATTTATCCTGCCTAGCCAAAGACATGGGATTAGATTGAGGGAGAGCAGCTGAGGAAGATAAGAGTGTAGAAATGGGGCACCAGTTTAGGCTAATGGGTTGACATGGTAGAGGATGATGGAACGGGCAAAGGCTCAGAATATATTCAAGGCAGCCTTATGTTCTGTAATTTCACTCATCAGAAAGATTTCTAAAAAGAAATCCTTAAAATGAACAAGAATCATTTCAAACGAACCATTTCTAACCTATAAATTCTTTTGCAAATTCCTTAAACACAGCATAAGTAACAATTCAAAAGGCAACAACCTGTCTTGAAGAACTGCTTTGAAAGCATTTCATACAATATTAATGGTGCCATTATTTCAGTGATAAGCAAGATAACAGTGCATCAAAAAAGCAGTTTGCTAAGATCAGGTTCCAACAGACATTTATAAATCACTCAGTAATATTCTGTTTAATGTAACAGTTTTGCAGGAGGCAATAAATTCATGTTCTTAATTACTCTTTAGATATAGTTATTCACAGTAACAGATTTTTTCCAAAAGATACTCAAAATGTCCATGTACCTATGTACATGCATCTATTATATGCCTGTTGCATATATACATGATCCCCAAAATTATGATTCTTGCTTGATACAAGAAATTCCAAAATGGTACCTTAAACTCTGCAAATACAAATCAGGACCAACAGAGGCAGAGCAACCCCAGCTCTCTCTGAAGCCAGTCTTCAACACTAATTGGATGAAGTCCAGCTTGTTCCATGACAGCCACTACCATGGATTTTCATTTCCTATATTCTCCTTCCTGAAAATAATCTCCTATCCCTTCCCTTACCACAGGGCTACTTTTGCTGCTTTTTGCCCTCCTTTCTTCAGAAAAGAATATAAATTGGTCTAGAAACAACATATAATATTGCTGTTTTTAAGCTGTGCTTATGCTGATGGGCACAAAAACTAAATAGAACAAATAATTTTCCTTCAGGAGCTGTCCTGTAGTAAACATTCCCTGCCATTTCTAAGAAGCTGAAAAGAAACATCCTCTACATTTCACAGGCACAGCTGCTTACCGCTCAATGACATAGAAGTTATCTCCATCATCACCTTGGTCAATCACATGTTCCTGAGGTTTCACTTTCCTCTCAAACATGGCATCAAGGACCTGAGACAGCTGCTCCTAGAAAACAAACAGGAGGGGGGAAGAAACCAACTCTCAGAAAATACACCTTTCATTAATGCTGGACAAGGGTGAGTTCATATCACTTGGTCTGGATAGTGAACTGCAACATGCACCACACTTTTCTAGGTTTGACTATACAAAAATGCAAGTAATGCTGATATTACATGTTGATTTCCACTAGCACCTCACTCCTTTCCAGCTTATTAATATAAGTTCAATAATGCAGAGAACCAGACTTCTAGCACAGAACAGCCATTATCTCAAATTTATGTCCAAATGGCTCAATTTTCACAAACCATTTCAGTGCCAAAGCAAACACACACATTTGGTATAATCTGACACAGCTTCACTGCAATGGACACACATCAATTCTTATCAACAGTGCATGTATTTCATTGTATGTATGTCCAGAAACTGCACCATAATCTATTAGTAAATTATCTGTACTGTCATCATCTAAGAGCCCCAGTCATGATCAAGACTGTACCGAACAAGACTCTACACAGACTTATTTCTCTAGATAGTCTGTGTCTTAGAGAAGCTGCAGTTCTAGCCCCAGATGAGACAGGACAGGTAGAGATGTGGAGCCCACACAGAAAATGGGATAATGCTGGTCTGCACAGCAGGCTACAGCTGATTTCCCTGATGATCACAACTAAACCTCCTTTTCCTGCAGCACAGCCAGGGATGCTGTGAAAGCCAAGAAAGATAACACCATATAAATGCCTTGCCTTGATGCTGACCTGCTTTACCATCTTTGCTATTCCCAAGCCCATTAACAATATACTTTCGCTGCATTTTCAATGACCAGATGTTCAAAGTTGAAGATGTAGATCACAGCTGAGTTTCTAAAAATACACTGCACGAACACGCAAGCCAGTCTTCATGCTGCTCATATACTTGAAATATTTACTGCACTCCTGAAGTTGGGAATTATCATTGCAGCATCTCTAGGCACCACTACATTGAAAATATTCCTTATCTTTTCAATAGAATCCTATTTTTGTGTCTTAAAAAACTGTCTGGACTTCTAGATCGTATTAACCATACATACAAAAAATTAACTCCATTTAAGATTTCTTTAAAATGTTATTACCTGATCTAGGTTTTTGAAGAGCAGGATATCTTTACATGCTTCCTGCAGTCTGCATCGCTGTTCATCAGTTTTTGGATGAACAACCTTTAAAACAAAGTAAAACAGAACAGTCGTGACAACAAAGAAATATGATTACAGACTAAACCTTCACTTTAGCATGAAAAAGCAGAACAATTTAAGTGTCAAAAGTATACAGTCCTTTTTCACTGTTTGCATAAACAGTATTTATAGATAAACATACAATGCAAGACTGAACGACACATAAGAAAAATATTATGCTGACAATTAATGCGAAAAATAACAGTCAAAAAGACAAGAAAGAAGAAGATGCCTTTTCCATTCCATTCCCTTCCCTTCTAACACAGCTACAGCCACAGACAAAGCTGGACCATATGAAACAGAGGACGAAGTGAACAGTTTTCTTCCTAAACTCTGGTTTTATCAGTCCCAGTATACCTACTGTTGGCAAACAGGTGATTAATAACATATATGATACATATGACCACCCAAAAAGAAGTTATTGAAGAAGTGTGGTTTTTTCTAACAAAATCACTAAAAAAAAACTTTGTTCTTTGAGATATTTTGTTACTTCTTTCCATTTTTAAACATCTCATTAGGCTAAAGGAATCAATATTCACTGTATCATAAAAATCATTATATATATGTGTTTGTTAGCAGCTAATTATGAAAATATATTGTAAAACATTAACTGATATTCACCACATTAACATTTTTTATTTCTAGAATAACAAGGATTCAAAAAACCAGTTATATCAGTAGACATTTCTAAAATGTTATTGTCCAAAATTAAGCAGGTCTCAGATCCTTGTTTTAAAAGAAAACAGAGTATTGAATCAGCAGTCAAGAAAATTAAGAATTTTTGTGGAATAAATATGTCCAAGTTTACAAACATTTGGATAACCAGGCACACTCACAGTCTTTTTTCTAATAGCATATAAAAATTATTTATGAGGTATATTTATGAAGTATCTGTTCTTTTTAAGGAGAAGTTAAATTAGACTTAGATTTTCATTGCAGAAGGGTAAGCATCCTTGCAATGGAATCTGGAAAGGAACACCAGAAGTCTAGGGAGAAAACACTGATTCTTACCAACCAGGCTACAAGATTTGCTCACACAAAATCATCTCTAAAGAAATACAATTACAGTATCTGGATTTGCAATTCCTAGAAATTCCCAACTTTCACGAACAAGAGAAAAAACAAGTGGCCACAGACTTTAAAATATTTCAACCAAGCATTTGTCCTACTCAGGCAGAACTGCTCTGAGAAGAAAGACAGAAAAAAGCATGTGAGGAATTTTAAGCACCCATGAAGAAACAGCTGTGGTAAAGCTTAACTAATTCTTCTCAACAGCATCAGTGATCTAGGAATTGCCTCAACAAGCCTTTAAGATAATTAAGAAAGGAAAATAGCCAAAATTTTGAAGATGTTAGACTTAAGCACAGCTCTTGAGTCCTTTGAAGTAAAGTTATATCAAAGCTGTAGTGACTAAAAAAAAACTCCATGAGACAAAGTGGGTCTAAATTTCCAAGCAATGTGACTTTGCCAGTGTCACCACGCCATGCTCAGCATGAAAAGCACAAGTGGTAAGAAAAGGCAATGTACATCTGCCTGTCAGTCTGTAGAGAGAACCATGCATGGAGTGATTCCTTCACTCTTACCCTTTGTTCTGTATCTTCTTCCTCTTCATCTGGATTGAAAGCTTCAGCACAAACTTGGAAGAAAAAGAGAGAGGAAATCAGTAAAAAGAAGTAATTACATGAGGACAGCGAATAAATCAGTTTAAATACCTTTCTTCTATTTTCCTACAGGAAAAACAAAATCACTTTTGATTTTGTCATTATAGTGTCAGAGGCTTAAATCCTGTCTGTTCTCTGAGCAGGCACAGCATGGCTGTTCTCAGACTCTGATGTAAAAAGTCTGTAACTTAAAATAGTAAATAATCTTGCTAGCAAGTTACTCTAAAGCATGGACACAGATTTCATTTCAACTGGTATCAAAGCATAACAATCTCCATTCAGACTCATTTACAAGCATCTTCCCTAAAATGCAGGGCAAAAATACTGCAGCTACAGTGCTTTGTTCTTTGCAGTGCAATGTACAGAGCAAAATACACTGAAAAAAAGGAGCACAGGAGGGATGAGGCACTTGCTCCACCTCAGCTCTGATTTGCAAGTGAGTATCTGTATTTTGTTCCGTTTTTTGATACAGAGAAACCATGTTTTCAAAGAAATTAACCTGGGAAATGAACAATCAGCTTCACCAGAGTATAGTTTATGACAAAATAATATTTAGTCCCCACACAGGACCCCCACATGTTCTTTTATCTTACCATGTTTTAACCAAATTAATGTCAACTGGTGATGTAAAACCAACTCTAAAATTTACACAAAGTGATTTTTTCAAAAAGGATGAGAACAGTTGTAGAAAACCACACACTACAGTGCACTGGGACAAGGCTCTGCCAAACTACAGGATCAGTTGGAAGAAAGGCAATAATGCAGAGCTGCTGAAATTTCAAACTGTTCTTGTTCAGTTTTAGTTCTTCAGAAAAGGCTTATCTTCAGTTATCTTAACATTTACACTATTACATAGTTTTACAGTACTAAACACAGACACTTTGGCTGCCAATAGCCAACAGTTCTAGCACAGTTTTTCTTATTATTTCATGGATATTTGCAGTTCTTGCATGTTGAAGTGATCTGCACATTCTAACCACCTGTACAGATAGTCAGGGAGAGTGTGTGTCAGTCCTGTTTTCATCTAACTGTGCTCTTACTTTAATAAGGGTGGTCTCACTTCTGAGGTTATAGATTACTTATAAAATTTTACAAGGAAACATAGACAAGCATTTTCCTTTGTACTTTATCCAGCGTCCTGACAATACTGAAGACTTGGCGGAATGCCCAGAAGCTCACTGCAATGACATCTAACCGCTGAATGGACTAAGAAAGTATAAATAAAAATAAGCAGATTAAAAAAAAAAATCCCGAAAGTCTAGAATTCAGCAACTTGTAAATAATTCGAAAATGCACACAGGCCTATTGACCCTGTCATCGTGCACTCAACAGGACTATAAAAATGCAAAACTCTAGCATAATTTACTAGGAAATATTTGCTTTGTTTTGTGTGTCTTGTTTTTTTATTTGGGTTTGGCTTTTTTTTTCCTACCTAAAAGATACAGGTCTTTCCTAGGAAATTGAATTTTAATTCCTTTTTTTCCTGGAGAGACTGAGGAGACTCGAATACAACAACAACCATTCCACTTATCAAACCACAATGTAAAAACCCAATCCTATAATCATTAAGCATCAGGCATTTAGAGAGTAATTACTGCTCATACAATAAACCCATTTAATAATACAGAAACAGTGTATTGACAGTGCACCTACCACACACATGCTTTTAGTTTAACAGAGCCACCCACACTTAGGATAGATACTTTACAAAGGATAAATTGCATTCTTCCCCAGCTGAAAAAAAGTATAGTCCATGCCAGAGTCCAAAGATGACTGGATTACGGGAAGGTGGATGCCTACCAAGCTGCAGAACTTGAACTGATAGGCTGATCCACTTAATATGCAAAACAAAGGCACTAACAAAGAGAACATTATTAGCATTTTGGTGTGAAAGCTTTCCTCCTCCTTCCATTTTACTGTAAAGATCAAAGTCTATTGTGAAAGCTTCGGATTTTCTAATAAGGAACAGTTACTAAGAAGAAAGGCTCCTTGGTTTAAACAGTATGGTGAAAGTGGAGATAATAAACTCTCATTTTTTACAACCAGTGTCTCTTATGAGTAACTGGAGTCCCATTCTCTATTAAGCACAATACTACACACTATAAATGCACTTCTGTATGTTTCTGAAAGTACCTGATGTATAAGCACATTCAAGACATGTATCTACGAATTCAGAGATCACTGTACTTCAATATATCGTTTTATCATTCAGACTTTAGTAGTAAGCTGCAAATTTGATTTTGTTCCCACTTCAGCTTCAGGGAAGCTATTGCTAAAAAATGCTTTGTAATTCCGGAAATTCTCTTCAAGATTTCCTTGGGAAAACAAGTTTTAGTACCACAGCTAAAACTAGAGTATCAGAGCAAGACCTCATCTTAAAACATGCATCAAAGCAACACAATTGTCTATAACTTCAGTATGAAATGGCTTTGGTTAAGGTTTGCACATGTAGGTTTCCCCTATTTCATCTTATCCAGTAAGGATGAAAACAGTTCCCAAAGCCCACCAAGGATACAGACTAGGACTTAGTGCCCTTCCCTTACATATGGAAATCACTTCTGTAATGCCCATGAATGGGCACCACAGAAATACAACAAAAATGTGGCAAAAATACCACTTCTTCCCATGCTGTCACATAGCATGCCTTCCCATTATACTTTTCATTCTTCAACCTCCTGCTGGGATTTTTTTTTCTGTGGAAAAGAGTAATGCAGACGTTTTGACTTCAACTTTGGACAGCTCTGATTGGCAGGACTCTATTTACTTGCAGGCAGAGCTCTAACACTTAATGCAACATATCTGTTGTGGGATGGTTAAAAAAGGGGAGAGACAAAATTATTAGTTCTAATCTCAAGCTTAAATTAATATTGTGATATGCTGGAAACCCAACAGAAAGCTTTTCAGCCTACTCATAACAACCAACAGCATTTTCCAAATACTTTAAAACATGACTAATGCAAAGAAAAAGCAAACATTACATCAAATCCATCCCATATTTTAGGTTGCAATATACCCAGTTTTCCTTTCCATTATTTCTAACTGGTAAATCACTTGTGGAAGTCTGTACTGTGGAACATATGACATGCCAATACTTGTGTGTCAGTCTTATCTTCAGAATGTTTCATGTTATCTGTGCTGCTTTGCTATTCTGGCTGCAAAGGACCCCCATAACTACCCTACCCTCTGCCAATCCCTGTCAGAAATCTAGGGAATTTCAGGACTCTTGAAGGTTATTCATTTGTGCATTAGCCAGTCCCAATGAAAAAACATTTGATCTTTCATCTTCATAGAGTGAAAACGTCCTTGACCCTTTATTTAATATTTGACTGAATTCACGTATTAACTATTTCAGTGTCCCAACAAAACAGACACTCGGAGGCAAGCTTATTCTCACAAGATTTTCCTGAAGAAAAGTGTTGTTCTTCAGACTCATTGAAATGGCAGTGGGAAGGGATCTCTCCCTGAAGGTCATCCAGCCCAACCTACCCCTCCAAGGGGAGCTATTTGGAATGCTGATTGTGGCTGACCTGGAAACCTCCCAGGGCGAAGATTGCACATCTCTGCTAACCTGCTCCACCACCCTCCTGGGGAAGAAGTTTTCTGAATGTGCAACCTAAAGCTCACCAGTATCTTCATGTAATTTGAAGTGACTTCTGAAATCACACCTTGCCTAGGTGAGATTTTTCAGTGCAACTCTGCCCTTGAGCAAGTGCTGAGCATGAATCCATCAGTGGAAGTTACACACCAGGGTGACACATCTACAGCTCTATCAGCACACATCATGCAGACCAAGCTTCTTTCCAAATCCACCCATACATAGCTCAAATAGCTTTGGTACATAAAAAACAGTTTTCAGTTTTATGAAGCTTTGAGATAAAAAGAAATTCAGGCTTTTCTCCGACCATCTACATTTAGTCTCTCTTAGCTTCTGCAGCTTCTACAGAGAGTTTAGCTTTCTCTCATGCTGCACCTTCTTTGGCTTTCAAGAACATCTGTTAACACTTCTGAAGGCTCAGAAATGATACAGCTCCATCACTGCTTTGTTATGCAGGTGACAGCATCTGAAAGCAACCAAGATCTTTGTAGCTGCAGCATTGACATCAGCAGTGGATGGGTGAGGGGGAAGCAAGGGGTGGGGAGAGAATGAGAAGTAGCAAGACAAGTTTGCCAGTACAAACACCACCTTTGCTTATGCAAGTTTTAATCGCTCTCAAGATAATATTGTTCTGCAAAATATAAGTTTTGTCAAGATCAAAGTCCTTGCACTCTATGCAAATCTGTATGCAAATAATAGTTGAGCATTTAGCTCTGGCAAGCAAATACAGCCTCTAAGAGAAATGCACACCATCCCTGTCCCTGAGAGATCACTGTTTTTTTCAAAATAGCAGCCAAGAGGCTGAGGCCCGAAGACCTTCAGACACACACAAAAGAAGGAAATTAAAGTTCTATGTTTTATGTAAGGTGAATGCATTATTAATATTTCTATTGCTATTGAAACAACTAGCAAATAAATGCCCTGTCATACCCTCTTTTCAATTTCAGATGCCACCTTCTGTGCTGCAGAATGAAATCCAATTCACCCTTACAAGGATGCATCACCTCCAATTAATCCTATCAGACCCATTAATAAAAATCCACCCAGAGCAGTATATGTACAACGACTTTTCCAATTATTTATTCACATGAGTAATCTTAAACTTAAATGTTTAAGGCAGTGCCCTTTGCATCTGAGTTTGTCAAAGCTTCAAACATTTTTTAAGTCTGTCTCTCAAGAGACAGATGCATAGCCTCTTCTGGGAGCACTATGCCAGCTGGAAAGG
Organism: Acanthiza pusilla; assembly: GCA_036630365.1. Classification (NCBI taxonomy): domain Eukaryota; kingdom Metazoa; phylum Chordata; class Aves; order Passeriformes; family Acanthizidae; genus Acanthiza; species Acanthiza pusilla. The sequence goes on from JAXCHO010000001.1 coordinate 9,005,796, forward strand.
TGACCACTTCCAGTGGCTTGTCATTCCCTCTGACAGCTGAGTTGCACTTCAAAACGATGCAGTCAGATGAATTAGGAAGCTTAAACAGCACTTATACATAGGTCTTTGCTGGCACAGCTAAACGTGATTTTCCACACTTGGGAAACAACGTCAAGTTTCCTTTCACTTCTGTTCCTGGTTAGCTCAGAACTTTGTGGTTTAGAAATTGCACTTTGTTTCTCAAGTGAAAGATCTCACCATGTCAAAGCAGACGACAGATTCATACCTCGATCCAGCAAGTGGGAAACAGAACCTGCACCCATTTGCACCACCTGAACTGTTCTCACATTTATGACAGTTGGGAAGAAAAGCAACACTGAAACCCAAAGAACAGTTAACATGCAGGAAAATCAGCTGTTTTAGCCTTCACTTTGCTAATGAGAACTGACTGAAATCAAGTGTAAATTTTTTGTTAAAACCAACGTTGTTGCATCAGCCCAAAATTTAGATCTTGGGTCTTTAAAGACTGGTCTTTCACTTTATATGCCACACAGCAATCTCCAAAAGCAGGATAGCTCACAACAGTACCACCTCCTCACTTCATTCTTAATTCTCATAGAGGCGTAACTGAGATACAATTTACAATGACCAGAGCTTGAGCAAACAACACCCCCACAAACCTTTGTCAAATACCAAAGCAGAATATTCAAACATGCAACCACTTGCATGGTCATGTACATCAAATCAAGTGTAAGATTTTTTCAGTGGAGAAATATTTAGAAATCATTCGTTTCAGGAGAAAAGGAAAAGAATGCATTTTTAGTCCTTGAAACAGCTTCCAATGTAATTTAAAGTTATAAGGAAATTAAAATAAAATCAAGTTGGTTCTTCACAGAGGTTCTTCTGTGTTACAGATTAACTACAAAGATACAAAGGCTCTCAGTATGGCTGTGCCAAACCAGCTCTGTCCAGTCAGGATTACAGGTTCAGGCACACTCCACGCTTGGTCCCAAAGCCTGCTCAAACTGGAAAGCTGCACAGATCACTCTGTCAGGCAAAGAACCCTAGGAGGCTGATGAAGCCTGTAAGGCCCTAAAACCCTGCACTGTTTCCCCCAGCTCCGCAAAAAGCCACTATTGCCTCTCCTGCACAACAGGTTGAACTGTTCACTCAGCTCTACCCAAAGCCTTACAGCCCAGAACCAACTTGAAAATGCCCATCTCTGATGTGGACATTACCTCTGCTCTTCCAGGCCCATTACTATAATAGAGCAGCAGCACTGAAGCCCCAGGCAGAGCTTGGAGGGACCCCACTCTAGTTCACTTGGATAAACAAGAGAAGTGCATGATGTGTTACAGTGCTTGCTAACCTTGCCTTTACAAATCTTTGATAACCATGTTCTCACCGTGATTATGTATTTTCCAATAACATTATCTAGATCAGACTTCTCCAGCTTGTTCTCTTTCCATCAAGAGAGAAATGCAACAGTTCCGGTGACAATGGTTTGTGACAAAACTGTAACACCATTGTCACACACTCCTACTTCATACTACTTTTCAGTAACGAGTTCAGAACAGACTGCACAATCAATTATAAATGCCACCTTTTATGATAATGGGGTTTTTTTCTTTGCAGGAAATCCAACTTTACATGCACAGACACCTTTATTCCCAAGATGCCTAAGTACAGGCAACATAATTATGACATTTAAAATTATGACAATTGGTTGACAATTATTTTCATATGTACATTTGTTTTATATATTCTGAATAATGCAGTTTTCAAATATTCTTGTTACATTCATATAGATTTTTAAAAAATCTGGTTTTAAGTGTTTCCTTAAAACGCTTTATCATCAGATGTACAGTAAAACAATTGAGACAATGCCTTACAGCAGAACAGTCATTAAAATAATTTTTTTTCCTACTACAGAAAGATTTGGCAAACTATTTAAAATTACATTTCCCTAGGGGCAAACAAGAACTTTCATGATGAAAGAACTAGAATAATAAACGGAAAGTAAATAATCACAGTCTCTTTTAGATTCGTATCTTTACACAGACACAATGAAAGCATTACATGCAGACAATACTGCTTCAACTAGATTTTAAAGACAAGGATAAAGCACTTTTAACATGATACAATGTACTCCTACTTAATTATTATTCCTAGGTAGGTTTTGTTCAGGATTGGTGTTTTGTTTTGTTTAACTCCTTCTGCAACCTGCAGGATGGCCTGAAAACCACCCCCTGGTTAACTGACCTAGGGACACAGCACCACACAAAACACAGACCAAAGGCTCCACAGCACCCCAGGAATCTGTTCCAGGGATCTGCTAGGGAAAGACATTCCCTATCGAACTAAGAGGCAAATTGTTGGGGGTCTTACTGAACCGCAACAAAACTTCAGAAGACAATCCTCAGCCTCTATATCTTTATTTAAATCCTCCTCCTACTCAGGAGCAATTAAAACACAAAATTTGTGCCAATGCAGGACTGAAGACAGAATTCTTCTAAGCACTTCTCCTACCTCTTTGGCAAAACCAGATCAACATGACATTTGCCTTTTTATTTCCTTCTTCTTTTTTTTAAATTAAACCAACAGCTGTCTATCATTGTATTTGCTCCATGTAGTTGCCTATTTAATTATATCAATGCACAACTTTTACTCAATGCCCTTATGTATGAGTTATGCCAAACGTTTTAGCTTATCCTTCCATTCTGCATGCTCACACATTGAAGGGTCATACTGTCTCACCTCACTGAAGCCAGGTGCTGCAGGAAAATAACAAGAAATTCATGAGGCTATAATTCCTAGACTGTAATTTCTGATTATTTGAAAACTTACAATTACCAGAGGGCTTACAATGAAAGCACTCTGGGGATAAAATAGAGCACTCTGCAAGAAGCCTCCCTCCTGTACACCTGGAAGAGCCAAGGGACAATATTTCCTGATTTCACAGAATCACCTGCTAGCAACACCACGACTGGAGCTCCTGCACTTTGGGCTTCCATGTCTCAAATCACAGTGAGACAGCCCAGCATCCCATCAGACACTGGTGTGCTCTAGGACTTGCAGTAAGAGGTGAGTCTTCATGAAAATTAAAACAACAAAAATGCTTCCACCACGGTAGAGGACTAACAAAAACAAGTTTTCCATGGGACTGATCATGGGGGTTCACAGCTCTGACATGTTAACATCCAAACCCAAAATACTGCCATTTCAATAAACAGTAATTTACAATTTGCTACTTCTGTTTCTTATTCCCTTTACTACACTGAAACAGAAATCTAAACAGGTAGCAGGGTATTTTGGAGTTACATTATTCCATGTGTTGAAGCCTGGTAAATTCAAATGGAGCAAGCTTTATTCTTGCAAGTTCAGAAATCAGAAGACTGAAATGGATAAACATGCTGCTGACCTTGTTCAAGCCTTCTAAGAGAGCCTTACTGATGAGATAGTCATCCATAAAAAAGGTCTCCTGGAAAACATGATGCTACTACTATTTCAGAGCACCCAGATTCACAATTGTAGAAGTAAACCTTCTGCTTTAATGATCTTCTGGTTTAGCCCATCACACAATCTTAACACGTTTCCGAATGTGTTACGTAAGCAAGGCAGATAAAACCAGAAATTCAGTACCAATAGTTAGTGTTTATGTGCCTGAAACAGTGATACTTTCAGTTAGAAACAGCACAGAGAATGTTCATTTTACATTCAGTTTACATCAGAACAGCACAAGTTCCAAGAAATGGTTCAAATATATACCTTCCTTCAAAAAAGGCATGTAGCTTACAGGCTTTTAGTTGCAAACTGTACATAGAAGAGAGAATTTAACCGAGGAATAAAACAGGAAAAGTGTTTTTCTAGTCTAGAAATAAGAAATTTTCTTTCAGTTTACAGATCAAGGCATTTTTTGGTGTTATACTTGTAATTCTGCCATATGAATTGCTAAACCTGCAGTAAGGCAAATAATATTTTAAAAGAACCTCCATCATCTTGAAAGAAGTGCAGTGAGCACTTTTTGTCCCATAATTTTGAGTAGTAATGAAGATTACCCTTATCTTTCTGACATCTGTCGTGACAGAGAACCAAAGGATGCGTAAGTGTTAAAAGGCACTTCTGAAAACAATGGTTCAGCAACGTAGATATGATTTTTACAGATTTTTAGAGAATGTCCAAATATATTAAAAAACCACATTACCCTGGATAGAACAACTAACACCTATCTACCTGTAGCAACAGGGAACAATAAAAAATTAGCATGGCTTCACACATAAGGATTATGTGCAGAGGAATGATGTGGAAGCCCCCAAGTCCCTGTGGTTGGAAACTACTGCTTCCTTTCCTGGCACACAGGAAAAGCAGGAAATGTGGGAAATTACTGCTCAACCGCTTGAAGAAAAACCTGGCAGCTCACCCCATTCCTGTGTGGCTGCTGAGCAATTCCAATGCCCTGGTGAGCACCAGCCGTGGTGCAACTCATTCATTTCCAGGATAAGCCAACTCTGGACTTCAGTGTCTCACTAAACAAATGGACTGTCTTTGCAGGAAATACACAGTTGAAGTGGTCTGGCAAAAGGCTAATATTGGGCAGAATTTAATCAGGTGGAATTTTGTACATTACTTATGACCAGTTTTGTGTTCTTCCATTGGAGAAGATGAATGAGCTTAAGCAGATTATGCTCTTTCCTCTCCCAAATTTTGGAGACGCGGGAAAAACACACCAAATCAGGTAAGTACTTCAGGCAGCCAAGTACCCACACACAAGCCACCTGCCAAAGCCAGGCCCTGATTCAAGTCTCTCTTCAAATGAGAGCACTATAAAAGTGCTCACGGAAGTTCCTGAGATTACTTTAGTATCCCCTGTAGCGAGTTTTCATATTGCCATTATAGTCCCTATAGTGAGTTTTTTAGTATACTTTAAAAGTTTTCTGTTATTTTGGGGTACACACAGACTCATCAAGGTGTTCTGGCCTTAAAAAGAACCGAGTAAAGTTTCTGAAAGTACCTCCTTTCATATTTAAGTCAGGTCTGTTTAAACTTTTCTGTTCTACATGGACTATTCAACCCATTTCACATTTAAATGGAAGTTACAGCAACCTAAACTTGCATGAGTGTATTAATCCATACAGGAGCATAACAACATACTTTTGAAAAACTGATCCACACTGCATTAATTGCTTTAAAATGTGCTCCCAGTTAATAAGGGCTAATTTCAGTTAAAACATTTGACTTTGGACAAACAGCTTCTCATTTTTATGCAACACTTTAAGCATGAACTATTATAAAGAAAGAATAAATAAAAAAGATTAAAAATTAATTAATTCTACTTCACTGCAGCACTTATGTGCATTAAGCAGACTGGATCAGGTTTCTTCTGACCAGGTATTGCACTGACTTAAATTTTAAGTCAGGATGCTCACAGTGTTGTATTTCTCTTTATGTCATTAAAAAAAAATCCTGCAGAATTGTTCACAACACTGTGAAATCCAAGTAATTGTGAAGTCATGACTATTAATTTCCAAAAATAAGCTTTGTATTATTCACTGAACGTCAATCACATGCCAGGAATTTTTAAATAAGTCCCAATATTGCAAACAGAGAAAACAAGCTTTTTTTGTTTAACGAATAATGATTCAGACACTTTCTTACAGGAGAGCACCCACACAATTTATCACCACTTTCATCTGTCATCCCACATGCTTGGCTTTTGCTCATATCAACATTTTTTAAAATGAATTATTTTCACTCTAGTTATGATATCAGTTTTGCAATCATTAGGGCTAGCAAAAAATCATAGAAGCTTCAGGTTGTTGATACAGGAAAACTGTTTGTGCCATGTGTAAAAATGTGAATTTTTGAACTCAAAAGTCTCTTATCATTTATCACCTGCCTGACAATCTTTCAGCAGAAGTTATTATGCCATCAGTTTTATAAGATGGTGAACAATCGATAAAGAAATTCATTAAATAGCTTCAAGAGAAGAAACCAGATCATGATTTTAAAGTCAACCTCTGATAATCAGATAAACATACAGCAAAGAGAACAGCACAGAGAAAGTCAGTCATCACTTTCTCCCTTGATGATTTCAAATGATGAGAGTTTTATCACTGGAGTAGTAGACAGTATTCTGCAGAAGAAAATACTCAAAACAACCTCCCGAGAGAAGTATTGCCTCTTGCTTTATTGCTACTATTTAGATGTCCTAATTTAACAAGGTCCCAAAACAGTATTTTTTACCGAATACTAACATGCTGTGTGGCAATAATTAATAGAAAGGCTTTATTAGAAAATTATTTTTGTTAAAGCTGTCATTTTAGAAGGCTAAAAGCACATTTACTATGTGTAATATTATCATATCCTGACATCTCAACTTGCCAGGGTGTGAAGAAAATGCTGCATCTCACACTAGAAAGCACAGAGGAATATAAGACTTTAGCAACATATGTACATTATGAGATGATTGCTCATCTTTGGCAGAAGCTGGACTAACAAGGAGTTCAAGGTAAAGAGTCCCCACCATTGTCAAAATAGAGAAGAATCAGTGAATTGGAAGTACCAACAGTCAAGGCCTCCTATGGAAACTTATGTGATGAGGAAAGAAAAAGCCAGAAACAGTCAGGGAATATCGATTTACACACTATTCAAAACACAAAATAACTCAAATACAAAATAAAAACCAAAACAACAACAACAACAACAAAACCACCAGAAAAATAAAAAACAAAAACCCTCCACAACACCAAACTGTAGTGTCACATCAGATTGCTAGAGACAAGAGAAACATCCAAAGTACTGATTCTGAACCCGGCATCTGCTGGGGACAATTGGCAACTGTCAGGGTCCCACACAATGCTAATGTTTGTTATACACAGGAAAACGGGATTCAGTAACATACAAACAAAACTAACCTCTACACATGAAACCTTTATTCAGCCTTAGGGAAGGCTTTAGCACCCAGCTCCACTAACAGCAGATTTGATCCTTCTCACTCCACTGAGTCTCTGCTGAAAGCTGCCCCACCAAAGGGACCAACTGAGGCAAGACTTGTTCCTTTGGTTACTTTTTATATTAACATGAAAACAGGTACAGATCCTGACAGCCATGTTACTATTAAGGAAATAACTATCATATATTGCTTCCCTAGATTATATAGGTCAATTATTCTGCTTATAGTTGTTGAATGTGAAAACTGTAATCTCATCCCATGAGACCAAAGGAAGGCTCATGAGGGAGTACAGGCATATGCAAAAGACATCTATTGTACCATGTCACTCAGATAAACAGAAATAATTGGAGAAAAAGGATGAAAACCTTCTGTGACACGTGTATGGTACGGGTGTCATTTTGTCAGATTTTCCTATCCCAAGAAGAAATCAGCAAGTCTGCTGGAGAGTGGGTGTTCTCTAGAATGAATCAAAGGTGTCTAGAAATGGCAATATAGAAATCTATCAAAAAACTTAACTTTTCTGAAATATGCTAAAACTAAAAGAGGAGAAACTATGCACAAGTGAGACTGTAGTGGGCGTCACACTCTTCATTCCAAAAACACAATTAACTTTTCATTCATATCCTGCCAGGAACAAAATTCTCCTCAATGTTACGTACCAGTTGTTATAGTGGGACAAATATCAATGCTCTCTTCCTCTGTTTTGAAACAGTTTGGATATAATTGAGAAAGGAGCTGTCACTGATTTCTGCCACCTCCCTGCATCACGCAGTCAGTCCCCAACCCAGGGCAGAGATACTGGCATGCTCTGCAGCCTTTCCTTACAGAAAATGAAGTGACTAGCATAATTAAGTTTGTCAGGAGCCCCTATGCTTGGAGGGAGATCAAGGAATGTAATGAAGCAAGTATGAATTTCAACCCAGTCCAATTCTTGGGAGGAAGGAACCTCTAAGGGTTTCAGGCTATTCAATCCAAGCCTGGGCAGAGGGAGTCAGCCACCAGTCCATGTAACACAGGTTACACTGGCAGAAGGCTCAGGCTTTGCCAATTCACTTAGAGCAGCAGCAAGACAATTGCTCTACTGGGTAATTAGCACTGAAATTACACCACAGCCCATGGCACCCTAGAGCTAAGAGGTTTTCAAATGAGTGCGGTGGTTTTTCCATTTCAGTTTCTACACAGGTAGATCTTATGATTTTGCAAACAGGATTATTTTAACCAACTCAGCCACCAGCTCAGATACAAATTAGAGCTGACCGAGTGTTTGTGTGTGCACCATGGATCTCAACATGTTACACAGCCAAACGTGCCACACATGAGCCAGCTATTCACTAGATTAATTTCCAGGGAAACATCAAGCTCTCACTTCTCCCTCCAAGCACTCCAAGCAAAAGGATGTTTCTCTTCATGAGAACACTACTTTACCACTCTGCACTTCTATAAATAATTATGTGAACACGATTAGATAAGTCGCCCTCTTGCAGGATGACCCTCCTGCACAGAACATTTTGAGTAAGCCTTAAAGAATGACAGCTAAATATTTACAACACTGGCAGTATTTTGATGTAGTAGTTTAGATGTTTCATAACTAAACACCTAAATGAAAATTTAATAATTACTAGAACAGATTTATTCTGTGGGTTTATGTATTTCTAGAATTTGCAACAGTGCACCAAGAGAATCATGATCATCCTGTGATCTGCAGGCAACTAATCACAACTGACCAGTAGAAAACACTCCAAGTTTAATATTAATATATTAATAAAGCAACTTAAAAGATATTTTCTAACTGCTATGTGTAAGAAAGAATAATAAACATTATCCTCCAAGAACATATTTCTAGTTTAATGGTTTACCAGAACAATTATTAGCTTGTCCTAAACTTTATGTATAATATAGATAATTACTTTATCAACTTTTCCTTTAATTAAAATTATATTTTTTCTTTTATTTTTGACCTAGTGAGCAATGAGGACAACGCTGTAATTCCCTAGGCAGCCAATGACTTAAAAAGAACAATTCAAAAATTCTTGCTTGAATTTTTCTTCAATACATGTGATATTAGCTTTCAAATTCTTCTCTGTAAATCTACAATTTTGTGCATGTGAATGCTGACAGTAGCAAGCAAATGAGCTCTGCTCTTCACTCCCCTTACAAACGCACACTGCACTGGAAACACAGAAATACTGGTTGGACTGACAAAGTTCAAACACGGACTAGCAGAAAGCTCCTCTGAAGAGAAAACCAGAAAGGAATACACTAAATGCAATTACAAAAAGAGTTATGTGCCAGCTTTTCTTCGCCATGGTTTGTTCTGCTTTACTTTATTATTTAAATTCAGAAACATTTAGCTGCTACGCTGAGTAATCCGTAAGGCAACATTGGTTTGGTGTTTGATGTTATTTGTTGGTTTATAAAGACGAAAGCTGCCTTACAAAATTGCAGAACTTAATGCATCTAATATGCAAGTCAACCCAAATTCAGAGCAACAAAACCAGTAAGTCAGTCACTCATTTTATGCAAGGGACTGTAAAATGTGGTTGCCTATGATGGCAGGGGACCGAGCTCAGTAACCCAGCACAGCCCAGCCCATCTCATTCCTGTGGGGGTCTTGACAGACACAGCAGGTATGGAGTGCAAAAAACCACCCCCCAAACCACTCCCCCCACCCCAAACCAGCAGTTTCTCTACTTTTCCTGCCAAGAGAAGGAAAACTGCATCTCTTTATATACACATGGATGCTGTTTGCATCGCCTTTGCATTTTAACAAATCCCACGCTGATCGTGACCTGTGCAGCGTATACAGAGAGAAACTGGAGAATTTTTTATTGTGGAAAGTATTTAACACACAGTAGTAATATACACATATTCTGTTATTGTTTGTCTCCATGACAATTCAAATATGAACTGTAAACTCTGAATTATTCTAGCTCTTCCTGAAGCAGCAGCATTATTAAGCAACTAAACAGTCCTCCTTAATCTAATTGCACAAGTTAGCAATTCAATTTTACATTTGCCTTTTAGTTGTTCACATTAACCTTTAGACCCCCTAAATGACAGAACCTGTTTTATAACTTAGAGCAGCTCAGTACTGTATGAGTACCAACATTGCATTTTAGGATTTCAAAGTCAAAAAGATTACAGATGCCTTCTGATTTAGGCTCAATTTTTTAATTTTGGAAATAATTCAGGTTTTATTTAAATTTAAATCTGAGGTGCATTCACTTCTCATTTGTAAGATTTTTCTCCATCAGCAGGTTCCAGGATAGATTAGTTTAATTAGCAGAGAAACTGAAGTTTCTTGGGCCTCTCCAAATTAAGATACAATATATGATTTTCAATATTTACTATCAGAGTATCAAACTCCATCATTTGAGATACAATTTTGTCCTGCCTAGATTTCTCATGTAATCATATCTCAAAAGCACCAGCACTGTAAATTTTTAAGAGTTATGAAATTCTCATTAAACTCAGTTATTTGTTTGTAGTGGCAAAAATACATAATCATACCCTTAATCATATCCAAGCAAACAGTAGTAAAGCAACTGAACTTCATGAGTATAAGGACATTTTGCATATAAACATTTATCTTACAGTTATTTATGTACCACATATATATATTATCAACAATGCCCCACCATAACTAACATACCCAAGAATGTGTCAGATCATCTACACACATTACGAACTGAGTACACTTGAACTCAAAACTAGAGAGAAAACACTGAATACATTGGCATTTTCATAAAGATATTTGTCAAATCAGAACCACAACTTTCTAGACCAGCTAAATGTTAGTAAAACGTTTGAAGACAGAAAAAGGACCGCATGCAAAGCAATTCACACCACACCTCAAATGAAAAAATAATGCAATACCTTCTCATCTACACATAACATCTTGTTCATGTGCTACTCCTCAAAATAAACTTCTAAAGGAAATTTTTGGGAATAACAGTTTCTCATTAAAGCATTTCCTATTGGTTGAGATAGAAAAAAATAATTTTAAAAAGTATAATCTGTGTCTCTAGAACAAGTGGACAGCCACTAATCCAACAACTTCACGTATCATTTGCACATGCAACAGACTAAAACAATACAAAAAGGGAGCAGTCCTCCATATTTCTGTTTTCTAACTACTCTAAATGTGTCACCCATTGGTATCTACAGGGAATTAAGAAACAATCCTCATTTCAAATAAAAATAATGCGAGAATTATGGGAAATAAGGCAATAGGAGTAAGGTAATTTTTAATGTAATTCCTGTAGTCAGGTACACATTTCAAAACTATTTCAGATACTTCAAACTCTTAAAAAGAAACCATACCTGATACTCTTCTGTTGTATCGGTTCACAACTGGAGCTGGAAAAAAAAGAAAAATTTATCAAAATTACACATTTATATTTATTATTACAAAGTAAAATTAATTAATTCAATAATCATTACATACTTTAGTACACAAATCCCATACAAATCTCTTTAAAATAACTGCTTCAGTATACAGCTTTCATCTATTTACCTGCCAGCCAGTAAGTGTTTATTCAAAAATCAAACTTCATATTCCTGAAGACCATTACATGCTAAGATGGATGGGTTGGTTTCTTTTGTTTTTTTACCTAATTCTGAAAAAATATACCTCTGCACAGACTATCCAATCCTAACCTATCATCAATTCCCAGCCTCCTTACTTAGCATTACTGCAAAGCATTCCAGCACTTTAGGTCAGCTGTACCTACTTAACGTGGATCAGAAGCCAAAGAACTCCTTGCCAATCCATTCTGTGCTCCCACAGGCAGCAGAACTGCCAAGGCACTGCTCCCACAGAAACTCCAGCCATCCATCCATCCCTGACCAAGGCTGTCTCCCACAAGGACACACGTTGAAATTGGAAAAGTCTGAGAATGGAGGATCCATTGCTTCTTTGTTCCTGTTGCAGCTGTACAAGGTATTTGAACTTCGGATTGGGATGAACTGCCTGACTTCCACTACTCACATACATTTTGACACTAAGCCGACCTTCAGCAAACAGCACCTTTCCCCCTTTCACGGTAACCAAGGTACCATCCTTCAGAGCTGCTTCAGTCTCAAAACAAAAAAATCAATCAACCTGCAAAGCTTCAAAGCATTCTACTCTCCTTCACCTTTAACAACCAACGTCATTTTATTCTGAGTGGTTCATGCTTTCCCACTTCCCTTCAACAGGTAATTCTATTTTTCCTGCTACAACTCGTAACCTTTCTATTCCATTCTTTAAATATTTAAGAATTAGAGGAGCCTTTATACCCCATCAAAGCACATGCATCACAGAGCCAGATTTAATAAATGCATGCTACTAAAATCCTAATGGCCCCATCATTTATTAGAAACTTTAAATCTCGACGCCCCCAGAACATGGATAATGATGCTCTCTTAGCAAAGACACAAGAACTCAGCTTCTTTGGAGGATTTACAACCATCCTGTATCTATATGAAAACACAAATCTGAGAATATTATCAGCAAAATAAGATCAAAATTATTATTGTATATTTTTCTGTAATAACAAAGGAAATCAGAAGAGCTTGGGGGGGAAATGAATAACCTGGCTAATTCCTTTGAGTTTTCAGCCAAATCTATCAACAGGGAGACAACACTCAGCCTCAAAAGCAACTCAGGATTAAAAGTAAGATTATTCTGAATTTTACAATTTAGATCTAGATCTAAACTTCTGTAATATGACATAATCCTTATAAAAATAACACTGACGCAGTGTTTCATACATCAAGATTGAAGATGTTCAAAAACACTGAATAATAAACCTGAGAATTCAAGCAACTTTATCTTCAAACCTTTAAGCAAATTTTGACAGCATCAACCCTTCCTGCAAACAAGGGCAGGATTTATCTCACTTGCCAAAGGACACCACGGATGCGAGAAGTTTATCTCACCTTAAGGGGAAAGAGGCATTAGGAATACAAATCCTTACAGATTTATTAAGCAAATTCCTGCAACTTCCTGAACTGAAAGCATTCATACATTTTGCCCTGTTTTTAACTTTTCCTCATGAGTCTGCCTGTGGTCACCAATAGGGACACAAAACTGCTCTGGACAGTAATTTGCCCTACAACAATATATTCACTATCATCTCTGCTTTCACTGACTACTCAAAATTGGCAAATTTGGATCTGAAGAAACAGGAAAACTCACTACTTTTGTTCAGAGGCACAGTCAACTGCCTACCAGCTCTAAGGTGTCGAAGAATGAGAGGACCAAAACCAACTAGTTCAGTTTCCACTACAAAGTGATTTATTACAAAAGAAAATACTAAATACAAAACATAATTTGATACTTTTGCTGTACAAGCACCTCACCAAAGTCATAATAGCTTTAAGTAAATGTTTAAGTAGTCTCGTGTATGGATTCAGATACCTTAAATCAACACTGTTAGAGCCTGAAATAATATATTTCCTCACTATCTTGCACACAGAGAATTTCTTCTCCACCTTATGACTTCTACATCCATTTCTTACTCATGTTTAGGAATAACATTTTCATGTCTTTGAACAGAATTAATATACTACAGAACACTCTGACGTACTTTGGGTAACATAGGAAAAAAATCCACTTTTCAACGACTACGGCTTCTTTTAGAATCTTGATTATTTTATCCCATAGCAGGGTTCAGTGTCATCAAAACTGCATCAAGTTTTCCAGTGTTAAAAATGAGAAAAACACATAACCTTTTAAGGGCAGTTAAGAGAGTACTATTATTCTGCCTCCACAAAGCTTTTAAGATTAAAATGATAGTTTGCATCTCTTACACCAGTGACAGTTTTAACATGTATAAAATTCCAGATTCACTTTTATATGTTGTCAGATGACTATTTTTATGCTAAAGAGATAAAATCTGACATTTCCTAGTAGAGAAGATTAATGGGGTTTTTTCCCTTCTGGCTTACCAATGAAACCTCTCTTTGCTTATGACTATTTTCAGTATTGCACAGTCAGTATAGCCACTCCAATGTGTCTTGCCATTAGAAGTACATGGAGGAAAGCCTGGCATTGAGCACTGCTAATAGAAACAACTCCTGAAGGTCCCACAAAAAATTAGATAGGGCTGAAGGGAATAATACATTTACTGTTAACACAGCCTATTTCCTAGACCGAGCACTAAAGGAAACCCAATTTAAAGCAAGAATGATGGACACACCAATAACAACCTCTAGCACCAGCACAGCCATCAGAGCTCAACTCTGCCTTTACTGTGACAAGAATCCAGCAAATCCAGCACACTGACCTGGTACTACTCAGTGACCTGGGATCTACAAAAACAAGCTTAAATTGCTGCTTTGAAACAGGAAACAATTCTTTTTTTTTTTTTTTTTTTTTTTTTTTTTTTTTTTTTTTACCTCCAGTTAGAAGTCCACCCTGCACACCAGTGGGCCACAGCTCAGTCTGAACAATGGGCTATGTCTTTGGTAATGACATGGATGTTATTATATGTTAATTGCAGAAACTATAATGAGATTAAAAGATTTTGCTGTGAGATGATTGCATTGTAAACTCTCCATCATGTCAAAACCTCAGGTGCAGCAATATTCAAGTTCAAAATGTCTCATACCTTTGGCACAGCTCCTGCTTTTACTTGGCTCATGGGAACCAAGACACAGTAATTGGGTAAACACAACAAAAACTGAGGTAAATTAAACCATTGTACCAGAAGAGAACAAAACGGCCCAATTTCCTCTCTGGCAGCCAAAGGCAAGTGATTCTGGCAGTGGAAAGGCAGATCAAGCTGTGCATTCCACAGTTTTGCCAGAACTGACTCAGGACAATGATTCTGCTCCACTGTTGAAGAAAAATCACGGATGTCTGCTCAACATGTGCGCGTTCTCCACACTGTGCTAAAGCACAGACTGAAGTAAGCACTAGAGAGGAAGACTTAACAGGCTGCTTCAGACTGAAAAACCTTTCCTCCTCCAATTAAACGTATGTTATTACATTTATTTAGTAATAAATATTTTAATAAATTGCATAAATAGATCAATACTGTACATTCCATTACTTAAATTCACAAATGTATGTTACATCAAACAGCAGCAGTGCCATGCAGTTAGTGGCTCCATTTCATTGGGTTTTCTCACTTGAAAAATTAGGGATGTAAATCAGAGATTGTGATTTTTATATATTTTTTTAATACTTTCCATAAGCGACAAAACAAGAATTTCTCCAGTATCCTTCCGTTTGCTTTGGCACTGAGATTTACTTTAAAATAAATATTTGATGCCTGATTGCAGCTCACTAGGCTTAACTTACTAGAGTTCTGACTATGGTTATAAACAGATGTAAAATATAGCCCCATAGGTGAAAAATGGACACAGGTATTACTTTTTTTTCTTCTGTTTTCAAACCAAACCAACAATTACAGTATTTAAGCCAAACAAGTGACAGTAAAACCACTCTTTACAATCAGACCTAAAAGCATGCTTTTCCTACAGTGCGTGGGCTCCCTTCTCTGTCAGTGACTCTGAAAAGTGACTGGTAAAAAACCACCATCAGGCTTTTTTAGATGTACACTACTACCATAACAGGGAAAGCTGTTTCTCTACACTACTCACAAGCCTGAAATGAACAGAAGTACAACCATCAGTCTCCCAGCTGCTGCTACCCACTTCTTACACATCCTAAGAACATTAAATTCTTACAGAAAAAGACAAATAAAACTCAAAAGATCAATTCAGGGTCACAGGAAAAAAAATCCATGGACAAACAAAGGACTGGCATTCCAGGCATGAGAGTATTAGGTGTTACTGCTATGTACTGGATACCTTGAAAACTTACTTCTCTTCCTTCACAAACATTCTGCTTTTTGCTAAGATCTGTGAACATTTCCTAATTACAACTAGGGGAAAAACATCCCCACATGACTGTGATTCTGAATACAATTTAGAGCAGCATACTAAGTTAAGCTATTGTGCACGAATATTTAATACAGGTCTTTTGTGTGAACTTTAATCAACAATTTTTGGGAAGATTCCTGATGAAAGATGGAACAAAGCCTATAGTCGGTGGCATAAACTCAGTATAGTACTCAGAGTTCAAAGAGCATAGGCACAAAATACCAGCTTCATTAAAACAAAGTAGCACAAATCAGTGATTTACAGAGTACTTTCCCATCGAATCACGGCAAAAAATCATCCTATGTGAAGAGAGACAAAAAGAGAAACAGAATGTGAACTGTTCTAATTTAACAAGTCAATTAAGATTATCCAAACAACACGTGAGTTGACACTATAAACCATTAAAGCTGAAATACCAGAAGCAGAGTGGAGTATAAATCTGAGGCATGACTGTCTCTGTGGAATGTTATATCAAGTTACGATAAGGAAGTGCCAGACTACAGCTGTCAAACTGTTTTTCTACACACCAAGATGTTAATGGACTTACATAAATAGGAACCATCACAACTCTGAGAAAACTTATAGATTCAAGTACCAACTTTTTAGGATTCCTGGCAATTAAAAAGTAATGCTAGAGCAGAAAAGAAAAACTTTCATCATCAGATATGCAACTGTACTTCCACAAACACCAATCTGAACTTTTTTTTTTCAACAAGTAAGTAAAACAAGAGAGTTCCCTGTGACTGTTACTAATATAATAGCTGTGTATCCGTGATGGCCTTCAGGATGTCCTTGCTGGACAGTGGCAAATTCTCACTTACCCCTTCCACATCTCTGCTTTAGAAGGTGGGGACCATGGGTGGGGCTACAAACTACTACAGTATTTTCAGAGGCAGCTCTGGAACACAACAGTTCACCTCAAGGTTTCTCTCAGAAAAGCAAAACAGACAGAAACAGATGAGGGTGTTACAGACACCCTTTTATTTCTCCTTCTATTCTTCTTCCCACCCCCATCCGAGGAGGATGGAAACTCAGAACGCGGTTAGAGACAGGCAGGAGAGACCCTGATGGTGTCAGCTGAAGCATGCCAGACATTTGGAGGAAGACAAAAGGTCAGGGAACACCAGGGAAAATGTGAGTTTTCAGAGAACAGAGGGAGCATAGAACATTAAAAAAAATTAAAAGGCAGAAAAATGGAAACCATGATCCATGACTTTGGACAGTCTTTGCTTTTCTGTTAGAGACTTTTACATCTACTAAGTTGGAAAACTGTAACAAAAATTAGATTGCTATTAAACATTGTTTTTCTCTCTGCTGCAGTAAAAATAATAGAGGCATAGACACCTTGTAGTTTCTCAGTATTGAAAAACAGCTGTCATCAATACCAAGAAAATAAAACATAAAAACGAAGTCGCAACACATCCTGGTCTCCAATTTATTTTTTTTAATTTGGATTTAAAAATTACTGACACAAAATCAAGAAACACTGTCTGGAAGCCTCATTTTAGAAGAGTTTCTGACCCTTGCTTTCCAAGCTTTTTAGAACCCCTCTGATAGAAAGAATGTAATAACTTCTGAAGGGAAAAGTTGAGTCAACAAGCAAATCATTTATGTCAGTGAAAGAAAGATGTTTATGAAGTTAAAGCTGGTGTGCTATTTTGGGTTGGCTCTTTTTTGGTTTTTAAATACAAAAGAAAAATGAATATGCACTCCAGAATGGACAGACTTTAAACAGCTGATAAATTCAAGAAAGAAATCATTGCTTGACTAACTGAAAGGAATCTGGATGAATCTCTGGTTATGATGGCACTTCTTGACTAAGGCCTTAAGAGTTTGTTTGTTTTTAAATCAAAGATACTTTTTTCCAATATATCACTATTTCAATATTCTCTTTCCACAACTGAATCTGAACAGTCATGCACGGTACTATTTTCATTACGTTTCTCAGCAGATATTAATTCTCACAAAAAAAGGACTATAACCTGGCTCTCAGAATTCAGGAGTTAATACAGCACGACTGAAGACTCAGTACAGGAGAACAAACACCTATCAAGCAGCACTTCACATTATCTGACATTGGAATGGCATGACCCACACAGCCCTCTCCTATTTCTTGCTGACGAGTCTCAGATCAAGCCAAACACAGCACTTTTTTTTTTGGTGTTGATTTTTTATGAGTGTAATCTACATTACGAAGATCAAAGAGATAGCGACAAGGCATGCACTTGCTTTACTGACATGAAATTAAAAAAACTCCCCGTGCTGAGAATCTCAGCTAAAAGGACACATTTCACTTTGATTAAAGATATAACCATACGCTGATATTACAACAGAGATTGTCAGGCACTGAAATGAAGGACTTGGGAACGTTTTCAAGTATTAGAAAGACAAAACTATGCACTGCACAGAGAAGGAAGGACGCTGCAAAGAACCAGGAGAGTTAAGAAGCAGCTGACAAATCTTCAAAGCATTGTTGGAAGAGGCAAGACACTGGAGGGTACAGCAAAGCAAGTGAAAAAGGGAAATTTGCTTGGGTTTTAGGAGCATTCTTAGAGAGGAAGGCATTTCAGAGAGAGGGAAGCTAAGGAGCCACATTAGTAATACCAGAAAAGTTAAGCTTACAAACGCAACGTTAAGTAGATGATAAAAAGCAAATATCCTGAACACATTTGAATGTGACTTTCACAGGGATTGTTTGACAATGCAAAAGCCAGAAAGGGCTGAAGATGAGATTGAGACTATAGAGAAACAGGAGCATCACATCAAGGAGAAACAACTGCAAGTTTCCCTAAAATAAATGCTTCATACAGAAAAAGATAGTGGCATCTTATCTAGGGAACCATGAGGCATTTCCCAATCAGTAAGAAACATGGGCAACTCACCCCCATGTCTAGATGCAGTGGCAGAGAAGAGAGCACCTCCCCATTTTCCAAGTCTCTTGATTAATTCTTCCTTTCTATCTTACCAGTCCTGCTTTAAAACTTAACCAGTCCTGCCTTAAAACTTGATCTCTTTCTCTACCTGTCTCCTGTCCCACCAGAGATCAGACATGGATTAGGCAGGAGAATTGATACTTCAGGGTACTTACGATTTTTGAAATGTAATGAAGACAAATTTTGTCTGAAATCTTTTCATTAGAAACTTTGGACGTGCTGTTTAAAGCAACGCTTGACTCTGACAAACACAGTTCTTTTGAAGCAACACTTTCTGTATTTCAGCTGGTTTTTACTATGGTTTTGATTTCTGAGACTTAACTTCACATCCTCATACCTTTTAAAACATCAAACCCCAAAGACTTATGATCGGATTTTTATCTTTTGACCAGCTGTAAGGTGCAAAGTCATTGCTCCATGTTACAAACTAACAACACTTAAACCTCTTTCTTATTATTTGGACAGCTGAGTTCCACCAAACATACTTGGAAATCCTGGAGATAATTTCTAAATGAGTCATAAAAACGTCATTTAACTATATCTAGCACATTAGTCTATTTTTACAATTTCCAACTGCGCCTCTTGCATAAATCTCTTTCCACAAAATAATGAATTGTATACAGGTGAATGCATGTGAATAAGCTGAAAAAATGTGAATAAGCTAGAAAGAAAAAACAGACAAATAAAGCTGAGACGATTTTTTATACATTTTACTATTATTAAATTTGCGTTCCATCACAGCACAGAGCCACTGCTAAGTACAAGTCTAAGGGACATAACGTCATTGCTACAAAGAGAACAGTCTCAGTCAATCCTGATCGGCCACTGGAATCAGTCAAGGGGACTTGTTTTTCCATTTTCAGAAGCATAATTAAAAGTCCAGCCATTATTCTGAACATCTGAATGCATTAAACATTGTAAAAATGAATGAGAGCAACAACCCACTGGAAGCCTCTCACAACAGTTCAGACTCACCAGGCAATTCCTAGACTCATCCCTAAGGCAACTCTGCTCTCAGTCCCAATGTGGTCTAGATTTTTAAAACCATCTTACCAAATTAATATTAGCCTCAGGAATAGCGCACAGTCAACTTCTCTGAAAGTAGGCATGTACCAAATAAATACCATCAGTGAAGCCAGGAACATTTTCTTAATAGACTGGCCAGTAACTTTGAGAGAAATATTAGCCAGGCAATATAACTACAATAGACAAAAATAATCGAAATGCAGAGCTGGGGGGAAATCTTCATGAAGTAATAGGAATTAAGTAGAAAATGCTATCACTGGCACTGGCTTTAGTGTTTACACAGCCTCAGGTATAGGCAGCTGTAAAATTAAGTTTGAAGAGTGGAACACAAGCATGTCACAGCTATAGTAATGACACAAGCGAAGCAGTGCACTGGATCCAAGTATTTCACACCTCCTGTCACTGCCTTTTCTATAACCTCTTCCCGCTGCTCACGCCCCTCCATTCTGCCCCAGAGAAAAGACAAACGCAGCTGCAGAGAGGAGAGTTACAATTCCCAGTCCCACAGAAGCCCTTCTACTTTCAGTTTCGATACCACACTTACCCTGTGCATTTTTAAGGCCTTTAACCTATCCCAACTACCAAGGCTTCACTCCATGTCTCATGGACTGCCATGGAAGCAAGGTAAATATTTCAGTAACTAATCCACACACTTTCCCCCCAGCTGGACTGCTCCTCTCTCCTGACAGTTAATTTTGGGGTTGCAGTACACCACTGATGCTCTTGTCATGCTCTGCATTCCCCAGTTTTGTTCTGTACACGATGGACTTTTCCTAATACGTCGCACAGAACACCTCCAAATCCCAGTTAAATACACTTACAGACACTTCTACTCAGCCTTTTCCAAGGAGCAACTCCTCAAATAACTCAGAGACATCCTACATTTCAACTATCATCTGTGCTCTAGGCAGAGGCATATTTTCAGTCACAGCAAATGTTGAATGTGTTCCTAATATTTTTCTAGGTACATCTGGCATTTGAGAAAACTTCAATACAGCATAATGCTGTATTTTTATCTGAATGTATAATGAAGAGTTGATTTCCTCCTATATGTAAAGAAAGATGATGATGATGGTGCACAGATATTCTCGTGGATTAGCAATGAAAAACAAAGAAAAAAGAAAATTTTTGACTGCCTATTAGTTTTCACCAGAAATACAACCTTAATTTTACATTCACTGCATTGTATTTTAGAGAGATTCCATCTGCTCTGTCTGTAGTGCACATTAATATTCAGAAGACATCTGCAGTGTGCAGACCAAGCTTTTAATTGGAATCATGTCACAGCTACCATCACACAACACTGAATGTAAATGTTGGCTATCTGCACTTGGCAGCTGCGTGGCAGGCTCAGTATAAAGTCCTACTGAGGCTGATAGTGTCTTTAAATAATGCAATATCAGGATGTAAAAGCTATCTTGAGAAATCAAATATTGACTATCATATCCATAACTAATATAATTTATTAGCACCCTACATTACTTATAAGCAAAATATGGCTCATATTCAGCCATAATTTTCAAAGAGAGACAACAAATTTATAAAATTGAATGCTCACATATTTCACTATAACAGATACTTAAGCAAAACTAACTTGTACACAAAAGGGGACAAAGACAACTGAACTTCAATGCAACCAAAGTGGTGTAATGCAGCTCACAGCATTTATAAAAATCTAAAACCCAAGCACTGCTAAGGATGTAAGAGCACCTGAATAAAAATTCAATTAACAGGTGCACTCAGTGAATTAAGACACTTTCCTACAATTTTAGACAAATTATTCTAGAATGAACAATATAGTTACCTTTTCTTGGAATAAAAAAAAACCCAACCCTGAGTCAACAGCATTATCATTTGCTTGAAATTCTTGCCAAACCATGGTAACACAAAATTACATTTTCCCAGTCATCTGCATATTTTCTGCTTGCACTCTGCTGTAAGTTTCTGACAAATGGGGCAGTGAGCAGCAATCTACAGAGAAAACTGCATCTGTGTGTGTACATGTATGTACACAGAAACCAAAGTTCTGTCCAATACAGACAACTGGTCATTACACCGACAAACCAACCTCAGATATGTTGCAAGAAATTTCAGTCTAATCAGTACGTAAAAATTACACAGGAACTCCAAGAACAGCAATGCTTGCTTTTCATTAAATACACATTTTCTTGGGGAATTTATCATCCAACACCTTTGCCACTGCATCGTAACAAACTCAAATCAAACCAAAACTCAAGATCACAGCTCATGAAGGTAAATAGTTATGCAGCCACAAAAATAATCGTGCAAGTAAAGGCAACATCGAACAGAGTAATCACGAACCAACTGTTCTAACTCCAGTGCCCTCCTCTGATAGACTAATTGGATTACTGGATCCTCTTAGCTTCAGTGCAGCTCCCTACTCAGATAAGGGAATTACATAGAAGGGGAAGACGCAATTGTTTGTGTTCAGGGCATACACACATGCTCAGTCCCAAGCCAGTACTTGCACATCTGCCACCATTTCAGAACACATTATGATGGAAGGCTAAAAAAATTTTTAAAACTGAGAGGGCAGAGCAAGGTTTCACTCCCAAACCACAGCACACAACAAACCTATCACTGACCAGTGACAGCACTTCCAATCTGTGTCAATGCCAAGGAAAAAAGGGCTGGTCCGAGCCTTTTTATCACACAGTGATGTGCAGTTCGTCTGCTTAAGTTTGGACTAGAACAGAAAGGAAGAAGTAATGTGGGCAGTTACAGATAAGACACAGCATAAGAAGCTTTTCCTTTCGCCTCTTAGCTGTTTAGGCTCAGACAAAACAGATTGGAGGCACTCTCACAGTCAGGTGTATCTCATGTGACAGACAGTATGAAACAGCTATAACTGAATTACTTCTACAAAAGAGCAATTTAGAAGAAAAATATGGAACAGGAGGTTTGAAGCTTAGCAGAAACAACCAGCAACATGGAGAGGGCCTAGTGTTTCACACACCCAGCAGGCATGTTAAACAGCTGTACCTGCCAGGTCAACCTGAGTTCAGGATTGTGTAATTATAGGTATCTAGGTAGAATTTAAGAATAGCATCCTACAGGTAAAAGAGGCACATAAAAGCCCACAGCTCCTTGCCTGGGTCACTTCACATTTCATTACCAATTCCTGCTGACATTACTGATTTGAATGATGAAACACACTGTGTTTTTACATAAGACAAAACTGCAATAGGTTGTGCTGTCATCTGATTTGATCTGAATAAAAGAGCACAAAAATTTCAATCAAGTGTCACTTCAAGCTGATTCAGAGCTTAATCTCACACATCCACATTTAACTCAGGGCACATTCGTATGTGCTAGGCAAGGCATGCTGGTTCCAGGGTATCCTGGACAGCTTTTGATGTAGCATTGCCATGTCCAGAGAGGAGGTCCTTCCCTTCTCCTCAGCCCTGGTAAGGCCATGCCTGGAGGAGCTCCATGTCCAGGTCCAGGCTCCCCAGTACAAGAGACTCACAGAGAGACTCTGAGAGACTCGAGCGAAGGGCTATAAAGACAGTGAGGGGACTGGAGCATCTCTTGTGTGAGGAGAGGCTGCAAGAGCTGGGACTGTTAGCCTAGAGAAGATAAGGCTCAGAGGAGCTCTTATCAATACCTGAAGGGCATTGAAGGACAATGGAGGCTGCTTCTCCTCACCAGCACCCAGAGACAGCACAAGAGCCAATAGACACAAATTCAGACACATAAAGGGTCCACCTGAGCACGACAAAACACTTTCTTACTGTGAGGATGACTATGCACTGGCATAAATTGCCCAGAGAGGCTCTGGAGTCTCTACCCTTTGGGATACTTAAAAGCCATCTGGACATGGTCCTAGACAACGCCCTTCACAAAAGGGGTCAGGCAAGATGACCTCCAAAGGCCCCTTGCAAACTCAACCATTCTGTAATTCCATAAACTCAACAGCTCATTAAAATTCATGCTTTGCTTCCAGTTTAGGTTCCAATGGCCAGAAGGCAAACAGAGGTAAAAGTCATCTGCAGGTAGATGCATTAAGGGACTCTAGTTTCAGACATCCTTTTTCCTGGTAGGTAACTATGAAATCTGACACAACCACTGCATAGATTTTGGGCTGTTGGGGTTTAATTTGTTTGACTGGCTTTTTTAAAGGGGAAAAAGAAAGGAAGGAAGAGCAAGACTGAGAAACAGCCTGGGCTTCTACAGGTTCTCAGGAGGGGCACACTCTTCATAACTGCAAACTGAGTACTTTCTTGGGCATTTTTTAAAATGATCAGTGTTGACGCTACTGCAATATACCAAACTAGTTCTTATTCTAATAATGTCCCATAAAAGTCAAGGACCATCCACACCCTGGACAAACCTCAGCAGGAGTATCAGCCAGCTTAGCCAGTGTCACAAACAGCATCTATTATCAGCTGATCAGCAACCACCACGTCACTGCTTTCTAGGATTTAGCACTCTATCCTGCACACATAATCACCACTGAAGGCTCATTCTTGCCTGAGCAGTTTGTAAATTACCTTTCTCAAACCAGTCTTTCTCAAAAAATCAACAATTGAAAAAGTTGGCTCGATTCTTCTCAGAGTCTTGATTTTCTGATTTTTACAGTTTGGGTTTTTTTTAATTAAGTGCTTAAAAAAGACTGACAACATGTTGTTGATCTGTGAAATTTTTTTAAAAATTAGTCAAATAACTAGCATTCCCATATGTGATATGTTAAAAAAATGCAGAAAAAATTGTATCATATATCACACCACATTTTTAATAACCTAAACCAGAAAACGTTGGTCAGTTGTTTATAAAAAGTTCTACATATACTTGCAAGTGAAGTGATTTGCTTTCCAGTAAAAAAAAAAAAAAAAAAAAAAAAAGGCAAAACAAAAACCAACACACCAAAACTCCCACACCAACATACAATTTGTGTCCTTGCTATATATGGATTTATCTACAGTAGTGATAGAAGAGGTACACTGGATGTAGGAGATTTTATGCTGCAGTGGGAGCTTCACAGCACTGGACAGCGGGTTTTCTGCCTTGCTTTACCTCATCTCTAAGGCGCAGGATCCTCTGTATCAGCACAACTGACTCTACAATTCATGACCATTTTCTCACCTGGTGCTTTAGTAGTGACAACAAAATGTGAATTGCTCCCAGTCCTTCCATGCCTCTGCAGCAGCCAGAGGACTGAGCAGTGGCATAAACTCATCAAGGAGAATGTACAGAAGAGTATCAGGGATTCTACAGAAGCATCATTAACATCTCCAGCAATTCTGCGATACTACCAATACACCACATGAAGTACTACTTCATTGCCAGTACAATATATTCATCAATAATTCATAAGTGAACCTTGTTTCATTGAGATATAATTTGGTTACAGCTCCTTTTAGTAAATAAAGTATAAATAAATGAGTGGAGTATAAATAAGTTTGTTTTAAAATTTAACACAGTTTAAACTTCTAATCAGGTCAATCTTTAGGTTGCAATACACAAGCAAATTACAAACAAAACTAAGTTCTGTACCACATCTCAAATTAATGTATTTTGTCGTTTTTCTTCCTTCAGATTTACACTTCCAACAACATTAAATCAACATTCAACAGTTACTTAAAACATACAGCTGTAAAAAGAATCATCTCCATGTGAAAATGTATTTTGACAAGAGAGCCCCCCACACACACTTCCAGTAATTGCATCCTGTGCACTTTCACAGGAAGAAGATTTTTGGGAAAGAGGAAGGGTGAAGACAGACATATGTTCTGCTTCCTAAGAAGGGATAATAGTAAAACATACCAGCATGTTTTACTCAGACTGGGGAAAATCCTCTTTTCTAGAATATTTTAGGTTGGAAAAGACCTTTAAGATCATTGATTGAGTCCAAACTACATCCACCACTGCACCAGGTCCCTAAGCACCGTGCCGAACCTGCTCATGGATGCCCAAAGTCCCGGCAAGAGGTTTGGACAAATAACATTCATTCTGACAATATTTGAATGCAACAATAAAAAAATTCCTCGACCAAACTGAGCTGCAGCAGGTGGCAAGTGCCGCACGGCTCAGCTTCCAGATGAACTGAATTTCAGAAGCAGAACTTCTCGGATACAACTCCCCCGAGTCACACAGTGCTTCACAACAAATGTACACACTGCAGATCTTCCAGCTATGAAAAGCTAAGTGTCTGCATGTAAAAGCTATGAAAAGCTAAAACCACTAGTAAAACCAGTACACGATGCGAAACGACATTATTTCATAGTGCTATGAAAAAAATTGGTCAAGCACTTAATAATTAAATGTTTCCAGCAGTAAGAAATTAAAATTACTTCACAGGGATATAAGAGATGCTCATAAAAAATACAAGTCTAGTTTATGGTTTTTTATCATAATGTTACACCATCTCAAGATTAGAATTAAAAACATTATATCCAGTGATGTTTAACTTCTATACACTACAAAAATTGGTCTCTGAACATCACCACTCTGAATAGCATTAATTTTTAGCACTTTAGAACAAAAATACACATGGGATCTTTCCCTCACCCTTCCCCAAAGGTGCAAAAGACAGAAGACTAAATGTTAATCTATTTTAATGAGCCATTTTTCATAATTTAATAACCTGAGAAACCTTTGAGTGTTACAAAAACTTACAAATTTTAATCAGAAACATTGGTAACACCAAATGTTTAACATCTGTTTCTGAACAATTACCGTTGAAAAAAACAAAAAAAAATTTTTTTTTCTTAAAAAAGGTAACTCAGTCTTTGACTTTTCATTACAGGGCTGTACAGGAGGTATCTTTCAGAGAGAGGTACCCCCATACCCCCACACCCATGACAACCTGAGACTGACCAGCTCCTTGCACTACAGATGTCCTTGAGGAAGCAATTCTTCCTGAACGATCATAATTAGCACAAGTGTTGCCACAGAAATAAGTGTTTACTGGAGCCTCACCAGGAAAATAACACAAAAATATTTGTGTTTTTCTTTTTTTAAAATTTCTTCTATGGAATACAGTTTTCTCAATAGGAAGCAGAAAACAATATGCTGTCCCAAGGGAGGAAGAACCAAAATGGAAATGAAGAGCCATTGTGACATCCTGCTTTATAGCAGTTTGTCAATATGCAATCACCAAGAATGAGGAAATTGGCACTACAGCTGATTCAAAAATACAGAGGAAAACTACAGAGCACTTTCTCAACCTTCATCCAAAAAACCACATTTTGTTCCCCACATAAACTCCACATGTTTTTACAACGTTCTGCAACAAGAGCACTCAGATCCAAAAGGACAAAACAGTGACTGATGGGAGAACATGCACTTCCCTCCAACTTGCAATCCTAATCCTCCTTCACATAACAATTTAGAGAGAGATTTTGTGACAATTTGCTCATTCCTGCTGGTCAGGCCCCTGATCAGACCATCTTGGTCTGGACTTCACTAACTCCCAAAAAGGAGTGCAGGGTTCTGGACTTCTGTAAGATGACCTCACACCGAAAGCTGACATCATGCCAGCCCCTGCAGGCTAGAGACCATTTCTGAACAGAAGCAAAGCTGTTCTGCAAGCCACCAGGAAATAAAAGGAGAGAACAGAGAGTGCCTTAACATTTCTCACAAAATAAACCCCAAGGTTGTTATTGGTTTTAAATGACAATAAAAGCAATGCTACAGAAGGAATACCTGCAAGTCCCTCCCCCATGCCTTGAAGAGAGGCTGTTCCTAAGGATGTTTTCTCCCCTAAAGGGAATTTCCACGTCTATGCACAGAGAACTGCCACTCTCAATCATCTGCCATTTCTACACAGAAAAGAAATGCCCCTGTATGGAAAGGACTAGCAGCAGAACTGCTACTAATACAATGCTGGCCTTTATTATACATGACTTATTGTATATTTATGAAACAGAGGCCAAATCCTAGCAGTATAAGACAGGCTGCTTTCTTTTAAATCTCCTCTCTAAGTATCCTTCCCACTGCAGCACACAGAGAACACTGCCATCATCTCAACAATTCTCACAGGGAAAACACCACTGACCACCAAACAGCTGCTCCTTCTGCACAATGGATTTCTGGAGTTTCCACCCAATGATCCCTCTTTCACCTCCATATTTTTAAAAGAAAAATATGCTTTTGCATTAGAGAATCTCATAAGCACACAACCTTTACTGTAATTACTATCTTGGTGCAAGTCTTTTATACATCAGCATTTTGTCCACACTCAGATTTCCCAAATTCCTCCCACCAGTTATTATTCCAACCCATGTTTTTATGATTTATTATTTCCCTTGTCTGTTTCACATTACAGTGATGTATAAAGACATTAAAACTGCAAATTGCAGAAGAGTACACACCACTTGCTGTGGAACTGAGAGTACCTCAGGAAAAAAATTAAACCTACATGAATCAAAGAATCTTGAGGTATCAAAAACCACCAAACAATTGTTACATACGAAAGAAGTACTGATGTAAAGACAGGCATGGAACATAAAGAAGCATAACTAAAGGACCGTTACAGAGGAAAGAATAACATCCCTCTAAAAGAGGAACTAGTACGTTTTTGAGTTATATTTATTACTGTCTCCCTCTTCTTTCACAAGAAAGTATGAATGATCATTCGTGAAGCTGAAAACATTACTGAAGCCAGTGGGAAACATTCATAGCTCATCTTGGCTACATTTCCAGTCTTCATTTGAATAATGAGCAACTGCTCTGTCAGACATTAATGCTTTTTAATGACTGACTAGTGAATAGCTTGAAGTGAGCTTGTTCTCTCTGCTGTCTCCTCCTCTTCCCCGAGATCTCCATTGTTCTATTTTAGGTAAGAGGGTACAAGAAAACTTCAGTATTAGTACGAGGGGAACACTGACAGGATTGTTTCAGCATTGTAATATTAGTTTATTAAATGAATAAAAAATAGTGAAGTTAAATAGAAGCTCATGTTCAGTACAATATCTAGTACTGATATACCATATCTTCCTTTAGCTTAATTTTAGAACCAGCTAGCAGAATACAGTTTCAGATGTTTCAAACAACTTTTCTTACAATAAACTTCTTCAACATGGAAACGTAGGTTTTTAGGAATTAAGCAATTATTTATAATAGTTAGTTACCCACTTTCTTCATAGTTAGTTATGCTCTTTTACAGGCTAGTACACAGAGTAACAGCAGGATACCAACAGAGCAGAAACAGTCAAGAATTTATCTGTACAGTTACAGCAAGTATCAAAAGCTCTTTCAGAAAACAACCTTAGGAGTTATGTGAAAAGTTAGTAGCATGCAACAGACTACACACATGAATTTATATGAAATTGTACACAAACAAAAAAAAATACTGCATGCTTCCTCACTTTTTAGGACATACTGATCACCTAAAGAACAATTATGTCAAGCCACTAAGTGCAAACTGAAATAAGAGGATATCTTTCTCATGAGATTGTAAGGAATATCTAATAAATTCTACAGGAATATTAACAGTGCTGAGGGCAAGACATTACAAATAACTCTAAGTGTACTATGTTAAAATTGCAAGAAACTTAGCTTTTATAATTAACATAGAAGTTGCTCCTTCCTGACGTAAACCAATATACATTTAGCAATACCCAGGGATATCTGAATTTCAGTGAACCCATCTATAATTCTCTGTTTCTCAGCCAGTCAGCGCCTTTAATCCCTTTACTCCATACTTTTAGTTCTTTTAGTAACTCAGGTAAGGATGTATTTACACACACATTCTGATTAACTTTCCTTTGTACAGAGGATTACTGATGAAACATTCCTTCAAGCCCCACTGAGCTACAATTGGTGGCTTCCTTAGAACTACATTACTTAGTTGAAAAAATTCCTAGTCTGACCTTGTAATAGAGTAATTGCAACCTTAAGAACAAATGCTGAAAAGCAATTTTATTGTGATAAACAAATAGAGAAGCAGAAAGGCCTCCAGGAAAAAAAGAAAAAAAAGATTTACATGTTCTGCCCAAGCAACTAAAGAGAAGTAAAATCAGTCTTTCTTAATACTTAGTTTATCTTCAAAATTCCCCTGTGAGAACAAGATAAATATAGGGAGCGAAGTTCCATTAGTACTAACAGCAGCTACTCTACTTAATCCTTCAGATTTAAGTCATGGAGAGCTGCCTCTGTAAAAGCAAAGACGTGTTCAAGTATAGCAGCTGCACAACAGTAGTCCTTCACTTCATATTTTTTATGTTAAATACGTTCAAGGTACTATGCTGTCAAGAATTAATAAAATTAGAAAATTAAATGCAGAAATACATTCCTCTTAAAACACAGATGCATCACTAACACTTTGCTTTATAATTGATTTCATGTCATTGATGGAGATCAAAGAATAAATAAAACTCTAAAGCTTCTTCTATACCTTCAGGTCACTAGGCTTGCTTGAATACACCTTTTAAAACATAAAGCAAGAATGTGCATTTCTTTTCTTCGTATAGTAAGTTCAAAGGTTTAATACAGTCAGGTCACAGAATTGTTTAAGGTGGAAAAGACCTTTAAGACCACTGAGTCCAACCATTAACCCAGTACTGATCTATAGCTTTTTCCTCCACCTCCCTAAAAATCCAGAGACTACTTAAGTAGCGCACAAAACACCTTTGTTGTAAGTACTATTAAAAAAAAAAAAAAAAAAAAAGAAAGGTATGCAGAACTAGTAATTATCAGATTATGAGAGTGCTCACCTAGATTTTAAATAGAGTAGCTACTCTTTGGACTGAATTTGTATTACACATTCGAGGAGAGAGCTACTGTGCTTTATTCCCAGTTAATTAACAGTTATGGATGAAGTAGGTAGGCAAAAGCATTAAATTTCAAAGTACTTTCACTTTAAAGCTAATGGTATCTCACAGCAACATGCGCAGTATCGCATGAATCCAAATTACATTTGAAAACTTGAACAAGTATTTTCCAAAAGGACCACTATTCTTCTCATGCCATACTGCAAAAGTCTTAACATCATTCAATAAGTTTCATTGAATTTTTTCAGGGAAACAGCAAGGAGTTATGCCTGACCTGTGAATTCATGTAGGCAGATCATAAATGCTTTGTGATTGACACAACACGGTAATTCATGAGGAATTCCACAGGTCATCAGAATAAGAAAGCACAAGCAAACTTAAGCTTAAGAAGATAAGCAATCTAAACCACATTTAATTATCAAGTGTTTCTGTTAATTAAAAAGTGAAATATCTCATACATGAACTGAACTCTTATTCCATATCACATTCAAGATCTAACGATGTGAAAGAGCTTTTCTCTACTCCCTTCTGCTCAGATATTCTACTGATGTTTCAAAGATGACATTTAGAAAATCCCTGAATTTTAATTGAGAAGCTCAGTGCAGACCTAAAGAATCTTTTCACCTGTCCATACAGATTCATATGCACCACTTCCCTTCACAACAAGAGAGCATACTGAAGAGGATTATTTCAAAAGCTAAATACTAAGAAGAGTTCTCTTGTGCTCAGGAAGCAGCTGAAAAGCACATAAGCTTTCCTTCAATATCAAGGCGAAATCCTGGGAAGGAAAAATTTGATTTGCACTAAAATACTTGTAATTAGCTGAAACACTTGAGTTGCTCAAGTTAGTATCATCTGAAAAATACTTTAGTTTCATATTAATTTTATCTAATAACTCCAAGAACACATACAGGTGGTTTTATTGTTACAAACAACAAGACAAAACAGCAAGTTAATGGTGCAGCACTTTGCACCTTTGTGCAGCTGCCTCAAGGAACAGAGAAGCAGAGCTGCTGCCTTCCTTCAGGTGTGCTCCTCAACAGGACGTTTCCCAAAGCCACGACTCAGAGAACAGATCATTTCTGTGGCTTTAATTTCACAGTCTTAACACATCCATTCAGAGCCTCCTTGTCAAAAGTACAAGTGTCATGGTCAAGGACAGACTTTAAGAATACATATCCATCCTTGCTTACATTCTCAGCCATTTTGAAGCTCTCGCTTTGCACCTTTCCCAACCCTATCAACTTCTCAATTTTGCAGTTACACCAATCTAACTAAGGCTCTGAGGAAAGCTTTGGATCTCTTAAATTCTCTGCCACAGCCCAGCAGATAAATGTTTCTGGAGGTTCCCCCATCAGAACTACCATCCTTTTCTTTCCATATATGCCTTACAATGCACTCTGCTGAACAGCCACATCCTCATGTCCTTTGATCACATGTACAAAAACAGTTAAAATGAAGAATGAAATTCCAGTCAGATCAGACAGGAAACATAAACCTGGAAATAATTTCTTAAGCATCACAAGAGAATAAAAGTCTTTTTTGTAGCCTAGCTAGTTTCAGTGACTTTTACCACATGGATGGAGTGCCACTATAACAGAAAAGGAGCCACTGGTATCACTATGACTACATGAAGACATTTGCCACATGGTTCACACTAAAGGCCAAGATCTCCTTCTGACTTCTTGCTTCTATTACCATATGCACTCAGAGAATACAAAAAACCCCCCCACATAACTAATCTAAAATGCTCTCTCAGTCTGAGCATGCAGATGCAGCCTAGTGACACACGCAGATTTAATACTGGGCCAGAAAGAGGCATATGAAGACAAGCACATTATTTGTGCAGATTTTTCCTACTCCAAACACACCCAATAAGGTAATTATTTAAAACTAGCTTTGCATTTCCTTAACATAATCATTTACAAAAACAGCTGCTCAATTTCATCTTTATATTTAAAAACAGACATGGAAACATGTTTAAAAACATCCATTTGACCTGTCACAGCAACTCAATGGTAACAAAGCATAACCTAGGAAAGCACAGTGAAATTCACTGAAGTCCTTCCTAACTTGTCCAACATGAAAAACTGCAATCTTAACAAACAGGAGTTGGGTCTGTTCAATGAGGTTATCTGACTCTCATTGTGCATGTCTTCTCTATCTCCAAATGCCCTTTAAATGCTAAGCAGATCTGAGCACCCAGGATCTGGTCTTCCACAAGAAGGCACAAGTACTGTCCTACCTATGACAGCCATCAGAGATATCAGAACCTCTGACTTGAAATTTTCTTATTGATAGAGACAACAGCTACAACAGAAACCTAATTAACACATAGCCATGGCTGACTGTCGCCCACATTGTTGAACAATATAAGAAAGAATAATTTCCCTGACCCTACAGAGAGATCCTCACCTGCTGATGCAGAGAACATGGCACTGTTCTTGGGAAACCACAAGGAGGGAACAGCACGGGTTTTCAGAAAAGAAGCAAGACAGCATTACTGACAGTGGCACTTGCCTAAAGGGCTCTACTACACCAAGTGACAGTGCCCAGCCATGTTAATTTAATTTTCTCTCTGACTAAGATAGAAAGATGATAAGCAGAAACTTGAAGCAAAGGAGCCAGTCTTCTGCTTTGGACAGACTCATGATGTAAAGCTGCATTTGAAAACCTGTATGCCACCATCAAATTTTTAAATTTTTATCCGAAAACATTTAACTTCAGAGGATCCTTCCAGCTGCAGTTTCAACATTCACCAGGAAAATTTAACACTTTCTTCCCTGAAGGTGATAGTTCAAACCTTAAATCTATGTAAACTGATCACAAAATAGCAAAATTACACTGAAAGACATTAGAAGTTCTGGTGGGGTGGGTTTTTTGTTTAGTTTTGTTAGTTGGGGGATTTTTTTTTTGTGGTTTGGATTCCTTTTTTTTTTAAGGAAAATATTAAATACGAAGATATTGCACATTTTTAAAAATTACATCCCACTATCTACTTCAATTTTTCCAACCTGGAGTTTAATTTTAAAATACATTCTGCAAGAAACTCTATTCATATTTAGAGATGTTTGAAAATACTGCTGACTTGGCTGCAGGACAAAAAAATCACTTGTAATTTCCATAAATCCATGCTCATACTTGAAAATTCCCATTACCTTCAATTCAGTCACCACCAGTGCCCACATCTTTACCCTTCACCTTTCATCTTTTCTTCTTCATGCCCTAAACAGAACTTCTCCCTCATGAGAAAAAAAAAAACATCCAAATCCAGACACTGATTGCAAACTGGTTTTTAATTCATTGTGCCTGTACACTTCACTCTTGTCCTCTCGCACATTCCATGTCCTGTTTATGCTGTCTATTTTCAAGAGCTGAAGATGTGCTTAACTGTGTAAAGTTCCCAGCCTAAAAGAGCTGCAAAGACAGCTGGTGTCTCAATGCTTCCTCAATAAAAACAATTATTTGTTCCACAGCTTAATCTCTTCCTGTTTCTCTAAAACTGTTAACCAGGGAGTGGATGTTAACAACACACTTCATCCACAAGGTGACATCCAGTAATTGGTCTAAAAGAGGATCCTCTATCAATAAAGTCAGAAACCTTCACGTTATAGGTCAAGGGCACAAGACCTTCAAACGAGGGCACTGAAAGTTCAGGGAAAGCACGCCTTTTCTCACCTTTCCCTCCCCTTTAAGCTACTTTCTAATAATGAGAGAGTATTGAGTGATTTCAGGTCCAAAATTCTGGGTGTGCCAAGCACCACCATTCACAAGCATTTTAAATAACTCCTCACACTGAGGCTCAATTACAACCCTCATTACAAACACCCTGCATAGCCCAACACGCACAGCACAATTCTGACAGAATAAAAATTGAAGTATCACAAGTGGCATTTCGTTGTCCAGCTCAGGTTAAGTATCTTTTCTATCTTGGAGGCTGGCAGTATAAACAGCAACATACAGGTGCCTCTGAATTTTAGTATGTTGCAAAATAGCGAAAGTTATTTTAGTGCTTTATAATAACCACGCTGAACACACAAGAGCGGCAATAAACCACGCCAGTTTCAGCGAAAAAAAAACCAACCACACTCGTCCACAATGATTTAAAGACAGAAACGTAAAGATAAGTGCAGAAGGGGTTGCACAATAACACATGATCTTCCCTATCACATGCTTGGCAGCGCGCTCGCTGCCCGGCGATACCCGGTCAGACCCCGGGGCACTTCGGCCGCCCTGGGGAGGGCCGGACAGCCCCGGGACGGGGCTCTGGCCGGAGTGCCGGGGCGATCCGGGGCTCCCGGAGCACGGCCGGCAGCCCGCGGGGAGCCGGGGGGCGGGAGCGGCGGCACCGCAGGGCTGCGGGGCCGGCGGAGCCTCTCCCCCATTCAATCCCTCCCTGCCGCCCGCTCTGCCCAGCGCCGGCGGCCGGGGCAGCGGCACCGGGCACGGCGGGGAGGCGGCCGGCGGCCCCGGGCTGCATCCCCGCGGCAGGACCCCGCGCCCCCGGCGCCTCCTCAGCGGCAGCGCCAGCACTTACGCTCGAAGTCGGAGTCGGAGTCGTCGTCGCCGCGGTCGGGCTCCTCGTCGCCGTTGGACTCGGTCTGCATGGGCTCCCCATCGAAGCTGACCACCCTGCGGCCGCCGCCCGCCTCCTGGTCGCGGGCATCCCGCAGGCGGGCGAAGTAGTCGGCGGCGAAGCCCAGCAGGTCGGACGGCCGGTGCCGCAGCACCTCCACCGTGTAGCCCTGGAGCAGCTCGGTGAGGCCCGGCGGGATCTCGATGCTCATGGTGCCGGACACCCGGGAGGCCGCCTCGCTTCCCTCCCTCCCTCCGTCCCTCCCCGCGTCCGCGGCCGGCGGTTGCGGTGTCGGTGCGGGCTCGGGGCCTCCCCGGCGGGCGCGGACCGACTCCCGCCGCTCCGGTCACACGAGCCGCGGGGCGCGGAGGGGAGGGACGGGACGGGGCGGGAGCGGCCCCGCGGCGCAGGCGCGGAGCGGGCGCGGGAGCGGGCGCGGGGCAGTGGCCGCGCCTGCGCGGGGCGGGGGGGGCGCGTGCGTCACCGCGGGGCGCGGCGGGGCCGGGGCGGGAGCGAGGAACGGGAACCGAGCAGCGGGCACGGGAACCGGGCACCGGGCACGGGAACCGAGCACCGGGCACGGGAACCGGGGCGGCCCGGCAGGACACGGGATGGTTGGCCGCGTGCGTGCTTGGGTGGTTCAGCTCTTCGGAAAACTGATGGGCGCCCGCGGTGCCGCGCCCGCCGGAGTCGTTAAACGCCGGTCACGGTGTGTCGGGGAGGAGTTTGTGCGGTGTTGGGAAATCTCTGGACCAAAGCTGGCGGCGGACTGTGGGGAGCGGTGGAGGTCAGGCAGGCCCTGACTGTCGCTGCTGCCTTTTTATTTTTCTCTGATTTCACATCAGTGACTCTGAACACTCATTTCTTCTCAGAATCACAGAACAATTAGGTTGGAAAAGAGCTCTGAGATCACTGAGTCCGGTCTTTGACCAAACACCATCATGTCTAGACCACGACACTGAGTGCCACGTCAAGTCTTTCCTTAAACACGTCCAGGGACGGTGACTCCACCACCTCCCTGGGCAGCCCGCTCCAGTATTTAACCACCCTTTCTGTGAAGGAATTCCCGCAAAAGCCCAACCTAAACCTCGCCTGGTACAGCTTGAGGCCATGTCCTCTTGTCCTATTGTGGTTGCATGGGAGAAGAGACCGAGCCCCACCTGGCTGCACCCTCCTTTCAGCTCCGCTGGTAAAGAGCAGTGAGATCCCCCCGAGCCTCCTTTTTCCCAGGCTGAACACCCCGAGCTCCTTCAATTCCTCCTCATCAGACTCGTGTTCCAGACCTTTCCCAGCTCCGTTCCCTTCTCTGGACTCGCTCCAGCACCTCACTGTCCTGAATTGAAGGGCCCAGAACCAGACACAGGACTCGAGGCATGGCCTCACCCCTGCCAAGGATGGCGGTGCTCTTTCCTCGCAGAGCATGCGAAGGTGTTTCAAAGCTCCCCCAAGAGCAGGAGAACCTGGGGTTTTTTGACCTCAGTTGCATCCAATCGAACTTCCATCTAATTCTTGATTGCAGTTAGATTTAGGACCTATGACCCCTGCGTTCTTGTCAGAATTACATCATTAAAGAACAGTTCTTAAGTGAGTGCAAGAGAAGCGGCATGCAGATCTTCACACCTTTTGGTAAACGCTGAATAGAGCCATGACAGAGTCTGTGAAAGGGCGGCAATAGTACTGATCTGATAATAATAAAGCATTAAAGATAAAGAATTTCAGAAAAATGAAACACAGAATCATAGAATGGTTTGGGTTGGAAGGAACCCTAAAGATCACCTGGTTCCAGCCCCTCTGCTGTGGGCAGGAACACCTTCCACTAGATGAGGTTGCTCCAAGCCCCATCCAACCTGGCCTTGAACACTTCCCAGCATGGGGCATCCACACCTCTGCACAACTTGTGCCAGTGCCTCGTCACCCTCATAATTGCTAATATTATAGCAATATTAGCAATATTATGCTAATATGCAAATAATAAATGTGTGAGCTTTGGAGATGCCCATTCGTATGTTGTTAAACACAAATTATTCAGGTTTTTGCTTGTGTTCGTTGTACAAAACCTGTTATCTGTGTGTACGAGGGAGGTTTGGCAGATGCCCAGGGGCTGCATGGAGTGGAGCCATTGGCCCTTAAGGTTTGACGTTGTTGGGAAGCTCGTCTTGGGAGAAAACAGGCCTGTGCAAACATGACTCAAGGGGAATACGGATGTTGGCTTAGTGACGCCGCTGCATGTAGTCAGTGTAAATATTTTTATTTAGTTCTTCTTTTGTTATAACAATAAAAGAGCAGAAATCAAACTGTATTCAAAATATAAAATTTCGCTTAGAAGCCCAGAATTGGCTGAGGCAGTGTACTGTGCGTGTTGGTTTTGTTTTTCGTGTGCCAAAGAGTCCCCTCGCTCATGCAGATGGTTCTCCCTGCACTCCCAGATAAAGGCAGCCTGTTCATCGCTGCTGCACGGAGGGCACAGCAGCAGATCCCGGAGCACCACATCCTGACTGTTTTACTGACTGTTCTCAGGGAGAAAGGCCAGTTGCAAACCTCATGGCACATAAAGGTGTTCTTTGTAACATAGCTCCCATATTTCCATGTGGGGTAAGATTACATTTTGCATCCATACAACATGAACAGTCTTTTTAAAAAGCACAGAAGGTAGATTTGTCACATCAGTTTATCCAAAGGTCTTCTATGAAGCTGTTTCTCTTAATTTCTGTTCTTTTCTACAGCAGGAACAACAGTTGCTCTATTGCCTTTTTCAAAAGATAATTGTTACTGGTTTTTCATTTGCCACTCCTACCATTATTATCTGTCTGAGGATCTCAAATATTATAAGAGCACATTTCACTGCTCAATATATGTACTTTAGCTCCTGCAGAACTGGTACAGAGAAAAGGTTCTGATCAATGAGAAAACTATGGTTAATCCCCCACAAAATTAAGATTTCTGATGACATCTTTCGTTTGCCAGTTGGGTGCTGAAGATATTGCTGGTGGTGAGGAGGTAAAAATGAAATTTTAAAAATGCTGTAAAAAGGAGAAACAAAATACCAGTAAAAAGCACTGGCAAGTAGGTTCAGAGGAACAAAGGGAAGAAAATCTCATTTCAGGGGAATATGCTTATTTTTCTTTCCCACTCTTTTGCACAACAGCCTGCCACCTGACAATTGCCTGCTCTGAGCATTACTTGGCTCTTGTATTAGCTTTTAACATTTCTTGATAATTTTCTCACATCTATGTCTGTGTTATTTATTTGAAAAAAATGTGTTACCAGTAAATATTGTTAACTCTCTGAAGGGCTACATTGTATTGGCCTTCTGATATTTATATGTCCACACACAACTAATCAGCTTCAGAGGAAAGTAAAGAGCAGAGCTCTGTTTATCCTCTTCCTGAAGGTCAACGGACAAAATCAAAAGCATCCAAGGTCACACAAAGTGCATTTTCAAGTTGA
The DNA here is from genome assembly GCA_036630365.1 of Acanthiza pusilla. Classification (NCBI taxonomy): domain Eukaryota; kingdom Metazoa; phylum Chordata; class Aves; order Passeriformes; family Acanthizidae; genus Acanthiza; species Acanthiza pusilla. Next base: position 9,044,319 of record JAXCHO010000001.1, read on the forward strand.
TTTACGCCGCAGTTTATCCTGTTTCTTTATATACCTTTTTTTTTTTTTTGGTGAGCATCAGAATTGATGGCACAAATATGCGAGAAGCTTGTCGGCGATCAAGCTAATTGTTATAGTGCCTGCTGTGCATACATAGAGCTCATCATACGCTTTCTTTCTCCCTGAATTTGCATAACTTTTAAAATTATTACTGTAATAAGCATTCACATTAAAAGAATGGTAGAAAATAAATTAGAAAATGCACTTGCAGCCTTAATTTGATCCCTTTTATAATAACATTTTTAATTCAGGCAGCATGACCAATGCAATTTCATTCCTCTGGCTTCATGGCATGTTCAGCACCCAGTATGGAGTCAGATAAGACTTGTGTAGCTGATGAAGCTGCTCCCCACAGTATTCCTATCAATATATATATATTTCACTATATAGTTCTCCTAATAATTTCTTAGTAGCCGAAAGCTATTCCCACATTTACCACGTGTCTGTGCTCCCAAATGTTGAGGTCTCTTCCCTTTACTCTGCCTGTTCTACCCAGATCTACATGACTTTGATGTGTCACTAGTGAAACTGTTATGGAGCTTCGGTGCTTGTCCTGCTCAGGCAGGAGCAGCAAAGTTGCCAGCAGAAAAAGCAAAATAGTCTGTGCAGTCTTGCACTGGGGAAAAATAATCAGATTAAACCTCCCGACTGGCTCCTCAAAAAGTAAAATAAATCCTTTTATAACAAGTAATAATTCACTTCTCATAAACCCGTCAGCACCAGCCAGAGCTCAGACACTATATAAACATATGTACATCTTGGATTAATTACACTTGCCTTCAAATTCCGTACAAGGATCATGCAAGAAAACATTAAATATTCTGATGACAGGTATTAGTGAACACAGCCTCATGTTTTCCACATCCCCCTGGTGCTGAAGCCAGGGACCAGGGTTTGTCCACGGCAGCAAGTTCCAGGAGTTAGATACCTGTCAGATAAAGGAGCGCTCCTCTGTTCTGGAGCACTCTCCTCAGGTTTACCAAATGCCCCTACTCCTGGCATTGCAGGATTTTGCCAATTATGTTTCTGCCTGTGTTTTATTTGCTACTTTGTGATTTTGTAAATCTTGATCTTACCTTGTTTCAGCCCTCTCAAAATTAAGGTCTCACAGTCCTACCAGTCTCTCCTCCAAAAGCAGTTCCTTCATCCCCAGGGACTCATTAAATGCTCCTTTCTGTAGCTGCTCAGCTTCTCTGTGCCTTTCATGAGCACTGTGTGCAATTCTGGTCTCCACATCCCAAAATGTGGGCCCGCCCTGCTTTTAGACAGGAGAAAAATTATTCTCTCTGTTTTGTTCTCTAACACTTTTCCTTTCTTTTCTTTGGATGCCACGTTATTATGAACAGAATGTATCCATTCTTCATTTTAAGATATAAAGAGATGAAAAAATTCCCACTTCCCTTGCTCTGCTTCTCCAGTGGCTGACCACCATCATTGTAAAAAACATGCTGAGTTTTGCATTTTAAGTTTTCTGTGTTTAACATTCAAACATTTTTCTACCCTCTGCTTGCTCCTGTCGCTGTAAATGTGCATAAACATCATATAACTTCGTGCATAATGTACACAAACCTTCCAACTTTTCATTTTATCAGAAGTAATAGTAATAAATGACAGAGTGATCCTGGGTTTAACTACCAGGATGCAGAGATCCTTCAACAGTGTGCAAGATGAAACTGCTTACCCTGCCTCTCTTTGGTTTCCTTATAAAATGCTAAATCCCAGAAACCAAACTTTGGTGCTGTAACCACTTGGTTTGCTTGTGACAGTAAGCAAGATTTAGTGTGTATTTTTGTTAGCCTTTAGAGTAACTTGAGTACTGTATATCTCAATAAATCATATGGGACTGTCTATCAATAGTATAAAGACAGAAGAAAAAATCAACCTTTTGAATAAATATATATAAATATTTGTGTCAGCTGAAATGTGTTACCTTGACACTACCTTTTGTCCAGCAAAAATATATTGAATAATTCTTGGAAAGCTACTTTGCTGCATTTGTGTTAAATCTCAAAGTATCAAGTTGGGAGAAACATCTGTATAAATGTCCAGAGTTTCATTGGCATAATTTAGTTTACGAACGCAGAAAGCACTGATTCTGTTGGTAACAATTACAATTTTTCAGGTAGTTGAAAACACCAACTTTCAGATACCTAATTTTGTAAATCATTTGACCTAGGTGTTACCTAGATGTAAAAAGAAATACCTCTGACCGTCATGTCATACTTGTGACGTAAAATGGCACATGTTTGAATCTAGATAAAAGTAGTGTCTGTGACATAAGACGTGTGGGATGACCATGTTGTTTAAACTACCCTGAGCAAAACTACGTAGCAGATGTAGAGTTTATGGTTCCCACGTCAGAGAAGCCCTAAGCAACGGCACTGCTGTGTAAACAGGGGATATTCAAATAAGGACTTAGCTAAGCACTTGCACTCTTGCATACAAAGTGGAAGCTGTACCCATTTTGGTTGTACTTTAGTTTCTGTCCCCAGCACTGAAAGCACTGCATGAAGAGCTTCTCCACAGAGGTTGGTGTGAGTTCTGGGCAGAGGGAGCTGGTGGGAACAGACCTCTGTGCGTGTCCCATGATACTCAGTCACTCACTGATCCTGCTGGATGGCTATGTTGGCATTACAGTACACAGACATTGCTACCAAATAAAGGTAGAAGGTTTTCAGATTGTTTTAAGAGAAGAAAGAAAATTAACTTCCCTGTGAGTTGCTCAGAGACTAATCTGAATCCAAAGTATCAATTGCTGTCTGTGTTTTCCAGCAGAGCTTGTTCAAACACAATTTTATTGATGTTAAGGGGTTTGTCTTGCAAACAGCTCTGAAATTTATTTCTTCCTTGAGCTTTGGCTTGCAAATCTGGAATAGTCATTTGCTGTATGTACAAACTTGTCCCCTCCCCATCTTCTCACATTTCCACCTGACGCAGTTCAGGTTATCAGCATTTCTGTATTGGATCCCAACCTGCACTACGCGGACATGTATTGCTCTGTCACTGTTGCTACAGCGCCTGTTTTCACAGTTTCTGTTGTCACCTTTGTCCACTGAATGCTATTCAGCATTTCTCACATTTGCCCATTTGTCGTGTGTCTTCCTAGATGCTTGTCAAATAACAATTGCCCTTCCCAAAGCTTCACCTCTGAGGTTTACCCTATATCCACAATCTATCCCTCACCCCCTCTTGCTCATCTCCCCTGGGAGGGGCACCTTGAGCCTCCTTCCAGACTGAGCCTCAATCTCTCCCTCCTCTTGCAGCCCCTGATCCCTCCCTGAGACAGGAGCCGTGGGGTCTTTGCTCTTTGGCCCTGTTTTGTGGTGTCCACAAGAAGCCATCGACACATTTCACTGTTCCAGTGTTTGTGTCCTGCCCCTTGGTGCTCACAGATCCATCCCAGGCACAGAAGTGTTGCACACAAACATGGGGTAATACTACAATGAGGAGCTCATTTTACAGCTCAGCATAATGTGTTAACTAATTCCACGTGCTAGAATGGCAGTATTAAATGTAAATTGCAACAGTAAAAACGAGCTGTATCCACCAAATCCACAGATTTTTATATTTCCCTCTGAAAACCCTTTTATGGGCTTTATTACAGCTGTTAGCACGTGTTTTAATTAAACTCATAGCGCAGCATAAAGACCAGTTTTCAGAGAAAATCAGTAAGCAGTTCCTATTGTATTTTTCTGTCATTTTTCACATCCTGTGCTTTGGTGTACATTATAAAAATGTTGATAGAGGATTCTGTATCTTAGGGGAGGATAATGGGGATGTGAAACTTCTCACTTCTAGGCTGGTTTTCCAATTCAGTTTAGGTTCTTAAGTTTTATAAAAGTATTTGATGTTTGACTGCGTCCTGGATGTCTTCATTCAAGTAAACAGGTGGTCTTATCATCCAAGGCAGAGGATTGTAAGGCCACCTCACCATGTCCAGATCCCTCTTTTTCAGTCTCAGGAAAAAAAAAAAAAAAAATTTTAAAAAAAAAAAATTGGTTTGTAGAGCTGAAAAATGCTTGCTGCCTTCAACTATGACTTAAATCAGGTCTGCATAGGAAACTAATTGAATGGGTGTTCCGTGTATAGTGCTGCTCCTGAGGGGGTTTTTGACTTTAATTCCCAAGGCTATCAGCCCAAAAGAGTTGCATTAGAAAAAGAGGAAAAGAAGAATCTGGTTTTAGAGATTGCAGCAGTACTACCTTTTGTTGCAGTTGCTTTGAAGTGTCTCTCCATTGACATCTAGTGTCCGTACAGGAAGATCTTTGGATTCCTCACAGCCGTGCTGAAAATATTAATCTCTAAATCTTTAAAGGTATTTTCCTTGTGTAGTTATTAAGAGCTCTTATTGATCATACCAGGTCAGCCAGTAGGTGAGACTGATGGTGCAAACACAGCAATCTCCCTACTCCTAGCAGTGATATCAGTGACATCCATGTATGTCTATGTTCTGAATGGCTCCAGGAACCCTTTCAATGCTTTGCAGTGAAAAAATATTATCTTTTTTAAAGTTTTCCTGTAAATACCTGTAAAATATTTTGAATCTCTATCTCTTTCCTCAGAGCATACAAGCAATTGTGAACCAATGAATATTCAATTCAGATTTTACGAAGTATTGTACATTGTAGTCAGGCATTATTCTAAATATCTTTAATTAGAGTACTTTCAATGATAGAATTCTCTTTTTTACACTCCATTTTATCACTGAAAGCTACTTAAAGAAGTGTCTTTATTCACAAAATGGTGAGAGTTATTTTCATACTTATTTATTTATACTGTAGAAATCCCAAGTTTTTACAAAAGGGTTGTTGTTCAGCTTTTGCAAAATCTTGAACAACGGCAGGGAGCAATAAATCATGTCATTACTGTACACTTTGCTCTGTGAACAGCTCTGCCTTCAGAGTACTTCCTCCTGCTCCTTCAGTCAGCCTGAAGTGCTTCTGTTGGGGTGTGCACACAGGGGCTGTGCCAGAGTCACAGCCACAACATGCTTGCTCCTACACTGATGTGAAGTCCTTCCCTACTCTGAAAACTCCCTGTACATTCATACTTGGATCATTTCCATTGTACTCTGTTCACAAAAGTAGTTATTCCAAAAAAATTATGTTATGAAAGCTTAACAAGTTACGCTGTCCTAATATTTGTGCCGCAGCTTCAGGAAAAGATGACTGGTTCAAGGATGTGCACCAGGCACAGCTTCTGTCCGTGATGGACTCTGTGTATCCAAGGGGCTCGTGGACTCCATCGTTTCTTGGCTGTGTTTTTGCCTTTCCTGCCTTTCCTCAATATCTCATAAACCCTAGGTGAGCTCTCTCTTGGATTGGTGATACCTGACAGCAGGGTCCTGTCCTTGCTGGCTGATGGAAGTTACTAGTGTGAAAATAATAGATCTTTGCCTTGGAACAGCAGGAAACCTGCTGAAAAAGAGCTAGAATAGCCTTGAACTTCTCCTGTGAAGGTCAAAGGAGAGTGAATCAGTACTTCCCACCATTTCTGGAAAAGGAGCAGTCATCAGTTTCTATGGACAGTCACATATTTTCCCTCTTTCTCCTTTCAGTGTTCTGTTATTTAAAAATGCTCATTACATTAACTGTCAGAGAGTCTGTGTTGAAAGAACCTGCTGAATCAATATATCCAGAATAAGAATGACAGCATCATTAAGATGTATCCTGCTTAGATTATTCATAATTTAACTATAAAGCAAAACATGTGATCATGAGTAATAAAGGAATGTGACATAAATTATTTCATTCAGAGCAGTGCATTAATGCAGGCACTGGCAAAGCTGCTGCAGCAGCAGCTGGAGCCTTTAATTGCAACTGCTTATAATTTGGGTTACAAATAGGTGTTTTCGTCTGTCTTTGGCCACCCCAAGTTTTCACCCCTGGTAGGACTCGATGCTTCCAGCAGCCCCAGATTTTCCCTCCATGGCGTCAATGGAAGGAAGCGGGAGCCAAGAGCATCGTGTTGCTATGGCAACACATCCCACTTCCCTGGAGATCTTGTTGCCTCGGCGACATCGGGCGGGCAATGCCGGGGGATCAAATCGACCCGGAGCAGCTGCCCCCTGAAAAGCAGGACAGCTCTGGCCTCCAGGAGCATGGGAGCACAGAGCTTCATGGCCTGGCACTCACAGCAGGCTCTGCGCCAGGAGAGGGTGACATGCGTGTGGTCCTTCAGGTAGTGAGATGGGGCTACAGCCAAAAGGAGCTTCCCGTTACCATCTAGTGTGTTTAAATAAGATGGACGGCAGGAAAGCCAATGCCAGTGGGAGGGGTTTTGCTGGAGGCAGCAATTGCTGGGGCCACTGTCCTTGGTCTGTATGATCAGGACCTGCAAACATACCGCAACATCAGCAGTCATTGTTACACAACCCATCTGTGAATGGAGGAGAGCTTGCACATTGATTTTAGGGTAGTCCAGTGCTGCTTTTCCCTGTGTCACATCCAGTACCCAGCACCACACAGGCAGCGGATTAAAGACATATTTACATAGGCAAATGCCTGTGTTAATGCTGTGAGCACGGAGCCTCCCTCTTGTGTGCCAGCAGGCACTCCAGCAACCAGCCCCAACCCACAGGAAAGCACTGACACATTCTGAAGAGCCCACAGGCCCTTTGTCACGAGAGTGTTCTTGGATATCTGCACCAAACACCTTCTGTGGACGTCCCTGGAGCCCTCTGTGTAGCTGCCAGTAAGATGAGGGGGTTCAAAGCTCAATGCATGGGCATCAGTCCATGGACATCAGCTACCCACAGCACTTGGAGAGCCATTTGAGAAGCAGGAAGATAATAAAGGGCAGATGAATTTTCACAAGACAGGTAAATTCCTTGTAATTTGTCTGTTCCTACAGGAATCTTTTCTCCCTTTATGCTGTTGTATTAAGAAGCCTCTTGCCTGCTGTAATTAGCCCTTGAATAAACACCATCTCTGGAACAGAAGCCTCTGTTGTCCTGATTTTTTGTGTTAGCAGTGCTTTGCTTTTTTTTGAGGCTTACACTAATTCTTGCAGAAGACCAGAGCCTGCTCCAGGGAGTCTGGTGTGACTTTTTGCCTCTGGAAATATTACCATATGCTGCAGAGCTGTGTCTCAATGGGGTTAACATACCTGGCCTTAAGCAGACATTGCCTGTACTTGCAGCTACACCCTACTACTTGCTATATCCTTGTATTTCTGACATTAGCCTTACTCTCTCTGAGCCACTCTGTGTGCATTTTCCACACAACATTAACTGTCTTTCTTCTCACAATCAGAGTTACGGTTAATTGTGTTTACAAAGGATTCCTGAACTGTGGGAAATGTTTCTCAGAATGTGCGGTTTTGCATCATTTAGCCTTGAAAGGATGCTGCTTCCCCTGACCTCTTGTTGGTTTTTTCTCAGTGACTCTGGTAATTGCATCAGTAGCCTTGGGAGTCACATTTTCCTTTCACATCTAGGAAAGATCCAACCTTTCCTTACCCTTTCCCAGCTGAATCACATATCCAGTCCCTCCTGTTTTCTGTGGCTCAACCACTCCAGCTCTTTTTCTGGCTCCTGTGGATGCAGTCATGTTTCACCCTTGTCCAGAATAAACTCTGCCGCTTTCCTGGATCATCATTTCCACCACTCTACTTTTCTATTAACTTCTCAGTCTTTCTCCTCCTCTCCTGCATCAAACACATTTCTTACCTTCTCCATCAACATCCTTTACAACCCATCTTCAGTCAGGTCTATCATCATTCATTCTGACAGCATTGTCCCCAAAATTCTGGCAGTGTTTTGACACCATATCGAACAGATGTGTTGGTGTTTTCTCCACACCTCCCCACCGCAGCTGGGCAGAGCTCTCCAGAAACATCTACAAAGGGAGTTTGGGGCACAAAGACCAGCATGGTGCCACATGCTCCCTCCTGTTAAGGGATTCATCTGCCATGTTTCACTTACACTTAAAATCAAATTGCCTTGAGAAAGACCTTTTTTTGCTTCAGCACACTGAGAAAATGACAAATTACAGCCAGGAGCGCACCCCAAACCCACACATTTCAGGTTCTGATGTCACCTCAGAGCCTCTCGGTCCCCACACTGTTGCTCCACGTTATCTGCAGTTGTGTGTGGGGGTTCCCTTTCAAACTCACGTCAGCAGTGTCAGTTCCTTGAGGTTAACCTGCAGTCAGCAAGAAGCTGCAGGCAACACGCAGAGAAAAAAACCTGTTTCCTCTCTCTCTTCACACCTCTTTAAAGGGGACTGGTTTTTCTGAGTCACAGCTAACACAAACCTGTTGGAAAAGATTCAGCCTAGATTTATGCTATGGCTTAGAGCAACATGAAAGACCATTTAGTGTTCAAAGTATTATTTTGAATCATTAATCAAGCCCCCTGTCTGGCTGAGCTCTGTCAGGTCCTTCTTCGAATTTTGTAGAGTTTATTTCTCTTGTCATCCTGAGCAAACTTTGACATGCAGAACACAGGCTTGTTGATGAAATGAGAAGATTGCTGCCAAAGTTTGGCTCTGTCTCTGCGTTTGCAGCAGGATCTCAGTGCAGGGGATATGCGGTGCAGTAGTTCTTTTGTTCATATTTAATCATACGAGAAAGAAGAATATAATTAAGGCCTGTCTCCCTCAATCTCCTCCCTGCCTCAGAGTATTTCAACCCTTTGAGATAAAGGAAATGGAGTTTTTTCTGACAGCGAAGTGCAGCCCAGAGCATATCAGGAGTGGTTCTGCCCCCATCACTCTGCATTTTCCATTTGACAACATTTTCCCTCTGAGCAGTTTCCCATGTGAAGGAACGCAGCCATTACAAACAGCACTGCAAGTACCAAAATCTGGTCAGAGCTGGAAGCACAGTGTTTGCTCTTGGTTTTCTTTGCACGTTTGACAGCCCAGCTTGCTTCACTGTCCTCCTCAATAGCTGGCTGATTTCTCTTTATCTGAAAACACCCTTAGGCAGTTCCTAGATTTGAGGATGCAGCATCAAAAGGGGTCTTGACTCAGAAATAGACTTTTTTTTTTCTATTTAGCTGTTTTAGCTGGTTATTGTCTGTTTAGCTTTGTGTCTCAAGGTAAACTCACTTCATTTATGCTCTAAACCTACCAACCCCTTTAAAGCCCAGCACAGGGTTACAAAATATTTGCTGCCAAAGAATCCTGAAAATAGGAAATGTCTCATTGAAAAGGGCGTTTCAAGCTTGCAATTTTGTTTGGCCTTGGGCTGAAATGAAACCATATCAGCAGAGACAAGAAAGGACTGGAAGAGGCAGAGAAGGAGGAGTTAACCCACCCCACCCCAGGCCAAAGCCTCGGCCAGGCAGCAGGGAGGTGCTCCAGGATGGGGAGAGATGGTGTTCAACCAGACCAAGGAGAAACACCCCAACCTTGAGAGAGCCCTGTCAGAGAGCTACAGGAAAACAGTCAATGAGACAACAGTTGACTGATGAAATTGCCTGAAATGAGGAAGGAGGGAGGAGGGTATAATATACAAACACTTTAATTGCAAAGTTGTTTATTCCGAGCTGTCCTAAGAACTGACAGAGTAAGTGTTATTGCTGCTTCCCAGGCTATGTAAGAGGCACAGAGACTGAGAGAGAAGTTTTCCTCTTAGTGGCAGGGTTATTAAATTATAAAAAAAGATAAGAGTTTATCACAGAAACAATAAGCTGCTATTCTCTCAAGACCTTGCTGCTGAACTTTAGAAGAAATACTGGGGAAATCAAAGCAGTGCTCGAAAGGGAGAAATCTGCTACAGAAAAAATGCTGATTTAAATCTTATTTCAATTTGCAGAACTGTTTTTACCTACAGAGAGGCTTTAAACAAGGGGAAAATGTATTCCAGTTGCTTGGGATCAAAATCCAAGTCTCAGACACACAAAGACTAATCCAGAGGGAGAAGCTGCTGAAAAAAGCCATGGCAAATGAGGGACTCAATAGGGGTGTAAACTGAAGGGGAAAAAAAGGACAAAATAATAGAAAATGTTCTTGCAGTAGCAAAAGCACAGCTAAACACAGAACTTGACTATGTGGAGAATAAATAAAAGGTTGTATGTGAAGATTTCTTGGGAGCTGGCGAGTCTGAATGTTGCAGAAATTATAACATATAATAATTTAAACCGAGATATTTGAAAATCAAAGAAATAAACAATGAAGGCAAAAATGACAAAACTGAAAATCTGTTAACCTACTTCAGGAAAGTATCTGATCAAGTGCCAGACAGGGAAGGTCTGCTCCAGCTGCTGTTTTCTGCAGCTTGAGCAAAGGAAAGACTTGCACTCTACTAGTGGCCTTCAGTCTGAAGCTGTGTGTGAGAATAGGAAGTGATGGTATCTCATGTTAAAGGACACGGTTGCTTGCCCAGTTATCCCTATCACAGAATTCAGATTCTGCTCACAGTCAAAAGCAAATAGTTTAAAATACACTTTAAACTAGGCCAATACTTTGGGAAAGGTCAAATTCTTGTCGGAATTCTGAGCAGTATATATTTTTACAGGAAAAGACCCAATAAAGAAGGTAAAATAGAGGAGGCAGCAGGCACTCACTGTATCAGCAATTCAGGCTCCCAGACTGCTGAGACGAACTGCCCTCAGGGAAATGAGATTATACTTTACCTCTGACATATATAGAATAACAGATTTCTCATTCATCTCTAAATTCATATGCAAACCGATTAGGCAAGAGCTACTGGAACAGGAGGAAAATCATGACCAAACCTTAGAAGCAGGATTTGTTTGCCAGATGAAGTCTCAGGGAACATTCTTTTGGAAATTAATACTGCAGTCACTGGAAGTTAGAGAAATTACAGATGACTTCGCCATGCTTTCAGTAAATGGAAACCTATTTATTTATTTATTTTTATGAAGACAAGTTGCTTAAGCAATATTTAGGGCAAAGAAGGTCCTAGAGAAAAAAATAAGAGTAATCAATAATAAGTAAAAAGTTAAATAGTAAATGAATACTTAAAATCAGAGGTTTTTAAAAGTATATTTAGAATTAATTTAATTTGAACTTCATGGCATATGACAAGAACATCTGATCTCTTATGCAAATGGAAATCAAGTTGAGTTGGCATCCTGTGTGCAACAAGCTTACATGTGCAAATGAGTCTTTTTTCCCCAAAAATATGTCACTGCCTTTTTCACTCATAACCCTTTATGGAGCCTTAGAAAGTGCCATGTCCTGCCAGAGCCAAATATTGCTGCTGAATCCCGAGGGGGTCACATCTCTCCCACAGGAGCTGCAATCTGTGATCTGGCTTGAACACCAGAGCCCAGGCTGGCTGTGCAGAGCTCCGGCAGGGACCAGGTCATACCCATGGAGGAAGGACCTGCAGCCACATCACCAAGAGATGTTTCTGACATTTGACACAGAAAAGGCTCTGGAAGGCTGGGGCAGAGCTTGTGGGCAGAGTCCCCTCCAGGGAACTTCCTCTCGTCCTCTCCATCATTAAATGATGTGGACAAAGTGGGTCACTGGGTGACAGCACTTCAGCCAAATGTTCCGTGGATCTAAGAGTTTATGAATCTCAGAGTTATGCTTCATGTCCCATTGAAGTAATCTGTGTATATAACAAAACTGAATTTCCTGTTTTCATCACCAGCTCACCCAGGTGGTGTTGGCACCACAGTTTGCCCTCACATTCCTGAACATACATCCCAGGAAATCAGTGATATTGGAGAGATCCTTCTCTTAGAAGCTAAATCGTAGGAAATTTCAGATGTGACACATAATTGCCAAAGATCTTACTTCAGAAAATACTTGTGGGCAAATATTTAACAGATTTCAAGGTTCCTAGCAATCACATTTCAGGAAACGTAAAACAGCCGTGTGACTAACAGGATTAGCAGCTCAGTCAGCAAGTAAAACTAGACATGAAAATCAAGATGAGCCTCTTCCATGGACACCTCACTTCAAGATTTTACCATTATTCTGAGCAAAGCTTTAGCAGGTGAGCTGACGGGTGTATAAAAGGGACACAAAGCAAGAACGAGACACCATAAATGCAGCAGGCATTTTTGCCATCACCAGCAACAGAGTCAGGATGCAGAAAGGCCAGGCAGTCTTTTGTTTAGAAAAACAGTGCTTGTTTATTGATGGTGTTAATGTTGCTAAGCTACATGGATTAAATTAAACCCCCCATCTTTTCCCAATGTGTACACCACCTTCAGCAAAGGATGCTCTGTGAATATAGTAAAAGTTGTGGGGTTATTCCAGATCAGTCAAAATTAATTATAGAAGAACCTACAGAAGACAGATTATCAGTCAGATACTCAATAAAGAAACTTTTAAGCATATTTAGAAATCAATACCCATTTTATTAACCAGATGTGCCAGTGCCCAGAGGAAAATAAGAGAGAATGGAATAGAAAATATCAATATGGCTGATAGAAACTATTATATTTTCATTAAAAGTGGTATGTAGAAGTAATACAAAATAGGGGGAAAGGCATTATATAAGGATAGGTTAAATAAGACATCAGCTTGGAAACGGACCCAAAGGAGAAGTGCCCAGAAAATTAAAAACTATTTCAGAAAAGACGAAGCAGAACAATTTGTTATGATTTCTCACATGACAAGATTTCAGCAACATCAGGGAAACCATTCAGCCAATCTGAAACAAAGCAGCACATAATTAAACCATGCCCCTCACTACCATCTGGAGAGGCCAAACCCAGGAAGGTGTCTGGAAGGTGATTGTATTGAAAACCCAACCCAGAGCTCTGGCTGTGGATACAAACTCCAGCCCAGTAAATCCCAGCCCTCTGCTGTGGATGGAGAGCTGGTGGCAGCATCCTGGGCAGGTATAGCTGGGTGCTTTGTGCCCCCAGTTCTTCTTGCTGCAGGCAGAGCTTTGGGCTGAGAGACCCTTGGTCTGTGACCCAAACCTCTTAGTGACACAGCCTGCTTGTATCTTTTCCAGAAAGAGTGACCTTAGCTGTATTAAATTCTGTTTGCTGAGGGAGTGAGGCGGAGGAGCTGTGCTTCACAGCCCAGTTCCCTTTGGGACAGTTCTCTGCAGACATTCTCACCCACCCCTGTGCCCAGAGTGGGAGCATGGAATGACGCAGGAGGAGAGGCCAGCACAGATCCGTCCTTGGGAAGGGCTGCTTTCCTGGGAAGGGCTGGTCTCCCAAATCAGCAGGCAGCTCTGGCATCTCTGGACATGCCCACACTGGAGAGCAGGACAGCTGCAGGCTGATTTTGTGAGCATTAATAAGAGAAATGCCAGGAACAGTCTGTGCTTTTGGGGCAAATGGCATGCGGATGCTTCATCCTCTGAGCTGAACCCATAGGGAAGAAAATGGGGAAACCCCCAATAAATTGTCATCAGTACCTAAGAGAATTCATCCACATCACAAGGAATTGCTCATGTCGGGAGAGACAGACATTTCACACCGGTGCCAGGTCACCGTGCCTCATCCATTATCCCTGGCAGGCACAGAAGCACCCCCAGGTGCCTCCCAGCCCAGGGGACACAGAACTTTGGTGTCCCGATGAAGCTTTTGCTGCATGGAGGATGTGGGGGGACACTGGGACAGCTCAGCTTCTTCCCCCGGGAGCGGATGGGCAGCGGGAAGGACAGAGATCGGGAGGGGTCCCCAGGGCTCTGCCCACGCACATTCCCCATCTCGGCTGCAGCAGATGCCGGCCTGTTGTCCTGCGATGCTGGCAGAGAAGGAGACCCTGCCCCGGCCCCCGCCCAGCGCAGCTCCCGCTCCATCCCCGGAGCAGCTCTGCGGTGGGAGCACGCCTGCTCCCGTGGGACATGGCTGGTGGGGCTGGGAGAACAGCGAGTTCCCTCCGCCGAGTGATCTCCTGCCATCCACTGCCAGATCCTGAACTTTGGCTCCGGCCAAGAGGCAGTAAACGAAGCAGATAATTGCCTGGCAGTGAGTGATAGGGAGTCAAGGGTGAGCGGGCAGGGAGGGGCGGGGGATGAGTGGGAGGATTATGTTTCAGAGGGAAGTATTTTTTTAGGATTTGTCTATGCAGGCATTCAGGAGCTTTTCTGAATCACATGGGCTTAGCCCCAGGAGGAGGAGGACTCGCTGTAATTTTACACCTTTTCAGCATTTCAGCTGGTTCTGCTGAAAGCTGCGTAGGGATTAAAGATGGGAAGGGACAGAGAATTGATTTCCTTGCCTTTGGTCTCCAGGACAAACATTCAAAGCTAAATCACAGTTTAGAATTTTTTGATGGCATGAGTGGAGAGGAAGGAGCCAGCAGCTGACAGTAATAAATAACTATTAGGAAACAGTATTAGGAAATAGTACCAAGGAGAAATGTCCCTGCTGGGATACGCTTTCAGCCTTGGGGAATCCATACCCAGGCAGCTCAGCATTTGCTTTAGTATCCAGAGCTTGTGTGCAGATTCTCTCAGGCCCAGAGTGGCAGCAGTGCTGAGGGAGAAGCATGAGCTCAGGTCTCGGATGAAGAAGGGAAGTCAGCTCATTGCACGGATAAACATCTCAGGCTTCCACCCTCCGTGCCAAGGGTTAGCAACAGCACTGTGTCCTTCAGCAAATCGACACTCAAACTGTCACCTGCAAAGGGAAGTGGAGCTTATCTATGGCCTATTGCTGAAACTTTGATACTGATCTTTATGGCCATGCTTCAAGTGAGCCTGGAGACAACCCGTGCATCATAAACTGCTGAAATGGATCTGTCTGAGCTCAAACTAAACTGTCTGAGCTTGAACTAGAGGGTCTGAATTTAGAGACAGATGTTAGTAAAAATCCTGTCCAATGTCTACTTAATGTTTACATTTTTACCAGGTTCGAGATACACTTGCAGGATTATTCTAACACATTGAGGTAATGGAAAATGTCCTCCATTTTATACACAAATCTCCCTAAATTAGAAATGGTTTTCCATTTCATGCGTCCAACATCAGGGAGCCTGTTCCTCCCCTTCACTGGACAGCTTTCTCAGGGCAGGGTCTGTGGGGCAGAAAGACAAAGTGTGGTGTGAAATGGGGTCAGACAGAGCCACGTCCAGAGCCCGATGTGGATGAGCACAGCTGCCCATGATCTGATCAGCCAGAAGGCATCCTGGAGAGCAGGGAAGGGGCAGGAATCCCAGCAATCCCTATACCCACCCTCC
This sequence comes from Acanthiza pusilla, assembly GCA_036630365.1. Taxonomy (NCBI): domain Eukaryota; kingdom Metazoa; phylum Chordata; class Aves; order Passeriformes; family Acanthizidae; genus Acanthiza; species Acanthiza pusilla. The sequence continues at coordinate 9,059,432 of JAXCHO010000001.1, forward strand.
TGGGAAGCCCCCAGCTGCAAGGCAGGCATCTCCCTGCCATCATCTGAGTCAGGAGCAAAAGTCCCCAGGATGCAGCTGCCAGGCCAGCCGGATCTATTTTCAGCCAGGATAGTAGGGCAGTGCTGTTGAAGCCCTTCTGTGCAGAGCACACCCAGTGCCACTGTCACAGAGCCACAGTGGGCACGACTTCGTGCCACTGACTCAGCAGGCGTTTTCGCCCATGGCCTGGAGAAGCCAGTGGTGCGGTCACACATTGTGGTTGGAAGCAGGATGTCATGGTTGGAAGCAGGAGAACATGGGCCACCAATATGTCCCCCTGGCAAAGAAGGCCACCAGCCTGCTGGGCTGCATTAGGAAGAGCATTGCCACCAGACCCAGGGAAAAGAGCCTTCCCTGCTCTCAGCACTGGTGAGGGCACACCTGGAGTGCAGGGTCCAGTTCTGGGCTCCCCAGTACGGGAGAGGCATTGCCACGCTAGAGCAGTCCAGTGAGTGCTGCAGAGACAGTGAAGAGACTGGAGCATTTGCAATATGAGGAGACCAGGAGAGATGGAATTGTTCAGCCTAGAGACGGATCTTACTGATGAGGGTCTTACCAATATGTATGGATTCCTGATGGGAGAAGATTTAGAAAATTGAGACAGACTGTTTGGAAGGGGATTTAGTGACACTGAAATACATGAAATCCACTTAGACATAAGAGAGAACTTGGTTTTCTGTGAAGGTGATTGCACACTGGAACTGGTTGCCCCCAGAGGCTATGAAGTTTCTCTCCTTGGAGATATTAAGAACCCAGCTGGACACAGTCCTGGGCAACCTGTCCTGATGGGCCCTGCTTTGAGCAGGAGCGCTGGACTGGACTGTGTCCAGAGATGCCTTCCAACCTCAACTCCTTTGTCATCCTGTGAACTGTGTGGTGGTGAAAGCTACTTTGCTCAGGCTGTGCACAAGGCTGGCCTCTCACCTGCACAAACCAGTTATTAACACAGGAGTCCTCTTACCCAAGAGGCAGCAGATAATAAGAACAATGTAGAAATGGAAACTTGAACCATTAGAGGCCAATTGGGCACATGCAAAGCTATAGGTGGTGCTGTGTCCTAGTGTATGTTGTTATTTGAAGGTACATGGCCACCCCACCCTCCTCTGTGCAGGCCCCACAGAGCTAGTCAGGGTTTGCCCATAATTTTGTAAGAACACCAGCCAAACTGATGAAGATCAGATTTGAGGCCCGTCTCTTTCTCTGCCCAACAGTGTCCAGCAGCAGATGCTTACAGAAATAACACAAGAAATAAAACACTCATTGTGCCTTCCCTAGCACACCCTCCAGATCCCATCAACCAGCAATTCAGGAACATCCTGCGCCAAGGCTTTGCAGCCCTATCACTTTTCAGTAGATCTTGATGAACTGTTCTTCTGTGATTTTTTTTTTTTTTTTTTTACATTCTGTTTAAATATTGCTTGGTCTCCTCACTGTGTGTCATGCCCCGTGAGAAATATGAGTAAATGCACTCTCTTGACATTGTTCACCATTTGTAAGATCTACCTTGCAATGTCCTTTTCCAAACTGGAGAGTCTGTTCTCTATATGCCTCCCACAGACAGCTTCCTTTAATTAGACAAATTTGATCAAGACTGACTTGTCAGGGGTATTCCAAGGACCTTTCTGTCACTACAGCAATGCTGAGTGTGCACAAAAGCCGCTTGCACACAATGGGCAGAGAAATGCAAGCACAGGAGGTTTATCTATCATGGATTACTTCTGGAATACTTCCAGGCACCTTGAATCACCATTGGAAAAATCACTTGCATCAAAGCAGAAGTGGCCAGGGGGATATGCAGCACAAGAGTTTTGGGGCACTCTGTGCTAATTTTGTTATGCCACACCCAGATGTTATCAGCACAGGGAGCGTAAAGACAAATATCATCAGTATCCCTTTGCTGGCACCAGTGTACCAGCTGCTACTGTGTGCCCTTAAACTGCAGATACGCTGCCTGAATTCCCACAAGAACCTGGGCAATTAGAAAATAACACTTGAATGCAAATCTGGGCCTCTGAAAGCAAAAGAGTCCTCAGGGTATAGGAAATTATGCCTGTGTTAAAATCCTTCTCTCTTTCTGAGGCTGCACACATTAGAGGCAAGGAATTGGCAAATTCTGTATGGCAGAATCTTTAGAGACATGAGCAGCTTTTTAAATATTTCCAGGGTGCCTGGGTTTCAGTTTTTGAATAAGCAAGCAGATGTGTCTGATGAGCCTTTGCAAAGCTCTTCTTCTCCTGCCACTGCTGTTGGAAAGCAGCCCCTCAATCCCTGATTGTCTTCTGCCATATTTTACTTAGCTAAAAGCACCAAATGAAATCAACCATGGTAAACAACAGAGTGTTATCATGCAAAATACAAAGCTCTGCAAAAACCTTGGAGTGGGGAGAATATAGAATATAATTAGGATAAGTCAGAATCTGAAACGTTTAAGAAAAAAGTATGAAAAGGGATACTTTGGCAGAAGGAAGAGAATCTACAGTTACTAATAAGAACTGTAGTAGAGAGTGAAGGGAGTATTTCAGTCTTCCAGAGCGAGCACTGCTCAAGGCCACAGAGTGGTGAGGCTCAGCTGGTGACAGCAGAGCCAAGGTAAAGTGCTGAGCACCAAGCCAGAGCTCAGCACGCAGAAGGAGAGGGCTCCTTGCTGCTCAGAGGCAGGAGCTGTGCTCTTAAACCCAGCAGCTCAATCCAGGGCATTACTAAGCCCTGATTTGGTCTTCATGAATTGTGTGTTATTCACAGTCTGCAATACCTTGGATTGATAGGACCGGGATGCAAGGGAGCACTAACCACAGTGCACAGCACAGCACCAGGCCTTGAGGATCTCAGCCTTCCTCTGCTTGAGCTCTTCCCAGCTTTCTGGGAGGTTAGGAGCTCAACAGGATGCAGCTGACAGGGCAGGTAATGGGCAGCTTTAAGCATCACTGTCTGGAATTTTATGAAGGAATACGCATTTCTGTCCCTCCCAAGAAGTGTCAGTATTTCTTAAGCACATAAACAGAAAGAAATACCCAGCTTTATAACACTTCTTAAGGCTGGAAGTTGCTTCTAGGTACCACAGGCCCAGCGCAGAAATCAGAAAGAGGCCAGAGCAGCCACCAAAGCAGCACAGGGCAGCGTTGGTGGAGAGGCAGCACAGAGCCGTCAAAGCAGATCTGATCTGCTTGAGACTAGCTGGGATTTAGTCTCAGTAAAGCCAGAACAGTGTTTAAAACCATTTGAGAAGTTCATATCCTTTAATCACTTCTCCAAACGCCACTCCTGAGCACTGAGGAATGGGGAGGGCCCATGGCAGGTACAGCAGCAGCGAGAATGCAGACAGCTCCAGGTGACTGAGATTTTCCCACACCAGGGGCCACACCATTGGATTCACCCTTCCTGCCCTGTAAAACACAAGAGGTGGACTCTGGGGAAGGCAGGTTCCCTTCTGGTCTTCCCAAAGAATTGGGAAGGAAAGTGGGATTCAAGGCTTCTCAGCAGCGCTGAGTGGGAAGTTTTCAGGGCTGTCCCTGCCTGTGGAAAGCCAAGGTGAAGGCTGTGTCCTCATGGTATATATCAACAGATCATGCAAAGTACTTTCCACAAAGTATGTGTTATTTGTTCCAAGATGTGCTATTTAGTGTGTTGCTTTATAGTTAAAAATTTGCATCCACAATGCAGCACCTAACAGGAATTGTATGGCAAACATGGCAAGTGCAGAATGTTCCTTTCCACAGCTCATATCAGAAATCCAAATGCTAAAAGACAAGGGGTTAACCGTCAAAGACAGCACAGCACAACTTACATCCCAGTCTCAGAATTAAGAATTGGAAAACTTGCGAAACTAAGCATGCATGATCATGCAAAAATTAAATGAACCAAGGCACACACTCTAGCCAAGCAGCAGCTAGTTTTATTGAATTCCAGTAACACTGCATCAAAACCAAAAGGAATTAAAAGTTACTTTTTCCTTCTTAGTATTAGTCATTTCTCAAATGAAAATGTGATTACATTTAATAAGAGAAAACCAAGGAACAGGAGCAAGAATAAAGTTAGACAAGACTGCGGAACCAGTGTCCTCTTCATATGTCCCCCTTGTGTCAGAGAAATTCAGTTCTTGGAAGTGCTGTTAAATTTTCTCACATCAATGTCAGGGATTGAATCCCAGGACACAGTATTTGATGAATCAAATACATCTCAGATTGCTATGAGCTATGCTGTACTTTTGAAATCACATTTGGGCTCTCTTCAGTGGGACAGAAAGGGATTTCAGAGAAAAGTTCATGTTAATCAAACACATTTCCCCACTGGCTCCCACAGTAAAGCTTAGTACAAATGTTAAGCATAATGCATTTTGTGTCCTAGTTCCACAGAAAAGATCAGCGTGCAGGACCTGACACGGTACCTGCACCCCTCAACCCACCGAAATGTAGCTCTGGCCTCCCCTGCTGAGCTCTGTGTTTGCTGCTGAACATGCACAGAAGATTAAATCTAGTGTTAACACAGAAACAGCCACAACTGAAAAACTACAGGAGATGAGAACATTGTCAGACATTGCTTGCAGACACGAGCATGTGCAGCTGCTGACTTATGCCCTGAGAGTTGAGTAGATGCTGCAAAACAATTATTTTAACGAAGTTTTTCAGCATTAATAGCTACATGTTTCTTCAGTAAAAAAAAGAATTACATTTTAAGGTGTGTCCCCTTCTTCCATGAGGAAGTACTTAAGGTAGCGTGTGTGACAGTGACAGCTGTCTGTTAGCAGCAGTACTGCTGTGGTTGGCTCAGAAGGTTTGTCACCCTGAACTCCTCACCAACTCTGTGTCAGAGCTACAGCTTGCATTTCTGACTGGCACATAGCACCACCTAAAGAATGTGAGGAAGGCAAAAAGGTATTAGGCAAACAATCATTCCTGAAACATTAAGTGATCATTCATTTATTCCTTTGAGGCAGACTTGCACTCTCTTCCTTCTCCTCTCTTGTTTCCAGACTTCCTAGTCTTCATATACCAGGTGCAACCCAGTTAAGAAACTTCATAGCAATTTCAAAACCAAGGAAACATGCCTGGAAAAGAGAACACAGAACAAATAAGGATTCTAAAAATCTATTTCAAACAAGGTTTTTGAAATGTAGCACTATGAACACCTGACATGGCTTATTATGGAAGGAGGAAGAGGACAAAAAAGGTCTTGAACCAGAGGCAAGAATTCTGCTATATCCCTCCACATAAAAGCAGAACTTTGGCTCTGTTAAGCTCATTATTTATTGAAGGGGAAGTGAGTCCAAACTTTTTCTATCTTCTACAGGTGGATGTACAACGGGTAGAGAAAAACTATCAGAGAAGGTCAACGAAAGGGCTTTCACGCAAAGCTTTGAAGGAAGATTTACTTGTTGCTCCTAGATTAAAGTACGTTTTTAGAACCTGGACACCAACAGCCAAAAGGACCTGCAGTGACACGAACCTCACTGAAATGGTCCAAGAGTAAACAAGCAGTGATGTCCTCTCCAGACTGCAAACACTCACTGAGAGTAGCTGTGTCCCCAAAACCCACACGGAATCACAAAGTACTCACCGCGTTAGCAGGAAAGGCCCTGATCATCACGGCTGTGAACCCCTTGTACAGAGATGCAACTCCTTCCTCTCTGATGAGTTCCCTCAGCACATCTCTAAAGCCGTTGGGGTATTTTCCTGCAGGAGCTGAAAGGGATGCACAACACGTTAGCCCAGATGTGTGGCAGTGACAAGGGCTGAGGGATGTGCCATATGCGACAGCCCAGGATTTTCAGCTGGTTCACACTGCTAGAGCAAACAAACAAGACAGCTCAGTAAAGGCTCAGTGAACAGAAGTTAGGTGCTCACCATCACCAAAGAATTTACATCATCATGTCATTGCAGACAGGGAAGAAAGGAGAATAACTTTTGTCAGGGCTGGAAGTCTGAGCTGTTATTTGCACTGCTGATCACAGCTCTCCCAAGAGCTGCATTTGGGTGATAGGAATGTCAGATATAAAAACTGATGAAGCTGGTTAATAAGAAAATGATCCTATCACATGCCCCAGCCAAGAACATCAAGAGGCTTCAAATGAAAAGCACAGGATGTTCTAATACTGATGTTACATGGATTTGCTGAGGTGTTTTTAAAAAGCTATCCTATTCAAAAAACAATTTCTTCCTTCTGACACTGCCTTGGGAAATACTGCCTCTGCCAGGCCTCTGAAGAGGTAGTCCACAGCCCAGCCCAGTTAAACAGAACCACCATGAACCCACATCATCCACACAACAGCACTGGGGACTGCCTCAGTGGAACAAGATCAAAGCTGTAAAGTGTTTCCCTCTCAGCCCTTGGGATGGTAAAAACAACCACAGCGCCCATTGCTCCGAGAAAAAGAAATGAGGTTTCCTGCACTGATTATCATGATTTGTGACTCAAGAGAAATGGTGACTGTCCAGTGGAGAGCTGAGTTCACAGAGAGGATGGGGAGCCTTAACAAAAACACTCGTTGACAGGACTTGCAGAGAAACCAACAAAAAACCTGTCAAACTCTGCTGAAGCACAAGGCCTGGGGCCATCCTTCCTGTAATTAGGCCAAAGACATTACAGATCAGAGCTGCCAGTCCAAAAGCAATGCTCTCAGCAAGTCATGCCCTGTTACTATAAACTGCAGATAGCACAGGCTACAATTTATACAACTGTGTCTGAAGTGAAATAACAAAACCTCTCAAAGAATTACATTTGTAATAAAACAGCTGTGACAAGTCTATTATTATGAGTTCTATGCTTAGGTTTCAAACCAGGTCCCTTAAATCAGGATCATTATATTATCAGGGAGGCAGAAACAGAGCAGTGCAGCTTGATTTGCCAAAAATTTCTGAGGAAATGAAACAGAATGCTAGGAACAGCCTTGGGTTTTTCATGCACTTGTCTAAAGCAGCACTCAAGACCTCCCAGAAGGTATCTTCCATCAGTGCCCAGCCCATTCCCAGGAGCAAACACTGAGAGTGCCCATGACACACTGGAATTCAACTCACCGGTCTGGAAACGGGATTTCAGCACATCTGGGGGAATGGCAACTACCCAGTTGAAGATCCCAGCCAGGCCCCCAGCACAGAGGATCCTAGGCACACTGAGGTCACTCACACTGGCAGGATCGGAGCAGGGTGGGAGGAAAAAAAAGTAAACTTTTTTTTTAAAACCAACCAAAAAAAAAAAAAAAAAAAAAAAAAAAAAAAATTCAAACTCATTGTTTTGACTAAGGTGACAATCAAAAAGACAGCCTGGCTGGCAGCCAGAAGGCAGCACAATGCTGCAAGACAGAGACAGAGTGCAGTATCTGAACAACTTTTCCAAGATGGACCGACTCCACCCTAAAGGTTTAAATCTAAAGGTTTAAAACTTTTTGTTCAGCAGCACACACACATATGCTCTGGGGAAAAAAAAACACCAAAAAATCCAACAAAGCCCCCCAGCATTTTGTGCACAGACAGGGTTGAAAGTGAAGAGACCTACTTTAAGTATTCTTTACTTGCCTAATAAGATCCAAACTGGAATCTGAGAGAAACTCAGAATATAATTTTAATTGTCAGTTAACCCCAGACCAAAACAGTTCAACTCACAAGACAAGTAACTTTTAAATTTTTTTTAAAATTTGTTTTGATGATACTGCTCTACATTTCTTTGTAACTGGGGAGATTAATCAGCAGAGTCTGGGAAGCCCAGAAAGTGATGACTGTGAGATTTCACTGACCTCTTTCCCTCAGGGGTCAGAATGTTCTTCAGCCACTCGTACGTCATGAAGTACATTCCACTGGCCGGGACGTCTGGTGGGTAAACAACAAAGGCTGTGAGGAGTGGGAAACCAAAGGAAGCCCAGAGGCACAGCAGCCCCATGCCAGCCCAGCAACACCACTAAGTACATCCAGATTCCTTTTCTGAACCTCTTCTACAAACAACATAAAAATCTTCTGCTGCCCTAGACAGAGGAGTCTGAACTTTCCCATGGAGAGCAGGTGCTAAAGGCAAGAACTGGGAAAATAACTTTCCTGTCAGCAGCCTTTTAAACCAGACTGTAACCTGCCTGCTGGTCATTACACTAATGATGAGACAACTCTAAACTGTCCTAATTACTGCACTGCACACCACAGCAGCGCAGGAACTTCATGAATTTTGCACGCTATTAGTTCTAATGATTCTATTTGGGGATTTTTTCTGCAGTTGATGGGTCTTGTGTTGTTTTCTTTAAGCTACTCCTGCAGCCTATTCTTAACCAATATCTAAACTGGAGAACCAGCCCCTATCTAGGGACACTGCTAGAGTTACACTGCAGGCGGCTACACTTGTGTGAGAAGCAGAGGGTAGAACAAATTCCTAAACTTAAGTAACAAAATACAGAAATTTCAGCTTTTCAAAGTGGAATTGCTGAAATACGTAAAGGATTCTGGGTTTGGCACAATTGCTTTGTTGTTGTTTTATTTGAGAGAGGGGTCATGACATCCCAGTCCAAAATAACCCACACTCAAAAGGGTAGAAAGCATAACTGCTGCCATCACATATTTTAAAGCAGCCAGTATTATATAGCAACAGTCACAGACAGGCACAATCCTTCTCTCAAGGAGAAAAAAAAATGAAAAAAAAAAAGAAAATAATTTTTAAAAAGCCCACTTCTGCATTTTTCTCTTCTCTTTGTTCTCTCTCCTCCTCTCCTGAAGTCTCTCATTCCTCTTGGCTTCTCAGAGCTTAATTACTTCCTATATCCCTCTGATCCTTGTCATCTAATCTCTTCCTCACTGAGAATCTCATGTTTATTTCTCAGGCCCTTTGAGGCACTGGAGTAGCTCTGCAGACTGAAAAAAAAAAAAAAAGAAAAAAGGGTGACACAGCCCCTCTAATTGGCTAAAGGGACAGTGAAATCTCCCATACTGTGTGAGGCTTCTTATCCTCCAGTCCCCCCAGCAGCAGGGACTGGGACAGCCCCATCCCTTACCTCTCATGAGGGTCAGCACCGTGCCCCTGTACACGCCCCGGATCCCAGCCTCACGGTACAGCTGCTTGGCACAGTCCAGGGAGCCACTGTACTTGGTTTCACCTGTAGCTGCCTGGATCTGCAGGATTAAAGTGAGAGTTTCTAGCTAGTGAAGGTTTCTGGTCGATGCACAATCATTCAGCCAAGGGTTAGAAAGCCACACGTGTGTTTCCAGAGAGGAAGGAGCACACGTTCCTGCCTAGGGAAGCTCTGCCTCACTTCCTCAAGCAGCTCTCACATTGAACCTGAGGCTGTGGTTACTGTTCCATGCAGAGGAGAGATTCTCCCTTATTTTTACTCAGTGTAAGTTTGACACAACTCGAGTCAGTTAGGTAATTCCACACTGACAAAAAGTCTTCAAATAGTTCAGTGAAATTCAAACCATTTGTGTGTATAAAAGCTCCCATGATAATATCCTGTCTGTCAGAACTAACATGTGACCACCCATTGCCCTATTAACAGAGTTCAACACAGTCTGAAAGAAGCAGAGCTTCCCACACCTGCTAAAGATGGCATTTAATTTGTTCAGGTTTACATTTTCCAACAATACTTTAAAAACCCCGGAGGAGGTGCAGAGCTAACAGCCACCCAAATGTCAGAACAGTGTTTTGAAATGCATTCCTTAGCTATGCATGGGGAACTGTCAAGGTAACAGAACTTCTTTACACCAGAAAGAGTCTCATGATCTAGCAGGTTTGCCCTTTTTTTTAGAAAAAGTTTCATTCAGAAAAAATTTACTTTTCCATACTCTGAAGTGCACTGAGGCATCCATGGATGCCTTATATAATGCCCCATAGCATAAGGCTTGTGCTCTGTAAAATGAATAGAGCAATGAATGCTGTGTGTACTTTTACTGCCATGGTGAGTTTGTTTAATGCTTCTTCATGACACAGATGCTTAAAATGACAGTTGTCTCAGTCCTGTCAAAAACCAGAACAGAGTAAATGCACTAACCAAAGAAATTCCTGCTATGGAAAAACAAGACCCCTAAAATTAAATTCCCATCACCACCATCCAATGCCTTACCTGTAAAAGGCACTTGATTCTCTCTCCTGGAGCCATGATTACTGTTGTGAACACTCCTGACAACATGCCAGCAGCAAACAGCTGAGGATATCTGCCCCAAGGAAACAGAAAAGACCCTAACACAACACAGCACACAGGAAACAAAGGGCAGAGAAACCCCTGCATCACTAGATTATACTGTTCCACGTGAACATGGCAGTGGAACTTGAAATGCATCCGCTGCTTTTGATCAGTGCAGAAGTGCCTCGTCAATGCATAATTAGAGCTAAACATTTAAGGTCTCTAGGACTCAAAGCACTGGTTCCCACAGCAACCACAACTCTGCTCTTCATATCCATTCTATTTGCTAATATTCCTTCGACTTGCATTTTTTGCTATAGCATTCCCCATTCATTTTCATTTCCAACAGTCTCTTCCTCCTCCAGTCTCCTATACTCTTCTCAGTGACTCCAGATTCCACACATATTCCTGCTTGTGCAACCAGGAGCCTCCTTTCCATAGCCTCTCACTCCCTCACTTCTTCAGTCTCTGCCGTAGTTGAGTGTGTCCTACCAACCTGCCATTATCCCACACATTCTGCACTGCTTTCAGGTGGCAAAGCCTCCAGGACAAAAATCCCTTAAACAAGCTGAGTTTCTCCATCACAAAATTGTCTTTACATCCAGCCTCCTGCTACCTTCCCTAGTGAGTTGACCTAGCATCTCAATTTAATCCAATTCCACATCTCTCGCTTCTCTCCACTTGCCCAAGAGATGGCATTCTATTCCAATTCTTACACCTTTCTCTGCTAAATTCCCATTACACCTTCCAGACCATTCAGACCTCCCTCTCCACTCCACATGCACCTCCTGCTCAAACTAAGCTTTGAGGTTTTTAGCTCACCTTGGGATTACTCAGCCCCAGAAAAGGCAGGATAGGCTCCTCAGGTTTCTCTCCATCTCCTTCCCTCCACAACTTCCCTCATAATCAGCATGGGAAACCACAGCTATCCTGCCTGCCTCTAGACCCATAACATCAGCTCTAGGAGTCTGACCTTTATTTTTGGGTCTCATGCCCCAAGCAGACTGTACCTTCACTGTGTCAGGTCTGCACACACAGAACAGCACAGCTGGGCACAGTGACACATTATTTGTTCTTTTCCACTGCTCTGCTTGAGAGGAATTCTATATAAAGACTCAAAAAACTATGCTGTCCTTCTCCAGCTTGCTCCTGAAAACTTCCTGTTGGTACCATGTGTATAAAACACAAGGCAGTGAGGTGACCAGGCTAGTGGGAATAAGTTCATGGTGCATTTGTTGTTCAGTCCCTACTGTTCCCCTGGCCTTTCCCTTCAGCCTTGCCTGAATGAGGACACTGCCATGGTAAAAATGGGTAAGTGAGCAGTTCCCCAGCACCTCAGCACTGCTTCCCTCTGAGCAATGGGAGCAGGGGGAGCTCATCTGTGCTGGCAGTGGCTCGTGCTGCAGAGCCAGGTGTGCTCACACCAGCCCTGTGCAGGCAAGGCTCCAACAGAAACCAAACCACCCCACCACGGCTGGCTCCACACAATGGGCTCCTGCCTTCTGAAGAGCTCCTACCCAGCACACAAATAATGGGATAAAATGTTGCTAAGTTACAGCCCAGTCCCTGTAGAGCTCTAAATCACAGCTCAGCAAACCCATTGCAGGAGTACTTCATGGGTCGGGGGCTTTCTTCATGCACAGGTTGGCTTGTAGAAATTCAAACCAAGTTTTCTCAGCTTCCTATTGCTGTTCCTGAAGGTCAGACATGCCTGAGAGGAGGCCTGCTCATAAACACCTCTTTTCAAAAATAATAATAAAACATTTTTATGGCTGCTTTCGTATCCTAATGAGGGACACAGGAAGACTCATAACTAACAGGGAAAAGAGAATCAGGGTTGTGAATGTTGTCAAGACTGCTTGACCATGAATTTATTGCTCCCATAGTTTCTGTTAATAGCAAGACTGTTGGCAGGCAATCATTATATAACTCTCACTGTACTCATCTAAACCGGAATTGTTCCTTAATGGCTCCTTCTTGCGTAGAAAGGGAATTGCATCGCACCTGCCCACACAATGTCTCTTTTTAGCCTGTGCCATCAGTCCCACGCTTCCAGAAGCAATAAAACATGAGTGTTTTATTTTTTAGAACTATATTTATAACCTAGGAGAAGACACAAATTTACACCACAACTCAACGTGTGACAATACAGCAACAGCCTCAGGATGCCTTTCCCAACCGTCTGATTAACCAGGAACTCACGTCAAAATGTCATCAGGTTTTCTCTGCTGGAGTCGTTTTCCCAAGCTAAATCCAAAGAAGCACACAGCATACATGGGTGTGACTCCGATGATAGGAGCTGCCATTCCTCTATATAAGCCTCGGACCCCCTGCAAGAAACATTATCACAGGAATTACTTGGTTTGGAATAAACTTTGCACACATTTCAGCTTGTTGAGAAGAGAAAGGCAACAATCCAGGATAGGATCCATCTAAGAGCCAAATTGATCAGAGGAATAAAGGGGTCTATGGTTCATTTGCAGTTATACATGTTTAGCTGAGGCTCAAGGACTGCTGCAGAGGAAAGTTATCCTTCCTGGGAAACACTGGCACCACTGATGCCCTTCTATAACAATACCCAACACCCTGCACGTACATCTCAAGTATGAGGAAGTGAAGTTAAAAGCCACCTGAATAGGAGCTTTAATAGATTATGTCAAGAGAGAACCCTCAGCTACACACAAAAATGCACCTGTGTTTTATTGGTAACTTGTCAAATGCAGCAGTGTAAAATCCTAACACCGAACCTGAGAGTGCTGAATTGAATTCACTCTTTAACTAAAGGAAGAGCCAGGGAGAGCAAACTGAATTCCTTCACTCCCCACACGAATTCACTTGGGAACAAGCTCAAGAGCAAATTATTTTCTTTCTTTCCTACTCTAAGTCAAAACTTTTTTACCACACAACATTCCTGATGTTTCACACATTCCTGATGTTTCCCTTCATAGACTATACATATGAAAAAATTCTAATGCAGACCCATGCATTTATTTCATTTCTCTTGCCTTTAAACTGAACTTTTTTCTAATAGAGAGTTATCTTCCTAGACAAAGGCTAGATAATATAATAATAATTAATATAAAATTATAAAATTAAAATTTAAAATTAACATAAAAATAATAATTAAATATTCGGCAGTCTGTGCACCCATCTTCCCCCTGTCCCAATAAACCAGTGCATCCCAGTAGGTGCTGAAGGCTTACAGGCACAAGTGGCTCTGCCATGAAATTGCACCTGGCTGACAGAGATCAGCCACTGCTGCTCAACCTCTCCATGAAAAATGGGAAGCAAAAAGCCTTGGCAGAAAGGTTTAATAGTTTTCCTTACAGAAACGGATGAGTATTGAGTAGGAGTAGAGAAGCAGCACTGCTTTTGAACTTCCCATCACAAGGCTATTATTATGGCTCAGCTCTGACGTCCGTGCTGCAGCAGGGGTGTTAAAAACTGCCAGGGATTCAGAGCTGGCACAGCATTCCAGTCCTTTGTGGGAGAGACCAGGGAAACAAGATTTGTTTTGGTTATATAACAACCTGTTAATACCACAATGGAAGTAAATTTCAGATATGAGGCAGATCTTTCATTTAACGGGGAGTTACCTAACGAGATCCAGCGGTTAGAAATGAGACTTCAGGTGAGCAGATAAACAGTTGGGCTTTACAGACATTGTTTCCAAATGGTAAATAGCTGCTGAGAAAACTTAAAAAGCAGAGAAGTGGACTCTGTCAATTAAAGACTTTAAATCAAGGCTGTGTGCCTTTCTAAAAACAAAATAGACTAGCTCGACAGCATGATGATGATTCAGGAGTGAAAAACACTGTGCACCTTCTGGAGAAAACGGAACAAAACTACTATAATTGACACTCTGCTCTCAAAAAGAGAAAAAGAGGAAAAATCTATTAATTAATGACCCTCTGCCTTCTCATAGGTAGCATTAACACCTTATAGAAGAAAACAAAAATACTGCATGTATCAACAAAAGTAATTGTCTATTTTAGGCTTTCCAGAGATGACTCCAGACACCAGCAAGATTTCACCAACTACAGTAAGGCCAAAAAACAACTGCCAACATTCACTCCAGTCTAGAACTTCAGACATTAATATCATGCTATTTTGAACCAAAATAATTTCTTAGCAAAACAAGGAGACATGTACCTAGAGCACATGGATGCTAAGTATCCCCCAAGCTTTGTAATCTGCTTAAAAATATTAAATAGAATAAATTTAACTAATAACCCAAGAATTGTATGGTCTCTGGAGGGCACCCGATTCCATTCTTGCGACATACAGAAACAACCAATATTTTTGGCAGGTATCACAGTACCTCTCCAACGAGAGTCTTTCTGAAGCAGTCAAAGGTCCCAGAATAGAGTGGGGTCTGGCCAGGCTGTGGCTTAGGCTGGGTTTGCAGTCTGACCTAGTAAGACGGAGAGGAAAACATTATTTCATTAAATATTACAATCTAAACTTTGATTGACAAATTCTAGCTATTATGGAGTGTGTTTTGTGACTGGACCTGAATATATTGATAAAAAGATTGACATCATTTTAGCCCTTTGCAGAAGAGAAGAGGTTGAATTTTAATGTAACGAGTAGTTAAGGTATTTAACTAATTAATTGCCGGGATGACGACCCCAGCTCCCTCTGGACGTTGAGTTGTGCCCCCCACAGGGTCACTCCTGGCCTCCTCCTGGCCCAGGGGCGCGGAGTCCCGCCACAGCACGAGGTTGGCGGGAGCATCCCAGCTCCTCCCAGCACCGGGAACACTGACGCTTTTTTCCCGATTTTTCACTATAAACTGGGACTGCGAGACACCTGGCCGCCGCGCCGCCAGGGGGCGCCCTAGGACACGAAAGGCGCCCAGTCCCACCGCCCCACGGCGCATACCGGAAGTCTCGCATCCCGCGCAATGCCTGCCGGGAGCTGTAGTTCTGACACAGCGCCCACCGGGACCCGCACTGCTTCCGCGCGTGGCTTGCCGGGAGCTGTAGTCCACCTCCCGCTGTCCCGGACCGCACCGAGCACCTACCGCCGCCCTCGTCCCTGGGGAACCCGCGCCGCCTTACCTTGATGGTGTCCAGCGGGTGTCCCACGAACACCAGGCAGACGCCCCCGAAGCCGCCTGCGAAGAAGTTCTTCACGGGGCTGATGGGCTGCGGCTCCTTCGCCATGGCGGCGGCGGGTGAGAAGCGGGACAGGGAGCGGGACGGGGACCAGGGTCGGGGCGCTGCGTCCCCGCCGAGCCAATGCCGCCCCCTCCGCGCCGCGACCTTTACCCCAGTGCGGGGCACGCCGGGAGGCGGGAGCGGGGCGGGCCGGGGCCGCGGCGGTGCGAGGGGCTGCTCCCGGCGCTGCCACCGCGCACGGCCACGGGGCGCTGTCACCGGCCGAGCCCGGCCCGGGGGCCACTCTCGAGGGCGCGGGGCCGCGTCCCCCCGCACATCCGCAGTGGTTCAGCCATTCCCCCCCGCCCCAGCGCCGTGGCTCGGCCCGGCCCCGCCCCGCCCGGCGGAGGTGACGCACCGGGCCCGGCTGTTCCGGCGCGCAGGAGGAGCCCGGGGCGCCGCTCCCGCTGCCCGCCCGGTAAGTGCGGGGCCGGGCCGTGCTGTGCTGGGGGTCCCGGCGGGGCCGTGCTGGGGCTGGGGCGAGCCCGGCGGGAGGCGGGGCCGCTTCTCTGTGCCCGGTGCTGAGCTCGGCGCTCCGCCCCGGGAGAAGCCGCAGCCCGGGAGCTCTCGGGCTCCAGGCGGCCGTGTGGGGCCCCTCCTCGCCCCGCCGCCGTTCGGGCTTTCCCCGCACGGCTTCTCTTCCGCGCTGTTCCTGCGCTGCCCTCGCACAAGTCTGCGGCGCTCTCGCTGTGCGGGACAAGCGCAGGGCTGGTCTCGCACGCATTCCACAAGAATGGACCCGGGGTAATTTAAATGGGCTGGGTACATCTCTGCCTGAGTCCAGAGGTGCCGTGGAATACGTAGGTAATCGTAAAACAACTTGTTAAGAGCGGCGATAGGTTAGAAAGGGCAGGAATTAAATGGATCAGATGAGTTGGGAAGGACAAGGCAGCCGTGGTAGTGTGAACCAAGGCTGGCAAGTGGGAGAAGAACAGGCGTGTTCACGGGGGAGTGTGATACGGCTGCAAGGAGGTCTCTGCACAGTCATCTGTGCTGAAAAGGATAGGGGGATCTTGTGGTTTCTCGGTCTTGGATGAAAAAAATTCTGCCTAAAAAACAGTGGAGAAGGAACAGCGAGGTGTGCACTGCATATGTGAGGAGGAAGCTGGGGGTGATCCACAAATTATGGGTTTGGGTGACGTAGATGAAATGCAATTAGCATTGATAGCCAGCATGGAGCTGAGGCTGTGGATGGTTTCAGGGAAAAGGGAGAGTGTTAGCCTGTGTAAAGGTTATAAGGATAAGGAGTTCAGGAGGCAGACTTGAGTTGCACTTTCTCTGTTTCAGATAAATAAAGAGGTGAAAGAAGAAAAGACCGTATGAAATGGTTGAGAAATATCAACAGAAAAAGAGGAGGAGCATTCTCCAATTGGAGGAGTCTCCTCCAAAAAAGTTGTTAGAGGAATCCCACAAGGGTAGGCGCAGAAGGCAAGAAATACGAAAAGAGTGATGTAGTGGGACAAGGAATGAGGTGGGAACCATAATGCCATTGGTGGTGGCATGATGGAAGACATTTTGAAGACATTTTGTTTCAGAAGGCCTTGTTAAGAATTGTGTTGCAAAGCAAGAGTCAGGGAAAGGGCATCACTGTTGGAGGTGATAGACAGCAGAGGGTAGGGGTGTTCAGGAGTTCCTACTAGAGGCTGGAAAAAGAGAGCAGACTAAATTGTATCAGTGTTAGTGACGATACAGGAGTACTTGGATAAAGGTGGTAAGGAAGGACCTCATCCTTCCTTGGGTAGGAAAGTGATCTAAGTATGGTTTAAAATTTTATAATTTGGTCTTGGGGGTTATGGTACTTATTTAATCTAAATAATCCTTGCTTTTTTGACCCTATGTTTTGAGCTTAACATCTTTATTGTCTTAAAAATTAGTGCCATAAAGTGTTAGCTGTGTCTCGACTTTGTATTCAGAGAATTTGATTTGGGCATTAGGCCAAGCATAGGTGAGGTGAGTTTTGTTCCTGGTTTTCTGAGTACCCTGCTTTGCTTTGTCCACAGAGCGTGGGCCTTAGCCTTCCTCTCCCTTCTCTTGTGTCTGTGTGACATTCAGAAGTGAGCTCTTTCCTGGAATGTTGGGACAGCAGTCACAGAAGTCACCCAGTCCTGCAGACTCTTTTCTGCTTGAAAAATCCATGTCCATTTGCCCGTGCAAACAGTTCCTCTGTTTGTTCACAAAACTGTGCTGGTGGCACAGAGAGACATCTCTGCACTCCTCCGACCCCTCCCCAGTGACTGGTGTGTAACTGGGAGGTACTGGGCAGGCCACTATTCTACCTGGATATCTACAAACATCTCACTGCTTGGATGGGACTTGTGGTGTGTTAGAATAGCAAAGGACCCAGTGCTTTGGTGTTCTTCTCTCTCTAGAGTGTGGGATGATCTGAGTGGGTTTGAGAAGCTCCCTGACCTGAGGAACTTGCTCAGGCTTTGTGGTGCTCTGAGGTGGCTGAACAAAGCTGTTGCACACTGGGCTGTCGATAGTCCACAGTGGGTTTAGAGTCTCAAAGAAGTTATTATTTTAACAGAAGTTTTAGCAGGTAAAGGTCCATTACTTCTTTTATGCAAGAGCTCAGTGTCAATGCAGATTAAGCCCAAACTCTAGGCAGAGTAGAGGGAGGGATGAGGGTTTGCCTTGTGTCTGCCAAATCAGATTTCACATCTGTCTCCTTCCAACATGGAGAGAGACTGTGTCTGTTCCTCTAAAGTTCTGTGGAAAGCAGTGCTATAAATTATTTGTGTGCTACGTATACCATGGATAGCTAAGGAATCAGGAGGCAAATGAAAGGAATGAAGACCAGAATTCAGGGGGTAATATAATTAGCTGCTAGTCTTCAACCTCTCTGGAGGTTTGTATCTCCTGAAATCACTGAATCCCCTCAAATTAATTGTACATCTCTTCCTGGTTATTCTCTGCTGCCTGGTCAGGTGACTGGACACAGAAAACAAATGAGTTGAGGAAAAATAATGAAAATTTGTGGTTGAGATTTCCTGTGTGCTGAAGTCAGGATTCTCAAAGCTTGATTATGGTTTCCCCAGCAGCTACAAATTGCAATAGTGGGGGAATATATTTGAGTAGCAGAGCTGACAACATAGTAATGCAAAATGGGAACGTGTGTAAGGAGCCAAATACATGCTGCTTATGGAAATTAGAGCTTTGATTTTAATGCATTTTTATGTGTAGAATTTGGTTACAGTGTTGTTTTAAATTTTTTGTATTTAATATATTCTCTCTAAATGGAATAATTTGGTTAAATGGAAATATATGACTAAATATGAGATGACCATAATGCAAGGTTGATTTGTGCTTTACTGCTGTACCTTTTAGAGCTCAAATTCATATGGCTTAGTTACACAAGCAGAAGGTTTCTAGTTCAGATAAGTGTCAGATATGTGAATTTTCCAAAACAAGTGAGAATCTTAAAAAAAAAGTTAGTTGTTTTGATTTTTCTTCAATAGCAGCTGTCAACACCTGAACATAAATTTCTACATTCAGAAGGTAATAAGTGTATATTCAGAAGGCAATAAAATGAAAGAATTAATTTTATTTCCCCCTTCAGTTATAAGGCCCAAGTCACATCACATCCAGTAGAACCAATTTAAAGGGATGAACTAGTTTCACCATTTCTTTTGAGGTGGTATTGAAAGCTGTTAAATTGTGAGAGATCCGTTTGCTTATTTTCTGAAGTCCCATTTAATGGCAGTGATTCTGAAGCAATATGGATTTGTACAGAGTATCACAGGTTGTACAGAATATCACAGGTTGTCTTTCTAGGTACTGTGGTTGTAGTTAAGGTATTTGTGTTTTTCCTATTAATTAAGTAGATAGGATGCTGTTCTGTAGCAGTTCAGGCGGTTGATAAAAAACCTTGTCATAAATTTGGTTTTATCTCTCATAAGATCTGTAGTGAAGGTTATGCAGCCAGTTACCAAAGGGCAAAAGTCTCGGGGCCTGCACTGGGGACTAGGATGCAGTGTAATAACCTAATCTCCAAGGATTTGGACCTTTCCTGTGAAAGAGCAGCCTTGGCTTTGAAGGTGCAAAAGTCACAATGGATCCAAACCAGGGACATGCACAGCAGAGTCCTCTTTACTGGGCCGTTGGGTCAGTCCATTCCTGGCTGTTTGATCACCTGTTTGATGTTGACGTGGCGCCTCTTACAATTTCTTAGGCACAGAAAAAATTGTTTTTCCTCCCTTAGGAGACAGAGCTCAGATGAAATCAAAAGAACGATAAAGTTTGGAGGAAAACAAAAGAAGCTGCGCTTGCTTTCCTGGTCTGCAGTTTGGCAGGGCATTAAGATGTCCGTGGACATGAACAGCCAGGGCTCTGACAGCAATGAAGAGGATTATGACCCTAATTGCGAGGAGGAGGAAGAGGATGAGGATCCTGGGGATATTGATGATTATTATGATGGGGTAGCTAACGACGTGGAGCAGCAGGGAGCAGATGCCTTTGACCCAGAGGAATATCAGTTCACCTGCTTGACTTACAAGGAGTCGGAGAGCACTCTGAATGAACACATGGCCAGCTTGGCTGCCACGTTAAAGGTGAGGAAAGGTTTCTGCATTAACACAGCTGTAAAGCAAGTCTGTGGTTGAACAGGCAAACACTGAGAATACAGTTTGTAATAAAAGCTGTGGCAATTTTGCTGTTATGGGGGGTTGGAGGAGCATTATTGAAGGTCCCTTCTTCAAAGCTGACTCAAAGGTTTGCAATCGTTACATACCGGTTCTGGGACCTGAAAAATCTTCTTCATTGAATGTTGATTTTTTTTTTTTTTACAGAGCTGAGCTTCATGACCAAAATTCCTGAGTTATAACTCTTTGCATTAACACAGTTGAAAGAGGATATATGGAAAATAAATTAATCAAACGATAAATGGTGCAGTTTGGTACACCTGCATTTGAGAAGATAACTGACAAATAGGAAGACATGCTATAACACTGTAATTCTAACAAAACCACTTTTCTTGGTTGGTTCTGAGAGAATAATCATGGACTTTCAAAGACAGATCAGCTGTCATGCCAGGTATTAACCCTACTCTTGCAGTGACAGCAATTCAAGTACAGTGAACTTGCCACCTCTTGGGGCAAGTGTGACTTAATTCATCACAGAAAAATCACACTCTGAGTCAGCTCCATGGTATTATGCTCAATAAGACTTTCGTGAAGTTTTCTTTCTCTCTTTGTAACCGATTACTGTAGTGTCAGTCAAAAGAGGTGGCAGACCAGAGGAAAACAGAGTTTTCTAAGCTCTAGATGTGGACACTGGGTTGAAATTGCTGTTGCATCTACTTTGGAACAGGTCTTCTAATGCTTGCTCTTCTCTGGAACAGCCCCTAAAAGCAGGACAGGTGATGACTGCAGCATGTAAAAAAAAAAAAAAAAAAAAAGTTGGGTAGGTTTTGGTTCCAATTCATTCTGTCTGAATCAAACCTAATTTTAAAAATGAGAGGGATCTCTTGATCTTCATTTGCATATCAATGTCCTGTAGAAACAGTATAACCATAAAGCCTGAGGACTATGATCCATAAACAACAGGCTTTAAAGGGCACCCATAATTTGATGATTTTGCCATCTGTTGTGCTTGTTCCCAGCATTTACCACCTCAGAAAATGAAGTTTTACTTTTTCTTGCTGTTAAACTTGTCTCTGTAATTGCTTCAAAATGTGCGTTCTGGGTTCTGAATGCCTGCAGTTCTCTACAGATTGTCAGAAACAGGAGGCAACAGGAAAGTACAAACGAGAATAGTTGGTCAGCACTTCTGATCCAGCTGCCAGTTGCTCTTGGTTCTTAGCAATTAAGATTTAGAACAGCTTTTCTTCTCCTTATTGTTTGCCTTCAGATGGAGCACCCTCCAAAAAGGTGACCCCTTGACGTATTGTTCTCTTGAATTCAATTACAGAAGGCAATAGTTTGTCTTTAAAATCAGGCTTCCGGAATTAAAATAAATCTTTCAGGAGTTCTGAAGGCCTCATTGAGCAAATATTGTAGTTGACCAGACAATACCAACCTGCTAGCTCAAATCTCATCCCAAATGGGACCCACGGAGAAGTTTTAGATTCCTTTTATATAAAAAATATGCCTGTATATTTACTTTTAAAATGAAGTGCTACACATTTTGGTTTGTGCAGGAGAAGATGAAATTGAATTTGAGTAGCAGTTTGAAAAGCTGTGATGGTGTAAGCCACACCCTCAGGCTTTAGCCCCCCTCGAAGTGCCACATTAACTTTCTGTTCTCCAGCAACAGTGGTGCAACAGTTGCACTTTCCCTGGATAATCTGTTGTGTATCTACAGCATTTGCTTTTTGTTTCCTGGCATACCTTCTTGCAATACTTCAACAACCTTGTTTTCCTTCCCTTCTCTCCCCCCAAGGAAGTTTGTGATTTTGTTTGTTTTCTGAGACAAAATGGAATAGAAGGAATAAGTATTGAATTAGGAAACATAGAGAAGAAGGAAGTGGCATAGGGCATGTTGAACTATTTATCATCATTATTTTTTATGGACTTAATGGATATGAGTAAGCAGAGGTAGACTTTTCCAAGAATTATGTTAACTTCTTTTGAGCTCTAGCAACTCAAACCTACCTTTCACAATGTCTTGGGTTTCTTTGGATAGTGATGATTGTTCTTTTGGAGCATCTGATTAATTCTGTTGACTTCATCTCCTTTACCTTATGATAGGTACTGATTATGTGGTGCTTTTTCAGCATTAGCTCATATCTAAGGCAGAGTGGTTGCCCGAACAGGAAAAGCTGAAGGTAAATTAAAGACTGTTTCCAGGAGGTACAGTGTTGAAGGCAATGGATGACTTGGTATCTGAATGATTTACTATCACAAGAAATTAATAGATTAATACAGTTCCCTAAAGCAAATTAAAAATAAATGCAATAAATGGGCTCAAAGCCATGTTGGAATGTTCTGCCACTGTGCGTTGTCATTAGGTGCTTCACTTTCTGAAGGTGAAACTGGAGGACACAAACACACACACACACACACACACACATGTATTGAGTGTTTTTTCTCTGTGACATATTTTCTACACACTTGAAAGACCAGAAACAGAATTTCAGTGCGATACATCTTCGTATTTGCTATCTGTGCTGTTACTGGCTAATACCAGTTTAAATAGATAGTATTTAATTTGCTCTGCTCATTAACCTCAACGTTTGTTTTTCAGACTGTTTTGCTCAGCTATTTCAGACTGATTGTTAAATTCCTGGGGTTTTTTTTAAAGCATTGTGGTAAAGGGTGGTCTGTGGAAGCCTTGGCTGCTTGCAGTCCCCATGAGTCACAGCTGACCTTGTTCTCATTCCTGCTGAAGGCAGAGAACTAAGCAAACCTTGCATGAACTTCGGGTCAGGTGTGAACACCCTGCATATGTTGAAAAGTTTGCATGCAACATTGAAAGAGAAGCTCTCTTCAACAAAATGATTGTGCTTTGTTTACCCCAATTAGAGACAAAATTCAGCTAAAATATGAAGTCCAATGAAAGCGTGAGACCCTGCATGTAGGTAGATGTATGTCCATGTGTTTCTTACTATCATAGGAAACTTTTACCACGAATTCTTCTGACTTGCTTTTTGTCAGGTGGGGAATTCTGAATAGAAAAATTAGTGCAAACAAGGCAGCAGTAGACTAAACCAGCTGTGCTGTATGACAGGCCTGCAACTACAGTGGTGGTTATTCCAGAACCACACAGAAACTAGAGGGACTTAGTGTTACTCTGAAAGTTTCTCCTTAATTTTGATTTTAGTTAGAACTGTGAGTTCATTAGTTTTCAAGGAAGAGGCAATCTTTGCTCCTTGATTAGTGTTGTTAATATGAAGATCTGAGGAAGGTTCAGTTAATACCATGATGAAAATTAGGAAAGGCTGTCTCTGTTGAAACATGCCAGAAGAAGATCTCAAATTAATACCCAAAACTGTGGTTCTCTGACCAAAAGGCCTGTGAATTGAAGTATGTAATTTTTAATTCCTCAAAAGGTCGCTTGACGACAGTCAACACTTGTGAAGGACAATGCTCTTGAAAGCTGAGTGGCCTGTGTTGCCTGCAGACCAGCAAAGGAATTCACAACAGTTCTTTTAAAGAAATAGATATAATTGTAAGATACAGTGTTTTTCAAAAATAATTAATTAAAATGGTGTAGTAGTAAGTTTGCTTTTGAGATAACTCTGTCAGTTGTCATTGAGTGATTGTGGGTCCTGGAGTGGCTTATCAGTACATGCAAACAGTGTGATACTCAGCAGTTGTACAAACAAAGTTGACCCTGTCACTGGCAAGCAATTAAGTGTGTGATGATGTCATATTGTTTTTGTTTGTGAATGACACTTCCTGGCTCTGCTGAGGGTCTCCATACATGTCTGGAATATCTGTAATGATTCAGATAACTGGCAATAGTTTCTCTGTTTCAGTGATGAGGTGGATTTTTCTAGTGTTATAAACCACCAGATGGAACAATTGCAATTAGAATTTATGGGAGAAAATTTACCTTGACTTTAGGTCTTAGCTGATTGTCAGTCATGAGGAAGCTGTGATATTTCTGCACGTATAAGCTAGCAAGGGAAGGTAGTCGTGTTGTTTTACAGGCAATTGATACTGACGTCTTTCCACTAAAACCAAAGGAATTGTAAGACTGAAGAACTTATAATTTTCACTTCACTAATTTGAGTAATATGCTAATATTTATCAGAGAGCAAAAAGCTTACTTCCTGTGCTTCCTGAAATAACAGCTTGTGATGTGGGTTTTTTTAGCCTCGTCCCTTGAAGAGTAAATCTTGGTAGATGCAAAAAGTATTTGATATCATGACATAATTCTGAATCTGTTAATCCACGTTATCACTACTGATCTTTCAGAGATAAACCAGTTCTTTATGTATTCTGGCTCACCATACTGATGTTGCATCTTTTCATGGGATGAGATTAGTATTTGCTCATGAAAACACAGCCCTCGGAGACTGCTCCACACACTCAAATTGCGCTGACACAGAGCAGTTAGTTTGTAGAGCTGCTTGGTGAGTGCTGGCAGTGCTCCTTTGCAAATACCATCTCCAGCAGACCCAGAGTCATGTGCGTGGGGACTGGCAGCCTGTGTGAGCAGCCTTTCCCGAAGGAGCCTGTTCCTGCCATCACCAAGTGTCTGTAAAGAGCCACATGTCAGGACTCTGGGGTGTGTGTGTGCCTTGCTGTATCGTTGTTGAAACCATGGCCCAGACTGTGCTGTGGGGTGCTGCTTATCCAAACCAACCTGCAGAGTCATCCTTTCAATGCTATAATGACTTCATGGAACTTTATGCAATGTAAAATGGCAGGATTAAAGCCTCGCTGTGCCTCAGTACCTCAGGTGCAGGAGAGGGATTAAAGCCCCTTGAAATATTAAAATGCATGTACATAAGAACAGGGTTTCAAAAATTTATGTTCAAAGTCCATAAGCACCAACATTGGTAAGTATTAGGAAGCAGTAAATATTTAAACATAATTTATTTTAAATGGTAGAACCTGATAGGCAAATTTGACTTTTTCACAGAACCCCTGTGGTGCTGTTTGGCAAAGATAACACACTGTTTCGAAGTACCCTTAAAACCCCTAGATTAGTCAGGACTTGCAGGTTTATATCTGTACTCTCTTCTGGGTTTTTATACCAAGCCAGCATTATGTGGGACATCAAGTCTGAAGCTGTAACCCTTAGGAGCACTCACATTTGAGACATACCTTTGTTCTTTATCCACTTTTTGTTTCCAAACAGAAAGATCCTGGAAATTCTGCTATGCAAAAGTTGCCTTGTTGCCTACAGGTTCACAATGCCTGTGCTTCCCGTAGTATCAAGAGGACATGAATGTGTCTGTAACTTCAGTGTAACTGTGTCTTCAGTGTGTTTTGTTTTGGCTCATAAAAGTCTTTATGTTTTTTAGAAATTTATAAAATTTTTGTAGATTTTTGGTCAGTAGGATAAGAGAGCTGGCTGGAGAGCCCAGACCTTGCAACCTTGTGACAACTTCGTGGAGTCATTTGAGGAGAGAAAACAGTTTTGTTACTTATTGCCCAGGACTGCTGAAATTCTCCACTTGACTGGAAAAATGAGCCACAAACGTGGAGGGTGATTATAGCCCACACATTTCTTTGTGATTCACACCTTAAGTGTATCTTACAGCCGGTATGACTTTGCAATGAGCAAAAAAATCTTTTCGCAGCTGTTGATGAGTGTGATCTTGGTGGGAGGTAGAGGCAAGACACAAGTCATTAAAAATGCCAAAACAGTCTCTCAGTAACTGTTTCATGTTGCAAGCTTACAGCTGGACATAATGATCACAGGAGCAGCATGAAGCAGCTGAACACTTTGCCAAGGTTGTGCTGTGCCTATTAAGGATGGTGCAGCAGAGAAGAGTTGTGTTGTGCACTGTGAAGCACTGTTTTGCAAAGCAGATGTTCCTTCTCTTCATCTTTGTGTAACAAAAGAAAAAATGCCCTTAGAGCTGGGGTTGTGAAGGACTGTGTTATTTGGGACCGAGCAGGGATTACTCACTGCAAAGTTACCTAAGCCCTGCTCCACTGTGGCTGGATGCACACCCCAGTGCTCCCAGATTAGGTTGGCTGCCCAGTGTTCTGAGCCACTGGTCACGATTGTGTGGATTCAGGTTATTACCTGAGCTTCTCTTCTTCCCTGTGCACCTTCCAAATCATCCTGTCAACCAGAAGGAATTGTCCTCTTCTCCTATGTTTTGCTGGGAAAGCACCTCGGCAGGGGCTGTGCAGTGGGGTGTGCTGCTGTGTGTTGGCAGCGTTCAGAGCACAGTGCAGTGTGTGCTGGGCACTGGTGCTCCCACACTGTGTTACTTTGGAAAGAATAACTGCAGGGAGAACAGCTGGGGAGTCTCATGTCAATCTTATATCCGTGTGCTGTCTTACAGCTTTCTTGCTGCATTTCTTTCGCTCTAAATCTTTCAAAGAAGGGATCTCATAGCTGTTTTGTAATAATGCCTTCTGGCATACCAGCTTGCTTAAATGTTTCTGTTCTTTTAATATTTATTTCTGAATTTCCTCAGGAAGAATAGCCTAACAGCTTGAGAAATACGTCTGTTGAGATTTCCTAGCTGAGTCCTACTGATCCTGTTTGTTGGCAGCTGCAGCTGAAATTGTTGCTGTCCTGTGTAGGAGAGCTGATGGATTAAAGCAATGTGTAAATGTGGGGAAGGAGCTAGAATTTAACCCCAGATCCCCTTTCTTCAGTATGTGGCCAAGTAGGTTATGCACTGACAGCTTCACAACCATGGTATGACACCAGCAGTGTTTGTCATTCCCAAACTGCACTCTGCCTCCTAAATATGCTTCTAATCTTGCAGACTGACACCAGGTCTCTGCATGCCAGAAGGTGAGTGACAGGGTACAGATTAAAACCCTGTGATGAAGCAGAGCTCATGTAGTGCTGTTTGTCAAAACCTTTCCATGGTATTGAGTGCAGCTACAGTCTTTTAAATAGCATTTCTTTCCCTGCTGCAGCCTGTAGTCTGTAATCAGGAGAGGGCCTGAAATATCAGACAAATCATAATCAATCCTCTGTGTGAAACCTAAAGGTGGAGGGCTTTTTCTCACATTTTTTTTTTTAGTTTGACTGAACACAGGAAAAAATAAATGCAGTATATATGATTTTGTTATGTCTGGTTTTCCTGTTAGATGAAGTTAATTTGAGTTCAATTTTTAAAACAACCCTCCTGTACTCAGAAACCTGTAACAGAAATGAAGGACTTTGCTACAAGACTGAACACTTGGGGTGTTTATGGCAGGTGATGTGAATCAAATCTCATGCCCCTGCAACCTCCTGAGTTTTCTACTAGGATTACATATGGGAAGTCTGGTTAAAGGGGGTAGATCAAAGCAAAGGAGAAAATGTGGTCCAAAAGAAAAAGCTTTTGGTTACTCTTTCTTAATTCCCGATATTTCTGCAGTTTTCTGAGAAATCCTCCAGAAAAAACAGGGCAGTCCCATAATTTTTCCAATGGGGCATGGAGGGATTCAGATCTACTTTCCACAAGAAAAACAAATGTAAAATGGAATATTTTCCATTTGTGGTTCACTTTCTTTACCTCGGTATCCTGAAGTAAAGCATGTCTGAAGGGATTTTTTCTTCAGTGGAATTACTCAATACAAATTATAGTTTCTTTCTAAGGTGTTACTCTACTGCGAGCACAGCTCAGTCTCTATTTTGCCATAGTTTCTCACCAACAGAAACAATTTCAGAGGCTTTTGCTCCATATGCCTTTCCCGTTGTAAAGAATTTTAGTGTGTTTTTAGAGGTTTTGAGGCAACACACAAACTAGTATCTTTTGAAGTTCATCTTTTCATTGTAGAACTAACAAGAGCTATTTGTGGATTAAAACAAATGCTTCTCAAGATTAATCCTATTTGCTTAAATCTATTTGTATAAAAACCTTTGATTAGGGAAAATAAAAGAAATGGAAGCTACATTTCTTTATGCCAGATTTGTGTTCTTCTTGGGCAGACATTTCAGTGCAGCCCTGATCTAACAGGAATTGTCAGCTTGGTGCAAAGCCATGGGATGTCAGTTCCAACCAGATCCTATCATCTCCAACTCATTCTGGATTGAATCTCTTTGAGAATCACGTGATGATCGTTGTTTTAAATTCCTGATATCATATCTCTGCAAAAATGAGGATTGAAATACACCTCCAAAAAATAGGCCATCCCTTTGAGAAAAGTGAAATGAATTCATGAGATATGCATGCGATATAAATATGCATGAGCATTTTCTGTACAATATAAGCTCTACAAAAGATGGTGTTTTTTTAGCTTTTAGGAAACATTTCTGTCTGAATTAGCAACTGTCAAAGTGGAATGGTTGAAAAGACTCTCTGCTGTAAAGAGATGAAACTTTAGCTTTCCAAACACCTTGCCTTATCTAAGGAAGCAAGAGGAGACAGTTGTTTTAGAGCCCTCTGAACACAGCAAGGTACCTGCAGAGATTCTTTGCAAATTCTTTTGATATTGTCTTGTCCTAAAGAGTGCCAGACTCTCTTTCACACTTCAGAAGTGTGAGAATTTTGCTTATCTTTGGGAGTAAAGAACCTAGGAGACAAATGGAGATAGAAATAATAATGAAAAAAATACTGTGCACTCTTCCAGAAAATTGATAGATTTGTGTTTGATGCGATGGCATTACTGCTTTGTTCCAGTTTCAGAATGTAATTTTGTTCAGCACTATGTAAAATCTTCAGACATTTTTTACAACTTCTGTAGAGTCTTTTCCTTATGCAGAGCAGCTTCCTCGTGGCACCCTTGCTGTGTTCATAGGCACTGCACCCCTTTTCCAGTGCACTGATCAACATTTGTTGCCCATTCCTGGCAATCAGCAGCCCTCCATAAGTGAGAGTTAAGCTAGTGGAGTTTGGAAGAGGCTTTGGAAGTGATAAAATTCCTGTTTTAAAATAAAGCTGGAAATTGTGGATTGGTTGAGATTCTGTCCAGCTTTTCTGCCACATCATGGAGAAAGAAGCCTAGTCTTCAGTCACAACTTTTCCAGGTTCACGTTTGGACTGAGCTGATCTTTGATATAAAGTTTTAAGCTGGTGATGGGGAAATGAGAACGAGGGAAAGAAAAAATTTTTAGCGTGACTATTGGTTTCAGCTTCTAAACTTTAATAAATTTAATCCTGGATAGAGAAGTTCTGGGGAAGTCAGGCTATGTAGAAGCATTGTCATAATTGACGGGTTGCAGGCAAATACTGAAATAGAAGTGCAACATATAGAATATGCATTCCACTCTGCAGTAAGGTCTGTAGAAGTATTTCACTGAAAGGAGCTGCTTCCAGCAAGACACCAAGTGGGCTGTGTTGCTGCCTTTTTTGGTTCTTAGATTCTGAAATGAGAATGGGAAAGTTTAAACAAAGCAGGCAATTTATCAGAGGCAAAATTTCTTTTTAATGTGTTTTGTGTCTGAGGCAAAGCATTACTGTTCCTGATATTCTTGTGGCTGTGCTGATAGGGGACTGAATCAGTGCTCTTTCTGAAGTGTTTTATAAGTTTGAGATCTTTCATTGTGTGAAACTTCTGACTGTCCAGGAATTGCTTTATTGGACAGTGTGCTGGCAGTATCAGCCCCTGTACGTTCCTTCTTCAGTACTGTGAGATAATGAATTATGTACATATGGACCAAAATTCTGATTGCAACAGTGTTTTTCTGTGCTCAGCATGTTTTTGCTCCTGCTTACAAAGAAACACTTCAACTGTTCTGGGGTGTGGAAGAACTGGCTGACTTGGTACAATCATTCAGTCATTGTGAGTGTATAGTCATTGAAGAGAGGCTGGGGAGCGCTACTAATCAATAGAAGCAGGCTTTTGTTAAACATTTGTTTTTCTTCTCATGCTTGTTTTCTGGAATTTCCTCAGTAGTGTTGGCCCCTGATGGTATTCACATTTGTCTTCTGATTTCCCAGCTTCACTGTTGGTGAGCAGGACATAGCACGTGGTGAGACTCCACTCAGCAGGCACAGCCACAGCATCATTAGTTGTTTGCTGCTCTTCCATCCTTCTTTCTTACAGTTTGAATGTTATCTATGTAATCTGCAAGAACTGGTACTTCATGCCAAGGAGACTGAGGGTTTGTTGCTGCAGCTGTCTGACTCTGGGATTTCTGTTTTGCAAGATCACATGTGCTCTGATCAGGTAGTATCAAAAACTTTTCTGCTTCAGGGCTTTTATGAAAGTGGTCTCGTATCATGAATCAGGCTTTATGAATTGAAAAGGTTATATTCTTGTGGGCTGTTAAAATGAAAGTACTAAAATTAGCACTACAGCTGATCCCATCGGTGCTTGCAGTTGGAGTTAAATAGGAATAGTCACAGAAGCTTTGTTATTCTTCTAGATCTGTTAGTCTGGCATCTTTCTAGAATATTAATTCCCCATTTTGCCTGACATATAATTTGGCTCAAAAGCATTTGATTCTGTTAGGATAGTTTGTTAGATTTCAGAAATGTGTGCCGGTATCTGTCTTTCTCTTTCCATGCATCTTCAGTCTTGAATGTATTTGAGTCCTTCTCAGGGACCAAGTAACTCCATGGAATCATGATGCTGCAACAAATGCTATGTCTCAGGCTCTAAAAATCTGACTGAAAAATACTCATATTCCTGTGTTACGGGTCAGCCTCCCATTTAAGTCCAGCAGTTTGTTTTCTTCTAACAGGATGGTAGTTCTTCCTTACTGCTACTGAGAAATAGTTTCATTACTGTTAGAGAATGATTCATTAGCATGTGGTTTGCATTTGTAGGAAGCCAGTCTTGTAGAGACCACATTCCTGATGCTTGTTTGTTTTACAGACTCAAATGCAGATGTTTTCCTTGTACAAACAAGTCAGAGGTGTCTGTCTAGGTCTGCCAGGCTGGGGGCTTAAGATAACAACCCATCCCAGGCTGGCAGTGGCACTTCATCCATGCAGACTGTGTGTGTTGGCAGCAGCAACCCTGTGTGCCACACTCCATCTAATCACAAGCTTCTGTGCTGGGAGGGAGGGCAACGCTGCCTGGCAGCCTTTGTTTTCAGAGGGTCACATCACATTGCTGGTAAAGTTGAGGAAGGTGACATGTCAGATCTTGCACAGCATGAGCTAATGCTTTGGTTCTCCTAGAAAAAGGGTTATTTGTACATGGAAGATTGCTCTTTTATTGCTGGCATTTCTTAGAGGCCAGCAAAGCGGGCACATCAGAATGTAGAGCTGGGTAAGAGTCAATTAAACACCACATCTGCTTTGTGTGTTGGTGCTGCCCTGGTTTAATTTGCTGACCCAACTGTCCAGTACTGAAAAATGCCAGTGCAGGACCAGGGCAGTATCAAGTGGCAGCAATAGGTCAGTTGTGTTGTGAAATGGCACCTCTTCAACAGGCTTGACTTGGAAAGTAAAGAATATGCTGGTCCTAGGTATGCAGAGCCCACACAGTTTTTGTGACCGTTGCTTGTTTTTCCTTCCAGATTGTGTTGGTGTTGCTGTGTGTCCGTATTACATCAGATCCTGTGATTCACCTATAGCAGGATTCAAGAAGGCTTATGGCATTTCGGCTCATGATTGGGACTGACAGCTTCCCTAGGAGAAAAAAAAGCAACTCTTCCTGCAGCTAGAACAGAAGTTGTTTTCTGTGAGCTGAGTAGAGAGGTGCCTTGGTGATAGCTTGTCTTGGAGTGCAGGAGGCAGAGCCCTTTAGTGTCAGAGGGTGTTCAAATGCAGAATGTGCAGACACTGAACTTCCCCAGGTGCTTCCTAGCATAGAGAGGAATGAGGAAAGAGGCATCAGCCCTCTGAATTCCCCTGGAAAAGGTGTCGTTTTTGCAGGACACCTGCCTTGTTTGAGCTCTAGGACCTGAAGGAGTTGAGAAGCAAGTTGAAGGTCCATTAGCTCAGCAGATGTGGGTAGGAATCTTTTTGTGCAAGCAGAGAAGTCTGTTTTATTCTGAAATAAACTAGTACATAAAATGAAGGAGAACTTGTTTGCTTGTTCCCTTGTAGCATGACTTTAAATGTTGTGTTGCAGTACTCTGGTGGTGCTCAGGCTAGCACGGATTGTGCTGGTGTTTGCCAAGAGTCCACATAACGCAAGCAGCTCTGCATGGAAACAGGCCCTGTCACAGTAGTTTTCTTTTTTCCTCTTCCACTCCAGTGTGTAACTTTCTTCTCCAAGGAGAAAGGCTGGGAAAATGTTCTGTACTTTCCCTGTGCCCTTTACTGTCACAGCTTGCCTGCGTTTGCAGCCTTTTGCTGCTTCTCCACCTCAGTAAGTGGTATCTGTCTGCCCTGAGGTTCCTACTTTGCACATTTAGTGAGGACCCTGATCCCAGTCTGGTCTGTGCCTCCAGAGTGGTGATGACAGTCAGGACTGGATGTGCGGCTTCCATGCGCAGTTAAGACAATCCAATGAATTCTTGATTCCTTCTCTCTGTGCTGTTGTAACAATGTGAGTTATTTTGGTACATCCATACTTCATTCCAACTTTTATATTGCATGTGTCCTGGCTGTAAGCATCATGTCTAGCAATTTAATGTGAATTGATTATCACTGGGATATTGTACTGAGTTTGTACAACTTCTAAATGAAAATCATAGTCCTAAGCAGAGGTGTGGCTTCAAAATGTGCTAAGCTTGACCTTTTTTTTTCTTTTATTTTTCACCTAGGTATCACATGCTGTTGCAAAGCTAGTATTAGTTAGTTTCCACTGGCAAATCTCAGAGATATTGGAAAGGTAAGTGTAAATAGTCTTATCTCTTCTGTGCTCAGTGCTTTCCCCCCTGGCTTTGCAGAAATGTTCAGGGTACTCCATAGGTGTATTTTTGGCAAGGGTCTTTGGACCTGAACGAAGGACATGGAGTCCATTTCAGGGAGCAGAGGAAAGCCACCGGTTTGTTGAGACTGCACTGCCTGTAAGGAATTTGTAAACAGGAGGGAGAGGGTAATAATGGTGACAGTCTTTCAGTTTAGGAATTACTGTTACACTAGGTACCCTGAAGATAGATTTATCTTGAATTTTGAGATAACACATTGAGAGTGCTGCATCTATATTTATTTAACAGACATAAAGATAACGTATGTTCTGCTTTGAACATAGGAGCCGTAAGTCATGAAGGAGCACTGACACTATACTGATGTAGTCTTTAGTAGTACATTCGCATTGAAGTTTTTGTTCCTTTTGGCGTGATTTTTTTTTCCCAAGCTCAGCAGCATTTGGAGAGCAGAAGATGATGTGAGAGGACTGAGCACTGCAGGTCTTGTTTGGTCAGTGTCACTGTAACAAAGCCCTCCAGCTGATCTCAAAAAGAGGGTTCGGACTCTGCCCAAACATATGCGGGAAGTGTATTGGGAGGCACTGCTGGCTGGCAACCCCTCCACAAAATACTGGCTCAGAACTGAACATTGTCTGAAAATAGAGAGCATATCAGCTTGACTCATTCTGCCCTGACATTTTTGGCCCTGTGGCCAGCAACTTCATCCAGAGAACGTATGGAAAATGTGTCTTGTGTATAGATGCTGTTGCCTCCTTGGTTACCCTGTATCCTATGAATGTTTTTTTCTGGGGATCAAGTTGCATGAGATTCCTGCATAGCAGCTCAGGGTGATCCTGCAGGTTGATGAGATTTAAACAAGAGGAAAATTGGGGAAGGGTTTAAAAGCAATGACTTTGCAAGTTGTTCTCCAGTTGATCTAGTCCGTTGGTACAAAATGACATCAAATGAAAGCTCACTAGAACAACTGAGAAGTGATGGTGAGGAGGGAGGACTTACAACAAGGCCACAACAGTGATGCTGCTATTTCTGAATTCATTGAGATGTAAATATTCCTCTGCAAAGGAAATCACAAACAGCAAAATGTGTTTAATTCTATGGCTGCTGATAGACAGCTTTATATACCTAACAGGTGATAATCTGTCACAAAGTAAATACTTAACTAGACAATAGTCTGGAGTTAAACTGAGACTTAACCAGGACAGCTTGATTTTACAGAGGAATTGGAGACAGACAAGAGCCTCGCTGGTGTGTGTTATTGTGGGCAGTGGCTTAGGACTGCTCTAGGAGTGTGGATGGAAAAGCTTAGCTTAAAAATAATTTTTTTGTAGAAAAATATTCATCAAGAAATATAAGGGAAATGTTAATCCATTACCAGGAGAAGTATTATTTCTGTTTCTGAAGAAACTCTCATAAAGTTCTGTTGATGGGAGCTCAGCTCTATATGAAAGAGCCTCGCACAGGACATATTTCCACTTTTCCTTGTTGAAACCTACCCTACCATTTGCACAGAGCTAACTCTTCATTCAGGTGAGAAGGATCAATTTAACAGTGCAAAATGTATTCAGGAATTGATTTGATCATTCTTCAATTGCCTTTTCAGGCACAAGGCTAATGCTGCCCAATTGCTAGTAGAAGCACGAGTTGAGCCCGCCTCATCCAAACATGTAAGTATGTGAACTATCCCGTCTGTTCCCTTGGCAGACACCTCTGACCCCCCTCATGGGGGATTGCATTACTAACAGCATAGCCTGTCCCGTGTTAACCCTTTGCAAACTCAGGTCTGACGCCCTAATTCATTGCTGGGTTTACTTCTGAAATGAGAATGCATTCAAGAGGTCTCTAATATTTAAATAGCAGCTTTGCTCTTGGCTTGCAGGTAGTGTTCAAGAATTACTTTTCTTCAAGAAAATTAGGATAATTTTTTGGCATGAGCAATGGCACACAATGGAAGGAGTAGAGTGCATGGGCTTGGCTGCCTCTTCCAAATCTGTTCTCTGTAAAAGACACTGAAAGGAAGTTCTGGCTGCACAGAGTGAACAGAGCTTGTCTGTGTCTGGAACAGAATTTTTAGAAAAATTTATCTTTTACCTGAAATGACTGTTTGCACTGCTCAGCTCAGGGATGCTTAAGCTAAATCTCCCAGTGAGTTGTGTTGCTGCTGAGTCAGTCAGTGCTGATATTTGAACCAACAACTTGTGTTTTGTAGCCAGGGCTACACAGATCTTCAGATACTTTCCCCCCACACCCCTTTAAATAGAAACTTCCTGTTGCATGTTTATAGATTTCATTCACGGTGGGTGTCTTGGTACAATGCAGAATTACCCTAGGAACACATTGCCATGTGTCAGATTTTGAGTGATAATATACTACATCTGGGAAGCACTCTGGGTTGTGGGGGAGAGGTTTTAAAAGCCTGATTTGGCATCTAAGCTGCCTTGTAACTAGCAGATAGTGAAAAAGCTAAGCTGACAGGACTGTAGGCTTCATGGGCTCAAATTATCTGCCTAAAGTCCAGAAAAAAAATTTTTGTTATTTGACATACCTGCAAATTAGTCAGTGTATTTCAAGGCTTATATGAGTCTTGTATCAGCTGTCAATTAGGTAAACCCCCTGCAATGGGCTATTCCAACCAAGGGCAGGGTGAAGACCACTGGCACATGATTTCAATCAGGGCCCTTGGTTCGGATCAAACACTTTCACAACTTTACAGTAATTTTATATTTTGCTCTGAGGAGGTAGGAAGTGGTATAGGAATCTTTTTCACCCAATGTGGCAACCCAAAACAATGCTTGAGGCAAACTTCTATACATACTGCAAAACTGGGACAAAACTGAGACAAGTATAAACATCACGAAACTACTGAGACAAAATGCATGCAAATAATGGATGCAGTGAAGAATAGCGTAACTCTTCAGTCCTGTTACCACTTCACCTTCCCATGGCCATATCATCTTCTCATGAAATACCTGTAAGAGGAGAGAGAAAAGAAAACTCAGTCCAGCTTGGATGGGTTTTAAAGACAAAGAACTCTCCATCTGGTGTTAATTTTGTGTTCTCTGCCATGGGCATCTGTGGCTACCCATGTGTTCCCTATGCCCCTTGGACAGCAGTCTGACTCTTTGCAACAAATCCTACCTGTCTGCCATAGGTTGCCAACTGCCGCCACGTAAGGCCAGGTCCTGCCTGCAGTGCACCCCCACGAGCAGCTCTAAGCTCTAAGCAATTGAGTTGCCTAAAGCATCAATGAGTCAGGAAGTCCTTTAATCAGTGGGTTCATTTTCTCCAGCTCAACAACAGCATGGGAGAAGACTGACAGGGTGTAAGAGCCCTCTGATGTATTCATTGGAGGCAAGCAGCCTTTTGCACACTCTTGGTGAGATTACCCAACGTTGGAGTGGGGATAGAGATGGGTTCTCTCCTCTCCAAGGGATCTAAACTTCCTGCCCAGTAGGTTGCCCTTTTGGTCAGAGACCAGGGCTCTCTGCCATTATGCATTGTTAAGGACACTCTGGGATCCCGGATTCCTTGTGCTTCCTCCTCCAAAAGCTTTATCCTGTCTCCCCCATCCGTGAAATCCTCCACACATACTGTTTCAGTTTCCTTTGCATGGCTGCTGTATTTTTCTTGCAGCTGAGCCAGCTCAGTTGCAGAATAGGGCACTTGTTTGGTTGTTGCAGTGGGTGCCCCCTCCTCACACTCCCTCTCATAAACAGCATCAGTCTTTATGAGCGGGCAGAGTTTATGGAGAGGTTGGGGGTCTGGCTTTGCTGTCTCAAGCTCCTCCCAAGAATAAAGGCAGGTAATATCATGTCAGCAAGGTCCTCCTCTTTAGTGAGGCTGGAAAGCCCTACCTCATTCTCCAAATCCTCCCCCTTCAAGCAGGCAATGTGCAAATGTAATTCTCTTTCTCTTACTGGGGATTAATTTAGTCAACTATGCAAGTTTTCTGTTAGTCTCTTTTCAGCATTTAACTCATTATGTATTTTCTGCTGGGTACAATGCCTTGCCTCCAAGGTTGCCTGCAATATTTTAGGCAATTCAGTCAAAGACTCATTCACCACTTTATCTCATTGCTTAACTCTGAGCAGCTATTAAAGCAGCTCCTAAAAGTGTGAAGATTGTGAATTTGCCCTTACCAATTTTTTTCTTCTTTTTTGCCAAATACTTTATTTTTTCCACAACAGCAGCCAGAGAATGGCAATTTTCCTCAGCCCAGCTCTGTCCATTCAAAGTTGGACAAACTTTATAATCTTCTAGCAAGTCTAGCTGCAGGTAGCAGTTGAGATCAGGCTTTTCCTGAATTACTATGATCTCTCTGCTGAAAAGCTTGGCTTCAACTGAATAACAGTTCTTCTTTGTCCAGCACTCTGTCTGTTATCCCAGTAGAAAGTAGCCCCTCACTGCCCTCAAGGACACCCTGCTCACTGCACCTGAAAAATTGTTATGTCCTGAGCTCACTTGACTAGTGTTTGAAAGGGGCTTAGGTACTTTGATACCCCTGGGCAGAGTGCAGGAGAAGACAACAAACTTCTCAGGATGTTGAATAGCAAACTTTTACTTACAAAGTGTGGACCATAAAGGTCTTAGCAAATATTAAAGCAACATCCAGTTAAAGTAAGGCAAGGCACTGACTTAGCAAATTCTAACCCATACAGATTTCGAGAAAAGGAAGTTAGGAGAAGAAAGAAAAGAGAGAGAGATCAATAATCACCACCTTGGATCCAGTGCAATCTTAGCTGCTGTAAGGTCCAAGGCAGTGGGACTCATCAGGGCTGCACACCCATGTAATGGCCTTTTATCTGTTCTGGTCTCTCCCCACAGGTGGGGCCTTCAGTGTTCCAGTGGCTTGGTAGCCACTTTGGGGCTGGACCAGAGGCTCCAGGCTCCAGTGGGTGAGATACGGAGCTGTGACCACCCCACCATCGCAGAACTTGTCCTGCCCCCACCCAAACACTAGTTGTTTTGAGCCATTAATCATTTCTCCAGTCTCCTACAAATGGTGATTTTATTTTAGGAAGAAAGATATTATGGTTAAAAGGTTATTTTAAACTTGATTTGGTACACAATTCATAACAGCCTGTGTGTGCTAGGGCAAGCTGCTCTGTTTTTCAGCTTGTAATGCAGAATGATGATATTTTTTGGGCACAGATGCTCATAGTGAGTGTCTGTAGAGGGACTGACTCCGTAGGGAGAAGTTGTAGTGGTGAGCTCAGAGAGGCAGCTTGCAAGGGTTTGAAGTAGCCCATGTGTTGATCAGGCTGAGCAGCTGATCCAGGCAATCAGTGCAATTGCAGACTCGGTGAATCTTGTTCTGGTCTGTAAGTGAGGCCACTTAGAACAAATTTGCATTATTTCCTCTTTCATGTGGCCATGCCATAAATCAAGCCCTGTCAGTCATGCAGCTGCTGTGGTGGTGCTGCTGCTCCACGTCTCCAGCATGCAGAGATCAGCATGGAAACTGAGGGCAGGCTCACACCAGCTTCTCCACGAGTAGCAAAGTGGATGAAAAGTGATTATATGACTTCTCCGTGAAAGGAGAAACTGGAACATAAACTCCTGCTGACAGCTTTGTAGAGCCTTGGTTTTGATGATGCTGGGCTAGACCTAGTTCTGCAGGTCCCAGGGGTGAGGGGAGATGTGTCAAAGGCTGAATCTGTTGTCTGGGGATTAGCTCTGCACTACATAGGGGGAAACCAGACTACTTGCAGTGGTTTGGTGAAGCAATGGTAGTTATGCCTGATTTGAAACAAAGCTTCTTAATCTTATTCAGCTGAAGGGATAATGCCTGTTTTGCCAAGTGTAGCATAGGCAGAAGATAGACAAGACATGGGAGGTGATAGTTTGTGAATTCCCTTTCCTCTCTGTATAAACACTATACATGCTGCACTTTCAATTGCGCCTCCCATTACCCAAAATTACTGTCCAGTAAAAGGGCATTGCTAAGTCTGTTTGCAGTGACAGCTGCTCTGCAGAGCATGTGGAGATAGTCTGGCCCAGCTAACAAAGCATATCAGTAAATCCAGGGAAGGCTAACGCAATGATGTATTTCAAACAAGGTGACAGTAAGAACCAGAGAAGTAAAGGTGAGTTCTGGGCAGGACAAGAGGAGAGGCAGAAATTGTGCAATGAAGGTCAAGCTGTTATGCTCTGCGAGATTAAAGAGGTTCTTGAGAAGGACTGACTGTTTGAGTGTGCAGCACCTCAGCACACCAACTGCTTAGGAACCTGTTCTGGCCTGGAGCTCCTCAGAGACTGTTGTCACAGTGAGGGTGATGCAGGTATCTGTGGATGAGCTGAAAATGCTCTGGGAGAACTGGGATGCTTTCACTGTACTGCCGATTTGTCTCTCTCGCAGGCAATGGTACATTCCTCCCACCACTGCGCAGTGTGCATGCAGTTTGTCCGGAAGGAGAACTTGCTCTCTCTGGCTTGTCAGCACCAGTTCTGTCGCAGCTGCTGGGAGCAGCACTGTACAGTGCTCGTCAAGGATGGTGTTGGAGTCGGTGAGTTCAAGGTGGATGCGGTGCTGGGTCTGTATTTGCCCCACTGGCCATTCTGATGACTCAAGAGCATGACTGGGACAAGTTAGAAACTGCAAATCTGTTGAATTGAATTTGCATCTGTGATGATGTACTGTTGCAATGCCCCTGGAGTGCTTGTGGATGCAAACATCTGTTCCCTTTGTGTTGGGGAGAAGCCAGTAGTTGCCAGAGTTGCTTTGGGCTTTTTGTAGCCTGTCTTTCATGCTGGCATGGCAGTAACATGCAATTTTCTAATTTAAGTATCTGACCTTGTGAATACTGGTTGGAGCACCCACTGGTCCTGGATACACATGTGGCCTGGTTTTTTTTTTGGTGAAGACAGTTGGGCTTCAGCTTTTCAGCAACCCTGATTCGTTTCACAGTTGTGTCCCTCCTGCCACAACAACAGATGGCACCGAGGAAACTGTGTTGAATGCTCTCTGTGCATTCACCCATTAGTATAAACTGCAGTGTGCTGAAATGTTGCTTTCTCTTCTCAGGGGTGTCCTGCATGGCTCAGGACTGTCTACTCCGGACGCCAGAAGACTTTGTGTTTCCATTGCTGCCTAGTGAAGAGCTGAAAGACAAATACAGGCGCTACCTCTTCAGGGACTATGTGGAGGTAGTGGGGTTTTTCAGTTTTAAAATACCCTGGGTCAAGTCACCAATGACTTGCAGAAATTTTGTTTGAAGTGTCTTGCATTTTTTATTAGAACTGCAGTAACTGCAGCAAAATTGTCCTCAATAGACATGATGTGGCTGCTCCTGTAGGACAGCCTCACTGACAAAATGCTCTAGCAGGTTGCCAAAGTAAATTCTGCTGTAAGGTCATCCAGTAACTCCTTGGCTGGTGCTTCAGAATTCTCAGAGTGTTGCAGCTGAGAATTTCAAAACTTCAATCTGATTATTTGAGTCCTTCTTGTTCTTACATAAATATTTTTAGGTTCAGAAAAATAGGTCCCTCAGCTTAGGGTAGCCCAGCTGAATTGGCTTGCTCAATTGCATTTTATGTGAGCTTTTTTGAAATTAAAGCAGCAGTTGTTAAGGCTAAATATGCAGCAGTATTCTGGTAACTGGGAACAGACGGAGAACAGTCAAAAAGCAGCAAAGCAGTATGAAAGAGCGGTGTCACCTCTTCTCAATAAGAGACCCTTTGGGAAGGAATGGCCACCACAGGAGTGCAGCTAAATAGCTTCTGGGACTTAAGGAGAAGATGGGGAAAGAGCTCAGATGGTGTTGGGGGGTCTTGTTTGGTGTGCTTAGTCTATAACCCTCCATTTGAATTCCCTGTTCTGAAGAAGCCATAAGTAACTAACAAACCTCTTCCGTACTAGGAAAGGGAGGATCTGCTATGATACCCAAGACCTGGTGACACTTGCAACTCCTTTTTAATAAGAAATAACTGCCGTGTATGTTTTTGAGGATAGGAGCTGTTAAAGTTGAACAAATAATGCTCTTCTGCACCCACTGCTGAACTTAGTCCCTTGGTGTGTCCACAGAGCCATTACCAGCTGCAGCTGTGTCCTGGTGCAGATTGCCCTATGGTCATACAGGTACAAGAGCCAAAAGCCCGGCGAGTGCAGTGCAATCGTTGCAATGAGGTCTTCTGGTAAGAAACAGAGAAGGTTACAGATCAGAGGGAAAGTGTGTGCTGTCCTCAAAGCCACTCGCTTTGCTTGCCAACAGTTTTGGTGTGTACAAGGATCTGAAATGCTTTGCTAGAGTTGTTTGTAATTTGAGTGAGCCTGAGTAATTGGACACTTGTGATGTGACTTCTGCAGGTGGTCAGATGTCCCCTTGCTCACTAAACTCCTGGGAACCTCGATGTTCTGACAAGCAGGGAACGTGGAGCTTGAATAATCAAGGGGTTACAAATAGTCCATTCTCACATTTTGGCTAGGTTAAAAATTTTCCTACAGACATAATGACTCATATAGATTCTGGTAGCAAACATGAAGTCCTGCTTGCTGGTATTGAGTTTTTAAGTTTGTTAAAAACATTGGACTCCCAGTTCAGAGACCCAACTTTCTGGTATCTCCGTGCAAATGGCCCTTGTTCACCTGTGGCTGTCGTGTCATGCTAGTGCAGGTGCCTGATACTCACCACTGAAATCAGGCTACTTATAAGTTACTGGTCTGCCCCAGAAGTCTGCAGTCATGATGCAGGAGACATAGGTGGGCTCTAGGAAGGGACACATCAGCCCTCAGACACGTGATTTGTCAGGCCTGGGTTCACTTTCATCCTGACTCTGGCTTTTACACAAGAGGGGGAGTTGGGAGTTCAGTCTTGGTCTTTGCGCTCTAGTAATACACAAGAGCATATGCATCCCTTACTGGGCCCCCCAATTTTGGTCAGGAAAACCTCAATCCTTGAGTCATTTCCTTGGAAATTGATACGTCTTTTTTTTTTTCTCCCCCCTATTAAGCTTTAAGTGTCGGCAGATGTACCACGCGCCCACGGACTGTGCTACCATTCGGAAATGGCTCACCAAGTGTGCAGATGACTCTGAAACAGCCAACTACATCAGTGCTCACACTAAAGATGTAAGGACAGGCACCTGCATGTTGTTTCTTGTCCTCTAGCCCTGCCTGACAAGCTGTACATACGTAGCATTGTGTTCTGCTTTTTCACAGACTGCAAATTCTCACAGCTCCCTAGGGAGTATCAGGAAACTTCTGTCAGAAGCTACTGTCATATGTGAACTAATTATGTCCCTATGGCAGTGATATAACTCAACTGAATGCCTTGGGAATGCTTTGTGTGGGAAGCTCAGCTGCCCTCCTGTAGTAAGGATCTGGTGGTCCTTATTTCAGACCTGGTGTAAATGTCCTTGACAGCCATGTGTGCTGTCCTCCCACAGGCAAAAGAGTTGTGGCTACTTTGAAATGAACAGTGGAGATGTATTTAAAATGGAAGGAGGAGAGGGTGTCATAAGTGTGAAGTCAGTACCAAATAAGGCACCAATGGCTTTTAAGCCTGAACAACTTTGTGGAGTACTGTGAACTGGAGGGTGAGTGAGAAAAAGTCTTGATTTGGCTAGGACTGCAAAATGGGGTAGTTGAAGTCTGTAAATTGGACATTGGAGTACTTCTTGCAGATTTAGACTCAAGACAAAGAAATAGTATTACATATTGTGCAGGCTAGCCTATCTATAGAATTGTCTTTAAAAGTTATAAATACCCTATCTTTATCCTCTAAAGTAGCAGTCTGAGATTGGAACTTTTAATGTCTTTTGGGCATTTCGTGGCCTGACTTCAAAACAGTTCTTAGCTCCATTTGCGCTATCATGGCCAGTGGCAATTGTGACAGTGCTGATTAGCTGGAAGCTTGAGTTGTGTTAGGAAAGGGGGGTACTTGGATAGACCAGAGATTTCAAGGTCCCTTCCTTCTCTGGAGAAGGTGTCAGCATGTGATGACATTGTTTCTGCTATGCTTGTTTGTAGCAATAAGGTTCTGTTTTATTGAGCATTGTCCTGGCATACATTTTGCCTGACATGAAAATTTATAAGAAGTAGCAAAACTCACTTTCTCTTTGCTACCTGTGCAACCCAAAAAATGTATCTGGACACTCCAGGGTATCTGTGTGCAGCTCTCACTGTGGCTAGGCGGAGTCTCTGCAGGTAGCTTAGTTGCCATTTGTTAAGGCTGCTGAAGGCAGAATATAGTGACAATTATCTGTGGTCAAAGTAGCTGTGATAGACTGTCACACATAAACTAATTGTATCCCTGTGCCTAAGTAACTGCAAAGTGGTAACTCAGCAAGACCTTCAATATTACAAGGAATAGCAATGATAAATTTGTTTTCTTGAGCAAACAGTCCAGTGATGCAGTGTAACTTCCTGGCTTTGCCTTTCTACCTTCTTTTAAATGGAGCTGTCAGGAACTGGTGGGAAGCAGAGTATAAATGCTAATATTCTCATATGAGAATATGTCTCATACGTGGATGCATATTTTAAAGGAAAAAAGGCAGAGAGGAATAATCACACAAGTGCTGTCATTCTTCAGAAGGCTGCTAGAGTTGGATCTAACAATTGCTTCTGTTTCCTCAGTGTCCCAAGTGCAATATCTGTATTGAAAAGAATGGAGGCTGCAATCACATGGTGAGTAATTCCCTGAACACGTCAAACCTCCCTTGTTCTAAGTGGAATTTTTTTCCCACACTTTCTGCTAACCAAGTGCCTCTTGTCTCCTCTTTTTCAGCAATGTTCCAAATGCAAGCATGGTAAGTTGGATTTGGAAGCTGTTTTCGCTGCAATGTTTGTCAGTGCTGATGGTCCCTTCTCTTTCTTTTTGTGGTATGAAGACAAATTGTGAACATTGGCTGAAGTATTTTCCCCCTAGTAAAAGCTGAACAGGATATTAATTGCAGACTTCTGTGTGATAGCTTTTTTTCCACACTGTCTATGGTCTCAGCTGGGTTCTGATTCAGTGCTGGTTTGGCTCCTGCCCCCTGACATGTCCAGTGGATAGAGAAGTCTCCAGAATAATGACAGTGGAATCCATCTCACAGGAGAGCTTTCCATGTAATTGTATTTATAATCAGCTGAAAATACTGACAAACATAGCCATTTACTCAGATCAGCTTAAGTCCTTCTGCTTAGTGATGGAAATAATGAGCTTCAACCCAGATGAAACTGCAGGGGCTGTGAATTGTTATGTGTAACAGCAGCTGTTGGACTTCTCAGTCCACCCCTGTGCAATTAGCAGCCTGAGTGTCTTTGGCCCATTGTGTGGCCCTACAAAATGAAGGCCTGTTCTTGCACTTATCTTTTCATGGCAGAATTAATTTCTGTTGCCTTGGAGTGAGATAGTTGTATTCAGCCCTCTGAGTTAAGTGTGCCACTAGAAGCTATTGTAATATCAGAACCTTATTGGGAAGATGATTAAAGATGACTGTCCTCTCTCATTTCCTTCGCTTTGGGGTTCTCGGCAGCACTGGACGTGCTTTGATGGAGCTCTGTGACAAGGGGGAGCAGGCAAGTGCCAAGGTACCATGGTGACTTAGCACTCAAGAAGGCTGGTGAACTCTTGGAAATACAGATTTCGGTCTTGTTATCATAAGTAACACAGAAGAGACTCTTTTTGTAGCAACTTAATCTCCATCTTTTTTCCTTCCCAGCAGAACACTCACAGCCTTGCTCTGAAATCACAAAATTGTCATGTTTTGCTATTTTTGCTATTGCTCTCTTTACTCCGCTTTCTTCCTATTTCAGCTGCTCCTAACTTGAAGTGTCATAAACCACTGACATCTGACGTTACCTGGGTAGTTCCCTTCTGGAGAGAACTGAGGGGAAACTTTCTTTTGCATGACTTAGTTCACTTTCGGATCTGATTGTTTGTGTTTTATTCAGGCAGAGGTTTGCATGGGGCAGTGTGTCAGTGGTGGGGAGTGTGAAACTCACAAAAGAGACTTGCAGCCTCTTCTCTAACCCAGAGTGACAGTATGTGCAGGGTGCAAGTACAGTTCTGCCCAGTGGTCTTGGTGTACAAGGTTGCAGAACTTCAGGATTTACTTTCCATAGC
Organism: Acanthiza pusilla; assembly: GCA_036630365.1. Classification (NCBI taxonomy): domain Eukaryota; kingdom Metazoa; phylum Chordata; class Aves; order Passeriformes; family Acanthizidae; genus Acanthiza; species Acanthiza pusilla. The sequence goes on from JAXCHO010000001.1 coordinate 9,104,044, forward strand.
TGAGTGAGAGGGTGTGCAATTAAAATCTTCAAGACAGGCTGGTATTTTTGGCTCACTGTTGAGTTCTGTTTTGCAAGATGATATAAAACGTGTGTGTTTCTTGGCTTAGCAGAAATATCTGAAAACAGATGGGCTCTGTCTCCTGAAGCTTTGCCTTCTCAAAGGTTTTTTTTCTGTGCATCACAGTGGGTTTTTTGCTGTTTTCTGCAGACTTCTGCTGGATGTGTCTGGGAGACTGGAAGACTCACGGCAGCGAGTACTACGAATGCAGTCGGTACAAAGAGAATCCTGATATTGTAAACCAGAGTCAGCAAGCACAGGCCAGGGAGGCCCTTAAGAAGTACTTGTTCTATTTTGAGAGGGTAGGAGACATCTCCTTGGCCAGAGCTGCTGTAGCCTTTTAATGCTCCCTGCCTGGTGCAAAGGTCATTGCCAGCAATCTCCGTGCAAGAAACTGCCCAAAGAGAATCTGTGCAAAATACACAGGCCCTGTTGTTTTTCACTCAAAATCCTGCCCTGCAAGTCCCATCCAAACCAGTGATGTCATACCCAAAGCAAATTGTATTCACTCCTATATTCCCTTGTGCTAGAGAAAATCAGTATAACCTGTGTGCCACTGTACCATGTACCTGCAGGCTGAGTGCTGCTGCAGTAGATAGATACTGCTCCAATCATTTCCTTTCAGGACTGGGGAGCTTCAGTTCCTTGCAGTATGTCTTTATACAGACAAAAACTAAATAAACTCTGCCATGTCCGAAGCTCCATTGGCTGTAGCAAAGTTTTACTAAAATTTCATGTAATCACATTTTTTAAAGTTGCCGTCAGAGCATCTCTGTCCACACAGCAGGCTCCATGCACCTGGCCATGCAGAGCAACTCTACAGCAGCATCTCTAGAAGAGAATGTGGTAGAGGTTAAATACTGCTGCATTTCAGTTTCCCCCTTAAAATGAGTTAATTCTTCACAGCATGAGCCAAGTCCTGTCATAAAATAAATGTCTTCATTCCTAGCTCTCCAGACCAACAGGCTTTGGGAAATAGCCATGTTTACAATGAGCACATGGATGTTGGAGCTCACTGAGCCCATGTCAAATGCTAATTTAAACTCTTGACCTTCCTATAGAAATCCCTTAAGTAGAGGAACCACCATGACTTTCCCTCTTTTAGACACAAGGTCACTGTGTGACCAGAGGGCATTCCCACTCGGAGGAGCTGGGTTTGCTCCCTGCTCTTGCTGCTGTCAGTCTGTTGTCTACAGCCTCCGCCACTTGCTACTGGAGGTGCTGCCTTGCCATTCTTTCCCACAGCATGTCTTGCCTTGCTGGACTCCTGCCCCACTCCAATTTCTGCTTGCTAGAGCTTGTGCTTCTACAGCAGTAGTACTCTGTTCTCATGCGGTTTTTTTCTTTCCCTGTCTCCCCACCCCTTGCAGTGGGAGAATCACAATAAAAGCTTACAGCTGGAGGCACAGACATACCAACGAATCCAGGAGAAAATCCAAGAAAGAGTTATGAACAACTTGGGAACATGGATAGACTGGCAATACCTACAGAATGCTGCAAAACTACTTGCAAAGGTGGGTAATTGTGTCTTGTTTGGCACAGAGAAGAGAATACATGCCAGAATGCTAAATTTGTAACACCAAGTAAGGAAGGAAATTTAAGAGCTGTGGTTATGTGGGACAGTACCTCTGGTCTAGGACATGAACTAGCGAAAAATCATCTGGAAGTGGCCTCTGTGAAGTTGTACTCCACAATATACAGAGCTGCAGAAGTTCTTCTAAGGAAGATGTAGGAAATCCCACCACGAAGTGTCCAGTTGTCTATGTCAGGCTTCTTAGCCTGTAGTGATCACATAAATGTGACTGTGCTGACTTCCAAGACTGAGACTCTCGTCCTTTTCTCTTTCTCTTCCTCCCACTCCTGAACAGTGTCGTTACACCCTGCAGTACACATATCCATATGCCTACTACATGGAGTCTGGTCCCAGAAAGAAGCTGGTAAGATATTCTGCTCTTTTTTGCTGATAACTTTTTGGAGTATAGCTGGCAGCATGATGGGCTGAATTCCAGAGCAGGGCAGGGTCTGAAATATTAGTCCTGAGTTTGAGGTAAGAACAGGATAAATAAGTGGGTTTGCACGTTCCATCTTCACTTCAAGTTGACCAGCAGCCCTGTCCTCTGATGCATTACATTATTTTCCCAGGGGACTTCACTGCACTTTCACTAACAAGCCATTTATCCAGAATGTTTTGAGGCTGGAAGTGTGCATTTATTCCTTGGTAAGATTTATCACAATGCCATGAGCCATATTCCGTGTGAGGAGGTACTGAAGGAGAGCTTTTCCAGCCTTGGATCAGGGTGTAGCTTTGCTTTTTATTCCTGCTAGAAGTTCCTTGCTGGCTTGGTGCATCTCTGAACATGCATCTTTGGTGCATGGGCTGAACAAATACAAAAATAACCTTGAATTCAGTGAAGAGTTTTTTCTTTGACTCAAAGAAACCTGTTAGAGAATCTTTCTTTATGGCATCATGTGTTCTCTAAGGCTGTGGATAGATGTTCTCTTCTGGATCTGACTGTGCCAGTGGAACAAAGTTGCTGCTCCTCCCCTAGCAGTGGTTAACAATCCCTCCACTCTGCCTGCAGAGCTGCTTATGAGAGCATTTTGTGACCTGTTTATGGCAAAATAAGCTGAATCAGGAGGTATTTGTCACTTGCAGTGTTTTTAGGCTGACTGGGTTAATTTTGAATGATGCAGGTTGTGGAGTGCTTTCACAAGAAACTCCCAGAAGGGTGATGCCGTCTAGGTGAAGGTGGATTAGGAGGAGACACAAACCTGCTCTGCCAGCACTGCTGTCAGCAGAACGCATTTGTCTGCTCCTCAAGTGTAATGTGGTATGAAACTGCTCCACTAAACTAGTTTCTTGTTGCTGTCTCTAATTTTGCTCTTTGCAGTTTGAATACCAGCAGGCCCAGCTGGAAGCTGAAATTGAAAATCTCTCATGGAAGGTGGAGCGAGCAGACAGCTATGACAGAGGGGTGAGTGCTCTGCTTGCTTGAGCTTGTTGGCCAGATTTTGTTTGTTGGGCTAACACTTCTGCAGGAGCACGAAGGCAGTCAAGTGAGGGCTCTGAGAAACTAGATTCAGAAACCACCTTTAGCCAGCAAATGTTGTAGAAGCAGAGTGCTCGCTGCCTTGTGGGAGAGGAGGGAGGGCTGCGGGATTCCTGCAAAGTGAAACAGATCCCATGGAGGTCTGGAGGAGACTGCATGCAGCTCTCTGGTGAAAAACAGGTTCCTTAAGTGTTCATTTTAGACAGAGCAGGAGCCAGGTAACTGCAGAGGGAGCTCAAGTAAAAAGGAAGAGGGTCTGGGATCTTGTAATCCGGAGTGTGTGTGAAGCATGTGATGATCGGTGCTTCTCAGGCTGGACTTTAGTGTCTCCCTAAGGAAAATGAGGTTTTCTCCAGGGAGTTGGTGCTAACAGTTTGTACCTTCTCTTTTACCAGGACTTAGAGAATCAGATGCACATAGCAGAGCAGAGACGGAGGACCCTGCTGAAAGACTTCCATGACACATAAGAGAGGAGGAAGTGACAGTGCAGGGGTGAGAGCAGCGAGTGAAGTGATGGCAGCTTCACTGGGATAAGCAGGCACTGCCTCTGGGAGAACACGGCCAAGGACAAAGCCACCCCTCCCCTTGCAAGTCAGACACATGCAAATACCACCTCTTAGTCCAGTTTGTTCTCTTATCTTTCTGTTTCTGTTTCTGCCAGGCTAGAGGCCAGAGCTCAGATTGGCATATTACCTGGGCCATTTCCCTCCTGCCCTTGATGGTTTCAGAAGGGGAGGGAGTTTTTTCTGAATGGCTGTTAATAGTATTAGATCATTACAGTTTATGTAATTTTCAACGGTTGTACAATTATACAGACAAACCTTAGAATAACACACAACCCTTTTTAAAAATAAATTGGCAGTGGAGTGTTTTTCCTTAATCTGCTTGTAAATTTAATGGGCTTTTCCCCCTCTCCCTCTCCCTTCCTCTGACCCAAAAATCCTCCTAGTCACTGAAGGAGGTTACAAAATATCTCAGCTAGATTTTCTGATGCTCCTTTAACCAGGGCATTGCAGCATTGGCATTGCATGAGGAGAGTGGCTGGTGTTAAGGGTGGCTGCTGCTGTGTCTGGCCTGACAGTACCAGCAGTGGCTGTGATTCAGTATGATCATATGTGACATCTCTTTTTCTTGTAAATCAGCTGTGCAAAATCCAGCTACACAAACAAAAGCAAACAGAGGAATTGCAGGGGACAGACCATGTTAACACTGGGGGATATGCCTTGAATTTGAGAGAAATTGAGAGAAATCAGATTCTGCATTTGATGAATTTTAGGTCTTCCATGTAGATTTTTGCTTTACTTGTTTTTGTGGGGAGGATGTTGTATTGCCAAAGTGAGTGATGAGGGAGTAGTAGCATACAGTTGTTAATCAAGGCTTGGGCTTTTGCAGAGTGAAAGAATCCATGTTATAACAGTGCCATGCAGCCTGATAAAGACTATTTGTGCCTGCTGGGTAGCGTGGCTGAGAAAATTTGATCTCATTCATCAAAGTGAGACTAAACACCACTACATTATGAGGAGGAAAGATTATGTACAACACACTCCCTGGCACGTGTTGGCAATGCGGACAGGCGCTTGAATACAGGTGCACTGCTTGTGCAGAGCCTGCACCAAGCCAGGCAGAAAATTAACTAGCAAAATTAATTTATTTGTATATTAGTATTGATGCTGGTGGGAACTTATCAGAAAATTGATTGTTAGGAGCATGTGGAGCTTTTTTATTAACATTCTCTTTTCTAATGTAAAATATACACTAAAATAAAAATATGAAAACCTAGTTTATCTTAGTAGGGGTTAACATGAAAAAGGTTACTTAAATGCTGATTCTTGCCTGTTTGTTACAGGAAGCAGGCCACATGTTAGAATTTCACAGATATCTGTGTCACCTGCACCAGGAGCTTGTTATTTGTAGCCAGTAAAGGTGCAGCTGGAGTCTGATCTGAGGAAATTTTCACCTCTGTGGGGAACTCATGGGATTCTCTTCCATGCTGTATTTGGAAGTGTTGCCTTTGATGCATCCCTGTATTGTTCTTATGCAATGTCACTTGATAAAGATTAAACTGGAGGGGGGAAAAGTGCTAAACTCCTGCATGTCAGAATAAGCTAACTCTGCTGTTGGAGCCTCTTTCATGTACCTGAGACATGTGACCCAGGTATTTGCAGCAGGTGTAATTGGGTTAATAGCTTTTATCAAGACTGATGCATTAGTTTAAACAAGGAGGAGCTCTCATAGAAGCTAATCCTGTGGCCATGCTTGTACACAGCAGAAAATTTCAAAGTGAGAGGCCTTTTCCTTCCTCACTCCTGTCCCTGGTGTGGGATCTATCCTCAGGGATCAGGGGAATGTACTGCGAGGAGCTGCTGGCTGTGAAGTGAGTGTTACAGCAGAAGCAGCTGAAGGTAGGGCAGGCTTGTGGAGAGATGGCTGGAGCCAGGGAGCAGGGCAGGGAATGTGTCTGTGATTTCTGGGAACAGCGCTGCTTGCTGTGCAAGAGATCTCCATAGCCATGGCTCCTTGTGTTCCTGCTCTAGCCTGTTCTGCCTCTCCTCGAGGCTGGAGCCATAGAGATAGATGTGACCTTGCTCCAGCCACTCTCTTGACTTCATTCCTTACTCTGCACCCAGCAGCACCTTCTTTGTGCCCTCCTCATGATATATCCTAGAGGTCAGTCTCTCCTCCTCTCCCCTTCCCAAATGATTGTTCAAGTATTGGCATGTTGCTTCCATGGGAAGGGATAGTAGAGGGGGGGAAGTTTTGCTGAGACCCAGCAGTTTGCAATGAGTAGAATCAATGCTTAAACTGTTCTTTAAAAAATGTAATGTGCAAAGTACTGGTGAGGATAAAAGCTGGTGTTCCTGTTGTCTAAACATAACTATCTTAACACCTAATCTCTGTAGAACAGGTATGAGAAGTTTCCTAATCCCAAAGAATTTTCACTTCTGTTACATAATTGTCCAGCTTTGAGCTAAATGAGAATGAGGTTTTGTCTCACTCCCTCCCAGCCTTCTTCCCTCCCTCCCTCTTCTATGCCCCCACAAAATATTTTGCTATGAATCCTTGTTTGTAGACAAGCCAGACCATATAGCTGTGGCCAGATTTACTGAACAGGCTGCTGAGGAACAGTAATAAGGATTGCACAGTGCACCCACTAATTCTCTCAAATTTTCTGCAACTAGAGCTTTGTCAACAGTTCCATTTATTTTTAAACAAAACATCCATTCTGAAAGTGGTGAAAGTCTGGGTTGCACCCACAGATCCTATTGCTATACTCTGGAAAAACAACAGGACTTGATTTTGCAGCCCAGGCAGGACCACTTCTGCATTGGTGTTGTACAGAAAATCATAGACTTCAAGACAAAATGTGCAGGGCACAGGGGCTGCTGGCTCTGTGGAAGGTGAATGACACTGCTCAGGATGCAGGTGACAGGAAGGAAATTGGGGTTTTCAACACCAAAAGAAAAGGCCTTTTTTTTCCCCTCTAATAAGTACATGGCCCTCTTTGAGTCAGCAAGGTTACATGGATGTAGGTGAATAAAAAGTGGCTCAGGAGCCATTAATTCTGAGGTACAAGTTTCCCTTTGATGCATTATTGCTACAGATGTGGAATGTTTGCTCTCTTTTTTCTTTTTTGCACTTGTTTCCAGCTCCTGCGCCAGCCCGACACCTCTCCATCCTTGCATCTGGTACTCTTTTATTTGGGCTTCGCTTGTGTTAGTGCATTGGCTGCCTCATCTCTATTCGCCCTCAGGCTTCCCAGACTGTAACAAAACGTTTTCTACTGACACCATAAACTGCATGACTGCTGCCCTGCGCAGCGAAGTCGCTATGCCCGCCCACAGACGGGGCAGCAGGAGGTTTCTGTACTATAGTCTTGCACTCTAAATTTTAGACTTTTTAAGCAGGTAAAAAATAGAACTTTATTTTTAAATGAGGCACTTGTTCTGGGAATTCCTTTCTCGGCCCCGGTCTGGTTGGGGTTGTGGGACAGCGTTGAGGTGTGTGGGAGGGCACAGCACGGCTCCCACCCTTCGCTTTTCTTCGCAGGCACCGGAGAGGGGCAGGGGCGGCGGAAACCGCCCGGGAGACGGTTGCCAGAGGTGTGCCCGTGGTTTATTTGAAATAAATTGTGACTTTCTAACTTCGGCGGTGTCCTGGCTCTTCTTAGCAGCGGGGTGGGGAGGGGCGGGGGGCGCGTGCCGCTGGCCCCGCCTCGGCCGCTGGCCCCGCCCCGCGGTGACGCAGCGCCCGCCGGGCCGTTGCCGTGGTGACGCGGGGCCGGGCGGGCCGGGGCGATGGCGGCGGCGGAGGCGCGGGCCGAGGGGCCCCCGCTGCCCGGCCCGCCGGGGGGCCGCCCGCGGCCCGTCTGCTCCCGCCCCTACTTCCTCGTCCTCATGGTCTTCGCGCACCTCTACGTCCTCAACGTCCTGGGGCTGCTGCTCTTCGTGCACCTCAGCGCCGGCGAGCCCGGCGGGCCGCCCGCCGCCCCCCCGCCGCCGCCGCCGCCGCCCGCCCGCGCCCTCCCACGCCTCGAGGGCATCAAGGCAAGGCCGCGACCGGGGGCCGGGGCCGGGGCCGCTGACTGCTGACCGCTGACCGCTGCTCTCCCCGCAGGTGGGCCACACGCAGCGGGTGGAGCTGGTGCCCGGCAGGGCCCACGCCGTGCGCACCCTGAGCCTCAAGCCGCTCCTGTTCGGTGAGTACCGGCCCCGCCGGGGCAGCTGCTGCCGGGCCCGGGCACGCCGGTAGCGGGGGGGTTTCCGCCGTGACGGCGGAGCCGGGGGGGGTGTGTGCGTGTCTGTCTGACACCCGCCACTGTCTTACACCCACTCGGGGGAAAATGACTTCCTGCGTGTTGGCATCACCTCCCTGTGCTGCTGCTCCTTGGGGCTGCGTTAGAAAGAGTGTGGTATCGTTTAAGGTATTTTGATGCAAAATTCGCAGAGGTTACTTGTTCTGGATGGCCCACTTTGAAGAATTTGGAAGATTAATTTTTCCAGGTTTTTCAGATTCCCTGTAAAATGCCAGGAATAGACAGCAAATCACTGGCGAGAACCTTGAAGAAGCTGCTCAATATAAGGAAAGGACAAGAGATACCCAAACTTTGGTTAATAAATTATGAAAAAGCAATTTAGTGTTGGTGCTTAAGCGCTAAGGAAATGAGTAACAGGAGAATTGATAGATTTAATGTGTTCCACCATTTTGTGTCCTGTTCTAGATTTAGCTTTAATTTTGGCTGTTCTGATACACAACCACACAACATCTGCCTTTTCAGATATTTTAAAATCTTCTTTACCTTTCGATGATGTTTCACTGTCACTGGTGAAGTCTCACTAATTGAACTCTGTGTTCTGGGAATCTGCTGACAGTATGCTAAGAAATTTGGGGGGAGACCAATCATTGCAAAATTCCTACTACTGCAAAGTAAGAGAAAACCTGTTGTCTCTGAAAAGACAGCTAAGAGAATCTTTCAGATGCTTTCTCAATAATATAAATAGAGGGGGGTTTTTTCTGATTCCAAATAGATCATATACACTGAAAACCTCACTGAATTTCTTAGTGGATTTCTGCCTGACATTCACTAAACAGACACACCAGCCTGGAACTGATAACCCCACAGTATCACAAAGCTGATGTCATTACCAGAATCATGGTCTGAGGCAATTGCTCTGGTTTTCACTCAGGAAAACTCCTGTTTCCTCCTTCCCTGCCTTTCCAGTACCACTGAAGTGAAACAGTTGGTCCTGGCCTGCAAGGAAGGCTGAAGATGATAAAAGGCAGGTTTGTCCTGGCAGCAGTAATCCTGCAGTTTTTAGCTTCTCATTCCAGCACCTCCATTGGTTTGGAAGGAAGCTTTGCTCTGTGAGGATGCCATCACAGCCAGTGACAGACATTCACCATTTGAGATGCCATGAGTCTGCTCTCCTTTGTCCTCTGATAAGGAATTCCTTATTTAGAAACTGCAAGTTGCAAGACAATTCTTATCTCCCGGATGAACCTGCCAGGAGCCAGCTCTGACTTTAAAAGACTTCCAGAGACTTCTCTATCTATGCAAGCAGTACCAATCTGATTCCACAAGGTTTAAAAAAAACTAATTTATTGCATCTCTGTTGCTTAAATTAGTGGAAGTGTGTATTTAACTTGGTTGTGTTTGGTAAACACAGAAGTCCTTAGCAAAGATGCTTGAGTTTTTGGAGATTTAACACAAAGTGCTGCAGCATACAAGAGCCAATTTAAGGAAACAGTGCCTGGTCTGTCATCTTTGCTGTCAGCAGAGCAGGCTGCAGTGGGATCACAGCAGCAAACACTCATGAATGATTTAATGTGTTCTCTGGGCTTCAGGACATGGGCTGGGCACCGTAGGGGAACTTTAGGTTTGTTTTTTAAATGTGGGTAAGTCACATCTGCATGGAAGCCAAGCGTATTTTATGGAGCTATGAAAAAATCCCTGCCCTATTTTTCCCCCCCTCTGGCTACGAGGCATCATTTCTAAAGCTTGTAAGTCAGACCATCTGTGCAGTTTTCAGTTGGGAAACACTAGTAATCAAATAGCCCTACTAATGGAAAACAAATCAGACAAAGCCTTTTCAACCTTCAGAGCTTTTATGTGTTCTGTTGTGTTTTCTAAATGCAGTCTGTTCAGAAGATACTGCCATTGCAGGGACCACCTGACAGCAGATTCTGTGGATTGGGCAGCAGTTTCTAAGACGAGACAGTGGGGAGGAATAAAAATAGGAAATTTCACTGTGTTTTTCTTCTGAGCCTCAGGGAAGAGAAGTAATCACTGCACAAATGTCAGGGCGCAGCTGAATTGCAGTGTGTGTGTCTGAGCGCTCGTTTCAGCCCACACCAGAGTGAGGAGGAGCCCACAGCGTGGGTTGTTGGTGTGCCTTGTGAGCACGGGGAGGCAATGTGTCTCCAGCAGATCGGGTGTCTCTGAACGGCCAGCACTGCAGGCATCACCAAGGCAGAAAGCATTCCTCCCAAAAGCTGTTTTTCTTTCTTGGTTGGTTTTTTTTTTTTTTTTTAATTTCAGCCCCAGATTTAAGCCAATATAGAAAACTTCCCATGAACAGTGCTTTGTTAGGCAGTAGAAATCCAGCTTGTTTTCTCGTTTGGGAATTTGCTGTTTTCTTCTCTGTGGTCTGGAGCACAGTGTGTACCCCTGCAGGGAGTGACAGTCCTGTTTGGGTGAAAGAGTGAGCTGCAGAGAACTTGGTGAGGCTGAGTTTTCCCATACTTTCTGTCCTCCTTATGTACAGGTGGAAGACCAGGCAGCTGTGGAAGGTTTCTCCCCTGCTCCTATATCAGAACTGCAATATCCTGCTCTGCTGGGGTTGGGACTCACCTCCCAGTCCCAAGCAAAGCTGCTGTTCACACCAAAGCAGAGCTTTGAACAGCTGATGTCTCACACATACTCTGCTTTTTCTCAAGGTTCTTGTGCTATCTCCAGTTACCAGAATCTTCTGATCCACATTAAATTTCTGATGTTGAAAAATGGTTTTCTCTGTTATGCAGAAACCCTCAGCTATCTGGTCTGTGCCTTTCCTGCTTGAGAATGGCTGTTTCCTTTTACCTGTGTGGATGCTCATCAGCTCTCAGTGCAGGAAGCTGAAGGGACAGCCTGACTCAAGAGCAGAGTTCAGCATGCAGTTTTTTAGGGGCTGGGCATTGCTGGGGTGGGCTCCTCTCCCCCTTAATTTACCTCAGACTGTTCAGCAGTAAAGTATTTTCTCCATTACATAAAAAGTATTACTTAGCAGTCAGGGAAACTTTCATGTAATCTCTGGACAGAAAGCAAGAAGGCACTTGGACAGCATCAATGTCTCAGGGTCAAATAATGTATCTGATAATGAGAACTGGAAAGAACTGTTATTAAAGGTTTCTTCTAGTTTGCCCTCACCTGCATAGTTCAGTTTTGTTGTGATGTTGGATCCTACACAAAGCTGAACATTGCACGTCCGGGATCTACAGAGCCTTGTGAGAGGAGCATGTTAAACCTGCATCCTTAAGCTCTGTCTTGGTAAAACAGGGATCTGTATGTAGTGAAGCCCTATCTGTGCACTATGACTGCTTTGAATCGTCTAGAAATATGACTGTACATCTCCAAAACACCACCTGCCAGGGAAAGGAGTTTTCTAGCCATGGGGAAGGGAGCAGTTTCTTATTGCTGGAATTGAGATTTTTCAGACCTTCCGTCCCGCCTGTTCAGGGCAGCGGTGATGTTTCCACCTCCGCACCGCCTGGTGCAGGTTCCTGTTCCTCTTCTGCCAGGCATAGGCCTTATTCACCACCACTTTGTCACTCTGTACTTCACCACTTACAACAAAGACCCCTGCGTGAGTGCCTCGCATGATGTTGTGGGCGCAGGTGGCATCTATGTCCAGCCACTGCTGGAGCCTGGCAGGGATTTCAGTTCTGAGGAGTGGGCCATGCTTCAGCACCTCCACCTTGGAGGGGTCCAGGTCAAAGTCCGAGATGGTGGTGGTCGTGTTCTTCCTCAGGATTCGGATTTTCACTGCTGCAGGGGTTGGAAAAAGAGCTGTGAGTTCTGTTTACTCTTCATAGCTCTCACTTACTTAAACACATAGAGCCAGCCCACGGCTTCTCTGCTGTCTCTGTAATGTGGGGAGGTATCTGTCCAAGCCCTTGTAATTGCAGTGAACTTGTAAAAGTTCTCATTTGAGGTTAGTTTCCAGTACTGAACACTGTTCTTAGAATCACAGAATTATTTAGGTTGGAAAATACCTCAGAGATCAAGTTTGACCACTGACTGAGCACTTCCCAGCTCACCACTAAACCATGTCCTCAAGTGCCATATCTACATGTCTTTCAAATACCTTCAGGGATGGTGACTCAACCCCTTCCCTGGGCAGTGCTTGATAATCCTTTTGGTGAAGAAATTTTTCCTATTACCCAATCCGAACCTCTCCATTGCAACTTGAAGCCATTTCCTCTTGTCTTTGTTACTTAGAAGAAAAAAACCTCCTTCTCAATCCATTTCCCTCATAAGGGGGGCAAAGATGGGATTTGCTTTAAAAGCTGCAGTTTCTCCAAGTCAATATGTTACGGCAAAGCCATTTTCTGTCCATGCCACTGCTTGGCTGCTGGAGGGAACAGCAGCAATTGGAGAGGAAAAGGAGGGTACTCACCAAAATCATTGGCACAGAGGCTTTCCAGGATCTCCCTGGTAGTGCTGGCCTCCTCAAGCTCGCAGTCCTTGCAGCTGGCTCGGGGCACTGCTGCAACAGAAATTAGGTTATAACACCCTTGTCAAACTTCACTGGAAAAGACACAATGAAGTTTTGAGATCTGTGGGTGGTGGCTTGCTGTTTCCTAATGATGCTACTTCCTGAGCTACCCAGGCCCTGGAGAGCTATCTCAGACTGGCAGGGTGGGAAATGTTAAACTCTCCTTCCTGTGACTGAGGCAGATGCTGCTTGTCGTGTTGTGTTCAGGCTTGTGTGTGTTGCTGCATGTTAAAACAGCAATGAAGATACTTAATGAAGATCTCCTAACTTGGATGAAGCAGCAAAACCAGTGGCATGGCCAGACTCCATCCACTGATGCTGAAATGATGTTGAAATGTCTTTTCTCCCCTTAACTGCTCTTGAATCTCCCCCAGTGTTCATCAGTATCTAGGTGTTAATTTAGTCCCTCAGACAGACTTTTTTCCAGTGTCACTCATTTCTGCAGAGGCTCATGTCCCTTCGTGGTGTTTCTAATGTTTAAAGAGAAGGCTTTCAATACATTTCTTTTTGCATGTTTTTAAGCCCTAGACACAGCTGAAAGATCAGAGCTGCAGCTCCGTAGCTCCAGTGGAAGCACATCTCGCTGCTGGGAGTCTGCACTCCATGAGCTCTCCCACTGTGCCTGGGCCAGAGGCTTTACAGCCTTTCCTTCCCCCTGCCCCAAACCCTGCGGGGTCTGATGGCACCCAGGGAGCTAATGAATAGAGCAGAGAGAGGAACAAGCCACAGTCAATGTTATGCTAATTTTCTAGACACAGTTCCCAGAGAGAACAAAACTAGAATTTGTGAATTCTTTTTAATACAGTTTAAAACCAGAAATATGCAGAATAGAAGCAAATTGTAGCATCATCCTCTTAAGCTTTCAGTGTTACATATGGGAAAATACATGAAGAAAAAATCTCTTACTTCTCCTGCTTGAGGAATTTTCATCCATGGAGACTGCTGCGATGCACAGTTCATGATCTGCAGGGAACTTGTTGCAGTTCAGGATTTCGGGCCAGGGGTAGCCGTAACAAGCCATGACGGGCGCACAGCTTCTCTTCACGGATTCGCAGAGGCTGCGGCAGGGATAGATGAGCCTGGGGAAGGGATGGGCATTCAGCACCTCCATGTGCCTGGCAGGAGGCTGAGGGTCGAGCCCTGGAACCACTGATGCTGCACAGGGCTGTGTTGTAGTGTTAGCAGGCAATTTTGGGATATTCGGGGGTTTTTTTAACATTCATGTTCAGGAAGTATCAAGGAATTTCTGAGGACAGGAGGGATTAGGGTGTTTAATACAGGCAGCTGCTGGGACCCCTTCACACCCTTCCCTTCACACCCTTAGGGAACTTCTCTAGTTGTGCAAAGTCCGCTTACCTTTACAGGTGCCTCATTACACACCAAGTTTACTTAGCAGCTGTGTACTTTGAGAACTGCACCTCAAAACTGGGGATTTCTTTCTGCTGCTGAAATTGTTGGGAAACAGTTGGGAAACGGAGAAACCCCTTATGTGTTTGGGGCAGGAGCTGGGGTGAAGGGCTGCACAGGAGGTGGGAGGTGAACCTGGTGTGTGCCAGCAGCTACTGCAGCGTATGAGGGGGGTGGCCAGGGGATGTGGCAGCAGTGCCTGGGGCGAGAGAGCAGAAAAATCCCAAGGAGGGAACATATTTCTGCTCCTGTCATATGAAATGCTCATGTTTCGCTTTCAGAGGGATGTTCCCTGCTGGGTAATCCAATTGTCCCTTGCCGAGAGCAGCAGCACTGCTTCCTGGGGACTGCACGGATCACATCAAATGCATTTTCTCTCAGGAGGCACATGCAGTTGTGCTTCTGGGGGAAGTTAACTGTTAAAGCTGAAATAACTCGTAAAAATGTCTTACCTGTCCAAGCAGATCGGTGCAAAGAGGGAGCAGAGGAAAATCCTAGCGTCTGGGTGGCACTCCCTGGCCAGCAAGGGCAGCCAGCTGGAAGACTGCTGGATGACTTCTGTCATGGTCTCATGCTCCAGCAGGTTGGGAATTCTCATCTCGGAGTAGCCGATATCATAGCACAAGGCCATGCGGTGTGGGATGGGCATGCAGCTGGAGGATCTCCTCAGGTAGCTCGCCCAGGCGCCTGGAGAGCCCCAGAGCAGCAGGCGTGCCAGGAGACCCAGCAGCCACGGGCCACCCAACCTCGAGGGGTGCCTGCAGGGGGACGTGACCATGCTTGGAGCGAGTGAACCAACAGCACACCCCGGACTGAGCTGCTCCTGACTGTGGGATGCCTTTTATAGCCTACGAGCCACCTCTTTGTCAATCCATCCTCATTAAGTGCGGCCCTTTCAGAGCCCTCATGGGGAAGACAATGCTCCAATTTTCATTTGCCAGCGGCCCCGATTGTTTGTATTTTAGCAGGGGTTTGGCTTAGATCAGCAGGTGTGGAAATGAGGGCAGTTGGGGAGGGATGAATGACTTGGCCCATGTGTCTTGGGGCTCTTTCAGCCAAGATTGAATCTCTGTTTGACACCAATGCTCCAACCCATCCCCTTTCTCTTGCTGCAGGATTAGTCATTATTTCATAAACCCCAATGTTTTCCTCTCTTTTGTTTTTTGTAAAAGCAATCAAGTGTTGCTCAAAGTCAATTAGGAGGCATTTGTTTAGCTGGATCTATTGTTGAGCAGGCAGGAAGATAGGATGGTCTCACAGCCAGAAGTTAACCGTTTAGGAGAGCTGTGGGCAGAAAGGAACTAATTTGCAGCTGTGGAGCCAGGTTATTTGCAGACGGGATTGGCAGCACTCAGCTGGAAACCACCTCACCTTGCACCCTGCATGACAGCACACCTTCCAGTTAACAGAATTCCTGCTTCATTCCAAAATCCTGTTGCTGCTACTGAAGAGTGGAATTGTCCTTCCTCCAGCACGTAATTAAGATTCCATAAGCCATCGTTATCGTAGCCCAGTTTGGGGAGCTGGAAATACTGGGGGCGTTGGTTGCCAGTGCACACAGTTCATTTGGACCTGGTGCTGTGCCACGAGGTTCAAACTGGTCAGTGGAAGCTCCAGCTCTGGAGCATCCTCTGGCAAAAGGACCCTGCGCTGCCTGTGGCGGAAATTGTTTCCTTGGAGGGTGTTCGGGATACAGCTGGCTGCATTGTGTTCCTGGGGCTTACCAGGAACAGCTCATTATCTGCAGGGTTGGTTCTGGTCTGTGCTTAGCGGGAAGCTGACTGCTTATTGACAGCTTGAGCCGATAGGGTTGATTTCAGGTCATGGAAGTAATTAATTTTTCCCCCCATTTGAGGATTGCTGCTGTAGTTGATCTATAGTGTGCCCTTGGCACATACCTGCAGGAGCTCTAGGGAGTTGCAATTTGAAGACCAGGACCCTGGGTCCAGGAGCACTTAACCTGTCCTATGCTGGTGGTTTTTCTTTCCCTTTTCAAAAGTCTCAGCAGCTGGTAGCAAGGTAGCCATGGCAGATACCAGCCAGGAGGATCATCTCTGGGCCACAGTCTTAACTGCTCTGGAATGGCGCCTTGCCAGTGCTTTCCAAGTGTGTGCCCAGTGTACCATGCAGCTAGAAGTCTCCTAGTCTCCTGGTCACTGGTGGATTTCTCTGCATTTAAATTCTCTTGGGATCATGGAATTGCCTGATTGCTGCTAGGTTGGGTGCTGCAAAGGAAAGCTAGAGATACCTGGATATGGAGCCTGGCATCCTCCATGTGCAGTATCTTCCTCTTTAATATTGCATTTGAAGACCATTTTTAGTGGGGGATCAAGAGAATGAGTGGGAGTAAGTTAGAATTTTTCTCCGTTCTGTATGAGTTTCGTAGTACAGCACTGTGCCATGCTCTCCTGAAAGGGATTTAGTTTTGTGCAATGTGTCATCCTCTCCACATGAGAGCAAAGAAGCCTGAAACTCTGGCCATCACCACAGCCCCCTGTAAAGGTTTTTGGCCTCACTTCCTGTAAAGCAGCAGTTCCCAGACTGTGATCCACAAAACACCTTTGAAATGGTAATATGCAGTGATATGCACATGTTTGTTCACTCCTTTGTCCATTGTGGTATCTGTGAGAGAGTTTAAGGGCTTGACCCCGGGATCCAAACATTTAGGAACTGCTGCTATAAAAATACCTGCTTCCAGTGGCTGAGGTGTTTGGTGTATGCTCTTTGAGGGCCCTTCTGGTAGAAGAATAAATGTTTTTGAATGTCCCAAACTTAGACAAATTTAGTTCCTAAATTTCCCCCCAACCTCTTCTGGTTTTTTTCCTGAGTCTCCTGCGAGTCTCCTGCCACTGGCATGGGATCCCACTATAACAGTTCCTCAGTCTCTGTTGCTGCTCACACTTTTGCTGCAGAAATTCCTGACTTCCTGACAGAGGAGGAATGCAAGCTCATTGTCCATCTGGCAAAGCTGAAGGGGCTGCAGAAGAGCCAGATCCTACCAACGGAGGACTATGAGGAAGCCATGGAAATGATCGAAATCAGCCAGATGGACATTTTCAATCTGCTGGATCACAATCAGGATGGGCAGCTGCAGCTCAAAGAGGTAGAGTGTGGGACAGATGGGGAGGTTTGCTGGGGTGCCTCTGGCACATCCCCTCCTCAGATGCCCTCTTGGTTACTCATGTGCTTGGGTAGGGCCAGACCCAGGAATATACCTATCACAATTTGCTTAATTTTATGTCTCAAGAATTGTGCTGGCCTTCAGCATGGAAGTTTCTGGGACAATGTGCAGCAGTTGTCATGCTTTTGGGAGGCAGCGACAGTCCTTGGCAAGACATGTGTGTTTTGAATATGCTGGCTAAAATGTTCCTGTGCTGTGGGTTGCCTCCTGCTGTGTGTCCTGGGAAGTGAGTTTGTCACGTAGGCTCTGCTTTGTGCAGCCCATGGGCAACTTACTGTGTGAATTCACAAGCCCCAGCAAAGCCACCCCTATTGATGAGCCGAGGGGGATAATGAGCACCTTGTCCACAGCTCTTCAGCACCCTTGCCTTGTATGGCAGGGTGCATCAGGGCAGTTCCTGGCAATTAAAGTGTGTCCCTCCTCAGGCTCCCATTTCAGGTGAAGCCAGGAGTCTGAACCATCCTGTCTGCCACGAGTGCTGTGGAGTATGGGGAGCTGTGCCAGTGACAGCCCAGGGCAAGGCTTCTTTCTTTGAAGGTCAGAGCCTGCTGAGAGCCCTTCAGGCTTTTGCATCTCTGTACATGTTGAAGGGAAGAATTTTGTTCCAAGCCCTTACCTTGGACAAGTAAAAGCATTCACTTTTATCATCAATAGCTTTACTTTTCCTTCAAGAGAAAGAGCTGTGCTGTTTCCACCTCAGGGCTGGTTAACCAAGTCCCAGCAGTCATTTGCCATGACCTAAACTGGGAATAACAGCACTCATCAGCCACACTCTGTGTGTGGCTGCCAGATGATTCTCACTGAATCATCTTTCGGCAGAGATGTGCTGATGCCTGTCTGTCTGCTGTGTTGTGCTGTGGAGGAGATCCTGCCAGGCCTCATGCAGGGAATCTGTAGGGTCTGAGGAGTGCAAGAAACCAGTTCCTGTTGTTGATCCATTTATGAATTTCAGGTGTTGACCCACACCCGACTTGGGAACGGCAGGTGGATGACCCCTGAAAACATCCGGGAGATGTACACAGCAGTCAAAGCTGATCCTGATGGGAATGGTAAGAGTGGGTCCATGGGAATCCCTTCACCCTCAGCAACTTGGACACTTTGCACAGCCATGTGGGGGAGAGCAAGAGCCATGTCCCTGCCCAGGCCTGTTTCTCTAGCTGAATTCTTCAAAGGGACATAACACTGCCCTACACACCTTCTCAGGAAAGTAAATACAGTGTGACCTTCTTACTGCAGCACTCCTGCCCCTGTATCACCACTTTAGCAGCTAACTGGTCCCACTGCCTGGGCTTGGATCTTGCTGGAGCAGGCCCAGACCACAACTCTGCATTCCCTCTCCCCTGTTAGACCTGCCTTGGTTCATGCCCTGCTGTAACAGGATCTTTGGGCTGTGCTCCTGCACCCCTGATCTGAGAGACTGCTCAGGTTCTGACGACAAAGCTCTTGTTACCTGGGACACAGATGTTCAGACACATGTTCCACACGCCCTCTTTTCAGGGACTTTTGCAGCAGGCCAGGAGCACCATGTCACTGTCAGGGGAGAGTGGAATAAGTGGAGATGGGGGTGATCTTGGTCAGCCTTTGGCGCTCACCCCCCCTCTGCCACTGCAACCTCTCTGTATTCCATGAGGCCACTTCTGCCCCTCCTGCCCCCTCCCAAGGGCTCCTGCTGGTCCGGACATACACTCTAACCTCTGCTGCTCTAATTAGAGTGGCCTCAATTAAGCAACACTCCATTTCCTAATCAAATTAAGTGAATGCACAGGCTCTGCACACTCTCTTCCAGTGACCTGGCATTGAGAGCTGCCCGGGAGGAGCTGCCTTGGAGTTGAAGCAGTAGCAGTGTGAAAGCATAAATATCCGGAGGGCACCCTGTGCCACTCTCCTCCAGGCTAGTGGCATTCTTGGCAGGAGTATGACTGAGTCCTCAGTGGCTTTTCCACCATTCTGGACATTAACAAATGAAAGGTCCTGTTAAAAGGCTCTTGGCAGGACCTTGCTTCCAGAGTGCTGCTTCCCTCTGTTGTTAGATTGGTACATGACACCAAGAGACCAGGTCACAACCTGGATGTGGCACTGCGTCATCAAAGACCGTGGGGAGCAAGGGGAAGTGGGGACAGAGAGACACTGGGAATAATAACAGTGGATCTTTTGGTCATGACCACTGGCACCTGAGGAACTGTCCCTGACTGACCCTGGTGGCTGGTTTCTCCTCCTTCTAGGGGATGCTGGTGCCCAGGGAGCTGAGCTGGCACCCAGCAACGCTGGGTTTGCTGCCTGAGTGAGCTCCTCTCCCAGCCCATGGTGGGTGCTGGGCAGCCCAGGGCAGCGCACTGCACACTGGTGTCAGGCAGCTGTGCAAGGCTTCCCTTCTCCAGAAGAGAAACAACACATGTAAGGATTTTCCTGAAGCTGATAAAGGCAAGACTGCATCCCTTGCTGATTCCAGTTGAGTGCAAACAAGAAGTACCTGTTTTAGGAGAAACTGCTTCATACCTCTTGCTTTTTGGTTATTTCTACTTACGCAAGACCCTACTGTCATGTGTTCCTCGTTCATGTTTTGCAATTACACAAATGCAGAAGCATGTACTGCTTGTTTTGGATTTGGCTTTTTCTTAATTACCCTGCAAGGTCATGTAGAAAATGTGGTTTGAGGTGTCCCAGTCTGTCTTTAAACATGTCGACTTAAATACCTAAGTAACAAGCCTCAAGACACTGAGTGGCACAGACTTCTTTGTGTACATCAGAACTGTAGTGGCTGTTTCTCTCTTTTGATAGATTAATTTGTGTGTTTCAGGAGCTTTTTAAAGTTTAAAATGGTGTTTTGCCTGTCCCAGATCTGACCCTGCACAGTTCACTTTGGCAGGTTGCTGTGTGTCCTCTGCTGCAGGTGAGAGCATTGCTGGAGCCCATGATCATGGGCAGAAGGGGTGCAGCCTGTGGTGGACACAGTGGACCCTGCCTGCAGTGTGTTTGAGGGAAGGCAGTTTCTGCAGTGCCCTCGGCTGGTGTTTCTCCGAGTACAGGCCTCCGAGTACCTGCACCAGAGTCAGATGACTTTTCCTCTGTTCCTGTAGGTGTGCTGAGTTTGGAGGAGTTCAAGCAGTTGAATATCCGTGATTTCCACAAGTACATGGGAAGCCAAAAAGTGAAGATGAGTGACTTGGTGCGCAACAGCCAGCACACCTGGCTGTACCAGGGCGAGGGGGCACACCAGGTCATGAGAGCCATTCGGCAAAGGTAAGGGCTTGGCAGCTGAGGGGAGGTTGGGTTTGGGTAGGCACAAGCATCACCTGTGTTCAGGGAGAGGCAGTCACAGACTTGCTAATATTCACACATCCTAATTGTGTGAAAAGTCTTTGGAGTATAAAGAGCAATGAACGCAGACACAACATGGGGAGAAGAGGTTTTCATTAGAACAAGAATTTGTATTGTCCTGTGGAAAGGGAAGAAAAAAATCTAACCTTTCAGCATCTCCATTCACTTTTGGGAACAGCCCTATAAAACCAGGAAGATTTGGCAGTATATTAAATCATTCATTCTAATTAGTAACTGAGCTTACTGTGAGAAACTGCCCGTTTCCAATGCTGTCTGGGTGCCAGTAGTTACTGTCATTTGCTTTAGTTACTCATGCATTTCACTGAAATCTATCTTAGCTGTTCAGAGCTGACTTTTTAAAAAGCACGACTTTGCGTTAAACAAGCCAAGTTAGTTTAATCCTCTGAGCACACATATTGTAGGGCAGCTCGTGGCAGATGGGAGAGCCTCTTACCCTTCCCTTCATCTCAGATTTGGTACTGGGAAGAGCTGAAGCCCAGCATGAAGGCTAAATTGTGTAGTTGTGGCGAGTTTCAGATAATTGGCTGGAGACTCGCTTGTTCTTGCGTTGCTGGTCCTCACCCAGAACATGGGTGGGTAGAATCTGTCCCGAGGCCTGAAAAACAGCTGTTGGCCACTCCTTTTCTTTAGTGCATTCCAGTGGGAAAATGGGGTTGCATATTGCCTTGATTAGAGGAGACTGTGGCTGCCACCTTCTCCGTGCCAGCTAGCCAGCACACACAGGCATCGGCATTCCACTTGCACGCTCTCCAGCTGGCCACTGTCAGGAGGATGTGAAGACACAGCACTGATGGAAGCTGCTAGTCCTCCCTGGGACCATGCAGCGCCTGCAGGGGCTTTGCCATCCTGCCTGGGTGCCACGTTGTCCTTGCACCTGCCCCAAGGGCTTTACCAGTCTGGATTCTCAGAGCTCTGAGTGTTCTTTGGCAGGTCTCAAGACGTACCTGCTTGCCTTGGGGATGATCTCAGATGTAGCAGTGGAAAAATCCCAGAGCAGGAGGGCTCCGGTCTCCTTGATCACTTCCAGTGCCCCTCTGCCCTGGGGGAGGCTGCTGAAAAGGCAACAGGGACAGGTGAGTTAGGTGACAAGACTATTCCTAGAGCTAGTCTCTCGTTCACTCTCAGCAGGGGCCCTGTGCTTTGCTAACTGTCCCTGAGGTCTGTAGGTGGTGTGCAGGAGTCCAGAGAAGTCATGAGATGGCACATGAAGGCTCCAGGGACACGCACAGAAGGGATCTTGCTGAGCAAGCAAAGTCTTCCTGAGAGCAGTCCTGCTGGAGATGCTTCCTTCGGTTTTGTTTTGTTTTTTCATTAACCTTGATGAGGGCTTTCTGAGCTGATGCTGATGGTCCAACAGATCTGTAAGGACCTGGTTATATCTTGGCATGCTCGCTGCAGCCCATCCGTCTCTCCGGTCTGTTGGGGAAGGGGATTCTCTTTCTCTGGATTTGTTCACTGCTTGGGAGTAGTGGCCGACCAGGGTGAGGGTGCTTTCCACTCACCTGCTCTGCTCTTCCCCAGGGTAATGCGCCTGACTCGCTTGCCCCCTGAGATCGTGGAGCACAGTGAGCCCCTCCAGGTTGTGCGGTACGACCAAGGAGGGCACTACCACGCCCACATGGACAGTGGCCCTGTGTTCCCCGAGACTGCCTGCAGCCACACGAAGCTTGTTGCTAATGAAAGCGCTCCCTTTGAGACATCCTGCCGGTAAGCTCTGCCCTGAACCCATTAGACAAGGGAGTGGAGAGCCATTTCACCTCACCGCGCGTAGGGTTCAGTGCTCGCATTGTGGGCTCGCAGACCAGCTCAGGACATCACTGGCATGAAGGGGTTTTAAAAGGGGAGTTGGGCAAATCCTGTGGGTCCACACAAGGAAGGCAGAGTGGGAGGGCCATGCCCAGCAGAGCCTTCAAGTGCACTCACTACTCTTGTTGGGAGTTTTCTTTATTGTCCTTGTGTTACTCTTGGAGAAAAGCTGATGGTGTAAATCATGTGCCATGTGCTGTCTTGGAGGAGCCACTGTATGTATGGTGGAGGGGCAGGGCATGGACAGCCCCTCTGCATCTCCTTGTGGTCCTGGTGTGTCTCCTGACAGTTTCTGTCCTGCAGGTATGTGACCGTGCTGTTCTACCTGAACAATGTGACTGGGGGAGGTGAAACAGTCTTTCCTATCGCTGATAACAGGACATATGAAGAGATGGTAAATGAACTTCGCCTACATGTTACCCCTGGGGATTCTGAGTCCCTCTTTGAATGTCTTTGTTCACTGTGGCTGCAGAAGGGATCTGGTGTGTGAGGTTGGTGGGTATTAGCATTCATAGCTAGAGCATTGGGAAGCTGTGCTCCACTTATATAGTCTTTTTCCTCTGAGGCCAAGGGAAGAGGCACAGGGCTTTGATAGCTCAGCTCTCCCTGCTCAGAGGTGTGACGTGTTAGGCAATGTGTTAAGGAATGAGCAGCTGCTCAGAAACAGGTTATGAACCTCCAGGGCGCTGAAACTGGCTGCTCCTGGTGGGTTATGAAAGCCCCTGCATCGACCTTAAGCCATCCTGTGGGGCACTCAGGCAATGGTAAGAGGCAGGGACAGCCCAGTGCACGTGCCTTGTTCCAGCCCTGTTTGTGACATCTTCCCTGTGGTTTCTCTCCAGTCTTTGATCCAGAATGACATTGACCTGCGAGATACTCGGAAAAATTGCGACAAGGGCAATTTGCGAGTGAAACCTCAGCAAGGCACTGCTGTCTTCTGGTACAACTACCTGTCAGACGGAGAAGGTACAGGCTCACTTCAAAACTGGGTTCTTGGGAGGGGTGGGACTGCAGGAAGTGGCAGCCATCATCTCCTTACTTCAATTGGGAGCTCAAAGAACAGCCAAAAAAAGGGTGGTAGCTGCCTGCTAGTGGGAACTGTGGAGTTTTCTTGTCACCAGCTGGGTAGGAGCTTCCTGACTCTGAAAAGCCTTTGTTTACAGGCAGTAGGTCAGTGGCTCCTGATGCCTTTGGGGGACAGGACTAGCTAGCAAACAAAGACCTTGGCTGCACTCGCCATCGCCAGCTGCCTTCTATCCTGCTGTGTGAGCTGAAACTCCTGCTGGAACTTGGTCTGCAATTCAAAATGTGTCACTGATGTGGTGTTGCCCAAAGGGTTGGGGAGGGGAGGTAAACAAAGGCATGGCCATCAGCTCTGCAGCAAAGGGACACATGGGCCACCCCATGCCATGCTTGGGGCCAGTGCCTGCTTTGTAGCTCAGCCGCAGCCCCATTATGTGTCCTTGGGGCTGTTTTTGTCATGAAGCACAGTGCGGTTTCCCCGACAGGCTGGGGATTGACATGAATCTTCCAGGCTGCTGGTGAGTATGGCTCCAGAGGGCTTGCATGGCAGATTTCGAGCTGTGGTAGGAGGACAGTGTAGCATGCCAGGTCCCCTGAGAGCAGCCCCTGTTTCCATCTCTAGAAAATCCACAGAGGAGGTCACAAGACCAGTGTTTAGGCTTTTGGGTGATAGTATCAAGACCATCACTCTCTTGTGAGAAGAGCCCTGTTGTGTTTTTATGAGCAATTTGTTCCTAAATGGAAAGTGGCTGCTGATGCAAGTCTACCACAGAAAAATGATGGGATCTTTGTAAACAGGTCATTTAGAACTGCTGAAATGCAATCTCTAAAATGGCCACAAGCCTCTGGCTTCCACGGGCCTTCTAGTGGCAGCACCCATCTCTTCCATGCCAGCCTTGCTTTGCTGGAAAAACAGCGGCTGTAATGTGGGTTGTGACAGCCACTTGTGCTGAGTGGAGACATGGAGGCAGTGAGCATTTTGCACTCAGGGAGCCTGCCCTGATGAACTTGTAGGTGCTAAGGTGAGATGGCACAAAGATGGAGAGGGGTGCCAGGAGAAGTAACTCCTTCAAGATATATCTGAGCTCAAAACCAGGCAGGTACTGCAGGCAGGAGACATGGCATTGTCATTCGCTGGCCATGGGTCCATATGTGGTCCCAGCTGTGCCTGCCCTCCTTGGCACCACCTAACAGGGCTCTGCTCCGCAGGCTGGGTCGGGGAGCTGGACGACTTTGCCCTGCACGGGGGCTGCCTGGTCACCCAAGGCACCAAGTGGATCGCCAACAACTGGATCAACGTGGACCCGAACCGCCGGCGGCAGCAGCAGTTCCAGCAGGAGATGGAGCGCTTTGCAGGGGCTGAGGCGGGGGCCGGGGCCGGAGCCCCGGGCGAGTGGACAGTGGACAAGGCGTACAGCGGGGTGCACCTGGAGCTCTAGTGCCGGGGTGCTGCCGTGTGCACGTGACCTTTTCCCGCGTTGGGCGGGGGGCGGGGCCGCGGGCCATGTGCGCGGCGGGGCCGCGTCGCGCGCCAATAAAGCGTGGAGAGACGGGCACCGCCTCCGCGTGTTTGGGGGCGGGGCGGCGGGGCTGACCAATGGGCAGCGGGCGGGGCGGTGGCACGTGGGCCTCGGCCAATGAGCGTTGGGGGGAGCCACGGCGGGGTCGGTGCCGCCAAGATGGAGTCGGTAGCGCTGGTGGCGCCGGTGACGGCGCTGGAGTTCGTGGGGGACATGCTGCTGGCGGGTGAGTGGCGGGACCGGGACGGTGTGGGGCGGGCGGTAGCAGCGGCGGCGGCTGATGTGGTGTTCCGCAGGTACGGGCCCGGAGGTGGTGGCGTTCCGGCTCAGCGGCAGCGGGCCAGCGGCGGCGGCGGGCCGGCGGAGTGTGCTGCGTGAGGGCACTGTGCAGGGACTGCGGGCCGAGCCGGGCCCCGGGCCGGCGGCGCGAGTAGCGGTCTTCGGCGGGCGCTGGCTAGCTGTGCTGGCGGTGCGACGCGGCGGAGCGGACGGCAGGCCACGGCTGACGGCGTGTGGCGGCGGGGCCGCGCGGGAGCTCGGGGCGCGGGTGTGGGAGGTGCGGTGGATGGCGGGCGGGCGGCTGGCGCTGGCGCTGGGCGTCGGGACCGTGGCGCTCTACGAGTGGCGGGGCGGGGGACGCTGGCTGCGGCGGGCGACCTGTGGTGGAGCCGGGGCGCTACGCTGCGCCGTGTTGGCGGGGGCGGTCTGGGCGCGGCTAGCGCTGGCGGCCGGCACGGCGATGGGGGCCGTGGTGGTGTGGCGGGCAGCGGCGGCGAAGGCCCCGCTGCGGCAGCTGCACGGACATCGGGGCGCGGTGCTGGCGCTCTGCTACGCGGTGTCGCGGGGACTGCTCGCCTCCGCCTCCGAGGATCGCAGCGTACGGCTCTGGGCCGTGGGCGAGTTGGGCGGCGGGGACGCGGACGAGGCCGGCACCTGCCTGCTGGTGTGCTACGGACACGGGGCGCGAGTGGCCGCCGTGGTTCTGCGGGGGCCGCTCCCGGTCAGTGCCGGAGAGGACGGCGCCTGCCTGGAGTGGGGCGACGGCGGCGGCGTGCAGCAGGCGCGACGCGGGCACCGAGGGCCCCTGCGCGCCCTGGCTCTGCGCCCCGCCGGCGGCCGCCTGGCCACGGGCGGCGATGACGGCGGCGTCCGGCTCTGGCGGCCCCTGCGTGTGGCCCCAGCGGCAACCCCAGAAGTTACAGCGCTGGGGGCCCCGGAGCGGCCGCGGGCCGTACTGCTGGCAGGGCCGCGGCGGGTGCTGATGCTGGGCGAGACGGGCGGGCTGGCGGCGTTCGAGGTGTCTCAGGGGCGCTGGGCGCCAGTGCTGCCCCCCGCCGCCGGCGGG
Organism: Acanthiza pusilla; assembly: GCA_036630365.1. Taxonomy (NCBI): domain Eukaryota; kingdom Metazoa; phylum Chordata; class Aves; order Passeriformes; family Acanthizidae; genus Acanthiza; species Acanthiza pusilla. Next base: position 9,130,026 of record JAXCHO010000001.1, read on the forward strand.
CCCCGCGCCCTACTGGTGGCCGCCCCGCTGCCCGATGGGGACGACGGGCTCTGCGCCCTGGCCGGCGGCGACGGGCGCCTCCTTCTTTTCCCTCTGAGCTGCCCCGGGGCCGCCGCTGAGCTCAGGCTGTTCGAGGGGGCCGTGCGCGGGCTGAGCTGGGCTCCGCGTCCCGGGCTGCCCTCTGCCACCACTGCTGCCCTGCTGGCCTCCGGACCCGACGGGGAGATGCTCTGGCTCGATGTCACATACCGCCCTGGACAGGCACCCTGGGTGCAGCTCATGGGTCGGTACCTCCTGCCCCCCTGCAAGCAGCGCTGGCACACCTGTGCCGCCTTCCTGCCCCAGGAAGGGCTCCTGGTCTGCGGGGACCGCCGGGGCTCCCTCCTACTCTTCCCTTGCAGCAGCTCCTCGGGGTGGGCTGCAGAAAGCACCAGCATCCCCAATGGTGGCACTGACCCAGTTGTTGAGGACTCCAGCAGTGAGTTGGAATCCCCTTGGTTGTTGCACCAAAAAGGTGCTCTTCCTCTTGAATCCCCGCTGTCAGTGCTCTATGGACTCCACGGGAAGACAGGGGTTACCTCGGTCACCATCCACAGGGGCTACATTTACAGCACTGGCCGGGATGGTGTCTATCGCCAGCTCTGCCTGCGGGACCAGCAGCTGGAGGTCCTGTGGAAGCACAGGCCCTGCAAAGGGCTGCAGTGGATTGAGGAGCTGCGCTTCACCCCAGATGGGGACCTGCTTGTGCTGGGCTTTCACGCTGACAGCTTTGTTGTGTGGAGCAGCAGGACCGGTGAGAACCTCCACTGCATCCCCTGTGGGGGTGGGCATCGCTCCTGGAGCTACTGCAGCAGCCCCTCAGCCGAGGTGTTCACCTTTATCAAGTCTGGGGATGTGATGATGTACCACTGCGAGGGCAAGCCCTGCGAGCAACAGGTGTTGCTGGCGTCCCTGCATGGGCGGGAGATCACCTGTGTGCGGCGCCTGGGGGCTGTGGAGGTGCCCGGTTGTGCCACCCTTAACGTGTTTGTCACTGGCAGCGAGGACACCACGATCTGTGTCCTGGTGCTCAGTGAGCGCTCTCGGGCAGCTGTGCCCCTTACCCGCCTCAGTGACCACATTTCCAGTGTGAGGACATTGGCATTCGCCATGGGACCTAGAGATGAGGGCTTTGGTGATGAGGGCTTGTCTGCCCTGCTCTTCTCTGCGGGCGGCCGGGCGCAGATTGAGTGCTACCGGCTGCTGTGCGCTGGGGACATAGCATCCGAGAGCGCCGTGGCCTGCCAGGTCATCCATGTGGCCTCCCACCGGCTGGACGAGTACTGGGAGCGGAAGAAGAACAGGCACAAGCTTGTCAAGATGGACCCAGAGACAAGGTGATGCTCAGGGACTACCCGAGGCAGGGTTAGTAGTGGCCACAGTGGGAGGGTGCTGGGAACTGCATGGGCCTCCACTGGAATACCTGCTCTGTGCCAGCTGCAGGCTCAGCAGAGGCAGACAGGACTGGTGTGGCTTCAGGGGTGATTCTTGGTGTACAGTGCCCTGTGGGTCTCAAAGGGCTTTTGGAATTAGGCAAAGGCTCAGGGCTGCTCTCTGGGCCACCCACCTCCCTGGGGCCACAGGGGTGGTGTTGGTGAGTGTCGTGTCTTTGCTGCAGGTACATGTCCCTATCAGTTGTGCCTGGGACCAGCACCAAGCAGCTGCCAACAACCTGGAAGTTCCTGGCTGCTGCTTGCAGTGATGGATCGGTCCGGTGAGAAGCCATCATGGGGCCTGACAGGGAGAATGAAGCTGGTGATGGCAGCAGAGCAGGCTCCGCACAGGAGGCTGCTGCCTTGGATGTGGCCTGCTCTGAGCTGGGTATAGGACAGTGTGTGGTGGGAAATGGGGCAGTGGTGCCAGGAGCTCTTACTCTCCCACAGCTAGCTGCCCTCTGCTCCACTACAGGATCTTTGGGCTGCTGGAGGCTGCTCGGAAGTTGGTGCTGGTGGCAGAGTCATTTCACCACCAGCGCTGTGTGCTGAAGGTGGAGGCATTCCTGTACACACAGGCAGGAGGGGAGAGGTAAGCCCCTATTGCTGGGCTGCAACTTATTAGCTCTGGGGAGAAATGTTTATCGTCGAAGGGATGGCAGCTCAGCAGGCAGAGGGAAGGGAGGAATCAGCCCCTGGGGGCTGTTCTGCCACTTCTGCGGATCTCAGTGGGAACACTCAGGGCTGCAGCTGGAGACTCCCCCTACACCTCCCTTCTAGGAGGCACCTCCTGTGCAGTGCAGCCACCGACGGCAGCATTGCCTTCTGGGACATCACTGGCCCCATTGTGGATGCGGCAGATACCCTGCACCAAGCTGAGGGAGAGATGCAGCTGCTGGGTGGGTACAGCTGCCAGCAGCTTCTTTGCTCCCTCCAACCAAGGTGAGCATTGCTCTCCTGACCGAGCCTGTTTTCCCAGCCCTGGACGCCCCACTGGTCACTGTCATGGCCCACAGCTGTGGCGTGAACAGCCTCCACATCCGTGAGACACCCGAGGGACAGTATCTGGTGGCCAGTGGCAGCGATGATGGATCCATCCACATTTGCCTGCTGGAGGTGGCCCTGGGCAGGGGTGAGGCTGCAGCGGGGACCTACCTGCAGGTCCTGGAGCGGGTGTCCAGGCCCTGTGCCCATGCTGCCCACGTGACAGGGATCCGAGTGCTGCAGCCAGATCTGCTGCTCTCTGCCTCAGTGGACCAGCGCCTGACGCTCTGGAAACGGCACCCAGGCGAGCTGGTCCCCCTCAGCACCACCTTCTTCCATGTGCCTGACCTGGCTGAGGTGGACTGCTGGGAGGTGGTGGAGGCCGGGGGTGAGCTGCGATACTACTGTGTGCTCTGTGGGCAGGGCCTGGAGATGCTGTGCAGTACAGCCCCCTCTGAACCCTCTCCACCAGAGGCTCCCCAGTAATGTGGCAGGGGGACACATCCTGGTCCCTGCCTGCATTAGGAGGGCACCCTGCACTTGGGCTCGGCCCATCACTGTGGTCCCTGCCTGCACACTGATGTGCCCTATCCTGAGGTGACAGGCATGCTTGGCTCCTTTAGGGGCAGCATAGCCATGGCTCAAGGCTGGTGGTCTCAGGGAAAGCAGATGTGACCCTACCTGGACAAGCCTTTGGCTCCCCAGGAAGTAAAAAAGTGGGGTTGTCAGTCCCCCCTGCACAGGAGAAGCTCCTTCCCCCCAAGGTGTGAAGGACCTATGTCTGGGCTTTCCAGTCCTGGTCTCAGAGAGGAGCCTTGCTTGGGAGGGCACTGAGGATAGGACCTGGCCCTGGTAGCCTGAGAGCAGCATGGGGCCAGAAAGGGTCAAGCACTTGTGTGGCACGTGGTGGGCTGCAGCCTTGTCTGCCCTCAGACAGAGTCCTTTGTGACAGCCCTGACCCTGCAGTGCTGAGGACGGTGCTGAAGTGCGCAGGTACACTGATCCTCCACAGCCGCACCCTGTGGGGTGAGGGGTGGCTGCCCACAAATGGCCTCCCTCTCAGGCCAAGAGGGTTGTTCCTGTGCAGCAGCAGGACCCAGGACAGTCAGAGCGAAGGAAGTACAAACAACCCTGAGGTCAGACACAAGAACATTTGTCCAGAAACAAGTGTATTGGACCCCAGTACTGGGGCCTGGCTCAGAGCCCAACAGAAGCCTGGAGCCTCAGGAGCTCCCTGCCAGCACGGAGCAACCTTCAATAAACAATTTTGAGGGAAGTGAAGTTGGCGTCTGGCTTTGTGGTGACTGGTCCCTGGTGCCACCTCCCCAGTACCCCCAGCCCAGCTTCCGGGGTGCCACAGGAGCCCTTTTCCCTTCTGCTGGTGTGCATGTGGAGGGGCACCCATGTCTCACACTGGACACAGCCGCAGGGAGACCAAGCCCCAAACACCACAGGCCATGGGAGGGGAAGCACCTGTGTGGGGATGAACTGTGTCCTGCCTCGTGCTGGGGCAGCACCTGGCCCTGCCAGGAGAATGTGCCCTGTTCTCCCACATACAGGGTGGTGTGCAGCTGACTGTCAAACCTTGGCACAGCTCTTCAGGGGTGGTTCAGATCTGGCTGAGAGGAGGGAGGTGCAGAGTTGCCAGAGCGCTGTGGAACACATCCCTCACTGCTCCCAGCAGCCGGAGGCGGGCAAACATCTGGTCAAAGAGGTGAGGGAATGGCTCCTGCAGGGAGAAAGGTGGCAACTTGGGGCTGGTGGCCAAACTGCCCCTGAACAGGCTGGCCCTACAGCCACTGCTGCCTCTGCACCCTTGGAGGCTGGGGCAGGGGACATCACACTGCTGCCATCATTCCCCACATGGCTGCCCCCCAAGTGCAATGCAGCCCCAAAAGGACTGCAGGACCACAAGGCAACACCCAACTCACCCCCAGGACATGCACCCGGTTATAGTAGGAGCTGAAATCCATACTGAGCTGGATCAGAAATTTGCACACCTGCAAGACAGAGACATTCTGATGGCACAGAGAATTCAGGCTGGTCTTGGGCCCTTACCTACCCCTCAAGCACAGCAGAACAGCCCCAGGGGCATAGCAGTCTACTCTGTCAGCACCACTCTTATGTTGCTTACTGGTGAGCAGCACCTGCTGGTGTGGAGCTTTGCCCTGGGCTGGGACTGCTGGAGCAGCACCCATGGGTACTATAGCATGTGGCACTTACTGCCTCTGTGTTGGCAGTGATCCGGATCCCCTTAGATGGCAGGGGCAGCTGTGCTGCCTGCTGCAGGACTTCAGGGAAGGGCAGGAGATAGTTGAAGAGCAGGAGCCATTCGCCCTGTGAAGGGATTACCTGTTTCAGTGTCAGAGCCTCTTGGGCCAGTAGCATCCATCACCAGAGCTGAGGGTGCACAGATCCCCCCATTCCTCCTCTCAGCACTCACCTCTTCTCGGAGGCAGGAGAAGTTCAGTTCAGACACTGGTGGCAGAGGTGGGTACATGCCTGGAAAGCAGAGAGACTATTGTGCCCAAAGAAGCCCCTGTGGCTCCAAGAGCGGCTGTCAGAGGAGGGTGGTGCAGCTGGCGCTCACCCTGCTCCACAGCTCGCTGGAAGGTGTCAAAGAGCGTGGCCAGCCGGGCACAGTTGTACATCACGAAGGCACCGCTCTTTGTTCCCTTTGTGGAGATGCTGTTGTTCTCCAGGTCCAGGGTGATCTGAGGGCAGGGAGAAGTCACGGTCCAAGCTGCTCAGCACAGATCTTCTCTGCTGTTCCCACAGCCTGCCAGCCCTGGCTCCATGCAAGCCACTGTCCTACCTGACTCCGGTGAGCAGTGCTCAGCATCTCAAACCTGATGGCAGCCACTGTCAGGGTATCAATCACCTCTGTCCAGGCCTCATCTGTGGAGAATGTAGGTGCCATCATGCACAGTTTGCTTCATTCCCATGTACTGATACCCCCAGCACCCAGGCAGGACACCCTGCCAGGGCCAGGTACTCCAGTAGTAGCTGCAGACCACCACACCGCTGGCCCTGGCTCTCATCAGGAGTTGCTCTCTGCCAGTGCCCTGGATGTACAGATGCTTTCCCAAAGCAAGGGCAGCACCTGGCTCAGTCCTGGAGGGGAGAAGGAGCACCCTGCAGGGGTGCAGTCCCCACTGGCTGTGGACTCATGGGAGCAGTGGAAATAGGATGGAGCAGCACCCATGCATGTAGCCCTAGAGCCCCTCACCTTGTGCAAGCTCCCCATACTTTATCACGGAGGCTTCATACATCTGCCGCTTTCGGAGCCTGGGAGAAACACAGACACTCAGCCATCCAGTGTGGGCTGAGCTGGCCCATGGGGAGCCTTGGCAGGAGAGCAGCAGGTGCCTTGCACACCAACTTACTGGAAGTACTGGTCTGCATCAATGGTTGGTGAGGGGTTGGTCACCTTCACTGGCCCACAGACAAGGTGTTTCTGAAAAGCAGGGGAGAGGCTGAGGCTGGGAACTGAGTGAAATCACCCTGTTCTAAACCTAGCTCTGAGCCAAGGATGGATGCTGGGGGCCACACTGAGGAGGGTCAGAGGTTGCTCACCTGCAAAGCTGTGTGGGCTCCTGGATCCAAAATCCTCCAGAGCACATCCAGCTGCTGCTGCTGGAATTCCTCTTCACAGTTCACCACATGCACGATGCTGCAGCAACTGCTCTGGCCTTCGGCCTGCAGTAGAGCACAACAGGGAACTCAATCTATTGCTTGGCAGAAGGGAAGGACACGTAGGAAGCGAGACGTGGGGCAGTGCCATGGGTCACTCACTAGGCATTGCAGAACAGCTTCCTGCAGCTCAGCCAGGGACCGCAGCGTCCCCTCTGTCACTGAAAGAAAGAGGGACACAGTGGACACGGGGTTCTCCACCCCCTGCCATCCTGCACCATCAGGTCTGCTGCAGGCTCAAGCCAAACTGAAGTGGAATAAGAAGGGGAAGCAATATGTGTCCAACCCCCCTTATTTTTGTTAGAAAACAACTGAAATAAAAAGGAAATAGGCCTGTTTACACCCATTCACCCCCCACTGCCACACCTGAGCTGCTGTACATGTGAGGCTCACCGAGAAGCACGTCAAGATTGGGGTCATAGCCCACCAAGCCCCGCTGCTCCACGAAGCTCTTCAGATGCACTTTATAGATGACACCCTCGGCTGTGCCCGCTCCCTGCTCACAGGCTGTGGCACAGGGGCACCGGCCCAGCGCTGCCTTCAAGGCTGAGACGGCGTCAGGGAGGGACGAGCCACCGGAGCCGGAGGGCCAGTCGATGCGGAGCTGCCGCAGGACCTCCCAGCTCCTCTCCTCGTTGAGGGCAGGGACCAGGCGGACGCCGACCCTGCGAGAGAGGGCGAGGCAGGCGCTCGGAGCGGCAGGCGCTGCGGTGCAGGGCCGGGAGCAGGATGGGACGGAGGCACTCACCCTTGGGCTCGCAGCAGCTGGGCCAGGTGGTCGGCCAGCAGGACGGAGCGGAGGTGACGGGGCCGCAGGGCAGCGGGGCCGCGCAGGGCCGGGCAGTGCAGCACCACGCAGCCCGTCCGCGCCCCCGCCGCGGGGGAGTCCGGGCCGGGCAGGGGCCCCAGCAGGAGCTGGAAGGCCTCAGGGCGCCGCACCTGCACCGCCAGTCCCGCCGGCGTCTGCCGGCAAACATGCAGCGGCAGTACTGCCGGGCCCCGCAGCGACGGCACCGCCGACACGGCCTCGGGGGGCACCTGCGGGCGGAGGGCGAGGAGGGGTCCGGGCTGCACGTGCACGGGGCAGCCCCAGCCCCATCAAACAGTATTCGCAAATCCCCGCTCTCGACCGAGGCCTGCCCGCGCCGCCGTAGCCTACCTGCCCGCCGGGAAAGGCGGCGCTCAGCGCGGCCCGCGGCGCCAGGAAATCCCGGTGGCGCAGGTTACGGGCGCCGCTCTCCTTTACCCAGAGCGCAGCGGGCCGCCCCAGCGCCCCGTTCAGCGCCCGCAGCGTCGCCGCCACCCCCGGGCGACCCTCGCCCGTCTCCATGGGAGCCTGGCCGCCGCTTCCGCTACCGCACCGGAAGTGATATGACCACCTCGCCCTCCCGGCTCCCGCAGCCGACCGCCATGTTGAGCGCGGCGCTCCCGGGGGCCATCTTGGTCACGGGCGGGTAGGCCGGGCAGGGCGGCCATCTTGGGAGAACGTGCGCGGGGCCGCCATGTTGGGTGTGGCGGACAGCAGGCGCCGCCATGATCAGTGTGTCGGGCCAGGACCATGGCGGAAGCTGCACCCAGGCACCCCGAATGTCCCGGGAGGGTCTCAGTCCCTCTAAGCCTCACCCCAGCAGGGCCACGGTGTCACCCTGAGGTGCAGAGGAGTGAGTGGTGTCTCCTCGTCTCCAGCACCGGGGAGCTCCGATCTGAAACCCTCAGGAACTGAGCAGGAGCAGGAACCAGGGGCCGTGCTGGGATCACACAGGCCCGGGAGGAACGGCCTGCCCGGGGCAGGGAGTGCAGCCCAGAGCATGGCCCAGCTGTCCCTGCGCTACTGGGGACGAGGGGCGCTGGGAGCAGGTCTAGCAGCCTGGACAGTTCTGGGAAGTGAGGTTTGGATGGGCTGAAAGGTGTGAGGCAGACCCCAGCTGTGGGCATGGTGTCGCTGGCAGACCCTGGCTGGCCAGTCCAGCTTGTCCATCACGAGCCCCAGGGCTTGGCTGGGCTGTGGCACAATGGCTGAGGAACACCAGCAGCACCCATGGGCGCCCAGCATGGGCTCTGCACAGCACAGCCATGAGCGGCTGTGGGTGCACGCCCTGCGATGCCCTCCAAGCCTGCCCCAGTGGGCTGCTCTCCCATGCAGCACATGAACAGTGTCCTGCTTATCAGCCCCAGGAAGAAGGAAGTGGAAGCGATTAGATCACGCCATCATGGTCTTGATTACATCTGCAGAGCCGAGCTGCTCCGCAGCAGTTGTTTGAACACAGATGTGACAAAGGGCTCACGCTGCTGCCCAGCTCCCCGACAAGTGTGCTGCTGAACTGGGGACAGGGCAAGGGCCCAGCACACCCCCAGCCCCATGGCACCAAGTCTGGTTGACGGGGAGCAGGAATCCAAGAAACACCAAACCCCACCACAGCACGCATCCCGAGGAACTGGGGACCTCCCTCTCTACCCGGCCCTTCCTGCCCTCCCTGTGAGGCCAGGGAGGGGGCGGGGTGGGGGGAGCTCTGCCTGCAGGGCCCAAACCGGTTCCTCCAGGGCTTGTGTGCATGGGGGAAAAGGGGGGAAGCAGGACGAGGGCAGTTCTGCTGCATGGGCTCTTCCAGGAACGCAACAACTCGTTTTGGGCAGCTCTGGAGCCCTAGGGCTGCAGCCCACAGCCAGTGAGAATCTGCAGCCCCAGGGCAGGAGTGGGGACACAACTGTACCATGGTGGGGTGCTCCCTGCACCACCCACAGCCAAGAGGTGATCTGACAATTGCTGCTCACACCAGACCAACTGCTGACTGTCTGCAGGGCAGGAGCTGCCCAGGACCCCTTCCCAGCCAGGGGGACGTGCTGGACCTTGTGTCACCATTCAAGGTGGGCCCAGGCTGGATCCATCCACATACCCAGAGTGTCCCCGCAGGCCACCCACGTGGGCCCTGGCAGTGCAGCGACCTGGGGAGGTCTCTCAGAGGCACCGAAAGAGCTTTGGACAGACACGACATCCCCGATGGCTCTCTGGCTGCCCGCTCAGCGGGAGTGATCGTGTCATTCCAAAGCCATCTCTCTCCAGGGGTTGGATCCTGCCCAACCCTGCAGGCACTGGGGTTCTGTGGGGGCCAGGGAGAGGCGGCACGGGCAGGAAGTTTGGCAGTATTGCACCCTGTTGCAGGTGACCACATCCACCCTGTGGCCAAGCAGCCATGCTCCCCAATGCTCTCCCAGGAAGCCAGCTGCTATTTTTAGCTGTTAGGGGCAGAAGAAACAGGAGAGCCCCCAGCCCGGTGCAGGGGCTGAGCCATGAGTCTGTGCACCGGTGACCCCCATCCCCATATCCCCTTTCTCCCAGTGTGGCTGCAGGCGCAGCCCCAGCCCCGTGACGGGTTGGAATGGGACACGCGGCTCTTGCTCAGCACAGGGCGGTGGGCAGGGGTGGGGGGCGTGTGGGGCGAGGCGGGGGCGGGAGCGCGGGTAACGAAACCCCACGGCAGCTGGGCACAGCGGGGACAGCTGCTTTTGGGATTCCGTTGCCCGCGCTGGCGCCGCGGAGGGATGGGCACGGGCACCACGGCCATGCCACCCCGACCCTGGGATGGTCGGTGGGCCATGAGGGGAAAGGGCGACTTACCGGCGGGAACCGGGGCGGAGGTGATGCGTGGGAGCCGCCGCCGGGCCGTTGTGGCCGGGGGTGCCGGCAGAGACCGGGGCTGTGCTGCTGGCTCCCCCCGCGCCGTGGGCCGGGTGCCAAGGGGAGGGCGGCACGGCCGAGCCAAAAGGAAACAGCTCGGAACAAAGCCCCGGTGGGGCTGGAGCAACTGGTGCCAGCCCATCAGTCCCCGACGGGGCCCGGAAACACGAGCCGTCCCCGAGGGAGGGCACCTGCCCCGGCACCTGCGCCCAGAGGCAGCCCGGCCCGGCCTCGCCGTTGCCAGCGCCCCGAGCCCCCGGCTCCGGCGAGGAGCCCTCGGCAGCGCCATGGGGGGAACTGAAACCGCGTGGGGAACCCCACCGGCCCCACACGAAGCTCACGCGGTGTCGCCCGGGGATCCCTGGGACCCCGCGCTGGCCGAGGCTGCCGGCTGTGGGAATTCCTGATGCCTCCGGCACGGCACGGTGGCGGGAAATGCCCGCCGCCACTGCCGGGACGGTGCCCGGTGGCCCCCGCAGTGTCAGGCTCCGGCTGGCCCCGGGGGGGTGACACAGGTGGGGGACGTGGGTCCCCTGCCCCAGGGCGCCACTGAGCCCGCAGTGCCACCGGCCTCAGCGAGCGTGGCACAAGGAGGGGGGAGGGTGCAGCGGGAGGTCCCGGCGGTGGCTCGGGGGTTTCAGCCCCGACTGGCAGCAGCCGCCCGCAGTGGGGCACACGGGGAACCGGGGCGCCGTGCCGAGCCTGGGGCAGCCCCGGGGCACCGGCGGGGCCGGGCCAGGAGCGCAGCCGAGCCCCGGTCCCGTTCCCTCCCGCCCGGGGAGCCGCCCGCTCCCCTCTCACCTCCGGCCCCGCAGCCGTCGGCACAGCAGCCCGGGCCGGTCCCGCGCCCCGCTCCCGCCGTGCCGCTCCCGCCCCGCCGCCGCCGCTTTCGGTTTCGCTCCGGCGCCCACCCGGGCGCTGCAGGTCGGAGCGCGCCCAGGCCCGGGGGCGACGGGTGTGTGAGTGTCACTGCCCTCCCGCCCCTCAGGACCCGCGGGCGGGGGGACCCGAGGGGTACCCGGGAGCCCCGGCTCGACCCCGCTCCCCCGGTGCCGCTGTCCCGGCCCCGGCCACTGGGGGGCGGTAGCGGCGGGGGCGGGGCCGCCCGGCGGTTCCGGCGGTGTCGCGGCCATGGCGGCGGCAGTGCTGCGGCGGCTCGTGCCGGCGGTGGGGCGGGCGGCGGGCAGGTACCGGCACCGGCAACCGGCACCGCGGCTGCCCCGCCACCGGGGGCGGTGCCTGTGGGGTGCCGTGGGGTCTCCGGGGGGTGTCCATGGGCCCCACATGTCCCAGCTGCTCCATGTCCCCGCAGGGCGCCGTGCCGGGGTCACCGGCTCACGCCGGCGGATGATGAGATGTATCAGCGGACGCGGGTGATGGTGCTGGAGCCGGAGTCCCCCAACATCATGTTCATTGAGGGCTACAGCACCCGCGGCTTCACCATCAGCGGAGACGTGGTGGTGGGGCCCTGCGCCGTCCTGCCCCGCAGCATCCTCCAGTGGAACGTGAGTGCCTGGCGGCGGGGCAGGGGCTGCCGGGCCCCACCGCGCACCGGGGCAGCCCCGCTCAACGCCCGCCGTGTCCCCGCAGGTTGGCTCCCACCGGGACATCTCCCACGAAAGCCTATCGCTGTTCCGGCTGCTGGAGCCCCAAATAGGTACGTAGAGCAGGAGGGGCGTGGGCTGCCTCCCCTTCGGGCTGCTGTTGGGGCGGCTGTGCGGCAGCCCTTGGTCCCTGCAGGACGGGCAGCTCCAGGCCGAGGCAGCCGAGTGCCGCCCTGCCCACCCTTGTCGTGCCCTGGTTACAGAGATCCTGGTGCTGGGCACAGGGGACAGGGTGGAGCGGCTCCACCCCGCCACGCTGAAGCAGATGCGGGAGTGCGGGATTGCTGTGGAGGTGCAGGACACGGTAAGGAGGGGTAAGCACACCCCACTGAAAGGGCGGGAGGGGGTCATGTACCTTTTGGGGAAGGGCCGAGTCTCCTTCCTGAGGACTGGAGCTTCACTCACTCACTCCCTTTTCTATTCACAGGCAAATGCATGTGCAACTTTCAACTTCCTAATGAATGAAAGGCGCATAGTGGCTGCTGGGCTCATCCCCCCGCGGGGCACCTACAGGATGTAGGCGCTGCCTGCCATGCCTGTGGGCTGAGTGGTTCTTTCCCTGCCTGCCCAAAGGCCCCGAGGGTCACCGCTCCCAACTGAGAAATGCTCCAGACTGAACTGTGGAGCTGCTGGCTGGGCAATGGCTCTGCACACAGGAGGGCTGTGAGATTCATGGGCTTAGCTCTGCCCTGTAGTCCCTGGCTTCTGAGCCTCCCTGCCCAGTCTGGGCCGGGGACTGTGGGGCACAGCACAAGGCTTTGTTGGCAGCATTGCTCCCACAGCCCTGCCGAGGTCATGCCCCACACCTTGGCAGCAAGAAGCCTCACCCCAAGGCAGGGTGGAGGGTGGTGCAGTGAGCTGTACACCCCCCAGGCACATCTGGGGCTCCACGAGGAAAATACATGTAAATGGAAGTACAGGAAATTGTGTGGTGGTTAATGCACAACACAGTGAGGCTGTAACACATTGATGGGGCATGCGCTCAACCTGGGCACTGGGCAGCGTGTGCGGTGCTGGGGTGCCATGTGCCAGCAGGTCCCTGAGCACAGCCAGCACCAGCAACTGGTGTGTCCCAGCTGGTGCGGACCTGGCCTGGGCTCTACCGTGGGGTTTTGTACCACCCCAGTACCTATGTCCCTTGGGCAGCTTCAGGCTGCAGTTGGGTCCAAGGATGCTGTACCACCGCTCCTTGGAGCCTCAGCTCCAGCAAGGGACATGGAGAGGGTCACTGTCTCCACTGGCTCATGGCTAGGGATGTCACCCTTGGGGAAGGGGGTTACGTGTACCTAATGAAAGCCTTATGCCCTCAACTCTGCCACCTTGGCAGGGGAAGGCAGGGGATGCAGCTGCAAGGTTAGGGTAGGGGTAGCTCTGCTTAACGTGTTAATGAGTGTGAAGGACACGTTACACTGTAGTTCAAGGTTCTGGTTTTAGTGTGTAAATCTGACCAAACCACTGACGGTAAACACACACTCTTCAGTAGGCGTGATGTGTGGTACATGTACGACCTACAGGTGTAAAATACTTCTGTCTCCTGGCATTGCAACACGGGTAACCTGCCAAACTGGGGAGGTTTGTGCTGCTTGGGGCTGCAGAAACGCAGACCAGCTCCTTTACAAACTTTTGCCCCTCCCAGTGCATTGCCCACCTTCTGTCAAATAATCACTTTCTGAAGCCGGGGCAGGTAATTCACAGTGAACAGCCCAAGAGGTTGCAGCCACTGGGCCTGGAGGTGTGGCAACTACAAGAGATTTAGGGAAAGGAGAACGCAGCAGCTGGACCAGGAATGGGGTCCTGCAGCATCCTGGCTGCTGCCACAGCTGTGTTTGGCAGCCCCAGGAGGAGACAGTGGCCCTGTAAAGCACTTTCCTTTTGTGCTCAGCAGTCCAACCTTTGTTTTCTGCTCTCAGGAAGGGTTTTTAAAGAAGCCACACTCTGTTACTCAGCCCTGTCTCAGGGCTCTCCCCTCCGTTGCCCTTCACATGAACACAGTCCCTTCCAGGATTATCAGCTGCTCCTGAGGGTGTGGGAAGCAAAGGACAGAGCCAAGGAAAGAGAGCAAGGGAGGTAAAGAAGGAAGAGGGGCTCCGGGCTGACACCAACGGCACATCTTTTCTTTCTTTTATTGTAAAACATGGCCAACGTGTGCAAGGCTCCAGCCCCAGGATCACAGCTCCCAGGCGGAAGGTGGGCCCCGCAGATGGTCAGAAAGCAGCCAAGGGACAGCGGGAGCTCCAGGCAGCCCAGAATAATGGCACTTCTGCAGCAAGAGCAGCTCCCGCGCTGAGCAGCGCAGGGCTGAGTGGCACAAGGACAGACACAGACGGATCTCCTTCAGAAGAGGCGCTTCTCGTACCTGCCAGGGAAGCAGCACCAGGGAGCCCCTTTACTGACCCACCTCACCCAGGGCAGGGACAAAGGTGCAGTAAGGAATGGTTCCTGACAGCCCATGAAGGGGAGCAGCCTCAGTACCCTGAGAGGCCACAGCTCAGCCTGGCTGCACGGTGCCAGGGCAGGCCACTGGCACACCAAGCCAAGGGCATGGCAGCTGAGGCACAGGGTGACTGTTCCTGACTCCCCGAGCTGACAAGGATCCTGCCAGAAGAACTTACGAGTGGAGGCCGTGCACCCCTCCTTCCACCTGGGCAGACGTTGTCCTCTTCTCAAATTTCAGCTCTCCAGAGTACATCATGGCTCTGAGGGGGAAGGACACCTGTCACAAGCCAGGCAGAGCCCAGGGAAGACCATGCTCTGGCACACGCTCAGCTGGAACAGCTGGGATGAGGGTCACTGGTTGCTCCAGCTGTGGCCAGAATGGTCTTTGCTGTGCTCCCAAGAACCAGGCTGGGTAACCTAACGCAAACATTTTGAGCCCAGCCAGTTGAATATGTCCCAAGAGACCACACTCCTGCATCCCTGGAGCTGGCGGATCCACGATGCACTGCCCACTGGAGATGAGGGAAGAGAGCTAAAGACCATCCGGAACGCTTTACAGCTTGAGTACAGCTGCCCACGGACTCCAGACGGCAGCACCGTGACCTAAGCAGAGTACAGGCATGAGGAAGCACTCACCGGACTTGGGTCAGGCTCTTGGCACCAATATCCTGGCAGGAATGCTGGATCCCAGCAATTAGGTATGGAATGAATTTATGGATAGAGCCCTTGTCTTGCACTGCACCGGAGACCCCCTGGGCCACTTTGATTTTGTCTGTCTCACTGCATGAAAGCACAAATCAAGGATGTTTGTGAAGCAGAGAAACCCCAAAAGCTTGATCTGCTGCCCCAAAGCACCATCTCTGACCTGAAATACCGATTCTGGCTGCCCAAGTTCTTGTCCATGGCATCTAGGGAGCCCATGCCGCGGTATTTCTTCAGCCTGATGCCATCTGAGAAGAAGTACTCGCCTGGGGCTTCTGTGGTGGCAGCCAGGAGAGAGCCCATCATCACTGGCACAAGAGATCACCAGGAACAGCATGTCAGTGGCAGTGGCTGCAAAACCGCTCAGGGTCCCTGGGCTCAGCACTGGCTGCAGCCCCCGCTTCCCCAGCCACCTGCAGGTAAACGCCCTCATGCCCAGTGTGATGCCGTATGGAAACACTTCCCAGGAAACTCCCTACAACGGTGCTCACCTGTGGAGGCCCCAAGTGCCAGGGCCTTGGCGATGTGCCCAACTGTCTGGATCCCTCCGTCGGCGATCACAGGGACACCGAACCTCCTGGCGTACTCAGACACCTTGTACACCGCGGTGGCTTGGGGACGGCCGCATGCCAGCACTGCGGGACAGAGCACACACAGGGTCACCTCCATGCAGCAGCACGTCCCCATCCCAGCAGGCCCTTTCAGGCTTCCAGCACACACATGCTCCAGCACTCAGAATGCACAAATCCCTGGATGCTCCTTCCCTAGGCTGAATTGCAAGAGAAGCAGATGCCCGGGAGATAGATGCCTGCTGGGACATCCTCACAGCCGTTGGCTCCAAAAAGCTGTGAGTGACCTTGGGACTGGGGTCTTTGATCAGATGCCTGGGATCAGACGAGACTTGTGGCTCATCCTGGTGCACGGCAGACATGGGGAGCTTGGGAAGGAAATAAAGCAAACTCCAAAAGCTCCTCTCCAGAGCACCCCTGGCATGTAGCCATGTCCCACTGCTTGCTCTCTCCTAGAGCTGCCAGCCCCCTTCTCCATCTACCCAGCAGCTGTATGATGTGCCTCTTGGAATGGAAAGGCAGCTGGCTGGGAGAGAGCTTGTATGCCTGTATATGGTATAGATACAGATATATCTATACATACAGGTCTGCATACACGCACAAACACACATGCAGCAGTGGAAAAGGAAACAGGCAGAATGGTTTGATAATAATTTATGTTCCTGCCCTGCAATGTAGCAAGGATTCCATCAAGTTTAGCTGCCCCATGGGGAGGGAATTATTAGCTTTGGATTTACTTATTCTTCCCAGTCGGTAGCAGTTAAGAGGCTTCCATTATGTGACAAAAACCAACACAAGGTATGTCTTGTAACACATTTGTCAGCCACAAGCATGCAAGAACACTGAGGTAAGCTTCTCTCAGGGAGGCTTCCCTTCCCCACGATCAACTGGAAGCCTTTTCTCCAGTCATGGTTAGTCCCATACACTGGGTAAGATTAAGGCCATGCAGGATTAGTACTTTGGAGCGTGAACTCCAGGTGTGGTTCAGCCTGCATGGCAGCAGTGCTGGCAGCATGTCCCTGGCAGGGCCTGCAGGGGCCTGGAGGCTGCAGTTTCTCTGCTCCCAGCACTCAGCAGCAGCTGCTGAGGGAAGGAAGCCAGACTCCAGGCTGAGATTGGGAAGAACTGAATTTAATCAGACCCCAGTGTTCAGCTCGGGCTCAGCCAGCCAGGGAGAGGCTGCCAGCTTTATCATCAATGCCCTTAAAGAGATGGTCTCAGTTCTGCACTGCTGAAGGCCACACTGTGGCTGCAAAATGCTGCCAGGGAAGAGCTCTGTGGAGAGAAACACCCATTTCTGGAGGGTCTTGAGTCCAGGGTCTATGGGATTATGCCATAGACAGTGCAGGGCCTGCAGAAACCTCTCAAGAGCAACTACAGAGACCAGCCCGTTAAGGCACAGCTTGGCTCTGGGCCCCTGGGAGCATCGCACCGCTACGACTGTCCCAGTGCCCGGTGCCACAGCCCCGGAGCGCAGGCTTCCCAAGCGGGGGTCTGAGCACACACACATCACACGGTCGGGGTGAGGGTTTGTCCCTTTTAGTGTATTGGCAAAGGGTGGCCCTACGAAATCATCTGCTAGAGAAAACCTTCCAGGAGCTGCAAGAGAAACCTCTCCCTTTGAGGTGTGTCAGAACTAGGAAAAAGGACAAAGCCTAAGGCTTGCCTTGCAGGGGCTGCTTGATCGGGTAGCATCAGAGCAGAGAATGCTGCACTGTGTGCTGGGCAGGCCCCTTCTCTCCACAGGACTTGGTGGGGAAAGATGGAATGCAGCTGCCAAGGTGGCTGTGCGCAGTGCAGTCCCTCCGTAACCCAGGGGAGCCAGCTCCAGGGGAACCTTGGCCAGTGCACAACTTCCCCAGAACTAGGGCTACATTTTGAGCACAATCAAGGACTGCTCAGGCATCACCTCCCAGCACTGGACCAGCAGGAGCATGCCTGGCTACAGATCCAGAAGGTGCAGTCAGAAAGCCCAGTCAGGCTCCTAACTGGATTTTGGAATAGAGAGAGGACAGGCCTGAGTTCCCTCAGCTTGGACAGCTCAGATTCTACTTTAGGAAATCAGAAAGGCTTCTCAGATTTAATTTCAGATTCAAAACCAGTATCCAAAGCCACAAAACCCCAAGTGCATCTACAGCTAAATTATTCTCAAACAAGCAGTAGGGCCATGTGCAGCCAAATCAGGGTCCTGCTTCAAGACACATAATTAGGGTTGGGAACAGGGCAAGTGACTTACTATAGGTGCCCGTGACAGTAGAAGGGCATTTGGGGCTGTGGGACTTTAGGTCTGGAGGGATCTTTGGAGCAGCTAAACGAAAACAAACACACACATTTTAGAGACAGAAGAACAGCAGCAGAACAAAGGGCCCCAGAAGTGACCTGCTACTGGGCAGAGCATACGGTGTGGGACAGAGCTGACTTTGCAGACCCTTCCTAGCTCGAGCCAAGCCAGAGGCCAGATCCAAGGCAGCCAACCCTGGCTATGCACAGCACATGCTCACCCTACCTCAGCAGCCACCCAGAGAAGTGACCCCTACCTAAAAAAGCCAGAGTTCTTGTCCTTAATAGGGCCAAAAGCCTGGGGAGCCACGGGCAAGGTTTTGCAACCACAACTCCTGTGAAACGCCACATTCCACCTCTGCTCTGCTCCTTCACCAAAACCAGCACCCAACCTCATCTCTTGGAGCAGCTGGAAGAATCCCCTGGACATTCACCTCTCTGCAGACTGGAGCGTGCCTTTGCCTTTGCCTCAGAGCCTGGGTAGGACACAAGTGTCCTGGCTCTGCTCTGACTATGGAATTGTCAGCCCAAGGATACCATGCCCTCCCTAGAAAGGTGACCTGAGACAGACTGCCCTGACTGGGAATCCCCTGCAGCCAGGCAAAGCAGGAACGCAGCACAGGTCCACGGCTGCTACAGGCTCCATGACGGAAAAGGCAGAGCTAATGCAGCACCTTCAGCCAGCAGCTGCTCACTTGCTGCCTCCTGTGGCACAGACCAAGGAGCGATGCAGAGAGGGCCTGTGCTCACAGAGTGCAGCACATTGCTGCACCACCTCTCTGCACCCCACCTGAGGTTCAACACACGAGGACTGAGTCTGTCCTCAAGACAGCCTTTCTTCAAGCCCTGGGGATACCCCTCTTGCCTTTTAGCTAAGGATGACACTGCCTCTGCCCGACACAAGCTCTAACTGCAGACACAACAGCAAGAAATCCCATTTCAGCCTGGAAATTGCAAGGGCATTGAGCCCAGAAGATCAATAGTCAAGCATCACACACACTGCTGCCAGAGGTAAAGGGAGCACGGACAGCCTGGTGCCCTTCACCCATCGGCACTGGGGATCCAGTAAGCCATTCTCCCTGCAGAGCTGCCTGCAGCCCCATCCCACACTGAGCCAGCAGCTCCCCTCGGTCAAAGCCACATCTGCCACACCGGCTCTACTCAGTCTCGGTCAGTACTGGGAAATGCCTTTGCTGCTGCTGCCACCCCAAAGGTTGGATGCCCTGGACAAAGGGGGTGAAAGAAGGCTTGCTGTTGGACATTGCCCTCACAACACGAGAATTCCATTCCATCCCAGCCATGCTGCTTTTCAGCAGGGAATTTCTACTAAACAAGTGTCTTCAACCTATTTGGAAGGCGGCTGATCTCTCTCACCTTCCTGTGTGATGCAGATGGAGCCACTGCCCATCCCGACCCTCAGGGCATCGACCCCCGCGTCAATGAGGTTCTTGGCCTGAGCAGCAGTCACAACTGTGGGGAGCAGAAATCGGTTTGAAAACAGACAAGCACATTTGCACACAACACTGCTCTGCCCTGGAGTTTCCCTCACGGCTGCCAATACCCCCTTGTGCCAGAGCCAGGCCCATCCGAGAGCAGCAGTGAGTTTCTGCCCCAGCTGTCCCCAGTGGGTGAGGTGACACTGGCCCTTTAGGCTACCCTGCAACACAATCCCACCCAAAGGCTGAGGCAGCAGAGGTCATAGCACAGTCCCAAGCACTCTCTGGACCACATCAGGTAGGGAGGGCAGAGTACAGGGTAACAGAAGCATCAGGTAAAGACAAGGACCACTGGACTCTGCTGTCAAGAGGCAGGGAAAATTGACATTAGATTTACACATCAAGCAATATTCATTATTATACAAAATTTAAAACTGGTATGTAAAATAAGCTAATGTGTAACACGTTACAGAGGACTGTAGCACACTGTGCTGCAGAACAAAGATTTCCAAGTATCTGCAGTAGTAAGCTACTGCCCTGTGTCTGCAGTGGTCTTGCTCCGTTCCACAAGCCAGAGGAAACCATTTTAAGTTCACAGACATTTACCAAGATGACCATTCCATTCACATCCCTGCAGCTCCCTCTATGTCTAAGAAACAAATGTCATTTAAAGACAAGAAGAGTCTTCAACACACGCCTACCATTTCCTCCAATAACTTGTAGGTTGGGATATTTCTCCTTAATATATTTTATCATATTGATCTGGAAGATGGAGTTCCCCTGAGACGAATCCTGCAACAGAAAAAAAACAGTTTCAACCAGAATTTCTGCAGAAGATTACAAATATAGCTTCAGAAAAGCCTCAGATCTTCACTGCTTGCTGGGGTCTCTGCTAAGCTGGGCAAGTGGACAAAATGACTCCCCAAATTGGGCATGGAACCAGAGAAGAGGCTGCTGTAAAGGCAGGAATGTACCTTCACTGTAAAAGGCAGTTTAAGGTAAAGACTTCAGTAACATTCTTCATGTTTAATCCTGTGGCTTCTGCAGAAGGCAACAAGTAGAACATCTGGCTGTGAATAAAAACCACCTGGCTCTACCAGCAGGACACTGTCAGCCCTGACTCAAACTACAGGTGAAATGGAGAATGCTCCTTGTGAAACCCAGGAGGGCTGGTGGGGGGATGCACCTCCCCACCGTGCAGCAGAGCAGCTGAAATACCAGATGTTGAGCACTGAGCACTCAGGCCCTGCCAATCTCCGTGACCCAGTAAAATCCTGTCAGTTAAACATTTCCCACTGCTCAGTGCTGCCCTCAGAGCACGGCGCACTCACAGGATCTCAATCAATGAGAAAGCCGTGTGCAAACACAGGCAGTGATGACTGTGCCCAAAAGATTACAGGCCAGAAAGGGAGACCAGCAGAGCAGCTCTGGGTTCACCACTCCTGAACATCAGCAAGAGAATAACACAGTAACAAACACCAAAGGGCTAAAGGGAAACCCTAAGAAGCCAAATATTAAAAGCCAATCAAGAACATCAGAGAGGCTGGTGGCAGAGTGGCATTTGTAGAAGATTCTGTATTAACTGACAATATTTCTCTACTCAGCCTTCAGGGCTTCAAAGTACTCTACAAACTCCCTCGAGGTCATATAAATCTCCAGGCAAGAGAAATTCCTCCTATTTGAGGATTCCAACCTGAATGAGACTGAGAGGTCAACAAACTGATGTATTCTAACACAGAAAGGCCTGTGACAAGGACAGTGAGTGCCACGTTGCTGCCACACTGTCACAGAGGTTGATCCAGCTCAGGGACCCACCCCCCAGTGCCCCAGGCTGACACAGTGCCCATGGATGCCCCACGGGTGCTCACCAGCACAACGGCATCCACGCCAGCCTGCACCAGCAGGTCCAGCCGGTACTTGTCATCCTCGTGTGTCCCAATAGCGGCACCACAGAGCAGCTGCTTCTTGGAGTCCTTAGAAGCCAGAGGGTAGTCCCTGTTCTTCTTGAGATCAGTACGGGCAATGATAGCTACTAGCTCGTCATCTTCATTAACAATTGGCAGCTTGCCTGGAAATAGACAGAAAGAACACCACTGCAGATTTCTGCAGGAGACAGACATTAGCTCGGAGCAGTGCGACAGATCAGGAGCACTGGGCAGGCAGAAACTGCTACAAGATGGACACTCAGAGATGTGTTACCAAATCTTGCTTCATCATGGATGCCAGCAGCCCTGGCTCAAGAAACAGAGAAAGGAGTTTGCAGGACTGGAGAAGGACTCAGTATTTTCACATGAACCATAGAAAAAGTGTGTATTTTTTAATCGTTAAGATTCATAACACCCTATTAAAAGTCAAACTACTAAACCCTAAGAGAGCTGAACTGAGTCCTGAAATGTGAAGGCCAGGAGAGAAAATTTAAGATGTGAGGCTGGACAGCCAAGCACTGGGCTGCCAAGAATCCCTTTAACTCCAAACACATTTGAGATGAAGGCACGTGAACTCTGTACCCTGGCAGAAGGCTGCGGGCACTCTCCTCACTGTCCCCTCCCACGCTGCACCCATGCAGGGACTGCATGCCCACATTCACCTACTGCTGCCCCAGCCCAGCCCTTGCACAGCTCTCCCTCGTGCCACAGATGGTCACAAGTACCTTTTTTACTCCTTTGCAGAATTTCATTTGCTTCTTTCAACATTACACCAGCTGGGGCCACAACAAGATCCTCCCGTTTTGTCATAATCTAGTGGGTGGGAGAAGATAAAAAGTCACAAGAACTCCTTCACACTGATCTGAAAATATCAAACCCCCTGCCCACGTGAAACGCTCTGCAGCGGCCGTGCAGGAGTGCTCCACAAAGGAGCCCACAGCACAGCAACACACCTCCAGATACACACAGGAACAGCCTCCAGTGTGCTGGCCCCGTGCGAGCAGGGGCATCAGGCCCCAAGCCCATTAGGGCACTGAAAACAGGAGATGGCAGAAGGCCTCAGGAAGCCAAGTGAAAGCACCAAGAAACAAGGGACAACTCTCAGATGACCCTTATTTGAGATGTCACAGAAACAACCCTCTCTTTTAACGCAGCACATGCAATAAAGGCTGGAGACACCTTCAGAGTCTCGTGCTGTTCTGGCAGAAATGTTGTCCCCAATCTTGTTTTCAGGCAGCATCACCAATGCACAGACCCTGGAAGGGCTCTGCCCAGAATAACCCACTGCCGGTAAGGTCAGTAGGGCAAAGGAGTTGCGTCAATCCAAATATGCTCACCCACACTCACTCTGACAAACAAACACCACAACACAGTGGAAAGCAAAGGGCAGTACTGGACATTGGGGAACAGGAGAACATCTGACCTGGTATACAGGAAAAAGCTTTCACCACAACAGTTGTCTCACACTGAGAGAGTAGCCCAGAGAGATAATGAAATCTCCGTCTTTGGAGATTTAGACACAGCCGCACAAAACCGCCTCCAGATGAATGTGCCTCGAGCCGGTGGCTTGACAAGACACCTCCAAGGCACTTTCTAACCACAGCACTCTGTGATCATCATGTACCCATGAGAGGTTACTTGAGAAGGCTGGGCAAAGCTAAAGGAAACACTCTCTAACCCTTCAGGAAGATAGACCAGGCTTACACAGAGAAAAGATGGAACATTTTAGTTATTTACACCATAATAACAGATACTTTGCATAAGCAAAGAGTCTGACCATGCCTGCATCCACCCAAAATGCTGTCTGTGACAGAACCCACATCTCAGGAGAAGCCTGAGGAATCACAGACATATCCTGACACTTCCTAAGCCTCTGGGATCCATGTGCTCCCCATGCTACAGGAGACCTAAGCGTTTAAGTGGATAGCAATGAATGGCTCAGCAAGATGACTGCTGGACTGCAAGTAGAGAGAAGATTGAGGAAAACATTCATTCCCCTGGCCTTGCCTGGTGACAGGGACAAGTACCAGACACTGACAGCAGCAAGTTTCCTGCTCTGCACTGCTGAACGATCCCCATAAAGGATATTGGGAGATTCTTATCTGGCTCCTCTGAATAGGCAGCATTGCTTCAAAGGGCCATGTGCACTTTTATAACCTACTCCTGGTTTAAGGTTCTTATATTGGCTATTTGTAGCCAATTTCAAACCAAACAGGGATCAGCATGTGACACCGGGTTTGGTCAGCAAGAGCTAAAAATACTTGTGAGTCAAGAGCAAAGTGTGGCCAAGAGGCACCACTGGTGTAACCTGACAGTGCCGCGGATCTCAAGTTACACAGCTTGTATAACAGGGACCACAGAGAACGTTCTCCTGCATGAGGGGAGTCTGACAGCAAAGTATTATAAAGGCCAAACTGCCAGACTGCAAGTTCAGGGGGTTACTCAAAAGAGCAAGTAACCCAGATGAGGCACACAGGGAAACACAGCCCAGAAAATGAAGCTCAGCACTTGGAGAGTTTGTTGGGCAGAGCACAGCTGCTACAGAGCTGGCCAGTGCCAGCATGTGGGACCACAGCAGCAGCCAGGAACACCAGCAATTAATTAGTGAAGCAGGGGAGAGTTTCCACAGCACTGAAAAATAACCCCCATGACGCACACAAACTGCATGGTCTGCACTGCAGGAGTCACTCAGAGAGTGCAAATGAGCAAGACACACTGCCCTGGAAATACACTCACAGACAGATCTGCAAAGCTAAGCTGGAGCTGCTCCCTCGCACTGGCATTACCCTCACACCACATACTCACCTTTCTCCTCATTACAAGCCACACGGCTTCCTAACACAGCACTCACACCCATCAGGTGCTCACAAACCCTTCTCACCTCACCGAGGGGCAGGTCATGCTCTGACTCTTTTAGGAAATCAATATCTCTGGACGAGATGATCCCAACCAGCTTGCCCCCCATCTTCCCATTGTCTGTGATGGGAATTCCACAAAATCCATGACGAGCTTTTGCTTCAAACACATCTCGCACTCGGTCATTGGGGCTCAGTACCACGGGGTCTGTGATGAATCCTTGCTCATATTTCTGAAAGGAAGAAGATCCAGAAGACAGGCTGAGCGGCACCGTCAGCCCAGGCCAGCCAGGAGTGGGGCACGTGCCCAGGGGTCACTGCAGCCACTCACATGGGTCTGCAACCACCCAGCCTGGCCATATGCTCACCAACAGAATGACTCTCAAAGCAGCAACAAGGCTCACCCAAATAATTTTAAAATCCAAGAGTCTCCAGGCTAACCCCCTTCCTGAAATAATGGAGAATATTCCCACACCAGGAGGACTCAAGTCCCAAGCTACCCATAGACAAAGCCTGGCACACAACAAGAGGGTTGTGCCAGCAAACTCTGGCAGCGCTACAGCTCTGAAACACCAAGATCGGGCACACGTCAGCAGCCTCCTCACACAGCTCATTCAGCGAGGCCAGACCCGCTGTCCACCTCCACGGAGCACCCTTTGCCAGCACCGTTTGGTGCTGCCGTTCCAGCAACTCACCTTCACCTTGCGTACTTCGTTGGCCTGGAACTCCGGGGTGCAGTTGTGGTGGATGAACCCAATTCCCCCGGTCAGCTGGGGACACAAAGGGAGCTGTGAGCCACTGCAGACACGGCCAGGTGCAGCAGCGGGGTCGGCAACGATGGAGCCCCCGGGCCCGGCCTGGCCTGACCCCGGCGGGCTGTGGGGAGCCCAGGGCAGACACGCGGGTGCCTCAGGCAGCGATTCCTGCCCCGCCACCCCGGTGAGGGCGGCACAGGGGACCCGCCCGCCCACGGGGCCGCACTCACCGCCATGGCGATGGCCATGCTGGCCTCAGTGACTGTGTCCATGGGCGAGGAGACCAGCGGGGTCTTCAAGGTGATCCTCTTGGTCAGCGCCGAGGTCAGGTCCTGGCGGGAGGCATGCGGCGGCGGCGGGTGAGGGGCGGCACCGGCGCAGGCACCGGCGCAGCCCCCGGCCCGCTCCCCCGCCCCGGCCACTCACCACCTGGTCCGCCGTGAAGTCGATGTAGCCCGGGAGGATGAGGAAATCGCTGCGGGTAACGAGGGGAGACGCGTCAGCGATTGCGGTGGCCCTCCACCCCAAGCCCCGGTGCCGGTCCCACCCCCGTGCCGGCCGCACTCACTTGTAGGTGAGCCCATCGCCGCAGCTGAAGAGCTGCTGCGCCGTCAGCCCGTCGTCGGGCACGTAGCCGGTGCCGCCGCTGATCAGGTAGTCCGCCATGGCCCCGCCGCGTGCCCGCCCCGCCACACCGAGCGCACGCGCGCCCCGACGGTCGCCGGGAGGGACCCGCTGTGCCCGCCCCGCGGCGGCGCGGACAGAGCGGCTCCGGGAGGGCCGCTGCCGATAGCGCCCCCTGGCGCCGCGGAGGGCCCCGGAGCGGAGCACAGGCCCGGCCCTCGCCCCGCGCTGTCCCGGGCGGTACCAGGGACACACCGGCCCCGGTGTCGCTCTCAGCCACCGGCAGTGCCTCCTGAGCAGCTTCTCAGCACCGAGCCCGTACCCGTTCAGCCCGGTGCTATCGCGGCTGTTCTGTGCTCAGGCCGAGCAGCCGCGTCCGTGTAGCGGCAGGAGGCAACAGGAGAGAGCTGAACTCCAGCACAGCGCAGTACAACCCTGTGTGCCGGGCCCTGGCTTGGCTGACACCAGCGTGTGACACCAGTACCGTGTGACACCTGGTAGAACACCACCTAAAAAAGCCCAGCTACGGCTGATGTGGTGACACACAGACACTGTGGGTTGGCAGCCAAGTCCAACATCAGGTACTGCCATGGCTTCAGAAAACAAGAATGGGCTTGTTGGCTTGGTGCTGGATGCAGAGCTGGGGCAAACCAGCAGAATCCAAAGCAACTTTGTAAGTCAAAGGGAACTGCAAGAAGGATGAAAGTCAAGAGGCAGGAGCAAGGAAAGTCTCGCACCTCGAGGGGAATGAAAGGCACAAAGGAGAGAGGGAATGGTATTGAGACAGCAGTCCCACCAGAGAGGATCCAAGCCACCAGGCCAGGCTGTACAAAAAAGCAGTGTGAAGAGGATGGCTCTGCACACTAGGGAGTGCAGTGTAGCACCTTCATGCCTGTGCCACAGATGGGGGCTGGAGGGAGGATTTTGGAGAAGAGGTTTAGGAGGAGGGAGGGCTGTGCCTGAAGGACTGGAACAGGCACAAACACAGATCTGCCTCATAGGAGACTTGCAGGACATAGCAGTCAGCTTTTTCCAGGAAGAGATATTCCCATCCCTGCAGCTCCGTTTGGGCATCAGGAAAAGTTCCTGTACTGCAGGTTACAGAACAACTTCCTCCTCTTGGTTTGCTTGTTGTGACAGTTTCAGATCCAGCCTCAGAGGACCAGGGACATGAGACAACCACACCTCTTCACACCTGTGCCCCTTAACAGGCTGTCCAAGGCAACCCCCTGTTTAACACTAACTAGTTCAGGGACTAAAGAACAGTGCTCCTGTGCCTACAACTGCCCTGCTGAAGTAGGTCAAATCCTTGTCCAAAGATCATAAAGCAGCTTCAAGAAATGTGTTACTCGTGTTACCCAGCTGCAGGACACAGGAAATGTGAACAGAGATCAGGAAGCGCCGCCTGCCAAGGACATGCACTCTCGAGTCAGCATTACCTGTCACAGGATCAGCAGAACAGGAGGCATCATGCCAGACCAAGATCAGTGTAACAGGTCTCTCTCCCCTTATTTAAAAAAAGAACAGGCTAACAAAGGCTTGCTGAGCCTACCTGGGAGGCACACACGGATCTGAGCTGTTGCACTACGGCACGGGCACAGCAGTAAACAGGCAAGTTGGCTTCTGTTCCAATAGAAACATCAGACAAAGTTTAATGGTTCTCAAACAGACTACAACAAAGGCTGCAGGGAAAAACATTTTATTTCCAAGCAGATTACAAAGAGCAGAGAATATAAGAGTAAAATTAAATTAAAAAAATAGTTGAGTGCATCTCTTTAAAATGATTTGTAGTGTGAGTTACTCACGGGGCAAAGCTACTGGAGAGTTCTGAAGGTCACTTTGCAGGATGCCAATCACATGTGCTGTTTAGACCTGGGTCAACACAGGAGGGACAGACAAGATGTATTTTGCATATAGGCTGCACACTCATTATCAAGCGAGGCTCTGGGCTGCAACTGGACCCTGCCTTTCTAAGACATCCCCTCCACCTCATTCTCTCCTGAAGTTCCCTCGAGTTCTAGACATGGTTTATTGCTGCTGTAAGTGGGTTTAATCTGCCTTCCCGTTCTGATGAGCTCCAACGAGAAGGGAGAAGCAGGCAAACATGGCTGCCATGCACAAGGTTACAGGGAACATGACTGCAGTGCTGAGAGCAGAGCTTCAGCCATGCAGCAAAGGGAACTGACAAGTAGGGGGACAGCAATCGCTTCAGAGATTTGGGGGCAGCATGTCAGCAAGACTTCTGGAAGAATTGAGATGTTCCTTAAAGTAGGAAGAGGCTCAAGCAGAGAAGGGCTCTTTCCTAAGCATTGGCACCAGCAAAACAGAAGAGGCTGAATCATCAGGATAAGGTGCATTCCCTGTAATATTTGAGAGGAGCAGCTCCAGCAATAAGATGGGGAGAAAAGCCCCATATATGGTGGAAGACAGTTGATATCCCACTTTAACAGTGATTTAGGAGTCCAAGCACTAATTCCAAGTCAGTCACTATTACCTAAGAATGGGGTTTGGCTGGACAGCTGCACAGCCATTCAGTGTCCAGCAGCACTCAGTCCAGCAAGATGATGAGCAACGACAGTACCAGCAGTCCTCCACCCCCTGTACACTCAAGGGGCTCTTTTCTACCATTTCTGGATCTGCTCTTATCACAGCATAGGAGGTTTCGAGGCCTCATCCCTTCTATACATGCCAAGGCAGACAGTAGCCCTGATGCAGATGAGAGCAAGACTGTCTTAATAGCTGCCCTAGCAGCAGCAGTGCAGAAGAGGATTCTTAGAGATCAGATTAAGTCTTTTTGTATTGTCCAAAGCAGAACAATTCAAGGAACTACTTCAGACCTTGTGACCCATCTGAAGTTCAGACCTCTCGGGTTGAGGCAGCCAACAGATGAGAATCCTACAAAGTTACTTAGACCATTCCCTTGACTCATTGCTCTAGACAGGAGTGAAGGAACCACTCTCTAGTCTGCTCTCCACTGCTTCAGCCATTACCACTTAAGAAGAAATGCTTGACCTCTTGAAAGCAAATGAAAATCTAATGATGCTGTGGACATGTGTAAGAGGCTACAAGTTTCCTAAAGAAAGCAACACTGTTAAGTGTCAAGAGCTTGGACAATACATGAGTCTCATGTCAGGATCTGAGGTGCTTTACAACAGTCAGCCAGTCTCTGCTCTCTATGGTTCCTTTCATACCACAGTGACAAGATGGGCACAGTTCAAAATCAACACACGGTCTCTAGCTTGACTTCTCAGCTCTATTTATTTAGAGATCAATGCATTTTCAGCCTGTCTCGTACAAGGCATAGGGCACGAAGAGTTCCTGTCAATATATACACACGTACAAGAGCAGTACAAGCAGTTTGGCACTCTCGGAGCTGAGGGGGAATGCCCTTTAAGCAGCAGTCAAGCTGGTTATAGGAAAGTGTTAAAAAGCTATTTTACATGTTTGACTGGGAACATTTCCCAGAACTTGGATAGCAACCCTAAGCCACGGCACTCTTCTGTGCTACTCTGTGCACGTCTTCCTATGAGCCCCTACAAGGGAAGAGATCATGTTCTTCACTATCAAAGAACATAGTATTTATATTCTAGAAATACTGTACCTTTTAAACTAGCTCCAGAGAGACAGACTAGAAGCCAGGTCCAGGAAAGTAATCCTTAAGTCACAGTATATCGATTGTCTCTAAAAATAGGGAATGAAGTTAACACAGTGGACATTCTGATAGGACAGTACAGAACGGTACAGCAGTCCACTTCCGCATCAGCAGATCCTCTTCTATGTACATGCGGACAATGAGAAAGGAATGGAAACACTCCAGTCCATCAGGACAAAACCAATCATCAGGAGATCTCCACAGCTCACCATGTGCCAAGTTTCCCTGTTCTTAACCAGTATACTCCAAGATTAAGAAGAACTTTTCCCCCTACAAAGACTTGAGATCATCTTGCAGTTAAGGGTAGTAAGGAAAGTGCACAATCCAGAATTTTAAGGTAACATGGAACTCTGTTTCCCCAGAAAGCTCAGCTGAAGTTCCTGTTTGCCCCTAACCTGCAACTGCCCTAACATTCTGTCAAGTTATTGCAGCTTCTGTCAATTTCTAGTGTAAAAGGTGGCTCTCAAGGCTGCCCAGTAAAACAACTGGTGCAGTGGGTATCTGGTAGGTTTTTTAATATCCACTGTATTTCTGATGGAGACAGCCAAGGCAGCAGGATTTGCAACTCTACTGCTGATGGGACAAACTGCCCAAAAGAAAGAGAAAGCCACTCTGTGCATGCCTGTTAGGCACCCTGTACAGCAGACACATACAACTGCTTGAAGCAGTACGAGTCTGCCCTAACCATGTCCTCAAATAATTAAAATAGGGCCAAGGATGGACATTTCAGTCATTCCAGTCCATTCACATAAGATATGGTGATTAGAAGCTTCTGACAGCTGAAGCAGTAGTGGTGATCCCAACAGCCACCCTACCGGGGGGGACAGCTGCTGGCTCACAGCAGGCAAACTGAGGTGACAGTACCTGCTGCCAGCACTACACACTCCCAGGCAGCATCTTCCCAGCTTACCCACTGGGATCTGGGCACTGATCCCAGGCTGTTTTCATCTGGCCTAGTTCTGAGGGCAGACACTGAGCTAAGAGTCTAAAACAAAACAACAGTGCTTTGCTACTTCACCTCTCTGCACTTACTTATTTGAGCACAGAGTCCTATAGAGGGAACAAACTGCTCATACTGACAACTAACTCAAGCACACCTGCCTCCTCGGGAACACCAACGTCAATAAGAAGCATCAGGGGCTTGGGAAGTCTCTCTAAGCTGTACACCTCAACACTGCTCACGAGCACAAAGACAGGGAACATTATCGCTACTCTCATCAATTTACACTCTGCACAACCAACAGAGAGAGTAGACCTTCCTTCTCAATACAGACAGGTGCTGGACAACAGAGGCTTCAGGAAAGTTGCTTGCATGTACACAAGTTTAAGTTCTTCTACTGTAATATATATTTAAATATTTATCTGTGTATTTTGGAACAAGGGACATGAGGTGGAGAAGCAGGGAAGACAAGTTCAAGAAGCAGAGTCATTTCTCTGCATCCAAGAAGCTGGTGGCACAAATAACAAGCCTGGCAAGTGATCTCCCATTTCAAGCACAGTTGGCTACCTGCTGGCTTCAAAAGAGCAGACTATTTGTTAATGATATAAAATACAGCAACCATTTAAGATGCAGCAAGGCAAGGCTACAGGGCTGGGGATTATGATCATGAACAATGCCAAAAGCTACACAGCTGTGTTAAAAACTGTGAAAAGGCTGTTAAATGGCAGGAGTAAGCCATATGCCGCTCCTGGAAGGCCTTTTCCCTCCACTACCCCTCCATCATGTCGTTGGTGTGATGCATTTGAAAAGGTGGACAGAGGGGGATTTGCCTAGGGGTAAAGCCACAGAACATTAGGACAGTCTGATCTGGTCTCACAGATCCCATGTTCCTAGCCTGGCACTGAGCTTCCATCAGCAAGCAGTCAGTCAGGTCCTTCAACAGAAGTTTATGCCCTTCTACCTTCATAAGTTGTAGGGGTGAAAGAAATCCAGCAGAGTTGAGCTGGAAAGCATGAACAGGGATGAAAACAACCAGTTTGCATACTGATCTTTGTATAATGACCCCCCACCCTCACAGCTCACTCTTCCCCAAATAAAGACACATTGTTCAATGGCATGTTGAAAAGACGTGCTCGTCATTCTTAATAAACAACTAGAGTAAGAATACATAAGAGAAACAGGGTGGTATCTTTATATGATACACAAGTGTATGTTACAAGAATTTAATCAGGCACAGAAGCCTCAAGGTTTAAGGCCTCAATGTTAGGCCAAAAAAGAAGAGTGTGGTAAAGTTTGTACTTTTAACATCTAAAAATGTCACTTAAAGGTCTGAATAGAAATTGTTGGTTTGTTTTTTTGTATAAATCATAATTGCAGTTCACTCTCTCCTCTTTCTTCCAAGATAACAGCAAATTAAAGTCCAAGCACAAGAAAAAAAGATGCCTGCCTCTCCTCCACTGGCTGAGCAGGTCCATCCATCATTCTGTGCCCTCTAGGCTGCACGTGCTCCAAGGAGACAGAGGCCCCAGCCAACCAGGCCAATCCTGTAGTTCATGTTTTCTACATCATAAAAAAAACCCAGAGTCAACCAGCAGCTTTCCACAGCTCCCAGCTCGCAGGGGATATGCAGCCTCCAATGGTTCCAACAGTTTGGTGTGTTGGGTAGGATACACAATGGGTAGGTTTTCCTTTAGATTCTTTTAAAGAGAAGAAGCCTAAAAGGGCTTCATAACTACACCAATAAAAAACCAAAAACTTAGGCATCTCCTTTAGTGTAAAAGTCTGTACAATTTCTCTTTGCTTGTCCCTCCCCCGTCACCCTGCCCCACCCCATCTGAGCCACGAAGGATGCCTTAGTGCATGGTGCTGGCATTAGCCACGGCAAGAGCTTCCTGAATCTCTCGTATCACCAGGATCCGGGTGAGCATCTGCTCCATCTGCTCTCTGCTGATCGGCTGGATGGAATACCAGATAGGGCTGTTGGGGGCCACCACTGGCTCCGGTGTCAAGTAAAATGTGTCATTCCGGCCTTTCACACTCTGGGGGCTGTGTGAGGAAGATCAAAAATAACCAGACTAACAAAATGTCCTAGAAGAGAGAGACCACCACTGTCCTCACCCCTGGCTTCACAAATCCTGACAGTGAACAACTGGCTGATGAGACATGAAGGTAGGGAAACACATCTAGGGGCAACATTTGTCCCAAAGTTTTAGGCTTTGCCCTGGTTAAAAAGCCATGGTGAAGACTACAAGAAAGTAGTTTTTATTTCACACTGGTAAGCATAACACACACATGGCTTTAGGGGTCTTTTGGAGTAAAGCAAGGATGGGGTATTTTCACATTCAGGCTACCTGCAGATCCATCTGTGCAGAGGAACCATTACATTAAATATCAGAATCATCGTAATTTAGAGATGAGTCATTTGAAGCACCCTTTGAATCTCCGTAACAAGTCCTTATTTTTGGTCAGAAGCTGGTTTGAATAGGACCCTAATCCCATCTCTAGTAGTGGGTAATTCTAGATGACTTGCAACTCACAATCAAGTTCATGCTGATGCCTTCAGGTATTTCTAGTTTTTTACTCTTCATGTAGCTGTAACTTGCTGTAGTTCTGTGCTTCTTACAAAGTGCTAAAATCCCCTGTTCCCAGCACCTTTAGCCAAAACAAGACTCTCTGAGTACAGATTCAAGGACATATTCATTGCCTTAAGGCTTGAAAATATGTAAACAACTGTGAGATGGGGGGAGCAGGCCTGGGGTGGTTAACATCATCACCTGAGGGTACGATTGGAGAATTAAGGGCCAATATGCTAATGAAACAGAACTTATAAAAGGTGAAGAGCTCGTGACTCAGTGTCCATTTTGGGTGTCGTCCCCGACGGGGGACTTTGTTTGCCTAAATGTACCTTTAAGGCCTCTGCAGGCCTTAAATAAATTGTCTGCTTTTTATACTCCTAATTTGTCTTGGCCTCTGTTTCAGGTAGCCTGTCTTTTAGGCAACAATGCCAACACAGCAAATATCCAAATATAAGATTAAGAGCAGCCAATTCACAGATCAGGATTTGTCTCTTTTAAATACCCCAAAAGTTCAATTTACATGCCATCAGAATTAATCCCACCCTCTCACATCAACACCCCTCTCCATTTAAGTAAATTTACACAAATATAAGAATTGTGCCAGCAATATCACACAGCGCTGAAAACTAGGCCAGGCACAGGGTACAGCTCCCCAGCCACAGGAGACAAGCACCATAAACATAGACAAGAGCTCTCACCATTTGAAGAGGTAGAAGTCATACAGCTTTATCGGACACCTCAGGGGGTTCTCTGGATTCTCAGTCTGCTCTGCATACATGTCATCTGTAACTACAAACCAGCCCCCCAGAAGTCTGTCAGACACTCTGTGTAAGCACAGCACACTGAGCAGTACCACAGAGCCTCAACACTCTGCAGCACCTT
The DNA here is from genome assembly GCA_036630365.1 of Acanthiza pusilla. NCBI lineage: Eukaryota > Metazoa > Chordata > Aves > Passeriformes > Acanthizidae > Acanthiza > Acanthiza pusilla. Next base: position 9,163,087 of record JAXCHO010000001.1, read on the forward strand.
GTCACCATACAAGAGCCAACAAGAGACATACGGCTGTTCCAGGGCAGAGGCACCTGGCTATAAATGCTTAGAGCATTATGCAGAGCTTGCTTTATCCCAAGGCTATTGAAGATCACAACCCATCCATATCCTTCTTTCCACTTCTCCTCTACCCATGTGCAAAATGAGGGAAATCTCACTACTGAGACTGCAAAGCCTCAGCTGCATCCTGTGCTTTTAAGAGGACAGATTGTACTTACATTGGGATTCTGTATTGGTTCACATGAATGAAGGTAAGAGAAGCCCTCCCAAAGAATTTTCTCCATCTCTTCATAAGCACTTACACCCAATAGCCTCTTTGCCCATAAAAAAGAACAAAAGTAACAAAAAAATTATCCTTAGTTCTTGATGAGTCCCACATGCCTCAGGTAACGTATGTCCCCGGGCTTATGATTAGAAGGTACTATGCTCTCTTGGATAGAATGCATGGAAACACATATACTGCCAGGCTGCAGGTGACTGGCAGAGCCTTGAATTCCCTACCTGCAAATATCTCCAGGTTCATCCACTTCTTCAAGCCCAAGTAAGTAAAATATGCCCAAAGAAACCTCCTAGACACTACCTTTTTGTCCTGTCTGGTGCATGCCTGGAGCCTTCATATAGCGGATACTCGTGCTTTTATCCTTGGGATTAGAAGGGTTCTTCTTGGTCTGCCTCAGCACCTTGGAGAAGGCCAGCTTCATGTGCTGGTCTACTGTTTTCAAAAGGAAGTATCTGAGCAGCAAGAACAGAACACAGGACACTCAGAGGCAAGCAAAAGACACAGTCACAACAGCAAGCTAGTTATCTTCAGTCACCAGGAGCAAGTTGAAGCTCAAACCAACCACTGGGCTAAAGACTGTTCCAGCAGCAAAGCATACAGGCTCAGTCTGCCCTCTGCTATCTCACTTCCTTGTTATACTGCATCTTCTTTGTCTGATGGGGCTGCAAGTGGGCTCTGTGTGCAACCATTTGAAACTCATGATTTTGCCCTAACCCAATGCAGCAGTTTCACACCAATCCTGTCAAGGTATCTTAAGTTCCTTTATTCCCCAAGATTTGCAAAGAACTAAGTACTTACTTTGTATTAAAAAACATCAGTGTAGTGAGCAAGGTGGAAGGGGAGTGAGCTCCAAGCTGCTTACACTCCCACAGCATCTCTTCTGTTACATGACTGGAGAGGATGTAACCTGCAATAATCAGAAGTCAGCATCATGCCAGGGGACAGACTCAGCACGAACACAGGCAGCATTTTATAGTCTGCAAGTACTGGAGAGCATATAAACCGTAACAGAAGGAGGAAGAGGAGATTCTCAGTGATGTCAAGACTCAGTGCTCTGCAAATAATAGTAGGTACAGCTAGAAAACACTTGTATATATCTGTCAACCTCTAGTTGTGGACAGTATGCTTCTGCAACATGCCTCTACATCCCAGCCCACAGAGAAAAAAATATGCACTTAAACAGCTTTTAATTAATGGCTCAACTCCAATGCAGATGCTCTTAATCCAATAATATGTGAGAGCAAGCAGGCTAGTGTAACAAATCAGTTCTTGGCCCTGTGCACAGCTTTAGTCAGCACACAGTGCCAAGTGATGTATTTGGACACATGAGTAATCCTTTGATTCTCAGATTTTTTTTCCCCTTTGTGTAGGAGAAAAATAGTACACTCCAAATACACAGATAAACAGGAAAACAGACAGCAGTATGAACTCCGGGGTTTGTGGAATGACAAAGCACTGATCAAACAGCCAGAGAGAAAACAAAAGGATTCCAAAACTCACGGTGCTACTTAACCATCTAGCCTGCAACATCAGCCACTTTTCTGAACACATGCAATAACTTCTTCACTGATGTCCAAACAGATCAAAGGAAACGAACCAATGAGAAACCAGGTTTCCATGCTCCAAAAATGCAATTCTTAATTCAGTTCTCCTACAGTTCTCTGTCAAAATCTGTCTCTTCTGGAACTGCTCTCCCCATCCCTGTTGCCATGACCTCCTAAACAGGAGGTTGAGCTGCAACTGATTGCAGCACTGGAGGCTTTAATCACTCTTTGTTTTTTCCTTTGACACTCAGTTGGTCCTGCAGACAGTATCCATCTGGCTACATGGCACTATGACAGTGCTGTATTATCTCCCAAAGAAACAATACATATTTGAGGCAAGATGTATTACCACTTCAGATGAGGAAACTTGATTCAAATCAAAGATCAGCTGGTTGCCAAGTAAGCCAATCCCATGACACTACAAAGTCCCAACAATGTGCCTTCTGATGGGTGACAAGTGACAGACAAATAATGCTCAATGACAGTCAGGGTTAGAGCCTAACAAGTGCAGTAACCCCAGCATTCACTGCAGATGAAACATTTTTCTCCCTGACCAGCATGAGCTGGCCTAGGGACATTAAATACTTCTAAAGGGTTTCTATTCAGACTACATTCATACTGCAGTTTCAGTTAAACATTCTAAGCTCTACACAGTTATAAAGTTCTTAAACAAAAGCCCTTACCAAGAGGTGAAACACGGGGCTGTATGTCCTTAAGAACTTCATGCAGCCATTCAGTGAACCGAATATAGTAGAGATCTGAGAAGATGTCATCAACTCGGCCGTTTTCAAAGAGATACTGTAAGAGATTCACAACACAGGCCAGTACAGTGGGAGCGAGTGTGTTCCTCAGAGCAGACCTTATCTGAGGGCCCACATACTCAGTCAGTCAAGCATTTTACAGTATAGCACTGAAGACTGAAATGTTTTACTTGAAGAGTGAAGACTCTTGCACCTATGCCAGTAGAGGGTAGGTAATCTGAGTTACTATCACAGGAATACCAAGATGGAAAAAGGAAAAGCCATCTTAAAAATTATGCTGATTGGATTTCACCTTTTATTTCACATGTGTTCACTTCAAGTTATTTCACATGACTGCTGGACACTACTTTTTCAGGTTAACAAGAAGGATGCTCAATTTGCCTGTCAGAGTTTAACCTTTTAGCTGTTCCTACAGGTCTTCCAAAAAGCTCATACTTCCCACACCACACAAAGCTAAGTTCTTGCCTGCTAAAGCTTCAATTAGATTTAAATTTTGACATTGACAACTTCTTCAAATATCATCCAACCCTTCTCCCCCTGCCAAAAAAGCTAAATGGATTTATTATTTTCACCATGATACTGAACTCAGTTATTAACAATTCATCAGAAACTTAACTTGTAGACAAAAGCATTGCTGTGCACTAAGGACAAGTCATCTGATGTTTTTGGGCTTTTTTAAGCAGAGGGACTATTTTCATACAAAATTGCTGGGAAGCTTAATAGAAGCCACAGGCTCTATGTTTATAACCAAAAGTCCCCCTACACACGCTGATAACATGGACAGTTCTGCAGCATATAGAGCTGTTCCATCCTACCTTCTGAATACACAGGAAGATATAGTAGAGCACATCTGGATCATAGGGTTCACCATCACCATTTCGAGCTTCTCGTGTCATTAAGCACAGACCGTAATTCAGCTCAGCCACAGCTGAAGAGATGAGATCTTCCTGGAACCTCAGCAGCTGACGCCCTGGAAAAACAAAACAAAGCTATATTTTTAAAGCCATATTATTTTCCAATATTTTAGGAAAGGTTTCCCACATCTCTGGTTTTGCCATTCTATTTATCTGGCAGGTCCAGTACTACCTCATTCTTCCAGTATAGTAAAGCAAGTTGAAATAAATCAAGATCTTAGGCTGTCAGATCTACTAAAAGATAAAACAGGCAAGAGTTTGATAGGAAGATCCTCTGCCCTGCCAAATGCATGACTATTGTCTTCTTTTACCATGTCCACAATGAAATGCTGCCCTGTAACAGCAGGAAAACAGTAACTCCATGACTGGTCTACCAGCTTGGCCAGACAGTTTGTCCATGCACCGCAGTCATGCAGTGCCCTTTTCTACTGCTATCAGCCCAGGTGCTCAACGGGGCTCAACCCAGAGCTAATATATGTCCTTCGGCAGTGGGAGTACGCAATAATTAGTACTGCAGAGTAAATTAAAGTTTAAATTTGGAAACAACCACTGATTAAACAAAAGTGCTTTCCAGAGGAGTAAACACCTAACATTTCAGTCATTCCTAATCCTACTTGAAAGGAAACAAAGGCCATGTTGTCATGACACTTACTTCCAATAGGTGCTAGTCTATTTTGGGCTTCTTTTTCCAGCTCTGCATTCTTGGTCTGTGCCCAGCTTTTCCACACTTCAAGACCTTCTTCTGGCTTCAGAGAGTTTGGAAGTAGAAGTTCAGGTGAAGTCTGAGGCTGCGGCTGCGGTTCAACTTCAGCAACCTGAACAGTTTGAGCCTACAAAAGAAAACACTTCATTTTATATACACACTTCCATATGCAACAGCTGGACAAAAACCAAGAATCCCACAATATCTGTACCCCCAGGATATCAGCCTTCTGCAACACTCCTAACAAGAAATTAATCCAAGGAATGCAACTTCTGCTGTTCAACCTGAATTTCTGCTCACAAGAGAGTATTCTACACCCTCAGAACTCTTTCAGTTTGAATCTTTGAATCAGATCTATCTTCAGCTCACTTGCCACTCTGAACCACCACTGAAGTCAATCTCACTACAAGAGCAGCCTGCAGAGATCACCAGCCCCTGAACAGGCAGGTGCCACCAGCTTTACTAACTACTGCTGCTCCATACCTAGACTGCCCTGAGGAAGGTCCTGGGTACAGTCACATGCAATACACCACTGGCATCTCTCTCTATCCATGCTCTCTTCTTTAAGCAGTACATAACAGGCACACAGCACAAATACACTCTGTTCTTACTGTCAACAATGGATAAGATTAATTCACTAATAAGAGGTATAAAGCAGTAAAATGAACACAGCATCAAAACATCAATTTCAATGCAATGTTCTCAAAATATCAAATACTGATAAAGGGCACTAGCTACTACTGTGTGAAGAGTGGCTGTACGACATATTACAGACCTAAGGCATCTCCAGACCCTTTGGAAGTTTACTTTGCAGCAGGACCTTAGGTCACCAAGAATTACTACCTCAAACTGAAACTTCCTTGTCAGGCAACCAATGGCACCAATCTAAAACCAGCAGCAAGCCCTCCAGCTGCACTTACTCTGCATTCTTCACTACAGCTTCTCAATTCTATACCACAGAGTCTCATGGCTACGTCAAGTAACAGCTTTACAGACCTTAGTCAAACTCTCACTGGGCACCCCGAATGTTACAGAAATTGCAATTCTTATACAAAAACAGTTTTGCTTTTTCCTCCCTAAGAGCTACTCCAAAAAGCAGCTTTTCCTTTGATACTGCTAAGTGTCAATATTAGCAAAAGTTGGTCTGACAGTACTAGAGACCACAACAAAAATGTCATAGAGACTTTTAATACCTGTACCTTACTTAGTATAAAAAAAATCAACAGCCTAAGAGGCAAAGTCTGCAGGAGTCTCAGACTGGAGCCTTCCAACTACCTCTGGCTGGTTCTTCACTTTTTGCATCAGCTCTTATTAGCTTTTTGCTTATCAGCCCCTGCAGCTGCAGCGCATAGCACAGATGCAGAGACTAACTGAAAAGGCCCAGCTTTAATCCAGGTAGATGGTGACAAGAGTTGTGAAGCAAAGCTTCTCTCTCCCTTAAAGAGTCCAAGGGTGAACTGACACCTTGTCTTTGTAGGAGCCAGGACTGAGCTTCTGGTCTCCTCCAGAGTGCTGCCACATTACTTTCCAGAGAGCTGAAAGCTTTCTGAAGCAAACTCCCTCCATCAGTCCAATCCAAGGGACAGTCTTCTGCCCTGACCTCACAGACACCTTGTCCAGTGTCTATGTCCAGTGCAAAGGCCGGACGCAGGCTGGAGTAAATCTGCTGATCTGGCAGATGCTTCTTAATTTTTCCACAAATAGAGCAAAATAACTGCAACTTGCCCAGATCCCCCAGAAGCACAATGCTAGAGGACAGCGCAAGGCAGGCACGCAAATTTTTTATCAGTTTCACAGTTCTGAGAGGGACAGCTACCAGAAGTTTGATGTTCACCTCTAGTAGCTTTATTGCCCCCTTAGAGAGAGAGGGTACATCCCTCCTGGAATTGCCTATGTATTTAGGGGCTTTTGCCCTTAAACACCTTAGGTACCCTAAGGTACACTTGATCCACAAGTGTGGATACACTTGCTCACAACAAGTCAGATTTCAACACTTTACCCAGGCACTGGATGTGCTGTGGACTCCATGCCCAGCACAACACAAAGTAACTGAAAGATGGGTGACTAGTACATATTAGCACACCTCATTTGGCTGCAATTATCCCTGCCTGTCCACTGCAACCCCTGGAACAGCCAAGGAACACTGCAGACCTCAGAATACCTGCTATAAAGAATCTGGCAATTAGCATGTATCTATTAATTTTTAGCACTAAGATCAAGACTGTACTTTCTTTTCTAAAGTTTTGAATCCTGTAACTATGTAACAACATTACCATGTCATAGTCTTATAACCATCAGGAGTCAAGTGCCCTATGTCACATTCAAGATTCTGCAACAGATGCATCTCTGCTTCCCAGGCACCAGCTGTCTGTTGGCATGCTCCCTCTCCACAACATTTTTAACTTGTTAATCACAAACTGAGACCGAGAAGCAGTTTTAACTTACTGAGCAAGTGACTTGTAGCTGCTGCTGCTGCCCCTGCTCTTGGGGTGTGGGCTGCTGCTGTTGCTGCTGCGGGTCCCATATGTGCACCGTCTGTGCCGTATTCTGGTATGTCCCTGCCACCGCCTGCACTGCCACTGGAATGTGGATGTTGCCATTCATAAACTGTGCTGGAAAGATCGAATTAGCAAGAGTCTGCACCACTTCCTCGTGAGAGTTCTTCACTACTGAAGTACTTCCCACCATCTTATCCTTGTCATCTTCCAGCTTCACGGTAGCCAGTGTTGTGGGCGAGCCACTGACATGGACGGCATTGTAGGCCTCCTGAGGGATGGCAATGTGGGTTATGTTTTGCTGCTGAAGGTCACCACGTGGCTGAGCGGAGTAAACAGGGATGGTCCAAGTCTCTCCAGTGGGGCTAGTAATGGTCCCAGTGGCACTGTACAGGTGGGCACTGTCCACTGTTAACAAGTCTGGCCTTAAAGAGACATAACTTTGCTGCTGGCCCTGAGGAATGGCCAGCACTGTGGCAACTGGCTGCCCTGAAATAGCATATGATACAGTAATAGGCATATCCACTTTACGTTTCTTCACTGGCTGAAGGACACTCGCAGAGCTGATTCGCCTTTCTCCCTCTCGCGGGGAGCCTTGTTGAGAAGGTGGAGGTGACAGTGCCCCGACTGTTTGGATCTGTATCTGCTGGCCACCAGTAATGGCCTGTCCTGCCACAAGCTGGGCCTGGATCTGCTGGTGTTGTATATGTTCCTCCTGTAGCTCTGCAGCCTGGATCTGTTGGGCAGTCTGCACATGTTGCACTTGGATCTGAGCTGCCTGCAGCTGTGATGGGCTGGGGCTCTGAAGAGACTGACTCTGTATTGTCTGGGATGCCTGCTGCTGTGCCTGGCCTTGGATCTGCACTTGGACCTGTATTGGCTGCTCCGAAGCCTGATGGACAGAGAGCTGCGGAGAGAGCTGCTGGGCGGAGACCTGCTGCGGTGACTGCTGTACCTGGACCTGAACCTGCAATGACACCAAGCCAGCAGTTAGAAATCAGCAGTGATTCAACAGAGATGGTCTGTCACTCAAGATCTATGCTCCAGGTCTTTTATGCTCATTTTTATGATTCCATATATTAACCCATCAGTAAAAACTTCTGGAAAATGAAACCAAGTTATTCTAGAAGTGCCTGGTCGATAACAGTGATACGGTAGATGTGTTTGCTCAGCATTGCACATGACCACACTTCTCAGCACACAGAGAACAGCATGTGAGCTACATCTCCACCCTCAAAGCTCTATGGGCTGAAGCCAACAGATTGCATCCTTGGGAGCCAAAAGAGTCTTCAAAGCTATTTGCATTGCTAAAATGTTACTTTAGCATAGGCCTTGCAATAGCAAGACTTTAAGGTCATGCACATTACAATCGCAGGAGCTTGCCTCATTCTTACCATGCTCTAAAGATTGTTTTACTGCTGCCTACCCCAGTCCCAAGATGGCCACAGGACCACTTGCTGGTGACAGGCAATAAGAAATATGGGTAAGTCGAAACCAGCACTTGGCTCTTCTCTCATAAAGCATGGGAATATTACTTTGAAACCTATCATTAATAGTAACACTACACAAGCAGGTGTCAACACTGAATGTGGCAAGTTCAACCTCAATCTTTGTCATGCATTAAGGGCCTACACTGCAGCATATGCTTTTTAAACTCTAGAAGAATTTCTTCTTTATCTTTGGCAATGATAATTAAAACCAACTTTTAAAAAAATTATTTACTTATTCCCTTTAATACCATTTATTTTCCAAAGCACTCAGCTGTTTTTTCTAGCTCATGCACTTAGACAATGCTGAATAACACAGACAAAATATGTTGACTTGATTCCAAACAAGTTCCTTTTATTTTAGGGGCAGAATAAAAAAAAAAAAAATCACACCCTCTCACATTAACACTCATTTGTCCAACATCTGCCACAATATCTAGCAGCAGTCCAGCAGCACACTGAAAGCCAGGAGTCAGAGGTAGCCCCCAGCACAAATTTCAGGTCTCAGCTTCACATCTCTTGTCCAGACACTTCTTCACTTCATTCCTCACATTTACACAGACAACTTGTTACATCTGCCTTGTCCTAGAAGTGATATCCCAGGTTCCCATGACCATCTGTTTCTCCAGCCTTCATTAACACTTTATCTTAAGGGAGAGAATTAATTACTCAACACCTCTCTCTGAAGCCAACACGGAATTACTTAGTTGCAAAACTAAATGTCTTCCTACTCATGTTCTCTCACCTTTTTCTACCTCACTTCCTGAAGCCAGTCAGACTAATGCAGCATTTGCACAGAGACAGCACACTAGCCAGCCTGACAATACCAAAACCAACTACCATGTAGGCCTGCTGTGCACAAAATCTTACTTCCCAACCTCACTGCTAAGAACTCTTGAAAAATTTACAGCCAATTAAGAGTTGCTAAGAAGAAAAGTGGGGTGGCAGAATGCCCCACTGGCAGGCCAGTTTTCTAAGTCACCTCCTGTTAAGAATTAATTTCTTTCCAGGAAGAGTAGGGTATAGTTCCTTCTGGGAAGTCTGTGCAGTATACTGTAATCCAGATGACGTGGTGACTCTATAATAATTTCCTGCAAGGTAACAAGAAGCATGTGACCTTATGTCAGCATGACAGTTTAAAAAGCTGCATCCATGAGTGATTTGATCAGGTAGTCAACTGAAAAAGATTAACTCACCTATGGGGATGTTTCCTCAGTCCTGTTTGATATTGTACTGCCCTGGAGCACGACTACTGCCTTGGGCAAACAGGCCCAAACACGGATCCCAGGTAACGGTTCAATTCAAAAGAGCCAGATTCAATCACACCCCTAGGGCAAGTATTCTCCAAAATACTTCACTTTAAAAACCACTAATATAGTCATTACTATTAATTTAAGTCCTTGTTCAAAAGATTACCTGCAAGGCAAAGGCCAGATTGATCAAACTAAATGTTTTATTGTTTCACACAAGAAACATTTGCTTTATCTGCTAGGATTCAAAATGATGGGAAGAGGTAAACACATCATTTGTCCTGTACTTCTGCAGTGTTTTCAGAATTTGCACGAGCTAGAGCACTTTAGAAGTACCCCCACCTTCTTTCCATACAAAATTTTACATTACAGTTCGTGTTAGTACTGTAACATATCTAATGGAAAGACTTTCTTTGGCTAGCAGGAAGATTTCAAAGTGTCCTCCTGTGCTGAAACAATTTGATCACAAAAGCACAATTAGAAAGGTAATGGAATTGGTTTAAGAAAAAGGCATTGCTGGCAAGAGGAATGGTATAAGAAGAAATGCAACAAGACAATATTTGCTCCCTTCTGTTCTGTAAACAGACTTTTTCAGTTTGAAGGGACCTACACTGCTCATCTAGTCAAACTGTCTGACCACTTCAGGGTCTGACCATAAGCTACAGCGTGTCATTAACAGCACTGTCCAAATGTCTCTTAAATACCGACAGCCTTGGGGCACCAACCACGTCTCGGGAAGACTGTTCTACTGTTGGACCACTCTCTTGGTAAAGAAATGCTTCCTAATGTCCACTCTAAAGCTCCCCCAGCACAGCTTTGAACCATTAACCATTTCAGAGCCTGAGCCTACAGTGTCTGAAAGTCAGGGGCAACTTCTACCACTTTCAGCAGATGAGCAGTCATGCCCTGAGGCCCTTCAAAACCCCCCCAGGACTAAATCCTAACTCCTACAACTGCGATGTCTTGCTACTGCTTTAGAGTCCACCCTGTTATTGTTAACACCCAAAGAATGAGTCCAAACCCAAACAAGATGAAGTCAAACTCCAGAATCACTTGAAGCTGTCCATGCTGCAGACACCATGCTTCTGACTAGAGACTGGCCCTATTTAAAAGGATATTGAAGCTCTACCTACCACACATTATGTATGCATCCCCTGTGAATTACACATCCATTTTTAACCATACCTTGCAGTAGATCCCTCCCTATTTTCAAGCAGGTTGTACCCAGGAATGCTATAAGCATTCATTTCAGATTTCTAGGCTTCAACCCAGTGAGACCAGAGGCTTCTTATATTGACCTCATTGTCCTTTTTTTCCTCCAACAAGAAGTTAGACAAAGAATTACAGTAACCATCAGCAGCAGATGACTTTTTAAAAGACTCTGTACAAAGAGGAATGTTTTAAAATTACAGGCCAAGACCAACAGGGAGGACTTTAAATCTTCACTTTATGCTGAAGATTAAAGCAAAAACATGTTATGCTGGGAATTCCTGGGTTACTGGTGCAAGAAAGGAACATGCCAAGTTACCAATACTGAAGAACAGTTGCCAAAAGTCTGGATCCAACAGCAGGCTACCATGACACAGAGAAACGCCTTTTCACCATAAAGTAGCTGGAAGCTGGATCAAGTAGTAGCTGACTAGAAAATCAAGGGTCAGAAATCAACCCTGTATTGTAACAGGAGGGCAGAACTAAATTCCCTTAAAAGAAATCTTCTGTCACATTAAGCTCAAAAACATATTCTGTCCTGAACTGAGTACATGCAAAGAGTAAATAAATAACTCCATGAGCATGAGAACAGCTGAAGCTAGGTTGCCAAAACTTTTGTTCCTAATGGTTGATAGACAAACTTTCAAGTAGGAGTCATAACATGTCTGCCCTGCATGGATTCTCTGCCCAAAAAGGAATCAGACTCAGTTGTTTCAAAACTGCAGCTCTGAAATACCTCAGATTTTCTTTGCTTGTTAATTCTTTTATCTGCGGACTGACTGGATTACCTACAACCTAGTATTTCCTACAACCTAACTCTAAATAAGCATGCATACCAGCTCTTTCCTGCATGGATTTTCTGATATCTAGCTTGCCTTAGAGCACCAGACAGGCTCTTAAATGCCTCTTTTCACAAAGAGATCTTGGTTTCTGAGGCTGTGCTTACACTAGCAAGCAGTAGTACATACTAAGAGCAGACCTCCAGAGCAAGACTGAAGATGTACTAACATGCCCACACTATACCTTCCAGAAGACTATTTCAAACTTAGCTCTAGTCCTGCCCACCAGCCAAGTTTAACAAACACCGAGAAACTAGAGTGTATCTTACAGCTCAGTTTTGTCTGGAGAGAACCCCAAATGACAGGCCCCAAACGTACAAGAGGTAAAAAGGGGCAGGTGGCCAACTTGCTGTGGGAAGTATGCTCCAAATGACTCCCAGAAGTAACGTGAGTGCATCTCAAACTTCCCAAACAAAGTCAAATACTTGGGAAAAAAGTTAGTGAGCACATAAGAGCAGCAATCTCAGGTTTTTTAGCCAAATTTAAGGACAGAAGACTTAAAATACAGTTCCCTCAACAACAGTCCTAAGCTAAAGCAAACCCAGCACTAAAAACTAACACCGTAACAAAGAGTTCCTTCTAAAGTTACACCAGAAAGTGCACATGCAAGTACTGAACAGATATGAAAAGTGTAAGTGAAGAGCAAGGGAAAAGACAGATCAGTGAAGTAGCAGGAAATGTTAGAACTTGTTATTTAACTACTTTACAGGAAGTCCTTTCCTATCTAAGTAAACAAGATCTACGGGAAGGGCACAAGTCAGCTTTACAGAACAACTGCCAGACCGATTCTCACTCCAGGTTTTCCCTCTGCTCATTCATCAACCACAGAGAGAGAATTCCATCAACTAAATTAGGCCTTGAGTGTGTTTGAACCGTTACAGTATCAAGATTATGCTGTCAAGCTGTGCACTGGGGCAGGATTTAGGTCTAAGACAGTTAAAACACATGAACCAAGGAAAAACAGCCTACATCCCCAACAAGCTTGTATACTTCCATATACAAGTAGATGCTACCTCAAAGCACCACTCTTGATTACAGCCACTCTTTGAAGTGTCTCACTCAGCCCTAGCAAATGCTGATTAATACCTGCTGCTACACTAAAATCGTACTGGAGTGTTTTTCAAATGTAAGCAAATAGGAACTCTACCTTCAAGCTAAACTTCAACACAGAGGAAAGAGGAAGGCACATCCATCAGAAGCAACAGAAAGTCGCATTCTGTGCAGAGCCAGAGATAAGACTTTTTTCTAAGCTATTTAACAGCACCTTTCCCTGCCTTGTGCCATTAATAATGTCCAGCCCCCTATAATGGTCTGAAGTCACAGAATAGACTGAAAAGTAAACACATAAGGAACTGAGCAATTAGAAAGGCACAAGTATTAACTGAAAGATATTTTACACAGGCATTTAACCATTCCCCATACAGTTCTGTCATCTTGCTCACCTGTAGCATCCTCCCCTCAAGTCCCACCCAAGAAAATCTTGCCACCTAGACATGAGACTATCCATAAAAAGCTGAGACTGAGGATCTTCTCCACCCATATCCTAAGCAAAGATACTTTCTGTCCTCTGACATTCTTCCAGTTAAATCTTCTTATTGGAAGAGGCACAAGAGATTTGCTGACCTCTGCAGAAGTACCATATTTGGGAAGCAAGCCAGCATTAACACCTCACTGGCATCATCAATTTGATGGCCTCAATGCAGAGGACCAACGAGCAACAATCTCACCAACAGCAGAGCTGATAAAACTCTTATTTGACTGGAGTAAAACACAGCCCTTCCCAACCACTCCCTGATGCAGCACAGGGTATGACAACTTGACATACTAAACTCCTTCTTAAGGTCATTAATGGCACCCCTGTCATATTGGGCGTGGAAGGAACTCCAGGGCACTTGAACTGTAGCAATGACTAGTGTACATAATCCAACAGTTGCATCCATTCATCCTGTAAAATAAACATTTGACAACACTTTGTTGAACCTTTTAGGCAAGAAAACCTTAAGGTGGCAACTTCTTCATAGAGAAAACTTATTTTGCCAGAATAAATAAAAGCAGCAAGCAGTCACACTCTGTCTTTAGTTGTTCAAAGCAAGTAAAATCCAGGATGAAATCTGAGCACTGCCTTTCTCTATGATAGTAAGATCATCAGCACCACTTGCAACCGTGAGGTCATCTGACCGGTCATATAATTAGTCACCTCCAGCAGCACTGTCACACTGCCAGACATTAGCATAGTCATTCAAAGGGTCTTCCACTGATTTGCAATTGGATTAGCAAGAACTAAACAGATTACCAAGTCAAGTACCGGGATGACATAAGTTTAATCAAAAGCTAAGAGGCTTCGGCAGATGACCAAAATTCATCATAACACAACACAAGCAGTATTCCAGCATAGGGAGCCAGCAGGACCAGGTGCACTGCTGTGGTGGAACACTGTCACTCCCCGGAGTCACAACAAAATCCAGCTTTACTCAGAAACCGTGCTCTGCCACCATTGCCACAGTGACAGTACAGAGATAAGTAAACACTAAATCATGGGCTTAACGTAAATCACGTCTTGATAAGAAATCTTGGAAGACAGAAAAGCACTCTTGCAAAGTGGTAAAGATATTCTTCTCCACCCTATTCTTGCAGAAAAACTTTTAGACAATTCCGAGCTAGCTGCTCAAATACACCTGAGTCCAGCTGTGCTGCTGACACACAAAAGCCGCAGCCACGCCTAACACCAAATGTGCCACCTAAGTGTTCTGGGGGGTTGTAACACCCTAAAGTGAGCAGCAGGGTAGGCAACACAAACACTAATTATGATCTGTACAAATGGGAAAGCAGGTATTTAAAAGCAGAGGCACATCAAAAACAAGAAGAGAGTAGACAACATTCATTAGGAAAGTTGCTGAAATCTTGGCTTTCATCAGAAATTTTTCATATTCAGGGTGCAGGTCATTCAGTTCAAAAATGAGAAACAGGTCTCTGGCAGCAACTCTATGCTTATTTTCAAGAAGGTCAGGTTATTTTTCTCTGGAGTGTATGATATATGACCTCCCTCTCTATCTGTGTTACTAAAAGACTTGCAAGGATCAAGCCTGAACATTGAGTAGTTCTGAAAGAAGGCAGCAGGAAGACAAAATGAGAGGGGGAAAAAAGGAGATTCCTTTTGACTTTTACAATTGGTTTGGGGGCCTTCTACTTCTTCAAGGCTGAGGCACTCAAAAGCCAACCCTCCTAGCTCTTCTACTGAAAAACAAAACTTCTTCCAGAAAACATCCTAGATGGCAAAACCAAACCCACTCTTGATCAGTTCTAATAGCCTCATGCAGAGATCCAAGTCATGCTTGCAAGGCTTGATGCTTTTGTTCTTCAAAAGCCTTTCAACACAAGTTACTATAGGGCAACAGGTTACAGAAGTCCCAGTCAAGCATTCATTTACTCAATAGAGAGTAATTGGAGACGAGTTACCAGTGAAGGAGGTAAGTCTGTCTTTGCTGTAGGATAAAAGCATGCAAGTGAGCTGCTGGCACAAGCCTAGTGCACTGCAGACAGCTCACAGTACCTTATCTCCAGTCATTTGTGACTCCATACCCTCATTTATTGCAAAAAAAGAGAGCTCACAGCTTTACATTCTGCTACAGAAGGCAGAAAGACTCCCATCTCAAGTGTATCAGAATTACTGGTATAGGCAGAGTTCAGCTGTTTCGAGACGTATCACAGAAAAACCTTAGTAAATGCCTTGCCACCTGTGAACTCTTCAAATTACAAAATGTGTCTGACAACAAAAGCAGTTATCCTAAGTTATAAAATTGGTTTGGTTTTTTTCCTCTGATGCTGGATTTGCTTACTTAACTCTTAATAAAATACCTAATGTAGTATCTACTTAAGAAAACCAAAGACAACTTCCACTGTGCAAATGGATAATCTACCTTGATGTATATGTATCCTTTAGAACTCCTTTCCTAAAATATATCTTCCCTGGTTCATATCCTAGGCTGACTCTCTTGCATTTCTCCCTCACTTAAAAGCCAGTTCAAGAACAACAACTTTTAGAATGTTCAAGTAAAACCACTTAGATTAAAACCACAAAGATTATTGATTTCATTAAAAAAAAAAAATCTTCAAGGCAAGTTTGATCCCACAGCCACCATGAACAACCAGAGAGAGTTAGACAGGCAGAGGGGGGTGGTATTTATAGCAGCTTCAGAGCACAAGGCTTCAGGAGCTGTGTACATGCCAGAACTGTCGACCATTTCTCCAATAGGTGACACCACTCCATTGCTATGTATGCGGCTCCTCCTACAGTGGGGCTTGAGGGAGGCACAGTCAAGAGAGCTAATTCACTACCAAATTCCTTAAATGAAAGGGAAATATTGCTGTTCTATATAAAGTTAAATGGCCCTGCCTCTTAAGTACTTGTCTGAGGCTTAAGGTTAGACAGCTGTTCTGAACACTACTCCATCAGTTAGCAAATCATATATACATTCAGAAATTATTTCAGATGCTTACCTGGACTTGCTGGGGTTGCTGAACCTGTATCTGCTGCTCTGGCTGAGTTTGCTGCTGGATACTGGTTGTCACAGGACAAGCAAGTTCAAGCAAAGACCCAGCCACCTCTGTGCTGTCCGTGTAAATGCAGTTACCACCCTGCTGATACACCATTGTGGTGGTGGCTGTCTGCTGAAACTCCTGCAGAGCTTCTGGCCCCTTGGAAGCAAGGGAGTCCAGAAACTCCTTCATCCTGTGCTGGGGGATCGTTCGTGCCTTCACACGGATGTATTCTTCAAAGGAAATGGTGTTCTCCAGAGAATTATTCATATTGCAAGGTCCTCAGGGTTCCTTAAGGAAAGAGAAAGTAAAAATCTTAACTACAGCACTCCCTTGATGCAAGGATATTCTTAACTCCCGTAACTAATTTCTCATATCAAGTACTGTATGAAAACTGACAAACATGCACAGCCAGATGCCCTAGACAGATGCTTTAGTTTTATAAGGCATCTTGTGCTACTACACATTTCTCAGATTAATCCTTGGCAGCTCAGGGGAGTCTGAATGATACCCAGGTGTGACTGTGGAACTACTCCCAGAGCTCACTGGCATGTAAACTCTCCTAGCTCTGTACTTCACCCAGAACAGGCAAGTCCTGTACCAGATGAATCCAGTCATATGTTCCATTTGTTTGCAGCATGCACTGTTAGTGAGAGAGGCTCTGAAATCAATATCTGCAGCCCTGGCTTTGCAGCCGCAGAGGTGGAGAACTGAGCAGTGTGTTCTATCAGGCCGTGCAGTTCTATTCTAGGCAGCTAATGGGAAGCACAACGGAAGAGCAACAGATGCAGCATTCAGCCCATTGCTATTAGAACTAGGATAGCTTTATCGATTTAAACATAGCAAGCAAAAGGAGAGCACTGGAATCAAGAGACTTCCTCAAACAGGGAACTACACACAAGGAGAAGCCGAGCTCTGGAAATGACAAAGGCAACAGCAGCATCAATTCTTGATCTCCTTTTAATACAGGAAGAGGTTAACATGAAACATGCCATGTGTAAAGACAAAAGAAAGAGAAAAAGTCAGATGACCAGGGAGGAAGTGAAAGCAAAGAAAAAAACCACCACCACCAGAGATGACTCCACCTGAGAACGTCAGACAGCTCTAGGGTACACTCTGACAGTATTCTTCTCTTATTGACTTATCTTGTTTAAACCCACAAACTGTTTTTGCAGTGAGTATACTGGTTGTTTCTAAGGCACTAATTAGCCTTGACAAAGCATAAATACATTCAAGCTATAACACCACCAGATACTGAGACAATTTTGAAAAGATGTGAAACAACAGAAGATTAGGACTAGAAGAGGTGATTCAGCACTACTAGATCAAGCTGCATAAAGGAGAAACAGTCAGACATCACTATGTACATCATGACTGTAGTTCTAAAGACAACAGGTACAAAACCAGAACTTTACGTATCCTTTTACCATGATTTAACAAAGTAGAACTGAGACAGGGATATGTGGATCAGCATAAGACTGCCAAAGCCTGCCTGTGTGAAAATGGGAGTTAACTCTAGGCTTTCACTGGCACTCAAGCACACTGAACAAGTCCAGCCGCACTTATCATCAAAACTTGGGAGAACTGGAGCAAACACTAACCCCTCTTCACTGTTACGTTACAGCAGTCCAAACACACAGTCTTTGTTTACATGGAGGTTCATGGCTAGTGCATTGGACCAGGCTCACAGGAGAAAAAAAAAAGAATATCAAAGGTAAGGGGAATGCACATGAGGCAACTTGAGCTCTATCTATGGTTTCTGAAATCCTTAAGATACATTTGTTGCTGTATGAGTTTTCTACAGAAGACATTCTTAAAATATGCAGCAATGTGCAGTAAAAACCATCAGATATGGTGTTCACATTGCAAAGCCAACAGCTCTGTAAATATCAGCATACAGAAGCCCCTGTAGAGCCCACATCTGGACAGAAAAAACATTCTGCCTTTCAGAGACACCAATCTTGACATTTTCAAGCCAGCTCCAGAGGATAGAGCCAATAAGACTACTCACTCCTCCAGGAGCCACCCAAGTGTACTCTACACCTCTATAGCACACATTACTAACCCTCTCCCAGGTGACCATATGCCCAAGGTGAAATAAAGGGAGAACAACCATGTTAATGCATCCATAGGGACTCAGACAAGACCCACACCGGGCACACTCAAATGTGTTTTCCATCTAACTGGATGATGCTCCATTATATACTCTGAGGTTGGAAAACAGATTTTGAGCAATTAACCTGTCCCAGTCTTCTACTTGGAACTCACAAGTATTTGACTTCAATACTACAGCAAGGCTTTCAGAAGATCATCATTTTCCATGTCCACCCTGAGGTGCAGTAGCAAATACAGCTTTGAGAGATAAGACTCTTCTGAAGAATAAGCCTCAAGGATGCCACGCTGGGATCCTAGACATGAATGCCACAGATGTTCTTTGACAGCAGGATCCCAGACACAAGTGGCACAGATGTTCTTTGGCAGCCGGCTGCTGCTGAATCGGACAGGCTCACCTCTCCCAGGTTCTCCCTTCCTGCTCCTGCACTGTTTTTCATTATATTGTAACAACTCAGAGAACAGCTATCCACCTTCTGGTAATCTTGTCAAAGGAGAGAGTGGGGAGGTCAGCAGGGCTGCTGTTTCCAATGGCAGCTGTTAGCCCTCACTTCTACTTTTGAAACTCCAACCCTTCTTTCACAAGCTGCTCAAAGGTACATAATTCTCCTGCATAAGAGACCAGAAGCCAAAAGAAACCCAGAAGCATAAGCAGCAGAGGTCCACCACCAAATCCTCTTCTGACCACCAGGAAGCAGATCAAAGCAAGCATTAATTTCTTAAATGCAAATCCTTGACCCTGGCTCAGTTGGTCCATTTTAATTAGTTCTTGTTAGCCTCAAAATCAAGAGCCTACTAGGCTAGTCCTCCCCTACTAGTCAATCTTCTTCTCTCACAAGCTGTCAGAAGAAATCTCTTTCCTTTCTTCTACCACAGAAAAAAAATTCCTTTACATTTTCTTTAAGTTACTACACTGAGAGCCACCAATCCGAGCCCCTGCAGTATTCCAAGTCCCAGGCATGGGCCTGAGCCCCATCATGCCACGAGGCATCTGTTCTTGTCCCAGGAGAGCAGCAAGATCTTCCTTGGGTTTTCTCTACAGCTGCAGCTACAAACCCTGTAGGTAAGTGTCTTCCTGAGTCACTCATGTCAGTTTTAAGGCTGCTCGGGATTATTTAACTAAAAGCACTGAACTACTCAAAACTACTTCACAAGACCCGATGCAGCAGTGGAGGTACCAGGTCCAGAGGAAGATTCAGGAAAATAATGCTGCACTCCAGAAATTTTACTTATTAAAACTAAACCAGCCTGCATTTACGACAGAAAACATCTGTAAGGCTCTAGTGTGCATTCAACAGGCTTTTGTAGGGTAACATATAGAGCTCACGCCTGCAGTCACTTTTACTGTTAGTTATTAAAACACACTAATTTGTGCATTCCATTTATCCCACAGACACGCACTGGAAACTGCAAACACCCACCCTCACTGGATCTCAGCAACATGTATTTAATTCTGCATTTTAAAATAGAAGAGATCATCCAGACAATAAGTTTCTCCAATAAAGGAAGGTAACTCCTCTCTGTCAGCATAACTGCATCTTTTTCAGGAAGTAAGTTCAAGAAATTCTTTGAAGATTATGAGCACATACGGTTAGTTGATAAAACTTAGACTGAGGTTACTGAAAACACACACACAACTTGCAGCATGTGGACAATCTGGACTCACCAGTCACCATGTTGCATGTATTTCTGCTGCTCTTGTCCTGAGCTCTTAGACTTGTAACGTTCTGGAGAAGACAGAACAAAGAAGCCCTTTCCATCCCCAATTCCTCTTTCTTTATTAAGCCATTTTATTTTTAATATGTATTCCATTAAGAAGAAAAAATATCAGGAAACAAAGATATGATCATCCACGCAGCTAGCAGCTCCTACTGAGAAATTGCAAGATGCCCAATTTCTAACCATCGTACCCCTCAGCCTGGTGTTACTGGGAACCACTGTGAGCACATCTGTCACAGAGGGCCGCGCGGCGACAGGCGCGGCACGGTCGGTAACACCGGAGTTACTGGCAGATAGAACTTAGAACAAGGCAGCAGCAGCAGTGACCGTATACAGAGCCCCCCCACGCCCGCCGCTCCCCCCGCAGGTATTCCCGCTGTTGCCCCGAGGGACAGCCGGGAACGCTACGGGCCGCTCGGCCACCCAGCCAAGAGGAGGCGAAGCTCCGTATTTAGGCCCTGAAACCGTCGGCTGCAGCTCAGCCGCTGTCCTGCCCGAGCGGGGACGCGGAGCCCGCGGGGCTTCCCCCGCCCGCGAGGACCCGGCACTGCCCCAGCCGCTCCCGCCGCCTTTGTTTCCCGGCGGGGCGGCCGGGCCGGGCCCGCGGGCGGCGCCGCGACACCGCCTCCCCCGCCCCCCCGGCAGGAGCCATGTCGGGGGCTCCGCGAGGACGGAGCCGCCGAGGGCCGCGCACAGGCCGCGCCTTCCGGTGCCTCGCTCGCTGGGTGGGGGGGGGCGACGAGAACGCGCCCGGTGCATGGGGGGGGAAGAGCGGGGGGCGCGCCCGCGCGGGCCAGGAAAGCGCGCGCGCGGCAGGCGGGGCCGCCCCCTCCCCCTCCCCGCCGGGCCCGCGCCGCCCCCGGAACCGCCGCCACCTCCTCCCGCACCCGAAGAGAGGCCTCACCCGGCCCCGCCGCCGCCGCGCACTACCCCGGCCCGCCGGCCCGGCTGCGCCGCGGAGTAACCCGGCCCCGCCTCACCCCGGCCCCGTCGCCGCCGCCGCCTCGGCCCCGAGTCTTTTCCCCTCACAGCTCCCTGGGCGCCATCTTACATTCAACCCCCCGCAGCCAATCAGCGCGCTGCCCCAGCCTCGCGAGAGCGCGGCACCCAAGCCCCGCGAGAGCTCAGCCCCTAGGCCCGCCCCGCGCCTTAAAGGGGCCTGGCCGCGGCGGGGTGCGGCGAAGGTGCGGCCGCTGGGGGGCGCCCTATGCGGGGGGGCGCGCGGCCGCGGGGACGCGCAGGACGCGGTGGGGACACGTGGGAGCAGGGACAGAGCGCGGGCAGGCGGGGTACCCGGGACGCCACCAGCACCGCGTGGTCGTGGGGCGACGCTAGCCGCGGGGCTCCACGCGGCCGCCCCACTTCTTCGCGGCATGCTGGTGCGGCCCGGCCCCGATCCCCGCGCAGCAGCCGGGGTGAAGACTCCGCGTCGCGCCCGTGGGCGGCCAAACCCGGGTGCAGGGGCTCCCCGGGAAAGGCGCTGAGGCCTGCACGGCCTGTACCGGCGGGGCTGCGCCCTGCCCCTGCTCCGGGCAGTACCGCGGGGCGAAGTGCCTCCATGGAGGCGGAGGATGCTCCGCGCCATGAGACCGTGCCGGGGCTGCTTTAACGTGCCCATGTGCTCGGCGCGGCCTCCCCAGCCTCGGCCCCGCTTAAGGTGGCCCGTGGGGCTGGGCAGGGTCTCTCCCCACCGACTTCAGGTCCAGGGGCACGGACACGGGGCTCAGGGCACGGGATGCACGCCAGTTCCGGGGGGACACCCCCCAGATCCCCAGCCCGGGGCCGAGCAGGGACCACCCCAGTCGAGTCCACCTTAAGGGGGGAGGGCGCTCGGGCGGTGTTTGTACACAGTGTGCACACCCTGCTTGCACCTTGTCTGCACCCCCTGTGCCCTGCCTGCACCCTCCCGCACTTCCCTGGCTTGCCTGCACCCTGCTTACACCCCCCACGTGACACTTCCCCCTTCCACCCCCACACCCTTGCCCCCTGCCCAACCTTATGGTGCTGGCCGGGGTCACACTAGTGCTACACAGCAGATAGGAGCAGACTCCCTGCCCCCCGAACAAGAGAGACACCCCCCACATCACACTCCGCCAACCCAAGGCTCATCAGGGGGACAAAGAGGCCACCACCCGCACCCCAGCACCCCAAGACTGAGCAGGAGAACAGGAGGCAGTGACAGTGCAGTGACAGGGCTGGGATCTCCATTTATTGAGGCGATGCTGTGGGGCACCCCAGGGGGCTGCACCAAGGCACGGTGGCACTGGGGGTGTGCAAGGACCCCCGAGGAAGCAACACCACAGTGGTGTAGCAGCAGCGGATCCCTCAGGCCTTGCCAGGGTCCTCCTTCAGCGTCACCGTCCGGTTGAACACCATCTGGGGAGAAACAGAGGGTCTGCTCAGAGCCCCACGGCAGGCAAGAGGTGCTGCACAAGTGGGTGGGGGCTGCCCCACTGCCCCCATCCCCAGGCTCACCTTCCCCGCCTCACTGTCAGGATCCACAGAGAAGTAGCCCAGGCGCTCAAACTGGAACTTGTCAAAGGGTCGGGCGGAGTGGACAGAGCTGTCGACCAGGGCATTGTGCACCACACGCAGGGAGTCCTGGCAGGGGGAGACAGCTCAGTCAGCACCCTGACCCTTCTGTCGTCTCCACAGCCCTGCTCCCCCCAGAGACACAGTGAGGCCTCGCCCTGAGAGGGGTAGGGTGTATGTGGAAGTGGGTGCCTTAGGACTGGGTGCAGGAGGTCCCCACTTTCACCCCAGGCCCATAACCCTAGCTGCTGCCACTACTCACAGGGTTGAGGTCACTGAGAAAGCCACCAGGCACCTCCGATGGGTCCTCAGGATTTTTGTGCAAAAACCTGCCATGAAACAGAGTCTTATCCCAAAGCTGCCAGATGAGGGGACATGGTGCCACTCATGGGACCCCGGAGCATCATCCTTCCCACCAAAGGGCCAGGCAGACCCCAGGAAGGCCAGCTGGTGTACAGCTGTGCTGTTGGTCCAGCATTGCTGACCTTGTGCCAGCCTCCGTTGGCAGCCAGGTACTCACAGCCGCTCGTAGAGCCGCACTTCACATGCCAGCGGCTCTGACACCCAGTGGATGAAAGCTTTGGGCTTTTCTGCCATGTCCGACTTGGTGCAGGTCACTTCCAGCTCAATGATGCGCCCACTGATGTCCTGAGGGAGAGGAGATGAGCTAAGCTGCCAGGCAGCAGCTCCATCCCATACGGCAAGCGCAGGGCTGAACCCCCAGTCCCACAACTTGGGGGCACCTTGTCCCCCACTGTGAGGCACAGGGCTGGCAGAGAGCAGCCACACAGGCAGCCTGGGCCCTCACTGTGTCCAGAGTGCCCAGCACAAGATGATCATCGCTCCCCTTCCCTGCTGAGGCATGTCCATGTCCTGACAATCCACAGCCCAACCTCATGTCACTAGTGCCCACAGCCACGCACCTTGATGACATTCTGGACGGTGATGACATAGCCAGCATGCCGCAGCCCCACTGGCTGCCCGGGGGCCAAGCGCTTGTAGCCCTTGTCTGCCTCCTGTAAGAGAGTTCATGGCTGCATGCAGAGTTCAGCATGGGCATCAGGTCCCCCCTCCAGCATGCCTCTCTGTCCCCACTCCTGCCATCCCAGGGATGAGCGACCCCAGGGCTGTTCGATCTCCCATGTTGCTATGGGACGTTCCCATGGACAAGCTGGGTTGGGCACCATTTGTTGGACATGTCCTGGCCAGGCTGAGGGCAGCATTTGCCCAGTGCCCATCAGAGCTGCTGGCACATTTGGGAGTCACAGTCAGGTGCTCAACACCTGCCTGGGATCTCTGTGGGCAGCACCTACACCACTTTCAGTGCTGCCAGGCTCCTGCTGCACAAGCTATAGCTCCAGGAGTGAGGGCAGGATGGTCCAGTGGGCCTGGCTCACCTCCCTGAAGTCTGTCTCCTCAATGTAGATTGTCTGGTGGAAGGGCACTTTGTGAAAACCACGGCTCTCATCAGCTGGAAAGTTGGGCACAAGGACCTCCAGTGCCTGGGGAGAAAGAGGGAGTGAATGCTGATCTCAAGGAACCCCACTCCCACCACAGCCCATGGCAGTCTCACCTTTGGGGCAGGGAAGTTGGTGATGGTGACCTTGAGGGGCTCCAGAACAGCCATGGCACGGGGGGCCTGCTCATTCAGCACCTCCCGTGCACACGCCTCCAGTAGATGTGGCTCCATTGTCGCCTGGGCTACTGTCACACCAACCTGAGGGACAGCCTCCCGTCACCATGCTGGCCAGGGGATGCATCCACCCACGCTGTCCCATCCTGTCCGAGATGCCTACCCGTGCACAAAAGTTGTTGATGGCCTCAGGGGGGAAGCCTCGCCGGCGCAGGGCTGTCAGCGTGAAGAGCCGCGGGTCATCCCAGTCCCTGACAAAACACTGGTGTGACAACCAGGCATGCCCTGGGTGAGCCCCATCCTGGCTGCTGGCCCTGCTCCTACCTCACAGCACCTGTCTCCACCAACCGGATGATCTTTCTCTTGGAGACGACGGTGTAGAGCAGGTTCAGGCGCCCATATTCCCACTGCACAGGGCAGTAAACATCCAGCGCGTTGCACAGCCAGAAGTAGGAGGAGCGCCTGCAGGGGAGGTGAAGGCAGAGCCCAGCTCAGCCGCACAGACACGCTGTGCCCCGCTCTGGCAGCCAGCAGGATGCAGCCAGCTGCTCCCAGGTCTAGCTCATGCTGTGCATGGTGCTCACCTGGCCTGGAACTCCTTGGTGCAGAGGGAGTGCGTGATGTGCTCAATGGAGTCGCAGAGGCAGTGTGTGTAGTCATACGTGGGGTAGATGCACCTGCAGGGCAGGCACAGTCAGTCCAGGACAGAGCACAGTGCTGCTCTGCTCCCTACACCTCCCCACTCCCAAGAAACCCAGACCCCCCCCACCACATGTGCCAGGACATGGCAGGCCCTCCCTACCACTTGTCCCCAGTGCGGTGGTGTGGAGTGAACTTGACGCGGTAGGCAACGGGATCCATCTTCCCATCCTCCATCACCAGCTTCATCCTCAGTGTGGCTTCCCCCTCCCCAAACTTGCCCTTTCGCATGTCCTGTGGAGATGGAGGAAGCTGTCAGCTGAGCCACAGATCCAGACCCCACAGGCATGCAGCACCTGTCCCAGCCAGGAGTACCTCAAAGAGCAGGAGAGACTCCTCCACAGGCCGGTCCCGCCATGGTGAGGGCGGTGGGTTGTGGCCCTTGATCTCCTCAACCCTCTGATGGCAGACGTACGCCTGACCCCTACAGAGGGGAAATGCCATCACCAGACATGAGTGGTCATCCCCTGGGCAAGGGGGAGCCCCAGCCATGGCACAGGACGTCAACACCACCCCAGCACATCACTACTGCCCTGCATGCTCACCTGCGGATGAGCTCCAGGGCCCAGGCGTAGAGCTGGTCAAAGTAATCTGACGCGTGTGTCACTGCATAGGGCTGGTAGCCTGTGGGGATGGGTGAAATGGAACAGGTTGGAGGAACCCCAAAGGCCCAGCAACAAGACTTGCATGCAGGGGTGTCCCTGGCACCTGGTTTGATCCTGCCCTCCCCATCCCGAGCCATACCCAGCCACTCCACCATCTCCCGGATGGCTGTGAAGTACTTCTCCTCCTCTTTCTCAGGGTTGGTGTCATCATAGCGCAGGAAGCACACGCCACCATTGGCCTGGGGATGAGGAATAGTGAGCAGTTGCTCCCTGAGGGACCACAGGGCCAGGCCAGTGGCCAAGCAGCAGGGGAAGGCAGAGGCCAGGGCAGCTTGGTGCTTTTTACCTTGGCATAGCCAAAGTTGAAGTTGATGGCCTTGGCATGGCCTATGTGCAATATCCCGTTAGGCTCAGGAGGGAACCGTGTCCGTACCTGCAAGGAGAAAGGGGACACCTCTGTCCTTCAGCAGGAGACTCTTACCTTCCCTGACAGCACTGGCACTGACGTGAGCCCATTCCAATCCTGCAGAGCACCCCATGCCATGTGCGTGCTGCCTCTGGCTGTGCCCCCTGTGAGCTGTGTGTTCCCCACCCACCCCAGCTGTGTCACCCCCACAGGAAATCGGTAGGCTGGGGGACATGGCCTCACCTGCCCACCCGTGATTGCCAGGTGCTGCTTCAGTAGGGCCATAGTGTTGGGTGTCACCACGTAGCCCTCAGTCTTGTAGTTCTCTCCTGTAGGCAGAGGATGCTCAGGGCTGCAGCACTGCCCTAACCATGCCAAGCCCAGCAGCCAGGGGGGAAGGACACAGGACCTGTCCTGTCCTCTGCAGCACAGAGCGCTGGGGCCGGGCACAGAGTCGGTGGAGGTGCTCCACACATGGCAGTGGCTCCTTGCACTCACCCGGCTTGTGGAACTTCAGGGCTTCTCCCCTCAGCTGCTCCAGCAGTGACTGTGTCTCTGTGCCCATGTCACCTGCAGGGAGATGGGGCTGAGCTCCCTGACTGCAGCTCCCAGGGCCCAGCTCAGAAGCAGGTCCCAGCAAGAACTAAAGGGCTTGGGAAGAGGACATTCTCTTACCATTCTCCACCACAGCCACCTTCTGCTTCTCCACCGGGGCCAGCCGGGCCTTTGCCGCCTGCAGAGACCAGCACAGCATGCTGAGTGCCCAGCTGCAGCACATACCTTCCCCTCCTGGCCCAGCCTGCTGTCCCCAGCGCTCCCTCACACCTGTGCCCATGATGGCAGCTCAGCCCAGAGCAGATATTTGGGATCCTGCCTGGACACTTTGCAGGCAAATACCATCCAAGTCTCCGGCCTCCCCTTCTCCTCACCTTTGGCTTCTTTTCCAAGTCAGCTTCTGTCTTTGGTCCAAGCAAATGCAGCACCTGGAGAAGAGTGACACAGTCAGGAGTCAAAAAGGCTCCCAGTGTCCTAAGGCCTGGAGATGCCCTGTCCAGCTGTCACTCTCCTCACCCTGCCTGCACCCAGCTGGGGCAGGCTGTCCCTAGTGCTGGGCCCTCCAGAGGAAAGGCTGGCAGGTCCCACACCAGTCACAGCACCCCCAGGGGACCACAGCCGCACCTGACCAGTGCCCTCGCACCCACCTGCAGGTCCACCTCGTTCTTGATGGTCTTCCCGTCCGCCCACCGCAGCCGGTTCCGCGCTTCCCCTGCAGACAGGGCACCCCGCGGGCAAGGGGCAGGGCCCAGCCCGGGGGGAGCTTCAGCTGAGGCCACTGAGGCAGAACGCCACAGCCTTTGCCCCAGGGCTGTCCCTATTGCTGGGCACGAAGGCCCTGCCCACACAGGGGATCTGGCAGGACAATGTCTCTCCATGGCAAAGGGTTGGCTGTCAGGATTCAGGGGAGCAGGCAGTGGCACTGGCAGTCAGGCAAAGGGACATGACAGCCACCAGCGCCAGGCAGGGGCTGCCCCGCTGTCTCCACTCACCCATCAGCAGCCCCATGTTGAAGTGGTAGCGCTCTGCCAGCAGCTCTGCTCGGTGCTTGCTGATCACAGCCTCCACCTGGGAGCAGGACAGGGACACTGCAGTGAGCGAGGCAGGCGGGAGCACGGCAGGAGCGAGCTCAGTGTCCCCTTTGCTGTCTCCACGGGGTCACAGCCCCACTCACCGCTTCCTCGATCTGCTCAGGGGTGATGCAGACACCCACACCGCAGGCCCGCTCAAAGTCTGCCACATCCAGGGGCTCCAGAGGATGGCTCCTCACGTACTCCAGGGCAGCTGTGGACAGAGCACGGATGAAGAGCGGCGCTCCCGGGGCCGTGGCCGGGCGGGGGCCGGGGCCATACGGTACCACTGAGCTGCAGGTCGGTGAGGATCTGCCTGCGAGCGATGTAGTCAACGAGGAAGCTGAGATGCTTCGGGTCTTTGAGGCGGGCGGCCGTGTTGTACAGAAGCGTCCCAGTGGCTTTGTCCAGCGCCGGGCCCAGCGCGCTCCGAGCCTGCCGCCGCCCCGGGAAGCGTCAGGGCAGGAGCGGGGCCCGAGCCGCGGCGAACCAGCGGCACCGGGGGCCGGAGCGGGGCAAGGGAATGCCGAGGGCCGAGGCCGCTCGGCGGGGTCGGGAGGAGGCGAGGCCGGAGGGGGTCCCGGGAAGGCTGGGGTCGCGGAGGTGGCATGCCGAGAGATCGGAGACCGGTCTCTCACGGCACGGAAACCACCGTGCTGATGTACCGGCGTGACACCGGAGATCGCGGTACCGCGTCCCGGGGGTGACACCGCGTACCAGTGTACCAGGTACGGGGGTGCCGGGATAGCGAGTCCCCAGGGTGGCCGGGTCCCGAGGTGACATCGGGGTATGGGGTACTGGGGATCGAGGTGCGGGGACCAGGGTGCGCGCCCGCGGAGGACGCACCTGCAGTACGGCCCGGCGCAGCAGCGCGCTGAGCGCTCCGTTGCGCAGCGTCTCGCGTGCCTTGGCTTCACTGAGGCCGATGCCGGTGAACAGCCCCAGCGCCTCCTCCACCTCCTCCGCCGCCATCGCTGCCGTCGCCGCCATGCTGCCGCCTCCGCCACAGCCTGCCCGGGGGCGGGGCCTTGCCCAGCCAATCCACAGTGAGAGCTGTCCTCCTCGGCCAATGGGAGGGGGGAACTGGAGCCGGCCGGGCCAATGGGCGCGCGGGAGGCGGGCTCAACGCGCGGGTGGTTGCATCATTTAAAGGGACCGGCGGCGGCGGCGGCCACGTGGGGGGCGTGGCTGGAGGCGGGTCCGGGGGCGGAGCACGTGCCAGATCCCGCCCCCGGTGCCCCCTCTCCCGGCGCTTTGTGTCCCCCGCCGGTGCCCGCACCTCCGCTGTGCCCTATGTGTCTCCGCCTGCCCCGATGGCCCCGGGCACGGGCCTGCGACGAGCCCGTGGGGACCCACATGTCCAAGGGGCGGGGGTGGGGGGTGGGTCACGGTGGCGGCCCCAGCCCGGTTTATGAGGAGCCAGGACGGCTCGGCTTCCCCGGATCGTGCGTGCTCCCTTGGCCCCGCCAGCCCAGTGACCGTCCGCTTCCCTCCTCCCGTGTCCCCCCAGCTGCCCTGGTACACCCCTAATCCCGGTGTCCCCAGGCTTCCCCAGGCCCGTGGAACATTGGCTGCCGCAGCCCAGTGTCCTCCTGCTCCCCTCGTCTAATGTCTTGTCCAGTCTGGTGCCCCCAGCCCTCCCCTGTGCCCCCCCAGCTCCTGCACCCTGGTATTCTCTGGCACTTCCGGCCCGGTGCCCCCCCAGGCCGATGTCCCCCCGCACAGCCCGGTGTCCTCCACAACCCCACGTTTCCTCCCTCAGCCCGGGAGTTCCCCCCCAGGCCGATGTTCCCCCCAGCCCGGTATCTCCTCCTAGCCCAGTGCCCCCCAAGCCCGTCGCCCCAGCCATCCTACTCCCACCTCAGCCCGAGCAGCAGCAGAGTCGAGTGGTTGGGGAGCGGGGTTTATTGGAAATACCGGGTGGGAGGAGGCACCGGCAGGTCCCGCCAGCCAGAGCCACTGGACACAAGCAGTCAAGGCAGAACCTGGCTCCTCCATGGGTGGGTGCTGGAGTCAACGCTGGTATCCCAGTGGGTCCCACACCACGGAGGGGACAGCCATTGCTTGGCACCGGCACAGAGCTATAGCTCCATCCTGGTGCCAGGCACTGTGTCTGTCCCCTTGGTGGCTGCCTGCTCCCTGCCTGTGGCTGGCAGTGGCTTCAGACTATAGCGGGCACTGACATTGGTACCCGAGACGCTGCGGTACTCGCCCATCTCCGTCCGAACGTTCTCGTTCTGGGTGATGGTGAGCAGGACCGGCACGGAGAGAGTCACCTCCTTCCGCAGGACTTGGATGCTGAGCGCTGTGCGGGGGGGAATCTTCGCCGGCAGCTGCACCTCCACACGCTGCCGGCGAGTGCTGGTTTCGCTGCGCCCTTTCTGCACCGTGAACATGTTGGACGCTTCCACGGTCAGCGTGAAGGAGAGCCCAGCTTTGAGGCTGGTGGCATTGCTGAAGTGGAAGCTCTGCCAGAGTGTGGTGCCGTACTCCCGGCTGCTGCTGGCCGCCAGCGCCTGCTCCGACTCCGTCTCGTTCACCCCCTCAATCTCATCCACCAGCACCTCCCGCTCCTCCTCCACCCGCTTCTGCTCCCAGAGGAGACGTGCTGAGACCAGGGGCCTCCCGGGCCGTAGCGGGCGCAGGTGCGACAGCCGAGACTGAAAGTTCAGCTCCAGTTTGTAATCAGCGAGATGTTCGCCGGGCCATGCCAGGCAGTGCCAGCCGCCCCGGCTGGGGTGCTGGTAGAGCAGCCAGACGCCTCGCTGCACCACGTGGGAAGCCACCCGGTCGTTGAAGTACCCGTACGCCAAGTTGGTCTCCTCTGTCACCACCTTGCAGGCACCTTGGAAATTGGGGTGCTCGTAGAGGGTGATCTGGGGGTCCCCCAGGTCATGGTGCACGAGGCGCAGTGCCGAGAAGCTGTTGGGCCGATCCACGGTGGGGTACTCGCCCTCCTCGAAGGCGTGTGACTCCCCCTCGTATTTAGGGTCCGTGTAGGCAATCCATGGCTGCCCCTCCACCTTCAGGGAGGCGATGCAGTTCCCAAAATCCAGCTCATGCAGGTCAGGCACGTCGCAGGTGAACTCTCGGCTCAGCCCCTCAAAGTTGGCACGCTCATACACCGTGATCCGGTTCATGGTGCTGCGGGCGCCTGCCCCTTCGAGGGCACAATGCGGGTCGTGTCCCCTCCTGTAGGGTGACGTGGGTGCTACAGGAGACCCGTGGGGAAAGCCCAGCCAGCAAAGGAAAACCTCGGCACCCCTTTAACCCTTGTTCTCTGCCTCTTTGCCCACCTCCGCCTGGTCCCCGTGCTCTCACCGTCTGTGCCGGCGACACCCCGCAACTGTGCCTTTTAGGAAGGGATGGCGGGACCGGGGCGTGCTGCAGCATGAAGTGAAGGCGATGACAGTGCTCGCCCCCACACCCAGCGCCCAACCCTGTCCCCACTTTGGTGTTGGGGAGCCAGCCAGGCCCCGCACGGCGGTCGACACACGGGGATGCCAGCCGGTCCCGCAGACCAGCCCTGCCGGAAAGTCCGGCCGTGCCCCAGGCGTGTGAGGCTCCAGTGCTAAGGAGTCACCACCAATTATCAGTGATGCTTCCGCCCTGCCCGTGCTAATTACAGTGTGCATTGCCGGTGGGGCAGGAACTGCTGGCTCACCCCACTAGGGTGAGAGGGTATCATGATGGGGCAAGCCGGTGCCCCAAAACAAGAGCCTCTGGAATCCTGGTGATTCAAGCAACTGGACATGGACACCTGGCATGGTACCACTGCTCTAGCCCTAACTCCAAAGATGGCTGGTGCAGAGGGGGACACTTCTTCCCCTTGTCCCTTCATGGGCAGGACAGCCACACACCTGGGGTGGCCAAGGCACTGCTGGAAGTGGGATGCTGGGCACAGCAGGATGCTGACATCAAGCCAAGGCACTGGAAGGCAGCCAGTCCAAGCACAGCATGCTGGTGGTTTCCTCTGGGTTCCATGCAGGTTCCCATGGCACAAATTGAAGCTGGCCTCCCCAGGAGCCACTGGTGTGGGGCACAGGGCACGTGCACTCCCTAGCCAGCACCCCGCTGAGACAGGGCTCAGGCAGCTCAAGGGTTCTGGGGCAGGTTAAGCCTTTGACTTCTTCTGGCTACGTGCCCAGGGGCTGCCTCATCCACTTGTCCACACAGCCCTCCCCAGCCCAGAGCTGATCCCATGGCATGGTGCATGGAGCAGGGAGCCACAAAGCCGACATGAAAAGCTCCCAGTGGGGTACAGCTGGATCCTGACCCACCCCTTGGGGACAGTCAGGACCCCCAAAGCCTCTGGGCTGAAATTTGCCCCTTGGGGCTGATAAGCAGGGCCAGCCTTGGCTGCATGGGGTGCTCCAGTTCCACAGGGGTTTGGTATAGCCTGAGGGCACCCACATCCTGTGGTGGAAAAGGATGGAGACCCCACTGCTCCAGCAGCCTATCCCCCACAAGTCACCCCAAGGGAGGAACTCAGGTGTCCCTGAATTCCTGAACCCTATCCCCTTCAAACCTCTGTCCCCCACACCTTGCCCCTCAGTCGTCTGCTGCCAGTGCCCCACTTCCCCTGCCTGCAGTGCCAGGGCTGCCAGGGTCTCCCAGTTTATTGCCAGATGTCGGGGCGGTTGGGGTTACACCAGACAAACGCTACGGGAAGCAGTTAGTGAGTGGGGGGCTGTGGGGGCCGCGGGCAGGGGCCAGGGAAGGGCTGTCCCACTCACTCCCCCGGCCTGCGGCCTCCCTGCCAGCCCCCCGGGCCGCCACGCTCCCCCGTGCTGGGGACCCCTCCCGTGCCCCGCGGCCGCCCTGGCTCCGCGGCCCCCAGCACCCCCCACCTCGCTGTGTTCACCCCCCTGCAGCGAGGCCGGCGGCCGGGGCGGCGCGGGGGGCATGGGGCAGCGTGGGTGGGAGGCGGTGCTGGCATTATTGCTATGGCGGGCGGGAGCAGCGCGACCCTCCCCACGCTCAGATCACAGTCTCGAAGAGCGTCGTCTTCTCCTTGGGGGGCTCTGGGGCCAGCAGCTTGGCTTCTGCCTCGGGCGTCAGGTACTCCAGGTGGTGTTGGCCCCAGATTGGAGTGGTCAGGAGCTGCCAGCGCTGTGGGGACACTGTGTCAGCATCGGGGGACAGCAGCACTGGGACTGCCTGGACCCAGCTGGGTGAACTCCCCTCAATGCACAGGGATAGGACTGAGGTGGGGAAAGACGCAGGATCTGGATGGGGGTGGAGGTGAGACTGGGACAGGGAAGGGATTGAAATGGGATTGAGAAAGGGACAGAGATTGCATGGGGACAGGGATGGGACTGAGACACTGACAGGATTAAGACAGTGATGTCAGCAAGGATGGGGTTTGGGTGAGGTTGGGAATGAGACAGCAGTGGGGATGGGTGTGTGAGCAATTAGGACAGGAATGGGACTTGAATGGGGGTGAACCTAGGATAGGAAAGGGATTAAGTGGGATTGGGAGAGGGACAGGGATTGCAAGAAGACAGTGATGGGGATGTGCACATGATTTGGCTGCAATAGGGGTAGGGATAGGGACAGGGATAGAACTGAGATAGTAATGTAATAATCAGTGGGATTCAGGTAAGGTTGGGAATGAGACAGTGACGCAGACAGGGACGGGACTTGGATGGGAATGAGACAATGGAGATGAGCACATGATTTGGATGGGAATGAAACAGTGATGAAGATAGGGATGGGATCTGGCTGTGGATGGGACTGAGATGGCAATGTGAATGGTGGGATTTGAATGGGACTGGGCCAGGGACAGGACTGAAAGGGAGACAGGGATGGCTGAGAATGGGGTGGGGACAGAGGCAGGAGTGACCCCACTGCACTGCCCTCACCTCGCGCAAGGAGCCTTTGCAGCGCAGGAGCTTGTAGATAACAGTGCAGGGGATGCAGAGCATGGAGGAGAGTGCCAGGACCCAGCCGATGGCTTCCCCCCACCACGGATACACATATGTCTTATTGTATGTCAGCGGCTTGTAGTTCACCACGTGGAACACAAAGATGCCCTGGGTGGAGAGAGGGCAGTGAGGGCCCGCGGGGCAGGGAGCTAGAGGTCCCCACCCCCGACGCGTGTCACCCCCGTAACCCACGACGTGCCCATCGCCCCACGGTCGCGACATGCGTATGCTGAACGCGGCCGCCGGGGGGCGCTCAGTGCCCGCGGCACAGCCCGGGGCAGTGGCCCACGCATGTCCCCACGCGCGGTGGCCTTGCTCACCACGCAGACCAGCGGTGTCACCACAGCCCAGCACCACCTCATGACGGGCAGGGGCCGGTAGCCTATCATACGGGCCACGTCGTCCATGAAGCGGTCGGCACCTGCAGAGAGGAGGGCATCAGCCAGGGCACTTGTGTCCTCCTTGTGTCCCCCCCCATCATGTCCCCCTGGCCTCACCATAGACCCAGGCAATGACCACGCACTCCCAGAAAGCCTGCCACAGCAGCGTGATCCCGCTGGCCGAGTAGTTGTCAAAGAGCTGGAACACGTACATGCCGCCCTGCCAGGAAGGTGCCCGTGTCACCAGCATTGTGCCAGCTGCCCTGCACACCTCCACACTGGCACTGTCATAGCCTTGCCAGCACCGCTACCCCACCTGGCAAGGACACCCTGCGTACCATGGGCACCCTCCTCCCACAGCACCCCTACACCATGGAGACCCTCATGTCACTGACACGGGGGCAGCAGCCCCAGGGAGCTCCCACCCCACAGCAGGACCTCACAGGAGGTGATGCCTCAGGCACAGGCACAGGTGCCCAGTGTGGGGCTGGCTGGCAGTGTCCCTGCTGCATCCCCCACCTGTGTGACCATGGAGAGGTCAATGAGGCAACAGACGATGCAGCAGAGCGCAGCGGTGATCTCACGGCGCAGTGAGCCAGCCCCCGGCTGGGGGAACAGGTCCAGGATGCCCGTGATGAAACCCTCCACACCGACAAACTGCGGCACAAAGCAGGGCTCAGTGGGGACGTGCCACCCATCCTCTCCCTCTTCCCCATCTCTCTGCTTGCCACAGCACCTGGCTGTCCAGCCCCAGCACAAGGAGCATGATGAAGAAGAGCGTGGCCCACAGTGGCGACAAGGGCATCAGCGTCACAGCTTTGGGGTAGGCGATGAAAGCCAGCCCGGGACCTATGGGAGAGTGGGGTCAGAGGTGCCACTCAAGGGGTGACACAGGGGACACAATGCCAGTTGGCAC
The DNA here is from genome assembly GCA_036630365.1 of Acanthiza pusilla. Lineage (NCBI taxonomy): Eukaryota > Metazoa > Chordata > Aves > Passeriformes > Acanthizidae > Acanthiza > Acanthiza pusilla. The sequence goes on from JAXCHO010000001.1 coordinate 9,197,680, forward strand.
CCACTGCCCATCACTCACCAGACTCGGCCACCATGGAGATGTCCACGCCTTGCTCAGAGGCCATGAAGCCGAGCACGGAGAAGACAACGAAGCCGGCAAAGAAGCTGGTGCAGCTGTTTATCACAGCCAGGATGTAGGCATCCCTGTGGGCAGAGCATGTCAGGAGGTGCCAGGAGGCACTGGGGGACACACCAGGGTGACTGCCTGCAGCTGGCACAGCCCTACCTATAGCAGTTGTTGTGGAAGCGGTTGTAGCTGCCCAGTGCAGTCAGGGCGCCCAGCCCAATGGCATAGGAGAAGAAGACCTGGGTGCCGGCATCAATCCAGACCTGGGGTGCAAGGGAGGGTGTCAGGGGGTGATGAGGGTGCCAGGGGAGTGTCCAGCACCCAGCTCCCTGCCGCCCTCCTCCCTGCCCTCACCTGTGCCTCAACCAGCTTGGACCAGTCAGGTTTCAGGTAGTAGATGATGCCGCCCAGTGCGCCAGGCAGTGTTACCCCGTGGACCAGCAGCAGGATGAGGACCACATACGGGAAGAGTGCCGTGAAGTAGACAATCTGAAGAGCAGTGGGTAGCCATGAGACCCCCCCAGGCCAAGGCTCTCTGTCATGTGACACAAGTGTCCCAGCAGCACCAGAGCTTGGGAATGTCCCCAGCAGCTGGTAGCACCTCCTGGACAGACACGGGCCTCCCACCCCTGTGGGCTGTGGCACAGGAGGGCAGGAGCCAGCAGTGCTGTGTATTGCAGTCCCATTCCCTCATGCCAGTGGCCCTGATGCATGTTCCCCCTGCCAGCATTACCTTCCCAGTCGACTTGACACCTTTCCAGATGCAGAAGTAGACAACGACCCAGGTGGTGACCAAGCAGAGGATCATCTGCCAGTTCATATCCCCTGGCTCGCTGAGGCCCCCAGAGAGACGCAGCACCTTGTTCCTGCAGAGGGGGCCATGCTGAGCACCAGCACGACACCCCTGGCCCCAGGTGACACCCTCCTGGTTCCCACACTCACTCCCAAAACTCAATGACAGGTGAGCGCTTGTTGGTCATGTCGGCGCAGCTGAAGTTGGAGGTCCAAGTGCTGGCAGTGGCATTAGTGCTGACATTGTGGCACAGGTCCAGGCTGAAGAGCTCCGTGCACTGCTCCGTGTTCCAGGAGTGGCCACAGGTGGCCCAGGGCAGGGTGTCCGTCAGTGAGTGCACCAGGTAAAAGAGCCCCCACACCAGGATCATGATGTAGTAGGAGTTGCAGAAGAAGACAATCACCATAGAGGCCAAGCCTAAACCTGTGGCATGGGGAGATCAGAGCCCACAGGCACTTGTGGGCCCCTGGCACCCAGCACCCAGCATGGAGTGGGATGTGGGGTGTTGTAGGGATGGGGGAGGACAGAGGAGAACTGACAGGGACAGGGTAGGGGAAGCTGGCAGCCCTGGACAGGTTAGGGGTGGAGCTGGTGGGAATGGGACAGGGAAGCTGGCAGCCCCGGGCAGGACAGGACAGGGTGGGGACAGCTGGCAGCATGGCACAGGACCAGGGGGAGCCGGCAGGATACTGCTGAGGTATCCAGCAGCATGCAGGCAGGGAGCCACAGGGGCAGGCAAGGCAGGCAGGGCGGCATAGGCTGCCATGGTGCATAGGTACAGGCAGCTGCCACCCTTGGCCGGGGCACAGGGCAGCAGTGGGACGCGGGCAAGGTGCAGGGGAGCAGGCAGGGCGTGGGCAGGGTGCTGCCGGCCCCAGCAGGCTGCGGGCAGTCGAGGCACAGTCAGGGTGCAGGCAGGGTGCCGGGGGCCCTGGGCAGGGTGCAGGGGCCGCGGGAAGGGTGCAGGCAGGGCGCGGGCAGGGTGCGGCGTTACCCTTGAAGAGGGGGGCGATGTTCCAGGCGCCGATGCCCCCCTGCTTCATGAACTGCCCCAGGGCCACCTCCAAGAAGAAGATGGGGATGCCGCCCACGAAGACGATGAGCAGGTAGGGGATGAGGAAGACGCCTGGGGCCGGGGGCAGGGGGCCGGCTCAGCCGCCGCCGTCCCCCCGGCCCCCCCTTTTGCTCCCCCCCTTCCCCGCACCGCCCGCCCGGACGCAGCGAATGGCGAAGGCGCCTCCGCGCCCTCCCCTCGCCGCGATGTAGGTCAGCACGGGCAGGTGGTGGGGGGCTCCCACGGCCCCCTGCCCCGTGAGTGATTCCGGACCCCCGCAGGGCGGCCCACGAGCCTGTCGAAGGCGCAGGGCGAGCTGACCCAGCGTGGGGTGAGCCCCCCAGGCACACACTCTGGGGCGGGAAGGAGGTGCCCCCCGCGCCGCGGGGCGCGCCCCCGCGGCGTGGGGCAAGCACGGGGCTCACCTCCGCCGTTCTTGTAGCACAGGTAGGGGAAGCGCCAGACGTTGCCCAGCCCCACGGCGAAGCCCACGCAGGACATGATGAAATCCATCTGCCGGGTCCATGTCTCCCGCTCGGGAACGGCCTCTTTTGGGGGACCAGGGGGTCGCACCAGTGGTGCCGTCACTGTTCGTTCCTCGCCCGCCGTGGGGGGGTTTGCGCCCTCCGCCCCGCCGGGGCCCTCTGCCGAGACGGGGGAGGGGGAATGCCCACGCCGCCGTCACGCGCACCCGTGGGGGCGCGGGGAAGCACCTCCCCCCCCGCGTGCCCCTCTCCGCGCGTAGGGGCGTGACGTCAGATGTCAGGCCGGCGCGTGACGTCACAATGCAGAGCGGTGACTCACCCCGCGGCGGCGGGAGGGGGCGCGCCGCGGTCGCGCGTGGCCGTGGGCCCCCCTCTCCCCCTCCCCAAGCTCATCCCTCCCCGGCGCTCCCCGCTTACCGGAGCCCACAGGGGCAGCGGCGGCCGCGGCTGTGGCGGCGGCGTCGCGTCGCGGGGCGTCGGGCGGCTGCGGGGCGGCCGTGTCGGTGGGGACGGGGGGCATGTCGCGGGGGGCCGGGGAGCGGGGGTGGGTCGGGGGCGGCTCCGTGGCCGAGGGGGGCTCAGAAGCAATCCACGAAGCACTTGAAGGTGAGTCGGAAGAACCTCATTGAGGGCGGCGGGGCGCGGCGGGGCGGGCCGGGCCGGGCGGGCGGCTCAGAGCCGGGCTGCGGGGCCGGCGCCGCGCGGCCGCTCCGGGGCTCTCTGCGCCGCGGCACCGGGCGGCGGCGGAGGCAGCGACCGGCCGTACCGCCCCCCGAGCCCCATTGGCCGCGCTACCCGCCCGCGGCTTGACGGGACTTGCAGTCCCAACGCACTGGCACCGGCTCCGGGGCGAGGCGGGGGGCACAGGGGGACAAGGCACACCCGGCGGGAGTCCAGGCACTTCGGGCAGCGGGGTCGGCGTGGCAACAGGGAATACCGGGCACGAGGGACAGCAGGCAGTAGGGCACGCCCGGGGAGACTGGGGAGCGGGGCGCTAGGGACAGCAGGCGACAAGACAGGCAGCGGGGGACGAAGCACTTCAGCGCACACCAGAGACTAGAGCTCCGGGACTTGCACGTCTCGCCACACCAGCACCAGGGCACAGGAGAAGACACGAGGCACTACAGCGGCAGGATTTCCACCAGGGGACACCGAACAGGGTGAAGCCAGCAGCAGAGCATACGGAGAGGCAGCAGGCTTCAGGGCACGCTGTGTCCCCCCGCTGCTGTGGAGTGCACCCAGCAGTGACACCAAGAAACACTGGTCCCTGAGGGATATTAGGGGACAGGAAGCACCAAGGCACACCAGGGAACACCGGAGCACGAGGGTCCCAACAGCACACTGGGGATATGGTGCCCTGGGTCACCAGGGACCAGAGGGCCCCAAGGGATTGCAGGCAGCACAGGCAAGTGGAGTTCAGAGAGTTTAATGAGCGCAGGACAAATCCCGATCCCCCCCATCCCCCCACCCCCCAGTGCCCGGCCTGGCCCGCACCCCCAGGCCAGGGCCCCCACAACACCCTAGTCGACTTCTTCCATGCTGCTGTAGGAGGGGGCTGGGCGCTCGGCGGGGCTGGTGAAACGCTCGGGGAGGCCTTCCGCAGCCAGCGGCGGGGCTCCTTCAGGGGCCAGGCCGGATCCGAATGGCACCGGGGGCAGTCCCTGCAAGCAGAAGGTGGGCATGAGAGGGAGACTTGCACCCTGCCCACCCATCTCCCTCCCTGCTCCTGGGGGGCTGGAGGAGTGACTGGGGGACACACAGCCCCTCAGGGTAGGGACCCCACATGCAGCATGTGCAGCCCCTGGGCTTAGAAAGCAGCAGCTGGTGGCAACCCTCAAGGCAGGGCAGAAGGAAGCAGCGTGCCCTGGGCCCCTGGAGGCAGCCCCTCCTGTGCCCAGCCAGGCTGCAGCACACTGCCCCAGGGCTGCTCAACCAGCGCTGGTCGGAGCAGAGTCCTGCACTCCAGCACGACGGGCCACGGGCAGGCTGCCAGGGCCTGCCAGAGGTCTGAGGAATAGTGCAGAGCCAGAGGGAATTTCCAGGGCTGAGAGCACCTTGTCAGGCTTCGCTGCCGGCCACCCACCACCAGTGAGGGCAGGCAGGTGCAGGCAGCAGCTTGTGGGCCCCAACCCTGGGGCGCCAGCACCAGCTGGAGCAGAGGTCAGCCCACCGGCGCCGGGCACTGACTCAGCCCCATGAGGCCAGCGCTGTGGGTGAGTGGGGGAAGCCGCCGAGACCCAGCGCTGTAGACAATGAGGCGACTGTTCCAGGACAGGCACCTCATGACCACGGCACAGCCCTGCCTGGCTCCCCAGTTGGGAACCTGCTTGGGAGGAGAGTAAACCTCAGCACGTGGAGGAGGGACGGAGGTAGGGGGAGTCCAGCTCAAGCCCCAGCCTAAAACGCACACAAACCCCTTTACTGCCAAGCATCCCTCCCAGGCCAGCTGAGGGCAGTGCCAGCAGAACAGCAGCAGAGACAGAAAAGAAAGTCACAGGGCTCTGAAGTCACCTCTCACACCCATATACGCCAGAGCTGTCTGAGCCACACTCAGCCAAGGGCAACACGTCTCAATGTCAGACACCGTTAGAGCTGCAGCCTGTGCCCCAGCCCCAGGGGACTACCTGCTCCTGGCCCCACTGGGCTCCCCACGCCCTGCATGTGTCCCGCGAGGCTACCACTCCACAGCTGGGACTGGAGCCCAGTCTGTGCACCATGGCATGGGCAGGCAGAGCTCTCCCCTGAGCCTGCTGCCACACAGGGTGCACCAGGCACCCAGCAAAGCCCAAGGGATGGTCCTGATGCCAGCTGGGTCACAGAGTGGCCTCAGGCGACCCCAGTGTGGAGTCCTCGCCTCTGTGTGGGAGTGCCAGCACACAGGACAGGAATGCTGCATCTCTTTGGAAAACCTGGCTTTATTAATGCACCAAGGTCATACCTGTGCTCCCTGGCCCCATGCCTGTCCCACAGCATGGGCAGCTGGTGCCCTCGCAAGTGAGGTGCTGCACCATGCTCCCCTGAAGGGACCAACTTCCCCAGGTGCTGCCAGCACATAGCCCCATGGACTGGTGGAAGGCAGTAGCCCACAGACACGAGTGCTCACCGTGGGCACCCCAGTCTGTATTTGCCAGGCTCCCCAGCAGCCGTCTGGGGCTAAGCAGGGAAGCACGCAAGCACTTGGTGACAAGCCTGTCCAGCCACAGCACAGGAGTGCATCACACACAACTCCCAGCACAGCTGGCACCAGGTAGCTGGCACCAGGAGAGTCAGCAGGAGGCTGTCAGGACAGACTGGGCCAGCCAAGGACCATGGGTTATGCCAGCCTAGGGGAGCTCAAGGCTCCTGCAGTAGCACAACTGAGAGAGGCGGCCAGCCAGGACCCGTGTCAGGGCATCCTGCCCTTGCTGCAGCCTCCTGACAGGTCTCCACTTCCTTCTTGGGAGCCAAGCAGAGATGGTTGATGTGCCCATGGGTCCCAGCTGTACTGCAGCAGCAACATCTCTTCTTGAGCAGCACGTAGGTATGAGATCTGCCCCGCTCCTAGTGGGCAGCAAGGAAGGGCAAAGGAGCTCCTGGTTCTGGGCCACGCTTTGGCAAGGCAGCGGGCTGGCCACACAGACCTGCCAGCTGGCACAGGAGATGCCAGAGCAGACAGGCAGGAGCCGACAGCCCCATGCTTCCCTTGGCGAGTCCTTCCTGGCTTTTTCTGTCCTGCTGCCCGATGTCTTCGTCTCATAGCGTCCTAGGACGGCGCGTGCCCTGGCGGCCCTGCTCCCGCAGCTGGCCACGTGCCTGTGCCTATCTCCAGCGGGGCTGGTAAATGAGCGGGTAGAAGACGTTCAGGAAGAGAGCCACAATTGCGGCCGTGGTGGCCAGGACAAAGTATCTGACGCAGCCTTCATCTGGATGCTGGGGGGTGCCTGGACTCCGCTTCTGGCCACGGGGCCTCCAGGAGTTTCTTGCAGGCCTTTGGGGCGCCTCAAGCTCCAGCTCTTGTTCTTCAGCCTCCAGTTCCTGCCAGATCAGAGAAGCCTGCGATGTGGAAACCTGCGTCAGCACTTGGAGAATAAAACGGGCAACACCCCTTGCCATCCCCCGGGGCAGGCGGCTGCCTGCAAGCCCAGCCCCGTGCCCAGCCAGCCCGCCTCCCCATGCAGCACCATCGCGGTCGCGCCCGCCCCCGCGGCTCTTCAGGGTGTCCAGTGTGTGGGGCTCCGGTGGGTGGCTCTGGGAGGGAGCGTGGGCAGCTGCTGGGCAGGGTCTTCACAGGACTGCAGGGAATGAAGTCGGCAACTGGATCCTGACGGAGCAGATGCACTTGCATTGGTGGGTCCAGGCAGCAAGGGAGCAGACAGCGGCCAATCACAGCCCAGCTTCTGTGATCCCAGCAGGATCTTTCAGATGACAGCCAATCCAGAGCCAGCTGGAGCGGCAGGAGCAGGAGGCGCAGTGCCAGTACAGCCAGTCACAGCTTTGCTTTGGTGGGTAGGAATGCTCTGACAACCAACTGCAGCCCAGCTTCCAGGAGGATTATCCACAGGCAGCCAACCACAACTTGGCCCTTCATGACGGTGATCGTGCAGAGCAGCCAGTCAGGGCGCAGGTCTCTGGAGGGCACCCGGTGCCAGGGAGGGTGCAGGTAGTCCGGGGTGCTTGGGGACCTGCTGAGCCCCACTGGGATCCAATGCCCCCCATTGCTGCAGCGGAACTGGTGCTGCCAGGGGTCCGATGAGCCCCAGCTGCACAGAGCAACCCGATGAACCCCAGTGTCATGGGGCATACAGTAAGCCTCAGTGCCAGCTGGGCCCCCGAAGGCTCTCACCACCAGAGTGCAAAAAGCAGTGCAGCTTTCTTGTTGCCCAGGCTGCCCCCAGTGAGTGGAGCTGCTCCAGGACACGCACAGCCCCCCAGGACAGGAACAGCCCAGGCAGGCAGACACCAACATGCCAGACAGCCCCCCTGGCCTCAGAGACAGACAGCTCCTGTCCCCCGGCAAGACAGCAGAACTGGGATGCCTAACCAGCACAGGGCCAAGGGCAGCACAAGCCAGAGGGGCAGGGAGGCGAGGCCAGAAGGGCCCCTCGGGCACACATGTTCAGTCATGCTGAAGATGAGCTGAGCATTGTCCTCAGACCCTGTGGGGCAACAGAGGTGCCGAGTACGGAGGGAAAGTCTGCAGCGCAACGATGCGGGGGGGCTGACCAGGTGGGCACTGCACTGTGCCCCAGCCTCAGCCTTCCAGTCTGACTTTCATGTGAAGATCAGCACAACCATTCCCTACCACTGCATGCCGAAAGCACCCTGCTGTCTGGCCCACCCCCAGTCCCTCCCTCCCAGGCCACCCAGCAACAGAGCTCGCTCTGGCAGGTTTCTCTACAGCACCCTGTGAAGGTTGCCAGACCTCTGGCTCAGCATTGGCATTTGCCTTTTTTGCACTTGGCTTGGCTGTCAGCTGGGCCCCAGCAGAAAGTGTCCCCCACCCTGCCTCAAAAGTGGCTTTGGAGGGCAAGTTCTCACTGCTCCCTGGCACAACCACATCCTACTGTACCACTCACAACCCTCCTCCAGTGCAGACCCTGTCGAGGCTGTGCCCCTTCTTCCTCTTTCAGTGCCCTCCCATTAGACTGATGACAAAAACCAGCTCTCTTGTGATCCCTCAGGACAGGGACTGTCCCAAGGGCACAGCGAGAACAAGGCAAGACAGGCTCCAATGCCCAGCCAGCACAAGCTCTTTGGTATCAAAGGGGTGCAGGCACTGCACCACAGATGTGCCAGGCTCTGTGGGTGCAGGCAAAGATGGGCAGGGCCCTGCACGTGGGCACCTGAGCACATTTCAAGACTCTATGGCTTCAACAGTGACAAAAGGGACGCAAGTGCTCACCTGGCTGGCAGCAGCTTCGGCAGAAGGGGTGCGCTCAGTGCGGTGGTCTGAGGGATGCCCTGGCAGGGGTCTCTCCACAGGAGAGTTCCTCCGGCGGTAGAAGAGGACATATGCATATCTGGTCACCACCTGGCTCTCATCCACGGTGGTGACTGTGCTGTCGTCAAAGAGCCGCCAGCCTGAGAAGGAGGAAGGGTTAAGCAAGCAGACAAGTCATGGATGCAGGATCAGGGGGATAGCGACGGTGGCAGATCCTCACCCACGTCACTGCGCTGGCTGTTCTTGTCATTGGGCAGGCGGGCGTACGCTGTGTAGTGCCCCCCGATCATGCCTCCATAGTGGTTGATCACAGCGTACAGGTCATACATAGGCAGCTGCTGCTCACCCTTCCGACCAATGCAGAACTTGCTCAGGTCCAGGCTCCTGTGGAAAGACATGGTGATCGTCAAGGGTGATCAGTGTTATGCAGGGGGCTGGAGGTCAGCACAGGCAGTGCCAACCCAGGCAGTGCCAACCCAGGTATATCATCCCCCAGGCTCTCACCGGACAGGAAAGTCCACCATGTCATTGATCTTGTCCCTCCAAATAAAGCTGCGGAAGGAGAAGCGCTTGAGCTGGATGATGAGGACGTTGGGCAGCCGCCACAGCATCAGCTGCTTGGAAGCTTCGCGGTGCTGCTTGCACTTGGGGCAGTACCTGGAAGAAAAGTGTGCTTGTTACTGGCATGGGGAGAGTCTCAGTCCTTGCAGCCCAGCTCAGCCTCAGGGTCCCCACATGTGGAGCTGGCAGAGGGGATGTGGGAGGGCTCAGCTTCCTCTGCCAAGGGCAGGGCAGCACAGTCCTCCAGAGCACTAGCTTTGCTCCCTGCTGGTTTAGCCCTTCCCAGTGCACAGGAAAAGCCAGCCCATCATTCCTGGCTGCCAGCAGAAACAGCATGCAGGCCCAGGCAGGTCCTGGGAAATCCCCACTGCTGCCTGGGCCTGTGGGCTGGAACCCACCCTGCTGCCTTCCTCACCATGCTTCCTCTGGGGCCAGGACTTCAGGCTTGGTGAAGAGATTGAGGCACTGCTCCAGGGTGAAGTGGCCAGCCCGGGCTGCTTCGCTGGCTGACCCTGGGTCCTCCACACACTCCAACTCCTTGGATTCTACCAACACAAATTCCTTGAGGCGCTCATTGTTCTTCCACACCAGGGCAAGGGAGCAGTCATCTGTCAGATCCAAGGGGGTGTCACCTGCAAAGGGGCATAAACCTTACACACGTACCCCACCAGGCTGGACCAGGCCACCTTGCCGGAGCAATCTTGCCCATCCCAGTTAGATACAGAGATCACACAGTGCTGCCAGAAAGGGACAGGCGTCCCCTGGCCAGGTTCACCATGCTGGGGCAGCAGAGCACCTCAGCCGGCAGGGTGCAACGCCAGCACAGCCCTCTCATCAGCAGCATCCACACAACCAGCACTGGGTGTGGGCATCCCATTCAAACAAGGAGGTGACCCAGAGATCACAGACCCTCTGAGAATACACAAGGTTGGAAGGAATTGGCCTATTTGCTGAGGAGAGCAGGAATGCCATGCCCAAGAAGAGCTTCTAGGCAGAGGCTCTGTGCAGCAGAGCCCTTCCCCCCCATCAGATGCAGCTTTTACTGTACAATGTGAGCCACCATCACACCTGGGTTCACCTTGTACCAGGCAGGCTCTGGCACCCTGGCCAGGCAGATTCACTACCCTGCCAGAGGCTGCTAAGGATGAAGGTGGCACTTCACAGGGTGCTGGCTCACCTTTATCTTCCAGCTTGTGCTCTCGGTTGGCAGCGTCGATCTTAGTGATGTAGAACTGTGTGGCGCGGGCACTCAGTGAGTCTGGAGTGTGTTGGTACCCAGGGATGGCAGCTGTGAACAGGCAGGGACAGATCTGTGGTGGCACTGCCTGTCTGCCCTGCGTAGGGGCCAAGAATTTGCAGCGCCCCCACCCCCACCTCACATGCTACGGCCTTGAAGGGACACAACCACGTGCCCCGTGTCCTTGACTATTTTTAGCAGGCGCCTGCCCCTGGCAAGCTGTGCTCCTCTGCCTGCCTTGCCCCTTCACTGCACATTGCTGCCATCCTGAGACGAGTGTCTGGAAACGTGACAGCCAGGCAGCCGAGCGCAAGAGGCTGGTCCCATGCAGCTGAGTCAGAGCAAGGGAAGTGCTTTGCTCACAGCCCCCAGGGGCTCAGCCTGCACCAGCTCTGCCCTGCTCCCACGGGACTCAAGGCTTCTGCCAGCCCCTGCCTTCCCACCCCTCCCACAGCCACACAGCACTCCAGCCTCTCTCCTCATCAGGTCTCTGCTCTACACCCTGGGCCTTGCCAGGGCAAGGCACAGCGTGGGTAGGTAGGCATTTCAGGTGAGGCAGCACTGCCAAAACAAAGCTCCCAGGGCCTCACCTGTGTTCCCAAGAGTCTCCAGACCTAGCTCACAAGAAGAGAAGAGATGCTGTGGTGGGAGGTCACCCCAAAGAGGGAGAATTGCCCGAGCTCCTGGCACAGACACAGCTAGCACTACAACCTCTTACCTTCTGGCTTGAGGGCTCTCTCATAGGACGGCTCCTTCTCACAACAACTGTCACCCTGCGACTCCATGTGCTCAGAGAATCCCGAATCCAAGCTCAGCAGGGAACTCCTGGCTGTCAGGACCTTGCTCCGGACAGTAGTAGTATCCCCCATCTCTGGGTGCAGCTCAGGCACAGCTGGCGAGAGTGGGGGCTCCTGCAGGAGGCTGGAAGCCCTGTCCCCCTCCCCCACCTCGGGGGTGGAAGTGGCTGCTGCACAGCTGCTCTTGGCCACGGGCTCCAGCTTGTCCGAGTGCAGAGGCTGCAGGCCCTGCTCCGGTGACATCCGGCCCAGCTGGAATGGAGGCTGGAACACGCTGACTGAGTACCTGGGCACAGAAGTGGGAGTTAGAGCTGGCCAGACACAGGGCTGAGCTCAGCTCCAAGGCAGGAGTGTTCTCCTTCCCTGGACTCTCACCTTGCGTAGCCCTCCAGCAGCTGGGCTAGGCGGGCATAGGTGAGGCGGGACTCAGGCACGCTGATGAGGAAGGGGAATCCGATGTTCTCGGGGCGGCACGAAGCCTTGTGGTCCGGCCAATGTGTTTTCTGACATGCCCTGTAACACATACAGCCCCTGCTGAACCCAGCATCCTTAAACAGCCTGGGAAGGAGCAGCACAGGGCCAGAGGAGTGCACTGGGGACAAGCGGAGCACCAGGAGTTCAACTGGCTCCATCCCAAAGGGCAGACCCACGCCAACTTCTCCCAGCAGGCAGAGCTCTCCCATCCAGCCCTTCTCAGCAGGAGACCCTCCCTCCCTGCAAGGCACCAAGCCAACTCACACGTTGCAGTAACCGACTCGATAGCACCTCGTGCAGCGCTTGAGCTTCTCATCCTCCGGCAGCTGCTTCTTCTGGCAGGCTGCACACTTGGCCACAGGGCCACTAGGCACCTGTGGACGCTGCAGGAGAAAGGACCCATTGGACAGGGAAGGGCACCTGGGCAGGGCAACGCAGCCTTGGTGGGCATCCGTGCTTGCTAATTGCCCTTATGTGGAGCTCTGCCCCTCCTGCTCAGTCCCACTTACGGCTCAGCCTTCCTGCATCCCTCCCAGTAGTCCCAATATGCTTTCTTACCTGCTGGACCTGAAGCTCCACCACACGCTCCTTGGCCAGCTCTGGGGATAGCACCTCAAAGCAGAGCAGCAGGTCTGTCGGCGAGACTGTGTCTAGTGAGTGGGACGGCAGGAACATGCGGTGGAAGTGATTCTTGATCACCTGCCAGGAAAGCAGTGGAGCATGGCCGTGTGAAGGCTGCCCCACATGTCCTCTCCTCAGAGAGCCACAGACCTCAGCCTCACAGTGTGCTGTGGGAAGAGCAGCAGCTCAAGGATGCTGCACTCAGCTCACCACTGTAGGGAAAGATGGACATCCCAGGCCCTACTGTAGTGGCCCAACCCTCCAGAGCAGGGATCAGCCCAGCACTCTCACCTCTGCCAGGCGCAGGTTCTCTGGTTTCACACGCACACTGTGGCCCACTGAGTCAAGTACCTCCATGGCACTGGAGTTCTCCTTGCTGATACTCACGAGGAACTGGCATGGAGAAAGTGTCACATTAGTCACACCACCCTAAGGCACGCGGGCCCTAACTTAACACAGGGCTTAGCCTGTTGGCACATGACCAGCAGCCTGGGGCACCTCCAGGAGCCTTCTCAGGCTCCCTCCCCAGGGTAGAAGATATCCCTTTACCTTGATGGGCTTCTTGTGTGGCTCCTTTGCAAAGTAGTAGACAGTCAGCACCTTTTGCTTTTGTGGGAGGGGCACAGGGAGGTACAGGAAGGGGTCAAATGTAATAGACACCTGCAGATACAAAAGCACACTCAGTTGTGAGAAGTGCTTGTGGCTGAGCAGCAGATCCAGTGGACCCAAGATCCAGCATTGACCTCTGCTGAGGGTCAGCAGCCTGCTTCTGCACAGCCAGGACAGGGACAAAACTTCCAGGGCTGCCCTACCTTGGAGCACACTGGGCACACGAGCTTGGATTTGTACTGGCCCTGGAAGAGGTCTACTATGAACGAGTCGTTCCTCATCTTGTGTCGTTGCCAAGCCTCCTCAGCTACCACCTGCAGGAAGAAAGGGCTTAGCACCTCACTAAACCACCCACGCTGCTCTCCCAGTGACTTTGGGGGAGGAATGCTCTCACCTCATCAGGCCTCCCATCCGAGTCAACAGTCTCTGTGTAGGGCTTGTTCTGGATGCGGTTGAGGTCCTCATGCAGGCCATCAAGCAGGAAGGCCATGAACTCCTGAGCATCATGCTGGGCATAGCCAGTGAACTGGCTGGCCTTGCTGGCCACAATTGCCTGTGGGTAGCACAGTAGTCAGGGCTGGCCAGCAGACCCCTGGCAGCACTGCCTACCCCACGCACAAACCCTGGCTGCACCACCCACACCCACAGCTCTCTGTGGCACTTGCAGGGCAGCCAGATGCCCAGAGGAATGCTGAGGACCCACAGCAGCTCCTGCTGAGCACCAGTGCCAGAGGTCCTACCTTCAGTTTAGAGGGCTGGAAAGCATGGTGTGTGCCCTTCCACAGTGCTCTGAGCAGCATAGCAAAGCCAATGGCCAGGCGTCCCCCTGTCCCGAGCGGGTTGTTGTAATTGATTTCCGACTCAAAGGACCGATCTGTAAGAAATGCAGGAGCTCAGGGTGGCTGCTGGCTGCACCATCAGAGTGGCCAAGCTCTCCTGGGCTCCCAGCATGGGCTCACCATGGAAGTAGTCACGCAGTTCCCGCGTGTTGGACAGGGACTGGATGACACTGTTCATGAAACAGGTGTTGCCCAAGTTCACCAGCCCCGTGAAGCCGGGCATGCACACCTTCTTCTTCTCATCCTCATCCTCATCGTCCTCCACGCTCTCGGCACTCACTGGGCTGTGTGTCATCGGTGGCACCATACACGTTGGTTTGGGCTGCCAAAGCAGAGGCAGGTGTGAGGGCACTGTGCTCTGGGAGTATCAGAGGAACTCAAAATCCCAAGATACCCCTAAGAGAGGGCTGGAGCTATCGCACCATCTCCCACTTGGACTGGGACAGACAGGCCAACAGCTGCCCCTAATCCTGCCAACTATGACTGAGGGGCACCGCCTCCTCCTCCAGGAATCCTTTGCCAGTCCCCGGAGACAGGCACTGAGGAGGTGTCCCTCTTTCCCTTATCCAGGTCAGATCCAGTGTGGCCACACTCACCGAAGGAACGTGTGGCTCTTGCTTCACTGCCACATGCTCTGGGGCTGTACGGGCTGCCACACCATCCAGAGCCCCATCTTCCACACGTGGCTTCTCTTTGTCACTGGTTCGGGCCTCTTCCTTGCTGGACAGGGGGTGCTGGTTACTGCCCGGAGGGTTCTTATCCAGAGGGGTAGGGCCTGTAGGCATGGCAACCTTTGCACCACCCACTGCACCTTAAAAAGGGGGAAGGGTGGGCCTGTGGTTAGCAGCACCACGCGCTGCCCACAGTGGGGCTGAACTGCTCAGTCCACGCTTGCACACAGGCTCTCTCCTACCCCTCTTCCCTGTGAGCAAGGGGAACAGCAGTGCCCTTCCCCTATCACTTGGCTCACACCCTGTCTCACATCCCTCCTACCAGCACCCACTCAGCCCCTCTCCTTCCCCACAATCCAATGCTGGAGGATCCGGCACCAACCGGCAGCTGCCAGTGGTGAGGAGGGCCTGTGCCCCACTGGGATGCAGCAGGCAGACAGGACAAGAAAGCAGGGTGCAGACCTCGTGTGGCTGGAGCCTCCAGCCCCCCCCAGCGCTGGCTCTGGCGTTTCTTCAGGCAGACATCGATGCGAGATACTGTGAAGTTGTATGTGCACTGGTCCGGCTCAATAAGGTTCCTGCAAGGCACGCAGCAAGTCAGAGGTGCCCCAGACCTCACAGCAGCCTCAGACATGCCAAAGCCTTTGCAAGGCACAGCCATGGCCTCCAGGCAGTAGGGACCCTGCTACCACCGATCATGAGGCAAAGCAGCATGGAAACCCTCAAACCTGGCCACACTGAGGGCCCCTTTCCTGACAGATCCATTCTGCTTGGCTCCCTCCTGCTGCATATCCCACCCAAAGGGCACACAGGCTGGTCTGGCTCTGTCCCCAGGAGCTCTAGAATAGGCTGAGGGGAACTGCAGGCAAGGAGGTACTGGGATTTCCTCCCCTGCAAGCCAGTACACAGCCAAGGCTCCAGGGCACTAGTACAGCACGATGTAAGTGAAACCTCCAGATGCAGAAATGAGCATTCCCTGCACAGAACCGCCAGCTGGGACTGATTCCCGCTCCAGCTCTGCACTCTCACCTCCCTTGCCCTGGTGTGTGTCAGAAGGACAGGAGTCATACCTGAGCTTCACCTGCCACCGGAACACCGTGTGGGGCCCACAGCCAGGATGAAGGCGAAGGAAGTTTGTATCACTGCAGAGAAACTGGGAGTGAGCAGAGGTGAACAAACAAGTAGCCCAGCTGCAATCAGCAGCTCTGCAGCAGCCTGGCATCATCCCGAGGCAAACTTGTACCTCGTCTGGAACACTAGTGTGAAGTCCTGTTCCCGGAACAACACCTTGGATGTCTCCTTGTGGATCTCCTTCACATAGACATGCACCACCACCAGATCATTGCCCTTCTCATACGAGTCATTCTTGACAAAGGTCAGGGTTACAAAAGGCTCTGGCTCTGAGCAAGGAAAGCCATGGAGAGAGAGGTTATCTTCCTTGCATGCTGAGGCTGCGAGCTGACCCAGGAAAGGCCCTGAGCAGATGGACCTTCCTGAACAAGCTCACCCCATGGGCTCCGGCCACTCACCATCAGCTGCTGCTTCCAGAGTCACGTCATCCTTGGACCAGTCCCTCTTCTCACCATCTCTGCCCATGGGAGGGGTGGCCACTGGGATGACCTTAGAGCTCTCTCCCAGGACAGGCGGGCAGTCCCGGCTCCGCAAGGCCTCAGCAGGGCTACCTGGCTGCAGGACTCTCTTCTCAACACAGGTGGCAACACGGTGAGGGAACACCTCTGTGGTAGCCGCAAGAGGTGGCATCTCCACTGGAACAGTCTCCTTGGCCAAAACCACAGCCTTTCAATACAGAAGGACACAGTGAAACACAGATGCCATCACCCCTGAGCTGCCCTGGCCCACCCACTGTGGCTCCTGCCAGCCAGTCAGGCACAGCTCCACACCACCCGCTTCCCTGCACATCCTATGCCTAGCTCAGTTCAGCACCACAGCCCAGCAACTGCAGGGTGCTCACTTCACCCACTCCTCCACCACAGGTCCTCCTGTGAGCCCTCAGCACGCTGGAGCCCACCTCATCAGTAGGGATGGGTCCTGCACCCCCTGCACAGGGGCAGAGGAAACCGGGGTACCCTGTCCAGCCAGGTCCCCAGGTACCTTCTCCAGGGGCAGTGCGAGGTCTGCAAGGGCCGCAGGGGCATCGACCTGGCTGGCTCTGCCGTTGCGGCGGCTGCTGGCCCTCCCACTGTGCCCTTTGCTGGGCTCTGTGTTCCCGGTGACTCTGGCATTCGGCTCCTCTTCAGTTGGAGCCACTTTGAGGTATACTGCCCGCTTGGCGCTGGGGCCACTCTGTGTCCCTGGGCTGGCTGGGCTTTTCCCTCCCAGGGCCTCGCTTCTTCCTGGAGCACGCTTGGGGTTGGAGGGCTCCCGCCGGGATCTTGGTAGCTCTGTGCCTTCAGTCCTCGGCTCTTCAGGGGTCAACTCTGCAGAAGCAGCCTTCTCTTTCCCATTCTCCCAGCATGTGGCCCCTTTGGCCAGTTCTTTGGATCCGTCTTTCCTTTTTTTCTGTAAAAAGCCATGCAGCACAGTGGGAAAGGTATTCAGTTCAGGCTCTTCATCAGCCCCTTACCCTCACTCCCCCTTCCCAGACTGCACCAGGTCTCTACTCCAGAACCTGGAGATGCATGGCAGGCAGAAACAGGGGTACAACTCCCTGGGATGGTAGCAGATGGCTCATGCAGCATGTGGATGCAGGATGTGCCCCGCATTGCTCCCTGGGCAGCTCAACAGCAGGGAACTCAGAGCTCACCCCAGCTCCCTGGGGCTCCATAAGCTCCCTTAAAAGGCAGATCATTCCCTCCTCACCAGAAGTGAAGACCAGTTATGGAGTGGGATTTTCTTCTGAAGCACAAGCTGTAGAAAGTTGCCCTTCTTGCACTGGATCTTGCTGCAGGAGCCCTCGATCTCCTCATAGAATTGACAGCTCCACTGTCGCCCGTCTGTAAAGCAGAGGGGAACCAGTACCTCAGGCAGTGCTCCAGGCAGCTGTCACCTAACCCACAGCCCCCTTTCACCTGCCCTCAGGATGAAGGAAGCACTCATTCAGAGCCAAGAAGGCTGCAGGCAGGCTGCCACCATACCCCAGGAGCCTTCCAGGGCTCCAGCCAGCTTCCCTGAATTTGCTTTGTACATCTGGCTGGCCTCCTTCCCAGAGGGAAGGCCCTGGGCCTCCCTGCCCTCAGGGGCACAGTCACTTTTCCAAAGGATACCCAAGACTGACTCAGCCATCCCAGCAAGCAGGGGATAGAGACGCACTGGCACGGCAGTGAGCACTCGTTGCTTGGCACAGAGGCCAGCTCCTGCCCTCCCCAGCTCTACATTGCTCTCCTATCGGCCCTGTCTGCTGCCTGAGGCTGTGCCAGCTGACAGCAGGGTATTGCCACTGAGGGAAAAGTTTGATGCCTGCCTGCATCAACCCCGTGCTTGGCCCAGAGCTGTGCCAAGTCCCAGCAGAGAAATGCCTGCAGCAGTCACTCCATTTCCATACCTGGTAGTTTGAGCACACAGTCTGTGTCAGTGAAATCAGCATCTACATCCTCCACCTTCAGAGCTCCACTGCCCAAGTTCAACTTGATGATGATCTCATCGGAATTCTGCTTCCAGTCCAGCAGCAGCTCTAGGAAAAGGGAGGGAAGTGTCACCCACTTGCTGGGGAATGAGCTTGAGGTGCCCACTCCTTGGCTGGGGAACACTAGCCTGAACACACACACAGTTAAGAAGGTCAGCGCAGGGAGCACAAATCATGACAATTAAATGGGACCTGCCCTTGTCAGACAGGCCACAAACAACAGCACATGTTGCAGCAGGGCAGATGAATCCCAGTGGGAACCAGAGAGATCAGCACTGCTCTTGACACTGCCACAAGCAGCAGTGGCAGCTGGGAAGAAGGGGTGGCTCCTGCCAACGACAAAGCAATTACTGCTTTCCCAAGGAACGAGGAAGCCACAGAATTACTCTGGGGGATTTAAGTGGACTCTGACCACAATCAGAAATTGCCACTTCCCCTTTGCATATGCAAACCAAGCAGCCCAGCTGCAACCACCAAAGCACTGTACTCCTGCCAGGTTAGCATGGCTAACATGGCTGAAACATGGACAGGCTGGCCAGCCAGGCAAGTATGCTGCAACTGGGGAGAAAAGAGTGCAGCAGTGATACTCTGCTGCAGGCAGAACTTCCATTGTGTGCCTGCCAGGCTCCAGGTGTGGCCCTGTTGTGCCCTGAAGACTTCAAGGCAAAAATGTGATTTGATCACCTTGATTTCAATCTGGTTTGTTCTACCCCTGAGGCATGAGGATGTCCTACTCTGCCTTCAAAGCAGGCCTGGGCTGAGACAGAAACCAGGCAAGGCTGCCCACAAGGTGACATAGATTGGGATCTTCACAGCCCAGCATGATGTCCTGCTCAGAAAGAGGCAGTGCAGGTGACAGCAGTGAGGTGTCCCAGTGGCACCATGACACCTGAGCTGCAAGCAGCCTGCCACATGCCCAGGGCCTCTTTCCTGCAGACAGCCCTCTCCAGCCATGTGCACCTTTCTCCACCCTTGGGAAGGCCACATCCTGTTAAGATAAATGCTGAGGCAAGGGAGTGCTCAGGTTAGCTCTGCTCAATGCCAGAGCATGGGACAACAAGGTGAGAGCTTCAGATCCCTTGGCAAGGGCACTCCATGGCCATGCACTGACAGCTGGCGCACACCTCGACTTACCCTCCTCTGAGTCCTTCTCCTGGGCAGTCTCAGCCTGCTCGAGCTCAGGGCGAGACACTGGTGGGCAGAGAAGCAGAGTGCAGGCAGGTCTGTCATTCTGTCACCTCACAAAATAGGCCAGAACACTGATGCCCAAAATTTCACACATCACCTCCTTCTACCCTGAATCTGTGTCCAGGCCTTTCACCCTGCATGTGTTGCTCATCTCCCTCCTCTGCCTTCTCACTCTTCTTTCCCAGAGTGCAGCCTGCAGCACCACCACAAGTCAGGCCCAGGATGGCTGCTCCGGGCTGTACCACCATACCTCAGTCTAATCAATAACCAGAGTGGCAGCACAACAACAATACTGCACCATGTAGGCAGTGCTTTTTTGAGGCACATCTCATTGCAGAGCTTGTGATATCCAGGTTCAGCTGTGTGGCCCAGCCTGGTGCACCAGGTCCCAGCCCCCAGCCATATAGAGAAGTCCTGTCTTGATCTGACAGAAAGAACCTGGTGTGCTCAAACCAATTCTGCTGTGACCAGAGAACCACGTGGCCCAGCTGCACTTTAACATTTCCATTCCTGCACAAGCTGCCAACATCCGTGCCTGAAACTTCCTTCCAGATCAGGGTGGGGAACCAAACTGACCTGACACCTAATCCCTGCTCCCCACAAAATTACCTCCAACAGCCAGAAGTGTCTCCAGGTCTGCTCTACACTCAGAGGATAGTAAGCTCTGCTAGGCAAGGGACTCAAAGTGACAGCACCTTCCCCTGGAGCAGAGAAATAGTGGCAACAGGAACTGTGAGAGGGCAGTCACTGCCTCCCTTGACTGGCTGCAAATCAGTAGAAAACCTCTACTGACCACTACAGCCACCAGTGCAAAGGTGCCGGTGGGGCTGGCAGTATGAGAAGCACAGCAGTGGCACTGCCTGGAGGATCTACAGCCCCTCACCACCTCTTGCAGAGGGGACAGGGGCAACACGACCACCCCCAAGGAGTCCCCCACGTCAGAGGATGCAAAGAGTCAGGCCCTACCAGAGGTGCACTCCTCACATGCGAGAGAAAGCGCAATGCTGTGCTCTGCATCGTGGGATTTCACATCGGGGACTGCTCCAGCACAGACCTCGCCAAGCACTCAATTACCTTGGCCTATAAAACACCCTGTGATTTTGAGGTTACAACAATCATAACAGAGCAGGCATAGAAATCAAACAGCTTTCCAGAGCCACAGAAACTCTTACCAACATCCTACCTGCAGGCATTCCCTGCACCTGAAGCATCATTTTTGTTAAAGGATACATGGCAGTTACAGAAGGAATTACTCTACAGTAACTATTTCACCTGAGCCACACCTTGCCCTGACTCAGAAGCTAAAGCACCAGCCCCACCAGCAGGCCTTGCACACCCAGTCACTGCTTCACAACATCTGGCCTCAGCAAACAGATGGGAAAGAAGTAGCGCTGCCTCCAGCTGTAAAAGCACCCACAGGTTTCAGTTCCACTCCTGCTGGATCAGGACAGATCACATCCAGTCAAAACCAGAGTCTAGAAACAATCAGCAAGGCCGGCCCCAGACTTTAGCTAACAAGGCCATAGGCCCAACCTTCCTAACATCACTGGGGCTAAGTAGTGCCCAAAGGAAGGAGGTTACAGGTCCAGGGAGGACACTGTGTCAAAGAAGATCCCACATCACACGGGTTACCGTAAGCTGCAGGAAGCGATTAGTCAAATCTGCTTATCCTGCAGCAGATGGCTGCGAGGCTCCCAGGCTGCGGGACTGAGACACCACAGGCCTGCTCACTCACCCTCAGCGCTGCTGAGGGGCTCTCACCTTCCTTGCTTTCCTGATTGGCTCGATCCTTCTGCTTCTTCTTGTTGGCGGCATCATCCAAGCCCCGAGAGACTCTCCTCTGGCCAGGGACATTCGTGCTGCTGGACATTTTCAGCCGTTTGGAGGACACAAACGGCCCGCCGGGGTCAGTAATGGAGTCTGGGTCAGGGGTGCGACGTTTTCTTCCTGGCCCAGCTATCTTGGCGACTCTCTGTGGTCAAACTCTCTGGCAAGGAAGTAGTGGCCTAAAGAGAGGAAAGAGCGAGCATGGCAGGAGGAGCAGGTGGAAAAGACCCAACAGCATCAGAATCTGCTCTTTGCCCCAGGGCCAGTGCCCTTACATGACCTTCACCATGGTGTTTATGGGAAGCCCCACGCAGCACTCAGTGAGGAAACCTACCTCATCACAGCTGCTACAATGCTTACTGCCAAAAGCATGGGCTTGTCAGAGCTCCCAGCATACAACCGGGGGTCTTCAGTATGTGGCACGCATTAAAAACCTGGAAAGCAAGTGTCATGCTCATGGCTCCCACTATAGAAATACTGGCCCAGAGGAGCCGCTGGTGCTAACAACACCCAGAGGCACAGCTGAGGGCAAGGACACGAGGAGGCCTGGATGTGCAAAACTGAGCCTCCAGAGTCAACTGGGGGAGCCTGTCACACAGCTTGGAGCAACAGCTATTTCAGTCAAACAGTGCCCTGTGTAACAGGGCCAGAATAGGACCCAGTAACACCCTAAGAAGGAAGCAGGCCTGGGACAGTCTCCCATGACAGATGAGAGCAGAGCTCCCTGGCAAAAGGAGAGTTCCTCCCCCTTCGCCCACTAGCTGAGAGCTTAACCAACATGACTGCACCTTGAATATTTATCTCCCAGCCAGTTTACAGACAGCGTCAGCGGGGCCTGGCCTGGAAACAGGACACCTCTGCTCTTCGTGCCCCAGGAAGAGAGCACGCTGAGCAGGGCACATAAGTTGCTCACCCCTGCCCCCTCAGACATGCCCTTCCTACAAAGCCAGCTCCCCTACAGGGTTTTGGAGCTGCTGGCCCAGGGGCCAGTCTGTCACACTCATCACTGTCGTGCTGTGGTGTTCAGGGCTTTGAGAGAGGAGCGCCGAAACAACTCATTGAAAACAGTCCCACTGGAGGTGTTGCTGTGGAAGGCAGTGAGAGCAGAGACCTGGGAAGGTTTCCTCCCTTGCTGCCCTGGCTGCACACCCTGACCCTGGCAGTGCTCACCAGCCTGCAGGGGTTTGCAGCAGGGAAATGGGCCCAGCTGCACGGATCCTGCCCTCTCCCAGGTGCCAGCTGCAGCTCCCAGCGCACTGATCCACACACATCCCACGGCCCGGCTCCCATCTAAGAACACAGAGCTGGGCCCAACAGCATCTTGGCCTAGCCCAGCTCCACTGAGCCTCTCCCTCAGTGGGAGGCAAGCTGTGCCCTCTGGAACACCCTGTTCTGCCTTCACCCATGTACCAAGTGCAGACCCCACACTCTGTGTGGGCACAGCCAATGGCAGGAGGCACTGCCAAGGGAGGCACTTGGTCAGAGAGAGGACACTGGCAGCCCTGTGGTGCCCGCCCCATGTTGCCAGGGCATTTGTGTTCTAGAAACGTTCAGGGCAACAAGTAGCCACAAATGCGGGGCTGTAGCCACGGAGAGGGGACACAGAGAGCAAAGCAGCCAGATCCTGCCCTCAGCTCTGGCAAAGCCAGACCCATGAGAGGTGCCACATCCAAACCACTTCTCTTCAGGCCAACCTGCCCTCACAACCAAGAGCCACTGAAGTCAAGTGAAAAGCCAAGTCCAGCCTGACTAGCACAGACAACTCCTGCCACCCACACTGGAGAGGCCCAAAGTGACCTAGACACCAGGATGCTGAGCAGGGTTCAGCATCAGTCCCAAAGAACTTGAAAGAGTGTGGGAGGGCAGCAGTATTATGCTCATACTGGTACACACACTGGGTCTTTCCAGGATGCAGAAGCACTTCTGGCTCCAGAGGGAATGCGAAGGGCCCCACAGCGGGGAATGCGGCTGTGATTTGCCAGGCTAGACCTCTGATGCCCACTACATGGTGTCACGCAGCTCCAGTCCCCACTGGCACCCAAACAGGTTGGCTACAGAAGCTTCCTGGTGTTGAAGAAGCTAACCTGAGCTCAGCAAAGATGGGAAAGCATTTTTGGTGTCTGTCTTTTGCCTCTAGGGTGAAAACCCCAGGAGAAATGGGACACAAGAAGCAGCAACTGCTTCGTGCAGGGCCAGGTGAGGCTCCATCGCCTTCTTCCTGCACCTCCGAAGGGGTGATACAGAGTAATTGCTGGGCAGGGTGAAAGTAGGCTCTGAGAAATGACCTAGAGGGCTGAGAAAGGACAGGCCTCTGCTCACGAAGGGGTGAAGAAGAGAGACAGGGTTGCGTGCCTGCTTGTCACTCCTCCAGGAGAAGCCTGCTGCTCTCATGCCTCACTGAGGGCTCAGCTCCCTCGGGTGCTCTGCCGACAGTTATTCCTCATGGCAGGTAGGAACTAAGGGGCTGGAGCTCTGCCCATTCCAGCTGCCAGACTGATGGCAGCCTGAGGCTGCTGTAGGCACCTCTCAGGGTTTTGGAGTAGTGCAGGCAAAGCACAGGTTATTCAGGGATTCAAACAGGTGAATGGGAGACTTTCTGACTTTCTGCCACCAGGAAATACATACCCAGGCAGCATGTGCAGCCCCTGGGTTCACAGGGGCACAGAGGTTTTGGCACTACTACTCTTGGCACGGTAGGAGTCACTGCAGGGGAGAGATGGTGAAAGGCCATTCTGGCTGGATGCCAAGTGAACCTCTGGGAAGCACCTGATGAGCTGGGCACTCCTACAAAACCTTACTCAATCCCCTGAGCCAGGAAAACCTGGCCATGCTGCTGCTGGGAGCAGAGGTGCCTCCGTGTCCTCTGCTCTCCCTGCCTTTGTGCTATGATGTGTATCACATCCAGATGCCAGCTGGGGCTTTCTCCCAAGTGTGTCTTAACCCAGAGCAGTTTCCCAACCCAGCTCATGCTGCGCCCACAAACATTTTGACTGGCCAGAGGAAAGGGAGCAAGAGGCCAAAGTGAAGAGCCACCCCTCCCCGCAGCAGCACCAGACCGGGTGGGTGTCAGGTGTAAACATTTGGGAAAGACAGCAGAAGGTGCTCAATGAGATTCACTTTGTGCCTCATGTCTGGGCCAGGTTTAGCATTCGGCAGGAGGAGCTCCCTGATTCTTGCCCACAGCACTCCCCATCAGTGCCCAAAGGCCTTTACAGGGGTAGCTGCAGAGGAGGTTGGCTACCCCAACAGTGTCATCTTTCCAGAGACTTTTGGATCCTCCATGTCCTAAATACAGCCAACAGAAACACATCCCTCATGTACACAAATACTCTTGTCACCTTCTGTTTCCTGTTCCCCTGAGTGATCAGAAATCCCAAGGCTCGAGCTTGCTTTTTACTTCAGTTTTTGGGCATGCCTGACACACACGTGCAGCCAGGGCAAACACAGAGCTCCCCTGGGGCAGCTACTCAACCCAGCACTGTCGCACAAAATGTTTCCAACCCACGTGGAAATCACTGTGTCCCCAGCGCATCGTGACAGCAGTGAGCCCTGTGCTGAGTGGGGAGCCCGGAAGGCCCAGCTCCCCCATTCTGGGGACAACCACTGAATCACAGAACGGTTTGTGCAGGAACGAGACCTTGAAGATCATCTAGTTCCAACCCGCCGGCCGTGGGCAGGGACAGTGATGAGAGCGTCCAGACAGCAGCCGGCGGCTCCTGGCCTGCTGGGCGCTGCTGCCCGGCCTCAGGCAGCGGCAGAAAGGAAAGGGACTGTGAACGGTGCTCGTGTGAACGGTGTTTGCATGAACGGCCGCGGAGGGCAGAGCACGAGGTCACCGCGCCGGCTCCTGCCCGGGGCTGCCGCGCTCGGCCCGTCCTGCCGAGCCCCGCTCTCGGCCCCGCCGCCCCAGCTCCTGCGGGCCCGCATCCTCTCTCCACTCAGGCCCGTCACAGGCCGCCGCCGCCATCCGCCGCCCGCCTCCCTCTCCACCACCCCGGCCCCGGCCCCCGCGCCCGCGGGCCGCATCCCGGCCTCCCGCCGCCCCTGGGCCCTGCCCGCCGCCGCAGCCCTCACCCCGCGCTGCCCCGGGCGCCGCTCACCGCCCCCGGGCCCCGCCGCCGCCCCGGCCCGGCCGGCCCGGCCCGCCCCGCACTCACGGCCCCGCCCGCCGCTCCGGTCTGTTTGTGCCGCGCCGAAGTTCCGAGCGGGCCGACAACGGAGACAGGCCCGAGGCCGTGACGCACTTCCGGGAGCCGCCGGGCGCGCCCACGTGACGCGGAACGGAGGGGGTGCAGCATCACGTGACGCGGGAGCGGGGGTGGTGCCGGCGCGTTCCCGCGGCAACGGGAGCGGGGGCGAGTCCGGGGGTCCCGGTCTGCCCTCGGGGGTCCCCGGTCTGCCCCGTGAGGTCTTGGGCTTGATTCGCGGGAGTGCCGGGCTGGTACTCCGGTGCCCCGTGGGTGTCCTGGGTGTGCTGTGCCCCCGAGCCCCGCTGCCGGTTCCCGAACCCACCGCCCGGCCCCAAGCCCCGCAGTGCCCCACGCCCGGAGGCGAGCAGCTCCCACCCTGGGTGAAGCTGCTGTGGGCCCCCGGGGCAGACACGTGCCCACGGCACGGGGCGGAGGGGACGCGGTCTTGCTCTGTAACTTTATTCACACGAGGGTACCCCGCGGCCCCCACCCCGCCCACCGCTGCGGGGGCAGGCGGAGGCTGGGCGGCAGGAGGCTGGGTGCTCCGGGGGTCCAGGCCCCTCCGCGGGAATCACTGGCAGGTGTTGTAGATTTGGACCTGCTGGTTGATGGTGTCCAGCACCTCCCTCATTCTGGCCTCCAGCCCGCCCAGCTGGGCTGCTTTGGCGTCCAGCACCCGCTCATTCCGTTCGTACTCCTCCTCCAGCACTGCAGGGACAGGGGGAACACGAGTCAGCCTGGCCCCCCACCACTTCCCCACCACCACCCCAGCCCCCCTCCCGGCTTCACCTCGCAGCCTCTGCAGCTTGTCCTGGGCGTCCTGCAGCAGCCCTGCGGCCTCGTCCCGCAGCTGCTGCGCCCGGCTGCCTGCCTGCTGCGCGCCCTGCGCTCGGTGCTCCACCAGCTCCTGTGCTGTCCGGTACCGGTCCCGAAGTGGCCCGTCCAGCACCTGTTGGACAGTGGGGCTGGGCAGTGGGATTCCCTGGGGACCCCTGCTGCCCCACCAGTGCCCCCTGATCACTCACCTGCTTGGCCTCATCGGCTCGGTCCCGCGCAGCGCTGGCTGCCTCCTGGGCACGTGTGGCTGCCAGGCTGTTGTTGGCACGTTTCACCTTCAGGGCATCAGTCTGCCTGTCCAGGAGCCCAATCTGCTCCATGGCACCCGCCAGCTGCTGCTCTGCATTTCCTGTCTGGGTCTGCATCTGGGGATCGGTGGCACAGGGGTTTGGTGTAGTTGCACTGACCGTGTGGTGGGCATGGGGTCCCATGGTCATAGGGATGGGGCTCTTACCGTGCCGAGGGCTCTCTCGCTGTGCTGGATGTCACTGGCAGCTTGCTGCAGTGCCTCCTCGGCCATGCCCTGGGCTCGCCGTGCCTCCTCCAGCGCCTGCCGCACCGCCTCGGCTGTGCCCCGCACTCCCTCTGCCCGTGACCTGTGGCCAGACAGCAAGGCCTCAGCACAGCCTGGGCTGGGGATCCCTGGAGAGACTGCATCTTCGTGTCCCTGAGCTCACCTGGCCCGCTGGGCATCCTGCAGCAGCTGCCCAGCCTGACGCACATCCCCAGCTGTCTGCTCTAGGATGGCATCCACGCTGGCCAGGCTGCGCACCCGCGTCTTGATCTCCTCGGCCAGGCGGTGGATCTGGTCCGGTGCGGCAGGGAGTGACAGCTCCAGCACCCGGCTGGCTACCACCTCGATGCTCTCGGGATCAGCCCCCTCCTCTGCAGGTGGAAGTAGTCAGTGTGTTCCCTACAGCACACCAGGGTGGAGGGGACAGGCAGACCAAGGGGCAGAGGGAAACATGGGGCAAGGCAGGGGGGCCAGAGATGGTTGGAGGGCACAGGATGGTTGGGGCAGGGCAGGGACTGTGCAGTGCAGCATGGGGCAGGGGTGGCACAGCCCACATGCAGTGTGGGGACCATGCATGCAGTGTGACGCAGCGCAGGGTCGGAGCAGTGTGGTGCAGGTGCAGAGCCACAAAGCACTGGGCAGGGGTGGCCAGCCCTCCCGGCATGCCGGCACTCACGGCTCAGGAAGGCCTTGACTTGGCTGATTAGCTCCCTCAGCTCCTTGTTGGAGCTCTCCACACGGGCCCTGGTCTGGTTTGCCTTGTCCAGGGCTGCTTGCGCTCGCAACCGGGCCTCATCTGCCTTCCCCTTGGCCTCTGCCACCTAAGCATGAGCAGAGACCCTCAGTGCCAGCCCCAAGGACTGCAGAGCATGGCTGTGCTACCTGCTCCCACCAGCACACGTGTCACACACCTTGTGGGAGAGCTGGTTCATGTCAGTAGCAGCCTGACGCAGCTCCTCCTGGGCATGGCGTGCCCGGTCCAGTGCACTGTCAGCCTTGGACACGGCTCCAGCACAGTTCAGACCACCACAGCGTCGTCCCCCATCCTCATCCCGGCACCCAGCACCTCCACAGGGGCTCTCAGCACAGGGCACATCACCCACCGCACCGCAGACCTGCAAGGCAGCAGAGGATCAGGGCAGCTCTTGGTGCCACTCCCCCAGTCCCCTCCCTACCTCCCACCTTCTCGTTGAGCGGGTGGAGGCTCAGAGCCTGTGCCCTCGCTGCCAGGTCCATCAGTGCCCGCCGGCTGGCTGCGTTGTGGCGATTGAACTCATCCCGCTGGCTGGCAAGGAGATGCTCGGTGCGGTGACGGGTGGCTGCCGAGACGCTGACAGGGCTGGGCACGGCACGGGTGGAGGCCTCTGCCTGGCGCTCGGCCTCCCGCGATTCCCCATAAAACTGGCGAATACTGTCATAGGCACCTGGGGGTGGCAGGGGCATTGTCAGACCCCCAGCCATGGCCTGAACACCCTGGCCTGGATCTGTGGTGTGGCTCACCGAGGAAATTGGAGGTCTTGAGGGTGTGCAGCCGCTGTTCCAAGTCCTGCAGGCTGTGGTTGAGGACACGGGCACCCCGGTCCACAGCGTTCAGCACGTGGCTGGCATTGAAGTTGGCATCCTGCGCAGCCGTCAGCTCTCCTTCCACCCGTGTCAGCCTCTCAGTTGCCTCCTCAATCTGCCGCCTGCAAGGGAAGGGGGTGAAAAGCCGTCCCCAGGGCTACCTCAGGAGCCATGCCCTGTGCCAGATGCTCACCGCAGCCCCTCCGTGGCATGTGTCAAGTGGGCGGCAGTAGCAGCAGTGGCGTTGCGGGCAGCCACCACATCACGCACCGTGGCCAGGTTCTCCTCCAGCCGCCGGAAGGTGCTCTCGAAGGCACCAGCAGCCCCGGTGTGCTGCAGGAGGCTGGCCCGCTGTGCCAGCGCCCGGGCGCGGGCGGCCAGATCCTGCACCACACGGTCCCAGTCCCCGAAGCAGGGGTGGCAGGGCTGGCAGGCAGGGAAGGTACCAGCAAAGCCCCGGGCACACTGGTCACAGCGGACTCCAGAGATGCCAGGCTGGCAGTCGCAGTGGCCGCTGCTGCGGTGGCACTGGGCACTGGCTATGCCACGGGGGTCGCAGTCGCAGGCTGCAGGGAGAGTGGTGTCAGGGCACCATGGGGCCCACAGTGGTCCCCCTGCTGGCACCAGCTCTCACCTCGGCACTGCTGCCGCGGGTCTCCCCAGTGGTGCTCCTGGCAGTCGGTGCAAGTCCGGCCCCCAAAGCCTGGCCGGCAGGAGCACTGCCCTGTGAACTGACAGACATGGCATGGCCGAGGCTGGCACTGCTGCAGCACACCACCAGCCCCATCCTATGCCAACCCCTGTCCCTGTCATGTCTCACCTGGTTGCAGGTGGGTGTCAGAGAGTGCTGGGGGTGGCAGGCGCAAGGCTGGCAGCCCTGCCCACTGGCCAGGTTCCAGAAGTTGGGGCTGCAGCGGTCACAGCTCTGGCCTTCCACGTGGGGCAGGCAGTGGCACTGCCCACTGTGTCTGTCACAGTGGCACTGCTGGGGCCCACAGGTGCTGGGATCAGTGCCCAGGGGGTTGCAGGAGCAACCTGGAACCAACAGGCAGTGAGCAGAGATAGAGATGAGGGAATGAGGACAGAGATGGGGATGAGATTGGGATGGAGATGGGATGGAAGTTCTGATGGGGACAGAGCAGGAGTGGGATGATGATGGATGAGGGTGGAGGCAGGATGGAGACAGAGATTGGGCAAGGATGGGGTGGGGATTGGATGGAGGTGGAATGGGGGCAGCATAAGGACCACTGTTGAGGATGGGTGGAGATGGGACCAAGGTCAGGATAGAGCTGGAATAAGGACAGGATGGGGACAGATGGATGGCAGTGGGGATGGGATGGCAATGGGGACAGGAATGGGCATGGGAATAAGATGTAGATGGGATGGATTAAGTTGGACATGGGGACAGGATTTGGGCCACAGTGCTGGGCCTAGGCAGAGGAGACAATGCTGTTCCACGACAGGGCTGCAGGGACTCCACAGCACTGTGCACAAACAGCCATGGGTGCACAAGGTCCCCGAGGACATACCAGGCCCTGGAGGCAAGTCTGTCTTGGCATGGCAGTGGGTACTCACGCCTGCAGCTGTGTCGTGTGGCATCTCCATAGAAGCCAGGCTGGCACTCAGCACAGTGGGGCCCTGCTGTGTTGTAGAGGCAGCGCAGGCACTGCCCTGTGCGCCGGTCACACGCCTCCGGGTCCGTCACATCGATGTTATCGTGGCACTGGCAGGGCAGGCAGCGCCCACCCTGCAGAGGGTCTCCATAGTAGCCAGGGGCACACTCATCACAGCGGGGACCTGCTAACACAGAGTGCTGGGCAGTGCCTGGGGACAGGGCTCCCCAGAGGGGCAGTGAGTGTGCTGCGGCAGGTACCCACCTGTGTACCCAGGGCTGCAGTGGCAGACGACCTGTTGGGAGCGGCTGTCTTGGTAGCAGGAGGCAGCGAAGTGGCGGGGGGT
This sequence comes from Acanthiza pusilla, assembly GCA_036630365.1. Taxonomy (NCBI): domain Eukaryota; kingdom Metazoa; phylum Chordata; class Aves; order Passeriformes; family Acanthizidae; genus Acanthiza; species Acanthiza pusilla. The sequence goes on from JAXCHO010000001.1 coordinate 9,227,468, forward strand.
GCTGGGCCCCTCAGGACAGGGGCAAGGCCGGCAGTGCTGCCCGGAGCCCAGCGCTGGATTCCCAAAGTGTCCGGCCGCACACCTGCAGGCAGGAGGTCAGCACGAGCCAGGGCTGTGGGCAGCATCCTCCCCCAGTCTGGGCGCATACTCCACCTACCTCTGGCACCTCTCGCCGTCTGTGTGGTCACGGCAGCGCAGGCAGCTGCCTGTCCGAGGGTCGCAGTTCTCAGCATGCCCATTGCACTGGCAGGGCCGGCAGGCTGGGAAGCCCCAGTGGCCAGGCTGGCAGCGGTCACAGCGTGGGCCATGGGCACCTTCACGGCAGGGGCACTGCCCTGTGGTGCTGTCGCAGACGGTGCTCACTGAACCCTCACGGCTGCACTGGCACGCTGGAAAGCACAGCACCTCACAGTGTCTGCCCTCGGGCTGCAGAGAGCATCCCTTCCCTGCACCCCCTGCCCTCGAATGCCCAGGTCCCTCTCCTGCTAGCACTCACGTCGGCACCCGCTGGGCCCAAAGCCGAAGGTTCCTGGGGAACAGCGGTGACAGCGCCGTCCCACGACATTGGGTTTGCACTGGCACTGCCCACCCTGGGGCTGGCACTCGGCGCTGAGTGAGCCCTGGGGATCGCAGAGGCAGGCTGCAGGCAGAGAGTGGGGTCAGTGTCAGCTGCTGTGGGACAGAGTGTGGGACAGGGTGTGCGGCTGTACTCACGCAGCGCCCCATCATGCAGGACGGCTGACAGGCTGTGCAGGAGCCTGGAGCAAGGCTCGGCCACAGGCGAGGGCCCTGCAGCATAGAAGGGCTGGGCACAGCGGTACCGCTCAAAGGTCTCCCGGCGCTCCATGGAGCTGTGGTCACCCGCAATGAACATCTCCAGTGAGGAGTAACGGGGCAGGAGGACCAGCTGTGGAGCAAAGTCAGTGGGATGTCACGTCCCTCTCTCCCTGTGTTCCCTATGGCTGCATCCTGAAGGGTTGCTGTCCCCCATCTGAATCGATGCCCGTCTGTCCCTCACCGAATCGATGAGCACACTGGCAGTGGGATCCTGCCTAGCAGCAGCACAGCCCAGCTCCAGGCGGAGAGTGTAGGAGATACCCTGCTCCAGACAGATGGGCTGGGACAGCACCACATACCTGGATGGGGGCAAAGCAGATCAAGGGCAGCCACATGCCTCCAGTGTGCCCCAACACAGCCCAACCCTACTGAGGTGCTTACCTGGCACCAGAGGGGAGGCTGGTGGAGAGCTGGTCATCGGCAGGGATGGTGTTTCCACAAGGGCTGCTGGCAGAGACAGGGCTGGGACGCAGCACCTTCAGACTCACCTCCTGCCAGGCCTCCGGGTGCTGCCGGCAGAGAAGAGGCAGTGTCAAAAACCCTCACTGTCTGGAACTCCCCATCACTGCCCCCCAATATGGCAATACATCACAATGCTGGCTTCACCATCGGGTGCTCACCTGGGGCTCATAGCGGATGACCACGTCATACTCAGTGGAGAAAGGCACATCACTCACGTGAAACTCCACCCAGCCACCTTCCAACATGCGGGCAAAGCCTGTCCCTGTCCAGGAAGCTGGACGGTCTGAGGGGGGCTCACGCTCCACCACCGAACCCTGGGGCAAGCAGGTGTTGTGAGATGCGACCCTAAAACTTGCCTTGGCCAGCAGGCACTGCTTTGCCCTGGGTAGCAAGGCAGACCACTGCCTGCCAGTTTGGGCACCCTGCAAAGGGACACCCACTGCCCTGCTCTGCCTGATGTGCTGCCCAGGGACACCTTAATTCCTTACCTGATGCAGCCGTGCATCCTCAGCCTCATAAGTGTAATGATCCAGGTTGATGCGGTAGAAACCAGGCTCCACCTGTTCACACTGTCGTCCTATCACATGGCTGCGGCACTGGCACTGCCCTGTCGCCATGGCACATCTGGTACCCCAGCAGCACCATCAGCTCTGATGCCAGCAGGGATGCCCCTTGCCCTCCCTATCCCCAAAAACACTCACAGGTTGTTGCGAGCACCTCCCACATCACAGTCACAGGGCCGGCATCCTGGGAGGTCGTGGCTCAGTCCCCAGTGCTCGGGCTGCAGAGGGCAAGGGTGTCAGAGAGCAGTCGGCTGTGTGCTATAGTCCTGAGCGCTGTGCACGGGCCATGGCACAGCCCCACTCACCAGGCACTGGTTGCAGCTGCGCCCGGTCACCAGCCGCTTGCAGAAGCACTCCCCACTGACAGGGTCACACCGGCTGCCATCAGCCACCGTGCCACGGGGGTCACATTGGCACCCTGCATGGAGAGCCAGCGGTTTTCAGCAATGCCAAACCATATGCCTGATCCCAGTAGGTGCCACCCTGGTACCTACGCTGGCAGCCCTGTGGGTTGTTGGTGCTGAGGCTGAAGAAGCCGGGTTTGCAGCGGTCGCAGCGGGGACCAGCCACGTGCTCCTTGCAGCGGCACTGCCCCGCAATCAGGCCCCTGGCTGGGTCATCAGCACTGTCACACAGCCCACCATCCAGAGAACCCTCGGGGTCGCAGTCGCAGGCTGGGGACACAGGCAGGATCAGCACCTGACCACCAAAGCGCCACCCTGAACAGCCTGTCCCACACTGACCTTGGCACACTGCAGGGTCCCGCAGGTCCTTGGTGGGGTCCTTGTAGTAGAAGGGCTTGCAGAGGTGACAGCGACGCCCCATGGTGTTGTGCTGGCAGTCATCACACACGGCTCCACTGGTGTTCCCCGTGGCCAGGAACACAGCCATGTCAAAGTGGCAGCGCCGCGAGTGCTCGTTACAGTCACAGCCTGCAGGGACAGCACCGCGGCACGGCATGCGGCACCACAGCCCACACCTGGCAGGCATCATCCCCCGTGCCAAACCTCCCCTGCCTGGACTCCCTGTACTCTGATATGCAGCATCACAACCCCAAACCTCCCCAGCCTACAGCCTGTGGCACCCCAAACACACCCAGTCTGCAGGATGCCAGTCACCACCCAACCACATCTCACTGTGCAGCACCCCAAAACCCCTGGCACAGCATAGCCTGACAGCTCTGGCACCAGCATCACTTTGCCAGGAGCTGCTGCCAGCAGGGGCACTCACGGCGACAGGCGTTGGTGCTGGAGCCCTCAGCTGGGCGCCAGGGCAGGTCTTGGTAGAAGTCCTCGCAGCGCTCGCAGTTCAGCCCCTGCGTGTGGTGCTTGCAGACACAGCGCCCGTGCACCTGCCGGGATGCCACGGTGAGAGGGGCGGCAGGACTGGGCAGCACGGCTACCCAGCTCTGCCAGGGCACAGGGGGCTGGCTGGCCCTACCATGCCGTCGGTGGTGGCGGGGGCCCCACTGAGCGGGGCACACTCAGAAGCGTGCCCGTAGCAGAAGCAGTTCCCGCGCATCACCAGCTCATAGAGTGCGTAGTAGTACTTCTCCCGGATCTCCCGCCGCGAGTCCAGCAGGTTGTCCCCCAGTGTGTGCAGCTTGGTGAGGTTCACACGCAGGTTGGTGACACGCAACAGGTCTAGGGCAGGGTGGCACAGGGTGGCTGGACATGTCTATGCACAGCTCATCTCTGCAAGGCTTAGTTGAACCGGGCTGTGCATGGCATAGGAGGCTGTGGGTGGTTCAGAGGAACTGGGCATGGCTCCGGTCTGCTGGGCATGGCTGGGATGGGCTGTGCACAGCATGGGGTGTCTGTGCAGGGCTGCACACTATCAGGCTGTTGTGGTTTTCTATATCACACAGTATTGGCCCAGGGCTGTGCATAGTTTGGCTCACAGGCACGTGGTTGCACGTGGCCAGGCTGGGCTGTACGTAGCTGTGGGGGTTCAGCTCCCAGACACGTGGCTGTACACAGTCTGGCTGTGTGTGGGCTGGGTGCTGCACCCCCACAGCAGAGGCAAGCTGGGATCCCACCAGTGCAGAACAACACCCTTGGCACAGCACCTTTACGTGTCTTGGGGCACTCACTACTGGGGGCTGTGCCCAGGAGATGGCTGTGCCTGGCGGGTGCAGCCCTTGGGGCTCCAGAACTGCAGCTTCCCAGCAGCCCTTCCCTGCAGATTCTTCCCCTCCTGTTCCCAATCTAAATTTAGCCTTGGGTGATTAACCCACTGTGTCCTGTGCCCAGCCTGACTCCCCATCTTGAACCACAGCTGGTGTTGGGCTCAGCTGTGGCACAGCCATCCCCCTCCATTTAATCTAATGCAGCCTGACCTTTAGCTGCTCTCACAGGGCAGGGTGCAGGAGCCGCCCAAGACCCTGCAGGCTGGATCAGGCCCTGACCCCAGTGTCGGGCCCAGAGCAAGAAAAGAGCAGCCAAAATAGCTACACTCAAAATAGAGCAGCCAAGCAGAAGCCCAGAGGGCTGGCAACTCACTTTGGATGGCGGGGCTGTAGGGGTCCCGGATGGGGATGGCAGGGTCCAGCACCCGGTAGATGACCTGGGAGGGACAGCAAGGTGATGAGAGCAGTGCAGGGGGTCCTCTGATCCTCCTGGGGCCTCACCTTATGGGGGTCTCACCTCCCCCTCAGTGGAAGGCTCGATGTCAGAGTAGCGGGACTCGCAGACAACGTCGTCAATGCGGCGTGGGGCCCCATGGGGGACATGGGGAAAAGAGGCAGCGCAGTCATAGGCAAAGTATCGATACACCTTCCAGGTGTGCCCAAAGTCAGCCGAGCGCTCCACCAGCATGGCCGCGGGGCGGAAGGTCTGCAAGACACCCAGGTGGAACAGGGACCAGCCCCACAGTCCCCAAGAGACTGTTCCATCCTGTCCTGTCGCAGCCCGGGTACCCCCATGCTGGGACCCACCTTGAAGGTCATGATGAGGTGGGTGAAGTGGAACTCAGCCTCCAGGTCCAACTGAATGCTGACGTGCTCCACACCTGGGCATGACAAGTGTGACAAGTGGAAGCAAACACTCACAGATCCCGGGGGCTCGTCCCCGCCACTCGACAGTGGTCCAGGGGTGTGGCTGCAGCCACAGGCTGAGTCACGCTTCCTCAGTGTGGGAGGAAAGGAAGGAGAGCCCCCCGGGACACGACAGGATGCCCCACCACCCCACTCATTGCTCACCATTCTCTGACTGCCACCAGGCTTTCTTGGGGCGGGGGGCAAAGCTAGTGACCACATTTTCGATGCGATGGCTCTTGGTGTTGGTGCGGGCATCGTAGGGCCGCCGCGAGTCGCAGATGAAGCACTTTTTCTCCTCCTGCGAGTTGGGAGGCTCAATGATGTGTGTCCCCAACCCTGTCCCGTGCCCCTCATCCTCGTCCGGTCTCCCCGGGGCCCGTCCCGCTCACCTGGAGGTGGCTGACAATGCAGTAAGGCTGGGGCCGGCGCAGCCCGCAGGTGGAGGTGGCACTCAGGCGGGCTGCTCGCCCCACCAGCAAGTCCCCCGTGGCCGGGTAGCAGCTGCCGCGGGCACAGCCCTGGGGAGAATCGGGGGCCAGGGCCACCCCCAGCCCTGCGGAGCGGCGGATGGCTGAGGGCGCTGCGGGGCGCGGGGGGGCCGGGGCCGGGGCTCCCCCCGCCGAGCCCGGGGCCCCTTCCGCGGCCGCCCGGAAACAGGGCGGCGGGGCCGGGCCGGACCCTGGCGCCCACCGGCCCCGCTGCGGCGGGGGGCGCGGACTCACCGGCCAGCAGCGGCAGCAGCAGGAGGGCGGCGGGGCTCCGCTTCACCGGGCTCCGCATCGCGGGGCGCGACGGGGCGAGACGGGACGGAAAGGGGCGCAAAGGGCGCGCAAAGAGGGCGCTCGGCAGGTGTCCGCCGGTCCCGTCCCGTCCCGTCCTGACCCACCCGTTCCCCTTCTCGTTCCCGTTCCCAGTCCCGTCCCCGGCCCCGGCCCCGTCCCGGTCCCTCCCGGCCCCTCCGAACTGGGCGGCAGGCGCAGCGCTCGGGGCTGCGCGGAAAGCGCGGGGCGGATCCCGGCTGGAGCGGGGGAGCGGGCCGGCCGGGACAGGCGGGAGGAGGCGGGCGGGGGGGGAAGAAGGCATCGGACACAGGCACACACAGTTCAGGACTTTATTTGCAGGCGCGCCCGCAGTAACGGCACCTGCAGAGTGGACGGGACCCCCGGGTTCGCGGACCTGCGGGGCGGCGGGCAGGACCGGCCCCCGGCCCCGCCGGTGGTCCCTAGCAGGTGGCGTAAGCGTTGGCCCTCTCCCGGATCTCCTGTAACAGCCCGGTGACTTGCTGCTCCAAAGCCTGTAGTCGTGTCACCTTTGCCGCCATCGCCCGCTCATTGGCCCCAAAGCGCTGCTCCAGGTCTGCAGGACGGGGAACATGGTCACAGTGCAGCCTCTCACCATGTTCCGTATCACTCTTGGGACACCCGGTGGGACGGGCCCAGGGGGACACAGGGAGTATGGGGAGGTGGCAGGGAATGCATCCCACTATGTGTTCCCCCTCACCTTCCAGCTTCTTCTTGCTGTTGCTGGCCTTATCCAGGAGGTCTCGGGCCTCTGCTGTCAGCTGTGACACACGCTGCAGGGCCCCACCAGACACCCTGTCCAGCGCGCCCACCCGGTTCTTCAGCACCACATAACGCTGTGTCACCTGTGCCAAGTCCTGGTGGCAAGGGCATGGTGAGGCTGAGCACCCCCAGCACCTGCTACCTGCTTGGTGCCACACATAGCCAGGCAGGGCTGGAGCTCACCTGGCTAAGCGTCCCCGAGGTGGTGGTGGCACGCTGTGCCCCATCCTTGGCTTGCTGGGCCATGTGGCGAGCATCCTGGCTATGCTCCTGCAGGGTGGCGATGCGCTGTGCCAGCTCCCGCAGCCGCTTCTGCACCTGTGACTCCTTCCTGTCCAGCACCTGCAGCTTGCGCTCCGCCTGGCAGGCATGGACACCGGCTGCAGCAGGCACAGCAACCACTGTGCCCACGCTGCCAGCCCCACTGCCCTGCCAAATGCATGGCACCTGCCCTATGCCATCCACATTTCCCCAGCACCAGCCTCCCTACCCATGACATGCCCAAGGCATCAGTCTTGCACTCCACAGCACTGATCCCATTACTCCCAGCAGCACCAGCTCCACTCCCCCAGCTCATGCCCCTCACCTCCCTGGTCCTGGTCTCAGCCACCCGGATGGCATCCCTGGCGCTCCTCAGGGTGCTCCCCGCTGTTGTCACCTGTGTCCGCGCCACCTCCAGTGCCTGCTGTGTCCCCGACAGCTCATCCCTTATGCCTTCTGCTCGCTCCCTGCAGCAGCACAGGCAGCTCCAGCCCCTGCCAGTGCTGGGGCACTGACCCTATCCTCTGTCTGCCCCGGCATGCCCCCACCACTTGCCTGGCCTCCTGTCCCTGTGCCAGCAGCTGCCGTGCCACAGCCAGCCCCTCTGCTGTGCTGTTGAGAATCGCGTCTACCCCCTCCAGCTGGCCGATGCTCTCCTGCATCTCCCACAGCAGCTCCTGGATCTGTCCAGGGCTGCTGGGCAGGGAGATGTTCAGCACCTGCCGGGCCACCAGCTCGATGCTGCCTGGGTCAGCTCCCTCCTCTGCAGGGACAGGGGAGCGGGGTGGGCTCAGGGTGGGCTCACTGAGTCCTGCCATGCCCACATGCCCACCCAGTGCTGGCACTACCTGCCAGGAAAGCCTTGATTCGGCGGATGAAGTCCCGCAGCTGGGCTGTTGCCTTCTCTGCGCGGCTGCGGGCAGCCTGAGAGCGCCCCAGAGCCTCCTCTGCCCAGCTCCGTGCCCCCCGTGCCAGCTCCTGCACCTCCTGCATCTGGGGGGCACCGGGCTGAGCGGGGGGCATGGAGCAGCCCCAGGAAGGGGCATTCGGGGTGAGCAGGTATGAGGGGACAGGATGGGGGCCTGAAAAGGAGCATGCAAGGGGGGTGCAAGAGGACAGAGGATACAGCAGTGGCACAAGGGGACACACAGGTGGCACAAGGGGCATCTCTGAAGGGGCAGAAGAGAGACATACAGAGTTGACATGCTTGGGGGCATGGAAAGGGAACAAACAGGACATGCAAAGGGGACACAAGAGGATCCCAGAAAGTGCCATGGTGCAACCACCCCTACCTTCTGTGCCACAACACCCAGCTGCCCTAATGCCACCTCCAGCTGCTGTGAGGCATTATGGGCACTGCTCAGGGCTTGAGCTGAGATAGGCAGTGCCCCCGCACACCCTGTGCCACCGCAACGCCGTGCCCCCGCACTGTCCCGGCACAAGGCTCCTCCGCAAGATGCGTGCTTGCAGCTCCGGTCTCCAGGTGCCCCACAAATCTGTGATGATGCCAGTGGTAGAAATGGCAGTTCAACACTACATGGGGGGTGACCCCCGTGCCACCACTGCCAGTCCTGCTCTCACCTTCTCATTGATCCTGGCAATGTTGAGTCCCATCACCCGTTTCTGTGTCTCCCGCAAGGATTTCCGGGCTGCAGCTGCGCCACGGCGGTAAGTATTGCCCTGCTGCCGCAACACCCGCTCGGTCGCCTGCCGTGTCATCTGTGCCCCACTCAGCTCGCCAGCTGTGCCATTGGCCACCACCTCCGCCTGCCGCGAGGCCTCCGCTGACGCCAGGATGCTGCGGTAAGATTCTGCAGGTGCGGGTGTCAGGGTTCAGCCAGGATAGCTGCCACCAAACCCAAACCTTGGTGGATGCTCTTACCGCTGAATCCAGCTGCCGCTACAGTGCCAAGGAGGATTTGAAGGTGGGAGGTGGTTTGATTGAGACCTCCCAGCTCGTGGCTCAGCCCGGTTAGCCGGTCGTGGTGCTGCACATCTGTCTGTGCCAGCTGGTCTAGATGCTGCTCCAACTCTTGGAGGTGCTTCCAGAAGTTGTCCAGCTCCATCCTTTGGGTAAAGAGGGGGGGCTTCAAACTTTTTGGGGGACAAGAAGGGGGTACCTCCACCCCAGGCCTATCTGCAAACTTGCCTGGTGCCATCCAGCTGCCTGGGCAGTCCATCGAGGAGGGAACTACTGGGGTTGCCCCCCTCTCCCAGCAGCTGTTCCACGTGTCCCAGAGCCTCCTCCAGCTCCCGCAGGCGACGGGGGCTGAGTGGGAATGTGGATCCCCCCTCCCTCAGCGCCTGCACCTGTGCCCCAAGGTGCCGCAGCCTGTCCCGCAGGCTGCCCACAGCCAGGTCCCAGCGCCCAAAGCAAGGGTGGCAGGGTGAGCAGTGGGGGAAAGGCTCCTGGTAGCCCCGCTGGCAGCGGTCACAGCGCAGCCCCCCGAATCCCAGCCGGCACCGGCACTGCCCGTTGTCCTGCTCGCACTGTGGGCTCTCAGCACCCAGCGGTTCACACTCACAGGCTGCAGAGACAGTTGGCAATGTTTCCCAGCCTTCCCATGGATCCCCATGCCCCCAAGCTGCCACCATGTCCCCAGCATCCCAGCATATTCCTCTATGGCTCCAGAATCAAACCTATCCCCAGGACCTTCTGTGTCCCCAGCATCCCAGCATATTCCTCTATGGCTCCAGAATCAAACCTATCCCTAGGACCTTCTGTGTCCCCACAGTTCCACCAAGTACTCTGGGTCCCCTGAGTCCTGCATGTCCCCAGAGATGCACCACATCCTCAGGGTTCCACCATGTCCCCTGCATCCCACAGTGTTCCCAAGGTCCTCCATGCCCACAGCATCCCACCACATACCCAAGATCTTCTGGGACCCTTGTGTCCCCAGTGTCCCACTGTCTCCCACGTTCGGAGTCTCCCACCACGTCCCCAGGGCCCACCATGTCCCTAGAGTCTCACCATGTACCCAGAGTCCCCCCACACACCATGTCCCCAGAGCTCCTGCAGCCCCAGCCCCTGGGATGTGCCCCCACCTCGGCACTCCTGCTCAGGGTCTCCCCAGTGGTGCTCCTGACACTGGGAACAGACACGGCCCCCGAAGCCAGGCCGGCACTGGCACTGCCCTGTCACCTGCAGCGACAGTGCCATGCTCACTGTGCAGCTCACTGTGCCCCAGGAGGGCAGTGGAGCCATACCAGGGTGCCAGGGGACTCACTGTGTCACAGGCAGGGTGCAGGGCGTGTGTGGGGTGGCAGCCACAGGGCTCACAGCCCCTCGGCCCCCCGAGGTTCCAGAAGTGGGGTGCGCAGCGATCGCAGCTCTTGCCCACAACGTTGGGCCGGCAGGCACAGGCTCCTGTGCCACGGTCACAGCCACAGGTGCCATTGGTGCAGTGGGAGGCCAGTGTACCCCGTGGGTCACAGCCACAGCCTGCAGGAGGGTGGGCAGCCACATGGGGCTCAGCACACATCCCCTGCCCAGGCAGTGCCCTGCTGGCCACAGCACCCCAAACCTTCCTGGCCCCAGCACCCCAAGCCTGCCTGGCCCCAAACCCATGCACAGCCCCAACACCCCTGATCCCAACACCTACAACAACCTCAACCCCTGTCCCCTGCCCAACCCCAACCCAGGCACAGCCCCATACCCCTTCTAACAGCCCCAAACCTCACCTGCCCCTGACCTCCCAGCCCTGAGCCCCAAGCCCCAAGCCCCCAAGCCCCAAAATTCTGCCCAACCCAACCCCAATTTCCCCACACCCAACCACATCCCAGTGCCTCATCCCTCCCTTGAGCCCTTGCATCACTCCAATCCCCCAATCCCAAACCCCGTGCAGCCCCAGCCCTGCAGAGCCCCCTGCCCCGCTCACGCCGGCAGCTGCGCTGCAGGGCATTGCCGTAGTAGCCGGGCTGGCACTGGGCACAGTGTGGCCCGGCGGTGTGGTACAGACACCGCAGGCACTGCCCCGTGCGGGGGTCGCAGCCCTCCGGGTCACTGGCGTCGATGTTGTTGTTGCACTGGCAGGGCCGGCACACCCCGCCCTCCATCTCCGGAGCCCCAAAGTAACCAGGGGAGCAGCGGTCACAGCGGGGCCCTGCAGAGATGGGGAGCTGTAGGTGCTGGGGTCCCGCAGCCCCAGCGCTGGGGGGTCCCTGCTGCATGGTGCCCGCTTTGCGCCTCACCTGCATATCCAGGGGCGCAGAGGCAGACGATGTGGTGTGTCTTGTCATCAGCGTGGCAGGCGCTCCCGTGGTAATGCCGTGTGCCAGGATAGCCAGGGCAGGGGCAGGGCCGGCACTGCTGCCCTGAGCCCAGCACAGGGTTCCCGTAGTAACCGTCCTGGCACCTGAAACGACAAGAGGAGACCCAGTGGGTCCATTCCATCCATCACATAATATCCCACCATCCCATCTCATTCCATTGTATCCCATACCATAATATCTCATCCTGTCCTAACCCCCTGTGTCCATTCTATTCCATCTCATTCTCATCCATCCCATCCCATCCCACGAATCCTATCCCATCCATTTATATCCATCCCATCCCATGCCATGCCATTCCATCCTATTCTACCCCATCCAACATATCCATGCCATCCCACCATTCTAACATGTCCCATACCATAGCTCATCCTGTCCTACCCCATTGTAGCTATCCCATCCTACCCCATGCCATGCCACACCATGCCACACCACGCCATGCCATGCCATGCCACACCATGCTGTCTCCTCCTCTTGGACCTGGCTCACCTCTCGCAGTGCCGTCCATCTGTGTGGTCGCGGCAGTGCAGGCAGGTGCCTGTCCGGGGGTCACACTCCTCAGCATGCCCATTGCACTGGCAGGGCCGGCAGGCAGGGAAGCCCCAGTGGCCAGGCTGGCACTGGTCACACTGCCGGCCCACGGCACCAGGCTGGCACTGACACTGCCCACTCACCGCATCACACAGCTGGGACACTGAGCCCTCCGGGGAGCAGGCGCAGGCTGCAGGGTGGCAAAGCTGAGGTCAGGCACATAGATGCAGGGACACAGGGAGGGAGAGACAGACAGACAGGCAGGGGACCAGCACCCAGAACATGCTTACTCCATGGGCTGTGGCACAGAAGGGCTCATGTGGACACACAGGTCCACATGAACATGGGTGGACAGACAGATGAGTGAGTGTAAGGCAGTACAGTGCTCACAGGGGGATTGGATGGATGGATGGATGGATGGATGGATGGATGGATGGATGGATGAATGGATGGATGGGTGGATGGATGGATGGATAACTGGGACTGAACCCATGGGATGCAGGACAGCAGGGCTGAGATGGACACATGCACAGACAGATGGACAGACAGTCTAGTGAACAGGGCAGCGAAGAGGGTGCTGATGGCTGGACAGACAGCAAGACAGGAGAGACAGTGATTCTGACAGATGCAGATTGCACTACTCACGACTGCATCCCAGGGGCCCGAAGCCGTAGCTGCCTGGGGCGCATCGGTCGCAGCGTCGGCCGATGACGTGCGGCTTGCACTCACACTGCCCGCCCTGTACCTGGCACTCACTGCTGCGGGAGCCCTGTGGGTCGCACTGGCAGGCTGTGGGAGCAGAACCAGTGTGGGGCCAGGGCTGCCCTGTCTGCACCCGCTCCCACCTGCCCACACCGCCCTGTCACTGCTCTCGGGCCCACCATGCCATGGGCACGGGCATATCCTGACCACCTCCCTGGGCAGGGCTCCACCCTTGCCCACGCGTCAGTCCCATTCCCGCAGGCTCCCCACTCACGCAGTGCCCCGCCGTGCATCAGGGCTGAGACACTGCAGACCAGGCGGGCACAGGCCTGGGCCAGGGGATGAGGGGGGGCCATGCGAAACACCTCCAGGCACTGGTACCGCTCCAGCTCCTCCTGGCGTGCTGCTGCCTCTGCCCCATGGAAGCCTGGCAACTCTGACACCCGTGGCAGGAGCACCAGCTGTGGGAAGGGAAGAGATGGGGCTGGGGGGCATAGCCAGTCTCCACTGTGGGACCTGCCACTAAGCTGGATCCATGTGCTCCAGGACAGTCAGCTGCTGCTGGGGTCAACTACCACAGCTCCGTCAACAGCCCCATCAACATCCCCAATCCCACTGATATTCCCATATAAATTGCCATCCCCAGAAGCTTCCTTATCCCCTTCCACATTGACATCCCTATGCCAACCGCAGCTCTAAGTCCCCAGTCTCATTGATATCCCCTTCCCCATTAACATCTACTTCTCCTTCCCTGCGCCCATCCCCATCCCATTCCCATCCCCATCTCCATCCCATCCTATCTCATCCCATATCATCCCCACCCCATGTACATCCCTGGGGGGGGTCACTGTCCACTCCAGCCTGTGGTTCCCCATCCCTGCCTATCACTCCACCCCTGCCAAGCCTCAGGCACAAGGCACAGTGGGACCCCCCCTCACCGAGTCAATGAGGATGAAGGCACCGGGGTGGCGCTGGGTGACACCAGCCCGCTGAAGCCGCATGGTCACCTCGTAAGGGGTGCCGGGCTCGAAGCAGAAGGGCCGGGACAGCAGCACATACCTGTACAGAGTCAGGTTTTGGGGCATGGGCCCAGCAGGGCCGTGGAGACAGCGAAAGGATGGCAGCAGGACCCAACCACCTTCCTTGTACCCTTCCCCAGCCCACCCCAGCCCATCCCATTGCACCTCTGGCTGTGGGGCAGACTCTCGCGGTACATCTGCTCGGAGGGCAGCAGGTTTCCACAGCGAGAGCTGGTGGGCAGCACCTGGGAGCTGACACTGACCACGGCCTCCCAGTCCTCGGCTGACTGTGGTGACAGGCAAGGCAGCGTCAGGGCTGTGCCATGCCACCCACGCTGTGGCCATGGTTGTGGCCATGCTCACCTCGGGCTCGTAGCGCAGCAGCAGCTCGTACTCCATGGGGTAGGGCACGTTGTCCACACGGAAGGTCAGGCCAGCCCCATCCCGCACCCGGGCGAACCCCGAGCCTGTCCACGTCACCATGCGCCCGGCACCGTCCCGCACCACCTCCTCCACATCCAGCTGGGCAGGGCATCGGCACAGCTTGGCCCTGGCTCTGCCCCCTGGCCAGCCCTGCCCTGCAGTGCCTCGCTGTGCCCTCTCCCACTGCCCCAGGGCTCACCTTGGGGGGCTGCTGGCGGTTGCGGCGCGAGGGGACACGGGGCTGGGGGGCACGGGGGGGGCTGCGCTGATGCTGTGAGCGTCCCTTCCGCCCCCCCGGCTCCCTGGTGTCATACTCCAGGCAGTCCTGGGGCACCTCCGCCCGAATGGCACCCTGCAGGGATGGGGTCAGGGGACAGTGGCCATGCACAGGGACAGCCGTGCACAAGGACAGCCATGCACAGGGCATGGTGACAGCCACATGCAGGACAGGGTGACAGCCATGCATAGAGCACAGTGACAGCTATGCATGGAGGATGGTGCACAGCGACAGCCATGCACAAGCACAGGGACCCCCAAGGAGACTCACCGGAAGCTGGGGGTGGCTGTGGCCATGGCCAGTGGCCTGCTCGGCCTCATAGGTGTAGTAGTCGAGCGGGGCACAGAAGAAGCCGGGTTGTACCTGGTCACACTGCCGCCCCATGATGTGGGGACGGCAGGGACATGCCCCATCCTCCATGGAGCACCTGGGGGTGACCATCCTGTCCCTTCATCTGTCCTTTTGTCTGTCTGTGTCTTCATCCATCTCTACTTCCATCTCTGTCCCCATCCCTCCATCTCTGGGGATGGAGATCCCTCTCTTTCTCCCTCTGTCCCAGCCCCCATATCTCCCCAGCCTTGTCCCCATGCCTCCCTCCCCCCATGTGTGTCCCCCAGCCCTGTCCCCACTCTCACCCGCACCCCATGCCCCTCCAGGTGCTGTGCTGAGCCCCACCGGTTGTTGTAGGCTCCCCCGAAGTCACAGGCACAGGGCCGGCAGCCCCCCAAGTCGTAGCTCAGACCCCAGAACTCGGGCTGCAGTGAGGAGGGGACACAAAGGGCAGGTGTGGGGCCAAGCCAGCCCTGGGGGTTGCCATGGGGTTGGGGAAAGTCAGGGCCACGGCCGTGGTGTGGGGCCGGCTGGGGCACTCACCACGCACTGGCTGCAGGAGCGCCCAGCCACGAAGCGTTTGCAGTAGCAGTCCCCACTGATGGGGTCACACGGGGAGCTGCCCGCCACCGTACCCCGTGGGTCACACCTGCACGCTGCCCCCGTACATGCACACGTGAGGGGGTGCCCAGCACCACATGCTTCACACCACAGCCCACATGCTTCATGGCCCTCCTTCCCCATCCCATATCCATCCATCTTCAACCATTCCATCCTCATCCCTCCATCACCATCCCTCCATCCATTCTCATACAACTACACCACATCCCTCCATCCCACATCCTTCCATCTCTCTATCCCAGATCTTTCCATCCTCATCGCTCCATCACCATACCTCTACCTCCATCCCTCCATCCTCATCCATCCCGTCCCCATTCCTCCACCACCATCCCTTCATTCCCCATCCCTTCAACTTCATCCCTTCATCTCTAAGCCTTCATCAAGCCCCATCCCCATCCCTCCTCCCATGCCATCCCTGGGTCCCAGCTCACGCTGGCAGCCCTGGGGGTCGCCATGGCTGAGGCCGTAGGCACCGTGCCGGCAGCGGTCACAGCGGGGACCGGCCACGTTCTCCTTGCAGCGGCACTGCCCTGCAATCATGCCCAGCGCCACGTCTGTGTGCCCATCGCAGGCACCTCCATCCAACGAGCCTGCCGGGTCACAATCACACGCTGCCAAGAGAAAGGGACCATGAGGAGCTCTGGCTGCTGGCACCAGGAGCCGTGGGGCTGGGGCTGGTGGCACCAGGAGCCATAGGGCTGGGACAGCTCATAGGGCTGGGGTCCCAGGACACTCACGGGCGCAGGCAGTGGGAGCGCGGATGTCAGAGCGAGGGTGCCGGTAGTAGAAGGGCTTGCAGAGGTGGCAGTGGCGGCCCATGGTGTTGTGCTGGCAGTCATCACACACGGCCCCACTGGTGTTCCCCGTGGCCAGGAACACAGCCATGTCAAAGTGGCAGCGCCGCGAGTGCTCATTACAGTCACAGCCTGCAGGGACAGCACCGCGGCATGGCATGCGGCACCACAGCCCACACCTGGCAGGCATCACCCCCCGTGCCAAACCTCCCCTGCCTGGACTCCCCTTACTCTGATATGCAGCACCACAACCCCAAACCTCTCCAAATACAGCCTACAGCACCCCAAAACCCCGGCACAGTGCAGCCTGGCAGCCCTGGCACTCACGGCGACAGGCGTTGGTGCTGGAGCCCTCGGCTGGGCGCCAGGGCAGGTCGTGGTAGAAGTCCTCGCAGCGCTCGCAGTTCAGCCCCTGCGTGTGGTGCTCGCAGACACAGCGCCCGTGGATCTGGGGAGACCACCCTGCTCAGCGTGGCTGCCGAGTCCCGCAAGGCACTGTGCCATGCTCGTGTGTGTGTGTGCCTCACCATGCCGGGGACAGAGGGTGTTGGGGCACCCGGTGCTGGGGCACAGTGGGCAGCGTGGCCGTGGCAGAAGCAGCTCCCACGCAGAACTAGTTCATCCACAGCATAGTAGTACTTGTGCAGCACCTCCCGCCGCGAGTCCAGCAGGTTGTCCCCCAGCGTGTGCAGCTTGGTGAGGTTCACCCGCAGGTTGGTGACACGCAGCAGGTCTGGGTGTGTGTCACTATCAGCATCTGCCCTGATGCCAGCCAGCCCCATGTCCCCGACACCCCTGGCCACATACCCTGGATGTCTGGGCTGTAGGGATCTGCCACAGGGATGGAAGGGTCCAGCACCTTGAAGATGACCTGTGAGAAGGAAGGGATGGGTGATCCCATTCCACCCAGACCCCTGGCCCTGCTCTACACCACCCTATCCCCACGCACCTCCCCATGGCTGGAGGGCTCGATCTCAGAGTAGCGCTGGTCACACAGCACCTCATCCACGAGCCCCAAGGGCTGGGTGGGGATTCCAGGGAAGAGCTTGGAGCAGTTGTAGGCAAAGTAGCGGTACACCTTCCAGGTACGTCCAAAGTCGGCTGAGCGCTCCACCAGCATGGCCGCAGGGCGGAAGGTCTGCAGAACACCCAGCTGGGATGGAGGCCAGACCCACAGGTCCCCCCAGATCCATCCCATCCCATCCCATCCCATCCCATCCCATCCCATCCCATCCCATCCCATCCCATCCCATCCCATCCCATCCCATCCCATCCCATCCCATCCCATCCCATCCCATCCCATCCCATCCCATCCCAGGCATCCATGCGCCAGGACCCACTTTAAACTTCATTATAAGGTGGGTGAAGTGGAACTCGCCCTCCAGGTCCAGGCGGATGCTGACATGCTCCACACCTGGGAGACAGAGAGGTGATGGTTGAGGCCGGGGAAGACACCCATGGCCACGCAGCCCCAAAGCATACACATAGGGCAACCCCACTGCCACCCTGACCTCACCATTCTCTGACTGCCACCAGGTCCGTTGGTCATGGGGGCTGCTCAGGTAAATGACGTTCTCTATGCCGTGGCTCTCAGGCAGGGACGGGTCACGTGAGTCACAGGTGAAGCATTTCTCAGAGTCCTGTGCCAGGGAGTGGCACCGTCAGGGCTGGGTGACTGGAGGCTGCACCAGTGCCTGGCTCTGTGGATCTATGCTGGAGCCATTCTGGGGCCGGGTGGGCTCACCTGGAGGTGGCTGACAATGCAGTATTCCTGGGGCCCTTCGAGCCCGCAGGTGGAGGTGGCACTCAGGCGGGTGGCTCGTCCCACCAGCAGGTTCCCAGTGGCTGGGTAGCAGCTGCCACGGGCACAGCCATGGCTCAGGTCAGGCTCCTGACAGCCCCCTGCCTCCAGTCCCCCCACTGCAGAGAGCATGACAGCATGGGCTGGGGGCTGCGCTCCCCCATGTACCCACCCCACCCCCAGCCGTCCCATCCCGTCCCATCCCTGCATCCCGACCCACTGATGCAGCACGAAGCTCCATGATCCGGAAAGGTGCTGGCAGCAGTGCTGCGGCCTCGTGACCAGGGGCAGGGAGCAGGGTGAGTGGGGGGCTGGGCTGCCCGTGCTCCTGGGGGCCCGGGCAGCCCCAGGGTGCCGAGCAGTGCTGGGGGGAGTCAGGAGCCAGGTCAGGCGCTTGCTAATCCCGACAGGGCTTAGTGCAGCCCGGATTCCCCGCTGGGTTTTGTGGCAGTCAGGCCACGGCCGCTGCCAGCCAGGAAGCATAGACATTGCCACCACCTCCACTGCCCAGCACCCTCCACCCGGATTGGGGTCCCTGAACCACCACAGCTCCCAGCACCGTGGGTACACAGGGTGCCCACGAGACCAGCGCTTACCCAGGAGGAGAGCAAGCACCAGGAGGTCCATGGGCAGCCACGGGATCTGCCTGGTGGGACACAGAGACAGCAATGCGGCAGGGCGCAGGGTATGGCATGGGGTGCAGGGCGGCTGGTGCCTGTCCTCTCCTGGCTCTAGCACAACTGTGCAGTCCAGGGTGCACCCTCCCGCACTGGTATGTTGGTGCTTTGCGGCAACAGTACTAGGAATCTGGGTCAGATGGAGCAGTTGGGTCTCAAAGTCCTCTGGGATGGCATTCAGTGCCCACCTGAGTAACCCTGAGGTACTGTCACACACACACCCAGGCACACAGCCATGCTATGTCCCCCCAGACCTGGCACGAACTGTGTCATGTCCCATCCTGCCTGGCTCAGAACGGATCTATCTCTTTGAGTGTCACTAGTGTCCCTGGGGGGTACCAGCACCGGGCCAGGGCCAGCCTGGGAGGGGAGCCAGGAACGCCGGAGCCGGCTGGGCGAGGGCGTCCCTGACTCTGGCCGGGGTCCCGCTGTTAAATTTAGGTTGGAGCTGCCTTTTGTGTTTCCTTCTCTCCCGGTACTTCCCGCTCCCAGCCTCGCAAGTGCTGGATCAAAGCCTGGTCCCGGCTCTGCCCAAACACATCTCTCCTGTCCCCACACGGAGCCAGCCCAGGGCAGGGGGCCTCGGGACAGCGGGGGGAGCCGCGACTCTGTCCTGGCACCCGCCCCGCTCGAAGTCATGCCAGGGCGGTGGGCAAGGTGGTGCAGAGCCACGTGCTGGCACGAGGGTCCCCGCCCCCGCGAACCCCCAGTACCTGGCGTCCTGCGGCGTCCGGCGGGACCAAAGCCAGGGGCCAGGGCGGCGTGGGACCCGCTGCCCCTGGGCTGGGCGCGCAGAAATGAGCTGGGGCAAGGGCAGCGATGGGATGGCGGCTGGTGGCCCCCCTTCCCCGTGCACGATTCTTATTCAAATGGGCTGCCCGCTGAAAGGGACGGCGGTCTCCAGGCTACGGGAATGTCACTGCCGATTCCTTCTGCCTGGAGGCCCCCGCCGCCCGCCCGCCCGCGGAGGCCAGGCCGGCCAGGCGTCGGCAGCCCGGGCACGCCCCGGCCCCCGGGCGGCACGGTGGGCCCCGCCGGCAAACAAAAGGGCGCCTCGTGGGCTGGCGAGCCAGAGGCACCGCGTTCCCTGGGCTCCCGGCACGGCGCGGCAGGAACGTGCCGGGTGCCACTGGCAGTGAGGCGTGGGGGACGGGCACGGCGGGAGAGGTGCCTGATGCTCCAGGACCTGGCGAGCACAGCTGCGCAGGGGTCACTGCACCATTCTTTGCCCCACCTGGGGATGTCCCATGGCGAAGGCACCTGCACGTCTACGCTGCAGGGTGGAGCCGTGCAGGGCATCTGCTCCACCAGGAGCTCACCCAGGCACAGCCGCGATGCTGCCGGATGGGAACGTTCCTCCAAGGTACCTGTCCCGCCCCACTGCCACAGCTCCCTGGGCAAAGTCCGGCACACGTCAGCTCCGGGAAGCGCATGGCAGGCGTGGGGGTACCCAGCCCGTCACTGCCAAGGGACCCCACAGCCCCTTCCCTGTGTGCTGCCTCATGCCAGTTGTCAGCACCCAGCCTGTACCATGGGGCTGTACCGTACGCCAAGGGCTGTGCCATGCCCCAGAGCTGTGCCGTTCCTAGGGTCTCCCCTCCAGCACACCGGCTCCTACCTGTGCCCGTGGGAGCCTGAGGTGCCGGGCAGGTGGCTGGTGGCCCGGGTGGGCTGCAGAGTCGGGGGCCCGCTGGGCTCGGGCTGGGCTCGGGCTGGGCTCAGCTGCTGTTCCTGGAGGAGGGCGGCCGGTGCCTGTCTCCTCCTCCAGCAGCCGTGCCAGGCGAGGGGAGGGACCTGCCCGCACCGAGCTTTAGCCAAGGTGAGGCAAAAGCAGGTACATGCTGGCGGTGGCCCACGTGTGACACAGCAGTGTCCTGTGCCTAGGCTGGCCAGGAGACGGCACAGCATTCCCACAGGGCTGCTGTGCCCAGCTGTGCAGCACGTGGAGCTGCTGAGACAGGCAGCCAGGCTGGGACTCGCCCTGCACTGCATGGGCCCGTCTGTGCCTCTTCAGGGCACATCTCCAGCAGCAGTACCGGGAGCCCTGCACCACACTGCCCCGGCACCCATGCCGGATGGATCCTGATCATGCCCAATGATAGCACTGTGGGCACCGCCATGCCCCACTCACCCTGTGCTGGTCGGTGCTGCCTGGGATCCTTTGGACTGGCCGGGCCGGGTGCTGAGCCGGCAGCCCTGGAGCCCTGCGGCAAGCACGGCTGTGCACCAGGGCCAGGTTCCACAGAGACCTCACTGTCACACAGGAATAGTGCCTTTTATTAGCCGAGGTCGAAGGAAGGAAGAGGAGCCATGTGCTCTCCACGCCAAGGCCATGCTCTGGCTGCTCGCCGCCAAGAAAGGTCATGGTCAAAGAAGCAGCTCTCTGCCATAGGGATGACAAAACCCATGCCCCCAGGGACACCCTGAGACAGCCAGGCTGGTCCTATGCACCTTAGCAGGACAAGAGATGCTGTGGACAGTGCCCTGACAGCTCCCCACAGCCATGCAAGGCACTTGGAAGCCTGGAAGGGTGTTCCCTTCAAGGCTCCAGCAGTGCAGGCCGGTGGTCAGGCACCATCACCAACTCCTCAGCTGGGAGAGCTGGCAGGAGATGAGCTGACAAAGAGCCATTAGCACTGGCCAGCATGTCTACGTCAAGGAATCCTGCCAAGCAAACCTTATCTGCTCCGAGGAGATCCAAAGAGGCCTGATAAAGGCAACTGTAACAGGATCTGTGGCCTTGAAAAGCAAAGCAGAAGTGGGAGGGAGAGATCCTCAGCGGGATGTGAGAGGCAAGAGGCATCCTAGCCCATGTCCAGGCACCTCCCTCAAGGCTGCTGTGACTTCCCACGCTGAGCTGCAATCCCCTCGTCTGCCTTAGAGATGAACGCGTGGGGGTGGCCCGGGTCTGCCCGGGGAGATGGCCTGTCCGGGGGCAGCTCCACTGGCTGGAGATCTGCCAGCAGCTCTGCCCTCCATCACCAGCTTTGCAACGCTGCTGAGCATCCCCCGCTCCCTCGGGCACCCACAGCCTGGCTCCCCCAGCACCCTGCAGCAGCGCAGAGGTCACCCCCCCACCCCCCCATCCTCGGCAGAGCCCCTGAGCTCCTGGGGCAGCCTCTCACGCCTGGCCAGCCGTGCTTGGACCGACTTCAGTGCACGCAGCAGGCAGCCAACACTTCCCTGAACATCCTTAGTGAGCAGAGAATTGCTTAACCACTTCCCTTCTCGAGGAATGAGCTCCAGCACGGCACCGGAGCTGCTGTCTGCCCAAGGCCACGGTCCCACCACCATTAGTGCTGGGTCAGTGCACTGACGGCCCTGCAGCACAAACCGGATCCAGATCGCAAACTGGGGAACAATGGTGCTTCTGTTGAATTAGCCAGCCAGAGGGTCCTGGCTGCAGTAGGCAGATTCAGAGAGAAGCCGGAGGGCGGGCAGGGAGGCTGGGGCTAGCAGAGCACCTGCCAGCACAGTGTCAACCCAGCATGTTTCTAGGAACTAACCAGGAATTAGGATTTATCCCAGTTCGGCACCAGTGGCACACATCCGGAGTATTTTCCACCCCAAACTAGTCAATCCTTAATGGAATTTGAGTAATGTCAAACCTCCCTGGGAGAACTGGGGAGAAGAGCCGGGGGTGTGGTCTGCAGCTGAGCGTGCCCCATGCAGGATGCAGCAACTGGGCACACTGGAGATACCATTCCATGGAGCTGACACAGGGTTTGGAGAACAAGCTCAGGGAGGAGCAATCTATCACGGCCCAAAAAAAAACTGGACACATTGGGTGGTTCTGAGCACCATTTTACTGAAGGGCTGGACACCTGCTAGGACTTCATAACAAAAAGTTCACTTCATTTAAGAAAAAAAGACAGTCTGGTTTTTGTCCTATTCCCTCCAAAGAGCAGAATAATACTAACGCTGTCTTTTCACTAAGCAATGCCATTCCAAAATATACAACATTGAGTGTGGAATGGCCCAGCTTCATATTAACATTAAATATTATTAGAATTTCAGAAACATTCTACACAAACAAATGAAATGGTAAAAAGTTCACTCAAGAACAAGATGGTCATTTGTAAAATCATCATACAAAGTTTGTTACTCGCCCTTCTGCGGGCTGCAGTTGCTGCTCCCCAGCTGTTGCTTGGGATGCCCAAACACCAGGGAATGCCATAGTGGAGCCCGTGGCGCCGGTCCCAGCCGGAGCAGGTCAGTCATGCTGTGGCGTGGAGACGGCTCTCTTGGAGATGCTGGTTGGCAGAGAGTAGCATGAGGGACTAGGCAGTGCCCACCCAGAGCCCCCGTGCCCCTCAGAGCGACTGCTGTGCCTCTGCTCAGGAAATGCTACTCCTCAGGAGTGCTGCACCAGGACCCAGGAGGAGACATGGCATCACACAGTGCCTTCCCCGCCATGAACAAACATCAACACTCATTTTGTCCTGACCCAGGTCTGGGCAGTGTACAGCAGAGGCAGCAGGGGAGGTATTTCTGGGGACAGCTTTGCAGCACCTTCTCTTTTAAAACAGCACCATGTGCCTGACTCTGCCTGTGGGAATCACCGGACACTCACAGGGGCTGCCTGTAGCCACAGGAACACAGGAACAGAAAGGGCTAATTAAGACAACAAGGAGAGAGTCCCAGACGATAATAAGGCCTTTAAGGGACTCCCTGGGGAAGATATTTTGGATGCCACTTGAGCAGGGCCAGACTGTGTGACCAGTGAAGGATGGAAACCATGGGTGTGGGGGTGCCTGCTCCAAAAGGACCCCGCCTCACCTGCAGCACCAGTGCCCATGTAGTGCTGCCAGGCAGGGCAGGGGAGGCTCTGTGGCCAGGCAGGGATGGAGGGAAGACAGTGCTGCAGAACACCATAGCCTTGGCTCCTGTTTGCACATCTGCAGCAGACATAGAAGCTGCAGGCTGCTGGCTGTCCAGGCGCTGCTGGCATCTTTAAGGTTCCCTAATCCCAGCTTCTTGCTTTTTCACCAGACTTCCTAAGTGTTTCTAAGTAAAGGGAGGGGTCTGGCCTCAGCACCACAGCTTTGGAGGCAGCTGCTGGCCAACCTGCGAGTTCAGCAGTGTCACACCTACAGACAGGCTGCATTCAACACTCAGGGATGACCTATTGACAGGGGCTGTCTCTAATGTCCTCTGGGACAAGACTCTGACAAGGCACCTGGCACCTTCCTAACAGCACCCAGCTCCAGGCAGAACAGGCTGCAAGAAGAAGGAAACGCTAGCATGGTGCTCTCTAGCAAAATTCGAATGTGAGGGCTCGGGAGCAGCCTGCCCTGCTACTCTCTCCACAGGTGGTGCCAGCCCACCCAGCTGGCAAAGCTGAAGGCTGCTTCACAATCAGGAAGGTGCCAGATATACCAGAACAGCTGTCCTCTCTGTGGGCCATCTCAGCTCCTGGCAGGCCATTCCCATCTGATCACAGCAGCAAACAGACCAGTGCCATTTTGAAGGCCAAAAAAGAACCTGTCACTTCCACACAAACCAACCAGCCTAGCTAAGCAGTCGGTGCTCCACAGCTCGGCACCGACCCTGCCAACCATGGCTAAAACTAGGATCCTCCCACCTAAACCTGCCTTCCTGCCTGGGAAGCTGCCCAGCTCGAGTCACTCTGCCCAGCTGGAGCTGAGAGACAAACCTGCTCTCCATACCCATGCATCCCTTGAGCCATGGCCAAAGGCCCAGCTCCCAGACAGGGCAGGAACTTGGATCTGAAGGGAAAGGACAGTTGGGGCGGCTGCACCCCCCACATGCGGCAAGGTCTGGCCATGAACACAGCACAAGCCACAATTAAAAGGGCACAAAGTCTGTGCTCAGTTCCAAAACCCAAAGCCTCCCAGCCCCTCCTGCAACAGCTGGAGCTAGCATGGAGAAGTGCTGCTGGTGTACGAGGGGGGCCTGCAGGGCAGACCGCAGAAAAAGGGCAGCTGCGGAGCAGGACCATGGAGCCACATGCACAGCATCACCCTGTGCTCCTGATTTCTCTGCCACGTTCTTAGCTGGCAACTGACTGAACTCCATGCAAGGAAGCACCATGCAATGGGAGGTCTCAGCCCACTTACCCCAGACCTGTAAGTATGAACTGGTCTGAGAGCTGCCCAGCAAGGTGAGCACTCCAGGGACCACACCTCCTTCACTCTCTGAAATACCACTAGAGGACTGCCAAGCAGGAATAATAAAATAATCCCTTATTTTGCAAAAAAGTGCTTAAGAAATTCTGTACAAGGATTGATACAGCAGCTGGCTTGGGCGGGGGGGAGGCAAATAGTTTAGAAGCAGCAGCAGCAACACACTACATGGCTTGCAGAGAAGAGGCTGAGGAGAAACTTCTATAACTATAAGCAGTGGCAGATGGTGAAATCTGATCACAGTGGATATGAGCTTCAGAACATTTCTACCAATTAACATCATGATTTCAACTGGTATCTGATGTCAGCTTCCCCTTCAGCTGCCTGCCGGACAAGCTACTCTCCCCATGGACCTTGCTGACGGACGACTGAAGCATGCAGGAAGCTCAAGGACCTTGTCTGGTGCAAGGGAAGCATAAACTGCTTCTTGGCAGCTGAATAAAAGGAAAAATTATTTCCAAAAAATCAGTTGGAAGAACAGCCCTTTGACCGCTGGCCGAATCATTTCTAGAAGTGACAGTGGCACAAATCCATGCGTTAAAAGCATTCCTAAGAGAGTCTCCAAAGCTCTCGGCTGTCACAGTGCCCAGAACAACACAGGCCAGGTTAGGCACTTGGATGAATTCAAAGTGACTAATACAGAAACAGGTCTGAACAAGGTGCATACCACACGCTCAGGAGAGACCACAGTGCTCTGGGCGATGCATTTCCATGGGCCCTGCCAGTTACTGTAGAGATCCCTGGAAGGCAAGTGTTACTCTGTGACTGTTACTCTGCTGTCACAGAATAACACAGGATGGAAGGGAGGAGATCTTGGTTAGATCAGGTCTTAGGTAGCTCTGGTTTGATCAAACCCTTTATCTTCCCTAAACACCAGAGCCTCTCTGCATCCTCCTGTACATCAGTGTTACAGGCCCAGGATACCAGGAGCATCCACACCTGGGCATGAGCAGAAAGACGGTGGAGCCATCCCCACCAGACTGAGGCATCCCCTCTGCCAGCACTGGCTGATGGGCAGCAGTTGCTGGCATTGGCACAGGGCTGTAAAGCCCCTCTATGAATAACAACCTGAAACCCTTTCAGTCAAGTTCCCAAAGCACCTGCAAGGGGAAGAAGAGACATCAGGAGCGCAGAGAATGAAGGTCCAGCTTAGGGCCCTGTGGTCTGTTAGAGATGTGCACGAGAGCTGACAGATGGGACTAGTGACGGGCAGGTCCCTGAGCACACAGCTATGGAGTGCTCACTTCCCTAGGAGGAGTCTGAGTGACACATAGGCGTTTCCAAAGCTTGTCTCTCCCTGTGGAGCAGACCACCTTTTGCTAGTGGCCTGGGAACGACACAGGGAAAACTGTCGTCAGAACTCAGCTCAGTGCTGGGAAAGGCACGGCAGCACTAAGGCTGGATGCTGTGCTGGATGTGTTAAGCAACAGTACAAGCCAAGTCCTTGCCTGGCAAAGACCCAAGCTGTGAAAGACACGAGGTGACAGGAAAGAGTGGGAAGGCAGGGCAGCAGTGCAGCTGGGGAAGACGCACAGTGAGGGGGAGTGATGTGGCCTGGTAAGTTGGCCTCAGGTGCCCAGCTTCCTGCTCAGGCTGGAGGAAAAGCAACCTCGACCTGGATTCAGCCTTGTTGATGCACACTGTTTTTCCCAGCAGAGGCCAAGTGCTCAGCTGGGATGTCTGCGCTGCATGAGGAGGCTCCAGAGACAGCTCTCAGTGCCCTTATAAGGGTCTGGGAACGGGGGAAGCTGCTGAGCAGCCTGACAGCAATACCACAGGCAGGAGTTCAGAGCCCTCCTCGGGAAACAGCCCAAAAGAGAAACACCAGTGCAGGACTTCAAGACCTGGCATTTGAGAGCGTGGGAATGAGAAAGGTCTGAACGAGTGGGAACAAAAGGAACAAAGCAATTTTTGGCCAGTGATGGAGAGCCCCTGTTCATCCAGCATCAGGTCAGGACAGGGAACTCTCTGCCAGGGCATTTTAAAACACAGAAGCAGAAGAAAATAGTTCTTCCTCCTCTGTAGCCAAGCAGCGGCATTCACAGGTCAGTCTCAACCACTGCAAGTTATGATCTCTGACAGCAACTCAGAATCCAAGTGTGGAGTTCAGGGCTTGCAATCATCCCCTGAATCATAAAATCACAAAATGGTTTGGATTGGAAGGGACCTTAAAGATCATCATCTTGTTCCAACCACCCTGCCATGGGCAGGGACACCTTCCACTAGACCAGGCTGCTCAGTGAAGGAGAGCCTCCACCCTGCTCTGTGTGGGTGAGAGGAGAACCCAGATGCACCTCGGAACGCTCAACTCTCACCCTGTCATGAACCTCTTCTCTCTATACCAGTCTTCCTTTCTGCGCTGAGGATCAGACACTGACCCCTTTTACAAACCACTGAAATCCAACCAGGTGCTCAGGGGCAGCTTAAATGTAAGGAGCTGGGACTTCCCTGGGGAGTTCATCCCTTCAGCCAATGTCCACAGAGATTACTAGGTCAGACAACTGGTATTTTGAGCGGGTGAGAGAATGAGTGGATTACAGGCTCACTGCTGCAGAGATCTGAGCACACAGCGGTGTACAGAGCCAGGCCCATGCCCAGCCCAACGCCACTTTTTTTCCCAAGACACCAGGTTGCCTCTTCCAGGTGACAGCAGCACAAAGTGTTTCTCCTGGGATTTGTAGATCCCTCCCTGTGGAGCGCACATCCATGTTCCCATCCAACAGCATGCTCCCGGTGCAAGGAGGTGACAGCAGCCATCTGCAGTGGTTCCACAGTGCCTCCTGGGGACAGCAGAACCTGCACTCCTTGCACATAGAGCTTTCACACCTGCCATGTACCTTCTCACAACATCCCTGATGGCACAGCAAAGCTGCCATCCACCACAACATGGTGCCCATCTCCTCTCCTACTGCTTCACCCGAACAAATCACAGAAAGCGACTGATATATGTCCTCCCAAATCTTTCACTTTCCTGCTTTAACTCAGGCTCAGATATCCCACTGAGCTCTGGGATTGGCAGGATGTAGCTAATACATTCAAACACAGCCTGTGTCTCTGTCACGGTTTAACTCCAGCCAAAACCAACAGTATCTCCACCAGCACCTGGAATCTGCTCCTGAAACACCCAGCAACAGCAAAGCAGTTATGTGGTGGGCAGGACACTACACAGTTCCTGCTAACAATTCCAGCCCTTTGGCTCTAACAGTCACAGTTCATGATCCATAGCTGCACCTGGGGTACAGAAGAGCAGAGTAATGCTGGGTGCTGAGGAGGAATCCTCTTTGGAGGCAAATCCCTACCATGAGTTCAGAACTTCAGCTACCCACAAAGGGAGGAGGCACCTAGAGACGTCAGACAGACTTGCAGCCCCCGTGACACTCCCCCACTGTTATGCAGAGGTAATACCGAAAATAGGATTAAAACTACCAGCTGGTAATTCTCCAAATTGTTTCGCATTCTGGAGACAAACAAGTGGCTACAACGCTGCTGCCTCCAAGCTGCTCAAGGGAGCCCAGGACAGACTGTCACAACACTGAACCACAAAGGAATCCTGGCACCTTTCAACAAAAGACTAGCTGAAGGGAAGGAGGAACAAAAGCTATCAAACCCAATCCCAGAGGGACGGAGGAAGTACATCTTCCCACAGTTCCTGGGCTATATGCACATATACGGATATATAGATATATAGATAATAAAGTTATAAAATTTGATCAAAATAAAACCAGTAAATGTACAGCTTGAAAAAGAGCAATATCACAGTGCATCAATGTCATGATAAAGTCCCGTGTTCTCCCCTGCACGAGAGCACAGCCTGCCACGTTCAGGGGAGCGTGGCAGGAAGTGAGCCCTCCAGCCTGCTTGGCTCGATGATGGCCAGTCACCATCCTGCGCTCCCGAACAGGGGTTTGGATTTCTGCAGCCAGTTCTGCACAGCAGTGGCAGACAGGCAGGTACAGCAAGAGAGTGGGCTGCTTTGTCTGCAGGTTAGTCGGCATATTGGCACCAGAGACACAGAGTCATTCCTAAACCTCTCTGTGCTCTGGTGCCAGGCTTGTATTTACTTACTTACAAAAAAAAGTGACAAAGTGAAGAAACTCAGGGGACACTGTGAGAATGGGACAAGGGCTGAATTCGGATCACGGGGGACAGGTTGACCCTAAGAATCTTCTGTGCTCTCCTCCTCACTTCATCATCAGAGGAAGAGTTGCCCACCTTGATGGTCCGGAATTTCAGTAGGTTCAAAGTGCTCCGAGCCTGTCGAGCTTTCTTTCGGACAGGAATGGTATTTGCTTTTTTCCTCTGTGGTGCTTCTCTTGCCTCTGTAGCTCTTCTCTTCTTCTGCCCAGTGCTCTCTCTGTAACTGCTGCTGTCCTTCCACTCTGTTCTTCCCACAAGAGCTTCCTTATCTTTGATTTTCAAGGTCCTGGGCTGTGCTGCTGTAGTGCAGCCCTGGGACGAGCCGCCTGTGACTCTCCCATTGAGAACTCCTGAGGCTTTGCAGGCGTTGCTCTCCTGCAGCACTCCACCCTTTGGTCCCTTCATAAGGTTTAAAGCACGGGTGGCAGAATCTGATGCTTTCTTCACGGAATGCTTGTATCCCTTGCCTTCGGCTATTTTAGTGCTCTTGCCTGAAGAAAACTGCCTCGACGGACTTGAAGTCTTGAGAAGCTTAAGGTCTGAGGGCGAGATCCCAAGACGCCCTTGTGTGTACTTGGACTCCAAACAGGACGTTGTGGTTTTCAGCGGCACCAGGGCTTCTAGAACCACCGACAGTCTCATGGCTGGATACACGTCAGGATACATGCTTGTAGGGAAGCCCACTGCCGCCGCCTTGGATGTGCCGGATCCTGTCTGCTTCAAGGAGCTCAAGAGGAGATTTGTGGAATCCCCTTTGGAGACTGGCTGAGCAGAGACTTTCAAAGAGCTCACTGGAACGCTGGTGGGTGAAGGGGACACTTTGGCCACTGAGTTCCTGGCCGGACTCTGAGTGGACTCAGCGGTGCTGGTGCAGCTGTGCTGTGTATTTTCTTTCATCTGACTCGGTGTGTCTGCCGTGCATGAGCTGTACCCATACACATCCTTACTCCTCAGAATTGTGGGCTGGTAGCCCTCCTCCTTCAGGCCCTGGATGAAGGCCACCAGCTGGGTCTCTGTGTCTGAAAGGTCCTTGGACATCGGGTTGAAGACTCGGAGGGCTTCCTCCAGCACCTTCTGTCCTGCAGAGGAAATTCTCGACCAGGAATGGACAGCTTTTTCTTCCTCATTGTGCACTGCAATATTCATGGCATTAGGCAAGCAGGTGCTTCAAAAAGGTCCAAATTACTGGAAAAACAACCCTTGACACCTCAAAAGGAGAAAGAAGACAGTTAGCTTACAGAAACTGAAATTATCCCAGGTTTTTAAGATGGGACCTGAAACAATTAAGCCCAAGGCATGGCTGGTCACAAACATTAGGTCAGATTCTGGGCTCAACCCAAGATAGAAGCATCATCAAGAAAATCCTGATTTATCTCTGAAATAAAACATCTCTCACAAAAATATCCTCCAATCTAAACGAAGATTTCAAGAAATCCTGTCCAACCCACCCCGAGAGGAAGGATTTCAATGATTAACTCAGCAAAATCTGCAGCTCGTTTCCAGTTTGAGTTTGACCCACCCCAGCTTTGGGTAACTAGATCTCATTTTCCTTGGGTAAAGCAACCCCTCATTAAACCCTGTCCCTGTGCACACACTGAGAGCAGCACCATCAAGCCATCTAAACACGAAGAAGCCTGAGCATTTCAACTTCATCCCAGCGTCACCTTCAATTTCTCAGCTTCTTAATTGATGCTGCTCAAAAATTGATTCTGAGTCCCTGCCAAAGCTGCAGCTTCCTCCTGGAGACCTGGCAGCAGGGCTGGAGGCTGTTCCAGTTGTGCTTCATTGATGCCGAATGCTGTGGCAAGGCAGCACTGCTCCTTGCTGTTCCCTTGTTTGAACAATGGTCCACAACTTGCTGTCACAGCAAACTGGTGTTGATCCAAGGACACTTGCTGCCAAGTGAGGAGGAAGCAGGAAATTCAAGCAGGGCGGTATGAAGGAAACACACATCACCAGGGCCAAGTGTACAAAGGCCCGAGGGACAACACTGGGATCACGCTCAGGGCACTGCGCAGCTGCCTGCCCAGAATAAAAGCACCAATTATTGCTTTCAATAAAAAATAGGCACTGAAGGGTAGTCCAGGCAGGACTTTAGGATGCATCCGGGAGAACTCTGATCCTCATGGCCTCACAGTTCCACAGCTGGATGCTGCACTGACAAAGCATAAAATCTTTAGCTTCATTGACACCTCTCAAAATAATAATGAGGATTCAGTTAAAAGCCCTTTTCAGGGAAATGCAGGAGGTGTCAGAAACACTTTTGGAGAGGGTGGTGCACAGGCAAGAAAGCTGTAATGGAGAAGTTAGTGCCTGAGCAGACAGAGCAAGGAACTACTCATGTCCCATGTTCCCCCCAAACTCTGGTTTCACCACAGCACTGGAGCAGAGCCTGTGCTGCCGCCAGCTGCACAAGCAGGGAAGAGACACAAGCCAAGAGCAGCCACAGAAGGGAACACACAGGTCAGTGGGGAGTAAGAACCTCCACATGACAGACTAATCTCAGTCAAGTGCTCTGCAGACGTCATGGCCGAAGAGGGATTTGGAGGTGGATAATGCAGTTGTTTAGTGGCAGGCGGGGGATCTCCCACAGAGGAGGGGAGGCAGGCAGGGAAGTGATCCCACAGAGCCCCAGCCAGCATCACCAGCCAGTGGTGAAAGTCACGACCTCCAAAGCGACCAAGCAGTGCCAGGCACAGGGAAGCCAGAGAAGGTGTAACGTTCATTTTGACCTGGTAGTGAGGCAGAGACCAACAAACAAGCACAAGTGAGAAGTGCTCAATGGCTGCAAAATGGATCATCTTCAGGCTGCAGCAAGCCCAGAAGCAGCTGGGACACCTGAAGGGGTGTTCTGGCTGTGACATTTAATGGGAACAGGACTTCCCAACATCCATCCACTCGGTCCTGTTTGATGCAGTGCCAGCTGTTTTGGAGGAAAGCCAGCCACGAGCAGACACACCCGCGGACAGTCTGTCCTCCCGACAGCAGGTTCCCTCATGTAACACACTACTGGGGGGCCGGGGGGTTATGGGCACACAACACTCCCAGCACGGTGCAAACACAGCACCGGAAGGGCGATGCTAGCACGGGTTTAGAGGCCCGGCTGTCCGAGCACGGAAAGAGCTCTCCGGGTACACCGCAGGGGAAAGTGGCTGCCGGCAGGACCGAGACGCGGGGCTGGGGCAGGCTGTGGAGCTGAAGGCCGGTGCGCAGTCCCAAGGAGAGCTCGGCGGGGCCGCCAGGCCTCCGGTCAGCCTTTCCTTTTGGCCCGCCCCTAGGCGCAGGCGATGCCCCTTCCCGAGAGTCCGTCCCTCGCTCCCGCTGCACCCTCCCCAAGGCTCGGCCCGCCGGCCGGAGGGACCCCGGGGCGGCCCCTCCCTGCGGGGCTAGGGGAGGTGATTGGTGCAGACAGGGGGTGCGGCCCCCGCGCTCGGCCCGCGCCGGCTCCCGGGACCGGGGGGGCGGGGACCGGGGCGGAGCCCTCAGCGCCGCGGCTCCGCCTCCAGCGCCCGGAGGCTGCCCCAGCGGGCGGCTCGGCAGCGCCCTCGCCCGGGAGCCGGCGCGGGGCCCGGGCCCGCCGGCCCCAACCTACCGGCCGCCGCCAGACCCGCGCCCGCCGCTGCGCCGCGCCCGCCGCTCCAACATGGCCGCCCGCGGGGCGCCGGAAGGGTCGCCCGCTTCCGCTTCCGGTCCCGTTCCGCGGGCTGCGGTCACGCCCACAGCCGAGGCGCGCATTTGGCCACGCCCCCGCGCCCCGCCCCGGCCGCGCCCCGCGGTGTCCGCGGCAACGGCGGGGGCCGTCCCCGGGCCGGCAGGGGGCGCCGCCGGCGGAAGCGGCGCGGGCGGAAGCGGCGCCGTCACCAGGTAACGGGGCCGGTGTCAGTGTCGGGGCGATGAGCGGCGGGGCCGTGCGGCGGCGGCGCCTGGTGCTGCACGTGGACCTGAACAACACAGTGGTGGTGGCGGACACGGTGACGGGGCAGGGCCCGCGGGCAGCGCTTAACACCTTTCTCAGCACCGTCACCTGGGGCCGTGCCGGGGCCGCCGGTGAGCGCCGGGGCTGGGGATACGGGGAACCCTGTGTGGCGGTGGCGGGGGCTGAGCACGTTCGTCTCTTCTAGGCGAGTGGGAGTGGGTGAGCGACCGCCCGTCCCTGCGCCCCCCGTGCCCCGGCGCCCTCAGTTACTACAGCCACCATGGCCGGGATCCCGCCTTCACCGAGGCCGGCCCGGGCCAGCGCTTCCGCGACCTCCACGCCCGCCACCTGCAGCTGCTGGAGTGGCCCGGCCGGCCGCAGGACTCCTTGTCGGTGCCGGGGGAGACCGGCAAACGCTACCACCTGATCCTGCCCTCCTTCTTCCGCCTTCTGGACACGCTGCACCGGGACGGCAGGGCGTTCTCCGTGGTCTTCAGGACCTTCGGCACAGACCTGTCCCGCGCCCTGCAGGCCGTCAGCAGCGCTCTGGACGGGCAGCACCCCCAGTTCCCCGCCCTGCGGGACGTGGCGGTGAGTGGCGCCCCGAGGGTCCGTGGTGATGGGGAAGGGTAGCCGGGTGGTCCCACGGAACCACCGCCGTCAGCCTGCTCTTCAACTGCTTGGCCAGACTGCTTTTGAAAGCGCCGGGTTGTCAGTCTGAAGCTGTTAGCTGTGGGGGAGCATGTGTGTGCAGATGCTATGTGGAATGATCTCCTCTTTGGGTATCCCGCGTTGGACAGAGCTTGCCTTCTCCCGAGGAGGGGCTGCTCCAGCAGAGCAGGGCTGCCTGGCTCTTAGCTGATCGCAGCTGCACTCTCCTCCCACTGGCAGTACACCGGGCAGGAGCACTGGGAATGAGCTTTAGAAGATGCTTCAGTTATTCCGTGGAGTTCTTATGGGTAGTAGAAATTGAAACAAGGCCAATGTGCAGCTAGGAGGTCGTTCCTTTTCGCCCCTGGGGAGAGGATGATTTTTGGTGGGATGTGTTCCATGCCTCCTCCTGTCATCTCCCCAGCACCATCCTCCCACACTGCGGTGGTGGGGAGTCTCCACCCTGCTGCTTGGTGTCTCTGCCAGTGCATGAAACAACCTGTCTGCTTTGGAAACCTTTCCTCCCCTGTTTTCTGTGGTCCTTCAGCTCCCTGTGGACCTCACCCCTGGCCAGATACGCTGCAGCAAGAGAGAGGTGGTGCTGACACGGGGAGCAGAGCGTCTGGCCACCCGGGAAGACAGAAGAAAGCTTTACAATTACTTCAGCTCCTTTGAGGGAATTGGAGGCTTCCAAGACCACTTTGACTGGTGAGAAACAGGGCACTGAGGAAGTGGATTGGGCATTATCTTCTTTCCTGTGATTTTCTGAGTTTCTGGGATAGCTCCTGGTTTTGAAGTGTTTGGTTTTTTTGGGTCCCTATCACTTAGGTGCCCCCCATTTTGCCTGTGGGCAGCCTGATGGGACTCTCACACCTTTCCTGAGGTCCCCATCCCCTGGTGTACCTCCTGCTTTTCTCCAAAGACCCCCTGATTTGTCACCTTGATTCAAAGTGCCTCTTTCCCAGGAGGCTGTGGGCAGCAGGACAGGGTGTTCTCCATCCTGCTGCCCTGGCTCGGAGGTGCCCTGGACCTGCAGTACAGTCTACCATTACCTAGGAACTGTCACTGTCTCCTTCCCCTGACTGTTCCTTCTCCCACTTACTGTTTCAGGTGGGCCAGAAATCAGTTCTCTTCCCAGGGTGGGAAGCCCCTGTGGATAGATCCCCACGATCCTGACATTCACCACATCTTCATTGATGACAACATCCGGCTGGACGATGCGGACACCATTGTTCACCCCCAGGTAGGCAGCTGAAGGCCCCTCTGGCACCAGCAGCCTGCACTCGGGGTGTCCCTGGTGAGGTCGGGCCTGTTTTGTCCCCTTTGCATGAGGCTACAAAGAGGGGTCAAGGCATGGCCCTGGTGTCACTGCGTCCTGTGCCACAAATGTTGGTGGCAGTGATGCACAGGGAGGGTGAGATCAGCTGTCAGCAAAGCAGCACAGGTGCTGGGGCTGCCTCTGCTCCCCACTGAGTCAGGCCTGCACCTGGCAGCAGCGATGCTGATACCAGGGCTGCCAGCCCTGTCACCCATCTGAATGCAAGGGCAATGTTTGTGGGGAGCACACTTGGGAAACAATGTTTATGCAGACAGAACTGTGCCTGGCCCTTGGACAGCTATCAATGCTCAAACTAGAGCTGCAGATCCAAAGGTGAGCCTCAACCCTTGCCTGTTTCATCCATACAGAGACAGGGCGGGGGGGAAATGTGGTAGCCAGTGAATTGTCTGAAATGTTTGCCAAGCAGCCCGGGAATGGCAAGGGATGGGATGCTCATTGGGTAATTCCCTTCCATACAAGCTCTCTCAGCTTGTGGATTTGTAGCTGGTGGCAGGAGTTGTCATTGTCTGGACAGACCTTTCAGAAGTAGGCTTTGGTCTATGCCATGCCTGGTTGAGTGGAGCTACTGCAACAGTTGCTGCGTGCAGATCTGCAGTAGCTGGAGTGTGGCTCACAGGGCTCCACTTGCTGCATTTCAGCCTCAGGTTATTTGTCTGATCAAGGAGTTCCTCCTTTGGCTTTGGTAGCCTGCACAGCTGGTCAGTCAGGCTGCTCTGCTAATCTCATGGCAGCCGTGCAGCCAGCCCCAGGGCTGCTCCCACGCCGGATCACACAGGTAGGATCCAGTTATGGTAGCAGCAGACCTCGTGGGAGTCTGGGCAGCAGCCAAGCATCTTCCCAGCAAGGCTCATCCTCACTGCTCAGACCTTGCTGTCCTGCAGCCAGGATCAGTAGGATGAATGACATTTTCCCCTCCACTTGCGTCACCAGCTCTGCAGGGCTCTCCCCACGTTAGTGATGGTGATAGAGCAGCGCTGGGAGTGAAACAGATTGCCAGGTGGCCTTAAGCGGAGCCATGGTGAAGATTAGAAGGTGAAATCCCTGTTCCCTCCTGTGGCAGCTAAAGGAAGAGCTGTTGGCAGGGGTTTGCCTGGAGTCAGCTGCTCCACAGAGATGTTTTCTTCCAGCTGCATGGTGTGGCCTGTTTCCTTAAGGGCGCACCAGCCACATGTGTGGCATGCTGGTTCAGAGTCAACGGCACTTTCTGTGAGAGGGGGTAATCTGGAGAAATTTCTCCTTCTGCTGCTGGAGTGGACATAGGATCACCCTGCCCTCTGCCCCTGACACACAGCCAGCATGGAGGTGCCTGGCCAAGGGGAGGGCAGGGTGCACCACGGGGTGTGTGCGCTGCTGCCAGGCTCTGCTCTCCCTGCAGGTGTTCTCAGAGCGTGGCAGCAGCAGTCCCAGGAACGTGCCCACCTCAGAGCTGTATGACATTTGCCTGGTGCAAGCCAATCTCCTGGAGGCCATCGCTGATGAGGACTATTTCCTGCACTGTGTGAGGAGGTGCGAGGAGAACTACGACCGCTACCTGGCCTGCATGGAGAAGGACACCCCAAGCCAGCAGTGGGATGGACAGTGATACCACCTCGTGGGGCTGAGGAGCTCCAGACTGGGACACCCCCTGCTTCCTGCTGCATGCAGGCAAAGTCCCAGGCCGGCTCCTGCTTCAAGCTGTTACCTCTCTGATGTGCAATGTGGACATTCAGTCCTATCAGGAGCCTCCATGTGCAAACACAAGTGTCCTGGGAGCTTGTGTGATGGAATTCTTGGATGAAATGGTTTTCCATTCCTTGGCAGCATTGCCCATGGTGCCCACTTCTGGGTGAGGGCTGGGGCTCACTGTGCCACTGCTGTCCCCAGGAAGGTCCCTTCCACCATGCTGTGATGCAGGCAGCCTCGCAGTGTTTGCATCTCCCTTCCCGCTCCTGCAGCGATGGCTGGTGCGGAGCAGGTGCCTGGATGAGTGCAGTGTTATCAGCAGCATCCCCAGGTGCCATTTGTGGCGTGGTGTTCTTGGAGGATGCCTTGTCACTTCTGCCTGTTTTTAAAGCAAACCTTTTTAGCTCATTTCTGTGTGAGTTTCCTGCCTGCCCTTGGCTCTGCCTGTGCTGGTGGGTGGGAAGCGCCTTTCCCAGCGTGTTCATTTGCCTGGCTCAGCCAAGTGGGGACAAAAGTGTTGGTGGAGGGTTTAAGGCCTCTGTGCACCTTTCCTGACATGCTGAGAGACCCCAGGAAGATCGTGCTCAGAGTAGGGCTGAGCTCGTGTTCTGTCCTTGCAATGGTGACAGGACAGGGGTCCTCTCCAGAGTAGGATGGTGGGTTCTCAACTCCATGAGCCCGGCACTGTGTGGCTCTGGCACCGGCAGCGTGAAGCAAGGGAGCACAGAGCCAGGGTATCTCCAGCCCCTCTCTCTGCGGTGGCTCCTTCCCGGCGAGGTGAATGCGGCAGGTGCACGGCTGGCCGGTGGCACCGGGAGGGCCTGGCGGAGGGGAGCGGGGCATGGCGGGGGGGCCGGGGCGGACGCGGCGCCGCCCCCACCGGCAGCGGGCGGGCCTGGGGCGGGCGGCGGCGCGGAGCGGCGGGGAGAGCGGCGGAGCGGACGGAGAGGTGAGCGCGGTCCTGGTCCCGGTCCCGGTCCCTGTCCCTACACCTGTCCCGCTCCCGGCGGCGGCGCAGCGCGGGGCGGGCAGTCCGGGCACGGCGGAGCAGCCGTCCGGGTTGCTGGCAGGAGTCCGGGGAGCACCGGGGGTGCGGGCGGTGCAGCGGGAGCCCGGGAAGCGCCGGGGCTGCGGGCGTTGCAGCGGGAGCCCGGGGGACGCCGGTGGCTGCGGGCTGCAGGCTGTGGGCGGGAGCCCTGTGGATGCGGGCTGCGGGGCAGTGCGCCGGAGACCCGGGGGTTGCGGGCTGCAGGCGGGAGTGCGGGCAGCGTCGGGGTTGAGCACGGTGCGCCGAGAACAGGAACCTGGCGGGGTCCAGATTGTGAACGGGAAGTCTCTGGGGGTACGGAGCCGGGGGATGAAGGTAGAGAGCCCCGCGCGCGCTACAGTCCCGGTGAGTGCGGGCTGCGTACCGGCAGCACCGGGTAGTGGGAGCCAGGGGTGCGGGAACCTCGGGGAGCAGGAGCACCGGTAGGTGCGGGCAGAGAGCCCCAGGGAGTGGGAGCCCGGAGGGGGCAGACGGGGAGCCGCGGGGCGCAGTCGGGAGCCCGGAGGGGGTGGGCAGGCAGCCCCAGGGTGCAGTGGGGAGCCCCTCGGAGCAGGAGCTGTCGCACCGCCGAGGGGAACTTGCTACCTGGGGGAGCAGTAGGTGCCTGGGCGCTGACTCGGATGCTCTCCCCGCAGGAGGCCGTGGGCAAAGCCGGACCAGTGCCGAGCCGGGCCGGATGGGCGGCACGGCAGGGTCAGAGCCCGGGGACCCCCGAGGCGGCTGAGCTGGCCCATGGCGGCGGGCGCGGGCGCCTTCACGTGGGCCACCTTCCCCGCCATGCCCACGCGGCGCGTGTACTGCAGCGCCGCGCACCGCGACGGGCAGCTCTTCGTGCTGGGCGGCTGCGGGGGCGGCGGGCGAGCCCTGGGAACTGCAGAGGTGCTCGACCTCACAGCCCAGCGCTGGACCACGCTCCCACCGCTGCCCACGCCGCGGGCTGGCGCTGCCGCCCTGGCCCTGGGCAAGCAGATCTTGGTGGTGGGCGGCGTGGATGCGGCGCAGAGCCCTCTTGCCTCCGTTGAGGTCTACCACGTGGATGAGGGCAAGTGGGAGAAGAAGGCGGCGCTGGCTCAGCCCTCCATGGGCATCTCAGCTGTGCAGAGAGGTGAGGCATAAGAACATGTTGTGACTCCTGCCCAAAGTTTGCTGAGCATCCTTGGAGCCTTGGCACAGTGCAGCATGCCAGGAGCCAGGGTAGGTCCGTCTAGTACCAGGGGTTGTGCCCGTGTCTGCTCCCCGGACAGGGATGCTGTGGCACGGGCCAGGCTGCAGAGCTGTGGGCAGGGCAAGGAGATGTCAGGACAGTGGTGGGAGCGGGCAGGGGTGCCGGCCGCACTGGAAGCAGGAGCAGGATTTGGCAGTATGGCTGTGTTGCCATGGTGTCTCCAGGGAGATGGTACTGCCGAGAATAATTAGAGAGGATGGCCTTGTGCTCTTCTCTGTGCCTGATGGATAGGGTGGAGAGGGGGGCAAGAGGGTCCTGGTGTAGTCAGGGCATTGCCAGGCTCAGGCCTGGCTGCACTCATTGTACCCCGACTGCCCTGAAGAAGCATCTGGCTGTGGGGCTCGCAGTGCCTGTGCTGCCTGCCCTGGAGGGCATGAGGGGATTCCCACATGCCCTCAGATCCCCCTGCCTCACTGCTGCCTCTTTTGCAGACGGGGCTGTCTATGCGCTGGGGGGAATGGGTGCGGATACCTCTCCCCAGGCACTGGTCCGAGTCTATGAGCCAGCAAAGGATCACTGGCAGCCTCTGCCCTCCATGCCCACCCCATGCTATGGGGCCTCCGCTTTCCTGCAGGGCAACAAGATATTCATCCTGGGTAGGTGCTGTTGGAGCAAAACGAGCATCCCCTGTGCCCCTGTCCTCTCCTTCCGCTGCCGCCAGGCCAGACCTGGTGCACCCCAGGGTGGCTCCATGCTGCCCAGCACTGCAGCCAGTGGGCCCCATCCTGCTTGCTGAGCACACCAATAGTGCCAGCTTGGGGCACTGGCAGTCACAACATCTCTGTGCACAGGGGGTCGGCAAGGCAAGCTGCCTGTCACCGCCTTCGAGGCTTTTGACCTGGAGACAAGGAGCTGGACACGCTACCCCAGCGTGCCCAGCCGCCGCGCCTTTGCCGCCTGTGCCATGGCTGATGGAGTTGTCTTCAGCCTGGGTGGGCTGCAGCAGCCAGGGCCTCACAACTTCTATTCCCGTCCCCACTTCGTCAACACCGTGGAGATGTTTGATCCTGCACAGGGTGAGCTGCATATCCTTGGGTGGGGTGGGAGTGTCTTCTGTGAGTCCAGGATGACTCCATGGGTTGCTGAGGGGTGTCTGTGCCTGAAGGACATGATTATCGGGGCTCTGAACATCAGCCCCTTGCACCCATTGTGAATCCTGCCCTGTGCTCTCTGGTCCCAGGGAGTGATTAACCTGGTGGTGTCCTGGCCTCAGTGTGTAGAGAGGAAAGCCAGTGGATGATGTGCACTTCCTCTCATACCCAGGTGTGTGGAGAAAGCCAAACCGCACCATCCGTATGAAGGAGAAGAGAGCTGACTTCGTGGCTGGATGCCTGGGAGGAAGAGTGGTGGCCGTGGGTGGCCTCGGTAATGCTGGGGGTAGACGTGTGGCCGTGTTGCCATTCCCATTCTTTGTGGCATATTAGTGATCTGCATGGCAGTAGCGAGGTTGTCTGTGCAAAGCCGGGGGGGGGGGTACTGTAACATTGTCTGCAGCAACATCTCTCCGTGCCCTCACAAGTGCTGCGGGGACCCTACTGCCTTGTCCCACAGGCTGCCCCACTGTGCCCCTTGCTTCTTTCACCCTCCAACAAGGCTTTTCCCAGCTCATGTGCTGCATGCTGGGCTCACACAGCCCATGTTGGCTCAGCCCCTTTGTGCAGGGCTGTAGTGATGCATCCCTCTCCCGAGAGAGCTGGGGAAAGGTTAGTGCTGTCACTCAGCAGAACAGATGCAGCAGGAAGGGCTGCCTGGGGAGCCTGGTGCCAGCCACAGCACCCCAGCCCCACAGTGAGGGCTGCCAGACCCCCAAGATCTCTAGGGGGACAGGGAATGGTGATAGCTGTATCCCTGCAGTGTGACATTGCTCCTGAATCCTGCTGCAGCTGGAGCTGCCCTCCCTTATCCCTGCAGGGTGCATGGGGAGGGGGGGAGGGTAAAGAGGGGTTGGGGAGGCAGAGCCAGCAATGCAGCATTAGTGCCAGCAGCCCTCCCTGAGGGGATTTTTCTAATCCTCTTGTGTCCCCACTAATTGCCTCTGGGATCTCAGAGCCCGTGCAGCCCAGGGCTCCTGTTGAGGCATCAAAGGGATGTGGAGGGGGAAAGGCAGAGTCTGGGGTGTTGCGGGGAGCTGCACAGGGGCTGATGTTGTTCTGTCTTCCACAGGGAACCAGTCCTGCCCACTGGACTCAGTGGAAGGGTTCAGCCTCTCGCAGAAGAAGTGGGAGCTGCTGCCCCCCATGCCCACTGGTCGCTGCTCCTGCTCTAGCTGCCCAGCACCCAGCCTGCTCTTCGTCATCGGTGGGGTAGCCCAGGGTCCCAGTGGCGCCGTCGAGGCTCTGTGCCTGCGTGATGTGCCCTGAGTGGGACCTCGTGTACCAGCCCTGGCCAAGCACCAAGTGCCTGAAGACAGGGAGAGGGTGTGTGAGCACCCATGTGTTCACCAGGGGTGACCTGGCTCCAGGAAGCCTCTGTCCCACGATGCCAGGCACCAGAGCAGCTGCGGTTTTGGGAATTCCTTCCAGCTCCTGCAGTGCTGTGGCAATGGAGCCCAGGGCAAACTCCTGCCTGGTGGGATTGCCATGGCCAGCAACATGGAAGGAGCAGCAGTGGCAGGACTGTCCTGGCCTCACTGCCCTGTCTGGCCCCGTCTGTGCCGCGGCGTGTCCGTGCCGTGTGTGTAGCAGTGAGTGCTGTGTCGTCGTAGACCCAGTCGATGTCTCATGTAGCACAGAGGTGCCCTGTAGCTCAGTGCCTGGGAGGTGACGTAGCAACTCAAATAAATGAAACACGTGGAATTTTATCCCACTGGAGTCATGTTGTTTCTGATTATCCTACTCCAGGCAGAGACATGCTGCAGCCTGTCAGGAAAACCCCTCCCAAGGCAGAGTTCAGTGACCCCATGCTGTGGGGCAGGGGTAACTCTTGTTCTCCCCACTGCCAGGGTGAGCGGAGTGATGTGATGTAGGGATCCAGTCCCCATTTGGAGAAGTGGAGCTGAGTAGTGGCAGCCCTGCCTTGGCACAACCTTGTTCCTGCTTGGCCTCCTGTGGGTGAAGAGGCTGTGGGGGGTGAACGCAGCAGCAGAAGACGGACTTTTTTGGAGGGAGCAAGAGTGCGAGAGAGGCAGGGAATGGTGAGGGCTGCCAGGGTGCTGAGAAGAAACAAGAGATGCCTAATGTCAGGGCTCTGGGGCCCCATCTAGCACCACAACCCCATCTCAAAGGATGGACCGTGGCTTGTGTGTGGGGGACCTGGATCCAGCTACATGCAGCTTCCCTAGGCAGGAGCACTGCAATCCTGCTTACTGGCAACCAGGAAGGGAAGGTAAGCTCCATACTGGTGGTGTCTGTAGGTGATGTTTAGGGGTGCACTTCAAGATCAAGGGAGGGTGACACTTGAATTACCCAGTGCTATGGGTTCACCTGAGCCTTGCTACTCTTGGCTCCACACAGAGCCTCACACCCAAAGCAGAGAGCAGGTGAGGGACTCGGTCTTTCACTGGTACATTAGAAAGATCTCTCAAGTCCAGGTAAATATCAAGTATAGATGCTTGACCTTTCAGAGAACACAGCCAGCTTGATCCTCAGGTGGGCAGAGGCAGGAGGCTGAATCCCATCAGAGTACAGCAGCATCCAGCAAACTGCTGGGGCAGGCTGCACCATCTCCCAGGGGCATCACAGCATGGGAAAAGTTGGAAATTATTCATAAAAGAGAATTCACAAGACATTTTTGTGTTGCTGCTCCATTGTCTCTGGTGCCCACCTGGCACAGTAACTGGAGGGTCTATCCTGATGCACTGCATGGCTGTTTGCCTGTGATTTGGGAGGAACAACTTGGGATACCTGGGCTGGTGGTACCTCAGCTGGAAGCATGCCTGCATCTGCCTCTGGAGTTGCCATAGAAACCACCATTGTGCCAGAGCCAGCATCAACAGTGAGCCCCAACAGTGAGCCGGGAGGATGCACTGGCAGTCGGGGAGGAGGTCAGTGGTTTGTGCTATGGTGGGGGGCTGGACAGAGGGACACCTCCAAGAAAAATGTGCTCCAGCCTTCTATGAATATTTCACAGCACTCCCTGACGTGTGCTCAGCCCTGGTGGTCTTATCCTTCTTGGGGTCCTGGAAGGTGACAGACCCCTTGCTGCCACTTTGGTACCTCTCCCCACCCTAAGAGCTCTTTCCAGAAGCCACCAAGGCTTGTAATAATTCCACTTCTGCTAAAACTTTAGTCATGGGGGACCCTAAATCATGGAGCTGCATTGGAAACACAGGCCTGATTAATAAGCTTTTCCCGCAGGAGCATCGTATGAATGGGATAAATCAAGACGCTGAGTCACCAGCAAATTGACATCCCTGTGTGCCAACTTCACAGGCTCCCTGCTGCTGATGGGGTGCCCAAGGCTGCTTTTCCAAATTCAAGGCAGTGGCGGCTGCAAGAGCCAGAGAATGCTGGAGGGAGAAGCTGCAGCTTGGGAGCCCCCCACTGTTGTGATGTTTCCAGTAGTGAGGCTGATGATCCCTGCCCCACAGGGGTTTGCCCCTTTCTCAGCAGTACTTTGCCCCCTGCACACACTTCTCTGGCACACTGACCCACCAGAGTGCCTTTTGGCTTGACTCCTCCACCCGAGGGGAACAGAAATCTGTGACCTCTCATTAAATGTGGATTTCTTATTCTTTTCTATCTCTCCTTTTGAACACAGGACCAGAATCTCATTTGAATGAGGGGAGAAAAGTTACCAGGAAAATGTCCAAGAACATCTCAGGGATGGAGAGATGAGGGTCCTGTCCACTTCTGGAGACTGACACGTTATTAACTGAAGAGCGCCTGTGAGTTTCTAATGAAATGTGCCATGAAGATAAAAAAATTGAGGGAGGTACCAAGTATATTGCTGTCTATCTCCTGGAAGCTTCTGCTAATTTTTACTAAAGGAAAGACTACAAGTATCTGGCCACCCTCCCTAATGCTAGAAGCACAGACTGTTATTTCAGATATAAGGAGAGCTATGAGCCAGTGCCTGGCAACGTGGTTAATCTCCCCAGAGTGTGTTATGGACGGGGGAGATGGAAATGGAGGTAGCTGTCAGACCTATAATTAAAAAAATATGTTTCCGTATAGAAATTTCTTTCAGTTGTCAGGAGAGATGGAAATACAAAAATCTCATTTATCATATTCCACAAACTCGCTAGACGCTCACACCAGAAGGCTCCAGCCACATCAGAAATAGGAATAGCTTTTTCTAAGTACCTAAAATAACATGTCAAGCCTTATCGCCAGCGCGCAAAACACCGACAATTCCTTTTCTAATGGCAGGAGAAGTACTGTAAATGGGTACAGGACTCTACAGTCTCTTCTGCAAGGACATCTGGGCCAACTTTCCAATTGTGAGCAATAAAACAATGGAAAATCACTGTTTATGATGCAGGGCCATGTAGGACCTGGATGCACAGCAAGGGTCTTGGCAGCAGTGCCATGCACTGGCCTGTACAACAGAGCCGTGGGCAGTTCAGGAGCAGAACAAGGCTTTTATTTACTCAACAAGCACCATAAACATCAACATTTCCATCAGCTTGGCTCTCTGGAGGAAGGTTTGCCTTCCAGCCCATGGCTGCCTTGGACAGCCCAGTCACTACCCTATTCCTGAAGTAAGAACACAGTCCAAGCTGCAATTCCCTACTCTGGTCCTAGAAAATCAACTCATCGGAGTCTTCTCATTTAGCTGGGAGATATCAAGCTGTCTTGATTAATCCAAGATATTTAAACCAACTCTAGTGCCGTAATGTCAAGCAAAAACAATGCAGTGAAGTCATTCCAGTAAGATTTTTATGGGTAAAAGGCCAGAATTTTATTATTTTTTCTAAAGTGAAAGCTTTATTTCTGTGGGATTTGATTAGGAAACCAGATGTATACATCAAGAAAGCCATTATTTTGACACCTCTGAGCTCCAGGCTGCCTTTAATACTAAAGGCAAAAGAGAATAAAGGGGAATGTAAGTAATTCCCCATATCTATCCATGAATTTATGTCACACTTTTTCTACCATGGTTTAGTGCTTATGGAGTATCTGCAGAGCCGGGGATCAAGTATTTTAACTAGTATCAAAATAGTTTGGAATTAAAGGAGGAAAAAATAGGCAAGCAAGCTTGCCCGTTTTACATTCCTAAACGTGGGGGATACGAAACCACAAGGAAAAAAATGCAGTAAAACCATATTTGAGAATGTTTCTCTGGGGAATGTTTAGATGATGGTTATTTTTGTCATACTTCTGATGGGTGAAATTAAATCCTTCTGCATTTCTGCCAGAAGTATTTACCTGAGAGACCACACAACCTCTGGACATGAAGGAAATGGGCGCTCTGCCTGCCATGTTCCCATGGGAGCGACCCTCAGAGTGCCAGGTTCTGAGCTTTCAGCTTTCTCTTCCTCCCTGCATCCTGTGATGACTCCCTGTGCCCAGGGTATGCTTCCAGGTGAGGGGCAGGGGTTGGCTTGCGGAATGACTGGAGCTGGGGCTGA
Source organism: Acanthiza pusilla (assembly GCA_036630365.1). Classification (NCBI taxonomy): domain Eukaryota; kingdom Metazoa; phylum Chordata; class Aves; order Passeriformes; family Acanthizidae; genus Acanthiza; species Acanthiza pusilla. Next base: position 9,272,269 of record JAXCHO010000001.1, read on the forward strand.
TCCTGGGCCCATGGCCACAGGGTGAGATCCAAAGACCCCCAGCCTCAGGGTGAGATCCAGGGACCCTCAGCCCTGAGGTGACCACAGGGACCCCCATAGGACATTGAGGCATCTCAAGCCTTGGGATGAGGTCCAGGGGCCTCCCACCTTGAGGTGAAATCCATGAGCCCTCAGCCCCGGGATGAGAGCAGGGACCCCCCTAGGGCCCCCAGGCCTCTCAAGCCCCAGAGTGCGATCTAGGCACTCTCAGCCTGGGGTGACCCCAAGGACCCTCAGGCCCCGACTGACCCCAGGGACCCCCAGCCCTGGGTGAGATCCAGGAATCCCCAACCCTGGGGTGAGACTCAGGGATGGCTCCAGGGCACCGGGGCCCCTCAGACCCCACAAGGTGGGCAGGCCTGGTGGTGGGCTGCATCCCAGGCCTATGGTAGGCCCCAGGCCAGGCCTGTCCTGGGCCTGCAGAGCCGTGCCCTCCTGGGCTGTCCCCACAGCCACAGGACACAGGTAGATGCTGCCCCGAGTGGGGCTGGTCACTTTGTTCCTTCTCCCTCCCCCTTGCAGGGCACTGTGGCACCATGGCTACTCCTGGCAGGGAGAGGCCATGAGGGCCAGGGCCATGGTGTGGGCTGGGGGCTCCGTGTCGGGGTGTCAGCCCTGAGAACAAGATGAACTTCAACGTCTGGAACATCAAGGAGATGCTGAGCACGCCGACAGCCCTTGGGTGAGCATGAGTGGGGGGAGATGGAGAGGGGATGGAGTGAGAAACCAAACACTTGGTAGGAGTGATGGCAGTGAGGTGAAACATGTCCAGAACTGATCTGTAGCTAGTTACGGAACTCTAATGGGAATTCATTAACCTCCCAGTGGACTCTGTTTTTGCCTCCAGCCTGCCAGGCACTGCCATAGATCCACCATTGCTGGGAATCTAAAAATCAGCGTTGTCTGGAAGCTGTTCCCTGGTCCATTCAGGGTGTTTTTGGGGACGTCCTGTGGTGTGTCCTCATCTCATTAGATAAGTTAAGTGTTCCTCTTGCCTGTGCAGAGGGTAGATGGAATGAATCGTGATGTGCAATATTATTGCACATTATGTAACTCAAAAATTATTCCATATCCTGCATTTTTACGCATGGCTTGTTTTTTTCCTAGCAGAAGCCAAAGAGCAGCTAGAACTCCCCACATCTACAATCTACAGTGAAACAACAAATATTCAGATGTAAACATCTGGAGGGCAAATATGTAAGACAAGCTGCATTTTGTCCTTCAGAGCATCCTTTGTATCACGTGGCTAAAAAAGGCAGTGGGATTTATCCCCTGTTTGACTTCGGACAAGCTAATTGACAAATTTGGTGCTCTGAGCCTCTGTTAGTTAAATAACCCACTTACATAACTAACTTGTTCAAATTCACAGTTTTAGTCATACTGTCTCTTTGGCCAGATGTTACCACAATGATGGATGATAATGCAAACATAATAGTCATTTTCTTGCCCATTATAAAAATGCTTGTCTTATACATATAAATTAATTGAATCTTTCACAGATGCGGGGGCAAAGGGGAGCCAATTCAGGGAAAATGTGTTTATATCTGTCATAGTTTTGTCTTTATAATTGTGCATTGCTTAACCCTGTTGTTTTCTTGGTAAATGCAGATTTATTTTGTTTGGTTTTTTTGGGTTTTTTTTAGTTTTCGGTAAGTTGCTTCTAAGTAGTTTGAAAATCTGTGACTTTCTTTCTGGTCAGACTGAGGAGGAGAAATTTAGAGAATATATTAAAAAGAATATATTAACTACATATATTAAATATTAAAATATTTAATAAATATAATAATGATTTAAATAAATATATTAAAATATTATATTGTATTAAATATATATAATATTATCTGTAAAATATATAATTACATTCTTCTATTATATGCAATATATATAGTATATGTTTTAAAAATGTATAAATAATTCTTTGGAGTTGTGCCATAGGGAAGGAAATGAGTGGAAGAAGTTCAGGTGCCTGTTTGGAAAGGGATCACTTGAATTCCTTCCTCCTCCAAAGTAGCCTATCACCTACAATGTCTTCCCTCTTAACTCATTTATTAATGCAGGAAGAAAATGCAGGATTTTAACACCCACTCCTCAGCATTGCGCATTTTTTGCAAGTGAGCTCAAAAGGGTCAAATAGGGCATAAAATGTTGCTGGAAATGTGTCTGGGTTTTTGGAGGAGGTAAGAAGGGGGGAGAAATTTTTCTGGGGACAATTAACTTTTTCTAAAGGAAAGAAAAGTTTCCCACTTGTTTTTTCCCTCATGCTTTTTCAGGAGCATGTGAATGTGTGTGTGTTTTTGAAATAGGGGAAAAAGTTGTTGATTACTTTTCCCTGGCTCACTTCTATTACTAGAAACCTTTCCCACAGCAGGGTATGCTGTTTAATCCCCAGAACACTCTTTCAGGGAGCTTTAAAAATGAAACATAAAATCAGCGTATAATCTAGGCAGAGTATGACTCATTTTGTGAGTTTTTTGCAAGTTTGAGTCAGGGTGTTACTTCTGAGAGCAGCTGCCACCGGGTCCCCAGGAAATGCAAAGCTCCAGTGATGCATTACCCTCATGGCCACAGCTCTGCACAAGCCCAAAACTGCTCTGGGTTTTGTTTGTTATCTGTCAGACACACAAGTGCTTCTCTGCAACCCTAACAGCCTGAGAAATAGGGTGTGGGGAACGAAAGCACCTGTTCCACTTGGTTTTACGTATGAATATTGACATAATAGAGGTACTAGAAATGTAGCAGAGGGAAGATTATCTGGTTGGACAGTAACATCAGGGTGCCAGTTCTTTTAGAGGTGGGAGGGAGCCACATGACAGCTACACTGGGAAAGCTTAGGCTCAATTGAAGTGTATTGGCAAAGGACACAGTTTTTTGTGGACTGAAATGCCAGCGGTCATTAGAGAAAGTGCCATGTTAGAGCAGTGCTGCTGCCTGCCCAGCCAGGAGAGCTGGCAGAGGGAGGTCACAGAGGATGCAAGAATAGCAGCCACAAAAGCAGTGATGCTTCAATCAGCCTTTGATTGACTGGATAAGCATCACAGGGCTGTGGTGCTGAAAGTACATTTTCAGACACCATCGATACCTGCCTTGGCCAGGGAGCTTGCAGGGGAAGAGACATATCTTGCCTTGGCCCTGAGCTGAGCACAAGACCCATGTTCAGGCTATTTACTCTTGTAGTGCTACCATGAGAGTAGCAGTAGGGAACTGGAGTCAGCATCTCTACAGAAGGGGCAGAAGCAAAAAAATCCACTACTGTTCATTTAAAAAAAGTCACTGGAATGGTAATAAGAAAGCTTATTGAAAAATAAATTAAACTGTACAGCCAAATGGGTTAAATGTTTGCCTGAGGCACAAAGATTATTTACACTTGATTATTTAGATTTTAAATTGAAATTATGAGAAATTTCTTGTTCCATGAGAAAAGAAGTAACTTTCTAAATGCATAAAAGCTACTCATATACCAACTTCCAAAGACATCAGAAGCAGAAAGCCTGACAGAGAGTCTGTAAGGCCAAGAAATTAGGAAAATATTAAACAGCATTCAAAAGATGCTTGAAGTTAAGGCCTACTTGGGCCACTACTCTCCATGGTTTATTTCTGCTGTTGAGAATAACTTCCAAGTTTAACAACCTAATTCAATCCATTATCCCATGAAATTCCATCCTACATCACAAGGTCACATATTTTGAAGTTGCATTAAGGTCCCAGAAAATGCGGAAAATGAAGGAGACAGCCAGGACAAAGACCAGGAAAACAGCAGTAAAATTCCAGAGCCCCAGAAAAATGAGAAACCAGGGCTGTAAGTGCAGGCTGGAAGATGGCTTCAGGCTGGAGAGGCGGGTGGCAAAAAAAAAAAAATCCCTCTCTCCAGATGTCTAACTTTTAATATGGTTGGGGATGCATTTTGTGGGAGCAAACAGGGCTGTTCTGCAGAAATCCCAATCTCCTCTTAAGGAAAAGGGTCTATTGTAACAGGCAACCAGTTCAGGACAAAGGGCTAACATGGATTCCAAGGTAAAGAATGTCTGGGCAGTATTGAATTACAGCTGAATGAATAATTAATAAACTCATAGAAAGTAAAAATGACCTTGAGAAATTAAAAAAAGACCAAAGTGATTTTGAACCTGAAATCTGGAAACTGGAGGCAGTGTTTGAGCTGAATAACTGAGAGAGATTTCTTCATGGTTAATGCATTAGGGCCAGTGCCAGAATCTGTTTGTAGAAATTCCTTTTAGGATGTGGTGCAAATTATTTGCAGCATGCAGGTCATACCATTCCAGGGGACAGGGAGCAGAAGAATAATTTTCTGCTGTGACTGTTTCCAGTGGCAAATGGCTGGAGGCTGCAATAGCAGCTAAAACTCCTTGATTTAAACTCCTCCAGCTCCCCTGCACCCAAATCCAAGGCTGATTCTTGCTCATTTGCTGGGTGCATTGGCACATTGGCAGGCAGCTGATAATGAGGACGAGAGCAGCATAGCAGAGCTAGAGGCAGTTCCTATAGGTACAGGCTAAAGCCAGGAGGAAGAGCAGGTGAACGACAGCTCCCAGAATTTCAGCTGGATTTGTTGTGATTCAGCCCTGGTCCCTAAATGAGGAGGAGCAGAAAGAGCTGTGAGATTTTCTGGAGGGGAACCGGGAGAAGAGAGACTTTATGGCACTGATCCTACTCAAGACACTGCTACTAGGGGAGAAAGATCTCTTCTTTGGGAAAGAGGCTTTACTGCACTTTGAAGGAATGTGTCAGAAAGGCATAAGTGAGCTTCACCCACAGTGCTTTGGAAGAAGAGGGATGTTGGCACAGTTTCAGTGGGGATGACAGAACCAGAGAAAATCACTTATAGCAGCACTGCAGATAAATGTTATGTTGCAAATTGTAGAAATCTCAAGTCTGTTTGCTTTTTCAAATGACTTAAACCTTGGTGTTGGCTCATAAGGGCAGATCCAAACAAAAGAGTACATATACCAGTTTTAAAGAAAGATTGAAGGCCTTTGGCAATTTATAGTAATGAAGTTTTAGTTTGTCATTGTCCCTAGAACATCAATGAAACACAAGAAGAAGGTATTTATCACATACCATGTTTGTTTGGAGACCAGGCAGAACCTTTGAATGAAAGGTGAATGTTTGCATGTGGTTGTGCTAAAATATTTGGAGTGGAAATCAGAAAATTAGAAAAATGAAAGAAGTTCCCAAAAGTTCTAACTCCTCCCATAAAGGGAGAATTCCAGCTGACAACAGGGAAGCAGAGACTGTGAAGATCTAGCTGACCCCCCAGAAATGCAGAATGCTGCAAATTTTTTAGATCATGCTCATATCACGAGAAAGGGCTGGAGCTGCCAATATTACAATACCTTGCATTAAGTTAGGTGGGAAAATGAAATCATGCCATCAGTCAGCAGAGGATGATTTACCACTTTTTGGAGCTGTCAAGAACTTGTTTTGCATATCTAAAGCTGGTTTTGCTTTGAATGCATATGCTAGTGCCAGTACCAAAGGAATGTTATGGACACCAACACACGGACGATTTGGGGAATGGCTAATGTTAGCACAAAGCTAAAAGTTCTCCTGAGGTAAACTATTGCATCACTTAGGAGGAACTGCTAACTGGGTTTGCATACCTGGGATGTTTCCTCGCTGTTTATGGGGAAGGGTTTATATTTAGGACAGATCATGCATCCCTGCATCTCAGGCATTCTGAAGGGAATGGTCAGGTGGTTAGAAGAGTTGGGGTTGCCTGATCACAGATCTGATCCCAGATCTGATCACGGTTGTCTGCTCTCCATCAGGGACAGGCCTGGGCCAAGCATGGCCAGGCTGATGGCTTGCCCAGATGGTCTTGTTAGTAAATTAATTGCCAGCAGTGTTAAGCAAGGGGGAAAGAAATCCATTGCTCAGGGGAATGAATGTATTCAAAAAAGACATCTGTCTCACCTCCCTCTCTAATGCGTAGAAGTGCCATCATTCCTAAACCAACTGCTGAGGTAGTGGACTTAAGACAGAAAAATTGGGCTCCAGAGCAGCCAACAGCTGCCTTTGGTTGTAGCGCAGAGCCTGGGAAGTCACTTGGCTCATAAAGTCCTCTCAGATCAATACTCCTCATAAAATCTTTTTTATAAGAATCTTGTTCTTCAGGTATTAAATAACACGAAGGATCTGAGAAAACGAACATGTGTGGTGTGATATTCACCGGTTGTACTGGACACTTTCAAAGGGGGTTTGTCAAGACAGTAAAGCATCTAAAGATTATAAAAACCCTTCCTCAAACTAAGAGGGAGCTTTTTTTTAGGCTGGAAGACAGGAGGATTTAGAAAATTGATGCAGGAGGTGTGCTACTCACATTGCAGGCAGGGGCTCTGCTTGTGTGTGGTCATGGCAGCCCATGTGCTCACATGTCTCCCCCACGCATTGGCTGTAGATTAAGATTTTTTTTTTTTTTTTAACAAAGCTTAGCTGAGATGGAAACAAGAAGCTGTGAGAGTAAAAACTGTATTCAGATTTCTTTCTTAGCAGATTCGGGGTCCAGAGAGGGATTAAGGGAGAAGTTTTGAATTCAGACAGACTTATCAGGCTTCTTGAGAATCCAGAAACCCATACCTCATCTATTTTTGCCTGCAGCTCAGTGTACTCGGTGAGCTTAAAGCCAAAAGTATTAATATGATATTGTCAGTGACACCACTATATAATGGAGACTGAGCAGTTCAAGTATTGCTGCTAAATCCCTTCCCCGTTGTGTCTATGATGTTTGGGCTCCTTCCAAAACTAGGGATTAACCAAACACGTCACTGCTAATAAATGTTGGGGTGATCATCTCTTGTTATACACATGAATTATTCTCCCGTTCCTTCTCCCTTCCTTGTATCATTTGATATGGAAGAAAAGTCTTGTGTAAATTTTTCATTAATTATTTTCATTAATTTTGGTCTCTAGGTCCCAGCTCCAAAGGCAGCAACACATCTCTCAATCTTGGTGCTTCAAAAGAAGCAAGAACTGAGAATATAAACCAGTCCCAGCTTTTTTGTGTTTGGTCCTAATCTAAGCACTCTGCCAGACCTTGTGGATGTGGAGCAATGGAATAGTGATCATTTAGACTGAAAGAGGGTGGATTTGGATTGGATGTTATGAAAAAATTCTTTCCTGTGAGAGTGATGAGGCACTGGCACAGGTTGCCCAGAGAAGCTGTGGATGCCCCATCCCTGAAAATGTTCAAGGTCAGGAGGGGTGGGACTTTAAGTAACCTGGTACAGTAGAATGTGTCCCTGTGCATTGCAAGAAGGTTGGAACTAGGTGATCTTTAAGGTCTCTTCTAACCCAAACCATTCTATCATTCTTTGTGAAAAATGAAAAAAATCTTTTGTATGTATTTTTGCTAACAAAAGAATTGAAGCCAGCCCCCAACACAATGAGAAGCAGTGCAGCTGTGCAGGGAAACCCTCGTCTGAGGGAAGCTGGTCCTGTGCCATGAGCCTAGTACATAAAGCAGGAGAGGAGTACAAGAGTGTCTCTGAGGAGGAGTAGAATCCGAGCAACACAGCACAAAATCAAGGGTATCTGGAAAAGATTTATTTGGTTAACACTCAAGGGAAAGAAAAGCATTTTGAGTAGCATATTAATAAGTTTGAAATATTTCTAGCAATTCAGATCAGTTCATCCAGCCATATGCTACCTCTATTTATTTGTTGTTCCAGTGTGTCAGACTTCAGGCATCTGCAGAATAAATGCCCAAGAAATGTCAACTATTAGTCAGAAAGTTTTATTCTGTTGGAACTGCCTTCCAACTAATCAAAGCAACACCTGAGTTACAACAGAAATTATTATCTAGAGTAGCTGAAAGGGAGAGACCCAGCACTTACTAGGAGCCCAAAGTCTCTTTAACTAAGACTGGTTGACAAGACAGGTAGGATGATCTGTGTTAGATGCCCAGTCTTGGGTTTGGTCTTCTGTCTGCAGGACATGCTGGAGAAACACCTGCACCCCTGTAAGGTGAATGCAGAACTACTGCACTGTGTTTGTGTGGATGTGGCAGTTTGAGATAACCCGGCTGGTTTATCTTAGAATTCAACCTTATGCCATTATTGGAGCACCTTCCAAGCAGACAGTAAAAATTAACATGTTGGGGTGGGCCATGATCAAGCAGTTCCAGCAGGCCATGTAGTGAATTCTGTTTGGCTTTTTAATTGCTCCAGACTCATTCACAACCCTCTCTGTACCATTTCAGGCCTAATAAGTTTTCCATGAGGAGCAGCACTGCCAGTGACTACTCGAGTTTGAGTGATTCTCAGCTGCTCTTTGGCTCCCAGTTCTGCCCGGAGAATGTGCAGTCGGCAGCAGCACTGCTGGAACTGGGCACGCAGCCGGGACAGCAGAACTCCCAGGATGTGAGTCTTGCTCTCAGTCGGCGCTGTGCAGGCACACAGCCACCATTCAAAGTTAATGGAAAATGCTGAAATCAGGTGGTAACACTTGCAAATGTCAGTAACTCCTGAAATCAAGTTATCTTCTTGCTACATACACATATTTACTGTGACAAGACAAAGTAGCAGCCTGGTCAGATGAAAACCTGGTATTTAAACAGATTACTATAAATTATTATCGAGATAGGTATCATTTTCTTCAATCACATTTTTAAAATTACTAAAATAATATGAAATTATTCTCAAGCTAAAGTCTTTAGACCACCTGCCTAGCCAAGGTAGAATATTACATCTATTCTTCTTTCAAAAATGTTGTGTTTCACTTCCTTAGCTTTTTACCAGAATGACAGAACTATTCGGTGTTTGCTTCCCTGCACTGACAATGACCTTGCTGCATTGTTGTTATGGCAGATGCTTGGATGATTTTGGATTTGGATGAAGCATTTCTATGCACAAAATGTTTCTCCTACAGTTCATGGTTTCTTATGTTACCAGCCTTCACTAAAATAGTCCCTGCACTGCTAACAGAGGGCACTAGATCTGAATAAACACACCTGGAGCAAAGATTAGGAAAGAGCAGTGGTGCCAGCTTGGAGGCCCCAGGCTGTCCTTCAGTTCCAGATGCTATCTGCTGTCCCCTGCATTTTGCCTAGGAGCAGTTTTCATCAGATGCAAAATAGGAAATTCACTCTTCATGATGAAAAAAAATGTATGGAATTTGCACTTTCTTCGGTTTTAAGGAAAAAACATTTCCATTTTGGTCACACAGTGTCTGGAAATTTTGTAGAATGAAGCCTTCATACTAATATTCAATTTCTTGTTCTAAAATGTGTATTGAAGCATGTGAAAAACTCATCTACAGTCTGTTGATGTTGCTAGTTGGCAGTAAAATGATGTCATCCACCAGGAAATTCAATAGGATTTTTTTTTAGATTCATGTACAGGGAGCTTCTACTGACAACTTGAACTTCTCCAAAATTCCAGAAACACTGGAATTCATTTATAGTCTCTGTCTTGAACACAGAAGGGAAAAAAATCTGCACACCTTGTGACTGTAGCAAACTGAAAATCCTCAAGATGAGAAAAAAGCTTGAGTCTGGAGGAATTTGGGCTGGGTCTCAGTTCCACAGGGAGTTGATCTAACTAGGCACACTAAATGAGGCATAATCTCATGAAATTCTTAATCTCCTCGTCCAATCTAATCTGTCATGTCCAATCACTGCAATCTCTGTCTGCAAAGCACTGGATAAACAAATGGTTTCTTCTAATTAATGTTCTGATTATTTCTGTACTTCAACATTTTTCTTTTGTTTGTGCCACAGAGTGAGCCCAGTATTTTTACCAAATACCAGACAAAACCACAGTTATTTGATGAAGAAATAAGAGAAAAAGGTTCACTTACTTTTGGTGCAGGAAGAGTGAAAAGTGTCTTGGAAAATTTTGAAGTGAATAAGAACAAAATAAAGGACAAATATGACCGGTATGTAGACATCCATTGGAAATTCTTTCCATGCTGGTGGTTATCGCTCCCTGCAGCTCCTTCTTCCCCTCTTACAAATCATACATGACATAGCTGCATATTTCTCCAAGAAAAGTATCTTTTCAGGTTTTAAATAATTTCTAATTGGAAAAAGTCACAAGGTTAGAGAATAGGGTTTATTTGCAATTTATGTAACACGCTCAGCCATAAGCCCCATGGAACAGCAAAACTCTAACCTGAATTTACCTTCGTCATTCTTTATCTAATCAGTGTTGTTTCTTTTTTGTGTATTGATTCTCTGTGAAAGCCCTTATTTCTCAAAATCTTACAGGCTATGTGTGGACTGATAAAAGAGACTCTGAGGATGGCCTTCACACTTGGGCCAGATGGGGGGATTGCCAAACCTACTTGAGTGCAGATTGCATCTCTATAAACCTGCATGTGTTCCTAGAGTTTTATTTCTACACAAGATTTGTATGTATTGTTTTCTTGGTAACAGACAAGTGTTATTTGCTAATGTAATTTGCATCTGCTCTTTGTCAGATGTCAAGAATTACATGTACCTGTAGGTCCTGAAGGACTTTAAGGAACAAGCCAGTGATTTGAAGCTCAAAAATGAAATATGGCAAACTCCCCAGTGCACCTATAAATAATTCTTAGCACTGTACATTTTGTAATGTACCATCCAAAGTGATGTGTGTTTTTATTAAAAGCCTTTGATCAAATCAGGCTATGTATCTCTCTTGCCTTTTCAATGGGCACTATGCTTCTGATAAGGCAAAATTTGATTCTCTATTGCCTATTAGAGGAGGATTTTTGTAATGAAATGAAAGACTAATTTTAAGTGTTTAGGCATCACCCATAATTATTCTTTATTTTTTCTTTGAATGGATTATGCTCCTTCCTACACTCCAGACTTGCTCCCAGATTAGAAGCCTGTTTGTAGAAATAGCTATATTATCCTTGCAAAGATAAGTGTATAATTTATCAATTTGTATCCCCCGCAAGTTTGACTAAGAAAATGAGTCTCTTCCTTTCCATAAGGCTAGAGAGATTTCAGAAGCACTGCCTAATTCTCATAACTAGATTCTAACTGGCCTCTGCCTTTTTTTGGCTGTTGTAATTTAGATCACTCAAATGATTGACTTTAAATGACCCGAATCTTCAGAGAGGAAAAGGTTATCACTTTGCTTAGCAACCACCCGTGCATTTTGGTGTGGCAGGTTAATCGTGAATATAGTCTGGTTCCTGATAGGCTGGCTCAACTTAAAAGGACGGATAACAGAAACCACAGGCATAATCTCAGGAGAAAAGGATTTGCAGTATTTGTTCTTCCTGGCTTGGGCTTTGTTGATGCTGAAGCTTTTCCCATGTTTTTCCCACAGTTATTTTAGTCCAAACACAATACCCATGTATCGCAGCAACTGGCACGTCACCACACAGGCTGGGTCCTTCCGGAGCAGATAACACGGTGATCACACCCCAGAGCTAACGAACAGTTGTGCAAATGCCAACTAAAAATTTGAGAGAGAGGCCAAAAATCTGAGAGTAAAACCCCCATAACTTCATGCATATGACATATATGGGCATGTGTGTATATGTATTGTTTTCTTACTTTACATTGCAGAGTCCATGCTTTCCTAAAACAACTGAGGTGACTTCAAAGGGTTATGCCCCCTGAAGTAATCATGTTTCCTTGCTTACATTATGCACTACACTGTGCCTTGCAGTGTTTCCTGTCTCATTTTTAGAGTGATCTTTTCAATTTTTGTACACCTCAGTAATTTACATTTCTGGTTCATACTTGTTGGTTTTTTCCATTTTAGTGAAGTCCTAAGCTCCTTTATTTCCAGCATCAAAGACAAGCTTCAAGAGGTAAGTTACTTCAAATCCAGAATGTGAAATAATGAATACTACATAAAATAAGGAATACTACAGAACATTGTGTTCACTTTCTCTTCTTTACTCTGCTGATATCTAAAATATTATATTGTATATCTTAAGCAGTCAAATACTTTAAACTGACAATTGTAAGGTTTTTTGCATGTACCACTGCCTTTATGGCCTTAAGGTCAAGGTCTTTAGGGACTTGCTTCAGAGCCAGCAGTGGAATTTCTCTGGGTCTCTGGAGCAAAAACAAGCTGTAGTAGCTGTTTGCAAATACCAGCTCTTTCTTCCGTTTGCCTGAAGAAAGCAGTCTACTCTCAGGATTAGTTAATGTGGTCTGAAGGTAAAGGTCTCTCCCCCAACACTTCCACAATTAATTTTATTAGTTATTATTAATCGTATTTTACAGATAAATACCTCTTTTTAAAAATCTGTTCAGATTTTATGAGCCTTTTGAGCCATTCCACATCTCCTTTGGGGTTGCAACCAACAGCTGGACAAATTGTTTCAAGTGACAGATAAACAACCATTTTCAGGCTGTTCCATTCCATGAGTTACAGTCATTGTTCTGTGGCATCTGAGGCTGTGATTTTGTAAACAAAGAAAAGGCAATGTTTTAATTTTCCCATTTACCTTTGTTTTTGCAGCTGCAAGCATGCTTTGAGAAGTTTGAAGAAATGTGTGATTCCAAGCACAAATCCATTTCGGTTCGCCTAGAAACCCTTTCCAAGACATGTAAGTCCTTCCTGTGTTCCTGTTAACAGCAGAGGGCACAGTCAAACTGCCGAATGTCAGCATGTTGTCTCCAGGCTGGGGTGAACTGGGCAAGTCATGCCACTCACAGCTGCTCTCCCTAAGGGAGGAGAGAAAATAAGACTTATCCATGCTATGGACTTGTCAGTTTTTCCATTCCTACTCTCTCATTTTCTCCCTTTCTCTGCTCTTTTGCACTTAGGTGATGCATGGTTAGACACTGTGCTCAAACAGATAAACACACTTCTGGTTCTGTGTTTTGCCTGGAGTATGATAATTTTTAGACTATCTGGAGCACTAATGGAACACAAAGTAAAAATAACTTAGATATTTATATCCTAAGTATCCAGTTTCAGTTTTTAGGGCTTTCTCAGGTTTTCATGTGTTAGTTTGAAGTCTTCCATTGCTCCTCTGTGCTTGAAGGGATTATGTTTCGGATGTGAGCAAAACTAGTATTGCTCATTTCTTGAATGAGAATCACATAGTGAAGCACACTATTGCCATGATAAAAAGGTGACCTCCAGAAAAGCTAATAATGTAAAATACTTTTGAACAACTCCATCTCTGAAGTGGCTAATCACAAAAATCTTTACTGAAGGAAAATGCTTCAAGAAATTGTTTCTAATTTAGCTTAGATCTGAGCCTTTGAGAGTACATTAATTTTTAATGCTGGTGTGATGCTTTATCAACACCCTGTCAGGACTGCTCAGAGCTTGCTCTGTTCTGTGCAAGAACAAGACACCATTTTCAATATACACAAGAAACGTGAAGTGAGTTGTACCTTGTGAGATGAAGGCAGCAGACCTTCACAAAAGCACAATAATGTTCACTGTGTGGCAAAATGTGGGTCCACAAAGCACATCTTTCACAGACAGCCTTTAAGTCAACACAGCCCTCTCAGGCTAAAAGAGTGGAGTCTGATGCATTCTGCAGGAGGCCATGATAGTCTGTACATTTGAAATACCAATCTTGTCGTACTAAGAATGCTCCTTTGCTGTGCTTGGCAAGTGCTCTTTGTAGGACCCTAATGTAAGCAAGAGTCTGTCTGCTTTGGCCAGCACAGCAAGTTCCCTATTGCACATTTTCCCATCTCCTAATTACTTCAGTGCCTCAACTTGTCCACTCTGCAGCAGGACTTTGCCTAATTTCACATACCTCATGCACAGAAATTGTTGTCATGGCACTGAAAATCAAATCTATTGTTCATGACTCCCCCTCTTCATTCCATACCATTTACTCAGCTGTCCTGTTTCCTCTCCATATCCATTTAAAATGAATGTGCCTTGAATGAAATGAGAAACCTCCCAGAGGTGCATGCTGCTAGATTTTCAAAGCAATTGAAAAGAAAAATTGGCACTTTCTGTAATGCATCATGCTGCAGAATGTTGAATATATAATGAAAATCATCACATGCTGCACAATGTTGTTCTTTTTATATTTCTGGGAGGTTCATCTGTCACTGGTTAATTGCAGATAAACACTGTCATTTGGCTGATATCACAGTGATGGATAATTAAGTTCCCACTAAATAGATACCTACGCTAGTGCCCTGAAAAGAGGCAATTCCCTTGAAAAACTGGTATAAAATTCCAAAACTCAGGTGGTAAAGAGCTAAATTCAGAGATAATAAAATTCTGAATGCCAGTGAGTGATGATACAGTACCTTGGGATGTGGGTGACATGGCAGAGACATGTTAAATCATTGGCAGTAGAGGATTTCACAGGTAGGAAAGGAATGCAGAAGATGAAGAGAACTAATGCACCAGGATATTCCAGCAGCTCTGAAAACCAAAGGAAGGTGAAACTTGAAATCAAGTCTGTCTTCATTAAAAGCTTATAAGGAGTATCACAGGCTGCATTTTTAGCAGTGGGTAGCAAGCCCATTTGGCATAGCCTGTGTAGCCACTGGGCAAGAACAAAACCAAAAATATTTTTCAAAATGTATTTCCAAAGCATTTCCAAATGCTGTTGGGCTGGCATGCTCTGTGCAGGAAGATTTTTTAAAATGTTCTCTTTTGAGTGTTTGTCCATATGTGCTTGCACACAGTGAATAAAGCTGTGTCTGGCACTGGAGATGTGACAAGGTTTGGCTGAGCACCTTCCACAGAGGTACAGGTGCTCTGTGCCTTGCTCATATCTCAGTGTGCAGTGCACAGGTTTGTAAAGAGGCAGGCAGACCCTGTAGCCTCAGTTCTTCCACCTTATATACAGTTTCTTTGATTGACTTTCTCACTCGTCATTTGCTCTTTCCTTCAGGTTTCCACTCCTGCAGCTCATTTCTTTACATATTTTTCCCATTTTAATTTGTGTACCTGCACTTCTATCAAAGTTTTCTATTTTTTTATACAAATCCCAGCTTTCACCACTCAGCCCTGCTTTGCTGTTCTGGTATCTGGTAGTTCCAGCTGTGACAGCTCCTAACAGCTGAATCCTCCACAACACCTTGGCTGCAGTGCACATGAGCAGCATCCTCCCAGCCAGTGTGCCACAGGCAGTCCTCTGATGTACTGCCAGCAAGGGTGACAAAGTAGTGTGCAATATGTCACTTACAGAGGGATGAGGTGATGCAGTTCACCGACAAGATCCATTGCCTGGTGGGCAGTTTTCAAACATGACTTGCTTCCAGACTCCCCAGGCCCAGCAGTTGCTGGCAAAGTTTCCAGGGGAAATTGCTGTGCTTAAAATGGTGTGATCTGAGCTTGTTTACTTTGAACAGTATGGTCCAGACTGGGACACCCAGTTCAGACTCCCTCATGTCCTGTATGGATTGAAAAGTCAAAAGGTTTGAAATGGATTAAAAAAATTATTTTCCATGTAGCTCCTAACTAGCCATGCAGTGACTGATAGAGCTGCTGGGGTGAGGGACTTAACCAGACTCCAAAACACCTCAGCATGGATGGTGAGAGGAAGTGTGGATGTTCAGTGGATACTGAAAGCCCTCATTGTCACAGTTCAGGGCTTGGAGCACTGTGCGCTGTAGCACAGGGTGAGATCAGGGGCAGCCCATCCCACAGTGCCCCGATGCAGGGGCTGTCTGAGGTCTTGTGGAACGGGACCAGGCTAAGCCAGCACAAACCTGCCAGCTAACTGCTTGGAATATATCTCAGCAGGATGCAGCCATGACAGCCCAACTGTCTCACCCTCTGGCACAGCTCTGTGGATGCCCAGAGAGAACATGCAGTGCTCTGCCGAGCTCCAGAGCTGTCTTCCCTCCTTGTGTTTCACCAGGTTTGTAGCACCTCCAATTTCCCTTACCGAATCTGGGCGTGGGGCAACCAACCTCCTTCCAAAGTGTTATTTAAAGCTTCTGTGCTGTTAGTGCCAATCTCAGCATGAGCTGCATAGATGATGATAGATAGACATCAGAAGCAGTTGCTGTTTGATATTCCTAGGCTGGGAGGCTGGTGCTCCCTCCCTTGACTGCTCAGGCAGTAGTTTTCAGCTGCCAGAAGTGCAGCTGCACCCGGGTACAGGCTGATTTGCAGGGAACTCTCTTCAGCGCAGGGTTGCAGCCCTACCCTGAGGTCCTTCAGCCTTTTATCTCATGCCATATTTCATATTTGAAATGTTATTATTGTAAACCAGTAGCATCCGAAGACAAGGCTACAGCAAATCAAAACACAGGGATGTTTCAGTTTGTAAAAAACTGCCTTGTTTATATTACCTCAGGAGAGGCACAAGTCTGTGCATAAGTCACCCATTAACTGAGTAAAGATTTTCTGTCTATGATCAAGTTATTCAATAACTATCTGCTGCAGGATTTATTTGAAGAAAATCTCTGAAGCAGCCCTTCTTGATCATATTCAAAGACAAGAGACTTAACAGGGTCCTTGATTTGATCTCGTTTGGCCATCTCAACACCTATTTTTTTAAGTCTCTATTAACGCTCATTTTTACTTTGTTTGTTAGTGTTTGACAAGTCTGAACACTCCTCTGGGTATGGAAGCAGGGAGGGGAGTGCCCCTCCTCTGTACTGAGGGTTTTTTCTGCAGAATACTCCTACACGTACAAATGAAACGCATTCAAAAGGCTGGCTGCTGGTTGCTTGCCTGCAGCATGCTGTGCTGAGTCAAACGTATGTGCAGATCACAAGCCCAGTGGATGCAGGACTATTTTTAGACTGAGGATACTACACTGAAGAAGAACAGGCAGACTAGGGAAACCAGAAAGTTTTAAAAATATTTCTGAGCTAAAATTAAGCTTATGGGGAAGAGCAGCAAGGTGAGGTAAGCTTGCAGATGCTGCCCTTCCTGTATCTTCACTGTGTAGAGATGGAAGGTGACATAAAGTGACATTAAAGGAGTTTCTTCCTTTAGTCACTGCTGCTTTTCTTCTCTTTGTAGGTTGGCAGGCTCCCCAAAAACCTGCTCTCAGACTGCAGGTAGCCCTAAGGTAGCAGGTAGTCTAACCAGGGAGATGAAAAGTCTAAAAGGCCCACTCAAACACTCACTCCCCCGTTCCAAACCCATTCTGCAAGTCATAGCTTTCCAGGTTTCTAAAACAGTCTAAATCTGTCAGAGCAAAACACTAAAAGATTAAAAACAACAACCAAATTGTCTGCAACAGCATATTGTTTGAAATATGTGCAGATAATCCTCAGAAATCAGCCAAGCTCCTACAGAGAACAAGGCAAAGCCATGTGGTGATGTGCATCCTGAAATAATGAAGAAATTCCCCTGGGAATTTCTGGGAGGTGGTTTTAATTCAATGTGTGTGAGGAAGATGCACGGATGAGGCAACTGCAGGGTTCATCCTCCCAAATGACAGCCGTGCACATGGCCCAAGCAGGGCTCCTTTGGAGGAGGCAAAGTCAAAAACACGGCTGGGCACTGGTCTAGGAGGTGCCATTCCCCCTGTCCATCCCTGAGCGGCACCTCCAGCCCTGTGCCACCCCACACCTCTGCTTTGCGTGGCTGAATGAGACAAACACTTTCAATCTCCTTTCATAAGAGGAGATTACCATGTAAGCACTTAATTATCTTGTAGCTTTTCTCTGCCCATGTCCCATTCAATCTCTCTCTTTCCTTGCACATAGACAGCTGGGAAGGTGTGTGGGCTTCCAGACACCCTGGGGTGCACAGCAGTTCTGTCAGCCAGAGCTGGTGCACCACCGCACGCCACAGTGCCCAGTCTCACCTGCAGCCTCTGGTGCTGGCATTTGTATCCTTGTGTTAACTGCTGAATGCCCTTTGGCTTTTGCACCCAGGTCACTACAGCAGATTTGAAGCATGTTTGGCTCATGAGAAGGCCTTGACAAGCACCTTTCAGAGCTGCCTTGTTCCCTCATGCCACCCTGCTCAAGAGCTGATGTTTTCCCTTTAGTTGAGGCTTATTTTTTAAGCTTCCTTTTTTTTTTTTTTAAACACTACATGACCACTTCCACTGAAAAGCTTTGTTTGAATCTACAGAAAGGCCACTGTGCTGTCTTTGTCAAAGAAGTCACCTGCCTTGTCTTAGTGCATTACATCACAATCTACCTTGTATAAAATCTTGTTCCATCTTATTCCATTTCCCTCTGTATCTTTGAGTACATTTCTCCTCAAAGTTTTTTCTAAAACCTTGCACCATATGAGAACAAATTACTAAGCCCACAATTGCTCAGATTTTTTTTTCCTTTCTTCCTTCCCAAGATTTTAAAATGTCCCTGTTTTTTCACAGAAGCAAAGCCTGTACAATCACTTTCTGCCTGCCTCTCCCTAATAGTTTTTAGCTCTTTAACCAATTCCATCTACAGTTTGACAGAAGGGCACAGCTCACTGAGATAATTAAGTCCCTGAAAGCTTAATGAAAATAGCTGAGCAGGAGGAGAAGGGATCCCAAGTGCCCTGCAGCTCTGCTGTGTGAGCACAGCACTGTGGGGCAAGAGGTGCTCACTGAGGAGCTGAGATAAACACTGATGAGCAGGAACAGCTTCAGGTGGGCTCTCAGCTCCTCTGACACCAAAGTACACTAAACACCTTGGATCTGTAGCAAAAGAAGATTCATTAATTGCAGAGCTCTTGTAGGCACTTGTAGAAATGTAGGATTTAGTCTGATTTTTCTCAGGTATGCAGTGTTGCTCCAGCATTCCAGGGTTTCTGTTATCCTGGCCCATTGGTTTGGCAGTGCTTTACTCTAGCAAGAGTGCTTTGGATCCTGTTTTATGCCAACCAGCCAACATTCCACACCATCTGTACACACCTTCCTGCACCCTTCATAGAAAAGACCAGACATGTTTAGCTCTTTCTCTCTGCTCTTTCTCAGCTCTTTCCCTCTGTCCTAATTTATGATTTTAAAGGAGACTTCCAGAAGATTGCTAAAGATTTTTCATCTCCACATCACTGCAAACTGTGTTCCCATCCTGTAGCATATTAGGCACAGCAGTGGTTCCTATAAGAGTAATTGAAGTTGTATGGGGGGAGATATATTCTTATCCAATCATATAACACAAATCCCTGGGGGTTTATCAGTTTTTCAACAAGGCTGACTGAAGCCAAGAGGAACTTGCTCCAATTTAAAACCCTCCCAGGGAGCCTATGCCTTCACAGAACATTGCTGGGGCCCCACTACCAAGTGCTGGGCACAGCTGCCTCAGTTCAGGCGGTTTCTGACCCCATCTCTTCCCATGACCAACAAATGAAAATTCCAATTCCTTGCACACTCCTTCATAATTTCCCTCTATTTCTCCCAGCAGTTTTCCTTCAGTTTTCAGCCTCCTGTGCATTTCTGACACAGTTTCTCTGGTTGCACTTCTTAGCCATTAACCTTACACCTATGTCCTGTTCAAGCTCCCTTTAACATCACCTGGTTGCAGGAGAATGTTGGTTAAACTGGCGGGGATCAGCTGTACTGGGGTCTCCCTGCCTTGGCCATGCCTATTGTGCACCTGTCAGACAACCAAGCCTCAGGTTTCCCTGCATTGAGCCTACCAAATTCTGCAGCTTTGCACTGCCTTTTTTCTCCAGCTGCCATGTTAATAGAGTGCAGTAAATGAGGTTTGGCCTATGTACAGCATCTTATAAATTTCAAGTGCCTTGCATTAAACATCCACCCCATTGTTCATTGCTCAGGGTTTGGGGAGATCACAGCAGGAGAATCATGTGGTGATTCATGCCAAGCCATGCAGGAAGTAGCAATAGTATTGATAGTACTTTATTCACATTTACAAATGAAAGACCAAATGTGTTTTTTATTGATTTCCCCATTTAGTGGAAGATGCTCTTCAAAGTCACTGCAGCTTGGTGCTGAAAGCTCTGACAGATAAAAGCCAAATGGAGCAGGCACTGCTGGAGATGGAGAGGAGACTTGCAGCCGTAAGTGCAGAAATTAATCTTTTATTCTGAATCCTCATTCTGAATTTCTCCCGCTTCTTCAAAATACTAACCGAATATTAAATTGCCTTCGAATAGTGGATTATAAAGCAGACTGCTCACGTTATAATGAAAGGGAAAGACATATTAAAATGCTAATTCTAGGCCAGATACTGACAGAGGCTTACCCAAGCACTGGCTAACAGTGCTGTAAGCTCTGATGAAACCCTGATCAGTAAGAGAAGAGGCCAACAGTGCCTTGTTGTGGCAGGCCATGATGGAGCACTCACTGTTTCCTCACCTGACACATGCCTTTGCTGGAGGAAGTGGTGCAGTGCATGCCTGTGAGGGGACAGCACCTCGCAGAAGTGCAGCACCTTGTCCCTTCAGCCAGGTATTTCCCAGGGGGAGAAAAAAAAGAGGTGAAAAGAAAACCAGTGGGTGTCAGAGACACAAGATGAACTGGCAGAGACCTCCTGAACGGGTTTCTCCAAAGGCCCTTCTGCAGGAATTGTTTTTGGCAAGGATGTGTCATGCCAGCATGTGAGAACGCAGTGCTCCTAGGGGAGGGGCACACAGTGGGTTAGGAGGATGCTCCAGTCCCAAACATCTCACTTTTGTGAGACAGATTGAGGATATGTATTACACAGGGAGATGCAAATTGCTAATCTTTGGGTCAATACCAAAGAGACACACAGTACCTAAAAGTTTCTCCCTATTGTGCCTTCTTGTGTGTTGTTTACTGCTTCTGCTCTGCTTTCTGCTTCCCCAGAAAGATGCGGAGATTTTGGATATGAAATCCAGTATCCAGCTGCTGAAGGAGGGTGTGGAGTCATTGCCAGCCCAGCTGAATGACCAGTTCCTGAAAGCATGTAAAGAACTTGGTTTCCTGAAGGTCCGTAATACCTCAGCTGAGCAGCACACACCTGTGTCTAGTGTCAGCCTGCCCCCGCACATGACAGATAAGTCTTTCCAGACCTCTCCTGGGCTGTGCCAGCCCTGGCCATGCTACCCAGCCAGGGAGGTTTACAGCTGCTCAGGCTGGTCTCATTTCCCCCATGTGACAGTGGGGCAGCAACATGGAGTCTCCCCCAGAAGGAACCAGGTCACTGCGGAGGGCACATCTAAGGGTAACCTAAACCCACCTTCAGGAGACAAAGCCAGCCCCATTGCTACAGCAGCCTGTGGCAGAGCAAACACCTCTTT
Organism: Acanthiza pusilla; assembly: GCA_036630365.1. Taxonomy (NCBI): domain Eukaryota; kingdom Metazoa; phylum Chordata; class Aves; order Passeriformes; family Acanthizidae; genus Acanthiza; species Acanthiza pusilla. Next base: position 9,293,331 of record JAXCHO010000001.1, read on the forward strand.
GCAGGAGGGGAAATACAGCCTGGAGACACACAGCTGTGCTGCCTGTCCTTGCATGTGCTGGGCTGGCAGACACTTTTGGGGGAGCAGTCAGAAGAAACACTGTCCTGCACCACTGGAAGTGCCTCTACTAACCCCACTGAGGAAGGCATTCAGGAGACGCACTCGAGGGTTTGAACCCCTGACACCAGCACAGCAGCAGCAGCAGCCCCAAGTTTGCCACTATTCTGCACAGAAAGCTACGCCTGGGCAAAGAAACAGCAATTGGTCCACAGACCACGAGGTGGAGAAGGCAGTTGTAGGGAACAAAACAAGACAGAGTCCAGGAAGGATCCCCTGGAAAAAATCAATAGGGAGAAAGAAAACATACTCCACTAAGAGGAAAGGTGAACACTCTGGATGTGCTGACAGTGGGCTGAAGCAGAGGAAGGCAAATGGGATTGAGTTGGAAAGCTCCAGAAAAAATTGCCTTCCCAGATACTTGGTTGATCTCAATTCAGAAAACTCTGACCCGATTTTTGCAGCTCCCTATCAGCAGATCCTCAGCAGTGCTCAGCTGGGGCTTACAAAGAATTTCCCACCAGTGCCGTGCTCTAATAAAAGCCTGCAACGACTTGCAAGCACAAGAAAGACAAGCCTTGAAACGAAAAAAACAGTGAATGTTTCCAATGTAAAAAGGTTTCTCTTGGATTCCTCTCCCGAGGAGAATGTAGTATCCCCGTGTAGCACAACAGGTACAGAGCAAATGAGCTGCTTCAGCCTCCGAAGTCCCACAAGCTCCAAGAAACCACTTCCTGTTAATCCGCTGGCTCAGCAGAACACAGCCTGTTGCTCTTTACTGTTTGATTGTGATTCTTCCGATTGAAAGGGTTTGTTTTATGTTCGGAGCCCTTAGTGCAGGCTTGACCATTTCAGTTGCAGTTTATTCCTCCAGGTGTGTTACCTGCTTAGTCAGAGGCAAGAGTCAGGCCTGGATGCTTGAAAGTGCTATTGCCCACTTTGAGATATCATAAGGGACTGTGTGGTGTCTGAGCAGGGCTCTACCCTCACTTGAAAAGCTGAGAAGATCTGTATTGCTTTACTTCCCTGTTCCCAGTAGAGATGCCATGGGCTCCAGTTACCATAGCATTGACACAGCAGAGAAGTACCTGACGTTCCCAGGGAGGAGAGGGCTGGCAGAACACAGGCAGGCAGCTCAGTCAGATTTGGCACTGAGATCTACTGGAAACTCTTCAAGCTAGATCGATAAAATGCTATCTCTGTGGCCATTCACTTTGTTTCTTACTCGTAGTATCTCTGTTGGTTTGTTGTGTAAAAGTTCAGGTTTTTGGTAGACTAGTGTTGTTCTGGTTGATTTCAATAAGGTTCAGATTTGTCTCAGGAGTTGTTTGTGAACTTTGGACAGGGACAGGTTTAACCGAGGAAAACCAAATCCCAACATCTCAGGTTCATCCACTATTGTATCCCTTCTCCTTACAGGCTGAAATTCCTTGCTTTCAGAGATTCCAGGATATTATTTTGTTTCTACTTTATTTGTCTCTTGTATCTCTTGGCTGATTAAGGAATTCTCCAACATACTCTTTTCAAGGGCAGTGGTTCTCAGAGACCAAAGACACGACAGGCAGATCCAGCAGACAAGACATTGGACAATCCCAATTCCCACAGAGCAACTCTTTCCAGGGTACCCAGCTGTGACTGTGGGCAGCTCCCACTGCTTCAGGCATTTGTGTCACGTTTCATTTTTAATCTGAAATGTTACCAGCAAAAAAAGCATTTTGGTGTTGACAAAACCATATTGCCACAAATCCAAATTATCCAGCTTTGTCATCCCAAGGGAAATAGCTGGGATCCCTTTTTTTCTGGCATTAATAAACTCATCTTCACGAAAGCCCAGTGTCTCCATGTTGGGTTTTTTTGGGAGAGGCAGAGTCCTGTTGCAGCAGGAGAACAGGCAGGTGCTCTTTAGCTGTTTAACTCCCCCAGACTGTGGAATTGGGAGGATTCCTTTTTTAGCTCCTCTCTGGTGTTTAAAGAAGGAAACCTTCACCCTTCCAGTTTAACATTGGTCCAGTGATGTTAATTAGCGGGGTGGGGGGGCAGGTATGGGGAGCCCCCAGAGCCTTGGGACCCCCCCTGTCAGAGGAAGGGCTGGGTGATGGCTGCCAGCAGCAGTGGCTGTTCATTTCACACTGACCTTGAGTACCCACCTTCCCAGCAGCCCCAGAACAGCCTTCGTGGGGCAAAACCTGTTCTGTGGACTCGCCACTCCCTGTGTTTTGGGATTGGTGAGGACGGGCGCAGGTCTCTGTGCAGCCCCTGGCCTGGATGCAGAGAGCTCGGCAGCACATGGCTGAGCTTGGAGGGACCTCTGGAGGTGTCTGCTGCAAGCCCCTGTGCAGCGGCAGAGCAAGGACTGGCTCCTCAGCACCCCAAGATGGAGCATCAGTGCCGTGGAGTGCAATGCAGGGCTGCCCTGGAGACCCCTGCAGCTCCCTGCCACATGCACACTCACTGGAACACAGCGTGAAACAAAATCCCTGGAGATGGAGGTGTAACAGCAACAGCAGCCAGCAATGCCTCCCCTGCACAGGACAACTTCCCTGGTGAATGGGGAAGCCTCAGTGTGCCATCCTGGCCCCCAAAGCCCCCCTGCCTATTCCCACTCAGGGTCTCCTCCAGGGTTTTAGCTGCCAACAAGAGCATTTGTCCCAATATGGCTGTGATGATGGCAGCTCCTGTCCCAGCCTTGCTGGACAAAAATGGAAGCATGCACGCTGTGTGGCAGCAGACTTACCAGACACTCAGCTTGCACCCCAGCGGAGCTGGTCCTGCCTCCCAGCCTGTACCCCTTGCTGGATCAGCCATGCCCCAGGTATGTGTGGTTTCTCCTGGCCTTTGCCTCCATGGAGCTGCCAGCGCCAGTGTTTGTAGGGGTCTTGTCCCACTCTTCACCCAGGGAAGGTGCCAGGATGGTTCCTTCTGCAGCAGAGCCAAGGAGGACTGCAGAGTGAACAGGGCAGAACAATAAAACACACACAGTGGTCAGAAAAAAAAAGCAAAGTTTGGCTGTCTGAGGGCATTTAATTGGGGCAGTTTTCTCTGAAACTCTGAAACTGCAGTTCTGGAACTTTCTTGGGGGAGAATCTCAGAAAAGGGGGAGAACAGTGACCAAAAGCCTGTGACACCCAGGTGGCCATGGGCACAGGGCTGTGAGAGCACTGGTTGCATCCTCCACCCAGCGCCCCTGGCTGTGCAGGCAGCAGGCAGGTGGCTGCTGCAGCAGCACAGAGCAGGGGCCTCAGCTTTTCATCTGCCAATGAGTCACTTGGCAGAGAGGAGGAAACCTCTGACAGTACGGAGGATGTGGAGGTGGCTGCTGTGCCCGTGCCTTGTGCTAAAGGTGCTCTAATGACTGTGGAATATAGGGCACAGCCAACTGCCTTCCCACAGTTCCACTGCACACTCAGCACTGTGGCTGCACCATTCTCAGGATGAGACCATCCAGCTGCAATGGTGCCCAATGCTGGCAGTCCCTGGTGCAGTGCAGGGTCACCTCCACTTTCCCCCTGTGTGGCCTCCCCGACACTAATCCCCAGACTAGCTGCCTGCCCTGTCTGCTTTCTGGGGCCCAGTGTGCCGGCATTGCCCAAATTCCTGGACCCTGCACTCAGCTGGTGCTGCAGCCTCCTGACCCCACAGAGGAATGGATTGGGAACCAGCAATGCTCTATGGGCTGGTGGTGAACAAAACGCCCCAGGAATGGAGACGTGGCAAGGAGCAGGAGTGGGGCACTGTGTGCTGCTGCCAGCACGGCACTGTCATGGGGACTTGAGGTGCCGCATGTCCCTGCTGGCCTGGCGAGAGTAGAGTGATGGTGATGATAAGACTTTGCCAAGGCTTCGGCAGCTCGGACACTGCTGAGGTGCAGGCAGGGAGGAGCAGGGGGTTAGGCAGGGAGATGGAGTGCAGGTGTCACCGTGCAGGACAGAGTCCTGAGCTGGTGTGACTTTGTGGCACCGTGGCCGTGCCATTGCCCTGGCTGGGTAGGCAGTTTTCCAGCTGGACAATTAAGCGGATTAACTAATTACCTGAATCTTGGCAGGGTCCCACAGCCCAGCGGCTGCCAGGGCGCTGCATACCCGTGCAGGGCGGTTGGGACGCAGGTGTGGGGCAGATGGGGTGGCAGGCCCTCCCCAGACCTTCCCCAGGACCCTGTTAGTGGGTCCGACAGGCTCCTCTCCCCGCCTACCCCCTGGCGGCCGCAGGACCAGTCTCGGCCACAGCCCGCTGGCCCCGCACTGCCCGCTCCGGGGAGCCCTGCCCACCCCGCGGGCAGCATCCCCCCTCCGCCGCCCCGCCGTGTCCTGCTGCGCGGGGACCTGCCCTGGTGCCCCTCCAGATTTCACGTCCCCGAGGATCCGCGCCACGGGGGACCCGTCCCCGGGAGTCCACTCCAGTGGAGCCCCACGGACCCGCCCGCCCCCGTACCCAGCCCCGCGGGTCCCGTCCCGGCGCGGCGGCCCCGGCCGTGCCCCGCGCCCCCCCTCCCGGTGCGGGCGGGCTCCCGCGCGGGTGCCCGCGGCTCGGGGCGGCGCGTGACCGGCTGCCGCCGCCGCCGCCGCCCGCTCCGCCGCAGAGCCCGGCCCGCCCGCACCGGCACCGGCACCGGCAGGTCAGCGCGGGGGGCTGCGGCCCCCGGGGCACCGGCATTGGGGCCGCCAGTGCTGCGGCGGGCGGCGGGAGGGGGCTGGCAACACCGCGGCCCGCGCACCGCGCACCGGGTACCTAGCGGCGGAGCCGGCCCGGCGCGCTGCGGGCGGGGTCGGCGGGATGCGGCGGCCGCACCGTCCTCGCTCTGGTCCCCCACCGGCCGCGGCCCGACCCCGCAGTGCAGCCCCGCCGGTTCCCCGCACCGCGCCGCGGGGCCGCCGTCGCAGCACCCTGGCGGTCTCGGCCCCGTTCCCGGCCCGGCGGGTCTGAGCCGTGTGTCCGGCGGCAGCGCGGGGCACCGGGCCGGGCATCCCCGCCGGAATGCGGCCGGGACGCGCCAAGGTGAACGGTGCGCGGCGGAGCGGGGCCGCCGGCGGCGGGGACATGGGGAGAGGACACTGGGGATGGAGAACCGGGGAGGAGACACCGGGAAGGACACCAGGATTGAGCACCGAGTGGGGAATACTGGGGGTGGAGCACGAGGAAAGGGACACCGTGGATACTGGGGGTCGGGACCACTAAGCACCAAGGACCACCCACACTGGAGACACCGGGATGGGGAGCACCGGGGGACACTGGGAAAGGGAATACTGGGAATGGGGCCACCGGGGATGGGGACAGCTGGGAACTGAGCCCAGGGCTACCTGACAAGGGACAGGCAAGCTACTGTCTCTCTCCCTGGGCAATGGGTGGCCAAGGGCACAGCAGCCCCACAGTCAGTTGTGCGAGTCCCATGGGCAGCTGCCGTGGATCCTGGCTCACCAGACCTCCATCTCCACAGGGCCGACTGGGTACTCACCATGGCTGCAGCACAGCTCGTCACCTGGGGGATGCTCCTGGCCACCGGGGTCCCTGCCAAGGCCCAGGGGGTGCTGCCAGCAGGGCTGTCCTTAGGTGGGGACCTCTTGCACAGGTCTGCCTGGGGACAGCAGTGGCCAGGTCCATCCCCCACCTGGGAGGCATCAGGGGAGCCGAGCGGTGCCGGGGCCCCAAGGAGTGAGCACTGGGGTGTCAACAACCCCGTGCACTGGTCCCCAACGCTGCAGGCAGGGGATGGCACCAGGGCACCCCTGGAGATGGAAACCACTACGAGAGGCACTGACACCAAGGTCTGGAGGGATGGCAGCACAGTCCCAGCTGTGACAGAGGAGCCGCTTGTTGTCTGGCAAGGACACAAGACTGAAGGCCAGGACAGCCCCCTGCCCCACGGCTCTGCACTGGGGATACTGGGCCCTGAGGTGCCCATGGACAGAGGGGCAGACTCGTCAGGGCCACCCTGGGCAGGGCAGGGCCTGTCCCTGTCCACGCAGAGTGTCTCCAAGACAGTTGGCACCCCCAGCCCTCGGCCAACTGTATCCACCATTGCCCTGAACCCCATGCTAGCGGCACGGATGCGGACAGCAGATGCCCACACAGGGGGACAGCCAGCGGCAGAGGGACCCACAGTGGCCCCGGTTCCTCCTCAGGATGCACAGCTCGCTCCAGCCAGCAGCCAGTCTGTCCCACTGGGCACTGTCCCCGTCTCCAATCCCACAGGCATGGGACCAGCCTGGGGTTCTCATGCCAGCCCTGGCTCTGCACAGCTGGTGGGCAGCTGGGAGGAAACGGGAGGGCCCCCCAGCCTCTCCCCAGCTCTGCCCAGCTCCGCCCAGCAGCTGCCCCACACAGCCCCGTCCTGGGGGCTGGCTGAGCCATGGACTCGAGTGTTCCTGTCCCACCAACGCAGCACCCGGAGGGCCCCACCCAGCCACGGCACCACCACCCCTGGGAATGCAGCCTCTCGCACGGACCCTGGGACGAAGGGGCAGCGGGGACCCCAGTCCGCCCCAGGGTCCACCCTCAGCACCGGCCCTGCGCCACCCTCTACCTCCAGCACGGCCACCCCCGGCACCCCCGGCACAGGTAGGAGCCAGCGCAGTGCAGGGGGACCCCTTGGGGGGGACCAAGCCCCCGCAGGGGTCAGCGTCCTGCTCTGCCCTCTCTTGCAGGGTTGCTGCCCGAGGAGGACGTCGGCTCCCCGCAGCAGGTCCGGGGCGCCGTGGGCCCTGTGAGTGTCCCAAATGCCACCAAGACAACCCCACAGCCAACAGCACATCCCACCACAGGGACACTCGGGACAAGGCACTCAGGTGATGTAGAGCTGTGTCCAAGCCCATCCGTTCTGCAGATGCTGTGGGAGCCCATCTCTGGGGCGTCGGGGCTGGCGGGGGGGATGGCAGCTATCTTGGGCTGTCCAGCCGAGACACAGTGACACCTTCAATCAGGATTGCACCTGACAACGGCCCTAATCTACTCCTGCCCACAGGGATTAGTGCTAAATGCTCAGTGGGTGGGGGCTTCCCCAAGGGGGTGGGGGATGTGACCAGGGATGTGCCACTCCCTGCACTGGGCGTCCAGACAGAGATCCCCGGGAGGCACCGGTGGGCATAGCCCCAGGTAGCACAGGGTATCCGCCGCTGCAGTGCTGGGGTGCCGCAGCTGATGCATCCCAGTGTGGGGTGCAGGTGGGGGCCGGGTGCCACCAAGCCCCTACTCCCCACTGACCGTCCCCTCCTTCCTACCTGCAGACACGTCAGTGATGCAGACCCCAGCCCCCAGCAATGCGACCCCCTCAGCCACGTGGCGACGGGCAGGGATGACGCCACAGCCATCCCCCCGAGATCCATCCTCGCCGCAGCCACAGCCCAGCCGTGCCCCCGCGGCGCCGGGGGCCAACGGGACCGGGCTGCGCTGGACCGAGCTGCAGCACCAGCTGGGCTCCTCCTGGGAGGCCCATGTCTATGGGGTGGCTGCCGTCTTCTTGCTGCTGGCGCTGGGCTGCCTGGCCGGGCTGTCGGGGACAGCCATCCTGCGGCCCCCACACCTGCCCCACGTCGTGGGGTCCCACGGGCTGCTGCTGGCCGCCTGCCTGCTGCGGGCCACCTTCCTGCTGCTGGATCCCTATGGGGCACGGGGCCGCCTGCCCTCCCCGGCCCTGCTGCTGCTCAGCACAGCCCCTTTCCCCCTGCTGCTCGCCGCCTTTGCCCTTCTGCTCCAGCGGCTGCAGCGCCTGGCCCAGCTCCAGCTGCTGCCAGCCCGGCTGCGGGGGCTGCCGGCGCTGGGGGCTGTTGCTGTCCTGCACAGTGCGGTGATGGGGGCCGCCGACCTGCTGCCGCCTCGGCTGGGCCTCACGGCCGCGCTGGCGCTGCAGGCGCTGGGCTGCGTGGCGGGGGCTCTGCTGCTGGCGGGGGGGCTCTGGGGGTGCTGGCGGGTGCTGCGGGCACCCTGCGAGGGGCCGGGGCCGGGGCCGCAGCCGGGGGCGCGGGCGCTTCTGGCGGCGGCGGTGGCGGGGCTGCCGGTCTGCGGGCTGCAGCTCTACAGCGCTGTGTGGCTGCGAGGGGTCCTGGGGCCCCCCGGGCGCTTCTCCCGGCCCGGCTGGGCGGCACAGCTCTGGCTGCGGATCGGCGAGCTGGGCACGGCCCTGGCGCTGCTGGCGGCCGCCGCCGAGCCTGTGTGCTGCCGGTGCCGCCGCCGGAGCCCCGCCGGCCACTCCTGCTGGGCCAAGGCACTGCAGTACTTCTGCGCCGGCCGCAAAGCTGAAGCACCCGAATACCCCAACAACTGCTACGACTGGGCCGGTGGCAGCACCGGTGGTACCGGCGGGGAGCGGACACCCGCCAATGACATCTCCAAGAGCCTCATCCGCAACCCGGCGGAGCAGCTGCCCCTGCGGGCTCTGAAGGACAGCAACGAGGCCTGGGCAGCTGGCGCCGGGATCGCGGGGCTCAGCCCCAAGTGCCCCAACATGTTGGCCGCCCGCTCCTGCGCCGCCTTCGAGCAGGGCTCGTCCCCCTCGCTGGGAGAGCTGATCTTCCGCCCGCCGTCCCCCATCGACCTGCGCCGCAGCATCGATCAGGCACTCTGCCGCCGCCACCTCCTGCACGACGGCCTCTTCGGCCGGCCCCGCCGCGGCTCCGGCTCCTCACTGCACGGCTCCCCAGCCCCCGACAAGACCCCCAGCTTGGGGCGCATGGTGCGGTGCAGCTCGCTCACGGAGCTGCCCGGCCCCCGCCACCCCCCCGGCACCATCACTGTCACCGTCACCGCCTCAGCCAGCTCGCTGGAGAGCAGCTCACTGAAGATCAGCTGGAACCCCTGGCGCCACGGGCTGTCCTCGCCCGACAGCCTGCCCCTGGACGAGGCGCCCAGCCGGGCCCCTCTCCTGGTGCCCGCCGGAGCCCCCGGCTGGGAGCGCGAGGGTCCCCGCGCCTTCCCAGCCCTCGGCAAGGCGGTGGACTCCCGCAGCCTCTCCAGCGACACCATTGAGCTCTGAGCCCGGGACAGGCAGAGACGGGGGGCGCAGGAGGACGATGAGCCCAGTGTGAGCGTGCGGGGGTCTGATCCTGCGCCGCTGTAGGGCCGGGCAGGGGCCGGCTCCATTTGTGCCAAACGAGAGAAATAAAGAGTTTATGCTGGGACGAGACGGTCCTGTTGGCATGTGAAGGCAGTGGTGGGGAGCAGCACCCCCAATCCCCGCCAATTCCCGCCCTGAGCAGCCGAGCTAGGTGTGCAGAGCTTTATTTCCTGAGATATGGACACACGGACAGATGGGCACACCCTGACGGACAAACCACAGACAAATGCAACAGCCACACTCATGCATCCAGCAGGGCCCCCCTGCCGGCACGGCACCCTGCCAGTGGCAAGGGGGCCCCGGCCCCCCAGCCTGGGAGGGGAGATGGGCTCTGCCCAGGGATGTGGGGAGGAGGGGTGGGATGGGGGGGGGCAGCTCTCCCAGCCCCACAGCTCAGGGCATGGGGGGACCCAGCCCCCCACTCCCCCACAGGGAACGGCCTCATGGGAGGGGAGTGCTACAGGGCCAGGAGCCCCAGCCTGGGGGCAGATAGCAGGATCACCCCCTCACCTGCCCTGCCACCCCCTCACCTGTCACGATGCCAGGCCTCTCCTCCAGAGCACGAGGAGCTGGGGACAGCATGCTGTGCCCCCCACACGGTGCTGCACTGCCTGGCATCACCCCTCCAGCCACGGGGGCCTGTGTGGGAGCCCCTGGGATCAGGTACTCCTGGCTCATTCTGCAGGGACAGGAAAAACGAGACCCTACGCTAAGGTGGGGCTGGGGGACGCATGCAGGGCACAGCATCGTGTGCAGGATGCAGCCTCGGCAGCCAGCCCTGCTTGGGGGAGGCCCAGCACCCCAAGCTGAGCCTCCCCCTCCGCTTGCGCCCAGCAGCCCCAGAGCTATCTGCCCTTCATGAAGCCATCAAGGACTCGGTCACTGCGGTCAGAGAGCCAGTAGCCGGCCATGGCAGCCACGGCACCGATGAAGATGGCGGTGAAGACCATGTCACCCTTGGCAGCCAGCGTGGCGAGGGCACAGATCATCACACCAAAGAACATCTGCTGCAGCACCACCACCTCGTCATCAGTCACGTCGTCAAAGAAGCCCTTCTCGGGGGCATCTGCATGGACAACACTTGTGGGAGGGCACAGCTGAGCAGCGAGAGCCCCCCATTGTGTCCCACACCCCCTACCCAGTGCCCATGTCCCCCTGCATTGCATTAGGCCATACCAGGGGGCTTGTCCTCAACGCACTGCCCGTCTCGGCGGACATGGCCTCGGGCACAGACGCAGCGGTAGCTGCCCTCTGTGTTCTCACACACCTCCTGCACCCCTGTGCACACTGGCTCCTCAGCACTGGCACACTCGTCCACATCTGGGGGGGAAGGCAGGGCTCAGGAAGGGCTTGGGCAGTGGGGAAGGGGAAGTACGGCCCCTCAGCCCACAGAAGGCACTCACCCAGGCACTTGGCTCCGTCCCGCCAGTAGCCCTTGTTGCATTTCTTGCAGCGAGCCGGCCCGGCGCCCATGCAGCCGATGCAAGCTGTGGAGCAGTCTGCCACAAGCAGAAGAGCATGCTTGTTTCCAGAGTTCCTTCCCAGCCCAGACAAGGTTGGCCTCAAGTAGGAAAGAGCCACCTGCATGAAAACCCCCACCTCCCTCTGACCTCGGCACTCGTAGGAGCCCTCCGTGTTGACGCAGTACTGGTTGGCTCGGCAATGCGCCATCTCCGTGCCGCACTCATCGATGTCTGCAGAAGAGGTGGGGACAGTCCCACTGAGCCTCGGCTCCAGGGACAAAGTCCCCACAGCCCCGGGCTCACCTGTGGCACTCACTCACCAATGCAGCGGTGCTCATGTAGCACCCAGCCCCTCTTGCAGCGAAGGCAGCTGGAGTCCTCGGGCCCCGTGCAGCGCCCGCATGCCTGGTAGCACTCTGTGGGCAGGGAGGCCAGGTGTGAGCACAGGTGGGGGGCAGCTGCCTGCATGCTGGGCAGCACTGGGGGGACCCCCACCTACCAGCACACACAAGGTGGCTCTTGTTTCGTGAGGCCTCATAGTAGCCGTCGCCACACTCAGCACAGAAGGGACCACCATAGCCCGGGCTGCAGACGCAGAGGCCGGTGCCGCGGCGCGTGCCATCACCATCGCATCGCCCATTGCCGCTGCAGGGCTGCCGGGGCCCACCGGCACAGGCTGCATGGGGAGAGACCAGCCGGCTGGCAGCCGGGGTGGCTGGCAGCAGCCAGGGGAGCCCCTTCAGCCACGCCAGCACCCCGCTCATCACACAGCTACTCACGCCGGCAGTCCGGGCCGTAGGTGCCAGGCGGGCAGCAGAGCATCAGCCTGTCCACGCACAGCCATTGGAAAAAATCAGGGTGCTGCTGCCGCCTGAGGAGGGGGAGACATAGCACTCAGTCCTCTGCCATCCCTCTGTCCCCGCCACGTCCCTGTCCCCAGACTCACTCATGGAACCACCACTGCTCCACATGCTCCTCACTCCGCTCCAGCAGCTGGTGGCAGGCAAAGTCCGAGGGGGCGCAGACACCCTCCAGCACCTCCAGCAGACGGGTCTCGCTGCAGGGACACTGGCCAGTGTGGGACGTGTCTTCTGGGACAGCTGGGCTCCCCCTCCAGCCCCTCCTTGGGGTCACTTACCTGTGCTGGTATTTGGACAGCTTCTCCTCCTCCCAGGCTGTGTTACCCCCACCAAAGCCCTCATGCTCTGTCCGCTCCAGGCCCTGGGTGCATGGAGGGGGTGGCAGTGCTGGCATGGGACCCCTCGATAGCCCCTCTCCCCGTAGGGTCCCACCACACACATCACCGCCAGGAACCTGCCACCCTCTCCCATCCCCAGAGCCCAGTCACTGTGCCCCTGCGAATGTTGTGGGAGTGCCTCCACTTCACCAATGCCTCCCTCAAGCCACACCTCTACCGGACCCTGTCACCATCCTTACCCCCAGCCTGTGAGTCCCCCAGCCACACCACCCCAACCAGGACTCCCTTCGTCCCTCACTGTCACCTCCAGGCCGTGTCCCCCATGCTGCCACCCGCGGGTCCCCCCCGTCACTGTCCCCTCGACCCCGGCTCCCTCCGCCAGCAGGGGCTATGTCACCCCACACCCCTCGGTCCCATTACCCCCCGTGTGTCCCCCCCGTCCCGCACCCTGCTGAAGCTGTCGGCGAGGCCCCGGCAGGCTCGGCACGGCTCGGCCCCGTCCCGGTGGGGGTCGGGGTCGGCGTGAGCCGCTAGCAGGACCCCCCCGAGGAGGGCGGCTCCCAGGAGGGTAGCCCCCAGCCCGGGCCCCCTGCGCCGGGGCGGCCGCGGCAGCAGCGGCAGCGGCCCCATCGTCCGCCCGCCCCGCCCGCACCACGTGGGCCGCGCCCGCTGACTCAGCGCCCACCGCCCCCGCCAATGGCCGCGCGCCGCCGCCGCCAGCCCCCCGCTCCCAGCCAATCCGCGCCGCCCGCTGGGCCCGCCCACCCGCGCCTTAAAGGGGCCGCGGGCACAGGCAGCCGGCTGGGCCAGTGCGGATGGGCCGCGGCCGGTGATCCCGCACGGAGCGGGGCCGGCTGCCCGGAGCGCACCGGCCCGGCTCCCGCCGGGCCTGGGCGGGGCCCTCAAGCCCCCTCCCACCCAGCCAAACCAGTCTGATTCACCTTTTCCCCCCACCTCCTGCCAAACTGGTCTAGTTCCTCCTTGCTCCCCAAAACTGGCCCAGTTCCCTCTCACTGTACCCAGATTTGTCCAGTTCTCCCTCATCTCACCCTAAACCGGTCCAATTTCTTCTCACACTTTCCCCCAAACTTCCCAGATGCTACTCATCCCTCAGTGAGCTGATCCATTTCCCCATCGCCACCCCAAATTGGTCTAGTTCCCCTTCATACCCCCAGACTGGTCCAGTTCCCCATCCACCCTCCAACCAAACCAACCCCCTTCTCCTTCACACCCCAAACAGCCCAGCACCCCTCCTGTCCCCATCCCCCTACACCTCTCCATCACTCCTCTCCATACCATCCAAGTCCACCCCATCACCCCTTCCCAACCCATCCCAGTCCCCACTGGACTCAGAACTGGACTCACACACAGCAAAAGCATTGTCACCCCTTTATTCCCCCACTGCCCGCCGCAGACCCTCGGCCACTGCCGCCACATATGGCTCCAGCCACCGGCCCCGCCGCTGAGCTGGGCCTGCCAGTGCCTGCAAGAACCCCTCCATCTCACTGGGCAGCGCAAAGGCAGGGGCTGCCCGCAGCACTGGGGGCACTGCTGGCACCAAGGCCTCCAGCCGGGCCACCACGTAGTGCCCATCGCCCGCCGCCAGTGCTGGCATAGCACAGGACAGAGCCGCCGCAAACACCTCACAGGGTGCCACAGTGGGGACATCATCAGGGCCAGGGCCAGGGTTGTGCTGGGGCCCAAGGCTGCTTTCAGCAGCCCTGGACCCCGGCACAACCCTGGCCCCGGCGTCCCACTGGTCTGCAGCAGCCACAGCCGCCCGAGAGAGGAGGAGGATGATGGTGTCACTGTCACGCAGTGCCCGGTGGTGCTGGGCATGCAGCCAAGGTAGTGGCCCCAGAGCTGCTACCCCGCTGCCACCCCCCGGTGCTGCCACCACCGTGAGCCCCAGCGAGTGCAGAGCTGCCATCAGGGCACACGCTGCCCGCTCTGCCACCGGCTCTGCTGCATGCACAAGTAGTGCCTGCCGGCCTTGCAGAGGACCTGAGGGGAGATCGTCAGTGTCTGGATCCTTCTCAGCACCCTGAACCCACCCTGTGGTGGGACACATGCTGGGAGCACCCACAGTGGGGGAGACCATCCCCTGCCTCTGTCCCCCAACCTCTTCAGCACCCCCTGTACCCAAGCTAAAGAACACCCACAATGGGAAGCAGCTGAGACCACCACTGATAGGGGACCCATCCCCTTGTCAGTACCCCAGTCCCCTTGCTGAACCCTTTACCCACCCCAAGGGACAGCCATGGTGGGAGGCAGGTTGCAGTCTGCCCCCTCCCATTCCCCATAGGGTTCCCACCCTCTTCTCTGTTTCCCTACACCCCTCCCCACCCTGTGGGGCAGGCAAACATGAACCAGTCCTGGCGGGAGACCCCACCCTGCTCTGGGACATGCACTTCCCCCCCAGGCCCCAGGCTCAACCCATACTCACTCCTGGAGCTGTAGCCAGCCCTCAGGGACTTCAGCCATCCTGTAGGGAGGAGAGGCAGTGAGATGAGGTCCCAGGCCACGTCCCAGGCCAGGCAGCCCCCCAGAAGTGCATCACTCACCTTTCATGTCATCCTTCTTCAGCAAGAACAGCAGCAGGAGACAGGCAGCTCCCAGTAGCACTCCCATCCACACCAGTGCCCAGTGGGTACGCAGGTCTGCAGGGCAGGATCTGCATCCACAGAGGGCCCCCAGTACCCAACAAGGGTCTCTGGTGGCTCCACAGGTGGGTGCCCTCCCTCAGCCCTCCATTCTCCCTCCTCTCCCCCACTGTGGCTGTCAACACTCACACTTGTGCAGGGGACAGGCCCAGAGTGCAACCCCAGTGCCGCTCTCAGGGTGCCATAGCTGTGGGGGACACAGCGACATGTCAGACACTGCCCAGTCCCTACCCACTGCCCGCTGGCTGCCCACACTCACCTGCCAGCACTGCCCCGCTGCCACGTCCCGCTGCAGATCCTGCTCCAGCAGCCCGGGGTGCCCTGCTCCCTGCAATGGCACAGCGGGTCAGACACTGCTGGGCACAGGGGTCCCTGTGCCACCAGTGCCACTGCTGCCAGGACATGGGGGTCCCTTCCCCTTTACCGTGCTGGTGAAGCTGGCGAGGGGCGTGCAGGCACCCCGTTCCATGGCACACAGTGAGGCATTCCCCCCACGCTCCAGCAGCAGGAGGTCATCGGGGCGGCCGGGCAGTGCTCCTGGGGATGTGCCAGGGGGCTGGGGAGGTGGCAAAGGGAGGCCAAGGAGGGCTTCCCCCCAGCTGGACCCACAGGCTGCCCCTGCCCTCCCACCCCAGCAGTACTCACGGTCCCGCAGGCACTGGGTTAGCTGGACCTGCCCACTGCTCCACACCTGTCCCAGAGAATGGGTTAGCAGCGCCTAGGGGTCATGTGGGGCTGCCCATGGCACAGCTATGGGGCAGTGTGGTGTCCTACCTGTATGCAGAGGTTGGGGTGTGGCCGCAGCCGTCCAAACTCCTGGGGTCCCTGTGAGTGGAAAGGATGCTCCATAACTGTCACCATGCTTCACAAAGCCCCCAGTACCCCACAGAATCCCACAGAACCCCACTCACCTGCCCCCTGGAGGGCTGCTGCAGGCCAGGGAGGGGTTGGCAGGGCCCGGAGGGCACCGGCTGCCAACAGGGCACCAGCTCAGCCAGGAGGTCGCAGGGGGCTGAGAAGGAGCAGGACAGCACCTGCCCCTCAGTGTGCAGGACCAGCCGGCTCTGCGCCCACAGTCGCTCCCAGGCCTCAGCATCTGCAGCAGCACCAGGACAGGGGTGTCACCCTGTGTGGTGTCCCCTCAGGTCCCCCTGTGTCCCAGCCTCCTAGAGCCTAGCCCCAGAGTGAAGGTACCATGAGAGAAGGGGCACAGGGTGGCCCGCAGTGGGTCCTGCATTTCCAGCCAGACCTGGGAATGGAGAGAAAAAACATATCCATGCTGTGACCATGACCCGCTGTCCCCCTTGTGATGCCAGAGGGAGAAATATGGAGCTTGGAGCCCCATTTTAGTGGCATCCTGCCACCTCCACGGTGCCCTGTTGGATGCCCACCTGCAGGCAGAGGCAGGGAAGCACCTCATCGGTGGGGAAGATGTAATTCATGGGACTGCTCTGCTACCAGCAACCAGATGTGGGTCACCCCATGGCAAATCGCCCCCCAGCAGGATCACCCAGGGGGACCTGCTCCTGGGGGACCCTCTCCCAGCACACTGCCTGTAACACAGACACGGCTTCTCGGGAATGGGGAGGGGGGCAGCAACCGGAGAACACACAAGGTGGGGGGTCAGGGAAGGGGGTCATACTCACCATGGTCACTGCATGCCCCGGCCCACTGGTGCCATGGCTACGGTTGTGGTAGAGCCGAAGTGTGTAGCTGTGCCCCGTTGCAGCCCCCTGCACCTCCACAACCACCTCCTTCTGCCCCGGGGAGACCCGCAGCCTGGGCACTGTGTCAGAGGCAGCTAAGGTCACCCAGTTCCTGGCACTGCCTGCCCAGCACCGTGGCACAGGGCATGGCACTGCCAGGGTCACTCTCACCCCTGGTACGCACTGCCCACCTTTCCCCAAGGGATGCAAACAGCGGTGGGGTGATGCCCACACCTACCTTGGCACTGGGGGACAGCAGCTTGTGCCGCAGGCCACGAGCAGTCTGTGGGAACAGGGAGTCAGTGGGCAGGGGGACTGGGGCCACCGCAGGGGACCTGCTGGGGCTCACCTGGCACCCGCTGCTGCTGGCTGAGCCTCTGCCGGCCCCGTGAGTTCGTGTATGCTGTGACGTGGAGCTCGGAGCCCAGCGGTGCCTCGAAGCACCGGAAGATCACCCAGCCCTGGGCAGGAAAACCACCACCCCACTGCGGTGAGGCACTGGCACCGCCAGCACCCACCTCCCTGGGGCACGGGAACAGGACCCCCGTGCCACAGAGATGTGCTGGTGCCAGCGCCCACATCCCCAGTGCCCAGGGACTGGCAGTGTTGGGACACCCCTCCCTGTGCCTGCATCTACGTACCACGGTTCGGCCATGCAGCGTGTGGCCCAAGGGTGCCCAGACCTCCACAGCCACACAGCGGGATGAGGCATACGTGTGCCCAGAGAGCACCAGCAGCACAGTGACATTGGGCTGGGACAAGGTGGTGGCCCCAGTCACTGGCGACCACTGTTTCCCATCACCCCTATCCCCTGTCCCAGGGGTGCCCGGCAGTGCGGAGCCGTGGGGCTCAGTGGCAGTGCTGGTGGCAGGTGGCAAGGCCAGGCGCACGCGTGCCTCCAAGCAGGGCACACAGGCCGTGGGCTCGGTGCAGCGCAGCGTCGGCTCCAGCCGCAGACGAGCCAGGGCCAGCCCGTGCCTGGGCCCCGGGGGCTCTGTCCCGCACAGCACATCGGTGTCTGGGGGGACAGAGAGGGCAGCGTAGGGGTGGGTCCCCATGCCCTGGGCGGGGTGGGGGCCATGGCACCGCGATGGCACTTACCCAAGAGGCGGCAGGTGAGGCCCTGGGGGAGGCAGGGGTGAGGCCGGTGGTGGTGCCAGGTGCCCGACGCACACGTGCTGGTGATACCAACCCACCTGGGAGCAGGCCAGGGTGTCGCGGGGGTCCCCACGCCCACCCGCCAGCCCCACCACCAGCACCAGCAGGAGCTGCTCCAGTGCGTGCATGGTGGGGCCGGGGCTTTGGGGTGCCCCGGCCCCACGCTGGCTACCCCCCAACAGCCCCTCTCCTGGCTCCACGGGCCCCACCGCCGCCGCCGGCTCCCGCTTCCTGCTCCGATCCCGGACACCCGGGTCCTTGCGTGGCGTCAGCAGCCGCCCTGGGGTGGGGCCTCCCGTTCCCGCACCGACCTCGGAGGGCTCCGTGTCCCGGCACCCCTGGGAGGGCTTGGGGCCCCACAGGGCCGAGTTGGCTCCATGGCACGGGCACGGTGCCAGGCTGGCCCCAGGCAGCCGCAGCAGCTGTGGGACATGGTGTGGCGGCCGTGCCGGTACGGGCTGTGCCCAGCCGGGTGTGTCCTCCTGCCCCTCCATGCTGCAGAGGGGCACTGGGCGCCTCCACCCCTCCGGGGCACCAAAAAAGCCCCCTTGGTACACCAGACAGACAACAGGGCAGGGTGAAACGACGCCTTTATTGCTTCCACCCCAGACCAAGTCCTGCTGGCAATGTCGGGGCAAAGAGCAGGGCCAGGCTGTGCCCAGCACCTGCCCCTCTAGCCACCTGTGCCTGGGCAGGGCAGGGGCCTCCCCATCTCTCAGCTCCTTCCTGCACCACCTCAACCCCTCACTTGGCTGTGGTATCCAAAGGGGCTTCTGTGGAGTCTCCTGTGGAGCAGGTCCCTATATGGGAATAAAGCTGCCCCTGCTTGGGACAACATCTCCACTCCTGACCACGGATGACGAGCTGGATGCTCGCTCCGGCCCCTGCAGCACACTCCATGACTGAGGCCAGTCCTGCTTGGATCCTCGCAGCCTCTTCCCGGGGCACCCATGAGTACCCCTCCTGCCACCGCAGTGTGCACACGCTCACCTGAGCCCTGCCTCTCCCTGGTAGAGCCCCTGCCCTCACCGGGGCTGTGCCCAGCCCTGACGCCCCGCAGCCATGCCCAGCTCAGCCGCAGCCTGAGCACTCAGGTGCCAGCAGCTGCCCCGGGGTGCCGGGCCGGGGGACTGCCCTCAGCCCCCACCTCCAGCAGCCGATGCAGGAGCCCCTCCGCCCTGCCCCGGCGGCAGCGGCGTGGGGCCGGGGGACTGCCCCGCAGGGCACCCAGCAGACCGGGCAGCTGCCGAGGCAGGCGATAGGTGGGCAGGGGCCGGAGGGACCGGGGGACATCGCGAGGGCTGCAGAGCCGGCTGAAGTAAGCCAGGACCCACCCACCGCCGCGGCCCGCCGCCCCCAGCTCCCCATGCAGGCAGGCCATGGCTGCCCCAAAGATGTCATGGGCATCCCCGGGCGTCCCGTCGGCCGTCCCGACCTGCCACCGGTGAAAGAGCCGGGTACTGCCCCGGCTCCAGAGGAGGAGGACGGTGCCACGCTGGCGGCCCACGCGGCCCCGCTGGGCGTAGAGCCAGGGCAGGGCGCCCGCCTGTCCCAAGCCACCTGCTTCCCACAGGTCCAGGCGCACGTCGCAGCCCAGCCCTGCGCGCAGCCGCTCGGCCAGGGCACACACCAGCCCCAGGTGCTCCTCCGAGTCTGGCGAGTACAGCAGCAGCACGGGGCGCCCGCCAGGGACACCTGCAGGATGGAGGGGACAGCAGTGACAGCTCAGCTTCGTGTCCCACTGGCATCCCCTGGGGACACCCTGGCATCCAATGGCATCTGCCATCCACCGCCCTGGGACCCCCAGCAGCCCAGGAACTGGCACCCCCTGGCACTCCAGCCCCACGACCACCATGGCTGCTGCCCTCCCCTCCTGCAGCCCCCCCAGGTGCCGCTCACCATCGTCTGGCCTCCAGGCACCACGGCAGTTGAGGAGCAGCACAGCCACCACCAGTCCTAGTGCCAGCACTAGCCCCAGCAGCCCAAAGTGCCTGCGGGAGACTGAGAAAGGGGCAGTAAGGGCGGTGTCTGCCCATTTCCACTGCCCCTTGAGTCCCCTCCAGGACCCCCTCCTCTCACCGTCAGGACAGAGGAGCTGCTTCCGAGCAAAATGCACATCCGAGCGCCACACCTGGGGAAGGAGCTGGGTCAGAGGGGGACCATGTTGGGTCCCCCCATGGCACAGATGCCAGCACAGGGATCACCTTACCAGCACGCAGCTGCCCAGGACCTGCACTGGTAGCAGCAGCGTCAACTCTCCTGGGACAGAGCCCTCCATCTGCAAAGCACAAGGGCAGGGTCAGTGTGGGTCTGTCCCCACGATGGCCCCCCCAGCCCCACACCACTCACCTGTGTGACAGTGTAGAGCGGGGCCTTGGGCTCACACTGCCCACCCTGGCGCTGGCACAGGGCTGCACTAAAGGCTGCAGGGATGCGGGAGGTGAGGTGCAGGCGCAGCTGGAGCCCCCAGACACTCACTGAGACATTCCAGGCAGTCTCTGCAGCCACGAGAGAGAGAGGGGAGGTTGTAGGATGCCCAAGAGGATGAGAAGTGCAAGGGATCCCAGGGCAGGGCTGTGCTTAGCCCAGGAGTGCCTCCTGCTCATAGGGCTCACCTGTCTGGTGGGGACACTCCACATGGCTGCTGTTCTTGTAGGAGAACTGAGGAGAGGAGGGATCAGCAAAGGGCAGGGTGAGGTGCTATCACCCACCACAGCCCCACAGCCCCTTCCCAGGAGGTGCCCACCCACCCACTGGGGCTTACTCGGAAGCAGAGCTGTGGATGCACATCCACCTTGTCCACTATGTACACCTGGAAAAAATGGAGAGTGTGTCACTGTCACCATTCCTGACACGCACAGCATACAGGCACCCCAGTACCCACCCACTGCCCTGTAGAGACCCTGAGATCCAGTGTATGAGCCAGTCAGGGGCCTGGTCCCACATCCTGTGATACCTCGAGATCAGGAGCCCTCACCTGCTCATCCTCACTGGCTGTAGAATTGGGGATGTCGTGGCAGGGGGCAGCCTCATCCTCTACCTCCCTCCAGCAGAGGGTGGCCCGTGGGTGCAGGGGGCAGCTGGCACTCAGCACCATCGCCATCTGGTCCTTGCTGCTGGTGCTGTAGTCATGGAAGTGCACCGAGGACCACAGCTCGGGACCATCTGTGGGGCACTGCATCGGTGGGGTGGGGAGACACCAAGGGACAACCATGGGACTCAGCTCTCCCTAAAGGCACTCACAGGCATCTGGCCGGTCACGGAAGGGGCAGCGCTTTCTCCGTGGGCTGTCATGGTGGGGGTAGGAGGCCTGGGGAAGCAGAGCAGGATGGTCAGGGCACCATATGCCCCATCCCTCCTGTGAGGGCAGGGAGAGGGGCTCTGGCAATTTTAGGGGGGGACAATCCACCTCAATGCACAGGCAGGGCACCAGGAATTCGTATGGCAGTGAGATGTGGTGGCCTCCTGGCACCAGCACCTGCAGCATGGAGGAAGCATCAGCTGACAGAGAATGTGTCCCCCAGTCTGAGACTGGGGTGTCAGAGGGCAGAGCCATTACCTGCCGGTGGAAGGGCCAGGGCAGCTCCTCACACTCCAGTGCCAGCTGGTGGCACAGCCGCACCATGAGGGCAGGACCCTTGGGCACCCACACCTCAATGGCCCGCACCTCAGGGACCCACACATGGGTGAAGACAGGCCCTGCAGAGCAGGCAGGGGGTCAGCTGGCACCGGCGTCCCCCCGGACAACCCCCAACCCCTCCAGTCTCACCGGGTGGCTCAGCGGTGACCAGACGGCTGCGGCTTAGGGCCAAGCCCCGGTCTGGGATGGTGCGTAGGGAGACGAGGACTTGGCGCCCGCTCTCTGCCGGGAAGCAGTCGAACTGCACCTGCCACTGCGGGGAGCAGGGGGTCAGTGGGTACTCCGGGCCTTGGTGTCCCCGGGCTCCACCACCCACCCCAGACTCACCGTTGAGCTGCCCAGCACCGGGCGTCGCTGCCAGACCTGCAGCCAGCCAGCCCGGTTGGAGCCCAGCTCCAGGAAGGTAAGCTGCAGTCCCCGGACACCGCTGAGCTCTGCGAGAAACCGGCATGAGGTGCTGACACGGGTGAGAGGACGGCGTGTGTGTCCCCCGCCGCGGGGATGCCCGGCCCCGCCACCCCCGCCCGTACCTGCGGTGGGGAGGGCCAGGCGCACCCGCAGGCAGGGCTGGCAGGGCTGCGCGGGCAGGCACAGCCGGGCACGGCTCAGCGACAGGGCGGGCGGCTCCAGCGGCGGCCCGGGGCGGGACGGGCGGCGGCAGCGGGGGCGGCTCAGCGTCCTGTCGGCTGCAGAGGGAGAGCAGAAGAGGGGGGCGGCCGTGCGCCGGGGGTCTCGCAGGCAGCAGGAGTCCCGGAGACTGGGAGTGCTCAGAAGGGGGATAGCCCCGGGAAGGGGGAGTCCCGGGGAGGTGTACTCGGAAGGGAGGTGCCCCGGGGATCCGGAGTGCTGGTAAACCAGCCTCGATGATTCGGAGTCCTCGGAAGCGGGAATCCCCAGCGACCAGGAGTCCTCCGAAACGGGGAACCCCGGGGATCCGGAGTCTTTGGAAGGGGGGAGCCCCGGGGCGAGGAAGTCCCGGGGATCGGGAGTCCTCGGAAGCGGGGAGCCTGGTGTCCCGGAAACCGGGAGCCCCCCCATCCTCCAGGACCCAGCAGGCACGAGCGGGGGAAGCCCCACCATCCCGCCGCACCCTGGAGCCGGTATGGCCGGGCAGGGGCAGCCCCGCGCTGGCAGCCCTGCCCCGCCGCTACTCACCGGTGGCCCGGCACTCCTGTAAGCAAAGAGACGGGAGTGAGCGCGGCGCCGCCCGCCTCCCACCTTTCCCCGCCACCTCCCTGCCCCGGCGCTCACGAAGTTGGCGGAGACCCTGAGGCGGGTCACATCGACCCCGGTCCCGGGCAGCGGCAGCAGCAGCAGCGCGGCGGCAGCGGCGAGCAGCACCGGGCGCCCCATGGCCGAGCGCCGCCGCTCCCCGCCCCGCCCCGGGCCGGCCCCGCCGCATTCCTCCACCGGCACGTGCAGCCCCGCCGCCCCCCCCCACCCACCCCGCCCGCTGCCAGGCGGCGCTTCCTGCGGCGCAGACACGCGTGGGAGCGCGGACGGTGCTTTATTTCCACAGAGCAACACGCGGAGGAAGGGGCACGCATCCCAGGGACCCTCCACGGCCCCAGCCCTCGGGAGTCCCCCGCTTGCATGCGAGCCCGGGGCCGTGGTGTGGCTCAGACACCCACTCCGTGGTCCCCGAGGATCCCCCACCCACCGGAGCTGCGCCAGCGCCGCCCCACAGGACTGAACTGCAGAGCTTCAGCACTTCACAGAGCCCACCCATCCCCGCTCATTTCTTCTTCTTCTCCTGCGTGCTAGTGAACCAGGAGTCCAGCAGCTTCTTGCTGTAGTAGAGTTGCCAGCCATGCACCTGCGCGGCCACCACCACCACCAGGTACATGACAGAGACGGCCGAGAAGCCGAAGATGAAGCGGTAAGCTTTGCCGTGGCGGTAGAGCTGCTGTGCCATGGGGAACATCTCCATGGCCCCATAGATGAGGGGAGCCACGGAGAAGAGGCCGGTGCTGATCATGGAGAGTACCAGGTAGCTGATGTTGTTGCGGGGGAAGGACAGGAGGCCCAGGAGGGAGGGCAGGATGCTGAGCAGGTAGGGGTACTCCCATTGGTAGGGCATGGCCACCTGGTCGTGGGGCAGCAGCTTGAGGTGCCCCACGCACATCTGGGCCAGCAGCAGCAGCCAGATGACCACATGCGTGTAGATCAGCTTCTTGATCTCCGACTTGAGGGTCACGCTGGGGAGAGAGTGTGGGACCATCAGGGCCTGCTGGGGATCGCGTGTCCCCCCCGGAGCCCCGGGGAAAGGGACACCTACCTCATCTGGTAGTGCGAGGCCACGCGCTCCCGGTGCTGGAAGTCGCTGCCATCGGTGCCGGCGGCGCGGGGACCCCCGCGAGAGGCCATGGTGCTGTCCTGAGGAGGCACAGCGTCAGGCGGGGCCGCCCTCCCTGCGCGCCTCCCCAGCGCAGCCCCAGCACCAGCCCCCCGGGCCTCCCTCCCACAGTGACAGCCCCGGGGCTCCCTCCCCGTGGCCGCCCGGCCCTCCGGGACATCCCTCCGGTGACCCCCCCGCGGGCGACACCCCCCGCCCGCCGCTCCCCGCCGTGCCGCACCTGCGGGCGGGACCCTCTGCCCGCGCTTCCGCTGCTCTATGGCCGCGGCCGCCGGCTCCGGATGCCGGGGGGGCCGCTCGGCGCAGGCGCGGCGGTGCCGCCATGGCGGGGACCGGGAGCGCCGCCGCCGCCGCTCGCGGGCTAGCGCGCGCGGGACCGGGAGCGCGCGCCGCGGGGTCAGCGGGGCGCGGAGGCGCGCGCGGGAGGTGCGTGTTTGTATACACGGGGTGCGCGTATGTGTGCAGTGCGTGTGTACCGGGGGGCGGGCGTGCGGGTGCGTGTGTACATGGGGCGCACGGCCATGGGTGTGCGGGGTGTGTGAGCTCGCACCTGGAGATGCACACCCGTGGGGGCTGGCGGGAGCCCACGGGGGACGCGCACGCGTGGGTACAGAGGGGTTATGGGGTGTGTGTGGGATTGGGGACACGGTGGGGGGTTGCAGGTCTGTGAGCACAGAAGGGCTGGGGAAGCATGAGGGTGTGGGGACACGCGTGGAGAGGAGGGCGGACAGAGGTGGGTGAGGTTTGTGGACACGCAGGGTGGGGTGCAGGGTAGGTGGCTGGGGGAGTCCTACCCGTGCCCAACTGCCCTCTCTCCCCTGCAGGTGGAGGCGGCCACTGGGCCCCGAGGAGACGCTGGAGTTGTTGCAGGGCTCCGTGGTGCACCGGGAAGGTACCTGCGACAGGGGAGGATGGGGGCAAGGGAAACAGGGGGACATATCCTGACTACACTTCCCCTCGCCAGGAGCCCTGCTGGCACTGAACAAGCCCCCAGGCCTGCCCATCGTGGGTGAGTATGGGACAAGAAGGGAGAGTCTGTTGGGGCTGGGGCTACCTATGTGGGGGACTCAGGGGGTGCTGACTAGCCAACATCTCCCCAGGACCTCCTGGGGACCTGAGCCTGGATGCACTGCTGCCAGCACTGAGACGACGCCTGGGCCTCTCTGCTGAGCTCCACGTGGTGAAGGCTCCTGCCAGGTAGGGTAGGAGGTTCCAGGCTGGAGGTCCTGGGGTGGAGCAGGGGCTGCATTTTCCCATCCAGGACTCAGAGCAGTCATGTCCCCCAGGGAGTGTTCTGGCCTTGTTCTCCTGTCTTGCTGCTACCACACCACTAAGAAACTCCAGCAGTTCTTCACCAATGCTCGCCAGAGAGGCCAGTACCCTGCCACATATCGGTGAGTCCTTGGGACCCTGCTGTGCTGGCATGGGGGTCCTGTCTCCTCCTCACCACCTTTCCCTGCAGTGCTGTCACTGTGGGAGTCCCGGCAGAGGCAGAGGGTGAGGTCCGCGCTGGGCTGTGCTGGCAGCAGCGGGGGGACAGAGCCACGGTAAGGGGGTGCCGGTGGGCTGTGGGCACGGGGGTACCCCGGGAAGTGCTGAGGGCTGTGCTCTGCAGGTGGTGCCAGTGTCAGCCCCAGGACGCCGCAGTCTGGCCAGGAAGGATGTGAAGAGCACCCTGACACGCTACCGGGTGTTGGGTGCCATGGGGGGCTGTGCCCTCCTCCAGCTCCAGCCCAGGACAGGTGAGTGGCCCCCCCAACACCTCCACCCCTCCAGCCATGCTTCCTGACCCCTGCAATCTCACCTTCCCCCTGTTCCTCCGCAGCCTTCCCAGAACAGCTCCAGGTGCACCTGACGCTGCTGCTGTGCCCAGCCCTGGGTGACCATGAACACTCTTCCCGCGTGGGCAGGGTGCTGGGGGTGCCCTTCCTTCTGACCCCCGAGACCACCCCGACTCGCACACAGGTATGTGGCCAGTGTGGATGCTGGGTGGGGCATTCAGCACAGCCCTCAGTGATCCCACTGAGCTGCTCACCCACATTGCAGGTGCTGGACGAGGAGTTGCTGTCCCGGCTGGGGCTTTCTCCACAGCAGCTCCATCACCTCCCACTCCACATCCACCTGCAGGAGCTGGTGCTGCCCAAGGGCCCCCTCTGTGCCCCACCACCACCTCACTTCCTGCACACTCTGCGCTGCCTGGGGCTGCCTGAGCACTAGGAGCCCTAGTGCTGCAGGAGGACACCCACTCCACCCTTCTGCTCTCTGACACCCCATTAAAATCCCCCTGCGGCTGCCAGGGTGGCTCAGCACCCAGTTATTTTCTTGGCACACACAGGATACATTTGTCCTACTTGTCCCTCTGGCATTTCTGGGGACACCAGTCCTGCCACCACCCTGTGCCTGCCCTGGTTCCAAAAGCTAGGATGCAGCAATGCCATCACCCACCACAGCTCTGTCTGGCAGGGGCAACTGCAGGCAGGAGTGGAGATGGCTTTTGCTGCCTGCTCTCTGCCCCGGCAGCCCCATTTCCCACCTGCAGCCCCATCCCGGGGCAGTCCTAGCCCTCTCCACAACTCTCATACACAGAAGGTCCAAGCCGGGCTCCTTATCACAGAATTATTTTAGAGCGTGCATGAGGAAAGAGCTGGGTACCACGACAGAGCAGTGAAACCTCTTTGGGCCGAGAGGCATCTGTGTACTGCAGTGTAGGCCCAGCAAGGACAGGTGGGTCCTCTTCTGGGGATGTCTCAGTGTCCCAGGTCTTCTGCATCCCGTTGGGAGTTGCCATGTGCTTCTGCCCCAGGCACGGGGTCCTGGTGCTCTGTGCAGAGAGAGCACGGTGCAGGGGCTTGGCAGGAGAGGAGTGGGCACAGCCCTGGGCTAGCCAGGGGTTGCTGGGGGTTCCCTGGGGTGGTGGCACAGGCACCCAATCCAGCAGACAGCTATTGATCTGGGGCTGCCTGGGCAAGCGACCAAGCCATGGCAGCTCCTGGTTCCCAGCAGAGGAGGCCGGAGGCTTTGGCGATGCTGGGGGGTCAGAGCTGGGGGAAGAGCAGTTGATCCGTTGCTCCAGGGAAGGCAGCTTCCCTCTTGCTGCTCTGGGCTGCGGCACCTGTGTAGCTCTGCCCCCTGGGGACACAGGCAGCTTGGAGGCACTGGGCACACTGGTGAGAGATCGATGCTGTGTTCTCTGAGGCGCCTGGGTCGTTCTGCCCCCTGGGAACACAAGCGGCTCGGAGGCACTGGGCACAGTGGTGAGAGATTGATGCTGCGCTCTCTGAGGCACCTGGGTGGTTCTGGGGAGCCTGGGGACTCTAGGGGTGAGGAATTTATGCTGTTCTTGCTTGGGTACACGGGTGGCTTTGGCCGCTGGGGATGCAGGGGGCTTGGGGGCAATGGGCTTGATGGTGAGGAATTGATACTGTGCTCGCTTGGGTGCTTTGGTAGCTCTGGCTCTTGGCGACACACGGTGCTGGAGGGCATTGGGCGCAGCAGTGGGGGGCTTGTCCTGAGCTCGTGTTGGCTGGGGCTTCTTCAGGGAACGGCCTTTGACCATCAGATTCACACGTGCTGGCAGAGGCTTGGACACAACTGCCTGCCGGGAGACATAGAAGGGGGTGGGGGCTCAGGGTGCCTGGGGGGCATTTGTCCCCCCATCCTCCCAGCCTACCTCCTTGTACATGAGCTCAAATGCTCCAATGGAACAGGTGGGGTTGTTCTTGCGGTCGAGCACAAGGCGCAGCGTGTCCCGCTGGACGTTGGCACAGAGCCGTCGGGTCACCACCGAGGAGGGACTCATGGTGGGGCAGGAGTTGATCTCCAGCAGCCAGGGCTGGCAGTCCTCCCCAACAAGAAAGTCGGCCCCGTAGAGCTCGAAGCTGCCCTTGCAGAAGACCACCCGGTCCTGGGCACTGCGCAGGGCGTGCAGGATTGCCGCCTTCATGCCAGGCACCAGCACCTGGTGCCAAGCATCCGCCTGCCCCAGCTCTGCCAGGTATTGCTGGAACTGCTTGTTGGACCAGATCTTGTCACGGGGCACACGGGGGTCCTGGTCTGGTGATGTCTTGTACCACTTCTGGACAGAGACGTTGCAGAGGTGCCTGGCTCTGGGGCAGGGAGAGCAGGGCTGGGTCAGGGGGTGCCAGGGTGCTGGGGTGTGGGGAGCCAGGGTGGGGGGCACTCACCGCTCCAGGTGACACAGGGAGAAGGGCCGGGAGCAAAAGCGCAGGTAGCAGTCTTGGTAGAACCAGATGGTCAGTGGCTTCCAGTCAGTCACCACAAACCATTGCCGGATATCGAATTTGGTGCCAAAGATGGTCAGCAGCCGCTCCACATACTTCTGCACCACCCACCTACCCACCCGCACCACAGGGGCTGTGCAGTCCCGTGCCAGCTGCAGCACCTCCTCCAGCCGCGTCGTGCAGGTGATTCCTGGGGAACACAGTGATGGTGGGACCCCTGCTAAGTGAGGAGGTTCTGTGTGCTCCCCACTTCCCCCAGCCTTACCCCTGCCTTGGGATTCGGCACCAGGCTTGAGGATCCAGACATTGAGCTTGCCCTCCATGCCAAGCTGGGGCAGCTGCTCTGCTAGGTGCTGGAGCAGGTCCTGGCACTGCTGCTGCTGCTGCCTGGTCAGCACCAGCCCTGCCCCCTCACTGTGGAAGGGAAGGGGGCCTCAGCATCAGCCCTACCATGGTGCCCCCCATGCCCCCATCCCACTCAGCACTCACTGTGCCACACGGTAGTAGTCCTGCAGGAAGCGGTCCCAGTTGATGCATGTCCTGCAGGGGGACGGGGTGTTCCTATCGATGTCATGGTGCTGCAGAACGCCCAGGTGCTGCTTACAGACCTCCAGGGCATCCTCCACCAGCTCGGGGTACAGGGGGGAGCCTGGCCGTGCTGTTGAATGCATGGGGTGAGAGACGTGACTCCTATGCTAACCTTAGGGTGCATGGGGATGGGGTGGGGAGCAGAGCACCCCTAAGGTGGGCTAATAGGAGATAGTGGGGGATCCCAGGCCACAGCCATGAGCTGAGGCTGTGACTCCAAGCTCAGCCCTCAGATGTGTCCCTAACTCTGAACTTCCTGCCATCACTCCAGGCCCAGCTCCACGTACTCACCTGCCCCCTCTGCCAACTTTGGAACCTGCTTAGTCTCCATCAGCCTGTCCCCAGCCTCCTCCAGGGCCAGTTTGAGCAGGCTGCGTGCTGCTGTCAGGCGGAAATCCTCTGCAAGAGAGAGGCATCATCCCCAGCCAGTCCTGCACAGGATATCAAAGGAGTGGGAGCACAAGGAGGGACAGGAGGGCAACAGCCTTCAGCTCACCAATGAAAGCTTCTTGGTCGTCCCATGACCCCAGCCGGTAGCACCGGGGGAAGAAGGTATTGGGGTCAGCTTGCTCAATCCACGGCAGGTTTTGTAGGCTGAGGTACAGCCCCTCCTGTTTAGAGAGGAGGCTGTCAGTTCCTACTGGACCACATCCCCCTTCCCCAAGGGCTCCGGCCTCCCACCTTGGTGGTGAAGGCATCCACCCGTGGATAGTGATTCACCACTTGGTCCTGTTGCAGCAGTTTACGGTCAGTGGCCTCAAGGAAGCTGGTCCAGATGAAGTTTGGCCGCCGGCCCTGCACCAGGTGGGACTGGTGGAGGGAGGGAGCCAGGGTGGGACACAGATCCCCCATCCTGTGCCCCAGGCTGTGCCCACACCTGGGGATCCCAGGGGAAGGGTGCTGGGGGCAGTGGCAGAGCTCAGCCCCAGCCCTCTCAGCTAACCATGAGGTCATGGATGCCACTGGGGTCCTCATCACACTGCTCTTCCTCCTCCTCTTCCTTCTCAGCAGGAGGCCATGGGTACTGCAGGGGGTCTGTGGTCTCCAGAAAAGGCTCTGCCCCACCACATGGGTTCTGCAGTGCCTTTCTCTGCCCACCACCACCATTACTTGTCCCCATCTCTAGCTGCAGCTTGTTTTGGCCACCACGATGCTGCTCCATCTGTCTATCCGTGCTGGGGAGCTTCCTCTCCACCCAGCCCCGGGCTCGCAGCAGGCGGCGGATGGTGGGGTAGGGGCCTTGCACCACAAAGATCTTCTTCTCCTGTGCAGAAACCAGGCTCAGACTGCCACAGTACTGGTTCCTCTAGCTCAGCTGAGCCAGAAATGCAATAAATGCAAGTGTGTGACACTTGGGGGGTGTGAAATCAGGTCCCTCCCTCACCTTAATAGCCGTCTTCACTTGCAGTTTGGCCTTCCTGAGCAGCTCAAGGTCAAGCGAGCGCTGGCAGCCAACCTGGTGGCTGGTGGTGGTGGCTGATGAGTGCCCTGTGAGGACAGCCCTTTCTTAGCCCACTGTCGCCACATCCCCAGTCCCACAGGACAGGCGTGGAGAGGTAGAAAGCACTGACCTGCCTGCCTCTGCCTGACCAAGCTTCGGGACCTCGAAAGGGAAGTCTCCAACTTGCTGATCCTCATGCCAGTGTCCCAGCTGCAGTGCACAGTCCCAGGATGCCCCACTGTGCCCTTGTCCCCAGCCTGCTGGGCCATGGAGCAGTTGAGGCATACCCTGCTCAAGTGCTGTCCCTGGCTCGGGGGCTGTGTGTCTGCAGTGCTGCTCTCTGTGTCACATTGTCTCATGGTGGCCTGAGGGTGAGTGGAACTGTGGGTGGCTCTTCCTCCTCTGTGCCAAGCAGGTTGTGCTATTCCCTTGTCCTGCTGGGGTCTGAAGAGGAAGTCCAGTGCAGGACATGGCCCCTAAACCCCAGTGCCACGGATGTCAAGAATGCAGGATGTGGCTCCCTTAACGCCAGCACTCCTGTGATGTCACAGCGCTAGCTCCAGCCACCACAGCATCTGCACTGCTGTGAAGGGGACAAACAGGCCCTATGCCCACAGTCTGCCATCCCCCACTCAACTATCGCACCCTGCGTGAAATCCTTTTGTGTCCCACACCCCAATTCTCCTTGGGGAATCCCCCCAGGCAAGCTTCAAGTCCTTTCGTACTCTCCTGACACCCCCCCATGGCCCCTCACACACCATCAGGGCTGACCCCACTGTTTGCTGTTGCCACACTGTGCCCCTCCAGTTCCATGCCCTGCTCCCATTCCATGATGTGCCCCCCAGGGCCACACGGCCCCCACCCTTCCATCCCCCCATGCGGCGCAGAGTGGCAGGAGGGAGGAGACGGAGGCAGCAGATACAGCAAACGAGACCGTTTAAAAAACAAAACGAGACAGGGGCAGCGGCCGGGGCCGCGTTGCCGCAAGCGGGGGCTGCTCCCGCCCAGCCCAGAGAGGGGCAGGCAGGGCCCGGCCCCGCCCAGCGGTCCTCGAGGAACAGGAGCAGGCACAGGCACAGTGCCCGGTGGGCACAAGCACGGGGGAGCCACGGGGTCCTGCACCACGGCCTAAAACTGGAGAGAAAACATACGGCTGTTAGTCCCTGCTTGCGGCACTCAAAGAGCTCTCACCACCCTCCTGGCACCCAGGACAGAGGCTGAGGGTGGCCAATGCTCACAGGGATCCATGCTCAGCTTCTCCCACTGCCTCCCCCAGGCACTGCATATCCATCTCTGCACCCACCAAAAGGGTCTTGTCCCCCAAGGATGCTGTTGCCACTGAGCAAGCTCTGGGGGTCTCAAAAGCTGGCATTTCATGAGCAAAGGGGATACAAGTACTTTTGGTACCCTCTCCTCCCTGTCCCCAAGAGGTTACTTGGGAAGGATGTCACCCTGTCCTCACTAATGGGACAAGGTGGCTCTGGGCTCAAGGACCACACTGGCTTTGAGCCCCACACCCCACTCCCAAAATCAGAGACACGCCTCCTCCCATTTCAGAGTCTTACATTCTTAAGGAACTCCTCTGCCACGATGCGGGCCCTGGCATTGACAGAGAGTTTCATCTCACTGATTTCCTTGTCAATCTCCTCCATAAAGTGGATGACAAAGTCCACCAGCTTGTGCTTGTACATCTGCTCCGTGTGGAAGTTTGTGATCAAGAAGCTGATGTCATAGCCCTGGGCAAGAGAGAAGCACCCTAGGCTTTAGACCCCAAACTGCTGGACATGCAACCTCACATCCCAGTTCTGCACTGGACATCCTCCCAGTGCCAGGAGCGGAGCCACGAGTTACTTTGTCTCTTCCCTGTCACCTCACCTCCACGGGCTTCCTGCGCAGGATAAAGAAGTTCTCAGCCCTCATCATCATGAAGCGCATGAATTTGTGGCACAAGATCTTCTCGATCTCATCAGCCTGGCGGAAGAAAAGGGAAGTGAGGCTTCCTCACAGGCGGAGCTGCCAGCCCCCTCCTCAAACCCCGCCTCACCTGCTTCACCGCGATGCTGACGCGCACGGAGTTAATGGAACCCTCGATAAGGACTTTCTCCTTCTCGTTCCTGCTGATGATCACCGGCTGCAACAGCAGCTCTTTGCTGCTCCTACGAGCAGAGAAAGGGCAGAAGTGACTCAGAGTGAAGCATTTACTGGTGGGAAATAGGGAAGGGCAGCCGCAGGGATCACGGGGATGTGGGAGCTTTGCTACAGGATGCTCCCGCCTCCCGGAGATGTTCCTCCTCAGGGCAGACACTCCCTCGGTCCCAAGCTAGATCCCTCTCCTCCTCCCCGCAGCTCCCCGGCTCCCTGCCGGCACCAGCCCTGTGCCTGCAGGCCGGGGGTGCCCAGCGCACGGCAGGAACGGGCCAGCGGCTCCCAGGGAAGCAGCCAGGGCTCCGCGGGGTGTCCTGGCATCCCTCCCGTCCCCGTACCTGACTTCCACCTCGGGCTTGTTGTGCCGCTCCACCACCTGCGAGGAGAAGTTCTCCAGGCACAGCGCGGCCTGCAGCGTGGCGCGCACCGCGTTCAGGTACGGGCGCAGCGTGGCAGTCTGCGGGGACACGGCGGCGGCGTCAGACCCCCGACCGGAGCCCGGGGCTCGGGTCTCGCTCCCCTGCCCCAGTCCCCAACCGGCAGCCCGCAACCCCCCCGGCCCCACTTATTCCGCCGGCCCCGGTTCCGACCCTCCCCATCCTCCCCGCTGCCACCGCCCCTCACCGGGCACCCCCCACCCTACCATGGTGGCGGCGGCGCTCCGGTCCCGGCAGGCGGAAGTGGCCGATCACCTCTTCCGGGATGCGCGGCACCTCCCACTGCGGCGGGAGGGAGGGGGGGCGACGGGAGGCTCCCGCCCTGCTGCCAGGCCCCCCCGCGGCACGGAGCGGAGTGGCGGCGGCGAGACTTCGCGCGGCTCCCCCCGCACACTGCCGCGCTTGGTACGCGCCTGTCAGCGCTTCCATATTAGGGAAGAGAGATGGAGCGCGGGGTGGGCCAATGAGCGGCGGCGCGGGGCGGGGCGCAGCCAATGGGGAGCGCGGGGCGGGGCGCCCGCGGGGCCGGAAGGGGCGCGCGGCCCAGGCCCGGCCCCGCGGCCTCCGCTGCGCCCCGGGGCCGCCCCCGCGTCGTCCCCGCAGCGACCCGTGATCCCCCCCGGGTCCCGCCGCTCCCCGGTGATCTCCCTCTGGTTCCCTTCGGTGATCTCCCCACCGGGTTCCTCGGCGCCCCGGTGATCCCCCCCGCCTTGTTCCCTCTGCGCGCCGGTGATTCTCCCCACGTTTCTCTCAGCGCTCCGTGATCCTTCCCGGTTCCCCTCAGCGCCCCGGTGATCCCCCAGCCCGAGTTGCAGAGAGTCCCGATGTCCCCGGACCCTCCGTAGCCACCCAGTCCGCTCGCTCCCCTCCCGGCTTCCCCTTTCCTCGGCTCCCCCGTGCTCCCTTCGGTCCCCGAGAGCTTCCTCAGTGCCCGGTCCCACCGCCATGAGCGAGCTGAAGGACTGCCCGCTGCAGTTCCATGACTTCAAGTCGGTGGACCACGTGAAGGTGTGCCCCCGGTACACGGCCGTGCTGGCCCGCTCGGAGGACGATGGCATCGGCATCGAGGAGTTGGACACGCTGCAGCTGGAGCTGGAGACGCTGCTGTCCTCTGCCAGCCGCCGCCTTCGCGTCCTGGAGGCCGAGACACAGGTGCTGGGACCACGCTGGGTCAGGGACAGGTTCTCTGTCCAGCTCATTCCCACCAGGGGGCTGCCTCTGGTCTGCCCCTGGCCAGCGCTGGGCACAGGATCTTATGGGTATCACTGTCTTCCAGATCCTGACGGACTGGCAGGATAAGAAGGGGGACCGGCGGTTCCTGAAGCTGAGCAAGGACCACGATGTGGGCACATCTGTCAAACATGGGAAGCCCAAGAAGCAGAAGCTGGAGGGCAAAGGGGGCCATGGGACTGGGCCTGGGCCTGGACGGCCCAAGTCCAAGAACCTGCAGCCCAAGATCCAGGAATATGAGTTCCAGGATGATCCCATTGATGTGCCCCGCATCCCCAAAAATGATGCGCCAAACAGGTATGTGGGTGTTGGGGGGCATTGGGAGCATCTTTCTCTTTGCTTGGAGTACTTGACACGAGGGCTGCCTCTAGCCCGAGAGAAGAGGTGCCATAGGGAGAAAGGGGAAGTGTGTCACCTCCCAAGTGCTCCCCTGCAGCTCCTTCTTGCAGGTTCTGGGCGTCAGTGGAGCCGTACTGTGCTGATCTCACCAATGAGGAGGTCAGAGTCCTGGAGGAGCTGCTCAAGCCACCGGAGGACGAAGCTGAGCATTACAAGGTGACAAGCTCTGAGCCCCCTTCTCTGCCCTTCCTCCCCATCCCCTCTGGCACCTCACAGTGAGCATTCCTGCCTGGGATGCTGCCATGGCACTGGGAGGTGGGAGGTAAGGCAGATGCTCCAGGAGCTGTGCTGAGCCTTGCTCTTGCAGATTCCACCGCTGGGGAAGCATTACTCCCAGCGCTGGGCCCAAGAGGACCTGCTGGAGGAGCAGAAGGATGGAGCCCGGGCAGCAGCTGCTGCTGACAAGAAGAAAGGTGTCCTGGGGCCGCTGACTGAGCTGGACACTAAAGGTGCCCCCATCCCACTCCTGCCTGTGCTCAGAGGGGCTGGGAGTGCTTGTGCCCAGTGGAGCCAAGCCCAAGAAGGGCTGAGGCTGCCCTGCCCCATTGCTCACCTCTGTGCCTTTGGGGGTTGTTTTTTTCCTTCTCACTCTTCCTCCCAGATGTTGATGCCCTCCTGAAGAAGTCAGAAGCCCAGCATGAGCAGCCAGAGGATGGGTGTCCCTTCGGTCCCCTGACACAGCGTCTCCTGCAGGCCCTTGTGGAGGTGAGGGGCTCCAATGAGGCCATGCCATGATGGCCTGGCACTGTGGGGCATCGCTGCCAACACCCAGCACTGTGACCGTTCCCTCATTCTCCCTTTGCTAGGAGAACATAATCTCCCCTGTTGAGGACTCCCCCATCCCTGAGATCACTGGCAAGGACTCGGGAGCCGATGGTGCTGGCACATCTCCCCGCAGCCAGAACAAGCCCTTCAGGTGAGCAGCCGAGGTGGGCCCGGAGCTCAGCGCTGCCTGTGGGTACACCAAGCGCACTGCCGGCTTGCTGCCCCTGTGAGTCGCAGGGAGCAAAGCGCGTGTGGTGGGCAGCAGCCACTCTCCACCCCGGCAGTGTCCCCCACACCAAGTCACTGGAGGGGCGGATCAAGGAGGAGCTGGTTGCCCAGGGCCTGCTGGAGTCTGAAGACCGTCCGGCTGAGGACTCGGAGGACGAGGTGTTGGCTGAGCTGCGCAAGAGGCAGGCAGAGCTGAAGGCACTCAGCGCACACAACCGCACCAAGAAGCATGAGCTGCTGCGGTGAGAGCGAGCGGGAAGGGATGGGTGCGGGCAGGGGCTGTCCAGCAGGGTCTGACACTCCCCTGTGCCTCCCAGGCTGGCCAAGGAGGAGCTGCACCGGCAGGAGCTGCGGCAGCGTGTCCGCATGGCTGACAACGAGGTGATGGATGCATTCCGCAAGATCATGGCTGCCCGGCAGAAGAAGCGCACACCCACCAAAAAGGAGAAGGACCAAGCCTGGAAGACCCTGAAGGAGCGGGAGAGCATCCTTAAGCTGTTGGATGGGTAGCGGGGAGCAAGGACCCCCCACTCTCTGTGGACCTCATCCGTAGGGGGCTGCCCTGCTTGAGCCCTGCCAGCATGGAATGGAACTGGCACAGCCTCCCCCACACTCTGGGCCTGCTCAGCCTCCCCACTCGGATGAAGGAGCCCAGCTGCTGTCCCCTCCCTGTGTGGGGCTGTCACTGACCCAAGTTGGGCACCCCGTGGAGTTGTGGAGGTCCCTCCCATGAGCCCCAGCTGGTGGCTTCCACTCCCATGTTCCCCCTGCACTCCCCCGTTACTCGGGTGACATCAGCCAGGTCACTGCAGGGGGCAGATGTGGCAGCTGTGGTGGTGCGGTTCCCACGGTCCCCTGTCGCCCTTTGTGAAGTGGGGCATGGGAAGATGCCAGCCCCCACGGGTGGACTGCGGGGCCTGGGGAGGGGAAGGGGCTGGAGGGGTGGGGGGCCCGGTGGGCGGGTGGCCGAGGTCTCCATGTACCGGTGGTTTCTATTGCCGCGAGCACGGGCAATAAAGACAGCCGTGTGTAGGTGATAGTGTGGTGATGGTTGGGGATGCCATGAGGGACAGTCCTGCCCGGGTGTGGGTCCTGCTGGTGCTGGGCTGAGTCTGGGGAGTGGGGCTGAGGGGTGGCGGGGCTGGGTCTGTCCTGCAGCCCCACGCGTGTCCCCCACTCGTGTCTCCCCACGGAATGCCTTCGCATCCCCACAACAGACGCACGGGGCGCAGTGTGTGGGTGTTGCCGCGCCGCGCGTGTCGCCCGCCCCGCGCCTTTCCCCGTGTCCACGCGCCCCCGCGGTCACGCGTGTCCCCCCCTTCCCACCGCGGCCAAACCGCCCCCTCCCATTGGCGGCGGCCGCGCGCGTGCCCGCCCCTCACCGTGACGTCAGCACTGTCCGGCGGCGCCGCGCCGGGAGGAGTCGCCGCTGCTCCGCCGCGGGGCCCGGGGCCGGGGCCGTCGGTAAGGGCGGGGCGGGGCGGGGGCGGCGTGCCCACGCGCGGAGACCGTGCCCGCGCGTGACTCCGAGTAGCGGCGGTGGAGCTGCGCATCACCCGCGCCACGCAGCTCAGCTCCCACGCGTGTCCCGCCGGCGCGGCTGTGCCAGCTGGCGGGCGTGGGGAATGGCGGTGGGGACCCCCCCATGCACCCACGCCTGTGTCTGGGGCCCTCCCGCTGCCTGCCCGCCTCGCACCCGCCCCATGGGCGGGCGTCGGGAGGGTCCCAGCATGTTTCCCCAGTGGGGCAACCTACGCCAAAACTCCTGCGTCGACACAGCTCGTTCCCATCACGCCAGGATGACAAACACCTCCCCGTAGCATCCTGACACCCCCGTGTCCCCATGCCATCCCAGCATGCTGACAACCTGTCCTCACTCGTGTCACAGGTGAGAGTGGGTGGCCCCACTGTGCACCATGCCGCTGGGGCAGGATGGGCCCAGCTGGAAGAAAAGGACCGACGATATTCAGCGGATCTTTGATTTCCGAGATGTCCTGGGCACGTGAGTTGCAGACTGGGGTGACACACCAGTAACAACCCACTCGTGGTGATGGGTCTGGCCCCTCAGGCTTTGCCCAGCCTGCCGTGCAGAACCAACTCAAATCCTGGCCCAAGGTGGGACTGGCATTTGAGGGGACATGCTGTGGGGCACAGGTGCCACCTCCCTCTGCTGGCTGGTTCTCTGTGCTGTGCTGAGGGTGCCTGAGGGTGGTCCCCTGGCAGAGGGGTTCCTGGCAGTACCGATGGCACCGTAAGGCTCTTAGACTGGATTAGCAGGTTAATTACGTCAAGGCTTAGGGCCCAGCACAGCGAGAACACACTGCTTGTCACTCCTGTCACTTCCCCACCTGGGCACTGCCAACAGCTCTGGCTGGCTCCTGACAGGTGCCTCAGCCTTTGCGTAGCCCCGGGTGCCACGGCATGGCACAGCAGAGCTGCTGCAACCCACACGGGGGCTCAGCCCAAGTTTAGCTCGACCCTGGCAACACCACAGCAGTATCCTGCCTGATATGGGGATGGTGCAGCCACACCGGGAGGGCGGAGGGTGCCAGGCATCCTATCGCTGGCAGGGTCCGTGTCCGGCCATCCCAGCGGGCGGCTCCTGCCTGCTTTTCTCCTATAAATAGCTGGACTTTCTGCCTGTCGCCATGACAATCATGGCATGGCGGCATCGGCAGCTCCGGCTGGCGGCCCCCTGTGCCCCGCTCACCCCTCACCCCCCCAGGGGGGCCTTCTCCGAGGTGGTCCTGGCGGAGGAGAAGGCGACGAGGAAGCTCGTGGCCATCAAGTGCATCGCCAAGAAGGCACTGGAGGGAAAGGAGACCAGCATCGAGAACGAGATTGCCGTCCTCCACAAGTAGGGGCTGTCCCACCGCCAGGGTGGGGGTCCTGCTCTGTGCCCCCCCCCACACCTGGCACAGCCCCCCACTGCCAGCACCCACTGCCGCATGTTATTGCCAGTGCCCAAAATAGCCAGTGGCGCGTGATGCCCCGCGGCACAGAGCTTGGCTGCTCCCTGTCCCATGGGGGCCGGGGTGGGGGCAGCCGGGTGCCTTCTCATCCCCCTGTGCCTCCCCCTGCAGGATCAAGCACCCCAATATCGTGGCCTTGGATGACATCTACGAGAGTGGCACTCACCTCTACCTCATCATGCAGCTGTGAGTAACATTGGGGGGCTCCAAAGGGGCCGGGGGGGCCATGCTGACGGGTCCTGCCCATCCCTGCAGGGTCTCGGGTGGGGAGCTCTTCGACCGCATTGTGGAAAAGGGCTTCTATACTGAGCGGGATGCCAGCGCTCTGATCCGGCAGATCCTCGATGCTGTCAAGTACCTGCATGACATGGGCATCGTCCACCGCGACCTGAAGGTGAGCACTTGAGGGGACACACAAACATGGCACTGTCATGGTGGTGGCAGGAGGAGATCCCAGTGTCACCCCTCACTGTACCCTCCTCTCCTCGCAGCCCGAGAACCTGCTCTATTACAGCATGGACGAGGACTCCAAGATCATGATCAGTGACTTCGGGCTGTCAAAGATAGAGGGCTGTGGCAGTGTCATGTCCACGGCCTGCGGCACCCCTGGCTATGTGGGTGAGCGCCTGCCGTGGGCTGCCACCATTCTAGGTGTGGGGTGGGGGCCCCCCAGCAGGTTGGGGTTCCCCCTCACCCCTGCCATCCCCCCCAGCCCCTGAGGTGCTGGCACAGAAGCCCTACAGCAAGGCAGTGGATTGCTGGTCCATTGGAGTCATCGCCTACATCCTGTATGTATCCCCCCTCCCATTCCCTTCCCTTCCAGGGGGCCTGGCCCCTTGGGGCTGCCCAGGACCA
This sequence comes from Acanthiza pusilla, assembly GCA_036630365.1. Lineage (NCBI taxonomy): Eukaryota > Metazoa > Chordata > Aves > Passeriformes > Acanthizidae > Acanthiza > Acanthiza pusilla. The sequence goes on from JAXCHO010000001.1 coordinate 9,331,916, forward strand.
GTGTCCCCCTCCCCACTGCCCCCCCAGCCTCTGCGGTTACCCCCCTTTCTACGATGAGAACGATGCCAAGCTCTTCGAGCAGATCCTGCGGGCTGAGTACGAGTTCGACTCACCCTACTGGGACGATATCTCGGACTCAGGTGAGCTGGGACCACCAGGGCCCTGGGGGCTGTGAACCTGATGCAGCTTCACAGTACCTAGAGGAGTGGTGGGCCCAGGCACTCAGAGCTGCTCCGTGCCCTGTCCCAGCCAAGGACTTTATCCAGCACCTGATGGAAAAGGACCCCAGCAAGCGCTTCACCTGTGAGCAAGCCCTGCAGCATCCCTGGTAAGGGGGAGACTGGCTGCTGTCTGCTCCCCTCTCCAGCTCACCCCACAGTAGCCATGGGGTAGGGGGGCCCGTGCTGACCCCTATCTTGCTTCAGGATTGCTGGGGACACAGCCCTGGACAAGAACATCCACCAGTCAGTGAGTGAGCAGATCAAGAAGAACTTTGCAAAGAGCAAGTGGAAGGTGAGTGTGGGGTGCTGGGGGGTGTTAGGGGGTGCAGCGTCCCCTCAGGCACCCCGTACCAGCTGACAAGACACTGCGGGGTCATTAGCAAGCTTTCAACGCCACGGCGGTGGTGAGACACATGAGAAGGCTGCAGCTGGGAACCAGCCAGGACGTCCCTGGGCAGATGACTCCCACTGGCCCTGGCGAGCGGCTGGTCAGGGGGACCAGCAATGGTGAGACCAGAACCCTCTATCCCTATCCCACACCTCTTGGGGCTGCCACCAGGATCTCACCCTGCTCCTCCCCGCAGGGTCAGACTGTGGGTGCCCACCCACAAGCAGAGCTCAGCGACTCCCACCAGACTGAGCATGGCCCCATGTAGCCGCATCCAAGGGGCCCCGGGGGGGTCCAGCCCCCCATGGGCACCGTGTGGGATGGGGTGCTCCGCAGTGCAGGAGCAGGGGAGACGGTGTGGAGGCACCCTGCTCTGCTTGCCCTGGGTATGTGGGGCTGCCCCCACTGCAGGCTCACAGCAGAGTTCTGCATCAGGGCAGGAGCACCCCACAGAGCCCCCACCAGCTTGGGGCTGTGTCCCAGGCCCCTTCCCACACCCCTTCCCTCCCTCCACGCCTCGCCTGGCACTGTCCCACACCCCCGACCCCAGCATGTTCAAGGACAATTTTCCAAATGGATGTTTCTATTTTATTGCTTGTAATAAAGGCAAGAGGCCAAAGGTGCTTGGCTCAGCTCTGCACTGGGGGAGCTGAACACAGCCCTGACCCCCCCAGCCTCACTGCCCAGGGCAGCAGCTTCCCCCATGCACACAGTGGGCATGGGACAGGCAGCTCCCCACACCCCTCCATCCCAGGCTGGCAGCAGGTGTTGTGTCCCACTCAAGTCACTGTTCCTCCTGAGATGTCCCTAGAGGGGCCCCATCCCCATAGCTGTTCCAGCCTCAGTTCTCCTAGGCCTGGTGCTAGCTGCTGGCTGGCTTCTGGCCCTTGCGGAGGTCGGCACAGAACAGGACCTGGAGTGGGGAGAGATGATGGGGTGGGCATGGCCAGGGTGGGGGACAAGGGTGCCAGAAGGGGGATACTCACTGCCTGCGCCCAGCCAGCACGAGGGCCCCACAGCCCCCGGAAGAAGTCGCCTGCAGAGAAAGGGTGAACACCAGTGTGGGGGACACCAGCACCATCCCTGAGGGTCCCATGTCAGGGCCCAGCCCTGCCCTCACCGATCTCCTGGTAGGCTCGGGGGGTCAGGCTCTTGCCGCCCAGTGCCACACCGTAGCGCTGCCGTGCAATTTGCCAGACGTGCGTGTCCACCGGCACTGCCTCTGCCTTGTCCAGGGACAACAGGCAGACGCAGTCGGCCACCTGCCACCAGCAGCACCGTTAGCTCCCAATGCTGGTCTTCACGCCCTGTCCCACCCCTGTCCTGGCACCCACCTTGGCACCCACACCAGGCAGGGCACACAGCACCCTCCTGGCCTCGGCATAGGGCGCAATGCGGAGCTGGCACAGCCCCTCAGGGCCGAGCCCCTCGGCGATGGCCCGTGCAGTCCCACTGACAAACTTGGCCCGGTACCCAAAACCCAGTGCCCGCAGCCGGGCCTCGGCATCAGCACCTGCGGGGGCACAGGACAGGGACGTGAGTGGGCGCAGGCGAGGCCGTGGCAAGATGACAGTGGCAGCAGCGGGGTGGTGCTGGACCTGTGAGTGCCGAGAGGGATGGAAAGGCGTGGAAGGGCCGGGCGTCGAGGCAGCAGAGGCGGCGGCCGAAGGCCTGGCAGAGGCGCTCGATCATGGCAGTGATGCGGGAAATGTGGTTGTTGGAGGTGCAGATGAAGGAGAAGAGGCACTCGACGGGGTCCTGCCGCAGCACCCGCACCCCTGCAGACAGGATGCGGTGAGGGGACGCCGGGGAGGTGCTGTGGCCATCCCTTGTAGCGGCGTGGGGCCACCTCACCTGGGAATTCATTGGCCACCTTGCGGAACAGGGGGTCGGCCGCCCCCCAGGTACGGTACAGGGCCGACAGCCCCACGTCCAGCTGGAAGTAATCGCGCAGGATCCGGTCCGTCTCCGCGCCGTCCAGCTTCGCTGCTTTGGCGGGACACCCATCCCTCTCCTCCTCCTGGTGCTCATCCTCCTCGCCGTACACCGTGTACCAGAGCTGGTCCCCGTCCTGCCGCAGTGTCCAGACGCGCCCCCCCAGCACACCTGTCCAGGCCCCCGGGCTGCTCTCCCACCACCTGCCGCACACGGGGGAGTCGGGGCCGGCCCGGACGCACCGGGCTGGGCCGGGGGAAGCCGGGACCCCCGAGCTGGCTCACCGGAAGCTCTGTCCTGAAGAGAGCACCAGGTCCAGGCGCAGCTCGGCCGGCGGGCACGGCAGGCAGCGCCACAGGGACGGGCAAGCGGACGGGGCGTCCCGCAGCTTCATGGGGGTCGGGGAGCAACTGCGCGCCCCTGCCCGCGGGGCCGGGAGGGTCAGGCACCGCCCAGCGCTGCGCCTCAGGCTGCCCCACAGCTCCGGTCCGGCTCCGCACTTCCCCGCAGCCCCCCAGCCCGTGCTCCCGGTCCCGCACCTCCGCGCCCGGCCCCGCCGCTTCCCACCATAGAGACCCCCCCGCGGGCGGAGCGCCCGCCGCTCCCCGCCTTCGCTTCCGCCCGGTGCCGGAAGCGCGGTCGGCGCCGCCGCACGTGTCCGCCCCGCTCCCGCTCCCTCCCCGCCCGCAGCGGCCGCGGCTCCGCAGCGGAGGTTTATTTTCTAAGAATCAATAGATTTTTCTTCCTTCAAAATAAATACAAACAACGTCCGAGCGCAGGGCCGGCCAGGGGCTGGGCCCGGGGGTGGGGGGCAGCACGGGGGTGCGGGGCGCGGGGGCCGCCCTGGGGCACGGCGGCGGCCAGAACAGCATCCCGGGGAGCGGCGGGCTGGGGGGAGCGGGCACCGGGAATGGGAGAGTGGGGGGGGCACGGGGGGCCGGCCCCACCCCTCCCGGTCCCCCGTCCCCCCGTGGGTGCAGGCCAGCTGCACGGCGGGGGAGGGGTCCCCGAGCCCCGTTTGCCCTGAGATTCGGCAGGGGAGCGGCCAGCGGCCAGCGTGCGCTGGCTCAGTCGCTCTCGCTGGAGTCACTGCTCTGCTCGCCCTGCACCTTGTTGCGGTGCTGCATGGCGCGGTGGTAGGCAATCTGCACCGACTTGCGGATGTTGGACTTGCGGCCCTCCAGCATCTTCTCCTTGTCCAGGTCCTGGTTCACCCCCAGAGGCACCAGCTTTGTCCGGGGCAACCACTGCCTGCGGAGAGCGGGAGGCCACCTCATTTGAGGGTTACAATCGTCTCCGGACACCCTCCCCCCAAAGCCCTCAGCGCCCTGGCCTTACCAAGTGCGCTTGTTGTCAAAGAAGAGGACAAGGTAGAGGTGCTCGCGTGCTTCCTGAGTCATCTGCTCCCCCAGCTTCAGCACCTCCAAGGGGGGCACGGGGATGGGGACGCCGTGGTGGAACATGCCTTCCCGCGGCATCTTGGGGTCAATGATCTGCCAAAAGAGCAGGGAAAGGGTGAGAGGAGAACAGAGACCCCAAGAGCCAGTCTACAGGGAGGAGAGGTGGATTTACCACTGATGATGGGTGGTACTCACCAATGCTGGGTAGGAGGGGTACCCCCGACACTTGGCCCACACCAGGTCCAGGGCATCCAGGGAGGAATCCTCATCCTCAGACAGCCACCCTGCACCACGCCCCATGCCCTTACGCACCACTGTACAGGAAGAGAGGGGAGAGGGGAATGAGCTGTGTCCCCCTAGGTGACAGTGCTAGCCTGGCACACAGCTGCATAGCCACAGTACTTACTGCCATGCCCCACGCCTCGTCCTGTGCCCACGGAGTAGGACTCATTCTCCGTCCCTGATGTGTCCTCACTGCTGTCCTCTGGGAAATTCACTCGGGAGAAGGAGGGTTTCCCTCTGCCCTGCTTGGAAGGTGTTGTGCTGCAGAGACAGGGAGCAGAGCCATCAGCTGGACTCACGTTAAGCTTCCAGAAACTGCTTTCCAGAGGGCCAGGCTGGTGGGACACCAGGGCTTGTGGCCTCCAGCTGCTGGCCTCGGCAGTGGGAAGGACTTGGCAGGGGTACCAGGCAGAAAGGTGCGATGGTGCTTCTGCCAGGGTACCAGCCAGACCCTCACCCAGTTTCACCTGGGAGGATCCAGAAGTTTTGCCCTGATCCAAATTAAGAGATGCAGGCAGGAACCTGCTGGTGCTGGCTGCTGGAAGGGCTGATGAGAGAGCAGCTGCTGTTTCAAGAAGAATTCGCTAGTTCATGCTCCCTACTAGCCCTTTGCTGCACACTTGAACCTTTAGGTTTTACATTAAAAAAGGCCCAAACCCCGCAGATTTCTAGGGATTAACAGCTGGGCTGCAGGAGGATGAATGAGACAGGAACCACCAAATGGGATCCAGCAACTCAAGGCTGAAAGCTGCCCACTGCCACCCTGAGCAGCCCCACTGTCATCACAGCTGGGCCAGGGACAGTACCTGGTGCGGTCTGAGGCAGCGCTGCTGCTGCTGCTGCTGCTGGACTCCGAGTCGGAGCTGCTCCGGGGAAGATTGCAGTCATTGCGGTACACCAGGAAGCTCTTCTTCACGGGCTGGTTCCCGCTGCTGAAACCGTTGGCTGGAAGATCTGAAAAACACCCCAACAAAGAGCATTACCACTGCACCAGAGCCTGCCACACACTGCCAGCAGGCCCACAGCTGCCCAGCTGCACCCACCCATGGTAGCATCCTCCGTGGACTTGTCACTGTCACTGTCGGAGCTGGAACTGGGGCGCGGGCTTCGCCCTCGCTTCCTCTGCCTCTGGGAGGACCCCATTATTGGCAGCTGGGGTGGCCCAATGGGGCTGTTCCCATGCCCAGGAGTGATCTGGCTGTCTCGATTCTTTGGGGGGCGTCCTGGACGTTTTGGAGGGCCTGCAGTTTTAGGGTTCTTCTTGGAGAAGAGCACAGAGGTCCTCCTGCCAACTTCATGTGCTGGGGTAGAAGAAGAATTGGGACCCAGACCTGGAAGAGGGAGAAGGTGTCAGCTGCAATGCTGATGGCAGGGACTGTATGGCAGTGGTGTCAAGACACAGCTTCATTTCTTGGGAATATTATCTCAGAAGATCCTGCCTGACTGCAGAAGAACCTGGTTTTCCCAGTGATTAGGGGACAGGACTGGGATGCAGAGGTGGCAAACCCCCATTGACACGTGGCAGCTCTGCTTGGAGCTTTTGCTGTGCTCCCCACAGAGCCCAGCTCAGCATCTCTCTCCAGGGAGCTGGCAGCTGGCCTATGTTTGACTCTCAGCCCCGGGAGAGTATTTGGAGCTAGGCAGCCAGTGCTGTTGCAACTCCCTCCCATGCCCTCAGGCAGGAAGGGCCACTGAAGGCAGCCTGCTCCATAATGCCCCTAGAGAAACCAGGCAGTATGGCCAAACTGGCAGGGCCTGGCAGGAGGAAACAATCCACCTCATGTCCCACATCACACAGCTGAACTGTCAGTCTCTGGAACAACATGCAGTTCCTTGACTGACAAGGAGATGAGTTCACCAGGTGAGTGCTGACTGCAGCTGTGAACACCAGCGACCTGCCAACCCTCCCCAGGGGCAAACACACACCAGGCTGTGGCTGTTCCAGTCATAGGACGTGGCTTCCTTCATCTGCCAATCCTCCCTGCTTGGCTGGCACAGCTCACTACAAACTATCCAGTGAGCACGGTGGGAGGGAGCCTAGAGAGGCACAGGCATCATACTCTGCACCCACCCCTAAGGGACGCACTACAGGAAACAAGGAGTCCCCACCGGGGAATGGGAGGTAAAGGACTGTCCTACAAGAGGCCACCAGCCACGTTCCCACAGGGAGGGGAGAGCAAAGTGTGTGTGGGGAGCTGCCTACACAGCCCTCCTGCCCTGGGAGACACCTATCAGGGCAGCCTCTCCCCAGCCAGGCCTGTCCAGAAGCAGCTTCCCAGACTGGCAGCTCTGGAGGGAGCATTACCTTTGCCAGTCTCCTGGCTGCTGCTCTCCTCCGCAGCGCTGTCTGTCTGCAGGTCCTTCTCGCAGGGGTTGTGGGACTGCAAGACTCCCCTGGCAGAGGAGCTGTGCCGCTCCAGCCCGTCCCGACCCAGCTCCCGTGGGTGCGCCAGCTTCCGCCGTAGGACTGTGATCTCCTTCTTGATCATCTTGGCCCGGCGGGACCGTCCTATGCTCTGCTTGCCAGCGTTGACCTCATCCAGCCGCTCCAGCAGGATCTTTAGCTGCTCCTCCAAGGGCAGGTGCTTCTGATTCTCTGAGAGCAGCAGCCGCACATCTTCTGGGGAAACAAAGAGGAGCAGATGGATGAAAGAAATCGGGAACTCATTTGCGCTCCTCTATGTGAAAGGGCATGAGGCAATCCAGGTTCCCTGCAGGGGAGAAGGAGCTGACATGGCACCAAACACCTGTGAACCCTCTAGGGAAGTTACCCTAAAAGACCAGAAGGAGCCCTGTGGGAAAGCAGGCTGATCAGCAGTGTGGAGAATACCAGGGTTCCCATTGTCTGGAACAAGGACACAACGGGAAAGAAAAGACACAGAGACAAACCACTGCCTAGAACCAACCTAATGGGGCTGATAGATACCTGGCTAGCAAAACCACCAGTTCTCTGGGGAGTGGGGACACACAGCCCAGCATTCGACTTAACCTCCCAGAGAAGACAGCTCAGACTCTTGGGTGCCTTGACTCTGCCCAGGCTTTACCTCTGAGTAGCCCCAGGACAGGGGATGAGTACCCACCATCCTCAATGTCTTGGATCTGAGCCTCTTCCACCGTTACACAGTGGGGGAAGTGCATGCCTGTCTCGAAGTCAATGCCCATCTTCTCTGCCTGCCGGCGAGCCTGCCGGAGCACAGCACCTCCCTGCTCCCGGAGACGGATGGCTGCCCGGTAGAAGATTGTGTCTTTGGCATTGTATTTCAAACAGTTGTTAATAATCAGGTTGAAATCCTCCTCAAAGTCATCAAAATTCAGATAGCGATAGGCTTCCAGATTTTGTTTCATTGTCTGAAAATCCATCGGCTTCTTGATGTGATCCAGGTAGTCTGGGACCTGCATGAGGAAAGAGCCAGAGCTAAGAGCCCAGGAGCCACAGTTAGCAGTACCTGCTCCAAGAAAACAGTTGTTAGAGGAATCAGGTATCGCTCCCTGTGCTCTGCCCAAGTGCACATCGGGGAATGCCGTCTGCTTTTGCAGCTTGAGGAACAGCAACGCCTCCGGACTAGGAAGCCCATGTGCTGTGCTCAACCTGTTAGAGCGGATACGCATTCAGAAGCGTTTTTACGGCTCCAGCACACGCCAGCATCCTGTCCTCAACTCCTGCCTGCAGGCAGCTGGGATCCAGTAAGCTACATGCTATTCCCTGGAGAGGGAGCTGCAAGTGCAGCCCCAGTGGAGAGGGTGAGTGCAGAAAGGTAAAACAGAGCTGTCCAGGCTGCAGGTGGGATGGCACAGCCTTCCTCTCCAGGTCTGCCAAGATGTCTCCATGCTGACCTGCTGCCAGCACCTTGCAGAGACCATGTGGACTTTCCCCATGTTCCCAGGCAGGGACTCAGTCTCAGGAATTATCTCCCCTGCCCACAGCAGTGACAGTGTGAGGGTCAAAGCCATCTCTGTGCTCTCCTCAGTCAGTCACCTAGCAGAGGCCTTCACAAGAGGACAGGTAAGAGCACGCCAACTGCTAAGGCTGGCATTTTGCCTTTCCCAGTGGGAATCCCCAACTGCTCACAGACCCTGGGGTGTCACCAGTAACACACACAGAAGAAGAGCCAAGTGCTGTGCTCCCAGCTGTCACCAGCTCAGCTGTTCTGCATTCAGCTCACCCAGGAGAGGCATTGCTGCACACCCCGCTTGGGTGAGTGACGGGTGCTGGGATGTGTGAGCCAGCACCAGGCTGCTCAGGGATTTTCTGGACCAGAGCACACCCTGGGCAGCCCTTGGCATGAGCAAGGGACAAGTTTGAGTGAAGTAGAAATCTGGGGGAGGGGATTCTTACTTCGTAGATTTCTGTTACCTCAGACAGAGGGACCGGCTCGCTGAAGATGTTGCCCGTGTCTTTCTCTTGCAGCTGCTCAAGCGTCTTGCGGAGAAGGATGAGGAAGGGGGTCAGCTGCATTTCCAGTGCCACCTGCTGCACTTTGATCTGAAACAAAGGAACAGAGCAGGGCTGAGCCACCAGCCCCAGACAGGCAGTAGGGACTGTCTCCAGGGAGCAGCAGTGCAGCCCTGCAAGACAGCAACCCCTCTCCTCTCCTTGCCGAGGGGCAGGGACTGCCCCTCACCCCCGTTTCTGGGGAGCAGAGGTGTAACACCGGCTCCAGCACCTGTGCATCCACCTGTGCCTTGCAGAGCAGCCACCTTTGCTTGGAGCCATCGGAGCAGGGTGCAGCACGGCCAAGGGGACCCCAGTACACCTACAGCACTCTAAGGAGCCCCTGCTGATGCCCACCCCAGCGGCTCCCCAAGGAGGGGCAATTGTTACCGTCTCTCTCTTGAGCTTCTCCCGCTTGCGTATCAGCTCCACCAGCAAGCGCGCACGCTCGAGGTCATGGCGCAGGCGCTGCCATGACTTCAGCTGCTCCTTCAGGGCCCAGTTCTTATCCTCAGTGTCTCTCTGTGGGAACATCAGAGACCATGAGATGATAGAAGATGTGCTCCCATCTCCACCTTCCTGACTCTGTGCTGGGGCTCTTCCTTAGCAAACCAGCATGCCTGACCCGCTGGTCCAGTGAAGGTCACAGCTCCCTTTCTGTAACCTAGGCAGGTGATTCAGGACCAGTTTGACCTCTGGCCAGAGTGAAATACCTGGCCCTTGGTCACCGAGCCCTTAGGATGTCAGGAGGTGGACATCCTGAGCCTCTGGAAATACTCTTCCTAACATGACCGACTGCCTGCAGCTACCCAAGAAGTCTGCTCATAGCTCCAGCAAAGTGCAGTAGGACAAAAAGGGAACACAGCTCTGGTTGCTTTCATTTCTGGAGCACCAAAAAAATGACAACTTTTATCCTGCCATAGCCAAACCTGAGCAGAAGCAATCTCAACTCTTCTCCATCAAGAATAAATAAGAGCAGCCAAAGGCAGGAGAAACCCCTGCCCACTCACAGTTCATCAAAGGGCTCAAAAAGAAAGATTTAGAGCTCAGATGCAGAGCCAGAAGAAAAATCTTCCTCTCTGGCACCAGAGACTTCACATCTGTGAAGTACTGACTGTGGGCTGAGGCAGACTGTGGGCTGGAAGCAACACCCAGAGGGAGCACCCCTGGAGCAGTATCAAAAATGAAGTGAGGTTCCTTCCAAGACTGTTTCTGGAGATCCTTGGCTATCTCTCTCAACACTGCTGACACAGTGGCCTCATACTAGAGCCGTTTCTGACAGATTTGCCATCACCACTGGCTAAATGCAGGCAAGGAACTACCTTCAGCGTGGCAGCCTGAGAGGGCAGGATTCCCTTCTTGTGGCAGGCTGCCAGCAGCATCACTGCCTGGCAATTCTCTGAACACTGAGAGCGGAGGAGTAGGTGAAGCAGCAAAAGCAGCTGGGGCTGCCCTTTCCTCATCTGAGAGCTCATACCCCTGACCCCCATTCTGCACCTGCAGGCATTGCATGCAGCAAAGGCTCCGAGCCCACAGCTCCAAAGGCGCAGGAAGCATGCACACAGCCAGGGTTCCCTGCAGCCCCCCAACAAGCAGCCCTTACCTGGTCGCAGTTTCTCTGTGACTGCAAGTGTGTCTGGAGACGGCGGAGCAGGGGGACACCATTGCGGGACTGTCTCTTCAGAGTCCAGTAGCTGTGCAGCCTCTGCATGAACTGGCTCTTCCTCTGGATGGTTAAACGGTTTGTAATCTTACTGAGCCTGAGGAAAGGAGAGGAACCACAGAGTTCATCAACAAGACAAGCCTGGCTGCTGTAGAAGAAGCCCTGGCTAGGAACATGTAGCAGCAAGGCCACCTGAGAGCAGCTGAGAAGCTCCTTAGGCAGAGAGCAGCCTTTTCCGCGGCAGGACTTTCTGTAACACCAAGTCACATAGGGTAGGCACAACAGAGGATGCCAGGAAACGTGCAGCATTGCCTATCCATAACAGACTTTTCCCTTCCACTTCCTGTCAACTATTGGGCAAAGCCTGGGGCAGGCTGGGATACAAGACGGCCACACTGGGGGCTGGACCTTTAACAGCTCCCACGGTCCCTGAGACCACGAGTGTTACAGTGCTGCTATCGCAAAACCATTATTTACCTGGCTGAGGGCCACTTGCTATGACAGAGGGTCTGGCCAAATGTTACCAGAGAAATTCAAGCCCTGGAAAAGCATGAGGAGGGAGCAGGAGGCGTGAGTACAACAGAGGTCCCATCCAAGGCTATCCTAAACAGCCCAAAACACCACAAAAGGGATTTCTTACTTCCTACAACAGCAGATAGTCTGGAGGGGCTGGGACAGCCTCATTTAGCAGAGTTGGACAGAGATGCCCGGCTAGCGGAAAGCTGAAGGGACGAACCCTTAGCATCTCCCCATCTCCCAGGGACAGCTCTTCCCAGGGGATGACCCAACCTGCATCAGCCTCAGCTGAAGAGGCTGGGGAAAGCAGCCTCATGTGCCATCACTGGCCAAGCACAGCTCCCACAGGAAGACATTTGGCATTCTGGCAACAGCCCTTGAAAAATAATTAATCCCAACAGGAAGGCCTGGGGAGAGGTTAACAGCTTCTAGCTCAGTGTGGGTTTCACTGTGAGCATGATAGCAGCAAGACCCTACAAACAGCCTGCCAACATGTCCACACATAAGAAAAGAGGCTCTGGCTATGGAGCAAGCCCCAAGTGAGCAAAAACATAAGGCTGGGACACAAACAGACTGCGGCAGAAAGCCAGCAGCCTTGTGGCAGAGATCTGCCTCCCCAAGTCACCAGACTGCTGCCCAGAGAGCACAGCCATGGCTTCCATGCGCTCCCATCCAACTGCATGGGAGGTAGTCTTGAGGGTCTGAGGGTCTTGATGGTGCCCTATGGTCACAGCCCCAGCACAACTCCTGCCACAGGGAGGAGGAAAACTCAACATCTCAGGATTGATGGCTCACCACCACAAAAGCAAATGCTCTCATGCCCAACCTGTGCTTCAACTGGGTGTGATCCGCTGCAGGGTGACAATGAGATCCAAAAATGTCCTAGGATGCCCTTACTTGCTTTTACATGCTGCTGAGGACACACAGAGCTATAAACTACACTGACAAATTCTAGCAAGGCTTAGATGCTCTTGTTTTGGGATTTGCATGCCAGCCCAACAATCTAACAGGAGCAAGACACAAAGCAGTTGCACCTGTAACTACAGCGTGTTTGCACCTTCCCATAAAACCACAAGCTTGGAATGTGACAGAAACACAACCCCTCGCAAGGCCTCGTGCTGGTGAGCCAGCCTTAGGACCGCCGTGTTCCTTGGCAGGCAGGAGTCCTGGTGCTCTCCAGCCACCCCTCCTCACAGGCAGCTTTCAGCACCCACGGCCGCCCGGCCCCACTCCAACAGGCAGCGCTGAGAAGGAGCAGCTGCTGCTGTGCCTGGCACAGAACACTGAGGAAGCCCAGCGAGGAGTACGTGGCTGCTGGGATGGATGAGCTCTGCTCAGTGGAGCACAGGGATCCCGACCCCAGAACTCTCTGCTCCAGAGCCAAAATAACTCCTGGGATTAGCCCATTTCCCAGGCCTGAATCGCTCCCACACTTCTGCCTTTTGCCTTTTGACACAGCCTCAGGAGAAAACAGACCTCGGCAGAGAGTAGTTCCCTCCTCCCCGCCTAGTTTACTCCAATGCCTGAGGTCAGCACAACAGGAAAGGAGTGCTGGGAACCTCCAGCTGCTTCCTGACGCATCCGGCCAAGTTCATTCTCTGCTGTTAAACTACAGCAGCTATTTCCTGCCCTGCCAAGGGCCCAGACACCTTTGCGGGGCAGGGCATGGCTCTGCCTCTCTGCAGGACTCCCAGAGGAAACCACCATAGCCCTCTGGGACAACAAAGTGAGAAGAACCTGTGCAAACAGCTAAGGAGAGGAACAGGATAATGCCAACATGGAAAGCAGGACACAAGGCATGAGAGAAAAGGATAAATTTCTCCCCAGTCCAGGGAGGGTGGCAGGTTGTACCTGTGGGGGGGGATGCAGGGCACAGAAACCACGGGTGCTGCGGCTCGTTTCTCTGCCAGGATCTTCCGTGCCTTCTTCATCTTGATCCTAGACTTTGCCTTTGCTTTTTTGACTTTCTCAGAACTCCAGCCCTTCCCCTCCTCCTCTTCCTCCTCATCCTCCTCTTCCCCCTCGCTGTGGGACAGGGCGGGAAGCCTGCGCACAGAGCCTGGCGGTGTGTGGATGTCGCAGTAGGCGGTTTTGCGCACGCTGAAGGAGGTACCATTGGCACCCGTCTCCCGGACAGGCTCCATCTTCATGTAGAGCCCGGCCTGCTGGGCGCAGGTGACATGGAAGGCGGTGTAGCAGTTGGCTTTGTGACACTGTATGCAAGCCCCAGAGCCACGCTGCTTGCAAATGTAACAGGTCAGCTTCCAGCGTGCGGGTGGGATGTGCTCGATGCTGTCGATGGGCTCCAGGAAGACGGTGTTGGCAAAGCACACCTCTGGGATCCAGAGGGCACAGACCACGTGTGCCCAGCGCCCATCGTCTGTCTGCTTGAAGGCCCCCCCCTTGTTTGGGCAGAGGGCGCAGTCCACAGCGCGTGAGGGTGACTGCAGGCACCGTCTGCAGAGCCACTGTCCCTCAGGGATGTAGGGCACCCCATAGCACTCCTGGTGCACAGCCAGGTTGCACATGTCGCAGAAAAGGATAACATTGCTGTTCTGACACTCCCCATCATTGCAGATGCAGCAGACGGCATCCTCATCCACCAAGGCGTTTGGGTCCCCTTTGTTGTGGCTCTCAAAGTAGGACTCCTTCTCTAGCCGGTCCATCAGGTACTCAAAGATCTCCTGGGGAATAGGACTCACACCTTCGTTCTTCCGCCTCTCGTTCATGATGTCCAGCCAGATGTAATCCTCCTCATCCATGTCATACTCCACCTCCTCATCCAGCTCCTCAGCTGACTTCTCGATGTACCTGGAAGGACAGCAAGGGAAAGTGAGGGCATGTTTGACACAGCTGGGGCTCCTGAGCTCCAGGCTGAGGGAATGTTCAAGTGTCAAAATAAAGAAACAGGGACAAGGCAGGAACGTGCAGAAGCGGGAGGTGCTGCTGCACCCTGAGCAGTGCAGCAGCACAGCAGCAGCTTGGAGACAAAACACTGGTCTAAGGAGCAAGGTCAGGCCTTGGAGACTCATCAGTCTCCAGAGAGGGCCCTCAGAGAGGGCCTGCATGTGCCACCCAGCAACTGCCAGTGCTCTGGAGGCAGCAGCCTCATGACCAAGACACAATAATCATGCATGGAGCCACCACGTTTCATTAATTCCGGTGAGGGGGCTGTGTTAACTCATGCCTGAGGTATTAACTGGGGCCACTTCACTCACCAAATCTCTCACAGAGTATCATAGGACAACAATTAAGAATTATGCCCACAAACAGATCCTACAGGTACACTTTGGTGCTGAAGGGCTCTGAAACTACCCCAGCATAACTCCAAAGAGCAGAACGAGAGGCAAAAGAACACATTCGGGTTTTTTTATAATTGCACACGCTGTTCCAGCAAGGAAAGAGCACAGCAATCAAACTGCAGGCAACGGCCTAATCAGTAACTGAGAGTTCCATAGATACACAGACCCCCCAGAACTGTGATGTGACACCAGGCAGAGCCCCAGGAGCCTGATGCCATAGGACAGCCATCTCTGTGGGACCTGGGAGAGGCAGACAGAGGCCATTTCCAGGAGCCATGGGCAAGCCACTTGAATAGAGTGGGGCCAATTCTGCCTCCAGACCCAGGGCATGAGCCTGGGAGTCTCCTTGCACCCAACCACGGACAATACCTGTAGTACGAGGTGGGACGAGGCGGGGCATCAGGGGTGTCCTGCTCCAGCTCTCGGTACACCACCTCGGGCAGCTTGGGGGTAGTGCTGGCCGAGGCATTGTGGTGATGGTGGTTGGAGTCCTTGCGCTTCTCCTTGTTCTTGTGCTTCCCAGATTTGGGCGGGACGCTCTGCGTCTCCGTGTTCTCCTTATTGCTCCCATTCTCGGGCACCTCCTCGGGAACATCCTCGTCCTCGGACACCACGTCGAGATTATCGAAGATGCTGATGCGGTGGACGCGGCCATGCAGGTCCACCTCCACCATGCGCTGGGCCTGGGCGTAGGTCATCACCTCTCGGCCGGGCGACTGGGAGGTCTCGGAGGGGCTGGGCGACTGCTTGTTGGCGGCGCGGGCCTGGCGCCCCTTCTTCTTGTGCTTGCGCAGGGGGGTGTGCTGCGGCGGGGGCGGGTTGTCGTGGTCATAGTGGTACAGGTGGTACTCGATCCCGCTGTAGCTCTTGTAGATCTTGCGGCAGGTGCCTACCGGGCACTCGTACGGCGGCTTGGTGGCCCGCAGGTTGTGGCAGAAGGTCTTCACGTCGAAGTCTACGCCCATGGCGGGGCCGCGGGGAGCCGAGGCCGGGCCGGGCCGGGCCCCCCGCCCCGCCGCCCCCTCCCCGGGCCCCGGCCGCCCTGCCCTGGTACCCCGCTGCCCGCTCCCTCCCTGCGGCGGCGCTCCCCGGCGCGGGGCCGCGCTCAGCGGGCGGGCGGCTCCATGGGCGGCGGCGGCGGCGGCGGCGGCGGGCCCGGGCCGGCCCCAACAATGGAGCTGCGGCGGCGCCTGGCGCGGGGCGGCCGCTGGGTAAAGCGCCGCGCCGCCCTTAGCAACCGCACTTTCGCCAAGGCACCCCCGGGCAGCGGCACCGGGCGGCGGCGGCGGCAGCAGCGAGAACGGAGGGGACGGGGAAGGCGGCGGCGGCGGCGACGGCGGGGCGGGGAGGCCAAGTGGGAGCGGCGGGGCCGGGCCGGGTCGCGCCGCGATGGCGGTGGCGAATCTGCCGCCGCGAATCACAGACCCCCGCTGCCACCGCCCGGCCCCGCCTCAACCCGGCCCCCCTCACCCCCCTCACCCCTTGGGTCCTCCCGGTCCCTCCGGACCCCTCGGTCCCACAGGTCACCCCGATCCCGAAGGTCCTCCCGATTTCCCCGGCCCGGCTAGCCGCCCCCCGGTACCTTCGGCCCCCTGGCCTCCCCCGCCCCACCCGGTCCTCCCGTCCCCCGTGGTCTCCCCGCTCCCCCCGCCCGAGCACGGCAGCAGACCCGGTTGAGCAGTTTATTTACAGTCGGTAACGTGGTAGAGACCCTCCTGCCCTCCGCCCCGGCACCCCCGGCGGCGGGAGCCCCGGCCGTGGGGGAGGGCATGGGGCAGGGCGGCCAGCCCGGGTCAGCAGCGCCGGAGGAGGGGGCACAGGCAGGAGCGGGGTGCAGGCAGGAACGGGGCGCAGGCAGGAGCAGGGCGAGGGCGCTGCCCTAAGGAGCAGCAGGACTGAGCCCCCCGACGGCACTCAGGGTCACCCTTCCCCTGGGGTAGACGCCAGGCTGCCCTCCCGGGACACACACACACTGTGTCCCCCCAGGCGCTGGCCCTGCCCGCGCTGCCACGGCCGAGGGACAGTCCCGCCTTGCTGCTGGACATCGGACAGGAGGAAGGGGCAGCCGAGGATATCCAGCCCTGTGGTCTCTCTGCCAGAAGCAGATCCCAGCCCTGTTTTCACCAACCATAACAGCTGATTATCTCCTTAATGGGGCCGCATCTCCGTGGTTAAGCCCTGGCCACCAGCAGAAGAAAAGTGACACATCCTTGCCCCACCAGCCAGTCCCATGGCTCATGGAAGAGCTACTCGGGATCTGCCCGGCGAGGCTTGATGTCACGGGTCTTCATGTAGGAGAGCAGCTGCTCGGGAATCTCAGCCAGCACGTCCTTGGCCAGGCGGGCCATGCTCAGCACCTGGTTGCCCGAGTCGTCCACATAATCCCGAAATGGCACAAACTTTGAGGGCAAGAAATTTGCAGTCTGGTTGGAAACAACTCTCTTGCTATGGGGGTCAGCAAGGGGGACTGAGCATCTCTCACCCATGGTGGGTCTAGATTTGATGCCAGAGTTACCTGTACAATGTCCCGCTCAGCATACCGTCCCCGGGAAGACAACCGTACCTCATCACCGTCCAGCTCTTCCATGGCTGGGGGTGACAGCTGGTGTCACCAAGCCTCGGTGGGGTGAACACCGGGGATGGAAACAGCAGCCCTTTGGATGCCTTTGGCATCCCAGGGGAAGGGACGATGTTTCCATCCCTTTTCTCTGGTGTCCCCAAGTCCCCACTCACCCTCAAACTCAGCTGGACCTACTCCCACGATGATGATGGACATGGGCAGGGAGGAAGCCTGTGGAGCAGAGGCAGAGTGTCAGCCAGGGCAGTGCCCATGTGGGGTGAACTCAGCACAACGAGGGTGCACTCACGGTGACAATGGCTTCCTTGGTCTGCAGCATGTCGGAGATGACACCATCAGTGATGATGAGAAGGACATGGTATTGTGAGCCATCAGTCACCTGGGCAGCAGTCCTATGGGGAAAAGGGATGGGGTCCCTCAAGCACCCCACTGGTATGGGGCAGTCAGTCCTGCTGTGGGACAGATGGCATTTGGGGATGGCAAAGGGCAGAGTGCCCCAGTGCTCACCCAGCCACCTGGTTGATGACGGGAGCAAAGTTGGTAGGACCGTAGAGCTGGACAGTGCGCAGGCTTTGTAGATAGGACTCCAGCACGCCTTCAATGCCGGCACAGCTGGGGTTCTCCACATTATTGTTCTGGGGGACAGAGATGGGTGCTTGGAGCGGGACCACAGTTCCTGGTGTCCCCCAGGCTGCAGGATGCTGGAGCAGGGTGTGGCCAGGGTGCTTCTCCTCCCTGCCAAGCCGCTGTGGGCACCCCATGGCCAGCTCTGCCCCACAGCCGGGAGGTCTGGGTTCACCCTCGGCCCTGCCCCACAGGGAGGACGCACCAGAGGAAACTGGTGGGAGATCTTGCCATCAGGTGGGACTTTGGCACCGAAGCCATAGGCAGGGAAGAGCTTGTCACTGTCGTAGTCCTGGATGATCTCCCCCACTGCCTTCAGTGCCAGGGCGTAGGCGCTCAGCTGGTAGGGGCTCGCGTAGTGCAGCGAGGTGGGCTGTGATGGCAACCCTGCAGCACAGTGCCCATCGCACCTGCCCCATGGCCAGTCCCGCAGCGATGGGAACCCCCCAGACACCAGGTGCACTCACCATTGGAGGCCGTGAAGTCGATGGCAACAGTGAAATTCAGCTGCGTCCTTTAAGGGGAGAGCGAGGGAGGCTGCCGGCCCCACGGCAGAGGGATACCATCTTCCAGCCCCATAGTGCCGGTGTTTCCCTGCCCAGACCCATTGCCTGGGCCCCCCTTCCCCAACCAGCACCCCACAGCCCTGTGCCACCATTTTGCATCTACTCCCCAACCCCACTGCCCCCTCCTCACCCCCAGGCTGCACCTTCGCCGTCACCACTGTCCTCGCCCCAAGACCCTCAGCCATGGGGGATCTCGAGGAGCCGGGGGGCTCCCGGCCCCCCACTCACCCGCCCCGTATGTAGTCAACGAAGGTGAACTCAGACTCAACAGAGAAGGAGAGCAGTGTCACCTGTGGGCACAGGGGATCAGATCTGGAGCCCCCCTAACCTGGCAGGCACAGCAGGTGGAGCAGCACCAGCCCCTGGAAGGCAGGAGGCCCAGGAACTCCCCAGCCCCACTCACGGTGCCGGAATTCACATATTTCTTCTTCTTGCATTTCTTCCTCGGATTCAGCACCTGCAGGCACAAGGATGAGTTGGTCCCAGCATGGAGTGCACCCTGTCCTCACCCTGATCCATCGCCCTACCTCATACACTGTGAACTGACTCTGTGCTCGAGAGAGCTCCCGGTAGCTGGTGGCAAATTCCCCGATGAAATCATGGCTGCAGGAGGAATACAGGGTCAGGAGGAATACATGCTGCTGAAGCTTCCCAGAGGAGTATCTCTGGGTGAGAGGTGCCCTGGAAGCTTCAGCAGCACCCTGACGTCCCTTGCCACACCACAGGCTTGGCCTCACCTCCCGTCCCGATCCCAATCGTACACATCTATCTTCACCGTCCTGAAAGCGAAAGCGCACAGTGGGTGAGCCGCCAACCAGGCTGGCATAGCCCCTGATTTGGGGACAGCCAGCCATGCAGCCCAACCCGCAGTGAGCACCCTGCCCACCAGCTGCCAGCAGAGCCACCCTGCCTGCCCAGCCTGCGGCTCAGCTGGGAGGGAAGCAGGAAATTTGGGTCACGGTGGGGGCCCTGGAAAGGAGGGGGATGCCTTTATGTAATTTGGGTTGCAAAAGCGAAAAAAAGCCAATCAGGACCCAATTCTGAGCTGCCTGCCGCTGTGGGGCCAAGCCCACAAAGAACTGCTCATTCCCTGCTCTGGCCCCATGGCTGCCCCATCCCTGTCCCCATCCCATTCCTGTACCGGTCGTAGTCGCCATTGCAGAGGGCGCGCACGGGGATGGTGAAGGGCTGCCACACAGGGTTGAGTGTGTTCTTCACCACCTCTGTCTTATGGCAGATAGTAAAGCTGAGGGGACAGGGCAGGGTTGGGCCATGCCATAGGGTGACATTGGCACCCTGCCTGCCCCACTGGGTCCCTGTGCTCACGTGCCATCCTCGTTGCTGCGATAGAAGACGAGGAAAGGGTCGGATTTTCCAAAAAAGTCCTTCTTGTCCAGCTTGTTGGCACACAGCTGCATCGTGACGATGTCCTGGGGACAGGGACTGTCACTGCCAGCTAATTCCTCACCCCTGCACCAGCAGCTGCTGTGCTGAGGGACCATGCAGCCCTCTCCTCACTGCAGCCGGTACATGGGCACTCACCCGGCAGTTGCTCAGCTCCTCAGCCAGCAGCAGGATGGTCCCACACCGCTTCCCCGGGACACCCCTGAGACCAGAGGCACACAGTCCACTTGGGGATGGGGAGGACAGTTCAGGGGCAAGAGGTGGGGTCAGGGTTGGGGCTTCTGTCCCACAGCTGGTGCTTGGCAGTGTGACTGGAGACCCCAGCACAGGACGTGCAGGGACGGGTCCAATAGAGCAGGTGATGGAGACACAGTGTGGGACCCCCCCCACCTCACCTTTCCACAGGGTGTGACTCACGTGAGGGGTCTCTCCAGGCGTCCCCGTTGGGACCCAATCACCTCCCCCAGTGCCACGAATGCCTGCCCGAGGAAGTCCTGTGCCCCAAAAAAAGCACTGTGAGACCCTGCAGGGTTGTTGCCCCAGTCTCCCACCACCCACACCCACCCCTTTCTCACCACATGCCACCAACTTGACTCTGGGCGACCCCAAGAGTCCTGAACCTACACTGTGACCCAAGAGACACCTCACAGCCCAGGACCCATTATGCACCCCCAGGACTACTTCAGTTGCCTGCTCCATGTGCCTTACACTCACTCTGTGCCCCCAGGGCCAGCCCACAGCCCTGGACCCATTCTGTGTCCCCCCCCCCAAACTGCCCTACATGCCCTGACCTGTCCTGGACCCCTTAGGCCACCCTACATCCATCTTGCCCATCAAAAGCCACCCCCGTGGTGTGTCCTAGCCCCATCGTCCCCCACCAGGCACTCCCATGAGGACTGGGTTCCCAGGGCAGAGCAGGGGCTGGTGTGTGGCAGGTACCTACCTTCTGCCAGTCCCCATGGGGCACAGAGAGATGGAGAGCAGGTTAGAGCCCTCTGAGGGGGCACTTGTCCCCCCCAGCAGCACCCACGCAGGGCACAGCCTCGGGGTGTCCCACCGTGGCGTCACACCGGGGCGTCACTGCACGTCCCCCCGGCACAGGCTGTGCTCACCTGCTTTAAAGCGGAGCAGCTCTTGGAGTCCACGTTGTAGCTGGTGTGGGAGAGCAGAGCCCTGAGCCGGTGCCTGCAGAGATGCTCCAGCACACAGCCCCGCTTACCCACCCTTCTGGGCTACTCGACACTGTATCCTTATTTATTATTCTTATTTATTATCCTTATTTATTACTGACTCGGTGCTTTGTTCCACCCTCAGTGGGGCCAAGCCCTTCCCTGGCCGCCCTACTCACACATCGAAGCGGAGGTTTTGCTTCTCCTCGAAGTAGTAGTCGAGGACAAACTTGCGGACAAAGTCGGGGTTCAGGGTGTTGTCAATCACTTCGGTGCGTCCGAACTGCAGGGAGAGGGGTGAGGGTGGCCCCCCCAGGACCCGTCCCCATCGCAGCTGCCTCGGCGCTAATCCCGGTGGGGGATTAGCGCTGCTGGCGGGGCCGGATCATTAGCGTGGACGGGGAGGGATCATCAGCGCGGACACGGGTGGCCATATGGGCCCGTTTAACCCAGCCGGGGATTAGCCAGGAGAGGGGGCCACACTCACCTCCTTCCACTCGCTGCTCCCCGAGACCTGCACAAAGAGGACCACCACTGCGGAGAGAGGAGCACAGCCAGGCTGCCGTGCCGTCTCTGTGCCATGCCATGCCCCCAGCCCGGCTCTGTCACCCACCTGGGTCAGACTTGGAGAAGGTGTCCATGTCCAGCAGGTTCCTGGAGGAAGAGCCAGGCGTGAGCCACCGTGAGCACCACCCACTTGGCCCCGCAACGAGTCCCTATGTCCATCCTCCTGATCACGGGTCAGCACCATGCCAGAAGGCCGTGCTGACACCCGTGGCTAAGAGCACCGGCACTCCAGGGAGACACGCTGGTTCCCTCTGCAAGATTCGGAGGGGCAGCGGGGCGAGCGACGAGCAGCGTCTCCAGCGCTGATGATGATTGAACATGACAGGGAACCCATTTACAGGATGAAACCTTCCCCGGTGCCGCCGGCGCCGGCTGAGTGCCCGCCGCGCCCCGGCAGCAGGAGCTTGGCTAATGGCGGGGTGCAGAAGTGAGAAGAAAGGAGACACTTGGAGCAGGGGCTGAGAAGCCAGTGGGCAGCCCCCGACACAGCTACCGGCAGAGCGATTGATCGTCGTCCTGTGCGCGGTGTGACACCGGAAAGTGCCGGGGGCTGCGACCGGCTCTGCTGGGATACTTCCCGCACCCCCGGGGTGGCAGCACAGGGTGGGCTGGGGCACGGCCGGAGGCTGCGGGGCTCAGCCAGCGCGCAGGGGAGAGACCGCACCCTGGACTGGGCTGAGTCCTGGGGCTGCCAAGCCGAAGGCTAACCTGCCCTGGGCTGTCTCCCGGTGTGACCCCCGGTCTGTGCCTGGAGCTGCCCGGTCCCGCGGGCCCGCAGCCCCTGTGCCTGCTGTCAGGGAAGCTGGCGGCGGGCGACAGGGCTCAGCTGCGGGGAGAAGGCACGGGAGACCCCGGCCCGGCCCAGAGTTTGCATAGCTCGGGGGTGTGCTGAAGGTGCCCATCCCGGTCGGGGTGCCTCATGCCACAGGACACCCCGGCCCACGGCACGAGGACGAGCCGCCCAGTAGGGCGCTAGTGCCTGTCCCTGCGAGCGGGACCCCCGGCCGCGGGCAGCGGTGCCTCCGACGGGCTATATTTAGCCGCCGGCAGATCGGCTCAGCCGCCGCCGCTTGCCCAGCGGACCCTGGGCAGGAGCCGGGGCACCGAGCAGCCCCTCTCCCGCAGCCCCCGTCCCGCCATCGCCAACGCTGCTGCGCTCCCGCTCCCGTTGCCTTGCACTGAGCTCGCCGAGCCGGGCAGAGATGGGCAGACCCGGGCAGCCGCTCGCAGCCAGCACCGGCACCCCGCGCCCCGCCGGCATCACCCACGTCCCACAAGCATCGCCCCGCGAGGGGCTGTCCCACTCCCCAACCCCGGGTGAGGGCATCGGGTCGCTTCACGCAGCCCTGCCCGGTGCCACCATCCCATGGGACCCCATGGAGAGGACGGGACGGGTGGCAGCAGGGCAGAGGGGCGCTGGACACACGCCCTGGCACCGAGAGCTACCCAGGGAGCGGGGAGAACGCGCAGCTCACAACCCCCGAGCCAGGGGCTGAGCGGTGGGCAGCGGGACGCAGCGAGCAACCTCGCAGCGCATCCCGGTGCGTTTCGCACCCACCCCTGTCCACGGACTAGCCGCCGCCCTCCCGCTCCCCCGCCCGGCTCCCGGCTCACCGGCAGGACACGGTGAGCTCCACCTTGGTGCCCGGCACGCTGCCGGCCGCTGGCTCCAGCGCTCCCGGAGCCGCCATCCCCGCCCGGGCGCCGCCGATGCTCCGCGCCGCCTCCTCCCGCGCCGCCGAGGAGGCGCGCCCGGGGGCGGGTACGGCACGGGCACGGCACGGCACAGGCACGGCTCAGCACATCTCGAGCACGACGGCCCTTCCTTGCCGGCAGCGGGGGCACCAACCCGGGCACTAGGGCGTTCGGCTCCTGGGGCTCGGCTCCACCGGGACCTCCCGCCTGCGATTCCCAGTCAGGAGCAGAGGGGGTTCAGCCCCATCCAGCCCCGCGGGGGGTTTCCTCCCGAGTTCGGCTGGGTGTTATTTCGGTGCCGACGCTCGCGGAACGTGGGCCGGGCTATTTATAGGGAGCGGCTCCCCCGCACCACCCCCCGCCTGGCCCCGCTGCTCCCACCCGCAGCCCAGAGAGGAGGCAGGAGAGGGCACAGCTCGGGTCATTTACTGCAGAGACTCGCCGAAGACCCCGCACCCCCCGCCCCAGGCAGGGGGGCCGGCGGCGGGCGCGGGGTACAGCAGGTGCCCGCACCGAGAAGAGGGTCCCAGGACTCTGCTGGGGGATGCGCCAGCCACAGTTTTCCAGGCAGTGGTCTGGGAACGCTGTGTTCAGAGGGTGCTGCTGCCTCTCAGTCCCACGCCCCGCACGAACTGCTCGAGGAGGCCACCGATGGCCCCTGAGGGGCTGGGGGGCACGGCCTTTAGGCCGATGGTCCGGCTGTAGCTTGCCAGAAAGGCAGAACGCACTTCTTCCAGACGGGACTCACGGTCACTCGCCGACACCAGTCTAGGAGAGAGAAGGGGAGGTCAGTGACTGCAGCCATTCCTCTCCACATGCCAGCTCTCACTCCTGACAGGGCTGGCAGCAGGGCTGGGCTTCTGTCCATAGCACCAGCAGGTCTGTGGTGGTGCTCAACGGGCTGCAGTGGCTGAGGCAGTGCCAGCCCCAAAAGGCTCTGTCCACAGAGCTCGTGGCAGCTGGTGCCACTGCCTCCTCATCCAACCCAACCCACGGAGCCACTTGCAGCCTCAGGCTCCTGCTCCCCACGGGGTTTCCTCCTTCACACACCCCACTGTCCTGTTTCTCCCACCACCATGGTGCTCACATGGCTGCAGTTCATAAATAAAGTGGTGCTTTGGCCAAGTGGGTGCTGACGCCAGCCTCTGTGCCAGCTCCCTCCCCTCCTCACACTGTGTTCCCAGATGGAGCCTGTCCACATGTGCTGTGCCTGGACAGTTGCTTCAAACCTCTCTGCAACCACTTCTCACTTCTACCAGCCCCAGCCTCGCGTGCTTGTGCCAGCATAGACAGCTCTGCGGAAGGGGGGATGAGAGGGAGCAGACAAGGTGACAAAAGCCCCAAGGAACGCTCCTGCCACAGGAAGAGGAGAGCTGAGCAGCGCTTTACATCTGCTCCCCAGCATGGCTGCTCTCGGCAAACAAGAACAGAGTAGGGCATGACTTCCCATGGGACCTGCTCTCCTCCTCTCTTGCCGATCCACACATCTGGTTAGGGGCAGGGGGAAAACAGCAGAGGGAAGGTGAGACTTCAGCCGAGGCAGCAAGGGAAAGCAAGACTGGGGCTCAGAGGCAGCTGTTCCAAGCTCTCCAGCCTAAAATGATCCTTGCTGTGGTGCCTCTGCGACATGCCAGTGGTTCCCAGAGAGATTAAGACATTCCTCAAAGGTCACTCCAAGGGCACAGCGCGAACCCTCCCCATAAAAAATTCTCTTTTATCTTCCAGCGCCTGGGCTGGCTATAAATTGGCACAGCTCATCTGAATGGAAGTGTTAACCACCCACAGCCAACAGCTTCGGTCCGGAAACAGCAGCAAGAGGATATGGTGGGAGGCCTATAAACAGCAAGCGATGCCGAGGCAGCCAACCAGGCCGCTGTTTACTGTGTCTGATAATAAAGACAAGCCAGAGGGCAAAAAAAGGCAACAACATATCTAAACACATTAGAGATGCTTTTTGGCAACCTAATTAGGACGTGGAACTCGCAAACCTGCTAGCATTTAAAATAAGCTCCGTGAAGGCAGGACTTACTTGCACCCAAGTACAGCGATCTCAGATGTCACGCGCAGAGGTAAGCGAGGGTGTGCAGCAGTTAGGTCCCGTGTCTTGTGGCTCTCACACCTCTTGAGAGGGTAGATTTTGTATTTGGGTTTGTTTCATGGAGCGAGACACTCCAAGGCACCGGGTCAAGCAGCCAGCCACTGCTCCACACCAAGCCCTGCAGACCGGCTGCAGCACTTCACCCTGAGCAGTTCACCGCGGAGGCAGGTCGCGCTTCTTTGCCAAATCCACGGCACTCTGCCCCGCTACACTTCCTACAGCCTGCCCGCTCGCCTGCAGCTTGGGGTGCGGGATGAGAGGAGGCTGTCAAAGCCCCAGCTCGAAGTAAGCCCTGACAAGCCCCACACAAGCACAAGAAGTAGGCTGTGAAAAGCATACCTTCATCGAGCTGCTGCCAGTGAAGATGCAAAGTGGGAACTTAAATGGAATTAAAAGAAAAAAATCACACTGTGTCGGGCTGCGAAAAACTGGGATAAAACCACAATGGAGTCCTGAGCAAACAGGGCTGATGCAGAGCAGAGAGAGGGTGAAGGCTGTGGGTTAAGCTCAGCACAACACCCCGGGAACTCTTCATCTTTTCAATGCAGTGCCTGGTCCCAGCACCTTCAGCTGAGCAGTCCACAGCCCCCAAGTAACCCCCAGCTTTAGTGAATAGCTGAACAGGGCAGAGCACCCACAGGAGAAGCACCACCACTGTTCTCCTCCTTTTGAATCCACTGCCCCAAGCAGTCACTCTCCAAACCTCATAAGCCTAAGGCCTAACAACTTTGATTCATGTTTCTCTACTGAATTCCCTATTCTGACGTTGGATCCAACTCCAAGGGCAGCAACAACTCGCTGGTAATCAGCAGTGACCAAGCACAGCCACACTCAGGACACAGTAAAGCAGTCACTACTCGGATGCCCCTCCTTCAGTCTCTTCTCCCTCACCCAACTCCAAACTGCTGCAGGAGCAGCTCAGTGTGTCCTCAGGAAAGGAGGACAGCTAAGCCCAGCCAGGCCATGTCCGACATCTCTTGCAATTTTTTGTTCTGTCAATTCATGGATCTTGTAGCTTCACCGTAACTTGAGGGCAGCTGCTCTGCTCTGTTCAGCAGCACAGCTTGCAGCCACACGAGACAGAGAGCCAGGGCAGGCAGCCTGTCTCACAGGAGACACGGGTTTTCACGTTGCTTGCCCTCTGCCTCCAAAGCATGTAACTCAGATCTCAGTAAGGGACCGAGCATCTGGCAGCACAGCTCTTGCACTGCTTGCTAGCAGCAGCCCCTGATCTGCCATTTCAGCTTCTTGATGGAGAGTCTGCAGCCTGAAGGCACAAGCCAAGGTTCTCCTCTAACAGCAATTAAAGCGCATCTCCAGTCTTTCAAGCTTCCAGAGGTGGATTTCTATTTGGGGAGAAACATTTGCCTCCCAGCCATTTCACATGGCAGGATGTGGCAGGACACAGAGTCTCTGCAGCTCTACACTGGCCAGGCACAGCACCTACAAATGATGCTGCACAAGGCCAGACAAAATGTGGGTTACAGAAGGAAAGTCCTTCTCTTACTCCAGCAAGGATCTGACCCCAGTGGGGAGATGTAGGTGAGCAAAATCCAAAAGCAAGAAAATCTGGGTTACCAGTCCTGTCCTGACAAACATGAATCCTCAACTGAACTCAATTATGCCCAAATTCAGCATCTTTGGGGGACAGAAAAACCTCTTCTTCCAACAGAAAGCAAGGTGCTCCCCCATCATTAGGCAGAGAAATTGTCGTTTTCTTTCCGTGTTCAGCATAAGCAAAGAGTACTCAGGGACTGAGTTTGTGGATAGAAAACATCAAGGAAGAGAAGATGGAATGGTTTGTTATGGGCTCCCAGGCTTCTCCGAAAGTGCCAGAGTGATAAAGTTGCAGTGCTTGCAGCCAGCCAAGAGACCCAAGGAGAGATCCTGCATTTGAGACACTTACAGGCAAGTGCTAGAGAACTCATCCGGGAAGCTGCAAGAGGGAGAGGCGTCTGCGTTCAGGATTGCCTGCTCCCGAATACTGCCACACCCTGTCACCATCTGCCAGCTGCCAAAGTCTGTGGAAACGGAAGATCCGGGCAGAGAATGGTCCGCCGATCTGGGGCAGAGAGAGAGGGAGACGGCGCGATCAGTCAGATCATTCAGCCACATGCCTTTCGCTGGCGCTGGTGCCAGAGACCTGCTGGGCAGACGGCCAGCAGCGCCTGTGCCAGTACTGTTGACACTCAGGGACCAGGGTGCAACATGCAGCTCTGGCTGGGCCCCAGACCAAGCCTTTCCTTTGAAAGCAAAGGGAGAGCCAAGCTGGCTGGGGCCAACAAAGCAGCAGGAGCACACCGCGAGCTGGACAGGAGAGAGCCAGCACAAAGCAGATGGCCATGCAGAACTGAGAAACCCATTAGTGAGACGGAACAGCACATCCTACCCTGAATCCTTCACAGATGTGGAAGTTGTGCTGTGCAAGGGACACCACACCCTGTTGCTTGTTGCAGCTGTTAGCGCGTCCCAGGGCAGCAGGGCAAATCAAGGTTGTTACTTGGTTAGTGCTGGCAAAGACTTAGAGATCATTGTCCCGGCAGCAGTTAGAAAGCAGATCACTCCTGAGCTATTACCACCAGACCTGAACAGAGCCAACGCTCAAGGTGTACCCAGGACACCTACCCCCAGCACCTGAACATCTCTTCATATTTTTCTGTTAAAGAAAAGGGCTGTGCCAGAAACCAGGTGACGAAACATCTTTAGGACAGGCTAAACAGCCAAGAAAGGATAATTGTTTGATGTATGCAACCTCCCACCAGGAAAGAAAGAAGCATGAAACATGGTAAGTGAATCTGAGGAGTCCCTCCAAAATCTCAGAGAAGAGGGCACAATCACTTGAGACAAACCCAGAGCTCTTGGCTTCCAAGGGAGCAAGCAATTACTGTGCCTTGCTGCACAGCAGAGTGTACATAGCTGGAAGCACAGCCTGTGGCAGAGCTGCTCAATTACACACTACCAAGATCTTCTGGATAATTTATCTGAGTTCTGCTGGGCAGAGAGCAGTGCTCCAGCTCCAGCTCTGCTGGGCCAGGTACTTGCACGCTGTCTTCACAGCTAAGAATAGCAGTGGCGCACTGCAGCTGCTCCCCAAGGGACCAGGAGAACAGCCAGAAAGACAGGATCTCCCACAGCAAGAAGGACCTGAGTGAGACTGGAAGGCAAGGGTGGGAAGAGATGCACAGCAGGAAACCTATTTGCAATCTCGATCTAATTCCAGGCCTGCCATTTAATTAGTCTGATCAATACAGCCAAGTGTGAGGAGTGTGAAACGTGGTCCTGAGCTGGCTGTGCAAGCACAGAAGGGGAGTCATGCAGCTCCCTGCATACCAGCTTCCCATCACAGCTGCAGTCTGGGGTAATACCCCTGTCTGGCAGCTCAGGTTCTGAAAGGGCATCACTGCAGAAATTAGGAAGAGCAGAACTTCACCTGTCTCACACAGATCTTGTTCTTTGGCTGCTCAATGAGCTGGGAAGTGAGGGTCAGAGTATTGGGAGAACTCTGTCTTGCAAAATGGTGCTTTTCCTGGGGCACGTAATGCCAAAGTAAGACTGAGAGCACTTCACTGAAGGCAGAAGTGCAGCATATACTGTTAGAAAGACCTTCAGGAGATCAGACAGGGATAACCTTCCCTGGAAAGCAAGGAATTTGTAAGGGATGGAGAGCAGCTGTTCAGAGACATCTAC
This sequence comes from Acanthiza pusilla, assembly GCA_036630365.1. NCBI lineage: Eukaryota > Metazoa > Chordata > Aves > Passeriformes > Acanthizidae > Acanthiza > Acanthiza pusilla. The sequence goes on from JAXCHO010000001.1 coordinate 9,360,443, forward strand.
TCTCCATGCCTTTGGAAGATGAAGCGGAGGAAGTCAGTGTGAAGGAGAGCAGGCAGAGTGTTTGGGCCCAGAGTATGGTGCCATGCTGGAAGCACAGTGGGAACAGTGCAGGATGCCAGGGAGAAGCATGGAGGAATACGGCTTCAGTGCATAGTGAAGAGGAAGATGTCACCTCCCTGAGAACACAGCACAGCCAGACAGAAAAAACCGGAGTGTCACACACACTGACAAGAAATTGAGCTAAAGGAGTAAAGAGATCTACAGGCAATGGGCTGGGGCTGAAAGTAAGTAGAGACAGGACTCTGCTAGAAAAAGTAGTGAGTTGCTGAACAGAGGATGAATTTGTGGCCAGACAGAAACACAGGTTTTGGAGAGGCAAGTCTGAATGGCAGGGGAGGGCCTGGGCTACAGTAGGATCTCCAGGTGAAGATGAAAAGAACTGAGCAGAGTTCTGCAGCTCTTGCAAAGGGAGAGTAGTATCTGGAGCCTGCCCAGGACACTGCCCACATGGCAAGCCATGATCCAGGCCACCAGAGACAGCAAATATGTCCCTCTGCCCAATATCATCAACCACACCAGTCAAGTAAGTCTGTGCTAAAGAAGGTGAACAGAAAACTGTTTTCTGCTTTGGGCGTGTGGCCTCAGCTTCCAGCTGCTGGTCACCTTCCGTGGTTGTCAGCTAAGATCAGACTGATCTTACACCACCTCTTGGAGGTGGATCAAGTCATCTCTTGAATCCTGCCATGGACGGGCTGATAAAACACTGTGTATCTTCCACAAGACTGATTCAGTGACTCTCTAGTCCTCCAGCCCTTCCTGGGGTCCCCAACCCTATCAAGCAGCTGTGCAAGCTTACTAAGACTTCATATAACCCAACAACACTGGGGTTTAGGAGATCAAGGCAGTCAATTCCATGTCTTGCCTCCAGGCAGTAGAACAAACACTTGTTGATTAATTTAATAAACTGACTGACTCAACAAGTCTAGGTAATTTCTTTCCTGGCCCAGAGATCAGAGTCTGGCCAGCAGAGCTAAGGTATCATGGCAGACCTTCCCCTCTATCCCCAAAGCCTTCTCAAGCGAGGTCCGGAAGAAGTGTCACGATCAACAAGCATCTTGAACAGCCTCAAGAGACAGCAGGGGCAAAGCCTGGGAAGAGACAGCATGGGAAATTTTGTGTTTGCACTGCAACAGCAGCAGAGCTTCTTAAAAGTTGAGCTTGGCTTGAGACCAGATGTCTGGGGTGACTGCACCCCAATGCAATCCAGTCAATGCTAGAGGTGAAATTCTTCCTGTAATTTCTACCCTGAATGCTCCTTGTGAAGTCTTGCTGCAGAGGCCCCAAAAGAGCTTCAGTGAGGCCCTTGGAGCAAGCTGGAGCTGCTGGGACACCAGACCCAGCTCACAGGTCTTTAAGAACAGCATGCCTGCAATACATGACAGCCATGCCAGAGGCTGGCTAGCAGTGAGGGCAGCTTGGAGTCTTGGGAATAAGCTGGACAATGATAGGAAAGCTGACATGGTGAGAGGAGATGAGATACAGCCAGTCTTCAAGTCGCTCTCTCTGCCACAGACATCTAATGGCAGACAGAAAAAGAATCAAAGTGAGCTTCACACACCCACCTCTTCAGGTCCATGAGTGGGAAGAAACTCCCTCAAAAGTGCAAGATTAACTAAATTAGATTAGCAAAACAGAGATGAGCTGCAAGCTGTTCCTTCACACAAGAAGGGACCTCTCGCAGGCCATAAACTGGCAGCTCCTAGCCTGGAATGGTTCCTTTTAATTAGGTCAGTGCTTCCCATGCAACATGCTGCACAAGACAGAGCATTTCAGAGCACATGGACACTCACTTGCCTGCCAGCGAAGAGCCAATACCGAAGGGAGAGCAACAGTCAGGGATCCTTCCCTTTCTTAATACGTAACTGAGATGAGAGCCAAGTGCCAACAGCTAGGCTCCCATCCTGCCCTGCTGCCCCCACTCACCTGACGTATTTCCACACACCTAGGATTATTTGGGAAGCAGCTCATTTGCCAGCATATGCTCTGTGCTTCAAACCGAAGCATTAAGTAGGTTCTGGTATGTACAGGCAGACTGTGGCAACCCGGAGTAAAGGGCAGCCCTTCCCACCTTTGCGTGGGAAATGTTGGCAAGGAGCATGGCATTCTGCCAAGAACTGGGAGCCCTGGCTGAATCCCAGGTAGTTATCTACAGGCTGGGATAGTGCCGAGCAGCCCGTTCCCTGCGAGCACCATTCTGATTACAGCACAGTCATGTGCCAGCCAGCAAGCCCATTTTGTGGCATGGTCGTGCAGTAATTCCTGAAAACATTGCTGTAAACAATTCCTCTCCTGCTGTGGTCACTACCCCAAGCTGTCAGATCGCAGATAAACCTTCCGAGCAAAGTGGCTGTAAGGAGCAAGACACACAGCGCACACAGTCTTCTCACTACCAACAAAACACCCAAAACCAAGGGGCAGCAGCTTCTCTGTCCCACTCTGCTCTCACTGTGCTCCCTCCAGACCCACAGTTGAGCCACCTGCAGCCCTTAAGTAAAGGAGTTCTCTGGAACTGCTGGTCAAAGCAGATCCTCTGCTTTTTAACTCCTCCAGACCTCAACTCTCTAGATCACAGTACTTTGGGTTTTGTTTAATTGACTTAGCAAAAGCACATTCAACCGAAGATTATCCAGCTGCTAATCCACATTAGTGCTATGTACACACACACTAAATCCCTGACACAGATACAGAATTTTTCTGCAGTGTCATGGGACACTTAGACTGCTAGTGTCAAATGCAAACACAGGAAAAGGTTTGCAAACTGCAACCTCCTTGCACAGAGGGGGTTCAGTTTGAGGCACATTAACGGCCGTACTCAGAGCTCTCTGTAGAACAAGGAGCACCTTGTCCTACTCTGGAAATAGTCTATGCAGTATCTTCCTGTGTGTTTATCCTCCACAGATGTGATCTTATCACGCTGGAATAAGCTAGAAAGATGGATAGGAATTGCCTTTGTACTGCTTTGCCGAACAAGAACCATCCTGGGATTTACAGGTACCCAGGACCTCTGGATCACAAGATGGGCTGGTAATGTGACAGCAGCAGCCTGTTGATATTGCCTGGCCAGGAGAGGGACTTGGCTCCCAATGTCTGACTGGGCATTTGTGTCCCCTTCTTTTAGGACAGCCCAGTTCCCCTCCCAGGCCCTGCTCATGTCTCCTGCTGACTTGCCTTCCTGTTCCCTCCAGAGCTCCCCTGCCTGCCAGCACCTGGACTGGGCTGTTGACCTGAACTACCTGAAGGATACCTGCTGGCATTTTACAAGCAACCATTTTAACCACTGCAGCAGCAGTTGAGGAAAGTGTTTTGTTGCTATGGCCACACAAACAGAGGATTAGAAAGTCAAGTACAGTGGTTTCTTCATCTCAAGAGCCTTGGGTGTTGACCTGCCAGCAGCACTGCAGCAATAAAGGTATATTTGGCATCCTGATCAGGCTCTGTGCTCCTGTTTTTCCATCTTAGTACCACAATTTTTCAGGCCGTGAAGAGACAGAATTTACCTCTTCCTTCCATCACAGATAAAGTCCTCTAGCCAAAATGGGACTCACTGTTTCCTTCAGGGTAGAAAATGGTGGCTGAAGGTACTCTGCTATCCACCAGACAAATTCAGACTATGATAGGGAGACCAAAGCCAAGTGGAATGACAGAACCCCTTTCTGGAGAAAACATACCATGCTTAGAACCCAGAAATTGCAACACAAGTCAGTGTCTGATGAGGCAACCCTAACCCTCGCTATGGTACTCTTGTGCCTACTCTTGTTTCTCCTCTTTGCTCTTGCAGAGCAGTCTGGCTGAAGCATTACAGGCTGCTTCTTCCTGAGCACTGCTGCAAGCTTGCTACCAGCAAGCACTGAACAGCCTGCCCTTGGGAATGGCATGGGACCACACACAGGAGTTGTGGCACTACTGTTGTGAACAAAGCAGCTCCCAAGACAAGATGTTTTCTTTCCAGTATTTTCTTCTCTTCTTGGGAGATTCTTTTCATCTTACAGAGAATGCAGAGGTGGGCCACAGCAACAACTCAAATCCCTCCTATTGATGTCCTTCCCTGGGGAGAACAGTTAGCATCATTTATGAAAACTGTCAGACACTGGGGCTTTTCTCTGGAATTGAGAGAAACTTGTTAAGAAAGTCTTATAAATTTTCAATACATTACTTGTTTGTAATTTTATTCTCCATATGATGAGAGAGTACTCAGATTTGGCTGGTGGCTGTTTCAGATACACTAGAAAAAGACTCATCAGAAAACCTGCAGAGACTACACAAGCATTTGACGCTGTTAACAGCAACCTCTTATCTCAGAGTCTCTATTTCATGTTGCCCTAAACGCATGGTGTTTGCTCCACAGGCTCTGTTCTTTCTTCCCTAGCCCAGCTCACTGTTCAACTCTGCCCTATCGCAGTGCCAGACTCCAGAAGGGTGCCTTTGCTATGGGGTGAGCTTAGGCTCAGGTCCAGGGTCCCCATTCCCCAGCAGGAACACACAGCCTTCCAGGAGGAATCCTTCGTGCCAGCACAGCACTCGCAGCTTGCTCCCAGCAGATTCCTACCTCTGCTTGCCACCAGCACCCAGTTTTTTCCAACCTGCATCATCAGGAGGGTCAGCAGGTGAAAAGGGGGACAGGATAGATGTTGAGTGAGGTCTGCTTGCTTTGAAAAGCTTCCTTCCCCAAACACCACAGCCATTTCAAACCCCGCTGGATGTGTTAAGACAGAGAAAGTGCTGTGAGCTGCAAGCATGCAGGATGCAGAGATGCCAGAGCTCAGAGTTGAGGCATGCGCTGAGGACAGGCAGAACAGACAGCTGGCTGTTATCAGTACAGTTCCTCGCTCCTCTGGGGGCTGAGGCAGGAGTGTCTGTGCTTAATGGCCAGCACTTCAGACAAGGTCAGACTAGAGAGGAACAGGCCTCCTGAGGTTTGTCTGTAGATATAAGTATAGGTGCTCCAGTGTTTCCAGAGCCACACAAATGCTGCCCTGCACTCCCTTTACCAGACACTCATTTTGCTGAGAAATGCTCTGCTCTGTCCCATCTCACCTGGATCTGGGCACTTCTAGTGGGCTGCTTCCAATCCTCAGGAAATTATCAGAATGGGTTGATGAGGAGGAGCTGGAGGACTTGACTTCAACCATCCCTGTGGAAGGCAGCCTGTCTTCAGACTGCTGTGCCCTACTCCAGAGCACAGCTTGTGGCGACGATGCACAGCTCTTCCTCCTGTGGGATAGAGGACATAGGTGAAAAAGCTGCCTTTTCTATGTACTCCAGCTAAGAAGCCTTTCCACCACAGGCTGGATTTTACCCCAGCAGTTACAAGCTCTTGTTTCCACTGAACCCGCCCTCCTCCCTCCCAAGGAACCGTGAGTCACGGGTAACCGCTCAGCGAGGGGGGTACACTGAGCTCAGCCCATCTTAGCCCATTCTTTTATAGATCACCATCCACGTGACCTGGAAATCAGAGACGGGAGAATGCATCAGCCCACACACACACAGTGATTGCTTTGTTTAGTCTAGCAGCAAAAATGCCTCGAGCAAGGGGCCTCCCAGCGGGGAAAGACCATTTCAATCTGCTCCAACTCCACAGCTCGTATCAGCCCAGGTGGGCGTTCGTGCGCACCGAGGGCAACAGGGACACGCCACCATTTTCCCTTTTAGCAATTCCCTTTGGGCACCACTGACCGCACTTCTGACCATGTGCTTACAGCTCACAGTCACTCCAGATGTAGGTACGCTTCAGTTCTCTCTCTGTCTATTGTGACAGCCCAAAGAGCTCTTCCTTCTTTCCTAGCCAGCACATTCAGACTCAGTCATGTTTCACTGTCCATTGCTGCATCAGGCCTTAGCTCACAGTACCATCCAACTATATGCTAAACAAGCACCCATTTGGGACTAATTCGCATCACTTCTGCTCCATGTTCAGAAGATTTTCTTTCTTATGTCACTTGTTTGGTTTTGTTTTTTTCCCTGGAAGAGTCCCAAAAATTTTTCCCCTTCCAAGGCCACACTGAATTGGACAAAGACCTCCCCACGTACAAAAGTAAAAAAGGAAAGTTCTAAAACAAACAAGGAAAAAATATGCTCTTCCTAAAACATGGAAGGTCATCTCAGCTTTGAGATCTCAAGCACTGTCAGCAAGAGCAGCTAAAGACAGGCTCATTGTACAGTGGAAAGCGCGATATCCTCTCTTCATTTTTTGAAGGTTGTCCACCCTCAAACATCACACCACAGCCTCTCTTGAGCATTATTCATCTCATGTTATCATAGCTGCCAACATCTCCAAGCACAGCCTGCAGAAAAAGGTTTGAACAGCTAAAAATCAAATGCCTCTCCCTGCACAGAGACCGTGAGGCCACCTGTTTTCAGGGCAACACAACAAAATACATGCCCTCCTCTCCCTACTCATGCTCTGCACAGCCCAGCTCATCCAGCTTGTAGCAAGCTCTATGTATTCTCCAGACCACAGAGCCACAACAGCCTGCAGGAAAACATCCGTGACCAGTCCCCTCACTGAGCATTCAGGGCAAGGCCTGCAACCTTCCCCTTTCTCAAGCTCATGCCCCCAGCACAGCCCAGACCATCCTCATGGAGTAGCTGCTAGCCTCAACACAGCCTGATGTGTCCCACAGAAATAAAAGCAAACCACAGCTACGAAACACATGGCAAAATCAAGCCCTGATCCACATGAGTGCACCTGATCTCTTCCAGCAAGCTCTGGTCACTTCACATCTTGTGAAAATCAGAGGTTCTGTGCAGCAGAATCAAGTCTGTATGTCCTGAGCACACAGAGCAACATAAAGGCTTCCAGCTCACTACCCTGCAGCCCTGCAAGTGGAAAAGTTGTTCTCTACTTGCTGCAGTCGTTTTGATGTGGATAGGTAGGCTCTGTGTGTTAGAGGACTCTGTGTTGCTCACTTGGCAAACAGTTTGGGACTCTCCATCTCCATTTTGTGATTCTGCAGGAATATTCTCCTTCTCCTCCTCAGCACTTTAAACTGAATATACAATGTACTTTAAAAGGCTGCTGCCACTAGCGTGGCTGCAAGCTCCGTCCCAGAGGACTTCCAATGCCTCCAGCACAACCCAGATTTAATTTAAAATAATTGCAATATAAAATAGTGTCTTCACATGTGCTGAGGGAGAGGAGAGAAAAATTAAACTGAGAGGGGCAACCCTACAGCAAGGCTCTGAAATCCCCAAACAGCACCAGAAACTCCACGAGCAAGTACAACGCCTGTCCCAGAGCAGCAGAGTTGACAGACACCTTCCCCACTTCCAGACAGGCACCTGCATCCCCAGGCAAGTCCTATGTGACCCTCTGCCAAGAGGCAGCACTGAAAATTCTGTACACCTCAAAGTGTCTCTAAGCAGTGCTGCAGGCAGGAACCTGCTTTCAGCTCACATGTCTCATGCTGGTAGAGCGGCTAAAATTTAGAGGGGATTCTTGGCCACCCAGCCCACCTCCCTAACTGCAGACACTCCCCCTGTATAATGTTTCATAAACTCTAAGTTTCATTTTAGGGCAGCTAAACCATCTCCACTTTTCCCTGTGGAGGCTGCTGTCAAATGTAATTTTTCTGGTAGTTTGGAATCATCTTTTAGAAGTAATGAAATCCTTTGTGGATGAAGTTTAACAGTGAAACTGGTGAAAATGAAACAAAGCTGCTTTACTCTCATCTATGCACAAACTTAGGACCATCCCTGCAGAAGCCTGACAGCTTTTTAACGTGGGGTGGCCTCCAATTTTTGGTGCAGAAGCTCTGTAATATAAATTGAAGCAAAGCTTATGACAGCCAAATTCCTCCCCCCACTGTAAGGAATCCATGCTACAGAGAGCAGACCTGGAGGGCAAGACACTTCAGAAATAGTTCTTCCATCAGGCTCAGAGCCTGCCCCCTTTGTTCAGCCCACCGAGTGGTTATCTCCTCACCATGCTGCTTGAGCCTGTGCTCCTGCTGGCATCAGCTCCACTGCTTCATACGTAAAGCTCCCAGCTGCTCCAGGGGAACTCTCCATCCCCAGGGAGAAGTCACTGCTCAGGCTTGTGGTGCTGCCTCGGTCTTTCTGCTCTAGAGAAAAGAAAACAGAGCTACCTGAAGACCAACTTAGTCTCACTTTCTCTCCCTTTAAGCAATACACTTCCCTGTGCCCTGTGCTCCTGTGAGGCCCCAAAGGCAGCACACCCATTTGGGGTCATCCTGAAGCTGGGAACCCAAGCCCACAAGCAATGAACAATTACCAGCACCCAGGGGCACTAATGCTTGGCAGAAGCACTCACTGAGCATGCAGATCTCTTCCAGGGTGAAGCCAGGTGGCAAACTCTTCCTTCTGGGGAAGGAAAGACAAAGTTACCTCAGGCACACTTCGGGGCTGTGTGGCAGCTGGTCATAGCCACCTCTCTGTCACACACAGCAGATCAGAGCAGTGGGGAATTAGCTTTGCAGGGGCAGAGGGGAGGGGATGGGCCAGTGTGCACTGTCTGACTCCGAACAGTCCCAACCCAAACCCCCTATGCTTTGAGAAGGTGGCATCAGGCAACACTGCACATAATGTGCTTATACAGAGCATCCAGGGTGGGCTTTGTTTCCTTCTGTCCCTCCTGAAATAACAAGGGGCTTATGCTGGGCAGTCTGTTAACAAACAGCAACCTTTCTGTCCCCAGCAGTGCCTGATGGAGCTTGCTGTGCAGCCTGCATGAGCCAGAGCACATGTCTCTGGATTCATCCGTGCTAAAGCAGCCACGGACAGTCACTAAGCAGAGATCACATTTCAGCATGGACAGTTTTTCAGAGCACAACGTGGCACCTCACAAGCCTCGGCCCCGTTTTGCAGCCTTCAGAGTGCAGAATAAATTAAAGAAAACTGGGCCAGGACACCAGGGCTTCCATCTCCCCAAAGAAGAAGCACTAACAAGCTCCCTGGCTCTGTAGCCCATGCAGCAGCAAGCACAGGCTCCTTACCTCTGTGACTTCAGAGCAGAGAACTCCTCAGAGGTGATGTGCTTCAGAAAATTGAAGCAGAAAAAGAAAATCTGAGCAAAGGGAAAGAGAAGAGCGGTTCAGGAATGAACCCGAGGCTCCACGCAGCCTCTTATCTTGGTGAGGAGGTGATGGCAGGAAGGAGATAGCAAAAAATCTGCAGCTACCAGCCTCCAATGTGCCATGGGCTGCCACCATCCCATCCTGGGCCTTCTCTTCCACATTAAACTGCCCCTCTGCTCCCTGCCACAGGGAGGCCCAGAAAGGATGGGGAATACAAGTCTCCTTATCAACATCTTCCACACACGCTGCAAGCCCATGGCAGGTACTTATGCCATCGGTGCAGAATGGAACAGAGACAGCAGCAGCTGCTTCTACACCCAGGCAAGCAGCAAACCCAGCAAGACTTGCAGGGTGAGAGAGCCACCTGCTCCACCTCGGCAGCAGACCTGTACCACACCTGGAAGCACGAGGTACCTGCAGCATTTGTGGCCCCAAGCTCGTGCCCTGCCATGCTCTAGTCTGCTCTGCATCATTTCCCCTGCTGTGCCTCTGCCACCCCACCCACCCATGCAGAGCTGTGCCCTTCTCTCGGGAGAAGTGGAGAGCAGGGAGTGCCAGACACAGCCAGGTATCCTATCCCCTGCTGCAGCTCCTGACTCCACCCATGACCAAGCAGAAACCAGAGCAGAGCTGCCAGGCTTGAGCGAGCAGAACTCCAGGAAAGGAATGAATAGGAGGAATAATACTAATACAGGGATTCTGTACCCCTGAAAGGTGGAAAACAGGCCAGGGTTCTGCCTCTGCTGTTTGAAGGCTGGAGATTCCTTTGTAAGGTGAGAGTTTGGGAAGCAGGGGAATAGCAACAGGGTTAGGCACACTCCCCACCTCTTTCGTATTCAGAAATAATACTGCACTATACTGCAACTATAGTCAGAGCAATTTTTTTTTGCTCTTAAATAGTGAAAGATTTTGAAAAGAATTAGTTCCACTAATTTTAAGTGCATCCCAGGCCCATCTGTGCACCCACAGACACACCCCACCAAATTCACACACTGGAACCAGCACATGCTACTCCATGAGCCTGTGATGACATGCAAGCCACATGCAGCTGCAGCACCCAGGCAGGAGGGCTAGCACTCAGGACAAGCACACAAGACCATCCAGCTCTATTTTCAAGCTCCCATCCATCTCTCTGCTGAGCTGAACAGCAAGTCCTAGCACCCTCTGATGTGGGCCCTGAACACTAATGGCACAGCAAGGAAACTGGCAGGAGTGACACCCCCCAACAAAGCTGTAGCCTGAGAGAGAAGCAGCCCCACAACTTATGCACCACAAAGTAATGGGGCAAGGCTCTTATCTCATATTTCGAGCACCTAAACAATCTTTTTAGAGCCCAGCCACACCACTGATATTACTAGGAGCAAGCAGTGAATACTGCTACCATGAACAAGATCCTGAGAACACAAAGCAGGGCTCAGCCACTACCCCAGACCCAACACTCACCTCTTCTCCTTTACTGAGTCGATCGACTAACATGTGCCTGGAAAGAGAGCAAGGGAAGCTCAGTCACACACTAGAATCAGCAGAAGAGTACAAGCTGTCAAGAATAACCAGATGCCTGAGCCCTCAGGTGAAAAAAAAGGCATCTGCCATTCTTGTCCCAGCTCACTGGGAGCTGCTCAAACATCCACCTTGGGCTGTGAACAAACATCAAAGATGACCCCTCAAGGCTTCTCCCCTGCTGCGCAGGGATACGCGTGCAAGAAAACTTATCATGCCTACCCAAAGAGAAACCAGTCATAGGCCACTGTCAGGTAGAGAATCTCAGATGGATCCAAGGACGTGTGGATCAGCCCATCCTGCAAAGCAAATGAGACAGCCTTCAGGCTGGAGCCCTGGGGACTTGGGAATTCATTACCTGCTTCATATCATGGTGAGCCAGGGTGCCCGGCTTCCTCTACCTGCTGTGGTAGCATGTCCGAAGGAACATTAGGAACATTAATGGCTCCACTACCACTTCCTGGTGACAGTCACTCACCCTCCAAGCAATCACCCCAGAAGCAGAGGAGGTCAGCCAGGTACTCACAGCCCATAAGGAGAGGCGCAATAAGGAGATGAAGAGAGGCGTTCGATCCCAGCCTGATATACAGTGCACCAGGAGCCCGCTGTCATCTGTTCCAGGCAGGGGTAGGAAGGAGAAGGAAAAAAAGGATGTTGCAATGAGAGCAATGACTTCTTTGTGGCAAATCTGTAGAGACAAGCTATTCTCTGTCCCCACAGCCCAGGCTCAAGAGCAGAGCTCAGCCAGAACATTCTGTCTTGAATAACAGCAGCCAACAAATTGCTCAGAGTGTCCTGGGCTGTCAGCAGCACCAGCTGATGTGCTCTCCTGGTCTTGACAGCTGCTCAGACACAGAGTCATTAGGTATGAACATCACTTTACTACTCAGGACATATACCTATCCATCTGCAACCCACTATCACAATCTATTCCTACACTGGTGAGAAACCAGCTCCAACTGAACATTTTTTCAGTCTCACTAACCTTCCTGTTGCACACTGAGCAGAGGCACACACAAGGCAGAACCCCTACAACCTCCAGAAAACCTGCAGTGTGTCCCAACACAGCTACTGCAGGAGAGTGTAGCTGGCCATGCTGTCAGAGCCAGACATGGCTGCATCCATCAGTGCTAGGTAGAAAGTCACTGTGCCCAGAGGGAATGGGATGGCACAGAGGGCAACAGACACTCTTCAAAGAGTTGGGGTGTCTGTCATGAAAGGAGGTGGAAGGGGCTCTTACACAGGCATCAAATGAGATCCTGTGTTGGGGAGACAAAATGTAGGTAACCAGCAAAACAAGAGCAAGAGTTAACAAGCAAAGAATCAAATGTTTCTCCTCTTCAAGTTAAAAGTTGTAAAACAATAGGTTAAGTTTTCAGATATCCCTTCATGTTCAGGAAGAAACAGTTTTCAAGGAATCAGCAAGTCCCTCTCTAAGAGTGGAGCTGAGATGAGGGGAGTTCTGAGATGGTAGGACCATCACCCTGTTTTGAAAAGAGAGAAGTAAAGCTCTCTATAAAGTAACCTCTGTTTTGGGAGTTGATCCACAGTGGCACTAATACCATCAGCTGCTGTTCCAGGGACAGTGACTGCTCCAGTTACACTGCTGGGAGCAAGGAGCTGGCCTTACCATCACTATTGATAATGGAGATCAGCAGCTTCAGGTAGTTCTGTGTCTGTTGTACGAGGTCCCAGCTCTGCAGAAAGAGAAATGTTGCTGGTAAGGGTCTGTCCACAGCAAAAGGTTGCTCTTCAGTCCAGAGCTGCTCTATCCAGAACAGCAGCAAAGCAGAAATAACCACGTGGCCATTCTTCAAAGTGACAGACTTCCCTTTTGTATCAATCCCCCCATCCTCTGCCAAAGGCACGCTGGGACAAGATACCAGGCAGGCAAATATAACAATAAAAGGCCATCTCTGCTGTCTTCCCAGCTGGTACAGGACCTGCTTGCTGCAGCCCCAAAGCTCCAAGCAGCCCATGCTCTGAGAGGCAGCAAACACCTGCAGAGCACTGACCCAGTTCAGCACACGTGCACTTTACCAAGTGGCTGAGCCACGTTCCAGCCGTGTGTGCAACGCCAGCAGCATGATGGGATGTGCAGGCCAAGGCCAGCAGCCTGGTCCCACAACCCAAGCACTTTGTTCAAAACTCCGTGACCCTTGAAAATGTCCCCAGCAGGCTGCTGACAGAGGGCTCACCCTCACCCACTGCTCCAGACAGGCACTGGACTTCTGCTGTAACCCCCAAGTAGCAGCAGAACTACAGAAGGGCTCTGAACTCAGAAAACTCTAGCACGACAAGACACACAGGTGGAAAACATCAGAACAAGACCAAGCTTGTCACTTGACCACCGTGCCACAAGAAGGTGCAGGGAATTCCAGTGGTTTGATCAGAAGCAAAACTAGCTCAAGGAAAATAGGATAGCACTGGCAAGGAAAGAGCAAAGAGTGGGACACATTTCATGGCAGAAGTATTAGTTGTATAAATGACATTTGATCACCAGCAACAGAACCCTCCCTGTGTGCCTGTATGTGTGCACATCTGTGTGCAACCACACTGAAGACCAGCATCAGACAGACAACATATTGCTCTGCTGTGAAGCCTGCACAGCCACAAAAGAGTACGGAAATGGGGAACACAGTCAGCCTCCAGCAGAAAAACACATAATTACAAAATCTTTTATCTGCCCAATTCAATCCGTCTTCTGCTTACTTCAGAAGGCATCATCTAATTATCCAGTTTGATCTCTCTATACCACAAATGAGAAAGTTTTCTTCAGTTGCCCCAAGTACAGCCTGAAGCTTGCACTTGGCAACATCTTTGCCCAGAGAAGCATCTCAAATAGGGGTGACAGCTCATTACTCCTTTGGCAGCATGTTCCAGCAGATTATGCTCAAAAATAACATGCAAGACTGCTTTTCCTTATCTGAAGGACTGATTTCAGATGCAGATATTCCTTCCTGTGCAGCTCTTCTTCCCCAGATTGAAGAGTGCTTTAGAATTAGTATTTTCTCCCTACAAATGTACTTACACATTAATCAAGTCAACCCTCCATCACCTTAGTGATTAGCTAAACAGACTGAGAACTTCAGCTTTGAGTGAAGCATGTTCTCCAGTCCTCAAATAATTTCTGCATCTATTTATTACACCCTCTTCAATTTTTAATATCCTTTTTAAAATACTGGCTGCTCAGTATTCTAGTGAAGAGTGCTTCTACCATATATGAGCTGTAGTTCTATTAGTTCTGCTTCTACTTTTCAGTGATTCTGCTTATGCTGGCACTTAAACAGTATTTACATCACTGACAACAAACACTGGCCCAGCACAGGGAGCTCTGCTGGTTCTGTGGTGCTTCCAGCCACAGAGCACAGTAATGTGACATGCTCCAGCACAGTCAATCCCCACAAAACCTGGTAGATCCACCGATGTGTGAAATGGAGCACACCAATCAGTAGCATAAAGTGATACACCCTGGTGTGCACAAAGGTAAACTCTGAAGCTTGGGAAAACAGAAGAGTTCAATTACCATTTACCATGCTGTCACAGTAATAAGGAGTGGAGACCTGACATGGTCAGTTATGAGTCTTTACTCCTCTCTCACAGGAAGGCACCACGAAAAAGTTGCCCAGTCCCTTGGCTCTGCTCCCAGAGGAGAAAGCTGACCTATCTCAAGACTCCCCACAGCCACAGAAGTCTGCCCAGGGCAGGCCGATGTCAAGCTGAGACTAAGAACAGGTAATACTGCTTTCTGTTTCCTGTCTTGTTCCTTACCTTTGTTAGCAACCTATCTCCCTAATGGATTGCAAATTTTTGAAAGCTACAGAAAAAGATTTGACTTTACAGTCAGCTGCCTTAGGGCAGAGCAAGCCATGGAGCTTTTGGGTACAGGATTTCGTCTGCTGTTCTGAACAGCCAAGCAGCCTCGCCCCCACTGGGATGGTATGAAGTGAGCCAGATTACGGCAATAGGAGCAAGTCAGATTTCAAATCTTTCCCGATCCTTCCTGAATACATCTCTGACCTCCCACAGAGACATCCACTTTGCTCACCTGGTACTCGCTCCAATCAATATTCAGAGATTGGGTCAGAGAGACTGGGATACTTAATGGAGCATCTACATAGTCCTGTAAAAAACCCAAACACAGCTGGTCAGAGAAAAGTCATGACTTTGAAGGGACTGAGTTCCAGAAAAAAAAAAGACAACAAATGCCAAATGGTGCATTAGAAGAAAACATTTCAGCAAAGCATCTTTGGATGCAAAAACCTGAGGAGCTAAGAATTAACTCAGACTCTTGGAAGGACTAATGGATAAGAGGAGCTTTTATGTGCTCCCACAGTGAAAGTTGGGCGTATTAATCTCTGAATTTCTGCAGGGCTGCCCCACTCAACCATCTCCCTCAGCAGGAGACAGAATATGAATAAAGAACTGAGAACAGAGGCTATTAATGAGATCAGAATTCAAAACTGGGAGCAACTCATACCTTCCATGAGAGGTCAAGCATCCTAGACTTCAGAATAATGATTTATTTATTTTACATATGAATTTTACAATTAATAATTTAGCACATTTCCTGTCTGTTTTGTTTGTCCTGTTGATTTCCTCCCTGTGATCAGAAATAGGCACATGACATATACACCATCACTAAGGAACTGGGAGGCAAGACTTCAACCCAGTAAAATACACAGCTCTCCATTTTATAACATCCATGTACCTGCTTCCAGTTAAATATGAGACCTTCAGCTGTATAATCCCGGTCTTTGTAGTCCTTAAAAAATTCACAGCCTGCAAGAAAAAGAGATAATGAACAACGATTCAGCTAACTGGTATCTAACAAGTCAAGCACCCTGTGGGACTGGAAGTACTGGCAGCCCCAGGCTCCAGAAATCCAAACCAATCAAAACTGCTGCCTGTGGGAAGAGAAAAGCAGTAATCCTCAGTACAGTGTGCAGCACAGCCTCCAGCAACAACAGCCCAGGGCACTTAGCAGTAAAGACACTCAAACAGCAAAGGGCAAACTCCAAACACAGCAAATGGGGAGCTTGACGGTCTGATTTAACTTTTTCCCAAACAAGAGGTTTCACCAAGAAGCTATGCTTTGCAGGGGCACAGACTTTTGCACAGACCTAAGGCATCAGCTTGACATGCTGAGTGAGAAGGAACCACCAAAAGAAGGTGTTGGCAGAGCCCGGGGAAAGCCAACTTTCACAGGGCATCTGCTGCAGGTAACAAGAAAGGGCTCTGTAAGAGGTCGCTGTGATCTCCCTCACATTTAAGTCTTCTCTTTCAAACATGGCATTTACCCCATCTAAAGGAAGGTACCCCTTCCAAGCTTCCCCCAAGCCCTCCCCTCCTGAAGTGTGTCCTTTGGCTTGGCTCTTCTCAAACAACTATTTGAAGTCTCTGCTGCAAGCCGCAGTCACTTAGTCACAGCTGAGCAGCACCATTAGCACTGCGGCTGCCTGCAGGCTACACAGAACACCTCTCCCAAAGTGCTGTGTACACCTCAGCAGGGCCACAGTGCCACACCACACAGACACCTCTGTGCCAGGCACAGAACACAGATAGAGATTCCCACCCTGCAAGTCACAACTAACTCCAATGGCAAAAAAAACCCAGAAAAAGAATCTCTGTCCAAGGATGGGACTAATCCTCAAATACGCAGTCAGGACACAATCTGTCAGTTGAGATTTAACTCCAATTAAACAACGACTTCATGCAAAGAATGGGGGATTATGGCATAAGTGTTGGCATCCACAAACACCAAAAGTTTCTACAGATACCCCATTTTAACTCAAGTCTTTCTCTCCAGACAGTTCTTACTCTTTGCTTGGCACAATCTGTCCAGATGGCTGGCCCCAAAGAGTGGTGGCAAAAAGAGTTAAATCCAGTTGGTGTCTGGTCACCACTGGTGTTCCTCAGGATTGAGTACTGGGGCCAGGCCTGTTTAATATCTTTACTGATGATCTGGATGAGGGGATCAAGTGCACCCTCAGCAAGGAGTCGAGTCACCAGCCCTGGAGGTATTTAAAAGACAGGTATATGTGGCACTTGGGGACATGGTTTAGTGGGGGGACTGGGCAGTGCTGAGTTAATGATGGGACTCGATGAATTTAAAGGTCTTTTCCAACTCAAACAATTCTGTGACTCTTTTTGGACACTGCCTTGCTCACCTAAGGCGACAGGATCTCAGAATAACTTCAGAGGCAAATTACAAAACAGAAATCCTTTCAATGCAACCCTGGAAACATCAATAAAAATGTATCACGGCATTTGGCCAGTCACTAGAGGGGTTGCTGATTCTTAGATGTGCACGCCTTAGATTTAACAGAATGACAACATTCCCCCACGGATCAGCACTGCTGAAATCAGGCAACATCTGCAGGGAGTATTTCCAGTTTTAAGGTCTACCTCTAGCGTGGCAGTGAAGAGCTGCTGAAAGAAAGCAGCTGTCCCGGAGGGCAGAAAAGGAAGGACCGTCACTGAATATTGCTTACCATATGCAGATCCCCAAACAGAAATAACCCTGCAGCTTAACTCTACAGAATCACTTCTTCATTCCTCACAGCCCTACAGAAGACCTGTGTACAGGTTCTGTCACGTTCCAAGGCTGGTGACATGTGCAGCAGCAACATATATCTGTGCTATGTACTACAGAAAACAGTAATACTCTTATTTCTGTACACTGTGGCAACCTGCAGTTGAAAAATCTATAGAAATCTTCATGCAGCTTCTCTGAATTGTCACTAATTTCTGTATGAAAGGAAATACACCTTTTGAAACTGTTTAAGGGCAACAACTAGCAATCAAGGAAGAGTCCGGGTCTGGATTGTCCACAACAATTTTGTTGGGTTTTGTTTTTTTTCTCCCCTCGCTTTCTTTGTGCACAAGGGAGAAAGAAGAGACTGCAGACAGACCTCAAGCACAGCAGCCTCGTATCTGATCCTGTCGCCAAGCCTGACATCAGCAGGCAGGCAGGAATATTCAGTTCATCTGTAAGAGTGCAAGTGACCCAGCAGTGGTTGCTAGGCACAGGGATGGATTTAGCCAGGGAGACAGGCTGCAATGGACTGCCTCTGTCGTACACTGCAGGCTCAGGTGAACTGCTCTGCAAGCACTGAGGATTTCTTACAGCGGAGCTCTGCAACACTAGACTAGAAATTACCCTTAAGAATTGGGTTTTTACATAACACAGAACAAGATATATATTTTGCATCAAGTAGTAGTTTGGAGTTGCAGAGATGTCAAAGGCCATCTTAACCAGCTCCACCCCTGGGACTTTTCCTCTGTGCGTGAATTAATAAGGACGGCTGAGAAATTATTTTGCCACCTCAAAGAGTGCCTAATGCTGACTCACACTGCCAGAGCATCCAGGTTCATTGCACTGTTCCCAGTTTAAAAGATTTTCTCTCCAGAGGGAGCATAAGAAACATCCAGCAAGTCACAGTGATTTACATACACACACACACAGTTATTTCCCAGTTCCCAGAAACGGATTGTCACCTGTCCCTTGGGAGTCCCTCTGGACATCATTCCTGTACCTGGATATGGGATGGAGAGAAGCGTGAAATCAGCGTAACGTTGAGCTTTGTCCACCTTCTCAGAAGACGTCACACTGCACAGGACAAGAGGACAACAGCAGTTATTTGCAGAGTGTTTTTCACTCAAGACAAAAAACCACCCAAAAAACTATCTGTTGCATCTCCCTGCACTGTGATTTGACTGAGTAGTGAGCAGGGGCAAAACTTACTCAACACATCCAGATAAATAGGTACAGTCTAAAATCACTAAAGCTTTTCTCTGAGACAAGTAGGAGAAACATCTCTCTCTGCTCCTATACACAAGCAGAGGGGCTCTTTTGCTCTCCCTCTTCTGAAGGGATGACTGTCTCACTATAAGCTCTTCAGAGAAAAACCCACTCAGACTGCAGAAGACAGATGAAAGCAGCTATGTTGGCCTTTGATACAGCTTTCTGTGGTCTAAAACCTTGGGGTTCTCTTTACAGCATCAGCTAACCTATCCTGCTGTCGAACTCTTCTAGGAACTGCTCCCAGGATGCTGAGTGCATGTCTGACAGCAATTCACATGTAATGGGGCTACACTAGCTGCAAACTGAACCTTGCACAAAAACAAATGAACCCAGACTCACTTCAAGCCAAATTTCACCTTC
The DNA here is from genome assembly GCA_036630365.1 of Acanthiza pusilla. Classification (NCBI taxonomy): domain Eukaryota; kingdom Metazoa; phylum Chordata; class Aves; order Passeriformes; family Acanthizidae; genus Acanthiza; species Acanthiza pusilla. Next base: position 9,379,202 of record JAXCHO010000001.1, read on the forward strand.
TTGTTTTCCACCATCAGGTCACAGATATATCGGACAGAGAGGTATCGAAGCAGCTTGATGTCATGCCCTCTGACCTTGTCAAACAGCTGGGAATCTGCATTTCTGCAAGACAAAATGAGGCAAAGAAAGCTGAGCATGGAAGACTGATCATGTTGAGTCTGATTCTTTGCACAATACTGCCACAACTCTTCCCTGAACCACTCCCAGCCATAAGCAGCACGGCATGAGCCTTGTCTCCACAGGTGTGAGTCAGGCTCTGCAAAGAACTGACACTGCAAACTTTGTGCTTATGGCTCCTTCCCACATCTCACTCCATTCTGCAACGAACACATTAGATACAACACGGTTTCTGCAGCCTGGAGATGTACTTTTTGATGGAGTAAACACATCCGTGCCTTTCAACCACCTTTTAAAATGGCTCTACATATTCCTGCCTCCAGCCCTTCCCTCCAGCAATAGGTTAGCAGGCTTCAGCTACACTGGGTTCAGCAAGGAAAGTAAGACCCTGAGCTTGGTGATGTGTCTCAAGCCTGTGCCCAAAACCCAGACTACAAAAGTGTGGAACTGAGTGGCTGAGCCAGTCAGCTTATGTCCAAACTCCCTTCTCCCCATCCCAGTGATGCATACAAACCTAAGTGCAGAGTCCTCCTCAGAAATGTCTTCTGCATCTGCCCAAGCATCATCAGAACCTCCTGCAAGAAAGGCATTAAGAACTGAAGCTTGAGAAGTAAACCAATTCTATCCCCAATCTGACAAGATATGTACATACGCAAAAAGGTCATGGTTTGGTGACTTCTTTTTACACCTAAATGCTCTCAGTAGTTCCCCACATTTCCTCTTCCTGAAAAGCCTTGTATTCTAATGTAGCCCACTCTTTCCTTGCCAATGCAAAGTTCCTGGGCAGGTCAAACCTATCACTGACAGCCAGAAGACACCCCAAAAGTGGTATGCAGTGCTTGTTAAGCCAAGCTTCAGCTCCCACACTACAGACATCCACTACTCCACTAAAGAGCTTTCCCTGGAGTCCAGTATACCCCACCATTAGCAGGATTTGATTCCCAATGATTAGTCAGGCAACAACACGTTCTAATCCTCTTTCTTCCATTATTCCCCTCCCCAATGTTTGGGAATTAGTACCCTGAATCCTTTGGGATGCCTTTCTTTGCCTACATGTTTCCTGTAACTCACTCAGTTCTTTTGTCACTGGTTCTTATGAGCTGTGGCACTGTCCCATAGCACGGTGCTTGGAAATGGGCCACCAGGTTTCAGTCTTTGCTCTGTCATGCTGAGCCTGATACAAGCAGCCCGTGCCAGAGCTCTCACTGGTCTTGGGAAGAGCTTGGCCTCGCGTGTAGGTGTGTCCCAGCACTGACCATCCTTACCAGGCAGACAGTGACAAATGGCTCCTTACTCACCTGAGAAGATATAGTTGTAGCCAGTGCGCCCGTAGAGCTCTCCCCAGCCGGCCAGAGTTGCTGATCTGCAAATATGCTGGAGGAAGATTTTTTTATTAATCACACAGGCTCCAGGAGTCTTTCCCTCATCAGGCCCTATTTGCTGTCAGGTTACATAGAAAAGGTTGGTACCTACAGCTATCACCTCTCAGCAGTCTGCCCTGCAACCCTGGTCCAGATTGAGTTCTCCAAACACAGCAAACTCCCAAGTGCCTTTAAATGTAGCTGGTATTTAAATCATATTTTCATTTCCAGTTCTCCAATGCACTAATGCAGTCAGTTCCTGCCAAGTTAGCAACACATGCTCTGTTAATACCCTGCTTGAGCCTTATTTCCACATTCCTCTGGATGAGATTATGGATGGTCCCAAGACGACTCTGGGCAGTTCACTCCTGCAGAAGAAGGTCAGCAGATGCAGCCCATGATGGCTTCAGTCAAGCTAGATTAAAATTTTCACAGGTATGATTTTGCTATTCATACAGTGTTTCTAAATTCAACTAAGAAAACTGAATTAAGCTACTTAAATTCTAAATGAGACTATTCCTACAGGGCTTCAACACAGTTTAAGTAATTCACATAAAAAATGAATCTAATTTCACTTTCTTACAGATCCCCTTGCAGACAAGCCCACACATTCATAAGACCATTTATGCAATCTTGCCTCCCCAGGGAGCAGACAAAGGAAACTTCTCTGGAGAGAGAAAAGTTATTCAAAAGGAACTCACAGTTGGGAAGAGTAAGGGGCAAATAGGGACAATAATTATCTTTCCCCTCTGAAACACCAAATATCTTTAGCACTTCAAAAGGGACATACACAGGGAGAAAAAAAAATGTTAGCTCTTTGGTGCAAGGCTCATGATTTGGTGGGGGAGAACAGCATGAAGCTCCCAACAGACAACTTATGCAGCCTAGGCAGCAAACACTACCTGCTACTACAGGCTGCCTGCTTGTACCTAAGCACAGATTTTTACAGCACTTGGAAAATGACAGGTGACTGAAGATGTGACTGCACAGCTCAAACGGCAGGGAGAAAGGTCATTTTCTCAGCACAGACAGGTAACTGATGAAGCTTTACCTTCCCCTTGTACAGAATGACTGGGCAAACAAAGCGTCCTCTACACCTGGCCATCTTACTCCGGTTGATGAGGTCCTGCAGTTTGCCAACCTGCACAGGGCTCTCAAACCTAGTGGGCAGAGAGTCACGTCAGTACACAGAACATCTGCTCATGTATCTTTCAGCAAATCTGCCACACACACCCTGGGCTGCAATCCCAATCCCTTTATCTAGAAGCCAGCTCTGAAGTTAGTAAGCATCAAAACACCTCTTTGAGAATTGCTTCTGCTGCTGTACAACACATCTGGACACTTTTCTGTCTCCTTTTCTTTATTTTGAAAGACCAATGTGCAGTACATGACAGCACCATCAGGAACTGGCAATGTGAGCACCATCAGTAGGGTCTGCTACAGACTAACATGTGGATTACTAGGGAAGGACAGCCAGTGGCTACAAAAATACATGTTCTGCTTTCCTCCTCATCACCTTTCCATCAAAAAACAGCTCAGCACTATCATCACAGTGAATTCACTATCAGAGTGACAGTTTTGCAATAAAAAAGGAAATATAATAAAAAATCAAATCTTGAACACTCCATGAACCTCAAGCACTTGTGTTGCCAGGTAATTAAACAACTGTAAATGAGCTAGTGGGTTGAGCAGGGTACTTAGATTAGTGTCAGCTGCATCTGCATAACTACAAATTGTTTCGTTTTCTTGTTGAAGTTAAAATAGAATTGTGTTTTATGCTGGGAGACATTTTGGAAACAAAATTGCTCCAGTTTGTCCAAGTGCCAGTCTACATTTGATAGGAATCCAAACTGACTTCTGAACTACACGCACCTTCAGGAGGAACTGTCCATGCAGAGAGGACTAGAGTTGCCACAAGGAATTGGAGAAACATCCAGACTGATATATTAGAAACCAGGTGAAGTCTGGAAATACAAAAATGTGTGGCCATGCACCTGGAGATGACTAACAAGAATTTCCAGTTAGCCCTTTCCAGTAGTGGAGAACGGTTTTAGAGCCAGATGAACTGCCTGATCTCTCGATGCTAATAAGTTATCAACGTGGTATATCTGAAAAAGGGGAAAAATAAGATCATGGGAAATTCCCTAGAGAGATGTAGAAGTGCCAGCATTACTGTGCAGAGCACAAGCTCTCAGCTGAGATAAAGCATCTGATTCAAGTGATCCACCCCTGCCTGAAAAGGCACAGGAAGATGAGTAGGATGGCCAAGGGACAGTCTATGCTGTGAGAGAAATCACCAGGGTCTGATGGGAAGAGCAGATGAAGATGAGCAGATGCACAGCAATATGTGCATCAGGGTGAAGGAGAGAACAACGGAGGAAGAGGAGAATTCAAAGGACAACACTGCCCTAAGAACAAATTAGTATCTTTACAATGGAAGTTAAAGAAAGTTGCTAAACTTCAGAATCAGTGAGAGTGTGGAGCAATGTACCAGCAGCTGCCATTCTGGGAAGGATTAAAAAAAATATTCTATTATTAAAATGATCCGTTTATGGAAAATATTATACACTGCTATAATGAAATCGATCTGTTTCTGGAAAATATTATACGAGGTGGTGTCAGTGGAAGCAGAGAATCAGAAAATAAGACTTTTGAATCTAACTTTTTTTTTTTTTAAAGAAGGATTTGGTTCCCACGGCTCATAGTGATGGTTAAACTTTTTCACATTTTCCTGCATACACAATTACTTTGCTGTCCAGCTCCAAAGACTTGACATATACCAGAATTTAAAGAACAAGAACCCAAGCTAATCTTCTTTAAACACTGTGAACATGAGGGTGCTGATTGGAAAGACAGGAAAATGTGGCAGTGTGAGAAGAGATGCCTTTGTGTATAATTCCCAACAGCAAACTATTTTGAAAACCAGAGATTCTGATGCGCAGATTTGGTTGTGGGGCGGTTTTTAAATGAATGCACGCAATTAACAGATATATCCTGCATTCTGCTCCAGCTCCCTTTATGTTTCCTTTGCAAAAGCAAATACAGAGGGAAACAAGAACTTAAATATGGTGTTACCAAAATAGCCCCGTGGCATGGCTTGCAAGTCCAGAAGATGGAATTCAGCAAAAATTAAATCCCTGAAAGATCAGAAACTGTAAGAGAAACACCTCTCTGGGAGGTGAGACAAGACAACAGGTTTCACTCATTGCACTTCCCTGGAGAGGTTTCTGCAGCACTTAGGAATGAGACTGAGCAGCTTGGCAGGAACCCAGGACGAGTGAGCAGGAAGCCCAGCACCCCAATGGGGACATGGAAGGATAAGCTCCTCTCCCAGGCACACCATGCCTGCTCCTTGGGAAGCCTGCACACACACTGGAGAGACCTGCTCTGCCATCAGTCATGGCTGTGCTACAAATAAGGCTCTCAGATCTCCTCATCTCAATAACCACCCTCCGTAAAGCAAGAGAGGAACACGAGCTAGAGGTGAACAGGGTAAACAAACACAGTTGTACTGAGATTCCTGTAGTAAGTGGGAAAGCTGCTCTGAGAAACAGGTGTAATGCTTTTACAGGAACTAGTGATTAAATGCAGCATAAGTAGGAGTAAAATCTACAGAAAAAGGTTCAAAACATGGAATTCCTCCTCTACCTGTCTGGATTTCAGAATACTGTTAGCAAACTTTGATCAAGCAACATCCTTTCTTCCCCCAGCTGCCCAGTCACAGAATGAACCGGTTTGGGTTAAAAATACCCATTTTTTGCTGTTTCCCCACATGGCTCCAGAAGCAGCTGTACTGGCAGAAACGATGGTACAGCACAGAGTCTGCACATGTAAAAACTGCTTCCAAAGCACCTCAGTATTCTCAGAGGTGTGAAGCTTCAAGAAGATCTTACTAACTAATTAAAAACATTACAAAGATAAAAACAGAAGTGTTCAAGGCCAGGTTGGTTGGGGCCCTTGGCATCCTAGTCTAGTGGAAGTTGTCCTGGCCCATGGCAGTGGAGGTTGGAACTGGATGATCTTTAAGGTCACTTCCAACTCAAACCATTCTGTGGTTCCATCAGAGGCAGCCAAAGAGACTCAGTCCTAGAGGGAGCATCCTGCTCATCAGAAAGAGGTTCTTGCCTTCTGTAACACAAGAGGTGCAATGGTCTCTATTTCATAATTATTCCACAGGAGTAAAATGATTAAACTAAAACCTGAATTTGTCTAAAAATCACTTGACGGCTTTTACAAAAATCATCGCCCCAAAACTAGGAGAGCAATGATGAAGTGTAGTCTGTTTTGGGACTCCTTGGGACAGTAAATCAAAACTTGAAAAGAATTAGTATAAATACAGTTAATTGTCACTGCTGGCTCACAAAGATCACGAAAAAAAACCAGAGCACCGAGAGTACGTACTCTTGTTTTGAATACTTGTCAGAAAAATTAAGCACCCTTTCCTCTTGCAAGAGCAGGAAAAGCAGAAGCATTCAGTTTCTCTTCCCTAAAGCTTCCTCTAGTTACATTTACAGCTTCAGACTTCAGTTTCCTGGTTTTTTGCAGCAAGGGGTTTAATCTTTTTTAATCTTGTCCAACTGTTAGGCAGAAATTCTCCCACCTGACAGTCAGTTGTGGCTGGTTTCCAAAGACCCCCTCCTACAGCACCCAGCCCACGTGCCAGCACGGCAGCTGATGGTTTCCCTTCCTCAGGCAAAGCAGCTGGACATGTGAGAAGGACTTGTTGACCCTCCTTTTGAACACATTACTCTTGTCATGGACACACAATCAAGACTGAAAACTGCATTATGGTTTGTTGGGGAAAAAAAAAAAAGGGGAGGCTGTGGCTGGAGCTGGAAGGAGCAGCTCATGCTCAGCCAGAAGTGAGACTAATGTGATCCTGAGCTTGTGGGTCAAAGTCCAGAGATGTGTTGGCTCAGATGTGCACCAAACTGAACAAGCGTTTCCCTTTAGCTCACTAAACCTCAGTGTCCACTGACCTGTTCACCACGATGGGGACAGACCAAATAGCCTGGAACCTTGTCTGGCATGACAGAAATATCCATCTAGACTGCCTCGTCTGCCTAGCTCCTATCAGACCCCCTGCCCTGAGACACTTTGCAGACTAAAATTTCCCACATCAGAGGCTTTGTGGCAAGACCACAGGAACTTCAAGACAGGAAGAGCTCCCAACCTTGAGCCTTGGGGCGAGCTACAGCACAGCAATCATCAGGAACCAGCACTGTGCTCAGGTTTACTCCAGGGCCACATGCAGCGGAGCTGGCGCTGACCTGGAGTAGCCGTTTCCTTCACACCCCTTGAGTAACAGGCTCAGCTTGGCAGCTTTCACCAAGGCGGCCCAAGAGCCCTGGGAGGAGCCCCACGGGAGCCCGGCAGCCCCGGCAGGCAGCGAGGGGAGTCCCGGGAGCGGCTGACACTGCCGCCTATAATTAGCGCAGCGCAGCCCGCAGGGCTTCCCCCGGCGGGCGGCAGCCCCGGAGCGGCAGCGGCAGGCGCGGAAGCTCCCGGGACAACAACAACTCCGCGGGGCGTCGGCTGCACGGGACGGGACACGGAACCGGGGGCCTTACGAGTCACGTCCGGCGCCGGCGTCGCGCTCCAGCAGGACGATGTGCCGCGGGTAGTGGGCGCAGACCTCGCCGTGCACGTTGGGGATCACGCTGTAGCGATAATCGCGGCCGAAGAGCTCCAGGCACCGCCGCTCGATCCGCTCCACCTGCGCAGAGCCACCGCTCAATGCCCGCCGCGCCGGTCCGCGCTCCCCGCGCCCCCAGGTCCCCGGTGGCCCCGAGCCCCGGCGCCCTCACCTTGGCAGCGGCGGCGCCGCCGCCGTCCTTGGCGCGGTACTGTGCCCGGGAGAACTCCAGCAGCAGCTCGGTCAGGGCGCGGTCCCCGGAGCCCGCCGGGGGGCAGCCGCGGGCCGCCGCCGCCGCCATGCCCGCGCCGCTCACCGCCTTCTCGGGCCCATCGTCCCGCCCGTCGCTTCCGCCCGCCCGCGACGCGCCCCTTCCGCCCGCTCCCGGCGTCATCGGGGCGCGCCGCGCTCCGCCCCGGGCTACCGTGCCCCGCTCGGCGGTACAGGGCTCCGTTCCGCCCTGCGTTCAGACCCGCAGAGAGACGCGGCAAACGCTGTCGGGCCCTTCCGAGTGGGTCCGACCGTGGCGCTGGCCGGCGTGTCCGGGGCGCTGCCCTAAAGAAAGAATCCCGAGGCGGGCTTTAATTAAAGAAGCTCCTCCCGGGGTGTGGTCGCACGCACTGAGCCCGTGGCAGAGGAGCTGCGGGCTGAACGGTATCGCCGCGCGGAGCACGGCTGGCAGCGGTAGTGGCTCGTATGCCCCGGCGGTGTCACGGAGCCAGCCTGGGCTGTGCGAACCGAGGGTGACGGGCACTGCCCGTGCCCAGCCGGGTCCTTGGCTCTTGCAGGGGAACACAATGCGTTTTTCATCCGCATTTGTCTAATTTGCAAATTAGCTGTGAATTTTCACAAGCATTTAATGACAGCCGAGTTCAGCTGCAGCTAACGCGGTGCATCTCGGTGCCTGAGAATGAAACTGGCCCGAGATGGTCTTGTCTCTGTTCGGTTTGGGACCAGTGTGAGGCTGATAGGGCAGTGGCAGGCTTTCGCAAGGGCACCTGCCGGCATACAAGTGCTGACAGCTGCGTGATACCACTGGCATAGCCGTGTACCCCAGCCCAGTCATCCACCACACCTAGCCCGGCACACACTGTGTACCCCAGCCCTGTCACCACACCTGACCTGGCACAGCCGTGTACCTGGCCTCGCTCTGTTAGAGGTGTTGGGTCGAGTCCTGCTGTCCCAGAGCGGGCGTAGCCACAGTGGCGGCAACTTACTTGCTCCGTCCCCGCCAAGAGGGTGGGAAAGGTCTGCTGCCCATCCGCGGGGCTACGCCGGCAGCCCGCGGGCCTCCCCTGGGCTCGTGAAGCGTGCGGGAGGATGGACGCTCTCCCTGCGGGCGCGCTCCGGACAAAGGCACACACGCAGGGACCTTCCAGCACTGACCGGAGCCATGTCCAGCCGCTGCCCCGGGCGGGGTCGTTCCGGGGAACGGTCCTGCCGGACCGGAGGAGAGAAGTGGGCCAGGCGACCTGAACCGAGCCGAGCCAAGCCAAGTGGACCCGAGCCGAACCGAGACGAGCCCGTCGCGAAGCGACCTGAGCCCGGCCGAGCCCGAGGCGAGCGCAGCCGAAGGCGGCGGAGCGGCCCGATCCCCGGGGTGCGCGAACGGCGGGCTCGGAGGGTCTCGGTTCGGCTTGGGCTCGGCTGGGCTGGGCCGGGCCGGGCCGGGCTGGACAGGACTCGGCTGGGCTCGGCTCGGCTGGGCTCGAGCCCGGGCTCGGCTCGGCTCGGCTGGGCTCGGCTCCGCAGTGGCGGGGGGGCGCGCGGCCGTGCGCGCGCGGCGGGAGCGCGCGGGGCGCAGAGGCGGCAGCCAAGATGGCGGCGCGGGTGTCGCAGGGCCCGGCAGCCCGCGGGCGCTCTTAGGCCGCGGCCCCCCCGCCCCGCCGACCCCGGGCGGGCTCCCCGCCGCCCCGGCCCCTCCCGCCCTCCGACAGCGGCGGCCGGCAGGATGCTGCCCTCGCAGGAAGCCTCAAAGCTGTACCATGACAACTACGTGCGGAACTCGCGCGCCATCGGCGTGCTCTGGGCCATCTTCACCATCTGCTTCGCCATCATCAACGTGGTGGTCTTCATCCAGCCCTACTGGGTGGGCGACAGCGTTAACACGCCCAAGCCCGGGTACTTCGGGCTGTTCCACTACTGCGTGGGCAGCGGGCTGGCGGGCCGGGAGCTGTCGTGCCGCGGCTCCTTCACCGACTTCAGCACCATCCCGTCGGGCGCCTTTCAGGCGGCCGCGTTCTTCGTGCTGCTCTCCATGGTGCTGACGCTGGGCTGCATCACCTGCTTCGCCCTGTTCTTCTTCTGCAACACCGCCACCGTCTACAAGATCTGCGCCTGGATGCAGCTGCTGGCAGGTACACACCGGCACCGGGAACCACCGGCACCGGGAACACCGGCCTGCCCCGGGCCTGGCGGCGGGGGATGGGTGGGGGGAATGTGGGCAGCGCTGAGCGTGCGGCACCCCGGGAGCCCCCGGCAGTGGTAGTGGGGTCCCTGGCTACAGGGAACACCAGAGTTGCTCAAGGAAGCTGGGCTGAGTCCAAGCACTGCAGGGCTGTGGTTCCAGGATCCAGCCCCACAGCTTCTTGGGACACCCAGGCCGGGTGCTAGTGCTGGCAGATTAGCAGGAATGGGCACCAGTTTGGGACACTGGTGCCCAGGGCTCCCTGGTACCCCGTGGCCACAAGAAACTCCAGGGCTGCACAAGAAAGCTGGGCTGGGTACAGGTACTGTGTGTCCATAGGGCATCCCAGTCAGGAGCTGGCCCTAGGACATCCCAGGACTTCCCGGACAAGCAGGCCAGGCACTGGCACTGGCAGAGCACCAGAAAGAGCAACAGCCCAGGCAGAGGTTGGCCTGAGGGAACATTGGGATTGCTCAAGGAAGCTGGACAGGGTACAAGCATTGTAGGGCCATGGGTCTTCCCAGCCAGGAAATTCATAGGACATTCCAGGGCTTCCTGGGACATCCAGACCAGGTAGCAGCATCAGCAATGGGTACCTGTTCTGGGCACTGGAACCTGGGATTCCCCAGGCAAGGTCTGACCCCAGGGAACCATAAGGTCCCCTGAAACACAGCAGGAAAGCTGGATCAGGGACCCATCTCAGGCGACCCCAGAACAGGCACTGACTCTAGGACACCTGGACAGTCTGGAGCACCTCAGGGACCTGGTGCTAGGGACCCACCTCGGGGCACCCCAGTACACCCCAGTCAAGGACTGGTGTTGGGACACCCTACAGCAGCGACTGTTGCACGGAGTCAAGGACCAAGTGCAAGATAGCCTAGGACACATTGTACCAGTCCCCTGGGGATCCAGACACGCTGGCACACTCCACATCAGGGACTAGCCTCCGTCAGCCCAGCTGCAGGCACATCACTTAGCAAGCATGTCCCCAAGAGATACTCACTTTAGGAGAACTCTCAGCCCCCAAAGGGACCCCCCCCACTAAAAGAAGCGCATGCATGGATCCCCCATGCCTGTAAAAGCACGCTTCAGGTCCCCCTTAAAGACGTACCCAGACCCCGTCACTCCTGCATCATGAAAGGGCTGTGAGGACAGGCCTTTCCCAGCTCTCTCCAGTGCTTCCCACAGAGGGACACCATACATTTACCTTGGTGTCACTTCAGACATGACATGAAACCCCACTGTAGATGTACCCCAAGACCCTCACAGACTCACTCATCAAAGTGACACTGTACAATAACCCAAACCTTTCTCCAGAAGGGGACCTGATGCCTATATTGATAAGGATCCCAAGTATCCCTTTATACACAGACATCCAAGGTGTCCTCACACAGGGTCTGTCCTTTTGGGAGAAAGGTCCTGAGAACTGATGTTGAGCTTCCCCTGGTAGCAAGACCCTTCACTTCCTTTTCTGCCCAATTCTACCAGGTGTTGACAAACACTCTTACTCTTCACTGCATACTAAATGTGAATAGACCTAGAGCTTCCACTGGAAGGACCCAGAGTGCCCCTTATTCCTAATGAAAGGACCCAGTCTGTGAGAAGGTCCCCAGTCCTTGATGTGGAAGGATACAGCCCCTCCGTGTGAGGAACTTTCAGCTAGCCCAGCTCTCTCCCTTGTAGCAGGCTTGGGCTGGAAAGCCTGACCTCCCCTCACCCAGATCAGGACCACAGCCAGACCTGGAGCTGCCTTGGCTTATCAGGAAATTCCCTCATCTTTAATTTTCCCTGTCCTGAAGATTTATCAGTTTAAAGCAAGCTCAGAGCCCAAATCCTACCGATTGTCAGCAGCTTAATCAAGTGGCTTGGAGCGCCCGGCTGCTGCTGCTGCACAGGGAGCTGTGTGGCAGAGGGCACTGCACTGGAGGCAGCCCTGGGCCTCCTCCCCAGTGCCTCCTGTCCTATCCTGGCTCAGGTTTGGGTGGCCATGACAGCACTTCACTGCTGTCACCTCTGGGTACCCCTCACCTTGCCATGGGGCTTGTCCTTGCTCACACTTAGCACCTTGTCGTTACACGTGTTGCTCACAGCTGCACTTGTGAGAACTGTGAGTTCTCCCCTCAGTGGGTCCATGGGCTGGGTCTTCCGGCCCCAGCCAACCCAGGTTGGCTTAGAGCTCTCCCAGAGCAGCACGGCTCCACAGCTTCTCTGTCAGGGAAAGTCCAAAGCAGCATTAATAGAGCCTGGCCCTCCACCCCACCCTGAGACAGGACAGCATGAGAGAGCTGCTGTCCTACAGGACAGGCTGGTGTTCCTGCCAGAGAGGGCCTGGATGCAGAGCTGGTGTGGTGTGTCCCAGCAAGAGAGAGTCTTGTTTGGCAGGAGTTGGGCAGGGCTGAGCTTCCCTGGGCACATCAGAGGCAGCCATGGGTGGATCTGTTACCTTGTGCATAGAGAAGGAGATGCCATGACCTATGGAAAGAATACCACAGGCCAGATCTCATGGGTAGGGCAGGGGCACAGCCTGATGCAGGCTCTGGCACAACATGATAGCAAACTTCAGGGATTCACCTGCCTGGGAGGTTGGAGGGTTGTGCCAGAGCAGAGAGCTTGGGGGAGCAGAGAAGCAAAGGACATTCCTCCTGCCTTAGTGAGCCTTTAGCTGAAGGACTTGCATTACTATGGCAGAAGCAGCTGTGAGGCCCAAAGTCTCTTGGCCTCACTGGTGAAAGCCAGGTGAACCAGGTGATGGGCAGAGAGATGGAGCAGAGATGTCCCCACCCCATCCCTGTGGGATGGCCAGTGCAGAGTAAAGGGCTGCTGATTGTGGGCATGGATAGGCTCTTCAGAGGAGAAAAATCAAGTGCAGGAATGTGGGGGAGGAGGATGAGGAATTCAGGATCTCTTTCAAAAAAAAAAAACCAAAAAAACCCCAAAACCAAAAAAAACCCTTTAAATCATTGATGTCTAATTAGTGGACAGCAATCAAGGCAGGGTTTAATTAGAGCTTGACAGAAAGCTCCAGCTCAAAAGCCACTGCCCCCCTAGGAGGAAACTGGATCTAATTAAGAGGAAAGACTCTGCTTTATCGCAAATAGAAACGTGGCCATCTGCCCTGTTCAAAATCCCAGTAACGCAAAACTGGAGATTTTACTAAATCCTTCTGTTATAAAACCAGAGATGGGCCCTTAACATGAGCATGTCAACAACTGTATGACTGACAGCACCTGATGCCACTCCAGTACTCCAAATTTGTGGAGGACCACCTTCAGAAAGTTCCATGGGATGATGCTTACTTAAAGAGAAATGGGCTATGAGGGTGATCCCCCTTGGGATTTGTCTGCAGGAAATCAGAGCATAGGAATACACCACCACCAGCCTTCCCAGGAGCCTGAGCATTTCCTCTGATTCCCCAATACTCTGCTGTAGCTTAAGACACAGTCACCCTGTGAGTTAACTCCGAGCTTTGAACAAAGTAGTCCTGGTGCCCAGCATTAATGCCCGTGGAAGACAGCCCAGCCACCTCTGTGTGACACTGCATCCACGTGCCTCCCATCAGGATGGTTACCCTGAGAGAGGCCAGGGTTCTGTTTCCAGAGGGTCTTTGGTTTTATACTTACAGTGTGTTGAGGTTCAGAAGAAGCAGCCAGCTGAGCACACTGTCCTGCTTGCATGGAGGAATTGAGTGGCCACTTTTTAAGGTGTTTCCTTGTGCTTCACGTCCAGCAGTCAGTGGGGTGAGACCTCCACGCTCCTTCCCTTAGGGATAAATGACACGTGGGATGCCTTCCCACCTGGGTCCATGCTCTTGGCCTTAGGGGTGGGGTTTGTCCTTATGAGCAGCATTTTGGCATTGATTGTGCCATGTCCAGGCACCTTGCCTGATGGAGAATGTGATAATACATATCCATCTGAGCCCTTTTCTCCTTTGGGAGACTCCCTTCGGAACTGTACTCACCTCTTGGATGGGCCCTTCCAAGGCCTGGTAGCAGAGGCAGATCCCTGAGCAGGGGCTTCATCTTCTGCACCTCAGCTGTGTTTGCCACCCTCTGTATGGGGACTCCTTGCCTGGCACAGTTTTAAGCACATCCATGGAGATGAGTAGTGAGGGAATTGTTGCCAGCTGCTGGGCTGAGCATGGTGGAGCTGTGGTGGTGTGGCCTCAGCCCCAAGGCAGAGCAGGGTGTGCCCTGAGTGAGCGTCAGAGCCCCAAAACTCTCCCTGGTTCTGGCAGCAATGCAGTGGCTCTGCTGAGCCACATCAGGACAGGATCATGTTCCTGACTGGGGCTTGCTGGAGAGCCAACTCCTCTCAAGGGAGTGTGAGGTTTCAAAAAATTATTTTAATGGATATAAAAGTCATTTGTTGAAATTTTTACTGAAAAAATATGAGGCAGATACCCCTGCTCCAAACTGGCTCGCAGTGTGACTGGGACAGCTGCTGGGCATGAGACTGCCCAGGGAGGTCGTGGAGTCTCCACCTCTGGAGTCATTCAAAACCCACCTGGACATGTTCCTGTATCCACCTGCTCTCGGTGACCCTGCCGTGGCAGGGGGTTTGAACTAAATGATCTCCAGGGGTCCCTTCCAACCCTAGCTGTCCTGTGACTCTGTGGTGTATCCTCAAGCCCTTTCTCTGTCAAAAGGAGAAATATTGCTCATATATGAACCGCTTCCACCTGCCGACCTTGCAGCAAAAATAACATCACTGCAAAAACCAGCATTTGCTGAATTACTGTCCTCTGACCCCAAAAAAGCCTTCCTGAAGATTCCCCTCTTCTTCCCTTACCACTCAGGTCTTGCAGGGGGGTACAGGTGGCGGGCTGCAGCCCATCCCTTGCATCCGTGCAGCTCCGTGTGCTCCGCAGGAGCAGCAGCAGCAGCCGCGGGGTCTGCACGGCAGCGCAGCCCTCCCGTCGCGGCTGTTAATGTGCCTGTGTACTCGCGGGGAGGGGCTGAGCCCGGCGTCTCGGAGCCGCTCGTGTCCTGGAGCTTACATCCCTTAACTGTTGTTCCAGATAAAGTAACTGTCAGTTCTGATTCATACAAACTCATAACTCTATTCTGAATCCTGCTGGTTTTTTGGCACAGAAACAGCCTGTGGAGCAAAAATGCCGTAAGGGAGCTCGTGTCTGTGTAAATGGCCGGTGCTCGCCGTCCTGAGCACGCGGCCTTTAGTGTTCATTTATTTTTGAGGGATTTCAGTTTTTAGGGGGAGGAAGGAGGGGTGTGTTTCCTTTCAGTGCTCAGCTCTCAGGAGGTTTGCTAGTGAGAAGCACCCACTCCAGACCCCAATATCACAGCCCAGCCCGTGTTTCATGTGCCCACACCAGGTGTAACAAGCCCCTTTGGGACCCAGTGGTTGCTGGTTTTCCCCACATTACCCCACATCTTCCCATTTATGTGTTCTGTGGCGGTGTGATGCTCTGGGGGAGGCCACATCTCAGCTGCAGGGCATGTCCTGAGCTCCTTCCACCCATGGCAAGCAAAAGCAGTAAAAGCCAGTCTTCGACCACACCTGCTGACTAAACTAGAAAAAAACAGTGATTAAAAAAATGAGATTTTAATCCTGCAGGCACAACTGCTCAGGACAGTGGCAGTGGTACTCAGAAAACATGGGGGTTACTGAGAGAGCCCAAATTAGCTAAATGCACCTTGTACCAGGAGATGTTATGCTGCCAGGAGGAGCCTCCTCTTTCTGCTAAAATCTCACTCCAGTGTTGCAGCCTGAGTCACAACATTGCATTCCCTTTTATTAATTTCTTTTGTGAGGATATCAAAAGCCCTTGAGATGCCCGTGTTGTTTCTAAAGGACCTTGGCAAGGGAGCACTGAGGAGTGGGAAGCCATGAAGCAGCTGTAAAACCAAGCCAAGAAATGCCAGCTTTCCTGGGGCCAGAGCCCCAGCCCCAGCAGGATCATCTTCCCTCTGCATACGTCCTGTCTTGGTGATCACTGAAATGCCTGCTCTCAAAACTGTCTTTACAACTGGGAAAACAATAGAAGAGGGAGTTGGAGCCCAGGGTCTAGCGGAAGGATGGCAGCTGTGGGTGTGACGGACCAGCCAGCCGTCCTTGGTGCCACCGACAGTGAGGACTGGCACCACACTCTCAGAAGAACAGGAATTAAAAGCAAAATGGTCAGGAGTTGGGTTATTTTTTCCTCTTTAATAGTGGCTCTTCATAGAGTCATCACCTGGTGTTTTTCTTGTGGTTGCAAGGCATAGAAATAAGCTGCTTTAAGCAAAAACCAAGGTTTTCCTGCAGGTCTGCCAGGGGTCTTGGGGCATTTGCAGGCAGGTGCTGGCAGAACGGTGCTGTGGGCAGAGGGACGGGCAGGCAGAGCCCCGACCCTGCATCCCTCAGACCTGTTAGGGCAGTGCTGAGGACTGTGGATTGTGTGGGGATCCCCTCCTTGTTCTTTCTCTGCTCTTCAAAGTCACTCCTTGCTGCAGGCACGGGAAGGTGTTTCCAGGACATCAGGCGGCCTGGGGATGTGCAGAAAAGGGAATTGCTTGTGACAGAGCAGAGGACTCGGCTTGCTGGTGGGAACATGTAGGACAGATGGGAAGAGGAGTGCTCTTCATCAGGAGAGAACCTGCCTTAATAGCACAGCCCCACCTCAGCCATTTCCCAGGGAGCTATAGAGCAGTGAGGGGCTTTTGGGAAGGAGCCAGTCACCCTCGGGCAGAGGCATTTGGGTGCATGTGGTGACTTGGGCACGTGCCTCTGCCCAGTAGTAAATTCATTGTTTAATTCTCTCAAATTGGCTGTGAGGTCTTGGGCAGAGATCCTGCAGCTTCTCAGTGGGTCAGGGCACAGACTCCCTTTGCTCTGGTGCAGTTACAGAGCAGGTACAGGGGGACAAGAGGGATCAGGGCAAGCCAACACGGGCTGGGGCCAGGCAGTGTCCTGGTAGTGGCCATCACTGCCAGTCCCCTGTGACTGTGCTGTGACAGCCCACTGCACCAGTGGCTCCCATACCTTTTTGAGCCACTCTACTTTTGCCTTAAACGCTGTCTCTTGTGTCCTCCATGAGTGCCGTGGCTCTTCAGCACGTTAATCCACTGCCTCATGCATCACTGCCTGTCCTGCCGTGTTTGGGAGCTGCAGATGTCCTCGGAGACCCTCACACCTGTGGTGTTTTCAGAGCAGTGAGCTCTTGGCAGACTCCCACTTTACCGGGGCAGCTGGACCCACCTGGACCCCAAATAATAGCTCAGAAACACAGAGGACATGCCAATGCCTGCAGAGTCCAAGGACAGACCCAGGGGCTGCTATTCTGCTCCTGTGAAGGACTGACCAAGGGCTGTGTACAAAAGCTGGGAGCCTGCCCTAGCCCTTGCTGGTATAGGTAAAATTGGTGCCTGATATTTTAACTCATATTTGCCTGCTACCACCCTGGGCACAGCCCTGTTCTCCTTTGGGCCCAGAGCGGCTGTTGCTGAGGGCTGCTGCCCACCCAGGCAGCTGGAGCTGTTGCTTGCTCTGCTTTCCCCCAGCCTCACTGCACACCTGTGGTTCTTCTCCTCTGTGATTTTAGCAGATCTCTTACAGCTGTGCCCATTTCCAGGCTGGGTTGTGACAGCCTGACCTGTGCTGTGGGGATAAATGCACCCCCTTCCTGGGGATTGCCACAGAGCACCTTAGCTTGTTTCACAGCTGCACTGCACTGGGAGCTCAGTGGATCCTAAAATCCTCTTAGCATTTCTGCTTTCACAGGCACAGTCCCTGGCACAGGTCTGCTGCACCTGCTCCCCTTTAATTCAGGCCCTCAGCTGAATTAATGCCATCCTGTTCCAAGGTGCCCAGGTCAGCAGCAGGCCAGGCTGCTCCTCAGCATTTACCATGCAGTGCATGGCATTGGTGCTGATTGTGTTTCCTTGCAGAGGGATAGTTTTGGGTTGGCCCAGTCCCAGCGGGCAGGGAGCTCCCCCAGACACGCTGTGCTTGGCTGGGAGTCCCTGGTGACAATGTGTTGGAGATGCCAGCTTGGCTCTGTGCAGCCATGCGGTGCTGTGGTGGCACCGGGGCTGTGCACGACAGTAAATCAGCATGCAGGGCTTGCCACTGTCCACAAAGACAATTTTACTAAGGAGGTTTGCAATGTGGGTGGAGGAGTCAGAGACCAGGCAGCAGCTGGTGAGTGACATTATGTGCCAGTGTCCCTTCCTGGGCACAGCTCTTTGGGATGTGAGGGGCTGTACCAACTCCTGGTGTGGTGCCCTGCAGGCACTTCCCTCCCTCCTGGGATTTCCCTTCCCCACGGAGAGCAGTTCAAAACACATGCCAGCACCCAGAAAGCTCATGCCAGACTGCCAGCTGCCTGCCTGCAGGGTGTTTGCTGTAAGGGGTGGGCACAAGCCCCTTGGTTCTTCCTTCTTACTTGTGTGGGCACAAGCCCCTTGGTTCTTCCTTAACTTAGTGCTAAAGTACCTGCAGGGTGCCACAGCCAACATCATTACTATTTTTAGCCTTTCCAACTGATACGGGGTGAGGAGCTTTTGTACTTGCTGTAGTCAGAAAAAAGTCACCTCCTTACCTTGACAGTCACAGGCTTTGTCTTGGCTTTTCTGTCCCTGTGTTCCCTGATGTCTCCTTGCTCAGCACGGAGTGTGCCGGGTGGAGGCATGCTGGGAAGGTGACCCCTGTGGGAGTGGTGCTTGCAGGCTGTGTGGTGGTCGGGTGTGGGGGCTCCTGGGGATGCCAGTCCTCTCCACAGGCAGCATCCCTGCCCACAGCGCACTGGTAGCTCCTGCCCATGTGCAGGGAGCTTGTGGTGATGAGGAAAGCCCATGCACATCCATTGATCCTGTGGCTGATGCTGGTAGAAACCAAGAGCCTGAAGTCCCTATTTGTGCATGGGCCAGGTTTGGGGCAGCCAAAAACAAAGTTCCTGGGGCTACTGAGGCAGTGGTGGCTGTTACCTGCCGTGTTGCCTGGCGGTTGTGGGGCCAAAGTGGGCTCCCTGCCAGGCATGGGCTGCTCTCATGTACTGACTGGGGAGCTCAGCACCCAGCACTGCCACTCCATGTCTCCTCTGATGCTTTCCCCTCCTCTCCCCATTGCAGCGCTCTGCCTGGTGCTGGGCTGCATGATCTTTCCTGATGGCTGGGATGCAGAGACCATACGGGACATGTGCGGGGAGAAGACAGGGAAGTACTCCCTGGGCGACTGCTCCGTACGCTGGGCTTATATTCTGGCCATCATCGGCATCCTCAACGCCCTCATCCTTTCCTTCCTGGCCTTTGTTCTCGGCAACCGGCAGAATGACCTGCTGCACGAGGAGCTCAAGACAGAGAGCAAAGGTGAGCACCACGCTACTGGGGGGATCTTGGGTGGGGGGCTACTGGGGGGCTTGGCCCCTCTGGCAGCCTGGCAAAGGTCCCATGGGCTTAACTGCCACCTACAAAGCAAGGCAGACAGGGCAGGGTGGGAAGGAGCTGCTGATACTCTGCCCTGCCTGACCTCTCTCTCTTCTGTTTCCACAGATTTTGTTGGCACTGCGGTAAGTCTTGAGTGTCACTATCCTGTCCCCTGTCCCTCTATGGTGTCCCTGGATATGACTGTGCTGGGTGTCTGTGTGCCATGGGATAGGGTGGGATGGAGGGACCCTGGCTGTGCAGGCAGCAGGGCTGGGAACAATGGTGAAGGGAGGCAGCAGAGAGAGGGGGCGTGGCAGGGATGGGGACAGGCAAATGCCTGGCACATGCTAGTGGCACGATGGCACAGTAAGACTTGCCCAAGACCATCCCCAACCTGCTGTGCTTTCCCTGCAGAGGATATAAGGCCGACCATCCGCAGCAGGACCCTCTTCCCATGGCTGGCAGCCTGGGCGCTCCCTCCCTGTCCTGCCCTTCATCTGCTGCCAGCGGCCATGCAGCGTCCCACGCCGCCCTCCGGGCCCCGGTGCCCGTGCCAGGGATGCGCCAGCCGCCCGCCGCATCCACGGCCACCTCCATGTCCACGCCGGCACCACCATCCCACGCACCCTGCCAGCTCTGTACCCACTGCTGCCCGCGGGCTGCCGCCGGGGGAGGATGCCTCAAACCTGCTTCGTTCAAGAACAGCATCCAGCTGCGGTTTCGTTTCAAGGAAAAAACAGTCTTGGAGTTTTTAACAGATTTCTACATCCCCAGGACTCCTGACCTGCTGCCTCCCACCCGAACGCGTACCCAGTGACACCTCGTGCCGGCTGCTCCGGGTCCCGGACCCCTCCCCACTCCCATTTTGTACAGCTCCGTGATCCTGTCTCCATGGCCAGGGGACCCGGTGGCCGGGATGGGGCCCAACCCCTACTTTTACATGTAAATTCATATTCTCTAAACAGGGTAAAGTGACTCGCGCCCCCTTGCCCCCTGCCCCGGGAATCCAGCCCAGGACATGCTGTTTCCTGGCGCATGGCCCGGGCTGCAGGCTGCTGCTTGGTCCTCCCAGCACGGGGACCGCAGGGGCCTTGCTGCTGCTGGCCGTGGGACACCCGACTCGCGCCGCCGCTGAATGTAAGCCCTGGTAAGTGGGAGCAGCTGCACATGCAAAACCCCCGGGCGGGCACAGGAGGACCCCCCCCCGCCAGACCTCTCCCTGAGCCGGCCGCGGGCTGTTGCCAAACGCCTTCCCTCCCCATCCCCATACGGTGCTTTATCTCCACTGGTGACAGCAAGGCTTTCCCTGCCACACGGCATGGCTGGGTGTACCTGAGCACTTCTGTACCCACCCAGCCTCCTGGCTGTACCTCGCTGGCCCGCGGTGATGGCATGTGGGGAGCCGGCGGCAGCTGCCCGGGGCAGTGCTGAGGCTGGCAGCCTCCAGGGCCCACACACAGCGCCCGAGAGCTGACACCCTGGCATGGGCGGCTGCAGCCTGGCTGTGGCTCTGCTGGCCAGACCAGTGTGTGGTGGGCTTCCCCCAGCCGTGGGGGCTTAGGTCACCACAGCCCTCGCAATGCAATAAACTCCTCAGCACTGGCCATGTCTCAGTGCGAGCAGCTGGGGCTCCTCGCAGGGCCCAGGGCAGGGCCCCCAGGGGCTTGTGGGGGCCCTGGCAGGGCTGGACCCAGGCACTGGACAAGGCCAGGGAGCTGGGTGAGTGGGAGCAGAGTGGGACCATGGTCCTGGGATGGGGCCCCGGAGCGTGGAGGCTGCTGGGGAATGGCAGTGAAGGGCTCTGCAGGAACCAGTGCCTCACGGGCACCAGGGCTGGCTGGAGCAGGTAAGTGGTGCCCTGAGGCCCTGTGGGGTGGCAGTGGGGGATGGAGCTGTGCCGAAACGCCATCTGGGAGCCAAAGTCACCCGGGATGGAGTGAGTGCCAGCACTCCTGCCAGTGCTCTCTGCCAGCCACGAGCCCAGCGGTGCCCACATCCCTCTGACAGCTGCCCCCTAGAACGAGGTCAACGGGAACCCACTGCGCCTGGCAGCACCCAGGTCTTGCCAGCTCGCGAGTGCTATTGCCAGCTGAATTGGAAAAACAAACCAAGAAAATCAGTGGAGAAAGGAATACAGTAGCTGTAATATATCTGTATTTTAGTACAAAGTTTGATACAGTGTTTCACAAAACCTTATTGAAAAATATAATTCAAACCAGACTAGCTCGGAGCCCTGTGGTGTGGGGAGGGTTGGGATGGGTTCTTCTCGGCCATCGCCAGAGGAGGAGGTCTGCAAGGAGGCCAAAGAGCCCCCTGTGGGTGTCTGAGCTGTGGTGGGGGAGGGAGGGTGGGGAGCCCACCCTGCAGCCTCTGGGCTGGCACAAAAAGATGGGCTCTGGCCAGAGCAAGTCCCCAGGGAAAGGGTCTGTCCACTTCATGGCAAGGCAGGGAGGGGGTGGGGCAGGGATCCCATCTGTCCCTAGCAGCCTTTGAGTCTATCCCTTCTGCCTGTCCACAGTGCACAACAGTGGTCTGTCAGCTCGCTATCAGGCTGATAGGAGTCTGAAATTCATCAAATTCCAGTGTCTTGATGGAAAAAACCAACTTACATGGACAGGTCAGTCTAGCGGCATGCTCTGGTAGAGGAGTGGGGAGAGCATTCCAGGCTGTGCGAGGGCAGCATGGGGAGCTCTGGGACTTGTGGAGAGCTTTGGGCAGCTCTGGCTCCCCCAGTGTGGGACACACAGCGCTGGTGAGCCCCGCACATGCAGACGGCAGAAGCTGAGAAGGGCGGGGTTGGTGCTACCCACAATTGCTTTCAGAGAAGCAGTAGTGGAGATGGAGCCACTCTTTTGGGAGACACAAAAGGACAGGACGGGCATGACAGACAGTGTCCCACAAAGTGTCAGGGGGAACATTCTCACAGTGATGGCAGTCCAACACCAGAAGTCACAGGCACCTCAGACCAGCACCTGCAGGCACATCTGGCAGGCCCCACGCCAGGCTCAGCCCATCTCAGGCTTCCTAAAGAAAAGGCAAGCAGTATGAAAACCCTGGATACCAGCATACCAGAAACCAGGTTTTAAAGCAGGTGCAGTGGTGCAGGGGACGTCCTCCATATCCACCTCCTTCCCAAATGAGCTTGAGCAAGAAGAGCAGCAGGAGCACAGCCAAAAATCTCACAACTCCAGCCAGAGGCTTGGGGAATTTCCTCAGGAACAGCAGCCCCTGGCTTCAGCTGGCAGAAGGGAGGTCTGCAGGGCTGCTCCTGCAAGGACTTGATTACCCTGCAGGGGACAGGGAAGAGAGACGGACATGCCCCCACCCCTTGCCCTGGGCACCAGTGCTCAAGGTGGTTAAGAAATCAAACAATACCAGTTTTCAAGTTAAGTATTTTTATTATCAAAATTATTACATCTCTTGTGAAAGTTCAAATGTTACAGCATGGTGTAAAAACTCCACTAGAGTAAGAAGCTACAGCCCCCACCTTTCCTAGAGCTTTCCAGGGTCCCTCCCTCCTGCCCCCCTGCTGCGCCCGAAGGTGCTGGAGCCTCTGGGCAGGGCCCCCCTGGCCCCCTCCCGCCGCCTGGCAGGGCAGAGCCCGCCTGCCCCGTGCTGCTCAGAGCACGAAAGGGGAGGCTGCACCTCCAGGGCTAAGCCAAGTGAAGTTTACACCTATTTTATACAGTATACAGACACCCAACTGCGGGGTGACAAGTTCCATCCCAACACGCTCACAGCCAGACAGTGTGAGAAAGTTACTTTGTTTCAATATTTTAAAAGTCTCCCCTAGGCTGAACAAACACCTGATTTCAATTGTGAATTAGAGAAATCTGTAACAGTCCTAAAAAAAGAGGAA
Source organism: Acanthiza pusilla (assembly GCA_036630365.1). Lineage (NCBI taxonomy): Eukaryota > Metazoa > Chordata > Aves > Passeriformes > Acanthizidae > Acanthiza > Acanthiza pusilla. The sequence continues at coordinate 9,401,943 of JAXCHO010000001.1, forward strand.
GAAGACTGTGCATCTGCAAGGAGAGGGGAGACAGACTCACAGCATTATGTTATCCAAGAGAAAGGAGAAGTTCCACTGCAGCACCAGGGATGACACCTGTCATATATTAGCTAACCTACTATGGTTATAACTGAATATAAAATTAGATAAATAAAAACACGCCCGATATTACAGTAAACAAGTGAGAAAGAAGCTGGCAATCGTATGGAATTGAACAGACAGCGCACTGTGTCTGGGCTGGCTCTCCTGCCATGCTCGGCGGGTGACGGTGGCTGGGGAAGACCCCACATGGCACTGCCTGGAGAGCCTCTGGCTCGGCACACACCGGGGTGCCCACCCACCACCGCCCCTCGCAGCCCCCCCACTCCTCTGCCTGCAGCCCCCCGTGTGCCACAGCATCACTTGACTGATCAGGCCCCAGCCATCCCCTGTGCGTTGCGCACCAGCAGCCAGAGAGCCCCCGGCACGGCAGCACGTGGCAGCACGGCCCCAGCCGTGCTCCTGTTCACAGATTCCTTAAGCGACCTTAGAACACTCATTCGCGACAGACCTGCAATGAAGCAGCGCACGACAGCGCACCCCGGATCCTCTGCAGCCACAGGCACACGCTCCAACCCCCTCTCGTGCTGTTCGCATTTGCGGAGACTGTTGTCCTGGAAAAAGCTCCGACGGCAGCAGTGGTGACCCAGGCCCAAAGGCAGCCGTGTACGCTCGTCTGCTTGTGACTGGAATGATCGTAACGGATTAAAGCCCTCCCCAGAACGCACTGAGAACCTGACCTATAAAGAGATTGGAGTTAACTTCCCCCAACGTTTCCTTTAAACTGCTTTTGAATTCAGAACTGTGTCCGTGCTGCATGAGTGACTGTGGCCATGGGCACGGACCAGAGACAGAGGCTGTGCCACAGTCATTGCACTTGAACCATTTGCTTTTTTTTCCTTTTTTTTTTTTTTCTTTTTTCCTTTTTTGTTTGTTTTTGTTTTTGCAATGTACCCACATGTCAGGGAACTGCTTTGCTACAGTCTCTGCCTCAGAGAAATCTGTGTTCTCCTACCAGGCCAGAGGCCAATACTGCTCACAAATCTCACCCGTGCATTTCAGACCTCAGCCTCTGACCCCTGGCACCCCAGCATCAGGTGCAAGCTCCCGACACTGGCCCAGGAGCCACTTCCAGAGGTGACTGGAAGGAGCTATGGGCAGTTTTGTCCTCCTGAAGTCCAGGCAGCCCTAGGAAAGTCCTGTTTGAGTCTTTACTCCAGAACCTTGAAGCTGCTGCAGTCTGTACTGATGGACACTGCTTCCCCCACGGTGCGGATAGTGTTGTGCATTGGAAATCACTGCACCCCGGGAGCCCTGGTAGAGAACCGACTGCCCAGAGTTCGGCAGGCTGATAGTCCGCAAGTCTGACTGTAGTGACCGAGCACTTTGGGGAGCGGAGGAAGAGCCTGACACGCCTGTGCAGGGCTGTGAGCCCGACTCAGAGGAGAGAGAGTCCACAGCCGTCTGCTGTGCTGGGCTGGCAGCCGCAGGGCAGCTCTTCCTCAGGAGGCTGCTGCTGACACTGCCAGAGTGCTGCTGGCTGCTGAAATACCCCGAATTCCCTGCAAACAGGGCAGAGGAGTCTGTGGAGACCGAGTGGGCAGGGCTGGAATATGAGGTGGAGGAGAGGGATGTTTCCGAGGAACCATGGGAGAGGCTGTGTCCTGTCCTCTGTGCTGCTGCTCGGTAGCTGTATCCAGGAGACGGTGCGAGGTGCCCTCTGTACGGGGAGGAGCTCTGCTGGAGCAGGGTCTGTGATTCTGCCTGGGGACTGTCAGATTGCAGCAGCTGAACAAGGCATGGGGAAAAAAGGAAAAGGCATGTCAGGCTGACTTCTCTGTTTCCTACATCCTTCTCTTCCAAAGCTGCTTACTGCAGCACTGGGAACAACGGAAGCCAAGCCCTGTTTCCACCCTTATCTCCTTATAAAAGGTTTATTTCAGAATGGGAGATAAGATACAAAAGCATTTACCTGGTAGCTGTATCGAGAAGGACTGTAAACTGCTGGTCCTTTGTGGGCTTCTGGAGTGTCTCCTTCCGCTGCATCTGCAATGTACAGGAAGGTGTTAAACTTCACCCCCCAGACCAAGGCCACAACAGCACTCTCAAATTACGCTGCACAGTCCAGTCCTTGTGTTCTGCATCCAGCACCAGCTGAGACCAGAGCAGCATCCCCAGCCATCAGCATTTCACTAAACCCAGCAAAGACAACTGGGAAACCTTAACAAATGTAAACAGACACACATGTAAGAATAGCTGCTCCACTCACACCCATGTGCTCTGGTTTATCTGTGGCCTGTTTTTCTCACAGGCAGGGCCAGATGCTTCCAAAGACAGACATCCCGTGCTGCCATTTTGGGGACTACAGTTCACAAGCCAACTGAGATACTACAGAGATACTCTTAGACCTCAAAAATGCCCTTTTTTGTAACAGGCCAAGATGATGGAAGTGCTTTGAGGTTTGAAGGGCACTGGCAGCACAGCACACACTGATCCACCTTAGATATGTGAGAGACCAAGAGGAATAAAATGCTTCCTGACAGAGAAAGCCTTTCTAGCACTTAAAAGGGGGGTGAGCTTCTTGTCCTACCATATCACTGAACCTGACCTGGGGTAAGCAAGAAGTACTTACTGCAGTGACCCAGCCACAGTGCCAACTGTGCTTCAGCTGCCACCCCTATAACCATGGCTAGTGATCTTCCTTTCTTCAGGAGGGGTGAAGCTGCTGGGACTAGGAGATTTCGCATCAGAGTTCTGCTGCAGACTAATGAGACAGAGCTGTTTATCTGCAGCATCTCAGGGATTCTCAGCAGCCACGTTTGAAATGCCTTGGTGAAACAGTGTTGGTATTAGTATCAAATTTATATGACAGATGTGTCTCAGTCATGAAGCAGGACACACTGCCTCAGTCTACTCTGTACTTCTGCCAGACAGTCTGGCTTTGCCCCAGCTGCACTGGCACAAGCGTCAGTGCCAGCAGTGCCCGTGGTTCTGCTGCCATTGTCCTCTCTGTGCTACACCACAGTGCTGGCTTAGCTAACAGGGATCTGGACGGAGCTCTTGTCTGCTTTTGAGGCTCAGATATTCCCTCAGGGCACAGGAGCTCTTGTCTGCTCTTGAGGCTCAGAAATTCCCTCAGGGCACAGGCCTGCACAGAGACTGGGGTGTGAAGCTTCCAACACATGTCCTGTGCCACCTTCCATTTCTGAAATGACATCGATGCAGCAAGTGGCTGTTTGGTGACATTCCAAGTACTGCAGAATGGCAAAATTCACAAGATCAGGGCATGTTTTGTTAAACAGTCACACACAGAAGAGACTGTTCAATCCAGGAGATTGCTGTGATTAACATAAGTCGAGTATGAGAATCAGAAGAAATTTAAACATTTCTGGAAGAAACTGTCTCTTAAAAGGCTGTGCACACCAGTGGAGCTGCACAATTTACTGGCAGTGCCTGTTCTCAGAAAAAAACCTTGACAAGTTAAAGATTACTGAAAGACTAAATTACAAAGGGCAAATAAACTATGACCTTCCTGAATTTGCTTTATGTAAACTTAAAAGCTAGAGCCAACATTTCCCTCCCCCATTCTCAATACCTGCACAAGCGAAGGACATGAATAACTGCTTTTCTTGGCTGTACTAGCCTGTGTCAACCTCAAGCATATATGAAGTGACAGGTTTTGCTGAGAGCAGCTGCAGTTCTCAGAAGCGTGCAATGCACACAAATTCCATTTCATTGCTACATGCCTCATCAGCAAACTCTCCAGCTTTGGGATTTTTTAGTTCCTGTTAATATTATCTGTTACAGCATCAAGTGAACATGTGCATCTTCACAACTCCTCCAGGTGCTACCAGGAACAGCAGGGACTCAGCCACCCATTTGTTTCACTAAGAAGCAGAACAGCAACTGGGGGAGGGGAGGTGGCTCAAAGAATCTAAACAAGAATCTAAACAAGCTGCTGAAATTGCCAGAGCAAGCAAAAGAAAAAAAAATGTACTTTGCTGTGCTAGGATGAAGGAGACAAGATGACTTTTGTCAGCTGCAGCATTAGGTTTTCACAACTCAGAATGGGATGGAGTTTATGTAACAAGAAAGAATTTATTGCTGCAGATGAAAGTTTAACTCCATCCTAATTCTTTGGTGAGACTGAAGAGCCAGAGCTCTTCAGAATTCTACAGGTTACAGTGGGCAAAGGGCTGTTCCAAGAGCCTGGACTTTGTTTACCTTTCTAAAAAATAACCAAGAAAGCCACTTCCACTGGTATGGGAAAGACAGGGAAAAGACTCCTGTTGGTGTCCCATGAAACGGTGACATTTTGATAGGGAAGAGGATCCCTCTCAAGACCAGATGAAGAAAAAACACTGAAAAAATGTGCTTAGGTGTACAAAACCAGGAGAACTCCGAATGAGAAGTCAATTTCCAAAGCTGGTCTCAAACACACCTTACTGCAAATGGGGAAAAGTCTGATTTGGAATGAAGGAAATACATACTTTACTTGTCCTAAAATGCTCAGAAACAAGGTAATAAACTTGTCAGAATGTTCAGTCAATGAGCATTAAATGACAGCACTTTCAGAGCATAGGAGGTGCTAACCCATCTGTCCAAGGATAAAGAAGCTCTCTCCGTCAGAGTCAAGGTGCAGGCAGTCTTGAATTCAATCCCTGGAAAAATCTAGAGGTCTTCCAGGTCTAACAGAACAGGGATACAGGCTCAAGCAGTATCTGAATAACTGTAAAGTATGGTTTGCAGAAGGCAGCTTTGATAATGCTGAAGATGAAGATGCAACTAACCAACTTCACAGATGAGTTGGCAAAGTTATCCGAGCACATCATTTCCCACCAACCAAGTGCCTCCAAGTTTCATGCTCCTACCTGTGTCTCTCTCAAGAGCACTGTCCCGGGTAGGGGAGGATTCGTGTCTCTGGGACACCTTTGCACCGCTCCGCAGCACCTTCTCCAGCATCCCCCGGCCCTCCCGGAGCCTCTCCACTGACGTCGGGACCATCCTGCAACAAAACCCCAGAACAGCTGAGGACTGCTGTGACACAGCTGAGAGCAACGTGACCAATGCACAGGGAGTCAAGAGACCACCAGCTCTTCAGACAGATGAGGAATAAACTTCTGAACTGCTTCTACCATGTAAAAAACCTTCAGTGTGATTTCAGACTGCTGCTCCCTGGCTATCATGGCGCCACTGCCCCCAGAACACCAAATCTTTAATCAAAAACATGGTATAAGCATTCAGTTCAGTAAACCAGCTAGTTACAGAAAAATTGTTTTGAGATTCAACAGCATTTTGAAAATTCTGGTATTGGCTTAAGATTAGCTGCAGTTATTTTGCGTAATTACTTTCATTCAAACTAAGCAGAAGCAAACTCAGTACCTTTACGATAATACAGTGCCAGGACAATACAGTTGGATACTGCAACATTCCTGGGCAGAGCTAGCTGGGCCATTTTGCCCACTAATGCCACTTTGTCCTGCTTATTTTGTAATGTGAAAGCTTTCCACTCAAGATCAGTGCTAGATATTGTTCCATTTTATAAATGTTTTGTCTAAGGGTGAAAAAGAGGGGAAGTGGCTTTCCTAAAGCGAAACTGTTGAAGAAAAACAGGGCCTCAGACAAACCCTAGACCCCTGGCTCAACACTCCATCTACCATGCATAGGACCATCCAAATCTCTTTAGAAATACTTGTTTTAACCTTCATCATGTTTAAGTGCCACCATGACCAGGGATTTACAATGCCTTTACCCTGGACACTGAAGAATTTCTGCCTTTAAAATGTCTGAATTTAGATTATATTAAATGCACTGCATACTGTGCAAGCATGAAGCTTAACAGCAAATTAACTGATTTCTGCATTTAATTTTTTTAAAGATATATGGAAAACTCTGCTTTACATTAGGTTTTTTTAAATTGTTTTGTTTGCTTGGAGACTTGTTTTCTGCAAGGCTGGGTTTACTGGGTAGCAGCCCATCTATTTACATTGTGATGACTTTTTTTTGGCAACTGAAATAGACAAACTGTGTTTTTTTAAACAAAAGACATTGGCAATTACTTCAGAATTCAGCAAGAATTTGGAAAACTCTATCAATTAAGGCATGGAATTTTAGTTTCCACCAATTTCTTCTGTTCCTAATATTGTGAATGTCTGGAAGCGCATCTGACATGTAAGCACACAGATTTAAAGAAGAAACTGGGTCACTTTAGCTCAGTAACATTCAGGTTCTAATACATTTTTTAAAAGTAGAAGGTGACTGTATGTTTGTCAGCCTTGCCCATTAAAACACAGAAACCCAAGAATTTTAAAGGCAGCAAATCTGCTTAATCCCATTTCAAAATGTATCAGCATGGTTTCAACTTTATATCCAGTGCCCCATACAATAGGATCTTTATTCCCACACAATACTTACTCCTGAAACCATGTGGGAAACTAAAGCCAGAGCAGCACCTGCTGTGGGAGCAGCAGATGAAGCTCAGAGAACATAAAACGCTGTACTAAAGCAAGAATGCTACACTGACACCTCACCCTGAACCAGTTTTAGTTCATTCAGCTGATTGGTTTCTTTTCTCCACTTTTACAGGCAGAAGGAAGTAGCACAGGAGGACAACGACATGGGCTACTAGCACTTTTATAGAATTTTTAAAAATAAAATAATGATGATAAACTAATCATTAGCAGACTCCCTTAGCTGTGGCCAGTCCCAGTATCTGGCAGAAGGTCATCTGGTAGACAGACAACGGTCAGAGAGGTAAAAGACAAATTGTTTCTATTAAACTCCGCTTGAAAAGTGATGGAAAAAGGAAGGAAACACATCTTATTACTCCTCCAAATTCACCCAAGTGCTTTCAACACAGATTTCATACTTCTCACTACCCTCAGCACTGCTTTGCATCTCTTCCCGTGCCACCCCCCTGCCATTACCCAAGCAGTGACCCAAGCATGTATGTGGGGATCAGCACCAGGGAAGGGGTGTGTGTATCGGTGTGTGCCTTTCTGCTGCTGGTGTGCATGACCAGAACCTGACTCCAGAGCAGCGGAGCCAGTGCCCTACACAGCTCCAGTCAGCAGAACCTCCCAGCCCTCACTGGCACTATGATGCCACACACTGCAATTCAGTGCACTACTTCATGTTTTGGATAAGGTTCAAACGTTTTTGAAGACCAGCCTTTCCCCTTATCAAACCTTCTCATGGTAACCATGATAAAGGTCGTTTGTCCATTCCACAGGCCAGCCACCAACAACATTAGCAAAGCTGGAGTTGTTGCATAGTCCCTGCTTCTCAAATGCAAAGCTGCAGAGGGTTGTGAGCTTCCCTTCAGAATAGGATTGGACTCACTATCACTCATATCAAAAAAGAATGAAAGTTCAGAAAAAAATACCTGGATAAGATCTTCATTGCCTGAGCAAGACCTTACAACCTCAAAAGGGAACTGATGGAAAAGCAACAACTGCTTAATTTTGTATCTTTAAAGACAGATTTTTGATATCTAAATCAAGAGCTAAAAGAAAGCTGAGAAGAGTGCTGGTATCCTTCATAGTTGTTTAGCAATTATGAAATAGAACAATACCAAGAGACCCAAATGAATCCATCTCACTGCACATATTGTTATGGAAATGCCCCCTGGGGAGTTTGGTCCTTCCCTGTGGAGCAATCTCAGGCTTGCTTGGAAGGATAACACTCACCACCTACTGCTGATGCTCTCCTGGGATTTACTGAGCGATGATGAGGAACTACAGCCCCTAGAGTCTGGTGGGCTGATGTCCTCTACGTGAGGCAGGGAGGGATGAGAAGGGGAGAAGCCACTCTGTGGGGAGGACGGAGTTCGTGCTGCAGAGCCCGACAGGCCATTGCCGTCCGCGTCAGTCCCGGAGCCGCTGCTGCCCTGCCGGGTGGGGGTCCCTGCGCCGCGCCCCGAATCGCCGCCCTCCTTGGCCTCCTGTTTCCGCTTGCGGTACTCGAGGAGCGATACCTGGGGGAGAAAATACAGCCATGAGGCAGGGAACACTGAGGACTAGGACAGGGGGAGGAACAGGCCCACGCACCATCTAAAAAATCTTCTGGGTCTGCAGGTAAAACTTAAAAAGGCATATTTGGATCATCACCTCTTCCTGGATCTGCAGGCACTCCAGAAAAGAGCTAAAGGGGTGCAAATTCAGACTGCCACGATCACCCACCTTTTACTTTTTATGACCAACACTTCAGCAGAAACACCCAGCTCGGCTGCTTCTCTAACCACCTGGATTTTCACATTACTTCAGGACATGCTTGCATACTCAAGCATCAAGACTCTATACCCTCCCTCCTCTCACAACCCTCCATGCACTCTCTCTGGCTCACGACATTATGCAATTTTTTTTCAGTACTGTATATCCCCAAAACAGGTAAGAAGAGTGTTCTTCACAGAACTGGTATCTTCAGTGCCCACCTCATCTGTACTAGCCCAGCTATATTAACATTAAACGCATGGTGAAGCCTTGCACAGAATTTTAACTTGCTTAGAGCAGATTCCTGCTGTGGAAGCTATTTCTTTTATTTATTTTGCTATTGCAAACCTCCAGCACTACCACTGAAACAAACTGCTTGTAGCAAAGGTAGAATGTGCTTTGGGCAAAGCAGTCTCAGATTTGTCAAAGACACCAACCAAAAATAAAGCAGCCTCGTAACACAAGGTCAGCAGAACTGAAGAGACACCAATATTTCCAGCTGAGCATTTACCTTTCGGTGTGCCTTCCCTCAGAGTTATTAAGAGGCACAGAGCCATAAAGGACTCACAGAAGGCAGCTCTACTGAAGAATTTATCAGCTATGACTCAATGCCCATACAGAAGGCTTTATGATGCTAAAATATTGAACAGGGTATTTCCAAAAGTAACTCAACATATAAAGGTTTTAAGATAAGTGTAATTTTAAAAGAAAAACCAATGGGAAAAAAATCAAGAGACGCCAGAAATGGAAAGGAAATAAGATACTCCATCCAGCTGGACCCTCATACAAGTGATCTGAGTTACTACACTTGCCATAAAAAAAGAAATCCAAGCACAGGAAAAGGCACAGGTACTTGTCCCACGAGTACTCAGTTTTATCACAGCACCATACTGACGTAACATTTTCCCTCAGTTTTAGTCCCATGAGGGTCACTGGCCTGCTGTAAGAATCCAGTATGTATTTGCTTTTGTTATTCCTGTGTTTTCAGTTTCAAAGAGCTAAAATTTAAATAACCTTCATCTTACTTTCTCTGCAATATTATGGAAATATTCTAATATGTTCTAATAAACAACCTGTGTTTTCTTTTGAAACATTAGACCCTTTTTCCTACTAAGGACCCTTTTCATCCTGATAAATAACACCTCCACCAGCTGTACAGCTGCACTGTGTTATTGCTCTGGGTCTTGTCTCAGTTTAACAACTGTTGATGAAAGCTGCCAGCATCGTGTTCTCTCTTTTGTGATCCCAGAAGAGGTATTTTCACTGCGCTGTTTTTCTTCCACTTCTCACATCAAAATCTTGCCTAAAGGGTAGCTCTCTCTTTCAACAACTGTTTCCACCCAGGCACTGGATGCCTGGATAACTCACCCAGACTCTCTTCGTTCTCCCTCTAAGTCTTTGCAGGAACCTGAGTGGGAACTGTAAACATCATGGCAATCCAAGAATTTTTTACAGGAATACTTGCCTTCTTCCTTTGTGGCGGATTCTGGGGAGCAGCTCTGGTGCCTTCACAAGCCCTCTCACTGCAGGGAGACATGGATCCATGCACTGTCTCTTTGAGCAGCCCTGACTCGTGTCTGCTGAAATACCCTTCAGCAGGAGAGCTGCAGCATCCTGCTTCTGAATTCATTGGCTTCCTCTCTCCCAAAGGAGGAGAGCCCCGCAACAACCCATCCACACGTGGCATAGCGTTCAATGGGGAGAAGGCATACATTAAATTAAACTCTGTCCGAAAAGCCTGATCAGAGCTTCGTAGCAGCATCTGTGCTTCCCCACTTTTCCCTGGGAAGTTCATCTCTGAAGTAGAGTTTATGGAGGATTGTGGAGCCACATCAGAGGATCCAAAGCTGAGCAGCGATGGCCGTTCCTGGCAGGTGTTTGCACTGGAATCCAGGTACCCACCCTTCGAATCTGGGTCAGATCGCAGACAGACCTGGAAAATCCAAGAAGGATATAGGAGGGGGGTGGGAAGTCAGGAAAAGGGTCAGGCAAGGGTAAGGAGAGAAATTTAAGTAAAAAAATCCTCTGTACAATGCTAACTTTCTGCTTCCCTGTTCCTCTCTGATTACCCCTTTGGCTCTTTCCTGTTCTGTTCATTCCACAGGGGAATGACTGAGACTAAACAATGATCAGTTCAGCTGTCCAACATGGGATGCCCTTTCCCCTTCAACAGTCTTTCTGCAGCAAGAGGATAAGGCTCAACACTATCCCCAGGCAGTTAATGAATTAAACCCAGCATTTTCAATTGCCTCATATGTCCCCAAGTTGATGTTAACACACAGCAGCAGCCAGGAGAGAACAGAAAAGATCTGCTGTCCTTTCACTGTTTTATTAGCCAAGTTCTTGCCTGTCCCAAGTCAGCCACTACTAACTTCCTAACAATAAAATACCCAGGACCTCTAAGCCATTTGTTTTCACTTATTGTGAGCTTTGGAAATCTCTAACAATAGTACGTTCATTTAATTTTTACTGCATTTCTACATTTTACAATTTCCAACAAAACCACAATGGCATCATCTTTGTGCTTGTCAGAGTTGCTGGAGCACTAGGCAGTGATACAACAGTATATTCATTTATCTACTTGAAGTGCCAAAAACCCTCCAGGGCAGCAGAATAATCATCTCCTTCACCACATTAATATGTCAGGATCTCAGACAATGAGTATAACTGACAAGATTTCATCCTCTTTGCAGGACTACAGTGCAGAGGGAAAAACACGGCAGCACCAGGCACCAGCTCTGCCCCCCTGCTGTCTCTGAGAACATTTCCCCTGCTGTATTATGGCTCCAAATAATCCACTGCATTGGAGATGAGCATGTATTTTCTACTACGGAACAGTCACTTGAGCAAGGTAGTTCATCTCATCTTTTACAACAAGTCAGTGGGTAAGCAAAATACTACTTTTTGGCATCTCCTCAACCTTTTCAGTCTGCAAGTGAGCAGCTGGTAAGTCAAGGCTGAAGAGAGCGAGTCAGGTGTACCACTGTGTGCTCGTAAGTCAAAACCAGTGTTGAATGCTTTCCCTTCCCCAGCAGTCATTTGGTCACTACTGAGTAAATTTCACAGACCACTCATCTGCTGGGCTGAGTCTGAAATTGGTGATGGTAGTAATTCCATGGTCCCCAAATCTCTTGCCTGCCCCTCAGCAGCTGAGACACACCAAGCCTTTGCACTGCCTGCTTCCCACCAGGGTCAGCAAGTGAATCATGAATTCCAGTCTTGAATTTGTTTTGTTGTGATAACCCTGAAAACTCTCCTCAGCCTTACTGTGACTAAAGCTCCACCCTTATTCCCAGTGCCTGCACACTCCTCCCTCCCCTCCCACCATGCACACACAGCACACACACTCCCAGCTCAGGTGCCATAACTACCTCAGGTGACATGGACTCAGGCCTATGCGCAGGGGAGCTCTCAGGGGAGGATACGTTCTAGAGGAGGGAAAAGCATCTAGTTATTCATCTACTTCAAAAGTCAAGAGGCAAATTACAATGTACAAAATAGCACACAGGTTAGCAGTGGCTATTCTAAACAACTATCCCAGGAACTGGCCCCAGCCTAGACAGCAACATCGTTGGTGGATTCTAAAGCTTCCTGGAAGCAGAGATAGGACTGGGTTACTGCATCTCATGACCCAAAACAGAGCACATGAATGTTAAGAAAAGCAGCAGCTAACTCTTTATATTTCTGATGCTGTCAGACAGACTTCGCACCATGAAATATAGAGAAGGACAATTATGGTTTTAGTCTGAGAACATGGGAGAGAAAGAAAAGCCTGGTTTAGCCCAGAATGTACACTAAGATCCCCCAAACACTAAGATCACCTTTCATAGACATATAATATAAAACAAACATGTCTCCTTCAATCCACCGTGGGCCACTTTTCCAGCTCAAATCAAGAGAAGAGGTGTGAGCAGCCAGCTTTATGAAATGTTGTATCATCTGAGCACCTATCAGAGAAGGCAGCGTACGCGTGTGACAGCATGGTTAAGGGCTCTTACCAAGTGCTCCCCTTTCCATGCTGCTGAGCAGGCCTAAAATAGAATCAGAGAGGCAGGATTCCCAGAGCTATGTTGCTATCAGAAAAATATAGCAGGAGCCACTGTTTTCTGCAAAGCAGAAAACCTCAGAAAACTGAGGAATCTCAGAAATTTCTTAACAAAAAGTTCTTACAAACTCCACAGAAAAAGCAGATGAATGTCATAAAGCTTCTCTTCTCTCCTATGAATATGGAGGAACCAAGCATCCTCTAATCTGTTTCCACTCCAAAAAGACCACAAAACTGAGTCTGAAATACCTTAATGTGTAAAAACCTGACAACCAGAGCTTCAGAAGCTTGTGATACAAGTTTTCTAGAGAGCAGCTAGGAAATCACTCAAGAATGAAGCTTCTTAAAAGCCTTAAAAAAATGTACTTCCCAGCAAGACAAGATGGCAAGTCACAACTTCCGCTTGCCTGAGGAAGCTTGTGAACTGATGGAAGAATTTTTCTGTTGCTCTCTCCCCACAGTGTTACAGTTTTATACTTGGGGAGATGCATTCACTTTTTAAAGCTCTGGTCCAGTGAGTTGTTAGATTCTTTTCAAGAGAAGAAAAGGTAAAAGGCAAGTAAGATATAGATACCTAGTGAAATCAAAGCTGATTAACACTAAGGTGGGACAGGAAAGGAATGATTAGACTGTGGAGGTTCATGGCAACACTGTCCTGATCTGCCACCTCACCCACTTCAAGGGTAAGGACTGTTTCTAGTCAGGCTCCTTCTGCGTGAAACAGTCTTTCATCTCTCTCCTGGATGCTCCACAATCTTCCCTGCTAAATTCTACAGAGCTGCCTCTCAAGCAGCTTACAAGAAAGGGCTCTCAAACAAAATAATCAAAGCACGTTAAACTAAAAACACCACAAAGGAATGTTTGCCCTGTTGCAAAACAGATATGGGATTCCTGCAAAATAGTCCCTAGTATGGAGCAGTCCATCACTGCACCATTTTTTAAAATGGTTCTAACTAGCAGAGTATGAGCAGCTAACGTGAAGACTTCCATGAAGTGTTTTAATGAAAACATGCAATACTAGAAAATAAAACTAAACCTGCAAACTGCATGATCCCTATTTACAGGCACAGAGTGGAAGGTCCTGACTGGATGAATACTGGTAACTCTCCCACAGAATTTAGAGCAATGGAAACCACCTACACAGCCTGCTCATTAATTCTGCTAATTTTTGCAAAAGGAAGTTACCAAGAAATCAAAGGTACTAAGGTAATTTCCTTCTATCCAGTCCATGCAAAGAAGACCAAAGAATATAGTCGAAGATGATGTGAAGTATTATCACCATTCTTGGAGTTACCGAAAGCTGTTTGGGGAAAGAGGAGCCAAGGATGTCTTACAGCCTCCGAGAAGTGGAACACTTGTACTCTTTGCAAGAGGCAGGGATTGGAAATCACCTTGGCACAGAGATCTGAAGTGGGGAAGATGATTAAAGGTCACTGAAAAACCCAAGAAATTTAGGAGCTACTCTGCAGAAACAGAAAAAAAGATAAGACTAATGTTACTGATAGCTACAAAGGGAGGGGAGGCTGGGCTGTAGCAAGGTTTGATATTTCACAGAGCAGGAGATTTGGCCAGAAGTGAAGTAGAAGAGAAAGGCAGCAGTGCTCTTGAGGCTGAGACTGTGATGCTGCTCAGGAATACATACTCGAGAAGGAAGGTGTCCCTAGTGCCACCTCTGCAGCAAATATTCCCGTTCCTTTCTTTTTAGCACACCAGTCCCGGGCAGATTTACCTCGAACTGTAGTGGAGTATTGCAGCGACTGGCAGCCAGAGAGGGGATGGGTGAGAACATGATGCCGTAACCATTGCGAGTCTCCTCCTCCCCGGGCAGCGATGAGCAGGGCGTGGCCAGCTGTGGGCTCGCTGAGCCGGGGACCGAAGGGACGGGAGGTGGGGGGGTGACAGGAGACAGCGGCCGCAGCAGCTTCTTAACGTTCTGCTCCATCAAGTAGCGAGACTTCCATTTCTTCAGGGGACTCAGCAAGTCTGAAACACAAACTGAGCTGAGGACATGGCTGAACCATTAATATTAGGCATGAGCAAATCACAGGTTACCTCCTTGCCCCTACTCCCAGCCCAAATGAAGCCCAGGAGTCTTCAATGCAACTAGAAAAGACTCCTAAAAATGAAGTACCTCTGAATTACTTCTATATCAATGTCTAGATACTGGTAACAGAGCAATACATAATCAGGAACATGCAGAGAACAAGGAAAGCAAATATTTCAACTAGAAGCAAGCACAAGAGGGAGCCATGGGAAAGGAAGAAAGGAAAGGTTAAAAAGAGGAGAGCAGAGGAGAGAGGTCAGAGGACATGTCACTGTTATTCTTACAAACAAACCAGAGGCAGCTCAGTTATCATTACCTGAACCTAACAGTTCCCTATAGGCTACATCAATACAGCCCAAGCACATTTCCACTTCCACAAAGAAGTAAAGCCTTTCCCTCAGGCCTACCTCTCTTCAAAATAATACTCTTTTTTGATGCTTAGTTTAAAAAAACCAACCAAACCACCAGTAAATTCTACAGGCCAGGTCTTGCCTGAGACATACATTTATTGGTTCTGGTGTTCTGTTCATTTTATATTCATATCACTTTTCAATAATTGAATTTGTATTATCTGTAAGATGTGTAGCTTCCTGTCTGTCATCCTTGGAAAACTGATGCCTGACTGGGCTGATCTTCACTCTCTTTTTGTAAAATCAGACAAAATATTTAACCATTCTGCTGCTTTACTCACAGATTTCAGCTTCTCCATTCTTGAGACTTAGTCATTTGTTTATTACATATGTTCCTGTAAGACTTTGTTACATCTTCCTAACAGTCATCAGGTATTTAGTTGTCCTAACAGCATCTTGCTGAACAGATGATACTGGACTCTCTTCCCTCTCCCCCCTCCCTTCCATTGTACAAGAGACCCCAGGGCTCTGAGGCTGATCACACCATGTTAAGTGATTATCTTTTCACATGAAAATACGGAGAAACTTCATAGATGCTCAAGCTAGAATGGGTCCGCAGCAATCTGAATGAATGGCAAATCAACATTCTCACCTACCCTAAAGCTGTGCCATCAGGCCGCAGGACACATTGAGATGTCACTTGTGCAGCTGTGCCTTTGCTATTCAGCACCTTCCCCAGTCTGAGTCCAGTGCCCATGGTGCCCTGGTGGTGCTGAGCACTTACCTGTGTCATCTTTGCAGATGCTGGAGGAGCTGCTGTTCTCATTGCTTTGGTATAGACACTGGGCTCTGTTCTCTTGCGGAGCTGGTGAGGTCTGAGTCATTCCCTCTTCCAGGGCTTGCTTGATCCAGCGCTGAAACAGAACGAGACTACATAAACGTGAAACTCCTCGGGCTCTTTCTCTGCCATCTTGCAGGATGCACTCCAACTCCTACACTGGTGTGGAGCACGGAGGCTGCTCAGAAGCCCAGGGTTACCTCGCTGGCGTGTGCTCGGGCGGGAGCGCATTAGAACATGGCTGTCAGCACTGAGCCCACCCTGAGCCCTACTGTGGTGAGGCTGTGCCCTTCCTGACGTGGGTTCTGGGAGCAGCAGTCCTCAGCAGTAACACAGAGATAATGAGCAAAGAGCAAATTATAAATATAAAAATGCAGAACAGTGGCACCTAAAACTATTAAAAGCAATCATAATTTAAAAGAAAAGGAACACAAATATGATGAACTATGTACAACCACTGATTTTTGCAAAAAAGCTGTTTCCTGCCCAGGAGAGCAAATATGAGCAAAAAAAAAAAACCCAAAACTCTCATTGAAATGCAAGCAGCAGTTTTCAAGGAGGGTAAACCAAGAAAAGAATAATAAAAGCAAATCTTTTCTTCGGCTACTAATAGAAAAGATAATTCACAATGGTCTTCTGAACATGGACAATTAAGAATCTTTCACATCTCACAGGAGTGAACATGAACTGAAGCCTCAGTGAATCAGCTGCTGCAGTGGGTGTGCTAGCCCTGTATCTTGATACAAACTGACTCCTGACGGCAGGCAGGAACATTTGCTTAATTTATTATAGAAGTTACTGCCACAATATAACGTAAAACATTCAGGTGATCCAGGGGAATGATAGCAAACTGCTGAAAAAAAGCAAACAGTAATTTTCATTTGTGTAATATACCCAGGGGACTCACTTCACCAGACTCTTCTTGTCCTAGAGAGGTTTAAAATTGTATTTTTACCTTTCAGCAATCCACAGTTCATCTGCATGCCAGCAATGTATATCCTATTATGGATACATGTGTGTGTTTTATGATTCCTCAAAGCTATTGTGAAAGTACATCACAAACTCAGTGGCCACAATCCTCAAAGTGAAAGCTTCAATGCAAGGATGAAGAGCAGGTGACAGGATCTATTCTGATGTCCTTCACTACTGTACAGCAGACGCTTCTTCTCTGTTCAAATGTAACTCAAGGGATTCCACAGTGGCCGCCAGGAAAAGTGAGAAGTGCCAGCCAGTCTGGAGCACCTCTACCTCAAACGTGGCATCTGATCTGACAGCCAAGTCACTGCACAGTGTGTGATTAAATTGAGAGCAGGTTACAGTTCAGTTTCCTTGCGAGGTTCAGACACTGCCATGCTTTGGATGCAAACTGACATCATCAGCTGAGTTTTTTGGCACAGTTCTCAGTAGTTTAAGGATGAGGCCTGCTGACAATCCAAGAAAATATGTGATCTATTTCAACAGCCTTTATAAATCAACCTTCTTGGCTGAGTAGTCAAAAGTACACAAGACACAGATCAGGTCTTGAGAGAGCACATCATCAAGTTCTGGACCTTTTCTAGACCTCAGCTGGCTGAAAAAGAGGCGCTCCCTATGAGTTTTCTAAACATTCCTGAACATGAGAAGCAAACTTTTACATCTCCAGACTGTTAAGTCATAAAACCAAGTGCTAAAAGGCATTTTCCAAGAAAAACCCAGGATTCTCCTAGGAGATGGATGAAACCTCTCCCTAGAAGTTAACAATTATTTAAATTCAAAAAGTAGAAATCTAATGAATTATTTCTGCAACATCTGTTCTGGACACAGAAACTTTCAGTACTTTTAAAACTATTTAATAGAATAGGCAGTGTATTTAAGTTTTCAGATTAAGAAACAAGAATACTAAATGACACCATTCATTACTTTCCTACTAAATTGGGAAATGGATAGGGAATACCAGGACACAGCTTAGCACAGGCTACCGAAGTACCATACAAAGCCAGAAACAATCACTTCTACAATTACAGGCTACGAAACTAATGGGTTGTTCTAACAAACATACTAAACCATGAACTGAACATGAGTTTAAATCAACATGTCAAATAAAACTCAGTCATACTGGGATGCACAAAATGGGTACAGGTTAGAAGACATAGAGCAACTTTTCTGCTTTGAAAATGTCCCAACTGCAACACAACATCCAGTTTTGGACACAGCTTCAAGGAAGGTGTGGACTAAATGGAAGCCATCCATAGTGAGACTGGTCCACTCCCTCTGCAGCAGTGAGAATTATCATTTGACTAGAGAAGAGTCAAATGCAGCAACAGATAGGAAGACTTGTTCCATAACAATAGTTTTATCTCAACTGTACAGCAACTGCCCCAAGCACAAAACTCCAAATAACTCTGCCAGCTTTTCTCTGGACGTTCTCTCTTCCCTGGGGCTCAAAGACACTGTTAAGGCTCAAAAGAAGCTCAAACCTTGCAGTTCTCAGCTTAAAGATGCATGAGGAGGTTGCCCGGGCACACAGAAACAGACAAGGTTTTGTCATACATCTACATATGAACCATTAAGAGTTTTACCTATGAAGGAAATACTCGAGACTATCAGGACATTACAACAAATTGGCTGAAGGTAGGAACAGTAAAGTCCAAAGATTCTCTCTGGAAAAGCACCCTCGAACAAAGGAAGGCAAAGAAACCAGGACACAGTATCTGAAAGCCACCAAGACAGGGAGAGCAGAAAGGATCTCTATATAACTGTTCTCAGGTAATCACATAGGAAGTGGAAAAGTCTCTGAGCAAAACCAGGGAAGATGGACTACAATACAAATCTGTCTGAGCAAACTACCCTGGGTGCTGTTTCCCTGCAGATGGGTAAATACTGGCATTTTCTGGTCATCTCTGGAGGAACTAAATCCTTAGCTGGGCCTGGTTCAGGCTTCCTGCATGGCCTCAAGTATCTGTTGTAGATAGGCAGTCTGTGATCCCAAACAAAGAGCTGTGGACTTGTTCTTGTGCACAGGCAAACTCAAAAGCTTTTAAACCACAAAGGCTCTCCAAAGACAATGGATCTTAACTGAGCACTGGATTCTTGAGGTCCTCTGCAACGCTGTCCTATCCCCACAATGCCAACCATCCTCTGACTGTGAAAGCAGTAACATAAAACTTTCTAAGGGCAGCAATCAACACTCTTTGAATTGTGTATGCTGGATAATAAACAGCCACTGCTGATCTGAAAGTACGTTTCAAAAAGGGAAGTTACAGAACAGTTGCTCTGCCATGGCAAAAGGCAAGGATGAGAACTGAACTGTGGCAAGGAGGTCAGCAGTCACAGCCTGGGCACTGCATCAACACACTAGCTCAGCAGGAATACATGGAAATAAAACTCTAAAAGGACACAACAACTTTACAAGAGGGCCAGGATGATGAGTACACATCATGTGAAGTTAAGACATACAAACATACCTTCTTACAGGAGCTGTAAATGCCATCCAACAGAAAGGGCCTTCGACGCCTCTCAGGGTTGAAAGGTGAACCAAAGCGAATGTAGTGTTTAGGTGTGGTACAAATCAGTGGGGAGTGCACGAGACCTGGCAACATGTTTAGGGTAGTTGCCAAAACTGTTGGGTCTGTGGTAATGCGCAGAGGACACTCAATGGGACACTCCTGTTTTTCTGCCTTGTCGTTCAGCCATTCGGTAACAAGGTACTGAAGGAGGAAACACATATGTCAGTGCAACCAGCACAGGTGAAGAAGAAAGGCAATATGGCACAATGGTGTATGGGGAAGCAATGCTCAGGTCCACCCACAGGCTAAAACCTCCTTCCTTCTCAACAGGAAGGACTTCCTGCATCAAACCCAATTCTCACCTGTTGGAGACACAGCCCAGTGTTACAGAAGTAGCTTGATTTTATGCTCCATTCATCTTATTAGAAGATTCTCCAAAAACTTGATCACCTTGTTCAAGACTAGTTTCTGGACACAGAACTAAATGTATTAATAGCTAATTTACATGCAGTATGTGGCAGCTGCCTGCTAGCTTCTGCAATTTTTCCTCCTTTCCAAGTTTATCCAAGCTTAGACATGACAGTTGCAGTCATATTCCCTCTTGGTGATCAATTCTAAGCTGAAAGTTAACCTATTTGATGAATCCTAAGTGAATACTCCCCAGCCTGCCATCCCAACTTTGAGCACTTGATCGTATTTACCTTTTTTGTTTTGGGGTACTTTACTGCAGCTCGATTAGACTGGGATCCTGTAGCCAGGACAGCAGTCGGGTCAGATCCTGTCAACTGTCTGCCTTCTCCTGGCCCTTCCACATTGCTGACATCTGTTGTGGTTACCAAGCTGGCAGTGCTTCCTTCCTCTGGGACAGCCTGTGCAAGTTCAGCTTGCTGGGAACTGGCTTGTTTCTGCCTTCTCAGTCTTTGTGCTGAACTGGTCCGGTATCGAGAGAAGCGACTTTTTGGTCGGGGCCTGGAGGGTTTTGCTGGAGCTGGCTTAGTTACTGTTTTTTCAGGGACAGCATCCTACAAAATAAAATGTCATTAGTCCAAGCACCTCTAAGAGTATTCCTTTTCTCTGCATACAGGATCAAGAATTGAGATGTATTTATTGACACTACCTGACTCTCAAAATCTTGTTGGACTCTGTGTTGGTTCATAAGATGGCCTTGGGGACCCTTCAACACTGGCACATTATCGTTTTGTCTTCTGCGTTCTTAAAGGACAGAACATGGGTCTTTAGGTAGAAAGCAGCAATAGGAAACTTGCTGCTTGTCTCAAGGTAACTGCTCTTATTCCTGACCTGAGCTGACATGGAGCATTCCAGGCAAGTGTCTGGGCCCTGCCATAAAATGGGAACACATGCATCCAAAGTAGACTGGGTTAAAAAAAACCCAAACAAAAAGAAAGAACTTTCCATCACTGCACTTATGCATCCAACTTAAGCTCACACCAGTACAAAAGGGGTTCACCTGGAGAATGATCTGGGCTTTTTCAGCCCAGAGAGTACTGAAGGGGATGAACAGCAGTCATCCTATAAACAGCCTGAAGCCACTAAGAAGATGAAGTGGTGCATCAATGGACACACAGTGAAATGAGAGGTTCAGACTGGATACATGGCAAACTTTTTAACCTAACAGTCATGAATTGGAAGAGGTGCAATCTCCATCCCTAGAGGATTTCAAGACAAGACTGGGTAAAACCCTGGTCAACCTGGTCTAGCTTCAGAGCTGTCCCTACCTGACTCAGAATGGACTAGAGAGCCCACGAAACTCCTCCCCACCTGAATGATCTTATGATCAGACATGGCTACACCTGAGCTTTCTAAACAGTAGCAAACAGTTCTATCCTCGTCTTACCGCTACTTGTGAAGACCGTCGTGTGTTCACCCCAGCACTGCTGGTACTGTTAGAAACAGCAGGAGGAGGAGCACTCAGTGCTGAACTTCCATCTTCAGTTTCAGGAGTTTCTGTTTTTACTTCTTCCAGCTCAGGAGCTTCAGAATTGACGCTGATTTCAGCATCAGTGCTGTTACGGTCTGATGGTTGCTCTCGTCTCCTCTTTCTCTTTTCCAGGTTCTCAAACATGTGCATGATGGCTTCTACCTTCCTGTCTTCCCGGGACTGCAACACAAGGGTAAAATGAAGTAAGCATGGTGAATTCTGCACACAAAGAAGGCAAGAACAGATATGGGAAGCAGCACAAGGAGCGCAACTGCCAAACAGCAATGACAAAAGCCAGACAGAGGACAGAGAGAAGCAGTTCTTATCAGTTATTTGCATTTTTCAACGTGGCAAATTTCCCGGAATAACAACAACATAATCATGTGTTTGTAGCACAAGTAGAAGAACTCGACTTTGTTCTTAAATAGGACCACTTAGATACTACTGAGTTATATTTATAAAACAGCCACAAGGAAATGCATAATTTTGAAGAATTAAAAGCTGTAAGAAAGCATAAGTAGAGTGAAGAGATGACTTGGAAACAAATAGAGCTACTTGCTAATGACCAAACCTTAGAACCAAACAGAAGCCAGGGGCAACAGAAGTGATTCAGTAATTTGCAGCAAGTGTAATACACCAAACAAACTGATTAAAATGTTCCGGATTCATTCCTTTCCCAGGAAGAATGTCAGGAGATGACCCAGCTCAAAAATAAAAGCTTTGGTCTAAGCAGCTTACACAGTGGATAAGAAAACAACATGAGAGAACAGAGAGGCAAAACAAGTTCATTTATTAGGTAAACAGAAAGGACAGGAAATCTTATCACCTGGCTGTGTCAGAAATAATTGATAACTATGCACGTAAAAAGCCCACTACAATAACGTTGCAGTGCCTGGCAAGAATCAAGCAGGTTTTAAGAAGTGGGCTCAAGTGTCTTCTGAGACTTGTCATGGAAAAGAAAGTGTCTTGTAGCCCACAGCCTGGTCTTTACAGTTTTCTGTTAAAAAATACTAGAGACGCACACAGACACAGACACACACACAAAGAAAGACTGGGGAAACTAAAGATATGGGTATTTACCTGGTGCCAAGTATAGAAAACTGAATCGCATTAAAGCAGATTAACTGGTGCAACCTACAGGAACAGAGCTTACAGGCTCATGGGAAACTAACACTTCACTCAGACTTACTGAGATATTCTGTCCCAAAAAGAGATCAGCCTCCCTGCATCAAAATGAAATATTCCCTCCAAGCTTTAGGGCCAACCTGATGGATGACTGCTCTCATTCAAATTTCAATGGAAACTGACTGCTTTACCTCATCTGTTCTAAAAAAATCCAAAAGATAATCCAAGGAGCTCTCCGCCGGATGGCCCTTGGCTCTGCAAGTTGCTGCACTATCTCAACATCTAAAGCATTCTCAGGAAATTTACACTTGCAAGATCCGAATCTCCGATTAGAGGAAGACAGGTTATTATGATATTGGTGAGCAAAGAAAAACAGGGAATTCCTATCTCCAATACATTTGTTGGCAGGTAAAAGGATGAGAGCAATTTTTCTGTTTTTCTTCCTTGGGTTTCTGGTTGGTTGATTGTTTTAACTGTGTATTTGCATTTTTGTTTGGATTTTTTTCTTGTTTATTTAAATTAATGAATTAAGAGCCAGAACAGCTCCATTCACATGCATAGAACATTCTAATCCAGGCAGCAATCCCAAGAGCCATAAGCAGCACAAGAAAAAAACCACATGCTCTACTGAGTATAGATGAAGGCTGAAAAAGGACTGTGCTATCCAAGATCCCAGAGCACTAAGATATATTTTGATCAAGAGGATTGTTTAAGACAACAGCAATTTGGGAGTACAAAGATTTTCTAAGTAAGTGCCAATAGTATTGTTGGTGGTCTATCCCCTTACTAACTTTTGCAACTTGATCCTACACTTTTCCCCACATGGCAACATGTTTATGAAACCATACACAGAACAGATACCTGTAGACAAATCTAACCCAGCAAAAAAGAACAAGATTTAAGAAACTCAGGTTCTGGTTCATGGTATGATCGAACTGAAGATATCCCTGCTCGTTGCAGGGGGGTAGGTCTAAGTGACCTTTGAAAGTCCCTTCCAACTCAAACTACGTTGTGGTTCTATATAGTGCCATAAATTCTTGTACAGGCAATAAGGAAGGGCAGCAAGAACAAAGGTGCAATTACCTTTTTGGAATCTGGTGCTGATCGTTTTGTTAATGGTGTGTTTTAGACTATAGAACAGCCCTGAAAGTAACAGTTAAACTTTTAAATGAGGGGAAAAAATCTACTGTGTATCTCCTAATCTGCAGCACCCTAATATAAATCCTGTGATGTGGAGTCAGCCTGGGTGATTTTTTACTCCTTCCTTTTTCCTGTCATTAATTGAATTACTGAAGATCACAGTATGTTGGTATTTGTGTTCAAACAAGTGAAATAACCAACTGGACCTGTTGGTCACTGCATGAAGCAAGTCCTAAGGGGGATGATACCCAGACAGAGATACTTGCCCGTCGGCTGTGGACCAAGGCTCCCTGTTCATCTACAGGCTCCTCTTTCTCCCCTTCTGGTTTCTCCTCCTTCTCTGGCACCTGAGAGAGAAACCCAGATTTAGTAACCCAGTACTGTTTTAAAGTTACCAAGACTTCTATGGTAATTAAGGTGCTAAAGATCTAAAAAAAGGCTTCCCGCAGTTTCTGCTGTGCACATTCCAGTGCCATTGGATCAGACTCCTGCAGCACTGAATGGTAACATATATAACAAGGGGCCAAAGGTTTTACCTCATTGTCACTGACTGCTGCAGGTCCCTCAGGAACTTCCTCAGTCTGCTGACTGCTGTTCTCATCGGATGCAATGCTCTGCTGTTCCATTTCTAGCTCCTTTCGACGGGCCTTTCGCCGGCGTGTTTCTGCCCCAATCAGTGTGCCTAAAACAGGTGGAGGTAGGTGTTCTGCAGCATTTGGGCTACGTTTCTGCACAGGGCAATTCCGGTTCCCCTTGTGACACGCACAGTCCACTTTATAATTGCTGCTCCAAAACACAAACATAATTCGTGTCACTCTTCATTTCTCAACCCTTGCACAGAGACATTCAATGCATCTCCTACTAAACATCTCACCACGTGCCAAAGCAAGGACAGCAGGCTACCTTATGGCCTCTATTGTAGAATATGCCAGCAGAACTGGACAGAATAGCCGGGAAACGCAATTCAGTAGAAAACGGAGCAATATGTAGAATGCGAGGAAAGGGCTGGAGGAAGATGTCCAGTCCAGGAGGGCAGTGGAGAGCTCCCGGGCGAGGTGAAGGACTCACCAGATGTTGTACTCATAGTCAAAGGCGATGGTAACCTCTGTGTCCTTGGCAATGGTGGCAACAGCATAGATGCACAGGTGGATCATCCCATCAGCAATCACATGACGAACCTTGTTAAACACAGGAGAAAGAAACTGATGTCGCCACACGTTGCATTTCCTACTTTCAAAAGGGAAGCCTTCTTCTGCAACGTAGCTCTTATCTACTCCATGAATAATTATCCCAAATTTTCCACAGGGAAAAGCCTGCTTCACTGCTCTTGTCTCATCCTGTGCTTTTCCACTTACACCTACTACCACCTGCTTACCCTACGTATCATTATGCAGCCAAAGGAAAGATATAAAAGAAATCTTTTTCTTTCAAAAAAGAACCCCTCGTGTTCCCAAACTTTCTCATACTCCAAGTATAAAGCATCAAACAAGCAAGAGACACAAAGAATTTACCCCATTTAATGCATTTTAAGTTAGGGAGAGCACTAAGCCTATGTGAAACATGTATTTGCAATTACAGTGATGATGAAGTGAGCATTTACCTCTGCATTTGGAGTGCAGGAGCGCCTGATGAACCTGGCATCATTACCAAAGGTGCGGGCATCGACACACATCTCAACGCCATTGAACTTGGAGTAGAACAGCACAAAGGGATATGGCCTGGAGAAGGAACAGAACATCTCAATCCCAAAATACCCACAGCACTGATGTTAACAGGTATCCCTCACTTCACTGGAAGCAGCACTTCCATCAGCACTATTGCTCTGGGGGCTTATGCACTTCCATCAGTTTAAGAGCTCTATTTCAGAGGGTTTGGTCCACCAGCAGAGCATCAAGCTGAGGTGATATATTTGATTTCACATTTCTATGGGTGGCACAGCTGACAGGGCCCTGTAAGTGAGCCTACAGAGACACCAGTCTCTGTGCCACGATGCTCTCATACCAATCATTTCATAGTACTCTTACTTTTTGAAGAAATGCCCATTGACCTCGAATTGCTGTCGTAACATAACCTTCCCTCGATACTCAATTATAAGGGTATCTAGTGCCAAGTCTCTTGCTGCCCTCAGGATCTTCCGGTGCTTCTGAACCCGAGTCACCCTTCCCAGCTGCAGCTGTAAAAAAACCAGAGCAAAAGAGGAGAATTTGAACCAAAGGCCTCTAACTCATTAAGAATATATTACCTAGCTAAAAAGAAAAAATATTCTAATAGCAACACACAGAAGCTCTACCAGATGAATATATTGCTTATTCTGTAACAATTCGGTAATCACCAATAACCTTAATAATATTTATCAAAAGCAAATAGTATTTATTCCTTTCCTTCAACAATAGTCTGACAAATCTATCAGACCGAGTATTTCAGTCTACCAGCTAGGAGGCATAACCAGACCTGTCACTTGCTACTAACTGGGAATTGCTCCGCAAATATGGCCACTTTCACAGACAGAATAATTCAGATTTTCCCTAAACTGTAGGTTGTCACACATTCAGAGGAAAAAATGCAAGCTTCTCCTTCTGCAGAGGACAGTAAGTTCTAGCTAACGGGCCAAAGACTTAAGCTGGCAATTTCCATCTCCATCCAGAAACTTCTCTACATCTCTCTGCTCAGCCAGTGCTGTTGATTTTTAATTTTTTTTAACATGAGGAAATAAATTTTTAATGAAGTAGTGACAGTTTGTTGAAACATCTTCATGTTAAAGTCTACAGCTCTATTACAATGACTTTTCACAACAATGTGTTTTGACAGTATGAAACCACAACATTCTTTAAGTACAGACATCCAAATATGACGTATTTTATAGAATAATGGAAGGAATATTATAAGCACTAGGGCATAGAAAAGATTTATTCCATTAAAAAAAAGTATTTTTCTTCCTTAATAGATTGAACCTCTCTGTAAGTAAAGATTATGTGAAGATGACTGGCTGCCTCACCACCAGGGCTGTGCCTGTTCCTTCCTAAGCACTCTATTCACCGCTCATAAGGACCCAGTTTTGATACTTTTCCAGTGTGAATTGAGGCAAAAGTGTTCTGACTTCAGTAATAATGACAATCATATATCTAAATTAGGAGTAAACCACAAAATTTTACTAAAAGCAAGTTCCCAACTTTTCCTGAGAGAACTCTCATTAGAAACAGCTACTGAGCACTCAGCTGAAATGGGTAAAAGTAAGTTTAAGAAGGGGCTTAGCCTAGACAATGACAGAACACACAACGTTTTAACCTTGTGAAAAGAAAGTTAATGTCTTAAGGCAGCACTCAGCACTGGGAACCCAGACTCATTTGTTATACTTTTTCACCTAAGCTGGCCCTACGCAGGAGGGTTGGACCAGATGACCTTCAGTGGTTCCTCCCAACCTAAACTGTTCTACTACTCTATCAATACTAAGAGTATCAATGAGATCATATCTTTCAGAGATGCAAGTTAATGTCTGGCAGCCTCCACTTTCACCTTTGCCCCATGACTGACTTGTATCACTCTTCACCTCGTGCCAGAAAACAGCTTGGGGAACATAGGTGGGATAAGGTGAGGTGGTGAGAGGAGGAGAAAGTCCATGCAGGAAAGAGAAGCTCTGCAACTGTAAGATTTATTTATCTGAGTTTGGTGAAACAGGAATGATCTCATAGCTCTTCTGGTAAGACATAGCTCAGCTTGTTTTCGTTCTCTGAATTTAGAAATATGAAGAGGATTAGCTGCCATGCTTTCATGTGTGAAAAGAACAAATGATTTTATTCATGTCATAGGCTAGGGATTGCTGACTGCTAATCAGCCAAAACTGTTCTGATATGTTTGCAGAGCAACATCTGCATAATACTCAGTGGCTTTATTTTATAAAGGCCCTTTCGCTCTTCACTTCAGAATGTGAAATCAATCAGGGGTTTGAGCTCAAGTCAGCAATTATCAGAGGCAACAAAGGGCAAATACTAACCCTGGGTTTGGTTTGGCAACAACAGCCAGGAAAGTGATTCACGGCTTTCAGTTTGTCGAGCAACTGGCAGTAGCCAGGACTAAGATGATTTTATTCATAACACTAAACAGCTTCGTATTTTCACAACTCTCCCTCTGCATCGTTAGGACAGCTGAGAACTCATTTATCATAAAATCACAGCATCATTTAGGTAAGAAAAGCCCTCCAAGATTGAGTTTAACTGTTAACCCACCACCGTCCAGTCCATCACTAACCCATATCTTTCAGTGCCACATCCACAAGCCTTTAAAATACCGCCAGGAATGGTGACTCCACCACTTCCCTGGGCAGCCAGTTTGATAAACCTTCTGGTAAAAGAAAAATTACTAATATCGATTGTAAACCTCCCCTGGTGCAACTTGAGACCACTTCCTCTTGTCTTATCCAAAATATTCCAATGACCAAAATCTCACGTCCTCCATGTATAACCCTTAACCCATCATTCCCTATTCCTCCTAGTTTGAGGAGACTTTTAGGTCATACCTCAATCCCTCTTTTTAAAAAGAAGGATATACTTGCATCATTGTTGATCTAAGCCAAACAATTCTCTCAATTGTTAGAGTACACAGGGCATATAAAACATTATTTTTATTCCTTTCTCCTCTCACCAGACTCTTCATGGCCAAAGAAAGCAGTGACAATACTTCTACGCACAGCTGCCAACTGCATATTGACACAGTCTCCTGATTCTTTTCTAGCTCAAAGTGCCTATTTTACCTTATCTCGCAGAAAAGCTATTTTTATGTTCAATAATGATATCTAGTTAAAAGACAACCGATGCAACCAAGAAGCCTTCTCAGTTTTCCTGAGAACTTACGAAAGATGAGACAAATGAGTGAAACAAAAATAGAAAGCAGCGCATGAGAGCACGTGCTCCACACCTGGGCAGGTGCCCTTCTCGCAACACTCCACAGCCACCTCCTGAGCAGAGACAACAGGACACAGCAGCTGACAAGCAGCAACCCAGGACAGCCACCTGGTCTCTCCTCAGTGTCCAAGACGAACTATGAAACCATGCAGTCCCTTGAAACCTTCACAGCATGTGCAATGTCATGTACCTACCAACAGCTTCTTCAGAGTAACTGCAGCTCACAATGAAGTTTTACAAGTTTCTACCTTTTTGTTTCTTTGGGAGGTATCACATTTGGCATTTTCTGATTTGGAATGCTGGCCACATTTTCCTGTGGGAAAACCTATGTCTGTACCGGGAATGGAGAGGCTGAGAAAGCATGACAAGAACAAGCACATTTATGTATGATATCTTTTATAGTCTTGCGTCATGCTATCAAGAAACAGCATGTGTTTTATTACTTATTTCCGGACTTTTCCTAAAACCCATGTGAGGAAGACAGAACTGGTTACACTTAGTCTCAAAAAGTCTCAAAAATTTCTAGAGAAGCAGAACTTTTTCTTCGCTGTATTTCCTCAGCTGCTCTCTTTAGAAAGGCTACTCACATAATCAGGAAGAAGTGTTTCTTCCCAACCCCCCAAAGAAATCTTATTTATTGCAGAACCAGAGGCAAGAATGGAAGAAAGTTTGGTCCAAAGTCCTCTTTCTGCACTCTCCCTTACTGGCAATATCTGTGCTCTGCCTGAAATGCTTCACCTGCATGAAAGCAGAGGGAAAGGTGGGAGGGAGCAGGTGAACTTCACTGAGTCAGTTGATACAAACAAGAATGATTCAAGCACAAACATATATGTGGTTTTCAGGTTTCTGACTTTGCTCCCGTTCTACAGAAGAGGTGCCCCACTTCCCACCCTTTCAGATGCACCTATCTCCATTCTTCTGGACAAGGAAGCCCCAGAAAAGCAGGAATGTGTAGGAATGCTGTGCTCCGTTCAATAAAGCACAGACCAGATGAAGCAACAGCTAAGCGTGGGGAGGACATAAACCACACAAACACATTGTTTTCCTGTTTCTCCTTGTTTACACACACTCCATAAAGATGGCAAGACACCAACAACTGCACATCACTGAAAGGTTAGGGAGAGACCAGTTTCCTAAAATCAGTTGTAGCTGTGCAGTGTTTGAAAGTTACCAGAGTCCAAATAATCCGAAACACTGAAATAATGTTGAAAGGTTCTTTAAAATAGCCTTCCACACAACACGAGTGAAGAAATAAAATAAAAGATAAATTAAGGAGACTGGAAAACTCAGGTGGAAAGCAGGAAATTTCCTATCTTCAGCAAGTGACAGATCTGGTTCTGCCTCAAGTTGTTCAGTGGCCAAAGTATTTATGGTAAAATACCTGTTAACCAGATCACAGAACTGTGCAAAACATCCCCAACACAGCATTTGGTCTAATGCAAGTGTTTGTGAATCTGTCTCTGTACAGGCATAATTTCTGATTCAGTGTACATCAAACCTGTGCCTGTTGGTCTGAGCTACAATACTGCTCACCCATGCCCTGACCTACTCCACCTCAGTCCTGCTGGTTCTTACCTGCATCTGGGACCCAATAACAGTATTATTGCAGGCCAGCTCTGTTTTGTTGATTGTGTCCAGCATAGCAGTTTTGCCCACATAGTCTTTATTAGAGTTTAGATGACGCTCCAGCAAGTTCTGCACATCAGCACTGTACTGGTTCGTGAAGGCTTCCTCGTACTGGTCTGTCCAGAGGCGTATCCGATTCTCCCACCCTTCAGCTGTGTTTTCATCCAAGGCATGTGCTTCAGAAGGGGAATTCTGCACCAAACAGCAAAGAGTGAATGGATAGTACACAGCAGGAAAACCTATTCACAGTGCTCCAGGCACATGAATATGCTACAAAAAAAAGGCAAATCTGTTCCAAGCTCTGTAAGTGCTGGTTATGAGGACACATTTTTCAGCATCTGCACCCTCCAGAACAGTGTACAACCGTGTCACTTAAGAATCTACTGAGATTTCTGTGCAGAACTAAGACCTCTGGAAAGTTGGTACTTGGCACTGCTACATAAAATAAAATTAGGCTAGTACATGGCCAGAAAGAAAATGTAAGCCACTTTGGAAATTAAGTACATTAAAAAAGCAAAGGCACAGAACACACAAAGGCAAATAAATCTCATGTAGGCTTGTCCTACAGTCAACCCACTCACATCCAACATAATGCTAGATGATGCTGACTGCATCTCAATCTTCGCAGTGACTGATCCAAAAATAGTCCTGAACTTTCTAGCTAAATGGTCACCAGAGTTTCAAGAAACTGAATGTAGAGCATAAGCTAATACCCAGAGGGTTAAACTGCAAGTCCTAAGCAGAGTAAAGACGAGAGGGCAAAACCAGGTAATCCGTTTAGACTGTCTTGTAAAGGAGGGGAAAACAGAAGCTGGTAGAAAGAAAAATACTTAAGCTTCATTCTTTACTTGACAGTAGTTGAAGTAGTTCAACAAATACTCCAGAGCTCAGTAATTCAACTGGCTTCATAAAGCACTGAGACATATATGACACTGAGGTCTTAGTGACAAGGACAAGTGAAGAGCAATCATTGTTTTAATCATATATATTAAAACCAGTAAGAGTTTTCATGCATTTTAACCCTTTCAGGGCACTCGCCATACCATGGAGATGGTGCATAGGGACATCACAGGATTGTCCTCTTTCCTCTGACCCACCTGCTAGAAGCCATTGCTAGCTACAGGACTGGGGTCAGACAGAACTGAGCAAACCTTAAGGCATCCCTTGTGTTTCTAGAAACACATTTAGACCACAGTTCAAGTCTACTTTTTTGTCAAATCACCTTCCTATTTGATGGCTACACCTTCCACTATTGCAGGAAGTCAGAGATAAACATATTGTCCCATCCATCACTAGTAAGAGGATATGGAGAGAAACACAGCAGCACTACCAGGGACTCCCAACATTAAACTTGTGAACTACTTTGATGTTCAAGCTTGAAATAGCTTTGATGCAATCAAACAATAACTGCCCTCACAGAAGAGCAGCCACAACCAGTTCTACATCCCTTACATCAAACACCCCACTCCCAAGTGCCATGAATCAATCACCTCTCAGAACTGGATTGCATTATCTTAATGGAAGCTATGAGAAGCAAATGGAAGGTTCAAGGGGCAATTCCTGTGATACCCTTTTGAATAGGCCTCCTTGTGGTACATTGTAAGGTTTGAATTTATTACAAGGCTGGTCCCACAATCAGAAATCCCCCAGGCAAACCAAAAGAGGGACAAAATAAAGCAGAAAGACCTCCACCATTATCACAAGAGGGTTGTCACTTCTACTCACCTTCATCCTCAGAGACTTCCGTGAGCCCTCTCGAAATGCCTGTCCCCCAAACAATGAGAGAGAGAGAAAAAAAACCAAAGTATTATAAATTTCCTCAGAATCAGGATCTCAGAACCACACTAAATCTTATTCCAATCCTTAATAAAAATGGCAAGAATTACAGGAAAACCTACACAAGAAACAATGGACCTGAACAAAAAGAGACTCTACAATGCAAATCCAGTGGAAACTGCTGAAAAACTTGATGGCCAGGATTTCTGAACTAAAAAAGCCTGCCTGACACTTAGTAAAAATGTCAAGATCAAAACCAAAACTGTCCTGACTAACCCCACTTGATTCTGTTGCTGGACCTTTCTTGTATCAAAGCAAGCTGGTTCAGAACAAAAAACCCCCATAGCTCCGGCCCCCAGTGTTTTATTTAATCAGTGCCTACCAGAAGAACTTCAAGGGAAACCTAACCTGTGGAAAATCATGGTAAAGCTGGCAGATGATGGGAAAGAACCAGCTGCTCGCACACTTGCATTCCAACATAAGCAATTCAAAATTATTTCAGTCCCCAAACCCTCAAAAACAAGACAGTAAAGTCATCCCTCAACAAATGTTCATCACTACCTACATAGTTTTCCACAGAGGCACTATCTCTGTCCCCGAAGAACAGTGCCAAGAAGCTCTGCGGCCCAAATTCCTCAAAAAAGCCTGCTAAAAAATACCATGCTCCCTTCATTTTTCATTCCATTCACAGACTGACCCTTTGCCACAAACAGACAGACTCCAAAAGCTATTTTCCCAAATCCTAATACAGCAAAAGGAAAAAAATATGTAATTGAGTCCAAGCTCTGCGCATGAATGGACAGCATTGGGAAATAAGGGTGGAGTTCCAGCAAGGTAATTTTTAAACCAACAGCCACGTACTCGAGCAGGTCACAAATACAAGGCGTCCCATTATTACACCAGAAAGAGCAATTCCTGACAGGACAAAAGTTTCTCATCGACTGCCAGCTTGTCAACCTGCTCCTAACAAAACTGCACAGCATTGGGTAGGAACTGCAGCAACCCTGCCTCACTCCACATACCTTGATCTTTTTGGCCTTTGGAGCAGTGCGAGCCTTTTCTGTGCTCCTCTTCCTCTTCTTGGGTTTGCTCCTGCGGACGCGGTTGACGGTCAGCGTGATGCTGGTCGGCGTGTGCTGCGTGGCCGTGTACAGCACTGTGGAGGGAGAGAGTTCTTCATCCCAGCTCTCAGTGGCACTGCTGTCCCCGCCTAGAGAGACAAGGGCTTCATTAGCAACAGCTTCTCATCCCTAAGAGCACAGCTTACACTTATGTCCATTTTCATCAAGACAACTTGCTGCCCCTGCATAACTCCTCCCTGACAGAACTATACTACCTCTGTTTTCCCACCCAAACTGGGAACAGGTGTCCCAAACTTCTGATATGTCCCAGAATGGCACTGATGAAATTTTTCCTTTTCTGTTCACAAGATAATCTGATTTTCCCAAGAGCTAACTGAGGTGAAGCGCAAGGAGAGGAGAAAATCCCAGTGGTTGGGAGGCAAAGAACATTAGCAGGCACTGATCACAGTTAGATGATTACAATATCCAAAAGACAAAGGTCTTGAAGAGAGAAAACAAAAGTCACCATTATCAGAGTTACAACCTCAAACTCACCTGACACGTTGTCCTGCTTCCGGCGGCGGAGTCTGATCACCTTCCCCCTGCTCATTCCTCTGCCAAAGGAGAATGCACAATTGAAGCTGGTTTGTAGGAGTAAAGTCACTTGAAATTCAACAGGATGTCACAAGATGCGTGCCCTCAGTGGGGCCCAGGATGATAAGAACATCGATTTAACATCCTCATCTCCACTCCTGGTGCCACCAACACTTGTCAGGCTGACAACGCAAAGGAGGAGGGTCAATACTGGGTAAAGCACTGGAAAGAACGCTCCAGTTAGCAAAAGGAAGTCTGTCCCACAGCCCAAAGGTGACATGGTTCGGTACGAGCAGTCAACACAAGGAGCAGCCCAGATCCGCACTGCATGAAAGCTTACCTGCACTTTTCACACTTGAGGAGGAAACCATCTTGGGAGACACTGCAGTGGCACCAAGTGGGAATTGATTCTCCTTCTGAGGAGCTCTCACTATCCCCGGAGTTCTCCTCATCAGGTGAGTGCAGGCCATTCAGTTCTGCACGAGGTATAATGGTCTGGACAGGAGGAGAGGCTGGCGGCGTTGGAGGAGGAGGGGCTCCATAATTATGATCCTGAAAACGAGTATTTGCAGTACTACTTTTAACGTGAAGATACGATGCCTAGAAACTGAAGTCCCAAATCCACAGTTCCCAGGTTAATATTTAACTGGTGTAAAACAATAGCCTGAATTCCTCAGCCTACCAAGAAGGTACAGTAATAGCTCTGAAACATGTAAATTATTTCCTTCAGCACCAACGAATTAAACTCAAAACCTATGAAAACAACCAGGCTATTTCGACATTAGCTGTTGTACTGCTAATAATCTGAGATGACATCAGTGTTTAAACAGTGGAACCAGCTGCCCTGAGATGTTGTGGATGTTGAGATACTCAAAACTCAACTGGACATGGTCTTGGGCAACCTGCTCAAGCAGAGTCAGCTTGAACAGGGAGGTTGGATTATGTGATTTCAACAGGCCCCTTCCAACCTCAGTGATTTCATGACACCCTGTTCATCCCACAGCTTCAAGCTATGCTCCCACTCTTCCTGACTGCTCCTTGATTCTCGTTGTTTTAAGTTACCACTATGAAAATCTGAGCCACTGAAACAAGTATAAATAGTGCACAATAAACCAAATGGGGCATAAAATTATCACCAGGAAAATATTATATATTCATATATATTCACACTTCATTCATATACTTCATTCAGTTAAAAATCTATCACCTAGAATACTAATAAAGCTTGCTGTAGAGTATGCAAGACTTCACAAACAATAAACACAGAAATGAAAAATGTATGGCAGAACTCAGCTCTAACTCAGTGTTCCCTAATAAGTAAGCCAAAACTCCTAAGGCTTAACAGGCAAAGAACTATGGAACAAGGAGAAAAGAGTAAAAGTAGACAGTAAAGAGCTGATTCACTGCAGAGAGAGTACTCACTGCGTAAGGCAGCCCGCGATAGCTGTGTTTCTGGGTGGCCCCATAGCCGTGGCTGGAGTACACATTCTTCTCACTGACAGCTGGACTAGCTTCCACAGACTCTGGGCTGCAGAAAGGGCCAGAAGTAAAACCCATCAATACCACATCATTTTTTTAGTGCCAGTATTTCACTGCTCTTTTCTATTGAACACATGAGCTCAAAATGAAGAAATTTCATGAAATCGAGGTGGTGTTATGCGCTTCACCAAGCATCATGTGTGCAAAAGCTGTACAGGATGAACCTGCTTTCAGAGGGAAGGAACTGAGTAAGGGCCACCCTATATAACTCATTAAACTGGGTCTCAATCTGGGAAGTTAAAAAGATAATTAGCATGTAAGAAGCCCAGTTTCCTTATTGTTGAGGAAATTGGGTCTAGTTCAGCATTCGCATCTGAACCCAGCTAGCCTAATCTCAAAGCCACTGAACAGTACTGCCATTTTATCTCTGCAACAGCTTATTTCAACTGCAGCTAAGCAGCTTTCCTGCACCTGCGCTTGTTTCTCTCTCCCTCAGACACCAATTGTTACTGAGTCCAACATCCTGTGATAAAGCCTGCATCAAACCTGCAGGTATCCTGACAGCAACTACCAGGAATTGGAGATTCCTGTTACAAAGAGGCAACAAAATCCATGACTTGGACAGACAGTGGCCACAGACAGATCAGATTCACCCTGTGCTTTCTATACAGCAACCTGCAATGAGCAGAACAGGAAATCTGCTGCTGAGGTACAATGCACTCTTCCACCACAGGGTGGTGAAAAAAAACAGCTAAAAATCAAAGGTATATCCTCAGCAGAAAGCTGCAGAAATCCTACTCAGAGAAGGGACAGCTGCAATTCAATGCAGGGGATATTAGATAATGAGGCTACAGACAGAACATAAGCAAGGAAACATGCTGTCTTCTGTTACAAGCAGAAGATACAAGTCAGATAACCTCTGCACAGATCTGAAGTAGGGCCTGTATAAGGATACAGCAGAATATTACTGAATCACATCTGCAGATGAAATCTTCATCAAAATTATAGCATGGTGCTTAGCAAGCAGGGAAGAAAAATACTGAAAAGGAAAACTTTACCTTGGAGCTTTGCTGCTCTGCTGAGATCTCACAGGATTCTCAGTGGGTCCTACATGGTCAGCGTGAATCAGGCACCATCAAACAATGGCCAGTGATCACGCGTGGGGCAGTGCTTAGGCACCACCCAAGAACAGTAACCCCTTGCCCTTTGGACTTCCTATTAGCTCTTGAAATCTCTGCTGCACTGAAGTTTGCCCCACCCTGCCACTCAACCTCATCTATTCCCCAACACACCAACCTCTGAGCTTCTGGCTTATTCTGGAGTAAGGTAGATCTGTCTTTGCAACATAAAGGAGCAATAATTTATTGTACAAAGAACTGCAGAAAGCAGAAGACCTTACACCTATGCACACAACACTTCTGTAGCTCAGGATTTAGGTGCATGACATGATAAATTCTGTAGGTTTTCAACATGACCACAGCCAGCTAAACTGTCAGAAGAAGGAAATATAGGTGGTGATTTCTCTCAAAGGATATACTTCTTAATAAAAGGTACCATGTAGAGCTTGCCACATAATCCAGCCTTTGCAACATTCCTTTAGGACTTCCAGATTGGTACAGTGTTAAATCCATGCAGGTTCAATCACTTTTTCAAAAACAATATTAGAAGGAAAAGAGCCTAAACAGTCTAAGCAGCAGATACATCCTCTGTCCAAGTCACCCACATTCCTAACCACAGTCAGTCTGGAATACCAGCAATGCTGCCGCAAGCATTAGCAATAAAACTTCAGGATTGTTGGTGCAACGGTGTCCAGGGGCAACAACGCTGGGGCCCATGCTTCCTCAGCAGCAGCATGCCAAGGAGCTTCCACTACTTCCAATATGCAGTCAGACTAACAGAGCAAAACTACTCTGCAGCCTCAAAGTCACTCTCAGATGAAGAGCAACACCCTACACCATTTTCACCCCCTCTCTGTACCAGAGGCCAGGGAAGATGCTAAAGCTCAGCCTGTAAAGAGAATCAGCAAGTTTTCCTTTTACCCCCCCCCACTGCCTTCATGATGCACATCTTGGAAATCCCTTGTAAGAAGTACAAAGCTCAAGTACCCCAGACCTCATGCATCAAACCAGAGAGTTTCAAAGGCAAAGTGAAGGACAGCCTTAACTTTGAACAGATCCACGAAGGACACTTCAGCAGTAACAGTGCATTGATGCAAAGTCTGGAGAATAAAGTCCTGGCATTCCCAATTTTTAGAAAACAGGTGGAGAAACCAATTCAGAAATCCTCAAAAGCCTTTCTCAAAGCACTCCAGCCTAGCCTCAAGTTGGACCTACAAATTTCTTACAAGGGAGAAAGAAAATGCTTTGCAGAAGGTTTACAGTCAGTCTTTTTGATATTTAAACACTACAGGGGACACATGCGCAGATACATCTGGCTCTTCTCCCTACCATGTTCAGCTCTGAAAGCAAAGTACATGAGCAAACTACTTAGCACTCTTCCTCCTGTCATAAACAGTTTAAAATTCCTGCATGTTGAGTCTTCAAAGTGCTGCTGTGGGAGAAGCGGGGTGACAAGCAATACTGAGTGTTGGATCTTGAAAAGTGAAGGATCATGTAACCACTGCAGATGAGTGACTTAGTAGATTCTGATTCCCCATTTAAAAACAACATGTAAAAATGTGGGCTTTAGGATGGAATGAAGCATCACGAAGAAGAATGCCTAGAATGGGGCCAGTGCCAAGACAGACAAAAAAGAGCATTAGCAGTCTTGCAGAGAGTGCGACTGTGTACTCAAACTCTATGCATAGTCAAATCAGGGTGAGATGGAAGGGAAAAACAATGATTCATACCTTAGCCCACTGCTCAAAAGAGAGTCTGGAGCAATTTCTGTTCTACACTGATCCATCTGACATGCAGGTATTTGCACAGTAGGTACCTTTAAATAATACATGGGAGAAATCTATCTCCAAAACGTCATTTGTAAATTTTTGTAAAGAGATACTACAGCCCATGTTTCAAAGAAGGATGCAGGCAAGCAGGAGGTAGAAGCACACAGAAATAACTTCAGCCCTCACTCTCATCCCCGACAAAAACATAGTCTCATCCGAGCTGACATCATTCTAACAAGAGTTTTAAGAAGAGATCACAATGCAGTATTTCCTGATTTTGAAATGCTCCTGACTCTGCAGAAGCAGAGTCTTTCAAAAGAAATGGTTAAGTCCCCTCCAACAGGCCTCAGAGACACGGCTGCAGTGAGAGCCCTGCACATGATCCTGTGGTGGGGACTCTGAAGGATGACGCTCTCTGAGGTGTGCTCCTCGGAGCCTGCTCAGGGGCAGAAACAAAATAAAGGTGCCGACACAGGCTGATGCTGTCTCACATCTCAGTCAAGCTCCAAAGGTGTCCACAAATCAGTCATACAAGACTGGTACCAAGTCTGAGCTAGTAGGCTCTACTGAGAGGAAGGTTCAGCACACTGATCCCTCACGTTACAGCTGCTGGAAAAGGAGCTCGCTTGTACCTTGCCAATGTCAAGGCTGGATACAGCAAACACACGACTGCCTGCACTTGAGTATAGACTTACTAGTCAAGCTGATATAAACCCATGGCTGAGTGCCTCATACTGTTGGAATTCTCTTTTTCCCCATATCCTCTGTCACACTTACCAATTTCCATAACACTGCATTTGTTAACACCCATCTCTCGCACAGCCAGCAGACCAGCAGCCCTTTTCTCCTGAGTGGAGAAAGCATCGGCACCAATCCTACAGACCCACTCCAGGTCAGCCCTCTGGCACCCTCCCGTTCTCCTTTCTCCTCATCCGTGGGGTAACACTCACTCCGATCCTGCAGCCATGTCGGAGTAGGACGTATCTGGTGTGGTGACTCCCAGAGGGATTGCAATGCTCATGACGCCCGTCGGGGATCACGGAGTCCAGAGGGCAGCGACTGGCCGCTCCGAGGGCGGAGAGGAGCCGCAGAGCCTCGGCCAACACGTCACGGACATGGGGAAACCTACCAGGGTAGAAACAAAGCATTGCATCTCCGTTATGGGATGAGGTCTCCCTGTATGCCCCTAAAGAAGGCTTTCACAGCAAAGAAAAGCAGAAATAGATTTCCATCAGTGACATGCCACATCATTTTTACTTTGTTTTCACATGTGGGGCCAGGGAAGAGGTAGATGGTAGCAATTTGGTGGGGGGTGTTGGGAGTTTTTTTTACAGTGCTGGACTGACATGCAATGAGCTGCTTTGCCTTAAAGCTGATAATGATAGTCCCCCCCTCCCCCAAGTAAACTTAGCACTAATTATCAGATAAGTAATCTATTAGCTCCTTCTGCATATAAGTAGCAGCTGTCACCTATCACCCACAGCCCTCCACCAGCATTTCCTAACTCTTTCCCCAAATACGCTGCAGGCAAAACCCCATCTGTGAGGACAACTAGACAAAGCCAGGGTGGACTGAGCTGAGACCTCTCCCTGGAGACCAGCTTGTATGTGCATTTGCTGGGCCTACAGCAGAGGTGAGTGTGACCAACACAGCAGCTGTTCTCACACCACTGATGGCTCCCTTGGCCATGAGGCCCATCCTGGACTCTGCACTGATGGCTCAGCCCTGACACAGCAGGCCCCGAGTGTCCCTGACACCTCCCCACGGCAGAGCCACGTCAGGCGTCCGGGTGCTGGGAACACGGCGGGACCATTGGTTCTGTGTGGGGAGCCAGGGTGGGTCATGACAGCACCGGGGTGCAGCTGCTGGCCGTGCCGGGGAAGCCTGGGCTCCACCTTCCCTGCTGACCACAGCGCTTCGCTACGGTCGCGAGAGAAATCGCCGAGAAACGCGGACTTCCAAGGGTCAGATGGCGGCCGGAGGTGAAACGGGATCAGCTCCTCGTTATGTAAATAACCTCAAAAACACAGACGAGTATAAAGGAGCTATTATTCTACGCAGCTCGAGAGAAACCCCCCCCCAACAGAGAGAGAGGCTGCATTTCTGCACGCAGCAAAGGTAGCTCCAAAAACAAAGAAAAATGGTGACAACTTAACCACCCTCTCTGCACATTAAACTTTAAGGGCAGCCTTGAATACCTTCCACAGCCTTTCCCTGGCTCCGGCAGTGCAGACAAGCCAGCCTGCTGTCACATGCTCCCCGGCATCTCGGGGCTCTGCCAGCAAACCCTCCTGGGCTAGAGAGAGGCTGTGAGCCAAGTTTTCCTGTGGGTAGTGAATTTCTCATAGGGAACTGCCTCTGGACACCACAGTCCAGCCATTGTTTAATACACAAAACCTCCAGAAACACAAAAACACACACTCACTAAAAGGGCAAATGAAGATGAGTGAAAGTCAGAGAGTTTAAATGCCACATGCTATATAGCCTTTTCCTGTCTTAAAAGGCAGGCCACTTCTCTTGGCACAAGGAAATACTCTCCTTCTTCAGCATACATCCCTATGAGAAATCTTTCCGACAGTATGACAGGTATCCAGTGAATTACAAAAGTAGCACATAAAGACTTCTAAGTGGTCTGTGGCAATTCCCTGTTATGCCCGAAAGCAATGGTCTCGCATGGAGGAGGGAGATGAAAAAGTAAACAGGCAGGACTAAGCTCACAAGCAGTTCCAACCCAAGACAGCCCAGTGTCCTTGAGTGGATTGGGGAAAAAAAAATCCAAACAAAAATAAAAGGACCTTTTGGAAGTGTCTTATTTACCCTTTCACGTGCTTTTGACAGGAGTTGTGATTTCTACATTGACATGAGATGAGACAAATTGCTGCTAAAATATAGCTAAAAGCTACAGACATCAATCCCTGCTTCAACCGAGTCATGTAAAACCCTAGTACAAAGTTAAAAGACATAAGACAAGTTCCTCAGTGTCTGAAGCACCCTTCCCTTTAAGGGACTCTTCCACCCCCCACACCCAGTAATCTTTCTAAATACTTGTTTAGATGTTTTTCCCTCTATCGGTCTCTTGCCTTTGCCATGACCATACCCAGCTGGCAGCAGCCCGACATTTCATCAGGATGAATTCCAGCCTCCCGCCTGCCTGTGACTCAGCAGAACTGGAGGATTTCAGGTGCAGCTTCTGGACTAGAGAGTCACAGGATACCTGGTCCATCCAGCAGTAACTGGGACAAGTTTTCAGCCACTTCTCATAGGAAACCCTCTTTCTAGCAATACTGTAAAAATGCTGCTGCACTGAAATGGTCTGATAACTCCCATTTTTGGGAAGGAGATTACTGGAGAAACATGAAATACCAAACCGAAAGGTCAAACAAGGCAAATTCCAGTTCAGTCGCTTTTGTGTTGACCCAGCAATACTTGCCCAACCATCACCCATGCTCAGATTTTACTGTTTGGTGCTGCTATTTTATGTGTACTTTCAACTCTGACAATGTGACCACTCAAAATGAATTTCTGAGACCAACTTCAAGTGCTGTCCAAGACCTCATCACCTTCAGGCTACATTATAGTCTGGTCTTCATGAAACTTGGCCTGCTAACATATAAAACATCAGCCTGACAGAAAATGCTGGGGTTGAGATCTAAATGTTCCTCTATCAAACCGGCCAATTTCTTGTACATTCAATCCCCAAGGTCCTGCCTACCTCTCCTTCCAAAAATACAGCTGTATAGGGAAAAAAAAAGTCACACCCAGTTCTCTCTACTGCCACTGGAATAAGTTTTACTAAAATCCAAAGTCTTAATTCAAATCTGATGAGCTTCAGACCACAGCACAAACCTGTCTCCCTTACAAACCAATTCTTCTTGAAATCAAATGGAAATGGGAATTTTGATGGCCTAACAGGTAGATAATACTTAGCTGGTTTTGAAAATGCAGCATTTAAAGATGTTTTTTCCCCCTACATTTGGCACCTACACCTGCCTCCTTAACCAGTCACACCAGTATAAAGATACCTGGTCTTCCCCAACATCATCAGAACAGCCCAGATGAGCAACCACCCACACAGCCACCACAGCTGGGATGCCCCATTCTCACTCAGTGCAGGTCACATGCCAAGGAACTAATCCATTCAAAGTGGCTGCCGTAGCTAAACTGTGAATATATTCTATCCAGTTATTTCAGGTAACATCCTGTATTGACAGAAAGGACTGTAATAAATCTACGGTGGCCAAGTGAAGGTTAAGCAACACCTTCTGCTGTAACAGTGAAATTTAATTTTTGGAACTCTGTTTAGGATGCAATGGCTGCAGTGCTGCAATGGCTCACTTCCACAGCCACTGCCATCCATGTACAAACAAAGCATATGAAGAAAATTTATTGCTGGAAACTCTCTTTATTACTTGTGGTGTTAAAAGTCCGTACTAACAGGGACAATCAAGTGTGGTGAGTCAAAGAGCTTGCTAGAGCTTCCTCCTTCAAGTGGTTGTTCCTGTTTTCACTCGTGTCCGAGTCACACAGACACCTCTGGGCATCTGTGGTGCGCAACACTTGGTGACAGACTACAAAATATTTGTGAGTGTCATTAAAAATTCACCTCCAGACTAAAAACCCTAGGCACAGCATCACAGACTGCATATGCTACCTAAATTCAGACACCATCACCATTTGGTGCTGCTCAGGCGATGCTGTACAATCTCAAGAGGGGAGAGAACACATCCCTTGCACCCTCCCATGGTCACAGATTCAAGGGCAAAGCAGTTACCAAACAGGGGGAGGACAGAGATTCACCCTGTTCCTCTGCAGGGTCAGTGCACATCTGTGAGTCTGTGTCCACAGACAGCCTGAAATACTTCACCATTGTGCATCCAGTGTCTAATGAATGGCCAAGAAAGATAAAAGGGTAACACTGGTACAAACATATCATGGACAAACTGACAAAAGTTTTTTCTGATTATGCAAAACTTCAACATGTGAGCCAGAGCAGGGACAGCAGGGAAATCGCCTCCATGGACACTGATGGCAACCACTTCTCATTTGCAGATAGCAAAGGACAGACAATCACTTCCCTTACCTGTCCCCACACTTCCCAACAACTCCAGTTACTGAAGTCTCCAACTGGAAACAGATTCCATACTTTTGACAACCCAGGATTACTAGTGTCTAAACAACCACCACCATCATCTTCTCTATGCTCAGCCAAGGGCCTCGAAGTCACCTACACAGGATGAGCTCCCTGTATAATGTGTTGCACATCTTCAAGCTCCCATGCCATCACCACTCATATCAAATTCAAAACACTTTTTTCTCCTGCACCTCATACTGCCACAGGCCAGTCCAGAGCTGATGGAAAACTGGTAATAGCAGCTCTACCATGCAGCCTTCCTTGGCATCCTCTCCACCAGCCTCACCTGGGACAGAGACAACAAGGTTTCATGAATTCATACTTACACTGTCACCTGCACCAGTGGCAAACCACTTGGCATGTGGAGCAGTGTAGCATCTTAGCATCTTAGATATTCTTCATTCATCTCACCCCCTGGAAATTTCAGAATAACCAAAATCTATGGGACATCTAATATAAACCTGTAGAGCTTCCATTACCATGCTGAAAAAATACTCTCATCAGCCACTGCCACTCAAATATGTGCACAGTCCACCTGAGTCCAATCAAGCACTGCCTGTACACTCACAAACCTCATGTCAAGGTCAGATCCTCACAGAAGGGAAAGCACCTTTAGTGCAAACAGAATCAGATCAAGGTTTTCTGTGTTTAACATTACCTCAAAAAAAAGTATCAAATTCCCCAGATTTCAGACATGTGTTCCATAGGGACATCTACACAGACACAGGGGCAGAGCAGAGAAATCCTTCAATCATTTAGCTCCAACTTACTCTGAAACAGATTGCTAAAAGTACTTGAACTATGCCTCAATCTACCAATATAAATACTTAGCTCTGATCTGAAAACAAGCTGGTTCACTAAGAAGCAAGGAAACAACTGTGCCAGTTTTAAAGAATGAAATATCGACATAAGTATTCACTATTATCACTAGATCCATATATCATCTGCTAGAGGGCTGACAAAGCAAGACAGCAATCCATCTACCCCACGGCGTCTGGGAGAACTCAGTCCTAGCCTACAACAGAAAGGATCAAAGTAACAGGCAACACTGATTCATTACTAGCTATGCATACCATCATAACCAAATTATTGACAAATATAGTGCAATGGATAAAGATTTATCTTAGGCCATTCTCAAAACTGCCCCCTGGTTTATATGTATGCAACCATATGCAAAAAAAAATGCTTATATGTACACATTTGGTTCAGAGTTAATTTTGCTCTCTGGGATCTAGAGAACCTTGACAAAGCACCAACAAGAACAAGAATAACAGCATTTTAAAACTGTAAAATGTCAAAAAGCAACAACCCAGTGAGACCTGTTCCTGCACATCATACTTACAGGAGCTGGAGTCAAGGATCAGGGAATGGCAAGACTGCTGCTTTTGGGATATGGGTGATTTCAGACACTTTTGGTATCCATGGGCCTATGCATCACTCAAGCTATGAAGATATGAAACCATATTGACAATTCCCATTATTCTTGAAGTGCTCAATGAAAGCACTACAAACTACCTCAACACACGTTTATGAATACAACTACTTAGCTAAAGTCAGCACAATAAAGCTGTTCAGTGAAGGCTATGTAAGCTATGTTTAAAACTGAGGTACAAGTTAAACTGATTTTGATAAAATTTGGAAACAGATGGAAACAAAGTAAATTTAAGAAAAAAAAAATGTTTAAGCCATTTTAAGGCAATTTTCACCATGTCCATCCACAGGATTCCATCATTTTATCTGACGAAGAAAACATCAATTTTAGTTAAACTCCTCTGTGAACTACACCCTAAGAGACTACAAATTATGACAGTGAGCAACTGAGAGAAATTAAACTATCTAGCAGAGAAATTACAAAATGCATAGTCAAGTACCCTCAGCAACTGACCCAAGACTGCAGAAATTACTTTGAAAACAAAAAGAATAACCTCAAAACTTTGCTGCTGCTTCAGCAGTCAAGACATTATGCAGAACAAACGAAAATACTTTGTTTTTTCTTTTGAAATCACTAAAGGTTTCAGATGCTATGCTAAGAAACAGAAGAGAAATTTAATAAGAGATAAAAAAAGGTAGGTAAGACTTTGCCTCCAGAAATACCTTCTCCTGGACAATTCTACTACATTCTTGACAGTCCAATACACTCCACAGGTGGAGATATCAGACAAGGGTTTGGACTTTTTCTTATAACATTCAATTTGCATCACAGAACCTTACTGGAAAGTTTAATTTCTATTGATTTTAAATTGGTTGAAGAGTTATACATAAAGATAATTCCACAAACATGCCATATTAGAAAGCAGAAGCAAATTACAGAGT
This sequence comes from Acanthiza pusilla, assembly GCA_036630365.1. NCBI lineage: Eukaryota > Metazoa > Chordata > Aves > Passeriformes > Acanthizidae > Acanthiza > Acanthiza pusilla. The sequence continues at coordinate 9,446,923 of JAXCHO010000001.1, forward strand.
AGCAGTGATCCATGGCAGACCAAATTATTCTGAGGTATGTTTATGTAGAGGTGGCAGGCACACACCAGGGAATTTTGCCTGCACCTCATGCTGATGAGAAGGGACCTGGAAGCATTTGCATGGTCTGCACACAGAGTCTGCTGAGCAGGTGACACAGACGATGTTTTAAAGGAACAACAATGTAATGGGAAAAGGACCGTCCCAGCCAAGAATTTAATAATAAAGTCCCCATTAACTTTTAGGGTCACAAACAGAGGAAGTCTTCAAGAAAACCTCACAACAGTATGAAAATTTGAAATCCTAAAAAAAAATTAAAGAATAATAGAAACAGTGGAGAAATTAAGAAAAATCCCATAGACTCAAAAAGAAACCCTTTCTATGCTAAAACCGTTGCTTTACAGTGGCTTGACCTCACAGCATTACAAGTCGTTGGTGAAGGTGACAAATTCTTCAAACACTGAAGCATTTAAAATTGTAGTTTTAAATTATATTTTATTATATTTATTGTATTTTATTTTTGTAAATACTGTTTTGTACTATTTTCTGAAAAATATATAGCAATACAAGAGAAAAAAAGGATTACACATAAGACACCACAGTTGAAGATAAAAAAACTACTAAAGTACATGAAACAGGAAAGAGGAAAAACATCTCTTTTCTCTTTCAGTTCCACAAACTTCTGATTTTGCGACAGTCTTGCAAAACTATTCTGCAGTGGAGGGAACACATCCTAATTGCTATGCTGGTCCTATACTGTGAGGTTGCTGCTCTCTTTTCCCATGAGGTGAAGGAGAACAGTCAAATGTCTGTATGTCACAAAAATGCAAACAAAAAGGTTCAGAACAGATACTCTGAGATTAAGAGCTTGACAGCCAACCTCCAGTGAATCCAGCTGTGGCAGCTGATGTTACTGCTGCGACTGTCTCCTCTAAGTCTTTGCCAAAACAGGTGGCAGGAAGGAAACGTTGCCATGTCTCATCAATTGCAGTTGATGCCAAGACTGGACTAAAAGCTGAAACAGGTAAAACACATATTCCCTTTTAGACACTGCTCTGGGGGCAATACACTTCTGCAATGGGGCTGACAACTAGGAATTGCAATATTGGAAACACCACTCACTGCTCAGTGCACCACACCTTGTCCATATATATCCTATGTTTTCAGAGTCAATTTAAGAGACCTGCCTACACCAGAAAATGGCAATGGATAAAGTAAGACTCAAGATTAATTTAAATAATGTAAATAACATTGGTTTAATCTTAGCAGACCAAAGTGCTTCCTTGTTCTATATTTTGTTGCTAGTGGATGTAATAGTATTCACATGAATGGTTTTATCCGTGCAACTATTAAACTTTCCTAAGTAGACAAACCTTAAATTTAAAAGCTTGTCAGACAACCCCCACAAAAAGAAAAAACCTTTAGACCTTGAAATTGCGTTTTGAAGGTATTTCAGAGAGAAAAGCCTGTACCACATGCAAGGTCAGAGGGAAACTCAGCAATAAAGGGCAATAACTAGGATCAAATCCAAACCCAAAGAATTACAGTTCCCATGAGAATTCAGACAGTCCAGAGTCACGGGAAGTAGCTGAATATAGAAGGGGAATCAGCAGAATTTACTGGCACAGTGGAGCATCCCAAACTTACAACTAGTGGAAGGCTAACCACTAACAAGTTGCCAGGAGTAGGACTGCAACCTCCAGTCCCAGTACTGGAAAAAAGATTTCTGCATAATCCCACTAAATACTCTCTGCCTGTGCCTCGAGGTCTCGCTGTACGTCCTTTATACATCTATTTAAGGCCCCCACGTGACGAAGGCTGCCTGCCCAGCCACTCCCCGCCAGGGCAAACAACCCAGCTCCAGAGGAGACTCCGGCAGTGCTTCCAAGGCAGACGTTGCATCAGCCAGGTGTGCAGGAAGCGACGGAGATAAAGCAGCTGTTGACGAAGGGGCTCTCGGACGGAGGCCGCTTCAGGAATCCCATGGAAAGGACGACAGGAAGGAGAGAGATGCTCCGCACACAGAACAAGCTTCATCGGCTTCAGAAAGCCTTTGTGCTGGGGCTCCGGACCTGGCCTTTCTCCCAGAGATGATGCAACACTGAGGAACAAGGTCTGTGCCAGAGAAAACTATTCACAGGCTATGCAGATGGCAATACAGCCAAAGGCTCTCGGATCAAAACATGCCAGAGCCCCCCAGGCCCGGCAAGCCCCCCCAGGCACCCTTCGTGCCCCCAGGATCCTCCATTTCACACTGCAGCCTCACTCCTAGCACGACCCTGGCTTAAGGCAGAATGAAGGACTTCATAGTGAAGGAAGTAAAAAAAAAAAGGTTGTTTTAAAGTCCTGCAAAAATCACAGCTCGTCCTCTGATCTTTCGGGAGGGAAGAAATGGGGAAGAGACTGAGCTCAAAGGCTCCAGTCTCCCACACAGGGATCCTCCCCTCACCGCGGCTTGCCAGCGCACGCCTGAGCTCCCCAAACACGTAGGGCAGCTCTGTGCTCGCCGGCAGCCTCGGCCGCTCTCACACATCAGGAAACCACGCAGGGACTGCCCGGGCAGCCATGGCAACATCACACAGTGAGGCAATTATGGAGCCGCAGCTCCCACGCGAAGGTTCAGCCCTGCTTTCCATTACAGGACTCGTTTTGACCCTTCCCCCCTGCCCAAAACATCACCAAGTGCCCTCCCAGCTCCAACCTGGCCTCTGTGGTTTGGGACTGGCAAGTTTTGCAGTCTTGCACCTGGGTTCGAGATCATGTAAATACATTTTTCTCCGCGTTGTAAGGAAGTTACTCCAGGCTTGTGTAACCCTCTTGTGCTGCGTTCCACAAACACCAGTTTGTCCAATGTGCCTTGAGTGAGAAACCAGGTGACAAAAACACCTGCAACCTGCACTACACATGGCAAGAGCTGGATCCCTTACTGAGCTGCATAGTCACTATTATGCATTAAAATTCAGTGAATTTTACAGAATTCTGGCAATATTCCAGTGTTGTGACAGGTTTCAAAGCTCAGCCTGCTGTACTGTCCCACCACATCCCCTTCTCAGGGACATCTTTCTAGGAGACATCACCAACTGCAGCAGTTGCCCAGGCACTGGTGCCCAGTTGCACTCTTGGTCATCTAAGATGGTTCTATCCCGTAGAGAATTCACACATTTCTGGAAGGTAGGCTTTCCCAGCATAAAACCTGTTATAGAGCAGACTGAGTCAGTGTGACAGTTGTGGAGAGCAATCATAAGGCCCAAAGGCAGCATCAGCCAAAAAGCCCTAGCTGCCCTTCTGGGGCTTTCAACCACTCAGTGGTAACAAACAGTGTCCAAGAGATGTTCTTTATCGTGTTTCACTTTTCTGGATTAGTTGCATCTCATATTATGCGATATTTTGGCACTGGTAAGACATGCACTGATCCCAACATGCAGGTACTACTGACACGGCACCATGGCATGCCCCAGCTCTGCATGTTGGATGATCCATGTACAGTGGATGCTCACACAGTAGTAAGATTTACAGAATAAGACAGCAGCCAACAATATATTGCCCAATAAGATGTAAAGAATATAAATTTTTATATGTTAGTTCAGTAAGTTTTTTGTAAAACAATATAATCACAGACTTGCTCTTACAACCACAGAGAGGAAGGTGTAATGCTTATTCAGGAAATTCCCAAATATCTACTTCCTAACTGCTGGCAAGAAATGCAAAGCTTGGCAAGACAGTGCTGAGAGCCACGATCACTTTTTTGAATAGCCCATTTTTTAATTACCAAGATAAAAGGCAGATAATCCAGCTGAACACATTTTCAAAGCAAATTCAGATGACCAGAAATTGTCAGTAAAACACCTGTAACCAGTGACTGAAGGAAGACAAAAATTACTTAAACCTGATTTATTTCTGATTACTTGCACATAAATTAGTAATTTCTTCCTTCGAGAAGAGCACAGCACATCATCAACCACCTTAACTGCTTGTGGGTGGTAACACAGGGGCATTGACATCAAACAGTTGGCCAAGAGTGCTCATGTAGAGCTCACACGAAAGCGATGCCGAGTGTGTGGTTCTGTAACACATCTGTGTAATGCTATCTGCTACCTCCATCTTTTTTGAATGTTGAATTGTGAGCGGAGTAATACACATTCAGGACATTTTTCGTGATTATCATAAATGCAACTAAGCACATGTATGTACAACGACATGATGAAACAAAGAGGTTGAAATGCAAGAAGTTGCTCACGCTGAACAGACTGACAGCCCTCCTTCAGGTCGTCTCCACCAGCCCTGTGATGCTGTGGAGAGGGGGACAATGACACAGCCGAGAGGGAAGGCAAGGAAGAGGGAGATTTCCCTACTCCTAAACTAAGCCTTCACAACCTCTTTTGTGTGCAGCACTTCCTGCGAGCTGCTCCTGCAGGTTAAGGCAGACAGGGCTGTCTGGACAAGGTGAGTAGCAGGGGTTGCTGCACTCGATCTCGAAGCTGGAGGTCTTTGCTTTGCACTGTGTAGTGCCCCAACACGTTCCTGCAGTTTGCTATCCCTCTAGCCCTAAGCAAGGAAACTTGCAGCTGCCAGACAACCTCTTTCCCACCTCAGAAACAGCACAATTTATATGATAAACTGATAGAAAATGTTCAGAGAATCTTCAGCTGCCTCTTCCTTCACAGGACATACAAGCATTTGCTTACTGCACAGCTGCAGAAGTGACAGCAATGGGGCTCCTCCCTGACCAGACCTGGAGGAGGAGGAGAGGAGAGGCAGGAATGCAGCCATGCAGGAGAAAAGAGCAGCCCAGGTATCTCCACATCCTCCTCTGCACAGGCAAGGATGAGCATGCACTCAGGCAGGACCGACCGGGAGAGATCCACATGCAAAAAGCAGCAGATTTTGAGAGCTACCAGAAGGGAATTTAAGAGCTCTGCATGTCTGCAAAGGCATCTGGAACAAGGTAATCTATGGAAATATAGAAACTTGGCAGCCATTAAGGGAGTGGTGGAATGCACAACTGCAAATAAAAAGTAGAAGCATGATCTGGAGCCATTACCAAACTGAGTCACTCAATTCCCCAGGTGAATTTACAAAGTGAAGGACAAGGAAAATTGCTAAAGTACTCTCATTTGGATGGCACGAAAACTGGCAAACAAGTGCCATTAGAACACCACTTCTGACAATTATTCAATATTGTTTCAAATACAAATAAACTTTCTGAGTAAGTCCAGTTAACTTGAGAGAATATCCTACATTCATTTAAGAACGAAACCTACCAGGAGAGCTTGTGCTTACTCTCAGAGGAATTGTAATCATATTGTTGTTGTGCAATTTTTTTCATACTGTTTCTAAAAAAGGATGAAAAAGATTTACATACTTCTGCTGTGGTCAACCAGAATTCAGGAATGCTCATCTGAATACAGTGAGTGTACACAGTTACATCAGGGCTTCTCTGTAGGGGCTTTCAGAAAGCCTTAACCATATCTTAAACATCTGAAGCAACACAGTATGGGGAAGAGCTGCATTCCAATGATGCAAGCCACAAAGCATTAAATTTCAGAGTTCCCTTCACATCTTATGTGTGTTATGCAAGGCAGTATTCTAGCACCAGCTTAACTATTTCTTGTCTAAATTCATCTTCATTTCATGATCTTGTGACTGCAAGTTCATGTACCAACTGACCACGGCACGAAATCTTCAAAGATTCTTAAACTCCAGTGTGAGGAAACAAGTATTATCATCATATTAAAATTTTTAAAAAATTTTTTAAAAATCACAATAGATTTTCTCCAGAAAGAAATAAGTTGGGTCTACCATAAAAGACGAAAATGAATGTTTGTTCCTTTCCCCTTGCCTGTAAACAATTCCAATGTTTAATTACTATTATCGCTAAGAAACTGTACTTCAAAATTGAATTTGTCTAACCTCAGTTGATATTGCTACGCCTTTGTCAGCAAATCTCACAAGTCCTTTTAGAGAAAGATCAAGTCCTCTCTCAATTGTCTTTTCAATAAGCTGAGTAAGTTGAGCTCCTTTAAACCTCACATCATGAGGCTTATTTTCCAGTCCCTGGATCATTTCTGCAGCTGTCCTTTGAATTCTCTCCAAATACACTGGCATTCTTCTTGAAGCATGGAAACCAAAATTCAATTCCAGTATCAGTCTCAACACTGCTGTGTTTATAAGATTACTTATTTTGCTTCACATTCCTTTCCCCCACTTTTTTTTCTCCTCCTCAATATGCCCAGGAATCACATTAACCCTTTTAAATAAAATAATAGCCCAAGTACAATGTAGAGGCAACAGGCTGTAAAGACCTTAAAGCCCTGTGAGCTACTGCTTTCCAAAATGCTGTTTTACAATTTATAGGTGGGTTTGCAGTTTTGTTAACAAATGCATCACCTTGCAACTGGATGGATTCACATCTTTTGTTGAAATGTGGCAAAACAATTCAGAGACCCCTAAACATACTTTACTATCCCACTAGCATCTCTCTGATGAAGAATCATCAAATATTTAATGCTATCCAGATAAAAAGAATCTAAAGAGCAGTAAATTAAAATCTGATTTAATCTCACAACTGTCTATAAGGCTAGGTGTGTCCTTGCCAAGTTACAGTCTCAGATATTTCAGATCTCCACTGTTAATGCAATTTCTCCAGTACAACATGTCCAGTATCAGTGTACAGCCTTCCTCCTCTCTCTTGCCCTCTCCCCCTAAAACAGGCATGTTCCCCCCACACCTCCTGCACCCAGTCTAATTTGCACTCAACCACTGAATAATCCAGATTTGAAGGGACCACTGAAGGTTAAACTGACTGAAACACTGTTTTCCCTCCCCCAGAACAGGGGCCAACTTGGATCAGTTGCTCAGGGCATTGCTCATTTCTTCTCCAGGGCCACTAAGTCTTTGCGTAACTATGTAATTTAAGGCCAAAAATAACCTTCTGATGATCTAGCTTTCCACCTAACAAAGACTGGAAAATCTCACCTAGTCATTTTTACACTTGGAATTGCAACTTACAAGCAAGCTAGGCCATGTTTGTCAAGCACAGCCTGAAAAACAGTATATGCATTTGCCACTAAAATCATGCAATGCATTGCAGCCTAGAGGTCCCCAAGCAGCACCAACCCAAGCCATTAAGTCTTCACAGTGAGCAGAGTATTTGCAGTTTTTACTAAAAAAAGTGCAGAACTTTTCTTTAGAGCTAAAACTACATCAAACACTTTCTCAGAAGCCTTTGAAGAATGCTTCCAACTACCCCAGTGAAGCTCGGCTCTAAGTACCCCTCCTAAGGAGACTTTCTTCCCCGCACATATATGTGACTGAAAGTGCCAGCTTCCCCAGTCTCATGCAACGTATTTTAGTGGCAAATATATTGTTAGAATTTTAAATGTTATTTTCCATGTCCACAGTGGTAAGATTTATCAGCACCTCTCTTTATCAATACATTTATTTAACAACACACTCACAGCATCAGTTTCCTTGACTACCTAAACAAGGCTGTCCATCATCCCTTAACTAGCACAGACTATCTCTCAACTCACACATGCTAGTTCCTACAAAGCTTACAAGTTTCTGCTTGTCACTAACAAAAATCTCCCCCACCCCTCCAAAACCTCCATAATTATATAAACAAAGGACTTATGTGGAAATACATTTATCCATATAAAAGCATGTCATAATAGTCAAGTTATCTCCCTTTCCTTGAAGAACAGCTATGTGAAATCCTAGTGACTAAGAGCAGAGCTGCATGTAATGTAACAGCATGAACTACTACACTGAAATTAGAGATGTTAGCCAAGATCCTGTGATCTCCTCACCTTACATTCTTCCTCAAACATCAATTTTTGGCCCTGTCAGAGATGAACAAAACCTTCAGTCTGATTCAAGAGAGTCACCCTTGTTCTCACGTTACGTTCTCTGCTCTCCTGTCTGGAATTATTAGTACTGTATTCCCTGCCAACAGCAAGGAATCTCTTTAAGCTTGAAAAAAATGTGGAACAGAATAAAATAAAAAAAAAAAATCCCATCACATGAGTAAATGAGGCTTGACAGTATGATGGATGCTGCAGGTTCACAAGTATGAAGGTACTCCGAAGATGATGGCTTGCGCCTGTTACAGCTTCACATCTTCACATAAGCATAAAAAGTTTGCCGCATTCAGGAGGGAGATGCTCAACTATTTAGATTGGACGCATTTTATATAAGACTGAAGATGACTAAGTCACAGCTGGACAGATTATGTTCTAGAAACAAGCTATGCGTTCCTCCCTTTACCTTAAACAACAGCATTTCCTCATCTGCATCTTTTCTCCTTTCTCTTTCAAACACAAGATGCTGAATTCTCACAAGAAAAAAAACCAGCCAGAAAATATTCAGGGCAATCTGTTTTAACCGAAAGGAATTTCACATGCACCACTCATCATAGGGCTAATTTGATTTTGTCATTATGGAAAAACTGAGAATTATCGAGACCTCAGCTGGGTAACAGTTGGATAGGAGAATGATCTCAGCACAGGAGGAAAACAGCACAGACAGGAATTATCTTCCTGAATAATGCAGATAGATTTTGTGTGCACTAGACATCCAAACACAGTTTGCCAAAGTACTCTGAAGGCCCCTTCACATAGCTTATCAGTCCTGATGGCTACAAATCAGCAGCAGCATTGTTCATAACCCAAACTACCTTGTAGCATTACAAAGCTAGTGAAAACAGGCAGGAAAAATACCCTGGCTCATAGTACCAGGCTTCCCCATAATCAACTCACACAGATGTTTTCACCTGTATCCACTACATAATGCACTCCCCACCACACCTACTAATAGCAGTATTAAAACCACTGACAGCTTTACTGAAAGAAACTGAAGATATATAGAGGAGAAACACAACGGTACAGAATATGGACATGTGGGCAGAGGTGATGACTGTGGGTGAGAGAGCTACCTAAAACTGCAATTTGTACCACTAGACCAGAAGCCAAAAAGCCCCCAAACCAAACATATTGTACCTCCACACTGCCTATAAGATGTCCTCTTTGAGCCAATTCCTTTTTTGTGCCTTAATTTTTTTATCAGTAAAATCAGAATATCACTCCTGAGATGTCACATACAGTGTTTCTACACATGAAAGCCAGGGCTAAATCTAGCTCTAAGCAGAACAAGAGTGGGGACACATTGTCTTGCCAGCATTTCATCTTGAACTTTCAGGGGATAAAAAGCACCTGAAAAAAAATTCAGTCACTGTGGCCATTTCACATGTTTCATTCCTAGTCAGTAAAGGCTAAGGACCCACACAGGCATCCCGGCTGAGAAGTGGAAGACTCTAAAAATCAGCAATGACCAGTTTAACTAGAAAGATTTTAACCTAAACTAAATTATACCTTTGCAGTACTAACAGAATTCCATAGAAAGTCCCATTGTTCGAGATGAATTTTTACATTTTAAACTCATGTACCATTTCAGTAACAACCATCTCTCTTCAACAACTGCAGCAAAAAGTTTCCATAATTTTTAAAATATGTGTCAAGGCCACTTATTTCCTCCTTCACAACCTTCTCTTCATGTGAAACTGAAAATTTTAGAATTCCTTGCAAGTATTGCCCCAGCACAATGACTCTCATGGGAACAGACTGCTTCACGATTACTCAGAAAAAGGAATGACACTTAAACTCTGACACTGGAAGAGCAACAGAAACCTACAAACTTTGCTTACAAGAACAGCCTGCTCCCCATCCATCTCTGCTGTGTGACACTGTTTAAAAAAAAAAAAAAAAAAGGATTTTTCAAGCAAGGGTTTTCACTAAGAGGATCCTGGTTACACTTTCATACAGTTCTGCAAAAAACACAGAACTTACATCAACATTTGGACATCCCATTTCATTCTCCCTGAGATCCTCTTTCCATGTGTGATTCAACGAATTTCTGCTGACGAGTTTCAAGCTTACAGTCCCAAGCTGCAGGTTTCAATGCACAGTCTCACTTTTAGAACATGCTAGTGCTTTATTCTTTATTAATTTATTGTTGCTGTGTGCATATATGCAAGACTTAGAAATGCAGGAGCAGGAAACAGGAACTGTGACACATCAGTTTCAACTCTTATGTTGTTCCCTGGCAGCTTGTCGGGAAAGTCTTTTCCCAGTTTGTGAATTTTTCATCTTCTTACAAATTCTGTACCTGAGCATTTCATGAAGGGTACTTTGAACCTGCAGTGGCCAGGGAGAATCCACTGCAGATCAGATCTGTGTTGTCAAATGCAAACATTTCTGTGCTCAGCATCTTGACTTGGACTGACCCATACCACGCTCCAAGAGTTTCAGGAGCTAAAGAGGAAAGGTAATGAGCACCACTCCCTTAGCAGCACAAATGGTGATTTCCATAGGTGTGAAAAGAATGCCAACAGCCTGGGACTTGAGCATCCAAGTGCCTCCCACCTCAGGCAGAGCATGCAAGAACAGCCCCTCCAAACAGGACCACTGCACGGCAGCGTTAAGGTATTTCCTTTGCGTATCTCACAAGTCGCAGTTTTAACCTCAGCAGAGATCTTCCTACTGATAAGTCACGTATCTAAAGAGACAGATTTGGGATGGCATACTCCAAAATGCAACGTCTTAGCAAAACTTTCCACCTCCTGCCCAGCCACTGCCACAGGTAAAGGATGTGTTCCAACCCTGAGTCCTTATCCTGGGGCACAGACGGGGAGCAGACACAAGCGTTCAGATGGAGTCCCCAGAACTCTCCATACACATCACTCCAGTGCTCACCTGGGCTTTCAGCTGCCACACTGCAAAGTCAGAACAACCACTGTCGGCTGTGAAGATAAGACAGCACATACACTCTGTTTAGCTCCCTTATGGCAAAGTGATTGATTTAGGTCTATTTGCAAAGGTTTTCATTAAATAACAGATGAGATTTCTTGCTTATGAGACATACTGCTCACACCCATCGTGAATTTTTTTGCACAGCAATACGCGTTTGGAGATGTCATGACATGCTAACATTTAAATACCTTTATTCAAACACAAATAGCCAAAATGCTGCCTCAAGTTCTATTAGACCAAGTAGTCTCACTAGGTATGAAACAAAGCCTCAGCTCGCAGTGAGCAGACAGAACAGCACACACCAGGATCTGCAGTGCAAAGACAATCGCTTTATTTTAAATTTGCTATAACCATATTAAAGAAATAGGATTGAAGTTTCTGCTGCAACTGGCCTTGGCTGAATTACATTTTTGTGTTGTTCCAGTCATACTATATATATTTTCAGTGAAGTTGCATGGAATTCATGCCATGATCTTTTAAAATACATTTCACAGTTCATAATTTTCTGCACACCTTGGTATTTCATTAGCCATAACGACTGGCAAGTAAATGCAAAACAAAGACTTTCTAATTGCTAGGTTAAAAAAAAAAAAAAAGATAAGAAGCATTGTGTGGTGAATTTACTTACACAGATTAGTAATATTTTTATACTAACTTTTTGCCATCTTCCAAAACAAGCCATCACTCCAGCTTTCAGGCTATATTGACCTTCTGCAGAAGTATACCTACAAGACTTTGCTGTTTTTAAACAGTTAAACACCATGCTTAGGCTGTAACACTTCTCCACCAGGACAGATAAAGCCTACATTAAAACATCTGACCAGCTTCTCAAACAAACGAGAGCAGATGAAGGCAAGACTATACCACCAATTTTCAAGCAGGGAACTAAAAGTTTGTCTAAAGAAAGCACTCACTCTACACACAGTGACTAAGGGCACAAACTCACAGAATGGCACAGATTTGTCAGCACGCAGTGGATGGTGGCTCACTCTCCTTTCAGGAGTGTGAAGTTCCAGGGGACAGCCTGAGCTGGCCGCACTGGGTGCGGCACTGAAAGGCGGAGACCCTGTTCCCCTTCTCCGGTCCCCACCACATCCTCTGCACTTCCACCCATATGCTCTCCCCTATTTATTTTGCGAGGGCTCTGGATGCCTGACAAATCTCTCAGTGAGCCAATTCAGTTCACTATTTTGGCAAAAAAATAATCCTGCAAAACCCAAAACATAAAATAACCCAAACACAGCTTTCTGCTGGGTTAGCAAGCCGAAGAAGTTCAGAAAAGGAATCCAGCAGGAACCAGAGCTGGCAAACAGAAAAGGCAGAACTCCCCGTTGGGCGAGAGAGCAAAGGGGAACAAAACTTCCCCCATTCAGCAGCAGAGCAGTTGGATATGCTCAGCTGTCTCGTGTAACTTCACCCGGAGTAACCTCGCTCGCAGGGTGCAGTTCTGCAATAGTTTCAAGCTGACTTCAGCTGGCACAGCTTCAGTGCAGCCTCCCCATCCCTCCCTGCACTGGTGCTAACCTGACCCCACAGTCAAGCAGTTCAGGCAGAAGCCAGCAGAAAACCCTTCCTTTCAAAAATGAAATGCACTTGTTTTCTGAATGGTAGTCTTCCTGAATAGTTCACTACTGGGGCAAGCATGGGCCAGAATGGAGGCTAAAGTGACGTTGGGAAGAACAGGGCTGTCAGCTTGATCTGCCATGGAACACGACTGTGCACCAAAAACCTGCACAAAGCTGTCCAAGGAATATACAGTGCGTCACAACACCCATTCCAGTTTAACACACAAATTTCCATATACGAGCAAACCCTGAGGTGGAAATTAGAAGAACTGCACAACAAAGCGAGTTTGTGGCAAGCTCAGAACCTGACTTTCACCCTACAAGTATCCTTGTTCCTCTTAACTTCCAGGCCATCTTGAACCCCAACATCCTTGAAGTTCATGAAACTGCAAGAGAACTTTGAACTGGCAAGTCAGTCTCCTCTACAGTCAAGCAGAGCCTACTTAACTCGATCAAGCAGTCTTTTCTTCAAAGGTTCACTTTAGCTGTATTTATACAGGAAGCTTCCAGATCTTTGCTGTGGCACAGTTAATCTACAGCCACATTACTGAAAGCATTCTTGTAGCATTGTAAGCTATTCCAATTCAATGCCACTGAAACACAGGAAATAATTTTAGTATCTTTAGTTAAAGGCCACACAAATGCAAAAGGCCTGTGTACTCTTCCAAGTATCTATAAATTGATAGTGCAGCTCAGGTTGAGACATGCTATTTTAAGGGCTCCATGTTGAACCCCCAGGGCACTTCAGTTTCCCAAATCACTGGTTCTCAACCTTTTCCCAGTGTATTCCTTCCTGCCTACAAGCAAGGATACGTTCTCACCTCCTCACTCTCTCCCATAAAAACATTTGAGAACTGCTCCTTGGCAGCAGTTTCCATACCAGCATCCTGCAGGGGTTCCAGTTCTAAACTCTGACTTAGAGTTTTCCCAGAAAGATGTAATTTGGGCAGAGGCAGTGCTGGGAAACACAACCACACTGAAAAATATGCCTCTGTTCCTATTCTCTGAACTACCTGAAGCTGTGATGAGAAGTTTCAGTCTTCCTGGTCCCATTCTTCCACCAGCTATCACCTCTACAGATCCCACATTCTGCTCCCAGAAGCAAGAAGCGACTTTCTGTCCTGCAGTCTGAGCAACACTGTCTTACATGGGCTTCCTTATCCAAATATGACCATAGACACAATCCTCAAAAATTCTCTGCCACTTATTTTCATGATTCAAAGTCATGCAAAACCAAGAGACCACATGATCTGATGCCAACAAACTAAAACTCCAAGTTGCATCCAGACTTTTTTTCCTTTACTGGATCAGTAGCAGCAGGCATGCTCTGTAAAAAGTTTGGTGGCAGGGTCTTACACGCCTTCCCTATCAACAACTTGCATTTCAAACTGCTTGCTTTAAAGTCAAGAGGATTCTTTTCAGTATCAGAACTTCAAACTGTTTTCTGGGTTGCTGGCACGGTCACTGAAAACATTTTGTCCTGTAAATCAACAAGGCTGCAGAAGAAAACCCTGGTATGAGTTCTGTGAGGACAACAGGAATAGGCCTGAGTCACTAAATGAGCAGCTACCAAATCCAGACAATATCTTCTTGTCAATGTGTATGATTGCAATTGTAATCATGCTCTAAATATGAACACATCAAAAGCACCGTGACCTTTCTACTATGAAATTACTTTGAAATATTTTAGGGTATTTTGGTTTTAAAGCTAACTCACATTCTGCCTCAAAAGGCTGCTTATAAGTGAAAAAAAAACCCAAAACCTAGGTTTGTTTAGAACAGGATGAAAACCAGAAAAGTTTGCTGCCTTGAAAACTAGATAGATCTGAGTGTTTGGGATACCTCCCCTTCGCTAAACTTAGCCCTTCTGTGACCCTCAGGGAGGAATGCAAGACCTGTCTACGTTATCAAGTTTATAAGGATTACACTTTAGCATAAACAACAGATCATTTCTGAACTTCACTCTAAAAGTCAAATTCCTGACTATTTCTCAATGCCACTCTTCTACGTTCCTCTCTTTTCATTCCCCCTTTTTCCTTCGTGTTTGGTGAATGTGGGACTATTAGATTCCTGACCACAAAAGAAATTACTTCTCCCGCTCACTAAAAGCTTGCCACTCAAACTGCTGACAAATCCTCCCACATTTTTCCACCTTTGAGTCTGAGCACATCAGTACACTTTGCTGAATATTTCCCATAATGCTCATTAAAATAATTGGGGTTTGTGCGTGTTTGGCAGGAGGAAAATAAAACTCACTAAGAAAGATTTTCTTTCTCAAATATATTATTTAAAATAGAATTTGTTTGTTCTACTTGTTTCAGCATTTAAATTAGATTTAAGGATCAGAATTATGCAGATTTACAATTTAAACAACCATATTGATGCTCCTATAGGACTTGTGGCAACAAAAACCAGCATTAAGGCTATTATTCGCTGAAGATTTCTTTTTTTGGGCTACAGCTTTTCAAGTTCAGACTCATCGGTTGAAGTGAGGGAAAAATCCCTTTAGCTATTTTTGTTACAGGAAAATACTACTTCACCACTGGCTCAGGCAGGGGGGGAAGGGGGACGATGAACCAGAACCTCCTGATTTGTCCCGTAGATCATCCTTCAAGACAAAGAGCATCTTTGCTAATTATAGAAGAAAAAAAATTTAAACTAGGAGCAGTTGAAAAACTGTTTCTCAGCATGCTCAGTGGGCATTAGCTGCGATTTCAGCAGCTTAGCAAGTCCCACCCCTGCGTGAGCTCAGCGGGGAGGCCTGGAGCACTGCACATTCTCCCTGCTCAGCAGGGACAGGGGCCGCAGCTCGGCTGATTTGCTACAGGAATACTGGAAAATTGCCACCAAAATAGCAAATCCTGTGGAAGAAAAAAAAACCCCAACCAAGAACCCCCCAGCAACTTCAATAAGGAATTAAAAGGAAAAAGTGGAAAAAAATCTCAGCTCCCACAGTTTCAAAATGCTGAACTCTTGCTGCATTAAGGTCTGGGGCTTTTTCCATGATCAAAATAAGCAAAAGGTTTAGGTTAAGCCACATTTATACAAACCCGTCCCTAACAATGCAAGTGCAAACTTACTGTGCACTAACTCTTGCCACAAGTCAGTCATAGGAGCCAAAGACTGGCTGCAGAATCTGTAACAGCTGTAATATCCATAGCTATTTTTCTTTTAATTTGGATGAGGAAAAAAAAACTAAATAGACAAGTAAAACACAACAAAATCTTTATTTTAAAATCAAACAGCAGCTTAAGTTTCATAGGGGCAACTGAGACTTAACAGCTCACATGCAATACATTTAAGCACGTTTAATGCTTTCAACTCAAGAACTGCTACCACATCTTGTACATATAAAGAACACTTTGCCTATTGCAATCTTTCTCATCACTGCACACAACACAGCATTTCACTGGCAAAATTTCAGAGTTACACACACAAGCAGCACCAGAGTAAAAACACAAATGTGCTTTTGTAATACAGCAATAATGTCATGAGAACAATGATTTTTGAATTTTCAAACCTCTGAACAGTCATTATGTTTGTTTTAGTATTGCCAGAATAGATAGAAACATTTTTATCTCATCACATCATTCAACACAAGTTTGTAAAAGTCTGATCATCCAAAATGGGAAAAAGCATAGACTGGACAGATTAATAAATTACATGGCTGGGACATCACACATTTAGTTCTCCCTTGCACATTTTGCACCTGGAAGTTTGAATTAAAAATGGAGTTTTTACTTCAAGGAACATTTGGAAATTTTAAATCAATGATTGCTGGTAGGGTTTTTTCCCCCCCAGAAAAAAAAAAGCATAAATTTTTGCATGTTCTGAGATTCCAGTTCAACGCCATCTCCTTCCTATGTTTTTTCAACTTTGACCTAATAGTTTTAAAATAAGATCTCGCTGTGAGGCTCTTTCTAAAAGGTGATTTAAATGTACATAGGATTTCATCACCCCACCTTGCAGTGGGGAAATCTCACACAACATTAGCTAAGGAATATTACTTTCAGGTCACTTGGGATATGACAGTAAAACGAAGAGCCAGGGCCTTGTCAAAGCATTGCCAGTTATCCAACAGAATGTGAGGCAATGGACCAATTCCCCATTATAACATACACAGAGACTGTAAACAACCTACAGAGAGACTGTAAACAAAGACTAAGGGGCCATGAAGATCACTTTCTGTATTTCATTAAACCAAGGAGCTAGTTTTCATACTCACAAAATCCAGAGTTCAGTACCGGTGTCATGTCACTCCAGGTTAGGCGGCAGATGACACCTCTAGCCCCAGAGACTGATGTGTTTTAGGGGAGCTAGGTGCTCACCCCACCTTGCGAGGCAATTTGGGTGCTACAGATCCTCAAATATAAAAGCTACTCAGAGTTTGGCATCTACCACATGATTGCTGCCAGTCAAGCGGATTTAAGGGCATATTTTAATCTCTCTCACATTATTCTGGTCCTGGAATTTTTGCTTTGAGCTCATAGTAATTCTGAGTTGGGTAACTCAGGCCAGGGCAAGGGGCTCCCCATGATAGGTGTTAGTTTACAAAGATGGCAGTGTTTTCTAATGCTAATGTATTCCCATGCTGCATACCTCAACTAACAGTTTCATCTCTAACAAACGCACTGGAATATGCTGATAGCTCCAACTCGACAACACAATATCATACAGACAGCGGCCAGTGCCAAATGGTTAGTTAAGCAGATAAGAAAGGCACTCATTCTTCCTTTAAAAAAAAAAAAAAAAAAGGGAAGCTATTGCAGTCAGGCAGACAGAGTGTGGATGGGAGCTGGCAGATTCCACAATACAGAGTCATGTCAAAAATGGCCTCCTGCAAACTGTTCCTTCAAGCATTTGAGTCAACCGAAAGGGAGAAATCTTTTCCATTATTCACAGGAGTTTCACCTCCCTATTCCACAGCAGAGCAACATTTCCTATACATTTTGACATACAAGCATGTAAGAAACTCAGAGAATTAACTGTACTCTGCAGCAGAGGGAAAGTCCTCTCCCCACTTTCTGTTTCCAGTCCCAAAGTTGAGCCGGGCCTTTATTTTGACTGTTCCCTGGTCTGTGAATGGAAAATCCCTCCTCAGCACTAGCAGGCTGGTGTCTGCTGCACACACCCACTGCACACAGCAGAAATTCCAGTCAATAAGGCAAGTGGGGCCCAGGCGCTGGAAGGGGAGGAAGGAGACATACAAACAATAAGAAAAGCATCTGGCTCTGTTACTGGCTGGGAAGGAGACTGGAGTTCAAAAGAGACACAAATGCAGCCTTCACTTCACAGGAAGATCATATCAATTCTCACTGCCCTACTTTTCACACAAACCAAAATATGTGGAAAGGGTAACTCGGGGTTTCCAGCCCACACTTTAATGCAATTCCATTAACTCAAGAACAGTGATAAAACCCACCTTGAACGTTTTTGTCCCACTGGACCAAAACATACCCCTGCTCCTGCTTTAGGCCTGTGGAAACAGCCCGAAAAGTAAAGCCCTTTGCTGAACGTGAGCCAGCCATCCCTCCTCCACCACCACACTAATGGAGGCTGCTCTGCTGTCCTTCCCTGGAGATAGCAGCCAAGTCTAGTGAAGCTTCTCTCATAGCAACCAGAGCTCCAGAGCCAACAGCAGCTGCTGTCACTGCCTTCAACGCTTACCCACAGGATCCAGAGCACAGCAACACCCTCCTCCCTGCACCTCTACAGCAAAAAAAAAAACAAAAAAAAAACCCAGAAAGCTGGCAATAAAATGACTTCCTGGGTCAACCACAAGAAGCAGAAAAAAAGAAATCCTAGTATTTCCTATACAAGTGAAAAGAGGAATCTCTGATTATTGAAAAAATAATAAATTCCTTTTTTGGATTTAGATTCTGGCAGTAACACCCAGTCAGGGTGGGGGCAACCGCCTGAAATCCATAATGTACCAGCACACCATCGGACACCAACATCAAGTTCTTCCCTCAGCCAAGGAGAGGGATTCGCCCCCGCCGTACCCCCAACGATCTCATTACATCATGGCCCGAGCCCGCAGCAGCCACAGGAGCCCTGCAGCACCCCGTGTCCTCTCCAGCCCGGCAGAACACCCCCTTCCCCCCGAAAAGCACACCCAGGATCACAGCTGGTGTCAGAGGAGCACGAGGACACGGCCGGGAAGGCGCTGCGAACCCTTCCTCGCTGCTACACCCATTTCCCCGCTTCCACAGGGCCACACGCGGCCTCGCCTCCCTCCCTCCCCGCGGGACGGCGAGACACTGCCCGGCGCCACTTCCCCACCGGGCCCGGCGGTGAACTCCGGTCACCGGCACCCAAGGACGAGCCGCCGGGCGACAGTGACCTTGCCGGTGCCGTCGGGGGTCGGCGCGGGGCCGGGGCGCAGGCAGGGCGGCGGGGAACCCCCCCCGCGGCGGCGGTGGCCGCGGTGACTGGCGAGGAAATGCGGGAGGATCCGCGCTGCAGCCGCCGGCGCCGGGAGCGGGGGTTACGAGAGAAGGCGCCGCACGGGCACCATGAGAAAGCAGAAAATGCAGGTCAAACACCGCCTCCCCCGAGGCCTGAAGGGGCCGGCGGTTCGGGTCGGGCAGCCGAGGCCCGGAGGCTGCCCCGAACCGGACAACGACCCCCGTGGCCCCTCGGGACAATGCGGGGACAGGGGAGCGCGGAGAAGGCCGGGCTGCAGCGGGGCTTCCCCGGCGCTCCCCTTCACCGACAAAGCCCCACGGCCACTCCAGCCCCAACCCCGGCCCCGCACCGGCCACCAGCGTCCCGAGCCCGCGCACCGCCGGGCCCGCCATGATGCCCGCGCACCGCGCCAGGCCGGGTCAGCTCGGGCCGGGCCTCCCGGGGCACGGCGGAGCGCTGCCGACCGGGCTGCCGAAGCAGCGCAGAGCACAGCGTCAGGCCGCGGGCCGCGTCGGGAGCCCCCCGCAGCCGCCCGCCCAGCCGCCCGCCCCAGCGTTCCCTCCCGCCGCCGGGTACGGCCGATTCCCGCCCGCCCGTGCCTACCTGGCCGGCCCGTTCCTCGGGCCCCTGCGCGGCACCAGGCCCGGCTCGGCGCCACGGCGTGTCCCGGGCAGCCGGCGAGAGCGAGCGCTCGGCCGCGGTAGCGGCGGCCCCTCCCCCGGCGGCAGCGGCTTCTCCCCGGGCCGGGCGGAAACGGCACTGGGTGCACGGGGATCCCCGGCGCCGGCGCCAGGGGCGCCCCGGGCACGCCCACCCCCCTCCCCGTTGGCTGCCACGGCGCCGCGTCCCGCCCCGCCGGGGCGCCCGCCGCCGCCACCGTCCCGCCCCCCCGCGTTCACCATTGGTGACCTCGCCCCGCGGCCCCGCCCTTGCTGCCGCCTCATTGGGCGCCACGCGCCCGCTCCGTTGCGCTCCCCACGGTCGCGGAGCCCCATTGGCGCCCGGCGCTGCCAATCGGCGCGGGGCGGGGGGGCGGTCGCCGGCAGCGTCGACGCGGTGTAGGGCGGGCGGGCTGCGGCAGCGCCCGCCGGGCGAGCCGCGCTACGTGCCGAGGGGCGGGGTCGGCGGGGCGCGATCGCTCGGCGCGGGGCGACTCCCGCGTCGGGACACGTGGCAGAACGAAGGGGCGGTGCGGGGGGCGGCCGGGAGGCCTGGGCGGAGGGCAGCAGAGGACGCATGCGCGGCGGCGCGCGCGCGGAGCCTGCCGCGCCGCACGTCCGCGCGCGCGGAGCTGGGGGGGAGGGGGCTGGGCCGGGGGTCCTGTGGCGGCGTCCCGGCGGGGCTGAGACCGCCCCTCCTCGGGCCGGGCCCGCGGGGCCACCGCGCCCACAGCTGGCCGATCCCCGTCCCTGGAGCCCCGAACAAAGGCCGCGGGGCAGTGAGGCGGAGGGACGGCCCCTCCGCGGGAGGAGGGGCGGCCGAGCCGGGCAGGAGGGGCCCCGCGGCGGTCGGTGCCCGCGCTCGGCCAAAGCTCCGCCCGGTTCCGGTGCCCGTGTACCGCGGCTGCGGCTGCTCGCAGTGAGCGATGCGTGCGGTCCGCAGCGCTGCAGGGACGCGAGAGGAAGAGTGGAGGCCGGGCGCGGAGGGAGCCGCGGGGTCACGCCGGGGGCTGCGGGCCGGCAGCCCCCCCGCCGCGGCAGCCGGCCCGACCCCGCCGCCCCCGCGGGAGGGCGGTGTGGCTGCTGCGGCGGGCCCCGCGGAGCGGGGAGAGCCGGGGCCGGTCACGGCGCGGCGATCCAGGCGTGCCGCAGGCTCTGCGCGGCGCTGGCGCGGCGCTCGGGCGCGTAGTGCAGCGCGGGCAGCAGGAAGGCGGCGAAGGCGGCCGCCTCCCGCGGTGTCCAGCCGTGCCGGTCCGCCAGGATGCCGGGGAGGCTGCGGGAGGAGAGCCGGGAGAGCCGCAGGAGCGCGCCTGGCAGAGACAGTATGGCACAGCGCCTCAGTCACACCTGCGCGGCTGAGGCTGCCGCACCTCACCTCAGAATTACCCCAAACGATCCTGAAAGATCCCTGCTTTCGCCTTGGAATTATTTCTGTGACCTCCACCTGTGCTGCCCCTTGCAGGTTTGGCTCTCTGCTGTTTCTCAGGAACCACTTTTCCAAGCTAGTGTTTTGAGTCTCCCTGTTCCTGAGTACTTTTCTTAGCTGAGAACGTGCCAAGAGTGCGCAAAGTGTTCCCAGAATAACCACGCCAGAGCCATTGCTGCTTGTTCCCTGCGCCTGCCCACAGGCACCTGGATGCATCGTGCTATTTCAGTGTCAGAGCTCGCAAGACACTCATGTTGAATTTGTTTTGTGCCAGCCAGCTCTGTGGGGCTGGCAGAGTGTATGACTGAGCAAGAAGCAACCCTCGTCCTGGGAGCGGATGGTGTAAATGCAGTGATTCAAGTTAGGCATGTGTGGTCAGGCCGGGTTGGTTCATAGGGAGAGTGAATGTAGAACTAGTTTTGACTCGTTTCTTTTGAGCACTGTGGAAGAAATAAGTGTGAGCAAAGCATGTGGATGTGCAGGGAGGTGCTTGCTGAATTCCAGCATGGGACCAGCACTAAGCACTGAATGAGCTGTGGGTAGGCTGGTGAGCATGAGAGCAGAAAAGGATGATAGGCCAAATTGCAGAAGGATGGAGTTGTAATGCCTTGTGGTCAAAGACAAGGGTTTTAGGACTCATGAGTCAAAGGGGAAGGAACTGGGGAGAATAAAACAGAAGAGATGTTACAGTTGGGTCAGAAAACTAAATATAGCAGCCACATTGGAAGGATATGAGTGTCCCATTCCTGGTCATCATTGTTCTCTGCCAGTGAACGGGTGAAATCCAGCCTGTTTCACACTCTTCAGCCTTCCTGGCATGGAGCTGTTTCCTGTCTGTATTCCATTCTCTCCAAATCCAAAGGAGAAAGAATGGAAATGGTTTCCCTGTTGGGTGTTTGCTATGACCATTTTTCAGGATTTTTCTTTCGTCCATGGAATGCTCATGGATTGCAGAGATAGGCAGGGCTGGGAGTGTTTCTGCTCTTTATGAAGTTTCCATTTGTGTTCCATCCCTGCTTGTAGCCTGCGTTGTGTAATGTAACTTTTGGGGGAGTTCAGCATGAGCTGAGTAGGAGTGTCTCAGAGATCTGCAGTGATTTTTAAAATAAACTTCCTTATGTCAGTTCTTACCTGGCCTGCTGAAAAATTTTGTTGACTTGTTCCATGAGAAAACGATTTGAGGAGGAATTCTTCCCAGGAGTTCAATAATACAAGCCACATGATCTAGATGGAGGGATGGGAGACAAATTTAGATACAGACTGAAACACTTCTGTCAGTGAGATGAATAAAACTGAGGGAGTCCTACCATCATCTCTGGAGAAGTATTTCCCAGGTTGAGGATCAAATAGACACTCCCCAGTTGCCATTTCAAATGCCTAGAAATGGAATAGCACTGTTAATTCACTGATGGTCTTGGAGTTTTCCTTCCCCAGCAACTGATAGTACCAATTTCCCTCGCTCTCACGCAGAACTAATCCTGAAATGTGGAACTCTGCACACTGGCTTGATCTGTACCACAGTGAAACAGCACCTTTAGCTCCATCAGGATGAAAAGCAGCTTGTGTCTGATTCAGGCAAGCCTATGAACTAACCTACACGGAGTGTGAATTGCCTTAGAGCTTAAACTAAATTAGGAGTCGGTTTTACCAGCAGCAGACTTTCGCCCTAAAATGAATTAGTGCTGACAGCCCCTCTTGCCTTCTCAGCAAGGAAGTTTTCTCTGCATGGATAGGTGTATGCTGAAGACTTGCTGCCCTGGCCAGGTAGTGTCTGTCACCTCCCCTGCACACACAGCGTTGTCCCCAGTCCTACCAGGCAGGCTGTACTCCAGACATCCGCAGGAGTGCCATAGTCCAATCCAAGAAGCACTTCCAGGGCACGATATGGCTGGGTCTGGATCTCCTTAGAAAAAGGCTTGTACTGAAATAGAAACAAACTTCCTCTGGTTGGTGTCCCTAAACCAGTCACAGCAATGCTGCTGGTCTCAAGCTTCTCGTGCAGCAAGGGGACGTTGGGGACACAACTGAATGTGTGTTCTCAGCTCTGCACAGGGCACAGCCAGCACCCTCCTGGCCCCACTGACACCTGGGGGAATCTGCCTCCCACCATTTCACACTGAACATGGTTTTGAATTTCTAATTGTAGGGACTAACTGCAAGCTGGAGAAATGTCCAAAGCTGACAGTGTCTCAGGAAGACAGGGCACTGCTCAGAGCTGAGAGTGCTGAACATAACACCCCCCGATATCGGCATCTCTTCAGCACAATGCAAGAGCTGTTCAGCTGTAAAGGGACAGACACACGGTGTGGGATGGAAAGAGGCACACAGCATCCCACATTGTCATGGGATTGAGACTCGGAGCAGACTCACTGTCCAGCATGCGCTTCCTAGATCTGCAATTTTCACTTCTATGCTCATTAAATCAGATTCTTCCAATTGATTGCCAAGATCACCTCCTAGATGGAAAGGACAAAGAGAAATCAGGTCTTTCTGAACAAGCAGGTACAGACCACTTGCCACAGGAGAGGCATGTCTGCCTTTCTTTAAAGTTTCTCAGGGTCCTAAATACTTTTTAACATGAATCAAATGCCACTTCTGTTTTTTGAAGGAACACAAAAGAAGACCTGGTGTCCAGTAAAAACCTAAGAGAATGTCTGGGAGAACAGTGGATTGGTGTGACCATGTGCTCCTGTCCTGCTGCAAGGCTCCTCTAGCGCCAAGGTTAAAGGAGGCCCAGAGGAGAGCGCCAGTCAGAACCAAAACATCTGTAATTCCTCCTCAGCCTTCAGCAACCTTGCCTGTCACAGACCTTGGACACAGCCTGCTTGGCAAGCAATATGATCCCAGAAAAAGGTAATTCCTGGTTTGGTGCTTTGCAGTGAGCTGTCAGCCTATGCTTAATATTGTGCTTTTCTGCTCTGAGCAAAAGGCTCGGTCACTAATTTAGCATTCCCTGATTGCTCCAGAGTTTGAGAGACAAAACAGCAGTGTCATGGGAGAAATGCTCACAGGAGAACACAGTGCAAGGATAATATGAAAGGTCTCATTGCTGGGAGATGAGCTAATCTCTCGAGAAACTCTCCAGCCCTACATCTTATTCAATATTCACACCATTCTCTGCAAATAAATTATGTCTCAAAAGGCCTTGAAGATTAGCAGTACATACAAGTCTCCCACAAACCTCAGAAATGCGAGAAATAAAGAGCAGGAGCGTCGTACAGTGTTCTGATCAAGTCATTTTGTATGTAAACCTTTCAGGAGCTGAAAACACTAAACATAGGCAACTGTCCTGCATATAAAGCCTTGAGAGTAAGCTCTGAGGTTGTGGTGGGGCTCTTAACAGATATCTGACCTGTAGCTGTCCTTCATACAAACCCACCTGCAGGACCACATTTCTGTAGGTGCCATGAGCCCAGCCTGGCAATTGTGTCAAGCAGAGAAAGGAGAGGCCTTTCAGCAGCATCAGCTGGCTGTAATGTTTTATACTGGTTCTGATGTTTTGTACTGGCTATTGCAGGAGATGTGAGCCTTTCCTAAGGTATCTGTACCTACCTGCTGCCTCTCATTTCCCTCCTGCCAGTGAACGCTTAAGTCCGTTTTCGTGTTTAAAAAGCCTTGGAGTGCTCACCTGCTCCCTTTAGCCTCACTTCTGTTCCGTGGTTGCAGTTGAGTGTATCCATGAGAAGCCTTTGGAGCCTTTTACTGCATCCATGCAGCAGGATGTTCTCTGGTTTGATGTCCGTGTGGATGATGCGGCAGCGCTTGTGCAGGAAGTGCAGCCCTGCCAGCACCTGGGCAAGGAGGCAGCACTGTCACACCAGCCCTGACAGGGTCCCCAGCACGTCCCCTGCCCCAGCAGCTGCAGAGCGGCCAGGTACAGTGCAAGTCAGGGACATTCTGGGCACTGATGGTAACTATCAGCAATAAATGGTTTCCTGTTGGGGTGGCCTGTGGGAGCAGCATGAGGGGTTGCATCACCCCACTGGGAAACAGAGCCCCAGGAGTGAGTGGGGGCCTGGAAAGCCCAGTGAGGAAAGGGCTATTTGGGGTGACACACAGCAAAAGACAGTGAGGCAATCCACAGATACCAGCATGGACAGGTGAGCCTGGGGAGGTGCGAAGAGGATGGGGCTATGAGGAGGCATTACAATTACAAAGCTGAACTTTCTCCTGAAAAAACATTGTTGTTTATATGGCTGTTGGGACAACTGTGCCTTCCCACTGATTATAACCAGCCCCCAACTTCCATTTGAATGACAGTGACATGGTATGGGAGGGTGTCCCATCATACAAGGAAAGAAGAAGACGACACAGCATAACCCAGACAGGAGGGGGGAGAGACCATGAGTGAGTGCATAGAGAGGATTTCAGGGCCCTGCAGGAGAGCCATGTAGGGAAAGAATAGCTTGTGGTGCAGCAGGGAGAGCCTGGCCTGTCACAGGAGAGAGATAAACAACACCTACCAGAGATGAACAGTCACTATCAGAAATCAATAACAGAGAAAAGGCTATGGGGAGAGTTAGGTTTGTTTTTTAAACACTCTGGCCAGTCATAAAGGACTGGTAAATATTCTCTGTATTATCGAATTCTATTCTGGGATGAACACCAGCCCCAGGGAAATATCAACCTTAAATGGTAACTGTGAAACGCGGGGAAAGATTTAAATAACTAAACTGGAATGAATCAGAAGTAAATACTGCTCCAGTGCTGATCTGAAGGGGGAACACAGATCGCAGATTTTACAATTAATGCAGATAATGGATCAAGCAAAAGCCTAAGTGTGAAGTGGGGCACAGAGATAAAGCCACTACATTTTTGTGTAGCTTACTCAGGTGTTAGTGTAACTTCTTTAGGGAAAGAGATGCTATTACAGAAAATAGGGTGAAGGAAGAAGCAATTTTCTTGATGTCCCTAAAAGGGCACAGGAATCAGGGTAGCAAATCTTCATCTTGGCAAGTGTGCAGTCTTCTGATAAATGTCAGCACGAGAGGCAAAACGTAATTTTAACTGTTCTGAGGTCTCACTCAGGTTTCCCATTCATTAAGCACAGCCAGCACTTAAGAAATTCAGTTTTCACTATCTTTTCAATTGACACACCACATCCTTACAGGGAATGAAGGAAAAGTTGGCTCTGCACAGGAAAACCTCAACATGGGAAGAGAACCAGCTGACCAAATCAGCAATTTAGAAACTCCTGTAAAGATGGGAGGGAGACCTTGAGCAGCCTTCAGTGGTACCATGCAGAAAGCTGCTGGAGCTGACCATGCTACCCACAGCTGGATGCCAAGGCAAATGCCAGCAGCCTGGCATTGCTGCCAGAGGCGACTTCTCAGGGCAGCATGAGGGCAGAGATAACGTGATTTGCCACAAGAAGCAGAACTATGGCAGGCTGTTTGTCCCCTCCAATTCCTACGAGCAGCAGAACTGCTGGAGAACTCAGTGATTACTGAGAGGATGGGAACAGAAGTGCCAGCCCTGACTCCCTGCTGTACATCTGCAGGCTGTTGGCACTTCGTGGCCCTGACTCCTTCCCAAACCTGAGGAGACTCCGGGCTTAGGCGGTAACACCCAAGTAATGCCCTTCCCCTTGGGAGGAAGACTGTGGCAGGTCCCTCAGCCAACAGCCATTTTGTGCCCTTGCCCAGTTCCAGCTAAGCTCTCACCTGCTGTAAAGACTTTTTCACAAAAGGCAAAGGCAGTCCCTGGGCTGTGTAGTTTCCCATCAGACACCGCAGGGAAGGACCCAGCGCCTCAAATACCAGGCACACATGTGGGAAAGAATCAGGAATTCACTAACAGAGACAGGATGTTACCACCAGCCCTTTGCCTTTCACCAGAGCAACCAAATACCTCCTCCTAATCCAGCCTCTCCCCTCCAGCCACCTCCATGTGCCCTGGTCCAGCAACAGCCCTGCTCATCCTCCTCATGGAGCACAGCACTCAGGTTTACCCCATCCTGTGGCTCTCCAAGGCAAGCCCAGGCTTTGCTGCCCCAGAAAAGCGTTCTCCACAAAAGGATATGGAAACCGTTCTCTCCAATCATTCTGAAGTCATCTAACAAACAGATTATGTTTTCTCCTGCCCGGTCCTTCTTCTTCATGCAGCTCACCTGAGGGAGAGGATTCCAAGAAAGCTGCAATTAGAGACATATATATATGCACAAGGACATCTTGCACCTGTTTTATCCTGTCTGACAGATTTTTCTCTTCCGAGGGTTGGCACTTCTTGACAAATCCCATGAAAACAACATGAGGAAAACCACAAATGAGTTTCTGTATGCTTTGTCTTGCTCTTGACCAGGTGGGATCGTCACCCTCACAGTGTCAAAACAACTCACACCAATCCTGCTGAGAGTATCTAGAACATTTCCTGCTGCTGTTTCTCTCCAGGCAGACCCAGAAAGTGCTCCTGCTTGTGCTGGAAGGGGATTCCCCCAAGAAGACAGCTCCCTGCTCCCAGCATCAATGGCTCTTCATTTCCTTTGCCTCACACCAGCCCTTCAGCAATTTCCCTCGAGGGGCTGCAGAGAGGTAGAGACCTTATGGCCATCTTTGGCCACTTGAATGCTATTCGTCCTATCAGGGTAGAGAGCAGCTCCCACATCTGGAAGAACCCAGTGAAAGGTGCTTTTTTGTGCTGGAAAAGGGTTGGCTGCGGGCAAGTACTGCAGAGATCTATAGGATATGGAGGGGTGGTGGAGGGGATGAGCACATCCTTTGTACTAGAACCAGGGGTCTGCAAAGCCAGCATGTGGGAGGGCTGGAAACAAAGCAGAGGAGCTGGTTCTTCATGCAGCACGTGGGTAGCTGGGGGCAGTTCTTGTTACAGGGGGCTGGGGGTGCTGAAGACCACCGGGGCTTGCAAGGGTTCAAGGTAAATCCACTGAGAATTACTGTCCACACAAACATCATCCCTGGCCCAAGAAATCTCCAGCTGGAAGCTGCAACAGGCCAGGGGAGCATTCAGTGGGAGCAGCACCCTGTGCTTAGCTCATGCTTACACCCACCTGGACATGTGCTGCTGGCTCAGGATGCTGTGCTGAGTGAACCCTGAGGCACAGGTGCTGCAGCACCCCCAGCACCACACACATGTGTGACATGGTGCACCAGGGGCTTGCTCCTCTCCCAGAGCATTGGTCCTGGTACAGCAATTCATACTGGCTTTTCCTCTCTTCACAGCCACAACTGCCAGGGATTTGGTTTGGCTCATTTTGCAGATGCCAAATCTACCTGCACCAGTGCCAGAAGGTTTGATCTGGCACAACAGACGTGAGCAGCCCTGGAAGCAGAGACCAGACCATCTCTCCTGGCAGCTCTGCAGGCACTGACCCCCCAGTGCTGGTGGGAACAGCCCTGGGAACCAGCTGTATACTGCTGAATGGGCAGGCGTGTCTCTCAGAGAGAATGAATAATAAATCAGGGCTAAGGCTCAGTCTGTACACAGGGTTGTGCTGATGTGTAGAAAAGCAGCCCTCTGATTACATTAAATTAGTGCCACTTGGTACTTCCTCTTGCATCACTGCATCTGGCTCATGTCCCTTTAGACAGGGCCTACAGATTTACAGGTGTGAACTAAACATTTCTCAAACCTGTTGGAGAAAGGCCACAGAGTAATTTAAAATGCAAAATTTAATGGCTTTTACTCATCTGAAGCTGATGTAACTTTGTATTTGAGCAAACTTGAAGAATCGTAACCATGAGCTTTCTAGAACTAGCAGTTCAAGCCACCTTCAAAGGCAACTTGGTACGACCCAGATACAGGCACCTAATTACCACCTCCATTAGCAGAGGCAGGAAGAAGCTTTCTGACTTCAGATGTTTATTGTCTTTTTGCTACGTCGTTTTTTTTTTTCTATTGCAGATATTTTCTTTTACTTCAGTGTCAGTGCTGTGATAGAGCAGTGTCCTCTGAGTGATGTTCCTCTGTGAATGTCGCAGGTACTGCGGACATGCTCCTACCTCCTGCTTAAGAACATTACCACCTTCTGTTGATTATCCACCTTGCCATTCTGCAGATTCCTCCTATTTGCCGGATTTCAGTCTCAGCTAAAAGAAATGGGCTAACAGGGCAAGTGGGACACAGCTGACATGTTCCAGTATGATGGAGGAAGGAGAAGGTGCCTGTTTCAGTGGTCAGTGCTGAGCCAGGGTGATTTCTACGAATTCCCTAACCTGTATTTTTTTTCCTATTCCCCACCTATCTCCTTGGACTGAGACCTGGAGGGAGAGGGGATGATGAGGGTGATACTCAGACCTGACCTCAGGGGCTATCCCCTGGAGCAAAGCACAGACCCACAGAATATACTTACACAGTGGAGGAAAGCAACCTCATCCTGGGCAGTCTCAGCAAAGCCTTCCCTGCTTTTCAGGACCTTCACAGCTACCTGTTTCTTCCTCCTGGGAAATGAACCACAGCTGTCAGCCAATAAATGTCAGTGGCCCTGACCAGCAGCACTTCCCCTTCTTCCAGTCAGCCAGCCCTGGCTCCCCAGGGAGGGTGCTGCTCTTCTGCAGGCAGCCTTGGCCTCAGTCTGCAGCACGCCAGGCCTATGGGCATCCCTCCTGCTGGCATCTGGCAGCACAGCTGCCCCAGGGACCAGCAAGGGACTGGAGGGAAAAAGGCAGAGCACAGATACTGCAGTGTCTAAATGAGAAAAGAAAATGCAGAGCAAGAGGAGATCCCACCTTGTTTACGTTGATTTCTAGTTCTGCTCATAGCACTCCACTGATCTCACAGCCAGGCTTTCCCTGTGCTCAGGGATGCCTGATGTGCTCCCAGACTGTGCTGTTTCTGCGAGAGGAGCCAGCTGTGCCCAGGACATCAGCCACCCTTTCCCATCCCCCTGAATGGCACTCGGTGCCTCACCTCATGTCCTGGCACAGCCAGACAGTGGCAAAGGTGCCGCAGCCCAGCTCGTGCAGCACCTGGTAGCGCGTGTTGAACACCTCTCCCGCCTGCATGGGCTGGTGGCCTCCTGTGGGGACCATCACCAAGAGATATTAGTGACATCTCTAAATGCTCTTAGACTGAAGGAGCAGCTGAGGACAGCCTGACAGCTCCCAGTGGTCTCCTCTAGCCTAGGAAGAGCTTGGCATGATCTCATCTCTGGAGCCTCACGCCCGAGGACTCACCTGTGTGCTGGGCTGACAGCATCTCCTGCTGCCCCTGTTCCTCCATGGCCCTGCAGCACGGCAGATCTGGCACGAGGGGATGGAGGCAGTGGGACACTAAGTTGTGGGACACGAGCGATGAGATCTTCACCACTTTACTCCTTTAAAGAGAGCTGGAGAGCTTCAGGGTGGCCGTACCTCTGCTGTACCCTTACCCCTTTCCTTCCCATTCCTTTCAGCAACTCCTGGAGTCAGGCTGTTACAAACACTTTTGGCACTTCAGGGAGACAGGGATTATTTTAAGAGTTCAGAAGAGGAAAGCTGGCAGGCTGGTCCCAGGCCAGGGCCAGGTGGGGGTCTCAGGTTTCCTAGTGTGTATTTTCAGGGGCTTAGCAGGGTCTGCGGGATCCCCTCCCACAGCCAGGGAAAGCGCACCCTCCCTACCCCATCCTGACTGAGGAGGGAATTTGGGCTTTGGCTGGCAGAAGGAGGCTGCTGTTGCAGAGGGGTGTGAAGCAGAACTTGCATTCTAAACACGGCAATGCTGCTCCTCTGCCCACAGCCCAGCCCTGGGGCCGAAGCACAGCTTTATCAGTGACTGTCCTGTGACATCCCAGCACAGCCACAGGACATCCTGGCAAGGGGCTGCTCCTGGGGTTTGTTACTATGACAGCCCAAAGTACAAACACCAAGACAGCAGAGACAGACTGATCCAACTGCTGTCCCCCAGTGCTGCAGTGCTGATGTAGGATTGGCTTCAGTACTGGTCACCTGAAATAGCAGCCCAGAGCCCTTGATGCTAATGAAATACAGATTCCAGCCACCATAGCTGGGCACTCTCAACCCAGCCTTACATAATTTAGAAATGTCACTTGCTGCACGACCAAAGCTTCAGGCTAACACACACTGTCAGAGCTCGAGACAGGCGGTAGTAATGCCCATAGACCACTAGCACAGGTAGAAATATTGACCTTTAAATCCTCCAAATCGGGTCACTAAAGCTAAGAACTCATCTGAAGCAGAGGATTTTCAGAAATAATTATAGAGGGCTGGTGGCAGTGGGAGCCATGTGACAGTAACATCTAGAACAGTAGCATCTTCCAGGTGCTGAGACAGAGGTGTAACTTCCTCAAAACATTAAAGTTTCTTTCCACATGCTGATGCTCCTCTCCCAGCACAGTAGCCAGAGGCACAGCCTGCCTTTGGGCACCCAGCAAGCTCCCAGCACAGTTCCAGTTAAGGGTCAGACTGGGCTCAAGACTTCCATTCTGTCAGGGAAAACCCAAAGTGCCAGAGCTGACATTACTCTGCTCACCCAAGCCTGCACAGAAGTCTGAAATGAGCCCAAAATGCCTCTCCTCCCCTCATATTTCTACACTTCTAACTCTTGCATTTACACTGTTCAGAATCAGTCTCTTTTAGGTATAAACCTCCAGGATGCTGCATATCTGCACAGCCACTCTTTACAGCAAATACTCGCTGACATCTTACCTATGAAACAGAGCTGAAATCAAAATTTTCCTTATTTGTGCAGACTGAGCTTATCAGTACCCTCACACACTCCTGCACCACCAGCATCTGTCTGAGCCTTCTTCACTCACATCGTGACAGCAGGGGCTGAGCTGAGAGCTGGACAGAAGCAAGAAAGATTTAATGATGTGGCTCACCATTCACCTGCCAAAGGAAAACTCATGACTGTGTGGAGATGGGAGTTCAAGCATCTTCCCTTGGTGGAGTGTTCTGGTAACAGGAAACTTCAGTAAGAAAATAGGACCCAGAGGCAGACCCAGAGTGTAAGACTTACCTGAGCCTTAGGGCTGATGGAGATTTTGGGCAGTTCACTGGGCCCTGGTGCCCTTGTTGCTTCAGAGGAAAGACAAGTCCATCCTTAGGCATGAGAGATTTACCTCCATCCACCCTCTCTGGATGGAAACACTGGCAAAAGATGAAGAGTGTTGCTATGCAACTTGGTACAGGAAAAGGAAATGTACTTTTCTAACACTTGCAATAAAGGACAATCGGTGCTTTTAATCCTTCATTGCTCAACACCTTTACATTAAATACAACTTATTTTGCTTTTGTCATTCCAACTATTTTTTACAGAACCCACTGAATTGCTGCAGGCCTGGACTAGCTCAGAGAACTTCAGCCCAAGAACTGCTCCTGCCTGGTTTATGAGAGCCTCAGACAAGGAGTCATTCTTCCCATCTGACCTGGACTCCTCCACCCAACCTGCATGGAACAGTGCATGGAGCTGCCCAACACCAGTCATGCCTTACGACACCTGGACCTTTGGAGTGGCAGAACTGACCAGAGCAATACACAGTTTCAGCATCTGCACCACCACAGACCCTTGCTGAGCACAGCATCCCTGCAAGTCACAGCACACAAATGGCCCCAGCAGGGCTCTGAGCCCCAGGGCCCTGCACAGACTCACCATGCAGCAGCTCACAGGCAGGACACACCACTCCCTTTGTCATCTGGCTTGTTCTGGAGCTCCCCAAAGTGAGATACCAGCTGGTCCTGCTCTGCTTTTAGTCTGCACTGCGCCAGGAGGGGTGTCCTTGAGCCCACCAAACTTCTGCATCGCTGGATGGACGTGGTGAGGAGCGGGGCAGGGTATCAGATCACAGCACCTCTTCTGGGAACAACCTTGGCTTTGGGAGAGCAGGAGACCTCAGACAGCTGCGGTGGATTCACTTTACTGCTGGCCTCTCCCTGCCTCCCTGGCAGGAGGCCTGTCAGCCTGCAGTAGATTCACAGTCTCCACAGCAACTATTTATAGCGGGAAATTCACAGCTCTACTGAGATGGAAACAGAGAAGTCCTCCCCCTCTGCTCTGCCATCCCCAGACCCAGAAACCATGGGGCTGCCTGCCTCTTCCCCCTGCTCCCAGCAGTGTATGAGCAGGACTTGCTCCTGCAGCACCAGCTTCTGCTTGGCACAGCCATCCCTGTCCCCAGACCCACCCATGTGTCACACTGCTGGACCTGAGGCACCTCAGCCTCTCCAGCAGTGCCTGCACACAGCCAAACACCATCACAGCATGGTGCTGGTGGCCACAGAGCCCATGCTTCCCCTGTTCCTTTCTCCTGGAGAACAAGCACAGCAGCATCCTCCCTGCAGCCCTGGGGGGACCCAAGCATCCCAGCACCATGCAACACTGGGGAGGAAAAGGCCACACACAGTAAGAATCACATTATTTTTCCCCCACTGCCACATGCTGCAGCCTTGCACCAGAGCTGGGCACGGCCTGGCCTCCCCCTCGCTGGGGCCCTGGGCTCGCACAGCTCGGGTTTCCTGGCTGAGGCTGCAGAGACTGAGCCCCAGCCCTGCACTGAAGGGTTAACCCTGCCTGCAGTAGCTCTGCTGCAGCTCCAGGCTGCCAAACCCAGGCCAGGGCCTCCCAGAGCGGCTCTCCCCCTGCCTGTGCCCCTCTGCTCTCACCTGCCTTCCCCGCACTAAAAATACCAAGGGAGGGGGCAGAGGCTGCGCCAGGCCGGGTGCTGAGCCCTGCGGGGCAGCACGTGGGGGACAAGCGGCTTGTGACCCCTAAAAGGGCAACGAGAACACACAGTGCACAGCGAGGAGGGACTAAAAGAGGGGGAGAAGCAGACTCTATGCAAAACTCTGATAGTAAAGGAAGGGGAGGGAAGAAAAGAGGAGAGATGGGCCAGGAGCCAGCTTTCCGTCTGGGAAGAACTGTTCAATTCATTTAAGAATTAAGTTGTTTTGGAAATCTAGGAACCCTGGCTTCTGCCTCATGCTAGTGGACTAACAGTGACCAACATAAACTGTACCTTCAGCAGCCCTTACCACTGTGACAGACCACAGCTAGAGCTGCCCCATAGCACCCATGTGTCCCCAGTGCCAGCCCAACACGAGTGTCTGTGGAGGGAAGCTGCCTCCTCCCGGGGTCAGGGATGGTATCTGAGCTCTGAAAACAGCAGAGGGATGCAGGTGGAAGGTGGCACAAGGTTATCACGAAGAAACACAGCCTAGGGAGGAGGGAAAAGCCTCATGCTCCTTGCACAGCTTCCTGGTGCTTAAGAGTACACAGTTTCCATTTAGGAGGAAAAAGAGGCAAATACATTCTGGGTAATTGCATCATCATGCAATACAAGCATGACACAGAGTTTGTATATTAAAATTTATTGAATTATTGTGTAAGAATTCTCTTTATTAAAATCATTTGGACTCTAAACTGATTATTTACAGACAAAACCTCTTATATCACCAATAGATTCCTACATCTCAGAACAGTATCTACAAACAGTTATTACACTATGTAACAAAATTCAGATTTTTTTTTTTCAAGCTTTTTATATTAATTATTAATTCCAATTTGAGAAAGACAGTACCTTGGGTGCTCTGAGCAGAACCTAAGGTGTGGCAGGGCATAAATGCAGGTCAGGCCATACCATAACAGACACACAGACACCAAGTCACAAGGCTGGGAGAGGGCAGAGTCACCAGGACAGAGGACCAGGAAAAAGACTACAAGAGCAAATGCCCTGGGTGTTCTGGAAACCAAAATAATCATCCCCACAAGAAAGGCACCAAAAAAAAAAAAAAAAAAATCAAGCAGCATCTTGCTGCAGCCAGGGCACGCCCTGAAAAGAAACCGGCATTCCACCGAGGCAGCAGCATCCAAGAACCCTCTATTTTAATTTAAAAAAAATTAGCCATCCTTTTCATGAAGAAAAAAAAAAAACAAAAAAGCTTTCAGGTACACCCTAAATTTGTCACCAGACATATGAAAGCAAGAGCTCTCACATCTACATCACGTGGGCGCCAGCTGTGCTTCCTCGTGCCAACGGGAGAGACGTTCAAATACACCAACAGAGATTTACCTTAATACTGATCAGTTCTCAGCCTTTCACCCAGACCACGGCAGAAGCAAATCCCTCCCTCTGACCGCAGCACTAGATAAAGCTGGGTGCCTGCCCCACCGTCCTGGGAGCCCCACCGGAGCAGCGCCATCCCCTCGCTGTGCCTGTGTCCCGCAGGAGGGGACTGGCCGCGGTGGCAGGGCTCTCTCTGCTGGTGCCCACAGAACTTGCTACCTGTAAGCAAACAGGAACATCCAGACAGGATTCTCCGTCCTTCAGAAGGAATGTCCAGCTGGTCGTGGAATCAGGCAGAGACTGGAAAAAACTTGGAAGGATCGCGAGGAATAAATAAGTAAGTTTTCCCTGCAATAGGGAATTTAATAATAAAACCTGTTTTGTGCAAATTTAAACGCAACAGAACCCTGTCGTAGTAACGGAGTTTGCCACAGGAGAGGGGCATGGACGGAGAGAAGAAGGGCCATGCCTAAACATCCAAGTTGATCCCAGCGAGGGCCTTCAGTGCACGTCCACAGGGAGAAGGATGCTGGTATCTAGAACACCAAGGACAGATGGATGGGAGGAGCTGGGCACTACCAGATTTTCACTCTTACTGCACCTGCACGGGCAGTGTGTCCTGTCCAGCCATACAAGGACAAGCTGAAGATGTTAAGTATGTCAATCACCTATGTTTAGCTCTATTTTTAAGTCTTGATTATTGCTCTAATAAAAGCAGACTTTCACAGATACACTCAGAGAAAGCAGATCATTTCCAACATCCAGGAACACTACTGAGAAGCAAGGAGGATGTGGATGCCGGTGGGAGGTGGAATGAGAATTAAGCCTCAAGCCACCCTGTTCTGGGAAAGTGCAGAGATAATTCTGCAAAAATAGGGGCAGACATTGCCGGTCTGCAGAGCCAGAAATCCATCAGAGAGCCTGTGGCTTCTGGCAGACAGTCAGCAAACTGGAGAGGCCACAAACCAGGCCTTGTTTCCTAGGGCAGAAAGTCCACCCACCAACATACAAG
The DNA here is from genome assembly GCA_036630365.1 of Acanthiza pusilla. NCBI lineage: Eukaryota > Metazoa > Chordata > Aves > Passeriformes > Acanthizidae > Acanthiza > Acanthiza pusilla. The sequence goes on from JAXCHO010000001.1 coordinate 9,482,752, forward strand.
GGGAAAACGCTACTCCAATACACCTGCACCTGCCTCAAACCAAGCAATCTCCTGCTGCAGTCCCTAAAGGAATAGGCTCTGCTAACATGCATTGTATTGGCTTTTTCCCATCCAGCAGTCCTTTCCACCACCCAGCTTTTTGGGGGAACCAATCATATTTAATCATATTTAGTCAAGACAGAGGTTTCAGAGATGCTAAGTTCCCATAAGTTTTGGGGAAATGGGTGGTCCTGCAGGAGCAAGACCCTAACTGGTCCTCAGCTGGGGAAAGAGGCAAACTTCTGCAGCTCCATTTTTGCCAGAGAGCAGCCAGACAGCCACCCTGCTGTTCCATACAGCAGGATAGGAGCAGAAGGTGGCACAGGGATGTTGCTCATACTCTGGGCACACCATGTACCTGGGAATACTGCAGAGCAGGTCACAGGAGAGCTGGCTTTGTAGGAAGAAAGGCCAGCATTAGCCTGGTGTTACATTGCTCCAAGAACAATTTTGTAACTGCACAGCACTCGCACAAAGCCACAGGGCTGATGAAGCAGGTTCGGAATTACTGCTATATGCAATGTAAAGAGAGGTAGGGATGTGATCCTGCCCTGTTCTAGCTCTGCTACCTCCTGGCCCACACTATCACCTCCTCAGAGCAGTGACAGAGGAGCCAGACCTGTCCATCTACCCCAGGCACACAGAACATCAGTGTGGAATTAGCAGCGGGGGGGATGAGAACAAGCAGGGCACCCTTATAAATAGGAACTGGCTCCTAGAAGGGCACAGGACTGTTCACAAAGTGGAGGAATTAAGGAGGGAGCAGTGAGGAGCTGCCCTGTGACAGCTGCCAACTAACTGTGCTTGTGCCTGCTCCAGCCTCTCCTCCATGCACAAATCATTCCTGTTTGCAGGACACCCGACCCTCCTTGGGAACATCACAGTTGTGCTTCACAGCTCCTTCGAGTTCACAGCTCACCAAATAACCCTTCTATGTGCCACAACAGGAGAGTCTGAGCAGTGCAGCTGAGGGTTAGGCGTAAGGCAAGCCTAAGAGAAGAGCACACAGAGAGCCTAGGACTGAGCCACGGGGAAAGGCGAGCTGCTGGTATGACAACAGAGACACCTACGAGTTATCCCTGCAGACAAAGCAGTGGAGAAAACTGCTCCAGTGCTGACAGACGTTTGTCAGTAGAAGTGCACAGAGATACTTCTCCAAGAAAAGCTTTGTCTCAAAGCCACAAAGTTAAACATTCTCCTTTAGCATTTAAATACATTAACTTTCTGAGGGTATTTACAAGTCCAGTTCAGAGCAGCAGAACAGCTGGACACTGGAGGAAGGGGAAGTGGCGCAAGGCATTTGTTGTGCTTTTCCAAAGAGCAGGGCAACCTCTGACCACAAGGAACCAGGAAGACAGATCCGAGCTGTGTCAGTGGAGACTGAGGCGAGCCAGGCAGCGACTCTCACACACTGAATTTGTCCTGAGGGAAAGGGTGAAGGGCTGCTGTTCATTTACAGTGGGCCCCTGGGCAAGCGCCCATGCTGGTGAGCACATTCCAGCCAAGCAGGTGCCACGCACGAGCTGTCAAGAGACCAGAGCACTGGGGATCAAGAGACCTCCACCATCAGACGCTCTCCTTTCTACATCCAACATCTGGAACCAACAGGGATGTTGCTGCAAGGAGTTTCTCAGGAGTGCTTGCTAGCTGGGGACAGAGGTTAGCACAGCAATCAAACGAGGAAAAGCTTCCTGGTTGCCAAGGAAGTGAGTGGCTGTAGCAGGAAGTGTCCCAGCACCAGCAAGAGCATCTGTGCAAGGCTGAGGACTCCACAGACACGGTGCTCAGTGTTGTCAGCTGGCTCTTCAACAACGTGGTTTGGAAACTTGGCACATTCACGTAACATCTGTAGGAAGGACCTGTGTGGTCCCTCAGCAGTCTGCCAGGGAAAAACCAAAGTTTGTTCTTTTTTTTTTGTTTCATTATGCTTTTAGAAAGAAAAAAAACCTGTAAAAAAATATTCTCTGAGATGCAAGGACGCTTGTACTTTGTACTGCCTTGGCCATCCCCTTGCTCATGTCACCCGCAGGTTCCTTGGAGAGTCTGGTTCCAATGGCAGCAGGACACCCTGTTTATCAGCTAGGATGAGCACTGTCCCCATTCAGCCAGGGGAGAGCAGTCTGTCTGTGCCTGTCACAAATCTGTGACTTTATTCTCCACAGCTGCTGCAATCTGTTGCAGTCTATATCCAAGCTGCATCTTCTGTGCCGTTGGGTCTTCTTCCAAGGCAGTAATGATCTGCAACAAGACAGAGCTCACTGGCAGCCTTTCTCCAGCACACGACACCCAACCAGCTCAACTCCATGCCCCACGGAGAACCTCAAGCTGGAATTCAGCATGCTTCAGTCTAGAATGGGTATCTAGTAATTAATCTCAAATTAGCCACAAAAGAAGTATTCTAGCTTCATTGCAGTAACTTACAGACTTCATAGGGCAAAATGAATGCTAAACTTCTCAACTGCAGATTAAGTCTTTGGTAAATTAATCTGAACTAACTGCATATCTTTTTGAAGTCGAGTATTTGGATATTGGAGTAAAAAAGAAGTGTACATGAAATCCCAACAGCCTCCAAGTTAGAGATAAGTCCTTTTTGCTGATTTCCTCCCTCACTCTTTGATAAGAATAAAGCAAGCTCATGACATGAGTTATGCATGCCCACGAATGTTGCAATAGTCTGGCCGCTGTTAATTGTTAATTTCATAGGTTTTTTGCTTGGGTGATAGGAGAAAAGCATATTCATACTGGCTAGAAACACACACTCACCTGGTCATAGTATTTATTGATGTATTTGTACAATTCATGTAGAGCCACCAGGGAATTGAGGTCACCTGAGTAATTCTAAGAGAGAAAATCAGACAAAACCATGAGACACCTAACAATTGTTCTGCCAAATTCTGTGTGCTCTCAACTCATTAGGAAACGTGCCCATTACACAAAGCAACAGGAAGGAGAATTCACTAGCAGTTCCTAGCAAAGGAAAAATCACACATACTCTTTGCCCTGAATCCTTCACTACTCTCTTCTCTTCAGTGCTGGCTGGGCAGACCCTCACCCTCCCTGTGGTGCAGGGCAGCCACTGGGCACAGTCAGTGTCTGAGCAGAACTGCACACTCAGCTGGAATATCTCATCTTTGCATTAATAACTCTCTCCTGGATACACAGGTGAGGGACCAGATGACTTCTGAAATACTTTTATTTACCCGTGATAGCTCAGCCAGGGCAGAGTTCATCTCCTGGTCACTGGCAGAGATGGTCTGACGAATGTCCGCGTAGTACCTAGACAGAGGTACACAGGCAATTAGTGCATGGTCCCTCCTCCTCACTGCTGAAACTACAACTCCTCACATCCATCACTTACCTTTCCACCATCTGCTTGTAGCGAGGAATGTCCCGGGCATAGAGCAGCTTATTGATTGGAGAGTCCTTGAACATCCAAAACCAGAATTGGTTATGAAAAGCTCTTTCATCGTGCTGTGGACTAACCTCAGCAGGTAACACCATCACTGCTATTTTCTGTCATTTATTCAGGATCAGGAATTTTTTATCCTCTGCATGGAGAGGCACTTCAAATAGCAGGCTCTTGTCTAGTAATGCCATCTGAAGTACCCTGAGATGTATTGATGAAGGGACCCCTGGGATCCCTAGTCCAGCCTTCCCCTTGGAGCTGAGTGATCACCAGTGTGAGATCACATTGGCTATGGCTCTACAGCTGATGCCTGACATGCTCCAGACATCCACCCATCCCATCGCTGGTTACCTCTGCAGGACTGTTCCACCCTCAGCACAGGGTGAGTAGTGGTGGTGGAAAGTCTTTCTAATGGCCAACCTGAATGTCCTAAACTGCATCCTGTGACTCCCACTGTCTGCCACAGCCAGCTAGTTTAGCTCTGTCCCCCGAGCAGCTGCAAGCTGTAAATAAAGAGCACTCCTCAAAAACTTCTTGTTGCTCAACAAAACCAGATCCTCCCTTCTCTATGTCCAGGAGTCCCCAATTACTCTCCAGTGGCACAAGGAAGCAAGGGTGAGCCTGGCCTGCTGTCCCCATGGTGCTTTGTAAACATTATTGCCTTCCTGGGGCAGCACTGCTCAACTCTGTGCCAGCCATGCTCCCTTCTCCCTCTGTACTCACCCGCCCTAACTTATGGTCAGCTATTGTACAGGAGTCCATGAAGGTCTGTGCAATGACCAGCAGCACAGCATCCACGTTATCTGACGTCTGCACATCAAAAACAAACTGGGGGTTCTTGATGATGTTGATCCAGAACCGCAGGGGGAGGCTGTAGAGAGGACAGAAGTACAACAGAGCATCAGCAAAGGTAGCAGCTACTGCACCAGATGATATTCTACGTTACTGCACTGCTCTGCTTTGCCCTCCCAGCAAGACCAGCTCTTCACCCCAAGCTCTGCTGCCCCCTACACTTGCATTTTCCTCCTCCTCAGTAGGCAGAGGTGGCTGTCACTTTGCAAGCTCTAAGCAAGTCAGCAGTACCTCCTCCAGGGCCCTCAGGAACACCGTACCTGTTTGTCTTCCAGATATGGATGGTCTCGGGGTCTGCAATCCCATAGTGTAGGGCCTGTTCATCCAACAGGTCAAAGAAGTATTTGACTGCCAGAGGGACAGGGCGGTTGGTACTGAGGATCACCTGGAACAAGTCGTCCACAAACTTCTGCAGAGTGCCCTGTGGAAAATCAAGCAGGACAGAGTCAGCAAAGGCAGAGGAGAGTAGAGAGCCTAGACCTCACAGATGAGAGGTCACCCTGTCCTGCTCAGTGACAGCCCCTCACCCATCCAAGGGTACTTCACCCCCCCCTTGAAGGGAGCAGCAGCAAAGGAGAAAGGAGGCTCCTGTGGTTTGTGGAATGGAGGCCAGGGAGAAGGTCATGAACAAAGCAAAATAGAGAGGAGACTAAAATGTACTCAAAGCCACTGCAGGTAAAGGGCTCCATCTTCACAGACACCCCTGCAATCTGCCGGGGGATACTAAGGAAGGCAAGATCCCAAGCACAACACCATCTGTGCTTCTTCTCACCTTCATTGAGAGCAGACGTGTCAGATAGATCTCTGGGATTGCCTTGGCCCGCTCCCGATCTCGTAAGCTCCCACGCCGATGTTTGGGAAGCTCTGGCTCTTCTGTTGGTTTTACCAGGTGCCAAAGTTTGATCCCACCTTCATCTGCATCCTCCAGCATTGGTGTTTCTAAACCAAACAATTGCTTATAGATGAGTGTTTGCTCTCCCACAGTAGACCTTGGCCAGGTGAACCCCAAGGAAGCAAGATTTCCCAGTATAGTAGAAACAAATGGGAAGGAATCTCTGGAGGCCTCTATTCAACCTTCTACAGAGTACAACCATTGCTTGGAGTACAGAAGGTTGCCTTTGTCCACTTTTAAGGTCTTTCAAGGTCTTGGAAACTTCCCCAGACAGAGATCCTCCACCACCTGAGTGGTCTGTTTCAGGGTTGCACCACCCTTTTGCTGAAAAAGTTTTTTTCCATGTCCAATTTGAACCTCTTATGCTGCAGCCTGCGGCTATTGTCCCTCCTGCCACAGAAGTATCTATGGAGCTGTTTACTCTGTCAGGTAGTAAGGAAACTGCCTGGCATCCCATCACCCCCCTGAGGCCATGCTCAGCACCTGAGGGTACTAAGATTTCTGCAAGTTGCAGATGAGCCCTAGAGAGTCAGACAACTGTGCTTGTTCTGCATTTTCACACTCAGCCCAGCTTTCCTCTCCTCTCACCCTCTTGCTTTTCTCTGACCTCACCTGACCAAGCTTTCACATTTCCTGACAATCCTATGAGGGTCCAAAGCATGTGTCAGCCTTCTATATCAGCAAAAAGCTGTGTCTATGGCAACAAACTTGTCCCATTAACTGGCAAGTGCTCTAAAGACATTTTATGAGAACAAGAGATCACACTCACTTTCTCCTGGGATGTAATCCTGATTCTCCCTATGGATGTGCTTGGTCAGGCGTGGGACCAGTGCTACTGTTGCTCCATCAGGCACCTGCACAAAAGCAAAACAACATTCAAAACACATGGCATGTTTCTCATCAGCACAACAGGCAAGTGCTGGTAGACCAAAACAGGTTGCACCATCACTAGAAACAGGGATTTTTGGGCACCATCACTGTCTTTCCTGAGGGTGAGAAAATCTTGTCTGTACCAATTAAAAGACAGATGTACAAAGTATAGTGAAGATAATACTCAGGGACTGAGGTCATTCACATCTAGAACATGTTGCAGCAAGGTACTGACATATTGGTGCAAGATATGACACATTGGTGTAACGTAATTTAAAAAATCCCTCTTTCCATTCTTAGAAGGTACTTTGCAGCCCAGTGCGTCATCACCTGCTAACTGATCTGGCCTGGAACAGGAACAGATCCAGCACATCACCTTCACTGCAGTATGAACTTGCGCCTATCCTTCCAAGCCCTACACATGTCCACATCTCAGGTATGGGATAAGGACAGGGCTGTGCTTGCTGAAGTCAGACTGCAGCCACAGCACTGACTTTATTTGAATATGCTGCTGCAAGAAAGGTCCAACCTTTTGACAGTGATCCACCAGGAGCCAGAGGCACAAACAGAGCATGACAGTGTGTAGAAGGATGAGAGGTGAGACAAGGCAATGGCAGACTGAGTTCTGACCTTGTAGTGCTGAAGAGTGTTCAGACGTTTCCAAGTTCCTTGAATAACAGACGTCACATCCTCATCAGACAGTATCAGATGACCTGCCAGCCCTGATCTCCACTCTACAGCCATTGAAACACAGAAAATTAAAGGATTAACTGTTAATTTGAGGTATCATCTGCTTCAACCTGGCTGACCTCATTACACACCCTCTGGTCCTTGTCATCCTTTACCTGTGCTATTTCACAGACAACATAACCTGAGCAAGTGCCTGTATGATGCTGAGTCGTGCAGTCACAGGACAGACCCCTCTGAGCACAGGGACAGGTGGCCTCATGGCCTCCCAGGTCCCACCTGTCATGTTCCTGCAAATTCTCAGATATTTCAAACCACAAATATGCACCCATAGTTCTTATCAGGTAGAATTTCCTCAGTACCTTCTCATCTCTGAATGTCACCATTATTCATCAACAGCCAAAGAATTAAGATGGAAAACTGAGTGTTTTCTCTCCCAGTGTAAGTTCTACCATTCATTAACCACCATGGGCAAAATCCTCCCTGACATATATTACTGAGAGGTTGCCATTGACAGCACTCCCTGAAGAGCCAGTCTCTGCCCACAGCATCTTTGCATTGCACTCAAATCCCCCTCCCCTCCTACACATTTTCTGTACTTTTTTCCTGTATCCCCTTGCCGAAGCCATTGCTGTGGTCTGAGTCTGGCAAAGAACACCATGAAATGAAAGGGTCTGAACCCAACTGCTTCTTTCCCACCCCTCTTTCTTTCACAGCCTCTTCCCTGTTGTGTCCAGCAAGACAAGGACACTACACCCTTGGCTGGTGATTCTGCACACTCAGCAGAGAATGACAAATGTCACATGTGCCAGGGTGCTGTGCACAGACACCAAACCACTGTTCCTTCACTTCCTCACTGAGTTTGGTCACCAAAGAGTTCTGCTCACCGAGGTCCAGGGTGTCTGGGTCTGGCCGGTGACAGTATGGCGTCCCTTTATAGATCTGATCTAGGATTTTCTCCTTCACCTGCGTTATGGTGTCACAGTCCAGCACTTTCGCAGAAATCCCTTGTGAGTCTTCTGCCCCTCCTGCACCAACTCCTGCTTGTGTCAGAGCATTTAAGGTCTGGGGAAGAAAAGGTCACAGCTACTCAGCTGATGAGATTACATCTGACACATTTACACCTTTGATGGTTGGCATTCAGGCAAGTTAACAGCTAGTCCTTTCACTGGGAGATTCAGAAAAGAAAGCATCACAGATGTTAAACACCTCAGTCTTGTGTTCCTAGCCTTGTGTCAAGAGCTGGAAGCCAGTTCGACAGCATTGGGGAGGAGCTTCGATGTGACATCAGCAACATCATCCCCTTATTTCTAGACACAGCACAGCACGTACACCAGATGACTGTGGTGAAGGCTCCTATCAGCCTGGGGCAAAAGTGCCTGATCTAGCAGAGCTCTTCATCATCTATGGACTTCTGCTGCTGGAACAAACCTGGCTCCCAGGAGACAGTGGCAGGATGCTGCACTTCTGCCTTGGTAATGGGAGCAGAGACATTCAGCCCTGTCATAGCAGAGAGGACAGAAGATCTGGTGCTTACCAGAGTGCGGTACTCGAGGTCCTCTCTCAGAAGGCGGTTGTCATTCAGGGTATATTTGGCTTTCCCTGTCACCCAGTCCACTGGCCCTTTGTCCACCTGGTGCTTGATTCCTCGAAACAGCATGTAAAGGGGTTCCCCGACAGAATCCTGGCATGGAAACGAAGGGGAGAAATTCAGCTTGCTCCTCCCAGCAGAGCCCCAGGCTTGGAAACACGGACACCAAGTAGAGGGGGAGCAGGACTGAGGATACAGCAGCTGAGCCACAGTAGGCAAAGACAGAGCCTGTGCCAGCTGCTCCTGCTCCATGCACAGGAAAAGTGCACTCTCCAGCTCCCAGAGAGATGCACATGACCAAGGCATTGCTCTGCCTCTGTGTCACTCATCTGAGAGATTCCTTGCCCTCCCCAGCCCTCCAGAAAAGGAATTAAACCAGCATCTGTCCCCCCATGCACAGACCAGCCTGTGGCCAGTGTGTTTCAAAATAAAGGAGCTACACTGAGCCCTCCATGACCTGTTGACACATTCTGGAAACAAGAAGTGGTATTAATGCTGATTTAAACATCCCTGTTCCCAGTGAGCAGCCCAGCTCTCATTCCCCACCCTGAAATACAGGGTGACCATGGCACTATTTCAGCCATGAGTGAGGCACAAAGCAAAGCTGTGCCTGTCTCCCCTTTTGGTCCCTCTACACAACAATGGGACAAAGAACTCACCCTCACGAATGCATAGAGGCAGATGGACATCCAGTTGGTTAACAGCTTCTCCACCACTGTTTCTGTCCTGAAAGAGAGCATCAGGTTGGTCACAGGACTGTGGTGCGGAACAGGGGGAGATTTGGAGGTAAAGGTCACTCCCTTTGAGAGAAGAGCACACTAAACCATGATACAGAATGAAGGGAGAGAAATAAAGCCTTTCGAGATCATCAAGGTTAATGCTTTTGACACCACTTACTGGAAAGCACTTGTCAGCCTGAAGGAGGCACCAAATTACAGAAGTGGAAAGACAAGAAGCAGAGAAGAGTGGAAAGCCTCCGGTAGCTTTTGAACAAGGGAAATTTGTTGAGATCAGAAGGACAGACCAGCTAGGAGGCTCTTGGGGATCTAAACATGGGAGATATCTCAGTTTAGCTTCCAAACATGGCATGACTGTGAACCCAGGGGCTTCTAAACAGCAAAATGGGATAAGAAGATGTGGCACAGCCTTTCAGAGCTTGCCAGCTGGGCGGAAAGGCTCTGTCCCCTCAGGTAGCTGCCAGTGGGACCACAGCTGGCTCACTCACCTCCGCAGCATCAGCTTGGGGTTCTTGGCCACATACTGCTCCACAAGGTCATTCAGGAGTGTTTTGAGGATGTCAGTGAAGTACTCCAGCTTCCCATGCAGTGACACCGTGAGCAGTGATGCCACATAGGCCCGGTCTCTCGGAGAGAAAGTGCGCTGGATCTCCAGAGTGTGGATGAACTGGTGGGGAGAGAGATAAGGCAGTGAGTGAATCTGCTGAAAACAAGGCAGTCACAGCTGCTGGCTCTTGGAAGAAGTGGTGCGGCAGGGAGCTGTCAAGGAATGAACCTGTGCACTTCCTGCTGCCAGTGCCATGACTCTGGCCCCACAGCAGGCTGCCAGCAGAGAGAGGGACATTACCTTGGTGAGGAAGAGCTTGCTGTTGAGCAGGTTGGAGAGCTGGACCAAGCCCTGCTCCACTGTTTGCCGCCGGCACTCAGGGATGTCAAGGTCCCTTTGCAGTGGTGACTCACGGTGGCCCGGGAAGAAAATGCGTTCTGCGTAGGACTTGTAGTCCAGGAAGGGGATCCCTGTGCCCACAAGGTCACTTGTGAGGTCCATCATCTCAGTCATCAGGTCTGAGGGAAAGGAAAATGCCCATGAGGATGACACAACTGACATGATCTCAACTGATGGTGCAGAGCATGAGGTGAGTGCAGGAACCAGGGCCAGCAGGATGGGACTGAGAAAGAGGAAGGATGTTTCCTGTCAGGAGGAGGCATATTGGGGTCTCATTGCTAGAACATTTAAAACTAGACTAGGCAGCAGGAGAAACAGCATGAGGGAAGTTCCAATCAGGAGCTGATTTCCAGTTTTATAAAGTGGAAGCTACTGTTCAGCACACATTTGTGGTTAGAGGCATTACCTACAGCAAAGATAGAGTTTCAGAGACCTCCTGCTCCTCACTCCTTCATGTATTAGTTGGGGATTACAGTGCCAGTCACCTGCACAGTTTCAGAGCCCCAGCTCTCCCACAGGTGTAAAGAGCTGAAGTACAAGGTTTACAAGCCCAGAACATGGGCTGCAATTCAACTTGCCCTACACAAAGACTGAGCTAGAGTTGCCCTTAAGATACTTCCAAGTGTGCTGTTTTGACTTTAGCTCTTCATCTGAGTCTGGAGGATGAAGTGGAGAATGAGAGGGGTCTGTATAGATCACTGTGCTCTGAATTAAAGAATTAAAGATGGAAGAATTTAGCTCTATGTTTCTATGCACTGGCACAGGATAAATTATTGCCTGCGCTGAGCTATGCAAACAAGTACACAGGAAAGGAAAGAGAGATAGGACTGAGGGTGGTTCTCCAGCTTCCCTGAAGCTGCAAGAACCCAGGAGTTCAGTGACTGACCTGTAAATTCCTTTTTGCATCTGTCCCGAACACTTGTTTCCAGATTTTCCAGCTGGATTTGAACTTTCTTGTAATCCCTCAGAGCCTGTTTGCTCTTCCTCCTGCAATAAGAAGGAGAATTGTTCCTGGTGGCACTAGCCCAGGGACTTTCCTTGCCAACTGTTGTGTTGCTGCCAAAGACTCCAGGGCATTTGGTGTTGAGGCGATTTCTACAGAGCATCATCTTTGCAGGATACCAAATAGTGTTCTATAAACTAGATGTGTCTCTTGGAGCACCCATTAGGCTCTGAATGAACTACAGTGCTGGCTGTGACTAGCACTGCAACATGCCTCCCATATCCAACATCATCAGGGACTCAGAATTTGGCACAAAATAAAGAAAACCGTGACCTTCTTTAGGCCCAAGATGTACAGGCTGGGTTACATCCATGGAAAAACACTGTGAGGAACTTAGAGGCCTCACAGAAAGCCAGAGCTTTTTACCTGTATATGAAGACGATGACCAGAACTATCAGTGCCACAAAGGATGCACCAACACCCAAACCAATCTGTGCCTCCAGCGGGAAGGTGAGCTGGCTTTCAGTGTCATACTGCACTCGGCCCAGGAGGAAATTCAGGTTTCCCATCTGTACCTGTAAGAAGAAAGCATTTGCCATGATGATTCCATTGCTCTGTGCAGGAATGAAATGTACAGCCATAGAGCTTCTCCAGAATGGGCAGAGGGCAGAGCTGTCCCACAGCACAATGAACCCAGCTATACTGTTTGCTTTCAGGCAACTTTAGCTTTTAAGAGTAGAATTGAGAAAAAGAGCAGTTCCTTGCCACCCCTGTTACTTCCCCTGTCCCTCAGCAGGGCTTCTACCTTTCCTCACTTCATACCCCACTCCCCCTTCTCACTTGTGCTTCAGGAAATGCCAGGATTTCTGGCAGTGCTGCCGATTCCCTACCGTGAACTCTGGCAGCAGGTCCGTGCCCTCCCGCTTGGTGCGGTGTCGCGGAGCCGGCTGCTCCGAGGGGGGCTCGCAGTAGAGGTGATTCCTCGTTAGTGTCTTCACCACACAGATTCCTTCCCCAATCATAGCCATAACTTCATCCTTGGAAATAGCCAGATCTAGATTTTCCCCCTGAAATAGATTTGGACAGCACATGAGATCAGGGAAAAAACAGCTATGTATTAGCTTGGCTTCAGAGAAGATGGAGGAGACCAATATCATGGGATGAAAGCAGCATTTTTTCTTCTCTGATTAGGCTCACATCTGAATTGGCTGCAGGAGTTAATTTTGTAAGCTAAAAAATTCAGTTGCATATGATTTAGATTTAGCTTTAGGACCTGTAGCACGCTGCATAAGTACAGTTATAAATAGCCTGTCCTCTTAAGGCTCTTCAACCACAGCACAGCCAAGCTCAGCTCTTCACTAGGTAAATTAAAAAAGGTAGTCTCATGTCAGTTCACCTGCACATTCAGGTGAGTCAATCAATGCCTTTCAAAGGTGTAACATATCTGTGCTATTTCTCTTACCTGCTTTTATTTGGGGGGATTAAGACTTTTCCTTTTTTTAGTAAAACCATACTGACTGATGCTAATTACATTTTTATGCTTTAATGCTTTCTAAGCCCAGAGCTCTGTCAGGGTATCCAGACAGGCTGGCAGATCAACCTCCTTGTCTTTTAAAGTTCTCTTCCAATCTTCTCAAACTGCCCTACTTCTCCAAGATGCATTCAACCCCAGTGGCAGTGGTCTAGACATTTCTAGGCTCTTACATCCTCACAGTTTTTACTCACATGTAAAAAGAGAGCATGTGGAGAATCTGCACCTACAGCTGCAGCCATTGCTTCCTCTAGGAGTACTGAGGTGAAAAGTACCCCTCCATACAAAAGAAATACCTCAGAGATTCTTTTTCTTGCATGTACAGTAAAAATATCAGCCACTGTGCTCTTCTGTATCATCTTTAAAGAGTGATTTTCTTGCATTCACTTAGTAATAGGCCTTCCCTACTGGAAGGATTCTTTTACTCCTAAGTTACTTCTAGAGGAAACTGAAGTAGTTATGCAAGAGCCAGCAGCTGAGAATAGGATGCGGGGATAATTTAGTACTAATATCTCATATACAAATAGTTTATTAGGATTTTTTAAAAAACCAAAAACCAAACCACAGAAGTTTCCACAAGCCCTATGAAGCCCCTAACAAAGATTTATGGACTCAGGCAGCTTTTTTGATACACTCTTTTCCCTCCTCATGTATTATTTCTCACAGGCCAAAGCAGATGTGCTGTGGCAGGTTGTAACCTCTCAAATGCTTTAGAAACCTTGGATAGTGCATGACACCAACTTACAGCTTCATACAAGGAACATTAATTCCAGCTGGTTTTTGTCTTACCTCCACAGAGATGACGCTTCCTGGCTTGTGACGATATGGTTTGGCAGGGTCCTCAGCATTCAGTGGTTTTAGGATGGGATTGACTTCATAAGAGAAGGGCATGGGATGCAGTGAGTTGAAATCAAAGCTCAGATTATCCAGAATAAATTCCAGTTTGATACGGACACTCCTCAACAGCAGGTTAATGGCTGGAGTTTTGCACAGGATCAGGTAGGAAGAGTTAACAAGACATGGCTCTTCAAACTAAGTGGAAAAGGCAAAAAAAAAGTGTCAGTAGTGGAACACTAATGCCTCTCCTGCAGCTTCTCATCCTGAGCAATCTGGGGCCAGTCTGCATTCTTCTCCTCTGGAGAAATGCCAGAAGAACTCTGCTAAACTACAGAGGCGAAAAATCCAAGATCTGAGGAATTCCCCATGTTCCTCTAAAGGAAAGCTTTCATAGTACTGGTTTTGTTGGAAGGGAATCTCAGCAGTGGGAATCAGCTCTGACATTCCCCTGGCAGCAAATTCTGGAGAGAGACCAGCTTTAGATTTCCCTGCTCTGAGAGAATAAGACCAAACACCTTCAATGCAAGGCTGTTTTCCCAGTCTGAATGCTTCTGTGTAAGTGTTCCAGTGCCTGGTTGGATATGTTTTATACATTTGCTGAAAGTATTACAGTTTTTTTTTTCTGCCCTACGGCCACAAATCTTTCCTAATAATATTGATAAAACCAGCTGTTGTTGATGCATGTGCATCAGGAGCACATTTATGTACAGGAAGCCCTTCACCATTTGGACTAATAATGCAAATCCTTCATGTACTTGGGCTGCCAAACCACTCTCTACCTCTGCAAATTCTGCTGCATGCTCTGTGACCTTGGTGACCACATCAATACCTCTGTAATGACCCATTGCAGCAGACTGGCAGTTGGAGAGCACAAAATGGTTGTGGCACTGGTAATTTCACTGCCTAGATTTTTATCTCAGACTCAAAGAGATCCCAGGGACTACAGGGATGGACTGAACTATGCAAAAGGAAGAGTCTGAAACACAGACACGCAGAGCCACACAAGCTCTCTGGTTCAGATGTAGCTTCCCTTATCTCCACACTGCTGCCTTGCTATTTCTGTCACACATCACAGTCCTGCACATCTCTAGGCAGAGGCAGACCCAGCCCATGGAAATGTTTGTGAAAGTGCTTAACCTCTCAGTCTGGCAGAGAACATTTCCACGGGCTGAGACCCTTGGTACATTCCAAGCACACAACAGCAAGAACAGGGAGGAAAAAAGCCCTAGGGACAGAAACTCCACCTCTTCAGAGGTGGAACATCCACCCTTGTGCACCCACATCCCCACTGAGTGCTGTGCTACCTGCTGGATGCTGCACAGAGAATCCTCAGGACACTCAGAGTCTGGGATGATCCTACGCCATCGCCCCACTCCTCGGCGCCGGCGTTCAGATGGAGAAACTGTAACTCGGATCTTTGGTTTCTGTACAACATCCAAGTTGTACCCATGAACTCTGAGCACTCTCCCTCCACTGAAAGACAAAAGCAGCTGATCTCATCCACCTGTTATTCATTAGCTCTATTTTGCCCCTGCTCCCACCCTTCTGTTTATGCTGGTTCCTACAAGCCTGGCTTTACCCCAAAGTGCCACTTGGAGAGATGCCATTGGTGCTGCAGCCGCAGCACACAGCCCCGGGGAAGGGACACTCATTCTTCCTACCTGAGGAAGCTTTTAGGTGGCTCTGCAAAAGTGATGTTGGGATCCAGAGTGTATCTGAAGAAGGATCCTTCCAATCTCCGCTCTTGGTCCCCATATTTGATGGTGACTGGGAGTTCTGTGGACACGTTGCTGGGACTTGTCTGGCATGCCAGCTGATCCTCTGTCATCTCAGAGAGGCTTGGAGAGACAAGACAGAACAAGGGATTAACACAGCCACTGCAGAGACAGATTTTATAGTACTGTGCCTTTCTCTTTGCAGAGTCTGCAAAGCTCTTCTGCTATTTTCCTAAATCTCATTCTGAAAGTTCTTGTGCCTTATCTGTGCAAGCAATAATTGCTGGGCAGCTGTCAGGAGCAGCACATGGACAAAAAGCAGGTAGAGTCACTGTCCAGACTGAAGTGACTGGACACATGCCACCAAGGCATGTGCACCTTCTCACCAGCAGTGAGGTGAGGCAGGTGTACATGTCCCAGGGTGCAAGAGAACAGCAGCCCTTGGCATCAGGCTGCAGGAGCCAACTGCAGCTCCCCATCAGCAAAAGCAGTGTCAGGATGGGTTACAGTCCTGTCAAGGGACAAGCAGAACAGAGGTGTGCAGCGCTGCTCACGTCCAGGGGAGGTGGGCAGGAATCTAAGATGGTTGAGGTTGCTGCCATGACCCTCAAGGGGAGGATCCCCTGGAGCACAGAGGAGAGCAGAGCTCCAGCTGCTCCAGGCAGCATCACACCCTGGGGGGTTCTGGGAAGGGCTCAGGGCAGTGTGCAGCCAGTACATTGGCAGGGTCTGATCTTACATTTGACAAGGGAGGTCTCCAAGCAGGACACTGATCTCATTAGGATGCCCAGTCAGCAGCTTTGAGCCCAGAAGGGTAAGGCAGGTTCCTCCTGCTTTGGGGCCTTGAGTTGGAACAATGGATTTCAGCTCTGGGTTCTAGAAGAGAGAGATAAAGAAAAAAAAAAAGAGAGGAAAAAAAGGGGAGTGAGTGACAAGGACCTCAAAAGATAAGACAAGGAAAGAAATCAGCAGAATATGTTTAGTGACCTCCAGTGCTCTGAAAATAGAAGCTACAGACAGGCCTCAGCAAATGACAGGCAGGCCTCAGCTATGCTCCAGCAGCTACCTCAGGGAGCTGAGGAGGGACCAATCACACCAGCAAGAGCCAGGAATCGACAGCCTTTCCACAGACTGCCAAAGGCAAATGGATGCTGCAAACAGCAGACCTGTGAGCCTCACACACAAACCCTAGGATTAACAGTTCAAAGGGATTGTTCAGAGCAGTAATTGGATTAATAACTCAGGTTAGGAAAAACAAGGAAGCAAATAAATAGTCTGTTTGCCTAGCAGATGAGGAGATTACCAGCAGGGAGGCCTAAGAATATGTGTTGAGACCTCTGCTGTTAAATGTACTTGTAGGTGACCTGGGTAGGGGAAAGGAAATCTGATAAATTATTCAGATTAACAAAAAAACCTTAGTGCCACTGAGGAGCTGCAACAAAATTTAGAGAAACCAGGCAAAGTGACACAAATAAGTCACTGCTGCCAAACAAAAAGCAAGATCCAGGAAGTGTGAAGGAGGGAGACTATAGGAAAAACAGCAAACAACATGTACACAGTTGTTAGTCTCTAAATAGTATCCTGGTGATAATCAAGAGAAGAGCAACACGCATAGTCTAGTATATAAAATGGTTCTATAAAGCCAAAAATGGAAGAGCTTAAGACTTTTCAGTATCTCTTTCCCCTTCCCATGGGAAAGGGAGACATGCATCTACATACATAACTTGCAAAATGAACAGAAAGGAAGAAAAAGGTGCAATTGCATTTAAAAATTACTTAAATATTATTTCATAGTTGCTGGGTTTAAGATATCAAAAAGTTATCAGAAACATGTTTAAAAATGATAGGAAACATTTCTCCACACAATGCACAGGAATTTTGAACTTACTGCCACCAGCTGCTGGAGGTCAGAAGCTAAAAGCATGTTCAAACAGCAATTTGCATATTAACAAAAGGAAAGTCAGAAGTCTTAGTAAGATGCTAAGCCATCAATTAAAAAGATCTTCAAATTGGAAACACAAAGGAAAAACACAGGGTATCTTTAAGTATTTAGCAGTTACCATTGTCAAAAAAGAAATAAAATCTCTACACTACAGGATCTTTACCCAGTACAGCTGTTCTTATAATCTAAAGAGGGGTGAGGGAGGACAAAACAAAACAAAACAAAATCCCACCACACCACACAACACAAACAGCAGAAAAATCAGATAAAAATACCAGCAGCAAGTGCCTGCTAGAGTCCTGTAAGTTCACGCAATAAACAGCCATTTAGCAGAGATACTGGGAAAACAGGGGAGATATTAAAGTGACATTACCTGATAGGTGAAAACATGCCCAGAAACTCCACGGCCTCCTCCAGGCACTTCCACCACGATATGCCCAAACCTCTCTGTCCAGCTCCCACCAGTGACACACACGATGCTGCAGGACAATCCAAGAACAGAGTCACACCAGGGGAGAGCAGGGGAGCTGCATCCATCACAGCATGTCCTAAAAACATCTAGCAACCACAGCTCCCTTCTTCCAGACTTATCTCATGCTCAGAATATACAATCAAACATCGAGAAACGCTTCTAAAAGCTGGGTTAGGTGCAGCAGAAAAAAGCAGGAACCAGTTCCAAATAGGCCCATCCTAAGATTATTCTTTCCAGGACAGACAGGATGAAGCCCACTGTGTCACAGTTGCACAGAGAGTCCAAGAACTTTTCTGTTGTCCAGAGCTGATCAAACCCAGTCACATCTGGAGGGACCTCAGGCCAGCAGTGGTCAATCCACACATTAGTGCTGTGTCTGATGCAGGAGAAGACTCAAGACTATGGGTTTAGCTGTCACTGGTCTTCAGCCAGTTGCCTTTGCAACAAGCCAGATCCCCTGATCTGCACCAATCATTTTTCCCAGCCCTTCTTCCAGACATAATTTGAAATGGGAGATGCTGACAAGGTGAAAAGTCAAATAGTTTTTAGAACAGAGCAGCAAGGAATCCCATGTTACAGCACTGATTTGCTAACAGAAAAGCTACTCTGCAGGAGACTTCCCAGCTTTCCTGCATAGCAGGAGATTAATTTTGTCTGGGCCTTGCTCAGGAGTGGGTTCCAGGTTCACAGCTATATCCCCTCAACTAAAGAGGCTCAGGAATTTGAACTCAGGCAGTGCAGTCCAAGCCAAGACCCTGTGATGCCAGGTGATTTACAGATACAGAACACAGACTGTCCTAACCCCAGAAAGAGTATGCTCTAATTCTAGGATGAAAACAGAAAGCAGATGGATCCAGACAAACAAATTGCACAGACAGGACAACACTGCTCAACACAGCAAGCCATTCCCAGCAGGATCTTACCTGGCTCCCAGAGGGAAGGGTGCTACAACTACTGCTACCATGGAATGGAAAAACACGTTTGTGATAGCTCTGATAAGAGGTTACTCACAATTGCTCTCCTCTTCTCCTGCTGGTTGTTTGGCTCCTCTCCCTCCCTTGTCCAAAGCTCCCACCTTCCTGCCCTGCCACAGGCCAGCTACACAAATATCCCTTTCTCCTTTCTTCCTAGCTATCCCCCATTCATACCTTTTAACATCTAACTACTGCTTTGTTAGTTTGTTTTGCCCTGGCCAGACACACCAGCTGCACAATTCTCTATCACTGGCATGAGCTGGGTTCAGAAGGACAGGTATTTCTACTTCTCATCCTTCTCCTTGCCACTACTTTTACAAGCATTGTGTGACCTGCCAGGCACTCCTGGCCACCAGAAGAGTGGCATTGGGCCTGCCAGGACTCCCTCATCTGTCCCTGGTTGAGAGGGTCTTTTCTTTGAGTTTGTTCCTGGGAGGGAAGTCTCACTAGCAAGTGAGGTGTGCCTCCAACCACACATTCCCATCCTCACCCTGTGTTAACATGGTCAGGACATTTCCCTATCAGTGACACTTGCACAAGCAATGTCCTTTATTGAAATCATGCTGTGGCTGAGAGAGACGCCTGTGAAACTGCAGGGTTCTGAGCCCACAACTCCCTGACCTGGCTGTGGGCTCTGTGTGGGCATTGCTGTTTGGCTGTTGCCTCGTACACAACGTTATCTCTCTAGGGTCACTGCTCGAGCAAATACTCACACAGTGACCTTACTCAGGGCACTCCCTGGGGAACGGGCAGGGCTCCACACCTGCTACAGCAAAGGCAAAGACATCTCAGGCTGGGTCAGCAGCCAAGGGAAAAGCCAGCGCCTGCCTCTGGGAGGAGGTTTCACAGATACTCTACCTGCTAGAGATCTCATACTCTTGAGCATCTACGGCACAGGGAATTCCTGCAACAGTGACAGTTTCTGCAATGTCTTGATGTTTCTGCCCGAGGTTTGAGCCAGTGATGGTGATTCTAGTGCCACCTTCCACTGGTCCAGACAGGGGATACACCTGCAAAGACATCCGCGCACGTGTAAATGTCACAGTATCTCAGACCTCCACAGTCTGGTGACTGATCTACACCACAGGGCCCTTCAACTGCCCTGGTGCAAACTCTGCCTGCTCGGGTCACTGCTATTGACTCCTTTTACTGGCTTGGACTAGTCCCAGGTCGCAGCCTCATCAGAAGAAAGGCCATAAAGAACACCACAGTCGGAGCCTTCTTCCCCGTACCTCGCTGTTGCCAGCAGTCCCCACCCGGAGATGATAATCCACTTAGAAGGCAAAGAGTGCCCTGCTTTGCCTTCCCATCAACATGCTGACCACTCCACAGGGCATTTCTGCTGAGGAGTGGGAATGCACAAGCCAATACATGTTACTAGTGTTGAAGCAGCAAGCACCATTCCCCCTCAGCATCAGGACGACAATGAATTGCATGCTGCACAAACGTCAAAGCCCTGTCCCTGAGCAGCATCCAAGGTAAACTAAGACAAGATGCAGCACATGGATGTTGTGTGCCACTGGAGGGAGGACAAGCTGACAGCAAAAGGGACACATGGCTACAGACACTTGTCATGTGGCAGTTAGCAAGAAACATTTAAAATAAACAGACAAAATTAATTAATTCCAGTAACCTGTCATGCCTTTCCCATTGTTACTGTGCTGTTGTCATTAGGTTTTGCCCTTCTTTTCCCCAGGCTTAGCTGGGCCAAGCTGTTTCAGGGTCTGGCTCGAGACAGTTGGAGGATCCATTCTGTGGACCTTTTCCCAGCTCCTGGTGTGCCAGTTTCAGCTGAGATACAAATTAATTGTTCCCCACTATTCTTTATCAGCAAACTGAAAGCCCAGCACAACAGTCTATAATCCTCACAACACTGAGGGACCACAATTGAACTTCCTCTTCAGAAGGTCAATAAATTATTGAGCTGCACTCTTTGCACTCTGAGTTCACAGCCCTTTGATTTCCGCTGCAGAACGGAGCCCTCCTTGCCCCGGGTGCAGGACACCAGTGAGCAAATTACTCACAGAGTGAATGAGAGGTGCTGGACACATGTCTTCAATTTCTTCCTTGCAAGAGCCCCTGAAGATACAGCTGGGGTTGTCACCTCCACACCACACACAGTTGTACTTTAAGTCAGCTGTTTGGCAGCGGCTACAATCAGTGTGTCCCACAGAGCAGTTGTAAAAAGTCACTGCAAAGGAGAAACATTCAGAGGCATCTGCAAACATCCCCACAAGGCACAGCATAATCCAGCAACCTGGCATCTTTTACAGACCCCACTCCTCCTCCTGCCGCCATGGCAAGCAACAGAAGTGAAGCTCTGTTTTCCTTAGTTTTCCCATGATAGGACTACCACAGGTACAAAAAGCTTCACTTGAGGATTTCTCAATTCCTTTCCCCCTTATCTGCTGTGGTTTTGGTGGGAAGGTGTTGCACTCCTACCATGAAGATCTGCAGCACTGTCCACTCGAAGGTGTCGTCGCCTCTGTACAAACACCACAGCATTGAATTCGAGTTGAGGTGCTGTGTAACTGTACTGCAAAGACAAAGATCATCAAGAGGACTTAACAGGGGCAAAACCAAGGCAGCTGAACAGGCAAGAAGCATCAGCATCCATCCTGCATAGTGCATGGTACATAGAGCCTACATGGAGCTTCCATGCATGCAGACAAGGCAGTGTTAGCTGGGGCAGTGGCAGCACAGGCTTGTCCTCTCTGGTTCACAGAGTCACAATTCTGCTCTGGAAAGAGTAGCAGGTTTTGGTTCACTAAGATGAACACTGAAAACCAAGTGTGTGCTCACAACAGTACTTGTCTAACTTCCTAACTGCATTCCTAAGCGGCCAATTCCTATCTAAAAGCCACCTGCTCAGAAAGCTGCTCAAGCTGGCATTTATGTAATTTCAGTAGATCTGAAGATGTAGGATCACAATTGGTCTGCAGGACTCACGTGCACAAGAGCCTGTGTTGTTGTTCTCTCTTAAACATATGAGTTTGTGAACTAAAAATAATGTCTCTGCTTGCAAATCTTGCCTAAAGTAAAATTCACACATCATCCAGAAGTGTACATGTCTGTTTTAATTTTCCCTGTTAATCTTACAATCCACAGGCTTGCTTCTATCATCAAGGATAAAATCAGTACTAACAGCATTTTTCTTCTCACAAAAGAACAACCACCACAGAAGTCATGCTGCAGAGAATGACAAACAACAGTGCCTCCAGCTAAAGCAGGAGTGGAACTGTGCTGGCCAGTTCAGAGACAGCACCATCCCCTGCTACAGCCAGTGCAGCAACAGATCATGTGGCTCAGACTGCACAATCTTCCTGAGGTTGAAGGTACCAGTACTGGTAGGTAGCAGCATCACAGCTGAGGACCCCTGAGTACTAAATATTCTACAAATAGTTTCGCAAAATACACTCTTTTTCCCAGACCTTGTCTCCCATCCTACTCTTTTGCTGAGCAAAACCAGCACCTGTGTGAACTGTGAAATGGCACAGTAATCCCAGCACTCACCTGGCTCATCTGGCAGGTGATATAACAGAGGGACTTGTTTGTTTCTTCTCCTTCCACATAAGCTTCCATCACCACTGTCCTCCCCTCCAAATTCAGGACACACTCATAGTCCCACTGCTGGTCCTGCAGGAGGAGACACATGGCACCATTTCTCAGTGACTGAGCTCCTGGCTGCACAAGTATCCTCCTGCCTCTCCATTTCAGCACCTTTCACTAAGGCACCAGGTCAGCAGTGTGCTCCTCTCATTCCCCTCGTTATGCCAACTCTATGCTATATTCAAGGGCTTTCTACACTGTGACTATCTCTATGTATGAAAGGCAAACCAACACAAAACTGAACACCTAGAAGGGACCAGTGTGTCACCGTGGGGAGAATTTAGCACAGGAGAAAAGAAAGAAAAAAACAGTGGGACTGTGAAGTTATGCCTGTACATCCCTGTGAAATACCACCTTGAAGATGAAGAGTAGAGTACACAGATTAGGGTAGGGCATGCCAAAAAGAATAAGAGTATATTTCTCCTCCCTGCCTCTTTCCTGTACACCTTCCACTGAATTGCTTAGATACTTCCTGTAAAAAAGCTAGATATGAATCTCTCTGGAACCAGCTCTCCTCCTCTGAGCAGTGCAGTATGTCAGGTTTAATGTATAAAGTAACAATTAGACTGTGGGCTGCATGTTACGAGTTGTGTTTTTGTAAAAGGTTACTAAATCATCTTCTGGCTTATGAAGCAAAGAGAATTTTTATCAGAGGCACACCCAAGAAACAGCTGGCAAGGGTGGTTTTCCCCACTACAGAAGTTTCAGGTATGGCAGGAATAGCCACATTAACACGAGCATGCCAGAAAGGAAAGGGAAGAGATTACTTGTCTTTAGTTTATGGAGACACAAACAAACAGGATGGATTCAGCAGAAAGTTATTCCAAGAACTACTTGCAGTGCAGTACAGGTGCAATTTAATCCAAATACATGCAGATCTTCTCCAGAAGGCTGGTACACACCTGTACTCTTCCTTTCTCTGGATGACCTCCTACACACCAATAAATCCAGCTATTGAATTCTTTATGTACAGACATAGGTTATTCCTCTAGGAGAAACCTACGTAAAGTCACAACTGCATCTTACACATGTTTTTAGCAGTCCAGTGGCCAGGCTGCCCAAACAGTGCCCTGCACTAATGCAATTTCTTGATGGTGATGGCATTGAGCTGACTACCTGATAGAGGTGGAAGTTCTTTCCCAGCAGCGTTATCTTCCTTGCCACGTTGACTGGAAACAGTGAAGATCCCTGGATTCTCTGCACGCAGGGACATGCATCTGGACCCCAGCTAGGCTCTTCACTCTGAAAAAAAACACCCACAGAACACAATCTCTCCTGTGTGCTGAAATACGAGACTGGCAATCTGTAAGAAATCTTAGAAGAGTTACAGCTTTAGACTGTGAATTCCAAAGCCCAGTAACTTACCTCCTCCCAAAACTCAGGGGCATCATACTGATAATCAAGGTCAGGGTGAAGGATCCTGGGAAAGTCAGGGACATCCCTCTCTGAAGAATCGCCATCACCCGACAGAAGAGTAGAAGCAGAGAAAAGAGATGTGTCATTCTCAGCCTGCAGCAAATCCATCCAGTCCTCTGTGTCCTGGAGCTCTGTGCCTTCCTCCAGCAGCCACTGCGGGGGAGCTGATGTTGGGAGCTCTGAAACAGAGAGTTCAGTTCCTGGCAATCCAGGAGAGTCATCAGAGGCAACAGGGCTCCCTGGCACCTGGCTGGGGGTTGGGGCAGATGGGATGGCAGATGTCAGTGCCTCTGTGGTAGGAAAAGGACTCGGAGGCCACTTTAAACTGGTGACATGAGGGGAAGGTGTTACTGCTGGCACTACAGACGTGTACTGAGGGCTACCCCCGAGAGTGGTGGGTGGGTCTGTGTGCTGGGGCTCCTGGGCTGTGGCTGGCCCTTCAGTGGGCAAGGCTGCGTGATCCATGTTTTCAGACGTGCTGGAGAGGACAGCTGCAGCAGGAGAAGTTGTCTCTGGCACAGTGACAGCAGGTTTGTCTGCTGGCGGTGGCAGCGGGGATTCTGTGGCAGCCTGGAGAGAGGCAGCTTCGGTGGAGAGGGTCAGGTAGGTGTAGCTGAGGGTCTGCGTGGGCTCCGTCGTTGTCTCCGAGGCTGCGGAGGGTGTGACGCGGATGGGCTCCGTGTGGGGCACGGTGCTCGGGCCCACATGCACAGGGGTGGTGACAGGTTTGGTGGCCATGGTGGGGGCTGTGGTGGAGGACTTGGTGAGGGGAGCAGCTGAAGAGGGATACACACTTGAGGTTGGGATCTGGGCCTAGAGAAAAACAACATGGTGGGGTGAGAAGAGGGAAAGAAATGAAACAGAACAAAATCCAAGCAGAAAAACACTCTATATCACTTCCTATAGACAAAAGGCTGTTTCACCCTCTGGATTTTAATGAGAGCTACATCTTATGCCATCTTCTGGGATGGGATTGGGGAATGTTCACAGTGCAGAAGTTCCAGCAACACTCCCTCTTCCCACGGATGCCTGCACTGGCTTCCTCTCAGAGGGAGGTCTGCTAGTCTTCATCCTCCACAAAAATGCAAGGTCACCTGTGGCAGCCACAAACTGGGCATCTGTTCCACCTCCTCTCCAGCTTGCTCTTGTCCCTCACTTTGACAACACTGGCTGCATAGCCCCAGGACAAGGGTGACCTGCTTTATCTGATGGCACTTCCCCAGAAACCTGTAGTATCAGGGATGCAGAGCATCGGCTCCAAGGGGAGCTCCTCTTTACTCCAACAGCTCCCCACCTTGCCTGTGACTGACAGCTATTTTACCTGAGAATAGATCTGACTCACTGAGGCTGTTAGAGCACACAGGACTAGCACTGAGCAGGAGACGCACCCTTTCATTGTAGATAATGGTTCCTTCCTCACAGGCTGCTTTGTGGGTGCAGAGGTGCTGCTGGATGCACCAGTTACATCCCCAGAGACTGCTCACACACTTCTGGCACCTGGAAGAAGGACAGAAAAGCAGCTGCTAAGAAAGGAAAACCCAGAAGGGGACAGCCACCCTCCCTAAAACTACAGAAGAGAAAAAGCAGGTGCTCACGGTGCCGATTTCCACAGCAGGGCCACTGCAGCACAGTCATAGAAAGAGAAGTCCACAGAAGCAATGAAGATGTCATGGAAACGCACTACGAGCTTTATGGTGACATGATCTGAAAATGAAAATAAAAATTTCTTAGAAATGGAGCCCCTACAAGTTTGCCACACTGTTAGGAGACACAGCATGCTTTAGGATAGACACTGTAAAACACTGAGGCAGATTCCCTTCCACGCTTTTAGCACCTCAATCACTGGATTATCCTATGGACACTAAAAACGGGTTGGACAAGTTTGTCAGGAGTAGTTTGTGACAGCTCTTGCCAACCCATGGGAAAGAAGACTAGTCTGAAGATCTGTCCATCTTTATCTCTGTAATTCCACTGCCATCTCTGCATTAGAGGAAGATGTAACATTGTGGCTCCAAGCTGATTGTCTTCTTTTGTCATCCAAACGAAAATGAAACCCTTAGAACTGACATGCCCATCACATACTGCCTTCACCTTCAGAAACTTATTCTATGACCAGACTAAGAAGTGAGTCAGGGAAGAGGTTTATAAGACTTGTAATCTCACTTGCAATGACTGAAGGCTTATCTGCTTTAAAATCCAGGTCTGGTGTGAACTACAAGCCTCAGGATAGTCCTGCTCTCTTTGGGAAGAGACTCTCACTGTAGAGAGTCTCTCTTTCTGTATCTCTCTTTCTGCAGACCAAATAGCTGCAGAGATGGTCAAAACTTACTGCAGTTGATAGCATCAGCCTGAAGGAGATATTTTGCATATGACAGTACTGTATCAGATAATTAATCTTGGCTCAGACAAATGCCTCCAACCTTCGAGTTGGTTATTAGTTTTCCAAATAATGGGAACATACTGCATTCACTGCTCAACCCCAGGAGCTGCTATTTTTTTAAGGCAGTTTGCTATAAAAATAAGTAACAAGAACCTTGTGCACTGCTCCTCTCAGAATGAGATTTCAGAGCTCCTCTTGCAAGCAATCTCTAGTCACAACAAAACAATTAACATGTGAAGAATCAGTCAGGCCTAAGCTGGGTTCCTGATAGGAGGGCAAGGGAAGCAGTATGCTAACAAAACAGTGATGAGGGGTGTATTGAAACCCAGGATGAGCAGAAAATAAGGGTATATCCTATGCAGCTGGAGGCTGGAGTCACTGCAGAACTGCCAACTCCTATCACTGTCATAGAGGTGATTGCATTTGGCAGTGGTGGAAGGGCTAACACCTCCCAGGATTTCAGGGTTATGACACCATATTTATAAATACTCCTTTCTCCAAAAAGGCCATTATTTCCCATGACTGCCAATAATGCTGTTTGACAGTACAGAAGATGAGGTCGAGCCATTGAAAATTGAGAGCAAGAGTTTGTGCTACCAACTTGGAGCTCAACAGCAACATGTGATGGATGAGCTGGTATACAACCTTTAGAACAAGGCTGGAAAAAGGCAAATATTTTAGTGAGCTGGGAAAAGTATTGCAAGTAGGAACAGGAAAGCGCTGGTATCTAAGGCCCTAATGAGATTTTATTTAGAAAACAATGTATGATGCCAGCTTCAAATTCATCTTAGCAGAGTACGGGAGCCACACAGAGAAGAAACGGCAATAGAGTGAAGGAAGAGAGGAGGTCTGAGGAGCAAGAGAACATGAAGAAAAAGTTGGCACAGTTAACACAGAAAATCTCTGTTCTAGGAATGCCTGGCCATAGTTCATTGAGTGGGAGAAGCACTGCGGAAGCGGAAGGACAACACAAATAGATCAAACGGACAGAAACCATCCACCCAGAGCAAGTTTAGGCTACAGAACAGGAGCCACCTGATAAGCCTCAGAGACAATATGAAAGTAATGTAGGTAGGGCATCTTGGAGTAAAGACTGACTTACAAAGGAGTTGATAAGAATATCTGAAGCCTGGAATAATGAGAACTAGACTGTGGCTTTATCTATGCTGATTTTTCACAGCTGTGCTTAAATTCAGGCCCACACAACTAAACAGAGAAGCCAATCCTGCCCACTCTGCTTGCAGCGGCAGTGCATGAAGCCCTTTTCCCTCTTTGCCTGACCACCCTGAATGGAGACCTCATGGTTTTGGTCCAGACTAAAGCAGCGTGAAAGCCAGATATTACAATTTTGCAAATAATATTGAAAATGAAGGAGTTTGAGATTGAATGAGTGTGTTAGCTGGTTCTGGTGTCATGCTATGTCCATGGAGATTGCTTCATACATATTAGCCAGCTGCATACTTGCACAGAAAAATCTGTTCAGCCATTTAGGTGAATCGTGTGGAATGTGTCCCAACTGGCACCTGCCTTTTACTTCAGATGAACAAGCACTTTGAAGAGATCAGCTCATCAGAGCTCACACTGACAGGCTGCGTAAAATCCAATGCAAATAAAATAAATCGAGAACTTTCCAGGTTCTTTAGAGTGGCCAATCAGCAATACTCAGCCAGCTATTGTTCACAGGCTGTGTATTTTCTGAGGTTATGCTGCATTTCAGATTTATTTCTATCTTTAAGGACCATGGATCTCTTTTTGCCTTTCCTTACCTGTACTTCCTTCTCCACTACACAGATTTTTAGAAGGTTTGCATTTTGTCTGGTTTTAATAATAAAGCAATATTTAAGAGAGTTCTCTCTCCAGATTTATGACAAAGCTGCCAAACCAGCCACCCCTCTAGACTGCATTTCAGATCACATTCAGATTTGCATACAACCCTTCAAACAGGATCTCCTTTCCAACTATCAGAATTTGGCATTGGAATTTGGCAACAGCCCAAAATAGCACAGGATGTGTGTGACACAAGTAGAAAGCAAACAGATATTATGAGGAATGAAATGAACACCTGCTGACAGTCCACATACATTCATGGCTGTTAATCCTGGCAATACGACGACCTACAACATACTTTCCTCCCAACAATGTTATCAGAGCTATCATGCTCCATTTAAAGCATTTCACTAACCTGTTCCTGTTGGCAGAGCTGGTGCTTGGCTGGGATCTGGAGAAGGACACATGATTCCTGACTCTGTCAGAACTGCTGGGCTTTCGTAATCTTCGAAATAACATGAGTAGAATTCTTCCTCACGCAGAGAAGGCAAGTCCGAGATGGCCAAGAATATCTGCCAATTCAATAATATCCAGTAAATAATTTGCCCTCATTTAATCTAATTTTTTGGTTCTGTTTTTTCAAAGGAAGAACCCCATAAGTAGTTATCTACACAAACACTCCTATAATGTCTCCTAGGACTGACTGTTCCATTCATCATCTCTTGCTATTCCTGAACTGAACTTGGCATCCCTCCAGCAACTGACAACTTCCCCCTTTGCCCAAGCCTCTAGCAAAAGACAGGTTCTTGCCACTTTCTGACACAATGACAGACTTCAAATCACTCTAGCACCTTCTCAGCTTTTCTGCCAGCTCTCACATGCCAGACAGGGAGCAGTAATTTTGGGCAACTCCTTTTCTTTCAGGTCTTCCTGACAGCAAGTGACAGAAACACTGAAAGCACAGACATGGGCATCTCACAGATACTGAAACAAGGAGGGTCCCCCTTCAAGCAGGCATCACATACTGCAGAATACCCAGTAGCCCTTAGCAGACAAGGACATTGAGTTTTAGGGAAAACAAAGAAACAGCCAAACAATTGAATAAACTGCTTGGCTGTACCAAGAGATAAGTCCTTCATGTGAGGCAGACAATGTGCCTGAAGGTTCTGTGTTTCAACACCCCCCTGAATGCAACAGAAAGACTTGTGACTCCTCAGTTTGCAGAGGACTTTCTACAAGCTTGAGCACCATCAGAGGATCACCACCACTCACATTTCTCTTTTCCTCTCTGCTGATATTGGCTGGACTTAGTGACTGGACAGACAGACACTGTTGTGTAGAGTTAAAGCTCCAGAGCCACTGCTCACTCAGCCTGGACCGCAAGCACTCGGAGCGACGGCTGCACCTGCAGGGAGACAGCAAGAAGCCCTGTGAGAGACCTGTGCAGCACTCTGTGTTTGGCTTCCAAGCAGACACTTGCTGTCTCAAGCCTTGTTAGAGTCTTGGGGAAGCTGCTACACAAGCCACTGAAGTCCCAGCCTCCCACCACCTTTAATTGCAGGATGAACTGTTGTGAAATTATAGATGGTAGGCACTTCTTGAGCTTCAAGGGCCATGAACTAGTTCCTATGACTTTCTACAAGGAAGCAGAGCTGGCAGGCAAACCCACACACTGGAGTAAACCATCATCACGGAACATCAGTATGGGAGCAAGAAGTGAAAGGTGCTAAGCAATAACACCAGAAGAAGACACACTGTAGTTTCTCTACACTTGAAATGAGGTAATTTGAGCTGAAGTCAGACTAAAACCAGGCTGAAATCCACTGGACAAGAGAATCATGAGTGGTGACAAAGACCCAAAAAGCAACGGAAAGATGTCCCTGTGGGTAAATGCTATTGCTGGCAGTGTTTTAGGGAGGCAGAGAGGGGAATGGTAAGTTAGAGCAAATATGCCATAAATGAACTAAAAATAAACTAAATCCAGACACAGATATAAGGAAGAGAGTAAGCAGAGGCAATCCCTAGGCACTATCCCTCCAAAATCTTTACAGGTGAACAGGGATCTATCTTACCGTCCCTGAAGGACACACCAGCCACAGTAGGGATCCTTCAGTGCCAGACAGGACTCACAGTCCAAGTACAGGGAACATTCCATTATGGGAACCTTTACCACCTGTCAGAGAGAGAAATGAAAAGTGGAACACACAGCACACACAAAACAGCTCCTGGGTCATTGGCTTCTTATGCCTAACTAGCAAGTCCCATCATCTGCACGCTCATCAAAACTTCTTGATCTTCAATTTACCCTCCCATAAAAACAAAGAAAAA
Source organism: Acanthiza pusilla (assembly GCA_036630365.1). NCBI lineage: Eukaryota > Metazoa > Chordata > Aves > Passeriformes > Acanthizidae > Acanthiza > Acanthiza pusilla. The sequence continues at coordinate 9,512,686 of JAXCHO010000001.1, forward strand.
AGGAACAAGTTTTCAGAGCCCATCTGAATGGCCATTTCACATATTGGTGAAGGACATCTAAACATCAGGCTGTACAAGGGCACTGAGGCAAGCAAACTGTATTGCTGTTATTTGGTTATTCTGTGATACATTTTGCAAGGAGCCTTCATTTAGTCATAAAACTGAATTTTAACAAAGTGAATTACAGAATAAAAGACTGAATATCATCCACTCTTTTGCTTTTCTGGACTCTATCATGTGAGATCATCTCTCCTGACATGCAGGTGACTGAAGCTGAAGACAGCAGCTACAGCTGAGGCCCCTGAATCCATCTGCACTATTGCCCAGCTCTACCTGGCAGAACTATCATTTTGACTGAAAGTAGACCAGGAAGCTTTGATCAATGTGGAACAAAAAATTTCTGCCATCTAGGGGTAATTTTACTTGCAAAAGTCTCCTTTTTTAACTTACCATCCTTGCTGATTTCAGCCTCTTGCCCTCTTTAATCTGCTACTACACTTCAGCTACTACTGTCAACCACTTTGAAATACCAACTTCTAATCCCAGACCTATTACTTTTGCTAAGTACATGATGTAATTTGCATCTTTTAATTGACAGAACAATTACTGTTAAGGATATATTTCAGATTTCCCTAATCTTCTTCCACTCACAGATTTCAACTCGTCCTTTGAAGTGTTACAAATTTTACAAGTATCTCAAAGTGCACTGGGGGGAGAGTGAAGGGAAGCAGTGGCTTTTCAGCACACTCTCATTTTTTTTTGTTCTTTCCTTCAGAGTAACTCAAGAACTGTTTTTCCCTTGCTAGGAGGATCCTTCTCTTTCCAGTGCAAGGAGCTGATATGAGTGGTGGTATACAAATCCTCTCAAATAAAGTATCCATAGCTGGATTTCCTACTCAGCAGACACCAATACCCCAAAAGCCTGAGGCATTGCAATGCCTCTTCTCCTTCAACTGCCTCTAGGCACAAACAGAATTACAAAAAGCAGGAGAAGAGGGAAAGGTGCCTCACATGGCTCCTTCCACAGCTTGATTTCATCTGCAAGACTGTTATTATACCCCTGGTCAGAGAACACCTCTGCTATCTGAAGACATTTCCCACACATTTCTGCTTTTTGTAGGTTACAGAACAGCTTGATCTTTTAACTGATTAAAACCAGAAGTGCTACACTTTAATTACACAAAATCTCCCTTTTCTCTTTTTAATCTCCTGCAAAACCAAGATGGGTCACATGCGAACCCAGAGGCTTTCTTCTGCTCAAATGGAGATGCAAACTGTTGTCCAAACAGTTCCTGCTCAATACAGCGGAACCCAGGAATTTGTGGTCCCTTTTCTTCATGCCAACAGAGCAGCCCTTTACAGTCTGCAGTTCACATTCCTCCATCACTGCTGATACAGCCTGACAGACTTCAGAAAATGCACACACAAACAAGCCATGGATTAGGATAACAAGGCTTTCTCCATGCTTCCTCCAGCTCTTGGAAAAGGCCAGTCCTCATTCCTGCAAGCAGACTAGCAGGCAGCTGCTGCCCAGCACAAGCTTAGCCAGGTGCAGTTTCCCTGCCTCCCCTGCTCCCATCAGCAGTTCATCTGAACCTCTAGTGCTTCCAATTGCTCTGTAGAAGGGATTGTATTGCTCTTACCATTGACTGGGTCATGACAAAGAGGTGCTCCTGCGACTGGTCAAACAGCAGGTCTCGGCTCACCATGCTGTTCTCCTGGATAGATACCGAGGCATAGGTGTGCGCATCTCCCTGGGCTCCCAAGTACACCTGCAAGAGAGCCACAGCTGTGAGTAGGCAAAGCGCCACCACAGGAGCTGGGGGCACCCATCCTACGACAGGAACAAGCTGGAACCACTGCTGTGTGCAAGGATTTTAACCTCTCACCAGAACCTCTGTGCGGTGACTTCAGCCACATGAAGCACGTGCCCAGAAATACCTGTGGAAGCCACAGAGGATGCACCAGCACTGCTGCTGGCTCAGTGCAGATGTAACCAAAGGCAATGTGACCACGTTTGGGGTATCCACATTCTCCACAGTCAGTACAGTGTGAGAACAGATCAACTAATAGTAACCATCTTTAGTAGGAACCCAAATTCCCACAGAAAAAGAGAAACTGCATTTTTTCCCCTTCTACCTGAGCATCCCTGTTAGTTTTATGCTCTTTGCTGCATGCAGATCATACCTTGTGCAGCCTCCCTCTGCTGTCTCCCAGAAAAGCAATGGTGTGGCCATCTTCCACATTCACTGCCACAGCTGTCAGACGGGCCTCGGTTTTCTCCAGGAGCGGGGCTGCTTCCAAGGGTACCCGGCTGGCCATAGGGCTGGGAGTGTGGTCAGAGCCGCAGGGGTAGGCATACAGGGTGTCCTTTTTGGGGAAGTGGAAGGAACAGGGAAATCAGTACCAAAAAAATGGATACAAGGAATATGTGCACATTTAGCGCTTCCCACCAGCCCCTTCTATCTAAATTCCCCAGCAGTGAATTCAGCTTTAACCCCTCTAAGCTTTTTTTTACTGAGAGCAAAACTACCCATATTTTAATAATTAGTTTAGGTACACTGGCTGTTTGTACCCTCACAGAATCCTACAGACATTTCAGCCAGTCCATTAGCATCAGAAATTGAAACTCTCTCAAGTTCTCAAAAAAATATTACTGGTTACACACCACCACGATACTGCTTTGGGGAAGATTTGTTGTATTTTTCTGAGCAAAACAAAAATATGAGGATTTCTATGTCCAGTGCAAAGCCACCTGGTAACAATCACCTCAAGCAATTTGCATGGTTTTGCTATACCACCTACAAGTTAAATTCCAAGCCTGAAATAGAATCCCAAAGAATCAGGACATACATAAACACGACCTGCTCCAAAGAGCTTACTAACTACACAATCAAAGAGCACATACAAGAATCATCGTTGCACACTGCATCAATCCTTCTGAGTCTTGTGAGAGTTCTGAACATTAACTCCACTGCACTGTGCAGAAACAGTCACCCTTCTGTTCCAGTTAGTTCCCTCCCAGCCTTACCAATCCTTCACTTACTGCATTCGAAAGAGGGACAATGAAATGTGCCAACTTATTTGCTATTTGTTATGTGTAGAGAAAAGCTATCCCATCATGATTCATCTTTTTCCTAAGTAACAAACTCAGCCTTGTCTAGGATAGTTCCTCTGTTGCTTTATCTCTTTCTTGATGCCTTGTTCCATGTCCATTTCAATTTTACAGTACCCTTTTGGAGACTGAATGCAGAATTGTTCACACAACAATTATTATCTAAAACACCATTTTTTAATCAATCAGTGGCTTGTCTTCAAACAAGGTGGCTTGTTTAAATTCAAGATTTTCCTCATGAAATCCTTTATAGATCATGTTTTCACTCTCCTCTGCAGCCCCTTACTAATTACTCTGACAAAGCTGTGCGTGAAGCAGCGAATTAACCGTGCAGTCCATACTGACTCTAGCTCCCTCTCTTGCCTCAGGCAACATGGTTCAATTTTGACTCCTAGTGAGCAGGGTTACGTATTCCTTCTGTCTGATGTCCGTGGCTTTGCATTTGGCAGGACAGACTGTGCGGTACCATCCGGCACCAGGCAGAGCTGCCCCCGTCAGAGATCTGTGATAACAGCACAACGTGGCATTCCTGAGGCGTCTGCTTATCTCCTCTCACTGATCCCGTGGAAAACCTGGCCCTTTCTCCTCTCTCCTCCCATTTCTCTGTTTGGGTGGTTTTTTTGTGTTTATGGTGTTGTTGGTGGTTTTGTTTGGTTTTTAAATACTTGACTGCTTCCTGGAGAAACTACAAGCCATTGGCAGCTTTTGATAAGGTCTATGAAAATCCCACAGTAAAATATATTTAACCTGCTCAGCTCTGTTCCCTTCTCAAATGCATTGTTATCTTGGCAGGGAAGAAAGGTCTGACACAGCAGTTCCATGTAACAAACCATGCCAGTTAGACTAGCACTGCTTTCAGTCCAACGCTTTGTTTTCCTTCCAAATACTAATACCATGATTTTTATGCACACTTGGTGTAAGGCTCTGACTTAAAAGTCTGAGGAGGTTATAGCTTTTAATGATTGTTAGTTTTTACCATCCTCTAAGCTATCATTAATTTTTAGTGACACATGTTTTTACCACCTGTCATTTGATTTTTAAGCTTCTTCCAGTCATCTTCTTGTAACTTAAAGATTTCTATTTTTTATCCAGTTGTCCAATTCTTATAAGATTTATTCGGAAGCAGGCCACTGCCAAATTTGCATGCTCCAAAGCATTAAGTGCTGGTTTTGAATGGGATTCTAGCTATCTTTTGCAACCTTTGTATAAATTCATATGAATTCTGGAGCCTAACAACCTCACTACTAGCTGATTTTTCAAAGACTGCTTAAAAAAAAGTCCACATACAAGTCAGAAATATTTGTACCCCAGTTGTGCTCAGCACTGCTGTTGCCTATTTGTAATGCCAAGTGCAAGTAATTTCACACACCACATTTATCTACCATAAACCAACGTGAGCTGTGCAAGCTCTCCCAGCACTGGCACAGCCCAGCCGTGGCCTCACAGGGGCTGTCTGTATAAAGTACTTATATAAATTTACATAGAAGCTGTTTGAATTGCTTGCAGTGAATAACATCTTGGCAACGTTGCAGAAAATGCACTCGAGGGATTATCCAGTGTCTTAATGAAATGCAGCAGCTGCTGCTGTGAGTTCTGGCGTGTGTGTCCTACCTGTACAGGTAGGAAACAATAACAGGATAAGCTATATCTATGCATGAAGAGGACTAAAAACAAAAGGACAAGGCACATGCCTTGAAAACTACACCCACAGAAGACAATGCGGCCTTCCCAAACCTTGTAGAAACATGTTTCACACTTCCAATTTATCAAGCCACTAAACAGCATCTACATAGCCTCCTGCATCTCACGACTAACAAATCTCCAGCAAACTGAGCAAATGAACTGGGTCTGAAATTTTTATAAAAACAACTTGGGGTTTTTTTCCTCCAGTTGAAGAGATTGTATTGAACTGTAAAACTCAGTCTTAGCTTCCCTTGATGGGCTGAAACCCGGAGGCAGAGCTAACTAAGGAAAAGGGCATACCTTACGCACTAGTTGGTTTGGAGGCAGAAAAATGTGAAATTAATTAGCATTATCCTTACATCCAGCACAAGCTGCCACCATTGAAAACGAGTTAAAACTGTTCCTGCATAAAACATCCATTGACAGCCTCTTCCACTCAGCCCTGGAGTTGGCACAGACCCTTACATGATGTTAGATACAATCTGAACGACAACCGCTACCGTGTGCTGAATGGTGAAGGATCAGGTTTGTTAGGACATTTACATATCATTGGACACACTTGTTAATAAGATGCCATACTTTGGTCAGCCCACTCAAGCCAAACCATCCAGCTGGGACCCTGGGATCATGCACCAGGAATCACAGAGCAGAGACTGCCTTTTCTCCCATCCTGTGCACCCACTTCTCCATTGGATCAAATGGTATAAGGATACCCTACATAATTTTGAATGATTTTTCTAACCTGTTCATACCTATTTGACATTTATTTCCCTTAAGCTGCCTTAAAAATCACTTGTGACAAGTCCTTCCATGTGGCCTTGCAAAGGACACATGGGGCATGGCTAAGAAATACAGTGAAAGCAGGACACCAAGCTAGGCAGTCTCGCTTCCCAACTCCTACATACTCCTCCTCGTCTTACATTCATCCTGCTCCAAGTCTGCTCTTTACCCTTCCCTTGCCTTCAAGTAGTCTACAGTCAGCTTTAGCTACTGAAAGGAAAACCATAATTTTAAGACTGGTTTTGAACCTCACACCCAACCCCAGAAACTTCCAAAGCTCTGTGGTACCACTTTGCTCTTTGCAGCACCAGGCTGGGAACTGGAAATTATCTGGACAGCCTGTTCTGTAGAGGGAAGACACAAGATAACATGCTGCTCTGCTAAGGGCCAGCAATGCCCTTGGTGCAAACAGGCTGCTCACAGCCACCGAGCCTCGTGCCAGGACACTGCATCCAGGAGAGCACTGCTGTCCTGCATTTGTATCACTGTCCCTGATTTTGCAGCCAGTGTGGCTGCCAGACGGTGAGCATTCAGGGTCACAACCACTTTAGGTCACATTTTTATCCTGCAACATCCCATCACGCCTTTGTCACTGAACTTCAAGGATTATCACCTCTTACAGCTCTGGAGAAAAAGAGCCGGCTCAGGAAAAGGTTCTTGTGCCCAAAATTCTGCTGGACTAAAGCAGTGTATAGGAAATTAGGATTTTCACAACATTTTGAAGGTTGGAAGGGACCTCTGGAGATCATTTAGTTCAACCCTTCTGCCAAGACAGGGTCACTTAAATCCTGTTACACAGAAACGCATCCAGGTGGGTTTTGAATGTCTCTTTATTGACACTTGTTTTTCCTAATGTTTCTTTTTGTTCCTGGATGCTGTCACAGGACACTGTTGTGAGATGCACCTCACCATAAGCAACACGGACCCAGAACACCCCTTAAAGTCCCTTACCAATGCATGTACACATGCTCCTCTCCTCCCCTGTACTGCAGACCAGGAGATGACACAGATAAAGAATGACTTGAGCTGCAGCCTCAGTACTCTTGCCTCGTATTGCCACAAGACAGGCCTCAGGGCTAGGTCACACCAGATGCTCTTCCCACTGCCACACAGTTTCTCTCCCTCTGCAAGGAATCCTGCCCATGTGGGACACAACAGACTGAGCCCAAAAGGCTTTTAACCCAGATTTCAACATCCATCTGTGTAAGCAGGATAACTTCAGGAACACAGAGCAACACAAGAACACACTGCAGACAGCTCAAATGTGCAAAGCCACTTACCGCTGGCAGCTGGACACAGTTGGAACTGACATCGTATTCAATATATGCCACTTCTGTCCCTTCTTCCGACTTCCCATCTCTCATGTAGCAAACATCCCTAGTCCAGTTGGTCAGGCGATCCACCTCCTCCATTGCATAGACACAGAGCGCAGACTCCTCGCTCAGTTTCCCAGAAGAAGTCTGCCAGGCAGAGAAGGCTGCAAACAGCACTTCTCCATCAGTGTCCAGCTGCCCCTGGGCCAGTTCCTTTCCTGGCCGGGTGACGTAGGCTGCTTGCAGGAGGCTGTACGTGTTGGCTTTGCTCTGGCAGAGCAGAGGTAACTCCACGTACGAGTAATAGTGGGAGTCATCCAGGCAGATGCGCGAGATGTAGGTCTTGTACTCACGCGATTGGGATTTGAGATCCCGCCGGTAGAAGAGGAAATAGACACTGGAGCGGTAAGTGAAGGATTTGATGAAATGGTGGTTGTACTCTGACAGGCGGCCCACAGCCAGTTTTGCTGTTTCTTCATAGGAGAAAATGGAGTGAGAGTCTGTTGTTTGAATGTCCCCCCCGTGGGCCCTGAGATTCCGGGTGGTGATGGGAGGAATCCCTCCTCCCACTCCTCGGCTAGTGTATCCTCGTCCCACAAACAGCAAGGGCACCTCATCCTTTGAGTAGGCAATGAGTCCCACAGTGGTGATATTGGGATCATTGGCAGCAACGTACTGAGTGTCACCAGGGCTCTCTGGCCGGAAGAGGACGTGGTCGATGGACGCCAGGCTCCTCTTCTCACAGATTCCCTGGTGGACACTGCCACACACGATGAGCTCCTTCTGCACAGCGTTCACCAGCAGCAGCTTGTTGTGATTGTCAGTGTGGTGTGCCTGAGGGCACTCCAGCTTTGAGACTGGGGGGAGGCAATCCTTACTGTCCAGAACCGGTCCAGTCTGAACCATGTTCTCCAACAGCAGGTCAGATGTCAGCTGAAAGAGAAAGTTGGTGGCCCCCAAGTAAATGGTCCCAGATTCCGAGTCCATGGACAGGTGGAGGAATTTTGTAGCGTTGTGTGAGAATGTGACATACTGCAGTCCCCGTGGAATTGCTGCTCCCAAGAAACAGAGAACAGGAAGGAAGAACGTTCCCAGAGGCATGGTAAACACTCTGCAAGAGAGGATAGGCTGTTATAACTCCTTGGAATCACAAGTAAATATTAACATTAAAAATCCTTCAATAGCACTCTTATTACGACAGGGGGGCAAAAAACCCCATGAATAAACATAGAAAACAGAGCTAAATATGAAGAGCCAGCACAGGGCATTTGCAGAAACACCCACAGCAAGAGACCTGCAGGAGTATCAGAGATTTAACTCAGTCATCTCCACACCAAAATGACAGGCCTCAGGAGAAGCTGCAATACTGCAAGTAATGCAACATGGAAGCTGATCACTACTCTTGTAACATCAGAAAAATGCACATTTAACTCGACTCCTGCACAACTGAGCTTTGATGCTATATTGGAAATTCTCCAGGGACAGGACCACATTTCCATAGGAGCCAGCACACCGCATACGGTACTAATGAGCAACACCACAGTAAAACAAACCACTGTCCAAGACAAACACAACCTGCAGGACCATTGTTTAAATAAACTGTAGCTGAGATCCAATTCAGAGCAAACTAATAAGCCCTTAGCTCTGTATTTGATGTAGATATCATAATTAAACCCTCTCTTTGTTATCACTTATGGCTATCAACAGCCTCTTGTGGGTCTACGGCTGTTCTACTCATGCTTCAGAAAAAACCTTCCCATGCCATCTCTGCCACTGAGCATCACCCACCCAAGCCGAACCTGGGTGCCAAGATGAGGCCTCTTGAGTGCCAGTCACAGCAGCTCCCAGCCTCCCCACTGGGGCTACCAGTCTGCCTCCAGCCCTGCCAAGCCAGTCCCTGTGGCCCCCATCTCCCTGGGCAGTTACACAGCATGTCCAGGTGAGGGGGAGACCACCTTTACCTGCTCACTGTTACTGCACTCTCTGGGGTAGAAGTCTCATGCTGGCACTCATCTCTCCACAGCACCTCTCCCAGTACTATGAAAGGAGATTTAAACATGCCTGTTTATGGACAATGCTCCATTCTTTCCCTGTCCCATGTCTCAAAGTGCAACCAAGTCCAGGTGGGGTGGATGCTGGACAGACCCAGGGAACCATCAAACCTGTTCAGCTCCTCTCCAGACAATATTTAGATCAACTCGTTTTGATACCTACTGTGATCCACCCAAGCCATGCCATGGATGGGAACAACTGCTCTGGACACAGGGAACCCCACAGCATGTGGAAATGTGGTAATAAGTACCTGCAATGTTTAGATTAATGCTTTCCCCATGGAGAAAGGGAAGCAGATGCAAGTACTCAATAATTTACTATGAGTACCACCTCATTTAAATTGAGAAGTAGGTGGTGATGCAGCTGTGAATCTATTTCCTTCCTCCCCTCCCTCCCTCTTGCAGACAGGGTATCAAAGCTGCATAGAGATACACAGCTGCCAAGCTGGGTCAGAGGCTCCACAGAGCTGATGAGTACAGTATCTCCTCCACAACTGGCCTGTAATCTGCTGTGCTCATTTTGGCAACTCAGCTCCTCAGGAGTGACATTAATTTTGTAGTTAAAGTTAAGAAAACTATCATCACTTCCCTCCTAGGGCATCAGCCCTCTTGGGTCTTCCTGGTAAGCTTGAAGTGCTTTTAGCTCAGAAGTGCTTAAAGCACAGAAAAAGACCTGCAGCATTTTGAGAGAAAACTACTCCAGCATTTACTGCAGGACTTAACCAATTTAGATCACAAACTTTTCAACGCACAAACTGTGTCTTAGACTCATTCTATACAACACCCAGCACATAATGTGCAGAAAACTCTGTAGCAATGCTGAGAACAATAGCTGTGAGACTGTAGATCCATCTTCTACTCCCCTGCTATTGCAAAAAAAACCCCCTAGAAGTCTGCTTTCCGGCGCCTTTGTCGGTAGAACTGGCATCTTTGCTCTACCAAAAGACCAGTTGAGAGGATTAGTTTACTTGTGAAATCCAGCGGATGGAAGGTATTATAAAAACAACACTTTATTAAATATAGGCTTTGTGAAGCTCTGGAAAAGCTCCACTTCACACGGTTCTTGTAGGTAAGTAGGCAGCACTGTCAGGATATACCCAGGCGCAGGAATGCCGGCTCTGGGCTGGCAGCTTTCCCCCAGAGCACACAGCCGCTGATTCACACCGGACCAGCGCTGTGTTTAGGCTAAGTGCACACTGGGGCTTTTGTTTGCCCCGATAATGGACACTTAGTGCTTTCTGCTTCAAAGCTATGAACACACTCTGCTTCACCCAGACTGGCAAACTGAATTACCCTGGGAGTCTCTTTTCCCGGGTGGTGAGGGAGTGCATTGTAGCACCTGAGAGAGACCCTCATCCTGTGGGAGATGTTACCTGGGAAAAGCCAGCAAGTAGATACACACAGACTGAAGGAAGGAGATCTGACTTGACTCTATCCCCTCAGCTTCACATCAGCAGAAAAGATCTTGCTCCTACTCCAACATGTGAGTTATTTTAATGCATTCTCACCATTTCTATTGGAGAGAATTTGATTTAAGGAACTCCTTAACCACACAACTGTCTTTATATCTCTCCACTGCCATCATGCAGATGTCACGATGGCTTGTTGTGCAACTGTCTGGAGTCTCCTCAGTTTCAAAGCTTAAAATGCCTGCAAACAAAACAATAGGCTGATGGCCATCCAACAGCAGGAGCTTGACTATGTTGTGAACAGTCACAATGACACAGAGAAGAGAATCTTTGATCTGGAAGCAGCTGAGGATCACAAGACGTCATTACACTACACCACTCTGAGGAATCTGTAATCTTCTTTTGAGCTAATGCAACCTTCCTCTGCCAGCACTTACACAGTAAAATCGGCATGTGTCTCCAGGATTTATGGATTCTGAAAGAGTGGCTTTCTGGCTAGAGGTTGTGCCTACAAGCTGCACAACTCTGCTGTCCCCCACAGAGCCCCACTGGCAACCACCAGGGCAGAACTAACCAGTACTTCAACTCAAAGCCCAGCACATGACACCACTCCAGCAACATGGATCTTGTTGTAACTTGTGGATCTGTATTTGAAACTACCCCTAATGTTTCACTGAAAGCATTTTACCTATTGGAGCACCTGTACTGAAAAGAGGTTGGAAAATCAACTAGTCCTTCATTCCAGCAGACCATTATCAAAACCAGATCTTACAGTGGGGTCAAGGCTCTGACATGTCACTCTTCTTTCAGTCACCAGTATCCCCCTGGAAGTCACTTTGTTATGAGCTAGTCCTTAGAGGTGATCCAGGCAAGAAATTACTATCTGGTCCTCGTGACTCTGCGAGAACAGAGAAAACAAAACAAAACGGTAGTACAGCATGTTCTGCAAGCTGGTTCTAATCACCCTACACAATGGATAAACATTGAATATAGTGCTCTTTGTTGCTCTTTGCTAAAAACCCATTAGCAAATGAACTTGTCTTTATTGCTAGGTGAGCAAACATACATTAGAAATGAGCACGACTGCAGCTATCAGTAGGTAGAAGCCTTTGCACCCTACATGAAAATAGAAGGGAAAAAAAAGCCAGCAGTGTCTTTTGATTCCATTTTGCAAGTTGTTTCTCAAGCACAAGCATCACTGCCTTTTTTTATGCTTGCCTTTCAGTTAAGCCCATCACAACCTCTCCGGGAGGACAGGAAGAAGGAGGATAACCTACATTTAAATCTGATGGTTTCATGACAGGCTACACTACGGAGCTCTTTATGGATTTACTGAACCGTTCTGCTTCCTGTGCTCACTGCTAGTGTATAACACAGCTGTTGCAGACAGATTGCACTAAAAGTGTGTAGCCTTTAATTAATTCTGAATGCAATTGCCAAGGTTTAAATATTCTTTTTAAATATTCCATTTTTTAAATGAATTCCTGTTAAATAGGAAAATGCTCCAGACAATACTCTGAACATTGCCTCTAACTCACTGTAAAATATTAATATCCAAATGATACTGCTGAGTTTCATTTATTTAATCTGGATCACAACAGAAGGGCTAGAGGATTAGTCAGTTCTGCCACAGAATATTTATATCACATCCACATAACAGCAACCAGTAACACTGAAGCAATGGCACTATTTTGTTACTTGAAATTTGAAGTAAGACCTTTCTGTGGCACTATTTTTACCTCTCTGACCTCATGTATCACTCTGAGTGACTTTACTTATTTATTAAAGAAACAAACCCAGAACTCATTTGGGCACATTTTAGCAGCATATCAACACATAGAGATTATTCCAATCCTCACAGATTATTTCCCTAATACCACATTCTAGCCTCCAAACACAGAGAGGTCAGTTAATGTTCCTACTTCTAGCCTAGATTTCATACGCACCACCAGACCCAGTGGAATTAGCCTTGGAAAAATATTAGGTCCCTGAAATTTGCACCTGCAATTTCCACTGTATCATTTGCAGAGCCAACCTGCGGTGTGAGCACTAAAAGATTAAAAAATTAAAAGCACCATTCTTCCAGCTGCACGACAACCGTTGTGCTCCAGCACATTCAAATGGCTCAGCAGCAGGAAGATGACCACTGCTACGTTTTCTGCACAAAAGCCCTGAATTACAGCCCCCTTCTAAGCTTCATATGCTCAACAGAGACTTGCTGTTTTCTGCTGTGAAACATGACAATCCCATTAAATAAATAAATCTTTTTTTGAGTCTTATTTACTACTACCAGGCCAGATCCCTGCTCCGTTGTTTAAGAACACTTGCAGCAAGCAGCTCTGGCAGAGATGAACACAAACCTCTGTTTTCCAAGTAAAATTGACCCCAAAGAGAATCTTAAGTCCAAGCCATCCTGTCAGAGCAGGACTGCTACAGACAAGGGAGCTCTGTTATACCAGATGTGAATAACACCAAAGCTGAGGTCAAAATAACTTAAAAAAAAACCCCAAACCTAAACCTTTAAAGACAAAATATCAATCTGAAATGGCAAGAGAAGGTGGCAAAAATTCTGTACTACAGAATTAACAGCATTCTTAGATAAACAGTTGGGAAAATTATGTTTTCTAAACCCTTGATAGTTATTGCTGAGCATTGCAAGGTACTTTTCTGGATGGGGGTTGAAGTCATACTAAAAGAATATTGCACAAAATATTCTCAGCTTTGTTATACTTCAATAATGCTTGTGCACTGCTCTTTGGAAAAACTCCGGAAAGTGCTTCTACATCTCTATCTAAATATTAATCTCAGCCATACTGGAATTAACTGATGGTAGTAGGCAGGTATTTCCTCTAAAAGCTGTGACACAACCAAACTTTACCCTTGCACTGATGAAAATGTGTTATAAACACTAAGCTTCCAGTACAACTGGTTAATGAAGTGTTAATGATTAATACAACATTAAATAGTGAACTTTTTACAAACCAGGACCAACTCCGCAAGCATTTACAAGGAATATAAAGTAACCACAAGATGCTTACTGTTGAAGAAGCTTTCTTCATATATACTCTGTCACTGCAAATTGAGGGTTGACTTTTCCACTTTACCATCCTCTCGAACACTAACTCAATGTGAACTCAAGACCATGCTGCACATGCATTTTTAAAGGGGAAAATCTAGCCAGCTGTTAGTTTCTCAGCATCTTAACACAACCAAAGGATAACGTTCTGGCAGCATTATACATTTGAAGATTAGAGTCCTTTAGGATCTGCTCCAACTTTCTGTGTAATCAAACCACAGAACACCACTAACCATCCCTTCTAGCCCACGAGCTTCTGACTAAAGTCTTCTAGTGAAAACAGGATTTTTTCTTAGGGCTTCTTAATTACAGAAACTAGCACCTTAACCCAGCAAGCTGATGGCTGCATGCTCTTTACCCCAAGTAAAATGCCTTGTCATATTGTCTAACTTTGCTTGTCACAAACTCTTCCAAGTCAAAGAAGCTTCTAGTCACTTTTTGCATGAACAGTTTTAAAACTAATCCTCCTTCTTAATCCTCCTTGGGCAAGAAGATAAAGACAGCTATTCTAACTCTGACAGAGGTCCACCTACACAGAAACCCTAGCTCCAGCAGCAGACAATAATAGATGCCTAAGAAGTAGACGAAGGGCAGAGAAGCATAATGCAATCCTTCCCTTATACATCCTGCCAGCTTTGAGCTTTCCCAAATCACAGATTGCAGGCACGTGTAATCCTTCAGATGGATACATTAAGTGGTCTGAGCTTCTTCAGTCAGAAATACTTAATTTTTCTACTAGCTCTCTGAGCTCATCCCAATTTGTCAACTTCCTACTCTTTTAGCTACCTGACCTGGCTAAGCAATCCCTTTTGACAGTACCTGACCTGGACAAGCCACTCCTTTGGCTTTCTAACACTGCACTCAGAGCAAATGTTATTTTCCCCAGTTTGAACCCACCAGCCCTCCATTTACCCACCCAAGAACCCCTTGGTCTTCTAACTGCCACATCACATGCTATGTTTGCATGTCGACAAATACCATCAGTGACTTAAATATTCTTTCAGTTTGGAAAATAATATCCCTTTCTCTCAGAGTGTATCCAAAGAGCCTAGACAGGTTTACAGCTGTAATAAAACCCTGCTAGGAAAGCAGGGCTCACTCAGCTTACCCATCCAATTGGCTCTGCTGAGCAAATTCTGTTTCTATGCTAATCTACATAAATCTAAGCCCATCACTCCATGTAAAAACAAATTTGCTAGCATGAGTTCGAGAACTCAATTGTTGCCCAAAATATAGATGAATACTTGGAGCAGGGAGAAACCCCTGAGTACCCAGTAAATTCCAAGCGCAGATTTCCCATTTCTGTTTAACTGAGATCCAAGAGACAGTTTTTCATGTGGTTAATATTAACTAAACTGATTTTAAAAGAACTGTCAGCTAAGGCTCTTGAAAAAAAAAGTTAAGCTATTGCGGAATTAAAGTCACAGTCCCTATCATGATTTAATAAGTAGTTAAAAGACAGACAATCAAGTGTTTCCCTATCAGATGAGGGTTATCAGTGAGATCTGCGAAGAATTTATTCTGCAATCTGCACTGTTCAATACTTTCTCATGAGACCTAAGAAGAGGAATATGTCTAGAAGTGGCAAATTTTATTATTAAAAACCTTATTAATCAGAATCAAATTCAGAGAAGACTGTAAAAAGAAAACTCATGCATTTTAAAGTAACTACACATATCTTAGATGTCAATAAATACCAAGCCAAACAAAAAATATTCTAAGTACATAAACACAAGAGGATCAAAACTAGCTGCTATCACTCAGAAAATTTTTGAAAACTTTTAAAGTCAATTCAGTATTGAGTATCAAGCAAAAAGGCAAATACAGCCTTTGGAGTAATTAGGAAAGAAAACACGTATCCCCATTATGCTGTTGAATGCTGAAGGCAGTTCTGATTCCCACATCTGAAAAAGGAGACAATGACAAAAGGGACAACAAAGATGACCAAGAGCATGGAGCAGCTTCCATATAAGGAGAGATCGAGCAGAGTAGGACTCTGGACGGACAAAGAAAAAACCAGGGGGAAGATATGGAAAGGTCAAGAGATCTGAAACATGACCGTGTCAAGATGACAAACATGGAGTTATCAACTACCATGTTTCACAATGCAGAAACAAGAGAGCACTCACCAAAGTTACAGCTTTCCTAAGTCAGCTCAGGGATATTGTCACTGGATGTAGAACATTTCAAATAACATTTAAAATGCATAATTAAGTTGTAGAGCTCACTGCTTTAGGATGTCATGGAGACCAGAAACATAAACAAGTTAGAAGAGGGATTATATAAATTAATGGAGAATAGATACAGTCAAGATCAGATGATGAGATACAAGTCCTGGTCAAGCAGGGCCCTAAACTGATGATGGTCATAGGCTGGGAGGCAAATGGAGTGGGGGGGGAGAATGAAAAAAAACAAAACAAACCCACCACATTATACATGCCCTGTTTCTTACAGTCCTCATTAAGCATCTGCTTCTGGATCTTGTCAAAGGCAGGACACCGAGCTATACAGAGCTTTGCAATTCGCCCCAGGATGATATTCTATTTAAACTTGTATTTTATGGTACATTTATAGACTTTATTTATTTTTAAATATTAAGAATGTAACTCCAGCCCTGCCTAATCACATATTTAGAAGGCTGGAAGCCTAACCTCCCTGGCTGTTTCTAAAGGCAGTATCTCTCATGTTAACATTTAGATACCATCTAACTGAATCCTGACAGCACAACACGAAAGTTAATGCACACCATGGGAACGCGAACCCAGGGCCAGAGCCACAGAACACAGAAGTGGCAGATCCGAGTTTAGAGCACCCACAGTCCCTCTTCCAGTAACAGCTCTTCCCTGTCTGCCAAGTGTTTGGTGGAAACTCCTCACTCAGAGTGAACACAGCAGACCCGTGTGTGCCGTCGGAACAGCCAAGCCTTGGGCAGCGCTCAGCAGAACCACGAGTGCTAAAAGTAGGTCAGGACCATCAGTTCTAACCAGGGAGAAAGGAAAGCTGGAGCACGCCAGACTGTTTGGCCAGGTATTACAGAAAACCTTCATCTGGGATTTCATCACTACTTCAAACAGATGTGATTCATATTTTACCGGCCTCCACCTCAAACAAGGCACACCTTCCCAACCGCACTGCCCTCCCTGTCATTAGGGGCACCTCTCCCAGCCTCAGCCAGGATCCTCCTGTTCTCAGCTTTGGCTCCACAGGCTACAAAAGACAGAACCCTGCTCTGCCATGGCTGTTTTGTACCGATTTCTGTAAAGCAGAATGCCCAGCTGCTTCATCCAGAAACAGCCAGGACAGTGCACAATAGCTTCTGCCTTAGAGTCTATTTTCCTTGGCAGGATGCCCTGCAGAAGGGAGAGAGGAGACCTCTGCAACCAGCACATGCTTCCCAGTGGACAGCACAGTGACCCCAAACCAAGCTCTCATGTCCCAGAGGCAAAGGCCACACCCCCAAGGCAAGTTCTTTTGCATCCAGCCTGGCCTTGGAGTAACCCAGCAAGAGAGGAGAGAGGCTTCAAACATCCTATGAAACTCCTGCAAAAAAGCACCAGTCCTACACTCCCACTGCAAGAGGAAACCCCATGGTCTACACGCCAGCATCAGCCCTGCAAGTTTGCACAGTGGAAGGGAGAACAGAGGCTGACCACAGAAGCAGTTCATGCCAGCAGCGGTACAGACCACAGCAGACACACAAGGACCACATCCCGAGCTCCACCATCCAGTTGTCAAGATGCAAATGAGAAATGTTAAACGCTGTAGCCTGCCTTGAATAAATTCTTTTGCTCTGCAGACATTGAGCAGTACAGGGTACTCTGTTCTGTTAAATAAATTTCCTTGACAGCCCTTGAGTCTTAGATTTAGTACCACAATAAGTCCATAAAGAACTAATATGCCCTTGGTGGACAGGAAGGAATTCTTGGAGTTTTCCTTCATTTCAAATAAAATTCACTTTTCTGCCCTCCCCAATAATGCTCTGGAGAACCATACAGCCTGACAGCAGTTTGACAGTCTTCCATTCTCACTCCAAGAGTGTCAGCAATTCTGGCTATAGCCATGAACACAGGCAGTAACATGAAAATACATTTAATGCAGTAGCACCTATCCCCTCCCACCCAGAAGAGACAGCAGAATCAACAGAACTCCACATCATTACCACAATCTGCTTGTGGTTTGCCTTCAAACCAAGATGAGGTGTATTCTACCCTGTATTACTCAAGTCATGTCAAAGCATTATCAGAAGTGATGCTTTGATCAGTTAATCTTCCATGAATTACTGCCTCAGCCTGGAAGGTTCTCAGTCATCAGCTGTGAACTACTAGGCTCAATAGTCTGGCAATTAGGTTACACAGGTCTGTTAGATAACGATCCAAATTGAGGTGACCAGACATTTTCTTCCACCTCAGGAAGCCAACGCCAAGGCTTTCATAAAACCAGTAACAGATAACAACACACCATGCTTCAAAAAGCCTGGAGATCTTCCCAAGCTTGGGAAGCTTCGCACCTACATAACACATCTAAAACACAACAGCTCCCACTGAACTCCTGCAGAAGCCTGAACAGGTTGGGTGCAGTCCTAAGAGCCAGGATCAACTTCACACCAGTCTCAACAGCTCTGAACAAGGACTGCCCCATGCAGGCTGGATATCCAGTGCTTTCAAACGGAGTCCAACATGGAATGGTGGCCCAGGAACAATCCATGAAAAGCATTCAAGGTGGACGTGGTTGAGGAGCCACAGGCTGGGAGCAGCCATGCAACCTTATTCTTCTACCCTACAATAACAGCCTCCATGCCCGACGCTGTCCACACTTGGAAGTTCTTGTTTCAAGGATAAAATTCAGAGCACCAGACTGTATATAGGTAGGGGTGAGAGGACTACTGCTGTGCACAGACCATCAGGCATGCTCTCCATTCATACCACAGTGGGTCCACAGCCTGAAGGAGTAAACATGAGTAACAGGAAAATTAAGGGGCAAAGGAAGCAGAAGCTGGGGCACTGTAAGATTTGGTACTTTGAGAATTAAATCATGTGGAGCAAGAGTTTTCCAGTTACTTTGTTAACAGGCAGACATCTAGTCATGTCTTATCCAGAACAAGGAATTTTATAACAAGACCAAATTTGCAATAAGAAATTTTGTACCTTCACATGAGTTTATAAACATGAATTTCTGTTCACTCAGATTAATGAGATCCTAACTTTTTTTCTGGCAATATATTTGAGCTCCTGGTTCAGGGCTGAGAAAGGTTCTTTGGAGCTGTCCCAGAAGCACCAAAGTTCAGAACCAGCTACCTGCTTATGAGAGCCATGAATTTTAAAGATTTTTTGGTTGAGACTGTTCTTCATCTGGTTTGCTACCCTCCCACCTGCACAGTCTGACAGCCACTGGCTGAGCAGGACTGACTGGCTCATCCCTTCCCCTTCCAGGGAAGCCCAGACCTTCACCCTAAGGCTGCAGAGATGCACTAAACAAGTCTGCAGTGCCAAGCTGAAATGCAAACTGCTATGAGCAGGAATTTCAGCCAGTATAACTGGCTGGCTGTTGGCATTTCAAGAGAATGCTACCTTGCCATGGTCACCCCTGGGCAAAAAAGTGCTCAGGAGACAGGAAAACCAGATTTACAGTAGTTTGTTAGGAACAGCACTGAGTTCTACAGCTGAGTGGCTGCTCCTCTGCTGGAAGGAACAGCTAGACAGAACAGAAGCTGGTAAGGAAACAAGAGAAAAATATGCACATCTGTGCTGGAAGGATAAACTATAGCCTGTGGTCAGCACAGTTCTGTTTGCAGACTGTCCCAGTTCCAGGCACCATTCCTCTGTCATTTTCAGCCATGGACTCCATACACACGGCAGGGACTGTGCCTTCCTCTGGGAAAGGAAACTGTTTACTCTGCCACGCATAGATAACTAATCAAAACCCCACAAATGTGTGGCTCAGACAGCATTTTTAAGATTTATACATGGATCAAACTGAGCAATCAGCCACCTAATGCCAACCCAGGAGGCCACAGTGGGGCTGACACAAATTTAGCCTCATAAAAAAGTTTTAATTTAAATCTTCTCAGGGCTTAGTGGGAAATACACTAGTTAAAATCATGGATCAGCTAGGAATAGAAAAGATCATACCGGCTAAAGATGGGTTCAAACTAAATCTAATCTGAACAGACTGTCTGAAGAATGGCAGACAGGTCCAGCATGCACAGGAAAAAGCTCAATGAGAGAGAGGCATTGCTTCAGCCAAGCTACTGATGAAAATAACTGAGAAACTGAGAACAAAACAGGAAAGATATGCTGTAAATGAGGTAGAAACTGGGGCCATTGCTACTCTGCAATGATGAGATTTAGTTTGGGACAGAAGCTTCTTCCTGCATCAAAGAGTTGGCTAAATAGGTGCAACACATCAAGATGACAGGGGAGAGATCAACAGGAAGGGATCTTCAGTCTCCTCCACCTGGTGCCAGTCTTCCCCGAGGTGACCCTTGTCCTAATCCTGTAAATACTCCACCTGGATTCTCCTCAGCCCCAGGCCTGTCTGTACTCCCCACATGTAATCTGAGCACGTGACTTCTCAGCCACTCCATGGAGAAACTTTCGCTACAGAACACCATATGCAGACAAGACAGTTTCTGTATCCTCGGAGAGGGGCTGTAGTTTCCCAAAATACACCAATGCAGTTTTCATTTTGCCTCCAAGAATACACATCACCATAGTTCCGCTACCGGTCAGCTTTGCAGTGCTGTTCCCCAGGGACCACAGCAGCAAAGCTAGTCAACAAAAAGTTTTTAAAAAGCCCCCAAAACTCAAAAGGATACTGCCTAACAGCAGAGACCGTGTCTCTAGGGACAAAACAACAGATAGCCTAACATTGTTCTCTTCCTTCTAAAATTAAAAGTTCAAAGGAACAACTAGGGCTGTTCTGTACTATGCCCTCTGCACATTTGGGTAAGCATCTAAAACCAAGCGCAAGAGCAGACTTTCAAGGCTGAAGCATCTAGAAGCGAGCCTTGTTTTTGAGTTATTTTTAAATGTTTAGACAGGACCTAAAATAGGACCAGTGTTTTGAGTACTTCTGAAGAGTATGAACCTCACGTAGGCCATGACATTTTTGGTTTGAAAAGGCTTTGGAACAGAGGTTGTACTGTTCATGCATCGGCTTATCACCCATTTTAGCTCAAATTAGGTTACAGTCCATTAGGAAGCAAGAAACACCCTTTTGATGGAGGGAAATTAACACGAATAAGATTTAGGCATTCAGCAGTAAGGCAGTCTCCATATCTCAGTAAAACCTACCATCCCATAATAGCAGGAACAGCATTTGCCACAGAGAAAAGCAGAAAGTCAGCTTCTCTGCTTACAACATTCGTCTTCACACCACCCTTCCTACCTGTGTAGCTTCCAGAAATACACTCTCTGCCTCTTGCCGAATTCAAGTCAACACTCTGCAGACTCCAGCAGCCCACAGGCAGTGCCTTCAGCAAGCAAGAGGTGCATGCTGTACATCACAAGCGGCACAGAACCAACCCAGAACACCAGCTGTGCCAGTCTCTTTTTTTACCAGTTTTATTTGCATCCCCCCTCCTGCCCCATGCTGACAAACCAGGCTGCACTTGTCTGGCTCTGGCCTGAAACATAAGACTGAAGCCAGCACATAGTAGCTATTTACCTCCTTGAATACTCTGCCAGGCTGCATCAATGAGCAGCTCAGGGACTTCTTGGGACAGAGGTGGTTTCTATTCATTTAGTAACCTTCAATAGCTCCTTCTTCTATAGATGTGCCCTGTGTCCTCACATAAACACAGATGTCTGGCATTCACAATATCCTGTGGCAAGAATCTTCCCAGGTTAACTGCACACATCAAGGACTAAAGTTGTTATTTGGTTTTAAGCTTTCTACATTTTGGCTCCATGCAATACCTATTCTTACTTGTAATGGAAAAGAAAAATAAAGGTTGCTCCCCCTCTAAACTTTCCATGCCATTCAGGAGTTGAAGATAACTGTCATCTGTTGCTTTTCAGGTGAAAGAATCTCAGTTTATTGGGTTGCTCTTTTTATGGAAGGCAACACTCCCTTCTGTTCACTGTTCATGCTGTTCCATTTCTAAAAACCAAAGATACCTCTCTTAAGATGGCAGTGGTTTTCCTAGAAAAGTTGAGAGAAAACTCAACTTCCATAAGAGCTGGAGGAACTGGTGTGATGGTTATCAAATTCAGCAGGAATTCCCCACTTCTATAGTGAATTGCCAGGTAGTTCTCTGTTAAAATATTCAGCCTAACTCCTTAAACTGAGTTTGCTCAAAAGCAAGTTTACTTTCAAGCCACAGCATTCAGCTGCACCCTTCTTCCTCCAGAATAGGGTCTATTTTTAAAAAAAACTTTCTCTCCTTACTAGTTCTTTGAAAACACAATTTGTTTTATATTTGGATTAACCTGCCCTGATGAAGGGCAGATACCTCACAAGATTGTGTGCCAGAGCTTTATTCTATCATATGCTCTTTATGAACACTTCAATCCATCAGTTTTTTCCTCAAGTATGGGCACACTATTTAGAGATTTCCTGATGCTACACAGAACAATATTGTTACCAGACCTTGTTCTCCTGCAGAGTCATATAAGAATATTTGGATTTAGAGACTGTTTGTATCATGACTGTTTGAAAATCCTGAGTGATTTCTTCCACAAATGCAGTAATCCTAATTGCTTCCCACATTCTTTATGAGATATAGGACTTTGTTAATAATACATGCTTAGCTGACTAAGCAACCTAAACTTTCCTGTCAGGCTGAAATAACTTTCCTGGCTTTACTCTGTCCTTTGCCAGTTTTACTATTAAGAGTCAAATAAGCATTTTTTAAAGATGCAGAGATGTAGAAGCATAACTGGAATTAAAAAAAGAGAAGGAAGGCCATTAAAACCCAACAGAACAATATATTACCTAGAGTTACAATACTCAGTGCTAACAGCTTCTTAAAAATATAAACCTACCCCACAATTTAGGGTTTTGAACCATTCTCTAAGGGTTACAAGGAACACCTCACCCCACAAATGGCCCATAACTGGTCCTGACAAAAAGGAGGAACCCTTCTCCCAAGGTTCTATAAGCACCTGAGGTGCTTTCAGAGGCAAAGGTGAATGTTTCTCCTGCAGAATTCTTGCCTTGCACACAGCACTGCAGTCGTGTGTTTATCTTTACTCTTAAAAAGTGGAGGTGCACAGAGACTCAGGCAGAAAACCAGCCCCTGAACTGTTTAAAAAGGACGGGAGGGCAGAGGAAGGAACAAGTAACACTCTCCTAGGTAACACCAAGTTGCTACTCCGGCTGCACAGGAATGAAGTCAAGCGCGACTCAGATAATAACCGTAACTCACATTTCAGAAGTTAGTTTGTTCAGACATGATCTTTCACACTTAAAGGTACTAAAAAGCATGTCCTCTAGTGCACTTCTGCTTGAGCACTTTTTCAATAGGATCTGGACAGAATCAGCTCAATATCTCAAAAAATATAATATACAGTCCTCGGGCCTCCTTACGATCTTCTATTTTTTATGTACCCTGAAAGCATGGATGCAGAAGAGACTGGCCTGAATTCAAGTCATCAAGTACTTACTCATTCCCTATTTCAAACAGTTTTGATTTAGTGGTTTTACTGGAACCACCCAGAGCAATGCACAGCTGAGGCAACCAGACCCACCAATCTTTGTACATTTGTTATATGCATTCAGGATTTATTCTTGGATGCTCCAGATTGAAAGATGTTTTCTGAAAACTTGCTCTTTATTATCTAGGAGCTCAATCCAAGTCTACTACCAAACTGAAACCATACAGGCTGCATGCCCAGAGAGGTCTGGGCTGGAGGTTGCTGTCTGGTTTTGTCCATTGTTTTTATTTCTGCTGATCCCTCCTGCTGCTAGAGCTACAAGTCCAACAAGCAGACATCTTTCTGATGAAGGGCTCCTGTACTCCCAGTCCTCTAACGTGATACTCATCTCTCCAGTACAAAAGTCAGTGACTCATCTACATCAACTCCTAGTATCCAGGTGCCAGGGTTTCGCTACCCAGCCAGAAGTTCATGCAGATTTGCAGATCTCCAGCAGCTCATTCAGTCTGGGATCTCAGGTGTACCACCCTACATTTGATATTCAAATTCCCATATTCAAATTGCAGGTATTCACCTAGAGAGTGCTTCGTCAGGCAAACTGACAGAGGAGTTGTAACTATCCTGTTCAACAGGAAGCAGCCTGAAAGAATTCAGTTTCAGGGAGACATTTCTTCAAGGGTCTATAGCTGTCAACACCACAGAGCTCAGCCAGCACAAAGCAGCTCATCACACTCCATGGTGATTGACTGACAGAGATGAATGTCACTCCTGCTCCAGGAGTCTGTCTTGGCAACACTCACCGGCCCATTTCTACTTATAGATTACCATCAGAAACTCATGGTTTTGTTTTGGGCTTTTTTTTTGTTTGTTTCTCTCTGTAGGTTAAATTAATTTCCTTCTATAGAAAATTTGAAGTTTAAAAGTTTGTTTTTATATTTCAACTACAGCACCAGAGGTGCCAAGAAGACTTTTGCAAAAGGTGCGCAGTGGCCTGATTTTGGTAGCACTGCAACCCACAATTCCCAATCATTCGCTTAAGAAAGTTGGGGTGACAAAGACAAAAACTACAACCAAATAGGCAACCTTTGGAGTAAATACATCTGCTTACAGCAGAACTCTACAGAACAGGGCTTTTGTTGAAGAGATGTCCTTCATCTTTCACAGGATTTCCCTGCACAAAGAGAATGTTCCCTTTGCAAAGGGAACAAGTGAACATTCCAACATACAGCCACTCACTCTTTCCAGCAGACCACGTGCCTGGAGAACTCGTCCAACTAATCACAGGTGGTACAGTTGGTCAGGTGGGTTCGTCACGCAGCAGCATCCAGAGGCTGCCCAGCATGACAGTGGCCACACACACGGAGATGATCAGGAACACGGAGGAGCCCAGCGGGCAGCAGCAGTCCATGGGCATCCCAGTGCTGACTCCCGGCACATTTTGCTTACCATCTGGACTCTTGGGAACGTTGAGACACCTTCATTTCTCTTATTGAAGAGTGTGCCTCAAGCTGGAAAAAACAACAGAGCATGAAATGCAAGGACTATTTTTCCAATAAATTAAATCTGTTGCACTTGACTCCCGCTGTGGTTCCCTTCCCCCGAGAAGGCATGGTCTGGCCAGCTGCACAAAGTCCAGGCAGCCCTGGGAAAACAATGGGATCTTTTTCTTGCCAGAACCAGCCTTCCTGTTCACCCTTCTAACCATGGCATGGAGGACACCCCCAGTGTGCCTGCGGAGGAGAGGAGTCTGTTGGCATAGCAACTGTACACGCTAACTCTCTGCTAATGAACAGGGATAAAATGTTTTGTTCTCATTAGGAAAAATACAGACACATTCCTGATTGGTGAGTAATGTCTCTGCCTCTGAGAGATTAGCTCAGAGCTGTGCAGCCTGAAACAGCCTCAATTCAGCACTGCAGTGCTTCCCTTGAACAGCCACTCTCCAAGGACCCTGCCTCTCTCAAGGGAAAGCCCACAGAGCTTCCTGCAGCACTTTGCCTTCGGGCCTGAGACAGCTCAAGGCGAGAATAATGAGAAGAGGCTTGACAGGAGCAAACCAGAGCAGGCACAATGGGAACACACCCCCTGTTCCTGCAGAGGAGCCAGCTCTTGCTGCATCTGTGTCCCAAGCTACCTCGGAACCAGTGAGTTTCTCTTTGTGCATCCACTGCAGGTCTGCCCTGCACAGGGCACAGGTCAGCCTGGGACCCCAGCTCCCACTCCGGCCACATTTCCCAGTGCTGGGTGAGTAAATGGACAGAGCAAGGAGCTTCAGAATGCTCGACTGCAGAGCCCAGTGACCATTAGGTGCCTGGGTGCA
Source organism: Acanthiza pusilla (assembly GCA_036630365.1). Classification (NCBI taxonomy): domain Eukaryota; kingdom Metazoa; phylum Chordata; class Aves; order Passeriformes; family Acanthizidae; genus Acanthiza; species Acanthiza pusilla. The sequence goes on from JAXCHO010000001.1 coordinate 9,538,029, forward strand.
GAAAAGCAAACAAGGGCTCCTGCCTACCAGTCTTTATTAGGATTTTGGCATTTAACGATCAACAAGATCCACCATGAGGCTGGTATTTGCAGAATATTTGTACACTGTTGTTTCATCACTCAGGTCTGTATCTGGGTGCTGACCCAGGCTACACAAAGCCTCTGCCCACACAGGCAATACTGCTTCCCAAACGCTCTCCCCTCCAGATCCTCCTGCCACAGCAGCCAGCACAGCAAGTGGGAGGATCACAGTACTTCACACTTTGCAGAGATGATCTGGGGCAAATGCAAGGCCAGACACCCAATGCACAAGCAAAAATCCAGTCTCTAACCACACCTTTGCCATGCTTTTGGCATAACCCACTCTGTACAGTGCAAATAGAGCCCAGCAGAATCAAACTGTGTAGCTGCACTCCGAGCCCACAGTTCATCTCTCCTTTATGCTGCTGCTGGGTCTCATTCGCTCACATCAGTTCACCTTGCCTTGAATTCAGAAGCTGATGAGAACAGGGACTGCTCACCTTAGACCTCAGGGGGAACTTTAGAGTCTTTCTAGGGGTTGAACAGGTATACAAATTCCCTTCTCCATCTGGTGGGAGATTGGTGCTGGCCAGGATTAATACCTCACACAGAGACACACTCAGCTCCACAGCAAACTGGGATGGTGCAGAGCTCTCTTGCTCTGCCAGCCCCCTGCACTGCTGATGGAGAAAGAGTGGGATTTAGGCTCGAAGGCAGCCGCAGGCTGTGCCCCAAGCACCCACTAACTCCCTTACCCGCCCCTCAGATTTTCACCTGCCCTTTTCCTGCTCCTCAGGGCTTCAAACACCTCAACTGAGCAGCTCAGTGATGCAGGAGAATATAGCCAGCACTGCAAAGGAAGGACTCTGCTCCCTTATGCCTTTGAGAAACTTGCGAGTCCTGTAGGGAGCCCAGCATTGCTGCTCTCCCTCGGCCACAAAACCTGTGTGTTAACCCGTGCTGTGATCTGCCCATGGGACTTCTAGGGCTTCATTTCCACTCTGCGTCCTTCCTGCTGAGAATTCAGTTATTTCAGCCCCTAGGCAGGCATTCTACTGCCCGCAAAGCCATCTCTCTTTGCCTAAAGAAGAGAAATAACCCAGGCAGAGGCAGACCCCGGCCTTGGCTGGCAGCCCCTGCCCAGCCTGCCGTGAAGTGAAGCGCAGAGCCTCCCAGACCAACACAAGGCCCGAGGGGCCGGGGTGCTGTTTTCCAGCCTCCAGGCATTTTACTTGTTCCAGGCGATCCCTCCCCCAGCCCTCAGAAAGGAAAAGCCGTGGGAATGGAGCTCAACACCCCGAAGCAGGCTCACCCCCGGGCGATGAGGAGCTTAACTCCCTGCGTGCCGGCGGGCAGCCCTCAGCGCGGGCTGGCAGGACCTCGGCACGGGGGACATCCCGGGAATGGCCTCACGCTGCTCTCTGCACTGACGGGGACCGGCAGCACAGCCCCCAGTGTCGTGCCAGCAGTGAAGGGACAGAGCTGCCGCTCGTCACCACAGTCCCGCTGGCTTTCGCAGGGCACCCATCGCTCCTGCAGCTCTACCTTCCGGTGTTTCCATCCTCCAGCACACAGAAAGCAAGCCACAAGAGGAAAGCCCTCTTTTCATCTTTCCACTCTCCCAGCAAGTCCCGGAGGCTGCCCACTTAACAAAAAGTTATCTTTACCATGGCACCAAGGCACTTTTCCCCCCTTCTGCCCCGCACGCTGCCGTACAAAGCAACCCTCGTGGGCGCAGAGCCTGCAGTCAGCCATCAGCCAGCATGTCAGGAGTTAAGTTCGCATTTCCATTCTCCTGACCTGCACCAACGCTGGCTGAATATCGAGCTATTCTTTGCAGCTTGATAAAGCATGAGAAAGCTAAAGGCCTCACACACTCCTCTTTTCACAGCTTGGCCTGCTGCCCACAAGCTGTCACTCCCTGGCACCCAGGGCAAAGAGAGAGGGGAGGCCAAACTGCAGCCAGCTGCAATGAATCACTCGCTCCCCGTCCCTCCTCCCCAGGGAGCCCGGGTCCCTCCTTCCGGCGAGGGGATAATGTCTGCCTGGCTGCGCTGGCTTCTTTCACAGAAAAAGCCATCCTGGGGGGCGGGGGTGGGCTCCTATTGCAAAAGCTGCTGCCACAAAAAAGCGCAAAGCGGCTCCCAACAAGACTGAAGAACAAGCATTTCTGCTCAGCAGCTGGATGGGAACGCACGCCTGCAAGTGTTCAGCACAAACACCACTTAAAATCTGAAGTTGGTCATTTGTCTAAATTGCAGGAAATTCTGGAGGAAGGCTCAGGCACAGAATTTGATTTGAAGGAGACTCTTTATCTCTTCATGCCCCACTCATGCGATATTTATTTTGGGGACTGATTTCCATTCAGTCCCTTCCTGGCTCCCCTTCTTCTCACTATACCCAGCCCAATTAGCAGGTCTCAGCCAAGCTCTTTCAACCACCACCATCATCCCCTCGAGTTTGTTTTGATGGCTTCCATCATACAAACTGCTTCCACACAGTACAGTTTGTTCTTAATTTTTAACACAAGACAGCAGAGGGAAATGTCCAGATCTCAGGGTCACTGGCATCCAAGACAAAAAAATATAGTTGAGAAGGCACAGGAACACCAAGGTCACCATGTGCATTTCCTGCACTATAGACCCACATTCGGAGAGCAATGCCTTTGAAAGGTAAAGATGTCCAAGCCTTTGCAAGGTCAAGATGTCATCTGTTTGCTTTCTGAGGAAGGGGATATTTATCAGTAAAACACACACAAACTCAACCCCTTTCCATCAGTCTAAGCATGAACTGAATGGTGGCATGTGGGTCCACACGGCACACGGGATACCTCCATCCACTCATTTCTGGCTCCTGCAAAGAAAAAGTTCACTGCACAGCAGCTAGTCCCTGCTCAACAGCTACATCTCTCCCAGTACAGACAAAGGAGCTGCAAATTGCAGTTTTACTGGGAAGAGGGTTTAACCCCAAGCACAGCAAAGGCAAAGTCTCTCTACCTCAAGGGCAAGATGAGAGGCTGCTTTCCCAACAGCATGTCCAGCACCCCTCTTGTCCCACTAGCACTATCCCAGTGCCTCATATCCCTAACAGCCCTAATCTCTGCCCCCATTTCCTACCCAAGGCAGCCATTTAGGTTCCAAATTCAGCACACCTGTCTGCCAGTAGTGTGCTTCAAATTCAGCCAGTGTGAGGGCAGGATTAAATAAATTCCTCTTATCTCTTCCTGCACTTGCAGGGTGATGAGGGAAGGAAGAGATGCATAGTTCGCACCTGGCAGACAATGTGTATTCAAACAGTGAGAAACTCATCAACTTTGTTTGTGTCACTGAGGCAATCCACAAAGGGTTTCTTTTATTTTTGTTGTTGTTTGGGCTTTCAGGGTGTTTGTTTTTACAAAATCTGGAACAGCACAAAACAAGACCATGAAAAGAAAAATAAACTTTTTTTTTTTTTTAAGAGAAGCAGATGGACCTTCACTATTTCTAAAGCCACCTTCATCACAAACTAAACCAAGCCTTAAAAACACTCTTTCAGGGGCACAGGCTGTCAAGAATCATGAGTAATCACAGTCAATGCCACTTTATCATGTTCTGTGCCAGATGACACACTGCATATGGATTTCCCCCTATGATACATTTATAGCACTTTGTAAGGTTTCTCCTGCACTCCTGTATATCTACATGAGTAAGTGCCCCCTCCACAACACCTGCAACTACAAAACTAGCACATTGAAAAGGTTATTACACCAAGCACCCATAAGTTAGCAAGCTCTGGAACTCAGGTTACCTTGTGCAAATGAAATACAAAACACTCCCTAACCATACTCACACACACCGCTCTGCTGTGGGAATGCCAGCTCATCCAGCATTGCCCTCCTCTGCCAGAAGGATCTCTAAATGCAAAGCTTAATAGAAACAGTTAATATCCTGAGCGTGGCTCTGAGCCATCTGAGCTCTATGTGTAACATAATCGGGTTCATAATGCCCAGAATAGCACTCTGGAGTCCTAGCACTGACTAAGACCTCACTGTATTAAGTGTTGTGTGGATAGGAGCAGTGGTGCAGTTTTCTCCTCTGTAAAATTACTGAGCACCATATATAGGAACCAACCATAACCCATATTTTACAGAAGTTGGGACACAGGAGAGCAATGTATACTTTTCAAATGTCTTTTTTTGGCAGCTAAATCAAGTTAGTATTTTCACAGACACACTGAGGGAGGGAGGGAAGGGAACACTGAGGTTCCTCTCTCTCCGGAGCAGACAGGCAACAGCCTAGTTCAGCCAAAGCTCACTGAGGCTCTTTATGTTCCCGTTCAGTGACAGAGGTCACTTGTCGAAGCCTGAACCAGATCTGGTACAGGGCTGCCTGCTAAGCACGCTGGCAAAAGGATCTGAGCTATACCCTTCTCTGCAGTTGTTTGTGTTTCTTCAGGAACACCAAAGACCTGGAGTCTGTCCCAACACTGCTCGCACTGCCTTTGCTAAAAAACATGCCTTTTAGCTCCAAAGTAAAATTTGTCTTGAATTCCTTGTGCTCTGAAGAAAGAAAGCCCATACACAGGATCCATGAAGAAAGTAATTGCTTGCATTTGCCAAAACACTTTACTTATGCAAATTCTAATTCTTTTAGCACAGATTCCAGAATACTTTCCTACCACAATTCTTTCAGCACAGATTCCAGGATACTTTCCTACCACAAATACAGGTTAGACCCATGTTTGAGCTGATTATCCTGTGATGCTCTTTAGGTTCACATTGCACAGCAGGTGCTGCTCATACTTCCAAAGCATCCAGAAGTCACAGCTCTTCAATTCATTGATTTTTACAAGGCACCAGGTCATGCTGTCTGGCCTTCAGCTGATCACAGTTCATGAGCTTTCTGCACATTTCTGGCTTAGGAACTGTGTGTGTTTGAAGTGAATAGAGACTAGATGCCTTTTGGCAAGATGCCTGAGGCAAAGGCCTCAGGAGAGAAATCCACCATTTCCCAGGCTGATACAAGTGGACAGGCATCCCCTTGCTTCAACTTTTATTCACTATTTGTGAACTGGCTGTGAAGAAGAACATTCTCCTCTCAGCTAAAAAAAAAAAATCTGTGTTTTTTAGCACTGCTTTGCCTTTTTTTCCTACTGTGCTGTTCCCCAGAGGAGAGGAGCCCCATCAGACCATGCAGTGTCTGATCAGAGACCATCCTGCCCTGGCAGCATGTTCTCCTGAGCTGAGCAGAACGGGTGGGGAGGCAGGAAGAGAAACTTCCACAAAGCAGTTTCTTAAACCAGATTTACAGGGATACAGTGAAACAGAGTAGGGACACGGATGAGGGGAGATTGAACACATTTATAGCTAACCAGCAAGACTGTCATGAGAGACCATGACCTAAAAAAGATTTTCAGGGAGAAACACCAAATCCAACATTATCACCTGCAGCCCAATTGGGAGCTGCCACTGCCTCCACTCTTGCTGTACCACTGCAATGAAATTACAACCACAGCACCATCCTCTCCCACTGAAGTACCTGTTCCTCTAAGAGGAGGTCATAAAAACGACCTCATCTTTTGCATGCCACGAGTGATGAGGATCTGAAAGTCTGGGTTGTGGCATCTAAAGTAACTGCTGTGAAAATGTTCCAGGAGATTTTTGCCAGAACAGGTGAGAAGAGCTTTCCAACTTCTTGAAAAAGATTATGTGTACAGAGGCAACCCAGTGCAGAGCTGCAGGGACAGGAAAAATGGAAGTCCCAATGCTGTGGCGAACATTCCTGAGGCTGTCGGTGTGGGAAAGAAGAGAAAGTTGGCTGCTGCTTTACCTGTAGCCACACAGGAGAAAAACCATCAAGATCTATGAAAATTCTGATTGTCTTCCAGAATAGTAGATGCAGTTTCTGGGAGAAAGATTTTTCATAGGGATATTTTTGACTATTGGTTGAATAACTTCTTTGTTCCTAACCACAGCTTTAAAAAAAAAAAAAAAAAAAAAAAAAAAAAAAAAAAAAGACCCTTCTTGCTATTGCTTTTGCCATTCAAGACATTGTCATTGTCACCTTTCAGATGTGTAAGCATAAGAGACAGCAGCAGCTGAGCTGTAGTAATTAGGAGGGAGAGATGTGCAGGCCTTGTCTCACATCTTCCTGTTAAGATGCAGTTTACACTTTGGCAGGTTTAATAGTCCCCAGTGAAAATAAGCCATCTGCATCTGCTCCAGCACACCATCCTCATTTCTGAACCCTTCAAGCAGTTCTGGAAAAATCAGCACTGCCTCCCTGCTTTTTACAGGCATAAATGAAGTCACAAACCCATTAATTCTCTTACAGTAATGCAGGAACACTGGCTCTAGACCTGTTCACAAGGCATCTGCTTCAAGAAAAAAAAACATTTCCCATTTTATTCAAGCATCTGCTGAGTTCCAAGTTTCACTGCTTTCTGTACTTGCAGCAGGAAAGCCAAAAAGGACGCAAGCAAACTTATTCAATTCTATTCACAAGCACCCTTCCTTGGGAAAGCCAATAACTTTCAGAAAGTCTCTGCAGACTTTGCTCCACCGCTTTGCACACTGGAGAATGGCTGGTTGGTAATCCTCTTTTCACTCAGTGAGCACAGACCCAAAGGTTTTCGTTCCTGTGAGCTCAGAAATTTCCATTTCCATTTGAGAGAGACATTTTCCTGGCAGTTCTCAAAAGATGCGTTTGTGAAATAGGGAAACAACCTCAAGGAATGCTAAAGCAAAGGAATAAAGCTGTACGTGGACAGTCTTTCTACCTCAGCCAGGAAAGGAAATTCCTTCTCAGCACCAATGCCCCATTAACACAACCTACTCTGCAGCTACCAAATACTTGATCAACACAAACTGACCAGCTGACCACCCTACCCTGTACAAACACCAAACATTTTCCTCAGTGTTGGTTTCAGATCGCCTGGGGCAACAGCCTCCAAAATCACAAATGAAAGAAAAAGTCCAGAAACATCTATTTGTGTGTGCATGTAAGACAAAAGAAAAGGGGTGCACATCAGATGGCTGCAACACATTAGAGGGGTGAAGGTGTTCTAATGAACTCACTACAGAAAGACACACTTCAGTGGTTTTAAAACTTGTAGTCCATAGACTTTTGCTGTCTCTGAAGGTAATTAAAAAACCAAATCCATTGTCATATCTGTATCGTAAAACATTTACAAGTTTGCAAATCCAAAGAGGTTGAAACTTGCTTCTTCCAAGTGCAAAATATTTAGATGGCCCAAAGCCAAGTCCCAGAAAAAAGCCCTAGTCAGTGGCTCAGAAATGCCAGCCCTTAACAGCAACCAAACCCATACAAACCCTCTGGGGCAATTCACAGTATCATCTCCCACAAAAACTCACTTAAAATTGCAGCTATCATTCACCTCCTTAATTCTATGCCAGGGAAACCTAACTGAGTCTGACTTTGACACTCTCCAAAATAGTCAGCAGAGCGATCTATTTTCCCTCCCTCGCTTTGGGGAATTCCTGCTTGGTGTTTCTGTACAGAGAAACAAGAAGGCTTCACACCACATCAGGCAGGATCCCCTCCATCACTCCCAGCTCCTTAGCAAAGGCATTCCTGAGGTGCACTGTGCCCTAATAAATCAACACGAGTGCTCCAGGTTTCCCGGCAGCTGGAAACTGGAATTCTGCAGTGAAGGCAAACACCTCCCCAGCTAAAGCAAACACAGCCAGGGAGCCCCTGCTGAGCAGCACAGCTACTGTCAAAAGAGGGACCGAGGGAGAAGGTGGGACCACAAGGCATCTGGCTGACAAAGGGCAGTCCAACATAAAGACTGAAGATGGTCATAAGTCCAGCCCTGACCTAGGCATTCCTCTGTGCAGCCATCTGCTTGCCAAAATGTTTCATCAGAATAATCCCGCAAAACTTCGCTTTTAGAGCAATAACCATCTTGCCCTGATACAGATGGTACTTTTGCCTTTGAGAGCATTTATTTTAATGTTTAGAAGACCCGTGTAAAAGATCCTGCAAAAATACAGAACAAAAATAGCCCAGTCTTAAACAGCTTATAACTTAACTCTAAAATAAACGAAGACAAAGGGAACAGCAGTGATCAGTATGAGCAGCACTCAGCTCGGCAGAACAAGACGACTGCTGTTTCCAGGGGTAAAGGAAGGCATTTGGGTTTTTTGCTTTTTAAACTATATAACAGAAAAGAACTGATGAAAGATTTTAGAGAAGAATTATTAGGTGGGTTGGAATAAATTTGTGGGCCAACCACCTCTCTCACAGAAACCAAACCAGCATTTTTCAAAAGCAGCACAAGGAAACAACAGAGGGTAATGTTACCAGACAAACAGCAGCAAGAGCCCAGTTTCCAGCACTAACATTTGCTAGATTGCATACAAAAAACTAGATGGGCTGCTTCAGTACCTCATTTTCAGTTGCACTTGAAGAGTAAGGGAAAGGAGAAATTAAGCAGGGCTGAAACAGTGACAGTGAAAGAGCTGACTGCCTCAAATGCTCTTACAACAGGCACAAACCCATCAGTACCATAAAAATATCTCTCATTCACTAAAACAAAGGCATCTTCCTCAGATGCTCCCTGAGAGCTGGAATAAATACCCAGATTTTACCATCTCCCCCTCCTGATGGTTATGATCTCCCACAGGGAGTTTCCTGGTAACGCTTTCAGTGCATGGATGGGAGGCAACACAGGGTAAGTGTGAACAAATTTACTTATGTCAGACCCGATCTGGACTGCAAATCCAAGTCTTCAGCTTCCTTGCATCATTTGGAGCCCTCACTTTGAGACCAATGTAAGGCATGCTTTCCTCCCCACTCCCCTGAAGAACCACCAGATCCCAGTCCAGAAGCGAATTGCACCTTTAGGGTAAATCCTGATCTACCTACATGTGGTTAATTGAGACACACAGATGCCAGGCAGCTGACAGTGCATAGAAATGGTGCAAAGCCAGCAGACCCACCAGCAGGTGAGGGCCTGGAGCTCCCAAACCACAAATCATCCCCCCCAGCCCCAGGGAGATCCAGCTGGCAGAGCTGTGTTCTGTTTGGAAAGACCCTGAGTGGCACTTAAAAGCCCTGGGTCTCAAGAAAGAAATCACAGATGAATGTGCTGGGTGAAGAACTCCTACATATGTATACGTGGAGAGAGACACACACAAAGGAGGGCGGGGGGGCGCCTGGGAAGAGTGACAGCAAGACTTGTCTCTGGGTCTTGTGCTTATTTTGACCTTTCAGTTAAAGATTCTCCAAAAAGGCACTGCTCAGCTCCAAACCTGATTAGATGTCTTGGGAAAAACAGAGCACAAAGCATCACACATGAATGAGCACAGAGCCATAACACGATCTTGATATTCCCACCCATCCATATGGCCAAAAAAAGCAACGTTCTTCAATGCAAACATTGGCAGCAGCAATATGAAACTAATGTGTTAATTAGCAGATTTTGCAATCCAGCACACAGCAGAGACTGCTGATGGTGGCTATTATATAGTCAATCAGAAGTGAAACAGAACAAGTACCACGTTACTTAAACCATTCACAACAAGGTTAATAATTTGCTAATTGCATATTTCTGGCCTGACCAGACCAAGGTCTGTTTTTCAAGCTTCTTTTCTCAAAGGTATTTTAAAATTTATTTAGTAGGGCAAGCTCTCCATCACTTGCAACTCTTCTCTTTGTTAACATTCAGTCTCAACTTGAATGTTTAGATTAAATTCAGGAAAGGCCACTGCCTTGCTTTACACAGCATCAGATTAAATGAGCTCAATGATTTCCCAGCCTTGTAAAACTCTTTAGTTTTCAGCCTGTAAACAATCACAAGTTATTCTGAAACCATCATAGGCTAAATTACAACATTCATCAGATTTACTTCTTCTATAGGATTTTCACATTGAATGCAAGAGAAGATTATGAAACTGCATTACTTAAATGCAATTGGAATTTAAAACAATTCTTTAGAGTACATGGGTTTACACACTAAATGCTTAATAAAACTCTACTCTCCTGGAAAGTTTAATCAATAAAATAAATACTACAAGACAGGTGAGATAAAGTATTTATTTCACCATTACACTGATATTTGTAAGAAATATAAAAAGGAAATATAAAGAAGATTTAATTTTCAATAGATATTTGAAGTACAAACCTCAAGTTAACACTCCTGTCATGAACAAGATTCTTTATATTCAGGATGTACCACTTACGGTGCACAAAACATCTAGACATAAACAAAGCTTGGAAGGAAAAGAACAAATGGGGTTGAAGAACATGACTGAATTGGTCTTGGGGTTATTTCTAAAGCACAGAAAAACAGAAATCAATTGCACCAGGACTAGTCAGAGTCACATAATTTAAGGTATAGCTGCTCTGATTTCCTGCCTAGCACACAGGCACTGTTCCATTTCATCCACTCACACCTCCACAAAGCCCATTAAGTGGTTCTGTGAAATGTAGTGGTTTATGGCATCCAGACTAAAGGCCTTTGGAGGTCAAAACATAAGTTCACTACTCTGCTGGTAGTTTGCTACAATGGCTCCATCATTCTTCCTGGCAGTGAGGCCAGACTGATTTCTTGTTTGTTTGCCTTCTGCCTTGAGCCACTAATTCCTTCTCTGCTGGATTAAAGGGGAGCTCCTCAGAGTCAATTATGCACATGTTTTAACCAAGTCACCTCTCAATAGCTTTTTTGGCAATCAACAGATTGGTCCTGTCAGTGTCTCAGTACAAGGCACCTTTTCTTGAGTCCTTGAAGAGCTTATAATGGGCTTTTTGTTTTTTAAATATCAATTTGATTGTCCTGCCCCCACCTCTCCCCCCTTCCTCAGGGTCACTACTTTGGAGAGGCACAATCAGTGAAAAATCAGCATCTCTAGCACACAGAAGTCCAGCCTTGCCAGTATCAGATGGGTGTCATTTCACTGGACCCGTTTTACAGCATAACGGAGGAGTTACAAAAATCAGGCTGCAAAGATCGTATCAGTTCACTAACAGTCAATTATCTGACTGTACTGAGTGTAAGGAGCTCCTATCTTTCTTAATCGCCATTTAATCTTTTCTCCAAAAGCTCTAAGGAAAACTTCACTACCTCCCCCATTCTGCCAAAGACTCACATACTATTCAGGATATTCAAGCAAGAAAATCCCAACATTCCTGTCATTTCCAGCCATGGTTTTGAGCTTGTCCTCCGCATGGCCTGCTTCTCTGCTGAATCAACAGCAGAGGCTTTAGACTTATTTTCAGAACACTGATGAACTCCTTAACAGCAGAATACACTCCTGATGCTTGCTGAAGTCACCTGCTAGGAATATCACTTTCTGAAATGTACCCAGTAACCCACGATTTCAGAAGCATCAGCCTTTTTTTTATAATTAAATAATTATGAGGTATGCTGTTGATGTTGGCACAGATCAATTATTCATACCATTGTATGACTCCAAGTCAAACATCCAAGAAACACATTACATGAACAGTCATCTGCTGCCATGTTTCTTTCCAGCAGCACTTTCTGACTATTAACACAACCCAACTCTTCAGAGGTGTACACTCTCTGAAGTATACATCAAAAGCTATAACTGCCCATCTCAAAGCTCCCCAAAGAGCCGACTTATTAAGATGACTGCACGAAAAGCATTAATGCCTTGGAGATGCTAACCAGGCACACCGTATCACAAGGACTGGAACCTTCCTCTGCTTCTGTTCTAGCAGAAGGCCATTGAACTTCCACCTCCAGCCAGATTTCCATTGTGGCACTTCTCATTTTGTGTTACTTCTCATTTTGTGTTACACATTAAATGCACATCTAAGTTTGCAAAGAGCATAAGGCAGAGAGATTACGCTCTGTGTGCAGGCAGGAGCACAGCCCAGGTTTGGGTGCAGGTCAGAGCAGGAAGGGCTCTGCACGTGGCTTTTACCAATCCTTACCTTGGCATTTTCAAAGCAAGAAATTGACTTCCCATTGTGAATCACCCAGCCCAGCTACCCAGGAACACCACACCTGACTGACTGTCAGGGACAAGATCACCAAGACAGCTCCAGGCAGCAGGAACAAGCAGCCTATGGAAAACTGGTGTCAGGGAAGGCTACCCATCAGTTTTAACAGCAGAAAGTCTGCTCATATTTATGCATGACCGCTCAAGTGAACTGCATGACTGCCTTTGTTGATCTGCTCGCAGTGATCCATTCTTTCAGTAGGAACACCAGGAGGAAGCCACGCTGGGACTGGGCAAGGGAAAAAAAAACACCCTGTGGACATAGTGAATGGGACAGAAAATTCCCCTACAATTTCTGTAAGTTTATTTCCAGCAATGCCCTGCATTGACTTTTCTAGCAGCTTTTTGGGACACCTTCACACATCAAAGCCCAAACCACACCACAGTAGTCATTTTGACTAAATCTACTTTAGAAATTGATTAAACCATTGATTTTTTTTTTCATAGCTTAGATAGACACAAAGTGACCTTTCCATCCCACAAAAAACCAAAGGGAATTAACACAAGTAAACACAGTCTTATTTAAAAGGGAGTGTTTTTCTCCCTGAGAAGGAAAGTCCCACAATACTTTTTCTTGCAGCTCTCAAAAGATCAGCTCTCCTTTGTCCACTTGAGCTTTTCACCTTTCTGTCCAAAACAGGCCAAAGCGATGAGACTTCTCAGAGCACCAAAAAGCAGCCTGAAGACAAACACAAGTCTTCCTATAGGTCACTGAGTGACAAAGACCTCAGTGCTATTTTGTCAACTAACAGTTCTATTTCAGACTGTGGAGCAGCAACACAGACAACAGCTCACAGTAGAAATAACAATCTTACAAGCACAAAAGGTTTTATTCTTTCTCTATAAAGAAAATAGGTTTTTGAGATGTATTTTTCATTACTGAGTGGAATAACAAGGATGCTCTGTGTGTTAATATTGGTTGAGACCATTTCCCTTGTGAATCACTTCATACATATAATTTCTACCTGCTTAAAATAAACACATTGTGTTTTGGGCAAAGTTCCATCACTAGGACCTCATGCCTTCTGGTACTTCCTACATGGTGCACTTGGGGATGCAGATTACAATCCTAGAGCTGAACAGCCAGGTGTCATTTGTGTTTTGATGACCCAACAGGCTCTGGCAGCCTGCAGAGAACACAGAGACTGTAATTGTCACTGGAGCACCCGTTAGGATCACACTGTGCTGGCAGCATTGGGAGGAAGGGAAACAGATGCATAGCCCAAATGGCTTTCAAACATTCAGGAAAAGGATGAAACCTTGGAACTGTGAGTGCAGGTCATTCTCCTGCAGCAGCTTTGCTCAGTGCAGCAGCATCCTGGGACTTCCATATGGATGCTAAGCACCTGCACCAGGCACAAACCTTTGATCAACAAGAGAACACTGAACTGCATAAGTACTTGACCAGAAATGTTCATATTTCCTGGGACTGCGTGAGCAGCACTAGCACACAAGTTCCTCCCAGCAGGACACCCATCCCTGTCACCCACTGAAGGGTAAACACTATTCAGACGTTATTTGTCTGTGGCTAACAAGTTTGGCATTCATAGATCCATGGCAAGAGCTCTGCTACAGCAGGTCTGCAATGGTGGGATGCTGTAGATGTATTTGGATGGTCAGCTCCAAAACAACACTGGCCTGTGATATGTCCATCAGCTTGCCTACTCTTTCTACTCTTCACAACCTTTACTCACAGAGTTCAAGAGAGACAGCTCTCCACGGTGGTGAAGCCTAGTTAAGCTTTGTGAACAGTGGCCATTATCAATATAGGTCGTTAATGAAAGCTTCGTGATGCCACCATTCTGTACAGACAGGCATCAGACCCGCAATGAAACAGAACAATTACTTGCAAGACCATTGATGGCAGGGGTCTGCCTGTGTTCTATGCACAGAAAATGCATTTACAAGGTTCAAATATCCAGAACAGTACTGCCACTACAACATACAGAAATAACTTCAAAACATAATTAGCAAGAGAGCATGATCGTCAGAAGCCTTTAGATTTGTGGCACTCTGCTGAGATTGTTACTGAGGCTACTGACACAGGCTTTCACCTCCCCTGCAGACCAGCTCAGCGTGGAGAAGGAAGGGGCCATGGTGACTTGGGCACTGTGAGGACAGAGACTTGACTGTCCCAAGCCCAGAGAAAGCAAAACAGGCTAAATGGCCCTTTCATCTGGTCCTGTGCAGCTGCTCATATGGCCACACTGCCAGCACACACAGTCCCTACTGCCCATCTGTGCTGCTGGGGGAGGTAACCCCGCAGGTACCTTCCCTCTGGGCAGCACAGAGAGCAGGAGCAGCATTTGTGTGGCAGCTGCTCTACCCCACCACTCCTTTTCCTTTAGCTCTGCATCATGTCAGCAGTGCTGGGCACAGAGCACAAGCAGACACTCCAGCTCTGACACTCCAATTGCCTGTCACTGCGGCCAAGGAGCTCAGCCCATGGAATCACTCAGGGATGGCAGTGCCGCAGGGGCTGCTCTGCCTTCCTGCCAATTCAAATTTTGCCTGTGCTGCCAAGAGGACAAGCTGGTAGCAATCACCCAGAGCCATTCTGTAGCTGCACATGCACCTCTGTTGGCTGTCGCACATCTGGAGAACAGTTTCTGGTTACAAATCCCAAAAAGAGAGGAAAAAAATTTAGATCAAAAGAGGAAATAAACAGTACGAGTCAGTGTTACCCGTTACAGCCACAGCAGTGCCCCAGAAGGCACAGTCACACAAGGGAACCACACCTCTCCATCACAGCCATGAGAAACTGCACTGCCACGCTGGACAAACAACAAAAAGCCCTTGCAATCTTTGTCTTAAAACTCTCTCAAGTTTTGGGTTGACATGAAATGCAATTCAAAATATGTTTCACCTAAGGATCTCAGAATATAAATTCACAAATGCTTTAGTCTCCCTAGGCACATGAACCTTTCTGCAGCCTCATTTCGTCAATTTCTATCAAAATGCTAAAAAGATCTGGCAAATCAACAGAGCCCCTGGTTAGTATTTCTCCATTTCCCACAGTGACACACAAAGATCTCATGCAATTAATTCACTTGCACACCAGCTTTACCATTCTCTTGGGTAGAATCACTCAGTAATGGACTGCAATCTGTACACAAGAAGTCAAGCAGGAAGCAAATAAAGATCAAAATATTGATGTCAGTGGGATTCAAAAGTCTGGGAAGTGCTTCTGCACTAGAGATTTCCAGCACATACACGTTTTGGCTACACTAAAGGTAGGAGACAGTAGAAAACAGGTGAGAAGAGCTTATGACTGGTGTGTGGAAGACAGCAAGCAGGTGATCAAAATGCTCATCACATGTGCTACCAAAATGCTCTCACATATGATAATTTCATAATTCACTAACACAATTGCTCTCTCCAGCATTTTAAGAAGGTTTGATGCAAAAAAATCTTGGGATCAAAGCTGAAAGTGCTAAAGAGAGAGCTGCTTCAGGGCCATTAACTAACTCCAAGCTGTCCAAAACCCTATACCAGCTTCAGTGAGGACATTATTTCTGACAAAGTCTGCTCTGGCAGGACTGTCTCTGAAGCCATGGTTCCTCTGCTTTAAATTTCTGTTGTCTGAAGGACTTCCAGCTGAGCAGAGCACTCAACAGGCACTGCCAGGAACATTTTCTCAAGCATTTGCTTGGCCAGCTGTTCACAGAGGTTGGCATTTCTTTATGGAGAGTAGAGAACCCAAAAACTCTGCAATGTCTCACACAGAAGGATGAGGGCATGGGCACTTGTAGGCACAGAGGGATTTCAAAAGCACACAATCTTCAGGATCAGAGCGGGGAGACAGGTGGCATTCCAGTTCTTCATGTAACTCCACACAAAGAGCAGGGAAGCCACTTAACCAAATTGTGAAATGGTGCAGTACAGGAAAGCTAAAAGAGCAGAGTTTGAAACAAAAATCATTTTGAAATTACATACATGGGCAGAAACCCTCAGCTGAAAACACTACTTCTATGTAGTAATTTTCAGAATTACTATAACAGGGTAAGATGTCAAACATACCCATTCTATTTATAGAATGACGTGCAATTTAGTCAGAAAACAAGTTTCATCAGCATAGATAAATGCTTGAACACAATCAGCTTCCTCCACCTGCAGAGTTCCAGGCACAACTACTCTCCTGCTACAGCAGAGCTGCAGGGAAGGGTAGGACACAAGAAGGACTGCATTCTCCTCGGAATAACTTCTGCAGCAGGATGAACCCCATCATTGCCACTCAATACCGCATTATGCCGAGATAAGCTGACACACAATTTTTTTTCAATGAAAAGCAGAAGCACTGCCTTTAATTTCAGAATTAAGGAAAAGTGCAAAGAGAAGGAGAATGGTGATGACTTGAAATTGTCTGCACCTGCAGATACAAAGCAGCAGCAATCCATTCAGTCAATACCTTACAGCTGTGTACCCCAGTGGCTCACCACAGATTCCGTGTGGGTATCTGGAGCAAGTGGTGACAATTCCTAAGCTCCAGTCCCCAATACAGAGCCAGCCTAGCTAAACCACCACCGGGAATGAAGATCAATCTACTTACAGCCCGTGACACAAGGACGAGAGACTTCCCACAAGATAGACCAGGAATAGATACAAGTAGCAAGATAAAATTACAGAGTTCAGATACTTCAAGAAGGGAAACAAATTATCATTTCCTAAAAGAGAGTAGCTATGAACTTGTAAGAATTTTGAGAGCACCAGCACTGGTGCAGAGCAGAGGCTTGGGAAGCAACAGTTCCAGGCTGTTCCACAGTTATATTTCAAGGCCAAAAGCAAAGCAAATTCTCACACGTTTACCAGGCACAGAAGAAGTGATCCTCACAGTACTTGCAGCTTTTATACTGCAAGCAAATCACTAAAGTTCACATGCAATTGAAGTCTGACATTTGGACATTTTCTTAGGATCTGTTTCATCTGAAGATTCACTTCACATTTTGATCAGCATCTAAAATCAGATCATGCTAACAGAAAGTTCTTTTCTACTTCATTTTCCCCTTCTTCACTTTCTTGAGATTGGCAGGCAGAACTTGAAAGTGAAATTCTAAAATTAAATTCAAGATATTAGAAACCATTTGAAAACGGATTCAATAACAAAACAAAAAGCAACAAATCAAAACAACAAAAACAAAAAAATACACCTAAACTGAAGCCATTTGTTTCTTCTTTTTCTTTCCTTCAAAAGCATTGGGAGGCAGTACTCACTTATAGTTAGTGAAAAGAAGACCTAAATTGTTTCCTGGAACCTCAAAATAGCTGAGATGCCTTAGTTACTACTTGGCTGAAAAAAATTATTAGCAGTGAAAACAAGTCCTCCGCATTTATTACTTAAGCAGCTGGGGAGCAGAGGCAGAGCCTTGAAGAGCTCACACCAAAGCACTGTGGTTCTCCCATTAGTCAGGGCTGCGTGTCGGTACAGGTCGGAACATCCTCCTTCATGTTTTTGCACCTCTGCAGCTTAGCAAGTCTGAGCTCCGGCAGCTACAGCCCTGGCCAGTTTATTAAGCAGGGGAGCATCTCAGTTATCACTGTAGCAAACCACAGCACGCAGGCTGATTCTTCACGGTTCCAGAGAAATATGCAGGTAGCAAAAACCCCTCCACACTGTTTTTAGAGAGTCCTCTAGACTCAGTGTGCCACTGGGAAAGGTCCTTTGGCTTTCCCCACTGTGCTGGAGTAAAGACTGTGCAACACGTGAGTTTACTGTTTCCCAATTAAATTAAGCATCTACTCTGCCTTCCGGAACAGCGGTATCATGTCACAAGACTGTGCACATGCTCCTGCTGCCTCAAACGCTTGTTTCTGAGAAACACATGCAAGAATTTATAGGAATTGTCTTCCGGCACTGAGACGAAAGCAGACAAAGCTCAAATAGCGATCAATATGAATCTTCTCTAAAGACATCATCACAACCATCAGGTCATCAAAGACACCTCCAATAATAGGACAGGGAAAATGATACCAGCACAATGAAAGACCAGCTGGCACATTCCCATAAAGGCAAAAGCAGCCCTCCTGTGGTTTTGATGAACAGCAGAAGATGAATCCTTTCAGATACAGTAATCCTGCAATCAGATACTCACAAGAACCACAAATAAATGCAAATCAAATCCAGGGCTTTAACAGATTATAGGGAATGCAAAGGAGAGTCAGTAGGACGCACCAGATCCCAGCAAACAGAGCACAAAGATGTTTCACTGAAAATCCAGGTGAGCAAAAAGGGCACCAGTCCAACCCCTGCTTCCTGAAACTAGCTTGTATCTAGAGGGCTAATTCTTACAAGAAAGCAGGCAGGCTCATGCCTCCTCTGACTGCTACCATCCTGCACAGCCTGCAAGCTGGGAAGAATCAAAGTCCTCCAAGATGCCCTTATGCAAGATTGGGAGGGTTCAGCTCAGAACTTGGCTACAACAGACAATTTGAAGTTTCAGGAGGAAAAAAAAAACCAAAAAAACAACAGCTACAAACAAAAACAGAACAGATGGAGAGGCTGTCAGTGAGAAAAAGAAACTGAAGTTCTTGTGAGTTTGCTTTGACAAGCAGCAGGGAGGACTGAGACAGAGAAAAAGATGACAGAAGAGAAATAACGTCAATCTACCCAATTCAGCAATAAAGCTTTTACCAGAAAAAAATCTCAAGCATTTCTGAGGAGTGGCTGCTTCATCTTCTTCTGAACTTTTCGTCTGTTGTTCTCCCTCTCCAGCTGACACTAAAGTTTCTGCTGAAAAAGATACCGTGCTTCCCTGTACCCATCACTGCTGGCTAAAGGAACACTCCAGAAAGCAAACAGCAATAGTGGAAGACAGCAAGTGCAATTACTTTTGTCTTCTTTCAGACAGTGCTGGATAGCACACACCCCACACAGGCAACCTGGGTGGGTGCTTTTTCCTTCAGAGCACACCCAACATACAACTGGCACTGCTTTATTTGGCAGGACGCCTCTCTCCAGGCTCACGGGGCCACCTTCGGCAGCAACAGATACTTTTCAGATTCGTTCAGTCCTTGCAGGCTCTGCTGGCATTGCCAGGAAAGCCCAAGCGTGCCAGCAGCAGCAACACTCCAGCAACAACCCTGCTTCACACAAAGACTGGCACTGAAGGGAACGGCTCCGCACACTCATTACAGCCCTCTGTCAGCTATTCCCTCTGCCCTTATATGGGAACATCCCGTGGCCCCACTGGGAATATGATGCTGTTGGTGGACATGAAAGGTAAGGCAATACCTGAGCTGTCAGCAGGCGAGGGCAGAATTTTTCTGTTCTGAAAAGCAAGCAGAGTCTTGGAGACTGAACTCTTTACAGCACTCACATGGGAGAAAGTAGAGATTAAAAGTGTCAACTGCTGACAGTCTGCACCCACCTTTCTCAAGAGAGTTATGCTGGTGATTTTAATCTTATTAAATATTGTTAATCGTATTACTAACCTAACTCTTTTCACATGTTGGAAGAAATTTAAAGAGAAAATTCCATATATGACCATGCTATGGTAAATGCTTGCTAGCCAAATCTCAACTCAGGACAAGTCCCTGGCTTGCAGATTCCAGTTCAGCTGCACACAGGTGTGGATGAGCACGGAAATAGTCCACTCAGCACCAGACTACTGACAAGTCATCTTCCCTGCCAGATTCTCCTCTGTTCATAAGTTGTTTGCTTTCTTCTCCTGGGATTCTGCTAGGCATTCCTGGCCCCTCAAAGTGACCCTATTAAAACTTCTGAAATTCCATGCCCCATTAGTGACAAGGGGAAACACCAATTTCCCCATTAGAATGCAAAACCACGTAGCACAACAGCTCAGTGCATCAGCTTCCCCCTGAATTGGGGTGAATGCTTCCATCACTGGATTAGCTCCCTGACGTCACACAAACACATCATTAATATAAGTCATCGATTTCTGCATTTCATACACAAGGCAGAACACTTCTGTGATCCCCATTCAAAAAGTAAGGTCACAAATGTGCAGATCACATTCAGCCTTGCACAGAATAGAGCGTTTGTTTAAGTAAAATACTGACCCCGCTGTTTTACAACACTCAGGGCTGTTGCCCCTTCCTCTTTGTAACTGCAGCAGCACTCCAGATACTCTCCCAGGACTACTCCTGTTCCAGACTGCTGCCCTGAGATAAAGCAGCAGTCACAGAAAGTTTAGATTTAAGAAAAGAAAGATCTCAAATTGCAACTCCTGGAACAGAAAACACACCTGCTCAGAGGGGTCCAAACACTTGCTGCAAACTCTTTCAAAAGGAATGTGTTCAAGGTGGAAAACGAGAGCTCCAGACGAACAGGAATTACTCACTCAGTGCTCCCCAAGGCGCGGGGCGAGGGCCGGGCAGCCCTTCCAGCGCGGCCGCACGGACTGCCCGACCCTCAGCCCGGTGCCACCTCCCGCCGAGCCCTGCCCAGGTCGCGGGGGACTCGCCCGGTCCCACCACCCCCCCACACCCCGGCAGTGCTACCGCGGGCGGAGCGGCTCGCCAGCCCCGCCGCCCGCTCCTCCTGCACCGCCGGGGCGCGGAGCAGCGGCGACCCCCGCCCTCCGCCCCGCAGAGCCCGCCGCGGGGGCGGCTCGGGGCGGGGGGTTTCCCAGCCCACCGGAGCCCCCTCGCCCCGCCCGGGAGGCGCCGCCGCTCCGGAGGGGCCGCGCCCATCCCCCCACGCGGAGACAAAGCACGGCCCCCGGGCGGCACCTGCCGCCGGCCGCTGACCCCCGGCAGCGCTCCCCCGCCCCGGGCCGGGCGCGGCGGCGGCAGCAGCCCCCATGCCCCTCCCCGCGGCGCCGGTGCCCGCCGCCCCTCACCTGCCGTGGCTACCGCCCCGCTCCGCTCCCGCCGCCGCCGCCGAGCGCTGCCCGTACCGAGCCGCGGAGCGCCCGCCCCGCCCCACTCCCCGCCGGCCGCCCCGCCCCCCGGCCGCGCTCCTCCAATAGCAATGCCCCGCTCCCCCGAGGCCCCGCCCCCGAGGCGGCCCCGCCCCGCAGGATCCGGCTGCCCCCCCAGGCGCGCGGCCGGCGGCGAGACCCCATTGGCTGGCGCGGAAGGGGGCGTGGCCAGCGGCCCCCTCCGCGGCCGGGCCGTGCCCGGGGTCCCCATGCCGGCGGGGCGGCCGCGGACAAGGGCTGCTGCCGCTCGGGACAACGAGCCTCTGCTTCACCGAGCAAGGCCCGGCCGAAGCGGCTGCTCTGGACCTTGCCGCCAAAACGAGTGGCGGCTGCCGGCCGGTCCGAGGACACAGCGCTGCCCCAAAGGGGTCCGCGGCGCCGCTGGTGAGAGCTGGGCTTGAAGCTGTGTATTTTGGAAGAAATCGCAGCATTTCTCTTGTCTCTGCGTTTGTAGCCATGTAACTTTGCAGCTAGGCTCGACAAGCCTTTGTGCTCGGCTGTCCTCAGCCAAGAGGCGCGAGTGAGTGGGAAGCTGCAGGGGCACGGGGACAGGGGCACGGGGACAAGGACCAAAACCTGACAGCAAACCCAATCTGTGTCCCTTTACACACTCAGCATCGGGAGGCTTAGGCACAGCCCAGCTCCCGTTTGCAGCGTATGTGGGAACCAGCACATTAGCGAGATTGAAGAATGTGACAAAAGCATAGTTATCTCCAGTTGCAAAACAGCGAAGAACATACCATTCCAGCCGAAAGTCGGTGGAGACAAAAGCACCATAAAGCAGAAGCGCCTGAAGTGATGTGTGTAATATAAACTGACTGCTGGTTTTGTGATTTTTATTCCTGTGAAGCTGGAAGCTCCAGTTATGAGCAGAGCTGAGGCTGGTGCTCTGTGTAAGAGACAAAGGCATTTCTTGCCACTGAGAACTGACTGCATAAAATCCTCTCTCTGAATTAGGGGTAAGTTCTGTCAGTAACAGCTCTACAGAGGGACAGAATTAATGCTCCCATTTTTCTCTCTCACACTGTAACTTCTGTGTTCCCCAGATGTGCTGAGTTCTGCTGTGTTGTTGATCAGCGAATATACAGTTAGTCTAACAACTGACTCGCTATCCATGCAGAGACTGACTGTAAGGACTGGTCATTTGCCTGCTGAGCTGACTGCCAGATGTTTGGCAATCCCAGACAAAAGACGGAGTTATGTCTTAAGCACCCAGCCACGAATTCTGTGTGCTGAAAAGAAAACATCTCTGAGGACATGAAGAAGTGATGCAAGAGCTGTAGGTAAAAGCAAACTCTGAGGGACAGTGCACTGGCCTGGGTTGTGCAAAGTACAGAATTTGTCTTATGCCAGGGGTGCCCATCACTTCTCCTTGTAGGCTACAGATGAAGCTACAGATCTCCACTGAAGTCATAAAGCTGCTCTGAAAGTCTGAATTAGGCTTTCCTCCCACGTGCATTTCTGACATTTCAGAGGGACATAGTTGGTACAAATCCCATGTCCAGAAGTGTCATTAAACATCTACTGTCTTTGTTACAATACATCAGTCTCTTATACTCCCACCCCCAGCCCCAAAATTTTATGAAGGAAAAAACATGTCTGGAAGTTTAGAGATGCTGAGCAGACTCCAGGATCTGGCAACATGACCACAGTCTCCCAAAGGAAGGATTATTTCAGAGGCAACTGCTGGCTGCCTCTCTGGATCTTTGCTCCTTGGCCCTTCATTATGCTGAAGAGTCCTTGGGGCCTGCTGTATGCAGAGCCCATGAGGAGATGATCCCTCACTTGTTCTTCTCCCCACACAGAAAAAGCCATCCTATTACCACACCCCACCCACTGAATTTCTCTTCTTCTTAGAGCTCAATGAATTATCATCTCTCTAATCAGAGACATTTTAACTACATTCAAATTGCATCCACCAAAATCCAGTTTTGGTGACTAAGAGCATTTAAAAAAAAAATCCTAACTTTTCTTTGCTCCAACCCATTCCTGACTCAAAACACTAATCCTCTTTGTGCCTTTCCTCCAGAGCTAGTCCCAACCTGCAGCCCCTTCTCTCTGGTAAAAAACATCTGCAAGCTTCACTTAAAAAATAGTAAAAAATCCCATGAAAGCACATCTGAAAGGAGAAGCTTTTCCTTCTGTCCCACGGCAGGGGTGGTGCAGGGAACTGGCTGCAGAGCCTGCTTTGGGAGCAGGGCAAGAAGTGCTTCTGTGCACTTTAGGGATGTTATAGTGCCCCTCTCCCACCCCTCTTACAGCCCTCCTGAGTGACAAGGATATTATAAAACCACTGTGGGATTAACCATTCCCCCTTCTGGGAGGAGTTTTCATCGGTCTGCACAAAAATTTTGCTGTTCTTAGAAAAATCTGAAATAAACCAATCAAACCCCAAAGAGAAAGCTAATTCTCAAACATTACACAGCTGAAAATGGTTCTTTGTGTGAACAAAGAACGAACATATTGAGGAACAAATTTAAACAATTTTTGATTTCCACTTCCTTGGAATGTTTGGTTTGTTGTGCTGTTTTTAGTATATTTAAATCCCTAAAGGATCCTTTTCTGTAAAAACCCTTGTTAATGTCTGGTTCTAAGCAGGTTAGCTAAGTTTCTTACGTAACTATTATGATAATCACAAGGCTAGCAGCTGCTTATGCTCCTTTTGATTTCCTTCTTACTCTTCCTCCCCTCCAAGCAGGGGATGAGACGGGTTAAGAAAGTCACGAGGGATATGTGAATGCTGTCTGTAGCTTCTGGGAATGAAGTGTATTTAGAGCAGTAATTCAGGGACCAACAGAAGGTTAACTACATCTACCCTACTTCATGTCTGGCTCCATTCCTTTCAAGCTTTCAGTTTGTCAGTACTTTTATAAACAGCATTAAGGTCTCTGTTATGTCAGTTTAGGCATATTTGTTATGTCAGTTTGGGCACATTTGTTATGTCCATTTGGGCACCCACAGGTCTGCTGGCAGCAGTCTCTTGATGTTTAAGGATCTGATTTTGAATACAAAAAGTACCCAGCACCCCAGAACTTGCAGAGGTAGAACAAGAGGCTCTGAGCACACACCTATTTGCATAGGTTTGCTTTTCTCCCTGCAGAGCACAGCAAAACAAGCTTGGGATGCTTGTGGCAATCCCTTTATCTTGGAGCTCTGCTGCTGTATTTAAACTCAGACCTTCTCAGATTACTCAATTGTCAAGCACCAGAAATCTCACTTCTCTATATTTTATGTGAAAGGTCACAAATGTAACTTGCTAGCAAAAATCTGGCAATAAAGTACAGTTCTAAATATATTATGGACAAATCCAGCATTGTCTCCCTTTTCCTAGCTCACAAACCTCACTCCTACTGCAAATCTCAGCCCTGTTTCTGAGGTAAACAGGACATCTCTACCACTCCTGTGCTCCACAAAGAGGGAAGTATTTGTTTTGAGAAGGTATGTTGTGAAAGGAACTGTCTTTTCCAAACAAACAGATACAAAGAAATCGGCAAGAGCACCTGCAATTTCCGACCAGGATCCTAGAATGTTGGACCATTCAAAACTCAAGCGTAAATAAATACATATATATCCTGTGACACCACATCTAACTGCTTTTGTCCTTTCTTCTTAAGCAACATTTTCTAGTTCTCTCATGAGTGGAAGGAATGGCAACTTTTCTCTTCAGAATGCACCTACTGTTAGAAGTCTGCAGTGACCTCATTCAAAGTTATTTCCATAGCCACGAGCTGTTTGCTTTTGAGTTACTGGTGGTTTCTCAAGGAGCAGTAAGAACTCAAAATAGCTTAGCATGGGCCAAGCTCAGGCCACTGCCACCCATTTTTCTATACTTAATGTCTATCAAAGGGCTTCCTGTTGCTCTTACCAGGTTCTCTCTCTAAATCAGCTTCTGTGTCTTGCCAGACAGAGGAATTAATCTGAAGGAGCACTGGCTTCCTGTGACCTATACGCAGTACCCAGGTCAGTCCCTGGCCTCACTAGACCTCTACATGATATTGCAACCACCATCCTCCCTTGGATTTGAGACACAGGGCTGGCTGAGCCATCCTGCCCAGAGGGGTCTTTGCTCACAGAAAGAGAAAGGATTCAACTCTCAAAGGCCTTAGCACGCAGAGACACCTCATTCCAAAAGTGAAACTCAACTATCTATTATAAACCTTTTTAATAACCCAAAGGTATGCAATAGAACAGCAGAATGCCTGTCTTTTTTTAAACTAGAACAGACCTGAAGAGCACAGGCAAGAAAGTATTCACTTAGTCCTGGCTGAATCATCGGAAAACATGCACTAGGGTGTCATGTGCTTGTGTAAATCACTGCTGCAAATGTACCTGAACTGAGGTGAGTGCCCAGGTAAACACCCCCTGGACAGCTGTGCTGGTTTTGTTTAAACTCGTGTATTTGCTGCCTGCGTTACCATGACAAAGGTTTAGCACAAAGTACTAAACAGATTATACATAAAGTCCATGTTGTAGCATCTTCCTGGATATTGCCTTCAGCCAGCTCAGGTACAGCTGCCGCTGCTGCAGCCACACCTTCTGGCTTTGGGGTGCACATACAGCGCAGTGCCAAACTACACATTTAGATCATTGCCACAATGGAGTGATGATTAATCCAGGATTGAGGGAATACACAAATCTTCTCTCCTAATTATTATATAGTCACAGTTAATTACAAGGGTTTTTTCCTAATTGAAATTATTCTGCTGTCACTTCACATAGGAGGATTTAGCAAGGAAGAGCAGAACTAAGCAAGCCATGGTAATCACTTGTAATGCAGAGCTCTGCCAGCTGCACACAGAATCTGTCCCCAAGTCTTCAAAACTCCCTACAAAGGACGAGGTCCAGTTATTTTCATCTTGATACATTTCACACCTTCCACCTCTTCTCAAATTTCAGATTGTGTATTTCAAACAATCATTTATCACAGATCCGTTTGCTACTATTCATTGACTGTTCATACAGTCCTTGACTGACATTTTCTTCCTGTAACTCTACATAGAGTTAAAGCTACAGACTATCATAATACTCTCTTTAAATGGGTAAAAAGCAGATCTCTTTAGAGTGATAAACAACCCTTGGTTTTGTATTCTCATTTATTGTATACAAGTTTAGCCTCAGACCTCTACGCATTTTTGATGCCACCAAGTACAATTCGGTGAGTACTGCCCTGACTTTCAAGTATGGCTGCCTAACCTTCAGCATTTAAAAACCATGCTGATATATATAATCCACATATTCAGTGATATCAAACAACAAATTCTGCCAGTTACACAGTAAGGGGGTAGTTAAACTGAAGAAAAGAAACCCCAAACCCCAAACCAGAACAAAATTCTCAGTGACTAGTGTGGCAAATTACAAACAGAACCATTGCACTAGTTCTTTAACTACAAATTAATCTCTGATTTGCATCAAGCCCCTGCAAGAAACACAACTTGTAAAAATATTTGTGTAATGATAAAATGAAATACTATAGATTTGAAAAATCCTATTGATCTGCATGCCCACTTCTTGACACAGCTAAGTGTATTGGAATTTTTTTCCCAGTTCTCAAGCCTGCAGATCAAACTTCCCTGACAAATGCTTGTTACTCACTTCACACTCCAAATAATCAATGTGTAAATCAGCAGTGGCGCTTCCCAAAACCACCTTCGGCACCCTTCATCTCTCTTAGAGGTAATGAATCACCGAAGATCATTCCTGACGCTGTTTCTTTATTCTGTCATTAGCACCCAGTGATACCAAATCAAGTGGGTGCCACGTATGTCCCTTGTCCCAAGGATTTTAGGAGCTTATAATCCAAACTTCAAACTCTGTTAAAACAGGAAAAAGTCCCACCACAGCGGAATGTGTACCAGACAGGATTCATTCCAAGTTGCTTACACAAAGGCGTTACAGCATGAAGTGAGCACGCCGCTCCTTTGTCTGCGAAGGTCCCACAGAAGTGCTCGAGAAGCAGGAGTTCCACGTTGGATTTGCCTATCTGCTGGCATCACAGGGAGAAAACTGTTTCTTATCTGAGCCATACCAGAAACCTTGTGTGAGGCCACACACAGATACTGGTGTTTAGCTGTTCAGACAAGTGTTTTGCCTCAATCAGCCAATTTTCATCCTTCCAGGGAAAACAGGCAGCTGGACCTTTCACTTCTTTCCAAATATTATTTTGGAGTAGTTTGTGTTTATTACTGCTAATGTACTGGCTTTAAAGCACCTGCTGTAGAGCAGCATTTCAATTTCCAGATGGGAAAAAATTAGAAAAAAACCTCCCCAAAACTGGAGAAAGTTCCAATGAGATACTAGCAAGGATAAGAAAGTGATTGCTCCATAGATGATTACCAAAACCACAAAATACCTCGGGAATGACGGGTTAAGGAGTCTGCAGAGAAAGCATAATTGGCTTATGTTGTCAGAATAAACATCATCATACTTCATACAGCTCTCTATTTGAACCTTTTCCTCTTTCCCTGCCTGCAAGCCTTGAAGGACAGGGAGCTATCAGTAACAAAAGCTGAAGCTTCAGAAATGCTTTTGGATACTTCATGACAAATCACCCTAGGAAGAGGTTACCCCGTGTAACTTCAATGTATTTTAAATTCATCATCTGGCTGCTTGGTAAAATGACTCCTAATGTTTTGTGCATGAACAAATAGAGGATTACACATGAAGCACTTAGGTCAATGAGAGAGCAAAGGAATAATTTGAACAGAAAATCACAAATCCAGATCCAGAGTGAAAATCACTGTATATCATGTCTGGTATATCATGTCCATCCTGAGGTGCTGTCACTCAGTCCAGCAGTGGCCACAGTGCAGGGCAGTGAAGATGGAATAGAACTGCATGGTGTCCTGGGGGCAGGAAGGAGGTGACAGGGGGATACTGATGGCTCTGTGGGGGGACACACAGGACTCGGGGGGTCACCTCAGCTCAGTTCTGGCACTGTGCAACTGGAAGAAGACTCTTCCTTGTGCCCACACCTGGGGGAGAGTGGAACAGTGGGTTGGGGCTGGAGGGACATCATCAGTCCATGTGTCAGGCCACAAAACCTCCCTGTCCCAGCAATAAACATGTCTGAACCCCAGAATCTCAAGGGGTCTGGGAGGTGGCTCGGGGCTGGGTAAGAGGATCTGTGGGTCAGGGTACCCAGGGGATGTACCTAATTACTCTGCTGGGCCTGTCCTGGGCTACTGGGGCCACTGCTAGGGGATGCAAGCTGGGGCCCACAGTGTTAGAGCCTGATGGGGAAAACTGGGACCACTGTGGGGTGATGTGGGGCACTGGGAACAATTAGGAGTACAACCTGGGGTCTGATGGGGGCTGTTTTGGGCCTCGTGGATGCAACTTGGGGCCGAGAGAGCATTTTGGGTGCTTGTCTTGATATACAAGACATGAAGAGTGAAACAGTGAATGAAACCAACAGATCAAACTGGCATGTCCTTTGCTGGTTAAAAAGCACAGTGTGACAGAGACTTGACATGGAGCCTGCAGCACTAATGGACTAAGGCTTTGCAAGTTTTTCAAACATACAGGAGAAGGCACAATGAGAAACACTAAGGCAGCTTTATGAGGACTTGTACTCCAGGTACTAAGAGTGCAAGTTTACCTTTATTAAACTAGTAAGTTGTGGCAATTAACGAGGGATCAGTTCCCTTTCAGTATGATATAGAGTACAGGCAGAGTAATGGCAAACATAGCACACGTCAATGCAGTGCTGTAAATAGAGCTTCTCTTGATTTGCGTTTCCAGTCTCCGCTCGGTATCACACAATTCCAAAATCACATCTCTCACAGCAGCAGCCTGGCCTTTGCCCTCCCCTGAAGGCCTTGGCATCACTCTTTCTGTAGGTCTGGAGTGGATGGCGAGTTTGACACTCTGCAGCTCAGACAGCACCTGCGTGATACTTTCCTGCAGACTGTTGAACTGCTGTTGTAAACTCCCTAGACATGAACTAACTTGTTTAATGTAGTTTAGCTGTTCATTTAAAGGCATTAAAAGAGAATCTATTTTTATGGAGTCATTCCTGGTTTCTCTAGGTAACAAAGCCCCTTCTTTCGCTCCCTGCGATGCTGTTGTTTGCAGCATGTTTTTTAGGTCTTCTATGACATCACTGAGATCTTTCTGCTGCGAGTAATGGCTGGAGGCCTGTTCTTTGATGGCTTCTTGTAAATTTATTGGGCCCTTCTGTGCTTCAAGCACCAAGACTTTCAATTCTTGCAGCCTTACTCGATTGACATAGGTGGAGCCAAGAACACCTATAACGGCTCCCAGTACAGAGCCAATGATAGACCAGTTCTTTGTTTTTTCAGCTCTTGTGCGCTCTTTCTCGTGGCTTTCCCTGACAGCTGCAGAAAAGAGAGAGAATTTTTCTCTCTCATATTCTTCTGCATTTAAATATGCAGCTCGGTACCTCTTCTCTTCCTGCAAGAAATACAGTGATGAAAGGAGAAGGTATTATATGAAGCTAAAAAGTCTATAGTAAAGGGAAAAAAACCCCTCAAAACCCCAGTGCAGATAAAGGAATGGAAATTGGGAACATCTATTAGCTCTGTTTCAGAAATTCCCTTGAATGTGAGATTTTCTTTATTAATCCTACCTAAGTCAATGAGACACCATTTTAAGTCAAAACTGGGAAATGGAGAAGGTTGTCAGGAATCACAGCTGACGATCCTATACATGAGAATCTGCCACGTGATGACAGAAAATGGGTATGAGTGAGCAAGGACTTTCACTCCCCATAATGTTCACTGTTTCAGGCCTGCTTACTTCTCCAGACACCAACAGAAGAGAGCTGAGAAAATTTCCATGGATTAACCAGAGAGGAGTTTCTCTCATCCCATGGAGGGTTAATTCATGGAATGGCAGCTTTTTCTTGACTACTCATGTACATGTCACCACTAGAACAATTAATTTTCCAGGCTCATTATCTTCAGTTTTATTCTCCAAATTTACCACCCTGTTTTAGCATTAACATATACAATTTGTACTGGGGATCAAACCATTGGTAATAACTAACTAAAACAAGTATCCTTAGAAATTAGCTTTGATCACTTACTTCGGAACTGAACTGCATCTACAAACACAATCACTACTGAAGGAAACAAAAGACATAAATTTTCAATGTATTTGTCAATGCTTAAGTACCAACAAATTACCTGCAGCAACCTGTGTTCCAGAGTAGCCAGCTCTAAATACTGGGTGTCATCCCGAGAGACCCTGTCTAAGCGATCCCGAATTTCCTTCAGCTTAATCTGTTGGGCTTCTACATTTTCACGAGCCTCTCGCACTATCCCTCGAGCTATCATAAAGACATTTTCTGCCTGAGAAGAAAGAGCATTTATTTTAGAGACTTATTACCATACAGACCTAAATTACTAATTATTCAAATTTTTTTGGGGGGGGGAGGAGAAAAAAAACCCAACAAAACAAACCACACTCTGTTTCAATCCGAGTGATAAGCTCTATTTACTACATGCATAGCCTAGAACACATTCACAGTACCTGCACAGACAGCCAAAGCAGAAAAAGACCTAATTCTCCTTGGAGAATCTTTTCTGCCTCGCAGCCAATGCTTATGCTTCATACAGTTTAACTCGTAATTTTTAAAATTCCACATTATCTCCATGTTTACCTCTGTAACTTTTCCCTGAGCCTCTCGAACTTCGTTAATTCCAACAAATTCCTCGTATCTGTCCCACCAATTCCTGCATGTTGCAGACACTTTTTGGAGGGAGTTTTTCCCCATAACAGTCCCCGATTCCGTGATCCGATGCAGGAGACCCATGGCCATTTCCATGGCAGACTTGGCTTCGGGCCGCTTGGGTGCTGATGGGCAGTAAGTCCGCACCATGTGTAAATTCACTTTTGGACTCCACTTCATCAATGAATGGTGATACTGCAGACCACAGGACACCGAGGACACACTTGATTTATATTTCATAGGCCCCATGTCTTGAATTTAATCACTAAATAAAAGTGCTACAAGGAAGAAGAAGAAGAGTAGTTATTGGAGTGTGGCTGACTCATAGCTCTTCAACTACATGTGTACCAAAAACAATCAATTCAACGCTGGCTAAACAATTCTTAGTTTTACACCACTGCTTACCCAGAGAACTTTCCACAATTTTCAGCAAAGTGCAGTTGTGCCACAGATTCCTGATCTTCTGTTAGGAAGTACTCCCACCATGCTTCATGCTTTTTGATTACTAATTCACCCACGGCGTGAACTGCGATCATGTGCAGATCCAGTAACAGCAAGAGTAACTTCAGAGAAATTTAGTGCTTCAGCACTTAAAGCACTTCAGTGATTGCACAATGTGGTTTGTGTCACAGGTACTCACAATTCTGCAAAAGAACAGAAAAGGAAAGAAGGCAGAGAGGGGACAAAATCTTGATAAGAAAAGAAAGGTGGCTTGATCATTCCCTTTTTCTTACACGGCACAGATACACAAAGTATCGAACGATGCAAAGACAAAAACACAAAGGACAGATGGAAAATCCCAGAAGTGCTGAACGGAACACAAGTATTCCCATGAGACTGCTTACAAAAGTAATAAATCAGGAAGAACGACAAGAATAGAAAAATCTCAGGCAGTGAACGCACAGCATTCTAACACACCAGGTTGCATTTTAAAATGAGCTTAAAATTCTACCCTGCAAAAGTAGGCTGCTAGTTGTGGTTTATTGTCTGCTGATTTTAAATATGATCTTAATGTTCTACTGAGGCACATTCCCCTAAAAACTGGAAACAGGAGAACTTTTCAGTAAGGTTTTATATGAAATTTGAGTATGACTATGTTAGGTTTTTGACTAATGTAATATGAAAACATGAATTATTGAAAAAACTTGATAGATGCTGAATAGTATTTTAAATTTTTTTAAAAGAGCTTTCCGTGTTAATTTTAGGTGTCTAATACAGGCATCTCCACTAAAAAGGATTGCACCAGCTGGAAAAAAATCTGAACACCACAGTTTCATTCCCTATACTTTATTTCTAACGACTAATAATAACACCAAGTGGCATTATGAAAACCTTAGCAGTTGTTTTATACGCACAACATGGAAGATCAAACACACAAGAACATGGAAATGAAGGAAGTTCTCTCTCCTTCCAGCATCACTCACACATCCACTGTTAACAGCAGTGCTGAACAGCTATTCTACACTGCAGGCCACATAAACAGCAGCTCAATTTTGTCTGTTCCAGACTGCAAAACTCCCCTCCCTCAATTGTATTGCTACCTGAATAGTTTAACCAAATATTCGGGCTACAGGATATAGAGAAAAAGAGAGAGAAAGTTGAGATTTTAAGAAGCTTTTCTACGCAGACAGTCACAGACTGTGAAAAACGTGATCTCAGTCCGAGCTCAGAGGACACAAGAAAGTTGTGGAAGCTTAATCTGAGATGACGTGCCTGGTTCCTCTCTTGCTCCCCTTGCAAGCAACGTCTCCAGTGCCCGCAGCCACTGACAACACACTGCCAAAAGCTGCCGCACACACAGCGCTCGCCCAGCGGGGCTCGTCCCCCGGGTCCCGCGGCCGAACGCGACCCGGCGCTCCCGCGGATCCACCGCGCACCCTCATCCCGCCGCCGCCTTCTGCCGCACGAACGACCCCTTCCCTGCCCGGGGCCCTTCCACCGACCCGGCCGAGCCGCCGCTGCCCTCCCGGCCGGCCCCGGCCCGGCCCCGCCGCGCCCCGTACCTGCCCCGGCCCGGCGGCGGAAGCGGCGGCGGCGGAAGCGGCGGCGGAAGCGGCGGAGCGGCGGGAGCGGCGGGCGGAGCGAGCGGAGCCATGTCGGGCCGGGAGGGTAAGGCCGGGCCCGGGGCCGCCGGGGCTGCCCGCCCGGCCCCGCCCGGCACTCACTGTGTGCTCTGTCTTTGCAGGCGGCAAGAAGAAGCCGCTGAAGCAGCCGAAGAAGCAGACGAAGGACCTGGATGAGGTAGGGCGGCGGCAGAGCCCCGGGGGGCGCGGGGGCTCAGCCCGGGCCGGGAGGCTCCCGGCGGGGCTGGCTGTCCGCGAGTTCGTGCTGACATTTACAGGAGCAGCTAGTGCCAGGACGAGGGGAAATACACTCAAAGTCAAAGAGAGGAGGTTTGGATTAGATATTAGGAGGAAATTCTGGCCTGCGAGGGTGGTGAGGCCCTGTCACAGTTTGCCTAGGGCAGTTCTGGGTGCTCCATCCCTGGAAGCGTTCAAGGCCAGATTGGACGGGACTTGGAGCAGCCAGCTCTAGTGGAACATGTCCCTGCCCATGGCAGGGGTTTGACATGAAATGATCTTCAAGATCCCTTCCAACCCAATCCATTCTCTTGATTCCGTGATGACATCCCGTCCCTGTTCCTGGTGGATGCAGCCGTGCTGGCTAGCAGAGGAGCTTGCAATGCTCTTCCCAAAGCATTAGGCTGCAATCTGAAGTGGATCAATCCCTGGGGTCCCAGGAGCCTGGGACAGGCACAAACCCTGGGATTACTGTGTAGTTTGGACAAATTAAGTATTAGTGAATTACACATGAACCCTTACCTTTAAGTATGGGTGTCAGCTGCTATTTGTGAGAATAGTGGACGATGGATGAGATGCCACTTTTTGGAAAAGGGCAAATACAACACCTCTTTGAAAAAGGAAAAAAACCACCAGCTTTCTCAATAAGCTTTATTGTTAGAGAAGTGGTAGAACTAATTAAGTGCTCACAAGAATCCAAGTTATAAACATTTGTGTGTCAAATAATGTAATATTTCTTTTCTTCTCAGCCCTGCAATACTACGAGCTACTACAATACTGTGGGGGAAACACATTGCAAGAAAAAAACCCCCAGAAGTGGATAATGTGGGGGTTTGATTTACTAGGAAAGACACATTAGCTTACAGGAGACAGGAAAACCTGGAGAGAAAAACAGAATATTCTGTTCTGAGGGAGAGATAGGGGAAGTAATTTGGTGCATTGTACCAAGGGAAGCTTTAACTGAAACAAGAGGAAAGCTTTGCCTTTATGAAGATGAGCCAAGGACTGGATTGAAGAATCTGTGGAATCTCAGTTGTCAAGGTCCTCAGTTCAGTTACCCTACAGTCCTGAGTACCAAGTCAAAAATCCGTGGTCCTTTTCAGCCTTCAGTCTGTGAAGAATGTTTATGTAAGGGACAGAGTATGTCTGACCTCCCCTGGATTCCAGAGGCTGGCCCAGAAGGGATGCTCAATAGCTGCATTGACTGTACAATTTGCCAGTCTCATTAGATTTCTTGGAATTAATACCAATTTATTTAACCCAGCAAAAATTACATATGCATGAGATTTTTTTTTTTTTAAATTAATGCTTTTTTATAGGTAAAAGCAATCTTATTTTATTTACATTTGTTATAATCTAAATGCTTTTGTTAATGCCTGTGTGCTGGGCTCCGTGTATCACTGATGGCATATTAATGAATGGTGTTAGTGCAAAGATCTCTCAGTCAGAGGAATCATAATCTCAGAATGAGATTATAACATGGCAAGTAATTCCAGAAAGACCAAACATACAGAGCTGAAGTTTAGTCATTACGCTGTGGCAACAGCAAAAACCTTGGTGAGAGTTTTGCAATTTTTTTTTCATATTTAGCAATATTCAGCCGTCCTGCCTCAGTCCAATCTGGTGTTTGCTGCTGCTGGAACATTACATTTGTTTCTCATTGCTTCTCAGTTGTTTTTGAATTTTTCTGTGGAAGAGATGTTAAAAAATGGTGCTGTTCTTTCCTTTAGACGGATCTGGCATTCAAACAAAAACAGAAGGAGGAGCAAAAGAAACTTGAGGAGATGAAAGCAAAAGCTGCTGGAAAAGGGCCCCTGGGTAAGTGAAGTGCCATCCTGACAGGAGAAATGGAGGTCTTGCAGGCTTCAAAAATTTAATGTTTTTGCTTGACAAACATAAAAAGGCAGGTGCCTCTGGGTTATTTGACATAGATAGGTAAGTTGATGGCAGGTACAGATGACATGGAACAAATAGAGGCTATTTTTTTTTTTCTTTTTTCTTTCTTTTCTGTGCAGTTTATTCCCAAATGATGGAGGTTCTGGTTCAGCAAGCAAAACACTGTCTAGCTTGCTGGTTTATTCCAGTGGGGTGTGCAGGGACATTTCTACTCTTTTTTTAGCACACCAGTCTTTACTTTCCAGATGTATTACATGTAGGCTTTGCCACAGTCCTCCAAGTTTAACAAATCCAGTGCTTGTCCTCTGAGATGATGAGTTTCTTCAAGAGCAGGAGATTCTTGGCAGGGAAAAAAAAAAGACTGGAAACCAGTCTGGTGTCAAACCCTTTGCCTGAGTGACTGTAAAACATGTGATGTCACTGAAGTGAATTCACAGGGTGTGTCTTGGTGGCCTGTGGAGCCACCTCTGTCTCAGTGACAGTCGGAGAGTGTTCATGTGAGGCTGCACTCACCTTCTGCTCCTCCAGCGTTTGTCATGATCCAGTTGGGGATGTTCAGGGGTGTACCCTGCCTGCTCCTGTCAGGTGTTTCTGACCTGTGGCCCATTAATGTTACTAACCACTTTTCCATTCTGTAAAGACTGTTGAAGTTCACACTTTGCTTCCTATTCATCCAGCTTTCAGTCTTGAAAGGTTGCGGAAAGACCTTCCCAACAATCCCACAGCAACAGTTTCACTAACAACCTTTGCTATGCGATCTTGTCAGTGCTGTGTGAAAATATGAAGTCCCCTGGGTTCACTTTGTTCATACACTCAATGATAACCTCAAGGTCCCAGCAGGTCAGTGAGGAAGGATTTACACTTTAGGGGAATCCTCTTAACTTTCACAAGACTCTTTATCCATTTGCTTTGTTCCAGACTCTATTATCTTCTCAGAGATCGAGGTCAGACTTGCTCTGTAATTGCCCAGTTCTTCACAGAACCCGTTCTGTATCTGGGAGCTTTGCTGGCAGTCTGTGAGTCCTCTGACATAGTGTGTGTATTGATGTTTTAAATCTTAGCCAGCTGATCTGCATTTTCACATTACAGCTTGTTGGTGCTCTTGAAGGAAGTGCCATCCAACCCCACTGACTTTGGATATTGTTTATTTATCTCCGACTGATCTAACTCCTCTATTTTGTCCGTGTGCAAAAAACATGCTGGGTGTGGGACTTGGCATGTCTTTGGTGTTACAGACAGATGCAAAAGAATTCATTGAGCCTCTGTTCTGTCCTTACCATCCTAAACTCGTTCTGTGTAGGGCGCTTCAGCTCACAGGTCTCTGCAGAGTTCTTTCCTGCCATTATTACTCTGCCCTTTGCTAGACTCGGTGTCAGTCATCTGGCCTTTGTCTGATGCTTGCCAAAGCAGGTAACGATTGTTGTGTTACTGTGGTAAATAGGTCAGCCTATTTCCAAGAGCCCTAGCAAGGCAATGCTGTTGGAATCAAGTTGCAATGCAGAGTGTGTTTTTTGACCCTCAGCCCTTGCAGCCTGTCTTGGTGCAGTCTTGCTGTTCTCTTTCCTTCCCACTGGTCATACCTGACACAAGCGGGGAAAACAGCATTTCCAACAAATACAACGGTTGTTACTGTGTCAATACCTGGTGTTCTTTCACTCTAGTGTCTTCAATAATTGGCTCTGCAGGGAATTCCAGTACCTGCTTCTGCAGA
The DNA here is from genome assembly GCA_036630365.1 of Acanthiza pusilla. NCBI lineage: Eukaryota > Metazoa > Chordata > Aves > Passeriformes > Acanthizidae > Acanthiza > Acanthiza pusilla. The sequence goes on from JAXCHO010000001.1 coordinate 9,574,494, forward strand.
GCTTTGATTCCAGCTGGGGGCTTTGGTCTAGGGATACCAGTTCTTTTACTCCCTTAGCGTGGAATTTTATTTGACCAGACTGTACTCCTGCTGTATTAGAAATAAACAATGGAGGACCAAAACAACTGATTGATTATTTAGTTCTATATTAGATTCATTGAGCGTATTTGGTTCCAGGTGAAATTTCATTTCTAATCTTAAATAAGTCACTGTTCAGAGTAAAGTATGTGAGATCAAAACTACACAAGGGCAGTCACACATGCAGGAACAATTCATCAGCAGGGGTCTGGGCTGCACAGACTGTCTAGCGGGGGGATTCAGCTTTATGAGGACCTGAATTTGTAGCTAAGCTCTGTCACAGACACCTAACCAGCTGTGTTGTTTCTTTTGGCAGCCAGTGGTGGAATAAAGAAGTCTGGCAAAAAGTAGCTTGATCAAACTGCAGGGTAAGAAGTGACCAAGCTACTCGATGGACCTGCAGACTTCAGAGAGTCTTGAAAACACTCTGTCATTTGGGAAACATTGTACATTTTGTTTAGTCTGAATAAATCCTTTTTGTTAAGATGTGATATTTTCTCTTTATCTGTAGGTTTTGTTTAAAAATGGCTTTACTGTTTTATACTGGAAATGAAACTTTTTCTGAAGACCATGTGTGCTCTTGTGCAGCCTGAGTGCATTTGCTGGTTTGGTAGTCATTTGTGAGAATAAATTTCAGCTTCTGCTCCCTTTGGACAATGGAGTCAGGGCCTGAGTGTTAAAATCTGCAGAATTTTAATCTGGAGGCTTAGGTTTAGCTGCAGTTGTCTGAGATGTGGCTATAGCAGTGCTCTCCTAAGAGCTGCAAGTTTTCTCTAAACAAAAGTTGAGTTATACTTCCATCACGAGCACCTTGGGGTCAGCTACTCTCCAAAACAGTGCTACTTTCCGTGTTCCTGTTTAAGAACATTGCTGTGCCCTATGGTCCCACTGCCTGCTGAACATACACTTGCCCTTGTCCTGCAAATTGTCACTACATGTTTTCCTGAACTACATATTGACATCACAGCTCCTTTACACTCATGGAATGTAAAATGAAATTTTGGGGTGGAGAGGGAAACAGTCCTTTTGAGACTGTAATGTAATTCTTGAAATGAATGGCAGTGATTGCACACTGGTTATGGAGACTTGAAGGAAGGAATATGGTGTTCCCAAGGTAGGAGTTACAGGGGAAAGAATTAATGCAAAGGCCTTGTTACGGAAGAGCAATAGACAGAGACTGCTCCTGACAGAGATGCTCTCAGGGAAGGCATCTGATGGCTGCAGGAAGGGAATGGCTTCTGTGAGCAGTGAGACACTTTGGGCTGCAGCGGGCAGGGGAGTGGAGGGGGGAAAATGGGAAATCTGGGCTCCTAAGGAGGAGACCGCAGGCGTTGGCTGTCCGTGCACAGCGTGCTATTGAAGAGGGTTTGCTTGATAAAAGGAGACATTTTTAGAGGGCTAGGGACGTTAGCTCCTTCCTCCTGAAATGCGCGGCTCCGTTTCAGCGGGGCGGGAAGGGCAGGTGCCCTGAAGGCGTGGCAGCCGGCGGGGCGAGCCTTGCCCTGCCATCGGCCCTGCCGAGGTACCGAAGTACCGAGGTGCTGAGGGCCGCCGGCAGCGCCCCTGCCGCGGGGCGGCACCGGCACCGGCACCGGCACCGGCACCGGGATGGGGCGGCACCGGCACCGGTACTGGGATGGGGCAGGGCCGCGCGCGGGGTCCCGCCCAGCCCCGGGCTCTGTCGCCCCCGCGCGGCGGCCGCGGGAATCGCGGGGCGCGGACCCTGCGCTGCCCTCTGCGCATGCGCAGCGCTTCCCGCCCGGCGCTTCCCGCCGCGCTCCCGCACGGCACGGGCGGCTCTGGCCCGAACGGCGCCGGCTCATCTTCCCGGTCTGCCCGCGGCGGAGCCCTGAGCAGCCAGCGAGCGATGCGGCATCGGCCCCTGAGCTGACAGAGCTGCAGCCGCGTAGTTTTGACTCCGTGACTCACGTGACAATGGTGCACGGGCGGATCAGAGCCCTGCTGCCCTCCATAAAGGGAGAAATCAGCCTTTGATGACACTGAGAAAATTCACACAAAGGTGTAGGACTCAGCTGCCATAGATACGGAGCAGGGATTGTCCCTGGATCTGGGAACAGTGAAAGAAACACAAGCCACCACTGGTAGCTCTTGGGGCAGAGCTCCAACACATGAAGCACAACCACAGAGTGTGCTCGCAGTTCTGTGTGCTCAGAGTGAGAGCACAAGCTGGCTTTGCTTCACTTCCATCACTCACACACTGATGGTGGCAGATCCTACCCACATCGCCCATCTGCACCCCCATTCCCACTGGTGTCCAAGTATGGAGTGTGGTTTAAATGAGGAAGAAGAGGGACAGGGAGACAACATGCTCCAAAATGAGAGAAAAAAAACTTTGGCAGTGTATCAATACGGAATTGTCTGCCCTAGGAATTACTGAATGAAATGAATGAGGCTGCTGATCCCAGCCAACCTAACTTGAGGTGGTCAGAGGGGAGGACAGTGAAGAGAGATGTGTGCTCCACAGCATGAGACAATATGCAAAAAGCATTTCAGCCAAAAAGCAAGAGAAGAGGGAAGGAGACCAAATGGCAAAGTGACAGATCACTGCAGTGGGAGAGCTGTTCTCAATAGGCTTGACTTTAATGTAGGCACTGAACTGCTCTCCTGGCCAAGAGTCCTCCTGTTTAATATTAGGCTGTGGAAATGAAGCTGAACAAAGGAACACTTTGATTGCATCTTTTTACATAACACTATGTAATAAATGACATTTCACTCCTTAGTGCAGCTCCAGCTCAATGTTAAACTAATGCAAAGACAATATAACTCCTAAATCATAGATAGACATAATAGTATCACAGTCTGAAGTGCACAGAAAAAACAAAGTCCAAAAGGCAGTAGAAAATGGATGTCAATTAAAATAGCAGTGAAACAGACACAAATATTCTTTGTAGGGAAATCCATTGAAGGATACAATTGCCATAATCAATTCAAGTCAAGCTCTACAGTTTGAAAAGACTTTGCCCACTTTTTAGGGTTCAGCTCCAAGGAAATCATACCTCGCTCTGAATGGCTTCCAGATACTGATTCTGTAAGGTCTTACAAGAAGAAATTTTTCTAGTGTAAGGCAGCCAGCCTGGACAACCTTCTCTAAGATGTTTTACCTTCTCATTTTCTTCAAAATGGGGACAGTGGTATTATTGTACTTCAGAACAGTATTCTGAGGTTAAATTAATAAATTGTAATGTACTGTTCCTGCTCTGCAAATTCCAGTGCAAAAAGCCAGCGATGTAAGAGCTGTGGTCAAATCAGAATTCAAGGACAGAGATTGTGTTCTTCTTTCAGTCACACTGCACATCTTGCTATTCACCAGGCTTGCAGAGCAGTCTGAGATCTGACAGAAGCACGCAAGAGGAGCACATCAGCTTTGTCTCTGGCCAGTTCACTGTTGCATTCAAATGTTCACTATTTTGACTTTATCTATGCCATTTAACAATCTATGCAACTGGCCATTCTAACCTGCTTTTCTAGATCTTATCTTCGTACTAGCTTTTAAAATACAAGAGGAGTGATCTAAACTACCTTCAGAAATAAAAATTTTCTACATGGCAGGTAAGTGTTCTCATTTACTAAGATTCTGAAATAAAAGTTCATTTGGTAGAGGTTAGTCTGCTTTTATATTTAATGACTCCAGTATCACAGTTTTTGGGGAAAAACGTATTAAATAAAGCCATATATATAACTCCTGATGCAAGAAAAACACACTTGGAGAATTATGAGAGGATTTTCTAAACCAGTAATTTCACCAGTAATTTCAGGTGTCAAGGCTTCTGCTTCAGTGAAGTGTTTATTTTTAGCCTAACCATCCTTATTTATTGATTTCTGCAATGTTTCCACTGCAAAATGCTGCAAGGAATGATGAGCTAAACACAGACCTCAGGAATGCAGAGGCCATGTGAACCACCGCTGTTCACTAGATAATATTCTGCACTTCCAAAAGGCAGGAGATTAAGTAAGGAACAAAATCATTCTGAATTTGGCAGCAGAGGACCTACCATTTCCATACCATTTCTATGGATGAAATCACTGAAGTCACTGAACTTGTACTACCTCCAAACCAGAAGCCAGCAAAAGACTAAAGGAGTTTATCTCTTGAAAGCAAGTAATTAATATATCCTTAAGTTCAGGTATAAGTGTCAAAGAGTTCAATTTTAGTAAAGAGGTAAGAGTAAAAAAACCAACAGGGCAAAAGTGTAGCTGTGATGCAAAACAACTTAGGTGTTCAGGAGATTTATTTCGATCTACTTACAGAAACTTATTTTTCCCTTATGTGGGAAAATAATATTCTGCCGAGCACATAATTATATTTCAGTTCTTTAGATCATCGTTCTTGCTTATCTTTTGGCTCAGCTCAAGTCACTTGTCTGTAGTAAGACAGCATATCATCTAAACTTTGGTAAAGTGGTTCCTGATTTGGAGTGTCACTGCTGCCAGTCTGCACTGGAGGTGCCACATCCTGAGTGCTGCAGCCACTGGCCTGCGTTCCTGGTGGTACATCCTGGGTGCTGCTGCCACAGGTGTCTGTTCCCGGCGGCATTTCTTGGGTGCTGCAGCCACAGGTGTGTGTTCCTGGTGGAACATCTTGGCTGCTGCATCCACAAGTGTGTATTCCTGGTGGCACATCTTGGCTGCTGCAGTCACAGACCTGTGTTCCTGGTGGCACATCCTGCACGCTGCACCCACAGGTCTGCATTGCTGGTGGCACACCCTGGGCACTGCAGCCACACGTCTGCATTGCTGGTGGAACATCCTGGGCACTGCAGCCACAGGCCTGCATTCCTGGTGGCACATCCTGGGTGCCATAGCCATAAGCCTGCATTGCAAAGGGCATCTCGGGGGTGCCGTAGCCGTACCCATGCATTGGTGGCACCATTCCTGGTGCTCCATAGCCGTAAGCCTGCACGGGGAATGGCACCTCGGGAGCACCGTAGCCGTAGGCTGGCATGGGTGGTGGCACACGCCAGGCACCATAGCCATAACCCCGCAGTGGAGGTGGCACACCTCGGGCACCATAGCCATAAGCCTGTGGTGGTGGCAGCGTGTCCTCATCATCACTGCTGTCATCCTCTGCTGATGACACCCCCTGAGTGTCACGGCCAGTGGACTCTGCTGACGCTGGCTTATCTGGAACGCTGCTGTCAGAAGCCTGTGCTGATGGAGGCACATCTCCAGCGCTGCTGCCACTGCCCTGCACCGATGGCCTCTGTTGGTTTTGTGCTTTCTCCGTTTCCAGTTTTTCAGAGGAGGTTTCAGAATTGTTCAAATTCCGACTTCGGTAACTGTCATCTTTCTTTTGTCCCAAAAAGTAATCAGAAGGTGGAGCAAATTCTGGGTCTCGCTCATCTCTAAGTTCTTTCTGTTTCTTTTCCCATTGTCCAAACATGAGTTCTGTTATAAACAGGAAAATGGTAGATTTAGCATAGATTTCAAGGTCTGGAGGTCAGTCAGAAAGGAGGGATGAAGATTAATTGATGGGATCTGAAAGTCTGGAGTTTTAAGGGAATCACAAAGTTTCCCCTTAGAGTGATGTTCATTAACAGAACATAAAGACTGTGAAAACTAAAAAGAATCTGGAAATGTCAATATTGCACAGAAGAGGAGCAGTGCTCTTATAGGTGTACCAAAGTAGATGAGCATTTATATGCTTGGCTTATTCCCTGTTTGCTTTTACTCAGAAGTCAGGCATCAGACTAGAAGAATGCGCATGAACTTAGATTAATAGTGCAAAATGAGTTAATGGGTTTGGGAGGGATCTAGATGACAGCCATCACTTTGTGACAAGGAAGATGCTACAACATGGGCCACAGGCATTGAAGTGGTCTCTGCCTGCATCACATTTTAGTATCATGCTGTACCTATTTGTGTGATACATTCTGCTATCAGGTAGCACAAACCACAGAAATACATCAAGAAAAGATCACACTGTACATCTTAAGAACTACAGAATTTGTCATTCTCTCAACCTGTCTGGATCATCCAAAAATGCAATAACTCATATAGAAGAAAAAATTACGGGGACATGATAGCAGCTACTGGCACTTAGGCATCCTTGTCAGTCACCGCTGTGGACACTGGAGAATCATCAGTACCAAGGCAGAGAGGATTTCAGTGCTTCTCAGTCTTACCATACTTCATCACAAAACAGAAATGAAAGTAGCAGTGTGCATGTTGTTACCCAACAATGCTCCTGAATCTACATCTCCTTACCTTTGCCTTTATCCCACTCTCGGACATAAGGCACTCCAGGCTTTGTATCTCTCCTCTCCTGGATGACAACCTCTACCTTCCTACTTGCTGCAGTAACTCTTGGAGGTTCTGGTTCCTCGGCAGGAGCTTTCACCTCTGTGTTACAGGGAGAGATAGTAGGGATTGCCAGTTACGGAATAAAATCTATGTGAACCTCACAGGTAAAATAAGAATATTTATTTCCATATATCCTCAATAAGAACAGTATCTCCATTTCATTTACTGGAGAAAACAATTTGCATTCTTATTCTTCTGAACAACCGTAACAGTGAGCAGTGGCACAATGCTGTTCTTCATTTCCAGAACACTTCACAGCTAATCATTTGCATGGAATTCTGACACAGTGAAATATTAGCTACATTTTACAGTGGGAGACAGACAGTACAAGTTGGCTATCAGGGTCATAAGGAAGACAGCACAGAGATGGGATTAGAATACAAATTCGTTATCCTAAATCCTAGAGCCAGCTGCACATCCAATTTACAGACTGCACTGACACTGTTACCATGTCTACTGTATGATATAAAAATTGACTTGTTACTACTTCTTATTCTACCTCATCTTAATAAAAGAAAAAGCCAGTGCAATGTCAGCAGCTCTAAACTCAACCTGCATAATTAACCCATGTAATTCCTGCTGTCAGCTGTGAATCAGAAAAAAGCTACAATCAACACACAGTATTTCTACCAGCAATATTAAGCTATTTCTGGCATGTTTTTATATTTACACACAATTACATCAACTCTCACTAACCGAACAGTTTGCTACTTGTATATATAGAACACACAATATCAACATATTGAATGTCCAAACATAAATTAGAGTATGCCTGTCCATACAACAAGAACAAGGTGAAATAGCAAGTATTTAACTTAAAAAGGCAGCAGATCATACCTCCATTCTCCAGTTTTAATGCCTCTTCTTCTAATCCAGCTTCCCTTAACTTTTTGATCTTCCGTGCTCGAAGTTTGGACAGCCTTGCATCTAGAGCTGCCTTCCTCTTCTCCTTCAGCTGTTCACGTTTATTTCTTTGATCAAGTGTCTTAACAGCAAAGAAAAACATGAATTAATCTTCCTTTGTTATTAAAAACAAGTACACATCTTCCTTCACAAAACAACTAAAAGCAATCCTAATCCAGTACCAGGTTTCAACAGGAAAAAAGAAGCCAGATTTCTCTGGAGTCAGGCATCAACTATGTAACGTTCATACAACAAACCAAAGCCAGTAACCATTGAAACCACGCGGGCCCCAGCCCAATTTGCTCTTTACTCTCATACCTGCTCCCTCAGCATATCCAGGGTTGCCCGCTGTTTATGCCTGAGTTCTTGGTCCCGAGAAAAGGCAAAGTAACCAACACCGAGCTGCCTGGCCTCTGAAAAGGAGAAAACCAATAAATTTAAGTTATATTCTGTTTATAATTGACAATAACTACAGACTCCAGGCACCCTGCTTTCAGGCATGGAATTATTCCCAACAACATACACTGCATTGCTTTTAGACAGCTAAAAAAGGCTTGTTTTAGATGATACATAAAGTGAAGCTTCCTGAAGGAGAACACAGGAGGGGGTAGAGAAATCTGGAAGAGACATTTGAGAAAAACACAATTTGAAGAAAAAATAAATCTAGGCTTATGTACTGGTAACTTTCAACAGTTACTACACACGTGGCTTAACACATACCAACACTTTGTCATACAGGCACAGGAAGTGACCTTCCCCTGCTCCCTCTACAACTGATCTCTTTGGTGACAAAAAGGTAAGGGATATAAAGTATGGCAGTGTACCATTTTCTCGAATGTCCTCATAATGTATGGGTCCCATGGGTTTTCTGAGGGCTTCTTCTTCTTCCTTTTCCCACTGCTGTCTCTGAAGTTCTCTTCTCATGTCTTCAGATAACAAAGTATTCCCATCAGGTTCTTGTCTAATTAAAAAATTAGGGATTACGGAGCAGAATTTACCAGTTTAACAATACCAAACAGTACAAGTATGAATGGGTCTGATCCACTATTGCAGTTTTCACAAAACACAGATCATTGTGGGCACCACTTGGTGATACAACATTGATGACTGTGGTACATGGTCAAGACAGAAATACAAAGCCACCTCTAAAACAAGGTACTGGTAGAACATGCTACTAAAAGACAAATAAAATCATATCCTTTTTCAGAAGCTTTATGAAATAATTATCAAATCACAGAATGGGAGATAAAATAAGAAGTTATTGGCCACAGAATCTGTGGGGATTCTAGCTATCACATATAGGAACATTTCAGATTTAACTTAAGAAAACAAAAGGTATTTGAAGTAACAAAAAGCTAGGCATTTATCCATGAGATCCATGCAAAATATTAATACTCATTCATAAGGAAGTAATTTTAATGGAAGAGCTGTTAAACAGCTGTTTAACAGAAGAGCAGAACCAAACAAATGGAGGTTCAGCAAATTCACTTTGAATATCACGAGGAATTTGGAATTGCTAAAAGGCTATAATCAGTTTCCAGGTTACACAGAATCAGGAATCATTTCCCTGGCATTTTATGGAAGGTATAACAAAGTAAAATTTCTGTACAAGGGCCCCAGTTTTAAAAGATGCAACAAATACCTGAGATTGCTACATCAATTTATTAAAACCTTTCTCTGCAAATTATGCAAATCTCGAGAAAGCAGTAACATCAACTCTGGATTGAGAATGGGGTGACAAAGCACAGCCTCTCTTCCTTCTCTTTAAAAAAATACATGTTAAATACTGAGAAGACCATGCAGCTCCATTAGAGAAACCACACCTTTTCCCTTGGAGTTCCTGATCCATTTTAAGTAGACTTGGCAAATCCTTCTTCATACAGCGTCTAGATCGGCCCAAGAAATCAACATAATCAACCCTATAGTGAAAGAAAAAGAAATTTGATGCAAAACTTCTATTTGCAGATTTACAGAGGTCTTAACCAAAAGACAGAAGCAGCACCACTTTCCAAAGAGTATTCGTAACCTCTCAGCCCTCTGTGTGTGACCGTTGCTCCTGCTTTTCACTTAACACTCCCAGGGTTAAGAGGACAGTTCTGAACAGGGCATATGACAGCTCTATCAGACATTTATTCAATCTCCCTTTGAGCCTCTTGTTCGACTTGGCAATAAAACAGTGTAAAAAATGTTCAAAAGTTGCAATGTCACATAGTTTTCACAACAAAATAGAACTCAGCCTACTGCTTGCTTCCCATGGTGAAGATAATGACGCAGCATTGACTTCTTGTGGATATAAAATTGCTACAATATATTTCAATTATTGGTCTAAAGGCTGTTCAGAATAGGCTGATAGTGTGCATTCAACTGGCATAACAAAGACTGACTAATATACAAGCAAAATGTTCCTTTGAAGCTATTGTGCCTCTTACTCAACTCTTTATAGTACTGAAAACCTGGTTTACAGCTGTTGAAAAAGCTGTTAAGAGCTACACTTATTGTCCTGGAATGTAGGAAGTTCTTTAGCATCAAGCTGCCTCAATTATCCCATTCTAAAGAATATTACATCTGAAAAAGTATGACTGGCAATCTAGCTCCCAAACCCCAGACTTTTAAAGATCTATGCTTTTACTAAATCTTTTACATGGTTTCTAAGGATATCTACAGTTTAATGTTTGAAGAATTGGGGTGCTGTTTTGTATTGGTTACTGCTGGTTTAAACTGATTACCAGAAGTAAAATCTCTTGTTCCATAAGCATTTTAAACAAATGGGCAAGGAAAATCTTTAGTCAGGACTGGTTTCATAATTATTCCTAATGTCTTGGATGAAAAACTAGTGGTTACTTGGAATAACACAGAAAACTGTTAGAGACTATTTGCTGTGCTGCAGCTAAACTGTGGAAGAAATGCTGAAAGTCATGCTCTTACTCCAATCAGTTTCTCTCTTTTAAGAGGAGGTCGTACAATGAAATGTCTGCTCATTTTCTAAGTCACAGACAATTAAAGAAGGGAAGATAAATACCATAAACCCCCAAGTTTTGCTAAAATACATTTCAATTCAGCACATTAAGGCACAAAATTGTACCAATACTGTGATGAGAACCTGCATAAACTACGCAAGAAGCTAAGAGAGGATATTATGTTGTCTCCTCTACAGTACATTGCCCTGACTGCAATGTCTCAAAATCCTGGATGTAGATTCTAATGCAGTGTTACCTATCTGGAAAGGACTGCTGAAGGACTGTTAACACCTCCTTGCCACTGTGTAGTATTACATAAAAAACCAAAGGTGCCACGTCACACACTTTGGAAAATAAAATTATTTTCTCATGCGATTGCCAAGAACCAGAGCAGCCAGGACGGCTGAGCCCAATCAGTAGCACCAACCATTCCTCATCTGGGTCCTCTGGCGGTGGAATGTCTGCTTCAAGCTGAGTTTCCTCCTCATCTGTGTCTCTTTCTGAAGTCTTCCCAGCAGCTTCACTCTGATGCAGCTCCTGTACTTCGTGCTGTTTGTCTATGATCTTCTGAGTGAAATCCACCAGGTACAAATCCTCAGTTTCTTCATCTAAGGCAGAAAATCGATTCGTAGAGACCAGCCATGAAAAGAACAGAACTGAGCACAAAATCAATACCAAATAGCTACAATCAGCTTTTCAGCTGCCAGCAATGCCCTTGACCACACTATAGGGGAGTACTTAAATCTCATTCAGTGCCAAACAAACCCAGAGCTATCAACCAGCTCCACAGCAATAATGTCTATTTCTGAATTGAAGTTTCAGGGCATTGTGTGCAGCACAGAAAAGGCTGCATTCTTTGCAGCAAAACATTCTGTGCTCATTAACTATTTCAGAAGCAAAGGGTTTGTCATGTAATAGCTCAAATACTTTTTTGATGCTTAATATTTGGTATGTTGGCAGGAGGTAAACATTCCCGAGGATACTTTTCTAAAAAGTAGAGGAAAGTGGTGGGGTCATGTGGACAAAGATGGACACCAGTAAAGAAAACAGATTAATTGCAAGGAGATTTGTAGTCTATTTTAATAATTACTTTTTGCAAGGGACTGAATGTGTGAGTGGAGGAAGGGACAGATTAGCATTCTCTATTAGCTGCATGACTGGCATTCACATGTGGACCAGCCACACTCCTCTCCTGATCCTCTTCTCCTCATAAAGGTCCAAGAATTAAAATGCAGGATAGAACATCAGCAATGCAATCCAAAGACTGCACAATGGAGAACGAATTAATTTTGTTTTTCTAAGATACCGTATTGAAAAACCAGAATATAGTCCACCCACTAAATGAATGAGTGAAACACACCCCTAGTGCTTGACGAGGTCAGGCTGCCCTTCAAAAGCCATTTTATTTTCACTCGTAATTTTTTTTCCCTTTCAAAGCAGAAAAAACCATGTCAATCACTTTGTAAAATAACTCCAAGAATTTATACATATATAAATACTCATTTTGGAATAGTATTGTTCACCTGGGAAGTCGCCTTTTGTCATTTTCTCATACAGCTTTGCTTTCTCTTCCAGCTTCTTCCTGAAAAAAAAAAAAGTTGCATTCCCACCAATTCCAAGCACAGTTTAAAGTGACCAATTTAGCCTTAGATAAATGGAACAGGAAGATACTGGGAGTCCTTGAGATGTTTATCAGAAGCCTGGCTTTTGTTTTGAACCTTCACTAGCATTTCTGAAGATACACTGTTATCCAATTCCAGAATTTATACTGAAAATAATTTTAGTGAAGTTACAAAATTAAATGTAATTTGCCAAGTAGGCAGAAACATGATGGTACAAGAATTCCACCTTTATCTAACTACTATGATCTGTCAGATAAATACTGGAAGCTAAACTTTTATTTTCAGATATCAGATACTGAAAGACAGTTTTACAGGAAAAAAAAAGAGGTAACACAAAGTTACACTTAATCTTAGAAACGGAAGAAAAAACCTTAGCTGATTTCTGTAATTTCAAAGAGCAAGGAACTGCTTCCAGAAGAACAGCAAATGGTTTATAAATGGTATTTTCAACATGTATCTTTTTGTACAACCACCCCATTTAGAAAATGAGGTAATTCTTGGAAAAAAGTAAGCCATTTTCTGTCAAGCCCAAGAAACGCTTTGCTACAGAATTCTAACATGTCACTGTCCTGGCTGGTAATTCTAAAGATGACTTAAAAAAAAACCAGTAACCTGACACATTTAGACAGCTGTAATAACATGAGGGCATGAGAGCATGAGACTGCTGGGATGCAGCTTGTACACTAATGGTAAAAAGTATGGAATCAATGCTGGTCTTACTGGTAGGTCTAATGGGAACTGCTTGTCCAAAAATGTGCATAACTTCTTCCTGTGCTTTTCTAAACACCAAAAAACAAATTCTCCAAAGCATGCCTTTCTTACAGAGCCTAAGAGCTACCTTGATTTATCCAATATATCCTGCTCTTCTGCCTTCTGCTCAACATCTTTTGCAGCTCGATTTACAACTCCTGTGTTCTGTTTGGTCCAGATACTTGGTTTCTGTGGAAGACAATTTTGTAACAACAAACAAGTAATTGAAAATATTGAAATGATAATGATTAAAAAAATATTTCAACTCCATAATGCAAACATTGCAAATCAATCATGAAAGACTTTGTAAATAACACCTTAAACATGTTTGACTTGAAACTATCCCTGTGCTATAGGATACAGCAGGTATGTCCTAAATTCAAATAGGCTGCAGGATGGTGCCACAGTTAAGGACAGGTTGAGAAGTTAAAAACCCCAAAGGCACACAGAAATCAGACGGAATCTATTCTGGCAAAGATGTTAAGGTTAAAAAAAAAACCAGTCATACAATCTTCCTGATTAAATACATACTAACAAAGCTACAAATTGTTTCTGTTCTCTATTACCTCCATTTTAGATACAAAATACAATCAGCTTGCCTGTTTGTAGCATAACACTATAAATGCTGCATGTCCTTCAAATATGGCAGGAACAGCACATTCTGCTTCTAGAAAGCTACAGAATGAACAAAACCCAAAGTGCAGTAAAGAGCAAAACAAGTGAGATAATTCTGTATTCATTACTGTACACCACAAACTGATAGCAGAACATTTACTGAGGAAGTGCAGTGACTCTGGAAGAATCTCTTATCCTCCATCCTGCAGCATCATAAAAAATCCTCAAAAAACAAACGAACAAAAACAAACAAAAAAGCCCCCACCACTTTTTCCTATAATTAAAAGGTGTGGATCCTTGGGGAATGAAGATTAAGTGGGAATTTAGATGGGCATAAGCACAAGACGAAGCTCTCTGCTGTGCACAGAAATCTCACATGGAAATGAACTTTAAAGAACATTCTCCTCATGTGCATTTTATTTGTGACTAGTAACGCAGCTCTGAGTATTTAATATTTATTTAGATTTAAACATTAATTTCCCTACTTTAAAGAGAAAAAGTGACAAAAACAACAATGGAAGATTATTTTTACCTTATTAGAGGTTCTGGGCTTTGCAAAGACTCCGGTATCTTTCAATAGCTTTTCTTTCTTGAATTGCTCTTGCTTTCGGAAGAGTTCGGCTTTGAGATCTACCAGCTACATCACCAGCAAAAGAACACATAAATAACAGATCACACGCACAGACATCAGTTACTGTAACATAGAACTGCATCTACAGGAAAACAATCATCTACAGTTATATGAGCATTTGATTGCATTTTTATGTGGAACTTTGAAGCACTGATCTGATCACCAAGATCATCACTCTTTACAGCAAACAAAATAAAAAAACACTTAGGTGTTTTATAAGTTTTATATGCAAATTATGATTAGGGACTAAAATAATCCCCAAAGATATCCTTGATCCTTTACTACATAATGAGAATAAGAGAGGCATAGTTCCATGTAGATTTTACCAGCCTCCCAATGAGGCAAATAGAAAAGGAATAATGAAAAACACTACTGAATATGAAAAGGGACCTTTTAACCATTAGCTAATTAATAAAATCCTGTCTCAGAAAAGAATTGATAAGAGTTTGCTGCCATAAAATATATATTATTTCCCAATGCTTTATGTACTAATAGATTTAGATTTCCTTTCTTCTTACATATTTATTAAAAAAAAAAAAAAAAGAAGCAGCATTGTCATCTGTGACCAAGGTCCATCTCAGCTTTTATTAAGAGACATCATCAGCAGGGTGGTATCTTGGAATTACAAAACTAGCCTGGAAGAGGATATTGTGCCACTTTCCCTGCAAATCCTACAGAAGACAAGTTTCACAGGTGTACATTAAATCAGGAAAATGGAAGCCTCTGGTATTAATATTTGTTTCAATCCTGGAGTGCAGGGAGGGGCAGTACCTCACTAAGGTGCTAAGGGTGGGAGGTTAATCTGCCACAACATGGACCACCTGCTCCTTAGTAAAAACCAGGAAATAACCTCACAGTTCTCTCTCATGCCTTAATTTTATCATTACATCATGAATGCGGGCAAATCCAGCCCTGGCAGACTCGAGCTTGGAGCGCAGTGTGTGTGCCTGGTCAGGAAGGTGAGGGACAAAACCCCAGCCCCGAAACTCTCACAGGCCCGAGATGTGACACACGGCGTTACCACAGCCCTTTAATCCAGCATTTGCTGCAGTGATTGCACTTGGCAGTGGTGTTAAGGCGAGGGGACAGAACACCAGCACCACATCTGCCCAGGTGTGCTGTTTTTCCTGGAAGCGGTGCCACCAGCGCAGCCCCAGGTCGAGCCGCACGGCCTGCGCCGGCCAGGCCCACCTCTCCTGCGGGAGCCCCGCGGCTGAGCTCACTTCACGGCCCTACAGGCCTCCTGGGGAGGCGGAGTGGCTCAATTTGCCTCTCCCTGTTCGGTCACTCACCGAGGACGCGGCCACGTCCAGCGGCTTCTTCCTCCGGTCCATGGCGGACCCGGCCCGGCCCCGCCACCGCCTCCTTCCGCGCTGTGCGGCTTAGCCGTAAAGCGCGGCGGAAGTGCGGCACTATCGCGACAGTGCTCGTGAGGGCGGGCGAGCACTCCCCGCCGCCATGTTGGGGAGGTCATAGGAGGCTGTGGGGGCGCGGCCTGGGGTGTGGCAGGGGCGGAGCGCTCTCGGCCGGGTTTCCCTGGCTTTCGGTAATCCCTGTGCTCAAAGTGTGTGTGAAAATGAGCGTTCCTGGCAGGTGCGGGACAAATCCTTCAGGCGTCCTACCGGACATGTGCAGCCGCGGGGCTGGAGCTGCTGCTGCTGTGGCAGAGCTGAGGGTTCTGTGGGCTGGGCGCGGCCGCTGTGGCCAGGAATGGGCAGGATCGCAGATTGTGCAGGGCTGGGGTGGGGCTGAATGGAGAAGCACCAAACGTGCGTCAGTGGCGACCCGAATGTGGGCTCGTTACCTGGTGCCAGCACCAAGTCACACATGAGGCCAGGTATTCCTGTTTTTCATTCTCGTTTGTGCAAAACGGGGAGCTGGGTGGTGACCCACAGAAAGTTAACTCACTGATCACCAAAACTTCACACTATGTATACCTCAACAAAAAAAGGCATCAGCGTTCATTGTTTACAAATTACTCAACCCCCCTATTTGCTAGTTCTGTTTCTTGCTTTTCCCACTAATTAGTCTGCAGGCTCAGTTCTTTCATTTGAGGAGGAATTTGAGTCTGGGGTCCATTTTGAGTAGGTGGTTAATGAGTTGGTCATGATCTCCTACTGCCAGAATTACCTTTCCCCAGGTACTGCTCAGTTCTGACTTCACTCCTGGTGCCTCTCATCCAGACAGCCCAGTCATTTTGCGGTTTTCTTCTCTTTTCCTTAACACAACAGATTAGCCAAACATATGATGTTCACAATGCAATTGCTTGATCATAACTGTCCAGCAATAGCAATTGATTAACACCTTAAAAAACATTTGCGAAGTTTGAATCAACTCCCTATCAAATACTTGAGAGCCACAAAACTTGAGGGATTTGGTTTTATCAACAGAAAAACCCAAAAAGCAAACAACAAACAATCCTCAAAAAACAAACCACAGCAAAAACCCAGGAAAAAACACAGCCAGGAAAAAACCCCAAACAAACCAACCAAAACTAAAACTCCCTTCCTGCCTTAGTTGATCAGTGCCACAGAAATGAGACCTGAACATAACAGCCAAGCACAAACCCACCTGCATGTGCTGGATCCAGCTCTGTAACCTCAGAGAGGAGCACAGGTGCTCTTGGGGAGTGAGATTCAGAGTTTTAATTATACTGGCTATCTCTTTATATCCTTTTTCATCCCCATGAAGAAAAAGGACTGTCTGATAGGTTTTAATTGAAATACTGAAGATCATAGTTATCTGTGGTTGCAAGAAGAAGCTTGTCTTTAATAAAGAAGAAATATAAGGTGCTCTGCTGTTGTTGCTTGGCAGTATGACAGCTGATAGAACTCAGATACAGTTCTTCTGAGTTTTGAAATATGCTGCTTTTTTTTTTGTTTGGCAAGCTGGGTCAGGCCCGTGTTTAACAGTTTATTATTAGTTTATATTATTAGTTTATATTATTAGTTTATTATTAGTTTATAGACACACAATTGCAAAGCTGACAGAGATACTCAGCTGCTAAGAAAGCTGCACCTGTATTCCAGGTGAGGTGTGCAATTGAGAAAGAGGAACTTCTGACCCCAGTGAAGCTGTCTTGCTTTTGGCTTTTTAGAAGGAGAATTGGTGAGAGACACCAGCTACAGAGAAGTGCAGGTCATATTAGAGCCGTAATGTATTTTTATCTGTAATGGAAGAAGAGAAATGAGCATTACTGGAAAATAGGACAAAGAATGAAAACATCTGTGCTGTTCTAATTAAATCACACTTCAACAAATCATTTATTGTTTCCTGTTCAAACCTCACCTAGTGACAACATCGAGAAGAAAAAACAGCACATACCCAGGCCAGGGTTGGTTCTTGAAATGCTCCGTTGTGGTTGAGGGTGAGATTCATGACCAAGTTTGTAAGGAAAATCCGTGCTACTGAGTTACATGACAGGATGTGGAAGAAGGAATTAATCCTAGGAATTTCAAGCTGGCTCATGCTGCTGTGAGGATTGCAGAGCTGGCCCTTGTGTCCTTGCAAGAAGCAGTAGATTGTTCTGTGGGTAGCAGAGGTCTGGCTAGGCATGCCTGGATTGGGAATGTCAGTCACTGATGCTGTATAGAACTGAGGGACGTGTGCGATGAGGGAACCTTTAGCTCACGTTCTCTGTCATGTAGCATCAGCAGGCAGGGAAAAACACGGATCAGGATGGAGCAGGGCCCTGCTCCTGCCGGAGCCGCAGGATTGCTCTGCTGCTGGGCTCCCCGGCTTTGGGATTCGGCACGGAGAGCACACCCGGACAGATGGCTTTGGGAGCACCGTGTGTCGGTTCAATGCTCTTGGATTTACAGCCTAAGAACTGACAAGCTTTCACACATATGATTTTCTCAGAAAGGCTCCATGTCGACCTAACCTGTGAAGGGCTATTCTGTGCATTTTTTTTTAAAATCCAGCGCACAGGAATTCATAAAATGCCAGTGAGGGAGGAATAAGAACACTTCAAATTGTTAAGCAAAATCAGCTTAACATAAAGAAAGGAGGTGAGGAAGGGGAGGAATCTGTCTCTGTGTACAGTAGAGGCTCAGTGTGGCTGTGCTGTGCTTATTTCTTATCAGGAATTTATGAAAGCTGTATAAAATACCATGTCTGATCTCAGACTGCTGATAGCTCTGAATCCCTGGAGAATAATTGATTCAGCACTTCCAATTAATATGCTGCTCATTTTAGCATGAGACCTAATTGTGTTTATTTCCACAAGCTGCATCAACACAAAAAGCTTGTTTATTATTTTTGAGGAAGATTGGGGATCACATTGGATTGTTCTAAGCGGATTTTGTATGAAACAGTGGCATTTCACTGTCTTGTAAAATTGGTGAGAGATACTGCACAAAATTGAAATTAATCAGTTGCAAAGTTTTGGTGGGGATTTCTCCCACTCTGCCCCACCAAAACTTACAGGAGCCCCAGACCAAATGATATTGATGCCTGGAGGTTTTGTTCTTCCAAGACTGATTCTCTTACCTCAGACACTAAGGTTTCATCCTACCCTAAGGCCTTGATATTCTGTCTTACTTTCTACATCTTGGCTTTAAGATGAAATTAAAATGTGAGCAAATAACAGCTGGACATTTTGTGAGATAAGCCTTAGAGCTAGGGCACTGTGTCCTCACATTTTTGGAGTCACTTGACGTAAGACAACTCATCTGTATTTCTCTGAGGAATGGAGAAATTCCTTCTGGTTTTCTTTTAATTTTTTTTTCAGGCTCTTCATCTCAGAAGTTATCATATGAAAGAATTTGTGTTATGTCAACAAAAACCTTTTAAAAAACAGAGCAAATTTTTTCTTCTTTTGCTTTCATAGTTTGCATAATCTTGGTTAGCCAGAGTATTATTTTGTGGAATTGGTGTGTTTTACTGTGTGTGAGGCCAAAAATGACTGTGGAACAAGAAAAACTGTTCGCAAACTAATTCTTGCAGCATCAGAGATCCAGAAGTGTTTCTTTCCTTCGTAGAAAAGATTACATCTCTTCCCAAAATCAAGTCCCAGCATATCCTTTTTTACTTACTTCTCTGTATTTTCCTAAGGGCACCTGAAGCATACTCTAGATTTTTGTATTTTTGCATTGTATTTTGAGGAATGTGCAATTGCTGCAGCAAAACAAACAAGCAAAAAAAGAAATCAAAAGCCCTTTGGTAGCAAATCTAGATGGGCACTATAGTTTTTTTTCCAGGAAGACTAAAAGTTAGAATCATTTGGGTAGGTAATTGGCAGGTGTGCAGACTAGGAGAAAAAAAAACCAAACCAGCGGTAATTCTTTGATAAATGGTTGAGTTCTTTTGCATGATCCTAGGCAGACAGACATAACCAGAAGTGGTACATAATAAGTGTGTAACTGGCATGTGTGTGGCTCAGGGTTTTTGCCTCTTGGGTCACAAGCTGCAATGCCAGATTGCTTTTGTTCTATCTTATTTTTGCTTACAAACTAAAAATTGGTTAAAAAAAAAGAAAAAAAAGAAAAAAAGGGGGGGAAAAAAGTAAAAAAACCCCAACTGATGGTGACAATGCTAAATTGAACTGAGATCTAAAGGAGCTTTGTCCTATTCTATGGGAACCTATATTTTATGTGCAGTTTTATAATGCACTTTAGATCATGTCTTGTGTCAACAGTGTTGTCCTCTCTTCTCTCTTTGTATGTGTTATGAGAGAGGGAGTGCTGGTATGTGCTACTTGTACAGAAATTGTAATTCCTCTCAAATACAGCTTGAAAGTAGGGATTTCCTAAGCGCATCCAACAGCTTCGATCAGAAATAGGCTTAATGTCATCTTGCAACAGAATCTGTAGGAGTGACATAGTTACTGCAACCAGAATTAGCTTAGAAAACTGTTATTGATAGCCATGACTTTTTTAGTATGCATTTCAGCAAGCTTTGCTTTAATTGAGTGTAGTGACCCTTCCTCCTTCCTCCTCCATTCCTTTGGGAATGTGTGCATGTTCTTAAGTCTGATGGACATAAGAAAAAAAATTGAGCACAAGTTCAAAAGATGAATAGGTTTTTCAGTATTTTCCTGTACTAAGAGATACCAAGAGACATATTTTCTAAACCGGGGATGTAAAAAGGAAATTTTCGAAGGAAATTGGGTTATCAATTTCATTGGTGGGCGACTGTGGGTATTTCCATCCTTTGAACAGGAGCTCTAATCAATTGGACTACATGTGTTGTCTGTGGTTTCTGTGTGGTTGGCATAAAAGACAAACATGCCCTTTAAGGAATTGCTCAACTCCTTGAGATTTACCCATTCATCTGTCCACCCTTCTTTCACCATCTGCTTCTTCCGCTGTGGACATGCGAAGTTGCTCCATCCCTGCAGCAAAATGCAGACTGGATGGTTCGCACTCAGGCTTTTGCATGAAATAGGGTCTTCCTGTCTTTGCAAGCACGGATGGACTTGCCTCTTTGTCAAGGTGTAGCCCTGTAAAGAAGCTGGGTTTTGTATTCCAGCTGCACATCTGCAAACTTCTTCAAGACACTACAGACTTGTATTTCTTTGTCTCTAGGTCTGGGATGTCGGGCTGGAGGAAGTGCCTTGTTTTTTGTCTGCGGAGAATGCAGGACAGAGGTAAGGCAAGAGGGGAATATGATAGCAAAGGGGAGACTACAATCGAGGGGATGCCCGTGGAAGGGGGTTGGGTTCAATGCTCCTTTTTCTGCTCATTGATATTGTTAAAGCTGCAGGATCCATCCCAAAAAACGTGACTTTTTATTTAAAAGCAATAAACCCACAGTGTTGCTTTCCCATAGGAAAACACATTTTTACCTTGAATTCTGTTCCCCCTCCAAAGTGCTGGGCCAGATGCTGCTAGTGAATGCACACCTGCTTTGCTTACAGCTCTGTCTTTAATCTGAACCTGGCCTAACAGATAGAGCTTTTACAGTGGTAAAGTTGTGTCTATTACAAGGCATCTACCAGAGCATAACATTTGGGAACTCTAAAGCTCATGTACCTACTTTACAGTCTGTTTTTCTTTTAAAGAAAACACTGGGCTGTTGATTGTGCCAGGTAGACAGATTGTTGTAGCTATAACTTTCCAAAGAGGCTACTTTCTAGCTGTGAGTTTAAACCCTGTTATTTATGTTCATTTAGTGTCACAATGATGATGTAAGTCATATTTATATCACTTCTTGTAAAATGCTTCTGTTTATATCCCGCTGTTTGAGCTGAATTATTTTAAACCAGCAGGCTCATGGCAGCAGATTCAGGTTTTCTGACATGGTGGCAGAAATCTGGGTCCTGTAGCACATTACTAGGCTACTTTGGAGGAGTGGGAATATTTTATATTTACTGATCTCTGCACAGTAATGTTGAATTGCAGCTGATGCTTTTTTACCATATATTGAATGAGGCCACTAAAATCTGAACATGGTGGGATTTCAGTTCAGAACAAAGCAGCATGTTTTTTTCCCTTAGAACCACAGAAATCTCTAGCCTGAGGTTTTTAATTTGTCTTCTCAGGCTAGAAATGCAAAGGATGTGTCTGTTACGGTATAGAGTAATTATATAAGAATATATATATATATAAAAGTATTTGTTCTGTGGTTATGAATGATCTTTGAATTGCACTTTGAGATGCAGACATGAAGACATCACTTCTGCACACTTGCTCCTTATGGAGGGTCTAGTTCTTGAAGATGGGCTGCCATAATAGAGCAAATTATGGCTTCATGTGTGATTTCCTGATGCATTGGAAGGATCAAATCTGCATACTTGGGCAGGACACATCTCTGGCACGTCATCATTTTTACCTTGATGCACCAAAGAGATTTAAATCAGCATAATCGGGGATGGAGTTTCTCTACCATATGGGCATTGATTACCTAGCAGTCAACTACCATCTGCCTGCATTGATGGCTAAGTGGCAGCTATGATTAATTTATTAAGAAAACAGAACTATCTTGTATATCCTTCTCTGATACTGTGGTAGTGAAAAGCTGCTGTTAGATATTTTAGAACTAAAGGATTTTTTTCCCCACTGTAGCTCAAAGCCTTGATCCATTCTAGTTTGGATTCCTCTTTATTTTCTACAGTTAGATTTATCTGCAATAAAGTATTCTTTCACTATCCACCATCCTGTCAGGTATCCCAAAAACGTGAAGTGAAATATATTGTCCTTCTGGACAAAGTAGCTGAGCACTGTACATTTCTGAGAAGATGCTCGAAAGGCTGTATAAGGTACTTTTCCCAGGAAAAGAAAGAGCAGCGTTTAAGGAAGAAAGGAAGAGTTGTGGAGGGCTCTCTCCCGGCTTCCCTCTGCAGCAAGGTCCCGGAGATGTCACTCACGCTGGTAGAGGGACCTCATGGCGGTAGGTGGCACTGCGAGACTGTTATTGCAGCTGTGAAATTCCCTTCTCAGCGAGACCGTGAGCGCTTGGCAGAGGTGACCTCGCAAAAATGAGTGTCTCCCCTGCACTTCCCTTCGCCAGCACTTGAGGGGTAAATTGGTTTCTTCCTATTCCTCCAGTCTCATACATGTAAGGTTAGGTGAGAAGTAAGACAAGTGGATAACCCAGAACTGCAAGAAGAGCTGGCCCTGGACTTCCAGCTGCCAGTTCAAATTCTGTATGGGTTACTGGGACTTGAGTTTTGAGTTCTGCTTTGGCCAGCTCTGCAACAGAAGTTGGACAAGAACAAGTATGGACAAGTATGTTGAGTATGAGCATTGCAGCCATCCTTTCAATCTCTCAGCTGGCTTTGTGAGGGCTCAGACTAAAAATTAAATAGGTAAGAAATACTCCAAAAGGGTTGTTAGCTTTGCAGGGGCACCAAAACACATGCCCTAAGGAAATCCACATTCCTTCTGCTTGAGTGATCCCTGTCCTGTTGTTCAACAGGACTCCAGCCCCTAATACAAAGGCTATTCCCCATAGAGGCCTCCTGATACAAAGGTTACTTAAAATAGAAGCCCAGAAGGCACCAAAGTGTTGCTATATGTATTCAAAAAGAAAGCTTAGAGTGATTGTCAATGTTATTTTAGCAATAATTGAGAAAAGAAATATTGAGTCTCTGTGCATAGAGAGAGCTTGAAAGTGTGTGTGGCGCTGCTGCTATTAGTCAAATATAGACAAGTGGAATGAGAACTAGAATAATACTTCAAAATGAATAACTACATCAGGCAAAAGTCCAATGATTTCTTTATTAAGGCCTTGATGAGCGCCAAGCAACTTCTCAGCTATACCAAGGAGCTGTACAAAATGTGAATTCCAATATTTTATGAAACACTGGAGGAGGGAGCCCACATTACATGGAAGTGAAGGGGCCTTTATATTTTCTAACTCTTGCCCACAGTTCTTGTTTCCTTGCCAGTTGATTTGGGAGAGATCAGAACACTGAAATGGCAATTATTGTATTTTTCTATCCCTTTTGTATGTACATGCAAAATTACAGAGTGTTTCCATTAAGACCAGCAGTCAATATCAATGATTTTCAACTGTCTTGCCTCCTTCTCTGATCTGAAATAGACTGCAGTCATTAATGTGCTACTGACAGCTGGAGCTGGGTCACAATGAGAGGGACGAGGAAGCAAGACAGTCATAGTAATGACTTTTAACATATGTTGACAGAGATTTAGTGTTGCTTTCTGCACCCTGCTCTTTTCTTGAACTGCTTCTGTTCATCAACCAGAAAAAAGAAAACCACATTATTTTTTCTAATGGCAATATTGAAGTTAGTTTTCATGAGACTCAAACAGTGATGTACTTTACTGAGAGATGGATGAATAGTGTTTCTCTGCTCACTATCAAGTGCAGTAGTTCTGAGTGGGTTTTAGTGGAACAGACGTGTGCTTGATGCCAGCTCTGGTTAAGGGAAGCCCAGGAGGGAGCCTGAGACTGTGGCATGAATGAAGGCTGGGTCCAAGCCTGTCTTCATGTCCTGAGCCATCTGCCACTGACGCACAACAGAAACTCACCTCACAAATTCATTTTCCACAGCTTCTGGTTCATGGGATCCTGGATACAGTAGGATCAGCAGAACCAAACAATTGGGAGCCAAAGCTGCCAGCTGCTACCCTGAGTCTGACTGTCCAGGGCACCTGGGATTGGCTTTGACTTCCCTTGCACTGCAATTTGGAATGGAGTTCTGGGCATGGCAGATACTGCAGTTGTGTTAATAGAAGGCACAGAAGTACTTCCATTGTGTATTTCTTTCATGGTTGTTAAAAGACACTGAGCTATTCCTGGGAGAAATGACAAATCCCTGGTGAGCAACTTTTTTTACTTGCACAGCTGGTAACCAAGAAAAATGCCATTTGGGAGTGCAAGGACAGCTTAAATAGCCTTTCTCATAAAGAAAAGTTTGTCAATCAGGAAAACAAAGCAAAATGTAGAGCACGTCCTAATGGAAAACCATCTCAGGCTCAGATCTGTCTGGTGCCTGGCATTCTGGGTGGTGCAGAGCCAACTATCCTATACCTGATAGCTCTTTTACTTATGTGCTTTGTAAAATTTCCCTGAGGCACCTCTGCAATGAGGAGCAGAGATGAAACCTTACATAGCCAGAGGCAAATCTTGCTGCTAAGTGGATGTCTGGAATGAAAACCTCTCTGTAGCAGTGGGATGGTTTGGAGATTTCTTCTGTGGGTAAATGGTGGTAAGCACTGCTCTTGCTTGAGAGGGTTACGTGGCTTCATGAAGGTGAACACTTGGACATGGTGCAAATGGTGACATCTTATTAGTGATGCTGTGTGTGTCTAAGGTGAAACATGGTGGTGTGTGCAGGGGAGAAACTAACATGATAAAGGGAAGGAGGGAGTCCTGAAAGCAGTTTTGAAAGGGAATGAACATGTTTCCAGCAACTCCAGCAATCTTCAATCAAAAGTTAGAAAAGTGGCTCTTCATTGCTGTGACCAAGTTCAGTCTTGTTTTTAAATTCTCCTGTCCTTCAAAATAACAGGACACACAGCAACTTCACAGTGACCCAGACACAGCTGTCTACTGGCTAAATTGAGGAGATTTTCACACAGGATGGGACCAAAGTTATTTTCTCTTATGTTGCATGGTTGTAAGCAAATATTGACAGTTTTAAGCACCTCTATCAGCTGCTAGTGCTTCAGACTGCTGTCTGCTTGGATGTGGAGGGTAGTACACAGAACAACATGTAGCATTCATGGCCACCTTGGATATTAAATTTCTAACACATTTCAGTAGCCTGGAAATCAATAGGCAGCAGCTGCAGTGGAGCTGGGGGCACTGCAGAGCCCTAAACCCTGCAGATAGTAGGGGAAGTGGCACAGACCTCTGAGTCTTGCCTAAACATTGATGGTTTGGGGCATGAAGTGAGGAAGATGCAAAGCTTCTCTATCTTGCTACACTGTAGTCCTCCCAGCACCATATTGTGAGTTGCTGGGTCACTGGTAGGTAGATGGGAAGAACCTCTGTGGTGGGGCATTGGCAGTAAGTGACAAGGTTATATTTGGGAACAAGGTGGACAGCCAATGTCATGTTGTTGGCAGAAAAGGTGACTGGTGTTTGTGACTTGCTTTAAACAGCATCTCTAAATTAAGAACCCTCAAGGAAAGCAAAACTAAAGCTTCAACACCAGCATCAGCCCAGCAGTCACGTCAGCAAAGACAGGCCTTGTGCCCAGGAGAAGAGACCTGATGACAATGGTGTTGCAGGAGGAGAACCAAGTAGAGAAATCCCTGGTTAGGCTGGCCACAGGCAGCCTCCCTGCTTCAGCACTCAGAGCTGGTTGCACACTTACTTTGTAGGGCTATTGTAGAAGGAAGATGACTTTGGAAGGAGCTGAGGTGTGGGTCTGAACCCATTATTTCTTATGCTGTGATTTCCAAGGAAGGAGGTGAGGAACCAGCTCCTGAGCTGACTCCAAGTATGCCTTTGGGACAGAAACAAGAACTTGAGCTCCCTTCCAGCAGGAACAGAGCACAGAGGTGATCATATCCTCATGGAGCCCATAAATGGGGCTTGTGTCAGTGTAATCCAAATACATTCTCCCTGTCAGTCTAAAGGGTACTCAGCCATTCAGAGAGATGAGTATCACCCAGAAGAGGCAGAATGACAGATTGCTTCCAGCCTTCAGAACCTGGTTGGACATGAGCACTTCTGCAGAAGTCCATAGTATGAATGTATGCCCTGAAGTGCCTGACAAGAAGAAGGCAACAAAACACGTAAACTGTTTGCACTGCCTGAATTCAAGGCAAAAACAGAACCAAGTTGGATTACTAAGTGAAGTTGCTATTGATCAACCTCTGGTGGTAGCAAAGTGAAGATAATCCATCTTAAAATTGCCTTTAACCTTCTACCATGACAGGATTATTTTTAAATTCCATTATCTCAATGCTGCTCACTGCTGTGTATGTGCATGGGGTACACAGCTGTATAAAAGTGAGAGTGTAGCAGTCAGTGAGACAAACCCATTGTGACGCTGTGCTGTGACAGAGATTGATGCTCTGTATCCCCACTACCATTCCATGTGCCTGAAAGGTGAAAGTAGAGACTGGTTCTGCATTAAAGCAGCCATGTGCTATTTACATATCACAGTGGGATGGAAATAAATTTCCCATCGTCCCCTGCCTGCTCCATGTACAGCTGTAAGGATACAGGGCGCACTGCTTCAACACTCAGCAAGTATCCTAGCCTTGGTAGAGAAAGAAAATTTATCTTTTACTTAATTAAGTCTAGGAGTGGGAGTGAGAAAGGAAAAGATTATTCTAGACACCTAAACAGATTTCCTTTGTGTAGGATTACATAGGTCAAAGTAATTTCTAGCTTGATCTTAACTATTGAATGCTGCTTGGCAGTAGCACTAGGTCAATATGGGGGGGGGGAGCCTACAGTCCTCTCTGTTCCCCCAGAGGGTTTCATCATTCCTCCAGATCACTGTTGAAATAATGCAGCCTTGAGGGTGCCACCTCACTAGTGGTACATCTTCACTAAGCTGCTGGGAATTGTGGGCGGATAGAACACCACTCCTAAGGATCTCCCAAGTGCCTGATCGTCACAGATTCAGAAATGGCAAGAGAGAAGGTTTTAAGTCACTTGGTTTGGGGCTGAAAGTGAAGATTGACTCACTTCACTGACTTTCCTTGTTGCAAGGCGTCAGCGTATTGTCCTTGTGAGATGATGAAATGAGTGACCCTCAAAGTGAGGGGACACATGACAGGGGAATTTGCTGCAGCTGTCTGGAGGCAAAGAGTTCAAGGACAAAATGGAAGCTAAAAAGCATCAACATTCTTCCTTAACCCCTGCAGGAAAATGGGATTTTTACATGGGAGTCTCCTCTTGCCACACATGTGGTATCACTGTCTGCTCACCACCCTGTGCATGCAGCACGCAGGAGAGGTGGGATTCATTCCATTTGCAAATCCTGTTTTGTTTGCAGGCATGTGACAGGCCTGAACCTTTGCTCAGTAGCCAGCTCTGGAGACTGGAAAACTTGGTGCTTTTTTTTTTTTTTTTTTTCTTCTTCCAGCTATAGTGGTATTTAAAGCACAGTGGAGCTGACTCTCCCCTTTTATGTGCCACAGAAAGCTTCTGTGAATTAGGGGCAGAGCTTGAAGCTACCCAGGACTGTAGAGACCATGTTCTCTACAACCCATTAAGAGCAAACCTGTAATTCAAGACCTCCCATTGTTCTTCCAGCCCTAGAGAGACACCTCAACACACATGCAAGGAACACTTGGTTTTTGTTCTGAGCAATGCTGCTCATTTAGGCTGCACACTCTGCAGGGCAGAGACCTTTCCTTTTGCCCACGTTAGGAGCAGCTGGGACTTTAGTCTTGTTGTACTCTGTGTTCCTCAGTGGGGCAAGGACCACCAGCTGCTGAAAGAGCCAATGTGCAGGGCACGGTAAAGTCCTCAGTTATCAAACCAGGTCACCTTGTCCTAGGGCGCATGGCCGAAGAGGAATCTCTGCCTCACAAATTTGGTTTGACAACCATTTCTGCAGGATGGGGGAGGACAGCAGTGCCTTCTACAGTTGTGGCAGTATCCATTTTAGGCACCACCATCACAGTGGTGCCTAAAATCCTGAAGCTGGACATTTCAATTAGATCATTAAAAGGATTAGACATTGCTCAGGGACATGGCTATTCACTTCTGAAGTCTTCTGTGGGCTTCCTGCTTCTTGACATATCCCTCCACGACTTCCCTCCAAAGATGTACCATAGCACCTGTCTTACATTGATTCTGCTTATGAATTCCCTACTGGTACTCTTAGGTATGTTTCATTTTCTCTAACACAGTTTCCCATGTGAGTACTGAAGTTAGTGCTTGAGAAAATCTTACACAGTAGCTTTGGCTCTTTGTACAATAATGGATATGTCAAACTCAATTCTTAAGAGCCCTGAGCTGCTTTTTCAGCGAGTAATGTGCTTGCTATTTTCACATTTAATTATTTCTGTGGTACCAGTGTCCTTTAAAAAGTAGTACTGCTGTAGCCACGACAGTCTAAAGACACTTCAGGGAAAGAGTCTTTTGTGAGATCAACCAGTGTAAATGGTAAAAACAGATGAGCTTTTAGGTACAAAAAGTGTCAATTTAACCTTACTTTTAAGAGTCCCTTCCTGTATGTTTATTTCAGATTCTCATTACTTTTCCTGAGAGCAACATTAGATCAATAACCATCACTTTTCTGGGAATCCTTTTCTAATGCCTAGAATCTGGATATCATAATGCAATTATAAAATACAGTTGAGGAAATCAAGGCACAGAAAGGGCAGGTGATTTGCTTGTGTGGGTGGTTGCGTTAGTCATAGAACTCAACAGCGCTTGTCTCCGTGTGCTGCGTTTTAACTATTGAAGAAGCATAATTTCTTTTCCCCAGGATGCATCCTACCTTCAGATTAATCCTTCTCGAAAGAGCCTCTGAGTCTTGCTATCAGAATATTTGGGGCATATCACAAACTTTCTTTAAATTAGCATGATGTGCCCTCATCCAATCCAGCTGTGGAATTCTGATTTGTTGTGAGTCCCAAACGTACAAGGAAATTGCAGGGAAGGGGTGGTGGTGGAGGGGGTGTTGTGTTTTCCTCCAAGGAACGAGCTGTGCAAATGTGCTGTATTTAGCACAAGGAATGGAGCTCTTTAAGAAGTTGTAGCTGGGTGGGGAGTCAATCCCTTCTTATGTTTCTAGCCTGAAGGTAAATGTGGGCAAAAATACATCTTCATGTCTGTGAATTTTTCTGTGCTGCTAGTGGGGTACAGCAGGCCGAAGCTATAGCTGTGCTCCTGCTGCCGATAGACCTCAGGAAATCTCTCTTAGAAGTGATTGCTCCAGCTGGCTGGAATAAGCCTTCAGGTGCCATCACTCCAATCACTGTCCTTTAAACTGATGCGTAACTCTGGTTAGAAACATGGAAGGGAATCAGCCTGTACAGTGCTGCTCTCTGCTGTGATGGGAATGTCTCATGCAGTCCTAGGGCATTGTATAGTGCTGTCTGCCCTCTGCAGTGTTGCAAACTCTTATGTTTAAATGAAGAGGGCTGTCTGTTCTCATGGCTTTATGATTATCCCAGCTTAACTCACTGGGAAAGCATGCTACAATAGTAACTCCAAAAGATCATCTGAAGCCCGGCTCCCACAGTGGTCTTTAAGAACTTGGTGAGGAGAGGGGGAAAGCTAATTTAACTGTAGGTCTTTAACTCAAGTACCTCAGTTAGGATCCTCATCCCCCAGACTGCCTCAAAGTCGTGGGTTTCTGCTTTTATCTCTTTCTGCAGAAACTGATTTTCTCCCTTTCTCCCTTTCAGAGCTTTAGCAGGTTGTTTAAAAAAGATTCACAAGTACCTTAAAGTGTTGAGCCACTCCCATTTTCACCAGGCGGTGAAGAGGTTTCCAGACTCCTGCTGCCCAGCTTGGCATGTGCCATGCCACACGTGGCTGGCAGCTCCCGAAATGGCAAATGCTTCTCAAACGTGAGCAGAGCACAGAGCGTGAAGCTGCTGCCCCTTGGCAGGGTGCTAGGCTGTCCTACAACAACTGCTTTTCACAGAGGTAGAGACGGAAAAGCTGAACTGGAAAGCCAAAGTCCGTATGGATGCATATAGATGGATGCATTCTCTTGCTATTACAGCTGCCCTATTCTGCCTGAGTGGTGTGAGACATCAGCCTTCTGAAACTGGAATTAGCTCATGCTATCCCAAGGAGGGCTTGGTCCCTAATATTTTAGATTATAGCAGATGTTGCACATAATCTAATCACTCTCACAAAGGCAGCCAGAGATGCAGAATGAGACCGACCAGACAGGTAATAAAAGAAAAAGCCTCATGAAGAACAAAAAAGCTGCTAGTGGTTGCAGAGATATGTTGCCCCCCGGAAATTAAAAACATGAATGCCCTGGCATATGCAATAAACATCTCCTTTGTGTCCATGTAAAAGTGCTGAAACCTCTGGAATATAAGAAAATTGAAGAGATGCTCTTAAGTTTTCCCCATATACTTCAGCTGCTTTCAAGTGGTGGTGAAGAAGATGAAGTAGATCAGCCTGGCTTCTGTGCAACTTTATTTGCCAGTGAATCCAACTTCAGAATAAACACACGCGTCAATGCACGCACCTGTGTGGGGCTGCCAGGCAGCTGCCGCTCGGTGAAGGGAAGAGGCGCCAGGCTACGGCTGTAAAGAGAATGTAGAATGGGAACAGTGCTCTCCGTATCTTTCCCGGGCATGTATCTGTCCGACGTCAGCCGGCGATTTGGGACCCGCAGCACGCCGGTGTGGGTCGGAGTCCGGCGCCTGTTCGCAGGCGGGGCCCATCCTGCCTACGCAGACGCCCCCCCAGGGGAAAAATATACAATATATACATATTGACACAATTTTTTCTCCCCGCTTCGCCGAGTTTGCCGCTCCCCGCCCTCCGCGGCGGGGGGAGCGCACCTGCGCGGCGGGCGGCCCGGGGCTGTGCGCAGGCGGGGGCGGGCAGCGCTCCCCCGCCCGGCCCCGGCCCCGCCGCCGCCGCCGCATGCACCGCCCGGCCATAAAGCGCCGGGGAGCCCGGCCGCGCTCGGCAGCGGCTGCCGCTCCCGCCGGCCCCCCCGGGCCCCTCCAGCCGTGCCGCTGCCCCGGGGGGCGGCAGCGCTGCCCCTGCCGCGATGCCGGGCTGGAGGAAGAGCCTCGCCTTGTGCCTGCAGCGGATGCAAGAGGACGGTGAGCGCGGCAGGGGGAGAGGAGAGCTGGAGGTGCTCGGAATTTCCCTCCGTCTCCCCTTTTCCGTTATTCTCTGGGGTGGTGGTGGTGATGTGTGTCCCTCTGGGAGGGGGACGATGCTCTGCTGGCATGGAGCTCCGTGGATGAAGGGAGTGGAGGGGGGATGCTCTTCGTGCCGGTAAACTTTGCCGCAGCAAATCTTCCCTTCTGTCCCCGGGCTTGCTTGGTTTCTGCTTTCGTTTTTTTTTTCTTCTTCAAGTGGTGGGGGCAAACCTGAGCGAGAGGTGGCTGCGCGGTCCTTTTTGGATATTTAGAGGGGGTTGCAGTATCTGAGCCCCAACTTTCTAAAGCTACTGGTGATGCTGATTTCAGCTGGTAATTTTTCCCAGTGCCAGCTCCACCTGGGGATTAAAGGGTTTGCAAATTGCACAGGGGACGTGTCACGGTAATCTGATTCCTATTGTGCCGCTTACTGTTGCTCACAGTGACTGTGAATTATTTTGTTTACATGCTCAAGAGTGTGATGTTAACTAAATGCTGGACCTGCGGCTCATAAAAGTCGTGCGAAGACATCCACAAGGTGGCACAGCATAAGGGAGGTTTAAACGTTGCACTCCGGCTCCTGCGTTTGTAGATGAACGGGCATGAGAGTGGTGGGGAAAGTTTATGTCTCTGAAATGAAGTGTATTGCTCCTGTGCTCTCATGGGACTCAGGTGGAGGAACTGATCCGGGATGGGCAGAAATAAGTTGGAATGTGTGTTTTACGAACCTCTACTGCTTTGGTGCAAAGTAGCTAATGGCAGGTTTTTCCTTTGCACCCCTTCCACGACTAACTCTCTAGATTGTTCCCTGGTAAACAGATTT
This sequence comes from Acanthiza pusilla, assembly GCA_036630365.1. Lineage (NCBI taxonomy): Eukaryota > Metazoa > Chordata > Aves > Passeriformes > Acanthizidae > Acanthiza > Acanthiza pusilla. Next base: position 9,606,362 of record JAXCHO010000001.1, read on the forward strand.
AACAAATACGTGAAGTGGCACTGTTGCAGCATTTGGTGTGAGTAATGTGAGAATTGTGGAATTCTCTGAACCTGCTGCTTAATAAGCACAGGGAGATATTGTGCTGTTAGATCTCCTGTGAGGTGTTAGGACAGAGTCATTAAGCTGCTGTGCCTTTCTGATGCTGCTTCCCTGCTCCCACTGCTTTGGGAGAACACCATTTATTTCTGCTGCTGGATTGCTCTAGGACTATGGCTTTCCCTTGGAGCCTCCATCCGCCTGAGATAGAGCTGTTAAAAATCTTGTCCTGTAGAAGAGTCAGTTAATCCCCTGCTTGACACACTGAGACCTGTTGGCATGAATTCAGCCCTGTTATGGTGCAGTGCTTTGTAACGTTGCCTTGCTGCAGCTGGCACGGATGCTCTTGCACTGTTGGATCAGGGGTGGCTTTGGGAGCTTTATTAAACGTTCACAGCAGGAACTTCTTGATGTACAGCTGTACTGGGTTAGTGTGTTTGCTGGGTTACTTTCTCTGTGACTTCATATGTGTGCGTAGTGGCTCCTGTCTCTGGCTCTTCATAATGCCTTTCCTCCTCATCTCCCTTCCCTCTGACTTCAGTCCCAGCACTGCAGTGAGTCTGTGGCTGGTGTGCATCCCTTTGAGTACATTTTATTTATTTCCATGGGTGGCTCAAAGAGTAGTCTGTCTTAGGAAGGTGCCATTTAATCACAGAATGGTTTATCTGGCAGGATAAATCTGGCAGGCTTGAGCTGATATGTTGTGTAGAGGAGGATTAGCTGACCTTGTAGGGAACTTCTTTCCCTTTTCCTCAAGGCAGCCGGTTTGATGGTTGTGTTACAGCATATAACTCTGCAGGGGCAGCAGAGGAAGTATTTGGTAATGTTTTTGTAGCACTGCAGTGTTAACAGGTATGGTAGAGAAGGTTTTGCATCATGATGTGTCTCTGTCTGTGGCAGGAGGATTGGAACGAGATGATCTTTAAGGTTCTTTCCAAACAGAACCATTTTGTAACAACACTGCAAGAAATTTCTGCTCTGTTCAGATTTTGATTTTGCAAACCAGCCTTCAACTAGTCTATGCAGAAATACTGACTTCTGGTTTTCTTTATTCAGAGCAAGTTATGTTTGCCTTCTTGGCATATCCATGTCTATGCAGATGTGATAGGTTTGGGGTTTATTTTTTATACCTAGGCTGGGGAGCTTTTTTTGCCAGGCATGTGTGCTCTGGCCCATCAAGATGTTCACTTCCTCTGAGGACCACAGTACTTGAGCTTTCAAAGGAGATGTCCTGATGTTCAGCAGGAGCACAATTGTAATTAGAAGAGTGTTGTATTTTGGTTACTGAATATTAATGTGATGAGCACCTCTTGCAATTTGCAGCCATTCAGAGCTGGATTGGAAGCTTCATTAATCACAGTTGGTAGAAAAGGTCAGCCATGATAAGTCACATAGGGAAATGCAAGATATCCAAGAACTGTGCTGAAGTATGATTGCCATTTCAAAATACCACCCACAGCGAGTCTTTTCATGCATGTTTTGCCTTAAAATTTCTGTCTTCTGAAAGATGGGAGTGACTTCTGGCCAGTGTGCAGAAATGCTTCATTATGTAATGTGTTGGTTTTCTCCACCACAGAGAGACTTGTACATGGGATGCGCTACTCCTTATTCTCTTTCATGCAGGGAAAAATGAATTGATGCCAACGACTTGGCAATTTTTGGTGGAAAATGTGTTCCCTCCAGCCTATACTGATAACAGCTCTGTTACCCCAAAATCATGGGGTCAGTCAGCTCCTCCCTGCATTCCTGTGGGGTTGTCTCAGACCTGGAAGCTGAGGTTAAAGCATGTGGCCTGGCACTTCTGTCCATTACTGTGAGTGCAGAGCTGTGTGGCCAGACCTAGTGCTGATTTATCTCCCCGATAACTCTCATCTTCTTTTGAGGCAGTGATGAGAAGTAGTTGGCCATGTCAGACCTTTTCCCATCCCAATTTTCCCCCTGCCTCATGCTGCTGTCCTTTATGTGAGGACTGAAGGATTTGAACTGTATTCTTGCTGCTGTAAGGTTTTCATTTAGCAGAAGCAGAAAAGGCCAATTTCTGCTTTGGGAGTAAGAATGTATGTGGGTAGGTGGGAAAGTCTCTGTGTTTTTGGCACATCTGAGTGGATGTGGAAACTGTATGTCTAGAAAGGATAAACTGAATCTGCAGCCTGAGCAGTGGAGGTCCTTTTATCCAATCTGATGAAACTCGGTGTTATTTAGATGCATAGGACTTGTATAAGATGGGTCACAGTTGTGGGCAGGCACCCTTTGCTAAGGGGGAGGTAATACAGAGTTTGGGTGTAAATTTAGGTTGTTGATACAATTCCCCTTCCTCCCCCAGATGGCTTTCTTGAGTAAAAGCAGAAAATTTGACTCTCACCTTTAAAACTCCAGTATGATTCCTTATAAAAATAAAAACCAAAACCACACCTTATGAAAGACTGAGGTAATAGGATTATAAAATGGGACGTGAGTTATCCAATCCTTGCTTGAATCATGGGGCATCTGGAAAGGAGGGGAAGGGGAAAGGGACAACTCAGACCTGTTTCAAGAAGTGACAATATAGCAAGATTGTGTTGCTGCTGTTTCCTTTTTTTCCTTGTATACAGCTCTGTGCTGGTTACCTTGGAAACAGCTGTAGGAACATATAGGGGCATTTTGCTGGTGTGCAGCCATGGGCAGAGGTGTCCTGTGGTGCATGGAAAGGAAAATCCTTCATGGTGCAGGCTGATTTGCAGGACGAGGGCAACAAAGTAAAAACCCGTTTGCAAGATCTCACTTTCTTGGCTGCCCTGTCTTGCTGCAGGTACAGTTTGGCAGGAGTGGGACCCTGGGGAAAATTTAGCAGGGGGGTGGATTCTCATGGTTTTGGCAGAGCTATTTAAATTTTTATAATAGGAAGGTAAAAATATCACAACAGTCTGTTTTGAGGAGGCTAAAACAGCCGGGCTATATCATCAGCTATTCATTTAGTCCTCAGAACAATGTACTGGGATGCTTTGCTCCATAGCTGTGAAACTATGTCTATGACGTGAAATGGGATTCTTCTTTACTTATTCACATGCATCAGGGAGAAACATCCCACTAAGATATAAATTTGCTGTTTTTGCATGATTAGCAGAAAATTAGATCTTTCATTGAGTTCCATGTTGTTTGTGATATGCATGTAATGTGTAGAATAACTAAAATAGAGTAACTGTTAAAAATAATGTGAATTGTCTTTTGTTCACTTACCCGTAAACATTTTGATCTTGCAAATGGTATGGTGTGCATAACTTTAAATCAGTTGAACTATTCTGCTGCTTAAGATATAGTGTTTTTTCTTGTGCTTGCCATATCAGAAAAAATTCAGTCATTTGGAAAGACATTTTTTGTTTCTATCAGGTTGTCTTAGGACCATCTTTCAGTGCCAAGTTGAGTCTGTTCAGTTTTAATACATCGCCTTACAGAGTCCTTTTGTCCAAACCTACAATGACATGATATATTATACTGGCACTTAATTTTCAGTAATGAAATTTGTCTGCTTAGCTGTCACTTTAGTAGTGTGCAGCTGAAATGTTACAGCTGAAGGGCTGTTACATCTGTCCACTGCATGTGGTGTATTAATGTATTTCTGCATGTGCTACTCTTGCTTTACAGTGCGTCCAGCCTTTGTCAGAGATGAAGACTTGCTTGCACAGAGCTCAGGAATTTATGGGCTGCTGTTTGTTGGTAATACTCATTATACAGGCCAGTGCTTTTAAACAAAATGTAAAAATAGAGGTTCTGACCCTCCAGTGAAGTGTGATGGGGAATTAGGATTGCCTGAAGGCTATGTTGGTAATGCTTAAGGGATAATGCTCACTTATCAAATGATGGAACAGCCAGAGCAAATCCTGCTAGACTTTGATGGAGTCTTTTTTCGCTCATTAATATGGTGATGTGGATTTGGCACCCATTGAGTGAGTAATAGCTGCACCCAAGCACTGTGCTCGCTGCTCCCCTCCTTGCTGGCTGTCACACTGTCACACTGCACTGAGGTTGGGCTGCTGCTTTTGATCCTGTACTTCAGCTCTGATCAAGAAGTCCCGCACAACTGGGGGATGAAGCCACAGGGATTTTATGGATGGAAAGGACTTCAGAACCTCATTGTAATTTGATTAAAGACAGAGATTGATCATTATTTTGCTTTTTGAAAAGATCTGTCAGATTTTACAACCTGCATGTGATTCCATATCTGCAAAGTTTGGCCATTTGAAACTGTATGGACATTGTGGCTTCTGCTCTCTTGTTTATGCTATTACTCTGTGGGGCTTTTTGTGAAAGAGTTTTATTAGCAATATTGAGTGATGATGCTCAGTGCTGACGAAAGCATTAGCTGCAGTGGTTTGGCATGCTTTTCCTTTAGGGCTGCCAAGGTTGGAAAATGGGGGGGGTGGGGGGGAAGGGAACCTTTCACAATGCTGAAGACCTTGATGGAAACCATGAATTGAGGTAGCCAGGAAAATTTCGGAGTGAGAAGAAGTGCCAGGTCAGTCTGGAATCAGGCCATGTTTGATGTTCTCCAGACCTGTTGGTGTTTGTATGGGCTCATGCCAAGTGTAGTGGAAAAACACGTGGGCAATTCCCAAGAAACGGATGTGATCTTTGAAACTGTTCCAGTCTTGAGCTGTGATTACAGCTGCTGACCCATGGATCTTCTGATGCTCTGGGCTGCACTGAGAGGAAGATTGCTCAGGTTAAACCAAGGTGTGTGGCCAGTCTGAGGGGAATGATTTGCTCTGCCTTTTTAAAATTTCTCATTATCTTGTCTAAGTAGACACAAGTGCCAGAGCTGCTTAGTCATAGGTAAAGGAAGGCTGTCCACCAGGGCATGAGCTCTATGCTGGGTTCTCTTTCTATGGTTAAGACTGTGTAGGCCTTCCTACGAGTATCCTAATTTACTGGGTATTTTGTTAATTGTTAGACTTCATTATAATGGAATGAAAGTACTTATTGTGTAAATGAAGTGGATTTAGAGGTGTAAATATAGTAGAATAATTACAGGGGTAGAGCTCTATTGAAATTGCCTTTTTGTAGACAAGTCCCAAGACCGTGAATTAGGCATTTTTGGAGCACTGCATCACATAAATTGAACCATTTCTTTTAGAAGCCAGACCTAACCCTCGAAATTCAGAGCAGTGATCTGTCCCCAGAAGGCTTATGTAATGTCTAGAGCAAGGTGAAAACTTTTTTCCCGTGATGGTCTCTTTTCCCAGAGAGGCCACGCCTCCTTTTCCAGTGAATGTTGGTGATGATCTGCTGTATATGGGAACTGCTCCTGCATTCATGTCTTGGGCCAAAGGCAGTTACAATCTAAATGTCTGTTTATGTTCCTGAAATGAGTGTAGCTACTGTGCACTGACACTGGTGTAACTGGGTTTGGAATATGGGCAGTGTTAGATCGAGAAAATAGGTCCCATGCTGATAGTCTCTGTTGGAAATGGCAGCATCTCTTCTGTAGTGCTTGGCCTGGGTGAACCACTCAGTGGAATGGAACATTCCCTCTAGGAAAGGTCTGCATTTTGTCCAGTTATACTTGGTCTTGCTGTGGTCTCTGTCCATTGAGAGAAAAATGTAATGAAGCTTTCAATTTAAAATTCAAGTAGAATTTATTTTTTCGGTCCTCTTGTTTTGCCAAGAGAATGAAATACCTTTTTTATTTTACTCCAATTTTTCCTCCCCCTCTTTGTCTTTGGAAAATGAAGGAATTCTAATAAGATTGTAAAATTTATTTGTTTTAGCAATTATGGTGATTTCCCTGACTCTCCCCCTCATTAATGTTAGATGAACTTGGCATCTAGTAATTACTGGCTTTCACTTTTCAGCCAAAACTATTTTCTGGCTCCAGCAAAATTTGCTGATTTCACTGATAGCATTGGAAGAGCTGCTTTCCACTGGGAAATTAGTTCAAACATTTTCCTCTGACAGCTTCAGGTGTTTGGCATCAAGACCACTCTGCATTTAAGGAGAAGGGGGTTATCATGGTATTTGAGCTCAAGGAAATGCAGTGCAGTAGAATGGGGTTAGATCCATGTCTTATCTGTGTTAAGTAGTGGTGTCAGTGACCCTGGCGGCTAAGCTGCTGTGTCTTGACAAGTAGAAACCTCTTGCTGAGGCCGCAAAATAAAGTCAATGCTACATTCTTCAAGTTGTCTGTGAAGTAACACACCTTTTTGCTTAACAACTTAATTTCCACTGTGAACAAAGCACTACAGAGCTTTTGTTTTAGCAATTGTATTAACCTTGGCTGCTGCATTGTTGCCAGTCAGAGGCTTTTCAGGGTATTTGTTTGGATTATAGGTGTTGTTGCCTTTTCTTGTACATGTGATACTGTTAGTCGTCCTGGTGACACTTCATTCATCTGTACAAAGAAACAAAGGTCCCAGCTCACATTTGAGTATTGCCTCATACAGCCCAAGAGGGCAGCTGCCATTTACATCAAGCCTGAGAGATCTCACTTGGGTCCCATGGGATGGAGCTGAGATTAGCCTCTGGATTTTTTCTTCTGTCATTCATTTATTAAAAAAAAATCAAATTTCTTTCCTCTCTATTTTCAAGGTAACACTGAGTTGAAGGTACAGAGTGTGCGCACAAAGGGTTCCAGTCTTTGGTCCCAGTTTGATGAGAGCAGTCACCACAGAGGCAGGGTGTAGACTCAGAGGTGGGGGTGGAGGGCTTGTCTTCATTTGCATCCCCTTGCAGCAGAGGCCTTGAAGATTTAGCAAAAAATGAGATGCAAAGAAACAAGGAGAAAAATAAGATAATAAGGCAAACTGTCAGGCAGTGTGACAGTTTTGCAGAAATTAGTGATGCTAAGTTGTTTTCTTCTTACTTGCTACCAATGTGCTTTTCTGGTGCATGTTCAGTTTTTCTGTGTGTGTGTTCAGGAAATGATGTTTCCAGGAGTGGGGGCTCCCTCATTAAAACTATCTTGCCCAGATCCATAGCTTTTGATTACTGGAAGTCAGGGGAAATTCCCTGGGGCTGTCAGAGTGGGATGAATTTAGTGAAGAGCTGGGAGGATGTGTTAGTATTCATAGCAGCTTGTCTCAGGGCTATGTGTTAATCCTGAACAGAGGGCACTGTTGGGAAGGAATATTTTGTTTCTAGATTAAATGTTCTTTTGTTTTCTTTCATCTTGGAATAGGAGGCAGTCAATCTCCTTATTGTACATGTAGTCATGTCTGCAAAAACACCCTCACAAACTTCCCTTTTGTGGTTAGAGGGCAGATGGATTTGTGTGAGGTGGGGTGGTGCTGCCTTGGTCTTCTTCCCTGTTGGGAGCATCATCTTTTCAACCTTCTTCCATTTCTGGTTCTCCCCTTCAAGTTGTGGAGGTTCCTTCTCAGCTGGAAGGTAGCTGCAGGTAAAATGCTTGGGCTCTGTCCCCACAGGGAGGCTGAGGCTGGTGTGCTGCCTTCAAGTTGTTTCAAACGAAAGCAAAGCTCAGGCACGCTGCAAATCCCATGGCAGGCATTTAGTTGACATATTGATGCTGTGAACATGCTCCAAATTACTGGCCATGCTTTGCTGCTCCAGAATCTTTCAGGGACTTTGTGTCATTTGCATCCTATCCAAACACCTTGTGCAGTAGCACCTGGCTGCATGAAATAGCTGCCATTGTTCCCAACAGACCAGGCTGTAGCCCAGTGGTAGCTGCAGCAATTCCAGTGTGGTTGGCACTTACTAATGAGTTGGTTGGTATTGGGGATTGAGCCCCAGGCCCTTTTGGTTCTGTGCCTGTGTTCCTGACCGAGTGGAGGGCTTGCAGCAAAATAATTTTATCATTTGTTTTCTCAGAGTGATGCGGTATTTTCTCTGCCATTTGAGATTAGTGGGACTGAGGGGTTCTGTGCCACTCAGAGAACCAGTCTGAAAACCTCTGCATGCCACAGTCTTTGCGTCTGCAGAACATGGATAATAACTACACTTTAAAAGGTTTTGATGCTCAGATCAAAATGGATATGGAAGTGCAGTTATTAAGTGGAAGTTCATGGCTGTCTTTCTCTGCTTAGTATCTTCATATTCATAATTATGCCAATTGTGCCAAATATTTGGAAAAAAAAGAGGTAGAAAATGTCTTTCTGGCACAGGGTTGCAAATCTATTGCACCATAGAGCTGAGAAGAACAAGTGGATAAAAATTTCCCTCTATAGCAATGAACTGTGCTGTGAGTTTACCAGCTATCTAATCTAGTTTCCATCCGATACACCAAGTGATAATCCTCTAGCAAATTAGGTGCTGTTAGCAGCATTTCTGTCAGCCTGGGTCTGGCTGCACATCTAGGCAACCTGCCTTTGAGGAATTTCAAAATTTGCCCTAGTCAGTCATGCTGCTTTCTCAGCCTCTGGAGACTGCATTTCACGTGTAACAAAAAGCTGAACTGTCTGTCTTGCTTCTTTAATTGTATTTATTCCGCTTTTCCTCCACCCACCACCTGCCAAGTCTGTTTGGCCATGTCTAGGGATGGCTCCTGGGTTGTTTTCTGGGAATAGCCATTGTAATTGGCTTTTTGGCATATCCTGTCCTACTTTAATATAATTCCTTTGCCGTTACTGTGCTTACATAGGGACTTGTTAGTAAATGGGTGGGGGATCAGAAAGCAAAACGTGTGCAAACCAGGCTGGGATGCTGGTTTCTCTCGGGCTTGCTGTAAGGTGAGGCTTGCTGCTGTAGGGTGTCCTTGCCTGGGGATGGCTGTGCAGCACCGTTTGCCTCCTGCTCCCAGAGCCAGGCTTGCTCCGTGGTGAGCCCCGTGCTGCTCTGGCAGCTGGCACTCCCCTGCTCTTTGGGGCTGCCTCTTGCCAAGGGTCACGTACTGCCTGGAGAGATTCAGTGACAGGCAGCACTGCAGTGAATGCCATCCAGTTGCTGTCTCTGAATAATTAAGAGGGAGAGTGTGGCTTTTGGCCAGGGAGCATTGCCCTCTGCCACCCATCTGCTTCCCCCACTGTTGCTTGGAGCAGCTGCTTGTCTCCAGGGGCTTCTGGGCAGGGCATGGGGGTGCGGATTCCTGACTTCATTGCCTTGCTAGTGACATACTCAGTGAGCTTTAAGCCCTTGGAGTGCCATTTTTCCGTGCTTCTCTTTTGTGCAAATTGATGTTTAATTGCAAGCTACAGCGGTGGTGCTTGGCTTCGATGCAGTGGTGGAGAGCACAGAGGTGGGAGTAAGGGACAGGAACTGGAGGAGTACAGGGTGAGTGGGCTTGTTTCACTGTTATCTCCCTCTGCAGCTATGAGCTCCTTACGGAAATCCAGCTCCTGCACAGCTGGCTGTAGGCTGGAGGTGCTGCTCAGCAGTGTGCAGGGAGAGCAGCCTTGAATTGTGCTGCTGGCAGATCCCTCATTCTCTGGTCTTGGTGTGATGGGCATGCTGGCAGAGCCCCCATGGAGGAGGGGGAGGCCTGTTCAGCACTGTGTAAAGCAAAACCACTGACAAAGCAGCCCTTGCATTGGAGGAGCAGGTGATGATGGCAGCCTCTGCAGTTTCAAAACAGCTGAGGAATTCCCTGTGTATATAACCATGTGCAGGTTTTTTTAACATCACTCTAACTCTAGGGTGAATTGCCTCTAGAGGCTTTTCATAGCATCTGGGTGTAGTAGGGTACTGTAATATTTTTATTAGCTGTACAGGAGGGTGGTCCAGCATTTGACCAGTTGAACTTGAACACCAAGTAAGTGAAAGCCAGCAATACACCCCTAAAGTTGTGACAGCTTTTCAAACTCATCTCTGGGCAATGTACCCACTGCAAACTCTTCCCCATCTACAGCTTTTCTCGTTCAGAGTTTGCTACTGAAGCCCAGCAAATTTCCTGTGATGAATCACTGCTCTGAGCCAATGTGACAGTCGGTGTGTGACTCCTGTTTCCTATCTACCTGTCACCTCCTCAGCCTGCCACTACCCAGCTGGGTGGGTTAGCCACTCGCAAGCTGTTTAACTCATTTTGACACAATGAGTTAGTCAGGCTCACAAGTCAGAGCTGAAATAGACCTTATCAGACAATACACAAACTTTGATCTCTGCTGTGGGAGTATTGCCCCCGGTGTTTTGGGGAACATTATGTGCGTAAAGGAGCAGAGGTCCATCAAGAGCTGTTTTTTTAAACTAAGTTTCTTTGTGCATAGAAATTTGAAGTTGAATGAAAACCAGTATTTTGGGGATAAACTAGGAATGAAAACTAATTTATGCAGCTAAGTAAGCAAGAGGATGGAGGTATACTGTGCCATGACTAGATGGATATATTAGGAAGTGCAGCTCTCCTCTAGTGTATAATATTCCCGCTTCACTGCAAGAGAAGTCAGACACATATCTCCCCATCCTCCACAAAAAAATCATTATGGAAAGGCATTCTCTTTCCAGGAGGTCGTTGCTTCTGACCAAGCGAGTAAGTCCATCTTCTTGGCTGACTGTGATGACCCAGTGTTGGAAGGGACCTCTGGGGTCTACTTTCCCTGCAAGTGAGACGTTAAAACACCAATCATCCAGGATAATGCTGTTTCAGGAGCTCATTGATTTTTAGTGGAGGGAAGTGAGTTAAAATGATTAGTCATTGACCTATTCGAAAATGAACAACCTCCTCAGTGCCATTAGGAGCTGGTAATAGATCATCCTGGACAAGAGCTGGTAAAAGGGGATTAAGGGGTCTCCTTGTGCCTGCTGTTGCTCTACATTGTGTGTGGCTACTCTTTCACTCAATTTTTTTTTTTACGGGTAAAGAAGCAGCCCACCATGTATATAAAAAGCCAACAACTTCTTGTGAATGTAATTGAAATTTAAGCCTAATCCTTATTATTCCAGCTGTAATTGTTACAGATGAGGAAAGGGTGTCACACCCTTGCTGAGATGTGGCAGTGGTGGATAGTGCAGTTGGAGCTGGTGTAAAGCACCCCTTCCATGTGAGATCCCTTTGTATGAGGATATCTGAATTAAACTGCAGGGAATTTACCTGCAAGATTTCTTCTTGCAAACGTGTGCCTGACCTCTTTGATCCCCCCTGCCCAGGCTGAGGGGCTGCTTGCTTGTTCTGGGCTTTAGGTAGCCACTGGAGGTGTGGAGAACTGAGGTCTGGCCTCCTTTGTAAAATACTCTGGGGCTCTTCTTTGTGAGAGATGATGAACAGATGTAAAATTTTAATTTTAAAATTGAATAATACCGTAATGGGTTTTTTTGCTTCTTGCATTGTAGGCCAACATGGTTACTTGCTTTCTCACTATTAACATGCCAGTCCCCACTTGATCACTTCTTTTCTATCTCTGGTACCTGCACAGGGCTTTGGGATAATGAAGTGGAAGTCTGGTCCTGAAATATCTTCTCTGTTTTGTGCCAAGTCTTGACTTGGGGAGTTCAGTCAGTGTTGTGTGCAGATATGATCAATAAAGCTGCTAGTGATGTACTTTGCTATTAAGTCTTAGTTCATTGATTTAAGGAGTTACCAGGAACCAGGGGAATAACATGGTTAATTAAGTTAATTGGATTGTAAGGTCCACAGGGATAGTGCCTGTCTTTGTGTTCTCTGAAGCACCTTGGACACCTCTGATCACTATAAAATAATGACTTTTTCTTTCCTCACACTGGCAGTTTGAACTATTTAGTTGTTTTAAAACTATTTGCATTTCAAGGCAGCAAATTTCTACATGGACCGTGGAGTTATGGCTTTGTAGGCATTGGCTGTAGAGATCCACATAGAAATGGAGAAGGAGACTTTTAACAGAATTTAGCTAAATGGTCCCAAGGAATCTGGATCCTTGTATTTGTTTGCCAAGCTGTCTTGCTAAGTTGTTACCTGTGCTCTTAGCAAAAAGCCTGTCGGTAACTTCTAGTGTGATGTGTTTTATATCTTGTCTTAGAGCCAATTCTAATTATAGTCTTCTTGTCATCCAGAAAAGTATACGAAGGAATAATACATCAGGCTCTAGATAGATCTATTCTGTGGCATCCATTTTTCAGGAAAATAAACAGATCTCCCCCTGTCTTAAATGGAAATTTATTCTGGGTATATAAAGTGAAATCTTACACAGAGGTATTCTTCTGCACCTTTTATTTCATCTGATTTATAGCTTCTCTTCTTCACCAAGGGAATTGGAGACTTAAACCTCCCATTATAGGTCTGTAATTTACGTTTCCAAAATTCAGTGATTGTTATCTTTCAGTGTTTTTATGAAGCTCTGCTGTGGAGGTGCTCAGATAAGGTTGTATATTAAGTATTGGCCAATTTGCTAGGAGCAAAACTGGGATTGTAAATTACCAGAAACATTCTTAGTCAGCATGAGGTGGTTCTCATGTTAATGTCTTTGACTTCCCTTAAAGAATTAGGGAAGATGAGCTGTATAAAGATGGACTGGATGAAGCTATTATGTGGTGGCTGGAAACCTGTACTTGTCTTACTTCGATAGTGATAAATTGTCACTCTTCACAAACGGATTGAGTGAGATTCCCCTGGCATCTTTTCAGGGTCTGGTAGAAGTCAGCCCTTATTTTAATGACCTCCTGAAGAGAAAGAGAATATGCTCACTGCATTTTTAAGATGGCAGGAAGTTGAAAGCTTTTACAAAAACACTGGTGAGGAGAGCGTGGGTGTGATCTCTTGAGACGCCCTCAGGAATGGTTTCTGATTTCCCTGACTTTATAGGAAAAGCAAGATATGGAGGATACATGAGGACTGCATTTGGTCCTTGTGTAAATTAGGACTCCTTTTACTTAGAAAAAAGGTGGGGGGTGAAGACAGAAAGCATTTCTGTGCTGCTTGGAAATGCAGCCAACAAGTGAAGAAAGTTGTTGAAATTGGATTGACCTAGTACTTTATTTTGAAACTGTATTTATCCTTTAAAGGTTTAAATGTAGAGCTGAGCTATCTGTGCCTTCTGTGTCACCCTTTCTGGATGCTCTGTGACTATTTTCCATGTTTCCAATTACAGGAACCAAGTACTCATCTGAACCTGGAATTTAAACACTTGGCTTTGGTGTCTGTGATTTTGTGTTTATTTGTTTTTTTGTGCAGGTGGTTTTTTTTGTCATGTAAGGTTTTTTTGATGGTGATTTTTTTTTTTTTCCTCCAAAAGCTTAACACATTTTAAAATAGAACATATCTGCTGCCCCAAATCCAGTTGTGAGAGCAGCTTAGCATTTTTCCTCTTGATTTGGCTGTCATTTTTCTTACTGCTGTTTTTCAAAGTGAAACAAAGTGTCGTACAAAATTCTATTATTTCCATAGTGCTACCTGTGATGATATAAATGACCCACTTCCCCTCTTGCCCTCTCTATTTGTCTTGTCAGGAAAACCTTTAATCCTAACTCTTGCTACCCTAACTTGTGTGTACTGTTCTGCTGCATATTGATACAAAGCAGTTTGTGTAAAATTAATTTTGATGTGAGAAATTTGGCTTTCAGTATTTTTTTTTGTTACTAAATAGAAAGCAAAGATTTTGTGTGGCTTTTCTTACTCCTAAGAGAAAAAACACTTCTTTATAAAAATATCTTTCTTGTAAAAGTGCCAACATGTTTTTTCCAGGAGTAATTGCTGCATGTGGTTGGTACAAAATCAGAAATATGAAGAAATGCCTACCCTGACAGTAGCTGGTCTATGTGAGGACAGGCTTTCTGATGCATCCAAGTGTTGCATGGTTGGAGGGAGGAACTGATGTTGTGTGTTTGTGGTTATTTGTATGGTTGGTTTTTTCCCTACACGTGGATGTGTGTTTTAAATCTTGCTTGCAGACATCTGTGTTTGCAGAAAGCAGCTGTCACTTGAATGAAAGACTGTCTCCTTGTCTGCTGTGCCTGATGTAGGAGTAATCTTGCTGTCACCAGTGCCAAATTTATTGGCTGCACTGCGATTAGATGGAGGCCAGTGAAAGTGCAAGCAGTGCAGCGTGCCTTGCTCCTGTTGTATGGCCATCCCTGCAGACAGGAGGAGCAGGAGAGGAGGGTGCTGAGGGTCTGCCAGCTGTTTCTGCAAATGCCTCTCCAGTTTCTCCCCCATCTCGCCTTGCAGTCCCATTATGCAGGATTGTTCCAGCTGCTGCAAGCAGCTCATATAATAAGCTCCGAGTGTCTGCTTTATCAGCTCTTCTCAATGTTAGCAAAACTCCTTTTTCTCTTTAATTTTCACTGTCTGGTTGTTAAAGGCTCTCAAATTAGTTTCGAGAGCTCGTGGTTATGTGTGGAGCTGAAGCAGGGCAGGAGAAGAAATGCTCCTGGAGGGGAGGGTAAGGGCTTGCCCAAGGCTCCTCTGTGGGCATTGAGTTTCCACTTCCCTAAACCCACTGGAATACAAATCTCTATGGTATAGGACAAGGACCTTTTAGCTAAGCCTTTTGGTGTAAGTATTTTACATCTAAAGAATTACGTTTTTCAGGCTGTAGTCTTGCATTTACATGCAGAGCTGAGCAGATCTGTTCCTTCTTCCAAGGCTACCGAGTCCTCTGGGAGGCTGCTGCTTTTCCCTCTCTCAATAACTGATGGTGGGCTATATATAAAATTATATATAATGGTCACATTAAAGCACTTCTGTGAGCAGCATTGGTATTGCCTGCCAGCTTTTCTCAGTAGTGCAGTGCTGGTGTGGGCACTGCATTGCCTGTGTGACTACTGCCAGATATCAGATGAAATCCTGAAATCCTTTCTTTCTGCCAACAGTGATGGCTGTCATCACAATCTTTCTCCCAAGGGACAAACAAGCACAAATATATCTCTGTTTTAACCACCTACACCCTGGAATGCCATTGCTGCTACAGCTCTCTCTACATGCAGCTGCTGTTCAAATGGCAGCATGGTCATGGGCTGAGGTGTCCTGAGTTTCACCAGCCTGTGGGAGGAGCTGTCACTGAAAATCTCACAATGGAATTCCTGAATGACAGTGCTTACCTGAGTGTTGCAAATATTTGTGTGAGAGGTATAAATGCCAGTGCTGGAGAAGGGGAAGAGACCACAGCAAAGGAGGTGAGCAGAAGTGCTGGTGCACATCCTCTTGACCAGAACTAGGCAAGATGCCATTGTCAGTGAAAAATGATGGAAATCTCATGACAGCGGGAGGAGGAATGCTGAAGTTCTTCTGGAAGAGAAAGATTGCCAGATGGACTTAGGGACAATGCACTTGCAAGAGCTCTTGAGCAGAGAGAAACTCAGAAATTGAACCTAATAAAGGGATGTGAGGTCAGATATGTGCCTTTGTTCTGTGAGTCCCTAACTTCCCTTACCTCCATCCTAAACACCTGCAGCAGGGAGCCTTTGGAAGCAGTCATTTTCCATTATCTATATGTGTAGGCTGTTTCAGGCAAAGCACCAGAAATCCATCCAAAAAAAAGACCAAGAAAAAAGGGAATAGTAAAGCACCTTCAAACTGCTCCAAGTGCTGCCTCTGCAGTGGATACAGTTTCCAGCAGCACAAATCACTGCATTGCAAAAAGCAAAGAAAACGAGAGCACCTGAGTACTGCAATAAGCTCTGAAATGCAAAATAAATCCTTGCAAGCAGCTCAGCAACAGCTCATTCAGTTTTCAGGGTTGGGTGGTGGGTGTTGTTTTTGTTTTTTGTTTGTTTGGGTTTTTTTTTTTTGGGGGGGGGGTTGTTATGTTTTTTGTTTTTGTTGATATTTTTGTGTTGGTGGGGAAGGAATGAAACAAGATTTTAGCATTAAAAACCTTGAAGTAGGCTTTCCCCACTATG
This sequence comes from Acanthiza pusilla, assembly GCA_036630365.1. Lineage (NCBI taxonomy): Eukaryota > Metazoa > Chordata > Aves > Passeriformes > Acanthizidae > Acanthiza > Acanthiza pusilla. Next base: position 9,622,088 of record JAXCHO010000001.1, read on the forward strand.
AGAGTTCACTTGCAGCAAACTACATAAGTCTGGTAGGAAGATTTGCACGTAAAAATATGGAATAGTTGTTTGAGGCTGTTTGAATTGGCTGGGAGACTGAGCAGTGCTATGTCACTCTTGATGTGGAGTTGCAAACAGCTCTCAGGGCCTTTGTCCCTTTTGTGCCCTGGCACCACCGTGGTCTAGTCTTCCAGTTGGTGTTTCAGTCCTCCCTGTCTACAGTCTCATCTAACCCAGTGCAGTAGAATTTGTCATCTCTGAGGTCAGTACTAGAGCACAGCAGCCCACACTGCATGGATCAAGCCTTTGCCTATCCAGAGCCACTGTAACTCAAGATAGTTGCCAGCCAGATTGTCTCGCTGATCTGCCTGTACACTTATTCAAGGCACTTGGCAGGTCACAATGGACTTGAAAGCTCACCTGTCTTCTGCTCTTGACATGGTGATACTGGAGTGTCTAATGTGACTCGCTTCACATTATTCTCAGGGTTGCTATGGACCTCTTCTGGAGAGTTTTTTATTTTTATGGCTTCTTGTCTGCTAAGCCCTTATGTCATCTTTATTGGTGTCCCAAATCCGTGATGGACACTGTGACTAGAAAGAAGAGGCTGTATAGCTTTCTCTGACTTTGAGGCAGGAGGGAATGAAACTGATTTGGATGAAAGTGAAATTTGAGTTGTTCTTCAGTGGAGGCCGTGATTAGAGATTCAGATATGCCAGTCAGTACATTAATTCCTAACCTTGCTTATCAAGTCCTCAGAGATCTCACTTTCAAAGCAGAAGGCCTGTGGTGGTGGCTAAGGGCAGGGAGAAATGAATGATGGAAACACTTGGTGTCCCAAGTTGGAGCAGTGTCTCGACTGACTGGCAGATTGCCTCTTTCATCTTACTTGGCCTACTCGAAAGACAAACTACTTGGTGTAAATCCCTGATGTGCTGACTCTTAAAGATCTTCATTTAGGGTTGTCCCTTCTGCCCACATTTCTTCCAGCATGCTGCAGGCATCAGTTTAATAGAAATAAAAATTGATTAGTGTGGTCCCTAATGAGTCTTTCTGGGGTGTTTGGCAGCAACTGCAAATAATGTGTGTGCAGCTGTTTAGTGAAGGGGTGAGATGGGTATTCCTCTTAAAAATTGATCAGTACTATTCCTGGGTATTGATCTGAGCCTTCTGCCAGAAGAGGAAGCCAGCCCTGTCCAAGGGCACATGGATGGCACTTATCAAGTAGGTTGGGAAAACAGCTTGCTATCTGGGATAAGAAAGTTTACTCTTGATCCCATCTTGTATTTTAACCTTTTTTCTCTTAAGAGCTTTCCTTACAGTCATGCTTACAAGTATGGGTTATGGGAGTCCCCATTGTTTAGCACCTAGCAGAAGCTGTAAATGACACTGTGGCTATAGAGATCTAGCACGTGTCAGTGTTCTGTATTTGCTTAGGGGAAGCATACACTGCATCTCCCAGGCATAATTCCCACTGCAGTGGATGCAGGCCAGGATGACACCACACCAAAGAGCTTTTCTCTAGCTCATTCCAGCATAGTATTTAGGTGGTTTGTGATAAATGGATTGATCAAAATCTCTATTGGCTGAGTGGGAAAAGCAATCTGTCTGCAAGTGGCTCCAGTCCTTGTCATCCTTTCCTGTTGCCCTTCATTCACAAAAGTCCATGTGCTTTGCTAGGCTCCCCCTGAGCTATGTGTGTATCTCTGCTCTTAAATGAGAAGGGCAGGCAAGGTATGGTGAAGTGCGGAGGATCTTGCCTAAGGAAGAAATGTGTCTGCAAACCAGACCCAGTCCCTCTGCATTGGTATATGGCACTAAATGCTACCATACAGCTCATCTTGGCAGCAGGAGGTCAGAAGGGATGACCAGAAATCAGCCACTTCTCTCATGTATTTCCCTTCCATGCCACCTCTGTCCTCTCCTGAAAGCTGAGCTTGGCTTTTCCTTTGTAATAAAAGCTGATTAGGAGAACAAGATACTGGGGAGGGTTTTCAAGTCCAGATTGCTTGGTATTTAGCCAGATATCCACAGGCTAGTGTCTCCTATATGGTACATTCCCTCTGCTGAGCACATTGTGGCTGCAGAGCCTCTTCTCTCAGGCAGTGTGGGCTTTTGGAAGCCCCCAGCTGGATACTCATCCCAGGCAGTGCCTGGCTGAGTCAGAGCCATGCCAGGGACTGACCCTCAAACACTATGTGCGATAACAATGTGATCTCTCCGTCTTATGTTGGAAGTCTGTGACCAAGCCCTGAAAAGCAGCAGGGCTTGGGCTGTTGTTGTTTTTGTGGTTGGCTTTTTTGTTTTTTAGCTTGTAGCCCACAGCTTAAATCCACCTTGAAATGAAGTGCCTACATTTCTGTTGTCTTTATGCCCCAGGGAAGTCTGTGTGTGAAAGGAGAAGGTTAGAGAGTTCAGGAGTTTGTTGCATGGGATTAGCTGGGAGTCAGATGGGGATGGGCACCTTTTTTATTCTCTTGGTAGTATACTGAGTCTCTGTAAGGGTAGTAGGTTTGACTGTGTTAGTACCTTTCCAGGAAAATTCATCTGAGAATGGACCCACCCATGAAGAGAAACGAGCTCTGTCATGCACCTGGCTGCTCTTGCATGGTCAGTAGCAGGAGGACCGTAATATTTGCTGCTGTGCTGGCTCTAACAAAGCTCGTGGTGTCTCTCCCCATGGATGCCCCCATCAGAGCCCAGGATGCTGTGGGGCTGAACACGTTGCCTGGTAAATGCTGCTCCTAAATCCTAGGAAGTGGGGTTAAAAGTAGACTGGGGTACAGTGTTTCTAGGATCACTGGTGGAGGTGCCCAGCTCTGCATGGGTGGTGGGTGGGGCTGGGGGACAGTGTCCAGGGCCTGGGTTTATGTATGTGAGTGCCAGTGCCTGCACCCAGCCCCAGCTGGCTTGCCCTGCTTGGTGTTGATGCCTGGCATTTGTTAAGTGCTTGTCCTTCAGCCCTGTGCTACTGAATCCCTTCTGAAGGGATTAACGTGGGAGGAAGGAATGCCTTTGGGCTTGTGGTTGAGATTTGCTGTTGGTCTGAGCCAACAGCAGAAAAACCTCATTGGAATTGGAGGAAGCAAGACTGAGATAGAAATTGCTAACTGAGCATTCCCTTTGCAGACAAGATTAGCTGTTGAGGAAAGCGCAAGCCAAATGTCCCAGGATAAATTTCCCAGTAACAGACCTTGCTGAAGGGGCAGCAGCCTTGAAGGGACAGTCCGTGCTGGTGCCTCCCACCCTTAGCATGGCATTGAAGCAGTTTTTCATTACTGTTTGGTGCCTCCTGCAGAAGACTGCAGCAAACTTTTCCTTGCTATCCTCTTGAGGGTTTCTTGACTGTTAATAATTCATTTCCCTCTTTTCAGGTTTTTTGGGTGTATAGTGGAGGTTTTTTTTGCGCAAATCTCAGTCCCTTGCCACCTTCACATCCTGTCTAAGATTATTTAATAGCATACAAATATCTGCACAGAACAGGGCTGCTGGCTTTTGGGTGATGACTGTATTAGCTGTGCGCTGCTGACAGCTCCTTGCATTTTGTGCTGGAGGATCGCTTAAACAATGAAATAAGCCCCTGGGGAAAGAGGTAGGAAGGCCGCTGTTTGATATTTAATGCTTGACTGCACAAGGAGGGCATGAAAAAATCAAGCCCGTTGGGAAGGTGCCAGGCACGAGGCCCACACAGACAGGATGCTGGAGCTGCCTGGGTCATGTGCTGGCTGCCCCTCTTGCTCTGTTGGGTGCCTTTGCAGTGACTGCAGGCATGACCCTTGGGCGATGCTGAGGGAATGAAATTGCTGTTAACTGCAGCAGAATGCTCCTCTGGTTCTGGGTTGCCAGGATTTCCTGAGAGATTTGCTTTACCAGATCAGGCTTCTGGGGTGTTAAACACAACGACCCATGGTAGGTGGTATCTGAAATAGCTAATCTAGTTATGCCAAGATATGTGTATGTTCATCTGTTGAACCTCTTATTTGGACCAGTGGGTGATGGTCATTCCATACCACAAAACGTATTTCAGAGCTAGTGGGTATTCAGAGGTTGGAAGAAGAAAAATTAATAACATGGAAAAACTTTTCTGATGGGAAAGAAATAAAAGACTGGGCACCTACTGCAAAAAGGAGATAAATAAGGAAATATATCAGGAGATGTGTACCACAATGGCCAGTCTGGGGAAGGCCAAATGGAAGTGTTCAGTTGTTTTATTTTTGGTCCCTTGTTTCAGTTCTTGGTGCCCTTGAGCTGAGATGTGACACTACACAGAGCTGCCACCAGCCTGTTCAGTTCAGTGCATCATCCCCTGCTGTTTTGGGAGTGAGCTGTTTGCAGTAACAGGGATACTAAGAAACGGCATTGCCATGTATGGCAACAGAGCATTTCTGTGCACAGTGTCATCATTGTCTTTCCCCTTTAAATGCTATCTGTAACGAGGAAGGAAGGATAGAGCTTTTTGCCCTAAATAGGGAAGAAGGCCTGGATGGCTTCCTCCATCAGCAGCATGAAAGGCTTTCATCCTTCAGAGCCTGATAAATCTTCCGTGAAAATCAGTGAAATGGCTTCAGGTGACAGACATGCAACAGCAGGTCAAGCCTGACCTCTGTGGCTGAGAGGTTCACAACAATATTCAATCCATTAGCTGATCCATGCCTGGGCCCATGTCTCATCTATCCCTTAGATCACCCACTGGCAGAAAACAACCTCTGTACTCTTTGTTTTTTCATACTTAGGTTTTTTTCCTGCATGGTGGTAAATGGATCTCTTTCTAGGAGCAGAAGAGACTGCAGGATAGTAAAGGAGTGTGCTGCAAACCAAACATTATTGGGAGTAACTTTCTAGGAGTGGCTGGTTTGTCATTGCTGAGCATTTGGATTGACAAAAGAGCCAGCTACTGAGCCATGCTGAGAGTGGCTAAAAAGTGCATCATTAAGTGCAGCACTAAAAAGTGCTACTGTCTTTCTGCCCACCTGATCTTGCATAGTGCTAGGCAGAGACAGAAATAACATTTTCATGGCAGTCTCAGTTAAAAATTTCTGAGTACTAGTTTTGCTTTAAATCACAAAATAAAAAAAAACTCATAGAAAATAAATATGGAAGCATGACTTTTATTGTAAATATATGTGTGTAAATACTAGAATTTATGCATTCATTGTGTTTATACTGAATTGAATCTACCTAGCATGCTGAGTCTAATTTCTAACATTGCTTGCTTCCCAGTATTTCTGTTGTGTCCTATTACCAACAAATTCTTCAAAGCAGTGGGATCTGCATTATAGATAATATAGAGATTTGTCCAGGTTGCGAAGCTGTAACAGGACCTGGTTTCTGATGGTTTAGTAGACTGTATGGCCTTCCTTGCAGGGATGAGAGACTCCCTTTACAGCCAGAAGCTTTGCAGCTTCTGGGATTTTTGTGCAAGGGGGTTTTGCTGTTTTTATGATCTGGCGGCAGGTTTTGGCTGGAGTAGTTTATGGTGGTATGGAAACTCATTCTTTTCTAAACTGCTGTTCTCAGGCTGTGAGTCTTCTCTTTCTTCCCTTCTACAGAGCTTGGGCTCGGAAATGTCTCTTCACTGAAATGAAAGGTGATCTTGAAACTTTATGGCAGGCTCATCATTTCTCAGAGTATGACTCTGCTATGATAGTCATCAAAACACTAAGGAAACTGTGGCAGCTTTACTTTACTTTAACTCCTGCTAGTCACTGAACTGTAGTCCTGGTTTACAGCAGTGTAAAAAGTGTCATTAAGCTGATCATAAATCTCTTGGTTTGCTGGGAAAGCTGTTAGGACCGTTCTGGTCCCACAGAAGAGGTGCTTGATTTGTGATGACAAGTTTTAAATGCCGCTGTGATAAAAAGTAACCCAGTGCAGTGCAAGCAAGATGTTGGTATTGGCTGGGAGGGGTCAGTCCTGGCAAACCTGGAGCTGAAAAGAAGCAATTTAGTGCAAGTGGATGTGTTTATGAATCCTTGCTGGGCTTTGGTGTTTCTGGGATGACTTCTGCTGGGAGGGGTGCAACTCATCTGGCGCTGCCTGTATGGAGCAGAGTGCTTCAGTAGCCACTTGATTTTTCCATATGCAAAGCTGTGTTTCTACCCTCCTCTCACTCTAATCTTGGTAGAGAATAAGATGTTTCAGGTGCAGGCTGAAGATGTGCAGAGTTCACCACATCTGGAGCTGCTGCTGCAGGACTGAGCAGTGCTGTGCAACTTGCCTGCAACAGGCCTGTCTTGTTGCCTGTCACCTGTGTGTTACCCTTGTTGTACCGAAAATTTCAGTGCTAAAAGCTTCCAATTAGACAAATGTGTATTGAAGTAGATTGATGTTAATTTGAAGTAGATTATTTAATGCTCACAAATTCACAGCTTTTTAAAATTGTCCTAACAAATACCAGTGCTCTGTCCATTCAGGCTTCTGCTCTATAGGGGATGATTTGTGACCCCCAGCCTGTGTGCCTGGCCCAGAAATGGCAGCTGCTTGCTGAGTGCTGTTGGGCAAACATGTCTGAAGATCATGAATTAAGTAAATCATATGTGGATTAAAGTAACATGTCAACTCCAGGATGTGGAGGAAAAGGAGGTTTTGGGGCTGTTTTTCCCTCACAGCTCAAGTCTATTAGACAGGGCTGCTGGAGTACTAGACACTTTGCTTTCTTCCCAGAAGTTCATCTTTCTCTGTGCCTGAGTTACTCTGCTTCATTTAAAATGGGTCTTCAAATCGGTTTTTGCTAAATTGCTGCAAAATCCTGTGTGGATGCTCTTCAGTTGATTTAATCTTGGTTTATGTTGATTTAGTTTCTTGCCAACTTTTGCTAAATCCATTTGAGACAGAGTTAAATCAACTTATGAGTGTCCTTGCAATTTAATTAAATCGACTGATGTAGCTAATGTAACTGATTGTAATTAAACGCAAGCAGCTTTTTTTATAAAGACAAGCCCTGAGGGGGTTCAGGAAATCCCATCTCATGTTCCCATTAGCCCCTAAAAGGAGTTTGCTCACAGTTTACCATCTATGCCTCTGATCCTTGTCCCAGAGCAGAGCTTTGCTGTGTTGGGCTGTGCCTTGCACTTACAATAAACCCCAGGCTTGGTGGCTCTCCCCCACTGCTGCCATCCCTTCCTTTGGTGACCATGTGCCCACAGCCCTGTGGAGAATGGCACTGGCTTGCTTGCTGCCCTAGATGAATAATAACCTGCTCAGGTGGTTATTATGAATTCAGTCATTCTGAATACCGACTTTTGCTTGGAAATGCGTTGCTTTTTCTTGTTCTCTGCCCCAAACTGGAGGTGGTGGTCTGTAATGATGTAATCTTCCAAAAAACATCCCAATCCCATGCCCTGAAGGCTGCTTGTTGATCTCCAACAAAGAGCCTTGCTATTTAAGGGAGCAAAGATCCCGTGTTAACACGAATTTCACTGGTTTTGAGTGATAGAAGAGAGGACCAGATGGCAGAGCAGCCAGAGCAGGCTGTAGCATCCTTCCCCCTTTCCCCCCGGCATTGTGTGGACTCTGCAGTGGCAGCAGCAAAAGCAAAGACAAGGAGTATCCTTCTTCTTCCACCCTCTGCTACTAATGTCCCCAAAAGTCTGAGTAGCAGAGGATGAGCAGGAGAGGCACCATTTGTGACCATGCAAGCTTTTAATTTTCTATTTTTTTTTTCTGCTCTGTTTCTAGCTCAGTTCACATATTAAGAAAACATTAATAGCCTCTGATGATAGTTTCATGCTCTGTTTGCATTCTTCCTAATGGGAGTGCTCCCTCAATGAGCTGAGGTGCCATGTGCAGACGTGCCACTCAGTGACAAGCCCACAAACAAAGAGAAACCTCCACGGACTTGCGGGGCTGTTCATGCCCTGGTGCTTGAGGCTGATCACATGAGGCCCTAAAAGGAGGTTGCTCACAGTTCATTATCTCTGCCTCTGATCCTTGTCTTCAAGGGACATCAGAAATGATCTTTGGGCCCTAGGGACCTGGACTGGGCTCTTGCACTGCTTCTGCTGCCAGATGTGCAGATGGAGATTCCTCTTCAAGGGGCATCAAACCTTCATGGGGTCTGCCTTGCCAAGGGCTCCTAGGCTCTTTTGTTCCCCTGTCATCTGCCTCTTCTTTCAGCCTGGAGCAACCCTGAATCTTTATTGTGCTCTATTCTCTCTCTTTGCAGCTGTGCCATTCCTGCAAGAGCAGTTGGAGGGTGGCACTTGGGCTTATCGAGCTGAGCAAAGTCATCAGCCCAAGAGGCAACAAAAGAGGGAAGTGGCCAAGGCGAGCCCCACTGTGCAGGAGGTTCTGAGGTGCATCCATGGCTAAGGAATAAGATCTCAAATCAGGTGGTGAGGTGGGAGCCAGCAGAACTTGAAGAGGATTAATGGGAGGGGATTTGTAGACATAGAGGGAAGTGACTGGCTTAAAAAAAAAAAGTAAAATAGCTTCTTTGCCTGACTATTTGTAGAGGGATGTGGTGGACGTGCCAAAACCACCTCTTCTAGGATGGAGTTACTGGTGGAAACTGGGGTCACCTTAAAATAGCTGATAGTAAAATCTAGCTGTCTGAATGCTGGTAAGTTCCAGATCTCGGAGCAGTGTGTCAGAAGAGACAGGGCAGCCTTTGACTCGACATATTTCAAGAAATTGTTGGAAATGGGCCAGCCTGGATGGCTGAAGTGAAGCTGACATCTTGCAGAATAGCTGAGAAAAGCTGAGCAAGGAAGAGGTGAACCAATGAACCTGCAGACATGAGGCTACTGAAAGCCTTTGGGAGTGAGGGAGGGAAGGTACCCTGAAAGGCATTGAAGGTAAAAGTGAATGTGATACAATCTTTCTCAATCTGTGGAAGTTGAGTGGGGGGAAAAAAATCTTAAGGGAGAGCCCAGATGTTCGTCTGGGTGTTAGGTGGAGCAGATAAAATCGTTTGCACCTAAAAATAGATTTTGCTTCTGGAAATGCTATAGCAAAGAATGAGTGAATTCAAAACACTAAATTTTGTTCCTTTGTTCAAAATCCTATTTGGTGTGCTTTGCTTGCCCTTAAAAATGCATTTAGATTTTTAATGAGTGAAAAAATTTGGAAAGTGATTTTGATTATTTTGATGTTGTTGAAAGAGAAGTACTTGTAGAGAAGTTAATGAAGGAGAGAAAAAGGGATATTTATAACATTTCTCAGCCCTCACTCTAGCACCAGGGAGTGTTTTTGTACAGCAGGATCACAACTGTGTTGCCAACCACCATCAAGGCAGAGGAAGGAAGCAGAGCAGAGATGGTGGGGCATGAGAGGAGCATGTGCCACATGCACTGTGTACCTGTGTGAGGTGTAGGTAGCACCTCTGTGCAAGTCAAAAGTGTGCTTAAATGATGAAAACAGCATGTGAATGCTATAAACATGGAAAAAGCAGAGGGGACTGCCCATGTGGGGATGTGCCGCAAGATATTCTGAGCGTTTAGGGCAAAACCCCCTATAGCAGGTTCAGCCCAGAGAAAAATAGGTGGCGAGAGAGGGAAGGGAACCTTCAGCAGTGAGTGAAGAGCCTGCTGAATGTTAGTATAAAACATGTGGGTGTTATCTAACTCTTTTAATTGAAACTTTCCCTGTGTTTTGAAGATTTAACTCCCTGAATTTTTTTTGTTGCTGTTTTGTTTAGTCAAAACCACCCAGGAAACCAACAGCATCAGTTTGCCACAAAAAACCCCTCCACAAGTGGGTTTCCTTGGAATGGTGAGCCCAGATGTTCTAATGGGTGGGGGGAATGAAATTTTAAGTTGGAAACTGCCATCTTGTATGAAAAGGAAGTAGTTTGGGTTTATTTTTTCAGTTTAAAAAAAGTCTTTGCAACACCCTCTTGTCACTGTAAGTGTATCTTTAATTATCTGGAAAACATGCTTCTATCCTGTGGAGGAAAAGATCAGGGAAATCGCTGATTACATTTTAAGGAGTGCACTCAATAGATATTTCCTATTTTAGCTGTGAAGATGTGGAGTAGGAAGGGAGAAAAGGATGGAGAGATTGGACCACAGAAAAAAATAAATGAAAGGAAACTGAGGCATAAAGTAACTACTGCTGGTGCAGTATTTATTTTTTATCCTCCTGTATTTTCTAGGAGGAGTTCTCTGCTAGAATGGTTTTGAGGAGAGGGATAGGATGTGAGCTTTCAATACTGACATTAATGTAGTTAGCAACTCTGCATTTCATAAAGAAATAGTTGAATGAAAGAAGTTAATAAAATCACTAACATTGACCTGTCTGCGTGTGAACCACTTATCTGCTGCTGGGTAGCAAGCATTCAGTGTGAACCTGAGCTTATTTGTAAAAATTATCCCTTGGGATATTTTCAGAGTTTTAACACGACGTTTTGGTTGCAAATGAATCAGTTTGGTTTGAGGAGGACAGGGACACTTGGTAGCCTGGAGATGGGATCCTGAGAGCAATGAGACCCTTTCTCCTTCCATTATGTGTGGGTTGCTAGTGGCAGGAAGGAAGGGGAATGTGGAGTGTTAATAGGTATCTTACTCGGGCATCTGCAAAACAACATGAATTCCCAAACATGGCAGGAGATGGACCACAAATCACATACATGCACAAAGTGAGCATACCCATGCAGGAAGGGAGCCATGTGGTCATGCAAGAGGAATTGGGTGGGTTTTGAAATGCAGTTTCATTTCATTAAACTTCAGTGTTTTTCAGGATCTCTTTCTCAGCCACACAGATCCTGCCGCAAGCATCCTTGTGTTTTGCTGCTTGGTAGACTATGAAATGTACTTAGTCACAGTGCTCTGTCCCTGACCACAGAATTACTCTGATCTCTCACTCATAATTGTTACTAAATTTTTTTTATAACTTGACCTCTACATTCCCTGTGCAGCAGGAGCAAATATATATTCCCAGCACAATTGTGACATTCCTGGGCAGTAATTTATTTCCTCTCGCTATGCTCCCAAGATTCATAAGTCTGTAATGATGTAATCTTCCATAAGGCTGGTTTTAAAACTATAGCAAAAGGCATGGGAGATCTATCCAGTGTCTTTAGGGGAAGATCCTGCTCTTCCATGGAGTGCTGGCTGCAGGATGCTCTAGGATTTGGTGGGGACTGAGCACTGTAGAAACTGAGGCAGAGGCACTGTGTGAGTGCTGGTTGATGGTGGTTTTGAGGTGTACAGTGACATGGAGGACATTCCTGAGGACCAGCCTCCCTAGTTCACTGGACATGTCTTTTCTCTTAAGGTGGTCCTTGCAATACATTCTGTCCCACAGGCAGTGTTCTGAATTTAATTTTATTACTGTTTTATTGCCCCCAGTGAAGAGCAGAGGGAATTTCTGCAGGTTACAAGGAAGAGTGGAGGTTCTTTGGCCAGAAGTAGTACTCAGTGTGGTGTGGAGAAGTTACTGCACAGAAGCACCTGTTTTTAATTAATCTTTTGAACCAATTTGGTTCTAGCAAACCAATTCCATTAACAGGCTAAGCAGAATAATGATAGGCACAGCTGCTATAATTCCTTGTTACGCTTCTAGTTAAAACAAAATCCTCTTTGCATCAGGAAACACTAATCAAACGTGTTCATTATGAAATCTTTGGTAGTTGGGTATATCCAAATGTTTCACGTGTGTTTTCATAATTTTTCCCCTCCCTCCTATATGAACAAAGTATGTAAATGATGAGATGACTTCTCCCTGGAGAAACAGAGCTAATTGGTGCATTAATGTTCCTGAGGTAAATCAAATTGAAGTCTCCTGCTATGTCTAGCTATATAGGATAGACTTACATATTAGTTCTAATGTCCTTTGGGATGATTTCAGTTGGTTTTGTTGCTCACTCACCAGCCAGACCTGTGTTCAAATGGTCAGTTGCTGTCTTCAGAGAACTCAAGTGTATTTGAATTACAGCCTCAGCTACTAGGAAAAAGATACTGTGTCAGACCATCTATCTCAGTTATCTGATCCCTGCTAGTACTAAAGGATGGTCAGAGAAAAGGAGTCAGTGTCAATGTGTACACTGGGGGCTTGTTACATGTGTGCAGCCTTCCCTCTGTTCCTGCCTCCCAGTCCTGGCTGGGTGTTCTGCTCCTTGAGAATTGGCTTCAAGTTGGTGATGCTCTATTGAAACCCACCTGTGCTTTTGGCCTCTCCTCCACCCTTCAGCTGTGAGTTCCACAGTGCAGTTGTGAACTGTCAAAGAACAACAGTCCTGCTCCATTTGGTTTAAGTGGCAGGTCCTTCTGTGTGCCCTAAATCACCATGTCCCCAGCTAAAAGGCAAATGCTTAGGGAGGAGCGAGGTATTGCAGTGCTGGGGCATGAATGATGAAGTTGTGGAGTGGGCAAAATATGAAACCCCAAGGAGGCAAGAGGGGAGTGTAGGTTCAGACCTGAGTGATCCAACAGCCAGCTTTTGAAGGGATGCTTCCTGCTTGTCATACTTGCCATGTGCCCGTGCAGGGATTTGTTGTGTGCTGCTGCCCTTCAGAGATTTGCAGCTTACCCTAGAGATCTGACATTGCTAATTTCCAAAGTGCTGCTTTTCCAAACTGGATTTATCACTAAGAAACAGCTGAAGTTTCATGGATTAGACTCAAATCATCCACCCTGAGAGACAGCCTTAGAAGGAGGGGGGTGCTGGCATGGGCTACATTTCCTCCCTCCTGGGGAGCAAGTGGGAAGCAGGAGCCAGGAGGGAGCCCAGGTTCTCTCCTGAGCCCAAGCCTGTGCACAGCCTTTTATCCATGCTGCAGTGTTATCACCCCAGTCCTTACCTGTAAGTGGCCTTCTCCTGGGATGTCATATCTCGCTTCATCACTGTGAGGAAGTTGTAAAGCTTTCAGGTCTTGTTAGCAGCTGCACCATCTCCTGGTGTGCTGACTTGAGGTCTAGCAGGTGAAACATCCTGGGCTCCCTGCTGTGAGGGTTGACTGGCTGGAGTCATGCCATGGGGTTTTCATGTCCAAAAGCTGTAATTTACCTTCAGATGGGATGCTCTTGTAAGCTGCTCCAGTTTCCTTGTGTATTTTTACAAAGCAAAAAACCGCATTAGAGCCCTGATGTGCATCTGGGGTCTCTTACCCTACAAACACAGAATAAAAAGGGTATTGTTAAGCTCTTGGAAAAGGCCCTGGTCTGCTATGCTGGGGCTACAGCTGCTTGTATGCCCTTAGGGATATGACACAGCTCTGCCTGGGTGGGTCATGTTGCCTGCTGCTACATATGTGGGGCAGTTCTTGCACTCAGTGAGCAAGCTGGCATTTGCCTTAGACTTACACAATGCACAGACATAAAGAAATGGGCTCTTGATTTTTGTGGAAATGATGTTTTCAATGAAACAGCACAAGGGAAGAGAGAAATCTAAGTCGCTGAGATAATTTTGGAACTGACTGCCCCACTGTGAGATTTTGCGGAGTGATTTGAGAAGTGACGTTCAGCACAGCTTATCAGCTTAGCTTAGTTAGGAAGAACAAGAAATTAGAGAGTGATGGAGGCCAACCTTCAGAGACCAGCTTTGTCAGAGAAGGCAGCTGCCAAGCAGAGCTTTATATGACTCGTGTGCAGTGGAGCAAGACTGGAAATCCTTATGGCTCCAGCTTGCACAAGCTTCCTGCAGATGAATAAACACAGAACCTGCTGCCAACCACGTCCATCCTCTCGTGTAGGTGTGTGTCTGCAGGCACACACGCACACCCTCTCGATGAGCACATCCATATCTCAACTTTCCCACCTGAGGTGGCTCCAAATCTGCTCCAGAAAGATAAACAGCGGATAAACCATGGCTGTGATTGCTCTCCATCTGGGATCAGCTTCTGCTGTGTTAGTTAGGGAGATGCAGGTGTCCAAGCCAAAAGCTGCTGGGCATTTGTGATGGCAGTGTCAGGAGGTGAGTGCAAGCAGCTGCAGCACCCCTGCAAAGGGAATGTTGTACCCAGCTTGATCAGCCCTCAGGTCACAGAGTGGTGTTCTTTGTATGGAACATGTCTGTTGTCTTTCCCGTTGCTCTCACTCTGTCAGTGCAGATTGTGAAATATGTGGGTGTTCTGCAGGTATGAAAGATGATATTGAATCTGTTTTTTTTATGGTTAGAAGTCCAGGAGCACTTTTCTCTAGAGAAAAACTAGGGTATCCAGTGGAGTTACGCCAGCAACATACTTGGCATAGCAGGCTGATTGTAAAATCTGTTTGCTTCTCTGTGAATAAACCCTTGACACCTCATTTCACTGAAACCCCCAGAGAGTGATATGCAGCTTCTTCTGATAAATACTGGCTGATCAAAAAGGATGCGAGAAACAGAAAGGCCATTCACTGCTAATTATAAAGCTATTTCAGCCATGCTAGTAAAAGATATTTTATCTACTCTTTGCTTTCAAAACTCTCTGTATTTGCATGAATTGATAACAATTTCTCTCTTAGCTTGCATTGAATATGATGACGTTTGTACTCCCAGAGTATCCAGCATAAGCAGTGCTCTAAAAATTTTAAAAACACCCACAAACCAAGGAAACACCAAGAAAACAAGACCCCTAAACCCCACAGCAGCAAAGTAATAATCACTGTTAACATTTCAAGGCTTAATGCTTCTGCCATGGTACTTAATCGATAATTGAAATTGCAAGAGAAGTGTAATGCTTGAAATTCATGCAGTTAATTTTATTGCTAGCACTTGTAATTTGAAAGCAATTCTCAAATCAATATCAATGTGACTTTTTTTTTTGCACAGAACAGGAAAGCCTTCGGTAGGTTCAACAGCAAACAGTTCAGTATTTAAGTGGGAGCTCACTATTCCGTGAGACATCATGATTAATTCTATCAATTTTTCCCCCCAGCTATAAATAAGATCTTCCCTACATTGTCTGGGTGCATTTAATGTTTGTAAGTTGCTTGAGGTTGTATTTCTCAAAGGCTTCAGATGCTGCTCTCAAGTTTTCTCTCTGTCCCACAGGTCGCTCCGAGTGCCAGTAGGGCTGTGGGAGAGGGGAGAGGCAAGGAGAAGGTTAAAACACTTCTCTCTGCCTAAATCCTCCTCCTTCTCAGTGTAACATGCTCCTGCATTGCTTTCCAAGCTCTATATCTCCACTGATGCAGGCTCCAAAGGAGATGTTATTTGAGGCAGGAATGTGCTGGGGTGATATGTACCTCTGTGTCTTCCAGATGAGCTCATCCGGAATGGGCTCCTCTGGGGCTTATGCAGGCTGCAGTGAAGGTAAAGTACAAGACCTTAACCTGGCAAGGCATTGCAATGCTCTGGTTTTGCCTCAAGTCATTAAAGCTTCTGTAATACATATGCAGACAAGCCAAGAGGCTGACTGGGATGGTTGGATCCTACAGAGATGTCTATTTGTGCTGCAGGTGTCACTGTGCTGTAGAAAACCTGGCCTGAATTAACACTCTTGGGCCTCAGTGGGGTTGGAGAGGCTCTTTGGGCAGTCCTGGTGGGCTTCCCTGAGAAGATGTAGGAGACCTGGAAAGGCAGCCAAGGTGCGGAGAGTTGAAGGGGTTGTTACATATGTCTTGCAAAAATGTATTTCATCAGGAAAGTGGCCTGACTCTGGCCTTAGAACTTGTCTTTTGGGATTGGGAAAGTCCAGGCAGTTTTGTAACATCCCATCCTCTTCCCAAACTCCTGTAGTTCGGCAAACCCCTGTCCCACCCCCCCCCCCCCCAAACTCATAAGCATCGAATCCAAAGATGAGTCTCAGTAGTTGCCACTGGAGTGTGTAGTCTTGGTTTCTGTCTTGTTGGCTGGAGGACCTTCATCCTTATCACCTGAAGCAGCTCAGAAGCTCGGTGGCTTCTGAGCCAGCCCTCCTTAGGTGCCAGGCTGTGAGAGTTGGCAGCCTGGATGTTCTCCATGTGCCTGTGCTTCCCCTGTTCCAATACAACTGTATTTATGGGCACAGCAACAAATACTGCTTATTTTGCAGACTGCCTTTGTGGTGCTGAAGTTCAAAGGTTTTGACACAAAAATCTGTAATGCTGTGATCAAGAGCTTGAGCCTGGTTCGTGAGCCTGCAGTGTAAGCAGAGAGCAGCATGGGCTCTTCTCCCCTGAGCAGGGATTGAGACCAAAAGCTGCCATCCAGGCTGTCTCACTGCGTATTCAAACTGGCATCCTCTTGATCTCTGTGGGAGTGCTGACAAGTGTAAGAGCAATGGTTTCCCTATATGAAAAACACCCAAATAAGCTAATTTAAAAATTAGCTATTATCTGATTGTTTTCCAAAATAGCTTTGGTGTGTAACTTCCAATGGCTGACAAGAATTTGTAGGGGGTTATTTAAAAAAGAAATTTTTTTTTTTTACCTTCAGTCTCATCCATTAATTTATCATGCTAATTAACTGATCTTACCCAGGGACACTTTGTGCTGTGCAATGCCCTCCCCCATCTGAGTCAAGGGAAGACATCTGCACACACAGGGTGTATTACTCCTACCCTGTAAATTGTATGCAAGTAGGGTGGTGCTTTCTTGTTCATTTGGCTTGTTTTAATCTTTCTCTTCACCCTGAGCTCAGCTGAAGTACATCACAGGTTCTGCAGCTAATTAACACGATTACAGCTGTCTGCATCAGGTTGGGAGATTGAGTTAGAAGCCGTCAAGATCCCAATATACTGGAGTCTCATTACTGAGTCTCCAGTGCAGCCACATATAATGAAATTCAAACAGATCAGCTTAAATTAGATTAGCTAATGGAATTCTCATCTTCTCAGTTTAATGCAATTCTGAACAGTGACTCTTTAGTTTACTTACAAAATAAATGTTTCTTTGGGTTGGACTTGACCTGACCCTGCAAGCGTGAGCTCCTCGGACCTCTGAGAAGTTATTGTCCAGGATCTGAACTCTGTGGGCTTGGTTGGCTGGTGGCTTTTGGGGGCCTTGTGCTAAGGGGTCTGGGAGTAACTTGGTGCTGGGAGAGAAGATGAGGCTCTGCAGTGCTCTTTCTTGGTGTTTGTGGAGTGGCTTCAAGGGACTTGCATGGTGGATCTCTCCTGCCCTCAGTGACTGTAGCTGCTATAGAAATATAGAGCAGCTGCCTGTGCCACAGCTCCTGTACCTCAGTGCAGAAGCACAGGGGCCAGAAGAAATAGCCTCTGTTTCAGGACACTTTGAAATATTTGTCTTGTGCTATTAGCAATTCAACCCTTTGTCCTGGTACTGAGAAACAGGAAGGATGGAGCAGGCACCTGGTAACTAACTCCAGGGATTTCTCTGCTGGGTTGATGCTCTTGTTTCAAAGTAGAAAAATTTCTGGAAATACAGTAGGACTTGTTTCTTTGGCAAACTAGGGGGGAGAGGATGTTGTGAAATACTCTTTTTTTATAGCAGCAATGTCTTGCATGGTCCCTTAGCAATCCTCAGCACAGGCAGCAAAAATAGCAGTGCCAAAGTGAGTTAGAACAGCCTTCAAAGCTTGATGGGGAGCTGCAAAGTTGCACAGAACTCATCAAAGCTGCTGAAGTGTCTTTGCTGTGACCCCTTTTTGTAATCAGCAAGGAAACGGGCAGGATGTAATGGAAGGTCGCTGCCTGTCTGTCACTGGCTTGGTGTGACAGCCTGTGCTGGTGGAAGATGCAGAGACTGGAGATTCCTGGGGGATGGCAGGGTCCCAGTGCCTGCTGGGGGCTGGCTATGCTGAGTGAGGGTCCCTGGTGTGTGGCTGCTGCTTGTCCTGGAGTGACACGTCGGTGGAGGGTCACCGGATCTTTGTGAAAATGGCAAAAGCTGCCTCTCTGTTTTACTTAAAGAGCAAACAGCATGAGTAGGAAAGGATTTGTGTCCTGGTGTACTCTTAACAGCAGAAAGCCAGGGAGGCACACAACTGGTGGGGGAGTTGGAAGGAGGGGGGAAAAGAAAGGTATTGTATTTTTCTGTCTTTACAGATGCTTCTTCACTTTTTGAGCTCTGTCAGCGTGGCACCTTTTGCAAGTACTGAATTAATTTAATTTGCAGTGGCATTGTGCGTGTGGTTACTTCGAGTCACTGTCTGACAGCAGGAAAGCTTTTGACAAACTGTTAGGGCTGCGTTTGACTCAGGTCGCCTTTGTTTGCCTTCTGAACACAAGGCACTTTTCCTGACTGTGGGGTGCTGCAGCCACCAGTGTCTGTACCCCAGTGTCCTGATCAGAGTACCACCACAATCACATGAAGCTTTTGATTCTTTTCCCCGTCTTCCAGCAAACTGAACAAGTTTCGGGTAGAAGAAAAGTAAGTCTAGGCTGTACAGTGTCACTCCTAAGGGCTTTAAAATTCTTCTCTGGGTGGTATTAATTTGGTAGCATCTGCTGGTAAAAATAAAGGTCTCTGAGCAAAAGCAGATGCCCTCAATGCAATTTTCTTTTAAGAGGCTCTCCTTGCTGCGACATCTATGCTGTGTCCTCTGTGGGGTTGGTGGTTTGGCAGATATATTGTCCCTGTGTGTGCCCACCTGGGCTGATGTACTGTGTTCAAGGCACAATACACTTTTGCTGGTTATGGGGTGCTGCTGGGACTGGAAGAAGTTCTTCCTAGCAGGACTCCTCTCTCCTTCCTTAACACGCATGTCTTCTCAGCTGCAAATCCCATTGCTGGCATAATAGCAGTTTTCATTGCTTCACTGGGAGTAGTGAGGTTAATATCTTGAGCAGCAGCTAAAATAGACACAAGCAAATAGCACAATAGCTTAATCCCCTGGAAATTACTCTTTTCAGTATGGAGTTATGTTTCCTTTTTATTTCCCCCCACTTTTCTTTTAAAGGGCAGAATTACATTTTATTTACAACTGGGCCCAGGACCTGCAGTTTGCTGCTTCTGCATGCAGAGTCACAGAACAATCCTCTAGATATTCTTTTCCCAGAGGGAATTTCCTAGTTAGAGGGTTGTGAGACTTTGGCAATGGAGGGTGGAGCAGTTGAACCACAAGATCTCATCTTTCTTAAATGTGGCCCACTGCAAATAAGGTTCCTCAGAGGAGCAACATCTCTCTGGTCCGGCCTGCGGTGGATCTGGGAGCAAGTTCAAGTTGTCATTGCAGAGATGAGCAGATTCCAACATACATAAATATCCACTCCTCTGTTGATTCTACCACTTTCCCTATAAACAGACGCACAGTCACTTTCCAAGTGAGCCATCTGGGTTTGACAGATGTCTCTGGCTTTTTCTGGACCCATTGTTAAATGGGAAAAAGGGAGGGAATATTCTGAATTGAAGGAAATAGCTTCTGATGGCAGTCTGCAATTTCATGGGCTGGGAGATGAGCTGCCCTTCTTTCTTTCAATTGCCATTAGCTTCATTGATTGTAATCTGCATTTGCAGCCTGGGAAAAGCCGCTTCTCGCGGGAAGTGCTGGAACTGTCACTTTTTGGGGAAGGAAGTTTAGGTGTACTTTTACCCTTGATGCAGAGCTAGCAGGCTTTTTTGTACTTCTGAGAGATGTGGCATTTGTTTCTGAAGCTGTATAGTGATGTCTGTAAAGCTCTGCTCTGGGACTTAATTCCCATACTCTGGATGCCTTTTATCCATCCTGATCCCAAAACTTTGCAGATGCTGGTACAAGGTAAAGGCCCCCTCCTCGCAGTCCGAGAGCTGCTTGTAATTGTATACTCTTGAAGCCTCTTTGAATAATGATATTTGCTTCCTAATGTAGAAAGATCCCTGTGTCTGATCATTTCTGACAAATTGTGAAGTTAGTAAAGTTGACATTATGGCTAAATACCAACATAAAATATCAGCTTTATGCTATCTTTATTTTTTTTTCTAAATTCTTTTGGATATTTTTGTTGTTGATGAAAGCATGTGAAATACATCAACTTTATGAAACTGATGGTATTAAAAAAGAAGGGCAGGTGTCTATGAAGTGCTAAAGGTCAGAAGTGAATTTCAAGGAATATATTCAGATGAGAGTCTGTGATGAGATGCTTTGCTTCTTTCTAATGTGTGTGAGGGTGAAGTTTCAAGCTCTGTTACACACACACCCACACACCCCCAGGTTTTGCTCTCCTTGGAGTTTTCTGCCACCCTTGTGGTGCTGCTGGTAGTGGTTGTGAGGCATCTGGCACTGAAGGCAATGTGTGATTGTGAGCTGAATGTGGACATGTGAACATGCAAATTATCATAATACTTCAGCGAGAGCAAAGTCCGAGGGGCACGTTTAGGACAACTTTGCTAAAATTGTAGATTTTATGCTTGCTTTTAGAGTTTATTCAATTAATTTAAAAAAGGAAGAGAGAAGCAGGGGGAGCACTGTAATCACTCAATCCCTCATGTATGGCAGCATACCAAGTGTGAAACTGCCAAAGACAGAAGTTTGGTAAAGAAACCTGTCAATACTGGAAACCTCATTTCCTGTGCATTATCTTCCCTGAGAGAGGGAACAAAGGGTGATACTACAAAACTTACACTCAACTCTGAACTCTGGATCCTTGTCTGCCTGTTGGAGATGTGTGTGATCTCTGATGTATAGATTACTGCTGTGCTCCCAGATTTGACACCAACCTCCTGTTTCTGTTCTGTGTTTATGCTGTAGAAGTGTTTCCACTTTGTCATCTCTAGATGTGTTTCTAACACAAAGGTGCCTGCCCAGCACTGTGAACATTTCAGAAAAGATTTTGTCCCTACAGTGTATCACAAATTACAATGTTTTCTTTCAAATTGTTCTGGAATGGAGCTTTGAATTCCTGCTTTTATGTGACTCTAGGGGAAAAATGGTAATTTCTACAGAAGGATTTGAGTGTAAAATAATTGTAAGGAAAAACACACAAACTAAGTGGCCAGTGTTTTTTATCAATAGACATTTTTTCAAGTTAAAAAACATTTTGTTCAAACATTATTTGCATTTAAGGTGGGATTTAGGGCATTCACAGAGCTTCAAGTACCTTTCCCCATCTGTCTGCGAGTTTTGCGCTGTGTGGCATCTACGAATGTTTCTGTAGCAGCACCAGAAACATCAGTGTGTGGCCACCCTAGTGAGCTACCCTAGCTCCCTTGGTGTGGGAAAGTTCCGGCTTTTTTCTTCTTCTCCCTGCAGGACTCTGTCTTGGAGCTGTGTTGTCAGTACTGGGTTCTTCCTGTGATTTCCTTGCTCCTCGCCTGCATCCCCTTCTCTCTCCAGCCCCACTGCTGGGTTGTTTGTTTGGTGATTTGGGGTTTTTTTCTTTTTTTTTTTTTTTTAGCTTGTCATGGTGTGTATTCTCTGATGGCACAGGAATAATCCCAGAGTGCGTTGTCCTACTGAGCGCTGGAGCTCAGCCTGGGACATTTGCAGAACTGGTGTCCATCTCTAAGAACAGAGCCTGAAGCAGTTTCAGGGATGTACTGATGTATTGGGGTGAAACAGGCAAAACTGCTGGGAAACCCAGAATGTTGTGGAGTGAGGACTTCACTACCCAGACTGGACGCACCAAGTTGGTAGTAGTGAATAGTGTGAGTGGTATTGGCTACTCGATGCTTTTATTTTGCCCATCAAGATCAGCTTGCTGGAGGTGCCTGAAAGCAGGAGCTTTACTGGCTGTGCTGAACAAGTGAATGTTAACGTGAAATTTGGGATTTCCAGTAGGCTCCATGGAAATGACATACTTAAATCACTGTAAATGGTGGCATTTAGTTCCCTCGGGGATATTTGGAAAGCCCTACCCTGCAAATGCAAATCGATTACAGCTTTGTGAAGTGAAGTGTGATAAAGGGGTTTGAAAAGCTCAGTGAGAGATGGGAGGCCTCTGCAGAAAGGGATCTGTGCATTTAGGAGCTGAAATGCTGTCTGAATCAGCAGCTGGATGAATTGGATTTGTTTCAGGGGTCAGTGCCCGAACAAATATTTTCAATAAGACATTTGCAAGCCTTTATTAAACCTAGACTGAGACCAGCATGTACTATCTGATACAGTGAAGGAAAGAGATTTGAGATGAAAGGTATGCATTAGTACTGATAGTTATATTTGGGCAAGGTGGTTTTTTTTTGGGGGGGGGGGAGGGGGTTGGCATTACATAAAGAGAAAATGGGTCCAGGAGGTGTCTGTGAGATGACAAAAGAGACACTTGGGACATAATTTTTCCTTTTGCATGAATTTTTAAAACACCTGAAGCTAGAAGAGCTTTGCCCTCAATAGTGTCCTGTGAAACTCATAATTTGCCTTCAAGTGAAGGCAGCTGCAAACATACACGGAGAGGGAGAGGGCAAAATGCTGCTTTGAAGGAGTAAGCAAGCATTTGGAGCCGAGCTCTCTGTTGGTAAAGCCTGCTTGGCTTTTTCAAAGACATTTATCAAGGTTCCTCAGAGAAGATGTTTAAGGAAATGAAGCGACAGTGGAAAAAGAGAGGGAGGGTCTTTACTTAGAAAAATAGTTGGTTAAAAGAAGATGAACAGACAGTAGAAGTAATGAGTTTTCCTGGTGGAGGGAAGTCACCAGCAGAATACTGCAAGGTCTCCTGCTGAGACGTTGTATCTTTCAAATATGAATTGGAGACTTGAAAAAGGAATTAAAAAGAAAAGAAATAAGTTTTGGCAGCACAGCAAACTATTTGGGATGGTAAAGAGAGGCAAAATGCAAGGATGTGAAGAAGGATATTCTGAAACAGAATGATGGGATGCTAAAATGACAGATGAATTTCAGGGTAGGAATATGTGAAGTGATGCACATAAAAGTAATTCTGCATGTACATAAGGCAATGAGCTGTGAGATGCCAACAGGCTCTGGGGGCTTGAGGTTCTGGGCTATAATGTAGAGCTCAGTGGTTGTATTGGCTCAGTGCTCAGCAGTGATCAAAAACAAATTGAACATTAGAAGTTATTAGTAAAGGCAGCGGGAAGAAAACATGCTGCAGCTGTGTAAGCTTGTGTTTGCACTGCCTCCTGCTCTTTATCTCCTGGCTCTGGAACAAACCAAGAGAACTGGAAAGAGGTTCAGAGCAGGGTTAAATCACAGGTACAGGGTAGTTTTTTACTAGGAGTTTTCAAGGAGATCAGCATTCCTTAGACTGAGAAGGAGATGGCTGAGGTAAAATACAGCAGCAGTCTGTAGAAACGATCAGATGGTGAAGGTAAATAGGGAGTGATTTCTGGTGGTACATCTCCATCCTGGTGCAAGGGGCCACCAGATGAAGGGCAAGACTGCAGGAGTTGTAGCAATGCATATGAAATAAAGCGCTAATCATGGGTGCTGTGGCCTTTTTGTAAATGTCTAGGAAGCCTTTAATGAAAGGTTAATTGAGCAGTGGATTGGCAGAAAGGTGTCCTGGGAGGGAAAAGGGTGAGTGCATGACTGGAGACAAATTGATTTGATTTCTGTGTACCATGGTGGGGTGGTAATGCATGCTATTGCCTGGCTGGTGTGTACTGAAATTGCAGTCCTGCTGTTCAGCCTGTGGCTGTCCTGCTCTTGTGGCATAGGTGTCATTTGGCAACTTGTGCCATTCCTTTCGCTTGGTTTGAGACCAGAGTTTCAGCCCAATGGAGCACCGAGGACTTGGGAGCCCTGGGTGTCTTCCAGACCTGGCTTGTTGTGGGAGATGCTCACCTCTGTCCCTGTTAACCTCACTGAAACCTGTTCAGAGTGGGGCTGGGAAGCAGTGGGCTTCATTGGCTTTGCTTCTTGTCAGCACCTGTGTCATGGCATGCTGACACCAGAGAAGCAAAGCAGATGAGATACACTTCCAAGCACAGTATCTGGGTTTTATCTCTGTTAATAAAAAGAAAAAGGTTAAAGGAAGCTCTGGAAGGGAGAACAACCTTCAAATTATTTTCATTTTCAATCTGGACAGATATCTTGAAGATCTCAGTGGTTGTTGCATCAAGCTGAGCTCTTTCTCCTTGCTCAGGGCAAGTGTTACCTTGTCAGAATGGAATATTTCTGGGATCCAAATGCCTGCCAGTAATAGGGCTGCAGACCATGTCTGTTTTTTTTTTTTTTTAAGTCTTTTTTATTTCTAATATAATTGTCTGCATTTCATGAATTATCCCTGAGGTTGCTACTGTAGTTTTGTGTTACTAGGCTATACCCTGTGCACGCTATTTTGGCTGCTGCTCCCCCAGGAACAGCTCTGCTCTCTCTACCATGAACTGAGTTTTTGACAGTGAGGGTCGAGTAGAGTAGGGCTGTGTTAAAACTCGCCAGGTAGATGCCAGGTCTTATTTAGAACATCCTGCTTGGTGTTTTGTTGGCATTTGGGCACGGTAGAGACATCTGCATTGATTCTTGTATATGCTAAGGACATATGGCTGCCCTGAGAATAAATGAGTACTTTAATGAGCAGGGTTTGCCTGCTCACCTAAACATTAGACTGAATGGATGTTCAGTGCATCTGGCTTTGTACAAGGCTGAGACTACTACTGCTCTCCCATTAGGCTTAAGCTCTTTGGATTTACCCCTGGCTGCTGTCAGCTTTCTCTCCCCCAGAATTGCTTCGGTGATGTGAGAAGAAGAGAGTAAAAGGGCTTGAACTGTGCTTTTGTGCCAGTCTTTTTCAGAACATCAGCCCTTTTTTAGATCCCAGATTGCTTTTTAAGTGCATGATCCTTATTCAGACATGAATCTGCCACTTTTTGTTGATTGTTTGCATCCATTTTTCTGCTCTTGAAATTTTGGATAACTTCAAGTACTAGTGTCTGTTAGAAATGCACATGTCACTCCTTATTCTTTCTCATTTATCAGCTCCCGTGAGATCCTGCTGTTAACTGCAAGCCTTAAAATTTATCCTTGGTCAGGCAAAAAGAGCTTTCCAAGGAGTAGCTGGGGTAGCTGGTGGGAGTACTGTAGTTACAATATTCCCAAAGTAAGCTGACTTCTGCTCTCTGAGAAAAATCACAATATAAGCTTCTTTGTCAGGCCAAATCTTTTTTTTTTTTTTTTAACTGTTCAAAGGTTTGTCTGCTATTAGCTTTTTCTGAATTGTTGTCATGAAAAAAAAATTAACAAGGAAAATAAGCTGATAATTATAGGCTGAACACATTCTCTCTAAATCTGAGAATTAAGAAATCCAGGACAAAAGATTTGAGGCAAATAGGATTTGCAGTATGTTATAATAACCCACTGGCCTGGTGAGGTGTATGGGATACTGCAAAGGAAGATATTTAACAATGTGCTCTTACGTGCATGATAGGGCATCTGCACCAGCAAAGTCATTTTCTCACTTCTGTTCTGCTGCTTGTGGACCAGCAGTGTTTCCTAAATGACAACCTACATGTGTTAGAAAAGGTCATAAATGTCCTGGATTTTACTGAGTTTTCTGCTTTGAAGGAAAAGCCCTGGAAAAATGCATGACATCTGAAGTTGTGTCTTTTTTTCAGGACGCTCCACTAATTCCCTGATGGACAGCCAAAGTGAAGTCCTTCCTGGTGCAGGCAGGTGAAAAGTGAGCAGGATGAGCCCTGATGAATGCTAGTGAGGAGGTCTGAACCACCTTGTTCCTGCGGCTGTCCCCATGCTCTGTGTCCTCCTGAGGCTCTTGGATTGCAGCCTGGAGGGGCTCCTGTGGCTCTCCTGAGCTCAGAGCGTGTGGATGGACTGTGCTGTCACACAGGCTGCAGTGGGCCCCTCTGTGTTTAAAAGCATGTTTTCCTCCCTATTGACACCAGCACAGTCTCATGAGCCTGCACTATTAGCATGTGTATTTTCCCCTCACACAGTGCAAGAATAATTATTCTCTCTCAGCCGTGTGACTGTTTCTGTTCCCTCTGATTTATGGAGGCAAAGAACTCGTTTGAGAGGATGAGTCAGAAGTAATTGAGCTTCAGGGGGCTGTATTTCATGGCTTCTCCTCTCTTTATTTTTGCCCTGTGCTGCACCTCATGGTTACCAGTGCTTTGGCCTTCCAGGGAATGCTCGTTAAAGCTTAAGAATGAGATCGGGTCTTGGTTCACATTTAGAAACCAACCTGATTCTGTAAATCAAGAATATGACACAGTGATAATCTTTTAAGCTTTTTAATATTATCATAAATATGATATGATTCATGGTTGACTATTCCCAAATGATTTGTATAAAATGCAGGAAGGGTGCAGGAGCTGCTCTGCAGGGACTTCCACATTCAGCTGGTGCTGCAGGGGTGTTTGGCAGCAGTTGAGTTGCAGGGAGCGGTGCTGGGTTTAGTTGCAGAATATGAATTAAAGAGGATTTCTAGGTATAACTGAAGCTCCTGGAAAGATAATTAGTCCAGGGAAAGCTTTAAGGAAGGGTTTGTGCTCCTGTGGAGGAAGATAAAGTCACATGTGCCAGTTTGTGTGTGAATACGATGCTGGTGCTTGAGTGCGTCATGCAGACAGACCCCAAACGAGCAGGGATTGATGGCATGGGCTGGGGCAGAGGTGGAATGCAGAGCCATCACGTGTTGAACTGATGTAAGCATAGATGGGTAGCAGATATGTTTTGCACCTTACTGGCAAAGGTCTGTGGGCTTGACCTCTGCGTGATGTTTTTGAGGTGGCTTTTGAGTCCCACAGTGGGTGAGTATCAAGGCAGCATGAAAGATGTGTGTTGGGGGGAGCTGCTGGCTGACTGGCTGGCAGCAAGGAATGGAGTATTTATTATCCTCTTGAAATAATTCCAGTCCTGTTTTGGTGGTGACACACTGGTGTTCACAGGGCCCTTAATCTCAGAGGCAGGATTGGAGTTGAGGAGTTGAATAATCTCCCCTACCTTTCTAGAAGGGCATGGCAGAAAGTAAGTGGAAACCAGCTAGTCTGGCAGCCTTGGGTAGTGCAATTCAAGTTGGAATGTCTGCTTTTTTTGCTGTTTTTCTCCTTGTGCAAGTATTTATTTTTTTAGTTCAAAACTTTTACTGCAGAAGTGCTCTGGTGACGGGAGACAGTGAGATGGCTCATGAGGTGCCTGTTCCCCTGTGATTTTGCACAATGCCTTTGCCACTGGCTGCAAAGACTGCCAAATTCCATTGCTGGCTTCTCCCAATTTGGGACTGACTGATAAACTTCTGTACAAGCTGCAGTGACTGATGACTCTGCTTTTGCATTTCCATTTCTATTTACAGTTTAATTTATCTCTCTCTCTGTCGAGTGCTTCTTGAGAACACTTCAGTGGCTTTTTCCTTCAAGTGTAGCAAAACCAAACAAAAGAGCCTGATGTTTCTTTGCTGGACTGAATAAGTTACTGTTGTGATTGATAATGGTGAAACTGGTTTATAATTTATCTAAACAGTGATGTACATCATTAAAAACAAAGCAGGCAAACTCCACGTCTTCCGTGGATCTGATTGCTTTGAACAGCACATGATCTCTGGGGAACTCAGAGTGGGAGTTCTAGTTCCAAGGGTGCTTTGAAGCATTGTAAGAAGTAATTGTGAAAACTAAGGTGATGGATCAACAATTCATTGATTTATATGTGCCTTTGATGGGTGGAATTGTCTGCTGCAAATGGACTTTGCTAGCTTTTAGCCAGTAATCCCTTGGTTGTTCCCCTCTGCTTATTTCTGCTAAACAGACTGCACTGTCTCAGAATTAATCCCATTAGTTAATTACAGTCTTCTTTTCTCTATGGCTTCTTTAGTCTGCAGATCCAAACTGTGAATGGTGGCATGGCTGGCACAGTATTTGTTTTTTTTTCTGTGCTGTGGTCAACTCACATTTGGGGTGTGGATGCTTGTGGGGAGTAAACTGAAAACAGCAGTGTTGTGGACTCCTCAGCATTTTTCTCAGGTGTACACACTTTTGCTATTGATCTGCAAGAAGAGTTGTAGGAAAGAAAACACAATGAAAATCTTGTTACAGCTAAAACCTAAGAAACATGCAAGCCAGCGCTTGTGCAAAGTTTTCAGGTGAAGCTGCAAGCCTCTCTTAAGATACATTTTGCAGACTGAATTCTTCTGGGAAGGTACTTAAGGTTTGCCATGTGCACATGCTCTGTCTCTGGTGTGCCATTTGGGTGATGTAGTGCATCCAGGTGCTTTTGTGGCAAAGCCCTTCTTTGGGTGAAGGTGGTACCTGGTGCTTTTCCCTTAGGGCAGTCAAAGCATTAATCTGTCTGTTTGCCTACCTGATGGCCTTTCAATCTGACCTCTAAAACTGCAGTGTCTTGCCATGTACAGTGTTCATGGATTGAAAAAGTTGTTTCTCTGCTGGTGGTGACCTACTTCCAGTTGTATTAAGTGTTGGGGAGAGACTAAAACCCAAATTCTCTGACCTTTGGGCTCTCCTTCATCTCTGAGCTGAATTGCTCCGTGGGCAGTTTTGTAAATGTGTGGGTTCCTCACACTGAAGCACTTCCTCCCCCACAGATGGAAATACATTCCCATTTCTCTCTGTCACTTTGCAGCTGGAGTACTCAAGGCACCAGGATCATAGAATATCTCAAATTGGAAGGGACCCACAAGGATCATCAAGTCCAACTCCCTGCTTCTCACATCCAACAATCACTGTGTTAATCAGAGCTTATTTTGTACTTTGCTGTTTGAACACAAATATCCCCAAATGGCTTAAAGATGGCATAGTTGAGTAGTCATGTGAAACAACTCCAGCCTTCCAAAAAATCCAGAATACAGGTGGCTGCTAAAAATGATGTTGCCTGAAAAAGTCTTGTGCCCATTTGATTTACTAAAAACAGTTACTGCTATCAGACATCTCTGTGACTTATGTCAAGGGATTTTGAAGGTTAGTAGCAGGTTGCAAGTAAGAGATTATTTTCTTATTACAGGGCAGTAAGGTTGGTCCCAAGCTACTGGTAAATCATGTTGGTTAGCAAGGGGAGTAGGGGAGATACAGCAAAAGTTGTAGAAGAGGTGTTTGCTGTGTCTCAGCCTGGAAGGCAGTGTTGTAATTCAGATGGCAAAGTGTAAGATACCAGATTGCTTTAAATGTGTTGCAATCCTGTGGTGTCAAGAGTTTGATGTGTCCCCAGGGGCTTAGCAATGAACAGCCCCATCTCTGTGCCAGACTTTGGAATCACAAGGTATGCAGAAGCTTCTCCTCCACAAATCCACAGAGACAGCCTGGGTCCTTCAAGTAAATGGATTGCTTTCAGCGTTCAGTGAAAGCCCCGTGCTGTGTTTGATGGCACTGCTGGATAGAAGTGTTCTCATTGCCGTTGGCGCTGCCTTGTTAATACTGCATCGCTCCCCTGGCACAGGGATTTGAGGATAATTTAAGTGTCTTTGCATTGTCTGTTTGGAGGAGGGGTGAGAATTGCAAGGGAAGCTCTGCCAGATTTATGGGACTGGTGCAGGACAGGTTGGGGTGGTGTGGTAGGGGGCTGGTGGAGGCGGGGATGGGTATTGAGGGACAGGCAGCATGGCCAGGGACAATCAACTGACAGGGCTGCAGGCAGGACAGGCAGCTTCCTCACTTCTGAGGTGTGTTGTTCTGGAAGATGCTGCTGGACCATGGAGACACTCCAGTGCAAGGCATCAGCTTTTGTTGACACTGAGTGGAATCTGTCTTGTCCAAATCTGTGTGTCTGCACTGACAGCAAGGAGCTGGGGTCATTCCACCGTCGCTGGGGGGACAAGCAGCTGTAGAGCTCTGGCCTCCTTGCCCCAAGCTAGGGATGAAAGTAAAGGTAAAGGGGCCTTACTCTAGGCCTTGGGGGCAAAGACCATGGGAGCACCCCTCCTCCTGTCAGTGAGGAGCACTGGGTCTGGTTGCTTTCTTAGCAATGGAGTGTACACTTGCACTTTTCCAGGAGCTGTTGTTAGCATGATGCAAAAATCCCTTGTGCTTGTTGGATCCCAGTGGCTGCGAGGAAACGAATATTTTGCTAAGCTTGCCTCTGACTTGTCTTAGACCTCTTTGATTCCTCACCCCCTTGCCAATCTACTGTATTACGCCAGTGCCTCTGCCTTTCCTGCAAAATGGGGATGATGCTCCTTGCTCCTGGAGCAGGAGGGGCAGTGAGATACTCTCAAGGCTTATGTGCTATTAGAGTCAGTTCTCTTAAGTGAGGCAGGTCCTTTAAAAAAAAGCCCTGCTCTTTGCAATCCCATATGGGAGAAGTTTGACAAAGCCTCTTCTGAAATGAGAATACTCTGTCGCTAATGAGTGCATCAAAGAACATCAGGGGGCACATGAAAGCAGTGCGGCGTTTTTAAACCCCTGCCTTGCTGTGGTGGGGTAAAAGGTCTTTTAAATTTGTTTTGAAGTCCTTTTGCTGATAAAGACACAGGCTGTGGATGCAAATACTCTTTCATCTGATGGTATCTGGAGATGAATGTGTTTCTTCTAGATTTTACCTGGAGGGTATGTTGTGTGTTTTGATTTGTTATGCTAAGTAATTTGAAAATATATTGCAAGGTTTGGTGTGGTGCCACCATACATGATTACATTTCTTCTTTCTTCCTTTCTTGCCATCCTACATCACCCTTTTTCTCTTCTCAATGTTGTGCATGTAAAATGAATTTAAACAGGCGAGTGGGCAGCTGCCAGGAGGCTCCAAATGCTCTCCTTCCAGGGAAAAACCTGAAAGAAACACTCGGGGCTTTATTTGTCCCAGAATTTTAGGTGGAAAAAGATGACTGGAAGATACAGTTACTACAGCTGTGGCTATATATAATCTTTGTGATTTAAATCCTTATATTGATATTTTATATCAGGAATGCTGGAATTATTTTTTCTCCCTCCCTGTGTCTTGTAAACAGAATTTTCATTGGTGGGAGGAGTAGGTTTAGGACTGTTCATTCCAGTGCAAACTGAAATTGGGAGCCTTCATAGCATGTTAGGATTTGAAGTGTCAAGACAGGAGATGCACTCCCCTCTGGGAAGAGAGCACTCATGAGGGGCACGGAGCTGGGTTGGAGTGTCTCTCCTGCCAGCTCCAAGCCAGGCACAGAGAGGACCTGACCCTGCTCGTGCCCCATCTCCAGCAAGTGTCCGACCCTTTGAGTTGCAGAGGTGCTCAATTATTTTGATGAGCAATTGCCTTTTGACCTGGGAAAATGTTCTGCAAACGTATCAAAGCCAATCAGCTTGATGTGAATCAGCAGCTCTGGCAGAGATCGCTGGGTGTTATTTTGCAGTCGTGCTTTGCCGTGAGAGGCCATAGATGGTGATTTTAATGAGTAGCCCTGAATGAGAAGAGCATTTCTTGCAGTTGACAGGGACCCCCAGGGCTGAGCTTGCTGGCCACCCAGCCCCAAACCCTGGCTCAGTCTTTCCCCCACCATCCTTGGAGGGGCAAGCTTCCCCTGAGGCTGCTCATGCCCTCCAAGGAGCCACTCGTCCATCCTTCCCCCTCATTTTCCTGCTGCTTAACCTTTCATGGGGGTGTCTGTGTTTGTCCTCTGGCACCCTGCCTCTAACAGGATTGCTTTGGGTTTAGTTATTCAGCAGAGCTGGTATTTCCTCAGAAGGGTTCCCCATGGCCTGCTTCCAGCCTGGTATCTGTGCCCTTTTTTTAATTCAAGCTGAAATAAATAAATACATGAAAAATGTGTTACTTTAATTGCTATCAGAATATATTTGCTTTTCCCTTAGGAACAGAAAAAAAGCAACCAAAATGTCATCTATAATTTTTTCCATGCTTTTCACTATGAGACCTAGAATAGTCGTGCAGACCACTCCCCCTAAGCTCAGTCCAACTTTTTCCTATTGCACCTAATGAGTTTTCTGCCCCCTCTTCCTCCCTGAGGGCAGTGGCTACCCTTGTCTTTATACTCCAAACCAGCAGCTATTCTGGGGTAGATGATGGGGATAGATATTATAGACCAGCACTATACATGGATTATTGAGTGTTTCTTCATAGCTGTGGTGGTGGGAAACTCATGTTTCCGCTGTCTTGTCCTCTGTCCCCTTCGCTAATTATTTATCAGCACTATCACAGCAGTGTCTGGAGGCCTCTGATCAGGTTTCCACCTGATTTTCTGTGCTAAGCATGGCTCAGAGAATTCCTTTGGGATGTTAAATGAGGAGTATGAGGAAGAAAAGGGTGGCTGTGGCTGAAGGGTCAGAAAGATGAGGTGCATGATGCCAGAATAAGGAGTTGCTAAACACAGCATGTTTCTAGTGGCATCAGCTTCTTTTTTGTCATGTTTGTGATAAAGATCTTTTGCTAAATGAATCACTGTAGAGAGAGTCACAGTGTTTAATCTGATGCTGCATCCTGATTACCTAGACTTGCACTTGTAGGGCTTTACTTGCAGACAAGTGTGTTCATGGCAGTGTGCACAGCCTCTGTGGCTATGTGGGTACCTTCTCTGCGCACCTGTACTGCAGCAGGATGGCTGTCCTGCTGCTGTCCACATGCTTGGAAGGATTGGTGCAGAGGGAAAAGAAAATGCTTGAATTCATATCTTGGTATCTACAGCACTTAATTTTATTTTTGCATTGTCAATTAAGTGTTACTCTGTATTGCCATAACTCCCTCTGCTGGCTAATTTGACAGTTTAACCATCTGTTTTGATTGATTTTACATCTAAATGCAGCATGATTATGTATTGGAGACTGCCTTGGATGGAAAAGGTGAGGAGTTTGTGCCCTGTTGGGGTGATGCATTTGCTGCTTGTTCTTGCTGTGCAGGTTTGCCTCTCTCTGTGGCTGAATAAACCCATTCCTCTGATCACTTGTCCTCTGACTCACAGCTACGAAGTGAGTCTGTAGCAATTCAAATCCCCATCAGAAGGGTTTGAGTCTTTGCTGCACTGCTGGGCTGCAGCTGATAGATGTGTGGCCAGAGATGCCAGCTGAGGCTGTGCCTGGGAGCAGTTGTTCCCTCCTCCACAAGCATCACTGTAAAAGGAAATCCCAGGTACAGTGGGAGCACTGTGCCATGGAGATTCCCAGGAGTTCCCTGACACAGCTAGCAGTTACTCATGCTGTGCTGAAGCTGAGACAGGCAGCTGTGCTGGGCAGAAATCTCTCACCTGGAAGACTCGAAGGTAGTTCAGAATTTTGATCTCTGCACTGCTGGGTTGCAGCTGTATGTCCTGTGCGGGAGCATCAGCTGCCTTTGTGGGCATTGCTGCTCCCTGCTCAGACAGGCACCTCTACCTCCTGGCTCCCTGCTCCACTTGCCCACGGGGAAGCACTGTCTTTTTTTTGAAAACTGCTTGTGTTCCTATCCATAAGGCATTTTAACACACTGGCCCTTCTGTGCTGCTGTGACACAAAAATACAGAAAAATTGCCTTTGCCGATGCTATACGGGAGCCACAAAAGAAATACTTAATGAATATCAGCTCAACTACAGAATAAGTACTATGTTCCTCCAAAGGTGTCAGTTATTTTTGTATTTTTATATATATGCATGCCTTTGCAGGAATTTTGGGACAAAAAATAATAAATAAAATGTTCCCCTTTCCCCAGCATAACAGAAGAGACAGATACTATCTCTTTGTTCTCTGGGTATTACTCCTTGCTGCTTTGTATTGAGTTTAATTAAATTCTGGACATCTAATACTTAGAGTTGATGGATTATATTTAAAACTACATGCTAGCTAGAAGTACTGTAGAGATAGTGATGAAATGCTCAGGAACAATTGGGCAGAGTCATTTTTTCCCTATCTGGCTCCTGTGGGCTCACTTTGACTTAGTGCGGGAGTGGTAAACGTGCCAGGTCCCTAATCTATCCTGGGAAACTGAGATGTGGGTGATTTGGATCAGATTTTTTACACCACATACTGGTGCATTTTTCCTGCTTATAGTTGGAATTTGAGGTTAGCTCCTCTATCCTTTGGGTTTTCTTTGTGTTAATGTAACTGCTGAACTTGGTGAGCTTGTGTGTGTGCCAAGTCAATATGAGACTTGGGGGAAAAAAACCAAAACCACAGCCTTTTTTGCCTTGGCTGAGTTACCCCAGGTTTGTTTTGGTTTAGGACAAGGAGGGAGTTGGCTGTTTTCTTGTGTAGCTAATGGATGTACTGGGCTGAACTCTGCATTTGCTTACATGCATCCAACATGGCAGTGCAAGAAGTCTAACCTGGGATGTGTGTTCTGTGGGCTAGAGCAGAGCGTGGGAATCCCTTGCCATCCCCAGAAAATGGTGTGGTTGTGTCCAGGGATGCAGAGAGCATCCTCTGTGTACAGCTGGGCTTGATTTCCTTTTTTCTGTTCAGCTTGGCTGTTGAAGAGGCCCAAGTAAGGCGACTTGTGGAGGTGGTGCCTGGTGCTGGAAGGAGAGGTAGCCCAAGGATGGAAGCCAAGGAATGGAGATAAGGAGAAAAGTCAGAGCTGGGAAAAGGCAGGCAGTAACTGTCTTACCTGCTCAGGGCTGAGCTGAAATCCTCCTCAAAAGATCACCATTCCCTGGTGTGTCACATAAGGGGGGAGTTAGAGATAAGAGGTTAGGCAAGGCAATTTCCTTTTCATGTTTGTAAGAACATCAAATCTGCTGAGCAAAGCTAGATCTGCAAAACTACAAAAACCACCTGAATGGATGAATGTGATCCATCACTTCTTGCAGGGCTGAGGTGGTGTAAGAGTACCACTGGAGAGAGCAGGGGTCAATCTTGCTGGAAGGGTTAATCCTCCCTGGAGCTGCTGCAGGCAGAGCTAAATTGCCAATTCTTAGAGACCTGGGAAATCAGCACTAAGCTGGGCTGGAGGAGATAAAATGCTGCAGTAGTGGCAAAGCTGTGGTGCCTCTCAGCCCCCTCCCTGAGGGGTGTTAAAACTGCAGACAGACTGTGGAATCTGGGGAGTGCCAAAGGTGCTGCAGACCCAGCTGGAGTGCTCGTGTCCCTATGTGCTCAAGTGCTTGTCGATGTGGGTGCCTAAAGGAGCAAGAATCATAGTGACCTGACTGTGCTGCTGCTGGTGGAAGGAAATCAGTGGGCTCCTCACCTAGCTTGGTAGACGTGCATCCTGTGTTCCCAGCTGTGCATGCCTGTTGCCTGTGCTTTATCTGGCAGGAAATCTGTGACTCTGGGAAAACTAGTGATGGAGGAGCTGCATCTGCTTGGTAGAGAGCAGATAAATGCCCCAGTGCAGTGCTTGGAAACTTTCCCAGATGGTTTTGACACACCCCAAAAGCTGGTGGTTGAAAACTGGACCTGAGGGATCTGCTTGCATTGCACTTGCAGTGATTTGTTGTGGCTGGAAAAAAAAAAAATCAAAGCTGCAGAACTAGGGAATGTATTACAGTAATTAACTGTGGCCTGAAGAAAGTGAGGGACATCCTGGACACAGAGGAAATTAAATGGAAAGTGGTATTGACCTTTTGTGGGATGGAATTGCAAAGAGCTCAGTTTGCAGGGTGGAAATTAATTATTGGATTTTGTCTAAAGCTGAGCTTATGTAAGAGGCATGTCTGTCTTCCAAACTTTGCCACCTCAACTCTTTTTTTCTCTGCTCATTAAAGAGGCATATGTAGTGATCTGCCCAGTGACTGTTCCAGTCAGCTCAGTAGGGCTGGCTTGCTAAGGCTGCTGATGTTGTTTTCATTCAGGGATTTTTTTTAGTGTTAGATAAAAATTGTAGTTGACTTGGGGCTAATCAAATTTGTCCGTCCATCACTCAAAATGCAAACCCATGTGCTGATGGTGGGATGTTACCTTGAACAGGGATGTCTTGGCAGAATGAGGGTGAGGAGGACATTGAGCTGATTGAGATCTCCCACTTCCTCCCGGGTCCTGGGATTGCCCTTTGCTGGCACACAAGAAATTGAGTTGCTTTGGTCAGTGCTGCCTGCACTTTGGCTTCTCTGACATTGCTGACTTGGGCAGGTCCAGGATGGGACATCCCAGTGGCAGGCGTGGGGATTTTGTTGACAGCAGCTGACACTCTGTACTGGTGACTACTCATCTGCAGGAGACATTCAGAAGTAAAGGGTTTGGACTGTTACAGTAGGAATATTATTGTTTGTATAGTTTTGTGGGTATCCTGCAGGAGACCAGATAGCAGACTGAGACTGGTAGGGACTTGTCAGACACAGAACAGTGTTTAATTCATTGATTGTTCTGCCAGAACCTTGACAGTTGTTGTGCTTTTTCCTTTTTCATTTTCCCACATGCAGAGAGCAGCTCCAATATTTTTCTCTTTATGTTGACCTTTGTTTGAAATGAAAGCAAAAGAAAATTGTAGAAAGCCCCAGTGAGAAAGCCAGGAATCAGTCTACTTTAATGTGCTGCATGACTTGGATCTCACAGAAAGGCCATTTGTCTCATTAAAACATTTTAATCAAAATTTGTTTTCAAGGAGAAATGATTTTTCAAAGGAAGCAAAACATTACTGAGAATTCTTGCTATTTCAGTTTTTATATTTTACTGAAAGACATATTTGTTGCTCATTCCTGTTTTCAGCAAATCTGTGGAAAATGTCAAACATTCCAGACTTTGATTTTGTAGTAGAACATGTCCATCCTGGTTTTGTAGTTGTTCCTTATCAGTGCCTAGAGAAACTTGCTCTGTATATGAGTGAGAAAAAATAATAACAAAGATGGTTTTTTTTTAAATGGGCAGTTCTGCTGAAAAGCAAAGAAAAACCAGAGGAAGTGAAGCCCTGCCTCAGTGCAGTGTACAACAGTGCAGGTCCTACCTATGAGGTTGCTCTATCCTTGAAAGAAGATAGAAGAAAACTAGAGCTGCCCTGAAGCACTGCAAGAACATGTTTAAGTGGAAATAATAATGATGCAATTATTTTTCTCATAAAAACAGCATTTAATTGAAGATTTAATTTAAGAAAAAAACCCAACCCAGTAATGATTAAAAAAACCCCATTAAAAATCTGTATTGCAACACTACTTTGGGGGTTAGTGGTGGGAGATTCCTTTAGTGCTGCTCTTCTTGTGGAAGCTTACTGTGTTTTATTTTAAATTAAGAGGATATTCAAAATATATCAGCAACGAATACCATATTCTCCTAAAACAGTGTCTTCCATTAGATTTGTAGAGTTTTGCTGCTGAGGTGAAGGATGGAGCTCTACTGTGCAAGATGCTGCTGAATCCTTGATCTCTTTGTAGTATGTAGATTTTTGGCTTTGTGTCTTTATAATATTTATGGAACTATATTTTTATATCTGTCTGTACCCAAAGGTAGTATTGGGATGTCCTGCCAGCGTGTTTTCAATTTGTTTTACCCTTTACTGGAGCAACACTGCTGCAAACTTTCTTTTTTGTGGCTGAAGGAGTGGAACAGGGTTAGGGTTAGTTACGTTCCACCTGTTTGGGGACAGTTTAGAGTCGCTTCGATTTATTTCCAGATATAGTTCAATGGGCAGCTGAGGCATGACCTGCTGCAATGCACCTCCTCAGTGACTGTGGCTCTTCTTGTTGGTTATCCCGTTCTGTCTCCCCTGGTCTTTTCAGGGGAAAAGTTAAGGATGTCAGTACCTAGACAAAGGGTGATCTCCTGTAAGATTCCCAAGTAATCAGAGAATTGAGGCAGGTCACTTATTTAACCTTGCACTTGGTAGAGCAAAGATTGAACAGACCTCACATAAGCTGTATGAACCAGTGGCCTGACCATGAACTAAAATCCAATCCTGTCACTAATTTATTATTGTGTTCTGACTCAGCCTGGTGGTGGATATTAAGGGGATCTCCCATGGAAGTGCAGTCACAGCTCCCAGCTCAGTTCTGATCAAAGGGCTCTGGGCTCACACCACTCAGGGTAGTGTGGGAGGGAGGCAAAGCCTCACAAGCATCGCTTCAGGCTCAGCATAATTAAAGTGTGACCCTCTCTAACAGATTTGGAGGGAGTGCAGGAGAGCCTTGTGACAGATTTTGACAGTCCCTTAATGAAATATGTGACCCTTCCTAATGCACACCTGTGCTTGCTGAGCTGGTGAGCCCTGCCCTGCTCTGCCCTGGACCATTGCTGCCCTGTTGTGTGCCAGGGCAGACCTGCAGAGGTGGGAGGGACCCCGGACAGACAGCAGGTATCTGGCATCACCCCTGCTGCTGTCCCGGAACTGCTGGCCTGTGGCGTTTGGGAGAGAGCTGACAGGACTCCCCTGTGCTGCTGCTTAGTTTCAGACTGTTTTGTTTTGGTCGTTTTAAGAAAGTTATGGGTGAACTTCTTGTGTGGATTTTGAAGGGTCGGAAAAATGTGATTGAATGAGTTCCATTTCTTATGTTATATTTTTGGCATAGGAAGGGAAGATGAAGAACATGAGGCGCCTTCCTTTAAATTTGCGAGACTTCTGCCTGATATGGTTAATAACAAGTGTTTTTGATAGAAATAGTAGCACAGATCTGGGGAAGCACAGACCCAGGGAAGGAATGTTGGATAGACTGCATGTCGGAGGGAGATGTTGCAGCTGGTACTGCTGATATCCCACAATGGGAAGGTAGGAAGACTTACATGGAACAACAGGCCGGAGTGATCCATTAGTACAGAGACTCTGGTAAAGCTGAGACAAGTGATGAGCTTTCCTAAAGTCAGAACACGTGTGCAGATGCTCTTTCCCCCCTTCGTTAAATCAAGAGAGAGATTGACTAATTATTTTCATCTTTTCCTTTCATTTTACTGTGTGTTTTCATTGACCTGAGACATCATCTGGTACATCTGACCTTCTTTGACTTAACCTGAGCACTTATGAGCTATTTCAGTCCAATCTAGTGTCAACCTCACAGTTTTTGATTGAAAGCCTTGGGAAGTACAGGGTACTTAAGTAACATTTTTTTTTTCATCTGACTGTGCACAGTGCCACTGGGAGAGTCAAACAGAGTAAAAACAGAGTAGAGCTGAAAGTCTGTTCAGTTCTCTGTTGTGTAGAAATGCTTTAATTCTCTCAGAAACTTCTTTTCTCCAGCATATCAGAGACTGCAGTGAGAATGTGTGCATTTTGTTTCTCTTCTACTAACTGGGATGTACTTTCCTACAGTAGAGTATCGTGAGACTGGCAAGTTCTAACAAGTCCCAGCAAGTCATAGTTTTTTGAAATAGCAAGATTTTATATGAGCTGTGAAACAGAAATGGGCCACACTTCTTAGTTTGCCTGTTGGTTATTTGCACTGAAAGCAGCGCCAGTGAATATTTGATTGAAATTTGAGGGGGGAAAAGATCAGCAGCAGCTCAAAAAGAGAAAATAAGATTCCAAGCCAGAGTGAGTCTTTTTATTTCTTTCATTGCCTTCTGTAGTCTATGGGGAGTCTTTACTACCGTTTGCATGAAGCTACTCTTTCTGTTTGCTGTTTCCATCTCTTGGTTTCTGGGTGTTTTATGTTGGTCATTTTCTGACTTTGGATTTTTTTCCTAATGTAGGTAGTATAGGCTCACATTTGATGTGTTTTATGGCTGCTTTTGTCTGTTAGTGCAGCTTCTGAAATCAAGACACCAATATTCAATAATGAACTTCATTAATCACAGTATGTACTGTACTGAGTGAACGAGGGTGCTGTGTTCAGGAGGAAGGCGTGGGACTGGCTGCCCTGCCCAGGAGCACAGGGTGGTGAGGCTGGAGGAGGTGGCTGGGCACCCTGTGGCAGGGCAAATGTGTTCACCTCTGCCGTGCTCTGTGGAGACAAGGTTTACCTGGCTGGGAATGGGAGAGGGCTGAACTGTGTCCACTAACATTTACCTTTGGCTACATCCCTGCTCTGGTTCAGCTCCTGACTGCCCCATGTAAGCAGCTGCTTCTGTAACCAGGGCATTTCAAAGCTCAATATTTTGATTTCTAGTCTAATCACGTCAAAAGCTATTGCCTGCTTTTTCTATTTCTTTATGAAATTTATCTTATCTCTTTTCAATATCCGTGTCTGAAGTCTGCTTCTATTGGGACCCACCCTGTTCCCATGCACAAACACACAGAATGAAGCAAAGAGAAGTGAGGGGGGAGCAAACACTTTCTTATTAGGACTGCGGTTTGAAGTAATGAAAATAATAAACAGAGTCTGGGAGGTGCGGCTGTGTGTCCTGGTGATTGCATCAAAGGAAGATGAGAAAGGGAGTTGTGATGCCCTGGAAAAGATTTTAAATCCTTGTTTAAACTTTACAAGGCTGATTGAATTAACATCAGGCTTTATCAAAGTGTTTTATACCTCTGTGTTGTCCTTTCTTCCCACCCTTAAAAAAGATGGGAAGATCTGTCACCAGATGGGTGGATCTGTCACCAGTACTGTGTCCCATCCATAGCACTTTAATGTTTCAGCTGGGTCATGGGGAACGATAATGTGTAGATCCACAGAACTGTCCCTGCTTTCAGTTGCTGATAGTAACAAAGATCTCAGCTGCACCCCAAAATTACAGCTAGCCAGTCCAGTTCTTGGGACAGGGAGAATGCTCTGTATAGACAGCGTGCAAAATGCTGCCCTATAATATGTGGCAGTTGGAGAGCAAAGGGAAGCAAAAGTGACTGGTGCAAAATTGAATTTTGGGGCTCTGTCAGGCAACTGGAGCTGTTTGGGGTGACAAGGGCATGTGTAGGATGTGGTTGAGCTCAGCCCTTCCATCACTAGCCTGCCAAACAGCTGAACTGCTTCACATGAAATCTCACTCTTCCTCCCAAATTCTGTCTGTGCACAGATATATATGTGCCAGTGTATGTGTAGCCTGAGGCAAACACCTGACGTGGGGAACGTCATCCCAATCCATTCAAATTTGGTGGAGATTTAAGCAGCAAAAGACAGAGTCTTATAATGGAAAACAGAGTGCTCCCGGCACAACTTAGAGTCCAATGAATTGAGGAAAATGCCTCTTGAGCCTCATGGAATGGATCATGTATTGAACATACCATGGATCTGGCTTGCTGAATGCATCACTGAGGGCCCTGGTTCCAGGAGATGAGCATTCCCTGTTGGTCCCCTCAGAGGCGCTGAGCAGAGGGAAGTGTAATTGTATGGACGTGTGTGTAAGTGCCCATGGCTGGATTTTACCTGGTGTAAATCAGCTTAGTTCAGGAGCCTCGGAGTGACTTTGGTGATTACCTTGGCTCAGGCTGAAGCTCTTGCTAATGGAATGAATGTGGAGCGCCAGGCTCCTGCCCTCTCAGTCCTTCTGTCTGGCATCATTCCCTGGGCTGCCAGTTCAAAACTCATGGCTGAAGTGTTAAAAACTCAAGAGACAGGATCAAAAATGAAGGGGAGGTACAAGGAAAAATTAATTTACAAATGGTTTTTAAATTTTCCTCTGCACTTGGATCACATTTTCAAGATTTTTCTAGAATTTCCTTTGCAAAACTAGATGCTATCTTTGTGTGTGCACAAATTTAGGACCACAGAGAAAATGTAAATGTGGTGTGACTTGGGATAAAATTAGACTGACAGTGCTGGGCTGTTGTTACTCCATACTGGGCTAAGTCATCATTATTTGGATTTGCTGGAGTCCAGAAAAGGCTTAGCTCATGTTTTGAGCAAAGCCAGCAGTCACATCCTGCTTTCTTAATTGCTATTTGAGATGAACCATGATAATTTCCATTATGAAGCCAATTTTAATTAACCAAACAAAACCTCTCTGCTCTTTTTTCTGGCAAGCTTTTGATGACTTCTTCTGAATTTTGACAGTCAGGTTTCAATGTGTTCTTCAAACGCAGCCAGGTTTAGAAACTGCAGTAAAGCAGCGAATCAACATGCATGGCCTTGAGCAGCAGCTTTGCATGGCCAGTGTCTGTCAGTGCTGGCCACTGGCTCCCAAGTAGGATTTTAGCCATCAGTGTTTTCTAAGTGCTATGTTGCTTGTGGATCTGCAAGGTGACGTGTAGCTGAATGCAGTAATTTAGGGGACCAAGGGGGCTTAAACAAAGCAGTGAGATGCTTAGTTCTGGGTGCTGCAGCTTCTGCCTGCAAGACTGCAACTTCAGTTGTGTGGGAGAGAGAG
Organism: Acanthiza pusilla; assembly: GCA_036630365.1. Classification (NCBI taxonomy): domain Eukaryota; kingdom Metazoa; phylum Chordata; class Aves; order Passeriformes; family Acanthizidae; genus Acanthiza; species Acanthiza pusilla. The sequence continues at coordinate 9,663,647 of JAXCHO010000001.1, forward strand.
CAGTAAACCCCCAATTACTGTTATATTTTCTGTGAGAGAGGGAGAACCAGTTCTGGCTCTTGTTGCAGAGGAGCAGTTTCAATATAACCGACTGTGGCCAGAGCTGAAGGCAAGACAGGCAGATATGTTTGACTTTTTCTGTGGGGTGTGTACATGGGAAAAAAGGAAGACCTCCATCCAGGTATCAAGGCATGTAGGGTGTGCGGGCTGAGGAAGTCACTGAGGAGCTGATAAATCACAGTCCCAGCACGGGAAAATCCCTTTCTGCCAAAGGGTAAGGTGATGGTTTAACAGAGGTGGATAAATGGGGACAGCAGGTAATTTATTTCTCCCCATTTCATGGTACATAAATGGCATATGGCAGATAATCTGCTGCCTGACTGTATAATAACCAAGGAGGAACACAGGCAGGAATGTGCCTTGCTTTGTGTTTTGCTTCCTCTTGTGACAGATCAAGAGGACATGGCCTCAAGCTGTGTCTGATGAGGTTCAGGTTGGACATTAGGGGGAAATTCTTCACAAAAAGGGTTGTCAAGCATTGGAACAGGTTTCCCAGGGAGGTGGTGGGGTCACCATCCCTGGAGGAGGTTAAGGGAAGACTGGGCAGGGCACTCAGTGCCATTGCCTAGTTGACAAGGTGGTGTCTGGTCAAAGGTTGGACTTCATGATCTTGAGGTCTTCTCCAACTTAATTGATTGTGATTTTCACCAAATAAAAAGTATTCTGTGATTCTCATTCCCTGGAGACTAGCAAGGGAGTTAAAGGGACACTTACTTGAGACTTCCTTGTGTAGATGCATGGTGACAGGAGTCTCAGGATTTAAAAACCTTTTAGGCCTCTGCGTTGTGCCAGTGTTTCGCAAGAGGGCAGAGAGGATGGTGGCTTCACGAGTAGAGCCCAGGGAACAAGGCTGGGTGGGTACAGAAGCAGGTAGATAAAATTTTTGTATTCCCCTGTATGGCCTCACTGCACCTGTGTGAGGAGGAAGATAAACTAGCATTTACTGAATGCTATTTCTACTTGCATCAACAACCAAAGCAATACTTTATTATTAATTTTAAGATTGTGGGACTTATTTTTCCCCCACAGTTCCCTGTAAAAAATTTGAGTTATAGGCAAATTTTTAGAGATAATCCCAATTTAGCCAGTTGGGATAATTTACAACTAATTATAATAGTCCTTTCCTTGAGTCCTCCTTCATCATTTGAGTTGTCTGATGATATTTAGTCATGTGTAGTCTCTTTCTGAACCACTTTTTACAGCCTTTTTAATACTGGTTGGATTCCTTCCCACACTGGTGGTGCTAATGGCCATGTTAAATATTAATACCTTTTTACTAATAATATTGGTGATATATCTGGGGCTGCTTAGTTGTGATCCTACTGTCCTAGTGGAATGAAAGAGATGAAGTACCATTCCCTAGTGAGAGTGTAATTCATAAAAGCAGGGTGGACAGTATGTTGTGCCTGTCTGATGTGTTTTAGAGAACATCTCTGCTGATGATTATACTTTGGGAAATTGGAAGAACATTTCCCCAGGACATATAAAGTGACTGTCTGTTAGGGACATGTAGAGGATGTGTCAGGTTTTCAAGAAATGTACTAGAAAGGGAAATTAAGTTTGAAAAAGCCAGTGCACTGAGGAAGGCAGGCATCTCTTTTTTTTCTGAGGTGGATGAATCTGGATTCTGTTTAGCCATGCATGCGATTTTAAAGCTGCATGTACAGGCTCAGGAAGGATCAAAATAGCATTTTCAAGAGGCTGGCAGAACTTGTCTGAAACGATGGTACCTCATTAGCAGATGCTGATCCTATCAGAAAAAAATAATAAATGGTGCCTTTTGCTCCACTGAAGAAAATGCTGCCTTAACCCCTCATTCCCCCAGTGGGAAGGGAAGAGTCTCTAGGCAGCAGTGGTGAAGGGTTTGAGCAGAGCCATCCTGAGAGGCACCCAGGGTTCAGACAAACCTGGGAGACACTGCAGCAGTGTCAGTCCTGTTTGATTTATTAATGTGCCACATTGCAGGAAGGGGATGTGTTTGCAGCGCATGTACCCTCAGTGTTCTGCTTGGGGAGCAAAATGCAAGTCATGGCTGGAGCCACACATGAAGTCTTGCTTTGAAAAAGTAGTTGGGTAGCTGTGAGGGGGTTCCCAAGGAAGAGGGATGGTGGAGTCACTGGTGGAGGAGGATAGGAAGTGTGTTGGTGGCAGCACATAAAATCATGGAGAGAAGTAGGCTGCAGTTTCATACTCTGAGTCTTACAGTGAAGAAACTAATGCTGAGACTGGGAAGCTACTTTGAATTTTAGTTTTTCTTTTTGCTGTATGTTTAGTGCAGCCATCAGTGCAGTGGGAGGGAGTAGGCAGATGGAGGAAGACAAGGTGGAAGTCTGGGTTCTGGAGTTGGTCTTTGATTACTCATGTGCATGGATCCATTCAGGCCCAGGTGGTACAAGTTAGCTTTGCTAATAACCCTTCTACTAATTAAAAAAAAAAAAAAGAAAGCAAAGCAATGAATAAATCTTTAAGGGTTGTGGCTCTAATTTGCAATACTGAAGGGCTGAAGGGTGAAGATTCAGGATAATAAAAAGTTCTCTGAGCTCTGCCTGGGCTATAGAGGAATCTTTTAGCCAACCTTCCCACCAGCAGCAGCAAGCAAGTGGGGAGGGAGGAGTAATGGAGAGAGCCTTTGTGTCCAAGTAGGTTATATTCATAATTTCCTGTGCTGTACCTACCTGAGAGGAGATTCTGCTTGCATCTTCATTCTCTCTCATCTTAAAGGGTTTCATTAGCATCTAATTGCTGCTTATTTTCTTCATTCAGAGCATCCAGGTGCTGTACAATGTTCTTAATCAAGTGTGAAAAGGCCATTTGTCAAGGAAGTTCCTGCTTTTTCAGCAAGGTGCTTTTGAAAAGGTTTGGCCTTTGCCTGTGCTTATCTAGGGGAAAAACAAGTGCCAAGAATCTGGAACTTGACTGAGATCTTCACTTGTTCCTACCAACCTTGCCTCCACGATCACACCTCACAGCAGGATACCAATGAAAGCCTCATCTGAACTGGAACTAATTTAATGGGATGATGGCAGTGCTGGCCTTGCTGAGCAGCTCTTGGGACAAGCAGGTCACTCAATCAGGAGGTTGAGGGATGAGCAGTGTGATGTTACTGGAAGCCTTAAATCCTTTGCTCTGTAGGACTGGAAGACTGGCTGAGGAAATGCACAGGTTTGAGCCCAGCTGACCGGGGTGGGAACAAAAGTGGAAGTTACATGGGTTCCCCTTGGCCTCATGCATCTTGTTTCTATCACGAAGGGTCAACTGTGAGAGATTCTTGAACTGGGATGTCAAGGGAATAGTTCTTGTGATGTCAGGTATCTCGAGGTGTTTTAGGTTCAGACTTCCTTTTCAGCAGTAGTGAGGTGATCAGAGTGATGGACTGTTCTCTCCCTGGCAATGTGCAAAACTCGAGGACTTGGGTGTGTTTGTTTATGTCATAACCAGTGACACTGGGGAGCTCAAAGGATTAGTAAGGCTGAGAATACTCTCCTTTGTGAAAGGGACGAATGTTCTCCCCTGCCTGATTGAAACTGACTGTAGAAAACACTAAGAGTATTTTTTTCTCCCCACCTTACAGAATTAATCCAGTGGAAACAATCTGCTTTTAAGACAGCATAGCTGGAATCAGAATAAATACCTTGTTTTTCTGGTTATATTAGGATGTTTACTAGCTATTGGCCAAAACATCTGCTGATACAACTTCACCAAATTTAGTGAAGCTTGGATCAGGATCTCCAATGGCATATTTTTCATCCAGTTCATTAAGCAGCAAGCAGTTGGATCAGATAGGACACAGAAAGCACAAAACACTTGCTGAGAACGTAATATACTTCATTCGTCATCTGGGTTTGCAAAAGAGCAGGGAGAGAACTTACCCACATCATCAAAGTCCTGTCAGCCCTCGCTGGGTGTCTCGCTGTGTATCTCCAGCCACTGTTGGAGCAGTGCTGTGGAAGGGATGATGTGCAGCTTGCTGAACCGAAATGCCATGAGGACAAACTTCTGAAGGAACAAGCAGGAAAGGACAAAAAGATAAAAAAAAGAGATGAGAGAGCAGATTCATCCCCAAAGAAATCCCATTGATGCTGTGTTGCTCCCAGGTGCTGCTGATGGGAAAGAGCAGCTTGGAGGGCTTCTGCAGAACAGCAGTCACAGCAACAAGCAGTTAGTCTGGAACCACAAGGCAATGGTTATGGTGCCTTCGAAAAAGATGATTTATTTTTTTTATTTTGTTTTTGCCAACGCAGTTCACAGGAAGTCTCAGCTTTTTTTGGGAGGGGCTAATAGTGAATTTAGCATGAGCTAAACGTATGCTTGGGGCTTGCAGTGATCTGTAGCAAGTGTGTGGGAAAGGGTAGGTATCCCACGTGCCCATCAGAATGGTGTGCCAGTCCCTCCAAGCCCTTCAGCTCAAGCATCCAGGACTGTGTGACTGTGGGAGGAGCGGGAAAGGGAAGGCTGTAGGAGAAAGGCGGCAGTTCTGCAGAAATGTGGAACAGAGGATTACACCCACAGTGTTTGATACGGAAGAGCAAAGATTGCTGCCTGCATGTGACATCGTGTGGGAGAGATTAAAGTCACCATAGACAGGCAAGAATTGGGTGTGAAGCAGGAAGAGAAAGGGGAGTTAGGTTGGATGGGGTGTGATACAGGAGGAAGGAGGAGTGTCCCTTTGGGTGAAACACAGGTGGTGTGAGATGACACAGCTTGGATTGTGTGGATAGCAAGTGCTTTGTAGGAGAGGTACAAGAGCTGACGGATCTGCAGGATGGACCTGAGGTTACTCCCAAACCTTGAACTTCTCCTGGAGATTCCTATCCTTCCAGCTCCTCGAAGCAAATGGTGTGAGGCTTACCAGAGCAATGGTCAGCCCCTAAGACTGGGGTGGTGCAGGATGCTTCAGAGTCAGGATGAGTTGTAGAACATCAGGGCTCTCTTACTCTCCAGGAGCTGGTTGTTGCCCTTAGCTGAGACATTAGAGGCTTTCTGCTTTTTGGGTTGGTTTCTGGGTTCCCCAAGTGCCACTTGTTATCAGCTCCCTGGGGAGTTTCCTGCCACTGTAAAGGAATCTCTATTCTCTTCATAGTTGAGCTGCCCAGAAGTCTTAGACTAAGTCTCCACATTGCCAAGTGCTACATTAAAATGTAATAAGGGATATTTTTCGCCCTGAGGAGACTTTTTCTACTGTGTGTGGAATAGACAAAACAATGTAAGATATGAACCAGCCCCAAAAAAGAGGGATTGTTAGGCTGCTTGGTGCATCATGTCGTGGATATCAACATCAGCACGTCTAGTACAAGGGAAGACCGTGGAGATGAACCTGGTGGGCTTTAGAGCTGTCTGGAGTGCTGTACTGCAGGAGCTTAAGTGCCGAGGTATGGAAAAGACCATATGCTGACTGTCTAAAGCTGATGCTCCAGTTATATTTGCACGTAGGATGCCTGCATTGTTTACTTATGTTTAAAATCCAACCATAAATTGTACCTTGAGTGGCTGTTATACATTTCCTGCTCAGGAGCAGACTTTCAAAGCCCCCAAGAAATATTCAGTTACAATTATGTCTGATTTAAAGGGAAAAGATCTGTAGCTTTGTAGCCTTAATAATTTGCTCAAACAGCTGTAGATTAATGAAAGTGTTGCTCAAGGCATGTTTCCAGAAATAGCGTGTAGCTTGGCCCGTTCCAGTCACATTGGGTTAGGAAATGTGTTTGTGTTTTTAATGCTGGAAGTGCACACAGGAGGTGATCTACCAGACTCTCTCTGGACTCATGGTTTAGATGGTTGGGTGATGTCTGGAAGAGTTTGAAAACTGCTTCTTTGTGGAGTTGTAGAGGTCTTTGGAATCAACTCGTAAATGGTTTTGCCTGTTGCAGAGGGAATGTCAGCCTCACTCCAGTGTGTGGCCACCAAGTGCTCTGCAGCCAGAGCGCTGAGAGCCTGATGTGACTTTCCTGTCCCAGGAGACAAAGCAGATAAATCTGTCATTTGAAACACTGAGGTGAAAGAATCTACTAAGCCTTTTACTCTGTGGTGTTGAACACTATTGAGCTCCACAGTTTTAAGTCACCAGGATAAATCACGTTCCCCAGAAAAATGCTCTTTTAATTGTAGGGTTTTTTTCAGTTCATTGTCTCTTAATTTGATTGAGGACAGAATGCCTAGGGACAAGAGGCTATATTTGATAAGAAAACTGCAGTCATCAAGTGGAACCAGTTCTTTTTCCAGTTATCATCCCTCTCACACACGGAGCCACAGGGACCTTGCTCCATAATATGCAGAGTGCCTTCCATATAGAGAGGTGCAGTCCCTTAAGGTCCAGCCAGACGCAAGTGTGAAAGCAGAGTTGGTATCTTCCTGTGGTGTGCTGTTTGAGGTCATGTAATGCCCTGTTGATTGTTGAAGAGAACTGAAGTACCTGTTTTGGCATATTTCCACACTACCATTGGGATTGTTCCTGGCTCTGAAGAGTTGCATGCAGTAATTGGTACAAACTCTGGGCATTGCTGGGAGGGCAGAGACCACACTGGTCCTTGCTCTTGTTGTGTGTTATGGACTCTGTGTCCTGTAAAGTCCAGGAGTGTCCCAGGTCATGTGAGAAGAGAGTTAAACGTTATTTGCTCCCTTGTGAAGATTTGATGCCTTGCTGAGTTGTGCTCTGCAGTGGGTCTGGCAAGCTCTTCCTGCAGTCATTGCTGCTCAGCATTCCCATGGTGGAGAGCGGAAGATATCTCCCTCCTGAGGCTAAGAGGACACCCCACTGCTCCCACTTCAGTGAGCACACATCCACTGTTCTGTGTAAAAAGCAATAAACCTTCTAATCCGTTCAAGTGCTGCTGCCCTGCAATAACACACACTTTTCTTCTGAGACACTCACTTGATTGGGATTTTTCCATCGATGTCTGGCCTGATTTATCTGTTTCAAACATGACCACAAATAAAAGCAGTGCTCATTGAGCTGATCCAATTTGACCTGACAGGGACAAAATGACTGGAGCTGGATGGTAATTCTCTTCCAAAAGAGAATGACAGTGGTAGATCAGGGAGATATGGATTGGTTGGTATTTTACACAGAAATGGTCCACTCCTTTTTTTCCTTGCTTTCACGAGCCTGAATACAAAGTTTTTGTTCATGGGTGGTAGATATTTTTTTGGAGGAGGGAGGGAAATTGCTTTATATTGGAAAAAAAAAAATAACTTGGTGTTGCTCAAGCATTTTTGACCAGTCTTAAAAAGGTTGCTAGGTTGACTGAGTGGGGGACACACAGGGAGACTTTGCACTCAGGTGCTCTTCAGCAAAGCTACTAACTGGTTAACAATATAGAATTAATGAAACTTTAGGCTTGCAAGTAATCAGTTTTTTGAATGGAATGTTAAGAAAAAGGCTGTGCAAAAAACCAAACCAACTGTCTGACATCCTGAAATGTTGTTATAACAACCGTATGACCTGCAAGGGTAGGGAAATGATTTTGGGAGTGCTTCCAGGCATATCTGACTATATGAAATAGAAGAGGACATTGAATGTCCTTCCTGTACTTAAGGCAGTGGTAATTTGCCTGTGCTAGGGACTGGAAACAGTGACACAGAATTACTGCTAATAAAACATCCTCTCAAAGAAGTTGTCCTGTGGAGCAACAGCAGCTTCTAAAGCAGGTGGTGTGAATTTGGAAGCACTAGGGTTTGCCAAGTGAGTACTGGCTGTTGGTCCACTGGTGAAGGCAAGTGAGGAGTTATTACTGCACTAAGATACAAAACCAGACACTGATTTAATGACTGGAGTATTGCCTGTGGGGTGAGCAGGAGTTGGGATGAGGAAAAATTCACTATTCCTCTCTTTGTGTTGGTTGTTTTGCAAATAATTGAGCTAGGATGCTCTTGTCTGGAGTGGCAGTTTGCCCCTCCACAGAGGGACCATACAGAACAACTTAAACCTGCACGTGGAAATGGTCTTTTTCAAGGGCATTGACAAACTTGGCACAAGTCTGTATTTGCACAATCAGACAGTGCTAAAAGGTTAATTCTCTTTGCAGATGTATTGCCACAAAGGCTTCCTGTCTTTGCCGTGCACAGGTCTCCAGGGAGAGGAGAGAAGTGAGGGTGGCAAGGAGCTTGTGGAGTTTCATAACATTGCACAACTCTGGGTTTGCTGGTCTCTTAATGAGAGATTTAATTGCGGGCTGCTTGCTTGCCACTAGATGACAGCCTTACTCTGTGCACCGGGGGCTTGGTTATCATTAATAGGGGGCAGGGAAATGACCCTCTTACAGGACATGTCCTGCCTGTCTTGCTTCCAGATGCCTTCTTGCAAGGCAGGGAGCTGGGCACAGAGGAGATGATGGTGCAGATTAACTTGCTTAATGGAGAAGATGGTACTTGAATCTTGGTCACACTTCAAATGTGAGGACAAATTGAAAAGTGAAATCAAGAAACTGCCTTTCTTCCAAGAAGGGAAGGATGAATTTGTTTTTTAGCTGCAGGGCCTTGCTCTTTGGATTGCTTCTTCCAGCCTGATCCAGTATGGTTTTCAGGCCTGTAAGTTCTGAGCTCCACATCTGGCCTTCAGGTTGGCTACCATTTGTGGTGAGCTTTCCTGTACAATGACCTGGTAGAGTCCACTCCTTCCACTGAGCAGAGAGGGAGTAAGACATGAAGACTCTTCCAGCATATCATCACAGAAAAGTCACGTGTTCTGTTGCGTTCCTTGACTGCTTTTCCTCTGTGTTTTTTTTGTCTTTGGTTTCAGTCTCTGTCTTGTTGCAGATGCAGGAATCCAATTGCATGGATTATTTTTGGGGTAGTGCATCCCACCACCTTTGTTCTGCAGGCTTTTGGGATCTGCATGATGCATATGTGCTGAGAAGGAGAAATGCAAATTGTGCAGTTAACCATGGAGTATTGCCATTGCCATCCAGTTGTTAGCATGGCAGTAGTGTATAAAATGATAGAGATCAGCAGGGCAGGTTTAATGGTTTGAAAGCTTTCACGCTGCTACTGTAATAGTATAAAATCTGAATTATATGTGTTTTATGTCAGGGCTGACTTTGAGGCTCTGAAAGGAATGCAAGGTGTAGGAGGTAAAATATGGAAGCAGTCAGGGAGATTTTAGTATTGGATACATGTGACCTATAACAGCTCTTCTCAAGGAGGCTTTCAGAGAAATACCCTTGCAGAGGTTTTGAGTCTTTGGTCAACTGTTCAATTATATTTGTACCATGCCCTGCCTCAATGCATTGGCTTTCACTCTGATCCTGAGAGCCTTGAGTCCGCCTTGCCTGGTGGCAGTAGCACCCCTAGCTGAACGTTGCTTTTCAGCTTTGCAGGACTGAAGACATCCCCTTGGGCTGCTCCTCTGGCCCTTTCCAAGCAGAGCAGGGTTGTACTCTAGGTTATACTTTGTGTAATGTGTTGTCTTTCCTGAAGCCTTGTCTTTGGCTAGGGATGCTAAAGGGAGCACAGGTACACAGCAAGGTGTTTCAGTGTCCAGAATGTGTTGCTGTCAGGATGATGTTAAAGAAGCTGAGGTGTAAGATCATTATTGACCAGGATCTTCTCTAAGTTTGAGCCACTGAGCTTATATTTTACATTATTGAATTCTCTTTTCCCTCCTTCTCCTTTCATTAAATTTTTCTCCATTACGCACTTTAGCTTGGAAGGAGGTCGGGTATGGATGCACTGGAGCACATGGAGGGAGGTGGATTGGCAGCCACTGGGTCAGTTTGTCGGGCAGGATCCTAGAAAAACAAGCACAAGCCACTGCTGTGCCTCGCTGCAGACTGCTCCAGGCAAGATATACAAGGAGGAGATGCAGGATAACATACAGTTCCTTTGTGCAGTACATTACATGTGCACGCAACAGACATAATCTTGTGGTTTTGTATGGCTGCTGGATAACCCCTCTGGAACAGCTCATTCCTGGATTATCATCTCTGTTTTGATTACGGAGCTAATGCATATTAATATTTTACTACTTGCCACCTATCAGCTGAAGGAGGGATGTCCTTTACAAGTATTTAGTTAGCTGGTTTTAATGGGCAAATGAGGGGGAAAGTGGTAATACATGGAGTGGAACTCATTAATTACTATTTATTAGTCATTAAGGAGTGAAAAAAGTGCTAATTGAAGTATATGAGCTTGACTAGCCATGAATGTTTTCACATGACTGTAAGAGTGTCACTTCTTTTCAAAACACTGTTAGAACATTTTGAATTCTGTTAAATATTTTTTGTATCCCTGGTCTTTGCTGAAGGCTTTGAGCCTTGCACGAGAATACTGCTAGTAGTATTCAGCAGAACTTCTAGCTCTAGAAATTCGTTGGAGACTCATCCTTATGTTTGAAGAATTGCTTTGGTTTGTATTTTTTTTTTCACTAGCTGGTACATGGCCTGTCTACACAAAGAAAAGAGAAAACTCTGTTCAACTGAATCTCGCAGTCTTTCTGGGCCACATTCTGCTTTTGTTGCCAGCTTTCCATACTTGCAAACATACCTTATATTTACTGACAGAGCTGAGGCTGGATTCTGTCTCCAGGTGTCTGTGTGTGCACATGCTTGTGTGCAAGTATCTCCCTCCCTTCTGAACCGTGGATGTAGAGAGCACATTTTGCTGCTTATTTACAGCGTGTTACCCATCCTCATTCTCTTTGAGGCAACTGCACAGAAACACTGACTGCTGCTCTGCTTTCTTCTTTGCCTTTTCGTTTTCTGTGTATTTTTTTCTCTTTTTCCTCCCTTCCACCCTTTGGATGCTGAATTGATATTTATCCTTGCTTGTGAGAGTGACTTTCTGGGCCCAGATATGTGGCGGTGGCTCTCAGAGCACGGCAGTGCCTGCCAGGGCTGCCCTCCCCACGTGCAGGGACACACTGGGAGGTGCCGCCGGCCTCGATGCCCAACTGCTCTGATGCTTCCTGACAGCTGCGATCGCATCCAGGAGGAGCTCTGAGCAGGAGCATGTCTCGGTCCTGTGCTCTTATTTCTGGCTCTGTTGTGAAAAATAAAGCTTTCCAGCACATTAAATATCCTTTTGGGAAATGGGAACAGAAAGCGCCATCTCCCAGCTGCGTGTCTGGTTGTAGTGGCCAAACCTTGGGTGATCCTTTGCCCCACAGCAGCCCTGAGCATAAGGCTGTCACTTGTGGGTGCCCTTGAGCAAAGCTTGGGTGCTGTGGGAAAAGGTTAGCAGAGGATTTTTAGAGGCTATTTGTGCTGGTGATGCAGCAAATCCACACACTGTCTCCCTGCTCCCTTTGAGCTAAAGGAGAGTGGCTCCTTGTCCTGGTTTTAGACAGTGATCCTGGCTTTTCAAGACCTGGGTTTGTAACTGGGCATGGAGATACCTGGTGTTGTTGCAGGGGAACCCAGAGGTGGCATTTACTGCAGAGCAACAGAGGCAGATTCTGGGCACTTGTTCTCATTTTCCTAATGGAGAAATAAAGAATTGGATGAAAAACCCTAAATGCATGAGCTCTTCTCTTTCCTCAACCTGCTTTAGTCCCTAACAGATATGTTGAAGGACAGGCTCATGGGCTCTGCCCATGAAGGGCAGAGGTGTTGCATAGACTGTCACTTGGACAGTGACTGGACTGTGTTTTCCAGCGTTTTGGATCATTTATAGAATGAGTGTTCCGTTCAAGGACTAGGGCCCCAGACGCATTATAGACATTTTATGCGTTTGTGTTGCCCCTGTGCTGCTCCCCTTCAGCGGAGACACATGGGTGGTGCAGGTCACACCGTGTCCAGTGGTGCCCCACTGGCTGCACAGCACCCACAGTGATGAACAGGAGTGCCACCAGGATTTCTGAGCAAGGACAGCCCTTGGAGGAATATCTCCATCAACATGGAAGCTTGCAGCTGGACTTTGGTTGTTCCTTTTGTTTGTTTGTTTTAATATTAGCTTGTTAATTATCCTTAAAAAGAAATCTGTGTGCATTCTTCTAAAAATAACAAATCCTTACATGCTTTTGTGCCTGAATAATCACAATTTGGCGACCCACAAACCATAGGCAGAAGCATAAAAGAAATAATTTTCTTTTTCTCTTAGGAAGCAGATGGCTCAGTTCAATTTCTGTGACGTTCTCTAAATGAAATTGTGTTGTAGATGTTCAGCAAGAAACTAATTTCAGGAGTTTGGGAGAACTCTGGAAGGGTGAAGGGACCAAAACTGCAAATTATGTGTCTTAACAAGGGACAGGAGAGAAGATGTGGGCAGAGGAAGGGAGGAAATAATTATAGTGCAGAATTTATTCCAAGCTTTTCCTTCTGTTTTTATCTCTGCAAAGAAATAGCAAAATTCACATATTTATTCAGTGTTTGCATTTAATAGCAACCTTTTGTCAGTCCGTAGTTCTTGGCCTGAAGCTGTTAATTGAACAATTCCTTAAAGCTGTTTGCAATTCATGTTGTGGCAACTCACTGTGTACATCAGCTGGCGATGCTGCACTTTCCCCATATGTGACCACAGCAGCGTGAATTTGGAACAGCATATTTGCACATATTGTTTGCAGATGGATGGCTGGATGGCTGGGAATGTGTAGCCTGCAAATATTTGAGTGTCTGAGTATAAAATTTGCTTTTGCCTGAATGTTCACACCTGTAATGCTCAAGCATCGGAGCTGGTACTGTGAGAAAAAACAAAGTTTGAAGAAAGGACAAGGAGGAGGAAGAAAGGGGTTCACATTGTTCACTGGGAGTATCTAGTGCTGAGGGCATTGCTGGACTTGACAAGAGGGGAAGGGTGAGGATTTTGTTGTGGAAATAAGGGTGTGTAGGAAGGGGAGAATGGACTTCAGTCTGATCAGCAGTCACTGAGGGCTGATCTAGCTGAAGGAAGTGGCTGAGCTTGGGGAGTAGTTAGAGGATCTGGATATGATGGAGAGGTGTGGAGATCCTGCAGCCCTCTGGCTGCCTGGGTTATCACTCCCTGCTCACACTGCGGGGTGTCTTTGCTCCTGTCTGTGGTGGGTGAGAAAGGTGCATGAGATCAGTAAAACCATGGGAAGCTGTGGCAACTCTGAACCATGGTGACTGTATTGCTTTTAGTCATGTGCATCATATTTTAGCAGAGAACAAAACTGCAGTCTGGAGCAGATGAGTGCTGTGGGAGCAGCTTGGTTTTATCCGCTCCAGTAGCACAGAGTTGGAAAGCAGAAGATGGAAGGAAAAGGCTGGAAAGGCCTCAAGGACTGATACATTTTAAAATTTATTAAGCTGTTGAGTTCGATCTCTGGCACTTACATCCACTCGTTGATGATGATTTCTATCTTATTTGTAAGGATTTTTTGAAAATAACTGGGCTGTCTGTCTACTGCATGGTGGAAGCAGAGACTCCCTCTGGTTTCTTGAGTGTCCTTGGACAGGTCTTTTCCCATGCCTCATGTTCCCCTTGGTGGATAGAAATGTTGATTCTCCGTTTAGGATGTGTTTTGGCATCATCTACCATAAATCTACAAGGCACTTGTGAAGATAATAAAAACTCTCCTGTCTCTGTGGGCCTCTGGAGGGAAGAGGGTATATGGAGTAGGAGATGTCAATGAAGGAGCATTTTAGGTCAGAGAATAAAACACGAGGAACAAACAAAAAGATGTAGAGTAAATAAGAATACTTCTTCATTTTCCTCTCTCTAAGCAAATCACTCTGTGTATATGTTTGTATCTATACATATATATCTATATCTGTATATCTATCTCTATATCTATGTATATGTGCATTTTTTTTTATTCCCAGGGCAAAATAAGGTACAATTAATATAACAAAATCTGACACGTTAACAGAGAGGTGCAAAGGTTTGTGAAGCTCTGGAAGTAATTACTTTGACTCTTGCACTGGATAGCTGGATGATATTGTTTTCTGCCTCTATAATTTTCTCCTTGTTCCTGTGCATCACCTAACACAAAACATCATCCCTGCAGGCTTTGGAAACTGTGGCAAATTGTCATCTCGCCATTACTGACTTTTCCTTTAACAGCCAGTTTGTATTTCCATAGCCTGCAGCTGCCATCACAGACTTCCCAAAGAAAGGAAGGAGTGTTTTGTCTATTTGTTTCTCAAATTCTAGGTTATTTTATACCCTTTTCTCCAAGGGGGGCTGCATTTGCTTCCATGACAGGAGAAGGAGCTTGCTAAGAGCTTTGTCACTGTCATTACATTGCTGCAGGCTGGAGTCAGTGTTGTGCTTTATGAATTTTCCCCTTTCTCTCCCTGACTAGGGGCTGTCTTTCCAGCCCACTTAGTTGTGCAGCCTCTGGAGTAGCCCAGCAGCAGCACTGAGTTGAACTCCTCTAGTCTGTCCTTCCAAGTCCCTATTTCTAAAAGTAGCAAAAGCAAAATATTATTATCCCCGTTTTGCAAGGAGGAGGTGTGTTGAGCAAGGAGTTGAATGTGACAACAGTTTCGATGACACAGAGATGTGCTCTTGAGACACTGAGGTGATGTGTCCTCTGAGCCCACGATGTGCTGTGTAGCAGCCTCTTTGCTCATTGATGGTGTTGGATTTTAACAGTGGAGTCACCAGCTCCAGTGGCAAGGAGCCTTGCACCTCTTTGTCTCTTCTCTGAGTGTCCCATCCTCCTCACAGAGGAGCAAAAGATGGCTTTGGTCCAATAGCCAGTGTGTTCTTTGAAGATAGGTAAAGTATGTGAGCTCTAATCTGTCGGTATTTTTAGCTCTGCCAGGAGGATTTGGTCATTTCAGTTCACTATTACTGATTTTTGTGTGTGTGTGACATTCAACCTACAGCCGTGGAACATCTCTGGTTGCTGACCTCTCTGAGCAGCCCTGCAGTGCCACGTGGCGGAGCTGTCTTTGCATGGATGATTGGTTTTGAGACTTGGCAGCCAGGGAGGAAAAGTGGAGTGGAAAACCGATCCTGATGAGCAGAGAAGGATTAGCTAGGGAGATTGTACACTGTAAATTTGCATTTCCTTTCCTAGATAGTCACAGGAAATGCGGAGAAAGACAGACAAAGCACAAACATCAACAAGAAAACCAATAGTCTTAAGCTAGTTTTGAACTTCAAAGAAACATCGAGCTAGTTTAAGGCAAAATTATTTAAGGCCTTGTTATCCAAGCTCATCAGTGCTATGGGGCTGGTGTTTTGGAGGTGTGGAGGAGTAGATTGGCTTCTTTTTGCTCTGTATATTATTAAAGCCAAAGCCAGCGTGGTTCTGATTTTTTTAAAAAGCATGATGTTTGGTAATGATGCATGAAGCAGAAAGGAAGTTACTTGATTTCCCTTTCCCCCTCCACCCCAATAACCAGCCTTAGCTGTTTTGCATGCTGTCAGCTCAGGAAAAATCATGTTGAGACTTTAAATGGAGCAAATAGGATGAGAGAATGATCAAGAAGGGAAAGAAGTAAGAAATGCTGTAGCTTTTGGAGTTTGTTTTTAGAGTTGTACAGGGGTGTGATGGCTTATCAGATGTGGTCCTACTGGATGGGAAACACTGCAGTAGCTGGAGCTGGCAACTGTAGCAATGCTGAGGTGGGTACCAAGTCTCATGGAGGTGGGACTGAAGTGTGGGATGCAGGAGCAAGGGCTTTTCTGCTTGGTCTGAAAATCTGAGGGAGGCAGCTGCAGACTCAAGACCACTTGCTGGCACTGTTCTGTCTCCCAGTGCCTCCTGAAACTCCTTAAGGGGAGGTACTGAGATCTCAAAACAGTCTTGAGAGCGCTGTTACTATGCAAGAGAAAAGTAGCCCATGAGCAGCAAGGATTCAAGCTCAGAAGAGTTCAAGGCTCAAACTCACATCTGCTGATCAGGCAAACAGCTGGCACAGCTCACTCAGACTGACATATCTAGAAACTGGGGGCCTGGAAGCAGTGCTGAGGGATCAGTTAAATGCTTGATATAGGAAATACCATGACTTGCTATGTTTTGCAATCTTTCCCATAGCCTTCATGCTACTGTGAGCAGGAGTACACAGGAACCAGCTGGTCCTTGACCAAACCAATGGTGCCCTCAGGAGCACAGTGTGGTGGCAAGTATGCGAGAAGCCACCAATACAAATAAGTTAAATTTTCATGTGTTATTATATCATCAGTCACTGAAACAAACACAGCTTCTCTCCCAGCCATACTTTACAGTGTATGTCTATGAGGTGTTCAGAGTTTCTTTACTTACTGTTACGGAAGTCATACCTGAGATGTCATCATTTTGTGTTTTCTGACTTAGGAAACTTTTTTAATTCAGAAGGATGCAGGCAGCAGAGATATCAGTTCATTCTTCCAATGGTTTATTAACTTGGTTTAATTCACTATCACTTGGTATGGTAAAGCATATTTTAGCAGCTGAAAGGCCTAACCTGTTGGATACAGCACTTCCTACTCCTTGCCTGCATCAATTGCCCTTTCGACACTGTCACCGGGAATGGGGAGCAGGATGGTAATGCCACGTGAAATGTCAAGCACACATGTGCTCAATTAGTTTATACAAGCAAAGGGCACCTTTGCTTAGAGGCTACACTGACTGCAAAATCCATAACGATGTAACAGCGAGGCTGTGGCATAACCTACACCGGGCAAGAAGTTTACGGCTGCACTTCCAGGTGGTATTTCCTTTACAGAGCAGGTTTCTAAGAGTGTCTGGACTTCCAGCCTCTTGTGATAATGACTTTACATCACCACGAGGCACTTGACCCTTCATGCAATTTCCAGGAGAGCTGACACAGAGACATGGGCTGCCAGCACAGCACGGTCCATTGGGAAATCATCCCTTTTCCCCAGGGGCCTTTGTGTGGAGGACGGCAGCTGGTAATCGACCATGTTTTTAGTGGAAATGGAAATCATTATCCTCTAGTTTTGCAGTGATGTCTGGCCCAAGGACAGCCCTGCATTTTTTCATCTTCCTCTAAAATCAGTGTTGGTCACTCTCTGGAGGTTTTGGAAGCTCTTTTGAGCTTCCCTGTTTAACCATTTTTTTTAGGGTCCTGTAACACTAGATGAGTTATAACCAAATCTGGTCACCATAAAGGAAGACTACAGAACTTCATAAATTCTAAAATGTGCTTAATAATGATTTAAAATAAACTAAAAAGGCTTATTGTTTTATTGAGGAGCAGTAGGCCTTGTTAGGCACTAGTAGTGAGATGCAGAGCCTTGCCTTTACAGGTTGCCAGACTGAGTTTAGTCAGACTGTATGTAAAGCATGTCCCAAGTAATAGTTCATCTTCTTTTATTCCCTCCCAAAGCCACAATAAATCCTCTCTTGATGTGCCAGTTGTTCTGACAATAATAGGATGCTGCTGACAGCCAGGGGTGTGATCAAGAAGAATAGGCAGTAGGGGAAGGGTCTGGACTGCTTTTGTAATGGCGACTCTATTTCCATAGGAACGCCTAGGGACTGATCCATAGGTGAAGCCATCAAGCTGATGGCGCATCAGGGGAATGGGCATAGCAATGTGTAGAGGTCCTTGGTGACCGCTGGAGTTCAAAACTGGTGGGGGAATGTGGTTGCTCTGCCTTCAGATTTCTCTGGAAGTGATAGATGAATAGCTGTGTGTAGGTTTAGATCCATGTTTCCTAGACCATGCTGAGGATTGATGCATTTATTCATGGTGGTAGAACTCCACAGCAGCTTATGAATTTAATATTAGCCAGAATCTAATCTCTGCCAAAGGTCTGACCTGTTTTTACCATCAGTCACATGGTGTTGACACCTTATACATGGGTTCTTCTGAACTGTTGCTTTAGGCATAAACATGAAAAAGACTTTTTAAGGAGAATGGACTGCTTTTCAATGGGTAAAGACACTGCAAAGCAACTGTCTTTGCTGGATTTTTCTGGCATCTGCACCTCAGTTTCTGAAGTAAAGCACTTAGAAAAGCAAAACTGAAAAATGAAGAACTATTTCTGAACATTTTGGCTGGACATGCTTTGTTTTCAGGCTAAAAGTGGGCAAATGACGTCTTCTCCAGTACAAATGGGAGGGCACTGGTTGAAGTTACAACATTTATTACAGTGGAGTTGCAACAAGTTTCTTGGATTAGTCAGTTGGCTTTTTATTTTAGTGTTTTAATTGGTGAAATAAACCTGTGACAGCTTTTTCCTTTTAGTAATTGGACATTCTTAGTCCTTTTGTAACTCCTTCTTCCAGCACAAGTAAGATTTCATCTTCTCCAGAAAAATAAGCATGCGTGGTTTGAGCTACAATAGCCAGAGAAGGTTCTATGACAAAAAAAAAAAAAAAAAAGAGCAATCCTGAATTGCTCCACTGGAGGGGAGTGTTTGACTCACAGTGTTGAAAGTATCAGTGTAATCTTTGTTCTTAAATTTAGTTCTATTTTTTTCTTTCCTTCAAGTTCATATGATGGGAAATTGCAGCAAAAAAGCAATACCCTTGTCTGTAGACTATTTCAGCAAATGCTGTGCCCCTGCTTTCAGTTCAAAATAGATGCTGTAGTCTTCTAAGACCACCTCTGTTTGAGATATTTAAGCTTCCAGGGGAGGAAAAAAAAGAGTCAGAATAACAGCTTTTGGGGATCTGTTGCTTTTCAGAGATGATTGAATTCCTGTCATTTTCTCTTCAGACCTAGACCTTTGACATTTGACTGAGTGTCTGACATTTTCTCCCAAGAGATAATGAAAACAATGGTAAGGGACAGTTTTGGTTCTTATTTGTGATGTCTCTCTGCCTACCAGTGAAGTCCTGTTACCAAATGTTTTTTCAAGCTGTGTTAGCTGGAATAGAAGTAATAATAGAAGTAATATTTATATTATTTAAAAGCTTAAATTAGGAGGAGGAAAAATAAGGGGAAAAGTAGCCCTGGAAAATGTGTATCTGCTAGGTGACAAATGACAGCGTGGCTCCACAGTCATGGTGTTGCTGACTGATTTTAGCTGAACCCTTTAAGAAATGAAACCACACAGGTTCTCTGGATTAAGTGGGACTTGAGTTCTGTTCCACATTCCCTTTGCAGGCAGGGCTGTGCCCTGAACAAAATTAACATCACCTGACACTATTAAAGCATTCCCAGAAGGCTCCAGTGGCAGCACAGCTGTGTCCAGTGGTAAAACTTTCTACCAGGTGATGTTTGGTTTCTGAGTGGTAATGGAGGATCAAACTGGGTCCTGGCTCTGTTAACGCATCCTGTGGTGTCAGGAGACATGACAACACTAGTGGTCACTGTTACATTAAATAAGCAGCAACTGTATGAAATATAATAAAAAGATGGGTCGGTTAGAGATGTTTCTTAGTTGGTATTTGAGAGATGCTGGTTTAAATCTATTCTTTATCACAAGTTCCCTCAGACCTCGGACAAACCACCAAGAGAAGACTCAGCCCTGTTTGAGATTTTGCACCCAGAGGTCGTTCCTGGCCGGGGCTGCATCTCTGGGGACATACAGCCCACATGAAAGCAAGATGTGGGAACTTGTAGGCCTGAAACCTGATCTTAGCCTCTGTGTTTCATTACCTTTTTGTGATGTAAGGATGGCAGCTAACAGCATTCCTGAGGGAATGCCATGAGGATAAATTAAAGATGGAGTGGAGAAAGGTGATGCTGCAGAGTATAAAGAATTAATAGAGGAGAACTAGAGGAATGCCAGAAAACCAGTTTTAGAATTAAGACTGAAGTTTAAAATATGAGACACATATTAATGCAGACATTTGCTTGTAGATTATCTTTTCTCTCCTCTGTGAGCAGACAGACCAGCCTGCTTTTGCTCATAACTGCAGAATTATCTCCTCCAGTCACTGCACATGAGTGACTCAGTGGTAATTTCTGATTTTGAGGCAGGAAAGTGACTGTAGGAAAGTGCTGGAGATTCTATTAGCGCTGGGTGAGCAGCAGCAGCGTGTGGGCCTGGGAGCGCTGGCTGCCCAGACAGGTCTGAGCTCTCATCTCTCCTTGTGTTCAAGATCCTGCAACCATTTCTTTCTTATGCCTTCCCCTTCATTGTTTTAAAATCCTAATCAAAAGCAGGAAGGATATAAATGCAGCCAATCTGTTTGAGTAGTCCTCCCTTCCCACCTGGGCCATGCATAGCTCTTTTACTTGAATAGGTGTCCTTTGCGTGGCTTAGGAGGCTGCTCTAAAAATCACACAGAGGTCACTGTGAATGATTATGATAGTTTTCTGCTCTTGGCAGTGTCTGCTAAAGCACTGCCACTCTCTTCTGTGCTGTGGAATGAAGTTGTGCCTTAACCTTCTGTCTAAAATGAGACTGAAGGTGCTGCTCTTTGGTGGGTGGTTGGTGGTTTAAGTAGTTAAAATGCCATAAAGCTCTTCGTAAAGTATTGAGTCTGGGCAAGTTTTGGTTTTTTTGTTTTGTTTTGTCTTTTTCATGCAAGAGTAATAGTTTAGATAAAATTGGACCTTTTGCAGAGGGCAAGCAGTTTAAATTCTGACTGAGATGCTTGTCAGGATAAGAGGCTTTTCCTGCAAGCAGTGTGTGACTAAAAGGCACTGTGCCTATCCCAGGCACCAGTGAGCTTTTTAATGTGCCAGAAGAAGAGGGTTGCAGCTTGGTCTGACTTTTTCTGGTCATCCTGACTATGTGTCACATGGGATAGCGAGTCCAGAAACTATTCAGTGCATCTAATGTGTGGTTGATGCCCATGCATATGCCTTGCTATTGGTGCTGGAATTGCTTGAAGAAGGTTGTTCTGAGGCTTTTGGTAACTGGGGAGCACAGAGTAGTGAAAAGTCCTGAGCAAGCTTCTCTAAGGGAAACTTGATTGCCTTTATGTTGGCTACCAGAACATTGCAGTGTGGGAAATGAGCTTTTTCGGCCAGTGGGTGGCCTGAGTGAACCTGCCATGTGATTTCAACACCCGGATGGTCCCAGATCTTTGGGTGCTGGGAGTAAACTTCAGGAGCGTGATGTAAGTGTGCCTGAGCCACGCTTCAGCTCCCAGAAGGTTCACAGATGTTCCCTGTGCCCTGGGAACAAGACATTTTGTGTGCTCTGCTCTTCACAAGGGGATGATTTTTCTCACATTTGTCTCACAGAGTGGGAAGGCTTTTATCTTTGTAGCAGTGATTCAAATAAAGCTTGAGTCACTGTTAGAGAAGTCTTTACTATCTGATAGCTTCTCTGTAATCTGGGAAGAATAATTTGGTGAGTGTTGGTTTAGTCCCTACTGGGACAGATGTCTGCGTCACGAAAAATCGATTTGCCATTTGAATAGAGAGGTTAAATGGACTGTGAAGACTGCTCTCCTGTCAGTTCTAGAGGCAATGATGTCTTGTGATTTCAGCGTATCAAATATAAGGCACCTTGATAAGACAGGGAGGGAAAAGATTGCACTGCCAGGGCATAGTCTGCAGCTACTTTGTGGCTAAAATGGCCTTTTCTTGGCTCAGAATAACCAGAGTATGCCAAGAATACACGGGTGCATTTGTGTACATGTAAATGAAACCCTGTGCAGGCACATACACATGAAAGGGTGCACAGTGCATATGAGGAGAAGGGAAAGAAGAGTGAGTCAGATCCAAATGCTGACAGATGACAAGAAAATTCCCAGTTAGGCGAAACATCCGAAGAACCTCCGGGAAACCGACAGCTTGACTCTCAGCCTCGAAATGTTCATTGGCGACCTGACTAATATCATAATGCAGACCTGTCTCCATCTTTATCCCACTTTTTTACATGCTTTTATTTGCCTGCCTCATTTTCATGCCCACATCACTGTTCAAATGATTTTTAGCAAGACGGCTGTGCTTAATCTGACTCCCTGTGCCATGTGTATCTTGTTGATTACAGACCCTCTTAAGATGCCATTATGAGTGACTCTTTGCATGCCCTACTGTCAGCAGCTTTTCCCTTCCTTAAGCCTCTTGAATGTCTTTGCTCAGGAGATTATAAGCCTTTCAATAAATACAGGACGATTACTGAATTAGTGTAAATTTTGCTCCGGGATTGCCAGTCACTTAGAGCTTGGAAAGCAACAGCAGCCGAAGGTACCTGTGGATCCTTGATAATGTCTGGTGGAAGCCAGGAAAGTCATGCAAAGATGCCTATTTCCATGCAAATTGTCAAGAATTAATATTAAGGAGAGCTTGATCTTGGTGGAGGTCTGCTGTGATGCTCCAGGTAATTTGGGAATAGATGGAGTGACCTGGCACCTCTGGGTATACAGGGGTCCTTCCTGCTCTCTGGTGCAAGCCAGGCTTGAGCGTGATGGGAAGATCCAGAAGCAGGGAAGAGCAGGCTGGCAGATGAGAGGCAAGTCATTCATTAAGGTCTGCTCATTTCTGTATCTCAACAAGAAGTGCACTATTCTGATATTTACTGGTTTTTTGGGAAATAGAATATCAGGATTTTTTTTTAGAGTGGGAATCCTTAGTTTTTAGAAGGTCCTTGTGTTTAATAATGCGTTTTGAAAATTAGAATAGAAATCATGTATTTCAAAGAAATATTCCACAGCCACCCCACTAACTTGGCAGAAAGTTGTGAAACCCTTGGGGACTATTAGTGCTTTCATTCCATGTCAAAGGAACCACAAACTCCTGAAGCTTTCATTTTAAGTGGGTAACGAGGAAAAGAGGGCATAGGTGAAGCTATCTCTGAGTACTCCTGCCTTGAGCAAATTTCTTACTTCTCCTTAGCCAAATGTTGGCATCGTATCACTCCACTCTGGTAGGTTTTGATGGTGGTAAATCATGTACTCCCACCAATTTTGAATTTGACTTAATTATTTCCTCTTCTTCCTTTGCTGGCTGGCTTTTGGGATAATCATGGGCAGTCAGGCCAGACAGTAGGACAGCTGGGTGGATGGAAGGTGTCAGCGTGGTGCTTCCTGCAGCAGGGACCAGTAAGTGTTCCAGATCCCACAGGAGACACTAGCTGGTTTTTGGAAATGGCAATTATCAGACATTTGACTATGTCTGATTACATCCTTTGGCTGAGTTATATGTGTAAGTGTAATATGATTGCAGTTGTCCAGGCATGCTTTGAGTATTGTAATGATTTTTTAAATGTAGCAAATACTTTCTATTATGTAATTTCGAGTGATGTTTTCTTGCTTCCTATTCTTTGTCGTATACCATTTTGTTGCTCTGTTAAATTGTCCATGTACGTCTCATGGGTGCATATTAATGGCAGATGAACAGGTCTGACAAATGGGTTTCCAAAGCTGCAGAGAACAATTGAGATGAGCAGATTCCCATTTGCCTGCACATCTGCAGTGGCTGCAGCTGTGCCCATATTCAAATGTACTCTTGTTTTTAGATTAAGGTGTATGGGGGAGGTAAGAGCTCTGTCCTTATCCAAACTGACTTAGTGCAATGTGTCCCCTGCAGTCCCTGCCTGCTATAGGAATGACAGGGATTGAATCTTCCATGTGGTTGTGGGAGGTGGCTGGTGCTTCTCTGCAGAGTCCCTCAGAAGGGTTTTTCCCTGGTGCCATAGGTTGGGTCTCATATCTACAGGAGGCTGGTTCAGGGTCAGTCACTAGCAATCAGGTCTCAGTTACTTTATCTTCTTTTGGGCAGAGGAGACTCCTCACAAACTATGTATAACCTACCTTGTTCCTCCTTCCTGCATCTCCCCCAGCCCCTTTGCTCTTGGTTTTCTTAGAACATCTCCAGGCTTCCTCCAAGCCTGGGCTAACTCTGTTGACTGAAGTTTCTCCTGAAGAGCTGCACACCTTTGCAGAACAAAGAGCAACCCTGCTGAGGCAGTAAGAGGGGAGGGTTCAGAAAACTCTTACTGCTAGTTCTTTTTCAAGATCATCTAATGAAACAGTGCAGTTTACAGGCTTCCAAGAAGCAAAGCTCAGTAGCATCCAAGTTGGTCTGAGCACAGAGCAGGAATGAGATTGAATGCATGGCTCAGGCACAGTGATTTATTTCTTCAATTATTGTTTAAGGTCAATATTGGAACAAAATAAACGGCAGCATAACTAAGTTAGACATTGAGAAACCTGGGAGGTAGAATTTATGGTCTAGCTCTACACTCCTACACTTTGAGGTGATTTTAAAGAGAACTGTGTGTGCTTAGCACCTGGGAAAAAATCAAAAGCCATCTGCTAAGTGTTTGCGGGAGCAGATTTTTTTCCTTCTGTCCAAGCAACAGAGTTGGACCAGAGGCCTGGAAAATGGACCCTGTTTAGAAACTAACCACAAATGAACTGAGGAACAGCTCTCTTTCACTAACATGCTGTTAGTTTGTGTGTGTGTGTATGTTTTCTTTGGCTAAGAGTCCCAGTAACTAGCTGGGTTTGGTGGCTCTGATAGGGCATCTGTCACTGTCTTCCCCTTGTGGTTTGTTTTTTTTTTTTTTTTTTTAAAGTTCAGTGGTAAGTGCAATAAGTTCAGAGTTCTGGGTCCCATGCTCCCTGCTTGGTCTTTGAGTTTTGAAAAACTTCAGTTAATAGGCTGAGGTTTTGGTAGTTGTTGCTTGCAGGGAACCAGGCAGAAATCATAGAACATGGACTGGGAGAATTGCAAATAATGCATTTCAGTGTGGAAGAGAATAGGACAACATTGATTTTTGTTTTCTTATTGCCAACAGACCGATTACAGTAGTTTTGCTTCTATCCTCTGGTGTCATCTGTCTCCTGGGCATAACGGTGACACAATTTACTATCTGTGACTATTGTATGTGGCATTTGTCAGGGGAGAAGCAACGCCTGCCTTATTACAGTTACAAAAAAGATTACAAAGAGGGAGAGCTCAGCACTGGGATGCTCAAGGGGCACTCTGCCTCTAACTCACGAGCCACGGCATCCTGGCACAGCAAATCTGTTTGTTCATGTATTTGTAGGTTGTTCTCCGAGTTCTTTGTCTACCTGTTAGTTCTCAGTGTAATTTATTCCGAAGTGTTCCCATTTCAGTGTGCGGTTTGCAAAGTCAGCGCAGGGTAAATGTGTTTCAATCTTTGCAGGCAATTAAAGAGGTGAAAGTAGGCTGAGTTCATGGAAGGACATGAGGAGCAGCCGACTGCCTGACTTGAAAGGCTGCTTATTTTTTCAGTGCTGCTGATTTCTGGATAATGACAGATGCTTATACTTCAAGGTGAGATGGAACAGGAGAAAAGAGATTATTAGCTGTGTGAGGAGCTCAGTATGCTTCTGCAAGGAGTTTGAGGCCAAGGCTCTCAGGTTCAGCTGTGTGAAATGAAAGATCTGGAATACAAAGGACAAAATCTGAGCTGAACTGGCAGCAAAATTTACACGTAGCCTAATGAGTGCGTTTGCACTGTGGTAGTTGAATTCTCTCTCTTTCCTTTAAAACCTGAAGGTAATTGCTTTCCCAGTTCTTTGTGCTGTCCAACAAGCTGAAATGCTTTAAAGACAGTGTTGAAGAAACACGTAAGTGTCACTAGGCAGAAATGGAGGGAGATTCAAGAGCAAACAATATGTGAAGCTCAGCAGAGCAATAAGCAGTTAAGGCTGTTTCTTCTCCAGGGTTGCTGGACCTCAGCTGCCTGCTTGGGAAATGCCTTTGGGAATGAAGGATCTGAGTACTATGAGATCCAGGTTTTACATCCGTAATGAGTAAGGATTAAATGAAAGGTTTCTAATGTTTTATTCTGTTCTGCATTACTGAGCAAGATTTCCTTTATAAAGGTGCAGTTTTATAAAGGTTCCCCTGGTGGTATTTGTTTTTGGTGTGGTCATGGCAGGCACTCTCTCTGGCCAGGGAAGAATGCTCATTAGAGATTGAAGGGAGCAGATAGATTACGTTTGCTTTTCTCCATATACTCTTTGATGTTTTTACTTGGTAATGGATAAGATGTCTTTATTCACTAGATGATGATGTCTGTCTTTGTATGCATTTTTTAGAGTGGAACAGAGCTGCTGTAAGCACATACAAAATGAAATTTTCCAGTTAAATTTTGAAGTTGCCTCCTGTTCATGGCTGCATTATCTTTCAGACACATCAGGTCTAGTTTGCAGAAGGCAAACGAGGGGCTCTGGACAATCCCCCATGTCCATAGTGACTAGATCAAAATGTAACTGGATTAAAATAACAAATGGGGAAGTTACGAGAGAGCTTTAGGGTTAGGAAAAAAGCCAACGTTTTATCAATAGAGGTACCTGTGGCAGCCAGGGTAGGTTGTCTCCAGCAAGAGAGGCAAAGGACAGATCCTTGTTTCTGATGTTCCTGATTGAGGTAGTGTGCACACATCCACAGCAGATTCCCTCCTAAAGTGCCCCACATGGCCTGAGGTTAGAGAGGGAGGAGAATAATTGTGCCAGAGTTTCCAACATCAATTATTCTGTGACTCGGCATGCACAGGGCCAAGCAACTGTCCCTGCCAACTTCTGCGGGGTCCCTTTTCACCTAGAGATTGCTAAGGGCTAATTAGAATTGTGCCCTCCAAGACTTGGGTTTAATGAACTGTTTAGTGTCAGGGAGGAATAAATAAATTTAAAAATTCCAACAACTTCAATAGGAGGACAATTGAATCAATTTTTCTATAGTTTTAAGATGCATGCAAGTAGCAGTAGCAAGAGTTAGGATCCCATTCTTCTGGGTTCAGGTGTGGAGGTGTCTGAGCATTTCCCTTGGCTGTTCCTGCTTTTAATGGAGGAACAGAGCTCTGTGATGAGGATGGGCTTTGCCCCAGTGTTTTGCCCTCTCTGATGGCAATTCTAGTAAAGATACATTAAAAATGCTGGCAGGAGCAACTGGGAGCCTAAGTGCTCTCATTTCCATCCAGTTTTTACAGTTACCTGTGTACAATTTAAATGGTCCAACCCAAGGTCTGGGAGTCCGTTTTACTGAGGTTTTGCTTTGCTTTGCCTTGCGTTCTTTCAGCAGTAAGAATGAAAGAAAATACTTTGAGTGGTCCGAAAGCACCTTTGTTCTGCACCTGTTCCCTTTAGTGTTAAAAATGAAGGTGTCCTCAGACTCTTTTGAAGTCAGAAGAAAATAAAATGACACTTCTGGGGATTGTTGGTTTTGATTGAGATGCCCATATTTTCCCTTGGTAGGCAAAATTCCCTGTGACTGCTCTCCTTTCCTGCCCTTTTGTCCTTTCCCTGTGCAATAACTAAAAACACCCAGGTGTGAATTCCCCTTCTGCCTCCATCCTTCAACATGTTAATGTCTTGCTGAGCCTGGGGCAACCTTGCCTTGCATCTGGTTTTACATGGAAACTAGAGCAGTTTCAAGGAGCAATGCAGGATTGCCTGTGTCCAGGTTTGCCTGGGTCCCCCTGCCCTCCTCACACCTTGACGGCAGTGAGAATCCGGCTTTTATCAGCAAAGACTTCATGCTGTGAAATGTGTAGGGTCATCTACTCAGACAATATAAAACGATCAAGGGCAAGGTCAAACAGTGTTTTATGGGAGATGAGGCTCTGGCCTTATGCCTTCTGGAAAGGGAAGTGTGGAGCAGCACCACACATACAAAAGAGCTGCCCGAGAACCGTGGGCATGGTGCCACCCGCTTTGTACGAAGTCTGGGCTATTTCACCCCCCAAAGAACTTCCTTTGCACCGTATATTACATTCTGTTTATGTGCTATGATTGCTTGGAAGGATGTGAGTTAAACTTTAATGAGTTTCTGTCCAAGAGGAATTGTGAAAATAAATGCAATTCCGCCTCCTTGCTCTCTTCCCCACGCTCTGGCTCCCTCCACCCGCCCCGCGTCAGAGCAATCACATAATCATATGGTGCTGAATAAACAAAAGGGCCTAATGTTCTGAATGTGGTGTAAACGGAGCAGTAATGGCAAATGACACAGTTTTTAATTTCTTTGATAAACAAATGTGCTCAGGGAGTTGGTTTAGCTCACCAAAGGGACACGGTGGCACTCTTGTTCCTTTTCTGCACTGGTAGCAGTGCGGATGCTGAAGGACCAAAGCAATGGGATTTGGAGGGTTTAGCTGGCTGTGCAGCTCTTGTACCAGCCAGATTTTTGTGTTACCATTGCTCTCTGGCTTCCTTGGGACTGTGTTTGCCATGGGCTCCTTTCCAGCTGTGCAAAGTCTCTCTCAGCTGCTTTTAATTTCCAGGATGCTTCTTTAATGTTCGTTGCCAGAAGGATAAAGAGGAGCCTGGAAAGCAGCAGCTGTCATGTGAGAGCTGTAGTAGATCAGATAGAAGAGTATTTATTTCATCATTCTCTTTGCAACTTTTTCACAATTTCACGGTCCTGGATAGGGTAGTGGGAAAGCTGATGTGTACCTGTCAGTCACAGCGTTTGCTGAAGGGCAATCAGGAGCAACAGAGAAGGTGAAAAAGAAGATAAAGCAACCGAATCAGCTGGGTTTCAGTGGGATTTTTCATGCCTTCCATACTCCCTTGTTCCTGCCATTATTCCAGTCAGCATGGTCAATGGCTGGGCAAGGAATTCATGAGGCTTGACCGAGTTCCCACTCAGGGGCAGCCCATCTGTCTGGGCAAGTTTTTGCAGCTCTGGAAATGGTGTCTGTGCTCTCAGCTGCTGCTTTTACCCTCTTGTAGAGAACCTATTACTAATTAATTATTCTTTATTTACTTTACTTCTGGCAACCAGCCTTGTAATATTCAAACCTTTGTTTGGGAAAGCTGACCCTGGAGGTTATGGAAACTCCTGGGATTTTGGGTCCTAGGGAAGCTGAAATGCAGTTGGTGTTGTAGGTTTTTATGTTGCCACCTCTAGGTTCCTGTAAGCTCACAGTGTGAAATGGGGGCTTAGAGGTAGAAACCTGCTAATTATTGTGGTTGGGTCAAGTGTGGAGGAGCCTTAGATCTGAGTGAGACTCAGCTCCTTAATTTTGCCCTTAAGTTTTCACCTTGAAAAGCAACTAATGAAGCAGCTTTCCTTCTCCCGCTCTGTTGGCTTGTGCGCATTTCAAATTCTTCAGGAGGAAAAGGAGCCTGGGAGGCTAAATCTAATTTTTTTTTTTTTTTTTTTTTTTTGTGACAAGCAAGGGGGCCTGGGTAATGGCTAAACGTTTGTGTGTTGAATGAACAATAAAGAAATAGGGAAATTGTTTAACTACATAAAGATATGAACCCTGTAGTGCCCTACTGTAAAATGGCTCTGAGTTGCACAGTTGGCTCCATGCATTGCACAGCTGTGGGGAACCCATACATTATGCTGTCAGGATGAGTGATACCCTGTTTTGGTAGGAAAAACAGGAGTCATTCATTACTTCAAGAGCTCCTTGCAGGCTGACAAGGTGGTAGCCTGAGCTCGCAATAGCATCTTTTAAAACTGAAAACACGCTCCTTGCGTTCTCAGAAGAGGCTGGACGCTTGAAGAGCTTCTTCCTGCTGAAGTGGTGTTCTAAGTGTCCATGGCGTGAGCACCTTGGCAGCTCTCCTGCAAATCACTGCAGGAGGTGGAGATGAAATGGGTGGTTTGAAGGGTTATTGCTATGTTTGTAACCTCACCTCAAATCCTGATGTAAAGGCAATATTTGCAAAAGTGATTTATGAACCTAGGTGGCACAGAGTGGCTGCAGGGACCAAAGTTATTTTACGGCTTTTGGCACGTTTTATCCTCTGGCTATAAAGGAAAATGTATTCAAGGATCTCACCAGTGGTTATAGTACTTTTGGGCATGTAGGTGAGCAGATGCATTGTGAAAAGTGCGGCATTGCAGGAATTGGGTCTTTGGCCCATTGAACTGAGGATCCAGAAACCAGTGGTGTCCCGAGTCAGAGGTGGCTCTGAAGATTCTCCTGCCCTGCAGACCTGCAAGCAAGACAGAACTGTCTGTGCAGGTAAGGGGTGCTGCTCCAGGCTGTGGAACAGGGGAACTGTTTCACAGGCAGTGATGGTGTGGTGTGCTCAAAAATGAGAAACCCTCTCATCTTCAGCCTGAGCCAATCAGCGCCTTTTGTGCAAGAACAGCAAAGTAATAAATCAGGAATTGGATCTTATCAATATTCTGGAGATGTAGCTGCTGAAAGCCCCCAGTAGCTTCTCCTGACTTAGGTAGCTGTGGTGTTGATGCACAAATGCTTTAAATCCATCTTTGCACATTCACCTTTGCCTGGAACAGCAATCCTTATGGGTTGTGTGGTCCTGAATTAAAGCAAGAGGAATGTTGTGTGTCTCAGTGTCTTTCCTCTGCTCTTGCTGGTGTTCTGCACTGCCTCATGTCTCCCTAATATTTTTACATTTATTGTAACCTTTAGAACTTTGAAAAATATTTAGTATTATGTTTTTTGTCTCTGTTCAGCCATGTGCAAAATTGAGTTGTTTTTGACTCTCTTCCACCTTTCATTGTCTAGTACTGAAATATTGTCCTGAATTAATTCTCTTTAGCCAGATTTGCTGTCCCTAATGCCTTAAAATGTGAGTTTAGATGTTAAATCATTATTTTTCATTATAAGTACATTTGGAATCCTTGATGTGAGTTATGATTCCTTCGTCTTTAAGCCACAGTCAGTTTATGTTTTCAGAGCCTTTTTGTTGGTAATTGTGAAGTTTAAAAGTGTGGCTTTTTCAAAATGAAATGAGATTCTCACATGATTACTTGCCTTCAGAAATTGCAGATTTAAAAGAAATGCTAAATGTTGAGACTCTCAGTACAATCATAAGGCTTGGCCGCTCTGGGAATACCCTCAGATTTTTAATTTGACAGGTTAAATGCCAATAGTCTTCTGAGTGGGGCATTTAATCCAACAGGAATTAATTTTAAGAGGCTTCTGGTGAATTTTCTTCTAAAATTGAGCACTGAGACTTACAAAATATAAGCTCTCACATGGGAAAAGTGTGTCCAGTCAGCAACAGAGAGAAAAACAAATCTAAGCTAGGAAGCAACCTGTGAATTCACTCAGAGCTGGTCTGCACAGTCTGAATATTGAGAAGTTGTTCCTTGCAATAATTTTTATTTCTGGGGGCGATTGTTGTTCTTAGTCACTGACAGAATCCCTTTGGGCATCACTGGAGCCCAGATGTCAACCTTGTCTGCCGCCTCTGCATTTCTTATGTAAGTGTTCAAGCTCTGCAGTTCGGAACTGCTTTCCTTGGCACTGAACAGCGATCAGAATCAGACCCATTGTCAGGGGCTTTGCAAAATTAGTTTGGGTGTTTCCCCCTACATAACGAATTTCAACCACAAGATGTCCATGGGGAAGACCTAAATACAGAGGCTCTGTTGATAGCTTCCCCTCTGCTTGTTTATTTTCACTTGCCTGATATTAGGTCTTTTGTCAGCATCTGCTGCCTTCAGCACGTGTGACATCACGTTTCTCACGCTGTCATGTGCTATCAGAGGTGGCAATGGCTGTGCTGAGCGCAGGTCAGCAGTCCTGGTCTGTTTGAACTGAACAACTGCTCTGGCTTAAGTAAGGATCTCTTCATCACCTCTGGGAGATCTGTGTGCTTTGGGATCTGTGCAGGACTTCTGTCCCATCCGCCAAGCAGCCTCTGTGCTGCAGAGTGTGGCCCACAGTGGCACTAAGCTCATGTCTGGGCCTTTGGACCTCCATAATGGGAGTTTCTTTTTGGATGAGCCATATTTTTGTTAGTTCTTGGCTTGAGAAGATTTTATGATGTGGTAAGAGAGGAAAAGGCTGTGGGCAGCCTAAACCTTGGTAAGTTACAGCTGTGCCCCCAAACAAGAGGAATAAACAACCTTGTAAGGGAACCAAGCAGAAAGGGCATGTGTAGATAGTTTGCTAACCAACTGTAAGGTAACAAGGAACACCTGTTATGGGTATGGCAGAGAGGGTATAAAAGACTGTGCCACAGGATAATAAAGAGCTGAAGCTGATGCTTGCTACCACTTTGAGCATCAGCCTATTTTGTCTGCTGTCATTATGAAACTTCTTAATCCTTAGAGCAGTCCTCTCTCTTCTATGAAAGATGGTATAGAGAAAATAAATCTCACTGTCTTATGTTCCTGACCATTAACCTCACTGCCTGAAGTGCTGAACCACGCTGTGCACCAGCCCATTGGGTTATTCCTAAGGACATGGAAGCATAAAACTCTCCCTCAGGCTTCTTTTTTCGTTTCCTTAATTTCTGTGAGAAATCTCTTTGCAGGTGGGCAGAGATGGAGGTCTTTTCTAGGTTTTGGATGCCATGAAAGACAAGCTTATTTACTGCAGTGAGTCACCCAGGAAGAGTTAATTGAGATGCTAATGTACACACTGTGAATTGTGCTACAAATGTGCCTCCTTGTATGTGTCCGAACTGGGGAGGTCAGACCTACTGCTCTCCAGATTTTTGTGGATGTGGAAAATAATGGAAGTATTTTTCTTGCATAATTTTTCTCCTGTTGAAATTCAAAGTGACCAGGAACCTAAACTGTATGGTAGAGCTGGATCTGGAAATTTGAAAGTGAAATCTCCCCAGTTCTCCAAAGAAACTCTGAATGAAATGGCCAATTTTATCCCATCTCTAGAATTTGCAAGAGAGAAAAAGTATCAGTGATAGTTATTTCTTTTTATCATCAGAGTAGGAGACAGATTGCATAAGAGAAAAAAATGACTGCTAGTTCATGGATGATAGGATAAAATTGCTCTAACAATTGTCCTAAGTTGGGGTAGGATTTTGGTTTTTTTCCCATGTCAGCTCCATGGTGTGACTTAAATCGAGCTGAACTGAAGAAGAAACACTGAAGAGCAGAGGAAGAAATTAGAAAACTGGCGTTGAAATGTAGAGGGGGTGAGAGGACACAAAGAAAATTTCTCTTAAGTATAATGTTTAGTACATATGCTACATCTACTGTTTCTTACGTGTGCAGCTGGAACAAGACAGAAGTCTGAATTTGGGCTGAAGCTGTGTGCAAACCTGAGAAACCTGTGCAGGCCAACTCATGTGAGAGCTGCACACCTGGCCAGGTTTGGGTATCAGCAGAAGTGCCAGAATAATTACAGAGAGGGGGAAAGTGACCTGTAGCAAGGCAATTTTTTCTTTCTAAAGGGGCACATTTAACACTTATAGCAAGCTATTACAATCAGAATCAGGTTGTATTATCATCTGCTCCTTCTAATTGCATGCAAATCTCCTCAAAGCCTACCTCTTTCCAGTGAGATGGAAAGAAAGCGTTTTCCCCCATTTTGCTAATGCTGCCATCTCAGTGTCTCACTCCATGACATTTAACATCTTTGCCAAATTTAATTTGTGCAAAATCAGCTGCTTAGTTGTGCTGAGGGCAGTCCTGCTGATTTTAGCTGTATGTGGACATCGTGGTGATTGACACTGTAAAAGGCAACCCCAGGGCTCCTGGGAGAGACTTGCCTGTCCTGCATTTCTCTGCTGCACTGGGCTTGTGGAGCAGGCCTTGCTGTGTGGCCAAAAAGGTTAAATTTGCTGTTGGCAGATAAGCATCTTTAACTGGTCAACTGTGGAGGCTGCAGCTATTTTGTGATGGCCTGGAAAGCTACAGGGTTTTGGTATTTGGTAGGGAAGGGTGGGTGATTGGCTGGGTGCAATTGTTTCTGTCTTATTTGCTGCTGCTGGGGAATGCAAATAACAAAGAGTGGATCTGAGTTGGAGGGGAAGGAACCTGTGGTCGACCTGAAGTTTTGCACTCAGTTTTATCCCTAGAGATGGCTGAGCTTCAAAATTTGTTTTACCAAAGGTAGAAAAGCTTCTAGATGCTTGGGTACACCTTGAAGTATTATGTAAGTCTGTTCGGTTTGCTTATCAACGTGATCTTGCAGTGGCTTAGTTACAGGTTATAAATAAATATTCCTACTATGGGAAAATACTGGCTATTGAAAAGCTCTTGAGTCTAGCAGAGAGATGCATAACAGGAATTAATGGCTGAAAGATGGAGCCAGATGAATCTACAGCAGAAGAGTGATGAATGTTTTAAGGAGTAATTTTAGATAATCATTGAGATTAAGGAGGTAAAGAATAGAGCAGAGTTAACATTTCTCGATACCTTCAGATCATGATTGAACGCCTTTCTGAAAGACATTTTTCAGGAAATTATGCACTGCTGAGCTCAGTATAAAGAAAACTGGGCAAAAGATAATGGTATGTGTTAGAAGAGAGTTGTCACTCGTTATCAAATGGTGTCTCCTGGCTTCAGATGTTATGAATTGAAGCAGCTGAGGACTTGGTCTATGGTGGTGGGAAATGCATTTTCTTTAATGTTTCCAGGACTTCTTTATGGACTGAAAGTACAGCGATAACATTGAAGAATGAGTAATATTTTCACATTAAAAACCCCCCATCAATCTGATGAGCCTGGACTAATAATTTATGCTGATGTCTCACTTCAGATATAAATGATACCATAATTTATGACTACTTTGTAATTGGAGGACATTTTTTGAGATCACCTATTTAACGAAGACTTAATTTTGCAATTAAAAAAATATTTGAAAGGTTTGTTGCTTTACTTGGAAATCCTCTAGTGGAAAAATCTTATAGAGGCAGAAGGTGTTGCAAAGGGGAAATCCTACACGGTTAAAAAAAAAAAAAGAGATCTCATCCACCGCAACATGTAGTATGTGTCCCTGGGGATATTTCGATGGGAAGCTGCAGTGAAGCTAGAA
Organism: Acanthiza pusilla; assembly: GCA_036630365.1. Lineage (NCBI taxonomy): Eukaryota > Metazoa > Chordata > Aves > Passeriformes > Acanthizidae > Acanthiza > Acanthiza pusilla. Next base: position 9,698,039 of record JAXCHO010000001.1, read on the forward strand.
ACAAGAAAGTATTGGATGTTTGACTAGAACCCCAATTTTACACTTACACAGAAACAATGTTATATTTTTTCTCTCCCATCACTGTTTAGAAAAGGGCTCTTATTTCGCCATTGCACTGGAGGAGAGCTACAGATATTCCTTCCTGGTGCCAAGGACCGCACTGGTGATTTCACCAGAGTGGAGGTGACCCCTTTTGTAGGCTGGTAGAGGATCTGTGGAGAGTCTCTTGCCCCTTCTGCTCCAAGGATGCCTCTTCCAAACTGCTTCACATGGAATTTTAAAGTGGAGCATTTAAGTGTCTCTCTTCTGAGACCCATCACATTGAACTCCTGTATTTTTTTTCACTCAGATGCTTCCTTGAGGAGATTCCCTGTCAAACTATCAAATCTCTGCAGAGCTACTGGCTTTGCTTGCTGTAGCAATTCCTTCTGCCAATTCTTAGGATGTGCGTGGATCTGAACACTGTCAGGAAGGACAGTGATTCATATTAGTGCAAAATGCTTCTGACAGAGGAGCAGGTGTTGCTCAATGTAATCTTCCCCATGGAAGCCAAAGAGAGCTTGGTGCCTAAAGAAAGTGAGGAGAGATTTGCTGGTGAGTCCTATCACTGACATCTATGCAAATATAGCTCTCTTACAGCATTGCAGGGCAGATGTTAATTGAGGTGAATATATGAGTATGCGCTGGGGAAGAGTGACTGGAACTGAAGGCAGAGATGGAGAGGACTATTTTCCATCTAGATTTGTCCAGTTTTCATCTTCTTTTCCCATGCTGTAATGTATGGTTGCTTTATAAGAAGGAATGATGAGCTTAGGTGGACCTTTGATCTGATCTGCCATGTTTTAACTTGCTGCATCAGCATAATAATTTCTGTTGATGAATTGGTGGCACAGGAGCATCCTCCTTTAAGAGCAAATAATCAGTTTTCTGTTGCCAGTGTGTGTGGTGTTGCCTGGCTGTCACACTATATCCCGTTGCTCCTAGTTAAGCTTGTATGTTAGTGGATTTTATCTTATGAGACTTGGCACTGAGATATTGCCGTGATGGAAATAGTACAAAGTCCTTTAGGCAGGTACAGCAGTATCATAATTTTCCCACCTGGAAAATTATGATACTGAACAGCGTGAGAAATTTTGTGTCTGAGAAAAGAAATCTTGAGAATTTTGGTGTTCTGAAGCCAACATATCCCTTGTGAGTGTGCAGACACAGGGACCAATACCTTTCTGTCTCCCTTCTCTGTGCTGTGCTTTACTGTGAAGTAGGAGTTGTGTGATCGAGAGCCACCATCCCACCAATTATTTATACACAGAGCACTGTAACTCAGCTTCTCAGTCAGGTATTTATACCATGGGATCCTCGTGCAATATAAATAACTGCAGCACTGCAAACATTGCCTGCTTGACTGTAACCACACTACTTATATAAATCTGACAATGTAACTACGGTCGTGGAAGACGATTTAAATACAGCTGGTGAAGTAAGTACACCCTTAGGAAGATATAACTAACTATACAGATAATAGTATCAGGTAACTACACCCAAAGGAAAGCATAAGCATGCAAATAATAGCCACAATGCAAGCGTAATATAAAAGTCAGAGGGTCTCAATATTGATATAACAGCAGTTGGGTAACTTTACTCAGAGGAGAGGAAAATAACTGTGTGAATAACAGCTGCAGCCCAACTGCAGCGATGGGAGAGGGGAGCTCAGGTAGCTACAGCTCTGATATCAAACTCCCAGTAACAGGAGGTCATCTGCATGGGGTCAGAGCAGTGTTTCAAATTGAAACTTCTAGGATGGACAATCAGCTGTGGAGGGGGTCTGTTACTGGGAGGGGGTGTTTTGTTCTAGCCCAGGAAGATGATGGATGGAGAAGTGCAGTGGATTTGGCTTCTGCTTGCTTCCCCAGGAATTCAGTTCAGTGTCTTTCAGAACATGGTTTTAAGTTGAAACTGGATGTTCTGAAAGAGAAAAGGTTTCCAAACACATGAAATGGTGATGGGCCCATTCAGCTGCAGAGCAGCAACCTGACGTTGCATGGGTACAGAATTAGTAAAGCAACTTGTGCTGCTGGAAAAGAAGGGACAGGAGAGCAGAGAGACTCAAACCCAGCAATTTGTGCAGAGACAAACAGCAAACATAAAGGGAAACTGTTAAAATAATGTCTCAATTTGATATATTTTCCTTTTTTCCAAGTCGGTCTAATTGACCTTCTAAACAGAGATGGTTTTATTTTTCTGTTCCTCTGTCGTATAAAAAAAAGTGAAATAAAAATAATTGCCAATTATTCTGTTTGTATACAGCTATTCAGCAAGAAACTTGATTGAAGACACAGCGGAAGCGATCCAGTTTCCCCCTGCCTGCCATGTTAGATTGAGACTGTGATCTCTGAGCTGTGTGTAGATAGAAATTGAATCGAGTAAAATAATATGATTGCTATCTCCTCTAGACCTTCACATGGGCTTTATGTATTTTGTAACATGTGTGTTTGACATTAGAAGTTGAATGACTTAGTTTTAAAATAGAATCAGTTTAAAGCTACCATACAGTGCTGGTCAGTGTTATTGTGTTAAGTCAAGAAGCTGGGTTTTGGAGTGAGTTTTTTGAGTTAATTTTTTTCATTAGTTGTTTGGAACATGTTGATTGTCAAAACTTGGAATTAAATACTTGTGGGGCTGTGTTGAGGGTGAGCACTGGAACACCACCAAGTCCAGGGCATGGTGTCTCTAAGGTTGGCCAATCACCTGGTGGATTTCTGAGAAGTTTCTCTGATCAGTTCTGATTTTTAGAAACAGGGAGCAAAATTATGTAGTATTCTTTTATGTATTACATTCTTTTATATACTACATTTGGAAATGTAGTATAAATATGTAATGATTAGCTTAGTTTTCCTTTGTCCTTGGTGAAATGACAGCTGTCTGAGTGCTAAGACAGCTCTGTAAGGACTGGTGCTTTGAACAGACAGGTGGTTGTCAAAGGGAGCATTGTATCTTATGAACGGCTCATTGGCAATCTCAGAGTTATCTCCATTTTAGAGGTAAGCTGAAGTGTCTGGCTGCTTTACCTTATTGTGCCAAGGATATCCTTTATTCTGCAAGCATGATGATCAGTAAACCCTTGGGCTCAGTATTAAATTCCTACATGGTGAAGGGATACAGGCACAAAGTGCAAAGGCCAAATGAGATAAGAGGTAAGATTTTCTGCCTGCAGCTTCCCACTCATGGGACTAAGGACATGCACTGTTCCCTGCAGAAAGCTTCTTTGGGAGGGTGTATCATTAGCAATGCATATTCCCCTCTTTAAAGTTCAACCTGGGAGCCTTTCCTGATTTGAAGTGACTGGAAAGCGATGGGGCAGTGATGCTGGTGGGTTGGGTATGGGTAGCAAGAAGCCCTACAGGTAGAAGGATAGGCCAACAAGAAGGAGGGGGAGGGAAGTGATGCTGAGTATGGGGAGATGTCAGCTACATTATTCACCAGCTTCCTTCAGGCCAGCTACAGGACTCACATTCTGTTTTGCTTCATTCAAAAATCACTATGGTGAATGCTCTGTGCAATCTCCCAGATGATTTAGCAACACCAGTGGATAGATTTAGCAGATGGTATCAGACCTGAATAGCAATGTCAGACAGGCCCCCATAATCACTGTTTATTTTGGTTGAAACCACCATTTCTGGAATGGCATGAAGTGCTTATATTGGTTGCATGTTCTGGTTGGGGCTAGTCCTAATCAGAGTCCTGAACAGGTCAGTAGCTGCAGAAATGAGGAAGACTTGAGGACAAGTCTGTTGCAAGAGCTAACAGAGGACAGATAAGGGGTCCTTTTACTCAGTCAGTGATAAGGACATCTTAATCATAAAACAGTTTGGGTTGGAAGGGACATTAAGGACCATCCAGTTCTAACCTCTCTGTCATGGGCAGGGATGTCATCACTAGACTAGGTTGCTCAAAGCCCCATCCAATCTGGCCTTGAACCCTTCCAGGGGTGACGTGTTCTAGCCTTGACCACACGGCAGTGAAGAGCTTTACTCTTGCTGTGATCCTACCAAATTCTGTTTTCCCTTTGAATCCCAAGGTAACACTGGAGTTTTTTTAGTTCCCAGAGGAGCTGCCACTGCAGACGTGGTGGGTTTAGTTTATTGTAGTTTTTTTGGATCCAACTGACAAGATCTGTCACATTTGTTGTCTTTATTGCACTTCTTCATAGTGATTAAGGAATTCAATATGCCTTTCATTTAGCTAATGACCAGAAATTGTGCATTATAAGGTTTCAGTCCCAAAATTCCATCATATGATACTTTTTTTTCCGCAGAAGTCAGCTGCTTTGTATCAGCCTAACTTTCAAAGAAATGCAATAAAATTTAATGGTAATGGTGATACAGTTGTACTTCATTAAATGCATTTGTCTTTTCCTTTAAAATTTCAGCATTGCAAATTTTATTTGACTCAGAGTTCTTTTCATAACTGTTCTTGCTTAAGGCCATTACAGAATATTGCATCTCAACCCATACATGCTTTATGATGGTAGCGGGCCAAATTCTACCAGTGGAGGTGGTTCACAGTGAGCTTGTGGAATTCCTTTCCAAAGAATGCTGTAAGTGCAGGAGGTTTGTACAGACTTTCACAGGCCTCCTTTCCATACAGCTGGGAGAAATGCCTGGAAGAGTGATGTGTTGATCAAGATGAGGCTGAGAAGAACACAGACAAGAAGATAGTTTAAAAGTTAGGAGATTTCTTGCAGGTGTCATATACACCTACCGTCTTTCTGCTCTTCACTTGATGTCTTCCTGTGCCTGCTGCTGAAGGCAGCAAAGTTCAGTTAATCTCAGTGTTGGACATTTGCTGATTTATTCAATAGAGGATTAAGCCGTTGTTTGGATGTCAAGTACTTTTTAGTTCATTGTTGTTCTTAGGAGGAAATGTGAAAAGGGGAGATTTTGTGTCAGTCAATAGCACTTTCCATCAGCACCTTAGAGAGAAAAACCTACACTAAGCCTGTCAGAAAAAAGCAGATGTATTTTTCCCCGTATAAAGTATTTTCATCCAATATTGTCTTTCCTTTCTGTTACAAAGTTTTCTTCCTGTTGTTTTCCAGCTGCCCCAAATACCACACTGCTTAGCATAGCAACCTCATTGTAACTGAGGTTTTTCTTGCATTAATACCCCTGTGTTTCTTTCATTGGAAATTCTGTTGTTGCTATACAAAATTGCTCAAAAATTATCCTCTGACCCAGAGGTGGTCTTTTGTGAAGGCAAACTGAATTGCTAAGGATATATCTATACAAGGATGGCAAATCTGCATCAAAAATTGGCAATGTTTTAACACATGAATTTAACTGAATACCATAATCACTGTTTCAAGGGATTTGTAGCTGAATTGCTGCCTTTTCAGTCTAGGTCACCAGCTTATCCACAGGAAAAGGTCCACACAATAACATGGCTGTTGAGTGCTTTTTATGAAGTGTCATGGTGGTCTCCATTTGTTCCTGTATGGACAAATCCATAACTCAACATACTGACAGGAGAGGCAAAGGACTGAGAGCAAGCAGGATTTTGGTGTTGGAGATCAGCCTTGGCTATGGCAGGTGAGGCACCAAGAGTTTGTCTTGCTGCTGCCTCTGCCACATGTGCCACAGTATAAAGTCTGTCTCTCCACATTGTCAGCCAGTGGAGTTACTGCATGCTAAAGTGTAGTCGAGTGTTAAAAAAGAGTAGTCAAGGGAGGGTGGTTCTTGTGTAACTTAGCATGCTGTGATTGAAAGGAAAATACCACGCTCTGCACTTTGGCTTTGAGAAGGGTTGGGGAAGCTCAGCACTTCTTAGGAAGAGCAAAGCTTCACGAAGGATAAGAAGTGGGATTTAAGTCACTGGTTTATCTCCTTCTTTAGTACTTCTGTGGCTTTCCAAATCCTTTGTCTTGTAGCTCTGTCAGTCGAGAGGGAGACAGAAAGGTATCTTGAAAGCCAGGAGAGGTGTCCTGCCTCGGCCCCTCTGCAGCAGGACCTCATGAGTATGAAGATGACCACTACCCCTTGTCACCTCAGCTCTCGCGTGTCAAAGCCTTTGTCCTTCCTTCATGGTGCTGTTTGTGTACTGAGCTGTGTCCCTGCCTAAAGCCAAGGTGGGTTTTGTTGCTTGCAAGTTTTACAGTATCTCTGAGCTGCTTGGGAAGACAGTTCTTCAACCCAGTTTTCCTTCTAATCTTCATTTCTGCATGAAGATAAAAAGTGTTTTCGAGGATTCCCTTGAGGACCAATTTAGAGTTCAGTTTTGATTGAATTAGTTGGATGTATGTAAATAGAATCACGCATTTAACAGAAACCCAGATAAAAGACACTTTCAGGAGGGCTTGGGGCAGATGCTGTCAGTTTAGCCTGCAGTAAGTACCTCAGAGCAAATCCTGAACTTCTCCCTTTTATCGTGATTTATTCCTTTCTCCTTCACATCTCAGCCACTGGTGAATGCTCTTGTTCCAAGATGCATATTTGTTTTGGGCACTTGTGCCTCAAGTCTACCTTGGGTCTGTGGCTGGCTCCTTTTATGTAGTTGTGGGCCACAGAAAAAATATTTTACTTCTGTTCCAGAAGCCCTCATGTTTGAAAAATTGGAGTCATAAATATGGATGGCATAATTTGTTGGCGTGAGCAAGGAAGGAGGTAAAGATTAAGGAAAACTGCTTTAATTAGCTGTCTCTGTGTTGGGGGACATGCGCCCCATGTGTCAGCAGCGAGAGAGGGAGATGTGAGATGCTTCATTGCCTCCCTGCCGTGAGCAGGGACAGGGAGCAGCCGCCTGCAAAGTCGACAGTGCGGGCAGGAGATGCAGCGAATGGAGCGGTGTTGTGAGTACAGCTGGGGGCCTGAGGGGCTGCCGAGTCCTGAATCTCCATCCCACAGATTGGGAGCTCAGGGACTGACAGCCAATTTACACCTTGGCAAAATAAGCCTGGACCACCCAGCCCTGCTCTGGACACTTCTCCTGTGAAAGCTGAAGAAGGTGACTTCCAAGGGCTCACCTTAATTCCTCACACCGAGAGCCTTAATTGCAGTCTTCTTGACTGGTAGTTTCTCTTCATCTGGATACCTTGTGAGGTCACAGCATAACTGTATCACGGCTTTTGCACCCAAAAACACCCCTTCCCACCCTGTGGGAAGCCCTGACCTCTGCAAGTACCTGCTGGGCTGTAGTTGGCAGAGGTCTGGGACCTCTCCAGCAAAAGGCACTTGTTGCTGCTGATGTGGCAGGGTTGGATCCACCTGCAAAACTCAGAATGCAGAGAAGGTCATGAGCTATGGGGTAGGGGACAGAACTTGTGCTTTCTAGGTGCTTTGGAAGTGATCAGCATGCTTCCTTTCCACCTTTCTGCACTAAGCTGGGGCCTTAGTTTTTATTTCCTTGGGCTTGCAAAGAATCTGGAAAATGTTGGGCTCCACATGGCAAAGAGGACTGCACACTTACAGATGTATGTAATCAGTTGTGGGACTAATTCTTTCATTTCAACCGTCTTGTAGCAGCACAAACATCCCCAATACCAGCCAGGCTTGTTGAGCCTTGTATGCAGAATAATCTCTTCAGTGCTGCCCTCACTTGCAGCCATGCTATTTAGTCAGGGCCTAATCCAGTTCAGATGAGGCTGTACTGCTTCTTTGGCATGTCTGTCTGGCACAATGTGCTATGCAGCCAGATACCCTGCATCGTTGTTAAAAGCAAAGTAAATAAGATGCTGCCCATCTCCTCCCTCCCACCCAGAGCCTGCCTGTCTCTCTCCCTGAATGTGGGCTCTCGAGAGTTATTTAGCCAAAGGCTAAACCACATTATGTCGTACATATTAAGTGGAAACAAAGCAAGTCTCAGCAGACACCTGAGCAGATGCCAAATGCCAAATTTGATGGAAAATGCTTAATTACTTCTCCCAAGCCTACTTCCCCCCCCCTTCTGTGTTTTCTGAAAATTCCTCTTGCAGTGTGAAATATCTTCCCTGATTCAATCCTCAGTTCAACTCTCCAGAATGGCGATTCTTGTTCCAACAAGAAGCTGGGAAACTCAGATGAGGGAGCTTGGAAGAATGTTATCATTGCAGCATAGTCTTTGCAGCTTATTTTTGTTCTCAGTTTCATCGTCAGCTTCCTTCTATAGCATTGTTTTGAGGGTTTGAGGTTGTCTTTCTGCTTTCTGTCCCCCATCTCTTTAGTGGATTTTTGCACCTTATCTCTTCGGCTGTATTTTTACCATGCACTGTGTTCCATGAGAGTGAGTTGTGGAGAGCATGGTGGTGATGTGATGAAACTTGAGAGTAGAAGTGCTTGGGAGTGGGTCTGTGCTCCTAAGTGAAATTACAAGTCGGACTGAGATGGTAGGAGGCTGAAATGTGCAAAAACATGTCACAGGAACAGTGTGTGAAATTCAGGTTCAATTCATTGTACTGAAGCTGGTCAAGGTACAGGCTTAAAACTCTCTTCCCACAGCTGAGGTGAGTGCATTGTCCACAAGGCTATTATGAAAGGACCTCTATTTTCTCCCTGCTATATTTTGCTGTTGGTCTAGTGATGAATTCAGATGAGTTTTTTCCCTATGTGGGACAAACGTATGTTTATGAAATCACTGTTATTCTTAGAGGATTAAAAAATCCTACCCTGTAAAGACACAGCAGTTGGGTGTGTAACCATTCAGGAGGACAGCAGTGAGGATTTGAATACACAGTCTTGGTTTGAATACAGGATCTTAGGCTGGTGCTGTTTCCGGGAGCTGTATTTTAGCTCTTGGAGAGCTCTATGTGCAGAGGTTGAGAGCTGCACCACCAGCAGAAGCTTTGCATATCCCACAGGGTGCAAGGCAGGGGAAGAGAAGGCTGCAGAAACCAAGAGGGCTTTTGGGAGCTGAGACAGTCGTGGGGACACTGCAGGTAACTCACACAGTCCTCTCCTGCAGGAGGGGCAGCTGCTGTGCCTGCAGTGTGGCCTCAGTGCTGCGCAGCCACTGCCTGGGGCTGGCACCAGCGAGAGCAACGACCTTCCTGCAACATGGGCAGTGTGGTTTCTCCTCTTGCAGACGAGAAGGAAATGATGAGCTTAGGGGTGTCCTGGAAGGAGGGTCTTCTGTCTTCCTAGAAACTTCCTTGTTTCTAGGCCTTTTCCAGCTTTTCCTGTTTCTTGCACCATCCGAGCGCTGAGCAGTGCAGTTGCTGCAGAGCACAGCCCAGGATGTGTAGCCTATACACAGAGCCTGCTGATAGTACAGAAATGAGATGTGTTGCGTTTTTTCATACTTTACTTCTTTTCTGTGATAAATTAATGTTCTGTGCTTGGATTTCACTGCTTTCCAGGTCTGCCTGTGTGCCATCCCCGAACGCTTCCATTTGCTGAGTCTCCCCTGTCCCACTGGGGCAACCCAGCAGCAGTAGATCTCTCCATCACGCAGTATCTCCCAGCACACCGTGAGCCATGATTTGGGAGGAGGGGCAGGGGTAGGGGTGTGGGCATTTTCTGTAGTACTTGCAGAGAAGCTGGAAACTAGACAGCATCTACAGGACCTGAGAGCTGCAGGGCAGGGCTCAAGCAGCTTCTAGCATGACATTATCATAAAAAAGTGAATTGTAAAAAGAAGAGATTGAAGTGAACTTATACTTGCTGTCCTTAAAGGATAGGTAGCTTCTTTAATGCCCCCCATGCTGCTGCCTGCACCTGAGCAGCCTTTGCCATCTTCAAGCAGTCCTCATCCACACAGGTGTCTGGACTCACACTGGGTCTCAAATGCCCTCTCCCACCGGGCTCTGGTGTTTGGAACATCTTCAGTCCCATCCAGAAGCAAACCCAGAGCAATTCACTTTGATGTGTGAAGTCTGAATTAATGAAATGACTGAATTAATGTTTTGTGCCTCTTGGGGAAGAGAGCAAGGGGAATGTGTTGGCCTATATTTCATCAGAGGGAAAAACTTGCTTAGTTGTATGCACAGAACCAAGATAGCTTAGACTGTACGGTCTCTGTGTTATCAAGTGCAGGATCTCCAAACCTTCTCCATTTCCCATGCAGCAGTTTCTTGCAGACTCTTTGCAGAGCTGCTGGCCAAAACAAGGGCAAAGTGAAACCTTATTTTATTTCTTTTCTTTAAAAATTGAAATGGGACTTTGAAGAAGAAACATCTTTTCTGGCCATTTTTGGCAGGACCTTCTTGGAGAGCAGAAACCCGAACATTTCTGAGGAGGAAGTTCAATTTCATAATACTTGTAAAGTACTTGGATGCTAGAGTCATTTGCTGCTATAGAGGAGATAAGACCATGGGACCCTGGATTTAGAGCAGCCTTTGACTGGGGCTAGGTGAATTGGGCTCTGAGAGGCCCCTGGATCTGTAGATTCATTGGTGTGTGGAAGGGCTGCTGCCTGCTTGGTTATCACCATTAAACCACTGAACAGAAAGGAGATGAGACTGAGTTAAAAATAGTACATATCCTATAATTAAAAACATGCACTTTCATATTTATGTACTCAGAGGCTGAATTAAAGTAATAAAACCACTTAAATGTGCATTTCATAAGGCTTTCATCATGCAGTTTATAGTTTTAATATTCTTGCACCCGGTTCTGTTTATGTGGTTTTTACGAGCAATCTGTCTGGAGTGGTCAGGGCCGGTGCAGGCAGTGACAGTGTTTGCACGTGGCTTTCTGAGCACAGAGAAGTGGGAGCTGGCAGCCTGGAGCTGCCTGGGGCCAGCCTGTCTGCCAGTGGATCAGGTTCCCCCTTGTCCTGGCACGGTGCTGCCTTGCTAAATTATGCTCTGAGCCGCTCCACACAAGGCATGTTTTTCAGCAAGTTGAGTGCATATCACTTGTTCAGCTCAATCTCAGCTGGACTCTCTTAATTTCATTGGACAGGGCAGAATGCTTTACTGTTCTAATTAGTCATTAATTAGGGGTGTGAGGTCTTAGCGCATAATGCCTGGTGTTTCACAGGAGCTGCTCAGCATCTTGCAGGATGAGTCCCCAACTTGTTTGCTCCAGTCCAGCATTGAACAAACTGAAGATGGGGAGGGAACAGGAAGGTTTTAATTTTTTTTTTTTTTTTTTTTTTTTTTTGGCAAAACCAAGTCATCTTATGCCTTGCCCATACAAAATAGCTCTAAGAGAGTGAGCATTTTCCTGCAATAATATTGATTATTTTTCTGTGGTGCTTGCTCACCGTAACAATGTGTTGCTGTGGACCCTGCTCATTGTTTTGGCAGGGGATTTTTAAAAATTACTCTTCTATGCACAAGATGCTCTTGAGAATTTATCCTGAATCAAAGGTAAATGAGCAGGGCAGAACTGAGAGGCAGTTAACAGCAAGTTTTGTTCATCTGCAAAATTTCCTGGATTCTGCTTGGTCCTTTTTATTAGCTTTATTTATCTGGGTAGAAACCCATGGAGATTACAATCTCAGTTTCCAGGATGATTTGTCCCAGTCTCTTGGCTTTGAAAAATGGTCTCCAAACCATCTCAGGGGTGACGCTCTGGCTGTTCTCTTTTGCTACTTGCAATCTGTCCTGTTGCTGTAGGAAGCTGTAAATGGTTTGTTTGTTTGCTTCTTTTCCTACACAACTCCCACAAATCTTTTCTCCCTTTCTCAGGGTGTGAGTTATGACTCGTAGGAGATTGGTGAAAATCACCCTGAAAAGGATGGGAAGTACCAATTTGCTGTAAGTCGTTTATTTATAAAGGCTGGGAGAAACACTCATGGAAATCTCAGCTCTGGGGCTCTTGACAGTTGTCCCCCCTGCTCATGGCATAGCTGTGGTGTGGATTGCATTGCTCTCCCCTGGCGTGGGATGGCTGATTGTGTCCTACTGCAAACCCCTGGGCCAGCACAGGGAGGAGCAGGGGGTACATTGCCACCCCATTTGCAGACCCCTTCCCTCTAGATCCACCGTGGAAAAAAGGCTTGGCAAAGCTTTGCCATCAGTGTTGGCACTGCTGCTTTCCCCTTGCGTAAAAATAAGCCTCCCCCATGGCTCAGCTTAGTGGCAATCCTAAAAAGTAAAATATTTTCCAACACTCCACAGCATTGGCAAACCTGCACGTGAGTGATGTCTTCTAGGTATTCCCACATACAGGTTGGACCTGCAAGGTAGGACTTTGCTGGACGAGGAGTTGCAAGGGAGGTATTTGCCATTTCAACAAATTTTGTTTGGGTTTTGCAATGAGAAAGCCTTTAGAAGAGCAGGAGGCTGGATCTGACCGTGCTGATGTCAGTCTGGATTTCGCTGTGTTAAAGGGAATGAGGTTAGTCTAGATTGACACCGGCATAAAAAGAGAGGGCAGCATTAGGCTTACGATATCTAAGAAAGTCTTCGGTCCTGATTCATCAAAGGACTTAAGTATGGCTGAATTCTTCCTCAAGTCCATATGTTAGCATTCTGCTGACAGGCGACGTTTATTTTTATTCAGAAATATCAGAACGGATAAAAAGGGACACTTTAGGAATGGTTTCCTTCTGACTAGAATTATAATTGGCTCTAAATTTGGGGATAAACAGGACAAAATATATTTTAGGCTGAGAATTTCTTGTATGTTAAATAATGTATTTTACTGCAGAAAGCAGCTTCTAATGCAAATATTGTGTCAGTTGCAGTGACAACAGTGGTGTGATTATTTTTGATAATGAAAGAACATATTATTATTTTGAACCAAGGAAGCTATGGAGTGGTCATCATGTAGGATTTATTTTTTAAGGGCAATAACTTATTTCTATATGATGTTGTAATCATGACAATCACAATCTTGAGATAATGCAAGAACTTGACTGCCCTTTGTGCATCAAAATGCCCCAGGGATGTAATTATCTTATGGCTACTGTGTTTTCTGACAAGTCTTACAGGTTAAATATTGCAGACCCTGAACACTGGTATGTACAGAAAACATTAAATATTCATTTGCTGATACATGTATTTATAAAAATCTCATTTCTCCATTGAGTGAGCTGTGGTTTTCAGGTCACCCAATTCAATAACTATAAAGATATTTGAGGACTCAGGGATTCTTGCTCATTTGAAGTTCAGTAGTTTTCTTTTATTTGGGCAAAATAAATGTAGTAACTACTTTGCTAGGAAAAGGAATACAGTTCTTTCCCAGTTTGTTCTGCTAATAGTCCCTGTGTACTGCATGTGCAGCTGTGCCGGCCTCATTGTTGTACATCCATGGAAATATGCAGTGCTGTGTGCAGAGCTGCAGCTCTTTCCACCCTTTGCTATGCACAGACTGACCTTCCACCCTCCTTGTGGTTCACAGTGAGGGGTGACACAGCCTTGGCCTGGCTGCACGAGGGCAGAAAAGCTTCCATTTAATCTCTTCTGTCTCCCTGATCATGGTGAACCCAAACTTCATTTTTTCAAATAGTTACAAAGTGCTTGACTTTGCTGCAGGATGAGCAAATCCATATCTGGTCCCACCAAACGTGTCCTTCATGTGTGCTGAAGCAGTGGATATCTCCACAGTCATTTGTGGCAAAGCAGCCTCTCATGTTGAACCTGGGTTTGGCCAGCAGCTCTCTGGGAGGCCTCAGATTCTGAAAGAAAAAATTGCCAGGGCTAGTAGCAAATGTTAGAAGATGCCTCAGCTTTTAAAAAGCAAAACAATTTGTTCCCAGCTGTATCAGCACAGAGTTGCCCAATTCGCCTTTTGCAGAGTGGCACTTATTTGTGGCTGTGTAGCTCCTGTTTGAGTGACCTGTGGTGTCCATACTGTACATGTATGAATGCTGTGTGTGCCCTGGGGTCACTTTGGACTCTGTGTCTATGTTGCATTGGCTGCTGGAAGCGCCAGGTTTGTTCCTTTCAAGGTGCTATGGATGAGGAAGAAGGTGGGGATCTCTCCAGTGAGTTTTGAGCAGTGCATTAGTGTCACCTCTGACACTAGTAAATGACCCAGGAAAATCAGCTGGGATTACATGGCAGTGCAGAAAGAGGTGTGTATGCCCCAGAGGCTTTTGTGCTGGAGTGCCCCGCTGAAGTGATGGATAAACCTGGGGGCTGCATCTTCCCAATAACAAGTTAAGTCTTCCCCTTGTAATTGCCTGAAACACAACTTCTGGCGTGTTGGACGAGCTGAGCAGTTGTGCTGCTGCTTGTATTTCTCCAAAAGTCACAAGCAGTGAGGGGTGTTCTGCTTGAGTCCAATGTAAGGCAATGGAGCAAGATCCAACATGTGTGGAGTTTTTTAAGGACAAAGAAAAGAGAAAAAGTAAATCCTAGGTGGTCAGCCCAAAGAGTTTGCTGCCTTTTCTCTTGCACTGACTAACAATCCATTACAGGAAAAAGAAATTACCTGCTGATGTACCCACACACAAGGGTGTGGTGCATGAGGGGAAGATGTTCTCTGGATCCAAGTAGCCAAACTGCTTCTAGCTGCATCTGTGTCTTCTGTAACAGATAGGTGCAGGAGCAACTTTTTTAGAAGTGAGGAGCCTCCTGCACTGTTCTTACTGAAGGAAAAAACCAAACAAAGCCCTTTGTTTCCAGACATGCTGTGGCTTCAGGTTCGGGTACTCCTGCTGTGATGACAGAGAACTGTGGGTTTGCAGTACCAATCTGTGGTGATGCTTTAGGAATTTGTTGTTTTATTTCAATCCTTCTGCAGAACCTAGCTGTCATCCTGCCATTATGTTACTTAAAAAGAAATTAAAAAAAAAAAATAAAGTAAGGGATCAAAATGGCTTTGTTGTGTGTTTTTGATCTGTTCAGCCCTGAGGAAACCTTTCTGCTATCATCCACCTCAGGTGTATGGCTATTTACCTGTGGTTTGAAGGAGAGTATCACTTTTATGCTTCACGTACTTGAAAGGAAGTTAAGTAAATAACTCCTTTACTCCTTTTAGTTTGTCTTGGGCTCTTCATCCCTAAGAAATTGTGAAGCCAAGTGGAATGAGAGAAGGGTTGCGTAGCAAGCAGTTTGCCCATGAAATGCATTTGTTTTTAATTGCCTCATTAAGTCAGGTTATGATGGATTATATGACCTTACCCAATGCAGTCTGACATAATGGGATGCTGTCAGAAGTTCTGGAATAACAGAGTGATATTCACTTGACTGGGGTTTTCTTGCTTGTGTTTTTAGCCATGTTGATCGCTTGCAGTGGTTATACGCATTAAGAATGTCTTGGCATGAGTAAAGGCAAGGTCATTAATGCTTTTTGTCATGATTACTTGATGAGCTTGTTGTTCCACCAGGAATTAATGCCTTGCTGGTAGCACAGGAAGGAGGCGTGGGGCTGTCGTGCTGCGGTGCAGCGGGGCGGGTGTTGGGCTCATGGATTTCTCGTGGTGCCTCCCAGGGCTCTGTCCATCAGCTGTTATCAGGGATCGCAGCCGGTGACAGCACAGCCATTCCCAGCAGCTCACAGAGCAGTTTTCAGCTGAGCTATTTTAAATTACTTGGCTGGTGTTTAATAAACGCGGCTTGAGGAGGCCCCTCCATGGTGCACATCTGTTTTGGAGAGGGGCATAGCAATTGGAGGTGTTGTGTCCAAGGCAAAGCAAGGTGGCTTGGCAGCAGGAGCTGGCTTTGCTCTCTCCACGAGGGAACAGGAGCCTTCTCATTTCCTGGCATGTGTTGGTGGCTTGTGTAATGGAGAGATACAAGAACATCCCCCTCTTCCCATGAGAGATGAGGTTTGTAGGTTTTAGACTGTTTAAATAAGACTTTTAGACACCAAAAAAGTAGAAGAAAAAGCTCCCACTCTCAGGTAAATCATTATGCCGCATTTGTTTTCCAAGCCCTCTAATAATAATAACATAAAAAAGCCATTTTGAATGTTATTCCTTTTACCTTTTCAATTTCTCCCTTGGAATCTCCCAGCTGTTAAATTAGTTTTTGGATTCATCCCAGACTTATGAATATTTCTTTGTCCCTCTTCACTTATTTGTCTCTCCTCCTCATACTTTTCCAGAATAATTTCCAGTGGATGAATTTTTTGGAAACACTATTTCCATGTGTAGGTCTCACTCACCCAGCGCATCTTTCTTTAAATAAGACTACACTGGTGTTTTTTACATCCTGGCCGGTTCTGTTTAATTGCCGGGAGCTGGACTGTTGACTTGGATGAAGCCCCACTGTGTGTAAGTGCTCTTACAAACATTGATTAGGATGGCAGGTTTTGACAGCTGAGTCAGCCAGAAACCTTGAAATACACCATTTGGGACTGTTTGTTGGTGATAATGAGTCTCAACTGCCACAGGCTTTTATTCTTTGGTTTTTTTTTTTTTTTTTCCCATAAGTTTAGAGCTTTCTCCTTCATTAGGACAAGGGCATCCTTCACACTCCCTTGAAATGGATGCGGCACCTCCTGTTCTGCAGCGGTCATTGCTATGGGTATTTTTGAAGGAAACACGTGGGATTTAGAAATTGGTTGGAGATAAGGTTATTTGCATTAAATCTCACTGAGAAATTGATTTCCATAATCATTCCTGAGGTTTGTGGGACAAAAATGAATTCTAAATTGGAATGCCTCTAAACTTTAAAATTTTCCAAGGAAATTGAATTTTAGTGTACTCCTTATGAAAACAATGAAATGTCTTTCCAGGAGAGTAGATTTCTGTCTGTCATTTCTGTGGGACTTTGGCTGAACTTGGCATTATTTTTAGCAGCTTCATTTGAGCTCCACAACTGGAAGGTGGTAGAAGAGTGAGAAAATTCACATCAAGTCCATTTTGTAGTTGCTGGAGCTTGCAACCTCTGCACCTCCATGGATCCCTGTGCTTCCAGGCCAGGAATGAACTTGCTAGTGTCAGACAGGGCTGAGCAGGCTGCTTGACCATTGTGGTTTGTATTTGTAGAAAACTGCACACTCTCCTTGTTTGGCCTCCAGCCATTTGGTCCAGACACCTTGCACAGCCTGATATTCATCCATGCCTCCTCTCTTTTCCCTGTTGAGCTTTTCCTGACATACCCTCAAACTAGCTGCTTTCTGAACATTATCTGTGTTGTGGCTCCTGTGGAAACCTTGGAGAAACAGCAGAGCCAGCCAGTAACAAGGCTCCCATGGATGTCCATGAAAATGGAGCTGCTTCTATCAAAAGTTCTCTTAAAGCGTGTCAGTCCTTTGGAAAAGTGTACATTTAATCAGAAATCTCCTTTATTTCTGTTCCTTCTCTCTCTACTCATCCATTTCCTCGTGCCTGTTCCAAAGCTTGCTTTTGTCTTTTCCTTTACTTCCATCCTGAAGTTCCTGTACCAAGTCCTGTTTTTGGGCTGCCAGCCCTTTGCAAGCAGCCAGACCTGGCATGTTTTGGGAAAATGCAGCAGCTTCTCTGAGGGAACAGAGGAAGCCACAGAGCTGAAAGCTAGTCCTGATAGAATCCATGCAGTTTTTACTATCATGAAGTTCTTTAGCAAGAGCTGTTGTTTGTTTGGAGCTGCTGAGCAGTGATTATTTTTCAATAAGAGCTTCAACTTTACCTGAATATATCTGTAGTGATTACAGGACTGAACCTAAATGTCTGGGGAGAATATGCTAAACTTCACTGCTGTTGGTGACAGGCTTTAGTAATACCTGCCTCTACAAGCCTAGGGCTTTAGACATCAGCTTTATTTGGGCTTCCTGCAAATTATACCCCCAAGGAGCTTAGGGGAATGAAATAATCTGTACTGACAGTGTGTGGTGTGGAAATGTCCCTTCCTTAACTATTTCGCTGATGCATGACTTCAACGTGGAAGCAAAAGATCGATGGCAGAGAACAAGTGGAAATCACACTGATGTTTAGGCTTGAGCTGGGTTAGGCACTGGAGAAAGAAGAAAATGGAAGAGGGAAATTGGGTCCGGAAGTGCCATTCCTTTTGTTTCTTAACTGTCCAAGGTGCTGGTGAAGGAACTCAGTATCTTGTGCCAGAGCACACTGTGAATTGCTTTGCATGGCAGTGCCATCTTTTCAGAGCATTTTGTTTCAATTCCCTCAGAACCTCAGTGGGAGAGCTGAGTCTCTGAACAGCTGTAATGAGCCCATGACTTCATTTCCAAATGGGGTCTCCTGAGGACATTAAGAAGGTAGTGAGGTTTGGGAGGAGCAGTGAGCTGGCTGCTTCTCACTGGCCATGGCAGCTTCAAGGGTCAGCAGATCCTGCAGTTAATAGGGAACAATGAGCCAGCCAGGATGCTCTGGCACATGAGCTGAGATCCTGGATCCTAAGGGAAGAGGAGGAAGACAGTGAGAAACTTGGGAACAGCCTTCTTGTAGCTCTCATCAAGGCTGAACCCTGGCCACAGGAATCCTTCCTTTGAAGGAGAGAATGACATTGTTTTTCCTCCTAAATAAGCTCAGATCCTTGTATTATAGCCTTGATTGCTGTGTCAGCTGAGTGCTTGAATGTATTTGAGTTCTCAGAGCATCTCAGTGGTGAATATATTCTTATCCCTGTTTTTAGCTGGGTGGTTGAGGCCAAAGTCCTGCTGATTTCAAGGGGTTGGCTTGGCCCCACGTGGTGTGGCCCCTCACCCTGCACAGGTCCTGAAGCAATGCCATTCATCTCTCCTAGTGGTAAATCATGGATCCCCTACCAAGAAAAGGAAGGGTGTTTTGGGGCCAGTTGGCCACTTTGACATCTCACAGTGATCTGGCCAGAGGTGCTTACAGCCTGAGCCATCTCCTGCTTGCAGGATGCTGCCTCTGGCCTCTATTTCTTGATTGCAGCAAGACAGCCAGGGCTATTTCAACTGCAGTGATTGTGAGGAGGCTTTGAGAAGCTGATTATTCGCAGTCATGCCTGACACTGCTGGAGAATGGGGTAGGGTTTGTTCCTCTTTAGCTTTCTGATCTGCAAAATAATAACATTTGTCTGTGTGAATCCCTTGTGAGGCAGTGAGCTCAGAGCCCCAGTGTGAAGTGTGGTGTCTGTTTGCCTGCAGAATAGGTACATTTTTGGAGGTGGGAGAGCCAACTGTGCCCACCTCATCCCACTGAAACATGTTGCACTGTCAATTCATCTTTGGTCTACTGCAGAGTAAATAACTTCCTAGTTCTGCCAAATCCCCCACCTCCATGGGAACTGCCCACTGAACACAGGCCATATTTCACCAGGGTTTGGACTGAGTTCCGCATTTCATAATCAAACTCCTTGTTGGTTAATGCCTCTTTCTGCATGATGCCCTTGGGCTGATTTCAGACTGGCAAGGCAGCTTCCAGTTTCATTCCACCAATGGTTCTGTCTTAAAAGCCATGTGTGTAACTTGGCTCTGTTTGCTCTTCCTAGTCCTTCACTTATGAGTCTCAGGGCTTCATGTGAAAGTGGAATTTTGGACCCATGTGGGTTTTTTTTGCTTCTGTGAAGGGGTGGAGATCATCCTCCACTTAGAAACCATGGTTACAGAGTCAGTCCCTTTGGACTCAGATACTACTGAGCCACCTGTGATACTTTATGCTCCTGAAAAACTGTTTCTCTGAACTTACTTTCTTTGGCAGCTGTCAGCCTGTGTTTGGTACAGGATCAGAATTGTCACCTTTCCAGATTTCTTTGTCAAGCCAAAATAAATTTTCAGAGAGGCTATAACATGGGAGTGCTGAGAAACAAAACCTGAACGGTTGTACAGCATTCAAACTTTCACAAAAGGGAACCCAGAGTTTTGCTTTAACAATTCTATGTTGAACTCTGCACTTTCCCTTCTGGTAGAAAAGTGTCTACTACATGTTCCTGGGCTTGGCTGCAGCGTACATTGGGGTGAGTCCCAGGGATTATGTGTCAGTCACCAAATGCCACCAAATGTGTCACTTCACTTTTCTAGGGCTGTGGGTTTCACCCTACCTAGTGAGGCTTACTATTTAATTGGTGCTGTTATGATCACACAGTGTCCTTTGGAGGCCAGAAGGGCACTGCAGGTGCTGGAAGATGTTGTGAACTGCCATCAAACAAGTGTGAGAAATTAAGATAATCGCAGAAAAGGACCTGGAAAAGAAAATGAGTCAGATAAATTCGTATTTTACTCAGGCATGCTTAATAATTTCCCGTGGTTAATGGCCACTGTCTGTTCCCTGGTCCCAGTATTGTTATTGTTACAGTGAAAATATTATGGCCACGGTCAGGGACTGAAATTTATTTATGTGGTTGGTGTGGGTTTTGTTGTCTCTACAGCAATTACAGCTCTTTATTCTTTCACAGGTATTTTTGGACAGCTAGTGTTTTCCTGCCCCAGAAAAATAAACAAACAAAAAGCCAAATATGCACCTGATGCTTTTAAAATTGTGAAGATGTAAAAAACCATCAGCGCTTTTTTTTTTTTTTTTTTTTCCCAGTTTTAATTCTGAGACTGTGTTCCCTTGAAATAAGCATTAGCTTAGTGTGAGTGGTTGGAAATAGCTGTGTAAATCTTTAATTTCTCTGCCAGGACTGTGCTCTTTAATTGCTTGAAGATTTTGAAATCCCCAACTTTCATTTCTGTAACTGCAGTCAAGCTGGTAAGATGCTGCACACAGGTGGCAAACCTCCAACATTATCCTCTTTCTCTTTTGCCTTGATTTATTGTCATGTTTATTATTTCATAATAAAGCCAAAAGCCCAAAATAATTCACTTGAAATGTAGCAGTTGCAAAATACCAAGCTGTTGTCTTCTCAAAAGCTTCTCATGGTCTTTCAAACAACTGGAAAATAGTGAAGGGAATGAAATGGCTGGGCATCAGCAGAAACTTGCAGAGGGGTCAGTGCCACAGACTGGTGTTAAAGCAGGTGAAGACTTCATGACATAAAGCCTAACAGCAGTGCTGCAGAGCGTGATTAATAACTGCAGTGTGTTGTGCTGTCTCCAGCCTCGCAGAAACTCAGTTATGCAGCAAGCAAAATAAAATGTGATAGGGAAGGATCAGGTAAGGGCTCACCTGTGAAATAGCACTTGAAGCAGGATGCAGCTCCTTGTTTGGAGGCATTTGCCTGGGGTTGAACAAGGACGTGGTGGCTCTGTGGTGGCTCTGTGCTGCAGCAGACCCAAGTGTTCCTGTGATTTCCTGGAACTGTGTTGCAGCAGCTGGTGATGGCTTTGAGATCTCAGTGCCAAGCTCTATCTCTGGAGAACAATGCCTTCAGTTTTGCCTGAGGGTTGCCTACCAAAGCACAGGCCACAGGTTTGGGTCTGCTTAAATCTGTCTGATGTGGCTTGGGTGGCCCGGCATAGGCAAATAGGGCTGTGTTTCTACATCCCTTGTTCCTTGGGGTCTTCCTGCTGAAAACCTCCCTCCCTTTTGTGTTTGAGGCAGATGCACCATACCTATGCTTTATAAAAATTCAAGACAATAGTATTGGCTTCCTTCCTGTTTGAAATCACTGGGCATGTCCCAGTGCTGAGAAATACTGAATAGTACTGCTGACTAGGGAGCAGGCTCTTCCACGGGGCACAGAACAGCTCTGCAGTCAGGGGTGGGAACAGACAGGAGCAGGAAGAAGAGGAGGATTGCCCAGGCTGAAGGGCAGCGGGAGGCTGTTCTCAGTCATGTTGGGCAGAGGCAGCTGCTGTGTGCTGCTGACTCACGTAATGACCCTTGTGCTAATGCTGTTCCCCATCATTTAACACAAAAATAAAACTGCTAAATTGAGACTGATTTGAAACATGCGTGGTTTGCTTTGGAAGACAGTTAATAGCAGCTATACTTTAACTGTAGGACTCTGATTGGAAAAGGAGGGACAAGTAAATAGTTTAACTTAGCAATATTACTCTGTTATTATTGAACCTTCCTAAATTCTACCCAAATCTTGACTCAAATCAAACAGCTTCAGATAATTTGTGAGAAGCAATAGGTGAAACTAAGTGGGAGTAGGACATGAAAAGGGTGTGTGATTACCTGAATGGAAACCAAAATGTTCCCAGTACTCACAGTAGTTAGTGAGATGCTTTGAAGGTTTTTTCACTTCTTAAATCCTTAGTGCTTTGAGGCAGCAATTTTGGCCTTCAAATGACTACAGCAACTTGTTGCCCTGACTGTGGAATAAATTTCGAAAGCAGTGTGAGTGCAATCTACAGGATTAACAGCCAGGCTGGCCATAAAGCAGAAATCTTTCCAAAACAGAGAGATCTTATGATTACTTAATAATGAAAAAGTAGGCTACAAGGCCTGAGTGGTTCATGGTGGCTTGTTGCCTTTTATACTGACAGGTGGGAAAATACAGAATGGGCTGAGTGCAAGCAGCATCTGCAGTCACAGGGGACATGCAGGTTGTATCTTTGGTCCCTGAGAGCCCATCTCAGCAAAATGCTTTGCATTGCTCCATGCTGCCTTGCTTTCCTGCTGCTCACTGTATTGCTGCAGCTCTCTAAAATATTAATGAGATGAGAAGGAGATTGCCCTCAGATGACCCTCTGTAGCATCGCTTGCTGGACTGCGAGTCTGGGCTGCAGTACAGTCCCAAATCCGTGTGTTTTGTTTTTATTGAAGTGGTAATAGTGACTCAGTATGGATGATAACTTGAATTGGTTTTGTCAGTTCTAACTAATGACATTGAGGACCAATAAAGTGACTCTTAGATTGGTTTTGTATTATTAGTCTCGTTATTAATTATGGAGACATGACAGCAGCATTAGTGCTAGTATTAACCATCAAAATAAAATGGAATTGTACTCATAAATCTCACGGATTAGGAGTACATGAAAGATTACAGCCATTCTCCAAAGGAAAAGAGAGGAAATGGAGTGAGTCTGGAGTAGGAGTGAGATGGAGGTGGAAGAAAGTTCAGGGAAGGATAGCATTATGCTGAAGATTGTTCAAAGGTGCCTGAGCAAAGGGGAGCAGGACTAGGGCTAAAGTCTGCCCCTGCCTGTGTGGACAAGGTTGGGTTCCCCAGGAATTATGGGTTCCCCATTGCCCTCAGGCCTGGCTGCCTGCCTCGTGCTTCCAACTTCCCTTTGGGACTCTGCTGCCGGCTTGATATCTAATCTAGAAACGACTGCAAAGGATTTCTGCACTGTGCGAGGCTGGGCCAGCGCCCTGCCCTTTTCCTGGGAAGAGCAGGCAGATCTCAAACGGTGGAGACCAATGCAAACTGGGACAAGCTCTTGCCAGGAGCAGGCTCTGATTTGGGTTCTGCCTGTGGACAGAAGGCAAGGGAAGCAGGCACATCTGTGGAGCCCTCGAGGGGAGGCAGGGAGATCCTTGCTCAGCAGAAGAGCTGCCTTTGCTCCTGTGGACTGAGCCAACCCTGACAGTGGTAAACTGCTGAGAGGAGGCAGTGCAAATTACCTCCTGCCCTGGAGAAAGGTGGAAGGAGAAGAATTATGCCTCAGAGTGATGCATGGGAACAGCACAGTTTCCTGGGGTGGTGCAATTTGCGCACTGCTGCTTGTCTGGAGACACAGCTCATTAAAATCTGGGCCTTAATGAGCTGGGAAGCATCCGCCAAATCTTGCTCTTAGGGTCTGCTCTGTGGGCATGTCTGGGTGCTGAGAGTTTAGACCTCAAAGGGTTACCCAAGGCTGGCAGTGGCTGTGGCTGGTGGCCGTGCTCTGCCCTGAGCTGGCCTTTGCAGGGCATGGGCTGCATCGTGCTCAGCAGTGAGAGTAATGGCCCTATTTATAATGCCTTAAATGAAGTGCATGATAATTTAATTTGTACATCCATTAATACTATCTACTGCAGGGTTTGTACTTAATTATATCACTCTAGATGGAGTTTTAGGTGTATTAACAGGCTCTTAGTCTTTCTGCCAGGCACAGCCATGTCCATCCCCCACATGGTTGTGTGGACAGGGTCCTTTCCGTTCCACTAACCTGGCCTGGTTGGGGAGGGTTCTTCCAAGCTGGCAATCACTACCTGAAAATCATCATTCCTCCCTGAAATGGCCAGGAGACCATCACTGTGGATATCTCCTTGGCACCACTGTGGGACATAGGATCGTATTGACTCTCTCTGCAGGGCAGAGACAAAGGGGAAGCTTTGGGCCAGAAGCTACCTCAGTTCCCAAAGTTTTCCAGGAGAAGCTCTCTTACAGCCAAATACTTTTGTAGGTTGGCTGAGGGTTGACCTGACTGCAGTGAACGGATCGTCTGCTTCTGCGATTGGTTCTCTTGGGTATGAGTAGGTTAATAAACATCTGTCTTAGCTCATGTCTCATGGCCTGGTTTACAGCTGAGAAGCCAGCAGTGAAGGTGTGTGTTTGTCACAGAATCATAGAATGGCTTGGGTTGGAAGGCACCTGAAAGATCATCTAGTTGTGTCCCCCTGCCATGGGCAGTGCTGCCACCTGTCACATTAGGTTGTTGCTGGGGGCGTCACTCATTCTGTCACCCCCCCATACTCCCTGGCAGTTGTTCCCAAGCATGCAGGGTTGTTTTCCACTTAGCCTCCTGACCCTCAAAACTGTAATTTATAGACAAAATGAGTATTCCAAGGAGAGCACTCTTCTTACTGCTCACCCATGCTTTGGTTTGCAGTGCCAGGATGGCAGCAGTGGAAGGGGCTCTCAACTCTCTGTCTTTGGAGATTGCTGTGCCCAGGGGATCGTGTCAGAGCTTCCCATGCAGGGTTCTTGCATTCTCTTCAGTGGTTTGGTGGTGTCTGAGAGCAGCTATGGCCCTGGGTGGACACTACAGGCTGCATGTTGTTGTCTATTAAAGTCTGTGTAAAAATACCAGAGGGTCATGTAGAAACATTTAAAGGTTCTAAATTATTTGAAAAGTTTTGAGAGTCTAAGCTTTTGAAACAGGAAGAGAAGCTATTTGCAGGGATGTATTCAGTGGCTCTGCTAAAAATGTCTTGACTAGCTACTTCACCTCGCATTTCCTCAGTGTCTGCAGGAAACTGGAAAAATTATTTGCCATTTTCCAAAGATGCTGGTGAGAAACTTAAAGTGCTGAAAGGTGAGCAATTGTGTGAGCACAGGAAAGTCAAGGTTCTTTCCTACAAGCTTGCACAGTTATTTAGCATTTCTCTTAGATGCAGATATTATTTGCTGTCTGCGTTAGCTATTTCTAGTCTTTGAAAAGAAGCCAGAATTCTTTAAGAGTCACTGCTTTTTCTGAGCTGATGCTGGCTCTTTTGCCTGAGGAGTATTTGAAATCTGCCAGAATGCATGTATTGTCAAAAACAGAAATTGAAAACCCTATACAGGATCTGCTGCCCCTGTGAGTTATGAGCTTTCCCAAGTCATCAGGGAGAAGAAATGCCTGCTCTTGTTGTCTGGAAGAGCTGTGGATGGACAGAGGCAAAAGAAATCCCTCTCCCTCCTCCCCCCTCTCCCATCACCACCCAAAACTCTCTCTTTGGGTGGAAAGAAGCTTTTGAGACAGACACACACACATACACACACAAGTGCTTTCCCAGTGACCTGCCTGCTTCTAGCTGTCCCTCCTTCCTTGGGAGCTGGAGCTGCTGAGACACCGGAATTGGGGAGATCCCATCCCCTCTCTGCAGCCCTGAGACCAAATGAATAAAGTGAACAAGGTTTTGAAGATCCTTAAGAAGTCATCGAGGAGGAGGAAGAGATGGAGAGAGGAACTGAGGGTGGAGGAGGAAGGGGAGAGCCAGGAACTCTGCGACTCAGGTGGATTGTGCCACCTGCACCTCTGCACCGCTGGTAAGGAAACAGGAATGCTCCTGCTCACCTTGGGACAATGTGCCACTTTGATATCCATTGCTTATGCGTGACCGGAGAGCTTCCTACAGCCAGCCATTGCTGTTGTGCTTTTTGTGAAAAATATTGGTGGGAGAAGTGGTAAAGGCAGGGAACTGAAAGTCCCAGCTCTCCTTTTATAAACCTTCCCTTGTTTGGGTGGGTGGCATCTCGCACATTTGTGAAGTGGGGAGTGAAGGGAATCTTCTTTCTGGAAGAATGGTATTCCTGAAAGCATGGGGAGGATGTGTAGCTCATTGAGAATTTTGTTTGATATATGTAGTTGCGTTTTGAGATATTTAAGCCTGCATGTTTATTCTGTATATTTGTGCAACAGAAAAGCAATGGGAGATGGACAAATTTAGGTTGCTGTTTCTCTGAGGGATATTTTTGTCTGCCAAACTTGCTCTGGACCCAGGCCCATTATATCCATCCTTACCTTCCAAGCAAATGATCCTGTGGCTGTAATATTATTGAAAATTATTCTGTTTAGTCTGTCTATAAAACAGCCGAACAAGAGATGCCGAGAACATGAAAAAGGGTGATTTAGAGCATTCACTGACGTGTCCCCTGCATGTCTGAACTTTCTGCTGGGGGCTGTGACCCAGCAGAGCAAAATGTGCAAAATGTGCCCTCGGCCATCAGGCTCAGCCTTCTTCCTTCTGCATTGCCAGTGTCCAAGGGATATGAAACGCTTACAAAACTACGCTTAGGACGAAGCCACGCTCATGTCTAATGTAGGTCACTGATCTTTTTCGCATCACAGTTGGTAGTTTGTTTGTAATAGTATTGTTGTAGCTTTTGTACGTTTTACAGGCTCATCTTTTCCTTTCTCACGTACCACATTCTGTTGAGCTGCTTTTCCGACCCTGTCCTGGAGCATCCGATGGCCCCATTCTTGCAGGACCCCAGGTGGCTTCATTTACAGCTGGAGGCCTGGGGTGCAGAGATGTTCCTGGACTTGCCCAGGGCTACACAGCCTGGGGCAGGGGTGGGCACTGCCCTCTGAGACAGTGCCATGATGAGCAGCACTGGTGGCTGTCCTGCTCTTGGCTTCAGCTTTCAGTTGTCCAGACTTTCACCTCTCTTAGCTCCTCAGGTAGTTCAAGAGTCTGAGATGTGTTTCTGCCACTATTTTTTCCCAGTGAAATATACTCAAATACTTTTGCTTAAAGTTTTCATTATATTTGTTATGTTATCTTTAGTAAGAAACAGATCAACAGATAAGAAAGGAAGTTAAAACCTGAAAATATTTAGGTATCAGAATGCATGGAGGCAGTGGAAAACATTAGCTAGTCCCAAATGGACAGTTCTGTTGTTAACCCTCCCTGTATTTTACTTTATGTTTTCAATAGGAAGTTGTCACTGAGAAGGTTCATCCCCAGCCGTGAGCTTCTCAGCCTGGGAATGTGCTCCCATCATGGCTGAGTTTTATATTCAGTCCACTTCTGTCTCATCTTCTGACCTCTAAGATGTTCATGTGAGAGACAGAGTGCTTTGGTTATTTTTTCATTTATTTGGTTTTTCTTTTCATAAAAAGAATGACACAGATCTTTTGAAACTGTAGTTGATGCCAAGCTGTGTGGGCAATAGTAGTAGAGTCCACCTCAGATGGGCATATGCAGTCGATCTCTCCCTCTAAACCATGGATTCAGGCTGCTTAGCAGGGAAGGGAGAAGGACTGGTGCTTCTTGACCCAAAACATCTCAAACTTGGGTGATGAATTCTCTGGAGAGCCTGTTCCTCTCTGTTGATTGCCAGGGAAGGAAAACTGAAGTCTAAGATGTCTCTTGTGGGCTGACTCTTATATGTCTTGCAGGGGTTTTGGGACATGAATGTGTGACTAAGAACTTTTCAGCTTTATTGCCTGGATAAGTTTTAGGTGAAGGGCCCCCTCCTTCAGAGTCTTTGCTACTCTGCAGCAGTTTGTTAGCCTGAGGTTTTAAGAAAGCTGAACTGATGGCTTTTCTTTTCTTAAATGCAAGATGGGTAGTGGGTTAATGTACTTCTGCCATCCAGGCAACATTGATAGAGACGGATTGACAGAAAAAAAAAGAAAAGCATCAGTTAAGGCAAATGGAGAGAAAAATAGTGCATTCCTGCAGTTGGGTTCTGTGCCGGCAGTTATTCCAGCCAGTTATATCTCCACAATAAAATGGAAATGAATGCAATCATTTATTTTGGAGCCTGGAGGCCTAGTGGTATGAAAAGATAAGCGAGCATTTTCCATTGTTTATTTGGTGGAGGTGGCTCTTCTGTGTCTGCTGCTGTCCCTCTGATACCTTGGCAGCATCTAAATGTTGCCTTTATTATTAAAAACACATATATGGGAGTCTAATATCTGAAACGGATTAGCGCGGTGTTTACAGAGGCGTCAGGCAGCCTCCACTCCCCGCAGGCTCTCAGCGTTCGCGTTCCTTTCGCAGGAGCAGTGCACAGGGAGAGGGAATGCCAGCAGCTGGCTGAGGGCTGGGGAAAGCAGAGACACAGGCAGGGAGCGATGGGTCTGTAACGTGTGTGGCTGTCAGTGGTCAGAGGGACGAGCAGGAGCGATTGGGAGACTCCAGAGAGCTGCTTCTCTGGAGGCTGAGGAGGGGGAACAAAGGGAGGTGGAGAACAATAGGACACGACAGTGGCATTGGGATAATCTCTGATCCTATTTAGGCATGTTTAATTGGCCTGTCAGTTTTTCACATCTCATGCATTTTCATAAGGATTCTTCTTTGCCTCTTGTTTTATCTTCTCGCAGCTCCTTGGATTTCCCTGCGGACAGTCTCTCTGGATTTCTTTGTTTTGTGTTCGCCCCTTTCCCATTTCAAAGCAGTGCTGAGTTGCCTGGCTTTGTGGTGTCTAAGCAAAAAGACAAATTCAGCAAAGGAGCTGTTTGGGAAAATCTCACATTAATCACGTGTAACAGAGAGAGAAATTTGCTGTGGGAGGGGGGATTGACGGTGGCCTAAACGTGTGTGCTGTCTATCACAGCTCTTTTTGTACTGGTCTAGAGCTCTGAATATAAACTTACATCTCAGTCATTTGTAATGTTATGGGGAATTAATTTTTTTCCTCTCTGGTCCCTCTGAAAGCAAAGATACATTATGATTTTTCACCCCGTATCATCTACCTTAAAAATATAGAGCTGCTGAACTTCTGGGTTATATAAATTCATTCAAAGGGATGTTGCTCAGCCTTTCACATCATCTCTGTTAAACTCCTACCCTTTCATTCCTAAGTAATGCCAGACCTAGTTGCTTCATCTTCCCACAAGAAATCCCCCAGGCACATAATTAAAACCAAGCCATCCTTGTAAAGCCACTGGCCGAGCTTGCCGGAATTGTTCGTGCATTTCTTGTGGCTTTGAAGTTCACAAGTACTGGGGCTTGCAGGGGTGTGAGGACCCACAGAGATGCAGGCAGAGGAGATCAGGAGCTGCAGTGATTTCTCATGGCTGCTCTCAGACCTCGTCTTGTCCCACCTGATCCCTGGGGTGAACGTCTTCAGATATGTGCCTGTCAGAGTGGGTCCCCTTCAGAAGGGGACTGCACCAACGAGAGAGTCCAAAACTACATGGCCAGGCTGCCCAAAGGGTTTGGGTGCTTTAGGTGCCTTTGTGCCTGATGAAATATGACAGCCTCTCAGAGCATCTCATCATCAAGGTTTGGGGCCAGGTGCTCTGGAAAGCACCGGGCAAAAGCTCATGAGAAGCCAGGGAGTGTCTCAGACCCTTAGCAGAGGAGGAGATGGGAAGAGCTGCAGGTGGTGGTGGAGGCCAGGGATGGGCACTTTCTACTTTGGAAGAAGGCCCTGTACCTCATGTCTGCAGAAGCGCAGCTGCCATAAAACCCTATGTGTTCCATCAGCGGGGTGGTTTTCACAAGGCTTTTATGCATTTTGTGATGACAGCTTGGTTTGTGGCAATTTATTGTCCTGCAGGGTTGTCTTCTCTGTTTATATCTCATGGGTCTCATTGTACAGCACTAAATCATTGCAAAGCTGATAGTTTAGTTTCCAGCCGTAAATTCAAATGCTGGAAAAAGAGATTTGTTTATTCCTATGCCTCTGTTCTTCGAATGTGGCTGTTCGTAGAGCTCTGTATGCCCCCAGGTGCAAGGATGATGTTTGGTAAAAGCACTGGTGACTGAAATAATGTGAGGAATCTCTAAATGACTTTTTATATGGGATTGCAAGACGTGAAACGATTTGGACAAGGCTTTACATCAGGGAAGGAGGAGAAACAGGAAAGGGAAAAAGATTCTTTTGGCAGAGCATCAGCACAAGGCTGGGATCTATGTGTTCTGCATTGTCTGATGAAGGTCGTGGTCTGGGGATGGTGCTGGAGCACTGCAAGCAGCTGAGGTTAAATCTCTGAGGGTTCTGGGATAGCACTGAGACCTGGCGCCAAGTGTTCTGCTAGTGAGGGCAGTTTCTGGTAGAAAGGAAAAAACCTAGAGTGGGAATTAATGCGTGGCTCTGAAGAAGTCAGGGTTAATAGCATCGAGGCTGGGATATTTGTAGATAAAGGCAAAGGATCCTGAGAAAGCCATGGGCTGGAGACCCTAATAATCCTCTTTCCGCCTGTGCCCTGCGGTGGTGAGCGAACTGTAAATGAAGCAGTTATTAGCAGCTCTGCTCATATCACAAGATATAAACTGGTCTATTGAGCAAGAAAGAGTTGCCCTTTTTTAACCTTTCAAAGTGATTTCCCTTGTGGGGACCAGCAAAAGGAGAAAGCTCTGCTTCCTGACTGGAGTCGGGTGCCCTTTCAAAGCCCCGGCAGCTCTGCTCTCCCTCTTTGCTGTGGGGGTTGTGGAGCTGCATTATTTATAGCTCCTCCTGGGCACCCCACTTGCACGTCCTGCAGTGGCCATGGCGAGGGGATTGCTGGCATTCACTGGAGATTCAGAGGTGATTAAAAGCTCACAAATGATTATGGTCTCTCTTAACTACCAGCAAAGACAATGGTAGGGAGAAAGCTTTAGATCAAACAGATTCAGTCCATTATAACCAAACGCAAATTTTGCTGAGAAAATATTCTGTTTCAACATTTTCAGCAATTAAACCCTTCTACATTTGGACTGTTTGGTGCTAGAAATTAATTAGTTGATAATATTCTCTTTAGAATGAAGACAAATGTTTTTATGTCTTTGCTGAAGGCTAATATTTGCAAAAAGAAAACGAAAAAGTAGATGAGTTCCTTAAATCTTTTTAATCTTGTTCTGATAAAAATACTTTCTTACTGTTAAGCATTTTTTAAATTTCTGTGTGCCTCTTTCTCACATTTCATGTAATGCCAAGTGCTAGACAGTGGGTAAATAAGAGCTGCAGGTTTCAGCTTTCAGAGGACTGAAGTGATCAGATTCAATCCAGTCCTTCCATCTTGGGATCACCTGTAATAAACACCAAAGAAATGAGTGAAAATGTCCAACAAGACAGACTTTTTTTTTCTTTAAGAGCAATTCATTTTGAATGCTCAGATGATTAGAGGTGGCATCCACACCTCACTTCCTTATCATGTAGTTGCAGAAGCTGTGCAGTTCAGTCTCTTTTCAGCCAGATCTTGAATTTGTCTGTGGATGAGGCAAGCACAGGTGAGCCTGGAGGCCAATACCTGGATTTTCTAGGGAAGCAGAGACACATACTGAATTAGCTTCTCAAAATATTCTGCAGCACTTGCTTTGGCAGCTTTTCTGCAGTTGAAAAAGAAAAATAAATAAGCAAAGCCAGGCAATAAGAATTTTAGAAAAATCCAGGCACCATCTTTCTTCTGATCTATCTGAAGCCCCACCTGTAGGATGCATCACCACTGACTTTGGAGCAAAGTGTTTTCACCTAATTCACTGATGATGGGACCAACCCATTAATAAGGAAATGCAGATAGAGAGTGATAGTTTCAGTGATAGTTTTATAATCCCTGATTATAAAACACAGCTGTGATCTTGTTTTTAGATATCAACATAAAATACAAGGCATAGACTGAATCACAGCCTTTGTGAAGGGCTGAATTTGGCATTTCTGACTAGGGAAATCAATCTGGCAATTCCAGAATGAGGGAAGTGTAGGCTATTGGGGTAGGAAAATACTTCAGAAATGGGGATAATAAATTATGTTTGAAGTCAGTAGCTGTGGGAGATGGAGATCTCAAAGTCTCCCTTGGATGACGAAAATAAGTATCACCCTTAGTGGGAAGTATGACATTGCTGGTAAGTGCTTTTCAAAATACCAGCTGTTGGCCAGATCCAATCAATTATTAACTATGCCATCATGGTGATAATTGTTACAATTTAGACACTTCCCAAACAAATCTCTGGTGAATTAAAGGTGGAGTCAGTTCTTGGAAAAGTGAGCATTGGGCCACCTCTGTGATGGTGCAGCTCTGGTTCTGATACCACAGGGGCTGGCAAATCTGTACCTGCTATCAAATGGGGTGAGAAATTCAAGCCTTGTGTGAACAGAAAAATGCTTAAAGTAGGAAAAATTAATGATGAATTTTCCTATGGATGTATGGATTTTTTCAGGGCTGGTCTCAGTTCCCTCCTCTGCCATGTGCTCCCAGTCTAGTGGGCAGGCCACTGATAGGCAAATTTTCTGCCAGAGTAAACTGGTACAGCTGTTTCACGGATGAAAAAACAATGCCAGTTATGTGTGGGAGTGGGTTTGGTTATTAGATTTGATGGTGGACAAGGATAATTCAGCTTGATGTCCTGTAAAAACGCAGGCCAAATCCTTCAGCCATGTATCCCTGGCAGCTTGGACAAGGCCAAGGCAAACCTGGCTGGTTTTCTGGTTTTGATTTAAGGAGACCAGAATACAGACAATGTGCTGTTGCCTTCATTAATTTGTTCTTGTGAGTAAAACACCTTTACTGGTATTATTTTGGAAAAGGCATCTCTCTACAATCTGGTTTAAAATGGAGATAATTATACTTCTCTTGGCCCATTCTTTCTTTACCTCTTCTACTCAAACCCCACTCAGTGTGATATGGGAACATCTCCACAGTGTACACTGCAAAATGAACCCCCAGGTGAGGTTTCTATAAGCAAACATAGTATTGGTGTAATGTGTTCAGTGAGAATAACAAAATTAAATTTCATGGGTCCTTAAGACCTCTTGGACTTTATGCTACTGATTAATAATTGTTTAACTTGAAGCTGCCAATATTTTGCTTAAAAAGCAAAGTTGTTTTTTACTGGGTGCTAAATATTAGTAACAGCAAATCTACCAGCACAAACATGCTATTTTAAAATGTACATACACATCCTAGCATGAGCAGTACTGATTCTGCATGGTTATTTAAATTTCCCCATATAACATGTCTAAAGTGAGGCTGTTTTAATTTTAAAGCTAAGCTGCAGGTTGCAGTGACCACAGCTTTCCTGCCATCCTTTCTGGGGCTGATAGTGCTCTGCAAGTAACAGATTTGTGTGTTATCTTTAACTGTGCTCACAGTAAAGGACTGCAGCTGGCACTTAAACTGGGGCACGAGAACCTGCTTAAAAGGGAGATGCCTTTTGGCCTTTGGCTTACTAACTCATCCGGGCTGTTCCTGGCTAATTGCTTCATTAGCACAGCAACAATGTAAAATATAGTGAGAAGACTGTTGGGAGTACATCATGAAGGCAGGGCATGACCCCTGTCTAGGCAGGCATCTGCAGTCAGCATTTGCAAGAGCCTTTCATTCTCCCAAGTCAATTGGCAGCGGCTCGAGTGGCAGTACAGCACACGGAGATAAGACTGTTTTAATTTCTTGCTTCAGGAGACTCAGCTTGATGCCTTGTCCATGGATTCACAGATTGAACAAACATACTGTATCATTTAATTATTAAAGGATGGCTTCAGCATTTCCTGGCAAAATAAACTGTGGTCTCAGGCTGAATCCTGGCAACAGTGTTCCACCTGCAGCACCGCTCTTCTTACTGTGGGCAGTAGGCAGTACCATGTTGGTTACTGCTCTTTGGGATAGTACAGCTCTCCTACCCTATCTCCAAATGTCAG
Source organism: Acanthiza pusilla (assembly GCA_036630365.1). Lineage (NCBI taxonomy): Eukaryota > Metazoa > Chordata > Aves > Passeriformes > Acanthizidae > Acanthiza > Acanthiza pusilla. The sequence goes on from JAXCHO010000001.1 coordinate 9,731,565, forward strand.
CTGATAAAATAGTCATAGTAGGAAGAGATATCTGCAAGTAATACTGATAGGCCTCAGGCTGAAAGCTTGAGAAAGGAACATAGAGGTGAACACTTAAATTAGTTTTCTTCTCAGCTATGGGACATAATTCAGATGCTATTCACCCACCTGAATTGCAGAAAAGTGCTTGAAAAATCCTCTGTGTTCAGCCTTCCTGCCAATCTGGGGTGTGACTTACGGAGAAGAAAAATGGGAAGACATTGTCAGCACATATGGTGCTTACACACGGCTGCATTCCTGGTCTCAGCAAATGCAATGGTGAAAATAAGGAATTTCTCCAAAGAGCCTCTTCCTGGTTTCTCACAACTGGTGCTACAGAGGGTTGAGGGTCCAGAGAAGTTCTAATTCAGGGGAAATAATTGCATGTAGCTGAAAACGAAACATGGCATTTCTCACGAAGTGTCCTTCTGGTGAGTTTGTAAAAAGTTGCACAGGATGTTCAGGGCTTGTGTCAGAGAAGGTGCAGAAAATAAGAACTTTCAGAATATCGAGGGTGAGGGTTAATGACTGAAGCCTGTTTGCCTTTTTTGCTGAACACAGTTTATGACAGACTGTCACCTGCATAAGTTATTGTCACGGTAATTAAGCCTAACAGTGCCACATGAAACTTCCCCCCCACGTGTTACTCTGTTGGAGGCTGTGGCATTGCACAGGGAAATCTGTAGCCATGCTAATTAGCATCAGGCAAGGTACTTGTAAAGCATAATTTAGACCATTTCCTTTTGGGAATTGCCTACTAATGAGCGTGGTTCCAATGAAATTATTCATTGTTCACACTGTCACAGGATCATTTATTAAAGGAAATCAGTTAAAGCAGTACAGGTGTCAGTGTGGGCAGAACATCTTCTCTGAAACCTCTGTTATTGGCAATGTCAATACATGAGGAGAAGCAAGTTCAATTTGGCTTTGCTGAGCTGCCAGTTTCACACCCCAGCCTGAACTAACAGCATTTCTTAGCAGCATGCTTGATTTCTCAGACTCCAAGAGGCAAGAAACTTGGAGCCTGGGGTCTGTTCCAGGGCTTTGGGAGGAGTGAGCCCCTTCTGGCTACCCTGGTGCTGCTCTGCTTTCCCCAGCGGATATGGGTGTTTGTGTGGGAATTCATGTGCCAGGAAGGGGAGCTTCACTGTCAACACATAGCAGCCAATGAGTCTGTGGGACACCTGAATTTTATAGATCAGCTCAGCCTGCCTTTGGTTCAAGGCATTATTGTATTGGATTTGTTGTTTCAGCATTGATCCCACTTGCTTATCTAAGGCAGACTTTTTGTCTCCAAATGCTTTAATGCCACATTTGGCAATGTTATTTGCTTCTGTGGCTCTCAGAGGTCCCAAGCTCTTAGGGGGAGATCTGTTGTCTGTTAATTGCAATAGATTGTCTTAATATTCACTATGTCATGAACATTTTTGAGAGATACCTTTGGACTGCTGTTGGCCAATCTGTTTGACTTATCTTTGCAGGACAATAATCCCACAAAATTTATATGCCCATATATACTAATATGCAATTTATAGAGAAGAAGTATCTGTAGTGAACTTCGTTTATTTTGCTTTCTTTCTAAATGGAAGGTGTACACTGGTTAGCCAGTTTAATGTGGTCTGATGTACAGGGATGATAAAAACACTGTTTTCCCAGTGTCTGGAAATAACTGGTTTTATTTTTGCAGACAGCGTGCAAATACCAAAAGAAAAGAAGAAAAGGCTGCCTTTCCATATAAATCTGCATTTCTCTCCCCAGAACCCATTTTATGGGTCTGCCCGCTGACTGTACTGATAGTCATTGAAGCACATAAAAAGTAATGTAGGAACATCCTTTAAACTAGTGAAGAGAAGATGAAAATAATCAGAACAAATTCACAAAGGCAGTATTATCAGTATTTGTAACATTAATACATTCAGCTGTAACTGCACCTGTTAGTAAGGAAATACTGCCTTCTAGAATGCATTTTAGTACAGTGTGTAATTTTCAGGATGTGTATTAGACACACAGGAATTTGCTTTATTATTCCCGAGGAAGGAAACAAACTGTATGGCAACTTCAAGGGAAAAATGAACTAATTTAATGTGAGCTCTACTTTGAACAGTTTTTGCTCCTTTAGTTTTGTTCTGATACATATTTTTAAATGTTTATTTGAATAGAAGGCTGGGTTTTTTCTTACCATTTCTCCACAGGTTATAGAAAAAGTGTAATCATTGTTATAGAAAAAGTGTAATCATTGTCAGACAGATAAACGCAGCAGCACATACATATATTCTGAATACTGTGTATTCATGAATCACACAGTGTTTTGCTTTATTTTTTCTGAAACTTGGTGTATATTTTCATTATCCTCTAGCATTATTTGCAATGGATTCTATGGCTTGGCAGAGCCACTTCAAATACCAGACATGATAAATGGTAATAGATTTCCCATTATACAAATGCTTTTTTATCCTCTTAGTTTAATTGCTGCATTTCTCACTCGTTCTATTGTGCACTCTTGATGACCAGTGTCCCCACAGTCATTTCCTGAGCTGAAATGAGGATTAGATTTATATGTGGGAGAGCAGAAAACACATTTGTTACAGTATCGAAGAGAAACAGCTGTGTTTTGTTTTCAACTGGAATTTCCTCTAAGGTAAAACCAATTGTCTTGAGACATTCAGGCAATTCCCCTGACTAAAGAAGTTCTCTGAGACCGTCCGAGGAGGGTAAATTGGATCTTAATATTCAGGTTTAAGTCAGAATATGCTTAAATTCCAGTGATGAACCTAGAGAGAGGATGAAATGGCATGGTTCCTCTAGTCTTATTTGTAGACTGGTACTTGAGCATCATGAAAGCAGGGAAGCTCTGGTGCAAAATGATATTTTGATTGGAAAAAGAGTTTAAGATCCTCTGCTACAGCTCCAGTGAAATTAATTGGAGATGCCTGTGCTCAGTAGAGGGGAGAGGAGAAAAAGCAGCCTGAACAGAGCAAGCCACTGTGCATGGGGAGCTGGGAGTCAGCTCTCAGGCTGTCTCAGAAATTGAACATTTGTGGTCTCATCAACCCCCAAATGCTCAAGCTTTTCATCTTCTGTACAAGGATTGAAATACATACATTTAAATTTATCTGTAGTTAATATACACCTACACACCTGTCAATGCTTGCAACTCTATGTAATTTTAAAGAAAACAAGATGGAGGCAAGAAGAAAATCTCTTGTGTTGTTGCATCAAGATTGACCTCTGAAGTACTGAGGCTTTATTGAGTGTTGAGGGTCTGTAATGCGAATTCTTGAATTTGGATTTTGGTGTTGTCTGCTCTGGGATTGCCATTTGTTTGTTCTGCTAATGCTTCTAGACATTCAGAGCAGCTCTCCATAGCCCTTTCCCTGCTGGAAAGCTTTCTGGGTCAGTCTGTGTTATGTTTTCCTTTGGTTCCAAATTTATACCTCTGAGTGTGAATTTGTGAAACTGTTCACGTGTCCTTCCAGCCTAAAAAGTGGGAGGGTAACCCTGGTGACTCAGTGCAAAAACTCAGTGGCAGAGCATCGCTGAGATCAGACACTGGAGATGAATTATTCTGTGTCATGTCTCTAAGGAGACTCCTGGAAAGCCACAGTGTGTTGTTTCCACAGACCAATGGCTGCAGGCAGCGAATTGCAATCTCCAAAGTCATCTGTGGGATCAGCAGAAATGCTGGCTAGAGGAAAAACTCCCAGCTGTCCATCTATTGAGGGCAGCCTTTAGCCCTCAGGTATTGATTTAGTCATGAAGCTTTCTTCTGCAGATCCGGAGTTGCCCCATGGGTTCCTGGAAGGCACCTCTGAGCTCCCCTGTGACCATGGTAAGAAGCACATGAGAACCACTGCTGCTGTAGTCTGAGTTCCCATAGAGAGAGTGAAGAATATTTTGCTTATTCAGCTTCTGGGAGAGGCTCAGCTCAGCAGAAAAGGTCAACTAAAGTGCTACTCCCAGTGTGGTTTGGTCTAAAAGTCAGATGAAAGGGAGTAGTAACACATTGGTCAGCCAGAGTCCTCAGCAGGTGTTGTTCTCCCAGAAGAATGTAAGGATGAGCAGGGTTGGGCAAGGAAGGGAGTGAGACCTGTGTGCCATCATGAACCCTCTCTAAAGTCCTTCCATGAAAAAATAGTGTGAAGTTTGTTTGGGAAGCTGATGTTCAACAGGTGGTTTGTGCATCCCTGGGATGGTGGCTGTCCTCTTAGGTCTGCCTGACATTGTCAGTGGTTTCTAGAGACACAAGAAGCTCTTATGCAGAGAAGTTTCTGTAGCAGGACTAGCCCTGCTGGGGCTGTTACCAGCGCAGTACCGCTGCATTTGTGCTGGTGCTGGGTTTCTGGTGAGCTGCTCCCATAAAACTGAGGGCTTTGATCTCCTTTGCTCTGGTAATCTCTGGATTAGCTTTCTGGTGAAGTGCAAGCATGCACCCGTGTGTGCTAAGGAATAATCTTACTTTGCAAATTAATATGTTAATGTCGTACCAGATTCCCAGTCCTTAACAGTGGGAGGCTGGTGATAGGTTTAGAACATCAATGTGTGATTTTATTCATCTGGACAAGATAACAAAACAGCCTCACACTGAAAGTACCGAAAAGGGTCTGTGCCCCCTCTAGCTCAGTCCTTGCCATCCTCCCCACAAAAACCCTTCTCTCTCACTCCCTCTGCCACTGCCTAAAGCTTGACTCTATTTCACAGTAATCATACATTAATTTCGAGCCGGCAGCCCCTCGCAGAGCGAGGCAGAGGTGCGGAGGGAGCAGCGGCACAGAGCCATGTGAGCGCAGCGCTGGAGGCTGCAGGAAGATGTTCGCTGTCTCGCTCAAGTGCCGGCTCGGGGTGGTGAGACGGAGGAGCAAAGGTACGGTCAGAGTGGAGCTGCTCGCTCCTGCCTGCGAGAGGGACTTGGAGGGCACTCACTCTGAGCTTTTACTTTTCCTTAGCTGGGCAAGAGGAAAAAAGCTACATGGTCTGTGATTGATTTTCACCCTCTCTGCATTGGCAGGCGGGAGTAGGATTATTTTAATTTCTTGCATGTCCTATATTTTTCAGATGCTGGATCTTTTTTTTTTTTTTTTTTCTGTTGACTCTCTGGATTTTTTCTCTATTCATCTGCCATGGTTATTACTGCAGTAAAGTAGATTTAGGTGTGCCTCAGAGTCTCACAAGGTTTCCCTCCTCCCATGTGGGAGCTGTTACTTTGCAGGGAGAAGCACTTGGGTGTCGGACTCCACCAGACTGTTAGGGAGTCGTGGTGCCAGTCCCTCCCTATGCTCCTTCCAGAAGGGGAGTGGGTTGAAAGGATGAGAAACCTGGCAGGATAATGGAGAGAAAATCAACTTTGAGAAGATTTAAGGAGCAGTAATATTTTATTTCAGAGCAAGTTAATCTGAGACAGGACAGTTTCTGTACTCACCATCCTGCAGTGTTGCATGTGATCAGAAGTGAAGAAGTTTTGTTATGCTGGACTGTGATCCCAGGGTCCCTCACCCCCAGTTTAGCTGTGCAAGTGTTTGGAGGTCTCACACTCCTGGCTCAGGGGGTGTGCTGCAGCCGGGGCTTGGTTCCGCTGCTGTTGCCTTTGATTTCTGGAAGGTTTGCATTTTAATGGAGCCTGGAGCAGATCTCACCGCTGGGAGCTCCTCTCTCCTGCGCAAACCCTTCCAGCCGGCGGCACTCCTGCAGCAGATCAAAGTTCTTTGCTGTTAAGGAAGATGACCCGCATTTTTATACGGACCTCTAAAGCAAAACAGCTTTCAGGGGCTCAGTGTAACTTGGATGCTGTTGATTCCAGACTTCACTGAATGCATAAACTCTGCTTTTAGCCTCACTTATGGGGAGAGAGACTTACATGCTGATGCAAGGATCTGTGTGCTGACACACAGAAACTCTGTCAGGACCGGCAGGTAAAAAACTTTGGTAGCAAAGAGAAAGGCCTGAACACAATGCACAAGTTTCTGAGGTGGACTGCACCTTAAGGCTGGGGTGCAATTCCTATGTGTGACTTGCCTAGTGAATAAAAAAGTATTTGCTCAGATCAAGTTTGCAATTCTGTGGGACAGATGTGAATAGGGAGCAGGAGCCTGAGGGCTGCTTCACTTGACATCGGTTACTGGGGTGCTAAGGGACCAAGGGAGCACGTGGGTTGTGATTGCCCCACTGTGCTCCTTCCTCCAGTGTGTGCACAGGCAGTGAGATGCTCTCTTGTGCTCCCTGCTGCACACAAGGGCACGTTCACCCCAGGGTTACAGTCCTGCTGTGGCAGCCTCGGAGCTGAACTTATTTCAGACGTATGAATTTATATTTGGCATCATTTGCCTTTTACAATTTACCCTCATGCTTCTTTGTTTCTTTGCCTCCATGGTTTGGAGGCTTCGTAGGCTTCTCTCTGCACTGGAAGGAGTTTCATGTTTGCAAACAGGGTGGCCCAGGCAGGATTTCCACCTTCTAGAGTGATGCCTGGGAGTGCTTGGATCAAACACAGCCCTGGGGTCCTTTTTTAGTTGGCAGATGCCAGGAGAAGATCTGGTGCCTTATTAGTTTTTTTAGTTCTCTTTTCCTGGCATGCTCTTTTGCTAAATATCCTTAAAGCATTGACAATAGTGTGGAACATGAGGGGTTTTACTTCCGCAATTTTCCAGGAAAGTTAGAAACGAGTATTCTGACACAGGGCAGAATAAGTGCTTTTGTGCCTACAGAACACTGAATATGCAGCCTGAGATTGTAATGAAGGTTACAAAAAAGTTATTCTTGTACTACCTGATAAAGTTTTAGTGGCTTTGGTTGAAATATTTAGAATTGACTTAGATCACCTGCATTTCTTAGTGACAGATTTAAATGAGAGAATTGCTAATCCAATGCTAAATTGTACTGCTTTGATCAAGGATTAAACTGAGCTGGAAGTGGCTTTTGGGACTAGAGCTTTGAAATTAACAACCAGAGAGAGACGTTGTTACTTGTCTTCAGCATTTTGGGACAGATGATGTTTAAAGAACATCCTCAAAAGACTGATAAAAAATAAATGATGCCTGGGCACTTCGGTACCAGAATGAGTCCATCGTGACTGGGCAGCAACCAAGGATGGGAGCTGCTATGAATTATGTTAGTGAGTAATGATCTGTGCTGCATTTCACATCTGTAGATGCTCAAAAGCTCACTAGCTATCTGTTGCATCCTAGGAGATGGTCAGGTCATTATTTGGCACTAAAAATTCCCACCACCTTTTGAAGAGAGAAAGAAAGACATGGCAAAGGGGGTGTGTGAAAGAGAGAGAACGACACCCCAGCCCAGGTATCTGTCCTCTGGTCCAGGCATTTATGCGATCCAGTGTCCCAAAACCGTGCTCTGCCTGGCTCTGCAGGTGGATGCTTGCTGAGGGGATATTCCTCTGCTAAAGCTGATTTTAATTAATTGTAAGGTTAGGTGTTAAAATTTCAGCTATGGTGGCTGCTGTTAGTTTTGTGTAGTTTTAACTTTAAACATCCTCGTAGAAAGGAGGATGGGTCTCCCTGTACTAATGCTACTCTCTTTTTCAAAACAGACCTCCCTTTCTGCCTTCTGTGCTATTTTCTTTTCCTCCCTCAAGCTCTGTCTTTCCTCCCCAGCTAATCCCCTCACTTCGGGGAGAAATTCTTGCTGTCAGTCCTCTTGGATTTCTGCTTTCCTTCTCTCGCTGAGCCCTTGAGCTTTTCCTGGCATGAGGAGCATTCACAGTTAATCCACCAGGCATTCATCTGGTTGGCTGGGGCTGGCAGTGCTTCCCTGCCCACAGCTCTCAGCTGTCTTTGGCCAACATCAGCTCATACAGCTGCAGGGCGCCTCAGTCCTCTTCAAGGACTCTTGATCCCCTGCAGAAGGTGCTGCTGAAGACCCCAAGGAACATACAGTCACTTGTCCAATACAATAATTAAACTTTCCTCAACATTAGCATTTTCTTCTATTAGAAAAGCGAAATGATTTCTGTCCGGTTGCGCTTGTCATTCAGCTGAGCTCAAACGGGACTGTTTGGGGAGGGGTGGTTGGTGGTTGGCTGCCCTGCTAGCCCCCAATTACTGCAGCAAATCAACTGTGTTTTATAAATAAGTAAACAGAAGCAGTGGAGAGACTAAATAATTAACCATATACATGTGTCGGACTGAGAAGTAGCAAATGAGGCAATTCAAAGGTGTCCTCACTGTTTTCTCTGCTTTCCAAAGCCCGCAGCCCAAGGGAAGGGGTGCTCTGCGAGAGCTGGTGAGACCAGCAGCTGCCTGAGCAATCAGCAGCACACACCAAGGGGCCTGGACCCCCCTGCCATGGCAGAAGAAAAGCTTGGTTGCTTGGTTTGAGACATTCAAGCTTAAAACATGTTTATTTTTGTCCACTCTAGTTTCTCCTGCTGTGTGGTGTGAATGATGTAATGAAAGTAATTTTGCTGTTCCTTTGTCAAAAGCTGTCATCTGGAACATGCCAGGCATCACATCTTGCAGAAGAAAATACATGTTCTGCTTTCCATTTACATACCTCTGTGTTTTGCAGCCTTTTAAGCTTCACTGAGTCACGTTTACTACTCTCTTTTTTGGACTAGATGCTTTCTCTTGCATTTTGTTCTTTCTCTCTTGTGTTTGGGAACTGAGAAAAAAAATAAGCAAAGAAAAAACACCTCAAAACACCCAGGAATAAGCTAGAAGAATATGTTCAGAAAAATTGTCACATAGAGTGAAATTTTCAACAAAAACCCAGTTTTAGAACAACAGCTTTTATAGTGAGACCCAGATTTTCAATTATACCACATTTAGGCATGTAGGCATCCTTGTCCCTTAGATGGAAGCTGCTGCATCCTGTTTGGTGTAGGAAGATGTTTGGTTTTGTTTCCATGTTTTTGTTGAGAACAGTGTCATGGGAATCAATCCCATGAGCTGGGAACATGCTCTTGTGCCACTGCACCTTGTTTGCTGTACAACAGCATTGCATTGTAAAGCGTCCTGGCTGTGTTTCATAGCAGCAAGTGTTGCTGCAATTGGGTTTCTGTCACAAAAAGATTTGCTCACTGCAGGAAAACAAGAAAAGTTTTGGATCTCTACTTGACAAGGGGAAAAAAAAGAAAAAAAAAAGGGTGAGCAGGTAAGGTGCTTCCATCCTGTGGTGCGGTGCCAGTCCAGAGCACTGCACAGCGATGTGAGAGAATGAAAAATCCTGTAGAGCTTCTGCTCCTGGAGGAGACAGCCATTGTTATTACTGTATTTATCCCCCAGGCCCAGAGTAACTGGTAAAACAAAGCAGATGGGCAACCAACACCCACAGAAACCAGACTCATCCCCAAAATGAAGCTGTGGTGCAGAGGGTGAGCCTGTGGTCTCAGAAGGCTGAGGTTGAGTGCAATGTTGTAGCCCTCGCTTGGCCACCTTTTCTTTAGGATGATCGCTGCCTCCTAGGATTTATCCTCACCTGCCTGTTTCAAAGCAGAAGGCACCTTGGAGGTGCTGCTGTGAATATTTATGGGGCTGTTCCTGCTGCAGCAATGAAAGCCAGGCAGTGGTGAAGACAGGAAACTCCCTCAGCCCAAACCACTGAGCTGGCAGTGGCTGTGATTCCTTTTCTGTCAGCGTGGCTATGCTTCAGCCCTTTCCATATCTCATTAATAACTCATGAATGGGCATGTTTTATTGATGTCTCCAAATGAAGCCCATTTTTCAGCCTGATGCTGGAGCATCCCAGGTGACTGTCACCTGCTCTGAGCATGGTGTGGTTCCTTCAGCCCTAGCTCATCCCTCATCTTCCTCCAGGCTCCAGCAGCAGAAAGGATATTGATCTCTTAGGGGGGTAATTGAATGAAAAAGGCCCCTAGCAGCCCAGAGGCATGTGATAAATCCTTGCAGTGTGCAAGACAGTATGTCTGAGGTGGCATTAACCCTTCCTGCTGGAAAGGTACAGCATCTGCTGGTATCCTGTGTGCAAATTCTGCCCAGATCCCACATGTGCTTTGGTTGGAACAGGAATGAAGGATCACCCTGCCCTGCTGTGGGTACATTACACAAGAGCAGTTGCACTGGCCCTTTGCTGTGCTGCACAGGGAGTCTGAAGCTGGAAAATCCGGGCCTTGATTTTGACCCTGTAAAAAAGGGGTGAAAACCTTGTGTTCCTGTGTGTACCTGTGCACCCTTTCTGTGTTGCATATAAAACCATGTGGGGGGTGTTGTTAAAGCTAGAAACAGGGGCTGGGGACTCTGTCCCATACCTTCCCTTTATGTTGCTGCCATTAACAATTTGCTGTGCAGGTGGTTTTACTGGGCACCTCTTTTCTCTGTGACAACTGCTCCATCTGTCTCCCTTGAGAAAAATCCAGGATGGCAAGAGCAGGTGCCTATTACTGGTCAAGGTTAAAACCATGGATCTAAAGGAAGTTGTTTTCCCTGTTTGTCACTGAGCTACTTTCCTCTGGACTCCATTCCTTACATGCAGCCATGGGACATTTTTGTCACAGTCTTCTAAGTCAGTGAAAAATACAAAGCAGCTTGGAAGGCAGCATTTAAAACAGGTGAGGAAATACCTTGATCTCCTATTCCCCTGCACCTGTACAACTTTGTATCCATAGCATTTCTTCCCTCATGTGCAGGCATCTGACTTTGCATACTCACGGGGATGTGCCAAATCACAATTCTTCATTTATTTTGGAGCTGACAGGGAATCTGCAGTGGGTCTGTCTGGGGGCCAATCTGCTCCTGTGCCTCAGGGCCATGTCAAGGAGATTGTATTAGCTTTTCTGCTCTCTCAGTGTGGCAATAAGTACTTTCCTTTTAATTGCAAAAATCCACCTAAATTTGACAGAATTGAAAGTCTAAAATCACCCCATGGGCACCCTCAGTAAATTCTGTGTAATGCTGTTTTCCCTCCTCGTCAAAGTCTTAAAATTCAGGCTCCTACCAGGCTGATCTGTGCCTCCAGTGTGACATCTGGAACAAGACAAAATTACAATCCTGCATCAGTAAATATGAATCTTTTTCTTTAACTTCTTTCTTTTATATTCACCTGCAAAAATACATTCTTTAGAAGTGCTAGAAAGGCAGGAACTGAAATTATCTACCCACTGATGTTGCTAGTATGGGAAATTTTATCTCCTTGCTCACAGATTTCGGCTTTCTATCCTGCCTCAGTGTAAATACCTGGTATGGAAGTAGGTTTTTGTTTCATACTTTGAAAGAATTACTTGGAATGGTAATGGATAAAATGAAATGAAGTTATTAACTAGCAAAATATTTTAACAATGCATTGCAGAAGAATAAGAGGAGAAAAAAAATGTGAAATGTGATTTCAGCATTCTCGCTCTGGTGGAGTCCTGAGATGATAACAAGGCCACATATTGGCAAGGTATAAAGATCTGTATTTTAATTTTATATTTTTGTAGTCCGGCCAAAAAAGACATTTCCATGAGTTACAGATACAAATAGAAAGCTAAACAACACTGACTTTTGCTGTAGGCTGAAATTACTGTAATTTTTCAATTACTTTCAACAAATCTGGTGGCCACCAGCTGTTCTCTTAATGCAACTGTTAGCTAATAACAAGAAGTGCTTCCCTGGCTTTCTGCTCCCTCCTGGATACCTTGTGCTGGCTCATTTAGCGCATTAAAAGGAGTGATCTGTCTCCTTGCAGAGTGTGTTGGGAGGGGGTCTGGAGCGGATCCCTCTACACACTTTTTACTCTGTTGCATGAGCTACTTACGCCCCACTGTATTCAGGGCAAAGAAGATAGCGCTGCATGCCTCATCCTCGGGTTGAAGTCCTTGGAAAAAAAATCCATTGTTTTCTTTTAATATGGGTTTATAAAAGCTTTTCTTTAAATGTGCTGTGTTGTGCATTTGAGGCTCACTGAGTCTGACATGCTGGAGTCAGGGTTGTGTCCTTGCCCAGGCTGGCAGCCTAGTGCTGAACTCTTCTCCTCTTCTTGGTTTCACTCAGCTCCTGAGGGTTATTGTAACCTAGTTTTTTTGTGAGCGATTTCCTTTCCTCTCTGTTCCAATTGCTCTTTTTGCTTTACGGAGTACAGCCAGATTAATCATACAAAGCCATGGAAATCAACAGCAGTGTGTAATTCAGGGCTTGGTAACTGACTGGGGGGGGCCACAAGGGAAGGGTTGTGCTCTGTACAGAATTGCCACATGATATATCAATCCCCAAGAAACATGTCTGCATTTCCTTTTTTACAATCTATTTCAGGAAACATAAACCAAAAGGAAACTAAGTGCCTTTTAAAATAAATGGTCTGTCTTCGCAACCTATACGCCCCTTCTCATCTGAGTGCATTGGAGTGTAGCAGAACAGTCATGAGATAATGTTTTCTCCTCATACACACTCTTTTTTCCACTGAGAAAACATGCCTGAGCAGAAAATGAATGCTTTGGGCATTTGTCCAGAATCTTGCAGTGGGTTGCTTCATGCTATTGCTGTGTCTGTGCTGCTTGGAGAGATCAGCATGCATTGCACTGGGGCCAAACGCCAATTAGAGAATAAAAGGGATTACAAACCAACACTTGCTGAGGTATCTTTGTGTGAACATCATTTTCACCGAGGTGCCTCAGCCTAAACATGAAGTTAGCAGAGAGCTCACACTGTCTATGAGAAGATGTAGCCTTTTCTTAGCTGGCAAGTAACCAAGAGGAAGTATCAGCCTTTTTCACTTAAAGACTCTGCACATTTCTCTTGGGGTTTTCTCCCCTCCCCTCTCTGCTTGCTTGGATCTTGTTTTGCTTAGAATACATTTGCATATCTTTGAAAGTTTTGGGAAATTTGGAATGTAGCTGATACCTCTGGCAGTGAGGAAGGCAGAATCTTTCTCTCCATCTAATTCCTTCCTAGCTCTATTGCAACCATATAAATAGTCTAAGGAATGAAGGTAGTTGCGAGTTTTTTAATTAAAAGGGAGAGAGTCAGAACTCAGAGATGCATGAGATCTGCAGAGTTTTGATGTACCTGCCATTAGAAACTCCTTCGACAGTCCAGGATGAGCTTTCTAACCACAGTCAGAATAAAAAGAGACATTTTTGTGAGAAATAGGTAATGACTGTAGGTCAGGATATTCACATGAGCAGAGAGATCCCAGCTCACATCCCTGATGTGCCTGGTTTAGATCTGCAGTTGGAACTGGCATCTCAGGTTATTTTAGATTATCAACTATGACATGTACAGCTTCTGTATCATCATAGAAACACCAAAAGAAGTTCTGTTTTTGCAAGACAAAAAAATACTTCCCCACTTGAATTCACTGCCAGTGCAAACAAGAAAAGCCCAGAGATATGAATCCAATAACACAGGTCTCTCTTCCTGAAATAATTCTTCCTCTGCCTCTAAGTGAGGGCTCCAAGGGTAAGCATTGTTTTTTCCAATATCTGTTCAGCGATCCCTGCTGGAAAATAAAATAATGTCCAGTTAGTTTACTTTACCAGCTGCTGTTGCCATATATTAACAATCCATGTGGTCTTATATCCCAGAGGCACTCGCAAGGTCTTTCTTTGACAAAAATCATCCTTGATTGATAAAGCAAGAAGAAATAACTCATTTTTGTTTCTATGATATGTAGCTGAACAGTCATAAAGATGATATGTTTTCAGAAAGCAAGGGACTTAAATGGTAATAATACACTGTCCGTGTTCCACCTGTAAAGCAAGCATTGCTTCCCTGAGCAGTTAATTTCTTATGCATTTTCTTTCATTGAATCTATTGTCATGTTTTCTGATGAACTCCTTTCCTGCCATGGAAAGAGCTATTGCTTACATTTTTGTCTTCAAGCAATGAACATAATAACAGACATTAGAATGACTCAAGAAATTCAGGTACTAGAGCACCTACGTTCCTTTCTGGGAAGAAAACCAGAAGAAATACAGGGAGGGGATAAAACAGACTGATTTGAACTACAAAAAAGCAATTTTACCATTCCTCACAGGGAAATTAAAATGGTTGTGATGTTTCTGATGTATTTTTATTGCAAAACAGTCAAGAACCGAGCTCTTGTTGAGCAAATTCAGGCTTTGTCTGTGTGTCTGTCTGACTAAGGTACTATCATTGGCACAGTGGAGCAGGCTGATTTCAGGTTGCCAGCAGCACATGAGATGTGCTGATGGTTAAAGCCTCTATGGCAGGTGCATCCTGATTTTGGGAACCTCAGGGGGTGAAGTAAACCCTGCACAGGCCCTGACCCTTCAGCATATCCATATTGCTGTTGCTAATACAAATGAATCAGCTGCAGTCTTGTGCTCATGCTCCCAGTCCATAGGGACACACCCAGAGAGAGAACAAGAGCAGGGCCCTGCTCCCACTCCTAGGCTCAAGGACAGGATACCACCAGCCTTTAAATCCTGTCAAAGCTGAAGGTCTCCAGAGGTGGCCTTAGGTCACAGACGGAAGTTTGTTCCTGTGTGTCCTACTTACACATGGGTCAGAGCCTGGATATCCTCTGTCTTCACTCCGTGAGGACTCATTTCAGGTCCATGCTGTCTCCCCACCACTGCCACAGGGACTGTGATTTAGAGCTGAAGTGCCTGGAGGGAGCCCAGTGTGAGCAGTGGGTTGTGTGATGGGACCAGTGGCACAACCTCCATTGCTGGCTTCACCCACGGTCTCGGGATGGCGGAGTTGCCAGCACTGGCTTGCCAGAGCCCTGCCACACCCAGAATATTTTCCAAAGACCCGCTTTATCTGCTACTTTTACTGCAGCTTGGGGTAACATGATATTTTCTTTTTCCAACAGTTGCACCACTTTTTTCTCCTGCACATAAGCATCAAATGCTGTTTGCTGAATATTTCACTTGTTCTTATTTGGGCTGAAGGTTTCTGTTACCACTGGCCCTTAGGGGACCAATTTAGCTGCACTGAACCAGTTTTGGTGTTCAATTCCTTCTTTTCAAAGAGCTGCATTTACACATCAGTTGAACCCTTCGTATGCTGGCATCTTCCACACTTCCAGCTCAATGAATGTTTAAAAACGATATGTCTATCCTCACACACAGATATGCCTCTGCCTTCGTAATGCTGGGGGGACATGAAAGTCCTGCTGAGAAGTGGGGGAGATTTTGATGTAAATGATGTCCCGCAAGGGACACAACCTCATTCCAGCTGAGTGAGGTTTTATGCACAGAAATGCAAAATATTCAGCCCATGTATCATTAAAGTGTTGCAGCAAAGCCTCCTCACACCAGTGAGTGCCTCAGTAAATTCTGAATTGCTGACCAAGTCTCAGTTCTCTGCCCCCCACCTGTCCAATGAGATCTGCTTACAATTGCAATGCATCCTGCAGCATCCTGTTTGTGGAGTTCTTGTCCCTGGTAAATCTTGACCCTGCTGGTGTCTCATGGGCATACCTTGACGGGCAAGCCTACAGAATTCACTCTGGTCTCTTCCAGTCTTAGTAAGAGATGCAGGCAGAAAAAGTAATTACATAGTTTGTTGTGTTTGTCTGATAAAATACACAGGATTAAAATTCTTTTGGTGCCCATAGGATTACACTTGGGTATTGGAAATGCACCAAGTATGAGTATTGTTTCAGATTATGACTCTCCTTAATTTACCCAGAGTTGTGATGTTGATGCCATGGTGGGGAAGGCATTGTGTTTTATTACAGGGAATTTTCAGAAGTAATCATTCTGACATCAGCACATGGGTCTTTTCATGAGGCTGGTGCCCTGCAATCACACAGAAGCTGTAGCAAAGCCCATCTCACTGTCTTATTTGAATCCTCTTCCCACACTCAACTGCATAGGAATCAGCCTATTCAGACTTTACAGGATAAGGATACTAGAGCCAGAACAAGCTCCTGGAGAGGATACCTGAAGGTGGTGTGTGCATGTGTGCTGCACTGAGTGTGTGGATACCCTTAAGTTCTATATATTCCTTCTGGGCCATTAGGCAGGATCCTTATTTCCTGTCAGATTGTAGCACCTGAGTGATGGATTGCAGAACCCTGCCTATTGCCTGCCTATCAGTTTAGCTTCTCAAGGCCCTTGTGGAAGCCATGGTGCTGTATAAGCAGAATATATAATTATTTAGAGTTTGTTTTTCTGTAGCTGTTGGCACAATGGAATCCACATGGTCTTTTTCACCCTACTTGGCACAACCCTTTCTCAGTAGGGTGGAGAAACCTGATGGAAAGGACTTTGATGCAAATGTTAGTACTTAAGATCTCCATCACAAGCAGGAGTAACAGAGATCTGTGCTGGGTGTGGTGTGGTGTGCTGGGAAGGAAGCTGATTTAATGCTGGTACTGTCTAAAGTGTGTTTTACTGGTTGTGCCCTAGTATTAGTAGTATGTGATAGACCTGTAGTCTGCACAGGAATATCCTGTGTGCAGGGTAATACACAATTTAAAAGATTCTATGATCTGTCCTCAGTATGGCTGACCAGACAGAGCATTCAAGAGAGGCATGTCCCTTTCTGTCTCGTGTTATCTTCTCCAGCTCCTGGATGCTGCTGCTCAGTTCTGCACAGTCAGACTCTGCTATTCAGGGATGGCACCGAAGCAGCATTATTTGTTTGCTTTTCCTATTCCAAATGCATATCCCCCTTTTCCTTAAAGCTACAGGAAAAAGTGGGATGACATGTGCAGAAGACCTCAGCAATGACCACCCCAAGCCTGGGACACTTTGCCCTCTCAGTTCTTCCCCCTGCAAAACATGCTCTGAACTGGCTCCTTTGGTGGCAAAGGTGTCAAGCTGATCCCCAGCAGAAGCCCAAGGGGGATACTGGGATACATTTATTTATTTATTTGTGGCATATTCTCTCAGCTTTGGTAGTCAAGTTATTAAAATGAGGCTTGTCAGCACACTGAAGAGGGTTGGGGGGCCTTTGCATCTTCCATGCGGTTTGATCCTGTGCGGCTCGTTAACACTCAGTTGCTTTTGTGATTAATTATTTAGTCTTCTCCCTTGGTACTGGGGTATAATAGCACAGCCCCCATTTCTGCTGAGATTCACAGTTCTTTGCTTTTTCCTTCAAGCCTTTCACACCATCTCGAAGTGCAGAGCAAGGCTGTCCAGGCTGCAGCACTTAAAGAGCCCGGCAGCCCCGAGCTGCTGCTCGCCTGTGGTACCGCCAGGACAGGACCAGGGCACTACCTGGGGGTGGCCATCAGTTCCAGCTCCTGCACTGCCCAAGTCAGTGGAGAGCAGTGGGACAGCTGCCCCTGAGAGCTCTGTCCCTCCAAGTACAGCCTCTCACTGCAGTGGGTACTTGTGTGAGGGGAGACATCACACAGGGCTGGCATCGACTCCGGGTGCAGTCAGACACAAGAATTGCAAATTGGAGGTGAACTTGTCAGCAGAGAGAATTTATGTGGGGAGTCAGGCTCGGCAGCCCTCTTCCCTTTCTCTTTTGGATGCCTTTTGAACAGCTTTCAGTTCAAGTTTTTGTAATCACCCAAGCGTTGCTTCTTCAGCCTTTTGTTTTTGGGGGTGTTACTCATTGCCTTGATTTGCTGTCTCTGGTCATTTGTACAAAGAAGTTTGCCAGGTCTCTGCACGTGGCAGGGGCTTGTGCCTGTTGTGGGGCAGGTGTGGGGTGACCCTGAGTGTGCTGTCTGCGTTCACACACTGGATGTGTGTGGACAGGCATAGGGGGAATTTGGCCCCACTGGGTGCTGTGGTTGTTAACTGGGGGTGTGTTTCAAAATGGGTGAGCTGAGAGCTTGCAACACCTGAACCTTTTCTCTGGGGCATCAGGGCTGTGGACCATGTGCAGCTGGTGACTTAGGCAGGGCTAGAAGGAACCCCCAGCACTGGAAAGTGCCTTCTTCCTTCCCCAGCTATCCTTGGCTGTGCTTCCTGTGTGAAGCTGCTGGATAAGGCGAGGCCTGGGGTCTGAATAATTAGCAAGGAATTAGCTGTGTTTTCTTTATGACACAGTTTCCCCCCTTCCTCTGATGTTTGCATCCTTATCCTTTCATCTCGTGCCTCTGTGGCAAGTGCCTTGCACAGCCCTGGGATGTGTGGGAGGCTCAGCCGAGGGGCAGGCAGGCACATCCCAGTGTAGCAGCGCCTGGAGATGGTGATCGTGTGCCCCCCCTGCAGATGTGCCAGATGTGTCTCAGAGGGTGTGAGTCCGTCCTTTGCCCTGCTGCAAATTCCCTGTCTGCAGCTGGATGAGCCACCCTTCCCTCAGATCCATAAAACAGTGAAATGCCAGCTCCCCTCCCTACCAAAGATGTTGGAAGAGCTTAGGAAACTGACGAACCATTACTCTGGGTTTCTTTGTTTTATTAGGGCCCATAAATTAAATGGAAACTCACAATGATGTGGAAGGGAGCCAGGAATAGCAATTATTTGTTGGAAAGACAACATGACAAATGGTTTTGCTATGTGTTAATTGAAAGCATTGGAAATTTTAGCAATGTAACACCTGAAGGCAGCTGGTACATGAGTGTGTAGTGCAGGCTGCATCACTCACTCCTGTTTAGGGAGATCAGTTGTAACCAAAAGCTGTTAATCAAAGAACATCTTTAAGACTTAGAGCCAGATAATGGAGCCACAAAGCCCCAATCCTCTGAACAGCCCCAGTCCTCTGATGTCCCCCTGTCTCTGTTTTTAAAGCTTAGGCTCCTGCTTGCAGACCAATTCGCTGTCTCCAAATGTCTGTGCTGCAGTTTCCCCACAGGTTATAATTTTGAAATGTCTCATCCCTGACAGATCCATTGGGGATATTTCACCTGATCTCCCAAGGCTGTACTGTGGTTTAGATCTGTGCAAACCCTGTGCAGGTGTGGGATGCAGAACCGTGGGTGCTCCTGCCCTCTGCCCACATGCCCTCACCATAACACTTTCACACGTAGATCCAACACCTCCCAGGTGGGCAGCAGTGGATCCCTGGTGAGCCCTGGCTCCCACCACAGCATGATGGAGACTGGCACAATTGTGAAGTGTCACTGAGGCCCTCCCTGTCCCTGGGGCCACATCCAGTTTGTGGGAAAGACATTTCTAAGGGAGAATCCTTGTGTGTGCCTCCACCTCCAGTGTCCATTAATAGCACATAAATAGCCTGCTGGGTCAGAGATGCTGAGGGTAACACATAAGCTGGAAAGAATCCAGAGCAGAGGCTGGACTGGCTGCCCTGGCAATTAGGTCATAGTAAAATTAAAATTCAACCCCCAAATGCCTGTTTATTTTTCAAACTTGGCCAACTCTTGAAATTACACTGGACCACACCATAAGTGTAGGTACACCAGGTACAGTTTTTTCATGACAAAGCAGCATTTTAAGACCCCAGTATCATAACCACTGAGCCATATCAATCATGTTATTTATTAATAATTACCATTTCAGGGGCTGGGTCTTAATAGATAAGCTTCAGTTTATTCCACTGCTTAGTCTACTTAATGGACTATAGAACTATTCATGTTACAGGGAAACTAATATACATAATAACTTGTGGGATTCAGGCAGTCTATAGGAATATGTTTACCTTCTCAGTTTTCAAGAAATTAGCAAAATAAAAGGTAGTTTTGTAGTAAAAGATGAAGTAAAGAAAGTTAAAATACATATTATATACAACATTTTGGTAAAGTCTCACAAAATCATTGAATATCTGAAATGATTTTATTTATATTATATTGCATTTTAATATGTTTTATTGTATTCTGCAGTACCCTGAGCACCTTGACTTCATAAATTAAATAATTATGTGGTGTCTTCATAATATGAAAATTAATGCTTAAATGCTTAGAGACATAAACATTTCAGCAGGTTTTCCAAGGCTAGTGATAAGGATTCATAAACACATTATTTTTTTCCACTCTTAAACATTTCAGGTCAATGGAATACAAGAGGAGATGTTGACAAAACCTGTGCTCTTTTCATAAGAGACTGGAGTGTTTGGGGGTAGCTGCTCTACTGCAGCACTCTAATAACATCTCCAGATACTGCAATAGCAATAAAGCATGACAGGATTGTATAATAACTCTATTTATCACATTTTTTTAGTAACATGAAGAGCGTATATTACAGCAGCCATCTGACCTGTGCCCCCTTTCAGAGCCTTGGGCAATTTGGGGCAGTTATTGCAGAGGGCCACCAGTTCTAGTCTCTGAACTCTGAACTTTTTGGGGGTGGTGCATGTAGTGTGTTTTGCTTCTGGGAAGGGACTGGGAGCAGGACATGCTCATGTGCCTGTCCCACCTGCTTGCCGGGAGAGGCTTTGGGCAGCAGGCAAAGCCAGTTTGATGCAAAGACATATTAAATATGCTCGCCCCGATTTCCCTCCTGAGCTGATCTGGGGTCCTTACCTGCATAATTTCTGTGTTTTCCCCCTAGCTTTGTGACCTGGGTGATGAGGCAGGAAGAAAGCTCTGGGGTGGGAGTGCCTTTGTACTTGGTTTATAGTGGGAGCCTGTCTGGCCATTGGTGTTCTCTCCAGCCTGGGGTCAGGTCCCCTGAGAGCTAGTGTGGCTCTGCTTTGTGCACAGAAGGGTCCACGCATCACCACAAAGTATCCTTCGGGAGGGGAACTGCTCCAAAGTCCTCAGTGACCAAAGATTCATCACGGGGTAACACCACAGGCAGACTCTGAATGGACAGCCCCTCGCTGATGAGCACAGTGCGGGAAACTCTGGGTTCTCTTCCGCCTTGTATACATTTGCACATCTAACGATCACTTGAGTAGCAGACACATAAAACTGGGTTGGATGGAGAGATTTCCAAAGGGATGCTACTTGACCTCTGCCTCCCACACTTTCCAGAGCTTCTCGGTAGCCAGGAGGCGTCCCAGAAGAAGATAATTAGGCTCGTGCTATTTCTACTTCCTCTGATCCCCGAGAAAGAGTTAATTACAGTCTTTTCCCTCTTGCTCAAAGGTGGCTGGGTATTATTATCAGAGCTGTAATTATTCATGCTAATTGCTTATTTGGAGAGGGAGAGAGCATGAGAGAGAGAAGCCCCAGACTCCCCCTCAGTGATTAGCAGAGCAGACCAGGTGCACTTTGCGCAGGCTGGACCGAGGTGCTGCCGGGGCTGGCAGGAGGTTGGGGATGCCGGAGTGGCTGTGAGCGAGCCGTGGAGCAGCCCCGGTCCTGCTCATGCTGCCACCTCCTCCGGGACTGAGGAAAAAGAGCATGCACTTCTTGCAGACCTTCCTCCGGTGGAGGGCACTCCGAGGTAATTGCACTGCTAACTGGAGTCTTCGTTTGTTTTGTGGCTTAATTAACCTTTCATCATTCGTTTTGTTTTGTTTCAAAGCTCCCTACGAGGGAGCAGGGTGGGTTGTGAGATGCATGTTTGAGGTTTGTGTTTAAGCTCCTCTGCAGATCTTGCGGCTGATATTTCATTAACTGAACAAAACTTCTATGATCCCCTGACTGCCTCTGTGTTCCTGGGTTTGAGTTGGGAAGGGGAAAAAGAAGTGGCATGTCTGTCCTCTTCCCTAGTTATGGGCTTCTAATAAAAAGGCTGACTGCCTTTGGAGGCTTATTCCTGTAACCAGATCTGGGGCTTGGTTATTAAAAGCAGGGGGTTTAAGCCTTATTTGTTGGTGACTAAGGGTATCTGAAGTGTGATTGTCTTGATTAGATGCTCTGAAGGCAGCACTATAGTAAAATCTAGCATGCTGCAGAAGCTGGGACTTGGTGGGAAAACACAGTGGGAAGCTGTCTCTCTGGGCACACCTGAGCAGTTTGGAGATGGTGGTGTACTGTGGGCATGATGGCACACTGGCATCTTCTGAAGCAAACAAATTATTGGTGAGGTGGGTGCTTGTTGGGAGAACTTGAGTCATGCCTGAGAAGTAATTATTTTATTTGGCTTTATTTTTTCCTGGAACACAGCAGGACTTTGTGTTCTGCTTGACTAGGGTTGCAGACTGCTCCTGGTATCTAATCTCTGCGTGAGTCAGTGCGGTGGTGAGCGGTCTGCTGTGGCAGTGGGCTGTTTTCTGTTGCTCTTTCTGTTTTCTCCTAAGTCTTTGGTTCCTGCTGTTCCTAAGGCTGAGGAAAACAACCTTAAGAATTGCACTTAAAGGTGACATGAACTATGCAGGTTTTAACAAAATAACTGGAAGGAGTTGCCCCCACCAAATACCTTAGGATGTTCCTCTATCCTTCTATAAAGGTGCCTGTGCTGTCCTCCTTGGACTGCAGCCATGTGCCATGCTGAAAGCCAAACCCACTGCTCTGTCTTCTGGAGATCTAAAATTATGATCCATGTGCTTTAACTTCCTAACTAGCCATAATTATGTTTTAATGTACTGAATAATCTTTTCATCTGGATGTTTTACTACTTACTTAAATTTTGCAGGCTTTCCATGTTCACATCCTCTTCCTGACAGAGGAGTTGGCTGGGGACAGAGCACTGCTGCAGCAGAGACTGCAGTCATCCCCATCCTCCGGGGTGGGAGGCGGGGACAGGGCTAGGGAGATGTTTCCTTGTGAGTGTTGGAGAAGTTTGGATTAACAAAGAGATCACTCGCTTGGGTCACTGTTCTAACAGGTATTGTGTTGCTGAGCCTCAGCTGAAAATTTATTTATGGTTTTCTAAGCCTTCTGCATGCTGATTATTGAGAAAACCGTTCACCTTTAAGAAGCCATAGAATCCAAATATGCAGCAGGGATACGATAGAAATCGCATTTAGTAGCCCAGTTCATCCAAATCTGGATCCGCTAAAGACAGCAATTTTTTTACTTCTCTCAAAATCTGTAGGAATTAAGAGTCTTTACTTCCTGAGGCATCTGGCCAAAGTGCAGTGATACATTTAAATTTTTTTTTCTCTCCATATTTTCTGACAATTACAATTTCATCCTTTGCTTTTCTGTTCCCAAGCTATGTGCACATTATCCAGGTAATTACTACATACTGCTTTCTGTTATCCAGTTAATTACAACTTACTGCTTTCCTATGGCCCTTGTATCTCCCAAACACCTCCTAAATAATGCTGTTGTAGAAGATCAATACACCTTTGCGTGCTTCCATAGCAAACCTCTTGTGCTCTGCCAGCAGCTCTTGCTGCCTGTGTCTGTGGTTTATTCTTTGTGGTGGGGTTGCAGGGCTGTGAGTGAGTGTTAACTTTCTGGCACCTGTGTCCCTTAGTGCCGATCTTCTGGTCCTGTGTCACTCAATAGCTCAATTCCATGTGCAAATTGCCTGGGGAAGTCAGAAACCTTCAGACGCTTAGACCTGATCTTTGCATTCCAGGGGTTAGAGTGTGGTGTGCTGCTGCCATCCAGGAGAGCGATGCTGCAGAGGAATGTACTCGGGAGGCTACCAAAGCCCATGGGAGAGTGTGACCTCCCTAATGAGGGAAGCATGTGCCTCCATGGAGCACCTACACATGGCACAGAGTGTGTGCGTGGCTCTCATTGAGGTCCCCTGATTGTGGGGCTCTGCAGGAATAGAATTTGCTTTGAAAATGTCTACAGTTCATGTCTTTTTCAAGTCATAAAGGGATTCCTTGGTGGATTTTTGTGTCCCCTGTTTCTACTTGGGCATCAGAGTTAGGGTATGTAGGTAGGGAGAATCCCTAAATATTACTGGAATTTTCCATTTGGCTATTGTTAGTAGGGAAACAAAAATTCTGTCAGATGCTGAGCTCATAATGTCTCTGCTGGCCTGGGTTAATGCTGGCTCTGGACTGACTGGGGCTAAGCTATTGCACTCCCATGGTTTTAATATCTGTCCCCCGGGAAGGGAAGTGACAGGGCTGCCAAGAGCAACTTGTCTACTCGCTGCTTGGTGTTGGGAGCTGATGCTGGGGTGTGTGTGTGTGTGTTCAGTGGCTGCAAGGTGACCAACAGGAATCCTGGGAATGTTAACCACTCTTCTAGCAGTAATAATAATAATAATAATAATAATAATAATAATAATAATGATGATGATGAAAATAATGCAATTAAAAATTACAGCCTAAGTGATGTGGAGTGCCTAGTGCAAATAGCTGAGCTTGTGTGTCAGAGATAGAAAGATGCAGGATGTCCAACATGGGTGAGTCCCAACTGGAGACGACACTGCTGCCCTTGACCTCCTGACATCCAAATTTATGGGTGCAAGTAAGGAGGCTTGGAGCAAGGCAGCTGCAAGTACAGGACTGGGTAGGAAGCTGGAGAGTGCAGTCTTGTCGCAGTTTGGAGCTTGCTAAAGGCCTGCCTTTCATCTGCTCTTGGCCTGTGCTGGACTCGGAGCTAATCAGGAGATACCCAGACAAGCCTTTTGGAAAGAAGGTGTGCCTAAGCAGGCTTGGTGTGCTTTGGTCTGTGACTCTCGTGGAAGCATCAACCAACCTTTCAAATGGCTGCTGTGTGAGAGAGGTTTTGATGGAATGAGGTGGCACAGTTGGGTTTACTGGATTTTCTAAACTCCTGTGGTTGAAATCAGAAAATGTAGATGAAAGGCTTTGTAAGAGGCTCGCTTTGGGAGTGAGAGGACAGGGGAAGCTTAATCTCCAGTCTACATCAACCATTGCAGTAGTTTGGGCAGTGTTATAATTTTCCTTTCCTTTCCTGACAAAATCCATTAATTAAAAAGTTATATCAATCAGCATTCATTGAGTTTGACAGATCTGAGATTCAGTGCTAATTCACGGAGCAACTCTACCTGGTGTGTGTGTGTCTTTAGGGGCAGGGGCAGGCAGCAAATCATCATCTGTCACTCCAAGTTCTTGCTCCACCTACACCCAGTGTATCTGGCAGGGGGGAAATGTGGGAGGGAGGCTTACACAACTGGGTGAGATTAGTGAATATCACAGAAAAAAAACAACCAAGCAAGACAAACATCTGTGCATTAGCTATCAGAACACAGGAGCTGACAAAAGGTATTTGGGCAATGACCCAAATGCTCTTCCCAGAAAACACCTACGCTTTTCTATGGCCACCCCTAGCAGGACTCTGGGCCTGTCTGTTCTAAAATGTAATCCAGACACTTTCTGAAACAACACTGTGAGGGGCAAGTGCTAATTTTTTTGTCCCTTGAGATATTATTTCCTTTCTTAACCCTCATAACACTGTTGAGGGCATCCCTCATTATTCTCATCCTCAACAGAACTTTGAAACCCTTTCTCAAATCCTTCCTTGTCATTTTGTCTGAACAGTGACATGCAGTGGTGACATAATGTGACAGAGACATATGTAACAAGCTTCTGTGGAGAAACATATGTAGGAATATATATATATGTGTATAAATATTTTGGTAGCACTTAAATGTATTACCAATTTCTCCCACATTCCTTTGGTGGTGCAGCAACTGATGTGGTGGGGATTTTGTGAGTTATCCCCAAGCTCCCAGGCAGACATGTTGCAGCTTTCTGCTATATTCCACTTTCATGCTCAGCCAGAGTTGCAAAGTCCTTTATAAAGTAGTGATCACTTTTCATTTTCCAGCATATACCAGCTAAATATTCTTGATAGTATTATCCTGACAACAATTAACCTGTGCTGCTCCTGCTTTGTGCTGTGTTGTTCTCTTACCCACCTTGGCACTATGCAGTGCCCACTCCACTGTTTCCTACTGAAGTCCTCACCAGCTGTAAAGCTTTGCTGCTGCCACTGCATGAGGGCCTTTTGTGTGTCCATCCCCACAAAATGAATGGGTGCTGATCTGGTATGGATCTGAGTGAGCAGTTTGGGGTGCATAACTCAGTGGAAGTAACACTATGTAATCTCACTCCTCACATAATCAATACCATGGTGCAAAAAACTCTTAACCCACTCCCTATCACCTTCTAGTTGACTGCTCTGTGCCTTCAAAAAGGCCTGGCTTCAGGGGCTTATGTATATTAATTTTTTTCTTTTCTTACTCTTTGTGAGACTTAAGTTAGCAGATGAGTTTTGTATCTTGCTGAGTTTACATGAGGGGAGCAGCAAAAGCAAATGTCTAAAGAGGATCTCATTTCTGTTAAAAGCCTGGGAAAGAAGAAGATAAAGGGTATCCTGTACTTCTGTTGGACTTGACTGGATTATCAACAAGTTATTATGATGGCTAAGTCAGGCCCTCCTGGCTTCAATACCTGATTTGTGAATCCTGAAAAGCCTGGTGTAACTGGTCTGAAATCGATTCTGAAGCCTAATTCCCCCGGACACCTGGTGTTTTGTTTGGTTTTGGGGTCGTGTTTATTTTTGTTGTTTGGGCTTTTAAAATAATTTATGTTTAAACTGTCTAGCAGTTATTTACTCTGGCAGGTTGGCTCATACAGACAACAAACCCAGAAAAAAATCCACAGTGCATCTCAGCAGCACCTTCTTTCTTGCACAAAGAAAGGGGTCTTGTTGTGACTCTGTATATATGTGCGTGTAAGAATAAAAACATTAACCTGCATCCCTTTCTGTCGCCGTTCTGTTCCTGCAGCTCTCCGTTAGCCATTTTAAAGGAGCTGTGGAGCACAGCACTGCCAACTGCAGGGACATGCTGCTCTCTCGTGGAGCTGCTCGCACTGCAGGCGAGGCTGGAGCACAGCGCTGCTTTACCTTGCAGCCCTAGGCTCAGCCCCGCTGTAGCAGCCTCTGAAACAAGTGATGCTCCTTTTCGGAGGGGAAAATGAGATTTTACAGGTGATGAAATGAGGGGTTTCCCTGCTTTTATTTTCCAGCCAGCCCCTGCCTTGGGATGGAACATATTGGAATATATTGTGGAGCTAGCTTGGCTTTGGAGAGCGGTGAGGAAGGATGAGGATGTGGTGGTAGGGACAGGTTTCTCCAGCCTCTTTTAGAGATTAGTTGAGCTGTAGAGCCTGTATATACCCAGGATATTAGAGGTTTGTGTGCATGTCCAGCGTGCTCCCTGCAGGCAGCCCTGTGCCTGCAGTGCTGCAGCCTGAGGCAAAGGCAGAGCGCAGGAACACGGGGCTAAATCCCTCTTGCAAAGCGTGGAGCAAACCTGAGCTCTGGGCTGTTCCCAGACAGGAGGAGGAATTGCCCTGAGTGCCTCCTGCTTTGTTGAGGAATCTGCTAAATCCTACCGTCATCCAGCAGCTCCTGTCTCTTGGAGAGTTCCATAAATAAATGATAAATTTAGCATGTATGGTGAAATTAGCTGCTTTTCTGGAAAAGAGCTCTCTTCCCCGCTGATGTATGGGGAGGGGGAGAGGTTGGAAGCCTGTCTGTAATCGCAAGAGGGCAGAGTTTGCTCACGGCTCCAGAGCTCCTCCAGCTCATGGAGCCAGCACGGGACAGCCTGACTAGCCTTGCCCCTGGCACCGGTGGCAGCCACAGCAGCGGCATTTGCTGGGCTGTCGGCACAAATGTGACTCCATCCCTCACACTGTGCCCTTCAGCACCGCTGTTACCTGGGGGAGTATATGAATGAGACAGGAATATCTCCTGTGACCCTTCTCGAGTTGCTTTGAAAGGTCAGCAGTACCCGTGCTACACTTGTGGGCGTCTCTCTATGACATTAATAAAAGCTTCATATTAATATTGATGTTAGAATTGAAAACATAAATTGATTGCTAATTAGCAGCTTCACTGTGGCTCAAGCAGTGCTAGTAATGATACATGGAGGCAGCTTCCCAAGCAGCGTCTGCTCTGAACTCTGCAAATAGCATAAATGCAGATCACAGGTCCTGTTTGCAGTTAAAACAGTAGAGGTGTCATTGCTAATGAACATATCTTCTAAGCAGACACTCAGCAGGCTACGAGTACTGGCACATTTTGAGTCTGTCTTTTGTGACATTGCCTGGAAGGAGCTGCAGTGATCGTGGTGGGAGGCTGCCCCCTGGTCACCTGTTGGCCATTGCTCTTGGCACTTTCAGGTAATGCAGAAATGCAGAGTTTGATGCTTTTAAAGAAATTCTAGATGTAGAGCAATGGGAGGAGAAAGTCTTGTAGCATCTCTTTCAGTTCCAGTGGAAAATGACGATTTGGAAAAGTTCAGCCCCTGGCTCTGGGATCCTGCCTGAAGACTGAAGTGAAATGCAGAGCAGGTACTTTTTGGAAGTTCTTCTTGCTGAGATTGAGCTTCTTGTTTCCCTGTGAGGTGCTCTGGCTCCCTGCAGAGTATCCTAGGATGGGAGAGACTTGTGTTCCAACTTCATCCTATCAAGAGTAGATCTAATACACGAATGCCCATGCAGAAGACACTGAGGTCCCTGATCCTGGACTGGAGACACGGCCTATGCTGACTGCCTGGGCTGCCAATGCAGCCTGGATACTGAAGCAAGTTCATCAGAGATGTGAAATAATTTGAAACTGAAAATTTGAAATAGCCCAAGGCTCTGTCATATCTCTGAGCATACTGTCTGTCTGAACAAAACCCACAGGTCATCCTTCCCCACCTGTACTGCCAACACTCTCAATCCATGAGAACAGATGTCCATCACATGGAGCGGCATCCAGGCTCCCAAGTGCTTCCCAAGAAGGGTCTGTGAGGTAAGAGGTGCCATACAAACTGTCTGCTGCCCTCAGCCTCAAGATGAGGGGATTTGTAGACTGTCCCGATGACAAAGGAAATAGTCCTGCTCACTTCAACAGGTTTTCACCCTGTCACAGGGAAGGGTGTGGTCAGCCAGAGGTCCTAGGGCTATGCAGCACCGTGGTGGAAGGTAGTCCCTGTCTCCCCCACTGAGAGTCCAGTTAGATCAAAGTTCTAAAAGGCAGCTGAAGCACAGCAGAAACGTCTTGTCCTTGGGAGCTTAGTGGCTGAGCCACGCTGCCTTCGCCCCTCTCTAGCTTGGGAGCTTCTCTTCCTCAAGGGATTTTTCTTTATTTCTTTAAACTTGGAGGATTTTTGGAGCTACATGGCAGAGAACCAACTGGCAGGGCTGGATCGCTTTACTTCAGCTGTCCTCCCAGTCGCAAGGCACAATCCAAACACCATTTCCTTGTCAACAGCTTTTACTCTTGGCTGTTTTGGTCTCTATGCCAAGGAAGCACAGGTTTCTCAGTTGCAGATTTCAGCAGTGGAGTAACTTAGTGGGAAACAACCAGTGACAACCTGCCAGGCTTAGTGGGAGTTGGATGTTTTAATTCACTTTTTTTCTTTTTTTTGGTTCTTCCTAACTGGAGAATCTTTGAACATAGTGAACTGTTTGGAAGCAGTGTTATCCTTCTGAAAGGCAGCCAAACTGTAGGGTACTCACTGCAGAGGTAGTTGCTGGACTGGGGAGGGTTTTTGCTTTATGTTGTGCTTGATGTTTTGGATAAGGAGTTATCAGGAGGAAATCTTTAATATGTGTTATTTAGGCTGGTTTTGTCAAAATAGAAATCCATGGCACAATGCTACTGGGCAGTCTGAAGTGTGGCAATCAGTACAAGTGCAACCTGTGTGATTTTTAGGTAACACTCCATATATTCTTCACTAGATATTTCTGAGTTTCACTGATGCCACGAAGTCCAGCAGTAAAGTTATGGTGAATGGACAACTCTACATTCTGTGGAATTTTTCTAGGGGTGTGGGAATAGGGTGGCATTTTTGGCCCCCTTCTCCAATTAAATTTCCTGGAAAGAAAAATTGGAGTTGTAAAACTGAAGGCAGAGCCATGCCATCACCCAGGTCACGCTGGCAATCTCTCCTGTGACTGAGGAGCAGCTCCTGTGTGCAGCTTCGTTAGGGTTCAGAGTTAGCTCTGCCATCTATCACTCTGTGAGTCTGCACTAATCAGGTGCGATCCTGGTGTCTGGATTACAGCTTCTCCTCTAATGAGGTGATGGTAGGTGGTGCATGCCATTAACCTTCCAGCCTGTTCTAATTACTCAGTTTCTCATCAGACACAGCTTGTATTAATATGTGATGGCTTAGAGTGTTGGTGGAGCATCTTAGGCTCTGCAGACTCCACAGTAGCCTCTTCTTTTTGCTTCTCTCGTTCCCATGCTTCATGCATGAAGAAAGTAAGATTGAAACTCAGACTTGGAAGATAGGTTGGGGAGGGAATATGGGCAAAAAACTAACATTAAATAAAAAGCAAACTGCAAAAACCTCTCTTTTTTTGTGTGTGTTTCTACTTAGTAATTTTCTGTTTTTCTTCTTAGTCTTCATATTTTCCCCTTAATTTTTGCCTCATCAGTCTTGGGAGTTGCTTTAAATGGAACTTTCCAAATTTATATCCCCATCTCTCACTTATATAGTTCAAACACTGCTTTAATCCTCTTTTGCCCCTACCTGAGCCCAGCATTTTCACAGGGAAAAAAAAAAAAAGCTTCTTTCGCTGGTTAGTTGTGTTTGCTCTCCAGCTTTGCTGGCTGGGTGACCTAACTCCTTGGGCTTGTACTCCATAGAGAGGTGGTGCCTGGTGGCACATGAAACAGTGTTTAGGGTGGGCTGTGCTAGTGTGGGTGGCAGATATGTCCCCACAGCTCCGGGAACAGAGCCAGATCCTGGAGCCAAGGGTGATGGGGTACACTTGTCTAACCAAGCAAATGCTCCCCTCCAGAGCCGCTGGGTGCCTGTGGTGTGATGTAGGAGGGACCAGTGGTGGGGCTGCCAGCTGTGGCCTCCAAACTGGAGCGGCATGAGAAGGATCCCAAAACCTGGGCACTGGGGTGGCTCTTCAGGATGCTGTGCAGAAGCGAGAAGTGGCCCCAACTTCTCCCATTGATCCAAATTTCACTGCAAAGACTGAGGAGAGATTTCCCAAGTACCACAGATGAGTTGACAGGAAGACACGGAAGGAAAAGGACTTTCCAAAGTGAGACAGGCACAGTGGGAGGCATTCAATTAGCAAGGGAGCTGGTGGTAAACATTGTCCTCATCTTGATGGGAATACATAGGGAACATAAATGTTAGCACATTTGGCTTAACATGACTGAAGAGCCTCATCTAAGATGCAGAGTAATGAATCTGATGTTACTTAGATCTGAACTTGTCCCTAGGCAATGACATTTGCCTCAGTGAAGACTCATCTTGTACTGTATGTTCATTATAACTGAATTCTGTTTAAGGATGCTCATTGTATAGCATCCCATAAAATAAAATCAATTATGCTTCAGCCATCTTATCCTGCTGAATGTAAAATGGGGATTGATTGTGCTTCTGAGAAGAAAACTCCATGTAACACTTCTCATCTGTGTCTAAATGTGTTCCTGGTAGGCCAAAACCATTTAGAAACAGCTAAAGCAAGAGTCAGACGCTGGCGCTGCCTTGTCCTGTCCTCAGAGATGGTACAAGAAGAGCTCTATGTTGCCTTAATACAGCATCCTTTTTGCTAATGTACTTGAACAACAGTCCTGAGACCAGGACAAAATATAATACCTGATCAAATCATGCTCTTGGTGTGTCAGATGAGTTGCAGGTGCAATGGCAAAGCAGTCTTGTGGAACACATTTTCATCTTCTGTACCAGTGAATCCAAATGGATGAAAAAGATCATCAGGAGTGCTGGGCCACAGCATGTGGGAGGAGAGCAGCCTCTGAGTCATGGCTGGTTATTAAATGACAGCAGAATTGAAATGCCACAAAAGCCCCAACCATGCACCCTTGTAGGCTGCTAGTTGTTGATGATCTGCAAAGTCCTGGCTGAACTTTGGAGAGTGCCGTATTTCCCTAAAGGAAAAGAGGAATAGAACGACCTTTTCTCCAGCCTCTCAGCTGAGCGATGAGATCATGTAGGACAGGGAAGGCACAGCTTCCTTTTGGGCTGCTGCTTGAGATGGGATGGCATCACTGCCCTGGGCCCCAAAAGCATCTCCCCCCATCTCTCCTGTGGCACCAAGTGGAGCCCACCTGAGTGGCCTGTGGCTCTCGGCATCCTGGTGGTGGTTTATTGTGCCTCCACAGATGCAAGAACTAGGGTGCAAGGGACAGCTGCCCCCTTTTATGCTGGGGGAAATGAGTCCCAGAGAGTGATGCTGGAGAGGGTGAGAGTGTGGGGCAGAGGACTGCAGGGTGCAGAACTGTTCCTGATGGTGCTGAGAGCCCTTTTCTTTCTCCAAAGGTAAGGGTGCCCTTCTAGTATATAAATCTCCAGGCTCTATTTCCTGATTGAGAATCATCTTCCATTCTGTGGTTCCCTTATTTACCAGGTCTCTTGCTTGCATTTGGGTTGGTTTTAATTCTCTCCATGCTGTGCTGGAAACTTTCTGGCCCAGGCTGAAGAACGTCAGGTTTGACTGCAATGAGGTATTTTCACCAGGTAACAACTGTTGCTTGAGGATTTAGTTGGAAAAATTTCTCAACCTGTGTAATTTTCCTATAGCCCTGATGTCATGAGTCTAGTAGGACTCACAGCTCTGTGAATCACTCCCTGGCCTGGCACTGGTGGCCTCAGGGACACGATGGCGAAGAGCCAAATTGTGGAGGTGGCATTCAGGGCACTGCAGAGTGCTGTCACCAGGTTCCCCCAACAAAAATAGCTGTGCATGCCTTAGATTGAGGCTCTGTGTGATGAGAATGTATGAATTAGGAGCTTATGGCTCACTTTGAAGTCAGTAGAAGAAGGACCAACTTGATCCTCCCTCTGACAGACCCAAGAGATTACACCTCTTCTATCTATGGTTTAAGATGACGTTTTGCCCCTAAACCCAGTGCTGACTAATTCTGCTAAAAGACATGTTGGAGCTATAGCTCAGAGCCTGGGGAGATGTTGGAGGTATTAGTAGGTCACTGGTTAAAGCTATGTAAAACTCACCAGGGCTTCGTTTGAGGTCAGAGCCTTGGCCCTGGATGTAAGACCTGCTTGTTGCATGGCAGACACAAATACCTGCCCTCCTTCCTCCCCAACTCCTTTGGGCTTGCAGCACTGCTGGCTCCTTCCTTGCTTCCGTATTGACTTGGTC
Source organism: Acanthiza pusilla (assembly GCA_036630365.1). Classification (NCBI taxonomy): domain Eukaryota; kingdom Metazoa; phylum Chordata; class Aves; order Passeriformes; family Acanthizidae; genus Acanthiza; species Acanthiza pusilla. Next base: position 9,764,216 of record JAXCHO010000001.1, read on the forward strand.
ATCTCTAAGAAAACACAATGCTTTCCTAAATTTAGCTGCATAAGTACTGTGGGCGTTGTCTCTTCTCCCCCCTTCCCCAGTTTCAAAAGCCATCTTAAAAACTGCGCAGTGATTTAAATGGCAGCTTGATGGGAATCCATAGCAAATGACTCTGCAATTAGTAAATCTCTCCTATTGTGACAGCTCTATTATTAAACTGCCATAAATGCCAGGCTATTAATCTGCTGTCTGCTCAATCCCCATGCTTCCTCTTCCTTGCCTGTCCTTTTCACCATTTAATTATTTTTTTTTTTAGAGTTTTAACTGCCTTCCAGCAAGTGTTTTCAGGGAGGAGGTGTGAGGTAGCAGTGGGAGGAAGGCTTTGTGGGCACTGTCCTTTAGGAGCATTTCATCTGTAAGAAAAGTCAGAGAAAACACTGAATGGTCACCTCTCACTTTCTTTGAAACTTTTGCTACTTCAAAACTGAAGTGAAACTCCTAATTTGCAGAAGTCCAAGGCAAGTGAAAGGATAGGGAGGGAAGCTGTGACAGCAACTGGGCAGCAAAATTCTGTTGGGAAAAGCCATAGCTGTCCCAATGGTATGTTGAACTTTGCAGCTGCCATTTCCTCCATCCTCTGACATAGGCAAGCATCTTGTTTCTGAGCCCATAAATCTGCTCTGTCACCCCAGGGCTTGGGGAGAGGGGACAGGCAATGAGCTGGGGCAGGAGCCTGCAGGGCTGCAAACAGCAGTGACAGCAGAGGCTCAAATTTCACCCCAGACAGTGTTTCCATAGTGGCAGTGTGTTGTGTGAGGGCAGCACACTCTTGTGCACACTCATCCCTCTGGAAAAGCAGAGGCTGCCAATCCAGGGGCAGAGAGAGCAATAACATATTGAGGAGAGGCTGCTGCAGCGTGGGACTGGAGTGGCAGGAAGGTTTCACATTTAATCGGAGCATTGAGACCAGCCTGTTGAGGTGACACTTCTGTCCTGGGGTTTCCACTAGGCAGGGAAGCTGTGTCCTCTGCAGTGGTGTGAGGATGAGCTAATCACAGGGATGTGAAAACACATGGGAAGATGTGTTTAAATCCACCAGCCTTAAATCTGAGACCTCACGGCACACAGCTGCTGTTCAGAGTGTTCCTGGTCTCAGTGCAGAGATTTGCTCACCCTGCAGCTCCCCATGCACCAGGGTGCCCCATGGAGGAAGAGCTGATGATGGTGCTGTCCACTGCTGCCTGGCAGCTTTGCAGGAAGTCTGGATGTGTACTTAGAAAATGTGCATGTGAAACTGTCCTGTTCTTCTCCAATAAGAAGTGGCACTGCCCAGTAACCAACCAATCTATTTCCACCTGCTGCTTTCAGAAGAGTGTATTTTGCAGTACTGTCTGGACTAGGTCTTTCTGAAAGCTTGAAAATTTGGGATTCTATGGACTTCCAACAGCTGGAGTATAAAGAAAGCATCCACCCAGGGATGGGCCTTGAAAGAGGTAACAGAAAAGTGACCTATCAACACAAAATCTGAGACATAAAAACTGTTGGGGGGGGTGAAACAAAGAGCAGAAGAACTCCTCTGATGGGGAATTGCATCTTATTTTTTCAGGCTTTTCCCTCAGCCTCAATGACTTAAACACAGCTGTGATGGCGTAAATCAGCTGTGCCATGTAAACACCTAAATTCTCTTTGTGTCCCGTTGCTATAGAAACTTTCCCAAAGCCTGGGTACCGGCACAGCCACTTTGCTGTTTTGGGAACACTGAATGCCTCTGAGCTGGGGCATCCAGTCCAGGAGGTCTGCTGTGGACTTAGGCCCATTCTGGAAAAGACTTTTTGGCTGCTGCAGTTGGGCTGCTGAGGTATTAAAGAAAGTGAAGATCTGCATCCACTTAGTGCCAGCTTTAGTCCCTGGTGACAGGAGATGGGTTTCCGCCGAGCACGCTGCCCTCTGTTCACTGCGGGTATTTAGGAGATTCTTAAATACAGTATTATATCCCTAATTATGCAGAAATCCTTCAATCTGGCGTGTTTCATCTGGAATTATGCTCGACCGTCAAATCCTGCCAAATACCTTCTTAGAGCGAGGGAGGCTGGTGCACTTGGGTTGCCCTCTGCAGAGAGGAGAATCCCGGCCACGAGGCCGAGGCTCCCAGCCCTGGGCAGGATGAGCAGAGGTGGGTGCTGCTGGCGTGGCTGTGCCCTTGTGCCTTTTCACGGTGGACAGCAGGTACAGCCACAGGCAGCCACCTTCCCTTACCCATGTGGTCCCAGAGTTTTATTTGTCCATGGGGTTCCTTCATGGCAGCGCTTCCAGAGGAGGTTCCTTCCAACCCAAGTGATTCCATGAGGAAGGGAAAGGAGAGAGTGGCTTGGAGAGAGGAAAGATGTGGCAGCTACAGGAATGACCTGTGAAGAACATTTGTACCTTCCTCCTCCCACACCCTTCTCCTCTGGCTAAATCACTGTACACCAGGAGTGAGTCATTCTGGGGATGATAACTACAGCTGTGTGACGCTTTGTATATTTAATAATGTATTTAACGTGGCTGCAATTCAGATCACAAATAGCCTTTGCAATGGTGCGACTGCTGCCTAAAAAACATCCTGATGGGCTTGAGGCAATGCTATTTCTAAAGGAATCCAGTTTTTAGTTACCTTGGAACACCGCATAAAATGTAGGTAATTGTTAGTCAGCCATACCTGGGAACCATCTGCATGTAGTGGTCCCCAGGAATGTGTGGTTACTGCAGGGATGCACCTGAAATCTTGCGAGGAAGCTTTAATGTCCTCATTGTGACCTGTCCCTCAGGTGTTGTTTGTTGGTTCAGAGCCCCTGCAGACTTCACTGCTCTGTCTGATCATTTTGATCCAGACCAGTTTTCCTGTTTTCTGCCCCATGGCATATGTGCATCGATTCTCAGCTATAAAGAAAGCAATCCCATAATTTTCACTCAAATCTCCACATCCTACTAAGCCTTGTTCTGCTTCTTAAAAATGAATTAATAGTTGAGTAAGAGGGGTTTATAGTACAATATATTTTGGAGAAGAAATATTCTTAAGTGATCACTCTATAAGTAATTGGACAGAATATTTCTATTACAAAAAGCTTTTTCTAGGGAGCTCTTCTGTAATGCTAGTTCTGTTCTGCAGTAGGTTTCTAACTGTGTCAGGGATGTCAGCTAATGTGAAGGTGGGTGATCACAAAACTACAAAATTAGGTCTTCATAGTGCTGCTTACAGCTCTCAGAAAATAATTTTCTCTGTTCTTTTTTTTCTTTGAAAAGAAGAAGACAGTCAAAGCATCTTTTTGCCAAATGTACATCTTTAAAAGTTGGTTTTCTTGGCCATAATTCATCCAGTGTTGTTTCTGGCTTGGATTCTCTGTGTTCATCTTTGTAGAGTAATAAGGTTTTCAGTATTGTTCCCAGTGGCCCTTGCACAGAAATACACGCTTGGAGTAGGAGGTGTAGCTCTAGAGAGTCAGCTTCTGCAGGATTTTTGTGCCTTTGAGTACCAGAAACAACACCCAGGAAAGCAATCATGAACAAACCTCTAACTTTTAATGCCTTCTTGCACAAGTAACTACTGCGTTTCAGCATGTGAACAGCTGCTGAGGTGGCAGAGAGTGTGCACTTGCTGCCTCTTCTCATGTGTAATCAAAAGGTACAAATGAGAAGGCATCTTTCCCATAAACTGGGTCACTGGGTTAATAGAGTTTTGAAAATATCCCCTCCTAACCCATGCCATTAATATCTCAGCATCCATCTAGATTTTAATACTGTCATATGCTCATGATATGTGTGTCTGTCATCTGCTTCCTCTGAGGGTTTTCTCCCTTAGTTGAGGAAATACTCGGCAAGATCGAGATCACTGCTGAATGCAGGATGATGCTCTGACTGGCAACAATTCGTCTTCATTTGAACACTAAATATTCCAATTCTCTTGCTAATGAAAGGCTTGTTTTAGGATAGCAACTTCGTGACTATTCCAGGAAGAGTTTGAAAAGGCAATATTGAGCTGTATTTTACACAAATTCAGTTTTTAAAAACTAGCTGAGCTTTTGAAATTTCCCGGTCTGGTGCCAATTCCCTGGACTCTTGTATCTTCTGCTGCCATAGGTTTGACTGAGGCACTCTTGAATGGGTGGTGGTTGTCCTGCTTCCTTCCTGGGTTTGAGTATGTCCTCTTTGATACTGATTCAGCAGAAAATTCTAGGGTTTGGGGGAAGGAGGAATAGGGGAAGCAGTTACTAAGCTGTATTTGCTGTTCTGTCAAAAGAGATGAATCTTCTCTCTAGATTGCTAAAGTTTGGAACTTAATTCAAGGGACTTGAACTGCTCTCTAGGCAAACACCCCCTTCTTCTTGGCCATTCTAGGGGAAGCCCAGGTAATGCTGTTGGACAGCTCACATGGGTGGGGCTGGATCCTTTCCCTAGTGCCTTCCTGAACAGCTCTGCTGGGACTTTATGACATAAAACATTTGCTTGACTTTCTTGTTGATTCGAACACTGAATGCTTCTTCCTTCTCCCCGTACCTATTGGGTCCAGGTGCTCTGTTACTTTTCTGATCTCCAGCCTGGGCAGCGTGGTTGGCACACTATTGCCCCTAAGGGTGTGGCCTTCCTTGATCTGATCGTGGCAATAGGAAAAGTTGCTATGCTGACAGGTGTGTTACCCCTTTGGGACTGGCCACAGGATCCTGCAAGGAGGTGCCAGATGCCTGGTTTTCTGAGCAACAGGAGTGCATCTGAAGAAGGACTCAGTCCTCCTTGCCCTGCAGCAGCAAGAACTGAATTGCCATGCCCTCGTTGTGATAATTTCAGATGTCTTTGTATGTACTTTTTCTCCCTCTCCCTTCTTTCTGAGAAATAGGCTTCACTCTGCCTTTGCTCTTAGGGATCCTCCTCTCCTTCTTTCAGTGCCTCTCTCCCAGAGAGATCACAGGATCAAGCCAACCCCTTTTTCTCATGTAATGCAAATCCCATCTAGTTCAGGTAGACAAGATTCCCAATGAGCTTTAAGTGCAGTCTGTGAGAGCACTCGGTTGGAGTTGTCACTGGTGGTTAGCAGAATTTAAGCAATTTCTCTACATTTAAATGGAAGGCAGTTGTTCTCCCAGCCAGCTCCTTTAAATCTCCTCCCAGCCTAGAGCTTAGCAGCCAGGTCCCAGCTACCCTGAGGTTTGTGGGATCATGTTCTGACTTCTGTGGGATAATGACTTTTCTGCCCATGTCCAAATGACAGTGACTACCAATTACAAAAGGAAAATGGTAAATTCATCTGTTATCTGCTCTCTCTCCTGCAAGATTTACTTCCATCAGGGATTTTTACAGCCCAGTGCTATGTCTTTCGTGATTGGGATGTGTGGTGGAGGAAATTTATTGTTCCCTTCCTAATAGATAGCTGTAATTTCATTTTAGAACAACCACTTTATGAGCAAGAAAGTGATTCCATTATGCCACCACACAGCATTGGGAGCATCTGTGGCAGTGGGGCATTTGGATTAAAGAGAGTAAAAGCTGCACATCTGCTGCCCTCCACCCCTATTCACAGAACAAAGTGTTAATCCTAAAGAAAAGAGAGCAATTAGCTTGTAAACCCTTCCTGAACCCACTGGAAGATTAGCCATTTTCAATTAAAGCTTTTCAGCTGGAAAGATAATGGGCTAAAATTTCCAGCTTTTAAAAAATACTATTATTGACCATGTGGCTTTATTTCTGTCAATTTACATCCTTTGTAATTAGCTACTCTGGGATAATTAGGACTGCCTCACGCCACACCATGATCCCCACTCTCTCCCCTTACAATGCAAACGGCAGACTGACTTTGTGCTCGGTCTCTTGGCCTGTTGCAGCTCTCATGGATCGCTGCTGTTGTCTCGACCCATGCTGGGGATGAGCCTAAGCAGTATTTTACAGGTCACTGTAACGTACGAGAAAAAGGATAAACCTTTACAGATTGCTGCGAGCGTGCTCTAACTCTTCCCGCGGAGACTGGATGGGAGCAGGGAGGCTGATCCCATCTTGCAAACCTGCAGTAACAAGCAATTTGCAGTCCCTCAGGGAGCTCCGCGTGTTCTAAAGCCAAAATACTTCATAAATCACTAGTCTCAGCACTTGGGGTTCCCCGGAGCTGTGTGTGGCTTTGCCTTGCCCAGGTTGGGAGGTAAGACTCGACACGCCGGAGTGGGAGCCAAGGCGGCAGCTGGAAACACCTCGCCCCAGAACACGCGTGTGCATCAGCCCCGTCCCACGGTGTGTGCATCAGCCCTGTCCCACGGCGTGTTCATCAGCCCTGTCCCACAGCGTGTTCATCAGCCCTGTCCCACGGCGTGTGCATCAGCCCCGTCCCACGGCGTGTGCATCAGCCCCGTCCCACGGCGTGTGCATCAGCCCTGTCCCACGGCGTGTGCATCAGCCCTGTCCCACGGCGTGTGCATCAGCCCTGTCCCACGGCGTGTGCATCAGCCCTGTCCCACAGTGTGTGTCTGTTCAGCGCTTCTGAACGCTGGGGAGAGCCGGGAGCCTTCCTGAGGCAGCAGCGGAACCTGACCTGCTTTCACCCCGCGCTGGGAAGCTGCTGGCTGTGGCGTTGAAGTGCCTTTCGGGTCATGTCTGTCTGCTTTCTGTGATGGGCTCTCCCCGTGCGCCTGCTGCCACTGCTGAGTGTGGCACTGGTGCTGCTCAGCGTGGGCTGTGCTGCCAACCCAGCGTGGGGGAGAGCTGGGGGCTGGAGCCAACAGCAGCTCGTCGCCTCGTCCAGTGCTGTGTCCACGCTCAGGTGGGCACCCCTGTCTGCACTGCCTTGTGTCCCCTGCTGCCACGAGTTAAAGTCACCTGCTGTGGCTTTGGTCACTACACGCGACTCTGAAGCACAGCCTATGCTGCTGGGAGCGGCTGTGCTATGAGCAAAAGCAGAGGAGAAAGGCTGACCTTTCAGGGAACTTCTTGGCCATGCAGGCTGAAGTGCCTCACATGAGCTACCTTCTCAGTCAAGGACTTCTGAATGAGGTGAGCTCACTGAGATATCTGAATGCAAAACCATCCAGAGCTCTGACTCCTGGGCACAACGTGGGCTGTGCTTTTTCTGAGTCACCAGAATTATTGGTATTGCTTCTAGTTCTTGGCTGTCTCCCATACAGACCTTGGCCAGTCTCACCTAGTTTTGCCTTGTCTCTTCTAGAAGACTTTCACAGTGTAGATGCTGCATGGTAGCATGCTAGAGCATGTAAAAAAGCCATTAAAGCTTTTTTTGGTTGAGGAATACGGCTCGGTGCTCTTGGGATTTCACTGGCCTTATCATGCTTCTGATAGTAACGTTGTCTTTTGCAGTCAGCGCTTTTCCTGCTCTTTCTTTGTTGAAACGCATATGAAAATGTGCCTTGGAAAATATTTTATATCTGAGCTAGTTAATACAGCACCTTGGAGAGAAGGTGTCTGATGCAACAGAGTACAAATGAAGCCTCATTAAGCAGGAATTCAGTGAATCTACTGAATGCCCCAGCAATTAAATTTCATCTCGTTTCATATGCAGGTCAGGAGAGTTTGGAAAGAGAATAGAGGCAGCAGAGCAATGTGGCTCTGTACTATGCAAATTAGTGTTAACATGGCATTTCATTTATTGTTAATGCATTGTTACACTGCTACTCATTGAAAAGAAACTGTGTGACAACGGATAAGACTGATGACCCACTTGCTTATTTTTCCATCTGCATTGGCAGCATTGTCTCTGAAGAGACCAATGCCAAGATAAATCCTTTAAGGGGAAGATGCAGAGGTTTTTCTTCCCACGGGCAGGAGTGGAGTTGGATGCTGACTAAGACCTGTCCTTCAGGCTGTAGCATTGCTTCTCTCTCTGTCTTTTGGGGTGACATGTGGCATGGCCACATCCCTGCTACTAGAAGGGTTCTTTGGGCACAAGCACTGCATCCTTTTGGATCAAGAGGAAGAAGTTTTCAGTCTCTACTACTGGAAAGGCCTGAGCTCTTGGAGCATGTAACATAGTAGGGGGTTCAGGGATGCTGATGTGCTTTGCAGCCCCATCCACGTGCTCACACCTCTGCTCCCTGCTGTCCTTTGCGCTGATTGAGCTCTAGGGTTGTGTCCTGTTCTTGAATGGCTGCAGTGCCAGTTTCCCATTTTCTCTCTATTTTCAAAGGTCTGTAACAGAATATGTTTTCTCTCATCTGTATTTTGATTGATGTGGTCCATGTGATGGAGTTTGCTTCACCTAAATTGCCCACCCATAGTGTGGAAGGAAGGTGGATGCTGGCCAGGTGCTACACAGACCCATCACTATTTTCATTCTTGGCAACATTAATAAAATATAAAGAAGAAACAGCATTTTTGCTGAAGAGGAGAGATCATGAACAGGCCCTTTCAGGGCACCCACTGGTGCAGATATTAAAGTGCCAAGTGCACGCTGTAAATTGGAGTGGTTTAATGACCTTAAAACTGGAAATCAGTCCCATCACTGAAAAGCTTAGACGCTTACTTGCCCTCCAGTTTTTTTGCTGTCAACAAATTGCTGTCATTCCAGTGCATGGATCACTAAAAGCTGGGAAGATGGGAACTATTAGGCATTTTGTTTCCTCCAGTGGTATGGCGCTGCTCTTGGTTTCTGTGTCTGCATGGTTCCTCCGATCATACACATGCTTGAGGATTTTACCAGTGTCCCAAGGCTGTGGGATACCAGCCAGCCATGAAAGGGTTTGAGGGGGGTAAAAAGCAAAACCAATTAGGAGAATCCCCAAATGGGTGTGTGTGTCTGTGTGTGTGTGTGTGTGTGTGTGTATTTTGCCTAGAAAACGTTACTGTTCTGTTCTGTATAATAAAATGGGAGAAATATGCTCTGTCTACCTGAAAGTGTTGAACCCGCTTTCAGATGCTGTGTATGCAACTTCAGAGCTCTGCTCCTTTTGGACCAGGTCATAAACTCCCACCTTGCCCGGGCATGGCTGGTGGTTGTTGGTGGATCATTAACCTCCTGCTGTATTGCTTATTGCTATGTCTTGTCAAGCTCATCTCCATTCGGCTTAAAAAATCATCGTAAAGCCAAGATTCACTTTTGTTGGGATGACCTTTGCTAACAAGGTCCCTCAACGAGCTCTTTTGTATCATTAGAGCTGCCAGGGGAATAAAGGACCTTGTACTTTGCTGCAGCCTATTTGTCTTCCACTGTTTCTCTTTTCAGCACTGGGGTCCCCAGCCCCATAGTGTCCTACTCTGATTACCCAGAAAAATGTGCAGGAACCATTTTATTGTGCTCTGGTGGTGGCGGGAATGGATGGGGGTTTTGGAAGTACCTTTAGCGGCGCTCTCTGTCTCAGTGCTCTGCATGTGTGCATGCAGCACGGGTTCTAATTGCTTATTGGATCAATTGGGTCAGTTTGGTCCATTTATCTTTCAGTGTTCATTACCCACAATAAATTAATATTTAGGACTGGCTAGTGGAATTTGCACTTAAAGAAAAGAACAATCAAGGACTTCTTCCTCTGGCTCTATTATTAAGCTGTTCAAATACCGTTTTCTTTAAAGATTTTTTTTCAAGTTCCTTCTCCATTTACCGTAAAAATATATTGATGAAACAGTGCATTGCATTTTGGGGTTGTATGTAAAAACCAGGGCATCTGCTTAGACCAGAGTTGAGGCCTGAGGCTGATACGCAGTTGTCTAGGGTTTCTAAATAAGCACAGCTACGTAAAATTGGAGCAGATGAAATGGAGCAAATGTGCAGCCAGTGGGTAGCTGGGTAATCAGCTGTGAAGTCTCCCCACCAAGAGAGTGATGGGTCTTCCTTTTGTCCCTCCTCCTCCCTGTCTGTTGCAACCAAAAATCAATCAAAGTAGGGTGTAGGCTCTCCCAACTTGGCTTTGTGCAGAGATGGCTGGAATTCCCAGTAAAAACCGTCTTTCCCAGTAAGACAACTGGAAGCACTGGGTCTGCTGTGCCAGAAACCCTTGAGAGGGTGGATGAGCAGGAAGATGAGTCCCCAGTCCCAGTCAGACCCCTGATGTGCAGGCGTGTATTATTAAACGGAAGAAGTAGGATGAGAAGAAGGAGATGCCAACGGAAAATCTTAATTTAACATCTGAATTTAAAAGAAGTAGAAAGCATCTGTGTCAGTCTCTTCTGAACCTTCCCTAACCCAAAGCAATTTCTGTTGCTATTAATATCATTTTATATGCGGTTGGAACTTCGGCATTTCTCTGCGCTCTCTAAGTGCGTGTGGTTGGGGGTTTTTCCTCATCGTTTTCTTGTGGCTGACTGTTCATTATGTTCATTCAGCTGTCTTCAGAGAGTCTCCTGAGACTTCCTAATGTGGAGTGATGTAAGATCTTTCTCTCCATGTTCTCCACAGCTCAGAGCATGTTCAGCGCTAAATGGTTCATTTCAGGATCTTGTGTGAGCCTTCCACAGTCCTGTGACTTCTGACATGGATCCTTTTGGATGTGGTTAAATAAGTCATGGTTACAAATACCCATCCAACATTGGACTAAGTGATGGATATTCTGTGATCTTCCCTCTGCTGTCCTGCCTGTCCCGTTTGCATGAAAGTGTATTCTGTAAATGTCATCCCAACCAATTTAGGCCATGTAAGGTTTGCAGCATCATTCCCACTGAGGTTCTGGGAGGATTTGGAAGTCAGCTCTGGGGAAAGATGAATGAGGTTCATGAACAGGACAGGATGTGTTGGGTACAAGAAATGCCAAACCAAGCACTAGTACATGTCTGTGCCTGTAAGGGTAGATACTCCTTACTTACAGCAAATGAATTTTACTCAAAGGTCAGCCTGTTCCCAAGAAAAGTAAATGCCCATTCCTCTAGAGTGGGGGGTTCTTCACTGGCATCACCACTTCAGCTGTATGGATGAGAGCCAAGAGCCTGCACAGAGGGATATTTCCAGTAGGGACCACCCAGAAGCTCTCTAGCCATGGACTATCCTCAGCCTGTGCTTGAGTCTTTCCACTCAAGCACTTTATACTGAAGGAGAGGTCCAAGAAAGCATTCCTTAAATCCTCTTTCATCCTGGGATGGTTAGAGGAGATCAGAATATGCCAAGAAAGCAGAATTAAGAATTTTTTTGTTTTCTTTTTTTTTTTCCTGTGAAAAGACTTTTTTAACATCCCACCTCCACAAAATTAGCTTCTTTTTAAAACCATGGATTCATAGGTGAGGCTTGTATGTAGTTGATATTGCCAGAGAATTTTTGGATAGCTATTAATTCTGAGCACACAAGCTTAAAGTTTATGTCAAGAAGGTACAGGACAATGCACAGACTGTTCCTGAAAAATCAGAGCTCTACTTACTGTTCCTCGAGTTTGTCACCATAGTTTAGGTTGATGCCTCATGCTCTTTTATGACACCTACACATTTTGAGGCCACACCATATGTTTTTGGGCTGCCTTGTTTTGTTGGGGTGTGTGGTGTATCCTTTCCCTTCCCCATTGGAAACTCAAGCAGTTCACTTCAACTGGTTTTAATATAGTGCGACCTGAAACATGAAGAAAGAAACCACAGAGTAAACATATTTATCCTCTCCAGGCTCCTGGTGCACTGGTGTCTTGCCAAGCAGCTCAACGAATGCCACCAGCAATTCTGGACCTGAAATTCCCAAATGCCTCTTCTTTCTCCACCAGCATCAGAGCAAAGGGGCAGCTCCAGCCAGGTCTCATCCACAAAAAGAAGCAGCTTCAACTGTGTATTAGACCTGTCCCCTCACACACTTTCTGTGTGCAGCAGATATTCTGGGAAGAATTTTATGGGGTGGTGTAAAGACAAACAATTGTTTTTAGCTTCTCTTTAAAACACCATCTTGGAGACATCCAGTTCGTGGCATCCAAAGCAGTGGGCTATTCTTGAATTAGTAGCTTCTTGTATTTGTAGTGCGACTGGTGATGTTTTTTCCTTTAAGATGAAGTTTCTCTGCAGCAAAAGCATTAATAGCTGTGTGAAAAGATTTCTAATTATAAATTTTGCCTCAATTACTAATTAAGTCTATTGTCAGACTGAACAACTTCTTTTAAACAAATTATGGACCAAAATACCTCTTTTGTAAGTAGTTTTTTATTACTTAGTGATTTTATTGCTTTTGTATAAATTGTCTGCTCATGAAACAGCTGAGTTTGAACCACAATAGAGATGCTGCTGCATTTCAATCTGAACAAGAACTCTGGCATTAGGCTGAAACCCAATTATCCTCCCCCACGCAGAGTTGGGGTCCCCAGGTCTGTAAAAATTTCCCGCTGGCATATTCAGATGTGTTTAGGTCCTCTTGATTTGTCCTGATTTCTTTCCTAAGGAAACACGACAACCTTGCTGCTTCTCCATGAGCTTCCTTCTAAATTTGTAACCTCTTGGCCACTTTCAGACAAATCTAGTAGCAGTCTCAATCATGACTGGACCCTCATAAAAAAAGGTAGATGCCTTTTGTGCCTTAGTCCATGCTTGTCTTGATCTCTCTTCACTGTTTTTGGGTATATTCTTGCTGTTAGAGATGACAGTAGTTCTCAAGGGAATAGGGTGACTATGGAGAACACTGCCATGGGCTGGTTCACACAGTTTGCATCTCACAGCTTGGCTGAAAAGGGAACCTGCAGAGTGCTGGAGGCAGGATCTGACCCTGTGCACACCCTTACAGCCCCATGGCCAGGGTGCTGGCATCGCCTGCATGCTCTGGATCTTCAACACAAGTCAGCCAACTTTTCCATTTTAACAGTAAAGGCAGGAGACACTGGTTTACTGCAACCATTTCATCCTAGGCCAGTGGCCTATCCCCACCCCCAGTGCAGGACCAGCAGTTTCGAGGGAAGCCATGCAGCATCTTGTCCTGGAGGGCCAAACTCCCCCCGACCAGCTGGTTCCCAGCACCGCCCCCGAAGCCTCCTCTGGCCAAAATCTCAACACAGGACTTGCACGCGTATTGCCGGTGCTGGCTCCTCCGCCCTTCCTAAGAAAGGGTTAAACCGAGTTTTCAGCCAACGCTGTAGGGAGGACACAAGACTGCAGCCTCATATTGCCTTACGAGCACCGTGTGTGTGTGTTTGGGAGGCAGTGTAATGCTTTGACAGCAGCTTGACATTGCCTTGAAAGGTGCTGGAGGCTCTGCAAGCACTTGCCAAGAGGGGGTGGGGGAGAGGAAAGTGTGTCAGGCAACACTGCAGTCGCAGCCTCTTCTTGCGCTCAGCCTCGCTGCTGCTGCAACTCGGGGCTGCTGCTGCTGCTGCTGCTGCTGCAGCTCGGGGCTGCTGCGCGGCTCCGCTGCCGGCCAAGTTCTGCGCTGAGCGCGGCGCGGGGGCAGCGCTGCCTCCGCCGCAGCACCGCCCGCCCGCCCTCCTCCCGTGTATGCCTTTTTTAATTCCCCCACCCCCCGCCTGAAATGCCCGTGGAAGCCGCCGAGGGGCTGGGGCAGGAAGGGGCCAGCTCAGCTCCGTGGGATGATGCCCGCTCTCCGCCGGCGGGGCGCGGGGTGGAATTCCGCCGGGAATGAAGTGCCCGCTCGACATTTGCTGCATCTGCCGGAGCGTCAGGCTTCAGTGGCTGCCTCTCCTTCAACCAGCTGTTCCGGTTAATCACTGCGCTTCCAACTTTTGTTTGGCAATGCCTGATGGCCAGTGGAGGCGAGAGAAGTAGCACGGGATTTTTAGGACCTCAAAAAAAACCCCCCAAAACCCCATACCCTTCATTTTCCTGTTTTTACATGGGACTGGCGAGTCGCACGTTAAACAGCCGTGTAAAGGTATTTCTTCCTAAAGGATTGCCACATTTCTGAGTGCTCGCAAACTGGAGAACCCAGGACGATTTGTGTTAGATCTCGCTGCCGGGAAGTGCGGGAGCCGCGTGTGCGCTGCAGCCGCGCTCGGCGGTGGGAGGCAGCCCGGGCAGGCTGGGAAGGGATTCCAGCGCAGGCAGGGAGAGAGAACGGAGCGGCTCTTACAATTAGTTGAATGATTTGATAGATAACAGCAGACATGCTTTGTGGACTGAAAAAGGATTTGCAGTCAGACTTTGGTGAGTGACCCTTGCCTGTATTTTTTTCCGCCCTTGTGCAGTAGTTTGCTTCTGTTTAATCTGATTTTCTTTAAGCACATTTAATATCATTAACAGTTTCATGTGCTACTTTGAAAGTGGTTTTACAAATCCAAACCGTTGCATGCAAACTTAATTGCTTAGATTTGCAAAATATATTTTTGCTTCTCTGTAAAGAATTTCTCCGTGTGACCACTGGAGAGTACCCTTCAGGCTGCCTTCTCCTTCTCCACCTGGAAGATTGGCAGTCACAGGAGCTGTTCTTACGGCACTTCAGATATTGCAGAGCCTTTAGAGCTGTTTCGGCTTTTTAGAAAACAAAATCTAAATGTAGCTCTTTTATTTTCCAGGATCAATGGTCTGGGCATTCAGCAGTGGTGAATAGGGGGGGCTGGGGGGAAGACAGGGTAAGGGACTCTGCTGAGTGTGGTGGGTTCACTGCCATTCGCCACCTCCTGTATAATCCACTATTACCTTGTCTGATAAATATTTCAGCTCCTGCTAGAAATCTGCTATTTCAATGGGCTGCTAACCCCCTGCTACCTGGGGTGAGCAATTCACTATTACTGTGGAGTATAAAAAAAAAATCTATTTCATTTCTGCAAAAGAATGAGTAGATGAGTGTAGAAGGGCACCTTTACAAAGGGCAGGCATCAAATCCTGGCCCCAGTCTTTCCAGGATGGACAGGCTCTTATATTTCTAACTGAGTGCAATATTCAGGTACTTTGTTGCATGCTGTAGCTCTGCTTGTTGCAGCTGAATGTGCTACATGGAGCTTGTCTTCCGCTCTGATGCAAGCATTTCCCTTCTGAAAGCAAAGATGTTGGAGTTGGAAGTGCTGAGGTAATTTATGATTTCTGAATAATTTTGCACTGCCTGAAGTGATGTAGCAAGACTGACTTTGTCCTCTCCTTGGCATCAAGAAGCCCTAAAGCATGAACCTAACTTTAGAAAATTGTTTTCCCTCCCTAAGTCTGGGGGTAGAATGAGCCAGGTGGAAAGCAGCTTAGTCTGGCTGTGTTGCCCAGTCCCAATGATGGTGACTGGATGCAGTGTCCACCTACTGTACCAGCACAGCAAGAAGCATTTTGGGGGCTTATTTTGAAGCTGCCAGAGACGCGTTGATGAGTCCTGATAGGCAGAGGGAGTCTGGGTGTGTGATTTAAGAGGGCAGGAATGCACTTGTTCCATGGAAAGATCAAAAGACAACTTGGCAGGAGCTCACAGTGCTCTTGGGGCTGAGCCATGAGCTGGGCCCTGGCTCAGAGGTGGCTGACACCGACTGTGCTGGGGGGGTCTCCTCAGTGCCACCAGCCAGAGAGGGGGTCATTTGTGAAGCTCTTCCACCATGTCACCAGAGACATCTTGTGCTTCAAGATTGCTGTGTTGTTGCAAATGGGGATGTTGTCTGGCTGCTGGGTGATCAAGAGAGAAATTTTCCCGATGTCAGCCCCAAACATCTCTTGAGAATCTTGCGCCAGTGTTGTGTCACGTACAAGGGAATGGTGCAGTCACTGGGCAGGTAAGGAAATATTTTTTATCCTGGTGTCAGACCCTCACAGCTTATGATGGTGGTGCTCCTGAGGACCAAGCCCATGCTTTCATGGGAATGCTTTCTGGAAATCGTATGGAATGGAAGCAATAAAGGGAATTGCGATCTTATCACTCATTTTAAGTGGAATAGGTAAAACCAGCTGGATTATTTCAAAGAAGCACCCAAACATTTCAGAAGTGCTTTATGCACCCCCCACAGTTAGGGTATTGGTGATTTATTTTCTTTTCTTCAGTCGTTCGCAGAGTTTTTTAATGGGACATTTTAATAGTAGAGAGATTTTGTCTGTCCTTCAGAATGGAGGGGTCAGAAAATGCAAAGTACCAGTGATGTTTTAAGGGAGGAGGGGGAAGTGTTTATCTTCTAGTTAGAGTGAGTGTTTCTGCTGATAGCAGGGTAATAGCATGTTTCCACAGGGGCCCTTGTAATCCTGCTGTTGGAGGACATCCCTGGAATGCTTTATGGCCTTTCTGAAGTCCAGGAGCACCCTCTATGTTTTGCCCTAGCGAAGTCCATGTTTGGTTAGTCCTTACTGCAGGATCGCTGCAGGAGTGGGCAGAGCAACAGAGCTCATTGAATCTCCTTTATGCTGCTCCAAGTGACCCAGCAAGGATCTCATCCCAAACCACCCCAAGTCAAATGTTAATTGAGGACAGCATAGGAACTTCAGAAGACCATCTGTCTTTCAGATGTATCTATTTGGGTGACTTCATTATTTTTTAAAATACTATTTATATAGAAGGCAAAGGAAGAGTAAAGATAGTAGATGAGTGAGGATGTTCAGTGCTTTTCTGTTTGGGTTTGTTGTTTGGTTTTAGGTGTGGAGTTTTTTGTTGCCATTAGAAGCCATGCTTTTAGCATGATATGTACTCTCTGCAGAGCAAGGAGAGCAGCATTTCCTGTCTCTTTTTCCAGACTGGAAAACTGTACCCTTTTCTGCCAGGTGGGAATGGCCAGAAAAAGAGACCTGTCAATAGATCTCTGTGCCTTCCTGCTCTTGGTTTTCAGGGGAATCAGCACCCCTGTTCTTTCTGCTTGCCTAATAAGCAGGGGGAAGAATAGAGAAAAACATGCCTGAAAGGGATAGAAAACTAATGTGAGAAGCTAGAATAAGTCAGGAGGAAATCTTCATAGATAAATCTCCTTGGAAGGAAGATTTTATCTTTCTTATTGAAGAATTCATCACAATAGTGCTATTTAATAAAACTCCTGCTCATCAGGCTGCTTACGTCACTTGTCAGCTTTGCCTCAGTTGCAGCCAAATGAAAGATTAAGAGAAAAACTAACTGCGGTGTATGTACCAAGACAAACATCTCTGGTTCTGAATCATTGATCTTAATTTCCTTAAGCCAAAACTGGGCAGAGAGAGTTCGTGCTATTCCTCTGCCCTGAGATAGTATTGGCCATACCTATGATATCATCCATCCACATTGCATTTGAATGTATCCTGTCTGGGAACACCACAGCAGCTCAAATTAATTCAGTAAACTGAAATATTAAGGAAAAGCTTTGCTTATCTGTAATTTTGGTGCCTTTGCTTCCTGTCCTAACACAGATGACAGATTACTCCTTTCCCTCCGTGCGTCACACTTCTGAATATCTGAAGAGAGTAATAATACTTTTTTTTTCCCTCCTCCCTCCCTTCTTTTTGGCATAGAAAATTCATCTCTCCCCCCAGCCTCAGAAGTTGTGGTCTTCCAGGTGTCTGACCAGCCTGCACTGATTCAATCTGAATGAACTCCAGCTGGGCCACATTGTTATTGAGCTGTGGTACCCAAGCCTGGGGACTACATTCAAGCCAAGGCTTTTATCAGTGCTGAGTAAAATGAAAGGATAATTTCACAGATTTTGTAGACTATAGCCACCTTACTTGTACCAGGGTATTAGCTCTTCTTGCATATGCCATGGCACTGTGGAATTACATTTGGTTTGCAGCCCACAGTATCTGAAGAGTCCTTTGCTGTCACTTTGATAATTGTTCCCCATCCTTCATTCATTCATTTTTCCTGCTCGGGTCTGGTAGCTTGCATGGTAGCTCTCTACCAAATTGTACATCTGTCTTTTCAAACATGTGTGAGTCATTCTGGGTTCAAAATTTACTTCCCAGCCTGCTTCTAGTCCCTCATGCCTGGTGGCTGTGAGTAAACTTAATAAGATCAATCTCTCTGCA
This sequence comes from Acanthiza pusilla, assembly GCA_036630365.1. NCBI lineage: Eukaryota > Metazoa > Chordata > Aves > Passeriformes > Acanthizidae > Acanthiza > Acanthiza pusilla. The sequence goes on from JAXCHO010000001.1 coordinate 9,781,943, forward strand.
ACCATCCAGGTCATTTAGTGAAAACTTGGAGCCGTACCAGGCTGGGGAAGGGTCCCCACAGAACTTAATTTAATACATCTTTCCCTCCTGATTGTGAACAACTGATGAATTTTCTCAGTGTGTGGTTTTCCAATCAGTTTTGCATACACTTCATAATCATCTGTATCCTGCTTCCCAAACATACTTACAAAAATAGCATGTGAAACAGTGTCAGAAGCGTTTCTAAAATTGAGATATAGCAACTTGCATTTTCTGTCTATCCAGAAATGTTGCTCTCATATGGAAAGCAATTGAGTGGGCATGACTTATTTGTGGTAGATCCAGGTTTGCAGTTAGTCCTCCTCGTTTGGTGTTAACAGCTCACACACAGATAGTCAGCTCTGGGAACTGAAAGAGAGGGTGATGGATTTGTCATTCTCTCGCCCCCACTCTGGTAGCATGCTGTTTTGGTTTGGTTTCTTTAAGCTGAACATTGCATTTTATTCTTCAGCCTTGTGATGTCTTACCCCTCCTCCCTAAGGCCTTATGGATACCTGCGGATGGCTTTAGGACTTCGGTGACCAGGAATCTAAAATTTTGTTGACTAAACTTTCAAGTACAAATGAGCTGATCTGTGCAGTCAAAATGAATTCTTGCTCTTTTCTAGAGATGACCCATTCCACCGAAATTTGTCTTTATAGAAGAAAAAAGACTAAAGTAATATTCTACAGCTTTTCATAGCCTATAGAAATGAATTATTTTTTTATTCAGTTTTTCTCCTCCAGTATGAATGTTACAGAGTTTTCCTCTTAGAAGTTTGTGTTTAAGCACATCTTATTAATACAGATTTGTTAGGACGAAGATGTTTTCAGTGCAAAGGCCAGAGAGATTTAATACAAATGGTGGTCCACAGTGTCAGCTGAGCAACTGCTATAGAGGTTTTTCTCTCCAGTATTAGCTGTTGGAGTCCAGGTTCCAGCCCAGGCATTAACCTCCCTGCCAGCCTGCTTAAGAAAATCTCATTGCCACTGGAAGAGGTGCACTCTGGCTTTGAGTGACCCACAGAAGGGGACTGAGTTTCATTTGGCCTGTTAAGCCTTGCTTTTGGTTTTATGTCCAGGATCATTATTCTTTACAATGTTGGTTCTGTTTTATTAACCCAAGGGTAACTGCATTGCCAAAATGTTTGCATGTGTTGGGGCATGTGGCATTTGATTTCTTTTGCAAATGGTCTGTTAAAATTGATTGTGTGTGGATGCCAATGTTTATTGCTTGTGATATTACTCACCCAGCTCAAGGATGGAAACCATGCAGTTTTACCCAGGTCAGAAAAAGGTATTGGGAAACTTGGAGGGAAGGGCACCTCTGCTCTTGTGTGCCAGGCATGTGTAGGTGCAAATAAAAGAAACAATTAAATCTAACAAGTAATAACAATCAGAAAGAAGTGTTAATGCAGAGCTGGAGAAGAAAAAGTAGAGCAAAAATAAATATTTAGAAACGTTCATCAATTGACAATGGAATGCTACCAGGCATAAGAACATTTAAGGCTCTTTTCAGCTGTCGGTTCAGCTACTGCATAATTTTTAGCATGTGAGTAATCCCATCAGGGTAGGCATGGTCTTAAGCCTTGATAGGATGGGGCCCCCAGGTCATTGTACGCCTGTCTAGTCAAGGTGGCAGAATTTGGTTTCAAGACAAACGTGCTTGTGTGGGCGTTAGGAAATTCTGGGTCTGTGACAGTCTGACTGCCAGTCTGCTTCTGATTTTTTTTCTTATAATATTATTATTATTATTCTGTTCATAAAAAAAAAAATTACTAACTGAGCTTGATGTTCTTAGCTGCCAAGTTTATTAATCTGTGGATTTACAAATCAGTCTGGTAATTTGAAATGTGCAAAATCACACAGGATGAAGAATTTCTCTCCCTCCATTCCTAACAATTGCCACCCCCGATTTTTTTTATTTCAATGAAAGTATTTTTTTTTTCCTTTGACCGTGTGTTTTTGTTCAAGGATCTGATAATTACATGCTTGGAGATGATGGCTTTTCAAAAGCATCTTTCCCAGCAATTTTCAACTGGAGATGTGGATAAAAATATCTCCCCATTTTTTTATCAGAAATGTTTTCAGTAATGTGCAATTATGAGCTCTGCCTTCATTCAATTCATCCTGGAAGAATTTGCTTCACAGGGAAATTCGTTTCCTAGCTGCTGTAGATGCCAGCATAGTTGGCAGCTGCAGGTTTTATGGGGAGGAGGGAAAAGAAAGGCCCAGAAATTAAAATTGCTGTGAAGTAAATTGATCTCAACACCTGGACGCCGCAAAAAGATGGAATCTCATACTTTTTTGTTAAATCATTGTTAAACTGCTTTGCATGTCAGTCCCAAAATGGCCCTGTAAATTATTTAGTGTAGCTGAGAGATGAAGAGATGATCTGCTTAATCACTCCTCACAACTGATCTGTTTCTTATTGTGCAGGTTCATGTAAACATGTTCGCAAGGTGGAAGGAGTTGTGGTTTTCTTCCCAGCAGTACTCCAACTTCCAGTCTCAATATATAATTAACACTTGTGTGGTTTATCCTAAGGAAGCTGTAAGCTAGGAAGTGGCTCAGGTCTGGGGAGAGCAGTGTTGGTGAGAAGGACTGTGGAGCGGTTTCAAAGAACATAAATATGCTTTTGTCCTGGGAGGCAAGAGCTTGTGCTGGTAAGAGTATGATCTGGCCAGGTGTGTGGATGAAAATAGGATTTGTTGCATTCCTCTGCTTCATTGCATCCTCCTCTTCCCAAAAGGAGGGATGCAGGTCCCTGGTCTGGTGTGTGCTTCTGTTTGGGAAGTCATATGCCAAGTTGTTTGCAGATGTTGAGTGAACTGACTTGTTTGGGATTCCAAATAATTCTTCCCTCCCAGCTTCTGTCCCTCCTCAGAGTCCTCTCAGTACGTGGGGAGGCCAGAGGCTCAGCACACTCATCCGCTGCCCTGTGGGAGCTCTCACCTGAGGCTTGGATGGCACAGCTCCTCTCAGCTGCTCTTCCCAGCCAAAGAGCTGAGCTAAGTCATGGATCTGCTCCTTGGCCTTTGAGCAGCCACATGCATGACCATGCAAACGATGAGGGTCTGAGTCAAACCTGCAGCAATCCTCACTGTTGTGCCACCAGCCCACATGGAGGAGTTGTCCCAGCAATAAATCTGCTTCTCCATGAGATTTCAGTGGAGATCTCCTCCTTGTCCCTTGTGGGCGTGGTGGCTGACCCATACAGGGTCCTTACTGCAGTGAATGGTTTACCCTGAGAGATGTTGCCCAGTGATTTATAGAGGATAATTTCTTTATGGAATGTGTGCCATTTGGGTAGGATTAAACTCTTGGCATCAGATGAAGGTATGTGTTTTGCTAAGGGGTTTTTTCAATAATGTAATGCATTTCCCCTATAACTCATTGTGTAAACAGATCCTGTTCCTTCCTGCCATGGGATGCTGCACTGTGCTGCTCCTGCTGCCAGAGAGCCTCCAACCTGCAGCCCAGCAGCCCCCAGGAGCAGGGGGGATCTTGGGGCACCAACGCTGCAGGTTCAGCCTCAGCTGACACCTCTGCAGCAGTGGAGCCATGCAGGGGGATCAGGGGGATGAGAGTGTGAGGTAGGAATGGAGTGCATGGGGTCCTGGGACAGAGCCACAGAGATACACCTGGAATCAGTGGGAAGAGGCTCAGGTATGTATGGATCTGGATCAGACAGCCCAGGTGACTTGTAGACCTCTTACTTCACAGGGTGAAGTAAGTTAGAGGAACTCAGAGACAGAGGTACATCACTCAGTGCTTCCTATTTTGCTGCAAACCCAGGAGTCACCCTGTGGTCCCTTGCTCCCTTGCCTGTCCTTGCTGTGCAGGATGTGGATCTTTTCCCTGCCATTCCCTGCTCCTCTGCTCTAGCTGGGCCCCATGAGGGGACTGCTGCCATGAGGGTGGTGGCAAATATCACTCAGCTCCAGGCTGGCTGCAGAGACAGTCGAGAGGTAGGTGCCGTGATTTGTGAGGCTGGGCAAGGGGCTTGAGAAAACAGAGAAAATTTTGTTATTAATAGTAATAACAACTTCAAAAAAGAATCAAAGAAACTCCTCTTTCCCCTTGTGTTTCAATTTATCCTCAGTCTTCCCACTCAAGTGCTTGGCAGAGGGGCCCCATCACTTAGAGGGGGGATAAGCATTCACCTTGCAGGAACTGGAGAACAAAACATTTGGCAACTGTGGCGGAGGTGGGCGAGCGGAACTCCACTGGCTTTCCCTCCTTTCTAAAGGACCCTTTATAATTCGGCAGCTGACTCCAGCAGCACCATGAGCTATAATAGGCAATTAGCTCCTAGCAGATTTATGTGACACTGTGTTTTATAAGCAAACAGTCATGTGTGTTTAGTCATTAAATGGACCTGCTGTATCTGACGTTCATGGAAACAATCTCTTCCCTCTCTCCTTCCTGAGCACACACTCAGCTCTCTTGCACCAGGATGGACCCACAAACATCCATGCTCATGCAAAACTCGTGGCAATGTATCATCAGCGGCTGCCTTTAGTTCTGTTGTGCAGTGACAAGAGATGAACTCTTGGCAATATTTGTTCTCTGAGAATCCAAACTCCATCTGGAGGTTAGAGTGATGGAATGGGAAATACCTGGTGGGGGGATGTCCTCCCACAGTCCTGAGGACCCTTGGTGAGGTGAGGGGCTGGGTGGGCACTTGCACAGCACCCTGTCAAATGCTTGCATCCAAGGGGTTGCGGTGCTCCCCAGACTTCCCCTGACTTGAAAAGTACTTGTCAGATTTAGTATTCATAGTTAATTTTAGATATACCTGCGCATACTGCTCTTCCACACATCCATTACACACTCGACAGAACCTGCTGGTTTTAATTTTTATTAGCACAAGTGCCTTGTTGAATCAAAATTAAGTGGGTATTTGGGAAGCATAATGTGAAACATTACATTTAATGGTCTGTGTTCCTGCCTGGAGAAAGGCTGTCACATGTGTCTTCCCTCTTCCCGAGACTCTGCGGTCTTTAGCTACACCTGAATTTTCCTGAGTTCATCGCTACTTCCTATCCTCTGTAAGCTGTAAAACCTGCAGCTGCAGCCTTTCAGGTGTGTGCTGCATCTCTGCACACATGTGGCCTCCTTCTGGTACGGACGTGCCTGGCCTGGGGTTGTGGTGTGTGGGCAGAGGGCAGGTTTGGGGTGCAGATGGAGCTGTGCTGCTGGAGCTGCTCAGCCCAGGAGAGCTCCTGGACCTCTGCCCTTCTCATCCAGGTTCCCTTCCCTTGTTCGAAGGGGAGCAGGTGTCTGACTAGGGCAGTGCAATACTGACTTTTCCCTCAGTCATGGCATGAGTCTGCCATGAGCCAGTCCCTCTGGTGTTCGTGATGGTCAGGAGAGCTCGGACTCACCAAATTGCAAGTGCTGTTTCAACCTGTGTCCCTCTTTCCCAACCTGTGGCTCCTTGTGGCTGGCACCTTGCTCCTGGCTGATCCTTTGATTGGCATGGTTTTGGATTTTAAGAAAAGCCTAAGGGAAGATTAACCCACAGAACTATGGGGCTTGAATTTCCATGTGAAAATCCCAAGGTTGTCTCTGCTTACAGGTACTCACGAGAAGCATCTCTGTGAGTGTTTCAGAGGGTCACAGAGCACAGCTTGCAGCAATTTGTTCTGAATTTCACCAGGAGTTTCCATCTCCTTTGTGAATTCTTGTGCTGACTGAAGTTGAGACTGGGTTCTCTGCTTGCTTCACATCACCTATGCAATGTAAAGCAACTGGAAACCAGCACAGCATTTTGCATGAAGGCAGCCATGGAAAACAGCTGGAGTGCATTAATAACTCTGCTGGGTTGGGGTCTCATCCATCTTTCATGCTAAACAGATGTTTGCTTTCATCACAGTGGTGCTGTGCTGATCTTTGACATCAGCCTGTTTGGAGGATGGGATGTTGGCAGAGCCTCAAGCCAAGTCAAGGCTTGATGGGAAGCAAGAAGTAGGCAAACACAGGAGCCAAGCTCATTGGAAGCAAGATTTAATGGGCAATTCAGGCAAATTTTTAACAGCTGGTTTGATGAGATCAGGCTGCACCAGATCCAACATCAAATAACTTGGAGCTTTGAAACTTTCATATTTCATCTTGTTGTCCTGCTAAATCTGATATTCCCTGACACTTTGATTTCTCTTCTTCTCTTTCTTCTTCATTTTAAGTGAGGCTCTTGCTTAAACTTTCTTTAGTCTTTTAACTATAAGCTTATTCCATCTCTCACACAGCTCCCATGAATCCTCCTGGCACAGTCTAGGATAAAAGCAGCCCAGGCATGTACATGGGCCATTGCATAATAGATGGTTTGTGTGTCAGAGTCTAAAATCTACATATGTTTCCATCAGTCATGAAGTGGGAACATCTGTATGTATTCATATATGATGGCTTTTACCACATGAATGAATAATCCAACTCCCACGATTTGGTATTTACTTTTTTTGAAACATTGCTACTTAGCCGAACACTGAGGGAGAATCACATTTATGGGAATTAAGTCTTAGTAAGGTTTAGCAGAGCTTCTTGGATAAGCTGAAAACAAGTCTAAATGGGGTGCCAGAAATCTTTCTTTTAAAATAGTTAATGCTGTCTGGAACTTCTTCCTTATTTCTTGACTCCCACTGGCTTTTAAGCACTTTGCATCAAAATGCAGCGCAAATCTGGGATAAAGCACCTGATTTGCCACCTACTGCAATGAATGTCTTCCCCTATGATGTCACCTTCCTGCAGTACCAGCTGCCTTTGCAGTGCTAAAAGAGGTTCCCAGTCCTTGGGGGCTGCACTGTGAGCTGGGGGCTCCAGCTGGTGGATCACCCCATCACTGGCAAACCTGGCTATGAGATGCCTTGGTGCCCTGGCCCATGGGATGATGCAAAAAGCTGTTAGAGAAAACCTAAATCTGTTTTCTTGCTTCCCACCTTGATCCCTGGCTTATGCTTTTATTAAATGTTACTGCGCTGAAGTGCGTCTCTTCTGTTGCCTAATTTGCGTGGGCTTTTTTGTTTTGCTCTTTTTGTTTTCCTGTGCTTTGCATGGATTTTCTTAATGCTGTTGGCCCTGAGATTGATGCATACCACACATGGACCTGTATCAATCTCAGCCGCCTCTTGAACTGGCACAGTAAATCTCCCAGATTTCATCCTTAATTTAATTTTCTGTGCCTTTCCCCTGAGTCAGAGCAGACCTGTAATTGGGAGCAGAGAGAAGGTGCTAACCTGGACATATGGTGGGGTGACCTTCCTTGAAAAAGCCCTCCTGGGCTCCCCTTGCCCACCCACCCCTTGTTAAATCTTGCTAGGGTTGCTTATGTCACCCTGATGAGATCATCAGGGAAGCAGGATGTGATTTGCTGTAAGAAGGGGCTTTTCCCAACTCCTCATTTAAGGAATTATGTTTTCTAAAAGGTTTCCTTAAGCTTGGTTTGCCTCTCTTCAGTTGCTCTCCACATGGACTGCTGTAAGTTTAGCAGAGGTGCTAAAATTTTGAATTTGTTCTTTGGGGCACATAATTTACTTTTGTAATAAGAACTCTCTGTGAAGCACTATAGGAGTAAAACAAGAAAGGGCATTAGGACTGCATTCAAGTCCCTCTTCATAAAGAGTTACCAGGCTGAATGTTGGCACAATGTCTTTCTGCCACCTCATCATCCCTGTCTGGTGAATCCAATGGTTTTTCCTTTGCTTTGTCTACTGGCTGTCACAAGAGATTTGCTCTTGACAATTTACCTGCCAAACTGGGAAAAGTTATCTGTCTGTAGCAAAGCCCAGAATTAAAAACTGTTGTCTCAAGCTCCTAATTTACAAACTCAAGGATATGCAATGATAGTTTTTATTACTTCCACTTTTGTTTCAGAACTCATGCTCCATCTCTTTTATTTCCTGTCCAGGTGTATATATATATATATTGGGAAGTGGGTATTCCAGTTTTCCTCTGTTTGAAATTAAACGTCTTTTCACCAGAAAAAGGTAGCTCAGGGAACCCTGTCAGCCATTGCTTTTTTGTCTCTGCTGCAGTAATATTGATGTATCCTTCTGCTTCATTTGAGGTGGGATCTCAAGCTTTGAGCTGGTCAAAACTGCAGAAAAGACTTATTACGGACTGAAATTACCCTTTCACTGAACTGTGATATTTCTTTTCAGCCAATTTAATCCCAAATGGCACCTTCACCTGTTTTGTTTTGGGGCTTTTTTAAGACTGGGCTGTGAATGAGCCGTTCAAAATCTAGTCTCACTCCCTGTGTAGTACGGGTCAAAGGTCTTAGTTCCTGTGACCATCCTCTGAATTGCCTGAGGAGTGCCAAATGCTTGTGAGAAAGATGCCCATCCATCATGACAAGACACTGTAACACAATGTCCAGGTGGTTAATTCTTTGCATTCAGTGGAAGGAGAGGACATGCACGTGTTACAGCATCTAGGATGCATCTATAGCTCTCCTTCTCAATTTCTGGCTCTCTAGCTCTGCACTGAAGAGTTCTGTGCTCTCCTGCCGTGCTCACACACCAGATCAGATTGCCTTCTCTTCAGTACAGCACTACCTTGTACTTCTTAAACTCCTTTGCTCCCTGGAAAGTTAACAGCCTCTTGATTTAACAATTCTTTTGTAAGATCTTGGAGGATGAAAGACAACAGGTACCGTTTTTAAAGCAATCCTAATAGGGATCAAAAGGGAGTTTGTAAAAAGTGAAATAGGTGAAAGAATTCACTATCACTGCAGCAGATTGATCTCCATTTCAAAAGATGGAAGTCCTGACTTCTCCCTGTCACCCCCAAGCTGCTGATTTGTGCTTCATGTTCCCACCTGGGCTGTGTGTGAGGGTGCCCAGTTCTTGGCACTGCCCATGGCTCTTGAGTCCTGTCTCCCCGTGACCTCCCTGGACCTCCGTGAGTCCAACCCCAGCATTAGGTAAGACAGTGAAATACCCCAAAAAACCACTGAGATGAAATATGTTGGTGGATGGATGCTGATAATGTTTTTGGCTTCAGCTATTGATGTGTCAAAAATAAAAGCTTTTTCTTGCTAGGGTATAGGCCTTTGACAAGCTGCCTTAGTTGGAAGGCAGCTTGGAACCAAATGCTGTGCAGTGAAGGCATTCATAATGATTTTCATTAAAATAAAGCTTGTTTTCCTTTTTTGACTAACTCCAGGGTTTTTACACAAGTAAGTAATAGTGGCCTCTAGGCTGAGGTGGCACTAGTGATTTGAGTGCTAAAGTCTAATAAACTGACACTACTTAATTTAATTTGATTGAAAAGCCACAATAGAGCTGTCTTTTTTTATTTGATTTCACTCTGCAGTCCCTTAGCATGGCACTTGGTGCCTGAAAGAAGGTAAGTCCTCAGGGTTTGGATTCAGAAGACTGTGTTTCTTGTCCACCTTCATATTCAAGTAAAGGTTTGGAAGCTTACATGGAGTTAATAGGGAGAATTGATTCCCTTGCCAGCTAAGATTTACTGCTGCCTGCTGCTTTGATTAATAAATTCAGTTGTATCTAGCGAGGCATTCTTCCTTGGGAATGATGTTAGACTTCATTGGTCATTTCTCACCGTTTTACAATTGCTAACTTGGATAACTTTCATGAAAGATCAGTCTGAAAATGTATCTTATTCCTCTTTAATTTTTACTCTTGAAAGGTAGTTTCTTCAGATAACATAATCAGTATATCAGCAATATTTCATCTTTCCAGCTTGGTGTGGGACTCTCCCCAGTACAGTCTACACTGCTTAATAAGAGAAATTGCCAGATTGACTGGAAAATGTAACTTTAATAGCATCATTTCAGGCACTAGAACCATTGAGAAATGATAATCCCATTGAGTTGGTTTCTGCACTGTTCTTGTCTCTCATGCACAAAATTACTGCAAATGCTCCGTGTGAGTCTGTGCGTGCAAATGACCTGCGAGGGGGTGAGGCACTGCAGGGGTTCCTCTGCCACTGGGTTATCCATGAATATGAACTGATGAAGCTGTCTGAAAAAGCGTGAGAGGGTGAGAGGGATTGTAGGAAGGGAAGTCTCTCTCCATTTATCTCTTTCTATTTTTTAAAACTAGAAATTCAAATCTTTCTGGGGACTGCTTAAAGAAAAGTGAACTGGAGAGGGCTGACTGAGTGAAGAGGGATCTTCTTGGTGTGGATGTTTTTAGAGGATTGTTTGGAAGAGGTGGATGAAAGTGAAGGTTCTTGGGTTTTGTTTGGGAAAAGCTATTTGTGCTGAAGATCCAGCCTGTGAAATCCCTCAAGAAGTTCTTAATAAGCCTAACTTAATGCACAAAAGCACATCCTCACCAGAATCAGGAAAGACTCATCCCTGATACCTTTAAATGAAAGAAACAAAATCATAGGCTACTTCAGAAGAGCAACATAAGCTCCTCTGTGAACAGAAAACCAAAGCAACACTTAATTTCCAACAGTTTTGCATCCACTATCCCTTGGTCTCCTCCCTACCCTGCAGAGGAAAATGAATGGTGAAGTTCATCTAGAGCTGGTTTGCAGAACAGCTCTTTGGTTTTCTGAGAACAATACCTTGAGACTTTTCTACTCAAAACACATTTTTATTGAAAGTTAGAAGATTATAAACCTCTTTCAGGCTGCACTCTCTCTCTCTCCTCCAGGTTGATGGATATTGGTGCTATGTTCCAGAGATACAGAGGGCAGTGTATGGACAGCATGGGATGTTAATTTTCACACCAAACCAGGAGAGGGAAAAAAAAAAGGAACTGGGTTTAGTAAAAAATTCTAGTTACTTTTTCAAGTATTTTTTCCTCCATCTCTCAGTATAGCTTGAGTGGAAATTAAGAACTTCTTCCAGGTCCTCTATCACGGAGTCCCTTGGATATACTGATTAGATAAAGTTAGTCTGTGCTAGCTTCCAAAGCAGTAATGGGAAGAACAATGCATTGTAGCAATGGCTCTGGTATATAAAAGACATGACTGTGATGGCAGGTTGACTGTAGATTCTTAAACTGTGCTTTTTTTCATTTCTTTTCTTTTTTTTTCCCCTCCCTGGAATGTAGTGTATTTAATGAAAACATGAGGAGTACCAGATGTTGGCACTGCAAGCTGAGTCCATCTTACCAGATAGGGCTTGGATCAGTCCTTGAGAGGTGTTTAATATCCTGTGGAAGTTGGTGTGAGTTAAACCTTACCAAAGCCTGGCTTTTCTGCAGAGCCAACTTAAATGGGTTTTGTGCACACAAAACTACATCATCTGCTTGTTTACTAAATGCAGAAACTCTTCCCACATCTTCATGAGAAGCAGGAATCTTCCATCAGTGTTATCTGCTACAAAATTGCAGGGGGTAAGAAACACACTCTGGTATCCCTTGGAAGCCAACCTGCTTTAAACAGGGACTTGTTCTGGCTAATATCTTGGTCCCATCAAGGCCACTGCTATGCAAATAATTATCTACAGCATTTCAGTTGAAAATGATTGCTTGAAACAAATTGTTCCTTTAAAAGTAATTTTGGTTTCTTATTAAAAAGAAAAAAACCAGAAGAACAAAGCACGGAGTTTCTGTTGAACAATAGGTTATTGTATTTTTCCTGGAACTGATTGCTGTGAATACAGCAGCAGGTGTTATGAAATTATATGTGCCTGAGAAGGGTTGGTAGGTGAATGAATGCAGAAGAAAAGAAGGAGAGACGTGGAGGCTGTGGGGAGATGAGTGTCATGCTGTGTCTATTGAGGAGAAGAAATTAAGAAGTGCAGCTTCCTCTTGGAATAACCTAGAAGTTTGGACAAGTTCTTCCTGGCTCAGGAGCAACGATGCCACAAGTGGATGGATAAGCTGCCACAGCAGCCTCTGGTGGCACAAGGAGCTGCAGTCAGTGGAGCACATTCCCAGGCCAGGGTTGGGAGCACAGCATCATTACAGTAGAGCTGGCACAGGGACTGGCAGCAGGTTGATAACACTTTTTTCCCCAGAATTATCTGGGAAAATGGGAGAATGCTCAGTTGTTGTTTTAAGGGCAAGGGCTTTGTTTCCAGCAAGGGTGATTTTTGTACAGCATGGCTGTTTCCCTGGGCTGGGAAAATTTTACTCAGAAATTTGTGATGAGAGAAGTTAAGAGGAAACTTCACCAAGTTCTCATTTCTCTCTGGGTATCTCCTGAGTATGAGCTGGGAGGGGATTTGTTGCCAGTAAAGGGATAAATAAGAGGCTCTTCTTCACAAAAGGCAACCTCTGCCATTTGTACCAGATTTGTTGATACATGTATTTATGAAATTAGGGAGGAGCTGCTCCCTAAATAACTCTGTCTGTTCCAGTCTGGGCTCGCTGGTTAAGGGGAATTTTTTTAATCTTCCTGGTGCAAAGGAAAGGAAAAGCTTTTCAAAGCCCTGCTTGAGTCTGGCTTAGTGCTGTGGGAGAGTCACTTGGAAGGTGCCCTGGGCTGAGGGAAGGGGTAGAGCTGTGGTGGGCACTGGGTATTTCGCTGGCATTCTTCCAAAAGCCCCCACCCCACCTCCAGGAGAACAAAAAGCAGGGAAACACTAGGCCCCTTCAAGGTTAGGTTGGGTATTTTTTTGATGCAGCAAGCTAAAATCAATGTGATGACAATTAAATTGTGCTGCAGAATCCTAAAGCAAAAGTGAATTTCAGTTTTCTTGTTTTAAGCACTTCACAGAAGCATCGACTATCTTGTCTAAGGATTTAGTGCATTTGGTGCTGTATGCTTGGACGAGTTTTATGTAGGGCAAGATTATGCTTCAGCTCAACTTTTGCAATATTCCAGGAAAAGCAGTCTAGAGATCACTGACAGATGTGTTTTATCTATTTCTTTGGTTCTGTTTATTTATTTTCTTTAACTTGAATAATACAGAGCGAAAGCAGTGTATTTCTTGAGATGGGAGAAGAACTGAGCAGCAGTACTGGTTATAATGAACTCATATATGAATTTTCCAACAGCATAAGGAGCTGTGGATTTAGATAGGAGCAGAAGAAAGTTAAAGCCACCTGCTGAGGAAGGCTTGGGCAAGGTGGGATCCTCATGCAAACAGCCCCGGTCTGAAACAGGGACATGGGAGCAGCTCTTGCTCTGCGGTGCACTTCGTAATTGAGTAGTTTCTGGAAGTCATGCACTCTGTAACAGCACTCAATGGGCTTTTTGTTTTCCTCTCCTGGTCTCTCTGGGTCTACTTGTCTCTTGTGTTAAAGGCTAAGTGCTTTGAAGATGGGAGGCCACTGCTGTGCTGCTCTTGTGCAGAGCTGGCACTGCCATCCCCGACCTGCTGCCGAAATAACCCAAACTGCCCTCGGGGAGATGTGCTGGAGGGGCGGCTGGGTACAGCCTTGCATCAAACCCAAATCCATCACTGGTGCATGAAATGCCTCTGGGTGTGCTGCCATGTGAAGTGCCAGCCTGGGGAGAGAGGGAAGGATTGTGTTCCTGTCCTCCTCAGATGATGGTCCAGCCCCTGGCCAGTCTGTGTCATGTGGGACCTGAACACCAATTTGAGATTCAGAATGGGTGGGCATGGATAGATCACTTTTCCCCTCCTCTCCTTCTGGTAATATATCAACTTTTTAAAGGTGATTAGATGCCTAAAGATGCAGCGAGATGATATAGTCTGTTTTTGAAGTACATATCTGTGTCTTCGGGCACTCAGAGATCTCTAAAATCCCAGGCCTTGGAGCTTTACTCCCAGAGCTGCAGTTTGAATCATCACTATCTGCCGGACCCATGCTCGTGTACCTCTGGCTGCTCTTTGCCTGACTACAGATAAATGCCTTCCTTGACCTACAGAAATAACTCTCCTCAAAATGGATCAAATCGCACTTAGTTTTAGTCATTTGGATTTCTGCTTCCAGCCTCATGCTTTTATTCTAGCAAAAAATACCGGCTTGCCTTAGCGTGAACAGCTTTTGGTTCTTAATGCTGGTTTGGTATTCATTTCTCTAAACAAGGAATGCAATTACCCTGTAGCAAAATAACTGTTTCCAACTGTCTTTTTTTCATTAAACAAATGGGAGGCTTTACCTCTTGGTCTTCCCATAAGATTAATGCTCTTTCTCTGCAGGAGCTGTCTTAAAGCAATCCAGGAATCTGAACAACTTGCAGACAGCAGCCTAATTGTCACAGAATCTGATTTAGCCAATGCTCATTTTCATTGAGAGGTGATCTCTGCTAATAACATAGACTAATAGCTCTTCTAAATGAAAAAACACCCAAAACCTTCCTTTTTCCCCCCCACAGGCAGGGATAATGAACTCCTAAATCAGTGCTCTTTTCAAGGAAGCCTTTTCCCCCCCATTTTAACAGTTTGCCTTGGCATCTAACAGATGTCAGGAGATCCTGGTGCCTGTGTTCTCAGGAATAGTGGAGTCTGCCTGACCTTCCTTTATTCCTGCCCCCCAGCTAAAGCATGAAGATTTTTCCTACTCATATTCACTTGTCCAGTGTGTTTGTGGGGGAATGAGATGGGGATTGTCTCTTCTTTATTGTCACTGTACAAGACATATACCATTCAGCAGTACTCTTGCAGGGGAGGAGAGTTCAAAACTCTGTGTGAAGGTGTAACGACTTGGAAACTTTTCTCTCTCTGGTGTTAGCAAGGCATGTAAATACTAAAAACTGTTGTCGAAGACTTACAGGAACTTTGTATGTTGCCGTAGATTCCCATGGGATCAATATATGGAAAGTGTTGGCACTCAGTTTTATTCAGGGTCTGAAAATGTACTTGTTGAGCTTTCCTGAAAGGTCGAGAGCCAGCATTACCATTGCTGCTTGAAAACCATCAATTACACAATCTTTTCTTTGGAAAATTTCAGGCCCTCTTGGTGTAAGAGAAAAAGCTTGAGAAATACAACTCTAATAGCTCCAGCACTGATTGCTTGCAAAAAGAACCTGCATGGGATTAAAAAAGAGAGTTATTTTCCCAATTTTAAGGAGAAGAGAGGTTCATGAATTTTCAGTGCTTGGGTTGGTGCTGTGATTTGGGCTGACTGAGCAATCAGGCTGGTTGCCAGCCTCACCTCCAAACTGATGCTGTGCTGGCCAGGAGAAATAACCCAGGGCACAAAAGAGAAGGAGTTCCTTTTTAAAAAAACAATGTAACCCCTTGCACAAACAAGAAGAAAGCTCATAAAAAAGCGACTCCATTAATACCAGCTTGAGTGGCAGAGCAGGAAATCGGCTGCGAATGAACAAAGAGCCGCGCGCGCGGCGGGGATGCTCCTGCGAGCAAATGCCAGTTCCCATTTCGGCAGGCGGCGTGTGGCAGCCTCCTTTCCTGTTCAAACATTTTAGCCAGATAATGAGGGGAAAAAACCAAACATTTTTCACATAATCAACTGCATTTGGAACGGAGGAGCGGTCGGGGAAGGGGAGCTGTGGTGCTGATTATTTGCTGGCTGACGTGCTGTCAGCAGCAGTGGGATGGGGCAGGGGGGTGCTGCTAATTGCCGGCAGCGCCTGTGGCTCGGGTCACTGCTCTTGGCCACTTGGCTGCTGCTGGAAGCTGTTGTCAGTGCACAGGCAACGTGGTGTCTTGCTCAAAGGGAAGCCAAGGAAAGTTTGCCAACAGCTGTTGGGGTGGGGAGGGTAAGCAGTGGCGAACTGGGGTTTCCAATCAGCATCCATTGGGGTTATCATGGGGAAATGAAGCACAGAAGGGTGCTAGTGACTGTCTGGTCTGGGGTGGAGTGTTTATGGGAAACAGATGGTTCACTGCTTTAGTTTGCCAGCAGATTATGGAGTTGGCTTTGAACCATCTTGTGTGGTTTCCCAGGAACGCAGGGATCCCATCCACAGCAGAATGTCACTGCCCTGAGCACGTTACCTGGGGGCAGAGCTGGCAGCAGTGCTCTCACGTGGAAGGCAGCTGCATCTGGGGTGGTCCTCACCATCCGCAGTGTCCTGTGGGACCAAAGGCACAATGATGCTCCAGTGCCAACGAGAAGCTCCAGCCCTGGTGGCCCAGGGTGTGTTGCAGGTGCCTTTTGCACAATTACTTCCAGTATTGAAAAAGCAACCTCGTGCTGGGTATCCTGAGCTTTAGGGTTCCTCTTCCAATGTGCTGCTGGATTGGGAAGGAGATAAAGGGCAGTTGTAGCTCTTGGGATTGTGGGCAGGGAGCAGTTGGATTGGCATTGTCCTGCTGCTCCCCTGGGAATTGCCACCTTGCTTTATACTCCCAACCCATCCCTATTATCTGATTCTGCAGTTCTGCCAGGAATGGGGTGACAGAGAGAGGGTAAAACAGAATATTAGCAAAAACCTCCTGGTGAGAGAGACTAAGATTTACACCATCTTTTTTCTGTTCATGTGGAAGGTGGGCTGCCAGCAAACTGAACATTGAGATTGAGTCCTCTCTGTACAGACCCTTGTCATGAATGGGGCTGAACTAAAATTTTTGTTCACTTTGTGTGGAGTGAGACAGAAGCTTCTTTGTAACTTAAGTGTAACTTACTAAACAGCTATGGACAGGAATAAATGGATAAGGTTTTCAGTAACCTATATTTATACTATCATGTACAACTTCTAAACCTTCACAGCTACTGAAAAATCCGGGAATGTGGTCACAGAGAATGGGAGTTTTTTGATACTACATGGTTACTGAAAATTATTGATTGGAAAAGTGCCAGCTTTTTAGGAAATGCCATAAAATAGACATTTTAGATGGATGGCAGTGAGATCTGTAGAAGCATGCTGCCTTCTCTGCTGATAAACTCTGTGATAACTCTGTAGCAGCCTTCCAATACGAGAATACAAAGATATTTAGATGCTTTAAATTTCAGCTTATACTGGACAGTGTATGTACGGTGCATAATGCTATTCTCTCTTCACTCTGACTCTTTTTCTTTCTTTTAATCACTTAAGAGAAGGTGCTCTCTATATTGTACAGAGGCTGGAACGGCAGCAGGAAAATGTGACTTTGAAATAATGGGATCTATAAGAATAGGCAATTTCACTCAAGTATAGTGATTTAGTGCCCTGTTAGTGTCCTGATGTATAACTCTATTTCCAAAGACTGCGAGTTTCTTCACGAGCATAATGACAGGCTTGAAACTTGTGAGACTAATGCCCCAGCTTTCTCTATCCTCAGCTGTTCCACATAATTACAGGAGTAAGGGAATTTTGTTCTCTCCTAGCAGATTAGTTCCAAGAAGAATAAATCAGATAATGTTACTCCCTTCTTGTTTCCCTCTCTACAAGGTGAGAGCCCACCTGGTGCAGTGCAAAGCCGGGGCTGGTAATGTTTTTTCTTGCCTGCAGTCTGTGATACAGATGTAATCCCAATTTCAGTGTCACCAGGACACCTTGTTAAAGTGCCCTGGTTCAGTTGTTTGTAACTTTTGGTACTAATTTCAGCTTCTGTGTTTGCTCTGCTCACAGACGATGGCCCTTACTCGAAGGGGAGCAAGGACTCTGGTGGGATGGACGCAGCCCTGGTCTCCAGGAGGCAAAGCATCCCAGGTAAAGGAGGGGATCAGCTCCTGCTCCAAAACATTGGGGCATCCATTACACTTTGCCTGGATACCCCTAAAATGGGTAAAACCCCTCAAAACACTAATTTTGGTGCATTTATCAGCAAGGCTTTTACTGAAGGACAGAAATGGATCTGGTCTCAGTGAGTGATTTATTACTGGTACAATCCCTGTCTTGTGTGGGGCTGTTGATTGTGGTTACAGGGAGCTGGGAAAGGACTTACTCCTGCACTAGACTGGCACTCACAAAGATGAAAACAGCAGCAAAGGAGAGAGGGAAGAAGCGCTGCCATAACTGAGCTCTTCAGGCAGGGAGGGAGACTGGCAGCGTCTGGCAAGCTTTGTGTTTCCCACATCTGACTAAGTTTGTTTTGGTATTTAGTCAGTCACAGCAAATTTTTGTGTGACATAAACTTTCCCATGCAGAAACACCACAGGGGCTGAAGAGGAAGTGAAGTGGTAGTTCCTTTGCCTCTGTTGGTGCTGAGCTTCGTGTGCCAGCAGCACTCCAGCAGGTCTGGATGGGTTGCCCTGGACAGCACATCTTCTTCCTAGGAAAGCCAGGGGCTTGATTCTGACTTCGGATTGTTAATGACCCAGTCACAGGTTTGGTTTAGTGTGTTTTAGGTAATGGGGAAGAAGCGGGGTCCTTTTGCTACTGCTTCATCATTCAGCAGAGGATATTCTGGATTCTCTGGGGCTTCTGCAGCACATTTCCACTGTCATGCAGCCCTGATGGGGAGAGGCTCACAAGAGCCAGTGTGTCCAACAACCCCAGCTCAAGGCATCTCAGTGGGGAGGGAAAAATTCTGGTGTGCTCTTCCTGCCGTGGGATACTTTGAGCAGCAAAATCTAATTGTATATGCCAATAGAAGAAATCCAACTAGTCATGTATGGTGCTTAAGGACTGTTTTGAAGGACTAGATCCTCCATAACCAGCTCACTTTTACGCTGTGTGGGTCTGTGACACTGGCAGTAGATTTATAGAGCATGGGTCAAAATCCCTTATTGGCTGACCTTGATCGATTGATCTCAGGGACTTGCCTTTTTTGGAGCAGTGATTTCTCCTTGAACCCATAACAATGGGTAATTGCACTCTGGGAGTTCTCATTTTAAAAACTTATCAAGGATCCAAATTAAACCCTGTTGAAGAGCTAATAATCTCCCCTTGTGGCACCATCTGTGTTGATCAGTCATGTCTGTAGTTGAGAGGAAATTTGCAGGATGGTGCCGGATGTTGTTCTTTCCAGCGTGGTGGAGAGCCCCCCCAGGTTTCTGGCAGCCCCTGGAATCCCGGGTTGGTGAATTGAAAATTAACTTACTGCAGTTGGCAAGGGATCAAAACTGAGTTTAAAGAGCAGAAGCATTATGGACCTGACATTTTTACAACAAGCTGCCAGTGCCACATTAAATGGGTGCCCAGCAGTGCCTAAACGCCTGCCAGACTGGAGCTAGATTGCAAAGAGGTTCCCTACTCACATTAATCAAGGGCACAGATTATTCTTGGAATTGCTTTACAAAACAGGTAGTGCATGGCAGCACTCTAAGCGAGCTGCAATTTCTGGTGTCCTGGTGGCTTTGAACAGGAACAGAGTGCTAGTGATGAGGCACCACAGTGCCAAATGTTTTGGATGGATGGCAGAGGCCCTGCACCAGCATGGATCTTCTGTGTCAATGTGCTATTTGAGGGGCCCTTCCTTGCTCTGGAAATCAGTGTGCAAGAGGTTTCAAATGTTCCCTCTCCAAACAGAGCATCTTATTTAAGCCTGGTGAGGTTTACTGTGCAAAGAAGCTCCTGGGCCACTTGCAACATGGGGTTTTTGTCCACATCTGTGGGACTGCTCTTTGTTGTGTGCTGCCAGTGCTCATCACCACTTTCTCCTGCACAGCTTTGGAGAAAGGCCTCCTGTGTGAGGGTGACTGGTTTCCTTCTGTAAAATCGTGGAAGATTTCAGCACACTGAGATAGTGGAGGTGGATGGATAATGTTGTAGACAATTTGTGTAAAAGCTTCTTAGAGGAGGCTCTGGCAAGATGTGGAAGTCATCCTATTTTGCCCCAGGGCTAGTCCTCCTTGGAGCAGAGTGTAAGGTCTGTTGTGTACAGTGGTGCAGAGCTGCCTTTTGCCAAGTCTGCAGAGCTCTTGGTCTTTTTCTTGGGCCAGGGCTGACTCTCCTGCTCATTTACTGCCCTTTCCATGCCAAATCCAGAAGTCAGAATAATTTAGGAACCCTGCTTTTGTAAGACTCACATGTGAGCTGTGATGAGATCAAAACTGATACCAGGCTGGGCTGATACTTAAGTGCAGGACAGACAGGAGCGTTTTCTTGGACTAGAGAAGGTGAAATGTGCGCTGCCTGCAGCACCCAGAGGAGCAGTGTTGGTGCAGCAGGTGTGGGGTGGGCACCCCCTAAACCTGCTATGGCAGACAGTGCATGTGGAATCAGTCATGCTGTAAAAGTGACTCGTGCTGTCAGTTCCAGCTGTAGATGGGGTGGGAATATAGAGAGTTTGACTTGGACCAGGTGCAGATGGATGGGCAAACTGGTGTGAATGAATGAAGGTCATGCCTCCCCCTCCTTCCCCGGTTGATGGCAGGATCTCACCCCTCTCCACATTATGCTCTGTATCTCCCAGCTATATTGATGTCTCATGATATTTTTTTAATCACACTATTTTGAGATCCACCCTGTTCTCTCTATCCAAGTAGTTACTGCAGGTCCCCAGTAACCTCCTCCTGTGTAGCTGTGACTGCCTGAGTTAGCCCTGTTAATGCCCTCCCCACTCTATATCAAATGTATTTCCTGAGGTGGATTCCCTGGACCATTGCTGAGATCCCATCACGCTGGTTTTTAATTTTTCTACTACCTCCAGCACCTTGAAATACAAGATTTTTGCTCTCTCACAAGCCCTCATTCCTCTGCCTTGTATTCCTTGGTCCTGCCTACCAGACCTGCATGGGAACATTTCTGTGGGTCTACTAGGACACACTTCTGTTCTACAACTTAATTTTAAATAAACTGAGGCTTTTTCTTCATGCTCGTTGTACAAATCACCCCAGGTCTGCTTTCCCACCACCTAGGGAAAGGTGTGTCCACAAGGAAAAGGGTGTCCTTGGGATTGAGGGGAATGTGCCTTCCACTGAGTTGTCTTTATTCCCAATCTTTCAGAGGAGTTCAGAGGGGTCACAATCGTGGAGCTGATTAAGAAGGAAGGAAGCACCCTCGGGTTAACCATTTCAGGTGGCACAGACAAAGATGGAAAGCCAAGAGTCTCCAATCTGAGGCCAGGAGGACTGGCTGCGAGGTGAGAAATGGAAATGGGGTGCAGAAAGCAAGGCAGAAATGGAGAGGAATAGTTGCATGTTCCAGCTACTGAATGAATAGAGTTATAATTAAAGTAGTTGGCACCCGACTCTTTTTTCAAGTGCCCCAGAATGCGAAGTTGTTGCTTCAGGAAGTAGAATGTTTTCTATTTTGAGTTGTTTCCTATGCTCTGTGCAATTATGCTCTGAAAATTTGTGTAGGGATATTTGGGATTCTGTGAAATTAGGCAGCCTTGTCAGGAGAGCTGCATGGTACAATACATCTTGATCAAGCTAAGTGGTTTAATATTGTATCTGTTCTGAATACTGAGTGTATAAGCAACATTACTGGCTTAGAAAGGGAATGGGCAAAGAAAGGCTTCAAGAAGCAGAAAAAGGGAAGGAATAATTGAACAATTTTGCAGAAAACAGGCAAAAGGAAAGATGTTTTCTCTTTCCCTGCCGTATTTTTTTCGGACAGCTCTTGGTGTGCTTTTCTTTGACTGATTGCGCTACATGAATGAGAACTGAGCAACAAAAGAGAGGTTGTGAACACGTACGCTGCGATTGTTGCTATATGTACAGATCTGAACACTTGCCACCGGGAAGGATAGATGGCTTCAATTTTAGCACTTCCCTGTGATAGCAGACACATGCAATCAGACAGCAGCGATCAGCCCAGTATCGGTGGCTTGTTCAGGGAGTCCTGCAGTTACCAGCTGCTCCAGTAGCAGAGACTTTGTGCTACCACTGCTTTTTATTTTATTTCTTTGCAGGAGTGACCAGCTGAACGTGGGGGATTACATCAAGTCGGTGAATGGCATTAACCTGACCAAGCTGCGGCACGACGAGATCATCAGCCTGCTGAAGAATGTGGGCGAGAGGGTGGTGCTGGAAGTGGAGTACGAGCTCCCTCCAGCTGGTGGGTGCCTCTCGGACAGTGCTGCTCTCTTTCCTTGGCTGCTTTTTGTCCCGGGGTGCAGATGGACTCGCTCGTGCAGAGCTGCCACGGCCGAGGCAGTGTCCAGGGGCGTTTTGCCGTGGCCTTCATCTGCTCGCGCCGGCGGTGGAGGCTGCTGAGCTGTGTGCAGTCGGAGCAGAGCGCTTTTTCCAGCACAGTGGGTGCCTGTTCATGCACACTGGCAGGGGATGGCTGATTAGATCTGTCTTGCCTCGGAGTGACTCGGTAGCACAGGCTAATCTGCCTCCTGATGCTGCTTCAGCTTCTCTTTTTCCCTTTTGGAGCGTGGCTACGGGAGGTTTTACTCGGTTTTAAACATGTATTACCAAATGCTCTTTCCTGAACTGTGGCAAGTGCTGTTAGTCCTCAGGATTCTTTGAAGTGTTACGTGTTTTTAGAAGGGAAACTGAAGCAATCTGCTTTCCAGCTAAGGTGCCCTGGCAGAAGATAGCAAGCCCAGCTCACAGGGCTTGTGTCCTGACATGGGAGACTATATGCTCTTGTCCTCATTTGTTTTGATGATTGATGTTTCTGGTTGACACAAATTCCTCGATGCAGTTTCTCATCACAGTCTTTCCATTGTGAATACAATCTCTCCAGTTATTACTCATTCGTTTACCCAGATCAATCAGAGGATGATTGGGCAGAAGAAATAGAACAACTAAAAATAAGATGACAGGAAAAACAAAACTAATGAAATCTAAACATTTTGCCCCAGATGAAGAAGCTATTTTACACTTCATAGCTTTGCTGTAGCTGCTGCTTTTAGATGAAAAGTATTGAATATAGAAATGTCTGTGTAAAGCCCAAAAAAGAGTAAAATCTAATCTGAAATATTTGAATCTGTATCTATCATTCCCCTCTGTTCTACTGTAAATGTTAGTGAACTTTTTGCATACACCCCGGTAAAGCCAACTGTGGCTCAAACTTTCCATGTTCTCACGCTCTCTAGAGATGACCACTCCTAACCTTTCCCTGTGGTATTCCTTATTGTCTGTGATATTCCTTATCAGGAATCTGATAAACTGTACTTACCAGCCGAGGAGTGGTGCCAGCTCAATCAATAGCAGCAATGCGAGATGTCCTCAGCTCTGAATGAGCAGGAAGAGCACACTGAGATAGTGACTTCTCTCCAGTGAGATTATTGGGACTGTTATGAATGATCCAAACAAAGAAGCACCGCAAAATACAGGGAATTGTCAATTATTGCCTGGTTCCAATTCATTGTGAGCTTTTATCTGCTGTGAGGGCTTGTTATTGCCATGTGCACCCGCCCTCTCTCTCTCTCTCTCTCTCTTCCCTGAGCAAAGAGCAGAAATGCAGTGCAATTCAATAACTTGTGCTTGTGGGTTTGAATTTTTCTACCCACTTTGTAATTTCCTGCTTTTAAAGAGATCTTGTGAGTCCAAGTCTAGTTTTCAGGCCTCTGTGTGGTATCATCTCTTTCATAAATAAACCAAGCCCTGTGTTAACACTGGCTTAGGTTTCCCAGCTCCCCCTGATCTTATGAAAGGCTGTTGCAGCACTTCATACTTGGATGCTTAGGACAGAAATTGGATGGCTTCTGAACTCATTTGTGGGTGCTTTATACCATTTTCTTGGTATTGGAGTATCACCCCTTAGCTGGGAGCCTTCCCTTGTGGAGTATTTCTAGGCTGTGTCCCTTTAGCTGTCTGTGCACAGCAGCAGGAGCAAAGTGGGGACAGTGTTTGGAGCTGTAGCTGGTCCCCAGGGCTGTCTGCCTGCAGGCTTTGTGTTTTGTGTGTCTGTGTCTTTTGTGTTAGCTTAAGGGCTGGGATAAGCCTAGTTTGGGGGCAGGCTGCGAGCTCTGAGGGTGCTTGGCAGTGAGGATGAATGTACTCAGTGAGGACAGGAGGGAGATTTGCTTCAAAACTCCCCTCCTGAGCCAGGGGAAAGTGCCAATGTGCCTAGGGCAGCCTTCAGCTCCAAGTCAAGTTCTTGGTCTTTTTTCCTGATTATCCTTGTGCCCATTCATGGCACTTGGTTTGAAAATTAGGAATTTTCAGAGTGGACCAGGCTGAAATGTCATGTGCAGTTCTGGGTGGAAGAGCCTGGGAAATTGTCCCATGTTCATTGCAGTAGTGCAATAAATCATTAAATAGTAGGGGACGTCAAGAGATGGAAACAATTTCTTTCTTTTTCTCTTTACTTTGTACATTTTGTATTTTGTACAAATAGTACTGTGTATTTAACATAAAATTACTGAATTGCCCCTAGGATCAGTTTAAAGGATTCACTTAATCTTTTTTTAAATCCAAAATATGAGAGGTAAGGGAAAAAACCAAACTTTATGCATTGAGGATTTGGGATTTTCATTTTCTTTAAGGTCAGCTGGTGACTTGATTCCTTATGCTGCTGCTGTTTTTTTTAATAAGTTTCCATCTGTGGCAGAAGCTTTTGAGAGAAGCTGAATACATTAAAGCCAGTTGATAAACGAGATGGTTTTACTTGAATGTCAGAGTATTAACCAAGACAAATTTGAGGGGAGATGCACAACACTGAGCTGGTGAAATCATCCTAAAACATGATGGTTGGTTCTGATAAAGGTTCATGTGTCTGGGCTGGGCTTTTTTTGCTTCCAAAGATGGAAGATAAAATATGGATTTTCGGCTGGACTTTCACTTCACTTCACTGTTGTTTGGATGAGTTTAGATATTATTTTGCACTGTGACTGGAAAAAGTTTATTTGGGGTAACTGGGCTTTTCTCTTTTCCTTTAGTGCCAGAAAGCAGTGCTGGCATTATTCCCAAGACCATTGAAGTGTCCCTCTACAAGGAAGGCAACAGCTTTGGCTTTGTGCTGAGAGGTTAGTAGCTTCTCCAGTGAAGAGCAGAGGTGGAAAGTGGGAAAAGTAAGAAGGGGAATGACAAAAACCTCAGCTGAGCAGTGAAAGCATGTCCTGGAGAGGATCCCCTGCAGCCTCCAAGGACTGCTGGCAGGCAGTCGTTTATCTTGCAGGCTGTGTCAGCTGCTATGTGATAAATGTCTCTTTCTCAGCGCTCTCACTCAGACTTTCAAACCTCCAGTGACTTAGGGCTTTCCTGCTTTGATTACAGGTGGAGCCCACGAAGACTGGCACAAGTCCAGGCCGCTGGTGCTCACCTACGTGCGGCCAGGCGGCCCTGCAGACAGGTACTGCTCGTGTCACCCCTCCACAGCTGCCTGGGGACAGGCCAGCAGCTGTCCCCACGCTCTCGGACATGTGTCCTTCCTGTCCTCCTGCTGGTGCCTCCCCGTGCTGGTGGTGTGGAGTGCCAGCGGTGGTGTGGTCCCTGTGCTGAGTGGGGAGGGTGGGCATGCTGCTCACAGGCTGCCCCCGTGCAGATGTTGTAGTTCAAAGCAGAAAATGCTCCTCCAGAGCAGCCCCTTCATTAGCCCCGTGCAGCTGAATTGCTGATGCTGTGTTAGAAAGCAGGAGCCAGTCTAGCTATGCTCATGCTGATAATTTAATATGATGGGCCTGGCACTATAAATAACCCAGACTATTGTCCAAGGAGTGTTCTTTCATCCCACAGGATGAGAGTAATTGACTTCTTAATATGTGTGTTTATACACATACACACACACACATACATGTGTGTACACACACGAATAATATATGCTTTTATATTTGCATATAGATAATACAGATATCTTATATTGCTAATTCAGCTATAGAAATGCAGATAGATAGTTATATTAAGGTACATAGATTATTTATCTGAATAGAAATAAATATATATACATTAAAAAAAAAAATTGCCTGTGGCTTCTTACAGGGAAGGGTCCTTGAAAACTGGGGACAGGCTGCTGAGCGTGGATGGGATCCCCCTGCACAGCATGACCCACGCTGATGCCCTCAACATCCTGCGGCAGTGCAGCCAGGAGGCACTTTTCCAGATTGAGTATGACGTGACCATCATGGGTAAGGACAAAATGGTTGTGATGGCATTTTTTTCTCTGACTGCTTGGAAAGTGTGTGAGACTAGAGCCAATAACTGGGATACTCAGTTTCAGTGGAAAAATTGCTGAGCAATGTGGTGCCAGCATGGATGTAAGGGGTGAAGTTCAAAGCTGGCTTAGTTAAATGCATTTGAGATGCCCTTATGCAGTGATGTGTCTTGATTGGAATGACGAGTGGCTTTAGAGGAGAGGGCAAAAGGGAATTTTCTAATGTAGGCAGGGAGGGCATAAGAGAAGTCCGAATTAAAGGGGGCTGGAGTGCTCTGCCAGCACTGCAAATAGCACTATTAAATGTGTGTAGAGGAGTGAGCTGCATGCAGGCAGAGACTTGCTGTGGCTTTAGTTCTGAATTTTGACCCTGCTTGATTGTAGAGCTATTCCCTTTCTTAGAAATGTTACTTCAGATCTGCTTCTGAAATAAATGAGGGGTGATCAAATGCTTGACCCCAAATAAGACAGAGTTTACTGGAGGGCAGAGAATGAGTATTTCTAAAAAGCATTTTGCACAGTAGATATGAAGTTTGAGGGTTTGGTGGGTTGGTGGTGTTTCTTGGTTTTTTCATTTGATTTT
Source organism: Acanthiza pusilla (assembly GCA_036630365.1). Classification (NCBI taxonomy): domain Eukaryota; kingdom Metazoa; phylum Chordata; class Aves; order Passeriformes; family Acanthizidae; genus Acanthiza; species Acanthiza pusilla. The sequence continues at coordinate 9,808,202 of JAXCHO010000001.1, forward strand.
AAGTTTCAAGCCCTGGGAGAGGGTTTATTATTAGCTACTGTAAAGTCGTTTTGAGCTGGCTTTGTGACACACAGCTGTTACTGCAGGGAGCGTTGTTAATGAGTTTAAGGTTACCACAGAGTTCGAAGCTGTGTTGGTTCTGGAAGCTCATTGAGCTGTGTATTAGATTGTGATGTTTCATACACATCTCCAGAGGGCTTTCTGCCTCCCCTGGAGCCATGAGCTGGACTAGCTTGGAGTCTTCTCCACAAATCTCACAAACCAGTCCAACATGCCTGAGCCTAGGATCCAGTGAGGAATAGGAGTCCGTGAAATCAGGTTGTTTTCTGATTTGTCAGTGTGGAGGAAATGAAAAAGAATCTGAAACTGAGAGAGTTTGATACCACATCATCCCCGAGGAAAGAGAGCTGAGTACACCAGAACTCACTCCATGCAATGTGCACCAGGATAAGGGAGCTCTTTGTGACAGCCCCAAGGGCTCTCTGCTTCTTGTTGAGTCTCCTCACCACAGGCTTTCCCCTTCCTCTTGGTAGCAGCTCCACAAACACGGGCACAGTGGCTCTCCCCGGGGAGAGGTGGCTGCCAGGAGCAGGGCAGCGTGTGCCTCACAGACACGTTCTCCATGGAGGAGCTGGAAGGAAAAGCTGATGCCTCAGCAGGTGCCTGCACACTGCCTGGCTTCTGCCACACCACAGGAGCTGCTCTTCATGATGGAGAGGAAACACGTACACAATGGGAAAAAAACCTACCACCCAGAACCTCTTTTCTAGGTTCCTATGATTTTTTTGGGGTAACTCTGCAGTGGTCAGTAAGGGATGCCCATTCCTCTCCCTGCAGGCTGCTCCAGGGAGGGGAGCAGGTGGAGGTAAGGAGGGATTTTGCACCAAGCTGTCAAGTCTGAACAATAGTAAACAATTAATTGTGCATGGGAAATGGGCCTTTTGGGAGGTTTATTGTTTGTGCAGTCACTGGTGCCTGTGTTGCAGAAAGCTGTTTGTTTTAAAACCTGACTAGGTGGAAAAATAACCATGAAGGTGTTTTGGTGTCTTGGTGTTTCTTGAGTAACACCACTACCTAAAACTGGGGTTGAGTGAACATGGAGGGACAGCAGGGTTTTATGCAGTGACTCTCCATCTTGTGTTGCTAACCTGTGGACCAGAACTAGATACTTCCCAAAAATGTAAAACCTGCCCCTTTCTTAGAGAATTTCTGCCTAGGGGGTGCTCTCCCTGACCCTGTAAAGGTATATATTTGTCCTGCTTTCTTTTAAGGCAAGATGGTACAGAACATGCAGCTTACTACAATCTTTGCAGACAGTTTTGGCAGGCAGCAGCTAATAACTGCAGTGGGAGATGAGTACATCCCCAGCTCACAACTGTTAGAGCCATTCTCATTACCAGCCCCTGGAAGGTGATGAGGGAAGGGAAGAGCAGGTGTTGAAAATGGTCTGGGGATATTTTCAGCCTGCAGGAAGCACTCTTAACTCCCATTTTGAAAACCTGGTGAGAGGGCTGGGGACACCACCATGAAGTGATGCTTGTCCTGTTCATCCTCAAGGGAAACAGAGGTTTTTACATGGTGCTCACTCTCTGCTGCAGCTGTGTGTGCTGGGGTGGTGTGGGCTGACCCTTGAGGAGGGAAAGTTGTTTTTCTGCATCTATCGCTGGTGAGAGACCAAGGTTGCTGCGGGGGAGTGTTGAATCACGGCATTCCCCAGCTGGCTCTGTGGTTTTGCAGCCAAAATTGTGTGCTGAGGATGATCTGCACGGGGCCAGCCCTGCTCTTGGTGCGAGGGATGTGGCAGCTGCCTGCCATCGCCACCGAGCATCCCCCAGCTGCTGGGATTTCACCAGGGAGGCTGGCGTGGGATGGGACTACAGCAGGCTTTTTGTCAGGTTGGCTGAGATGCCTCAAGGCCACTGAAGGAATTAAATTAATCTGCTATTTCCATTTTAAAGAAGTGCCAACTGGGCATGCACCTCCCTAGGGCATTTGGAAAATCTCTGCCCTTTGCTGCTGCCAGATAAACTTTGCAATGAACAGATGCTTTCCCATGGCTGCACTCTGTCTTATGGGCCTTTTAAAAACAGGGGAGAAGGGACAAGAAAAATCACCACAAATAAACTGATCAGCCAGAAAATGGTATTTGAGCAGTAACTTTGTAAATAATCTGTGTGTGCCAGGATCCAAGGATCTGGGCTACAAGACTTTAGGGTTGACTCATGAAGGGGGGAAGGTGTCTGCCAGAGATGATGGATGAGCAAAGCGATTTCCTGTGTGCTTTTCCTTCTCTGCTTTTCGCTGGCTGCCTCTCCACGTTTTAGGCTGAAGTTTTTTAAGCCTGTAGAGCTCTCCAGCTGACGAAGTAGAAGGCTGGTAGTGTCCCACAAATGGGTGACACCTCTGTGTTTGCTGAGCAGTGGCAGGAACTAGAGCCTGAAGATGTTGTAGCTGTTCATGAGGATACAGAAACACCTCCTGGTGCCAGTGCAGCAATGCAAATTGACTCCTTACAGTAAAGTTATTGCATGGCCTCCTCTGTCCCCTCCATGTTTCTTTTTAAATTAGCTTGGGTGTAATAGCTCCATGTTAATCACACCTCACAAATATTGCTGGATTGCTCACTCCTGACCTTTGATTTGAGCCAAATCTTCCCCTAGAATAATTAATAGAGGCTTGGCTGGTGTTTCCTCAATAAATGCCTCTGTAAAATGGATTTGGAGCAATTCTTGTCTGTGCCCCTGGAGATGAGAATTAAAAGGGACGGCGAGGTGGCCTGTGCTGTGTGTGGCAGGAGGAGTGGCCACGGGCTCGAGGCAGGACTGTGCTTTCCTACAGTCTTATTGATAACCTCAGTCCTGAGGTCCTGAGGCTCTTCTCACCATCATGCTGAGACCTCCCTGGGAAGCACCTGGCAAAGCTGAGAAGCTTGGATGCTGGACAGGCTGGAGAGCAGTAGGTATTTCCTTGCAAAGAAAGGTCTGATGCTCCAACAAGCTCTTCTCATGATTTTATTTTCCATATCTTCTTCCCTTCGGCTGGAGGGATATAAATCCATGTCCCTCTTCAGCGGATATGTGCTGGACATACACAGGCTGCAAAACTAACATATGCCTGGTGTTTGCTGTTGGAAGAGATCCTCAGTCTCTTGGTGCTTCCATTGCTAACAAAGGCTTAAGTGCACCTTCCGCAGGGTTTAGCTGGGTGCTTTGTGCATCTTTTGATTAAACTGGGGCTGTGCTTTTTACCAGGGCCCGCAGATCTCCCCAGTGGTCCTTTTCATCAGAGAATAAACAGTGTTTTATGTGAAGCCTGCATAACCTTTAACGTGGCTCATTCCTCCTGCTTCCTCCCCTGTGAAAAAGGGCACTGTGAGTAGACCAAAGCCTGAACATTCCTTGGCTGATCCCCAAGGGGAATTTCCAAGGTAAATTTCTGTCTCCAGAAACTCAGCATCTCCAACAAATCTCAGAAAAGACCTTGCTGCAGCTTAGCTTCCCAGATCTGCATTAATGCTCCCGTTTATCAGAGAGCAAGGATGAGCCATGCATCAGGTTTGGAGCCAAGTAGCATCAGCATATTTAGTGAAGCATATCTTTGGAAGGGAAAAGCCTTACTATGAATAATTAAGGGCTGAGGAGGCATCAGGTGCACAGAGGGCTCTGCTAGCCTTTCCTTCAAATTGGATGGCTGTGTCTTCATGAGTGCTTTTGGGGGGGAGGTGTCAACTACACATGGGGGGCGCTGGTTGTTGGCTATCTGATACTGATAATACATTTATGAAATCCACCTCTTTGTGATGGCTTTAGGTAATCTGGAAGCAAATGTGTGTAACAGAGCTGGAGGGAATGTCTGTCTAATCAGCCAGAAACACAAGCTTTCTTTTTCCTCCCCCTTCTTCAGAAGAGATGGATAGGTTTGGTGCAGGCTTATGCTAACAGGTGCAATTTCGTAGGAGTTTCATAGTCTCACTTACAGCATCTATTAAGCTTATTGCAGAAATGCATTTTTTAAGCATGAGTTGCCCCTGTATTGTCTGAAGGGAGAGGAGGGTGTTGTGAGCAGGGGGTTGGCAGTGCTGTGTCTGCTCCCACGGTCACATTGGAGGAGCTCAAATGAGCAGTTGGGGTGGTATTTTGAAGCTGGTGCTGAAGCACAGAGGAGGTGACTGGCTTGTCATCAGCCACGAGACTTCTGCGTACTTCAGAAAGTGGGATCCTGTATCCTTGTGCCTTTTCTTTTTGTTTTATTTGGGAAAAAGCCTGTAACAGCAATGTCCTTATGATCTTCCTTTTTTGTGCTTGTAGTAACTGTTGATGTGACTGTTTCAGAGCCTTTGAGCAATCTATTCCTTAATATTGCTATTTAACCCAAAGTAAAGAGAGGAGAGCTTTTTCCATGAGTGAACTGTTGTAATACTCTTCATTATCATGTAGATTTTGTGCAGAGGCAGTTTTGCTCCTTGAGTGGTGTTTGTTAAGTCACCACGTGGCACAGACTGTAGAATGTCCAAGCAGCAGGTTTGCTGCCACACATGGCAAGTCAGCACTGTTGGATTTAGAAATGGAAAAGGCTGTACGAGAAGTGTCTTGAGGTGCTCTCTTGTTTTGCAGATTCTGTAGCAAATGCTTCTGGTCCTTTACTAGTTGAGATAGCAAAGACTCCAGGGTCCACGCTGGGAATCACACTGACCACAGCCATGCACCGGAACAAGCAGGTCATTGTCATCGACAAGATCAAGCCGGCCAGTGTGGTGGACAGGTACAGATCTGACCAGGCTGCTCCCAGCTCTGCTTTTCCTTTCTCCACTGCTTTGCTGTCCCCTTGTTAACTATATGCCGTTCTTCTTGGTCTTGCCTTGAAATGTCCATGTCCACATGTTCTTAGTGCTATTTGTGCTAAAAATATCTGACACACCAGCAATGGACACTCCTCACCAGGAGTGAACTCAGTGCCTGTGAAAGCTGAGCTCTGCTTTAAAAACTTCAGGTCTGTCTGCCCTGGAGCTGTGAAATGGCTAAAGCCTATTATGGAAACCTCTGGCTGGAGCCTTTTCCTGACGGACAAGGCAGGACACCCTGTACCTGTGGATGCACAGAGAGGCTGCTGTGCAGCACTAGCTGTGTTCAGTTGTGTTACTGAGCTGAACTCCTGCCTCCCAGGACTTAACTACACTGCTGGGCGAGCCCTCAGCCACCCAGACTGGCTATGAGGGGGCAGTCTTACAAATTTAAAAGATTTTTTGCCAAGCCACCAACAGCACTGACTCAAACATGAGCCATTTTAATTGGTATTTTGGGTAACGCTTGAACCTAAGTTTCAAATAGGAATTAAAAAAAATATGTGAAAGAAATTAACAAGAATTTGCACAATAATTCACAGCTGAATTTTGTGTGTGCTGCTGACTGCAAGGATGTGGATTTTGGCTGTGTGTGTAATTACCTCTCCTGCTGTTTCCTTTGCAGATGTGGCGCGTTGCACGTTGGCGACCACATTCTCTCCATCGATGGCACGAGCACAGAGCACTGCTCCTTATTAGAGGCAACTCAGCTTTTAGCTGCCACTTCAGAGAACGTCAAGCTAGAGATATTACCTGTTCACCAGAGCAGGCTGCCCTTGAAGCCTCCAGAAACAGGTGTGTCCTCTGTGTCAACACTGTTGGTCGCTCTCAAAACTCACCTTAGGTCCCTGCAAGGGGTTCTTGCTTTTGAGTGCTGGCAACAGATTCCGAAGAGAGACATCTGCAGAGGGGGGAAAAAAAAAGATGTTTTGATGAAATGTATGTGATTAGATGACGTTCTTGAAGGATGTGAATAGGAAAAAGAGGCAGCATCTGTGCTTGAATGGGGAAATTGGAGATGGGAATCCCAGGGTTTTGCAGTGCTGAGTGCTGTGCAAGCCACTTCCTTAGTACCTCAGATAAGAGACTTTAATGGAGAGGGAGGAAAACAACCTTGCTGCTGGCAAATGTATTTCCAAGCTCAGTTTTTATTTGCTGATGCCTGGTAAGGCTTTGTAAAGGACATGTTCAGTGGCTGAACAGCATCCTGATGGACTTCCAAAGCTGGAATGTAAGTGTTCGTCTTTTAGACCAGCCTGCTTGAGAGGCAGCTGTGTCTGGGCAGCCAGGGTAGAGTGAATCCATCTGTAGCTGCTGGTGTACACCACCCCTACCAAAGAAATACTGAGGAAGTGAATTCTGGCTCCAGTAAGCTCCAGCCCAAAATGCCTGTAAATGTCATTAGGAGTTCACTCAGGTGAGCATTCTTGTTGCCCACCTTTAGTTCCTCCCTCCATATGAGAAGCTGTCTCAGGCTGTCCTATAAATTTCATTGTGACCATGGGCTCAGTATATTTGTTGCAGCTCTGGCCTGCAGTTTTCTTACAGTCTGTACTGGCAGTCTTGTAATTCAGTGTAATTCATGTAATTCAGGTGTTTGGCATGTGACTGTTCAGTACCAGTCCCTTTTTCCACCATTTTCAATCACCTGTCTCTCAGGGACATGCATTTTAATAATATTGATGCACAGTTGCTCTGGACACAGCTGCTCTTTCCATTCTCTTCTAGGGTCGTTTGGGGAAAGAGGAAAATATCTGTATTGTCTTCTTTAAACTGATACAGTGAAAACTAAAACCTAAAAACATCTCCATGTCTAGAAATAAATCTCTTGCATGTCCAGTCCAATTTGTGCAGAATTGAAGCAGTTTAACAAAGGGAATGGATGACTTGACCTTTGTGCCCAAGAAAAAATGGAAAGCTATTATCCTTTTTCAATGGCTGTTAAAATGAACTATTCTCCTCCTTCCATTAGTGCCCTGTTCCTAATCTTCTTGCAGAATATGTGCATTGAGCAGCAGCTCAGGAGAAAAGGAGGCTCTGTGGAAGGACAGCTCGGTATGATCAGAGCCTATTTACCCAAAGCCCCATACACAGATCAGTTTGCTGTGGCAAATACAGAACACAAACTTAGGACAGTAATTGCAACACGTGATTATGAAAACTCAGGGATATAACAATTGTACCTGCTTTTGATTAAACTCTCTAACATGTGAGGGACCATAGGGAAAGATGCTGTGCCAGCTCCACAGGCTGCTCTTTCTGTGTGTAGCAAACAGGGTAGCGAGGAAACATGGGCCCTGTGAGAACAAACTCTTGTGGCTGGGAAGAGAGTGGAGCCCAGGGAAAGAAGCTGAGGAGAGGAAATGATGCAGATCCATCCCTGTTCAGCACTTGCATTACTGAGTCTTTTCAGCCTGTGCTTGCATGGCGTTTGTCATTACACTTTTTTAAAAGTGGCTTCTTGTGCAATCACTGTCTGATTGGAAGAGATGGAGAGGGATCTGAAGCTGCAGTGGCCATGCAAAAATATGGCCTAATGCTGAAGCATGGGATTTGTCAAACCAAGTTGACTTTCTCTGTGGTTCTGGGGGCACTTGGAGAGTTTGTGTGAGGATTATGCCCTGCTCACAGGATCAGTGGGAGCAGATGGTGCCCAGGAGCAGTGCTGGGATGGATGGGTTTCCTCAGGCAGGGATGATGTGTGAAAGATTGGGGAAGGCTGTTGTAGGGGTTTTTTCACAAAATTGCCCAAAATGCCAATTCGGTGACAGCTGAGTTTCAAAGGCACATTTTTTTCTGTTGTCAGCTGTAAGCTTAGAATTAATAGACAAATGGGAGAGTTTCAGTTGTTATAAGTGGATTAAGTTATTTTGTATATATGCCCATAAGCTCTGTCCGTCATGTTCAAAGTGTTTAATTTTATTAAGAACTTTTCTTTTTGTTTAGATATAGCTAATTTGATTGTTGTTTTTAAAAGCTGCCTGGCTCTGAATTTACTTTTGAAAATACACAAAATAGAAACCCCAGAGCTGGAAGTGTATTTTTAAAAGCTTGATAGACTAAGTGCTAAACTCAGTAAATGTTTAGCAAAGACTAAATATAATCACTATATTGGCTGGAAAATCTGACCTAAATGGTTTAATGCCTGTGATGCACACACAGAAAATGGATTTCTGCTGTTCAAGGCACTAACAGATGACCTTTAGAGGAGATCTCTGGCTGGACTCACTAAATAAAATAAGTCCCTCTCCCAGGTTTGCACCCTCAGAAGGTTCTGGTACCAGTGCTGGTGGCACTTCTGCCTGCTCAGAGGACCCAGAGGCAGGAGGAGATGTCATCCTGGGAAGGTGCTTGCCAGTCAGTGCCAGTGGCTGTGAGGTTAAGGACCCTGGGATAACATGTGCTGTGGTGATGCTCTGCTGTGGGATGCTCTCCATGCTTAGCTGAGTAGAGCATCTTGAAATCTTGCTCGTTAGTCAGAAATTCCTCTCGGAAAAGAACAGGGCAGCATGGTGCAGAGATTCAGGACAGAACACCTGGCGCTGGGCAAGGGAAACCAAAGTGACCCTGTGCCAGGGTAAAATGACTGTCAGTGAGAGCAGGCAAGGGATCTGTTCCTGGGGGCTGTTTGAGGCACTTCTGAAGAGACTTGTGGCATCGTGGCTTGGTGTCACAAAGCTGCAGTTCCTGGGCAGGGGGTTTCCACATGATGGATGTCACACTGCAGCAGATTCATTCTGCCAGTGTGTGCAGGGGTTAGGGTTGAAGTTCAAGCAGTGGTGTGCCCTTGAGCAGGCTCTGCCGTGTTGGTGCTGTGCTTTCATTTGTTCTTTGCCACAGCATTGGCATCTTCTCCTGTGCTGGTGGCCCTCCTTAATTGCCTTTCAGCAGTGGTGTATAAACCCCCTTTTGTTGTGGGGAGCTGGAGGAGCCTCTCTGCTGCTCCTCTTTCACCTGTGTGTGCATTCCTGAGGAAGAGCAGCTGCTGAGCAGCCAAGGGCTGAAGCCAAGCAAAGTGCTCGCAGCAGTCCTTGGCACGTGGGGAAGGTGTTGAGCCTTGTCACAGGGAGGGCAGCTCTGGCAGCAAGGTGGGAAACAGCACAAGGAGGCTTCCCTGGTGCTCTTGGAGAGTGCTGATGGCCTGTGCAGGAAACTCTTGGCTGGATGGAACCTCTGCACGTCACACAACAGACTGCAAATGGTATTGACATGTGTGCGCTGCCAGTGTGGCTGAGTCAGGCTGCTGGCACAGGATATGGAGTTTTTTATGGGAAAGGGGAGGATTTCTGCCACTTTGCATCAAGTGTCATGAGGTTACATGGGGTTGCGTTTTTGCTGCTGGTGCTTGACACACTGTGGTTGGGTCTTGACTTCTTCAGAGTCTGTATAAAGCTCTTTTCTACAATCTCCTGGCTTATGGTTCTTACCTTTTCATTCTCTCATTTCTCCTTCCTGCCTGTGGTGATTTCTGCTCCCCTGGATGCCATCAGTCAAGGTGCAGAAGAGTGACCACCACCACTGCTGGGACCCCTGTGTCAACTACTGTCACACCCACCACCCCGGACACTGCAAGACACCCACTTGGAACCAGACATCTGGACAGGATTACTGCAAATGTAACCTCAGTGCACAGCATTGCTCTCATCCTGCGTGTGTTCCTTCTTGTTGTGACCCTCCATTTCCTTAATATTCAGGTCCACAGTGTGGCTTGTCACTTGTTTCCTCCTCAGTCACCTGGTTCTGTTTCCACAGGCCAGTGCTGAGGTACAAAATCAGTATGTGCAGCCCAGCAGACACAGATCTGGTAACTGGGACCAGAGCAGTGTGCTGGGCAGAGCCATGCACCCATCCTCTAACCCCACACCCCTGTGCCTGGTTTCATTCAGCAACAATGAGTTGCTGTGGCACAGGGAAGGGTCTCTCTGGTGTTGTGTAGGAACGTGATATAGCAACACATCCCGCTTGGCCCCGGTTCCGTACAGCTTGTTAATAGCAGGATTAGGGCTACTTCAGAATCTGTAGATGCACTTGTTGTCAGGAGTCTGTGCTGCCCCAGGCTTCTTGTCTTGTGACAGTAAGACAGGGAAGAGGAGATATTGCGCTGTGTCCAAACTGTGGGAAGCAAATATTCCTTGGGTCTTGATCCCCGGAGCTGGAAAGGAGGAGCTGCTCCAAAGCCATGAGGTGTCTGGTGACACTGTTAGTGAGAGACCCCACTGCTGCACTGCCCTGTGCATGTCCCTAACGCACTCTGTGTTTCCCCAGCTCTGGTGGCTGCCAACTTCTCGTCTCCCACCATGACGGCGCAGGGATTCCCGTGCCAGAACTCCAACACGCTACCTCGCAGCTCCCACCCCATGAGCCCCCGCACCACCATGCTGAGGAGGAGGCAGAAGAAGAAGGAGCACAAGAGCTCACGTAAGAGCAGTCTTGGGCTGGGGCTGGGTTGGGCGGGGTGTGCACGCTTGCCTTGCTGTCCTTGTTATCAGCTGTTAGCTGGGGTAGAACCGCTCATCTCAGCAGTGCCAGTGCCCCCCTCACCCTTGCTCACTGTCTCCACCACCACCAGACCAAGGTCTGTGACCCAGGGTGTTACACTGACCATGGCTGCCCTGACCTTCTGCCTCTCTCCTCCTCTCAGTGTCGCTGGCCTCCAGCACGGTGGGTCCTGGCGGGCAGATAGTCCACACAGAGACGACAGAAGTGGTCCTCAGGGGAGACCCTTTGAATGGCTTCGGACTGCAGCTCCAGGGAGGCATCTTTGCTACCGAGACTCTGTCTTCCCCGCCTCTCGTCCGTTTTATTGAGCCTGACAGCCCGGCAGAGAGGTTAGAGACCTTGCCCTTGGATGCTGATGGTGCTGCTGCTGCTGAACATTTCATGGTTTGGTTTGTTTTCTCTCCTCAGAGGCTCATTTAGATATTTACTATCATCCTTGTAATATCTCCCATTCTTCACTGGGCATGGTTTACTGTCACTGCCATTTCTGCACTCGTCGGCTGACCGCGGCCTCCCTCGCACCCCAGGTGAACGTCTTGGCACCAGGCTGCATCTGGTCTGGGAGGAGGAGGAAGGGAGCGCGTGTCTGTGTGAGAGTGCCATTCCCATTACCTTTTCTTGTTTTTTTTAAATTTCTGTTTGATAGATAAATCTTTTGTATAGGTGCAGAAAGGGGAAAGGTCTAAATAAGTGGCCCCTGCAAAATGTTTTCTGACTGATTTCATTGTAGCAGAGCCCAGCTATATAAATTTGCCTTAAAGACAAGACTTAGAACCACAGAGAGAGGGCTCTGGCTGAGGAGCAGATAGGTGCTGCAGTTAATCCGTCCTGCTTTTGGCTCTGTAGTGCTGGGAAAAGTGCAGAAGGGAGGAGCAGCATTAACTGCTCTGTGTCACCCCTGAGGACACTGGGAGCAGTGACTCCTCCGGTGGTGGAGCCTCAGCCCTGGAGTTCAGCTGCTCCCAATACCCTTGCTGGTTGGATTCAGAGTCTGTGCACTACAATGTAGGTGACTTCTGGCAAGGCTTTGGTTACTAAACAGGTCAAGTCCTAGCATGGCTTGATCTCTTGAGGGGTGAAAATGAGATCTGGTTTTGTTAGGCTGGCACTTAATGCCCCTGTGCTCATTTCTCTTCCCACCTGTGATGACCACTGTGGTTCGTCCTGCCTATGGGTGCCAGAGGTGCAGCAATGGGGCAGTACCCAGTGCCTGCTGCAGACCCTTTCTCGGGAGAAGTCTGATGGCCCCCTCAGGATGTGCTGAAAGTTTGGTGTCTCTAAGCCAGGCCAGAAAAACATCACATGGAGGAGTTGTAGACTCGTGTGGCAGGGAAAGTGTCTGCAAAACAAAACGCAAGTCCTTGCTGTGCAGACTTGTGTCGTAGCCTCTCCAGTGAGCCAATGCAGAGACAAGGTGGAACAGGAGTGCCTGCTGCTTGTGTCTGTGGGAGGACAGGGACAAGGGGCTGGCGCAGGAAAAAGAGCTGCCTAGATGCAGGTTAGGAGAGATTTCAAAAGCCTGTCATGCCTTTTGTTTGTTTGTTTGTTTCCAAACATAGTTTGAAAATTAAGGTGATGGTGTTACTGTTGTTTTTATCCTCTATTGCAGGCGAACTTGGCTCGCATTGCAAAGCACCAAACTTCTTTTATAAATCAGGCAGCAACAAAGCCTGCTGTCCCCGGGGACAAGGGAGATGTGCTGAAATCCTCCTGGCTTTGCTTTGTCCTCTTGCCAAGCCTGGAGGAAAAGCAGCGACTGGCACTGCAGCCTTGCCTGGCTCTGATGTGTCACACAGGCTGCTCGCCCTCGCGCTGCCCACCCGGCAGCATTCACGCTCTCCTGGCTGCCGCTTTCTGGAGACTGGGAGCAATCCTCTCTGCATTTGCAGCCTGGATTTGATTTGGGGATTAAATCTCTGCTGTGTATTTCGTTCTTTCCTAAACCATACTGCTCTTCTAGCTGGCAGGAAAATGCTGTCTTTCCTCCCCATCTTGAAGCGGTAAGTGCACTGGGTTTGCAGTGAAGTGAAAAAGGCAGTTTCCTATTTTCATTTCACTTTTTGTTTCTTGCTATTTCACAGAGCTCTTTGCTCCATCACTCAAGATACCTTATTCCCTGCTCTTCAGAGGTCTGCTGTAGCTGCAGCCCAGTACATTAGGGCCCTTTTCATCCCCTTTATCAGGCTGGGCTCCCAGCTGAGGCTGGGCTGTGCCCTTCCTTGTGCTGCAGTTTTTGCTCTTTGTCAAAAAGATGAGCTGTGGGGATACAGGGATCAGGCTTAGCAGCCTGGATCTGACCTGGATATTCACACACTCTGCAAAACCTGTGGATCAGAAGCTGCTGCTGTACAAGCACTTGATCCACAGTGGCATTGTCCATCTGGGTTGCTGTGGAGGAGCTGCCTCTGGGGTGCCCAGCAAGTGCAAGTACTACCAGGGAGGAGCAGGGCATCACCCTCTTTTCAGAGAGGTTGGGCTGCCTCACATTTGTTGTCTGCTTTGTGCTAGCTTGTGGCAGGTGGTTTGATGCAAAAATTTTCACCTGTCTGACTTGTGATTTGTTTCACTGCAAATAGCCTCTAATAGACCTCCCTCCCCACCTGTTGTTTTGTTTCCAGGGTGAATGATGAAGCTTTTGGGTTCTGAATGAGACTGTGATTCAGCCCCAGTTATCAGCAGGGAGGGTGGAAGGGGAAGAAGCCTGACATCCCCTCTTGGCTGCCTTGAAGCACACAGCTTTTGTGTCCTTCCTCCCCCAGCTGTCATTGGCAGCAGAGGGAGAGTATCTGACTTCTCCATCCTGGTATCCAAAATCAATGCTTCCTGCTGAGCTACATGTTTTCTAGCTCTGCTCTGACACAGTTGTTTGATCATTGTGTTTCTGGCTTTTGGGTATGAATAGTTTGCAAAAGCGAAGTTTAGCAGCTGGCTGAAGCTGTCAGCAGAGCTTTGATCCACTGGGGGCTGAGACCCACCCCCCGATGGGCACACACGCACAGATGTGCACACACACACACACAGATGTGCACACACACAGAGATGTGCACACGCACACAGATGTGCACACGCACATACACAGATGTGCACACACACAGATGTGCACACACAAACACACAGATGTGCACGTCTGACCTGTGCAGGCCAGCTCAGGGGCATGTAAGGGCACAAGGAATGAGTTTCTGCATCCAGCAGTGTGGCCATGGGCACCACTGCTCCCCCTACAGCTGGAATGACCATGCAGATGTGGATGATGCTGAGTGAGCTCTTCAGTGCATATCCTGCCCAAGGCTTGAATATGTGCAGCTTTGTATCAAGCAAGACACCTCCGCTGCTCTGTTGCTGTCTTTAAACGCAAGGAATGAGTCATGGTGAAATGCAAATCTGTTCTACCCCAGGGAGATATTCCCATCATGGACTCCAACACATCCATAGCGCTGTCTTTCACTCCAGGAGATGCCTGTACTCTTGTTCTTACTGTTTTGTAGACACTTCTGCTCCCACAGTCTCAAAGCTGATGTAGGTGCTGATGTTAGACTGAGCATCTCTGAGACAAATGTCTTCTCTTTGGAAAAACTGTCAGAAGATTCTTGTAGGATCCCATGGCAGAGCCAAGGAGAGCTCTGCAAGACCCTTGGCTCCCCAGGCTCTGCTCCCAGTGCCAGGGCACATAACAGCTGGAAATGGCCGTCTCTGGAATGATTCTGAAGGGTTAATATGGCACTTCAGGCCTCCTTTTAATTGTAGAGGAAGCCAGAAGGTTGTGGCTTCACTCTACAAACTTTTACAAACCTGCAAGATCAGGGCTTAAACAGCTGTGATTGACTGAGGCTAATAATAAAAGGAATAAAATACCTCTGATCTAACAGAGCTGTTGGCTGTAAAACACTCAGGCAAATCTACCCTGAGTGAAGAAACGTGAGAAATGGCTGTTTTGTTTTGGGAGAAGGCAGTTCTGGGGGGAAAGGTGGCAAAGGTTTGCTTTGATGCCGTGTAAAAGTATCCTGTGAGCTCCCAGCCCTTGCAGCTGAAACACTGCTGCCAAAATTGTTTGTGTCCCTGAGTGACCTTGAGATGACAGTGATGTCTGAGGGCTGCAGCTGTTGGTCCCTCCTTTGAAAAAGGTGCGCTGGGGCCATAGCGAGAGAGCTCTTGGTGGCAGAGAAGTCATCTCGGTTGTACTCTGTGCCATCTTCGTATTTATAAGCTGATATTTTTAAGTGCATCTATTGGCTGCATAGCCACAAGTCCAGTAAAGGACTGTAATTAAACTTGATGTAATTTATTCGCAAGGGTAGGTTCATTTATACATCATGGAGTTGTCTGTCCTAATCCAAGTCTCCTTGAACAAACAGCTCTGAATTTGCATCTCATAAAATAGCCAGCATTTTCCCATGTATGGCATGAACTCAGGCAGAAGTGTGAATATTTTGCAAGTTTAATACCTTCCTACCAGTAATGTAACTTCCCTAGGCTCTCTCCAAACTTATTCATATCTCAGCTTTTGATGGGCCACTGGCACAAACTGTTGTGCTTGTTCATTTTTCTTGAATTCAGATGCGTGTACTTTTTCTTGATAACCGGCCTTTCATATACATCCTGTTGTTTGAAGGGGAATAATACAGCCAAGTGTCCGTTGCCTTTGATGCCTTTGTGTGCCTGGAAAATGTGGTGTTGTGTGTTCTTACAACTGTATTGGGTGTGAGTGATGAAGAGTGACTGGAAGGTTTAGTAAAAAACAAGCTGTTTTCTGTGAAGAATCTGAAAGAAAGGGGAAGGCAAAGCTGTGTTTGATCATTAAAAAGGAGGGGAATAAAGATTCTCTGGAGGAGGCTCAAAACAGGATGATTGATGTTTTCTGGAAAACCTTTGTGGTAAAATAGCTCCACATTTTGAGGGGAACTTTAGACTTGATGCCATAACCTTCAACCTCTTTTGGAGACTGCTCTGTAGCTTACGTTAATGATGGGTGAAGAATGGTTTCCCAAGCTCTGCTCAAGCAGAGCCAGGCGATAAGTGGAAAGTCTATAAAGATGTGGTTAAAGTGAACAACTGATAGAGGAGAAGGAAGATGAGCAATTTCCCGTGGTTACAAGGGAGAACTGTGGTCTTGATTTTGTAGAGCCGTGGGCCAGCTCAGGTGGGAGCTGACTGAGATAATGTGGGAGATAACTTGGAGGATCATCTTGCTGGTGTTGCAGTATATGTATAAAAAAAAAGGGAGTGTGGGTGGATACTGAATGTAGGAATGTGTGAAAAACACCTTGCTTATGATTACAGGTGGTCCCAAGAGACAAACTGCGCTGTTGCAGTAGCTCTTCAACATAGCCTTGCCATCATGTTCTTCTTCCAAAGTAAAAATCCTGCTGATCTCTGTTTGTGGAGGAAGTGGGTCTAAACCAAAAGCCCCAGAGGGTCAGTTGTAGTTATACTGTCAGGCTATCACACTGGAATAATATTGGCCTTTCAAGGCAGTTAAACAGTATCGCTGTACATTTGGCTTCCAGAAATGCAATTAGAAGGGAGAAATGATTATCCAATTTGCTGAGACATTTCGGTGAGTTTATTGGATTGTAGCTGCAGTATTTGCTGTGTACTAAGCAGAGGAATCTGGGCAATTTTCAGTGCCATTAGTTTGTGTTCCAGAGGGTGCAGGTGCATGGGAAGAGACGTTTGTGGTTAGATAGGAAAGGAAGTCACCTTCCCTTGTGTTTATCATTCTCATCTCTCAGCCATGGTGTTGACTTTTAGAATGGTGATGTTTACAACTTTCTTTCCCTTTGGTTGTTGCAAAAACTGTAACTAGAAATGGTTATTTAAGAGCAAAATATGTTTGAAGTTTAGAAACCCACAAAGGTTTGCTTCCTTGTGCCCTTCCGGGGACACTGGGGTGGGCACTGCCAAACGAGTTATTTTCTCTTTGGGGCCACTTGTTTGCAGAATTTGTCACTCTTTGTGTGTCTTGTAACAGATTTGCCTGGCAAAAGTAACTCATGGCTGGTTGTGGGGTTGTTTTTTGTCTCCTTTCCTCTTTTTCCTTGCCTCCTTGTTCCCATTCCCTGTTTTCCCCCTGTGAACTGCAGGTGTGGGCTGCTGCAGGTTGGGGACAGAGTCCTTTCCATCAACGGCATCGCGACGGAGGACGGGACCATGGAGGAGGCCAACCAGCTCCTGCGGGACGCGGCGCTCACCAACAAAGTGGTGCTCGAGATCGAGTTTGATGTCGCAGGTACGTTCCCGAAGGAATTGCTGCTCCTCTCTACCCGCAGGGCTCTGCCAGTGCCGTTGCTCACCTGTAGGAGGGAGTGTATTCAAAGAGGGAAGAGTGAGAAGCCTCATTTCTCGATGTTCTCAAATGTGCACTGAGGTGGAGGGTTCTTCTGATCCTGTCATAAATGTTTTGTGCTCATTGCTTGGCTGAGATAAGCCTGAGGAGTAGATGAAGAGGACACACTTTAAATATTTGCCCATTAATAGGAATAATATTTATATTCATTTATGGCCTTAAAGCCAGGAGGGAGCCAAAGCTACAGGCTAGGGGTAAAGTGCAGCTTTGTATTAAAAAAGAAATATTTTTTTCCTTTGACATTGACAGAGCTGCTTCAATCTTGAAATACAGTGTGATGTGAACACTTCACTTGATGTTCAGAGCATGTATTTTTAATGAGAATCCAAATTTCAACCTGAAGTCCACAGGGCCTCAGATAACCTTATTTGAACCAATAAAGCAGTGCTCTATGGGCTTGTTTTCTTGGCTCCAAAGAAACCATCCATGCAACTGAAAACTCTATTTTTTCTCCTTTTTTTTCCTTTTTGTCTGTTTTTGGCTTTGTAGAGTCTGTCATACCCAGCAGCGGTACTTTCCACGTTAAATTGCCCAAGAAAAGAGGTGTAGAGCTTGGAATTACAATCAGCTGTAAGTATTGCTCAGACTTGCAGTAGCAGTTGCAAGAGCCTCTGTTTTCCACACAGGCACTGCAGAGGGCTCAACAGAGAGATACGATCATGTGGGGTTTCCGTAGCACTCCAGTGCTCCTGATTTATCCCACACTGAATCAGATGTGTGGTTCCTGCCTCTATGAGCTGGCAGCCACAGAGAAAAACAGCTGCATGAAGGGTTGGGGTAGAGGATGTGTCTCAACTGATCACTTGATCTGTGGTGCAGAGTAGTATTATATTATATTATATTATCAGTAATATTATTTTTATTTCCTTGCTCATACTGGTATTATGTTCTTTCTAAAAAGAATTGCTTGGGTCTGGTGGGATCTTTGCAAAAAGAGGTGGAGGGAGGAGAGCAAGTGAGGGATGAACCCCACAGCTTGAAGGGTAAAGAGGGGAAACTGCCAAGAGGAGGAGCATGAAGAGGGTGGTGGATCTTAAAGCATGGGGAAGGCACTTTAAATTCCAGGGTTTGCCAGGAATTGTTTCATTGACTAACTGAAGCCATGCAGAAGGAGAGCTGTGTGCCAGGACTTGGTGTGCACATAGAGAAAAGGACATAAACCCTTTTTCTTCTTTTCTCTCTCCTCTGCTCACTCTTGATTAATTACCTTTGTTTCTCTTCTGAGCATAGTTTTTCATTTAAAGATCGTTTGGCCTCTTTGGAGAGGATGCTGTAGGGGGGTGATACAGGCAGATCCATCCCAAATTTTTGGCTAACTTGGGGTCTTGTTAAGCCTTGTGTCAGTGAATTTTCCCTTTATGGCAAGCGCATGCAGGTGTCTGATCACTCATCCCTCTTTCCACTCATCCATTCATCCCACTTTACTTCTGGGTAAAGTGAGTTGAATCTTCTCAGGTTTGCCATGCCCAGAGGCTGCCACCACCTCTGATCTGAAACAGAGCAGCTTGTGGGACTGCAGTAATGGCATCTCCTGTCTAAGCCCTGAGGAGCACGGACCCAGCTGTGTCTGGGGAATGGAGTTGCAAGGGACACTTGAAAACTAGCTTTCATTAAAGGAGATAAGCTATGGTAATTACCTCTTGACATTTACAGCATTAGTTAGGGAGTTAATTGGAGGTGTTGTGGTCTGAGTGGGGTGATTCTCAGGAGTGACTGGAACACTGACAGGATGATGCCTTTGCACCTTGTGATATTCCTTCTCCCTCTTCTCAACTTTCCCTATTTGTGCCATGAGGACAATCCTGAGAAATAACAGCACAGTATTTAACATTTGGCTCGGCAGCAATTACTGTCTGAAGACATCAAAGTGCTTTCTGAAAGCAGCAGGGTGTCTGAAATGGCATTTCAGTGATGGGGAGCCGTGCACAGCCTGTGCGAGATTCCAACCTGCAGCCGTGCCACTGCCTTGGCATTCCAGCCTCAGGGAGCAACCCAGGATAATGGATCTGGTAGCAAAAAACTGCCTCGACCGAGGCCCTGTTAAATTTCAGAGTTTAGTTTGTGTCTGGGGCTGGAGAGTGAAATGAACCTGGGAGGTGCTGGCAAGAATATAAGTTTTTATTTGTGAAGTCTCATTTGAATGGGATCTGCTTCAGATGTGAATTTACACTTCAAAAGTATTTTTATGTTGGTAAGGTTTTAATTTCAAATTGGTTAAAAAAAGTGATTTGCACACTTTTTGAAAATCACTGCTAATAGAAAGAAACTGACCCCTGGATTTTAAATAGATGTCCATTATCCAACTACAAAGAAGTTTTTTTACACTATAATTGATTTGATATTTTTGATTGCTGAACGTGTTTGTAGGACATTGTTTAAGTAATGCACATGCATAAGCTTAAAATGTATTGCAGTCCTTTACTGAGTCAAAGCCAAGAAAATATTTACAAATGGAGAAAAAGACAGGCACCCAGAAAATGTGGTGGCAAGGATGAAATTCAAGCTGAATCCTAATTCTGTTTTCATATATTAGTCTGTATAAGCCTATGTCCACATGATCCTTAGCAAATTAGATCATCATTTTGTCACTTTGCTTCTGACTAGGCAGATAAATATACCAGTTTCAAACATTAAAACCAAAGCAAGCAGCCTTATGTTAAGTACTTCCTGCAGAAACATGATGTGCATGCAGGAGAGGTAAAAATAACCCTTCTTTGTTTTGCTCAGTTCCTTTCCTCTCAGTTCTGCTGACTTGAGTGCTTGTGTAGATCTAGAAACAGCTTTTACAGCTTTCCTTCTGATATGGGAAAGTATATAACTGCTGTTTTAAAGGAGAGGACTTGGTTTACTGGCCTCTTGCATTGGATTCCTGTTCCCTACTCTGTGAAACTGGAGCAGCTTAGATAGATGACAAGGAGAAGGGGTCAGTAGAAAGCCCCCTGCACTGTTGTGCCCACAGAATTGGGTTTATTCATGAGCATTATGGTCTAGCTACACTGCAGATGTAAGATGAGTTGCTTTCATTGAATTTTACCTCTTAGCTTCAGCTGGCTCCTCTGTAGTTAATTCCTCTGCCTAGGAAGGTTTGCCTCTGCCTTCTTAAATGGGCAGAAAGTGTTACGACCTCATCAGAGGAGCAGTACAGAAATAAATGTGATCAAGTTCTTGCTGTGCTGTGGCTCTCAGAGTTAATTGGGAGATGGACTAAGTTAAGGTGGGGGGAGAGCAGGATTCTTGATGGATGTGTTGGAAGAATTCATGTAATGGAGCTGGCTGCAGGAGGAACCATAAATCTGCTGGAATTGCTGATAAAAGGGGTGTAACCCCAGGAGATTTGTGTATGAAGGGGGCAGACCCTGCTGGTTCTGGGATGATCATACAGGGAGGGCCTGTACTTGCTCCTGGTGAGGGGCAGATGTTTGCTGAGGGCATTTAATCTTCTCAGAGATCTCAGGGTTTTCCAGAAAGAGAAGGCTTGGGCTGGCTGAGTCTCCAGCTGTGGTCTGAGAGCACGGGTGGGTTCTTCCCCCTGCTCAAACACAGTGTGGCAAAGGGACACAGCAAATCAAGATGCATGATGGAAATACGTGCATATAGCACTATTTCTCTTTCCATTCCCCAAAGGAAGAGTACAAAATCCAAGGGGTGAGTGTCTCTGTGACAGTACTTTGTACTCTTGAGGGACCTCTGTGCCCTCAAGCCTCATTTCATTCTCCTTCATGTGCTAAATGAAGAGCACTGAAATGCTGCTTCATGCACTTTGACCCGGGGTGAAGGAACATGAAGCCAGCTAAACTCTCATTTTCTCCATGCTGCACTGCCTCAGCTTCTGTCCCAGAGAGGAGGGCATTTGCTTGTGGAACAGCTGCTCTGGCTGCTTTCTGCTCCAAGAGCTCTGGAGCTCACTTGTTTGCAGCGACCTCTGAGGTTCTGAATGGTGCAGAGTTTTGCCACAGGGATGTGAAGATTTGACTCTTGTTAGCCTAAACTACCCATCTCCATTAGCAGAACACATGCCTCAAATGCTCTGATCTTGCTGGCTGCATCCAATTCTAATGATGCAGTTATGCCTTTGTAGGTTTTCTGTAAATCTCTTACAAATTAAAATCTCCAGCAGCGAGAAGCTAATAGTCACGTATTCTTGTACGTTCAATACCTCACCTCTTAAAATAAGATATGGATTTGTTATTACCCTCTGGAAAATGACAGTTGATTACACGAAAGATTGCCTTTTGTGTTGAGAAGCTTTGTTTTTTTTCTGTCTCAAATATCCTCTTCAAGGGCTGGTTGTGACATTCACTGTAGGGTAGAGGTGTGTTGATGTTGCTGTTTAAAGAGATACTGAAATTGCCATTAATTTTAGATATGCATTAATGCTTTATATAGCATGTTTATCAAATTACCTTTATATATCTTAACAAATCAGTTCCTGTGCCCTTGGTGTGAAGTACTGCAGATAAGGAGTAGGCAGTATATCTGCTTGCAGGTGATAAAACCGGAATTTGGGTAGATAGATAACTTCGATTAAGTCGCTTAAGCAGTGTAATCACTGTCCTAGTGAGAAGATGGATCTGTGAGCTGAGCAAATCTAGTTTTGCTGGCTCTGGATTAGCCTATGCCCTGCCACCAGCCTGACCGAGTGTGTGTGCAGGTGGGGTGAGCCCAGCAGCCTCCTGTCCTACCCCCTCGCTCACACTGCAGCTGATTCACTCTGGTGCTTTTATCCTAGTGGGATGTCCTGATCTGGTTTTGCTACCTGGAGACTGTGTGAGCAAAAAGGATCTGTGACGAGGCAGATATCCTGCTGGAGGCACTGATAATTTATGCACCTGCTGCTAAACTTAATGAATGATAGAGGAAAAAGTTGAGTACTGAGGACTTGATTTTCACTGCTGCTTTTTGTAATCAGTTCTGAGTCACCTTTTTTCCTCTTCTCATTCCTTTGCTATTCTGGGATTATTTGGTTTCTGATTTTGTTATTTCCAATTTAAAAATGCTTTGTATTTAAATGCATTCTTACAATTTCTTTAATTACATATTGGCAGTGTTGCTTTGGCTTGGTCAATAATGAAGGGCATTTTTAACAGGTTGATGCCTGTGAAATATATGCTGGTGCTCCTTGGAGGGGAATAATTTACCAGTCCAAGTCATTGTGCATTCTATTAAAAACACAAACCGGACATGTGTTCTGGCCGTGTCATCCATCACAGCGTAAACACCAAGCGAGCCACAATCCCAGCAGAGAGACTGAAAGCAATTTATAAAAAGTAAATAACAGTATTGATCAATTCACCTTTTTATCACTGCCCTGTCACCACTGCCAAGCAGTGTTTTCTTTTTGAGTTTCTCCCCCACCACATGCTTCTACCTTCACCAGCTGTTGATTTATGGAGCCTTCTCTGGGCCACTGGAGCAGATCTAAGCTATCTTTTGTACTGGTGGACCCACCAAAAATACAAATGTGTCTGAAAAAGAATCTGTTTCCACGTGAGTGTTTTGCCTTGGCAGATGAGGCCACAGCCTGCTGAGAGTGAGCCTGGGTTTCTGCACACCCACTCCTGCCTCCATCTCTTCCCTTGACTTCCTTTGCTGCCATCGCCATTTCACACACAGGAAAGCAAAATCCAGAGGCAAGGCTGGGTGTCCAAACCGTGCCTTCCTGCAGCAGAGTTACCAAGACAATGTCCTTTGAAGAGAAATAACCACATTAAGAGCAGAAATGGATGGATAAGGAGGCTTTACTCATCTGTGCAAATGTCTTAATGCCAAAGACCATAGCCCTAATAATAATGTAATTTAAGTTGGTGCTGTTTTAATTGCAGGCAAGTTGGAAATTGTCTGTGCAAAATCTCACCAGGGATCTATGTATCTAATGGCTCTGACCTCGAGTGAGCCACCCCTTTAGTGAAATTGCAGCTCTCTCACCTTCAGACAGGCAGCTGTTGCACAGAGGAACATTGTCACCCTCCATGAATGGCCCAGGAAGGTTAAAAATGTGGTTTCCAGGGGTGGTCGGGGCAACCTGATCCCAGCAGACAGGCAGGAAGCCCATCTGGACACTCTGCTGGGGTGCCAGGAAGGGCTTTGGGATGCCAAAGGTTAATTAGTGGAGTCAGTAACTACAGGTTTTTAGAATGAACAGCAAGTCAGTGTTCTGTGCTGTGAGATTTCATTATCTTAACCTTGTATCTTATGCCTCCTGAGAGAGCATGGTTATTCATTAAGTCTCTCTAACTTACCCTTCAGATTTGATGGTTTTATAAAGCCTTTGCATTTTACATTAAGTAATTATATAATGTGATGATCCCCCATCCCTGGAAGTGTTCAAGGACAGGTTGGATGGGGCTTTAAGCAACCTGGTCCAGTGTTGCTAGTGAAGGTGTCCCAGCCCATGGCAGGAAAGTGTCCCTGTTCCATGAGTGGAGCTAGATGATCTTTAATGTCCCTTCCAACCCAAACTGTTCTATGATGATTCTGTGATGAATATATAAAACGAGGGCTGCCATTTATTAAAGTGTGAGTTCTGTTGGCAGGGACAGTTGTATGCATTTGTACAGTACTCTTCCATTTAACTCAGATGTCAAGAAAATCTGTTTTGATAGCAAAACTTAAAAAAAAACTCTGCGAACAAAACCCAGAATGATTTTTCCTTAAAACTTGCATTGTTCTCTACTGGCTAAAGCACTTGGTTTGTTACCCTTGCTCCTGGCATGGGTAGCTTGTGCTGTGTTCAGTGCAAGGACAAGGTCTCATTCTATGCTCAGAGTCTGACTGTGTGCAGGATCCCCCCACATGTCCCAGGGCTTGCGAGGCAGACGCTGAGATAAACATAAATTCTGCAGAGCTCGAGGCATGTTGTTGTCTGTATTTACTTGCTTTTTTTTTCCTGCCTCTTTGCTCTTTTGAGTGTTCATGGTCTCCGGACACGTCATTCCAGCTGTGACTTGGTCAGGTTAGAGATGGCCATCCCCAGCCCACCACCAGGACAGGTTAGCATCCTCCCTAACCCCTTTCTGTCACACTGCCTCTGCTTTGAAACTAGTAAACAAACCTTGCAGTGAAAAGTATTTTTGCTAACCTGGATCGTTTTGACAGAACCAGGCTAGGGAGTGATTAAACATGCAGCAATGCCACCAGGGCTCAGG
Organism: Acanthiza pusilla; assembly: GCA_036630365.1. Lineage (NCBI taxonomy): Eukaryota > Metazoa > Chordata > Aves > Passeriformes > Acanthizidae > Acanthiza > Acanthiza pusilla. Next base: position 9,832,029 of record JAXCHO010000001.1, read on the forward strand.
GTGTGCTCACAGGGTGTCCCCTCAGTGCTGCTCAGACACCACTCTGCACACCTCTGTCAGCAGCAAATGCCTGTCTGATACTGAAAAGGAGAGCAACAGTAATAATTACCACGGTGATACATCTTAGTCCCTGTGCTGTTAGTCCATTGTGTGTGGCCTTCTCAGTCAGCGTGGGATTTCTGCATTGATTTTCCTGCACTCCAGCCTTATTCCCACCGCTCAGCTCTGCCCAATGTGTGTTGCCCTATCTGCAGTCTGGTCCATGCTGTGGACAGGTTGAATAGAGGCACAAGCCCTCCAGGAATCTCCACAACACATCCTCATCCCTTAGATCTGCAGACAGAAGCACAACATGAGTGTCCAGTCCGAAATTGTCTGGTCCCAGGCTCCAGTAAGGCATGGGGAAAAGAATTCCTCCAGGCTCTGTACCATTCAGCAGTCGCATTGCTGTGACTATTATAAAATCAGTCACGGTCTGCTCTTTGCTGTCTGACCTCACTTTGATACTCAGCCCTGCCATCACTGAGATTGGCTGTCTTTTTGCTCTCTTTGGTACAGAAGGTTTAGTTATTTCTGGGAGAGGATATCCTTAAAGGTGTTGGGTTAGACATATGTTTTTAAATCTCATAAATGAATGTAAACAACAGAAAAATCTAGAGCAGAGGGGTTGGTAAACACTTATTCTGTCTGACTTTTTGGGTGCTCTCTATCTGCTGTTCAGGCAGGTGGATCTCTGTGTGCTTGGTGCCACGTGCTTCACAGATATTTTAATCTCTGCCCTGCACCTGATATGTTCAGAGGCTGTGAGGTTCTTCCTTCCCACACAGTTTTGTGAGAAGCTGAGAAGCTCTGTCGGCTTTAAATGAGGCAGTGCAATTCCCATGGCAAGGCAGGAGGGAAGGGTGCAGGGCGGAAAGGATGCTCTTGGCATATGTTTGGTGTGTGGATGACAAAGAGGTCAGGAGGCGTTTGAGTTATAAATCTCTCTTGGGTATCTCAGGAGAGCAGCAGGTCTTGCAGGCAAGTTTGAAAATGTAAATGCTCCCAGAGATGCGTACTCGCATCTCGTGGGCTGAAAAAGTTATCAGGGTCGGCCAGGAGTTAAGAGTTGGAAACCACCCACCCCTTCCAGCTCCAGCACGGACCAGCCCTGATTCATCTGGGGGTATGATAAAGCGGCCTAGAGAGCTGAACCAGCTGGAAAACTGTGCTTTATCTGCTTTTTCCCTGGGTTATTTTCCACCTGGAAAATTTCCCAGCCCACTTTACTTGAGGAGCACAGAAATGCTTGTATGAAACACGGGGCTGAGCTGGGTGCTCTCCAGGCAGCAGTGCTAATTCTGACTGCAGCCACGGCCATTGGCTCCCTTGTCTCTTGTGTGAGGGGTGGTGAGTGGGTGTTTGACAGCGCTGGGGCTGGCACGGCCACCTCTTGCTGCTGGACACCTCTTGCTGCTGGACACCACATGTCCTCCACTGCAGAAGGAGTCCAAAGGACACTGACCTGGGCAAAGGGCAACTGACAAACTTTGCAGGAATTTTTTAAAAAATTCTTTTTGGTTGGTTTTTTTTTTGTTTGTTTTTTAAAGTTTTTTTTTGTTTGTTTTGTTTTGTTTTGTTTTTATGGGTTGTTTTTATTTCTTTTCTTTCTGGAATGACTTCCAGAGTTCAACTGTGAAGCATCATTTTGTGAAGGGAGTATAAAATCCTTTCCTTATGGCTGCTTCTCCTCATTAACCCATCCCTGTCCTGGACAGCAATCTCAACACTAAGCTTTGTACTATGTGTCTCTTTTGCAGCTGCAAGCAGAAAGCTTGGGGATCCTTTGATAATTTCTGACATCAAGAAGGGGAGTGTAGCACACAGGTGAGTGCAGCATTTCCCATCTGTCAAACCCACTGCAAAATGTCCACCTGTCATCGTTAGAATGTCTACCAGAGAAGCAGAATGGAGCCCAAGCCATAGCACCTGGGTCTGGATTTTGCTAGAATCCAAGGAGATCTCAGCACTAGAGGTTTGTCTTAGACCACAGCAGGGTTTGCAATAAAAGCTGTCTGTATTGAAGCAAGTAGAGTTGAGGTAATGGAGAAGGTGGCCAGGGCACTGGTTTAGGTGCCTGCTGACTCTCTAGGAGATTGATATTTAGCATTTAAGAGCATGTGGTGAAGGGCTTCATATATCCCAGGAGGTGCTATGGCTCATCAGGTAGTTTGCCATGTCTTAGCTCCTGCTCTGGTGAGCAGAGTGAGTGAATTGTGGGCACTGGTGGAGAACTGTGCAAATAACTCAGCATTTATTGACTTCACCTCTGATCCCAACACCTCATAGCAAGGCTTTCAGAGGAATTTAGTGTGGCTGCATGGCTCATTTTATGAGTGCTCACACAGGAGATTCCATAAGGGATAGAATATCTGTCAGTTAAACATCAGGCATTTTCAGGGTTGTAGGTTACCCAGGATATTTATCTAATTTTCCTGGCTGGTTCTGTGTGGATTCATGATCTGCACAAACTTCCTCTCTTAGAATTAAAGGTGTCCCAGACTCAGCTCATGGTTGTTTTCCAGAAAAGATCAAGGACAGTAAAAAGTTAATATTGTCATTTCCACCGCAGAACTGAATGTGTTGTGGAATCTGAATGGCCAATACAAATATACTCTCAGTTTTCTTTTCCTCTCCATGTAGAACTGGCACCTTGGAGCCGGGAGACAAGCTGTTAGCCATTGATAACATCCGACTCGACAATTGCTCAATGGAGGATGCTGTGCAGATTTTAAGGCAGTGTGAAGACCTGGTCAAATTGAAGATTAGGAAGGATGAAGATAACTCTGGTACAGAAATCCTGATGCAAACTGGTGCCTGTCCACTGTAATGACATTTCCCAATAGGTAGCACAAACTAACAAAGATAAGGGCTGCTGCTGTCCGGTCACCACTTTCCAATTGATTATAGTCTATTTTTGTTATTTTGCCCTTAAGTGATGTCTGGAAGGTTAAAATCCTATTTGGTATGAGTGTGGCTGAAGACTTCTGACTTTTGCTTCTAAATGCTGCAAGTCTTTCCTATGACTACTTTTATCTGGGAAATAAAAAGAATTCAGCATTCCTGTTTTCTCTTTCAGACGAGCAGGAGACAACTGGTGCTATTATCTACACGGTGGAGCTGAAGCGATACGGGGGCCCTTTGGGAATAACCATCTCCGGGACAGAGGAACCTTTTGATCCCATCGTCATTTCGGGCTTGACTAAACGAGGACTGGCAGAGAGGTGAGGTTTGGGGGCAGAGCAGTTGAATTGATTTGAGAAGGGGTCTTGAACCATACCAAGTTTCCGCTGCTGTCAGAAACTCTTCTTTGGTGTCTTAGTCTGCTAAGAAGGAAAGGTGTTCTGAAGGTACCAAGTGCCATGAAGCAAGGTGGTAGGGGCTGTGCTGCTGGGCAGTGAGAGAGGCACTTCAGGAAAAGCCAGATCCAGTGAGTCAGGTGAATTCTGCAGGCAGGAACACATATTTATCTGTCCCTCTTCCACAAGGGTGCTTCATGGTCTGGGCTTTGTCATGCACACCTTGTGTCAGGAGAGTGCCCAGCCTGCCTACGAAACCACCATAGACTCTGTCCAGAACTCCCCTGTTGCTAAATTTGCTTATGGCCATTGCAGTGGTGTGTCCTGCTGAAACCAGAGACCTCAGGTGTCTTCTGACCTGTCCTTGCTGTTTGCTCAGTGTGTTACATGAGAGGTATCTCAGTGCAGGGCTGGTGTGCCCAAGCATCAGGCGTTTATACTGAATAAACGTAGGAGCAGATTTACCTTCAACCACCAGGGAGGTTGACTGTGTGCCTGGGTCTGAATATATGTGGATGTGTGGGATTTAAAGGATGAGGACATTCCTGAGAGTATAATGTGGAACTGAGTCATACACTCTATCTTAATTAATCTTTCTATACGGGAGCTGTGACTTGTAAATAGATCATTTCAGCAGCCCTGACTCATGCTTCTCTAAGGGTCTCTTACTTTGTGCTGCCTGACAGGCAGAGCAGCAACAAAAAAACCCCTGAACAAACAGGTGTAAAGTGCAAGACCTTGGGGATGTTTGACAGCAGATCTGGCCTTTTGGTTCTTTCTGTTTCAAGGCCTCACTCCCTCTTAGATGGACTGTGAAACAGCTCCGTGTCCTTTTCTGCATTGGACTCCCAGACCTCTCAGCACGCTGCTGTGTGTCTCCATTGCTTCCCTTCGGTGCAGAATGCAGATTGTCTGTGTCCCCTGGGAAGGAACGGGGATGGACTTAGTCGTTAGTGATTCTTCTCTTTGGGGATTTTATATCACTGCCTGCCACTGTAGGATTCAGTCTTTTTCCCTATAAAATAATAGCCACAGAGTATCCAAGACTTTTCTGCATAGCACTTCTGTACTGTACGTGCAGCCCAGCATCAGAGAGGTTAAGGACAACCAGTTCAAATGCTGTCAGGTGTCAGAAGACAGTCCTGTACCTTTGTTGATCTCAGTTCCCTTTGCAATTCCGTGGCTGTGCCTCCTCTGAACTCGGATGCACATCGGTGGCTGCTCTGTGGAGAAACACAGTGCAGGCGAGTGCTGCAGTACTACTGAATTTTGATCAGGAGCAAGCAGGCAGTGAGGAATGAAAAGCCTTGTGAGAAGAGTGATGGAGCTGTTCAGCACGTTCACTGTGCCTGAGTAGCAAATAACAGCATGGGGACGGAGCAGTGCAGGGATGTCTCTGGGTAACCTTGGCTCCCTGCAGGGAGGGCGAGGAGCGCTGGGATGAAGGCTGCCTGCAGGAAAGGTGCATTTTTTGTCCTGTGAATGAGAGAAGGGGGTGACTTGCCCTTGTCAAGGGAAGAGGGGTGCTCCTAGTGTTATCCTGAATTGTCCCTTTCCTGACGTCACTACCTTTATCTGTTCCGCAGATGCCCTTAGCCAGGCTCTGACTGAAGGACAGGGATTTAAATCCAAACCCGTGCTGGCTCTTGCTGGAGCACACGGTATGTTTCAGGAGCACTGACATGGGGTGGACCTGATCCCAGTGTCTGATAGCAGGAATCCACAGGCCATTCTTGCAGAGGCACCAGTGCAATCTGCGCTGCGGCTGGGGCTGCTGGCAATGGGGGAGGCAGGGTGTCCTGTAGGATCTGTCACACATCTGTACGTGGGTGACAGGCTGCCTAAACCGAAAAGGCTTCAGATTCAGGTGACTTAGGTTTTATATTGACCTTGAACATTTTTCTCCTTGCGTCTGGTCTTACAGAAATCTATGAAGGCAGCTCAGCTGTTAGATTGGTATCAAACTGTGGCTCTCTCCCACCTTAGTGTCTGTGTCCCCTCCTTGAGTGCCTGCAGATGGCTTAAGCCTGTGCCATAGGACTTGTTTTCCTTCTTCTTGAGAAAGGGAGTGTGCCTGAACAATATTGATCAATTCTGCTTGAGGTATAATGGTTCTCCAAGAGCAATTTTTGGCTATTGGTGATATTTTAAAGTGCCTGACCAGACTCCTTTAGTGCCACCTGCTCAAGTATATGGGGGTGGCTGCAGCAGAGTTTGGTCCAGGAGTGTCCTGCACCAAGCCATATTGGCAGGGAGGAAAAGGAATGGTGACACTGCCCAGGTGCCAAGTAAATCCCTACCACATGCATGCAGCCACCTCTTCCCCAGTGCTTGCTGGGAAGTGCTTGCAGCCCCTTTTACACCTTTCCACTTAGCTGTTACTCAGTTCTGTTCTTGCATGTCCCCTCTGAGCAAGAAGGGACATGCAGCACACAGTTCCTTAGGCTGCTTTGTGTTTGAGGTGAATTAAGGACTGTTGGTAGTAATGGAAAGGCATAAGGGTCATCAGCTGGAAACTGCTTTCTGTCAGTCCTGCTCATCTTCTCTGCTTGTCCTCACAGGGGGGCTGAGAGGACTGGGCTTTGGTTTGCTTTTGAAGAAAAACACCTGGCTGAACGTGACCTTTCTCTTTAATTATTTCTGTATTTTCCCCTGCTGAGAGGCTTTCATAGTTAGGGCAGAGCAGTGGTGCTGTTCAGAGCTGGGTGGCTGGGCTGGTGTCGTGGATAGATGTGTCCCCATGCTGGGTTAAGGGATACGGCAGGAGACCCTCGAATGCTGAGGCACTGCAGTGAATGAAGCATTGACTGTAAACTGCCAGCAGTTTAGCTCGATTTTTCTGACTACAATAGATGACACTTTTAAGACAAATACTCTGGTCCCAGTTTGATCTGTAATTTGTTTGAATGCACAAATGTTTCCCTGACAGCTTTTCCAGGCTGATTTGGGCAGGACAAGACGGACATCTAGTGGCTGGTGGGACCATCATGGCACTGCTGAGTACCTCAGCAGCAGCAGAAGCTGCAGCCTGAGCAGTCCTGCCTGCTGCTTGGCTGCATTTCCAGATTCGATGTACTTATAGTGGATGTTTCACAGCAGTGAACTTCAGTATTTTGGGGAAAGCCAAGTGGCTGTTTTGCCTGGGATGATATATCAAATATATCAGTTCTGCAGGAGCCGCAGTCCAGTTCGGAGATGCAGCCTGTGGGAGACAAGTTGCCATGGTCAAACAGATACTGCAGTCCAGATTTGCATCTCTCCCTGGCTCCATCACAGAGGTTCCTGACAGCAGAACTTCCCACAGTACTGGAGGAGGAGGTGATTGCTGCTCTCATGGGCTGCTATTTGGGAGCTGGAGTGGGAGTTTGGGCAGCTCAGTCCAGCCAGTGGCGAGTGTGAGCTCCAGCCTTGGCAGCGGCTCTGGCCATGGACACGTCCTGCCCTGCCTGCCCTTCCCAGAGCCTCACTGGGAAGAGGTAAAGTCAGCCTTTGTCTGTGAGCAGACACAGAGGGGAAGGATGGAGAGAAGGGGAAGAATTGCTGTGACTTGTTAGTTTGCTCCTGCCTGTTGCTGGAGCCTGAGGATTTTTCTAGGTGAGAGGAATAGCCAGTGCTGCAACGTGGCTGAGCAGTAAAACACCACAACCTCTCCCAGAGCTGATGGAGAAAGTCACAGGGTGTAGCTGAGTAGGGTGAGCTTTAAGCATATAATTAGCTGCAGCTGGTTCAGCTCATGCTTGCACACACATGAGCAATTTTGTTGGGCTATTTTAGTTTGGGTTTTTTCCAATAGGTTTCTAGGTTTGTCTCATAAGTTCTTTCCATCAGGGTGAACATGTCCTTCAGTTCCATGTTTGATGATCGTGTTGGACTCCACGTACTGAAAATGCTTGTGCTTTTAACCGTCTTGCTTTTAAGTGTTTTATCTGTAAGTTGGTCTGCAGTCCCAGCTCCCAAGAGGCCTGGGATTTGAGGAGTTCCTATGTTCCCATGAGTATTTGTAGGTCTGTGCACATGGAAGATGGGGAGGACACAGATTCCTTGTATGTGGTGAAGAGGAAGTCATAGGTACAGAGTGTACCAAGAGGGACAAAGACATATTTGAAAATGCTGAGAATTAATTCCTTCGAGCAACAGCTGAGTGTCCTGTCTTCCAGAGGAATTGCTTCTCTGGCATTTCTGACAGTGCCTTTTCCTCCAGAACCGGAGCCATCCACATCGGGGACCGGATCCTGGCGATCAACAACGTGAGCCTCAAGGGCAAACCGCTGAGCGAGGCCATTCACCTGCTGCAGATGGCAGGAGAGACCGTCACCCTCAAGATCAAGAAGCAGACGGAGAGTGAGTTGTGGGGCTGGGCTGGGCAGGGGGAAGGCTCACCCCAGCAGGGACCCCGGGCCATGGAGCAGGCTGTGCTGGGGGTTTCTGTCATGTGGGGTGGAAGCTGAGATGAGGCAGTGTGGGCGTGGGCATGGCTGGGCAGAGAGGGAGAACGTGTGTATTTCTTGAACTTCTCACAGATGAAAAAAAGACAACCCAGGGGCTCTCTGTGGTGCTGGGAAGAGATGAAACAGCAGGTTTTTTGGCAATAGTAATTTTTAATTCAGATTGACACCTTGTACTGTTGTTGCCATTACCTGTCTGTGTTTCACACAGAAGTGATGCAGAAGTTGCTTTTAAAAGTATTAGGGTGTGGGATTTTTTGAAAATGTAATCCCCCTAAATGAGCAAGGAGACTCTGAGTTGGTAGAATCCATGAAAAAAAAAGCCCCCCATCTTTAATTCAACTTTTTGAAAACAATTGGCAATAAATCTCTTGCACCCCTTTTCCTGGCTTGGGATCCTAAGCTCATCTTTCAAAGCATCTAACTTCATTCTAGGCATCCCCTGCTCGTTTCTCTGCCAGGCTCCCTGTGGCTTTGAAGCTGTTGTTGACATGGTATAAACAGCAGAAGCATACTTAGTACTGGCAGGCCACTGTTTTTTGGGGACAGAAGGGTGATTGATGGAAAAAGAGGGATCATGCAAACTTTTCTCCCTGATTGCATAGCCACAGCCGAACAAAGGCTTTTTCATTAAATTCAGAAAGTAACAGGTGCATTCTGGCTTCATTCCTGTCTCTCCCACCCCCAGTATTTTCCTTTTTTTTTTGGTGCCATGCTTCTGCAGTGTGTCGATTTGTCTGGACCTACCTAGCCAGCAGGCCACAGTGCTGTGGGAATTAGAAGAAATCAAGAGTTAAGCTTTTCCAAGCAAGTGTGATCCTTGGGATGCCTGTCCTGAATCTGAAAAAGTGGCATCACTCTTAAACACAGAACTTCTGTAGACTCAAAGCAGTTTGCAAATGCGTGGCAAGGCACTTATTTTATAAAAGGATGAAGGCTAGGCAGGGAGTGGGGATGTGGCAAATAGAGGTGGAACTGGGGAATTGATTCCTCTTCAAGAAAACCTTGAAGGGAGTCTTTTCTCCTGCAGCCAAATGCCATGGTCTTTGGTCTGAAATGCTCTTTTTTATCCCCTGCTGGCACTTAGCATTGTCACAGCCACTTGGTGGAATAATTGACATGCAAGTGCCTGTTGGAGAGTCGTTAATCATTCTGAGAATGAAGCAGGTGTAATTGAAATTTCAAGGTAATCTTGAGTTAATCATGGTGAGCAATCTTCTGAAGGCTTGGAAAATAGGGACTTTCAGGACACCAGGCTTTGTTTGGTAAAATGATCTGTCCTCATTGACAAATGCAGACTTTCAGAGGGCTTTTTATCCCTCAGGTCAGAGATACAGGGTGTGGATGGCTAAGAGGATATCTAATCAACAAGGACTTTAAAATATTCAGTACAAAGAAATGCTTGTGCTGAGAAGCCATTCTTTGCATAGCTTTTGCCTGAAAGGGAATTTGATATAATGATAATAAGGGCCTTTTAGCACTAAAATAATGAAAGGGAAGGTCTGAGCTTCATCATTCACGTTCAGCTCCCATTTTCCAATCACTAATCAGGGGAAATTCAGCCTCAAAATACCACACCCAGGAACTCCACTGTTAGCAAGGAGCTGCATGGGGGGCTTGGTGATTAGTCTTGAGTTGTTACGAGGTTGTACAGTCATGGAAGAGGGCTATAACTTCAGCAGTGGTGTTTGTCATTGGAGTCTCATTGAAACATCTGTTTGTAGCCAAGTTTGCAGCCAGCATCTGCCCTGGTGCTGCTCTGAGTGTGAAGGAGGCCCTCTGAGGCCAGAGAAGCTCCAGGGTATTGCTTGCAGGGGCCAACACTTCTCTCTTGTTTGGACGAAGCTTCCAAAGGCACAGGAAGATGTGCTTGTGAACTGAGATCAGATCTCTCATATGTGGTAATCCTCCAATCCCCATGGCTGCTCCATGTATCCCATGTGCTAAAAACTCAGAAAGGCATTTTTTCTTGATTCAGCTTGAGATAAGAGCAATGCATTAAGTCCTTTCAGCTTCATTTCACATGCCTTTCTCAGCTACTTTTGAGGAGCTAAAGAGGTACTTTAAAGGCACTACCTGGGCTTGCTCCCATGCCAGCATAAGCTTTTCCCTGAGGCTTGCTCTTTGTGCCTGCTAAAGCAGGATGTTCTTACCTGCTGTCCAGGTACCAGGATGTTCATACCAGCTGCCCCTGTATGTGTTGCAGAATCCTATCCCAAGAAGTCGGGGAGCATAAACGAAGTGAGCGACCCAGAAGATGAGCTGACGGACTCCCAGAAAACCAGCAAGCTCTCTGAGATGTACTCCACCACAATTCCGAGTGTGGAGAATACCATGGAGTCCTGGGATGGCTCTGCCATTGATGCTGGGTATGGAAGCCAAGGTAAGCCAGGGTTGTGTTTTCATAGGGGTCCCTGGGCCAAGGGGAAGATAGGCAGAGCCTCCAAATCTGTCTGGGACCTGTCTCCAAGCATGAGCCAAAGCCTGTGGCCTGACCACATTCGTATGGCCTCTCGCTTCCAGCAAGGAACAAAATGTATTTTAGAATGCACTCATGTGGTGCTTTGAGTTGGTGTATCTGTTTTAGGCTTTTATTGGCACATTTGTTCTGGCTTATATGGCATCACACTGTTCTCATCATTTTCAAAACCATTACAACACTTTATAATTCGCATAATCAGTGGCAGTATTCACTGGCCATATGTTTTACAGAGTATTGGTCCATAGCTCACTTTTATTTCTCCAGAGAGGCCTTGTAGGACATAATAATCGTCTTCAGGATGTTTTAAAATCCACAAGAATGCCTTGTGACTAGAAGCACTCACTTAACAAAATAATTAAGGTAATACTACAAGAAAGTATCTCCAACTCTCTAGTGAGTGATCAAATGAGCACATATCTTTGAGGTCAGGTTTATTCAGCTGTAGATTCTAGCAGATGTGGAACTGGAATGGAGATACTCTAGTCATGGGAATATATTGTTACTGGAGAAAAGCACTGGAAAATAGTTATACCAGTCCAGATTTAGTGATGTAAGCTGGTGTTAGCCTGTGTTGACACAAGCCGAAATCCTGAATCAACGCTGCTACAGGAAATTGGTGGAAAGAGTCCTGTCCAGAAGAGAGTGTGAAAACAGGGAGGGATGCTGCAGGTGCTGCAAAGGGTGGGTGTGCTGTGCTCGCTGCTCTCTGGCCAAGCTCAAAGGACAGCACTGCCCAGGTGTCTCTGTCCCCATCCCTGCATCTTCCTTCAGCCTCTCTTGGTCTGAGGTCTTAATTTGGGAGCACAGTTAGGACTGGAGGCTTCATTAAGGAGGAATCCCCTGGCCTCATAATGCTGCAATCCTTCTCCATCTAATTGAATGTTAGCACAAGTTGGACACTGGGAAGTGATTGCTTTGCTGGTAAATTGAGAACAAGTAATTGAGCACAAAGCCCTGGGGAGCAGGGCTGGTGCCAAGTTGCCCAAGATCCACACACTGCCACTTTGCTTCAGGGGCTCTCTTGTCTTCCCTGGTAAGTGTATTTGGCTCCATGGTGGTGCGGTGGTGCTGGCTGGGAAGGGGGATGCTGGAGGCTTGGGAGAAGGGCATGGAGGGCTGCCCATGGAATGGGCAGGGAAGGCAGGGTGCAGGCAAACCTGGGATTCAAAGAGCCTGGAGACTGGGCTCACGCCCCAAATGGAGAGCCATAGATCAGGCTCTGCAGCCTTGTAGGTGTTCAGGTTCATCCACAGCAGTAGGAAACGGCTCAAGGAAGGATTTTGGCAGGGAAGCTGTGCTGGGCCTGGTGGGAACATGCCACCAGGTGGCTCTGAATCCCAGGGATCCAGTCCTTCTCTCTGGAAGGAGGAGGTGAATGTATAAGTGCCAAGTGTGGACACATGCCCCTGTGCCCAGCACAAACCTGCTGCCCACCCACCGCAGGGACCTGCACCCAGGGCCCTGGCCCTGCTCTGGCAGGCGCTGAGTGCTTCCCACTGCTCTAAGATGTTGGCAAGCAATTTTCCTGGGGTTCTCTCCAGAGAAGTCTAACCTTTAAAAACACACAGAGGAAATACTCAGCTAAGTGAAATAACAGGCCTTGGCATTTGCAGAGAAAGTGCTGGCATTGTCTTTGGGTATTTCCAGCGCTCTTAGCTGTTTCGGAGGTCAAGTCTCCCTTAATTACGTGTTTCTCTGTTACTTCTTCCTGCTCACTTGGCACAGAGTGTGGTGGCAGTGTACGGTGCTTCTTGGAAAGGCTCTGAGGACTTCTCTGAAACACTGAATGGGCAGTAGTATGTGGGCAGGGGACTCAGGAGATTTATTTCTTCTTCAGATGGCACTGTCACTGCTGAGGAATGGTCTGTTTTGGAAGTTTTCTGTTCAGGCAGCCTCTCATGAGACTTGAGGAGCTTGTGACTTGGTAGTGATGGATTTTCATCTCTGGTGTAAGACACTGCAGTATGGAAAAGTCCATGGGGGCAGATACAGTGAAACTTGTCTGATTTCATACTAACAGGCTATATTGATCTCCTGTCAAGTGTGATACAGATGAGCCTTGTCTGCTCTCAAGCCAGCAGAGTTGTTCATCCTATTCCTTGCCTTTCAGAAGAAGTGTCCTGTGTCTGCACCAGCAGATCCCAAAGGCATGGGAATTGAGGGAACTGGCTGGCAGCTCTTAGGATCAGAGCTGATTCTTCCTCATTACCACTGCTTAGGGAAGCTTGTCAGGATCTTCCCTTTGCCCTTTGAAGGACTTGTTGTATTTAAAGATGGCTGATTCCTCAGCATCATTTCTGCGGGGTTCAGTGTGGAAACAGGAGCTGTTAACCACAGCTGCAACTGGCTGGGGGCAGGATCTGCATCTGTGAGTATGTGTGGGTCCCAGGTGTGTGGCTGCCAGACCCACACCATAAATCTAACAAGAAGCAGGGGAGAGAAGGAGAAATGGGGCACCCCATGTGAACGTCTTGAGAAGCTGCTTTGGTTAAAGCTGGAAGAGATTGGAAGAACTACCTTTGGATATCTGAGATGGAAAGTGTGCAATCCACGCGGCCTCACGGTTGGGACTTAGGGAAGGAGGCTCTCCTGGCTCTGCGTGTCTTACTCCCTTTGGGGTTTCTGACCAGGTGTTGCCCTTTCTCCTCCTCTGCTCCCTCTCGCCTTCCCTAGGTACATACATGCCCCAGGCTGCCGGCATAGCCCTCCATCCACACGAGTGGAGGCACAGCAGGCAAAAGAGCAGCACCCCTCCAGCAGACCCCAGGAAAAACTACCCTTACATGGATGGAAGCTTCAGTGAAGATGACTGGGACAAGCCCAGCAGGTACGGAGAGGTGGGAGGAGGCAGGGAGCTGTTTGGAAATGTGGGTGTCAGTGCACAGGGACAAGGGGACATGGGAATGTGATGGAGCGGCCAGTGGTGTCCCCAGCTTGGCATCAGGCAGCCGTGGGGAGGGATGCTGGAGGTGCACCAGCTGTGTTGGGCCACCTCCACCTTGCCAGGTTACCCTGAGTTTAGCTCTGGGACACTTCTGCCACGGCCAGGTGACATTTGTGTCTGGAGTTAGGGTGGTCTCAGCTGCATGGACCACAGGTTCCTATCCTGTTTCCTACTCGTGCCATGAAAAGGCTGCACCATTTTCATAGTTTAGGTGTAATAAATAGATATGGTCAGGGCTGTCCCTGTATGTGTTTGCCAGACATTTTTTAGTAAGGATGCAGCTTCACAACAGCTCAGTGCCACAAAGCAAAAGAGGCCAACCAAACTCCAGGAGGACCAGCGTGAGGTTGCATGTCCAAGTTAAAATCCATCAAGACTGTGGCTGGATTTTCTCTCCATCACACTTTGGCCCTTCCAGCACCTCAAACAAAGCCACACTGAGTGAACATGGTCAAGTTAATCCCCCAGCTCAGCCAGCATGGGGAAAATGCTGTAACACTACCTGAGGCCAGGGAGGAGGCTGCAGCTGGCCCTTGCTTTGGGTGACAATCCTGCTGGATCTGCCTTGGCCAGAGGCTGCCCCTCACTGAGCCACACATAATGGAAAAGCCCCATTGCTTCAAAACTTCCCCTCCCCTCGACATCCTCCAGAGTCCCCATAGTTGTGTGTGTTGTGTTGTTACTGTCGGTTCTTTTTTTTCCTATTTTTTTTCCTTAACTTTTGTTTGTCCAAACAAAACCCTTAGAACATCTCATGGCCATTTCCACCTATTTAAAGATGATCAAGCTGGCAGGAAGGCTGGCAGTGCTGGAGACTTTGTTCTTGTTTTGCCTCTCAGCGAGAGCCAGCTCACAGAGGTCACTGATCCCTCGTGGCCCTCCTGGCGAGGCTGCCGGCAGCTGAAGTTGGCAAATCCGGGCCCTCGAAACCCCCGTGTCCCTAATGAGGACTCCGAGCCCTGATGTCAAAGTGCAAGTGAAATGGTTCATGCTGCTGAGCCCTCTTTGTTAGAGAGAAAAACAAACCCTGACTGCCTTTAGCCTGGAAAAACCTGCTGACCCAGTGCTGTGGGAGCCCGTTGTGATTCATCTGTGTCCTGGATGTGTTTGTGTATTGCTGCTCTGGGAGGCAAGACGCTGGTGACTAGAAGGGACATTTGCCTCTTTGGGAACCTGGGAGCAGAGGAAGGAAATGAGTAAGGGGAAAGAATCAAAAATTCCTTTTTGGGGGAAATTTTGGTTTGTTTTTATAAAGACTTGCTGGGTGTTTATTTGACCTTTCTGCCTGGCGTAAAGGCTACTGTCCTTTAAAAGCTGATGAAAAGTCGGGGGTGAATTTAAAGTACAATAAGCCATGTCAGATACTGCTCTCTTCAGGAAGTTCACGATCCCACAAGGAGCAAAAGTGTGCGTGAGTGAGTTTTTGCCTGCTACGGACTCCCATTTAAACCAGTGGGTGAAAAGCAAAGTGTGTGCTAAAAACTTTGCAGTTGTTAGACATCTGGGAAAAGCTCTATTAGTAGCCAAAGGAGTCATTATATATTTAATGGAGGCCAAGCTCTCTCTGACATGTATTCAAGTAAAATGTTTCAGCTTTGCTGAGTGGCTCTGGTGGATGAGTGTCTCCTCCTGTCTGTGGAGCTGAAAACCCTTAAGCCATGCAAGATCCTACCAGATGTTGCAGAGCTGGAGCATCATGCATGCAGCTCCTTTTAAGACATGTATGAGATGCATTCGGGGTGCTCCAATGTCACTGTCCCCTTGGGGCCTCTTCCCATGACATCTTAGTGGGTTTATCGTGATCTTGATTAAACACTACAGGGAGTGTCCTTCAGGAGGCTCCTGTTAAACTGAGCACCGGTGGTCTGAGTTTTGCAGTCTGGTGTTCAGTAAGCAGTGTCCAGCATCACCTGCTTTTCTAGCTTGTTCAGAGGATTTCACCATGCTTAATGGCCATTTGATTTAGAGGTACGAGAATTGACCCTGGCTTGCGGTCAGAGATAAAAAGTGCTGAAACTGCCAAGGTGGTGAATTGCAGAACCCCCAGCACACGGTGTTCACATTAACGTGTGTTTGTGCCAGCTTGAGAGAGGTTCTCTCTAACCTTACTCTCTGTTGTAGACAGAACTGGTGGCAAACTTTACACAGCTGTAAGTGCCAAGACTGCTATACAGCAAAAAACAGAGAGACTCCTGAAAGTAACAGCTCAGTTCCCTGGTCATCCCAAAGCAAATGAAACTCGGTTTGTATGGGTTGTACATGACACTGTTGATGCTGCTGGCTGTAGTGTGCGTTTGCTCGTCCAGCCCAGGACAATCATTTTTATATACATCTTTGCATTATTTATCTCATAGAGACCTAATGTATTTATCATTTTCTCACCATGTCTGTTACCCTCTGTGTTTTTCTCTCTCTTCTCAGGTGTTCTGTGTCTCAGATCTGAGCTCTATCCCATCAGCCTTTGTACTAACAGTCTCTGAGGCTCCTGGTTTACCCATAATGCATCCTTTTTTCTTTCACTTCTCTATTTCACCAAAACGTCTTCCTAAACCTACAATCTTCCTACAGGCACTTTTTAATTTACCCTTTGAACTTTGACATTACTACACCAACTTAATTCTTCCTTTGAAGGACACTTGCCCCGTTAGTAAATGCATGGAGGTCTCGTATGTGGACTCTTGTTTGAAAAGTTCATATTGTTTGCTTTTGTATATGAAGACTCTTCAAGTCTGCTTTTACTGGTGAGACACTTGCTGTAGCCTTGCAGCTTTCACCCCGCTGCAGAAGAGTGCTGACAATATTTGGTTCCTACGTTACAACAGATACCCCAACCGCCAAAATGGCCTTGAGACCACTCATGAGGACAATTTTTGGCGTGTTTTTGGAGAAGCTTTGGAGGATTTGGAAACATGCGGCCAGTCTGAACTTTTGAGGGAGATTGAGGTAAATAATTTTCTGAATTTGCTGCTGACCTGACTGTTTAGCTCTTTCCGTAAGTGTTAGACCATATCCCCAGATCTGTTACTTGCCTGTGGCATCCCTGAGCTGCTGGTGGTGTGAAGAAGGGTTCGGGTTTAATTCACGTCAGGCTTTGTGCTAATGGATAACTGTGCCTCATTAGGCAGCTGCTTGCTTGTGCTCTCCCTGAGCCCATGTCTTGCCCGCCAGGAACTCCACGCCCTTTTCACGAACTGTTGCTGGCCAATAATCTTCACATGACTGTTGGCAAGCCTTCCCTATCCAATGGTAAACCCTCTGCTTGGAAAGATATTCTCTGTCCAAAGCACTTGGAGGCCAAGCAGAAGGAGCCCCACAGACCTCCACTGGGACTGAAGCCTTGGCTTGCTTCAAGTGTAGGCAGACACACGAATCTTGCATTCAGCTGTCACTGTGCCGGAAACCGTGTTAGTGAAATAGGTAATTGGAAGCTTTTCAGCCAGCCTTCCCCATGGAAAAATCTGAGAAAGTAATTGCTTCCTGCAGAAATAAAGGTGTTTCCTCTCTTCACAAACCACTTTCTCTTTTCTTTATCCAAAATGCTTTGGAGGTCATGTTATTGTGTCCGGTTATAGGATGAGGAGCCTGGATTTCTAAGTCATGGGATGCAAATAAAGGCCCCCCTTGAGACTGTGAGCAGCAGGAAGCAAACCTGCCTGGCAGGATGGGGCCTGTGCTGCTCCCTTCCCTAGCTCAGCTCCCACAGCCTGAACGGAGGAGCAGGACCCCATGAGACCTCTTTCCCTGTGCCTTCCAGGTGCAGAGGACTGGGGAGAACTCACTGGGTCGTGCCCTCCATCGCTCCCAGTGGGACTGGTTTTATGTGCAGTTGCATATTACTGAGGCTTCAGAGAAATAAAGGCAACTTCTCACTAATTGAAGGTCGAAAAGGAAAGTCTTGTTTTGGTTTGTATGGTGACAAGGGACTTGCTAATTGTCCTTTCCTCCTTGATCCTTAGCAACTGAAAGTGGAGGAGGAAATCTCAATTAAATTTATTGTGCTGAAGCATGAAATGCTGCTTTTATTATCTTAACTGCTTAAGAAAGTGCTGACTTATAAAAACCCCAAAACACACTCAAAATCCCAAATCCCCAGCCCTCCCAAACTATAACTTTTTCCCTTGATCACTTGTTTCCTGGATCTGAATGTATTTAGAAACAAGTTTAGGCAGCTGCTCTCAACCTTTCTGAACAGCTGTTGACTGCTTAAGAGAAAGTATCTCTCTGAAATGATGCATAAATATTTCTTTTCTGCTGGCATCTAAATACAAAAGAAGGGATTTGTTGGGCTCTCTTTCCTTTTCCAGGGATCCGTGTGTTGCAACTGCTGTTTTATGCTGTTTGGATCTTTGACAGTTACAGAAATGTTTTTAAACATGTAAAGGAATCTTAACTGAAAGCTGAGCACCTCCAGGGTTTCTGTGTATTAAACATGTTTCTAGAATATTTTGAAATTTTTGGGGAAAAAAGGGAAGTGCTCTCTTTTTAGTAGGAATCTGTTGGGTTCAACTCCCTTTTTGTCAAATCCAAAATACTACTGATCCATTCCTCCCTCTCCATGTGCTCAGCCTTTGTGAATTGTGCTGTGGGATGTGCAGTGCTCATTGGGGCCTTTGCTGTATTGCAGTTTTCTCAGCCCCAGCTCTCAGCTTCCTGTGATTTTATGGCAGTCAGAGATTTGATTTGTTTGCATTAAAAAAAAAAAATATAGCCCTTCATGTTTTGCTTTTGAAAAAGAAGAAGAGTCATGCAAGGTGACCCATGATAGCCTGGAAGCAGGTTCACACACAGTAGGAATCCATGTCCAGACTATGAGGATGGGAAGAAACAGGCTTTTTCCACTGAAGTGTGTGTCTCTGCTTTGCTTTGAGAGTGGCTGAGACATGGGGAAAATCATGCAGGGCAGCCACAGGCTGGAGAAGTCTGGAATTGCCCCTTTTGCTGCTTGTACAAAACCTAAAGCTTATGGAAAAGCTTTTGGAAATTGCTTATGATGCTGCAAGGAGAATTTAAATGCCTTGAAGAAGGAGTCCAATGCTGTTGGGTGCTGGTTGGTGTTTGCAGCCCGTGAGGGAGGGCTGTGGCATGGTGTGAACAGAGCTTTGTATTCTGCCTGGCTCTGCAGTGCTGGTGCTGGGACAGCACAGCACAACGTCCTGGGGGCTGAGGCTGCCCCAGGGCAGTGACCAAACGTGCCTTGGTTGGCTGTGCTGTTATTTGTCAGTCTCCCTTTCAAGTATGTGGTAAGTCAGTGTCCTTCCAGCACGTAGCAGGTATTTGAGTTTTGCCCAAACTTGAGCTGATCAAGTCATGTGTGAAGACCTGAAAAGGGCAAAGCTGAAAGGTTTTCTGTATTTTATCCAACCCTTTTTGGGATAACATGGGTAGTGCTGGCATTTTCCTACTGCCACCATAATTCACTTTATTTGCCTTCGTTCCATCTTGGAGCAAAGAGCTGGAGGATCTTGATTAGAGATTTAGTTGGATGATATTTCCCCTGTGCACTGGATCAATTGCTCTTTGACTTGCCACGCTTAGTGCGGAAGAATTTTGCTGTCTGCTCCCTACCTTTGGTTTCATTTCTTTTATCTTTTGACATTTATTTGGACTGCAGACCCTTTGAGCCTGAACTTTGAAAGTACAGGTTTCATTACGCTGTTTAAATGGACTCTATGACCTGGAGCCAGCTGAGGTTCCACAGTCTGGATTCTCGACTCCTTCGTTAGCTTTGATCAATGTAATCTCATTAGTGAAAAGCATTACCAAATGGAGTCGAATCTACTTAGGGGCATCTTTTAATGGATGTTATCAAGGATGACCAGGCTTAAATATTACTTAATTTCATATTTTTAACTAAGTTTTGCTCAGTGACAGCTCCTATTTACTGACAGATAAAATCCTAATTTTTGTGCTGAATTGGCCTCAGTGGAGTCTGAGGCATTGGCTCCTCTGGGCTGTTGCCAGCACTGTGTGATGCTGGAGGGGAGCCGCAGCCTGCAGAGGTAGGCTGGAGAACCAGGCGGACACTGGTTCCTCTGGGAGCTCCCTGAGGTTGGGATATTCATCCTTCTTGACTATCAAGATGGTTTCTGCACAAGATGAGGCCTGCCTGGCCCTGTTTGTGTAGAAGGGGTCATGGAAAAATACGGCGATGCTTCACAAACACTTCCTTGTGAGATTAAGTTCCTTGTTGGGGTGGGGGTGGAGAGCACAAAGCGGCTCAGCCACAGACCTGACGCAGGCTCCCGAGGTCTGGAATGGCTCTTGGAGCCAACAGGAAGAGCTTCTTGGAGTTCTTTTCTGATTAATGGGAGCAGTGCCTCTGCCGCGTTGCCTGTGATGCTTTAGTGGCCGCGTGGTCCATCTCCTGCTGCTGCTGACTCAGCAGAGTGACGTTGTGCCCTCGTCCTGCAGGCGTCCATCATGACAGGGAGCGTGCACAACCTGGGCCTGGAGGGCAGCAAGCTGCTCCTGGACTCTGTCAACCCCTCGGGAATGAGCCCGCTGAGGAAAGCCAACTCCAGCTGTGCCAATGGACAGACTGAGAGCAGCAGCTCCCCGGCCAAGAAGAACGAGAGGAACCTGGACATGAAGAAGATCGAGAAGGAGATGCAGGAGATCATGTCCCCGACACCCCTTGAGTTTCACAAGGTTTGTGTTGCCCACGGTGGGTGTGACTGTGCCACTACAGTACCTCAATGGTTAAAGCTGTGAAAGCTTTGCAGCCTTGTAAAAAATTTACTTTGCTCAGAGGGACCCCCAGGAAATGGTCCATGTTAAAGCTGGTCCTCACCAAGATCTGCAGCAAAGGTTTCCAGAAAGTCAGATTAATATGAAGGAGCCCCTTCAGAGAAGAGTAATGGGGTTTAGCTGCCATGATTCAACAGGGTTCAAACCTATGCTTTGCTATTTCTCTTTCCATATAGGATTTCCAGGTCCTTGTTTTTTGGAGTTTGTTAATTGGTGCTACACATAAAAGTGAGAGAGCTCAAAGCATGGCCCCCTGGAGACCCATCAGCTCTTTTCCTGTGGCACACTCCATTCAGTAGGCCACTTCTCAGATAAAAAACGACTTATTTTCCCTCTCCTGCCACTCCACCTGAGTGGTGGGATACTGGTTTGAATTCAGCATCCAGCTGAACGTAGCCAGTTTAACCATGGTGCAACACAATGGTAATTAGGAAAAGTAATTAATTGTAGAAGCTGCTGATGTAGAATGCAAGCAGGGAAGGGAGCTGGAGAGGTTTCAAAAATTTGATTGCCTTTTTCTTTCCTAGTGTGACTTCAGAATGAAACCTGCAGTTATGGTAGCTGGAAAAAACAACTTTTTCATGTTTGATCTGCTTTTGCCCTTCAGGGCATGGCAAATGTGTCTTTAAATAAAACTCCTTCTTACCTAAAGGAGGACGGCTATGTAATTAGGCGTTATGGGGTGACTCTTCATACTGTTGGGGCATCTAGTGTTGGATGTGTTTGGAGATGAGGCTGAGGCCAGGTGGGATGCTCCTGTGTGTCATCCTGAGTATTGTCCTTCCCCAGGATCGCAGATCCATGAGGCTCACCCAGCCACGAGTGCAGTCATGGAGGGGGAGCCATGGGGAGATGCACTCCGAGTTTGTGGGCAGCATGGGGATTTTGGTAGGGTTGGGGAATCAGTTGTCTGTGGTTCCCAGTGTTACCCCATAGCAAGAAACACTTCCAGCAGTGCTCACCCCTTTAGACAAGGCCAAAGCATGATGTGCCCAAGGGAACGATGATGAGGTTGCCCATTTCTTGTCCTCAGAATGTCAGCACTTACTGATTGATACGAATTTTCTGAAAAGAACTTGTGAATAATGTGGAGAATTTTAGGTGTTTCTGCTGAGTGATGTATTAAAAATGAGCTGTCTTCACATTTGACTCACTACATTAAAAATTCCCTGCGAACATGTTGATTTTTCATGTGCTGGTCTGGCACACACACAGAAGATACACAGCATAACCTGGGCCAGGGAAAGTGATGCTCCATTAAAAACACTTGTTTGTTGCTCCTTGGGTGAAACACGAGTGCTGTCTGTATTGCACAGCTTGAGTTTCCTTCCACATCCAAGGGTGAGGGACTGTCGTGGGGTTGGTTCTATGCCAGTCACCAAAGCAATTCTCCAGGTGATCTCCCTGCGATGATGGTGTCAGGTAAATAAGGCTCAGTCTGTGTTACCTGCCCAGGCTAAGAAAAGCCTGCCCAGCAGACCCAGAGCAGAATTGCTGTAGGTCTGCACACATTACTCGTGCTACTCCCATCCCGGCAGCCCTGTACATCACCTCCTTACTCTGCTGCATTCAAACCTGCTTCTTCTCTTTCTGCCTCTGCAGATGACACTCCACAAAGACCCGGAGAGTGAAGACTTTGGATTCAGTCTGTCGGATGGCCTGTTAGAAAAAGGTGTCTATGTAAATATGGTCCGTCCGGATGGGCCAGCAGATCAGTGTGGCCTCAAGCCATATGACAGAGTGCTTCAGGTAATAAATGCAAAATGCAGTTCTGGAGGCTGGGACGGAGTGAATGAGTGGCTGAGAGGAAGAGAGAAGTGAGACCCATCCATGGCAGCACTAACTTTAATGAAAGGTAATAGTTAGCCAACTAGGTGAGCTCTTAGTCACCAACACTCAATGAGACCTGTGTTTTGTAATAAGAAATCACTAGGTAGTACCTGCAGATGGAACCCCAGGTGGTACTCCTTTGTTACACTAGTCCGGGGCGCAGCCTGTTCTGGCACTGGCCTTTTTGAGCTTGGACAGCTCAAAACAAGCAAAAAGCTATGTTGCTTCATTTCCTCACCCTCAGTCCTGTTCCTGGTTTTTGGATGAACCAGACTGTATTGACCAATGTGTGTTCCTGTGAAACCCCTTGTGGAATTCAGTGATGTTCATGAAGTTCTGTGCATGCCTTTGACAACAAAAAGAGTTTTCTAGGAAACACATCCTTCAAGCAAACTTCAAGCAAATTTTTTATTGATATTTTTCTTTGAAAAATGCTTCATCTGAAATAGCTGATGCAGAAACAGAATAAAAGCTCTGGTCAAAAGCGCAGTCTGTAATAAATGTGCCCTGGGCATATCGGACTACCAGAGGGACAGAAAGAGCCTGGTGAGTTTTGGAGATTGGAGAGGAGCTCTGTATGGATGAAAACCAACTATTTTAGCTTTGAGGCAACTCAAACAGCAACTGAAGGAAGTGCAACCTCTATGGAAAAATTGCCACCATTTGGAAATGCAGATATTGTGACCATATTTGGAAACACTCAGATGTTTAGTTTTACTAATTTCTAGGCGGGGGTTCTTAGCAGTCGGATTAGAGCCAACACTTTATGTACATCAGGTAACTGGAGGACTGGCAGCACTGTGGGGAACCTTGTTTAAGCTTGTTGTGGTCTCTAGCCAGTTGGCTGCTATACAATTATTCCTTCTCGGCTTCAAATAAAAGATGGTGCAAGAATGAACAAGAAGCTAATTAGGCTCTGGGCTGCCTTTCTGTTCAGTGTTGGACGTGTCGCTTTTTGCGAGTGCCAAGTGCTCTGGGAGGTGTGCCCAAAATCCCAAACAGAGCGGCGTGGAGACTTTGGACACCCTTTTTCCACACGCTGTGCCTCACAGCTCACACCTACGGGCACAGGAGGCGACTGCTGTCACACTGACATGTGGAGCTGGGAATGAGGGATTACAGATGTGCTACAGGTGACTGCCCTCAAGAAGTGCAGAGGTGCATTGCTGAGGATGCTGCATGGTGCTGCAGATTGTGGGCACGATGATGTGCCCGAAGGCCAGTGAAACACCTCGTCCCTGCTGTCACAGACCCTCTGCCTCTCGGCTGCATGGACTAACTGGAGCATGGCATTGCACTAATGGCACTGCTGCACTGGAGCTGCCTGGCTGGCACAGAGCAGGGGCAGAGCGAGCTCGTGGTTTATCTCTCCTTGTCCACGAGTGGGCTAGAAATTGTCCCTCTGCTGTAAGGAGCAGTACTGGGGTCTCTGTGTGGACCAGCAAGGCTGGGGGGACACTGCTGCTTTCACAGACCCAGCTCCATGGGCATGCATTAATTCTGGGAAGGGGCTTGGGATGGAAGGGTTGTATGGAGCCAAATATCCAGCCCTTACCCAAAGAAGGAACAGCAGCTGGCCCCAGGGGTTATGTTCACTCCAAAGGCGTATGGGAAATTCCTTTCTCCCTTCCCTGCTTCCAATCCCCGTGCCATTTGCCAGCCTGCTGTGTCCCAGGGCTGTCATGGCACCAAGCCCAGGTGTTCTGGTAGCTGTAGGCAAGAGAGCTGGGGTGGTTTCTCCAGATGACCCAGCCTAGAAATGTGCTTGAAGGTCTGCAAGAGCCAGCAGTAACTGCTTTCACTGCTGAATCCTACAGAGAGAATTTGCAGCTGCCTCCTGAGCCCACATGAAATGCATCCAGACTCCTATGAAATGAAGGATATAAATGGGGAGAGGAGAAGCAGAAACTGTTCAGTATAGTCTGGGTTTACTTCTGGCTGAGCTGGAAAATGGTTGCCAGAAGCCTCAGGGCTTTATTTGTTTTCTTGGTGCTGAATACTTGGCACCACAAATTAAGGCCAGTAAAAGCCATGATGGCAAAAAAAAAAAAAAAAATAGAAAATGGCAACATTTTTTCTACAGGCTTGAACAGAACTGGTTTTGAGCCCTGCAGTGTTTAACACAATACTGCCCTAGGCACTGGGGGTCAGTGTTCATGCCTGGTCCAGACTTTTTTTCTCCTTCCTCTATCAGTTACTGCATCATTTCTCAGCTAAGCACGGATGCTTATTCTGAAGGGGTGCTTCTGCTCTGCTCCATTGTGAACCTGAAATCAGGGACCCCCAAGAGTTGCGTGTTTTTCCAGCTGGGGTTTAGCACTAATCTTGCATTTGCTTACTAACAAACATGATCTTTCTGTTGTTCCTCCCCATGGCACGTCCTAAATCCATCCCGGCAGGTAAACCGCGTCCGAACGAGAGACTTTGACTGCGGTCTGGCCGTTCCCTTGATTTCAGAGGCTGGAGATAAGCTGGACCTGGTGATTAGCCGGAACCCCTTGGCACTGGCTGCCAACGCTCCCTCGGAGGGGAACAGAGAGCTCCCGGCGCAGGTGCCCCGCGGCGCCGAGGTCAAGGCGAGTGTCCAGACGCTCTGAGCAGCGGGAGCAGAGCAGATGATGCCTCTGCTGAGCTCTTGTGGTATTTGGGGTGTTTTTCCTGTTTTTTTGCACTGGTATTTGTAAATGCTGTGTGTACCATAACCTGCAAGTGGGAGGTGGGTCTTCAGTGAGCCTGTAGACCGCCGAATATTGCTGGGAAGGTCAGAGCTGGGTGCGCGTCTGGGGCTGTGGCGGCGACGGCCGTGGGACGAGCTGCCAACGGGAGGAAGGAGCATCCACAGCCATCCCCCATGGCAGGGCATCCCCCTGTGCTCCTGCCATCGAGTGTGCAGGGTCCTGCCTCCGACATCTTCCTCACCCTGAAAGGCCTTGGCCATCCTACAAACACACATGGTGCTATTATGTTCCTTGTTTGCTCAGTTAATCGCATACAGCAGGACTGAAATGCCTTTCCTTTTATGTTGTGCCCAGCTCCATCCTTTCAACACTCCTGGCAAATCAGTTCCTGCAGCCCCTTGCACTCCGGGTGCAGGGCTGTGGAGAGAGCTGGTTAAAAGACTTCAAAATGTGCTTGAGAGTGGCTAAATGCAATTCTTGTGCAAAAATTGGTATTTGCAGCTGTCTCCTGCCAGCCCCGTCCACTTTCCCTGCCAGGTCTGTCTCGCCCTGTGGTGGGATGAGGCTGATTCCCACGAGCAGTGTCTGCCTGTGCTCGGTAGTGACTGCAGAGTAGAGGCCACACCCAAGGATAGAGGCCTTGAGTAGCTGCCTGAATCCCCCTTGTTTGTCTGAGCTTTATGGGGATCGCCTGCTTGCAAACCTGGCCTGTGCCTGGAAGTAAATAGCAGAATAGCGAAATTCCCAGAGCTGCCCCTGATTAATTCTTTGGCTTAATGAAGCCTTGCTGTCTCCGCTGAGGCAGAGGCATGCCGAGCCCTTGGGTGGGTGGTGGCTGTGTCCCTGTGTCCCTCTGGGCTGGTGGGGTGTGCCCCTTTTCCTGTCGCTGGCCTCTCGTAGCCCCACGGCCGCTCCCCTCCCGCCTGAGAGCCCCTGGCCCCGCTGGCAGAGGGGCTGTGATGTTTGCATTGCCTGTCATGTTTCCCAAATTAGCACTTTATGATGATGTGTGTGTCCTGGTGGCGGCGTGAGCTCGGCATCGCTTTCCCCAGAAAGCTTGGGCAGTGGAGTGGAGGCGCTCGCTCGGTCAGACACGGCAGCTCCAGAGCCCACTGCCCCGGTCCCTGCTTGCCCTTCCCGTTCCTCCATCCCCAGCTGGTTGTGGAGGCTGTGGGGTGGGTGTACAGCGCGTGTGTGTCGCTTTGCTGAGCCAGGACTCGTCCCTGCACTGTCTGTCCCCAATACCCCTGTGACACCGGGTGTTTCTTCCAGGCACGGCCCCATCCAGCTCTGTGTCGTCGTAGCCATTTTCTCTTTGAGTATGCAATATCCCATACCATTGCTGCCACAACTAGATAACGTGCCATAATTGATACTGTGGAGCATTGACAGTGCAGCCGAAAGTGTTTTTATATGCAATATTCTGAGCAGTGGAAGCTCACTGGGGCTTCTCATAGGTTTTTAATGAAGACTTTTATTAAAGGCTTTAAAAAAATAAAAAAAAAAAAGGAAGAAGAAAAACTTGGTCCTTGTATCCCTTCCTATGCATTTTGAATGATATGAAGATGAAATGCATTACTTAAATGTGTATTTTTATCCATATATTAGAGTGTATTCCTTGTAAAGTATTTTTATATGCTAATTTTCTTATGTATCTATGAAAGCACAATATTTAAAAGTACAGCATTTCAAAGAATATTTTAGTCCTGTTTTGGACCTATTTGTAAATCTCTGTATTTAAATGGGATTGGAATGACTTTGACTTTTTTTTTTAATTAAATAAAAGCAAATGAAATGCATTTGTTTTGGTTCATGTAGCTTTCTGCTGGAGGATGATAGGAGGCAATGCTTCATTTCCAGTAACATTTTGACTTGCCAGGGGACCCTGATTATAAGACACCTTGAAGGACAAGGGGGAGGCCCCACAGAGGGTTTTGCTGGGAGGCCACTCTTTGTAGGCGACCAGTGTGGGGCTGGGATTGTCCCTTGCCACCCACCGTAAGCAGCGGGACTGGGGTCGCTCCCCTCCCTGTGCCCATGGAGGCAATTTTGCTGTAGCTGTTAACGGGAGGAGCTGGAGATGCTCAGGCATGTGGTTCCAGCACTGCTTGCAGCTTTTCCACGCTGGAAATCTTGGCTTAAAGCTGAGCTGCTCCATGACAAAACACTGACGCAGCAAAGCACGTGGCAGCCGTGACGTGGCAGCGTTTGCAAAGCCGTGGTTAATCCCTGGGGATGGATTAGAAAACCGCTGGAGAATGATGTGCTGGCAGGAGATGTCCCATCTGGTGCTCAGAACCCTGCAGCTGCAGCAGGGTGCCCTGGGGAGCTGCACCAAGTTATCCACCTCTGAAAGCAGACATCCCAGGAGATGAGTGCCGCCAACCCAAAACACAGTTCCTTGTGTCCATACATGGAGGATTGCTTCCCTGTGCTCCCAGGATGGGCAGCACAGGCTGGAGCACTCCCTGGGAAAGGCCACAGGGAATCTCTGCTCCCCAGCACAGAAAGACTGAGCTGGGTTTGGAACCCTTCATAGCCAAGTGGGTAATGCAGGAATTTTCGGAGGCTGAGCAGGGAATAGGAATGCCCCTGGTTAGACTGGGGCATCATTGCCACGTAAACAAGCCTTATCTGCCATCTCTGGCTGCCCTCCTGGGGCGAAGGCTTCACCACAGGGCCCTTGCCAAAACCATGTGGAGCCAACTGTGGCACCAGGGCCACAGGAGGCTGAAGGAGCACCTGTGAAATGTGAGCCTTGGGGCTCGGGGTGTGTCCCAGGGGTTCTGTGTGTGTCCCAGGGGAGGGGTGAGAATGGAGCTGCTCCTGGGATGTGCCTCGTTGGGCAGTACATCCTGCTGGTGTCCCTTCTCCTCCATGGCCCTTGGCCGATGGGAGCAGCTCCAGCCCTGGGCGGGTGATGGCCACCAGGGCAGGGAGTCAAAACCTTCAGCAGCAGCTTGTAGCACCCAATGGCTTTTTGAATTTCCTGTTTATTTATTTAATTTTAACCTGAGACACACTGCAGTTGCTGGCTGTGCTGTTACCAGGCTGCTCAGCTCATTGCAGGCCGTGCCGATGAGAGGAGAAATCCCTGACAAAGTCCTCAATCACACCCAGCTGAAGAACCAATCAAGCCAAAAAACCCCAACTAAGGACAGCTGTGGGACTGATCCTGGGCGTGGGGTGCTGGAGGCTCAGCAGGGATGCGCAGATGTTTTATTTTCACAAGGAGTAGCCACCTACATGTTGTTTTTTCTTTCCCAACCTCTAATCAGGATTTCAGGAATGGACACTCTGGTTTAACCTCCATCTGTTTGACTGAAGAGGCCATCAGCAAGCTTGAAATAAGCAGTCCCATACACAAGGAAAATAAATGTTGGGGTGTTTTTTTTTCTTTTTCTTCCCATTGGGCTTTTCTGATGTATTTGAACTCTCACAGTAGTGGTGCCATGGGCTGGGCACTGGCTGGTGAGAAATGGCTTTCTTCTGCATCACTTGGGTTTTTTTGGGTTTTGTTTTTTACCTCTTTGATGTGTTTTGTTGTTTTTTCCTCCCCCCTTATTTTTTAATTATTAACCTGTCTGTATCCCAACCCATGAATTTTTGCACTTTTACCCTCCTGACCCTCTCCCCATCCCACTGGGTGAGGGGGTGAGTGAGTGGCTGCGTGGGGCTGTGCTGCCAATCAGGGTGAAACCATGACAGATGTCAAGTTAGATAGAGATTACACATATTTCATATATATAGTATTTTTAAGGACAAAAAACGCCCACACCAAGGACCCCAAAATAAGTAATAGGTTTAAAGGAAAAACGGAGCTACTCAAAGACTAAAAAAACCATCCAAGAGCATAGCTGGTTTATAAAGGAAAGTTTTATTTTCAGTTATAAGGTGATTACAAACTCATCTAAAAAAGCAAAGATGACTTAAAAATATCCATATACATTTTATTTATCTAAAAAGCAAAACAGAAACTGCAAAATACAAACATTTACCATATACACAAAGGCTAGGGGGTTTTAGGATTAAATTACACTCCAGGATTTTTTTCAAATACAAATATTCCGTTTTGGAACACACAAAAAATGTTTTAAAATGTTTTAAAAATATTTTTAAGGTTTTTTTTCTTTAAAAAAGTTCAGATGACATTTTTAAGGAGGCCATCATCACCCTCGCCTCCTCGCTGCATGTGCTACTCATTATCACATTACTGTAGTCACAGTTGCTAGGAATTTAAATAATTAAAAAAACACCACTGTTTTTTTAGCCAAATACATCAAACAAGATGGACCACCTCTTACAATGTGAAGTCCCTGGCAACATTATCAGGTAACAATCACAACATTACACTGGAGAAAAAATAATATCCTATTGAACAACGAGCACTTCAGAACAGTACTGGGATGCTGCGATGCTGAGAGACCAGCGCTGGCTTCCAGGACAGGAGCAGGTAATGAACTAACTCAACTTGCCCCCTCAGGTTTTGTTTTTTTAATCAGCCTCTCAACATAATTTTGCCACTGTTTGGTTTTTTCTTTTTCTTTTTCTTTTTTTTTTTATTTTTTCCTTTTTTTTTTTTTCTTTATATCTTGGAAAAAAAAAATCAACTCTTTCTAACATCTCAGCTGCAGAGGCAGGTACATTTAGGAACAGTGTGTGTCGTGCTCACTGTGCTACAGGGCTGAAGCCTTCCCCCACAAATGCACACACACAGAGCATGTGCACAGCTCCTTAGCATCATTGAGTTCCACATTTTAAAATTTTTTTAAATACCTTTATTTTCCCCATTATTTCTTCTGATTTTTCAAGTCAGGCCACGTTTTCCCTGCGCTGCAAATGGGAAAGTGAGCAGCACCATCCTGCTGTGCACTGCAGAGCCATGGGGAACAAGCCTCCAAAACTTGCCCCTTTGAAATTCTCTTCAATTTACTTTGCTCCTAAAGCTCGTGGTAATTAAATTCTGACACTTTTACTGATTATTTCAAATGAGGACACAGCAGCAATACAAAAAGGCTGTGTCTACTCTGCCATTCAATAGCCCAACATTACCAGCAGGGTCAGGCTCTTTTCCAGTCACAAACCCTGTCACTAAAGTTTTCAGCCTTTAATGTGGATGGGTGGGTGATTTGTTTTGTGAAAGTTTTCAACCTGCAGAATTTTGAGCTTGTCCCTATTTTTGGTGAAATGGTGTTTCAAGCTATTTCTGCTCTTGTTTTAGGGCATGGGTAAATTGAAATCACCAATTCCCAATGACAGCTGGAAAAAACCACACAAAGAATGTGACTTTTTCTGTTTATTTTTTTAATAGAAACAAAGAAATTGATTTTTTTTTATTTTTATTTTTCAGAGAAGCATTGTCCATGTACACATTTATTTTGGGCTGGCAGAAAAGAGCCACAGTCCGGTGGAGGGTGTGGGGCTGCACTGGGCAGTTTTCCAGCGGGTGCTGGCGCTGGTTATACTCAAGGCTCTCTTGAGCAATCTTTCCCATAGACTCAAACTGACCACTACTACCATAAGGAAATTTCTGTGACCAAAATATGGAGCTCAGGGCACCTCTTTTGAACTAGTTCAAGGGTTTCTTAAGTGTCACCAAATCAACTAAATAACTTTGTTTCTTAAGCTTATCTTTGATTATAAGAAATAAAACAAGCTACCAGGGTCTGACAGTTCCTGACCTTTGCTCATGCAAATACACAAATACACAACTACACGTCAATCCTAACCACAAGGCTTTGGATGCTGATTTCGGAGAAAACAAGTCCAGAGCAGCTGCCTGAACCCACACCACACCCAACCTCCCATGCCAGGAGCCATGTGGTGCCTACAAGGAGCCAGGAGAGCTTACAAATCCAACCTTAAGGCATCCTTGGAGGGGCCATGGTCCAGGATTTTGTTATTACTTTCCCTCTTCCACCACCCCCATTTAGGAAAGACCATTTGGACAGCCTGGCAGGTTGGCTCTTTGCAGGCAAGTGGTGCCTAAACCTCCTCAATCCTCATCCTGAACAGCTTGGCAAGATTTACACACATGATTTGCAGCCTAGGAATAGAAGCAATGTCCCCACTGTGTGCGTGCATATGAGGGTGGAAGATTTCATCTACTAGTCTACTTAAACACAGATTTATTTTTATTCTTTTTACTGAAAGTGAGCAACTTCCATTGAATCTCCTTGGAAATGATGTCAGGGTCATCTTTCTTCCAAGTGTACTTGAGCTGCTTAACTAACTTGTCCACTGCATTCAATGCACAGCTTATTTAACATTTTATATACATTATGCCTCCATGAGTGATCCTGCAGGGACCACAAGACGTGGAAGCTAATAATCAGTTATTCAAAAATGTTCAAATCCTTCTCCCACGGTTGGAAGTTTGCCATTGATGCAACAAGTGGGAGCTTTGAACCCAAGTGTGACAAGCACAACCTCAATAAAACTGAAAGTCTCCTTAGCAAAAAGAAAAAAAAAAAAAAAAAAAAAAAAAAAAAAAGAGACCAGGAGGAGACTTCGAAACTTCGAAAAGATCTTTCGAATGGAGATGTCCATGTGTCTTCAGATCTACAGGAGTTATTTAATGCTGAGACAGAGAAGAGGAACCAGGAGCATCTGCAGCTGCAGAAGGAGGATGCACACAGGGCTGGAAAGAGCTGCAGGAGGTGCTGTCCTGGCGGTGGCAATAAAAGCTCTGCTGATGTTGTTGGCGTTTTTTTGGTGTTACAGCAACTGTAAGGCTGCATTTTTTCCCCCTACTTTTCCACATTTCCTCCTCTCCCCAAGAACAGCAGTGAAAATCAGTTTTGCTGAGCTGCTCCATCACATCATTCCTAACTCCCCTCCACCCCCAACTGCAGGAGCTGAGCCACCAGCACTGCTCTAGATGGCAAATACAGCTGCCAGGCTTTTGTATTTTTATTTACAACACAAGAACAAATCCATTGTGGACCTACTATCTCAAACTTTAAAGAGGGCTCTTCTAAGTGTGTGGATGTGTTTGGACCAGATGAAAAGGAAAAGCTAGGGATGAGAAGGAAAAATAGAATAATAACAACAACAACAATAAAAAACCAGTTCTATTTATGAAATCATACTGTTTAAATACTGAGATACAGACTACTGGTAAAGTCCCTTACAATAGATGCTCATTCAGAGAGATCATCACTAGTGACAGGTGAACTGAAAAGGTTTGGAAAATTGAGAAAAATAAGAAACAGGTCAGAAAAATCTCATGGGGAAAATGTTCCCCTTTACATTTCTACTATCTCTTGATTTCAGTTCAGCTGGAAATAAATACTGCTGAAAATCTGCCGTTTTCAAGCCCAGAAGACCCCATGAATACAAAGGTACATGAAACATGAAAAGGTGTGCGTTTTGTCTTGGTTTATGCTGGCTTAAATCTCAGGGATCTGGTTCTAGAGATCTCATGCCAAAACTGCACTAAGTTTTCCCTAGATCCAAACCAGTTCATCTATGACTAGTCATGATGCTTTAACATAGAGTTCCTCATTTACACAAAACAGGTAAAATAGGTCATAAGAGTTTAAACAAGTAAATATAGGAAAAAATCAGTTGTCTTTGCAGTTAAAATAGGTAGAAAACACAAACTTTTTTTAAAAATTATTTTTTAATAAATTTGGCAGAGGATCATGTTGAAATGCAAATTTATCACCAAGAAAAGTTTAGAAACCTGATAAAATCGTTAGATAAAAACCCCAAACTGTAAAAATGCAAGTGTGCTCACTGGAACTCAAACCCCAGATAAAACAAGAAGAATTAGGTACATTTTTTTTTTTCTGTCGGGCGAGGGAGGAGGGGAGAGGGGAACTGTTTTCCAGAAGCAATGATTTCTTGGCTCTTGGTGAGTCCCAGCCCTCCCTTGCAGTCGTGCTGAGGAGCACAGCAGGGCCAGGGAAGCTGACACAGGGAATCTTCGATGAGGTTGTTGCATATGTGCGAGACATTTTCACTTGGAACATGGAAGCGACTGATTTGAATGGCACAGTTTGTATCGAAATGGGGCTGGGTTCTGTTCTCTAGAAGTTGGACTTTGAAAGGTGTAGTATTTGCCCTCTGGTTCTTCCCTCAAAGACACTCTCCCCAATGCGGGAGATGCCTGAACTCCCAGCTGACTCGCTGGAGACATCTTAGATGTAGCCAAACCATTTTTAATCCTGACTAAAGCTTGTCTCAGCTCTATAGCACAGAAGTCATGTGCAAGCCATAGAATCTCAAACACAGTTGTATGACAATGTAGGTATATAAAAAAAGAAATAAATCAAGCATCAGTGTTTCATCTGCACTCACAAAACTCATTCATTTAGACCCCCCTAACCTTCTACTCCCTCTTCACCTCTGCCTGTTTACTGCAGACACTGATTGTAACTCAAAAATGAGAGTCCAAGCTGAAGCCCACTAAGAGAATTATCTTTGGTTACATTTCCTTGCCTTTGATTGTTCAAAAAAAAAAAAAAAAAAAAAATTGCTGTATGCATGTTTCTTTATTTTGGGCACATTTGATGACACCCACTGGCTCTCGGAATTCCTCCTGTGACCTTGGATGGTTTCTGCCACTGGCCCAGCAAGTGTCATTAGATGTTTGCCATCTCCGACTGTGCAAAAGTCTTCTTTAGAGCTGTCACAATACAGCAACCAGAAAAAAGAAAACAAAAGTAATTCTACCTGGCTGGTTTTGTTGCTGCAACTCAGCTCTCTGTTGTAAAAGTATCTACAAATTCAAACTAGAAAGATTTGGAAGTTATAAATGCAGCAATGTTCTTATTTAATTAATAATTATTTTGGTCCATCTCTTAGTTTTAAATCTCCCTGTTTCTGTTGCAGGGAAACCAACAAGTTAAGAAATGTTTGTGCTGCTGTGGCTAGTTAGCCCACGGGACAAGAAAAAATAAAATAAAACTGCTGTGTAGGAATGTTAAGAACTGTTTATGTTCCTGTTTAAATAAATGACAAACTCTGCCCTGACAGACTAAGCTGACAGCAGAATAAACAGATACAAACTCTGCTTTTATCAAGCACTTCTTCTAAATAGCTTTGGATAGACTACCTGTGGTATCATAAGAAAAAACTCTCTTCCTCTAATACAATGCCCACAAGACAAGGCTGAATTTCGCCAGAGAACCTGTTCCCAGCACAACCTGCTCAAGTTAAAAAAAAAAAAAAGAAAAAAAAAAAAAAAGAAAAAGGCTTTTGTCCATGTTTTGGACAATCTTCAGGGATCCAATTCCCCATGGAAACATTCACCTGTACCACATGAAGTGGAACCCCCACTCCTATCCTCCTTGTAGTGGTTTCTCATCACTTCCCAGTCTCACCTGGAATGGTATCCAACTACTTCTGACCAATACAAAATATTTCAGTGTTGCATGTTCCCTTTGCTTTAATTTAAATTCCAAAGAGCCCTGTTTCTTCAGCAGATAAGGTTCATAAATATGTTTACCACCCTCCAGCCCCCCTAAAAATAAAATAAAATAGAATAAAATAAAGTGAAATAAAATAAAATAATGGTTAACCTAACGATGAGCAAGGAGACTGGGGGCTCTAGGTCCACTACTGCTATTCAGTAACACGGGACAAGGGACTCAGTCCTTTTGTCTGTTCCTCCAACAGCAATGACCTCCCTCCCCCAAATAAATAAATAAAGCAAATCCTGGTTACCGAACTTGGAAAAACATTTTTGAGACACATGGCTGAAAAGCACCTGTTTGCTGTGTAATATTATTATCATCATTACTATTATTATTAACAACGTGTCTGTTACCAATGCCAGTTCCACCAGGTGAGTGGTTTTGCTCCTCCTCTCGGGGATGACCTGGTTTGTGTTCACCTCTGGACGGTCAGAGTCCAGAAGTGATTCCTTTATTTTCCTGCCCCAAACCAAAGCCCAAATGAGGAAGTGAACACCTGAAGCACCCAGAGGGCAGGTGCTGCTTTTCCCCTCTTGGCTGCTCAGTGCTCACCCGTGCTGCCCTGGGACAGGCTGCCCTCCCAGTTTGCAGAATTCAAGTTTGCACCAGTGCCACCACACCAAAACACTCTTTGCTGGAAAGCCCAGGAGCAGGTACTCAACCTCCCTGCTCACACACAAACAGTGGGCATTTCACTTAAGTTAAAAAAAAAAACAAAAAAAACCCCTAAAAAATCTCAAAAACAGCAACAAATAAAGACTGAACCATGCCAAATCTTGCAAATGCCTTCCTCAAGTCCTCCTCCGTCAGTGTGACAGGGCCCCAGTGCTGTCCTTGGGAGGGACAGCCACAAGACTTTCCACACCCATCTTCTCTGCATCCCTTGCAAACTCTGCTCCAGCTGTTTGGCTATATCCTTATCCAGGGACTGCACTAAATAAACTGAACCCACTCCCTAAAGTGACCCTGACGCCTGTCATTTACCACAGTTGAACCAGAGGGTGGAAATACTACACCTTTGAAAATTCTCTTGAAACAGCATTTTTCTAAAAATCATATCTCTCAACAGAGCTCCTTTTGTGTGTTCTGTAGGTTACCCTGCTCCCAACCATACCAGCACCTAAAATTGCTTTCTGAGACTTGAATGTATTGCTGGCAAGACAATCAATTCAAGTGGTAAGGTGTATAATATTTAGAGATAAAGATATATATATTTAAAAAAACCCAATAATAGTAAATTCCTGTAATATGTCTAGTCTGATATGAAAGCTCTCCCTCTACAGAGAGACGTCTGCTGTGATTACCTTACAAAATATTAAAAAAAAAAACACACACAAAAAATAACTTTCTCTGTGAGAAATAAAAATAAATCCTAGTGCAAATATAAAGCTCTGTAAACCTGGTCCTATGAGAATCTATGGTTAGTAAACGGCAGTTAAAGCAGGTTTATCCTCTCACAGAGAGAGCTCACATCATGGTTTCCACAATGATATGAGTTGGCTTGATCAATCCGCCATTCGAAGTTCCATTGGGGCAGAAGGGGGTGCTGCTCTCCGTTTCTTTGGACCACCGATTCACTTCCTTGGGGGCAGCCACCGCCTTTATCCTCTGAAAGAGAGAAGGGGAGCAGAGGTGAGACCACCAAGGGACACCTCTGTGTCCCCAAGTGCAGGACGCAGCGTTCCGAGGATGGGGCTGGCGGAGATCCCAACATCCCCGCGGCTCCGTGAGGATGTGAGGATCTGTGGAGACTTCGGCCCCTGCTCAGCTGCAGAGCCCAGCCCGGGGCAGGGGAGTGAGGCAGGGGAGTGAGGCAGGAGGGCATTCCCAGCAATTTCCAGCAGCCTGCACGTTGGGCTGTCAGTGCTGCAGAAGATGTGCCTCCTCCTTCCTCATTTAGAAACGGCTCTGCCTCTCTCTGCCTCTCTCTGCCGCTCAGCCCAGACTTCACTGCCAAGTGGCAACTTCTGTCCTACATCTCAGTTCACAAAGGAAGAACTAAATGGCATCTGACCAGTGTTTACTCTCTTTCCTTTCCTTTCCTAACATGGGCTTTGAGCAGTGTTTTGGCTACTTTTAGACCAGTCTCTCATGGTGACAATGGTGACAATGTAGGCAGGAAAATTAACACTTATGCCCTGGCCTCAGCTGAAAAAGACCATTAACATTTGGATGAAAACAAATGCAAGGGTTTGTGCTCTGGGAAGTGTTTGGGTCTGGTATTTTTTCCTAATTCTATTCTCTTTTTCCCTAACCCAAAGTGTCCCACTTCCTTCTCCAAGAATACCCTGAGCTGCATTGAAGATCAACTCGTTAGGCAAAAACAAAGCTGATCTGAAACCTTAGAAGACAATTGCTAAGTTTCATGTTTGCATAGCTTCTAAAAACTTTCCACCGCAAGCAAAACAAATTAGAGGAGCACACACTGAACTGTGAAGGGCCAGAGATTGCCTGCAAATCCTAACCCAAAGGAATCCGTACTGCCGGGTCGGAATCAGCCCCAAAGTTTTCCAAATACCATGGCAATCTGGGTGCAGTATTTCAATTTGAAAACAAATAAAAAAAGCTAAAAAGTGAAGCCCACTGTCAAGAGGGTTTGACTTTATTTAGTCCCCCACAGTGAAGGCCATGCCTGAGAGCCACACAGGTGTGGATTTCCCTGAAATTCGAAATGAGCTTTTACACAATCAGGTTTGACCCAAGTCCCTCTCTCTCTCTCTCTCTCTCTTGCTCTCCCAGTGATTTTCAGGATGGTGTTTCTGTGTCCCCGTGGGCTGGAGAAGAGAAACCTGAGACTCAGAAACAGTCCTTGAGTGTTTGTCTGCACGTGGAGGTAATGATTTGCCAAGCTGGAAGCTGCACAAGTGGGACACGAGTAAAATCACTCGCTGTTTATCTGAGGACAGAAGGCGCTGTGTTTGTTCTGTTTCTACTGTTTGCCCAAAGAACAGGTGATCTTTAACAGTCTTATTTGCCCTACCTGGGCAAGGTGGCAGTTTTCCAAGCATTACTTTGTATAAAACACAAGTTAAAGCTCCCTTTCTCCCCTAGACAGACAAGTGTTGCTCTTACCTCAATGAGCGACCCATCTGACTGGATGATGCGGATGACCATCACCATAGGGATGCAGATCATGGAGGAAAGGGCGAGAACCCAGCCCAGGCCAATTGCCCAGTCTGGGTATGTGTAGACCTTGTTGTAGGTCAGTGGTTTATACTTGGCCAAAGAAAAGATAAAGCACCCCTGTGGATGAGAAGGGAAAACAAAGTGAGGCTCAAAAGATGCTAAAAGCAGTAGGGCTGGTGCTACTACTGGCCCTGAGAAAGACAGGCAGTGAAAGGCAGAGCTGATGGATACCGTATGTATTTTAAACCAGTGGGGGAATTATTCTTCCATTTAAATCATTGGGAGAGCATCTGCATCTGCTTACAGCATCTGCTGTGCGATGACAGAGTGCCAAGAGATGGTGCTGAACAGCTGCACTACACTGCCAGCTCTTCTTCAGGGCCAAAGCATTTGCTGTACACTGCAAGATTCCCACCCAATGGAATACTTCGAGCTGAGGTCTGCCTCAGACCACTCCAGTCTTTTTGTTACCATGGCCTACCAGTCCTACGTCCTAAAGCAGGGACTGCTCTTTGGAGAGTGAGTTTTCTTTTCGTGACTGTAGAATTTTGCCAATTCTAAGAAAAATCCACTTAAATGTAGCCAACTGCCATTCGTGCAGGCACAGTAGAGAGCTGTCATGTTAACAGCTGACATCTGAGAACATGATGTCTTTGAGGGGAATGTTCAAGCCTTCAGCCTCTCTTTGCAAATTGGCCTCTGAATGCAACAGCCTTCCCTTGAACAGAAGCAGTAAGAGGTGGCTCAGCACTGCAAAGTGTAAGATATCAAAGAGCACAGGTCAGTACTCACCACACAGAGAACTGGTGTGATCACAATCCAGCTCCATTTCATCCAGGGACCAGGTCTGTATCCAATCATATCCTCAATGGCATCATAAATATTATCAGCGCCTGCAAGAATTGAGCAAATGAAAGCCCCGTAAGGACTGCAGGATTAAAGCTGTTTCCCTAGGCCCCCCAAGGGGTATTTAAAGGGAAGATGAGGGTGTCAGATGTACTCTTCAAATGCTTCCCACAGCTGTGAAGTCCATGACGATTTTCTTGAGAAGCTCAAAAGTTGGGGACTCTCTCATCCCACCCCACCCTCATTATTCAGCTGCAGGAGTGTGATGCTAATCCCTCCTGCCCCTGTCACACACCCTCTCCTCTCTCCAGGCTCTCACTGAACTTCCCAGAGGGATCTCCATGGGAAGGACTTGACAGCAAACAGTGCACCTGCTGCCACAGAAATCTGACTGATGCAAAATGATGCCTTTGCTTGTTTTGCTTTTCTGAGGAGATGGAATACATGGAGAATCAGAGAAGTGACCAGTCCTAATCAGCAAATATTTGGTCACTCCCCAGCCATAGCTCAGGCAGCTACAGAGGCCACTGCCAGGCCTTGGAGCTTGGCACTGCCTAAAGTAATGGGGCAGAATACACTTTCAGCTCTCTTTTTGTGCTTTCTGTTTGGTTGGCTTGTCCCCGTGGACATTGCAGCTCTGAAAGGAAATTCTCTGAGAGACAAACAGAAATTTTCATGGCTGGCCACACTTTCAACTTTCATCTCTAAACTTAACACACGAAAATGCTTAATTGTGCCCTTATTAATTAGCAATGGAAAAATACTCATTTTTGGTGGAAAAAACACTGGAGGTTGGCTTCATCCCAGATGCAAATTTGTCTCCAAGAGGTCAGGGCAAATTTATATTAATGGCATGTGTCTGCTGCTGGGAAGAAGGCTCTGGGGTGGCTGATTAAATATTTGGCTAGCAGAATTGTCACTGACTCATCAAAATGTATCAGATGAAAGGATTCTCACTTACCATAAACCCAGGCTACAGCAATACATTCAAAGAATGCAACCCACAAAAGGCATACACCACTAGCTGCATAGTAGTCAAAGAGTTGAAAAACATACATGCCACCCTGTGAAAGAGAGACACAATTAGTTAGGATCCAACAGGGAAAAAAAAAACCCCTAAGAATTCAGGCCCAGCTCCCAGTAACATCTACCAACACATCCCAATGATTCCTGTCCAATAAGAAGCAGCATCAAGCAAGAAGGTAAGGTAAATATTTGGCATTACCTTCCCCAGGGAATATGCATGTTTACTACAGGAAGAATTCCAAACAAGACAATGATTAAACAAAATTAAGTCACTTAGTATAATCTACTGAGGCACTTAAATCTTTCCTGCTTACAAGTATTTTAGGATTGGCATTTTAAAGAAACAAATGGTATAAAGAAATAATAGGTTGCCTCCTAACATTAACACCTTCAAAAGACTGAAAATGAAAGTCAGTTCATCAGGAGGGTCTTTATTTATTGAGTGAAAGGTCTACTTTCATGAAAATAGTTCATTTTCCATTTTATACCTCTATTTATATTCTGCTGTTAGACTCTGCTCTCACTACACTGCACTTTCACTTGAAAAACTGTGGGGTTTGGGCAGCTCTGTTGCAGGTGCTATTTTACTTTCCACAATCGTGCCCTTACACTTGTTTTTAAAATCTGACTTGGATTTTATTTTGAAGATATTTATCACAACAGTGCAGGCACTGGAACATATTCCTGTCTTGTTTATACTAGAATAAATCCAGTGGTATTTAATTAATTCAAATCTGTGTAACTAAGATAAAAATCTCTTTTCCTGCATGCCACTGGACGGATTCTTAATGTGCCTTGCTGAAGGTTTTCTATATATTTCATCATTTAGAGCTTGATGTTAATATTCATAGTCATGTTGACTGGTAGCTGAGATTAGATTGAATTTAATGAGATTTCACGTTTCTGTTCCTGTGACTGAAAAGGAAAGGATATATAACCCCCACTCAAAACGCTTTCAGATCTAGGGATGAAAGGTGCTCTGTCCATCTAAAAAGCACTTCTCCTCTGAGTGGCTAATTCTTTACAGTCCCAACCACAGCTAAAACTGGCCTGAACTACGGTTCAAAAAGAAGGCAATTTGCAGCACTGGCACCACTCACCTCAGTCACCATAGTTAGTCCCAGAAGATAGCTAAGGAAACACACTATAGCGATGAAGATTTCCCGTCGGTAACCCTTCCTTAGGAAGGATGGGTGCAGATCAACTAATGACGTGATCTGTCCTTCAACTTCAACAAACTGCAGGGGGAAAACAGCAGAGGAACAACTTGAATATTCTCTGCCATGCAGTGCATCCTTGAGCAAACCCTCCCCAGCACCACCACAGCTCTGTGCTCTGTGCTGCTCTGAATAAAGAGACAGAAGCCGTTCCTTCGTAACCCTGAGGCTGGAGTGTGGGGGTAGTTTTCAGGTTGGAACAAGCTTTCAGAATTTATTTTTATTTCCTAGAAGCCTCCTGAGCTACCAAAGGGGCTCTATAAATGCAAGCACAAGGATGAAGGAGGTTAACTGGATGGCAGGAAGGCGCTTATGTGGCTTTCATGCTGTTGCTGTTCCAGATGAATTCAGGATGTATGCTAGAAAAGAGGCAGAGGGAAAACACTCAAAGAAGTCCCAGCTAGGAGAGTACCTCCCAGCCTTTTTCTGATGTGCCAGGAAACCTCACAGGTACTAGTTAGGTTAATTCCAAAATTTGATGTAATTCTGCTCTTGGGTTTGTTAGTGAAAATCCAGCCAAGGGAAAGCAGACTTTGATGTGAAACAGCAGCTCTTCTTGACTGAACGTGTCCTTTCTGGAGCTGTGAGCAGAGTATCTCGGACTGAGGCTCTAGGTACTTCTGCAGCTTTTCATACAGTCCCCATTCAGTGATCTGGCAAAGTATTTGCACTTGTAAGCCAAAAATGAAGCTCCGAATAAATGAGCTAAAAGTCTTTATCTAGCTTCATGATAACTGTATTTATATGTACCTGCCTTTGGAAAACTATACAACTGTGTAACTTGAGTTAAACAAATAACCCAAACTGGGTTTGAATAGAAGTTTAATGTTAATCAAAAACCAGATCTTTTTGCCCATGGAGAAAAGCAACTACTGAACTTCCCCAAATAAAACCATGGAAGGGATCTTTTGACTAATCTGTATGTTCAGCCTGGCAAGGTACAAAAGCACCAAGCTCACCAAGCACCATGAGGATATGGATTGGAGCTGTCCATGAAGGCTGCCTCTGTAGAAATGATATTCACTTTAAATAGATACATCATCTTAACTAATAATTTACCATGGG
Source organism: Acanthiza pusilla (assembly GCA_036630365.1). Lineage (NCBI taxonomy): Eukaryota > Metazoa > Chordata > Aves > Passeriformes > Acanthizidae > Acanthiza > Acanthiza pusilla. Next base: position 9,873,195 of record JAXCHO010000001.1, read on the forward strand.
GAATCTATGACAGAGATTACTCCAGAAAAAGCTGCGTTTTCCTTCCTGGCACCTCATTGCTCTTACAGTGCCCAAAAATGCCCTATAAAAACCCTTCCATCTTTCTGAAGCTCTGTTTTAGAAATACAGATTGTCCTGTGAACAGATTTTGTCCTCCACCAAATTTTGTTGCCTTCTCTCTTGTTACTTTGACTTTTGTAAAACTGGTTTTCTTTTTAAATGCAATCTTTTCCTTGGAGCTGATTTGATCTGAAACTGTGCTGGCATTCCAGAAACCTGCTTGACTGCACTCCAAAAAACCAGGGGGGTGGAGGAGAGAAATTAAGCGCTCCAATTAGTTTTAATCATTCTGCGCAGTGAGGAGCTTTTAAAAATTACTAGACAGCTTCCAATTTGCATAAGCATAGGGTTGCTGAACCACAGCATTGGGTACTTTCACATTTGCTTTGGAGCAGTTGAGAGTTGCTCACTAGAGTTCAAAGATTAAGCCATAAAGAGCAATTTAGGGCAAATGAAATATAAAAAAAAGTCAGAGATTAAGTACACAACAACAGAGTAAAAAATCCATTTACAGAGCTCTCCTCATATGAGAGACCATTTAGGCTACAGAAACATTTCATCCTTATGAATACATATATATATTTTTAATCTCCGTGATTTTCCATTTGAGAGCAGAAAACTTTGGCAATTTTGAATGTGTGGTTACTGCATAATCCCTGGTCACCCATGTTTCCTTGTAAGTAGACTACCTAGAAATGATTTACAGGTTCCTTGGCAGTATTTAGTCCAACATTCCTACAAGTAACCGCTGAGAAAAATAACCTAACTTCCTGGACTGAACTTTTTGATTTTTTTCAAGCTCACTAATTAATAACAGTGTGTGCTATAAAATTAGTACAGCTGGAATCTGAGATGCTTTCTGGCCTGTTTGGAGGTACTGAATGCATGCTGCTGACGTGAAACTCAGCAGGATCCCACATTGCTCAGCACCTCCAAGCCCAAGGCCACCAAAAAAGGCTTCAGCTTTTTTCTCTCACTGTTCTTGAAGGCACACAGGATATACTGCACAAAACATTTTGTGCTTTTTGCACCTCATGACAACTTTGCCTTTCTTTTTTGGCACTTGGCAACTATCAAAGCCCATATTCCTAGCAGTTATTAATTGTTAGTGTTTTAATGATGGTGTGTACACCCTGCAGATGATTGCAATGGCACAAAGCACTCTGTGGAACAGACTGCTGCAGTTCTCTATGCTTTATAATTATTCAGCTTTTCTCCAAAGTAAGAAAATACTGCATTGAAACCAAAATGGTGGTATTTTGTGGCCAGACTAGGACTGAAATTTAGGTTAGGGAGTACTGCCCTAGTGTGGCAGAGCCCACTCACTCCTGAGGACAAAGACATACTGTGCAATACCACATTATGAAGTGCAAAGATTCATCAAGTGCAGCCCCTACACTAAAAAGCAACTCAGATGAATTCCTCTCAAGCAGCATTAGAGGTATTCTCTTCTTAATTCATGCCTGTAAAAGCAGCTTTTCTCAGTCAGCAGAGCTGACACAACAAGTCACCCATCCCTTACCCATTTGTACTAACCTGGCTATCCAGTCCAAGCAACAGAAGCATAATAAAAAAAAGGATTGCCCAAAAGGTGGGCAGTGGCATCATGGACACAGCTTTTGGGTAGGCAATGAAGGCCAGGCCTGGACCTAGAGAAAGAGAAAACAGGCGGGGGGAAGGGAAGGGAAGAAAAGTAGTAAGTACCAGCTCTTTGGTAAAGGCAGCCACCCTCAAATTCAGGAATGCCTGGTTCCGTTCAGATAAATCCAAACGCAGCTGGAAATACCAGAAGTGAAACAGTTTGGCTCTTTTATCTGAAATCGAAGCATGACTACAGCAGAAACCACAGGCAAACCCCCGAGGCCAGTGCTAACAGATCTCCAGTTTTAACATCTGTCTCAAACATGCCAATAATGGAGGTGTCCTACACCTGCCCTGCACGGACACAGGACAGTCTTGGGGGCCGGGGGGAGAAGGGGTGACCCAAGGGAATGGCAGAATCCCACTGCTAGCCCACATGGTCATGATGAGGATGATGATGATGAAACTCTTTTGCATGCAGGGAAGGGGACTCTGCTATAAACATTCCCTGGGATCTCCACTAATGCAACCACTGCCTCCCTCTGCACACAACCTCCAAACCCTGCACGGCTTTCCTCAAGCAGGGTTTGCACTCCAAGGAGTTTGCTCCTTCACTTCTGCAAATGCTCCCTGCTACACTGACTGATCAGGCTACTCCTAATTTTATCTGAAAACTTTAGCTGAAAAAGAATACCTCCTGCTGTTGGGAACTGCTGGGGGTGTAAAACCACTCTGTGTAAAATTGCTTCCCCATGCTGTCACATCACCTGCCCCTATCCAGGCCAGCCTGGTGACACTGAGGATGACCATCATCAGCCCCAGCTGCAGGATGGGTTGCAAGTGTAGAAGGACAGGTGGGGCTGGGGCTGAGTGCTCGGGGCTGAGTGCCCAGGTTCTCTGCTCTGGAACCCAGAGTGTGGATGCTCCTCCCTAGACGGGGTCTGCCCTGGGACCAAATGTCACCTCACTCGTCCCCACACATGGAGCACACGGTGCTTGTCTCCAGAGGCACCCTCACCTGGAGCCAGGTGCTATCAGCTGTTCTTTGGGAGAGCTTTTGTGGAGAGAGGAGGAGCCCTCCACCAGTGGGAGATGGGAACACCAGCATTTACAGAAGGCTCTTGGAGGAGATGAAATTTGGTGAGGCTGACAAAAAATTCTGAGGGCAGATTCAAATTCAGAGTGAAACCAGGAATGCCTGGCCCATCTGCTTGAGGAGCCTAAAAAGTGCCAGTTTTCAAGTGGACTCATGTAATTTTCAATGGGAAAAGGAATTTTTTAAAAGATGCTGCAGTGTGGGGCCAAAAAACTTTATCTCTGATCTGTACAGAAAAATCTCTAACACTGTTCTTCCTACCTCCCACTTTTCCTTTCCAACAAGAAATATGGAAAAAGAAGCAAGAGAAAGAGGTAAAACGAGATGACTTTTTTTCAAACTAAAGAAAACTTTATGTCACTGAAAATATTTGAACATAAATAAATACAAATTAGCCAACAATCAAGCAACTAATTTTATTTTAAATGAAACGCCACTAAGATTTTATATGACAGAAGATACCAAAAATTGGTGAAAGTCTCAAATTCTGGGGGGCTTTGCTTTTTCCCCCTAAATTCAGTGGATTCATTAGATCCTCTCTGAGGGAGAGCTGCTACAAAATGGCATTTGCAGCTGATCTGTGCAATTGATGAGACAGATGCAAAACTGCTCTCCTCAAAATTTGCTGCAATTCTGTATGCTTTGGCCAGTGAAACTGTTCTTGCACTGTGATACCAACTAATACCAAGTGCCCGAAGCCCTGAGCTAATTGTGATCTTCCTTTGAAACTAAGTGTTGAAATATAAAAAGAAAAGTCCGTGTGAAAGAAAATGTTCCTGGCAAGCCCTCAACTGAAACATAAATAATCTAAAAATTGTATTTAATTTGAAACCCTGTTGTTTTGAAGGGTGTTTTGCAAAAGTGAAGCACTTGTGGCTGCTATTAAAAGCCAGTGAGGACTGCCACGATCCCAGCCCACACTCTGGCCAATTGCCATGGAGTGCTGTGGCATGGCTGGAGAGCTGCAGAGGCAGAGACGGGGCAAGAACCAGGAAACCCAAGGCACAATAATCAGTCCAGCTTAATCTGAATTTGTTTGCAAATGGAATTAAAAAAATAAAAAAAAGCAAGCAAATCTTGTGCTGGTTTAACAGTGCTACAAATGGCATGGGTGGTAAAGTATTTTTTCCAGCCAAACAGAGGCTGCACGGATTAGACAGGATTCACTATGGTTTTGTTGAGCCCCCACTGCTTTCCTCTCTATCTTTGAAAGAATTTCTGTGAAAAAAACCAAAAAAAAGCTACTTATTAAAAATCTGCTTTCACTGAGGAGTCGGAGAAGTCTGAGTGAACTATTGAGTAAAGCTGCTAAAGGCCAGCAGTGACCAGCGCTTCCAGCGGAGCCAGCCCTGGCTGACAAGTGTGTCCCAGGCACATGGCACCAACACTGGCTTTGGCACTGGGAAAAAATGTGGCCATGAGATTCTGCTGTCAGCAAATTTGTTGATGTTCCTGTGGCTTTCAGGAAGGCAAACAAATGGTGTCATGGATAGGGCAGGAGGAATTTAACTCGCTGGGCAGAGCTGGGGTCTCAGCCCTGCGGACAACGTCCTCCGCCAAGAGCTGTGGCCAAGCGGCAGCGCCGCTGCTCCCCCTTCTCCTGACCCAGGGGAGCAGCTCTGACCTTGCAGCAAAAGAAACCAAAAAAGGCAAGGCCAGAAATGAGAGGCTCAAGCACCTGCTGAACCTTTCTGAAGCAACAAGAGCTTCCCCCAGAGCCCCGTGCGGGTCCTGGGACACTCATCCCAGGGGACCGAGTGTCTTCAGGAGCTCTGCACTTATCTCTCTGAGAAAGGCAGCAAGGGAACACGTGGGAGGTGGTTCAGATACTTTTGGATAATTTCAGTGGTGTTTACTGTCATGTAAAAATGTCCCCTAGGACTCAGCCAAACACCAGCAGTGATGGGCTCCCACTGCATGGTGAGACATTGCAATCTCTGGCCATTGGTGACATGGATTTAAATAAAGGAGTAGACAACAAAATATGCAAAAAAAAAAAAATCGAAAGACGAGTTCAGAAGCTAATCAGTGCCCTTGCTGTCCCTATAATAAGCTATTAAACCCCTCCTTTTTTAAAAAAAAGCTTTTTGAGGTATTGAAAAAATGCTACGTAAACACTAAGTCTGTGAGTTAATGTGTGTTCAAACATTACTTAACAATCCAATGTTACTATAGAATTGTTTAATTCTAAAAGTGTCAAGTGACAGGAATATAGCTGCCTGTATCAGAGATTTAATAATAAAAATTAGAATAAATATTGACCAGATAAAAACCTAATGTACAAATACTTAAAAATACTGCTCTTGGAATTGATCCACCTACATATAAATAAAAAAAAATAGGGCTATTTATGATTCATTCAATAGGATTATTCCCTTGCTTCCTGTTTCCAAACAAAGCAATCAACCTCCGATCAAAATAAGCATTATGGCCAAGATTGTTACTAATTGCACTTGCAAGAGTTATTCCAATTGCAGCCACCCAAGAATCCAGCGGTGCCATCAATGTCATTAATTTTTCATTAGCCCTTGTGAAGTAAGACATTGTTCTTAAAGACTTAACTCCCAGAGCCATGTGATTAGAAGATATATTGATTTTTTCATTTTAATAGCATGTTTGCAGAAGAAAGCCTTCAAATACTATGCAGGTGAATTAAAAGTGCTCAAAAAAATCAGAAAGGAATATCAAAAGTGCACTCAGGTGACATTGTTATTACTTGAATCTGATTAGCTTTAAGCCTCATGGCTGTCAAGGCCTGATTCATTATTTTTCCATGGTAATTCCCAACTAATCTGTCTGTTCTACATGAAAAACACATGGTTACACCTCTCCTCATGGACAAGAAATGCACAGAGGAAAAATGACATCTGTTTTGTTTGAGATACAGTCACAAGCTATGAGGATTTAGCTTCTACATCTGCATGTGCGTAGCTGAACCTTAATGGGAAGGACACTCCTGAAATAAGGGAGGAACCTAAGTGTACACCAGGGTTCAAAATGGACTCTGACAGTTCTGTCAACCTTGCCCTGAAGCTGCAGAGGACAAAAGCAGGTTTGCAACAGCTAGAGTTCCTGTGGGTGAAATGGTCCAGAAAACCCTGGAGATGGAGTTCTCCAACTTCTCTTGCCTTTCAGTGACATTTGGGAAGGCATGTGTGTGTGTCCCTTCAAAAGGCCAAGGTACTAATCCTACTCTAGTGCTGCGAGCAAGCAAAACTAAGCTATGAAAAGTACATAAACACTGGCAGTTTGCATTGGAATGAAAATAAAGGTAGTCTGAAAAGAAGGATGGAATAAATTCTCAAATCAATGACATTTTGGCCCTTAGATAATGGTGTCGTTATCTTAGCTCTAATCTCAACTCAAATGGATTAGCACACTCTAGGAAATGTGTTTGCTGCCCTGTTAATCAAGACAGAGTAAACAGTACAACCCCGGCTAACCCTCACTGCTCTAGATTAAAGCCCAAATCAACAACGTGCTTATTTTTTCTCGCAATTACGGGAAATCTTGTTCTGTTTTATCACTTAGATGTTAGCTGATTGGGTCTGCAGAACTTTGCTCACACGCTGGGCGGCAGTGCCCACCACCACTGCCACCAACACCATCGTACCTGACTCTGCCACATCAGCAATGTTCACCCCTTGCTCTTGTGCCATGAAGCCCAGGACGGAAAAAATTGCGAAGCCAGACACAAAACTGGTACCACTGTTCAGGCATCCCAGCAGCAAACAGTCCCTAAGTCACACATATGTCATGGAGCAAGTTAATTAAAAAAAAATTAACCCATTGTCCCTACTTTATTTACATCATTTAGCTAAAACACTAAACCCCCTTGGATGGAAACTTGCCTATAGCAGTTGTATTTGTACTTGTTGTAGCTCCCCAGGGAAGTCATTGCTCCTAAGCAGATTGCATATGAGAAGAAGATTTGTGTCCCTGCATCTATCCAGACCTAAAGGGAAAGATAGAAATACTGTTATTATCAGCACTGTTGCATTGCAACACTCAACACAAACATACAGTTCAAACTTAGCAAAATCAACAAAATAATTGTTTCCATTGAGGGTGAGAGCTAAAGGACCAGGGAGACAGGGAAAGAGAACAACACATTTGCAAGTTTGGCTTTCAGAAGGAAAAGAAAATTGTTAGCATCAGAACCCAGAAGAACATAATCTCTACAACAGTTCCTGTTTCCCTCCCCAGAGATGCTCAGTATTTCTAGTTTCTTAGTCATTCAGCTGATCCTTCCTGTTGGCGCAACAATAAACGTGTTTCAGTGCAATAGGAAATGCAGAAGTATTTATAACATTGCTCATTTCTCTTGTAACTCATTTCAGTTAGTGTCAGCCGACAGATTCCTTAAACTGAGGATGTGAAAAGCTTGAGAAACAGGTTTGTGTATTTGGTTTGTTTATTTTCCTAGCTTTCTGGTTGTTTTTGTACCTGTTCAAATGCAAGATAAAAAGCCATAGGGGTGGGGGGAAAACAAGCAAAATACAATGAACTTTATAAGATACATATCTGATCTTGGTCTCATGATTCTTTGTCCTGATTACATTAAAAAAAACACATACAGAGTGAAATAACCGTACACTATGAACTTCTTGGCTAGTAAATACGTAGCAAGCTATCAAAACACATCCTCTGAATCCCATCTGTTCTCTTCTTTCTGCGAATCCAAGTCTGCTAACACCAGTGGAAACCACCAAGGATTCTGAGTAAGTGAGAATGTAGACTGAGGACCATTACCTCCTCCCTCCCACCATCACTTCCCAGCACCTTGCTGACTACTGTCTCCTCGGAGTGATGCTGCTGCTAGACCGTGGGCGGGAGCCGGCCAGCTCATATGAACCTGTCCTACATTATCTGCTGACTCTCTGCTTGGGGCTAACTGTAGATCATAAAAATTATATGGTCCCATAAAAGAAGATTAATTCATAAAATATAATGTCTCTTGTGAAAAAGGTGTCTTGTAAAAGAGGGCAAAACTAGAGAATAAAACAAATTTGCATTATGTTTCTTTCAATTACACTTTTCCTACTTCGGTTCTTAAGTGATCACTGGAGCTTTATTTCAACCAATACTCACTAGAAAGAAATAGCAAAGACAGACATTATTTCCTATTACTGTGACCAACACTTTGTTTTCAAAGATCCCTGGTTTTCTTTTTTTTTTTAGGGCGGAATGTTGTGTTTTTTTCATTTCTCATGTGAACCCTATTGGCTGAAATGCTGCTGATCTGCTCAAGTGTCCCACACTTGCTCTCCCTGAGCACAGACAGGAATTTCTATCTAAGCCTGGCTCTCACTAGCCAGGGCTAAGCAAACAGTAGTTCCTGTGCCTCAGAAAGCATTTTCTCCACCTCTGCATGGGTTTTTATTCTTCTGTAATTTCATTCACCTCTCTCCAATCTCCTCCTATTGAGCAGTGGGAGATAAGTGACACTGATACTCACAGTTGTCGCCTGCTGTTCCATCTGTGAAGCTCATGTGTCTCTCCTTTGAAACTAAAGACTATCCTCATTAAAAAAATGCATCTCCCTTACCTTACCAACAAGAAAGCTGAGATTGTATAACGGGACAGAGTCTACAGCCTCAGAGTCCTTTGACACAAAAAAAATACACACGCACACACACACATACATACACATGGAAAGATTCATTAACACATTTAACAGTGACCTTCTCAAGCAGAACTCTGGAAAATATAACCCAGCGTTAAAGTTCACGCTATATTTGGACCTCTAAAGTCTGTGGAAAGAAAATCGATTGCCATGACATCAGCACCATCACCCTCCACCATCCCCCTCTGCACGTGAAATCATCCCGCTCCCCACCCCTGGTTCTGTACCTGTGGGTCAGCTAACCGTGAGATATCAGGGTAAAGATAAAACTTGATGCCTTCTGCAGCTCCAGGCAGGGTCACGCCACGGATGAGCAGAACAAGGAGCATGATGAATGGGAATGTGGCAGTGATGTACACTACCTGGAAATAAGAAAAGAAAAAAAGGTGTGTTTAGTCTGGGGCAGCAAAAGCTCCAGAACCAAGACAGGTCTAACAAAGGGAATTCAAAGCCCCCTCACACCTAAAAAAAAGGGCCCAACCTGAGTTTCTGTGTCTACTTCTAGTTTAATGGTCTTTAACACCTTATTGCCTTAGGTCTGAAGGCAATGCAGGGATCCCTCCAGAGGCCCTGGTCGGGCGATGGTCACCTCACTCAGACATGATTTTATACAGCTCATGACTTTTGTTCAAATTCTGCCTTTGCCCTGTTTGTCCTCCTCACATGACAAGTGCACCTCTGCCAGGGAAGTGAAAAGGTTTCCTCACTGAGGGCCCCTGAAACATTATTACCTCATTTATTGGAACTTTAAAACTTACAAACTGTTTCGCAAGCTCTGCTGCTCCCTCTGACCTTGCTGTGCAGCCCCACGACTGCTCCTGCAGTCAGCCCCAGCAGGGACAGTGTTCAGAGATGAAGGTAATTTGGTCAGGGCTCCCATGCCTCCCTTCCCATCTCCTTGAACACATGAAGCCCTTCAGGTTGGCATCAGCCTCAGCAGTGGTAATTTCCAGTCCTATAACTTCATTCTTGCCCTTGCTGCCTATTCAGCAACATCATTATTGGAAACTAAGGCTCTATTCATCCAGTTTGAAAATATGTCTTCATTATCTTTAACCTCTATTCCCACTCTCTTTGAATAACAGCCTACTTCTTCTCTTCTTGTTATCTCCTCATTCATTTGATGAAAGAGCCCTTTGCTTTCATCTCCAGCACGAGGGTTAATTGAGCTTGCATTTGGACAGTTCTATCTTTAGACCCACACTTTTTGACCTCTAACATTTTGCTTTCTTTGCTCATCAGTGCTTTCTCTCATTTTTTATATAACTGCTGTGCTACAATCAAGAATCACTACTGTCCAAGAAAGGGCATTTTTCTTGGAGTCAGATGATTCCCCCAGGTAATTACAGTTTGCTGCCATGAGTTCAAATGTATTTTTGTTTTCCAGAATTTGCTTAACTACTGCAAAGCTCCCAGCATGCTCCATTTTTCTTCTTAAGTGTGTCCTCTGAGAATAACGAGGAGAACTCAAAGCCTGCATTGCCATAATAATTCACAGAGCAGGGTTGATTTCATAGAATGAAAGGAAATTTTTTCATACTATTACTTTTAAATCCTCTCTTTGAATTTTCTGTATATTTTCCACTGACAAATAACATGTATTACACATTAGCCTAGTTTCACCAAAACCAGAAGGATAAAAGGGGGATTTCTGCACTTTCTTATTTTTTTTAACATAAGCCGAGTCTATGAAAAATCAAAGTTTTCTTACAAAAAATATACACTTTTGACATTTTTAGGAACTGAGTAAACAAAAACTCATAGAGAGGTTTTGCACTGCAGGTAGAGATTCTCTCACAATGCTGGAATGCAGGATTTTTAAGATCAAGCCCATTATTTAAAGCTTAAGCATAACTAATATTTTTTAATCATGATTTCACGTTTATTTGTCCAATGCTTTACTAAAAGATTTAAAAAGTACATCTTTCCCTGCCTCCCCACCCCGCTCTCCAAAGGGCCATTAACACACTGGAAAGCAGGGAAGTGCTATAAACAACCCTCTCCTAAAGTAAACTAGACTTCTCAAATAATTCAAGCCCTCCATTAGAGTTTACAGTTTACTTTTGTTTGACCCCAAAGTTAATGGAGTCAACCGGAGACTTTCCAATGGTTTTGTTGGTCTTTGGCTCCACACCAGCACGAGAGTGGGGAGGGAATTCCTACCAACCGCCCTGCTTCAGACATGAGACCATCCTGCAGGATTTGCAGAGAACACAGATTTTTAGATAACTGATTTTAACAGACCTCTTTTCAACCTGTTATCTTCATGGGGAGTGGAAATAATACCATAGGGAGCTCGGAATGCCTCTCTGTGCTACCGGAGCCTTTACTGAGTAGACACCAGGGCTGCCAGCAGAGCTGCAGAAATGTGCACTTCCACCCTGCTGCTGATGCAGGAGACTTACTGCATCCACTTTCACTACAAAACCTGCATAAGCATCTCACCGAGGCACAGCAATCAAAGAGAAACAAACATTTTTGCCCATGTGTGCTTTAGAGGTGTGGACACTGATCTTCAGGGGAAAGGTGGTGGGAATCCAGTGTAAGGGACCAGCCTTTTAATGAGGCTTTTTGATAAAAATCACAGAAAGCAAGGCAGAAAATGCAGTAAAGCAAGTGCTTTAGTCAATAGGGGAACTGATGAGGTCTGGCTTCCGAAAAGGTTTTGTCTCCTGGTTGATTCTGCAGCATGCAGCAAGGCAAAACTGCTAAATGATGCTCTCTCTGCAGCTGAGGCACTTAGAATTTCACCCTGATTTCTCTGGAGACTTAAATAAGAAGAGCTCACATTGTGGCCTTTTTCTTAGGAAGGACACTCATGGGGTCATGCCCTTCCACTCAGTCGAGAAGAAATGTGAAGAACTTAATACCTTGAGATCCCTCTTCCTCTGTCAGACTTATCTGAACACTGCCTCCTGCAACAAGCTCAAAACCTAAGAATTACACAAACACGATGGCCTCAGAACTCATGAAAATCGGTAAAAGAACACTACTGAATTCAAGGGGCTATAATATTATGCTTCTCACTAAGTGGCTGGCCAAGACTTGCACTGGAGCAAGATGCTCAGTGCATCCGTCATCCTTTACAGGAAAACATTATTCTGGAGAGCATGTGATGGGACTAAACCCAGGAGCTATCCAGGATCCTTGTAGTGACAATGCTCCTGAACAAGTACCTAAGTTTAGCCTTTTGTGTCTACACTGAGCTCTTCCGTAAGCGAGCAGCATTTCAAAAATGCTGTGCACCCACCAGTCTGCACTGCCCTGAAACATCCCTACCACAGCTCTGCTAACACCACCCTGCTGCACTGGGATGAATGTGACAGCAGTGAGAGCACAGAGCATCACCCAGCACAAGCCTGAGGCCTTCTGCACTCATGGCATCAGTGGGATGCTCCTCCTTTGAGAGCTGAAGTGGTGCTCAATCCGGGCTTGGATCTGCTTCTTGGTGCCCTTCCAGTAATGGCTACTTGACTCACAGGCATTTTGGGCACTGGTAATGACTTTCAAAAGTCAGCTGAATGTGATTTCTTCTCAGTGTAAAAATACAGTTTTTCCAGGAAATGGTGCATATATTCAAGAACAGCATTACTTGGTATTCCTAACATCTGCTAACTGCAATGATTATAGAATGGGTAAAAGAGCACTTACTTTCCCAGTGGATTTGACTCCTTTCCAAATGCAGAAGAAACATATCACCCAGACGAGGAGGAGACAGAGTGCTAGATCCCACTTGATAATACCAATGTCTTCAATTCCCGAGGACAAGCTCAGCACGTTGCGCCTGAATATTTGAAAGGAAACAAAACAAGAGGGAGATGCAGGAGCTCAGTTGATGCAGACTCTGGTTGTGATGGCTGAGAACACACGATGGTGCGCAGGGCAGATCTCTGCTCTCGAAACACTAGCTAAGTCAGTGGCTTATGTGACCAAAGCTGTGCTTTGCAACCCTACATCTCCCCTATGTCTGCAGGACTCCTTAATTCAATATACTGCACAAGATTTAAAGAATTTAAGCTCTTTTTAGCAGCCCATGACCAACATGAGATAAAAAAGTATTTGCTCCCTTAAAGACCCAAGGCCAACTCTCCCCAGTGAAGCTGCCTGGCTGCAGTGCACACCGTGTGTCCATCATGGACACTTGCAGCTGACCTTGCAGGGCTGCCACGAAGAGGAAAGGGAAAAAGCAGTGCAGGAAAGTGTCAGGCCATGCAGCTTTCAGGGTGAAAGCTGGAACCATTATCTGCTCTCCCTTGGGGCCCCCAAACAAGCACTGCCCAGGTGCTGCCACCTGCCCTCGGCACCCCCAGCACCAGGGTCTCGTGGAACTAACACCAGACTGTTTAGGAAACTTCATTCTCTCACGTAGGTTAATAAATAAAAAGTACTTCCTGAGCTGTGTCTTAAGGGAGGAACATCTGACCATTAAAAGACTCTGATCCAGAGGGGAAATATTCATTAAGGCTTCTCTCTTTTCAAAATTCCCATGGCTTAGCATTAAATACTGAATTTAAACTATTTTGAAAATAATTTCATGCAACATACACTGTCCTCATACACTGCACAGATCTTGTCATACCCGACACTTCATTTGTCAAATATGTAAAAGTACAAACTTTCTTACTGTTCACTGAGGTAAAACTCCTCTGCAAACGAACTCAGTAAACTCTGAAGTTTTTTTCAGTCAAGGAAAAGCTTGACCTCAATTACAACAGAAATGCCTTTCCCCAGGAATACAGAAGTGAACTTGCTACCTAACAAATTATTAGTGAAATTTTATTTTCAGACAGCTATAAAATCAGGCACTTTCCTTCACCAGAGTAGTGGAGAGCAGAGCCCAGAGCAGTCTGGGTGCTGCACTGGGCCAGGCCCATGTGATGTGTGTGGTGTGCACAGCTTTGCGTGGGGATCCACTACAAGACAAATCACTGTGGTTTGGTTTTCTCTTAATGGATTTTTTTTTTTTTTTTTTTTTTTTTTTTGCCATTACCGTGGAAAGAATAGTGAATGAAGTCACTGATGGAAAATTTGCAATTAGTTTTTGGAAAAAGCCCTGGATCAACTGGTTTAATAGGGCTCAAGCCCTTGCCCATCTGTTTTTGCCAAACTCACTTGGATTACCTGTGTGACCGTGTTCTCACACCAAATGCTTTATTCTCTCTGAACGTGTGTGTATTTTGTTATGGAAAAGGACTAATGGCACCAGACAGGGTAAGTCTGCCCTAATCAGCACAGCTATTCAACAGTTATGAGAAACCCCTCAGTAATGAATATTTGGCATAAAGTTGCAGCCCTGCTTCACCTGAGCCTAAAGAAACAAAGGAAAAACCCGCTGTGCGTATACAAAAGAAGAAAATACATTTATAAGATGACAAAGTTCGGCCGCAACCTTCTGTGCCTTTTTAAAAAATAAATGGCAATTTTCCAATCAAAGGGGAAGTTCATATTAAAAAGGCAATCTATAGAGCTGGGTCTCAGGAAACTGTGAATAATTAACTGCAAAGGCCTCTGGGAATAGGGAGCTCTATTAATACATTCAGCTAAAACTTCTTCGCTTTCTACTGTGGAACTAAAAGCAAGCGGCCATGGCTCCTAGAGCTTGCCCCAGCAATTCTTTCAAGATTTTTTGGAGGATACCCCAGTAGGTTACTGAGAGGCAGATATCTTACTTTCCTATGGTGAGGCAGCAAGCACACTACGATGCATTGGCCTTCTCTGACCAGGGTGATCCCATCTCAACAAGACTGACTGCCTCAAGGAATATGCTCAGAATTACCAGGGGAGCTTCAGCACTACAGTTATTTTATGAGTTCTAGCCCAACATGTTTTTGCAGAAGCACTCAACACGGATTTGTGATACCCCGTAAATTTAAGTTCAGGAAGGAGCATGAGCTGGGCTGTGCTGGTAACTTCAATTTTGTAACATAACCTCCATGCTGCTGAGATTCAGCCAAGCCCACTCACACCACTCACACACGGAGTTGCTACTCATTCAGATTTATAGTCTTGATGCTGTCATTAACTGTCACTCATATATAATCAATGGGGCAACAGGCAGGGGCCGAGTTTGCTGTAAACAGGAGTTCTTGACCCTTGAACACTAATATGTTCTAGTGCGTGCAACATGGAAATGTAACAGGAGCCATAACTGGCTCCACAACGTAAACAAAAATAAAATGAAGAGAGTTATGCAATCCTTGGGGGATATTCCAGTTCATTAATCAAGTGAATGCAGACAGGATCTCTCAAACCAGGAAAGGTGAAGCACCCTTTCATGTTGGATGGACAAGAATAATTAACACTGAAGTGGCTGTACAGAAGAATATTAAAAGGAGAACATGAAACAATTTTTAAAACTCTCAAGTTTGTTCCCAAAGGCAGAGACAGCTGCTCTAGATTTTGTTTAGTTTTTTGTGTTTTCCTTTAGGATTACACGCCATTAGCATGTGATGGTCTTTCTTGGGATTTGGACGAATAAAGTCTGCTGATTACCAAATATTTATAAACACTTGGCCAGCACCAGACAATCAGAGGTTTTGTTCAACCATAATTACCCCATTACACTTATCCCTTGTGTATTAATATGTGTGTAAGCCTTTAAGGTTTTGGACTTCAAAATAAAATCTTCAGAAATAAGACCTGAAGCATGTGATACCAAGAGGTAAGTCTCCTGATATAAAGCCTGATTTTCTTAACTCCCTTTTATTGCTGCTCAAGCAAGCATGTGATTTGCACAGAACATTAATTCAAATGAACTGAAATGTCAGGCTGCACTATACACCCAGCCAGGCTGAGAAGTTCAGCGTGAAGAGGTTAATGCATCAATGTGGTCAATTATACCTGGGCAGCACTCGTTTTACAAAGCAATACTGATGAAGATACTATATAAATGTCCCATGGTAAAAATGGCATTGGGTTTCAGAAACCAAATACTCACAAACCTCTGAATTAAACTGGAATTAATTGTGCCACAAAGCAGATGGATATCTTCAGTTAAAGACTAATTATTTACCTGTCCTTTCAATGTCGGTAGCTGGCTGGCTGGCAGCCAGCATTGTCTGTGGTGGCAAGGTACCTGAAAATTCTTTAATTTTAATTTCAGAATTGTAAAGAATAGTAGCACTGCTGGGAAAAAGACGAGGATATTCAATGCTTGCACCATGTAAAAGCTATGCTACTTTAATTGCAAGAGTGCTGCGTGATCTCTGCTCTTACTTTAAGACATCAATAGTTATTTATGCAGAGAGAACAGCTATTTTTAATACTCCTCTAAGTGTCATGACTCCTGAAGGCAGCTTGCTCTCTTAAGAGCAGTTTTGCCCATGATGAAACAGTGAGTTATGGGCAGTATGTCTGTCCTAGTAGGATTACAAAGCCAAACTCCTCCCTAGCAAGACTCCAGGGAAGAGTTCAGCTTGTGATGTCTAAAAGTGTAGAGGACACCAGTTAAAGTGGCTGCAAAGTGCAGGGAGAGCTACTCCAGGAGCACTGAGCAACCTTTGCTCCAACTCTGCTACGGACACAGCGAGGGCACAGCTGAGGACAGCAAAGCTGTGAGGATCAAGGATTTGCTGTCCAGCCTGAGGCACCTCCAGCCTGATCTGCAGGAGGATTGGGCTCAGCTTGCAGGGCAGTTTTAGTTTTCTGACTTGGCTCCTCTTAGAGGGAAGTTAACTAAAAGCTCCATCACTGAAGGGCTCCCACGGGGACATCATTCCCCCAGCCCATGTCTGCCCTGCCGTAACACCCTCCATCAGGAGCCTGCTGTGTTGGTACCACAGAGAGCTCTGCTGCTCCCCAGCGTGCTGGAGCCCTCCCTCTTTCACCATCCCTTTCCCAGCTGCCAGCCCTATTGCCCTCCAGTATGGTCCCTTCAGTCTCCTGCAGTGAACACACTGCCTGGGGCCCCAGGGAGACAACCTGGCCACAAACCTCTGCCTTACAGGAGCAGGAGCTGCAGAGCAGCAGGACAATTCCACAGCACATCAGGAGCTGCCGAGCTCATGGCTGCCCCCAGGTACAAGAGGGCTGTCGGCAAAATTACTGCACAAAATGGTGATGAACACAGTGCTTTGGAAGTCTGTGGAACTCTGCTTCCTTGGGAGGCCTTGAGAAGACCTTTGAACACATGACATGACCAAACCATTTGGATTCAAGGCCGTCAGTCCCAAGTCACTGTGGGAGAGTCCAAAGGGGTGAGAGCTGCTTCTTCTTCTACTGCAACTTGCCTCTCATTTCCCCCAAAATATCCAAAGGAACCATTTAACAATCGTTTTCCAGCTTCCTCCATATTTCCCAGGGAGAAAGTCACCTGGGACAGCAGCTGCCCCTCAACATGGAAACGCAGAGCTCGCTGTGAAAACGCTGCTTTCGCAGCCTGCACCCTGTCCCTCAGAGCCTTTCGACAAACTACCAATCCAGACTCAATCTGCCCCTTTGAATTTTGGCTCTCATGTCACAAATTTTATCACAGTTCCTAACTGTTTTTTTCTAAATCGAATGCATGCCAAACATCTTCAGCATGAACATGATTCCTGCTGGGGCTTTGGCTGATGCTTATTTTAAAAATAGAGAAGTAGGTACAAGTTGATGAGAGATGAAACTGGACTTTTGACATGCTGAAAAAGCCAATTTGGGCCAGAAACTGATTCTACCCTTAAGTGACTATCTGAGCAAGCAAGCAAGCAAGCAAGCAAGCAAAAAAAAAAAAAAAAAATTAATACACTATTTGTAGATCCTTTGGATTTAAGTATCCCTACAGGTGTCTTCCTCTGCTACTATGTTTTGACACTTATATAAACACACAGATATTTGAGGTCATGCTCGTTCAGAGATCATGTTACGCAATATGATTTAAAACTTGAAAAATAAGAGAAATGAGAATAAGAAGCTTAGGACTGATGAAATTCATGCATCTGTCAAAACAGTCTCCTCAGAGACTGCAGAGAAAAATGTGGTAACAGAGATGACCTGAGAAACCTGGAGTACAGGACAACACTCACCAGCTCTGTCAGATTTATTACTGAGGTCAAAGCTTTACATTGTTGTCAGACTGGAAAGAGATGTGTTATAGCTTCACAAAGTGCGCTGCAAATGCTAACAGTTGGGTAATAGGCAAGCCCAAAGGTGACGATTTGTCACTGTTTCCACTGTAAATCCCTGCTATCAGGGCATCTGCAGTGACTTGCTCGTGTTCTCCTGCTGCACTCAGAGAATCCAGCCAAGTAGGAAACAAGTTTCCTTCCAAAGAAGCTGTACCGGGCTTTTAGAGCTCCCTGTATGGTGTAAGATAAACACATCTGACACCTTCCTCCACAACTCCCAGACTCACCAGTCTGTCTCAAGATAGGTGAGAACCAGCAGCAAACACTGGTCAAACAAGTGACACCCAGAGCAATTTTCTTTTCCTATCTAACACTCCCCAGTGGGCTTCCATAAAATCTCAGGACTGCGCTCTGGAATGCCACCGAAAGCTCCCCAAAGACACCATGAAGAGGGGGTACTTACTCCCAAAACTCTGTGACAGGAGAGGTGAAGTTAGTGGCATTCAGTGATATCCAAAGCGTTTTGTTCTTCCTGAGAGTGTCTTCCACGCAGGTCGGCGTGTTCCACTTCTGGTGGCAGTGTGCCCATGGCAGGACGCTCTGGAACGACTGGAACAGGTAGTAGAGTCCCCAGGCCAGGATCACGATGTAGTACACGTTCAGAAGGGACACAATCACTATGGAAGCATAACCAATTCCTGCCAAGAAGGGGAGAGAAAAGAAAAACATGCAGATGTGACAGCTGCTGCACCGTGTGATCTCCTGGGGCTGGTGCTACTTCCACTGTGTCCTGGGCTTGGATCCTGCCCTGCCCCGATGGAAACTCAGCTCAACCACACATAAACACAGACCTGCCACCTCCTCTGGCACCCAGGGCTGAGTTTCTGGCTGTGGTTTGCTGACACTGAGGGGAGGACTGCAGGATGTCTCCCAGCCGAACACTAACCCAGCTATTTCAAGTTTCAGTAGAGGGAAGGCATCAGGCTTTGCTTGTTTGCTACACCAGCTCACTTCTGAGGTGCCTATGTGGGCAACCTCAGTCTTGCCACACTGTCCCCCCAAGCCAAGTTTCCTGGCAGCAGCTCAGCTGGACAGTCCCTGTACCACTCAGTTATCCAGTGGCTGGGCTCAGTCTATGTGGGGGAGAAAAAAAAGACATTTCTTGACCGAGTTAAAAAGAAACCAATGTGAAAGTGGTTGTTTCTGCCCCAACTTCACTTGTGCAAAGGAAGCATGGTATTTGTGGCTCTTATGGTTAACTGGATCAATCTCTGCTCACACAGTTTGCCAATTATGAACCACAGGCAAAACAAAAATACTTCCTTTAAAAATTTAGAGCTGCCTCTTACAAGAACCTATGAGGCTCCCTTTAACATCACTCTGATGGATATTCCAGCACTTGGGAAGCCTGCCTCATATTTTACAGCTTAGAACCTTGTTGCAGCAGGAGCCTTCATCACCAGAGATTATTTTTGTGTCAGATGGAATCAAACAGAGCAAGTGCTATTTATTCTGTACATCTGCATTTCTTTCAGCATATACAGCTGGTCACATTAGCTATACTTTCTCTTTATGGATGCCTAGGAGATTGCTATTTAAACAAGGAACATTCCTTCTTCCTCCTCCTCCTCCTCAAAAAAAAAAAAAGTTTTCACAAAAGTGGGAGGAGGGGGAAGAAAATTAAGCTAAAGCAGCACAATTACATCAGCTTCAGCAGCATTTTTGAGTACTTGGTGGGAGTGTGAGCCTCAGAGAAAACCCCCACTTCTGCTTGGGGTGACATGAGGGGAGAGAGATGCCTGGAACTGCGACAGTGGCAGAGCTAGAGACATGCCAGTGTGAAGTGCCCACTCTTTCCACATGGGATTTGAACAGGGCCACATGTTTAGTGTAGTCATTGCAAATGACTCTGCCTGTGCTGTCCAGCTGTAAACAGCAATCTGCACACAAGACAGGCATCCTCCATCATTTTTCTAAGCTGTCTGTCATTTCTCCTTCTAGTTAACTTCCAGAGCAGCCTTCATACTGTTCCTGTCAGCGCTGAGCAGGCAAAGGCCCTTCAATAATATCAGACCGACATTTGCCAGGACCCACTCAGTTATGACCAAAGCCCTGTTCCTGAATCCCACCAAAAAATGCTGGCCAGGTTTTGACTTTATCACTAGCAGAGGGATGATGCCAACAATAAGCTTTCACATGGAAGAGGGATTTTGATTTCCAGACCAAAATAACATTTCAAAGATGGTTTCATTAATGCCATCTAGCCTTCCAAGACAACCCTTTCTCTGATACCTGTAAACAAAATGTGCAATTGCCTTTAAAAGGCATAATATGCAATTTCTTTCTTGGTTATTGGCAGTTTTGCCAGTTAACAAGCTGATAGCATCAAAATCAATACCTCACTTTGTCCTTCAGACTCTCTGACTTCTACCTTTCCAGGAACCAATATCATACCCTTAATTACTAGAGCAAATAGCTGAATAATGGACATGAGGGGAATGGTGCCATGGTTTGCAGAGGTGTCCTTAAGCAGTAAAGCACAACAAGATGTACTAACCAGTGAAAATAGGGCAGATCTTTTCCCAGCATGTAATTCCACCTTCAGAGGTATACTGTCCTAGCACCACCTCCAGGAAAAACACGGGAAGACCTCCCCCAAACAGGAAAATGAAATAAGGTATAAGAAATGCACCTGTTGAGAAAATACAATAGTACAAAATGAGATTAAATGAATGAATTTACACAAGATCATCTAAAAAGTGGCAACAGGCACATATAAACAAAGAAACATATTTGATACTTTAATATCAGTGGGCAATAATCTCATTCTGGGGTATTTTTGCTCATTTTCTCTGCAAAAAGGATAGGTATAGGCTGGAAAAGGTATTTTCTTACCTCTTTAAAGTAAATATCTGCAATAACAATGGCAGATTGTTAGGCACACAACAGTTTTGCATGGCTCAGACTGCTCTTATTCTGAAATCTCCCGATCTGAAATCCTACTGGTTTATACTAATAGCATATATTTTGTTTAAAACTTAGGCTCAGTTGTAGCAGAAGTAAAAGAGCAGGTAAGGTTCAATAGCAGAACATTTGAAATTGCTGGGTTTTTTTCCCTAATAAAATATTAATAAAAACTCTTCAGTGATTAAACAATCTCTCCCAAAGACTGGTGAGGAAGGTAGACTACAGACATATGAACATTCTTCTTAAAAATTCAATGAAGGCACTGAAAACAGTGAGCACAGGGCAGACAGACTGATTCCTGAGCACGGGATGGAAACTCACCTCCGCCATTTTTGTAGCAGAGATACGGGAACCGCCAGACGTTGCCCAAACCAATGAATCCACCCGCCACGGACAGCAGGAAGTCGATCTTGCTCGCCCACTTCTCCCGCTGGGGCGGCTTCCCCTCTGCCTCATCCTCAGGCCGTGTCCCCGGGCTCTTGCCGGGGGAAGGTTTGAGGATGTCCTTGTGGAAATCTTTCAAGCACTGAAGCTTCTCCTTTGTTGCCATATTTCTGCTTTCTACACAGAAAAAAAAAAAAAAAAAGAGGGGTTTATTATAGCCTTTTCCAGAGGAGCTCTCTAACACTGCAAGAACTGTTCAGCCAAACTCATTCCACACTCAGCAGTGCTGTTTATCAAGCTGAGATAAGGAGACACATCTGATGGCTTCACTGACCAGCAGGGACAGAGCCCCCTGACTGTGTGGCCACCTCTGTGCAGCCAGAGGAGCGCAGGGCACCGTGCCAGTGCTCCCTGCTGCCCTGGTGCTGCGGGGCAAGGGTGCCCCAGGAGCAATCCCCGTGCCGGCTCCAGCACGTGGTGCTCCCCGGGCAAGTGTCCCAGGCTGCTTCCATGCCCAAAATAAAATACAAATCACTGCGTGTGATTCCTTCTAAAACATTTATGTGAAATACAGAATAGTAAATCTCACCTTTCCAGATAAAACACATTCTTCTACTTCCCAATAACCTGAGTGATGTTGTATCTTTTATTGCCTGCAATTTCCATTCCCTGAAGTACTATAAAGCTTTCAGAGAACTATACATTTATAAAAACTGGAATGGAAAGTCATTTGTTCTAATCAACCTGCAGGAACTGAAGGAATCTTTTCAGTTTATTCCATTTTCATAACTGCGCTGTTTTCCCTTGACATCAATAAAGGGACAAAAATGAGCCTTTATATTCAATTACTGCGTTATGCACACCTATGCAATGGAACAGTTTGCTGAGAATGATGGCTCCTTAGTTAATTAAAAAGTCAGTGGCATGAGTCATATTAAATCATAGATGGTTTAATAATTTATATATATAATTTATTATCAAAATCACAGATTGCACCAAAATAATAACAGAAAGAATTATTCTAACAAGCACCCTTTTACCCAAGATTTTCTAGTGAAAACAATTTCAGAGTAATTTGTAGCTTTTATGTTAACTCAGATCTCAGGCATATGCAGCCAATTCATTCCCCACATAACTCAAGTGACTTCAGCTGGATCTGACTGGTTATTTTTGCATAGTGTTTTTATACTGAAATTTTCACCAGAACCAGGCAAACCAGCAAGTTTATTCCAGACCACAACCATTCTCTGCTTGCACATGTCATTATGAGTGCACGGTCATAAAAAAGTCATGCTGCAGATTATCCTGGTTGATAGCTGCCAGCCTCCCCCGTACCTGCGTGCTGGTTTTGATCTCTAACCTGACTGAGCTCGTGGCAGTGACCCGAAGACTGAGCTGACATTAGCTCTGCAGGAAGTTTTCAATCCGAACATGATTTTGAGATAGACATGCATCACTGTACCTGTAAATCTTTCCATCCACCACGGAAAGTTTCAGAGGGCCACCACTGCCACAAGCCACAGCAGCTCCACACTTGCCCCGCTGGCACCTTGGTGGCCTTTGCAAAGCACGCAGTGTGACAGCAGCTGCCTATCAGGCCCTGATCTAAAGAGGGACTTTAATCTCCACGATGTTAATCATTATGACTTTCTACTGGTTTTTAAACAAGGCCACTGGTGAGTGAACGGAGGTGACACGAGCACTGCAATACCTCGTGGTCATCAGCAGAGAGAGCTCACAGAAGGAGAAAGCGAATCACAGGGTGATGGACCATCACCACTGCAGGGGGATGAGGGCAGGGCATATTCTGCTAAAATATCTCCTGTTGGTCACTGTTAGAGACATGGAATGAGATAAAGCAGAGCAGTAATGGAATAAAAGTGGTAGCGCCAGCTCTGTATCAGCCTCTAGGCACTTCGTTGCTTTTGGGGCTTAATTCACAATAGCCAACTTGAGCTGTAGTATCATGGATGGAGACTAATGGAGGTGCCTCTAAAAGGGATTCACAGCAGCCTTAACCTCCCTGGGACATCTGCATCTCACTTCAAGCCCCAAACAGGCACCATCCTGCGTAAACCCCTGGAGTCATCTCCTGAGTGAGAAAAAGAGAGAATAAGTGGATGCAACTGCTTTTCTTCAAAGAGATATCTACAAGGTGGTTGATGTCCTGCTCTCACTGCAACAGCTACCAGGCATGGAGAAAGCTCACTTTTGCTTTCTTTTGCTGTTTGTGCTGCTTGAATCCCTATCTTTCATCTTGCAGGAGGATGTCATAACCATCAGGCAACAGGCTATTCTGGGCTGAGGAATGGAGGGCATTTGGATCATCTTATGGAAGCTGTTCTTCACAGGGGTTATTGAAACACTCATAGACAGACGGAGAAAGTGTGCAAAAGAGAGAGTCTCACACCTAATGCTAATGCTAAGGGTATGCTCTTATTTTCCACACAATTTTTGGTGAACTGGTGGGACAGCCATAAACCTGCTTAAGAGGGCACAGAGATATATAGATTTATACCTGAAGGATTAGGTTTGAAATAGGAGCTTAACTGCTCCCCATGGGGACTGATACTCGAAATACCCCAAAACAGAACTCTGGGAACACAGGCTCCCCTTATGTAAAAAAAACCCAAGGGGACCTGCAGCATTAGCCACCTCTAAGATTAAAAACTCTTCAGGATTGCAATTTTTTGCAATCTACTTTTATCTCGTGACACTGAGTTCTTTATTTTTCTGCCAGCTCTAATCCTCTTGCCTGCGGATTTACTTTGACCCAGGTGTTAGGCAGTTCCACCCAGAGTTTGCAAGGCTGACCAGTTGATTGCATTCTGTAAACCCTGACTCGCCCTGGGACAAGGTGATCACCCTGTGGTTTGCCCCGATTACCCACACACAAATTGTGAAATGGTGCCTTCCAGACTCCTTCTTTGTAACTGAGTGGAACTGCATTATAAAAAGGGATTTCTAATTTGTCTCGAGATACCCCCAATTAATGGCTGTGCTTGGAAACCTCATTAGTGAGCGTAAATTTTGCTTCAGCCTTAGCTGGAGTGTGATGACAGATCGCGATCTCTCCCTCAGTCCATGAACCCTCAAGGTCACGCTTGGTTTTGGGGTTGTTTCACCGTATGGCAGCAGGAGGTGAACCACCACAACTTTGGTGCAGGTCACCAGCTCTCAATAGCGGGGCACAGTACCTATCCAAGGCTTGCACAAAATTAGTAACAGCCCAGCTTTACTGTGTCTGGACTTGCTAAAATCCCAATTGTGTTTGGAGGGCCGGCAGCTGTGGCTGGCAGGCACGTACCGTCCACCAGTACCACAGGAATTGTCGCTAAGTGGCCACCTGGGACTGTGGCCCCAGCCCATGTCACGTTCAAGGGATGTCGGATTTGTCCCCCTTTGCTGCCAACCATTGGTGTCCACCCAGCCATTCCCAATTACAGGAACTGTCTACAAAGGCTGCAAGGGTGGGGGGTACGGGCGATTCTCCCTGGCGAAGAAAAGCCAAGAAAAGTAAGTTTGTTTAGTGAAAGGCATTGTCTTTTTCCTTAATGGGGTTGGAGTTTCATTTCCTTTAGTTATGTCCCACTGGGTGAGGTTAAAATGGCTCTTAAGGGAAATAGTCTGACAGAGATGCTGAAACAATATGTTGTCACTACCCAGGTCAGAACCAGAGAATAATAGGTTATTTTTACTGTATAACTTAGTGGGGATGGTATTCGAGATCTAAGTCCATCAGATTCCCCCAAGGAAATATATTGTGAAAAAATGTTCTTACAACCACACAGTCCAAAAGGAGCGATTCAAGTCTGAGGCATATGTCTGCCGCCCGGAGACACACGTCTGCCTTCCAGGAGCCACATCTGACTGGGAGAGTACCCTCCAGGAAGCTTCAGATGGCCCCAGGAAGCTATGGCTTCATCTGATGAACTTAATATGGATAAATAAAAAGCAGCAGTCAAGGCTGCTATTTATGGTGTGCCCCTAGGCTGAGCCTGGCCACACTGCCAGAGCCTGATCCGAAAGCGAGAGGAGAAGGAATCCAGACTGGGCCAGCCCAGAACTGCTCTCACATACACTGGTACAAATCCTGATTAACTGAGGGTGGAGTAATCGATTGTCAAATCGATGCTGGCAAAATATGGAAAAAGAGAACAAGGGATCAAGCACAGGCATTTTGCACTTCTCAAGCATCTGCTCGCTGGCGCAGGCAGGAGGCCCTTCCCCAGGAGAGTCTGCTCCTTGCACAAATTTCCTCAGGTGAAATCCCCTGCAATAACCCAGGCTCCCTTGCTGCCCCCCATGACTTGTCTTTGGTGCACAACAGAAAATACCAAAAGAGCAGCCATAAGAGGAGCACTTTCACAGCCAGCTGAGCTTGGGACATCCCCTGGGCTACAGCTATCGGATCTTCACACATACAGCCTGCACCTCGGATAACCCATACCCTTTAAAGAAAGACTGGCATTGAAATGTAATCCCTCATAACACGCAAAAAAATGAGGGGTAGGGGCAGGGGGAGGCTCTGGATGGAGGGGGCAGACGCTGAGAGATGCAGATGAGGGAAGGCCACCAGCATGGCCAGGACCTGCTGCTTGTCAGAACAGACACAACTCCCAGGACTGCTGAACCACTGACTTTTTTTTTGACAGACAACCATTGGATTACACCTCTGAAAATACAGTGTGTTCAGATTTTGCTTTGGGATTACAGTAATGATCCGCTTCAAGCTTCTTACAGCCAGAGACAAGCGCCCAACGCAGGGCAGCACCTTCCAGGAGGAGCCTCGAGGACAAATCCATAATGGATGCCACCTCATTTAATAGTCTCTAAAAATCAAATCTTTCAAAAAGTGTTTTTCCAAGTGCTGATGGAAATGGGAAAATCAAAGTCTGCCTGCACACACAGATATGTTTGTAAATATTTACACATGCTAAAATGCATGCCCTGTCTTGCATCTGAACATCAGAAACCACAGCAAAACAGATCCTTCTTATTTGGCCAATGCATATAAACTTTGAGTAAAGATTCAACAGACTGAATTTCTGACTAGAATGGTAACTGAATGTGGGGTTTCTTCTACTTTCTTCTTCTGTTAGAAAACTAAGAGCAAAGTACACATTCAGAGTGTCTCTGACCTTGATGGGAATGCTGCTTGAGGAATGACTGTATGGCTGTACTGCTCATTTTATGGACTATTTTTGCAGTATGATGTGTACCATCACTACTTCTGCTTTCAAGGACCCTTCTCTACTTTCAGCCTGTGCAGACTGTGTATCTTGAGTTTCTCAGTGCTCCCTCATCCTTTTTTGCCTCAATGACTTTTGAAAGACATCAGTTTACCACATTATAATTAATTTTTCTAAATCAGTTTAAGCTCACTGCCTCTTTAGACATTGCCATCACTCTTATTTTTCTGTAATTTTTTATTTTGTATCTTGCAAATTGAAGTCAACCTTCCTTTAAACACTGAGCTTTCCTAGAGCTGCCAATCTATTTGTGTGTTGGCTCTTTTTAAAAATTATTATTATTTTACATTCACATTCATGAATATTTCAAAATTAGATGCCCTGATTTCTGGATCAGAGCTGGTCTTCAAATAAGCAGCTTCCACTTTCATTGAGAGCAATGGAAAAGCTGCTATTGATTTCAACAGTAGTAGGATCAGGTCCCAAATAAAACTACATTTATTATGTTTGGCTCATTTCCTAGGATTACTTGGAACTCCGAAAGCTGTAATTCTTGATGTTGACAGATCTTCCTCCCTCCCAGGGCAGTGTGGTTGAGTCAATCGATACATGATTAAAATAAACAGCCCCTTGATCAAACTTACGGCTTTAGTGCAAGTCTTTCTGATCTGCAGGAGAAAAAGCCTTTATGTCTGGCAGCCCTCAAGGCCACACCAGTGTCCAAGAGCATCTGACTTCATTTATTGTCCCCAATTCATATCCAGGTTTGTTCTGCTTCACTGAACAAGATACCTATGCTTTCTGAAAAATAATACCTCTCCCTTTATTGCAAACACTGCTACTCTTCCTCTTAAAAAGTGCCTCTAAAAATTCCCTGAACTACAGCTCAATGTTCTGTCTTTAATGCACTCTTCTTTTTCTGAATACTTTTCCCTGGGTTTGGGTTGCTATTTAAACCCTAAAATCCATTTGTCCTTTCTTCTTTCTCGGTTTTCGCTCCAACTTTCTCCATCTCCCTTCTCACTTCTTCATCATTTCCTTTTCTTTCACTGTGATGCTTTTTTTAGTCTTCTAAGATTGACTGGAAAATCTGCTACTGAAAATATTCTAGGAGCAAAATGAACTTCTTTATAGATCTGAAGCCTACTCTGAAAGAAAAGCCCAGGGCTTAATGCAATTTCTTTTTCATCAGTTGTGGTCTGGACAAAAGGTATCTTTTTTCCCTACATGTTTTTTTTTTCCTTGCTGGTGTTTCCATTCATGCTCTTCAAATGCTTCAAATAGGCACCATGTCACAGCACTGAGCTGTTATAAAATCCTGCATCTTTGCTCAGATTTCAGCAGTAGAAAATCTGCAGTCACATAATACTCTAGATGCTCATTTTGTTCTCCTTATTTATGTCAAAGAACAAAGCGGTTACAACTAAACCCAGAACAGGAGGAAATGAAAAACTCCTTTCCCATTCTGTGGGGTGGAAAGGAGGAAAATGAATACCCATGAACTCCACTGGATTTCAGAGGGAGCATGACCCTGACCCTAAAAAGAAGCTGAAGCAAAAATGAGGCTTCCCAGCCTCAGGGATGGAGCCTGATTCCCCAGGGAGATGGCCCAGGGCAGCTGTGCAATTGGAAAGGAAGGGCATGGGATGCAGAGGAGTGGGACTGGCACACAGAATCACACTGGGTATGACTCCATCCTACTGAAATCCCCCACGGGCACAGTGTCCCCTGGTTTCCAGTGAGAAACAAAACGAAGTGTCCTGCCTGGAGAGTCATGGTCCTCCTGCTCTGTCCCCTCCTCATAAAGCCCCGGGGTGACTCTTGCAAAGGCAGCCAAGGGGAAGGAGAGTGTGAAAGGAAGGGCTGGCAGAGGCAGAGAGACTGAGGGGAAGCTGTGCATCCTTTGCACATCGTACTGGTGACTGTGTGCAGGAGAACAACAAGTTAAAACTTGGGTTTGCTCGAGGGAAGCCAACTGCTGACCCAATTTAATGCCTCCGGATGTGCCAGCTCACAGCCTCCTGACTGTCAACAGGCTGGAGAGAAGCACCAGCTCCCACTGCCATCCCTGCTCGTCCCTCTGCTCTACCAGCTGTCCCACTGTGAAAGTGGAAAATCATTACTTTCCTGGGTGACACCACCTCCTGAGGCCTTTGTCCTTATGAGGGGGCCTTTAACAAAATGCATTAAATCCACTGTTGAAGAAGATTCAATGACCTGTGCACACCTCAACTCTTCAACCTCCTCCTACACTGCAGTTAAACACCTTTTGGCCGAGGGAACAAGCGTTGTCATATTTTGCTTTCAGTTCTGATTGTGAAGGTCTGCTGTTGAATGGATTGCAACTTTCTATCAAGTCCTGGCGTCAATTAAATTAATTCTATTGCCACAAATAAACCACATCAAAATCAATTAAGGGATGTCCTTCATCCCAGTATAGAAAAAGGCAAACCCCCTAAAGCTCACAAAGCTTATGAACTCGAACGGTCAGTGGTGTGCACTGTGCCTATTGAATTTTTTGCATGTGATTAATAGTGTATTGATCCTATGTGACACTTCTGCAAGGCACTTACAACACATGATAATGTCAGACAGCAATTTCCACGCTATGATAACGGAGCGCTGCCCCAGCGCAGGGAAGAGAAACAATAAAGCAGCCTTTTAGTAAGGCAAATGTGCAATAAAATGTATGAATACATTATTTCAAAGTATTTTTTTCTTGAGGATAAATCATTTCACCCTCATCTGTTTTTTCTTTCACACTGGTTCTAAATTTAGCCTTAAATTAACTGAGCTTACCAATGCTAACGTTCAGGGCTTTCTTGCCATTGAGGATTACTGTACTTTTTCATTATGTTTTTCTAAGTAAGTAAAAAACGGATGTATAAGATTACACTTTTTTGAAAAAACAAGTAGAGTCCTCTATACCCAGCAATGGCTTTGATCAGCTGCTGCCATACCTGCCTAGGCCACCTCCACACAAAGCCAGAGGCTGTGCCATAGTCTGCCTCTATCCATTCATCTTAACCTAAACAATAACTGAGGACAGATTTCTGTCCCACCTGGGGCAGCTGTTTAAACATGTCACACAGTGCCTTACTGCCACAAATCTAGATCCCCACACCATCAGTGGAACGAACAATCCTTTCTTCTTTGCTCCCGTGCCTAACACCTGATTTTAACTTTCTTTTTTTTCTAGAATACATTAATGGAAGGAAGAGCCGTGCAACACAGCACCATGGGTGGAAGGCAGGCAGCCAACCTGTACCAGGAAAACAGCTATTACACGCACGCGATCCGCAGTGTTAGCCCCATTACAGGGCTATAAAACCTGAGCAGGTTACAAAGCCCTGAGGGCTGGGCATGAGCACTAAAACTTAATGGTGAGAGCAAGCTACTTTTGATTTTAGCCTTGACTTCTCCTCCGTGCTGGCAGTAAATATCAGCAAAAAAATGACTCAGTGACAGAAATGAGCTGTAATCTTTTAAGAAGTGGGGCAACAACACCCTTTGCTGCTGAACCAGGGTACTTGGGTGCTAGGGCAGGGCACCCCTGCTCACAGGCCTTCAGCCTGTGGTTTAATTTACTGTTGTTGTTTTCTTTCCATCAAGTGAAAAAAAAAGGGAACAAAAACCTCAGGCGTATGAAGTTTCGCACAGGAAATGAAATCGAAACCACTGACACGGCAGCGCAGTGGCGAGGGGGGGTCTGCAGGGGATGTGCGAAAAGAAGAAGTGGCAAAGCTGGTGAACAATGCTCATGGAGAGCACAACTTTGCAAAACAGGTCGGTGAAATGTAGACTTTCACACAGACAAAAAAGTGAAGCTCTGTAGACACTATGATATTTATTTGCTCTCCTACAGCTGGTGCCAGGTGCTGGCTTGCACGGCGGGACAATGGCATATTTTGTTTAATCCCAGAACAGCCTTGGCTCTGTCTCCAGCTGCAGCCCTGTCCTCTCAACTTCCCTGGCTGCTCAGAGCCACTCACTGTGCTCCTGGAGGGCATTTGAGAAGGAAGACCACTATTGTCCAACATATCTTGCAAGTGGGCATTATTTGATCAAAAATCACTAATTTGATCACTGCTCTTATGCTTCGAAGCTCTGAGTCACAAGTAGAACCTTTGGTATTGACCACTAAGCCATGGTGCTTTTAAATACCATATGATTCAGACTGATTCCCAACCAGAGGTGTATTTTCAGTTCAGTTTTGCCGTGGGTCTCTGACATCAGCTTTTACAGACCGAGAGCTGCGCTCGTTTTTGTGTCAAGAGATATGAAAACCAAACAGCACCAGAACAAATACTTCACTTTTCCAAGGAAACTAACACATAAACCACTTCTGCATACCATGGCCTGCAAAGTGCAGAGCACACACCAAGCAGGAACAAAACCCTGAGCCCACACACTACTTGGACAAAAGCCCCACAGAACTCACCCTGGAATTGTTGCATCTGAAGGGAATTTTATTAGAGCAAAGTCTGACTCCAGCACAAGAAACAAGTATCTGCAATCCCACCTTTATACCAGGGTCAATCATAGGCTGCAGGTACTTGTTTACTTGTTTTTCTGTTGGTTTTTGCAGATAAGCTTCCTCAAATAGTGTCACAATATATGAACAGCCTGAGCATTTTTCCCCATCTCTTCATATCTTTTCAAACAAATGCCAGCTGATGGTTTCATTGCAGGTTGCTTTTATAGTCCTAGCCTGACTACTGTAAACTGAACTTACTCCTGCAACCAGCTGAGGATTTTTCTCAGCGCAATTTCATCTCAGCGAACACGCTTACATAAGATACCAACATGGCACATTAACCTTTAGTATCTAAAGCTGTTTTCATCATGACTACATTTGTTTTCCACTGTTTTTCCTTTTTTTAAATGCAAAAGCTTGCAATGGACAGGTGGGAAATTGTTTGCTGTTCCACTATAAACACTAGGCACCTGACAAACAGCTGAGATAGTAAAAAAACCGCTTCACATACAAACTGATGGTACAAAGGAGAGACTTCCTTTGGTTAACTTGTCCGAATTTTTGTAGGTGACCCAAACAAGAGCTACGTGAACTTGTGCATAGCTTTGCAGAAGGAGAAACCTAGATGACTCAAAGTCAGATGCACTGCTTTGAATTCCACGTTTGGATACTATCTGCCCATTAAATTTGACTTGTAATCTATTGCTGCGTACTGCACAAAGAGTGGAGGAGAAAGGAACTTCAACCCTACTGAGCAACAGTATCTTCCATTACTATAATCCCTCTACATGGCACAACGCCTTTTTCACACTTGAAAGAGCAGTACTCTGCATCATTTAAGGAGGATCTGTATGAGGAGAGAGTATTGATGTGGTTACTGAAGAGGGAGGGCAGCAATGAAAGCAAGGCTGTCCTGTTAAATCTCGATTTTAAAATCCTGCCTTGTATAAAAAGGGACAACAAAAGCATTTGGTAGCTCATTGAGTCTTTCCTCAATTCACTGTCATAGCCCCATTTGTAAATTTTACTTTTGATAGACCCTGATGGGAAGTAAGGCGTTTGCATAAGCAATATATTTCTTGTATTAAAAGAGAGAGAAAAAAACACCCATTTTGACAGATTTGAAAGAGCAACTCTATGAAATATTCCCATATTTCTTTTCCCAGCAAGGGAGTTTCTGAGGTTTTTTTCCCCTAGAATAGTTACATCATTGTTGAAAATCCCCTAGGCTGATATGGTGAATCTGAATGTGATCTTGCTTTCTCTCGGCACAATTAAAATAACATTGTTCTGACAAAGGGCGTTTTTTGGCTAACATATGGGCCGACCATGAAAATTTGCTACCCGATGGAGCTCGCAGATGCCCCTGTGCACGTCCCAGCTCTCTGGCAGACAGCTGCAGGGCTGGGAGGGCCTTGAGCTGAGGAGCAGATGCTCTGTGCAGCATTAAGTCCCTCACGTGGTTACGGCCGCATGAGGAAAGCAGCACGTAATGGGCCAGCGAGGGCACTTGGTGACTCACTAAATCCTAAATATCCCAAAGCTCTCTTCAAGGCTGCTACAGAATGAGGTTTGGCACTGAAAAGGAGAAAAAGAGGTGATATCTACTTTTCCAGTACTTATCATCCTGATATAATTATGCATCAAACTCTTCAATTGATAACTTCAATTGGAACTTATGGAAGATTTGAAGAGAACTCAAGTGAAATCCTGTTGCAAATTCAAAATAATTTCAGAGGTACCCAAATTTCACCTACTAATCTCACCTGAGGCCACATCTTGGTATTATTCCCAGTGAGTAAAACCACTGTGACCTCACTGACCTTCAGGAGGTCACTCCTGTTCTGTGCAGGTAAGAATGAGAGTGACAATGACAGGAGTGAGGCTTTTCCGACATGCTCAGCACTATGGCTGAATCCCAACGGAACTGGGTGTTGAACAGAACCATAAAGTAATTCAGGTTAGAAGGGATTTCTGGAGGGCACATAGCCCAGCCTGATGCTCAAAGAGGGGCCAACATCAAATCAGACTGGCTCGCTGATGGCCTTATCTGGTCAAGCTCTGACCAAGTGTGGAGACTGAAAATCCCTGTGCAACTCGTCCCACTGCTTCACTCGGCTCAGGATGAACATTTATTCCATATAAACAATCTGAATGTCTCTATCGGATAAAGAAGGAAGATGAGGAGGAAAATGGAGAGGAGGATTAACACAAAATGACAAGATGATACCAAATGGAAGGCTCACTCTTCACTCTTCTGGTACTGCACACACACAATACAAGCAGTTGGAAAGCAAAAGACACTGAGGGGGTGTGCGGTGAGTGACAAATGGGTAAGCTCCAGGTTAAGTACAAAATAAGCAACAGTCCCTGGTGGCAGCACATCAGACAATACCCATTTTATTGTCAGAGTAAAACATATTCCTTTAAGAAAACCAAACAAAAAAAGCCCTATGGAGTGCTTCAGTGCGTGCCAAGCAATTATTGCTTTCCACAATGTGCCCTGTGACTCACTGTGCCACAATGAACTGGCATATGGTGCTCATTCAGGGTATGTAACTCACACATTAGCTCTGAAGAGCTAATAGTTACTTGGACTGTAGTTAATTTTGGGGGTTTTTAATTTCCCCATGGCAATGCAATAAATGTCATGCTTATTATTGTATTATTATTATTTTAAAAAAATATGGTTTTAGTGGCAGGCAAGTGTCATTAACGCCTCGAATCTCTCGTATGCAAGGAAAACCAATTCAGACAAACTCTGGCATGCGAAAGCACATAAATATTCGGTAAATACTACCTGTGGTCTTCTGGGTCCAGATTTGACTGATGCCAAGAGCAATCAACTCCTTTTTGGCTGCAAAGGACAGGAGGGCACTCAATACCTTGCAGAAGGCACTCAGTACCTGGCAAAAATCAAGCTTTCTGTGTGCCAGCTCCCCATGAAAGAGCAAACCTTGAGGCACGTGCAACAGAAAAGGTTCTCTTCTCTTGCAAGGGAAGGCAACCTCCTAGCGAGACACAGAGCCAGCTCTCTGTGGGGTGTCAAATACTCTTCTGGGCTGGAAAAGGGGCACTTTCTCTTATCAAAGGAGACATAAAAAGTAACAAAGCATCTGTCTTTCCATGAGTCTGCTCTAGAGCAGGAGATCAGAAATCCAATTTTTATCATGAAGAAAACATCAGAGATGCTTAAAAGCAGGGTCTGAGTAGTGGCAGAAGAAACAGTGTGCTATTACAAGAAAATTCCTCTCCTGTAATCAAGATGCCCCAAACGAGCCCAGGCTCCACCATGACTCGTGAGTACAACCAAGAGAACACGGCTTCAGAGTGCTAACGGCGCTTTCCACCACACCAAGGTGAATTCATGGGGGTAAGAATCCTGTGAGTCTAGTTAACACTTGTATACATTTGACAAAAGTACACTGAAGCCAGTGCTATTCATTAGCAAAAGTGGATCAGAAAGATGGAAGAGGATAATTGGGATTTTGTCCACGTAGGGACTCAGAGCTACAGGAGAAGTGCAGAGGGTTGAAGGTCAGAAGGGCTGATTCCGGAAAAAGGGGGTCTGACTTTTGACATAATTTACACAACGATAAAGCAACAGCAATGTTACTGGAATTAACAAAGCTATGCTGGAATAAATCAGTTGAGAATTATATCCTGAATTTGTATGTCTTTGAGCTAATTTCACAGGTATCAAACAACACTAACATCTCAAATCTGACTGGGAAAGAAAAACCTAAACACTTCAGCCTACAGCTCTACTGCTCCTGATCCCCAAGGAGGCAATTCCCTCATTGGTTTCCTCTATAGCCCAAATGCAATTATTAACAATACACAAATTTTTTTCCTGTGTTTTTCCTTTACAAAAAATAGATTTGGACAACGTGGTCTCAAGTGTTTTCTTTAGGGTTTAAAATAACAGCTCCTGAACAGTGATGGGAGAATGTGGGCATGACCTTACCATGAATGGCGATGGGGAATAAGGACCTGCTCTGCCTATTCCCTCACCTGGAATCTCCTAAACTGTTTAGTTGGGTGGGAGATAGCTGAAACTGTGCCTAAACCAAGACTCCCAGCATTTGACCTGCACTCTTTTATTGCTACTCTGTAGGTTCTTTGCTAATGGTCACAATATATTCTCCATCTCCTCAGAAATATTTTTGACTTATTAAAATATTTGTTGCATCTCACTCAGCTATCTTCCTCTAGGAATGTATGAGAAAGGGCAAAAATGCATAAAAATTTAAGTAGAGGTCAGGCCTTTTTCCAATCAAAAGTCATATCCATCTATGCAGAATGTCAAAGGCTTCATTTCACCCAAGGAGATAAAGCCAGCATTTAGGTAATAACCACCTTCTGCTCAGTGCAAAGACCAACCTGCCAGAGAAGGAAATGCTGCCCTTGTCCAGATCCCAAACATTCATTCTCTTGTTGGCTAATTCATGACAGTGTTAGCTAGATTTTCATTATAGAGTATTATTTGTAGCTGCTGTTTTCATGAAGCAGCTGTAATAAACAAGTGAGATTTATGTTGCTTTTTAAATTGCTTGAAATAATTAGCATGGCTAAATTTAGACTCTGAAAAAATCTACTGATTTCTCTATTTTTAAAATAAATACAGAAGCTATAAAGCAATCTACCACCACCAGCCAGGCCAGGGTCAGAATAGTATGCATGCCATACACCAGCCAAAGATGAGAAAATAATCTAAGTTCTCCAAACAACCTCTTAAAAGTAAATGATGGTTGTGCTGAATGAAATGTTTTAACAACTGCACCATGTGTTATTTTTCTCCAGCCTAAATGCAGACAGGACTTTGTTTTATTCCTGTTCTGGTCTGCAGAGGTGCAAATGGGCACCCTAGATGTGGATCACACTGGAGAGCTCAATGAAAAGCAGGATCAATACCGAGACCTAGACCCAGATCAGAATTTTGCAGCTGCTTCCTGCCCTGATGATTTGTGCTGCACCCAAAAGCCCTGACCCACATCAGACATTCAGATACCAAACTCAGAGCTTGCGGTTTGCCCTCATCTCCGCATCATTTACTTTTTCCACTCATTGCCCCTCAACCACAGCTCGCTGTATTGACGGTCCAGACACTTATTTAGAATAAGCAAACACGGTGCCCTCTCCAACCCAATTTGGCCATTTCACAGCTGGTGCTGCACTTCAGAGCCTGATCCAACAAACCTGCTTCGTGACAGCACCGAACAAACATCCTCTAAAAAGCTTTCCACTCATAGTTGGGGTATTTTTGGTTGGTTGCTCAGTCAGTTCTGTGACTCATCAGCCTTACACGGTGTTTTTCTTGGTGCAGGTGCCACCACCTCAGCTCTCCAGGTTTCTTCAGTGCAGTGGGAAAGACAAGATGAAATCTCAGGGGCTAGGACAGAACTCAGCCTCACAGTTCTACAAGGGAGGACTAATGTCCAGCAGACATTCAGGTGACTACAGCCCCAGCAGAGGTGAGGAAAAGATGATCTGCTGTGGGAAAGACCACACCATGCCATGCATTGAAGAGATACAGAAACAATATACTTATTGTCTAATGAGGAAAGGTACAAAATGAAGACAAGGAGAAGGCTAAACCTGTCAGTTCTTACGAACTTTTTTAACTAGAGGAAGGAAAAGTTAGGGAAGGTATACAAACAAGAATGATGAAGCTGGGAAAGGAATCTGGACTAACATGCAAAAGACAGCTGTAACAGGTATCAAAATATACAATTTTAGGTACTTTTCTCTAAATATGGTAAAACAGTAACAACTTGTACATCCATGATAAAGTCCCAGGGGGTTAAAATAAATAAAGGAATACTGTTTCAAAATATTCCTGGATAAAATAAGTAAGTGGCATGCAATGAGACAGGGATTTAGCGTTAGGAAGTATAAAGCCCTACATCCCAGGAGAGCAGTGTCATTGCCTGAAGAGCAGCTAACAAAGCTGTGAATCCAAGAAGCACCTAAAGGGGATTGCAGGTGAGATTAGCCAAGTAATAGAGTTTCTCTGTGTGATGCTACTGAGTGATGCAGAAGGGTCAAAGGCTAAGCTGATTCTGGATGTGTACATGGGAAGGGATGATACGGAAATCTAAAGCATAATGCTATGTCAAAACAGCCACAGTGAACAAATTATGAGTTGTTCAAGTCTCCACAGATTAGAAAGGAGATAGAGAAATTAAAGGAAATACAAATAAGGACAATAAAAGTGATCTAAGGAGAGAGTAAGAGAGCTAAAATTAATATGTTCTATAAATGAGAAGACTCCTGGGCTGAGATCCAGCTATAAATACCTTCCAGGTACTGTGTGTAGAGGAAGGTAATTAATCTAGCTCAAAAGATAGTAGGACAAGAAGCAATTGCTTGAATTTGGGAATGGAAAAATTCAGGATATATAATAAGAAAAAGTTGTTTGAAGAGACACATCTGCTCAACAAGGCAGATTCCCAAGGTGAGACCAAAGACACACTTACTGTATGGAGTCCAGAACAGATTGTATAAGAATGAGGCTCTGGGAAATTTTGCCATCACAACTTTCTACTATCCAAAAAGATCACCACAGTCCAACTTACTGACCTTTTAGTCTCGTTCTTTATGGATTATCTTAAAGACTGCTTCTCTATTTAAAAAAATCCCCAAAACAACACCCAGCCTATATGTCCAGGTAGTGACAATAGCTCTACATCTCAGAGGTCAGAGCTGGGGGTGTGCAGCACTCCAAAGTGCATGGCAGGGAAGGGCAAACCTCTCTGCCTCTCTTCTGGCTATGCAGTGGTGTGGGCAATGTGAGTTTGTTGGGTGCTGGGTGTGAGAGTGTCAGCAAGAACAAAAACGCTGACCCAGACCTCAGATTATTCTGAATATCTCAACAGTGAGGTCAAAGGCCAAAGTAGGAACTACCTCTTGTGATACTCGTGATCTTCCCTCAGCCTCGTGTTAAGACATCCTGCATGGAAGCTTTCAATGTCACTGCATAAATTATGTACTTTGATTTATGATTAGCTGGAAACCAAAGCTAGCAGTATTTAACAACTCTCAGGAACTCTAAATATAAAATAGAGAAGAAAATAAAATAAAATCCCCAAAACATTTGCAACAGACCTTACAATTTTCAATGACAAACGGGTACACACAAATGTGAGGAATATAAAACCCAAGTACCCTTAATACCCTCCCTTAAAAAAATCCCATCCCAACTGCACTCACCAATCGGGACTTCTGTCCCCTCCTCAATGTAGATGGGCAGTGGTGATTCCTCCATAGGATGAGGCACTGATGGAAAGTAATGAATTGTGGTAGTATTTGTCGCAAAGTGACTACAATAAGATGGTCCCTTTCTTATCATTACAACTACATATGGCTGGTTACTGTCACAGAGAGCCCTTTCTCAAAGTGGTCACCTCCTGCCACAGAGACCGGCCCAAGCCACGCTCTGAGGGGTTAATCCCCACTGAGCATTCACTGCCACAGGAGTCAACCCCTCTGAACAGGGCCTGGGAGAGATCCCTGTCCTGGATGCTTCACCATCCTGCCTTTCACTATATCCTCACTACTCCCATCCCTGGAGCTTAACTCTCTTTTGGAAACTCACACCATTGTAGAAGCCAAGGGAAGGCAATGCACAGACAGGCACAAATAGAGTTATCGAGTCAAAGTCGTAATATTTCATGCACAGAACCAGAAGAGAGAGGCTCTGATGCTCAAAGCTTGCCGTTAGCTGTTGAAAAGCCACAGCAGGTGATGGAAGGCTGCACTGCAAATGGCCTCTGGAACACTTTCCATTACTCATTTTAGAGCGCATGTGTTGGTCTTAGGAATTCTTCTTTGCGATACTGCAATCTCCAAGCAAAGCTCTCCAGATCTGCACTCTGTGGTTACTCTGCAGTTTCCAGACACCATACAGGCACTGCTGTAGGGTTTGTCTGTTTAGGTTCTCCTCTATTTGGGAGCTTCTTCCCTTAAAGGTGTTTTTGCGGCACCATTTCCCATTTATAATCTCCGGGAAGCATATGCTTCACAGGATTTTCAAGAGATTTGAATTTCCTGTTCTAGAATGAAATAATAATGAGCTACAAATGTGGAAAATGTTCATACTCAAAAGCCTTCTGGATTTTTTTCCTTCTCTGCTACCTTTTAAAAATTATGATGTACCTTCTCAAAGATACAAATGCTTAACCTAATCTCAGCTAGGATTCCCAGCAGCAGGAAAGGAGGATTCTTTAATCCTTTGTGGGGTATCCTTCACTTATTACTGGATTTTTTTTGGTTTTTGGTTTTTTTTTTTTTTTTTGAAAGACTGTCTTATCCATAAAACCAGCCAAAGAACACTTGTGGTTTAAAGCTATTAAATAAAGCATCTAACAATGTCTCTGCTAGCAACACAACCAGAATAAAGAGCATTTTCAACAGATGCTTGACTAACAACGGGCGTAATATAAACCCCAGGCTGGTGCTTTGCAGGATGCAAAGGGCTGCCAGCTCCTGCCTTTCCGCCAGCCCACCCCTTGCTCACGAGGAAGATGAAGGGAAGCACAGGGGAGAGGAAGAGCAGAACACGGTTGCCTACAGAACTACTGTACAAGCCACAGAAATCATGGTCTACCGGGACGCCTTGCGCAAGCCACTTTTATCTAGAAGCTGAACTAACATTCCAGCTCAACAATAGCAAAAAAACATTTGTTACCACACGGCGTTTTTGCTACATATTAACCAGCGAGTTGCTACGCAAGCATAATGGAGTGCTGCAATTCCGAGATACATGTTGTTAAAAAAAAAAAAAAAAAAAAATTGACTTATGGGAAATCAGCCTGAGGTGAGTGCTTGTGGGCTTGCCATGCCACTGGACACAGTACATGCTTGGAAGTTATGCAAAGCGGGCCCTGCATTGGGAACAATGCAGTCATTTTCCTTGCTAGGCTAATTTTGCATAAAGGCAATGAGAGTCTTTATCTATGCAGCCCCTTAAAACATTTAATCAGATTAATTTACTAGGAAGAAATACCAGAGCAGAACTTCCTATACTACTCAACAGTTTTCAAAGCTGAGATCTGCAAAAAAAACAGGTCGCTGGATGGTGTGGAAAAAAACCTGTTGTGTTTTTATGACATGCAGCTTTCTCAGTCCCACGAAGAATATTTTAACAGGCTCCCCCAGACCAAGAACCAAACTGGAGCCAAATGCTTCCACAAAACATTTGCAACAGTATGCACCAATGGCTGGTGGCATCTACTCTTACTTTAGTGGGCATCACCATAGGTTGTAGAGAAGGTCTGAAATACCTACAGGCTATTTGAGGCCAGACACATGTGCACACTCTCTCTCTTACCCACACACACATGCACGCACTTGCACACAAACAAATGGTTCTACGGGCAGAGCTTGGATTCTGTAGGATCCAAGGCAGAAAAGCTGACTTTTGTTACAGGGTTTGGGAATCAAGGACTCTGGGGTGCTAAATCAAGCTCTCACTTATGGGTCTCCTCCGCTTTGGGCAAACCATTTTAACATTATCCCTCCAGGATTTACACACCAACTTTATGGGCATGCTGCTTAAATGTCTGCAAAGTGCTTTGCAATGGTTTCTAAATTCTGTGGTGATACGCACAGAAGAACTGCACAGACAGATTTAAGATATCAGTTGCTGAGCATTATTGCTGTATAACTACAGCCTATTTTTACATGCTCTATACTTGGTTTCTATAAACAGATGGTAAGTGTTCAGTATTTGAACGTTTTAATGAGCTTTTTAAGCCTTTTGTAATTTCATAAACAAGCATAAATAACACTTACATGAAGAAGAGTCTCTGCTGAATATATTTTCTTTTCCTGTTTGGGAAAAAAAAAAGAGAAAGGGAAAAATATTTTAAAGGAAAAAAATGGGTCCAGCAAGATAAGTCAGATGTTTCAATGTTATCATGCACCGTGTTTTCTGAATTTCGTCAGTAAAAACTTCTATTCGAAGAACACCAAGACACAGAACGTAATACCAATGCCTGAACAGGAGATAATTTCTTGTGTGTTTCATCTTATGTAGAACATCATATGAGATATGACTGTATCCATCTAAATAGCAGGAAAATTACACTGCAGCAGTGAAATTAAACGCCATGTGATCTGGATCAAAAAAATGAAAAGAGAAATGAACTTTTAACTACATTCCAGCTCAGAGATAACCCCGTGCCTCAGCGTACGGGCTGTTCTCCTACCTATGGACATGGGACCTACACCAACACCCCGGAGCAGGGCCCTCCTGCTGTGTTTTGGCACAGCAGCATTGTTTTTCCATGCCAGCGCTCAAGCACTGACTGCATTCAAACCCAGGCTGGGCAGCCATGGCAGCAAAGGCGTCCTTCAAGGCTGTGACAATTTTGGGTGACAGAGAACCGCAACAGGAAACCCAGCAACTGCTAAAATGCAGAAGCTTCCCAACAGGCCTTAACAGCCACCTCCTGCAGCCACGGGACTGCCACCCTGCTGCCACCCGCCCGAAGCTT
Organism: Acanthiza pusilla; assembly: GCA_036630365.1. Lineage (NCBI taxonomy): Eukaryota > Metazoa > Chordata > Aves > Passeriformes > Acanthizidae > Acanthiza > Acanthiza pusilla. The sequence goes on from JAXCHO010000001.1 coordinate 9,914,121, forward strand.
GGTGGCATTTGAGTCACACTCCCCCTCCACCAGCCCAGCTGGTGGGTTCAGTGGATGCTCTTGGAACAGGGTTAGGGCTGGCACTAAATGGCTTTTTGCTGGTGTAAATCTGGATACATTGAAAAAAAGGAGACTGACAGAAATACAGAAGATGCTGTAGGACACCAGCCATGGTTTCAGAGTCATAGACTGCAGTGAAGCAGTAGGTTTTTGGGGAAAAAAGGACAATGAAGGGTAGCAGATTAAATTAATTTCTACTGTATTACATTGTATCAAGATTAGCTACTATGTGAGCAATTTAAAGGGTTTTGTCTACAGTTTACATGCCTTGGGATGAAACTCAGCTCACACAAATCAATTAAATCCATGGCACTACAACAGCTGAGGATTCAAATAAAGAGGCATGTATGGAAGAAATTCAACAAATATTAAATCACTGCATTTTCATCCTCATGCTTTTCTTCTAAGGGCTAAGGACCCAATCCTGCAAGCAGCCCCCCCCTAGAGTGGCACTAGAATAAATTTTAGTTCTGTGTGTAGAGCTCTTACTGGAGTAGACACAGGATTACTTTTAAAAAAATAACCCTGATCCATTCTGGTCACGTAAATTAAGTTAGTGATGAAAAGAAGTCGAAGGCACTAATCCTACTGGGTAATCTATTCAAAGCTTTACTTCTAAATGATCTACAATTTATTCATACGACCAATCAAATAAGCATTACTTACAAAAGGCTGTAACTACCATGGCTTTCCCATCCATTTTTATGTGTTGTAATATGGTTAAATGTAAAAGAAACTAATCAGCACAATCTTTTCAGAGTTGTTTGCCAGCATGATTAAAACCCCAGGTAGGGCACCACTGCAGAGACTCCTCTCACTGGTGGGACTGGCAGCGCTGCCATGGGGGCACTGGTGCAACACTGCCCCACTGCCCACTGGGGCCAAAACATGGGGCATTGGAAAACCTAGAAGGGGCAAAATTAAAACAATAGAGGGTTGCTGCCAAGCCTTGATGTGCATTGATGAAAATCCCAGGAGTATCACTGCCTGGAAAGTGCCCAAGAGTCTCTTTGGGAACATCCAGCCCATAGGACCTGGCTGGAAGCCACTAAGATACACTAAGAGTATTGATTAAAAAAACCCTCACTGAAATATTAGCGATGATTAGCTGTAAGACAAGATCCTCACCGCGCCTTTACAAACAGAGCTCCGCTCAGGCACAGGAGGTTTCCCAAGCACTCTGCAGCAAGAGCAAGCCAACCTAAAGTGTCTTCCTAGTTCTCCAGGGCAATGTGGCACCTCTTTTCTGCCAGCATTTCACGCCGACTGAAGCCTCCTGCCACTGCCCCAGCGTTTCACCTCTGACATGAAAGCTCCAGGCAACCCACCCAAAAGCTACACATTTGAGACTACCAACGAAGAGTTGTATGCCAAATTTTGCCCCTGGCTACAGCAGAGGAAAAATAAAACACAAGTCGGTAGCATTTGAAGGATTCCAAATTTGTACTAGATTCCAGACCAAGATTCCTAAGCAAACAAACCAAACGCCCCAGGATTAGGATGCAGCACCCCCCGAGCATGCATCCACCTTCTCGAGGGGCTACAGATACCACGGTGCCACCTGCGACCTCCTGCTTTTTACCAAGTATGACAGAAAATAACCCTCCCAGCGCACGGTGAATGGAGCAGGTTAATAAATGACAGCGAGCAGCGGCCTTTCCTCCGCCGGCCGCGGGGTCGGGGTCCCCCCGGGCAGCGCCGGGCAGGGGAAAGGTGTCTGCCGCCCTCCAGTGGGAGCCGCGCTGGTGCTCCGAGCCGGGAGAGGTGGCAAGGGGAAGGGACAGAGGTGAAAGGCAAATCAAGAGAAAAAAGGGAAAAAAAATAACATGCAAAGCAGATAAGCGACAGTTGAAGGGGAAACAGGAAGATACTATCTCTGAAAGCACCAAAAATAAAGTTTCCAATATCAGTTTAAGCAGGGCAACACAGACATCCTCCCTCCACACTCGTGCTTCTGACTCGGCTTAGTCCAGGCGAGGGACACCGTCACTGTCACGCTGCTGGCTGCCTCAGCTGCTCACACATTTTGCTTAAAAAAACCCCAATAACCTTCAGGGAAACCTTTCCGTAACACCTGCGGCAAAGGTAGGCAATGCCAGAAAGCAGTCAGCTCGGCTGAAGGCAGACCCAGAGGTAAACACCCGGCTGTCAACAACCATCAGAGTTCTCACCAAAGCCTCTCCCGTCTGAATTCCGCAGCAGCAGGTTTTAACGGGCTGATTTACCCTCAAACCTAAAGCCATAAAATCTAAACCGGTAGCAACTGTCATCCGAGCCCTGAATTACACAGCCGATGACATGTGCCCCGTCAGGACTGCCTCACTGTTTTGCTAGTCCAAAACTCAAAACATTTTCACATGCAAGCAATCAAAAAAAAAAAAAAAAAAAAAAAAAAAAAAAGGCAGTTACCAAAATAGCACTATCAACGTAACCAGCTCCTCTCGGCACATTTTCTTAATGCCTTTCCCAATACGGTTAAAAAACATGGGAACTAATCAAAAACCTCCATCTTTACACCTTGGCACAAACTGTGCTGGAATACGTGAGGGGTTGTATTTCTTCATATTTGTCTGGATCCTCTCCCACTACTTTTTTCTTTTTTTATTTTCACCCGTGCTTCTCTTTAAACATAGCTCTTATTAAACAGCAGAAATCAGCTTTTACAATTTCTAAATACCAAGTTTTGCCACTCTTACAGCTGCCTAAGGACAACACAGCTTGCCTTCAGTGTCATAAATAACACATACTCTGCACATTTCTTCGCCTGGGTGAAATAAATTCTCCCATGTTCTTATATGGAAACCTTGTGAGTCCTCCCACGTACCGCCTGGTACAATATCAGGCAGCGATGGGCATTCATTATCTTAAAGCCAGCGGGTGAATTTTGGATCCATGTTACCCCCAGATGAACCCAGAATTATCGCCCCTTTGCACCACGCTGAGCTCGGAAACCTGCCCTGTGCAGTCCCTGTATTTTATTTCCAAGCCCCAATCACTACTTTGATTTCAGCATGTCAAGAACCCACAAAATAAACGGAAAACGAGGGGAATAAAAAGGAAAATAGGGAAATAACAAGAAAGCAGCAGCAGCAGTATTACCCACCAGGTAGGCCCATTAGCATCAGATGTAGCATTGCCTGTACCAGTCTCTTCACTCGAGGTTAGCGCACGCCAGACAGAGAAAACACAGCGGGGAGGGGTGGGAAGGAGAGAAAAAATGGGCAAAAATAGCCGGGGAGAGAAGCGTGCGCCGTCGATGTGCTGGAGGGCCGCCAACGGGGAATGGCTGAGAATGTTATCGCCAAAAAAAGTTAACGCAAGGTGTGGGGGGGTGGGGGGTAAATTACCGCTGGGGAGGAAAAACCCTGCCGGGGTAATGGGAGAGCTAGGGAGGAGGGGGCTGGAAGGAGAAGGATGAATTAATAAATAAATGGAAGGGGGGAAGGGAGAGCGCGCCCGGGGGCACCCCGAGTCGAGGCGGACAAAGGGAGGACGATGCCGCCGCCGCGGGCCCGGCTCGGTTCGGCTCCGCTGGGCGCGGAGCGGCCGCCCCTTTGTTCGCCACGGCAGCGAGGGGCGATCCGCGCCGCTCCGCTCCGCTCCGCTCCGCGCCGGCCCCGCCACCGCTACCGCCACCGCGGCAGCGGCAGCCCCGCCGCCCGCCCGCCCTCCCGCCCGGGAGGCGCCGGTACCTGTGTCCGCTGGCCGCGGTGCCTGCGCGCCGCTGCGCCCCTGCGGCGGTGCGGCGCGTCCGGCGGAGCGGTGCGGCGCGACTAGCAGCGCCGAGCAGGAGGAAACGGTAATTTATAAGCGCTTTCTTCCTGACCTCTCGTGTCTGTTGTCTAATGAGGGAGCTTTGAGCATCACCCATCCTGCTGAGTGGAAAAACACCGGCACGGCCTCTTCTTTGCTGGGGAGGGGGGAGCCTAAAGGAAGGGGTGTGGGGGAGGAGGGGCCATGCCGCAGACACGGCGGCGGAGCCCGGGCTGGCAGGCGGCCGCGGGCCGGCGGGGAGGGGCGGGCGGGTGCGGGGCAGCAGCCGCCGGGCAGCGGCCGCCGCCTCGGGGGGGCCGCCCCGGGCCGCCCGCCCTCCCCCGCGGGCAGCGGCAGCGCAGCGGGGCCGCCCCGAGCGGACCCGGCCCGCGTCCCGCGGCTCCGCGGCGGCAGGGAGCGCGGAGAGGGCTGCCAGCCGCTCCTCTCGTCTCGGTATTTTTCATTTTCGTACATTTTTTAATCGTTATTTTTTATCTTTACACAAAGAGTGCCCTTTTCCCAGACAAAGCATCCCACGGCGCTGTCACCGGCGCTGCCCGTGCCTGCGCCCGGGCCCTGGCTCTGCTCGTCCGCGGCCACTTTTCTCCCTGGGGAACTGGACTCTGGACCCGGTGCCGTTCTGCCAGGCTTTGGGGACAGGTTTGGTCCCGCAGCCGTCTGCTGCTGGAGGAGGCAACACGGGAGCGTGGTCGGGCAGGTGCCTGGGAGGCCGGGATCTCCCTGCTCTGCCCTGCCGCCTTCCAAAAGCGCGATCCCCGGCACCGGGAAGTCCCGGTCGCAGCTGGAGAACAAAGTGCGGCCGGGGCTATCGGCGGGGAAATTGAGCAGGGCAACGTTTTGTTTTGCTCCGGGTTTCCCAGAACCGAAAGCCGGTCTCTTTCCCCTGCAGGCGAACGAGTATATGACTCAAATATGTCCTTGCTCTCCTACCTGCATCCCCTCTGGTTCCCTTAATGAAAGTGTACAGCAGCGGACAGAGTGGCGAGGCATTTTCATATAACCCCTGCTGAAGACTTAGTAAGATCCTGTGTACTGCAAAATACCGTTTGCATTGTGGGAGTGCAGTTGTGGTGAAAAGGAGATTTTGGGCCATCTGTGTTCCGCAGAAGTCCTGCAGTGCTAACCTTGCACTGGGAACCACAGGGATGGACCAAAGGACAGTGAATAGTCCCCACCGCTCTGCTCTCTAGGTATTCTCGGATACAAGATGCTACCTTTCTACAGCACAAACTGAGACTGCAGTCACCGGGAGACCACCTCTGGAGCCCATCGCCTGTGCACAGGCTGCTGGGGGATCAAATTCCATCACAGCAGCCTCCAGGGAGGTCTCTAGGAAAGGCTGATTTCCTTAGCTGGTTCTTGCAAAAGCTGCACCATTCTGCACACTTTTTGACAGCAATACAGGATGACAAAAAGACTGTGCCACAGTCACACATCCAATTTTCCCTTACTCGAGTGCATTCTGTGATTTTCCAGTATCTGAGCTGGTTTGCACCATGAGTAGGTTTTTAGTAAAAAAAACTAGATAGAGATATAGGATATATGCAGCTAATTGATGACATATCTACACGGAACAGCCTCGTTTAAACTCATAACGATGTAGTCCATGCTGCCACCTACGTCTTCTGATTCAGGTTTCTTGTGTACTGCAGCTTCGATTCACAGGCATCCTTCGCGGAAGGCAGCTCACATTTTGGGAGGGTCCACGAGGGACCACAAACACAGGCGGCTCTGGCTGCACTAGGGAATGAAGCAAAATGTTTCTCACCATCTCAGCCACTTGTTTGGTTGCAGTGAGGATGCCTCGATGCAGATTAGGAACCAGCAGTCACATCAGTGAAATGTAAGTAGCGGCTGGAGCCTCGTCTGTGTGAAGGATCCTGCCAGCACAGCTGTACCACTGACAGCAGTGGAATATTTTGCTCAAGTTCTCTAGAGGAATCAAAGCCTGTATTTTGTCTCTGGCTCTCTCTTTTTCTGTTGCTCCTCACTCATTAAAAGTCAGCCACACAAAGCTCATGGTTGCTCTCTGTGTTAAATAAAAAAAGTCTTTGGGGTAATAGACCAACAGCCAAAGCTGTTTTCAAGTAAGAGGCATGTAAACTGTACCTGGAACTAAACGGAATAATAGTAATTAGTCCTCTTGTGTCATAAATGTGCACATTTCTGTCTGCTATTTCATTATGAAATAGCATAACTTCTGAGAATGTGCTTGATGAATATTTTGGGGGAACACTGCCTTCAGCTGCAGTGGCGTACGGCAGCACTAATGCCTTTGGCTCCTCCACTCTCTTATGTAACCGAAATCACAAGTTAGAGCCCAAATTACAAAGCATAAGCATGTGTATAATATTAAGCATACAAATGGTGCCTGAAATTAGTATCCTTTTCATGTAGGTCTGTTTTTAATCTGTTAGAATATTCGCTTCTGCAGCTTTATTGATTTCAGTGTGCTCTGACGCTGTTCGTAGCACAATCAAGCCTAACCCTGAAAAACCCCACTGTGAAGACATTAACCCAAACTTAGAACTAAGACAGGCCAAAATCACTCTGGTTACAGGTAGGTGGAGTTCCAATGACTTGTATACCTCCAGTGTATCCTGCATTAAGATGCTATAGCAAACAGAACCATATTCCCGTGCCTGCTTTGGCAACCAGAGTGGCAGGTTTTTGCACCCCAGCCCAAGGCAGGGGTTGGCCATCACCTTCCTTTGAGCTTTCCCTCTTTCTCAGAGCCTATTTTTGCCATTACCATGCTGATCTGCTTGCTGGAGTTTTAAGGTGTCGGATGCTGATGCAGCGAGTGCCTCTTGTATCTGTTTAATCCGATAACATAACTCTTTTTTAATCTCCACGTCTGGGTCACAGGGTTTAAAAAAGACACTGGGCCAAATCCCCAGCTTGGCTACAACGTGTGGAAATCTACTGAGATGGCACGAAAGTCAGGAGAGATTCGCTGTATTTGCACCCGGGTAAAGAGGTCTCGAGGGGCAGGGATGTGAGTGCCAGACTTCAGATGGATGAATATTAGCACAAGAGTATGGCAGAGATAAGTCAGGTTTCCATCAGGTGAGGTGGAGGGAGGGATATTACACCAGGACCTAATATATGCTCATCAGCAAATTCTCATTAATTTTAAAATGGAAACATATTTAATATTTCTTCATTTTTCAGCAGAAACATTGTTTTTACTGTCTGGCTGCTAGAGGGAACATGATGTTTCATGGACTCAGAACCAAGAGAGGGCATGGACAAACAGGAGGTTTTGCAGGGATTGGGAAAATTTTACATATAAACATTAAAATTTTCAAAAAGCAAAGTTCATTCAGGCATGAAGTCCAGCTGAAATGTAGGAGAGGAATGGACAGCACTGTCTGTAAAGAGTTGTATAAGCAAGAATGGCAAAAAGATGGTCTGAGCAAGTCCATTGCATTAATGATTTTCTAGACATGAATTTCCGGCACAAAGTTATATGGGGTCAATCTTTAGGGTTCCCCTGTATAGCAGAGGATCCTGAGCCTGAAAAAGGGAAACAGATTTTACAAGGGATTTGCATATCATGGAGTGACTCTGGATTGCAGATTTTAAGCATTACTAAATTGGGGAATAAATTGTTGCTATTGCTGTTACATACTAGGATATCTCACTAATCCACGCAATCCACTAAGTTGCTGTAGTTTTAGTCTGTGTTTATTTTAGATGAAATTATGGCCTGGACAGTTAATTTTTGTTAGTTTATCCATATAAATCATATATAAATAAGATATCAAACAGAAATCAAAACATGACCTGTGTTTTTGGTACACTCCCCATCACGTGAACCTGCCAGTGATGGAACCCTGCACCCAGTTTACAAGTCAAACACAAAGGCAATGAAAACCCACAGATTTTCTTGAAAAGTAGCCAATTGGCATTAAATTCTCTTGCTTTAATGCTCTGGGTGGCCTATTTTGCTCATATTTGAGACTGCCTAGCCATTATGGGATTGCCTGCACTGGACCTCTCCTTACATCAAGCTAATTACAAATTGACTTGAGGCACTCAGCATGTCTGAGAGGCTGGTGCTGGTCCTTTCTGAGCACCATTCTGTTGCTTTACAGGGACAGATTCCTGAAGTGAGAGGCAAGCGCACAGGAACCAAACAGCCTGGAACCAAAGTGGCCACACTGGCTTTTGAAAAAAGTGAGTGTCTCAAGTTAATTGACAGTCAGCTACCAGGAAATAAAAACCTCTCGTATATCCAAAGGTTTTCACTGGGATTTTCAAGAGCTCCTGAGCAATTTAAAATCCTTGAAAGGAATGCACTATAGAATGAAAAATAGAAGTATTGTTGAAGAATGTCTCTGAACTGAAAACCAGCCAGTTTCATAAAAATGAGCTAAAAAAGCAATAACAGGTACTCTGTCTCCTGCTGGATGCTGTATGAACCGTATGTTTTGCATTTTGGAAGTCACTCTAAAGCAATGTTTTTTTCTTCACTATTGCTGTTGGGAAGAACAGTAGAAGAACTATGCATAAATGAGGTTAAATAATCTAATTAAAAAAATAAACAATGCGCTTTCATCTTCAGTTCATATCCAGTCATTTGGGATCTAACTTAAAAAAAAAAGATAAAAATTCAGAAATTCAGAAAGGATTTTGAAGGACAACTGTTTCCCTTTAAGATTAATGATAAACATACTTGTGTTCAAGGGAGAATAGATCCAGTGTTATGTAACAGGATAAAGAAACAAAATCCTTTTTCCTTAAATTAAAATAACCAGTATGTGTGTGGATTTCAGTCAATCACTGAAAATTCAGGAAACCCATTTTCTTTCACAATTGCATTCCACATGCTAAAATTGACGTCTTCTAACTTTTAAACAGAATCACAATAATTAAAGACAAAAAGACTTGTTTGTTGCATTTGACCACACTTTGCCAATAGAGGATTGTTCCCTAGGGAAAATTCTGCAGCACTTGCCTTGTGCAAAAATCCAAATATGTGCTCATATTTTTATTTTATGTGGCATTAACAAATCCAGTTATTGCGCTTCCTGGTTGGTTCTTTTTTCCTTTTAAATCTGATTACTTAGTAGTAGATATATGGTAACTTATCTCTTTTAATCATTTTTTTTGCCTGAACTATTACATAACAGCTCTTATAAAATCTTGCAATGCCTGCCTAAATTTTCCAAAAACAGGACAAGATCAACAGGTAATGTATTTTTTTTTTTAATGTTAACATTATTCTTTGCTGGCTCAATCACATAACATTTATTAAAAAACCACCCAAGAAAATGATTTCCTACCATAGAGCCTCCATTTTTCCACTTCTGTATTTTACAAAAGCACTCATACCAGAATTTCTGCATCAGAATTTGACACACAAAGTTCCTCTATCACGAGTTCAATTTTCCAAAAGAAGGCAAATGCTATTATTAATAACCAAGGTATAATCCTGAAAAGCCTAAGTATCTGAATATACTTGCTGCAAAAAAAAAAAAAAAAAAAGTCATCTTGTTGGTTCTAATTCTGGAGTCATTGTCTGACACAATGCAGAGCAGTTGGGATTTGCAGAGAAAGGCTCTGCTGAGCTCAGGTGGTGCTCACTCGTGCATGGGAGAGGCTCATGTGTGCTTTGCTGAGCGACTCCGAGCTTTGTCTGCACACCAAAGTAAACACTGCTGATGTTGGTCTGTCCTTGCCATGTCCACGCTCAATGTTTTCAGTTCTGAAAGCAAAGTTCATATCTGGGCAGTCTGAGTGATGTTCCCTGACTGGACTAAGCCCTCTGTTAGCACTGCTCTGGTAGCACAAGGTGTGCTTGGAGATGATGCACATGATGACTCTGCCTCTTTCCCTGCTAATAACACACCTGCCGTGCTGCAGCTAAATATTCTGCTGCTGCACAGCCTGCACAGATTTCCTGGGCCTCACAAGCACAACAGGTCCTGCCAAGTGCTTGCAGGGGTGCAGCAAAGGTGATATGAAAGCTGGGAAACCACAGGAAATGTAAGCTGGGGAAGAAGTTGTGGCAGACCCACTCTGAAACCAATAAAAGGTCAGCAGTCTGAGGCTGCCCTGCAGAACCACTTCATTTCCATTTGGAGCTGGTCACCAAGCTGGGCAGGCTTGGCCTGACCCCATCCCGGGTGACAGTGGACATCACAGTGGAAAATAGTCCAAAAATGTGTGGTGGTGAGGTTGCTGAGACAGTTGAGCCGTCATGACTTACACAAAATGGATCCAGAGAAGCTGATGGATTAAACACACCAAAGAAGAAGAGGAGCGATCACTTGAGTGAATTCATACACGTTCATATTTCTTTCTATTTGCTTATGGGTCCCATAAGGGAAGGGAGCAGATCCTTCTCTCTCGAAGCGATGGTAAAACAGTTATGAGGAGTGTATAATTTTCAATTACTTCCTTTATTCTGACAAATGACATTGGTAGATATAGACAAACACTAGGAGAAAACACTGCAAGAAACAAAACCATTCCCAAATGCATGCTTGTACGAGTTCAGACAGATAGAATTTCTAGCTAGGTGAATTAATGCACTGTAAGCAGAGAAAGGACTTCAAATGCCTGAGCGTCTACAAAAAAGCAGAAATTTAAAATGAACCCTGCAAGCTCTCCAGCAACTGCTCATCCAGTTATGTGATTTTAATTAACAGAACTGGAAAGCAAGCATATAATATAAACTTAAAAACACAGCGCTTCGGTTTTCCGGACTCCCAGTCCAAATGCAAAACAAATTGCTAGCATCTGGTGGCAGGGAGCAGAGCTGGCGGCGGCAGCGCCGCTCTTGCCCGGCCGGGTGACGCAGTGGCATCCGCCGTGCTGCCCACGCCCGGCACGTCCCTGCCCGCCGTCCCCTGGCACAGCCAGCCACAAACACTCGAAGCATCGCCCGAGGAGATGCCTGGGCTTCCACCTCCGCTGGCAGCTCACTCTGTGAGGCAGCAGTGTCACTGAGGAGAGGCCAGCGGCTCCCCAGCATGGGTGACCTTGAGCTTCCCCAAGCAGTTACCTTTTCTGGACCTTTGGCACGCTCCCAAGTGATCTTTCAGCCGGAATCTCCGCTGCCCAAAATAAATTCAGTGATATTCGCTGTGGCATCCCTGCACTTCTCTTTTGGGATACCTGACACTTATCTCCCCACCTGGGCAGAGGGTGGTTTTCGAAAGTTTACCCGGGTGCAGAAACACCACCAACCCCCTGGTGCATCCTCGCAGAGAGTGACTTCTGCCTGTCCCTCCCAGCCAGAGCAATCCCTCTGTGTTGTCTGTACATAAGAAGGTGGGGAAAAAGGAGAGGGTGGAATAGGCTCAGCACAAAGCACAGAATATACAGATTTGGGCCTCTAAATCTCTTTGGCCAATGATAGTCAGCTCTGATTTGTATAAAAGCCCAATCTTACCGCTTGCTGATTATTAAATGTGCCACAAATGGTTAATATTTTGTGAACGGTCACAGGCTGCCTGTAGCACTGAGCAATTGTCTCTTTCTCTGTCAGCCAAAGTCCTCAAGTTTTCTCCTTTTCACTCCTGCAAATTTGCCTGTTGGGCTCACTAAGTTCACAGAGAGAAGTGTGAAAACTTGCTCTGCTCCCAGACCCCCACATTTCCTTGGGAAGCACATCCCAGCAAACTGTGGAGCAGCCAAAGTGGATTTGGGATGCCCTTGGCGCTCACAAAGACACCCTTGATCACTGTTTCCCCATATCAAGTGCTGCTGGAAGCCATCGGTGTGGTGGAGGAGCTGCATGGCCAGGCTGGGCTGTGACAGCCACCAGGCATCACCCAGAGCAGGGACCGCCTGATGACAGAGCGGAATAAATCACAGAGCAGAGGCACACAGTGGAGGGTGTGGTGGACCCCTGGGAGCTTTTCCATCCAGTACTCCATCCAGGAGGCCCTGTGAAGCCATGTGGAGAGGGTATGGCATCTATCAGGCACAGCCAGTGGCGTGCTGAGCTCAGGGCATGGGCACGTGAGCTCTGCCAGGACAGAGGACACTGCCACATGCCCACTCCACCTGGCTTCAACTCAGGTTTCCCCTCAAGCTGAATTCATGCCACCCCAGAGCTCTTTGCATGTGTCACTGCCTGAATTTTGCTCTCCTACTGGGAGACTAAGATCCCAGTTCTCCCAGTAAGATACAGGTTTAAATACAGGTCATGTTTCTGCTGTTGTCCACCAGCAAAACAGCTGTTTGCTCTAAACATGAAGTTATTTTTGTAAGAGCAAAAGCATGAATTATTTCAAACTTGCCTCGGGATGAATTTTCAAGGGTACTGCGGAGACTGTTTCCACAACAAAATGGGAACTCTTCTCCTACTGAATTGTTCATGTTACTTTCATGAATGCTAGAAAAGGGGCTGGCTTTTTTTAAATGTCAGCAGATACCTGGAATGGGAATTAGTTTCCATAAATCCTTTGGAAGCGATTGTTGTTGATGTTGTCTAATCTAACCAAAAGTTCAATTTGGCAATTTTTATTAAGCCTTGCTGTTAGGTGTAGGCAATTAGCTTAACAAAATATCAGATAGGATCTCTGCTGTGTTTGCAATGCCTGTTGCTCTGATTCTTACCTGGTGGGAAATGGCTTTGGAGGAGCACAGCCACATCTTTGTAGCTGTTTACATCACATTTCTGACAGAGCTCCACCCTGCTTTCCCCATTTGTACTTTGTTTTTCATGAATAAAGGTCATGGCATTGGCATCACAAAAAAATATTGTTGCTGCAGAAGGAATTCAGCTGTCCCCTCTGGGTAATAAACAGTAATGTACTCCAAGGCTGGCAGGGCAGTAATCAGAGTTGGAAGAGAAGGCCAAGATCCATAGAGATCTCTGCAGATCACAGCGCCCCACAAGTCAGCTTTCTCCCTGCCCGTGCTGAGCCGCTGCAGACCCTGCATAGTCTCTAATATTTTGCCCAACCTGGATTTAGGCATCCCCCAGCTGCTGGCAGTGGCTCTGTTGTGGGTACCTGCCTCCCAGCCAGCCACATCACTGGAATTTGTTGTGATAGTCAAAGGGCATTTTCTCTGCAACAATGCCCTGCGTTAGCCCAGCACCTCCCTGTGAGTGTTGGTGGCCTGGGGACATGGTTACCAGATGTAGCTGCCAACCATTGGCTGCCCCTGCTCTGGAGTGCTCTCCAGGGAGGTGCTGTGGCCAGGGCACGTTGTTTAGCCATGGTTCTGTGGGACTCTGACCTGGCTCTAGCCCAGATACTCAACATATCTTTTTGGCCACCTTGTGTCTAGATCACGGAATAAATGTATAGGAACTGCATCTCTTGATTCAGCTATAAAGTAAATGAGATCTTTCCCATGTTTCTGTATTAACATCCACACTGACCTTCACGTCTGTGCTCGTGTCAAAATCACCACTTGTCTTTTAGCTCTAAAGCCATCCTTCTAATCTTTTGTTAGGTGTGAGGCTCTCAAGCTCTCTGATGTTTTCTCCTCCTTTCAGTCTGCCAATACTTTCCAGCAAGGTGATATCTTAAATAACTGCAATATTCCAGGAGTAATTTCATCACCAGTGCCTGTAGAAACACTCCCTTAAACTTATGGTCCATGGTTTTATGATTCTCTGGGCACGGACCAAAATCTGAATTGTTCTGAGAATGTGAGGGAAATGAGCAGAAGTTGCTGCATTATTGCTACAGCCAAGGACACACAACAGCCAACAAGCAAAAGCTCAACACCAAAAGCACTGGGAATACTTTTAGCAGGGACACTACTCAAGCGATTCCCGATTCAGTAGAAAGTGTATTGGAGAAAAAAACTCAGGTTAAGCAGACCTTGAACTTTCTTTCCCAGGATCACAGCAGCTGAGTAGCAAATAAAATTCTACAGAAATAGTTGGAGATTTTATTAGTAAACAGCCTAGAGGCGAATTCCTCGGTTTTTCTCAATTAGATATGTTTGAAACAGAGAATTGTCTGAATAATAATTAACACTTGTTTTTACACGGTGCTTTAGCACAATCCCAGAAATTATAATTTAGGGAGTGCAGATCTTCCTTGTTGCAAAGCCCTCAAGATTCCTGTGGCAATAGCCAGGAATCAGATAAAATATAAGCAATTAATAAAGTATTTAATCATTAAAAATTTTTCCAACACTTGAAGATTTGCAAATCACCCAGCAGGTTTTGTACATCCCTGCTTTTGAAATGTTGTCAGTAATGAGATCTAAATGAATGCTGAATACAAGTATAAGGCTTAAAAAAATGTCACATGGGTGTCACATGTTAGTGTGCACAAAAATAGTATTTTAGGGGAGTTGCTCAAATAAAATAAAAATTGTTTATTTCTTTTATAAAGCAGCCTGATTATTAACAGACTAAAAGCTGCTTCAAAAATGAGCAGGTTCTAAGGCCATCATGCTCCTATTTTCCCTCAGCTTTGACTACATAGTGGTTGAAGCTACATCCCTATTTAAGGTTTCCACATCTCTTAGTACTTTGCATTGTATTTCCTCTGTGAAGTTTCCTAACTTCTGCTAACCATGCAGGCCTGGGAGGCCTGCAGAGCACATCCACGCTGTATAGGAAGTGGTTTTGGTGTTGCTCTAGCAACCCCAAATCAGTACTGAGTAAGCAGAGGTGCTGCTCAGCAGAGCAATCACACAAATATCTGTACATCCCCACTGCTATTAAGAATGGAAGCAGCAATTATGATGATCAAGCCTAATACCCTCCAAGGAAGTTGCATTTCTCTCATTTATTCCTCCCCTATGTTTTAATTTGATACAATTTCTATTCCTGGTGCTGCTTGCTGCAGTGCACTCTCCATGGCTGGGGGAGTCATTCTTTTCCTTGCTCGCAGTGTCCCCAGGCAGGAACTGAGGTTGTATAATGACTCCTCTGTGACTCTGCAGCAATGCAAAGGGACAAGGATCTCACCCACCCAAGAACCCAGGTCCTCTTTTACTTTACACCGGAGCTCACTGCATTTTGGAAGAAAGAACTTAATCCTTTTTTTTTTTTCTAAATGTGAAGCTCCTTTAATTCAGCCTTTTAAAGCATTTGGGGATCATCTGATGAAAAGTCCTAAAGAAACACAAGGCATCCCTGCTGCTTGGGTTGCAAAGCTAAGGCTCATGCTCTGAAAAGAGAAGTGTGCTTAGAACAAAGAGGTTTTGAACACAAAAACAAACCATGGCAATGCATGCTGACAAACACTTCATCTGCCTGCTGCCATTTACAGTTTTTACATATCCATGGAGTACTGTCGAGGGCCTTGGTCACCTCGACCTGTCACCAACACAAGTCTGTTTAAGCTTTCTTCAAAATTAGTCCCTGTTGCCACTCAGGTATTTTTTGCTGTTGCTTTTGTTTGTTATTCATCTTTGAATTTTTTCCAGTCTGAAAGCATCTTTCTGGTCCCAGAACTGAATAGAATATACCAGGCAATCCTCTAGGGGCACTGAAGGAAAGTCTAAAACTCCCTTCCCCACAACTCTTACACAGTCAACCCATATCCTTTTGATTTCAGACCTTGTTTTAGGTCTACACAAGAAAGGCTTTGACATCTTTAATCGGGCTTGGTTATTTTTTTCCCTTTAGTTTTGATTTCTTCCAGTTTTCTGGATAGATTTCACACAGCTTGCCACCACAGCTCTAGAGGACAATAAAAAAATGTATGGGAACTCCTCCAAAGTACGTGTTTGCAAGGAGTGCTATGCCAGGAACATCATTACCGGAGTCCCAGTAACTCATCCAGAACCAATGCCATAACTTTTATGTGTACCAGGGGCACTGAAACCCATGCTGAAATACTTGGCAAGTCTGCCCTTAAACTAGGATATATTGTATTGATATTGGCTCTGATCAGCCACAACATTCCTTGGTTTTGAGGTAGTAATTCTGAAGGGGGAGGGTTTCCAATGCCAGTTCTTGTCATATGTTTTCCTGTCTCACCCTATCTCCAAGCCCAGCTAATCTGATGATATCCAACTGTCCTAATGAGCTGCATCTACTTCTAGGCTGAAGCGTTGACAGCTGCCTGTTCTATTGCCAACAAAAACTTCTGAGACAACTGTATCTCATGCCTGCAAGTACACAAATCCCTTCGTTTCTTGCACAAATATGAGATATAATGATATTTCTTT
The DNA here is from genome assembly GCA_036630365.1 of Acanthiza pusilla. Lineage (NCBI taxonomy): Eukaryota > Metazoa > Chordata > Aves > Passeriformes > Acanthizidae > Acanthiza > Acanthiza pusilla. The sequence continues at coordinate 9,930,063 of JAXCHO010000001.1, forward strand.
TTGTTGATCCAGGTCTAAAGAGAGGTGTGTGAAGAATGTGATCCAGCACTCAATTATTTCCTCATGTGCAGTTTAATTCCTCAGCTAGAAACAAGGTTTGTGTCTCTTGGTTACACAGAAATCAAGGGCTCGTGTCCCTTACAGCAGAGGTACAGTCACACGGGCTAAGGTCAGTGAGAAGGACATGTTCCTCCAATTAATGTTGGCATGTGTTTATTTATATTTTTATACATTGGTAATTCTTCCATTTGCTGTTCTTGGATTCAGAGCTCTTGTCAAGAGCTTCAGCTTGTTCTTATTCATGTAGGATTTCATGCACTTTAGTCTTCCCCACCACCTTGGCCATCTCAAGCATATGGGATTTGCTTTCTTTCCCAAAGCTGTTGGATCCACAGACTTATCAGCCTGTCCTTCCCCTGGACTCCAGGTCCAAACCACAGGAATGGGGTAACAGGTAAGACTAGGCTCCCAATAAGCCATTAAAAACTACTCACAACCTCTGGAGAGAAAGCTAAATCAGAGACTGAATTTGCAGGATAAATTTTGTCTTGGGGGACTACAGTGTCCACAATGATAGACAACAATCCCCAGACAAAGATGGAGACACACAGAAACACTGATTTTGATCCAAATGTAGTCAGAAGAAATAGAAGCAACACCTCCAGTGACAGCTGATCAGGGCAGTTCATCTCCAGGCAGATATAATAGTTCTCCTTGTCAAAAGAAAAACCCACGTCTACCCTCTGCCCCTCATAGGTTTTATGACATGCCAGCTTCCAGGAATCATAAAAAATACTATTGAGCTGGGGCCAAGGAGCAGAAAATCTAGGGGAAGCATGTCCAGTCCTGGCAAACTCTTGCAGCAGCCCAGGTCACCATTGTGGCCTCTCCTGTGCAGCCTCTCACAGTTTTCACAGCTGAAGGCAGGACCCATTTCTTCAGTTCAGCTTTGCCTCAGTAAGTTCCTCACACATACAAACTCAAAAGCTTGAGACTCATGCCTAGGATAAGGCTGGGAAGGAAGGAGAGCTTGTTATTGTTCTAAGGGATTTATTTAGGTTTTTTTATTAATTCTTGGGATATGCTCAAACACTGGGATGGTGGATACCATATAAGCAGCTAGATTAGAGCAACAGACATAACAGTGGTATTGGATACAGAAATCACAGCCATTGCCAGGTCCATGGGAAGAGAGGACAAATGAATAAACATCGATCATAGCATCTGAAACCACCAGGCTTGGAAAAGCCTCTTTATTTTAGGAAAAATCAACTGAAAGATGCCAGGGCTAGATCTGGCATCTGACTTTTTCTCAGGAGTATAATTGCCATTGATGAAGCAAAGGATTCTTCAGAATCCAGAAATCCAGGAACCTTCTATGCCATTATGTTTTTAGTCAGTAAGATCTACGGACAAATACAAGGCTTGGTTTGTTTGGTAGGGTTTATTTTTGTTTTTATTTTAAGTCTGTAGTTTTCCCTAAGCTGTTTTTTCCAAATGTTTTTCAAGATGAAAAATTGTGTGCCATCCCAGGATGATGCATAAACTGAATGCAAAGGCAAGCAAAATATCCAGGTAGGTCCAACTCTTGGTATCTCTTGAGCACAAGATGGTCTCACCTCTACAGGACCCTCTCCTCCATTAGCAGATCTAACACACCATCAAGAAGGCAGGGAAGAATTCAGAAGGAAATGGTAAATATATATGGACTTAATGTCAGCGCAACTATACTGTGTTATCCCAGCCTATGGGGCCAGAAAGGTATTTTCAGTGTCTGGTGTTATTTATGAAGATGTTTCTGAAGGAACACAGACTTTTTGGGGAGGGAGGAATTGGCTTCTTTTGGATTACTCAAAACTTATTAAATAAGAAGCTTTCTGTATTTCCTCACAGCTGGAGACCAATCATTGCGACACAGAAAAGCTGGAGGCTGAAAGAAGAGAAATTCTCTGATATAACCAAGGTCCTTACACACACAGCTCGCGTGTGCAAAATGTGTCTGGGTTCTGTGAAGTGTGAGATACTGAATATCCCTGTCTGCCTCAGCAATATTTGGAGTTTTACATTGAGCTGAGTGCTCAAATCCCGGAAGGTGGCATTGGGAGGCCAATCCCTTGGGACATCCTTGGTGTCAAATTTGTTGAGGATACTTGAGTAGACTAAATGCATCACAGTGAGGTGACATTTACCTTCTCTAGGGCATAAAGAGGACCATATGTTATCAAACTATGCTCAGCTTTGTTTTCCTCAGCCAAAGAAACATATTAAAGAATAAATCCAAACATAACCTCAATGAAGTTTAAAGAGCCTTGAGGTACTGATCCAAGATGGGGATGCCCAAAATACACATTAAGGGTAAAATGCTGTCACCATGAATATCAGCAAGAAAATCTCCTGGTGGCTGCATTGGAACTGTGTCCATGCAGTTTATCCAGACAAAGACAGTATAAACACCAGAGGCTCAATTGTCCCTGAGCTAACAGTGCTCAGTTGTTTAAGCGCAGGAAATGGCCCACCCTTTTCCCACCTTTGTACACCCAGGCAGGGGTCAGACACAGTGTGGCTGCCGCAAGGGCAAGGCTGATCCGAGTCAGTGTCCCACACAGGGGGACAGAGGCAGGGGATGGCAGAGCTGCTGCCCTGGAGCTCTGCCGGGGACTGCAGAGGTGGCACAAATGGGGAGAATGGTGTGGCCAATCTGAAAATGCCCCGTGGGCAAGCAGATACATTCTGCCAGTTGTCTTGGAAAAACTGGCTTAAACCACTGCTCACAATGCAGTTTTCTTTCTTAAAGTCAATATTCAGGTGAAAGAAAAGTTCCAATAGTTTCTCCTAATAGTCTCCTTATATGGGAAAGAAGTCCAAGGGAAAAAAGTAGCACTGTCATTGACACAATGAAATCCCACCTCCTTCCAGTATCTTTTGCTACCATAACAGGATCCTGAAGTAGTTGTTTTTAGTTCAGGATTAAGATGATTTCATCCTTTACGTTCATTATCTGAATAAATGAGTACATACTTCTCTCATTCTTCATATTTGCCTTGATTATTCACCTTTGGTAATGGAACATGTAACAGGAGTGGGAAGGCATGAGTTCACTGCCAGGGAATGCCTATGCAGGCAAAATGAGATGCAAGTACAAAAATCAAAAGCCATGATGGAACAGAAAACTGTTTTTTCATTTTCTCTTAACCTAGAAACTCAAGGCAAAATAGTTGCCCAGGCCCCTCCAGGAGCTCTCCACATGTTAAGCATATTCCCCATCCTGGGAATAGTGGGATCAGGCACTGAGAGCTGAATTTCCATGCTACACAGACATGCACACATTTAATCCGGTTGTGGTTTCCTTAATATGCAAGGATCCTAAAGTCAGCTCTGGTTTGACTCATCAGTTCCAGCTAATTTTCCAGCTAAGGACTCTAATAAGCAGATTCAAGAGCATCTGGGCAAATTTAGCTCCAACCAATTTGCCTCAAGAACATCCTTTGAATACATTTGCATAGTCTGTGCTCACAAAGCTACATAAAACATGCTTTGCCAGCTGCCAGCTGGGCCCCTCAGCCTGGCACACTCTTGTCGCTGCTGAATATCCACTGAAGCCGTGACAAAGTGCTTACAGTCATTCACATTCATTTCCTTTAGTCGATATTATGTGTCCCTCTGCACCATGGTGTGCAATGCCATGGAATAATGATGATTTAGGTGCTGGACAGGCAGTGTGCAGGCAAGGGGCTCATGCCCCACATCACCGTGCCACAACCTTGACCTGCTGACAGGATGTCTGAGAGTAAGAATGCAGAGCCATCACTAGCACCAGGCTTGGATTTCCCTCTGCAGTGCCAAGTTTGATAGTCTCTTTGGTGATCCAGGCACATGCCCATTAAGAAAGTTTATTTTAAAGATGTCAGGTAGCAGCTGATGGGTGGTGGAAATGTTTTAGTATTCCAAAACAGGCAGTGTTTGAATGAACAATCTGCAGATGCAAATGTCAGCAGATGTATTGGCAATGCCACGTGCTAGAGTCTTTGTGAACTCCGAGTACTTGCTGTTTGGTGCCTAATTATAGTCCCTGCAGCAGTTCATTGCTTGCAGCACATTGGGATCTAGGGGTCCTGGTCAGATTTGGAGTCTCTCTGTGCCAGGTGCTGCACAAACACAAGTGCCAGTTCTGGTAGATCCTACAAGCTGAGACCCTGCAAGCTCTTCTCCGTGTGCTGAACTTTCTGTCCAGCTGTAACTTCACCAGGTTTAGTCTGATCTGTGCAGATATGCAGTTCTATTGTGTTCTAGTTCATTATCTATTTAACACCTATTGAACCCTCTGCAACTGCTTAAAAGCATAAAGTAAATAATTTGCATAAATGTTTGTAAAATGTGGGACTTAATATAGACCAGCAGCGATATAGGCATAGGAAAGCTTGAGTGAGAGGGAAGATAAAAGTAACCGTAAAGGGAACTTGTGATTACACAGACTGGCTACATACATAATTTGTGGGCTTCACAGTTTGGGAATTTTGTTTGTTTGCTTAATGTAAATGAGCAAGAGAATTTAAAAAATCCCTGCCACCTACTGAAGCCAGAGCTGCAGTGTTGTATGCTGCACCCAGTGCCTTTATAAGTCCTTCCTTGTTCAGCAAAACACTTGGCCACGTTTTGCACTCTGAGAATACCAAATAGCATATTCTCGGCAAGAACTGGGGATCACTTGCCTGTAAAGTGCAAACCCAAATAAACATGCTATTCCCCAAAATACCCTTTACAATGAGCATATGGAGGGAGGAGCCTGTGAGGTTTGGGGGTGATTTTCCTTTCAATATTTGCGAACTCTTTTCTGTGTTACTTGGCTAGCTCTAGCCAAAAGCCACCTTTGGGAGTGTTCTGTATTCAGTCTAATTTAGATGTACCCAATTTAGATGCAAGTTCTCACCATGCATCACTTTCAGAACAAGTTCCTTTGTAAGCTGTTGACAGAAAATGTTTATAGTCCTATTATATTTGAGTAAAAATGCAAACTGAGTAATGGTTGTAATATCTTTTCCTTCAGTTTACTGGAGTTTATTTCCCTGTTGTGCAAAGTCTTGTCCAGATTTTTTAAACAAACTCTTGTCTTGACTCATGCTTTTTGTTCTCCATAAGCAGTTTAACAAGCTGAAGTTTGGAGAATTTGCAGAGTGCATTTGTTTTGGAGTGACAATATTTCCAGGGAACCAAGATTCCTAAAACCAATTATGTTAATCAGAAATGTGTCGTAACTTCTCTGCTTTGGGAACACTGAGATAACAGATCACCTTTAACTTACTGACACACTTTCGAGTTTTGGCTACTGAATAGTTGCAGCAATCTACACATCGAGTATCAGCTATTTGTGGCACTTGGCAAACAGGATAAAAAAGGTGAAACTCTGATTTTTTATCAGCTCTCTGCAGGTCTAAAAGTCTTATTTAACAAAGGGTTTCTATACTTACTGAAGCTAAGCATACACTGAAGATAAGCAAAAGCCTGAAAGCTTTGCTGAATTCACACTTGGTTAGGTAAGGTTACACAGTTTTTGCTTAATCTGGGCCACAGCTAACAGCTGAGTAGTGATATTGAGTGCAACAACCGGGACTCTGGGGAGGGCGTGGATGCTATTTTTGACCCACTTAAATTGATTGCTATTCAAGTTTTGTGTCAGTTACAACACGTTACAAAGACACAGCAAATGTACAAACAAACCCGAGTTACCTTGCTGGTTTAATGACACCTCGCTCAGAGCCCTTCAGTTTTTTACCTTGCCTGGTGGCTTTCTTTTCACCCCAGCGTGCCAAGTTGGCTGATCTTGCTGAATATTGATATGTGAAAGAAACAAGCCTCCCCTTTATTTCACATGGGTCTTGTTTGCTCTTCCTGGCATTGGATCTTTATTACGTCTGCAGGGAGGGTTAACTTTTAATCTGTGTGTTATTGCAACGTGTCTCCATCAAGACAGAGGCATGCCCCAGCAGGACAAGGTGCTGTGAAAGTTCAGCTTGCTGCTCTTTGCTTCCAGCAAAGGAAATTATGTTTCAGCCACCCATGTTGAATTGCCAGTGGCCAACACAGAAACGTTTTCTAGACGAAAAGCTACCGGACCGTTGATATTTACATCACCCAAGATGCAGCTCAGGGACCAGCAAGTCAAAAGCTGAATCTTGAATTTTCTACTGAAGTCTTGATCTTGTTAAGCTTGACTTGCCTAAGAAATCTTCCTTCATGATATTAAACCTACTAATTTGAACATGAACCCAATCCTTTTCCTACTGAAATTCTCCCTGAATGGAGTTAGGAGAAGCCAAAATTTGTGGATTACCCCGATGAAAGAACAAGCACTTGAGCAGGCATTATGGGCTTTGGGAGGAATAGAACAGAGCACAGTAATGATTAGAAATCACAGGATCACACTCTCAAACCAAACACAGAGCCCTCACAGGTTTTCCTCTGAAACGAGTGGGAGGGAGGCTTTCAAGGCTGTGTCAATGCTGTATTGCAACACACCTTTGCCATAACTTTGGTTGACGGTTCTCCTAGTGTACCTGTCTGTGGACAAAGCCTACTTTCCAAAGGTATTTATGACTTTCACATACAGACCTTGTTCTTTCCAACAAAAGCAAATGAAGCTCACGAAGAAAGCTCATGACAACCTGCTGACACACATGAAAAAAGTGATTTTTTTCAACACAAAATAGCCAGAATACCCCTATGAAATACTCTTTCTCACACAACATACTGTTTTCTCATTATGTGTGTTGACATTTCTCAGACTGACCTCAGCTAGATATTTTGTTCCGGAGTCCCCATTTAGTGGAACATTTAAACAATAACACTTTGAAGCATGCTCAGTCTCTCTTTTGAAGTCCATTCAGGCTCTGCCCTAGGGTCAACAGGCGCATTCCAGCAATGATGCACGGACCATCTGCTGTACAAGTTTAAATCCCACTGGTCTTATACCTAGAGGTACTAACATGTTGCATAACTAGCACTGAAAAACAGCCTGTCAGTTCAGATGGAGTTTGGATTTATTCCTATAGCTCTCTTATGCTCCCGCTGGAGGGCCTGTGTACAGTAACCTTTGAGTGTGGTTTCTGGGAACTATAAATTAATGAGATAAATAATAAGAAATGACAGTAAGTTCTTGCATTCAGAACCTTTATTTTCCTTTGCCCGTTTACACCCTGGCTCTGTGATTCCCTGAGTTCACTGTCTGGCATGTTATTTAGGTACCTTCCCATTCCAGACTTTTCATTTAGGTGGGCTCTGGCTAAGTTACTCTAAATAGTGATCCATGGCTTAGCATCAATTGCTGAACAAGTGAAAACCAGGCTGGTGCAATAAAAAAGGTGAGTTTTTCAAGAAAATGCCAATGATTCAGATGACCAGTGACTTGGGTAGGAATCTGGCATCAAAACATGACAAAAATCTCTGCCAAAAAAAGTCTTTGTCTATATATTTTATCCATTGTGCTTTAATGTTAACTAGTCATTATTAAAGTTAACAATGCATTGGCTGAGGTTAATGTATATCAGACCCAAGCAGTGTTGGTCTCATTGATGCTATGTAAACATTGAGGAAGGAGTGGTCCCTGCCCTTGGGAGTTTAAAATCTAAACTTGGACAGTACACTTCAAACATATGGTATATCCTGCAGGCTGAATCACCAAACTTCAATCAGCATTAGCCTTAACAATTAATTTATGTTGCACATATGTTCTGCATTTGGGGGCACTGGCCCCGATGGGCCCCTTGGCAGAAATGTGAGTATATGTACATGCTGACCTTTTAATGGTGCAGAAGGACATGGCAACAAGAAGGAGAAGGTCAGCTGAGACCTGTGGGATGGAGTATGGCACGAGGGTGAGCCTGGCAGAGAGCCATAAGTAGGGTACAAAAGTGGAGATGTGGAAGTCTTGTGGCATAAGTGAAGGAGAACAGCCACATCAGAGCAAGATTTTTCAGAGCAGCTCTAGCACTAGTTGAGCACCAAAAGAAGTGGGCACATTTCCACTTCTGAGTATCTGTCACTTATTTAGATGCCTCCTTGGAAACTGAGTTCTCCGGAAAATCTGTCCTCAGCAGTGGGTGCTGAGCACTAGACAATCTGGCCTGTTCATTTTCTCAGTATGTGGTTCATCTGTTCTAAGGAACAAGTCCTTCTGGAAATGGGGGAAAAAAAGGCAGAAAGAAGTGTTGGATACAGAAAAGCATGCAAGCTGCCTCATGGGCTAATGATCAAGAAAGGCAGAACAAGCAAAATCTCATAAACCAAATGAAGTCAAATGTCTTATAAACACCGCAGTAGCCCAGGAAAGATGGTGGACATGGGTTAAAGCACTGAGTAGGAGTCAGAGATATGAATTGGCTGAATTGCTTCATCTCCGTGCACAAAATGTTCATATCTGTCAGAACCAAGAAAAGAAAAGGTGGAACAGGAATATTTTCCCCATTACTTTACAGAAGGAAATTGTGAGCATTAGTTAAGATCAAAACATGGCCTCGGAAGGAGCAGCCCATGGAGTTGAGGGGAGATCATCTGAGCTTTTCTGCCTCCACGTAAGAGTTGAAAACTGCACAACAGAATATGAAGGGACCTAAAGCTGAAGAACATAATGTGGAACATGCTTCCATGTAGGCAGAAATCCAGCCCCCAGCTGTGGAGGGACATAAATCCCTCATTTGTTAGCCATGCCACACGATGGAGTGTGACGTAGCACTAGTGGTAGCCAGTCAATCTTTTAGTTAGAGCTCCTCAGACCTTGCTGTCACCTCTGAACCCTGCGAATCAGAGCTGTCACCTTTTGCATAATGCACCTCTCTCTGCGTCACCTCCAAACTTGTCCTTGCACCTCCCTGGTGGGATCCTGTAAGAGGATTGGGTGGGCCACGAGGGAGCAACTCCATTGTGTGAGCACAAAAAGCCATGTTCATTAGTAGGCAGGCATCTTAGAACCAGTTGTGGAAAAAAAGAGTGTGGATTTGCCATTAAATCGGATATTCTTGGAGGTTTTCCTCAACACAACTCCCTCTTTAAAGCTAACAGAAGCAATTGAGAAAACTGCTCAGTAATTCCTGATTTCCAGTCCCAGCTCTGACATGAACTCTGAGGCCAATATAATCCTCTTGTTCCTTACAATAAGGCCTCAATCCTCCCCTGCTGTAAATCAGCCTAACACCATTCACACAAGTTAGTGTTACCCCATTGGAAGATTTGGTTCAGAAATTAGGGCACCACGGGACAGGATCATGCAGAAATACCCAGGCAAATCTGTTCCCCAGAGAAATCTACACTCCAAAACAGAAATACGTGTACTTGTGAGCTGTCCTTGCAACGTTTTGGGCCCACAGAGTGGTTGCCTCCTGACAAGACATGCTCCTGTGAGATGCAGGTTTACGAGTGATGGATATCTCTCGGGATGATTAACCGTCTTCAGTTGCTGCTGTCGGTGAAGGGAGGGCGTTTTGCAGTGCCCACTGCACAGCCATGGATTCACTCTGCAGAGGAACTGCCAGAGACTGGCTTTGTGCAGGATCCAGTTCAAAGGGCCCAGGTCAGGAGCTGGGAATGACCCAAAATTTAAACAAGGTTCCTAGCTCACATCATTGCCATTTTCTAGTTACATTTGCCCTCTTCTTGGTAAACAGCAAATATTTTCTTGGAATCAGTCTAATTTCTTATGCCAGTGGCAACATAAACCCCAGCTCATCATGGATGTGTCCTTTCCAAAGAATTACCACAAAAATGTCTGAAACCCTATAAAGGCTGTTAATGACTATAAATCCCCATAGAGATTTTTCCCCCCTTCCTCTTCCCTCTTTTCTCCTCGCTCTGACGAACTGGTGAGTTGGGAATGGCTTTAAATACCACAATAGTCATGGCAGGACATCAAGAAAGAAAAAGGAACAGTTTTGAAATACTTTGTGTAAGGCTCCAAGCACTTGAGTTGGTGCTTAACTGACTGGCGTGTACCACACAGCAGTCAGATGATCTCTGCAGCTTTGGGAAATAGGAGAAACTCTGGAGAAGGGTGGGGGGGAAATGGTCTCTCCCACATTGGTCTTTATTGTCTTATGGATTTTATCACAGTATTGTTCTTTATTTCCTGCTATTTATAGGCTCTCATGTTTTGTGCTGCTTTCATGTTTGTGTTATCTGCCTTCCCACGACATGCTTCACCCCAGCCCTTGCCTACAGCTGGGTCCACAAAGGCCAGGCACATGGTTTGGAATGGCACATCAGGGCTCATCTTCTTTCCCTGGGTGAGGCATGCAAACTGCCCTTTTCTGAAGCCCTGGGCAGCCCAAGATGGTGATTTAAATGATGGTGGTTGCTCTGCAGTCTCAATAAAGGGACTGGAGAGTTTGTCATAGGGCTTTTGGTTATCAAGAAATGGCATTCTTTAAAAGCCCCAGGCAGTGATGCTGGGGCTGTGTTCTCTGAAGTCCATGCTTCACAGTGAATTTAAACCATCAGCTCATCAGTACATGGCTTGGTGATAACCACTCCAAAAACTTTACTTGAGTTCTTTCATAATTCTTGTTTTTCTGCAAAGTGCTGCAGAGAGAATGTGCTAGAGGGGCTGTCCTTGTCCTGATTCCCTGTGATTTAGGGATGCAACTACGCTGACATGAACTAGCAAAAGTGAATTTAGTTTTGGTTTGAAACAAATATGAGTTTTCTAAAAGGTGCATCCCTGCCCTAATAAACTTGCTGCCTAAAAGGTGCTTCCACATAAGGCCATGGGGCTAGAAATAAAAAGGGAGAGATGCAAAATAGTGCTGAAATCACTGAAGTCAATGATTGAATCCTATCAATGTCCTTGCACCTCAACCCAGAGTGGTTTCTAGGTAGCCAAAACATCAACTCCCAGCACAAAGCAGAAACCTGGCTGCTGGTTAGACAGGCTGAAACGGAGGGATTTGCCCACTCCAACAGTCCCCTTTGTCCACTTAGGGAGTGACAATAAGCCTCTTGCGTGATTCCACAAGTTGCATCACTTCTCATCTACCCAAGAGCCTGCCTGGAAGGGTCCACACAGCTCAGTGCCAGTAACAACAGGGAAAACCCCTTCACCTAAACAGAGAGGAAGAACATGCCCTGCTTTGTGACCCTTTCACAACACTTACACAGGAGCAGCACCTGCTATGGGCTGCTGAAGAATTTTAAAGAAAGTTAAATACTTGCATAAAGATGAAGCCAGGCTTGGGCAGCTTTTGCTGATGGGATTTTTGGGCAAGTTACTCCCACTGTTTTACCTGTGTGTGCAAAAGGGCCACAGAACATCATTCTTTGGCACTGTGGAGCAACGTAAAGGCACCTGTTTGTCAAGGAGAGTCATTCAGTTTTGCCTCAAATTGTGTCTGTTCTGGGGACATCCCTTGAAAAAATAAGCATAATTTTTCTGCAGGCAGTGTGAAGTGCAGGTTTTATTCAAACAGTTAGACACAGATTTCTGTAGTTATCCTCACTCCCTGTAGCAGCCAGACTGGAAGAGGAGACATGACGGAAATTGGAAGCATCTATAATTCACCAGATTAAGCAAAGACAAAGTGTGGTGCGAGGAGAATTAAGTGATGACAAATAGCATGCTAATGTTGGTGAATCCCAGGATTCTTTCTAAGGTGCTGCTAAGAAGTTTATGTCAAGCCATGAACATCACTAAAGAACATGCCTTGTCTCCCAAGCACCAGTGAGTCCCAAAAGTTGCCATTTAAAATTTTTAGTGTCCATTACAGGGAAATCATCGATTGCAAACAATGTGGGGAGAGCTATGTGAAAATTCTTTTTCAGGGTGGGATGAAAAAATCGCCAGTAGGAACTCCACAACATTGGAAAACAAAGACCGGACCAACTCTCATTCCATCTGAGAAACAATTAAAAGCGTGAAACCAAAGGTTTGCAGCAGAGACTGCTGCAGAGGCTTAAAAGATAGTGGCTCTGGGGCAACTGCTGTAAAATATAGCCCCAGCCCTCCCAAAAAGTGCCAAGTGCCTCAGCGTCCGTGGGGATCAGTGTGGATGGGGGCTGTCACCTCTCCCAAGCCCAGCAGTTACATTCTCCTTCTGCCCTTTGTTTCAGCTGTTGAAAATCTGACTGTTTTCAGCTCGGTGTCTGGTACGAGCCAAGTCCTGTTTATCTCCTGAGCCACACTTTCCAGCGTGTCATCGGGTGCCCTCTTGGCCACCATCTAAGGAGCACTGACAGGTTGCGGTAGTTTTCCAGTCAGACTCTGAAATGGTTATTCACACTTTTATCATGGCAAGATTAGATTATTGTAATTCTTTATTGGCTGCCTTCCCAACGGGGGCTCTGCATAAACTCCAGATGGTGTGAAATATGGCCGGCAGGATTTGAGTTAAGAAGGGACAGTATCATCCATTCTGTTAAAACCTCTACCTTGGCAACTGGTTAGACTGCAAACTGATTTCAAGCCTGTCCTTTTTCCCTCTGTGCCCAGCTGAGACCAGGTCACTGTCAGCAATACTGGGATTCGTTATGGTCCAGAGTACGTCACCCAGGCTCACACTACCTGGTAAATAATTCTCTGAGGAGTGATTTCAAGAAGGTGAGGGAAGTATAAACCTGATGTCCATCTGCTCATTCTACTCTAAAGCCTGTGAAAAAGCTGGGAGGGATACTACAATTACACCCTTTGCAAACATCAGTCAGTCAGGGAGCAATGAGTTGCTCTCACTGCACCAAAACTGCAGCTTAAAGATCTCTGTTCCTGAAAAGCTACCTCCAGGCGTAGGGCACAGAACCAGAGCTCTCCTGTGGCATTGCTGGGGAGAAACGGTGATGCCAACCTTATCCCACGGAGGCAGCCACCTAAATGCAGCACATCTAAAAGCTCTTCTAAATTTCAGGTGGCCGATCTCATCCCTTCCAGCCCCAGGATGAGCAGCCAAGGGGACACCCAGCCAGCAGCCAGCTCCCTGCTCCAGCACTGCAGGGCCTCATCAGAAAGCACAGATCGCTGGTACGTGTTCCTGTGTGCCATCTTTGGCTTCTTGTAAACACTGACTGCACAAACAATTGATGGGATAATAACTGGCTTCATACAGACCAGCACAAATAAAACCTTCCGGTGTTCTGGGCTTTTGTCTTTTTAGAACTTTCCCTTTCTGGAAGAGCGTGATACGAAAGGTGTATTCCTCCCATTTGATTTGTTTTCATATTGAGCCCAAGAGCTTCCCTGATTTAGCTCATAGTGCCTCAACTCCTACAGGCCTTTCATGCAAGGGAAGTGTCTTGGGCAGGCTGTAATTAGAATCTAGTAAAGAATGATCATTTGGCTTCTTTTTATTAACTGCTATTTACACAGCAGTATGTGATTTGCTGCATAAGGGGGAGAAGGGCTGGGGACAACTTTTGCTGTGCACTGGAATGGCATGGCAAACACGGCGTGCTCTGAGCTGTTTACCTTCCCTGTCACTTCTGCAGGGAACCTGTGACCTGCCACTCATGGACGTGGATATAAAAGCTCACACTGTTTTGGTTGGTTGTTTTTTCTGTTAGTGCAAGACAGCTGACACAGACTGTTTGCTTTGGGAAAACAACCAAACCCTTTTGTTTTGCATGAAGGGGGTGAAAAAACCTGTATATAAAGAATTGCCCTGACTCTGCAAACAGCTACTGCACAAGGAAGAACGACTGGTGGTCAGCTCCAGGACACGCTGACTGTCATTTTACACCTAAAGTGCCACTGTCACTTTAGAAATTCAGAAGCCTTGTGAAGCTGAAGGTGCAAAATATTACCTCATATGGATAAAAATAAATTTAAAAGAAAAAACAGCAATGTGAGAGAATAAAGTCAGGATGGTTTACCTAAAATCATGAGAATTTGGAGTTGAGATAAAATGATCTCTGTGCCTTGTGCTTAACTGTTCTGTACTTTCAATGGGACTGGGAAGTATACAGCAACTTTTTACAACACTTTTGTAGACCATGTCCTGCTGGACCAGATGTCTGGCCTTTTTAGCACAAGAGAGATAGTGAGGAGGGCTTTGGGATTACTGCAGCCTGTACCACCCTGAGACCACAATGCAAACCCAGCACTTTGATAAAACCCTGCCTCAATGCTGCCTCGAGCATGCTGCTGCCTATGAGAGATGCTGACAGACACCTCTCAGTTGCCCATTCATTCCATTTCCAGGTTTCTGCAAACCAGACCACTCAGCTGTGGAGTGAAGGTGCCAGTCCAAGTCCCACCAGTACTAAGGTACAGCCTCAGCTTAAATCTAGAATGAAAATTTTACATCTTTTAATTTCGCAACAGTTCATTTTAGAGACAAATTTTATCAGTATTTGTTCAGCTGGAGCACTTCACCAGTGCTTGAGGTGTCTGAATAGAGGCATCTAGAGCTATTTGAAAAGTATGTGACTCCCCTAAGGCACCTGCAAAGGGCTGGCAGGTAAAATTCAGGACCTACAGGAGATTCACATCCTCTTTCAGGGACAGACAGAGCTCATGTGGGATACACAGAGGCACTGTAGTATATCACATATCCTATATAGTGCCAGACACATATGGGTATGCAACTCAACTGCCTCCTATGTGAGTCAACCCAATGTTTGCAGAGGATCTGCTCCCAGCTTCTTTGTCTGCTGAGAACTGAGCCATGAATGCATGAATCCATTTCAGCAAACTGTCCAAAAGGAGTGCTGGGAAAGGCAATGCCTGCTTATTTTACACAGAATATAGCAGTATTCCCTGTGAAATCACTAGAGAGCTCTCCATGACACCAGCCACCGCAGCCTTGAGCAACCCAAGCCGTGATCTGCTCAAGCCTTCATGCACACAAACATCAATCCATCCAGCACATGTGTATGACACTGATAACCTTCTGATGGGCCACGACAGACTAGAAAATCAGACAGCAAAGCCCACCCCAGTGTGTGCCACAGAGCTCCAAGCACAGTAAGTGCTGCAGCCCTCAGCTGTGGACATGAATGCTCAATATGCCAGGTGGCTTAAACTGCAAGCATGTATTCTCCTATTGCTGTGTAGCTTTCAGGCATCCTTCCATGTTCTTAATTCTCCTGATAAATTTGGAGAGATTTGTTTCCAAAGAACACATTTTCCAGCCATTCATAACATAAAACATCACACATTATGAACTCTGTCTACCCCACTACAGCCAAGAGTGAAAGAGCTCAGATATCCCTACAGAGCCCCTCTTGAACAGCTGGGGCAAAGCACATTGAAAGGAGGCAAGTTGTATTCTCTAGAGATCACCACTGTGACCAGACGTGTGAATGACTACCCAGACTTCAGGTTATTTTCAAAGCTGAAGAGTGAATAGAAAATAAATAGATCATAGGCATTCATACAGAGCCTTTAATTATTGAGAAGAATGTGGCTCTCTGCATAGGAAAGCTGTGTCTTCACATGGTGCAAATCAATGCAGCTCCGTTATGGAATTACATCAGTCTGTGCCAATGGGGATTCAGTCCAGGTATGCACACAAGGATGTCGGTATTTGCCATGGAAACACAACACCTAGGTGAGGGACCACACGAGCAGCTTAACAGCAGCTGTATTAACACTTGACAGGGCAGGAAAGAAAAATGAAAACAATTGTTCTAATTGAAACTATGGGGGGTGTGTAAGTAGGGCAGAATGCACAGCAATTACCTGATTTGGAGCTGAGCCACAACAGCAGCACTGTTGCTCCTGTTCTATGGCACGGCAAAGGAGCCTAAGCAAACAGTTTTCCATCTTTGGCTAAAATGACTGTTTACACAGAAACAGAGAACTGTGTAAAAAGACATGGTGCCAGCCCAAATTAGGATTGAAGTAAGGCCACCAAGCTGAGGAGCTGAACTGCTACCCACACTTGCACCAAACAGCAAAGAGATGTGGTTCTCCCTTGGATATTTCCTGCCTGGATAGAGGATGGGCACAGCTTCAACCAGCTGTGGACAGGAAACTCCAGGTTACTACAGATGAACTCAGGGCTCCAGAAGTGTTAACATGAACATTCTGGATTTCTTCAGGTTGGAGATGCTACCAGCTCACAGTTCCCTCTCCCTGCAGTCCCCTTGCCACATGCCCACTCTGACTCCTTCCCCACAGCCCTCACCAGCAGGTCCCAGGCTCTGCTCCTCATCCTCTATGACATCCTCTCCACATCGCCTGCAGAGAGGCAAACCTGCACAGGAGGCTGTCGAGAGGCTGGCTCCCAGAAACCTCACATGGCCATGGATTCCCAGGCACAGGGTGCATGCGAATCATGAGGACAATGGTTAATAACAAAATGCAGCTCCTCTGGTGCAAGGAGAGGGGATAGCCTGGCCTAGAGTTATTTTGGAGTATCCCTTGAAAAGCAGCAATAGTGTCTACAGGAAAGGCTAGAGGAAGTCCTGGAGGAACAAAGCTCCTTTTCTGAGGAAAAGCCAAGAGGCAATGGCTTACCCAGTGATGCCATTCATGGTCCAACAAGCATGTCCTAGTCATAGAGCAGAGGAACAACTTGAAACATCTGCTCCACCATCAGTCACTGCTTCGTGACTGTGCCAGTGACTGCAGCCACAGGGGTCCAGGGCTCCGGGCCCTGCACGCACCCAACACACAGGAATGAACCTGTGACCCACAGCTTCTGCAGATCATCACAAATCCCCTGAGACATACAGCTCCCCACAGCCTTGCAGGTTGTTTTTAGCTAGACAAATTCAAATGGCTGCCACAAAAGCTTAATCTCTTTCCAGCCACACTCACGCTGAGTGTCAATAGGAAAAAGTCCCATGAATACGCTTGATAATTACAGAGCCGTGGCTGTAGCAAAGAACAAAGTATAATGCAGGCTTGAATACTCAGGAAATTGACTGCTGATATGTTTCCATTCATTGTTTTGTTCTCTGTTCTCAGCGTTATATTAAAATCTCCTACTAAGAATGAGCTTTCTTGTTTAATGGAACTTGTCAGTTAGAGGAAATCTGCTTGAGCTGTTTGATCTATTCTTTAAAATAATATTAATTGCAAATTTAGCACATGACCCTACCGTAGTTAGTTCAAAAACTAAAGCTGATATTTTTCAGAATGTATTTGTTACCCAGAAAAATCATGGGCCATCACTTTCCCACTTGAACGCATTCACTGTCCCTTTGCCCCAACTATTCAGTCCTGGCTATTCATTAGATATGTTGATCAATTGTACCAGTCATCTGACATTGTTTTCCTGACTCTATTAGTGAAAAGTGATAGTAGTGAATAGCAAATAGTAAACACGGTGCAAATCTCTGGTCACGAGAAAATCCATGAAACCTTGCAGTTTGTGAGCATTTTTATAAAATCCTGACAACCATATCCCCATTCAGGTATGACCTCACGTCTATAGGAAATCACGCTCAGTGCTTCTGCCTGCCTCTCCATTAATGGAATTGGCTTGTCTATTTTTGATTTCATGTGGCTTATAATTAAGAACTGAATTTGCATGTTTGCTATTCATCCTGATTCCCAGCATGTAGACTCGCAATAACAGATCTTAATTTCAGGCTCAGAAGCTGATGTACAGCAGAATCTGGATTTCCAAAGTCCGACAGTTCAATGGTATTTAAATCTGAAGGTTTCACTTGGTTCCTTGCAGACATAAAAGAGTAATTTAGAAGAATCAGATTGCAGTGGCAGTTTAGAATCTATATAAGTTTATAGGATTATTTCAATTTGCTGGTTCTGAACCTTCAATGAAAATCTGCAAAAATGGGTTGCACAGGGTTGTTCATAGAAACAGTATTTCTTTTGTGAATGTCTTCCTGCATCCAGTTATATCAGAATGATGGAAGCAAAGGGAATTGGCTGATTTCAGGGCTTATATAATTTGATATAACACATTCTATCATCATCAGTACTTGATGCTTTTCTTTAGGCAATCTCAAAAGACTTTCGGAAGTGCTCAGAAACCACTGTTCATGTCACCATGACCACAAGTGCTGTCACTTTTAGGAATTTGACTTTACAAACACAGAAGTGGTGCTGTGGGCCCCTTCCCTACGAGGCAGCAGCATCAGCTCTGCAGCTGACTCCCTTTCCCTTCCATCCCAACACCTCTGGCAGGCACTGGGAATCACCTCCCTTCTCTGGTGGCAGCAGGTTTGGTTATCCCTGTGCTCATTCATGGAATTTGCTTCACCTGGCCTTGCTGAGAATGCTGTCCTGGCGCTGTGCACCTCCAGCAGTGTGATTTAGGGTCAGCGAGACACCCCTACAGAGGCACCTTAGTGAGTGAGGGATGTGCCTGAGCCACGACTGCTCGTGCTGCCGGGGGAGCCTGAGCTCCCTGCCCACGCACCTTTCAGGACATGTGCCACCCTCCTCTGCTCCATCTTCTCTGCTCCTGACTAATTCAGGCAGCTCAAGGCGCAGGGAATTCCTCTCAGATAAATCCATCCTCCCCCGCCCTGATCCCTTCTTAAAGCAAGGGCAGAATTGTTCAAAACAACCCAAGGGAAGAAATCCAAATAGGAGGTGACCTCCTCCCAACCCTCCGTGCTGGGGGCCGAGGTGTGGCCCCCCCGAGCTCCCCGGGTCATTCCAGCACCTCTGTCTCATTCCCTCCCGGAGCGAGTTCCTCCCACGGGCCGGCGTTTTCCGCGGCCCATGAAGAGCTCTCTGTTCCCCCGTGAGTCACGGCCGCGGGCCGGGCAGTGACATCAGCCCTCGCCTGTGCCCGGGCTGCCCTTGGCACGGGCTCGGGGCGCGGCTGAGTGCCGAGGAAAGGCCAGCGCTGCGGAGCCCCGAGCCCGGCTGCACCGAGCGCTCGGCTGCGGGGGATGCCGGCCGGGAGCCGCCGCAGCAGCAGCTGCAGGAGCCCTGTTTTTCACGCCTGCCAGCAGGCAAACCCTCTCCTGGAATCCCCGGCGTGGTGCTAAAGCCCTGCCGGCTGTCGCTACCTGCGCCAGCCACCCCGGGACACGGCACATCTGCGAACACCTTTTCTTTGACGGCGCTGGCACTTCATCTGAGCCCGGCACGGAGAGGGCGCGGCCGGTTTCCAAGGCTGCTTTGAGACTACAATAAGAGCTCTTTATGGGCTTTAAAACTACCACTCTGCAATACTGGCAAACCATTACCTCTTCCAGGAAAGCTGCTTTGTAGTACCGCAGGAAAGTTATCCCTCTGGTGTTGTCAGCCGCACCAGCAGCATTGCAGTCCTGTGTTCCTGACCAGAGGCTACTGCATCAAGGGATTGAATGACTTCATGACCTTGATGGATGCACAGGGTCAGTTCAAGAGTGCTCAGCTGTGCAAACGAAATGCTGCCACCTCACTGATAAGAGGGAAGAGTGCCCATGCCAGGGCAGAGGTGGGGACATGTCAGGATGAAGCAGATAATGGTGTCTTGGGGTGACGGCTCCAGCTCTGAGCTTGCAGTTTCGGGGAGATAGGCACCCCACCTACTTCAGGTTGGTCCCCTTTCCTCTGTGGCAAGAGGTGCCAGTCTGCTTTGCCAAGGCTTTACTATAAACAAAATGTCTAATGAAGTACTTTTCTACCCATTTTCTTCTTCTAGTGTTGCTGGAGGTCAGAGCCATGGCAGAGGTTTGCTCACCTATGGACTTCAGCTACACCAGCAAAGACTCCCATGTCTAGTGGGAAGGGTGCCAGGTGAGCTCCCCCAGTGTAACATTGCTTTGAAACATCAGTAAGACAATTGCACACAGAGAGAGAAAACCCAAACTTCTCCGTTCCAGTGCAAGGAGAGTTCTGCTTTTGCTCTCAGCTCACTACTCTGGTGCTGTTTGAGTGTTAGACTACAACTCAGACCTGCAATGCTGCTTTAGATTTGGCTGAACCTCCATGAAATGTGAAGTATGCTTATGAGATTTCAGCACAAGAGATGGGAAACACCTGATGCCTGATATTGCTTTCTGAGGCCTTTTTCGTCCATGAGACTTCCATACCCTGAACCTAAATCCTTTCCCCAGTTTGTCCTCCAACCCTGGCTACACACTCTGTAGCCAAATAACATCCCCCTTTTTTTCCTTCTGGAGACACAGCAGCTGTTCTGTTTTGCTGCTGAATGAAGCAATGTTTTACCGGCTACGGTTTCCTGATTTGCAGATTTTGGTGGCAGTGCTGTCACAGAGTTCCCACCATCAGCCCCTGCCAGTGTCCCCCCCTCCACAGAACACTCAGGCCTTTCAGCTGGGCCAGAGCATTTTCTCCTGGGGGCTGATCGGGCACTGATCTAGCTGAAGCAAAATGCAAAAACAAAAACCAAACCAATGCACACACACAAAAAAGAAAAAAGCAATCTTTTCTGTTTTACAGGGTGTCTTGTTCACAGTCTTAACCACAGTCTGATGTGGCTTGCTGCAGAGTCACATGAAGAGCTGTTTAGATACAACTGGGAGGGGGCTGAGCTGGAGTAAAACAGTGTGGAAAAAAGCTGAGATGGGAACATCTCAAGGTATAATTACTACTAAGGCTTCCTTGTCCTCAAACCACAGCCAAGGTTTCTTATCTTGGACCACAACCAGGAGATCACCATAATTTTCCAGTAAACAGCCAATTCATTTCACAATTTATACATCATTACACATCCCCCATGTACAAGAATCGGCCCTACAGACTCCTTTCAGGCCTTAAAAGGATCTTTAGGCTTCAGTTTTCATTTTTAAATGCATACAAGCATTCAACTGAGCTGTAAGCTATTAAAGCAAGACATCACTTCACTGATAAATGAAATAATTTCACAATAATTCACATAATTGTCCCATTCATGGACCTATGCCTTTGGACCTATGCTTTGGGATTCCAAATAACACAAATAATAACAAAAATAACAACAGCACGTTCCATCTTACTGAACGAAACAGTGATATACCAAAACACAGCTCGTGATACATTATCACCGACTGTGCAGGAGCGTGGGTGGGAAGCAGGAGGCTGCAAGAAGAGACAGATAGAGCAGCTCCTACACGCGACTTTTTCCTCTCTGCTGCTATTTGCCTTTTGCTGAAGAAGCGCAGCAAATACATTAACACACGCATGAAAAATGAGCTGAGGTAATTCCATCTATGAGCATGTGATCCATCCCGCTGCCACAAATGTTTTCCCTCTAGGTCCATATCTGAATCTCACACAGACTGACTCACTCTGCGGCCGCGCACGTCACTACTACCCGGCAGCGTCAGGCTGTCATTTGTTTCCTTTTGGAACGGGATGTTCTATAATAGCTCCAACTCCCACTCGACAGTTTATGAAATTGCACTTCTTTCACATACCTCCTTTGTTCCTGAGCAGTGAGGAGTTTTCAGTTTGTTTCTAAGGTGCTAAAAGAGGATCAGCGTGGCCTGAGCTCAGGGATACCTCACCCGAAGCTCTAACAGGATGTGACTTTTAACAGGATGAAGGTGTGATGGTTCCCAGTGCGCTGTAGAGTTTGTTCTTCAGGAAGACAAAGGCACAGTGCAGAACTGTTGCTTCTGGGATTGCTGCCTGAGGTCTCATTCATAAGACTTGTTCTCCCACAGCCAGGGAGAGACTGTCACAGACATGAAAGCTGAAGCTCTGGACATGCTGATGGAGCCATCAAAGCAGAACCAGCTCTGCTTCAGTGTCTCACTGTGATGCTCAAATATGCAACACTTGTTTTTCAGCACTGATTAGTCTGACCCTCTGCTCCACAGATGCTAATCTACATCTGTGTCTTATTCTGGGACAGGTAAGTGCTTCTGAAGTGAATCTCTGACTGACTGTGCTTCGCTTCATACCACGGCACAGTTTCAGAGCTCAGCCTACAAAACTAAACTCACGCTTGTCTCAGGGTAAACCCCCCAAGTGTCAATAGCATAGACACGGAGTCATCTGCACCAACTGGTTTGTTCTGCTGGCTTGGTGCTCCTGTCACACCACTGCTTGCTCCCCATCTTTCAGAGCCCAAAGTCCTGGCACTGTTGGATCTCAGCACACAATTGCAGAAGGGGGAATGTGATGTGGTTCTAGAAGGGCAGCAGAAGAGAGGAAGCTGCAGTCCCCCAGGGTCCCCTGCCCATGTAAAGACCATGTTCATCAGGATACACCTGTAATGCTGCCAGGTTTCCTGCTGGGAACATCTGACAGGCAGCTGATACAAAAGGACAGAACCGAGGCAGCAGAGAGCCAAAGAAAGAAAGGATGCAAAAGATGTCGGCATTTCTCCTGCTTACTTTCGGGATGCTGCTATGATTCAATGCAGGCTAAAATGGATCTGTCTTCACACTGGGTGCACAGCAAAATGGATGCATTGCTGTGTGGAATCCAGTGCTCCCTGCTCCAGCTGCTGCTCCCCGATTTATCAAAGAACTTTAACCAAATGGGGAGCTGACATTATTCCTAAGGGTGCTAACTTCCTAAGGGTCCTCCTAACACGGAGGTCAAAGACAAGTATAGCAAATAGAGTATTCCTAGCATTCTTCAGAAAAAGTTTATCACTCATTACCTGTCACTGGGAATACAATGGGAATCTTAAAGACGACCTGGAGACAATCTGGAAAAGCAAAACTTACACTTTGCAGACTGCACATAATATTTCTCTGAGAAACAAAAAAGTTCCTGAGGCTACTGCATGCAAGAGGGTACCCTAAGAACTTCTACAGGTATTTATTCTGACCTCCTGGACCTTTGTCCAAGGTTCATTCATTGGGTTTAAATAAATAAGCATTAACAACCCCAAAGCTCCAGACCTTCCACTGTCCTGCATTGAGCCAAGACCTTAAGCAAAGAGGCTTAAGTCACATTTATATTTCCTTTGACCTAGAGACAGAGCACAGCTCGGCACATCCCAATCGTGGTGCAAAAAGACCTTTATGGCTGCACAGCACTGCATTCAGCTGCCTGAGAAATCTTTAGAAACCACTGTAAAGGCAGATCAGCACAGGCTGGCATTCCCTGCTCGCTGCAGACACCTGCACATGCAGCACTGGCTGGGGAGAGCAGCCAGAGCCCTGACACTTGCATGACAGCCTCAGGAATCCTCCTGGTGCTGCCTGGCCAGCCTTGGGTAATGCTGCACTGCAGGAATACAGTGCCCAGGCTCTCAGAGCCAGCCCTCGAGCTTTGGTAGCCGCCAGGACAAAAGACAATCTGTAAATGTAAGCCATGATAATCTCACAGACATCACCCATAACTTTACCTGGGCTTACCTGGGTCGCTGTGGAGGGCAGGGCAGCGTTTCCCTTGACATTCACAACGAACGTGTGCACCACAGAATACGAGGCTCCTCGTACACAGGGTATTGTTCTGGATTTCGTATTTCTTCGGGGTTGTCTTGGCAACGAAGAGGGTTTGCCGCTAGAGGTGTGTGAAACACTGGGTAACAAAAAACATCACAACTCCCACTTGTTTCATTCCATCACCCTGCTAAACTGGACTCCTTGTCAACCTGCTGGGATGCTCTCAGCGTGCTGTGTGTCAGGAGGGGTGGCACAAATCAGCACAGACTCCTCTGCCTCCCCCTTTCCAGCAAAACGGTGATTTTGAAAATAACAAAAGATAATTTTTCATTGGACAATTATTTCTATCAGGACACCCTTACAAGCTTTGTTCCCATTCTCCCTTCAACTACCTTCTTAAGGAGTAGTTCCCCGGCAGGCAATGGAACTGACAATTCCAGAGTGGATGAATGGATTTAAGCAAAATTAGGATTTTTTTTAAATTTGTTTGCTTGTTCTGGGGTTTGTTTTGGTGGTTTTTGGTGGTTTTTTTTTCTTTTTTTTTTTTTTGTTTGTATGTTTGTTTTTTGTTCTAATTACTAATATTTTTAGTAACTTCAGTGATGTCAATAGGGTGACTGTGGACTGATTTCAATATAACCAGGCTTGCCAATTTGTCATGATTGAAAGGAGAAGTTCCTTTATACAGACAAGAGATGCTGGACAGTTAATGCTACACCTGGTCAGCAAATGAATGGAAATGCCCAACTTGCCCTTCTGACTCACCTCCCTCCATGGACAACAGACTTTTATTCACTGTGGATAAGGTCCAGGAATTATTCTGGAAAGTTTTTAAACCATCTTTGGATGCAGTTTCACATTGCTCATTCATGTAATTTGCCTTTATTTTTACTTAATGAAGGCATTAAAAAATTAACCCAAACAGCTGCTCAGATGTCTCTGTTTTTCATGTAGCAAAGGGAAAAAAGTCTGAACAGCTGTGTCAGTGAAACACATCCAGGTGGCATCCCTAAGGCAAAGTTTCTACGAAATCTGTAAGATAACATTTTTATTATCTCAGTTATTGTATTTTTTTTTTATTACTCCACGCTTGTACATTCTTAAAGAGGTTTTGGCCACTTATTTCTCATCTTCACCCTCATCCCTCAGTGTCTGAGCTGTGCTGTAGCTCAACAGAGATATTGCAGTGATTCAGCCATCAAAGGTGAAAATCACCCTTTCAGCACAATCTCCCGAATCTATTCTGAGGTCTTAAATGGGATTTAAGGCTGGGTAAGGAGCAGTTTTACAGATCAGGCCATTCTATGGGGAGGAACTCAGGCTGTGGCACTAAAAATTGCCTTAGAAACACTCAAGAGAAGAGCGAATTTGTTTTCCATGTTTTGTAACCAAGTCAGCTGAGCTGCACAGTTTTGTTGCAGTTCCTTGATAAGGTGGCTGGATCATCCTCAAGGAGAGGCTGATGAATCACAACTACAAAAACCTAAAGGAGCAGTTGTTTGGGACTCCAGCATGGGAAATATTGGGGATTTGGAAACAGCTAGCCAAACTCTCAGCTGGGTCATGCTGAAATCTGTATCAGGTTCACTGACAAAAGCTCATGAAGAACTTCTCTTATTGTGATTCTGAATTTCTCAACTGGTCGCCCATTCAACATGGAGCAAACTTTAGCTTTCAAAACTCTGGTGCCTTTCCATGCCTTTGCTATCACATCTCAGCCATGAGAGGTTTCCAGACACCTGCTCCAAGCTCTGCATTTCACGGCACCTCACTCCAGCTGTGCTCCAGGCCATCCCACCATAGTTCAAACCCTACACCCTGTCCAGTCATCCAGGGCTCATCTGTTTAGTGCCTTCCATATAAACCCTCCTGAGAGTGTGATTCTGTTGCTATAAGGCAGCTTGCTGATTTATGGATGTGTTATCCATAAATGGCTGATTGGAATTTTCTGCCCTGACCTCAGTCCTTGGATTATGAACTCTGCAGAGCAAAGTGAAAACATGGAAATGTCTGAAAATTGTCAGCCACATCAGAAGTGTTACAGCAAGTTACATGCATAATAACAAATAATAATAACAATGATAATTGTAGTGATTAAGCAATTTGTTGCTGTTATAATTCTTTCTCCTATTCCTACAATATTCGACAAATACGGGCTCTCCAGAGAGTTCCTGAGACTGAAGAAATATTTTCAGGTGACACAGAGTGCAAAGAAAAGAGTTGCTTTTCAGCTTATAGCATAATGATAGTAGATAGTTAATTGCCTGAAATCTGTTTATATACCAGTAAGATTTTTTTTCTTTTTTTTAAAAATTAGCTTGAGAAAGAAATTACATAAAACTGTCTGTACAGTCCTGAGAAGGACCTTCTTCCAGGGGAAAGCTCAGCAGAATCGTCCCTGAGTCTAAAGGAGATTTTCATTCTCCTCTAAATCATTCCCTTTTGGTACATTTTCTTCATATTTAGTAGTTGGATGCAATTCCCTCTATATGTACTAAGCCTGTGTTATTACGATTTGAGCACAATATATGTTTATTTGGAGTCTAACAAGAACATCAATCAGGAAATAGCACTGCATTTCATATTACGTATTTATTTATAGTGTTAGGATGAAATTTACCTGGGTCCAGAGAACAAAATTAGGCTGTTACAGCCCTTGGTTTCATATAAATTATTTTCCTCTCAATGCCTATGCCCTGTGGACACAAATTTATTTCACCAATACTGGATGAAAAATCTCCCATTTTTTCACTGCCTCCAGGTAATGATGTCTATGCCTTTCCTTCTGCTTCCAATTTTGTGTCCATTACTTGAATGCTTGAAAACATGAAATGCAATACCATAAGTCACAGAGCAAGGAAATCTGCTGTGTGTAGGGAATACTTCTTTTCTTTTTCAATCATTTTGTAATTAAAGAAATTCTATGCAATCATTTGATGTTTTCAGTGAAATGATCATACTTCTGATCTTAACCTTCCAGTTGATCTTGGCTGGTTGGCCATTAGAAAGAAGGAATATTTTGCAGACAGGTTATGGGAGGCAGATTTGGAAGATCTCAGTTCTTCTCTGAAGTATGTCACACAATGAGAATGAAAAATGACTTTAAATGGAATATGTACTAATAAATGTAAATATGACAGTGGAAAATTACATCACAGAGTATGAGAGCTCAATATAGTTAATAATATAACAGTAAATATCTTAAATAACACAAAAAAAAAAATCAGTGAAAAATATTAAGAGACCTTTGTTAAGTGTCCAAATGTGTTCTGATTG
The DNA here is from genome assembly GCA_036630365.1 of Acanthiza pusilla. Classification (NCBI taxonomy): domain Eukaryota; kingdom Metazoa; phylum Chordata; class Aves; order Passeriformes; family Acanthizidae; genus Acanthiza; species Acanthiza pusilla. The sequence goes on from JAXCHO010000001.1 coordinate 9,956,505, forward strand.
CTGTATTTGACAACTCTGCAAGAACTTAAGTCTCGGGGACTTGGAATCTCCATGAGATTAGATAGTATTTGCACACAAAATGCAGGAGAGAAGTTAAATGAACAAGTGGCAAGTTTATCTCAAATAGAAGTGTTATAAAACCATTAAGCAAGTAAAAGTTTATTCAGATAATTGGCTAAGGCCCAGCAAAGATTTCACAACACTATCAGCAGGGTGTTGAAATATTAAAAAAAATAAAACAACAAACCAACAACCCAGCAACCAAATGCTTGATTTCGGAGAAGCACTGTCATTTAAGAAACATTCTCTTCGGTATTTCTTAGATAAGAAATTGTTTGTCAGCATGTGTATATGTTCTTCCTGGAATCAAGGTCCATGCAATTTATTTCACATACAGCAATATTGTCTCAGCACTTTGTGATTTTTTTCTTGCTCAAGTACCAGGAAAAGTGGAAGTAACAGGGATATAGAGTTACGAAGAAGTATGACACATATTATTTATATTTACTCAGTGATTTGACCCAAGATAGACGTGCAATCACAGTGTAATGAGTTAACCAACAGGAGCTTCTGGAACTTCTTGTGCACAGAGGAGAAAAAATTCTCAGGTGCATATATGAATAGCAATGTGTCAGAGCAGAGACACAAGGAAAGGTAGCTCATGCAGCTACTGATACAATAGAAAATTGGAACGTTCTGAAATAAAATAAACAAAATTGAGGTGTAACCTATGTAAAGCCAATGGAAGGTGCTCTGGACATCCAGTAAAACTCCAGTGATTGTACTGATCACGAAGCAACCTCTGAAACAGAATGTTCCTGAGTTTCTGCTCCCTGGTGTGTCTTTTCTTAGGAATAGTCTGGCCATCCAGGAAATATTTCACTCTACCTTCCAGCACTCACAGAAGTTTGAAAACAATGCAAATGTAAATAGCTGCTGATGCCAAACACTTCAGTTGCCAAGCAGAAATTATGCATTTTGTACCAGGATTTTATTATGACCAAGATTAATTTCTGGATTGTCTCCGGCTATTCTTTAACAAAAACACCTCCTGATGGAACACAACCTGTTACTCACAGGTTTTGTGTATTCAGGGAACTTCTCCCAGCAGCTGATTTACAGTGTGCACAGAGAACAGACTGTACTGTGACCTGCTTTTAATCCAGCTGCCAGACGTTACAGAGGAAGTGCCGTGGGAGAGGGCACCAGGCTTCTGAAGATGAACCCACTCAGTCATAAAGAACTTACGAAAAACCAGCACACAACCAATCAATGAATATACCCCAAATTCTCGTATGAAAAGGGAAGCATCTTGCCATTATGATATAAGCAGCTGTTACCTGGCAAGAATTGAGGCCAGGCTTCAAGTAGTGTTTCACAGCACAAGTTATATGATCAAGTCTCTTGGTGCAACTGCACCAATTGAATGGTCACACGTGAGCCTGCAATGTCTGGAACCAGCTCAGCTCTCACGCTTATTAAAAGAAGTCAACCTCCCTAAAAAAGAAACCACTTTATGTATCTACATTTGTACATGTAGACTCATCAACGTTCAAAACCATCTACTATAAATTCAAAGATGAGCTCTGTGAACAAACCAGGCATCATCAAAATGCAAACCCAAGAAAAAGGAGAAGGGAATAGAAGAAAAGAAGGCAGAACTGACAAGTGGTAGAGAAATAGTGAGAAAATACTGGGAATTTGTTAGATTATTATCAGATGGAACTTCCCTTGCATCCAATTTTAGTTACTTTTGGGAACAGCATGTGACCGAAATTTGCTTATGGCTGTCATTGCAAACAAGCAGAAGAATCTTTTGCCATTGGAGTTGTGTTGATTCCTATCATGGCAGAACCTTTTGATTAGAAGTAAATTTCCCTGAGTAATGCGGCAGCCTCTCCCTTCCAGCAACCAAAGAGTATTTTTGTGAGTTGGATGCAGTTTACAAGGCTTAAGTCATTAAGCATGACCGAGCTGACCAATCACACCACACGAACACCGACTCATCACCCCTAAGTGATGTCAAAAAAATAACCACATCAAGTAAACCAATAGCTCAAAACTTGGAACAGTGCAGGGACTGAAAAGCTTCAGTTTCTACACAAGCAATTTGTCGAAAAGGAAAAACACTACACTTGACAAGGAAATTCTTTTGCTGAAAGTTGCATGCTCAGTTATATAATTACATTGCTGGTGTTCCCCTGTTCCTCTTCTTCCTTCTGTGTTTCTCTCTAGGAAGTATTTCTAGAACTTGCTGGTTCAGTTACCTGTTTCAGAGTTGTGGCATTCAGTTCCAGGAACAAAGCCTTATTATTATAAATACTTCAGCCATAACATTTTTAAGGAAATTAGACTATCATAATCTCCTCTTGACTTTCACCTGGGAATTTTAAATACTGTCGTGTGGGAGAAGACTCTGAGGACAAAACACTAATTCTTTTATTTAATTAAAAGCAAAAGAAGAAATTCAGGATAAAAATTTCAAAGCCTGGAAAGGGAAGTCAGGAAACAGCAAGACGAGAAAGGATGAAAACCAGCACCACACTGATGACTCTGGAAAATTCTAAGTCAAAGTACATCACAAGTTTTGTTTTGGTACAAGATGATAAACAGTACACTTGGACTTCAGGAACCTTTTTTTAAAAAAAGGTTTTTTAACCTTTCTTATTCAACCTTGTACTTGAATAACAGCCTGTTCCTGAATTTACAGTCACGCATATTCTCCACACTCACACGTAAAGTCCCAGGGGTGTCCAGCAGATTACGTTTTTGAGTACAGACATCACCCCTGAGCATTATCTTCTGGCCTTCAAGCTGGTCACATAACATCTAGTATTTAGATATTAGCCACTCTGCAGAAGTGAGCAGCCTTGACGTGACCAAGGTGTTTCATCACTCTGCAGAAGTGCAGGCAATGAATCAGCAGCAGCACGAGAGATGCTCAGTCACTCTCTGCTACTCACTGCTGCTTTGCAGAATGACACAGTGTCAGGGATAATAACCAGCCTCTGGAACAAACAAATCACGGACTAATGAATACAGAACATTAAAGGCCAAAGTAATTTTCCCTGTACCCCCCTAGAGAACCATAACCAATGCTATAGAAAAGTCTCAATGAAATCTTGCTGAGTTCTGTGTGGAGCCCAGTTACAAGCCAAGAGTGATGTAAGATTTGCCTGGAGTTTGAACTGAACCCTCCACATTGTTCTCAGAGCTTACCATTAAAAGAAGAATAAATGTTAGCAATAAAAAGGTCAAGAGAATGAACATCTGAGAGCATCTAAAGATCTGCAAGGGATCTCATAAATATATAGCAAACATCCTCCCTGATGGATTCCCCAGAAGAGTTCTACATCACCCACAAAGCACATTTTTTATAATCTGTTTCTTTCTGTCTGGATACAAAGAAGTGAAGCAGAGCATTTCACATATGACTTGTAAAATTCAAAGTTTAAAGCTTAGGAAAACAACCAAGATTAGAGCTGTTCAACAAAATCGTATCTCTCTTCACATAGTGTCTTTTTATTCTTACGATTTTTCAATAAACCGACAAATGAGACTCTCAGCTATCAGTACTGTTAGGTATAATGGCTTTAGGTGTGCAAAAATAAATTAAACAGCATGGGCCTAAATCACACCAACACCACAGGCAACTGCTGGGAGTTTTCCCACCCAACGTATTGGTGAGGGCTTGGGGTATTTGCTGTCATTGTGTACTCTGTTGCCCTAAACTTCGAAGAATGCAGCAAGTCCTGGCAATTTTTTTTGGCTCAGGTCCCTTATATATGAGCCATGTGTGACCAAGAGCAATTTCTCGTGAAGAGCACAGCAGAAATTTGGGTGTGCTCTGCTGAAAAGCCCCTGGGCAGCGGGGCTTGTTGGCACATCACTACCTTAGAGCAAGTGGGCAGCAGAGACGTGTCTCGAGGTTATTCAGCTCCAGGCAAAAATGGCAAAGGTCTCTTCTAAGACAGACCTTGAAAGCAAAATTAGAGAGGATACAAATGGTAAATACAAAAGGGGAAGACAGAGAAACACGTGCCAAAAACCACACATAGGCAGAACGGGAACGTCATTGTGTCACCACAGCACTTACAGATATAGGATAGATGTGTACAGGATTCTGTTTCTCCTCCTGGCATTCAGCCATGGGTGGTGAAACAGCTGATGCTCTAGGCTGCAGTGGTCCATCCTTTTTCCAGCTGGTCAGACACCAGCTAAGGGACCTCTGTAAGCACCACATAGCTCTGGCAACAAGGACCTGCAAGTCAGGTTGATGCCTGCACACAGATGCTCGAGGTGGCTTTAGCTCCTGCAAACGCTGCTGAAACTGCCCTCTCATCTACTCCTTGTCATCTCCTAGATCACAGCAGAAAGGGACATGGGCAAAACACAGCTACCTGGTCATGGACTGCCTCTTGGTGTCCATCGTGTTGACTCTATGTTCTGGAGCTGAAGTGAGAATATTTGACAAAAGGAAAAACCCCACGCATCTAAGAGGAAAAAAAACTGGCATAAACCACATAGAACAGCTGAAGAAAAGGAAGTGACAACAAACAAGCTCTGCAGTCAAGGAAAGGGTAAAATCTTGGCTCTACTGAAGTCATTGGGATGTTTGCCAGAAAGCTGTAGACAGCGTGTTTTATCCAGAACTTTTAATTAGTTATTAAATGATTCAATGGCAAGTTGGCTGGTTGAAGGCGCAAAAAGAAAAAAACCATAGATAGCTCCAGCATGCCTCTCCCTGCCCTGCCTACCCCTTGGGATGGTCAGATCATACACAGCTTTTTTTTATGGGAGACTTCACAGGTATTTCATTGAACCTTAGTTGAAAGCAGTAGGTTCCCAGGCCCTACTTCCTTCCCAAGTTTGGGGATGAAGATAGGAAACACCTGCTAATGACACCAGAGACACAGCAAACATCAAAGTCATGTGTCAGCAGAAAGCACCCTGGAAACCTGGCCCCTGCAGTACTGACACAGCCGATTTGGTGGGGATAGTGCACAAGAAGAAATAGGATGCTGCGTTCATTTAATTGACGTACATTTGAAAGGATTTGAGTTATTCTTGCATGACATACCCACAAGTAAATAAGGCAGCTCACTGCCTTCAGGCTTTAGTCACTTTATGAAGAGACCCACCACCTGAATGATCCATTCACACAGCACAGCTCTGCTTTCCCCATTTTTCTGCTTTCCTCAGTCTCCTTCTGCCTTTCCCTCTCCAAAGTACTCCAGTTTCTATGGGAACAAAGCACGTCACCAGAATGGACAGAACTCGGTGACATCCCCACGTGCAGACAGAAACCAGGGTTTCCATAAGCACTTTGCAGTTTCTGCCACGAGCCACGGAAGGCGACGGGCGCTGGCCCCACACGTGTGCACACACGTGTGAGCGCGGGCGGCTGGCCCTGCGCACTGTCCCCTCGGCACACGAGGCACACACATGCACAGCCACCGGCTCCCCGCCACAGCAGAAGGCTCGGCAGAACCCGTTCCATCCCGTTCTGCTTTAATATAGCTGAAAATTGCTCTGACAGCTGAATAGCTTCTTTGTTTATAACTCGTTCTTAGCTGACTCTGCTGCATTATGGAGCTTTGTAAAGAGATTACTTTGTCAAGAACGGAACATATATGGTCTGGGCATGAACAACTTAGTGTGATGAACTGCATTCATTTTATGTGATGTGCAATCTGCAGTCCTGCTGCCTTTAATGTGTCTGCTTTTCTCTGTGGGCTTCATTTTCTGATCTCAAGTGTTTTAAGAATTTTCTTGGGGTCTTTGGGATTATCTTCTTTACCCTCTCCTGGACAGATGCAGAGAATTTTCAATACGTAAAATCTCAAGACATTGTGTCTTACACTAAACATACCCAATCAAGCTTTTGGCTGCAAATAACAGGTCATCATTGTTATCCAGCCAGCTAATTATCCACCTGCAAATATCTTATTCCTGCCCTGAATCTCTAGAGTTTTGCTAGTATTTGAATTAGGATTGCAACACAGTAGAGTCCCAAATTAGAAACTGGACCCAGTATAGGGAACACCTTATGGAACATATACAGCTTCTTACCTTGTCCCCTCATCCCCAGTGCTAAATCCCTAAACAGACAGATCTCCATCCTCATGATTTCAGCTGCACCTGAGCCAGTCCATTGTCTTTACAGAGCATTATATATAAAATATTAAAGCAAACCCAGCCTGTTCTGCACTGCAGGCACTTATCAGGGCCTTGCACCAGGCACCGGATGAGCTTTGCAGGCTCTGAAGCCGTTGCCTTTGGTGGTGCTTGAGTTGACTGCACTGGTCATCTCTGATCATCACTGTAGCTTTTACTGCTAGCTATGACTTGCTTAGAAATTACATTGCCGCAGATTGACTTTGTGCCCTGCCTGGAGGCACAACAGAGACTCAGGGCATTTTTCTCTGGTTTCTCCTGTCTTATTCCCCTCTCCCTCACTCGATTTTTTAAAATAAGCAGCAGTAATTCTGATGGGTAGATTATATAGTCCAGTATAAAAATGACTAAGAACATTAATTGTCCTAACAGTAAAATTCTTATCAGCTTTGTAGTAGGCATTACATCGATCTTTTGTGGGCTGGAGACTCAGCACTTTTTCTGAGAGACATCAGTGGAGCCTTTTCTTGTGCAGGACACAGAGCAGGGCGTCTCAGCATCTTGCACTTCAAGGGGTTTTGCTCACCCCATGAACTGGCAGAACTCCAATTTACACAACACCCTGCATTTTGCACTCAGCGGTATTTTGCCACTTCTGAACATATCAACCTTCCCTATAAACAGAGGGGAAGTTTGTCAGACAGACAAATCCTTCCTTATCTCTTAGTCATAACCCCGATCCACCTCAGATGATTTAAAGTGCTTCGCACATATTAACCTCACAAATAAAAAAGACAAGAAAACAACTTCTTTGCAAATCACTGTTTGAAAACAGAAGCTGCAGAAAGATTCCTCACAACTTTACTTGCTCTCACTCACACTCCTAATGGGCACATATTTCACAAGAGCTGGCACATTACATGATAATTTGTTGAATATGTATATTTTTAAAAAATTCAACACGTTTGTGGAAGTCCTTGTGTTAGAAACTAGTGCCTTAACTAATGAATTCCTTATCTTTCCCCCTATAGCAAATGATGGGCTGCTGTCACTGACACAAAAATACCTCTGACCCTGCAATATTCAGGTAAATAATGAAAAGACGCACAGGCGGTTTAGCAACAATTATTCTTATTATACTGGGAATTTTCAGATTTAGCAAGAAGTCATGAGGTCTTCAGAGTCAGTAAATTTCCACAGACAGCTCCTGTTCTTCGCCCCCCCTTGTGGCAAACGTGGCTGAGCCACCAAACATGTCTCAATCGGTCTGTAACCTGCTCCGCCGCAGGAGCCCTCGGAAAATCCCAGCCCAGCAGACACCAGCTGTAGTGGGATATGGCTGGTGCCAGTAAAGGCTGCAGGGATTTTCACTGTCACTGCTTGTGAGCACTGGTCGGAGAGGCTGAAGTCAACTGGCTGAAACACACGAAAGCTTTGCGCAAAAAGAGACCACGGGAGAGAGGAAAGGAGGGTCATGGTTTGCAGAGAAGTAAATAATTTCCAAGGTCAGGGACTCTTGATACAGACAGAAAATGAGAAGTAGAGAGGGGAAGGAAGGCATGTCATCACCTCACAGCATGATCCTTCTGGAGTAAACAGAGCTTTGCATGTGCTCAGTGTGCCTCACACTTTCCTTCAAGGAGAGCTCTGCATTGTTAATATCCTAAAAAGTGGATTTCCACGTTCATATATCTTCTCATTTCACTGCTGCTGGCACCTAGAAATCTAAATTTAAGTTTCCAAAACCATCTAAAATCCCTGCCTCTGACTCTAGTCTTAGCTGTTCCCTGCCAGTGTATGAACATGACTCTCCTTCCATAAGGTCATAGTTAATAACAAGCTAAATATGTCCCACCTAGAGGAGCATCCATGGGTCATGGTGTCAGTCTACATCTTATAAGTAAACATGAGAGCTTATTAAAGGCCACTTTTTCCAAAAAGGACCTTAAATTTTGGGCCATGACTATGAGTCAGTCCTTTGACTAAAGGCACATAACCAGTTCTCTCTTTAGGACTGTGCCAGGGAATACATTAGACAGTGGACTCCAGGCTCCTGCCACTTCTGACTCCCCACTGGCTCACAAAGGCTTAGGTTGTTGACTTGCATCAAGCTCCTCATGGACATGAGAATACATTTACCCAGAAAGGAGATCTTGTACACTTTGGTTTCGGGAAATGTAACTGAAAACACAAGGGCTGATGGTATTAGCAGAGGAATACTTTTCCTGTTCAGAGTGCTTCCAGCCTTTCATACTTATGGAAAAGCAGGCATGGTGGGAGCAGAACCACAGGCCCAGCTCTCAGTGCCCATTAGAGGTAAAGATCCTGGGCATGAGCACATAATTAGGATTAGCAGGTTGGACTTCAATAGATCAAAGCATTTAAGACTATGTCTGCAAAGATGAATAACTGAGGGAAGTCCAAGGCTATTGAAAATGCATCTTTACTGTCAATGACAAATTTTGCAGAAGTACTGGCAACCTTTCTATGGATCTCATCAAAATCGTTCCCAGAAGAAATTTTGAAAATCCAAACCCGGAAAGAATCACCCGTAACAAACTCTGAAGTGATTTCCTTTAAAGAGAAGGAGAGGTACAGGAATTTCCTCATTCTCCTGTCTCAGAGACAGGCAGTGGGATTTTGCACAACCACAACAGCCTGGCTCAGCCATCCATGGGGTGTTTCAAGTTCTCCCTCAGTAGGGCATAACTCCACCTGAAAGTGCAGTGATAGGGAAGGAATTGCACAGCCACTGCCCCAGCCTGAATGTTTTGAGGCTCTTCCAGACCTGCTCTGTAAACAGGAATTGCCTTTGGACCCTTAAAAAACACGCACCATATCATTCAGGAATGGCGTTAATCTCTCGGTCATGGAGGTCAAAGCAAGATTTCTATTATAAGCTCTGTGAAACACATCTCCTCCCCGGCCACTCACTTGCAGGGAACAAAATCCAGTCAGCCAAAATGATCCGTGTGTAACAGGACACCAGAGCAGGCATTTGAGGCAACGTGGGCGAGGCATTTTGGAGCTGTGAGACCTCCAAGCTGGTGCCGAGCCCTTGGTGAGGCAATACTGGCTCAGTGCCACAGTCAAGGAAGCAGAAGAGACAGTTTTCTCTTTGCTTCCTTGCAGAGGACAATGGTCTATTCACGGACAATACCAGCTGGAGAGGCCACGGCCACACCTCTCACCCAAGGTCCAGCAGGGCCTTCCACGGTGCTCCCCAGCATCAGTTGTGTTCCCTGCCTGCCCCTGCCATGCTTCCATCTTCCCCAGCACCTCTGCACAGTCCTGGCTCACTCATCTCAGTCGCACTCACAGCAGCTGAAGCCCAGGAAAGGCTGGACCTTGTGGTTACAAAGGACAACGCCCCAGCCTTGCAGTCACGTTGGCTGAGCGATGATTGGCATGTGCCAGGGCATGGGCCAGAGCACCCTGATCCCCAGGGTGTGGTAAGCTGGAGGTTAGCTGAGGACTCTCCAAATCTCTTTCTTTAGCACATTTTCTTTGTATTTTCCTCGGGGTCCACAGGGCACATTGGGTTTGCTGATAAACTTATCAGTAGCGGAGTGAGCCACCCGTTTCATTTCTGCTGTTTGCGCAGAAGCTTTTTCTCCAGTTGGTAAGTTGGGATTCAGTGAACAGTGTGACCCTGTGTTTTCTCCCTGCCCCACAAACGCTGCTCCCGGCAGTGTGTGCTACATGTCACTAGATGGGGAGAGACTCTGCATGAGGGACCAGCCCTCCCCCACCCCAGTGCTGGAGTCCTCACCGCTACACCAGAGGTGGTCTATCCCCACACATCATTCCCAGCCCCAACCCAACCCCTAGAGATGAGGAAAGGCTGTGGCACAGTATGTGGACGCCGATTACATCTCCAAACAGGAGGAGCACACAATCAGTGGGATCCGCCTGCTTTCCAACCCCTTTGTGCTCAGGGGCAGAAATACAAATAAGCCTCAATGTCTTTTTCCTGCTTATATGAACCAAGATCCGTTTTTCAATAGCAAGCCCTGGCAGATAAGTATTCCCTATTCTCAGTAGTTATTTTTGGGAGAGAAAGCCTTTTGCTGGCTCCCATGACACTCCCCTCCAGCACTGGGGAGGTGCAATGGGATGGCAGGTAGAGCTGTGATTCAGGGATGCTCCTACACCCACTGGAAGCTGGTGTTGCCATGCCAACCCTTGTAGCCTGTGCACAGCCAGCCCAGGGCACTGCAGGCTGCTGCAGGGTCTGTGCTTTTGCACATAGATCAGTGTCAGGACCTTCCCGTGGAAGATTTGTTTGACCCTTTGATTGCAGGATGGGTGACGCTGTCCCACTGAATTTTCAGCTCACCTGCCCATCTCCCCACTAAGTCTTGTCTCAGAGGGAATAAGATCACAGATTTTATGGGGGAGTTTCCCCCCCTAAATTAATTACATCACACAACCATTGCTAATAGCTCGTGTTGTTTCAGAAGGACCACAGAGGGAGAAGTGGGTAGGAATGGCAACAATCCTCCCAACAAGCCCAGGCACCCCTGGCAGAGCCGCACCCACCCTTCACCCGCTCAGCATGTCAGGCCATGTGCTGCCTGAGACAGCACCCAGAGCCCATCTGAAGCACTCACAGCACGTGACCGATTACCTTTCCTCTGCTCAGACTCACCCAAAGGGACATTTGTAGAACTGCTCTTTCCAAAAAGCACTAAGTGACAAGGCCAGCTCTGTGCAAAGCCAACAGAGGTGGAGGGCACTGCGGACAGCTCGTAGCAAAAAGACTTGTTTGGATTTTATTGCCCTGTTGGAGAATTCCCTGGGTAATTTTCTGGGTATTTTCTAGCTTACTTCCTTATTGCTCTCTGGGTAAACTAGGTCAAAACACTTGCCTTGTCTAAGCCATGGTTTGTCAACATATTAAATGAAAGCGATGGAACAAGTTGTTCCCTGATTTTTCTGCATGGAGTTCAACCTTACGTAAAGTCCATACAATGACCTTCTTTTCCTTCATTAGAGCCAGGAAGGCCTTTGAAATCCCCAAACTCAGACAAGCTGAGAAGTGTTGCATATTGATACAGGCAGCTCAGGAGGATCATATGTGAAATGTGAACACCTGGTTTACTAAGAAAGATGTGCTCAGAACTGGGCAGCATTTTGTCCCTAAAAGAAAAAATGTACATCATCTATAATTGTTTTTCCTTGATCAGCCTGCCTGTTAAAGTCGGAACACCCTTACAAATCACAATATCTGAAGTCTTAAGAAGTGTTATAGGAGCAAAGAGATTCCAACACCCACTGTGCTGCACCCCAGGTCTGGCTGCTCCTTCCTGAGGTACTGCAGTGCATTCCAGCCTCATTGGCTGCCACTCTGTGCACACTGTTCATTCACCTACGTTGATTTTCTCAATCAAAAGCTGAGCACTTGAAACCACAGTAACCTTTGAGGGTCCTGCAGCATGTACAGTGGGATCTGATAACTGAAAACTACTAGGAATAGACAATATGGATTGAGGAGTGGTCAAGTGTCTTTGAGTCTGAATTAATACATGTGCATTAACAAAAAGGGTTACTCTACAGCACCTCAGATAGGGAATTAAAAGTTTTTTTAAGAAGGTGGGCTTTTTTTGTAAGATGTCAGCTAGCAACAATGTTTTACTGCATCGTTAATATGCAGGGTAAAATATACCAACAAACAGCACTTAAGACATGAGACTGTTCTTCAGAATGCTTCTGTATTTCAGTGTGTGCATTAAATATGGCAATAAACCAGGAGCAATTTCATTGTATGGCGCATTGCATCAGCACTCTCAAACTTTCTCATGTAATAAGATCCAGCAATCTGGATGGATTTTTAACTTGAGCAATTCCTTACTCCTTTAGCATTTCAGAATTTGGGAGCAATTTTGGCACCAGGTCTTTAAAAATGTAACCACAGTCTTTTCAGGAGCAGAGATAACCAAAATAAGAATTTTAACTTAGCAAGACCTCTACAGGGAGGCGGAGGAAGAAACTGCTGTCAGTATTGCCATGACTGTTGTTTCCTACGGCATCCTTTGGCTGCCTTCCACTCCCTAAGTGCCCCTGGCCTGGCTCCTCCTCCTCGGCTGTCCCACCTGTGGGCTGTATATCTTCTGTTTCATGGCCCTGCACAGGCTGTCTCCAGTTTATGCTATCGTCACAAGTCATTACTACGACCCATATAGCCAGGGTTGGTACACAGGTTCAACAGTGCAAGTCCTTTGAACTGCATTCCTCAAGTCCACTTTTCATCCCTTTATCAGATTGGTGCTGAATAAAGGCCAAGTGGAAAATCCCAGTATGACATGCCTATGCTGTCATTCTCATAATGGCTGTGATCGGGAAAGGGCTGGTGAGAGACCTCAGCATACACTGAACTCTGTGAATTATGTGTGCTTAGTCTAATTGGAATGATTTCTGATATCTCGGGGCCAAAGTCTCACAATTCATAGGCAAACATTTTAGAGGACTCATATATTAATGACATATCATTAGCCAGAATCGGAACTGGTTCTGCTTAGTCAGTTACCTTGGACTAAAAACATTCAGCCAGAGACTCTGAGACATGGTGTGGCTCCAGGACATGAAATGAGGACCATTTCCCACACTGCCCAGCTATGGCAATTACACAGCCAAGTCTGGCACTTCCAAGCAACAAAGCTACTTGAAGATGTTGGGAAGGTCCCACACTGCCTGTTGAGAAAAAACCCCAACTACTTGCCAGCAAAACAAACATCTAATTTTTGACAGTTTTAAACCTTCTTCCCTTGATTTTGTGCTGCAGTAGAATAAAATTAAGTGCCATAGTGATGACTTTGGGCCATTAAAGGACCGGGTCTGACAGAGCCTGTGGGGATGTGCATCCTGGAGCATCCCTGCATGTACAGTCCCCAGAGGGGCTTTGCAAACTGCTCAGATAACTGCTGCATTAAATTACATTTAGCCTGAGCGATCAGTAGCTCATCAGTTGACTTCTGGCTCTGATTTCTAATAACTGGAAGCATCTGACATAATGAAAGCCCTTAGAGGAGGCACAGGGAAAGAAATAAGTGCGCTAATTAAGCTATGCAGAGTGCCTTGGAGAAGAGTGCTTTACTTCAAGGATACCCTGACATTTCTGACCCATTACAAGTAGCAGCATAGAAATTTCAAGAATTTAATGTAGAGTGTTTAATTGAGACACAGAGAGACACAGATGAAAAGAAATCAGTGGAATTTAAAACTGATTTCTTCCCTACAGCTTAGTAAATATTCTTAGGCACTAATGTGGCCAACTTTGATTACAGGAGGTAAATCATCCTTATAAATGTGATAGAAAACCATGCAGGCCTAGCACATTTACAATGATTTCTTTGCTTGCAGTGCAAATGGAAATGCAATAGTCCTATTGCCATATCCTGCTTAGCACTTAAATACCATTTTTCTAATTTATTTCCATCATTTGAACCTAAGGACAGAGAAGAATGTTTTGAATTTTACATGTGATACATATTTTCTTCTGAGAGTGAACCTCTAGCAAAGCAATTCAATAAATAATAGACTCAGCATCTCTCCCCTCCAAACTGCCTAACATTAATAATGTCCTCACAGGATCCAGTTTCATTTATCTGTTTGAAAACATGGTTAAACTGAGGCTTGAAAAACAGAAAGTTACTAAGGTCAAAATGCATATTAGGTACAAAGCTGGGGAGAGAAATCCTGCTCCAGATTCCTAGTTGTCAGCTCTACCAGTTTTCTGGTGCTCCTTTCCTTGCCTGCATTTAGGAACACATTATCTGGACATCCCACTCATATAAAAGGTGTTGAATGGGAGATCACTGTTCTTAGGATAGTTTGAAGCCCCTTGCCCCCCACCTTTGAAGAATTTCTACTTGTTCTGCAAATGAAAATGTGTTAATTTTTATCTAATTTGGCTAATAATTTCATTAGATTCATTACATAATTTCATTTAGACAAAATTCACCCTCCTGTACTGGAAAATAGATCTCATTTTTATTTACCCTAATTTATCCAATAGTTATCACCTGATGTCTGTGTTTTTGTCTGGACTCTCCACATCACTGAAGAGTGTCAGAGTATCCCTTTTTATAGCTATAAAGAGGAATTTATAACATAGCTCAGCCTATGAATATTTGGGAATTCCGAGTTTAGTTCATACTCCTCGCAGGTGTCAAACTGGGTTAACCTTTCCATACTTCTCCATGTTGCTGAATATTGAATTAATTGGTTTCGATTAACACAGGAGGGTCAGTAATAACAGCTCTTCCCATCCAGGTGGTTTTATTCGGTGTCTGAAGGACATGAATACTTGGATCAAGTTTCTCTAGACACATTTCTCAGTTTTTTCCTGTTAGTGGGGACACGGAGGACTGGATATGCAATCTCCAGCCACTCCAGTTTTTGTCTCCAACTCCATTTAATCCACGTACCAGGGCAACAGCTGCCTACTACCACTAGCTGAAAGAGTTCCAGTAGAAGTGACTGATGAACCTGAAAAAATCCAAGTAAAGACAACCTAAAATTACAGCATTTTTCCCTCTGACCAGAGCAATATCCTGCAGAGAGAAATCTAGGTCCCATTGAATGGGAGAAGGTTGGCTGGGAACGGCAGCAGCACCCCTTTGATGGCAGAGCCAAGGAAGAAAACGATCTAACTCTTCCATTGCAAAGTTTCCACTGGACCAAAAACAAAGCAAGCATTTGGTTTGGTCATGCATGAATCTGGCTTTTTAAATACTCATCTGGGCCTCCTATTCTTTCTCCAGCTGTGGATGCTGCACCCTCCTGCCTTCGCTCCTCTCCTGCGGCGCCCCAGCTGGGCTTGGGGAATCTGTGCTCTGAGTTGTGCTGCTCTGCATTTCCTCATGGGCTCATGTGCCGGTCTAGGCTGCCTTATAGGGTAATAAACTGAAAGAGGAGACATTTAGATTAGATATTGGGAATAAATTCTCCACTGTGAGGCTGGTGAGGGCCTGGTACTGGTTGTCCAGAGAAGCTGTGGATACCCCATTTCTGGAAGTGTTCAAGGCTGGGTTGGATGGGGTTTGGAGCAACCTTATCTAGTGGAAGGTGTCTCTGACCACGGCAGGGACGTGGAACAGGATGGTCTTTGAGGTCCCTTCCAATCCAAGCCATTCTATGATTCTAATAAGCCATTTGTTTTAATACAATAAAGACCAAGAAAGATTGTATTTCTGTTGCTTTAATTAAGAAGCAATGTAACTGGCTCTCCCTGTCTCAGTCTTGTTCTATTAATAAAGTCCATGTGAGGAATATACACATTTACAGCACGTGTGAAACCTGTATACGTAACTGGTCTCGAGCTAGAATAGTTTCCATGCTGTGTATCTCCATATAGCCCATCTTTCTGGCACATGTGACCCAGAAATGTGTCATCAGGACTCATGTAGTCACTGGACTGATGAAAGGAATTCAAGGGAAACAGAAACAACAATGCTGCTTCCAACTTTTGCTCAGCTTGTTGCTACTGCTCTCTGAAAAAGTTAGTAACAGATGTCGTCATCCCAACCTGGCCATGGTTTTACCTTTTAATATTTTATTTATATTTTATATAAAAGCAGGCTTTTATGCAAAGCCATATTTTCCCAGAGATTATTAAGAAAAAGGAACTAAAAATCCACAGCTGTCAGTTTTTAAAAGCAAATAATCACTCCCACGCAATGGCTGAAAGGCAAACTTGTACCTAAAGACTTGCAACTGGCATCACTGACATTTTTCATTGTCCAGTCAAACTGTTAAAAAGAAAAATAAACAAAGTCTACAGAGAAAAATACACTGGATTTTAACATTCTTTCACATTTCATAACCAAAGCTGCGGTCAGCAACATGGAGCAAAAAAGATGTTTGGTTATAAGTCATGACTACAATCCGACAGTCTCACTGGCATTGCACGGAAAACTTCCAAATTAAATGGATGTCCAAATTAAAGACATTCAGACTGAAGATGAAACATCACAAATAACCCTATTTTGTCTAGTATAAATAAAAATCAAACCAGACAAGCACTCAGGAAGGTAACTAATACAACATTGTTCGTTTGGGCATTCTTGTTAGTGATTTATCCAGTGTGTTTTAAATGCCTAAGACAATTAAACTAGTGGACAAGCTATTCTAGTCCTCTGGGTATGAACTGTCCTCCTAACATTTGCTCTCCAGGTCTCCCCACAGCCACATCCTTCTAATATCTCGCTCCTTCCTTCCAGCCTCCAGCTGGTGACTCACTATTTTATCAGTGCAGCCATCAGGATATTCACCTGCCGAACCAGAGCAATCCTTGGTCTCACTGCCACAAGCTTCACTGTGCCTATTCCCAGCCTTTGCTGATTTTTTCCACTCACTGCACCAAATCTGAACCTGAGACTGTCAGCAGTTCAGGGCAAAGCTCCCACCATGCCTGGCATGGAGCCCACCCTCCACTGCAGTGTCTGCAGAGCCTATGGGAGGTCATAAGCATCTTAACTGCCCAAAGGGTGGAAGGACCACAGTCCTCAGGCTCACTTAGGTTTGAAATCCGGGGTGAAACTCCCACTGGCATCAACAGTGCTGAATGAAGCAGGAAGGGCTGATCCTGAAGGTAATGCTAAGTGCCACTTGAAGGGTCTGCATCTTCTCAGCGGTGAGGGATTCCATCTTGCAGACTGAAGTCCTAAAGCCAACAAATCATTTTAACAAGAACTGTGAAACTCCTCCAGCAACACTCATTAGAAAGTTAACTGTCATGAAAGACACAAGGCAATAAGAAGTCTGGAGGTGTAGGGGTCACTGGAGGGTATTTTATCTTTTTCTCTGTATTTTCTCCAGAAACAGTAAATGAGATGGAAGATAAAATGTGAGATTATGTCACAGCAGAAGAATATCTCTACCCTCAGGAAGATAAGCCTTTTCCACTGCAGTCAAGTAATCTTCAAAAGATGACTGAACTATATTGCCATGAACTCTGCAGAGTTTTGTACAGTCTTTCCACTTCCTCTATTTTGTGTAAAAAAGCTACATTATGTATTACATGAAATAGTTCAGCTGATCTTAAGGTTCGCTCCAAGTCCAGTTACTGATTAGAATAAAGAAGAATATCAATGTAAGTGGCAGGAATTTGATCATGTCAGACTGGCAATGGATACTTTAGCAAGGAGAACAGTCAAATCATGTCTCAGACAAGGTGTTTGATTATCCATAGATGGATTACCTGGGCCGTGGATTGACCCATTCTGTCTTTTCCCTACAGCTTTGGCTGTGTCACAGCCAGGACAGAGATTCTGACCTCCCTACAGCTTCCAGGAGCCCCAGGTTAACCGTGGCTCTAGGAGATGCACTTTCTGCATGTCAAAAGATGAACACCCTGACTAGTCACTGTCTCACTGGCACATGTTTCACATTAGCTGTGGGTAATCTTCCCCCTCCCTCTGCCTGCCCTTCTTCATTATCTGGATAACTGGCTGCAGACCATCTCTGAAGGAGTATGCTTGGGAGTCATCACAGGGGTGTATTTTGAAAGAAAGAGCTCAACCGTAATAATATCCTAATTATAAGAAGAGAAAGGCCGCATAACACAAAGTTTCTGCCTTCCAGACCCCTGTATTTCAGATCCCATTTGAGCAGTCAAAGCTCACACTTCTGCACAGGCCAGGCTCCTGACTCTGCAGAGCTCATCAGCCCACAGTTTGTCTGGAGAAAATCTGCACTTCAAACATAGATTTTGGTGAAGTTTGATGATACAGAAATGTATCAAAACAGCAGCCTGCAGAAAAGCAGGGCATAGCAGTGACCTCCAGTTCTCTTTGCAAACACCCTGCTGCAAAGGTGCTCTAATGTATGTTGATATTACAGAGGGACTTCAGGGTACTCAGGCACTTTTTGGGCTCTATAGCAGCAGGAACTCCGTCCTCAGTGGGGTGGAGCTGGAAGCCTCAGGCTGAAAAATCTGGCTGGTCACTATCCAGACCGCAAGGATTTCAAAACATATGGCACCCATGGGCTGGGTCTACCCACTTGCAACACATTGCTTTCTCTGTGCCATCTACTCCCTTCCAAAAATCCCACAATTGCTTTTTTTCCGACTTAGCTCAGCTCTCTTCTCTGAAGACACACAGTTGTGAAAATACAAACTTTTGGGCCGTATTTGAAATAATGATTCTATTCATAGTTTCCAAACTCTCCTTTAGCCATAGTCCAGCGAGACAGCAAAAGCGATAAATCTAACTGAGCTGCACAAAGTCCTCCACTGTGCTTTTATAGGTACCCAGAGGGAAAGGGCACACACAGCTCAGGACACACAACCTGGCTCAGAGACACTTAGGGCAAATTAAGATAAGGCACCAGGAACACCTTACGCTGGAGGAACTGATGTATTTCATTGCAGCTGAACAAGGATCTTAGCCCATGCAGACCTTCCTTTCCTAGATTCCACCTTTCTGATCCTGGTAAAGCTGCTCCCTCTGTTACTCTACTATTTACCCCAGATTTACTTATTTACTTTGCTATTAAAAGTCAGCTACACAAGGGGTTGTACTTTTTGTTCAACTGGACAGTCACTGTGAGCTTCCAAAGCCCCCACACTATCATCTACCACACATAAAATTTAGGACGGTGACTTCTCTAACTATTCAGTAATATAAATTCTTGGAACAGAAGGGAAGGAAGCCTTATGCCATAGATATGGGAGCATGGCTACACAGAGATAACACCTGCCAGCTTCAGGAGACTTGTAATGGCAAGTTTTTTTCACTGCTTTCATTATCGCAGTTCCATATATGGGTTGCTGCTGGAAATCATGTGAGTTCCTGAAGGTCAGCTCCTCTGCTTGTAAACCTGTTTAAGAGTTTCACTTTCGGATTGCTGGAAAATAAAAGTGAGGTACTTCTCAGTCAATTCTCACTCTACAAAAAATTAATATCCATAGAAATAATTTGCATTACTTATGCTAATTTATAACTGCCATGTCCTCCCTTTACAAGGATAGCTTCCTGGCATGAAGGTATGAAATGTCCTAAATTTCATTTATGATGACATTGCCATCAAACCCAAAAAATAGCTAAATGAAATGATAATAATTAAGTGCACTCAGCTGCATTTTCCCTGTGAATTTCTGCACACTTTATGTGTGGGAGAAGTGACTCATTCTTCATGAGGAGAATGCAGTATAAATCCTGCTAATTATTTGTGCTGAGAATGGTATCTACAATTCATTAATTATATGAAAGTTATAGGGCTCTGGCACTTTTTCATAAAGTGCCATTAATATTGCAGCTGGCTAAACTACAGACACTGTAAGATCTTGAGAAATCATATTTCAGATAGGGTGGAAAGAGTTTAAATATATTTTTATTCAACATATTTTAGTATTTCTTCTTTGAACATACTCCCCTGACAAATGAAACAATCTCAGCAACTCCAGCAGGACAAAAAAAGAAAGCCTCAGCTGCAGCTAGAATTCAGAAATAGATACTATGCAGCACCAAGATATATTGTGCACTGTTAAAGGATTCTTGGAATGAGTGCAGGACTGGAAGTGAATCCCCTGCCATTTATCAATCCCCTGTTACTGAAGGCCACATGGCAAAATAACTCTCAGAACTAGCTAACAGGTTGTTAATTAGTAGTCACTACTATATAAATTAGAAACAAGGGAATAACAAGGGCCCAGACACTGTGGCGCAGGTTGGAGCCCCCCCCAGCCCAATTCACAAATTCTCTGTGCTGCCCACACCCAGATCAGCCCCAGCTCTGCCCAGTCCCACCTCGGAACCAGCCACAGCAGAAAAAGCTGTAAATAGCAGCTTGTGTTTGGATAAACCAAAAAGAGATGGCAATATCCAGGGAAGAAGAAAGGAGAAGGGAGATGAGGAAAGCAACACATGAGATGACGCAAATTACATGAAGCTTGAAAGAACTTGTCAAGTCCTTATCCTGCTATAGATAAGTTGCTGTAGTTAACTGAGCTGATCCACCTTTCTGATAAACTGAGTCCCATTTAATTTCAGTGCCATTTGTATCCAGGCTGATGTGTGTGTCTGGCTGTCTCTAGGATGTACATTAGGAAACTAATGGAAAGCATCTGATAGCATCGGTCAGGTAAGATGGCTGATGTTCCCTCTACAGCCCAGAATGTTGCAAAAATACAAAATAATATTTTAGGCTGGGATGACTCAGAAATCAGCATCAACTTGCCAACTTGGAAGGCCTTAGGATATTTGCTTCAAATAGTATCTTGGTAACAAATTTGTATGTCACATTCACATACACAAATCCATACATAATGAGATTAAAGGTCACAGCTCCTTAGGAAGAACGCTGTTAATACAGAAACACAAAGAGAGTCTGCTGTCTACAAACAAAAAACTTACAATCCAAAGGCACTTCATTAAGTGAATTGATCTATTTCTACAGCTCTGCCCTGTAACAGCCTCTGGCAAGAAAAGCCCATTATTTGTTTATTTGATTTCATGTTTGTTTTTTTTTTTCTTTTTTTTTTAATCTAGCATTTTTATCATGCCTGGCCTTCAACTGGGAGCATTACATTTTGGGGAAGACTTATTCTGAAGACTTCAATTTATAATAGGCTGAAAGCAGTCAAACAGTCAAGTTTTCTTTTTTTTTCCCCTTTGGTATTTAGGAGCTCCAGGAAGAGAACAGGGATGAGCCCTTACATTATGTATCAACAACTGACTTATGAACATGATAACAGTTTATTTTAAGACTGCCATCACAGAGATTACCTCTCTGATCAGCAGTAACTGGAAAAAAAATTAGGAATAGGAATAGTCAGACTGCATGTGGGAATCCAAAATTCCTGTCAGACCCGAAAAATTCCCTTGCAAAGAGGATGCCATATACCTTAAAATGTTTTCAGGTAGTATCAAGGAAAAAACCACCAAACAAACCTACTAACAGAAGCATTTTGGAGATTAGGTGCCCATGAAGACATGGACTGGGTCAGCCATAGGACGAGATTATTGCTGCACTAAAGGCACCAAGCACTTAAATCATGACACAAAGTGACCATAAAGATCCTGGAACATGCCCTCAGACCCTTTCTTTACTTTGCATGCTCACTGGTCACATGTGAAAACCATGACAATTTCAAGCATCATGATGAGATTTGTACTATTTTCCCATGGGTTATTTTGCAGACTGGAAAAAGATATTTGGGGAAAAATGTTTTGGAAACTGAAGTCACATGCTTTGATGTGAAAAAACAGCCAGCATGAAATTATACATTTTCAACGCAGCATTAAACAGAATCTACCAGTTTCTTAGAAAATACAGCATGCTTTGGAAATTAAAATGGACTTCCACATGATTGGAGCAGAAACCTCATACTTGATTTCCATGCAGTTGACATGAAATATATAGAAACCTTTGATTTAGAGCTCAGCATGTTTCAATAGATTCCAAATAGCCCAAAGGGCAGCTCCAAAACTAGAGGTAATTATGAAAATAAAACTTTGAATTTCTCAAACAAACCAAAGGTTTGGTTAAAACCCTGAACAGAAACTTGTGGAGACTGGTCCACAATGGATCACCAGAACTGATACATGGACTGGTTCCACACTAATCTGGCCACACCTGAAGCACATCTATGAAAAATCTCTATGGCTGGCGCTTAGGAGATATGCATGTAAAAGCCTTAACTGAATCTCACCTACAAATTCAGTCTGGACCATCCTGCTAAACTAGGTGCCTTTAAGAAAAAAGCTCCCAAGGCCGTCAATAAAGACATTAATTTTGGACATCACTTGCTTGACCAATTAGCTGCTATTTGAAGTTGTACATGCTTGGCATGAGTTAATTTGATCATGCAAAGGCTCACAAAGTGTTTACCTTGCTAGAAACAAGCAGCAGCAGAGAGTTTCCCTGTGCAGAAGTCCCTAGATCTGTCCCACCAGTGGGTTTATAGCTCAAGAAATTCTACCTCTCCTTGCTCTCAGGGTCTCACTCACCTCTCCTCTCTCTCCAGCATTTATTTCAGTCCCTTTAGTAACAATTGGGGTAGACAAGCAACTTAGCTCTGCCTTGCCCTGCAGCTCATGGAACCTTGTTCAACCCTCAGCAGGATGAGTCTTGAGTCATTTTTGAGCCCAAAAGATGGCACCCAGGAAACCCTGTGGCTGCAGTGGGTTACAAAAACCTCCCTGTCAGTGAATACCTCTCAGCACAGCACTATTAAATAAATAGCACCCAGTGGTGTTGACTTTCCCTCTGCGCTGTACCCAGCACGTAGCCACAGCTCGGTATTGCACCACTCAGACCTAATGTTTGCTTTTCAACGATGGCCTGTGTTGGTTTATCCCCTCCAGGCCCATTTCCCACCCCTGACTTGAACTTGTGCTATTGCTATACTTCCTCCTAATTGCCAAAAATTGCTTTTGTCCTCCATGCCCTGGGATTGTTCAAGGTGTCCATTTCGTGGTGCCGATGCTCCCCTTATACAGAAACCCGTTTGGTATTACAAAAGATGTCATTACTAAAACTTGAAATGCTTTCCTTAATAATGACATGACATAAAATTAGTAATGAAAGCTATGTTAATTTGCTGGTCTGTTCCACTTTCTTCCATTGTATGAGCATTATAAAGTTAACCACCCAAGTTCCCCATAACAGTGTCTTTCTCTCAACACACATAAATGCAAGGCCTAGCTTTGGTAGCTTTTGAAACACAAGAACAGTAAAGGAGGCCATTTGGAGACTCACTTAGAGGCAATTACCATATTCTGTGTATATATTAGCTGTACAGACCTTATTCTGGACACACATTAATCCCACCAGAACCTGCATTACCTTCTACCCCAAGGTATACAGTTCAACACCAGGGGAAGAGCACAAGCACCTCCCTCAAACTTCTTAAGGGAGAAGAATTTGACCTTCTAAGTTAGACTTTAAAACTTCACTGCAACCTTAAAAAGCCTCTGTTCTCTTCCCATTGAAACTGATGACTCTTACTTTTGCTTGGCAGATCCTGTTTCCCAGAGACCTGCCTCTCCTCCCCTTCTCCTTGTCCCACATCCTTCCCTCCAGAGCTTTCCTTGCTCCCATCTCCCTAATCATCTTGGGCTCATTTCCAGAGCTACTTGTAAAAATACAGCAGCCTGCTATAAACAGCCGGTCTCGTCTGCTTTAAAATTCACCAGTTACTGTTTCTGCGGCAGGAGAGGGGAAAAAGGGTATCCCAAGGGGACCCCTTTGACGTGACCATTCATCTGCCTACATCAGCAGTTCCCAAGCCTGTCTGCTCCCACTCTCATTTCCGGGCTCGTGACCTCCCTTCCATCAGTGCTCCTTGGGGTCGCGACCCCGACTTTGGAAACTTCTTGTCTGGATCAGTCAAAAGTGACGCCTCAAGAATAATTTTCCAGCCGGTGCCATGTTTGCTTATGCTCCTGAGGGGCGTGATTACCCTGGAGTTCAGGTTCAAACTTGTCTCTTTGCTTGTTTGCAAGTTTGGAAAGAATTTCTGGGTGTCACTCAGCCAGCTGATAGCAAACTCCAACTTTGGACTGTTGTGGTTAGAGAAAATCACATCCCAACTGACCTGGTATGGCATTAAGCCCTTGGCTGCGAAGTTCAGCCATGCCTGGAAGATGCAAAGACTTTGCTTCTCTGCAGGGTCTGGAAACATCATTGTTTTCCCTGCTCGCATGTCACGATCATTCAGATGGAACACTTACCATGCCCAAACCACTCCTTATGCAGTGACACGATTTCATCCCCCGCGCTCTACGTCCTCTGTGCTGCACACACGCATGCAGGCACTCAACTCTCACAGCTGCTTTTCTGCACGCCAGGTTGTCTTTCTCTTTGTGGGCACTGAGACTGTGTGGGTAGTGAACATTTAATATTCTAATTTCCCACTCTGCTTTGTCATTCTTGCTTGCTGATAAAAGGGTGATGGGACGGCGAAAATCAGCAACGAAGTTGTTTGAAGACATCTTGAAAACACCACTAAAAATGCTAAATCTGTCCGAACATTTGCAGTTTGGATGTGTTACAGCTAGTCCTGCTTTGGAATTTCCCTGGAATTAAAACAACTGGCCATTTTTCAACTACCTGTTTCTTCTATTTTCACATCATATCCCTACTCAGCCTACATGTCTCTGTAGAGGTGGTTCTGCTCCTGCATTAAAGACCAGTTCCTTTAGCTTTCCTGCCCACAGAATCTCTCTCACCTGGTACTCCCTCACTCTAAGCCTAAAGCAGTTGTTTGACTTTCTCTTTGACCTCAATGTATTTCAATGTTACTGTTTTTCAATTCAAACAGCCAAGAGATATCTGCCTAGACACACCAGGCTGGAATTTGGGGAATGTAAAGTGGAAGCTTAGCAGCAGCAGCAGCACCTGGGTGCAGCCAGCCTTCATACCTGCCTTGAGAAAACACAAACTATAAATCTCGAGTCAAAGAGAAACCAGGCAATACTGAGTATTAACTAAGGGAAACCAATTATTAAAGTGTATGAAAGGACACACCACCACCCCTGCCCTTGAAAGGGATCAAGTTATTCAAAATCAGCAGAGAAGGGAGAGAGGAGAAAGATATTTGGGACTTTTCACCACTCGGGCATGTGTGAGTACATGAGGCAGCTGGATAAAGCCCCTCTTTCTAATTATTCAGCCTCCATATGAGGTTTAAGCATCTGACTTTGGATGCTGCCAATAAAAAAGATTAGGCTGAAAATGTTTCAGCATGAAAGGCAGCCACTGAAGCCAACATCAGGGCTTCTCTCTCTCTCAAACATGAGGGCAAAGCCCCACAGCCTGGCTGTGCAGGCCAGCAGGTGAGGAAAACGAATTCATGCTTTGTTAGAATGAAACTTGGTGAGCATCAGAGTACATCACCAGCGCAGAGAATTTCCTGTAATGATGTGCGTGAGACCATCACTTGTTTGTCACTGTAGTGCACTTGCAGAAGGGTTGCAGATCCCTGCTGAATTGCAAATTATTTTCTCTCTCCTCCTGTCTTTCGTTGGCACTCTGTGCTTACAAGAGAGCACTGAGGTCAGGTTTGCCTTCTGCCTTCACTTGTGCCATTATGAAATGGAAAAGTGTTGGAGATCTCAAAGTGATAGACTCAAGAAGCTTTGGTTATTGCTACTGAGTTGAGTGTACCTGAAAAATGTCTGCCTGAGACTTCTCCAATTTTAGCCAGGGGGATTCAGATGGACAGGACTCTCAAGATTTGTGGGAAATTGTCTGGTTGTGGTTGGATTTTCCTTTTTTCTTCTTTTTAAATACATATATTTGGATTTGGTTCAACTAGGAGGGAATTAAAAATTTTGCCAGAGAGGATAGAACACTGGACCGATCCCAAATCTGCAGATACTAATCCAACCTCATGCTTGGAAAATGTGTCTTCATGAATAGTGCTCTACATACAGGAAAAACCGTACTGTTAAATGTAAAAGAGATACCAAATTAGAATAATCTTATTCATCCTGTTAATGTACATTAGAGAGGGATTGGTAATATGCATGGACTAGATGGAATTTAGTAAACAGGTGGACAACTGAAGCTATTTTGAGCAGTATAGGACATAAAACCTCCTTTAGAAGAAAAAGGCCACTATCAAAGTTCCACGGCTGAAAAACTAGAACACAGCCATGGTAGGGACATGACATTTGTACAATCAGATCAGACTCCCATTCGATTTTTCAAATGCAAAGGGGCTCTTGTTTCAGGGGTGTATGTAAGCACACTTTGAAGTGCATATTTCACATCTGGATGAAGCTCTCGTGTACAGGTGCAGCTTTTGTAAAACATCCAAGAAAATACAAAGGGCCCTTTTAAGAGAGAGTCTCCCCCCGCTGGGAGCAGTTCTTCTCTTTAAGATTACAAGACCATTCAGCTAATATTTGGGCTATTCTTGCTGGTCCGAAGGAACTGAACAGCATATGGAAATTTTGGAAGGTCATGGGTTTAATCTTGTCAAAGATATTTTCAGGTTTTTTTTTGTAGAAAGGCCATATGCTTTATTGACCCATTGAAATATGACACTGGAAAATATTTTTTAGAAAAAGTGGATGTTAAAAGGGCAAGGGAGAGGAGTTCAGCTGCATCTCCATCTTGGCTTTCAAAGACATGTATAACCACAGTGTTTCATGTCATTTAAGGTCCACAGGTCTCTCCTGCCACTGCCAACATGGACAAGACTCCAGCAGGTATCATCAATATACGTATTTTAGACCTTGGGGTACCAGAAGGCCTACCCTAAAACATGAATAATTTAAGGAAGGGGCATTTCTTGGGAAGGTCTTCAAAAGATGAAAGTGCTTTTGAAGAAAGAAAAACCTTGCATGCAAATCACATAACAGCTGCAGAGCAAGGGATGAAGAGAAAGTCTAAAGTGAACTCTGCTGGCCACTCTGACAGCCTTCCCAAAGAGCTGAATGAGGAGAGTTGAGCTGGCCTGTCTTGGTAAGGCTCCCAGTGCCAAGGACTGCACACAAAATGATGCTAAGGGATCCACTCTGCTCAATTTATTACAGGAAAGATAATCATGTTTGCTCATTTTACTAATTTATCAGTTCTGAATGTGTTCCCATTAACCATATAAACTGTAGAGGGGAAAAAACAGGTGGTGAAATAATCCTGCAAAGCAAACAAGGGAATTCACTAAAAATCTGTGATTCTGAGTGAGAATGACTGTCAGAAAGTTCATAGAGTTTCCTGTGTGATCCTGTACCTGTCAAAGGAAAGGATCTAGACAAGGTCTTATTTGTGAAACTGAAAAATCCACATAGTCCTTGAAAGGAGATAAACTCTTTGAAATAAAAAGAATGCAAAGGGAATAATTCACCACTGTTTGTTGCTTCTTGCCCTTCATTAGCATATTATTCCCTAAACCAGCCCAGCAGGAAACAGAGATGTGGAAAATAAGTGCACATAAGTATTGCCATGAGGGCAGCAAGCCTTACTGCACTGGTTCTCAAAGTAAGGTTAACTGTACTGTATTGATGTCTTTTTCAACTTAGAAATAAAACTCAAGATAATTTTAGCATAGGAGGCAAAATAAAAGTGGATCTTTATTGGAGCTCCAGGGACAGTTATGGAAGAATGTCTGCAAAAGCCCCACTCCATGTGTGAATACAGTTTTACAGGTTTTAGGAAATTAGCATAGTTGATAAAAAGCACAAACTAGGAGGACAAGTGGTGATGCAATTCCCCCCAGGTCAAGCCCCTTCTCTGGAGACCCCACCCTTGGTACTAGCTGTCCTTGTTTATGGAAATATATCTCAAAGACCTTGTTCTCAACCTTGGCTCCCAAGAAGAACCAAGAGAGGATAGGGCCTTGTACCCCCCCAGGGCTTGGAGCTCTGGAATTTATCTTCCTGCCTAGGGAAAGGGCATGGAAAACTACTGGGAAAACTAGCTATGAATGCAATAATAAGCTACAGAGCTCCAGATATATGTGTAAAGAATACAGAGACTATAGAAAAGAAAAAAAACCAGAAGGCATCAATATGATGATAAAACAATCTCATCTAAGACACCAAATCTTCAGTCCCAAAAATAGAAACATTTTATCTGCATCTGAGAAATGACAATGATCCTACAAACTTGGAGGCTCCTAGAATTATAACAGCTTTCTTCAAAGGTGCTGAAAGGCACGAATGCCAAAACAAGATCAGGGAAGCTGAAACTGATAGTGCACAAGACTATATGAATCAACTCGACAGCCCAGTGATGCTGGGGTCAAAAAGACAGGGGGAAAAAAAGAAAAAAAGACTGCAGGCTAAGGTTATTTGACCTGTGTGTGAACATATTTACATGCAGTGTGTGAATGTGTCATACATGTGCTTGACACATCCATGTCTCACACACAAAAGCAGAACCTGAGCTAACCCTGAGGAATGCTGCAATATTGCCTTATGACAAGGCATTCACTCATGACATAGACACTTCTCTAAATTAAGTGCTTTCTAGTGCCAGATAGTCTTTCAGACTTGCTTTTTTTAGTGGGTGCTTTTTAAATAGCTTGCTGTCCGGTGACTTGGAGTCACATGCTTGTGCCTTTGATCATTCAGAGAGTATTTCACAAAATCTTTGGGAAAATATTCAGACCAGCCTAGATAAATAACAGAGTTATGCCTCTCATGAAATCCCTTCTCTACCTGGAACCAGCTGAAGACAGGGGGAGATGTTTTCACAGCCAGCACCAGGGCTAAGGCTAAGGAGTGAAAGGTGCTCACCTGTTATGTTTGAGCTCTAGAGCTATTGCTGACAAGCAGAACAATCAATATAAATGGTCAATAGATTGACACAAGTAAAGACATTTGCCACATGAGGGTGCAGAATCGAAAGGAAGGCTGGGCTTATACCTGACCAGCTCCTGTTGTATCAAGAAATGCATCTCTGCAGAAAGAAGTAACAGAGAGTGGTTTGACCATACAGACAGGGACAGGCACAGCCAGAGCTAAACTCAAGAGGGTGGCAGAGACTGCTGGGTGGGCTCAGTCACTGCTTGGGAAGAGGAGAGGGGACTTCCCTTGGCTGTGAAAGGAGCTCACAGCACTGGGATTTGAGTGAGCTGCACTGGTGTGCTTTTAGTCCTTGGGCTTTACTGATTTTCATGTTTATGTGTCCCTGGCCTGGGGACATCAGTGTCTCTGCAGAAAGACAGTTCCCTGTTCCCAGCTGTCCCAACTGCATACACATAGCAAGGACAGAGAGGGGCACAGCAGTCCTAAAGGGATGGAGTGATTTTGGGGTTTTTGCAGGTCCCATTGTTTTTTCTGGCATGAACTAGAGCACTTGAAGGCAGACCTAAGATGTTTCCCCATGTCTGCAATGGACCCTGCACTGCACTGCATTTCAGCATGGTCCATTTCCAGGGTCCTTGGGCTGTGAGTCGTGAGCGGGAAGGAATATACAAAATAGGTTGTTCTTGTCTCTCCTGCCCCCTTTCTACAGCCTCTGAGAGTGGCCAGGACAGCCTACGGGAGGACAAATGCAAGCAGGAGTGAAGCCCTGCCCCAAAAGTGATTGAGAGATCTGTTAAATAAACTGATTGATAAAGGTGACCAGGAAGTCTAATGCATTAAGTCCTACAGAAGGGATCATCCTTGGAACTAGACACCTTCAGTTACGATGTGCAAGACCACAGACCTCAAGCAAATACTCCATGAGACACCAGGAATTCACTAGTATGAATGAAAGCTGCTCCACCAAATCCTGCAATCCACTGCACAGCAAATTGCTGCAGGACTGAACCTCAAAGGGCTCCATGGAGGCTCATCATGTCCCACCAAGGCCTGGCAGCCTCCTCCAGCAGGCATCATTGTGTAGGTGCCCTAACTCATTCTCTCAGGTGTACCTGCTGGACTGAAAAAGATTTAGGAACCCACAATGATGCCCCAAAACTGCACAGATGTCAAAAGGCACAAGCATATGGCACAAGCAGCCCTTCTCCTTGCTGTCCAAATCTAAGAGAGGATGCAACAGAGGGCAGCGAGTTTTACTGCATGACCATTAGTTGCTGTAAAATTCCTTGTGGAGACATGAGATCTATTATATTCATCACAAATTTGCTAAGTAAGGTTAATACCCTGGCATTGACCCTGCCTTGTGTGCCCTTAATGACAGCATTATGCTTTGTCCTGCTAAGATTTTACAGCAGAAGAGATAACACATGGTCGATAACCCATTATAAACAGGTACTTCTCTTCCCCCCTTGCCCACAGCTCCCAACCCACAGTAGCAGGGGAGATAATGCTTCAGCCAGAGAATTTGGTTCCAATGTCAGCCTGGAACCAGCGTATGCCCAAAGAAAAAGAGACTGATCAGGCATTGTGGTCTTTATCCTGGCAGTTGAATAGCTTGCATGAATATCAACATTATCATAAATCATTCAATTGCTGAAAGTCATCCTAACATCAGAAGGAGCTGAATAGCAACCATTTCTCAGTCCTTATGCACATCCACTTACAGCAGCTGAGCTGTGGGTGTATATAGACCTATTTTTCAGCTAGCATGATAATCAAGTCATTCCTCATTTAAGAGTGAGTTCATTTGCCTTATATTAGTCCTAAATAAGAATACCAGAAATTGTCACGTAATCGCCAACTCAAACTAAGATTGAACGGAAGCCACTGAACTCCTTTATTCCTTAAAACACATATAAAATCCTCAGCAAGATTCTTATCTCGGTGTGAATCGAAACATACTGAATTAAATTTAAAAGCCACCGTTTCAGACTGGTGTTTCTCAGCAGACCCAGTGTAGCCATAAAAATCAGAATCTGTCCTTAATATCTCTGCACACTGGCACTGTGCAGAACTAGCTCCAGACTATTTATAGCTCACACTATATATACACACTGCAGCTTCCAAAGGAATATTTTATCTTTTGGGAGGACAATGCTTTCAGTAATGCAAAAAGCCAAAGTTCTGCTTTAAAAAAAAAAAAATCTCTGCTCAAACCCTTAACCTGGAAGAGTGGCCCTGCACTGCCAATCAGATAATGAGCTTAATTCTTACATCACACTTTATTTGTAGCTCACTGTGTAGTTAATGTTTGCAGCTTATCTAACAGGAGAAATGTGAAACCAGAGTTTTAGAACAATAGAAACAAGGCTGTCACCAGCAGGCTGCCAATGAATCATGTCCCTGCAGTCAAGTTCTCCCAGAAGGTCATTTGTAACAGAAATACATCCCTGCCTGAACTGGCAAAATGCTGAAAAGTGTTTCTTGGTTTTATCCTAATAAAACATTGAGCAGATCAATTACCAGAACGACTTCACCTGGTAGTATTTTTAAGTTCTGTTGACTGCAAGACTTAATAGTAAAGGTTACCAGGTGAGCAGGCCTGTTTGCTTCTGTGTCTGGGATTCTAGAGGCAGTTTTACCTTCAATCTAAATTCAAGGTACCAAAAAACCCTCTATAAACCTTAAGTAAAGTGATTTACTGTTCTCTTTCACATTTTCAAAATCAGAAAAAAAGTTATTTTAAACACTAAATAACTTTCTTCCATACCATTCAGAAGAGAAGCTCTGGAATCATGGAAAGCCAGCGAGCTCTGCAAGAATGATTTGCCAAGAGACAGAAAGCAACACTGAGGCATTCTCTCTCGTGTTCAAAGAGAGATGCGTAAAAAGGACAAGGAAGTACCCAAAAAAAAAAAGTGCCCAAACCTGAGTCATAAGAGCTGGTTTTGCTCATACAGAATTATTTTAAAGTAACTGCAGCTTAAAAAAGAAATATCTTTTCTGCTGCATTTGCAAAAGATTTTTTGCAAGAGGGAAAACAGATGATGGGGGGAGCTGTTCTTTTAAGAAGAATGTCATTGGCACAAACAGCTGGCACTTGGTGACGTGTTATTTATATGTGCAGTTGCTCGTGTTTTTTAACAGATAGGAGAGCAATATCTCTTTTGCAATTCAGGTGAGGAACACGAGCAGCTCTGCAGCGCCATTGGCCTCTGGGCCACATTTCTTATCATATCAGAAACATCTGTCACGGTGCAAATGAGTTCAATATAAAAGTGCACCAAATACACAGTTTCAGGTTGAGACAGCATTCTACAAGGAAACCAGAAGAGCAACCTCCCCCTGCAAATGCTGGGATGGTCTGTCCCAGATCCACCAGTTGGGATGAGAGCAAGGACTGGGAGGGGGAAGGGGGGAAAAAAGGAGAGAGACCTTGTAAGTGTCATGATAATAAATTATCCCTTCTCTAGGAGCCAACTGTGCTGGAGAACAGGCTCGCTCGCTCGCGAGGGTCTGGCGGTTCACACTGCAAACTGAGTATCACATCATTAACAGACCCGACTGAGTCCCAGCCCTTGTGGCCCAGGGGACTTTACTCAAGAAAATAGTGATGGGCTGGGTAGGAAGGATGCATGGACAGGTGGCCAGCATGGGGGTTAGCACCAGAAGTGCACTTGCAGGGGCTCTGCTCACAGAGATGGAAATGAATCCGTTTTAAGGGCAGCTGAGGATGAGATGGTAGGAGCTTCCACTTCCAGGGAAGGCAAGGTGTGCCTCTAGTCCATGCTGAGGGGAAAACCAGAGCAGGTTGGGAACAACTCACACACTCATGTTCACCCCTGCAGTAATGCTGCACAAATATAGAACCCAACAATTCATAACACAGACCATGTTTTGCCCTGGTGTTGTTCACCAGGGCTGGGTTTAGAACCCCTGTGACTACAAGGGCATTTTTGTACTCCTCTTTAGCAGGAACAAAGATAACCCAAGCTGGCTTCAAAGTTCCTCATGCCTAGAAATGCCTCTGTAGCTCTGGAAGCAGCAGCCGGATTGAGATCCCCATCTGTGTCGCACTGAGCAACTGCTTCCTGCCTTGCCTTTGGGCTTTTATTAAAAACATAGGAGAAAAATGACTGTGTCTTTAGCCCTTGCTGAGAAACCCCTCTGAACTTCAGCTGATGCACAGGGGAAAACTATGGACAGACTCTGAACTGGGTTAGTGCTCCTTTAGCCTGTGCACAGCCGCATGCTGCCTTTTCTGTCCCATCAAAGACCCCCTTGGTGAGCCTTTATGGCTGCTCTACGTCCAATTGTGGGCAAAATGTGAAACATCCTCCTTTTTCCCCCAAGGAGTACTTAAACCAGGCATGCAGCTTAAGAAAAATAGATGAAAATACCTATTTTAGCTTTGCTTCTAATCGGAAAACATATATTCTTAAATATGCACATATCAGCAGAAACAGCAGGTAAGGGCTTCCACTCTAAAACAAACAGAAACATGCACTTTGAGCCCTCATATGAAATGGCAGTAAAGGCCCAACCCAATAATTATTTTCCTTGATTTTCAGCCAGACGAGGCACAAGACAAATAAGTCATCAAGGACAAATAAAAGGAGGTTCATTCATCGCATTCAAGGGCTGGAATCTTTAATGGTCACCAAATGAACTAAGATAACTAAGTAACCATTGTAAATATTAATCTTTAAAGGAAAACAATACTCCCAACGACAGGAAGCCTGATAAGACATTGGATGTGGCCATCAGTGTTATGGAGTCTCTCTAATTTCCTTAGTTTTTTCTTATGCCTGTAGAGGGATCAGGAAGGGGACCATATGGTATCTCTCAAAGGAAGTAAATTAACATTATTAATAGCTAATGTGGGAGAGGTGAAACAGTGATTGTTCGTTGTGGTTGTTATTGTGCTTTTGTTGGGGGGAAGCCTGCCTGCTAGTAAGCTTAAGCACTCAAGCCAAATTCAAAATCTTGTATTTATAAACAGAGATCTGATAACAGTTGCCTAAGCATCCATGATGCTTTGCCAGCGCACGCACATGGAGCTGATCCGAAGGGCCTTTGTCCTGGGGTTTGACCCAGGAGTGAGCTCACACAGAGGAGAGCTTGTGCTGTGCTCCCTGTCCCCAAGTGACGCCGCACACGTGGACCCTCACCTTCTCCTTGGCGCTGGTTTAGTTTGAAGTCCTAAGTCCTAGTCCTTCAAGGACAATGATGGGTAGATCTGCACTGCTGAGGGACACAGCCTGTCCTCTGGCATCCCCTGGGGCAGTGGACCAAGGGCCACAGAGGAGCTGGCTCTGGCAGGCTGAGGACATCCCATGGGATGCCTGCTTTGCAGCCCATGGTGCTGGCACCGCTGATTTCCGAGGGCTGCTCAGCAGCAGGGTGGTGTGGAAGTGGCAGAATTATTTTATGGGCAGCAGTGATAACAAAGTGCTGTATTAGGACTGATTGAGTTGGTGACTTGGATGGGTATATCAGAGTCCTGTGAGCCCTTGCACTTTCCCTGCACTAAGAGAAGGATTTACCTTTCTTAGGCCTCTGCTTTTATCTCTCAAATACTTAGAAGGTGGTATTTATTCACTGTAAATAATACTGACACTTAAGTTATAAGTTGTGGTTACTTAAAAGGGTGACACCCTGATCCCAACCTCAGCTCTGTTTGTCCCAGAGCACCTGAAAGTATAAAATGCATTTCTCATTTTTTCAAGAGTTACTATGCTTTCTGCTTTCTTCCCAACCATGAAAACCTGACCTGGCCTTGCATTAGTGGGCTTTATGACATCTTTCATGTTGAGAGAATTTGCAAAATAAATTTGACAGGTTAAACCTAGAGGAGTTAATTATGATTACCCAGTGAGCTCAGTAGATATAAGAAAAATTTAGGTAAATTGTTCAATAAAATCTTCAGAAAGAAAATAGTGGAATTTCAAATAATTAACTCACTGGACCCTTAATAAAATTTGAGTAGCCTAGTAAGAAAACCTCAAGCTTCAGGGCACATGGTGATTATTTTGTAGAGATAAAGGAATTCCCTCTGTCTTTAAAAGCTTATACTTCAACTGCACGTTGTCAGCTGGATTGTCATTTCTAGGCCTGAAGAGAACAACTTGAATATTTTAAGACTATGCAGACATCAGTTGAACTTAGGTGCAACTGCTCTGTAAGGAAACCTCTTCCCTACCAGAGAACCCTATTTGCAGAGAGAAGTGGGTAAATTCTGATTAAGTTTGTGTCTTGCATCTGGTCTAAAATACCTCTTCCTGGGTGATGATAGGATATTTTATTTCTTAAGAAACTCATCACATTGACCAATAAGTTCATGAAAGGCTGAAGAGATGTGCATTGTTTCCTAGCTCTATGGAGTCATATGACATGGATAAATTGTTCTCTGTGCTGAAGCCTGGGTGGTTTATAATGTTGTGAAGTTTTCCACACTGCAAATTTTAGGGCCCTTTCGTAGTTCAAGTTACGTAAACTTATAATAAACTGTTGTCCCTTGGCTCTGCAGAATGGGACTTTCTGCTCCATCAGGGCAGGGTTGATTTCCAGACAAGAAAGGGAGGGTGCTTTTCATGAAGGTTTAGGAGACAATATTTGCATAACATCCACATAAATATGAGAAGACAGATGTTTTGCCAGGACAGTTCTACAACCAGGTAAAACACTAACTCAAAGAAATTAAATGTTTCAAGCCAAACTCTCTAGTGATTGAAATACCTTTCAAGATAACAAATCTGCCTGTCTTCATAATCTTAATTACCAATATGATGCCATCACCCTGATAATTGCAGCTCATTAGACTGTGGTCACACATTTGCTTCTCACTGCCTGTCCCCCACCTTCCATCCACGTCAGGCACCAAGTGTGGTTTGGCGGTGGCAGACGAAAACAATTCTACTCTAAAACCACCACAACCTCAAAAAGCAGAGCAAGTTACAGTGCCCTTCCAGGGAATTGTAGTACCAAGTCCGAAGGTTTAGAGATCTCGAGAGGCCCTGTCTTACCCCAATATCAGTGGGGTCTTGGAGTTCACGTGTCTGTGGCAGCTGGAGAGCACGATCAGCACTGGGCCAAGCAAAGGTCACAGGCACACGGTTAACCCCTGCACAAAGCTATTGCTCTCTTGCAACCCATTCTCTATCCTTATCATGTAATTAATCACACTTTGTGAGAGCTTCAGGAAGGAGGGAGGTGTCTGGGGTGGCTGCGATTACTCAGCTGCAACTTGGGCTCTCCACCCATGCAAGGGAGAATTGGAGAAATCCAGGACTGCCTCCCTCCCCACCCATGGCTGGACCTTGGGCCAGGGCACAGAATCCATCCCTCTTCCCCGTGACACACGAGAGCGAAGGGCAGACTTGGCTCCTGCCCCGTTCTTGACCGGAGCAGCAGCACCTGGAGCAAGACATCAGGTGACGGTAACAGGTTATTTGTGGTACAGCTCAGCAACTTGATTACTAATCTCTGGAAAGAAGGGGGAAGCAGAGGAAGGATTTTAACCCCGCAGTGCCTCTCATTCAGCTGGCACAGGCACACAGTGCCTCCCAGGGCCACCCCAGGGAACTGTGCCTCCAGGGCACTCTGCTCCCCAAGCCAGGGCATGTCTGACTGCCACAGGAGAATTTATAGGACAAATATTGAGGATAATTAAGGATAATCTCTGCTTTAGGTGTCTTACAAAGAAGGTCAGGTAGTCTCTTTCCTTGTCAGATGTGATGAAGTCAGGCAGCTCCCACTAAGAAGAGGTACTTGTTTCTCAGAATGAGTAATAATAAAAACCCCTACCTAGATCCTAAAGGTTTCCTAGATTTAATCTTCTCAAAACTCAGACAAGATCATTACAGTGAATTCTGTCTTTAAAGAGCCATAAGAGTGAACTACATTACCAGCTTTCCTTAGTCTTCTCATGCTAGCAAATACAGAGAGGTGCCATAATATTAATGTCCCGAACTCAGACAACAACATCCTTTCAAACAACTTGGCAGGTCAAGGTAGATTAGATAGTCACATGAAAGCGAAGGAGGAATCTGCCCCAGCAACTTCTGCTATTTTTTCTGTGGTTAATCTGATGATTTCATAATATTTGGTCATAAGATGTTGTTTTTGATATCCAGTCATTATCATGACAGGTTTCTTCCTAAATAGCCTTCGGGTAGCAGACATTTGCATTGCTGGCAAAGCTGCAAAGTTGGGACTAACCAGCTCCTGCTCTTGAAAGATCCCACTATTCCCCAGCTGAGGGGACTTGAGAGGGCATGTGTTGCATGATCCCTTCTGCTTATAGATGTGACAACTGAAACAGGAGGTGATCTGAGTAAAAGGCATGTTCCAGCCTCTGTTCCACAATCCGCAGGTACCAAAAAGCCCAGTTAGCAAAAATCAGAGCAACAGCAGCTCCCCACACCTGTGGGGGAGGAATATCCCCTGGAAATATCTGTCTTATTCCACCATGGGCAGGATGCTGAGGGCAAAGGACCAGCAGCCCGAGGAGGCCAATGGGCCTGTGTTGCAGCCAAGGCTGTGCCCATGCAGGAGGAAAGTTCAGTGATTGCTTTGGAAAGGCTGTTTCAAAACATTGGAAAAACATGTGGCATCATACCCACTGAGAGACTGAGCCATTTGCAGCACTCCTGACACTGCAATCCCCTTTTTCATGCCTTCATGTGTCTGGCTCTTTGTTTACATCCAGGCACATTTCTGCAGCACGTGAGCAGCTTCAGCAACATTTTTAACATATCAGCATATAAATATATTTTAATTAAGCTTATGTGATTGAGAGCAGCATTTGATGCTCAAGGCTGCATATGATAATTGAGCTTTTACAAATTACCATGCCCACGTAATTACGAAAATAAGAATTAAAACAGGTCTTGCTGTCCAGGTAACTGCAGTTCTACATACTCTACCACATTAAATAAATGCATGTTATTTTATGTCTGTTCTGCTCAGTGCTTTCGAGATCCCTTGAAAGGTCAAAGATAAACATGAGTCCCCTGAAATGACTTGTCTACAGTAGATCAAAGAATAGGCAAGGGGAAAGCCCTTGCAGTGTTAGGTCAGTCAAACTGTCCATGGCTGGAAGAAACTTCTCTCTAAAGCAGGTTCACCCCCACTTACCCTCCTCATGTGTCGCTTCACACCTCAGGCAGACTCACCTTAGTTCCCTCATGTTATGTTTTCATTAAGTCCCAGGCAGTTTTGTAAATCCATGTGCCAATACAAGCATCAAGGCCAGGGCTGGTCCCCCCTGGTTCCTGCCACCTTCCCCCATGGCCTCACCCTGCTTCTGTCTGGGAGAGACACAACTGGGCAGAAGTGGCATCCAGCTCTAAACTCCGACACCTGGGCAAGGGAAGGAGGAAGGAGCCTCTGGCTCTGTCAGCTCTGGAGAAGTCAGGCGAAGGGATGGATGGAGTCTGTAACACACACAGGGAACACAAACCAAGGAGCTGAGGGAGGAGCTCACTGCTGCACGGGATGCAGCAGCCAGGACACACCACAGAAAGTGGAGAGAGCAGTGTCACTGTTTATGATGACACAAACTGTCTCTGCTTTCTGGGCTTACTTTATATATATATATATACATACATACATACACACCCACAAGTCAGGCAGCTTTCCTCAGCTCTAGCTCCGTTCACCTCGTCACCCACAACCAAGTCCTGGGAAAAGGCAGGGGGTGAGTTCACAAGGATGTTCCCAGCAAAGAGCAGCATCCCATCCCACAATTAAAACCCAAGCAACAAAGCTGGCTTGCTGCATGCTGGTCTCCAGGTTTGGGGCCTTTGTTTTGGAGGAGTTCCCTGGAACAGGAGATGGTCCATAATTCTAGCCAAGAGTTCCAATCAAAGCCTCACCAGCATCACATCAAAAGCCTCATCTCATCACAATTCATCTCATATTTTGCTGGCTCCCAACAGAGTGCAATCACAGGGCAGAGGGCTAGCATTATTTTAAACTCTAGGACACTGTTCTGAAGCTTGCCAAATTTACACTCCAGGTTTTTAATTCAACTTGATGAGCACGGAGTCTCCATGCCAACTGTGCCTCATGGAATAGAAGCTTGTGTTCAACACAGGCTGCTGTGCCGGACTCACCTCCATTCTGTATCTCCCATGTACCAACTACATGACCACAACTTAAACCTGCAAGCAAAAAGGAAGAGAAAGACAAACTCCATCACCCTGTCCCCCTTTGAGGAGCCCAATTCAGGTCTGTTTATAAGGAATTCTGTACTCAGGCAGTAAAAGGCACTTGAGCTGGAGAGCAACAAAAAGGTTAATTTCCTTTTAAAAAGCACTGCTACTCAAGGGCTTCTGACTTGCAGTTAATACTATTGATTAGCCAGTAATAGGCATAGGTCCCCTAGCACATATAGAGACCTTCCAACTCCTAGACGTTAAAAGAGATACCTATAAAAATCTAGATACCATCATATTACTTTAGAGATTGGAAAGCACAGGCTTGAGAAAATTATCATATAAATTATCCAGAACACCACAAAACCAGAGCCAGAATCACACCTACAGCTCTCCATTCTCTAATGTCCAACTGTTAGCATATTTTTCAGTCTGGATCTGCTGAAGGCTTATGTTGTGAAAAGAATCTAAACACTTTTTATCACTTTTGACTTACAAACTAAGAGATCACATTTGTCAGATGTAAAACTTGAAGTAATACATGCATATTTAAAGTTTTCTCAAAGCAGAATGGAAATATTTTAGTCTGAAATTGTAAGGATGGGGTGGGCTTACTGTAAGAAAGTACTTTTTATTCAATGTAAGGACACATTCAACTTGACAATGGATCCTTCAAGTTTGACTTTTGATCCTCATCCCATGCCCATCATGAACATTTGTTTTTATTGTGTCTCTTCCTTACAGGGCACTAGAGATTGCTAATAACAGAGTTCCAGTCACAAAGCACACTTGTACAGATAAGTCCAGTAGCTAAGCTGCTGACTGCATTTCCTGAAGTCCTTAGAAAACACCAGCCTATAATTAACTTCAAATACCAGCCAAGAAGAATAGTTCACTCTGTAATACTCTCATGTATTTACACCAATGATACCTTCCCAGAGTGTCTGGGACAGTGCAGGATGTACAGTAGCCTAGAAATGGGTTGGGTGCAATGCATCTGCAGGGCAGAAGTGTGTTCTCACCACAGGTGTCTTAAGCACAAAGCTGCATCAGGCTTGGTGCTTTTTGAAGACTCTCTCAGCACCATCACATTTGAAATTTTGGGTTGGAGCCGTGCTTATTCATCCGTAATGACAAAGTCAGACTGATCTCTGTTATTCTATCCTGAGCCCAGCTTAACTTCATTAACTATCAGAACAGGGTCATGCTCTGTTAAGTTTGTACTTTCACAGTAACTTTGAATCATCCTCGCTGTCAATGCACTGACATTTATGGTCTTCTACTATCATCCCTTTATTTATGTTCAAAGTTCATTCACTGCCTTCTTCCATTAGGGCTCTGTAACACATTCTCTACCCTAATACCTCTTGTTACCTTTTTCTTACTTGACCCATCAGAAGTTTCTATCTGTCACCAAAGAGGTAGTTTCCATGGAAACTCGGAAGAACAGGCTAAGTTAATGAGGCATAAAATGAAGACAGTGTCCTCAAGCTCACCCATTTTGAAAATCTAGGTCAGCAATGTTTGCTTAAAACATTCCACTCTTCTAAAACCATGTTCACTTGACTGTTAAGGATGTAATAAAAAGACAAGCTCTAGTATATCCCAAACTTAGCATGTTTAATATAATACTGGATATTCATGTGAATAAACTATTTTCACAATTTCTCCCAGCTTGTTTTCCCTTTCAGTTTCCTTGGATAACCCACAGGCATTTAGTTTTATCATCCAGTTACTTATCTTCACCAAACATTTACTCTGGCCATCATAATCTGACTTTCAGGTAGTGTTCAAGCAACCTGCTATGATCTCACTGAGGGCAGGAGGTATTGGCTGTGTCATCCCTTTTAATCTCATTTAGAGGATCGACAGGAATGAAAGAACTGTCTACATGAAAGCCCAATTCAATCTCAACCTGCACAACACACAGACAGAAGCCCAGGAATGAAACCAGTGCTGAAATTCTGAATTAGAGTTTCCTTACAGTTGATGTTGTCTGATTTCAGCCACCAACTCCAAGTACCAAATGCTGATGTGTTGGAATGCAATGGATTGTGCTCCAGTAAATGATTTATTGCATTCAAGGGGTTTCCTTAGTGAGAATCACAGCTTCTCTCAGGAGAAGAAACAGCCATACCAAGTGTTAGTGCTAAAATATGCTGTCAAGTACAGAAGGTTATGGAAGGCTGCCTCAAAAAAGCTGCTGTGGAGGGAAATAACACTGATGATTTGCTCATTATTTCCTTTACTAATTGAAAGCAGATGTAATCAGCAGCAGTCACCTTTTGAGATCACCTTTTGAGATGCACCTATATCACAAAGATATCAATGTTTTTGGACATGTCTCAATTTGATATGAATTCTCCATTACTTATCCCTAATTTATACTGACTGAGGGCCTTCAGTGCTTTGGGTAACTGAGTGATGAACTGTTCCTGTTAAAAGGTAAAGTCCTGTGGAACACAGGACTTTGTTTTTTCTGTCCATAGTGGATGGTGATGGGATTTCAGCTGCTGATGACAAGCAAGAAACAAAGGTTAAGAAAATACCTATAACCTCATGACTTCCTGAGAAAACAAGGTGCACATGATGACAGCTTACAAAAGCAATCTGCTGTCCTAGTAAAAATCTAATGCAATCCACCCTACGTTCCTTTTGTTATCAAATATCAAATCTGAAGTAAATCAGGCATTTTTCTTGCCAATTCCCTTTTCCCTACCTAAACCCCTACGTAATGTGTTGATTTAGAAACGATGTACAGCCAGGACAGTTTGAACAATTTATCTGAAGCAGAACAGCAGTCCCCAAAAACACTCTGGTGTAATCCAATTACACTAATTAAAATAATTATTTCCACTTAGTTTGCTACTGAACTGCTTGCCTGGCACATCTAGAGTCAGTGCATACAAAGGTCAGGTGCAGCCTCTCCAAACTCTGGGGAGGACATAAAAAAGTAGTGCAGCAGGATGCAAGTCTCTAGATGTTGTTTGTGGTTTGGTTTTGCTCAGATATGTCAGTTAGCATCAGGCAGGTGGAGAGCCTCCAACTTGTTTCATCTTGTCTACACACATCATGCTTTCCCCCATCAGCTCTTACTCCACTCCTCTGCTCTGCTGCAAAGTGAATTCCAAGGCTGGAAAGTTTTCTCCAATGGTAAGTTTTGAAAGAAGATGTGCTAAAAACTTAAAATGTTTCTGCAAATGGGTACCTTGTGGCGCTGGTTCTAGAATAAGAATCATAAGGTAGACAGATTGCCCTCTAAATTTGCAATTGAAGCGTCTGCTACTGTGCCTATATCTTTTGCAGAATTTCTGGAGGAAAAAGAAATCCATTTTAGAAAAGAAACAAATAGAGACATAACTGTCAAACTTACTTTCTATTTTTTTTCAGTGAGCCTAAAGGAAAGTTTCCTTCAACTCACTCTATGTTGTCAGTATAGCTTTGTCTCCAGCACTTTACAATTTTCCAGCATGCCTGTCTGCTGCCAAATCCTTCCCTTGACACAACCACAGAACAAAAAATCCTTTGCTTCCCTCATTTGAACCTCCAACAAGCCACAGTGGCTTTCTTAACTGCAGCCTTCTATGAAGAAGCACAGAAAGTAGTCCTCAGTCATGCCCACTGAACAACCATACCGAAGAGCCTGACTTCATTTTTCCATATCAACACAGTAGACCTCTGATATTACCTTGAATAATGCCTCTAATGGCTGCCTCAGCAAGCCCCTGGGTCTCTCAAAGTGCCCCCATTCCTCTCCTCCACATGAGACAGCAAACCATCCTTCCCCTCTGCTAACCCAGGACCAGGGCATTGCTGCCTCACCATCTGCATTTGGCCAGAACAGACACAAAAAGCCCCACAGAGATTTGGAGCTCCCACACCAGCAGTAACTTTGGTACAACAGATGCTGCTGTAAAGGAACCTGATAGCTACAAAAACTGGGACATGACCTCATGTTGTCACTCACTATCTGATCTCCATCAAAAGGACAAGGCCACAATGTGCATACTGTCAGTATTTCCCTGTGCCTT
Organism: Acanthiza pusilla; assembly: GCA_036630365.1. Classification (NCBI taxonomy): domain Eukaryota; kingdom Metazoa; phylum Chordata; class Aves; order Passeriformes; family Acanthizidae; genus Acanthiza; species Acanthiza pusilla. The sequence goes on from JAXCHO010000001.1 coordinate 9,999,021, forward strand.
GGACTTTTGTATTCTGCGGACATCAGAGCCTTTTTGCCGCAGTTGTGATATAACCTCGTATGCCTCCTGATGAGTACAGTGAGTGTTATCTCTCAGGGTGTCTTCATTCACAAAATGCATGCACAAACTTCCAGGTGAAACCAGGTGAGCTTGGCTTAGCCTTTGTTTTAATTCTGGGGTGAAGTTAAAGAACTTACAAGCAAAACAAAGCAATAGAGTTATCAGTCAGCTCTCAGATTATGACAACGATGGGGAGAAAAACATTAGCCTGTTCAGTAGATCAATGGATCCATTGATCTATCTGGGGAGAACATAAATAATGGAACACATACCAAGTGCATGTGGATTGAAGGGACAGAGCAATCCATCTCCAAATGGCACCTGCTGATTTGTTGAACATATAAAATATGCCCTTGCAATCTATTGATTGTCATGGAATTGGACCAAAGCACTGATCTCTTAGCACTGATCACTTAGTCTGGTCAGGACCCGAAAGGCCAAAATATATGACAAATCCCAGCAAGGAATATTCTAGGTTCCATCTCCTCTGTTGTTCTCATTCACAGGGTTTTTGGTACATTCATTTATATTTCTGCAGAACCTCTGAGTTATCTTTAATCGAGACTTATGCTTTGATGACAAACTGCACTCCATCATTCAGATGTCCTACTTCTATCCCAGGAATGCAGGTAGGTTAGAGTTTGCCTTATCCCAGGAAGATTGTGAGATGTTAATCCATTCTCTTGTTACATCTTGGCTGGGCTACTCACACTCTTTGCTGACAGCTTTAACAAGCAGGGCCATGAATTTATCACAACTTTATTCAAATTCATCTGCAAAATATGCCACCTGAGACTAAACATTCATATATCATTTTGCCTGACTTTAGAACCCATCAACACTCTCCCCAGGAAAGTGGTGTATTGTAATTTAACAATTTCTCTGTTAAAGCTTATTGCCATTCGCTGATCCTCTGCAATGGCAAACATCGCTCCAGGCTCATCCTTTCCCTTTGCTCTTGGTGGACTGATTTAGTGATCTGAGTGAGGGCAGAGAGCATACTAATTAAATTCAGATATTGAATCTAAATCAGGAGGTGCTGCAAATGCCAGGGAAGGCAGGGAAAATATAATTCAAAACGAATTCATAGACCCTGGGACTAAATGGAAAAATCTGTCAGAATGCAGACAGAAACGTTTGGGAAAAAGGAAATAACATGAAAGATACTTTCACAGCAGAATCACTGCAAAATTTCGATGTTAAAGGGATTGTAGAAAGTAAATCAGATCAAAGCTTGAAGAAAAAAATGGCATTAATGAAAACAACATATGATTAGAGAAACAAAGTTTCCTTCATCAGAGGCAGGACACATTTCTATATTCAATTTACTCCCAGGATGCTACAGACCGTAACTGCATCCAAAACAGCCAAAGGGTAAGAGGAAAACCAAAAGTGATTTATAAGGATAGATCTTAAGGACTTTATGTGAGTGGCACAGCCAGATGGATGGGGAGGAGGAGAAAGGTTAGCAAGCGCCTGCTAAGAAAACTACCATGGAAGGCAGGAATTTGCAAAAGCTCAGGGGGCTCAGCTAAGAAAAAAATTAGAGTCAACCTTTGAAAAAAAAGAGGATCCAGTGTTATTGTCCAGAAAATGGTGAAGTCTAGAGAACTGTTCACCTAAAATACATTCCCCAGGGAAGTAAATCTGATGGCTGATGTAAGTTAGGAATGGGCTAAAGGGCAATAGAAAGAAAACATTATTGTATTTTTTGTGCATAAAATGGCTACGTTTTTAAGTATCAAAGGGTAAATCCTCAGCTGAACTAGATCACTGCAGCTTCACCAAAATCTCTGTCAGTTTACACCAGCCAAGGCCTGGCATACCTATCATAATTCACATGCTGGGTTGCAAACTGTAATTAACCCTGCCTCCACCCAGCAGAGCTCCTTGCCCTTTATATTTGTTACTCAATACATTCTTTAGGAAAACAGGGCTGAAAAGACCTTTTGGATTTTCCAATGCTGTCTATTGCTGTTGCAGTGAACCATAACCATTCCAGCTGACAAACTGTAAAATGACCTTGGTTGCTTGCTCCCACTGCTCTTTGTGAAAAAAAGACCCCTGTATAACTCACCAGAGGGTTAAAAAACATAACTTTACATCTGAAATAACCAAACCCATTTTAAAACTCGCCCTCTTTCTTAGTAATGCTCTTCTCTTACCCTGGTGTTTAACTCTCCACAGAGAAAGAAGGGTAAAGGCCTTCTCTAATTACAGCTGATAAATTAGAGGAAAAGTGACTTTTGATAGAGAACTAAAGATGTTACTATAGGGCATCTTTGGGGTCATTTCCATGGGTGATGCTTTGAACTTGACCATACTCACAGGGCCCAAAAGGACCATGATTGCCAGGACCGGTCATGACAATATTTTGTTTACTTTTTTCAGAAAGTCAACAGTAGTGAGTGGCCGCAGGTACCCAACTGAAGCCCTGATCCAGATGAAACCAGCATTAGTTCTGCCACTGGCCAGGATTCTGTTGTATCTGCACACCTCAGATTCTTGTGACATCTGCCATTGCTCCTCTGCACCAAATTTCCTCCCCATCCTACGTCCACACCAGCAAAGCGCTCTTGTCCCTCCCCATTCCAGCTGTCCCCCATACTTTCTGAAGGCAAAAATGAATGACCTTTCACCACTCCAGAACACCATCCTCTACATTCAGTGGTGCCTAACTTGCCCTAGGTCATCACCAATAGGTTTTTCACAGGGTTAATGATTTTGGGAAGCTCTGAAAAGCATTAGCACAGAGAGCAATGTAGAACTGAGGTCATGCCAGCGGGAATGGGAAGCCTCACGAGACTGGCCTGGCCACAGCTGTCCCAGAAAAAGGGCATTCACCCCATCCCAGATGAGGGGGGGAGGGGAGAAAAAAAATCAGGCCCTGGCTTATAAAAGGGAGTAGAATTTTAATTAGAAGAAATGCTGTACTTTATATGAAAAGAATTACATGGAGCAGTAATAACCATTATATACCAGGGCAGAAGTTCACTGAGGAGCAAATTCTCTCTTTGATGCTGCAGTCTGCAGTGAGCGAGGAAATAAAAAGGTCTATTCAAAACCATTTTCCCTGGCAGGTATCTTCAATGACCCAGTTTCAATGAGATTATCAAAACAGGTATTTCACAAGATACTAGAAATCAAACAGATTTATGGGCAGTGATAGTAACAGATCATTTGATACATGTGGAAAAGCAAACAAGCTTTCAAACAAACCCTTCAAGCTCCAAAGCAGAAGTCACTAACTTAGCACTAAGCAGAGGCAAGGGAGGCTTGAGCTTTTATTTATGCTTAGAAATCATAATTTTTGAAAGTTCTGTATTTGTTTTCTTTTGTAAGGCAACTTTCTGCTCTTCTCAAGTCCTAAGCAGCATCACACACTTTCCTTTGCCTGGGCTTCCCCTTTCCCCTGCCTTCTGAAAGGGCAAATCACCATGAAGAGCAGAGTTCAGGCTTTGCTGCTCCTGTCCAACAGCTGCAGACAGGGGAAGACAAACAGAAGAAGGTTTCTGTGTTACGAGATGTAGATTAGAGAGGAAACCCAGCATCCTTTATCAGGTCATGCAAGTTAAAGAGGAAGGAGCTGGCTCTCGATGCTTCACATGCTGCATGTCCATGAATATCTTGCAAATATTAACTAATCCTCATGAAAACCCAGAGAGAAGTTAATATAAACCATTTATATGTAGGCAAACAAACAGCAAGAGTGTCCAGACCCTGCCTGGGCGCTTTGTCAGCGACTCAGGAACTGGAGTAGGTCAGTCAAATATCTTCCAACTTTCTCTAGTCCATCTGGCTTCAGTGCCATCAGAAAATGTGATCAATATCATGTTAAAGGTCCAAGCATGGCCCAACCCTTTCAAGACAAGCTGGGACATAGAATTTCATGGAAATATGTGCTGGGATTATGTGATGAGAGCAGTTTTAAAGAGTTGGGAAGAGAAGCTAAGAGAAAGGCTGGCCATTTCAACTCAGCTTTGGAAATTTTGGGTTTTTTCCAGGTGTGACTCAGTAAAATTTGGGTATGTGGCATTTACATCCACACAGACATCAAAGGAATTCTCCATTTAGAGAATTCTCACCACTAAGACTGACAAGCTAAAAGGCATTTTCCCATGAAAGGCATGCCCTCCTTGTGTGTCTAATCCAGGAATTTAATACAGCACTTCAATAACTAAATTTACACCCTTATGTTCTGTCTCCTCGCTTTATTTAATTTCCTTGATTACTAAGGAATGAATTCCATTCCTTATTTAAGCTGGTGAGCACAGAGAAATGGCTTTTTTCTTCCTTTTTGATAGAAAAAGCTTTCATTGGCAACAAGAACCTGGCCAGTTTTATCCAATTTTCCTGCCTGAATTATGAGACGGAGAGAAAGCAGCAAGCAAAGAAGTTTAGCCTCTGATCCCACAAAATCCAGTCACTTTAGGCTGGGAATGAAGTGGGGCAGCTGTGATACTGGGGACAGTTTAGTGCAGTAGAACTAAACGAGTCCTCATCCAGCTGAGATGAAATAAAAAATTTGGTCTATACTTGAAAGCTCACAATTTAAATACTTTTAAAGAAGTTACCTTAGCGAGAGAAATGATTGCTCCAAGGAAGTGAGGCACATGTAGCAATTTGACATGGGGATGGAGTGCAGGAATCCCATGGTCTGTTCCCAGCCTTGCCACTGGCCTCCTGTGAAACTAGGAGGCAATCCTCAACAGCTTTTCCTTCACTTTATTCTTTATAGGATGTTACAGGACTTAAATGCAGCACTTCACAGAGGATATGTTCTTACAATTCATTATGAGGGCTGCAATGCACCAGCTTGTGCTTTGACATCATGGGCTGAATAGTGCCTGAATTGCTCCATGCCTTGGCTTTCCACTGGCATAAAGAGAATATTCACATGCTTTGAGATCTTGGATGGAAAAGAAATGCAACAACAAAAGTGCTACTCTTCTATTGAGAGGAAGAGACAGATAAATTCTATCCTTTTGCTTCCCTACTCTATTGGGATTGGCATGAAAACATAAAGATGACAGGCTGGGCCCCATTCTATTAAGATTTAAATTTAGCAAGGAACTGGAAAATTACTGGGAACCTTAAGTCTAACCTCTGCCTCAGAAGCAAATATGCATAATTCTTGTTCCATAGCTAAATTTGAGTGAATTACCAAATGTTGGACCAATAAAAGAACTGTCCAACACAAACCTTATCTGCCCGAGATGCACATATCTGCTTACAATATCCTTTGTTAGTTAAACAAAACAGAATCATTGTTGCTAAGAAGTTAATATTGTTTAAGATTCACTGGCTTACACACAGAACACTTTCCTGAGTTCCCCCAAGCACATTCCTTTTCTGTTCTCTTCATTTCTTCCCCCCTTTTCCTTCCCTTTTGTACCGACTTGGCTAAGGCTGACGTTTTCTTTAGGTGAACTGGCTCATAAGGTGATATGAACTTTGAGGCAGGCAAACATTTCAGCTGATACAGTGAAGGGTAAATAGCTGTTCAGATCAGAGCAAACAATTCATTTGAAGCAAAATATAACTGAAGTAATTCCCCAGGCATTGAACAGGAGCCTACTGCTCTACCTCCTACCAGCTCACGCTTTTCTTGCTTGTAGCCTTTTAAACCTGGGTTGCCCAAAATTCCTTCATCCAAACAGTGAGTTGTGGCAAAATAAAACCAGCCACAGTGTTCCAATCCCTTTGTGAATGAATAAAAACCCTTCAATGTTTTCTGTGATGCATTTCTTAATTTGATCATCATTTCTAGTGCTGGGACGGTTCATGACACAAACATCCACATGGAAATGAAAATAAAAAGGAGCACTTCATTACCAGAGCAATATCAGTCAAGATGCCAGATGTAAAACACTTCCCCGGCAGAAGGACATCACTCCACAGCAGCTGCTAATATCCCTCTGATGACAGCAAAGCTACACTTGGTATTGATCTGCTAAAATCATCCCATCCTCTCCCTGTGTTTCCCACGTCCTGCCTACCATCAAAAACACGTCTCTTTCAGGGTAATTTCACCTGCCCTGTAGGTGTTTGCCAACAGAGCTGTGCTCACCTGAGAGGTTACCATGCCACGGCTCTGACTGATGCCAAGTGCCCCAGCTGTGCAGAGCTGCCTGGTTTGTGAGCTCTGAGAGCCCTCCAGGGCCCTTGGGCACAGCCATCCTGCAGAGAGCTGTGCAGGGTAAACGAGGGCACAGCAAGCTCCCTGCCACGGTGAGCAGACATCCTGAGCATCTCCCCACGAGGCTGCAGCCTGCAGTGTGGGCAGGCAGAGATATGCTGGGGGGATGTAGGCGAGACATACTTACAAAACCCAAGAACATCTTCTCTGCTCTCACAGAAACGGCACTGATAAGAGCCACTTTTTGCAGCATGTGCTTCCCCATCAGAGGTTAGCACCTCAAACACTTGGCTTTCACTGGCTACCAGTTTCTCTAGCCCAGGGACTGATGAAAAACATTTTTGACAGTTTGAAAAATGGAGCCTTTCATTTTACACGCAAAACAGGCAGAGAACCGGAGGCAGCAGTGGAAGCTGCATGATCTGGAGATCAGTCTCAGGGTCTGCGTCAGACACTTAATGGGTTTCATTCCATGGGCTGGCAGTGAGAAACCCCTTGAGCCATGAGCAGCCCTTGTAAGCAGACCAACAGCAAACTCCTCTCCAGCAAGCACAAGGGAACTGAATCCAACTAACACTCGTGGCCCATGCACCAATTCACCCAGAATTTCTCCTGGCACCAAGTAGGCCTCATTATGAGGATAATGTTCAGATCTCAATGCGTGTCACAGCCAAGTGGGGACAGGTGAAATGAGCTGTCTCTGCACTGAATGCATTTGACACCACTTGCTAGCTCTTCAAGGCGGAGAGGTACAAGATATGCCCCAGCATCACAGAAATGACTGGCAGAACTAAAATATGATCATGAAATGTGTTGACTGAGTTTGTCTTGCAAAGAAACTTTAAAGTCTGGCTGTTAGGGGCTCCTGAAATACCATTTCCCAAAGGTTTAAGAAAACTACAGTGGAGAAATCAGTGAAGATGCATGGTTGCTCCATCCTGGGCAGAATTAGAATATTTCATCCCATGTCATCAACTACTAAAAGAAGAAAGCACATGGTGACTCATCAGGGCTGAGGTGGTAGTGATCTGTGGCTTCAGAGCGTGAGGGATTACTCTGCTTCACAGCTCTGTCCACTGGGAAATCACACATGGCTGTGACATACAGCACAGGCCGCTTGTAACACTTCCACATTACACTTCAAAAAACCCCCAAACTTCAGGGTATCTCACAAAGTCTCAATTCAAATGTGAATTTGAGAGCTGGATGGAAGAACATGTTCTTTTTCAGATCAAGGAAGATCACTCAATAAAATCAGATTAAATGAAATGTTAAGTGATGCCAAGATCAAAGAGTTTCTCATCTCAGAAATGCCTTCCTACTCTACAGTTAGATACAATCACAGCAGAACATAACTAAAGAGATTCAAAGCATCCATAAAAGAAAATGAAAGAAAGAAAGAAAAAAAAAGAATAAAGAACTGTGCCCTAGATCTAAATTGCAGGACTATTCCCTTCTGCCTTCAAAACACTGTATAATCTGTTTTCTGGATCAATTGGGGTATCCTTTTTACGCTGCAGAGCACGAACACTCTCTGGAGCCAGAGATAAACCTCCCACTTGCTGATCCAAAACAAAACTCTTTCACAGGGCAGCTTGCACAGCCCTAAGCACAGAGGATTACAGAAATACACATCATATGCACATACCTAAACACTTACATGGCCCACACCACCCCTCCCGGCAAGGAGCACAAAGGGACAGCAGGTGACATGTGACAAACAGGACTTGTCACATCACTGCTGCTCAGGGTGGAGGGAATGGCCAAGCAGGAGCAGGCAGGAGGCTTCTCACTCAGTCCAGGGCAGTATGTGCCTCCATGAACCCATCACAGACCAGACTGGGAGTCTTCCTGCACAAATCCCTCTCTTACTTCACCGGAATGCTCTCTCCTGCTCCCTCCTCCTCCTCTCAGAGGTCCTCTGAAAGCCTCTCTCAGGTTCACCTGCCCTGGACCCTTCCTTGCCCTAGTCCAGCCCCACAACAGCTCCTATAACTTTCCCTTTTCCTCCAGCTCAGTTACAAAAGCTACCACCTACCTGCTATTTTAGATTATACATAGCAACATGATGGGGAAAACAGAAACGGCGAGTTTGGGTTAATTTCCCTCCCTCCTCTCTTTGTTTGGTTTTCTGGAACTACTTCATCCCAAACATTTGTAAATAGTGCTTGGAGTTACATTCCAAGTTCCAGCAGTAAACATTAAACCATCTAATATATATATAGAAGGATGCCTGTTCTTCCAGTGTATCCAGGCAACCTTGCAATACAAAGTTAAAGCACAGCTATTTGTTCAAAAAGTGTTTTCACAGCTATTTCCTCTTCCCCACCCCCCCTTGACTTTTTCCACTAGGCACTACTTATATTTATCATCTGGAGATTCTGTTCCCTTTTTCCTTTTTAAAAACTTTATTACAGCTTGTTTTAAGAGCAGCAAAGCGTAGACATTTAGCTTATAATAAAGTTTGATTTAGTTTCTGACAAATGAAAGAAAAACAGCAAGTTTCACCAGAACACCTGAATAGAACTCCTTTGTTGCATGCTGTGGTAACTCTGGAAAGAAGATAATTTCCAAATACTAAAGAAATCAGAATGCTGTAAGGAAGGAAGAAAACCACATTTACACAAACACTAAAGCAAGCTGAAAATGAGGTTTACTATATCCCACCTAACACTAGTTGAAGGTTTCAGAATAAAACAAGTTTCCTCAGAGAGCAAAGGTCAGGCTGAACTAAACTGTTTCTAAAGAAAGGATATAATTTTTAATTAATTCTTCCAATTGAGAGCTCTTTGGAGTAAAAAGCCAGCATCTCAATAGGAAGTGTTTTTCATTTCAAAATGTCAGTTCAAAATGAAAAGTGTTACTTTGACATATCAGACACCTTTATTTTGGTAGGCAATGTTGACATTTTATGTTGTTTCTTATTTGAAAAACTCTTCAGAATACTTTTCTACTATATGGCTTAAAATTTTAACTTTTGCGTCCTATTCTGATGAGAAACAATTTTTCCTGCTTATTAAAATTTTTTTCTGGGCTCAAAAGTCTTTTTTCAATGCCATTATTTTCTCATGAAGTGCTACAGCACATAGTTGACATTTTTTTATCAGAGTAACAGTCAATTAAATACTGCACATTCTGGTAAAAAAAATGAAAACATTTATTGTTTTCAGCCTTTAGGGTGAATGGAGAAGAAGAATAAAGAAAATTCTCTGAAGATGCAACCATGTACTTTGGCAATAGCATTCTCATGGCCTGTTTTGCATAGCTGCCTTCACATGCCCACCAAACTAAACAGTGTCTGACACCAAAGTTATGAAATCAACTCTTACTTCCTTTACAGAAGCAAACTCCACTTCCTAAATGATAATTTTTGCCTTAACAGGATCTGCAGATCTGGGGTCATGTAGATGAGGTAGGAAAAGGAGCCTGACACAAGGAAGAGCTGGAAATTAATGCACTCCATCTCTAAGTGCAGAGCAGCTAACACACCTCAAGCATTCAGAATGAACTTCCATTGCCTTTTCCAGGCAACTCAGCTTCCAGCAAAGCACCTTTTCCAAAGTGCTTTGTTCCTCAATTTACCAAAAAGGAAGCAATGGGCACGAGGGCAGATGCTGATTTAGTAAGCACAGACTCCTATTGGGCAAGTGGCTTTTCCTGAAGCTGTTTATGCTGAGAGATGACTTTGAGAAGCTGAGGTCAGCAAGGGAATATAGTTTATTATTTGGCCTCAGAGTTACTGTGTAATTTGTCTTCCAAGTCTTGGTGTTCAGAGGAAACTTCAGTCACAGTTTTTCCTCACCTCAGTGCCAAATCTTGTTTTTTTTCTTGAGCAGGTGAAGCTCTTGGATGTTTACTGACTGCTTGATCCCGTAGGGTGATGTCTAAGAACAAAGGCAGTAGGTAAGGCCCACCACAAATTTATTCTCATTTTAAAGAATTCCTTAATTCCAGCAGCTTCTCTAAAAGATAGGCTGATTCCACTAAAATTCATGGGACTGGTGAAACAAAACTCTTGGTTAATGATTTTCACTTGCCAGTGGCACCCCATAAAATTTAACCCCTTGGTCTTTGATGCTGCATTTTAACTCTCTCTCCCAATGGTAACACAAGGAGGACATCAATAATTTGATGAGTTCAGTTGTAAAGTATCTGAACAAATAAAGTACCTGGCAAATAAAACAGCTAATAAAGATCAAGAAAGATGCTGTTACAACACACCAGTTTTCCAGCCCCTGATCACAGCAGTGATAAAATGCTAAAAAGCCGTAAGAAAAATTCTGATTGTATAGATCCAATTTTCCTGTTATTTATCAATTTAGAAAGAAAAAAGAATATAACTCAAATAAAGCAAAACATTGCTAGCAAGTTACCAAAAGTCTCTGAAAGATGTCAAATATCTGTTTAGGCACTGCAATTTATTTCCTATTTCATTGCTCCCATACCTCAAGGCAAGCAGTGGTTAAAAGGAACAATTTCTCATGGTTATAAAATACAGGACTCAGGCAGAAAGTCAACAGTCCTGCTCATGCTTCCGGTGCAACAGAACTTTCTCTTTGTTTTGATTTCTCTCTCTCTTTTCTTTTCTTTTCTTTTTTTTTTTTTTTTTTTTTTTTAAGACACAAAAATAGTCGTATTGAAAAAACTAGCCAGAATGGAAGGGAAACAGTTCAAAAGGTGTTTTTAAATACTTTTCCATCTCAGCCGGACAACAATTCATAGCATTTCTTGCAGCAAACAAGTAGTACAGACTGCCCTGTGTGCTCCCAGGCACAGCAGGGTGAAAAGGAATATTGGTTTTGCTGGCGATGAGCTTTTGTCTTGATGGTATCAGCACTGAAACATTTGCCACCTTTCTTCTAACATAAGGTAGTTGCCCAAGCTTTGGGCACAGACAAATATCACCTCCCTTAAGCTTTGTGTAAATAAATGTCTTGGCAGGACCTCACATTTCTGGATTACCTCTGCACATAAATATGACTTCATTTCCTTAAAAGCAAAAAGGAGCTAGATAGATGTAGGAGCTGGTTTGGTGATTACCTCTGCCTTTTTCCCGTCTCTCATCCCCCAAAAGTTGGATGTAAACATAAAAATAATTCAGACACAGCCAAGACAATATCTTGGAGGGGAAAATTTTCCAAAGGGAAATGGGGATTCATCACCAAAGGTGGTTTTGTTGTGGGACAGGACAGATGCTCTTCCAGTTATCTGAACTCAGCCAGTGTTACTGCCCTACCTCAGGAGTTATCCTGCACCACCCAGGCAGGAAAGCGTGGGCAGAGCCACCCTCCATGGGCTGTGGGTGTCATTCCATCCTTCCCTGCACCCAGCAGTGAGACCCAGCAGTGATACCCAGCAGTGATACCCAGCAGTAGTACCAGGCACTGCTCTGGAGATAAGTGTCCCCCACTGTCCAACACCCCTGTCCACAGAGAGCATGGTCTGGTCTCTGCAAATAGAATCTGGTCCTCGAGCAAGGGTTTCTTGCACAGCCCTGCGAAATAATGAATGACCTTCAATTAGTTTGGGCCATACTTACTACAGAAGGCCAACTAGAAATGAAATCCTAGGCATAGAAAAGCCCTGTGTTTATGAAGAGTGAAACTGTGGGAAAGATGATCTAGAGGACCGACTCCTCTCCCACTCTGATTTTTACAGCTCTTGATAGATGCCCCTAGGAGGGTGTCAACTTTGTAGACTCACAAGCCAGTTTTCCCAGTCATGATAAAACACCTGCTGCAACTGTAGGATGTTGGTGTTGAGCTGTACAGCCCTTCAGAAGGACCTCAACAGGTTTCAGAGCTACTTCTCCTCTGGATGGGATGGCTCCTTCAAAATGCACACTTGGCAGATGGAAAAAAACTTGGAGAGGAAGCAAGAGAGATTTAGAGACTTGAAAGTCAGACTAGACACTGTCTTTGCACAGTCAGCCAGCAATCTGGAACTGACTTTTCTGCTAGGAAAATGCAATCACTGTCATCAGCAATCATTATAGATCTCAATTGCCCCAAACCACCACGTAATTGCACATTCCTTCCTCCCTTTCACATCCCACTAGCAGGTGCACTCCCACCCTGCTTTCCCCATGGGAGATAAAAACGATTCCCCAAACAGCAATCCTTCCCTTTCCCAAATCTTCTCTCCAGGTTTCTCAGGTGTCTGTAATATACATCCTCACTGGTGACTTAAGCCTTTTCTACCCTCCACTGTTTAAAAAAAAAAAAAAAAAGAAAAAAAAAAAGAAAAAAAAAAGGCAGGATCTAACCATGTGGTTTGAGAGAGACAAGGCCAATGTGCAAGACAAATAGAGAGATGGTGCCAATTGCAGAGCAGTCTCGGTTGAGGTGTGAGATTCATCCAAGGCATAACTTCATTGCCTTCATCTGGATTATGCAAAGAATAGATTTGGCCTGAAGGCCGAATTGATTCATCTGGATATAAACTGATAGCAGTAATTAGAGCTGGTAAGAGCTACTGCAACTGCTGGCATCTCTCTTTGCCTGGTCCTTTGCTGCCCAGCAGTCTAATTCAATTCATCACTGTATTAAATAGTGAGGCATCTATTCTTAGCAACAGCTTATCCTGCCCAAAACATCATGTTTCAACCCCGTGGCAAACCTGGAAAGAGTCTAGGAATAGGCAATGAAAATATGAGACATTCTGACACACAAAGGCATGAAGGAAAGGCCAGCACAGTTCAAGGTGAAGACAAATCCCAGGGGACATGGGAGTGCTGTACAGACTAGACAATAGCACAGGGAAAGTTGGCAGGGTCATGTACCCATGGGGGAAGCAAGAACAATCAAAGTCTTTTCTTATACCACAAGCATTTAGCTGCACTCAAAAATAAAATTATCTTCCTCTTCTCCAAAACCAGGAGTTAGACACACAGATAACAATTCAGAAATAAGTAATAGATGTTGGAAAAAGTTGGTAAGGGTTGTAACTTTGGGTGCTTTAGATCCTAAGAATAACAATCTGATCTGTAAAGAAAATTCCACCTTTAGCCTGGCTGTACTACTGTTATGTATAGGATTCCTTGTGTCTATCTCAAAAATTTGTGCTTTGGAGAAGGGATGATCATCTTCTGGTCACCCACCTGTCTTGTTTAGGACTTCCTGTGCTTCATTGGTTAGATGTAGAGGGAAGGTGGGTTCAGAAGTTCAATAAAATGAAATCTGCAATTAGAGCATCTGAAAATTCAGGTGTATTCTGACCTGGGAACTGATTGAAGCACACTTTCACCAAAGTACTCAGTGAAGCAAGGATGGCTACTGACTTTTGTGGGGTTTGAAATACTGTTTATGCCAGTGTTGTATAAATACACCATGGTCCTACTCCTAGCAAGGGCAGAGTCAAGGATCCTACTATTATTAGGAAGGTGCACCTATTCAGTTTCATTAATCTTGGATCAAGTACATACCAAGGTCTTCAAAACCTCTTCAACAATTTAGGACCAGAGTTCATGAGGAACTCTCCTTATAACCAGGTATGAAAGACACTTTGAAGACATACTTAGCATTTCTAGCAGGACTCAGCAGTTCTGTGCTGGTCACCCTGGGTCTCCTTGCTCTGCTTAGCGTAAAGAAGAGCACATGGATGCCATCTGTCCACCCCATGTTGTACACACACTGCAGGAGTAAAACACAGGTGCTTGAGAAGCTTGGCTTCTGCTCTAACAGAGCCACATCACCTGATGTGCTTCACTGGGTTTGCAATTTCATTTTGGAGAGGGGCTGAGAGGTCCCAAGGCTTTACACTTCATCAATATTATACCTGTTAACTGAACAGCTGAAATTCAGCTTGCCTTACAGCTTTCAAAACATATAAACCACAAAACTCTTTTTTCCACTTCCTGCCAGCCACAACAGAACCTGGAAGGCCACGCTTGGGTCTCTGCATCCATGGACACACGTGTTTGGGGTGTGTGTGTGACCAATGCCCTCTAGAGGGAATCCATGGCCCAGCAAGGCACTGGTTCTGAGGCCGAGGGTGTTGGGTACCGCTGGCCACTCATCACTCATGCTCCCAGCTAAAAACCCCACTGGGAAAGGTGCAGTTTCATGGTGGGGGAAAAAAAGTCAAGAGTGGATTTGGGTTTTTAAAAAAGTAATATCCTAGGAATTGCCATTCATGGGAGGGTGATTGGCAGAGCTGACTCCATGGCATAGGAGTTTCTTGTGCAAACACTGTAGTGAATATTGGAAACAGAAAAGATGAACCAGAAACTACTCCTCACTCGATGAGACCTTTGCAACAAAGGGACAGTTTAAGAGCACCAACTGCCATAAGGTCTTTTCCTACCAGCAGAGCATCTTTAAACAAGTTGGGCCATCACTCAGGGCTGTGTCTGCGTTTGAGGGAACACGGATCAGCTGACCAGAGCTGTGGAAACACCAAGTGACATTTAAGTGAAGTGATTTCCATTACCAATGGATCCTTTCAGCCAGGCCGGGCCAGGCCAGGCCAGGCCAGGCCCACTTGTAGAAAAGAGAGATGGGTTTGGTGTTATCCTTTTGTCTCAATCCAATGCATGTGCACAATGTACTTCTCTCCAGGTATTTCTGAACACTAATTAAAGAGAAGGACCCTCTACCTGATTTGGCCTTCTGAAAGTGTCCACTTTCTCTCCAAATGCAACCTTGGTCTAACCTTTCTATATATGACTTTGATCTATAGACCCTGACATGAACACAGCTTTCATCAGGGAGCTGTCATTTTGGAGGAAGGACCCAATGGAATGACTATATTTATATCTCAAATATTTTGCAGAGCTGTTACATACAGTACAATCTATTCTTTTCCACTGCATATGTATAAATAGTCTCCTCCTCATCCAGGGGTCAGTTGAGCTGTACCTCAGTGCCACTCAGGACTCAGCTCAGTGTGTGCTTGTGTCCATCAGCTGCTCCAGGTACACAAGTCTCTGCTCTCACACGTGCTTGAAATCCTAACACCACAGATCCACCTAGGAGCCTCCAAGGCTCCTTTAAAGCCTAAAAAGCAGGTGCGTGCCCCAAAATCCCACCTATAAAACCTCATATACCAAATACTGTGGAAACATCCCAAGTTGGGCCTGCCACAAAAAAACCCAACAAAATAAACCAGCTAGGGGGACAATAGGCAGAGCACTGACTGGCTTCTGTTCCTATTTCAGCCAGTAATTTTGTGGCCAAGAGCATATTACAGGATGTGGGAAAGCAGAATTCATCCCTGGGCTTCCTAGTTTTGGGCCAGGGCTTGATTCCAGCTTTCCAGTGTCTGCACATAGACTTGGCATAACACAGCCTGGGTCCTGCTGCAGCCCAGCCCTCCTGGTGCTTCAGGGTTTGCTGCTCATTCGTGTCTTCCTTCACATTCTGTCTGTGGCTGCCCATGCAGGAGCCTTTTTATATCGTGCACACTTTACTAGCTCCTAAAGACCAGTATGTCCTTGTCAAGCTAAAATCTATAGTCCTGCAAGCTGGAGTTTAATCCACTCAAAAGACCTTTATTTTACTAGATAAGACAAAAGGCCTCCTGGCTGGTGAGCATCCCACTCATCCCAGTCTTCTACTGAAATTAAGAAAAGCTGAACCAAGGAGCAGGTCTCTGATGCCAACCTAAAAATGGAGGAACCTCTATGGGCTCCTGCAGTGTTTATCCTCCATCCAAACCCTGCACAGTATTTATCTGCTCTCCAATGCTCTGGCAGTCTGGCTTTAAATGCCTCAAGCACTGAAGCTCCTTGAGTTTAGACAGACAAAGAAGCCAGCAATTAGGAAACTCTTTACCAAAAGCCAGCTCACATATTGCTTTTGCCTCGTTTTTATCATCTTGCTACTCTTTTTCCAATTGTTTATCCCTCAAGGATTATTTTTTAATGTTTTCTTTTTTTCTCCTCAAAGTGGAACTTGTTTTGCCAATGACTACTGAACCCTAGCTTTGTATTTGGGAAACTTCAAAATAATTAAAAAATTCACCCATTAATGTTTTACAGATATCAGTAAAACTTCTAATTCTTAATTTTATTCATTCTTTTTAAAAAGTGCAAGAAATTATCTTTCCAAGCCTCTGGCCAAGTCTGCTGGCCAGGTTTATTTATACATGATCCCAAACTCCTGAAGTCGTAATAGTTCCAGGAAAAGAGAAAAAAAGGAAAAGAAATGCACTTTATGGGATCTTTCATTGGTTAAGTCCACATCTATTTCTGCTTGATATCCAAAGCCAATTTGAGCTTCCTGATCACCATAATTCCCTGGTTATTAGACTTGTTTATGTAATTCTAAAAATAGAGAGCGACTATATTTTTTTACATTAGAACATGAGTTTTTCTTAAAGACTGGGATGTTAAGGAAAGAAGCCACTAGGGGAAAAGGCAGGAAAAAGTTAAGAACATTTCCTTCAGCCAGCTTCTGAAACACACTGTGCATTTCCTCTCTGCATGAGTTGGAGAGCAGTTTTGGAAAGCCGTTGTTTCTCACACGCTTTCATCTCATGGCTGCTTTCAGACAAGTATTCACAGCTGTGTGAAGCAACTGAGAATCTGCTATTTGCAATTATTATGCTCCCCTTGATCTATAAGGATCTGGAGTGCTCACGCATGGCTCCTTTTGCCCTGTCAGTGCCACTCCTGTCCCTGCTGGGTTGGTATGGAGCATCCCTTGTCTCTCCCAGAGGACATCTCCCCCAGGCTGGCTCACATCCCATCCCTACCATTCCTGCAGAAGGGTCCTGAACACTCAAGAACAAGCAAGTCATCCCTCTCTCTTCAGCTCTCTCAGTCACCTCTGTGGACACCATTGGCAGCTCACATTCTACACCACTAAGATCTATCAGTACTAAAATTGCTTCCTTTTTTCACTCCTCAATTTGCTGGACACAACAGGCTGCCTGTCATTATGTTTGCTTTAAGTCTAAACAAAACCAAGTATTTCACATACACTCCCCTCCCAAAGTACTCTCTATTTAGGAATATTCATGGCACTTTCTCTCCTGGGGATTTTCAAGAACTTTGAAAACATAATTCAGCTTCTTCATTCCTGAAGCTGGTGTATGTTAGAATATAATTTTTTCCAACACATGCAAAATTAGGTTCATCAACTGGTTCAAGGTTATACATCTCCATGGTGCAGGTGAGAAAAAACCCAAGTCTGAGCATAGAGCCTCACTTCTGCTGCCTGTGAGCCATAAGGCACTTTTGAACAGCCCCATTTTTCTCCCTGTCTCTCTCCCAGCAGGGCTCAGTGAAAAATATCATCTTCTCTTTCCTGGCCTTGTCTTTCTCACATGTGTAAACACCACAAATTATACCTTTGGAAACACAAGTTAATCCTATTCCAGAAACATGTCCTTTTCCTGATGACTGCTCACTTGGGGCTGTCAGTGATGTCCCTGCTGTGCATTATGTGCGGGTGGGAGGCTTGGCCATGTCACACACGCAGAACACACGCTTGCCCGAGACGGGAAGGCACTAAACAATGTTTACAGGAGTTCCTGAATTTGGCCCTGAATTACTGCCAAACACCCGAGTCCTGAATTTGAATGGACTAACCCCAAGGAAAGCTCAGTGTTCAACTCAGCTGTGCTTCCCATAATTCACATGATCTCAGGTCCTCCACAGGTCAGACCAGGTGTCCATGTAAGGGTAACAGGTGGCTCTAGGATGAATTGCCTTCCTCTTTAAATGCACATCTCCCAGTAAGAAACTACACCACATTACACAACACTAGAACATAATTAATATCCCAGCAGTGGGTCCTGAATGTGGAACTTACAGACAGGGAGGGTAAAAATCTGTCACAATCACCAGGCAAAATTCCCAAGCTTCGGTTGTCCTGCAGTTCACTTTGCTTCCAGCCTTCATTCCTCTCCTACTGTTCCCATCCACCCACCCAAGAGTCCCAAAGGCTGTGTGACAGAGGCACAGAACTGGACTCAGAGAAACAGACTTTTACCACCATACAATATCATCTTCTTTTCATATGGGTAATTTAACCTATCTTCCGCCTAAAGCACTTCCAGGACCCTACACAAGTGCACACATGCAAGAGAATAAAGGTATTGTTATGAAACCTTCAGGCATAGCATTTACCAGGTGGGACATGAACAATCACCAGAGATCTTTATTTGTTTTCTAGAGAAGCACCTTCTAAGTGCCAGCAGCAGGGCAGATAGTTATCCAAGTTTGCCAGGTCAGTTTTTAGCATGAGCTGCTCCCATTTGTCTCCTTGTCCCCTGCTCAGTGTGTCTGCCCCTCCCAGCACGCAGCAGCCTTGAGAGGAAAGTTACTGTGCCCAGAAAGGGCTTGGCACTGCACTAATGTACACTGACAGTGTGTTTTCTTCCCTGGCACCCAACCACGCACAAATCCCCTTTCTGAGTCACTCCCAGTGAGAAAACCAACACCGGCATTCTGCTCTGTTGAAATGCTAAGGCTGAGAGAGCAAATATAAAAGGAGCTGCCCATCAGAAGGGGCTGGGGATGAGCTGATGTCTGAAAGCATCAGAGGCAAGGGGAGGGAATTCCTATAAGTGCAGTGCTACGCTGATAAGGGGGAAGAAAAAGAGCAGTGAAGGATGCTGGAAAAATATCACTTGGCAGAGCAGATGATGCACACTCCCATCAGTGACCTATAGCAAAGTCAGGGCTCTCAGGCTGGACTCTCACTTTCTGCTTTTCCTCTTATTTTAATTGCCATAACGTTTCTTGCAGACATCAGGGCCAGTTTTGTCCTGCTCTGTACAAATACGGCAGATGCCATCTTGGCAAGTACCAGGGTTGAAACAGGGACCAGCGGAGCAATAAAAGCAGGATTCTCTGCAGCTTGAGGTGGGAAGCCAGGCCAACAGCTGGGAGCTATAACAGACCAATATCCTCTGCAGATTGGGCACAGATGTGGACATGTAACCACAGGCCAGGGTGTTACACAAACACATCATGTGGACAAACTGTGCCTCAAACGCTTGCAGCCTAAACTGGCAACAGGCTGAGGAAGAACAGGACAGAGGAAGCAGGAGATTGCAGTGAAGGTGAGAAATGAGACTTTAATTTTCTTGAGAGCGAGATCAGAGCATGGAAGTTAATCTGGATATCTACATTACTATAGAAGAGTCAGTCACAAAACTGCACATCTTCTAACAGATATTTTGTGTCTGTCTGCAGGATTCAGAAATGGAGAGGAACCTCAGGGGACATTTTCTCAGTAACTCAGCTCCCCTCGGGGTGCTTGCCAGTGTTATTGAAGTGGTTAGCTACTTTACACGGGAATGAAACAGGTGGAGGAGAATAAGCCAGAGGCTTGCTTGGCTAAAGGTAACCTGTCTTTTGCCTTGGAAAAAAAGCAGAACAAATGTCAGCAGGGCTCCATTCAGGCACTCCAGTGACTAAACCCTCTTGGAAGCCTTTAGACACAGCTTCTCATACTTGTCTCTGAAGGTAAAAATATGGCAGGGCATACAAGTCAGAGGTCACTGTGTGAAGACATCTAATTTTGAGCCAGATACTAATAACAGGAGCATCTCAGGCGTGTTTGGGACCATTTACAGAATCACCAGCTGGCAGTTCTCTCCCATCCTTTCCTCAGAGCATAGGCATAAAAAGCAGATATAAAACCATGTAACTGATTACAATCACTGCATATTTGAAAGTGATCCTATACTCCAGGCTGCTAAAAGCTTGTTTGAAGAGCAGATTTCTGTATTTAAAGCCCTCTCTGACCAGGCATTAGTTAGAGACAACAGAGCTATTGCATTAGAGACAGAGGAAGAGCTGCCACAATATTACAGCCTTGCAAGGAGAAAAGGGAGATGAACTAATCTATTTCCATAATTGCACAGTGTTTGTGCTGTAGACCAAACAATACACAATCCATACACCAAGCTTGTACAATCTCATACACAATAAACCAGGATGCCCACAGGACCCAGCGTGAATTGGTGGGTTTAGGCAGATACTCCAGTCCACACAACTCCGAGAGGCAGTAATCAACAGAACAAATAAAAATATGAGCAGGCATCAAATTACTTCAAATACCCAGGAATAGCACAGGAGACTAAACCTTTATTATGTGGCAGCCACCGTGAAATAGGATGTATAAATAAAACTAAGTGAAAATGGAGATTGCACGCAAGGCAGAAACTCTATGGAGCTCAGCATCTCCCAAGATCTCATACTGGGCATTGCTGATACAACCACATGATCTCTGGTAGCTGCTCTCAAAGCAGCCTCATCCTGGCTCTTGTCAGTGTTTCACGACAGGAGCATCTCCCCTTGTGCACATTCTTGCTTGTGAAATGCATCTGTGCAGCCCCAGGGTGCAGCACCCACTCACACAGGCCCTCACAACCAATTCGATAGCAGCTGCACCCACAGAATCTGTTTTAGAAGGGGAATGAAGCAGAAAAAGCCAACACTCACCAAATCAGGATTAACCAAAGCTACTCAGCCTCTATAAACAGTGTGAGAGGAAAGTACACTTCTGATGCATAGTATGAGGATTCACAGGTTTGAGTTGTAGTAAGACCCTTCTGCACTCAAGCTATGTGAGAGTCATCAGCTGCTCCTAGAAGCAGTCAGGATGCAGAAAGATGAAGCTGGAGTTATATCCAAATCTTATGGCTGAGGACCCTCACAAGTGTGGATGTTTCCTTGGCTTCCCCTCCTTCCCCCAGAATACACAGACCAGCTTAGACCACCCTCTACGATTGCTCTGGGATAAAACCTTTGCTTTTCCCAAAATGTGGCTTCAGAGCTGTACAGACACACACACGTAGAGCTACTCATGAGTGCCTAAACACAGAATATGCACAGAAACACCACCAGTCATGGCAGCACTTCTGCAAAGCCCAAATCATGGGCTGGGGCACCTGTGTAGCTGAGATGAACCAGCACAGATATGATTTTATTTTCACCACCTGAGGATCTAAAGCTAAATGTCTCTTTGTGCTCATTTAAAACAAGCTGAAGAGACAAGTTAGAGCTCCCAGGAGAAAGCACATCCTTGTCTGAAGATAGAGCAAGCTTCTCATTCTAACGGCAGAACCAGGTGCTGCACTGATATCACTGCCCTTGAACTTGCCCTTGCCTGAGTCATCTCTGAGATGGTTGAGGCTGACAGGTTGTTTAAAATCAATGCCCATGGATTATATTCAGAGGGAGCTTTAAAATATTTTCTAATTATTTTTGCTTCCACTCCACCAAACACTGTTAATCGAGAGCTATTTCCAAAACATGCTGTATTGTGGCAGTGCTATACTCCACAGGAGAGGCACCAGTTGGGTTGGACACCTTCCAGCTCCAACTGTCAGATGACCAAGCTGTTTTCATTCTTACAATAAGGTGCTCTTTATGAGCAGGGAATTTACATTTGTTCTTTATCTATGCAAAATGCAAAGGGGAATGCTTGGCTGTGGGGAAATCAAGCTGCCTGGCTGGAATTTGCATTTTGGCGACTTTTCACTGCCAGCGATACAGGTAAGACTCCTCTTCATTTATTCTTTGATCCATTTCCCAGGTGTTATTTCTTCAGGTCACACAAAAAGACCTGACCTGTGCTCTCCCTCTGTGAGTGTGACAACATGTGACACCCAACCCCTTCCTGTGAGTGCAGTAGGAGAAAATTGGAAGCAATTTTGCAGCTCCAAAACCTTGTGATGAAGCTCTAAGTGTTGCACTGGTTTTTGGACTTGGCTAGCTGTGTGTCATACATAGCAGTTTGTTTGCAGAGACTTCACACTACTCCTGCTTTTTCCTCTATTTTGCATCCCTAATTTTTTTACAACCAAGGCTCAGTATGGGAAAATGTGAATAAAACACAGAACAAACCTTAGTGCTTCAAACACAGAGTTATCTTAAAGTACCACAGCAAGTGCAAAAAGCAGAACAGATTCTAAAGAGGAAAAGAAAAAAACAAACCCCACAAAGAACAAAATTCAGATTTTTCTAACAAGTGACCCTTTTCTCTGTGGAAAGCTTAAGAGATTCAAAATCCTTTTCACAATCCCCCTAATTTAGAATTGGTAAAACATTAAGTTACCCATGTTTCAGTGCTTTGAAGTTTCATCCTGAAAAATGTTGGGAAATTTTGAAAGAAGCTTTGCCATATATTGGTAGCTTACATTAGAACTGTTATCAACATGTAGAGATTGTATATAAATAAATAGATAAATAGTACTCAATAAAATAATTTCAGTAAAAATTGCACAAGATTGATTTACTCCAGGATGTTCTAAAAATTAATCTGTTTTAAATAGTTTATTTTCAAAGCCTTTAATTTAATCTTTCCTGAAAATTTATATTAAGAATTTCAAAAGCCCTTAAAAAAAGTAATAATGTAGTAATACTTCTGTTAGTTAATTTATCATGCAGCAGCACTGAATCTAATGAAAATGAGTCCAAGACACTAAATGCATTCTTCAGTCTGGATTTTCCCCCAGCTGGTTTCCATCCATGGCTAGGCATATTTTCCTGATCACCATGGTGGGTAAAGAGATCCCCATTTCACCAAAAAAACCCCACCCCAAACAAAAAGACCCACAGCAAACAAACAAACAAATCCAAATCACGTCTTGATCCTGAAGATCCTGAACTGTTCCTATCTGGAGTGTTTGTTCAATTTTACAACTATATTTATTGATTTAAAGAGTGTTTTCAGGCTGGCTCTCCTCCCAGGCGTGTTTAAACAAGCAGCAGCACACGGTGCCAGGACACAACAGAAACGTGTTCTATAGACAAGTAAACAAAATACCCAATGGCTTTAGCTGCCCACACCACGAAGGGATTTTGAACAAGTCACTTCAAATTATGTTTCAGTCTCTGGACACAAAGCAGAGTTGGTTTAGAGTTTTTGGCTGTGTTTTGGGTTGTGGTTTTTTTTATTGCTTTGGTTTTTGAGCCATTGGCTGGCCCACACTCCCCAAAGATGTGGGCTATTCATTCTGTTCCAGCTAAAGGACTCAAACTGGACTTGATTTCAGTAAGAAGTGCACGGTCTGTAATGTGGTTATAACTCAGCCTGGAAACACAGTGAGCCATCTCTACCCTGCATGGCTGGTGTGGCTGCAGGCAGGACCAGCCACCAGCACAACCAGTCCAGACAGACTGGTTTTGATGGGCCCGAACTGACCACACTGCTGGCCGGGCAGCTGTGCCACGGCGCAGGAAATGGGAACCGCAGCCCATGTCGGTCAGCCCAGTCCCACTGCAGCCAGGTTAAAAAAAGAAAACTCAGAAAGGAAAATGGCATCTTTTCCTGAGAGCCAAGGTTACTCCTCACCATAAATCTGTTGGCAGTGGCATGGAGTGACAGCCCAGCTCCTCCCGTGCGGAGCTGCCGCCAGCCCGCGGGAAGTGACCGCCTCCGCCACAGGCCTGGGCAGCTGCTGCCACTGCCATGGCCATCCATCCCCAGGACACTGCAGCAGTAATTTTCCTGTTGTGCAGGCAGGAGGGAGGAGAGTGACCCACACGTGGCTCCAACAGAGATCACAGCCTCGTCAGCAAGGGCTGAAAATACCAGCGAGAGCTGGCATGGCTTCAGAGCCACAGCCTCCCCCTGCCCTTTCCTCCACAAACACCTCCCTGAGTCATGGATCGGCACCAGGGGCTCCCCCCATCCCTCTGTAAGCTCTTCCTGGAAGACCAGCACATCTCGATCTTGGACCAGCTATTTCCCCCGTCACTGGCATTTCTCCTTGCTTTCGTTCATGTTAGAACAGCCCTTTCAAAATTTCTTTCCTTGAAAAAACTGGGTTCCGAGTCTTGAGATGACTGTGCCAGAGCCCAGCAGCACTGCAGAGGGTATGGAGCACGGCAGCCACAGGGAGTTACCTGCAAGGAAACGACTGTGGCTGTCTCAGCAGTACCCAGGAGACTGCACCCACCCACCAGTCCGGATGGTGAACTGGCCTGCCTTGCCACAGCCACCATTCTGGGCTCCCCAAGGCTGGAGGTCTCAGCAGCTGCTGCTGGATTGTCTCTGAAATGGCCATTTCAATCTCAGCTCTGTGGTGGAACATGCTGGCAAGGAAGGAGGTGAAGGTATAACAGCCTGGATCCAGTCCTCCAGCACAGCTACTGGCAGCACCAAAACAGGGCACCTCACTACTCCTTCTGTCAAAATTTTTGGTATCAGGCACTGCCTGTATTCCATGTCAAAGAAAAAAAAGCTTGCTCCTAACCTGGAGGACCTTCGCCCCCACCCCTTTCATTCTTTTCTCTGTGCTCATGTCTCCATCCCACTGGAATATTTTGTGTTTTGACATCAACTTGCACCAAGAGCCAGGAGGCATCTGACAGCATTTTGTCAGTGACAGACAGCACAGACTTCTTCTCTGGTTCCCATTTAGTGAAAAACCATTCTTTACATGAGGCAAACCACCACAAGCTCAGCATTTAGAGCCTAAGTGCCACATTAGATGGGAACATTAGGATCTTCTGCTGTGTAAGATTTTGGCACCTCCTCACTTTTATGGCTCAGAACTGTTGACATGATAAAATAAAACCCCAAACTGAGGTTCAAGATGTTTATTATGCTGAGGAAGAGAATTGTATGGTGTGGGAAATTTCCAACACAAATAATTATGACCATTATTTTGAGGCATGACCACACTGTTCCATATTTGCAGTCTGGGCGTGGGTAGGTTTTGTTCCATGGCAGCATATCCCTCAAACCCCAGTGCCCTGTGCACAGCTGTGACACTGAGGGCACTCACACTAAGGGTACTCGATTCAGGACCTAAGGCAAGTCACAAGTGTCAGTGGGACTAACACCAGAGAGGAAAAAGTAATAGAGCACCATGACGGAGTATTTAAGGAGCTGGGCAATCATTAAAGGAGGACAGAGATGACTGGAAAATAAGAAATCACTGAAGGACAGCATTTCAGTGGGCTTTCCCTGCACCCCCTCAAGCACCAAAACATATTACAATTATTTTTAAAGTTATTACTAATTCTAACAGTCATTTTATGGGCAAAACCAACAACATATTTGCCTCCTTCCTAAGGTGTTTGCACTTCATCACTGAGCTGACACTGTTCAGATGAACTGAAAGCTCCATTTATTGTTGTGCTATTCTAAAGCAGAGTGTTTTGTTGACTAATAGTTCCTGCACACAGTGGTTTATTACTGTAGGGTTGCTCATAAGTATCTGATTTTAAAATAAAAAGGAGGTGGATTGTATTTTTTATGAGAGTTAAAAATATTATTAGAAGCTCAGAAAAAGTCGCATTAAGAGTGGTTTGCATAGGAGCCTCACATTTTTACTTTCAGGCCCACAATTATTTCAGCCAACAAATAGGAGAACAAGGTATTGGCAGCCTAACTAACCTTCGACATGTCTCTAAAGGTAAGAAATGCACTGATATGAAATGCCAAATTTGAGGTCTTTTGTAAACAGTCCCATTTAAGCCTCTCTCCCAGGTCTACAGACCCTTGTCCTCATCTGTCTAAAAGTACAAAACTTACTCAGGTTTAATGGTACCGCTCACAGTAGCAGAGTTGCACAGTATTCAGGTTTTGAATATTGTGAAAACCTTTACTGATGTGTTTCACCTGACAATGACCACAGCTGGGCGGAGAGCCAAGTCTTCAGTCCAGCACAAAACTGAGAAATCAAGGAAATGCCATTTGCATTGACTCAAAGCGCGTTATTAAAAAGTATCAATTGTTGCATGGCCTTTAAAAATGAGAAATAGCTCCAACTCCTCCAAAAGGTCTCTGTTCTGCTTATTTAACCATATTGAAAACTTGCTGGATTTTTTTTTTTAGGGGGGGTTGTGGCAGAAATAGGAACAGACAGAAAGGAGAGGCTGTTTGTTCTTCATTCTAAATTTAGACCAACACATCACTGAATTTCAAAAATGTCAAGATGTTTCAGCATTTCTGTAATATTTTATTCTGAAAACACTGAAGCAGAACATTTACTCTTTTTAAAGTAATGGCTCCTTTCAGCAGAAACAATTTGTAAACAACAATCTGAAGGAAATAACAACAAGGAAAGGAAGAGTTGAACAGAGACTTCCCTGTTCTCTAGAAGACCACCTGTCCCCTTGCACCCCCAAAACTCCCACAAGCAAAACAACCAACCAATAAAACCCCACCAAACAAAACCAAACTTCATCATTTAAGCACACGACTACACATACGTGTACAAAATAGCACATAAGTGCTACAATTTGAAGCCTAAGGACTTCTAGAAGAAAGCTATATGTGAATCCAATTAATTATGATTAACATCCAAGCAACTCATAGCATAGGCATTCCCAGATAATTACTGCAACCATAGCATCATTTGGGAAAATAAATCCCCTCCCAATGAAAGACAAAGCAGTATGGCCTTTTCTCATGAGTTTCATGCCCTTAAAACCAGGAAACATCTTTCACACACCACCCAGTTGAAAACCTCTGTTTGTATTATGAAGACAGTGCCATTCTTCACGCAACAAACATCCTCTAGTTTTTCTCATCCATCATCGTTCCTCTTTTAAAATTGCAGTGACCAAACCAGCAACTTCCCAACTTCTCAACTCTGTAGTTCTCTACAGTAGAAACACCTGCATCAGAGGTTTAAACAGACCATACACATCTGCTCCATCCAGTTATTGGAATATTTTAAATTTAGTTAGTGGTCCATATTGCCTCTTCCCACCTGCTCACTAGTCCTGGAAGCTTCCCTGCGCAGGTTGAGTGTTTTCCTGCTCTCAATCTGCACTGCACTGCTCTCTGCAGGAGAAGGAATGCTTCCAAAGCTAAGGATATGGTGGAAATGGATGAGTTATGGAGCCTGCAGGGAGTGTCCCCTTTTTACCACCACACACCTTGAACAAACTAACCCAGGCATTTAAAGGTTTGTAAAGCAAACCTCTGCTTCACACCTCTAACTGGGGCCCATCACTTCACCTGCCCCCCAAAATAAAATCGAGTGATCCCACCTGTGTCTGGAAACCAAAGCATTACACTGACTTTGCTCCAGATATTTCACCTATTTCACTCGCCAGGAAGCAGATAGAGAGGACATCAACCGAGCCACGTGCCCACACCTCCCAGCCCAGCAAACGTGGCACTGCCCAGAGCAGCAACACGGGAACTCGAGCACTTCTTTCTACAGAAATAGCCACAGCAAAGGAAGCAGCTCTAACCTTCTGCCACGCCACGCCATCCTGCCAGCACACCTCAGCTTTAACCTTCAAGGTTTGCCCCATCCCTGGCCATTCTGCTGAGGCTGCCAAAAAGGGTGCAATTAGCGTCATTTGTGATCTGCAGGGCTGACATACGACCCTTTGGAAACTGGACCGTACCCAACATTTCTATTTCCCCAGGCCATTAAACAGCTGTCAGAGTGCTGACCTATAATTCCTCCCATCCCATCTCATGCAAACTCTGTGTTGATGACAAAACATGGAGGGCTCTAGGTACCCGCAGTCGCCCTGGTGTCTAGAACAGGGCACTGCCTAATCCACTGTGCTGCCCGTGCATTGGCCAAAAGGATTTTGCAGCCAAAGATAAACACATCTCTCCAGTTTCCAGCCAGCTATAGCTTCTAAGGCAGGCAGTCTTCTCTCCTACTTCATACAAGGAAGGAACTGGTTGTTCTTCAGGAAAGATGTCAGGCCCACCTGCCGCCACCTACCAAAAACAGATCGGTCACCTTCAATTCTGGCAGAAATCTCCCCCATCAACAGTGGGTTTAAATGGCTTTCAATCCCTTGAGTATCAGCCTGGCACAGGAAATTCTTTCAGGCTGGTTGATAGCATCATTTTAATGGTGATATTCACAAATGTAAAGAAAAATAAATCTACGTTTACTTGGCAGTGATAAAATGCCTTTTAGATCACAGGTTTCAGCAGTAATTTTTTCCCCAGAAAAATTCAAGTAGAAAGTGAAGGATTGAAGGGGCAGAATCTTAAGTGACAAATTCTCTTCTCTTCCCCCCCCCTTTCTTTTTCATTAATTTGTTTACATTCAACCCTTTTTCTCTTCTCATTTTCACATATTTTCTTCCTACCCTGTTCCTTCCATACCCACCCTTTACCATTCATACATATAATGTGTTTGTGTTATGGAGGACTATGATACTTCATCTGCATGTTGGTTGGTAAGAACCACTCTCAGAGTGCACACTAAGACTGAAATTCGTAAAAAAAATAATTCACCTCATAACCTCCCCCTTTAAACCACTTTTATTCTGCCCTATTCCCTTTACTTCTGTTCTCTTATCTGCTACATGCAACAGGTATTCCTCATGTGGGTGGATACAGCAATAGCTGAGAGAGACGGGAGATGAAAGCCTGTTACCTGTTTTTTATTTATGCCCTGTGAAATGCAACCTGCAGAGTTATCAAGAGACCCTGTAAACAAGGTGAGGGCCAGTTGCTTTATACAGCATGGAAAGTTTCCATTTCTTGGAATAGACAGGTCAGCTTGGAAGGAAGTCAGCACTCAAGGTCTTTCTCCCTCTTTAGGGCTCATCTGAAGCTCAGCTAACCCCGAACGTGCTGCCCAGGAGAGCCAAACAAACAGATCAGTGAGAGGCACGGCCTCAGCTGCGGTGCTGTTTCCATTTCTTGCCTGGCCAGGCACCAGAGGTGGGCTCGTGTTGTCAGACCATGATTTCCTCAGCTGCCAGGCTCAGCAGTCTGGAGATTTCTGCTAGAGAAGCACAGCTGGGACTGGCAAGCAGCACTTGTGCCAGGGTTAGTATATGCCTGTGTGCCTCCCCTGACAGGCTTGGGAAGCCAAGGAGAGAAAACCTGAGAACTGTTGCAGAATTAGATCAGATGGCCCCGAGCCATCTTCCCAGTATTGGGTACTCAGAGAGCTGGGGACAGTCTCAGATATGAGTTTCGCGCTGGTGGGCGGGTCCAGCACCAGCACGGGTGGAGAGGAAAGTTCATTTGCACCTCTGCTCTCCTTCCCAGCTCACCTTGCACCATCTGAGTCTACTCTTTCTGCTTTGCGTTCCCTCCCATACCCAGCAGTGCTCTTTCCTCCCCTCCCAGCTCCCCATACGCAGTTCAGCTCCAAGCTGTCACTCAAAAGGTTGACACTTCTGAAAAATGTCCAGATACTTCAGCTATTTCTATTCTGCCTGGCATAAGGTGAAAATCTGAGTCAGCTGGCTGTGCTCTGTCAGGTTTTTTGCAGCCAGAGTCCTGCCTCTCAAAAACACCCACCTAATTTTGGAAACACAAGTCTTAACTTCAGTGCTCCTGATGAGAAGCAGAAAAACACACTCAGCTTAATCCCAGCTGCAGAAAAGGATCCAGAGAAAGGAAGATGCCTGAATATTAAAAAAAAAATACTAGCTCCTGCTCACAAACATTTTATGTAGTTTTTATGGGAGGAAGACAGCAGCCTCTTGCCAAACACATTGTCTGGGCATAATTATTTCTCTCTCCTCCTCCCCCTGCCAAGCTAACCTCCCTCTGAATCAGGCCATAAGGGAGGAGTGGAGCCAGACAGGACTTCTACACATTCTGGCTCGACATACTGCAAGTGTAAGCTGTCAGGCAGCACTGTAGCAGCAGAAACGTGTTACTAAGTAGTATGGGAATATTAATAAGCAAGAGATGAACTCTAACATCTGTCACAAAGCATCCTTCAGAACTGCAAAAAGAATGGAAGAGGAAGAAGAGAAGAAAACAAACTAATCGGCTGTTCAGGGCAGTACTCAATCATTCTAGAAGGAACCAATTTACCCCAGGCCAAAAGCTTCACCCTGACAGTGGCCATTTGAAGTGACTGCTAAGGTTGAGACTTGCAAAATTGGTTTAACTCTGCTCCCAGTGACACCAAGAGTAAACTACAGATAGGTTTCAGTGAAAAATGACATAAATAAAAGAGAAGCACTTTTGAAACACTCAATTTTATATTCCAGCTCCAAAAGCAATAAAAAACCCACCCCAATCCCAAACTTCAGCTCATCCTATTTCCATGCCATAGGATTAGCTCTACCTTTGTCATGCCTTGTCAGCATTTCTCCAATTGCCCTTAGAACTTTGCAATTCTGAAGGCTCTGTGCACTCCTAAACCATCTGTCCCAGGACTTCACTGCCTTAAAATCCTATCAAAACCCGCTTCTTCAGCGGCATAAATCCATTCCTTCTTTACAGTTTGCCACAAAACACAGTTTGGTCCCTTTCTTTTTGCAGGGATTTCAATAGAAAGGTTTTTTTAGCACCTGAAAGCTCTAAAGGCTGGGATCACTAAGCACTAAAACAATGTGCACCAACACTATGGTCTCCAATTAATATCCCCTAGAAAACTGCAAAACACAAACAGCAATGAGTTCAAACCTGGATGGGAAACCACACCACCTTTGATGCTTATCGATAAGAAAACTGCTGTGGGGTGCAATAGCAAGAAACAACATTTAGAGGCCTCACAATGACCACCACCAGCCTGCCAGTTTCTAGGCAATTCATCGTTTTTACCTACTAGTACCAAATAGTCATCTACCAGCCATGAGATGTCTTTAATAATGGTTAAAAACCCCATAGTAAATTCTCAATATCACACACCCTTCACAGCACAGCAACCTCTCCTCATTTAATGGTGTGTCTGATGTTAAGCCAAGCCTGCAAATGAGCGTTAAGAGGAGAAACAGCAGCAGGGCCTCTTGGAGCTGCACCTCATCAGGTTAACCAGGCTGCCAAGGTGCCTCTTTCCTGGGCTGCTCAGGTGTGCCCTGGCCTTTCCCCACAAATCCTGTGAGGGCTCTTCATCCCCAGCTAATTCTTCGTGGGGCTTTGTGGTTTACAGCTACACTTGAAACGAGAAAAAGTCTGTGTGCTATTTCCAGCTTGGTTGTGGAACTTCTGGTGAAAAAGAGTATTTCTTATCTTGGAAACTCTGCCTTTAAGTCTGAATCAGCTGTGAGCCCTAATTCAGAATGGAATTGTGGTTCTTTGTCTTTTTCTAATTTGTAATATCACCTGTCTGTTATTGGTAAATCAATCAGCTGTTGTCTGTCATCAAAAGTGGCTCCTGCCTTGTAGTTTTATTAAGGTAGGCAAGAGAGCCTGTCATGTGTTACCCAGGGAAAAGTCAGGGAGGAATTTGGGCCTGTGGTCTAAGCACAATGCTGGGGACGAAGCTCTGCTATGCTGTTCATTAAACTTGAAGAGTCATTTTGGTATCACTGAGAAAATTGGTTAATGTCCCTAAACCTTCTCCTCTGGAATATCATCTCCACACTGAACATAAAGCCATTGTCCCCAGTTATCCATCCCTGCAGGGGGACCATATTTGCACAGTGCTTTGTAAACCTATGTTTTAAAGAATTATCTGCTGGCACCCAAGTCAGAAACCATAAGTCATTCCACACCCTCCAACTAAGAAATTGGATTCTACTGACGTCCCTGGGAACATTCTCTCTGGCTCGAAGCTGTTCTTATTTAGGTGCCGTAAGTGTGTCCTGTAGCCAGCATTGTTTTGTGGCCAACACTACTGCTATAGCTCTATAAATCTGCAGACACTCTGCAGCAGGAGTGGAGTGCCAAGAAACTGCAGAGCTCTCTGCTCTGCTCTGCTCACGGTTTGGGAGCACATGTTGGAGCAATACAGCTAGACAGATGTGGCATTCTGAACACCTGATAAAGCTACTTGGGGACTGGAGAGGGACTTCTTCCTGTTTGTCAACTGAAATTATTTTTTCTGCTCAAACGTTACAGCAAATGAATGAAAAATAAACAGGAAATGTTGAATATTAGTACTTCTAGGACCTATACCCAGAAGAGGTATAGTTGGCAGTCACTGGGGGTGTCTGTGTCTTCTCAGTCTTCCTTTCCTCCCCTGCCAAATCAGCTACCAGGCTTACTTTCCTTTGCAGTACGGAGAGGGCAGCAGCATGCTGGGGGACTGCTTACCGCAGGAAAAACAGCCCCTTCACGGAGCAGAACAAAGAGAACATCAGGCCAAGCTGATGGGGCCAAAGGGACTTCATAGCGCTGCGAAACCCACCTTCCCATCTGTGCAACAACTGCAGGAGAGAGCTGGGAACCCCGGGGATGCTCTCTCTTGGCACCCTCCCAGGTTCTCAGCTGGCTGCTCTGCTCCTGCTTGGTGTGAATGAGAGAAACTCTGGCTTCAGATGCTGCTCTGCCTCCTTCCAAAACCCCGCAGTCTGGCAGGAAGGGAGGTGCTTTAGCAGGGGGAGCTCAAATTTATTCATTACCATTCAGTGTGCTGCAGAGGACAGCTCTTGTAGAGCAGGTGGCAGCATTACAGTGACAGCAATACCTACGATAGCTCTGCAGCAGTCATTAGCATTCTGCCAGAAGCCATAGCATGGCCCCTCCTAGGCCTGTCTGCTCCTCTAACCACTGCTCCCACCCACGGCAGCTGCATCCCCATCCCACCACCTGCTGCAGGGCAGGTGAGCAAGTTTGTGCCAGCCTAGCCCCCAACCATTCCATCTTCTCCAGCACAGCATCTGCTGGGCAGCACAGCATTCCTCCCAGGTCAGGGACTGACAGAGAGTGGCAGTCCTGTCCGTGGAGCTCCTGCCTGCCTGAGAAGGTGGCAGGGGAAGAGAGCGGAGAGCTGCCAGAGCTGTACTGACACCGACTCCCTGTGTCATGTGCTGTGGCCATGGGATTTTGCCCTTGGGCTGGCTCTGCAGTGGCTGCTCAGCGGGAGTGGGCTACTGTCTGCCCTTGCGGCTCACAGCGCAGGAGGGGAGCTGAAGAGAGCGGCTGTTCCGCTGCCGGGATGGGGACAGTGGGTTGTTATTATTTATGTTGTGGTGCTGCCTAATATGTTCTGGGTGCATTCCAAAGTCAGAGAGAAGCATGGGCCCTACCCTGGAGAGCCATGTATAATTGAAAGAGCAGTCAGTGCATTATCCAAGCTGTGGGCTCTCCTAACGAGCCATCCCTCCCATTCAGAGGATTGTTTGAGGCTGAAGGGAGTGCTGGGGATCATGCAGACCACCCCAACCACTGTCATGGACTGGGATTTATTTAATCTTCCCAGAGCAATGGCTAGAAGCTTAGAAGAGATTCCACAGTGTCCCCTGATAGTTTGTTCCAATTGCTGTAACTCTTCTTGGAATGATGAGGTTTTTTCCTAATATTTATACTAAATGTTCCCTGCTGCAGCCTCAAGCCACAACAGCATTTTCTGTCATTTTACTAATGAGAGTATTTGATGTGCGCTCTTCCTCAGAACATCCCTTAATATATCTGAGCACAGCCAGCCTGTCTCCTCCGTGGTACGAACTATCCCAGGGCTCCCAGCATTTCCTCAGAGGCCACAGCGCTTTCGTGGGTCAGTGCACAGCTCCAGTCAGTTTGCCTGTCTTCATCTCAGCTGGTACAAATGAACACTAAACACAGAATCTTTCTCTGACTCTCTTAATAAGTACCACATGGCCAAAGCTCTCCACGCCTCCAGCATCCAGGTCCTCTGAGCTCTCTGCACACCATTGTTTGGGAGCCTTCACAACCACTGACACAGTGAGGGACTCTCAAGTTGTAATTGGACTCTTTTGTTGCTGATGCAGAGAAGTAACTGGGGGTTCACAAGGTGCTCCAGAAAAACAGTAGTGAAACAGACTGTGTCCAGAAGTGCTGTGGGTGGACCTTTATGCCACACTCCCTCCATTCTGCTGCACACATTTCTCTGCGTAAGGATGAAGAAACACACCAATGTGACATCCTGCTCACACAGACCTGGAAAATCAAACTCTTACACAAAGCCAAATGAACTCAGAAGCAGATCCATGAAATTATTCATGAACTGGGGAAATATATTTTCTCTCAATTTCTCCTTGTGTCTCGTAGATTACAGGTAAAAGCATACATGTTGTGGTCTCAGCAGTGAAAAGAAAATTAATTATTTATTGCAAGTCTTCCTGGGTAAAGCCTTTCAGAACCATTTTCTAATCTCTGGCGCCCCAGTGAAGCCCCTGGAAAGGAGCTCAATTTCTGGGAGCATCATGTAGCTATGCAAGACCTTTCATTGGTGTCAGAGCACCCACAATCCTAATCCCCTCTGAAAATGTTGCTCACCATTAGGAAATAACTGGTTAAAGTGTGCAGCAGCTGCCTGGGTCTTCTGCTCTGGATGCAACTGCATACCTGGGATTTTACCAGCAGTCATCAACAGCAAACACTGGATGGATTAAACCAAGTCTGCGTTTGCTGGTGATTTATTTTGATAGAAATAAATCAATGAGAGAAGCAAAAAAAAAAAAAAAAAAAGAAAAAAAAGAAAAAAAAAAGAATGCAGGACAAAAGAGCTTTAAAGAAGGATGTGTGACAGAATTATGTTGTATAATGTTATTCTCCCTGAATTTTCTCCCTGAAATGCACACATGGACTTCATTGATGTTCTAGCCTTGCTACAGTGTTTAGTACTGTTTAAAAAAAGTATTTGCTTATTATTAATTTTACCTGGCTTCTCTTGAGGTCCTGAGTCACATCCTAGGCAAGCTTATAGTCACTCAATCAGGAATAATCAGTGACTTTAAATGACCATTAGGCTTAAGTATTTAGGAAGAGCAGTCAATTAATAATCAAGAGCTAGAGGATATTGCCTTGGTTTATTTCCAGGGCCTGCTTTGAAATTCCCCATGCATTAAGGGCTTGCAGAGTAGCCTAATGATTAGAGAAGCATAATTGGTATGACAAAGCCTGGTATTTCTTCTCAGCTTAGTAGCAGTGTGTCCATGTAAACATTGCATATTGCACTTGGCTGAGCAGCCGAGGTGAATCCCATTGTGGCCGAGCTGTCCTCCAGCTACGGAAGGAGGTTCATACATCACAGAGCTGCCGGGAGCCTCTGCCAGCTGCCGTGAGCATCACCGTTTGCAAATCTAAGTGTTTACTTTGTGCAGTGTTTCACAAAGAAAACCAGTCCTCAGCACGTGATCCCAAACCACTGGGTTAACCTGAAGGAGGCTGGAAGCCTTGAAGGGGGGACAGCAAACTGCTCTGTGACCAATCCCAATGGTAACCATGGCCATCAAGATGACACTGAGCAAAGGACACGGGGGACAGGCAGCTGTGGGCACTCACGGAATATCCACTCTGAGGATAGGGAGATGAGGAGCTGCACTGCCTGTGGAGCCTTGCAGGGACCATATGTGCTGTGACATGGCAGGATTCCCGAAATGCCAAGGCAAATCTGACAGGCTGTGCAGTCAGCACAGCCAGCAGAGCCAAAGCAAGGCTTCCACTTTGGAGGAGGAAAGGATGCTGGAGTCTGGGCAGCCCCAGGGCCAAGAGGTTGCAGCTGCCTCGCTGATTTTGCTCTGGGTTGAGGCTGACAACTGCAAAAACATTCCACGACCTTGCTGTTCTTTGCAGGGTTTGTCACTCAAAGCCAACGTTTGGCTGGGCTCAGAGGAAATCACAGACTCACTGTTTCAAACACGGAGCAAAATGAAAAGCCACAGCTGAAACAGCTGCTTCCTTCAGCCTCCCTGACCCCTCGGGTGGAGACCAAAGCAAGTTGCTTCCCCTGCTCTCCTCACTGACTCAGAGGACAGCCCTCATACATGATATTTATTCTGAGCAGGGAGGAGCTCCTCAGGGCATCAGGTGAAGTTTGTGGAAATAAAATATTTAAAAAAAATAAAAATCTTAGAAGTGAGGTTTCAGCAACAGTTTTTTTTCAGTTACGGTTCTTTTTCTTTCTCTACAGTATGAGAATGAAATAAGATGTGTAAATTTTCCCTGAAAAATGAGTTTATCCTTTGCTGAGAATAGACCCTATCCCAGGTGAGTGCCTTCACAGCTGGGCAGAGCCCCAAGACGCTGGAGCTTTTCCAAATCAGGCTGTAGCATTATTCTCGCAGTTTCCTGCAAGGAAGATGTCGCAGGGGTTCAAAGCAGGGAGTGCCACCCCACTGTGGCGTACACTGCTGGGGTTCTTCTCTCCTCTCCTTCCCTCCAGCTTACAAATGAGAAACTTTCCCAACAGCGCATTAGCTGAAACTCCCCTGGGAGAGCTGGTGGAGAACATTGACAAATACTTAATGTGTGACTGGGCAGAGACGGAAAATGAGCACTGAGATGTTCTGGTGGGAGCATATTTAGAAAGAGCACTGGGTATCACAGGTATCTTCTGATCAAACAAGAAAGTTAGATTTAACTGCTTCCTTGTTTTGGGTGACCCCTCACTGAGGGCAGCGGGCTCAGAACTGAGCCTTCAGTTCACTAAAATTCTTTTTCAGCTGCTTGGATCCTTTGTGGGTTATTTGAGAGCAGGCAAACAAGTTGCAATAGGATGGGAATGAAACCCAGATTCCGTGTCCCAGGGTTCTATTTACCAGATTGTCGTTCCTCGCAGACACAGTGCATGTGACTCATATCTGCAATGTCAAAAGCGAACCAACACACCCCAGTAAATGAAAGAATGTTTCCAGACCTACCCTGACCTAAAGTTCCTCAGGATTTCAGTCTCCCTAGGAGGGGAGGGAAGGCAAGGACAGACAATATGTTCAGGAGCATTCCTCATTCATCACAGAGAATCCTTCCCCAAAATGATCAAATGTCTCAGAAACAGATTATTTACTTCTACTGAATAGTCACTCCAGAACTGCACTTTTTAAATAAGCCGGAAAACTTCTCTAATTTGGGGTAAACAGATATTTTCAGTAGAATATAACAATACTCTTGACCAGTTCATGCCCTTCCATTTCTGTGCTGAATTTGATCTTCAACTTAAATAGGTTTAAACACCCTGGTTCTGTGTGCCAGAACAACTGTACTCCCTCTCAGCCTCATCTTCTTAGGCAACTGACAACTTCCCTTCGTCATTTTTTAACATTACCATCTCTCACCTCCCCTCCTTTCCCATTTTTTCCGCTTTTGTGGTAATCCTAAATTTCTTAAGCTCTGTTAAAAATTCCCCATCATGACCTTATACTTTTATTGTTTCTCCAAAGTTTAGACAGATTTGATCTATTATATCTCCTTTGTCCAGACCAGTTACCTTACCAAAGAAAACCATTAAGTTAGTCAGACATCATGTATCCTTTATCTACACTTGTAGTTTATCTTAT
Organism: Acanthiza pusilla; assembly: GCA_036630365.1. NCBI lineage: Eukaryota > Metazoa > Chordata > Aves > Passeriformes > Acanthizidae > Acanthiza > Acanthiza pusilla. The sequence goes on from JAXCHO010000001.1 coordinate 10,036,211, forward strand.
TTTTCCATGTCTTCCTTGTATTTAATTATTGTTTCTTTCAATAATTGTTCTGATAGCCCTGTATGCTACAGTGGTCAGAGTGATCAGTTTATAATTTTCCAGATGGCTTCCTCCCTCCATCTTAAGTACAGACACTACATTTTCTGTCCTCTAACCATACAGCACTACCTTTAACTTGATGAATTAGTTAAAATATTTTCTAACAAACTTGCCTTTTCTTGTGCCAGGTTTCCCAAATTTTGAGGGTGAAGATGCTTTGGTTCCCCAGTACACATCAGTTAAATGCCTTGTGTTTTCTTTCCCATTGACCATCCTGGTTTTCTCTCCATTCTGTATCTTTAAAAGGTACCTATTACAAGTTTGGTACCTATTACAAGTCTGGACTCCAAGAAAAGAAAAATTGGGGTACACCCACCATTTTCTGCAGCAGATTACTGTGCTTAGGTCACCCGGCACAACTTGTATCGAGAGAGAGTGGAGTAACTCCTAGAACAAGGAGGAAAAACTGATTCTGATTATCCACTCTGAAAGGAAAGAAATGTTCTGGCTGCTGACAATGCCTCCCTGGAACACTTCTGGGCTGTCCATAGGCAGCTCATTTTTAGCCCTATAAGTTGAAACCAGTGTTATATTAGATAACTATTGAATTTCAGCTGTATGTGTAGTAACTTCCAGAAAGGGTCCTGAAGTGAGACATGCAAATCACACAGATAAGCTCAATCTCCCTGTTTTAATTCCAGCTCCTGGATCTTTGAGAACACCCTGTCCCTTTCTCTACATAGAAAACTTATTAGTAAGTGGCCTTCACTCAGTTCAGATGGGTTTGTTGCCAGATGTCTCCACAGGCAAGATTGCTTTCTAACCTCATTCTAATAATAAATATGAACACTGCTTTCACAATACCTTTCAGCATGGGAATTCAAAGTGTTTTAAATATGCTGAGCATTTTAACAGCAATGAAGAACAAATTTTGTAAATTATGGTTTAACCTTGTAACAGCAGAAGAAAATTGATGCTGGGAAGAGTACAAACACAATGGGATAGCTTTGGCTTCCTGATGGATGACAAAATATATAAGATCTTTGGACAAACCTCACCTTTAATAGACTTTTCCAAGCTCGTGGTGGTGCTATAGAGATCCCTTCAGCCAGAAGAGATGTTTCCTGGAGAGCAGTTTCTAGAAATGGGCTCTATGCAGCTGCTGAACAGCACATCTCCACCAAAACAAGGGAAAGTATTCCCTTTGCTGCAGTCCAGTGGCACCGGAGAACACAGAGCCCATGGAGAGGAGACACACTTAGAAATTGGGTTATGGTTTAGCTTTTCAAGCTTGTTCCTTCACCTTTTTTCTTTTTTTTTTTCTGCGGCATTTTTTACTGCCTCAAAATATCATTTTCTTTTCTATCTCCCTTGAGAAGAACAGTGGCATGGCTGGTCTGCTCTTTTCTGAGACAGCAAATTGGCTGGAGACCTCAAAAGTCAGAAAGTGCTGGCAGCTGCCACATTTTTGTCATAAGTTTCTAAAATTTGGTTTTCATACAGCTCCAGCAACCAGACCAATGTGATAAATATAAATTTTCACTTTCTTTTGATCCCCAACCATAGTAGAAAAAGGATGTGATAATTGAATGGCAAAAATGAGAGAAAATAAAAAAAGAGAGAACTCCAGGTCCTGAGCCTGCTAGTCTAAAGAAGTAGGGCTGGCAAAGGTCTCAAAGGCAGGAACTTCATACAGTTAGTGCAAATAAACAGATGCTGAGTGATGGGGACACTTAGTTCTCTCGGAGGGGAAGCTGTAGCAGCTCAAACCATGTTAGACACTCAAACACAGGTGCAAATCCGCCAGACTCCATTAGTTCTTGTGCTTATGGAAACACTTCTTTTCCATGTCAGTATTTTGAACTGAGTTTTCCCATATCAAGGAAGGTAGATTCTCAGTGTTCTAAACTGACTGTTTAAAAGGAGTAGAGATGGTGAGAGCTTGCTTTTTTCCCCCCCCCCCCCCAATGGCAGATTGAAGTATTCTTGAATAAGAAAACATTTTTGTTGAGCTCAACAAGGATGCTTAACAAAGGGAGACGTTAATACAGTTAGAAAATATAAACTGAATATAACTCCCTTCCACTCCTGAGGGTCATAATTTTCTCTACCTATAGGTTCTCTAGTTGGTCTCAGTCTTTAATGAAATATAACATAGGGAGGGCATAAACCACGAGTATATACTTAAAAAAACTTTGAATCCCCCCCCCCAAAATCAACCCACTGTGGCTTGACTCCATAAAGAAGAAAAGTTTAAAAAGTGTCTGGGCTCTGTTTTTTCCTTTAACACCATCCTGTGGAAAATCACACCAGCTCTGTAGAACTTGTCAGTGCAGACTCCTTGCTTTAAACTAGGCAAAGATTTGGTGCTGTATGTTTTGCCCTTTGAGTGTGGGAAAACACCACGGGGGAAAAAAGTGTTAGTGCTTTCTATTTCTTGCATTAATCCTCTCAGCCTGCAGAGTTATCATTATCATTCAAATAAAATGATAACAAACCAAGCCATCTGCTTAAAAAGCCCAGGCTGGTCATAAATCCACTGGATCCCTTAGATTTAAAAAAGGGGGAAATGCTTTGAAGCAAAGAGACTCTTATGCAATGCCAGCCCCCTCCCTGGGAGTGCTGAAACCTTTAATCACCTAAGGAGGGGGAGATGCACCGAGGCCTGGGAGCACCGTGTCAATATTATTCCTCTTACATAACATCCTGCTTTATTTGCTGATTGAATGGGCTTTTTTTTTTTTTTTTTTCCCCGACTGAACTTGTCCCTCAGATGCCAAAAAAGCTCAGTGGTGAATTGCAACCTCTCCAGAAGAAAAGCAAACCTCACCCACAAGCAAAAACAAAACAGCATGACAGATTGAGATTTGCTATCTAAAACCAAACAATCGTTAACAACAAATAATCCAGCAAAGAAGGTTCAGCAAGCAATGGGCACCTTCCTGACACAGAAAATTAGGGCCAGCCTGGCAGGACAGAGAGACAGAGCTCCTCCTCTCCCACAAACCTGAATTAACCACTACATATTTTCTTTACCCTCCTGCAGGGAAAATGTTTTATTGATAAGGCCTCTCCTAGGCTTGTGATTACCCCCAGGGCTGAGTGAGATTTGAGGCTGGATGGCTTGACATCATGTCTAGACAGTCCTTTCCTTGGCAAACACTAAGCGCACCTGAGAGCAGACCAGGGAGTCCAATGCTGTGCAAAACTGGGCTGGAGGAACCTTTAGGGGCACGTTGGACACACTGAGGAGGCTGCACAGAGACACTTGGAGGTGTGTGTAGCACGAGGAGTCCTCTTGCATGGGGGCACTCACAGCTCCAGAATCAGCTCCAGAGGACCGGGTACTCACAGTCCTCCAGAAGGATTTCCCTAGCAGCTCAGACACAGCAGCACAGCCATGCCACAGCAACAAAGCTGCCCTTGATGCCTCCACACACCAGGAGGGCCAATGGGGCACGGCCTTATGTCCCCAGAGTGGTGACACCATGTTGTGCCATCATCCCATGGCACCGCCAGCTCTCTGCCCTGGGCCTGGTGCATGGGCATCTGAGCTGCCAGGGAAATCCTTCTGGAGGTTACGACCTGATGCTGTAAGGAAAACAATTCCAGAACCAGTTTTCCTTAAAACACAGCAGCTCTGGATCAGCTGCCCAAAGCTGGGAAGGAAGGCTCTATATCTGCCTGCCAGTGAAGGATCCCTCTCACAGCCCCTGGGCTCTGTGACACACACGTGTAGGGACTCTCTCACAGTGGGTGAGGGAGCAAACACCACATCTGTACATGAAAACAGACCTGTGCCCTGACTTCTTCCAGGGTTAGTGCGTCCACAAGACGAGTGTTCAATCCATCAGCCCAGCACACAGGTCTCTCTTCAATCTCTGCTCCCTGGTACAAAAGGAGAGGGCGGAGACCTCGAGGTTCCTCCAGGACAGCCAAGCACTACGCTTGCCCTTGCCATCTTTTAGGCTCACTTGATAAAGCTGCTGCCTGCAGACCAAGCCCATGCCAACTGAATTGTTGTCTCGGCCAGCCAACACCCACAGGGCCCTTTTGTGCTCTCCCTCTTTGAACTGGGTAGAAATCATCTCTGTGATTTCTCTGGTATTTTTAGGCCAGAGCTGGGCTGCCTGAATGCCGTGGCTGGTTGCCTGCCTGCCCCTTGGGAATGGGGCGTGCAGAAGGCAGGGGGGAAAAGGCACGGTCACACCGCGGTGCTTTGCAGCCGTCCTCAGCTGCCAGGGTGCCACAGAGAGCCTGTGGGCAATCTACCCCAGAAACAACACAGACCTGAAGAATCTCTACATAAAGAGGAATTCAAAAGTTTCTAAGAGACACCTTGGGTAAAAAGTGGGACGGAAGACCTGAGAAGAGCTTCCCTCTGGTCCTGTTTAGCAGCTGGCTGGCTCAGTTGAGCATCCATCCATCGCGCAGCAAAACGCGATAATTGCCGTGCTCTGTGCTCCCCAAACCTGCCAAGTGTGGCCGATGCCCACTGTTAGCAAATCCCACCCTCATTATCTGCTCCCCGTCCCCGTCCTGCCGAGGCGCCGCGCTCTGGAGGGCGCAATTAAGCGCCCGCCATCCCTTGCTCCTAGGCCGGGTTGTCATCGCCAGCGTTTGTTTGGGAATGTTTGTTGGGAAGCACATGGTGGCAGGGTCAGTGGATGTTGTTGAGGTTTTTTCCTCTTGCGCCTGGGGGCCAGAGAGCTTTGTGCGTTTCTCAGTATGTTAAACTCAATTAAAAAAAAATAAAAAAAACAACATCAGGATAACTTAAAGCAGATGTGAGCGCAAGCCTGAGACCCTTCTGAGCACAAACACAGCCATTTCATTGCAATTCCAAAAGGCTTTGCTGGCAAGCCTCCCCCTCCATGTCCTACATTCTTTCATTCCAAGGAAGACAAACAATTCAGACTGGAGCAGCAAGGCACGTTTTTCAAATAAACAGGTTCCCTCAAACAGCTTTTGCCTTTGTGTCACCCCAACACCCGCATTCCTCTCTTAAAGGATCTTCTGAGATGATCTAAATGACAATTTGTGTCACACCTTCCATTTAAAGGGTTCAAAGCAGCACATTCAGCCCATGAGAACCTCTCACATGGAAGTGTTCTCACCATCATATGCCAGTGCAGTATCTTCACAGCCTAAAGTTACAGACAGAATCTGAGGCATTTGTGGATGCGAAAACTACAAATCCTGTGGAGTCTTGCACTGCTGGAAGAGGCACATCTCTGCAATGTGCAGGGCAGTACTTGCTGGTGACTGGGGATCCTTTGAAAAGGAGGTAGCGTGGACATTTCTGCTCATCGACACTGGGTCTGTGGTTTTAAACAAATAAACCACATTGTACCTTACAGGGCTTTCAATGTCTCAACCAGAGGGAGACTTTCGGACAGAAGTACAGTCTATGACGTGTTACCTGATTCCCTTGTTTCCCTAATTTCATCTCTCATTTCTCCCTGTGTCCCTCAGGCCAGCAGCTGCTTTGCCCAAAGTCACTCATCCCTTCCTTCCAGTTTCCAAGCTTCATGCTCACTTCGCCAGCTACATTTGAGTCTGGCTGTGACTCCTCTGGCTAATTCCTGGACTCTGCTCCAGCCCTGCTCATGAGGTCTCTTTAGCTCCACATCGCTCCACCTGTCTCTTGGTGAGAAAGAGCAAGGTCAAGTCTGGGAGGGTTTTAGTATTTCAACGTTTTGGTTCATTGTATCTTTTCCATATTCTCCTCTGGAAGAAAGAACAGAGGTTGTCTCTGGAGAACCTCAGAAGATGGGTGGAGACAATTCCAAATCTACACCTGGGATTCTGTTTTTCCTGGACCTTCCCCAAACAAGGAAACAAAACTGGGGCAGACTCAGCTCTAGCCTTCTACCCACAGAAAGCAGACAGCCAGGACTGGCAATTTCCATTTCCAATCAAGATTGTTTGGAGGTATCCTGGGCTGCCCTGTGTGGTCAATTAGAAGGATTTCTTATGCCCTTCAGCCAAAGGGCATCCACACTATCAAAACTGATTGTAAATAATACATAGTAGATGTAATAAATACAGTAGCAGGTAGTAAGTAACAAATAGTAGATAATAAAATGGGGTATTTCTCACAGAATAAATAAAGAGGGATTAAAAAAAGGAATGCCTTCTGCCATGTGAGGACAGAGGAATGGCTCGAGAACCAACAGGAGGTCAGTCCCTGGGCAAACAGTTTCAATCCATATCGCTTTCTCCCCCACCTCAACAGCTCCAGCACAGGTTCCAAAGCTGGATTATTTAGCAAAACATGGGTACAGATTTGATGATCAGTGTAATGGGAGCCAAGTGACTCCAGTGGTAGGGGTGAAGCAAGAGAAATGAAATGGCCTGCACAGCCCAGCCCTTACAGGAGGTGCGTTGTTGCATCCTCTAAGAACAGAAATATCTGCTTCAGCCTCCTAATAGGATTTTCATATTCCTCATGAGCTTAACATGGGAAAATATGTACAAAAATAAATCGATCATTACAAATCATGATGATGAAAAATCTTTAAATCTCCCAAATCCTTCTAAATCCCTTTACAGGATTCTGTATTTCTCACAGTAAGTTCCTTCAGTTAATTCTGCCACTGAGTTAAGGTACCCAGAGGAGAAATAAAAATGCTGTGCTTGGAAAACATTTTTCTTTGACTGCTGGACTTTGCAGGACCTGACAAACCAAGGGACAAGCACCCCATATCAAGGACAGCTGCATAAACTTCCTGAGCACAAGAAATTAATCATAATAAAAGGCTTTTAAACTTTTTTTTAATACAGTTAGGTACCAAAGATAAAAGGGTTATTTCCCAGAATCGTTCCTGTTTGGCACGGTTCCTGATTGCTTAGATGAAGTACTTTTATTATTGAGCTTTTCATAACCTCTAACCTCAAAATCTGGGGAATGCCTTACATGGAAAATACAGAACACAGTAAAATTGCAAGCGTTCCTGGCTTTTGTGTTCCCTCACACCAATATTCCTTCCTGCTCTTCAGCAACTCACCCCAGGGCCGTGCAGGCAGCAGTGTCTGAAGGCTGCTCCCTAGCTGACTCTTGGCTAATAGAAATAATTCTGGAAGTTGGGTGGGACTGAACCAAGCAAAGTAAATCACTATTTAAGCCTACCCAGATTTGCCTCTGCTCATAGAAGATTGTAAATTGAGTGCTTAGGGATTGCAGGCTTCTCTCGTATTGATGGATGTTTCAGATACTCCTGCTTTCAGTGCTCAAAAGCCACTTGTGGCAATATTGATTATGTGATGGTCCTACAACACAAACCCATTCTGCTGCATGGATGGAGAGGACATGGGAGCTCAGTGCTTCTTGTCTGTAGCCAGCTCCACAAAGTGACCTGGGACCAGCAGCCTGGCCAGGGCAGGGCAGTGTCCCCTCAGCAGCCAGGCTCCAGCCGAAGCTGGAGGTGCAGGAGGCAGGAGAAGGAGGAGGAGGAGGAATGCTCTCCTGCTGCCAAAACACAGCATGAACACGAGCACTGCAGTCACTTCACACCTTTGTTCACCCTGAATTTTCAAGCAACAGGGAAATGAACCTAAGCTGAGGATCAGGTGGGAGGGAGCTCTGCCCTGCTCTGGCTGGGGCAGGGCAGGGGCAGTGCAGCTGGGATGTCATCAGCTGATGTTGGAGGCTCCTGGCAGCAGCTGCTCCGGAGGCAGGAAGGTCAGGAAGCTGCCTCCATCCCCATCTGCCAGAGCTGTGTCCATCCCAAGCTGTCACTGCATTAGTATTATTTCATCACGTACAAACACTGCCCCCAACTCCAAGCTCATCCCATAGGCTACACAGGCAGAAAATGAATTTGCGGGACACACTTGATCTGTGATGGCCTTTAGCATCGGAAACAAACATAAAGCTATTAAGTGCAAGAGGGGGAACTGATATTTGGGGATGGAGGAGGACTTGCAGCTCAATTCCATAGGGCATTCGCTCAGAGGAGCAGTCCCTTTGAAATTATCATGCAAATCTGGAGGCTTTTCAGCAATTTCAGCTAAATCCTTCAGGCTTGTGCACACAGAGAGGTTAATTTGGTTTCAAGCAGTATGGATTAAAACCAGAACAGTTATTTCTGATTAAATCCCTCTGTGATCACTTCTATTTTGGAATAAAAATGCCTAACTCTGAACCAACCCAACTCATCCCAAGCCTGGTTTAGGCACATTAAGAGTCAAATTTCTTTTAATTTCATTTCCAAATGGTGGTGTTTGTAAAAACAATTGGTTTGGAACAGTCAGGAATTGCTTCACAGGCAGTCAAACCTTTACTAGGTCAGAAAAACCACCCTAAAATATGGGATATTTCTTAGATGAGACTCAGATATCAATTACATCATTAACGAGTTCAGGATAATTCTGTTCTCTTCCATGAACCAACTTTTGATCTAACCCCCAATAAGAACTCAACCACTGACTTCAGAGGAAGTTTTTCCAAGAACCGAGGGGAAAAAATGTTTTCAGACCTTCAGCAGTGATTCCAGGGGAGTCATTCACACAGGAAAGGGTGACAGAACTGACCCTTTATTTCTGTGTAAGTAGTTAAAAAATTTGTCAGTTGGAAAAAAAGTTTTAAAGGAGGGAAAGCGTTGAAGGTCTGGAGTTACTTGTAATTTACTTTTCTAGCTAGAATTTTGTTTAATCTCTTATAACAAGCAGTGAAATGAAAACAGTGAGAAATCCAAACACTTCACCAGTCAGGAAACTAAAAGTGCTGAGAGACCTTGACCATTGAAGAGAGGCTGAAAGGAGCATTAGAGCACAGCGGAGAACAGCTGAAACTGGAGGTGAGGAATCAACAAACTATCTGTGGGTTCAGGGGATGCTCTGGGACCTTCAAATGGAAATATCTAGAAACGGGACCCTGGGCTGCAGCGAGAGCATTGCCTTCACTCCTGCAGCTCAGGAGTGCCGCCTGCACCAGCTCAGTGCAAATCTGCGTTTCTATAAATCATCAGCTCTCTCAGCAGAATAGACACCTCCAAACGGGAGCACAGTGGCTCTGCGGGTGCTTTTGGCAGCACTGCAGGGCAGCCCAGAGACAAAGGAAAGGACAATTATCTGAGAGGGAATATCTGGTCCTGTATCAACTCATTCAGACAAACTCCAGCAAAACATCTCCCTCCTCCTGCCCTGCAGGCAGAACCTTCACCTACCAAACTCACATCCCACTCTCACCACAAACTCTTTCCCAAAACCATGCCTTGCCCAAGCTGATCTCAGAGAGGCTAATCCTGAAAACTACTTTTGTAAATCTCTGTGTAGTAGATGAAGAAATGAGGAATTACTTGACTAAAGTAAGTGAGCAATAATAAGGCAATCTTAAAAAGCTGGAAGTTTTAGTCCAAAGCACCTTCCAAGTTTCTGCTGTCACTCTCAGCCTGGCTTGCTGCTGTGTCCTACAAGACTTTGGGATTGTTAATAATCTACATCAATTTACAGATCGCTCAGAGCTGGAAGACTAGAATACAAGGTGGATCAATAATATGAAAATTAAAATTAGTGTCTTTGAGCAGCAAACACCATATAAACATCAGTCCCACCAGTTGCTGTTATTTACTGCTTGTGAAGCACAGCAGGGAACACAGAATAGGGCAAGAGAGGGCTGGTCACCAGGCTGCAAGTGGACAGAGTTGCCAAGCTATAAATATGCTGATGTATTTTTACACTTGTTATGGCAAAGTCAGGATGGTCGTTGTGATGTTGGAACGTTGCTGGGGCTGTTTTCTAATTATAATTAGATTCTGTTGCTTTTCCAGTGTCATTATCAGAGACACAGTCATGTGTGCTTGCTTTTAAATGCTACCGGCCCTGCTAATTATTCTGGGCACAAGGGAACTCCACAGGCAGAGGGGGAATTATTCCAGTCCCAGGAGCGCCTCCTTCAGATGGTGGGTACCACTCTGACACCATCACAGCCCACAGCAGGGACATGCTGAGGATGCTGTGACTGATTTTTGGATGCCAGTTTCAGTGAGCACCCCTCCAGCAGCACACCTCAGGGGTGCTGGCAGCCTCTCTGCACGTGCTCTTTCCTTGCCCTCACCTGCTGCTTCCCCCAGGTCCAGAGGCTCTTTTGCACCTGTGGATTCAGAGGCAGGATTTGAAAGCAAATGTACTGAGATATTTTCAGAATCCAAAAATAAGTAAATGACATGTTTCACTATAAAATTACTTGCTGAAGAGCCACACTTAAACATCTGTGCCTTACCAAAGCATCTGACACTGAAAGGGATTTTCGTTGTTGCTTGGAGCACCATTGTTCTGCATCTCACAAGTATTGCCACAGGGACCTTCCCAAACAAACTGCAAGGAGCTGTGCCCAGGAAAAACAGGACCCTGGACTTTGTGCGTGTAGCTGATGAGCAGAAAGATTCCAGCTGAAAGCACTAGAGGACTTACTGGAGCAGCTCCTCATCTACAAATCCACAGGCAAGTGGAATTAAATGATGGGACATAACAGCTAGGGAGAACCACACTGTCTCTGCTTAATCTTCCTGTTAGGGTAACACAATCCAGACAAGAGCAGGAAACAGCCTACCACAGTGACACAACACCTCAGGACTGTTTTTTTCTGGAATTCTATGTTACCAATGGTATTTCTGATGTTAAGCAAATAGAAGGAAGAAAAATGGAGGTGGTTCTGAGGAAATGTATGAACACTCCCAGAAGCTTTGGCCATTTAGCCCCAGGCGCTGCTCTGCCTGATCAGGGTTGATTCACGCTCAGGTACCTCAGTGTGCACTTCAGCTCCTTAATAGCAAGCCTGGAGATTCCAGATGCTGCATCTTACACCATTCCCAGGATGCCTCCCATGCTGTGGAGTGGCCCCTGCAACTGAAATATAAAGACCAGTGGTCCATCAGACCCTGCAGATTTCCCTGTATTCATTGAGATGTACCTTTATATCTTATGCATTCCCTTATGTTTGTGTCTGAGTGAGCTGCTGGAGCTTCAGAGGGGAAAAGCTTTCAAGATCATCAGTGATGATGATCAGCTGCAGGCTGTTCTTTACACGGTCTCTCTGTGTCAGAGGGAAAACTAACTGTCTTGACTCTTGCACTCCAACTTCCACAATAAGTATTTATGGCTTTCCCTAGTTACACTGTCTTTGTGTCCAGAAAACAAGGTGTTGGTGCTCAGTGTATATCTTGCTTTGCCCAGCATCAACCCTGAGCTCTATTTTCCCTTTTCTCAATGGCTCTTCCCCTTCCTGATAATGATTATGATACCTTTCAAACATTTGCAGACTGTTTTAAAGTCACCTTTTAATCACCTTGTACAGCCAGGGCACGTATACTTAGCTCCATTAATCTTACTTTATTTAGCTGCCATACTGCAAGGCAAGATGCTCCCATCAAATAACCCTTCACCTTCCTGGCTCTGCAGGAACATCAATTACTCTCAGTCCCAGGGACTGGTCACCTCAGAGCCCAGGGTGCTCCAGAGGCGTGTGCAGGCCAGGATGATGGAGGAGAGCACTTCACCCCACTTTGCAGCTTGGAAATATAGAGAGACCATACTGAAGAACCCTTTTTGCTTTTAGGAGCACTGCATGCATCCTCTAAAGCAGGAAAGTTAATTAGCCTGGCTGCTCTGACAGTATTTTCTCCTGGGAAAAAAAACTTGCACTCCTTCAGTGATCAGAACTTTTTAATCCTGCTGCCAAACGCATTTCTCTGAATTAATATTGGTGGAATGAAAAGGCTTTTTTCTCTGCTTCGGCCTTCTCTCCCAGGATAAATCTTTTTGGAATTTGCTTTACATATTGTGCTTTTGAATGTTCTTTTAAATGTTAAAAAATGACTGTGTGAGAATGTCGCCTTCTCATTAACAAAATTTACTACATATTTTCTCCCATTGTTACCAGTACAGTTCCAGCAGTGTTAACAATGGGAACCCTAGAGCAAATGGTCTGGCACCAGCACTTGTCATCCAACTATGGCTGGTCAAAAATGTGTTTGAAAAGTGGCCTTGTGTTTTTTGAAGTGTGCTTGTTTTCAGTAAGCACTTCCAAATGATTTTTTAAAATTAAAAAGAAAAAAAATTCCAATATTTAGTTATATTTTAATCAGAAAGATATTGAGGGGTTTGTAAATTTTTTTGGGAAAACCTATGATAGTGAGTAAAGGAAATTATTGTGTTCCATTACCTGCCTTTCTATTGGCTGGGGAGAGAAAGTAACAAAAGAAAAAGAACAGGAGGGTATGGTTTTCTTCATTCAGAATGAAATGAAGCACTTCTTTTAATTTAAAATTCCTAACAGAATTGGAAAAAAATCATAAACCTTCTGATGTCTTTTAAAATTTATTCTAGTGTATACTCCTTCTCTTTGTATCACAGAGGAGTGTCAGTGTAATATGGCCCATCGTGAAAACGTGTGTGAGTACGTTTTCAAGTTTGCAAGAAGCTTTCAACACCAAGGTAAGGAGCCCTCAGCTAAATTCAGCAAAGACAGGAAATGTTTAAATATGTTTCTAGTACTGGTGGAAGAAGTGTAGCAGCAAAGCTCTCTGGTGAAAGCTCTGCAGGGAGCCAGAATGGTCCCTTCTGATATTAAAACTTAGTAATCTACAAAAGCTGCTTCCATTCATTGGAAACTACTGATACTTTTTTCCCATTTGCAAATACTTAGATTTCCTTTGTTGCCACAAATCTCTGCTGTAACTAAAACACGGCAAAAGCACATGCTCTGAAATCCCTCAGCTGTGCCTTCCTATAGCCATGGAAACAGAGTTTTGCATGCCCAGGGCAAGGCGAGGTGGATTTGTCAGGGATTTTCCTTTTCCTTACAACCTGTCATGAAGTCTATTTGTTTCTTGTGAATATGCAAATCAAGATCCTGGACTGAGACATATTTTAGTCCTGCTCAGACCAAGGTCACACTTGGATATGACCAACACTTGACTGGCCTCCCTCAGTGAATTGTTTTTTATACTCTTCTCATAATGAATTTAAGCCATCAGCTGTTAATACTTCTGCAGACCTACTGCTTCCTTCCTGGTGTTAGACAAGGATTCAGAGGACCCAGTTAATACCCACGGCTCGATCCAATTTAAGAAGAGGATTTTGAGCTCAATTAGGTTGCTTACTGGCTGCTTCTGAACCCGAGCTGGGACTAAACTGTGTGAGAACCTTCCATTGGGTCAGACCGAAATAACCCAAGATACGTCGGCACACCTGAACAAAAGCTCTGCTCCACTGCTGATTTAATGCTCTACATTCCCAGTGCTCCTGTGGAGATGCCTGCATTTGTAGAAGAACCTACCCATTTAGAATGCAGCCCCTTTTCCTTTTATTTTTATTTCTTGTTTTGTGCACACATAAAGTGATGTTATTAATAGTTTGTGATCTACTGCGCTTTTCATCTGAGGATCTCTCTCACAGCATTTTAGGAGACTGAATCAATTTTCAAAACACTCCTATGTAATACTATCCCCATTTTACTGGAAGGAATACTAAGGCAGTGGGAGGCAGTTTTCCCAAGGGTTCATTGGTAGTGTCAGAAATAGAGCTCCGGGCTCGGGCTCCAAATATAGCCGACATTCTTATCCCGTGGCTGCAAGCTGAATGCAGGAGTCCCCACGTTAACACTGAACATACCTTCTGCCTTCTGCTTCCGAAAGGGCTGCCTGTTGCCATGGCAACTGCGGTTCAGATCTCTGGACCAGATTTGCTTCTGTTACATCAATGCAAATCATGAGCAAATTCATTGAAATTAATGGAGCTCCCCCAGATTTCCGTGGGCAAGGGAGGATACAGAGCAGATTTGGTCCCTCTGAATTTGGTATAAGAAGGAGGTGATCTCTTGAGAGTGGGAAAAATTTTTTTGATCTTTGCAGGGGTCGGGGGGAAAGGATGAAGGATATCTTGCACCAAAGGTATAAAAAGAAAATCTGAGAACTTGACTTTGGGGTCACCTGACATTCTCAGACCTACTTCTGACCATTACCAATGGAAGGCCTGATTGTTCCCAGACAAGTGCTCTGCCTCCCCCTTGCACTGAGGAAAGAGTAGATTCACGCTTTTACTGGGAGAATAAGGGGTGGTGGAGAATGGAGTCGAAGAGCCTATAGAAGGAACGTGGACAGGAGCAGCTTGTGCTGCTGTTTGCAGGATGGGTCTTGCAGGGATGAGGGAGCTTGCAACAAGTCCTCAGGTTGCCTCTCTGTGGCCTCTTGGAGGGGAAGGGAATGCCTGATGGAATGGGAACCTGAATAAAAAATTTCTTCAGTGTCTGCCACAACATTGCCAGGACCTGGGCTGCTGCTTACCAGGGAAATGGAAGAAATGTGGGAGGCAAAATGTGAAACAAGGAGAGCTCTTCCAGCAACAGTAACCACCACCCCAGAGCTGCCTCATTTCCTGCAGCAGCTCAGCTCTCTAGACCAAAGGGCAAAAAGAGGCTGGCACAGGCAGTGTCCCCTCCAGTCACACACAGCCTTGTGTGCAGTGAGAACTGGGGGCTGGCATGGGGGAGGGTATGGTAGAGTACAGAAATGGGGCATCTCAAAGGCTTAGGAGTTGGTTGGTCACCCTGCACTTGGGCTAATGCACAAATTCTAATTTGAGATTAACTTCTCCTATGATCCTGGAAAGCAAACCATCCTATCCTGTGTCCAAAGCTGAGCAAGCAGCTGCTGTTTCATACAGGTCAGAAAGACACTGGAAATATCCTCCCATAAAGCCCAGTCTGTAACACTAGCAGGGGTTATGCTGTTAATCTTGCTGCACCTCAAACACTTCAATCTACAGTTATTTAACTTCATAACTTAATATTCAACCTTCCCAAGCTGTCAGTCATGCAGATTAGACTGTCCCTGACCACCCAAGGGAAACCCTTTGGATCAGGTAGATTCAGTACTCAAAGGAGGTGTTACCACTGTGGCAAAACTGATGCAAATTTTCTGAGTGGAACTCCTGAAAACCAAAACGGGAGCTGGGAAGTCTGTGTGCAGCAAGGTCTGGCACCATCTGCTGTTCCTTATGGCGAAAATCCTGCCGAGCTTTCAGAGCTGTTTATGCATTTGTGCTGCAAAAAACTTGTCCTGATCTGGGGACAAGGGGCACCTGGCAGCGACACTGGACAGGGGTAAGACTCAGCACCTGATCTGGGGGGCCACAGACACCGTTCCAGAGGTCACTGTGAGATATTGAAGATAGAGCAAAGATTGGCCTTGGGAAGCAGAGCTGATCAGACTGAACACAGTGACGCTGTTGAACATCCCAGAGCTGCATCAGGGACGTGCACAATCAGCCAGGCCAGGGTTTGGATATATGTTTCATAAGCTTCAGTATCTCTTGCAAAACAAACATTATTTTTTCTCCCACCTCAAAATAAGAGGTCAATGCTCTGATTCACTATCTCATCACATGCTAAAATTTGTCTTTGTCCCATCGTTTTGCCATAAGCCTGACCTGATTTCAAGGTTTTAAAGAAATCCCCCATGAACATGAAGTTCAGGCTGAGGGTCCAAGGTGAGTGCTTTCCACATCTGCTACTGGAAAGAGCAACCAAGCAAAAAATGACTGGATATAATATAGAAATGAAGTTTATACATTGTGAACACTTCCAATTTCTTGGGAAGACGTGAATCCAAATTTTCTTCTTTTTTTTTTTTTTTAAAGCAATTTTCTAGTTCTACCCAAAAGATTGGATAAAAGCCTGAAAATGCAACATAAAATTGAGTTGTCATAAGAGTAATAACAAATGGTGCTCTTAAAAACAAACTTGCGATTTTTATGTCCACTTCATTACATTTTCGAAGGCACAACATTTAAGATTTAAGTACTTGATGTTAGTAATAGCACAATGCCATTACTATGAGACAGTAGTATCTACCCATGTAGGAAAAGGACAAAAATCTGATTTCTCCCCTGAAGTTAGACCACATTAATCTCCACACAAGTCCTTGAAGATTTATACTCAGAGAATGGAGACTCTACACTGACTCAGGAAATCTTGCCATTCTATTTCTGTTTCTATTCTGTTTCTATTTCTATGATTGCCATAATTTGAAGGGACAAAATGTTTACAAAGAAGGGCAAAAATTCTCAAGATTTGAGTTTGTGCATAATTGTTAAAAGTTCAGAAATTAGACAGTCAATATTAATATTGGAACCACACTTTGTAAATAGGTGCTTGAATAAAGGCTTTGCTCCTGTAAAAATGGGATTATTTCTAAGTCTGATGGAAACATTGAAAAACAAGTATTTCCACTTCCTGGTGATCCAAACCTGCCCATTTTCTCAGAGATCTTGGAAGAGGAATATTTGTGGATTATTGTCACAAAGTCTACAGAATGAGCTTCTGCTCCACACAGGTTTTCAGAAATAGCTCTGCTGTGTTCTGTAGGCCGTAGCTCAGACGTTATGAGTCTTCTGTGTCTAAGAATGGCAATGAACATTCTTTGGATCTCTTTTTTATCAGTAATTTTTTACATCTAAACTACAGAGTTTCCTTGTTTTTCCCTCCCAGGCATCTCTGAGCACAACCCTACACCAGGACATCTCACTGGGCATCGTTCCCCATTCCTCATGGCTGCCTGTGGAAGCTGGGAAACAGTGCAGCACCGCCAATTCTTTGGGCTGAAGTTGTAAAAGGAGCTTTTCAAGGTCAGAAAATATCAGAATACTGAGCGATGATCCCTCTGTGAGAAGGGCTGATACCAATGGCTTTACCAACACCGCTTGTTTTTGCTGACTTTGCCCTGAATTTTTCAGGCACTGCTCACTGCTGTTTTTCTGACTATCTAACTCTGTTCCCAGGGGCACAGATCAGTTACGGTAACACTCAGAACACCAAAGGATGGAAGCTGAAAACTCCGTGTCAGCTAAATATATATATATATATATATATATATATATACACAGTTGGGTTTGCATAAATGAACTTTACCTGCAAAAGTCAAGAGTGTGCAGCACATTGGGGTATGTAAGTCCCTGATTGCCTCTCCTCAGTAATGAGACAGATCAACAAAACAAAAACATCCACAGACAAACCAGGGCCTAATTACATGATTGTGCCAAAACTGGAGAGCCATAAAAAGGGAGCAGCAGCAGCAGCAGTAAATTATCTCTGCTGCTGCATGAAAACAGAAAAAAAAGCATTGGGCTATCATGTTCTCTACCATGGCTTTCACTTGCTTCAGTTGGTAATTTGCCTGTTTTGCAAACCTTTTTGGCTTTGTGAACTCAATATTCTTTTTT
Source organism: Acanthiza pusilla (assembly GCA_036630365.1). NCBI lineage: Eukaryota > Metazoa > Chordata > Aves > Passeriformes > Acanthizidae > Acanthiza > Acanthiza pusilla. The sequence goes on from JAXCHO010000001.1 coordinate 10,053,473, forward strand.
TCCCCACAGTCAAAACTCATCCTGTCCTCTTTCTGTGGTCCCAACATGGAACTGCACCTTCCTGCAGCCCAGCTCTGCCCTGCACCTACACCATGCCATGGGGAACCATGCAGAGACCTCTCAGCTGGCTGAGACTGAGCAGGGCAAGGGTAGAGCTAAGTCAGGCCATTATCTCCTCAGAAGAGAGTCTGTTGAAGTGAAAAATCAGTCAGATGAATTAAGGTCAGTCCAGCCTGGGTGGTTAAAGGGAAGAGGAGGATGCTTTGCTGAATTCCATGTGGATTTCCAGTGGGGCCAAAGTTTTCTCACATAAGAAACCAAGGTGTAAATGCTCCCTTTCCTCAGAGAGAGGCCAGGTGGGTAAGCCCTCTTACACTCCCAACAGAGTGTAAGACCAATTGCCAAAAGCTCTAAAATCAGTAAGAAATTCACAGTCTCATTCCACAATAATTTGGTCTTTATAGTAGATTACACCTAAGAATAAAACATTTAAATAAATGGTCAGAAAATGGGGAGTTAAAATCTCAGTGATAAGAATGATGTCAAAACATAAACCTCCTGAGGAAGGAGCAGCACTGCTGCTCACAGCACCGCTGCTCCCCACACTCTTCCCCTGGTGCAGAGCCTGACCTACTTGATCCATGTTCCTGCACTAAGGCCCCAGCACTAAGTATCTTACACCCCTCAAATCGCATTCCAGACTTATAATTGCAAAGCAGCTGTCACCCTGAGCCCTGCCACAGGACCTCCCCATCTGTTCAGCCCATCTAGCATTACAGCAGGGGACAGCACGGAGGCTGAAACTGGATCGGATGTGGAGACAGGACCTGCTGCACTGCCCACGGGGCCACAGGAGATCACTTGCACTTTCAGCGTCCCCAAGTGCTTCAGGCTTCAGAGGAGCTGTGGGCAGAGGCTGGTCAGAAGAAGGGAGAAGGGATCCTGCAGAAGGATCAAGTTCTGCAATGTGACTCTGGCAGCTGAGTCAAAAAGACAGACATCCTTGGCTTCACTGGGAGGAGATGTTTGACTTCTGGCAGGGCTGAGAATCATTTGAGAGCCCCTTAGAGGAAAACCTGATACCCTGACTTTCCCCAAAGCCTCCCCCTCCACATCTCTCACTATTAACTCTTTCTGTTGCAGCTGATTTTACATAGTCTTAACTCATCTAGCCTGAAATGTATACCTGGAGGTATACATTTCTGAACTTGTGTGCTATTGCTTGGACAATGTATTGATGGGAGAGTCCCTGTCTCTGAATCAAAAAACATAGGTCTTGTCCTACAGTCTTTCCCAATAACCGCAGCAGAACTTCAGATGAAAGCTGATCACTTTTTGTTCTCAAGAACAACTATGGAAATGTAGAGGAAAGACTTCAAGATTTGACTCCAGCTGATTTGCACTCATTCAGTTCCAGGGGAACATACTGTATTTTAGCCAGGAGCTGGAAGTGTTTTGACTTGCTGTGTTGCTAACACAGACCTTGAACAAGCAGTGCATTCAATCCACATCTCCTGACTCTCAGGACTCTTAGATCCTCCCTAACCCCAAGTCCTAAGCCACTGCAAGTGGTCAGCATGTGCTAAGATGGGAGGAACAAAGCATGGTGCCATTCCCCTCCCTCTGAAAGTGAAGAAATGTGCTGTTGGCCTCTCAGTCCCACCCACGCTGAGTGAGGGTGCAGGCAGCTCTGTGCCGGGTTCCAGTGGTCCTTGTGCTGACAGATGTCCGTGCTGGGGCTGCTGGGGTCACTTCCCCTATCCTGCCTTCCCAGATGGGCTCTCCTCCTTTAACCCTGCTGCTTATGCCTCCAGGTGGCCTAAGATCCCCAGTTGCTCTCAGGATAAGAAAAATGTTCCTTGATGATCTGCCCAAGGAATTTTTGTGGGCTGGGACCTATCTGTGAGAGACCCAGACCCATAACACAAGCAGCCTCCCACTGGCTGGAGCTCCCCACCCCAGTCTGGGCACAGCCAGGATGCTCCGTGCCCTGTTGTGGCAACAGTGCCCCCGTTTGCTTGCCCTGGTCCGTGTGGGATCACAGGTGCCCAAGGAGCTGTGCCCCAGCTCCTGTGCCCTGTGTGTGCACACGTGTGCTGTGCTGTGGCTCTGAGTGCCAGGCTCCCACATGGCAGCAGATTGGAGGCAGAAGCCAGCGTCTCACAAACTCATTTCCTGGCAGAGCATGGATGGGGGAAGGGACAAGAGCTCTTTGTCAGCCCACACAGTTTCACCGAGTCCCAGCCTGGATAAGCCAAACCTCTTAAAGGCACAAAATGTGTGTGCTGCCGGCAGCAGCTCTGCCCTAAGTCCCCTGGACCAGCTGGCACGAGGGCAGCTGTGGGTTCAGCAGCTGGGCAGAAGGGATGGTGACGCACGGCGCTTGATCTGGAGATCTGCTTTATCATTTGCTGCCTTAACCTCTGAGCCTTTGGGTTCTGGGGCCAGATCCTGGGCTCTGGGCATGCCCTCCCTGCACAGTCTTATCAACACTGATTCGGTCACTGGTGATGGTTCTCATCAAACAAACCACACGTTGCTCAAGTGCACTACCCCTCAAATTCCTCCTATGGATCAGAGTCTGGAGCCACATTGCCAGAGACGTCAGCCAGGATTTTCCATCTGGGGCAAAGCAAATCCTTTCTACAATTTCCCTGCAGTGTTATGCCAAAGGTGCCGTTTGCTATGTTCATCGCTCTGGTACGTGTTCCTCCCTAGCTACACATGGGCATATTCACAAGATTTTGCAAGCTATCCAGAAAAAAATAGCCACCATAATAAGAGGATACTGCATCCCTGAAACCCCTGAGTTAAGAAAGGCCAACATTTCCTGACTTCTGACTCAAGAGATCTCTAATCTCAGACTGCTGGAAGGCTGGAGGCCACACCAAAGGATCACTCTTTGCCTCACCTGATCTTCTGTCTTCACCACTGGCTGTTCTTTGTCCTAAAGACAAGATACAAAGCAATACTGGTTTTTAGGCTGGACCAGAAAGTCTGTTCTTATAACAAATAAAAGGGTATATTTTACTGCCTGAACAGCTGCTGGCTCCACATATACCTCCCTCTTTCAAAGTGGCAATAAGGAGTGGAGCTGAAAGGGCAACATGTCCTTTACTCTAGATCTCCAGCCAAGTCCACAGGCACAGGTTCCCCTCACAGACAAGCAGGAATGCTCATGTGGACACTCAGGATTTCAAAGCATTTGGGTAGCCACACATGCAGCAACACGTGAGAAACGTGCAGCGTGAGGGGAGGTTTGCTGGCACGTGGAGACTGATGCCCCCCAAAACACGCTCAGACCAACATCCCCAAGCTTAGTTCAAGGACTGGCACCAGACTTCCAGCACAAGGGTTCTGAGGAAATTCCCTGATACCAGGTACTGGGGCAGGAGAGGAAAGCACCTTCTGCCATCACAAATCACAAGCATGATGGTTACATTTGGGGACATCCAGGGGACACATCAGTCCACCATAAATGCTTTAACTCAGGACCAATCACTCAGCTCCTTCTCTGATAATTCCTGTGGGGCCAGCCTTTGCTCTGAACATCTTACATGTCCCCAGCAGTCTAACACAGATACTGTGTGTATTGTCTATTGTGCATTCACTTTACTCCATAGAGGCATATGCAGTCCTCTCACATGAAAAATATTACTGAGGAGAAGGCAGTTTGAAATTCTCACGTATCAACAAGTCATGACACAGCCCAGTCTCCAACCGCCTGTACTTGGCTGGCTAACACACAAATAACAAAAATCTTTCTGTCTTCTACAATGGGATTTTAGCTCATCTTAACCATCTGTTTGATTTTTTTTTTTTCCTCACAGTAACAAGTCCTATTTGGAAAATTCCAAGGGTATCTATCTAACCACTCCTTTTAAGGCATTACCACCTTAATATCAGAAATCTTTCCTACAGACTAGGAATAGTAGTTTTTGCTGATACAAAATGCAGTTTTAAACTGCTCCCTTGACAGCAAAGTTTAAACTGGCAGTTTTATAATGAACGCTGGAAGCTGAAATTAGATCACTTGTTCAATAAATATCAAGAGGAGCTGACCTATGCCAGAGTATGATTTCACAATGTTGTATTTTTAATATCAAAAATACATTTTCTTTCTAACACCCAGAAAAGAAAGGATAGAAAAAGAAGTCTGGAACTGACCTACTTTCATTGCCAAATCAGCCTGTTATTGAGCCAAAAGTATTCTATCAAACTTCTTATTGTTCTTAGCAAAGAGATGCCATTTCTGTGAATCCAGATTGATTTGGGAAAAGCAGCCTCTCATTTTGTGACCTGAAAAATTTTATACAAGTCTTTCAAACAGTTCCAGAGCACACAAACTTAGGAAACTGCCCCTGTGAGACAATTTCTGTAATCTCCTTGATCTTTCCCACTTCTGAAAGTGATAGTGGTTACAGCTGCAGAATAGAAGCTTGCCAAATGTCAGGCTTTTATCTATGGCCCCCTTAATATTTGATAGTTTTTCTAATCCCCAGCTTCTAAATTCAAGTGATAAACCGAGAAATTCTACTTGAGTAGAAAAAAGGAAGAAAGTATTTTACCTCTCCTGATTGCAAAGCGCAGCTCCAAATTATGAACACTGGATGGTAGAACACCAGACAACAAATAAAAATAAGAAAAATGCTCTTTATTATTTTTAAAATATAAATTCAAATCTCACAATTGTCTGGAGCCCCATGCATGATGCCATGAGTGCTGGGAGTTGAATGAATTAAGCTCATTCCCAAACATCTTATTGAGAAACAAGTTGGGTTTTGCACATCTTGAATTACTTCATTTCTCAATTCAAGAATTCACAGGAAGGAACTACATTTCTGGTGAGATTATGGGGTTTGGGAAGCAGTTTTGGGGCAAAAATATCCTTGCTGCTGTCTGAGAATGCACACACTGTGCCCAAAGCCCTCCCCGTCACCCACCCCTTGCCTTTCATACCAAGTTTGATCTTCAGCCTGGGATTATTTATTTCCACCTACTGATGTCAACTGCTAAGTGAGTCATGGGAGGATCTGAATAGCAACCACATACTCATGTGGATCTTCTTGAGAAAGGAGAAAGGAGGGAGCACTCAGGACAGTCCCTCTTACAGCTGGGAGAAGGAGGAGGCTGCCACCAAAGCATCATGACACTCAAAGATGGGGTCAAGGGACTGGAATTGGAGGTAGGATCCAGGGAAGGTATCCATCTCCCCAGAAAACAGAACCTTGGCAGAACCTGGCCGTAACTCTGGCCCCAGAGAGCCACAGCCACAACAAGCTACACTTAATCTGATGTCTCACGAAGATCAGCAGCTCTAAAAATTAGCAATAATTTTTAAAAAGCAGATAGAATAATTTCTATAAAACCATCCCAACCTGAAGTGTTTCTTCACCGTCTTGTATACTATTTCTTTTTCAGTGGAATATTTTCACCTTCCCATGTCTAAGAGGACAACAAACATCTGACTGTTTCACTGCACTGATCCCCCTTTCAGGACCCTCTTCCAGTCTTGATTAACCCATAAATGCTTTTCTGGAACAAAGAATGTGCCTAGCAACCTTTGCCTGTGCTTTCAGAAGTTTGTTTTGCAGCCAATCTCTTTGCACACATGCACAGATCACAGAGAAAAGTCCTAAATGTACCTGGATTTCACTGTAAGAGAAGCAGAAGGGAGGCAGAGGGTTGTCAGATGACATGTACAAGTGGATGCAGCTTCAGGACACTGTCTTTACAAAAGCTTTCTTTCCTTGTCTTTTCCTTTTTTTCCTTTTGGCTTTTAAGTCAGCCTACACAGAGCACAGCCCCTTTTAAAATTCCAGTAAGAACTTAAAAAAGAAAATGAAAGAGAGTTTGTTGAGAACAGGTCTCAGCTTCACAGACTTCTGAAGCAAAGCTGTGCTCTTTGTAGGCTGTCAAATGCAGAACACAACCCATTCAGATGTTTAGGATTTACCAGGAACATGGGTCAAAACAGTAGAAATCAGAACTGTTTCAATTTATTGGTATACCTGCCAATTCTAACGTAAGATATCCAGACCAAGAGTGCAGCATAAAATGCATTTCTGATGGCCAGATCTTCTGGAAAATCCTTTAGCATCAATAAGAAAACACTCTTGCCCTCTCACAGTTGAGGTTACAGATGGAATACAGAAATCTCTCCGGATCTGTTTGGATAGACAAAACCAAACTTACACATCACATCAGGGGCACTTGTGCAACCCAGCAGTCTGGGATCCTGGAGGAACGTGGAGATCCTGGGAGTGACATTAAACAGGCTGGAAACAAGCAGTATTTGTGGGGGGACGTGCTAACACCCTTAGTTTTGCTCTGAGACATTTGTGAGCAACTACTGACCCCAGCAGAAGCTGCAGCTCTGCACTGCCATGCGCAGCAGACAGAGCTGGACATTTTGTTTCTGCTCAGTATTCCTATTTCCATGCCAGAGCATGTCCAAAGCACCATTTTGCATTAAATTTTTCAGGTTACGGTATTTCCATAAATGAATGCAGAGCTCAGAGAGAGCCCTGAGGGATCATAAAGAACATTTATACCCTTTAAGTACCACAAGCTCTCGTTAATGCCAAGGGCCTGCACCATGGACCTGAAGAAAGATGGAGATGCTGATGCTGCACAGACCTGCAGCGAAAGCCTCATTTTCAGACATGTGTGTGCACATGCTCCTTTTGCATTTTGAAGAGGACAGGATCCCAGATCTCCCAGCTCAGCCCGTGCAGCCCTACCACAGCTCAGTTTCCGGAGCCTACCACTTGAGTGAAAGTAAGTTCCCAGGCTCCCACCTGGAACTTGCAGTGGGTGTCCCATGGCAAAGAAAAACATTCTGTTTTTCCAGGCGAATTGCACACTTGTGATCCCCAAAAAGAGCAGCCAGGCGATAGCTCCATCACGCTAACTGCTTTACACTTTTTTCCCTCCCCTTTTTCTCCAAATACATTATTTACTCTGCTCGAGGGAGCCTATTGAGTGGGCATCTGTAATAAGCTCCTTCTGGGAGCAGCTGGGCAGGTACAGGCTGAATGCAAAGGCAGCCCCAGCTCCCCTCAGTGGGTTCTGGTGGCACCCACCCGTCCCTCCTCCTCCTCCCTGCACTGCCTGAACATTCTGTGCCACTGCTGCCCGGGATGTCACCACGAATAACTACAACTGTCAGATTAAATCACTGCCTGGGTGGGATCTGCTGAGCCTACGACACACATTCCGGGCACCTAAGTCAGGCCAGGGAATCTGTCCAAGAAAGAGATCTAACTGGAGCTGCTGCACATGGCAAGGCAGCTTTGGGGCTAGAGGATGAAATATGTTCTGCCCTGTGTCGAGAGGGCTACAGAGGTGGAGGAGGAGGCACACAGGCTCCTTTTCCTGCAAATGCACTTGTGGAATAACTGTGTTTAAGGCCCTGGAGGTTCAGAGCAAGAGATGAAGTGACAGCTGCTGCTGACAAAGCAGAACTTTTGTGTGGTGGGAGCACAGTGAGTCCATACTCTAAGCAGTGTTGGTCAGAGGGATGGCAAAGGTTCATTGCTGCCACCCAACATCCAGAAACGGCCAGGCTTTACCTAGGAGCCTCTCCTGATGACAGTCCTCACTGCAAGTTCTAGCTGCTGGGAAGAAAGCCCTGAATTTCTTCACCCCACCCAAGGTTCTCCCAGCTACTGGCACTGTGATGTTGTGTCCATGCATTGTCTAAACTAGTCTGGGCTCAGGGCATGTTCTTCCAAACTCTCCCTCCATGGATTACTGGTGGGCACATGGCACAGAAAGTGCTCACTGGGCCAATCCTCTCAGCAAGCAGATGCATCAATCTGCTTTCCTAACAGCTTCTGAAAGGTCTGGCCTGACTTGTCTGCATACCTCCCTCTCCTCCGTGACTCCATTTCACCTGTGGTTCACCAGAACTGTATCCCACATGGCTCTTCCAGACATACCAGATTTTGGGGAAAAAAACATGGAGTGGTAAGCAAATTTATTTGTCAGGAAGATAAGGGAAGGGAAGTCATGTATGGACACTCTCCCTCTCTCTTGCAGGTGGCTTTCATGTGAAAACATGAAGCAAAACATGAGTAAACTTAGTCTGCGCCTGCAGTGTCAGCCACAACTCTGTCACCACCAGTTCTACGTGTGCTAATGCCTATGACATTTTGCCTTGATCACTTTTCCTCCCACTTCAAATATTTTTCCTGTCACCAAGGGTTTTTGAAAACCATGCTGTTTGGAAGCTGGCTTTCTTACATACATTTGCCACCTGCCTGTGAGAGGAATACTAATTTTTGATGAATATTTACTGCTGTGCTGTAGTTTGGCATGGGGAAAGAGGAGCCCTGCTTGCCCTTGCTTTGACCTTTGGTGACTGTGGCACCAGGACAAAGATCTATCTCTGAGTGGCTTCATTCATGGCTGACTGTTTAATTAGGCAAAGTGGCACAGCCTAAACAAACTTCCTTGAATGTGCTCACTGAATGAATAGTACTGACCATAACACTTTATTATAATATTGTGTCTTTCACCCAAGGCCTTGACAATGCTTCACAAGGGGGGAAAATTTTATTTATCTTTATGTTTATGAAGATAAGTGTGGAAAAAGTGAAATATAAAGAGATGAAACTTCTGCAGAAGACATTGGTGGAGACAAGGGAGCACAACCCAATGGGAAACACTGCTGGTCTCTGGCTCTGACTACTACAGCTGACAAAAAAAATGGGTGCCCCCAGACCTAAGCTCAAAGAGTACTGCTCTCTTAAGAGAATCTCAACGCCACCACTGTTCTCTCCCTGTCACTGAAATAAAGAGTACAAACAGTACTGTGGCTGTGTCTGCAGCCTAATCAAAACTGTGAGGTCCTTAATTAGGACAACTGAAAGGCTGACTGGCCTTTATTGACCACAGGAATGACCTTCCCACCAAGAAGCTGCTTTATGCTCCCCAAAGCCACCTCAGAACCCATCTGCTCCCAGGACTAAGCTCCTGATCCACGTGGCAGTTAGTGGCTCTTGGAGGTGAGGAGGGACATGTACTCCCGTATTTTGGCCACATTTCTCTCCTTTCTCTGGATATGGCTCAGCAGCACATGGAGACCTGCCTTGGACATGTTGTACAGGCACATGGTAGGGCTCTGTGAGCTGAGCCAAGCCAAGCAGTGTGGTGCTTCTCAGCGAAGGAAGGAAGGGAAGAAGCTGATCAGGAACATGCAGAGAAGAGGGCAACAACAAAATAAAGAGGGAGTTCTAAACACAGAAGGAAGGTAAAACTGAGATTAAAAGGAAGGAGAAGTACAGACACAAAGAGAAACTGGACACAGATGGCCACATCTGCACTAGGCACATCACTGGGCTTTGCCAAGGCATCAGAATGGAGAGCCAATTAAAATGAAAGGCAGAAGACTGGTGCCTTCAGCAGAACACTGCTCCCTCCCTATGAGATCACTCAACACGCGCCTGATGCTGTCACTGACCCGGCATTGTCCCGGCAAAGTCATTCTGCAGGACACCCTGCAGAGGAACAGTGATTTGTAACACGCAGGGGGGTGAAAGGAAAATGATGGGGCAGGGAAATATTGGGCATCACAGTGGGAGGCATGAGTAACAACCAGACAACCCAAAGCATCCGACCTCAAAGAGCTGTGCACAGGGGACACTGGGTCTGCAATTTTTGCTAGGTTTACAGAAAGGAATGTAAGCTTAATTTGTGGCAGTGGGAAGCCACTGGGGATTCAGGGAAATTAGTAAAAGGAGGTGTTGCTGCGCTACTTTATAGGAACTTGACATGATGTTCAAATGCTGTCTGTTGGGAGCCTGGATTACTTTATTATTATTTTTAATAACTCCAGAGGGCTTTCTTTTGCAAAGGAGCTCAAGCTGAGATGGTGGGTTTGTATGTTCACTATTCATTTGGAGGGAGAATTGTTTGATGGATGCTGAAGTTTATGTTTCTTTTGCAATGAGAATTGTTGGAATGTTTTGTGGCCCAGATCTGTGTTCTCATTTTCACCACGCAGTTATGTAAGACTCTGAAATAATAAAATAATGCTGGCTTTTTAGGGGAACGAAATGGTTGCATGTGCTCCCAGTGTGATGGCCTGTGTGTGGTATCCAGTGAACAGCACAAGTCTGATCTGCAGGGTCCATTGTGATGGGTCTCTGACATCCATCAAGATTCTTTGTTCTACCGCTGGGAAATGAGAAGGAATCTGTGTTTCAGAAGCACAAAGGATTACTGGATTTGTGTATGTGCTGTAGACTGTATAGATGTGAGCTGACATCAAAGTGTGTATCTCTGATTGCTCTGGTGTGTGTACTTTGGGGGAAAGAGAAATGGGACATTTCCAGCACTGAGAGGATCTGGTAATTTCTGCTGTCACCTGATTTCCTGTGTGTGCATCCATAGCATTTTTTAACCCAAGGATATTTCATTTTATAGAGGAATGGACATAAGGTTATTTAAATTGAACTGAAATATTAGCTTGTCATCTAGTCCGAAGTACTTAATCAAGCACGGCACAACTGTTCTCTTTATCTCTGACTATTCCCTGAGATGCAGCTCTCTAGTCAAGTTCTGATGTCCTGTTAGGCTGATTCCATACTGCTCCTGGGCATCTTGGTACACAGCTAAAGTGCACTACATAAAAGTTTACCTTTTGCTTAAATTACCTTGCTATAGTCCAAGCTGATTTACTTCTGTTCCTTCTTCTTTGGCTAGCAAATATAACTGATGCTTCATTTCCTTCTCTCAGTAGCAATAGAAGGTTGCATAAACTGTTTCCCAATGTACTGTTTTGTAACATTATGGGCTGGGTATTAAAATAAATAGCAATAAACAACTTAAGGTAAGAGATTAATACAAGTGCACTGCAAAGACTGGGAAATCAAGCAAGAGAGACTCAGGAATTCCAAAGGAATTGTTCTGTTTCTGCCCTTCTTTGAATGCGGATTCAGAGTGGCTCCATCTATTACAAAGAAATCTGGGGTGAAGATGTGCCAGGCTGAGAAACTGAATTGCAGTCTACACTGCTGTAAAAAATACAGAGATGGGTTTTTTAAAATGCAGCTTTGTTTCTTCAGCAAGTTTCTACCCAGCTGCAGTTGGTTGGTCTCCAGTTAAGCTGGATGAGGGTAAGTACATCCATGTAACAGAGATGTGCCAATCTACAGCAGGGATTTGGGAAATAATTTTATTAAGTCTCTGTAGTTTCTCTGTGTAGAATGACCCTTTGTGTAAATGAGGCCCAGTGGCTCATAGTACATGGGAGGAAAATCTCCCAGGGTTCTCACATGCAATATCCACCAAATACATCCCCAGGGAAAGCAGATTTGCTGCTGCTGCTTTCCCATACACAAGAAGCAAAAATCAGCTCAAAGCTGATCAAAGCAAGAATAAGCTGATGCTGCTCCAAGATTTTGGGAAGATACATCCAAACCCAAGACATCTATAATAATAAAGGGTTCTGCTTTTATGTTGCTTCCAACCATGCTGTGACCATCCCCAAGATCCTTTGCCAACATGGCTGTGAGGAAATGCAACAGATAAGATTTCCTTTGCCCTTTTAGGAGAAAGTTTGAAAGCCCAGGGAGCTCTGCTGGAAGATAATGTGACACAGGCTGTCCGTGTTCTCCAAAGGATAAAGATTAATAATAGGCAGATGATTAATTCAAACAATGATAAAAAAGTCCACTGGATTGTTACAAGATTTTATAAATTGGCTTTTCCACCTTTACAATCTAGAAAATCTGAACAGATCCATTCTCAGAAGCAATTAAGATCACAATCTGGTCCCTATCTTCAAGTTTCGTCAGTTTGATTTCCAAATCTATTTGAACACAAATACTAGGAAGCCTGAAAGAGAAGCTGTAATATTGTAAATCAATCAGCTACCCTGTAAGACAGGAACTGAAGCCTCTGCTTTTATTAGAAGAAAGAACTGAGTCATTTGCCATGACTACATGCTTCTGGATATGCTTTACTGCTTCTGCAGTTCATTACAGAAAAAAACCACAAACCAGTGCACAGAGCCTTCCTTAAATTTCATATCAACATATCCTGGGAACTAGAGATGGACACAAACTGATTTTTGCATCTAAACATCCTTCTGAAATTGATCTCCCTTTATATTTTGCTGCACACACGTTCCCGAGCCACAAGAGAAATGTGGGAGACAGGTTGTGACACAGACCCGAAGAGAGGCACAAATTGCCTTGGAGAAGTCGATTTCTTCCTTTCAGACAAATAGCTCTTCCTGGACCCTTTCACAGCAATTCCTTATCTTTGCTGTGAACACTTAGAAGAGGGCCATCACATTTGCCCAGAATATGGGTAATTGTTTTCAGAAATTCATGACAAATGGGAAGTAGTTTAGGTCTCTCTCTGGAATGACAGAGGAAAGAACTGCAGAAAAAATTAATTGCCATGGAGAAGATTGCATCAGTCAGAGAGACCAACCATGGTTTGGTGAATACAGTGGGACCACACAGATCTGTAATTTCAGAAAAGGTTGTACTTTGACTAACAAGCCAGTAATGCTTTAGATTATAGTTCTGATAGTAACTATTTTCTTTGTATTAATACAACAATTACTACATTTGCCAACAGCTTCTTACAGTTGTATCATGGAAACGATTGCCTATAAATTATATAAAAGTAGCTTATCATATTCTCAAAACATATAACTGAATCAGGCAATTCATTCACGCCTCCTGTTCCCACCTAGCTATGGTATTTCTTGGACGCTGATGATCTTGGCAATTAAAAGCTATTTCTATACACATGATACATAGGAAAGACAGAAGCATGTTCAAGTTGTGCCATCATAACCTCATCTGCTGAAGATGTTACTTAATGCTTTATTCCAAGAATTTGTGCTTACGGGACTCAAGGTGAATCACTTGCCTGGAAATGGTCCTTCTTTTCTTAAAATGGGAATCTCGGTTTGGTGCACTCTTACACTGAGATAGTTTGGCTGGAACTGTGAAATTTAGATTTGAATGCAAACCCCAACGACATTATAAGCTGTTGAAATCCCAAGGTTAGTAGACAGGCAGGATGACTTGAGCTCAAATTTCCCTAAACTGATTATGTTTGGACACAGGGAGAGTAACAGACTTGTGTAATGAGCAGGAGTTGTTGAAACAAATCTGGACCGAGCATGCCCCTCTGGGCCTGCTACAACTGTACCTGCAGGAAGTGAGTAAGAGAAAACTATTTCCCTGACATGATGCTTGTTCCCATGCCCTTGTTTTGGACTGTTTTGGGCTGAGCTTTGCAGAGCAAAATAGGTCAGTGACTGCCTAAGAGCACAAGAACCCTCGGAACTGGTCCTTGCACTCCCTGCCCCTGTGGCAGAGACGGGGGAGTGGGCAGCCCAGGGGAGAAAAAGTAAAAGGCAATGTCCAGTACTGTACCTGCTCCTCAGCCAGCCCAGAGGCCTGGTGAGGTCACCGAGAGCTCAAAAGCTGCTCACTTCCTTTGGGAGCTGAAGCTGAGCCTCCATTTCTTAGGGAACAGGAAAGGCTGGGTATCTTTGCTGCCTCAAATGGAAGCTCACTGATGCTGATGATCTGTTCTGTGGCTATTGTTTGAGCCTTCAACAAATAATTTTCTCATCATAATCTAATGACCTTGCTCAACCTAACAGAGTGGTACTGAAACTCATTTCCCATAGAATCTCACACCCAAACAGTATTGTTACAGGTCTCTGTGGACTTGCACTGAAATTATTTTTCCATGTAAAGGGACATTGTTCCTTCTCCCTGCAGACTTGAAACAATTTTCTCGTTACATCTCACATATCATAGTGCTGTTGGTGTCCATAGGCCACCTCTCTTCAGAATAGCTTTCCACAGAATTTCCCATTTAAAATGCCATAATCAATAACCTTAGTCTAGCACAACGCTGTTCCCCGCTAAAATTACACATTCAAACTGCATCACTTCTGTTCCCTCCAGACTTGCATTTACAATCCATTTCCCACCCTAACGACATTGCAAAGGAGATGTTTTAGTTGGTGTTACATTCGTGTTGCAGGCAATTTACACTCCTATGACTAGAAATTGCCATTCAGAAGCTTGTGCCCTTTATGAGAGCCAGTCCAAATGGGCAAAACACTGCCATTACAAAACAACATTCAAAATGATATGGGATGTAGCTTACACAATAGAGCTGCAACAACCTCACTGATAGTATAGTAATGTCAGGCTGTTAACTCCAAATGATCTCATTTTTATCATGCTAAAATTTGCCCTCTTTTTTATGTTGTTATTCTTTCAGCTTTCTCAAATCCTTTCCCTTACTCTGAAGCCTTTTGTCCCTCATTCTTCTCCCTCCTGTGCTGTTTACAACTAGTGCTTTCTCTGGCTACGGTTTTCCATTTCTCTGCTGGAATGTAATTTTAAAGACACTTGCTGATGGCCTTCTCACTTGCCTCTTTGGCCTCTTGCCTTCTAAAAGGAAGGCTCAAATTAACAGCCTATCCCATAGTACAATCAATTCTCACCTGTCAAAACTAATCACATGGGTTAAAAATCAGGAACTCTCAGATTTGCTTCCATGCTTTTGTTTGTTTCTTCCTCCCCTTCAATCTGCTGTTACCTGAGACATTGAGGAGATTTAATTTCTAGACTTCTCTGCAAACTATGGCCTAGAAATCAAATGACAGAAATCACAAGAGCTGAGTGGTTGTGGCTTTAAGAACATTAAATACCTTGAAAAGTGCAGCAGAATAAAGCTGAAGTCCCTCATGGTGATTGGATTTGAATTCTATCTCAGTCATCTTGCAGGTGAGTTCTGTAGCACTTTTGCTGCCAGCAAAGCTGGTGTAGTGCTGACTTCCACACCTGCTCCAGCTGATTCTTGATAAAATAGCATTTTAGGAAGAATCTTGTCAGAAAGCTCCTGAGGAGTCCCTTAATGCTTAGCCTGCAGCACCAGACAGGTTATCTACTGTCCACCTTAATGGCTCTGAGTCATCTCATCTCATCTCCAAATGATGCTCAACTCAGCATCATTAGGTGGTTGATTTCTCTCAGACATCACAGCAGGAGTGCAGCTCAGGTTTGGATTTTGATAAATGAAGGCAGTTCTTATTTTTAAAAGCAACGTAATCAGTGTAATATATCTGGTGGCTGAAACACTCTTGCAGTCGTTCAGAGACATGAGTCAAAGTTTTCCAAATCCAATAGATGTGCTTTAGGTAACCTTTTGTTTCATCCTGACCTAAGCATTGAATGCAGCAGTTGGACCCTTTGATTTGCCCTTTCTTCCTTCAGTCATTCAATTTGTCTCTTGGCACAAAGTGCACCTCGGGCAATTCTAAAATATCACAGCCCTGCATTTGGCTCTTCAAGATGTACACGTGAGTGCCTTGTCCCCTTCACTGAGATCCAGTTCAGAAAATGACCTTCCCAAAAACTCATGCTGATCACACACTTAGTAGGGAGAAGTCCTAAAGATGATGTTATGCAGATGAACATATTAGCTAAGAGTATCTGAAATTATTCTATGAGAAACCCTAGGGAGTATGAATTAACAGGAGAAGCAGAGCATGTGAAAAAACCCCTCTCGATGTCACTTTGTGCCGAGTATTCAAAAACCACACACAAACTGCATATAAACTTGGTAAGTGCTTCAAGGGGCACAATCACCATAAATCTGGGCTAACACTCCAGTCTATTCAAAATGATTTTTTAAAGTACTGTTCTGTTGATGATGTCTTTGTTTTATTTCATCCGGCTTAGGCCATTCTGGACTGGCTATGTTTTTCTTTTGTTTACAGAGAGCGCCTCAAAGCCATAAGTCTCTGAAAGTCATCAGGATTATTATTTCTGTGGAGACACAGCTCAGATGTGGACAGGCTGAGTACACAAGTGTAAGCTGCAAGTGATGCACGTGTGTCCCTCAGCAGCTACAGGACTCAGTTCTCTCACTTGCACTCCTAAAAACTCTCCAGGTTTAGGCCCTGTTCCTCACTTATTAAAATGGGTTATGGGTTGGCCATATTGCCACCTTCACTTTCCACCTGGAAAGATGCATAAGTTATTTTTTGTTCAAATAAGAAAAGCAAACCCCTCAAAGCCATCCCAAAAGCAGATACAAAACAAACCAAAACAACTTAGTTATGGAAGCTAAATACCACTCTCAAACTCTTCCCAGCAGTGTGTTTCCAGGTGACATTATGCAGTTGCTACAGTTTAGGATCAAAGGAGGCATGGACAGAACATGACATAATACTGCACAGTGTCAAGTGTCCAACCACAAATTCTGCAGCTGATGGCTTGGGGAGGATATTAGAAAGCACGAGAGTGACAAGCCATATGTAGGGAAAGAATCACCATTTCAAGGTTGTTTATGGCCATTAAGAAAGTTAAACATTAAAAGTGTCCCACGGGCTGCACTCAAAAAATCAGCTTAGAAGAAGAAAATAAGTGTTTGTCTGTTTTAAAAATGAGGGTATGTATAGCCTGGACTGCCCCTAAATGTATTTAACTGTAGCATCTGTAAGATCTATGATTAAAGACCCGAGTCTCTCAGTCACAGAGGAAGAATATTATTGCTTTCTCATTCTCCTTATTAAGAGTTTATAAACAATTTTCTGATCTTCTTTAACAACAAGAATATTGCTCTTTGGGAAATGGAGAAATGAATGTGGGAAGTTTTATATTTTAATTGCCCAAGTACTTCTCCTGCTTGTGGATGAATGGTTTGGTTTAAATACTAAATACTTTTTCTGATATCAAACACATGAAAATTGGATTGTAAAGGGGTCCTACCCACCAGCAGCTTGCTGACAGCTCAGGTGTTGTGTCTTATGCCAATCAAATGGAGCAACACAGGAGATGTAACACATGTTTAAGAACATGTGGATGCTTCAGAACACAGACAAGGGAAGAAGATGAGGGCAGAGGTATCTTACAAATAGATGAATATGGTACAGAACATATCCGGTAAAAGCCTGTGCTGTCTCTCCTACCCAAAGAGAGCAAACATTAGCAGAGTTACTCAGTGCTGCAATAGGATCACAAGCATTTCAGAGGAGCTGGCACTGTCCATGCAATATGCTGTGTACTGAGGCAGCAGAAGAAACAGTGTGAGGGAAATGAGGGATACATCTGGAGACATCAGAGAGCAATTTGAACAGATACTTGGTGAAGAAAATGATTCCCAGGACTGATTGTCCCTCACTGGGTGTGCTACCATTGTACTCTGGGAGAATAGAATTGGCCCTGAGTGCTTTGCACCACTGAAAAGGAGATGTAATCTCCTCTAGCACAAAATGTAGCCTTCGGACTTTTTTGTTGACCAACTGTCAGCCAGCACAGCCAAATGGCAAAGGGAATAAAGAAGGGTCAGGAACCTTCCATTTTACCCACCTGTAAGGAGAGGCTGAAGATCAGTGAGTGAAAAATCATTCCAGGTATGATCTGTGTCAGAGAAGAGAAAGCTTTTGAACAGGAACACATTTACAGAGGGACATTCTTGACTCTTATTTAACCTATGAAGTCCTGAAAACTACCCTGATTTTGTTTTTAACTACTATTTCCCTAGATTGAAATAATCATCATTGCTATGTGGTGAAAAGAAGCTGGATCAAATATTTGAGACAGTACACTTAAATGCAGGAGTCATGAGCAAAATGTCAGGGGAGCACAACTCAGGGACAAAGATAGTGTTTGAAGTCAATATTTTGTTAAGATCACATGAAATTAGTAGGTAGAGACAACAAAGCCACCATTCCTAGAGTTTAAATCAGTTTAAAGCAATATTTACATGAAATCTTTCAGCCAGCTGCTGGCAAAGAGTGTTGAAAACAGACAGTTACTTATGAGAATACTCCTCTTACTGCCTGAAATCATTCTCTAGCCCAAAGTCCCAGTTTTATCTTGTTAATATCTAAAAAAAAAGAAGAAAAAGAAGAAAAGAAAAGCAAAAAAAAAAAGCAGCTGCTCACAGGGAAAACCAGGAGGTATTCTTTTCTATACTGGCTAGTCATTATTATTATCTTACATCAATTACAAATTGAACTGTAAAGAAGGGTTTTATCCCCTCTAAAGATTAATCTGAACCGTGAAATTAATTCCTATACTCATTTCCACAAATTTTGAGCTTGTTGGACAAAAGTTTGCTTGATTTCAAACATTTACTGAAATAGTCCTAAATTTCAGATTTGAGTTTGAAAACGAGTGTGAGTTTTCCTTAAATCTGAAGAAAAGTTTGACTTAATCTACATTTATGCCCAGAAATCAGTTGAGGTGGAAGGTCCCATTCTGACAAGCCCTTTTACAAGACATAGCTGTATCCTAACAAAACACAGATCCTGACTCTAATTTGTGTTTTCTTGCAGTTAGTCTGTGAATTATATCTGAAAAATCAATCTCAGAACTCATCATCACCTACGCATATACAAGCACACCCTCAAAATTAAGATAGGCTCAGCTTTCAATAACCTTTGCCCACAGATAAGCTGTGTTCTTTTTCACTGCTGATATTCTCAACACCACATTAGTGTTATTTAAGACTGGAGAGTGACATTTTCTGTTTCTGTAGAAAACACTGCACAGGTATGAGCAGTGCCAGTTACCTCACCTCCCTATCATCTCTACTGATTTTGATCTCGATTGGATTGCTCTAATTGACTAATATATTCCTATTATCCTGGGAAAATACGTTAACTGCGCCATCTATTCCATGCGTTTTACTACAGACGCTGTTGCCAACAATACAATACACACAAACAGTGCCTTTACAGGTGCACTCAAAGTTCAGACTAGTCATGAATTACACATATGAATGAGAATTAAGTAGAACATTCCTTTCTAAGTACTTAGAGGCTGGCAATCAAGGCTTCCTTTAGTAACAGAAGATATTAAGCCTGAAGGATTTGGCATTAAAATGGAACTTCTTTCTGGGACAGAGATGATTTTACTGAAACATTTGATAATTGTACTTATTATAAGCAAGGGTTGGTAGAATCAATTATTACAAAGGTTGCTTGACACTTCCCATTCATTATAAAATCCTCTTTTCAATTGCTGCAAACATTGCCAACCTCTAGCTAGGCAGTATGAAATTTTCCATGCTGAGTCTCTCTCTTAGGCTGATCTATTTATCTAAAGGAAAATTTTAGCTACAACAGTCTGCCTTTACCAGGAATAAAACTGGATAAAAATACTTAATTTTGGCTGTATGTAAAGAAAGAAACTGAACTGGAAATCCATATACCTTAGAAAAGATCCTAAAGGAGAAGAGAGAGTTTTTATCATTGAAGTGTCCTGTGCTGTTCCTGTGAAACTCAGAAATTGTGTTGCACAGACTTTAATCAATATTTCTTGAAGGGGAAAATATCTGCAAGACTAGGTAAAGGTTTGTGAGAACTCAGTATCTGTTTTCACTGCAGATCTCTGTTCCTCTGCAGCACCTATGTGGGAAAGGGATGCATGTGTGTGCCAGCCTGCTTAAACCCCTAAACTGAGCTTGCAGAATTCAGGACTGTGTTGTTGGATCTGATTTTCTTTTTCTTGCACACTCTCATTCCTATCCCATCCTGGCATTAAAAGGCAGAGGAAGATCCTCAACTGCCCTGTGCTTCTAATGACCACCTCACTGATGAGCCAGTGGCACAGATGGTGAAACTGTCCTGGCACAGGAGGTAAAAAGTACAAGTAGGAAGGGAAAAGAAGTGGTTGAAACTCTTTGGAGAGGCAAGAACTATAAGATGGTCAAAACCTGAGTACAGGGCTGCTCAGGATGAGTGCAGATGGAGGGAGGGGGGAAAAGACAAAATGGCTGTTGGGAATGGAAGCCTGGACATGCACCGAGGGGGGCCCAAGGGCAGCTGGCAGAGATGGAAATGGAGGTCATTTACACCAAGTTCAGCCTAGTGAGGATGGTGTCCTTCAGGCACCTCTAAGGTTGATGGAGAAAGCACTTGTGCCACTACACTGCTGGAAATGGTGACCAAGGTAAGCTTCTAATTTGAGCTGCCTTCCGGAGAAATGTTTCTCACCAGGGAAATGAGCCTCCAGAGGGGAAAGCTGTGACAAAGGCAAAGGGATGAGAAGGTTCATGGCAGGTTTCAGCTGGAGAGAGGGGTTTGGGAATTCATTCAGGAGTAGAGAAACTCAGTTTCTTCTCTTTCTGCTTATCAGTCCCAGTGTCTCCTACAGATGTGTGAGTGCTGCTCCTGCAGGACTAGACTCCACCTTGCCCTCCACCACAGTGTTTTTGTGTGCTGCTAAGCAAATGGATTAATCCACATTTCCACAGCTTGTCAGGCATACTCTTAGGGATCCAACAGGAGACCCTAGAGTCTGATCTGCAAAACTGTTGAGCATTCACAACAAGAACTGAAATTGGTAGGAACTGTTCTTTAAATATAGAAAATATTCTGCAGTGCCATGAAGTCAGAGAAAAAAAAAAATCAAGTCCCAGACAATTAAAAACCTTTGGCAATGCTTTCTCTGCATCTTCATATCTCTATTTTCCATCTGTCCAAATAGAGGTGCAGTATCCCCACAATTCATTGAGGCATTGTGAAAATAGATTATTTCATGTCTATGAAGCACCCAGATACAATAACAATGACTGCTGAAGGAAAGCACCCAAGCAAATTAAGAATTCTGTATTCAGAAAAGGCTCTGAATAGTGTGCAGTAAATAAGCCATGGGGTACACACTGAACAATGAAGATAAAAGAAAATATTAAATAGCTGCTCATTAAGTGAGCAATATCCATCCTGCACTTTAAACGGAGCAGAGATTTAATAGTATGTGAGTCTGTGATTAAAGGCAATGCCCTAATGCATACAGCACAAAGGCTCTAGTGAATTTGTAGCAGCCACTTAAACTCCTGCATTCCCCAAGTTTTGGGAGCTTTTGGCTTGGCCAGTTTTTGAGAATGGCAAATACTCTGAATTTAGCTCTACACAAAAAAGGACGTAGATCAGTAAATATTGGGGGGTGGGGGTGGGGGGTGAGTTCCAGAACTGACTGAACACAAAGTTCAAGGGTGTCTGGATTCAGTTCATATTAGAGAAGAAAGCTGACCACAGTTTTTTACCTGGATCCAGATGTCCTCAAATTTCAAGACTAAACAAGACTTGATTCTGCCTGGGCATTCTCTGTACCGTGACTTGTGCTCCCTAAGATGGGAGAGTGTTTCTGTGGACCTCTTAATTATCTTGACCTTCAAAAATGCTGCAGAACTAATCCTGACATTAAATTCTACTTACTCTTGGTAAGTATAGAGGGTTTCGTTTAGCAACATCGTTACAAGAGTGTAAGATACGTATAGGTCCTCCTAAGCAACTTGGGTAATGCAGAACAACACGCATTTTTCACTGTGAGATTACAAAGGGCAGGACAGAGGAGATATCACATCAGGTGCACAGGGCATCCCAACAGGGTCAGGATGGAGCAGGAATGGATGCAGCCCTGCTGGAACTGGAAATCTCTCAAGCCTTGTAGGCATTCTCATGCCACACTTCCTGGAGCTCTGCAGGCACATGGAAACAGTGGACAAGAGGAAACCCAGCAGAAAGCACTGGGAGCATCTGCACCACAAGGAAAGGTACGGGAATATCATAAAAAATGTATTCTGAGCTTTGTCTTGGAAAGCTAAGTGCCATAAAGTGCCATCCAATTAGCCACAGGGAATACTGGAAAAGCAGAGGTTCAAAGAGTAGGAAATCAGAGGGTGCAGGTAGAAGGTCTCATTTCCAGGGCAGACAAATACTGCAGCTGCACCTGCTACTACAGCCTGCAGCACCACCTTGAAATGTGCTTCAGCTGTACCACGTGAAGCCACAGACAAACAAGAGACCATGTGCCATTTCACATGAAAAAGCATTTATATTTGTCCTGTCCTCCAGGCTGTTGGCTTCTGAACTTCCAGGTACACAAACAACAGAACCTGCACTCAGGTCGTTGTGCACCTGGAGTTACACAGAGGTAAGAAAGTGCTCATTTCAGACACAGAATCACACCATTCCATGTATACAAGCTCCTGAAGGATTACTTTTACAAAGTCTTTATTCTTAAAAACTTAAAGAAAATGTAAAGCAGCTGTAAAATTTTCTTTTATACCATAATTTATCCCAAACATCTTGAAAAGAATCTGTCAACAAGAAAGATCAATTGCAACACTGTATAATAAAATGTTTTATGGTGGCTGAAAGCATTTGCTTTTATCCAGTATGAACTTGTCAACAGTCAGGAAATTATATGGATGTTTGCTCTTAAGTCCTGAAAGAGAGGGTAGAAGCTCTTGATCCACTTCTCTTGTTTTATTCACTATTACATAAAACCTTCACTATCTGTCCAGAAATGATAGAAACACAGCACATCAGAGGACAAAATCATCGACATAACTGAAAAAAAACCAAACCAGCAAAATCAATTCTAATCTCGTCTTCTTGCCCCTGGATTGGCAGCCAGAATATTCAATATTCTAATCCTGGCAACTGAATCCCATTTCCCATATGAGAACATGGGCGGTATTGCTTTCTAACACCTGGGGTGCCACATCTGCTTAAGACCTAATTCCTGCTCCAAGGAGGAAAATCTCTGTGTTTTCAAAACTACAGACACCTCATGCTGGTCTCTGGAGCACGAATAAGCAATAATCACATTATATTTGCACACAGGGATGTCAAGAGGTCAGTTTTAACACAGCCCTGCACCCTGACCTGCTACTGCAGGTACCACAGCAAAGGTGGCACTCCATCCTCACCATACAGATGCTCGCCACGCTGGCATGTGGGATCTGAATGCTGCCTGCAATCCCACATCAACCAGCCAACACTTCTGCAGCACTTCGCAGTGTCTTTCCATCCTCAGCATGCGTCTGTGCAGCTGTACAGCAAATCCATCCGAGCACCTGTCTCTCGCTCCGGGGCTGCGCTGGGAGCGGCACGGAGCTCGCCCGGCCAGCCTGGAACAACACCGGCATCTAGTGGAGACCAGCCCCGAGCTCCAGCGCAGCGCCCAGGACCTGCACCGAGCCGTGGGTAGCAATCACCCACTTCTAACTTGCTTCTTCTCACTTATAAACTGCTGTGACTATCAAACAGGAATCCCTGTTGTTCATTCCTTCTTCTCATCCTCCCCACAAACTCTTTTTGAAATGGGTACTCGAAGGAAGCATGTTTACTGCTGCCTTAACTGGAAGGTTCTTCAAAGCAAGTGCAAAAGGTCTGTGATTCAACATGTTTGAGCACAAACGCTCTCCATTGCTGGAATTTGGTGCATTATGAACAGGCAGGTACCAGGCTTTGCTGGGCAGAACAGTCCTGTTCAGACAAACTCTGCAGAAATAAAACCTGATTTTGTGTGGAGATCATAAAATGGTCTGGGTTGGAAGGGACCTTTAAGATCATCCTGTTCCATCCCCTGCCATGCACAGGGACACCTTCCACTATCCCAGGTTGTTCCAAGCCCTGTCCAACCTGGCCTTGGACATTTCCAGGGATGGAGCAGCCACAGCTTCTCTGGGCAACCTGTGTCAGCATCTAACCACCCTCACAAGCAATAATTTCTTCCTAATATCTAATCTAAAGCTACTCTCTGCCAGTTTGGAGCTATTCCCCCTTGCTGGGAATCCCAGAGCTGGATGCAACACTGCAAGTGGCATCTCACCAGAGCATGGCAGAGGGGCAGAATCACCTCCCTCAATCAATGGGAGACAGTAGAACGTTTTGAAAGTCTTAAGCAGGTCTGTCTTTTCCCCAGATGGCAAACAGGAGTATTAGCACGCACTTACAGGTGGTGAAATCCTGTTGCCTGGATCCCACTCCAGCTTCTTTAGATTTGTTGTTTAACAACACATCCAAGTTTATCTCTTCAGCTTTCCAATTTAAGCAGCACACTTAAACAATTTTGTAACACACCTTCAGATTGCTCATTTTCCCCAACCCAATTGAACATAACAAATAATTTGGTGCTTGCTAAATTTGAGAGATTTGTGTGCAGCTGTTTCAGGGGGGCAAACCTGAAATACAGAAGTAATGTGCATCAGAGCCCAGCAATGGCTTATCAATTTGCTAACCTGTTAGCAGAATGGGTCTGACTTCTTCCTTCTGTGTAGCTATAGTGAACAGAGCCATAGCTAGGTTTGTGCTAACCTACAAACCTCAGGATACAAACACCGTGACTCCTGGTAAAATTAACTGTCCAGGATTGTCTCAAGTGAAGAGAAAACTTCATTATCATATCCCTTATTTGAGTTACAAAGTTCCTATTCCTCTAAATACATAATTTAGTTTTCAAATGCCAGTTTTATTACACTGATTCCTCAACTCAGTTCAAAGCAGAGGATATTGCAGAAGGAACATTAGAAAAATACTGCTTGCTCTCAGAATTTAGGTTTCTCCTGTAGGCTTTACATAGCTTGTTTTAACAATGGAAGCTCAAGAGGATTTTGTGTTCTTCCCTCCCCTCCTTTTACTCCAGGGAAGGCAGCATTGCTAATAAAACCTACAAAGATCAACCCTAAAAATAAATATCTGCTGTTGGTCTAGACAGCTCTAGCTCTTGAAAAAAATGGATCTGGGTGGTAATTACACTTCACTTTCGATCCATACATGAATTCAGTACTGGCAAGATATGTCAGATTTTGATCTTTCTATCCTTCCCTGATCCATCCATCAGCATTGACAATGCATTCATCATAGGAAAAAGAGTGTTGGAGATTGAAGCCCTTTGTTCACTCAAAGAGCAAACAGCACAGACAACAATAGTAGAAGCTTCTTCTTTACATTGCCATCATTCTTGCACCATGACCAGAGAGGACAAGTTTAAGGGTGAGAAAGCATCCCTTTTATTCATTAGCTTATGTTATAAATTTCCCTATCCTTAGGTCTCTCAGGGAAGGCAGACTGTACATACGAATATCTAATAAAAGATCTCATCTCTCTCTGAATGCTGAGCTTCCATTCCATCCCCAGACCCCTGGTTATTACATTACTGGTAAGTAGTGGACTGGGAGGTATCCATTTTACAAGAGAATGCTTGACTGATGATAACAACACCAAAATGTGGTGAGCACTCTGTTTAGACACTAGAAAGAGAAAGCAAACCCTTTAACCATTCATCTCCTCTGCTATTCCAGACACTGTCTCTATGTTTACCTTCTGTCCTTGAAGAATCAGCAGAGCAGCTTACTTGGTGGTGAACAGATTTTTATTCTTTCAGCTGATGGCCTTTAGAAAGTTCTGTCCTCAAGCTCACAGATCTTGGTGCAAAAATAGGTGAACAATGACTAATCAAGTAAGAGACTGGAAAAGCATTTTTATTATGACTGGCTTTCCTATTTGGAGCACAATGGCTGTCCTAAACTCACTTCACTAACTTCTAATTTGCCAGATGATAAGGACTTTTTTGATACTTAAATAATTATTTTCCTTTTCTCATTGTTTCTTTAGCTATTTCCACCATCACTATTGTAAAAACAATTGAAAATGGGAAAAACCAATCTAAGTCTAAATGCCTGCCTTTGCCTCTCCACAAAACCAGATTCTTCTCTTTCATGGTAAAGATCTTCATTAATTTCACTTCAAGGAAAGAATTTAAAGGGAGGAATAGTATTACTCATTTGTCTGCTGCTCTTGGCAGGCAGTGACATGTACGGAGCAAAGCCACAGGTCCTGCTATTGCCTTTAAGTTAAAGAGAGAGGGAAACAAAGGCATTGCTGTTTCACAGAAAGAGGAATGAGTAATGGATATTTTGTGGGTCACATTAACCTGTATGGACATTTCTGAGTAATTCTTTGAGTCCTGAGGTCTTCAGGAGGTCACTTGCTTCTTAAACATCCATTTACAGTAAACTCAGAAAACATACAGCTCTGGATAAAGTGAATCTCAATTCTCCTTCTGCTTTCTGTTGAATTGTTTGCAATCATGTCAGGATCACTTGTCTAGTTTCAGGTTCAGTTGTGGGGCTTTATACCAATATCAGGCATTACCAATAAAAAAACATGTCTAAAGTTGTTTCATAAAGTGAAGAGAATGTTTTCAGTCTTCAAGAAAACATATCTTTGGGCAGAAGCTGAACTTGAGAATGTCCACTGTTTTCAGTGTGACAATTCCTACCAGTAATCCTTTACACTTACAATTTCATTTTGATGCTCCTTGCTGAACTCAAGACAGACTGAAGACAGCAAGATGGTGAGTGCGTTAGCACAGCACCTGACATAATCGAATCCCAGTCTCAGTTTGGGCTTTTAAGCACTACCAAAATATGCACAAAAATAATTAACAAAAAATAATCATGTTCAGGGGCCTTCTGACTAGACCTGAAAACCACATCTGTCTAGATGAGAGAGTGATATTCAGCCCATATCTGACCTATGGGAGGAATCTGTCCCAGTCCCAAATGATTTTGCACGATATACTTGCTAATATGTTAGCCTGGAATCTGTGATAGTGCAAGAAAAGAAAAGGGCAAGGGTATGCAGCCAAACCTGCCTGTGACTGTAAAGCTGATCAATGATATATTACAGGGTTTAGAAGCCCTCCAAAAGTGGCCAGAAACTCAACATTGTGTACCTAGGTAATCCTAATTCTGGTTCATGATTCCTTCACTTGGACCTTAAGTAAATCATTGAATAGCCAAAGTTCAACTTTGCACAGCAAAATTGCTTATTGACAAA
The DNA here is from genome assembly GCA_036630365.1 of Acanthiza pusilla. Classification (NCBI taxonomy): domain Eukaryota; kingdom Metazoa; phylum Chordata; class Aves; order Passeriformes; family Acanthizidae; genus Acanthiza; species Acanthiza pusilla. The sequence continues at coordinate 10,080,114 of JAXCHO010000001.1, forward strand.
GCATTTAGGAGAGAGCTGGAAGGGAGATGTGAAGGTTGGTTAGTCAGCATTCATTTGCTGCTGAGGCTGAGCAATCTCCAAGGGATCCAAGGCTGCAGTTGAATGAATCTCCAGTCCTTCTGAAGGTTTGTGGTTGATTCAGGGGAGTCAGAATTCTATGCACAGAATTGATAGCAACTGCAAACCAGCCTTTCTCAAGAATTCAGCCCTAGGCATGCTGAGACAGGAGTGAGGGAGTTTAGGAAGGGTTGTGTGGCTATGAATACAATACAAGGAGGACTAATAATGCTGAGACACACCATTAGAGTCTGAAATCAAAAGTTTCCAAGAACCTGTAACATGTGAGAATGTAAGAACAATCACACTGAGCCAGCTGACAGCTCCCTTAAGCCCCGTGCATTGTTTTCAACATAAGGTAAAGAACATAAGAAACAAGGTGTGTGCACAGAGCAATTCTTCCCCAGGGACAGACTCCTACTCTCTAGCAATCAACAGTTTATCACTGAGAGATCACACTGTGTTTAACAGTCACAAACGGACCAACCCTCCATAAATTATCCTAATCCCATTTTTAACCTACATTGACTTCTGACCTACACACCATCTCACGGCAGTTTCTAAATGTACCTAGGAGCTGCACAAAAATGCACTTTCCTGTCAGCAACTGTAAACACAGAACTGGTCAGTGCCACCTAGCTAGCAGCCAGAGCAATGCTCATTTCAGCACAAAATACTAGACTTCATTAACATTGTGGATAATTATATGACACGTTAGAATGCTTTTAAATAATAATGATTTAACACAGCCTTGAAATGAAAAAAAAAAAAAAAAAAAGGTATTTTCAAGAGCAGGCCATGCTGGGTATCATCCAAAGTGCCTCCTCTAGCAATGCTCCCTACCCACTGTCTAGACCAACAATATTCAGATAAGAATCTGAATCCTGATCACTACACAGGAATCTTAGGCATGCAGATCATCACACATCCCTAGCCCGAATACCTCTCCGTGCTACATGCCACTGCTCTGAGAGCAATGGGACAGCCTGCTGCAAAAAGTTATATTAAAATCCTGTAACAGATGGAGTGAAAAAAGTCTCCTTTGCCTTCTGCACACAATTGCCTCAGTCTCTCCCCACCAGAACTGTTATGTCTCAAAGACAGAAGCCAAAAGATGGCTGCACAAGCTGTGTTCACTTCTGTGGCTGCCTGCAGCAACCCAGGGGATAAACAACAGCCATTTCAGCTGAAGAATTAGGAAAACCATCTAAGTGCATTGCTCATTGGTGGCATTTCCAGGGGAGTGCAAAGTGCCACAGGATGAAACAAAGAAAAGCAGAACCTTCTGCAGAGATTGCAGCATCTGCATAGCTCAGAGGAGTATTTCACATTCAGCATCTGTCTTTGAAGGTGAAACTTCCTATACTGGTCACTGGGGGAACAATTACATGAAATAAATTGACACCATTAACTCAATGGGGTCTGAAACATATGGGGACAAATCAGTGGACTTTTTTCTTCCAGAAATAAGCTACTTCTATCATGGAAATAATGTTTGCTGACACAGTAATTAAGAATTGAAGCTGTAGAAAAATATGAGGTTTGCTAAAACACAATAGATATCTTTTACCCATACAATGTATGGCACCAAAATATGCAGTGTTCTGGGGAGGATAATTAATCAGTGTTCTCTTGCTGAAGTTCTTTTAATTGTCTATGATGGGCTGCGTTGGGGGGGACTACTGAGTTTTAACAGGGAACAAGATCAGGCACCATGGGGAATACTTACATGAATAAAGATTGCATGATCAAGATCTTTGATCTGGGAATTGCTATTCTGTAATCATCTGTAAAGCACCAGGAGTGCCCCTGGCACTGTATATACAATAATAAACTATTAACAATAAATCATGTAATTAAATCTTCACTTCGAACATTCTTTTCATAATTCTTGCCTCAGATTTAAGTTCCCACATCAGACATGTTAGGTCCTCATAATATTATTAAAGCTCCTACACTTCAGCTTTTAAAATTCCCCTAGGGATCTATTGTTTCTTTGTTTAATGTGTTTATGAGCCAAAGGCCCCATTAAATACAATAGGGAAACTTGCAGACCTTTAAAAACTTTGCCACCAGAGACATTTCTTAGGAAACAGGACCATTTTTGTCATTCCATCGTGCAGCTATTGGAAAGGCTATTGATCAGAGGAGTTCTAGAAGAAAAATAAAAAAAATATTCCAATTCCATGGATCATCAAGTCATTAAGGCCACAATAGCAGAACTGCTGCACACAGTTTTCTTTCCTCCATTGCATCTGGTCATTCACACAGTTCCATATAAAGAATATTCTCTCTTATGATCTCTCTTTGTGCCTCATTGCCTTTGTAGATGCTGTATGTACAGAAAAGACCAAGCCCACTTGTATTTCCGTGGTCTGGAAGAGAAGGAGATGGGCAGATAATCCTCTAACTCCACACTGTACATTGTCCTCTACAGATTCGAATGGAACATTTGATCTCAGACAGGATATGCAGCCAAAACCAGCAGGAATTTTGATGATCAAACACTGACTTTTAAAAGTGAATGTCCATCTACTATCAATGGGACCTAAATAGGGAGAGAGATCTACAGAGGGCAGGAGAGAAGGATGAAGCCACTATCAGTGTGCTGAAAAAACTGGAGTTTACCAGAGACATACTTCATGGGCTGAACCCTTGTTGAAAATTTTGACACTGTAATCCAGTGTGTGTTCTGGTTTATTTTATAGGAGTTATCTTACCCAGCTGCCAGAGTCTCCTCAATTGCTTGCCTCATTTCTCTAAAAAGGTAAAACTCATTCAGAATTTGTTTAAGTCTCTTTGGTGAAGGCACAAAGGATAAGCTGGGGCACTGTGATTTATCAATGCAGCATCACAATTCAAAGAAGGCACAAAGCTAAGTGGGGAGCTCACACTTGTGTAAAAATACACCCAAGGGATATGCAGGGCTCCTGTGTAACAGCCTAAGTCTAAAATGAAAGATGTCTGGCAACACCATGCCAGTGAAGACAGTTCATCTGCAGTTGAGTTGACAGTTTCTCAACATAAAAGAGCTTAGAATGGGGTTAGCGTGAGCCATGGGTGAAATAGAAATTCCTTTTGCCTTGACTAATACATTTTAAGTGACTCCCACTTAGGGTCAGAAAATTACAAGTCCTATTTTGTTAAACAGTTAAAAAAACAAACATAATCTGCATTAGGCTGGAAAGTTCTACATTCCAGTGAACATGAGGGATGGTGAACATAGCCTGTGGGCCAAACACAGCCCACGCAGAGCTTCACACTATTGAAGCTTTCATCTTCAGCACCCTGAGGTACAGCCCACAGAGACTACAGGATCCCAACATGCAGTGCTCCATCTTGCTCCAACCTAATGCATTCCACATGCCAGGACCTGTATCTCCCACGAGCTGCAATGTCACACCACAACTGAAGAGGCTCACAGCTCACTGTGCAAGCATTCAGGAGGTGGAGGGCTTCATTTGGACCTCAAGAGGACGAGACTGAGGCACAAGTTCTGTAACCAGCACGGTTCACACAGGGCTGCTTCTTTTTCAGGAGTTACTAATGGACAGTGAACATACTCACCCATCAGTTTGCTGATTCCTGACAAACTGCATTCTTGTGTAATGTATGTCCCATGCTAATATTTACAAGTCACCAAAAAATACAAACTGTGTTTCCCTCCTGCGTGTCCCTCCTATCACACCAAATTCATATAGAAATCGAGTATTTGCTTGGTTGTGATGATAACTGAAGGAATAATGTCATGCAAAATTCACATAAACAAGGGAATTTTCATGGCAGACAATTTATATCTCATGATCCAGTGTTAAATAAGGTGGACTGTTAGAGAAATGAAGCTTGGATAAATGAAGTTGCAGCTGTATCACTGTAATACCTTTACAGGACTTCATGGTATGACTGTAATGAAGGGATCTGGTATCATAATCTACTTTCCCAGCTTGTCAGTGGAAAGATATTACTATAATTAATACAGATATGGTATCGTACTATTAAAAATGTTGCAGACAAGTTCTCCATATACCTGGGAAATGGCTACAAACAGGGTTTGCATTCCTAGAGTTTCAATCAAGTCAGTTGACTGCCTAGAGTAGCTCCAAAGCTACCACTACGGAATCCCTTCTGGAAGCAGCAGTTGTGGTCATGACATCCAAGTTATTTAGCTGTGGTAACAGAATAAGAAAGGACTAGAATAAATTCGTAACTTCTCACTCCCAAATCTTGGACCAAATCTGAGGATCACATCTTGATTCTTAGCTTAGTAGTCTATTCTGTCTTTTGAGTTACCTTTTGCTGAGTTGAACTTTACAGCAGTCTGATCAACCATCAGCTCTCTCACTAGAGAAAGAGATTAGAGATTGAGTTATTCAGGATTGATCCTTTTTTTTGTGTGTGGTTTTTTTTTTTAAAGCCTCACACTCAAAAATATATTTTAATCTTCTTAGTATTAAACCCACTTACTGAAACTTACACTCTTCTAACTTTAATCACTTTTATTTGCTTTATGTATGTAGGAAACTAAATTTTATCCTGTAGGTTCAATTAAATTCCTCCCCCAATGCCTTCAGTATTGGAGGTTCCAGCTTTCTCCATGTTCACAGTATAACAGTGGAAAGAATGATCCATGTACTCATGGGCCAGGCTGCATTCCTGGGCTCTAGGGTTTAAGAGACCCTTTACAGAAGACAGGGGTGCATCCTGTTTGCAGTTCTGCCATGGTCTCAGCATATAACCTTGGGCAAAATCTTTAATTTTAATATCCTTTCTTTTCTTCAGATGAAAGAAATTAGACAATAATTTATAGCCTCCTTTTAAAATGCTCTCAGATTTATGAATGAAGCAATCCTCCTTCCCTTGCTACTGCATTCCTGCAATGGCTTTCTGTTGGAAACAAAGGATGTTGGGTTAGAAGGGTGACTAATAAGCAACCTAAAAACAAAAGGAATCTAGTACTAGGACAGCATGACCTGCAGTAATTCTGCTGCTCCCAGACACACCAAGGATTAGCAGTCACCCTACACAACTCCCTCGACCATCAGAACAGTATAAAAAAGGAAAAAAGAAAAAAGATAAGATAAAGCCTCTTGTCTTGAAGCTTATGGTTCAAAGGACACAAAATACTAAGTTCATTCCTAGCTTACAGAGTATTTATTTGGAGGAAACTGTGGGAAGGAATCCGATGGAAATTAACCCTTGCTTCTCTGAATGTTATTACTATATGCAGAATTTCCATTTTTCTCCAAAAATTCCTAGTCCTTAGAAGCAGAAATTGTCCTGATTAGTTTCTCATGTAACCATCCAGCCCATAAACACCCGAGCCAGGCTGGAGGGAACAGTTATGCAACAAAGCCTGTGAAAGAGAAAAAACTGCTTGAGGCCAATTGGCTGCTTACATCATATATTTTCATGCTCTGTTTACAACCTCTCTGTATAGGCATCCCACAATTCTGCTGTCTAAGCTGTGGGTGAGTATCTCGTGATAAAGTAAGAAAAAAACAAACAACTTACTAAATGTTCACCTCAAATTTCAACTAAACAGTCTTCTCAGTATCACATGCTTTATGCAGGGTTTCATTAATAAGCTCAGTATGACGAGTGGGGATATCTTCCATGTAACTCCTGGGAATTATTTTTTGAGACCACAAGTCACACCACATTCAGTTCTTCTGAACTCTCTGGTATATATTCCTGCTTGATCAAGAACCAGCAGATCTCTGTTGCAAGTGTGATGATGGGTCTCTTTCTCTGTGTGGCTTCTCTCTGTGTAGCTGGGCCAGTCGAAGAACAGTGCTCCCCTGCTTTTCAGAGCTGCGCATCAAGGCTGGCACCAGAATGAGATGGAGAAATGCCTGTTGGGAAAGCTTCATCCCAGCTATGTCAGAGCCCTTCTCAAGAATGAAACCTTTTACCCTGCTTGCAGAACAACAGTACTAAAAGAAAATCCAGAGGAAAACAAAAGTAATGGAAATTTAAAGTGAACTTCATATTCAGCATCTGAAATGCCACTTGTAAAATATTTTTCCTTAACTCATGAGACTGCACATGAGAAAGGGGGAAAAAAATCACTGTATTGACATCACAGTGCCTCAGAAAAGCAAAAATAGCACCAACAGCTGGCTTTAGGATTGAGTACAGTGGACAGAGGTCTTGCATTACTCACAGGAGGTTGCAAACCTGGAAGTTGCAAGCAAACAGTGTTGCTGGGTTAAGTTAGTTTTCAGGGAATGAATGCAGGGCAAGTCAGTTCTAAAGGCTTAAAATTTACACATAAAAAGATTCTCCATTATATTAGAAAATCTCCACTGATATTAGCGCCTGTGCTTTATGGATAGGACCACATTAATTCAGAAACGATCCTGAACATTTGCATTACACCCTCAGGCAGCAATAACAATCGGAAGGTTTGGTATAAGAAAGTTGCTTAGAATTGTGTTCAATAACTATAGTGAATCTTCCTGGGTTGCAGTGGAGCTTTGGATCTCTTGCCTTTTATAAGCAGCACGTCAGTCAACAAGAATTTAGCTTGGAGGAATGCATTACAAATGTAGAACAAATCAAATTAGCTCTCAGATGTTATCTGTTGATATCTCATTTCTTCCCCAGACTTTTAACCACTGGAACACAACATCCGGGCAGTTGGGGAAGGCAACTGTTTTACTAAAAAGTACTAAATATAGATGCTATAGAACAAATTACAACATGCTGCATTACCACACCACCTACAGCACAGGACAAACCAGGAACAGGTACCTGGTGTGAAAAAGGTAATTCAGTCTACCTAACATGTGTCAACTTTACAGCACAAAAAAGCCAAGTTAATCAGAGCAATTATGTGCTAAGGATGAGTGGCAAAGTCATCTGTCACAGTAGTTATTTAAAGAAATCAAGATTTGGAGCAGCATTTACTTGTTTCCAATTTTTCCTGCCACTGAAATTTGAAGGCTCCTGAAGAATTCAGTAATGCATTCAATGATGAACAACCACAGGCTTTATACTTACTATTCTACATACTTAAATTTAGGGCAGCACTCCTTCTTCTTTTTAACTAGAAATAGCTTGCTTACCTGAAAATTCTTTGTGACAGTCACAGAATAGACTGGAGAAGGAATTATGTGAGTTGCTCGGCCAAAGTTTTCCACAGTATTTCACTCTGATCAGCATTAAGTGACAAGCTCCAGTGACACACACAGACTTGATGCCATTATGTACGTCCAGCTGGAGGTTTTACTGCCCAGCAACTTAGTGGATTCAAGAAGCACAAATGAAAATTTACTGCAGTAGAAGTGTCACAATTATGTTCTGTTAGGTAGTGATTAGACTATCAATCACATAATAAACTGTGCTGTTGATAGCAAAGGCTTTTGCAGCCTACCTTACCCACAAAGATGGTAACTTTGCTGTGCCACAGCTGAGTGCTGTGAGAAAGGAACAGCAGTAAGTCGCCTGCAGCAGTAAGGTTTCCTTTAGAGGCTAAAATTGCTCCACTATTATGGCAGAGTTTAGGAAATTCAGGCTTTGCCTTGTCCGATGGTTTAAAGGCCCTGGTAAAAGTTCCTTGCTCAAATCACCCAGGCTGGAGCACTACATCATACACTGCAGAGAGCAACTGTGTACTGGCATGGGCTTTGGGTGCCATGAACCAACATTGTGACCTAAGAGCATCATGTTTAGCCAGCACAGGTGCATAAAACGTAAGTCTTTTTCAGAAAAATTATTTAAATGACTGATTCTAATAATCTATAACAATTTTAATCATTAAAACCAAAGAGAAAGTCACAAAATGTGCCTACATTTGAATATCCTGATGTCTTCCATGTGTAGCTTGGGGAAGCAAATCTCTGTGTTTACCATGTGCCACCCAGAGGAAAACTTTGCTAAAACCCCTCTTTGTGATCAGTCATTACCCAATTCTTCCTAAGGTTTGTGCAGTGCTTTCTGCAACAGTTTGTCCACCCACCCAGACAGTGAGCACGCCTGCCTAGTCCCCTGCTGGTGCAGGCAGTCACATCATAAACAGATCAAATGCCATTGTACAACTAAATAGGCTTTTTGGACTAAGTTTCCAAAATTTGGGAGTGGGCCTTTCTTTCATTCAAACTAATTTGGGCAACAATGAAAAAATTCACTCATGAACAGGGTTTCTGACTACATCTTTTTCCGTCAGTGGTTCTTGTTTTCCGCTCCAACCCACATCATCTATTCTCTTCCTTCCACCCATTCTTCCCCCCAAAAAAGGCTGGCTTGGACACTGTGCTTCAATTTTCTGTAGAACTTTCTATTTTTCTTTCCCATTCTTTTTGTTTAGCGTATGAAAGGAGCTTCCTGTTTAGAAACATGGGAGTCCTACACCCTCAGTAACGATATATTCAGCCCATCAGTGATCTTGGCATGAATGCCTTAAACCTTAATAAGCCTGATGGGATTTTCTGTACATGTCATCATCAGTTCAAAAAACAATGCACAGCATTTGTCATATTGCTCCCTTCCTAGTCCTATGGTTCTAGTAAGAAAAATCTAGTAAGGTTTACAAGGTTCCTTAAGTATTTCAAATGATAGATTTCCAATGAAATCTACAGAACAGAAACAGAAGCACCACGAGGAGACAGTGCTGTTGCAGAACTCTCAATGTGATGAATACTGTCCTGCTTTTCCAGCCCTGAATCCCTGCAGCAGCCTGCCAATGCTCACACTGCTCAAGGCTTACTATAACTGTATTATCCAAATCCTGCACTTGTCCCGTGCTAGGGAATAGGAATGAAACACATAATGTAATCCCTGTTCAATTTTTAAAAACAACAACCAAAACACATAACCTCAAACCCTACATGGCCTAGAACAAAATTCTACCTTGTTCAAATATGTAGGATGGATCAAAATCTTTCCATATGGGCCAAAAAAAAGGCAGCAGCAGTGACTTGAAATAAAATGAAGTATTTGTCTCTTCAGGTTTTAAATGTACATGAACACGAGTGCAGGCTTTTCCCCTCTGTTGAATTTTAACTGCAATGAAGTTCTCCAGTGAAGGTATTGGACAGCACTTGAACCAGAGGGTGCAGCTTTGCGTACCACACACAAGTGCTGCTCTTCTCCAAGCAGGGCTCAGCAGCACAGTGGTCAACCACAATTTATTCTATATGGTGCAATTCTTGAGCTAATTCTTCTCTGAGCAAAGTTGCCAGTCTGGAGCTCGTGCATCTTAACCTCTAACAAAGCAAGGCACATACACTGCTTCACTTTAACTCTTGTGGGGACTTGCTCTGTGCCTACGTAAACATCAAAACATATTTTGATTTTCACTTTACTTATGGGTGAGCGGCAGAGTTAATTTAAAACTGTCGGCAAGTGCCATCCTAATTAAAAACAAATGACTAATTGTACAAGTACAGGGCCTGTTGACACGGGCATACATGCATCAGTCAAAGCCAACCAAGCTCGAATTCGAGGAAAAGCAGCACCACCTAGCGCCCTACAGGAGTCAGAGATCCAGAAATTTTACAAGCCCACACACAAATGTCAAGGTAGCCAACACTCACAAAAGCAGCACGACACCAGAGGTTTAACTCTGTCAGCACTTCGGAAAAGGGAATTACATAATAAAAGCCTTGTTAAAAAAGAGCTGCTGAGAATGAGATGTTTTCAGGCAGAACAGAAATTCTTTAAAGACAAACTGAGAAATTATTCTGCCCTCTATAAAAAAGGTGCATTCCAAAAGATAAAATTTCACAGGATACTAGTCTGTAACAAAGTTACATGAAATAAAAAGCTAAGCTTCAAGAAGTTCAGTAATATTAAAAGTTCTAGCAGACTGAAAACACAAGACAATATGAAAAGGCATTGGAGAAATCTTGAGAAAATGAGGAAAATTAGTATAAATACTTTATCAAACTCATTAGGAACAGAAATCTCGATAAACAGTTAGTACAGCCAACTTACAATCAAAAAGTAGAAAGAACAGTAAGAAAGAGACCAGACTGCAAAAAACTTCTCAAATATTTTGGCGTTTGGGATTTTATTTGGCTTGGGGTGGGAGGAGGTTGTTGGTTTTTTTTTGGGAGTACATTTAGGGTGGTGCTCTTTTGTTGTTGTTTGTTTTGTTGGGGTTTTTTTGTTTGGGAGGGGGTATTTGTTTTTTGTTGTTGTCGTTTTTTAATCCACATTCATCATGGAGAGGCTTAGACTGGATCCCACTCCAGACAATTAATTTCAAATTAGAGGATCAAGGATGCTACTGAACACAAGTGACACAAACAATACAGTGACAGAAACAATATCAGATCTTTATAATTGGACAGTAAATACCCAAGAAATCAATTAGACAATAACTGAGCTACCATCCACCATAACCTCTCACTTAGAACTTCAAAAGAATCAACTGTGCTGATACACTGTGATATAAAAATACTGTACATACAGATAAATGTGTTATGCTGGCAAATGTGGCTCAAGTAAAGGGTACGTGGGACTTACATCCATTATAATTCTCAGAGTCTGTAAGTTTTATTAACAGATATGAATTCTAAAGTTTATCAAGGCAGAACTTCCTGACTTACCAACACTTTGAGCACCATGTCAGTCCTTCAATACAAAAATTATGAAGTACAAAAAGGAACGGAGCAGCTTTCACCAGGAATAATTGGCAGACCTTGCATTTCTCACCACTGTCACAAGCTATGGACTAAGTTATGAAGACTTTTAAACGCAGGAGAAAATGCCAGAGCAAACTGCTTTTGCTAACCCTACAGAGCTCTCAGAAAATTAAGTTTATTAAATCACAAGTCTAGCTTTGTAGGAAGTGCAGAGCTACATCTCTCATATGACTCTACAATATAATTACAGCATAAGTGTCATTTTTTCACGCAAGAAGGAAAATAAATTGCAAACATAGTGGGCCTGAGAAAGTACATATTAAAAAAGAGCTTTGTTCAGGTTCTAGTGCATCTTCACTGCAGATAACTTATGAGCATCTTAAGGCATCCAGAAGAATTTAATGTATTCAAGAACTGAAACAGGCTAGAGGGTGGGAAATGAATGCAGCAGGCAGCTCAACAGCATGTGAACAACAACCCTATTCTTAACTTAAGGCCTTGTGAACCATAACTCTGTTAATAAAGCCATAATGAAAACATCTGAAAACACTGCAATGAAACCCATCTTCTTTAGACATCTTAAGTAGAAGATTCATGTAAACACCATTTCCCTGCAATGAGGATACACACCACAAATTTGAACACCGAGCCATAAATCACAGCACCATTGATTGATGTAGTGCTGTCCCCAAGAACAGTAATCTGCAAGGCTTGGGTATCAGTAAGGACAGAAGTTAAAACAACACACTGAAGTTACTACTTTATCTAACAGTAAGGCTGCATACTGTAACTTCATAAAGCACTAGCTCTACAGAAGAACACACACCCTCAACACAAAAACATGACGAGTCAAATCTCAAAGATAAACCAAAATTTATTTAAAACAACAAAAATAAGACTGTGCTACTGCCAAGATAGAAAAAATTAAGGATTCTTTTACTGAATGTGACAAGACAGCCAATTTCCAGCAGTTTACATTAATTCTGAGAAAATCAGGTTGGGTTTTACACTGCTTCAATTGACTACATGTACCTTCTTCAAGACAAACTGGTTCCCCTTCCCTCCCCTTTCCAAAAGAACAGACAAAAATATCCTATAAAAAACATATACAGAATTTTGAGACATGATTGAAACATGAACCACTGTCCAAAAGTCTGGAACTTTCCAAGAAGGTTAAATCCTTTGTTGCTTCAACCAACCCTCAACGGGGGAGCTACAAGCACAACGCCATCCCCTCTGACAAAGAGCATCGGAATATTTCTTTTGGTAGACTGTGAAGAAGGAAAGAAAAGTTTACATTTACAAAACATTCATTTCAACCATAAAACCACACCTGAAACAACTCCAACAAACACACAATGTTCTGGCTTGCCGAAGAAATCAATACAACTAACACAAAGTCTCTGAATATCCTGTCTACTTCCATAACAATTTGTCCAAAACCTCTGTTAGAGCTTGGTTCAAAAAACAGTCAGTGATAACTACTTTAACAATATAACACAGTGTAGTTTTTAAAAATGTCTATGAGGATAAATAAACTACTTTATTCAGTCCTTACTTTATAAATCTCTTCATAAGTTTCTTCATCAATCTCTATTGTAGTCACGGTTTCTTCCACATCACCCAAAATCATATTTAAGTGCTGATCATATGCCTGTAGGAATGAAGTTAGTTTATTATGTTTTCCAAATTCAAACATGAGCTTATTAAAAGGAGAATTTTAGCAAGACTTTTAGACATAAATAGTTTAGTCTGATTTTGACCAAAACCAAGTAGTATCAGTTCTAGTTATAACCCAACACAAACAACAAATGAGAACTCTGCAGCAGGAAAAAAAGGGCACGACATTTACTGAAACACTCTTGCAGGAAATAGCCCTGAAGCATTCTGTGAGAGCACTTACAAGAACTCAGACACACTCTGTTCACATTAAAACAGCCACACATTTTCTGCTGCCAGTCCAGCCTCCTGGAATTGATTGCCTGGGGCCAACTTAAAGGATATGAAAGCTGCTTCTCATATAGTGCTACAGAACCTTAAACACAGGTTCCAAAAACCTTACGAAAGCATAGTGCAAACTGTGTCCCTCGTGGATCTCTCATCATCTCTGTGTTTCCAAAGGAGCTGAGGCCCAGTTAACATATGGTGCAACTGGATCTCTTCCCCAGCAGAGCACAGCACTCACTCAGGGAGGACGAGTGACTTAATAGAAAGCAAAACTCAGAGAACCCAGCTGAGTACATATCCCTCCACACCTCTGAGGGTGTGCCGTAAGGGATGCTTGTTTGATAATGATGACCTCAGTCTTGAAGAGGCCTCAGGGTATATCACAAGAAGAGGCCTGCAGTGTTACTGCTTATTTCACAGACGCAGAAATGGAAGCCAAAAGCACTGAAATTAGGTGCTTGGTATCATTCAAGAGACAAGAAAAACATAATACATCTCTTCACTTTCTAGGGAAGCAGCTAATAGAAGACAAAGTACTGAAAAAATTAGATTTTTCCACCAATCCCATTATACTTCTGGTAAGGAAAATGGTTCTTAACCTATTTTCTCTAACCACTTACACACCTTCAATTGTGAAATACAATTACTTATGTTTTTAAAATATTTTTTTCAATAACCGGTGGAATATTACAGGTAAATGTGTTTAACAGACTGTTGTACATAAAGAAAGGCCGCCCAGTGCTTAGCTAAATGAGTATGACAATGTTCTGAAGGTTTTACTCACATGTAATCTGCCTCTAAGCTCTCTGTCATTCCTCATTTTCACATAGATTCGCTCATCTAGACTGAGTCTGATGAGATCGAGTGGCTCCTCTACAGTATTTGTTGTTTGTTGCTAAAAAACAAAACAAAAGCTTTATTTGCACAGAAGCCTGTGAACTTTTCCGTTCCTCAGTGTCTGTGAGGCACAGAAAACAAAGGAGTGAGAACACAGATGCAAATACTCCAAACCCTTCCTTCACATCCCAGTGAACCTGTGAGCCGCTGATTTACCACTCTACTGACACCCACCAGCCCGAGCAACGCGAGTCAAAAGGTTTCAGTTCAGTCTGCAGCAAATCATTCCTCACACACAGGCGGCATTGAACTAGACGACCTTTAGGGTCCCTTCCAAAACAAACCATTCCATGGCCCGGTGAACTGTTTTTCTTACCAGCAGCCACTGTTGACACCGCAGCAGAGCCCACACTGCGAGAAGCAGCAGCACACCTGTGCCACGGCGCAGGCTGGGCCAGCCGAACCCACGGCGACACCGCTGCCAGCACGGAGTCACCCGGGCACACACGGCCCCACACACCCTCGCCTCTGCCGAGCCCTTGCTGGGCCACACAGCAGCCAGGCCAGGCATCGAGGCTGCTGTGAAAGCTCAACACACACCGGGCTGTGACAAAGGCGCACTAGGAGGATCGCAGATAAAAAAGGGTGAAGACCTCCGTACATATCCCGCATGTCTCATACACATCCCACATCTCCGTTCTAGCTACCTCCTTCCTTCAGAGCCAGGGGCATTGCCCTGGGCAGCTTTCCCCCCTTTCCCTCCTCCAGCAGTGCCCGGGGCCAGCGGGCCTGCAGCGAGCCCTGCCCGCGCCCCCACAGCGGCACAAGCTCCGAGGCCGAGCAGGGCTTTCACCTCACCCGGAGAGCGCTCCCCGGGGGCTGCGCCGGGCTCGGGCGAGAGCTGCCTCCCCCTGCAGCCGCGGAAAGAGGCAGGAGCTGCTCACCTGGTCCACCTCATCCGCCATCTTTCAAACCGCCTCCCGCGCCCGCCCGCGAGACTTTATGGCCCGGCCCCTTCCGTTCCGTTCCGTTCCCGTTCCCTTCCCCGCGCGGGGCCGGGCCGGGACCTGCCCGCGCCGAGACCTGCCCGCGCCGACAGCGCCATGGGCAGGAAGCGCAGGGCATCCTCCCGGCCCGCGGCCGCCAAAAAGAGGCGCTCCGGGAGGCTGCGAGAGAAGGAGGAGGAGGAGGAGGAGGAGGAGGAGGGTGAGTGCGGCACGGAGGCCGTGGCGGGACGGGCACTGCGCCACCGCCGCGCTCGGGCCGCTCCGGCCGCGGGGGTCGGGGACAGCGGAGCCAGCGCACCCTTGGGAAGGGTCGCCACGCCGGGCCGGAGGAGGCTGCTTATCGGCGGCGTTATCGGGGGTGCTATCGGCGGTGGTGTCGGTGCCCCACATCCCCAGCATTAGAGCCGTGTGTGACGCGGGCCCGCCCGCTGTCCCCAAGCGGTGACAAAGGCTGAGCGAGCCGTGCGCGCTTGTCTCACCTCGGCCGCGCTCTCCGGAGCAGCTTCACGGGGCACTGAGTTGTTGTGAGAGGCAAGTACCACGCTTGGTTTTCCGCCGGTCCCAGCGGTAGGGCTAAAGCAATCTTTAGTTACTTCTTCTGAGTTACATAAGTATTTTCTTCAAACAAGTTTGGCTGTTCAGATCTTGCTTGTTTATAAACAAACATAGACATGCTCAGCATTGTGAGTGCTCACATCCTTCTGTAGCTGCCTCTAATGGAATCCATGGAGATGTTGTTTCAAATTGCCATGGAGATGAAACTCCATCCCCTAATATTCATCTTCCTTCCTTTTGTCACATGCAGATGATTTGGAAGAGAAAAAGCCCAGTGCAAAGAAGAGCTCAAAAGCGCCAGTTAGGAAGAAGGAAGAGGATTGTGATACTAAAGTTTCCAACACAGCAAAAACTTCCAAACATTCAAAGCAAAAAGAGGCAAAATCACAAATAAAAGAAAGTAAAAAGAATGATAGAAATAAAGAGAATTTTATCAAAGAGGAAACATGCAGGTAAATTTATTTATCATTAAAGTCTATAGGAGCTTTTTTTTCATCTTATGTCTTTCTGTGGTTTCACTGTCAAATGTTTAATCTCCTGTTGCTGATGCAGAGGTCATGCTTCATTTATTTCCCTATTTTTAGTCTTTGATAAACAAACACCTGTATTTCCTGATGCTGACACTGTTTTGATGGTTTTAACAGTGACTCACTGAAGCATCCTCAGACGGAGATGAAGTTAAAGACAGAATCTCCTATTAAAAAAGAGATGGATGAAGGCAATACTGATGATGATGACGATGATGAAAGTGAAGATGAATGGGAGGATGTGGAAGGTAACAATTGCATATTTATTCATTTTAAGCACTTTTTAATAGCTTGTATATCACCACGATTCTTCAACAACAGGTGGCCAGCATCCCACAGTTACTTAACTTACCACACACAGTGTTATGGAAGATTCAGGACCTGGTAGTTACTGGGGATGTTCTGTTAAAGGTTGTTTGAACACTTGAGAAGGAAAATGTAGGTTCTTATCCCATCATCAGTCCTCCCTGGGAATCTATTCCATGTTTACTTATAATTTAGTAATATTTTATTTTTCCAGAACTCCAGGAACCTGCCACAGAGAAGTTAGAAGAAGCTGCTGCTGTTCTTCCATCAGTGGGGCTGCCAAGCAATCCTGTTGAGATAGAGATTGAAACCCCAGAGCAGGTGAAGAGAAGAGAGAGGAGGTAAGAACAAGGAGATGGTGGAGGGCTGGTAAAGGCTGACGTTAAAAATACCCTAAGTCTTGACTGTCATTGACTTGCTGTATTCTGGGTGAAAAACCCCACTTGATGCAGACGTTTGAGTTGGAATGATGCAGGGTTGTGGGATGAAGAGTAGTTTACTTCCAATAGTGGAAGTTAGCAGGAATGGAGAAGCCTTTTCAGCATCCTTGAAAGTCAAGCGTGTGACTTCACTGTGCTTTAGTATCTACATTTCCAATGGAGGGACAGTAGATCTCGGCAATGAGAGTTGTGGGTGTTACTGCAGAATCTTAACAGCTTGGGTGAAAGCCTTTGTGTGCCCATACCTG
This sequence comes from Acanthiza pusilla, assembly GCA_036630365.1. Lineage (NCBI taxonomy): Eukaryota > Metazoa > Chordata > Aves > Passeriformes > Acanthizidae > Acanthiza > Acanthiza pusilla. Next base: position 10,096,627 of record JAXCHO010000001.1, read on the forward strand.
AGGTGTGAATAGGTGGGTCAAATGAATGCCTCAGCATCTGGGAGCATTATCCCAAGGAAGGCTGACTTTAAATGACAGCAGGAGACCTGACAATGCCTTGTGCTCTTACACGGTGGGCACTGTCCCAGGCTGCCCTTCATAATAGAGCAGCCACAGAGTATCTATCGCCTCTTAAGTCTTATTCAAATAAGAGAAATCTGAATGGAATGCCAGCAGTAATCTAAAAGTCAGGTGATTCAGATAAGCTTAGTACAGAGCTGTCCAAATCTGTCTGTAGAAAACTGTAAGCATGTGTAACTAGGTAGAATTCAGGTCAGCTGAGTATACCAAACTCTCAGTAGTCAAGTACTTGGAATTCACAATCATACTCATCCTGCAGGCTTGTTCACATACCAGTCGCTAAACTTTTCCTTAAGTGTGCAGAGAAGATTCTCTGGGTTCGATTCTCTTTGTGAACTGACCCAGTTCAGGCATTTAGAAAGGCAGGTCCACAGAGGTCCCACAATATCCATTTCTTTTGTCATCTTCTGCAGAGAAAAAAGGCAAGCTGAGTTTGAGATGTACCTTCGGAGAATGATGAAACGATTCAGCAAGGAGGTTCGTGAGGACACGCATAAGGTATTTGTCACAGAGAACCATGGCAGAGAAGAAATTGATTATAAAGATGTCTGAACTGATTTGTAATCAAAAGAAATTAATTTTTATCAAATAACATGGGGCATGGCTAGAAGTGAAAAAATAAAGAGGCTGTAGTCCTGACAGATGCTCAGTAGTTTCCTCCTAAACTGTGAGTTGGAAACACCAGTGCCTGCATTAGTAAAATTAGTAAAATTCTAACTCAGGGCATATGTGAGTAGGATATATATTTCTCCATTGAAGCATATATTCTCATTCTGTCAGGATTAAACTGCCAGTCATGTAGAGCAGGAGACACTTGCAAGGACTTCAGTGCTTTACTATGTTCTGAAGACAGCACTGTGAATGCTTGGGAGGTTTCATTGTTGCCTGTCTCTCTTAAAATGAGCAGTGAAATATTCCTTGTCTTTACCATGGACAGTAGTTCTAATGAAGTAAATCTCTTGAGAATTTGTGAACTTTTCTCTGTCAGGTTCACCTCCTGTGTTTATTAGCGAACGGTTTCTATAGGAACAGGATCTGCAGCCAGCCAGATCTCCTCGCCATCGGTCTGTCCATCGTCCCCACCCGCTTCACCCAAGTGCCCGCCGGCCAAGTGGGCCTTGTCTACCTTTCCAACCTGGTGAAATGGTAAGACTCTCTTCTAATCATGCTGTCACATAGAATGTAGAGCCAGGGTTCAGGGAGAGGGGTAGCTAATTAACAATTTTCAGTGATTGTTTTTGATTTTAAATACAAGGGTGAGAGGGGCTGTCCTTTTTACAGAAGGAGAGGCTGAACTCTGGAGCTTAAGAATACAGTCACAAACACTGGACAATATGCAGGTGTCTTGTATTTCAGGTTTGTTGGAACCTTCACTGTCAATGATGAGCTCTCCACTGAAAAAGGAGAGCCCCTTCAGTCAACCCTGGAGAGAAGGTTTGCCATCTATGCTGCGCAGGATGATGAGGAGCTGGTTCATGTAAGAGACCCTTCAAGTGCAGGGTTGGTTGCTGAGTTTAGATGCTGTATCAGTGCTGTGTGTCAGGTCATGCACAAAGGGGTATGAGGGGTGGATTTGAAGAAAGCAGATTGGTGACTAAAGTGATTCTGTGGCTTTTTATTTTCTTATATTTTTATCTGGAGACCACCTGTGATTAAATGATTCAATTTAAACTGTTTTTCAGATATTTTTAATTATTCTGCGAGCATTACAGCTGCTGTGTCGCCTTGTGCTGTCTTTTCAGCCTATTCCTCTCAAGGAGACAAAACCAAAGGTAGTTTTTGTTGTTTGTGTGGAATAAGGAATAGGTTACTGATTAAAAAACTTTCTGGCTGTTACAACTTGCAGTGAACCAGGGTTTTGTCTGGAATGCAGAAAATGCAAACCCTTAATTTTCAGTTTTCTTCTTTAAAAAGCCAGTCATTTTTGTGTGTCAGCAAAGATTTCTTTATGCTTCAATGGTTAAATTTCTTTAAAACTTAGACAGCAACACTTGCTGCATGAGTACACCTCTCTTCAGCCAATTGCCTGAAGTTCTCAAGTCCCTAAGACTTGTGGATTGACTGTGCCTGCCAGCCTTTGGTCTGCACGAACCTCAGGCTGAATTCAGTTTGTTTCTTTAAACCATATTCTTAGTCATGGTGATAAGAGTGACCTGGGCTGTTTCTTTGCAGGGAAAGAGCTCATCCAAGAGGCTGTCTCGCAGCAGCACCTCTGAGGGGCAGGAGAGTTCTGCCACAACACCCAAAGCTGTGGTAAAAAAATGCCCCTACAAAAAAGCCAGGCAGGATAAGGAATCCTCAGAGAGCAAGGAAGACAACAAGGAGCCAGAGAAACCCAAAACTGCTCAGACTGAAAGGACACACAAGTCAAAGCTGACTAAAGGTGGCCAGGAACAGAAGGAATCAAGTAACGGGAACAGTTTAGCAGAAAAAGATGTGCCAGTCAGGCCCAAGAATGACCGCCGGAGACGAGTGGCCTCCAAAGTGTGTTACAAGGAAGAGAGTGGAAGTGATGAGGGCAGTGCTTCGGACTTTGAGGTTTCAGAGGAGGAGAGTGATCTCTCTGATGATGATTTTGAAACTGTCCCTAAAAGGCGGAGGAGCTCACTGGCCTCCCAGAAGGCAAAGGGGACATCTATAAAAAGCCCAAAAAGTGAGACTTCAGAATCAAGGCTATCAAAAAATTCGAGTGGAGCTGAGCCTAAGCCAGCAAAAAGTACAACTCCAGCCTCACCTCAAGCAAAAAGAAAGAGAAACAAGATAATTTCTAGTGATGAGGATGATGGACAGCAGGAAGTGAGGAAAGCAATGGGCACAGACCAGTGGCTGGAGGTTTTCCTTGAGCCTGAGGACAAATGGGTTTGTGTAGACTGTGTTCATGGCAATGTGGGCCAGCCCCAGCTGTGCTTTGCACATGCCACAAAGCCACTTTTCTACGTTGTGGGATTTGACAACGACGGGAGTGTCAGGGATGTGACACAAAGATATGACCCAGTGTGGATGACCACAACAAGGAAGAGCCGTGTGGACCCTGAATGGTGGGAGGAGACGCTGCGGCCCTATGAAAGTCCCTATGTGGAGAGAGACAAGAAGGAAGAAAATGAGGTAAATGGCAAAGGGTTGTTCAGGACATTTAGTACCAGGAGTCCAGTCTCTGGATAATCATTCAGGCAAAAATCATCAAGAATCCTTCCGTGAGGAAGGCGTTTTGTATTTGAACTTGAAATGTCGAGATTGAACATGTTTTAAAGGGAATACACAATGATAAATAATATTAAATGATGGAGGTTGTTCAGAGAAGTTTGCATAGCAAAAGTACTGCACAGCTTGTGCTAGAAACTGACTAGCGAGGTTTGTGTGCAGTTTAGAATTATGCTTCTCAGAGAGAGTGTTTAAAATAGGTCAGGGTACATATCTAGGTACTTACTTGCAGCAAGAATGTGTTGGTCTGTTGTTCATCTGATTAGGTTTCTGGTGGGTTTTTTCTTTGGTCCATACTATAGTCATTCTTACTGTCTTACAAAGGGTAGTGCAAGAGAGTTGTGAAATGACTCTTCTCTGTAAAATTCTTACAGTTTCAAGTGAAGCTTCAAGATCAGCCTCTACCGACAGCAATTGGAGAGTACAAAAACCACCCTCTCTATGCACTGAAGAGGCACCTCTTGAAATTCCAGGCCATCTATCCTGAGTCAGCTGCTATCCTGGGCTACTGCAGGGGAGAGGCTGTCTACTCCAGGTGTGTTGTGTACCTGTTGTCATTTGCATGTGTGATCTTTGTAACAAATTGAAGAGCTAATTTGCATGATGCTATCAGCAATAGTCTTGGGCCACATGCATAAACAGGTGAGGCATTTAGCTGCTCTGACAGCAGTTGGGTATCACTCAGATACAGCTGTTTTATTATTCCTAATGTGATAGGAAGTCTCTTGTAGATCTGTTATGGATCCCTTGAAGACTCTTATGTTTGCTTCTTTCTGGCCTTTTTAGAGACTGCGTACACACACTGCACTCCAGGGACACTTGGCTGAAGCAAGCTCGAGTGGTGAGGATTGGAGAAGTGCCTTACAAGGTAAGAGGGCAAATTTGACTTCCTCCTGTGCAATCCACCTGTCCTCTAAAGCTCAAGCTCAGTTCTGTTTTGGTTTTTGTCTTCTGTCAGCAGATGCAGATTTCACACTTGCTTGCATGGTTTGTGGTAGCTGCACTGTGCACCTTCTGTGCCTATAGTTCCTACATGCTACCCAAAGCCCAGCTTTGTCTTTTTCCCACCCCAAGGGTATCTGGCAGAGCTGCTCCCTTTTCACCTTCTCTCCAAAAGCATTCCAGTGTTTATATGCACTGCTGGATCTCTGCCTGTTGCATACAGGTGCCATGGGTTGTCATTTAATAGACAATGGATATTGAAGCTAGGAAATAGCATTTCTCCTCTCCTAGAGCGTTCTCCTTTGATGTCCTAGGAAAACCTGAAATCGCTGTCAGCTTGTTGTGATGTTCCAGGCCTGGTTGTTGTATTTGCAGATGGTGAAAGGATTTTCCAACCGGGCGAGGAAGGCGCGCCTGGCAGAGCCGGCGAACCGGGACCGGGCGGACCTGGCACTGTTTGGCCGCTGGCAGACAGAGGAGTATCAGCCTCCCATTGCAGTGGATGGAAAGGTAGCTGGGAAGGCAGAGGGCTGGTGCTAAAGGAAGTGGTTTGTGTGGAGCTTGGGCTTTGTTTTTCCAGAAGTTGCATGTTTCACAGGCGAGATCAGTAACATCTGGATTCAGGATTAAGAGTTCAGAGTTAACTGTACCCAGTAGGAAATGGTTAAAATTCTGCCAAGGCCTTTCTTTCACAAGTAGTGAGTGCTGGCAGTGCAGACTGCTGAAGTTATAATTTTGTTGATCTAATTTTTCTAGCCCTAGTTTGCTTTACAGCATGAGTAATAAAGCCTGAGCAGAGGACATAGCTAGGAGATAACCATGCAGCTAAAATCGAGGCTTGTACCTTGTCCTGTGACTATTAATTGAATACTGGAGTGGAATGTAGCAGGTCAGAAGGAGGGGAGAGTCACTGAGTTGCAACAGGGATTTTCATCTCTCTGCAGAAAGCAGTGGTTTTACCATCTCTCTTTAATTTTGCCCTAACAGGTTCCTCGGAATGAATTCGGAAATGTCTATCTCTTCCTGCCATCCATGTTACCTGTTGGCTGTGTACAGCTGAAACTTCCAAACCTGAACAGAGTGGCACGGAAGTTGAACATTGACTGTGCTCAGGCTGTCACTGGATTTGATTTTCATGCTGGCTACTCACACCCAGTGTATGTAAAAGCTGCTTTGTTGCACCTGTCAGATGTTGATGTCCTGCAGAAGTTGTTTATCTTGTTAAGGGGAGCATGTGCCAGTTACACACTTTATCATTTGAGACAGAGTTCTGTCAGTATTCAGTAGCTTTTGGCCTGGGTCAGCAGGCATTTGCACCCTTTCTTCTCCTAGCTGACAGAGGATTGTGTTCTCCTTCCTAGTACCGATGGGTACGTGGTGTGTGAGGAGTATAAAGAGGTCCTTGTTGCTGCCTGGGAGAATGAACAAGCAGAAATAGAAAAGAAGGAGAAGGAGGTGAGAATTATTGTTTCAGCTTCCTCATTGTTACATTTATTAAGCAAATTTCATTGAAACTGTGGGCAGTCTAACAGGGCAGGCTGTGTAAGTGACAGAGGTTTTTTTGATGGCAGTTTAAAAATCTTCAAGCTTTCCTTTACTGAGAGCATAAATACACTGAAACTCAGAGTAGTAAATTTTTCTCTTTCCTATAACAATCTCCCACAGAAGCGTGAGAAAAGAGCTCTAGGGAATTGGAAGCTGCTGACAAAAGGACTTCTCATCAGAGAGAGACTGAAGCAACGCTACTCCATCAAGGTATCCTGCATTTCTATTAGTCATTTCTTTTTCTGATTGTTATTTTAACTGCAGAATAGAATTTCCAGAGAGCAGTTGCTCATAAGTCTTCACATAGTCAAAAAAACTAAACCAGAAGTTCAATGTGGCCATGTTCATCAAATGTTACTGTTTAACAAGGGATCAGTGTTTTTATTTTTATTACTATTTTCTGCTTTGACATATGCCCTTCCTAGATTTATTTCTCCAAGCCAAGCATGTAGCTAACAGGATGAGAGTGGGGCACCTTTTTATATAAGTTAGATGTTTTAGTTCTTAATTTTTTCCCAAGGAGAAAAGTGAAAAGCCTGATCTTTTTTAAGCAGGTTGCTTTTATTCTTCCATTGTCAAAAATGTTTTGCTTGTGTTGAAAGAATGTTTGATATTCAGAAATAGAAGCACTTTGGGTGAGAAGCCCCAACCAGGGCAACCAATTTTTGCAAGGTCACTCAGTGTCACGGTGACCAAAGAAAAGCCCTTTTAGAAAGGGGCAGTTTCAAGTGATTCCTAAAGTGACTTTCTCATTTTCACACCTCTTTTTCCAGACTGAGCCATTAGCACCTGAGACAGAGAAAGAAGGGGGATTCTCTTCTGATGAAGAAGGAGCTCCGAGCTCTGAGACTGCAGCAGGGAACACGGCCATTTATTGGCCCCAAAATCGCCAGTTAGAGAAACAAGAAGAGAAAACAACCAAAAAGAGCAAGCGAGAAAAGAGAGGAGAAGCAGCTCAATTATTCCCTTTTGAGAAATTGTGATGACAAGCTTTTCTTTGCTGTTTCCAGATGCAAGAACAATAGTCATGATAAAAGTATCCTTTGCCAGTTAGGGCCTTAGGTCATCTGTGCACTTGTGTTTCTGAGCTGTCAGGGACCAACCTAGTTCAGAATCCAGTTTCCTTTGATATCACAGATACCACTTAGATACCAATTAAGAGTCTTCTTTTTATCTTTGGACTTGGGAGAAGTAGACATGGATGGAGCTGCACCTTCTGAGATCACTTTGCTTTGTTGGGGTTTTTGCTCTCTTTTGTATCACTCAGCACTAATAGTTGAGTTTCCTGAGGCACTCCTGTCATTAACAGTCTCTTTTCCCATTTTTTTTCATTTTTCCCTGCTTGCTCAGAACGAAAGCATCCAGCTGCTTTTTACCTATCTGCAGAGAGGTGGCCAAAGGAATGCTGATGCCTGGTTTGATCCATAGCTTACCCAAATCAGGGGTGAGGGAGAGTTCTGGCCTTTCTGTCTCAGGGGGAAATACTTCCTCTAAGGTCTAAAAACAACCCCTGCAATCAGAATATGGAGGAATCAGTATTTTCTAAAGAGTACTTGCAGCTTGTGATGCAAATTTGGCTTTTCAACCTACCATCTTTACTCTCACAAACTTAAGGTTGAATAAGCCTTCATAAGTAATTTGAATATATACGTATTTGCTTCTGTTGCTTATCAAGATCCTGTTCTGGAGCAAAACATGTAAAACTGGGTGAATGTCACTGTTGGAAACAAAATTCACTAAACGCACAGAATTCTTGTTATCCAGTACCATAGCATTAAAAATTGTTGAGAGAGAAATGTTAAATCTACATAAGCTTTTCCTGCACTTTTGTAGTAGAAATACTGATCTGTCTTTGGCAGTATTATCTATCTAAATTCCACTGACACAGTCTCTTCAAAAATAGAGGGGAAAACAATTTAGTCATTGCTGGGCATTGTCAGAGAGGAAAAACTGAAATGTAAGAAAATGGCTTTCATGTAATTATGTTCAGAAAAAATCTATTTTTGTACTGTATTTGTAGATCAAAATAAAGTTTGGAAAAAAGCATATGTTGTGTTTTCTGAATGCACCAGTAACCCTCAGATTCCTTAAAAATACAAGAGGCTGTAGCAGTCAGGTTGAACCATATTTTTCAAATAATCTTAGAGAGGCAAGGAAGTGACTGACTTCAGTGCTCAGCAATGGGGAGTAAAACCATGGCAGGCTGGCAGCAGCCTGGCATCACACACCAGTACACAGAGCAGAGAGCAGCTGTGCTGTTAGGGGGAACTCACTTCCCAAAACAGAGTTATTTGCAGGACAACAAAACCCAACCACAGCAGACCAGTTCATGTGGAAGCTACAAACTAATCCTCCATGTACCCAGACACTGCTCCTGCATGTAAAATATGCAGTACTTCAATAAACAAGCCTACAGACCAACCTTTTGAAAACTGTATTTTATTAAATGTACAAAAGCTCAGCACTTCTGTAGAAAATTGTATCTTCACGTCCAATAAGTAAGGCTGGTTAGTGTTCTGTGTCATGGGTAAAACCGCAGTTCAAACCCTGTTTCTCTCCCCTGTGGAGCACAATTCCTGACTGCTGGAGCATGAGTTGGTGCTGCTGAGCAGCAGGAAGGCTGTGCAGTACCAGAACCAGCTGTCAGCTGCATGCACAGGGCCACCTCCTGTACCCTTTGACTCACTGCTCCTGCTGGTGACAGCAGGACCAAGTTCACAATATTTAAATACCAAAAGAATGAAAGTAATTACTAATAAAGTAATTATGACTTCTCAAAAATTTCTGATTTCTAACTCAGATTCCTATTTGAGTACCATTTCTAAAGGTTTGCTTCTATGTATGTTCAAGTCAAGTTCCTTTGGTACAGAGAACGCTCTTCTGAGGATCATAAATAGATTTCATAATTGAAGACATTATTTTTGTACTGAATTATGTATACTTACAAAAACCCCCAAAACATAGTAATGTAGGGGGGTCCCATCTGGAAGCCAGACTCCAGCTTGGTGGAGAGACTGAAAACAGTACAAGAGTGTCTCTAACTTCAAGTACTGTTTACAGCAGAAGTATGTAAACATGAGCCATCACAACGCTACAAGGCATTCCTCTAACATGATACAAACCTCAGAATTTAAGCTACTAAAATCTATGAGAAGTAATCAGGCAAAATGTTTCCATGTCTTAATTTCATGGAGTATGTTCATTGTCCTTACTAAGTGAAATTCAAGAAAGGAACAGTATACACCGCAAAAAACCCCAACTATTTTAAAGACTACATGTTCAGTTATAAAAGTCAATGCGGTTTCAAGGCAGGTTTTATATTTACAGGTGAATGACCTCTAAGTATCCCTTTACGTACAATTTGAAGTGAAATTTTTGAAATAGTTCTGCAATGTTATAGCTCAGGCTATCATTTTGGATGCCTAAGTAAGAACAACTTCAGAGACTTTTAAAACCTGGGGGAAATCAATGTTTCCTGATAAATTCACCCAACCTCAGAGCACTGCTAACCTGGCCACTAATTACATCAACGACTTTGAAAATCCTCAGTCCAAAAGCAGAGGGTTTACATGAGTATTGTGTGGAATTTACCTAAGCTGTGTTTTCTCTTTGAACACATACACTGCCAAAGACATCAGCCGAAGGAGTGTTCCTGACAGTGCAAACAAGAAAAGGTGGCAGAGGGAGGGTTTGTCAGAGACAGGTACACACATGTATTTCCTAAGGATATCTAACCACAGTCCATGGGATGCAGCTGGCACTTTCTCCAAAACATACAAGGTGCCCCACCCAGCGAAGAATTGCCAGTTCTCAGGGGGAATTACTAAGCAGTAAGAGGTATAAATCTGCTTCTTCACTAACTTACCATCAATACACACACTCCAAAATGCTTTTTTCCCCAAAGCTGGTGTCACTGACTTCCCACAAACAGCATCCTATAGTCCTAAAGATAATGTGTACCAATACCCAAATTCAAGCCCCCTCCCCCAGCTCTCAGTGCTAGCTGCTGAGCTGTGATTTGCTGGAAGCTTGCTGCAGGACAGAAACACACTCGAGAAGGTTCTAACCAGGCCTCAGCTCAAGACCCGACCATCTCCTTGTCACTGCTGCTTCTTGGGTGGAACACGGGACTTGGCCACCACGATGGGGACTACGGAGAGGAGTGCGAGGAGCAGGGCCCAGAGCGGGCGGTAGAAGAGCCAGCCCACGGAGATGGTCAGCAGTGCCAGCGAGCTGGCCACGCACAGGGCAAACGCCTTCAATCCGATGTTAACCAGGTCCCTCACAACAGGAAACCAGTCCACTGCAGAGAGAATTCAACATGGCATGAAGTAGTTGGCAAGATGATAGTTTAAAAGAAAGTCTGATTTATGCCTAGGATCTGCACACTAATGCTTGCAATCAAAAGACAAACTCAAACTATTTATCAAGAGCACTGGATTAGGCATTTTAGCAGAGTATCCTCAAGGCATCTGATAATTAGGCAACAGCTAAACATAAGGCAATGCTATCCTCATCTCTTCAAACAGGAAGTAATTCAAAATGAAGTCTGAATATTTGTCCAAGGCCTGAGAAGCAGAGGAGACAGATAGCCCTGAAACTATGGAACAAGTCTAGGGCAACTGATGCAAGCTGCTAGCACAAAAATTCCTTTCTGGCAACAATACATCTTGGAGCAGCATGTATATGGATAAATAAATCAGAAAAACAAATTTCACAGCTGCCAAGCTAAATGCTATCTTTGATGTCTGAAGTTGTATACAAGTTTGAGGCGTTGTCCTGCTTTTATGCTGTTATTCCAGCATTTTTCTATATTAAAAGGATAAACTAAAACTTTCTTTGCTCTTTGTTTACAAGAGTGTAGAATAACCACACATAAAGTCTTATTTCTATACAACTGGTGATTAGGACCTGTTGGGGGGGACCAGTTGCGTGTGGGTGCAGAAATTGTATTGCAGCACCTTGAGTTAGATTTGAAAGAACCAGCCCAACATGTGCTTCAGCTTTTGATTTTGGTAAGCACTGGGCTGGGATCTTCTGAGACTGGCAAGAGACATTTGTGTAGGGTTTTTTAATGTTCACAAAGCAACCAGATGGTTTTGGGGTCCTGTTTACCTGCAGTTGCCTACAGTGACTTGTCAGCTCAAATCCAGTCTGAGTTAAAACCAGATTTCTCCTGGTCTCCAAATGAATTAACTCTCTAGAGGTTACAATCTTATTTCTAGATCATTCTACCTTGCTGTAAAAAACTTACCTAACGTGTAAAAGATTCGGGTCATCAAACTGATGCCCACAAACATCGAGAGCCAGCCTGCTGCTCGGAGGGCCCAGGTCTTCATGGTGTTACTCTGATGCTCCTTCTGAAACACTTCCTGAAAGCAAACACCACGACATGCAGCCTGTTTCTTGCTCTTTTTCAAGAGCCTCATAATTCCAGTACATTACGAGCCAATCAGAGCCAAGAGCATGTTAAGAGTACAATTTCTTATGTAGAAAATACAGTGCAGCTCATTGTGCAGTATGGGAGTGCACTGCAATAGACTGAACAGTGCAGCACAGGGGAAACTGGCACTTTTCTTAATTCAAACAACCTAAAAAGCACCGTCCAGCACTACCCACATTCAGAAAGCACACAGGTTTTGCTGCAACTGGATACATTCAACATTATTGTGGAAAACATGACAATAATAAGCAACTGTAATAAAGAAGGATCTGACCTCACTGTGTTCAGAGGAAGAGAGAAAAGGCTAAAATATCCACTGGTGGCTGAAGAAAAGGTGTGTGAAAGAGAGCAAGACAGATGCATGGAAGACAAGAAAAAAGGTGTGCATGTATTTCATTAGGCAAAGCAAAGCATCTTTTTGCAAGAATTCTGAGTAAGGTATTTTCCAAATGGGTTGTGATCCTCTGGCTCAACAAAACATAACTCACGGCTTCACATGAAGATGGCTGGGACATTAGAAAGCACTAAATGGTAAGAGATGTGTAAGACGGATTGATTATTCGTACATACAAGTACTCAATAAATTATTTATTTGTAACCAGTTAATTTTCAATTACATAAAATTCTGTCTAATGAAGATTCAGAGCTTACAGCAGAGGTTTGATTCTACTGCTCCTCTTTCAAGTCAAAACAAAGCCTTTTTAACTGCTTTTCGTAGCCCCTGTAAACTCTTGATATCTGGGGTTTTTTTACAGCAGGGCATGAAACAATCATTAATGGAAACAAACCTACTAAAAGGAGTAAATGAATCACCAAATTGCTGGAGCATGCAGGATTTATTGGAGCACAATGCTCTGCCTGAAGGTTCTTTCTCAGCCAGAATAGTAATAAACATTTCAAACAAGCCTAAACTCCTGTTATTAGGAGTTGAAGAGAGAATAACTCTTATGGTTTACTTAATTAAACCCTGATTTTTACTGGTTTTACATGTGACCTGTTCAAAAGCATGTGCTTGCATGTGTAAGTAGGAAACAACCACAGAGAAAATAAAAGCAAAATGAGAAGGCATAGAAACAATCTTTAAAGCAAACACACAGAATATGCAGAAACCTGGAAGCAAACACACGCTACAATGTGTCGTCCTAGAAGGAGAAAAGCCAATGTTTATATGACTATCTCTTCCTCAAGAGCAGGTCTGAAGGAGAGTAAGAGCTTCCTCTTCTGCTGCTCCTGCACTACCACCTCCAGTATTAACCCTTCACTAGTACAGTGTGTTATCTCACCTCCACAGAGAGATCCCCAGGGTACAGAATCTGCAGAACATCTCCAGACTTGGTATGATATGGAACCAGCTGATCACCTCTCTGCCGAGCAATCACAGTCACCTTGGAAAACAGGGAAAAATACTGGTTACTGAGTTGGGAACAGAGCTTGCAAAATGCAGAAACAGCTGAGGACTCACCTTATCAGCAGTGCCCAAATGGGGATCATCTCCACTCAGACCTGCATAGAAGAAAGAGACACGAAGGTCTCCCACCTACAAACAAGACAAGATAGGAAGTCAAGAAAGATTCTTTTACAAAGGGGGATCACAGAAAAGACAACTCAGCACAGGAACATCCTTTATTTATCAACACTTTCTGAACATTTACGTCAAACAAGAAGATAGCCAGAATGATTTCCAAGCTGCACTTTTTTCAGGCATAGCTGGCAGCTAACAGGAGAGCTCAAATGCTGTTTTGTAATATCCCCTCTGATTAAGCTGCAGGAGCACATGATATGCTTTGTTCATCCCTTGTCATTTCATCTTTTGGCAGAGCAGGGCAGGCAGCACAATCTGACAACAAGCTGTTTGATTGTACTCCTCAATACAGCAAGGCAGAGGTAGAATGCACCTCCCAGCACCATCCCCCTCCATTTAGAAGTACAGCAGACTCGAGGAAACAGAGAACCAAGAACCAGGATTGGAAGATTTCTGCAAGAGAAGCACTCATTCTGAAGGGCTGCAAGGGCTGCACTAAGGGAGTCATCCTATGTGATGGTCTGCACTCCATTTTCTATACATTTAAGTAGAAATGGGACATGCCCCAATTCCTTTTTCATACACAAATAATCATTGCTTTGGTTCATCTTTCCCATCTTACTTCTGGACGCCTGGGGTTGTCGCTGTGATAAAAGTAATCTCCTCCTCGGGTAACATCAGCATGGGGATCCTCCAGGTGTGCCAAGCTCAACTGCTTGAAATCATCAATTTTATCCACAAGACCTAAGCAGAACAAAGTGTCAAGCTGAGGCCCAGTGTCTAACCTGTAACAGCCAATTTGCTGGCTGGCTTCCTGGTTATCACTTGACATGACAGCTATCATGGAAAGAACTAAAGTCCACTGCTGATGCAACAGCAGTCACAAAGCCAGTAAAAAACCATCCTTACCCTTGGAAAGAACAAAGCTGCCAACCTGGACATTAGGAGAAACAGCAGTGAAAGACTCCACAGCCATGGCACTGAGGAACACAGAGAGTCCCTGATTAGTCCCAGAATTATGATTTGCAGTATGCAACCTACAGTGCAGAAAAGGTACTATGGCAAACATCAGGAAAAACTCAAAGAGTTAAACGACTGTCATGATGTGAAAACAAATCCATCAAGAAACTGCATTTGTTGGAGCCATTAAAATAAGACAAGGCACGACGGCTCTGAAGTGCTCTAATTTCTTTATGCCTTCATTCTCCCAACTACCAAAAGAAAAACAGTTTCCATCTACTGTCCTGTGTTATGAAATTAGTCGTTCAGCTTTCAACTTTGATCAGATCCAGTGACAGAATTCAGAGGCACTGTGCCAGATGGTACCTTACCTCGGGTTTTTGTGTCCAATTTCGCGATCAAAGTTTCTGCTGTTCACAACTTCTGATTTCCACTCTGTATCTAAACAGAATCATAAGAAGGTTGAGGAAAAGACACTCAGATCTCAGTTACTGAAGACACTGTCCTTCATTCCTGTTGTTCCAAATCTCTTCCCCAGTCCTGCTGGTGGAAGAAGCAGCAAGCAGCTGTGTGGGTCCATGGCTGGCTGCCAAGGCTAACCCACCACAGCTAATAATACATAGACATTAACTGGAAAGAATTCATCAATCTTGAGAGAACAGCTGTTTTTTTAAATGGCATTTCTTTTTGTTCCTTGTCACTGTAAGTATGTCACAACCACCAGCTTTGTCCCTTATGTACTTCCATGTTACAGGGTCCCCATACTCCACTGAGCTTAGTATTTTTATATGATCACACCCAGAAACTGCTGCACACCCACGTTACACATCCATGTGCTTTAATCTGAGATAAATGAAGCACAGACTCCAATCTCCAAATACATGATGACTCAGAGTACTTTTTTGCCCCTGGGTAGTTCAGAATAATGCGCCCAGTTCTGCTCCTGCCAAACAAGCTCTTGGCAAAAGCCACAGTGCACATCAGAAGGTGCTGGTGGTTTTCACTGGCTGGTATCAACACCTAAACAGGCTCTCACCAGGCTCCCTTACAGGCTGGAGCTGCACTGCTCTTCCCTACATTGTCTGTTCTCTTGTGCTCACAGCTGACATATTCCCAAGCACTCCATGTCTGAAGTGCAATCTCAGGCGTAGCTTTGAACACACTCTCATCTCTGCCCATCTCCACTCACTGAGGACCTTATGTGCCCTGTCTCTCAAGTATCCTATCCCTGGATGTTTCTCTGAACCCAGACTCAGATTTTCTGTAGCACTTGCTTGCTGACAGCACCTATCCTTTCACGTGAGTTACCTCAAGTCAGGAAGGTTCTGTCATTTGTTTAGGAAAAAGAATTTTTGATTATTTTTTCACATTCTTTTTTTTCCCAAGAAGAAAATACAGGTTTTAGAACAACAATCAAAATACATACACACACACATAAATGTCCAAGGTTACACACATATAAGAAAAGGGATTTTCTGTTGATCAACTTACTGTATGAATACTTTGTCTCCTTCTTAATCTCACCATTCTCTTCATACTCCCTGCAAAGTAAAGGAGCTGGGATGAGAACCAAAACAGCACACACACACCCCTGCTCACGGCAGAATACACTTTACCACTGAAATGCACAGTCAGATCACTGGCAACACAAACTTATTTTTATACATAGCCTAACTCTTCTCTGAACGACCTGTTCTGAAGACAGAGATTCTCTGTACAACAAGAAGAAAGCTATCACAAATGCTCAACAGCCACAACCCTTTTATTCCCATGTTTCCAACAAGAAGGTATTGACTAGATTGACGAGGAACAACCAGAATTACAGGGTACAGGGAGAGGAAAAAAAAAGTCGTGACAGGATCCTATTAACACAACAGCCTCATAAACAACTTTTAAAGATTACTTTCACTTACTTGGAATCTTCATATTCTACCCACTGGTACATTTCCACATTACGCTTAAGTTTGACTGCCTGGATGGAGAGCCCATAGCTGGGGTCAAACAAAGGCTGTGCAAAAATGAAAGAAAATACAAGTCAGTCTAAATGCTGTACCTCACAAACTCAAACACTGTACTTTTATTACCAAACCCATTTACATTGCTCACTCTATACAGTTAGCACAATGTTACACACAGATGAACACAGTATAAATGTTATGAAAGAGAAAAAGGAACATCTCTTTATTTTACTAACAAATCTGACCTGAAGAATCATCATCTGAAGTTACTGCCATAGTGAAGAATGAAACCAGAACTGCTGACCATGGGTATACAGGCTTCAGTGTTTAAGCCAGGAGATTCTGTTTTGCTGGAAGATGTGGTGTTACCTTCCGCAATGCGGGCGGACCATGGAAAATGTCACCACTACTGAAAAGTCAGAACTTGCAGAGCTCTTATGCTGTAAGAGCCTGAAGCCTTTGCAGTATCATAAACATGCAACAGGTTCCCTACACAAATGGCAATTGAAATTATCCATGAAAGGCAGCGTGAGGGTAAACACAGCTAGAGCTGGCATGTGGCTGGGGAGAAGGGAGTCCAAGGCTACTCAGCATCTCTCTGATTCCAGGCCAAGAACCAAAGCTTAAGTAATAGCTGGCAGTGCTTAGAGGAGGAGAAAAGCCACATCTTCTCCTGGATAGCAAACAAAACTTTAGTTGGCAAAGACTTTTCCTCCCCTCCAAGCCTGAAATACTCATATCTTCAAGGTACTATTTTATTTACCTTAGTTGTACTCAGAGCACCAGCCAAGTGCACCAGTCTCCCCTCATTCTCCTGAGAGATACTGTGGATGCTGTACAGAGGGACCACAAGAGAAAGCCCCTCATCGAGAGACTTGGCTGTCCGTAAAGCTCGGCCCTGCAATGAAGAAAACGGAATTCAAGTCGTGGAGAATCAATGTCACAGCAGTATTTTGTGAATAAGGGTAGCAGACAAATGAACTGATGACCACAAGGAATATCTGTATATTCAGCTCAACGCGTATTTTTCAAATGCTCTTGTACTTCTCCACTCACTGTGTCTGATCTAGTTTGGGGCAGGACTTCTTAGTTCTAGGCAGTAGAACCATTAACATTGAATCAGCTACTCAAACCAACCCAAATTATTCCTACAAGTGTTCAAAGTTATTGCTCTTCACCTCTTACCTTGTTCATCATTCCTGAATAACTGCAAAAATGACACAAATTATGGTTCATCTTTCCATACTGACTCCTTGGCAGAAGTTTTCCCTGCCTTACCATCATACCCTGGAGTGCTTTTTTTCTCCTAAGTCATCAAAATTGGGAGTCATTATTTTTCCTCTTGTAGAGATATGAAAGGAAGTCCTAAGTGAAAATTCACAGAATTCTGCTCCGCACTCCAAAACTGCCAAAACAAATATGTTTTCAATGGTAGGGTGTAAGGATTCCTGGCTTACTTTTTTTTTTTAAATCTAAAACCAGGACATAAAATAATACTGAGGATAAATGAATAAACAACACCCCCAATTTTGCAACATGGGGTATGAATTCCTTTGATGTAATTATAACAACACTAGAAATGAGGACCTTTTGTTATCTCAAGAAAAAAGAGAAGGCTGGAACGTGGTTGCCTCATACAGTCCTCTTACCATAGACTGTTTCTGCATCAGTTTACAAGTTTTGGATCTTATCTCTCATCACACACTGCCACTGTCTCTACCACACCCAGTTCTACAGAAATACTACCTGTGGCCCTGGGATTTCACTTTTCTGTTATATCCCAAGCATAAGCACCAGGCCCCCAGACAAAACTTCCTCTTCTCATGGATGAAGTAATAAAGCTGTGCGCAAACACTAACAGTATTGCACTTACTTCATTGGTAAAAAGAAGGTAGAAAGCCAGAAGAAATGACACAAGTCCCATCAACATGCCTCCAGAAGTCTCACTGAACCGCTCCAGGAACCCTGGTTTGGGCTCACTTGTGATTTTAACATGCTCTTTTCTGCTCCCTGTGTCAGCAAACTGTTGGAAATAAACCAGAAGTGCAATATTGGTGTGAAAGGGGAAAACATGCAGTTTCAAAACAAGTCTTTTAGCTTTGTTACTATTGCTGCTCTACAGAGTAGAACCTCATGCCTTGGACCAAAACTATCCCACGCTTACTAAATGCCTCACCACACTTTTGATACCAGAAACACAGTCAATAAATAAAACTCCAACCTGATAGGAAAAAAACCCCAATTTCTATTATTGTGATTCCACATGTTCAAGCTTTCTTAGGTCTGTCTCCAGGTTCTGTATTTGGTGTCCACACCCTGCATTCAGGCCAGGGCAAACTGAGTAATAGCCCTGAATTCCTGACCAGCTAAAACATCGCTATAAATAACAAATTATGATTCATCTCACCAGTGAAAAGAGTGCCTGCACACTCTAAAATTATTATACCCACGGTAAACAATAACTTAAAACAAGGCAGTGGCACAGGATAATCGTGAGAGCCCAGGGGTTTATCGGTGCATACGCGGGCTGCGGGGAGTTAGCAACTCCAGCACACGCACACAGCAGGGCAGGGCATGGCGCTTCTCTGGCTCACCCGGAGATGCCCGGCGGGCTATGACCGGCTCAGGGCCCCGGCCACAGCCCGGGCACCGTGGGGGCGAACGGGCCGACCCGGCGGGGCTGGAGCGAGCAGCACTTACGTTCCTCGACATCCTGAGCCTCTCACTCCCGCCGGGAAGCACCACTCAGGGGCCGCCAGAGCCGCGCACCGCCAGCCGCGCCCTCCTCCGCCTCAGGGCTCTCCCGCCCCCGAGCCGCTCCCCGCCCGCAGCGGCGCACGCCGGGACGCGTAGTTCCCGCCGCGGCCGCGAAGCCCTTCCTTCCTCCTTCCCTTCCTGCCTCGCTCTCTCTCCCCTGCGGCCGGGCGCGGGGCAGGCGGGAGCTGTAGTGCGGCGGGGCCGGGCCTGGCGGAGCCCCGCGGCCGGCAGGAGGTGCGTCAGCGGGGGCAGCGGCCCGGGAAGGCGCTTCCGGAGGCGGGAGGTCGCGGCGTGGAGCGGCAGCGCGGCTCTGCCCGGCGCGGGGCTGGCGGGACGACGGCAGCGGAGCGGCGGGACCCGTGTGCGGCACGCAGCGGGGGAAGGCATCGGCCGGCTCCGCCATGTCCTACTGCAGGCAGGAAGGTGCGCCCGGGTGTCCTCCCAATGTCACCCCGCCGGGCGGGCTCGCTGTGAGGCGGCCGGGGCTGGGAGCGCCGCGGGGTGACCGCCTGCTCCCCGCAGCCCGTGAGGGGAAGGCGCAGCCGGACGGGAGAAGAGGCGCGACAGCCGCCCGCGCTCCGCGTGTGGCGGTGGCAGCGCTGCCTCGCCTCCCAGCGCCGACCTTTCTCCTCACGGAGGGCGGCAAGGGCGGCGGGGCCATGCGGCGGCAGCGCGGCCCCGCAGCGGGACAGGAGCGGCCGGAGCGGGCCGGGGTGCCCCGCGGGGACCGCGTGTGGCTGCCGAGCGGCTGAGGCGTGCGGGCAGGGCAGCTCCCGGCCGCGGAACGGCTCCTGCCCGCAGGGCTGCAATTCATCCCAGCCTGGCTTAGTGGCCAGAGGTGTAGGGTTTTGCCTTTTTAAGGTTGATGGACAGGGTGGGTAGAGTGCGAGCTTTACGTTTCTGTATCTGTATCGTGTTGTACAGGTTGTGGTATTTATGAGGCTTGACCACTTCTTAAAGTGGAAGATAGATAGATAGATAGATAGATAGATAGATAGATATCTGTATGTGTAGCTACATATATATAAATAAATATTCTTGCCCACTTAAGTAATGCGAAGTGGCTGAATGTAAAGTTTCAGACTGGAAATAAAGCACCATTCTATAGTTCTAAATGCCATTTTAAAGTTACAAACTTTGGCTCAATGCTGATTATAAACTATAGCGAGGTAGTCATAACCTATGGACCTCTTTTATGCTTTAGGCTGTGCTTTGTTTAATTTTGCAAGATCTGTAAGTTGCCTTATGCAACCCTACAAAATTACAGTGATAGGGGTTAGAGTTCATGTGGTTTTAGCTCCTTTTATATGAGATATGATTGAACATTCTACATTGTAAAGTTTGCTGGAGTACAATGCATAGTTGTCAGGAAACTCTTCCCTTTTTAAAAAAGTTTTAGATTTATCTGTTTCTCAGACATGTTTAAACGCATGGTTACTGAGCAAAGTTAAGTTACTGAACATCTGCTGGCTGAGATCGCTTTGAGGGGCCAGTAGATTCTAATTTCTAATATGCCAAGTCACTGTAGTGGCCTTTGTGAATTTGGAGAATTCTTGGGGAATTTACTGTTTTTTTCCACTCACAGAATACTCAGTTATGCATTCAGAAGAGTTTCAGCTAGCTGTTCTCTGCTTGTGCATGTCTCAGAGTGTTAGAGCTTTGCAGAGTTGTTAGAAAGCTAAAACTACTCAAGTTTCCAGCCAAGCCCCCCCACCCCGACCCCACTACAGAATGTTTTAGTTAAATCAAGAGCAGGAAGTTTGCTCTGTTGGTTTTCTATCCCTTGTAATGTTCACAGTGCCATTCACTGTAGTTAGTTCTATATGCTGATGGTTCTCTTCAGTTTTTAATTCAGATGATTCATGTAAAATATTACACTAGTCTTTAGTGAAGAGCGCTGTTATTAATAAGTTCCTTCTGAAGACTTTACTGTTGTTTTGTATAGTTTTTCTTTCACTTTTCCTTTTTTTTTTTTTTCGAATCCCTTCATCTGTGGTAGTCCTGGTAACGGAGTAATTTGAGTTTGCTTTGAATCAGCTTTTTAACTTAACAGTTCAATGAACTGTACTGTGATCTGAAGCCATTACAGGATGTTGCTATAAAAATTGGAACTTTAGATTTTCAGTGTGTATGCGTTCCTCTGAACCAGTAACTGTTCTAATTCAAGGTGACCATTGAGCACAATTCATTCACTATTAACATTAGTTCATCGTGTTGAATATCTCACTACCTTATGGTGTTCAGCAGTTTTGTAAATTACTCTGTGTCAGATTTCTCTGAACTTTTGCTTCTTGCCTCCTTCATGGTAGGAAAAGACAGAATAATATTTGCAACCAAGGAGGACCATGAGACACCGAGCAGTGCTGAGCTGGTTGCAGATGACCCAGATGACCCTTACGAAGAACAAGGTCAGTAAGGAGTGTTACATTGTATATAAAACCAACAGAAAAGAAACCCTGTATGAATTAGAAAATCTTTCTCATTTTTGAAGACTGAGGGCAGCTGGTTATGCAGCAAATACTCAAACCCTTGTGGTCTTTAACTGCCAAACTAGGACATCAGAAATTACACACTTTCTGTACAGTTTTTTTTCCTGCACTTGTAATGATTTTTTTGGTGGCTTGTTCAAATAATCAGTTTTTAGTTTTGGTTAGTAGCCAGAGATGTGCACAAAAACCTTTTCCTTTTATTTACAAAGATAGAGCTTAATCAGTGAAAATTATGGTTGGTTTTGCTCTAAGTAACACCATGCAATTCTCAGAGAAGCTGGAGTGAGTTACATATCACTGTCATTGATGCGAGTTGCTTACCTGGCTGTGTACAGCTGAAATTGCCTAATTTGGTGATCTCTGAATATCTGATTTAATATCAATTAATATATGGCTAATCCTGTACTATACTGGTAGCAATATAATCAATATCTTTCAGTGGCACATGACAGGTAAGTTCAAAGTATTGAGTTTTCAACTGTTGTCATCTTGCCTTGAAAATATAAAAGTTCTCATGGAGTTTACAGTTCTTGTATGAAGTATATCTAACCTGAAAATAGATCTAAGAGAGCAGAATATTTCTGAGACCGAGACTTACAGTATTCTGGTTGCACAGAGCATATTTTAAATTGTTTCTAATAGGTAAATGAAGCAATTTTCTGATCATGATGATTTAATGTATTTTGCCCTGGGTTAATAATTCTTATGAAAATATGTGAGTTTAGGTTAATTTTTTTCTAATAGCCTCAATGTTTACAGATCTTTTGGCCTCTTCTTTCTGTGAAGTGATTTCATTGGTTTCAGCTCAACTGAGACTGAAGGAAATTCTTCAGAGTCTTTGAAATTTAGTTAGAATGTGAAAGTTAGGCTTTTTAAAGTGGCTCTGAGACCTTTAGAGGGCAGCATTTAAGCAGTTTAGCAGCTGTAGCTTGCAGGGTCATTTTGTAAGCTGATGCGGTGTGTAGTGTAATTTGACCCACACCTTGCTATGTCATTAAAATAACTTATTTTCATGCATAGATTCGTGTTGACATATTACTGCATTTATCTGCCTATTTTGGCTCCATTACAAGTGTATGTAGTCAGTTATATATCTAAAAGTTTTTTTCAGCTGCACTGATAAGTGTTGGCTTTGATGATGACCCAGTGTGCCATACATTTGGGTAATAAAACCAGTCAAAATTAAAAGAACCACTTCATTCTTGTTTAAATGCCATATTAATTGATTATTCTTGTGTGTGTTTTGCTGGGTATGGAAAGACTATAGTGAGGAGAAGAGGTGATTTTTTTTTTTCCTAGCAATCCTGCATTTACAGAATGTTAGGTAATTTTCTTCGTCAACAGGAGATCTGAGAACAAAATGGGGAAAGACGGAATCTTATTATGCCAGGGACCCCTTAGAGTGGCGGTGTGTATCTGTGGGATTCAAAATGAGAAACTCTATAAACTATGTTTAAATACTCTTAATAAGTTTGGGTGGGGGTTTCTTGTTGGTTGGTTTTCTATGTTAGTTCGTTGGGGTTTTTCTTAGTATGTGGTAAGTTACTGCCATGTTTCAAAGTCTGAAAAACCACTTGAATGACCCAGGGCTGCAATGCGTTAGATCAGAACAGAGAAAATGGACATATCACAGAATGTAGCTGCATGTAATGGGAGTGAAGATTATGGGCAGGAAAGACATGGGTTAAATGGTTTGGAATATGTTGAAATGCTGAAGCTCTGGCTTGCATGGCTTTTGTTTAAAAGAAGATTGGGAAGGGTCTTGCTGTACCTAATGCAACATGCAGGCTTTTATAATTTACCTTCGGCTTGAAACACTTGGTTTCCAGTGTTCAGATTCTGTTGCATAATTAACTATAAGGACTTTCTTCATCTTTTCTGCTATGCTATAGAGCCATCATATCTGGGAAAGAATAGATGCATTATATAGACCTACCGTAATCTGCACTGTTCCTAATACACCTGAAACTTGTGTATGAAATTTTGTTTTTTTGTAGGGGCCTTCTTCATACTTGAGATAAACATCTAGTTTGGTATTTGATACTTTTTGATAGTTCTTTTTTTGTCCCAGACATGAACAGACACTAGTCTTTGTGCAATCTACTTGAGTCAGTAGATCATTCAGGAAAACTTGCGTTCTGTTTCCTTTGGGATAAAAAAAAGTTGTATACTCTTCATATTTCTATCAATATTTTGTTGTTGTTGTTGTATCAGTTGGGAGATTTTGGTAGACAAAATGTTAATGACGCACTTTAAACTAAAAACATTGAAAGAAAAAAAGCCATGTGAAATAGAAAGGTAGACAAACTGGAGTAAGTTCAGATTAGCATTTCATACTGCAGTGAAGCTCACAGTTCACTGTCTGTGCTTTCTGACAGCTGTGGCTGATGGAAACAAATTAAGAATTCATTTGCAGCGGTTTTGAAATAGTATTGTTACTGTAAAGCTTCTTTCTAGTCCCATGTGTTTCAGATGGTGGAATTTAAACATGAAAGATTCCTGGTTTTCTCTGATATTTTGACTGCCATCAGTTAGAATACTTTTTTATTTTATTAAGCTTATATGAAGAAGGCACTGATGAGTTTCATGCATGTAAAGTGATTTTTATTAGTGTTACAGCTGTGATGGGAAAGTTGGATAAAAGCACCTGTGGAATGGGACCTCAAACACAGATTATTGCTGGTCTTTCCCTTCTGTTTTTCCAGACTTGTTCCTGTCATCTTATATTACAGACAGTTTTAAAATGGTTTCTGCAGGGGACTGATGAAGCAAAACTGCACATTCTTGTAAGAAATAATGAATGATGAGATGTGCAGGACTGTTTCTATAACTGATGATGTCCCTTTCAATCCTGCTTCCTGTCATCTTACACTGTGAATCCCTGGCAGATAAACTTGTTACTGGGATGTTTGTCATGTAACAAGGAAAAAACTCTTCTCAGAGCAACAGTGGGAGTTCATAACAACAAGTCCAAAGACAAGTGTTGACAGAGATGCAGATGGCCCTGCCTTTGTCCATGCTCTTACAGTTTCCGTGAGGCATGAGACATTAGGTTGTGTGATGTCAGCAGTCAGTTGCTAACACAAGTTGTGCTCTGCTGTAATGTAAACAGGATTGGTTTTTTTTCCACAAGTACAGGTTCAAGCAGATTATGACCCACTGCATCAGTGAGGTTCAGGCTGCATTTGAAAGAAGTTTTAATTCAATTTTAATTAAAAATAGTAATCCTATCTATTGCAGGCTTGCAATTCAGAGAGAGCAGTGGATGAAATGTGTTTCCGATTTAATTGTGTTCTAAGCTTCCTGATGGACTTACTCACTGATGTGTGAATTCTGCTGTGATTATGAATGAGGAAATGCTTGCTTTATTCATCTGTATTTTTGTTTTGTTTTTCTAAAGCATGGTTTCTGTGCATAGAACATTTGAAACTGATGCTATTTCAGTGATCAAATAGGTGTAGGTCAATGATCTTGTGATAGCATAGAATGTATTGTTTATGGGATAATGCATGTTGTTGTTAAGATTTGCATGTTTGCAAGGCAGGTCTGGTTCTAAAAGGAGCAATCTATTTTAAGAGAGTTGTTGTGCAAGTAATTTTATTGCTGTAGTGTCTTCAGGAACATTTCAAAAGATATATTTTTTCTTTTTTAAGTTTTTTAAAAAACCCTTAAAATGACTGGTTGATATTAGTAGGGAGGAAAGAATATAGGACTACAAAATCCAGTTTACAAAGCAAGTTGTATTTCTTCTACACTGCGTGATTGACATCTTTCTGCTTTATGACATCCTTGGCGATGAGGAATCTGGCACCAGTCACCCATTTTCTTGCCTTAGAACTCCTGCTTTTCCTCCAGGCAGCCAGTGATGCCGTGATGCACTGGACTAGGGGTATCTTATCAGTACAGTGAATATTACAAACATTTTGCAAAACCATCTTGCCAAATAAAGCATGCTCCATGGAAAATGACAGTATTACTGTAGTTGACTAAATCATGCTAAGGACACTGTTACTTTCTGTAATATGCCGAGATTTGTCTGACTCAGTGTAATTTTCTGCTGAACTGCCTTGGCTGAGTTAGAGGACATCACTGATGAATTCCAGATCACTGTAAAATATTCCTTCTAATATAGCAAGAAATGATTGAGCTGTGTTTGCTGTACCCATCAAGGTTCATGGTATTGCAGCCTTGTGTCCAAGGAATTGCACCTGGGAGTGAAATGTACGTCTGGAACTTCGTGATCCCACAGGACAAAGACAAGAAATAAGTTTATTGAATTCCGTGGCAGTATTTTAGATAATGTCAAATTTTGTCAGGTCCTAAATTTAATTTAATGTTTGAATCAGAATTAATGCAGCTTTTCTATCTGCCAATGGTGTTTTCATTCTCTCTTCTAAAGGGAAAGTGCTTAAATTTAAGGTTTATGCCCTTAAAACTTCACCTTGCCATTCCATCGGTGAAGTATTTCTGTCATGAAACTCTTCCAGAGCAGAAGTTTACAGCTGTTCCAGTTTAGAGTCTTAAATGATACTTAACTCCTTTCAGTTGTGTTCTAAAGTACAGTTTGGCTTCTGGCAACCAGACAGGCGGGCTTGCTTTCACTGTTCCTTGTGTTCTGTGGCACGTGACTCAATCAGTGCTTTACGAATACACTGATTTTTGTTTTTGCAATTCTGGTCTTCCAGTTCAATTTTGAAGGGGGAAAGATGTGGATTAGTATTTCACAGTTTATTTAAAACAAGGAGCAAAATGCGTCCATTCGATTTGATTTTAAAGATTTCTAATCTTAATACTGGATTTAAATTCTTACTGTTTGTATGGCATGATTCTAATGCTTGCTTGTTCCCTGTCAGTCTGGCAAATCGATTGACTTGAGATCTGTTTTGCAATTCCCTTAGAGTATTCTCAATGCTCTGTACTCCAGGGAGAAGGACTTAACTCAGAGATGGATAGAGAACTAATCTCACTTGTGCCCATTAAAGGATTATACAGATCAGAGGGAGAAACAGACTGGCTGGGAAGTGAAAGGTGTTTATGAGCCTTGAAGCTGCAGAACTAAGATCCATTGTTAGTACTTGAGTTCACACCTGCAGCCCAGCTGCTGTCACTGAATGAAATCACTGTTTGGAAGGAGCATTAACTTTTCTTCTCTCTTGTTTGTCAGGATTGATATTGCCCAATGGAGATATCAATTGGAATTGCCCATGTCTGGGTGGAATGGCTAGTGGTCCCTGTGGGGAGCAGTTCAAGTCAGCCTTTTCTTGTTTCCACTATAGCACAGAAGAAATAAAGGGATCAGACTGTGTGGACCAATTCCGTGCCATGCAGGAATGCATGCAAAAATACCCAGATCTTTACCCTCAAGAGGATGAAAACGACGAGAAGTCCAGCAAGGATTTGGATGCTGCCTCTATGGAGGCCTCTGCTGCCAAAGAGGAGAAGGGATCCAGCTAATGAAGATGCAAGGAGGCTCTTGTCTCCATTTCTCATTTTCAGAGACATGGACTTAGGCAATGTGTCTGTCTTCTGAATAGTGAGGAAATGTTTCACCATGTTCTGTGCACTGTATCATAATAAATAATTTATTGCTGAAGGAGAAATCTTGGAGCTACAGCCTTGCAAATAAGTACTGCAAAAAGAGTGAATGTGTGTTTGTACTGTGTAACCTGCCTTTGGACACAGTTAAAACTTTAACAGCTGTTCTTTACCCTCAAGTTTTCCTTGAGTTTTGACTTGAATAATGTCTTGAAGTACATAGCTTTCAACTAAAATTCCACTGACACACCAGGTCTGTCTTCATTTCAATATGTTCTGATCAATAGCTGGTTTTGTTTTTTTTAATGTATTCTGTTCTATCAATAGAAATTGCATTCAATGATTGTTTTTCCTTAAAGATTTTTTTCTTTTGCCAAAGTGATACAAGACATCAATAATGGCCTAGATGTAGAATTTCTAAAATAATTTCAAATGGTCTTATTAGATTATGGTTGCATTTTATTACTGGCATCAGATCAGGACTGCCAGGAAAATGTTGAAATGCACATCTTCTTTGATTTCATTTACTTGCTGTGATGGCTTTTGCATTGTTAAAAATGGTGTGTTGTGCAACTGATGATAAAGATGAATGAAAAGAATGTTGGTCACTGGCTTTATTTTTGCTCTGAAAATACAGCTTTTGGGTTCCTTTGGTTATTACCTTCTCCTTCAATGTATAGATGGGCACTTGTAAAATACTTTGAGAATACAATAAATTGTTACCTGGTGTAATGATCTCAAAACAGGTACTGTGACTTAAGTGCATATTAAAAAGCAAGTACTTTTTACCCTCACTAGAAGTTCCTCTGTGGTGTGGTGTTTCAGTTGGTTGGTGTTTTTGAGAACTTGGATTTAAGAACTGTTCTGTGCTGTAAGCAGACCTTGAGTCCTTGAGTTTGTGGGCTCTTAAGATCAGTTGCTCCAGTTTGTCAGATTTTTATTCCTGTCTTACTCTTTTTCTCCCCAGCCCCAGGCAGGAAGGCATAAGAAAGCTAAAGTATTTTCAGTAGTGGTGGTAGACTGGATTGTGAACAAGCAAATAAACATGAACAGCTATTAAAATATTTGAAAATTACTTAAGAGGTAGAAATAATTTAATAGTTCACTATAGTTTAATAGCTGTAGATAAGGGAATACTTGCTACATTGTTTGTCTTTCCTAGCAAAACATAGGCTGTCAGATTTTTTTTTTACAAAAGAAATTGTGGCTCTGGCTTTAGTAATTTCATTGCAGGTTGGCTTGGTTTGGGTTTTTTTCCCTCTCCTTATGTGTTGGTTACCTCAACCAAAGCATAAAATGTTGTGATATCAATAATGCAGCCCACAAAGTCAAGCAATGTTTAAACACTTCCTTGTCTCTGTGGGCAGCACTCTGGAGTGCTCAGCAGCATTACTGTCATATAGCACTTTGGTATCTTGTTTGCACAAGTTAATTCAGAGCTACTGATGTTTCTGAATGTTTGAGGGGAATTTCCTGTCAAGTTTTACTGTGTGTTTGACATGTTTGTATTTCAGTGGAGCTGTTGGATCCTCAGAAAAAAATCAGTGGGCAGTTAAGTGGCTGACAACTGCTCTGTTCTGAGGGCAGGGGTAGCAGGGACTCTTGGCATCTCTTTGCTTTTCAAAGAAACAAGTGACACAGAACTTCTCAGTGTGACTCTTTCAGGCGTAGGAAGCCAAGTGCCAAGTTAACCTGAGTAAATAGGCACAAAAGTAGCAGAGATAAACTTTGGCACTTAGGCAGTTGGAACATGCAAATGAAATCTTAGGCAATAGATAAACACTGGGCACCAAATTAAAAAGAAAAAAATCACATGCACCAAAGCTTTTGGTTGTTCAAATGGAAATCCAGTACATTTTCTGTGAGGAAGCAAGAGCTATTTGTTAAGGGGTGCTCTGTTCTAATGACTTGTCTCCTCTTTCTTTTTTGCTATGCTTTTCTTTCACTCATTCCCTCTATGCTCTGAAGGGTTTGGATTTATCTGTAACTGTATTTGTACCATCTTTGTACAAAACATAAAATGCAAGAATCCTGGCCTACAGTAGGTAGGGACGTGCACCTAACATTGACAGAGGGAATTTGAAGCATAATCTGACATGTCTGAAGGTGTTCAGGATGGATTTGCTTCTTTCTGACTGCTGTGGCTTGGTAACCTGTTGTGCTACATCCAGTACAAATATGAAATATGTGTAAGGATCTTATATCAGAAACTGTGAAAAGCACTGTGTAAGGGGTGTGAAGTGTTTTGAGAGAGGAAGTCATAGCTTTAATCCTAAATAGTTCTTGCTTGTTAGGATGGTGGTGTTCCTGCAATCCACTTAAACTTGTATTGGTGCATGCACCACATATCCTGATGTGGATAAAGATTGCCTCTAAAACTTGCCTCTTTCAGGTGATCCTTTAACATGAAGTATATTCTAAAATGTAAAAAAGTACTGAAAAGTAGTTAAAATTAGATGAAATTGCATTTTCAGAACTAAAAGTTACTCGGTAATTTTTTCTGCTGTTCTTTGCAGTACAGCCTGAGGACATTTTAGAGATCTGACTTCAACTTGTGTGCGGTAACTTTTCTAGAGGTATGGCCTTGCTTCAGGTGCAAAAAGAACCTTTCTTTTTCCTTCCTCCCTGAAAAAGGAATGATGAACAAAATGGTGGCTAGAAGGAGACATTTATCTTGCAGGCCATTGTAGGGATCGTTAGATCTGGGAATCTGGCAGGGCTGTTTTGGAAACAAGATCTATATCCTATGCAGTTCTGACTGAGTGTCCTTGTTAAATGTGACAGCAATGTCTCCTGTTCATCTCAGGCACTTATCTGATTACACGTCAATGAGCCTACTTTCTTATTCCTAGGGAAGTAAAAAAAGAAATTTATATGCTTCGAGGCTCTTGTTTTACCTCATTAAAATTCTATCAGTGTTAGTGTGGGACTGTGTAGAGAAGCTAACAGCAGTTTGTCATTTATTCTTAGTCAGCTCTTTTCAGTGGACATGATTTCATTTGTTGAACAACAGCCTGTCTGCAGTTGTTTTTCAACTGCTTTTAACCCCTCTGGGGCTGATGTTTTGTTGGTGATGGTGGAACTGAGAGAAGACACACCCAACCAAGAAGAGTAGAGAAGTGCAGCAATGATTATAGCATCAATGTGTTTGTTTTTTATTACAAATTGATATTGATGGTTTGTAAGCAGACAGCTCAGGAAGGCCAAAACAAAGAGCACAGGAGGATTTGTAGTGATTGCATAGTGCAGATTAAACCAGATGACACAACAATGATGTGAAGGGTAGGTGGACATAGATAGGATTTGTTGTATCAGATCTACCGGACCATGACAAGTCCAGTTGATTTGTTTCTGAATGTTTCAAGTTCCTTACACCTCCTGAGTTAAATCATCCCCCCACAATGCACTCATTCCCTTCATAGGATGCTGTTTGGAGAACGGGTGTTTGATTTCTAAATCTGTTTCCTGACCTTTTTCCTACTGCTATGAGTATTGTTGCCTCCCCCGTTTCTTTTGCTTTCTATTTTGTCCCCCTCTTAGCATCCCAAATACTATATTGCTTCCTTTTCCCCTACAGCCCATCACATTCCTCCTTACAGGTATTGGCTCTGTTCCCTTACATGCCTCAAGGGGCCATCTCTTCATCATCCCTTCACTCACCTAAAGAACCTGAACTGATGAATTGGTTGGGTCCAGCTGATAGTGTTTGTGGTTTTTCTTCTGTCCACCTAAATTCTGAACATTTATAAATAAGGCATTTCCCACTTAACCTGTCATGCATCCCACAAGTCAACTGTGTGTAAAGGAGCAGCTTTAGGACCTGTTAAGTATTTTTTTAGACCTCATTAGATCTCAGACCAGTAAAAGTTCATGTGTGTGTTTCTTACAGGAATTAAGCACCTGCGATACCTACATGTGAAATTTTGCAGGATTGGGGTTTGAATGGTTACTGAATTAACATGCCATATAGAAGAATTATCTGTAGCTGTTTTGTGTTTCTCATGTGTGCATATTCTTATACCAAATATATGTTTTTTGGTAAGTTGCTTAAGGGAAAAATAATGTATCATGGTTGCCTTACTAGCTAAATGCTCTCCTCCATTTGCCTGACACTGTGCTAACTCTTATCAAAGCAAGACCCTGATGTTTGGAATATTTGTAGTTTATTAACTAAAAAAGAATGTGCATGTGGTTTGAGGATTGCATGGTTTAAAATTTTGAAGATAGATCCCAAACCTCACATCAATAGAAGTATCTGAGTAATTTTAATTGAAGTTTTAATTAAAAAATAAAAAGTGCTACAACACATAACAAGTAACACACTAACTTTTCCAGGTCTGGTGGACTTGAGTGCCCATCACATGAATTATGTCAATTTTTAAAAAAGCTTACATCAAGTAGCGTGGAAAAATTATGAGACATGGTAAACGCTACAGAGAAAACTTAGTCTTTATAGCATGAGCCCCTCTCAGAAGAGCTGTGCACAAAGTCTGTGTGAGTACATCTTCCTTCTTCACTGCTTGCTGGGAGCAGAAGCTGGAGAAGCATTATTAGCAATATGTCAGTCTGTTGGAGTTAGGGCTCAGCACTGAATAACCATTTAATGAACTATTTGATGCTGTAAGGATCCCCATTGCCAGCAGGATCACATGCTCCTGGATACACAGGCTCCACAGCTGTTACCAAGAACTGCAGTGACCTCCAGCAATCCTGCATTTGCTCCTTTTTGAAGAGGTACATCTACTGCTTCAAACTCTCACTTGCCCTGTTAGAAATTTTCCACAGCTTTCCAGACTTCTTTTCTTGTGAATAAAGGCTTTTATTTTATCCTTGTTGAGGATTTCCAATTGATACATCATTGCTGCTCTTTGGTATGTGGTTTCTACTGCTTAGGAGCCACTTTGCCTGGTTGGGTGCTGTGGAGCGTTCATATGGTCATCCTAAAGACAGGCTCCATGTTCCAGGTACTGAAAGAAGCTGCCCAGCCACTTTGCATTGGGCAAATTCATCCTTTTGTCCATGCTCATATTCTTTATATTACTGTGCCACCTAAGACACACAGGTACAGGGAGGATCACAAGGATATTGTACACAGGTCCAGAAAAACCCAATTATTTTTTGGTACAGGAATACCATGCCTTTTGTGGTAGTTCTTTTAATTTACTATGTATGACCTGCTTGCTTGTCCTGACAAATACGTAACAGCTTTTGTCATCTTGCACTGTTTCATGCTCATCTTCATTTCGCATACCACTACACAAGAGAATAACTTTTTTCTTTTCCGAAGTCTCATAATGATCCATTTAAACTTTCCCATCTTTCTTTCATCAGTAACTTTTCTGATGTGATCTGTACAGTTAATTTCTATTTAGATTCTTGTTTTCAGACAGGCTACCTGGATTGTAGCACTGCAGAACAGAGATTGCACAGGGTAGCTCTGTGTGACTTGAAAATTTATTCTTTTATTTTTTTTCTCTGTGAACTCAGAGATACCTGATTAGTAGTAGTGATACCAATAAAAAGTCAAATTGCAGTCAGTTTTAGAGAAAGGTATGTGTTCATATCATGTACTTTTAGATACCTGAAATGTGTGATATATTGATGACTTATATTGTTTGCATACAACTGTTTAATTTGGTAGTCATTAATCCTTGTGTTATCGTAGGCCCCAAGAGGACACGCCAGGGTATCAATATTCTTGTTCCAAGTATTTCTACTATCAGTAGTTAGTAATGCTTGTAAATGACTGTGTCAAAAAATAACTTTCAGTCACAGAAGAGAGCTATGCAGATGTTTACCCTCCCCACAAAATCACCAATCTGGCATGAAAAGTGAAATAGAGGTGTCTGCTTTAATATGGTGCTGACTATAAACCAACATGGAATATCCTCATTGTCATTAAATAAGATCCCCTGCAGGTAAAATGGCCTCTGTTGAAAAGCATGTTCCTTAGTTTAATTCTAAACCTACACTTGAATTTCATTTCTTGTAAGAGACCCTTTGAGATCAGACTGTAAATTCATGTACAGGTCTTTATTGATATTTGAAAGAGAGTTAGTTAATCTTTTTGTTGCAAGACAGTTTCTGGAGACATTAAAGAAAGCAGTTGCTGTGCTCCTTAATTTCATTAAGCTGACATTTCAAATTCTGCCGAATTCCTTGGTTAAAAAATGTTTTATTGCATTAATTAAATACCTTGCTGGAGATGCCACATTGTTGGATACCACTTTAGGTAACAACAAATAAATAATGAAGTGAAAGAAGGAAAGCAATGGAGGAGGGGAAATTTCCTGAAAAGGAGTGAGGAAGAAACGCTGTTTATACCTTGTTGGGAAAGAAATAGGGGCTTTTCTTTTGTGAAGATCTGCCTGTCATCCATTTCCAAATGAGGTGAGAATTTTTCTGCTGTTCAATCAATGTGAAATTAAAACAGCAATAAATAGAATGAAATAAGCTGATTTTTTAGGTTTCCAGTAGTAAAGAGCACAAATTGATGGCCTAAGTTGTAGGCTGGGACTTCCATTGTTCTGCATTAGTATTAGGGTTGTCTGGGTACCCCATGTGCCAGTCAGACAGTGCTAAATTAAAACATTTCCCTAGGAGCATTAAAAATTAGAGATGGAATTGAAATATGCAAAAGTAGCCTGTGTGCTTGCTCTGTCTCTGTGACCCGCTGAAAGAATATAGATTGATTCATGTCATTTCTGCTTTACTTGAAGAGAATGCTTCAACCATCTTCATTTGGTTGTGAGTCCTTAAGCAGGGGACACAGGTCTCAAATTCAATTTCCTCAAAATACTGTGTTAGGGAAGGATTTAAGTAGCTACCTCTTGATTACTAGAGAGTAGGGTAAAATTGATTTATAAAGAATGCTTTTGCAGAGCAGAACTAATTTTACCTGCAGTGCAGGTGTTACCAACTCCTGTACTTCTGCAGAGGGAGAAATAATCCTCAGGCACAATGGTAAGGAAGCAGAGCTTCAACATCTTAGCCTGAAGCGTGACCAAAGAAATAAAGCACAATGAAAGCACTAAATGCAATCAAAGGCCAGCGGTCTTGAGCACAGTGGGAATAGCCAGGTTGCTCTCCCAGAACTACAGTTTACCTCATTTCATACATGATCCAGCCAATCCATTTACCTCCTGTTTCTGCTTTGTAGCATCACAATCTCAACATTAGAGCAGCTGCTAGTTCCTCACACTTTGGCTTTTTCCTGTAATTAAGGCTTTTTTGTGGTTATTGCTGTGAAACCTTTGTGGTGTTACAGACTAAGTACTACAGCAAAAAGCTGGATTTGGAATCAAGTTTGAGCCAAGGTGGTTTCTGCAACAGAGCTCAGCACTAAGCATTGATG
The DNA here is from genome assembly GCA_036630365.1 of Acanthiza pusilla. Taxonomy (NCBI): domain Eukaryota; kingdom Metazoa; phylum Chordata; class Aves; order Passeriformes; family Acanthizidae; genus Acanthiza; species Acanthiza pusilla. The sequence goes on from JAXCHO010000001.1 coordinate 10,130,453, forward strand.
GTAGCAATGCACATCTGTAAAGAACATTGTCCCAAGATAAGCCACTTTGTTTCTGGTCAGCAGTGGGATAATTTTGTCTTCTAGAAAGCAACCCATTATATTGGCATAATTGCAGTCTGATGGTGAATCACACTGAGCTCTTTTATATGCTTGTTAAGTATTATGCCACTTGTAAAGCTGAAAGAAATTGCTGCCTTTTAGTGGTCACTTATAAAGAAAACTACACCCCAGTAATGAATGTATTATGAAAGCAGTTTATGCATATTAATACCAGACTCTGACCTGAAGTATGGAAACACTAATCCATATCTTTAGTTTTGCCTTGCAAAATGATTCTGGGTGGAATCAGGCTCAAGTGAAGAACTGACTTATGATCTATATATGATGCACTAGATAGTTTTGTATGATAAGGCTGTGCATTTTTTTTTTAAAAAGTAATCCTGTCCCAAGTTTCCTGTCTAAGCACAAGAAAGGAGGGTTAGCAAGTCTGCTTTCCTCACTTCAGCTAGGAGCACGTTGAATGGGAATGCATGAACTAACTACACCTTTCACTGCAGTGTTACTAAAAGGCAAAGTCCAGCACTGTAACTTCTGAAGCAGAAATTATTTGCATCCAGTTCGAAGAATATCTGATACTTGTTTTCCCAAATATGCCTTCCAGGGTTTCACCAGGCTGTTCATGTTCACAAGGAGTTTGCCAGTCCTAGAGTCCTCCTGGCCTGCTATAAGATAGTCAGTACCTAGTTTAAAAGAAAGGAAAAAAAGCAAAAAAAGGGAAAACCTTTAGTTAACAAATATAATAAAACATAATCAAATGCAGCATTTCTCTGTTTCATAAGGATCTAGCATAAAGCACCTTTGCCAACTTCATGCAGCTTATGCACGTGCCATCTTATGTGTATACATCCATGTGCATACTGTCACTGCTTGCTCCTGGGCACAGAGATTCCCTGGTGTCAGGGTTGTGCTCAGGGATTACAACTACAAATTGATTTAATTCCCATGGCCTTATCACTTACAAATTCAACACTGCCATGTGCAGATGACCAGGTTTGAAGCAAAACCCCTGGTGAGCATTTTGTCCTTACCAGGATTGAGAATGGGACATGTACAGCCCCTGTTGGTCCAGGATTCTGGGTAAATGCTTCTGTTGCTCCGAGCAATTTTCACTTTGCCTGATTTCAGGACCTTCTTCACTTTCACAACAACTTCTGCATGGGTCCCTTTGTCATGAGCAGATAGGATTCTTGCTTTTATTACTGCCACAAAACATATCCAGATAGAGACCAGCAATGAATTTTTAAATGAATTTTGGTTTATGCTGCTAAAATGTAGAATTCTAGCACTTAGAAAAAAGACATAAAAAACCCCCAAACTGCAGTTGTACAGAAAATACAATGCTTGCCCACTTCACTGATGGATCTTATAAATAAATCTGGAGAAGAAAAACTAGATTTTCTTTTGAAGTAGTTAGCTCATCCTTTCACCATGTTATTTAGCAACTATTTTTTAATGGGCAGATGTCAAACACTTGGAAGCCCTAGGAAAGCACTTGTATGTTTACACAAGGAAGCGTGAAAATCCCTGACGAGCAGCTACCAGTCTGATTTCAAGTGCACTGATTTAGCTTTAACACTGGCCTCTCAAAAATTTTGTCCTATGAGGAGGGACTGTCTACCGGAAAGAAGGCGGGAAGTTTCCCATTAGGCATGTCACATGACTAAAATTCCATGATTGCACAGCAAACCAGAAAAAGTATTTTTGTTTTGTGGTCCAACATCTGGTTACCATGATAAATTTCTGTTCCTTTTAATTTAGTAGCATCCCATAACTTTTTGGCAGGGCAGCCTTATTTAGATCAGCCCCTCAAGCAGGCTTTGTTGTGTCCTGGCACGAGCACATCAAACCTTTGGATCTCAGAGCTTTCCTTTCTTGTTTCTTGTGATGGCATGAACCAGGTGCTCATAAACCACAGTATTAAATACATTCTTGGTAAATGAGCATGGCCATTTGAACCTGTATAATGACTGCAAAAGCAATGGCAGTTTAGATGTGAGGCTTCTTATCATTTTTTCTTGATGTAAAGGCCAATCATTCCACTGAGTATTATTCTAGCACCCCTCCTGCTGTAAAGAGGGAAACAAACTGTGTGGGAAGGCGACACCATGGAGCCTTGCATGAAAAATGCTTTTAAGTTCTGATCAGAAGTTGGACATGTCACTAGACAAAAAAGGCAGAAGAAACCCTACCTCTCAGGACTTCACCAATCCTGTCATTTTTCATAAGCTATCAGCTAACAAAAGGCATAGAGGGAACATTGTGAAATTATCATACCCTGGGGGCATGTTGCCCACTTACCGTAGGCATATTTCATTTGGCAGAAGTCACTGACGCTTCCGAGCACCTTTTCTTTGCACACACACTTTTCTAGCAGGGAAACCCCAGAACACAAAAGGTTGGAGAAGAGCCAGGGCATGAGAGAGAAAAAAAGAGCAAACGATCCTCAGTTATAAAGTTAGATAACTATAGCTCCCATAATCTATATGGACCTTAAGAATAAGTTTGAGAGTGAGCTCAGTTATTTGCAAATGTGTTCCTTGTTATATGATAAAATAATTACTCTGAAATCTGATCAGCACCGTCAAGTAAAATGCAGCCCACATGAGGTCTATTGTACAGTTAATAAACTGATCCTAATGAAGAGATTTGTAAGAATCAGATCCAGCTGTAAATCGTGTAAGTAATGAGACCTTTGTTTGATCCCATAACCTAAGAAATGCTGATCCTTCCTGGTATTAAGGCAATATCCGTCTCAGAAAAGTCAAGCTATGCAGTAAGTGGCACTGTTACCTCTGCCAAGCCACCAGTGATGGTAAGTGCTGATCTTTACAGGGCAGGCGAAACAGAACTGTTTAAATACCATTGTCAAGTTGGAGATGAGTAGGGCAGACCCAGTCAGGGTGGAGGGATGAAAGAACTGTCAACTCTATGTTCCCAGACCCTGGGCTGTACCTGGGTGCCTCAGCGCAGAAAATCCCTGCTCGTGGTCGTTCCATTTCCACTCCTCTTCGCTCTCGTTGGTCGGCGTTTGGACGAGGTCGGGGATTCGTCCCCCGATGGGGATGTTGAAGAAGGGCTCACTGTCATAGCTGGGGGACACAGAAACCACAACACTGGGTCAGGGCACCACAGGGGTGGCAAACAGTTGGGTTTGGTTTGGCTGGACCCAGACAAATGAGCTTGCTTTCTTCAGATTAGGATTGAAAATATGAATAAGACTTCATGCCAGATAGATCACAAGATCTAGGCTTTTATTTAGGCCTCCCACTGCTGACTTAGTGTTTTTCAAAGTACCTGTAAGTTGGGCCTTTTTTGCTTACATTTGTTTGTTTTTAGGGAATTATGTAACTTAGTGGCCACATGTTGATGTCACTGGGACCTGAGGACAGCTGCAGGACCTGTAGAACTGCAATTGCTCAGCAAATCACAGGATTTCTGTACTGATTAATGCCTGTCTAGGGTACAGATGCCTGGCCCTCTAGAAACAAGGAGGTTGCTACCATTTGTTTTACCCTGGGCACAGATGAGAGGCAGGCTCTTCAGACTCTTCCCTTTGTTTCCAAAGCAAAGGTGTATTTAAAGACCCTGCACATATTTCCATGGGGTTGTGGAAACGCCTATTACTACTGCAAAGAGTCATCTTTTCAAGATTGCCTTAGACAATGCAGTGGACTTTAAGATGTGCCAGGCACCAAATGTGACCTAAGAAACCTTTTATGATTTACAGCCACCTTTTTAAATGACCATGCACCCTCTGATTACTGTAATTTGTTAGTCTTTCTTTAATATCACAGAGTCCAATCCCCAAGTGAGCCCAAAGCAAGGCTTCTTTACCCATTGAAGCAGGTCCCGGTGTGCTGGTCGCAGTCTCTGGCGCAGTCGCAGGGGCGGCAGCCGTTCTCTCCGAAGCCCCAGTAGCCCACGAGGCACCTGTCGCAGTGGGGACCTGCCACTCCGGGTTTGCAGTAGCAGAATCCTGTCCGGGGGTGGCACCTCCAGCTGCTGCTGAACGTGCTGTTGGCTGAACCCATGGGCTGGCAGGCACAGGCTGTGGAGACACAGCAAGAGGCAATTCAAATTATGTGCCGTGGGGTCAGCTGGTTAAGTGGCATTTTGGTAAGGCTGATAAACTTGTACCCTCTTCCTCATGCTCAGTAGTTTTAAGTCAGAACTGGTAAACATTGCATTTCAGCCTACATTCACAGTATTTTTGGTCTTTTTAAGTTGTTAGACACAGCAAAACAAGTACAACTGGGAGAACTTGTGCATGAAAGTCAGTTCTTCCCTACTACACAAATTGTGACCATAAGGGTTTTGAAGTGATACCAGGAAGTCTCCTCTGTGTGTTTAAAGGGGCTTGAAGGTGAGTCACTTTGAAAGTGTTTTGCAGAAAGTTTCACTAGCAAGGGCAAGGTAAAGAATTATAGCTATTGCCTACATTGCCTTTCCTGTAAACGCAGATCACAAAACCACTGTTTCCTCTGAGGTAAATGCAGCTGAGACAGGTGGTTCAGATGACCTGAAATATATTTTCAATTTCTGCCTCCAAAGAGTGCACAAATTTCCTTCAGTGCAAGTTCTAAAGTCCTAAACGTGTCACAATGCAGTGCTATATGTGTGTAAAGAAGCTGATGATTTTTTTTTTTTACAAATGCATGAGCAGATTTGTTATGAGGAAGGCAAACAGAATGAGAGAAGACCTCTAAACTCACTAGATGTATTTGACATGTAGCTGAAGATGAATAAATAGGAGGAAAAACCACCAAATCTTTCTAATGCTGTTGCCAGTTTGACACCAGCCTGGCAACTCAAGGCCATTTGGCAGGAAAACAGATAGTTACAGCTCCTGTGGGCAACTCTTCCTGCACAGACAATAAATTGTCATAATCCCACAGCACTGGTACATTCCTGATGTGACAGCATCAGGGAGGGATACACAGAGAGGTGCAAGCCAGCACAGTTGACTCCTCTCCATCAGGGCAGAACCTGGCTGAGATGGTCAAGCCTCGTGCCAACAGCTCTGCAGAAGTAAAATACAAGCAGTAAACAAACCCCCTCGTTTCTGATAGTCAGACAAGTTTGGTCAAAATGAGAACTGAGCTGAACTTCAGGCCTTCATATTTCAGCTCTTTTTTATATTAGGAAAGAAGCATGCCCTGACTTTTACTTGGAGCAGATTGAAAAGGTAATGCATCACTACTTCATCCGTCTGGAAGAGGGCAGAAATAAAAATCTTGTGGCTGAGGCCTGCTTTAACAGAGATTTTCAGTTAAATGTTGGACACCCAAGGTGTTTAGATAGCTTGGATCAGAGGCCAGTGGTTTTGGATGCTTATTTGAACCAAACATGATATCCCAAAGCTTTTGAAGTTTGCCCATCATTGTTTCTGATCAAACTGCTTTTCTTCATGAGCTCACAGATAAGAGACCAAGCACACACTGATTCCACACAGCATTTTCCAAGGGGAAAGGAGCAAATATATGACTATAAAGAGTTTAAAGTGTAGCAAGGACAGATTCACTTTCATCTGCAACCTCATATTTGAAACTTAGGAAAAGAAAATATCTTTTGAAAATAGTACAAGAAGAATGACGAGCAATTTTGTTTAAAGGGCATTTCTCTTATGATCTGCTTACCATATAGTTATTTTTTCCCCACGCCCTGTGTTCTTTATGCCAATAATTTTAATAATATTATTACACTGCTGTGGATGGATCTGGGCCCGTTGTGTTCAGGGGACACTAGCACAACAGCCTAGGGACAGAAAAGCCGCGTGCTGTCATGGGCAATGTGCTTAGCACAATGAGCAGGCTGGCGGAGGGCAGCAGCCTCCCCTGTTTGCCACAAAGCAGCCTCGAGGTTGGGAGCAAACCCAGGGCTTGTGCTGTCAGCTCTGGAGAGCAGGTGTAACACTGAAGTGCTCATTAGCACTGACAGGTTCAAAGGCAACTTCTGATTTTTTGCTTCTAACTTTGATTTCCACACCCCACAACCCCCCTCCAATTTTTTCAGGGCTGATTGCATCACTCTAAAAAGGAGACTCTTAGTTTGTCAGTGACTGAAAAAAATTGATGTCATAGTTTTGGGGATAAGAAGGGGAAATTCTCTCTTCCTTAGCTGCAGACAGGTCTGATACACAAGGTATAAGAGAGTTTACCAACCTCTGGGGTTGCATGAATCCAGGTTTGTTTTCACTGTAATATCACTTTGTGTAGGATCTACCTGTCGAGTTTTCACCTAAAATGTCTCAGATTTCTGCAGCTTCAGGGCCTGTCTTTACCCCATCTTATTTGCAGTTTTCAGGTTTCATCAGTTAGAGTCATGTAACAGATGGGTAAATCCCATCATTAGACTCCCTATCCCCAACTGAGACTGGATCCTGATTCAGGAAGATGAGACCTTCTCCCATCCCTCTCCCTAAGGGAAAATATTGCAGCACAGTGACTGACAGCACTTGGGAAAGCTGAGGAGGAAGCAGAAAACAAAAGTGTTCTTTTTTTTTTACTTTGAGGCTACAGTTCAGAGAAAATAATGTTCTCAGATGAACTGTGGGACACATTCTCAAGTTAGAAACCGGGACAGCTTCTGGTGGATCAGAAAGCAAGCTGAATCAATACATGTACAACACTTTCAGATGAGTTATACAAGTGGCTTGCAAACGCTTCACTCAGTCTGTGTTTATTTAGCATTTCAGCTTGGGTGGGTACATTGTCTGGCTTCCAGAGTATTACGGCCAAAATCCCAGTTGTGCATCTAAGGTAACTCCTAAAATAAGAGCCCACATGTCACATGCTGAAGGGGCAGCTGTGGATGACTGGGTTTTTATCTGTTTAACAGTACCATGGATTTGCAAATAAACCTCACAATTAAAGAAACATAAAAGCAAGTTTCCAAAACCTCACCCTTTAACATTTTCCAATATTTGACAACCCTTTCCCACTGCTTTTTGCTTCTTTTCACTTGGCAAACCTTCATTTTCTCTCCATCCACCTCCCTAACAAAACAGCAGCAGACGTGACAATGGCCTTGTTTGTCAAAGGCATCATCAATTATGTTAGGGACAGTGTGCAGACAGTGCTGGCTCAGAGTTGGGCAGTTTATTTGGGTTCTCCCCTTGATAGCAGTGTAGTGAAAAGCATAATTTTACTTTAGAGTTGGCTATAGGTCACAGAGTATCATGAAACATCCTCTTGCCTTTTAATCTCACTCCCATACTAAGTTTGTTTTGTCAGACACTACTGTAAAAGGGAGGAGACAAGAAATAATGAAAAATGAATAATTCATACTGCAGTCTCCACTCAAGTCCTTAATAAATCTGTCTGCCCTCAGCACAGCTGTTTTCCCCATGTAATTAGACACAGATGTAAAATATAATATTGGTTGTAACAATATGGTCCCAACTTACAGCAAAATACCAAATGCTACAAGTAATTCAATGGCCTTTGAGGTATCTTGCCTTGAACTTTTGTCTAATAATACTGCAGAAGATATAGCTGTGAGCAGACTCTGGCTATTTGATAAAAAACGTGCAAAATTAAAAATCAAACAAAGCCTTTTGAGTCTGAAATACATACACGTGCATCTTGGGAGTATATTATCAAATCCATGCAATTTTTAAAGCACGTCAGGTGTGGGGTTTGACTCTGTCAATGATGTTTCATAAATGAAGGAAATAAGATAGCTCTGTGTGTGGTCAGGGCTGATTAAGACAGACTTTGAACCAAGATGTGATGGGGCCTTTGTGATACTAGAATTAAAAGTTCACTCCCTCTGCTCAGAAGTAAAAAGATGAGAAGCAGAGCCTTTCAGACCGTGTGTGTGTGTGCATGTGCATCAGGGCACATTTTAATTTTCTAGCCTCGTTCTTTGAGTAAAAAAAGCTTGTTTTCCTGGAGCCCCTTTTTACTGGGTCTACATGCCTGCATTATTTTTAAGCTAAGCAAAGGGTGAGTACAAAAGATGGTGCCATTTCAGAAGGATCCCTTAAGCCTCAGGATAAGCCACAGGAAAGAGCCAAGGATACAGCAGCTTTTCTAACCATTGGTTAGGAAACGATTAGGCTTTTGAGTCAAAGCTCCCATACAAGTCTATATCTAAACTACTTAATCCAGTGTTGTCACCCCCAATAACAGGCAGGTGTGTGCCTTGCTCTGGGACTCTTTTCATGCCTTTTCTTCTTTTTAATATAGATCTAAGCAGTGTCAAAACAAGGCACTGCCCATGACCCCGCTCTCATTCATCCCATCAAGTAGGAACAGGAGAAGCAAAGGGATCAGAGGCAGGCTACCTCTGCAGACAAAAAGGAACAGCAGATTCACACTTACATACCAAATTTCAGCAGAATTTTTTTTCTGAGGGAATGTCTTTGCAGTCTCACATTGGAGGGTCAGCTAAGGGTGGTTTAGATAGTGCCAGGAGATCCAATTGTTATACAACTATTTTTTTTTCCCGAGCAGATTAAGAGAGAATGCTATTCATTATTATGACTAATGCTTAAAGATTGTTTCTGGGCCTGAGCAGCGTCCTGTTAACTTTCTGGGAGCCTGAGGGGGATGTCACAGCTGAACCTAGACTTTGCTCTGGATGGCAGAGCACTCTTCAAGCGTGCTTTCTCAAAGGGATTAGCACAGCATTTCATTCAGCTTTTTCATCAGACTTCCTTTCCCAGCTCAGTATCTACTGTACACAAGGGTCGAGTTTTGATCTCCCATTGAAGGTTTTGTTTTCCTCTGAGTTCAAAATGGAAAGATGGGCTCTAGGTTGCTCTCACCAAAACCATCCATTCAGTTTGCTGTTTGCAGTTTATTACTGCCTTTCAACACTTGCACAGTGGGTGGGTTTTTCATTTAGTGTTGTTAGTCTGGCACTGTTTGCATGAATTTCTCAAAGTGAGATGATGCCTTGGAATTGGTACACTTTAATCCTAAAATACATGCTAATCCGGAAGTGGCAGCTCTTCAATTTATAATCAGCAGGCTGAGGTATGACAAAAATGTATCTGGTGGTCTGATTGTCTAATATATTAGCATGCTCAAAACAGAAACTGTTTTTTTTAACTGCGTAACCAGGGTTGGTTTTAGGGTCACACAACCTGACCAACTTAGACCACACCAGATGAGGTTTACTAGCAATGCACGTTTTCAATCTAAAGGATAGAGAAGAGGGCCTCTATCTTACATGTATTTTACCTCTACTTCTGTCTTACATTTAATGTCAGCTGATGATGGTCCTGGAGGGAAAGGCTTCCCTTTGTCAAACTGAGTCTGTTCTAACCAGAGTCTGTCTCCATCGGTTTTTCTGGTTTTACTGTCTCTGATAATAACCAAAGTAGTGAAGTGTTCACTGAAAATTCCCTGCAGAGGTACAGCATAACATGAAGTACACACACACTGCCTGCAATTCACATGGAAAAGTGTTTGGGGGTCAGGCCTTCCATCATAAAAAGTACTACCTATAAAAGTAATTTGTCAAATCTTATTGTGGGAATTCTCTTCTTTGCCTCAAGTAAAAGGGAAAAGGCACAGATTAACCACCTCCCTCCCAGTTTTCTCTGAACTCTGTAGTTACATCCAGAGTACCTTCTATTCCCACAGAGGCGCAAGCATCGTGCACACAACTGCTGTGAAAGCTGAGTGAACAGCAATGCCCTTTCCTTATATCTTGATATGATGAGCATTCATAAATGCCTTTACACCCCTGAGAAAGGTTCCATTGACTTGAATCATTCACAGATAGGGTCGTGCTCACCCTTACTGCTGAATCAAACCTGTTAGATTCATCTCAGCTAAGAGACACTCTAGGGCAGGCTAGCGATCCAGAGTAGCTCTTGAGGTAATAGATATGCTTTAGAGGGCAATTCAGCCTGTCTATATCTACCTTCGACTGCAATAAATAATTCCCCAGAGGTTCCACTGTTTCTCCACTGACCGAACAAGGAGCCTGGAAAAGACTTTAAACTTTCAGTGACTAAAGCAGGATGGCAGCTACCTAGGCCTGAGCACGCAGCTCAGAGTAGAGACAATTGCATTTGGGGCCTTCTGCTGGCAGCAGCACCTTCCCAGGTGAAAAGAACATTGTTGTATTTGACTGGCACAACAGGAATAAAGCTCTTTCAACAAGGTAAATTTCTGAACAGTTTTTCTTTTGCTATGCAGAGTATTGGCAGGGGTTACTGAGAAACCTGTACCCAGACCAGACAAAAGAGGCAGAGGTAGAGTCAAGGTCTGATTTCATCTCGGCAAACTGTTCTAGGGTTTCCACACAGATAGGCTGTATTTTCAAACAATGTTTTTTCCTCTGCTGTTCTCCAGTGCTCCTTGACTTTAGCAGTTATCTAGTATTACACATGATGCTGGTTACTGCACCGTCACGCTGCTCCTCAGTACAAGAGTTCATACACAGATTCTTTCAGGTACTATGGGGTTGAAAGTTAATCTTCAGGCCCAACAGTTTGTTCTCATTACAATATTTCCCTGGAGCAACTCTGCTCAGGGCAGAAACAGAAGTAGAAAAGGGCCACCATAGAACACTACAGGATCCAGGGTGAGCCAGATAAGCTCACCCTCTGCCCTGTCTGCTGATTCATGTTCTGTGATGAACATTCTGAAAATGAGAAGAAAAGGTTGTGTGGAAGCAGTCTGTGCTATCACCAAGTTCCAGTGGGAAGAGTGCAAAAGAGCAGAAGCATTGGATATGTTTGGCATAGAAAGTTTAAGCAATTTAAATCCTGTCCCACAAGACACAGTCCTAGGGAAAGGAATAACTTGAGTGTTAAAAGGAATCATGTTGAATATCCTCAAAAGGATCAGGAAAGCTTCAAAAGCTCATGATGTCACTGGGCAAGAGGTTAGATAACAGAAGATGAAGTTCTCTGTGCTGGCAACTGATGTCTGAGCTATGGGGAAGGAAAGCTATCCAAAGGGAAAAATGAAATTAGGTATATTGCTGGAAATAGCAACCTCCCAAATAGATATGAGATGGAATCAGACTTGTGAAGCCTGGCAGGATACTCAGGAAATGTTTAGTTTAAGTGAGGGAAATTTGGGCTGTTTGCCAGACTGGCTGGGTGCAAACTATCTTGATCCAGAGGTTGCACATCCCCCGTATGCAACCATTAGTTCCTCTGTGCCTTAGACACACCCTAACACATTCTGCTGGAGTGTTAATGATGCAATTAATTTGGAGCACCACATAACACAGCTGTGGAGTCCAGAGATACATCTGACTGAGTTCTGATACATTTGTTCCCAAGGGAATATGTACAGTCCCAGGCCTCCCACATATTCTGCGGCTGTTATATGTATTTATGTGCTCAGAAATTGCACAGTCTGAAGGAATTTGACAATAGCTTGCACATAGGCTCACACAGTCATGAGAGGTACAGAAAAAAAACCCAGGTAAATAAAATGTGCCTCAAGAGAAAAGGAACCATATTAATTTAAAACCAAACACAAGAAGAATGTACCTTTCCCCAGAAGGCAATGCATTTGGAGAACTGTATCAGTTATCACAAAAACATGTGTCACAACATGGGGACAAATAGACAAAAAATCAGGATGATCACTTCTTGATCAAAAAACCTGTAGTTTAGGAAAAGAATGCAAAAGAAAAGATAGTAAAACTCATGAGTTACCTCTATAGGAGTTACTGATTCTATAAATATTATTTCATTCTTTTAATGGTTCTTCCACCATTCATTTGTTTTCACCTCATGTGACACGGTCACTTACGTTTGCAGACCTCTGGAGAAGACATGGGCTTCCCTCTGTCCCGGTAGAAGCCTGGTTTGCACCTCTGGCACCGATGTCCCTCAGTGTTGTGCTTGCAGTTGTCACAGACGCCCCCACTGCGCTTCCCCGAGGCCAACCAAACGCTCAGGTCAAAGTGGCAGCTCTCGGCGTGGTTGTGACAGCGACACTCTGGTGAGGACAGGAGAATGTACTTCAGGCTTTTGTAACTGACACAGTGATCATGGTAGCATTTCCCAAACCAATCTGGCAGTGTCTTAAACCCTGCTAGGACCTGGAATGTGAGGGGATGTAGCTGTGTGAAAACCACAATTCTGGCTTGTAAATTCCACCCCCCAATAGCCCCAGTGGGTCAGCTGCAGAAAAACAACCTGCACACTGAAGTTCTCCATCAATGACCAGCAATTTATCCCCAGTTTCTGTAACAGCACCATTACTGTAAATCACAGAAATCTTTGTGAGGGAGCTTTGCCTGCTGGCATGGCGAGTGCCCATCCTGAGAGCCTGGGTCAGCAAACTCCCTTCCACTTACTCCTGCATTCGTTTGGTGCCCCTGTTTTTCCATCTCCTGGCTTCCAAGGCTGGTCGTTGTACAGTGGAGCACATTTCTCGCAGTGGTCCCCTGCTGTGTTGTGTCTGCACACACACTTCCCATGGACCTGTCAGGGAAAAGAGAGCACAGTCAGACAGCTACAAGCACAGGTGGAATCCCCAACAGCCTGATGAGCAGGTGGGACTTTTGCACAATTCCCACACAGCTGCCTGCCTCTCGTAGGAAACCCACAGAGCCTGGAGCCAAAACATGGAGCTCTGTCTCTTCACAGTTATTACTGATGTAGAATTTTCCCTCTATCTTCCGAAATGCACACAGCAACAATTTCCTTTTAACTCTGCAGCTGAATCTTTATTACACTGATGAACAGCCTCTTGACTCTAAATTGGGTAAGCTAACAGGTGTTATTTTGATTTGCAAGTTCAGGGCAAGAGCATGGAAAGAGTGTCAAATACACTCTGGGCTAGCAGAGCTGAGTCACAAGAGAGCACAGACTAACGGAGGATGCTGGGCTCTGTCCTATTTGACATTAACTCTGATCCGGAAGAGATTGTAAATATAGGGAAGTGAAATCACCATGAGTTACTAATTTATAAATAGTTAGAAGAATGAGCAAATAGTCCTGAACATCCTAGCAGTTAAAAACATAGCAAAAATACTAAAAATGGAAAAATACCAACCAGTACTCCCACAGAAAAGTAACCCAAAATCACACATTCTATGAGGAAAGCATTGATGTTTTAACTTAGGTACAATAGGCACCTACCAACTTACATGTGAATATATATAAATTAGGTTAGCAGAAAAAGCCCAGTAAAATTTAGGGCTGTGTAACTAACTACCACTGTAACTCCAAGTGGACAGGAAATTGTACCTGCATTGCTGTGTTCAGTTTTCAACATCTTATTACCAGATAAATGAGGAATTAAAAGATGCTCAACAAAAATGAGCAAAAGCTGACTGAAGAATGGGGCTGAAGTACATAAACCTATCTAAGCTAGAAAACAACACTTTACATGATATTTGATGGGCAAAGAAAGTGCAAAAAATCTTGGCTAAGACTGGCTGAATAGTTTTCTCTGTGACTATTTGCTTAAGAATTTGCTTGAAGAAAGAACCTGCTTCCTTTGTATTTACCTGCCTTCATTGGAACACAATGATTTTTAGTCATGGAAATATTCAAATACATACCAGATTTGGAAGCAGGTATTCACACCAGAAACCTGACCTTGGAAACTGAGCTAGTCCAGCCTTCAAACAGAAAATTACTATTGAAATTACTTCTGCTCTCAAGTCATTTTACACACCAGGGATAAAGCAGCCAATTGCAGAATAAACTGATTTGGTGCACAAGATTCTGTAATATCAAGCCACATCCAAGAAGGGCCTTACAGGAGGGTTTTTATATTGCTGCTTGTTTTTGTTTGGTTGTTTTATTTTTTTTTAACTAAAGAAATAGTATTCCAATGTCTGTTTGCAATGCCTCAGAGAAAGGGATTTCACCGATAAATTATTTGAGGAAATACGCAGCATACGATGTGAGAGAAAGGGAAGAGTGGTACCATAAGTCATGTTCTACATTTATCACAAGAGCAGCTGCTATTATTTGATGTATTTCACTTGCAAGAGCAGGAAACGCACAGAAATCAGGGACTAGACCCCTGTCCCTCCGTGGGCTGTTGCAGACCCTGAGTGGGGCACAGCTCTGCCCCGCTGCACATCACACAAAACCCAGAGCCTCAAACTTCATTTTGACTGGGGTGTGGGTTGACTTTAAATCTTTAATCACACCGCCAACGTGAGTTACGTTTTTCCATGGTCTTTTCTGCAAGCCAGGCTCTCTCTGCAGTCCCCCTTGCCCACCTGGCAGAGCAGGCACCTGGGGGTCCGGAGAGAAGCGTTCAAATAGGAGTGGAGTGGAGTGGAGTGGACGCGCTCCCTGCCCCCAAACTCATGCGCCTGCCGCAATTCTCTCTCCGCTCCGCGGTTCCTAATCCTCCCGAGCAGAATGTGATGCAGCAAGCAGAGGGAGCGGCTGCAGCTGATGCCATGGCCCCTCCATGGCCAGCTGGCAGGGTCGCTGGCTGCTCACGGAGCGCTGAGCACAGAGCTGTGTGTCCGTCCGAGCCTAACCAGCGCCTGGAGTGCGGCACGGAGCGCCAGGAGCTCGTAACTCACTAAATAAGGCGGCAAGTGACAAAGGCAAAAACACTAATACAGCAGCACTGTGCTTGTCCCCATTTGGGTTTGGCGTTTCAGGCTCTGTTCTCCCCAGTGGTCCCCCTCTTCAGAAGCCAGAGAGCAGAGGAAAGGTAAAATGAACCTGACCCAGAGCTACAGATTTGAATGTCTCCAAACTTCAGGCTAAGTTATTGGCACTGCAGGCAAAAATAAGAGGACAGTTTGCCCCCAACAATCAATAAAAATCAAGGTAGAATTCAGAAAGAAAACAGACAAACTTAATCCTAAAATGGGTCAGAATAAAATACCACATCACTTCTTGAGAAACACTTCTTGAAATGTATTTCCATGCAAAATCTGTAAGTTGCCCAATTATTTTTTTAGAAATATATACAAAAGCTGTGCATTCACTAGATTAAAAAAATTACATGAAAAATGCTGAGATTGTACAGTTGGGAAATGGCAGAATTAAACCATGCAATCTCGTTTTAGCCTTGAATGACATGATCAAATATTCATTATTCCACAGGACCCTGCACTTACAGTGCACAGCACAGATGGTGTGAACACTCATGAACAATTATTCAGAAAAATAAACAGGAAAATCCAGTAAAGAAGGGAATAGTCCAGCTACTCTTTAGAAAGTAGATGTGTTCATCTGCTCATTGCCCACTGCTTTGTTGTGAGCTGTAGTTTTCAGATGCTGTTGTAGTTTGTGGCATGTTGTGAGCAGGACAGAGGCAGAGAGGTGATCCCTTCCTACCTGTGATCCTTGCTACAGAAGTTACCAAATACAATGAATTATAGAAAGGATTTGGATAGGAGAAGGGAGCAGAGATGAACAGCTCACAATGAACACACAAGAAAAGTGATTAATGGATGTAAAGATAAAAAAAATTTAAATGGATGTCACAGAAAGACTGGTTAATGCAGGAAAAGCTGAGCTGTGGAAGAGACCTGTTACATTTAAATGTGAGCTGAAATAAGGGTAGGTAAGGTGGCTGTGAATAACAAAACAATTTGTTCTGTTAGAGAGGAAGAGATAGGGGAGGCAGCAGAGGCTGAAGTCCAGGAAGGAACAAGAATGAAATACAGGAAACTGTGAGATAAAATAGGAAATGGGATATCTGCTTAGGGACAGGAGAATGTGAGAGTCACATTCAACACCAGCACAAGGAGAGCAGGTGTGTCCCTAAGTTGCTATTCACTGCTGAAATAAGTCTGCATTTCTCTCCCAAGAGTGTGACCAAAAAATGAAAAAATTGTAATCTCTGCCAAATGCAAGATCTCAGGATGCACTGCATCTCACTGTAACACAAATATCACCATGCCAAGGACGAGAAGATAACCAGACAAGTGCAGATCCAGGGCAATTATGCTGACACTTTTCTATGCCCTAGAAAGCAGGGTCAGATTTACATGCAGAGAATGATAATTAATAAGCAGAGGACTGTCAGGAAGCAGCAAGGACCAGTTGCTCTTGAAGGGCCAAAGAGCTACAAGTTGAGGTTTTCCACAAAAACCTCAATAAATGCTGATATTCTGGCTTCATCATGCTTCAAGTTTTCTAATCAATTTTGCAAAGGGTAGATGTTTATAAACTGGCATACCTGAATTTAGAGGCTATTATTAGGCCAGGAAAGGAACACAAATGTTTTGCTCTGCTCAATCACCATCATATTGGCTTTAGTGGCCGTGTGCTGTTCTACTTTTGTATTTTGGTCTAGCAGTTGTGTTCTCAGACTGTGGCTTTATGATGTAAACTTTTTTTGGGATAATCTCCATTTGAGACATTTCCTTACTACTTATTTCTATGCTATCGCCTACATCATGCCCTGAGTCATGTATAAATTGGGCTGTAAAACCAAACCATGTTTGGAAAAAAGCTAAACCAAGGTTTTTTTTCCCTTGGCACTAGTATTTTTAATCTGGATTAATTCCCTCATCTGTCTCCCAGTACAGTCATGCTGTTACAAGTCTGATGTTGCTGCCAAAGGCTTTGATTTGTACATCTACCACCTGAGCAGCTTTGAATCAGGACACAGAGGAGGTTATAGCTTTGTGGATTTTAATGCCAGGATGATTAGTTCCAATCGTTTAGCTTGACCTGCTATACTAAGCCGTGAGTTTCATCAGTAAGTTCTTCCACAGAGCTCTGTAACTTCTGGTGGATTTATAGCACACAGTGTAGAACTATATCCTGTTTTCATACAACAGTTCCAAGAAATTACATGATACTTAGCCACCTTTGACTGCACAAAGCTGCTTCACCTGAATTCTGATCCACAGCTGAGAAAGTGAGTGAAAATGTTCTGCTTCTTTGTCCTGCAGTTTTAAATTTTTTCTCAACTCTGTTCAGTTATGTATAGTACCTGAACCTCTTGCTTTCTCCCTGCCCATTTAATTTCTTTAGCTATTGTACTTCCAGTAAACGTTGTGGTTGTTGCTCTTTTTCCTGGGCTACTCTCAGTCCATTTAGGGGCTTTTTTCCTAGTGAATGAAGGTTAAATTTGGAAACCTTCCAGGTTGGCGCAACTGTTGCTGATTCGGAGAAAATGTTTGCCTTTGGACTCTGTATTCACTCTTTGATGTTGCCAGAGAAATTGGGGATGCAGTGACAGTTTGCAGTGACATCAGAGGCTACCCCGTACCTGCTTGTAGTAAAGTGACTCTTCCTGGGACATTTTACGTGGTTAAATGAAAGAGTGTGTGCTACTCTGCTTTGTTTCTCTTACAGCTCAAACAGGCTCTGTGGTCTCTCCAAATGAAAAGACATATCCACGCAGGTTTATAAGAAATCCTTCAATAGCAGGTACAAAGCTGATGGTTCGTGTGAGGGGATATCACTCAGCCTGTGACAGTTTCAAGACACAACTGCACCCTCTGCCTGAATTCACCTCCCTCAGGCTCTGCACACACACACACCTGCCTGTGCCTCAGCCTGTTTTTCATTCTGCTTTCTTATTGCTTTCCTTCTGAATTCTACCTTGATTTTGATTGATTTTGGGGGAGAACTGTCCTCTTATTTCTGCCTGCAGTGCCAATAACTCCATTATCAGTCTGTAACAAACTGCACACCTGAAATGCAGCATCTGAGTTACAGCAGGTCTTGGTGAGTGCCCTAAGAATTGAGGAAGAAGAAAGGGGAATGAGACTTGGTATGTTAAGAAGTGAATGCCTGAATCACAGCATAATGAGTAAATACCACTGTTCAAATCTCCTGAAAGTGAATGGCACCTCTTGCATCTCTGAGTTCTGGGCACAGCTGGAATCAGATAATGTGAAAACTTATCTGGGGATTATGCATAGAACTGCACAAGATATCTGAAGAGGAGGTAGATAATATTTGCAAGGGTTATGACAACCTGGTCACCTAGAAAATTGATGTAAAAAAGCAAGTTTTACCTCACGTAACCTCCATTATGCCAAACAAAGAATCCTACTTAGAACCAGATCCTGCTCCCTTTGAAGTAAGTGGAAAACTTTCCATTTAGTTCATTGTGGAGGATCAGACCCACAGGGAGTCTAGTTTGTCTCTGTAAACAGGATAAAGAAGCAAAAGAAACATCCGAGGCCACTTGTAAGAATTTCCTGGCAGTGTAGGTACCAATAATTAACAAGTAAAAAAAAAAATCCTAATGCTTTATACAAAAACATTTTAATCCACATTTGCTTTCCTCTTTCCATACGTACTTCTCATGGGCTAGAAAGAGAATTGTGAAATGTTTGGCAAACAAAAAGGACTTTGGTCTAGATTCTGTGTTCTGTCCATATGCACTTTCTGCTTTGTAAACTTTGTTCTGGAAGCACCTCTGGACTCAGCTAAAATGGGACATTAAAGCAGATCCTAAACCTGACAGCTCTGTAGAGACACACATAGCTTTGTACATCCTGCAGTGGCAATACCTTGGACAAGATTATGTTCTGTTGCATCCAACCTTAGGACAAGGCTAGATGCATTCCGCTGGCCAGGTCCTGGCAGTTGTTTCACTTATAACAGCATATTAATGCCCCCCATTTAAAAAAAAAAAGTTTCTCTAGTTTCTCTGGCAAAATACAATATCAATAATTTCCTTTATTGACGCAGGAACTATTTGTAGAGTTTGAAAAATGCAGGCTGTGACATTCAGAAAGGAGAATTTTACCTTAGCTATCATAAGAAGCTATTGAAGTTGGGTGAGGAATGACACCTCTGAGTCTCTTTCTTTTTTTTGGTCTGAGGAAAGTTAAATAGAAACCAAGAAAACAACACTGTCAATAGCAACAAACCCCAGATTCAAGATATGTTTGTCCTGAAGTTTCTTTACTATTTATACCTCCCATCTTCATTTCTCAAAGTTTTCCTCCTATCCAACATGATATTCTCACTAGTTCATAAGGGAAAGGTCATCTAGACAAATTGTGTTGAGGTGGGTGCATGGCTTGTTTAAAAAAAAAATACAAAAGCCCCACAGAAGGAATAATTATTACTGTTTGGCTGCCAAAATAAGAAGTCAGAGAATATTTTCATTGGATCCTATGGGCCCATTTTGAATCTCACTGTATTTTCACAGACTTATGACCGGAGAAAATATGCATGAAACTACATAGGATTTCAAGCTATGAGGAATGATGCATTTGGAGGTCGGGTTTGCAATCTGCAGTTTTCTTGTATCCATTTGTTGCTATGACACTGTGGCATCTGTGACACTCTTCTCACAGAGCTGCATTTTGCACTGGCAGTCTCAGTGGAGAAGCAGAAGCTGAATGGGCTGCCATGAGTGAAGTGACAGATCCACAGATGAACTGATCATTGACAGGTTATCTAATGGCCATAGATCATCCAGTCCCTCCAAAATGGTCTTGAAAAGTATTGGTTCAAAAGCATCAAGAAATTTGCTTTCATTTTCTCCATTATTTAGCCTCCATGTAGTATCACTTTAGCAGTGTTAGGAGTATTGCAAATGGAAGAGATTTCTGTCAGAGTAAGAATGGCAGACTTGCATGTTAACACAGTAATGTATTTTATAAGACCTAAGTGCTGAATGATCTCAGATTTTGGGCCTATCCCATGTCAAACAATTACGGTTGTTTTCTACATGAAATTGCTTTTGTTTTTGTTAACTACAGAAGATAAATACATTGTAGGAGGACTATGAACAATTAAGAGGCTGAAACTTGTATTACCTAAGACTTTCTGGGGAGGTCTTCATTTTTTGCAGCATTTTATTTAACAGCAGCCCAGGAAACATAAAGCTGCTCTGCCTTCAATCTGTGACATCATCTACAACAGCCACACTAAAAACTGTGTACCTTGGGACTTGCTCTGCCCATGTGTACCTTAAGTATTAGATGTGGCCAGTGGATTGAATCTGATTATTTCTGGATGTGCAGTGTTTGTAACAGATCTTTTCCACACCCTGTTTTATGTGGGTCACCGTCACCATGTGACTGAAAGCAGAGCACCTTCCTTCTGCCAAGAAATTGCAAAATGGCAAAAACTTTTTTTGCAGTGTAATTTGGCTGATGGGAACTGTATCATTGGTGTTCAACCCTCAACAACAAAGACCTTTTCCTCCTGCTTGTAGGCAAGGAGATTACTGTATTGCAAGCCAAAAAGTTATACACTTATATAAACTTCCTCATGCTGACTGTGTAAACCAAACCCTGAGATCTGGACCTATAAGAACTGTCCCCTCAACACTACAATATCATCATTGATTGGTTTCAGATAAAATGTAAAAGGACCCAGGTATCTGGATCTTCCAGGAGTGGGTTTTCATTTGTATTTGAGAAAGACTTAGGGTGCAACATCTAAAGCACAGAAAAGAGGAGGACAGTAGCATGATCATCTTTACCCCAGTCTTGTGTGACCTGGGAGCAGAATTTTAAATTTTTACCACCTAAGGTTTCACAGTTCTCTGGTTAGTACAAAAAATAGAACCTAGGGAAGGATGTGGTGAGAACCTTCCAATCATACCTGCAGAAACAGCATCAACTTCTCACTTTGATCATTGGGGAAGAAGAGACAAGAAGGAATCACCTTAATTTGCAGCAGAGATTATTTAGGCAGGCATTGAAGAAACACTTTCAAAATGTTAAAATCAGAACAACTACTGAAGGTTTGAATGTCCTTCACCAGGAAAATCTCATTCAACAAGCGTTCGCTACTGAATGGTTTAGGTGTGCTTGATCATACCTTTATGTGAGGACACAAACCAGCCCACTTATGGTCATTTCCAGGCCTCCTCTAGGATTCTAGAGACAGTTAAAACTATGGGAGGCTTTTCTTATTTTTTCACAGCTGTGTTTGAATTCTTGCTTAGACAAAGACTTGCTAATATCTGTGCAAATCATGTGCTGCATCCACCCTCTGTCTCCTGGGACATGAGTCACTCCTGAAGTGCATTTCATCAAAACTATTTCACCTTCTGCCCTGTGAAGTCATTGATGGCACAAAAAGATTCTATTCCCTTGTGACCAGTGGGAAAAAATATCCAGTCATAGTTTACAGTGGTTATGCCAGTAAGATACACAATATTGTGTTTTCCTTTTCTGGTGGGCAGAATGTTTATTTTTCTACCAGCTGTATTCATTTAGTGTGTTATTAATCTATTTGATTTCACTATGTGTATATTTAACAGTTTGCGGCAAGGACGATGTACTCTTTAAACAGCTTTTCTCCACACACTTATGATTTAAGTGAGCCTATATTATCTACATCTGATAGTATCACATAGTGTAGCTGAATCTTGGATTTATACCACAGATGGAACAGATTCAGAAATTATTTGAAAGTCATACAGTCCTAATTATCTTACAATATCTACCTCTGAACCTAGAAAAGTTGAAAGGAAGACAATGAATACACATTCCAAAATAACATAAACCAAAATGTCAGGTGTACCATATATCTAAAGGGGTAGAAATTAGCTTAGGATGTTTTTCTTGAGTCTTTTATGTCAGAGTGCACCAGGGTCTAGAGTTCTAAGGGTTATTTGGGTTTTCAAAACCCAATACAGAGACAGAGCCTTCTGGATCCAGGGGAGATATTGACTACTTTAAAATAGCTTGAGTTCTGTCTCTGTTGTATGTACCTGGATATTTGATTAGATTAAATCTCCCTGTGATTGTTATTACACTCCTTTACATAATGCTTGCAGCTAAATCAAAAAGGAGTCATCAATCGTTCCCTCTGAGTTTCCAAATCTGAGTGTGCACTCAAATACAAAACAAATACTCTTGTGCACATCCAGAGTCAAATGCAGATAAAAGACTGAGCAGGGAAGGGTTACTCCAAGTACTACAGAGTAATTTTACTACAAGGTTTGGCTTTTTAAAGAAAAATATTCTAACTTATTTAAAGACGCATGGAAAAAAGAGTGGGGGAGTGGAAGTTATTTTCACATCCTGAACACTGCTGTCTATGTAATGAAAGTAACAAGAACACAGAAGGTTGAAAACCTAAAAGTGAAGGATGAAACCCTAAGTGGAACAGAACTTCTCATGTCTCACAAACTCAAAAAATCGGAGATTCGAGATCTGATGTTGAAATTCTGTTCAGGGCAGACTTTGCATCAAAGATATTAGTTCAGTTCTGTGCAGGCATATAAGTAGGGGATTTAATTCACCATATTTGGGGTTGGTTCTCTGTTCCAGTTACAAAGGCCCCTTTCAATTTATAGGTATCCTGAGGTCCAGAATTTTTAACAATGCAATTATTATACATGAGACTGCAGAAAGGAGTATAGGAAATACTTTCCCAGGCTGGTGTAGGTTTCACTAATGTGGATTAACAGTGCTGCCCTTTTATTGGATAGGCTTAGGGAGGCTGGGACAGGATCACACACAAAATATACATTTAGGCTGAAGCAGAAGAAGCAAGTCTAGTGAGCTGGTGAACGTCTGGAACTCACCATGTTCTCCATGACTCCTGTCCTGTTGGCAAGCTCACATTCCTCTGCATGCCCATTGCAAAAGCAGCTGCCCCGGATGATCAGGTCATAAATAGCATAGTGGGCAAATCTCTGGGGTTTCTCTACCAATCCTGAGCCGTGGCATGGACATTCCTGCCTTTTTAACAAAAGGAGGCGGAGGTTGGTGAGTTTCAGGAGATCCTGAGCCTCAGGACTGTAAGGGTCTTCGATCTTGTTAGCTGGACTTAAGGCACGATAAATCACCTGAAAGAGAGAAGATTCACATCCCAGAACAGATATAGGACTCTGCATACACAGTAAATATCCCAAGAAAATGTTCAGGAAGAAGTAGTAGTTCCTATTTGGAAGACTCTGCATAAGCAGTTGTGGGGCTGTGACTGATCCTAGAAGATCACATCTGAGTTTCCACCAGCTGGCCAAGCCACAGCAAGTGTCTGTGTCCCTGCTTTCATCCCAGCTCAGGTGTGAGATGGGAAATGCCTTCATTTAAATGTCTCTCCCTGGGGTTCCTGAGCCCTGTCACTTGTCTCAGTTCAGCCAATATGTCAAGGGATAGTTAATTCCTTGTGTTTCTGAGCCAAGTGACAGCAATGTCACTCAGAAAAATCCAATATGTATTGGCATATATGCAGTGTTAATGCCATCCAAATTTATGGAAGCATTTTAGGACCATTTTTCTTTCTTCCTAGTGAACTGATCAATATAAATACTTGCAGCATGTAAAATACTTTTGCTCCTTTTTGCTTGTAGAAACCAAAAACGAGCTTGTGTTACATGCCTGGGAGATAGTTCTGTTGCATGTTGGCGGCACGTGGGGAGACAAATCCCCTTAATGAACAGAATCAGCTGCCAGGCTTCGCACAGAGCACAGCAAAGGCAGTGGTACCTCTCCCACCTGTCCACAGCATTTTCTATTTGGTTAGCTCTGTTCTTTTTTTTTTTCCATTCTCTTCTCTCATATTGCCAGCTTCTTAAAAAGCTGCTAGGAAGCCCTGCATGGTGAGATCAGAGATGCCCATATTTTCCTTGTCTGATAGAGCTGTGGGCAGATTGCCCAGGCTGTGCAGTGCAGGTGCCTACATTCCCCTGACCAATGAGGCCATGACAAAATAGCCCAAGCCTTTCCACCCCAATGTCTACATTCCCCTGGTCAATGGAACCATAAGCAAATGGCTCATTCTGTTTTGTCCAGGTGCCCAGCATTCCCCTTACTGATGGATTCACAGGACAAAGACCAAATCTGTTCCGTTCCCCTAATCCAGGGTGGTCTGATCTTTTAGTGGAAACCATTATATGAACCCTCTCTCTTTCCCAGTCCCCTGTGGACCACACAGAGGTGGAGTGGCTTCTCAGAGTCCTGAGCACCTGGTTGTGTACAGACACACACATCTCCTTCCCACGTGGTCAATTAAACTAAGACCAAGGCAGGGAACTGGGTGGAATAGTACTGCAGAGTCTGCTGAGCTCAGAGATCTCAAAGAATGGTTAAAAGTCCCTGTGAAACTGTTCAAATTGGCATAAACCAGAGGGATTGAGGGTAAAGCAGTCTGTGCAGTCACTGGTTTTTACGAGCTCTATGCTCACATTTAGCATTGTTGTCGGTGGCTCCTCTAATGTTGTACATGCTTAGTAAAAATGGTATCTCCTTCCAGATGGGTCTCCAGAGGATACCCACCAGATGAGTGGCTTGAGAACATAAATGCTAGCAGTAATTTGCTCCAGAAAACAGACATCTGAAAGGTTATTGATACAGCATTGGTTTCTGCAAGCTCTGCTCTGGTCCTGCCAGTGACCTCCTTACACAAGGCTGGGCAAGAGGCCTTGTGTCTCTGTGCCAGAGATCCCAGCTGTGAGCAGCTTCGGGACTCCTCACAGGAGACAGAGAAGAAGGGTGAATGAGGTGAAGAACAAGAGTTTTTACTGGGTCTGTCTGAAAAAAATAAGCAGATAATGGCCAAAATGTTTCTTTTTACTTGCTGGCACTATACTTCTTGATAGCAATAGTCTTGCACTGTACTATGGTAACTGTGAAGAAAATCCTGTGCACTACTTGAAAACTATTTTGTACATGGTATGATAAGTTTAAACAGATGGATTCATATTTTGGGGTCTCCAGTAAATTATCCATCCTCCCCATGTCTTAATTTGCATTCAGAGAGCACTGAGTTCTTTAGGGAAAGAGCAGCTGCTGGGGGCTCTTCTCTCAGCATAGGGCCACTTGCTTTCACCAAGCTGTATTGTTTCTTGTTTCTTTGCTTGACAGCTTAGAAAAAGGTTTGGTTTCCTGTGGGTTTATTGTTTTGCAAATATTTTCATTTCTGGCCTTGCCTCTCTTGAGAGGAGTTGCTTTGGCATTTTCCATATCCCATTAGAGCACTGAACATCATTTGTGAGCAGAGACATTAATAGCTTGGAAGTCCCATAGGGATTGTGGCATCCTTTTAAGAAAAAACAGTATTCCATTCCAGCTGAGGTACAAGAGTTTGCTTGTATGATTAATTCATGACACATTTCTGTCTGAAATAAGCTCACTGGTGAGGCTGGATTTGCTTGTCCTTATTTCTCCCAAGGCAAGTCTTGTTAAGTGTTAAAGATCTGATTTGGGTGACATAACAGTAGTGAGGTCTTCTGGGAGCGGCATTTAAATGTTCTTCTAGCATTCAACCACCAGTAAGGAATTAACCTTCCTTAACTTTGTAAAAACCAAGGACATTTTGATCAGCAGATATGTTGTGCCAATAGAAGTAGGCTTAGGTGAGCTACTTTTTGCAGAGAGATAGCAGTTTTATTTCATAATTAAATCAGTTTAGCAGCTTTATTTCATATCTGCATAAAACTGGAAAATGGAATTTCCCTCTCTTGTCTCTTCTGGATGTCACATTCTCCTTGAAAGATTGGTGGTTAAAATCCTTGGGCACAGGGAATCGCATAAGGTAATCACCATCTCTTGCCTCATTTTTAATATTTGATTGAATGTTTCCTATCGCATTAAAGTGCCAGTCATAAAGTTGTTCCTTAACATATACATTGCCCTAGTGTCAAGAACAAGATGTTAATATCCATAATTTCTCCTCATTAGTCTACTATATGTATTGATTCAAATAATTCTAGATTGCGAAGAATTTTTTTAAAAGAACTGGTGTCTCATGTTACCTGCCAGGAATTATTTTTCCATAAATGCATAATCTAACTAAAAATAAACAAATTAAAAAAACCCAAAACCCCAACCCACTAAACTTCTTTTCTGTATTATAAAGACATGATTATATTTTAAATTAATGTATTTGGGCTCATAGTCCCCTAAGGAAAAATGGATCCTAAATGAAGAGACAGACTGGTGGTGGCTATATATATGGGTTGATAATTTTACATGATTTAGGAAAAAAATTATTTCTTTAAAAAAGGAGTAGGTGTCACTTTGATAAAAATACAGAGTTTGGAATGCATCTGTTTGGTCATAGCCCCAGTACAACTGTTCAGTATAGTGCTCAGCAAGAACTAGGGCCTCATGCTGTTCTGGATTGAATTCAGTAGGAATTCAGTTTTATGTTCTGTTTTCATTCTGTAAAAGTGGGATACTGGTATTCAAGTACTTTGTGGGATGGGAGGAATATTAATAAACTTGTATCTGGAAAATTCCCTGAGAATTCATGGACATGGATGTTCAATAAATGAAATTTTAATAATTACAGGCGAAAGATAAGAGTTTGGCTGTCTCAACTATTGATGCATAAATGTATTAAAGATTAGATTACAAATGGATCTAAGTATTACTGAACTCCTAGAGCCATGAGCTGTAGGAAGAGACATTCCACCTTTTCACTGTTATTTGTTCCTTTTATTTCAGTTAACAACGTTTGTAATTCTAAAGCCTATGCAGCAAATTCCTTCTATACAGATAGACATTTGACTTCTGCCTTTTGCAGAAAGGCAGAAATATTATTTTTTCATTTCCCAGAGATACTGCATGAATTTTCAGTTTTCCATTCTATTCATGCAAAAGGCATGAAGTGAGTATAATGAAAAATAAGTGTTTTCTTTTAATTAAGATGCAAGCTCTGAAAAGAGCTTTCTATGATTTTCACTGTAAAGCTATTTCTCATCTGATGAAATCTCTGTTAGCAAACCCTGTTCTTTTTTTGCTGTAACAGACTGCTCTGAAATCCCCCAGTTGTTTCCCTAAACATCAGTGTGCAGCTGTCATAAAAGTAGCACAGACACAGCTGCAGAAGAAAATCTGATGGTGATTGAGTCTGGTTAGGGACACCCTAGAAACCTTTTCCATTTAACTGGGTGGAAGTTGAGGGTGTTCAGCATGTCTATAATTTAACCCTTTGTGGAAATCCATCAGAGGTCACGAGTCTCTCTTATAATCAGGAGCTGGCACTGGAGCTGAATGCTGAGTAGGACATTCATGCTTATCTGCATATCTGCTATCGAGCGCATATTTGTCATTCTCATTCTCAAAAGTCAATCAGCTGCACCTCAAAAAGATGGTCACTACCCTGTCCTCTCCTGACCTTCCTAAAAGCAAGGAAGTGTGGAAAATGTGGAAAGTGTGCAATGCTAAGAAAGCAGCCGCTGTTAGGTGACTGGTTTTGCTGCACTCAAGTTGGCACAGCCTCACTTTGTTTTATCACCAATCAAGAGATCATCTTCATTTCGGAGACAGTGTCTCAGATTTTTGATTTCTTGCCATAGGTTTTGCTTCTCCATTCCTGATGGGTCTAATTCTGTTTTCTTAACTAGATCTTCCAGCCAGTGTTAGTCAGAAAAGATGTGGACACAATAAACGTTCCACCTTGCAAACTCATAGCCTAAGGTCAAGGAATATGAATCATAAATGGAGGGCACTGCCAATTCATGGCCTCCTACAAAAGAAGATCCTTATGCAGAGCAAGAATTTGATATTACAAATCATCCTTAAGCTGTGTTTATCATGTTGCACACAATCAGGTTAATGAGGTCAGAAATGTCTGTGTGCTTATACTGGGCCCATCAGAAGGAAGCTGCAATAAAAACTCGCATCACTCCTAAATCCTCTTCATTAAGAGATTTTCATGTGAGTTGATTTTGCTCGTAAAGGAACAGTCAACAATTGTCTCAGAATTTTCCCCTAGCCAGTGGCATATATCCTCTGATTTATTTGATGGACTTCCATCTTGTGTTACAGTAGTCTTAGCTAAGAAGTAGTCTTTTTCCTGATTTACTGTTTGGAACACAGAGAAAGTCTACAGAGCATCCATTCCTTGTAAGTGGGGCCACTTTTATCTCTAGGTCTTGGCTGAAATCTTACACGTGAACAGACTTAGCTAAATGTGTATCTCAGTATAATCTCACTGTGACAGTGATGTGCAGAGCAAATATTTAAGGGTTCTTTTGCCTAGAGTTTGAAAATTACAACAATAAATTACTTAATTTCATTGCATTTTAGCCAACAATTTTTTTTCACAGTTGAGACTTGGGGGAAAAAGTAATGGTTGCAAGTCCACTAAGGTTTTATAAGACTGGGTGAGAAGAAAAAATAATTTGATATCTGCTACCTTGTATGTTCAGGAAATGCAGAAAATATGCTAAAAAACCCCACTGCTGTGTCTTTCTGGCTGGTTTATAATATTCCAAATGTTTCTGAAATGGCTCATTAGAAGCCAGGTCAGAGTAGGACACTCGGTGCCCTCCTCAGGTTCACTTGCCAGGGATGGGATTGCTGGACTAGTCTCAGTCAGCTCAAATTCCCTTCAGAGACAAATCCTTGAGCCCCTTAATTCTTCCTCCAGGGAAGCAGGGCCTGGCAGTGCTGTCAGCTTGTTTACACTGCTGGTGTTAACTGCTTCCTCTCAACTCGCCTCTGCATTCTCTCTGCTCTGCAGCTCGAGTTCAACGAAATGCTGAACAGACAGCCCTAGTCATAACAATCAGGCACTTACCTACACTGGGGACTAATCCCTCCTGGAATCCTTTCCAGATGGAAGTTGGAATAACCCAGCTGGAAGTTGGAATAACCTGAGCATCGTGCAACTTTGACAGGCCAGTCCTGATGAGTGTTGGATAATTCACTGCCGTGCAAGACCCTGCCTTTGCATCTGAGCTATTGGGAATTCAACCTTGTGATGTGCTGAGCAGGTTTCCTTCCAGTGACCCCACTGCCATATGAGATCAGAACTCTAAGAAGTCACTGAAGCCTCAGTGGCGACCTCTTGAATTATTGATGTTGGCACTTAATGAGGGGTGTGGGGGTGTGTGTGTGCACAGGGGATACTTCTTTGTTTATCAAAAGGTTTGGCATGAATACAGTAAAAGGGAAGCTTGGGAAAAGACAGGAAAAAATGTAGGTCCTTGGAACAGGATGACATACAAGCCACACAGAGCCTTGTCCCTGGCCTGGTTTGGTGCTTGGGTGTCAGTGGTCCCCTCTGCCACAGGTATTGCTCGGGAAGTCCCCGTGGATGGAGACAGTGATGGTGCAGAGGAAAAGACCTTCCAGAGGGTTGGCTGTGGCCTCTCTCTGAACAACGTGGTGGCTTTGGGATCAGACAGAACTGCAGACAGAACTGCACCCATCACAACATGGCTTGGTCTGGTATTCACCAAGTGCGTTTAGAAGAGTGATTAAATGTCTTTTAGCTACGAAGGGGGTCCACTCATCTTTGACAAAAGGCACTGCTGGGGACTTCTGTCCCTAAAGAGGTCACCACAGGATACAAAACGGAGAATGAACAGGTCTTGTGTGCAAGGCACACTTAACATGTTGCCATAGAAACCAGTTACTTAATTCAGGCATACACAATTCTTCCAGCCCCCAGTGAATTCCAGTAATGGGTTTATTATATCACACTTCATTGGTGTCATCTGTCACACAGACACTCACATAAATGAACCAGCCTTTGATTCAGAGCTCCCTTCCACTAGCTAGACCTGCTAGGGGAAGGGTCTCCTTCTGGGCCTGGTGGGTATGAGCAGGTCAGTGTTCCTCCCCACTCTGCATGCTAATGTCTGCCTTTCATGCAAACGTCATGTTCAACAGAGGAGAACATTTGTTTTCATTTCCAGATATTCCAGTTTATTAAAAACGTGCTCTTAATCTCTCAGATCCATGAGCACACGTGCTGTCAGGATGCAGGTTCAGATATTTCGGTCCCTGTTTCCCCCACATGATGTTTGAACTACAACTCACATTAAAGTCTGGTGCAGTGTTGTGGTAATTTCTCCTTTGGTTTGGGCCAGAGTTTTCATTTACATTAGCTGACCTGAAGGCTCATTTTAGGCTCCATGACTGTATAGTACAGTGTTTTTAAGTTAGAAGAACAGATGGATGGACAAGTGGGTAAAAAAGGTCTCAGTTGATTCATTAGACTCCGTGCCAGCACTCCCTGTAGATGCACTTACAGATTATGAACAGGGCTAAAAATGTGGTGTTGGTTTTAGTTCATGAACTAATGATGAGGATCTTAGGATTTCAGATAGATTCTATCTACTAAAGTACTCTGGATCTGAACAGAAGTAAAGGATTTAACAAGTGCTCGAGTAAAACAAAATGGAAAGGATGTATTAGAGCGTAATCTTTTGCATTTCTGTATGAGGTGCTCCCCAATGCCTTCTGTCTCAGATGTATCTCACCTGAGATGGAATTGAGATATGGGACCCTGTCAGAGGTGAAAAATAAGGGGCAATCTACCAGAGGCAAGGGATATGTCTTAACATTATGTTCTACTCTGATATTGTCACATCGCTCATCCAAATGCCTTTTGCTCCATTCTAGCCTCCTAAAATTTTCTCTTCTGACAACCTTTCTACCCTGCTCCCAGGAAGAAACTCTTTCAGTGGTCTTGGAGACCAGAATGTGCCGACTGAGATGCATCTCAGTTTACAGATGTGTGTAGGTTACTGCAGCTCTACCACCTTCTCCTTTCATGCCTACATTCTCAGTTCTGGAAACCAGTTGGCCTGAAATCTTGTTTCATGATGTGTCCCAGCATGGGTTTTAAACCCAAGTGTTCTCAGTCAGCCATCTTTTTTTTTTTTTTTTTTTTTTTTTAAATTCCTTTTGTGCCCTGTTAGAAAAGGAATTTGTGTCTGCACTCAAAATGAATAGGACCCAAGAATAACCTGAGTCTCATGTGGTGAAAATGACTTCAAACCCCTCAGTAAAGAAAACTGGCATTTGTGTCAGAGCATTAATTAGCACTTAAGTTGGAACAGTTTTGATCATTTCCAAAGTGCTGTCAGCTTGTGATGTGAGCCCCTCAGCAATCCGAGGCTTAGCCAGAATCAGTAACTGAGTAGGTCAGAGTGGAGGTGAAAAAGAAGCAGAGAACACTGAAGAAAAATGCTGGTGGGGATGCCCTGGTGACATTTGTCACATCTTCAAAATCAGGTGTAAAATTGCAGTTTTGAGGTGCGTGGGCAAAGCTCCCCTGAGACTGCAGTAACAGTAGCAGTGTCACTCAGGCAAATCTGATCAGGTATCACTTTAAATAGCTACACTCTGCTTTCTTTTATTTCAGTTCACAAAAGAATCTGCTGTGTCATACTGCTGACCTGAAAAGCCTGGTGCTTCTGCACCCTTGCCACAGGGACATTTAATGGATTAAGAGGTCCCTGTAAAGTCTGTCGAAAACCTGACAATCCTTTTGGGTTAATGTGCTGTGAAATAGTATTTGTCTTGTCCTCTGTTAAGTTGCCACACGGATTCCTGTGTGCTGCTTTAAAGCTTCAGCACTTCTCCCATAGAGGAAGTGACCTCTGCGTGTATTCCATTCATATTCATGAAAGTATTTGGGATCTGCAGAGTAACCTGTAAATATAGGACTGTTCTTACTATGACTATTGTTTTCTGACATCTACTGCCATGGCATAGATTGATTAAGCACACACATACTCATTTCAGTGTAGCTGCTGCCCAAATTGACAGAATCACTTTGACACTTGTAATCACAAAGGCTTGTGTTGGATGAATGTTTTATTATTTGATTTTCTGCCATCCACTTCTCAGATTTGTTGTAGCAGCAGCACATGGTCTTAATGATATTCCTCAAGTTTAAGTGAGCACAAAAGTGCAGGGGATACTGGAATAGAGAAGGAAGAGTTGTTTTGCATTTAAGGCCAAGGCATTTGCTTTAGACCCTGTATTCTGTGCCTCACTCTACCAGAATTGTCCTCTTTTACCACAAAACACTTCACCTTCCTGTGCTGCTCTGTTCCCATCTGTGAAATGACAGCAGAACCCTTGTATGTGTGCTGAAGATCATTAACTGGATCTTGCAAAGTACTTCCAGATTTTTGATTGGAAGGCACACAAGAGTGGAAAAATATATTACTTGCCGAGATTCTTGACGTGGCAAATTGTAACCTCTCTACATAAGACATTTGGATGTATTTGACTTGCATTTGACTTTGACATGAAATGAATCATGATAACTGACCAGCAGAATTACTACTCCAGAAATAAGACATTTTAGTAGCCAGATGATCTGTTCCAGATTTCTAATATGCAGAGATGTTTCTTAGCCTGTTGCACACAGATGAATTCAATCTCTCTTTACTGCTGTGTCCCTGCCTCAGGTAGAGCACTTTACTTTCTTCTCATGTGCATTTGGAAGTGCACTGCTGGAACACTGGGTTTTTTGAAGCCTATCTGGACCATTCACCTCACACCTAAGCCTAATTTGCAGTGAAGTATTACTGCTGGACCTGCTGACCACTTCCAGACATGGAAACCAAAAGGATTGTGACTTCTGTGAGGAAGAGAGAAGGAAGTGGAAGGAAATTAGAAGACTCTGTTTTGGTGACAACTCCAGCCTGTGACTATAGGAATATCTTATAATCTTTCTTTGTTCCTTTATGTCTTCTCTGTAAAATGATACCAATGATAGTTATGGTCTTTCCCATCTGAACTGTTTCAAGATTGTTGAATGAAAAGAGTTATAATTAAACTGAGAATCTGATTACTAATCAGTATTTAATGTTCTTGTCAGAGGAATTTATCAGAGCAATTTTACAATTATTTTAAAAAAAAGTTTTGTGTATGTTTAAAAACACATCAGAATTTTCATATTAAGGAAGGGCTTTTCCCAGTGATGGATAGTGAAGCCTGGCTGCTCATTCCCACTTCCTGCTTCCAAGCAGTTCCATTTCTGGAGCCTATGGCTTGATACAATCAGCCATAGCCACCACCAGCAGGAAAAGTGAAGGCAAGAAAACATTGAAATTAGAGGAATGATATATTTAAAAGTCAACCAGTCATCTAAGACTTTTTATATGGAGAAGAGTAAGACATGTCTTGCAGTTACTATCATCCTAAAGTGAAAATGGTTTGGATAAATCAGACTCTACAGATTTGTCTTTCCCTACATCGACTTCGTTGGAATTCTAGTTCAGCTTTGGGCATCTGCAGTCTAAAATTAGGCAATGTTAATATTATCCTGTGAGGTCTCACAAAAGAAATTTGTTAAAGCATTTCTATCACTGATGCATAGTTTCTCTTCTTCTTCCCTTTTGTTTGCTTAACACAAAGCCTTTAGGAATGGGCTACATCTCTTAATTTAAATGCACAGCATACACTCTCTGGTTTTCAGGCAGTCTTGAGCTGTTTGACATTCAACTTTGTCCAAACCTCATTGCTTACCTCTCCTCTGGTGCAGGGCACTGCATCTGAATACCTGGAAGTGCACATGGATCCTTCCTCAGTGAGATCATCCTGGAGCCCAAAAGTAGCCGTACAGTTGACAGAAAAATACTTGTAGGGCCTCCAAGTCTGCCCATAATCCTGGGATCTTTCCAGCACCATCGCAGCTGGGCGAGGTGACTTGAACACAGCGATGACGTGCGTCAGGTAGAACTCTGTCTCGAAGTCCAGCCGGATTTCTTCCCTGTGCACCCCCTGGGCAGACTGCCACCAGGAGATGGGGTTGGCAAAGAAATCGTCCGTCATGTCGGCAGGGAGGTGGGAGTTGTCGGGCTGGTTGGCGTTGCACTTGGTGCAGCGGGGCTGCCCGCAGCCGGGGGAGGTGTGGTGGAGGAGGTTCCGCTCTGGGTAGAAGCAGTACAGCTCTGTGCTGTTCTGGCCACACGTGGTGCTGGTCACAGGTGTCCTTCCCGTGGCCAGGTTCCCCACGGGAGGGTTGCAGGCGTGGCCGCTGCAGCGGAAGGCTCGTGGCCTCGTGGGATCTGAGGACAGGGAGAGGAAACACAACAAGGAGGATTTCTCAAGTAATTCTCAGGGCATAACACAGGTGACAACACAAATGTTCGGCATTCTCAACTGGGGACTGCCATCCAAGAGAACACCTTCACAGGAGAGCCACTTCATCTTTTCACCAAGTTTTGAGGTAGTGTCTCAATAAATCTAGTCCTTATTTTGAGTGCCTAACCCAGAAACTGATCTTTAGAAAAACTCCTGGTGTTTAACTTTGATTTCTGCTGAAAATGTGGTTGTGTCAGCCTATTGAATTTTATGGTTAGCCAGAGAAATCTTGTGGTTTTTACTTTCAGTCTGGTAAAGCTCTGTATTGAAGGACTGAATCTATTCAATGCCTTTATTTTCGTGGTTATCAGAAAGCAAAGTCAAACTGGACTGGACTCTGTAGATACAGTAAGAAAAAAGATGATTCCTGCCCAACAGGTTACAGACGCTAATTACACATATGAACACATAAAGAAGGCCTGCATTTCCATAGCTGGGCGTTGAGTTTCTCTTGCTCCTAATAAGACCAGATGGAGTTATTAATTTGTGGCAGAGCTGAAAATGAAGTCTCTGTTTTGTTTAAATACCTTGACATGGAGGTAGGTGACTACCTTCTGTTTGCCAAATTTGCAAATACTGGCAAATTTTTGTTATCTTCAATGGATATATTTACTTATTTCTAAATTAAGAAGAAGTAGGGATAACTACAACGTCTCAGCATTTGAAAATCAGTAGTGTCTTGTGAACTGGAATTAAAGGTCGTTCCAAAACCATATTACTGTGCTGGAGCAAACTGCATTTCTAATGACATACAATGTCCTCTTTGCAACTCAACAGTCTAGAAGGAGTTAAAGACTGATCTTGAAAGGTCATAGATCTAATCCAAGAGGTCACAAGTCAGATGACTGGATTTAGGTCCTACCCTTCCAATGAAACCTAGGATGACCGTAAACCCTGGGTAATCTAGGAACAGTTCAAAGGTCAGCTATTAGTTCAACATTCTAGGTAAGATTTTAAAATCCATACTCCATTTATATTCAGCCTTTCCTCAGGTAAAATTAGTTTAAAAGTCAAATTAGGGCAGAGAAAGGGGTTTCCAATTCAGCCTTATAAAAGTACTCAGATTGTAAATGTAGTTGAATAAAATGGACATCCCTCTCTCCAAAAGGAAAATTTAAAGTGAGAAAATGTGTCCAGCTTGCTTGGTTTTACTTGTGAGTTGGTTCTGTCCTTAGTTCCTCAGTGACATCTCTACATGGCACAGGAAAGAAAGGTCAGGCATGAACATTGTTTTGGAAAACACCTTATGCATTTTCCATTCCAGGGTTAGGATGCAAAATAGTTACTCTTTGTCCACTGGATCCCATTGACCAATGGTTTGTGCCATTTTAGCTTGCATACAGCATAAGGTAGCCTAAAACTTCACATAGCAAGGAAACACATCATCCACAAATGCTCTTGTCCACTCATAGAAACAGGTGGAAGCCTCCTTCATGGCAATTTGAAGTGTGTTGGCTGGCAATGATTTTTTTTTTTTTTTTTATCTGAGTGAAGTCACTCCTTGGAGCCTGGCAGAGCTTGGAGGGCAGCAGTGCCTGGGCTACAAGAGCACCTAACTGTCCTCAGATCAAGGGAATGAAAGTGCCTCTCAGTCCCACCATCACTCCCTGTGCCAGCACAGAGATGAGGAGTTGCAGAACCAGCTGGAGAGGAATGAAGATGGGGATTTCGGGCTCTGTTGGTTCTGTTCTGTGCTCCTCACCTTCAACCCAGAAGGTGATTTTAGTACTACCAGAAGTAAGCAAAGATATAATGAGTTACAAGATCATACCTCAAAAATGTCTTTGCAAGTGGCATTTCGGTTCATGTTCATGTCCAAACTGCTTGGTAAAAACTACTGGAAATAAGGAAGGCAATTTCTGTTTTTAATGTAGATTCTGCATTAGCTGATTTAATGTGTTTAATGTATTAACTGATTAACTGATTTAACAGTGCTGCACAAAGGTGTCATCTTTGCCTCCAGAGAATTTCAGTGGGTCTGGTCTTACAACTGAGCTTTGAACAAGCATTAGTTCTGACTAAGAGTCAGGTTACTTAGAGTTGATTAAGAATGGATCCGTGTTAGAAATACTATTGGATTATGGATGATTATGTATAAATATACCACGTAATTAAAAGAAAGTCCATCTCTATTGATGGGTTACACCACTAAAGCTTTCATAGGAGAAATGAGATGCTGGAGTTCTAAATTAAGGAAATTGTATAAGGGGGAGATTTGCAGACAAGAATGTGAGAAAGCAGAAAAGGAAATATTTTTTGAAGGGAATGGCTGTTTTTTTTATTTCCCATAAATGGGCTATTAGCTTTGTATTGAGTTTCTAGCTGTTTTTTTTCTGAACCTCGAAAAGAAAGAAAGACGTTTATTCTCCTGAACAGCAGTCACAAGAAGGTTTATCTGCTCTGCCTGCTAATGCAGCAACATCAATAAACAGTTCCTGTTTGAACTGCTGTGTCATTAGGAAAATGGGAGAAGAACAAAGTGCAAATTAGCAGAAAGGAGTTTGAGAGAAGGAAAGAGATCGGAAAACAAAATCTGCAGTCGATTAAAAGCTTTGTATTTAAAGAAATCAATTGGCAGAACATCGCTTGGCCACAAGGACAGTGCAGCCTGTCCATCACTCACTGGTTCTGTGGAAACAACATGAAATGTTGGATCTGGACAGCAAGGGGAGACTGCTGCAGGAGAGAAACAGCAGCCAGGCGAACACACAACTTACCCCAACTGCCAGGAGGACTCACTGAATAATTAATAGAGAATTAAACACTTTGATTACGCATGGGCACTGCATGTTATTATGAAGTTGATTAGCTTTTGCTCCGTGGAGGGTGGCTTGGCTCCATAAATGGTATGATTAATTTATTTGTTTGTTTTCTGGTCCCTCAGAGCTGTGCCACAAAGTGGCAGGTCAATGGCACATGCCCAGCACGTGTTAGAACAATGGTGTTATCTCATGATTAGAGAATCACACAGTTCAGGGGAGGTCATACTACTGATATTCCTGGGACACCATTTCACATGGAGAGCCCTTACTTCAGAATCTTGTTATGCAATAAAATGTTGTAGACATTAACTAAAAACAGGTTCAATTTTTTCTTCATTTTTTTTCACCCTCAACAGAAGAAAGGTCATATGGCAACTCATCCAAAGCCTGCTGATATAACTGGAAAGATGCCTAATATTTTCTGAGTGATTTAAATGGGAATTTTTATTTCTTTTCCATATGCAGATTTATGATTTTGTGTGTTTGAGTCTCCTGTGGTGAATCAGGACAGCAAATTTCACAGATCTCAGAAACAGCAAAACTATTGGGCACCTTGTGCTGTGTGTTGGATAGAGCATTTTCAGCATGTATGTCCAGCCTGGATTTCAGTTGTTGTATATATGTTTTACTTTTTTCTTAATAACCAAAACCTAATAAATGGTATTTTAAATCTAACCGCCCTGGGGACTCAAGTTACTAAGTTTTTATTAGTCAGACCTAGAATTTTTGCCTTTAACACTGGTTTCAACAGCTGTACACCACTTTGGTTTGTCTGTGGCCAACATGCAGTAAGTTTGGCAGGCGTTCATCCCTGTATGAGAAGCCTGGTGTACTTCTGCACTGAAATAATCCTGATAACTGAGCCAGCCTTCGTAAATACTCCAGAGGTGGATTCAGAATGTGATGTGGAACCAAGCTGCCTCCATGACTTGAGGCATGGACAGAAAAACAAGATCCCAGGCTGGGCTCTGTCCACATCGCTCCTGGAGCAGCCCTGGGCTCTAGCACCTGCAGCTTCCTTTGCAGATGAGCTGAATAACCTCAGACCAGATGAAACCAAGCCCTGCTCATGATCAGCTCCTGCAGCTGATTTTAAGCTTGATGGTAGAAATGGCCAATTTTGACCACACCACGCTGTCTTTTTCAGGGCTCCCACTGGGATGAGAGCTGGCCCAGGTGCTGCTCCCCAGAACACTGCTCACATGGGGAGCTCTGGGGCTGAAGCAAGAGACCGAGCTGCTGTCAGTTCCACTAAGTGTCCCTTATGCAAGAGTTTTCAGATCACTGCAGAGCTTATTTGAGGAGAACAATGCACCTGCATAAGACAAGGGGAAATATTGCCCAAGTGTCACATCTTACAGCATAAACCCGACCCGACTGCTCCAGCCTGATCAGTAAGGTGTTTGTTTGGCTTTTATTTTTACATATTATGTGTCTTGTACTCCCCACAGGCTAATGAAGTATGCCAAAAACATGCGTCTCTGTACACCTCTCAGCTCTAAATAAAGAATCAAAAATGAACAGGTAACCCTTGTGCTTTCACAGGCTGATAGTTTGTGCAACCTTTTATTCAACCACCAAATATTTATTTAAAGGGACATTGAATCTTTAGCAGCATCGCCTTCAATATCCAATTATTTTGCTGCTATCCACGATGTCCTACACTATTATTCTGAGTGAGTTTAGCTTCCAACAGAACACACTCCCTCCATGCAAATTCACTTTCCAAGCAGCCAGCTGGGAGCTGCGCTTCCTTCAAAGTTCATTTTCACTTGGTGAATTGGATGCAGTGCAAATTTAGGCTAGTTTGTAACAGGCTGCCTTCTGCAACAGTGTCAGCAACTTCACAAGAGATCTCTGTAACCTTTCTGCGCTGTGCCTCGACATATGTGCTATAGGGAGCTTATATCCCAGCCGGGGAAGTAGTGAATGCCCAGAGCCAGGCACTCAGAGAATTAAGGCACATGTACTCCCTCTCCTCATTCCCTGTCAGGCTGTGACAGACAGCCTTTCCCCCAAATGAATTGCTGGGTAATATGACAGGATGGTAAATTTATGAGCTGTTTTCAGTGTTTAAGAAAATAACTCTCGCAGTTATGGAAATCTGCTGTCTGTTATCAGAGGGGTTCTAGCTAGGGAATAATCTGAGCTGTGTCCACTTGCTCTGCCCCTGCCTTCACTGGAACTTGCAGGGTAGCTGAGCACTTCAATTGCTCTCAAATCACTGCATGACAAGTGTTGTTCCTGTCCTAATACTCTGAGCACACAGGTGAAATTTAAACCACTGATGTGCTTTCCTGTGCAGGAAGAGAGGTTCCGGGACACTATCTCAAAGGAAAAGTCACTGAGGATGTACTGTTATTTTATCAATAATTATTTTTATTTTTTCTGACCTGTAACTAATCCTTTTTAAACTTAAAGATGTATTAAACCACAGCAGAAAGAAGAAAAATAATCTAATGTTTTGTTTCCTTTCCTTTAAGGAATTCGTCTTCATCATAATCCAGGTATTTTTAGAACCCCATGTAAATACCATTACAGCTGTATCATTCCTGTGTACGCTTATTTGTACACCCACGTATATACACACAACTAGTCAGCTTCTCTTTCTTTTCTAATCTATTTTTCTCTAATGCTAATTTAATCCTGTCCTCTGCATGTTAATTATTAAGTTAAGATTTCCTAAACAGTGTGCCTGATTTTTAATTATGCAATATTAAGTTAATAGAGAATAATTCAGATTCCTACACTGATGCTTTCCAAGGATGTTGTTATTTCACTCTTGTCCTGCCTAGGAAGGCAGTGTTTCATCCTCAAAACAAACATCCAGCATATCCCACTCCATCTACCTCTTTGTTTCTCTCTTACTTTTCTTTTGTTTGCAAAAACAACACAGTTCTTTCTTTTAAGGATGTATGAATCTGTACCTCCTATGACAAGTCTTTGGAAGGAGGCTGAACTATAAAGCTGGGTATTGCAGGGAATAAGAAACATTTGTATATATTGACTAACACAGATTCCTTGTAAAAATCCAATCTAAAATTGTTGACACAATTCTTTTTTCACAAACAGAGCTGATTTCTATCCCCTTTCCCCTAGCTAAATTTAGGATAAATTGTTTCAGAATGGCAATATTGATTTATTTTGCTTACCTGGTTCCCCATGTCCAGAAATAAAATATTCCAAGAACACAATCAGCATGATGCCTTTATGCTGCATGGCTGTCAGTAAAATATTTGTCCTCAGTGAAGCAAAAAAGACCTGCAGTAATCTACAGGTTTGGTGCTTGCATGGCTTTTCTGTGTTTTCTTTCTTTCTGCTCACCTTCCTCTCAGTGTAGGGGTCAAGGCTGCTGTCTCATTCTTCTCGCTCTCGTTTGGGTCCAGAGGTGGTTTGGTTTTTTTTTCAGGGCTCAGATGCCTTCTGGGTGTCACCCATACATTGCTTCCAATAAATAAATAAATAACGAGGGGTTTCTGTGCCTTTACCCCTCTCCATGCAGCGGGCAGGGCACGTTCACATCTCTGACGCAGCCCCTCGGATGCACCATCGGGGGCTGCTGCGAGGCGGGGAGCTCTGCTCGCTCCGCTCCTTGGCGCTTGTTCGGATGCTATTTCGAAACTTTCATTTCTGCCTCTTGCTTTTGGT
The DNA here is from genome assembly GCA_036630365.1 of Acanthiza pusilla. NCBI lineage: Eukaryota > Metazoa > Chordata > Aves > Passeriformes > Acanthizidae > Acanthiza > Acanthiza pusilla. The sequence continues at coordinate 10,170,562 of JAXCHO010000001.1, forward strand.
GGATCCTGGGCTCGGCTGTGCCCGGGCTCGCCTGGCAGCCCTGCCTAGCCCGTGGCACCTCCCGCAGCCTCCTGCTCGCCGGGCTGGCCAGGGGGTCCGGGCAGCCTGAGCCCCGCTTTGTTAGGAGGTGCCCCCGGTACCTTCTCTCCCTTTGCTCCCTGCAGCCTGGGGTCATAAGCAGAACAGAGCTGGCTTTGGTCCCTGAGAGATGATGAGAAGCAAGTGCTTTCTTGGCTCTTCTCTCTTTCTATTTTGGTTTGTTTTATTTTATTTTATTTCCCTCCTCCCTCCGCTGTCACGGAAGCCGCTTCTCCCCCACCTCCAAGGGATTTGCTTCACACAGCGAGCGCCAGGGGAGTGGAAAACAAACCCAGCGCCAGCTCGCCGGGGCCGGTGCCCGGGCAGTCCCCGCTCTGTGCCGCTGGACCGGCTGCTGCTGCCGCACGGGGCTGCGGCTCCGGCAGGGACTGCTCTCCCCTGGAGGGATGGAGGGACAGTGCCCAGCGCCCAGACAGAGCGGGGACAGGGACACGGGGCTGCAAATCCTGCCTCACTGTTGCTCCAGCAGGGCTCAGGGCGGGGGGGTCCTGCCCTCCCGAGGGCGGCTTAGTTATCTGCAAGTTTTGTCTCTGCTCCCTTCAGCCTCCAGCACATCTCTCCGTCCTAACCGGGCAATTCTCCTCCCTTCTCCTCCTCTCTGGTCCTGTCTGGCTGCAAAGGGGATTATTAAAACATGTGATCTTTTTTCCTGGGCTTTATATGTGCCTTTTTTTTTTTTTTCCCCCCTGCCTTTATTTATTTAATATTTTTCAATGTCGGTTCCGCACCTCCTCTCGGCTGGGCTGGTCCTGGCAGGGCTCAGCCGCGGGCGTTGTTCCCCAGCCGCATCCTCTCCTCCCGCAGCCGGGCTGGGTGTGCTGCGTGTGTCCCTGCGCGTGCCCGTGTGTCCCTGCGCGTGTCCGTGTGTCTCTGCGCGTGTCCATGTGTCCCTGCGCGTGCCCGTGTGTCCGTGCGCGTGCCCGTGTGTCCCTGCGCGTGTCCGTGTGTCCCTGCGCGTGCCCGTGTGTCCCTGCGCGTGTCCGTGTGTCTCTGCGCGTGCCCGTGTGTCCCTGCTCGTGCCCGTGTGTCCCTGCTCGTGCCCGTGTGTCCCTGCGCGTGTCCGTGTGTCCCTGCGCGTGCCCGTGTGTTCGTGCGCGTGTCCGTGTGTCCGTGCGCGTGTCCGTGCGCGCAGCGGGGGCGCGCCCGCGGCCGCGTGTCCCTGCAGCACCCTCTGCCAGCCCTGGCGGCAATGACAGCCGCCCCGGCACCCCCGGACACCCCGCGCTGCCCCAGGCTCGCTCGGGGACAGCGGCCACATGCCCCGGTGGCACCGCACGGCCACGGGCAGGAGCTGGGACAAGGCGGGCGGCGAGGGGACTGGGGGTGCCCGGAGCTGCGCTGGCAGAATCCCTGACCCAGGCTCGGTGACTCCAACACAAACCGCGGGACACAGAGAGACTCCAGCAATCAGGGGGTGAAAGTGTCCAGCCCTAGGAAAAAAACTAATTCAGAGTGTGAGTCCTCACACTTTCATTCTCTTTTGCTTCAGGTCTCTGACCAGTACAACGCCCTTAACTTCTGCCTGATGTCACAGGTCTGATGGGAGTCCAAATGCACACAAGGTTATTCTTGTGCCCCTGTGTGTGCAGGATCAGACCTTAAAGGGGTTTGAAGACTGTAGGTCATACAAAGAAGAATAAGGGAAGATTTATTTCCCTTTGGGGTGGAAATGTTTATGTAAGGGAGGGTTATCTAGCTAGGTTTTGGGGTAGAGTTTTCTGACTTTAGCCTTCCTTTTAAAAAAAAATGTTTTTAATACGAAAACTCAATAGAAACTTTAAAATATAGAGGTTTTTCTGTCACCTTTTTGCCTTTGCCTTTTGTTTGAAAGCAGCTAAAATACTGTATAACTACAAAACAAAATTCTCCTGCTCTAAATGACATTATCCTTCAGAGGGTATGAGTCTGCTGTGTGCTCAGCTCCCCTGGGATGCTCTGAGTTCTTTCAACTTGAGCATCTTCACTGGGAGCTGGGGATGTGCAGGATGTCCTAGAGCTAAAGCAGATCTGACATTAATGAGAGGCTGTCATTTAATAATTGTGCTTTGTTGTCACTGCTTGTTGATTGCTGCCTCTGTAGAGAAATGCTGTATTTTTGCATTCACAGATTTTAGGCTCCTTTCTAACTGAAATGCTTTGCCCAGTTAATTTTACCAGGCTTAAAATGTGGCACTTGTAGTTCAATGTAATAAATGTTCAAGAAGCTTCTGTATGATTTAAACAACACGCCAGAATGGAGTGCAAAGTTCACATTACCCTGTTAACTGGAAAATCAAAGCTGAGTACATTCATTTACCTGTGGTGCCTGGATGGCAGGAACACAAGACTTTCTAGTTGTTGACTGTAGGGTATAAAAGTGACATGGAACTGAAAGCCTTTATTATTCCTCCTGATCATTGCCTGTCTTGAGAAATCCACTACCAGTGCTAATGAGTACATTTCCAGTTCAAGGCTATGAAAATCCATTCATGCCTGTGAGCTGAGAGCAGCGAACACCTAAGGGGGAAATTTTGCTGTTATGATGACCACTGCTGTTATCTGGAAGATGAAATGATGAGATCCGAGGAGCTGCCCATGCCAAGGGGTGTCAAACATAGAGCGCCTGTCTTTACTGAGCAGTGCGTGTGATCACGGATGTGAATAATTCTCAACTTTTGTTAGTTCCTAAGCTATAGTAACATAAATGTACAATTCTTGAGGCCTCTCTCGGTGTTCCTGCTCCAGACCATGACTCTCACTCAGACATTGGGGGAATCAGGTGGCTTGGAAAGTGACTGCATTTTCCCAGTGGCTTAGCACAGCACTGGTTGACAAAGCACCCAGAGAATAAACGGCTGAACTGTGAATCATTCATTTTGGGGGAGGAGGGAAGAGCCAATGGCATGGCACAGAGCGAGGAGGTGTGTCACCTGTGCCACCTGCCCTCTCAGCCTGACAGCCCTGGTTGCAAAGGCCAGAGGACAGTCTGTCCCCTTGGAGATCGCCCTGGAGTGGTGGTGCATTTGAGTCGTGCAGCATCTTGCTCAGCTGCACCCTTCCTTGTGCCTCCTGTTCCTCGTACCTCTCTGCTCTGCCTCGCCTGTCCTCCTCCTATTTCCTCAGCAGCTATGACCACCCTGAAGGAAATCTGTCGTGGCCTTCCTCTAAACCCTCTGCCTGAAAACAAAGGTCGGAGAAAAGGGATACCCCACGCACCCGTGAGAACCCCCAATCTCACTGCTCAGGAGAAAAAGGTAACACGGCGTTTCACAGGGTCTCGTTTCTCTTCCTTTTAGATAAAGGCGGCTTGGGGCAGCAAACCTGATTGCCTCAAATGATTTTCTGAGTGCGAAACTAATTTTGTGTCAAGTGTATTTCCTTGGTGTTATAATTCACTGTGTAATGCGACAAAGGACTGGAAACTCTTCTGCTCGCTGCCTTTCTTCCTCCTTCAGAATAATCAGGTTGATATGAGGGAGATTTGCTGTACATGACTTTAGTGGCTAAACAAGAGGCATTAGAGTCCAATGCTGTCAATCCAGCACTGTTCCTTGGAGGTGAATTTCAGAATGCTGTTGCAAAATCACTGCATGTGTATGGGAGTCAAAACTAACCCTTCCAATACAATAAATATCAAAGGTGATGAATCAGCATCATGGTAGCAGCTACACATCTGTATATTTGCATAAAAAATCCGAACATGATTTATTTTAGCCAGAAGTCTGGGCATCCTGCAATTTAGGTGAGTTTGTAGGGAGTTAAGTTAATTATTTGTCTTTAGTTGCGTAATTATTTTCCTGCCTCTTTTTGTTTAAATTGTCTTCGTACACACTAATGCAATTGTTGCATTATTTCATGTTGAAGACTTTAAAAGAATCAGCAGCAGAAAATAATGGTCCATGGGTGGAGATCCTTAGGAATTTGTGTGGGAGAGGATAAGGTGGGTTCCTTAGTTTGGAAGTCTATGCTTCATCACATGTAACATCACTCACACTGTGACACTCTGCTCAGAGCACAGAAGTTCTTCCCCAATAACAACTTGCACACAACTTCCTTGCCTTCGTGGGAGTTCCCCACTGGCATCAGCAGTCAAATTCTTTCAAAGTCCACTTCCACAAACAGAGGAGAGCCTATTCAAAGGGAGAAAGAGGAACAGCTGTGAGATATCCAAAGAAGATTTACTTCAGTGTCAAGAGCGTTCGTGGCTGAAGCATCCTGTCTGTGCCTGGGACAGCTCAGACACGTGGAAATATGGCTTCTCAGTGTGCAGAAGAGGGCTGTGGTGATGGCTGTGAGGATAAAGCAGCGGGGAGTGAGCTTCACTGCACATCAGAACATTGCCAGTTATCCCTGTTTGATTATTCACCCTAAATCACTTTTCCCCAGAAGTCTGATACGGCAGGAAGGAGCCCATGCTGCAGGAGAGGAAATGGTATCTCTCAAAAGGATGCCAGACCTTGCTCTCTAACCTGGGCAGAGGAAGGCAATGACAAAGTCCTCACTCCCTATATAGAAAATGGAATACTTTCCTGCCTCCTTTAAGTTTTGGAGCAGTAGACTGATTTTCCACCCTCAGTTGACTGTATAACATCCATCTCTCATCTCTCCATTTTACCTACTACATGTGACAAGAGGTCAGGCTAGTTGGATATTTCATTAGACTGCTAGAGATTTTAAAGCTTCCTTTATGATTTATTTTATGGTTAATCCTCCACCTTAAACTCTTAACAGAATTAGTAGCTCAGCTGGTATTTGTTTCATATCTGAAAGGTCAAATCGCTTTGTTAAGAGGTGCTCCATGCTTCAAAAAGCATGTAGACAGAAAGGTTGTCTGCCTACAACGTTTTTTTAAGCCTTGAGACAGGCTTCCAGATTTTGTTCGAAGTGTAGTGCTGAGCATATTATGAGACTTGTCTTTACGTATGACTTTGTGTTCACTTTATAATTGAAATATTCAGAGGAAGATTTGACAGCAGTGAAGTTAATAATGCTCTGCTGATTTCCTCTGGATTTGTCCCTCTCTTCATATGCCTTCATTCCAGTTTTAGTTCTTGTTAAAATAATAAGCCTTACCAATGCCAATATTTTATTTTCTTGGGCCTCCTCTTGTGGTTATAATAGAAATCCTGTAAGTGAGATTTAGAAAGAACTGTGTGTTTTGGGGCTTGCTGAAAAAGTATCTAATTCTTCCTATCATACCAAATTTAATCTTCCTGGATAAATTGAGCCATATCTCAGAACTGATTCTGATTATATGTTTCCTGAGTTCTCTTCCTTCAGCATTCTTTGCCTGGGGCCTGAAACAGCCACATCCTCTCTCTTTCCCTCCCTCTCAGCTCAGGAAACCCTAGCTTTCTGTTTCTCAGCATCTGCATCTTAATGTATATATGCTACAAAGAAACGACACTTAACATCTCTGTGTGGTGTGTGCTTTGCAGAGCAAGGATGTTGCATGCTCTGTACTCACTGACATTCCAAATAAGCTGGAGCAGCCTGGGAAGAATGGGCTCTTCTCAGAAAGAATCAGAAGGGTGACATATTAGCTCCTGTTTTGGGGTATCTGGATGGCAAAGAACTTGGTTAAACTTTCACGTTTATGGCAATGGCCAGTCAGAAATCTCTGTATTTACTTCCCAGCTGACCTGATTGAAACTGGGACCTCTCAGGCAGAGTAAAAAATGACACAATCTTGCTTTCTGCTTAGAGAATAGTGCCACCAAAGATCCTGGGTCTGGATATTATCAGGCAGAAGATGAGACATGGAAGGGAAGTACCATCCCCAGTGGGAAAAGGGCAGAAATAAGAATGAAATTGTAGATTAAGCCAGTCACTTCCTGTCCCTGTGCTTCCCTCTCCCTCAGTAAAAGGGAGACTGCCAACCTGAGCGTCTGAGTGTCTCAAGGGTCTTAAACTGGAAAGCCTGATGATCCATTTTAGAAAATGGAAATGAATGGCATTCCTTCTGAAGAGGCTTCCTTCTGGCTCTCCAACAAATGCCAATTAAGAAACAGGCTGGTTTACTTGATTTCTCAAGAGAATCCCCCAGCAAAGAAATTTACAGCTGATTGATTGGAGTGGGATTTCATGGGCTCGTTTCACTATATTTTGTTGGCATTGAGAGTCTAAATCTTGATTAAACAGCAGCAGAATCATGTTATAATATATAAATTCTGGGGAGTATAAAAAAAGACACCCTAATAGTGATTAGAACTTAACTGCAAGAACCAAATGTTAGATCCAGCTGGCAGATTTAAGAGGAAGACTTTGCATTTGCTTACATTGCACTGAGTTGAGTCAAATCAGTAACTCAGCAAATTCAGAGCAGATTTTTTTATAACAGCCTAACAGGCTCAGGATTAGACCTGCAAATAATATTTTTAAGACACCAGTGAACTCCAGACCTGCTTTTTCAGAGGTGCTGGGCATGTTCAGCTTAAGCTTCTGTCAGTGGAAGTTATGAAAAGGAAGAACACCTAAATATCAAATGCACAGAAATATTCAGAGTGCAATGTGTCAGAGGTAAATCAATCCTTCCAAAAGGCTAGGATAATGTTTTTTATGGTTTTAATGAAATGTATTCTCTTCCCACAAAAGCATAATGCTCAGCCTATTTGAATTTTCTCCTTGAGCGTCTCTCTTAGGTTATTCGGTTTATGACTCAATAATGAATATATAAAATTTTTCCTGATGCACATGACCACTACTCTTTCATAAAGCAGTCAGGCTTCATCTAAGCAATTTTGAGCACCCCAGCTCTTTTATTGAGAGACTGTTGCACAATCTCTTACATTTAAATTCTTCTAATTTTAAGACTACTTTTTTACAGGTTATTTCCAGCTATTTATTCCTTTTCCAGCATTTCCCTGAAGTTTCTCCTTACTTTGACATTTTCTTGCAGATAATATCACCTTTATTCAGGCAAGCGAAACAAGCCGTGGTCCTAAACCTCTTTTATAAAATTTCTATTGTCTGTGCCCTCCCCACATTTCATGGAACATTCAAGTTCATGTTTCATTAATGTTTGCATCATCAAAATTCAGGCTTCTGCTAACGTGTGACATTAATAGGATAGAGGCTTAGTCTAAGTGAATTTATTTCAAAATCCAACCAGATTTTTCTTGCTTGAATTTTATGCTGAAGAAAAATACTTGCCTATCAGTTTAATTTTAATACATGCAAAAGACTGATCAAAGACTTTGGGTGATTCTTTCCACACTGGAAGCAAAAGATGCAGTTCTCATAGGCAGTCAAAATACCAATGTTTGCCTCTTGGTTTTGTTGGTTTTAGGGGTTCAGTTGATTTCATTTTTGCTTTAGAAGTGACTTTTATCTAGAACCCATTGTGATGGCTGCTCACCTCTGAGACTGACTTTGGAAATCCCCGTGTATTTTGTCATTGTGTGGATATAGCTGGGATTTTTGTGTTTATTAATAACATGCCCTTGAAAAATGGCTGCTTATCTAACTGTGGAAGAATGAAGGGGTGTTAGAAGATGGAATTTGCATTTTCTCATCTGGTAAATAGATTTTCCCTCTTGTCATTTTCCGTGTGGAGCGGCAAATTTAATTTGTAGGATTTTACCATTCTGATCCCCAGGTGGTGTAGATCAGCACAGCTTCCCTGATCTTGCAGCTGTATGCCTGCTCAGGAGCAAGTGTGCCAACAGAAACATCTCTCAGTAATGAGGCATTTTAGATTTAGGGATATTGTTCCTTCAGGATGCTCAGATGAAGGGGCTGGAGAGCTCCAACCATCAGAGCCTGACCATGGCCAGGCTGAATGAGGAGTTTGGATGCCGAGCTGAGGGCTTTGTGGAGCTTTTTGGCACTGCTTACAGGAGGATGGGGATGATGTGTAGACTGGAAGGTTCTAGGTGCCCTTGCTCTGGATATCTGCCCTACAGCCCACCCTTCACCCCCTCCAGGAGGCACTTCCAGAGCCCAAGGGACAAGGGCAGGTGTCACAAGCTCTCCACTCAGCCCTCTCAAAAGCTGAGCTATCCGATGCGGAAACCTGCTTGATCCCTTTCTGTCCTTTCCACAGCCATTAAAAGCAGCCTAATGAAGATGTGAAATTCCATATGATTTGTGAATCTTTTCAACTAAAAGTCCTTTGGATGGTGTTGCCATTTGCCAGGGAACTTTCAAGATCTTTGCATGAAACTGGCTACTTGAAGATGACAGAACCTTTGTTCTCATTATGGTTTTAATCAAATGAAACACAGAATGCAGACATGACTTAACAGGCTGTTACTAAAGATAGTGATTTATTTTTGGATTCTTTCATCCAAAAAGACATATTGTACTTTGCAAACCATGGCTAATGTCTTTGAAGGCAATAGGGAGTGAAAGCCACGTAGAATCATCTGCAGAATTTAGCTGAGTGCCTGGTAATCACTTCAGCTAATTTGGAAGTGATACATGTAGCATCAATAAAATAATGTAACCCAACACCCTCTGCAATACATTAGGACGCTAAATGGGGTGAATCTTCAATAAAACTTAGCCCAAGAACATCTTCATGTGGGAGTATGTCACATAACTCTGGGTAGGACCCCCTTTGGAATGGAAAGTACAGTAGGATCTTCAGTGTCTGGGAGCTTAGGGACTCAGTTTTAAGGACTTCTGAACAGTTTTAAGGACTTCTGTTTCCTTGGTAGTTCAGTGCCCCCAGCACTGTGAAGGAAGATTTGTCTGTGTCTGATATTGATCAGGTTGAGCACTGCTTACCAAATCTCCAAGGTCTCTCCAAACAGATTGGGGAAGCAGGTGGGAAGCGACCGAACCTACAAGGAAAGACGCAGGTAGAAACACTTCAACAGGAAGCAGGAATGATGCTCCCCTGGTGTGAGCTTGGCCTCTTGAATTGCATTGTCCTTGTAATAGCTCAGGCAGGCTTCCAGCTGAGCCTGGTTAAAGTTCAGGGCCACACACTTACCTCCCTTTCTCTTGCACTTGGTTTTTTCTCTCTTGTTTATTTTTTGTTTGTTTTTTTGGCAGCTGGCTCTGCGCAATGCCTTGCGTTATTTCCCACCTGAAATCCAGAAGAAGCTGGCGCCGGAATTTGCCGAAGAGCTCAGGCTGTATGGCCACATCTACATGTACAGATTCTGCCCAGACATTGAGATGAGGTAAGGACTGGATGGTTCCCATTGTGTTTGGCTGCCGTTTGCTTGCCAGCTTTCACCTGTGGAATTGACCTTTAGACAGGGGCATTGCTGCGTCCTGATTCACCTCTTGTAGAAGTTTCCATAGCATATAAATGAAGTTCATCATCTGGTAATTTGGGTGTTCATGTATGGCAGTGATTTTGTTTCCAGGGAGAGCTGCTGTGTGTTTTGGGATGCTCCATGGGGCTGGGAGGGAAGGGAAGCAGTGTGCTCCCTTCTGGAGAGGCTGTGCTGAGCCTGGGCTGTGTCACTGCTGGAACACAGGGAAAGGACTGAGCCAGGCTGAGTGCGTGGCAGTGCCAGCTTTGCCACACACAGGGACCCCAAATGCCCTGTCCCATGGCAGGGCTCAGTTTTTAGGGGCCAGTCATTACTCAGAGAACTCCAATGACAACCTTGACAGAGAACTTGCAATAGCTCTGAGCAGCTGCAAGCCAAGTCCCAGCTGAAGCAAGAACTAAGACCAGGTGAGTGGCTGGTTGGGTTACCCATGCTCTCAGAGCAGAGGAAGCTCTCTGGGCTTTAGAAGAAAGGCAGTACATTTTTTCCCTTGGAACCTTTATGTGACCCTGGTGTGTAATGGGCTGTGCCTGTTGGTCTTGGACCATCGCTTCATTCTCGGGCTGCTGGGGCTCATGTTTGTGAAGCAGAACAGTTTTAGTGAGGGCTGCCAGGGGCTAGCTGCTTTTTTTAGACTGATTGATTCCTTTTTGCATCAGCAGGGGCCTGGTTAATGTCCATACAGAAATCTGAATAAAGCAACCAGAAAGCACTCTGATTTCCACAGACATCCATGTTTCTGTGCTGCCCATATTAGCCTGGGGTCAGCTTTTGCAGAATTGGCTAAGGAGAGGACAAGTGGAAGACTGCCTGAAAGATTTTACAGAGCTGGGCTTCGGAGGACCCTTTACTAAACTGCAGATGATGACACCTTCCAAGTAGGCTTGGATGAGACAGTCCAGCAGCTTGTTCCCATCACTGGCATCAGTGATTCTTTGATAGCTTCAAGTATTTTTTTCTTTGTGATCATTTCACTGATCACTTTCTAATAGATTATTGAAGTCTCAGAATGAGAAAATGCCTTTTGATCTCTGTAGCCTGAGAGTATTTGGTTTTTGTGTGTGTGTCCCAGGGACCAGAGTTCCTTTTAACAATCATGTTCCTATGCCAGAGCACTCAGCTGACACCTGAAAGTTGGGTTTCTTATGTTCTGAGCAATATTACGTGAAAGTATCTCCTCTTGATGAATTGGTATCATTCCACAGAAATCCTCTTTTATCAAGTTTGGAAAAGCAGAAACCCCTAATAAAAAAAAGCATTGCTGAAAAGCTCAAAGGCTTTCCCTCCTGGTTTGGCAATAACTACAAGGCATTTGTTTTAGTATCTTGATGTAAAAAGCCAGGATAAAGTGCATATGATCATGGGAGGAGCCCATTTGCTGAATCTGTAGAATATGCATTCCAGATCTTGGCTCATGAGCTGGACAGTGGATGTCCAAAGTTTTTCTTTTTTCTTTTTTTTTTTTGTAGTTGGCACTCTTTAGCCTGACCTTTTCAGTGTAAATTTCCCTGCACAAAGTAAGTGTCCTGCCATTGAGGGTTTATGGTCCAACAAAGGGAAGATCATTTAGAAACAACAGCAAATGATCCCATCCCTCTTCAGGAATTTTCAGCATTGGCAATGGTGGTGTTGCTTACAGAAAAGGAAAACTCTTGATCAGTGGCTCTATTTCCTTCAGGTGTCACACCTCAGAGGCCTCAGCACAGCTGTACTAAAACCTGTGCAAACACAGCAAAGGAACTGTCCCTGCTCTGAACAGCTACAATATAATCCAAGAGTAGAAGTTTTAGAGCAATTTGATACCCAAACAGATGGTGGAGGAGAAGATAACAATGAGAGGATCGCAGCAGGTGGCATTAGGGACATTAGTGCCAGGAAACCTGAGCTGGGATAACTTTGTGAGTGTTTCTCATACCTCACCTCTCAACTCTCTGGATGAAGTGCATCTTAGTAAAAAGGCCCAGATTTCTCCTAACTAGTTCAGTTTTTGAGAGATTTTTTGAGTCTGAAACTCAAGCTAAGTATTTTTTCGTAGATACTATCTTAAATAACAAGGATGGATGAGCCTGAAGGCAACTTCCAGTGATGCTGTTTTCCTTGGCATTGCAGGACTTGGCTGCTTGGCCACTCTGTTACAGAGGCCACTTCCACCACCATCCCCAAAAAATGCAGTTAAAAAACAATGAGAGTTTTTGGCCCCCATATTTATCAATTGTGATTAAACAATTCAGCAAATGATACGCTGGATGCAATTTATAGGTTTTGCTTAGTTCTGATAATAGTAAAAACCTGATTTTCCTGTTAAAATACATATGTAACTTCAGATCTGTACTTTTTTCTTTTTTTACTCTTCACTCCTGAATAAAAGCCTGCGACTCAGACAAGTTGGATATCCCTGGCATGCAGAGATATTCCTGTGGGTGTGTTGTTCTGGTTGCTCTTGTGAGTTGGAGTGTTTCTTCTCAATTTTTGTGCCTACCCTTTCAGAGCATACCCCATAGGGGAATACCCTTGCAGGACCAAATCAGCTGCTGCCATCATGCTGATGATCATGAATAATCTGGATCCCTCTGTGGCCCAGGTAAGCTACACTAAAAGGAATCTTATCTTGCTTCTATAACTTACGTTGAAAAATTAGTGTCTTTGGAAGCTCGTCCCAGCTACTGTTATAGTAACAAACACTTAATTTTGAAAAATAATATTAACTTTTTGTTCTTAACACTTTTAGAGTGTTACTTTCTGATTTCAAGAACATAGAGCGTTTTGATGCAACAAGCTCTAGAAAACATTTATTGCTGCTATGGCAAAAATAGAGATACAGTAAAAGATTTGAGAAAATTGTTTGCCTTAATGTTAAATTGCCTTTTTCAGTTTCCTCAGGAGCTTGTCACTTATGGAGGAAACGGGCAGGTCTTCAGCAACTGGGCACAGGTAGGACATTGCTGTGTTTGCAGCTTGTTTCACAGAGCCATTTTCACCCTCTCCCACGCACATTCTGCTTAGGCAGTTTGGGATAATTCTTGGCAGTCCTTGCCTTAAAATACTCCAAAACATCCTGTTTGGATAGGGGAATGCTCAGTTATGAACTGCATGGATGGAAAGAGCTTTATTTAGTGAGGAGAGCACAGACAGCCCAACAGAAATACTAAACATGTTACCATAAACACACCAGGGTGTGTAGGATGATATAAACACCAGTTCTTTGTCTTTCTCTGATGCATATGTATGTGACTGTGTGTTTTGCAGAGATAATTTTAGAGTCCAAATCTAGGAAACAAAAAAGTGTATCTTCTGTTCATTTGTGGTGCTTTTGCAATGTTTTTCACAAGTAAGGTAATAAAAAAAAGGCTGCGATTTAAGAATGTGCAATTCTTTTTCCAAGAAAATCAGATTAGCTGTTAATATTTGTGCTAGCTGGCTAGTTCATGGTGCACTTTACATTAGCCCATATCTTCTAAGAATAATGGCAGGTGGGTAAAAGCCTCTAAAATCAGAGGATGCTTTAAATTGTGTTTGTATGATCTCTGCTCTCTTATATTAAAATTAAGTCGATAAATACACTGGCTTTAATCTAAGTAGTGCAAAATGCACATGGCAAACATTTTCAAGAGCTGTTTGGAATTAGCAACATAATCAGAATTCTGTTTGCAGGACAGAATCAGCACAGGTGGGAAGCTGCACCCCTGTGGAGGGCAGTGTCACTGCTGAAGGCTGGGAACGTCTTGATTTCTGATTCTGTAGCTGGAATTGGCAAAAGCTGACCTAAGGGGCCAGCTTCTGTCCTAAAGAATCACATACACACCTTGTTGTGGCTTTATCTGAATATTAAAGATATTAATTGCTTATTAAAGAATCCAAGCAAAACTAATGTGTGAATGAATTTCCTAATTAAGGGAGAGGAATGGATTCCTCACTGTGGCATGGGACTGAGTGACCTGGGGTTTCCTCCCAGTTTGGGGTTTCTCATTTGTGGTTGAAAGAAAATTCATGTTTCAGTTTCCTAATGTGCTAAACTTAATCTAGAAGTTAAATGGAAGCCTTAGGCAGATTTTGAGGCAAAACTGTTCCAACTTTTTTTCAAAGAATGGTGCCATGGCAATACTCCCCATTTCTTTATTCTGTGTGTTAATTAATAAATGCCAGTTAAGTTAGCTATGAGCACTATAGCATTTCTGACGTGAGCAGTACCAGCAGTTTATATCATGGCCTTTATTGGCCTGACATTCCCTGGGCAGATGCTGGGCTGCAAGGTGAGGTACAAGTGCTGCCAAAGCCAGAAATACTTTTCTCTCTTGTTCTCATCCAAGCCAGTCCCATGACCTGCAGTTGATTCACAGCAGAATGTTTGTTTTTGTTTACTTAGAGTAGCAATCACATGAATGATTCAGTTAACAAAGAACATTTTATTCTGTTTGTAGCTTGAAAACAGCATTAAAAAAAACCAAAAGTATCATTGCAAAACTCCAAGTGAAAAGGTTCGGTTTGGTTTATATCATCCATGCAGACCTGTGCTTTCTTCTGGATAATTTCAAATGGAAGAACTGTGTCCAGAGCTAATTCCACAGGCCTGCAGACAACAGACCTGGTTTTTAAACTAGAAAAAGCTTTTGCTTCCTCCTTGTTAGTTATGCCTTTCAATGCAAAAAGGTCTGTTTACCTCACAGCTTCTAGTTTTATCAATGTTTCCCCAGACTGCTAAAGAGTTGCGGTTCAGCTGTTCTGTCCTATGACATGAATTTGAGTATTCAACATTTTTCATGAACCAAAATGTAAGAAGCAAGGCAGTAACTTCACTAACCCATACCTATTTAACTGACCTTGCAGCTGGGGGAGTTGGCTGGGTTAGAAGGGACTGGATTCAAATCTGTACCATTTTTAATTCAGATCAAAGCCACAACCATTGGGGCTAAGTGCCCATGCTTATTTGTCACTGATACTGCTGCTTCTTTGATCGGTAATTCTGAGAGGTTTTTCCCCTCAGAATTTTGTTTGTGTCTCTACAGAAATTCTAGTTTCAGGTAATTGTTGAATTCCAGTATTGCAGAGGGAAATTTCTCACAGGTCTAATTGTCACATACTAGAAGTCCTGTGGAGTATAATGGGCTTTGTCATAGACAGTGATGGATTAAAATTAAATTTAAGTAATCTTAAATGGTCAAAGTGTACTTTTTGGCATTAATCAAGAGTAACTATTGAATTATACAGACAGAGCTGAGATATATTTGTATACTCTTGGGTGCATCAAAGATTTTCTTGTGTCCACAATGAGTCGAAGTTTTCTCCTTGAGAAGAAAAGCTATTTAGTTTTAAAGTGCCCATTGTAAAAACAATTTATTTCACTAGAAGATGCTGAATTTCAGGTTAGGATCAACAATAAACATTAGTATTTAATCACTTCTACAGGGAAAATTTTGCAGTTTGGCTTTGGAAGGATTGCCAGAAAAGTGCCAAATCCAAGTGGTTAATCTCAAAATAAAATTCGAATGTCTTTGAAAGTGAAGGCTCTTTGGGGTTTGTACTGGAGAAATTACTCTGGAACTTATTCAGACTTTTGTTAGCTGGTGGTTTATGTTTCCTGGTGAGTGATATCTCTTAAAGAACCTTATTAAAAGCAAGAATGTGTTGAGAGCTCTGTCTGTTATTCCACATGTGAATGCACCTCGTTATTTCCACAGCTGCCTTCATTCTCCAAGGTTAGCAACTTCACAAAAACCCCATAAATGTAAGATGCAAACAAACTCCCTCTTTCCCTTTCTTTTCCCTTCAGTTCTGGCTGGTGATGCACTATTTGTCAGAGATGACAGAAGAGCAAACATTAGTGATGTACAGTGGGCATCCCCTGGGACTCTTCCCCAGCCACCAGCGTGCTCCTCGTTTAATCATTACCAACGGCATGGTCGGTATTAATTAGCACCTTGTTTCCTTTTTTCTCCTATTCTGTTTCATTTTCAAGTGATGGCTGAGTTAAAATGTGATTTATACTATCTGAATTTACAACACATAGGAGAATCTGGGGTCCAAATTCTGCAGCATTTATTCCAGTGCAGCTGTTGTCACCTCAAGTGTGCTGCTCTACAGTGATGGAGGAAACACCATTCTCCTTATTAGAAAACCTCTGTTCTGACTGAGTCTGAGACACTTTCTTGCCCAAAACTGTTCAGCTAGGCTCAGTTTGGAAGATTGAAAAGCCCTTGGTACACAAGCATGATTATTAATCAGAGGTTTAGATATCTGCACTGCTTTGCTTGGAAGACAAGTGAAAATATCCATCGCCAGTCTTTTGAGCCATTCAATATCTGCCTCCCTGCACGTTAGTTTCATGGCTGGGGAACTGCTTTCCTTAAAACTTGCATGGCAGTCACAGTGCCAGGAGGACCAGATATATTTTTTTTCTAATATTAAATACATGAAATAAAACACCTGAATCACTCCTCCTGTTTCTACTGTTTTTCTGTGTGTGTAACCATAGTTAAAGAAACTTAGGCTGTTAAAAAGACCTGCTTAAATCACTAATTTGCTTATGTGGATTTTACTTTGGTTGTTTTCTTAGGTTATTCCCAACTATTCCTCCAGAGATGAATATGAGAAGATGTTTGCTTTGGGTGTGACAATGTAAGAAGATAGCTCACTATTAAAACAGATCAAATACTTGACTAAAATATAATTCAGACATCAAGCAGTTACTGGTTAAAATTTTTAATGCAGATGGATTTCAACTGTGCTGCAAAGCATTAATGCACACTTAAGTGGAATTACTTCAGAGTTTGAGTTATGTTTAGCCACATATATAAGCATGTAATTGAGGTCTGCTAAGAATTAATATTAGGTTTATGTGTGAGGCTTAGCTGAACAATAGCCTAGAGCCTTAATCATAACCCACTTAAAGCACTTGCTAGTTCTAATTTGCAGTGGTTACTTTGCAGTCTATGGAAAACATAAGTTATAAAACATTCTTTCATGCTAAGAGAAACTTTGAAGTGGAAAGTGATAATTTTTAAACTATTTTTTACATACTCTTCTACTGTTGATGAGCACAAGATTATTATTCTTTTGAGTACCATGGAGAGAGTAAATTAAAACAGCCAGAGAGCTGTCCCACTTCTCTGGGAATTTAATAGAAACGTGGTCAGCCATTCTGGGCTAAAAACTTCCAAAGTGACTCTGTGTCTGAGAGGCACAAGGGCCACTGAAAACCAATGACACAAAGATTCCATTGAGGTGAAAAAGAGTGCCCTTTGTCCCAGTCACTGCGCTGAATGCCAAGACAAGTTTACACTCAGGTTTTGATCCATGCATTTTTGAGCTCAATTTAATGAGCTAAGCACTCCTCCAAAAATATCTTGGTGCATTGCTCATGATAAAACTCCAAGTTGAGAATTTGGTAACAGCAGACTTTTTAGCAACAAATTGACGCACAGTGTTTTTTGTTGTGCTGGAAAACACACTTGGGCAAGTACAGGATTCATTCCAGCTGAGCCATGAGTGCCCTCACTGTGTCCCTTGCTGTCCCCAGGTATGGTCAGATGACTGCAGGGAGCTACTGCTACATTGGACCTCAGGGAATAGTCCATGGGACCGTGGTAAGGAACTGGGGAAAGGGCTCTGCCAGTACCTTTTGGGGAGGCTTTCTCCCACAGTGGCTGGTGATGGGAGCAGGTTGGATTGCTGTGAGAGGATCTTCAGGATACTAAAGAAATTCTCATTGCCCACTCCATAAAAAATAATGTCTTTTCACTTAGATATGTCTTATCCGGAACCCGGACTTGAAGGGATTTGCAATCAAAGTCTTATTGTAGCTAAATATGAGCTCAGATTATGTGAAGTATGAATTGACCAAATGTGTTATATAAAAACATGTTCTTGGCTGTTTTCCTTAGCTGTCCTTTGCAGCCACCCTCAAGTCTCTATACCCCAGGAGCAGCATGTTGGGAACCACTGATTATTCATTTCACAGTGAGAGAAATGAGCATAATGAGGACAGATGGTTTCACAACATCATTTTGTAACATATTTCCTTCTCAAACGATTAAAGTGTTTCATGGTGCTGATGACCCCAGAGCTTTGAAGTCTGTTTGCTAAAGGGACAGAAGATGTTTAAATTCAAGGGGCTACAGGGAAAATGGATTTCTGCTGGTGATGGCTGTGTTTGTTGCGTGCAGCTCACGGTGCTCAACGCAGGCCGGCGCTACCTGAAGGCAGAGGACCTGTCCGGGAAGGTGTTTGTCACCTCTGGCCTCGGAGGGATGAGTGGGGCTCAGGCCAAGGCTGCAGTGATCGCTGGCTGCGTGGGGATCATCGCAGAGGTGAGAGCAGTGCTGCTGTCATTGTCTCCTCTCCCTCGTGTGCTGAGTCAGAACCCCTGTTCTGCTGACCTGACAGGTTCCTCAAGTAACCCTGGCAAACCAAACTCAAAAAAGATACTATTTGCTAAGGTTTGTCTGTCCTTTTCATTGCTGAGCATTTTTCACTGCTGTTCCACTCTCTATTCATTCACTCACCAGATCAGACTGTAAAGATATGGACAAATAATTGCTTCACAAATGATGCAGAATGATGCTGTCAGATGAGCCATTCCCAATGCTTGAACTACTCTCATTTCATGTGTGAAAAAGTGTAACTCCCACAGGCAATTCCCATGAGAACTGCATTTTCTTATGCCAAAAACATTCTATGTTAAGAAGACGTTAGTTCTGTTATTTAACTTCGATTAGTCTTTAAATCCTCCAGCACCTTATCAGATGCAATAGGAAGTACCCAATAAAAGTGTTGGCATATTTCACTAATCAAGATTGGTTCTAATGAAGTTGCTTGATGTTGTGATTCCTTGAAGTCAATGGGACTTCTTAAGTTGACTTCTGAGTTTAATCACAAGCACTTATGAGAATCCCAGTTTTAAGGCAATAAAGGTAATTTAAAAGGTAAATTCTGCTGAAATGCTGATGGGGAAGAAGTTCTGTAGTACCATTTTCCCTGTTCCCAAAGCTCTCCCACAGTATATCTTCTTTGCAGAGAGTCTTTCATTCTGACGGAAAATTTCTCTGTTCCAAATACGTTAAAATAGCCTAGTTATTTCTTCCCATAAACAAAGGGAATCTAATAATGATTTGTGATTCAAAGACTGCTAATGCCCATGCAATTGCAACAGTGGATGATAGGATCCACTGAATCCACAGATACCCTTAAGTATGACCTAATGTACAACACAAATATCATCATTTGGGAAAGTATATATGCCTGCATATTGTGAGTGAAATATATTTTTATATAAACAGGTAGCATTAGGTTCCCTCAATACCTAATACCTCAAGACTCTTTTCAGCTTACATTTACCATCGGATTCTGTTCTGGCAACCAGATGGAAGGATGGACTGCACAAACACCGCAGCAGCTTTTAAGAGAGATTGGTTCCCTGCAATTCTGTGAAAGTGGTAGTGACTATCTTTAGTGATCTTGACTACTTAGAAATATTAAACTTTTTATGCATTTCTTTCTTCATTACTGGCTCTTGTTTCAATACACTAGGGTGACATTCTCAGTGGAGCAGATGCAGGACTGACCAAAATGCACTGAGCTCTTCTGAGTGATCTGCCTGTGATGGGCTCTTGTTCCTGCTGCAGAAGAAGGGATTTTTGAGAACTCTGCTCCAGTCAGAGCTGGCTGGAGTGAGAGCTTGGCCTTCTCAGCTAAAGCAATTTATAGACAGTTAGCTGAGCAACCTCTGCTGTGGGCATGCCACGCTGCACTGGAAAGAATAAGAATATCACAATCTGACCTATTTTAGTTAAACTACAAAACACAATGGGTCGGACTGCCCACATGGTGCACACTAAACTTCACTGCTCTGGCTACCTCAGGTCTTTCATGAAAGGCTTGGGCTTCATCAGCTTTACAACAATGGTGCAAAAGTGGTT
Source organism: Acanthiza pusilla (assembly GCA_036630365.1). Lineage (NCBI taxonomy): Eukaryota > Metazoa > Chordata > Aves > Passeriformes > Acanthizidae > Acanthiza > Acanthiza pusilla. The sequence goes on from JAXCHO010000001.1 coordinate 10,189,781, forward strand.
TTGTTAGTATGTGAGTTTTGTGTGAATCTGCGATCTCGTCAGGTACTCCCTGCAGATGAAAGAAATTTATTCCATTTACTATTGAATAAATTATTAATGAATAAATTATCTTTACTGAGGCTTCTGTCATCATGATCTTTCAAACGCTGGAATACAAAGGAAAGATTCCAGTGAATGCCATTCACAGCCATCCTTTGTCCTTTTCATCTCTAAGGCTGCAGATGATTTGGTTCAGGAGACTGAACTTCGCCTGGTTTTTATCTCCTGTGAGATGATCCTTGTCGGAAATGAGTCTCAGGAGCACATGTGGATAGCTATATATATGTACATATTATTTATTTAAGGAACTATTTATGCAAATGACATTGAATTGTGCAAGAGAGATCATTTTGTCAGCCAGGGCTTCCGAAGCTCCGACAGAAGGGATTAATGGTGCAAGTCTTTTACCTCTCCTGTTTGACAGCAAGCTGATCGTAATTTTATGAAATAATTTTGTGGAGGGTCAGATATCTCCTCTGAGCTGCACTGAGCTCTCTGGGGTTACGGTGGAGGAAACATTAGCTCATCATCTTTATGCAATTTTTTAAACTACTGAGATGCTAGTTTGAAAATGAGCATATTTTTGAAAGTGTGGTTCAAAGCAAGATAGTTTTCTTGAGTATGCCAGCAAGTCTGTGAAAGACTAAGAGTGTCAGAGGGAGTAAAATATGTAGGATGTGGCAACATTTAAATTAATCTGATCTGTATTATGTGGGGATTTCAATGAACCCAATTCCTGTAATTCATACAGACCACTTAATATTTTTCCTCCTTTGCTGATTTAAATATCTCAAAAGCTGTCCCCCATGGCACCTGACTTTTATTGAATAATTCCATTGGCAGTGACACTGTTATTATCATAATCTGGGGTTTTGGAAGGATACTCTTTATTATTGATGTGGAAAATGATGGATGGTTTCTCATGCTAAGAATAATTAGGAAAGAAAAGGTTTCCTGGTGTTCAAGCAACTCCTGAATACAGAACTTATTTAATTTACATATAAATACTTTCTTAATGAGAAAGAATGAAAATGATGGGGAAAGATTACAGAGAAGTAAAAAAATTTAATGAAATACTAGAAGATACTCAAGTTATGTTCTCATGCACACACATCACTGTGGGGGGTTTAAATCTGTTGCTACCACAGAATATTGGTTTAAATTAATTTTGCCACTTGCCTTATGCCACTGATAGCTCATTATAAATGTATTAATGATGTGCAAGCTTGTACATTGGACCATTAATGTGGAATCTGTGCCAAAGCCTCCATGGTTTGTCCATCCATTTATATTTTTATCCAGCTGTCTCTGAGGCACGTACACACTGGCACACACAGAAGCTGAGCCCAGAAAAGGGTACAGATTTGGGATTGAGCTTGTTTGCAACTTCAAAGTTCAAGCAAGAGGGAATTAAAGACATAGTTTGGTTTTGCTCTGTGCTATTTTTCAGTGGCATTAGGCAGCTGGGAGAGGAAAATGCTTTCCTCTTTTCTTTCCATATTTGGTTGAGATTTTCAACCAGCAGTCCAAGAACAAAAGTGAGGGTTAATTTTATTCAGCAAACCATAGCTTCATCTTGAGCAGCCTGGCAGAAATGTCTCTCTGGGCTGATCAAAGAAAATATTTCCTTAATTATTAAAGTATATTCTTTGCACAAAAAATAGATTTGAAAAATACATTGGAAACAGTTTTCCTTCTTAGGATACTCATGAAAAGAAACAATAAGAATACTTAAGATTTGCAGAGAAGTATTACTTCTTGTACAATTTTAATGATAAATTTTGATTTATAAAATGTTTTGGGAAGTGATGTATCAAAAAGCCTATATTCTGTCTCGAGCCTGGAGTAAAAGAGAACAGAAAGTGTAGAAAACAGAGGTGAAAAGTATTTGAACAATAGTTATATATATATTTTATCTATATTATATATAACTCAAGGTAGTAGGGCTATTCCTTTTACCTATTTGCTACCTTTTCCTGCAGGGTAATTGAAAGAATAAAGGTAAAAATGACTGCATGGGGGAAACAGGAGCTTTAAGTTCTCTGCTATTCCTCTTAGGTTGATGAAGCAGCTCTTCTGAAACGTCACAAGCAGGGCTGGCTGATGGAAATCTCTAAGAACCTGGACCATTGCATTGCTCGCCTGAGGTACGACTTGAGACATAAATCAGTGAATTTATCTCTGCTTCCTAACCCTCACTTCACGTCTTTCTGCACTGTGCCATTGTAGTCTGCATCCAGGAGGGGTTGAGGGACACCTCTTCTTATTCCAAGTCTGCCTTGGAAGGTGAATCCAGCGTCCCAAGCTGCAGTAGTATTTATTAGTGACTACTAATGCTTAAATTCATTTGTATATGCTAAACGTGTCTTCATTTAGTTTCATGAATATGCATAGAGCAATTACAACTAATGTTACTCTTGCAGCATCACTCAAGCTTTGTGGAATCAGTGATTAACAATTATGTAAATGTTGAAAGATCTGCTTCCTAGATAAGTGTTGAAAACATATAGATTTTTTTTTTTTTTTGCTGGGTTTGATTCTCTGTGTGATTTGTACATTGCAAGATGGAATGAGGTGATTTTCTTCAACCAATCTTTTTATTCTTTTCTAGAGAAGCAAGAAAGAAGAAAATTGCCCTCAGTTTGGGTTACCACGGGAATGTGGTAGATCTGTGGTGAGTAAGATGCATGGACAATGGGTACATTAATGCTCTGGCTTTTTGGTCAGTCTAGAATTAGCTCCCAAATCGGGAAGAGACATTCAGTCTAGTGCTGAGCACATTACTCTGGATGCTCATGACAAAGTGCTATCAGAAGGGAGCTCTTCACCCGTGCGTTGCATTTGCTGTCCTCCCTAGGGAGAGGTTGGTGCATGAGCTGGACACGACGGGAGAGCTGCTGGTGGACCTGGGCTCTGACCAGACCTCGTGCCACAACCCTTTCAATGGGGGCTACTACCCCGTGCAGCTCGGCTTCGAGGAGGCCAAGCAGCTCCTCTCCTCCAACCCAGGGAAGTTCCGCACACTGGTGCAAGACAGGTAAAGAAATGTCTCGACAATGCATCTCCCTAACCTGTGAGTTTAACTGCTCTGCAAGTGCTGGAGTCATGGATATGATCCACTGTTGTTAAAAAAAGGATAAACTGGGCAGTTTGGGCCAAGGGAGAGGCCAGAACAGTGATACTTAGCTGTTCTAATTTTTTTTTCTCTGCTTACTTTGTGAACTACTTAAACTGTTCTGCAGTTTTGTGCATGCTGGTTTTTGTTACTACCTTTCATCCCCAGAGGCTGCATTGCTTTGCTGAAAAATGTGATACCTCCTTGCTAATTAGTGAAGTTTCCTTAATAATTGTAAATCCCTTCAAGATTTGGCGATAATAGCTATAGAGGCTGAAAGCATCTCAGTTCATGTCCTGTGGGCTTATGTCTGAATTTATCTGGGGTCTTTCCATTCTCTCTCTCCCCCTGCTCCCATGCCTTTAGTGAGTTCATAATTTTATTCTTTTTGATATTTCATCAACCTCAAGAATAACTGTTTCCTTCTTTCTTTCAGTCTGAAGAGGCATGTGGCTGCTATTAACAAACTGGCTGATAAGGGCATGTTTTTCTGGGATTATGGCAATGCTTTTCTCTTGGAAGCTCAACGGGCTGGTGAGTATATCCTGGAGTTGTAGTGGAAGCAAGGACGTGCATCTTCCCAGCTGCCTATATAAAGTAGGATAGGGCTGGCCACTGTAATTCCAACTCTTTAGTGCCTCTTTCTTTCTTGTTCTTTGAGACTCCTGACTCTCCCTGGCTGAGGTACAGCCTCCTTAGGAGCTTTTGTGCAGTCTGATTTTTGCATTTTATAGTTTTTCTTCATCAAGTCACTGACTATTAAAATTCCTTTATAGGTGCTGATGTTACGAAAAAAGGAGCAAATAAAACAGAATTTCGATATCCTTCCTATGTTCAGCACATCATGGGGTACGTTGGGCAGAGCTGGGAAAATGCTCTCAAGCACCTTGTGACTCCCTCTGGTCAGGGGGAGAGTACTACAGAGATGAGTGCAAATTCACAGTAGGAAAATTGATCTCACAGGTGTTATGCCAGAGTTAGTGTAGCCTAAACCATTGTCAAATCAACGCTCTTCACTCCTTTACATGAAGAGCTGCATTTTGTCTTTGCATGAATTTTCCTAACTAGTTCTTCCTTTAGTTCTGCTCAAGAAGAGCAAGGTCACGGCCTCAAACTGTAACTAAAGGCAAAGTGCTAGAAGCTGAGAGCTTGTCTCTCCAGAGCAGTACAGCTCAATTCCAAACCATCCAAGCCTTATATCTGCACTGAAGTTCAAATAGATGGAAACAGGACACTCTTTTGCCCATGTCACCAGATGTGCCTCTTACCCACGCTGCACACGCTGCTTGTAGGAACAGCTGAGCTCAGGAGGTCTGTGCAGGGATTTGTAACTCGTTTTTCCTCTGACTCATGCTTAGCTTGCCTGTGCCATGTGAATAAGAGCCTGAACACAGAGCAAGGCCCCAACCAGATTAGATCTTTTCTTCCGGCCCTCAAGTGAAGCGTGTCTCACTATTGTATGTAAACAATGTGCACAGCAAATGAGGCTGGGCTCGGCACTGGGTCAGAACCTGCGCTTGTCTGGCACTGGAGATGCACTCAGGGTTAGCCTGGGTTAAGGACACAAAGGCAGGCAGCAGGGAGAGTGTATTTGATGGAAGAGAAGCAAAGCTGCAATTCATCTGATGATGCACTCGATTGAACTGTCCAACATGACTGTCAAAATTCTGCCCTGACTATACTTTTGTATACCAGTGAATGGCTGCGTGAAACAGCACTGTTTAATTTCTCAATTAATGGTCCTTGATGCTTCTGTTTAGATTAGTTCATTGAAAATGTTTCAAATTCTTCCGTCTCCAGCTAATGAAAGAAAAGCACTGCTAGCAGCCAGGGTAAATAAGGAAAGAATTTCAACTATCTCTTAATGAAACATGTTCTCTTCCCAGGGACATTTTTTCCCTGGGATTTGGGCCATTCCGCTGGGTTTGTACCTCAGGTGACCCACAGGACCTTGCAACGACTGATTCCATTGCCATGTCAGTGCTGGAGGACTCCATACGTCAGGGAGGTAAGGCATCATCCCATGTCCCCTCCCTGGGGCGCTTCTGGGGAGAAAAGGAAACCCAGAGCTGTAAAATCTGTGTTAGCTTTTGGCTGAAAGCATGGACAGCAGGCTCTTCCATGCTCCACGTGGGCAGGAAGTCTTGCTGCTGTCCAAATTCCTGTAAGGAGTGCAGCCTGTAGGGAAAACATAAAGCCACCATGGATATTGATCTTGAAAGCAATTTTGGCTAAGAGACCTTCTCTTTATTTGTTACGGGTGATTTTAAACTTTGTCACCTTGAAACTTTAAGGCAATCAGTATCTTTCACCATCAGGTCTCCAAGAGTAATTCAAGGAGTTAAATTGCTTTGGCCCTGTCTCACAGGTGAATGGGGCATGAAAATCTAGGGAGGCTTTCAAGAGGTTAGCAAGGAGATCAGCTGCAGGAAACCCAGGAAATCCTGGGTGTGGTGCTCCATCCAGTGTCACTTTTTTGTGATTACAGTTGTGAGGTCTTTTTTTGTCACTTGTTAATCAATTGTCAGCTATTTCTCCTGACTGGTGGAAGCAGTTTGGAGCACCTGCATGGCTCCGTGTGCTACTGTAGGATCTAGGAATTGCACTCTTGCACTCTTCCACATCCCTGAAACTGTGCTATTACTGATATCCCCTGCTTATGAACGGGAACTGAGACAAAGCTAATAGTCTCACACATTAATCCTGACCTCCCAGGGTGGAGGGAAGGCCATAGCTCTTTCCCTTTCCTCGTCTGACCTTGCAGTTACCAGACAGCAGGCTCAAGGGCTTGTCACTGTCGCCAAGCACTGAAGTCCTCAGCTCTTCAGTTTTGAGAGCAGAGCTCTGTGCTTTCCAGAATCAACAAAAGAATCCTTGAATTGTGAGAAATTTGTCCAGATCAAATGGAAATGGGTCAGAAATCCAAAGCATATTTTGAGAAGGAGAGCATAGTAATTTTCCCCCCTGGTAATATTGAAATATTTGTTGCTTCTTTCATGAAAGACATTGAAATACAAATAGAAATGTGGAAATTTTGAATGCTCTCCTGCTTGTTCTGCAACAATAAGCACTCAAGGACCCTGGGTGATATTTCTGGAAAGGATATACCATGTTCAGATGTCTCTCATTTGGAATAAAACTACTCTTGTCTTTCTATAACATAAGGCTGGTGTCCAGCCTCCTTTTCCTCCCAAGAGGAGGCAGGGTGGGTCTGACCCTGTAAGGGTCCTTGGTTCTGCCTATTCTCCTGATCTTTCCTCAGGAGTAATTTTCAAGAAACAGCACTGGAGCATGAGTTGTGTTTAATGCAATAACCTAGAAGAGCCTCCTCTGCTCTATGGATATTGAAAGTTTCACATTTTTAAACCTGGTCCCCTGGCTTTACTGAATGGAGGGCGAAATCCATCACTATACTGCTGGATCTGTCTTGCAGTAATTCTTCTGCCATGTACTGCAGCCTCCAGGAATCTCCTCTCAGGTCTGAACCATTGTATGACCTTTGGATGGTTTGCATTGCAAGGCTGGGAAATGAATCAGTGACTGTGTGTACAACAGCGAGTGGGTGTTTAGATAGATGTAATGTAAAGCTGGGCAGAGAAGTCTCTTGCACAAACAAAACACATTGAACTATTGCTTGTATATTCTTTATTTAAATGAAAAAAAAACCAAAAAACCCAACAGGTGAAAACAGGCCTAAGGACAAGGCTATTATTCGATTTGCTGTTAAATTTGGCAGGACAATGGGAATTAGATTCAAAGAGAAAGAAAAACAGAATTTGGCCAGAAAATAAACAGCCATTCATGCATATGTATTCACTTGCTGTCCACTTTCTATGGGACCTGGTTCTGGACAAAATTTCAGGGTCTGGATATCCTCACACATACACACATCTGAAGTCTGAGCCTGCCTTTGAAATTTATGAAAGAATCTGTTCTAAAAACTGAGTGAAAACTCCACAGAGTTGAACTCTGTTGTATTCCAAGTCTAAACTTTTGACTTGGCCTTGAGTCCAGTGTTGACCATAATTCCTCTTTTGTGGAGACCAATTTCTTTCAGAGTTTGTGAGTTTTATGTAGTTTTATTATCTGCTTCTACTTCTAAGGTACCTCAGCTTTTACGATGGCCTTTGCATGAGAGACTCAGCACTGATGGTTGGGGTGTAACGTGGATTTAGGACCTCTGTGGTAGTTTGAAGGCTGAGCTGAGGCATAGCAATGTAAATCTCTTGAAGGGAAGTAGTCTCTGTGTTCCTTGGGACTATTCCTCTGAGCACACAATGCTTTCCAGTATCCTTTAGACCCTAGAGGTGTACAGGAGCCTGTGGAATACCAGAAGCAGCACAGTTGCTTGGTTGACTTCAAAACACATTCCTGTTGAGATGGGAAGGTGGATGCGGCAGTTTAGCAAATGAGATACATGGAGTTACTCTGAAATTAAAGTCTTTCTAGAGAAAAGGGTGAGATTTTTTTCAATTGAAGGAAATAGGACTAAATGAAAGGGAAGATTCCTCACTTCCCCAGGGATAACTGATGAAATCCAACTTTTTATTGGAGCTGGCAGGAAGGGACAGATGTGCTGTGTTGAGAGAGGTCCTTGTAGCCAGTCTGGTCTCTTCTGGATATGTTCTATAGAACTTAGACAGTAAGATCTTTTCTACAATTCTGTGCACTGTAAAGTATAAAATATAGTAAATGTTCTCTGATATAACTTATAAAAGTGATAGGAAGGGACCCATTCTCTGGTTTTTGTTTTTGTTGGGTCTTTTGGGGGTCTTTTAGAATAATTCCAATAAACTCCCATTAAATATCTATGGTAACCTAAATGAACACTACCCATTATGACTTTCTAGAGGCTGCTTCCTTAAAGCTTATGAGTGGCAGCACAATCCTATTAGGCCAGCACTAGCAGCTGTTTCATCTTTCACTCCCTGCAAAGTGAAGTGCTGACATGTTAATCCTCACTGCAGAGTTGAGAAGCTATCACTTGGAGCCAACCCCTCAAGCACTGACAGGTCTTTTTAGGATCATTAAAGCTCCTGGTATGGAAGGCCTGCCTCTGCAGGAATGAGCATATTTTACATTTCCCTTTAGCAATGTGTTTAACACAGGTTCTGTATGAGTTGCTTACATTTTCCTCTTCCCTTTTTCTAGTTTTACCATGCACAACTGCTGTCCTACTGCCTAGTGCAGAAGCAGCAGTACAAACACTCTTCTCAGGGACCATTTCAAGTTAGCACTGTGCAGTTTCTCCAGTTAGACCTTGAAACATGAGTTATATGTACATTATAATTCGATTTGAAAAGGGGTGAGAGCTGGAAGGTAATGGAGAACACGTTGTGCTGGCATCTGCAGAGATGATTGACTTGAAGCTCCACAGCATGAGCAGGTCCCTGTGGCTCAGTCTGTTGTCACACACCAGCTGAGCAGGGTGGCTGAGCAGGGCAAGGTAATGTGACACAGCTTAGCCTGCAGAGAAAGAGCTGGCAGACAGCAACTTCAGCCACTGTAACCCCAGCTGAGCTGTAAAAGCCCCCTAAATTAGGATAGTAAGACAACACTTCTGTCCCATTCCATACCCCTCTCCCTTTTGTGACTCACTGCAGATGGTGCTGTGCCTTTGGAGGCAGCTGGTTGTACTGAGGTCACCGTGTGTCTGACTGATATGTGCCATATTTCACTGTTTTTCACTTGAAATATCTTTATTCTTATTCCTCTTTAGTTTGGCTGATTGAGATGGAATGGCAGAGGTATAACGGAAAGGAAAAGCTGGAGAATATTAACCTATTAGATGTAATTGTCTTCTTAGATAACATACACATCTAAACAGATGTAGGGTGGATTTACACATAAAGTAACTACTGCATCATAAGTTTTTCGGTGCACTTTCTGTTCCATAGAAATGTGAGGCAGCAAATCTCTTTGTTGGATAAAAAACCTCAGTTTTATCTTTGTATGAAAACATCCAAGGACCATGTAGCACAGAATAATTGCTGTGCTGTAAGTCTGTATCCCAGATATGGCGTCCATTGGTGTAACTAATCCTCAAGTGTGTGTGGGCAGCTGCTTCTGAGAATTTCTGCTGGCTCTTGCAAAGGAGTTATTCACTACCTGGTGCAAGACTGGACTGAGGTACCCAAAGTCATGGAGTTTGATAAAGCTACTCATTTAGCGAAGGCCTAGAAATAGACTGGCATTTAGTAGGCAGCAAAACAGGTGGCCAAAACCGGACAGGACATGTAAGTCATATTTCAAGGTTTAATTTAGTTTGCTGAAGATCCAAATGGGAGTTACCATTCCAGCTGTCCCCTGGGTGGCATCTTGAACCTTTCTCTAAATACACGATACACTTACTGCATCAGCTGCACAGAGGACTCTATACAGCATTTCCTATATGCGTGCTTGTATTTGAGAAGAGAATGTGACTCCCTAGTGCTGCCAGAGGAATTAAAGCAAATTTAGAGCACATTGCATTAATTTCCAGACTGTATTTTGTCTTGTTTTCTCTTGCAAGTGAGCACATCTGTGAAGCAGCAGTACCACGACAACATCCGCTGGATTCGAGAAGCTGGCAGGCACAGCTTGGTAAGTGCACAGCCTCCTGCAGCAGCTGGGGCTGCTCCTGCTCCTGAATGCAGCTCTTGAACGCTGGGGTGAAAAGCAGGAATGGATGGGAATGAAAACATTGCCTGTAGCTCTTAAGGCTGACAACTGAAACCCCTCTCTCCACAGCAGGGTTTTAAGCTGAGCTGAAGCAGCTCTTTCCCTTCACTTCCTCATCTGGAAATGTTAAAATAATTAAGCAATATCTGCTCTTATATCTGGAGTGAAACTTATCTGTGATTCACCCTCCACCTCAGCTGCAACCACCTTTTTTTCACAGTGCCATTGAAAATATCCCTCTTGGCAATGCTGGGGACCAACATCCTCACAGCTGCAGTTCCCAGAGCCCTTTTCAAAACAGGTGATGGGGCTGAAGAGCTGCCGTCCTTCTGCACTGTGGGAAGCAGGACACCAGGGGATCATCCTTTGTTCTCCTTTTCGGGCAGGCTCTCCCTGTGAAGCCAACGAGTGATGCTCTAGGGCTCATATGTGCTCTCCTAATCTGGAGGCACAGCAGAGTTGTGCAGGACAGATGTTCTTTGCCATATTTCTCTTCTCTTCTAGCCCAACATCACCAGTTCCAAACCTCTGCTTCTCAGCTGTTGGTAAGGGATTTGTTGATAGGGGGATTACAGCCTAGCAATCAGATTGATTTAAAATGTGGAACTTATTAGACAGTAGCAGCTGAATACAGAAATACATCTCATGGATTGTGTGAGTGGAGATAAAACTGAGTTCAAAGAGGGACTTTAATTTTTTTCTTTCTGGAAGCTGGATGTTGGTGAAGAAATAATTTGCGCTTTCTTCTATAGAAGGAAAGAGGTCACTCCTCTGACTCCATTCATCTGGGACCTGAAGATAAGCCAGTTGCAGGAACCTTATCCCTCTGTAATTTTCCTTTTTCAGGTCGTTGGCTCTCAAGCCAGAATCTTATATTCTGATCAGAGGGGTCGTGTGTCTATAGCTGTGGCTATTAATCGAGCCATTTCTGAAGGAAAGATTAAGGTTTGCCTCTTTTGTCTCTTTTTTCTTGATATGTTGTGGTAATTGTGTTTAATATCTGAGACTGGAGTGGCAGGTGGGAAAGGAGAAAGCTTCAACCAGAGAGAGCAGAAGTGTGTTATTTACATGGGGTTTCTGTTAGTGTGGGTGAGCTCAGTCCTCCCCACCTGCCACCAGCCCTGTGCTCTGTCACAGGAGCCAGGTGGCTTTAGAAACCCTCTGAGATTCTGTTTCGTGATGAATCTGCCTTATTTTCTGTTTGGGCACCTACAGGCACAACCTATCATTCTGTGATGTGCTGAGAGCACAAGGCAGAGTCTGTAACTCCTTAGCAGGGCCCTATATTAAGACTTAAATATTAAGACTTAAGGCAGAAGGAATTGAGCAGATCATGGTCCTCAGCAGCAGCGTCAGTCCATGAAGGATTCCCCTGTCTTGTCCTTGGCTTTTTCCAGGCTCCAGTAGTCCTCAGCAGAGACCACCACGATGTGAGTGGGACCGACAGCCCTTTCAGAGAAACGTCAAACATTTATGACGGATCAGCCTTTTGTGCAGGTCAGTGCAGCAGCTGAGGTTTGTCTGCCTGGGCCGGCAGGGAAACAGCTTTAAAACAGAAATAGCTTTTTTATGCAACATTTCTTAAATGTTTTTGTTTTGAAAACACCCTTTAATCCCATCTAATCAGATTTCCTGAGAAGCTTTGTGGGATTTAATAGTGATACAGACACGAATGTGGAGCTGGTTACATAGGAGAGGTCCTGAACGCTGCTGGAAATTCCATGAAAATGCACCAGATGTACCTGAATGCAAATGGGGAGCAGTCTCAGAAGATTGTATCTTCTGTTTGATTTTAATTTTGAATCTCACTGTTTCAAACAGGTGATTTGATTACAGCCATATTTCCCTGGAATCCACAGGATCAAAATTAGGTCTATAATAATATTTTTCATAAAGCATAAAGGCTCACAGCTGTTTTCATTCCATTGCCTAAGGACTCAAGAAAACAGTCTGGAGTTTCTGAAAGGAACTTTTCTGGTCATAAGGGAACATTGGTAGGTAAAGGCATAAGAATAAAAGGCATTCTGGATTAGACTCCAAGCCTTGCTGCTCACCTAAAATGTGACTCTGGGCAAATTGTGTAGATTTGCTCTACAAAAGGAGCCTTTAATTCTGCACACCTGACCTGAGCTAACCAGACCCTGCTTTTCAGTTTGTGAAAAGATGCTTTAGAGAAATAAACCCAAGAAATATCAGGTTGGAGACCTGAAAAAATGAATGAAGCATTAAGCACGTTTTAACCTAAATCTTCCTCAATTTTCCATCTATAAGTGGAAATTATGCTAATAGCTTTAGCCCAGTGGTGTTTCTGTATGTCATGAACTGACAATCACAAAGAGGTGTGGGACTGGAGAATCTGCTGCTGTAGAAGGAGAAATTATGATAGAGAAAGCTGAGCATATTGAATTACTCCCATTATGGGAATTCATAATAGAACCAAATAATGGCTCAATTTTAAGGAGGAAAGTTCCCTGCTATCTTAACTGGATTTCCTAGTGAAATGAGGCTTTTAACTGCATCCATCAGACCCACTTCAACACTTCCTGAGTGTGTTGGCTAGTTCTAATAGGCCATATGAATAGGTGCCTTGAATAATGTTTGTTTCTGACAAGCTGTGAGAAAATGGTGCAGCTGCACAGAGAACAGAAATCCAAAGTAACATCTCCATCTTAGCAACATAAGAAATCATCAGGCAATGCCTTCAGAAGAGGAAAATAGGAACAAGGCTTGCTAAACCCCACTACTCATCACACTTCATGGTTTTCCTTGCCCTTTGTGATTTACATGAAACATTTGCCTTCTCCAAGGGCTTATCTAAAGCCTGTTGGCCTCTGATATCACAGGTCTGTGAAACCAGGCCTAAATCTGTTTTACCAGATGAGCCTCTGGAGACAACAAAAGAACATCTTAGGTCTTCCTCTCTCCCTTCTATTCTGTTGTTCTAACACCACTTTTGAGCTGGTTTGGGTGAAATTTGCTCTTTTTTAACTTACAGGACTTTTTCAGAATATCTGTCGGTCTCATTTTGTTTTAAAGTACCTCATACCACACCTGGTGGGTCACTGCTGCTCTCCAAAATGTATTTCAGCACAGACATTTGCAGCCAATGGCCTCTATCAAAGCCAAGGAGCAGCAGGTTTTTGCATTGTTGTTCACTCCTTGTCCAACCTCTCCTCTTATCAGGCCAGTGGCAGAGGAGAGAATCTGTACATTATAGAATATGGTGATTCAGATCTCTCCCATTCAATCTCGACAGCACTGTAATTATGATAATTGCGTTATTAAAGTGACATAATGTCAGATAAAAGATGCCATAATGGAGCTTTTGACAGGGTTTAACACAGATTAGCACTCAAAGTCATTTTTCCATCAGAAACATAACTGTGGGTCTGCAAATGTGGCTGGTGGGGATATTGTTTATCTTATTTTTACTGTTAAAAACATGGCAAATTATGTATTGAATCTTTCCCAAATTAAATCTGGACAAATGTTTTCAGTAAATTTTAATCTTTTATGCTATGTGTGCACCTCTTTCCACCTCTCTGGGTATATGCTTTAGCACAAATTGTAGTAAGCACACAAAATTCTAGTGAGCAATTCAGTAGAAAGCATGCATTAGACAAATTATATTTGTTTGCTAAGTTATGTTTCTTTGGAGGGTTTTATAGACAAAAAAACCCTTAGTGGTTTCAGCAGTTCCTGTTCAGGGTAAAATTTCCACATGTTCAGAGAACTGGGATGGATATCACTTTCATCCCAACTTTGTTCCCAAAATGCAACTCCTTGGCTTTAGGTAAGCTTTCTGCACAGGGCTGAAGTAACTCTGATCTGAAAATATTTCAGACTTCTGAGAACTGCAAGGTGTGTAGTTTGCCCCTTTTGAATCCATACATATGGATGTGTCCATCCTGTTCTTCCACACCTGAAATGTCCTAAAGGAGCAATTGTGTTTCTCTCCACCCTGAGAAGTATTTCACAGCTGAGGAGCAGTAGGTCCCTCAGATGCTTGTGTTGGAGCACAAATGCAGGAAGCACCAGAGTCCTCACACACCACAGGGTGAAATTGGCATTTGTTTCCTCCAAAGCAGGGGCAGAGAGTTGGAGGAAGAGCCTCTCTTGCCTGTTCCTCCCAGGGATGAGATGCTCAGTGTATATCTGCGAGTGAAGCTGTGAGAGAAGCCCGACTATTCCTGCCTGCACACAGCCCCAGTGAGGGTGCCAGTGGAAGGAGGGACAGCACGACACAAAAATGAACGTGGTCCCTGAGCTGCTCTCACCTTTGCTCTCCCCCCAGACATGGCAGTGCAGAACTTCGTGGGAGACTCGTTCAGAGGAGCCACCTGGGTGGCGCTGCACAACGGCGGTGGAGTTGGCTGGTAAGAGCTTAGCTGTGTTCCTGGAGCTGGGCTCTCCATCCTCCTCTCCATGGAGAGCCCATCCCTGGGCTCTCCATCCTCCTCTCCATGGAGAGCCCATCCCTGGGCTCTCCATTCTCCTCTCCATGGAGAGCCCATCCCTGGGCTCTCCATCCTCCTCTCCATGGAGAGCCCATCCCTGGGCTCTCCATTCTCCTCTCCATGGAGAGCCCATCCCTGGGCTCTCCATCCTCCTCTCCATGGAGAGCCCATCCCTGGGCTCTCCATCCTGCTCCTGCTGCTGGGCTTGTGTGCAGGGAGGAGACAGGAACTGCTGGAAAGATGTGTAGTACTGGAGGAGAACAAAATCATGATGGCAGGAAGGATGGGTTTGGAAACAAGCACTGAAAGGACAAATTATAAAGCAAAGGGTGGTGTTGTATAAGACTTTTGTCTAATTAATGTTCATACGTCCAGAAAAAGTGTTTTGAATGGCAGTCACAGCACAGTTTGAAGAACTGAATTTGATGAACAAGGACAGTCTGCTTCCTTCTGCAAGGAAAGATCCTGCTTCCAGAGTTGTCTTGACACATGCACAGCCAGAGTGTCAGTGGATGGATTATGTTCAGGTCTCCTCTTAAGCTGCATTTAAACCTGTGACCTTAGGACCCCAATATAAATGCTCCCGTGCTAAAGTGCCATGAGGGGCTATGGAGACAAACCAGCTCAGGTGCCACTAAACCCCACAGTCTTTTTCTCCCTGCTTGTGCCTGGTAGCATTAAAGACCACAACCAAGCAAGGACTGAATTAAACACTTCCTTCACATGAGATGCAGAACTAAGAGAAATGTCTAAATGGAAAAGCAGAATGAAAGAAATATTCTATATCAGAAAATCAGTGTGTGGCTGTTCACTTAAATCAAAATATATCTGGAAAAACAGGGTTTGGTTCTCCTTTTTGCCACTTCCTATGTCTGCTTGGGGGCTTGTCACTGCAGAACAGCATTTGGTCACCTTGTTCTAGGAGCAGTCACAGCCCTCTCTGATTAAATTACTGTGCTTCAGCGAAGAATGCAGGGCCTGAAAATGAGGTGTGTGATTGCAGAGCCTTAACAAGCCACCAGCTGTGGTAACCACATTGTGTCATTGGCCTGGAGAGCCCCCAAAGCCTGGCCAGACAGGTGATTCTGCTTGGCTTAAGCAAGCGTGGCACCAGCCTGGCTAGTGCTGCACCCCTTTGCCTTCTAAGGAGAGAGAGGAATCACTTAAAGGTGCCAAAAGAAGCAAAACAACCATAAAAAATTGTTTACTTTGCCTCAAAGAGATAGATGACTTTAGGTTTTTGACCCTGTTTTTCTTTTTCTCTGGAGTACTAAAAATTCAGCTGACTTTGCCATAAAGAAATCTCCACATGCTTGATAAACTCTTCTTGTCATCAACTGATTTGGAAATGTGAAAGTTCAAGTGAAAGTTTATATATATTTATAAACAAAAAGAGATGTGATTAGAGAGAAATCAAGTTGTCATTGGCAAGGTTCTGCCCGGGGGAGCTCAGAAATGGGAACTGCACTGTGTTCAGTTTCCAGTGCTCCCTGCAGAAGCTGGGCTTGCCTGGAACTGCTGACAGATCTGCTGTGCCTTCCCTTCGAGACTGCAGAAGTGCCTTTTACATGCTTTATTTTCTGTTATAGCCTTGCGGGACAAACAGGAAAAGCAGGATTAATATATATTTAGCTGGAATCTGCATCACATGTACTCTTGAAGAGACTTAAGATTAACATAGTCTTGACTGTAATTACAGCAAGTGATTTTTATTCATTTCTTGCTGCCTGTTTGTTTGCAGGAGAATGTGCATTAGCACAGAGCCCGGATAACCTGCAGTACCAAAAAGGCAGACGCAATTTAAGAATTGAACTGCACTGTTGACAGTGTGACATCTTGCTTGTGAGAGAGGCCTTGTTTTCTTTGATCCCCTTATGAGGAGACATCTGGAAATTATAGGAGGTAGCTTAGGTCAAAATGCCACATGTTTCTTTAATTACCTGAAAATGTGACCCAATGCTAATGAAGGCAGAGAGCTCCCCTTTAAAAGTGAGAAGTTTTGCTAGAAAATCCATCACAACAAACATTGGTATTTAATGTAGGTGTGATTTTAGTGAGTAGAACAGATTCTGGTGAGTGATTCTGATTTGCACTGGAGTAACTCTATGGAAATTGATGGAAAGCCTTTAAATTTACTGACTGCAAGTAGATCAGATGCTCCTGTTCATGCCTAAGCTTCAAAGGATGCTTTGTGGGACATTCTGGACAGGGGGAAATTTTGCCACTGAAAGAACATCATCTTCCTATATGGAATATCTTTATAAAACACTGGTCCAGAGTTTTATAAAGTTTCTCTGGCTTTGAACTCTGACAGTAAAGAGTAGTGCTCTATTCTTTGGCCTCTATACACAGCAGCAGCAGAGCATGGTGGAGTAACTGAATCTAGAATTATATTTGTTGTCATCCAGTCTGACCCCCTCTTTTGGAGAGGACAGTAACAACATGAGCTATTCAGAAAGTAGAATTTGCAAGGAATACAGACGTTTGGCTGTTTGTATTCATCCCCAGGTGAGACTAAGAGCAGAACTAGTGAAAGACTTCACACAGTAAAAACATCCTGGGAATGAAATTCCAGGCTGAAAAGAGTTGACAGTGTCAATCAAAAAGAATTTTATTTTGAAGAGTCGGATCTTACAACATTCAAACATCTCAGTTGAAAATATGACTTTGTTTGAAATTTTCCCGTTTGAAAAGCTAATTCATTCAGTGATGTTCTGCTGTGGGAACTGTCACATTCAAGAAAACTGTGCCTTTCAACAGAAAAAGCATTTGTAATATTGACATATCTAATAATGGAAAAGTTGAGGAAATTGGGAGAATGATACAGTGATGGTGAGATGTGGAGCCCTGAGCTCCTTGCTGAGCTCTGTGACAGGCTCCACTAAGCACACAGGTACTTGGTGTAAGCAGTGAAAGGGAATGAACATCACAAGAGTAACAGAATTCCATTGAAAATGAGAAAACGTGAGTTCTGGTTTCAGGAAGTAGATCTCAGGTCTGTGAGGCTCCAGTTAACCTCAATTCCGCATTTCCTCAGAAGCTCAAGTTACTGCTGGAAAATACACATTAAGAAACAATTCCTTCCTGGACTGGAAGACTCTCAAGTCCTATCTGATCAATGGACCTGTCTGATGTTGTTCTATGCAAATTTTGTAAACTTATATTAGCTATAAAACTCAGAGGACAAAATCCTGCCTCCAGGGATTTCCATTAATGTCTCATACCATGTCTTGTTGTATGATATGCCCTGTCCCTCAGGGATTGCTGATGCTGAGCTCTGATGCCAAAACTCTCACAGATTTACAGCAACAGATTAATTTCCCAGCTACATCCACCACTATTCACCATATGCCATGGAATGGGAACTCGAGCAGGCCAGATTCTGAAGTCAGACAAGATGTTTTGCTCTACGTGTTTTCCCTGTCCTTTAAAACCAGACTGTTATTTCTCCCAAGAATAATCTGTTCGTTTTAACATATTTCTGTTCTTCTTCTGCCAATAAGTCTGCTTCCTGAAAAGTTGGCACTGATGTCTTTAAACATCTCTGTATCTCATACAAAATGAATGACTGTTTTGGAAATGATTGAGGCAGATGTGCATTAAGTGGTGGTTAACACTTTTTTAATAAAATGCTTATGCTCTGTCATTTGTCCCGAGAGAATATAAATAGATCCATCTGCCTGCTGCAGTAAGTACTGTCCCCCTCAGATCCTGTCTATATGGCAGGCTGTAGTGCAGCAAACATGGGGAGCTTAACCTCTAAAAACACCTGAGACAGGTAAATCTCTGGCCCATCAGATCTGTTAACCTTTCTTTACCTGTTTTCAGAGCCAGTACAGGGTGCAGGACTCAGGAGATGCAGAGCAAGCTTAATTTTTGGCATCCCTGCTTGGAGCAGATCCTGACTGCTAGCTTGGCATCACAAGAAAGGTGGACTAGGTTTGCTGCAGGTCAGAAAATTAGGCCTTTACCCTGCTAAACAGCTTTCTTAAAATATATAAGAATAAAAGGTCAATGGTGTCTTATTTGGCACCATTTCTATGTTCTCATCTTTCTTCTTGCAGTACAACTGAACAAATTAACTCCTGGGAATTTTGTGGTATTAGTTTGAATTATTTTTATTTCATTCTCTTTCCCATTTTTTTTTTTAGGGGTGAAGTGATCAATGGAGGATTTGGCCTGGTTTTAGATGGGTCCAAGGAAGCTGAAGAACGAGCTAAGATGATGCTCAGCTGGGATGTTTCCAATGGAGTAAGCAAAACTCATATATGTATACTTTAATTTTTTTTTTTTTTTTTTTAATCTGGGGGATCTTGCTTGATCTACACAGATCAAAACACAGAATTTTGCTGATGTAAAAAGCATTTATGATTTCTCTAGCTGTCAGTAGAGTTTTATCCTTACATGCTGGCAGAGAATTTGGCTCCTTGATTTCATAGTTGAAAATGCATTGAAGTGACATTTTCTTTTTTAAATATTTATCCCACTACAAAAGCACTGACTGCTTAAATGATACTGTTATTTAAAGCAAGTGCCAGTTTTACAGAGCTGGGATGGAGTGCACAATTATTTTTAGTGAGGGAATTTTGTAAGTTTATAAGGTACCTGGCCCTACCAATGTTTACGTGTCCAGTGTTATGCATGGAAAAGTACTGTCTACCCAAATACTGCTCATAAAAATGAAGTAGGTATTACAAAAACTACTTGTACAATCGGAAGGGAAACTAAAAACTGGCAGAGTGTTGAAAGATTTACTGTCACGAGTTGGGTGCCAGTATTTGTGCAAATATTGCGCAAGGTGGGTGCGGCAATAGAAGTGTCGGATTTTTACACCCCCTGATTCTGTGGTCTGACAGGTCGCCAGGCGCTGCTGGTCGGGGAATGCCTTTGCTTATGAAACCATCTGCCAAGCAATGAAGGAAAATGCCACGCTGAGGGTGACTCTCCCTCACAAGGTGGTGGATGAGAACATCTTGGAGGAAGCTGTGAAACATTAGTGGTACTCCAAGTGCAATGTTGCTCTTGCAGATATATTTGAAGTTGCTGCTTGATATCCTATCTTGCTCTCTGGCCAAATGATAAAAGCCTTGCAAATGTCTGTTCCATGTGAGTTCTTTTTTTCCCACTCTGACTTATTAATTGGGCAAACCTGTATGTGTTTGTGACAGGTCTGCCAGGAACATATTTTCACTAACATATTTGGAACAATGTTTGCAATAAGAAACTGTTCATAATAGGGCAAGGAATGGGAATTTTATCACCAAAAATTAAATGGGGGAAAAAAAAATCCCCAAACCAAGAAACAATCACTTATTCCTCATAATTCATAAATTATTGTGCATACAAAAGCAGTTCTTAGCTACCCCGTCTCACACTAAGCATGGCTCTTGCACATGGGCTTCATTCCGATGCGAACACAGTGCCAGCAGACTCTGGAATGTCACTCAGTCTCCTGGCACCGGAGCCATTACCTCTCGGAACAGAAAGGGGTGTCACACACATAAACCTGCCCGGGCTGCTGCAGAGGGGATGTGCTGAGCTGCAGTGTCAGGACAGCACACAGCCCTCAGGATTGTGTCTTTAGAAACTCTGCCCCTGCTAGACACAGGTGAGCACACTCTGCAGCTCTGTATTGCCTCTGCCGCTAGGAAAAGCAAAGTGTTTGTTTTGAATCTCAAATTAGTTCTTTACTCTGTTCACGTACTGTGTACGTCTCCAGATGAATAGTTGAGAGTCTGGCATCTGCTTGAAACTGAGCCTTCTGTGCAGTGCAATCTGCAGTTGATAGGAATTGCTTTACATTATGGAAAAAACCCGCCCCCATTGCCAATTTATACGATTGAGATGGGAGTCGTTGTCAGGCAGATTTGACAGCCGTTGCTCTGACATATGTTATGCATTACCTTATTAATAATCACAGTGGACTGGGTCCAAAGTTAGCATTGGTATTGTATGAAACCACTCTAATCTTCGTAGCCCAAAAACACTGGCAGTTCTTGCTTTGTCAAGAGGAACAACCAGAAAATACACTGTCTTTCCTTGTAGAAAGGAATGTAGAGTTGTTCCAGAGACTCATCTTAATCCTGAGTTGAAAATATACCACCGACAAGATGTTGAAGAAATATTTATTATGAATTCTTCACCTTTGTATTATTTAGTACTGAGGTATGTGCCAGCCTGTTCACCTTCACAGCCCAAGCACAAAATGAACCTTATTTTTGTCCTTGCAGCTTTATTGCTGAGAGGGCATAACCTTCCCAGTATAGCCACATTGAATGCCCCTCAAATTCCTGGGAGTTTCTAAGTCTGGACTGCCTGTAGGGAGACACAGAACCCAAATGTATGAGTGCTGTAGAAGAGCAACGAATTGAAATTCCGACTATGAAATCTATTAATGAGGTAGCATTAGTTAAGGCAAAATGGGGTACAGAAAGGCAGTGAACTGGTGAGAAATTGATCCTATTTATGACTATTCATGGGTGTTTATTTTAATGATGTAGTATGTAGTTATATGTGTTATATCTACTTTGGTCTTTTAACTGCATATCTCAAGCACATAACAAATGTGAACTGACTGAGGTTTGCAATACCTTTGGGAGGGCACAGGGAAACACTAACCTATTGATGTCAGGGGTGAAATAGCAGGGGGTTTCTAGCACACAAACCATAAACAACCCTGGTGTGACGTTCCCTTTCAGAGCCCTGCTGAACCTCGATTTATCTGTTCTCTACCTGTTTGCAGAGAAGTATAGGCTCAGACTGTGAACAGGCTATTGTTGTGTGGGCGTGCTGATGTCATTTTTAGGCAGCTGACCTCACTGCTGGACAAAGCCCATACAGGGAGAAGTTTCAAATCCATCCCTCTGCAGGCATTGCATCGTATCTGATCCAGCAGTGAATTTCTGCAGTGCAGTGATGTCTCAAGCTCGCCAGGCTGAAGCATCCTTCCTATGAGTCTTAGCACCTTAACGCTTTCCTAAAATGCAGATGCTTCTCCTGATAACCTTGTGCCTGGCTGCAGAGAGCAGCAAGAGCTTGGTGACAGGTTTGACATTCTTCAACCAGGGATGCACTTCTGTGTTAAGAAGAGCTGTACTTTCCTAGGAGCATTAACGATGGCACTGGACAGAGCTCCACAGGGACATTGGGAGGGCTGGGGCCACCAAGGACAGGGCAGACCCACACCCAGTGGCACTCAGGATGTACCTGCAGCTCCAGCTTCCCTGGACTGAGCGTGCCTGGCCAGCAGTTCCACGCGCTGGCTGCAGGAGGTTTGATGCTCAGCTGCTGAGCGGAAAGGAGGAATAATCTGAGCAGAGGAAGAACCACAGCACCATCTGCTGGGACTGCTCACCAGTCCCACGGCAGCCAGGAATCAGTCCATTTCCATGGCAAATACATGATAATGTCACCTTTTCCTTAAGTGTTGGGAAGCTCTACCTGTGAGGCCACATCTGGAGCACTGGATCCAGTTCTGGGACCCTCGCTACAAGACAGGGAGCTACTGGCAAGGGTCCAGCAGAGGCCACAAAGCTGATGAGGGGTCTGGAGCAGCTCTCTTATGAGAGACTGAGGTAGCTGGGCTTGTTTAGTCTATAGAAGGCTGAGGGGATCTCATTAATCCATGTAAGTATCTCAAAGGTGTCTGCCAAGAGGATGGTGCCAGGCTCTTTTCAGAGGAGCAATGGCCATAAGGTCAAAGAGTTTCACCTCAACGTTAGGAAGAACTTTTTTACATGGAGGGTGGCAGACCACGGGGACAGGGTGCCCAGGGAGGTGTCCAGGGAGGTCATGGAGACCCTCTGGAGACAATCCAACCCCACGTGGGCGCGTTCATGTCTCACCTGCGCTGGGTGACCCTGCAGGTAGGTTTGACTGGATGATCTCCAGAGGTCCCTTCCAACGCCAATCATTCTGTGACTCTCCCTGGCCATTACTAGGGATACCAGCAGGATCCCCAGGCCCCGAGATGATTCCGGGGTGCCACGCTGGGTGTGCCGTGAGCCGCTCCCCGCGCTGCGATTGCCTGCCCCGGGACAGCCCCGCTCCGTCCCTTCCGGACTCCGCTCTCCGGGTTTCCCGGGCGCCGCCCGCGCCCGCTCCGCTCCGCGACTCCGCGCTCCGGGTTTCCGCTGCGGCCCGCGCCGGCCCCGCCCCGCGGCTCCGGTTTCAGGCGCTGCTACAGGGACCCCCAAGATGGAAACGCAGGGGCTGCCGGCCGCGGAGGCGGCCCGGGCCCGGCCCGCCGCGCAACATGGCGGCCCCGCCGCGCCGCCGCCGCCCGGCTGGGACCCGCCGCCCGCCGCCGCCCCCCCCTCCCCCGCCGGCGGCAGCGCCGCGCCGGGCCTCTACGTGAGCTTCCCGGTGCTGCTGGTGGAGGAGAAGCCGGAGCCCGGCGCCAGCCCGGCGCCCAGCGCGCCGCCGGCGGGGCCCGCGCCCGACAGCGACGGGCTCCTGCTCGTCTTCAACGTGGTGCGCGGCGCGGCCGAGCCCGGCGCGGGCGGCGCCGAAGCGGGGCGAGCCCAGCCCGGCCCGCCGCCCGCCGAGCCGCCGGAGGAGGCCCCCGGCTCGGCCCCGCCGCCGCTGCCGCCGCCTCCTCCTCCGCCGCCGGCACCGCTGCCCCCCGCGGGCGGCGATGGCGGCGGGGCGGAGGACGGCGCCTTCTCGGGGACCATCACCATCAACAACCAGAGCCTGCTGGTGCGCATCGAGAACGGCGTCCTGACGCTGGGGCCCGGCGCCGAGCAGCCCGCGGGCCCCGCGCCCCCCGCCGCCGTCAGCCCCGCCGAGCCGCCGGGCGGGCCGCGCCCGCGCTCGCCGCCGGCCTTCCCCTGCCCGGAGCCGCGCTGCGGAGAGGCCTTTCCCCGCAAGCAGCAGCTGCGGCTGCACCGGCTCTCGGCGCACGGCGGCGGCGAGGACGGGCGGGGCGCGGCGGCGCGGCCCTTCGGCTGCCCCGTGCCGGGCTGCGCCTGGTCCTTCGCCACGGCCTACAAGCTGCGGCGGCACCTGCACTCGCACGACAAGCTGCGGCCGTTCGCCTGCGCGGCGCCGGGCTGCGCCAAGCGCTTCACCACCGTGTACAACCTGCGGGCGCACAGCCGCGCCCACGAGCAGGAGGCGGCGCACAAGTGCGAGGCGTGCGGGCAGCGCTTCCCCAGCGCCGCCCGCCTCGCCGCCCACCGCCGCCGCAGCCACCTGGAGCCCGAGCGGCCCTACCGCTGCGACTTCCCCGGTAAGCCGCCTCTGGGGCTGGGCTCCCTTCCCTCCCCCTCCAGACACTGGGATCCCCGTCCTGAGGCCGTGCGGCGCTCGGCTCGCTTCTTCTTCCTGCCGCCTCTCCTTCCCCTCCGTGGTACCCCAGAGTGTCAAGGAAGGTCCTGATCCAGGCCACCTCACTTATCAAGAGGAAAAGTTCGGGAGCTGGAGGATGCTGTGCCGTTCCTCCTGCGACTTCGTGCCGGTGCAGTGAAACACTGCAAGAAACAGGGCCAGTTTTCAGTGGGTGCGCCGTATCCCAGTCTGCGCTTGATTGCCCACCCTGGCTAAACAATTGTAATTCCTGGGAATAATGTTTAGTATTTCACTGTTTTTTGGGGTTTTTTTCCCCCCATTTTCCATGATGTAATATCCAGAAAAAAGGATCATGAAAGTACCTTGCTAAAAGCTGGGAGGGAGAAAAGAATGCAGTTTTCCTGACTCAGTTTTGTCAAGCAAATGCACTGTTTCCCTTTTCTCCCCAGGCTGTGAGAGAACGTTTATCACAGTGAGTGCATTATTCTCCCACAATCGAGCCCACTTCAGAGAGCAAGAGCAGTTCTCCTGCTCATTCCCTGGCTGTAACAAACAGTATGACAAGGCCTGCCGACTGAAAATCCACATGAGGAGTCACACAGGTATCCACAGGGATGACTTGCACCTGGGGAAGTACATGGAAGATAGTATGTGGAAAGTGGACTTCAGTTTGCTGGAAAAACTGAAAGGAAGGGTGACATGAGTTACTCGGAGTCAGTGAAACGGGTTTGATTCTTGGCCTTCGGGGGGTAGGAGTCCGCTGAATGAAGGTGTCATATGCAGAGTAGTTAGGGACATGCGGGGCTGTGGCTTTTGTCATTGTGCACTCTGTCCAGAAAAAGCTATTCCAGCTCTATTCCCAAGTTCATTGATGTTCAAAACAGTGCATAAATTCTAATCTTGGTACAAACAAACAGCTGAAAAGCTCTGAGAACATGTGGAATATATGTGCCAAGGTTTGGAACAGCAAGAAGGTGAATTTCAGCTCTGGCAAGCACTCCTGACTTGCAAGGACCACTGTAAAGCTGAAATACAGCCTTGTCATGTCACTGGTGTGTCCTCTACTGTCCTCTCTTTTCCTGGTTTCATGGTTTTACAGTTTGGAGGTTTTTCTAAGTGTCACTGAAAGTTCATAGGTGTGATGGAAACCAGCTTCACCTACTTCACTGTCTTGCAATCAAGACACAGTGGCAGATCATGAAATCAGGAAAAAACAGGTCAGTTTTGTTTCTGTTTTGAGTAATGCTGTTATTGGTTATTGAAGCACCTTCACGAGGTGGAGTGATAAATACCTGTGCTCTGTGGTGCAATAGCCTTGAGTTAAAGAAAGCCCAAGTTGTGCTAGAGGGAGGGAAATGACAGTACTCTGCAGTGCATTGCAGGAGAGACTGGTTGTCTTATCTTAAATGAATTCTATTTAAGCAGGTTTTAATATTTTCTAGCAGCAGTATGTGTTTTTGTATTTGATTATTAATGTAACATTTTTTTATTCAAGGTGAAAGACCTTTTATCTGTGACTTTGAAGGCTGTGGCTGGTCTTTCACCAGTATGTCCAAGCTTCTGAGGCATAAAAGGTAAAAGAAGCTTTTTTCTGATTATACTGTCCTAAGCCACTGGCTGTTCTTTTTGCCTTTGTTTCTCTTCCAGTAGCTAAGTAGTAGTGGATTTAATCATGCCAATGGCAATTTCCTTCCCTTGTAGGAAACATGAAGACGATAGGAGATTCATGTGCCCAGTAGAAGGCTGTGGGAAATCCTTCACAAGAGCAGAACACTTGAAAGGCCACAGTATAACTCACCTTGGCACAAAACCATTTGAGTGTCCAGTAGAAGGTATTGATCTACTCTTGCATGTGTTTCCTGGTAACAGGTGTATATTTGTGCCTAAAGATGATTGTGTGCTTGGTACAGGATGGGAACAGTTTAGAGTGAATCCTCTAACAGGGGTTGAAGAGGTAAAACTAAACATAAGACACTGTAACTGAACAAGTGATCATTCCCAAAGTTAGGAATGACAGAGCAAGCTCTGGTTCATCGTGTACCTTGACCACCCTCACCACCTTTTGGGTCTGATCTGGAATATTCTGCTTTTTAAAGTAAAACAGCTCTACTTGATGATTGTTTCTCCTTTTTACTGTGTTTCTGGCAGTTGTCATAAATTTCAGATGCCATAGTGTGAAAAGGTTGTGCTTTACGCTGAATGACTTACGAATTTTATGTTGTCAGAAACAGGTTGTTGAGCTGTCCTGCTCTTCGACAGATTTACTTTCTTGTGGTTCATCTGAGTGTATGCACAGGTGCTGCAAAATAGCAAATAGAGGATACTCTGATTTGTTACAACATTAAATATGAACATTACATTGTAACTTCATTAAATTCGAAACTTCAAAGCCTTGTATATTTTCTTACAGGCTGTTGTGCAAAATTTTCAGCACGAAGTAGTCTGTATATTCATTCCAAAAAACATCTTCAGGATGTGGACTCATTAAAATCTAGGTGCCCTGTTTCCAGCTGTAATAAATTGTTCACTTCCAAACACAGTATGAAGACGCACATGGTCAAGCAACATAACTTCAGCCCAGGTAAAGTGTTTGTCTCTGGCTATCAGAGGGTGTAGTGGAAAAATTAAATGTTTTATTAAGGAAAATGTGTAATTACTGATTTTGGAATCTGAGTCCCGTTGATATGAATGACAGAATTTTCTCTGAGACTGAAGCTGGTTCTCCCTCTCAAATTTTCAATGGGATCTCTGAGTATCAAAAAATAATACTTGATCTGGATCTCTGAAATTGTGAGAAAATTTTGGCAAGTGCTTTTGTAACTGTGACTTCTCAGTAAAGGAATGAACTTTTTTCTGTAGGCTGCTTTTCCTTAGATCTTCTTTCAGGGAAGTTGGGAAGTGTTTTAGTAGGCTGAGAATATACAATTTTATACAATTTTAAGCTTCCTTTTCACCTTGTTATCTGATGAAAACTGTCTTATAACCAAACCCTTGTCTTCCAGATCTCCTAACTCAGCTGGAAGCAACCAGTTCCCTCACCCCCAGCAGTGAACTTACTAGTCCAGGGCAGAGTGATCTCAGCAATATTGACCTCGTATCCCTGTTTTCCAACGTGTCTGGTAACAACTCTGGAATTACAACGGACATGGCGCTGGTGAACTCTGGAATCGTCACGATCGACGTTGCTTCGGTGGGCTCGACGCTGGGAGGGAACCTGCCTGTCAGTAGCAATTCCCTGAGCCAGGCAGTGGATCCCCTGATCCTGGTGGCCAGCAGCGACATGCCCCAGAGCCTGGACAGTTCTCTCCTGCTGGGAACCAGCGCAACAGTTCTACAGCAAAGCACTTTAAATTTGGATGATGTACAGACTGTCAATGCCGAAGCCTTGGGTTCGCTGGCGTCTCTGTCAGTGAGGAATTCCAGTCAGGATGTGCACGGGTTGACATCCAGCAATAATTTAACAATAGACACAGCCACTTTGACTCCTTCCAGCAGCCTCGGCAGCACCAATGTGCCTGAGTTACTGACACCAACTAAAGCTGAACGGAATTTGCTTCCCAGCTCAGATGTGGTTGGGCAGCAGGAGGGCAGCAAAGTAGTGACACAGTTTGTGTTCTCCAACCCTCCCGGGAGCTACAGTGCACAGAAGGAAATGGATCTTGGTGCAGTGACTGGCAGCTCGTTTTTGGTATGGAGTAACCATATTCACTTTACCCCTAGATGAGACAGCCTGACTTTGGGGATATCCCTGGCTGCTCACACCTTATAGGGAGACCTTTCTCTCAGATTCTGCAGATCATGCATTTTGGCTCTCTTTTGATGGAGGATGTAGAACGGTATGTTGAGTAGTGTGTTTTCACAAGTAGATTCAGTGTGGTGACAAGTTCTAAGAAATGGTGGAATTCTGGTGGGGACAGTTCAGGAAGAACGTTCCAAAATAAGCAGCTATCCATCTGAAATAGAATTTGCAAGAATACCCAAGAATATGTGTTACATCTTGTTCATTTCATTCTAGGGAAAGATTTGGGCTGTAACAGTAATTGCAGCATTTTCATCTCAGTCCTCATTTCTGTTTTAAGTACTCTTCCCTTTCGGCTTCCCTGTGTTACTGGAGACTTAACTTTTTGTTTACATTACAAAGTAAATATTTACACAGTTAAAATCTGAACACTTATAAATGTGGAGCTAAACAATTTCTTGTGTTGAACTTCAGATATTGAATAGATACAGGAAATTTATTGAAACTCTAATCAGAATCTCAGGGGAAACTAGAATTCAGTGTTTGCAGCATAGAGGATAATTGCATCTGAGAACTCATTAGTCTGTGCTGATTGTCTTTTTTTTTTTTTCCCTTTAAACCAGGAGAGCAGTGGTTCTGCAAGAACAGACTACAGAGCCATTCAGCTGGCCAAGAAAAAGAAACAAAAAGGGAATGGCAGCAGCACAGGTGAGAAGCCATTAATTTTGTTAAATTTACTAAATAAAAATATTTAGTATTTTTGGCAGTGCAATGGGAGCAGGTTTCTGAGTAACATTCTTAAATGTCCCGTCCTGTTTATTGCTAGTTAAAATAATTATGCATGTGGTGTACCATCTGTTAGTCAGGATAATCACATTCTGTGGAATATCAGATTCACAGTAAGTTTACAAAGAAAGCTGTACCATATGTTTCATGATTGTTAACAAGACACTAGCTGTCCATCTCTTCATCTGTTTTTTGTTTTCTTATTAAAAGAAAAAAAATTAATGTCACTTTGCTTTCTCTTTATGCCTTTGGTCTTATCTAGGGGGTTCTTTTACTCAATACAGGCAATGAAAACATCAGCTGGATTTTGCTTCTGTGTTTCACTTAGTAACAGTGTTAGGGAATTTATTGCTTAATTATCTAAAAATACTCAAACCTCTCTCTTATATTTTAGCCTTGTCAAGAGTTCTTGTTCAGGGTGAGGTTTAGGTCATGATTCCAGATGTATCCTCTTAGTTTGACTCAAAGCCATCTGTTGTGAATAATAGCCGTTCCTTTGTCAGATCAGATGTGGTCCGTGGCTCTCTGCACTTGCACAGGCTCAGGTTGTGTCTACCTTTGGGGCTGGGGTGGAATATTGTATGTTTATGATACATCAATATCGTATATATAGAGTGAGATTAGTTCTGCCTTGCTGTCTCTTAGACCTTCCTCCTCTGAAAATCAAGGCAGTAATTTTTGAGGTGACTTAAGAGACTAGTTCTGATTTGAGAACTATTGTGTTTGTGTATTTGTAAAATGCATACCTGCATAAATTCTGTGTGGTTCAGTGAATCATCACATGGGAGGATAGCTTTATGAAGCTAGTTCTGAGTAACCTTGCATTATCAAACGTGCATGTATGATCAAACATGTCTTTTGGACATTATTTTGAAAAAGACTTTGCATGTCTCCTGAGATCGCCTCAGAAAATTCCTGTTTCTGTTCCTACTCAAGCCTTCCAGTAGTCCGCTTTTCACCAGCTCTTCCCTTAGTGCTACGCTGTGCTTCTCAAAGTGATCTAGAGAGTCGTCTTGTACTTCTGATTGGCATAATTAGATTGAGTGAATACTGTAGAGGGAAGTTCAGTGTTTAAAAATAGGTTATCCCAAGCCTTTCATTTATTGTAGATTTTTTAAAGATTCCAAACAAAATCGTGAAGAGCTGACATGACAGTATCCTTACATTTGTTTTAATTAGGGTTTTGGTTTTCAGCTTGTGATACAGCAGCCGGTTCATCCTGCTTTCAACTGAAGAAAGCTTAAGGTTGTGATGGAACAGGTTACACAAGTACAGCTACCTAACAGTCCTTGAAATCTTTCTGTAAATAATGATCTTCACTACGCTTTTTTTACCGTTCAGAAGAATGATGTGCATGACTTCTCAGGAAATGAGTTGCAAAACTAAAAATAGAAAATGCAATCCTACTTCCTAATTCCTTTCTATAACGCCACAAATACGCTGATATTTCTGTGCTACCACAGGGGAGGGCCCTAAGCTTAGCAGTGTGTGATTATTTTTTTTTTTTTTAATGGTGTTCTTGTAAAAAGATGCTCAGTCAGCAGCTGGAGTTCACCAGCTGAGTGCTCTCTGGCCTTTTAGCGTTGTCAGATGGTTCTTAATTATGTTGCACTGTGGTGGGTATTTGCTGTGTAGCATAAACAGCTGCAAGAAGTTGGAAAATACTAGGGGAAAACTTCGGCAAGTTGTTTCTGACCATCTAAATTTTAAAATTGCGTTCTTTTAGGGACGTCTGGCTCTGGTCAGAGGAAAAACAAAGGTGGTAAAGTAAGCCCTACCAACTTTTCATCATCCACTCCTGGCAGTCGACTGGGTGGTAACATAGTTCTGCCAAATGGAGGGCTGACAATAAGGGACCCTGCCACTGGAGCCCAGTATGTGCAAATTCAGCTTCTTCAGGTAAGAGCTGAGGAGA
The DNA here is from genome assembly GCA_036630365.1 of Acanthiza pusilla. Classification (NCBI taxonomy): domain Eukaryota; kingdom Metazoa; phylum Chordata; class Aves; order Passeriformes; family Acanthizidae; genus Acanthiza; species Acanthiza pusilla. The sequence continues at coordinate 10,219,783 of JAXCHO010000001.1, forward strand.
AAAAAAAATTCTCATCTTCTCTGTTATCCAGACTCACATTTATGGAAGAATTTGAGTATTTGTGAAATCAGGTACTACTGCCCCTGGATGGGGTCTTGAGCTCTGCAGTATTCTTACGTTATTCTACCTCTTATTTACAAAGTAAGTGAGACTGGCATGAAAACATTCCTGCAAAAAGAAGTTTCAGCCTAAACTGTTGTTTCTCTAATCCCTTAAAATAAAGCTTAAGATGTATAAAACCAAAACAGCCTAATAATTGGTATGGAGTGATTAGTGGATCATGGCAGGTAATATGTTTTTTGCCAGCCATATCTCTCTAAAGCATCCAGAGAGAGGGTAAGCTCCTTCTGCTTTATTCCTAACAACTCTAGTATGGAGACACCTGTGGGCAGAGTTCTCCATGGATCTCTTTTTTTGTTGGGTGTGCACATTTATAACTTTCATGTTAAGCATCAGCTTCATGAAAACATGATGAAATTTGTTGCATGTTTCTGAGTGTTAGATTTGTTGGAAGATGAACCATTCCTACCTTTTCAGATCTTGCCGGCATTCCAAGCTGGTGAACAGGACAGCATAATAGATTGTACACTGAGCTAGGTTCAGATTTAAGTTGTAGTTAGCTTTCCACATCTTTATGGATCTAGGCCTGACTAGTACAGTGCAGTGGCTTTATCAGATATTTCAAGATTGCGAGGCTGAGTGAAATCTGTGCTGAGATACTTGGGGGTTGTGTAATTTCATAATGTTTCTGCATTCACAGGATGATTCCCCAGGAGAGGGAGATTTGCCCTTTCAGCTGAGCTCTCAGTCTTCCTCGTCACATTCTCAGCTTACAGTGGATTTACCTGTTCACATACTTCAGGTACAGCATGTCAAGCCTTTGGGTTTTTTAATTGCCTTGTTTGAAAGTAAAGAGAGGTTACTGTGAACACTCTCATGTTCTGCGTGATGCAAATACTTTGTTTTCCATTGGGAGCTGAATTTCACTCACAAGGAGTTGTAAGCAGAGGCTGCACTGCACAATTTATCTTGTGTCTGTTACCAACCTTTGACATGTCAGACGTGGTTGGTTTTTTCCTCTGTTACTGAGTAATGAATAACTAAATATCACTTTTTTTTTTTCTGACATGCCCCATCCTTGTTTTCCTGACCCCATCCTGCAGATACTCAATGGGTCAAGAAAGAGGATCAGAATTGGAATGTTGCAGCCTACAGGAAGGGTGGGAAGTGGGAAATGAAATCTTGAGCCAAGATTTCAGAGTGGTGCCCTTATAGGAGTGTCAGTTATGTTAGAAAGCCTGCTTGGGGACCTCGTTTCTGATAAACGCTGCGAGTTCCTGCCAGGTGTGCTTCTGGGTAGAAAATAAATCTTTTTTATTGAGGGGCACCTTCCTTGAAAACTAGAAGTACAAGAGGAGTGGGACTGTTGGCCATGGTAGAAAGTTAGTGGAAGAAAAAGTGAGTTTAAATATTTTTCAATTAGTAATGCTTATCTGAAGTGTTCCATAGAAAAACTTTGGCAACGCTGTTTGGGTGTATCCCTGAAGTGGGAAGGATTTGGGTTTCCTTTGAGCCATTCCAAGCATTTCTCTGATGTTGGATAAATGTCAAGATAATCTTGCTGATAAGGCTTGAAAGCATCTAGAGGTGAAAGTACTTCATGCAGTCTGTTTGCTTTAACAGGAACCACACAATTCCACTGAAGATGATGCAGGTTCTGATAACTCTCAGTTCACTGGAAGCACAATAAATTTACAGGATCTGGAATGACGACTATTGAGAACAGTTACTTGAAAACACATTGGGCAATCATTACAGAGTGAGATAACTGTGTGGGTCTTTTTCCAAGGAAAATATGAAAAGTAGGAGAACTGAAGTATGGTTGCACTCTTTGTGATTTGCTAAAGACAGTTGCAGCTGAAAGATTTTCTTTAAAAATGTAAATCCCACTTGATGTGCCTGTGTAAGATACCCTGTCTGCCTTGTGGTTGGGGAGGCTGAGGCAGACTGCTGTACAGTGTTGTTTCAGGGAGAAGTACTTTATTACACTTCAAACTGAGGTAATATTTACTGTTTTCACAGGAAAGCAAGTATTCCACAGCTAACAAGTGCAAATTTATAATCCTGCCTACAACAGTTAAAACTTCCCTTCCATTGGTCTCCTCCTGGAGCCAGCGGCATCAAGGAATTAAGAGCTAAAATTTGCAAGTGTTTTCCACACATATACAAAAAAAAATTGTTTCGGCCCCTGTGTTTTGGCAGAAAACTGGAATAAAATGTTGCATATAACAGAATTAACGTTCTATGCCATGAAAATGAGATGCTCTAAAATCTTTGTTTTAGAAAGCTAGATTCTAAATGTTAACTTAGCTGTGAATCAGTTTGTAGCTCATGTTGAGTTTCTCCCTTTCCTTGCTCCTGCATCCCAAATACTTTGCTGAATTCTTCCAGCAAAACTTGAAAAAGAAAACTGCAATAGAACTGTACTCACTGTAAGTGATTAGCTAAGAGTCCAACAGCATCTGAGAGAGGTTTGTTTTATCTTTGTGTTCCCTTTTTTGGGAGGAATGTTGACTGTCATGTAAATTTAAGCACCTTGATTTTTATCTCATCTATAAACCGCTGCCAAGTTACCTGTGAACTGGCCACTACCTTTTTGTTTAGGGTTGTTTGGTGTTTTTGTTTTTTTAATTGAACACTGTTAACACATGTTCTTTATTGCTATCCCAGAGTGTCACATGCACGTGGAGCTTCCGGCTGGTTTACAAAATATGCAGTTGTCAGAGTATTTTGTGGGGCGGAAAGAATTGTTGCCCAGGGAGATTTGCCCCTGAAAAACTGCAGTTTCTCTTGGGGGTGGGGGGAGAGGTTGTATGTACTCTACTTATATGAATCGCAGACACCTAAATAAGTATAGGGTTATATAGGGGAAAAGACCACCTTTGGTTACATTTTAAGGTAGTAATTTAAATGTTTCTTATGGTGATGTTCTGAATGCCTGTAAAAGTATGTACAGGAGTTTGATAAAAGGCTGTTTGTACTTTTTTTTTTTAATTCTCAGTGAGGTGTGTGTATGCACGTATGTGTATTTTTTTTTTTTTTTTTTTTTACAAAATAAGATATGTCACAGAGGAGAACGTTGTGATCTTTCTAATCTTGCACATATTTATTTATTTTACAGTTATACTGATGTTAAATTCACATGAGGTCGTTCAGAAATGCTTTTACTTCCTGTGCCTTTTGAACTATGTATGTGTCCATATAAATGCTTTTTTTGATTGGAGACTTGGGGAGGAAAAAAGCATACAAGTTACAGTGAACTTCAGCTCCTGATTTGTAGGCAGTATTATATCTCTGGTTGAACCAGCTTTATTTTTCTATCTTTATTCTAACTGAGCATTGAGGTCTCTCTGTTCCTCTCACTCTGAGTTTACAGCTTATGTCCAGGGAAAGTCTGAACCCTCTCAGGCTGGGTTTCCAAACTGGTAGATGAGATCTGCCCGGTGGCTGTGACTGCAGCTTGGAGTCCACTCCTGAGAGGTGGAAAGATTGGGAAGGAATGGTGCTGAAGGGTCTTTCTCTAGTGGTCACCGTGCTCTCCCTGGAAGCTGAGACACCTCGAGCTCCCAATGCCTGCATTATTCTGTTCTCAAGGACCATACCAGTTTGTAATATATGAAAATGGCCAAGGAACACTCCACCTTTTTATGGGACTTGCAACCAAATCTTTCTACTTCTGAAAATGTACCTCACTCAGCTTTGTAAGTGAATGTAAAGTGCTGACCTCTTGAGGGCAGAAAATTGGATCACTTGGCTTGGACTCCATTGCTGGCAATGGATACCTGAAGAACTGGTGCAAAAGGGTTAATAAAGCTTTTTTTTTATGGTCAGTTTGTCACTGGGTATTATTCTTTGCATGGATGCATCTGACACAAAGCTACTTACTGCAGCTTGATTTCTGCAGAGATTTTGTGGTTTTCCTTCAGTTGCGTCTTCACTGTAGTGGGGTGAAGTCTTCCATGACTTTGGGTTAGAGCATAGCCCTCAGTTTTTATAGTTGTTTAGAAGAGCTGTGACTATCATAAATGTCTGGGAGGTGCCTGGCTTAGTTGTGCCTTAACAAAGATTGTCACCTAGGACTGTGATAGAATTCACTGCTCAGGTTCGTAGGGATAGGGCTATTGGCATCAAAAACTGATTGAGGAAAGCATTGGTGCTTAGCAGGAGCTTGAGAAGCAAAATGAGAGAACTTTTATTTATTTTCTTCGGCAAAATATCAAAGTAGAGGAAAGGGGGTTGCAAACTTTCCCTGGAATCTTAGGGTAGGAGAAGGAAATTTCATGGGACAGTAAAGTTCAACTGAGCAAAGATGGATATGGAATGTAGATCTACAAAAGACTTCTGGAGCAGCATCAGCCCTACAGGCTGTGCTTAAGGCTGTGCCATCAAGAGAAATAATACAATTGTTCTTCCATCTCCTTGTCTATTGGTCCTTGGCTGTACTACTTCTCCTTCCTGGCAGGTGGGTTGGAATGCTGCAGAGGAGGAAGAGGCACTGCATCAGTGCTTGGTAGCACATCTGCACCAGGCAGCTCAAGCTGCTCCGTGCTGCCAGGCTGGGAGGGGCCCGGGCCCTTGCCCTGTTCTCCAGGCAGCCTGCAGTGTCTGCCCAGTGTGCTTTTTGTGTTGGAAAGTGAGTGTGAAGCACCTGCAGGCTGTGTGTGTGCTCCTGCTTCAGCTGCTGCACCTCCCTCTTGTACCTACAGCTGGTTTCTGACTAAAGCCTCATTAGAACTGTGTCAGGGAGGAGAAGTTGGAGATCCAAAGTGTCAGAGGGAGCCTACAGAACCCTCTATTTTCTCTTGGCTAAAGGGATGGGGACTCATGGCCCCTGTTCTCAGTCACCTGTGCTGTCCCTCTTTGGAGTGTGACAGAACTGGGGTGTCCTCACAGCTGTGTTGAGGTTGAAGGTGCAGCAGGAGCCATGGCAGCAGCTCTGCACAGCCTCCCCAGGGGCCAGAGCTCAGTTTGGCAGGATGTGGAACGTGTCAGAAAAGGTGTGGTTTGATGGCATGGCTGAGCTGATCTAGGGCCTTGCTGCTGTATCAGGAGTGTCATGCTGCTGCCCTGTTCCTCATTTGCCAATTTTCATGCTTTGTTTAATACAGCCAAGTTAATGAATTGAAATGAGCTTACTGAGAGTTGGCAAGTAAGGGAGAGGGTCATGTGGGCAAGAGAAGGATGGTGGAAGGACACTGAGCTGGAATAATGTGCACCGGACTGACTTCCCAGCAGTGGCTGAAGTTACATCACTCCTGTAATTTGGGCTACACCTCGTTCTAGGGGCCATCTCCACACAGCTGTGAGGGCCCTAATAACACTTTTCCCTTAAACACTTGATGTTCAGGTACCTCCAGGTTCCCTGAAGTGAGCTGTTGAGGTAAGGTCCCACAGACCACTGCACTTACTTTGTTTTGTGCAGGTGCCTGTGGTCTTTCCGTGTCCTTTTTCAATCCTTCATCCTGTGCCTGCTTCTGTTGTTTCTGCTTTTCCTCTCTGAGCCTTTTGAAGACAGGGAATAAAGGATGGGTTAAATGCAGTATGCAGCTACACCAGATGTGCTTTTGACACAAAGCATCAAGAGCTAACATTATATCCTACATCACACCTTACACCTATCTAGCCACCGGAGCACAGGGCTTTGGGTAGAATAAATGGGTGTCTTACTTATTTTCCAATTTAAGAGTGCAAACCCATTTACAGAACTTCAGGAAGAAGCACCACACCTTTTCTACTACACAGCTGAATAAAGATGCAGAGAAAAAGAGTAAGCAGAAGGGAAATGTCACTGTTCTGGCTTTAAATCCTCGCCTGAATCTGTCTGATTCACTTGAGGATGGCCAGATACAGTCATCAGTTCAGTTATCTTTGCTATTTGTGAGGGGAAATTTCATGTAACTGGGCCTAAGGGAGTGTGTCTCATCTTGGGACTTACACTGATTGTGTTAATTGCTACTATTCAATCTCATAACACAAGTTAAACTTAAAAGTTTTGTAGAAGAAACGTTTCAAAGCTGGTGTTGTTGACAAATACCCTTAATGTATATATGAAAGTCTGACAAAATATCAGGGCAAGGCAGACTGAGTGTGTTAACTTCAGGTGTAATTTTCTATTTATTTAGTTTAAATTTTGTTACTGCAAATTGTCTTCTTAAAATGGTGATTCTCATCATAGAATCTTTTTTGTTTGTGGGTTTAGTGTTTTCTTTTTTTTTATTCTAGATTTTTTAAATGTACCTTGCAGGTCATTTCCAATGTAGCTGTGGGCTGCTGCTCACTGACCAGGAGATGCAAGTTCTATGAATGTAGAACCCTTACAGAAGTAAAATGGGATGGATTGCTCACATGGGATTTCAGATTAGTGCTACAGTTTTTTGGGTTGATTTGGCTCTTTCAGCTGTCAACACTTAAAAATAGAGGCATTTTCCAGAAGATGGTCTTGCCTTACCTTGCCCTTTGTTCCCTTCTTATGATTTTCACAGCCTTTTCTATCTTTGCTGGTGGGATTCCCTCCACGTTGTCCAGTAAATCACTGAGCTTTTTTTCTATTACCTTTAACATCTCTACTGTTGGCAGGTTTGTCTCATTGTCTCCAGTGCACTGGCAATAGACTTCCAGCACCTTCCTGTTCAGGCTTGAGAGCATTATGTCCTAGAGGTGACAGGAGATACGGTGAGTGGCACAGCTGTGCTCTGCCAAGCAGAACCATAATATCCTCCAAACCCGAAGGAAATCCATAAAGGAAACACTTTAATCCCCTCAGCAGGACTCGGTTGTTTCCCAGCTGGCTAATGGCAGGGAGAGATGGCTGTCCTGAGCCATTCTCCTGTTGGTCTCATCTTCCCAGCTCGGCTGTCACCTGGGACAGGTGGCAGCCGCCCAGTTGTCCCTGCGAGCCCTGCTCCCACCTGGCAGCAGCTGCCCCAGTTTGCTGCCCCAGCAGTGCCCCAGGCCAGCCTTGCAGTGGCTCCATCGCTGCAAACAGTGCTGATATCTCCCCAGTGCAATCCCTGTCTGCTCTGCTCCCGGGATGGAGGTGGCTGCTGGAGAGGAACAGCACATGGAACCCTTGTCTGGATCTCAGTGCGTACCTGCTCATCAGCTTCGTGTTCTCCGCAGGAAAAGAGCTCAACTTTGCGCTTTAGATCGGCGACTTTCTCTTCTTCCTTGGCCACGGAGGCTCGGAGAGTGTTCGCCTGCTGCTTCAGCTCTGCCAGCTGCTTCTCCCTAAGGGACAGAGAGAGGGAGGATGTGTTTGGGAAGAGCATCTCTGGGACACACGGCTCTCCGCAGCTTGGGCTGGTCCCTCCTGCCGCCGGCAGATGGAGGTAACACTTCAGCCTTGCCTGGAACCTGCACCCACAGCCCCCAGAGCACTTCGGCTTTTTTCTGGAAAACGTTACCGTGCTGCTGTGGGGGAGGGAGAAATAGCACAGCTAAACATTCAAGGTTTTTTAATAAGTCAATGGGGGATCTAGATTACCTTTGAAACTTCCACAAGGAGATAAGCTACGCTTTAAATGGGAATACCTGTCACGGAAATTACAATGACGCTTGGGTATTTACAATGGGTAATTTACATTGTGTTTTACAATATAATTTACTTGGGTAAATTACAATGGCACTTGGGCTCCTCTAGGAAGGTTTTGGATGGAGTCAGCATAGGTGCTGCTCTGGATCACTCCACAAACTGCCTTGTTTCTACCTTTGGTTTTCCTTTATTTGCATTACACAATATTTGTGTCTTGTATCCACTCCAGGATGCTTAATGCATCAGTTCCCTAGCCTGTGCCTTGAAAATTAAGGAATTAGTCCCAAGATCAAGTCTTATTTCCTAAATTAAGCATTGATGAGACCCTTTCCTAGGAGTTCACCAGAACTATGTGTGCTCTGCAGGGTGTGCCTGATGGTGAGGTGTCTGTGGGGACCAGAGGGGTCACTTATGTCTGAAAGGTGGAGTGGAGCACAGGGACTCCTTCCCATCCCTTGCAGGATCGCACTTACATGCTTTCGTGTGTGGTGATGAAAGTGTGTTGGATCTTGTTCCAATTTTCCTCAGTGTCCTGGGAGTTCTGGATGAAGGATACGTTCTCATCCTGCATCTCCATGAAAGTAGTCAGCAGTTGTTTGGGATCAGTAAAATACAGCTCAGGCTCCTGGAGTGGAAAAAAAACATCCCCACCTTCCTACCACGAGTGTAGCTTTACTCTGCCTCAGTAGCTCACCCCCAAACCAAATTTCCTTTATCGGGGTAAAAAGTGGTGCAAACATTTGAGAGTGGGAAACCTTCAATTTCAGACATAAACCAGTAACTGCACTGATTAAAAAATCTTCCAGTATATGATGTCATATCTCACTGGAGGATGGCAAGCTTAGAGATGACAGTAGGTTTTTGTAGGTTTTTGGAAACTGAAGGAGGAAAGTTAAACTAAGGTATTTATAATACTTGTTGCCAAAACATGAACATTTATGAATGTATAAACATGCATTTATAATTTGTAACTACAGTAACTCCTCAATACCTAATGGTTTGAAGGAGAGGGAAATTAGCAACACTGGTAAATGACGCAGGACAAATAGAAAAGGCAAATATTTCAACATAAGACTTCTGACCTCATCTTCATCCGAGCTGATCTCACCTTCTGCATCCTCCAATGGATTTCTGAAAAAGCATTTTGTGTATTAGGCCCTTATAGAAATGACAGCTCAGAGGAGACCTCATTAGTGACATCTGCGCATGGTTATTGTTCACTGTTGCTGTTTACTCCTGAACAGAACTTTGCACGTTCCCACCTTTGCCTCCCTGGGGCTGTGGGGTATTTGGGGGTCAGTAGGACCTGGGGGTCACACAAACAGGCAGCATTGCAGCTACTTTTGTCCGTGAGCAAGCTGCTTTTTGTGCTGCTCTGGGCTGTGCTGGCCAGTGAGGGTGGGACATGACACATGAACCTGGTCTGAGGGTGTTGATCCAAATGCCTTTAAACTCGCTGGGAGGCTTTGCTGTTGGAAAATGAGAAGGCAGAGGCAAGAGCTGCACTAAAAGAGCTCAGACAGCAGCAGCACAAGTATAGAAAATGCCTTGGGCTCTTTCTGAGATGTGGTACAGCTCCTAAACATGGTGTAGCCACCATGGTGAGTCTGGTTTTTACCTGCCCTTCTTCCTGTGCACAAGAGCTGAAGAGGGGGAAGGGGTGCCAGGCTGCTGCTGGCAGCACAGCCTGCTCATCACTTCACTTGTACCTGTCACCCTGCGCCACGAAGGGGTTAAAAACCTCTGTTTTCATTATCCTAGTGCCAGCCCCACCTGGGGCAGGCTCTCAGCAGAGGATTTGAGGATGGAGATCACTTGGAGCAGGCCTGACTTGCACAGGCTGACTGCTTTCTGCTGGTATTTTGGTTTGTTCCAATAAACCCCAGATCTCCCAGCAAAGGTGAGCAGTAGGATTGCCCTGTGTTCACTCCCAGTCAGCTGAGTGCTCTCTGCAGTACTTAAGTCAGTTGTTTGCATTGTCTGGTACTTACATTTCCCTTGATAGAAGAGGCTTCAGGAAGTGTTTGAGCTGTGGCCTGCTTTCACGTGACCTGAAATCCAAACTTTCTAAAAACAGCAGGGAACTTGGCAAATCCGTAAAACTGATGCTGTGGGCAGTGTTTGTGTTGGCTGCTGGACCCTGGTCTGGAGACAAGAGGAGGTGTCCACTTAGAGCCTGGGGCTGTCCCAGGGAGGAGCAGCAGCGCTTTCCTGGCACTCACCCTGCTCTTCGCTGGGGGGAGGTGAAGCACTTCCTTCTTTAACTCCAGGTTCTGTTTTCATATCCTTTTCTTTTTTGTGCCTTCTCCCGTGTTTCTCCTGCCACTCTTTTGGAGATAGCTGATAGAGGATGTCCCTGTACATCTTGTACTCCTTCAGAGTGTCCTCCAGTCTGGAGATCTCACTGGGTTGAGAGAAGTGGACAAAATTTGTTAGCAGGGAGGGAAGCTCCTGTTTGAACAGGTTCTTTCTCACTCTTGATATTGAGTTTCACCCAGAGAAGGGGAGAGAGGGCACATGGTTTCATGGACGTGCAAAGTCAAATGGGAACCTGCCCTCTGTGGCTCCTCATGTGGAAACTGCCTGGCCATATCTGTGGCTAGACCCTTGCTATGGTACTGAGCTTGCTAATTTTTGAATTTTTACTTGAAAAGGAATGAGAAATTTTTCCAGCTCAGCTCATAATGGTAATCAAAGTGATTTCTTTTGTCTTTCCCTAGGTCCCCATCAAAATGCATTACTTAGTTTTGCTTGGTTTTTAATCTAATACTAGGCATTTAATTTTGGGTTTGGAATATTTATACTTTTTAAAAAATGTCATTAGAAAACTAGGTGAGTTGTTTTAGAAACGAAGCCAGCCACCTGGAAAACAAAAGCCAATACATTTTGACTCTTAAAATGGAACATTTTTAGAAATCTATCCCCTGCAAGGACTGTGAAGGTATAGCACTGTAGGGGCTGTTAAAGGTGAGGCAGGAGTAATGAGCAACCTTACCTTTGGATTTTCTTAATTTGGGAAGTGATTCCCTGGATCTCTGTTATTTTCTTTGCCTTTGCTGAGGTTTCTCTTTTGGCCCTAGGAAAGGATGCATAAACATATGCCATTAAACAATTTAGCAGTGAGTACTGAAAAAAATGTGATATGAGCACTAGGAATCTGTGCTATAGATATATCCCAGGAGGTGCTTGGCTCCTGCCTGAAACCCTCTTTCTCTTGGCAAAGTATGGCATCCCAGTGTTCAGGCTTCCCTAATTTGGCTGCTGCTGAGCTGCAGTTGCTGCTCTGCCCTTGTGATATCTGTAATGGGCCAAAGCGCTCAGTTTGCTTCACTGAGGGGACTGTGAGGGCTTGGGTAGAGGCATTCCCTCCAGGAAGGGTGTTGTGAGAAGATGGAAGTGGTGGGGCCACCAGCAGGTTCCTTGCTGCCAGCAGATCAAAGGCTTTTGCAATGAGGGTATTCCCTGGCTGTTCTCCTTCCTGTCTTTTATTGAATGTGTGGGGAGAAAGTGCCACTGAACTGTAACTCTGGGAAATTCAGAGTGTTCAGCCAAAAACCTGCAGGGAGGTCAAGCAGAAAATCTCCTGTGCCCAGAAGGAAACACCACACAGGTGATTCCTTCAACGTTCCTTACATTCTCAGTGCTTCAACAGAGTTATTATGGTTCTCCTTCAGGAACGCATCAAACATGGCAGCATCCTTCTCCATCCTTCTCTCGGCCTTTTCCAGTTTTTTCTCCTCGTTCTTTGCTATCTTCTCCATCTTTTCAATCTCCCCTCGTTTTACTGTGATGATATACTGAAACGAACCCCAAAGGCAACACAGTCACAGCTGCTTGGCTTTAAAGGTACAGTGATTTAACTTTGTTCTATTACCTGATCGTTGTGGGTAGAGAGGGTAAGGATTTCAAACTAAGGTGTGTCAGGGCAAGCCAGGTACATAGAGGCCTTTCTGGAGTTATTTCAGAAAGAACACAGCAAATAGGTAGTGAATCTAAAGACAGAATCCAGAAGTCCCAGCATTGCATTAACTCCTGGCTGGCAAAGATTGATTCAGCTGTGTTACAGCACAATAATAGAGGTGACTAATGGGGACGTTCCAGCACAGTTACTCCATTCCCTTATTTTGAGCTCAGAATGGCTCCCAGCTACAATTTATGTACAGGACAGCAGGAGCCAAAGGTCAGTGTATCTGTGCATCTCACAAAGGGAATAGTTGCATAGTGGCTACTGAGTGATGGGAATGACCTACATTCCTTTATTTCTTGGCTGGGGATTGCTGGGCTGCAGGCTCTGAGTGGCTGTGACACAGGCCTGGACATCAGTTCATGAGGTCTGACGTGGGCCACTGTGGAAAGGGCTCTAGGCAGTGGATCTCAGGGGAATGAACATCAAAACAAAGCAGCACAGGGAAGAATAATTAAAGTAACATGCTAAAAGTCAAGTACCTCAAGAAAAAATATCTGTTTTCTGTCCTGTAGGTAGCCATAGAAGGTCTCCATGTCTAATACGTAATCTGAAATCAGAATATAAAGTTGCTTAGACTAGAAAGGGGGAAACATGGCCAAGGCAAAACACAGTGAATATGTAGGTTGCCATGAGCATGGATCTGGCTGGCATTGGAGTCAGCAATACTGATTATTGCATTATAGTTATAACCTTGTTTAGGATCAGTTTTTTATGGGTTTTCGTGCAGTAAAACCAGGTAAAATGGAGTGGAGAACCTGGTCCTTGTCCTCTACAAATTAATGGCAAATCTACTCCTCATGTCAGAGGCAGAAAATCTAGGCCTGTATCCACTAAAATCCAGCTTTAGGTTGGCTTAGTAGAAAGGTTTCTGTGGCACAAGGCCCTTCAAACTCTCAGCTGGCTCCCAGCTGGCTCTAAGAGCTGCCAGCTGCTGCAAGGCTGGTGGAACCCAGGCTGCTGCGAGGGGTGGCCCCTGCTCTGTGTGCAAATGCAGGAGCTGGAGATGGCTCAGCCGCACACAGGCTGGCAAGATACAGCACAGAACTCTGTCTGCATGACCTCACCAAAGCCAGCCAGAGCCAGCTGCTCCTCCCATCCCTCTCTGGCCTTTGCTTTGGGCTGTGACCCAGCTGAGCAGCACCGCTGCAATGACAGGGACTGTTCTCCACCTTTTTGCATGGCTAACTTCCGTGAAAGCAGCTCCTGAAGAATTTTCAGTCTCTCTTCACATGTTGCCTGTTTTCTGCCCTCCTCTTCTTCCTCCTTTTTCAAAGCTTTCCTCAACCCACTTTTTGCCTTGATTTTAGTGGAGTAAGTAGTTTTCTCATGGACTTTCAAGGTCTTCATCCTTTCACGTTCCTGTGAGAAGACAGTTTGATTGTGTGCTTTGTTTGCTGTGGTTTTTAAAGACATGAGTAAGTTATTGACAGCCTAGAAATTTTCAGAATGTTGATACCCTGCTGATGCATGTTCGCCTGGTTTATCTGACTAATCCCAATAATATTCTCTCATGAGACAACCGAAACACTAAATTTCTTAGCACTTGTTCTCATTAGTTTGTTGATTTGTATTCTGCATCCATCCACCAGCTGTGCCAGTTTGTACCCACTCAGTGTCCTCATTTTTCCTTCCTGGGTTATTCCTGCGAGCGAATGGAAATTTTCTGAGATTCATCCTTTGAGTCCCCCAGACAAAGGGAACAACAGGACCGCCCACACTTAACCGAGTCAGTCCAACTTTCACAAAGACATTTAAACCATCAAGTTCAGACTGAGAGGATCTATTCAGACCCACTCCAGAGCCTTCTGGAGGGTAAAAGGTGTTCCTTCTCAGTGCTTTCACATGGACTGGAGTGTAATTCAGTGCTATCTGCACAGTGTGGGCATGGTTTATGCTGAGGACATCACTCAGCAGACATCCTTAGTGCACTGCTTCCTAAGCTCTTCTCCAGAATTATATAGCAGCCTTCAACCCAAGCAAAAACCAGACACTGTCAGTCACCAGTGGGAGGTGAGGAGGCCTTGCTTGAGAGCTCTTGCTTCCTTCTGCGCTATTCCAGGCTGTGCCACCCCATGCAACAACCAGACCTCTCAGAGATCACAGAATCACAGAAAGGTTTGGGTTGGGACCTTAGAGATCATTTAGTTCCAACCCCCTCCCATGAATAGGGGCACCCCACCACCCCAGGTTGCTCAAAGCCTCATCCAACCTGGCCTTGAACACTTCCAGGGATGGGGCAGCCACAACTTCCTTGAGCAACCTGTGCCAATGCCTCACCACCCTCACAGTAAAGAATTTCTTCCTAATATCTAACCTAAATCTCTCCTCTTTCAGTTGAAAGCCACTCCCCCTTGTTCTATCACAAACTGCTTGTGTAAAAGGTTGCTCTTCTTTTTTTTTGTAAGCACCCTTCAGGTACTGAAAGGTCACAATCAGGTCTCCTTGGAGCATTCTGTTCTCCAGATTGAACATCCTGAGCTTTCTCATGAAGAGAGATCTTCTTTTGATCTCTCACACAGTAAATTTTGGTATTCTGTTGGTTGGGTGCCTGCCTTAGTAACTGCACGTTATATACATTAGCCTAAACCATGTGTACATACTGCCTTTGCCTTTTGTATTTCCTTGTCCCTCAATGAGAAAAGTTCCCGATCTGGTGGGACTTTAAATGGATTTTTCATTGGTTTTTCTTCATCCTCTTCTGTGATGTCTGAGAAAAAAGAAAAAAAAAAAAAGGATGAGGGTATAGAAGATGTGAAGCAGAATATCTGGACCTGGCACAAAGGGAGGGGGATGTGCTGTGTCCCACTGGGAGGGTGGGCAGTGCTCCCAGCTGCAGATGGCTAACAGGGCTGGGTCAAGAGCAGGGAGCTGGATGTGGCTCCTGAGAAGCCAGTGATATAGCTGAGACCTCGGTATGGTTTATGTCACTTGACCATACCTGATGATCAACAACAGGATTTCAGCCAGGATTTTTCTAAGCCTGGAGCTGTTTTACCTTTCTCATCTGTTTTTGGGCAGTAGAACCTGACTTCCGGCCTCTTCTCTGACCTGACAAGGAAAAGTTGCCGGAGCATTGTGTCCTTACCTGACAGTGCAGGGAGGGTTTCCATTTTGAGTTTGGCAGAGAGAATTTAGATGTTGATGCTGTATGTCAGGATGGTGTCTTTGACCCTGGCCCAAGGAAAACCATAAACAAATCAGTCAGTTGGGATCTGCCAGTAACTGATGTGATAAGTTTCACAGCACTGGTAGGCCTTGGGGCTTTCTGGATCTTAACCACGGAGCCTTTAGTGTCTGTAGCAATTAACAAAAAGCTTCATTAAACTGGAAAACATACATGTTCTGACCTCCAAAAGGAGATATTCATCCCTGGCTTATGTGAAAGCTGTGTAAAACACAGTTCTCCTTACACGCAAACTGATGGGAAAGCAACAACAAAACAAATTTGGAGATAGCAACCAACCCAAGTCCCTTGTCTCTTTTTCCACCCCGTCACCAGTCCTGATCCACACCCATGCTTTTTCATCCTCCTGTCATTAGTTCACAAGCTACATTTTTACTCCCTAAAGCTCTTCCCAATAATTGCTTCAGCATTGTGGATTTCTTGTAATAAGGCTGAATGATTGTTGGACAGCACACACACACTTTGCAGAACTGTTCCCTTTCATTTTAGATTGGCAAACTGTTGAAGGTTAGTTTTTTGTTTCTCTGACTCCAGTCTCTTTTGGTAGTTTTTGCTATGGATCCTAAGGGAAAAGCCATAATTGGAATGATCTCACTTACAAAGAACAGATAGCCCATTGTTAAAACTATCCTTTAATCACCAAAGGCAGCAAGCGGGGCTCACTGAGGTATTAGTTCAATTGATGCAATTCTGCTGCTGGCACCATTCCTGATCTGCGCTGCTATAAGATGCTGTAGAAAATATCCTCCTCTGCTTGCACTAGTTTTAGGGTTATTTTAGAGCATCAGTTTTTGCTCTGAACAGCCTCCAGTTTTTATGTATTTTGAGCTAAACTCATCTGCCCTAATTTCCATGTCCGTCCTTGGTGCTTTGTGTTTCCTATTGGCTGTGTTTTTGCAGCTGCCCAATTAATATCTTTTTCTTTGGAGGTGTCAAACTTCCACTGCTGATGAGACACAGAGGCCAAGATAGAATTTGGGCTGTTTGAATATATCCCAAATGTTTTCTCTCTCCTTTTCAGCTCTTGAAGCACCTTTTACCAAGGGCCTCCTTGACTGGTTACTTAGATGTCAAACCTCTCTGAACTTTGCTTGATGTAAGGTGATATTTTTCTCTAGGGGTTTCCCATCTATGCCCTGGAACAACATCACCCCTGCTGCTGATGTGAGTTTTGGAGGATGCCCCATCAGGGCAGGGCTGGGCAGGCAGTCGAATGCCTAAATACAGTTTGTGAACAGAGCAGTTGCAGCAAACACCTGGAGCTCCAGCCCTCAGTGCATTCCTTGAGTTCTGTTGTCTAAAACTTTTCTCATAAGAATTTCTTGTTCCTGTGGTTGATTTAAATTCCTCCTACGGGCAATGAGTCTGAAAAGCAGGACTAGACACTGGCATATGGAAAATAATTGTCAGTGCAAGCTTCAGAGATAAAAAAAATCTTTATAATATAATTTTAGCTAAGTATAGGAAACTGTATCTATGATTAACTTATAAATATTCATTTTATTAAGGTATTTTTGTTTGAGGTTGCTCAGTGTTTTTAATAGGTTGTTTGCACAGCACTTTGGAAATAATGCCAGAAGCTACAGAAGCACTAGCTCTGCTAATTACAATTATTAAGCTCAATAATGCGAATGAAAAAATGCTTAATTGCTAGAATAATTTGGCATGTATTTTGCTGCCTCTGACATCATGTTCCAGTAGCTGCCTACCAGTAGTATGTGAATCAATAGATAAGGCATTCATGGTTTTAATTCACTGAAACCTTTATTCAGTGCTTTTCCCTAGCATCAAGCTGTTGAGGGGAAAAAAAAAAAAAAAAGGGGAAAAAAAGAAAAAATAAAAGGAGGGAAAAAAAGAAAAAAAAAAAAAGAAAAAAAAGGGGAAAAAAGGGAAAAAAAAGAAAAAAAAAAAGAAAGTCAAAGTAAATATGCAGACCGTTCTAAAAAATAATGTGATAAATCTCCATCCACCCTCTTCCCAGAGCAGAGTGTCACACAGGTGTGGCACCTGTCACACACCTGTCCCTGGCACAGCTCTCTCTGAGTACACCCTCCTCACCCTCTGTCTCTCGGTGTCTCACCAAAGGCTCCCGCGGGCTGCTGTCGCCGGGCTGCGGGGATGTCGCGATGCGGGGATGTCGCGCTGTCGCGCTCGCAGCGGGACCGAGCCGGCGCTGCCGCCTGTGTTTGCGCTGCCATGGAGACGCGCGCTCCCGTTGCCAGGCGGCAGCGCTCGGGCTCGGGAGCGCGCATGGAACCAGAGGGCTCTCTGTTGGAAGTGACCCTGCAGGGACACCTGCCACCAGCCCAGGGCCCTCCCAGCCCGTCCAGCCCGGCCCAGGCAGTGCCCTGCGGCTCCGGTGAGATGTGGCTTTGAGCTTCCTTCACAAAGGGACAAAACTGCTCTGCTGTGAGCGGTGTCCCTGCCTTGATGGTCCTCTGTTTGTTATTTCATTCCCCCGTATTTCAGGCCTGGGAATTGGGTGTTTAACCCCGTGTCTGTGGGCAGAGGGTTGGGGAAATGGGAGCTGGAGCCCCTGTTTGTGGAGTGACCGTAATTTATCATTTCCTAATCTCTGCCTTGGTCTGTCTTTTTGTAAAGTGTGGACAGGCACGGTTTGGAGATTATGTGTGGTGAGGGTGAATAAACTGCCATTTACTGGGGCTTCCCCAAGTCAGTAATGCTATAGGACCCCAAATATCACCTTCTGAAATATCATATAATTCTAAAGAGGATTTGATAAAATATCCGTTGGTAAAAAGCAATACGTTTTCATAGAGGGAAAGATCTTTAAATTCCCTTATTTACCCTTTCCTGTTTGGAACACCGTATTGGTTCCAAATGGATTGTGCTCTTCTTTGGACCCTTTAGAATCTCTATTAATACAATTTCAGTTTTCAGAAATAGCAGTTTCTTTCATTTACTGAAAGATTTCCAAACAGCTTTGTCTGAATAACTCATGCAATAAATAGCATGAATTTCTGTAAGTGTAAACTCCCATTTGATTGTTATAATTCTTTCCTGTAATTGCTGATTATGAAGAGACTAGATTCAGGCAGCAGAAGAAAAATGCTTATACAGAAAGAAATTTTTCTTTATTCTGCACATGAATGCTTTGATTTTTAGCAATGATGCAGAAAACCATAGTGCTATCTTTAGTATGTTTTGGGAAATTTCCCAAATGTATTGAGGAGTATGTATAAAAAAACGACACTACAGAGTAATTTCTATTACCCAAAAAAAAACCCCAACAAAAAACCAGGAGTAAATTGTACTAAAGATGCATTTTTTCTAAAGGCATAATATGAAATGGTCTTTGTTCAGAAACACCAGTTTATTACAGAATTGCGAATTTGTCACGGTGGAAACATCACAGAAATTGATAACGGAAACTGAAGACATTTGAACAGCTCTGGCTCTGTCTGGCACAATCTCTGTATCAATGGATTAAACATTTGTATATCCATTGCTCTGTTTTGAACTATCCTTGCTAACCACTTATTTCCCAGAAGAGGAACAGAGGTTATTTAAAAGCAGGGATGTATTTTGTGAATTCTTGGAAATGTGCAAGCTCTTCATAGCTTGGGTTCATTATTTGTGTCGCACACATGCCATGAGCCACTTAGGCTTTGCATTTCCTTGAGGGCAAAGAAGTTTTTAAGGCCAGAAGGACATCTGGGGTCTATTCTTAGCCACCACTAACTTGGTTAATGAATGGAATAAATAGCATGTGCAACATCATGGGAAAATCTGCCTGCTGGCACAGGCTGTGCAGCTGACCAGGCCTGCAGCTCCTTAGGGGAAGGGCTGCTTCAGGGCACCCCGGTTTTTGGGATTATTAAATGTTTGGACAGTGCTTCCTCAGTGCCCAGCTGACAAAGCCAGGCAGTTGGTGTGGTAGGAATGGCAAGTGGCTGCTTGTCTTTCCAACAGAACGTCTGAGATTTGGGGATTTGTGATTTTGTCAGGACACAGGCCTGGGATCTCAGGACACTGTAATTTCTTTGCTTCTGTCATTTTTTCATGAAGGGGCTACTTGTCTTCCCCATTCATTCCCCCTGTTGGTACATGGGGATGCTGATCCTCCCCACAGAGGTGCTGCAGGGGTTAATTAGTGTTGGCAAAACATTTTGAAACGGCTGATTGAGAAATGCTGACAGAGATGAAAGCTGAATAAGTATCTAGATAAATAAATATTCCTTTGTAGTCTTATCACTACAGGAAACTCCCTGTGTACCCAGGATGCTGCACAGGTCACTGGGCAGTCATCTCCCCATCGCCTGGAGCCTTCTCCAGGGGACTCATTTATTGCAGGATTCCACTGTAGTTTGTGTGGGGTGAGCCACAAGATGTGCCACAGAGAGAACAGCCTGGCAGCAACCAGTGAACGCTGTGGAAATACCAGATGGATTTGGAGCTTTTTCCTTCTCTGGAGCTCCTGTTCTGCTCTTTTCCAGTGAGTTGTGTGGCTGCAGAACCTGGAGCATCCCAGGAGGAGGAAGGGGAAGTTGGCGCCCATTCCCATGGTTAGAGACAAGGAAAAAGGAGGTATCCTCGAGGGAGTGCCCACAAGACACGACCTACAAGAGCTCTGTGGAAGGCAGTGCAGGCAGCTCTGCTTTAGAAGGGTCTCTGCTGAGCTGTTAGCGAAGTTTTCTGCTGCTGGGTCTCTTTGGGACACTTTTTCCTGCCTGTGGGGAAGCAGATGGCTCTGGAGATCCCATAGGGAATATATGGCTGCTCTCGCACTTCTTTCAAGCTCCCTGCATGCTCCTGAGCTTGGTAGAGAGGCTGAAAGTCAGAGAAAGAGTGACCATGTAGTTCTCCTCCATTGGCACTTTATTCACAGTATAAATCCCTGCGCCAGCACCACAGCTCAATGCAAGATGCCAAAAGAACAGTACAGGAGAGCATATCCATCCCATCTGATCCCAGCATGTCTCTGTGTCACCATGGATCATCCTTCCCAGCACCAGACCATTGTGAAGGCCACACATGCTGCATGGGCACAGCAAACCCAGGGCCTCTCAAGAGCAACAGGGATGTCTCCTTAGGTCATAGGGCACAGGGAAGGGCTGGCCTGCTGGAGAGAGGATTACCATGGCTTGGGATGGAGCCATCCCAAAGCAGAGGAGCTGCTATAGAAGGAAAAGCAGGAGACCTGCCAGGAACATCAGCAGAGCTCTGGTGCCCGAGTGCTGTGGAGTCTAACCGCTGGCACTGTTGCTTGACTTCTGCTCCTTCCAGCTGAAGCTTACTTGCACTAAGGATTTTATCTCGATTGAAGATTTTCCAGCTGGAAAAAATGTCCCCGGTCACGTTTGCACGGCCAGAGCCAGCCAGGAGATGGCAGCAGCCTTGTACTGCCGGGCTGGGGTTTGGCTGTCCCACGGCTCCCACCGCGGCTCCTCCGTGCCCCTGTCACCTTATCCATGAGGTCTTCATGTCTGAGGAGCAGCAAGAAACCCTCGTCCATCCTCTGGGTTGAAGGAGAAGTGACTGCAGAGGACAGCTCTGAAAGGAGACCTGTGAGCTCAGCTCCATCTTTGCAGAGAAGCTGATGGAGCAGAATCTGCTCTGGTCCTCATCTCCTGATCCCCAGCCCCCCCTGTGTTCATGGGATGTCTCATCCAGACGAAATGCACGTAATTCTTTCAACAGCTCAGATTTCAATCTGGTGGCTCAAAATTGCTGAAATTTCTGAAGGGCCACATGGAAATTACGAGACAGTCCCTGTCATTCTTCCTTTCCCTGCGGGTGCTCAGGGGTGCAGTGTGATGACTTGGACAACGAGCAGCAGGTGCTCAGTGATTTGTATTTCACACTCGATCTTGCTGAGGATGCAGGCTCCTTCCTGCTGAAGAGAAAATGTCCTGCAGCCTTCAGCCTGGGATCCTGGCCAGAGCTGGGACAGTTTCTTTTGCAATGCAAGGCTTGCTGTGGTGTGTGCTGAGACATCTGCACACAGAGAAGGTGTGTGCTTTGCTCTGGCTCCCAGCTGACGCAGCCAAAGCTGTGGAGAGTGCTTGGCTTGTGCCCCCTGACGTGTGGCTCAGGCGCTGTGGGGACTGCTTGGTGGTGCTGCAGCAGAGCCTGGGGCAGATGGAGTGGAAGGTGACAGAATCTCAGAATAATGCCATTGGGGAGGGACCTCTGGAGGTCTCTAGTCCAGCCTCCTGCACAAAGCAGGGATGACTTCAAAGTCAGGCTGCTCAAGGCCTTGCCCAACTCTTTTGAAAATCTCTAAGGATGGAGATTCCATGAAGTGTCTGGAGAGTGGAGCTGAGATCTGGGAGGCTGTGCCTGAGTTCAGTGGGGTGAGCCCCCTGGTTTGCTCTGGTAAGGATATAAATGAACAATATGGTTGCAATTTCAAGACCAGTTCTGAATAACCACTTAGACCTGTTCCCCAGATGAAATCTGTAACTAGTTCCAGTCTTCCCTCAGAGCTCAGTACTTTTGGGAACTAGAGATTGCATTTGGCCCATTGTACAAAAGAGCTGGAGCCAAGGAGACTTTCCTAAGCTGGACTATAAATCCACACTATTTGCATGGACAAATGACCCAGGAACCTGAGACTGAAACTTCATGGTTTTGCATTAAGCTCTTGAGGCACAGTTCCAGCTGTTTTCCTGGCCCTTGCTTTGTGGCAAAACTTTAGCTGCTATGACTGCATGGGAACTGATCCAGCTGAAAAATACCCTGCCCGAGGAAAAGATCCATTTTTATCATGATCGCTGTGAAGGCTTGAGGAAGAGTGACACCGGAAGACAGAATTGCTCCTTTCAGTGACAGCCTCTGCTTTGATCACTTAGGAAGATAGTGAAACTGCAGCTGGTAAAAAGGGCTGATTCTACAAGCCCTACACACAAATTTTCTTCAACAGGGGCTTATGGAGCAGAGCAAAAAGGATTAATAAACTAAAGTTATGGGTTGAGCTGCAAAAGGAAGCACACGCTTCATGGCTCCAAGCTCTTTCTGCTCATGTGGAATGGATTAAAGATAAAAACAACCCTGTTATGCGCTTTGCTCCTGAGCTGTTTCGATCCTGCCTATCTTCTTCTCCAGAGAAGCTTGAACAGCAACTATTATCTGTAACTCAAAACTGTGTCTCATATTCCCGGGGTAGCTCATGGGATCCACTTCCCCCTGCCAGAGAATGAGGCATCACTGGGTGCCAGCTGCAGTGGTTCAGGAATGTTTAGTGCCAGCCTGGCTGTTTTATTGCAGGATCCGCCTATTTGCATCTGTATTTTGAGTATGGAATACTGGGGCACATAGAAACAAAATGACCCTGCTGATGCTGGGCAGTGGATCACCTGTGGGACAAGCACCAAATCCACATTTTATGTCTCTTTAGCTGGAATCATGGACAGCACAAACATGCTCCTCACGCAACAGCAGCTTTATTACTCAGAAATACTTTGAAATTCCAGATCCCGTTCCTATTCTTTTTACCTGCATCGGTGTGAATGACCGCTGTTCTCATCCCCACTGGGATGTCAGCAGATCCTGTAGCTTGTTTTCCACTGAAATGTCTCCTCTTAGGTAAATATTACATCTGGGGTTGCTTTGCCAGTGGCTTTCCTACCTGGAGTTTGTACAACAGGTCAATGCCCTGCTTGGAGATAAGAGGAATACTTGCTGCCAGTGCTGTTTGCTGCTGTGAAATGCCACCCTGCTCTTCCCTCATCAGTTGCTCCTCCAACGTTTTTTGAATGTTGCTTAAGTCCTGGAGGTTTTTGCAAATTGGGGGAAATTTAAGACAAGATGTCAAACGTTTGGACAGAGCAGAAGGACTTGTTTATTGCAACAGCCATGACTTGTAAATTATTCATCTGTGTGTAATTGAAACACTCAGATCCTCAAAGGTCGTGTTACGAGGACTGAGGTGAAGGATCAGTGAGCTTCGAGCAAAACAGGAAGGCTGGCAGGTCCTGGGGAAGCCTTCTCCATTCACCTGCATCTGCTCTGCGGCAGTGCCTTTTTGTGGATGAAAACTGAGTTTGCACTAAGTGAAATAATGTACAAACATGTGCCTGGGAGGGGGAGAGGACATGTGTAAAGGATCTTCAGGACATGTGTAAAGGATCTTCCTCTATCATTTTCTCTGCAGTGGGAAACACAGATTTGAAGCCTGTTGCAGTGAAACATCTACACGGTCTGAGGGCACAGCCCAAGGATCAGCACACAATGGGCTCTGGCCTCTGTGAAATGGAGAAGAAGCTTCCAAGGACCAAGAGGGACCAGAAGAGCTGGCTAAGCAGAAAAGAAGCCAGCGCAGCTCCACTCAGCAGCTCTGTCTCTAGACAGCACCAGACTTCAACGAATTAAAAAGAGCAGATGCTAGCTGGAACGTTAATTGGAACAGCTATCAACTTTTCTCTATGCTTAAATCTCTGTTCTAGCTCTCTCATAGCAGGTTTGAAGAGAAAGAGTTAACCCTTCAGGTTGTTTATTATTTTGATAGGCACACCATGTCCTTAGAAGAGAGCATAATGAAACTTCTGTGAATAGGTTTGGAACCAGTTTTTTTCGGGTGCAAACAATTCTCTGTCTAATAATGCAGAACCATCATCACAAACAGCACTCTCAACCCTTCCCTCTCGCTGTGCTGTCAGTAAAGTGATCTTGCTCAGCTTTCAGAGGCCTTGTAGCAGTGCTGGGCACAGAGCCAGCTGCCTTTCTTCCCCGTATGTATTGTATTAGATGGACACCTCTTCGTTAACCTGGGCTCATTTGTTCCCCTCAGCCTGTATTCCTTCTCATTAGACTTGATGTATGATGAAGTAAAGAAAGTGCAAAGAGCTCCGATGACATCTGATACACTTATAAATAGCCTTTCTGCCCTGCTACATTCGTGGCTCTCCCAATGGGAGCAGGCACTCAGTGTATCACACTCTTCCTGGAACTGGGATGCTATCGAAGATTTTCCTCTAAAGCATCCAAATTTGGACTCTGCTGGGAGCTGGGTGCTTGAATGCAGGCACCACTGGTCTGTTCCAGATTGGCAGTTCCTTAGTCTTGTCCTAATCTCCAGTTCTTAAGAGATGAGGCGAAGGCGTTGTTTGAGCAATGAGGCTCTTTCACTGTTCCCTTCCTGAAACAGGCAGAGGCTCCCTCAGCACAATGACAAGGACTTTTCCTACCACTTTGCTCACACTCAGCCCCCAGGTTCCTGTTACTCCCTTCATTCCCAAGCCCTCAGTTTCCTCCCTCAGGGCTGGATCCTATCTCCTCCATGGGCTCACCGAGGTCTGGCAGTCCTGTGATGCTTTTATGAGCACCCGTGTTCCCATCTAAACACAATATGCTCTGGCTTCCAGTGGATGAAGGGCCTGTCCCTTAACCCCCTCTTCTTTTCTGACCTCCTTGGGTGATAACAGTTGTAATTTCCCATGCCTTACTGGCACTGAACGAGTCTCAAATTCAACTCCCAAAGAGATTGCCAGGGAGTGATGAATTTAGGCAGGAGAACTATGGAGGATTATGGAGTTGATTGAGATATTAAAGATTATGCCTGACTCATTTTCCTGCAAGTCTGATGAAAGTGAGTCAGATCCTTCCAACACAGTTTGACCTGGCAGATGCAGCCAGCTCAGCGGCTGTGTGAGGAGCTCACGATGTTTTGTAAATGGAATAAAGTTCATTTAACACAGCAGGCCTGTATTTGCTGTTAACTCAAAGGCCTCTCACCTGAAAAGAACCTGCAGATCACTTACCTCATCACTGCTCACAGCAAGAATTAGCTCCTGAGAGCCCCTGTTGCTGGAGGAGGTGGGTATTTCTGAGAGGTGATCCCTTGTCTCAAGGCAGGGCAAAGGTCTTTTTTCTGTGATATTGAGTTCAACCCATTTGAAATACTCACAGTCCCTTTTTGGATAGCCAGGTCTCTGTCCCAAAAAATGCTCTCCTGCCTCTGGCCTGTCTCTCTCAGCTATGCTGCCAATATTGGTCTTAATGTAATTTTGCTTTTTTTTGGGCTGCTTTCTCTTCCTAGGTGGGAATGCTGTCATTATGAAATGACACCTGTTTCCCATGGGTCTCTTCAGCCTGTAGGAAAAAACTTTTTTTCCCCTAGCTCAGCCGCAGGTAGGCATCTCCTGGGGCCAGTGGCTCAGGTAAGCAGCTCCTTCTGACTCAGTTCTCCTGCTGAGCTCTCAGTGCCTGTCTGCCTTCTGGATGTGTCTTGTTGACTACTGACAGCCACAGGTGAATAGTTCACATTCTGACTGATGGCTGATTTTTAGATTTTTAGAGGTTCGGAGATTAAATGGGAGCTTGTTTCCTAGTGTTTGCCTCCCATGTTCTGTCAGCATCTCCCCAATTTCACTGCCCTCCAAGGCTCTGCTATCCTATTTTCCCTCTATTTTCCTATCCTATTTTCTCTCTTGGGCAGATTCAGGTTTAGACTCTGCCTGTTTTCTTCCAACAGGAGACAAACTCCTATGCATCCCCCACAGCCTGTGTCCCTGCGGCCCATCCCACTCCTGCAGGGCTCTCCCCACTGCTGGGTACAGCTCTGCCCAGGGGCAGCCATTCCCTCGTGGTGTCCCAGAGCTGCGTTTGCAGCTCAGCTGTCTGGAGAGAGCATTAGCATTGCTGCATTTGGGCAGAGGGCAGGTTTAGGATTGCTTCTTGAGTGTTCTTTGTGGCTGCTAACTCTGCCTTCATGCCCCAGAGACCTAAGGTGTGTCCTGAGCCCAGACTTTCCCCCACGGAAAATAGGGGCAACGATTCTCAGGTCCTCGGATGGGACTTTCTTTGGGGCATGGCAACGATCTCACCTGGCTGAAGGCAGACTTGTGCCAGGTGAAGCCATCAGCCTTGAATGCCCTCTCTGTTCTTGTTCCAGTGCAGCTTCTAAATTAGAAACCCTAGCACCTGCGTTTGATAGGGGCAGGGATTTTGCAATACTGGGAGGCTGAGTCAGGCACAGAGACAGGAGCCATCGCTGCTGCTGAAAGGTTCTGATGCATTCAGGTGCCCACTGCAATATTTCCCTCCTCACACCATCTCCCCAGGGGTTGTGCAAGAATCACAAACCCAGTCAGCCCAGCATCGAGGAGCAGCTCTGGGGGGCTCTGGGCACTGGCTGACTCAGCAGGGACTCTGCTCCCTGCCTGCTCGTGGTTTTTCCCCTGTCAGCAGCAGCATGTCCAAGGTAAATTACCTGCATTTGGAACAGCTTTGGTTCCAGCTGAGATTGGCAGCCTCTTTCTTACTGTGAACCTTTTTGATATAGCAGCAGAACACCATCCAGGTATGGAAAACAGCCTGAAAATGCCTGCCATGCTACCCTCTCAATGGTCTGCCACGTGTGTGTGTTACAATTACTGATCCAAATCTCCCTAGACTGTACCCTGAAGAGAAAGCATCTGGCTCCTGTCCTTCAGATCCAGCTCCTTTTGCCAGTTCCCACTTTTAAAGCTTCCCTGATAAAATCTAGTGGATCTTGTTCAGGCTGTTCAGATCAGTGGTGGCTGTGGGAAAGGGTCTTGTAAAAGAAGATTGTTTAGATTTCTGTTATCCCTGTATTTAGTTTCCTGTAGACTTTTCAGTGCTTTCTGAGCCTGGCCTATGGCTAAACCATGCTCAAAGGACTAATTAAAAGACTCTTATTTATTTTATTGATCCTTTTTCTAGAATCTTGTCAGTAATTTTCTGCATTTGACACTTAAATAGTGAATCAAAGAGTTCTACCACTACAATACATCTCTGTTTTGTTACAGCAGAAGCTCCTAACTGAAGGTCTTTTAAGTTGTTCTAAGTTTCCCTGTTGGATATATAGCATTGCTTTGGGCCAAACCCAATGGAACTCTCCGTGCACTGGGATTTCATGCTCTGCTCATCCTGGGTCACAGCTTGATCTTTCAGATGGTAAATCCTGCAGCTCCATTAATGTGTGGCTGCTCAAGGCAGCCCCTTGAAGCAGCCCACGTGGCTCCTCAGCAGGTCTGCGTGCTTAGAGGCAGCCAAAGAAGGCTCCTGGCACAATTTCCTCTTGAAAGTGGGTGTGAGGGAGGAGGAGGCAGCAGTTAGTGAGCTGACAAAATTTCTTGTCTCCTGTCTGGGTCTCAATGGGCTTCAAAAGTGGGTTGAGAAGTGCCAAGTCCTCAGGCTGGCCCTGTCCCATGCAGGGGCTGCCTTCCAGTGTGGCCCAGGAGCCTCCGCTCAAGGTGAATTTTTTTCAGAATTTTTATTCCTTTCTGCACCTCTTGCTCTGGGTTGCTGAAGGTTTCCTGCTGGCTTGTGTTTTTATGAGGACTCGTCTCACCCGTTGGGCTCTGATGGCTGGGCCACCTTCCCACTGCAGTTTGCAGCATTGCCATGGCACAGCCGAGCTCTGCTCCGGCCCTGTCCTGAGCTCCTGCAGCTCCACTCGTTATGGGAAAAGCAGAACTCTCATTCCTTCTCTGAAAAACCTCCAACTCCCGCAATTCTTTGGCCCAACTTGGAGCCCAATGGTTCCTCTGTTGCTTGTCTTCTATTGCCTGGACTGAAATGTTGGCCCTCAGTGTCCTCCTTGGAGGTGACATCCCACACCTGAGTCCAGCATGGAGCCATTTGCCCCAAGCACTGCAGGAGTGGCCTGGGCCTTTCTGTGCTCCTGCCTGTGCCCAGCTCCTTTGGCTGCCTTGGATCCCTTCTGGGTGCTCTGATTTCTCTCTCTACCCACCAGTTCCAAAACCATCACCATCTTCTGCCTTCCACACAAATTTCCCTTGATTATCTTACCTGGAGAAGACCGAAACATTGCAATGTCCTCATGCCAACTAATGGGTCCCTGGGATATTTGTAGCCTTTATTTCTCTTTGCCAAACCCATTTGTACTAGGAGTGCCCAAAAATCCAAGGATTACTGAAACCCTCTCTTCTACCCCATGCAAACAGCTCCACCTGTGAGGGCAAACAAGTCTTTGGTCCACCATTTTGCTGCTGCACAGTGCTGTCCCCTCTATTTAAAACTGGTTTTGCCTGGAGGCAAATTATTAAACAACAGACTTGCACCAATTTATTAGCCAAACTCTTGCTGTCTCCACGCACTGCAGGCTGGGGCTGAGCTGCTGGAGGCAGGGATGTGCCCGATCCCTCAGCAAAGCCTGTCCTGGCATTGCACAACATGTCTGTTCTCCGGGGGCCGTGCGCAATCTCCGCCTGGGACAGATGTCTGAGCCTGATCCCGCTGCAATGACGTCAAAGGCTGCAATCCTGTCCCTCTCCCGGGGCTGGCAGGGCCTGGCTGCGCGTGAGGCCATGGGGCTGCTGCCACTGTGCCTTGTGCGGTGGCATTAATCTGCCACCAAGCACCCTGGTGGCCCTGCCCCTTCGCACGGTGCAGATCTGCTCGCACGCCTGGCTCTTCCTTGCAAAAGTCCTGCTGCTCCAGAAACCTCAGACTGAAAGCAAGCGGGAAGTGATTTTAAAAGGAGCATCCTCAGCTGTTGACCTGTGAGGGGATGGAAGTCCAGCGAACTCGCAGCTTTTTCCGTGCTGGGGACACAGGCTGGCACCAACAAATGCCATTTGTCACGGAGCCGCAGCAGGCAGCCGAGCAGAGGGGATCAGTAAATCCCTGGATGTGCCTTGGCACCCGTCTCCATGGCACTGATTAGGAGAACAGGAGTCCTTATCTGCGTGCAGCTATTTTGGATGCCTGTGTGAAGGGCTGCTGAAGGCAGCAGCAGCCTCAGCTTGTACCCAACAAGCCGTGGTGACACGGGGTGACACACACTGCCACACCTGACTGTTTGCCACAGGAAAGGGTTCCCAGGGCTGCGGGGAAGGATGAGACTGGCACGTCCGTGGGGTAGGACTTGCCCGAGGCGCCCCAGCCTCTGCACTCCCGGGGGACTGTGGCAGGGCAGGGGTTGTGACAGGACGTGATTCGCTGCGACCTCCTGGCACCACAGCCAGCCCTGCCCGCTGCTGAGGCACTGCTGACATTCCACATCTGCCAGACCCAGCCTGGAGTGGGCTGAATCCAGCCCGAGCTCGATGAAATGCTGTTCCTGATCTGGTCAGCTGTGTGCTGGCTCCAGCCATGGTCCATTTGGACAGCTCTGCGCAAAGGTCGGGGGAAGGAAGGAGTGTTTGACGTTTTCAATTTTTACATGAATGCCCAGACAATTCTTAGATTCTTCTTAAAAAGCTGATGACAGATTGAGAACAGCTCCCAAGTTGGGATTTTGGAAATACCGGGGTTTTCCAAGTTGTCAATCCAGCAGGAGGAGTTCCAGCGTGCCTGTGGCTGTGCACAGCATCCTCTCCTTCAGGCAGCTCAGGGCTGCTGGTGGTAGCTGCTCCCTGCATGCTGCCTCGTGTGGATATGCCCTGGGGAAAGTGAAAAAAGAGTCTGTAACATTAGCAGGAACACTTTAATGGCTCACAAAATGAAATAACTATGAGATGTAGAAAGCTATTAAAAAATTGCTAGTCTTACAAAAATGGGGGATTATGGTTTTTAACGTATAGGTGAAGAGGTAAGATATCTTTAAAAATCTGTAATTTTGAGCTGAGACAAGTCTTGATGTTAAATATTTAATTACCAAATCAATTTTGCTAAAAAGATCCAGAGTTTGCAATTGATTTCATTAGTCTCTGCTGAGCCCACCAGTGAAACCCCTGGTTAGTACTGGTGCTGCTGTATTGCTTTACTGTGGGCCCCATCAGCAAATTATTGTGCTTATAACAGACTTTGCATGCTAAAAGTGAAGAACTTGATATTCCAAAACCAACATCCTTTCTGTCTTCTCTGATAGAGATAACTAGTTTATTTCTAGGTGTAAAAGCAAAAGCAGTTTCCTCGACTGGTTGTGTTAACAAGGCTGTGGGGAGAAGGGCTGGCATGGCAATGCTTCACACTTTGCAGGGCAGAAATTGGCCAGGATTTACCAGAGGGGCTGTGATATTTAGGCAGGAATTCCAAAGGGAATTACCACAGTGAACTTCAGCTCACTCTGGCAGGTTTGCACGATCAGTGCCGCACTGTAGTAAGAGAGATGCTGCTTGCTGATGGCCAGGAGCCCTAATGGTATCTAGGGAAACCTGGCTGCCTGCAGTAGCTCACAGGATGGCCACTGTTAAATGCAAGCTTGTGCCAAACCATCTAAATATTGCTTGATCATTGGGGTAAATTGGCTTTAGAGTTGAGGGCAGTTGCTGCGCCAGCCTCTGCAGTAAACGGATCCCAGCTCCACTCGGACAAAGACTGGGTGATGTGCAGAGGTTTAGAGATCTCTTTTCCCCAGGGAAAAGAAAAAGAATTAGCATGTCATTAAGTAGAGGTTATGGAATAATTAAACCACTCAATAAGACATGATGTTCTCCCCAGTTCAGTGATTACAGGCTTGTCTCGTAAGAGTTGCCATATTCCCTCTGCCTCTAGCACAATTCAGATGTCCTGAAAAAAAGGCTTGTTTGTAATCTTTTTTCTATATATTCTTCACCAAGCACTTGAAATCCATTTTGTGAACATCAGTTTGTTCTGTATTGTACATTGCCAAGATTATTATCCTTAGGGAACAGGACGTGAAACCGCAGAGCGAGGAGATGAGGTGAGTCATTTCTGGCCATATAGACATTTAAATAGTAGCAGGATTGGGAAGGGACATATTTTCCTCTCAAGCAGTGTTTGTGGGGGAAAATATATATGCCAGTAATGTGAATTTAGCTTTCCACTATTGCTTGTAACATCACCAGGGGTGAATATTTGGTTACAAACACCTACAGAATAAGAAAATGGGCATCTTTAGATTGCAGGATACATAATTAATCTTCCACCAAACTTGTTGACAAGTCTAAGGTGGATGTGAATGAAAACACAATGATCACATCTGTACTTTGAGGAAGAATAATCCAGGTCTGAATCAGTGGTTTTTCCTTGCTTACATTGCAACTAAGGACCCACTAGATGAGAAAATAGAAGATTGCATCACAGTGGATAATTTTTGATATGAGAGATCCAGTTGTTTGGGGTTTTTGTCTGTTTTGGTTTTGTTTTTTAAAAAAATTATTATTAATTATTCTGCTGAGAATATCTGCCCTGGGACAAGCAAAGCAGTCAGCTCTCAACAGCAGCAAAATAAATCTCAGTCCAGGGCAACACAAATTGGGAAGAAGCTCCAGAGAGTGGTGCTATTTGAAATAAATTGAGGAAATATTTTAAAAGCTTGCATAAAAGAGCAGAGTTTTGCCAGCTATTACAATTGGACTTCAGAGTAACTGCTGAGTGGGTAATTAGTCCTATGGGAACACAGGAGTCTGGACAAATGTAAAAAGGAACAAGAGGGGAAAAAAAGCGTATGAAGAATTAACTTTAGAAAACAAGCTAGAACATTAGTCACAGGAGGGTTATAACTCAACTTCCATTTAACATTTATTTCTGTGATGAACAGAAACACTATTCTTAACCCCTGTGTTGAAGCAGGAAATACAATTCTCACTTTTTATGACAGCTGGAACTACTTTATTGAAGTTCATCTCTTTGATAAGAGGGTTGAGGGGAGGGTAAAGAGGTGCTGAAAATACTGCAAACCCAGCAAACAGGACTTACGTTCGGGTGGAGCAGGGGAAAAACAGTTGGGGACCTGGTCAAGATATTAGGTGGGGTCTGTTTTGCTCTCAGAGACTCCCCCATCATGAAGACAGAGCAGTTAGTCAAGGTTTAGAAGATCATGTCCCCACCAGCATTTGCTCACAGCCTGTCTACAATGCACAGTCTCGTTTTGCCCTGGGCTGAGAGCATTCCAGCTGGAATGAGGTGATTTACCTACCTGACATGCCAGAGGATACCTCTTTGCATAACTCTTTGCTGGGTTTAGAAAGACTTCGTGGAACACAATTACAAAGAAATCTTGAAGCCTGTGAGACACTTCTGAGGTTATGTAGTGCACATGTGGTTGGTCCTGCCATTCCAGGGCTCCTGATCCATAGTCCTGTGCTGTAACTACTGAACCACAGACTTATTTATAGCATTTCCACACTTGGTTTTTGTGGTTCGTTGCTCCCATTATTATCTCAACAGCAGTGATTTGCTAATCAGTCCTTTGTAGGACAGAACTAGTATTGCTTTGGTGGTTCGGTGTTTAGAAAAAAAGAAGGATGTAATTCCTGTGACCCTGGAGATGCAGGAAGCTTTGCAAAATCTCCTAATATACCTGGGTGTGAATCTGTGTAAATGGGTCATATTCACTGAACTGTGTGTCTGGAGCAGTAACAGTAACATCACAGCTGAAGGTTCAGGACCAGGCACCAAACCTGGATCTTCCAATTTTGAGGACTTTCATACTGTCTCTGCTCCACAGCCTCCAAAGAGATTGAGTCAAGCTCCCTGCTGGGCTCTCACCAAACCCCTGGCCAAGTGATGGGATCCCACCTGCCTGTTCTGCACTGGTACCACAGCAGCTCTGTCTCTTGGTGCTGTGGTGCTCCATTTCTGACCTGGTGGTGCTCCAGCTGTGACCTGAGCGAAGGTTACTCTTGTTTTCATGCAGGCTTTGTGTCTACTATTTCAGGTGAGCGAGAGGCTCTGAATTCCCTCGGCTGGCTCACCCCCTCTGTTTCCCAATTCAAAGCAAGTGGCCAGACGGGCAGGCAGCTCTTCCTTGAAGACATTCAGATTCTCGAGAGATGTGCCAGTGTCTGGCAGACGTGGCGTTGGCAATGCACGGTGGACACAACATGGTGATGGCTGTCAGCCCTGTAAACACTGTCTGCAGAGCCACCATCTCCTCTCAGCACCTCCTTGAGCCACTTCCCCGCAGCGCTCGGCACAAGGATCCTGCACGAACGCACCCAGCCCTGGCGTATTCCTTCCAGGAGAGGGCAGGGGAATACAGTTTATCGCAGATCCACTCCTGAACCGCAGCCAAGGTCCATCCTATCCCAGATCTTCCCGTGTCTTCCAGTCTATTTTGCTTTTCTCAGCTTGGATGAGCAGAGGTAGGTGCTGAATGTCCCCGAGGTGAGTCAGTGGGTTTTGTCACATTTACAGACCTGCCTGTCCCTGAGTCATCCTCGGGAGGGTCGGCTTGGGCTGGGCTGTGCCCCTTGCCCTTGAACTCCTTGCAGTGCACCTCGTGTGTCCCACGGGAGGCATCGGCTGCTGGGCAGCTTCAGCACCAGGGTTTAAAGAGCTGAGCCCCAGCCCTTGTGCCTCACCTCGCCATCAAGCCGGGGGAGGCAGTGATGGACAGCTTGTTCATCCCACGCTCAGCGCACCCCTGTCCCTGCAGATATTCCTGATGTCAGCAGGAACAGCTCTGCTCTGTGGGTGCTTCTGTCAGTAGATTAAAATGCAGGAGTTGTGCATGGAAACCTGAGATTGGAGCTGGACCAGGCTAAAGATGGCCTAGAGAAAAGCAGCCAGGTCAGCTAACATTTTCTCTCTCAGTATATTAATGAACAGAAAATTTGGGAGAAAATCAGAAACTCTCTCCAGGTCCCCCCACTGTCTTTAACAGTCAAAAGAGTAATAGCACAAAAAATCCTAAAATGAGTTTCTTCCAACTTATCTCCCCCTGGTCCTATGACTCTGACTTGAAAAGACAGCATAATTTCCAAACCAGTGGAGGAAAGAAAAAAATCCAAAAATCAATAAACTGTTGGCCCTGCAGCACAGATGCCCTGGCAAGGCCAAAGAAATTAAGTCCTGAGATTGCTGTTGCTGTTTCCACCTTGTCCTGCAGAGACACAGCCAGGGATAAACATTTGTGTCAATATTTCTGTAGTACTGAGAGAACTTACAGTCCTTATCTGTGAGTGTCAAGGACTGCTAAGTTAACATGATCATAACATTGCTGGAGAGTCTGACAGGCTTTTTTGTTCCCTCTGTGCCCATGTAACTGTTCTGGTGCTGAAAACTGAAGCCCAGTAGAGCTCAGCTGGATGTGACCATCAGCTTTGTGGTACATGGAAGGGATCCCTCTGCAGGAGATTAATTAAAAAAAAAAAAAAAGCCAAAACCCACGAACAACAAACAAACCCCACAAATAGAATTGGAACTTCCTTTTTTTTCCTCCCCTCTGCTTGATTATTTTTGCTTCTTTCATTGGAAAAAGAGCAACCCTGATTTGTAAATCAGATGGAAATGTGTGAGTAATCAATTCAGCCTGAATAACCCTTGTTTTGCCAGGTGGCTGGTTGGCTCATCAGATTACTAATAGTTTGCTGCTGCAGTAAATGGGAAACAGCAAGGGCTGGGGCAGAAATACCACAGGTGACCTCTAAAGACAGCAAAGCACTCACCCAATGCAACACAACCTCTCTTTTTGCCTGTCCATGAAGTTCAAACACTTTTCCTTCAAGTCCCCTCAAAAATGAGAAGTAATTTGTAACACAGAACTGTACAAGCAATGTACAAAAGAGGAGAAAATCCAACGCAGGAAACGTCAGCCTCTGTAGAACATGTATGGAAAGGCAAAGTGTGAGCACAGCCAGACAATTCTTAGGTGTAAACAGCTGAGTGTGGCGTGGAGGAGCTCTTTGCTGCCTTTCCCACCTTTAATGGGTCTGTGCTGTGTGGCACAGAACAACTCATGAATAGTTCAGGCTATAGTTCCTTTTTAACTTTATAAAGCAGTGCAATTATTGTCTTCAGGAATATTTTTTAAAGCTTGAATTCTGAGGTTTATCTGCCTTTCCTGACTGGATTTTGAGCACACAGCCATCAGACAAATGCGAGTTAAAAGGACCTTAACTTTATGTCACCCCCAGTGTTTGACTAGGCTGTGGCAATGCTAGAAAGGCTGCCTGAGCAGGGCAACCCGTTTGACTGAAGTTCTCTCCTGAAAGGTGGCAAAAGAGAGAATGGAAAATGCCCAAGCAATATCAAGGGACAGAAGTAATAGATTTTCAAAGGACTTGTGGAAGAGGTGAAGAGAGGGAAGGAAATCTCTTAGTGATGCACAAAAAGGATGGATTTGGGGAAAATTCAGATGTATTTTATAGCATGGAATGAGGACTCAGTTGTGTTTCAGTACCAAATGAAGGATGCTGATGTGAAACATCAATCACAGATGCACAAAACCTCATTCCCAAAATCCTGTCCCAACCCAACAGTCATTGCTGGTTCTCATGAAAAGTTGGCAGAAAGAAGGGATCAGAAGTAATTATATTTGTCTAGATCTGTGCATTTCCCCTGCTGTTAATAAAGGCTTGTAGAGTTTCCAAAGCCTTGAGCAAAACTGACATGTGTGTCAGTTTGCTTTCACTGTCATGGGGCTCAGAAGAATTAACCAGTTCACAGCTTGAGAAGTGCATTCAGAGATCACGGAGGGATGGGAAAGTGGCTGAGTTAGCTCAGGGGCTGGCACCTGCCACTGGAGCTTGTAATTCTCAGTTTTTGGGTTTGAGCCCCAAAGTGTGCCTGCAGACCTCAAAACCAGGACTGCAGTTTGAGGCACTCCCAGCAGACTCATGGATAAGACAATATGG
Source organism: Acanthiza pusilla (assembly GCA_036630365.1). Lineage (NCBI taxonomy): Eukaryota > Metazoa > Chordata > Aves > Passeriformes > Acanthizidae > Acanthiza > Acanthiza pusilla. The sequence continues at coordinate 10,254,960 of JAXCHO010000001.1, forward strand.
TCTTGCTGAGAAAGGAAATTTCTCTGATAAAATCTTTGCTCAGGAAAGATGCTGCAATGAATGAAGCTGTGGGGATGTTTCAGCACAGACAACCCCAGACTGGCATTCATGGCAGTGACCTTTGTGTGTTTTGTCATTATTCTCTGTTGTAAGGTGACAGGTTTGTGCTGAAGTGAGGCATCAGAACCTGTGCCATTGTCTATCCTGTTTGTTTGGTTTTAATGTGTCCTTTGTCTCTGTCTAGAAATTTTGCCTGGACAGAAAAAGAGGACTTTGCATATTTGTCCAGGGTGTATTGATGTCCAACAGCCTGGTCAGGGCAGCAATTTCTACAAGAGTTCTGGACACCCAGGAATGCTGAAGGCACAGTCCCTGAGCCTGTGCTGAAGTTTCCCATGGATCCTGTGTACGTGGCCAAGGGGATCTGGACACACAAAAAAGGTTTGGTGCATCCAGAGCTTGTCACACAGTGTGTGAGTGAGCTCAGGTCAGGGGCTCATCCTGGATGCTCTGGACCTTCTTCCAGCTGCCATGTGCTGTCTGCCTGCATTTCTAATATTTTTTTCCCCTTTTCCCCCATGGAAATCTCAGGGAGAAATACAGATGCCTTAGTTACACTTTCCTGATATTTTCCATTGCATTTCACCTCACAGGGGTATTGAAAGGGTGAGATGCTCTGTAAGGTTCTTCAGACGAGAAAAAGCATCAGATTCCTCCTCCATCATGGCGTGCAGGTGCTGGCACAAGGGATGGTGGTTGTGCATCCCCTCCTGTACCACATGTTTGGATCTGCTTGAGCCCACTGAAAACATCTCACCTTCCTATCTCCAGCCTCAGAAACAGCCAACAGCCCTGCAGCTGCACAGTGGGCAAAGGACCCAGCATCCAGTGGTGCTTTTAGGGAAGGAAAAAGGCTGTGGGCCCAGTAAAATGAATGAAACTTGAAAAGCAGAACTGGGAAAACACTGTTTTATTTCTACACACGGTAAATATGGGACTTCACTACCTCTCTAGCAATTTAAAGAAAGTTCAGAATTACTGTGACTAAAATATCAAAACATTGTCTTTTGCAAGTGGAAAAACGCAAGTTAGAGAAACCTCTAACGTGTCCCAATGCCTAGGTAGGTTATAGTAATGATAAAATTAAGATTGCAACTTTTTTTCATGTAATAAACATTGCAGATGAATTTTATATGTGTATAGCCAACAATTCAAATTCCATTTAAGACCAGCCTTGAGGGCTTGGATTTTAGCTATATTTAAAGTTCATGTCCTTTGCATTGCTAAATCAAGCTAAACTTCACCTACTCAGGGAACAAAGGGGTTTTAATTGAGAGAAAGCAGTAAAGAAAGGTTTGCCAAACATCTATTTTTGGTAAAAATATTTAAGGCCAACATTTTTACCAACGTAATCCTTTTTACGTCAGTGAAGTTACACTAATGCAGAATTTGGCCCTGATGTATTTGTATAAATATAGTATCTAGGATTTTGATGAGTACATATTCATGCATTATTCATTGAGACAATGTGGAGAGGAGGAACGAGGTCTGTGCATGAGAGCAGAGCCCTGAGCACCCCCAGGTCCTTTGATCATGCCCAGTGGGATGAGGGAGCACCTGGGGTGTCACACCTGTGGGGTCACCCTGCGCTACTGCCAGGCCATGACTTGTTGAGGCTGAGTGTCCCCTTGGGAAGAGAGTGGTTTATGCTTGCCAGGCTGTGGGATGTGTTACTGGCAATTCTGAAGAAATGCAGATGGAGGATATTTTTGAGAGTTTAAATTGAGCTGGATTTGAAAACAGATGAGACTGCACCTTGGTTCTTCCACAGAACTTTTGTGTGATCTTCTGTGCCTCAGTTGCCCCATTAAATGGGAATAATACTTCATTTTCCCTGCAGGACAGCGAGGCGTACAGTGGGGGAGTAGGAATGCTGTGCTGTCCCGTGTGCCCTCCCATGTGCCCTCAAAAAATGGTACACAGACCTGTTGCCATAAGACTGCATTCTGGTATCCCAGGCTTCACCTTCCCAAGGATCTGAAAAAGGGAAAAAATGAATTTGCAAATCCACTGATGGAGCAGAAAAACGGACTGCTGCTGCAGCTGGCCCCACTGTAGTCTTCCTCAGCCAGACTTCACCTCTGCAGGAGCTGAACACGGATCCTGATCCATACCAAATATTGCATAACTATAGTGTGTTTGTGTCTATACGTATGTATATACATATATAAAAATTATTATATGTGTTTATATGAAAAACTAGTGATGACTGTAGTAACCCTGGTGTGTGTGTGTGGGACACACATGCCAACACTGTCTAGGATGCTGAAGTGAGGGTGTGGGGCAGGAGGGAGGGTGTGCGGCTCCACACACCTCCCCAGGAACTCGCTTATCTCCAGGAGGTGTCCAGAGGCTTGCACCCTTACAGAACCACAGAATGGTTTGGGTTGGAAGGGACATTAAACAGCCATCTAGTCCAATTCCCTGCAGGGAGCAGTGACGTTTTCAACCCGATCGAATTGCTCGGAGAGCCCTGTCCAACCTGACCTGGAATCCCTCCAGGGATGGGGCACCAAGCAGCTCCCCGAGCAACCTGTTCCGGTGTTTCATCACCCTCGCTGTAAAACACTCTTCCTTACTCCGAATCCGAACCAGCCCTCTCTCCGTTTAAAACCAGTCCCCTCGCCCCATGGCGCCAGGCCCCTCGGAGCGCAGCCGGGCCCGCGCAAGGCCCGCGGCCGGACCCGCGCGGCACGGCACGACACAGCACCGCCCCGGGGGCCGAGCGCGGCTCCCATTGAGGCCGGGCCCGGGCCGGCCCCCGCCGCGGCGGGGCCAATGGGGGCGGCGGACGCGGTCGAGCCTCTCCCCGGCCTCCCCCGCCGCGGCCGGGCGGCCGTCATGTGAGGGGGATATAGTACTACGGGAGCGGGGCCGCGCTCCGCAGCCGCGCACCCGCCTCCCGGGGGAGCTGCGCCCGCCTCCTGCCGCTCCGCGCTCCCGGCCGCTTCTGCCTTTGCGGGCTGCTGCTTGGCGTTCGCTTGGTTTTAACCCTGCCTTTTTATCGTGCGTCTGTGCGTTTTTAAATTATATTTTTTTATTATTATTACTACAGATTTTTATTTTTTTAATTTGGTTTTTTTTTTTTTTTTTGGTGTGGCTTGGTTTTTTTCCCCTCCCGTTTTCGCTGTTGTTGTTGTTGTTGCGTTCTTCTGGTGGTCCGTGGCCTTTGCTCCCCCCCGGCTCGCAGAGGAGTTCAGGTAAGGGCGAGCGGGGGCTGCGCGGGGCCGCGTCCCGCGGCGGTGCCTCCGCTGCCGCAGCAGCGCACCCGGGCCGGGTTCGGGTTCGGGTTCGGGGCCGGGCTGTGCCCCTGCTGCCGCGCACGGGGAGCGGCGAGATGCAATGCCATCCCCGCCGGGGCAGCGGGACTGCTTTTGGGCTGGAGCGGTGCCGTGCCGGCGAGTGACAGGCGGCGAGGGGGGACGGTGTGTTCCCGATCATTGCGACCACGCTGGTGTGGGGGGATGAGAGACAGCACGGGCTCCCACAGCCTCCTGAAAAAGGATGGAGGGAAAAAACAATAAAATAAGGAAGGATTAAAAACCACTACAAACAAAACAAACAAAAAAAGCACGGTTGAAAAAGCCCCCAAGCAAACGGGTGCTTTGCAGCCGTGGGAGCCTGGCAGTGCTGGTGCTGGGGTGGGAATTGTGTGTGTGTGTCCCGCACCCCTGTCCCTGCCCGGGCGGATGGTGCCACGCGTTGTTTCGGGGCTCCCTTCATGCCGAGGGCGCAGAGGCAGCGGAGTGCGCTCCGGCGGGGCCACTGCCTGTGCCTTCTGCAGGTGAAGTGCTTCCTCTTGTGCAAGCCAAAGTTTGTGGCTGGAGCGGGATAGTTTTCAAAAAAGAAATCTTTGGGAATGTTTCTGCAGCTTCCCAGGAGCTGAGGGTTTGGACAAAACAAACCTAAACACCTCGCTGTGTCCGGGGAGCAGCACAGCCACCTTGCGGAAGAGATGAGAGCAAATGGGTTTTCTCCTGGCTCGCGGCTTCTTTTTATTATTATTTTCTTTCTCCCCCCTCTGCATTTCTATTTAAATTTCTTAGAAATGCTGGGCCTGGTTTATGGCTCTGTCTGTGGAGCAGAACTCATCCCGAACAGATTTAAAACCTTCTAGGGAACAAGAGAAAACCCTGAAGAGATTAGTCTTAAACTAGAAAAAGCTGTGGCAGTAAATGTAGGAAATGACTGTCAGCGTCTCATATATGCTGTTGATCAGTGGTGCTGAGCTGACTGTCCAGAAATGACAGGCTGGGAAATACCTCCCCATGTTTCAGCAAGCTCCCAGGACTTAACATTTTAATGTTGCTCTGCATCAAAATATGTGTTCTCTGGTTTGTTTTTTGTCTTCTTCTTCTTCTTCTTTTTTTTTTTTTTTTTTTTTTTTTTTTTTTTTTTTTTTAAGCTGGCTATTAGATGGACAGGTTTTAAACAGAACAACATGTTTTTGGCAGAAAGGACATCATAACAACCCAGGGAACTCTTTAAAAAAGTTTGAGACGGTCGTGCTGCTGAACAGCTGCTGTATTTCACTCCAGAAGTGTCTGTTTTCAGTGGCTCAGGCACTGCAGTCTCGCTATAGGTGCTTACATTTCTAACATGTTTTCAAGGTTCCTAGAGATGAAAGTGCGTTATGGAAACAGCATCATTAGTTTTCATAGCCTTCACAGCCCCGGCTTTTTTTGGTTTTGTTTTCTAATCTGGTTCTGGCTGTGTCTTCAGGCGAAGTAAGGATGAAAGCCTTTTTGGTTGCTAGCCTGGCCTTTAGGAGAAAAATATAGCCAGGGCCCGATCCTGCATTCCAGGCATTCTCCAAAATCTTCTTGGCTGTTCCACAAGCTTTGAGAGTGCACAGAAAGCAGAACTGGCCTGTAATGTGCCTGGATCTATTTGCCTCTGACAGTCCCCTCTTAAAAAGCCTCTGGTTCCACCGAGTGACATTGTTCCTTGTCAAAAGAGATGGGACACAAGGGTGCTGGCTGTTTTCTGCTGAGGTAACTGGCCCACAGCAGTTGCTAGGGGTTCGTTGTTTTGGTTTTTTTTTACCCTTCCTTTAAGCCCTTATTCAGTTTAGTTCTATTCCCAGGGAAATATATGGATATTTTGATATGTGGCTTCCTAGTTTTCGCAGGCATTTAAAGAAAACTTGAACATTTTTATTTTTGTTTTCGTTTTTAAAGAAGTTCACCAACTGCTTTTGGTGCACGCAGAGCACGCCAGCTTTTCTTAGAAAAACACATGTTGCAGTCCAGATTTCCATCACAGCCCCATTCTTCAGAAGTTTAAGCTGGAACAAAACAGACATTGGAGGGAGGATCAGAAACCATCTGAGGGCAAGTCTTCCTTTCTGCCCTGTGTTTCTCAAGGCAGTCCCCAGTTTTTGGTGCAAGACAGAAACAGCCAGCTTGGGTGAATTCTTACCAGATGCTAATACTAATTTGTCAGAAGCAGATTGTGCTTTCTGTTTCAAACCTGGAATAGCTCAGCTCTGGGACTTCTGCTGGGGGAACTTTCCATCAACACAGAGATTTAAAAAAAAAAAAAAAAAGTGTGTTAGAAATAGTTCAGCTCCTCTGACTCTTCGCTTTTACTATAAGACATGATTATAGGCTAAGGTCACAAAACAGAGCCACTAACCTCTGTTTGAACTTCCTCATGTTCAGCACATGTGGGTATTTCATTATCGGTTCAGAGGCATAGCTGACTGACAGGACACGCATACCAGGAAAATGCGCAATCTTACTTTTAAGTCTTTCTTTCAATCTGTCCCTGTTTCCTCCATGTGTGAATGGAGGAAGCCATATCCTTAAGAAATATGGCATTCTCCCCCTCTTCTGTGAAATATTAATACGCTGCCAATGGGACAGAGCTCTTTAAGGGTGTTGTGTAAAATATCTTGCTCTGTGTTCACTGCAGCACTGAGCATACAGACACCTTCTGATTTTTCTCCAGAGAAGGAAAGACAGGGCAAATTTTGGAGATGAGGCAGCAAAGATGCTCTGCAACAGCAGTAACAACCATCCTCTTCCCTGCACAAAACTGGGAGCTATTGACTATTCATGGCAAAGTGTCCAAAGCGCAGCGGCAGAGCCTGTGGAAAATGACAGCGTGTAACAAGATTGACTGGCATTTCCTTCACGCTGGGTCACATGCCTCCTAATTCACACACACACAAAACCTCACAGGCTGATCGAATGACTTCTATCTCTGCAGTCCACATACCTTCCACAGAAAGTGTTGTTTTATTATGCACATGTACAGCTCTGTTTTCAATCAGTCACCTTGAGCGAATGACTGAGGACCAGTGTTCGCTCCATCCAGAGGTCTCTGAGTTTGCTCTCTAAGGGGCGTAATCTCCGTCCGTAAGCAATTTTTTTTTTTCCTCGGGGAGGTGGGGAATTAAAAAACACGCAGATGTCCCTCCTGCCTCCCCCTCCCCAGACGCCTTTCTAGGAAGTTTTCTTGTCTTAACTGGGAAAGCGCTGCAGTGGGCTGCCCTGGGAAAGGTGGGGCTTGCTGTTGTGGGGTTGTAGCAGGATTTAGGGCTCAGCCGGGATTTGTGGATGCTCTCCGCTTGCTGCCTCAGCAGGGCAGGGGAACACCGGGGGCACACAGCACATTCGGGATGCCGGGGGTCCGTGCAGCCCTCCCGGATCAGCACAGCGCTCAGCTCTACCTCTGCCCCTGGAGAGACCAGAGCATGGAGCAGTGGGGTGAAACCAGCCAGCAGCTGGCTGGCAGGGCACGATAATTAGCTCAGTGCAGTGCCAGCCTTATTAAGGACAGTGCAGGTGATGATGACGTTGGCACACTGATTCATTACATCTGGAGGGGAAAATCCGCCTAGTAAATGCTGAAGCACAGTAAATATTTTTGGCTCCTGCCAGATTGATCCTTGCATTATGCTGAACAGCCTATATTTGTAGAACTGAGGAAGTTAAAAATAAGGTTGGTGGAAAGCTACAAGATAGGGAAAGGATTTGCATTTTATGACCACCAGCAATAAACTTTTTTATTTGTTTCTTTGTGGTGGTAAAAATTTCAACACTTTATTTTTTTCTCCCCATTCCCTTCTTTGGCTCTGGATTTCATTGGTAGGTGAAAGCTCATTATTTATTTTCTCTTGCCGGTAATATTCTGTAAGGGAGCTGTAAATCTGGAGCGCACACGGTTGGGAAATGATTTCTGACAGAATTCTTTTGCAAATACGTGGTGCAATCCTGCAAAACGCTTCAGCCCTGACAGTCCTCGGGGGGGTGGTGCAGACATATCAAAGCTTGTAGCAGCCTGTGTACCTAGGGAGGCTGGATGCTCTGGACTTTCCTGTGGGCTAGAGGGCTTTGCAAGCTTCAGTTCATGGAGATAAATGATTAAACCAACTTCTGACTGTTGCTGTTTTGTTTTCCTGCGCTCAGGCTCTCACCTGAACTTTGCCTGCCTGGTGTATATGCTGTTGGGATATCCTTAAGAGATTGTCCAGGAATGGTGGATCACTTGCTGCCTACTGATGAATCCTTTTCATCCACAAGATCTTCTCTTGGATACTTTGGGGACATGACAGCAAGCGTGAGGTCCTACCAAATGCTGCCCTCTCCCCTGTCAGAAGATGACAGTGACTCGTCCAGCTTTTGTTCTTGTTCCAGCCCTGACTCCCAGGTCCTCAGCTCCAGCTATGGAAGCACGTCCAGTGCGGAAAGTCAGGACAGTATCTTAGACTATTTATTGTCCCAGGCGTCTTTGGGGAACACCACTGCATCATGGTGGGACAAAAGGAGACTTCAGCCAATAGTGAAAGAGGAGTACTTTAGGTTGCCTGAATTTACCGTGGATATGGAAGACTCAGGACCATTTCAGCCCACGCTTGAGGAAATTGAGGAATTTTTGGAGGAGAACATGGACTTGGAGCTCAAAGAAAGACCTAAAAGTGAGACCAAGGACTTGAGAGCTTGCAGCCAAGTTTCTGTTACTTCGCTGCAGCAAAAAGACCATATGTTACCCAGTGCTAGTTTAAAAGAGAGTAAAAATGAGCAGTTGAGCAGCTCAACGGAAGGTGGTCAAGCTTCAAATGGAGGAATGACCCTGGAAAATGGGATACCGGTTATGCTCCAAATTCAGCCTGTACAGATCAAACAGGAGTCCAACACGAGCCCCAGTTCCCAAGGACCAGCACAGGAGAACATTAAAATTGCACAGCTCCTAGTCAACATCCAAGGACAGACATTTGCCCTTGTGCCTCAGATAGTCCAGTCGTCCAATTTGAACTTGTCCTCTAAATTTGTCCGCATTGCTCCCGTCCCCATCGCCGCCAAGCCAATTGGGCCAGGAGGCATGATCCAGGGGCAGACGGGAATCATCATGGGTCAGAAATTTCAAAAGAACCCTGCAGCCGAACTCATTAAAATGCACAAATGTTCTTTTCCTGGTTGCACCAAGATGTACACGAAAAGCAGCCATTTGAAAGCCCACCTGAGGAGGCACACAGGAGAAAAGCCCTTTGCATGCACGTGGCCGGGTTGTGGATGGAGGTCAGTATTGGGGTGCAGCTCTGTCCAGTCCCCCTCCCTGTTTTTGCTCACTTGACCTAACTTGCTGAGCAAGTAGGTTTGTACTCTGATTTATAAACTGTTTCTGTTGCCAGAACTTGTTTGGTTGGTTTGACAATGAAGACCTTTTTTTCTTCCTGTTAGGTAACCCAGGGGTTTTGATAGATTGAATAGCACAGCATCACCTGCCGGCACCAGCAGATTTAGTGTCTTTAAAAAAAAAAAAGTCATCCATCATAATTTGTATTTCATTCTAGAGGGTCAGATTAAGCTTGTTACCACAGGCAAGACCTGCTGTTTGCATTGGTGTGGTTGCAGCACAGCAGCCCCAGCAGTCCTGTGGCTGGCACCAGCTGAGCTGTGAGTGAACTGGAGGCTTTAGGGCAGAATTGCTGTGCACAGCCCTGTGTGGCACCAACTGTGTGGGACTAAACGTGGTCAGTGAAGGGCTGTGATAAGCAAGTGTGGTTAAAAGCAGCATTCTGTGCACTTTCATAGAAAATGTACTCCATCCCACTCCTTCTGAAAATGCTGGCAGTGACACTCTGGCATACTCTGGGTTTTATTCTCTGTCTTGATTCAGAAAAATGCGTGGGTGCCACTCAAAGTTGCAAAAAAGCTGTCAGATGTAACAACATAACCAGAAGGCTGAAGTGGAGTTAAGCATTGTTTGAATGAAAGATTGCAGGTTTGATTGAGAAAATATTTTGCAGAGGGCATTTATTTTATTTTATTTTATTTTATTTTATTTTATTTTATTTTATTTTATTTTATTTTATTTTATTTTATTTTATTTTATTTTATTTTATTTTATTTTATTTTATTTTATTTTATTTTATTTATTTTATGTTGAAAAATTAAATCTTCATTAAAAAACTAAATTTTTATTTTAAGGGAGCTTTGACAGGTGCCTTCCTCCCTCTTTCCAGTTAGCTGTATTACTTGCTTGCCTGCTGGCAAGTGCTAATATACAGCACCACAAATGATGATGGGAGAAAACACCGTGTTTTCTACCTTGTGGTAAATTAAACTGAATTTCTGTCAAATAATATGCTGCAGAGCTTCAATGAGCAATGTCTAATGAGGAAATCGGTTGTGATCATGGGCAACAGATGAGGTAAAAAGTAACAGGAGAGTGTTGTGTAAAAATGCAAGTATGTGAGACATGCAGCAGTTAGAGATGGCTGGGTTGGTTTGAGGGAAAAGGTCAGAATGGAACTGAACTCTCTGTTCCCCAGCTGGACCAGTCTGAAGTTTGCTTCTCAGAAGGGCTGAGGAGATCAGTTTATAGTGGCTCTACAAACTGGTGGTGATTTTGTTTCCTTTTGCCCTGATGGCACCTCTCATGGGCTCAGTTTCTTGCTGCTCAGAGTGCCCTGACACCAAAGCCGTGTTATTCAGCTGAGTGGTCCCAGAAGCCCTGGGCTGGTTGCTCCCAACCTGCAGTAGAGGCACTTTCTGCTTTTATTTGGTTGCCAGAGTACGTGTGCACAGGCAGCAGATGTGCCTGTGGGTGTCATGTTGGCTTTCCTTGCGCTGGGATGTGAGCACAGCTCTCTTTTTTGTGACAAATGCACGTGGCACATCAGGGTTTGTCTGATCCACGCTGAGATTTGTCCCAACACTCCCAGTGACTTTCGTGGCTCAAGATCAGGAGCCTGCAGTGCTGCCTGTGGATGACCTTCTCCAGCTCTGTCTTATCACAAAGCTGGTGTTCCCCAAGCTACGAAACCAAGGGGAACGTTTAGGAAAAATATTAAGTGATAAAGGATGATTAAATTTACAACAGGTGCCTCCCTTCTCAAAGCGTTACGGTGAATGGTGTGCAGCAAAAGCACGATGCTGGTGGGCCAAGAGAACTGCAGGTCCCACAACCTGGAGCACCCTGAAATTTCAGCCACTCCAGCTTTTTAAAGATGAGCCCAACAGGAATGAGAATTTAATCATGTTCATAATGAAGAACACATCTTGTCCACAAACAGGTGCTGCAAGGGCTTTCAAACTCTATTGCTTTTGTCTTGTTGAATTTCACTGCTCAGGCTGCAATCCCAATCTCCCAAACGCCCGAACTTTGGAAGGGCTCTGCTGTGAGAGGAGAGCTTTATAGGCAGGAGAGGCTGTGTTTGGGGAGCTGCCTCCTGTGCTCACAGCAATCCTTAGCACCAGCCTGGGATTGCTGCACATCCCCTGGGCGCTGCTCCCACATCAAAGGCCAGACCCAACTGAGCATTGAATTACTCAGTCCCCTTTCATCAATAAACCATGTTTGCCTTTTCCAGAGGTTCAGCTAGAGCTCTGACTTAAGTCTCACATGACTTTAGTCAAATGCATCTGGACTCTCTGTTTGCTCCCAGGTCTATATAGTCTCAAATGAATTTAAGCACTAAAACACTGCTAGCCTCTGTTTTCCCCCTCTTTTCCCTGCATTCTTGTGCTTGTGTATTTATTTTTTCACTGAAGACACTTAAGATCTGACCTCACTGGAGATAGTATTTTCAAAACCAAAACAAAGTGTTGCCTAGCACGAAGTGCCTGAGCTCGGTGGGAGGGTTAAAGGTTCCTCAGCTCTCTGTGCAGCCCTGCTACGGTTTTAAATTCACCAGGGATGGAGTGTGCACACAGCAAACCCTTTTGCTAACCCCTAGGACAGCTGGATAGCCCTAGCACCTCCCTGATGGATGCTGAACCCTGCGTGCTTGTGCCCTTCCTAGGCAGGGGGCAAGGGCTGTTTTTGGCTGGCTGCAGAGCGGTGCTCATCTGGCAGTGGCCGGTGACCCGCTGTGTTCCCTGGACAGGTCAGGGTGCTGATCCATGTCGTGCCACCTTCTACCTTTGGCACCCCAGGCTCTGGTTAGCACTGCTGAGGCCAAAGAGCTGAGCTGCAGCGTGGGCTGGGCCCAGCAGCTGTGCTATGGCACCGAGCAGGAGCAGCTCTTGCTTCTCCCCGGCGCAGCAGCGAGCAAAGCTGCAATTGCTGCGAGGCTGGGGGATGAGGCAACAGCCTTTAATCCCCACTGCATCTTCTGGCTGGAGGCTCCACAGGTGACAGCAGGGCACGCAGGCTCTGCCTGGTTTGCCAGGGAGGGTCTAAAGGCTTGTGCCATGTGTGGCCAGGAGTGTGCCTGGGCCCAGGTGAGCATGGGCAGTGCCACACATGGGGCAGGGCAGGCATCCTGCATTGGCTTTTCTTGGTGGTGCACAGGAGCTGGGCTGGTTTCTTGGAGAAAAGCTCTGGGGATGGGCAGGAGGAATCAACCACGAGCCTCCCCTCCACTGGGGAGGACAGGGACAGCCTGTTGGCCTCAATGGCTGGTGGCCATGGCAAGGACCAGGAGCACCAGGCTGAAGCTATTGACCTTTCTTGCCTTGTGAGCCACATAGTGATGTCCTCGTATGGCTGGGAGGCACAGGACATGTCCTACACATCAGGGAGCTCTAGGCTTTTTCTTCAAGGGAGATGTATTTACAGTCCTTTGGGGTCGTGCCAGACAGAAGGATGAAGAAGGCTCTTCTAGTTGCTGTGGGATTGCCCAGATCCCTTCACTTTTCTTTTGAAGGAGGAATCCTTCTGGAAATGGAAGTGACAGAATAGTGAGGTATTCCTTGGGGCTTCCTTCTTTTTTTTTCTTTTTTTTTTTTTTTTTCCTTTTTTTTTTTTTTTTATTTATTTGGCATTCAACAGGAGATTATTTTCACTTTTTTTGGGTTGATTTTAGCGCCAGAATGTCCTGCAAATATTTCACTACAGAGCCAGGCCACCAGATCCTCCCGGCTTCCTTGTCCTAACCTTTGCGTTGTTTTTTTGTAAACACACAGACAGCTTGAGGTTTATTTCTGTGGGCTCTGTAAGTTGATCTTTCCGTCACTGCTGGGGAACAGTATTGCAACATTCCTGCCTCTTCAGCTAAGGACATCGTTATGAGGCAGAGTGTATTTTTATCAGATGAACTCATCCACACTCACTCCTGACGTGCGCCTCTTTCTCCCCCACCATCCATGCAATTCCCCTCGAAATGCACTTGTGAAGCTCTTGTGCGGGATCAGCCAAGTGCTACTGCACTTCTGTTGCAGATGGTGACCTTAATGGCCAAGGACATAGGACAAGGCAAACCAGCCACATCTGCTTTTACTCCTTTGAAGTCTGTAGATAAGAGGATGGCTCTTTGCAAAAGCGCTTTTCCCTCTCTGCTCCCTCTTTCCCCTACATGTGCCCCAGGTCTGTTCCTTGTCCAGCACTCGGTCCTGTCGGGCCAGTCTGCGCAGGCAATGTCCTGCACTCTCCATAGCGCCACAAAAGCATCCCTCAGGGATCTGGCACTGGGACCAGCTCACTGCCAAGGACTTGGGAGAAATCCCTGACCCTGCTGCTCCCAGGTCCAGACTGTTTTTGGGAAGCTATGGCTGAAAGGAGCAGGGGTGTTAGAGAAAGCAAACACACCAGTAGAAGGGGTGAAGAGAAACCTCTGCCATAGCCTTTATGAAGAATATTCATCCCAGACAAGGAGCAGGTTGACAGTTCCATAACACCTGCCTGTTCTGCATGGAGCATTTGACTCTTTCACCATGAGGATACCAAAGCAAGGAAAGGAGGAAAAGCAAGTGAATGGGTGAAAGAATCTCTCCTACAAATGCCCTTGGGGGAGATGTGTCGACACCATATCTTACCCCCGGTGAGTGCCTGCATCTGCTTTCCACTGGCTGAGCACTCTCTGGGGAGCATGACCAGACTGAAGAGCTGCAGGAACTGAGGAAACCATTACCAGCTTTCCCAGTGCCTATGCCCCGGTCCTCAACTGTTGGCAGGAGATCAGAGCTAATTAAAACCTTTATGTGGAAACTTACTTTTCTTGCATGAGGGACTTATTCATAGGAGCCCAGCGGTCCTGTTTTCTCCCTTTCATAAAAATAGTGTATTCGCTCTGTTGGTGATGTGATATTTTGCTCCAGAAGGGCACATTTTTCTACATGTTCTTTCCCCAATTTGTTCAGCTAGTGCCCATGACTTCATTTATTTATTGTAAATAAACAGCTGATACCATTTCTTGCAAGCTCTCTTTCTGTGCTGCTCTTTGTTACTGCTCTGGCAACAAAACACTTAATTGCCCTTTGTCAGGCAGCAAATTTTTTGTACCCATCTGGACAGGGCTGTTTTAGTGTGACATTGTTAATTAACCCTCTGTCTCCCAGTCATGTCCAAAGTGGAAATAGAGCCAGCTCTGCTGTTAATGCCAAAGAATTAGCTCATTTGAGTTCAGTAAAGCCTGTGGGATTCATGGTACCTATTTGGGGATTTTTCTGTGGAGATGGAAGGTAGGAAATACCTAAATTCAAAATATTACGGAATACAGTTTTGGTAATCAAAGGCTCAATCTTGATTTCAATTTATGCATGTTAACTATACAAATAACTATGCTAATGGCCATTGGGACCCACTTGAATTTCAGCTGTTGAGATGCTGAGCATCTCTGGTACTATTAATGGCTCTTCATTTAGCCTGCAGGAGCACACACAGAAGCCAATTTTTCATCTGGATCTAATAAGTCATGTTGTTTTCTAGGTAGCTATGGCTGGACTTATCTGGAGTCCCTCTCACACTGGGTGCAGTTAGGGGGTGTCTCTTGTGCTTGTGTCCGTGGGAGCTTGAAACAGATCTCACCTGCAGGACAGTGGCTGTTTCTGCTCGAGGAGTCCGTGCTTGGATTTGCAGGGGAGAGATGGTGGGAGAGGCTTTGGAGGGGACTGGCAGAGGGATTGTTGTGGTCAAGCTGTACCCATGCTACAGGGTCTAGGGCAAGGCTGGTACAAACACTGCCTCCATTCATTGCCCTGAGTCCAGGCAATGGACTGGGGTGAGGTGCGGTGAGGTTAGTGTTGTGTTTCCATCACTGCTGCTGCCTGCAGGCTGGGACCAGCCCAGCCCTGCTGTGTGTCCCTTCCAGTTCCCAGAGTCTCCCAGTGGCCTGAGGGGACATTTTTTAACCTGCTGTTTGAGACCTAGCATTATAAAACCCCATTGATCTGAAAGGCTTCTCCTCTCTTGCAGGTTCTCCAGGTCGGATGAGCTGTCCCGGCACAGGCGCTCCCACTCGGGGGTGAAGCCCTACCAATGTCCCGTCTGCGAGAAGAAGTTTGCTCGAAGTGACCACTTGTCCAAACATGTCAAGGTGCACCGGTTCCCACGAAGCAACCGCTCCGTCCGCTCCGTGAACTGATGGGTGCTGCTTTCCCCTTCCCGCCCAGCCACCCTACAGCAGCCGATGACAGCACTTTGCTCACTATATTTCTAGTGATAATTTATTTGTCTCCACAGAACAGTCAATGCTGTTACTTGATACCACCATGTTTGAGTGCCCCATGTCCTTCAAAGATGATTTGAGAATGGAGTTCCTTTTGGGTCAGGGGAGTGGGGTGCTTCTTCCTTTTTTTTTTTTTTCTCTTTTAAGGATATTATTTTCCTTTCCTTCTATCTGTCTCTCCTTTGCTGCTGCTTCTTTTGGAAATTACAGTGTTTTATTTTTAGCTGTTTTCTGCTGCACAGGAAAATGTAAAAGTTGCTTGCTGCTAGTTAATTATAGCCCTGGCATTCCTGAGGGCTTTGCTCATGTACAGGCCATTCATTGTGAGTTTTTATTAAGCTGCTCTATTTGTCCAGTTTGGAAACAGCAAATTCCTTTTGAAATGAAAACAACTCCTTTGTTTTTGGGTCGCCTGAGCCAAGGATTTGTAGGGGCTGGCCATAGGAGGAGGAACAGTGGGAGTCGGGGTAGGGGGAGACAAGGCTTGGAGAGCACTGGAATGTGCCTCTGTGCATCTCTGATTTTCCCGGCTCACATTCACCTTTCCCTTGGCTAGGGCTATATATAAATATTTATGTATATATATTCATACATACATACATATATATATATATATATATATATATATATATTTAAGCAAAGGCACGTCCCAAGCAAGCCCAGAAGCTCAGGCTGGATGGAATGGCTTGGAGTGGAGCCTTTGGAGCCATGCGCGTGCTTCTGTCCTGTGCTGCCGGGGGATGAAAGGATGCCCGGGGGTCAGAGGACACTCTGCTTTCCTTCGAGGCTGGTTTGCAGCATCCACTGTCTTTAGCAGAAGAGCTGCTGTCTGCACGTAAAGCAGCAGGAAGGTGTTTGTGAGAGCCTCTGAGCTCTGTTCTGTCTCTGTTCCTGCCCTCTCGTGTGATGTGGGTGGGGGGAAAGCAGAGCCCCAGCCCTTGGGTGCCTGGTGGGCATTCCCACATCCTTGGGGAGCCAGGGCCCGGCTGGTTGGAGCTCAGTCTCCGTGTGCCTGCTGGCTGGCAGGGTCTGTGGGATGTGCCTTGCCCAGGGAGGGTGGGAGGCACCGTGGGACAGCGCTGTGGGATCGGGGTCCAGGGGTGATCCTCAGTGCTAATCCTCTCCCTCCCCACAGCCATGTCAGAGCTCCATGCAGCTGGGGTGGGCCGATGGGTGAGAACAGTAGCCAAAAGAAACAAATTTGTGTGATAGCTGGCTAAGAAGGGAATTTAAGCAAATAATCAGATGGTAGCAGGCAAGTGATTTTATTTGTGTTTCTTCTTGTTTTGTTTTTCCTTTTGAACTCTGGCGATTGTAAGAAGCTTTAGGAAAAAATAGAATTCAGTAATTAGGAATGATTTTATAATGGATGTTGCATTTCCTTTCCATTCGCAGACGGCATCTGTTTGTCTTTTCTGTTGGCAAAATGGGAAGTAGGAAAGTGTGATCCTAGCGCTAGGCAGAGCAGGAGCCCGCGCTGTGCGAGAACAGCAGGTCTAGCTAAAGTGAATGCATTCCTTTTGTCCTCTAGAAATTAATATAAATGAACTATCATCTATTGACTGGTTTATATCACATCCTATGAATGTATGTAAATAAAACTGTACATAGATGCATATCTATATAAAATATCTTTTAATAACGTATCAAATTTGTGTAAATTGGAAACAAAAATACCTATAAAGCCAGTGTACATAAGTTACAATTCTGTATATTTTCTTTTGTTCTTCATAAAAATATATTTACTTTGACAATAAAATGAAAATGGAAATTTTAAATCCCTCCTTGAAATTATTATTCATTAATTTCCTTTATAGCCAGCTCTGTAATCAGGACAATAGCACTTGAAATTTTGATTCACCTGGACGTAACTTTTCAGGTGCTGTGTAACAGGGAGATGATGGAACAGTTCTGAAGTTACCTTCAGTTTTTCTCATCTCAGAAAGCTCTTGGGAGGCGCAAGATGTCTCAGCTCTCTCTTCGCTGGAGCCCTCACGCCTTGCCTGGCAGCCACGCTGGGACACAAACGCCTTCCGTGGCTCCTGACTGCTGTGGAACAGCTCTGCAGATGCAGTAAAACTGTGGCTAATAAAGCAGAGCGAGCAGGTTTTGAGGGAATTCCAGCTTTAGTGATTATAGTGGAGGATGTAGGGCTGCAAAGTCTGCTTCAGACTGTGACGGTGATTCACTGTGTGACCCAAGACAAAGGACTCGACTGCCACATTCTGCAGCTCCCTTTCTCATAAAATGGGGCTAAAACGCATCACAGTGATACTGTGGGACTTAATTTGCCTTTGTGTATCCTTGGATGGAAGGAGCAAGCAGTCAGAGCAGTAGTCACAGGATTAGATGGGTAAAGAAAGGCTCGGCATGACGGAGGTCTCGGTGCCAAGGCGCCTCAGTTGGCTCTTCTGTAAATCCCACACCTGAGAGAGATGTGAAGGAGCTGGGGTGGGAAGCATTGCCTCAGGCCTGAGGAGAAGACACCCTGTTCTGCAACAACCATTGCTTCCATTTGTAACAGCAGGGGCATGAACACGATGCTCCTGTGACCTGCAAGCCGGGACACCTCTTGCACTGTGCTTTTGCTTGCTTTGGCCTCCACTGGAAGAAGAAACCAGCAACCTTACTGGTGTTAGAGCCACTTCTGAGTCTCCATGGGAGCAATGGTGCAGTGGGTCCAGATCTTCTCCCAGCAAGAATCATTCTGAGACTGGCAGGCACTGAGGGATTAAAGTCTCTCCCTGAAGAACAGCCACCAAAAAGCGCCAGCTGATGAGCCAGGGCTCTCCAGACCCCCGATTATTTTTCCCAGAGAACCCCTTTGAGTCTGGCAAGAGGACTGAGGGATGAGGCAGACTAAGCTCTGTGCACTCCAGGTTGTTTTTACCTCCTGAGGTGTAGCCTGAAGACCAGAGTGCTCAGGACAGTGATTTTAAGCTTTAATTAGCAAGCCTGCACCAAGAGGATCTGCAATTCCCTTCTGTTCTCACCCTATCCACTTCATCCATTAAACCAGCTGCTTTATTTTAACCAGCGTCTCAGTCTCTTCCCCATCTCACCTGGAGTTCTGATATTGCTGTAAAGTTGGGCAATTCACCCTGCAAGACATTGGGGGCAGAAGTTGCTATTTTTCTGCAAGAGGCAATACTTAAAGCTGAAGTGGAGTAATGCAAAATCCCTGCTGTTGGATCACAGCAGGGCAGAAATGTAAGATCTAAGTTATGTTTTAGCCTGGAATATTTTCCATGAAATGAGTATTATCTCTTTTTTTTTTTTTTTTCTTTCTTTCTCTCTTTTCTGTTTTAAGTATGGGTTTTGAGTGTGAATTGTGTGGCTTTTCTAGTTAATACCCAGGAAATGTAAGTTTATGTAAAAGTTGCAGTATTTTGCTGAAAAGAGTAGGGCCATGTTTGCTGTGAAAGCAGAGCTAGTTCTGCATGAAATGAAGAACATTTTCAGAGTTTTGTCACAAAAAAGTAGCAATTTCCAAAAGAGAGGTTGATGTTTGTTTTATGTGGAATTACTGGCCTGGCTGGGCTTTGCTGATTCATGAGGAACATGTGGCCTTGCCTTAAGCCTGATTTCTCCACCTGAAGATAAATATATATTTAAGTGCTTTGATGGCACAACTAGTTAAATTTGTTCTGTCCCAGCTTCAGCAACTCTGCATGGCAAAGCACAGCATGGCATGGTTATACATATGCCTAAGTCTCATTGATTTCAAACCTCTGTAATTGGGTTTCTGAGGTGTGAATGGACACGTGTGCAGTGGTAGAGCCTTCAGAAAATTATCATGATCTGGTTCCTAATGCTTGCAAGGATTTTCTGTGTTTTTAAAAGGTTTATAGTCCCTTTGTCAGAGCTAGTGGTGAAGGAGCAGTGTTAGGAGAGGTAAGGAGCTGTCAGCTGGGGAGGTTGTACTCGAGGTAAGGACTGAGCAGAAGGAATAGGAGTAAAGTGATCTTTCTGTAAGGTGACCTGACTTCTGTGACCTGTGGCTAAACACAGGGCAGTGTGGCGATGTGTCCGAGCCCACAGAGCAGCACGGGGGAAACGGGAGCAGAACCGAGCTGTCCCAAATCTCCTTTGCCCCAGACGGTGGCACAGACCACAGGCCAATAGCCCACAGGGGGTTACAGGAGGCAAAGAGTAATGGGACACGTGAGGCATCAGAAAAACAAAGAAAGATAAAGAGCGGACATAGGTGAAGTCAGGTTGTGCTGATAATGTGTGCTTTTGGAAGCGATGCCAAGGGGAGAGCAGCGAGAGCTCGCTCGCTGCTGTGCCGCACGTGGGAGGCACCAAGGTGAAGCTCCCCAGCAAGAGTCCTGCCCCCTGACCTGTGTTGTGTGGGGGCTTTTTCCCCTGGCAGCTTTGAGAAAAGCACCCCTGTGGAAAGCAAAGCAGCCCATGGAGCAGGGTGTTGTGCTGGAAGGTGGCAACTCTGGCTCCCTGGAGGAGTGCTTGGGTGCAGATCCTGTGATGTTTGCAACTCCCCGCCCTCCCTGGGGGTTGTTTTCCCTTAAGTCCTTGTGCCAGGAGCCTTCTCCTTGTCTAAATGGCCACTATACATTTAATCCAAACAACCAGGTGACTCGAGCACAAAGCCGGTGGCAATAATCCAGCGTTAATGATTACCCCGGGCCCCCTGGGTTATGTAAGCCTGGATGTGCTGTACTCGGCTCTGGGCTCAGACCTGCCCTCCCCGTCTGGGAGAAATACCAAGGACCTGCCAACACACATAGAAAGCTGTTTGGAGCCAGCTGGGATTTTCCTTTTGACAGCACCTATGAAACCCGTTATTCACTCAGTTCAGCGATTGCCATGCTGTGCTTGCTTGTTATTCAGAGACGTTGCTCCTAAAGAATGAGTTGTGCTAAGCTCCCACTGGCTTCAGCACAAGCCAAAGACAGTGACTGCCATGGCTTATCCAGGGGAAAAATTTCCCAGCTAAGGCAGGAACTGCAAATCCCAACAGGTCCTTGGCTTCCCTTGCTCATTCCTTCTGGGACGTTTGTGTTTTTGTGGCTTTTAATCACTTGTTCCATGGGCCTTAGTTTTGTTCTTGCCTTTTTTTGGGCGGGGGTGGGGTGTGGCTGGGTGGGAGGTGTTTGAAGGTGTGTGATGTGTGAAAAATAGGTATTGAAAAATCTTGAGAGGGTTGGGACTTAATGCTTCTTCTGGTCAAATGATCCAGGTAATGAGGTTTGTAGCTCCTCAGTGCTCAGTGTTTCACAGGTCTGAGCTTTCATCTGCTCTGCCAGATCAGTGCAGGTCTTCCTCCAGCTGGAGCTGGAGCACATCGTTCATCTCTTGCCATGTCCTCTACTAGACTCCTCTTTTCTGATGGTTTTGTGGTTAGGCTGACTAAAAGCCCATGCAAATACTTGATCTCCTGAAGAGATAAGGCTGGAGGAACCTCTTAGCTCTTGGAGAATGTTGCAGAGAGCTTTCATCAGCACACCCATCCTGCCTATGGAGCGTGTGTGCCTTGGCCAGCACCTCGCTGAGCCCCAGCCTGCTGTTCAAGCCATCCTGAAGATTAGAGCAGCACCTGACAAGGGTTTGGCCATCGTGAGAAGAGGGCAGTGTTTGCCTCTCTGCCCAAGCACAGCAGGACAAGGTATTAGGTGGAATGGGAGTGAAATACAGGAGTGGCAAGCGTTGGGAAAGCCAGTTCTCCTCTTGCTCACACTGGTGAGCATCTGGCAATCCTTGCCCTGCTCATGTTGGATTCAAAAGTGCCCTGGAAAGGAGAAAATCAAGGTGAATGTGGCCTATCGTTTTCTGTAAGGGAGTGGAGGAAGGAAAAGAGAAACTGGAGCACATTGTGGCGTAAAAGGCACTGTTGTCTTTTCCAGTAAAAGGAGAGTGATGGGCTCTTTTCGCAGAAAGGGCTCTGCTTGCGCAGGAGGAAGGTCTGAGCTGGCAGCCAGCGTCAGAGCAGCTGCTGTGCACTGCTCTGGGGCAACAGCAGCTTTACAACAGGAGGTTTAGTGAATAATAATCAGTGAGTTGTGCCTTGAGTTGGCAGTCACAACGAGAAGGGTTTGAGATTGCTGTCAGTCCCTCAGGTCCCTTCCTTGCATGATCCTTGCTTTTCTCCTGAATCTGTAGCTGATTCTTGGACTGGACTCAAGGGATTCTTAGCACTTCCCAAAGCAGAAATACTAATTATCCATATGAACCAGCAATGTCCATAGGCAGTCCAAGGGATTTAGTAGAAAAATCTATCCAGGAATTGTTTGCATGTGACTGAGGGTGGAGTCCAGTAGCCCACAAAAAGAGAAGTACAAAGAATTACTGTTTTGTATCTAAAAAAGATTCTGGCATCTGCCTTTCCTACTGAATCCAGTGGGCCCCAGGGTAAGCCCTGCTACTTATTCCAATATTATGGTTGCAAATACGGGAATTGGGCTATTGGGCTGAAAAGAGTCCAGGCATTTAGTAAACTCACCTTCCATAAGTGAGGGAGTGACGTGAATATTCGATTTTGGCTGTTGACTGCTGACTTTTTCTGAGAAGTCTATAAACAGCAGCCAGGTAGTCTCTCACTTTTTGTTTCTCTGGTGTGTGTTGTTTTTCCATGGACAACATGTTCTGGACCTTAGAGAGTTGGCCAGAGCTAGATTCATTCAGATCCTGTGTCCCTGGTGGCAGATAATGCATCAGGGAGGGAGGGCAAAGGGCTTGGAAATTTTGTTATGTCAGAACGATGATCCTGCAGCCAGCACGGCTGGAAAAACACCCAGGCTGTGCTGACGGTGGCAGTGCTGGAGCAAGCAGCCCCATGGACCCCTGCCCATGCTGGAGCTCAGCTCCCCTGTGCCAGTTCCTGGCTCTGACTGGGACACTGGGGCTTCACAGAACGTGGGTGTCCAGGGACGGGGCTGGCGTGGGGAGCCCCTTGCTCTAGTGAGATCTCTCTGCCTTGGCTGATGGAGAAATGGCCTCTGGTGTGGGCTCGGTGCTCCTGGAAGTGGCAGATGCTCCTGGGGAAGGGCCACTTTGGCCTGGAGGGGAGTACAGGGTGATGTGCAATCTGTCCCCTCTCAGAAAACTGAGTTAGTTACAGCTGACGAGTTTGCTGGTAAGCTCTCCCACTTGCTCCTTAGGCATTAATGGCACAACTGGAGGCTGTTCATTTACCTGCCACGCAGGACCTTTAGTCTCCTCACAGGGTGTCAGTATTCCAGCAACTGATAAAAAAACATGAATTAGTAAGACATTGTGTGGATTTTGTTTGGTACTGAAACTCCAATGGCCCTTCTCCAGCACTGCCCAGCTGCCTGAGCACTCACCCCTCAGTCAGCATCCCCGGCACAGCCTGCTAGATAATCCGGGTTTGAGATCAGTAATACCCATGAAAGTTTAGTGTGAATCAATCTCTGTCATGCCTAAAGGAGAGATTAGCAAATTAGAATTGGTTCTGATGACTTCATGCAAGTTACCTGATACGCTGTGACTGATCCCTGGTGGGTGGAGGACCATGGATCCAGGGAGAATTGGAGCCACCTTCATAGCTTTGCTCCTGCATTTTCATGTTAGACTCATTGAAACAAATTAGCTGCTCTAAATTAATAATAGTATTTGGCAGCTCTCTATAGCATCTTCCAGCTGAAGAGCAGAACACACTTCCCAGTGGGAAATGAAGCCTTTCCAGCCCCTTGAAGAATGGTTGTCACCCTCACTGTGCAAAGCCAGAAAAAGGATTTAAATTATTTGATGAACAGTCCTTGGGGAGCTTGTGGCAGAGCTGTAGAGGAAGTTCAAAGGCACCAGTTCCTCCTCAGACCCAGGTGTCAACCACAGCTTAATGATTTGGTGTGATCTGGAGACATCCACACACTGATGTATAGATGCACACTGGGGGAGAAGTGAGGATGCTTTTTAGCCCTCTGGATGGGCTTAAGGCTTGCATGAGGTGAAATGCAAGGAATGGCAAACGTGTTCCTTTTGCTGATGTAGCAGGAGTGATGCTGGTGCAGGTGTGGCCCTTGCAGCTGCTGTGGGACCTGAGGAGCAGTAGGGGAACAACTTGGCTGTCTCTGCTTGTGCATTTTTGAGTCCTTGCAATGGCCCTTGGTGCCCTCTGCAAGATGAGGTCATGTTCTTCATCTTCTGTGGAAACATGTTGGCTCCCATAGTAGGTAGCAAGAAGTTCAGGTCAATTTTTTTCTTGCCTTTATTACCCCATAAAGCACTTCCATGCTGCTGAAGCTGTCACCCTTATGGTGTGACCTAGAGGAGGCTGATTAGCACCCTCAGAGGTTTTCTACACCAAAATCCAACTTGCACCTTGCACCACCTTCCTAAACATCTACCTATGATCTTTCCTCCTTAACTTTGACATTTTCAGCTTACTCTTCTCAAACACATTTGTTTTAAAGAAAATGACCTGCTGCTGATGCATGAGCTGTTATCTATTAACCCAGACATTTTAGATTGCATAAGAGTGTCTGTTTGGAAAGTTAGTACAGAACTAGTCCAATGTAACCTATGCTGTTTATCCTGATCTTTTATTCAACTTCTGGAACTAGATAATTTGTGTGGGAATTAATAAACTATACTCTTTGTTGTGGTAAGTTCTAATTATTGCTTTCCAGGCAGTTTATTGGATTGACAAATATCTAGTCACTAGCTAGAGCAGTGTGGTGTTGGCAGAGAGAGGTTTCTGCCTTGTAGTGACTGAGGAGGTATTTGTAACCCACAGAGAATCCTTGCAAGCAGGGTCTCTTTGCAATATATTTGCAAAGCTAACAGTCTGGGTCTGCTGCCAGTCTAACAAGGTGCACAGGACTTAGAAAGCACATTTGGGGCTGTTGAGAAAAAAAAATTCTTTTTCATTAGAAAAAAAATTGAAAGTGTTCACCAGAAGAGCGAGGAAGCCAAGAGAGAATTGGTGATGTGGTGGCAGGCAGTTCCTGGGGGTGCTGCCTGTGCTGGTTTGTTGGTCCCTCACTGTGACAATGCTACACTTACACCTGCCAGGGCTGGGTGTTTTGAGGTGATGCTCCTTCCTCCTCATTTTCTTTCCACTGAGGCTCCCCTTGTGAAATGAAGAAGTTGCGATTTCGCCAGAAGGACTCCATGAGTGAGCTAAAGCTAAAGACAAATGAAGTTTCTAGAGCAAAACATGGCAGCCAGCTGGGGGTTTATTTAAGTGAAGTGCTGTTTGGGGACTTGCTGTGGTCACACAACTGTGCAGAGAGAATGAGGAGTGGAATCTTCTCCAAGTTTGGCCTTGAAGACTCCTCGTGAAGCCATACTCGGGACTATGTTAGCAAAGAGAAAAACTCTGACAGAGGGAAAATGTTTAGATGTTCAAGGCTGTATTCGCTCAGTCTTTCTCCACCATGCTTTGCTATGTTTGCTCAGCTGTATTGTTGGGGCAATGCAGAGGCATTTGCTTCCTTAATTTTTTGGATGGGCACAAGGACGGAGGTGACCCTCCTTGGTGAAGGTGAAACAGCAGTTTTTGATTTCCTGCCTCATGTTTAATCTGGGAGCCTGACAAGCAGCAGCACATGGATTTGGAGCCTCTCCTGTTCAGGATCTGGGTGCAGAGACCCACAAAAAAAAAAGAGCTCTCAGCCAGGTGAAGCCTCATCTCTGTCAGTGAAGGCAAAAGCCTCAGTGAATTTGTCAGAGCCAGGGCTTCATGCTCAGTTTGTACTGAGGTAGCCTTCCCCCCAGGGCTGATGGCTCTGCTTGCTGGGCTGATCTGGCAGGGAACTGGGAGGGAACTGGGAGCCTCCCTGGGCCTGGGAATGATCAGAGGTGTCAGCTGAGGGGCTCAAGTGAGGGGTGGGATGGTGATGGGGCACTCATGGCTGGTCAGGGAGGTGGTTTGGGTGCAGACACCTGCAGGGAGGGATCGAGGAGGGAGACTGCAGCAAGGAGCAGCTGCCCCGTGCTGAGATGCTCTGAGGAACCAACCCACAGCAGGTACTGTGTAGGGGAGGCTGGGGTTGGCATGGTTGAGCCTTTTGGGGTTTTTTGAGGAAATGGGTTCCATTCAGGTGTGAAAGAGGCTTGAGGCTGCTGGCTAAAGCCTGTTTGCTGGTGTTTAAGCCCAGGCAATGATGAATTGTGCTTGGCTGGCAGGAAGCTGTGGTGCTCCCTCACTGAGGTGTTTGAGCTTAGTGTCCTCTTCGTGTTTGGCTCTGCCCAGAGCGATGTAGGACAGGTCCCTGGCTCAGCTCAGGTGGCTGAGCCTAGGCTGTGTCACAAATCGTGACTCAGGGGATCGTACTCCTTTCTGGACCTGTTCTCCTTTTTCTTCTCCTGGCACAGAAGACAAGGCTTCCTCCTGCTCCAGTGTCCTAGAGTAAAAATAAACCTATTTTCAATTCTTTATTTTCTTCTTCTCTGGATAAAAGAGGCTATGCTCTGAACCACAAAGACAAGCACACAGGCTGTTTGTTGTGAGGCAAGGAGGAGCAAACACAGTTTGCCTCTGAGCTAGAGAGTTTCCTAGTACAGGGCACAGTCCAGATTTTTCCACGTGTGGGCTTGAGCCCAGACATCACCCTGACAACATGTGGGAACATAAATACAAACAAAAATAATTTCCAGATGAGGGACATATGCAATGTTTTCTTTTACTGGCATTTATGCTTGCTTATTTGGCTGAAGTTGACAATCAACTCTGCTTATTGCAACAGGGCAGCGGGAGGATGCTCGGAACAGTGAAAGTGCCTGTTCAGCTCTGCCTGCATCCCCAGAGGGATCCAAAACCCGTGGCAGACACCTTGGGGAGGCTCTGTGCAATTTTCAGAGGGAGGCAGGGCTCAGGAATCAGCAAGAATTGTCTTGTCAAAGCAAAACATTTTGGGGGATCCTGACTGACCCCTAACCATTCAGGAGCTCTGTGTGGTGCATCTCATCAGCACTTTTTGTCTGGCTGTGCGGTGTTAGGCCCCCTCCTTGTGGTGTGTCCTCATGGATCTGGGTAGGACTCCATCCTCAGGAAATGAAAGCAGGACCCCAGGAAAGGAGGTTCTGCATTTTACCTTCTTTCACTTGCAAATGAGACAAGTGGGTTTTTCAAGGTGGGTTTTTTTTGGTTTTTTTGGTTTGTTTTTTCTTCTGGGAGAATCCCTAAGCAGCCAGGTCTCAGTGGGATAATCATTGGTTTGGGTTGAATGCCCAGCATCTCTCAGATTTCTTGTGGGGGGAGAAGGGGAGAAACCAGGGGCTGTAGCCAACCAACTTCTCATTCTGCTTTGTGTGCCTTTCTCGTGGGCTACTCAGTCTGCTTGGGATCCCCCCTGAGGCTGGGGGTGCAAAAGCAGTATCTCAAACTCCTTTTTATAGCAGAAGATAAAACCATGGCCTCTTACATGTGTGTGTATATATTCCCATAGATAGTACAGAAAGATGCTGCTCTAAGCAATGCAATCAGGATGCCTGGACATGATTCTCTGCTGCAGCCCTTTGAGAGGGTCCTGGTACACCTAGGCACTGAATTTCTTCCCAACTTATCCCCAGGGCAGCATTAGGAAAGACAATAATGACAGCAACTTAAGATTGGTGTGTGGAAAACAGCGCTGATTCGTGCTGGCTGCCCTTATAGCTATGTCTCATCTTTTTATAATTTTTTTTCTTTTCTCTCTCTGGAAAAATCAGTCCTGAATGTAGCTTCAATATATTACAATAGTCAGCCCTTGATGTTGCTGCTTTGAGACTGCACATCTACCAAGTCTAAAAATAACTAAATAAATCACTCAAATGAGGCGGTAAGCAAATAGATTTACCCACCTGTTTATTAATAAACACATGCACACGAACCTATATTTCTATATTAGAACATGGCTCTGCGTCTCCTGTGGGTATAAAAAGAAAAACACCTGGCAAAGAGCGAGGGCAGTAAGGCAAGTACAAAGTTTCCACAGTAAACATATTTGTGTTTGCTGAGCAAGTGTTGCCTTAGGAAGGCAGGCGAGGGGAGCAGCTCCTGCTGCCTTGCAGAGCCTCAGATTACCATGCACAGGGAGGGAGATGATTCCCTGACAGCTGCAGATGTGCAGGTTGTGTTGGATCACACAGGGGAGCGTTTGAGAGATGGGACAGGCAAGAGATCCTTCCCAGCCTCTCTCTGTGTAAAGTCCAAATGCTCTTCCTCCTTGGAGCGTGCACCTTGGGGAAAGCAGCCAGGAGACACCCGCACCAGAGCTCAGCTTTGCTGTTGTGCTTGGTTTTGTGGAGGTTTTATGTTATTATTCTCTTTTTCTGGGGCTTGCTGCCTGGGGGGCTGTTCCTTGGGGAGGCTCAGAGCATGCCTTACCCTCGCAGAAATATTTCTGCTGACTTGCAGAGCACTCCTTTGACAGCATCAGTGTAAAGGTGATTCAGGCAAACCTATCCTGGTTGGACTCATGGTCATTTATGTCAAAGCTGAATATAGGAGAAAAGGATGAAGGAGGCACAGGAGGAAGCTGGGGGAAGAGTGTGCACAAGGCATGCCAGGCTGTGGCAGAGGGTCTCGGTGAAGGGCAGATCAGGGTCTCACAATGACAACTGTCATTCCTGGGCTCTGAGGTCAGGGTGGCTGAAAAAAACCCCAAGTGGATGCATCCATCATGATGATGGCTCCTTTTCTGCCTTCCCATTGCTGTGTGCAAGCTGTGCTGTGCCACCCTCCCAGCCACGCTGCTATTTCTGCTCCCTCACAGGGTCAGCTGAAACATGCTGAGCAAGGGGCAAAGGATAACAAAAAGAGCTGAAGCAAGGAGCTGTCTAACTGGGACGAGTTAAGATGTGTGGGTGGGTGTCTCGGGTCTTTCCTCACTGCTTCCTACCTCTGCAAGAGACCCAACCATTTAATTAAGGATGGTGCCTCTTTAGAATTAAACAAGTAGTCTTGCACTGGACTAAGACAAAGCCTCCCACCCAACAGCCTCCAGCTGGAGCAGTGCAGAGGCAATGTCAGGCTCACTCTGAAAATGGTGTGAGCCCACGACAGGCAGTTGCACCTGGGCTGGGCTCCTTCATCATATTTATAAAGCTTTGGGTCCTCCCACTCTGCCAGCAGTGGCAATAAACAATGTTTTTTGTGAAGCTGTTGGATAACATAATCAGTTTCACAGCTTTACTTTACATGGTGACTTTGCTGACCATTAGTGTGCAAAACCTGAATGTTGCAATTACTTGTGTGGTCTTCACTCTGGATTTGATATCTAAGGGAAGGAGGACCAGAAGGGTTAGAAAGTGCCGTGATTCAGTGATATGTGTGTCACTGCACTTGATTGCACGACCTGCATTTTTCTGCCTGGGATCAGCTGTTGTTTAATCAGAATCACAAAATGATGTTTAATTAGGTCACAAATGGAAGTGAACTGTCATTTCTTCTGTGTATTAAAAGTCTTGATTAGCCTGGAGAAACCCCATGAAGTAGACTTGCTGTGCCCTATCTCTCTTGAGAAATTGCCTTCACCTTGGGACAGGGCAGACTTGGGCATTACTGTCCTACTAATTTCTGGTTGTGTGTAAACGTTTTGTGTCAGCAGCTGCTACCTGCAATGAGATCTCCCAGAAGGAAACTGTAGGCAAAGGAACACATCCAGGGCTGACAGAACCCTTCTTTGAGCCAGGGCTGCTTGCAGGAAGCTGAGTGGCATTTTTTCCTCCAGGTATTTTCATTAAAAGCTGTGCTCAGTTGCGATGGGTCAGAGACATATGGGACCTGGCCTGGCCATGTAGCCACAAGAAATTGCTGGATAAAATGGTCTGCTGAGGTCCTTTGGCATCTGTGAACTGAAGAAGATGTGTATGTTCCTAAAGTGGGAGCTGACCAAGCGAGGGCCATTTTTAATGTGCCCTTGCTCTGCTGGTGGACGAGCCTAAAGCAGCCCCAGTTAATAGGTCCCTCCTGGCTGTCCACAGATGCTGTTTCATTGATGAAAACCAGCAGTTAGCACTGAAAGCTGTGCAAAGAGTGGCCTGCCAGGCACTTGAAACAGCAGTGAGGGAGGCTAGACATGTTTAAGCAATAGTAGGGGACGGGTCATATAATTTTGCCGCAGCAATCTATTTCCATTTGGTTCTGCCTGCTGGGCCCAAGGCAAAGCATAACTCAGCCCTGGAACAGTTGTCCAAAGGACAGAATCTAATGAAGCTAAAAAAGGATCATACTCCTTTTCTTTAGCTCTTAAAACAAAATAATGTATAATTCCATTGGACTGTGGAAACCATTAAAGCGACACACTTGGACACGTGAGCATTAAGGGACTGGCAGACACAAAAGATCAGAGGAAATAGGTCTCTCCCTAAGTAGGCTGTTGCACGATTTCTGGTAGAAAGCAGCTTTCAGAGCCTGCCCCACTGAGGAACTGGACGTTATTTCGGGACATGTATGAAAATTTTGGTCATCTCATGGTTCTGCAGTTATTTTTGAAGTAGGTCCATGAGGCAGCTGCTAATACAAGTGAGATGCATGTTTTTAAACAAATAAGAGAATTTAGGTTAAACATTAACTTTTGGTCATTTCAACTCTGATAGCTTTGGCCTTCAGGCTGATCATTTAATGAGCTCCTTTCTGTTGCTACAGCAACTGCAGCCCTGGAAGACCTTGATGTTTAAGTCAGGAAAAAAAAATTAAAATAACGCTTGTCCTGAAATTTGCTTAGGCTTCTATTGATAAGTGTCTGTGCTCAGAGTCAATTGTTCAGACAAACAAGGCTTGGAAATGTACCACAGGGTTTAATGCAATCCTTGCACAACCCCATCCCAAAGCCATGGGCTCTTGCGCGCAGTTAAAGAAAACACACAACAAACCAACAAACCTTACATTTTGTGCCCTCGTCTGACATGAACTAAGCCATTCAGTGATGTTGTTTAAGAAAGCAAACAGACTGGTTTGTCCCTCGTGCAGAGCTGTCGCTGTGTGTGCTGGTGCAGTGTCCAAGGTGTGGCACAGGGTGACTTTTGGAAGGACAGGGCTCATCTGTGCCCCCGGCCAGCGCCGTGCCACATCTCAGCTGCTTCTCTTCTGTCCCTTTCTAACACAGCTTCTGGCTAGAAGGTCCTTTTTCTTGGGCCTCTCCCAGACTGAAAGCATTCAGAATTTCCCCTGAATGCTGGTTCTATTTTACAAACCCTTTTTGTGATGACCTCTAAGTAGGTGTAAATCAGTATCACCTTCTTGAAATCACTGCCAGTGTGCCATTTAATGTCAGATGAAGTCTTGGCTACCTGTTTTTGCAGCAGTAGAAACTTCCTCAGTTCTGGTTACTTCTCTGAAGTCTTAAGACTTCTCTGTTTGTCTTAACACTGTTGTTTGAGCTCTCTCTCTGATTTTCAACATCAAGAATTTTTTTCTTTGGGCAATTTTATCTCTGTCCCTGGTATGAGCAGAGGTCCATGATGAGATTGTGAGCACTACACACGTTTTTCTTTCTAGGTAGAATGCTCCCATTCTTTCTTAGAGGTATAAATATTTTCATGAAATGTGGGGCTACAAATGTGCAGCTGAGCACTCATCAAAGCTCATGGCAAAGCTGCTGCTGTCTTTAGTGTGCAGCCCCGAGGACATCTTGTTTGAGTCATATTTCGCAATTGTTTTTAAATGTAAAGCTTTATGGCCCAATTTAAAGTACAGCTGGCAGGAAGTACTTTTTCCTATCCTGAAGAACACTTGAAGCCTTCAAAAAAATAGTCCTGCTGTGTGCTGAGATGGACTGACAGCTCCCAAACTGGAGAGGAGAAGCAGCCCATTATAACTAGTTAAAGCCCCAGTAGTTTGGACTCTCTTGGAGAAGCTGAGATGTGTTTAAATCCAATCTGATCCCAACTCTGAGTCTGCTGTCTCAGGGTGGATGGCCTGGCCAGCAGCACTTTGCTACTTCAGGTTTTCCCTTCCTGTTCTCGTTCTGAGAAGTACGTTGTGGACCTGAGATAACAGCAGTGTTTTCACTGAGCTGTCACTGCGAAAGCTATTCCCAGGAACTGTTTCAATTTCAGCGAGTCTGCGTTTTCTGTCAAAATAACATTTCGTCAAAAACCTCCAGACTGTTTCTCATCCAAAGCCTGCTGAAGTCAATGAAAAACATACTTCTTCAAGAGAGTTTTAATTACTATTAAGGATACCAGAATAAAAGCATAACCACATTAGGAATTTGCTCTCTTGATGGAGGTTTATACTGATTTTTTGTTTTTCTGGATTACTGAAAATTAGGAATGGGGCTACTGGATAATGATCTGGACTTCCCCTTGGTTTGAAAAATGGGGTATGAGACTAGTCCATGCCTGGGAGAAAATGTGTGTTTCTTTGATTGCTGCAGCAGTCTAGCAAGGGGCAGGCTTTTATAATGGACAGACACAACCTGAAAG
Organism: Acanthiza pusilla; assembly: GCA_036630365.1. Taxonomy (NCBI): domain Eukaryota; kingdom Metazoa; phylum Chordata; class Aves; order Passeriformes; family Acanthizidae; genus Acanthiza; species Acanthiza pusilla. The sequence goes on from JAXCHO010000001.1 coordinate 10,286,194, forward strand.
CCATACTCTGGACAGATGTGTGCTAATACAAATTCACTCCCATTTTTTTTTTCCATTTTTTAAAATTTATTTTTTAAAAAAAGCAAAACAAAAATAAACCCTCAGACAACAACACAGCCCTTTCCTCCTCCCTTTAAACTTTTGGCTGATAGAGCATAAGGGATTTTAAAGATGACTGAAAGAAATTCAAGCGGCAACAGTTTCAACATCACAGGGTTTTTTTTAAAGAGTATATAGTTAAGAATGCATGACAATAAAAGACAAAGGAGATCACCTCTCTACCTAACTCCTTCCAGAGAATGCATGTGTGTGCTCACACAAATATCTTGGTGAGCTATGAGCCTGGAAGTCGCTCAAGTCTTAGAGCAATCCAATTCTCTCGGGGAGAAGAAGAAAGTAAAGCTGCCAGCTTCATGCTTCAAGTGGAACAATAATCCTGAACTAAGAGAGCAGCTTCCAAGCCTTCAGATGGCAAATTATTTATCTGCTGACACAGAACAATGCGCACTTTGTAGTTGATGTATGAGGTTCCCTATGTGCACTGCATTAGAAGGGAAGGGGGTGTGGAGTTATACAATTATTCTTTTTCTTAATGGGGGAAACACCCGCTCCCTCCACAGCTTTAAAATCTATAATTAGTCACAAGGGAATCCAAATGCCTTCAGCAGCCCCTTTTGAAGTGTTTGACTATTCTGTTACTCGGACCAAAGGATGCTGCTGGCAAAAGTTTTCAGAGTCAAAGCTCTGGGATTATCTGCCAGTCCCCAGGACAGCTCTGGCAGAGTATCCCAAAGGACCCCAATCAGTGCACTCCACTTGCTTTTTTTTTTTTTTTTTTTTTTTCTCCTTTTGTGTTCTCTTATTTCTTTAGCTTTTTATTTTGACTGTAAGTCTTTAACACGGGGAATCTTGTCTCCAAGGCTGTCTGTAAAACACCTTTTTACCACAGTGCTGTTGGGAGGATGGCAGAAACATGGCTTGTTCCTCATCTCTTGGGAAGAGCCATCTTTGAAAGCCAGTCTTTGTTTCAGGATTGCCAAGCCTTGGCCCTGAAGCTGAGGTAACAAGCCAGGGCTCTGCCTAGAGGCAACTGCTTTTGGGCTTTCATTGCCTGAAGCTCTCTCTGAGCTGAACTGGGCTCATTTCACACAGGAACTATCTGAGCTTCATGTCTTTGCCACGTCATCATAAAATAAAATCTATATAATTAGCACCAGTTACCTAGAGCCAAAAACACTTTGTATCTCATCACAGAATGTTTGAATCATCTTTTAATTGCTTTAACCTTTATTAAAGGTGAGGTTTTTCGTGGACTGGTTGCATCCTTGTCTGTGATCAGCAAGTGGGTGTTGCTGTCTCCAGCATCCCTGGAGCAGGCAGGATGCTGCTCCAGGAGCTGCCAGAGGCAGGCCTAATACCTTCCAGAAAATGTACCCGCTGTGCACATTTCCTCTGCAGTTTGCAGTGCCAGGTTATGAGCCATAAGAAGTCCTTGGGAGATGTTTAGCAGCTTTAAACAAAACTATCTCCTGATGGGAAAGGGTTCACATTCCCAAAAGATAAATGTCCTCTGCCTGGTCATCAGAGTGGTGACATTACCTGCCCTCTGTGCTGGCTTTGTCCCTGGAGGGGCCCTGTGCTTGGCCAGAGCGGACACCCTGGGGGTCAGGGCCAGGGCACGTGGCACTGCTGTTGCCTGTTAGGGAGATCAATATGGGACTTCAGCACCTTTTATTGGAACAATCCTCACGTGCGTTTACCATGTGAAAAAAATCCAGGTGCATCCCGAGTTCCCATTCAGGACAGCATGTGTGTCCTGCCAGGTGGCTTGCACAGAGTGGTTCCAGGCTGGATGCATTGCCTCTGCTCCTGGAAACTCTGTTTTTTTCTGTGTATCCCTCAGATTGGAAGAGCAGCATGAAAAAACACCCCACCATGTGTGGGGGAATGAAAGGAAGATCAAGGTTGCAAAGATCTCATGTTCTAGTGTGAACTGCCTTAATATATCCATTTCCAGAGAGCCAAGTCAGGCGTTTTTTGACCAAAATCCTGCTGGCAAGAGGAAACGGTCAGCTCTTGCAGTGTCATTCAGAGCAGGGGAAAGCTTTGCGGAAACGCAAGACAAATGTGGTTTGGTGTTGGTGGTTTGTTGGTTTTTCACCCCCTCCCTGATCTAATGTTAAGACTGGTTCTCATGAACAGTCTGGGGTTTACTGGTGCTGAGTTGGCAAGACTTTCTTTCCTTAAGCAATACAGAAGACCCGTTCCAGTTGTATTAACCAGGCCAAATGTCAACGAAGCTGATTAAATCCATTCCCTCGGGCTCAGCTCCCTTCCTTGGCTGTCCTATTGATTAACATTACTGCTGATTACCATTTTTTAAAAAATAAAGGTATTATAAACCACAATTTTATTGTGAGGTATCAGCTCCAACAAAGGGAAGAAACACAGACACAGAACTTTACACTGTTTCTGCATTTAGTCAACCAGCTCAGTGCAGTAAAAGAGCTTAGATATATCTCATTTCAGAGCCTTCGCTTCCTTGCTTCAGCCCTGCAAACACCTGCAAAACCCTTGGCAAATATCTAATCAGCACCTCCAGTGTGGCTGAACGGCAGGACCATTCCCAGCCTTCATCACCTTCATCACCTTCACTGGCCTGGCCAGGGATTACCAAAGTTGCTCTTTGCCTTCACTTTCTTTGAGCTTACACAACTGTGCTGTTAAGCACATTGCAGAACAGCCTGGTGACTGATGAAATACCTTGCAGGGATGACAGGAGACAGTGTAGATCTTCACACTGCACTCTCCCAGGACAGAGGTGCACATTGCAATGGGCCAGGCTTTGTCAGAAACCTGCAGCCTTTTTGAGTGACCTATTCATGCTACAAATTATGTCATGGTCTGATATGTTGAACAAGAATGACTCTGACCTTGAACTGAATTCAACTTTGCATTCAGAATGGTTTTTTATTTAAACACTAGAAGTTTTTATCTAGAGAGCTTTCCATCCTGTACAACAGGGATCCCACCACGGCAGAGGCATTTTGTGGCACAAGTTCAGAGTAACAATCAGAGCACTAAGCCTAAGAAAGCAGAGGAGGTAACCTGAGAGGATTTGGTTTGCTGGTGCTATGAAAGACCGCTTGGCCCTGTAGAGCTCTGTGTGGATAGGTCTTGTTTTGTCAAAATAGGGGTTTTGGCACGTACCCGTGCGTCTGCTGTGCTTCAGCAGGTGAGGTGTATGCAGGAGCTCAGCTCAGCCCTGGCTCTGTGGCATTCTGGATTGCACTGCTTCTCACACCCTTTGAAGGTGCTGATCGGAGGAAAGCAGCATTTTGCCTCCTTGGAGGTATGTTTTGGGGACTAGGAAGGGAACTTCCTCAGGAGCAGGAGCTCGCACAAAGGGCTGAGGTGCTTCCCTGGTTGTGTGCCAGCCTTGTCCAGTTGGTGACATTTCCATGCAGGGAAAGTGGGCACTGAAGTAGCTGAACCTGATATTTTCTATTGTGCTTGTTTTACTATCACTGCAGGTCAGTGTTTTATAAACACTTTGTCTCTGAGAGCAGGGCTTTATTCTTCTCCAGCTGCAGGTTAAAACATGTTGTACGATGATCGAGCAGGAGCTTTGCCCTCAGTAAAAGCTGCCTAGTTCAGCCAGGTGCTTGTTTCAAACATTTTAAAAGAAATACTCTGTTTTGCACTTATTTAAAATATGGCTAAATTGCTGGCAATGAAACAGTTCAGTGCCTGCTGCAAGGTATCTATTCATATGTAAAACAACACAGGTAATTGCATGATGTGCACCTTAAATTGCCTTTTTTATATTCAAGTGGTATGAGTGTGTAGGTACCCAATTCCTAAGAGGTCAGACAGTCTGAAAGGGAAAGATTTTCTCTTTGCCTTGGATTCTTTCCTTCATTGCTTCCCTTTCCAACAATCTCAATTGCTCGCTGATGTTCTCACTGCCAGCTTCGTCTGTGCCAAAAAGCAGTGATGCAGAGGAGCAATGCAGCCTGGTGGCCACCAAAGCAGGGACTGCACTTGCCAGGGTGGCTCTGCTGGGAGCAGCAAAGGGCTCTGGGCAGGCCTGGCACCTCTTCCAGGAGCCATGTGGGCTGTGGTGTTGAGTGGAGTTGTTGCAGGTACTGTGGCAATGCCAGGCACTGACGGATCCAGAAGACTGCACTCTGAACTTGGAGGAGAGCGTGTGCCCTCCTGGGCTTGGATCTGGTAGGAATCTGATTCCCAATCAGCATAAAAGCAAATGGATTTTGTGTGCCCAATGCCCTGAGCCTTGGAAATCTCAGCCTCTACCTCTCATTGGTGTGTGTGCCTATTCTCCCAAGCAAGGCAGTGCCCTGGGACAGCTGACAGGGTTCACTGAACTGGAAACTTGACCCTCTGTAACTCTTTTTGGACCCTGCAACTGCTTAGCAAGTCTTCCATTTTAACCAGAGCACTCATGCGGCACAGTTTTAATCCTTCGTTGCTTCTGGAGAGCAGTCACTTAAAGTGAAATTTGAATTTAAAGTGAGATCCTGGCCTGGGAGCAGTTGGTGGGAATTCTGAGCTGCCTTCAGCCACAGCTCCAGCTCTGCTGTCCCCCTGAGCGAGCAGAGGGCGAGAGCAGAACAGAGCAGGGGGTCAGCAGGAGGAAGTCAGGGCGCTGAGCTGTGCATTAAGCTGCTGCTGCTGCCAAGGGACTCGTGCCAAGGAGGGGAATATGCCCTTTCCATGCCCCATGCACACAGTCTCTCCTTGCTCAGCGTCAAGGCCACGACGTACTGAGCGCTTCTGTGAGAAAGCAAAATACGCAAGTAAACAGCAGCTGCCTTCAGCTCCAAACGTGTCTCGGTTGGGTGCTCCTGTTTTCTTGTCAGGGGAGTGGTTCAGCTAAGGGAAGGGTGATTGAACCATTACCAGAGGGGAAAAACACCTATTAAAAATGAAATAATTCAGAATGTTGGAAGTGGCTCCTTTATGTGAGAACAACTGTTTGATTTGGCTCCTGATCTGTTCTTAGCAATCCTTTCTTTTCTCTGCTGCTAACAAACACATGTTCAAGAGCTGTAGGGTGATTTCTGACCTGGAGGGAAGCAGAGCTGGAGAAGTGTCCTTGTCTATACTGGCACACAGGTTAGTTGGGAGGAACAGCGAACAGGGACAGGATGTTTGAACCAGCTGCAAGGATCTGGAGGCTGTGAACACTGAAGGATGCAAGAAGGGAAGGGAATGGGATGCTAAAAGGGGTAAAAAGCTTAAACTGAGCAGTGGAGACTGCAGATCTAAATGTCAGGGTATATTTCCTAATAGTGATTTCTGTCAAGTTGTTGGATAATCCCAAAGGGAAGCGGTGGAAATCTCGTACATGGAGATGTTTCTCAAATTAGGTTTTGATGAAGGCAGCAGAAAATACACACTTACATAAAAACCCAGTTGAACTAGATAATCTCAGAGTATTTTCCCATCTCTAAAGTGTGATTTATACTATAAACACTGCCAGACCCTGCAAACTAATCTGTTGTACTAAAAGTGACTCAAACACGATTGCTTATATTTTTATACCCCTCATGATGTTAAACATTTGGTTTGCCGGGATGAGTGGGAGTATCCAGGACACACTTTACTGTGAATGGATTTCATGAACTATAATTACTAGGCAATAAATCCATACAAATGGGAAATGTCTCAGGTCTTGTGCTGGATAGTAGGAAAGGACAGGAACTGATTGTTTTGGGGGATTTGTGTGAACTTGGAAGGAATTAAAACACCAATGCTGCTTTTGAAGGGCTAGTTGGGGCAGAGGCCACAAATTTATCCTTTACATTAACAGTAAAAAATGTATTTGCACAGCTATTTCTTGGATGGGAGCTCGCACAGAGACAGTTGGTTTTAATTAGCAAACAGATGCAATAGCTGAGCAATTACAACTTGATCAGGAGCCCGTGCAGGGCCAGGGGATCTTTAGCAGTCTGTGCTTAAACTGCTCATGTTGGGCAGGATTAGACCTGCAGATGAGAAATCCTGCACTCACCACAGCAATCCTAGGAAGCTGCTGGGAGCAGGATTTCTTCCCATAGCCGAATCCATTTGTGCAGCAGCATTCCTCACTCTGATTTGCTGCTGGGTATAGGTCTTGGGGAACAACCAACTCATTGGCTTTGCTGTCATTTCTTCCTGCTTCCAGCTGGGTAAAGGATGGCAGAATATGATAACTATCCCTGGGCAATTCCCTACCACCATTTTAGGGGACAATGCAGGTATTTCTTGCATGTTGCCAGAGGAGTTTGCTACTGATAATTACAGAAATTATTACCAGTGGTAATTATTATAATGCTCAAAAGGGGTTTTGTATTACTACAGAGGGAATAAAGAGATAATTTCTTGCCAAAAAGAAATAAAGCCACGAGTTCAAATAAGGGTCTATGACTCTGTGTCTGTTTTAGGCACAGATCACCACAGTACCAAAGAACTTATCACCCCACTGAGGGCAAAAGTGCTTCTGTTGTTAGTGGCAACATGAGGGGTTAAGCCCCTACAGTCTGTGACTCATTATTCAGTGTCTTTAAGTATTAATTTCCCCTCCTTGCTTGCTAAAGGGAATGTACAGGGTATCAATAGGTGAGCAACAGCTTCATCCACATATCTATGCACACATATATACGTGTATGTGTGTGCATATGTGTGTGTGTGAACACACATATATATTGTACAGACTTCCAAAAGAAGTAATTATAAGCTCCCAGCAGTCCAAACTCTGCATTATCTTATTAACATCAGTCACTGGGCATCAGTAGCACACCAATCTAGCGCTGCTGAGAAGGACAAACACAAGCTCAGCAGAGGAAAGACATGCACTTGTTCATTCAAACAATTGTGGAAAACCCCAGCTTTACCTGCCGGTCATAAAAAGCTGTAAAAAGCTTCTGCAGGGGGTACCTGTCCCCACCTCAGCCTGTTCACTCTGTCCAACAGAACAGAGAGGACAATCTCCTGAGTCCAGCCCTCAGGCTCTCGATCTGACCCTGAAAATAGCATCTCTGGCCCGTGTGAGGTTGGGCTTTCTTGCGTTCTCCCTCTGCTCAGCATCACTGACAGCTCTGTGTGGGAGGGCTGTTTCTGGCATGTACAAGGGTGCTCATGAAGCACTGCTCTGCTGATGAAAACATGTGCAAAACAAACTCTGTCCTGCCCTTCCCTGCTTTGGGGAAGTCTGCCCAGCCAGGACAGGCAGCTGAGACCCTCTGTGAGCCTGTGCTAGAGAGGAGAGAGTGTGAGCCCCTGTCCCATGGCTTCCAAGGCCACTTTATGAAGGGCTGACTCAAACTGCTTCTGCCCCAATGTGAGTGTGACTGTGCGGCTGTCCCAAAGCTCTCTGATCTGGCAGTGTCTGGCTCGGTTTCTCTGTGGCTTTGTGACAGCAAATCATGTTGAAATGGAGCTTGTCAGGGCAGGGTGAGAGATGAAAAGGTGACCTGTGTGCTGGAGGAAAGCACACAGGCTCCTGCCCTCGGACTGGGCATGGAGCCTGACATCTGCTTGTTAAAAGTACAGCTGCGCCCCAGGTTTGCCAGGCTCCCTCCTCCCTCAGCTGCACCTGACTCTGGGGGAAAAGCTGCTCACATCTGGCTTGCAAGTGTCTCTCTTTCCTCCTCCTCCTCCTCCCCCCTCTGGTTCAGATCCCCAAATCCCTCCCTGTGTGTTAGAGAAGGGAGCGTGGGGCAGTCCCAGGCCTTCCCTCCAGAGATGGTTGGTGCTGTTTTGACAGCCCTGCTCACTCCAGTCTTGTCTCATTCTGCATCCCCAGCTCCACTTCTGCCATGACCAAAACACAGCAATCTCCTTTTCTGTCTTATTCTTGTTTAAAACTTCCCCTGATCACCAGTTCTTCCTCCACAGATGTCCTCACAGATCGCATTTGACCTGCTATTCTAAGCAAGGAGAAGGTACAAGGTGAAAGGAACTCGTGTCACACGCAGGAATCACCAGACTCTACATTTTCTTAGCTCTCTGCTGCAAGGTGTTGGGCAGACCCTCAGCCTTCATTCCTACCTTTGTGATAGGAATAATTTGCAGCCCTCTTCAAATTAGAGTGGGGATCCCTTAAGTCCTTCCAGAATTACACCCTTGCTATCCAAGGTTTGAGTTTCATTACAAATCCTAGACCAACCTTTCTGTAATGTTGCTTGATTACTGAATTTCTTTCTTTGGCTATTTGCTTTTTCATTGCAACTCCTGCTATGACTTTTCCCAACACTGCCCTTTTTGTCAGTCCATATATTTTTCTGGTTGGAACTGTAGATCTCTGGATAAGCAGTATCAAGTATTGCTTTGAATATTGAGCAATTGCATGACAGAAAGCTCCTCCACAAAGCCAATGAAATGGTCTCTGGTGCACATGCAGATATCAACAGTGCTTTGGTGCTCTGTTCCCTTTTGCTTTATTAACCCTGGCCCTGTGGGCATTGAGCAATGATCCAAATTCTCTCTGTGCTGCACGTACAGTGCATTCTGCTGGCCACTTCTACACAGCGAGGCAACACAACACAGTCCTGAAGCTGAGGACTTCACTTGCAAACACATTTTCATCATTAACATAAATTAGATTGTGCTTGCAAAGTCCATAGTGCACAGATGACTTTTTAGCCAAGAATGGCATGCTCTCACACTAACCTAAATAGGGACAATTGGCCTCTCAAAGCAGGAGTATTCTGCACCCTCTCTAGCAACTTTTATCTGAAATTAGTTTTTTAATAATTCATAAAATGATTCTGAGTGAGATATGTGTTAACGCCAGAGTTATGCTTCTTTCAAGTGAGGTCTAGGAAATTTATTCTTTCTTTTTGTGCAGATAAACAAGACATTTTCTTGAGAGGGACCAAGAGAATGGTAGGAAAAAGAGCTGTCTGAGGGGAAGGGCTCACACTCTCATGCAGAAAAGATGATTTCAGTATCGTGCAATGGGCTTTATTTTTACTTCTGATGGCATCTTTGGGGCTTTGCTGGCTACATGACAGCAACAGATGAACGGTGTGTTACTCATCAAAAGCTACCTGGCACGATTACCTAAAAAAAGAGTAGATCAGCGAACAAATACAGCAGAGAGGGAAGTGACGACAGCAGCCACATTTCAAGTAAGATAATCTTTTTCTAAATGGTGTTTTGATGAAGAAAGATTAAATGATGTGCTGGAATGAGTGCAGTATGACTAATGAGAGGATTCACAGTTATAAGTGATAGGAGAGAAAAATATCAGAAGGGACATAAACCATCAGGCTTCCATACACTGGATTGTTAGGAAAAAAAATTGCTGATTGGCCAAAGATGTTGCTGTTGGCTGGTTTATTTATCTTCCTCAGAGATGTTTCAGCCCATTAGAACTATCTCCAGAGGATCCAGAGATGAAAATCTGGGACCAGAATTGCCCTGCAGCAGCTCCAGGCTATGACTGCATGAGCAAGATAAACTGGGGCTGATTTCTGGCTCGTCCCAGTAAGAGCCCAGCTGCCCACTCTGACTCTGCAGAGGGTAGGAAGTATCTTGCTGTGTTTTCACGGCCAAGGAAGCACACTGACATTTGTCCAAGGGTGTATCCAACCGCAGACAGGCAGTGCCTTGCAGGATGGCAAAGTCACAGTGAGTTGTTTGTGTAGCTGTACTGGGACAGAAGGGAACAACACGAACGTCATAGCCCCATTGGTTTTCTGGGGGAGCTGAATTTTTCAATTATATGATTAGTATTAATGTTGTGTTTCAAGTGTAAGTGTACTTCCTCATGAATTTGCCACTATTTGTTAGGCCTCTTAGGATGGGTATAAATCGTATTAGTGACATCCAATAATTAATTCTATTTTTACAGCAAGTAATGCTGCAGCAGAAAAATGGCCTGGCAGGTGCTTAGCTCAGGGCTAGAACAAAATGAGTTCCCAGCAGCTGCCTAAGCAAGAAACTTTACTGCCATGGTCCTTGAGATGAGGGAGGCTTTTCCTTTCCAATAGTTTCAGATTTATACCACAGTTTTAGTCTTGGTGCTTCCTTGGCTAAAGCAGTGTATAACAATGGAGAGGACTGAGGAAAGCTTCTGTGGATGGCTCTGGATGGCTCCACGTGCAGGGCAAGAAAAGAGTTTTGCTGTGAGAGGTTGTTCAAATAGATTCCCCAAGGTCACTGCCCACAAGAGCCAACGAAGCTCAGCCCATTTCAGTGGGACATGGCCAAAGTGGCCACAAGGCTCTGTCCTTACTCTGTGCAGTACAGGCACAATCTTGGAATTGCAAGACCTTTTAGATCCCAGAGCACAACAAAGATGGAGAGACAGCACCTGGCAGCTCAAACTGAACCCTAACACCAATCCTGAAGTGACCATGCAGAAAACAAAACACCTTTTCTTTCCAGCAGAGATTCTGGTCACTGATTCTGATGGCATTTGACAGGCAAAGGGTCCAAGGAGCAGGAAAAATCCAGGAAGAGAGGGAAGAGGTCTCCGCATTTATCAGTTCAGTTGTTGTATTTCAGGCCTTATCCAAAATCTAATGGATCAATGGGAATCCTTCCAGTAACTTCCGCTGGGGTTTTATAAGGCTTTAATTAATGGCCTGGATGCTGTGATTGTGAGTGTTCAGCTCACGGTACCACTCAGAGCTGTGCCTCCAAAACAGACTTGAGCCAACAGGGCTCCTTGATCAACATTTTGCAATTAAAAGAAATTAACTCACTTGGGAAGTACTTGATAGCAAATGTTTGTCTCTGAATGTCTTAAAGTTGTCTATTATAAACAGAGGGTGAATAAGCCATTTTTGACCCTGTTTCTGACTGAGTTCCAGCTGTATTGGGCTTAAGGATGATTTTCTGATAAGGTATAAATGTTTAATGTTAAGACTAAAAATGTTTTAGGATTAATGAGCTCTTAGTAGTCAATGTGAGTGTTTGGCACAGGACTGCAAACCACATCTGATTTGGAGGAAAAAGAATATGCTCCAGTGTAAAGGTTCAGGTTCTCCTGCAGTTCTCATTTTCCCTTTGGGTGTACCAATCCAGCTGCTACCCTGATTCCCCAAGCTTCTTTTTTCTCCTTGTGCATTCTGAGGAATCTGTCCCATCTCTTTTTTAACCACATTACTTATTTGCCGAAATAATTCTCTGTTTGCCCACTCCAGGCCTCATCTCCAGCAGCCACAAAGTCAGATACATTCCTTAAAAGCCAGACAGAGTTTCAGTAACCAACCAGTCAAGGAGGCTGGTATTGAGTGGTAGCTTGTGGGTGCTCATATACCTTCTTGCACCCACAAACAAGGCCCTGCAATCCCTGCCTTATGCTAGAAAATAACTGTGTTTGAAACCACAGAGCTGCAGACACGGAAAGAGGGCTGTGGTTGGGACTGGGCTGAAAGAGCAGTGCCGGTCCTGGAGAATGTCACTTTGTTTATTACTGACTCTCTCTGCTTCCAGTGATGTGGGAGAAAAAATGATCGTATGTACTCTGTAGGAGTGTGTGTATATATGTGTGTGTAGATATGTGTACACTCAGAGACAGGCACATCTATAAACAAACCACAGAACACATTGCAATGCCTGAAAACACTCCAGTGCCTCTATGGACATCTTGTTCTCTCCTTCTGTCCTTGAGGTATCAGATTTCCTTGTTTACAGCCTGCCTCATTCAGGGTCTGGAATTCCTAAAGAGCAGCAAAACCCTATCATGTGACTGAAGAGTGATTTCCAGGAAAAGAGGAAGAGGTTCTAGGAAAGGCCAGTTCTCACGTTTTCAGTTGCTCCCCTCAAGAATACAGAATGAAAGAGATGACGTCAACATGAAGTCCCTGGTCCTTTGTTGATCCTGGAGTGAGATCTAAAGGAAAATCCAGTGCTTGATGCAGAGTTCCTTAAGCTCCACATATTTCCCCACCTCTTTAAAGGTTTACTGACATGAGACATCTCACACAGAATGGAATTTCTGCCTCCAGGATGTCAGTCCTTCCAGTGGCTTCCTGTTCTTCTGAAGGGTTGTTTTGCATTCGCTGTCACAGCGCTGCTTGTGACATCACGAACGAGATCATGGGACAGATCAGGGAACAGCACAAGCAGGGAGAACCACATGAACGTAGTAAGAGAGCAAATAAAGAGGAAAATGCAGACAAAACCAACAGCCCCCAGGTCACATATTCCAGGAGCATCAATGAGAGCATTTCTGTCTTGTCAGGCAAGAGCAGAACTAGTGCACATTGATGATGTGAGGTTATCTGCAGGAGTGGCATGAGGTCTGTGGCCTGGGCTGTATCTTCCAGGACCCTGCCCTAGCAGATGTCTGCAGTGCCCATTCTGGCTGTGCCCCACAGGCCCCAGGACACGAGAACCTCTCTCTCTGTGGTGGGACATGCCTGACTTACTGCACTGTGTCAGAGTTTGTCCTGGGGGAACCCTTGGGCCATCGGTCTCTGTGCTAAGCAGAAGGCTGATGTGCTGCCAGGCTGCAATTCCACTCTGAATCAAGACATCTTACTTTTTTTTGTTTTTTTGTCCTGAGGTCTCATCCGATCTGCTATCAGCTTGGATCCAGCCTGGTGGATCAATGAATGTTATGACGCTGTACAGATTTGTTTTTCAGCGGCATTGATAAACCAGTGTTGCAAGATCCTCAGCTCAGACTCGGAGTCTGCCTAACTGGAGGTTGTGAAATTTCCAAAGGCAGCAAGGGGGGAAAAAAAAGCAAAAAGGCTAAAAACCACTCTCCCCTGTGTTGCAACTCTGAGTGCAATCAGTTGCAAAGAATAATTCCCTCTTTGGACACTCAGATTCATTTGAGTTGGGTCCACAAAAAGTAATTTCTATATATATCAGCTAGATATCTGACCTGAGGGTTAAACCAAAAAATATGCTTGCAGAAAAGTTGCAAATGCAAAATTCTGGCATGGCAGTCCAAGTTCTGCCCTTGACTAATATGGTTTGTCTCAAAATTGTGAACATGTTGAGCAATTTTACAGGGGAAGGGAAGATCTTAACCATTCTGAAAAACCTCTGTAAGCTAAAACACCAGCAATGAGAACCAGAAATGGAAATACTTGATTAAAGAGCAATCCCTCAATGAAGATATTTGCTGTTTCCTCAGCTCCCAGAGCTGCGCTGGTGCTTCAAAGCATTCTTCCTCATCTTCTTGTTATTTTAGTTACTCTGTACCATAGATTAATGAGAGGAGTCCATTCCCCTTCACCAGCACTTCAGCTGCTTGCTTTGACTCAAAGTGTGGGTGTTGGATGGAACATGGAGGTAAAGTGTCTAATTGAGTCTAATTCCCACACTGAAGCATCTCTGGTACTAGTGGGCACTTCCACACCTGAACATGACACAAAGTCAGGAAGATTCTAAAGAGTAATCAGAGGTGTTGGATGATCGTGGCAGAGCAGAGGACCCCCAGGGCTGGGCTGTGAAGGTGATGCACAGGCAGGGACATTCAGGCAGTCCCTACCTCGATAAGCCTGGCAAGAGCTCAGGAGGACTTTCTCTAAACACTCACTTAAAATTTGGAGGAGGTGGCCAAAAGGGAAGCATCAACACAATTTGCACCTGGGAGCTGAAGAAAGAGCAGAGAATCTCTAGGAAGTTCTCCTTCATCTCTTTCTCCTTGAAGAATGGATTCACAACGTAATTTCAGGCTTCCAGAAGTCCTCTACAATATAGGCCAGAAAAAAAAATTCTAATCCACTCCCATCTCATGTAATTTCATTTTGCATTACTGTGAAATGTCCATAAAAACACTTAAGATTTTTTTAGTTGTTTTAACTCTCAGCTACCTGCAGGATCATGTCACGCATACCATTGCTACATGGATACTGTTTCTTAGTGGAATTATCATTTAACTGAATTGAAATAAATTGCAGGAGGAAATGCTTATTAATGATGGGTACACCCAAGAGAAGCCTCGTGAAGATCTTTTTATTAGGATCATTGTAACAACAATAGCAGTGTGCCATGGTGTGATGATCTAATGATCACCATTTTATTCACTGTGGAATTGCCATTGAGGGTGACCTTCCTTTCAGCAAGGATGAAATGTAGCACAGAGCAGGCTCCTGATTCACCTTTCCTTACCTCGGTGCTCCTGACTTCAGTGACCTTCCGAGGAGGAGCTGAGATGGTTCCTCATCTGAATATGCAGGATCAAGTGTAAGAGCAGGCCAGAGCTCTTCACACCTTTTCATGCAGTAAATAATGCTGCATATGCAGTGTATCAACCACTGAGAGCAGTGCTCAACACCTCAGGGAGTTTTCCATTTTTCCTTGACAAGTTCCTTGATTATCAGACTTCTGTATTTGTAACTGATGTTACATTGGACTCTGAATATCAAAACTAGCGCCAAGGGAAAGTGACGGTAATTTCTGACTCAACGTTTTCATCAATCCTAAACTGACACTGCACCAGCTAGGGCAGGAGTCTGATCCCTTTGTATCTGAGATTCTGCTTTGAACCATAAAATCAAGTGGGGTCATGTAGATAGTGAGCAGAGTAAAGGTGTCACAATCTTGCACGTGTCTCCAGCGGAGTCCTCCAGAGGGAGGTGCAATAAAAGGGTGAAGTGTTAATAGTTCCTTTGACTTTTTATGACTCCTGTTTTGCAAAGAGCGCCCATGTTCTGTTGTTTTGAACTTCACTCAAGTTTGTTCTGTTTCCTAGATCTGCCATTGATGGCCACTCCCAGAGCAATCAACCCTGAGGTAATTAATGTCTCAACTGATGAAGTTCAGTTTTATTCTCAGTTTCTCACTGGAAATATGGAAGTTTTTCTTCTATCTGTGTTTTTCCCAAGGTGTACATAATTAAAGAACTGTGGGTTAATTCTGGCTGCTTTGGTGTCAGATCTTCCATGCCATCAGCACATATTCTGTTTCTTTTAGGATCAAAAAACCACATCTGAAATGCACCAGGTAGACTTTCTGTTGTGTCGTACACAGATCATGTGTTTATGTTCTGATCCAGGTGTGATTTCAGTGAACCAAGAAGTTGTGATAACACCATGGGTAGGGACTATAGAAAAACACATTTAAGTCAGCAAGAACTGAGGCTGCAGCACCTAGTGCTGTTGAGGGCAGGCACTAATCCCTGATGCTGGGCTTGCTTTATTCAGTGGGTACAATATTAGGTCAGTGTTAAGCTACTGCAGATGTCTTGTGTCCACACAGGGTGAGTACCTCTGTATTGTATGTTCCTACATTTCTCATTTTGTGTGCAAAAATGTCTTGGGCCTCTCCTCTGCTTATTGAGAGGAGGATTTTGATGAGTTCAGCCTGGTTTTTCTTTTCCCTTCCTTAAAGAATGGTCACAGAATGATATTTTAGTTCCAGATAGAGAATCTTTCAAACTTCCCGTGTCAGCTGTAGACTCTGTCCTGCACAGAGTCAGGCAGAGAGGAGGAGGAGGAGGTCTGGGGTTATGAAAATTGTTACCCAGCACCAATGGGTCCAACAATGGACCTCAGAAGAGCTGTGTTCCTACAGACACAGAACTGAAGTGCCTCCACACCAAAGCCCAGGAGGCTGGCAGGGGCAGGAGCAGGACGTGTTCTGATGCATGAAGACTCCACGTTATGAAAACCTTCCCAAAATGAGGAAAAAATAAAGTGTTTCAAAATGTGAGCCCAAAGGAAAAGCAAACTGACGTCTAACAAAAGACTTATTTTCTTCTCCCATAGAGAGGTATCTGCCACTTACTCGAGCTGGCAAGGCAGCGTCTCAAAAGGCAATTTAACCAAGTTGCATAAGGCCTTGGCTGGGTGGCTGTAGAAATATAGAGCCTCTTATCTGAATGCTGGCCACAGCTGTTGCAGATCTTGAAGGAATTATTTCTGTGCCTGTCAAACATCTGCTTTGTAAGCAAACAAAGAGGCTGAAACACTAGTGGTGCACATGACGTGCTGCAGCTCATGGAGCAGAGCCAGGAGGCAGTAAATGGGAACTTTTTTCCCCCTGGCATCAGAAAGCTGATGTCCCATGAGCATCTCGGATGGACAGATAAGCCCTAATCCCTCTGTATTATATAGACCTGTGCCTTGTCTTAGGACAAGAGCCAGTGTAGTCCAAGCACTGATCTCAGTGTCTTTGGTAAGCTATAAATCATCTACAGCTGTCACGAATATTCTGACATATAGCCTACAGAACTACATTTATTTTCTCTCTCACCACCCAGGAATTACTCCATATAAATGTGTGTAGACCCCAAAAGGCTGATGCTAAAAATCAGGATGTTCGTTGGAGCCCTTTGACATTAAATATCTTCCTTCTCTTCTGTTTTTCCTCCCTTAGTCATCACTATATTTTTCCTCTAAAAAACAGTCACGGTGCTCTGTCTGTTAACCAATCCAGTTGCCTTTTTGTGTCTCTGGAAGTCACCCCATTACCAACAGTCCTGCACTACACAATAAATGCCCTCTGAGAGCCTGGCCGTGGGGAGTAGGGGGTCCCTTTTCGGTGGGTAACCAGAATAATTTGTGTTCTCCTGTGTGTTCTTTCCAGTCCCACAAAACCCCCACCCATAGCTGAGTTTCTTTGCATGTTTGTGTGTGGATCTGGAGCATGAACCTTCACCCTCCCAAAATGTAGATGCTGTGGGAGAGCCCAATCCAAATATGAGGACTGGCACCAAATGAGGGTACTGATTTTGTGTTTTGTCCATTCGAATATGAGGATACAGATTTTGTGTTTTGTCCACTCAAAACTTTCCTTCTTTATGCTCTGCCAAAACCCACCACCCACTCCTCCTTAAAGAGGAGGATGGTGGCTGTGAATAGAGGAACAATCAGGTGAACGAATGTAAAAGGTTGACCTGAGGTGTCTCTCATCTGTTTTTTTCCCTGACAGACTTCCAGGTGTTCCTGCAGTGTGTTCCTGAGCTGTTTATCCACGTCTTTTTGAAAATATCTTAGTTCAATGTGACACAGCTCCACATTTTCTTTATATGCATAATCAAATGCAAACAATTAAGATTGCCTAACTGAGCTCTGTGCCAACAGGTAACTGCAGTTCAAAGGACCTTTTACGCAGGTTGGACAGCATTTCCTCCACACCCTTCAAACAAAGTTATGGTGTAACATCTAACAGAACTTTCCTGTCAAAATCTCCAGTTCTGGGGTGAGCTTGCAAGGCAACTGCCTGAGGCCCCAGGTCCTGAAGGACACCTCCAGGCTGAGCAGAAAATCAGTGCATGACATTCAATTTTCAGCTGAAGAGGAGGGAATGCATCCATTTCAGGCTCCGTGCAAGACCTCAAAGCTATTGCCAGCTCTCTGTGTGTCAGCTGGAAGCTAACAAAGCAGTATCACCTTGCAATGAAGACAATCTTATCAAGGACTTCCAACTAATTCCCAGTCCAGTTATGTTGCTGCAATTTTTATCTCATTATTCTCAATGAGACTGGGCAGAGGAGGTGTTAATATAAAGGAAGATTGTGTTTCTAGTTACAGCTTAATGCTATAGGCAGAGAGAACTGGGTTTTGTTATAAGCTTTGCCATAGATCTGGGTTGATTAACATACCTTTGCCTCATGGCTTTTAAACTGCAATGTGGTGTGAGCAGTCATACTTAACAGTGAATTTAAAATCATGACTATATTTGAAGTGTTTTTTCTGGAAGATGCAGGTGCAGGTGGCTTGGCTACACTTGTCACAGGAGAGATCACCTCCAAGTGTCTGCTCAGACACTGCGTTTCGAAGATTTGCATAGCTAAGTTTGTGCTCATCATTCACGTGGGTGGCTGGGTTTAGTTTAGCCAGAGCTGGAGGTGATGCTTGGCCAGACTTGGGTGTTGTTGAGTGAATGGAATCTGAATCTTCAAAGAAAGGAGAGCAGCAGGGAGCGGACTCAGCCAAGGACTGGCTGTGAGATGTGGGGCTTTTCAGCTCCCAGGTTCAAATCCAATGAAGTTAATAGAAATCAGATGTCTTTCTTGCCATCTGGCAGCCAGTTGGGAGCTTGTGTGCATTCTATAGGTGAATTTTACTATCAAATTACAGGATAAATGATTCCATCAGCTCTGAGGACAAGCTGGGAACAGTGAAGAAAACGGAATAAACTGCACCAGCCTAGGGCAGTGGTGTGGTACTTTAAAGGAGGGATGTATGGGAGGAATTAACTAAGTCGTAGTCTTATGGCTTCCTTTTTTGACAGAGGAGGACAGACTTTACAACACCAAGGCTTCTTCCTCGGAAATCAAGTAGGTCAGAGTTTTCTGTCAGCTCTGTGGTCCTTTCCATGAAACTGATGATTCTGATGCATCAGGAAACCTCACAGCTCTAACCACGCATCTTTTTTGGTTTGAGAAGGCAGGTTAACCTCCCTGTTGTAAAAGGTATCATTTTTTCTTCATTCTCCCTGTAAAGACGGATGTGAACTCAAGGGAGAGATAAAGAGGTTGTTTGCCAGGATGGCCAGAGCAGGATGTAAAACCATACAGTGACTCGTGGCTGTGCAGAGATCTTATGAAAACTGTGTGCTCTGGCCTCATATCACCTCATGTCTGATTCAAACCAATGCAATACCTCAGCTGGTGGCCATTCCACAGTAGCCCATGGCTTCTTGTGTGCTGCAAGAACACAAGCCTTGTGACGCCTGAAGTACTCTGCTAATTCAAAAACAGATCCCAAGACACATCACGGTTTACCAGGAGGAGAAGGGAGCTTCCAGATTTCTGCCCATGCCCATCTCAGCCCTGGGCAAAGCTGTAATTTCCCCACAGGCTGCAGACCCTGTTTGTGAGAAGTGCTGAGGGACTAGTGTGCTTCTCCCAGCGGAGTCAATGGACAGCCCAGGGCAGGACACTGGGAGGAAGGTGGCTGCTTTCTGGCAATTTCTCTCTTTCCTTCTTCTCCAGTCAGAGCTGAGGGATGGTGGCTGCAGCTGTCAGGGGCTGTGAGTGGCTGAAAGTACCCAGGAGCCCAGGGACACCAGTTCATCTGGTAGGGTTTGGGGCTGGGCAGGAGGGCTGTGAGCCCCCTGGGCAGCAGCAGAGGGTGGGCTCAGTCTGCAGGAGTGTTTAGAACAGCCGTGTTAAATTGTGTTTGCTGCAGGAATGGGCAGCCTGGCCGCTCTGGAGGTGGGAGAGGTGAAGCACTGGCGTTGTCCCCTCATCCCAGGCGGCACTGGAGGAGAGCCCTGCCCGCATGGAGCTGGCAGGGCCAGGTGGGGAAGGTGCAGGGCAGCAGGAAAGTAGGGCTCTGTGTGCTTTCTGGGTTCACTTATTCCAGCATTGCCTTGCTGCTGCAGACCTGCTCACAGCATGATTGCAGGAGCAGCTTGTGTCACCCTCGGGGTCTGTCTGCAGAGCTGGATGGGGCCAGCTGAGCGTGGAGTTCTTGCCCTGTGTTTCTGTGATGTTGGATTGTTCTCTCTCGATTACACTTGCCTATACCTCTTAGTTTCCTGTTTGTCTCCACTTACCTGAAACTCGCAGCGCCTCTTTTTGTTGTTACAACAACTCATTTTACAGAGGAAAACACTTACATTGTTGTCTGGCTGGAACTGAAGTACCAGGAGCTCGTTTCCTACACCTGATGTCAAGAGAAAGGCTTGGCTCAGCACAGTGCTGGAGGAGCTTTTCTTTCTCCACGATGGATTTATGCATCTCTTTACATTTCGCAGGAGTTAGAGAAGCAGAATTTGGCTGGTGCACCTGGCGTGGTTCTTCCACATGAAATTTTATAGTTGGGAGAGAATTTCTGGGCATTTTCAATTGGAACTGGATGTCCCAAGCCAAGGTTGGGGCTTCTGCAATTGTCAAATAAAAAAAAAAAAATTAAAAAAATTTAAAAATAGTCAGAACTTTTGCGTGAAAAGAAGCAGTAATTCATGGGCAGTGTGCCAGATTAAAAGAAGAAAACAGCCCACCCCAACTGTTGTTATCCACATTCCATCAGTATTGGCAAATAAGAATTTGTCTTGTGATTGTGTAACTGAGGAAACTGAGGCAGGGAGTGACCAAGAAATCATTGAAAGAGCTTAGAATGTCATCTAAGGATTCTGGGTGGGACTTTTTGTTAGAACTGATGATTTTGGGTGCCTCATTGAGAGACCTCTAATAGAACCTGGTGTGTGGTTTTTTTTTGGTTTTGTCTGTGTGTTTGATTTTTGTGTTGACCTCGTCTGGGTCCCCTTGTTTTGTTTCCTCTCTCCACTGTAGGTGCGCACTCCTGTCTATGAGGTGCCTTTTCAGGGTGCAATTCTGAGTGCTGTAGAAGTGAATTGTCTGAAAAAATACATCTTTGAAAAATTCTTGCACCCACCGTCTTCCTTGAGTAAGAAGGACTAGCTGGGGGAAATTTTTCCACTTACATGCACCCTGAAGGGAGAGGCTGATTCAGAGGAACCTACTTAGCTTTTGTCTGCTGCAGTGCACAGGTGAGGATGGGCTGCCAAGGACGTGACTTGCCATTTCTAAAATACACAAGTCTTATGCAAGGAGCAGCAGATGCAGCTACAAACCTGCCAGAATGTGTCTTGCTCCGTGTGAGTGGTGCGTGTTGTTGAAACTGGGTCTCACTTTAAGGAAATAGCAGATGGGACTGTGAGAAGGACAAAGAGAAGTAAACCTTAGCGTGTTTGGCATGTTAATGTGGGGTCTGAGAGCTCTAAAGGGACTGTCCCAGAGGCCTGTGTTGCTTAGCAGTTTTGGCTTGCCACAGGTAATAAAAGTCTGCACTCGTGAAGGACTAAATGTACAAGTTTATTAAAACACCAGTAGGCTGTTGTCTTCCTCGAGGAAAATTTCTTGTCTTCTTTCATCACACTTTATAGAGCATGTTGAGACACAATGGAGAACACTGCTGCTCTTGTTCGGAAGCAGGGAGCGTTCCTGTGAATGGGAAAGCTCCATTTGAATTAATCATGGGTGATTAGGCATCTAATAGGCTCTGCAGCTCTTTAGATCCGAGGTCTGCAGCAATAGCTGATGCAGAGGCAGTGTGTGTGTGACAGTGAGTAAGAGCTGTCGTGTGTACAGCTCTCTCTGTAGGCATGGGCAGGAGTTTTGTTTTCGTGGCCTTGTGATTTCATACTTTGACCAGGTTATGTCTCACCGCTGTCTGCATCATCGCTTATTCTTTTCCTCAAAAACAGAGTTAGTCAGCATTCCCTGAGCTTTTTTTGGGAATTGCAATAAAATACAGCATTGTCAGGAGTGTGTGTGTGTGTGAGTAGAAATAATAACAGTTAAATCATCACCCAAAAGGGAAGATTGAAATTCACAGGATTTGGGGTGTGTGTGCTTGGTTTTATGAGCAAAGAATGGATGCATTAAAAAAATCAACCAGACACTGGTGGGAATATGAAATCTGTGTTTTCTCTGTGTGTGTATGTATTTGCCTGGGTGTTCTTAAGTCATGGGAGAAGAAAACACACTGAACCACTGCTTTTTAGAAGTGTCCCAAAGCCTGTTTCAGATTCAGGCTTGCTCACCGACCTATTCAGTCCTTCCTCTGGGGAGTTTCATGAAAGAACTTTCTTTCTGCTGACCATCTCTCTTTATGCTGCCTTGCGTACTTATTGCGAGGAAGAAAGATCTTGTTGTCTCACGTCTAAATATCTATTTCAAAGTGAAGCAAAAAGCATGAGATGTCTTTTTGTTCAGCATTTGTGCAGCTCCTGCTCAGCGGGGCTGCTTATGATTGAGATCCTTGATCTCTATATCAATACAGAAAGCCAGTAAAATAAGCTGCTACCTGGGGCAGGCCAAATTCACAAATTTGACCAATGCAAAAAAGCAAAGCTCTTCAAATGCCAAATAGACCATCTGTCAACGTGCTATGCCAAGTTTCTGGAAGACCAGCAATGCAACTCGGATTGTGAAACTATCTAAAACACTGCATAGATAATTGTTTGTGATAGGAAATTTGTAAGTCGTGAGTGAAGCCGCGGAAAGTCCCACCGTGTCAGTCAGGGTATCTGAGAAGGGAAAATCACACAGAGTCCCCTGACTCCTGCTGATGATGCTGGACATGTCACAGGGCCAGGCACTTGAGGAGAGGCAGCTGCATTTCAAAAGCCTGTGCAGACTAGAATGTTCTACTCAACTGTTCTATTCATGTTCTTGGAGAGAAACTCATGAAAGTACCTTTAGTGAGACTCACTTGAACATGGTGAGTCTGCTGTAATGATTCATATACAGGAAGGCACAGATCCTTGATCCCCTCTGAGTACTTGTTTGCATCCTGATGGCTTTTAAGAATGAATAGACTATGAGGTGCTAAAAGATTAGCCCAGGCGGAGTGGGTGGAGGAAAGGGGATATTGCTAAATGAATGCTGTGCTATTTATTGCTGAGTGGATGCCTCCCAGATTGTAAAAACAAGGGGATTTTTTTGTTTGTTTTGAGTTTTTTCCTTTGGTTTTTGTTTGGGGTTTTTTGGGGGGGTTTTTTGTTGTTTTGGTTTTTTTTTTCCAAGGCAGCTTCTGAGAGGTAAGACGCAGACGAATAGGTTCCAGCCTGACAGCAGCGAGAAGGTGGCCACAGCACTTGCTTAAAATTGCTGCTCCCGTGTTTTACCTGAGATTAGGAATGCTCCAGGCTCGTGTTCTCCATCTGAATGCTTGTGCTTCCCTGGTTCCCCTTTGTGTGGTTATGGGCTTAACCCTTTGGTGTTTTTGCTGTAATATGTCCTATATTCAAACACTTGTTTAAGGGCCCCAGGTGGATGCAGGCACAAATGGAAAGCTCTTCAGACTGCAGTTTTTCTCCAAATTAAGGAACCAAATTAAACTGGTCCTGTAGATCCATCCACTGTGGCTTTACCAGCAAAGATGTGGGGTTTTGGTTTGGTCTGGGGTTTTTTTTCTGTGGTTTCTACTCCAACTACGTGACTTTACTTTGCTGACTTCTGTCTTGCGGAGGAAGGCACTTTTCAGCCCTCGCTCCAGTAAGAGGCCATGGCTTGTGCCCTGATTCTGCAGATGGGAATGTCCCTACCCTAGTTTCCACAACTCTGCTACAAAACCTGCTGTTTCTTCATTTCTGTACTAAAATTAAGTGCAGGCCAGTGTGTTTGTGTAATTGGGGCCTGAAAGACCTGAAGCAAAATGTCCCAGAGTGCATGTGCTTTTTCCTTTGTAACCCTCGGATGTGTATGTGCTTTGAATTTGTTCTTGAAATGCATCCACTTTGCTGTGTCTGAGTGGGAGTCCTTTTTCAAGGAGGAAAGGAAGTGGAACAAAAATATTTTAGGTTGTGATAGTTGCTTTTGACAGGGGGTGGGATCAGTTTCTCATTTGACAAAGTGATAATCTCTGTCTCACAGTGCCTTGTTCAAGCATCTCTCAGTGTGCTTGAATCTATGGGGATTTATGGGCACAGATCTTCAACGTCAGCCTTTATCAGAAGTACTGCTCTCCAGCAAGTCCTGCTCCTGCTCTGTTCTTTGACCTTGTCCTGTGTCGAGCATGGTGTCTTGAGAGTGGCTCTGCTCTGTGCTAACCTAGAGTCACCTAGAGAGGTGACTATAGACTTAGAATGACAGTGTCCTCTACCTCTGGGAAATCCTCTTTAATGCAGCAGCAGCCTGAAAAGTGTCACTTGTTTCACAGAATATGATGTAACTCTTTGGAGTCTAGGTGGGTTTTTTTGCTGCTTGTTTCCAGTAATACTGGAAGAAATGCATTGTCTTGGATTTTAGGGGAAGTCAAGGCCTGTGGCAGGCATTGCATTGATGCTGCAGAGGTTTGAGGACAGATTTGCGCTGCACTCTGTCAGTCAAAAAGGTGACAAAGTTAGTTGAGACCACTCCAGAAAAGGGGAGTGACTTTGATGCTTAGGTCTGCTTTCAAATATTTCATCCCCCATATTCAGGAATTGGAATCTAGATCCAGTTCAGGTGGAGCTATAGCAGCTCACAGAAGAGGGAGAGCACCGTTTGTTGCACCAGGAGCATCCGCTGCTCCTCACTGAAGTCTGGTAGAATGTGTCTTCATGCTGTGGCAATCCCAGGTGTTTGGGCTGAGGGCATGAGAAGAAATATCAAGGAGTGAGCTTTCAGCTGAGGTTTTTAACATACACTGTTCATGGCAAAAAACATGTGCCCTGGAGACGGGAGACACCAAATTTGGAGGCCAGGTTGTGTCACTGCTGCTCAGGATGCAGTGGGGTCACCTGGCTGGGCAGGAACATGTGTGAGCTCTGCTCCCCATCTCCTGCAGTCACGGGAGTTTGTGCCTGTGTGCTCTCACGCTGCAGAACCCTCCTCACTGCAGAGCATCTGTCATCATGTGTTCAAAATAGTCCAAAGCTAAAATGGGAGCGTTCCCTTTCTCTCCAGCCCTAGCCCAGAACAGGCAGCAGACTCTGTCTTAAAGACTTGCAAATAAATTGTGTAAGAACTTGGCTCTGAGCACCTGTGGCTCACGCTGCCTCGGCTGTGGAGCTGCTGCAGGACAGGGTCAGGGGACCCTCTGCAGGACTGTGGAAGATGCCAGCGTAGAAGCCCAGCCTGCATTCCCAAATTATTCTCCCCAATAACTCCTGGGGTGATTGAAGGAGGTACTTGTAGGAGCACTGACCTTAGGTTCTGTTTTCCTTATAATGTGTTCTGTCAAACCACAAGGCTTCAAATTATGCAGAGGAGCAATTTTCCCAAACTGCAGGCTTCTGTTTTCCAGCAACGCACCGAGGCGAGGCAAACGGCAAGAAATAAAGCGTGTTTAATTTAATGGGGACAACGGCAAGACAGATGGCTGGTGATGGATCACTTTCTGCAGGCCTGAGAGTGCCAGCTTCTGGGTGGAGATGAGAAGTGGGAAAGTGCTCAGTTAATCTGGCTGGAGGCACGAGCTGCTCGTGCTCGCTGGTGAGCCTCTGTGGGAGCTCCAGAGTTGTGAATGTGTGCTGTCTCTGAAGGTGCCTGTGCAAGAGCGATCGGCCTTCCCTCTCAGGCAAACAAAGCAATTTGTGCTCAGACAAGTATTTGCAGTTCTCCCATTTTGTAATTCATTTTTCAAAACGCTGTTGCCATTCAGCTGCGGAGAAGAAATAATGCCATCCACCCACAAAGAAAGGGCAGCAAGCAGTCCGTGATCTCTTCAGGCTAAAAATTGTTTGTTCAAAAGGTTTGGCAGCTGCTTTCAAATATGAAAGATCTTCACACAAGCATGGAATGGATGAGGATTGGTGTGAGGTGTTTGGCTGGGGTTTTCTCAGCATGTTTCCCTTGTACCCCTTGACCTGCCCTTTATGTGCCCATCTCCAAAACACAGGGCCGTTGCACATGAACAGCTTGGTGGGACAAGTAAGGGGAATTTTTTCTTTCAAGGCAAAGAGAGAGCTGGTAGGAGTTGTCCTTGATCTGTTCCCCTTACACCAGTGGAGATGAAATGTTCTGCTTTCTCCTGGATATGGCACTGGGTGAAGCACTCACCAGGTACCTGTGTTAATTTACTTGGGCTGTTACAGCACTAGGCAGCAACAGCAGCGTGGTAAGACAGTTCAAGAAAGCTGATTACAGATCAGTGAGGGGCCAGCACAGACTGTCACCTGTGTGCTGCTCTCTGCACCACTGCAGTGAGCATGTTTTGTCTCAATTGCTGTGTGCAGGTCTGCAGGTAAAGTACCTCCCAGCACAGTCTTGCCTTCCAGTGCACCCATTCTTTCCAAAGTTCTTTTTTCCTAAATAAAATGAGTGAATTTCCTCCTAATTGTAGCAAAATCCAGCAAGACTTTTCCAAAATAGTCTCTCTCCTTGCCTTTTATTTATGGTATTTCTAGTTTGTCCATGGGGAACTGTTAACTGAGCTGGACCTAATTCATTAGGTGCAACTCTTTATACTGCTACTTGCTACTGAGGTCTTTGCACTGCTTGGCAGCACAGGCCTGTTTTGAATGACAGAGATTTTGAGCTGGGTTTAGCACAGGAGCAAATTTCAAATGGAGATGGGAAGGGAACATATTCTATGACTTTTGTGCTTCAGGAGCAAAATGGCCACATTCAACTTGAAGGTAGAACTGTTTGAAGACCCTGCATTATTTTATTTTATTTTACAGCAGTTTATTCTGTGTTGTATTCTGCTCCTAGAGACAGATTGCTAGCCAGAGAATTGTGAAACTTGAAGTGGGGAGTGGATTCAACCCACCCTGGTTCTTAAAGGTGGCACACACCAACTGATGAAGTCTCTTCTGGAAGGACTCGTGGTCTCCCACAGGAGATGTGAATGTGACATCTCCTTCCTGCTGAGCACAACTGGTGAGAACCCAGGGCTCTCTGCTAATTTCACTTTGCTAAAAATCTCCCTGCTCTCCTGCAAAGTAAGAGTAGGTAGGTGGCAGGAGCAGGGGCTGGATTCCTCACTGTGCTGGCGCTCTGCTCGGAGCCAAGGATTTCCCTTGGAGCTAGGGCAAGCAGGCAAGTTTATGCAGAGCTTGAGCACGCATCAGGAGGTGTAGATCTCTTCCAGGGATTTTGCTTTTCGTAGTGAATTCTTCTGGTCTTTTCCTTAAGCTCTTGTACTCACTGGCTTTAGGTAGAGAAGACGTTTCAGACTAATACCCACCAAATAGCCTCAGCTATAGTACAGCTTTGTGTGTCTGAAGCACGGGAATGCTGATTTATCTCTTTCCGCAGGAAATCAACCAAGGGGGGAATAAGATACAAGATATAAAGACCCAAAAAGGCAGCTGAAATAGGGAAAATACACATGGGCCAGAATTCTTTCTATCTCCCCCACAACTTCTGAAGGCTGAAACTAGGACCTCCTTGAAGGCAAAAAGGTTTTAATAGCAGAACTGAATTCTTAATCTGGGGAGAATTGCATTCTGAGTAAATCTTAGTGTACACAATTTCATGCCCAAATCTTTGCTGGTATAAATTAGCACAAATCCACTAGCTGATGGTGACCCAATTCAGATTTGCATACATCTTCCTTCTGCTCCATTTACACATTTCTGTACCTCAGTTTCATCAGGTCTGTGACTGCCCAGTGACAGAAAGAAAGAAGTCAAATGATAGAGGGATGGTTCTGTAGAAGCTGTTGGAGTGCTGAACATCAGAAACTTCTCTGACTCTTTCAAGATCAGACTTACTTAGTAGCATCTATCATTATGCAATGCATTCTTTGCAGCCCTTATAAACCTTTACGGGTTTATAAATTATATACAGGACACAGTAATATATTGCCTGCACCAGAAATTACACAGCAAGCTGCTGATGGAATTAGAGTGGAATTCTCTGTACTGTGTGTACTATGGAGTGCTGTCTTCTATGCAATAAATCACTTAATGCTCCTGTTTAGCAACACCTGATTGAGCAATAAGGTGCCAAGCAGCGTGCGATGAGATCATTTTATGTATGGTTATAAAACCTTATAAAGCTATAAAGCAAAGTGGATATCTTACATTTAGAGTGACCTGAGTCATTCCAAGTAATGCTGACTACCCACATACCAGAGCTTTAGTCATGTTGTAGAGGTTACTGAATCAGGACTTGTCTGTGGATACCTTTGTCTCTTTGAGTAATTGCACTGAGGTTAATAACACTTGTTAATAAAGTACAGCTTCTGGGAATTGGGTCAGATCAGGCTTTGTAGGATGTTTTGTATCATAACATGTTGTTCCATTAAACATGAACTTGTACTGATACCTTTCAGTGCTGTAATAGCTGTAATTAGTGGCAGCTCTTCTCCCATATAAACATCTGTCTTTCCCATGCAGATTTTCTGGTTAATTCTCCTATTGACTCTTCCCAGGATGTCTCATGGGAGAGGTGTTCTACCACTTCTGAGCAAGGTAGATGTGTCAAAACATGCTGAAGAAGCATCTTTATATTAACATGGTAGGAAAGTGTCTCTGAGTATGATGCAAAGGTCAAAACTTTAACTCTTTAGACTTAATGAGTTGAGATGTTTGTAAGCAACCAAAACGAGGTAAAGCCTAGGAGGGGAAAGTGTAGTACAGATGGAGTTAGAAGCAATTAAAACATTTGTTCATTTGCATAAAGGTTCGCTCTTAAGGTTTTAATGCTGCAATTGCCAGCACCAAACGAGGTTGCATAACCTGTCCTGTCCTGCTCAGGTGTGTGTGCCTTGCATGAGGAACCAACCACCCTGAAGTTCCCCTGATCTCAGGGTGTCCTGGTGACAACCCTCCTCAAACTCCCTGACAATTGTTAGTTTTTTGCTGAGGGGTAAAATGGATTTGGTCAAACTGGATGTAGACCTAGGGCCAGGCTGTAAATCTGGGATCCTAGAATGAAGTTTTCCAGAGTCTAAGTGCTACATTCTAGAAGACTGACTTAGAGCTTTCTCTTCAAGACTGAGCATGACTTTTTTCTTATTTTAATTTTTTTTTCCAAGGTGCACGTCCCCAGTGCTGTGTTACTGCTGTAGTGGGCTGAATGCAGAGGGAGGAGGCTGTTCTCGTGAATTTCTACCTTACCCCTCATTTTCCAAACCTGATGCAACCCTAAACTGAGAGATCTCAAAGGGACAGGGAAACTGTGAGCCACGTTCACCAGGTCTGATGCGGCCTGGTGGATAGGCAGACATGGTTTGCCTCTTTTTCATATCTCAGAGATATTATTTTGATGGTAAAAATACTATTTGAGGTGCTTTTACTCTTCCCCTCGGTCCCCACCCCCTCAGTGATACAAAGATAGCTGTTGACCTAGAGCATCCCTTCCTTCTCATTCAGTTTTTATGCTATAGCAGATATTTATCTTTAGGCAGGAAGTGACGGGTTAGTCCCTGCTGAGCTGTCAGATTAACAGAAGCTGTTTGAGAGAAATCTGATTTACGCAGGAGTAGCTGTAAAAGGGAATGGGGACAGAGAAAGGAAGGATGGTTTAGACCAGGATAAGATGCAGCTACAGAGATAAACAAAAAGGGGCAAAAATAGATGCAAGCATAGGGTGGTAAGAAATACTTCTTGCCCTTTTAAACTTAGGAAGTTAAACTCTTTATTTCTGTCTTGGTCTGACAAAAGCTTGATCAGGAGGAATATGATGCCAAACAAGAGGTTTACAAAGGAAGATCTTGCTTGCTTTAATATTGACAGGCAAATTGTCCAAAGCTTTTGGAGCAGTAAAACTGCAGTGTGAGAGAGCCTTGATTCTCTCTTACCTGGGCAGCCATTCCAATGTTTAATCACGCTTTTAGTGGACATGTCCAGGCTGAATCTCCCGTGGCACAGCTTGAGGCCATTTGGTCCTGTTATTTGTTACCTGGGAGAAGAGCCTGATCCCCACCTGGCTACAATCTCCTCTCAGGTGTTGTAGAGCCACAAGGTCCCCCCTGAGCCTCCTTTTCTCCAGGCTGAGCACCCCCAGCTCCCTCAGCCATTCGTTGTATGACTGACTCTTCAAACCCCTCACCTTGTTGCCCTTCTCTGGACATGCTCCAGCATTTCCACATCGCTCTTGAAGTCAGGGGGCCAGAACTAAGCTCCAATAAACCTACAGCAAGTCACAGAACCCATAAATAGATGTATTTTTAAATCTGATTCTTACCTATAAGAGAGACATTTTATCTGGAACTGAAGCTAAGTTCGAGCTCCTGGCATGGCAGCCATTCAGCTTCCTGTTGTGGGTTTTTTCTGTGACTGAACATAAAAGCATTTTCAGAGCCCTCTTGTTACACACAGCTCTGATGCAGAGAGATGCTCGGTCCTGCCACAACTCCTAAGATCAGCTGCTCAGGCTTTCAAGGTGGGAATTATTTGGCTGTCACCATCTCCTTAGGAGATTCAACTCACTTTTCCCCTTTCTGGTGATGCCATTGGTGCTTGTGGCAGAGCAGAGCTCTGGAGAGGATTGTACGAAATGACGATATCCTCTCTCCCATTAATTCCACTGCAGATGGTTGGAACCTCTGCCTCAAGGAAGGTGGAGGTGCAATGACACTGCACTTGGGGGAAGGCTTGCAGATGGTAGAATGAGGACGGATGGTGGGTGATTTGGGGACATTTGATGTGGGCTGTAGGGCTACAGTGCTCTCTGCTGTTGCATTGCAGCTCAGAGTAGCTGTAAAAAAGAGCTGTTTGTGTTTCAGTCTTGGTAGCCTTGAGCATTACCCTGGACAGTACAAATAACACAAAGGAGGTAGTGGAGCTTATAAGGACAATTATCTGTTACAAAAACAAACAAAACCATCAGGATGTCAGACAGCTGGATTCCTTTCACACTGGGCCATGAGTTAGGAAAAAGAAAATGATCATTTTGTTTGGAGCAGTGAAGCTGTTTACCCTCTCACCTTCCACCATGGCTGCATTTTTTTAGCGATGGTATGGGGCTGTTTATCATCACATATAATTTACATAGGTTCCTTTTCTGGGTTAAATGTAGGTGGTCCATCCACCTTGGTCTGAACCCTCCTTTTCCTTCCAGCTCTTCCTTTGTGTTTAAGGGACCTTCTTGCCACTCTGCTAAAGCTGAGTTAATTACCTTGGACCTTCCCTGAAACAAGGTGCTTGTTCTCAAGGACTTGGAACTACTTCTTTTGGCTGCCTCAAAATGCCTGCTCACTCGTTATGGAATGTGGAAAGAAAGAGGGTTCTGTCCTGAGAAGAAGCTGGGGAAAACATTTTGCGGACCTTGGAGATTGCTGGATGACTCCATGTGATACTGGAGAGTCCAACATTTGCATTTCCTTCCTCATTGTAACAGAGGCATTTTCAGTAGTCTCTACAGGAACTGTTTATCTAAAGGCTGCATTGAGAGTTTTGAAATAAGCATGTGTTTTGGCTATGACCTCTTTATTGCTTTTTTTGTTTTAATGCAAGACCTTAAGGGAGGTGGGAGGAATTGCAATGATGAGATCAGCAGATACAGAGTTGGAGATTTGGAGCTCTGTCCTGATCCCAGACCCCTGGCCAGACTGTAATTTGCGTAATCCCATATTTACTTCCCCTCTGTGTTTTCAGCTGGTTGGAGCACCCTTTGCTTTCTGATAACAATCTGCTCTTCATTGCTTTTAAGGTAGAAGAGGAATTTCTTAAAGGGGGAGGCTTGCAAAAGCGCTCTGGAAAGAATGTCAGGGCACAGCTGCATACAAACTATTATTGTAAATAAAAAGCTTTTCAACTGATCTGTGCAGTATAAACCTGACAGTTTGTACAACACTTGACTGAGCCATCCCCTGAACTAGTTTGGAGACCAGACTACTTGTTGCCGATGTCTGATGTAAAATTTGCATCATGTCTGTATTTTTATCAGGCCTGGAATTCTGGCTTTATCTGGACCTGTTCAGGACTTGATTTCCAACCCCCCCTATCCCTGTCTAATTTAGCACAATGTAGTTAAAAATAAGTTCACTGTTATTAGGATTTTATATGCCAATATTGTTCCTATGTTTCACTCTTGGTATCAAATTGAATCTGAAGTACTGAACTTTACAAGGTGGACTTGAGACTGGAAGCAGATGGAGTAAATTCTCTGATTTCTGTCAGTTTGGGTTTTTTTAAAGAGAAAGAAGAATTAATTTCATCCTTTGTGCCACTTAAGCTTCAAACAGTGATAATTTGGAACATATGGTAAGTGTAAGACTCCAGTCCCTTTTGCTGAGCTGTTGTAGAGAGAATTGTATTAAGATAAATAACGGTGAATCATGCGAAGAATCAAAAAGTCAGATTTTTATTTTTATTTAGTTATTCTCTAGGGCAATATTGGCTCTTCAAAACCATGGGAATAAATCAAAATACTATTTCTAAGTCTATGTGATCCCTAAGCAGAAGCAGCCCAATTGTTGCTCTGTTGAAGGCTTCTCCTGCCCTTCCTGGTCAGTAAAACCCGCAGTGATAGATTTTCTTGATTAAGAGTAAGTCTATTCCAATAACTGTAAGTATAGTTTACAGTAATGATTTCAGTTCAAATCATCAGAAAAGGAGAGGAAATTAGTGCTATTTGACATATCAGTCTGTGCTTTTTTTTTTTTGCCTTTTTTTTTTTTTTTTTTTTAATCTGCAGGCTGTTTTTCCCACAAAGGAGCAACTTATATTCTAAAAGCTATAGATCCTACGTACTATGAGATCTTGTATTAAGATATGTTGGTAACTCAAAGAGACAAAACTCAGCATTTTTACAGTAACTGTTGCAAAATTGAAAACACATCAATCTTTTATCCTCCTGTAGACGGGAGAGCAGTAGTTAAAATTTTAAATGTTGTTCTAAGTCCTCCTTAAATATTGCTGGCATGACTATCAGAACACTGACTAATGAAAAACTATGGAGGAACTGTAAGAAAAAAATCAAAATTAGCTTTTGGAATCCAGAGGTACTTTCAATATTTCAAAACATGTTTACTAACATCAACATTTGTTTTGGTGGGGGTATTTTTTCTGCAAGGCAGGAAAAGAAATCATAAAGGAATTTAACACCCAAATGCAGTGAAAAGAAGTATTTTTCTACAAAAAGAGTTAAATTTTGTATCAGGTGGCTTAGTCTTCAAACCATTTGAGGTTTAAGGGTACCATGGGATTGTGCTGCTCTCGAAGGTCAGTGAAATTAGACACTGAATTTTGAAAGTGGAAACTGGAACTTGTTGATAATCACAAGATGGAGCTGATCATAAGCTTCAAGATGAAATAATGAGGTTTGCAGTGCTGTGAAAGGAGACTTTTTTCCTTGTTTGACAGTAGGAGTAGAGTGTGTGATCTGGACCCAGATGAGATCAAGGACTTTCCAGAATTTAGCACAGCTTTATACGATTCATAGTCCATGGTGAAGCAGTCAATTTGTTGTCATCTCTGAAAGGAGAGAAATACTAAAAAGCAGATGAGCCTTCCCCATGGAAGTCATCTAAACCCAAAAGACAAAGTGTGAAACACTGGGGTTGTTCCAGCCTTATGCTCCAGGTATCAGTCTTCCTTCAAGGCTGTGTGTGATGCTTAAGCTTAACATAATGCCAAAGATGATGTGAAAAATCTGATATTAATACACTGATCTGTAATAAATGAAAGGTTTGCAGATTGTGAAGCTCAAAGAGTGGCTAAAGAACAATAGTATGGCAACCCAAGGGGAGGTTTAAAATATTTCTGGTATTGGTTTGCCTGTGAGAAATGGATGTGAACACAAGGAAGTGCTCTCCTGGTGGGAGCTGACACCACTCCTGTGGTGTGCGTGACAGAGCAGTGTCCCTGCTGTCCCCTCCTGCCATTCTCCTTCCCAGGTAATGCTGCTGCCCGACAAACCAGCAGTTATGGGAAGAAAATGGACATAAAGAAGCTCTGAGCAGGGACAAGTGCATCACTCATCAAGCAGATCATATTCGAGCCTCTCTTGTGCTCTGGGTATTGAAATTGTTCAATGTATGTCGCTTGTGGGAAGCTGATTCTGTTTCTCTAAGCAGTGTTTCTCAACAGAAAAGGCCACTGCACAAAAGCAACTTTTCTTCTTTGTTTTAAATGGAAGTAAGTGGGAAGCTGGATGTGGAACTTCGCTGTTTTCTTTTTCGGTATAATTTCTCATTTTGTTCTGAACATCTCATCCTCTGAGAAAAGTATTTCCAGAGAAATAAGATCTCTCTCCATCCAGAGTTAAGATGTTATTGCTGCAGTGAGCTTTGAAATTTTTCCATTTGGAGGAGGAAATTCTGTCTTCTGACAAAAAAAAAAAAAAAAAAAAAATTACTGGTTTTGCATTGGATCCAGAAGATTCTTTAAAAAAAATAAATTAAGGAGCAACTTTTTCGCACAAAATTTGATTTAGACACCCTGTTTCTCATTGAGAACTGTTGGGAGAAGAAAGATGGAGCTTACCTCAGTTATGTGATGAGTAAGTTTGTAACAAAGTTTCAAATTCTCCTGTTAAAAATAGCCAAAAAATAAATAGAAATTGAGCCAATTGATAGAGTTAAGGAAGAAAACTTTTGTCATAGACAAGATTTTTCACAATTCTTAGAGATGCAAAAATGCTCACACTCTTCCTAGTACATAGTTTTGGACAGATGCCCTGTGGTGTTGAGAGCAAACAGATATAAAAATCCATTCCTAGGGGACACCGGAGTCAGCTCAGCAGGCACTGGTGCCTGTGTTAATGTGCCTTGCTAAATATTCTGTAAGCCATAGTGCTAATAATTGTTTTGTTTGTAGTTTTTTTTATTCCCAGAGTATCAAATTATGAAGAATTTCACTTATTCTGATTTTTGTGTTTAAACCCACCGATATGATTAACAGTAAAAGCTCAGTGTATTAATTATTGTGAATATTTCATGTATAGAGAGCACACTCGGACAGTGAAATATGACCTTTAAGGTGCTGCTGTGGTTTATCCCAATTATCAGTCAAGTACCATGAAGCCCTGATGGATGGGGAGGAGGATTGGAAAAAAGGGGTAAAACTTTTTATGACTTTTTATTTAGGTCTGCCAAACCTTCAAAAATAAATAAATTATTATTTTTAAAAAATGAAACAGACAAGACCCACCTCTCCATTCCCCCAAATTATTGAGAGTGATTCTCTTGGAAGAGTGAATAGAGCCTGACTTTGAGTCTCTTCTTGGACTAGTTTCAGTGGCTTTAAATGAAAATTTCAAGGCATATTGAGAGGGGAACATGCAAAAATAGAGGGAGTGGAGAACAAGATACAGTTCAGTGTGAATATCAACAAATAGAAGTTCAAGTCCAAGAGTTCTGTTTCATGGGGAAGCACAATTCAGTATGCCAGCCTAAAAATAATTTTACATTTTCATTTGTACCTTGGCTGTTCCGTAGCCAGAAGGGAGATGTAGAGAGCTAGCTACAAATCAAGAACAACTAGAAAATTATTTGCATAATAAATATGAGAAATTAGCCCAGCTGATGACATTCTAACAAGCTTTTTGACAACATGAAAAGCTAAAACAAACAGCAATTGTTGGGTAAAGTGCCACCACTGACAAAGGAACAGGGAGCCTTAATGATAAGGGAACACTGTTTTCTTGATGCAGGCTGGCCCAGTTTCTTTGACTTCAGGGATTTTTGCCTATTCATCCTAGACACCAATCTGATGCAGTGACTCAGTAATTTAGTCAATGCTTGGTTTTATGATTTTCAGTTGTGTTCTGCTGAAATTTCTGCAGGTCCTGTTCATGTGGGTGCATGTGTACATAAATTTGACCTACACAGGAAAGTTATGTGCTGATAGCTCCACACCTGGGTTCAGTCTGAAGGATGTTTGCACACAAGAAATCTCTGGTTTTGCCTCAGTCACTGAAGCTGGTTAGTAGCGCGAGTCAAAAGAATGACCATGTGCTGTTGTACTTTGAGATGAATATAAAGGCATATTTAATGCCCTGTTTCACTCCCTAGTTAAGTCACTGACTTCTTGAAGCCTGGAGGAGTCCCTGTCCTGTGTAGATATCCTAACTGAAAATTTTAGGGTTAAAAAAAAAAAAAAAAGTTGTATCTATTCCAGATTTGGGGGGGAAAAAGCTTGTGAATCAAATATATTTGTGTTCAGTCTCTCATTTTCAATGGGCAGCAGTTTGAACCAGTCCTTTGTTTATTGGAAAATATTTGTGTGCTTTCAGAAGCCACTGAGTCAGAGAGCCATACGGAGCAATTGAAATTACAAGCAAATATTTTCCTCCTTCATGCAGTTAAGTGCCTAATAAATCCCTATGAACATGAGCTTTGCTAAATGAGACAGCATCAATAGGCTTTATTAAGGCCAGACTTCATTTACTCCACAGCCACTTTGAGAACATCTGGCGGTGAGGAGCAGCCTTGAAGTGAAGGTGGAAGTCACCAGTGCTGCCTTTGAGGCCACAGCTGTGTGAGGGCATCTCACCATCAGCGTGGCCTGGGTTGGTGGCCCCAGATGTGACAGCAGGGACGACTGCTGGCTTTGGCAATGGGTGGCTCAGGAGCTGCTCTGAGCACTCCTTCGCCTCACCAGAGCAGGAATTTCAGAGTCCTGCGGCACGTGGTGCATCTCCTGCCTCTGCAGTGCCTGGGGTTGAAGAGCAGGAGAAGGTTTGGTGCCTCCTCCACGCCTTGAAGGTCTCAGTCTATACCTGTGTTCCATGATACTCTGGCGTGGGTCTTCTTTCCCACTCCATGAGGGTAATGCGTCCAGACTGGGAGCTGATGATGGGAAGGGAGGAGAAGGAGAGCAGTTCTCAGCTACTGCGTGGACAGAGTATGAATAAGGGAGAGATATAAGTGTCCTAAAAATGTAGGTTCTGACGGTGTCTGTGTAAGGAGGGTGAGACCTTGAGGCAGTGGAATAATCTAGGAATAGGGTGGAAAAGACAAACTGACCCCAAATCCAATTGCTCTAAAGGCTCCCCAGGATGCTTCTTCAGCTGACATTGTTGTGGGCACCAATTGTCCCCTCCGGAATTTCCTGTATCACAAGAGAAAAATGAACCAAATTCCATCCATTTCTCAGAGAGGCACATTGGGTGATTCTCCTTCTACTGAGAAAACTGTGTGCTGGCTGTGGGAGCAGGGCTGTGATTTCTGTTACCTGAACCCAAAAGAACTGTCAGGTGTAGCTCTGTCTTAGCGCTTGGCAGGGTAGGAAAGGTCTGATTGTGGCGTGGTGCACAGGCATGAGACATCCCTTCCCTTTCCCCAGTGCTTTTCAGTTTTTATCTGCTGCACTTGTCGCTGTGCATGGCCCCTTCCCCTCGACCAATTTGGATTCAGAGCTGTGCTCAGGTTTGTCACAGCCCACATTCATGAATATGGACCGAGACTGACTACCAAGGAACTTGTTTGTGTGGGGGCTGAACTTGGCAAAATTTTAGCTTTATTTTTTGAAAGAAGAGCAAAGATGCAGACAGATAATTTTTTTTTTTTTTTTTTTTTTTTTTTTTTTTTTTTTAAATTCTGTGTTCTTACTCTTGGCGGCCTGGCCTTAAAAAGTATATAGTTGTTAAAAGTCAAAGGTGGCAGGAAGAAAGATTTTTACGCTGGACTCATATGGTGTGTCCAAAATCTTCTGGTTTAATTTCTGGCTGCTCTTAATTTGTTTACATAGATTAAATTTTCTTCAACTGAGAGCTAAAGACAGTGTCCAAGTTGATAAAAATAACTGTCATTGCTGAGATCTTTGAAGCTTTGCGTGTGGGAGAAAAGTTTCCTTTTTCTTGCTTTTCAGAAAGGTGTTTCCTACAGCTCAGAGCCAAGGCACACTGGATTAGAAAATGCATGCATTTCTACGCCCATTTCCAAGCAAAATATTATTAAATCTGTGGAGCTTCTTTACGTCAGTTGGCATTTTTGTCACAATTACAGAATGTACTTTTAGACTGGCTGAAATGTGCATTTAAAAAAAAAAAAAAGCAAAACAAAAAAAACAACCCCAAAAAAAGCATGCTCTTTAATATGCAGACATGTAGGGAAAGAGTGTGGTAATGAACTTGGCTTAGTTTGTTGAGTCTGGGCCAAGTTCTGATCTCAGTTACGCTGGCCTCAGCTGAGTTGCTCCAGATTTTCACCAGTCGACTGAAGCCAAACTGTGTTCTTTTGTCCTTTAACATTTATTAATAGTTTAGGGGCAGGAAGTGGGGATAAGTTTTAAGTGAAAGGATTTGAGAGTCTGGTCCTAAACCCACAGTTTCAAAATATACAATACATATTTTCAGTCACTGGTTACCTGCTCTCACAGGTGAGGTGTTCTAAGACTTCCTACATATTCTACATTTGTATAGATAACACCTTTTGCACAGAAGTAAATGAAAAAAAAAAAAGCTCCATCATTGTATCTGTATCAGCTAAATGCCATGAAAGCTGTGGAAGCTCTTTCTGAACATTTCAGTAACTGCTTTATTATAGACCATGGATTAACACATCCCTGGGCAATGTATGCTTCTGTATATTTAATAGCTTTAATCTTCCCAGCTATGCGCAGCTCTTAGGACTTTACTTGTGAACAGTTTTTGTCTTTAAAGGACAGTGTTTATACACAAACTTATCAACTGCAACAAGTTATTCTATAGCATTTCTGACTTTTTAAGGTAGAAAATCTGTAATATTACATTTGTATGTGTTTGTATACACACACACACAACCATAGTGGGGATATTATCTCTGGTTTTTTTGCATAGGTACTTACACAGTAGTAGCAGGAGAAAAATCACTTAAGCCCTTAAGCCTTTATCCATGCTAAAGCATGTTAGAAATGGTCTCAGAGGTGGGAACTCAATAACCTGTGCCTTTATATTGTTGGCATTGTCCCTGGCATGCTGTTGGTCATCCAGCACTCTCCCAAACAATTCCTTGGCATGGCTCAGGAGCCAGAACTGTTTGGCACCAGTCTCCATAGGTGTGACCAGCCTATTCCAAAAGGGAAATGAGTTAATAGTGTGACTGTGCAAGGCTGCCATGCCTTGTTGTTAAAGAACAACCCCATGTGAGAAGCAAACCAGTCCCCGTATATGTTTTACATTAATTAGCTTTATTTATATGAGTAATTTAATCAATAACAACTCTTGTTATGTTGGTGATAATGTATTTGTTAAACCAGGCACAGCTGAAAAAAACACAACCACAAACCAAACCAAAAGAAAAAAGTCGTGGTACCTTCTGTGAGACATATTGAGTGTTCCTGGATTCCTTACTCCAGATTCAAGTTACTCAGCAAAAATGGATTGGGTTCTTCAAGAGTAAATCCAGAATGTTAGAGATTACCCTGGTGAAACATCCTCTTCATGGAAAGGATAATAATGATGTTGTACTGCTGTGTCAGCCAGAGGTTGACCAAATTCAGCTGTTGTCAATCACAGCAAATGCAGAGGCATTTACCTCTTTCCCAAAGATATTACAGCCTGAGATTATTAGAGAGTTTCACTGGGAGAGAGAAAATATTGCATATGTAGATAGATAGATAGATAGATACACACATATATATACACACACACTGTACTATATTGACAATCTAAGACCATTTCCTTTATTTTGTACATTATAGAGAGAATGACGTGAGCATTGTAGGACAGAGTTCAAGATAATTGCTATTTAATAATCTCATTAGTTGGGTTTTCAGTCAGATTT
Organism: Acanthiza pusilla; assembly: GCA_036630365.1. Classification (NCBI taxonomy): domain Eukaryota; kingdom Metazoa; phylum Chordata; class Aves; order Passeriformes; family Acanthizidae; genus Acanthiza; species Acanthiza pusilla. Next base: position 10,325,118 of record JAXCHO010000001.1, read on the forward strand.
TTTTTTCTGGTTTTAGTTTATTTGAGTTTCCTCTCTTCCCCACTCCCTCCCCGAGGCTTCAGTTTCCTTATTGTCATCCCTTCACTTCCATATGGTGTTTTTTCTGGTTGGCAAGCGCTACAATTGGCTTTCTTGGAGGGAACAGCTGTAAAAAAAGTTAGAAAATGAGACATATTTGCAGAGCTTTTCATCTTTTCAAGTAGTGTGAGGACTGAATGGAGAACTTCAGGGCTGAGAGTCGCAGTTCATGGAATCAGAGTGGTTTAGGTTGAAAGCGACCTTTAAGACCACCTTGTCCAAGCTCCCTGCAGTGAAGAGGGACATCTTCAACTCCATCAGGTTCCTTTGAGCCCTGTCCAGCCTGGCCTGGAATGTTTCCAGTGATGGGACATTGACCACCTTTCTGGGCAGCCTATTGCAGTGTATTACCACTCTTGTAAAACATTTTTCCTCATTTCTAATCTAAATCAACCTTCTTTTAGTTTACAACCGTAACCACTCATCCGATTGGGATTTTTCTTGGGCAGCAGGAACAGTCTCAGCACTAAAAGACATTGAGAGAGTGTGCATCCTGTCCTATCAGCAGGTTATATATGACAAAGTGATGCCATCTGAAATAATGTCACCACAGTGGCTTGATCAGCCTAAGACATCTGTTAGGCAGTCCAGCTCAGGGAGCCAAGGTGCAGGCTCAGTTCTGCTTTGGCAAAAACCAGGAGAAGCTACTGAATATGAGGGATTCTGACTTCTCACAAGGAGCTGTATGATCTTTGGATCCAGTTTGACAAACTTCTTGCTCAGTTCTTGTCTCTGTGGCCAGCCACACCCTCGGGGTGCTCCACGTAGAGGTGAGACAGCGTAGGGTCAGCAGACACTCAGCTATGGCAGGACCATTCCATCTTTCCCCCAGGACTTGGCCAGAGCTCACGTTTGAGTCCCTCTGGTAACACATGTGGTTTGGAGAGTCAGAGGCAGGTGAGGCTTGGCTGCAGGGTGGTGCCGAGGAGATCTGGGGATGAAGCAGAATGGCAAGCACTCGAAGTCATTGGTGAAGCCCCCGGAAAACGCTGGAATTTAGCCCATCCTGCTTTGTCTTTAAGGCATCAGGGCAAAGACCAACTTTGTGCTGCTTTCATGTTAGTCCTGACTCCATGCTCCTCTTGTGGACATCCTCATTTAGATGTTCTCAAGCTTCCTCTGTGCTGTCAGAGGACAGGACACGGTTTGTTTGCTGCAGAGCTGATATTTACTCTGCCTGTTTACATAACCTACGGGACTGGTAACAAACTGTGATTGCAGCTACCCTGGAATAAACCTGGAGTCATTTTGGTACAACTGGTGTTACTTTTCTCCAGAAATTCAACCCAGAAATGGTCCCTTCATCTCCAAGCTGGTATCAAACCAAAGACAGGAGGCAGGGGACTCTTTACTAGCCAAATTCCTTAGGACAGTACAAAATCTCTTTGGGGCAGGTCAGCCAATGGAGAGGGGAATTCATGAGCAAAGACAGAATTTGGTATAATAAATATGGGGGGATGGTGTTTAACATAAAAATTGTCTCCAAATGACCATGAGGATAGAGTAGCATCTTCTTGCCTAGGCTGATCTAACTTGTACAATTTTACAAAGGAATAATCTTGTAGTTCCCATTCTGATCTCAATCCTAGATTGCTTTAAACATGAAACTCAAATGTTACAGTAACCCCCTGGTGTAAGTGAAACCAGAATCAAGTCAGGTGCTTGAGAAGAATACCTGCAAAAGAGACTTTCAGCATCTCTTTCTGCCCTTTCTTTCCTTTCCCGCACATTAACAGCTGTGAGAGTGTTTACATTCCAGGCTCTTAGACGAAGAGACTCTTTAGGACATGGATACACATACAAGAGCATGAAAATCGTGGTCATCTTGCCCATCCAAAGAAAACAGTAGGTTTTAGGGTTTTTTTAATGTTAACCCTCCCTTCTTCCCAAGTATATCCTGTGACAGATCTTAAGGAATAGGCAAAAAAAAAAAAAAAAAAAGGGAATGCAGGTAGACAGTGTAGTACAAAATTCAGACTGCTGGCTGTGTGCTTGCATGGAAAACGCCCTGGTTAAAATTATTGCAGACTGGGTATGGAATGGTTAAAGGATGTTAATTGTAAAACAGTGTAGGGCAATGCTATTGCTGTACCTGTAAGAAAAAGGTGTTGCAATAATTGTACAGACATTTAGCCCAGCCTATGCAAATCACCTTGAGTTGTGGAGGGCCTGATCTCTGCACTTCCATGCAGTGCCCAAGAAGTGACAGCTGTCTGAACACCCCTTGGGGCCTTTTGCCCCAGGCTGTGCATCCAAATGCTGCCTACTAATAGCAAATTAGGGCTGCCAGAGAGGAAAATCATAGTAGGGTCAGGTTGCATATATCTGTGCAGACTGTGCTCTGGTCTCTGGCCCCTCTTCTCTGGGTATTTTCCACTACTGAACTTTCTTGCATTTATAGTAAACAAATGGAAGTCCAAAGTAGTTTAGGAAATGTGCACTGGAGCTGGAATTGACCCAAGAGATTATGGATCTGCCGCTTTGTTTGCCGTACTAACTGAACGTTATCCACTACGATTTCTCTGTCAATACCCCAGACATTTTTGGTAGTAAGTGGACTTTGTGTACACAGAAGTCAAGACAAATACAATCACAGAGGCTTATCTGACCTTTCCAGGCAGCTCTTTAATGGCAGGATTTAAGGACACTGGCAAGGCTTGTCCAGTAGCTGCTCCTGGCATTACCCAAAGGACATCAAAGTCCAGTCAGAGAGCTGGCAAGTTCCCACAGTATTAATGTTCTCTACCCTCTTATACCACCTTCACCACCTTAGACAGGTCAATGTAATCTTATTTATGGCTTAAATACATTGCAATTTCTCTAGGGCATTAAGTACCAACTTAAGAGCAGGGATGGTTTTTCCATAGCTGTGTTATCCATGGCTGATATTGTGCGGCTTGGCAAGATTTGCTGCTGTATCATCATGGACTGCAGCACATGAAGCAATGTTTGGAGTTCTAGTTCTCTTCACTCTCATTGATGATTGGCTCAGTGAATTTTGAACTTTACCTCTGCCTGCTCCTCTTTTTCTGTTCCCTCCTTTACTGGTCTTGCTTATTCAGATAAAAACACCTGAGGGCAGGGACGGCCTATTGTCGTGGGAGAAATGCTCTCTCTGCTGATATGAGTAACAAAACTCTACTTGATTTTGGAGAATAGATTTCACCCTGCATGTCTGTATGGTGCTTAGTGAAATGAGACATTGATCTTCTCTGGAGCATCTAGGTTCTATTGAATTAATAGCAACAAAGGAGACAAAACGAATGCATGGGAAAGTAATTGCCTTTTGGTTTTACGTTGTGTTGGATGCCTGTCTTTCGTGTTCTGGAATTGCCTTACCCTTCTGCTCAGTATTTCCTCTTGAGCCCTTTCCAAAGACACTGATTTCAGCTTTTGATTGTGCCAGCATAAATGTGGAGATGAGTGAAGTCATTCCCAGGTCACACCTCTCAAGCTGAGTCTGCATCTGGGAGTTGAATGTTATCCACAGGGTATCAGTTCAGGCTGACGGCAGTGAAGATGCTGCCATGTGACATCCAGTGCCTCCTCTGAATCCTGGAGGAATCAGAGCTGCTTCTGCTGTGCAGCACAGCTGCTCCATCAGATACTCTGTGCTGTACCACAGGAATGCTATCAAGGCCCTCACTTTGTTGGGAAAATATATAGGGGAACTTTAGCTTTCTGCTGCTCCCCATTCCATGCATCCTCAAAAACTTACTGCTCTCGTTATGAGAGACATTCCTGATTTTGCAGGTCTAATTCTCAAGACTGCTTCAGTGTATCCTCAGTCTTAGCTGAGACTTCTTGAGTTTGACGAGCTTAGCTCCTGTAAGAACCAGAGTTTTATTGATCAAACTCAGATCTAAGCGGTGCTAGAAATAAAGTTGGCAGGTTTGGGCAGTGCCACACACGTGGTATATCCCAGTGACATTAATGGTGATGCATTTGCAGCCACTTAGTGCTGAATCACAGATGTTCTCCTCTCTCAGGCTCTCTCTGGAAGAGCCTCAGTTGAATTTGCAGCAATACACATCCTGGAAAAGGGAAGTTCTCTGAATGCTGGCTTCAGGGTAGCTTTATAAATAAACTGTGCTATCTCTGGGAGTCCTTGGAATAGAAAGCGTGGTGCCCAGTGTATTTCTGTTCTGTCTGAGCTGTGTTCCTCTAAATGCCCTCTTGCTGCAGTAGTTAATGTGAGATTCTTTTGCTGGATGTGTTTATTCCCCAGAGCATCTCACAGGTTCATTTCTGTTGGCCTTAGTCTGAAGTTGTTCTCAAGCTCCCATCATGCTGACGCGTAAAGACAAATACTCTTGGGACCTGTTTCCAGTAAGAAAATACAAAAAGATGCTCACAAAAGAGAGCACAGAAGCCCAGAACTAGCCTAACTGGTGGAATCCTGGCTATTCCATTCCTCTTGTTTGTTCATCAGTTCCCAGATTAGTAACAGCAGTGACTCCAATCTCTGACGTGGCTTTTTAGAAAAGCATTCTTCTGCCTGCTTCACCAGGCATTTCAAGTAATTCTTTTTCATTCATTGGGGCTTCCACTGAAAATACCTGTTTACAACATTTGTGCACCTTTCAAATAGTATTTTTAGCATATGTCTTTTCTACAAGTAAATACTTCAAGCTGACGTGCACTGTGTTTCACCCATGAGCCTATCTAAATTTTCATGTCACTTCATTAGTCAATTGATGACACTTTAAAAACTCAGTTGAGTTGCTGTTTGGCTGGGGTGCTAACTTGACATCAGACAGGTTTTCATGGAGCTGTTCCAAACTCTCCTGATGCTAAAATGATTGTGTTTGATAGAATACTGACAACAGGTGTCCTGTTTTTGCCAGCAGTGGTCTCAGACTGGCTGCCAACACACAGTGTTTGCCAGCATACCACATGTCTTATGCTGGGCTATTTTAAAACTGTATTTTGTAAAAGAGCTGAGAGGCTTTTAAAATACCTATTAGCCTCTAATGGAAACTGCACATGACGAGACTATGTGAAGCTGCAAAGCATGGCTGATATAGTCTTTGTTGTGAGTTGCATGCTGTTCATTTGTAGGACAAAACAGGAGTATTTCCACCCTTTTTAACATCAGTTGGTCAAGCCAGGTATTCCATCCAGTACTTTAACAGATCCTTCAGAGCATGGTGTAAAATCCTATTAAATAATTATATGGTATCATTACTAAGCAACATTTTCCTCTGGATTCCTAGTAGTTAATGTTTGTCTGGCATCCTGGAGCCCAAAGGATATCTCACATCCTACCTAGTATCACAGTGAATATTTTCTCATTATCTGTAAAGCTCTTGCATCCTTCTTTCAGTCTTTCCCTGTGCTTCATTGTATCTCAGAGAGCTTATTTTACTTTTATCCTGAGCTGGGAGCTGGGGGATTGGATGCAGGGGATATGTTTTGTGCAGGCACAAATAATCTCCACCATTTCAGATCTCCTGACTCATGATCTTGCTTTGTGCCTTGTCCTCCTGTAACAATAGAAGGAAGTTCAAAGTGGCCAGGTGGAAAGTGGCTTTTTCACTCATTTGGAGAAAAGTCCACCACTGTGAACGTTCATAATACAGAGCTGACTGTAAAAGCCTTCTTTAGATCTTGACTCAGTTTCAGAGAATCACGGTGTCTAAGGGGAAACTATCCATTTGTACAAATTGCTGCAGGAAAAGCACTGAAAAAGCTGGAAAGCAGATACATCTTCTGGCAATGCCTTCTGTTTTCTAATAGAGATATGAAAAGTTCAGTGACCCTTTTAGCAGTAACACATTTCCACAGAAAATCAATATCTTGAATATATTGCAGATTTTTATCCCAGCTAAGATATTTCAGCACAGTGAATGGGTCACAATCAGGATAGAAAAAGGATTATTGATAAAACAGGTGTATTTTACAAGTTTAATCTGTAGTTGTTTTACTGTGTTTCTAGAGCAGGTCTAATCAGCTGCCTTTGAACTGAGATTTTTCCCATGATGCATGGTGAAACTTTTATCAAACTGTCACCTTTCCTGTCACCCCTAACTATCTTCTATAACTCACACCACAGAGATGCAGATGAAGAGTTGTGTCCTTGGTAGCAGAGGAAGAAAAAGAGCTTGGAAGATCAAAATCTAGTACAAATTCAGTGAGAGAAAATGTAACTTATTAATGAACCATCTTTGTTTGAGTTTCGTGTTGAGGTTGGAAGGTCTGAAGTATTGTACTTCTAGTTCTGAGCTAAGTGGAGAATCTGTGTTTTAGAGCAGAGGACCTGAGAAATGCCCTGTTTCTGTGTTTTAAGAAGTTTTTATAGGTCAGGCTTTCTTTAATGCCATTAGCTTTTTTAATCTCATTTCAGCCAAGCATTTATTTTACAAAGTGTAGTAATGCCAGAGGATTAGCCAGACTGGGGTTAGCATTGCAACCTACAGGCATTAACTTCTTCAGTGCCAATGGCATCAGCAGGAATAGGAGAAATGCCAATGTGTGCCTGCTGTGAGCTCATGAGATGCAGTAGTATGTGCAGAACTCTGTGGTGGTTCACAAATGCCAGTGTGCTGCTCCACAGAGAACATTAAAGTTAAATCTGGAAAGAAACATCTTTCTGCATATTTCTGACTCTTAGCTAGTTGATTTATTTGTTACAGATTGGTTCTTTTTCTGTTCCCTGAATGGCTTCTCAGCATTTGAATAAATCTTGTAATATAACTTAGCTTCAGAAATGAAAAAGGAAACTGTTTATTTCTCTCTATCCAGCCCCATTGGTTGTCCACAGAGGAGTCTTTTAAAGAAACTGGGCACATGCTTTAAGTTTTCAAGTAGCTCAAATAGTAATTGCGCCCTGGGTTATTGTTAGAATTACAATGACAGAGGCTAATTAAAAAGAATGCTGTTGCCTTTTAGGAAGAAAAACAAGTTTAATTGGTAACATCCCACATGTGTTCTGCCAGAGTCTTCCTCTCATCTTTTCCTAACTGGTTTTGATTAATGTAATTTTAACCATAATTTCTCTGTGTAACTTGGCTTCTAAGATTCTTTCTGCCAAATTGCATTATTGTTCTCTGCTTGATGGAACTGTTTACAAGTGTCATTTTCAGAATACTGCTGTGGGAAGGCACTCTATTCTTGCTGCTACTTAGTGTTCATTCTTACTAGCAAGCAGATAACCCAAAATTTAAGACATGTAATGCAAAGAGGGAGAAAAGTCTCTTTTCTGTGCATCCTGAAGTGTTTATGCTATTTGAGGCAACTAAGACTCTACATTTGCTTTGACATAACCCACAGATCATCAGTTTAAAGCAAAACTTTGTGACTGAGAAGCAAGGTGGATGTGAAGATTGAGACTTGACCTCCATTTTTCAGCTCCCTCCCATTAGCTGCCTTTGTTCTGATCCTGCAAGCCACACTGACCTGTTCTAGAAGCCAAGTTCCTCGGGTCCATCCTGCTCTCTGTCACCTGTTTCCTGGGGCTTATCTGAGATGTGGCTGTCTAGTGCCTGGAAAAACAGTCTGTTTTAAAGAAGTCTGGATTTTTGCAGTGCAGAGTACAGGTATGAAAATATGATGGTACCTGATACGACTTACAGGGAGACAAGGAAAGAAAAGAATAGTGGTGCTTTGGTGTATTATGTTTTGATTTCTAGAGTTAGAAAGGTCTTACCTGTGCTCTAGAAACTGCCGTTCTCTCACTTACAATCAGTGGACTGTGGTTAAAACACAGTTTTCATTAATTTTGATATACCATAACAACATCTTCACCTCAGTTTAACTAACCTGCTTTTGGGGAAACAGATGACTTTGGTTCAGTGAATTCCTGTGCTGCGGATGTGGTCTCCTTACATAAGGTGAGGAACATCCAAATGTGTAATCCCCCAGCAGCCTGTGACAGATCTCTGTGCTAATGGCATGCAGCTTGCTGGGCTTTTGGAAGAAAATCACATTTCCCTTTTTCTTTTACTTCAAATCTCCCAAGAAAGATAAGGTGGGACATAGACACAGATCTGGGCTCTGCTAAGCTGGACTTCAGGTCTTGCAGGTCTGTGGGCTAGTCCACCAAACAGACAGGTCAGCATGAGACTGACTTTCCAGGTGTCCAATGGACAGAGGGTCACAATTTCTTGGCACATCAGCTGGACAGTTCTCAACTCAATAATGCCTTTCCCTGTGTCTTGGCCATGGTGGTGATCTTCCATGCAGTTTCTGCCACATGATATCCTGATAACTTCAGTGGGATTTGGTGTATAGCAAGTTTCTGGTAGGCCTGGTATGACAGGATTTAGGAGAGAAGCTGAAACAGCTGATGGAGGCGGTGTGTTTACTAACAGAGAAACTGTGGTGTGCAGGGGATGTCAGTCAGACAAAAATAGTGCCCAGATGAGATGGATTGCTGCATGCTGAGGGAGCTCCAAGAGGTCTTCAGGCAGCGTGGTTCTCTCTGGAGCTTCCACAAAGGCCAGAGCATCAGTGTGCTGTGGTTTTTCTCCAGAGCACATTTTGGGGAAGATCCAGAAAAGGCCAAAGGTTGCTCTTGTGCCTGTCTTTTTAGCTGTGCCATTAACTGACGAGAGGTTCCTGGGGATTTTTCTTGTTCTTGAGTGTCCAGCAGGAGCTGAGCTCCAAGCCTCTGAATGTTGGTCCTGCAAATCTCTTGGATGAAGTGTGTGTGTCTCTGCATGTCCCAAGGCAACCAACTTTTTGTTTTGAAGCCTTCCTCGGCAGAGGGAAGGTCTGTGTTCCCGTAATCTAAGCCGTCAGAGCTCCAAATGAGTCCCTTGCATAACTGACAGATGGGTGCAGAGCAGCACTTGGTTCAGCCTCTGAAAAGAAATAATAACCTAAAAAAAAAGATTTAAAAATCCTCAAAGTCCCAACCATTTTGACAGCTGCTTTTCCTGGTGGAGTCATTCCTTTGCCTCAGCCTAAGTCCCTTTTCAACAGAGATCAACCTTGTGGGGACAGTGTGCACCTCTCTCTCTCTTACCTCTGTGGGCAGCCAGCGAGACAACATTAGTCCTTTCTTAATCTGACTTCACAACTGAACCAAGCCCTCAGATCCACACTCTTCTGAACCTCATGGATGACGAGAAAAGAAATCACAAACACAGATTTTTCTGTCTTATGGATGCTATTAAATATTACTGGGAACATAATCTTGCCTTCATATATGGAAATAATATTTATATTCAATATTGGGCTGTGAGGCTGTTGCATAACTCCCCAGGTTTCAACGGAGCTCCACCAGCTGGGAATTTCACTTGTTTTATCTTCTAGAGTGTTGGTTTTAATTTTCTTCTGTATGGCTTAGAGCAGTTTGAGAAGGGCATTAGGAAATTTGGGGCAAGTGTGCTCTATTCCCAGCAGCATGGTGGGGGTGTGTGCATACCCAGGCACTGCTCAGCACTTGCATTTCTGTCTTTAAAATTTCCCTTTATTGCTTAGGGCCTGGAGAGGAGCAAGGTGGACCACTAGGAATAGTTCTTGCCATGATCTGCGGGGACAGCTGCCTTGCTCTCTTGAGGTCATTGCGTGGGTGCACAGGTGGAATTCTGGCTGTGCACGCATGGATGGCCCAGCACGTGCAGGAGTGGTGCAGATCATTGCTTGATCGATGTTTCTGTGAAGGAAGAGGCACAGCCACATGGTTTTGTTCCTATGCATCCAGGTTTTTATCATTCTTGTTCCCCTGTCATCCAATATTGTCTGGGACCTTCTCTAGGAGACTTTTCATGTATTTCAGCACTACTTGGGACAATAGAGATCAGGCGATGAGAAAGTTTCCACTGTAGGTTCTTTCTCAGCTCGCTGGGGATGTTGTTAGCTTCTCCTCCCCATGTCTCTAAAAACAGAGAGCCAAAAACAACACTGAGTCACTCCAAGCTTGCTCTTCCCCAAAGCACAAGCAACGTTCCCCACCCCACCCACATCCAGGGATATATTTCTGCACAGGGCTCTGAGAAGGGGTGCGGGCTGCTTGCTGAGCCCATTTCTGATGATCCTTGCATATAGGGGTTTTTTTTTTAGCTGCATTTTGCATGGTTCTTTTCAGCTGTGGCACAACATCTACGCAGGTGCTCCATCCTGCATTGCAGAAGGAAGGGATTGAAAGCGATGGGGTTGTAAAGATCTGGTGTTCAAACTGATTTGGCTCATGTCTGCCTGGATTGAGGAGTGCTTTTGTGAGCAGCCTGGCTGGCTGGGTGTTGTGAGCAGCTGTGGTGCATTTGTGTTGCATTCAGGGCCACGTTTCAGCCTCAGAAGGGTTTCTGGAGTGCCTCGCTGAGCACAACTGGGCTCTTTGCTGAGGGGTTGCCTTCCCATAGATGCACACACAGAGAAGAGTTGAAAGAAACCTCCATGTCACTGAAAGCAAAAATTGTCACCCACGGAAGTCTGAATGTTTCGTGGACTTCTTCTCCCCCGCTCAGAATATTGAGAGGTTGGATTACAGGGACATGGTGCAAAAGCTGCACTGTCCAACTCGAGTACGTGACATGGGAGTGGAGATGGGCTTGGAATGGGCCAAGGAGAAGGATCAGACTGGGAGCAGCTTGGCCAAGGCACCTCACCAGGGGACATTTACTGCTGAGGACAGCTGGGCCTGTGCCTATCCCCGTGTATTTGGGGGATATTCCAGCTGCCCCCAGCCCCCTGGAAGTCCTGCAGCTCCCACCAAGTGGGTGTTTTACTTTGATTCAGTATTCAGTGGCACATGATTGATGAGCTGTGCTCTCTGATTTATGATCTGTGTGGCTGGCAAAGAAAGCAGGATCAGGCACTTGGCTATTGTGCAAACAGGGATGACACATAATATCCAAAGAACACAGGAAAGATAAAATTACACAGATTGTTGAAATACTCTCCTCAACTGTGTTGCTCATGTGGATGAGTAAAATAAGAATAAGGGTTGTTGGGGTTTATGTGCAAGTTGGCTTTTGTAATTCCATTTTCCTTCTTCATTGCCCAGATCAGCCCAGCCAGCAATGCTGGACTCTTTAGTGTAATTTGCAGTTCTGAATTTGGGCATCAAAAATTTGGGTGTAAAACCATTCCTTGGGTTTCTACCAACTGATGGAATTGTTTTGTAATTTCCTTTCCCAAGCTCCAAATAAAATTTGCTTTCCTGACACACTACAAAACTTGGGCTTCTGACTTGCTGGACATTTTATTACTTTCTTAACGTTTTCCTGAATGTGTATTTGAAGAATGGCCTTTTTCATTCAGTACTTGTTAAATCTCAGCAGTGGAGATTCAGCCATGAATTACGTGAGAGGAACTAAGCTGGGGAGGGAGGAATTGCAGACTTGGGGCGTGTGCTGTCCTGTGACAACAGCATGAATTCAAAGTGATTTCACTGAAACTTGTGGTGTAATTGAGAGTAGAATCCAATCTCTTTAATTTCATCAAAGTGAATACCAAGTGATTATAATCAATATAATCCTGGACTGAGTTCAATCATGTTTGATCAGTGTTTTTGCTGCTGAGCAGTGTGGCAATCACCGTACTTTGTTTAACCTTTTGTTTGAATAAGAAGTTCCTCTTTATTTCTAAGTAAGGATTTCTGCTGAAGCAAAGCACTTTTTAGTTTTTTTAATGCAATTACTCTGCTGCGAAAGTGAAATCCTTTCCTTTAAATACCAGCATGTGCATGTGTGCAAGGAGGAAGGACAGCACTGGAGAATGCCTTACAGAGCTGAAGGCAGGGAGACACAAACACACAGAGTGGTAAGAAAGATCCTGAGGAACTCATGAGCTTGGGGAATGTCAGAAGAGCTTAGTAAATCCTGAAGTCCAAAGAAAGAACGGAGATATTCAGACTTAGATTTTGTGAATGATCCAGCCCACTTCACATTTAAGAAAGGCAAAATACCTAAGTATCCTTGAGGTTGTTGGCAGACCTGGCACAATGCACCCCAGGTTATAGGTGGAGTTGGAAACCAAAATGGGAACAGGATCAGACTGTTCTGGCAGTGAGAGAGAGCAGAGGAGGAGACCTGAGGCCGAGGGCACTAATGGCTGTTCTCAGGAAGCTCTGCTCCCCTATCTGCTATCAGGGCCTGCTGCTCTAGGTGCCTCATGCTCTCCCTCAGCCACCCCTGTGGATTTCTAGGGCTGTGGCACAGGGAAAACAACTGCTCGGAGCATGAAGCTTTTACCATGCCCTGGCTGCTGTCCTTGCAATTACGCCTACATCTGGCTTCCTATCCCAGGATCACACAAACAGTCCCTGTGGGACTGCTCTCAAATCTCCCCCAGTGCCAGGGATCCTTGCTGACTGAGACCCACCCTTCGTTTTCATTCCCACCACGCATGCAAAACAAAAACAGCAAAAGTGAAGGCAGTATAATACACTCTGCCCTTAACGGGAAAGGCAAAAATCCGTTTGCTGCTTGCTCTTTGTGCTAATGCTGGTGTCACCAAGGTGTGTGACATGGCCTGAGCCAAACTGCAGAAACAAACAGAAACTGGAAGGAGTTTTGGTGGGAACAACACTTCCATGGGAAGGATGCTTTGCAATTGCCTGCAAAGAAGTGGTAGAGAGGGTAATTCAGTGGCGCCTTGTCACAGAGACACTTAAAGAGGGCACTGGGCAGATGCTGGGTGGCAGCAGAAGGGCTGGAGCAGGCATGGGAAATGAGGTGAGTCCCTGGTCCCTGTGAGATCCCAAAATATCAGGAACTGGCAGCTGCTACCTTGCAGAGAGGTGAGTGGCTGCTCGTAATGTATTGCCTCCAAGAAAGGCTGAAACTTCCAGCGCCCAAACACTGCCTGCCAGCATGGCTGTGCTGTCATCATCCTCACCCTCTAATTTTGGAAGGAAGGCTGAATTTTTTCATGGCGCCCATGAAAGGTCACTGACCTGAGGTTTTAGTCTCTGCTGTGTCATTGACTGGCATAGACTGGTAACATTTATTCTATTAAGGGCATAGTTACGAAAAGCATAGTGAAAGTGGATCAAACAGTCTAAGACAGTGGCTTAAAATTTTCCATTTACTCTTCAGCAGATGACCAAGTACTGAATAAAATAAAAGGTGTGAAAATACCCGTGTTGCTTAAAAGTACTTTTTTTTTCTTATGGGCAAAAGATCATCCCCTTTATCCCCACTCCCTATTTCTCTCTTGGCAGGTAAAAACGGAACATTTTACCCCAGGTTTAAAAAATCCTAAACCCTAAACTTTCAGGGACTCTTCTGGATTTTTGGAACATGAAAGATAATTAACTCTTCAGGAATTAGCACTTCTCTTCCACAGGCTTGCAGTCCCTTGGGTGTATTGAGAACAGCATATATTATAGCTAAAATTTGTGGTGACAGTATTTTACACTTGTGCAATTATCTTGCCGGAGGCAAAGGATATTCTGGGAAATCAGCCAGGAGAAAGTTAAAGTAAGCAGGGCAAGTGGTATAAACGTAAGAGTAGGGTGGGATGCTTGGATGTGGAAACAGCTGGCCTGAGATTGTGTTCAAACTTTGTGTCAGCTTCAGAAAAGGAAGCTTGAGTGAAGGCATTTATTAATGCTATTATCTATCTATCTATCTATCTATCTATCTATCTATCTATCTATCTATCCTATAATATTAAGAAACTTGATGGGACAAAAAGAAAGATAAAAATATTGCTCTTGGGCCATAAGGCAGTTGGACCAATGCTGGTACACAGACGATCAGTGTCCAAGCAAGAAGGATCTGGCTCTCTTTGACACTGCTCACATGACAGAGAGCAGTGAGCCAAAGCTCTATAAAGAAACAAGGAGGGAACACACGTTCCCAAGCAGCCAGGATTTTCAATTTACTTGTCAGTGTTCCTTTATTTCTGTATTCTGTGCTAGAATAGAATGGAAGAGGCAGAACTTATGGTTCTGGCCAAGTGTCCTATCTTTACTGAACTTTATTAGTTTTTTCACACACGGACGGGAGATCCAGATCCAGCATGGATGAGCTGATGTCCAAGCATATAAGCGCATCAATTATTGAGTGAGTGCAAAACAAAAAGTTGGAAGAGAAACAGGTTTAATTGTTTTAGTGTGGATAACTGTGGATGTTGGAAGGAGCATGCATCTCTGCTAAACAGAATGCCAGAAGATGTATTTACTCACAGAGAAAACCAGGCATAAAGGGAGAAAGTTGGTCTGCAAAGTGCTCTGTTGGAGAAAGCAGCTGGAGGAGAAAATTCAAGGAATAGAAAAGAGAACAAATTAATGGAATCTGTACATTCCAGGCATAACATACTCAAATAGGAAAACAAATTTGCTAGTAAATGAAAAAAAAAAAAAAAAAAAAAAAAGGTATTTGGTGAAATAAAGCCTTATGTGTTTCTCCAAAACCACCAAACACCTTCAAACCCAGTTCCTTCTCATGCCAAGTATGTTGAGGTAACCACTTTGTGCTGTTTGAAAGCTCTCTCCTTGAGGGTCTGTGTGCTGCTGTGTCTGCTCATGCCCAGCTTTTGTTGGTTGAGTTGAGACCCTTCCGCACAGAGCTCAGGATGGGCTGGGAACATTCTGCAGCCCAGGGGACAGTCCCCAGAGCAGGCAGTCTCCAGATCAGACAAAGGGTTTGTCTACAGTCGAGTTTGTACCCTTAACACTTCACCCAGTGCAGCCTCTTGGCTCTGCATCCAACTTGGTAAACTCTTCTGAAGTGTAAATGTCAAGTCCACCTTCCCACATAATGTAAAAGGGTTCCTGTTCCCACCTCCATCGCTTTCCTTCCAGCATTTCCCTTCCCTCATGGCATGCACTGGAGCAGTACCCATTTGATGGCCACTACTCCACCCTCACCAAAGCCACAAGGAGATGTCAGAGCTGGCTCCTGCTTCAGCAGCTCTCCGGGGTGTTTTGGGGAATATGCTGGACTTGTATCTGCAGAACTGCAGAGGGATCTCTGTCTGCTGTTATTCAGCTTCTTTTTACTCTCTGCTACTGCTGCCAGAGCCTGAAAGTACAGCCAGTGCCCAGGGCTGGATTGTTGCAGCCTCTCTGTGGTTGCTGCTGCTCAGATGCAGTTCCTGGTGAAAGGAGATTTTCTGATGTGTCCTGGGTTACTGAAGTGAGCACACTGACTGGGCAGGGATTGGGGAGCTGCAGGAGCTCAGGTGCTGCTTTCTCTCCCTGCTCCAGTTGCTCTTTGAGAATAGTGGAATGTATGAAAAGTGTAAAATCTTTCCACAAGGAGGCTGCATTCCTGTGATTTCCTCAAACAAGAAAGGTGCAAATGAGAAGTGAAGAGGAAACAAGCCACAGCTATGTTACTGCCCATGCTCTCTTATCCTTCTTAGGAGCTGTGTCTCCCCTGCTCTTTAGGTTGATTGTAAAGTCAAATCTGAATTTGCTGTGGAACAACCTTCATTACATTTTTCTCCTTAAAAGGAAGAGATTGTTGCAAGGACAGTCTAATGAACAACCTGTTCTAGAAGTAACACAGGAGAATGAAATCAGCTTCCCTGTCTTTAAAGCCTCTTTGGAAGTGAATATGTGAAATCTGTGAACCCTAAGGGTTGTTCTACAGTGGGAATATTGGTCATCTTTTAAAAGTGTTAAGAGAGGGCTGTCTGCTCATCCATGCTCATCCATGGAAATTTATTAATACTTTTCCAAGTATTAATAAATTGGAAATACTGTAAACTGGAACACTGGTTTCAGCTGCTGAGTAAATTTTTTCCCAATCCATGTCCTTCCAGCCTTACCATTCAGCTGACATCTAACGTGGATTAACAATCTCTGCTTTTGGTGGTGCAGACAGATGCAGGACACATTTCTAACATTTCTGCTATTTCCTTAGTGTCTGACTCTGATTGTTCATTCTTCAGAGGACAGATTGCTCCACTCAACACTCATCTATTACATGCAGTGCATACCATTGTAAGGAGAATGTTTAAGCATTCAAGATGTTTTGTAGATGTTCGTGTTAATTTTGTCACGCCTCTGACAAGGTGGATTAATTTTCCCCCACTTGTTTTTCATTTTTTGCATATAGTGGCTGATTGTGCATGTGGAAGTATTTTGGGATGGATGAAGGGAAATATTAACTGCTTTTTCTTGCATATGAAGGAAAAACAGCCATGAGATTTAATCTGGATTTTAAAAAAAGGGAAAACACTAGAATCACATCCTCTGCCTGTGACACATAGAGAGTTCCTCTTTGTTTTGATCCACATTACATCTTTCCTTGGTAAGAGGAAGTAGGTCATTAAAATAATAGCAGATGCAACTGGGACACTTCGGAATTTTCGAAATCCTTTTCAGCTGGGCAAGGCATATATGTCACTGATGATACCAGATCATCTGATTTCTTCTGGGAATACAACAAGATAATGCTTGTGCTCCTTTTATTTCATCTGCTAGTCAGTTTTGATACTTTGCCTACAAAGGGCTCTCCATGGTAGAAATGAAGTTGTGTTTGGGAGCTCACTGTTCTTAGCGAGTTCTTAAAGACAATTTGCCTGTCCAACCCACTGACCCCTTAAAGGCTCTGAGGGACAGTTTGAGTCTCTCAGCATAGACACAAGGCTGGCAGGAAACTGTGGAAAACCTTGGACCCTACCACGCAAACACAACAGGAGCAGTGGGGAGATAACTCTTTTCAGGAGCATTTTCAATCTGAACTTAAAATTACATTAGGATTTTCTCTCCTTTTTGCACATTTAGTATAATCGCCCATGTTGGAAAATGACCCTCCATATACTGTTTTTAAACCTAGTTTTCTGAAGCAATGGAACTTATGAACTTTGTGTCAGGCCTCATTCTCCTGCTAGGAAGATTAGATTCCAGTTTTTGGTAGTTCCCAGCTCTGCTGGACACAGAGCTGGTAATTTGTTGTCTTTCTACTTGCGTCAGAAAGTAGAAAGACAAGGCAAAGCAACTCTGAGAAAGAAAGAAAGAAAGAGAGAAAGAGAGAAAGAGAGAAAGAGAGAAGGAGAGAAGGAGAGAAGGAGAGAAGGAGAGGAGAGAAAGAGAGAAAGAGAGAAAGAGAGAAAGAGAGAGAGAGAGAGAGAGAAAGAAAGAAAGAAAGAAAGAAAGAAAGAAAGAAAGAAAGAAAGAAAGAAAGAAAGAAAGAAAGAAAGAAAGAAAGAAAGAAAGAAAAGAAAGAAAGAAAGAAAGAAAGAAAGAAAGAAAGAAAGAAAGGAAGGAAAGTCCATGGCATCTCTGAAAAGGTGTCAGAGAAGCCACATGAGAAGATCCTGTGAGAGATACCAGAGAAGCTATGTGTCATAAATGATTAAGTGACACCAAGTGATCCACCATCAGGATTCAATGCCATAGAAAGCTGTGCATGACTTGTTCCAGAGGTCATGGAAGCAACTGTCAGACTCTTGAAAATGTTTGATTTCTTGGATAGCCTGAGCTTACGTTTCGGTTGGTTTCTGAAGAGATTACCTTTCTTCACAGATTCTTTGTAAGGCTGAGTTTTGGGTAATGCAATAGAGGGCAGAGACTGAAAGACAATTTAAGTTGATTAGTTAGTGAGGTTTTTTTTGTGTTTTACTGTGGCTTGGATGGATTTCTCTATAATATGAATACTACTTAGGGTATTTTTGTTTTGCTTTCTTTTAACCTCTAGTTGCTAGTTCATAGGTCCTTGGAGAGCTACTTAACAAGCTGGAAAAAAACTATCAAAATGAAACAAAAAAAAAGTGGAAAAGTTGCACACATCCTTGATGTATAATGGAGTAATATTTCAGTTGCAATACAAATGATTTATGTACCATGGAGTCATTCTGTACTGATAATAAAAGCACATTTCCTCTTGGAACAACCAGTTACTGCTTTCAGATCAAACCCATTCATTCATGGAGTTTTTCTTCTTGCCTGTGTCTCATGTGTGAGCATCACTAGGTGCCAAAAGCAATCAATATTAATTCTGCTTTTGATCACACTGGTATCAGCCTCACCCAGAGGGGAACTTGGCTTTCAGACCTTCTGTCACATTTTAAGAAAAATAATATTGACTCATGTTATTTCAAAATCATTGTTTATCGCCAGCAGATTTTAAATCAAAACAGTCAGGCACGTTTTCCTTTTACACTCACTGTAAAATAAGCTGTGGAAAAGGTTTCTCTTTGCAGAATTGCCTTCCCCCCTCCTCCAAGATTATTACATTTCACATGTTCTAGTTCATCCCAAGATTGGGCTATTGTTCTCTTCAAAGTTTCCTGGGCCATTAATCTCTCTCTATTGTTTCCATTTGGCCTCAGGATAGGTCAGCTGGAAATTGCATTGCTGGAGAATATTCTAGTCTTGAGAACACACAAAAAAAAGGAGCAAGGAGAGCCTCCAAATACTGCTGGTTCCTCATTCAGAGTGTACAACCAAGCAAGCCCATAAAGGCTGTGTTACTAAATCCTTTATCTCCTCAAAGCCAGTGGAATATACTGGGCACCAGGCACCATGTCCAACAACAGCTCCCATTCTCTTGTTTAAAAAGCAAGTCTTTTCACGTCGTATTTCCATGCCTCTCTATTTTTTTCCTGCTGCCTTTAACTATCCACCAGGGCCCACTATATTGGATATGACAGTTCAAAATGTGTATTTAAGGCCTGGTGACACAGAGCTAGGCTGAGGCCACAAAGGAGCAGTCATGGCAATTGAACCGTGCGAGCCGCGGTGGTGCTGCGGATCCATCAGTCTTTCCATTGTGACTCCTCCTCGCTCCCGGAGGATTTATAGGCACATTTTTGAGAGGACTCCAGTAACTAAAATAAAGATGTATTTGTCTCCACAGAAATGTTGCAGCCACATATGTGGCTATTTGGAGAAAACAAAAAAAAAAATGGAAACCCCATTGAATTCACGCTGTAGGGGCTCTATGGATGGATTTTCAAAGTCTTGTCTTAAAGCACATGATTTTTACCTATTTTTATGTCTGTGCTTACTTTCCTGACTGCCATGTGGAACAAATTACAGTGTTTCAAGCAAGGGCATGCGCTCCTTAGGACAGGAAAGGTTAATTTGGCTACGCTGTGAATATGTCATACAGTCTTCCATTGTTCAATTTTCTTTCTTGACATCTCCTAAGATGACAAGACACAAGGTGTTTGTTCTCTGGGGCAGAATTTGTGTTGGGCAGGGAGGCAGGAGTGTGTTGTGAGCTGAAACATACCGAGAAAAGAAAGTGAAGTCTGTGGCATCTCCAAAAAGGAGATGATCCAGGAGGGTGCCCTCATGCAGCAGCTGAGCAGCAGCTCGCTGGGCTGGAGCCTGTGCCAGCCTTTGCCCCCAGAAGCCTTGCTTGTCACTAGGGAAGTTATTTGAGCCAAATTTTTGTGGATGGACACTGATGGTGTGTCCCTCACTCCATGGGCTGGGCAGCCAAAGGCTCTGGCGCTGCAGCTCAGCCCCAAACCCAGGAGCTGTAATTTTTGCACAGCAGTTTGAGCACTCCATCCAGGAGAAGTTTGGCTGGGAGTTGGGTGAGCTGTGCCCACATCCTGGGCTGGCTCGGGGCTGTGTTGCCATGTTACAGCAGGACTGAGGCTGTGCTCATAAAGCCCTTCTCTCAGCAGGGGCTGTGGCGCGTTTGCAGCTGGATTGCAGTCGCCAGCGAACGAAGGGGCCCTGTGGAAAGGACATCAGCTGAGGACAAATGCTAAACTTCCCTGTTTGCTGATGTGGTCTAGGGAGAGAGGACATAGGATCTCTTTTGGTGTTCATGAGGAGAAGGAAGATCTTGCTGGAGGATATTCCCAAAATCGTGGGTGCCGAAAACATGCTGAGTTCCAGGCATTCCCTGCACACAAGCCTCCTGAGAAAAGGGCTCATGGAACCCATTTCTTCTGTTTATGCACCAGGTGACCAAGTTTGATTCACAGAACCAACTTTGCCACCTCAGCATAACAATATTCTGATTTTTGGAGGAAAAAGTCTCCCATCTATTTGTTGGTGAACATAACAGAAAGCTCATGCTTTCCATACCTCGTGCAGCCGGGGCAGTACTCACTGGAACTGCACTGTACCTGGCCCCAGCACTGTTCTCTGGCAGCTGGAAAGGAGCTCTGCTGAAGCATGTGGGAAAAATGTGCCCTCTTGAGTCCGAGAGCCTAATGAGGAGAACTTGGGGCTGCTAGAGCTAAGGAACATTTCATGTTCCCTTTGCATCAGAGGCCTGTGATTTGGGAGACTGAAGCCTACTGTGCAGACTATGTAGTGCTGGGTTTGTGTAATTAAATCTTGTTTAAAAAGCCCCAAACAAACAGATCATATATCTATATATTTATATCTATAACCTTTTAAATATATATATATACACACACATACATGTGTATATATATATATATATATATATATGTATACACATCTTTCACCTTTAGCTTTATTTACATACTGTTCTCTAAGAAACAGAATAGTTTTCTGCAGACTGGGAACTCATGCTCCTGGGCTGATAGTTCCTCTTACCTAGGGAAAAAAAGATGCCTGATCAGCTCTTTTAACTTTAGTTGTTCTGCCCAGACTGCCAAGAAATGTACTCATGGGGGAAGCCTAATTCGTGTTCCTTGGGCGCAGCCTTAGTCTACAGCCTCTTGTTACATCATCCCCTGACAGCAGGCATGTGCCTCTGCCATGGAGAGCTCATGTGGGGATTTGAATCTGTTCCAGGTCAGACATGCACCCCTCTCACGTGGCTCTGCACTCAGGGCTGATATTGGTGTTAGAGGCATGAAATTCTGCCAAATGCGAGCTGGTGGAGTTCATCTGCACTGCCCAGAGCAAAGTGGAGACTGGGGCTGCAGACTGTGACTAAGGAGGGGCTGCAGCCATAGAAAGGGCCAAATCTAAGATGTTTTCCCCCATTTTCCTGTTCATTGCCTTGCATAAAGCTGTCATGATCTTAAGGATAACTCCAAATTTTACTCTAGCCCTTAAACCAGAAACCCCTTATCTTAGAAGGGAAATAACAGAACACTTAGGCAGAGATTCCACATCTGCTTTGCTCTTCTATAAACTCGTTCTACTGCGAAGTTTGATTTATGATCTACGCAGAAATCCTCATTTGAATCCTAATCAGGCATTTAACCATGCAGTACTTATTTGTTCAGGGCTCTTTCTAGGAAGGATCAGTCTCATTTAGCCTCCAACAATCTTTCTTTGTTAGCGAAATACTCAAGTCATCTGGATTTCAGCTGTTGCTCTCATTTCCCCCCCCCAAATTATTGGAGACATGGCGATTTCCAGAAAAACTGAGTGTTTTGGCTGTACAGAGAGCCCATTGTGCTGCCCGGTCAAAGAGAAACCGCCACCATGTGAAACGAAACACGGCCTGGGGAAAGCAGGAATCTGGCCCACACTGTGTTTGCAAACTTGCCCTTGGTCTGCTGGAGCAGATGCAGCCCATAAATCAGCTAATGATGAGTTAGGGTCAGCTCCCTAACACATTTTGAGGTAAGATACTTGTATTTTGGAAGGGTAATGAGATTTGGTTGTGACCAGCAGTACGGGTGTTCCTTATTTCGTTGTTGGGGTTTTTTGCTATGGTTGTTTCTGGGGTGTCCCCTTTGAGCAAGTAATCTGCATCTGTGGGTTTGTGACTGATTGCTGTGTGCTCAGAGTTCAAAAGAAACAGGCAAGGAAAGGTAAAAGTGTAGGAGAGATAAGTAGCATCAGTGGCTGGTGTACAGTGACTGGGTCAAATGGCTGCAAAGAAGAAACTTCTCAGCATTAATCCTGGTGATTTTGGTTTGGTTAAACTGAAAAGCAAGAAGTGATGCTGCAGCCCCCAAGGCCCTTTCCAACAGTGAGGTGCAGAAAGTTTGGCATGTTCTCTGGAAGGGTCACTTGGGTCTAAAATAGGTGTGAGGCACAGGTTTGGTTTCCCTTGCACACAACCTCTGAGAAACAAGTGCTGTGAGCAGAAGGAAGCTCCTGTGATAGATGTGGTTACCAAAGGTTATAGCAAGGTGGCTGACTCAGTGTGGTTGAGCAGGAAGCAAAAATAGAGCAAAATGCAAGGTTTGACTTCATTTAGGAAAGACCTCTTGTCCTGTACAGCAGTGAAATTTGGTGGATATGGAAGGTGCAGAATGGAAGAGGGTAGGAAACACTTGAGCGTTAGCAGTTTGATCATGGAGCTCTGAGTCTTCTGGTGTGCTGCTGCTTTCAAGTGGAATAGGCTTTTTTTTGGGGCCTCTCCAGTTAATTAATGGCATTCAGAACCAAGTCTGCAAAAAAGCTGCAGCCAACAAAATATATCTGTCCAGACTGTTTTCCTGGAATGTCCCTAAACAAAAGCTGGTTCCCTGGAGGGAAATGCTTTAGTGCCCTGTTGCTCGGAAATCATCAGATTTCAGGCCTTTTTGAAAACCCGTAATTGTAATGAAATTATTCTTTCCAAAAGATACTTGGGTTGTTTTCCACCCTGCTCAATGAGATCCATATTCCATGGCACTGACTGTAAGTGAATGGTTTGAAGACAAATGCATGTCGTGTCATGAATGTGTTTCTACTTTGTCATGGGGAGACACCAGCCAATTAAATTCTGAAATGATGGATTTTTAATTTATTTTTATATTCAATTAAAAAAAAAAATCTCTTGATCCTTTAGGAAAAATGGCATTTTTTTTTTAACCCTGGTTTGGTTATTACTGCAGTAGGAAAGAAAGTTAGGGACAGAAATTAGGTTTTATTTCCAGCTGAGATTTCTGAGAGTCTTAAGTCACTCTCAGTTTATTCATAACTTAGCAACGATTTGAATTCATTTAATAAGATGCTAATTTGTTCGCAAAGAAGTGTGAACATTTCTTTAAGTGAGATGGTGTGCTGTGTGCTGCTGTCTGTGCAGGAATGTCTGGTTCCTAATTTGTGCATCCCACCCCAGCCTCTGGAACTGGGATGGAGATTCCAGATTATTACTTGGAGTGCTCCTTGCTTTACAAGTTGCTGTCATCTGAAAGAGAGGAAATGAAGAGCAAAGGTGGAACTCACTCAGGAGTGGAGAGGAAGAGAAGACTTCGTCCCTCCTCTGTGAGATCCATGATATGATCAAGGACTTTGAAGAATCAAGGTCTTGAATCAATTTTAAGTTCAGCTCCAAGAGACCTGTGTACTGCACCTCTTTCCTTTGCTCTCGTGGGATGTGAGTAATGTGAGTCCCTGGTCAGTGGTTCTGAGATCTTAATCCAGAGGTACAAGGATATAAACTGGAGGTAATTTAAAAAAGTAAGGTTAAATCCCCTGTTTATCTTTGAAAAGTGGAATTTTATATATTTGGTTTTCCTATTCCCCTTTGCCCTCACAGCTCCAGCCTTGCTAAGGCACCCTCAGGATGAGGACAATTCCCTACTCTGGATTCAGTTCAGCTCCAAGTCCCAAATGTTCCATTTCTTCTACTCTGAATCAATCACAAATACGCAGAGTGATCACTTAATCAGAGGCTCCTTTGCAGTTTCAAAGGGTTGTCTTCCAGATTTAGCATGTTTCCAAATAATTCCCTACTCTTTTGTTCTTGGTGTTGGATCATCTGCCAGCTTTGTCAGCCAGGGTGAAATGTGGAGAGTGGACTCTAGGCATTTTCATCCAAAACTTTCAGATAATTACAAAGTAATAAGTAGATGATTTTCACCATCCTTGGAGAGTTACATTTCTGCAATTGCTGGCCAGGCTTTTCGATGCAACAAATTCAGAAAAGCAAAACAAGTTTCCTCATGCTGAGGAAGGAGGATCTCTCTCTGGTTTTTGATGGCTGACAGTGTTGAATAAGAACTGTGTCTGACAAGCATTCAGATACAACAGTCATGTACGAGCTACACGTTGTTCAGTTTGTAACTCTACAAATCAAGATTCTGGAAAAGCTGCTAACAGCTGTCCAGATTTTATTCAGCAGTAAAATTGGAAGATGAGGAGGTAATTTAATGGCAAACCCCTTTCTTAGCAGCTTGAGGGCTTCCTTTTGAACTGGATCCTGGAAATAGTTATTCTGGCCCTAGCATTGCTTAAAGATAGGCCAAAGCATAAGGAAATAAAAAAGGAGGGGTTGAATTGAAATCAAATCTTAGATCCAAGCTCCCTGAATTTGGGGATTGTTTGGAATTGAATCCAAACGATGTGTCTTGAGTCCATTGGTGATAGGAAAAATAAAGGTCCTAACAGTCACTAGTAATTACATATAACAGAAAACAACCCTGTTTGTTAAATGACTGAGTTCTCAATACAGTGAGAAACCATTGTTTTATGTGAATTTATCCAAGCTATTAAAACATAGTTTGGAGTGCCACTGACCTTTGAAGCAACATCCCCTAATTTTCGCATTTCCACAGTACTCTCAGCCCAGAGCACCATTAGCACCCTGGGCTGCCTCAGGAGCAGCATGGCCAGCAGGGACAGGGAGGTGATCCTGCCCCCCAGCTCTGGGACCCACAACATGAGAAGGACTTGGACCTGATGGAGCAGGTCCAGAAGGGTCCACAAAGTTGCTCAGAGGGCTTGGTCACCTCTCCTGTGAAAACAAGTTGAGAGGGCTGGGCTCATTCAGCCTGAAGAAGAGAGGACTTCCAGGAGACCTCATTGTGGCCTTTCAGGACCTTAAAGAGACTTATAAAAGGGAGAGAAAGACTTGTTTTATATGGGCAGATCATGACAGGACCGGGGGAAATTATTTTAAACTGCAAGAGGTTAAAATTAATCTTAATCTAATTAAGATTAATCTTTAAAATAATTTAGATTAGATGCTGGGAATAAATTCTTTATTCAAAGGGTGGTGGAGCACTGGCACAGGTTGCCCAGGGAATGTGTAGATGTCCCATCCCTGGAAGTGTTCAAAGTCAGCTTGGTTGGGGCTCTGGGCAACTTGATCTGGTCAAAGGCATCCCTTCCTGGGGGGTGGAATTAGATGATCTGTAAGGTCCCTTCCAACCCAAACCATTCTATGATTCTCTGGTTCACTATTCCCTTGAATAACAATTTTTTTAATACTTAATTTTCATTCTTTAGTTACGATCTGAAAGTCTTAAATCCATGAAGGAAAGCTCCACAGTGGTCCACCAGCATGGTACCAATTAAGGGTTGGTTGAAGGTGGCTAAGGACTTTGTTCAAAGTCCCTTTACAAGACTTTTAATCAACTTCAAATGATTTGGGGTTAGTCCCTCTTTTCCTGGTGAACTCTCGAAGGTGACAGAGCCATTGATGACATGGGGTGCAGCTGGATGTAGGGACAGAAATGAGCCTTAAAGGAAGTGAGAGCACATACACAGATGTGCAGGGTGCTCGAAAAGGCTCTGTGAGGCTTTTCTTTTTTGCCTATTTTCTGATACTCCTCAGTGGAGGAAAACGAGAGGAACGTACACCCAATTCAGGCTGTAGCAAAGCTTCTCAGCCTGTTAGTGCAGAGGGGCCCTGGTCTGTCACTCTGCTTTCTTGGGGTTTCCTAGCTTTGGTTGAGTAAACATGCCAGAGATAAATGAGACCTCTGCTGCATTTTTGTGCTGAATTTGGAGTTGTTCCCTTATGTAATGATATCCAGGTAGTTCCTTTTGTCTTGTTTGAAAACCAGTGCTCCATCAGGCTGGGAGGAAACAGGAACACACCTCTTCTCATGCAGATCCGTGGAACAAACCAGTGTGTTTGCAGTTTTCTGTATGCTGCCTCAGCACTCTATACACTTCAGCATATTCTAATTTAAAAAGTCATAAAAATTGTTGTGCTGAGAACATGCCAAAGGGCCTCCAGCTTAATACCCCATCTCTAATGGTGTCCAAGTGCATACTCAGGGAAGATCAGGAACAGGACAAACACTCATGATATTCTGCCCAAGGCACTCTTTTAGCACAGAGGTATTTTCCCTGAGACTTGAGCCTTCTGTGCATAGTCTAATTAGTAACCCTCAGTGGATCTTTCCCAAGTAAATTATTTCCATTGAGTCTTAGTAAATTTCTTGCATTGCCAGGGAATCACACAGATCAGTTACCTGTTGTGTGAGCAGCCACATCCCCTGAATAATCTGTCTTCTTCAGAGAGAGCAGGTATCTGTTAATTCAGGTCACAGTGGTATTTTGGGAGATGTTGTTAGGAAAACACTCTGATCACGTCCTCACTGGTTCTGCTTTTGTGCTGACAGCAGTGGGACATCGCAGCTTGCATGGAAGTTGAGTCTGTTCAACATAATTGATGATGTGTGCGGTGAAAGGAATTGGAGGGGACAGGTTCTGGCAATACAAAAACTTTGCATTAGGTTTTTAATTGCTTTCCTTGTGTTTTCCAACTCTTTCTCCATTTCTATTCACAAGGCTCCTTAGAAATGAAATCATAACTTTTCTGCTTGCCATAGCCAACATCATATGTGTTCAGTGGCACTGAAGGCTGGGCCCAGATCTACTGGTAGATGATTAGATGCTAATAAGAAAGTGACTTTTACTAACCTTGGCGGCTTCAATTTTATAATTGCTGGTTGGAGGAGCTGACACAGCAGAGCTTAGAAAACAATAAACTATGTGTCCTCTTAGCAGGAAGGAGTGGTCTTATTTTTATAGTGCATCTTGAATTGCCAACTTTAATACCCTACAAAGCTTAGGAGGAAAACTGAGACATGAATAACTGAGAGTGGAAAAAAAAAAGCCAGGAGAAGATGATGTCTGAGAGAGACATAGGTGATGCATGCAAAGACCTACACTGTGACATTAAACACAGGTAGATTTAAGAGAGAAATTTTGAAAAGATTTTAACTCTGTGATCAATTAGAAAACAGAATTGTTTACCAAGAAGGTCACTGAGGGCTTCTCAGAGACTTGTTCAGGTAAAAAAGATGAAACACTGAAACCTACTTGAGGCAGATGATGAAGGGCATTGTGAAAAACCACCTCTGCTCACCTGCACCCTCCTGTCTTGCTGGTGTTAAGAAGCTGCTTTCTGCAAGTAAAAGAGAACATGGGACATCTAAAGGAGATTATACAAAGCTCTTACAAGCTACCTGGGTAATTCCCTGATACCTTATCCCGCTTAGGGCCCCTTCAAAGGAAGGACCAGGATCTATTTGTAGAAGAGTGTGTGCTTTAAGTGTTGGGTGATGATCCCATGCAGGAAGGGCCGTGCTGTCATTCTTCATGGCCATGCTCTGATCTGTAGAAGGTGTCTTTCATCTCCAGGACCTCAGAGTTTCACGCTTCTCTAAGAGTCCGAGGTCAGTGATGGACATTTTTGAAATACAGGGCTGGATTTTTGCTTGTGTGAATTGTCAGTGTTCAACAAATCCAGGAGGATTTCCAGCAGCTCCAGATTTGACACTTGTCCCCAGCAGCTGCCTTGGGGTTCAGCTCTGAGCTTGACAGATTGAGTGGTGACTCTTGGGCCCTTCTGTGAAGAGGTATTTTAAATTCTCCCAATTCATCATCTTCCCTAGAGCTAGACAAAATCTAAAGGCTGACTTTCAGCCAGGAGGGTGACTGAAGCTACAGTTCTTGTAAGCCAGAAAGGAAAAAAGAGAAGAACAATCAAATCAGGCTTCTGGTTAATGTAGGGAAAGATTAATTATGAAAACCAAAAACTTGTGTAATAAAATGTGTTTGCACATTGACGTTTTTTCACCTGAACATTGAAGCATTTTCCCAGCACACAGCTGTCCACATCCCCAGGAAGATGTGCAAAGCAGAAGGGCTGAAGCTGACAGTTACCATATGCAGATGTAAATAAAGCAGAGGAGAATTAGGCCTTTTCAGTTAAAATATTTCTCTGGCCGAGATCATGGGAGTTGCCAGCAAAGGACTCGGTGCCAAATTCAGTAAGCCTCTCTAAGAATGTGATGACTGTACTCTTCAACCACTTACACTCCTGTAAATCAGCAACATCTGATTAAAAGGCAGAGGAGTTACTGCACTATCAGTTCAATTAAAATAAGAGAACTAAAATATTTTTTCAGTTTTCACGAGTATCATTTCTGCAAAGAAAATTCTGAAATAGATGGTGAAGAGGAGGAGGACACTGTTGCAGACAACAAAATATCTGATTGCAGTTTCTTTATTATTGTTATTATTATTAATTGCATCTTATCTAGCCTGAATGAATTTTTAATTCATTAGCATCAGTCAATCTTCAAGTACATTTTTATTATTAGAATGCAGTTCAAAACTGTCCTGTATGTAATTGTGTATTTGGTTTGAATCAGCAGTTTGCAGTTTGTACAGAAGTAACATTTGCAATACCAAGTCCTAGAGGAATTTTTCAAGACAACAAGGTTATTTCATTTGAGCAGTCAAAAAAAAAAAAAAATCAAAAAAATTACAAACATCTGTATTTTCTCGAGGGAGACATCGATTATTGCTTACAATGGTGTGGGCCGGAATGTGCCTCTTTCAGCTGGATGAATCCATGTGCCCTTGCCAAGAAAGTTTTACATTTCCCATTTTTCCTCAGCTGCTGTATCCAGCCTTGGCACTGTATCTACTTATTATATTTATTTCTTGGATGTGCTGGTTCCAGCTTTGTAATTTACCACATTTATGTATTTGTCTCCCTACCTCCCTCTCTGACATCATTCAAGTGAGATCAGGGTGGGAAAAAACTCACAACTTGGAGAGTCTGGTCAGGTACAATAGTAAAAATAAGAGCTTACGTAGTGAGAAAAATGATAGACAGATGGCTAATTATGAGCAGGATTGTTCTTCAGGAGTTTTGCCATTGTTTTCAGTGAGATCAGGACTGGGCACTTGGCTGCAGTGAGAAGTGGACCTGAGCCATGTGGTTTTTCATCCAGACTTTCCCAAAACTCAGGAGTGTTTAAATCTGGCGTCCCCTTGCTGAGAACATGCAATGCTTGTTTATATGTGCACATGGGTTGATTTTGAACGTCCCATGTCAGCAGAGCGCTGCTTTAACATTCCTCAGCAGAGGGACTGTGATCATCTTAGGCTCTGAATAAGATGCACAATGCTGCCACCTCCTTGTGCCTGCCTCTTTCCAGCTGTGCTTGTCCCATGGAAGTGCCAGGGACAGTGTGGCTCACTGTGCTGTTCTCACAAAGCTGCAAATATCCAGCTGTTACATAAAAAAGCTGGTGCTTCATATATTTTCAGGAAGACAATTCCCTGCTTGTGCTAATTTCTTCAACCCTGCTCCTGTGTATCTTGTATTCAAAGGAAAGAATCAAGACCCAAGGCTATTCTGTTAGTTGCTTCAGACTCAGAGCAATGGTCTCTAATTCAATAGTTATTCTTCATCTTGGCCCTTTTATAATCCTGATTTGATTTATTGAAATCACTGCAAAAAATCTGTGGGACAGGCAAATTGCATTTCTTTATTCCCTGATTCATTTTCTTTAATTTTTTAATAGAGAAAATGAGAAGAGAACAAGCCTGGGAGTTGATCTATGGTGCATGCCACAGCCTCTTTGGATGGGCACCATGAATCAGGCACACACGCCTCAGATATAAATCACTCTGCACCACAGGGACATTGAGGCTCTTGGTACAAATGTACGTGTTGGGAAATTGTTCTGCAAATGCTTCATGTACGTGTGCAGTAGCTAATTTGCAAATCTGAAAAATTTGGCTTGTTTACATCATCTCTGAAGTAACCCAGGGTGCCTGGGCCATGTTGGGAAATGAGCTGCTCTGCCAAATGAAGCTTTTTTTTTTAAAAAAAAAAAAGGAAAATGTCTGTTGTAGCACAAAATGTCCCAACCTGATAAACTGTTTATTTACTTTTGAGTTTATTTTTAGCACTCATGAATTATTGAGACATCTTTTTCTCTCTCGGGGTGGAGCAGGGGATTCTCTGTGTGGGCAGGAGGGGCTGAGTCCTGGCACCCCTTCAGTCCCCAGCGCAGGGCATGGGGGAGCATTTCCATGTGCTGAGTGTGCACTGCAGAGATCTTTGCTCAGTCTCTAGGGGCTGTTAAGCTCAAAGAAACTGAGCTTCCAGCTGGAGCCCTAGTGACAAATCACTTAAGCTGCAATGATCTTGCTTTGATCCCTCCTACACTGTCGAACTGAATGTTTTACCAGTATTTTCACCTAAGCTTTCTGCAGAAATGTCTGTTTGTGTGGGGGTCAAATCTGCTTCCAGCCTGAAGCCCTGACTGCTAACCTTTATTTAGGTGTGACTTTTTTTTCTCCCCACCAAACGAGGCTTAAATCAAATAGTTTCATTAGAGAAAAAAAATCAGAGGAGGATGATTTTGCAAGGGTTTCCTTGCCCTGAGGTACGTGTAACTAGTGGCTCATAAATTATGGTGCCTGTGCACCAGCTGAAAGCCTGGTTTCTAACTTCTGAGGGAGCTGCTGGAGCCAAAGGCTGGGTAGACTTTCTGGGATATGAATGTATCCTTATTTGATCTGTGCACAGCTGAACATCCTATCTGTGGAAGGTTGGGGGAGGGAGCAGGGGGCAGGAGGAATTTTTTCCCATTCTGTTGCTAAGCAACTAATGACCGGTCTTTAAGGGCCATCTACGCTCACAAAGGAGACAAAGCCTTTGGCTGCCAGGCGGGGGGAACTAGAGATTGGAGATTTGATAACAGCACACTCACTCGCCCGGAGTTCTTGGAGGAGGGAGCACGGGGAAAAGGCGGCTCTGCTTTTTTGGCTGCAACTGCAGAAAAGGCTCGGTCTTGCACTAGGTTTTCTCTGCCTGCTGGGTGAGTCCTTGCTTTGGGGGGAAGGTCACGGGACTCCGATCCTCTCGTCCCCTCCGGGAGGGCATCTACCAGCCGCGCCGCCGCGGAGCGGGACCCCCCTGCCTGCCACCACCCCGCAGCCTGCCTGCCGCTGCTCGGTACCCTGCCTGCCCCAACTGCGGAGTTTCCTGCCGCCTCCTCTGCTGGCTGGCCCCGGTGAGCTGACCCGGCTGCTCCATCGCCCGGCGCTGGGCTCTCTGCTGCGCTCCTGTCCATCTGCACCCCACCCAGCTCCAGCCGTCCGCCATTACACGCGGCACAGATCCAACCTCGCGGCACAGCGCCATCTGCAGCTTCCCGGGAGTCATCGCACCTGCGCTGCTGGTCTAGGAGCCCAACAGCGCCCGTGCTGGCCGTGACTGTGACTGCACCAAACGGGAAAGTACCTGACAGCCCCAGGGACATTTGCCACCGAGTTTTTTTGGTTTTGTTTACTGTTTTTTTACCTTGTTTACTGTTTCTTTGTTACTGATTGTTTACCTCATTATAGATACTAGTAAAAACTCTTATTCCTTTTCCCATACCTTTGCCTGAGAGCCCTTAATTTTAAAGTTATAATAATTCGGAGGGAAGGGGATTCACATTCTCTGTTCTAAGGAAGGTTCCCACCTTCCTTAGCAGACACCTGTCTATCAAACGAAGACACTATCTGCAAAGAAGAATGGCATGTCATTACAAGGGGACATGCCTAGAAAAGGAGAAAAAAATTCAAGAATGCAAAGAATGAATCAGGAGTTAATTAAAGTGCTTCTGAAACATTTAAATGATTTAATGGAACAGTAGCTTCAAAATGCTTTTGTCTGACCATTTCTATCTGCTTGTTTATCTGGAAAACAAATAAAGACCTAATAGCAGTAAGAAAATGATTCTTGCATGATTGCTTGCATCGTACCTTCACGCTCAGCTAACATATCTGTGGATTCATTGTTCAGCTCTTCCCAAATCATAGGGAAGACAGAAGGTTTAAATGAATGTCTTGAGTTTAACCTCTTGTGTGATTGCGACCCAAATGGGATGTGAGTACCAAATGTGGTTTTTAAATGTAATCCAAAGCCGTATTTTGTTTTATGGGTAAGGAAGGACTAAGTTGGTGCCCCAAAGTTTCTAGATGTTGGTAAGTTCAGCCAACAAATAATATTCTCCATGCAAAAAACCCTCTTGTGTGGTCATAGATGTTTGTAAGTTGATCAGAGTTGCTCTTGACATGACTGAAAATTCAGGCCTAATGTGTCTGTATGCTGAAGTAGTGTGTAAGGTGATACTAGGAGGGAAAAAAAGGGGGTTTGAGGGAGGTTAGATTTCACTGAGATTTAAAATACATCATCAAGTGATTTTGAGTGATTTAGGCACCAAAGCTTTTGAATACTCTACATCATGCTTTAACCTTGAGTGATGCATGTAGCCTGTAGTGTTTGCATATAAAATATTGTGAGCAGTTGAAATAGTTCCCCATTTTAATGTGTAGTCATAAAGACTTACTCTGTTTGATGATGGAAGTTTAATAATATCCAAGCATGAATGACAATGCAATTATGTTTCTGCTGTATTATTTGCACCAGGGGACTCTCATAAAATTGCTATTCAGTACCTGTCATTGCAAAGAGAGAGCATGAAGCAAATTTGTGATTATAAAAAGACAATAAATATTCTGATTTCAGCAGAAATGTGGCAAATTCTGGCAGGCAGTGTGGTTTCTAGAATGGTCATGTCACAAGAGACCAGTGTCCTTTGAGTAAGTACTGCCTTTCTCTATCGATCTACTTAAATGCCTACTTGCTAAAAAATCAAAGCGGTTTGGTTCTTGCCCGTGAGTATCAGGGAATCACATACAGATGGCACTGAAATTATGAATATTCAAATTGTCGATAATGCCCCAGTGGGGATGTGTGCAATGAGCTGAACTTTAAACCAAGGGGAAATGCTGAAGATGGGGAAGAGCTGTGCTGCTTTGGAGTGAGGTGGGAAGAGGAGCGGAACCTGCATGGAGCTGTTGGTTCAGGGTTCCCTTGTGTCCTTCCCACAGAGGTGCCCCACAGCTCTCTCAGTGCAGCCACTGTTCCTGCATAACCCAGCTCTTGTTGGCGACTCCAAACTGTTAATTACGTGTCTCACACCCAGTAAAGCTCAGCTGAGCCCCGCTCACTCCCCACAGCGCTGCAGGTCCGGCCGCTGGTCCTTCGTGCTCCCCACACCACTCACCCTGCTTACACAAGAGAGCCAGCGAGCCAAGAGAAACCTCTGTGCTCCTGGCTCTAAGAACCCTTGGTGGGAGCCAGGCTTTTGCTGTATCATCCCTCCAAGGCTGGGGCTCAGGGGGCTGCTCAGTTCCCGGAGCTGAGAGGGACGCCCTCGCCCCAAATCCTGCATTGGCAGTGTCGGGAACGTGCTCCGAGCAGGATCTGTCATTTGGGACCATGGTGGAGGGGGCTGTGGTGTGTGAAAGGGGAGCTTTGAGGGGTTTGGATGTGCATGGGGTACCAGCTCACCAGCCTGGGGCTGGTCTGTGTGGGTTTGGCTGGTTTGTAGCTCCAGGTTTTCCATCATGCTCCAAGTCACCCTTAACAAGTGTTTGTTTATTGCTGTAGGCCACTTCCCGACCAGCAAAGCATAACACACAACATCTGAACAAAGGCAGTAATGTGGGCTAATTGATTCCTGATTCAGGGAAACAAAAGATAAATTCCTAAGTAAACGAAATTTCCCTAAAGCTAAATAAATAACACTTCCCATCTACTTTCTCCCCTCTTGTGCTCCTCCCTGCGTACAATGAAATGGCCACTCATGAAACACACAGCTCAATTAAAAACGTGATGGGCTCAGCTGGGGTTTGGAGGAGCACCAAGAGATGATCTCCAGGTGTGCTGAGGAGGATTTTGCTGGACACTGCGGCAGCACAATCTCTGAATGGGAATGCTCCAGTGGCACAGGCCAGCTTGGCCACTCTCCTTTGGAAGATGGTGCTCTGCTCGTCCAGGTTTTGAGCTGAGGCATTCGTGTGTTCCCAGAGGTGCCCTCAGTTCCTGGGACTCAGGTCTCCCTGGTTTCTCAAAGGCTTCTGCTCTCAGTGATTGGAGAGGCTTCTTCAGTGGATAATTCAGACTATATAAATCACTCTAATAAATCCTGTATTGACTTTCCTGTCAGAAGGGCTTATGGATAGCTGTTTCCTTAGCTGCCTCAGTGGACATCTTCCCTTCTTCAGGATCAGTCTTTGCTGTTGTAGGAGCCCAGGACAGGGGATGCAATCAATTACAGACATTATACACTCTGTGCTGTGTGTCAGACGTCTGTGCCTACAGTGTCCACCCTCTGTAAAGTAATGCCTATGAGTCTAAACCCTTTTCCAGCAGCAGCTGGCACCAGGGCTGCCCAGGGAAGGATTTTGTCTGCCTGGCACTAGCCATGGGGTAGAAAAACGGCTGGACACATTCTGCTCCAAGTCTTCAGTGTGGGGTCAAGTACACAACTCTTCCCTCTGCTGTGCTCCACAGTTCCCCCGAACTCTGTGCTTGAGTATGGATTTGTATCCCCAAAGCGTTTCTCTAGGTCTCTGAGAGAGTCCCCCTGGGTAATCTTTATTGGTGACTGTAAACTGGCTGTGAAAAGCTGGGGCTCCTGGGCTCCTTCCATTTCATTCCCTGTGGGGCACATCCTGAAGGTTTTTCTTCCAGTTTCAGTAAGTCCCATAACTGGGATTTCTCTTTCCCACATTTGCTAATATCACTGTTGCTGGAGGGTATTCATGAGCTGAACACAAGAAATTGGTGTTTGTCCAGGGATGGCTGGGTGATATTATATGGGCTGTTTCATACTGAGGCTCAGAAAAGATAATCTGTTTTTTAAAACTTGGGTTCAGTGGGAATATCACCTGTCAGCATCTGGCACTGTAAATTGCCATGTCAGTTTGTTGGCAGAAACTACGAATGGGACTAAAAGTGCCCCTGATTTACACCACTCAAAGCTGATACTGTTTTTTGTTAGCGTCACAGGGTACACAGGAACAGCTAAAAAACCATTCTGGAAAAAAATTTTAAGTTAGACATTTTCTTCCTACTCATGGGAGTTGAAAACTCAAACTTACTGTAAACAGCCTTGGAAAACATTTTATGTTTCCAGAGTTCTGAATCCAAACATTTACATGAGGCAGTGACACAGTTTGAGAGTAACACACTTTTTAAATTTTTGTTGGTATATTTCTTGTAGTAGGTGTACAAGTTTTGTAAATACTCTTCTTGCTTTTTGGGATAAACATCTCTCTTCTCAGAGCAGATTTCGGTCAGAGGTGGGGAAAGGGAAATGTGTACTTCCTTAAATAAATACCTATATGTGGTTTTAGTATGCCTGGGTATTTTATTTTTTCAAGCAGAAGCTTTCCTTTTTTTTTTTCTTTCTTTTTTTTTTTTTTTTAAAAAATTTAATAGCCATCGTTTAGAGCTATGGAAAAATGTACAAGGTTGTTTTGGCTGGATGGAACAAAGCAGTGGGTTAAATTTTAGCACATTGAGTAGCACAGAGATCTCTCTCCTGTGAAAGACAGGATTGTATTATGTAACAGCCCTGCTGCCAAATACTTGTGCTGGCAGTGGTCAGCCCTCTATGCACCATTGACATCAAAACCCAATGAGGTCTGATCCAGAGGAGGGATTTGAAAGGACGTCTTGTTTTCCTTCAATCTTTACAAACTGAACTTGTTTAAGAAGAGGGGGAAAAAAAAGATACAGAGTCTTGTTTGATAAATGAGGAAAAGCAGTGTTTTTTCTCCAGCGTTTTGGATGTTTATTGGTTTAACAGCTATTGCTCAGAACAAGTCGTTTCTATTTACGTTGTTTATCATATCAGCTAACCTGGGGTGATGGATCGAGGGGCTGGAGCCTGGGCCTGCATGTGTTTGCTCCACAGGGGCTCTCTGACAGCTCACCTTCATATCTAATGTTTACACACAGTCATCTTGAGCATTCAGCAAACACAAGGCTGAACAAGTGTCCCGCCCCCTCTAATGTGCGTGCAAATAAAATACATCAGCAAGTGAGTGGGGACGAGAAACGGCAGCACAAACGGCATGAGGGGTGCTGAGCTCCCTGAAAGCTGCCCTAGTGCTGGAAGCAGTACACTGACACTGTGCCAGAAGGAATAATCTTGTGCCAAAAAGCAATTCTTGCTAGCTTACCTAAAAATGTAAGGGGCATGCTCCTGGGTGAGAGCACAGGTTTGTCTAGAGTGACATTCTCTCTGACAGTGACTGGTGACAAAGGCTGGAAGGAAGGGATCAGGGAACAGGGCATGTGTTCAGTGGTCTATCCCCTGACAGAACACTGACTGGCAGGTTAGCCCCATTCTGAATTGGAGATTTTAATAGACTGGGACCCTGTGAAAGTGTTTAATCCCATTTTGAGCTCCTGTGGTCACAAGCTCCACAGCTTGCGTTGTGTGGAAAACTTCCTCCTCTGGTTTGTCTCAAGCTTGCTCTCAGCTCTCTGTGGCTCAGGCTGCTGTCCCCTGAATGCTGTGCACAGGAGCATGGGGACCCTCTGACCCACACCTGTGTGAGCAGTGAGGTTCTGGCACCTCCTTCCCATGGTTTCATGGCAGTGCACTCACAGCTGGCTTTGGCATAATGCAAAGAGGGGCCAGCTGATGAGCTTGCATCATCATTTTCGTGTTTTAGGGTGGCAGAATTGCTTTAATGTAAGGATTTAAATCAAGAACAAGATGGGTTTACAGGTGTTCATTAGAAGCAGCTTCCCAGGAGGTGCAGTATAGTTTGTGCACCCGTGGAAAAAGGCATACTAAGTTTCTCATTTAAAATAAGTAGCTGAGTTGCTGGCACTAGCAAAATATAGGCAGGAATTACCATGTGGGTAACATATTGATTATTTTACGCAAGTACAGTGCTTGCCTCAGGAACAGATGTCAGAACACATCCACTTACCTTAGCCTCACCCAGCAAGTTCAATATCCTCTTGTTCATTTGCCATCAGGGAAGGTGGTGTAACCAGGGGTTAAATACCCCAAATGAAGTCACTGAACAAATCAGTGGCAGAGCTGGGATTACAGTCCAGGAGCAATGTCTTTCAGTTATGTGTTTAGTCTCATGCCTGGATTTCTCTGGAAAAGTATTTCTGGTCACAATATTTATTAAAGGTGTTATCTCAAATGAAGTTTGACAGTTTTGCTTGTATTTCTGCTTTCATCTTGAAAGTTTCAGGGCTCTCTTGTCTGCTCAACAAGTCCTGTCAAAGCTGTTTAAGAGAAAACTACAGAGCCTAGGATTATTGGTAATTTTTTTTGCTCATTGCTTTAGCTGCTGGCAATGCTCTTTGATGATGGTCACGTGTGTAGGAACAGAAACGTGCTGATAAAGTGCAACTTTAGTGTCTGTGGGTTTTACTAACCTTACAGGAGTGGAATATGAATGGTAAACATCATTGCCATGTGATGGACTGCTTTTTGTGTTCTCACCATCCCTTTCCCTCCCTTAGAAGAGGTCCCAGTCTGCCAGGATCCTGGAAGCTGATTACTTATAAGGTAGCTTGTTAGTGGGATAAGGTTGTTTTCCCCTCTCTTTTTCTCTCTCTCTCTATTTTCCTTCCAAAGGCCTAGCATGTTTCAGATCAATGTTGTGCCAATGAAAACATATCTGCATTTAAATGTGGCATATGGTAAATGCAGTCTGATGTCACAACACTGGAGATTTCTCCTGTTAGGGAGGAGTAATTCTGCTTTTCTGGTCTAACACTGAAATGTACAGAGATGTCAGGACCTACGCTCAGAAAGCATCAAGTAAGAGTTTGACACCTTGACCTGATTTTGATTTTTTGAAATGCTCAATTCATGTGGCTTTCAGGGAACTCTAAATCTCAGCGTCTGTGAAGGCAATGTAAATTAATGGAAAACTCTGCAGACACCACCTGGGAGGAAGGACTCTAATGATAGGCCATAGAGCAGAGACTAATGGGGCTGAGAAAGTACAGAGCCCCTTCAAAAAGGGTGTGAAATTATACCTATTTTGCTATCACATCCATATCTACTTAGCTATTCCAGCCAAGATGGGTATAAACAGAGGGATTAGCAGGTTATGCTTGTATATCATAAAAAGAGTGAGTGTACCCTTATTTTGACAGCCCCTGCATTTGTAGGAATGGGTAGTTTTGACAGATATGACTGAAAACTGAGCCAAATTTATTTATCTGAAGATCAAATCTGAAAGTTTTCTTGTCCGTTGAGAAAGCTGGTTGGGGACACAGTTCTTAAACTCATCCTCATTTTCAGGCTGCATTCACAGCTGAAGATCTCAGATAGGGAGACTGTCCAACCTTCATGCCCTGTCTGTGGCTGTCTTAGGTTTGTGTGTGGGTTTAGTTCAGTCTCAGGGAATCCACACTTGGATTGTGAGATTTTTGATAATAAACATCATGGAACGGAATGATTTTTTTGTTCAATATTGTGACAGTAGAAACTGCTTAGAGATGGACTTAGAAAAAAGAGTTGCCTAAAAGCCTGTTTTAGCACCCCAGTTTGGTCTGGCTCCACTGGTTGTGGAGGAGTTGTATTCACGTCAAAATACAGTGACAGGAGGATGAATCATGTTCTCGAATTTTTAATGCAGAAAATAAAATCACAATTTAAGCTGGACTGATTTATAGTATGAACCTATTCCATCGGGGAAACTTGAAGAAATAAGGGTGTCCTCTTTCTAACAGCACATGGGCCAAAACCAGAGAGCAGGGTGTTCAAATTGTTTTTCAGAAACCTGGCATGATACCTAATTTTTGGTGCGGCTTGACATCTAGGCTCTACTAATTGGTGATATTAATGTACAGTAACACAGAGAAATGGTTGGCTTTTGCTTGGTAATTAATCCAAAAACGTTGACGTCTGTAAAACCTTTACAAGATGGTGTTCAATAGAGGCATTGCAGTAGGACAAAAGAGAGGATATTTGCATAACACCTTAAATGCACTCAGACTTTTCTCAAATGCATACATTGATGTGGCTACCATGGGCTTGGGAAAGTGGTGGAAAAGCACCAGACTTGGCACAGCCCAGAATACAGGTTTGGCTTCCAGGATCTGCAAGTCAGCTTTAGACAGTGCCCAAGCTGCAAGCCAGGCAATGTGCCTGGGCCCCAATATTTTGTTCTGCCCTCCTTCTGGGAACATGGCACGTCCAAGAGGCCAAGGCAAACACGGTGTTTGCTTTTGCAGGGTTATGTTTGGCTGACATTTCCTGAAGGAAAGAGTTCAGGAAAAGAAATCCTAATTTTTATTGGGCATCATAATAAGAATAATAGCAGCTCATTAAACAGCGCAGTTGCATTTACCTTATTTCTGAGAGGCAAGTGGGAGAAAGAGGCAGTGTGCATTATAGTGGGGAGCAGAGATTAATTCCTCATGGATCTAGTAGAAAGAAACAGTTTACACAAAATTGTTTTGGGAATTAGATTTACTTTTGTGTCCAAAAGCCTGGCTAGGTACCCCAGATGTTGTATATTTTTTACAGGAAAAAACAACCTTCTGTTATTGGTTCTGGTCTTAGGCCATTTGAAATGGCCACTTCTTAGCATCTGGCTTACACAGGGAGCCAAATGCGAGCAGGATCCTTTCCAGTACCCAGGGAAGTCAATAGAAGGACATAATTTGTTTTTGATTTGAACCTGAGACAAATCAAATGAGGGGGTGCATTTTGTGACACTGCGGCATCTCAATTTCATGGTGATTTGTTTATTGCAAATACTGCAGAACAAAAATAAAAAATAACTGGAGGCAAATTCTGTGATCGCTGTAAATTCATCTATTTCAACCACAAGGATGCAACAAAACATCTGGAAAGAACCAAGTGTTCCACAAGCAAGAACTGCCTACCAAAATCAGCGATGCAGTATGAGTCAGCCTCCATATTATCAGTTGAATTCTCAAGATCAATTTAGTGGCTGGAACTATCTGCTCCTTCTCCTGGATGTGCTCTCTGCATGTGCT
The DNA here is from genome assembly GCA_036630365.1 of Acanthiza pusilla. NCBI lineage: Eukaryota > Metazoa > Chordata > Aves > Passeriformes > Acanthizidae > Acanthiza > Acanthiza pusilla. Next base: position 10,364,744 of record JAXCHO010000001.1, read on the forward strand.
TTTGCAGTGCCATCTTTGTCATTTAGAAGACAGTTTTAACTCAAAAGTATTACCTCTCAGCTTTTTGTGCTCACTGTATTAGGAACCCTGGGTGTGAAACAAAAAATAATAAAAAGAAAACTGGAGTTCTTTTTATAATTAAGGACTATTGTGGGATAATTATTGCTATGGTGGCTCTAGAAGGTTTGCCCAGAAAAGGGATCAGGAACTAAATCCTGTAAAAGGTGCAAACAACACCTTTGCCTTGTGTAATTGTCGTTGTAGCTATTTAAATCTGGTAGTAACAGCTCCCTAAGGGACAAAAATTAAGTATTTATGATTTCCTGTGGGCTGACATAGGCAATTCTGCACAGCACAGTGGCTCTCATGAATTTCACTGTTGTACATGAGCCCATCCAACACCTACCTGCCTGTAAGCACTGCAGAGCTGCCCTTTGCTGTAGGGAAACCAAAGGTAAAATCTTAATATTTAGCAAATGTATAAATAGGCAGGATAGTAAAACTGCATTCTGGCACTGTGTGTTCTGAAAGGAATCAGAAATTGATTAGGAAAGCTCTTTCTTTAATTATTATTCAGGGAATCTGCCTTTAACTGTACTATGCATTTATTCTTGGAAGGTTTGCCCTCTTAGGATGTTCCACGTTAGATGCACTGAAATTAAGTCACACTCCCCTCAGCCATACATTGTGATTTACAAATGAAATTTTAATGTATTTATAATTGGGGGAGGGGGAGCCCAAACCCAGCTGAGACAAATTGTTCAAATCATGATACAACAAAAGATAAACTTTTATTGGTTTATGGGTTTGCTTCCCCCTTGTCACTTGGCTGCTTCTCCGGGTCATAATCAGTACCTTTTAACACCAGAATGAAGCAGATTTGCTCCATATGTTTCACACTGAATATTGCTCCACTATCTGCTCTAGCTGTGCCCATAGCCCAGTGACTCCCATGTCAGTGCTGCAAGAGCCAGTAAATTGCAAGCTCTTGGCAACAGCAGCAACTATTCCCCCTGAAAATATTGCATTATAGTCCCTGGCAGAAGAGAACATCTAATGGAGTACAGATGATGTGAATTAATCTTTGAATAAGCATTTAATTTGTTGGCCAAGATCTGATTGCCCTTTTTTTTTTTTTTTTTGTAGTATCCTCATAATGAACATAAAAAGATTACAAGATTTGTGAATATAGTCAGTCCTCTGGAAGCTCTGGCAGCTGGCTAAGCTTTGGCTTCATTTTTTTCCCCCTTAGTAATTAAAAACACTTCTACAAAATCAGAACCCAACCATCATTAAGGACACTTCCAGAGCAAGTTGTAAGATTTAGCACTAAATCACCTCAGTCCCTTCTTGCCAGAGATGCTAAAGAAAAGTATCCTACCGAGAATTTGTTTGAAAAATGTATTTCTTGCACAGGTCATTAGAATTGAACAGGTTGGCTTGTCTACAACCATATGAATTAAAAGTATTGCTATAGCTGAGATACAGGACACTTAAATTAATCCTTCGTCTTGGGTAAACCCTGCTTTCATTGGGCTCAACACAGAGCACACTGCTGTGGCCTAGAATCAGTCGCACCCCCAAACCATTTCCAGAACGATGTGCAGGATAGCGAGAATAGATGCTGGTAATTACATAAAGCTTTGGTTAAAAATACTTGGAACATATTTGAGTATTCACAAACTCATTCGCAGAGGAGAAGAGGAAGATGCTGTGGCTTTCTGCACAATGGGAAGGTCTTGCACCAGCTGTGCATTTGTGTCATGATGAAGAGTATTTGGGAACAGAGGGAGCAATGAAAGAGAGGGGAGTAGAAAATCCAAAAGGATTATTTTGGACTGGATCCCAGAACCAATGGGATACAGGTGAGACATTGCAGGCAAGGCTTTTCGGTGAAATCTGGGCTGTGGGTGCTGGCCTGGACACCACTAGTGCTGTATCAGACTCCATCCTGTTATTTGTGGGATCTCATATTCCTGATGCAGCTGAATCCACAGGGCTCTGGTCGGGGTGGGACTGGCCCTCGTGTCACCCTTCCATGTAGGGTGAGGAGGTGGAAAATGACACACTGCACCTGGTGGGGTCAGCGCCGTGGGCAACTGGGGAGGCTCCATGGAAGAAGTGGAGTTTGCTGCTCCCCATGGCCACAAGTGATCGAGGCCTGAAGGAATGGGGATGAAATCCAGATCTTGGCATTTAAAAAAGGAGGTGGTGACAGGAAGATTTGCAGGCAACAGATGTGGAAGGAGAAGGAGAGTTCAGGGACAAGGAGGATGGTGCAGTTGGTTCAGGTGCAAAAAGAAGGTGGCTGGAGACAGAGCGGTGGGAGCTGGGCTAGTTTTGAAAGTGTAACCTCAAATGTCTGTGGATTTTTATTTTTTTTTTCATTGTTAGTGCACATGGCAGGTTGGCAGAGTTCAGAGCTATGTTTACAGCCAGAGGGCCCTTGGTTGCAGAGGAAGTTTCTCTTCTTGAGCACATGTCTGCAGGACTTGTTTTAAGAGGTGAAAAAATATGGCCTTGGGCTAAAGCCAACGAGTGGAGCAAAGATAGCTGGGGTTTATATCTGACTCCAACGCAAGTGTAAAGTTTGCAGGAGTCATTTAATCTTCTGTTTCCCTTAATGTAAAATAGAATGTCTAAAAGGATATTTTAAGGCTTAATTCTTTAGTAAAGCACTTCTAAGGTAAAAGCTGCTGGTGAGAGATGAAAAGCTTGGAAAGCAGAGCTAACACATCCAGGAGTCTTTGACTTTTAACTCTACCCCAAAGGACATCCACATTTTGACATCTGTCCTCCTGTTTTACAATGTTTGTCCAAGTGTGTTTGCTGTTTTCCTTGACGTGTCAAGGTCAGATAACTTCTCTTCAGATCCAGAAACGTCAGACTGAGTTTGACAGCAAACTGCAGCAGGGCCCAGCCATGGACATCAGTTGCCTTCTTGCAGGTCTCCCCACTTTGTAGCGCAGTGTTCAGCGTGACAAAATTAGGTCTGGGGTTGGGGCAGTTTAGCTGACAATTAACTGAAAACATTGAGGAAAAGGAAAACTGAGCAGCTCTTTTACAGCAGCTAACAGTGGCAATTTACCTCTTTCCCCTGTCAATCTCTTAGGTCAGAGAAATTCCCAGACCATGCATGATTTTCAGGGATGCTGAGAACTTCTGTTTCCTTTTCCTTCCAATGGAGAATCAAGCCATTAATTTGTTTGCTGATAGATTGATTTCTAGCAAGAAACTACAAGGATAAGAAATGGCACCATGACTTTCACAGATTGCCATGATGCAGGAAAATCTTAAACCTTTTGAAGACCTCTTTTTCTGTCAAAATTAGCATTTTTTGTGCTCAGCAGAGCACAATCCAGTTTGTATTATGCACTTTGCTCTGTGTACCTTGTGCCTCTCAGACGCCTGTCCTCTCCCAAATATGAAAATAGGTTCAAATACCAACCAGACACTGTTGTGTGTCAGAAGTGGTCAGTGTCCTGCTGGGTAGATAACCTCACTAGATCAGAGAAGCAACCTGAGCCAGAAGGAAGCACTTTCGTTCCTGTTGTATAAATGGGAGAGAAAGGCCCAAAAGCTGTGTGACTTTCTGGGGACTGTGCTGGATGTGTGTGGCAGAGCTGCACCATAACCCAGACCACTGGGACCCAGCATTTTAGCTCAGCCACTGAACCATACTTGTTCTCTCCTGAGGCCTCAGCTGATACTTTTGAATCTTTGCTCAAGCAGATTGATTAAATTCCAGCTATCAGGATCAATTTGGCTATTAGTGGAGCTGCTAAATGTTTCTCTGGGATTTCTCTCCCCTCTCCACCCCCCTGGATTTGCTGCATGCAGTTATGTATCCCTTAAGTTTTCCTTGAAAACCCGGATTCATTCAGTTCCATGAATGCACGATTCACAGTGGAGCTGACACATTTCATTAAGCTCAGCACATTGCGTAGAAGTTTGGCAAAGGGTCCCTGGGCTTTATTCAACCCAGACACACTGTGTGACCAGCTGTCACAGACTGGTTGTAAAATTAGAATAAAACCATAAAGCACAGTCGAGGGAAGGGAATGGGGACAGCACTTTGAGCTGTGACAAAAGACTCACAGAGCACATCAGACACAGGCACACACAAAAGCGTTGTGCAGAGCTCAGCTGGTTTCATTTTCCACGCTCAAACATTATGCCGTGAGTAGGTGCCACGGTGTAAAGGATTCACCTTGTTCCAGCTCCAGCACGGAGCTCTGCTTTCAGCTCAGCTGCCCAGAGCACATACCGTCTCCAGTGCACAGTGTTCCTTTTAACCAGGCTGCAGGGCTGAAAACAAGCACTAAAAACTTGCTGTGCTACACGAGGGAACAGCACAACAATGGAGAGCTGTGCAGCACTTTTCCCACAAAGGAACTAAAATGTGTTTGTACTTCTCAGATCTGTGTGGCATAGACACACACACTGTCCCTCCTTTGCAGAGCTCTTTCCCCCCCATTCCATGTGGGTTTCCTCACCGCAAATGCACCTGGGGATGGTTTATTTTGCAGCTCCTGTGGCCTCAGAGCTATCGGGTGGCCCAGCCCCAAGCAAAACTATGACCCCTTGTCTTGTCTCCACGTAGGAATCGAAGCTGGGTGGCTGCTACAGTGGATTTAATGCATGGGATGCTGTGTCAGGAGAGGGGGATCTGTACTGTTCCAGGTGTCTTTTGGGGGGAACATCAGGCAGGAATCAGCTGGTGCATGGGACTTGTTATATCTGATTAAATGGCTAAAGAATCGTTACAGGGTTGAATTCTTGACTCTCTGTTGCATTTGGGAGCTCACTTGGAGGCACTGAGGGATTGATTCGTTGAGTACCTGTATTTTCTCTTGATGTCAGAGAGAGATCCTGATTGTCTGAAAGAGCAATTCCCAGTTGGTGGATATGAAGAAACTGTGGCCTGAGTTGGCCACAAAGAGCAAGTGAGTAACAGACCTGGGCCAAAAATTTCTATTTCCTGGCTTTCACTGTTTCAGTTTATCTACCAGGTGTGATTTTTATTGTCGCTGTTAGGTAATTGGATGATGTATAAGTAGGTTATAACTTTGGTAGAGAAATAACTGGAGACCTCAAGGCCCTGATAGATGACTGCTCTAGATGCTAACAAAATTAGTTAATCAACAGTGATGAAATTATATCATCATCCAGTAAGTGAAGCATGCAAACAGCACGACTGGAGCCTGTTTAATGCCTGCTGTTTACCTTGATTCCTGCCAACTTATAAAATGGGTTAAGCTATTTCCATTCCAGCATCATGTTCTCTATGTGGGAGAATTCTTGTCTAATGAAATGTTTTCAACTGAAAAATTATATTTTGAGGCTCCTTAATCTCTTTGTGATAAGGAGGTGCAGTTCTATGCTCATGTTGAATTCTGACCCCTCTGGAACAGAGAGGGTGACACAGTATACAATATGGAAATTAAATGAGCGTTAAGTTCTTATTTTCTTACATTCCTATGTGCTTCGTGGCCGGACAGGTTCTGCTCTGGGATGGATGAATGGATGGGTTTGGGCCTGGAAAAGGCCAGGCAGCTCTATTTCAGCAGGTACCCTGCATTTTTCTCTTCACAGGTGCAGTAAGATGCTTTGGATCTAATTTACAGCAGAATTCATTAGGTTAATCCTGCATGGTCCACTGTATGGGAACAGATGTGGCTTTTTGCAGTACACAGACAGAGATTCCACTTCCACCATTATTTTATTAATAAATGTATTAAAACATCCCAACAAACCAAACAAAACACCTCTGATATTGGGAAGCAGTAGGCTAGTACCTGCATCCAAAGTGAGCATCTTGAATGTGGGCATGAGGCTGATATTATGAGGAAAGCTAAATTGTGGTCCTGGGGTTTAAATTGCCTTATTCATAAGGAGGTGGCAATGTTCAGCATCTCTGGGATTTAACCCAGGAAGGGATATCTGGTATTTCTCATAATTTCTGCCATGCTTCTATAAATCCTCAATGTAAGATTTTTGTTTTTATAAAAAATTTTTTTCATGGCTTTTATAAGACTAAATGTCAGGTACAGACACATTGACGCACACAGAGACACTTTTCCCTAAGGAGATCTGGAATCTCACGGCCTTTTCTTTTTTCCCTTTTTATATTTTTTTCTTTTTCCTTTTATTTTTTCCTCCCTTATTCCAGCCGTGGATCTGAGGAACAAGGCTGTTTGTCAGGCAGCGTTTTTGTCTAAAGCAGAATGTGCCTGGCCTGCCCAATGAAAGGCTTTCAGATGGGCTGCCCAGGGGATCTCACAGCCAACTCACCCTCACTGCAAGAGTGACAGAGTGGCTCTGCCGTAGCTGGCCTGGCACGATGGAGACACAGGAGTGCAGCCTTCGGAGGGAGTGAAGCCAGCTGGAGCGTCCTCTTGACTGAGCAAATCCTAAAGGGAGCCCTTATTCTGCTGGGAAGAAGTTGTGGGACTGGCTCTGCTCCCAGCCTCTGGCAGGAGGGACGTGTCGGTGGCAGGGGAGGGCTCTGTCCCTAAGCCCTTGTGGTGTGGCTTTGCTCCATGTCCAGGACAGAGCTCTCCTGCCCTGGTAGGGGACTGGGGGAGACACTCTTGAAGGGAGAGTGATCCTAAAATTGTAACATGAGCTCAACCAGACCCCAAATCTGAGGAGAATGGATATAACTTCATGTTGCTTTTCTCCTTTGCTTGTTCTTCGCTCCCTCAGCATTTCCAGAAAAGCTCTCAGGCTTTGTGTCTTACTGTCCATTTGCTGCTCTTTATCTTTCCTGACAGGTGTTTGCATGGATTCTGATATGATCAAGTGCTTAGTGTCATTCCCAGTCCTGTTATTAGGCATTCTGGAGTGCATAAAACTGCCTGCCTGGTGTGTGCAGTACTGCATTGCCTGGAGATTCAGATGGGGCTTTTTGCATCTTCTGAAGCATCTTCCCCAGGCAGGTAATGCATGCACTTTTCCCTTTAAACAAATAATACCCCTAGGAAAAAAAAGGAAAATGCTAATGCTGCTGTTCCCTTGGGGTTTTATATCCTGAAGGGCCCCTCACCAAACAGACTACTGCCAGGCTGGGCAGGAGGGTTGGACCTACAGAAATGTGATGGCTTAGGCCTTTTAAATGCAAATCCATGTTTCTGGGATCTCGTTTAACAGAAAGAGCTTGTGTGAAAGAACCATCTTTAAGTACATGCCGTTTTAAAAAACTCTTCACTTGAAGAATAGTTTCGCTTTGGCAATTTCCTGTTCATATGACAATTAATATATTTTTCGTGGGAATGGCTATTTTCTTCGAGCTGGAAAAAAAGAAGTCATCATACTTCTGTCAATCAGAGATTCCACAGATTCGGTCTTGTGTATGTAAATTTGCTGATTTCTCAGAGACTTTAGCAAAAGACTACTCTCTGAAGTGAGAATTATCACTAGCATTAAAGAATACTTGAGATGAAATTCTGCTCTCAGTAAATTCAAGGCTTGAATATAGAGAATGACAGACAGCACTTGACTTACCAGTTGCTGTCTAAATAATCCACTGGATGAAATTCACAGGCACAAAATCATTCGCACAGGCCTGCCCTGGGAGTGAGGTACCCCCGGGTGAGCAAATTGTCCCAAGGCAAGAGCACAGATCCAGGCAGGGCAGATGCATGGGAAACCATGAACTGCACCTTCATTCAGCTTTCTCTTCCTATACCTCAGTCTTTCCATTCGTGATCTGGGCACAAGTAGCTCTGCACTTCTTAAAACTGTTGTGGAACTTCATGGATGAGAAGTTATGGAGTGATTTGAGGTCCTGTCCTGTGGGGTGGCATATTATCAGGATCGGAACCACACCAGATATTGAGCTCATGCATGGGCCCTGGGGACCATGGCTTGACTCAGATGCTGTAGGTAAATTTAAATCTGTGCCACAGTTGCTACGTCTGCAGAGAATGGCTGTTTTCCTTTTAATCTGCTGTTCTTCAATGGGTTTCCAGCCTTTGCTAGCCCGTCTTTGTGAAATGAATTTTCACCATTCAAAAGCAGCAGTGTTTTATTTTTGTTTTAGCTGTGCTTGGGAATGCAGAGCAATTCAATCAAGAGGAAAATACACCATGAAAAGCTCTGAAAGCCCTGAGGTCAAGGATCTGAAGTTACCCACAATATTAATGACAAACCAGTGGCTGCACCATGGCAACGGACAGAAGAATACGTGGCGTGGAAACCATAAGTAGTTTGGGGCTTTGAAAGAGCACAAACGGGAGAAAAATGGAAATTACATCATGTTCTCTCTGTTCTGTGCTAGGACAGCCATGTACAGTCTAATCCCCAGTGCTGGTGAGTCCAAGAGTTTCAAGAGGGCCCCATCAGAGAAAGAGAAAGGAGTTGGAGCTAGAATCACACTGGTGAAAAGTTTTACTGAAAGGCTTGGATGGAAGCAAGCTAGATGAAGTTTCTTGGAAAAAAATGATGCTGATGCTATGGGATCTCCATTCTTGGGTTCTCCTCTGGGATTCCCTGCTCTGTGTCAAGTGAGTCACTGAAAAATCAAACATTGGTGCTGGAGTTGATTAGAAATATGAACCTCAGCTCCTTTGCCAGAGCTGGGAATTAGTGGCAATAGGTTGTGCTGTTGACTTCAGAGGGTGTTGTTTCCTGATTAAGAACTGAAGGAATTGTCTCCAAAAACTCCTCTAGATAGAATAGCTTGTTATTATTTATTTTTACTAAAAGATTATGTTTCTGTGACCATCCCTGCTGGCTTGTGGTACATGAGATAATAAAGATCTGAAGATATGGAGGGCTTAACTGTCCACCTCTGGTGTCTCATGGCAGTGCTGTTGAGCAGGGATGGGGGAGTGGGACGGGGCAGAGAATTGAAAAAGTGAGAAAACTCATGAGCTGAAATTAAGGTGATTTAATGAGTAACCCAAAAGCTGTGCACATAAGCAAAACAAGGCATTTGTTCACCACTTCCTGTTGATCCATCCTCAGGAAAGCAGGGCTCCATTATGGCTGTGATGGTCACTGGGGGAGACAAGCACCATCACTCCAAATGTCCCCTCTTCCTTTTACTTCCCCGAGATTTGTGCATTGAGCACGATGCTGTGTGGTGTGGAATATCCCTTGGGTCAGCTGGGGTCAGCAATCCCAGCTGCCCCTCCCAAATTCCTGTGCACCCCCAGCTGACTTGCTGGTGGGGTGAGGTGAGAGAAAGAAAAGGACTTGACTCGTGTGCAAATGCTGCTCAGCATTAATGAAAACATCTCTGTGTTATCCACAGTTTTCAGCACAAATCCAAGACACAGCCCCAGACCAGCTACTGTGAAGAACCCTATCCCAGCCAAAACCAGCACACAGCGGTAGAACTGAGCTCTACAAATCTGTGATGACCCCCATGACCATACTGAGCTACCTCAGCCTCGGTTAAGTGTGGGTTTTTGCTGAAGTGCTGCACCTGCTGAAGCTCTGCCCAACACGTTAATATCGTGGCTTGGAATCCATGCTAGCAGCTGCAGCTCTGCATCTTATTTTGCACAAGTGCCTTTTTTCCCTCTTTTCTTCAGCTGTATGAGCACTTCATCCATAGAACCATCCACAGAGCTTTCTGTACATGTGGGGTTTTTCTTTTTTTAAGTCAAGCTCTTACTTTTCAGAACACCAGCGGTATAGGTGTGGCTCAAAACCGGGTCATGGTAAACTGCATTACTGAGCAGCCCACAGTTCCTAAACATCTGTTGCTGCAGAATTTGTTGCGATGGGATGACCTAATTCTCTTTGTGTGAACAGGGAGTGCACTTGGGCAGGGAGAGGGCTGAGATTCGAGGAGAGTCCTGTGCAGGAATCTGTCCATTCAGTCAAGTTGGCAAGATTGCAGCAACTCAACTGCAGCAACTGAATGAGAAGAGATGTACATAATGCAGCATGACTTCCTGGAAGAGCATTAGACATCTTTGAGGGAGTGGGCAAGGGAAGGAAAACCATTTAAAATCAGAAAAAGAAGATTTTTAAAATAAAAAACAAACTTCCCTGGATAAAGGCAAGAACTGGAGAAGCAGCGAGCTTGTTGCAGTGAATGCTGCAAAGGATCGCTTAGTGCCTAAAATACACTCATAAGGCCCTTATAATGGTATGAATGGCAGTAGCTCAGGAGGTGTTAAATTTGAGACAGGAGGGCTGTGCAGCTTCTGGGCACCCTGGTGAACAGTTTCCTTTGAAACACTCTGATACTTGGGAAAAACTGGGATTAAATGACAGAAGGGGACAGAAAGTTCAGCTGCTGGGACATGGGGCTGAGAAATGTGACTGTGTTTTCTTCAGTTGGTTGGCATTTCTTGAGTACCTTTTAATTTCTTGTTCAGTGTTTTGTTCAGTGGCCATTAGCTGACCTTGAGTGTTTTACTTCTGAACATGAATTGCTTCTTTCCATGCTTTCTAATGCTTGTGGTGCTGTAGCCCCACAACAAAGAGAAATGAGCTGAAACTGCCTAGTCATGAGTACTCTTATTTCCTGAGGGCATTCTACTTTCCAAAATAATCCTAATTATACCAATTTACTTATATTTTAACTGTCTTCTTTGCACGGATCCTGTCTTCCTCACGCTTGTTTAAATGCCTAAGGTGGTGGCGATTAGAAAGGAATGGTGGTGAAGAGGGAGTGGAGGAGTGATGGTGAAAAGTGTGTGTGTGTGCAGTCAGGGTGATCCAGACTTCAGTTTCCGTGGCATTGTTTTGCTGCCCTGTGTCTCCAGAGCAGGGCCATGCTCTGGATTCCTGCTCTGGATTCCTCCATGACTGGTCAGAACGGCTGGTGGTCCATGGAAGATCTGCAGGAATTCAGCATCTGCCTCCGAGAGAATGAGCAGGACAAGACTGATGGCTGGAAATGTTGTTTGTGCTGTCTATTGGTGGAGGAACCCGTGTGGGTTTTGGACTTCCATTGCTTCCAAAAATTTTTAGCAAAAGGATCTTCTAGGAGGGAGAAAAGTAGAAAAAGTGGGTGCCCCTTCTTAAGTGACTCTCTAGAAAGTTGTAACAGGCAAAGTGGGAGGAGTTTTTGTAACACCCTTGTTCTCTTTTGCTCTTGCTTCCTCTGAGGTCTGTTTCGCTGGTCAAATCAGATATTGAAAACTCCAAGCTACTCTCCCCTCAGAAATGGCCCAGATGTCCCACTTGCACTACAAACCACAAATCGGCCTCTCTCTGGCTGTTTACTTGACTGCCCTCATTAATGCCTTGGTCTTTCTCAAGGTGGTTGTGTGGCTATGGAGCCACAGCTGCCCTCGATCACTGACTGTGTCACACAGCCAGCACTGGGGGGCTCTGGGGGCTTCTCTGTCACTTCAGAGCTCTCTGCATGTCATCCAGGAGGGGCTAAGGCTGCAATCACCGCGTGTTCAACCTGGTGCCAGCCACACGAGAGCAGTGAGACCCCAGTGCAGCTGCTGTCCTTGCCCCTGCGAGACATTCCCAGCCTTGCAGAACGAGTCTTGTGGGTTTTGGCCTTGCAAAACTTTCAGTATGCAAAGGAGGGTTGGCCACTGCTCCTCCAGCTGTTCCTAAAGTGCTCCGTGTCAGCGATAACCCCACATGTAATATCAGAAACAGCAGCCACAGATGGAAAATCACCCAAGAGCAAGCCGTGCTGACATGCTCAACGCCTGATATCAGATTCCTCGGAAAGGATCCTGAGGAATCTGGGAACTGTGGCACATGATGGATTATTTCTGGTTTGGCCTATCTCCTCTGTGCAGCTTATTTCTGTCAGTCTCTGCTCCTCTTGACAGCTGGAGGGTTGTGGAAATGCAACTCGTCTCTCGCTGCCTTTACTATTCCAGCTCTGCTAACAGGCTGGCGTAAGCCGGAGTGTGACACGCAGGAATGGTGATCATATGTCCTGAGGTGACAAAGTCCTGGAGTACAGTCTGCTCTGTTCTTTCCAGCAAGGATGCAAAAAATAATCGCGCATGTTTGCTGGGAGCAAAAGCCGTGATACAAATCCAGCCCTTGTGTCCCTTCACAGTTTGCAATTAGGCACCAAGAAAAAACAGCTTACATGGGTTACAGAGACAAGGCAGATTTAAAGTCCATTGCTATCTTCTGATCCCTGCCAGTAAAACCTTCAAGCTGCTCCCAGGCCTTTGTAGCTCATCGGGGGGCATGTTCTGAGCTCTCCCACCCCAGTTCTTTCCCTGACCTTGCTGCTGCAGTCAGATGTCAGAAATGTTGTTCTGTGTGAGCACAAACTTAGGGCCCAGCCTGGCAAAGGCTAAACACTCGCAGCTCCCCAGTGCTGCCGCTGGGGCTCAGAATGTTCAGTACCTGGTGCAGAGAGTGGCTTGCTCAGATATAAGAATGGCTCTTATTCCAGGCTTGAGTGATCCTCCTTTAGTGTGGGAGGGATGGCTTAGGCAGCTTCTTTTGTTTCAGCCCATTTCCTAAAGGCTCAAAGAACAACACCACAACTCTGTGAAGTTCTTGATAGCTCAGCTTTCATCCTCTAATAATGTCTAACAGCAGGAAATAATCTGTCCAAACCTTACCCTGAAGCACAGATTCAAAAAAAGTTAGGGCCTAAGCAATGCTGCTGGATGATCCCACATCTGTAGTGGGTCTAAATCCAGGGCTGAAGTCAAGTTTGTAGCAGCAGCTTCATTCCAGATCCAAGTTTCCTTTTAGAGCCGTATGTTTATATAACCAGAGTATGGTGATGGATGGACTCACAAAAGGTTACTGAGTAGTTATTTTGTATAGTTAATGCTGGTGTCAATATTAAATGGCTAGTCCCTTTTAATAACATTGAATTTTCATTTCACTGCCTAGAAACTTATCCCACGGCCTAGGGCTCCGTGAAGGGGTCAGCCTTTCTTGGAGCTCATTCTCTACAGGGTGGTTCTTTTATAGTAGACATCACAGGAGAACAATGGCACTTGTGGGAAGGGAGATCCCACCCTGAGGATTGTTTGAATCCCATTCACACAGGTAGAAGGAGAGGAGCTCACTGCAGAGACTAGTATTTTCTGGGCACTGGGGCCAAATTTGTTCCGTCAGCAAATCTGCTCTCGTAGCACATGACACCTTCTAGGTATGCAGAGGGGGCAAGAAGAGCCAGCGGCTCCTGCAAGAGTTCCAAAAAAAGAGCGAAACCCCTGTGCTGCTTGGTCACGGAGTCTGCACAGGGGAAATCTAGTGCCATTCCCCTGCCATCTTGCTTGCTATGAGTACCTGGCAAAGAATGCCTGATGCAAAAAATAAACCATGGCAAATGCTGTCTGTTTCCATTACTGTATGGGGAATGACTGGCTTATGTAACGTGCAGCGTGAAACCACTGCAGGGATCAAATATAAATATTGCCCTATTGTGGAATGTACTGGCGGCATAGCTGATATTTTTGTGGCTGATGAAAAATCAAAGCTCATTATCACTCCTGAGGTTTGCCGTCTCCGTGCGTGTTGGTGTGTGGGTCTGTCTATTTCTGTGTATTAAAGGCTCTGGGTCGAATCCTGATAATTCTGAGTCTATTTTTACTTTGTCGCTACTCAGGCAAAACTTTCATTGACACTAATTGGAAGGCTGCCTAAGTAAAGGGTGCTGGGGGAATTGAGAAGCTGGCTGTAACTTGGCTTGATTTTAGTTTTTGAAAACCCCTTTCTTGAGATTTATTTTGCATAAAATACACTTGCTAATGCAAGTTTTAAGCTGGTGCAAATTTATACTGCACTGCTGGAGCCATACTTTGATTTTTTGATTTTGGGGTCTCTTTTGCTCTGTATTTAGGATCTAGGTATCCTGCGTGTCTGTGGATCTGCACTTTGTAGGACTTTCCCCATGGAAGGGGTGAGGGTCTGGGTTTGAAGTCACCCACATGAGAGTGGAGCAGTGCTGACTTTCACTTGCTGTAGTTCTGCCATGCAGAGTATTTATCTTTTTTTGTTTTTTCTTTTCCCCCTTTCATCGCTGGAGGAAATTGGAGTTTGATGGAAGGGATTCAGACAACTCCCCTTCAACCTCAAAGCTTTTCCTGCTCTTTTCCTTCCAACCTACTGCTTCCAAGCTTGTTCTCTCTGAACTGCTGCCACTATCTCACACAAAGGTGGCAGTTTGTCATTTGGCATGGAAGACCCCACGTGAAAAATACCTGGGGAAGAACTGGCTTGTGGAGTGAAAAGCATATCCAGCAAATGAAACATGAAATGCATATCCAGCAGATGAAACAATCCTCTGGCAGTGAGTTGAAAATGTCTGCCAGGTGGGAACTCCGAACGAGGGGCAGTCAGAAAGATGAATTTCCTTTTATCATTAGCCTGGCTTTTTATTTTAGACTCACTCAAATTGTGTGCTTGCTTCTCAGGAAGAATTTGGGTTGAGTTAAAACAGACAAGTCCATTCTGGACAGATGGTGAGGCAAAAAAGGGTGGCAGAGAGGTGTCATGAAAGCCAAGGGAGGAGTGGGTGTGAGAGGAGGATGGAGAGAGGGAGGATGTCTCATACAGGCTCGAGCAAGTCTGTGGGGAATGAGGTAAAGCAGCCCCTGAAGTGAGCCAGGGAGCTCGAGCTACATGAAAATCTTGTCAACAAGAAGCAACTTGTGTGAGTGCACAGGGGCTGTCCTTTTCCCTCAGTGGCACTAATGAGAGTCATCAAGTTGCAGCTCCTTACTGGACACAGCCACAGGCTTCGTTCTGGCCTTTCTCTCCACATTCTGAGCTTCCCTTTTTTGATGCTACCACTCAAACTAGTTCCCAAACTCCCCAGGACTATGGGAATTTGGGAAAAACCCACCCACTTCCTTTCTTACCACCCTATGATCCAGCCTGTGCTTTAGCCAATTTGGTTATTTTCTAACTATTCCTAGAGAGTGTGGGTGAAACTGTGCTTTGGGTTTGGTCTCGTGCTGGTCATGGAAAATAAGCATGGAAAATATTCTGATTCATGTTATGTTTTGCTATTAACAAAACCACTGGTGGAAGAACCACTGGTGGAAGAGTTGCCAAGGGCTTAATGCTGTCCCTGAAGAGAAGAGATTCCCAAATTGCACTGGGACATTTAGTGGTACCCACAGCCCTCTCTGCTGCTGTCAGGCCTGCGAATCTCTCCAGAAAATGGGAATATCCAGCCTGTTATCCCACAAGTACAGAAAGGTGACATCCTGCCAGAACAGCCTTCGAGAAGAGGTGGTGAACAGATCAGGAAATAAACAGGTTGGTTTTTCTCAAGGGCACATGAAGCTCTCTAGAGACAGAAGGAGGATCTCTCTTCTAAGAGATGCTTTTACTTTGGTGATATCCATAGAACAAGAAATTTCTTCTTTGTCAATCAGCTTTACCATCAGACTTCAGGTTTCCTACCCTTTAATATGACAGATGGTCCCAGCTATTGGCCCAGACAGCAGATTCATCTGCAGAAAGGTAAATTAGACTTCAAACACAGCCCTGGACTTCTGGAGAAACTATGCTGCCTTTCCTGGGATACCTGTAGAAACAATAAAATGCAAAAATTCCTTATATTACAAGCCTTTTTTCATGAGGTTGTTGACTGACTATTTGGAAAACCAAAAGGACTGTGTAATTTGGATAATTTTGCATGTGAAGTTTTGCATGTTTCTCATCTTCATTCATTACTACACTTAATATGCAATTACAGTCAGATATTAGCCATTAGCTGTTAATTCCCTGTTAAAGATGAAGATGGAATTGAGTTGCCACTTCCAAGTGTCTTATTTCATGCTTCTTAGTGTCTGAGCCTCCAGAGGAGCATCTCTGCAATATCTCTGTAGAGCAGGAAAGCAGGACTTTCCTAGAGCTGGGCTCTGGAGTTGTGTTGTGATCTGAGCAGTCAGCATTCAGGATTTTCATTCAGTTTTTCATTTCACAACATTTGAAAAGGTTTTGTAGCCCTCCAGAAGGCTTCCAGGATTTAATGAGCTCCCCAGGCAGGTGGTTTTCCTGGTGTGGGGATGGTCAGCATGACTCTGTGTTTAGAAACATCTGTGTATGATGTTTCATAACTCCAGCTTCAAATCCAGATTTTCTTATCCCTAAAAATATATAAGGGAAGACATGCTTTCCATGTGGAGCAGTGGCTGGATTAATCACTCCCAAGGAATGACTTTGCTCTCTTAGATTTCCCTGCTAAAAGGCCATCCAGGTACAATGCCAGGGAGAATTTTGCTGACTGGTGCTGGAGGAAGACACAATAAATATGCATACATCCCTGATAAACTTCACACATTCAGGTGTGAGGAGCCCCACAGAGCTTCAGCATCCAGCGGGGCTGAGTGCCTGTGAGCTCCTGTTCCAAGGGATTGATCAACAGAACTCATGGCTTTGCCCACAGAGTTAAATCTGGTATATTTGACATGATTTATTATAAACCTGAGGTGCAGACCTCAATGGGTACAGCAGCTTCCTCCAGGTCTGGTGTTCAGGCAGAACCCCACAGCGCTGCAAGGTCACAGCTCTTCAGGAAGGCACAAACTGACACTGGAGCTCAATAAATCCACTCAATTCAGGACTGGAAAAGCCACCAGTTGCCTTTGGATAATGAGGTGTACTTGAAAAGAGACCTGTGACGGCCTCTCCACTATTTCATGGTGTTCCTGCTGTAATTTTCTGTTCCTTCCATTCTCCAAGACATGCTGGACACCTTGCTTTGTTATGAAAAGAGCTAGTGCCACAATGGAGACCAGATCACAGGACTAAATGAAATTATTAATAGATTAACAGATGTTAGGGCCAGAAGGGACCATTATGACCAAATCCTCTGACTTCCATGACATAGGCCAAAACAGCCACATCCAAAAATTCCTGGGGAAAGTCCTCTATTTATATGGGAGCTGTGAAGATATATTTTAGAAGAAGGACTGTAATTTAAATTACCACGAGTGATGGAAAGTGTCTCTGATTGTGGTAATCGCCATGAAGCCATTGCATCCCTCTGCCCTCAGCCAAAGTAATGAGGAGTCAACCACAACCTGATAATTTAACACTTCACCCTTCCAGGAGAAGTTCAAACCAAACCCAGCAGAGTTTCAGAAAGGAGATGGCTATGGATTGACTATAGCTCAAGAAATCAATGCAAACTGCCTGTGGAAAGGAAGGAAATGAGATGGATTAAGCCAGATTTTGCTGAGATTCAGGAGACCATTTCAAGTTACCTAAACAGGGCTCTGATGTAAGTAGAGGAGCCTGCTGGTCTTGAGCTGAAGGCAGTGCAAGGATCACTGTGAGGTTTTTCCAGCCCACAGTGTGAATGTGATCCACAGGAGAGCACTGAAGAGTAAACACAAAGCACAGCTCTCTGCACTGAGAAAAGCTCCTAAGGGTGGTTTTCCCTGCAGTGAGCTTGATCCTTTTTTAAACAGATATGTGACATGTTTAAAAGCAAAGAAAGGACTGGGCATCGAATGCTTTAGAGCCTGACCCTGCCAGGGAATATGTTCCTGCAAAATGCTGATCTTGAGCCACTGATGAGTGTGAAAGCCAAAGCTCTTTAGCACATAGCAAGATCAGCTCCTCAGTAAGAGCAGTGTGATGTGTGTCGAGCAAACTTCCCCTTCCTGAGCCAAGAAGGAAAGGAAGCATCTTCTGCAGGCATCTCTTGCACTTGGAGACACTCATTCTGTGTTTCTTTATGCACCTACTTTGATCCTCTGGACAAGAAGTTTCCGACTTAAAAAACCTGAGCCTCTGTTCCCAGTCTGGTAGCTTTGCACAATGCTCCTTCCTCTCAGGCTGCTCACTCTGGCTTTTCTGATCACTCATTCCCTGGGATCGTGCCAGCCCTTTGAAGGGTTCACGTTCAATTAATCCTCTGTGCCACTTTCTGGTCACCAAGGAAATGCCTCCAACAATCAAGGAGGCAGTGCAGCTGATGAGGATGTTTCCAGCCAAATCCCTCAGCAGGAGGGTAAAAAGACACACAGGAATTTCTCAGAAAGCCACATGCAAAGTAAGAAGGGATCCCCTTAGGAGAATTCATTCACACCTCCCCTCCAGCTTGCCTCTACATCATAACAACACCCTTTAAAATTTTTTTTATTACCACTGCTACTGTGGTTTGGGGAGTCTAGCAATAATGGAATCTCTAGGGAAAAAAAAATACACCTATCAACCCCACTGGCTATTTTCATATGTACCTTGCAAAGATATGAATAATTGATGGCATGGTTCATATTGTGTCGTTGATTAGCTAGGGACTGACTGAACCATCCACGCCACTCTTTGTGGATGAAGTGCTGAATATTTTTATTGTCATTATCATGACATGGCTTTCAATTCCATGGAGAAAGCCCAGCGCTGAAACTCCAGCTCCAGCCACCACAAACATGGGTGCTGTTAGGACGCTGACCCACAACCGAGTTCCAAGTTTAGGAAATCTTTATCATGGCAGAAAACTCCCGGTGTGACAATCTTGGGGTCAGTCTCTGGCCTCGTTTGAATCAGTGAGGTTTTGCCAGTGGCTAGATTTGGAGACAGGATTGCTGGTTTGTGAAGTTCAAGCCAGGATTGTGTTTACAACTTGATCTTATCTTAAACAGGGACAGGAGGAGAAAGTGTTCTTCAGTTTGTACCCTATCCTAAGGACCTAGGTAGAAGCAGCTAATTAAAAATGCTGTCTTAAGAGTCTTGTTCTCAGCCATTGGGGAAAATGTTATGATCTTGTGCCCCAACTTCCACTCCTGTTGGATACACATCCCTCCCAATTATTAGATGTTCTCACTGCAAGTGGTTTAGCAGGTTAGCCCATCGTTTCTGGAAACCTATAATGAATTTTATTCTCTGAAGGACATTCATCCCTTTAGCCGTTAATTAATTAATGGCCATTAATTTCCCTCTGAGAGCAGGCTTTCACTCTTTTGGGAAATGAATGACATGATAGTGGAAGCCCTTAAAAGGAATGTGTTTGAGGACCTCTGCCAGAACCAGTGTTGTCTATAGCTGGTTGTAGACAATCTAATCTGGCAGCGTTGTCTGCCCAGGGACAGGTCAGGTTTCTCTGAAGAAGAGCCTTGTATTAAGGTGATGATTTTACACTTCACATCAATACACAGAGGTTGGAGGTGGAAAGAAAAAAATCACTGCTTCTTGCAATCACCTCTGTTCCTTTTGCACTTGCGCTGTGGCCAAGCTTGAGTGACTGTCAGCCACACTCACTGCCAAACTCACTCTGAGTGGCTGTGCTTGGGAGCGTGGGCAGCCAGAGCCAGCCCTGCTCCAGCTGTGCAGCAGCTGCTGCCCTGGGGCGCTGTGTCCCTGCTGTGTGACAGTGCTCGATGTGTCCCTGCTGTGTGACAATGCTGGCTGTGACCGCAGCCCTGGGCTCTGACATCCAGCCCTGAACCATGTTAGTCTACCTCTTTCCATCTTTGCACCCCATTTCCAAAGGCTGTAATCTTCTGGTGAATTTTGAGCTTGAGGATTAATTTCTTTGGGCATAGGTAAAAGAGATGTAACACACTGAGAAATGAACATGTTATGAAAGGGTCTGTGCTGCTTGTGGAGAGGATGGACTCAGCAGACAGAGGTAGATGGGGAACTTTCTGCTGCCTGGGACAGGGCAGGATATTGGGCAGATACTGGAAAGCAAAACAGCTGTGGGGCAAGGAAGTGTAAGTTTTATATTTTTCTCTGGCAAGCTCTACCAAGCCATATCAGTATATCTCATCATGAGCTTTACTTTTTCCTTGCTCTAAAGGATCACGTTGTGAACATCAGGAAAGGAATGCTTAACACTCATATTTCAGTGTCTCCTTGCACAGAATTCATTGCCATGTGCAAAAGACACAGTGAGCTGAGGCACTTACAGTGTGAACTTTGAGGATTAAGGCTGCAATGTGGGAAAATGCTGGGCAGGTTTCCCTTGAGAGGCTCTCTCAGCATTCCTGTGAATGCAAACTTCCCTGCATAGCTGCAGATGAGCAGTTCTGCCAAAAGAGTAGTTAAGTTAACCAGATGAGAAGAAATCCGCCTCAGTCCACAGGCATGAGCCCTGGAGCCACTTGGATCTTGTGCTCGCTGCAGTCTGAGAGAAAAGCCTTCCTGGTTGTCCTTGTTTAACCAAACCCAGCACACCCATGTACAAGCAGAGAGGTGGGCAGTGTTACTAGGCTTTGTTTAGCGCTGAAGATTTCTTCCAAGACTCATGTTGTCTGTTTACTTTAAAATTCAGTGTTTAAGGCAGCTCCCTCTGTAGCCAGCAGAGAACAATGAGCACTTTTACTGGTTCCCATCTGAAGAGACGTGTTTAAGATGGATTCGATGATTTGCTCCCTGGCTCTCCAGCCTTCCTAGTGTTTAATGGGTGTGATCCAGCCTGTTTCAATTCTGACATATGCAGTCAGGGGCTTCAGGCATTAGTCATCTGGGTTAGCAGTGCTCACAGCTTACATTTTCCCCCTTATCTGTGAAAAGCAAAGATTTATGTAGCTCAGCTGATGTGCAGTAGCTCAGTAAACCAGAGCAACTCAATTGAGTGTCTGAGAATGAGAAATGCAGTTAACTGCAATTTATAAAATACCCGAGGATGTACCTCTAGTTGCTTATTCTTCATTACTTTCAGAAAGTGGGTAGTCGATGTTTATCATAGCTAATCAACAAATTATGGAGTGGGAAGGCAACTCTAAAAGCCTTCTCATCCATCCTCTGCGGTAGCTACCTGTGCGTAGATGTTTATGCCTGTAAAGATCTCCATTATGGGAGGCATGCTGGCCTAATGCTTCATTATCTCTGTAGTCTGAAAGCTCTTCCTAAGCTGAAGCTCAATTTACCATGTCTTTCTGGATGTTTGCTAGCATTTCAACGTAGGTAATTAAATTAATGTATTAATGAACAACAAAATAAAGCAAAAAAATCCCAAGGGATGTTTAAGTGGACAAGAGAGGAGAAGGGAGGTTGCAGTACATCTTCAGACATAACGAGATTTTGACAGTGAGAAGAGTCTACAGTGTTAAAGAGGTGTTTTAGGAAGTGCTCTGTTTGTGGAAGTAAGGTCAGAACATTTACCTTTTTTTAAGTCACTTTGCTTGGAAAAACTGCTAGTGACTTTGAGGGCTCTTCCATTACAAGTTAATGAAGTAGATTTGATTATATAGCAATTTGAAAAGTAAGGAGAGCTTTGGCAAGGTCTTGTTTGCACCTGTACAAGACTCTCTCTTGTGACCTGGTATTTTTTTAGTCTGAGTGATAGTCTATATTATAGTATTACAGATGGGAAGGAAGTTGTGTTAAAGCTCATTCCCAGCCAGAGTTTTCTGAAAGGGTGCAAATTCTTCAAAGGCTCATTAAATTGTTACCTTCATCCTGGAGTGCACACTGCAAAACATTCACCCCTGGTCTTAATGTCACTGTCCCCTCAGGCTTGTTATTCCAGGGCAGGTCACAGGGTGTCATGTACTACTGACAGCGCTCCACGGGCTCCACACTCCCCACAAATATGGAAAGCTCAGGCCTCACATACCTATTATGGCTCCCATTACTCCAAACCACTTTGCTGCCAGGTCGGAGCTTCCAGGCAGGGCAGGGCAGAGTCCATTCCCCAGGCTCTGTCTCTCGTGGCACATGGTGCTCAGCACATTGGTTTTCCACACAGAGAAACCTGTTTGTCTGCCGTTTCAAGGACTCTGGTTTTTTGCTGAGCACACAGATACATAAATAGATCTTGTCTTAAGATATCAGAGCTGGTTTGGGTCCTATTTGTGGCAGAAGCTAGCTGCTAATGGAATAAAAATCCATAAATGTTGTCGGCAGATTTTTTCACCCAAGTGTTTAAGAAAGCTTTACCACAAGCTATGCTCAGTTTTTAATTGTAATTCTCCTGGTAGCATACATGAGAAGACTGAGACACAGGAGACTAAAATGCTGCTCAAACTAGCAGCACGTGCAAATGTAAGCTTTGCCTTGCCTCCTCCAAACTTGCTTTTTCAACAGCTGGGCTGTGCTGCCTCTGAAGTGCCCAGCACTGCCAATCTCCTTCAGAGCCATATTGAAGCTTCTGGCAAACAGACTGGAGAGCCACTTAGCATATATCACATGCTGTGGCTGCTCATTGTTTCCCAACCAGAAGGGCTCTGCACCTGATACTAACCTCTCACTGCCGATACAGGCAAGCTGTGGTTCTCCCCGCAGCCAGGGGCGTGTAGGAGGTTGAGAAATATTATAGGTGCAGGTTCTTGAAATGCCAAGGCATGTGATGGTTGCTCTCAGCCATGCTGGTGTGAGACTTGGAGGCAGCACGTGGGTTGCACACCCAAGCACTTCTTGCATTCAGGAACTGAGATTTTCCTCACACCAAACGAGTAGTGGTATGCAAAAAAAGCACTTTCTCTTTGTTCAGGCTGCAAATGAAAGGAAAAACTAATATTCTCCATATTTGTATTTGTCTCTGGTGCTGTAATGTTACATATAGACACACATTTAATCAGATTTCTAAGCTACTCTGAGTGTCTGGGCTTGCTGTGTCAGGATGAGATCTCTTTGCATGGTGGGGTATATGAATACTCCAGATTAGAGTCTCAGCCCAGAAAGACATTCCTCATTGTTAAGGAGAAGGGACTGGAGAAGAAGAGGTTAGGGAATAATGAAAAGTGATACGATCTAGGGGTTACAGAGTTTTTTTCTGCTTGGAGTCTTCTGTAGCTATGTCTGTAGCTTTGAGTGAGTTAATTAGAGCTCCTTGTGTCTCAGCTTCCTTAATGCACCACAAGAGAAATGCAGCCTAAGTTGGAAAGGGAGATCTATGTGTAATTTTTAGCCAAGTATCCCCAAAGTCTCTCACAAATAGAAAGTCAGTTTCAAAACAAGCTCAGCTGGTCCGGGTAGAAGGAAACACACAGAAATAGTGTCTCCTGCTCCTGGAATGTACCCATGTCTGGGACTGAATGTTACAGCAGTGCTTTTTTCACAGGCTGGCACAGCAGCTCACAGCAGGGTAGAGAGATCATGCACCGCATACCTCTGAAGAAGAAATGGTGATGCAAATTTGAAGAATGTAATCCACCCAGGCTGGAACTCGGAGACCATCTGCATAAGGAACTTCTTTCCTTCAGTTTATACACTTGACAGCCCTTCTCTCACAGTGCCTATTGCCTTTGTGCTATGGTGGCAGGAGAATGGTTGCAGAGATGCTGTGTGGTGTTGGCAGGGCAGCTCCAAGAGCAGCTGTGAGTGCAGTGTCTGCCTGCATCCAGATGTGCTCTGCACATTGGCCTGCAGCTCCTGCATCGCCTGGCTGCATGGGACTGAATTTCCACCCTGGGAAATACAGGAAATGAAGTGTGCATCCCCCCAAAAGATCTTAGGCAGTGTTTCTAAGCTTGCTGTTTAGATGGGAACATGACCCTGAATTTGGGCTCAAAAGGCAGAATTGATCTTACTACAGTGTCCCAGGACAGGGGCTCATGTGAGGCTGATGGCTGCAGGGTATTCAAACACTAATTTTCCTTTTCAAATATAAAATAAGGACTTGGCAAAACCATGAAAATTGGTCTTCCTTTCCTCTTGACTGTACAATTCTAAGTCTGGATCTTCTGACAGATTGAAAACAAACTATCCCTAACCAGTAAACAATTATGCTATTGGACTCCATGCTGCAGAGTATCAGGTCTGGAAATAGGGTAAGTATAGTAGCTAACGCTGAAATAGAGCCCAAGTCCCCAAACCCAACACTACTAGGGTTAATCTGCTGCAAACACTTTCTATTAAATATAGAAACCACTTTTCCATCTCACAAGCAAGTTATAAATAAATACCTTTTCCTTCTTCTTTTTTTTTTTTTTTTTTTTTTTTTTTTTTTTTTTTTTTTTTTTTTCCCCAGGAGAGCCTGGCATGGCCCCAGCGAGCCTAACCAGCCTCTGTTGTGGAGCTGAGTAACAGGCAGCTGCAAACCTACTCAATATGTGCCCAGGCTGACCTGCTGCAGCCCAGCTGCAGAGCAGGGACACAAGGTTTCCCCTTCGTTTCTCTCTGCCTGTGGGTGACATGCTCTGAACATGCCTGCAGAGGCTAAGGATGAGCAACATCCCTTTCTCCTGCCTGTGGAGAACACACTGATGGGGAAAACAAACGGAGTGCTTTGCTTGGTGTGTGGGAGAAAAAGGAGAAAAGTCATGACTGAAATAGAACTGAAAGTGCTGAAAAAGTTAGTGCTGATGGTTTTCATTGAGGAGAGTTTGTTAGATTAGGACTTGCACAAATAAATGATACCGTGAGCAAGAGTTTGCAGGTGTGCAGTAGCTGGGAACTGATGGGGAGAAAAAACCCTCAGCACTTGCACTTCGGAGGGGACTGAGTCTGGTTTCATAACCTGCCTTTTTGGGCCTAATAACAGCAGCATCAGGACATTTATGTAACGTTTATCATCTTTCCAGAGTACTATGTAACAACAAATAAATCTGCTTGAGGAAGCTCATAAATTGCTCTAGGATCCTTGGAGGAAATACGACTCTGTTATTCTCATGCTGCTAGAACGCCTTCCCTGCCAGCCAACCCACAAGCAGATTCTGCTCTTAGAAGGGGATCTGTGACATCTCTGTTGGTCAGAGGTGTGTGCCCAGACCTTGGTGCCTCCCGTGGTTTCCAAAAGGTCTAAGTGTTGGCTTACAGGAGTTTTGCATTGAGATGTTTGGAGATTAAAATACTTTACATAATAACTATGCGCAGTTTGCATATTCATTTGGAAAGTGTTGAGACAGGGTGTACAAACTGCACCTGCCTTGTTAGACAATTCCTTTGAAAAGGTGCCCCTGAAAGCCTGTGGCTATAGCTATGCTTTTTAAAAGCCTGCTTTTGGTAATGAATGTGTCCATGCTCAGACTTCATAGTTCTGTTTAAATCCTGAGTTTTCTGCTAAGGCTGCCAAGCTTGTGGCCATTTCTTACGGTGATCTTTGGGACACTTTCAGTGCCTATTTTGTTTTGCTAAACGATATTGTTTGGACCTCCCAGATCCTTTCTCCAGAAAGATTCAGCTTTTCTGGAAAGAGTTCAGAGAAGAAAGTTTGTTGCTATTTTCAGCAGCAAACAGCTAAGAAATCAAAGGCAACAATTCATAATACAGATCAGCAAAAGGTAAGAATGAAAGGGTTTCCTGAGGAAATATCCTAACGAACCAGACATTTCAAAATGATCATTTGTAAGTCACTTAGTAAAATTCATTTCAGTACAACTGTGCCCTGAGGAATAGGTATCTATATTTAATTCCTCTTAAGCAAGAGGCATTTATCTTAGGGAAAGGTTGCTTTGTTCGTCTTCCTTGGGGGCAGTGACACAGCTCCAAAGATATTCAGTAGAGTCCAAGTTTCTGCAAAACTGAGTGGTTTTGAAAGATGGTTTATTTTAAGAGCTATAAAAAAAAATTGAGTGGAAGGATCACTGCCTTACTTTAAGGTATCAGTTCCAGGCAGAACTGAATGGAAGAAATGATGCTCTTGCTACCTACTTTTGGAGCTGTTACATCCCAGCAGAAAGATTTCCTGCTGCCACCTCCATCATACTCAGAGCACCTAAAAAACCCATCGTGAGTGGGTCCTGTGCAAGTGTAAGTATCACTGAATGGTTCTACAAGGTCTTGAAGTGATCACTACAAACTGAGAATCTGAGAGACACCAAGTACAGCTTTTACCTCGCACTCTGGTGTGAGCTACTGGGAGCTAATTGTAGTGCTTAGCATAAATACATCCATCCTGTTTCTTAGCAAAGGTGCAGTTATGCTAAATTAAACATGCTGAGATGACTAAGAGTAATTATTCATCATGATATCTTACTGAATTTTCAGGGGTCAGGAAGCTGACTCCCTTTCTAATTCTAAAAATGGCATTAATGGAACAGTGCATATTTGGTCTTGTCATGAGTAAATTTGGGAGATGAAGCAGACTGAGTAACTACTTTTTGGTAGCTAGAAAAAAGCTCTGCCCATGGCAAGGGGGTTGGAAATAGATGATCTTTATGATTCCTTCCAATTCAAACCATTCTGTGACTCTATGAAAACACTGATTTTATTTTTTTTTCCTCTCCTTCTTACTCAGTAGCCTGAGCTGTCAGTGGTGGTGAGAAGTGGACCCTGCAGGGGCAGCAAAGTACAGGTATGTTCCAGGAGAACGGGAAAAAAGCTGTGCTATGTGTCACAGTTTGTGACAGTGTCATTACTCAAAATAATGGAAGAGCTCAGAGGTGACTCATGAATGAAAATAACTGGGTAATTAACACCAGTGAGCATTTATTTAGGAAAAACAGGTCCCTTCTAATTAATCCAGTTAGGCTGACGGGTTACAGGCAGTGATCTTTTATTGATTGGCTGAATTGACACTGTAACACACTGACAGTCTCCTGCTGCACAGGCAAACAACCAACAATTTATTTATGAAAATCCACGGGCCAATGTGTCAGTCTTCAAAGGTCTAGCAGGGCTAAAATGGTCACTGGGTGAGCCACTGCTGCAGATAGTTCAGTTCTCTCTGGATTCAGCACTACTGCCCAATGCTGTGCCCTGTTGTTCAGCACAGTGTTTGAAAAGTTGTTAGTTAATTGGGGTAAGTTTTGGGGGGAGCCACACAAGTGAGTGAAGCTGATCTGCTTGCGCTAACGTGAGGGACTCCAGGAGAATGGCAAGAAGGAAAAGGGCAGCTTGGAAATGAGCTTATGTAGTCATAAAGATACAGCTGTGTTCAGGGGCTGAAAGCTGAAATGGGTCCAGTTTAGCCTCATGAAGACATTCTAACAGAATTTCTAACAAAAATGTTCCAATTCAACCAGGAGCTGTGTTGCTCACGATACTAGCGAGAGCCCCGTGATGTAAACACACCCAGATGTGAGAAACACCCTTGGCCTCATCTGCCATCCTGCCCTGGGCGTGCTGTGAAGCATTTCCACCCTGGGGTACCACTTTCTGTGGGGAGGGGGCTGTTTGGGACAATAATAACCACGTGTGAGGCAGGCCTGGGTGCGTGTCCTTGGAATGAGGCAGCTGGATCCCATCCCTGGCTCACACCAGCATTTTCTGTTGTGTGGTGGCACTGGCACCATGAAATGTCAGGTCTCAAAATGGAAATGGCTGGCATTGTTTAGGACCGATTCCAGGAAATGCCTTTTGGATAGAAGCACTCTTTTGCTGCCCCTTCTCCGTGACCTCGTGAGGAGAAGTATCTAAAATAGGTCATTGTTATGCATGGAGAGAACCCTGTTCCCTAAGCTCCCTTGGTTTCCAAGTAAACGAGCTTTGGAGGTAAGTTAGCAAAAGAGGCTGATTCATTAGCAGCAAGGGAAATCTGTGTGCTGGAGGGGAGCCCAGCTGCCCAGAGGGATTTACGTAGTGACATGCTTCTCAAATCTTTATAGAACAAGCTGAGTGATACACACAGGCTTGAACTGTATCACAATCACATGCTTGCTAGGCTCAGTTCTTATCTCATGGGTTTCTCTGGAGAGTATCAGTTGCTGCAGTCCTTCACAGGGCTTTAAACTTGCAAGGGAAGAAGTCACAGTGAGGTATCCTCTAATGTGAGAAAATTGTGTATCTGTTTTCTTTCCCAAATTAGGTCACCTTGTAAAGCAGTTCTGGATGGAGTTTGTCCCCACAGTTATGGAGGCTGTAAATAACGTAGGTGTTACAACATGTTTGACAGGGTTTCATTGCGCCATCACGACTCTATCCGAATATCATATCTCAAATTAATAACAAATTAATTTTATCTGCTGAAAGACCCCAACTGTCACCCTCCTGTCCGCAATGAGATCATTTTGGGCAGTTACTCGCTTAGAGGAGGAATGGGGCCAACACATTCTTCTGGCATCATTACCGCGGGCAGGCTTGTGCACAGGGATGAGTGCTCCCCTTTGTCCAATCATATGGAGTTCAGGGAGGAGAATTCAGTCTCTTTGGAGCATCTTCTGCCCCTTTGTTGGTGTGTCAAGCACTGGTGCCAATTAGTGCCAGTGATGAGAAGGGCACTCGCCCACGAGATCAGAAGCGGAAACGCACAAAGTGCTCTCACAGAGGACGCTGAGCAGCTGTCGCATTATAAAGATCTCTGGCCCCTCCTGACCCGGGCCAGATTTGAACCATTGACCTAGAAGTGAAAAGCTTGAAATCCCTGCGCAAGCCACGGGATAAATAGGACTTGCAGAGCCTCATTCGCATTCGGCTGCTGCCATCTAATGGCAAATGGAAAGTGGAAAGGCCTCAAGCGACAGAAAGTAACATAAATATCACCCTTGGGACTCTAATAGGTGGGAGAAGCTGCACAGATCGTTCTCATCAGCGTGCTGGGGAAGTGTGGTGATTTAGGCTGGTTTTATTCCTCTAAAGCATGGTTTGACAAAGGGCTGTTGTGCTGCAAGTCAACACAGGAGTGTCCCCCTACAAACACCAGGTCACCCACACTGCTTTTGCTCTTTTCTGCTGGGTTATTTCCAAATGTGAAACCTGAGGGAAAGTCTGTGATTGCAGCCTGGCTTACCAACTGCTCCAAGGGCAGTGGCAGCTGAGTGGTGAGTGCCTGTGACAAGGGGAGGTGATGAGAGAAAGAAGGTAGGAGATGGCACTTTTAATTTCTCTCAGTACTGCTGGTGCACTCAAAACATCTGGACTTCCCAGAGCTCTGTAACAGAAGGAGAAGGAGATTAGAGCAAAATTAACTCATCTATCTAAAAATTACTGGGTCTGGCTTGCAGACAATAAAGCTCACTTTGCTTCAAATATTACATAAAGGACAAAGCAAAAAGAAGATATGTCTCCTTCTCCCCCTTTACCAGCTCCAGGAAGTTCCTGCTTCTTCCTGTCTCTAAACCCTCACATTCAGGATGCAAAAAGTATTGATCATGTATCAGTTTTGCACTGCCTGTTTCTGTCTATGCACATTTTTCCAAATAATTCTTTTAAGCCATGCTAGTTACTACGGTCTCACAGGGGAGAAAGGTTAGAGAATGCATATTTCTTTACGCATCCCTGAACTGCTGCTGTTGGGTATCCAGAGGCAACTCCCATGATGGGAGTGCAGCCCAGTGAGCCATGGAGAAGTCTCCAGCAGCCCTAACACAGCCCCAGTGGTGACACAGGAGCTTGCATGGCCCAGAAGTCCAACTAAGTCTGTCACCAGGGCTAACTGAAACCGTAAATCAAGATTTATATTTGAGAAATGTCTCCAGTCGTCCCTAGTCATCCAAGAAATGTCATTTTATAGGAGGAGACTGGGAAGGGAAAAAAAAAAGCCACATCTTCAGACAGAATACTGGAAAAAGCTGTAAAATTCCATTCTTCTTGGCTGAGGGAGTAATTGCTGGAAAGAAAGCCCAGTTGTGAAGCAACATGGAGGAGACGAAGGGAATACCAATCTCATTCTTTTTTCCTGCTGAAGGAAACTCTTCAAAAGCACTGTGGAGAGAAACAGAAATGAGTGTACTGAGTCCTCAAATGCCCTTGCAACTGCTGGTGCTACCTGTGCATCTGAGAGAGAGCAGAGAAAAGCAGCACATGTGAGTTGGGACTCAGGGGGAAATAAAACCTTTCAGCACGAAGTTGCTCAGCTTCGTGCCAGCAGGCACTGCCCACGCTGCAAGGAGCAGCTGAGCTACCCTATCTAAAGAGTCACCAGAGCTCTGTTTGCAATCAAGGTCCAGCCACTGTTCCCTTACGTCAAAGCCAGGATCTGTCCAAACAGCGCTGCTGCGCTTCAGAGAAAGCTCAGCTTTGTGCCGCTGCTGAAAGGCAGCCTACTCAAATAAATACCTGCTAGGGATGCTCCAGGGACTGCAGCCTGGTACATCAGGTCATGGCACAGGAGCCAAACAGGTCTTTGCACATAGAGTGAGGTCTGGAATGGAGGTGGGAGCTCTCCTTGTGGCTGCTGCTCAGACCCAGGTGGCAGATCCCGTGTAGAACAGCTGCATTCCTGAGCTACAGGCATTTACCAAAATGCCCTTGTCAGTCAAGTTCCCCAGGAGACTTTCTGCTTGCTCTGTGGATATTTTTCTTTGAAGATCAGTGGTAAAACGATAGGAGAATACATTTAACAGGTCTAAAACTGTCTTGGCAGCGCTGTTACTTTTTAAAACCGCGTTCCTTCCCCTCTTATTTCTCACACCAAGACGCTGTCTTCTGACCACTCTCAGGGAAGCATCAGTTGCAAAGTAAAGACGTAAAATTACACCAAGTGAGCTGAAATTTAAGCCTTGCCCTTATAGAGTGACGTTCAGCAGTCACCGCGCACCCTCGACACGCAGCAGCTGCAGGGTTTCGTTACTGCCACTTACAAAAACCTTCAACTCTTTTGGTGTCCCCTGCTTTGAGCCCGAGACACCATTTTATCTGTAAGAGCCCTTTAGGGTAGCATGACATCTGAGAGACTTCAGCAGGATATAAGTTTGCTCTGGTACTGAGGTATGATTTAATATCCTCAATTGTTCTGGAAATTTGAGCTGCATGATTCAGGAGACTTGCATGAGTATGGTTACTCCAGTGCTTAATGAGATTTATGTGCTTGAATGTGACGGATGCTGTAATCACATTTCTAACACGCTGATTCGGAACGGGAGGGGGAGAAGAACCAAATCAACAGGAGTTTTGCTGTGCCGGTGGTGGAGGCAAGGCTTTCGCACAGGAAGCTTGCAACACGAGCTCTTGCAAATGCCAAAATGAGGAGGAAAAAACCCCCACCAACCAACCCAACAAAAAATACCCAACAAACCCAAACAGAGGAAACGTCTTTCCGCAGCTCCTAATCGCAGCCTCCTGTTTACGCTGCCCACGCTGGAAGCTGTCACCCTTTCCCTTCCATCCTCCGCGGGCTCCGGGAGCGGCGGGAGGGGAGCGCGGCCCCCGAGCCCCCCAGCGCTGCCGTCCCGGGGCTGTCTCGTCCTTGCTGGGGAGGGGGCCGGGGCTGCTGCCGGCGTGGCGGGGCGTGCGGCAGCCGCGGTGCGGGCACGGCGCCGAGGCAGGACCGGCGACTGCCACTCACGGCGCCGCCTCCGCCTCCGCCTGCGCGGGCGGGGGCCGGGCTCGAACCCGCGGCCCCGCGCAGGGCGGGCGCCGAGCCGCCCCCGCCGCGCCCAGATGTGGCGGGAGCCTCCCGCGCTCGCATCGGCCCGGCCGCGCCCGCGGGCCGCGGGGACAGCCCCGGCACGGGCAGCGCACCGAGCCGGTAAGCGCCGCGCGGGGACGGGCCGCGCTTCCTCCTCCCGCGGAGCGGGGCTTTGTCTCGCCCATCCTGCCTCCCTCCCCTCGCCAGCCGTGGCTGGGGCCTCCCAGCTGTTTGCTCTGCTCGCCAGATGTTGGGCGAGAAGAGGGTTGGTCCTGCCTGGGGTAACCTCGGGTGTTAGGGGTCAGTGCTGAAAATGAGAGCATCAGAGAACATCTGGCAGACGTTAGTCCAGATGAGGGCTGGCAGGAGGTGATGGGTGAAAGATTTGGGGCGCTGCCTGGGCCAGCAGTAGGACAGGCAGTATGAATCAGTTCTATCAAGAAATGAGATCTGATGTCAGTAAAAGGGCTACTGGTAAGAATTTTGCATGTTTATTTTTTCTTATAAGATGCTGTGGGGTCATGGCAACTTCCCTGTAGATAGATGAGTCATGTAGTGCATGCGTGTCAACTAAGGCACAAAAGGAAGAAAAAGTATCCGGATTAGAAAAAAGATCAAAGATTTGTCTTGTTATTGAGGAGTGGTGGACAGCTGCGCTCGGTAGCATGCACAGGACCCACCTGGATGCTAGTCTTTGCTGGACTGTGGGATGCTAGGATATAAGGATGTCACCTGCTCCCATTTCTTGGCTAGGGGTCAGATCCTGGAAAGAGTTGGATTCTGCTGGGTTCATAAGTTCTTGTGACTCCCAGTGTGAGAGCTGGTGGGTCATGAGTTCAGGCCACGTGCAGCACCTTCTGCATTCTTCCAGGCATTCTCAGGGGGAGAGCCGGGATGCAGAGCAAGCACTGCAGAGTGAACACAGGCCTAGGAAGAGATGCAGCTACAGAAAGGGAGATTGGTTTGACACGGTGCGAAGTTGAAGGTAAACTGAGTACTGGTGTTTGGGCTCGGAGAGCATCTTGGGTTTGGGGAGTAGGTGGTTAATGGAGTTAATGGAGGTTAATGGAGTGCACAAAATGCCAAAGGGTTTCCTGTCTCTCACCTACCTGATACTTCTTTTTGTTACCTCATTGTTTCTGACTTTGTTTTTCAGAAAAGCTGTGATTCAAGAAAGCCACCATGAAAGGTGAGGAAGCTCGGCAGAGGAGAAAAGAGGGCAGGTCTAGGAATGGAGAGCGGTCCAGGCACAAAGGAAAGAGCAAGGGTAAACACAGAGAGAGCCGGCTGGGCAGCCAGGAAGCAGAGGATGTCTCTCTGCATGCACAGCAGAAGCTGCTGGCTGAGGAGAAAGCGGCCGTGGCAAAGTCACAGGAAGAGTCAGCCATCTCAATTTGCCTGCAAGTGCTCCTGCCATACCTCCTGGCTGGGCTTGGCATGGTCTTGGCAGGCATGGTTTTGGATTATGTTCAGGTAAGGGAAAGAAACTCATCTGACATACCTGATACGGGATAAACGGGGGATTTTTCTGGAGAGGCAGGGGATTTGCTGTGGGAGTGGCATAGTAAGGGAGGATTTGCAGCAGTTTCACATGCCAGCATGTCCCTCAAAGTCAGCTGTTATGCAGTTCTGTGCAGCTCTCAAGAGACAACATGTGGTGCTTTTCTGGCGCCTGTCCTCCTCTGGATAAAAAAAAAAAAACTTGGTAGTGAAGAGTACACGAAGGATGATTAGGAGCATGCAGTGCTGTGCAAAGATGTCCCCTTGGTCCTGGGAAGAGGTGAGCTGCAGCCCCAAGGCAGGGGTGGCACAGTGCTCTCCTGCAGTAGATGGAGTGGCGATATCACTCATGGATGTAGCTCTAGACAGTTCTGCATCCACTATGTCCTTGCACAGAGTGCCAGCCAGCCCAGCACAGTTAACACTTCAGACAGCAGCTCAGCCCTGCCTGTGCACCACATCCTTTTCTGAGGCCTCATAACAGGTGACTTGAATTCTTTAAGTCCCATTTCTGACTCTGTGATGGTCAGGGTGAGAGCTTTCCTCCTATGGTGCAGCAATACAGACCTTTAAGGTAACGATGAGAACCTAATTTTAGACAGTTTAAAGCCACAGTTAATACCCAGATTATGAACTGCTGTGCCTTTGCACTCTGGGTGACTCTCACTGCTTGCCTTTTTGTTAACCTTGTTATTTGACTAACTAGCTGTGAGGTCAAACTACCCTGACCTATCTGATACAGCGACACCAAAAACTGCTGTGCTTACATTGACAACTTTCACAAATCTGGAGCTGCGTTCCTTTGTCATTAACCCAGGGCTGATCTCCCTGAGCTAGAAGAGCTATAAAGGCTTAGGAGTGACACAGTATCCTTAACTGACCTTAGCATGTACTTGATACCCAGCAGAACGTCTAGTCAAATCACAGAACACCAGAGCAAACCCAGAACCCAGTGTCAAACTACATTTTATCTCCTTAGACATTATTCCCAAGGGTCTTGAGCACTGAGCAGCCACTTCCATTTTTATTCTTCAGCCTTTTTAGACCTGCCTGTTCCTGTGGATCTCTGACATTAAATGTATGTTTCTTCCTACTGTGAGTTATTAAAGCGTGAAATGGATTGCAGATGGGTTTATGATGTTGGAAGAGGACTTTCCTTTCGATGTTTCTACCCTGGCAGTTTCTTTTTCTAGGAAGAACTGAGCCACTAATATGAACAGAATGTGAGGCGAACCTCATTCTCCTCTGAAACGGCAAAAGTCTGGTTTCTGTTTTTGCAAATAAACAGCTCACTAAAAGCCATCGTGTTGGTGCTGAAAGTCTGGGAAATCAACTCATGCAACATCTCATAGGAAACGTGGCTTTTGGCAATGAGCACAGTGGCTGTTCGTGCATGACCATGGACTGCTTGAGCTCATCTCATCCTGGACTCACTGCTGCCCTGCCTTTCTGAGCCAGTCCTGGCCTTTGCCTGGCTGCTGCCGTTGCTTCTGTGGGACAGCAGTGGATCCCTGAGAGTCCTTGGGCCCCAGGCACTCTCCGTCTGCCTGCTTTCCATCTCTCCACACAAGTTCTCTGCCCTCTCCTAAAGTGGGGAAGAGCAAGGTTAGAAACAAAAATACACTGCTTGATGTAGCAGAGAGCCCACAGAGCCAGGAGTGCTAGTGCTCGAGCAACTGAGACGTGCAGTTCCCAAAAAGCACCGTCCTCCCGCGGGTCCAAGGTGTTGGAATAGTGCTGCCTGTTGCTAACACGTTGTGAGAGCGTTCACTGGCATTCCTGGCTCCTCTTTGCAGGGATGATAAGGTACGTATGGAACTGTGCTCTCAGACACTTGTCATCTTTCTGTTCTGTATTTTGTACAGTGGCAGGGGATGGAGGCTCTAGATCAGGGTCAGGACTGGGGAAGAGGCTGTTTCTGCTTGGACTCCTCCAGGGCAAAGCTATTCGTTGTCTAGTTGCCAGCATGGGGATAGAGTGTGTCTGTGCAGAGAAGGGCAGTACTGCACCCCCTCAGGTTTTGCCATCTTGAGTGGTACAGCCGTGAGCTGTTGGGGTTTTTTCAGTTTTTTTCACTAGCCAGTTACAATCTTTCTCCCACTGCTGAGCAACGCTCTCCTTCTCAAACCTGACGCATCCCTTTCTGTACAAATAAGGTATATTCCTTTGCCAGGAAAATGTGATGCGTCTCTCTGCTGACAAATATGGTGTGGATCTTTATCAGAGGCTCTTTAAATGCATAATGAAATGACCCAGTGTACACACGTGGGTCACCTGAACCAATTACCTTCTCTGCATACTGATTTATCGGTTGAGGGCTTTTTATGGTGCTTGCTTAGAAGCAGAGAGATGGAGCGTGATAAACTCATAAACCCTATCAGGCTGACGCTTTAGTACAGGAGGTGTTGCAGCTGTGTTTTTTAATGTCATTTGAGTCATTTAGGCTCATTGATATTTCCTTTACATTAATGTTTCTGCCTGTCATCAATCCAGCTGGCTGATACAGTGGCATATGGAACTAGGTAGGCACATTATTAGAACTTGAAAACCTATGGTAGTTGTCCAGAAATTGTCTTTTATTTCCTTGAAGCCTCTGTGAATGACTAACCAGAATTGGGCCTTCATACTGTCATTTCTCTGTTCCCAGCTGGTATAAAGAGGTTGGGTCATGTGTGGTTATTACAGGATTTTTATTAACCTCCCTCTTCCAGCTATTGTGGGACTTTTTTTTTTTCCAATTAGATTAGCTGAAATGTACTCTCCTGCTGGCTTTCAGCTAACTGGACCATTGTTAGGTGGTGGAGACACATGTACACACCAAGGCAGCTGGGAGTGGAGAAGGTTTTAGGGGCTGTACCAAAATAACAGCCTAGAAAGCAGTGAAGGATAAAGCCTCTGTAGCCTGGGTTTGCTGTGCTTCCAGGGAGATTTGCTCTATCACCTAAGCCTGCTGGGCTGTGTGCTTTGGTTGGTGTGAATTTAGACCAAAGAAATGCTGTCTAAATAGCCGAGAGCTTCCTCAGGTACCTGTTTTGCTGCAAGGCAGGAAGCACGTCTCGTTCCCTCCAGCTGCCCCCCAGTGCTAGGGACCCTGCCACAAGGACAGAGTCCACAAACCATTAATCTTTTTGTCTCTATGCAGAGTGTATGAGGGAAGGGGTTGGTCCATCCTAAATTGCTTTTTTAAAGCTTTTTGACTCTGATTCAATTACTTTGCCCAAAATAATTATTAGAAAGGACCCCCAGCATAATACCACGACTCTTTTCCTTACGTGTGTGACTTTGAGCTGAAGCCTTTATGGAGCAGGATACAATTTTTTTTTTTCTGTATATGGTCATGGTGCAGCTCTGATTTTTGACCTTGTATCAGCTGCCTGACCATGAAGTCTGTGGGGTGAGACCCCCTCTCTCAAAGCCAGTACCTTCCTGGGAGCACGCAGGATCTCTGTGTTTCACTTCAGAACAGGAAGGGAGACCAGCTCTCAGCGTGCCCTTTCTCTCCCTTGCCTGTGGTGCAGGGAGATTATGGAGCTACCTTAAATAAGCTCTGGCTATGACTCTTATCTTGGCCTTTGCAAACTAGCAGAAAGTTGAAGTGATGACAGCAGATAAGGGTGCTTGCTTTTGAAGCTCATTGGCTGCTTCTCTGAACGTTTTTCCCCCTGAGAGCCAGTCATTCAGAGGTACAGCTGGCACAGCCTGATTGTTCTGTCCCGCCGAGACCATGGAGGGGACACGAGGGGCCAGGGTCTAGAAGGGCAGATCTTGTGTCACCAGGCGGCTCAGCTGTGTCACCTGTCCGGGGATGAGACCTGCGTGACGCCGTCAGCTGAGAGAAACGCAGGCTCCTGCTTTCCTTGACCTTTCTTCACCTTGAAGAAGCGCAGGATGGATCGTGGTTGGTGACTCCCCACCTCCTCGGCCTTGGGACAGTGAGAAAAGTTCAGCAGAGCTGGCGGGAGCTGGGCTGGTTTGCAGAGCTTACACATTAAACCGCGGTATCAAACGCGCGCCGCGCTCCGACAAGAAATGTAACCCGAGGAGAAAGGACACCAGTGCGTTTGGGCACGCTGAGGGATTCTTGCATGACCTGTCACTCTTTCAGTGCTGTAGCCTGAGCAGGTCTTACTGGTTTTTACCGAAGTGGTGGGAGCTGAATGGGGTGTGGGCTCGTTTCTATTCGTCCACAGACATCTCTGCAGTCTTCTCTTCTCTTTTTTAATTCCCCCCTGGATATAAATCAGAGAAATTGGGTCCATCAAGTTTGCTGCTACCTGGGCTCAACCCAGCTGAATCAGTTTTGGAGGATACCCTTGTTGCAATCGTCTGGACGTGCTCCTAGGAGGAGAAGAAACTAAAGCAATTTGGCATCCTAGCTGTAGCTTGAGGAAAAGCTTTCCTTCTGGCTTCAGAGAGAGCTACAAGGAGGATCTGTGTGATGTCCTGATCTCCCTCCATTTTCCCTGCTGAGCATGGGGTAACAGTGTGTGACCATGGTGGTGACCCAGTTACAGCTGGAACTGTGCTTCCACGGCAGGAAGCTGAGAGGTTTCACCTGCAAGCTGACCAGGTCAGCCAGTGGATTTCTCCCAGAGACTTCACTCTCCATTGCCTCCCAGACTTTTGTGCCATTCCTTCTGGCTGGCTTGGGAATGGTGGCTGCTGGCCTCTTGATGGATGTTGTTCAAGTACGTACCTGTGATTAGGCAACTTGCAGTGAGAGGGTGGGCTAAGGCACTGACCTTGAGTGCTTGTGCTTGTTTGTTTTTAATAACTGTTGTCCTAGCAGTAGGGCTGTAGGATTTTGCTGTGCTGGAGGGACACTATCCATCTTCTTTAGATCCTTGTAATGTGGGATAGAGGCTTTCAGACTGGCTGCCTAACACTGCCCTGGCTGTGTTAGACTGAGTGCTCCCTTTCCTGTATCCAGCTAAACCCTTTGGTAAAGACTCCTGTGAAGCAACTGGATCAGACTGCAGCATATTCCCCTGTTGCATGATATCATTTCTTTCCTTCAAAAATGTCTGATAAGGAAATCTAGGTCAGGTTGTTACTAACTACCTGTTTTACTAAGAGGAAAGTTCATGCTTTCATTTCTTTGCAAACAACCTAATGTAATCTTTGGTCTAGAAAGTATTTAGATACTGTGATGAGAGGCATGCCACCATAAAATGATTAGTGTTGCCTACAAACTGAGTGCTTCTCGGGCAGTTTCTGAGGTGGGTATAGATTTGGAATAACTTCCCCTGACTTCCAGGGAGTGCTGTTGCATTTACACTATTGTGCCCATGACCAGAATCTATCCCATCCGTCTTTCCTTTGTACCAGTGGCACAAATAGAAATGCAAAATGTGATCTAGTTTGGGCATCTCATGCCGGTGGATTTACAAATCAGAAGGCTGGCAGAGTTTCCCAAGGATATATCCTGCACTCTGAGCTCACTGGAGTACATTGGCTTCTCTGGCATTAATACCACAGGAGGAGCTAAATATGGATACTTGAATGTTTGGAAAGACAATACCTTGCTTGTTTTTTTCTTGCACTGGAAGAAACAAAGAGGGCAGAGAAGCTGAATTAAAGGGAACACGAGGAATATCAAAGAAGGGTTAACTGGAGTGGCACAGGCTGTTGCTGTGCTGTGTTTGTCATCTCCACCTTGTGCCATGCTTAGGCACAGACCTGTCTTGCAGCATTGCAGAAGTTCTCAAACTCCCCAAGATGTTATGTTAATAGTTAGCAGTTTTCTCAGAGAAGGATAAAAACACAGTGCATACCCACTCCGTCCCATGGAGTGAATAGGTCTTTGTCTAGAAGAAATCAATTCACTTGCTAAGAACTGGGCTGTGCTCAAAAATGTACCCAAACTGATGGAAAGCACAAGCCATGTATGCTGTACATTGCATGTGTCCTTTAAATACCACTGTGCAGTCTGGTTAGTGCATTTGCTCACCAGACTCCTAGAAATGGCATCAGGCGCAAAGCACAACCACAGGAAGTGTATTTTTTGGTGAACTATGTTGGAATAGAAGCCGTCAGTCCATGGGTTCAGCTCCCAGAGGAGGGAGCCCAGTGCATTGAGAGTCACAAGTGGCACTGGAGAGAGGTTAATGAGGTGAGCTGCCATGGTATCAACAACGCCATAGCTAAAAACAAAACCAGTAGCTGGGAAAATGTAGAGATCTTAACCCTTAAAGGTTCGGGATATTCTTCTGTGCTTCTTTGAGCTGTTTATTTTCTACTTCCTGCAAGTGGGAGAGCTAGAAACTCAGTGTCCTGTCCAACTAAAACCTGACTCTAAGTTTGTTTGCTTGGGGCCAGGTACCATAAGACTTAATTGCCAATCATGAGGGCTCACATACTGAAACTACAGGTTTTTCAAGTCCAGGAGTCTGTGATTTGCCCATCTTTTAGTGGTTCATCTGGCTGAGGAATGTTTTGCCCTATTTGTATTGACTGCAGAACATTCTTAGGAAGCTCTGTGTCTGTCTTGGACAGGGAGATCTATGGGCAAGCTTAAGGATGGTATCTAGAGCATAGATAATACCGAGTTTAATCCTGCTGCCCTTCTTTTACTGCATGCAAAATATCTTGAAATAACTTGGTTCTGTGTTGTGAGTCCAGCTGATGCTGTGTTTTGCAGGGCTCATGTTGCTGTAAAGAGAACAGAGTGGAAATTGTTCATTTGTATCCTATCAAAAGTCTCAGGATTTTAGCAGTTTCTTATCTGCCCTGGGATGAAACCAAGAACTGTTCATGTTACTGTTTAAAAGAAAAATCAACAAAAGAGATTTATCTAGCCCAGTTGACTCTAAGGCTCAAATCTGGTCTCCCATGCTGCAGGAAAAGGATGCCCAAAGCAGTAGATATTTGCCATTTTCTCTTCCTGTTTGTTCAGGTGATGCAGTCTCTCTGCAGGGCTGATAGCATAGCACAGTTTTTTTCCTTCTGGGCATTTCTGTCTGTGCTCCAGTGATCCTTGGCCAGATGGTTGATCTGGATTCTGGGCTGGCTGGCATCGCTGGAGACCTTGCAGGGTCCTGCCAGTGTTTGGCCCCTTATTCTACAGTAAGGTGAGGAATCAGATTGGAGCTGTACGATCAGATTTCAAACCAGAGAATTCAGGAGGAAAGTTTCCCTTTCATTTTCCCTTTCCACACCACTGGAGTGGGACACAGTCCAAATAAAAGTCCCAGACATAGATATCTCTGTCCTTTGTTGATAAAAGCCCATGAGATGATTAGCATTGAAAAGGATTTTGAATTGGCTTGCGTTTTCTACTCCAGGATATTTTGATTTCTGTTGACTTGTTCAGAGCAATGGAAAACCTCTGAGGCTGCTGAGCTGCTGCCATGAGAGGTGGATGTCCTGGAGAGGTAACAGGATGTGGTTGGGACTGTGGGGACAGCGTGAGGAACCCCAGCAGAGCTGCACTGCAGCTGGGGAGCCTGGCTCAGCACATCCAGCGCAGCCTCTCTTCCTCTGAGGGACCCCACGAGCAGATCCAGCTGCCATGGGTGGATCACAGGGTTAACCAAGCTTCTTCAGAGCTGGCTTTTAGGGCTGAAACTCCATCATGGAAATGTGAAGGGGGAAAGAGTCTCTTTCTGGCTCTGTGTCCCCGTGTGGGTTTGCAGTGCTGCGTGGAATGTTCCTGCTCCTTCCAGGGCAGTTTTCATCTCGATGGACAGAGGCAATTCCTAGATTTAGCTCAGGTGTCTTCATTCAGGTAGCTTCTTACCTGAAGAACTCCAACCTGCCCCCCTCAGCCACTCCTCCAGCTCCACTCCTGCAAGTTGATAGCACAGGCATCATCTGTTTATTCTGTATTTCTGCAGTCACTAGCACAATGGAGTCCTGGCTGCTGTGGTATAAATCATTATGAATCTGTCCTTAGGCTCTCGGTGAGTCACTAATGAGACTCAAATAGAGGCAATTAAGTCAGCTCTTTTTATTAGTACAGTTGTGTGATTATTAATTGTTCAGAGCTTTTAGGTGTAATTATATGTAAGGCAGCGTCCCAAAAAATCATACTTCATTTGCTGAAACTTCTGTTCTGATGGCTTGACACCTGCAAAATTCATTATGACACAAGGATTGGAGCTTACCTAGAGATATCAAAGTCATATTTCCCAAAGGTGGCATGCACAGAAAATGCAAACAGTTGCATTTTTCTCTTGCTTTTTATGTAATTTTATATGCAAAATATGCAAGGTCTGAAGCACAAATTAGTGCACACCTCTGGGCTTTAAATGATTGGGGGTTTTTACATTGGGACTATGAAGTCTGTTTTTTCTCTTCTTTCTTTTGAAGGTGTCAAAGATATATTTGGATCTTTATTCTTAATTAAAGAGAGAGGAGAGAGGGGGATATGAATCTTTAAAAAAGACATCCGCCCCTAGCTTCTCTCAGGTATTTAAGTTCCATGTTGACAAATTTAAACAAAATTGTAGTGTGTCAAATAAGGTGACTATTTTTGTGTTGTTGGCTGTTTATTCAACAGTAACTTACTTTTAACATTTTGAAACATGCCTGTTCCCAGGTCACCACTGCCAGGAAATGTGCCTTTTTTATATCGATAATAACGTTTTGCCTGTTTTCTGCCCTTCTGAGAGGTGCCTTGCACCGTGTGCTCAGGACTGGCTCAGCCCTGGTTTCATTCATCCTGACTGAGAGAAAAGCTGTGAGGTCTCCCCAGCAGACAGACACCACCACCTTCCCACAGCTTCCCACAGCTTCCCATGGCACAGCCAGAGAAAAACACCAAGCTGTTACACCCTGGAAATATTTCCTAACAGGCTGGCGGCTGAATGTGTCAATGTTTATTGAGTCTGTCCAACTGCCTGGATTTTCAGGTTTACAGAATCCCAGTGGGTGTGGAAAAGGTGGGCAGGGATGTGTTGTTTGTTGTGTCCTCCAGTGCCAGAATTCAGGACCATCATGGGATTCTGGCCAGTGACACGTTGGAAATAATGAACAAATTGATCCTTCACGTGATGTGTAGCTAAACTATGGAAATTTTTGCCACAGGATGGCACGTGGGTTGGAGGGGGGCTTGGATGAACACCTGAAAGAGAAATCCTTTCAACACTGGTAAGTGTGCAGAGAACCCCCACCAGCTCAGTACCTTGTGGCAGATAGTCATGGGTTGGAAAATACACATTTACTTGTCATTTCTGTAGACTCTTGTTTTATTATTTGTTTGATTATTGGCAGAGCTAAGGATGGGTTAGATGGACCTTTGACCTGACTCATTGCAGCTGCCCTTTTTTCCTTGTGTTCTGCTCTTAGATGTTTGGCTCATTGCTTTTCCCTCATGCTGAACTGCCCCATTCTGTGATTTCATCCTGATCTAAACCTCTCTGGCTACAGCAGGATTTGCCAGCACCCTTGAATGCACAGAGGAGGAATGAATTATATTCCAAAGCACTGTATGGTACAGAAATTAGAGAAGATGTCAGTCATCAAAGTTTCTTAAGTTTTCAGATTGTTTCTAGTGTTGCAGCTGAGACAACAGCTTTGTACAGTTCAGCTTCAGAGGAGCAGCAACAGTCAAGACATTGGCCCAGAAGTTTGGGTTATGAGATATTTTAATTCAAAACCTTTTTCCAGCTGTGCTGGGAATGTACTTGGTAACAGGAAGATTTAAGAACTGCCCATGAAGAAGAGGTGCAAAAATCTCGTTCCCTCTCACCACCAGTCTTAGATGCTTGACTAGAAGTTTGGTAAGGAAAAACAGATAGAACCTCTTGTTGACAGGTCGTTTTGCAGATCTTTGTTTTTGTTCATATGAGTCTGGTTAGCAATAGATGTTCCTATGTGTAGTGTCAGCGCAAAAGAGAACATACTCTATTTCGTTTGGCTTGTGAACCTTAGTTATTTTTCACGTTGTTCTTGGCTAATACTAAAGGCACATTTTAATTTGTGGTTTTCCAAAACCTGTTGCCCCCAGGAAGAAAGATCCTTCCCTGTGAAGGTAGTGCTTTGTTGTGCACGAGATGAGAAAGAGCCCTGCAAGCTGAAAATTCCTTCCTTCACTCCCAAAATGCAGCAGCGAAATGCACCAGGGCAGCCTCTGCCCCCAGTGTGCA
Source organism: Acanthiza pusilla (assembly GCA_036630365.1). Classification (NCBI taxonomy): domain Eukaryota; kingdom Metazoa; phylum Chordata; class Aves; order Passeriformes; family Acanthizidae; genus Acanthiza; species Acanthiza pusilla. The sequence continues at coordinate 10,407,317 of JAXCHO010000001.1, forward strand.
CAGCAGATGAGACAAGAACCTGATGCCCTGGGCTGCAGCAGCATTGGATGGCCAGCATCACAAACTGATTGTTGCCTTTGTTTTCTTCCAGCACTGGGATGTGTTTCGGACAATCACGGAGGTGTTTATCCTGGTTCCTGCCTTGGTTGGCCTGAAGGGTAACCTGGAGATGACGCTGGCATCCAGGCTCTCCACTGCTGTGAGTGCTGACGAGCTGGTGGGGGCTGTGGGGAGGGGGGTGGTTAGCAGGAGGCATCAGGAGATTCTTCATTTATATAACCGAAGTGTATGAGAGATGCCCTTTTCTGCTAAGTAGAAACTAGTGGGGTGTGAGTGTTAAAATAATGTGTTTGCCCTCATTTGTAACTGGAACAGAGAATTTCCATCTGCACTTTGAAGGTGAATTAATCCCTGGGTGGCCAGTTGCTGATATTTGGGGCCCTGTGACACATGAAGGAGACAAAGCCAGGACTCCACAGCTGTCAGCTTCAGTATTGGATTGCTTTTCTCTGGGTATTGATCCTTGAGGTCTTCCCAGCAATCCTACCTCGGGGGAGTGGACTGAGGCTTCTTGGAACCTGCAGCAGCATTTACTACTCTGTATTTGATCTCTTCTATCTCCCTAAGCAATTTTGTTTACTTTAGGGTTTTTATATTACCTGTCTTGGGAGAAATTGGAGCTTACCTGAGCAATTTAGGGGAAACTAAGGACAAAAAATGGTTTAGTTTGTTCAGCTTTTTGTCTGTGTGGGATGGGGTGGGTATGCCCACTCCACCTTTATGTGGGTGCAAATGTGAGCCTCAGATGGCCCTGGGACACTGGGCTGGAGCATGGTAGAGAAGTTCCAGAAGGAAATGCAGGGAAGGCAGGGAGATGACCTGCACTTGCCTCTCTCTGATTTTAACAGCCCCTTTCCCCCAGGGAGCAGGTGAAACTGCCTCCAGCAACCACCTGTGCCACAGGAACAGCTTTTCAGGTGTCTCTCTTGACTCCTAGGCTAACACTGGACAGATGGATGATGCCCAGAAGCAATGGAAAATGGCCACCTGCAATTTAGCCCTTATCCAGGTGAGTCACTTCAGCTGGGAGATGAAAAAGTCCCTTTTCTCTTGCTGTGCTGCAGACCAGCAGCATCTGTTCCAGCAGTGCTGAATGCAGAGCTGGTGATTTGGGGCAGGCATCCTCAACACAGCCAAGCAGAGCCAGGGCTTGACCTCCAATAAAGCTCTGTGTGGCCCCAGAGCTTGTAGTTTAGCTGTAAAACACATCTAGACATTCACTGCCTTTGAGGACAAACTGAAATAATAAAACCCCGTCGTTTTGGAGTGGGAGCTACAACACAATCCCTGTTTCACAGCAGCCCCTGGATAAAGCCTGTCGTTTGCTGGCAGTGTTTGGGAATCAGCCTTGGGCAGGAGGGGAGGGATGGGGGAAATTGCCTCTTGTAGCTCCTTCTGCTTGTTAAAACCAGGAACCAGCCTAGAGTTTGCACATGGCAGCACCACAGGGCTTGCAGCTCATGTCTGTGTGCTGTCCCTTACCTCCCTCCACAGCTCTCAGCTGCCTAGGAGAGCTGTGCTGATGGGGAGCCCATTTTTGTGGTGACCAGGGCTATTCTTTTGACAATGGATTCAGTGTCCTTTGCTGAAAGGTTATCTGCCCTTTCCAGGCCTCCTGAGTTTTTCTCCAAACTTTGCCAGGATTTTTTATTTTTCTTGATCTAGTGGAGCCTTGCAGGGATGCTGCTTAAATACATAAACAATCAGCATCTGTGCCAGGCTTTACCCTCCAAGCTGTGGCAGTGCTGCAGTCGTGTGCAGCCAGGGCTGCCTGGGAGCAGATGCAGGCGAGTGCTCACCAGCTGTGCTTTGGTCCCCAGGTCCAGGCCACTGTGGTGGGACTTCTGGCTGCCATCGCTGCTGTGATCCTGGGGGCCATCTCCAAGGGCTCTGTGGAGCTGAGCCAGGCTGCTGTGCTGTGTGCCAGCAGCGTCACCACAGCCTTCATAGCTGCACTTTCCCTCGGTGAGTCTTCCTGGTTCCTCAGATCAAAGATGAGGCACTCAGGCGGGGAATGAACTGTCCCTTCCTCCAGGGAGGCCCAGCTGGTGTCCCTCAGGTCCAGCAGAGGGAGGAGGGATGCAGGGAACATCAGTCCTGTGTCTGCTGCTTTCGTTCCCTTCATTTCATCCTGCCTTTGCTTCTCTTCCCCCGAGACTGACTGTGGGCTCTCAGCACCCACAGGCAGCAATCAAAATGTCCTTCACCTGACACAAAAAATGCCACACGCTGTGCAGGGGTGCACACACACACCCCCTGCCCTGCTCTGTGTCTCCTGGGTGCCACACGAGCCACCTGCACCAGCCCTTCCCAGGGAAAGCTCAGCTAATGCCACGCACAAAGCAGGGAATGGAGGGAATGTCTGTTAGCAAATCCAGACCACGCTCAAGATGGACTTGGGTCACCTCACAGCCAGCGCAGGGAACCAGGCAGGTCTCTCCCCTGGCTCGCCCTCTGCCAGGGGAGCACGATGGGCTGGGCAGGAGGAGCTGTTCTGCGTGGCTGAAGATCTCCAGTTTGTAGGTCTGCCATGCGAGGGCAGCATGATACCCTGAATAGAGCACTGGCACCGTCGGAAACAGCGAGTTTGCTAAATGAAAGGGACAAGTTAGAACAAGTGCATATCCTGAAGCTGGAGTCAAAGGGTGATTGTAGATGCCTTTGATGAAAAACGTGGGATGAGGCAGTTGTTAAAAAACAGCAGCTCAGCTTTCATTACTCTTCCCTGCAATGTCCCTGCTTGGTGTGACACAGAGAGGCTTTGCTGCTGCGCTGTCTCAGGTTTGCTGCTGACATTAGTTTTGTCCCTGGACACGGTCGCAGGCAGCCTGTGTGTGGGTGTGCACAGCGGGAAGCTGCTATTTTTATGGCCAGGGAGGGAAGCAGCATGAACTGTGCTGTGGGGAGGGAACGTGGGTGTCTGGGAGGGCTGCTGTGGAAATGTCGTGTTGTGAGAGGATGTGTTTCTCTATGAGGGATGTTGTTTTGTGAGAGGGAAAGCACACACGTGACATTTCTTGGGGGAGAGATGACACTCCTGTGCATGCTCCGCTTTGGGGTGGCTGTGCAGACAGGCACAGAGAGGTTTTGAGCTGGTTTTGAGGTTTGAAGTCTTGAGAGGTTTTGAGCCCATTTTTTGGGTTTTGAGAGGTTTTGAGCCCAGGTTTTTTGAGAGGTTTTGAGCCCATTTCTCAACTTCCTTGGGCACATCCTGTCAGACATGGAAGGACTTTGAAGAGATGTCCTATGTATTGTCTCAAGGCTGCCCTTGCCTGTTACACAGGGTTTATTCCAGGTGCCTCTTCCACACCAGGCCTGTGAGAGGTCTGATATTTGAGGGATCCCCCTGTGTTTGTCAGGGCTTGGGGCTTGTGCTCCTAAACTTACCTGGGCAAGCAAAACTTCCTCCCTCCCCAACAATGCTGAAAAGCAGCTCAGTTTTCCAGGTGCACCTCAGAAGACAGGGAAAAGATGTGGGCCACCTCCATAACCCCTTGACTCTGGAGCTGCTCACAGTATCAATATCCACCTAGTGCAAATTAAAGCAGCCCCAAAGACTCTGGGACATGAGTGGTCAGTCGTGGCTGGGCTGAAAGGCTAATGCAGGCTCCTGTAAGGAAGCTCACTGCTCCTTGGTGATCCAAACTTTGAGAAATTGTGGTCTAATATGGAAAATATCTTTGTGCAGTGGAATCCGGAGCAGGGGATGGCACCAGGAGGCTGCAGGATGCCTGCTGTGTGCTTATCTATGAGTGTGCTTGTGCCTGGTCCTGCTTCAAGGCAGCAAAGATTAGGCTGCTCAGGAGGGAAGCTTCTGCATTCGGGCTGCCTGCTGGTATCTCCTTTGATCCCTGGAATCTGCCTGTGTGCCTCTGGGCCCTCGGTGCAGTTCGTAAGGGCAGAGTCATGCCCTTCAGGCTGGTGAAAGCAAGAGGACGAGTTCCTGGGGATGTCCAGTCTCCAGCTGGGTGATGTTGCCGTGGGTAATCTCCTTCTTGCATCTCGTAGACCCCCACATCCCTCTGGGAGCAAAAACAGCAGCTTTGGGGTGAAACACAGCAGAATGCTTTCTCTGATGCCTGCTCTGTGTCTCCTCTAGGCCTGGTGATGATTGGCGTGATCATCGGAGCAAGGAAAGTTGGGATCAATCCAGACAATGTCGCCACACCCATAGCAGCGAGCCTGGGAGACTTGATAACCCTTTCCCTGCTGGCAGGAATCAGCAGCACGCTCTTCAAATACATAGGTATGGTGTTCAACGGGGAATTGCAGCTCAGCAATGAGCTCACAAATCCTCGTGAAATTATTGCAGGCTGCCTAAGTGTTTCTGGCATGGTTCAGAATGGAGGCTGTCATGCCACTGGGGTAGAAAAATGACCAAAGAGGCTTTTCCCAGACTCTCTTTTAGTAACAAACTGGAAGGCAGAGCCTAATAAACACAACTGGGATTTGTCAAAGAAATGACCAACATGTACTGTGCAGCTTTGGAGCAGAAGGCTGACATATGTGACACTGACTCTGTTCCTGGATCTGTCACCAGCCAAGCAAAACTACTTCCCGTGCATGGATGGCAGCAGGTCCCTCTTCACGAGGCAGTTCCAGGGTTTTGGCACCTGGAAAATATTCTTGTATCCTCTCACATGGAGCATCATGGATGAACAAGATGTCCAGTTGTGGGGAGGCAGTCTGCAGCGTTTTGTGCTTGCAGGACTCTGAGCAGGAGTCGTGGCACTGGGGTTAGCTGTGCTGCTGATTGCCAAACACTTGGGCACCTGCTGACCCTCAGAAGCTCAGAACATTGGTGGTATATGTCTGACTGTTGCTTTTGAAGTGTTAGGCTACTTACTGTGAGCCTAACCTAGAAAAGAAATGGGAAAATAAAAAGATCCAGCAAACTCAATACCATTTGAAACCCAAACTGTTGCTTCAGACTGTGAGCAGAAGCAGCGAGGCAGCTGTTCTCAGTTTGCATAACTCATTCCATGTGCAAGTACAAGTGAGGGAGTGAAGGAGCACACACTGCAGGGAGAGGGCTATGAAATGCTTCCATCCAGTCCTCCTTCAGCCTCAGAGATGCCTTTTTTAAATAGGATTTTTCCATGATGCCATTGCACCTGCCTCTGTAAAGCTAATCTGTCTTTCAGTTGCTGTGCCTCAGATAATATCTCCCAGGGAGCACAGGGCAGAACAGCATGATAACCTCCATAGCTGTGACCAGACAGCACTGGTGGAGCTGCCAGAGTAGTTTAAAGAGCCTCTTGAGATGGAAAATAGTCAGCATAGAGACCCCAAGTCATTGGGAGCAGGAAGTGAAGCAGGTAGGAGGATGGCACTGCTGATGGTGCTTGAACAAATCCATTTCTCTCCCCACTGTGTAGTAAGGTACAGGTCATGCTCTGAAAACTCCTGGGTCCTACCCAAATGCATCCTTCAAAAATGCAGATGAGTCTGTAAAGTTTGAAATACTGTGTGCCTCCTGATGCAGCACCTTCTCCTTCTGCAGAATATCCTCTTGCCAGAGAAGATTCCCATTTTTTTTTAAATTGACTCTGCTCCTTCTCAGTCCTGCATAATGGAGATATAAACTGTGCCAAAGGGTTTCAGCTTGCTCATGGGCTGCCTGTGATAGAATGTGGCAGAACTGGAATGTGGAGCCTGAAGACCATTCATCCTACAGGAGTCTTTCTGTGGGCTCTGATAAGGTTTGATAGACTCCAGTGCTCTGTGCCTGCGTTATTTAAGAAGGAATTAATTGCTCAAAACAGCAAGGGGTATAGGTAGAGACCCAGTACAGCAGCTAAGTCTGTCGTGCCACCCACCTGTCCTGGATGACTCCAGCGGGTAAAGTGCACTGACAAAACTGTTTATACCCCAGAAGGAATTGCATTTCAGTGCCCACTGAAGCCACTCTCAAAGAGTGGCACCTCTTTGTGTGAGAGCCTTTGATTCACAGAAGATGCCTTCACATCAGTGCTGTCGCATCCAGGTAGCCCAAGGCCCTGGCAGTGATGTTTTTAAAGATGCACACTTTGAGCTGCTTCATCTCCCAGATTACCTGCCAAGTCAGCCTTACATCCCACTGCCTTTGGCCCCAGCTCAGAGGCCAGATGGAGAGCTTTGTTGAAGAAGCATTTTTGTATCAAAAGGCTTGGCATCAGCCCCATTGCTCGAAGGTGTTTCTCATGCTTCTGAGTCATGTTTATTTTCTTTTAGTGCTGCACAGCTACTTATTTTTTAATTTCTTTGCTCCTAAAGATCACTCCAAGTCTATGCCTCTGCTGAATGGAAAAAGCACCTAATGGAAACACATGTAATCTAGCACAAAAGAAACCCCAGATCTTAACTGGCTTATTTGTGCCAGAGAACATTTGTTCCTATAGGGCAGACCAGCTGCTCAGCAATTCTGCTGGCTTGCCTCCTAAAGTACCTCTTACCTCTTGTTTTAGGTGAAGGTGCGCGGTGTCTGCCTTAAGCCAGATACAGCTTCCACACAGGAGTTTCTCCCTTGCCCTGATGTTTGATTTGTACCCTGAAGCAAGAAATTTTGTAACTTTTTGTCTTTCTTAGTTGGAGCTGGAATTGGAGAATTGTTCGTCTTCAAATATGACTTGCTTTGAATCCTGCTGATTTTCAAACAGCATCCTCTAGCAGTGAATTTCAGGGATTAATTATGAATTTCTGAGGTGGAATGAGGTGGTTTTGTTGGATCTATCATGGTTCATGTGATTTTCCCTCTAACAAAACTCGGTTGGAGCAAGAGCCCTGCTGCCTTTTCCTCCCATCTTTGTGCAAATCATTTTTGGCCACCTGCGAAACTTCGAAATTTAATTCAAGATTTCTTTTCCTTGCCAGATGTGAAGTACCTCTCTCCTCTGATCTGTGCTGTCTTCATTGTCATGATCCCTCTCTGGGTTGCCATTGCCAAGCAAAGTCCTTCCTTGGCTGAAGTCCTGAAATCTGGGTGGCAGCCGGTGATTGTAGCCATGAGCATCAGCAGGTAAAGGAGGCACAGCTCCAGCCCACCCCGGTGCACTCTGAGAGAGATCCTGCGCTCTCTTAGAAGGCCAGCAAAAGGGAAATTGGAAGGGACAGCAGAAGGGTATTTGTCCAGAGTTTCTTAGCCGTTGGTGACTCTCCAACAGGCTGTGAGACAGCAGATAAGGAGCCCCCACAGGACTGGAAAAAGCAAATAATTCTACGTCTCACTCACACACCCGGGGACCATGTGGGTGAAAGCCAGGAAACTGAAACACAGATGATGACCAGCACAAATTGTCAGGCTTCAGCCTCATTCTTACCCAGATGTAAAGAGAAGATACCGGTAAATGTAGAGCCAGGTAGTTCATTCCTCCTGTGCTACATCTTTCTCAACCAGCTGAGGTCTGGGAGAGAATGTAAAAAAACTGCGAAGGCCACGATGGAAGGGTTACAAAACTATGGGGGAGCGTGATAAAGCTTTCCTGACTACTACCAGTTTTGCTTAAGGGTGGGCAGGGAGGTCCTCCTGAGCTCATCATGCCATTAACAAAATCTGTAAGGCTTTCTGTTGGTGAAAACTGAGCAGTAAAAGGAGTACATGGTGAACAGTCCAGCCCCGGTGTTGGGGAAGATGCAGTAACCCACTCAGTGTAGGAATTGCCCTGGGAAAAGATTGATCCACCCTCATTTCCTGTCCTTTTTCTGACAGCATTGGTGGGCTCATCCTGGACAAAACTGTAACTGACCCAAACTTTGAAGGCATGGCAGTTTTCACACCTGTGATTAATGGTAGGTGGGGCGTGGGGGGTTTATGCATGCTTTTATTTATACCTCCCCCTCCTCCAGGGTTATGGGATCCACTGCTGCCCCTGCACAGAGATCAGTGCTCAAGCCCCTGCTCCCATCACGAGTGGGAGTGAAGCTGCTGGTCCCCATCACATCCCTGCTCATGTTTGGAAGTGTCTCTGGAGCAAAATAGCAGCGAGGAGAGAGCTGTGTAAAAAGGTTAACAGCGTCTCTGAGAGCTACGTTGACGCTTTTCATAACATCAAACCTACTGAGATGTCACAGTAAATCCATTTTCCCTTGTTTCCTTCACTCAGTAATTTGAATTGTGCAATCATCCCCTATAGAGATTGTTGATAAATATTAATATAATAAGATTATATATATGTATGTATATAAAAGATTATATATATGGATTGGATACAATTGGATTTTTTATATATGCATATCTCAACATATTTTGTGTGCATATTTATGTTTATTTGAATCCTCATGGTACTTTTATACATACACCTCTCAGTACAAACTGCTGGGGATCCTGGTGGCCCCTTTGGCAGAGCTGGTGGCAGAGTTTTGCAGTGCTCTGTGTCTTTGCACAGGCAGCTCTTCACTTTGCATGTGCAAAGCATGGCAGTGCATGGCTCAGAGAGCTCCCAGTTTGAGCTATAAGATAGCCTTAGTATTTTCACTTTGATTCCCATCTGGAAAATCTCATATTTAATGATGATTTTTTTCTCCAAGGAAGGCAAAACATGAGAAGCCTGTAGCATTTGGCTTACCCTTATCTTTTCTGTGGCATTTCCACCCTGAAAATACTTAGGGTAGTGGAGGTTTGCTCCACAGATCATTATCCCTCTATTTTCTACTGGAAAATATAGCTGCTTTTTCATGTTTGCTAGAATTAATCAGTCTGGAAGGAATTAATTTACTTTTAATTAGCAAACATATTTGAGTTCTAATTCATTCTCATGATTCCTTTTCATTTAGCAAGAGTGTTAGGTACCTTCAGACATATAATCACTCTGTGTGACGTTTGTTGTCTTTCAAACAATAATGGTTCTCTGAGTGAGTAAACCCAAGAAGAGGCCGTGAGGAGCACCTGCACTGCTTTCCCCAGGTGTTGTTCACAGTCTGTGTCAAACCAGGTGCAATTGCAACACCTTCAGAGGCCATTTACATCCAGTGATGGGGAGAAAGGGAAAATATTTTCAATACAGCAGTCAGATGGATAAAATTACTGAAGTCTTCCTGATGTTCAAGAGCTATTCCTGCAAAGTGAATAATGCAGGGATCAGGTTTTCTGCTTCTCTCACTGCTGCTCTCAGTGAATGCAGATTGACTCACCTTGGACTGGGTTTTAGACTGAAGTTTCCTCCTGTGGTTTACAGCTTCTCTGTATGTTGTCCTCACAGGTGTTGGAGGGAACCTGGTCGCCATCCAGGCCAGCCGAATTTCTACATTCCTGCACTTCTGGAGCATGCCTGGAGTTTTGCCGTACAAGATGAGGCAGAATTGGCCCAACCCATGCACCACATTCTTCTCGTCAGGTAGACCCTGAACCCAGGGTGGTGTCCATGTCTCAAGGGCTGTCCTCACTGACAGCTCCTGCTCCTTTGCCAAGCCTGGTGGGTGAAGGACTGGGTGGATTTCAAAGGCAGAACTTCCCCCTTCCAGGGAGGATTCTCAGATCAGAGAGGAGGCAGCTTTGCAGTGGGCAGCGTGAAAAAAAAGGCTTATGGCGTATTTGCTCACTGGCATGCAAAGAAAGTGGCCTTCAGGGAGCACTAAAGAAAGTAATTGAAAAAGAATCTTAGATTTGATCTAACAGAAAGTCATTTTAATGGCCAGCCTAGAGCCATCACCTGTAGACAGAGGGGTGAATAGACCATAATCTTGCTGAGAATCAGCAATTCCTCCATCTTCAGTAGTGGAAACATTTAGGCATCAGCAAAACTCGATTTTGGGTCTGTTGTCTTTATAGAGTTCCTCTTGATTTTCCCTGTTAGGTTGAGAGTTAGTGCTAGATTAAACTATAACTGGGAAAATCTGTTGCAGCAAGGCAGAGCAGAAGCTGTGGGAGGCAGAGAGCAGCTGAGAGGAGTGTCTGCAAGAATCAGAGTGGATCAGCATGGAGCACAAAGCCTTTGGCATATGGTTTTAGTGCCAGACGAAGCTGCTGGGCTGATCCTGCAGATGCTTCCTGTGTGTGTGCGATCTGGAGAAGGCATCAGCAGTGTGGTTGGTGGGAGGGGACAGCCCCAGGTTCAAGCACTGCAATGTGGAGCTGTGTCCTGTCCTCCCCCAGCCCTGTTTCTGTCTCTGTCCCCTGCAGGGGTGAATTCCAAGTCAGCCCGGGTCCTGTTCCTCCTGGTTATCCCAGGGCACCTCGTGTTCCTCTACACCATCCACCTGCTGCAGGGAGGCCACACATCCCTGTCCTTCACCTTTGTGATGTTCTACCTGATTGCTGCTTTGCTGCAGGTAAACCCCAAACTCTCATCCTAAAGGAACCTATCAGACACCATGAAAATAGTGTTCTCCAGGTTAAACAGGAGCCACAGTGAAACATCCATCAGCAGCCTCTCTTCCCTGTCACTTCAGGTGTGCTTCTCCTAAGCATCAGGTACCTTCTGTAGGTCCAGTAACACTCCACCCAAACTGCCAGGCTCTGTTTTCCCACATGAGCACGACTGTGCTTTAGGGTGAGTGAGGGATCAGGGGTGAGAGGAGGAACAAGTTCTCAGCATCCACTGAGCTGCAGTAAGTGCAGAGACACACTCAGCAAGGAAGCACCTTGTTTTAAAATGTTCCCTCCTTGGGTCTCTAAGCTCCAAGTATTTCTTGGAGCTTATTTCATATACTTGACCAGGGTGCCACTGGTCATCCAAGCGAGGGGCAAGTGAGAAGCAATGAACTCCAGCCAGCAAGTTTCCCCACTCTTTTTGGGAACCAGTGTCACATATTATGGTGATGACCTAGGGAATCCCTCTGGGCAGGGCCATGTGGGTCAAAAACAGAGGGAAAACCTAGGCCCTGACCAGTTCATCTTCAAAAGTAAAAGTTCCTGGTAGGCAACGGGCAGAACATCTGATTTGCCCTGCCTGTTCCCTCTGGCTGTTTTTGCTGCCCTGTAAACTTTATCATCTCACTCAGAAATGCATGTAGCTGTTGCCCGAACTCACAGAGGCTCTGGCTTCACTTACCCTTTTAAATCAGTGATTCATTAATTTGCACAGTGAGGTGGCTGACTCTCACTTTGCCTTACAAGCGGCCTTGTGTCTGGTGGTGAATTCCTTGTGTGTGTAAACAATCAGTTTTTCTTGACCTTTGCACAACCCTAAGCCCAGCAGCACAGCCACAGTTGTAAAGGAAAATATTTATTCTTCTCTTTATGCATCGAGGTAACTCCTCGACCAAAGCCAAGCACGAAAATACGAAGAATAAGTGACAGCATAAAGAGCAGAATCCCAGCAACACCACTGACCCTGAAAGATTCCCATGGATGCCAGTGGAGAAAAATACACTCAGCCTGGTCCTCTTTTTTCCTCTCTGTTATACTTAATAAAGAAAGACAGAAAGAAAGAGGAGGGGAAAGTTTGGGTCAGTTGGAGGAAGCCCAAAGAGAAAGATCAGAGGCCCAGAAAACATGACCTCAGAGAAGTGATAGAATGGACTGGGGTTAACTGGTCTGAAGCAGAGAGGCTTGAGAAAAATCTGGTTAACAGCCTTCAAACTACCAAATTTCTGTAGGGAGGGACAGAATAACATTTACTCTGTGGTCACTAGGGAGGAAACATGAAATCATGGATTTCAAATGGAAAAAGGCAGATTTATGTTAGGCCTTAGGAAAAACAAAAATGGTGGGAAAAAAACCCCATGGGCCTGATTTCTTAGAGTGTGGCATCTCCATCTCTGAGGATTTATCCAGCACAAGTTAAACAAATTTTCCATCAGGAAAGATGTGGATGTATTTGATCCTGAATTCAGGCAGAAGAATGATCTATGTAAAACTCTTGAGTTTCTAGCCAGCTTTAATTTCTGTGATTCTGTTATTTTATTTGCTTCCCCCATCTCTCCTCTTCCCTTTCTCCCAACCCAGCTTGCAGTTTTTACCTTTAGAAATGCTGCCTCAGGCTTTGGTTCCTGATGCGCTGTGGTCTCCCATGGAGGGAACACAGATGTGGGGTGCAAACTCTCTCTCCCTTCTTAATTCAATTAACTAGACAGTCTTTAATCTTTAACCAAAGTATTTTTTTCCTCCATCTGTTTATCAGAATTGGGAATGAAATAAGAATTAAAAGAAATCACAACAAAGATTTTTAAACTGTTGAGATGAAATAAAAAAGAAATTATTGTAATTTTTTAACATGTCAGTTCTGCTTGGGATAGCTTTGATGTAAAAACTGCCTCAAACTCCAGTTGTCCACTGAGACTTTTAGGAAAAACAAAGTAGACATGATCTGAATTTCTAACAGCAAAAAAGAAGGATGAAGATAATAACATCTGGCTACAAACGTGTCCTTTGGGGTTGTCTGCATGGGAAGTAGGAGCAGCACCTTTGGGAGATGCTTTTGGTGTGGACAGGCTCTGGTTTGGGCAGGTGATGTTGGTGAGCAGTTCAGGCAGGGTCTCCACATTTGTGGCTGGCAGCACAGGGCTGTGGCACCGTGGGCAATGCCATGCCAAAGGGCAGGAGCCAGTTGCACCCATCCCATCCCATCCCATCCCATCCCATCCCATCCCATCCCATCCCATCCCATCCCATCCCATCCCATCCCATCCCATCCCATCCCATCCCATCCCATCCCATCCCATCCCATCCCATTCCATGGATCCCATCCCATCCAATGGATCCCTTCCCAGCTCCATCCCACGGAGGAACATAGCTCTCTGGGGCAGGTGCGGGTGCTCAGTGCTCCCTGTTAGCTCTCATGTCTCTGCCCTGGCTGGGAGCTGTGGCTTTCTGGGTCACCTTCTCGCTGCCTCACAGCAGGGCTCTCTTGCCTCTCCCAGGTGGGGATCCTGCTCTACGTGGCTGACCTGATTGTGCGCCTGATGTGGAGGAAGGCCCTGGACCCCGACAATTTCTCCATCCCCTACCTCACTGCCCTGGGCGATCTCCTGGGCACCGGATTCCTGGCCATCTGCTTCCGCCTGGTGTGGCTCATCCACGGCTCCGACATGAACCTGGGGAACTGAGAGTCTGTGCTGCTCTCATCACTCGTGCCCTGCGGTGCTTTCCTCGGGGACAACGGTGCGCCTGGCCATGAGCGCTGGGTCACCCGGCTGGGCTGGGCGTCCCCTGCCACCCCACACCCCACCTGCCCTCCCCATCGTGCCTTAGAGCCGGGCTCGCCGCCCCGAGGAATCAGCACCCCCAGGATCGTGCCCTGGCAAGGGAGCGAGACGGTTTTAAGGAGCACTGGCTGCTAACACCTGCACCCGGCAAAAGAGGCATCGAGGAGCGTTTGGGCCACGGGGAAGGAAGGAGTGTTTGGGCTGTGGTTTCTGTCCCCAGCGCTGCCACAGCCCCAAGGCTGCTCCAGATTCTGCCGAGGTCACTATGTCTGATCCTGCAAGTGGATGTTGCAGCCCCTCCGCCAGACTCTGACTTTCCATCAAGGGAGATTCTTTATTCACCCTGCTTTTCTCCTGCTGAATCCCTGGAGGAGAAGAGCATCCAGGTCTTTAAACTTGTCTCCTCTCCGTGGCTCTGAGGCTCAGGATCTGAAGCAGTGAGCTGCTGGCTCACGCCCAGCGGGAGGTTACCTAGGGATACCACCTACCTGCCCTGGCAGCACTGCTGGTGTCTGACTGAAGAGCTGGTTATATTGCATTTTGGGGGCAGGAAGGTTTGTTTTTACGGTTTATGAAATGTCCAGTAGTTAAAATGTTTATAGAAACACACACATAAATAAAGTGGGTAAAAAAAAAAAGTAATGCTGTAGATTTGCGGGTTGCTCTTTTCCTGCCGTGACTCTGTTTCTAGTTCTCACTTGTCAGGAAGAACTTCTTGCTTCTTTCTCACCCATTCAGGATTGGACAACCCAATTTTAACAAGGTTTCAGGAAAATCAGTTCTTCCTAACCAAGAACTTTTTGCCAACCACTTTTTGTTTCAGGTTAGAATTAAAGCCCATTCCCTCTCCCACAGTCATCATCCACTCATTAAGAGTTGCTCTGGGATGAGTCCAGAAGCTGCCTTGTTGGGCTGGGTGATAATGAGGCATGAGGATGTGGCCAGTGACTCCTCAGATCCTCGCTCCAGGGTGGCAATCTGGAGGGAGGGGACATGTCAGAGAGGCCAGGGACATGTCAGGGAGGCTTGTGGGGCTGAAAGCAGCCAATTCTCACTGAAATTGAAGAAGCAATAGAGTCTTACAGATAATAAGATACTGAAGAGTCAGGAGTTGAGGGCATGGATCAAACATTTGAAAAATATCACTAGGCTTCACCTTTATTAATTATTTGCCTTCTTGTTGGAGAAAGGAAAAGGGGAGCTCAAGTCCCCCAGTCTGCTGGCATACAGATGCTTTATTCAAGGACCTGCCAGCTCTCAAACATCTGAGCTGTGTTGGGTATCTTGCTGGCCTTGGGTGCTTCTTTGCTCCCAGTTCTGCTCTGGTCTCCCAGAGCTGCTGCCAAGCTGAGGCCCCTGCATGGGTTCAACACATGGCTGAAAGTCCCTGACTGCAAAAGCTGTTCAGCTCTGGGCTGTCAGGGATGGGGAAAAGCACTCCCTGAAAAGAAAATAAACTGCTGCCTGCCTTTCTCCAAGCTTCCTCTTCCCTTTTGTGTCAAGAAGGCCGAATTGCCCCACGCTGCTGAGCTGGAGAGGCTGCGCAGGGCGGCTCCACGGCAGGGAGGTTTTGCTGTGGAGGTTTCAGCACGTGAGGCACACGCTGCCCTGGCTCAGGTCTGGGTGCTTTATCTCCTGCTGCAGCCATGTGCTGGTGGCTCTGCTCACCCAGGGCACCCACAGGTGACAGCTACAGCAGCAGCAGCTGAGAGGGCCTGGGGGGAAAGCAAAGTAAGGGTCTGACTGCCAGCCCCAGTTAATATTTTATGTATTTTATATAGCCTCTGTATATATTTTAGTAACTTGAGCTCAGTGCTTTACTTGGTAAACCTTTCTTAGCTCCAATTTGGTACCAGCTTGAGCAGACCTGGCAGATAACTCCTCTTGCCTCAACACCACTTTGCTCCTCCTTGCCGCATTGTCCCCACCACCTCAGAGCTCCTCTCTGGAGCTTGGTGCTTTTGCTGGTCTTGTGAACCAGAACTGGTGCTAAAGCCAAGCTGCTGGGGACACCCCAGCCCTCTGCAGGATCCTGAACATGTGAAACTTTCTGCTTTTCTCTTAAAAACACGGATTTGCCCCGCTTCCTCCAATCCTGCAAAAGCCCCTGACTGGTGCAGACTACAAGGGACCACAGTCAAATTCCTCTAGCACCAAATCCCAGTGCCCAACACATGGCTGCTCCTCTGCTCTGTGCTTGCAGCAAAGCCCTGGCACTGGTATGTCCCTTCATCAGGGGATTTCTGGGCAGAACTCAGCTTAATCTCCTTGTCACTGTTGACAGAGGACATGGATGGGAACACGTAATGGATGCCATCTGTGCCCTACTTGTGGGACTCAGCTGGGCCAAGGTGACCTATGCTGCACCTTGCCCGTGCTGCACTTGGGGTTCACGCCTTGCAGAGGACACTGGGGCTCAGAGGTGACGTGGGGAGGTGACAGAGGGCACAGCAAGACATGCTGCTCTCCAGGGCACCCCTTGGTGGGCAGCCAAGCCTCAGCCTCGTGCCTGTGCACTTAGCGCGGGGAAGGCACTTCAGACTTAAAATTGCTTCCAGCCTCGAGAGAAATGATATAACCAAAGGAAATGGTTTCAATAAAAGGGGATTTTTTTCCCTCTTTCTTAAGGGCAGCGAGAGGCTAGTTATTTGGCTGCTCAGCCTGTTTACTCTTTCTCTTTCCTCCTTTTTTCTTCTCTGTTCAAATGAGAAAGGGCCTCTGCTAACAAAGGCTATATGTAACCCCAGAGCACAGCCTGGATCAGCATTCCTGTAACTCCATCTGAACCTGCTCCTCTCAGAAGGCATCCCCAGCCCTTCCAGTGAGTGGGCAGCACTGCTCTGTCCCCTGGCACCAGTTGCCTTGACTGTCCCAGCAGAGCCAGAAGCCCCTGAGTTGTCCAGGCATCCTCCCCTTAAAAGCAGAAATTAGATGTTTAAATATCTGCAGACTCCTCAGCTTTTAAGAGCTTTCGGTACATCACAGCAAGCCCTACCTGGTTTTATGCTCCCTGTGGTGTTGTGTCAGCGTGATTTTGTCAGGGAGGAGATTTGGGGAGGGCATTGTTTTCCTCCCTTTTCCCCCACAAAATTCAGTTTCAGAGCAGACTTGTGTGGGTAGCAGTGCCCAGACAGGGTGGGGACAGGGTAGGGACATTTCATAGTGATTTCTGTCTTCAATCTAACCCAGCAGGGAACTCACTGCCAGCAGTGGGCCTGGCTTCTCAGTTCCTGTGTCTGTGTCATTACCGTGCCCAGCTTTTCCCTGGGCTGGACCCACCCTGCCAGAGTCAGCAGCACCTCAGTTTGAGCCAGCAGTGATTTTTATTTGTATTTAGTTCTCACAGCTCCCAAATAAGCAATAGCCTTAGAAAAGGAGCAGGTGGGAGAAGAGAGCTTCTTTTTTGCTGCTCTTTAGTCCTTGGCAGCTGACCTGACCCTTTGGGCTCAGTGCTGGCCCTGGGCTGAGAATCCCATCCAGTGCTGTGAGATGCTAGGGGAAGGCTTAGCTTTGTTGTAATCTTTAGGGGGAATAAAGGAAAATGTGCAGTGTTGGCAGAGAATGAGATTGGCTATTTTTGAACCCTTTGCAGCCATCAGCCAGCTGATACAGGCTGGAGGAGTGGGCAGCGAAACAATATCCTTTTTTAATCCTCCATGGTTTTATTTCCCACTGTCTTAGCAGTGCAGGTAGGCTCACTCCTGACATCAGCCGCTAGCTCTCCCCCAATAAACTAAATCTCAGGTTCATGTCAGTGCTGTGGGACGGGGCTGAGGAAGAGCACTGGAGTTTGGGAGGGGGTGGGTGCCTGCCCTGCACCACCACACATATTGGGGTGCTGAGGTGGCTGCTGGGACCTTGGGGACATCCCAGCTGAACTAGGGAGGCAGGTCTGTCAGGGGCTCCCCTATTCCTGGGTGCATAAGGGTTTCTCTTTGGAGGCAAAGAAGGGGCAGATGGGAACACGGATTTGTTTTCAGGGACAGTCACACCATTTATTTTTCTTCCCCCACTGATTCCACTCACTGTCTCCATTCTAACACAGTAATTTTCCAGAAAATCTCTGTGAAATGCAGCATCTTTACCAGGGACAAGTGAAGTGCCAGCCAGCAAACACAGTAAGTCTGAAAAGCCTCCTTCAAGGGAGACACTGCTTCCAAGACATACTTGAAAACACTTTTTTTTCCCTTCAATGAAAGTCTATTTAATCCTCCAGCTGGTAAACAACCCAATCTGTGGAGTACAGCACGCTCTGGAAGGAAACCCCCTGATCACTGAAGCTCCATTTTGTTCCTCTGGAAGGAGAAACTCAACATGAGCCACGAGGGATGGGATCAGCAGCTCCACAGCATGGCATAGCCACAGCCTGAGGCCACAACGGGAAACTTGCAGGGGATGGGGGACATTGCTGCCACGGTCCTCTCCTCAGCGAGGCCAGGACTGGCACCTTTCTCCTCTAAAACGGGACGCAGTGGAACAGTTAAAAAAGCCACAGCCAAGCAGGAGCCTCAGAGGAACTGCTCCCAGCAGCCGCACAGGGAATGACAGCGCCTGTAGTTGGGATCGCCGGGCACACGGGGTCCTCCTAGCTCCGTCCTGCTCCCGTCCTCCAGCGCTTCGGTCCGACCGGGAAGGGTCGCACCGTGCCTGTGGGGAGAGCTGCGGCTGCCCAGCGCCGGCCCTGGCCCCGCAGCATCCCTGCCCTGCATCATTCCGGCCCCTCAGCATCCCTGCCCTGCAGCATCCCTGCCCCGCAACATCCCGGCCCCTCAGCATCCCTGCCCCGCTGCATCCCTGCCTCTCATCACTCCCACCCCGCATCATTCCCACCCCGCAGCATCCCTGCCCCGCAGCATCCGGACCCCCGTCCTGCATCATCCCTGCCCTGCAGCATGCCCGCCCCGCAACATCCCGGCCCCTCAGCATCCCTGCCCTGCAGCATCCCTGCCTCTCATAATCCCCACCCCGCATCATCCCGATCCCGCAGCTCCCCTGCCCCGCATCACTCCCACCCCGCAGCATCCGTGCTCTGCATCATTCCTACCCCGCAGCATCCCTGCCCCACAGCATCCTGGCCCCGCAGCATCCCGACGCCAGCCCTGGCCCCGGAGCATCCTGGTCCCAGCAATTCGACTTTGGCATGAGCAGAGCAATTCCAGGCCCGGACAGCTCCAGCCCAGGCGGAAGGTGTTCGATTCAGAAATAGAGTGCCTCTTTTCTGTTTGCACGGGTAGGTTTTGCTTTGGAAAGCGGGGTTTAGGCAGGGAGGAAGCCAAGGCTATGACCTGAATGGATTGGATTGTGGATGTTGGCTGTTGGGTTTTTATAGAAACAGCCCAAAGGTGGGTATTTCACCTTTACAGAGCAAAATGCATTTGCTCCATTCATGTGCGGCTGGGCTGTTGATTGGGTCAGGGGTCAGGTCGGATGGGGATGCCAGGGACACACTGTCAAACAGCCATTCACAACTGGGACCATCTCCCCATTGCCAGCACTGCAGGAAAGATTAGAAACCACTGGGCTGAAGAACAGAGCCCAGAGGCTGCTATTCCCTCACTTTCACACCAAAGAAAGCCCAAAGAGGCTCCCAGCCAGCCAGATATTGTCTAAACACCCACAGACAGCACAGCAGGGAGCGAATATATCTGTCCTTGCCACTCACTGTGCCATCAGCTCTTGTACCTGCAGGGAACAGTGTTTAGGAAAAGAAAAAAACCCAACAACCATCCAAAAATCCATCCATTTATGACTCCACATCTGACCCCAAATTATGATTCATGACCGAAAGCGATGAAGAGATCTTGCGGTGACTTGAACAATGATTTTTCCAAGCAGAGGCAGCTCTAAGCAGGGAACACGAGACTCCTGAGAAAGCAGGAGGAATGCACTCCAAGCCTGAACACTGCAGATGAAATTTGTTGCATCATATAATCTGTTTTTGTGCTTTGTGTTTCAGCTAGACAGGGAGATACTGAGATAGCACAAGAAAGGCCATTTCTGCAAGATCTCCAGTCCAGATTGGGAGAATCAGTCACACTGCCAGGATTGCCAGCAGCTTCATTTACTTTTCTTTTTCACTGCTTTGCCAAACCCAATCTCCACATGGAGCAAGCAAGGAGGGAGTGTCAGCATATAGGTGCCAGTCAGAGGCAGAGAAGAAAAAGGTTAAGATATAACAGCTGAAAGTTGTTAGATGGAAACACCATTTTTTCACAGAGCCTGAGAGCACTGTGGTTTTATAAAACCTCCCATTGTATTGCACTAATAAGTCAAGTGTTTGCAGCCGAGCCAGCAGACACACTCTACAGCATCTATTACCAGTGTGTTTATTTACAAAGGCAGCCAGCAAGCCAAAGCTAAACAGAAAAGAGGAAAGACTGAAATATGGACTGGTTTTAATTTAAAATCCTAGGGCTCGGTTTGTCATTTTCTTTTGTGTTTCACCCCCTCCTCTCCGTTTTTTCTTCAAGGAATGATTGCCCAAAGGCAGCTGGGCAAAGGGCTGACTCCCTCTAGGTGTCTCTCTCCCCACTTTTATCCTCAATTTTTTCTCATACACAAACACACAGACACACACACACTTCTCTGGCCTCCCAGTCCAACATTACCTTTCCATTACCACAGTAATCTCCCACATCCCAAACACTTTATAACTTTTATAAAGGGGCTGCACACTGGAGCAGCCCATGCTGTCAGGGGAAGAGAAGCCAGGGCCACCAGCAGGGCCCTGCCTGACCAGCAGGGCCATGGGCAGGACACTGTGGACGATGTGATTTCACCTGAGCAGACACCTGCACCTGTGCTGTACATATGGCTTTACAACAGTTACCACCTGATTTAAGAAATGGCAGGTGTGGGGCCTGGATTTAATGGATTTGACCAGAAATCCAGAGACATGCACAGAGAGCAACACACCTCTGTGTGTTACATCCCCATCAGTGGGGGGTGGCGTGGGAAGTGAGTCAAGGAGGGAAGAGAACAAGACGAAAAGAAAAGGTGGGAGCAATTTTAAATAAAAGGAAAAAGTTACATTAAATTATTGCTTTATTTCTGGTTCTATGCAAGTCTCTGATACACTCCACTCTGACCCCTGAGACTCCATGTCTGCCCCCAAACAGCCCAGTAAGGAGGAGAAAGACCTGAAGGGATCCTGCCCGAAAAAAGGAGCCTTCCCAAGGCTTGGATCTACAGAGGAGTCTCTTAGTTAAAAGAAAGTCCCCAACCAAGGCAAGCAGTGTCCAGTCCCACCACCATTCCCTGTAGATACTGAAGGCTGGGAGGGAAAGGGAAGGAAAAGCTCCAGCCCCAGTGTTTTGAGAGGTGTTCTTCCTCCAGACCATGCATGAACAAGGCATCAGGATGTGGAGCAGACCCTAATAAAAGGGCACAGGGAAGAACTCAACCAAGAGATGAGCACAAGGTGGGAGGAGAGGAATTGTGGCAAGATGAGAGTTATCCAGCTCTCCCTCACCTCTTCCCCCCCAGCCCCTGCCTCATCGGAGGCGGAGGTACGAGGGGATGGAGTAGTTGAAGAGCAAGTAGTCCATTTTGTATAAATTAAAGAGTCTCCTTTGGTAGAAGGGGCTAATGTCCTGGAAGAACTGGGCCGTCATGTCGTCCGTCGTCCTGGTGGTCTTGGACGAGGCCGGGAACTTGACGCTCGTGTCGGCCCCCACCAGCTGCAGGATGTAGTTGGCATCTTCGGCCAAGGTCTCGTACTTGCCCACCACGTCGTAGTGGATGATGCAGGGGTGGCAGAGCGAGTGCACCCGCTCCCAGTGCTCGTTGAAGGGCTCCTCCTGCTGCGTGCGCGGATCCAGCAGGTAGTACACGAACTCCTCGAAGCGCACGTCGTCCCCGCGCTCCAGGGCCCTGTCGCTGGGCTCCTGCCGGTGCCGCCGGATGATCTTGGTGCCGTAGCGCTTGTGGAAGGCCGTGTTGTAGCTGAGGGTGAACTTGTTGCGGTAGGCAGAGACCAGGCGCTCGAAGGGCTCCCGCACGAAGACGAACTTGAGGTAGCTGCGCAGGCGGTAGTTGATCTCGGGGACGCTGTACTCGGACAGGGTGCGCAGGTTGGAGGGGACGTGGGCCTCGTGGGCGGGGATTTCCAGAGGGTCCTGGTACTTGCCTTGCCCCGTCAGGACCATCATCACCCGCTTCCAGTTAGTGCAGGCCACTTTGGGCACGTAGCAGTAGAGCAGCCCGTGCGTGTCGTCCACCACCAAGTGCCGCAGGTCGTCCGGCTGCAGGAGACGGCGCTTGCGCGTGTAACGGCTGCAGACGTTGCTCAACATCTCCCGTCTCTGCTGGTGAACTGCCTGCAGTGATGACTGCTCAAACTGGGGAGGAAAAAGCCAACAGAGATGGTCACCAGCTTGCCCAAGCTGACTGTGACCTACACACAAAGCCTGGCCCGCAATGTCCCTGTGCCTCCCCTCTGCTGGGTTAGTCAGTCACCCATGAGGGATTTTTGGAGACAGCACTGACTTTGAACATGACTTGACTTGGTGTGTTTAATCCCTGGACAGGGTGGGGTCAAAAGAAAGGACAAAATGTGATGAGGAGCTGGATGAGGACAAAAATCAAAAGGGGTGAGGGAAGAACAGCCAGTGCAGAGAGGGTCAATAACAGCATTTTTTGAAAGCAGACACACACGCCCACACACACACACACGCTAGGCTAATATGCTGTCCCTTACACCAGTCCAGAGGGGATGCATGGCCCCAGGAACAGAAAGTGCAGACCTTCCCTGTCATGGGTAGCATCAGAAATCCCAAAACGTCATTAGAACGTCTTAGGGAGGAAACCATTTCCAGGAAGTCAGAAGAGGAAGGTCCTCTCCTCCTCCTGCCTGCTCTGTCCCGGTTTTGCTCACAAGGGTTGGGCGGTTTTGTGTTTGTCATTGCTGGGAACATCCAGCGGTCTCGTCTGGGAACGGCTGCACCAAGCACCGCTCACCCAGGGTGGCCTTGGCCCCGCAGGGCTGTGGCTCTAGTGCCATTCTGTGACCACCATGTCACAGCCCCACGGTGGCTCCCACTTTGGGGTTGTGAAGAGAGTCCTGCCAGTGTCACAGGGTGCCACCGCAAACAGCTCTGCCACTGCACAGACGTGGCAACCTCCAGATGAAGGGCAAGGGTGGGCCTGTGTCCCTACATTGCTGCTGAGAGCTGTCACTGCCTGTCACTGGCACAAAGGACACCCTTGGCCAGGCTTCAGGTGTTCCCTCCCTGCTCCCTGGGGGCTAACACTGTGTCTGAGGGGGCAGCATTGAAAGGGTTTGTAAAGCTCCTGCCAAGAGTCGGGATACTGAGACAAACTGTCCATCCCATGGATGATCCGGAAGACCTGTCACCTTCAGAGACGCTAACATCTGAGCAAAAAGCTCCTCCTGCAAGGGATGGACCACACTCAGACCCTTTTGGATCTGCTTTCCACAAAAGAAATAACCTCATTCAGGTCAGCTCAGTGACCACTTTCTCCAGGAACCTGCACGGGCAGTAACCTGAGACAGGGATGGGAGAAAGAATCCCATCTCTGCTCCTTCCAACAGGGGAATGATAAGGGAAAATGCCCAGACGAAGGAAATGCAGGTGAACAAATGCTAACTGCCACCAAGATACGACTCTGACATTGTTGGCTACTTGGCTAGGAAGAAAATACTGCACCTAGGGAGGTGATAATCACAGCTGAAGAGGCATTCTCATGCTGCCTTGCAACACAGCCAAACCTTTCAGTAGAAATTCCTTTTGTTTGGAGCCTCCCCATCAAGCTTTTAGAACTGGAAAACCTTTTTGCAATGGCTTTAAAAAAAGAGGCATTTTAATAATGTGATTTTTTTTCCAGGTGTTTTTTCCTGCAGTTGCATAATTCAAAACTATTGGACCAGAGAGACAGACAGACAGACACTGTCTGCAGGCATGGTAACAAATAAATGTGACTACTTTTCAGCAGCCACCCACTGGAATAAATGCATGTCTTGCAGTTATTTCAGAGCAAAATTGCTCCCTTCATTTCCTTCTCTTTAAAAGCCAGGGAAATTAAGTATCACTTTTAAGGAAATAACACCACGACATTCCAGCAGCATTAGGGTTTGCTGGCATCATGGCCAAGGAAGTCCATATTAGCCATTTTTCAGAGTGCAAACGTACCTTGGCTGCTTATAGACGTAAGAGCATCAATGTAGACAGTAACACAAAGTGTCACATGTGGAAAGATGTGGCTCTGGCTGCACTGGGCACTGCCATGGGCAGTGGGGAGGCAGCAGGAGTGGCAGCCCACTGAGGGACCACCAGCACTGCCCTCTGCCCTTGGGGCTGCAGCAGGTGACAGCCCCACGGACATGGGGAGATGCAGGGCACGTTTGGTGGCTGGGGCACGTGGCACAGCACCCGTTGGAGGGTGGTTTCCCACAGGACTTCCTGCAGGGAAGTTGTGGGTGAAGATCCCTCTGCAAAGGCAAGTGTGGCTGCATGAGGGGAAAACTGCCTGCCCAGGGGGAAATGCAGCAGAGAAACAAACACTTTTTGCAGCTCAAACCACAAACCCCACTGTGAAGGGCAAGAGGGAGACCTTCCCTGATTCCTGCGCAGGGAGGGACCCACTAAGCCCACCTGGAGGGGAGAAATTCTCTGTGCCTGGCTGCTCATTTTTCAGCAGGTGTAGCTGGCACAGCTCAGAGTGATGGAGAGGCCTAAGATGTCCCAGGATTATAAATCCCTCATGGCTGAGTCCAGCTATATATATGTAAATTAAAAAATAATTTTTAAAAAGTGTGTGTATATATATATCTGTATATACGTATTTATATATATGTGGGTATATATATATGTATATATATGCACATACCTATGTGTGTGTATATATGCAGCACCCAACAGAGAAACATCTGTCAAATACTAGCTCAGGAAGTGCAGCAATGATGCTCTTGCCCTGCTCTGATGGCCCAGAGTTGGCGTTGAAATCTTCAAATGGTGAATCTCCCAGGTTTGTCTGGCTATGGCTCAGCCCACTGGTAATTAAACCATTTGCCCAAGGACCAGCAAGGGCCATAAGCAGTTTTTATCAAGTTACTGCCCCAAGCAGTGTGGTCTTGTCTTTTAGACACAGCCAGAGGTTCTGCTGCAAGGACCTCGGGGGTGGCTGGAGGTGGCACAGTGCCCCAGAAACCAGAGGGGTGGAAGGAAGGGTCAGCACTCAGTGCTCCACCCCATCTTCGCCCCACCACTTGTCTGTCCCTGTCCTCTTACCTGGTCACTCTCATACAGGGCCTGCAGTGGGCTGCGACCGGCCTTCCCCGGCCACGTGGATCTCATATCTTCGGAGGCTGAAAAAGGAGTGAGGAAAATCAGAGGGGTTGGAAGGGTCTGCTTCCCTCACATTCTCTGGAGATGCCCAGGTTAGGCTAAGACAACATCCTCTAAACAGAGAGAAACCCATTTGCTTCAGAAGTGATGCTCAAACAATGCTCATCCCTCCTTCTTACTTTTTAACAAAATCTGCAGTAAGCATTCAAAAGGTCCAGACCTATTTTTTAACAAATAAAAGACCACAAATAAAGGTAAGAGCTGGTTACAATTTCAAGAGCAACAGGGCACAGTTTGATCCATATGCTCTTGGGAAATGCCACTGCATCTGTGTTTGAGGGAATGACCCAGGAGGACACAGGACCCCAACCAGCACTGTCACAGCCCTGTGAGCGGTGAGATGGCCTCTGTGCTTGGCAGAGGTCAGGGGCAGATCCAACACTGGCAGCTCTGTGCTGAGCCCCCACAGGCTCAGAGTTTGTACTTCCAGCACAGAGACACAGACAGTAGAACACAGATTGCTCAGGTGTTTTGTTGACTGGTAAATCAATTGAAGTTCTTATTTGCTATTTTTTTTCTTCCCTTCTAAACCAGCAGCATCTCCTCTGGTGTTTGAAGCTGAGGATAGCCACCCAGGCCGTCCTCGCCCCCTCCCTGCCCTGCAGATCAGCTGTTTCATTTTGGAGGTCCATTTGCAGCAGCACCAAACCCAAGGCTGGATGTGACCAGCCACGAGTCCATCACGAGTGGCACAGACACCCAGACAGTGACAGCTGCTCAAGTTCTCCTGCTCATAAATTATTTAGGGATGCAACCACCTTCCAGGCTAGGAAGCATATGCTTCAGCTGCCATTCCTCAGCCCCAGGGATCTGTTTCCAGCACAGTGGGGGCAGAACCATGTGGCCTGGATATCCCAAACCCAACATATGGAGCCAGCCATGGCAGGGGCACAGGCTCTTGCTTGCAGCAACACCTCCAAGCAGCTCTCCCACCACTCACCCACCCTCTGCTTTTTGGCTCTGACTCTCTCCATTGGCAGAGGATGACACGACAGTTTTCCCGTAAGAAGGTTTGTAACCATGGGGGTTGTGCAGCCCCCGAGTTGGCTTCCACAGAAGAAATCACACCATGAGTTTTAA
Source organism: Acanthiza pusilla (assembly GCA_036630365.1). Classification (NCBI taxonomy): domain Eukaryota; kingdom Metazoa; phylum Chordata; class Aves; order Passeriformes; family Acanthizidae; genus Acanthiza; species Acanthiza pusilla. Next base: position 10,432,885 of record JAXCHO010000001.1, read on the forward strand.
AATGGAGAGGGATGTTTTTGCTGAAGGGGAAGATAGGACACATTGTTCAGGAGACTGTGGCCTGGGAGGCTCTTCCAGTCCTCCAAGTTCCTGGAAAAAGCATCTGCCACAAGCCATTTCTGGCAATGTGAAGGTTTCGAACAGAAGCTTTTTGCATGACAGTTTGGGGCTCTGGATCTTTTCATTCACTGACCGTCACCAAACAACCCCAAATTTGTTACACAAGTCCCAGATGGCATCTGTATGACCAAAATAACCAGAAGGAAAAATCCAGATCCAGTATTCATTTCCACATGCTTGTATTTTGCTTAAGTGAAAGCTGCTCCAAAGCACAAAGTCACCAGGGTCTCAGCTAAACATTATTCATTCCTGGAGCTGTAATTAGGAGGAAATGACTGCCTGACCTCACAAGATTTCATCAGCAGTGCCTGTACGCTTGCGCGTCCATGGGAAATGACACTTCCTGCAGCACTGGACTGATCAAGATGTGACTCAATGAGAAGGTACAGCTTCTTCCTCAATCCTCTGTATCAGTTACCCCACAGGAGGCTGAAATGGCATCTGTGACAGTGGGAGATAGCACATCCCAGCAGAGCCCCGTCTCACATTTCTAGGCTCAGCCCTCTGCAAATGACAGGGAATGAGATCGACCTTGAAAACTTGACCCACTGCTCGGATCTGGGAACAGAGAGCATTAAACTTGAGCCCCTTTCCCTTTTGTCTGGGGCCAATAAACTCCTGCTGGATGTAGGACTGTGACCCCACTGAGGGCTGTCAGCAGTGCCCTGCAGCAGACACTGCTCCTATATTTAGTAAAAACAATGCGGAGGCGTTTGTTTTCACAATTAACACGTGCATCAACCAGAACCTTTCTCACTGGGACAGAACCAATCCCCGGGTGGTTCAGGCTGAATAAAGGCTACTAGAAATGCAAATAGCTCATGCTGGTGCTGCACAGGGCAGTGTGGAAATGTCCCAGGGAGAGGCTTCAGTGCCCGGTGAAGCGTCAGGTCATGGCCCCAGAGGAGCGCTGGCTCGGCAGAAGGCTCTTTGGGCTCAACAAAAGGCAAATCTGCAGTAAAGCGGGGAGGGAGCAGAGGTCGGGCATGTCACAGCCATGCTCTGACCTCTTCAGCCCTCTTTCTTTCAGAGGGACCAGCAGCTGCTGCACCTCGCAGGGCTCTCACCAACAGCCCCAGCAGAAACACTGCAAAATGGATTTCCTCCAGCCCTCCCCCAGTACAAGATCTGGCAGAGAACAAGGCATTTTCTCTGGATAGCTGCAAACCCCCTGGGATCCCTGCTACGCTCTTGCTGTACAGGGTTCCAGAAAAAAAGAGGAAGAGATTTTAAAAAGCTGGAAAAAAATCCCCTGCCAGGCTGCTCCCGTGCAGCTGGAGGAGGCTGGGAGCGCTGAGCTGGCAGGGGAAGACACCAGGACTCGGCACTGGCTGCATCCTGATGAGCCAGATGTGCTCCAAGGCGATGACACCACCCCTGCCCCGGCACTGCCAAGCCCTTCAGAGCACGGCCTGGCCCAGCAGCAGGGCTTGGGTTTGTACAAGGCTCCACTGCAGGATGTCTCCTGCTCAGGAGCTGTCTGCTTGCACTGCACGCGGCATTCCGAGGGGAAAAGCAGCTGGGATCCCGGCTGGGCCATGATGGTGAATTCCAGAGCCAGGGTGAAGCCCCGTGGCAGAGGGGCAGATGCAGCTGTGGCCCTGCACGGCTCCAGGAGGCACTGGTGCATGAGGAGTGCAGCATCTGATGTGGCCCATGGGATGAGTGTCCATTCTCCACGAGGCTGGGTCAGAGCGGCTGCAGGTGCATGGACAGAGACAATCCACACTGCCTGTGCTCAAAGTATCCCCAAAACATCTGGGATCACCTGGCAGTCCCAGTGGTAGGCAGGCCAGGGCTGCTGTAACCCACTTGAGTGAGCAGCAGGCTGTGGACAGTGATTTAATGGAGTCCAGCCCCCTAAGAGCAGCCTCTGTCACCCAACACAGCCCTGCCCGTGACCCCAAGCTGTGGCCACCTCCTGGTCACCATCCCTCAGCCCCAGCACCTGCAGCATCCCTGCCCACACACTCCTGTCCCAGCCCTCCCTGTCGGCAGACTCTGGCTGGCATTGACACATCCCTCCTATTCCACTCATTCGTGCTGACAGTCAAGAACCCCATTACCCATAAAACCATTGGTTTATCCATCCCTTGAATACCCCTGGGACTCCCAAGAAGTTTGGGAAGGCCAAGGAATACTGAAATAGACGACAGTCTATTTCAGGGAGGAGGGAGTATCATGTGAGTGAAATAATGGTTTGTGCTGCATTTTGGCACCATGGACCTGAGTACAGCAGGATATTCCATCATGGAGGAGCTGCCAAGACCTTCACATCCTGGCTTTTCTCTTGGCTTTATAGCCTGTTACTGAGGTTCCCAGATTCCAGCACATGCACTGGCAATCCTTGGAAATTTAGCATTGCCACAATCGCATCTGAAAGCAGCGACGTCCCTTAGCCAAGGCATATCAGCTTTCTAAAGGGGAAAAAACACCAACCCTTGGCAATTGCAGTATCACTATTTGGGTGAGAAGTATCATAGGGCATGTCCGTGATCCAAATCCAAAGCGTTTTTCACTGAGACAGGCAGAAGGAAGTGTCACATTTGTCCTTTGAATCTTCAAATGATGAGGCAAGGGAATAGGAGCGATGCAAGGGAGAGCAAACCTGCTGTGCTGAGGCAGAGACACTGACCAGAAATCACTGAATAACACGAGCCTGAAAGGAAGCTCAGGCACATTTTTGAGTCTCTTGTGCTACAAGGGCTTTCAGACTTTCTTTTGGAGCTTAAAAAGGTATCACACTTGCTCCGTTCTTTCTTCCTGCAGCCCAGATTTCAGTGCTGTCCCATCACAGACGAAGCTACTCTCTCGCACTGTGTGACATCAACGCCACAGAAGCATCTGGGGCTTCAATGTCTTGCCAGCTCTCCTTGGAAAAGGGAATAGATTTTAAAGCTGTGAATATTTAGGTGTACTAGCTGATTGCAAAGACAGCCAGACATGTGTGATGTGAGGGAAAGACTGGATCATGCCTATTCCAGACTTCTGGAAGCACCAGTGAAAGAATTTGCTGTTTTGGCTGCAAAGACTCTTAGTAAGGGAGGGAGAATCTCTGCAACCACAACAGCAAATCCAGCGCGTGAACTGAAGAGTTTGGCTTGGAGACAGAATTCAGGCAGCAACAAGCCTGCTAGGCTGACATCAGCATTACCCAGGCTTCAGAAAACAGTCTGAAGGAAAGAAAGCAATTAAAAGATGTGGGTGCAACTGTATAATAAATAACTTAGAATGAAAATCAACATGGCATTTACCAGGCACAGCTCACAGCCATGCAAGCTTGTCTGTAAATAAAAGAAGGTGTTTCTGTAGATCAAGCCTGTGCGGTAGACGCTCACCCAGATAGACACAGAGCATGAGACAGCACAGCGCAGGAAACAAGGACTTCAGTCCGAGAAGATGAAGTTTAGAAGGTGAACTGTAAAGGTCATGAGCAATTAGAGAGCAAGTTGCACTTAAATGAGAAATACTGGGCAGAGGGCAGACTTCTAGAAAAATATCTCCCAGATTACCTTAGGGATTAATACTTTGAGAAGGAGTTGACATAAAAACAGAAAGACACTGATGATGGACAAAGCATTGAGAAAGGCTGCTATGGCAGAGAGAGACTGAAAGACCAAAGGGAAAACGAAGTTCATCCTGGACGAGGGGAGTGGAAATTTAATAGGATTTAATTTCACAATGTTGGAATTCAGCAGTTTCTGCTACTTTGCTGCTGCAAGTGGCAGGAGGTCCCAGATGCATTAGTTCTGGGCCATGAGCTGCCAGTGCGACAGTCATAAAAAAAAAAAGCAAATGAAGCCCTGAAACAAATCAGGTGAGATATTTGCCATCGCAGCAAAAAAAAGCATTATCCATACGCTATTATCCATAGCATTGGTGACCCTCAGCTGCAGCACTGACACCTCTGCTCTGCTGGGACCAAGGCAGACCCAGAGCTGCTGAGAAGGGCTGCAGGTGCCCAGGTGATGCCAGGACTCACTGCAGGGAGGCTGCAGGGGCTGGGTGTGTGTATGAGCTGAGCCAGAATGCCACTGACCCTTGGCAACAGGCCAGCAGAGAGGGATGGGAGGTGTCTGACATGCAGAACATCTTCATGTTCAGGTGCCACATAGGAAGGTTTGGAAAGCCCAGACCAGTGGGAGTCAGTGGCTGGGATGCAACAGGAGGAATCCCAGCTCATTTTGGGCTGGAGGATGAAGCTTTCAGACATTTTCCAGGCTGGACCCTGGGGCACAACGAGCCAAAAACTCCACATGTAATCTCCAATATGAAACACTGAAGAGGGTTAACACCTGGAGCAGATCCAGTGGGCTCCAGCCAAGAGAAGTGAAGAGATAGCACATGCCCTTGCAGATGAGCAGGCACCCCAGCAGCCCTGAGGAGCTAATCCTAACCCCACCACTGCCTCCCTGCTGCCGTCTCACAGCCCCAGCTTTGCTTCCTGTTGTGTCTGTTCAAGACCTAAAAAAAGAGAAAAAATAATTGTGGTGCCTGAAATGATGAGTGTAAATTACAGCCTGCAAATGCCAGCAGGTCAGTGGGACAGGTGCTGCTCTGTTCCGTAGGAAGGCTCAGCTCTCAGGGCAGACCCTTTTGGAAGGGGATGTTCTCTCTCAGACCAAGAAACTGGAGGTGATATTTTTGATGGATTCTGACTTGAATGAAGGAAAAAGGATTGGTGACAAGGGCTGTCTGCCTGGCACACATGGCAGCTGAATTGCATTCACAGAAGGAAGAGTGTACAGTGGGAAACAAATAACTGTGTTATCAGAAGGGTAAGCAATGCCCAGAGCTCTGTGGTGTAAAGGGATTGGCACTTGTTTTAAGTCACTCATGTAAGAGCCAGAAATTAGGACCTGGATCCCTTCATGGGTGCAGCAATGAGCTTCTCCAGACCTTGCTGACTCCTCTCCTGCACCTGCCAGGGGCAATGAGTGAGTGTTTCAGCCACAGCAGTGACGGCTCACTCACCCCTGACCACAAAGACACTGCTTTGCAAAGACAGGCTCCTCACTACTGAAATAATGCACCCAGGAGACACAGAGAACAATCCTGCCATCGAATTTCTGAGAGGATATTGTGACCGTGCTAGTCAAAGCCAAACCCTAGCTGCAGCCACTGGCTGCTGAATCTGTCCAATTTTCGATTTTAACATCCAAGCAGGCCGAAAAAAAAAAAACCTAAACAAATAAACAAACAAAAACAAAAAACAAAGCAAACAAAAACAAACAAACAAAAAAAAAAAAGAAAAAAAAAAAAAAAAAAAAAAAAAAAAAGAAAGAGAAATAAAACAGAGCTTGGCAGCAGCAGTGATGAATCCAGACAGTTCCTGCAGTCTGAGCTCAGTTTTCCTTCCTGGTTTGATAGCAAAGACTGGGACAGGCAGCTAGACATACAGACTGTGTGAGGATGATCCAGGACACGGGGGCCAAGAAATCCCACATGAAAGCACCATTTGAACCCCTGGGCAGTGGCCAGTGGTCCACATGAAGAGCCCTGCCTGGAAGGATCAGAGCTATAGGGTCAAACAGTGCTGTCTCCAGAAAACAGCTTAATTCTAGGAAGCTCTGGCTTTTATACTTGGGCTCCTACTGGTGGAGAACACATTTCCTTAATTTCTGCCTAAGCACAAAGGCTGATTGTTGTTTGTTGTTTTGGCTTTTTTTAAAAGACAGATACTTTTCAAAACAATGGTGATGTAAGAGTCCAACACCAAAATCCCACAGAGAGCTCCAGACTCACTCACTGCCTTAATGTTGTGGAAGGCAGTGACCTCTCTTTGATGAGCAAAATGACAAAATAAGTGACCATTTGCTTTGTCACATCATACACTTGAAGGTGGAGAACTGTAGCAGTTCTGGTGTTCACAGAGCTAAGGGAGGAACCCAGGGAATTAAAACCAAACACCACTCCTATTTTAATTCTTACCGAAAGGTTTTGATTTGCGAATGGGAATACTTTGGCTCCAAAAGCAAATCAAATTTTTGGCTTCAAAGAGGCAATCAAATCTCCTGAAAGTCTCGTGACTGCTCATTTTTACCGCATCTAGAAAGTCAAGGATATAGACAACAGAGGCTTAATTAAAAAGCTTAAGACAGGAAAAGGAATCTAACAGAGCCACATGACTGATTTGCTTAAAGACATCCTTCAGCTTTGCGAATTCAGACACAACCACCTCTGCTGGGGAGCTGCAAGTGTAAGGAGGTGTAAGAGGCTGGCTTATCCAGGTGTCTGCACCCAGAACACTCAGAGGGAGTGGACAGCATCCATGCCCCTTTCTGGCAGGTGACTGCAGCAGAGCACATACACAAGAAAGGATTTTGGGGAGAGAGTGCATGTCACAGCGATATTTAGACAAGCATAGGCAATGCCAGAAACTAACCAGCCCTGCAGAGAACAACCAGAAGAGATTGCTGGTCTTTTCCCCGGGCCTCTCCCAGGCACAGCACTGCTTCCCAAGAAGAGGAAGGCTCAGATATCAACCCATGAGAGCCCCCACCTTGCACAGGTTCCACGTGGCAGCCAATAGATCCCTGCAGAGCAAATGCTGTACCTGACCTCTCTTGTTCATCCTGGGGCTGTGCCTGCCAGTGGTGAGCAGGAGGAGTGATGGAGGGGAGCTGGCATCAACTCCCAAACCCTGTAACTCTAATATTTACAATACAAACATGCATTTCTTATTCCAGACCAACATCCTCTGCAGCTCAGGAAATGCCCCTGTGGCTCTTCCCACCGTTGCTTCTCTTTTCATGGTGCTTTTCTCCCCAGTTATGCCTCGTTCAGCCTGCTCTGCCTCGTGACAATATCCTCCTGCAGAGGCTCAGCACTGACACAGGTAACAGGTTGTCACCTAACACAGCCCCACGCCGTGTGGTCACAGGCAGACCCACCACTGGCGTCCTCCAGTGTTCTCCTTGCTGATGAGCAAGCCAGCAATGTATAACCCAGGCTATTCCTGACAGCCTGCCCTCGGCTCTGTGGGCCAAGCCTTGGAAAGGGCTGGCTGCTCTGCGTGTCTCTCTGCTGAGGTACAGGCGGCGGAGAGTCTGTTGGAGACGTCTGTCTCGGCTCACTCGTTAGGGAATGGGAATGATTCTCCATCAGCCCTTCCCCTGCCAGCTCCCCTCCTGTTCCTGACAGCAGACTGACAACCTGGAGCATCCTGGGGAGCAGCAGGGCCTTCCCCATGCTTGCTCCAGAGCATTTTCAGACACTAGAGCAGAGCCAAGGGCCAGGACCCTGCAAGGGTCGTGGAGCAGGTGCTCCCCAGATAACCCAGCCAGGCTAATGCAGAGAATCAGAAGGGCAGGACCTTTGTGACTCTGCTTCCCTGAGCAGATCAGCAGTGCCCTGCACAGCCATCCTTTGTGACTCTGCTTCCCTGAGCAGATCAGCAGTGCCCTGCACAGCCATCCTTTGTGACTCTGCTTCCCTGAGCAGATCAGCAGTGCCCTGCACAGCCATCCTTTGTGACTCTGCTTCCCTGAGCAGATCAGCAGTGCCCTGCACAGCCATCACGAGATTCAGTGGCATTCCTCCATGTCACCAGTTGAGCCACAACCCTCAGGCATTGGCACGGCACCAGGAAGTTCAGCTCTCCCTCTAAAACCACTGGGTAAGTGTCTTTCACCAGCACTGCACCCTAATTCTCAGGCTCAGAAATTGCCTCAGGTAGCTTGGTTTTGGGCCATGCAACTCTATTTTGATGCAGAGCCAGAACATGGATGGTGTCAACCCTGTTATCCCATGGCAAAGGGGCTCCATTTGGTGCCTCCTGACTTAATGATATTTCATTTAGCAGAAATTAAACCAAGTGACTCGAACTTGGCTGGGTCAGACAGAACTGAGTCCGAGCAACATGGGGATGCTTGAAAGCTTAGCTCAGGCTTTTTTTCCCAGAGCTGCACATTTTCTCCCATCCCCCCTAGTCCTTCTGAAACAGCCAAACCAAGTAATTAAACCCCCCCACCTCCCCTCACCTTCCAGCACTTGGAAATAGAGATGCACTGGGAGGAGGTTACCACAAAGCTAAGGGAAAAACCACAAGGAAAGCAGATCAGGGCAAAGCCAAGCAGGGCAAGACAGGACGTGCACATGAGTAGGTTTGCAGAGAGAACAGCCCATGTACCATGGGACAATGAGCTGCAGCAGGGGAAAACAAATCTTCTCTCCCATCAGCTTGCACTGGTGAACCCACACGTTTGCATATGGGAGAGGGTGGTTTTGCAGCTTCATGGGCACGGGGGTCACTTAGAAGTGATGTTGTAATCACAGTGATAAAGTACCATTTCAGGGCTTTCAGATGAGGGGTGGGGTGCAGAAGAGGGATGAAGGCTGCACAATGGTCCATCATCTTCCTCTTCTCCAGTACTGGCTAAAACATGCACCATTCCTGTGGGGATCCCTGGACCTCACTATTACCAGGTGTACACAGGCAAGATGCCCAAGATTGCTTCCTCTGGGAAGGAGGTCACCCCCCACAAATAATACCCTTGTTTTCAGCAATCTCCCCCTTGCAGCATCTCCAGAATGCCAAGGCTGTGTGGCACAGCTGGGTGGCAATGGCAGCCAAGCTCCCTGGCACTGGCAACAGCCTTCCTCCAGCCAAGAAACACACTTCAAAGAGGGGACAATGAGTCACTGTTTTACATGGGATAACTCCATGGACTGCACCGCCTCGAACAGGAAAAGTCATTCCCTCTTCCAGGGATGTGCCCTCCTGGCTGGAAGTCAGCAGTCCATGGGCAAGAGAGAAACAGGGGGTGTGCTGCCTTCAGGAAATGTTAATGCAGGGTGTGGATGAAGGTTCTAAGCTATCCTCTCTGGAAAGTGATGGATGGGAAGAGCCACGCAGAGGGGTGAGTACATGTCCTGCTCTTGTTCCAGCCAGACAGGGAACAGCCAGGCCTGCCAGGAGCAGCAGCGGCTGTGGTGAATGTCTGGGGGTGGAAATACACGGCCTCAGGGAACTGAAGCAGGACCAAAAATCCAAGCACACCTGCCCCCACCTGGGCCCAAGGTCCCTGATACCTGTGCACAGTAATCTGCAGGCAACATCCCTGTAAATAGGGCTCACGGGACTGCAGTGCCTCTGGCAAGTCTTTTGGGGGATGGAGAGGCAGCAGAGCTGCATCACCTCTCTGTCTGGGACTGGGGCACCTGTCCCACTCACACAGTGCAAATCACTCAGGGCACAGGGCTCTCACACAGAAATCTGAGGCACAGGGACAGCCCAGAAGCCCCAGGCACACTAAATGCACTCACATGGTCTCCAGCCTGAGAAAGCAGATGGACACTCCCTGCTTCCCCAGTCTGGGGTTGCAGTGACCCACGCTCACGACTGTCACCTACCCACAACCATTTCCATGCTCACTGACTCATGCCAGATGCAATAAAAAACCGCAGACAGCAGACAGGGGCAGTGGCCAGCAGCACAAGGTGCCACTGGCACCAAATGCCACCAGACTTCAGGTTTCTCCATCTGGACCCAGTTCATCACAGACACATTGACTTTCATTGGAAAATGCCTCAGCCCAGCCTCTCAAGTGCTGTGGCAACCTTTGTGGGGCAGGCAGTGTCCCTGTGCCAAGAACAGCCTCCTGAGCGGGTGGTGTGACAGGCAGCAGCCCTGCAGCTGACCTGACCCCCTTCCCAACCACAGGCTCCTGTCCCCTTTGCCATCAGCCTTGCAGTATCTTCTTTTAGCTCAAACATGCCCCAGCCATGTTCCTTGCCAAGAGTCACACCTGAATAGAGCCCTCTGGCAGGTCACACATGGGGCTGGCACTGCCATCACTACAGAAATGTGACAATTAGACTTTACTCCACATCACCACTCCCTCCTCCACTGAAAGGATCCAGAAACTGCCTCTCCAAGGGGCAACTTCTCCATTCCCCCTCCCCAGGGTCTGCTGTGCCTTTGGCACAGCTCATGGCTGGAAACAGGACGAGATCAGCCCCTGCTGCACCACAGCCTGCGTGTCCCGTTCAGCACCACGTGGGATGTGAGGTGGGAGGGAGGGAGGCAGCGGTCCAGTGTTCAGAGCTATTTGGGTTTTTCTCCAAACCACTAAAAAAGAGGGATCTCTGCTGAAAGTGCTCCAAAGAAACGCAGCAAGCACTGCTGACAGTATAATCTCCACTGTCCATTTCTATTAATGCTCTTACAGGTTCAGCAGGAACTGGAAGGCTTGGAGCTGACTTTTCGCCGTCCAAGGCGTGCAAGTACTCCCAGATGAGCAAAGCCAGAGTGACCCTGCGTGCAGCCCCCACCAGCGCCCTTTGGAGGGGCACTTCCCAGCAGGCTGCTGGAGCACTGGCCTGGCAAAAGAGACAATGGACTTGTGTGTGTTTTGCTGCTCGTGCCTGGCTGACAAACCCAGCCCACAGAGCTTCATATTTGCAGTGCACACTCAGCACTCTGCAGCTAGCACGGGCTGAGGGACAATGCAGCGCCGAGGGGTTTGAGCCAGCTCTGCCTCTCTGCCTTCCATCTGCTGCACACAAGGCTCAGGCAGCACCACTGAGGTGGCTGAGAGGTTTGAGGGGGTGTCGTCAGATGGATGTTTTTTTAGGCTGCTGCAAAAAGAACATTAGACTCCTGATGTGAGATGGGGTCAGAACATCCTGCACTAGTTTAGATTTCTACTGTATGTCTCACACGTTGGGCAGGAAAATAACTATCTTTCTGACTTTATTTTTTTCCTTTTTTTTTTCTTTTTTCCTTAACACAAGGCTGCTCAGCATTTAACTTCCTGGAAGAGACTTCTGAAACCTGAAATCCCTGGTCTGTCCAGGCTTCAGCCAGATGCCGACCGTTTAGGGAGTGCTGGCTGTACCCAAGCCAGTGAAGGGACTGGCTGCCACTGGTTCCAGAAGCGACTGTGATTCAGAGATCTGGCTTCTGGACATGCTTTAAAACCACTTGTGCATTACTCTTGATGTTCAAGATCCTGGAAGGTTCACTTCGGAAGAAGTTATTGCCATTGCCATTAGAAAGATATTAAAATTACATGAAGGAACTCCTTGTTTTCTATAAAGATTCACGAAAGCTCTTTCCCCTTTTGGCTCCTGCTTTCGTGCACAGCTCACTTTGCCTTTATGTTTCTGAAGGTAATTTTTCTTCATTTCTCACCACTGACACCTCTTGGACCATCACAGTGCCACCAGCCATACCCAGGCACAGGGGCTGGCACAGCAGGGCCTTGGCTGTGTGCCTCCCTCCTCCCCAGAACTGGGGAAGGCTCAGGCTCTGTTTTTCAAGGAAGGCCTTCTTATTCCCATTTAGTCAACTTGACTCAAGGATCAGCCAGGGAAACTCTAATCAAGTGATGGAAAATGGTGACAGTTATAGGATTAGCTCACAATAAATCACGCAGAAAGGGAAAGAAGGAATCCAGCTGCTTCAAGGAGCCTGCCAAATGCCCCAGCATTGTCTGTGGGGATCATATTAGGAACAGAGCCAATGGCAGCTGGTCTGGACACTCTGTCCCGTTCAGTGGTTCTTCCTAAACCTTCACGTCTCCTCAGCAGCAGGAGGCTCTGGTCACCTGGCACCAGCCTGAGGCAGATGCCAGGAAGGTTTAATAGAAATATCACAGGCATTTGAGGTGTAGGGATGTGTTTTGCTGGGGCAATGTCCCTAGCTCTGTGCTGTCACAAGGACTGCTATTAAGATCTTTATAGGAAACAGAAAATGAACAATATTAGCAGGAACGTGGCCTCTGTGAGCAAATAAAGTATTTGTGTGTAAGTACCATGCAATCTTCTGTTTCCAAATGGTTAATTCCTCCTATAAGCCAAGCTAGAAGCTTTCCAAGAGCAATTTCTCTTCCCCATTACGCCTGTCGTTCCTCGTGGCCCCAGTTGGCTGCTTGCATTTATAATACAAGCCTGAACTGCCAGCATTTCCATTCCTTGTCAATAAACTCCTCCTTTGCAGCCTGCTGCCTGAAGGAACTGCAGAAGAAGGGCTTGTACCAGCAGTGCCAAGGCAGGGATCCCTGCCAGGATGGACAGAGGCTGATTTCCCCTGGGCAAGGCTGCACCACAGACCCACCTCTCCTGAAAAACCCTCTCTTGTGGTGTCCATACCCCTGCAGGCCCCCATCTCTGGGCAGGCTCCGGCAGCCCACAGCTGCTCACACGGCACCAGGGAGCTGCCAAGCCCAGAGACCATCTGCAGCAGCCTGCTGCCTCCTGCTCAGCTGCCGAGGCCACGGCAGGCCAGCGTGCAGGGGACCAGGCTGGGCTTGCTCCAAACCTGCCCGCGCTCAGCTCTGGTTGGGGCAGATGCTGTTTGTGCCCTCTGCACACAGGCCACCTGCACAGGTACAACAAGAGGAGTCTCTAATGTTGGATGGCGCAGCTTGCCTGCTGAGTATGTTTCAAGCCATCTTGTCAGCTCTGTGCGTCTGGGACTGATGGAAGCCTCACCAAGTTGAGCTGGGAAAAAATGCAGGCTCAGCAAACCCTTCCCAGTGCAGCACCTTGCACACAGCCATCCCTCCCTGGCTTTGCTTCACGGCTCTCATCCCTCTGCTCCCAGCAGAGGCAGCTGAGGGGCTGTGTCCTGCCTTTCTAAATGACACAGGTCATGAGCTGCTGAGACTCAGGGCCACAAGATACACAGCAAGAGGCTTTACAAAGCATAGAAGTGATGCATGAACTTGCAGAGGAGGAGAGGAGTGAATTACAGCCCACTGGAGAGTAGGGAGAACCATCTCTGAGAACCATTTCCAAGAACCACCTCCAGCACATAAGGTCCCACCATCCAGCCACTTGTGCCTGCTTCTGCTGCATTTAGTAGTGGCCACTGCCTGAGGCCACCAAAGAGCCCTGTCTTCCCAGCCAGCATGTCCAGCAGAGGACACAAACATCTCCAGTGCCATCACAGCTCTAGACACAACCCGTCCAGCACCACTGGTAGCTGCTTGTCTGAGCGGCTCTAGTATTTAATCCTCCCTGAGAGTGGCTGTTGGCTCTGGGGACATCTCTTTCCTTTTTACAGGGAGTGAACAAGCTCTGATGGGGACCTCAGGAAGAAGGGAACTGGGAGGCTTGTGTCTACACCACCCAGCAGCAGCTGTGGGCTACTGATGCAAAACCCCACCAGCACCAAGTCAGCCTTGTCTGAGTCTCACACTGCCTGTGTCTGCTGATCCTATTAAGCTAAAGGGAAATCAATCTCCCTGATGCTGCCAGGAGTAAACTTGGAAGGGACCCAGCTGTGAATATGTTACCCCTGCACCCTTGCCAAAAGGAAGGGCCTGGCTCTGTAGATATGTGCAGGACTGAACTCGCTGCCTTCTCCTGCCATGGGGAAATCTGCCTGTGCAGAGACACTCCTGTGGCAGGCAGAGCCACACACTTGCAGGCAAAACAGAACGAATGGGGGTGGGGAACTGCTGAGGAGCTTCTGACCTCCAATTAGTTTGTGCTGATTTCTCAGGTCCCTGCTTTGAAGAAAGCCCTCTGGAACAGGCAAGCCAGCCCCAGAGACATCCACACTCGGCAGCTCCAAACAAACATCACCTTTGAACCTCCTGTCGATATTACCCACCTTCCTGCGAGGTCAGTGAAGCAACATCTGGTCAGAGAGCAGGCTTGGATTGGGTTCCACATTAGCAGCGAGGCTGCAAACTCATAGGGGGAGAGAGCACTGCAAGGGACGGCTCAAACCCACTGCTGCTCCCTCCCTGGAAGAGCTGGGAGAGCAGCCAGGAGATGGAGGGCTGTAAATCAAGTTGCATTTACACGGAGAAGGGAAGGCTGTGAGCATGTTGTGACTGGAGGCCAGGACTCATGGCCTCACCGTCCCTCCATCTGACAGGTAACGAGCTGATGGGGAGGGACCCACGGGCCCTGTGCACTGCTGTGAAGATCCAAAACATTTCATGGCACACATCCTTGTACCTTGGGGAGAGATGCCAGAACTCGCCTATCTGCCATGCCCAGCCTAGAGGCTTCCTGATCTGTCACTCAAGCCACTGCAGAGACAGCAACGCCTTCAGAGACACTCTCTGGGAAGAAAACAACTTCAAGTCCAGTCAGATAACGCTCTGAGAGAGTCTATGAAAATTAATTCCAACCATGAAAAAGCTGGGTGTCACCAGCGTGGGGTGTTTCTCCAGCAGAGCAGGTCTCAGCACCTGCGCTCAGCACGGTTTGTGTCCATGGCCACGTCACAGACTCACCCGAGCACAACACCGCACACAGAGCTGGGGCACTGTGGTTTGCAGCATCTCACAGCTGCCAGAACAGCTTCACAGTGTGACACCACCCCGAGGGCTCAGGGTTTGGTGATGGTGGCCAGGGCTGCAGCACTGCTGGGAGCACTGAACACCTTTGTCATTCATTGCCCCAGTGTATCAGGGATCAGGGGTAAGGTGGAGGGAACGTAGGACATGCCAATAGACAGGGGAAACTAGGACTCAAAAGAGCCAGGCTGGGCTCCCTGCAGGGCTGGTGCTTGGAGAGCCCAGCCGTAGGTGAGGAAGCTCTTGTCACTGCACAGGGAAGGACCCGAGGTGGCACGGGACAATGTTCAGCTGGGACAGGAAAATCGGCAGACATGGAATCCGCGAACTCTCACGTTCAAAACCAGGTTCTCAACCATTTCCAACACTGAATGGTGATTCTCTTCCTCTCAGCACAGAGCTGCCAAAGGATGTGGGTCTGTGGCCAGGCCTTCCTGCGCTGGTAGACAGTGACGAGACACCTCAGCTGCAGATGTAGCTGCCGAACCCAAGGGTGCTGGAGCTGCTGCAGTCCTAACCAGCGAGGAGAAACCCTGCTTTCTTCTCCCAGGAAAGACCAACTCCAAGCCCTTCCCAGCCAAATTCCCATCAGCCTGCCTGCCCATAAATTTACAACTATTTATCTAGTCAAAGCTCATCCAGATATTAAGAGCTCAGGGGCACTGTGGGAAAAACAGGAGCAGGCAGGGCAGCCAGCCTGTTTCTCCAACAGGCTGCAGGAATTCCCCACCGGCTGGTTCAAGGCTGGACACCTCTGTGCCCTGAAGCTAAATGTGCTCAGTGCCACCCCAGCAGGCTAAAGGGAGTGGATTTGTGCAAGGAACTCTGAGGCAAAGATCACCAGGTCTAGAAACAAAATTCAGGCAGATCTTAGCTTCTGAGATTTCAAAAGGTGGAAACTGGAAAGGGTTACAAGGCAGGTACCTTCAGGAAGTGTATAGACCCCAGACATCCCAGTAAGTGCTACTGCAAAGGTTCTGGTAAAAAATGAAATCTGCTCAATAGCATTCAAAAGAAATGCTGGGAGAGAGCTCAGCTTCCCTCCCATTTCCCCTCTCCCTGTCCACCAGAAGCCAACACAAAGATGTCCCCACATCCACAGGTCCTGCCAGGCTGGCAGGTCAGAAGGACAGCACCAGGTCCAAGATGGAGCTCCCATGGCGTGGCTGTGGTCCTGACCTCATGTGGTGCCCTCACAGAGCCCTTCATCAGCTTTTCAGATTGAAAATGCATCTTTTCGGCAGCTGCCCAGAGCAAGTCACAGCAATGTGTGGGGCTGATGCAGAGACCAATCTGCCAGTGGCAGGGGAGTGTGTGTGCACAGGGCAGGGTGCGTGTGTTTGCTTTTTGCAATCGCTGTCCTGTCTGAGGGGCTCAGACTGAAAGCACACTCAGGGCACTACTGAGCTCTGACAGATTCAGCCCAGCAAGAGGGGAGCAGAGATTTGTGGGCTGTGAAGTGCTAGGGTGACAGTTCAGGGTGTTGGCCACTGCAGGTTCCTTTGGCTACTGGGTGTCCTGGGCTCGCTCAGCTCCATGCAGAGGGGAACTGACACTGCAGTCTGCTGGAGCCAGCCCTGCAAACCACCCCTGCACAGTCTGCAGAGGTCCCAGGGCCTGGCTGGTGCTGCTGCAGCCCCTGAGTGCTGTGCCAGCACACATTTCCTGACAGCGTGAGCCTTGCAGAGCAATGTTGGTGTTGTTTGTGCACAGGGTCCACGTCACAGAGCCATTTCTCACACTGTGTCCTCTGGCTCCCCTTCCCTGTCCCCATGCACGCTGGGTGTCCCTCAGAGCATCACACTCTGCTTCCAACACAATGAATGAAGCATCATCTCTGCTCCCCAGCTCATTAAAACTATACAAGAAGCAAAACCAGCCCCATGGCCCAGAGCTATCTCCTACACTGGGTGATCTCCTGTGAAGGACATGCAGAAGAGTTTATCCAAGCAGTGGCCAGCCAGCTCCTGGGGATACAGAGCAACTCTTCCCATCATTTCCCATCTAGGGCTTTGAGGTAGACTGAAATTTTGGCTTCCCAGTGGAAGCCCCAGGCAATTTGGAAATGGAGAACAGGAGCAAGAAGAGACATTAGGGGTTTGAACCCTATTTATCACAGCTCTACAACTGACTTCAATGGATTATTTACTAGAATGACATGGGGTACAAACCTGCAACAGAGCAAAAACTGGCATAGCCAGAATCAACCACAACAGCCAGCCATGAAGCAAGGATCCCAGCACCTGGAAATGAGCATCAGGGATGGGGACAACCTCACAGGGCAGCAGCACATGTAGGGTGCATTTAGCAGTATCTCCAACCATCCCACCCTGCTGGGAGGATTTTATTGCCAAGGGGGGAGTTGCATTTGAAGAAAGGAAAAATTAAAAGATCTATATCAATCAGTGGGGAAATTGCAGAGAGCTTGTGGCTGAATATACACCTGTCCCATAGCTGCAGATCCCGCCAGGAGACAGAGGCAGGGTGTCCCAGTTAACAGCACTGCAAGCTCTGAAGGTACAGGTGCATGTACAGGAGACAGCAGACTGGCCTGAACTGGACAGCAGAGGCTGGGAATATGGGGCTCACCTCTCTATTGACACCAGTCACTCCCCCTCCATCCATGAATAATTTTACTGGGGGAAAAAACTACCCCCAGCTCCTAGGGTAGGTCCATTTGTCCCTGTTTTCACTCTCAGTGCAAGCTGTGCCAGGCAGGACCAAGACACAGAAATGTCAAACCCAGGCCTTTCAGGCCAGCAGAGCTACTCAGTGAGATGTTTCCCCCTTCTCAGACTGATAATAGTCCTTAACTGCCTTTGAACAAGGAAAGTTTTGGGCTTTTGCCCAGCTGCGCCTCAAAGTGAAACATCCCCCCTTGGCCCCTCAAAAGTATTTTGGGAGTTAAACTCTTCTTTGGGTACTCAGCTCCAAGGAGGGCTACTGGGAGTTAAGTACCTAATGCCTTTGTAGTTTCTTGGCTCCTGATATCAAGTCCTGGGAAAGACAGCTGTGTTTGCACTGGCATTAAGATGGAGAGTTTGTCATGCTCTCCGTTCAGATGCTTGCGGGAAGCGAGGACCAAGAAAGAAAACCCAGCACATAACAAACCCCAATACCCCCAGAGGAGCCCTGGCCACTACATGAGCACTCATCTCCCAGCCTCGGACCTCACCGACCTGCACGAACACAGGCAAAAGTCCTACTGCTGATGTTTTTGTTGAGTTATTATTGCAGGATATTGGAGTTTTGTGAGTGGGGACAAAACGCAGGTGCCACGTGCTGCCAGAGAGGAACAGCCAGGCTGAGATGCCAGAGGGCTGTGGGACCAGCAGAGGCTGGATCCAGCTGGCAGAGCTACCCGGACATGAATCCCTCCTGCAGGGACAGAGTTAACTCTGGGTGTGCTAAGCCCACTCCTTTCCCCTCCAAAACCTCTCGCACGTATCAGAGATTCTCACGAAACTGTGTAAAGCCAAGAAGGACTAGAGAAAGCATTCCTCATGAAAAGCCTGGCCCTCGGGAGCAGATGGGCTTCATTACTGCCCTGCTCTCAGCACCGGACTGGTGGATTTTTCTACCCTGACAGGTCATGGATAGAGCACTTCATGTCTTTTCCAAACATGGCAGATCTGAGGGCTTCTAGCCTGTGTTTGCCAATATCTTGGCTGACAAATGTAGCTGTACTTAGACTGGCTCCTCAAAGGGCAGCGGCTGCATCCTGGGCATCACGGCACTGAGCCGCGCAAAACTGCCCCATGACCAAAACAAAGAAAAGAAAAATCAACACCACTGGAGAGTGTCGTAGATTTGTCATCCCTGCCTGTGCTTGAAGCCTTAGCCAGGGTGAAGGCAGCAGAGCCCTCCTTATCTGGAAGGCTGAGGACATGTGTCAGCCAGCTGCAGGCATGACCCAGGCGCAGAGCATTTGCTGGCCGAACCGCGCACACGTCCCAAAGCAGCGTCTGAATTTCAGCCTCAAAATACCTTTAAACAATGGGAAGGAACTGAGGCCTAAAATAAGCTCTTTCCTGTTCTGAGAGAAAAAAAAAATCCCTGGTTTGCAAAGGTCTGCTAATATTTAAGTGTGTACTTATCTCCATTCTCCTAGGCCAGGTCTTAGGTGCACTTGTAGTTCAGGGACTAGGGCTCTGTGGGACCTCAGTCAAATCACTTATCAACTCTATAATCACTATTGTAATTTGTATCCCCCTGAAGGGACCAATCTTTAGACACAGAGATGGAGCTGACTGAGATTTCACAAGAGCAACCACAGATTTGGATGCACAGCTCAAAAAACTCGAAAGACAAGATTTGGAACACCAAGAAGCAAGAGTTTCTCCAGGAGCTGCTGGTGCTGAGGGGTGTTGGACTGGGCAAGTAAAGCCACCTGAAAACTGGCAGAGAGTGGTGGCAGTCTTCCATATCCACCTTGGCACATCAGAGGGCTAAGAAACACACGAAAATGGTGAGGCAGTTTCCTGCCTGTGATATCTGCTATGTGTTGATGTGGCTTCTGGCTTTGCTGCTCCTCCTCTTACAACACCCCAGCCCTTCTCTCTCAGGCTGGTGAAGTGGTATCTCCACTCCAGGAGAGTTTGGAGAAGGCTTTGCTCTATCAGTGCCCAGAGGAGATCCACCTGGTTGATGCAGGAGCAGATAAGGATGGAGCGAGGGACCTTGCTGCTTTTTTGCTTGGAAACCTTTCTGGAGCAGTATCACAACCTTGGCACTTGGGTATCTCTCATTGTGAAAGAGTCAGACCAAAGGCTGAGTACGTCTCACCTGCAAAGCCCCGTGAGGTCCAGCAGCTCGTGCTGACAACAGGTTGTGAAACAACACAGGGAGTGCAGAAGCCAGCATTAAGCAAGTGCTGCTAAAAACACCTAAGAAACCACAGCTGGATACTGCAGACGGACAGAACCAGAGCAAAAATAAAGGAGCATTTTGAGATTGAGGGCTTTTCCTTCTTATTGGGGAAAACCTGCCAGTTCTCTGCATGTCAGTACAATTTGCCTACTCACAGCTGCCCCAAAGACATACCACTGGGGTGGCACCACAGCACTGGCCTGCAGAAACCTCAGATCAGATGAACACAGGGCCTTAGAACCTAGCACTGGCCTCCCTCTGCCTGCTTCAGATGTTCCCCCTTCCCTCTACCCCACATCTATACTAGCAGAGTCATCCCACCTCCCCCACTGTGGCTAAAATCAGTGTGGTCCCCCTGACAACAGCACTGACCAAAGCTCTGATGTAGACAAGGAATGGCAGCCTCCAGTACCTCCTGCTGTGCCAGCCTAGATGTGCTGCCAGCAGAGTGAGATGAAATACCAGCCTGGGAGCCCTGCTGTGTATTCTCACCTCTGTGCAGAAAATGTACAGTGTGCACAAGTCAGCACAGCTCACGGTGCGCCATTCCTGCAGGGAACAGCAGAGGAGCAGCACCTCAGGAGATGGATGACAGTCATGCCGAGGCCAGACTGGATCTCCTGGATGGCTGTGGGGTGACACCAGTACAGCCAAGGCCTCCTGATGGCCCTCGCCACTCCCTGAGCCTAGCTGAGATGGCAAGAGGTCTGCCCAGGAGCTCAGCGCACCTGCACATGCCACCAGCCCAGGTACAGGAGGAGCTGAAAGGACACTGCTCCAGGTAAAACCTGGAACTACCCACCGTGGCAGCGTTAGGAAGTTCCAGCCGCCAACGTGCTCAGCACCACTCCCACACCTTCCTGCGACGCAGACATCCTGCCCCAGGCCATGTGTCTGTGAGCCCGGAGAGGGACAGCTGATGGCCAACAGGACACAGGGGTCATCAGTGACTTGAAGCAATCAGGGGACAGTCCATGGCACAGCAGCACCCCAGAGCCAGGGGAGAGCCGGGACTACAGCCCCTGTGTGTGCTCACTGGCACAGCCAGCAGGAAGGAAAGGCAACAAAAACCAGCCAGGGCCATCAAGTCAGGGCACACTCAAGCACACGAGGCCACCTCCCTGTGTAGCACCGAGACTTGTCTCACCCCTCCTAGTGCCAGCGAGGTCGGCAAACACACCGAGCCCATTCCTGCCTCCAGGAGGTACAACGGGGAATTCTGCCACTGCCTTCAGTGCAAACAAGTTCAGCCCACCACCAAAATAACCAACTCAGTGGCATTTAGGAGCAGAGTTATTTCAGCTCAGGCTGGCGTGTGGGTGTTCCTGAGGCAGAACAAGAAAGCCTTATTCCAGCACAGCCATGGAGCTCAGCACAAACCACTCCGGTGCACAACTGTCCGGATGGAGTTAAAAGTGGGCAATGCAAACAGAGCAGTTAATTCCTGCTCCCTGAGCTTCCTTAGCACTCCTAAAGGTTTCTGGTTATACCATCTTTCTTCCCCTGTTCTATTCCTTGTCCTGGTCACAGGAAGGTTTGGTCTCTATGTGCCATTAGCAAGGATTAATTCAGCATGTTCCATGTAATGGACTGTGGGTGGCCCCAGAAAGGCAACCTGCTCAATCCTGCTAACGATGCAGAAAGGATCTGACTGCTCCTGGGGGAAACTCAGAGCACTGCTGCTTTTTTTCCTAGCATTTTTCTTCATTATTATATAGAAACCAATGACACCAGACAGCTAGAACTCCAAATAACCCCAAGGCAGCCATCACTTTAAAGATGACATTTTTGTTTGCAAATTGTTTACCTATTATTGTAACTTGTAACTTCCAAAATTCAAGTAATTGGCCTCAGTTTGTTTTCCTTTGGGATAAAAAATGAAGCAATCTTTAGCTTGCTTCTTTTCTGTATATGGTAATGACCTTTCCTCTGCTAGTGTGAGTTTTTCACTGAACTGGAGAGGAAAAACTGTAAACTGAAAAATAATATGGGAAAGAAATGGCACAAAAATGAAAGATGGACTCAGGGAGACAACTATGTGGCTAGAAAATAAGCAGATGTTAGAGAACATGAGTATTTCTTTAACTCACCTCTTTCATGAACCTAAAGGGGTAAATCTGCAGAGAGCATCCACCACCCTCACAAATGGGTTCCCACTGAGTGACAACTATTCCTTGGTTCTGCTAGTTGGAGATCCCTACCTCAGACCTATCACTATCTATGAGAACTTTCAAAAATCACACTTGCCCCACGTGAAAGAATAGATTTGCAGGGCATTGCATTTCCCAAAGCCTCAGCTGGCCAGCACTTCTCAAGGGAGCACTGCAGACCCAAATTCCCTCAAACACCTCGTGAGACGCCATCACCATTACCATCACCTGGTTTGCTCTGACCTCACAGGAACTCTGTGTGAAAGCGTGTTGAGATCAGGTAAGGAATTAAAGTCAACTAGGCACAGAAAGTTCTGCTGACTCAGACCAGCACAAGTCCCTTTTTTAAAAACCAGAGCTCTGGAAAGAGACACATTTTCCAGTCAGATGCTAGAAAGCATATCCAGTGTAAAACACAATCATCTCTCCATTAGCACCCCTGGAGATTAAAGCTAATTCAGTACTGTGCTTTTTACTGAGCAGTCCCAATACTAAAATAAGATGCATAAATCATTTCCTTAAGAAAAAAAAAAGTTACTAAGGAATACAATACTGATTGAGGTCTTCTGGGATTTCTGAATTAATTTGACAAACTTCACATACTCATCTAGGAATAACAAATGCTTGCTGAAACCCAACTCCTTTTCAATCTTACTCAGCCAACAAGTTATGCCTTTTTTATTTTTAGGAAAAAAACACATTAAAGTGATGGAGCAGTCCCTATAAAAGGAAAATCGCATTTCATTTAGTCCACACTGATAAAATTCCATTAACGTTTCAGTCAAGTCAGTCTCCTGAATTTTAAGATGTAACTCTAAAGGCCCCATTGATGGATTGCTGCTGTACTCAGAAAACATTAGTACATTGTTAAAACGGCAGGAATTACCCAATAACGTTTCTTAGGAAAGAGGAACTAACTTCCCCAGAAGAGCAGAAAAAGGCAGGGAAATAAATTATCCCCCCCCCCCCCCCCCCCTATAAAACTGCTTGGATTTTAGTTCAGAATTGTTTCCCAATGCGGAAGAAATTTCTAAGAGTACACACTAGAGAAGTCCTTTGAGCCATTCAGATTCCCAGAAACTTCAGTGACCGCGGGTGTAAATCGGCACTTGGGGGTCAGAGCAGCTCCCCTTTCCCTCCCGACCCCGGCACAGCCTCGGGAGGGCTGCGCGAAGCTGTGCACAATTCCATGAGCGCACGAAGCTGTCCGCGGTTTCACGGCCCGCAGGGACACGGAACGGGACAGTGGCCCGAGGGAAGGTGGCTTTAGCAGGCAGGCACGGGATCGCTGCGGAACAGCAGCGCCGGGATGGTACCGCCGCTCCCAGCGCGGGCGAGCGCAGCGGCGAAGTTCAGCGCGCTCAGCCCAGGGATGTGCAAGCCCGGCGAGTTCGCCGCGGACCCAAGTTCAGCTCGCCGGGGACCGGCCGGCACCGAGGGGCTCCAGCAGCCAGGGGCTGCCCGCCGAGCCCCGCTCCCCGCTCCGCCCGCCACCGCTCCCGCCGGGGGACCCTCGGCGCCCGCGGACCCACCTGGGCTGAGGCTGCTCTGGAAGTAGAAGAGGACGAGCAGGAACGAGCCGAGGCCGGCGGCCAGCGCCAGCCGCGGCGCCCGGCTCCGCCGCATCCTCGGCCGCGGCTGGCGGCGCAGCGCAGCGCCCGCGGCCCCGGCCCCGGCCCCGGCCCCGGCCCCGGCCCGCCGAGCCCCGCCGGGCGCCGCCGCCGCCCCGCCCCGCGCCCGCGGCCCCGCGCCCGCCCGCAGGAAGTGACACGGGGCGGCTCAGCAGCCGCCGCGGGAACTTCGCCCCCCGAGAGCCCCGCGGCGCCGGCAGCGGCTCGGCACGGCAGCCCCGCCGCGGGGCCGGGGGGGTTTCCTCGCCCGGTGCCGCGTCCGCGCCCCGCCAGCGCTCGGCAGTGCGCACTTCCCTGCCCGGCTCCCGTCACGGCTTCAGGACTCCCCGAGGGGAACGGAGAGTCGCTGATGTGCTGGCAGGGTCGGGAGTTTCCTGATGACTTTCCTCCGCACGGTCCGTACTTCGCAAGCATCACAAAGTTTCGTGGCCTTAAAATACACGTGGCCTTAAAATACACCTCCTCTTTTTATTTAATGTTCTTTTGGCTACCCCCCGGCCCTGCAGACTTTTACTGAAAGCAATAATGCTTCTGACTAATTCCACCTCAAGCAATAAATTTCTATAGAAAGAGGGCATAATTTTCTACTACTCTCAGCATGTTTTTGGAAAGCAGGAGCGCAAAGTTCTCTTACTCCATCCTTTATCCCCCAGGCTCTGTAATCACAGGCAGAACCAGCCCGGAGCTTCTGTTGCCCCAGTTTTGAAATAGCAGCAGCGCTCTTCACCCAGCTCTGTAAAACACTCGAGACCTACTCAACAGCCACCTGCCAAATTAGCCAGGCCGAGAGCTGGATTCCACTGACAACACTCATTCACTGCTTCTCTTCAGCCCCAACACACTTGGTTTTAGGAAAAAGAGGACAGCTCGAGGAGGAGCCACTGGGAATGACAAAGAAAGCCAGGGTGTGTGCACTTGCTGGCCTTCATTCTGCCCTCATTTAGGGCAGAGGAAACCAGGAGGAGAATCTCATTGTAGTGAAGGAAGCTGGAATGAATAAGAACACATGCAGCATCTTGCAGGCCACATTGGGCTATGACCATGGAATTGCACAGCTCTTTAAAGTCCCTGTTGGATGGTCTAGAGAGAGGCAATAGAAATGAGACCTCAACTAACATACCTCCTTGCAAGGGCACACCAGTGTGTGCAGTAAGCAGCTGGAAAGATAGCCTCAGCGTCAGAGCCCTGTGCCTGTTCGATACGTGCAGGGAGGGACTGTGACCCCAACACTGGGGAGCAAGAGATAGTGCTGGGGGAGAGCTTCGGGCTGGCAATGGCTCTGCACATGCAGCTTGCTCTCTGTGGCAAATGGTGTGGTACTTTTGGCCCCTTGGTGAGTGGGGAAGGACTTGTGGACTGTCTCACATTGAAAGAGGGGCTGAGAGACCACGGGGGCAGCAAAAGGGCTGTCTGGTGCTGCTGTCATTGGGACTAGAGAGCATTCAAAGACTGAAGGAATATCCAGCTGATGCAGTGGGAACCCCCTTAGAGTAGCTTCCCAGGAGCTGGAAGGTGTACTCAAGACTGTTGGTGAATTTTTCATTATTTGCATTTTCCACGACTGAAAGACCAGGAAATTTAGTGCAAGGCTCTCATAAAAACGGAAGAAAATAATCATCCCTTTAGCCCAGCTTCCCTGGATTCAGCAAGAGGAATAAAACCAGTAGAAATTACCAAACTGGACCATAATTGGAAATTCCCTTTAAAGAAAATACAGTAAAACATCCCAGCAGAAACTCAGGCACTGACCTGTTGAGTCCTGCTGCCTGCTGTCTGTATTTCATCCCTGGGGGCAGGGCCAGGGCCATCTGTGAGCACATCACATATGTGAGGCTGGTCTTCCAGTACGAGGTGAACGTGCTGTTCAGATCCTCAGGGCTAAAAAGGGAAGCACATTATGAGGATTTCATAGGATTCCTGTGTGGACTCAGCTGCAAATGCACCCTTTTTCAAAGGACAAACCCCTTTTAGAAGGACAAACACATTTTCCAGGGGGAAGAGGTAGATTATGGTGAGGGTACATTATTGCTGTGTGTGTGACAGACCTCCCTGGCCACACGTGCTGCTCTCTTGTACCATCTCCCTTCCCCTGCAGCCCCACCATACAGAAAAGAGCAACCCCAGCCTGTTAAGGCACACAACAGTGGCCGGTGCTTGCTTGAGAAGAAAGGTCACCCCATATGTGTAGAAGGGCGGAAGATTAAGCTGCCAGAGTCTCAGATTATTATCCCAAGCCTGTTTCTAATGGAATCATCAGATTCAGTCTGCATTGGAGAGGTCCCTCTTCCTTCCCAGGCACCACTGGTGGCTGGAGAACAGCAGATGCACAAAGGACACATGAAAATACAACTGCTCAGCAGCACATGTGAAGTGACTGTGGCAAGCTGATCCCTGCTGTCTTAATCTGTTGCTTTGCCAGGTTAATTGGAAGAACTGAGTATTTGCTGTAGAATGCAATGGCTCCTTCCCCGACAGGCTGTGAACTCCTTGTGGAAGGGCCGCTCCGCTCCCTGTCTGCACAGTGCCTCCCACCGCAGGGTTCATAAATAGCTGGAGCTATTTATGACAGTTAAAACAACACTGATAACCAAAAATAATGATCAAAAGATACCAAAAACATGCTGTGGAGGGAAATTATTTGTTCCTGCCAAGGTCTGAACTGCAGCTGATTTGTAGGTGAAGAGGAAGTGCTGTTTGCCTGCAGACCGATGCTGTGCCTTTGATGCAGTGCATGCATGATTCCCTCCCTGCTCATTAGTAGTGCTCGTTACTGTCTTCTCAGCAGGTTTCTCCCACATGCTTTGCTTTTTCCCAGGACCTTGGTGCCACTGAGTGAGATTAACCCCAAGCTTTGGTCTGATGACCATGTTGAATAGAAATTAAACAGTGTCTAGTTTCTGCTGGAAGCTGAGGAATCTCATGTATTCCTCCCCGAGACCTGGTTGTCCGGCCACTGTGAAAAAGAGCCTTTTAGGGGCTATTTGGACTTTGCACCCAGTTGTTTAATTCTGGAGCCACAGAAGCACTTTTCCCTGGCTTCCTGCTGGCGAGACTCCCATCTGCTGGTGGCCCTGGTGCACTGACTGTGCTGCCGCTGCCCCTGGTGTCACCGAGCAAAGGCTTGGGCAGAGATTTGGGGAATCACACTGATGCAGCACAGAGACAGCAGCTGGGGAGCTGCTCCAGAGATAACTATGGGTAATCTCTTCTCTGTTTCCTAAGAACTGCATTAGACATCACCCTGCCTCTGAGATTTCCATGGGCCCCATTGTATCTTGATACTCAATGCTGTGTTTTAAATTTTATGGCATCACTGTAACGTGCTGGCTGAGAGAAACCTTGCAAAGCCCCAGCCCATCCCCTGCTTGAGCTTGTTTTGGAAGTTTGCCCAAGATGGACACCTAAGATCTTGCCAGGGAATCCTTTCCATATTTACAAACCCTCAAAATTTTTTCCTAACACCTTATCTGAACCATCCTTGTCAAAACTGGGACCCATGACATTTTGCCCAGAAAGATAAGCAGGGCACCAGGTTTGTCACTTTTTTGTATTAAAAGGAAAGGTCAATGATAGCTGATGGCACTGAGCTGAAATACTTGCTTTCTCAAACAATGCATTGATTTTCCATCACTTCCTGTAGCCCTTTGCACCTGCAGAATGTGACTTTTCAAACATTATTTCATAAATGCACTAGTGTTTATGCTCACTTTGCACTGATACATAAGAGCCTTAGTTCACAGCAGCAGAGAGTCATGCTGGGGTGGGCTTTTCATCACGGAGTGCTGGACTAAATATTGCCAAGGTCAGTAGATAAAAGACACAGGCTGGATAAAAGGTAGAAATGACATTAAACACCCCTGGAGAGGTAACAGGAGGATTACTATTTACATATAATATAACAGGATGCTTGGTGTATCTTTTTAAGAACTATGGCCAGATTTTGCCATTTGTTCATACAAAGTAGCAGTGGTGCCTTGAGAAATCTCCTTGGTCTCAGAGGGACAGGGCAGGAAAACAACAGCAGCCAATCCCAAAGACATTCCACATCCTACAGAATTCCACTGATTTGGTGGGTGTGAGAGTGTACATTGCCTAAAGTTAATCAGGTTCTTATGTTTCATCAGCAAAATAAGTACTAAGGGTTAGAACAGTGCACACAGCATCTGGTTCTGGGTAGTCAATATTGTAACCTGGCTAATTCCACAGCTTGCCGACCTTTCTGTTACCCCCGCACCACTTAAAAAAGAAAAAGCTAATGACTTCCCAGGGATCCTTTTGCAATTATCTCCTGATCTGCTTGGAAATCTTCCTAAAGACCAAGGAAGTAAAAACTGGGCTGTCTCTTCTCATTTTGACATGCTGGCCTCTGTCAAAATGTATTTCAAGGAAACATTCCTGTAAGTTTCTTGCTGCCACGATTTAAAAATAAAATAAAATAAAACAGAAAGCAGCAGCTGTTTTCTTTTAAAAGCACCAGTGGTGATGGGAGCAAACCAAATTACAGGCTCTGAGGACAACTCTCTGCCTGCATCTACTGGAAATGCTGTTGGTAGGATGGAAACTCCCATCAACCTTTTTATTCAGTGGTGGCAACTAGGGAGTGTATTGTCTTTTGTACCAGGTATTTATATTTCATTAGTTTATGTACTGTTCCTAGCTGGGAGCTTGCTTTCTGCTGAAGCCTGATTTCGAGGCTTGCCTGAGGAAGGGATGTGATTTACAGACACACTCAGGAAAGCCAACTGACTTTGGCACAACGAGGGGAGTTGTGCAGTTCCTTCAACAGCAGAGCAGCAAACCTGCCAAGCCTTCCACAAGGAGCCTGGTCAGGCTTTGCCTGTGCTCTGCTGTTTCTTGCACACTGGGGGCAGAAAACCACAGCTTTTCTCCCTGCTGCCCAAAGCAAGTGGGTGTCTCTGCCCAATGCCCCTGGACCAGTCAGGGTTAGACAAAGAGAAGGTGATGGCTGAGATGGGAACCAGCCAAAGAGCTTGTGTTCCACGGGAACCCAGAAGATTTCTGCAGCAAAACCCCACCTGGGTGCTGCCCATCGTGGGGCAGAGCACAGCAGACAGCTCAGTTCACAGGTTCTCCTGCTTGCAAGGGAGCACAACTCAGAGGGAGGAGATGGACGGAAGTAATTTTCCTGCTGTGTCACACAGATCTCCTGTGAGCCAGGCTTGGTGCAGAGCAGGGACTCTCACACTCAGTGCTAGGTCTTACAGCCTGATTGTGGTGGCTGGGAAACAGGAATTTGAGCATTTCAAGCACAAATAAAAACTCGTTCATTTTAAGTTTCCTCTGGAGGTGGGAATTTTTCCCTCTCATTCCTTAAGCTGTTGCTCCCTCCAAGAAAGAACTATATCTGCAATATCACAAGGGCTCTGAAGCACCTATCCATCTGAAATGGCTCCAAGGGGAGAAAACCCACACTGTAAATAGCAACATGAATTACCATCAGTGGTCAGATCAGTATTATAGAAGTCTCCTCAACCACAGAATGAACATGCTGAGAAAATTCTCTTTCTCCTTAAAACCCTATGTTATAGGCAGGGACAGAGGTCCTGTTTTATTCTTGTCTCTCTCATGTCAGGGAAGCTTGAGCAGGTCTGTCCTTTCCCCCCTCAGCACCCCCTGTCCTGATAGCATAACCAGACCATCCTAAAATACTGACATTGCTGAATCTTTCTACAACTAAGCAGCCTGGCCCTGGGGAAAGAGGAAAATGAACAAAGATAACAGTATGGAATGACATTTTCAAAGAAATCTATGTGACTTAGGTACTGTGAGGTTTTAGGTTCCTAAATCCCTTTAGTACTGCTGAAACATTCCCTCATGACTAAAAACAGAGTTCATTGTTTACTGAAGGAGGTGCAGTTAAAATAATCATCATCATCAGCTAAATACCATTAATGAGGCTGTACCCTTTACATACTGCCACAAAGTCAAACTCAGGTTTGTTACTGCAATTTTAAGCATAGAGAAGTAATTGCATATGTTTGGACATGACAGGGCTGGTCAAATCCAATTCAAACAGCTTCTATTTCATGGAAACCCTGGCTGAAAAGGCATATAAATATTCTTAATCCAGCTCTTGTGCATGATACCCTGTGTTTTCACTATTCTAGGAAGCCTGAGATACTATTTTTATTTAGACTAAAAATAATAAAGGCTTTTCTCCAATCCTTTGGGTGCCCTAATTGAATTACGTCTGCATTAGAAAATTCCAGCACTGTTAGAATCAGACAGCCACTGACCCATCATGTCTAGGAGGCCTATTGGGGACTCGTGATGTCTGCCTCCACCACAAACTCTATCCAGAGGTGTCTTTTGCAAGAATTTTGGTCCTGGAGAGGTACCAAATCAACTTACTGTGGAGTGGAGAAAGCCCATTCCAAGTCTCTGAGCCACTGCAAAGAAAGCCAGGCCAGCTGACTTCTCTCTTTCATAGAGAAATCTTTCAAAAAAGGGCTTCAGCCCAGTGTCCACAGACAGAAGGGAACAGGGCACTGGATTTGCAGCTCAAGCTTTCCTTACTACCACAATTGGTTCAGGAGAAACAGCCCAAGCAGCCCTGCAGACTGTAGCTCAAAGCACTCGGATCAAAGGTTTGCAGGTAGTGCCTTGGTCTCTTCTCACAGAGGTTGGCCATGGAGGGATGATTCCTGAGCTTCTGCATCATGTGCTCCGAGGAACGTCAGCCTGTGGGTCCCCTCTTAGTTTCCAAATGCTAAAGAACACTCTTAAACACTGTTAAAGAACAGTCTGGCTGCTACCAAATCTATATATTGATGGCAGCTAACTTCTGTGCTTTTTTAAGAGGTTGCTGTATTTCCAGCTGGTTGCAGTGAGACAGGCTCTGCCTTTTTCAGTGTCATGTAAATAATCCACAGAAACACCCACGAGCCTGACCTTCTCTGAAGTTTGCCATCAGTGAGAGGGGAAGAGAAAAAGCTACTTGGTTTGTACAGATGTTCTCAGCAATAGTATGATTTCAGCAGAGCCAGAGAGAATTCCAATTCCTCTCTCGGCTGAGGAAGATAGCACGGTCATATGCCTTGCCCAAACCCTCTTTCCTATGAACAGTGAAGTCAGTGTCATTGGGAAAAAAAAAAAAAAAAAGAAAAAAATGAAGCAAGTAGAGTGTTGGTGGTTTTTTCTTTTTTGGCTGCTATTTCTGTGGTTACAGCTACAGCTAAAAGCAGCAGTAGCAGGTTACAGCAGAAACTGAATATGCTACTGTGCAGAGGCTCAATTCAGTGAACTGGGCAGATATAAATGGGTTTTTAAACTTCAGAAATCAATTTAAACAAAGCATGATTGTCTGTTTCAATGAGGGCATGTCCAGAAAGCACCAGCTGGACGCAGTACAAGGTAGCTCAGGTGTATGCTGCAATGTTTAAAACCTGAAGCAATGAGAACTGCACTGAAGCTTGCTCTGTTTTATTTCCATTTGGCATCCTGGAGCTAATGGAGTGAAGGAGCTTGAACAAAGTGCTTCAGTCAGCCTCTCTGTGGCTTATGCCCTGAGATGCCCCTGGCCAACAATTCCATCCTGCTGTCCTCCAGAGAACTCTCCCAAATGCAGGATGGGGGACCACAGCCACCCCCAAGCTCCTGGTTTGAGCAAAGCAAGACAAGGAATCCCTAATAATAATAATAATAATAATAATAATAATAATAATTAGTGAGGAAATAGAAAGCTGCTGCTCATATTGCAGGGGTGGCAGAGAAGGGCATGCTGTGAATGAACTGTGAATCCGTACTGTGCTGCAGCGTGGCTCTCATCCAAGCTCTCATGGAGTGTACAGGCGGAGGCTCCCCATGCAGGGCTCCTCTTTGCACCATGGGCTGGGGAGAGCCAGGGGCTGCTGCTGTGCCTCAGCCCTCTGCTGAGGGAGGGTCACATCCCTCGGGACTGAAAGCACCAAGCTCATGTCACGTTTTACGGTGTCCACAGACCATGTGGAAAAGCTTTGTGCTGCCCAGCAAAGCGGCTGAAACTGAGCTGTGAGATAATCAGTGAGGGGGAATCATGGTTATGCATTATCTAAACGTAGGGCTGGCCCAGAATATAAACTCTGGCTCCATGCAAGGAAAAGATTTGGAATTGGGGAAAAAATGTAATAAAGGTCTGCTATTCTGACAGTTATCATCCACACTGCAGTGCAGTTTAAATGACTTTACTGTTGTCCTGTACTTTTTATTCCCAGTTCTCTCCCCAGTTGTGTGTGTGTGTGTGTGTGTGAGTGAGTCTGTCAAGCAGCTGTGTGGTGTTTAGCTGCCTGCTGGGTTGAACCACAACTACTGTCCTCTCCTATTCTGCTCCCTTAGCTACACTTTCTCTGGTCATTGGTTTATAGCCAACCAAACTATTCCTGCAGAGCCCAGCAGAGACTCACGGGGCTAAACCAGCCAAGCGTGCAGTCAAGGCGAATGCTGGCTTTCCAGAGCCTCCTCTCAGGATGTCCAGAGCTTGACAAAGTGGGCATGACTCCATGGATCTCGTGAGCTACTGTCTGACTGCACAGGAATTTATAGCTATGTGGTTGCTACGGCTTTAGCTGTAGAAGAGATATACTAAACTAGTTTTCCAATGAAATCCTCTTTGGACAATGCAAAAGCCAAGAAAAGAAAACTGTTCTCATCTGTAGTCTCTCAGATGTATTCTGCAATCAGTCAGGACTGCAGGGAGAAATTTAATCCTAAATTTGTGAGGAGTAGCAGTGAATGACACAAAGCAAAATCTCCTTATTTTGATAGCATTGCCTCAAACGCCTGCCTTGAGTTTGAAGAAATCTGATCTGTGACTGCATGTTGATGTTTGTGAGCGTGACAATGAAACATAAAAAATTGCTACGAGAAGACCATAAAGGAAAAGGTGTCAATCAACAGCAGCGTGAAACCTCTTCATGTCCTTCCTTAATATGTTAAATAATGACTGAATAAAGTAAAAATACGGAACAGCTGAATGAAATATTAGACTGTACAGAAACACATGGCATTGCTGAAAATATCAACTTTTCCTGCATGGAGGATTAGTGCTAGCTCTACATGGACCTAGCCCTCACAACTTTCCATCCACTCCAGCCTTTGAAACAATTAATCTCATGGAAGCCAGAGCAGGAAATCCTGCTGGGGAACCAAATGCTTTTGGTGAAAGATCCAACAGCAATGAAAACAAATGCACCTGACTTTCTGGGCTGTGCTCAGAGAAAGTCCCCGTTAGTCACAGTGACAGATGTGGATATTTCTGTTTTCCTGCAGCAAGTTTTTCTTGCCAACTTTAAATAATATTAAACAATATTAAGTAAATATCATATTAACTAAGTGGGGGGCAGGAGGGGGAGGAATGTTTCCTAAACAAGCTTCAGGTATCTGGTTTTCTCCTTGTTCAAAAAACCTCTTCCACCTGCCTGTCCTCAAGAATATCAGCTCTAAAATCAATCCACAATCTGAAGAAACCAGAAGAAACTCATGTAGCACAAATATTTCCCAGGAGTTCAGTGTCCATACCCTCTCCAGATGCAGAAGGTGCAGAGAGGTTTTATCAAGAGGGAAATGTTCAAAATGTCCAGACTCATGCAAACAACTAAAATCAGCCCATTTACTGACTTCAGGGAGGGCAAAAATGAACATCTGAGCACCTGGGACAGATTTGTAAGGCTCTGCTCTGCCACACTGAGGGGAAGGAGATGTGAAACCCCAGGTGTATTCAATAGGAAGAGGGGACAGCAGAAATATACCCAGCTTGGATGGTGGGATTGAGGGTGGGAGCAGGGAAAGCAAGTTTTCCAGGAGACAGACTGTAACAGGCAGCAATGAAATGGGCTGTGATTTTACCATTTGTTTCATAAAGGCTCTCAGGACAGCCCTGCCTGACACCAGAAAGCACATCCAAGAAATGACAAGCTTAGAGTACAACACGTGTGGGTGGTAGAATTTCTTTTAGAAAAGGGATAAAAACGTCCACCATAACCAAAGTAGTATGAGCAACTTCCACTATTAAATCTCTTTAACCTTGGTCAAAGAACAGCTGAAACATTTTTGCTGAAATTTAAAGCAAATTAATCAGCATGAAGCAGACACTCCCTGCTTAGGAAGTTTCAACCCAAATAGTTGCAATTTGGCAAAACCATGAGCAGCTGAAATGAATTATTGTTGCTGGAAGTGCTGGTCCATTTTAGCAATTGCCTGCATCACTTCCTATATGCAGAAAATTCAGTATTGCAAAGACGAATGAAGGCCGACACTGTTAATCACTAACACCTAAAGCATTGTAAGGAAATCAGGGAAAGCAGCTTTTTTCTTGGCATTAAGAGGTGGTAATTGCGCTCTCTCTTGCAGAGAAAACATTGATTGCTGAATTAAAATTTTCAGAAGACAGCAGGTTTTGGTCTGAAGGAAAAGAAGAGAAAGAGGAGCACAGAAGTCAGGTGTCTGATTGAATTTTCACAGGTACACAGGCACGTAAGGGTAACACTGATCTCCACATCTCTGAGGGGGATGGAAAACATTCAGCCTTCTACTAAATTCTCTTTATTTGCAGATTCATTTTATTTATTGAGGGTCTCTCACAGTTCAGGAGTATAAAGAAGAGTTTATTTAATTTACTGTCAAGTGGCACACTGTGGTATGAAGTGTTTCATGCACAGGCAGGATTAAAAGGTTTCACTGAACTGAAAAGCTGAGTTGCATTTGATCACCTTCAAAGGGGCCAAAAACAAGAGAATGGGAGGAAAATAATTTTCCCTAGGTTGAAAGAAGATGGAAATTAATGATCCCTCAAGGTTAACTTACAGTCTCTTATTTGTTCTGGGTGTTAATGTTAAGTCAGCTTTGCTCCTGCCAACCCATCTCCTGCAAGACACCTTTAACTACTAATCCAATGATTTTTGTTCCTTTCAAGTTCTTTTACTTACACATTCAGAGTATAAGTTCACTTTCAGTTCACTTCCAGAGTAAAAGGTAAACCTGTCACTTTGCTCCAACTTGCCCCAGGAATTGTTGTATTTTCAGTGCAGTCAAACACCAGCATGGGGACATAGCCTGGGCTTTTATCATTTCAGCACATGCACAATTCAATCCAAACAAGCTCTCACAGGGATTTAGTTCTTCATTGCAGCACATGGGCCAGCCTCCCTGGATAGGGAATAGACATCCAAAATGAAATGTGGCCGAGAAACCAGCTGAATTTCAGCAAGTGAGGCACTTCTCCCTGGGGACCACACCCTCACCAGGAGAGCTGGAACATTTTGAAGGGGTGCACTGAGCTTTTTCCCAACACTGGGAATATTCTAACCCCAAAAGCCACACTTTCTCCAGGATGCCCACTGCACTAGGGGGCCAAGCCCAGTGCAAATCAAGCCCAGGCTGTTCAGTCTGGGTGTTTATACCTAACCCTGCTCAGGATGCAGCAAAAGGACAGAGTTAATAATGTCGTTCCCAGTCCAAAGGCAGCCTCTGTCTGCAGAGAGGTTTTGCTCTTTTTCTGAGCCAAGAGCAGAGCGTGCACTGCAGTGCCCTGTCCCCAGGAGCAGCAGAAGCCTCTCCCAGGGAGTGCCCTGTGCCTCCGGAGGGGCTGAGCCCCAGCAGCTGTGCCGATGCCACAGGAGCTGCCAAGGCTGCTCACATCCACAAAGCCACACGTGCTCCCGGGAGCAGCCCCTGCACGTGGCTGTAATTCTGTCTAAATTCACCCTTGAACCCTCTGGGCTCTGGAGGCTCCCCCTGCCACCCCTCCTCAGGGCCGTGCAGACAAACCCCTCTTCATTGCGTTGAAGAGAGGGAATATATAAATAACAGCTGTAATGCAGAGGAGCACACAGCCCTGGCTGTGCATGGGGAGCCTTCGCTGGAAAGGAGCCAAGTGACTACTGAGCCCTTGAAATAAAAAACAACAACTGGTTTTCCTGAAGAATTACAAATTGAGGCTGAAAGAGATTAGAATTAAATAGAAAATCCAAAGAAGAGCAGCACAGTTATGGCAAAGCCCCCAGCCCCTGGGAGGAAAAGGGTTTCTCCCCAGCAGTACTGCTCTGCCTGAAGCTTCTCTCGTCTTCTCGTTGACTTTTGACCTGTCTGAGCATTCACACAACCTAAATATTTATAGTATTTATTTCCCAGTGCTCTCTTGGATCTTTGGAAGTGTTCAGTGTGCACTGTCCTGGTTTGAGCCATCCTCTGGCTGCTGCTGCTGCAGAGGGAGGGTTGGCACTCCCTGGCGAAGATCAAAACACTGTCCAGCTCCTCCATTGCAGCTTGAGCAATGCTCATGGGCAGCCTATGGATTTCTCAAGTCTATCCATTACACTTCCTATTAGCATTTTGCTTTTTGGTTTTTTCCCCCTCTCTGGCCATGTTACAAGGAATCAGTGACAGAGCAGGCTATTGCACAGCCTTTGGGCTGGGATTGTCCCTGTCAGACCACCAGACCCTTTTGTTCTGACCTCTGTAAGCAGAGGAATGGCACAGCTTTGAAGTAAAGATGCTTGTTCTTTTTTTTTTATTTTTCCTCTTGAGAACATCGAATCTTCTGGATCAGACAGGCCTTGCTCAGGGCACTGTTCCTAGAAGCAAGATTGGTTTTGCTTTAACCTTCAACTGCACCCTGAGCAGGAATGGGCCATGGGTGCAGATGGATATGAATTTCTCTGGCTCAGATTTTTGCTGGCCAGATGCCGTGGGGTTGCATGAGTGAGGCCCTGAGCCTGGCACAGGGGTCAGAGCCCCCCACACTCAAACCCAGGGCTGGGAGTTGACTCCCCACTCTCCCTCTGAGACTCCCTGGGCAGGGAAGGGTGCCAACATCTGGCTGGAGTGCCAACATCTGGCTGGGGTATGTCTGCTTGGCACAGCTGCTTCTGACACAGGCAAGAAGTCACGCCTGCCTGTGGACTCAGCATTATGCATTTTTACACTTTTTTTTCCCTTTAATTTGAATCTCTTGCAATTTTACTTGCAAACACTTGACCCCCGAAAGAAGAAATCAGCGAAATTCGTGGGGTTGCTTGCAGCATCTGCCACATGACCCCAGCTGGGGAGGAGGTGGCTCTCTCCTTTATCACCCTGCCTGGATGCCAGCAATGCACAAGACAGCTGAGAAACTCCAAACTCTGTGTGAGGCAGGGTTTCATTAAAATAAAATACACCAAGCCCATTGCATTGTATTGATTTGTAATTCTCACCAGTGGTTGCTTTCATAAAGTAATTGCAGATGCTCACTCTTGTTGCTTGCAAAGAGAGCAGTTGAAATCTTTGTCTTGCTTAACAGCCTCTGCATCAAAGACCTCATGAGAGGTTTGGACACTTTAAAAGGATCGGCAATTATCTGTGGTGCTGGCTTTGCATTTAGTTTCCTTGCATATTCATGCCAGTGATATTTTAGCATGCACATAGCAGGAGGAAGCAAAGACTGACAGTGGGGGATCCAGCTGAAGTGAAGCAGATGTCTTTTAAATTCAGAACACATACAGCACAGAAACACTGAGTGATCGAACACAAACTAGAAGCGAAACCAGAAAAAACAGATTTTATACTTAAAACTGAGCTCTGCAGAAAGAACAAAGAGTCTGAGCAGTGCAAAACAAACTTATATTAAAAAACTCTTCACTCTGAACACCCTACTGCATTGCCAAGGAGCACAGGTTAGGAATTTCAATAAACTTAGTTTTATGTTGACTGTGTCCCTTTAATTATTACTTTTTGGCACAGCATGTAGGACACCTCCAGGCCAAAACACAAGCAATGTTGAAAGTGCAACTGTTCCTTCCCTTTGGGAATGAAAGTTTTCTGATTATTATATAAAAATATTTGGATGTATTTTTTAGAGATTCATCCCATTATCAGCTACATTATTAGCAGTGAGTCAGAGAATGTTTTGCTGATGCTTTAAAATACGTAACTTAAGGTCAGAACCTACTAAACTTCACCAAGCAAGCAGGCCTGGTGTGAAGCAGCCTTATTCTCTCCGGTGGGATTGCTCTAATGAGCAAGGGTTGGCAGCATGTGATCTTAGATTGTGAACTATATAGAGCAGCTTCGTTTTAATTGCAAGGCATTGGGCACATCCAGGCAAGAGCAAAACGTAAGGATAAAAGAACAGGAATGGAGAAACAGCATATAATTATAAAATGAAAAAGAACCAAGGGTGGAGGGTTTCTCTTTTTGCTGGTTAATCTGGGAAACTTATTCAACTGTGGCAACAACCAGTGGTCATTAGAGGAGCGCTGTGACACCAGGCAGTAAAAAAAGCTCAAATTTAGACTTTTACAACAATCATAGACCTGAAGACCAACATTCAGCTTCCCTGGGAACAGCCCTCTTCTAAAAGCAGACCTGAAATGCAACCCACATGCCTGAGGCTATCTTTGGTGCAGAAGCCCTTCTGGATAAACCAATGTGATGAGTCCTTGGCAGTGGAGCAGAGTTACTTATAGCTCTGATTTGGCTTCTGCGCAGCGCAGATGAGGCCACGGGGAGAGGCTGATGGGCTGGGGAGGTTCAGCTGCTTTGGTTTGCTGCTACTCACTCAGGATTTTATGAAATTTTGATCCATTCAGATAGAGAACTACCTCCCCTCCCACACTTTTATTTCACTTGGGTTTCAGGGAAAGCTGAAAAAAAAAGGAAATAAAACTCAGCTTAAAACACAGCTTCTGTTTTGGGCATGTGCCCACTGGCTTAAGCCACACTAGAGGGTCAGCTTCCCCCTCTATGGAGAACATTCCAAAATACAGCTCGCACTTTTCCCAAAAACCTTGCGATTCCCTGGGCCCTCACACAGCCATGGGCTGGCTGTGAAGCAGAACCACACAGCTTTTGCACTGTTTTGCTTTTTGCCTGGGTATGTTTCTATTAAATCTTTTTCCCTGCCAAAACCACAAAGGATGAGGCAAAGAGGAAAAAAACGCCAAGGCTGTCGGTGAAACCCTTCTTGAATAAGGTGACATAAGCCTCGCATACAGAAGATTAAGCTTAATCTCTGAAAGGGGACAGCAGAAAGGCTGGTAGACTTCAAAATGAACTACAACAGCTGTGTTTTGGTTGGCCAACAACAGCTCCTGCGTTGGCTGAGGCTGGCTCAGCTCATGTGAATGAGTCAGATTATTAAAATACAGCGTTCAGCAATCCCATCCTCAGAGCACTTGACAGCGCTGCCTTCTCCTTTGTGTGTCACTGCTTTCACTGAACGTGGTAACAAAGCAAAGTGGAGTAATAATGTGAGGTGCCCATGACAACAGAGTCAGTGATAATCCTACGGTGCTGTCCTTATTTCAAAGCGAAATATACCATTTACTGGCTTAAAGCACTGTCTTTTTGTTTCAAAAGTACCTTTTGGGTCGGGAAATGCATGTCTTTCTCTTTGTCTGGCTTAACTGCTGGGCTTAATTGGCCTTAGAGCATAATAGATAAATCAGCAAGACATGGCAGAATTCAGAATAAATCAAGCTCAAAAGCTTTTCATAATGTACAAGTCACCACAGAAGGAGAGAAACTGCCCATTTTCCACAGTAATAAGCTATCCTACCAACCTGAAGAGCAGTTTAAAATAATTAACAATACCAAAAAAGAAAGGGTGTGTATATGAGTGGTTCTGCAGAGCCACTCCACCCAGTACAATGGGAAAAAATTAACTGGGTGGACCTGCATTCCCATGCCAGTTCAGAATGACTGCACTTTATATTTCTGTGCCTGGAGATATACATTTCTTGCACATGATCACAAGCATTGAGGCAAAATAAGAGCTTGAAAAGCAAAGCAGGACAAAAAAATGCACTCAAGAAAAGAAATGGAAACAATTTCTACAACAAGATAAAGAGCAACTCACAGTGTATTTCCAGGAGTGCTGGTTTCCTTCTTCACAGTAATTATATCATTTATTAAGTGATGTTTCCTGTATGATATCTAGAATTATTGCAGGACAATATCGTAACATCCATGTTTATTAGATAACTTTGGGGACCTTGCTGTGGGAGACTATAAGAGAAACGAATGAGAGAGATAAATTGTCTAAGAAAGATCAAGTGCTCTGTTTGAATGTGAAGGACACCATACACTTAATGGAGATGGGAAATAACCCTGCAGTGCCCTTTCTCCTGCAGATGTAAAATGTGTGGGACTCAGCTCTAACCTGGTGTTTAGGACATCTTTTATACTGACAATAATCAGGAAAAAAAAATGTGCAAGCCTTGCCCCTTCCTGTTGGGAAGGGGGAGGATCAAAGGAGGAGTGCATGTGCAGAGAGGCTGGGAGATCTGGAACAGGAGAAGACTGAAAGGAACCTTGGGGGAGCAAAAAAGCCTGTGCCATACACCAAAGTGAGCCCACAGAACAGTTAAGTGTACTTTTTACAGAGGGATTGCTCAAAAGGAGTTTCATTCCCAGTGAAGGGCTTCAGGATCATTCTACTCTGGGGCCTGGACACTTGAGGTTGATCAGTAACTCTGCTGTTGATGGCAGCCTGGGGACCCCAGAGCTCTGTGCCACCACTTTGGGACAGGGTCTTGAGGCTAAGGTGGGACAGAAAAGAGGGCTGGGCTCTGACATAGGTTCAGGTGATATGTTGTAAATTATTAGAGCTGTGTTATTCTGTGTCTGGTCATCGTCACCTCTTTGTTGCTAAGTTTGTTTCCTCAAGAAAGTCCAAGAATGAAACTCAGCAGCTTCATGACAAAAGCATTGAACTAATAGTTTTTAACAAAGAAAAGCCAATGGAAGTGCAGTAAATAAGAAGTGTTTTATCAATTGTAGGCAGAGAGAAATATTCCAAGTATTCAGTTTTTGTTTCTGGAGTAAAATCAACTTGATTTCCTCTCCTCAATAGGATGTCCCTTTGGTATTTGACATATTTTCTGTTTTCTGAAATGCCAATTTTGTTGTTGTTAGTGAAAAAGATATTAAGAATCCGACCAGAGTGCACTCCTGAATAAATGCTGAATTTATTAATTTCCTAAAACCCATCATCTTGGCTGTGTAATGCTACTGGGGGTGACACCACTGCAGGTTTGTGTGGGGCTCACTCCAGGTCTGCTCCAGGTGCAGAGCTGAAGATATTGCTGCTGTCAGCTCTGCCAGCAGATCTCAAGCATCAGCATCATTGATCACTTGGCAGAAGCAGAATCTCCTTGGCAAACCTCAAGGAGGAGGAAGAGGGGAGTTAAATCTAAACACCACACGGAACAGAGGTACCAATCTCATTTGATGCCAAGAGCTTGGGCATTTTCACCTCTTGCTTCCCTCAGCTGTTCGTTGCTCCTGTTGTGTGCATGAGTTGCTGCTGTTGGATTCAAGAAGAGGGAGCTTGGAGAAAAGAGTACAAACTCCAAGCACTGCTGTCCTCTAAGTTGAGCCTGTAGGTGAGGCAGTGGGAGCAGGGGGCAAGATACATCAGAGCACGTGGGATGCTTGGGAGCATAAAAGCTGCACACAACTGTGTCTTTTATGTGCAATTGCTCTCCACAACCATGTCTGGTTTATGGAGCTGGGAAGCTTTTTCCTTGTTTAAAAAGTAAGCTTTATGGATCAGCAACGAAATGTAAGGTGAGTCTTCACTATAAAGTTTTTATCTACAGCAATGATGGAGCACAGAAAGAAAAACTTGGGGTTTAGCTCTTCAGAATTTGGAGTGACTGCAGTTAGAAATATCACTCTTTGACTTGCAGAAAGAGCCCATTTGATCTGGGAATTGCTCAGACGAGAAAAATCAATATGGACTGGTATAATTTGTTATTGACACAAAGTTGTTCTACTCTTGACTGCTAAAGGCTTTACACCTTTTAGTAACAGACGTTTTTCAAATAGATTGCACTGAAGACTCTAAACCCCACACGCAGCTCTTCTGTTGGCTGCTGGTTGAAGTTTTAGGTTCAAGTAGGATGTAAAGCAGCCAAGAGGATGAGGCAGAGCTCTGCAAGGGAAAGGTTGAAAGTGGACACCCTTGACATTAGCTCCTGGTTGGGAAAAGGTTTATACTCCACATGAAGATCTGAGAATAGATGCCAAACTCTTCTGCCCAGGTAGATTTCTCCATGGCAGCATTGTGTCCTGTCCCAAAAAGCACTGCAGGCAGAGCAAAAGAGAACAGTGTCAAGCTCTGCCCTGCAGCAGCATTTTAAAGCTGAAAAAAATAAAGCTAGATTGCTGAAAGCAACCAGCATAACCATCCAACTTTGTTCTTCCAGGGAGAAGAAATTGCTCTTTGCTTTTCAAATGCTGAGTTTGTTCTGCACTGCTGCTAAGATGGGGGTTCTACCCTTTTTTCAAATTTTGTCATCTGAGGAAATCTATATCTGGAGGAAAACAGCAAATTCATCTCACAAGATGAGCGCAAATGTAAGGAGACATCTAAGTAAACTCTGTCTTGATGCACAATTTGATTATTTCCTTTTCTTCCATCTCCATCTGCTGTCTGCATATAGCTACTCTGGTATTTCCATTGTCCCTGATTAACGCTTTCTGCCTTTGGTCTTATCACCATGTTGTCCCCAACATCTGAGCTGCAGAGCAAAGGTGGCATCCCAGTAGTGCAGCCATATAATCACTGGCTCTTCCACTGGGGCTCTCTGAAACTGCAGGTGTAATTTGGTCTGAGAGGTTTCGATTTTCAGATGGAGAATTGTACATGTGGATCTGGAGTCTCTTGGAACAACACTTCTGTAATAAAAATGAGAGTGGTGGTGGCAGTTTTCATTATGGCAAAACAGGTGAGTTCTTACAACTTCTTTTGTCAAAATTAAACTCTTCTACTTGGCCCAAAAAATACAATTTCTCCGTTTGAAATGTACATCTGATATTTTGCTTTTTGTTTAAATATCTCTGCCTTCTTCAAGAGAATGCAGTTGATACTCAATTTCATAAGTGTGGCACACTGAGGGAGGGAGGGACTTGTTCACTGCTCTTTTCCCCGAGGCTGTATTTGTGATATGCAAAAATTAACCTATAATTGAGTCTTATAGTGCATCTGCTTTGTATGTGCTGTGCCAGCTCCCCTGTAAATACAATTCTTTCATTAGAACAAGCCTATTAATGTCCATCAGTTCAGTCACTTCCACGGCCATGGCAGGTCAATGTCCTCCTTGATAACAACTTTCCTGTTTGTTTTTAGCTGCTTTCTCACATACTCTTCTAAGTGACCCCGAACAACATAACATGGGAACACACATGGGAACACACATGCTCATCACTCAAAAAAGCACACAAAGTT
This sequence comes from Acanthiza pusilla, assembly GCA_036630365.1. Classification (NCBI taxonomy): domain Eukaryota; kingdom Metazoa; phylum Chordata; class Aves; order Passeriformes; family Acanthizidae; genus Acanthiza; species Acanthiza pusilla. Next base: position 10,475,120 of record JAXCHO010000001.1, read on the forward strand.
TGTAGGTAAGAAGCCTGAACAGCATCCTTTTAAAAAGAAACTTTACTTTGGTGGATGGGTTGGAGGCACTGGACATTGACCATAAGAAACTTTTTGATTAATTTCCTTCACTACTCACTCCAGGGCACATTTGCCTGGGGAGATTCCCCACACCAGGAGGTGATTCCATATGCAGCAGCCCACATAGCACCCTCTGACCTTACCAGTGTTGACCATCCAAGTGTGCCAGGGATGCCAAAGCTGGGAGCTGTGCAGAGTTACAGGGGAGACATCTCAAACCGGAGATACAGCAGGGATGAGGGATTAGTTACAAAATTAAGATGGAAAGGAGTGATTTGGAAACTTCACCCCTTCCCATAAGTACTGATTCAGTGAGGCGTTTTTATTCTGCACTGCAGTCATAGCCAGCAGCATATACAGAATAAGGATTGAAATATTTTGAAGTGCTGTCACAGTGTGAATGATTTTCTTCAGAGCATAAAATCAGACTGCAAAGTTATTTTCTGTCTGCAGCGACACAAGAAGAATATGAATGTCATCATCTCTGGCCCTGGGCATACAGGAGAGCAGAGCCAGCCTTAAACAGATTCTCTTTTTCATTCCGAGTCCTTCTAAGAAATATAAAATCCAAAACAAATTCTGAATCTGGCTAGATGTCTCATAAGAGGAACAGGATTTCTGCATAGCTGAAACAGCATGACTTTGATTATTTGCAAACGCATGATTTAATCATTTCATTATGCATACCTTTTCTCAGCAGGCACCACAGCCTAAAACAGACAGGGACAAGCAGCAGATAAAACAACATGCTTTGTAGCTGAAGAGATTGGAATCAAAGAGCTTAATCTTGCAGGCTCTGGTATCCTCAGCGCCTCTGGACGTGGCTGCAGACAGCAGGTGTGCCTCACACAGCTGAGCTGAGCCCTGGTGGAGTCCTCTGCTCAGAAGGAGCATCCTGAGGGGTGACTTTGATGTCCTCCTTCCCCAGGGCCCCTCTGCTCGTGTCCCACACTCATCCCTCACCTGCACGCTGGTGGGGTGGGGGGGTGCTGTCAGTGTCCTGACACCCACCACCAGTTCAGGCTGCTCTGAGCAGCCCCACCTCCCTGCCATGCATCCATCCAGCATCTGTCCCAGCTGGGAAATCATCAGGGAAGAGACCTGGATCCTGAATCTGTCTGTGAAGGACTCTTTTTGCACCATACAGTCAACAAATACCCTCAGGGCAGTGTCCTTGTCCTGAGTCGCAGACACCTGCTCCCTCAGAGTGCACACATTGTACTCCAGTGAGCTGGTAAGTCCATCATGGGGGGTTGGAGTGCAGACACCTGACTTTTCCCACTCAAGACACCTGGTGTGTCCCTCTCTGCAGTGCCAGATTCATTTTCTCTAGGAAAGACTGAAAACAGCAGGGCCAGTGCTCTGCCCTATCCCAGCCAAAAGGCATTCCTGCTGCCCTTCCCTGCCTCCCCAATTACCAAAGAGAAAAGAGCTGGATTGCACAAAATGGTTTCTGCACAAAAGCAGATTTAACTCTAGAGCATTACCCATCCCAGACAGACAGCCACAACCACTGGCACAGCCAAGCACAAGTCTCTGGGACTCTCTAAATGGCCTGGGGTGGGACCAGAGGCCAAGCGCCACAGTGGGGGCTGGCTGAGGGTCCCTGAGGGGCAGCAAAAAATTGATCATGGGTGGGGAAGCAGCCACCCATCCATGATCCCTGTCACTGTGTCACTGTCTGGGTCAGTGGGGGCTGTGGGGCTCGGCCAATGGGTCACGGGGGCAGAGGGGAGAGCGCTGGCCTCTCCCAGGCCCACTGCGGGGTCCTGGGGCTCTGACAGCTGGGTTTGGGGTTCCCCATCAGGGGATGGGACAATGCCATGTGTGAGCAGGGTGGGCCTGAGCAGGGTGGGGAGCCTGAGCCATCACCATGTGCTGCTTCCCTGCCGCGGGTTCGTGGTCTGACCTTGGGCCTGCTGCACGCGTCTCTCACAATCCCTTCTCCGCTGCCCAGTGAGCAGGGTCTTGAGGAGTTTGGCACCAGGGAAGCCAGCCAAACCTGCCTGAGGTCTCTGCAGGGGACACCATGGGTGTCCCCTCCCAGCAGGCCAAGCTGCAGAAACCCCTCAAGCGAGAGCAGGCTCTGCACACCCGGCAGGTGAGAGAACCAGGGCACGCAGCCCTGTCTGCCCAGAAGGGAATGGGAACACCGACCCCTTCCCTGCAGACCTAAACTGGATTCATCAGTGACCCAAGGAGCCAAAGCTCAGTCCCAGGTCCTAAAATGTGGTCTCATGGCCAATTAAATGCTGTTCACAGGGCAGCAGAGCATCAGGGAGCGCTTTGATCTCGGAGATGCCAGCCAGATGTGTAATATCCACTCAGGTGTTTGCCAGGGATCAGTTTACAGTCCGTGCACATCAGACAGACAGGTTTCTTCCTGGGTTTGCTAACAGAAGCAGCAGTTCTCAGAAATCACGGAGAACAGAAATAATCCCTACCTTTTTAAACATCAAAAACTGTAAGGATTCACAGCTGCACGGTTCTGAAATTGAATTGAATGACTTGACTTGCCAAAACCAGAGATCAGAGTTCTAGGTCTTTCATGCCCCAGCTGAAAGCATCAATAGCGCTCAAAGAAGGGCACAGAGCTGCCTTTCAAATACCGATTGTGACTTTAGAAGCGTCGTTTGGTCTTACCCTTCAAACACAGTAACCTCAGTTCAAAATGGATGTACGAATAAAAAACCTGATTTTCAACTTGAGCATGTTGTTATTTAAAGAACTGTTTTTCCTTTTTTCCAAAGTTAGATCTAAAACTAGCCAAGGAATCTGAATTTTGATTATATTTTGAATTTAAAGTAAAAAGCATTTTAGTTCATCTTTAAGTAGGAGGGCAGCAATGTGTTTTCTCTGCAAGCAATGCAACAATTCAAAAGCAATACTGATGCAAGCTCAGACTTGATCCCACAGGGATCCAGGGGAAAAGACTTCTGGGATGAAGAATTCAATTCCCAGAAATTACCTTTCCCACTGATCCATAAGAATCCCAGGTCTGTTGACTTCTCCTCATGCTGTAGGACCTCATTGCTCCACCAGAATATCTTTCTGCTTAGCTACAAATCCCTTGGCTTCATATATTGTCCCAGCACCTGAAATACCTCAACAGCTCAATGTAAATCATGTATTTATCCTCCTAATGTCCCTTTGAGTTCTGGCGCTGCTGCTACCTGCCTTTCACAGCAGGGAAAATCAAGGCAGAGGGAATCTAAACACCTGGTGAACAGCAGTTCTTTTTACTCATTGGTCACTGCATTATTCACAGAGGTTATTACAGAGAAACAGAATGTTATTAACAACTGAACAGCTGATTCCAGTGTTAAAATCAGAACTATTTTTCTTACCAACACACAGAAGGGGATCAGTCATTGTTTTTCTCACCACAATATCTCTTTTGACAGTCTAACTGGAGAGCTCACGAATTCTCAGGGAGGCATGAGGGGAAAACACCATCATCATCATCATCATCATCATCATCATCTGGGGAAAACGCCTGTGGGGATTCTGACAGCAAACACTAGATTTATGCATATACATATATACATTATATACATATACATATATGCATTATATGTACATACATAAACCATACCTTTATTATTATAGTTTTATATTTACAAACCTTCTATGCATATATAAACATATATTTAGGTATGCATTTGGCAGAAAGATGTAAGAATGTAACTTCCATAACTACTGTAAAATTAACTATCTTCAAAGCAAAACATCCTGAAACCCCTGAAAACCTATTCTTCTCTGGCAAATATTTTCTCTTTTTCCCTGTTTATCACATCCCTCAGCTGCAAAACCCAGAACCACTTTGTGTCATGGCAGAGAAATGAAAATAAGTGGGTAAAAGATCTAAAGTCAAAGACATTGAGAACTTTTAAAGCTACCTCAGTTAATGCTACCAGCACTTTCTTGGTGAACATTGGTGTGTGTATCCCATTTAAAGTTCACCTAAAAGCAGTGCTGATAATGCAAAACTCAGGGCCTGCTTAAAATGCTGAGTGGGACATCTACAGAAGGGCATGAGCTGGTTATGCTGACACTGAACCAGAAACATCCCAAACCCCTGAGCTGTGAGCTTCTTGAACCAAAGCCTTGTATCAATTTTGCTGATGCCTGGTCCTTATGTTAATAATGCTGGGTGTGAAGCTGCATCCGAACTTCCCTGCACCTTTGCAGTGTTTGAAGAGCATGATCCAAATTTTGCATCTTGGGTCCACATAGACAGTGAATGGTTTAAAAATAAACAAAGAGAACCCCCCCCCAAACCTGCTGCATATTTTACATTCTCAAGCTTCTTTGAGTCTGTACTACTGTTAGGAACCAGCCAGACAACAGATGCATCAGGAAATTAGCTCATCTCTTCCAAGAACACACATTACAATGAAGAGAGATGAAGATCAGGGGACCTGATGCCCTTCAGGAACTACTGCTGGAAGCTTTGCCTCTAGGTGATAAAGGGGAAGATGGTTAATCCAAGGCAGACCGAGGAAGATAACATTTCTGTACTTGTACAATTCTGTACAACATTAGTCCAGACAGGAGTCTATTAACAGTGTCTGATGGAAGCAATTGTATTATTTATTAAACTGACAAGATCAATTGGCTGCTTTGTACCCATATAAAGAGAACTATTGTACTTTCATGTCCTTTTAAACACAGAGAATAAAGCACTCCCCAGGGTGCTTTCATGGGCTGCCTTCGATTAAGAGTTCTGAGAACATCTGATATTGTCAGAGATGGCTCGCCAGATCCCCAACTGGATTTGCAGTCCTCACAAAGAAGGAAGATGGTAGCAATTATAATTATCAGTGCACTGAGAAGGAAGGACCTTACCTGACTTAGAGGAGTGCTTTTACTCAGTCTTCCCAAAGATTAGGCTCTCAAAGCTGAGGGAGACTGACCTGCTTTTATAGCACCAGCCGCAATGTCAGGACTGGTGTCATGGCACAGATAACTGCACATGGGATGTTCATTCCCTTCTTCACCAGCAAAATGGGAGGAGTGAAGGGAGATGACTGTTTCTAGGGCATGAGTAATTTTTAATAGGACCTAATTATGGCAAGCAAGTGTTGTGTAAATTATCAGCAGGTTATGAGTTGTGCAATATATTTATATGTTAACCCCATGCAGCACTACAAGCTTGGGGAAGAGTGGTTGGAAAGCTGCCCATTGGAAAGGAACTCGGGGGTGTTGGTTTACAGTGGCTGAACATGAGCCGGTGTGTGCCCAGGTGGCCAAGAAGGCCAGTGGCATCCTGGCTGGATCAGCAATAGTGTGGCCAGCAGGACCGGCAGTGATTGTCCCCCTGTACTGGGCACTGGTGAGGTCACAGCTCAAATCCTGGGTTCAGTTTTTGGCCTTTCATGACAAGACACACATTGAGGGCTGGAGTGTGTCCAGAGGAGGGCAGTGGGGCTGGGGAAGAGGCTGAAGAACAAGACTGATGAGGAGCAGCTGAGGGAGCTGGGGCTGTTTAGCCTGGAGAAAAGGATGCTCAAGGAGGGACCTTATGGCTCTACAACACCTGAAAGGAGATTGTAACCAGGTGGGAGTCGAGTTCTTCCTCTGGGGAAGAGCCCAAGCCCGTTGTTATTTAGGACATTGTACTAACCATGTGTGTTAACACACACCTTTGCCTGCAGAGTATTTTGAGGAGTACATTCAGAGGACACAACTCTATAAACTACCAAATAAGCACTTTCAGTCCTTTCAGTGTGGATAAATATGCTCGATAAATTAATAGCAATGTTGTCTCAGAGCAGCTGGTTCTGGGCAGTTATGGAATTTTCCAAACATCTGAATGCACCTTTCACTGTGTGCTCCTAAACAGGGATGTGCACTGACTGCACCAAAGCTGGAACCAGCTCAGGGAAGGGAAAAATTCTTTGTGGATATCAATGCAGTGTTGTTCTGAGTTTAATTGAATCACAATTATGTGCTTATCAACCTAGAACTAAAGGCTGCTGCAAGCTGCCAATACTACTGTGACTTCTGTATGTGATGAAGCTCAGGCTGTTTCTCTCAGCTTGTGCAGAGACTGGAGATGTCTCTGCTCACAATCACAGCAGAATAAACTTGTAGCAACTCTGTTAAAGGACTTCTGTGGTTTTGATCTAAATTTACCTTAATGTAAATGAGCAAATTTTGCCTTATATTTAAACCCAGCTTTTATATTGGATTCTGCCTTGTCCTTGCAGTGAACATAGAAAACACATCTATTTTGAGATTAAAACTGTACAGTCAGTGTTCTCAGCTAATTACTTCCCCAAACAGTTTCAGAAACAGTGACAAATAGAGCCACATTATATTTCCCTTAGTTCAATTCCCTACTCTTCGATTTTTCCCTGTTCCTTACCTCTGCCAGCTCGATTTGCCAACCTTTCCAGCAGTGCCAAGAGACCTCATGGCCAACCACTTTCAGTTTTGAGAGCGATCTCAAAACCCCTCATTTCCTACTATTTCACTTATGCAATTTTAATCTGCAATCTGTTGCTTCCTTATCTCCACTGAACCTTGTAAACCTTAAAATCGGTGCTCAGCATCAGTCCCGTCACCGTCACCAAGAGGAAGCCGCAAAGCCCGTGCCCCACCTCCCGGCTGCTGGACAGCACTGCGGGGATCCCAGAGCCTCTGGAAGAATCGGGACCTTGGCCACGGCATCTCGACTGCCACAACTTTACAAAATACTGGCCTTTCTTGGGTGGCGAGGTAAAAAGTGGCTAAAGAGAATATCTATTTATGCATATAAATATTAAAAATAATATATACTATACTGTACTGTACTGTACTATACTATACTATAATTATGTATTATTATGTCTTATATATTCTATGTTATATATAATATACATCTAATATTTTTAATATATTTATTTATTTATATCTTTATTTATATATTTATTTATATATTTTATATACACATACATATTAATATGCATATTAAAAATATATACACACACAGCAGCATCCTCTGCACCTGCTGCAAAGATCTGTATTGCAAGACAATGTTGTTAGAAAATTTAACAAATCTACAGACCCATTTGTTGCTACAGTTTATTTATAAGGTGGTTTTCAAGGTACCTCAGTATGGTACTGTCATCAGGCAGTGTCACAAGTGGAGAGGAAGCTCCAACTCTCCTGATGGAGGGTACCTGATCCTCCCAGTATAAGGTGACATTGGGGAAGAGCTCTGTAGAAAAACTGGCAGAGAGTGGAAGGAGATGGCAAGGAATCACCCACAGAAATGGAAGGAAGGAAGAGCAAGGTAAATATTTGTGGCAGAAAAAGAGGACAAGGAACACAAGTGATGCAACGCACATGCAAATATTCAGGTTTGCCCATCACACGACACCAGCCAGTGCCCACCTTCCCAGGAACTTCAGTGTAGACAGGCTCTGTAGTGAGTTAATTATGGAAGTTTTCTTGTTCACATTTAAAATACCTACCAAGAGATGATTCATTAGTTTTCTTGCAAATTGTAATGAGAAAATTAATTCTTAACTCTACTAATTTGTGTGTAAATTTGATGAAGACAGCTGACCTTGCCTGCAGGGATAACTAAACGTGCTCATAAGACAGTCTTGATGCCTCTAACCATCCTGTGATCCCAGCCTGCATGCACAGAAAAATAAACATGTTTCAAGGAAACAATTGTGTGAGCATAGAGCATAATTTATCCTGCTATGGGTCATTAGAGTCCCAGCACACTGACTAATGTGTCATTCCCTGTAAGTTACACCGAGTGAGTAACAATTGTGGAAAGTACCTATTCTAGGATAGAACAGTCCATCTGGATCACAGGAACCTTCTTCTTATTGCAGGTATTTCTCAGGAGCTCCCTCTTTTCTGTGTTCTTTTAGTATGGACATTTTCAGGAAATCTGTGGGATTTGCTTTTTGTATTAAAAAAAAAACCCTGACAACACACCAAAATAACCCCAAAACATATACAAACATGATTTTTTTTTTTAAGAACCATAAAATCAAAGATTTCAAAGCCCTTTCCAGTGTGACTTCGTTCCAAGTGACACATCCTAGGAAAGGAGCAGTTTAAGGTGAGTTTCTCTGTTTCATCATCATTCATGAGTTTTCTGTAGCAATAACATTCTTTCATTGTCCAACTGTGGTCTGAGGGCATCAGGGACTTTTTCAAATCCTACACAAGAGCAAACAGAGAACACTGCAGTGGAAAACACCTACAGCTACAGAAGGAGTGTCTGGTGTCTGCCTCACTGGGGAAACTCTTACTTGTTTCATCATTTGTGTGTTTCTGGGACCAGTGTTTCCTGCTTTAGTAAACTTCCCTGAAATAATCTTCTAAGCCATAATTAAAAGTCAAGTTTAAGCATTTATTGTATAATGACATGACATTGTGAGCACAGCAACATCCGGCTTAGCAGCCAGGAATGTAACTCTGGAGTACACATTCATAGAACCAGAGCTAAATTACTCATTGTGAAAAAGACCAAGCAGTATCTAAGAGGTCTTTACATCCCGTGCATTTTCAAAAATCCAAACCTATGCTGACTTTTTATGTCTGCTCATTGCAAAGTCCTCAATCAAGTACTTTGATTTCAGCAGAAAAATGCTTTCCCTCCCTCAAAAATCTCCCAAACACTAACTGAGCCATATGGTACCTTGAGGAAGTTTACGTGGGAAAGATGGGAGATGGACAAGCAGAGGACTTAACCCTGGCTAAAGCCAAATCAGCTAAAGGAAAGTGAATGGAATTCAGCACTCCCAAACTAAAAAATTACAGTGCATTTTGCTGCTGAATTCACAGACAAAAGTAAACATATTTACACTAATAGTGTGGACAAATATATCATCTTTAGATCCCTATTTCTATTTTTTATGAACTCTGTGCCTTCTCCAAATAGAATTTTCTGTCTGCCAAAAGGGCTTTAAAAAAAAAAATCTGTTTTGGCTCTTTCTTCACTTCTAACTTCTTGTTCTTTGCTTGATGTATTCTGAAGGTGTCTCTAACAGCGGATTAATTTTCAGTGTCAGTAACAAAAAAAAAAAAAAAAAAAGCACAGAAGACAAGCCACTAGCAGAAAGAAAAGCCTGCTTTACACTTGTTTCCTAAACCAACAGCCTGTGACATGCCAGGGCCAGAAAGCATTGATTATAAACCAAAAGGTCCCATCTCAGATTCCCAGTGAACCTGGCTTTCAGTAACCTCTGCTAGTGTGACACTTCCTACCAACAGCTCCTTTGTATGGGGAGAGCAGAACAAGCAAACGAAACAAAACCACAGAAAAGCCTTGGAGGCAGCAACAGCATAATCCCACTTATTCATAGCTCAGCCCAAGTGCTGCCTGTAAAACCCTCTGCAGTGATTTATTCTCCTCTCATTCCAATATTGCCAAGAACCCTGCCTTCCTGCCACAAATCTGCCTCCCTTTGCTCACGGAATAACCCAAACAAACACAGCAACGTTTACGCTAATAAATTCTGCGTTGGATTTAGGTGCGTGCATTAAAGCCAATGTCTATTCCCGAGCTCGCTCCTGCAGACACACCGAGATCGTTCTGCCAGTAGATGTCACCCGGAGCAGGGAAATGCCTGCCGAACCCTGGAGAATCCCGGTTATTCCCACCCGTGTGTCACGGGGCGCCCACGGGAGCTTTGGGAAGGAAGCCGAGGAGGAGGAGGTTGTCAGAGCCAATTGATTAATCAGCGTTTGTGCCTTCTGCCCCCGGGGTGCAGGGCTGGGGACAGACACGGGGACACTGCTCTCTGCAGAGCCACCACAGCGGGTTCTGCAAACCTGTTCCTCAGGCTGCCTCCGAACACACCTGGGCCAAGCAAGAGCGCACGGAGATTCCAAACGGAGGAGTTTCCAAATCCCTGTCACCTGCAACCCTTGGCCCCGGTGATTATTCAAATTGGCTGTCACAATCATTCCCTTGGATAAGGAAAAGGTAATCCCCGAGTTGATTTTACACTTTGCTGCTGTGAGATGAGTCCAGGAACACGATGGTGATGGTTTCTGACAAAGCACTGATCAGGCTGCGCAGTGGCAATGTGGAATTTCAGGATGCTTAAAAAGCAACATTCCTGTAAGAAAGATGTTTATAAAAAACCCTTTGAAATCCACCCCCACCTGCACCCAGAAACACAAGAATTCAACCCACACATCTTCACCTCTATGGTACATGTACCAAAATCCAGTTCATGGCAGCAGAAATCTCACTGGAAAAAAATTTTTTTTCCACTAGTGAGTAAAGTTCAAATATGAAGTTTAGGTGAGACATAAAAGGTACACAAGACCATCAGCTGTACTAAATAATCCAATTAATATGCTGTGTTATGCCATTTTATATCAGAAAAGGAAAAGGATATATTGCAGACTGAAAATGCAAAGGTAAATCTCCAGGCTTTCAAGCCACCTACCTACCAGGAGAGATGCATATTTCATCTTGAGTACTGCTTTCACCCACAGCATCCTTCTGAAAAAGTATTCTGAATCTTTTATTTTGCTAGATCTTAGTTATTTGTATCTGGTACTATAAAAGTGCACATAAGACTTTTCTCCCATAATTCTTTGGAAAAAAATTAGAGGCTATGACAGGTAAGTGAAACCTCAAAGCTATAATTGATCAAAAGGCATTTGCTTCCACGAAAATTTCTCTTTAGTATCTTCATCAAAATTTAAGGTTCAATGAAGAGCTTCAAATATGAATTCCTTTTTCAAAATGGAAGATCTATGACAAATACAGAAACAAGCAGAGAACTTTCACAAAAAAATTTCATAAATTTAATTTTAGTGAATGGAATGTAGAAGGAGCAGAGAACCAGGGAAATAGCTGGACGGAGAATGGGGAAGAAATAAGTAAGTCCTACTGTGCCTAGTCTTTGCAAGGAAATTCTTTTCAGAAACCCAACCTGCATCACACAAAGAAACCCCTAATTCAAAAGCCAGTTTGTTTGCACCGTCCAATTTGATGCATTTTGTGTGAGTGTGTAACACGAAAGGTTTACTTTTTTCCAATGGGCAGCAATCCCTGTTTTGGAAGCAACTCTTTACTAAAGCAGGACAGGAAATCTCCCAGGTTTTGGCCAGAGTAATAGCAGTTCTTGCAGAACTTGTGCCCTGGCTCTGGCTTTCACAAAAGGTTCCTTTCTTCCTTCCTTTCACTCCTTACAGTGCCCCTCCAGAGATCTGCCACAAAGGATTGCTCTGAGGTATATTTAGCACATGGTGGCAGGCTTAGCTGCTGGGATCAGTTCTTCTTCACTCTGAACTGATTCTCATGTTTCTGAATGCAGCAGCTCATTCAGAATTCAATTCCTCGTTTTTCACAGCAGTACAAGTTCAACTAAATTTTTTACAGGTTCAAAAATCAATCAGGCAAACCCAAGACAGAAAAATCCATGAGATGTCCCAGTTAAAGCTCAAGTAGCAGCAATACTACAGTGCACTGGATGCTGTGAAGATGTACTGGAGGGCTGTCATGGGATGCTTTCCCTGTTCTTTTAATTTCCTTTATATTTGGCTCTATATTGGGCTCTGTAGACCTCTGGTCTGGCTCATTATGGCTGTTCATATGTTACATTCTCATCAAGAAACCTTCCAGGTGGGGATCGATGGCAGTGACCCCAGGAACAGCAGCTTTTCCTCCCTTTTGGTGTTTTAAGATGGGTTTTCAAAGATATATGAGTGTGGAAAGGATATAAAAAGGGTAATATTTTATGAACATAGTAAAACTGGACATTATTAAATTTAAAACCTCATTTATCTACATATTAATATTCTTGCAGAGTTCCAAATCAAGGTTTCCCACTAGGAACCCTGCCCCATTCCTGCTTTAGTTTTCCTCCAAATGATGCTGTTATTTTCTTTTTCCAGCAGCTCATTCAATGCAAGAAGTAAAAGGAGTGATTTATTTTGGGTTCTTCGCACTAAATAGCCCAGTGCTATTGTATATGGACAGCAAGCACTTCAGAAAATGATGAGAAGTAAAAACAATTTTTTTTCTAAGTAGAAGTAACCCAATAAAACATTTAAACATATATTAGAATTAGAAGGATTTTTTTCCACCTTAGGTTTGGATCTAAATTATGAGCCCTGCTTCTTTGTCTTTTACACAGAATTAACTGTGCATATTTATTTATTGGGGCACTTATTTGAATTCAGAGGACACTGTGAAATGGCCAAAATTAAGGCATTCAAAAAGCTAGGCTTGGATCTTATTGAAATTCAGATTATTCCAGTTTTCTACAAGGGATACATTTTGATCCAGTCCTCCTTACTGATGGAAGGGCACAGGTTATTTTGCAGATGATGGAAACAGACAAAAAAAGTAGCTGAAGAAAAGGGAAGATCCACGAGGTTAACGGTTTTTTACACGTTCCCGTCTTCCAGCAGTTACCAATATCCAAGAACATCTGTACACATAGTGAGAAACTAAGAGCATTAACTGCACAGAAAGATATAAAGATCATTTTTAAAAGCTTCTAAGATACCTTCAAAAGCAGTGAGGAAGCAGCACTGGAGTGTTATCAGGAAGGCTCTCAGACAGCAAATTCTCCTCAATATCCTCGAGCTTTATTGAACAGCTTGCACTGCAAGATAAAGGAATCAAGACCATCTATGAAACAATCTTAAAGCTGATTTAGTAATTGCCTGTGAATACAACTCAGCCCAGGCTAGATGAGGCTCAGGAGACCTGAGACCCCTCAGCTCCCCAAAACAGGTCATGAATGGAGCTTTAAGTGATGCAGACACTGCATGTGGATTCCTCTCTGGGGAATAATTTTTTGCCACATTGCCACGGGAAGAATCCATCACCTGGTAATTTTGTTCCATTTGTGAGGCACTGAGCAACTTCTGCAGGCAACAACCAAATTAACCTTAGAAAAACAAAGCCCATCTCAGTGGAGATGAGGCAGCATTTTACCATGGGCACTTAAACACATGCACAGCCAGCTGAGCCTCCTGACAAACACCAGCACGGGACATTCTGGGCGAGCACAAACCTGCTGAAAACTCCAACATCACAGGCTGGTCTCTGACCCTTTGTAAATGCCAAACTTGAGCTGAACTCTCACCATTTCCATCAGAAGGTATGGACATTGTACCACTTAGAGTCCTGTGTATCAACATCTCCCAGGCTGCTGCGTTCTGGTCCAAAGCCAGAAGAATATAAATGGACTAATCTGCCACCTTGCTCAGTGGCCTTGTCCCAGAAATGCTCCAGTCTCCCCATTTGCTACCACAGATTTTTCTGAGCTCTTCTTTTCTTTTGATCTGTTCCTCTCTGGGTTTCTATTGCCAAGTATTTTCTCTTCATCTCTATGTTCAAAGCACAGAGCTGAAAATGCAGAAATTAATCACTTTGAGGCTTCTCTGTGTGGATGAGCACAGCCTGCGAGGACCAGCAGGCTGTGGTTCATTTCAGCACCATGGGCAGACTAATCTGCTGAGCTGTGACCAGGGAAACTGGGAGGATGCCCTCCACAAACAGCCTGGAGCACCTGCCAGAGGCAGGGAATGCTCCCTGGTGCCAGTGGTGCATCTCCAGCTGCAGCACAATCCCAAACGTGTGACCAAGGGGCAGGAAGAAAGATGTGCCCCACATAAATTTCACCAGCACGTTCTCAGGTCTCATTGCTTTAAGTGGCTGGCAAAGCTGACAGAATCTAATTGCTGTGGGGATGTACTCCCAGCCTCCTGACAGATATTTTTAGCGTTGTGCCTGCTGACTAGGGACAAAAAAATGTTAGGAGTCCAAAATCACCTGCCATTTGCATGGGCTGGAGACCTTCTGCTGAGGTCATGAAGCAAGAGGATTGAAGACCAGAGGATCAGGGCACAGTCTAACACAGTACCCCAAAGTACTGAATCTGCAGCAATTTAAAGCAGAAAACAGAACTTTTCTCAATTCTGTCAATGCCTTCTAATGCATTTTTATAAATTGTATTTTTTTAGAATAGTTTTTAACACCTTTAAAGCAGATCCACACCTTCTTATCTACCCAGCTGCAGTGCTGTGAATCTGCCAACACTGCCAGGCTGGGGAGGCAAGGGACACACATCATCCATACAGAACAGGCAGGACCTTGTTTTGGGAGTATTCCCTCATTCCCCAAGATCTGTGACGTAGCATTATTTCCCTAAAAACCCTCAATATAGTTGACATTGGGTCAAGATCAGACAAACTTGTTAGAACATATTTTGGAGGTGGGAGAGGAAGGGAAATGAGCATTGTTTAAGGAGTTGCCTTCCATCCTCTTTCCAGATAAAGCTGGAACGCTGACTGGCCCAGCCCACGTAATTGTGTCTAAACCACGACACGCACACTCCCTTCACACATTTCTCAGGAAAACAAAAAATAAACAGAAATCCCCACCTTCCAAAACAGGAAGGGAAACTTGGGGTTTTACCAAGCAGTAAACACCAGACCATTACTGTGATTTCAACTGAACTACTCTAAAGAACCAAGTAACTCAGTTTTAAATGCAAAAGAACCAACCAAGATGACCTCAGCAAAGGTCAAATATTTGCTGATACACCTTGTACGTAACACAGCTCTGACCATGGAAAATAGAATCTAATCAGTCATATTGGTTAAACTACATGTGGGTGGAATTTAGGTGGGATGTGAGCAACTATGGTGCAGAAATCAGATTAAGCCTGGGAGAAACTGCAGCGTGTGATTATCATATAATAATTACTCAACATTTTGACAGAGCCAAAGACTAGGCTCAGCCCAGCCCTTGACAATGAGAAGACAGCACAAACATCAGGGTATGAAACTCCATCCCTTCTCTTAATCCAACAGCATTTCCTCTGTGGGAGGTCCATGAGCTTCTGATGAAAGCCCAGGGCTGTAAATTCACAAGAGCCCCTGGGGTTCAGAGACAAGGTCCAGACCCCTGGAGAAGGCAACGCCAAGTCAGCTGCAGCACAAATCTGTGTTGGTAACCTTTTGGAATTGGGTCACCCCCAATTGTCCATGTGTGTGGAGTTCTTCGAGAAACCCATCTGGTGCTGGCATCCATCTGATCTGTTCTTCATGCTGTTGCCACAGCAACTGGCACTTAAATGAAAAATCTCTGAGCAAGCTGGATCTATAGACAGCCCTACCAAGTCACAAGGTAGCAAAAGAGGATGCTTGAGGCGGGTCTGGGAGGCATTTAGCTGTGTATTTACCAAAAGGGGTTTCAGCCTTGTTTTCCATTTGTGCTTTTTAATTTGACAGAATAAGCTTCAGCACACCAATTTTTCTTTATCAGCAAGTCCCCTGTAGGACAGTCACAGCAACAATATCTTTCCATGTGGCCTGCTATGCAGTCTAAATAGATCTTAAATATTTTGATTTCTGCATTTTTTTCATATCACACGCAAATTGAACTTTTTTTTTTTTGCTATAAACACAATTGCTGAGCAAAGTAATACCAGCCATGTACCTTTTCAGAATTAAAGGATGCTTTACAAAAGTATAAAATCTAACTAGATCTTCCCAATGGCATTTAGCTGTGTCCTGTTGAATCTGACCCAAATTTCTTTAATATTTCAGCGGTACAGACCTAACATTCAAGGGCTTTGCAGGATAATTTCATGTTTGGCAATACAGATTCCAAGATTTGTTTTGTTTTGAGGGAGTGGAAGTCTGTGCTTGTAGTAGAGGATATTACATGGGTTGAAGTTACCAATCTTAATATTCTCCCACCTGACTAACTCTGAAATATGCTTTATTTCTGTCTCTGGCATAACAGAAACATAAGACCTAAGCTGAAGCCCTCAATCTTTGTCGCAGGAGAGATGAGGAAGGCTTTTGCCCCAGTCCATGAGCCAGATTTAGGCTCCTAAACACCCACGCAGGTGACGTATGACACATGACACGAAGGGAAGTGGGAGCTGATGACTGAGGACAGGGGAGGTGACACTGGGGCTGGCACTGGGTTACACAATCCACACCTTTAGCCTTTCAAATCAATGCTGAACATAGCCAGCGGAAGGTGAACAAAGTAACACAATTCAAATTCTTTTTCTTATTCTTTGAATGTGTCTTTGAATTTATTCACTTATTACTCAAAGTCTACAAGTGAGTGGGGCTGTTTTACATGTAAAACGTCCTGGGTCAGAGGTATTATGTCTTTCAAAGACCCAAGCGAAAGGAGAGAAAGAGACAAGGAAAGAAACTGAAGGACACTATTGAGAGAAGTGAGAAGCATCTCAGATCCCCGAGCCTGAAATGGAGAAGAACATTTCCATAAAGCTTCACTATTACACACTTTGCTCCCTAATTTCTTGCAATTAAAAGAACTGAAAAAACTTCTTTGCACAAAACCCCTCCCACATACTATTTTGCCACTGCAACATTTTTCTAAAAAATGCCAAATTAATTGCATATTAGTAACTCACAAGTCAAATTTCTTTCAGTTGGCTATTTTAAATTGTCAACAAAATTCATGTTATCTGGATTTCTGGTTGGGGAAAAGTCAGAGGGACTTTTTTCTTAAAGTTTCCAGCTGTAGATGTTGGACTGACAACCTTCCTCTCACCCAGTCCTTTTCTGCTCCGTCATTGGTTACCAAATTTGAAAAGAGGAAGAAAGTTAGAGCAGCACCATGATTTACTCAATCAGGAGCAGAACAGCAACCCATAAAAATTTCTGGCACAAACCTCCCTGTGAACACATTTGCATGTTTATTAGCTAAACTTTGCCGTCTGTGAGCACTCTTGTGAAAAAACAACAAATCATTAGTACAAGAAATGGTAGAAAACACATTTTTAAAGGCCAAAAAATCTAAAGTAAACTGAAAATCTTTATTGCTGGAAATGTTTGAGAATTGGTCTGTCCTTCTGAAAAAGTCCAAGGAGGCCCAAGGTAAAAATGCTGTCAAAAGTCAAGTCTGAGTCTTGTCTTCAGAATTTGGACTCAATTTTGAAAATCCCAATTTGCAAATCTACTGTAGATTTTCTCTGTCAAATGGAAATACTCCAAGTAGGAGAAACAACCCAGCAGGGAGATATGATGTACAGAATATGCAAATAAGCCCAAATTCTGAGATAAAGTTGAGACATTTCATCGTTCTGGATGAAACAACCCTGTAAATACAACTAAACCTTTTGCTGTCCTCACTCAGGTAAAAGCTATTGACGTAACTAGGGAAGAAACTAAGCAGTTAAGGAAGAAAACTCCAAACCTTAATTTGACCCTTTACTTTCAGTGATTAATTTAATAATGCTTACACAATAATATTGAAAATCTGATTTGGAAAAGCAATATTCCATGTCATACCCTGACTGCCTCTCTTCCTCAGCAGTAAATCACTATGCACCACTTTCAGTTTGTGAGGGCAGAGGACGATTATTCATTTTCAATACCCTGTTAACAAGTGTTTGTTCTTGTCCTTCTCCAGTGACTTCACGGAGCTTTAATTGACAGCACAGATGTCACAGCTCCTGTCTCCAGCCCAGCAATTGTTTGAAATGCTCCTGAGTTATTTAACTGCTGGTGTTGACAGGAAGTTGGACATTTCTGCTCTGATGAGGGCTTTGTTTTAAGGTCTCTCAGTCCATCTTGCCAATCTTACATGCCCAAAACTGCTGCTAATGGTGTGTACACAAGGCTTCCCATTTCAACATCATATTTGCATTTCAACGGAAGACTCTCAGGAATTTTTTGAGATTGTCCCAGATTAGACAAAATCCATCACATGACAATCAATTTTAACAGAAGCAGGATCACAGCCTCAACTTCTGCTTGTGTGTTCCCACTAAGATCATAGTGCCTCTGTTCTCCCAAAGTCAGCTATTAATACAAACTATACGCAGAAAAAAAAAAAAAAATGGATCCTGCCAGCAATGTGCTGGACATTTGTATTCCAGACAAGATCCTGTTCAAGATCCTGTTAACAATCCTGGTGGATGCCACAGTCTTACTGCACATATTGATCTGGTGGAGCAAGTACAAGGCACGTAGACTTCTGGTCTGTATTAATTTGTACTATAACCCTTGGCACAGGATCAGCTGGCAATGGTCTCCCCCATGTTTTAAATCAATTACCTGAAGTAGTAGTTGTTTGTTATCAGTAAGAGGGATTTAATAAACAAATATAGTTGATAAATCAATGCACAGACAAATCCAAACATCCGCATATAAATTAGTTTACATAAACTCACTAAAATGAGGCTGCTGGAATGATAATGTTTCAATACACCAAAATAGCATTACCAGTTCTTATAAGTTGACATGTTAAATACATCTCTGTCCATTCTTTGATCTTTAGAGCTTTGCTTCTAGTGAGACTGTTCAGTATCATAAGGAGGGGCTAGGCTGGCAAGCTCAGATTGTCTTTTTTTTTGTATTGTCTTAATAGAGTCAGTGAAATAAAATGACGAATTATGTTGTTACATCAGCTGAACAGCTTATATAATCTACTTCTGTACCCACAAAATTGAAATTTAGTGTTTTAACAATGGACTTTACTCTTCCACTCACCTGTAAATGAGCACTACTGGAGCAGCACTGAGCCCAGTTCTGCCCTTCTCACCAGCTAAATCTGTTTCCTCTTCTGTGAAATCACTGCTGCTTTACATCATTATGAATTAGGTCAGAAACAAACCCAGTGACTGCTCATTCCAGCTAGTGAAACATATGAAGAGTGGCTGCAATGACAGGTTTGTAATAATGCTTCTCATCTGCAGTCAATTAAATTTAGACCGTGCAGAACTATAAGAAGTACACAGTGGAAAATTTTGGCAGGGTGACTGGCAAGCTGTAGCAGATCTAACAAACCTGGAGACTTTTAAATTCATCTTCCCTCTGAACTTTAATCAAAGGCTATTAAAAAAAAAATCCAGCTGAATACAATAAAAATTTAAACAGTGAAGATCATTAAAGCAGGCACTTCTCGTTACCTCATGGTGACTTGCAGAAAAATCTTGTCAACGTCAGATGCTCATCCCTGGTGTTATAATCATAATTCACCTTGCTGGAACAAACAGCACGGGAATGTCTGCATCTGCTAAGCTGGTGTACCAAAGGCAGATATGAGAGGAGGCCAAACATGTTTTTATAAGTTACAAAAGAGAACAATTACTTCTACCAGAGGGATAGGAGCTTTTGGAATGTGCTTTTGGACATAGGAGTGTCTTTTGAGAACTACTGAATATATCTTCAAATGAAAACTAGAAATTAAGTGTAATTATTTCTGACAGCTTGCATGAGAAAAATAAAGCATTTATCCTGTCATTGAGGTTCACTGTCTCAGTGCACTCTCAGGACTTTGGAATCATCCTTGTGGCAAAGGATGGCAAATCATCCACACTGCCCCGAGCACAGACTTCCTTTGTTGTTTTTTTGTCCACCACAGTTGTGGGGTGTTTTTTAAGCGCATGATTTTCCTTAAAAAAATTTGTGGCCAAAATGTTTGTCTGTCCTTTGGCTGTTATGATTTTTGACAACTTCTCCAGCAAACCCCATCACACAGCTGCAATATCCTCCCTCACTCCCTACCCAGCAATGATCATACCCACATCATTCTCCCCTCCTCACAAACTTTTACATCTCTGCCGTGTGTCTATGTATCTTTTATTTAATTTATTCCTCAGAATTCGTCTGTTCCCCTCTTTGTGGTTGCCAGCCCAACCTTTGCTCTGGTTTTGCCCTCATTAAGTGCATCCCCCACCCCCTTGCCTTTTATTCAATCAGCCCCTCAAGACAGATCCTTTCTGCAAAGGCCACAAATGAATCCTCTGCAAGATCTGCCTCGCTAATTATACACTTAACATGCATTTATCTGTTCCTACAGCAGGTTCCAGAGAGCAGGGGCTTTTCTTCTGTGCCTTGTCATTTATAACACTGCCACTATCAGCCACTTCACAATGACATCGCAGCACCACTTTACTGCAATTAGGAGGGAAACTTGCCAGCAGAGGATGGGGTTTAAACTCTCCTTGACAAAGAAAACAACATGGAAACAATTGGCTGAGTCCCTGTTTGCAGAACCCCAAGGGGTGTCTGGAAACCCCAGGTCAGACGTGGATTGTCTGTAGACACTTAATGGTTGGTTTAGTTTGGCAAACACCCAGTGACAAGGAAATGTGCTCGTGTATTCTGTAAAATTGTGCTCCACGTGAAACAAAGTGCATGGCCTGAATTTAGAGCCAGGTTGTTTTTAGAGAGAAGGCACATTTTTATTATTATTATTATTTTCTTGAAAATGTTCTCAAATATCACATCTGAAACATAGTGACATGTATCACCATATTCTGCTTCCAAAAAAAAAAAAAAATACTAAGGATGATATTAAAAGCTGACAGCACAAAATCTTCACTAACCCATATTCCTGCAGTGTTGCTACCAGGAGATCAGTCTGTCAGATAGCACAAAATCTAAGGTAATGTGTTTATAACCCAGTAAATACATTTTTCAGGAGCAGCTTTTCACAAAACAGCCATTCTCTGAGGCAGAATCGTCTCTCTCTTACCATGAAGCAGCTCATCCCAGCAGACACTCGGCAGGAAAGAACCAAGGAGAGAAGGTTCTTCAGAGTTGCAGGAGTTGTTCAATGTAAAGGAATTCCTGTGGTGTCCCTGGTCAGTGGAATAACTCTGAAACAAATAGAAAGTAGAGCCCAAAATCTGAGTCTAGAAGAGGTCAGAAACACTTTTCCAGAGCAATATTTCTTTCCTGGGAGGGAAACCAGCTACCCTACAGACCAAAATAGGGTAAGAATACCCTGATTAGAGAATATCAGATACTTTTAAGATTTTTAGATCGGACTTATTAGATTAAAAAAACAGCAAAAAAAAAAAAAAGCTGATATAATTTATGCTAATATTTTGCATTGTTTCTGACAGAATTTTAGAGGCTTTAATCAGTATTTTCCCCTCAGGGTTTCCACAAACAGGTTCCATGCAGTATTTTTGGTGGAGTGGGACGCACAAGGTGCTCTGGAAATTTTCAGCAGGTATCAGCAAAAGCATCTTAAGTTTGCACTTGAGAAACTAAATATAAAAAGCCTGTTTTTCAGATCCCCAGCAGATTCTATTGATAAGAAAATTATTTACTCTGTGGGTTGCCTTAGGTTTAGAGAGTATAATACAGCAGGTTGGGGAAGCTCTGGTTACCATCTCTCCTTTGTGTAAGCCTCCTTACATTTAATGCACTGCGTTCCCAAGAATATCCTATAAGCAGGAGAACAGGTGGATAAGAGACTCCAGTGGGGCTAATGACAGAGCAGAAAAAGCAATATTATTATTTGAGCTCTTTGCCAATATTTTGAGAGGAGATAGCTCATTTAGAGATCAAAGCCTACGTCTTCAGGACAGGGAAATCTGACCAAAATTAAGACAGCCCAATTCAAACTTTTTACTCAAAAAGTTCCCCTATATATTAAATTTCAGAGTGGGTTCTGCATAGGGTTTGTATATGTTTTTCTCTGGTAGACAAGATGATGAAATAGTTTATGCAGTGCAGGAAAATGGCAGTGGTAATTGTTTCAGAAAAGTATAAAATCAATCAATTGTTATACAGGTATTTTTCAGATGAACAAACTTAGAATGAGTTCAGTTTCCCTTTCCTACCTTCAGGAGCACCATTTGTAGAGGTAGACTTTCACCTGATGTGTTAATTCCTTCCTCAGCACAAGCTGAAACTGTCTTGCTTTACATGAAGATTGGTTATGTGTTTAATTAAAAAAAAATCCTCTTCTAATATTTTTAAGTGTCATTCAGATGTTTTAAAGAAAGTATCACCAACTCATCGACCACTTTCAGATCAATTTTATGAGTGAGCACAGGAGGACAGTTGCCATTATCTCTGCATGGATTGAAACTCATCAACACTGCAGAACATTTTGTAAAATAAGCATCAATGATAATACTGGGGATTGAAATCATACATCGACCAGCATTGGACCTAATTCAGCCAAAAAAAAAAAAAAAAAAAGATTAAATATCTGAACAATCCTTAAAGCTGGAAGCCATGCTCCAAGGAGACTCTTGGCAGTTTATTCCACAGGAGTTGTATCTAGCTGGATGGAAAAGATGCATTTGTGTACAAGGAATTACCACTGCCAGTATGGGTGAGGAAATAACGAAAATGTGATTGGCATAAATCATTCAGAAATCTTATTACACAATCCTGATCCATATATTAGATTGCCTGGCATTCCAGAGCTGAGAAGTACTAAGGTCAGACTTACTCTAGAGTACTGTATTTCTTTACACATTTTATTGTAAACAGAAAGCTGAATTCTGATCCCATGGGAAATTCCAACATTTTGACATTTATTTTCAGTGCAAATAACAAACATACTGAGTTCGAATCACTGAAACTCTTATATGCAATAGTATAGGAATATCAAAATAATGTAAATATCATAGAAGTTGAAATTAAATGAATAAAATGCCAATATAAAATATTTCAACATCACCAGAAAGAAATAAGGTAAAATTATTCATTTTGATATTTTCCCATCAAATTTAATCTAAATCAATGTATTCACTTAAGATGATTCATTTCTGATGAAATTGCTTTGTCTGAGTAGAAAATTGTTTTTTTTTTCCAGCTCAGTCTCATTATTAAAGATTGATCAGATTGTAAAAGTGTTGGGGAAAAAAACCATTAGGAATTCAGCTTTTGCAAACTTATTATACTGAGGTAATTTTGATTAAAATTTCACAATCCCCAAGAAGGAAAAGCAAATAGTCACAGTAATTGTCAATCATATTCAAAGGACTTACAGGCCTTCATAAGAGTGACTAAAGTGACTTCATAAGAGATAAGTAACTGAATTGCTAACACGAATATGACCATTTGAACCAAAGTTTTGTCTTTTCCTCTGCAGGTCCTGTGGTTTTCCACCCCCAGCAGCAGCCCCTGCTTTGGTCACTTCTCCAGTGTAATCCTTCCTGTGAGGATTCAGAGCTGCTCTGCTGCACCAACATGACAGGGTCCAATTCACTGTCCTGGCAAGGAGATAATTTTGGATGTCTGACTTCCTTTGTACCAGTTCCAATTTAACTCCTGCACCTTGTTTCTCTGGCTTCATGTATCACCTTGCTCCCCTTCTCTTCTGATTGTGATTCTTTCATTCACAGCTCTCTTTAATCATCCTCCACCTCTTCCTTTAGCCTTTCTGCTTTCTTAAAAAGTACTCTACAGAATTTGTGTTGTCACAGACGAGAAAAGTTCTTCCCTCTCCCCAGGAATAATCTCCTAACTCATTGACCTGTCTCTCATCCTGCATTAAGTTTAAACACTTTCAGACTCTTTGGGGAAAGAAACTCCACATTTGTATAAATGGTAAGACTTCGGTAGCATTCAGAAAACAAAGAATAAATGAGCAGAAACTTTTATTCCACAGGGAAGGCAGTTTAATTCTCTGCCAAGCTAATTAAGGGAACTCATGAAGATAAGGGATGCCTTCTGTTCAGATGTTGCTATATTTTATCTACAGCCTGTGCAGTTTCTGTACAGACATGGTACATCCACTCCCCAGGTGCAAATGGAGATCGGACCTCAATTGTTTCGGTGTCCTTAGCTGATTGTTACAATGGTTCTATTACTAATCCTGCAAAAACAGAGCAAAATTAGCCTGAAACAACAGATCATCCTGGAACTGCTAATAAAGCAATAAGGAGGACAAATAAAAGAACTTAGTGTAACGTTCTGGCTGTTATCCAAATTTTGGTGCTGTTGTTCATGGAAAAAATCTGGCTTGGAAACACAGTTGGACCTATTCATACATATTGAACCTTTCCTCATCTCATGCACCACTAAACTTCTTGCAGATGCTTAAGTGACTTAAGCAAAATACTGCAGAGAGCAAAAACATCAGCGAGTAGTGGCTTTAGTTTCCAGTCAGAAGCAGTGGCTCTGTGAATGATCCTGCACACTTTCCCACCTGGAATTAGCACGTTTACCCTCCTGCAGGCTTATATGAAAGTATTTCTTACAGTACTTTCTTGCTGTACAGTCAGCGTTTCTCTGGTCAAACGTGTCTGTTTCAAAACTTCTCTCTCAAGGAAGTTTTCTCCTCTCCTTAAGTCCACGTAATTACTCCAGGATGGCCCTGCCTTGTTCCACCCTAAATTCCTGATGGTATTCCTATACCGTAATTGTGAACATTTATCACCAGCAGTTCTCTAGGCAGTCTTGTGACTTGGACAGCCGAGACTAACTGGTGTTTAGCGTTCGCTTTGTACACTTCCCAAGTGCTAAACAACCTTTCATTACTTGCATTTGGCAGCTGCCCAGAAAACTCTTTTGAAGCCCATGTGAGTATGAGAACATCACTAAAATAGTATTCTCAGGTTCTTGGATTTTCATTTACTTCTGCTGCAACAAAAGTATTTCTGTATTTTTACAGAGAGCTAAAAGCCCCACAGAACTGGTGGTGCAATTTCTTCCCTTTTACACATGGTTGCTGATCAGCTGGTGAGCTGGACACATGCAGCAAAAACTTCCAGAGTCCTTTAGGTCAGTTCTAGAGGGTGAAGTTGCCTAACAACTTAAAGCTTTCTGTTTTGCATGAAATCTGAGCCTATTTTTGTGGTTGTTTTTGAGTGAAATAGCTGAATTTCATCTCAGAAAAAGGGATTCTCGTGTTTTACTCATTAGGGAAGGCCACAGTCTGTACATTTCCAGAGACACAAGATAAATCACAGATGGAGGGATTCAGTGATCTATCATTATGTCAGCTATTTTCCCCACATAAATCACCACCCAGTCTCTATTGGGTGCTGTATCAGGAATGGGCTCAGCAAACAAACTGCAAGCCCTGGCACACTCAGTGCTTAAAAACAAAAGCTAAAACACAACAACACATAAGAAAACACAGAACAACACCAAAGGGCTGGGGAAATACCTGAAACACTTACTGGCTTGATGTGTTTTTCTGGTTTCACACTGCTGTCTTCTCATGCTATGCTTGAAGTGTTGTTATATATTATTACCATTAATAGCAATATATAACAGCAATGCCAGGATCAGCACACCAGAGAGAGGAAAGAAAATCTAAAAGACAATTGTCTCACAGAAAAAAAAAAAAAAAAAAAAAAAAAAAAAAAAAAAAAAAAAAAGCAAGGCTAATAAATTGGCCATGACTTATTTATCCTTAATTACAGCCTGCTTTTTACCATCAAAGTGTAAGCATTTTTCTCCTAGTAATAGCAGCTCACACAATTCACCCAATCATTTAAGCATTTATAGGATTTAAAATTTTAAAGTAGGGATTTTCAGCCTTTCAAACTCTAGTGACTCCAATCATATTTCCATGTCCATTTAACGAGGAATGCTGATGAAGACAGTGCCTGCAAACTGTGAAAAGTCAAAATTCCCAACTCTTTGGGATGAGAGAAACACAGATTCAAGCACCTAGACTGAATGAGAAAAAGCAAAAATGTGAACTTGCACTCCACAGCTCCCAGATTAAATCTTGGCCATCGGGACAGTTTCTTGCTCAGGACAAAACAACAAAAATTCATCCTGGTCTTTAGGATCTTTTCTAACACTAATTTCAACATATCTGGTATGCTCCTAGGAAACACTGAAGTTTGGATAAGTCCACATCTTTTACTGACTGCTAATCTAGTGCAAAAATGTTCATCTTGCTCTAGTGAAAATCTCCTTCTACCTCAGTGTTTTAATTTTATGCTCCACCACCACTTTGGGGCAGTCACTTCATACCCTGCATGCCCATGGTGTTGCACGATGCTGTGATTTTCCCTCTCCATAAACTTTTCCAGGAAGTGGAGTGTCTGTAGCTGTGGCTGTAACTCATATCTTCACCTTCACATCTCAGACTGCAACTGCAATAAAGCTCAGCAGTGCTCGGGACAAGAAAGCTGCCTGGAGAGAGCAGCTCTGCTCACTCTGTGTTCTTGGACTGAGCATTGTAAAAAGCTTTTCCACACGCAATGATCCCGCAGGTTGCACAACACAATGTGATTCCCAGTGCCTTTGACATCCCAACTGGGACACACCCGTCCCTCCAGAGCCACGGATAAGTCAGCAGAATAATCTCCTTCCCTACATCCAGCTCGTCATGAAGACGTAGTAAACTTCAGTAGTAAAGTTCAGTGAACTTCAGCTGTGCACAGAGCCAGGCTGTGAGAGCAGCGTGAGAGCCTCCTCAGCCCTGAATCATAAACTGCTGCCTTCCATGGCTGCACTGGGCTGCAAAATTGCTGCATTATTCATTCAAAGCCATGGTGCAACTTCCTTTTATTGATTTGGGATTTGAAGCTGGCTCCAGCAAAGGGAAGGGTCAGATAACAATTACTTAGGGCTCCACGGAGCCCCCACAAAGCTGTGTTAGATAACACGAGGAGTCATTCCCTGTACTTGCCCCTTAATCTCTGCCTGGGGCCACCACTACTCTCCCACTGGCTCTGGCAGCTAAATAGGGATTATTACACCTCTGGCTGTATCAGTGTTGTGTGCATGTGTATAAGAAGGAAGGAGGATTGTTTTTTTCCTATTGCTACATAGGCAAATCTCTCACCATTTTCTGGGAGAAAATATTTAAATCAATGGTGTGTTTGAAGATTAAATTCACAGGCAGAGGCTTGTGCAGTGCATTTGGAAATAAACCACTGCTAAAGAGCAATGACAAGCAATCATATAGATCTGCACTCGCAATCCACTTCTACACGCTCACTTTAGTGAAAACAGATGATTTAATAACATTCTCTTACAACAGCATTGCAGCTCCTAGAGAATCCAGTTTGTATTTTGCAATTTCTCACATCCCGTCAATTCAATCCTTAAGCAGCTTTCAGATGCAGAGCTGATCTCCACTGCCCTCTGATACACCTGCACACACCCTCAGAGCCTTCAGGTGTTGCCAAATTCTTACTGAGGGCAGAGGACAAATTGCAGTGAGAACTGCCCTGGAGTTTGTCTAGCAGGATTTTCCCTTAGTGCCCAATGCACCCTGAGCTGTCCAGGTCAGATTTAACAAGCCCTGACTGTGGATGGCTTTTTATTAATAAATCTAACTGATATAGTAATCACTGAGAGGTAAACACACATCTCAGTAATGGCGCATCATACCAGAGCCACATGCTACTAACACTTTGTTAATTTACCAAAGACGTTTGAAAGATGGAACATCCTCTAAAATGCTATTCTAAACCAGCTTTCACTTATTTTATTCCTCAGGCAAAGCTATCGGTTTTCACCTTGGATTTATTCTATTTTAGAAGCTGCATTATTTTTTTCTTCCTTAGCTTTCCCTAGAGTCACATTAGATTTTAATATCTTAACCACAGAAGAATAGTAGCTTAGTAAAACTCATGAAGGACACAGAGGCCATCAAAACTCCATGTGATTCACCCTCTCCTGCCTCAATCTTTCATTGAAATCATCAGAGAATCACAGAGTCCTTTTGGTTAGAAGGGAACTAAAAGATCATTTAGTTCCAGCCCACCTGCACAGGCAGAGATATCTTTCACTAAACCAGGCTGCCCAGAGCCCTCTCCAGCATGGCCTTGAACTCTTCCAGGGAAGAGACATCCACAGCTTCTCTGGGAAATGTGTTCCTGTGCCTCACAACTCTCACGAGGAATAATTTCTTTATAACATCTAACTTCAACCTACTCTCTTTCTGTTCAAAGCCTTTAGTCCTTAGTCAAGGACTCCATATCCGGCGAGGGCTTGGGACAGCCACCTGAACAGGCTTCAATATGGTATTTGGCCTGAGAAAATACACTTGCATTTTGTTAGGGGTTTGTGGGTTTTTCCTCAAATTTATTTTTAAATACAAGTGAAAAGACTAACATTATAAATCTAGCCAAAAATGGAGTCAGGCTTCCTGATTCCTAATATCTATCTTTAAAAGCCATTTTATTTTCCCATTCTGGTGCGATAACTATGTGAGTATTCTGCAATAAAATAGAAAATGGAAGTAACAGAAAAGTAGAAAAGACAGATAATTCTACCTAGAGAAAGCAAAATCCACACCCCCCATTACTGTGAAATACAGTGATGAGGGTTTTCTTCTGCAAGTTTCTGGTTCCAATCTCTGCTCTGGATCAATGGAAAAGGGATTTAACTGTGGTTCCACCACCCACATATCTGTACCAGAACCACGAGAACAGAACTATCAGAACCAGAGAGAGCAGATCAACCAGCCCTGCTTTGCTCTGACAACTCAGCTTCTGGGCAGGAGGTGGAGGCTTCTTTAGCTGTGATGGTAAATTTAAAGTTTATGTACTGGTGGAATGGCTTTTGTTCCTTGGGAATGAAGGATGCAGCTGGAAGTGTCAGATAATCTATAACACGTTAGCTTCTTTTCCACCTGCTCCACAACACTCCTGAATAAGCCTCACCAAAGGACCAGACTAACAGCTCAGTGAAATAAAAATTGGTCTGTGAAAGACAGCCTCGTTCTCAGCGCTCCAGCTCTTCATCTGCAGATCTGATACTGCAAAAAAAGGGGAGACCCCACACATGGGGGCAGGGACAAGCACCAGAGCAGGTCCCCTCACCATCCCCAGCCTTCCTCTCTGCACACACTGTGTGCACCTGGCTGGGCAGGGCACCCTCACCAGAGACAGACTCAGTGGAGGACTAATCCAGGTTAATCCTGACCCTTATGGATGAGTGACACCCATTAACTGTTGTGCTGATGCTTTAACTGAAATATTGCACCTGGCTGAGCACGGCAGCAGAAGCAGTGCTCTCCTGGCCACAAGGAGAGCAGGAATGCAGCAGCTTTGCTGTTGGAAAGGGACATGAGAACTTATTATGACAGAAAGACAGCAGAAACGGTGGCCGGTACTGTGAGCTTTGTAACAATTTGGTCTACATTCTGTATCTTAAATGTGCTCCTTTTCGTATTTTTCCTGTTTGAGATACACAGGAGGTAATGGAATTTTTGCTCTGGGTCACTTGGTGATTCCCTAGGAGCACATTAGAACAGCCTCTGGTAATCAGCTCCACTGCAAAGCCAATGAAAGTACCCAAGAGTCACTATTATATTACACAGGAAACAATTCAGCAAGATTAGAATTATTTTATTAGACAGTAAAACAGAGTCTATTTGGAGATGCTACCTATTTTAAAATTCAGTGATTATCTGAATTGGTATTTTCTTTGTTACTTAGAAGAGACAATATTTGAAGGGGGATGAAGAGAAATAAGTATTGCTTTTTCTTTTTTTTTTTTCTTTTTTTAGCAAAACCCAAGCTATCTCTTTTTCTTCTTATGACTTCATTGTGGGAGAAATTATAAACATAGTCTGAAGATAAAATTGAAATAAAACTAATAAATTTGCTTGATTATTTGCAGCAGATAAGACCACTGGATGGCTGTGACTACAGCTCATGTAAATTCAGCTCTCTGATTAGCAGCATTCTCACAGGTTATTTTTTTTTAAATCTAAAGTGCCTTCACATAACCCTAAACAAACTCTCTCCAATACAAATGGACTCTGAACATATAGTGATGCTTCTAAATCCCAGAGACACCTACGCAAATAAACAATTACACACTCAATCCTCTCTGCATGCACCACACCGGGTGCTTCAGGAGACAACACACATATTTCCTCACTGAAAATACAACTCACTTGTAGTATGAGCTTTCTAAGTGCTGGATTTAAACTTGAAGCATATTCAGAACACAACTAAAATCCCATTAAAATGGAAATGATTTTGCTCACTCCCATTCTTCTATCAAAAATTTCCTCTCAGTTTCCCTCATCTTCAGTGAGGTTGCAATTTAGTATTTCTAGCTTCCTATTCAGTCTAGGAGAATAAGCAGTATTAGCAAGGTGAAAGCTTATATTAATGCATAAAAGCCTGGGTATTTTTAATAGTATTAGGAAGGGAAACATCAGGTTACAACAGCACAGCTTCCTTTATGATCATGTCACAGCTTTTACAGAATATCAGCTTCCATAATGCGCGGTTCATAAAAAAGGGATGCGAAAGCATTTGGTTAATTTGAGACTCTCAACACATCATTTGCCATAAACAGGCTCAGGTAACCAGGGCTTACAGAAAAAAGCAAAAGCAGCAGAGAACCAACAACTCTTACCCGTTCAAGCATTCATTCACCCTCTATTTTTATACTCACCTGGCCCAGGTAAGATGAAGTGATTGTTGTTTGTCTAATCTAGACTTTACAGGTTACCATCAAATAGCAAGAATAGTGCAATCCTTTCTCCAGTTTTCCTCATGCTGCTTATATGGCTTCAAACTCCCCACTCCTTTCTGCTGAGCATCATTTTCTATCCTCTTTCCCACAGTACCTGTGTAAATATGAGCACAACAGAAGCAGGGGCATTTCAAGACTTATCATAGCTTAAACAAGATCATTTTCAGGAGAGTTGTGCCTACCTTAAATGAGGCAAGTGCATTGAATGAAGTTCAGAATCTCTTTCTGTTTTGGTCTTTTTTTGTGGCTTCTCCAGTGTTTATTCCTGTAGAAGGAAGAAAGCCAATATTGACATTGCAACCAGAAGCCACTGAAATATGTAAGGCACTAATATAGATATATCTTGTTATCTGTATTCATATATACACACCCCCTCACCATCATCTCATCTGATTTCAGCTAGCAAACTGTATTTGCAATTTTTCCTTTGCCAAGAAAGTAAGAGAGATGGGACAGGATTCAGTAACCAAGGGTGGAAGTTGGGAAAAGAAGCATTTTGAGCAAGGTGCATGTGAAAGGGCAGAAGTAAAGCCAGGACCTTGCTGTGAAGGGTCTGGTGTCCCCCAGAGGTGAATTGCTCCACTGGGGTGGCTGGAGCAAGGACACACACAGAGCTATCCCATCTTGTCTGGGTGCAGAAGGAGCTCTTTAACCTTAGCCATGGAAAAGAAAAAATAAATAACAAGGGAAAATTATAACTTAAAGCTAAATTTTCATTCAAAGACAAGGATTACCTAATTCAATGGTAATGAGCTTCCATCCCACCAGTCCTTGGCTGAGGAACAGCCCTTGCTGTTTCCAAGAGTGTTTCCACAGTTTCACTTGATGCTAAAAGCTGGTCCCCACTGACACAATGGAATGGGTGGCAGCATACACCTTATACATTTTAAAGTGCTAGAAAGTATTGGAAACTTTCAAATATTGTTAGAAGTGTTGCAGATGATGAAAGACCAGCTCTAGCTGGAGATACCCAGCTCCAGCCTTGTTGGAAGATGTGCTTCCACCTGCGAGTGCTAAGAGGTTATTTTGTTGTTGGGACCTCTCCCAGACATTCCATTTCTTTGACAAATCTGTAGCTCATCCAAGACTTCAGAGCTCTACCCAGCTGCTCCTGTGCTGGGCTCCTGTCTGGAATTACAGTGTTTCGGTGTTTTGCAGTCCCCACTAAACCCACAAACCTGCTGGCAGCCCCCAGCACCACTGCTCCGCTGGATTTTTCACCTACGTTTTGTGGACTGCATCACTGACAAGCTGAGAAATGGATAGAGCCATGGAAATGCTTGGAGGCTGCAGTGAGAACAGCACAGTACAGCTTCTCCTTTGTCAGGCAGCAGCTCCCATTCAGTGTGCAGGGCCAGAGCACAGGCACAGAGGAGAAAATCATGAAATAACTGTCAAAGGCAGCCAACATCAATTACAATACACTGCAGGTTAAATTGCACATGACACTTTCTCAAAGCAAATCACCTTCTCCTCTAAAGAGGTTTTATGTCATTTTTAAATTCTAATGATTTGCTGAGAACTCAATATCAAGAGAAAAAAGAAAAAAATCAATTATTTTCCACAGATGGCCGCTGGACTCAGATGCAGCTGTGGCACGGATGGGGCAATCACAATGACATGGCTTTTTCCCTCCTGTTAGTAGAGATTATATTGCATTAGATGGCATTGAGAGGGTGGAGAAAACTGGAATGCTTCTAAGACAGTGATGTATTGTAAAGCTGGATGAGCTAATTTTAGACCATTTAAACTCAGAAATTGGCAGCAGTTTTTCTGAGAGCTCAGTTAAGGCTAATTTACCTCAAATCATCCACTGAACTCATCCTGCAGATCACAAAAATATA
This sequence comes from Acanthiza pusilla, assembly GCA_036630365.1. Lineage (NCBI taxonomy): Eukaryota > Metazoa > Chordata > Aves > Passeriformes > Acanthizidae > Acanthiza > Acanthiza pusilla. The sequence continues at coordinate 10,507,168 of JAXCHO010000001.1, forward strand.
AAACTATCATGCACTTAGAGGATAAAGAAAATACTGTGCTGGTTCCTGCAGGTTACATAAAAATGCTTTTAGAAGCAGCAATGCCAAGAGGACATGACTTGCATTTTTATGCTTATGAATGCTCTTCCACTGTAATTAAAAATGACATACCCTATTAAATCACTTAGTACATACCTTAAAGCATATGATGCAGAGATTTCTTGAAAAAGCCAATTACACAGTGCAGCTCTCTACAAGGCCAATGCTTCAAAGCAATTTTCAGATTTTATGAGTTACATATGCTTCAGAAAGGGAGATTTTTTTTTTTTTTACTGGCAGGAAGATACACTGCAAATAAGATACAAGCCTCTACTTCATTTTTTTTGTTGCTGCTGTGAATTAAAAGTCCATTGCATATCTGAGCTTCAGCACAAACAGTAACACATCACTGGAAAGGTCTTCTAATGGAAGAGGCTCCTTTTCATGCTGAACCTTCGTGTAAATAAGGCAGTAGTAATGATTAAATGATGGAGAGTAGTTTTGGCATTGTTGCCTACTCCCACCAAAGCACATTTCTGCCAGAATCCATGGGTGGGAGAAGCCTTGAGGCTTTGCCATCTAGCAGGATACTGTATTTATCTTGCAAGGCTGCAGAGTCTGACTGTGCATGTCACAGGAAACATTCCGATTTCTTTCCATCATCTCTGCTTACCCAACACTGTTTTGCTCTGCTGACACTTCAAGAAAACAAGCCCTATTTGTCTACATAAAGATATTTTTCCTTCCCAGATTTGAAACAGTGGCAGTTTTACTGCAAACTTCAGTTTTATCTGGACAAAGTAGGGTTTTTCCCTCTGTTTCAGAAATGAAAGAGACTCCCAGAGCAGAGCACACTGACAGCACAAGCCCCAAAGTTACAAAAACCCAGTGTTGGGAGAAAGGATCAAGTACAGTAAGATCCTTCTTGAAAGGAACTCCTCTCACTTGAAATTCAACCAAATGTCTCATCTCTCACCAATACCTGTAACACCTCTGCTTTGTGTCCACTGATATTATCTCATTGCTCCATCCAGGAATTCAAAGATAAAAAAAGGTGAAATATTTGAGTGGAAAAGGAGACTTGTGACAGCCTAGGTGTGTTCACGACATGTGCCAACAGCCCTTTTTACTCCGGCATGCCGCTGTTTTTAATTTAAAAAAACTATCAGATCATACAGGATTAATTTCCAGGAAGATAAAGAATATTTTCATCCAATTGTTTTCCTGAGAACACTGAACACTACTAGAAAAGAGACAGGATAAAGGAAAATATTAATTTTTGCAATGGAGGGAAAAAAGCAAAAAAAAAGCTGAAGTTGGCTCTCAGCCAGAAGGCTTTTTGACTATCTAAACAAACTTTAAAAATGCCCAAGACTCTTTTCCCTGATAAAGTACATTACAAAATTATATAGTCTTGACATTTTTCCAGCGTTTAGCATTGGCTTTGACAGCAGCAACCAGATGTTCCTGCTTATTAGCAAATGCAAAATCGGGGCCAGCCCTAGAACAAGTTTATCACGAGCACTTCCCTCACAAGTTTAAGGGCAGAAGTTTAAGGGAGAGATTCTTGGGAGATGACAAGCAATTAAAAACACTGACACCTTTTTTATGAGCAGTTGAGAAGATAATTGAAAAACAGAAACATTTAGAGCTCAGTTTGGTGAGCAGGCACTGCCTGAGCTTTGTGACTTGCTGCTGTCCCAGAAAATGAATCGTGGATGTCCTTTTGAAACAGCACCTCTGCAAGGTGGCTACTTGTGTTCACCTAAGGAAAATACAGAGGAAAAGCAGCAACTGAGGCTGAAAAAGGGCCCATACAATATTTTATCTTTGCTCCAGTGGCTAGCATCCTAATTTTAATATAACATAAATCAATGAGAAAGAAACTCAGTGCTAGTCTAATACTCTTTCACAGTAGGTAAGATCTCAAACTAAAGGCTACAATCTTTCATGTTGTAATAATTAATGAATACATTCAAAGTACCATCACTCCAGTAAAGGATGACTCAAGGAACCTCAGGAATAAAAAGACTCCAACAATTTAGTGTAAGAATTACCTTGACATTTTGATATTTCACTTTGAAAATCATTAACATTTTAAATGCATACTACTATTTTTAAGACTAGCTGGAAAAATTATTTTTATATTCCAGGTATTAATCGTCTGCTTACAGCACAGAAGCAATGAAAAAGCAGCAAGGTGAACTCTCCACAGAGTAGCCCACCAAGTCACTTCTGCCAGAGAAGTGGTGATATCTCCAGTAAAACATGGAAAAAGTCCACAGAGTTGGCCAAAGTCAGAGACGAAAATATCCCATCTCTACTGCAAACTGCATTGTCCTCTTCCTAACACAAATCAAAAGATTTTGGAGAACAGCTGCATTTAGATCCATTTTTATGCTTTCCCCTCCTTGCTTCCATTTCCTTGAGCTATTAAATCTAAAAAAAACAAAACAAAAAAAAAAAAAACCAAAAAACCCCTCAAAACAAAACCAAACAAAACCAAAACAAAAACCCAAACCCAAACCAAAACCAAATCAAACAAATTAAAAAAACCCCAAGTGAAAAACTGTAGCAGATATTTATAAAGCGATGCACAAGCATGAGTAGCTAATCTCATTTGTTTATGTTAGGCTTAGAGTTGATTTTGTTTTTAATCTTGTATTTTGTTATACATATAAAACACTAAAGAAAACAATATTAGTGATAACAAGAAGTGCGCTGAAACCAATATTTTTTTTTCCTTTAGAACAGAAGAAAACAACCATGCAAGGAAAGCATCCAGACTCTACTCAGGAACTCATCTTATCTTTAGAACTTTCTGAAGTTTTAATTGCATTCCTTTCTCAATGTCTGACAAATACAGCTGTCTTTCCCACCATGCTGGAAGGAAGTAACTCAAGGCTCAACAATCTTCTGCAATATTTAGGAGCAATCTCTGCTTGCTATCATATGCCACTAGGATGGATTGCAAAGATAGTTTAATCCTTGATTACAAGCACAGACTCTTGGAATACCGGAGCAGCGCACAGATGGTGTGATACTGAACCCAACAGCTCTGCCCTGTTCATGGTATTTTGTGAACAGCAGAAGGACCACAGGAAAAGTGCCAAGCCAAAAGCATTAACTACTTATTTGTACTTGGTATTATAAAAGGGATTGAAGGCAAAAGCATAAATCCAAGTGTCTGGGAAAGACACAAGCTGGGGAGGTTTGTGGACTGTTTTCCCCAGGAAAGACCCCAAAGTGGAGTAGGGGCACAGTGTGGGGAAGGAGCAGTGGAGATGAAGTGTTATGATCTGACCACAACCTTCCCTTTCCCATCTCCCTGTGCCCTGGGAGGAGGTGGAAGAGCTGGGAGTGAAGCTGAGCCAGGGAAGAAGGTGGGTTTAGTTTTTATTTCTCACTATCTTACTCCACTATTGATTGGTAAATAAGTTAAATTTTTTTTTCCCAAGTTGAGTCTGTTTTCCCCATGACAGTAACTTGTGAGTAGTGTCTCTGTCTTCATCTCCACCCAAAGCAGCTTGAGAGAGAGCAGCTTGGTGGGCACTGATGCCACCCAAGGTTAATCCACCACACCTTGCTTAAGGACTTTCCATAGGGAAGTCCAGGAATTCAGCTTCTCACAGGGCCCCCAACAAGACCTGACACAAGTGCAGGCTCCCAGCCAGGAACAGTTCCGTGCCAAGGAGATCCTGTCGGTGACTTTGCCCTTAACACATCTCACTTCAGAACTTGCAAATGCTGTGCAAACACCAACTAATCCTCTCACTCATGCAACAGAAGCTTATCCTCAGAGATGTTAAGTAACCAACCCAGTCACACCACAGATGCAAGACAAAGCAGAGCTTTAACCTCTGCTGTCACAGGCCTCATAAGCAAACTGGAGTACAAGGCACAAACACATTGAAAAAGTCTGCAGTTCCTGCTGATTGGGGTCAGGATCAGTGAGGTGAACTTCAGCCCCTGTAGAGTGCAAGATAAATTAAATGTGAACATCTCAACAGCAGAATCTTAGGCTTCCTAATTTAGAAACTCAGCTTCTTTGATAAGAGGGAGAGACAAACTGGAGCCTGAAGGGAAGGGGCTGTTTAATGATGCTTCATCCAGTGTGGGAGGCAGCTGGCCTGGTTCCCAAACCTTTTTCCTCCACCTCCCTGGCCCAGCACAGACCTTGAATGTTATGGAGATGCCAATCTGGCAGTCAAGGAGCATTTTCATCACCTTCAAGAGGAATAATCCTTTTCAAGCTTGTCCCTCAGCTGGGAGGAGGAAGGGATTGGCAAAGGTCAATAAAATTAACATTCAAGAGCAATAGAAAAGCAATCGGGGGATGAGGGCTGTAATTGAAAGCCTGGAAAGTGCCAGAGGAAGAGAATTAAGTTTTGTAGGGGTTGATTGCTCCAGGGAAAGTATGGGGCCTCTTATTTTGGGGAAAGAGAGTAGGAAGATCTCATATCCCACAGGGGAGGCAATAATCTTGTCAAGGGGGACAGAAACAGAATTAATCAAGCTGAGGGAAGTTCTTACTGCAAAGGGATGGAACTGTGCATGGCAGAGCATCTTTCCCAGTCTGCTCACTGCAATCACCACCTACACCCAGAAAAGATGGGATGGAAGATGCAGACACATCAACAAACTTGGCAACAAACCTGGCTGATATAGTCCCAGCACAGCATTTTTGCCACAGGCTGGTATAGGCTCTACCATGATTTTCATCCTGCTTGAGGCGAGGGAGGAAAAGGTAAGTGAAAAACCCCAGATGGAACCAATCCTTCCCCTTCCAGCAATTTTTAACTCTCCTGCCCAGCCTGTGCCAGTGTGGGCCCCTGCCCTCCCAATGCACAATTCCAGCCCATGGCTTCCACTCCAGCCCAGCTCAGCCCCCAGCCCTGCTCGGAGGTGCCCTCGCCCACACACCACACAAGCCCCAAGTCGCAGCACGTCCAAGAGAAGCTTACACAAGGCAGGCAGTGCCAGGTTTCCAAGAGTCACCGTTTTACAAGGCAAAGTGGTGGTGAACCCTGCCAGCATCTACCCACAGCCACCAGCCTCTGGTAAAAGCAAACACCAACAGTACAAGCACTGCTTAAGGGAGTTTCTTGTCCAGGCTCTCGGTTCACCAGGTTCTCAGTCCACTCTGCTACAGTTCAGGTGCACCTGCAGCTGGCAGACATGAAGCAGCACAAATGGGGAAAAGCCATCCCAGAAGGGCCCTCAGCAGGGTATAAGAGAGGCAAATTATTTCAAGAAAAGCTAGCAAAAAATACTATAGCTCAAAAACCCTCCAAACTTGGCTATTTGAACCTCTAGATAAGACAGTCACTCTTTTCTTCCCTATCCAGATCCATCTGCTGCAGACACTTCCACAGCTGATTTTGGTAATTTGATAATTTCTCCCCTGGCAGAGCAAGCACGACAAAGCACACAATATTTAATCGATCCACTACTGTTTTTAGTTAAAATGATTGATCCTTCCTTCCTCTGTTGTTCCCAACTCTTCCAAGGCACATCCAGGATTTTTTCCCTTGCCAATATTCAGGGAAGTCTTGACAAGTGCAGGATTTAAACATGTACTTTTAACTCCAGTTTAGAGCTAAGCAAAAAACAACCCTATTTTTCAATTTTCTTCCAGTGTGAGATGTGCTGAGAAAAGGTAAACACTTCAAGACTTTGTCAAAAGAAGCTCCAAGGGGAATTATGAGAACCAGAAGCCTCAAACAGTTCAGTTATCCAGGAAAAATCTTGTGTCTAATTCTGGCACTTCAAGGCTTATTACAGAATATTCAGCTCCCCCTTTTGTCTCTGACTTGCCCCCATAGCTCTTGCACAGGCCAACTTTGGCTGCTTGTGTTACTCAAGACAAATTACAGTGCTCAAGATATAATTAAAATTTATGCTATGTGGAAAGCCATTTACTAATTTGATGATTAAGTGTCTTCCATGCTTACAATAACTATAATCACAACCACTCCTGGACCTGAAATGGATTTCACCAATAAGTTAAAAAACACAAAGCTTTGCTGCTCATGCACTGTTTCAAGAGCTCCAGTCGAGATACAGAGTGCCATAATTATCAGTAATCTAGACAAGCACAGATTCAATCACAACTGAGCATTTTCAACTGCAGCTTCTAAAAGGTTCCTGGTATTACAGCACGAATGAAAAACAGTATTTTAAGGACAGAGAACAGCTCTTCAGAATTTGTTGAACAACATTTATGACAACAGAAATGTAAACACCAATTTGCCTTTAATGCCACTGCTGGAGTGTCCTTACTACCCAAACTCAGGGTATTTATTTGGTTGGTACAGGTTCCACTTCTCAGATTCTACCTTCTTCTCTACTGTCCAGCTTAAAATTTTAGCTTTTGATCTCTGTCTTGCTGTCACAGCACATTTTATTTTACATGTGAGCCTACTGAAAGACAAGTGACATGTTCATTTCCTCCAGCTATTAGCTACTTACTGTGAATTTTAACTGGAGAGTTAAAAGCTTAAGAGTAACTGTATAAAAGTTCTCAGTGGCACCAGCTCTGTGTATCACCTAGAGCTGACAGCTGGGGCAAGCTTGACATAAGGAACATCTGCAATTAGAACGCTGTTAGAGATATGCAAGTGGTAATTATTGATCAATTAACATGAACTTGCAAATCAAATCTCAATTTGAAATAAAACTCAATTAGTGCTTACTAATAGCAAATTCAGGAGTTAGCATTCATTGACTGCTTCCTCCTTCATGTCCTCTCCAGCAGGGCTACACCAGGTACACTTTGCCATTCCCAACCAGTTTCTGGCAATTTCTATGAGACCAGAAAGTAACTCCCCAGAGCTCTGCAGCAAAGCAGCACCTGTAGCTCAGCAAGTGTCTCCACTGTCAAGTAAAAGTATTTTGCAGTGCTACTGGCCACTGAGCAAAACACCAAAGTCTCCAAGTTACTAAATTTGAATATCAGAAAGACTTGTTGCTAACACTCTAGCTAGATTCTACTGAACATCTTTGAGCTGTGGTGCAGTTAAACAATACATTAAGGTAAATAGGATTTTCTGGAATATACAGAAGTGGTATAAAACTGTTCTTTTAGTTTGAACCGAGAGAATTCTGCATACCCAAACAGAAGCACACTGGATTTCTTGAACAAGCCCCCAGGGGTGACGAGACAACTTGTTTTTCCATTTAAAGGATTACAACATGCACAAGTCCATAGAAGTTTTAGTAGTGTATGGGATAAACAACATAATTGAAGCCCAATAAAATCTCAGGCAACATAAACCACGAGGACAGACACCACAGAGTGTTGTATGCATTGTTTATTGAACTTCAAATTCCATGGTACGTCACAGATTAAATAGTTAAAAACTGGTTACTATCATACAACGTTCAGAACAGTCTTTCAGAACAGCTCTTTGGACAAAACTAAGAGCCAGATTCAAGCACAATTTCCCCCAGGACAGAATGCTAGGGGTGGAAGAGAGCTTCAAAGTACTGACAGTACACAACACTACACAAAGCACAGCAGGTCATTGCTCTGGGCTGCCACATGATTCAGAGCAGCTCTGTACAACACCTTCTTCCTCCATGGGCAGGCACCTACTGTGTTAGTGGGACAGAGTCTGCTTCTCCAAGACTTCAGCATTCCATGTAAGAGCACAGACATAATTCTGGGTTCTGTGAGGTTTTAAATTACAGAGCTGAAACCAGATTTAAGCAAACTGACATGGTCTTGCGCTTACGCTCTTCAGCCTTGACACACAAGATGCCTACAACTCAACTTTTCATTTTAAAGACATGATGTCACCTGAGGTCAAACAACTGTGAATGTGAACAACAGTGGTGTCTTAGGTTACTCTGAAGTTTTAGACTGGCTGGAATGGGAGACTAGTGCTTGAACTGCACTGCTCAACACTGCATCCTATTTATGCCATCTTGCCTCAACTGAACATACAATTAAGTGTCACAAAATGCATCAAAAAGATAGATCAGTCAACTGTAAACTGTTGGCAAGAATCACTCAATTATATATTTGTCTTCTATTTCAAGCATTTGTACAAGACACTGGAACTAGAAGCATTAGCTTTAATTTGTGCAATTTAAGAATTTCCTTCAGGAGGAGTTCAGTCATCTGACTAGACAAGAACCTCCCAGCCTTGCCTGGCAGCCATCAGTCATAGCTCACCTCACGAGAAGGTTCCGAGCTACGTCGTCAAAAAAGCACCGCAGTGCTAATTCCAAGCAAAGTCAGGATTTACAGTCCGAGATTTCCCTGCTGCATTACTGTTCCCATGTGCAACACAACTTACACTGAGGAAGCCTCTGGAAGGCACCACTCCCAGCTGCAGCACATACAGTGGTACTGATGCAAACCTTTACTTTGCTGCAAAGCAGTTGGATGTATTAGAGCTTCCCCAGGACCAAGAGTGCACAACATGGAAACATGTAAAACAGCAGGTTTAACCTCAGCAGCCCTTCTGAGTGATGTCTTGTCCAGAAGATTTTGTAATATCCAGCGTAGTGAACACCTGTAAGAGACCAAAAGAGCAGCTTATTTACTGTTGCCTGCATCATCCACACAGCTACTGATTTCCTCTTGGTAAAACTGTCTTCAGAAGCAGGTTTTAAATCAGGCTCTGCCTTCCCCCTTTCTTACCTCTGCACAAGTAGGATGGATACCAATTGTTTCATCAAGTAATTCTTTGGTGAGACCACATTTGATTGCAGCAGCAAAACCTTGGGTAACTTCACCAGCATTAGGGCCAAGAACATGCAGTCCTATCACACGATTCTTTAGACCAGATGAAAGAAAAACATGAGTCAGTACCAGGCAAATTTTGACAAAAGCTCCAGTGTGTAACTCCCACTACACCAAAAATATTATATGAGCAGGTCAATAGCAGAGTCTTTAAGAAAAAAACTAACTACTTCAAATGAAGTACTTCTGCAGTTCTTTCCATTTCAAGAATACCCCCAGCATACCCATTCCAGCTTGCTACTTACATTGTCCTGTTTATTGCAGATAATCTTTGCATAACAGGTATTATTATCTCTGCCTGGCACTGTCCATTCAAGTGGCCAGAACAAACTGTGATAAACCTGGGAGGAAAGCAAGAAAAAGAGCATTAGAATTTAATTAATTCAGTCAGACATAATTCTACTTTTTAATATCTTTATAAATAGGTGGTTTGACATTTAATCCGCTATATGCTTGTCTATAACAAACTAGATGAGTAATTTTGGACTCAGCCCACAGTGTCCATCATCCACAAGTCAGCAGAGGAAGACTTGACTCAAAACATGTACCTCTGATTTAAATACTTGATAAAAACTGCAACAGTTCTAATACGCAGTGTTTAAAATCATACTTTCAGAAAGGGAAGTACAAAATTAATATCCCGTTACTTTAAGTTTAAACCTATTATGCAAAACAGTTAACAGCAGAAGCTCAATAATGTCAAGTGATTTCGAAAAATGTAAGGATGTAAGGATTTTGAAAGGCATAAGGAATCAAACACCTTTTGAAAGGCAGGCAAGCAACTTTAATATAACTCCTCAGAGATGTGCAGAAGCCAGAAATTACCATAAAATGGGGAATTTATGCCCAATACTTCTATATACATATGGTAAGGTCAGCAGAAAAATCAATTCACAATTCAAGTACAGTGAACCAGCAGAAAATAGTTTATCCCAGGAGACTGGTACGCTTCAGCAATAAAAGTCTTTAACTCATGACAACAAAAAACACCCCTACAGTTCTGCAACCCAAGTCTGGCCTCCTGAACCCAAATGCTCTCAGCAACCTGCAAACAGTTATGCACAATTCTAATGGCATTAAGTCCAGTCCTGGGTTTCTGTGAGTCCAGCACCTTACTGGCCAGATGAAAACATAGCCACAACACCTCTACCCATCTAAACTTCCAATCTTGTTAATGCTATGCCTTGAGAATAAAGCAGCAAGGCCCAAGAAAAACACCCTGAAGCTATAAGTTAATTGACTCTTGGGTATTCTTACCTCCAAGTTTTGCTTTCCATATTCTTCTATGGCCTTTTCTTCAGGAAACCCACAGCTGCCATACTCCAAAGGGGTAAACACTGTTGTAGGTACATTGATATAGTCACACTAAAAACAAAAATAAAAGAATCATGTTTAGACTATACAGTATATAGCACAAGAAGTTATATGAGTATTCTTTTTCACAAAACATTTGCAGAGCCCACAGACAAGTGGATAAATTAACTCATGTTACTGCAACTTTGAGGCAAAAATCATAGAAAAAAGTTGAAGTTGTATGCTTAGAGCTTTACCTTTCTGGAACTACCCCCATACAGCCTTTGGGCCAGCAGTCTCCCTGCCTGAATGGCAACTGGAGTAAGTTCAAGCTTTCCTTCCAAGATATCCCCAATAGCATAAACATAAGGCACATTGGTTTGTTCTTCATCATTTACAGGGACTTTCCCATTCCTTTAAAACAAACAAAAGACCACAGAATTCAGCATCACAACTTTCCTTCAAGCTCTGCAAAAAACAGAGGGGAGAAACTCTATTCTAACTATTGAGCATATTTCATTAAATATGCTTATGCCTTTTTACTTCAACTGCAAACTCCTCAGAGCACCAATCAGCTCCAACTCTGACACATGGCTGCAGTCTGTATTCACTGGGTCAGTTCTGACATGAGCAGTGTCTAGCTGGTGTCAGTCAAGCTCCCCAGACATCTTTGGACCACAATCTTTCACCTGATTCTTATACAGCTCTATGCTTTAAGCATAGTGACCAACTAATAGGTATTAGCTCTTTTACAAAATACATATGAAAGAAATGAACTTAATGGACAATTGTACTCAAATCCAGGACACAAAAGTTTCAAGTGTTCGCATAATTGCCATATATGAGTGAGAATTAAAAAAGAACATCAGTATCATGAGGTATTTTTAAAGAGGTTAAAAATATCCCTGCTTTCAATGGTTTAAGGGAGTTCAGCAATACTCACTTCTCATTGATTTTGACACCGATGGTCTGCAAACCAATATTCCTGGTACATGCATCACGACCAATGGCTATCAAAACCTAAAAAACCCCAAAATTAAATGCAGTAACTTTATGCAAGAGAAGTATAATATAAGATTTCCCTTTAGAAATGCAACAAACAGAAAAACAAAACAAAAATAGAAGCAACAACACTGTTCATATGAACTAAATTTCAGGCATAAAGTTTCACCCATTCCGCTGACAGGGTTTAACTAAAGATGAATATTGAATTTTCACTTTTTTTTTTTCTGACAGTAATTTACATGAGCAATTTTTCAATCAGGATTTCCCTTTATAAGTTGTCCAAGAAGAAAGTATTTTAATACATTTCATGCACATCTATAGTCAGTTATTTCAAATCCAGAAATGCTTACAGTGTTAAATTCTTCTTCAAGGATTTCCGGTCCCTCAGTAGACTTTGCTGTCACTTTCAGTCTTCCCGGTGTGCCTTGCTCCAGCTGCTCAACCTGTGCAAATTTTTGTAAGCTTAGAATGACCTGAAGCAGCAGAGCTCACTTCCATTCTCATTAAAGCTTTGACCTACTAATCTATCATTGAGCAGTAAAACAAAGCTCAGTCTCATAAAATATTTATTCCTGCACAGAACTAAACCCAGACAACACCTCCATTTTACATGTGCTTTGAAAGTAATGTTGTGTTAAAAGAAAGCTGAAGGAAGCACTTGCCTGAACAGGTACAAACTTCCTGATGAACTTCACACCGTGTGTTTCCATGTAAGCACCAACTTTTTCTGCCATTTCTTGGTCAAAGCCCCGAAGCAGAATGGAACGCACCATCACTGTGACATCCAGCCCCAGGCCAGCCAGAAACCCTGCACACTCCAGAGCCACGTAGGAAGCACCCACAACCAGAGTCTTGCCAGGGCAGTAAGGCAGGGAGAAGAGGTCATCACTGAAAAGAGAACAATTGTAAGTTACAAGGTTCTTCCAACACAGGCTTGTTTGTCTTGGCAAACGCTAGAGCACACCAAGTTCAGTCTTTTGTGCGTTTTCATCTCACCTTGTAATGCAGAACTCTTTATCACCAGGAATACCCAGATATCTTGGCCTTTCTCCTGTTGCCAGGACAAAAGTCTCTGCTGTGTGATAGGTTACTTGTCCTTTTCTGTTAGTTGCCTGTTAAGACAGATATTTTCATATGATTTAAGATAAAATTATGTAATCCTCTCCTTAAGTATTGTAGATATGTTTAAAAATCATGAAGAAGCAGCTTGAAAAAGAACTAATGCATTTAGAGACGCCACACAGGTTACTGAAGAACAACAGGTTTAAACAACAGACTATCAGGCTTTTCTCACATTAGAGCACCTAAAATCACTTACTCATTGAATCCTGCCCATTTTAACTACTAATTTAGATTGAATTATTCATAACAACTTTACTTCCAAGTTTTAAAAAGCCACAACAGATTAAGACACCCCCCTTTTACCCCCAATAAAGGCCAACACAATGCTATGATGAAATAACATCAATTAGTTCTCAGGCTAATGTAAAAATAAAAATAAAAAAAAAAAAGAAAAGGAAAAAGGTAACTAGCTACATAATTTCAGAGGGCCTAAGACCCTTAAGCGAATTCTAATTAATTTGACCTCTAGAGACCCTTGGTCTTTGGAAATTTCATCTTGCCAATGTATCTCTCCCAAAATCAGGTTGGAAGGGATCTCAGAAGGTCATCTAGTCCAGCCTCCTGCTGGAAGTCTCTCTGTTCTACTTCACTTACTGACTAAGGACACTTCAGTGGATGCCTGGACACTTGAACAGCTAGTACACAAGGTAAATTGGATTTACTACTATCCTTCAGTGCTGGTCTCTCGGTTTAAAACACAAGCAGTTCAGCCTTGATATTGAAAACAACTGAATGCAACAGTTGCCTTCAATGTGCACTTCTAGGTTAACCTTGCCACAGGATGATCACTTACAGCAAGGTTGCCAGAACAAGCTTTGTCTTGCAAAACTCACACTTTAATTCGTATGCTGATACAGCATAAGGCTCTAGCAGTGCTCTTACGCAAGTGCTTAATCTAAATTAATTTCAATAGTTTTTATGCTTTAGTATGAAGATGTTCCAAGTTGCAAAATCATACAGCTGAAGCCTTCCTTTTCTTTTTTTCCCCCTCCTCACTCAGGCTGCTGAAGTCAGGTAGAAACATGCAGGTAGGAACTGAGACCACCTTCCTCTCCTCTTGCAAGACACAGGTTTGCACATATCCACAGCACTCTTACCTAACTAGGTTTGCAAACACTACATTAATTATTTAAATCAGTAACTACACAAATGAGTTTTTAACTTCAGTTGACCTAAGTTGGCAATGTTAAGATGAAGCCTTTTTGGTGTTGAATTTTAAAAGGCAGTTTTGGAACACAAGTTCTCCCTCCAAACTTAGTATTTTCAATGCAGAATATACCTTAATTTTGTGTGGTTCCACGAATTCTCCGTAAGAATTGAGGTATGTCACAGACTTCTCTCTCAAGGACACTCGATAGCCCCAGTTTAAAGAACCAATGTAGTTCTGAATTGCTTCTACCATGACCTCCCAGTTGTGTTTAACTGAAACAAGACACTAATGTCATATTTAAAGAAATACAAGTGCAATGTACCCATTAAGAAAAACTTAACTTTTTCATTGTACCCCATGCAAAAAAAAAAAAAATCAGTAATGAGGATACATATGAAGGTCTTGTTCTACTATGTTAATATTTATGTGACTTGTTACTATCTGAAATAAGTCTATTCTAGAAGTTCTGTCATTTATTTCAGATAGCATAGGGAACAAAACACAATTAACTTTCAACCCCAAAGGTTTCTATGACTCAAGAAGGAGGACACCTTCTGATTCACCTAAGAAAAGTACTGAACTCTTGCCTCTAATTTACTAAGTACGAAGTACAAGAACAGTCCTGAGCTCTGCATGTCTTCTGTACAGCCTTGGTTGTTACCCTGCATTCTTACCAACCTTGCTCTTCATACTGCCACCCATATTTCCTTGAATCTTGGAGTGCCTGACCCAGAAGTGCTGCTTGATGCATCAGCTTCTTAGGAATGCAACCTACATTCACACATGTGCCACCAAGTCCTAAGATGGAAAGAACCACATTATTGCTTCCATGAACAGGACATTTATAGTTTCCCTATCATGTGCTTTGTATAATCACTTTTAACACTTGGGGAGGTTTGTTATAGTCACACAAGTGACACGAGATTTCTGTTGCAAGGGACATTTTAAAATACAATGAACACACTAAGCTTGTATTCAATTTAAGCTATACTACACCCAGGTTACTTACTCCAGAGGGCTTCAGATTTTATTCATGTTGGCGAGTAAGCAAGGCAAGGGTTCCTACAATTTAGTATCACCTATTATGTGGAATTTGAAATATGCCTGTGTCTGAAATACTGTCTACAAAAGCACATTCATTCCTTGACTCAATCTAAGTTTCACTGAAGTTCCGTACTCACTCTCAGCTACCAGTATCACTAATGAGGTCAGAGAGCAGCTGTCCTTAATTGGGGAAAGGTGAGACATACACAGTCATACAGTCACTGCTCTAAAGGGAGCCTATCAGCTGTCCACAAAATAGAACTGCATGTACTAAAAGGCAAAATAACCCCAGGGCCATAAGAATGTGAACATGCACACACACACACACACACACACACTACCCAGGCATGATTTGAAAGTGATCAAAACGAGAACAACATTTGACAAAGAACAAAGTTAGCAATGCCCAAAACAGAAATAACTATCTAGAAAAGCAGCAGGCATGCTGGAAATCAACTCCTTTGTTATCTGTGTACCAGAATTACCTCAATTCTGAGCCTCAATTTCTAAGAAGACAAATCCATAATATGTAACATCTCAGTATATATCACTGGTACTCACACATCATAAAACACAAGACAACAAAAGCTTACCCCATGAGGTTCCAAGAGGTGTTGGAACAACATAATCTAATACCATTACTTTCTTTCCCAAGGCAGCAGCTTCCTATAAAAGATGGAGAAGACCAGTCAGCATTACTGAACCAAGCCAGCCTGTCCACACATTTATGGTCATGATACACTTCACACTAACAGAGGGCTTCTTTACTACCTTCACTAGTTAGTCCCATTATCATACATGCCTCTTCTATCTCCTTCACTGGACAAAAATTGAAATCTTTCAAGAACTGTGATTTTCTTCCAAACTTGGAATGGCTGCTTGCACGTTCAATCGTGCATCCAGTTCATCCTATGTTGTCAACAGCCATGATCTGAAAAAGGTATGAGATGGGCTCAGCAGTCTATGATCCTCTTCTACCTCATCCAAAGAAATAGTTATGCTGTTAGCTCTCCTTTCAGGAGGGCAGGATGGACTTGGCATGGTCATGGATGAAAAAAAAAGGTGACAAACTAGAGACATTTCAATGGAGCACCACCATCATGTTCAGGGGGCTGGAGTACACCCCCTATGAGAAGGCCAAGGGAATTGGACATATTCAGTCTGGAGAAAAACTGGATTTGGAGAGGCCCCGAGAGCAACTTTCCTATACCTATGAGGTCATTAAGATGACTGTGCCAGGTTCTTCACACTGGCCAAGTAGCAAAGGGACAAAAGACAGTGGCTGTAAGTTGAAACAAGAGATTCAGACTGGGTATAAGGAACTTTCACACCATGAGGACAACCAAACAGGTTTCCCAGAAAAGCTGTGCCATCTCCACCCCTGGCTATTTTCAAGAGCAAAATGAATGAGTTCCTGCATAATCTTGTGTGACCTCACAGCCAACCTTGCTTGGAGCAGGAGCTTACATCAGATGTTCTTCTAATATCCATCCAACCTCAATAAGCCTATTATGCTCTATTCAAGTTATTACCAGGTACACATTGTTTGATCTTTCAAATGTTTCAATCAAATCTTTAGGTGCCTCAAATCTGTTTAAGAACTCCTGCACAACAACTGCAACCCTGGCTCAAACAAGGTTTAGCCAGCTGTCTTGTATTTTGTGAATACCTCCCCCTCTGAACAATTTGGCAATTAGAACCAAGTTTATAATTGATGTCCTAGGAGGTACTGCGAGGAAAGATCTGAACATTCTGAAAATACACAATAAGCCAACTGAAGAATTCCACTGTCACCTTCTCCTGTCTGCTTTATATTTTCTAATGAAGGTTGCATGCTTGGCTGTATTGTACAGCAATTGCCAAGAACAACCTTACAATGCCCAAAGCATAAACTGACAGTTTAGGATACCTGGCTAAGAGACAGAAAGTGTGTGTCCAAATCCCTCAGGTAGCCAAGAAAACTGAATCCACACCTTAGATCCTGAGGCACTCTGAACAACAGCTAATTGTGTAAGGGCTACACAATCTCAGTTACTCTTTCAGAGAAAGCAGCTGAAAAGGGAACTAAAGAGTGGCTCAGCTCCTTGAGGGAAGTGCTAGAAGCACTTCATTTTAGATGACTGGTGATCCTGAATCCTAAACTGTCAAAAGGCTTCAAGACTAGCCCTTAGGTTTTCTAGCTTACTGTTTGGAAGTGCCTGTGCATTACACATGCAGAAGAGATAGTTAAAACACATTTGCTTCCCCCTCAGCCAGAAAACTAAAACCTATAATTAGGATCAAGACCTGAATAGACATTGGCTAGAAACTGGTCCCTTAAGCCATTATCTCCTGGGTGAGCACATTACTAGACCACTACTGGTTCATTAATTAAAAAGATGAACAGTAATACTCATCAAAATATAGACTGTTTAATACCAACATAATTGAGAGATTAACTTTTAAAGAAGCTTTACATACAACCTGTTCTTTAATGCCATTTTCACATCATACCTTAGAACATGCAAGTCCACCTGAGCCACCACCAATAATAATGAGATCATATTCATAGGGTTCTGAAATTTGGTTATCCCCAAGGAGCTTCTGCAGTGACCCATCCTGATAAGCCTGGGAGAGAAAAAAAAAAATACTCGAATTAACACACATGCTTCTGAGCAAACAACAACTGAGTCACATTGCCTCCTCTGACCTACATCACCCAGTCTACTGTGTCACACAAAATTTAACTAGGGTGAAACAGCAAACTCACTCAGTCTGGTCTGCTTCCTGCTGATTTTTAAAGCCAAGTTACCTGATACGTTGCATCACAGCCCCCAATGTGAGTTCCATTCACAAATACATTAGGCACTGTCCTCTGATTAGTCAGCTCTGCCAACACTTGCTGAATACTGGCTCCATCATCTAAGAATAAAAGAAACATGTATATTATAAACAAATTTCAGGAACTGAGCTTTTAGAACAACCTGAAGTATTAAAGGTTTGGACTGTGATACACTGTAGGTCTGCCAAGACAACAATTCTATTATAAACATTCCATTTGCAGGTTTCCTGGACATAAGCAAGTCTTCAGAAACTACTCAAAGGAGCAGGTTTAAACACAGACATTCAATTGGTGGCTCAAGCCATAATTCTACAGAATGGACTAAAACTGAAGCAGCAAGAGTTTAGTTCTTGCATTTCCTGGGTTTTTATCTGTCTCTAACAGTGTCACATTTGGTACTACACAAAAATTCTTCGGTAAGAGAAGTATGAACGTGCTTTTCTACTTACCCTAAAGCTACCTTCCTACTTTTTCTACCCACCATACTGTCAGAAACTTTCCAGTTTTAAAATTATCATTGCTTGACCTGACCCGTCATCTGAATCATCAGCACCTACACACAGGCTCAATTTGGATCTTTCAGCAGTAAAGGTGGGAACGGGAATTTACAGTAATCACTCTGACTAAAATCTTTTTATTCCAAGACTGTATCTATTTAGCATCAGTAATCTGAGAAACTGCAAGGGAAATACATTATTAATTAGAAATAATTCCAGAAAAAAAAAGGCTGTGCATTGTACTTAACATATCTTGGGCTGTAATTAATTCACAGTATGACAACTTGAATAAAAAGTAAAAGTAACTAAGAAGATGTGAATAAATACCTACACTTCTCCCAAATATTGCTTAGGGGAAAAAAAACCCCAACCCTTCAAAATGGCACTAGAACTTCAAAAAAGCATTGGAAACTTAAGTTTTGTACAGAAAAAAATTAATAATGCACACTTAACAGCTTACCAAAAGTGCATTTAGGAGTTTACTAAAAATCACATAAGAAACTACTTGCTCCTAAAACTACATTGAAAGCTACATGCATTATGTCCATATACACACAAGGCACTGCACATGTCCTAAAACTAAAGCAGCTTGGACTTTAATAAAAAAAAAAAAAACTTGAAACCAGCAGCAGCCAAGTTACTGGAATTTACCCTTCCTTCCAGTGACTCAGCACATTTCCCACAGAAGGTCACCCATATACCAAGTCAAACATTAACAATTCAACTGAAGCCACTAGAGAACCAAGAGTAGGAAAAACTATCACAGGCTTTTTCCTCAGAAGTCATAGCTCCTTGGAGAGAAATCAGATCTCACATTCTCTATCAGCTGATGGTTTTTACAGAGAGTCAAAGCTTTCAGTTACATTAAAAACACATCCTGTATTAAAATCCACATTGAAGCCTAATTGCTTTTACCTCTGCATATATTAAAATGTATTTTACTTGTTTCACATATCCCCCAGTTAGTTCAAGACAGCTTCAGGAATCATGCTCAAGCACCCATTTTTAGTTACATTAAGCAGCAGCATGTGATAGATGTTTCTCTCCTACTCACCAGTTACATCCAGCTCCAGAGCGTAGTACTCCACACGCATGGAGCGGAAGAGTTCCTTCACCTGCAACAGAAAGAGACACCATGGCAATGCAAAGGTTTCTCAGTGTCTGACACCCAGCTCAGGGTAAAACTTCACTGCTGGACACACAGGCAACCTCTAAGGTTCAATCCTGTGCTCTGAAGCACAGGCTCTACAGAGCTTTGGTAGTTTGGCACTTCTATGTTTTGCATGTTCCTCACTTAAAGACAGGGAATTAATTAAACCTTCCAATACAAGTTTCACTGCCTTTAGAAAAAGTTTCTAGATACAATTTGCTTAGCTGCTGACTCCTCCATCCCTGACACACCAAAAGCCATTGTAGTGACTGCCATATAGAAAAACAGATATAAAGCAGCAGCATGATCCCTTGGTTATACTAAGGAAAACAAAAAGAAAGGAAAAACATGGAGTAGAGGATAACATGCAAAACAAAACACTGTCAAGGAAATGAAAAAAAAAAAGGCATTATAAAAAGCTGCAGAAGGAAATAACACTTTCCAAATGTACTCAGCACTCCAATGTACTCAGGGTGTTTTTCTAACCTCAGTTCTGGATGGACAGAGTGTACCATTACTAGATTCAAATCAGGCAGCCTTTTAGAAACAAGATTTTTACGTTTTTTGTTAAACTGGCATGTGAAAACAGCTCTAGCAAGAATCCCTGAATGCCTGTGTGATGGACACACTTGCCAGCATGGAGTCTGAGCATTTTACAACCAGCTTTCTGAGGAACCTCAAATTTATTGACAGAGCTCCACTAAGGGTATGCTGAGTCACATCTGTTAAGGTTAAATATGTCCAACACATGAGGAATAAAACGTTTTTAATATTACTGTTATTCACCCTGTTACTATGCTGAAGACTGAGTATTCCAGTGTTTTCTGATGAAGTTTCAGCTTTACGTACACAAACAGGAAGATTTTGTATTCTGTACTAACTACAAAGTTTCTTACCACATCATATATCAACCATAACATACAAAAAAAAAAGCTCTGCCTCTGTAATTGATCATATTGGTTCTACAGTTATAGAATAATGGAAGCTCTAAGGGACTTTTTCAGGTCATCTGCACCAACTCCGTGCTCAAAGCAGAGCCAAATGTGAAGGCTGATCACATTGCTGAAGCACTGTCCACTCGCTCTGAACATCCACAAGGACAGAGAAACCAGAACCTCTCTGGGCTTGCTCAACATTTGACCATCCTCCCAGTAAGCACTTCCACTTTATCCCATTGGAGCATCTGTCATAGCAACTTCTGTTTATTGGTTCTGTTTATTGGTTCTCGTCCTTTCACTCTGCAACTCTAAGAAAGCCCTGGTTGTCCTCCCACTTGCCAGCTGAAGGCAGCAACTAAAAGCCCTCTTCAGCCTTATCAAGGTTCAACAAACTGAGCTCCTCCTTCACGCATGCCGTGTGTGTGTGGCACTCCAGTCCTCTAACTTTCAGGTGACCCTGAAAACTTTAGTCCTAAGCTCACCACTACCTTCAGGCTTGCTTGCTGGAATGATTATGGCTATAGAATGAAAGGGAAAGAGCAGTGGAACTGCTGCAGACCTCCTGCTCTGCACCTGCTGTTACAAATCCCAAGCTAAATTCCATGAAAGATTTAAAAAGCAAAGCTTAAAGTGATTGCTCCTAGGACGTCTTAAGAATGTGGAGGCAACTCACAAAATTAGCTACTTGGCTGCTGGTTTAGTTTGCAGCAAAGCAGCAGAGTAACAGGCAAGTGTTCATTAGCTGTTGTTTTCTTTTTTTAAAAACTCTGCCAAAACATTGCAACAGCAGCTGGCAGGGGGGAGGACAGGACAGAACATTACTAAAACAAGAAAGGATTACAGTCAAGAAAGGACAGATTTAAGGCACTTAGGCCACTTTTATTCTCTACTGAAGGTACTGAGCAGACAGAGAAAAAAATCAGACAAATGTCAGCATCCTAATTAGAGGTAACTAGTGCACTTTATACAGATCGTACTTGTGTTGCACTAATGAAACAAAGAAGGAACATAGCAAGCACATGAGCAGTTACAAAATCTTCAATACAGGCAAGACATAATAGATTACTTCAGTCTGGAAAAGGAAATGATTAGGAGGAGTAGAAAGATAACACATTAATCATGAGTAATATCTAGATAAGGTGAACAGGAAATGATTTCTCAGAAATACTCACTGGAGTACTAAGCAACAATTGCATTTACCAGAAAACAATTTTGAAATGAAAAGGAAGTAGACCTCCCTAGGGAGCACAACCAGAGAACTTACTGCTGGCATTGTAAAAGCCAAAATTAAAAAGAGATCAAAGGAGTTATTAGACGAACTAATACAAAGAAATCCACTGAAAACTTTTAACTCAGAAAACTAATACAAACTCAGGTCAAGAAATTCCTGTGTCACACACACAGAACTGGAAACTTCCAGAGCATACTGGGAGATTTCCTTCCTTAGATCCCGAAGCCAACGCTGTCATTTCTCCAAGTGTCTGGGACAGGAAACAAAGTTGCATGGTCACTGATACAACCATTTACTTCCCTCTCACCAACAC
This sequence comes from Acanthiza pusilla, assembly GCA_036630365.1. NCBI lineage: Eukaryota > Metazoa > Chordata > Aves > Passeriformes > Acanthizidae > Acanthiza > Acanthiza pusilla. The sequence goes on from JAXCHO010000001.1 coordinate 10,528,502, forward strand.
AATGGCCTCAGTTACCTACTAAACCCTTCCAATTTTCACAGGAAGTGATAGACTAGAAACGCTTCCAATTATTATTAAATAATAGATAATTTCTCTGAAAGCAAGAAATTGGCCTACCTTTAGAAAACTCTTCCCGGAGATGCTTTCTGCCACTAGGATAGCTAAGCAGGTTTGAAACAAGCTTCATACCATAAAGTAATAGTGGTATGTCCTAGCTTTGCTTTTTCAAATATCAGCTAACATTCCATAATAGCTACAGCTGAACCAGTCAGAACCCCCTGAGGATAGAGAATGTAATCTGTAGTAGCATAAAATATAACTAAAATAACCAGCAACTTCTATGCAATCACAGATGTTGCTCTTAAAATTTCAACATATCACAGTGCTCAGCCTTGCCATTTTTTCATGCTAAAAAACTAAGTTTTCTTTATGCATTTCTATCTTACTTATTATCTTTTCCGGGTGCTAAGAAATTGAAGGAACAGCCAAGTTAAGTTATGACAAGGAAGTAATTCTACCACCACCCCCTCTCCACCACTGCCCTGTTAAAGCAGTTGAACAACAAACTGCATTTGCAGAAGAGCAACAGCACAATTGCCAAGTCATGCTATTAGCTAACCTGAATACAATCACCTACTTAATTCACTTAGGGAATTCATTTGCAGTGCTGCTTCTGAAGAAAAGCGCAATCTTAATTTTCTTCTAGCATGGCTACCTCCACTTGAAATAGAGAATTCTTTCCAACCCCAAATTAGGTCCTTTCAGAGCACAAGCACTAAACATCTTTAGTTTTTCAATTAATCCTACCAGAAGCACATTGCTAACAACTATCCACAGTAAAAGACAACACAGTGCACACTATTCATATCTGTCTAAAAACTCAGAACTATGTGATTACAGGCTAAGTACCCAAGCTGTAACTACATTTTCAAATTATATCCACTTCATTAATTCTATAGACTAGATCAGCTAGCAAGAATCATGCATTACCCATTGTTTTCCCATTCCTTTCACTAATTTCTAAGTCTTGGGAAGGAGGGGTTGTTGATACCCTTAGTGTTACAGATATTTCTCTGTTTTATCACTTCATGTCTCATAGGAGGCTTCCTTCTTTCATAAACTTTCTTCTTCTAATTCTCTGTCTGCAATCTATACCCCTTCTACACATTTTCTTTGTTGTACTACCTTTCTGTTCTGTTCCAAACAGGAAAATAAGCCAAGGAAATCTGCCTACCAGGGCAGTCAGCTCTTCTCCCCGGCCCTATTTATCACCTGTTCCTTCACAAAAATTCATGCAGGGTCTTTCAACTCCCCCTCCTAGAAAGGGCCAGGAGAGAGGGCCCTCCTACTCCCCGTATTCATTCTTGACCTTTGCAAGACAATAAGGACAATATTCCTTATATCTGATTGCTTCCCCAAAGCAAGCAATCCTGCCTAATGGAGAAGCTCTGAACAAATGCAGGAAAGAACAATCTGGAATTTAATTACTGAAGTACAATAAAATCTTTTTTCCACTCAAGCTCCTTTTCTCAGTCTACACCCTCTGAAACACAACAAACAAATGAAGGAAAAACGCGCAAGGTTTAAAAAGTTACTGTACCATTGTGTGATCTCAAACCCACTGAACTGAGTGCCATGAGCATCAACATCTGCAATCATGATCACTAAAAGGACACAGAGCAGTACAGACAGGCACAACTAAGTATTTCTCAATGGGCAGCACTGAAGTCCTCAAGAAATGATTTCTCCTCAGCTGAAGATAACACTTTGGTCAACTAGACTAGACTGGAGCAAGACTTCAACCCTTCATTTACTGAAACTCCCAGTAAGTTGTTAAGCAAGTTTTAGAAGGATTTGAGCTACCCACTGTGCTCCACTATCTGCCAAAACGTTCTTAGAGAGAAGGCATTGGTTTGGTCTATCCTCTCGAACACAGAAGCTTCCTGTCTCAAAATCTCAATTAAGTTGCAAGCAAGACAGGATATACTCAGTTAAGTTTTCTACAGCGGGGTCACAATATCTCTTCCCTCCCAGGAGATCCCAGAACTAAACCTAACCCAGAAGTGGGAGTGAGGCTTCTGAGTATTTTCCTGGTTATCAGTTCTACTGAAGAACACCAGGACTTGATCCAGCAGTTCCAATTACCTTTTTCCACCATGGCCATATCAAATACAGTAGTGGGAGGTTTAAATAAAATTTCAACAGGTACTTTTTGCAAACATCCAAGAAGCCCAAGGCCTATGACCCCCAGATTCTGTGTGGGCTACGACCAGTGTGTTGGTATCGTAAAATTCTAATGAAGGCCCTAGGTTCTTTTCATGACTTTGGCTTACTAGTTACAGCCACCCTGTGACATTGATGCACAACCAGGGCTAGAGAGATATCTTTCTCTAAACATCACAAATAACTAAGACTGCTTTTCTCTTTTTTCAAACACATACTATGACCAGGATTTAGAACTTACTTGCTTTAGGGTCAACCTTGCTCAAATTTAGAAAGAGCACAAAACTTAACTTATCCCTCCCCTGGAGAGCAGCTCTGTCCAAGCTGAACACCAGTCTGGTATCCAAATTTCCCCTGAGGAACACAGCCAGCACCGTGAGCTTCGGGCAGCTGCAGAGCTGAGGATCAAGCACCCTGTGCTTAACTCGCCACACAGCCACCCACCCGCGTGGCAAAGGCAAAGAACCACCACGAAACCCACGGATCTCTGCCTGGTTCCAAGCCTGGTCAGTGGTTTTCTAGGGCTGGCACGTGGTGCTGGAGCGGGACGGATACAGCGCCACTTCGGCACGCTCCAAGCCCCGCAGGTGCCGCCGGCAGCAGCCGCCGCATCCCCGCACCGCCTTCCCTCGGCCCCGCTTCCCTGTGTCCTGCCCGGGCCGAGGAGCGCCCTCGGGGCACAGCGAGGGCCCGCGGGGGACCGCGCCGAGCGGGCTCCCACCATCGCCGCCGCTGCCTCACCTTGTTGCAGTAGGGGCAGTAGCTCTTGCTGAAGATCATGACGCGGTGAGAGGTGATGAGGGTCCGCACGCGTAGCTTCAGCCCATCCCAGTCCGGGAGCCGGGTCTGTCCCGGCGGCGGCGCCATGGCGGGACGGGGCTGAGGCGAGCGGGATCAGAGCCTTCCCCGCGGCGGCCGCGTTGACCCTCGGCCGCGCCCGCCCCTTCCGCAGCGGGCAGCGTGACGAGCCGGGCCGACCTATTCGCAGGGAGCGGGGGCAGACAACATGCCAAGAAAGGCTTTCCGCGCTGCATATCAGCCACACTCACCACGAATCATTGTAAAATAATAAAAATTCATTTACACCAGAGGAGAAAGTGTTACTAATTGCCTAAAGGCTATGTAGAGGGGGATAAACTTGAGTTGTTTAAGCCTATCTCCCCTGTGCAAGGGGGCGTAGAGTGAGCCAACAGGAGGGCGGCGGGAGCGCGCATGCGCGGCTGGGAGGGCGGATAGTGGTGGGTGGGATCGATAGGGCTGGGGTGGGTGTGGGGGTCGTTTTTCCGCCCCTCACAGCCTGTCTGGCCCCGAGCCGGCGGCGATTCTCCCGGCCTGGAGCAGTCGGCGATCGGCCGGTGTCCAGGGCGGCCGGGTTTGACCTGCCTCGTTGCCCTCTGAGTCAGGGCGAAGTTTGGGGGGGAAAAAGCTGCTTTCCCCATCTGTCTTCACCTCCCCCTTGGGTCTCCTGCACGGGGAGGAGAACGGGTACCGGTGGAGCGTCTCCTATAGTAAAATCGATTATGAGCCAAGACAGCAGAGAAAGTTCCATTTTCTTACACATTCCGGGGTTAAAGGAAGGGCATGCTGAAGCATCTGGCACTGCTTGTTACATACATCTCTGATTAGATGGGCTGTTCTCTTCCCAAGAACACCAGTAATTGCCAGGGCTGAAGGGTGGAAGGGGCAGAGCCAGGGGCAGGGAGCAGGAGCAGCCCTGCCCGGTTCCTGCCCGGCGTTGGGGAGGTTTGGCTGGGGCATGGAGGTGCCGTGCCAAGGTCCTGAGAACTCGGTCATCTCCCCGGGGAGCAGCCCCGCTCCTTGCTGATTGCCGCAACAGCTTTCTGGGAGCAATCCTAAGGGGTTGGCCTGGTTTAACATCTAAGAACTTCACTAAATCAAACCCCACGAGCCTCTGAGTGACAGGAGTTATTTTCTGTAGGTGAGGAAAGCACAGAGTGATTTCATAAGATTCAATAAGGAGTTTTTAACAATGCAGGTAATGAAGTCCATTGCTCCCTCCCACACCTGCCACAGACCAGTCCTACTGCTATTTACTAGTGCTAAAAATAACCACGTGTAATAGCTGTAATGCCACCAGTGATGAAAATGGGCCTGGTGGGAGACAACTGAATTAACTTGCTTAATTTCATTTTGGATCACATGAATCTATGGTGTTCACTGCCCAGTGAGCTTGAAAAAATGTATATTGCTTTTATTTGAATGTTGGTGATGAAAGAGTTCTAGACTAAGACTTCCTACACTCCCCACAGAGAAAAACAAATCTAAGTTTTGCAACCTTTTATTTCAGTATCAGCGTGTAGGAAAGTGGATATGGTACCTGCAGCTACTGAGGTTTGACATAACATCCATTGGCCAGAGCTACCCACGGTACCTTGTTCTTAGTCCAGCCACAACTGCTTGTTTGGTTCCTAGCTTTGGGTAATTGTTCTCTCTCCTTCTCAGACTCCTTTTACCTTGTGAGAAGCACCGCTGCCTTTAGTATTGTTACAGGAATTACAGGCTCAAAGGTTTGTGCCACTGTCAGAAGGTTGGTAGGTTTTAATATTAAACTTGGTCTGTTCTCTCCAATATAAACATCCATCGGCTCCAGAAAGGTCAGAGAAAGGAATAAATATTCAAAAGATCTTTTTCTGTTGGCATGCTCAGCTCTGATGGCAATGTGCCAAATTCCATGAGGAATGAATGTCCTAGGCAAATTAAGTCACTTGAGGGTTTATTTTCCCCTCTGCACTCTCTGCTGTTGGTTGTTATTACCACTGTTGCCTTAGAGCAAGAATGGGGTCATGGTTTTAAACTAAATGAGCGTAGATTCAGATTAGATATAAAGAAGAATTTTTTTACGATGAGGGTGGTGAAACACTGAACCAGGTTGACTGGAGAAGTGGTAGATGCCCCATCCCTGGAAAAATTCCAGTCCAGGCTGGATAGGCCTCTGATCAAGCTGGCCTAGTTAAAGATGTCCCTGCTCATTGCAGAGGGTTGGAGTAGATGATCTTTAAAGGTCCCTTCCACCCTAAACCATTCTGTAATTATATGATTCTATGGAGAATGGATGAGAGGGACAATGTTGACTGACAGCACAAATGGGTGATTGGCAGAAAAGGAAAGGATTGAACTCTGGAGAAAGAAGTGGGAAATGATTGCTCAGTTCAAGAGATGAAGGGACTGCCACATTAGTTTCCTGTGTGTGCACCTCAGTAATGGCTCTGATTGTTGTTAACAGACAAGGCCCTGAATCTGTCCTCTGCTCTGTGGGCTTTTTTCTCCCACAGAATACCAGATTATACTCAGCTCTCAGGACGCTACTCTTCAGGTGTGCTGGGGATAGATGGAAAAGGTTCTACAGCTCTTCGGGCAACCATTCCACTCACTAAGAAGATTATGTCAAAATATCTGAAACAGCAGAAGTGTAACATTTGTAAATTGAGTGGTTTGCAAGAAGAGATCTTGAAGAAGGGGCAAGTGGCTTGTGGAAAGAAACAGGAAATTGCGTTAAGGATAGGAGTGCGAGAGACTTGTTTAATAAAGGTTTAAACATGCTTGCTTGAACTGTGGCTCCCTCCAGGCCAGTCAGCAGCTGTACAAAGTGCTTACAGGATGATGGTAAGCTTCCCCACCTTCCACATGAAAGGCCTTGGTCTGCTTTCTCTAATGTAAACTGCCTCATTAAGACAGTTCTCTCCTAGGCATTACTCAGCTTAGTCTGAGGATTAGTAATAAACCAACCACATAAAATATTTTTTAATAATGTAGCATTGTGTGCTATGGGAAGGCATTGAGGTAGAAACTGGTAGGGGAGGTTTACGAATAGAATAGAATTAGAATAGAATAGAATAGAATAGAATAGAATAGAATAGAATAGAATAGAATAGAATAGAATAGAATAGAATAGAATAGAATATGCATAATTCCCTCAGCCCTTGCACAGAACTAGAGGGCTCTTGGCATCGTAAAGGTCTGATCTCATGTTTGAAAGAGTAGAGCTCCACACCATTCTGACAAACATGCGGTAAGACAATCTCTGCCATAAAAGAAATGCTCCAAAAGACAAGTCCATGCAGACAGCAGATGTTGGAGGCATGTCTAAATGAAGTTGTTTGCAAAAAGGTATTCAGAGGAAAGAGCAAATGGCTTGTAGAAAAGAACCAGGGAAGTGTGTACATAACTGTGAAAATCATTAGCCATCCTTTTGTCTAAAAATCAAATTAATTTGTCACCTGGGCTTGCTCCCATTCCTTGGGTGCAGTCAAATAGCCATGAGCCTTGATGCTGCTGAAGGCAGTCAATTTAACAGTGAAGAACAACCGGACAGCTTCTTCCAGCCCTATCCCTTTGTTCCCTGACACAGCCTCATGTCACAGGACAGGAAAAGAAAGAGCATGACCTATCCCCATCTTTATATTCCACTGAGGATCTGTCTACGAAGTGGTATTCCGTAAGGTTGTTCCCTCCCTCTTTTATATATCCACAATGCATAACACAGGTAGAAAAGGGTAGAGAATGTGTCTTAAAGATCAAGAAGATGACAAAAGGCCTAAACAGTGGCCTCAGTCTTTCTCACATTATTCTAGTGCCTTCGGTATCTTCTGGGAACTTAGCCCATCTGCACCAGGGAAGGAATAAGGGTACTGCAATTTAGAACTGCATTTCCTGTTTTGGAGAAGGAGCTCCAGATCTCCCCAAAGCCATAAGTCTTTCATGGGTAGAAGGAAGAAAAGGGATGCTGGTTATTTCTTCAACAAAACATAACAAGTGTCTCTCATTGAATTATTGTAGAAATTGGTCACAAGCCAGGAGACAGCCAAAGTCCTTAGCCACGAGCATGGCTACGCCCTTTGTCAACACCAGCAATGGAGAGTCAGTGGAGCCTGAGCCACGCTGGAGGCTGTTGACAACCTGATTTGTTTGCCAGGGTGACATGTAGATGGCCTGCAGCTCAGACTTTATGGATTAGTGTTCATGGCAAATGATATCAAAAGTCTTCTGGCACATTCACAGATTCTGGCACCATTAAGTACATTAAATCAGCTCATTGGAGTGCTGATGGTGCACATAATCCAGAGTGTATAATAACCCTGGGCTCCAGGCTGAGATAGGGAGAGTCTCTGAGATCACACAAGACTTTGGCCAGGGAGCAAGGGGGAAGAGCTTAGGGAGAAATCTAAAGAAAGTGGAAAAAAGCTCTTCAGCTGAGTAGCAGCACTCTCCAGGAAGGGCCAGGCAGAGCAATAACTTCTGTTAGCAGTGGTACAACTAAAATACAGCCAGCATACACACAGCAGAGGGCAATAACATCTTCATTGTGAAAATTCAACATCCGACCTAGAACTTGTCTGGACAGTGGCAGTGTTGGAATGAGGCCTGGATGTTAGCTGCTAGTGAGAAGTCAATGGGGGGAGCTCAAGACCCACCAGGAATAATTTTTCTTCAAGATCTTGAATAAATAGAGAGAAGCTGTTGTGCTCCTATTAAAAAGGCATCAGAACCAAGTTAAAAGGAAATAATCAAAGTGATAGAGTTAGGACCTGCATCTGCTAATGATGTACACATGTAATTTTTGCATGCAAAACTCATGCTTGTGAAGTTGTAAAAGACAGAGTGGGTGCTTCAAGTTGACTTTCCTGGTTTTGCAAACCATCTGCTAGTTTGTGCCTGCAAGTGAGAGATGAGTGCGTATCTGCTTTTCTGCAAACGTGATGTTGGTAGTCCTCTGTTTCAAAATCAGGCTCTGATGGTGAGCTGAATGTGTCTCATCTAATCTTACCTGTCATACTTTCAGTCTAAAATGTATGGCTAATGTCCCTTGAATAGTGTTTTAGTTTTTATATGGCGTCATTATTATGAAGTCCTGAGGTGAGCATGAGGTTTTCTGAATGTGCCATAATTAAATTGCCAACACTTAGGCTCAGAAAATGTGTCCTCCTATAGGCAGAGGGCACAGGGTTTGCTGCTGATGTTCCATCACCAACAATATATTATTTTACAATAAACAGCAGGATAGAGAGTGCCAGGACTTCTTCCTCAGGTAGCTGCAGTGCAAGGGAAACCATTGAGGCCGTCAGGCTCGAAGGATTTGTGCAGACCAGGGTCTTGCTTTGCCCAGTTGAAGAATTAATGAAGTGAGAGAGACTCAGGCTGGATCTACACCTGTGGAATAATGGCCTCCACAGTTCAGTTGTGCTAAGTGCTGCAAGCCAGAAGCTTTTCTAGAGCTGACAGAAAAAGTGCTGGTGCTCAGCTGCTTTACGGGATGAGCCCTATATTTGTCTGCTTAAATGAACAGCATGGTGTCCATCTGCTGTGCACTGAAGTCACCTTTCCTTTCTGGGATTCTTATGGAGGCTTTTTAAAAGAAAAAGGAAAAGAAAAGAAATGCAGACATAAAGGATAAAAAAGTCCTTAATCTTTCAGAAATATGGGAACTTGGCTGTATTTCTAAGCAAAGCCAGTTTCTTTAAGTAGTCATATGCTGTGCATTTCCCAGAAGAGTATTTTAATGAAGGTTGCTTTGTGGTTTGGGTTTTTTAATTCTAGTCAGTTTTAGCAAGACAACTCTTGCACTTCCAATACAGGGGTCTTAGCTGGGGTCTAGTCCCTTTTGCAATCCTCTCTTCCAGTGAAATTCCAAGTGTCTTGATCTGTCCACTGTACCGTTCTCCACTTGAGAGAGAGATGGTCAAAAGTATCACAGGTTAATATTTCAGAACAGGGAATATTCAAATGTTTCCTACAGTTTCTTTAGCTAGAGCAATTTATTTTATCCTGCAGCTGCATGGGAATGCTCAGCAGGAAGGTCAGATAATAAATTCAAAAGCACAGATTTCTACATTGCCTTTTGTCATAGATTTATTATCAAGTGTGTCTCTTAAAGTCTATTTACATGCTTTTCCTTGAGGTAATTAAATACTGTGCTGAACAGAGATTCTCCCAGCTTTTCACCCTTGGGGTAGCTATGTCAGAGAGATCTTTCTGTGTATCTAGATTCCCACCCAGTTTGTAGTCTCCCTCTCAGTTTTGTCTGCTGCTCTGCAGACAAGCAGGCTGGACATCTTTGAATCCTTGGAGTTGAGAACTCTGTCCTTTTTGCATTTTGGTTCACAAATGCTCTGCTTTCTGCTGATCAGAATACTGTTGCTGACTGATTATGTCAAAAGAAGCTATCCTTTTAGGATTTGTGCTGCTTCAGTGGAATTAGTTGATTTTAATAATAAGTGATGCTGACAAGGATAAGCCGTTGGCTGAATTTCTGGATCCATTCAAGGTTTCACATCTGCTCAGTAAGGTGGTTCCTTCAGTAAAAACAGGCCCGCCCAAGAAGCTCACAATATTTTTCTGCTCCTGGGTGGTGATCTCAAGGAACAATCTTCCTTGTGGTTATTTGGTGCTTCTGGGCCTGGCTGGGACCCAGAAAGATGCAGGAAGCACAGGAGAAGGTATTGTGGAAAGGAGAAGACTCAACAGACTGGTGTTTTCCAAAGGTTTAGAGATGGATGAAGCTCAAATTTCAGGGAAGGTTCAAATAAACCTGTATTTATCCTCAAATAGATTTCTTGACCTTGCTAAACAACAGCATTTCTCAGGCACAAACCCAGACAGTTGTCAAATCTCATGATTTAAAAACTCTCTCAGTTTTTACTTTGCTAAAAAGAGTTTTGGGGAGAGAAACTTTGCCATCTTTTTAAGTTCCTCGTGCAAACAATAGTTTGGAAACATGGGTCTGACAGTCTTGAGTATCAGGCCAACTGTGCAACACGCTCAACATTTCTTAGTGATACAGTTTTAGAACCAACTGATTTTTGTAGGCTTTGGTGGCTCAACTCAACCCTTAGGTCTTTAGAGATTGTCATCTCGTTGACTCTTGGTACAGTTTTCAGGTGGACCAGGTATTGTTTTACTAGGTTAACTTAGAAACCAGAAAGAAACATTCCCAAACACTGGTGTTTGGATCTGTGACAGGGTCTGAACACAGTCTTTTGGAGTATCTGAAATGTTTTTGTTCTTCATCCACAGCACTAGCAAGGCGCTGCTTTAAAATCTTAATGCCTGTGCATTCCCTGGATCCCTGTTTTCAGAGATGCTTTACATTGCTGAAACAATATTCACAGTATGTCTAGCTAATTTTAAATTATTGACTTTATAATTGGTGAATCTGTGAACGAAAGCCTTAGTGCTGTTCAGTGAAGGCCTAAACTCCAAACCAAAACAAATGCAGTTATTGATTTTAATTAACTGAGCCTGAAGTGATAGTAGCACAAAGTAAGAATTGCTGAAGTGCCTTGTTGGCCTTGAGTTTCCCAAGGCTGCCTTGTGTTTGTCCTTCTCTTCTGCGGTAATCCACAAAGATCCCTGTCCTCTGGAATGTCAGCTCTTAGCACAGATGTCAAAATCAGGAGTAAGATGACAGAAATTACTTCTTCCCAGCCCATCCTTCTCTCCTGAGAGGGTGCTGCTTGCAGCCAGCTCTGTCTGGTGCAGGTTACCTGGATCAGGACTGTGAAGGCAGCACAGGCTTTGGTCTTGCCTCCTGCATGTCCTTGGCTTGTTCACACAGCTCGTGTAAGTGTTTGGAAGATGTGGTGGCTGGGGTTGAGGGTGGCAGGAGGAACAAAGCAATGAGACTGTAGCAACTCCTTATTAAGCTTAAATCACTGGGTTTGTAGTTCTGCTTCGAGAGTAGGGCCAGCCAGGCTAAGGCAGGGAGCTGCTAGCGCTGCTGCACTTCCTGCCTCATTTTTCAATTGCTTTTTCCCTCCCTTGTATGGAATTCATTTTGTTATTTTGACTTTTCTCTGGCTAGAGTGTTTTATGTAGTACTTTGGATGTTACTGAGTCATTGATAAGTACTAACAAACCATCTGCTTATCTCAATTTGAGCCAGAGGATAGGCTGCAAAGCATGGCTGGGTTGGGTTTTTTCCCCTTGTTTCATTCTTTTTTTCTCCTTTTAATATGTCAGAGAAAACTGCAGCAGAGGGCACTGTGTGGTTATGTTTCAGGGGAACACTTATTGAATTGCACTGGGTGGCTGTGAGCAACCTCCTCCTGAATGCCTGTACAACTAAATAACAGAATATTAAAAGCACTTCCTCTGAACATGAGGGTTTTAGGGTTTAGAAAGCAGGCTTTTTTATATTGTAAGGACTTGGCTGTTTTAATTTTTAGAGTACCTGGGAAGTGCTGGCATCAGGATCTTTTTCTATTCTGTGCAGGATTTGAAAGACAGCCTCATTAAAGGAGCAGCACAGAACACAGATGACATCGAGTAGGCAGGCTACCTATAATAATGTCATGTTTTGTCATTTATAATAGATAGTTCTTCCAAACCTTTGGGATTCCCACAGCACTTGGCAAATTAAATATTTGAACGTTGTTAAAGGGAAGCCTGTTCAAAGAGACCGGGCAGCTGTGAAGTGGGACACCGATGCCTCTGCAGGAGGAGGTGGAGTGCTAAAATTCCATTTAAGGGAAGTCCCCATTCACACAAAGAATGTCATGGGACATTTTTAAGTGTCTTTTCAATAAATATAGCCTTGTTTGAGTCATGATTGGCGAGAACTGGGTACGGTAAATAACATGCAGTGTTTTCAGAGCACTGCCGCAGGGCTCATCACACAGCAAGCTGTGTGCAACCCCCCTTACCTTCAGCTGACAGTAGGGAGGTGGATCTGACATGTCTGGAAATTAAATCCATGCTTTAAAGAGTCTGTGTTTGTTCAGACTGGAGCCTGGCAGTGCAAAACCATCTCCCCATGCCAGCCTTTGCTGTCAAGATAATGTTGAAGATAATGTTAAGTTAATTATTTCTGGATCCTTAGGTCAGTGGTGAAGGTTTCTGTGGCAGATAGGGACACTGCTGGGATAAATACTGTACATCCCTGAGCTCCCTCTGCAGCAGGGCTTTGGTGCCACAGAATGTGCCAATCCACAGTGAAGCATAAACTCACAAAAGAAGCTCATGATTGCTCTTGTGCTTGAAGATAAGCATGTGCTTAGAAACATAGTAATAAGTTGTATTCATTTAATTTGTGAAGCTGGGTTTCTGGATGAGGGAAAGATCCCAAGGAGAAGGATGGACTGCTCTGACACCATCCTATCAAGGGACTGCCACTGTGGCAGGACATGCTAAGGGTGGGGAGGAGATGGAGCCCTAGAGAATGCAGCTTGATCCCATGGGAGCAGGAAGTGCAGTCTGTCTTGTTTTGGGTCAAGATCAGAATGTCTTATTTCAGCATAAGTTTAGGACTTTCCTATGGGTTATTAAAGAAAGTGGGAAGTAAAGAAGCAGCTATAAAAATGAACAGCATTAAAATCTCCAAAAATTAGAAGAGGAATAAAAGGAATGAGCAGAAACCCTTCCAGTCTCTCCATCACATGAATGATGTTCTTATCCTAGTAATGGTGACAGGGGGTGATCAGGTGGCATTATTTAGCTGAATGGCCTGCGTCTCCATGTGTGCTCAGATAAAGTTCAAAATGACCTTTAAAAAAATCCATTTTTAAAGATTCTTTTTACTGCAGAAAGGTCCAACTTTAGTAGCTTAAATTTAATTTTGTTCTAGAGGGAATCGGCTGTGGGGAGGGAAGGCAGCACCAGAGATACTCACAGTAAACTAATAGCAGGTAAAATGTCATTTTAAAAGAGTGAGTGGAAAGCACTTGCCATTGCAAAGAGGAAATTAATGAATTCTTTTCCCCTAATTCCTTTCCTCAGGTTTGATTTCTGATGTCTTTCCTGACTGCCACTGCCTCTGCTTATGTTAACACAAACTGATTAGCTGGCTCATTGGTTAGACTGAACCCAGGGTCACAACACAGGGCCTCCGCAGTGGCCAGCTGCACACACAGGCACAGGCATGGGGACACAAGTGTCTCCAGCTCTAGGAACACACAGCTCACAGGACAACCCCCACTGCTCCTTGGGAAGCACAGACTGTGCTTTTTCCCCTGTAAATCTCCAGCAACAGAAGGATAAATTGAGTGCAAGCAGTTTCACAGCTGTACCCTGTAAGGAACAGCAGTGACATGTTGTACATGGCCAGGGACTTCATCACTTCTTAAGAAGCAGTTGCACTCCTTAGTTGCCACACTACAGAAATCTGTCTTCAGGTTAGTAGTGATGCCAGGCCAAGGAGAGATTGCTGGGAATCTCCTGTCAGGACTGACTGGATGAGACTTTCTGGCACTGGCCTGTTATACAGAAGTAGAGCCACCTGTATGATCCTGAGGTGACCTTTGCTTTAATGGAAATTTGGTTTTGAGCTCCTTTTAGTGTTTACTGTTCTTACATAGAAAATAGAAGTTGTGCCAATTTTCCCTGTGAGAATGTCAAAATGCACCATTGCAGCAGCTGGTAAGCAAGGAAGGGAGTGGACGAATGTGTTTTACAATCAACAGGAAAAAAAAGTGCCATCTCAGTCATTGGAATGAAAAATAAAATCTTCTACACTAATCATTTCTGTCCATAGGAAAACATCCTTTCTTCATCTCATACTTCCTCTTGCTGCATGGAAGGTCCTGGCTGGATGCTGGGGACAGCTCAACACCTTCATTCTCTGAGTTTGAGGTCCACAACACGTGGACTTCCTATCTGAGAATTTCTAATGTCAAACGAAGAACTGCTGCAGAGGTTCCCAGGACACTTATCTTCTCACACTTAGAGTGTCCAGCTGCCTCTTGAAATTTAGCTGTGCTGATAACATTGGTTTGGGTTGTCCTTTGGCTAAACTGCTGACAAGCTAATTCACACCACTTCATCCTCCCTGGAGATCCTTGCCCTCTCCTTGGGCTTGTTTGGAAGCACAAAAGAGCTTGGGCTGGGGATGGACAGTCCAGAGCTGCTGTGTACATGCACTGGCCAATATGGGAGGGTCATGCAGGGCTGGCTGGGTCTGTTGCTGCCCTGGGATGGAGGGATAAGCAGCTCCTTGTGCACTGGGGGCTCCGTGGTGCATTGGCTGAACTTTTGCACATAGCTCCTCTGTGCCTGGATCTCGCTGCAGGGCAATGTCTGCCTTGTGTTGGCAAGGCCTGGCCCCTGCTCCCACCCTGTGTGTCCCACAGATAATGTCCAACAGGAGATCCAATCGGAAGCTTGACTGGCTAACCAGAAACAGCAGCTGGAAGCTGAAGTTGGTGTGCCTGCTGTGGGTAAAATAGAAAACTCTACCTGCAAATCCATCTATTGGAAATTACTGTGTCTTGATTCTTTATTGCTAAGGAATAGCCTATCTGCTTCCAGGCCTCTGGTGCAATGACTCACTCACAGGAGCTCAGTAACTTTTTGTTTTTTCTCTTCCTGCCTCCAAACACAGTAGATCTCCCTCCAACTGCAGTTTGTGTTGGAGCTAATTCTCTGCTGAGCAGTTATTATGGAAAACAAGAAATTCAGATATAATCCCATTGGCCTTCCCTGCAGGAAGAGCTTGGACCTCGATGTACTACCTTCCTGGGAACATCTCCCAGCTCAACTTTTTTTTGGTATTATGTAGTTGAGAGCCTGGGCTGTCTGGATGACCCCAGGCAGATAGTCAAAGATGACTTTAAAGGCTGGATAATGTATTTCACAACAGCATAATCCTGCAGTAGCCTGAGGGTTTAGAGTTGTTTTGTACTGTTTTTGATGTAGGGCTTATTTTAAGTTTTATGAAGAGATGTTGCTTTCTTAACTAACACCGCAGTAGCTCAGGAGCTGTTCTGCAGAGGACCTACTTGCTTTAGGCTCTCTGCATGAAACCCAGTACTTTTGGGGGGGCTGTGTTCAGACAGGTGCATGGCATGCACTGACACTGCCCCATGGAAAAAGATCTTTATCTTCCAATGTCAGATTTATGTATCTGTGCAAACACATGCTCGTACATGCAGAGAGGGAACTGCATATCCTCAGAGGCGTGTGTCTGTACAGAGATGTGCAGAACACAGTCATACATGCACTTCAGCTGAGGCCTCTTTATAATATTTGTTCATGTAGTAGCTGTGCATGTGTTATTGTCTGCATCCTGACTCTCCTCAGGTCCCTCACAAGTGCTGGTTTCACCTTAGCCCCAGAATATATGAACTAGTGATGAAATCTAGAGGAAAAAATATGGGGTCGTAATGTGAGAGAATATTGTAGGAGTCCATTTTGAGCTATTTTCCTCACTCTTTTCCCCCAACCCCGTCTAGTCTAGTCATAAAAGGTGCTCCTGCTGTTTTTCTTCTCTAACATCTTTCCTTGCAAACTTTAATAAGTAATCAGGTGTGATCAATTCCGGCTACTACTCTCCTGCTCCTCCGCTTGCTCTTCTAGTGCAGAGCGATTGTGTAAAAGAGACCTCCTGGGGATCCTGCATTGATTTATTCTCAGCTGATCTGAAACTTCAGCCATTTTCCTCCAACACTGTCCCTGGCAGAGCCTGTTCTGGGAAAAGAAGGATGCTCTGAATGCAGCCTCTGGTGTGTGATGTGGATCTGAAGCCTCAGACAGCCTCTCTGGTGCCATGAGTGCAGCAGGGCAGATGTGGCTCAGCTTCAGGCAGGAAGGTGAGAGTGAGGCTCAAAGGGGGCATTTAAGTGTTCTCTTTTTTGCATTTATTTGGAGGCCACCAGTAAAAAGGCACAGTTTGTTTTCCTGACATCAGGGCTCACAAGGGAAGTGGTATGAAATGAGGGAGTTAGGAAGGTGAGGCTCTCTTCACTCACCTTCAGCACAGGAGTTTCACCAGTACGAGAGACAGAGCACAAGGGGTGTCAAATAACCATCTAACCCAGACCCCTGTTTTGGCCTGTAATGGGGGATGGTGGTGGAGTCTGGAAAAAGAAAAATAAGAAAGACGCCAAATGGATGGAGTGGGCACTTCCGCAGCTCCTCCCCAGCAGCTGGCAAGAGACAGTCTTGGAACCCAGCATATGTTCTACCGAAGGAATTTTGCAAACAAGCTGGGTTTGCTGCCCCGGGGTGAAGCTGGAACTCAACAAAGAGGTCTCAGGGCAGAAGCACACACAGCCCTGGAGGGGCCAGAGCAGCAGTTCAGACTTTGATCCTGCTGGAGCTCCAAGCACAGATGCAAAATAGTCTGCAGTGAAGTCTGCCAGTGACTCAGACAAAATTCGCCCAGCTGCACCATCCTCACTCTTTCCACATTTAGAGAAATGAAACTCAGTGGCTGATCATCTGTGCTCATGGTGCCAGTGTTGACCTCCTTTCTAGCTGAGAAAGATGAAAGAAGGGAGGGTTTGGGTGCAATCAAAAAGCACCAGAACTCTGGCAACTCTGACAACAGTGACAATGCTCCCCCTGCCAAATCAAAGGGGTTTGGGTTAAAGCCTTGACGTCGGGGCTCTGTAAGATACACAGGATCACAAGATATGTAAGGTTAACAGAAAGTTAAAGCCCCGAGTATCAGAATGCCTGTGTTTTCAGCACATCTGTGTTTTCAGTTTGGATTAAGTGCTAGAGCACCCTTTGATACGGGACTCACCTCACAGCCTGCCTGTAGCTGTAACCAACAGAGGCTGCTTCTTTTTGCTCCCTCTTCCCTTTTGTGCACAGCCCATTGCATCACTGCAGCAGGATGAGGTTAGGGAAACCCTTTGACCCTGGTGTGCACCCTTGGTGCATCTGGGAGAATAAAATCTGCTTCTCCCCTCAAGCAATTATAAGTGATAACTGTTTTGCTATTCAAGGACCGTGATTTCAACACTCGAGGGGTTAATGCACCGGGGAGGCAGCTGAGGCTTTCATGCCGGTGCTCTATCAAACAGCACAGTTTCCAGGAAGATGAATATCCGTAACCAAGTAGCACAGCAGAGCCCAAAGCCTGTTCAAAAGAATTCTTTTTGATGATCTGGTTTTATTACTTTCAATGAACTGGAGTCTCCAAGGTACCAGTGAATAAGGGATGCTGTAAAGCCGCATCTTGTATACATGTTTCAAGCTGCGTCTGCTGGCGATGAAAAGGATGAAAGAGAAACTGCTTAGCAATGACCCAAGGGCCCAAACCCAGCTCAAGCTTCCATGGGGCATTTGCTGAGACAAAAAGAAGATCTTAACCATTTGCACTGGGACATGACAACTGGGACACAGCCTACATCATTTGCTTGCCCCACTGGGAAAACGAATCCATTTCCAGGACAGAGCATGTGGCATGTGTTGTGTTTCATAAAAGCTCTTTGCCAGCTGGAAATGAAAAATATGAAATGTCAAATCAGGAACAGGTAGATGTGAGTTATGGGGCTCTGTGCTATCTAGAAAATCTGGGGGATTTATTGTGAGACACTGCAGTGGTCAGAAACCCTCTAGGGAAATGCAGTGCTTAACTTCACCGGTCTTGTTTTGTCTGCACAGAATATGTGGATTTGAGAATAAAACACTGCTTGGACCAGAAGTACATGGACCCATCTGGGAACGTGGTTCAACATAACCCCCACCAGACATGTGAAGGGAGGCAAAAGTGAGTGAAACTTGATCGAAATCAGCAGAAGGAGCATCCAGCCATGGTTTCTTCTCTGAGCACCATCTTGCAATTTCTGTAACAAGACCAGGGAGAAGTTTCATAGCTGTAGGCTGGAGCTCAACTTCTAAATGGACAAACACTTAACTTTACAGAAACCTAGAGCGTTTGCAAGTCCTCTTATCAGAAAAGGAGGTCAGCTAGTGCCCATTCTTCCTAAGCTCTGCATACACATTATAACAATATTAGCCCGTGCACTGCCTCTCAGTGCTTTCGCTTTGGAATTCAAATCATGTGTGTGTTTTATAAAAGGCTCTCTAGTGTGAGCCTCAGAAATACATATGCACACTCCAACTGTGTGGGTTTTCTCTTTCCTGCCTAGTGCACAAATTACTCATTGTAACATGATAAATGAATGGGGCTGTGTAGCCCTCTTTATAGTTTACAGTTTTTATAGCACTTTGCCACCATATGTTATAAATTCATGAAGCAGTTGTAGTGTGTAACAGGTTTTTCTGTTTGATTATTTAGTTATTTGCTAATTCTTACAGCTGTATATCGATGTATGGATGTGTGTAATATACATAGATATTTGTCTGGTGGACTGAAGCTTACAAGAAAGGATCAGCTGCATCTGGAGAGCACTTGAGGAGCAGAAAACAAGAAGGATAAAAGTATTGCCTCGATATGTGGTGAGAAGTGAGGAGATTGAATAGACAGTCACTTCACAGGGAAAATTCACATTTCATGGTCTGCAACATTTTGGGGCAATTTCTGCTAAAGTCAGCTATATTGTACAGTCAAGGAAATACAGAATATAAAATAGCATTGTGAAAAGCCAGGGGAATCTTCATGTGATCTGCAGCTTGCAGACAGAGAAAAGAAGTGGTGAGCCAATGAATGAGGAAAAACAGAGCTTTGAATAAGCTTCAGGGATTTCTGACAGGCGTTGTTACAGGATCCTATAGGAGTGGAAGTTGGGGGAAGGAGCTAAAAGAGGTGTCTGATGGGGAGAGCATCTGGATTCCCATGTACAGACGTGAACTCTTCTTTTGCTTCAAGCTGCAGTACAATAATTGTCTGTAAACCCCCCATATAACTAGGTGAACTTCTGTGTGGTGCAATCACAGGAGGAACAAACCCAGCTGGGAGGGGTTACGTTGGGAAGGGACTATTTGTGAACTGGGCTTTATTCTTGCCAATTATTCTGTTCCTCTTCCTTGTCTCATGTGACTTCCCAGCAAGTACTGTTTGGTTAGGCCTATCTGTTTGATTCATCAGTTGTGAATAGGGAATTATATTCATCGAGTACCCAGACAGGTTGATTAAATTTCCCCATGTTTCCTGGTGGGAAATCAAGCTGGTATTTTAGTGGAAATCCCCAGACATTAAGACGACTTGCAGTCAAGGCCTGATGGAAAGAGTACATGTAACTGCCTCTACATCTCTATCTGTGTGAGAATGCATTGTTTACACATGCATAAATACATGCACAGGTGTATATTTGTGTGATCATTGTATTTCCTCTGTGCCTGGCCAGTTTCAGTATCTTTCTTAGCAATTCCATTAGCATTCCCATGTGTCTCACTCTTTAATGGAGTTGGACAAGATGTGTTTGTGCTTTATTTAAGAAACACTGTAAAAACAAAGGGATCTTAATCATCACTAATGATGGTAGCTGCAAATTAAATATCTGAGCTCTTGGAAGCTCATTCATCATAAATATCCAAAATGTCTCTAGGAGGGGAATGTAAGGAATCATTGCTAGTTCTACTGGAGGGAGACTATTAAGAGGACATATACAGTGTAAATAAACCAAAATGAAACCTATAATGACAGATCTGGTACTTTTAGTAAAAATAGTTCCTCATTTTTGGATGTTTTATTTTACTTGTATATCGTTCCCATTTAGAAAACAGCTTTAAGACAGGACCCACGCTATAAAGTCATAACTTCCACACTTAGGAATGCAGGAGGGAATCAGGGAGACTATACAGGAAGGGATCAAACAGGATGGAGGATAGAGGTTGTCACAAAATAACAGCAATGATTTGCAATATCCTTTCTTTGGCCTCACCAGATGAACCATGGGACCTTTTTGTCTGGTAGAAATTACGATGTAGATGATGATTCAGAGAAAGAAGACTAGCTTAATTAGTAGTTCCATTAAGCCAATTTTCTAATAGCTCAAAGTGAAGGAAAATTCTTTCTTTGCTCTCCTAGAAGGGTAAATTATGATGAGTATTTTCCCATCGGGATGTTTTATTTGCTTACTGTTGTTACATTTGTGTGTATATTCTGGAATAAGGCTAAACCTAAACTCTGGATCCAATACTACTGAATTTTGCCAGATGGAAGATTTATACACTGTCTTGTATATAAATCTGTACACTGTCTTGGAGGACAAGCTTGGCTTCCCCATTGTGCTGACAGGCTGAAGAGATCTCTCTGTAGATCTAATACAAACTGTGCTTCATCAGAATTGTGTGATTTCCAGCCCTTGATATTAAATCAGACTTGCCAGGAACTCAGCCCCTCCTGGACATCAGACAACTTCATGAGGCTCCTGAGCAAGGCTTTGAGGGCTTGCTTCACCTTCTGCTTTTGAAATGGAGAAATGCAGAATTTCTTATTTGCCTGCATGAGGATTTAATTGAGAAGAATGTTCCCAGTAAGCTGCAGACATACAAACTGTGGATATTAACTTCATCGGGATGATGCAAGTGTGTATAAACTACACCCAGCACACAGCTAAACTTTTATCTTCAAAGGGGCTGAGGTTTACATGATGTTCCGTAGCATGGTGTTAGGAAATGGACAGCAACAGTTGGGAATTTTTAAAAAGAAGCATGCAGGACTGCTCTAGCCATCTGGAGAAGAAACCTTGATGTTATGCAAATGCTTTGCAGGGTTTTTTTAGGGTTTTTTGGTAGACAGTTGGGGAAGCTATGGAAGAACTCTGGCTCCTAAAGTTAACATAGCAGCTCATTGGCTTGCACTCTACCCAAAATGAAAGCAAATCACTTGTTTGCTCTACAGAGGGTCACCATCTCCCAGATATTTTTATTCAGAGATGTTATCCACCAGCAGTGCTACAGCACCCAGTCTGTACCAGAGGAAGCTGGCGTTGAGCTGCAGGGTGAGTGTGTGCATGGGAGTGCAGCTGAGTGCTGGAAGAGGGCAGAGAGGAGGGAACTCACTCTTAAAGAATCTTAGCGAAAAAGGAGATTAAAAAAAAGAGAAAAAATTACTTTCTCCATCCTTTCTCCATGAATCAATTGAGAAAGATTAAACTATTCATTGAATCACTGCCAGTCCAATGAAGCATTTACCAGCACAGCCCCAAAGACATCCTCATAAGAACAGTGGAGATTCGTCAGCTCAGATAGGACTTGAAAGGTCCAGGGCTATGCTGAAAAGTGGTCTTGAAGGCAAGATCCAAGTTGTGCTTTTGCCCAAGGAGTGCTGGTGTGCACACCTTGTCCTTCATCACTGGTTAAATGAGTGTTTGCAGAGCTGCAGGATTTCACAACTGCCTTCTGCCTGGGGTGTAATCTGATGGGGAGACCTGGGGGGCCACAGTTGTTCTGTGATGGGTGAGGTAATGGCTGTGATGTTGGTCTGCTCTGTGGTGTTCAGCACAGGCTGATCTGGAACCAGCCCCACTGGTGGTTGTGTTTGGTCTCTGGGCTGTGCTAAGGAATTTAGCAAGACAGAATCTGTTTATGCAGGTATCTCTCAGCTTGTTTACACCCAGGCTTCGTGGGGCTATGTCACCAGCCTGCTTGGCTCTGTCTTCCTTATTCACTGAAGGAAAGCAGGACTTTGCCCTCACCCATCTGCTCCAAAAGTATTCACACTCTCTCTCTCTAGAAAGACTTTCTTCTAAAGACATAATGTGGCACTGCTCCTTCTCATTATTTTGTTCCCCATTTTGCTTCAGTCAGATCTGGATTTCAAGACAAAATCTTGGAAGTGAGAACAAAATAGAAATGGACATTACTTGTGAGCAGCTTTTAGATCTACAGGCACCAATGGTAATTAATCTAGCCTAAGGTCCTGTTTGAGCCATAGAATTTCATTCAGTAATTCCTAAAGAATTCCTTTGATTGCTTTGATGTTATTTGACTTCCCCTTCGGCAAGTCATGGTCTCCTGTAAGGTTCAATCTCACAATTACCTGAACTCCCACTGTTAAGTACGGAATAGTCCTGACTCCCATGGAGTCTGTTGAAATCAGCTCTGGGCAAGATCAAGCCACGAGTCTATTCTGCCTCCTCCCCTCCTCCTCCCCTGCACATCCAGTTTTGTTGCTTGTTACGTTGTCAAGTCCTGCCTTTGGGAGTCCCTGGGTCCTGCATTTGTTCTGCTGTCTCCCCATTTCCAGCCCCTCAGAGGTGAGCCTGCGTTAACTGGCAGGTCCTGTACCACAAAATGTCTTATGCTGAGGACATCCAATGCCATCATCAGGTAAGATGAAGCTGACATTGGTAGTACATGCAAATTCAGCCAGAGACCCACATCCCAAAGTGCCATGTAAATCCACCTTGACACCTGCAGGCACATGCCCTTGGTTCAGGGTTTTAGCAGTGTCAGAGAAGGTGCCTGCCAGACATTGACTTCTGGATCTGATTTACAAGGAAAATTTGCACCGCAGTGGCATAACCTTTTCACTGCCTTTGCTCTGAGCAGAAAAATGAATTGTTTCAGACAACTCAGGACATGTTTCTAGGACCACAAGTGATAAACTGAGACACGAGTGGTCATCAGCAGAACCACAGTCTCTGCCTGTGCAGCTGCTCTTAAACCCTCCCCAGCGGCAAGAGAAAATGGTGTTGCTTCAGCTCTCAGGTTTGTCAACAGAGTGGATCAGGTTGGGCCAGAAGAGTGATGTGGGACTTAGGAAATCCCATCAAGGCTGCTGAGGTGATCCTGTGTGTGGCTATGGGCATTTGCAGCTCGATAGCCAAACTGCTGCAAAGCATGTGGATTTTGAGTCTGGTAGGACACAGCCATGGGGGAGGTTTGTTGTGCTCTTCCCATCCTCTGCAGACAGACATGGTCAGGGTTTGGCCACGTCTATCCCTGGGTCCAGGAGTCCATGGAAAGTTTCTTGAGCTTCTTTCCTCCTCCTCTGTGCCAGGGTAGAGCAGCTCCTATCCTAATAAAGATTAGGAAGGCAAACAGCCTCATGCTGTACCAGACAGCATCAGTGGGCTCAGACCTTCTTCCTGCCCCTGGAGAGATCTGTGCTATTTATCTTGTTCTGAATCTCTGTCTTAATATCTGCAGCTTCTTGTTTCAAATGATTAGTGATCTGATGACTGGCATTAGCAGTGATTAACAGAAACTCTGCAGAGAAGATGCACTGCCTGTGTATACACCATCTGAACTGGGGCTGTCAGTAAGTAGACTCAAGAGAGATTTATTCTGCATCACTCCCAACCCTAGAAGAATGATGCTAAATTCTATCCCTGCTTTATGAAGCCTCTTATGGCACCCCACTGCTAGATTCAACAAACCATTTTGCATACATTTACTGTCTTCCTCGCCCATAAAAGCTGGCTTTCCTTTATTAACTACAGTTTACTGCCACTCTCAGCAGAAGCAAATAATGGAAATGAAACTGTACTCATTCTGAAGACCCCAGTACGCTTCCAGATGTTGTTCACATCGACAGTGTCTTGTCAAACTGTAATTGTATGTATTGTGATTATAAAATGGTTAATAAACACGTGTCTGACAGATATTATCGCTTCCTCCACCCTATATTACCACAGCAGTGCATGAATGCTTCGGAGGCTCCTATTGTTTCTATATCCCTGACTCATCTAAAGCCTCAGTGCCAGTAAGTGCTGAGCACCCCACAGTGGTCCTGTCCTCCCTGCAGGAGCTAAGAATGCCTGGAGGAAAAACTGGGAACAGTTCTTAGGAGTCTGGTTAGAGCAGAGGAGGAGTGAGCATCAGAGCAGGCTTGTCATGCCTATGCCATGACCATCGCTGTGCCTGTTCATGTTACTCTCTTCACCTTGTGCTGGAGCAGCCTGGGCTGTAATGAACATCCTTTGAGTTAAAGTGGTCACACTAGAGGTATTTGCAGGTTTTACCTATCCATAGATCCAAACATTAATTCAGATCATAGTAATGTGCTCAACGTCGTGGGTACCTGACTGTAGAAAGAACGTCAGGAAGATGATTTGCTTAATGCTTTGGAGGCCACTTGACCTCATACATTCCCTTCCTATTATTTGGGGGTGGTGGATCAGGGCTACAAACATTTGTGACTGCATCTCTCCATAGCAGCCAGAAATTACTTTGGATGGCTGATAGTCAGTATGCAATTTGGAAGACTTGAAAGTGGCACCTCACCCCCAACCTGCTGAAAGAGACCTCATGAAAAATCAGGTCTGGAAGGTAGAACAGAGCCAGCCAACCCAGAGTTTCACAAGCTAAAATGGCCTCACTGAGCTCTTCCATCGCAGAGCAGACTGAGGACTCAGTTCAGTCCCCTGTGCTGAGTAAAACAACAATATTCATTTCCACCTGATACTGTGATGGGCCAGGGGAGGTGCCTTTCAGTGCTCTCATACCCCCAAAGAACTACTAAAGAGTTGTCTGTTTCCTCAAGCAGCCTTCTAAGCTTGATGAAGTTTGCTGGTTGCTCTTTTTCCAAACAGCCTTGAGGGCACAAATGTGGGTCATGTCTGTCCCTTTGGTTGGAAGTGTGTAGTGCTCTGCTTGAAAGCACAGCACACAGTTGTTGGCAGCACTCTGAGCAAATCCAGCTGCACTGTTTAGCAGTTTAATTATAATCTCAGTGCCTATGGCACCTTCCATCCAAGAATCACAGAGCACTTTACAAGCGTTAATTCATTTTCGAAGGTAATCTGGTGAAGTAGTTAAGAATCCTGTCCATTTTCTAAATACATGTAGGGAGAGGGGGGTGGAAAAGGACATGAAGACTCAGGAGTAGAAAAGGTACAAGTTTCATTCATTCACATGATCGTTTATGACTCCAAATGTCAAGGTGTAATTTTTAAACTCAGTTGCACACCCCAGCGCAGGTGTAGGCTTGATAGGGATCCCCACCTCACTCTGCTCCACCACTGCAATTTTTGGCCAAGTTGAGGATCCAGTTGTGTGAGCATTTTCACACATGAAACTGCACTATTGGAAAAGTCATGATGCAGCCAGCCTGTCACAGCTATCAAAAGCTGTCAGCAGAGCTGGGAGCAGAATCTGTGTATCTCACCTCTTACCAGCCTGTCTTTGCACCTCTCCTCCCTGCTCCGAGTGAAGGCTCCTCAGGGGAGTCCTGCCGTGGTGTTGCGTGACTTGTCTTGGTGCCAGTGGCTCTAATGCATATTTGAAACTAGTTTGGCACCTCAGAGGAGAAAATCAAAGCAGATCTTTGCACTGCACCTACTGTACCATGTGTGTGGTCACTCTGATGATGAGTTCTGACAGCATAATCTTATTAAAGTTCATTCCTGACAAACGATATAGATATGGATATAGGGGAAAATCACATAGTGTTAGCAGTGACAAGGTAACCTTTATCACGGTACAGTCCTATTAATTGCTGCAAAACTCCTGCTTCAGAGAGCTTCATTGGACTCACAGTTGGCTCTGCCTCCACTTGCTTTTGTTCCAGTTTAACTTCAACGTTATAATTAATTTGGTCGCCTTGCCTTCCCTTGAGGCCATTGCCTCTGTCAGTCCACAAAGCACCTCTCAGCAATATTTTAGGAGAAGCTCACAGGCTTGATAAACCTATCTAGCTCTGGATTCCAAAATCTGGACCTGTTTCCTCTCCTTCTGTGCTCTTGGCCTCAAGAAACAAAATGGGGTTTATGATTTAGTGTCTGATTTCTGTGCTGAGGCAAGAATGATGCAATCACTACCATTTGTTTTTGTGGTAGCATCGTTTGTACAAATGCATCCCTGATGATTCATAGTCAATTGCTGTTGGTAGGTACCAGGATGTATGCACTGAATGGGTTTTTAGTAATGTATTCACTAGAAATTAAGCTGAAACTTAGCAGCTCATTTTCCAGATGCCACTGATGCAACTGTCAGACAGGAACAACTCCCAGTGCCTGCTTGCCTGAGCCAGAATTGAACTGGAGATTTGCAAGTAAAAAGCTTTGGCTTACAATTTCGATCACCAGTAGAAATTTTTTTGGCATTCAGCTTTACCAAAAGTGCTGAAAATCGACTGTCCCTAAATCACGTCACCTTAACTTTTCTCAGATCAGACACCCATAAGCAGAGCCACTGGAAACCACCAGCATGTTGGGGAAATATTTATTTTTCTTTCTAGCTGTCAAATACTTGTGGATGCCATGGCTCCTACTTCCATGAATACAGTGAAGGTGGCTGGTCCTAACTGAGAGCCTGTCCTCCTAAACACTTTACAGGCATTCTTTGGGAAAAAGTCCCTGCCCTGAACAGCTCAAAGCCCAGAGCACACTTACACAGCCTCAGGGTTAGAGGGGAAAACACAGAGAGAGAAAAGGTAAAGACTTCTAAACCAGCCATCTGCATTTAGGAGCCAGTGCCCAAACTGAGGAGTGTGTCCCACTGAGAGTCAGTGACATTCGAGCTGTCCTGATGGTTTGATGAATTTGCTTGAGGTAGCCCAGGGCATATGGAGCAGAGGTAGGAGCTGTGTCCAGAATTCAGAAGTCCTTCTGGCCAAAACTTAACCACACTCTTCCTGCTCCACGGCATCCCTATCCACACAAGCTCACAATGGAGAGGACTTGGTAAAAGTGCTCAGGGAACATATCTCCTTTTTTCCTTTCTCATTTTTTTTCCTGTCTGCAGAGAAGATAATATTAATTACTCTATATTCTGGAAAGCAATAAATAAATAAATAGATGGAAATCCGGAGGAAAAAAATCTGTAAATTGGAAAGTGATGATTTACGAGATACCACCTGAGGAAAATTCTCCATCTCTTTTATGCTTGGCTATTTCAGTGCTGCATTCTCAGGCTGAGAAAATGAATCCTAATATGCAGATGAGGCTGTGATAATGATTTTGTGCTGCCTGGATTACAGAATCATATTTTTGATGCAGATGTATTTAAGACATCTTAGCAGGGCTCTGAGTTCCCTGCATAATTTGATGAGCAATAAGTAAGACACAGGTATGCCATGCAAGCAGCAAAATGTTAAAAGGTTATAGAACTGTATTACATCCAGTCATGTGAGAGAGCAAATTAACAGTGCTGTTCTTCCAGAGAGACATGGGCTGTAGAGGGAAGATCATCAAGTTGATCTCACTGGGAGAGTTTAAAAAAAAAGGAAAAAGGATAAAAAAGACTCTTGCTTCTTTTATGGACTTGCCAGCTCTGGCTGGTGGGCTGCGGGGACTCAGCTGTTCTTCCAGCTGAGTTCGAGTTTACTTTCAATTTTTTATACATATATATATTTATTTAAATAACATGAGAAAAATATATTTCTTCATGCAGTGGCATTTCCTGTGATACTCTAAGATATCAGTAAAAGAGTCTTGGCACCAAAATCAGTCACTTTGGAATATTCCCCCATTAGTTTGCTCTGTCAGTAAAATGGGAAGCAGGACTCTCCAGCATACAATTCCTACTGACATTCAATCAAAACATCTGACCTAACATTTTAGTACTGACACCCAAATTACAGGGCATTTTCTGAATAGCTAACCATTCCTTCTTTTTTTTCCTTTTTCTCCCCTTCCCTACCTCTTTCCCTCTCTCCTCCCTGTCCCCTTTCTTCCTTTAATGCGATGTGTGATTGTTCCTTGTCAGGCTGGAGCACGTTCCCATCCCGCTAAGTGTCAGCGTGTTGCTATCGGCTCGCAGCAAATTGTGCTTTCCCTGGGCTCTGCCTGATGGGATGAATGGCAGCCTGGAGATAGTCCTGTCCTTCACAATGCAGAGAGGCCCAGAGTTCCCACAATTGCTTTTCCCTGCAAGCACATTATGGTTGCAGGTCAAGGGAGTCAGAGAGTTGCAGGGTAGAGAGAAGAGAATTAAAAACAGTGGTCTGGAAAACTTGGCAATATCCTGGTTGTAATCAGATGGAAGCAGAAAAGTGAGGGCATAACAAAAAAATCACCCAGAAAAAAACTCTTCCTTTCTCTCCAAAGCATTTGTGTCACCTGAACCTAATGGTTTTTTTTGCAAGGCTGAAGATGAAGTCTTTAAGATGAGGA
Organism: Acanthiza pusilla; assembly: GCA_036630365.1. Taxonomy (NCBI): domain Eukaryota; kingdom Metazoa; phylum Chordata; class Aves; order Passeriformes; family Acanthizidae; genus Acanthiza; species Acanthiza pusilla. Next base: position 10,556,371 of record JAXCHO010000001.1, read on the forward strand.
TGAAACCACAGCTTCATCTCCTGCCATCACGGGCAGAAAGGTGATGGTCAGTGGCAACTCTTGTACCCATATGGGCTTGTCACTGAAGAGAAACCCAAATCACACTAAAAATGGGACCTAGACCTGGATTTCAGGCAGCCTGCTATATTAAAGCATATTAAAGGTGGGTGGTAATTGCATTGCATTCTGCATTACACAGAGCTGTTGGTGAATTCTGAGCACAGAACCCAGTTTTCCTTCCAGGTATCTGTCTTGGCTGATGCACTGAGAGAGGGAGGCAAGTGGCATTTTGGATGGCTCTTCTATCACCTGCCCCACTGAATATGAAAAAGCCACGAGTCTCTGCTCCAGGAACTGCCTGAGCACCTGTCCCTCCCTCAGTGTTCCTGGGTCAGGATGGGGCAGAGCTGCACATCATTGCCCTGTTACATACAGGGGATATGTCAGGATTGTCTGTGTCCACTGACTGCTCCCAGCTGCTCCTTTGGTGCTCCAGGTGCCACTGGAGCCCTGGGCTCTGCCCCTGCCCCAGCCTTGTGTGGAGGAAATGGGGGCACTGCTGCAGCAGCAAAGAGCACAACCCGAGAGCATCACTGCCATCGCTCCAGGGAGTGTCTGGTCACTGTTAAACCCTGCCAAGGATGCTGCAGGGCTTTCCTGAACACCTCTGAAGCAATAAGCCCTTTTTTGCCCTCCTGCCACCTCAGACAGCAGCAGCAGCTGTTACCAAGCCAACAGTAACGCAAATGAAGCTCTTGTGCTGGGGCTGGAAGATGCTGCTAATGATATTCACTTGCTGAGGTTCAAAAATGCTGGCAGGGAGATCACAGAGCAGTCAGGAATCTGGACCTGGAACCACTGGATGTTTGTGCAGGGGTGAGTGTCCCCTGTCTATCCACAAATTCCTCGCCTGCATGCACTGGAGGTTTTATAAGGAGAGCCTAAAGATAAAAACAAAGTAAGAAACAAGAGATACTTTCCAGGGACCCCATCCAGCCCCATCTCTGCTGCCATGTGTGGGAGTTGCACCAGGCTCTAAGCAAACAGACGGTTCCTCCTCACTCCTTTAAAGATTTGAGCTGGTACCCAGCTCCTAACTTGCAGCAGGTCCCCATCATCACTGTGCTTCGTCTGCCTGCCAGAGTGATGGGCCAAACGCAGTTCCTGTGTGTTCTGAATGTTCCTGTACCACGAGCAATATTGTGACGCTGGGCCCAGAGTTATCCACATCTCCCAGAGCTTACATTCTGGCATGGAAATATGGTGGGATTTCAGCCCTGCTGGGTTCCAGGTTTGCTTCAGATAATCAGTCCTTGTTGTGCTGCTCCTCCTGGGAACCAAGTGTTGCCAAGACACAGGTTGTAGCCATCTGGAAAAAGAGGTTTTTGTATACTTCTGTTAAGGAGGGTGTTAAGAAGTTTTGTATTTTTACCAATTTTTGGTAACACATCCAGCCTTCTCAATGCATATGAGTGGCAATAAAAAGTGTGGCAATGAGTGCCACACTTTTCCAGTGTCAGTCATATTCCTGGCCTTACTTTTCCCTCATTTGACTTGTTTTGTCCTTCTAGGCTGTGGCATCTTTGGCGCACAGATGTCTCTGTACCAGACCTACCACTCTATAGACTAACATTAATTCTTTCAATTCCTTTCTTAGCCCAAGCAGTGATCTTCCACTCCCAAGCATTAAGGTAGCCTTTGTAATGCTACCTTAGCAAATATTTCTGCAGCAAATTTCTGTCTGCTAAAGGGATCTTCTGTCCAGGGCAGAAAGGCAGAGCTGGGAACTAATGGCCAGGAGCAGAAGCCAGATAAATTCAAAAGAGACATAAGGATTTAAGGTTTGTGTTTTAAGCAGTGAGACTGATTAAGCACTATTCCAAAGAAAGTGGTAGATTCCTTATATCCACCTGGCCCTAAAGCAAGCCTGGAAGCACTTTCTGGAAGATGTGTTTCAGCAGACACAGGTTGTTACACTCGCACAGGGACATTGGGTAAAATGTAATGGCCTGAAATAAACAGGAGGTCGTCCGAGCTGTGCTAATGGCCCTTTCTGGCCCTGAGCTCTATGACTCAATGAATAGCACGCACATAAAAATATACTCTCTAAAGCAAGCTACTTAAATACGTGCCTGACTCTAAGTGTGGAAGTATTCCAGCTCTCTTCTGGGGGACTTGCCTACTAAATCGAGACTCAGGTCCTGCAGGCTTGATCTGATACACCTTGAAGTCAGCAGGGATCTTATCCCTGACCACTTCAGGCTGCAGATCAGGCTGTCACAAAGACACAAATAGGTTAGTACAACTCCTGGAAATGTGTTTCATGCTGGAAGCACTTTGCACTTGTGTGCGCTCTGTCTGATGAAGTATCTCAAAGCACTTTGCAAACATTAATTCGCTACTTAATTAAACTTAAAACACAAAGCAGATGAGCTTTGTGTCTTTCTTCAAGCACCATTTATCAAAGGAACAGGTTGCTCTTGTCATTCTGATAACAGCGAGCGACTTTCCCGCTTGCATTGTGTTTCTAAATCCAGTTTAAGTTGTTTTCCTTCAATATGAATAATTTTTGAACCATTTTTGAAAGAAAAATGCAATCCAAGCACACTTACTTATTTTGTTGGTGGTGCTGGAAATTAGAGTACAAATGCTTTATCTGCATTACAAATACTATTACAAAGTGCTGTGGTGCTTTAATCTATCTTCTAGATTTTTTTTTTTGTTATTATTCATGCTTGAAGTGCTTCATCTTAATGCTCACAGTAGTTACCACAGGCACACACAGCGGCACCAACCCCACTAGAGGTTTTCTGTGTTTTTGTTTTATTTTTCCTGATGTTCTTATTATTTGGATGACATTAAAGTATAAACAAGCAAACAGATGTGCCCACAACCTGGTAGCTCTCTTGGTGGAAGGAAATACTTGATTGCAGGAAGAGGGGTTTTGTGTGTGCTTTAATACTGGGATAGTGTCCTGAGTGCTACTTGACGATGCTGTTATCAGAAAGTAGATTGGAAAATGTTGCCTAAAATCACATGGGAGACAGTACATAGCTGCAGGGAAAGACCTGATGGTGCTGGATTTATATTTGGGTTGGCTTGACTAATGTTCCAGCCCCTATTCTGAAGCACAGTTATGCCTGTCTCCCTCTGGCTGTTAAAAGCTAAAGGATGATGGATCTGAGGCTGCAGCATGAGGGGAATTACTGGAGCTTCAGCTCCTTCAAAATGCACCATCTGTTTAGCAGCCAGGGCAACTCTGAGACAGGAGACCTCTCATTTCCAAGACCGAACCCTCATATTTGGTCCTTCCTACAGATACAGGGAAAGCTGACAGGGGTGGTAGGTTTATATTTAAGGACAGTGATTTTCTGCGAAGAATGACATCCTGTGTGGATGTCCCATCACCTCTGCTCATTACTTGCTAAAATTCAGTGTGGGCTCAGCCTGAGACCTGCTGCCCTCAGGGACAGAGCTGAGGGACAGTGACCAGGCCAAACAGGCAGCACCCGTGACAAAGCAGAGAGGTTTTCCTGTCCTGCTGCATTTTGGGGACGAAAGGTCACCTGCTGTAAAGCAGTGGTTTCGTTCAAGCAGCAGCAGCTAAGGCACTTTGCAGCAGGTGAGGGTGAGGGTCCACAGCAACCAATTTTATTCCTTGATTGCTCAGAAGGGGTTCAATCGTTTCCTGGATCATTTGATAGTTGGGTGAATCAGGACTTACAAATATTCCTATCAAAATCCCCCATGCCAGCTTCTTTTATCTGATTTCCCTCTCCTCCTCCTTTTAAAGCAAAATCTCATCAATCAAGCTATTACAGCGAAATGTTAGTATTTTAAGTGCATTTGCTATGTATGGACAGAGTCAGCATACACATCCGAGCACATAAAAATTTGATAATCCACATTTCAAAAAGAGATATCAAAAGGCATAATTTAATATGTTCTCATTGAAAAAATAATGAACTGCACATTCCTTAGTACTGTATATTCAACAATCCTAATTACTGAATCCTATTTACTTTAGGAAGATGATTTGCACAATGTGAAGGGTTAGAAGATGGTGATATGGGTGGGCTGTTTTTTTGGTTGCATTTCAATTTCCATTGAAAGCCAAGTCTTCTAAATCCTGGGAATCTGATGTACCAGCCTCCAGGACCACCACTGAACAGATCAAACCATGGAAATGGTTCATCATAGTCTCTCTCCAGATGGAGACTGATTGAATTGGGCTATTGTATTGGAAAATACCTGGCAGAACCAAAGCCTCTGGGATTTCCTGACTGTTTATATACAGTTGCTGGAACCTGCAAGCCTGGCAGTTTGTTTCTCCATGTTTTCGCACCTGTGGAAGGAGGGGTAGAGTTGTGGTTTGGTGAACACCCCATACATTTCAGACGGTTTGTGGACAGACATCCTGTAGAGGCAGAATTGCGAGTGCTTGTGTGGGACAGCCCACAGCAGGGCTTTGCTTCTGGTGTGTGTTTTAGGACAGATAAGAGCAAACAGATAGGAAATTATTTCATAATCTGTGTTCTAGGCTGACCTTCTCCATCACTGAGATGTTGAGCTGTGGGAATGGAGTGTTTAGCCTATAAGTATTTGTGACTCTCCCATCTTGCCGCTGTTCATGGATGAACACAGGAGGGAAGTAGCACTTTCACATCAGAGTTTGGTGGACAATCACTTCCTAAGGGGAGGGCATGTACCTCTGAGGGAATGTGCTGAAATGTATGCAAATGTATGCAAATGAATGCAAATTTGCAATCTACTTTCCCCCCACCTTCTTTTGCAGAGGATATTAGCAGGTATGCAAAGATCTAAAATTATCCAATTGAGAGGAATGCTGTTAAAGAGTCAGGAGGGGCAGGTACCCCGAAGTTTGGAGATTCAGTAGATATGGATGTGCATTGAACTCTCTCCACCCACCCATCCCTAATAAAGAGATTAATCATTTCTCCCTCCTACTGCAGGAAAACCTAAAATCATAAACACCTAATTGTGCTGGGGGCAGTGAATTCATGTGGAAACTGTTGGTCTGCTACTAAAATGGAAGGAGTTGCCAAACCTAAAGGCAGAGTTCCTTTCACTCGCTTTTTTCCCCCTGTAATTTGGAAATTCAGTGACAGAAGGATGATTTTCAAGCTCACTATTCTCTGGATTGCTGAAACACAGACACCCAAAATCTGACATTTTGAACAAAACAATACTTGATCCAGACAAGTAATACAGCCACTATGTGATTGCAATATGGGGTTCTTCTTCCCCCTGTAAGAGATATTTTTCCTCTATGCTCTCAACAGCAAACCAAAATATTCTGCACCCTCATAATAAAACAATGGTGGATTGGGCGATTCCCTCTATGTGTTGGGAATAAGATGTCTTCATTTTTTTGTGCCATGTAAAAAATAAAATACCCTAACAATCAAAATATGGAGATATCTATGAAAAGAAACATTTGCAGAGGTGGGGCTTGGGTCTGAGCTGTGCAAAACTCTACATGAATATTGAATACATCCAGGTCTGGCTATTGGTGAGCCTGGGAGCACTTTGTATTTATGGTCCTGCATCTCCATCATGCTGTTTTCACTCTGTGCACCTGAACAGCTCTGAGAGCCTGGGTCTGGATTGAAGATGAGTGATTCTCTGCTGCACTTTGCATTTGCTTGGGTGATTCTCCAGCCTTTGCCCAAACTATTCAGCTCTCCACAGTTGTCTGAGCACAACCGGCAATGCCACAGGCGAAGATATCCTTAGAATCATAGGATCATTTAGGTTGCGAAAGGCCTCTAAGATCATCAAGTCCAACCATTGCCCCCACACCGCCGGGGCTATGGAATGATCCCGGGATCACATCAGTGCTGAGCTCTGCGGTGCCAGGAAAACCAAGGGCAGGAGAGCAGCAGGTTAGAAGGAATCAGCCACGTGGGGACAGAAATCCTCTCATTCCTCTGCAAGCCTCCAAGCTGACGCTGCGGGAGGCTCAGAGAGCCATTTGCCTTTTGAGCCAAACGCTGGCCCCTCTTCCCTGCTCCCCTCTCCAAGAATCGCCACTCAGTGGATCCCGAGAGGAGCGGAATCCCCGGCGGGGCTGTGGAACCATGCCCCGGCCATGCCCTGCTGTGTGCGAGCCCTGGCGGCGCGGGAGGATGCCGGGGACAGGTGACCACAGGGTGTCACTCGCAGCCCGCGGGTGGAGCATCCCCGGCGCTCCGAGCCCTGCCGGGGCACGGCGGGGAAAGGCGTGCGGGAGGCTCCGAGAAAATGCACACGGGAAAATGCAAACCTTGCGCTGCTGGGCGGGACTCGCCATCCCTTTGCGCATCTCTTTCCATAGCCAGGATGCAGCCGAAGTTTCCAATCTGCCCGTTCCTCCTCTTTCCAGGGAAAGAATGAATTATCACGGTCCACCGGAGACACGAGGTCTAGAGAGGGATGTGTGGGAATATGAAGGAGAGGGGGATCAAATAAATAGAGATTTGCTAACCTGCACTATTAATGTTTGCACATTTCAAACTGTCTTTAGGCTTTGTTTCCAAATTTCTTTTAATGGAATTTATTTTTCTTAGACTCAGAGGATTTGTCTCTTTTGGACCAGGTTCTTGGAACATTTGGTTTTAAGAACAATTCTTATTAAGATCTATCTAGCAGTCTATCTGTCACAGACATTTTCTGCATATACAATTGCACTGACAAGTGTCTAAGCTTTTCCAGGCTAGAAAGCCTTCCATTTGGAGTTGGCAGCTCGGGGCATGTGAGCCAGGTGGCCTCAGGAAAGCTGATTCAGCGCGTGGCTTCTGCCACTGCCTGCAGCACTTGGCCAGCAGCACGATTTGTGTCCTGCTGAGGCAACGACCATTTCCAACAAGCTTTGCTTCTTGACCTGGGAAAAGGGATTGGGCAAGAAATGGAGGCACTGAGCTTTCCCCTTCTTGATGATTTTGCTGCATGAATTGCATCTTGTCCGCCTCAGGCATAATCCCTCCTGCTGGGTCTGTAATTTGCCCATTTGTGTCAATTTACAGGTTAAAAAGAAGGGTCCCAGTCCTGCTGCTGATGGGTCTCCAGACAGCTTGGGTGGAACTTTCCACCTGGATATTCACAGTGTTTGGGGATATGGGTAAAGGACATTTTTTTCTTGGTATGCAGATCACCAGGGTTCATTGTAAGAGTGCTTGGCCTAGTTACCTCCCATTCCCCCTTTTCTCCTGTGAGTTCTCTAAGTGTAAAGAGCCTTCTTTTCGTCTGGAAAGACTCAGCATGATCCACTGAAAAGAAAAAAAGGAGGTGGAGAGTACTCCTCCCCCTCCCCCTCTAAAATCTTAGCTGGCTCATCAGCAAATTTGCAGCGTTTTTTTCTCCTGGTCTTATGCAAACCCCTGTTAATGAAAAAAAAACCCCACAGATCTGAAGAAAAGGAAAATATCTGCTATTTAAAAGTAATAGCTGTCCAGCAATTCAAAGATATTCAAAGATACAACCTTTGCATTAATCTCATGTAAGTTCCTGAATGGCCACTGGAAATTTAGTCTGTGAAAAACACTGAGGAAATGGCACAAATAATTCCTCAGTACCCTGCACACCCCACAGCTGTAACACTGTGATCTGCTGGCACTTTGGCATCTCAGGAATGGAGCAGAGGAAGCCAACAGATGCCTATGCCTTTTGTATGAGTCTGTTCTGTGCCATGCCTCCTTCAGCTGCTCTGGATGATTTGTCACTAGGGATAGAGGTGGCACTCAGTTTTGTTCGCTTGGAGGGAGTCCCATGTGTGCATCCAGCACTGGGATATCTTCAACCTTGGGAGCAAAGAGTCCTATCCTTGGTGACTCCCTTTGTGCCCCTTCCTCTTGCTTCTCTAGGTCCTCCTGACCCATCAGAGTGGGAGATCAGATCTGTTTGGAGCATATGGAGTCATTCCACATCACTAAGTTAGCCTGGAAATGAGAGTTGGCAGTGGCTGTTATCTATTACCACTCGACAGAGGGTTGGCTGCCTGTCAGATTTGTCTCTAGAGTCTTCTTCCACAGGCATGTGTGTCCCTATTGCAAAATTCACCATCCCAAATGACAACAACTGTGCCTTCTCTGCAGGAGCTGAATTAGCCCTAGAGACTCCCTCATCCGTCAAGAGCTGGAGCCAAGTCATGCTAGGAAAACAGCAGGACGAGGAAATTGTGCTTTCTAAGTCCCACTTGTTTTATGGATAGGTCAAGACCTCCAATCACCAGGGTCATCAATCCAATTAGAGAGCGTACTTAACGAATCCCTGTGAGCGCTCATTATCAGCAAGTGCTGCAATGTGTGCCACAGGAGAAGGGCAACAGCACAGACACAGAGGCAGCCCAGTGATGCTGACCCACTCAAAGGACTTTTCCATGGGCATGGTTCCTGTGGCTGCCCCTGCAGCTTTCCAGCCATTGTCAGTAAATCAGAGGAAAGTGAAATTTGTGAGTTTGATTGTGCCTGCAGTTAATGCAGAGAAAATGGAAGCTGTGGGCTGCTGCACAGATACTTCTTTTTGGAGAGATTGATTTCAGTGACCTTCACCTGGCCACTGAAACTCCAGACATCCTTCTAAAATGTCTGGCTCTCTCACTTCTCCACTGGCCTCAGATCCAGTTTCAGCTCTCACTGAAGCTGGTTTCTCCTTCAGCACAGATGTCTTTATGGACATCCTGCGGATCTCCTCCGTGCTGGACTGAGGGGCTCCAACTTCCCGTTGGCAGAGACCATCAATCTAGAAGTGTCCACCAAGTCGTTCAGACTTCCAGCCCAACCACCCTGCCTGTCCTGAAGCATGGTTTGCCTCAGCCTTCCCAAATGGGCACATGCTTTTGAAAAACTTCATCTCCCCTTGATTTTTCTAAACATGATGCTTTGCCCTGCTAAGCAAACAGCTAGAAACCAAAATGGAAATATGGGAAAATATGACACCCTCTGTTAATAAATGCAAAGCGATGGAAAACAATTTTGCCAACTAGGCAACTCAAATTAGACTTCTCTCTCAGAGGAATATGGTCGATTTGTAGCTCTTATTACAGTGTAATGCTATTTCCCTAAAAGTTTGTGTGTGCATTTTAATGAATTCATAAAACCCGGACTGTAAAAGCCCCATGGGGGAAACCTGGCAGCTCTTTAATTCAGCATTAAAGCTCAACTGATGTCAATTGAATTGATTTCTGCGCATAGAAATTGCATTCGTTGAATGAAAACTTTAGCCCTTGCCATTCCCCCTTTTAGAGCTCACTGTAACACAATTGGCTCCTTGAGTCAGGTTCAATTACATGTTGAAAGTTTATAATCTGGTGGGCTGAATGGAGGCTGTGAAATCAAGAGAGAAAACCCAGCTAACCTGATTAAACCTTATACCACGGCCGTCCTGGGGCAGAGAATCCTTGCAGGAGCGCAGGGGCCCAGCTCCTCTCGGAGTAAGCAATGATTGCAGCTCAGGACTTTGTTCTGGTAACAACCACAGAAACCTCAGTGTCCCCAATGGGAGTTCAGAGCTCTGACCTAGTTTTAAATTTCTCTTCTTTTAGCCTTATTAGAGGTTTGAATCAAAACAGGAATGGTGAAGGGAAAGGAAGGATTCAGTGGTTTCGCTGCGTTTGGGTTCTCTTCTAGTGTCAGACACATCTGTGTTAGTGTGACCCTGTTTGCAGTCATGTTTCATATGGGTTTTACATCCCTTGATTTTTGCTGTTAGCCTGGGGAAACATCAGTAATTCCCCAAATTTTGACCTAAACAGAGTCAAAGCCAGGAAAGTTTTACTTGTTGGAAAGTTTTAGTTGTTTCCACAAACTCCAGTCTGCAGGAGGAGTTGCTGACTCCTGCAGGTATTTCAGCAGATGCAATCTGCAACAGATCCCATATTTTGGATTTTATTTCTAGAATTGCTCCCAGTTCTCCCATGAACATAGTAGAAATCTGATGAAAGCAGCCTTCGTTTGCACTGTTCTGTTGAGGGTCAGAATAATGTTAGCTGTTCTCTTTGCTTTTCCAGTGTTTTGAGTACTTCTAAAGCTTTTTACTGCTCCCAGAGCCAAAAGCATATGAAGAAAAAAATTGTGTGATCTTCCCACTATTAAAAACCAATCAAATGGGCTTTTTCTGTGTTTCAGCCTTCAGCAGAGGATAGACTTGTTCAAACCATTTGCTTATCCAGAGCCAGCATCACCGTAATTTCTATGGCACAGATCCACCTTCTAAAATCCCCTTCAGTTTGTTTTGGTCATATGCAAAGAATTATTCCCTAGTAACAACAGTGAGTGTTGGTGTGGTGTATTTTCAGCCAACAGCCGCAAGGTTTATTGCAGCCACAGATCCTCACACACCCATCTGAGACAAGTGTTAGAATCCTGTTTTATGGATGGAGAGAGTGAGCAATAGAGACGTTCAGCGTCCTGGGAGAATCTGGCCGACTTTCTCACTGCCAGCCCTGAGCTGTGGTCTCCACCTCAGCTCCTCCATGGGGTGTGTGAAATATGCCTGGGCCCCAGAGTCCAAAATTTTGGATGAAACAGCTTTCCTTATTCTGGCACCTCAGCCTGCCATTTAAACCTACGTCCCCATTGGCAGCTCCTTATCCAGCCCAGGGCTGCCTGTGGTCACTGTAATAATGTCAAACTAGAGAAACTTCAATCCTTTAGCAAAAAGAAAACTGCAGGTCTCTGCTTTTCTTTGGTCTGCAGTTCTAAAGGGAAAACATCATCCCCTTCATGGCTGCTGAAGGTAGATCAAGGACAAGATGCTTCACTACATCTGGGTTATAAAAGACCTTTTGAGTGGCATTTGCACTCTGTGGTGCACAAGGAACATTTTTGGGGTGCTGGGCTGTGTGCCAAATGACCAGGTAGTCACAGGACAGGCTCAGAACACCTGGCACAGTGGGAGCCTCCATTGGTCCTGGCATGGATGGGATTTTTTCCATCATTCACAAGCTGTTCTCCTATTTGCAGTCCACAAGGCCTTTTCAAATCCCTCCTTGCAAAAAAAAAAAAAAAAATACCCCAAGCTTGTCTTGTTTAGCAATGCCTAAGAACTGAGCTAATTGCAGAGGAACATGCAATTTTATTTGAGTGTTTCAGTATACGCTGTGTCTTTCACAGTGGGACAGAGACTGTCAAACACATGGAAGGGGCCCAAGAAATGGTCACAGATGATAATTAGCATAAATGATACAGAACCAAAAAAACCCAGACTCGGGGAGTTTTGAAAAGCAACCAATAATTTTGGGCACAGCATCACAGAAGGGCATAATATCCCAGAGTCCTGAGCAGCCTCTCTGGAAACATAATGGACTTCTACAGCAGGAAACTTTCCTTTAAGTTCCATTTCTGTTTTCCTTTTCTTATTTTTAGCTTCCTCAGTCTAGTGCCATGTCCTACAAACTCACCCAGCAGCATTTAGCAGGATTGCCCCTGCATATTTATTGACTTTTCCTGTGCTGGCTTTCTTACACCATGAAAACTATGGAGCCTGGAAGATCTCTGCAGGCCTGGATAAATAAGCAGAGTACTGGGGGGATGGCTATCAGGCAAACAGAGGGTTCATGTCTCTGTTGTCTAAAGTTTAAGTGGAAGAACCCATTGAAAATCAATGTCCCTGAATTCCTCTGACCTTCTTTTCCCAAAAGACACAGCTGCCCTTTTAAGTTTTTTGGGGAAGAAAGGAGCAGCAAAGCAAAAAAAAAGGGTCTAATGTTCCGCTTCAAAATGAATCCCCAATGAAAACCCATTTGGTTTCCTAACCAAATACCAGGGAGAAATCATCCTCAGCAGAGCCCATGTGCTTATCATTTTACAGCCACAACATACTTTGCTTTGTTGGCTTTGCCAAGCAACATGGCTGAGATGCAAATTGTGGGAAAGAAAGGAACAGCAGAAGGACTTTTTTCCCTTCTCCTTTCATTCAAATTTTTTTTGCTGTATCATCAACTTTAGGCATCCAGCAAAAATAGCCGTGAAATATGGAAATGTCTTGTTCATAGCACAGTGATTTTTAAAGGCTTCTGCTGTGCAAATGCAGCTGAGATAGGCTTCTATAGTCTCTTGTCATCTCCCACTGTAACAGCGCTTCCTCGCTATTTCACTGAATAAGCAGATACAACGGGAAACTATTCACCAAACTAAAACAACATCAAAAGCCCATTAAAGTTCTGATTTAAACCCTCCAAAAAGCATGGAAATTCTCAGCAAAATAACAGGCACCCAGAATCTGTTTGCAGCTAGCCATCACCCTTAACATTATCCAACTGTGCCCGCATATTGGATGGCTGGCTCTTGGCTGCGAGTTTCTTCAGTGCTAGTGGGTTTAAACCAAACTCCTCATAGCCTTTTTTGGCTGCTCCTTCTCCAACACCCTGAAGCATGCCGCCGTTGCCCCGTTTCTTTTCCTGTCTGTTTGGCAGGACATGGACAGAGCAGGAGGCTCAGACCATTCGCTTTCAGGAGCACAGATCTGCTCAGACTGCAGTGTCAGAAGGAGCTCTGTGCAGGCAGCATCAGCTCCCCTCTCTGTGTTGCTCTGCCCTGTGCACACCAGAAATTCTTTGCAACCTTCTTTGCACCTTCTTTGCAACTTACTGCTGGTTCTAGTGAGCTCTGGAGCCAAGCCCCCACTGTATAAACTCTCCCTCTTATCGCACTCCCATCTTCGCTGAGATTGTTATGTATTACTTCAGAGTACCTTTTGCCCCTTCAAGCTGAATGAGAGACTAAGGACAACACAGGCATCTGCAGGCAAATTAATACAAGCCAAGTAAGATGTGGCTATAAATTAATTAAACCTCATTAAGCCCCAAGTAGATGTGGTCATTCACAATTCAAGTGGCAGTATCAGGTGATGGTAAAAACAGCTGAAGACGCTTTTAATGTTTGATGAGGAAATCCAAATAGATAGTTAGTGCAGCATTGTAATTTTCCTGGAGGAACTTCCTCTGCTGGTGCAGTACTGTAGCTGGTTCTCTAAATCCTCCCAACTTTGATCCTGCTCTGCCCGTGGATCATGATGCTCTCAGCCAGTCTGGTGACCTGGAGTGGCACAAAAGCATTTCTTTTGGTTTTTGTTTCTGGTGGCTTGCTTTTCTTAACCAGTTCTCTGAGTGTCTGCACAAGGACAGGCTCGTGAACATGGAAAGGGCAGGACTGTGCCAGGGTTTGCTGCCAAGAAGCAGCACCCTGCTTTCCCCAGGTGGTCAGCTGGGCAGGGAGCAGGGCAGTTTTGGATCAGTCTCTACTTATAGAGCTGTTCCTGGGGTCCTAACTGAGCCTAATGGGCCTCTGGGCACTTTCCAGATTCTATCAAGGCACTTAACCAACTCAAACTAAAAAATCAAGAAACTTTATTACCAAAGCTAACGTGTTATTGATCATTGTGGACTACCAAATGCAACTGTCAAATCAAAGTCAAATCAGAAAGCAAATCTCAGTATGAGACTGGAGCTATATTAGGCAAATCATCAGCTATGCAGCAGAAATAACCTGTCCTTATAAACCCCTGAAAGAATCTGAGAAACTGCTTCTACATGGAGTTTGGAAATGGGAAACTGGACTTTATGCCTGGCTGTGTCCACTGATACTCCCCTGTCCCTTGCTAGGTCTGAAAATACATGGGCTTTAAATCCAGGCAGTTTTAAATCTGAACCAAGGACAGATAACAAAGACCAAATAAGCTTTTTTTCCATCTGCTATCCCAAAGCAGAAAGAGAGCTATATTTTTGGTTCCAGCAGGAACGCAAGAAAGGCTTGCATGATTTCAGGATCTCCCACTTGGAACAAGAAATGAGAAGCCTGGGAGGTAGTTAGCTATGTCTCCATCCCTCTTGTGCATCCTCTGTACTACAGTTTGACATCTCCAAATATCCTTGCTGTCTGCAGAGACAGCAGGCTATTTTGTGCTTCATTCACTGTAGGCTGTCAAAAAGGAGAAATCCCTGCCCTGCGGGCTCTGTCCTGGAGGATTTTATTTTGCAAATCCAGTATCTGTCTCCTCTCTGCACATCTCCTGCAGGGTTCAGCGCCTTTCTCCTCTTCCTTTGCCTATTGCTGTTCACCTGCTGGCAGGAGATTTCTGGCTGCCTGGATCCCCATCTCACAAGGGCAGAAGAGCCTCATGTGCTCGGCTCTTTTAATGGGCCTGCATCCATCATCACTCATCCCTGCAGAAAATGCCTGGGAAGGGCATTAGTGTTTGCACAGCCTTTGTTGTACTGACCTGCCTCTGCAAAGCCTGGGAAAGGTGGGACAGGAAAGAGAAGGGAAAACTGAGGACATCCTGTGCCTCTGCCAGTGTTTGTTCTGTGAGAAATCCTGCCCTGCATGAGGAGTGCTCCGGTGTTGTAAATCGTTATAAACGCCTGATAAAAGAATCAACCTGTCACATAAATGAAAGTCTCCGTATGGTAGATATGGAAATGCAATCTGAAATCCTTTTAAAAAGAAGCTGATAAATAGTGGGAATTCAGAGTGTCAGCAGAGATAGGGCTCAGATCACCTTGTTCGCTTTAATCTGATGTCCAGGAGAGTCCTAGTCAGGAAGGTCACAGGGCACAGAGACGTGCTGTCTCTGGGGTGAGAGGGCAGTGGTGACACAGGAATCTGTCCTGCTGACCACAGTGCTGGCTCTGTGTGGGCATTGGAAAACACCGCAGTGCAATCACAGGACACATTTCATCTGGCTGAAGTCACTTTGCAAGTGCCCAGTGACCTTTGCACTGCAGGGTAAAGGTACACTGCCTTGTCACACGCCTGTGGCCACAGCACATGTGTGCAGTGTTTGATATATCATTACTGAGGGGTTTGAACACACAGAGGGAGGCTGGCACAGGAGAGCTGGAGCTGCACCTCTTCCACCTCGTGCCACATCTCTCAGGCAATGTTGTGCATCCCCTGCAATCGAGGATGAAGTGGGATGCTCATTATTAAGACGTTTGGCAGCTGGTGTCACAAAAGAAGAGGTCTGATTTTCAGCTTGGCCATTGTCCAGCTGAACTCTGCTGGATCAGTGATGAATGTCACTGTGTCCTGCCTGGGACAGCTCCCAGCTGAGGGACACCTCCACAGCCCTGGGCTGATCCTGCCTGGTGAGCACTGAGGCAGTTCTGCTGCTGGAACAGGAGGGGAAGCAAGTGAACACAGGAGGGGCCCGAATTAAAACTGTGCTAGGGATAAGAATGAGTAGGAATTGGGATTGTAGCTGGGGTGGGAAGCAAACAACTTGAGAACAAAGTTTCATCTTGAGAAGTACAATGCTTAGTAGTTGATTTCTTCTAAAAATCATTATACATGCAATGCCAAGTGCCATTATGGACAAATGTTTCAGCTGAATTGAGTTTTGCTTTTAGTATTTGTTGTGTTTGGACCCCTCTGGAGTCATGTCCTTTCTCCCTTGGCTGAAGTGCCTTGTGGGTCCAGCCAGCTCCCCTTCTGCTTCTCTTTCAGTTTTGTACGTGCCATTTTGAAACTCAGCTCTCCATCTCTCTTCCTGCCTTTCTCCCTCCTGTGGCTCCTCTGCCTTCCCAGGGACCTCCTGGAATCAGCACCACATTGCCCAAACAAGTGATGGCATCAACCTGCAGGGCTGAACGAGAGCCTGTGTTGTTCGTCTGTGCTCCCCCTGTTAATGCAGGGTCAGCTTTACTTATTCCTTTCCTACAAACATCTGACAGGATTTAAAATTTTCCCCCAGGAGACACTCAGCAGGAATTGAAGGTCACCTAGTCCAGTGCCTGAACACCTGCAGGTTTATGGAAATGGTGTCCAGTGGGCACAGCTACATATGACTGGGCATCTTTGGACCGTGTCTTTTATCTTCTTCCCCAGGCCTTGCATCTCTCTGATGTGATATTTTCCCTTTAGCAGAATAGTTCCTCAGGACAGCACCCTGTATGACAGCGGGGGCTGTGTCACAGACTTCATGCCCTCACGGGTTCTGAGGAGGACAAAAATCCCATTTCCTGGTGGATTTTGAAATTGTACCAGATACTCAGTCAGAGCAAATCCAGGAGAAGTCAGAGTTCTCTGCAGTGGAAATTAAAAAAGTAATACCCTTTCAGGTAGTTCAAAGCAGTTCACTTTTAACAAACAGAGATGTCATGCCTCAATTTTCCTTGATTTTGTGTCATATTTATAGCACATAATATAATGAAAAAAATAAATGGAAAGTAATTTCAAAATGAAAACCAAAAATGTTTCACTTTCAAAATGCTGAAACAGGGCATTTCATCCATTTCAAAATTATGCTTTAAATCTCTTCTTTTTTTTTGCAAGCTAAGAAATGCATTGAAAACAATCCTCATCTGCAGAACTTTCCAGTTTCAACAAATTGACATTTTTCACTGGAATTTTCTTTAAAAATATCCAAGGATCTTAAACATTAATTTGTTGTTAGGCCTCAGAGCACTTCTGAGAGGTAGTTAAGTGTTATGATCCTCATTTTGCAGAAAGAGAATCTGACTCATAAAGAAACGTAAAATGCAATTGAGTTCCCACTTACTTCAGTGGAAGAATTGATGTGCCCAAGGTCAGAGAGAAAGTCAATAGCAGAGCTGGAGGAAAAAAACCTGGAGTTTTGAAACCAGTGCCTTTTCTGCACCCACCAGACAGCCCTCCCTCGCACAGTGATCAAAGCCCAAAGTCAGCAATGCCCACTCTGCTAAAATCCATCCTTGAGCTGGAAGGCAAAGTGGAAACCACCCCAAAGTAGGAAAGAACCTCAGACATTCCTTCTCAGAGGTGTTTGGAGCCATGATTCAGCTGTTGTGGGCTGGATCCCATTTGGTGCCCAGCTTCCACAGGAGGTGGATTGAGCCCTTGGAAGTCCTGTGGTTTAACTCGTGGTTATTGGTTTCTGCTTCTCTCCCCTGCTCATGCTTCAGGAAGAAAGAAAAGAACAAAGCTGTCACATTTTATTGCAATACTGAATAACTCCTTCCTGAATTAACTTTAAAACTTATAGAGCTAAAGTATAAGAATGTACCTGGGTTTGAAAAACAACATATTAGTGCGCACAGCTGCTGCACACAAGATTTTAACACATCATCAGTCCCTACATGCTACTGTGCCTTACAAACACGGCTGTTAAATCTCTTCCCACCCTGGACTGCTGCACCTTGGTGACACAAATCCACCCACCCTTCCTGTGCCTCCACCTTTTTCTCCCCAGGGACCCCATCCCATCCCACAGCCTCTCTAGTGCTGTTTCCCTGCCAAAGGAGGAGATGGACTTGCAGAGGTAGGGCAGGCTGGGGCTTCAGGAGAGAGACACAGGGAGGGGGAAAGAGATTTTGCTTGCCCTGCCTGTGTGTGACTGTGTGTTTCCCTGGCTGGGACAGTCCTGCAGTGCTGTGCAGACAGAACTCCGGTGGTAGCTCAGCCCTCCTGAGCGAACTTGCTCCTGCTCTCAAACTGGTCACGGGTTGCTGCAGCGAAGACACGTTCTGTGCTCTCCCTCCCCCCTCCCACATCATTTGGATTCACATAATCAAGCGTCTTGCAGCTGAAATTGCTCATAGAAAAAATAATTTTAAATTGGTTCATTAATGCTCATTTGCGCAGAATTCTTAAATATGATAAGAACATGAGAGCGAAAGAGAAAGGATCTGAGTGAGAGTAGGAGGATGTTGAAAGCAACTTTCCTGTAATTGTAAAATCTTGTGTCTAAATATGTTTAGACAGTGTGAAAAGTCAATTTAAGGAGCTAGGATACATAGAAGCACAGCAAGGGAGGAGATATCTGAGAGAGTGCAGACATCCCATGGTTAAGCTTTTTAGTTTCTCTGGATGGTACAGGATTCTGATTTGGTGCAAAACTGAAGTATCACCACAACAGTCAGAAGCTGCAATTTGCTGCTGGAGAAATGGGATGAGAATGGGTCTTTTCATGAATAAGCTCATCATTCACACCCCTATTTCTGTTTGGCACAGGAGAGGGCAGAGTAACAGGGAGTCACCCCTCAGATTGTGCCGAATTACACAAGCTGAGAATCTTTGTATCTCATAAGGTCGGTGGATCTGTGCTGCTGCACATCAGCAAAGGATCTGGCCCTGGAAATGCATCAGCAGAGAGGTGCTAACCACTGTGGCAGCTGAGAGATGAGCTGCTATGGCAAGAATCCATCCCATCTAGTTGCTCTCTAATTCTACATCAAAATTTACCAGCAATTCTGTGAGTGCAGAATACTGTCCCTTATGGAGGCTATATACTCCTCGGAAAGAATAAAACTGCTGAAACACATCTAATTGTACAGTACCTTAACAAAGAGGTGCTCTGGCAATTACTTCCTGAGTTAGCCACTGATCAACTTACACCGCGAAGCATGAGGATTGATAGCTCCTGTAATTTTATTTAATAAAGATCAATTTAAATAGTCTGCCTTAAAAACAAAAGGAAGGTTAATGAAGGTAGAGTCTTAAATTATATAGATCACAGCTCTGATTTTCATGCTAACAGAAAACAGATCAATGGAAACTGTGCAGTATAATTGGAAATGTAAGAAAACTGAAAACAGCCATACTGTGGAAAAGGTAATAAATACTGCTGGCAGACTGGAACGGGGGCTATCAGAGGAGGCTAATACTGAACACAAAAAGATGAACAAAAGTCTTGCCAGGAAAGAGGCAGGAGAGGTCCGCCTGCAATTCAATGGGCAGCGTGGGCTCCTCTGTATTACTTTGCCAAGTCCTATCAGGAGCTGTGGTGCACCAGAGTCCAGATCAGACCTGATGCACCATTCCAGGAGTGAACTCTGAAAATAAGCACACATACATCTTCCCAGAACATCAGAGCTGGGCTGGGGGAACTCTCTCACTCCTGACAATTGTGTTCCCAGGACCAAAAGCCCTGGTCCTGCAGCAGGGGCTGGGGAGGAGAGGCAGAGCAGCACCCCGAGGGGACTTTAAAGGGAGAAGTCCTTTAAAGTCTCATCAAAGCAATCTACAATATAGAGATGATTGTTCCATTTTTGCGTTAGCAGACACCTAAATAAATGCTTCATAAAATGAGAAATTATCTTTATCAAGGGGATCACTGGAGTGCCAGGTACTAGGGTGTTTCTAGCTTTTTTTTCTGTGATGGAGAGATAAATCAGCATGGGCAAACTTCAAAAGGTTAATGGCTTAGAAGAGCATAGCATGTGGTATGGCTATCTCCCTGGCCTCAGGGCAGGAAATAACAGGGGATCAAACCCTCCTATTTGTATTTCAGCATAGACAACCCACACCTGACTGTGTGAAAATCAAGCAGACTCTTAATGCTCAATCATGTATTTTCTGATCGCAGCAATCAGTCATAGATCAAGTTTAGACACAGTATTTGGGTTTGTTCTAATTTTATCTGGAGTAGATGCTCAAGAGTTCCTCTGTTCCACACGTACACCAACAGCCTCGTTCTTTGCTCTTTGCCACTGAACCCCAGGGATGGCTTCCCACTGCAGATGGGTACTTACGTCAGGGAATTTTCTGTTTTCCAGTCTCTTTACTGTCTCTGTCATGTGCAACATAAAAAACTCGGTTGTCACCGCTCCACAGACCCTGAGTAGCTTTTGTGTGTTAGCCATCCGCAATATCCCCCACTGCCCTTGTATGAGAGGTAGCCAAAACTTGAAATAAAATTCAATGTATGCCAGTTACATCACTCTACTGCAGCTGCAGAAATACTGCTTCATCTTTTTACTGGCTATGGCTGTTGATAAAGAATGCAGATGTTTCCAAAGTACTGAGACAAGCTCAAAACACAGCTGCCTTTGGATCTTGACTCTGCCATCACTTGCTGTTCAAGGACTGTCCAGACTTCAGTTCTGGGATGTAAACTTCCTCAGAACATCCTGCTCTTTTATTTCAAGGAAATTCACAACTGAGGTAAGGGAGATTTTGTCTTTCTCCTCCCTGCTTGTTCTGATTAAATCTTATTAAGTGCTTTTCTGCCTCTTGTTTCAATTTTAAAAGTCATAATCTCCCAAATTGTATGCAAGCAGCCTAAAAATGCCTCCTCAGCCTGGCTGCCTTTACTGTCAGGGGAGAGAAATGAGCACCTGCAGAGTAGAGTCAACACCTAGAATTACAGAAAACTAGTGGAAAAGCCGGAAAGTGGGGGAATTATCTTCTGCTTCCTTCAGTCAGTGACAACAGGCTCTGCATTGTATCACCTTCACTTAGAATACTCCTGCTCTTACCTCTCGGCTGTTTTCCCCCTGCTAGGCAGCAGGGTAAGTTTTTCAGGAAACAAAACTTAAGCATGAAACCCCAGGAGGACTTTGCCTTGTTCTACACGATTCATCTAAAAGGGATCTGTCTGTACCTAATCTTAACATGATCCCACTCCTGCAGTCAATAGAGAACACCTCAAAGTGCTGCTCCTTTCTGAGAGGGTACCAAAGAAGGACAAGATCAATATCCTTAAACAAAAATATTAAATGCACATTGACAGGTACACTACATATATGTTCCCGTAGATATGAGGGATTTTACCACTTTTTCTGGCAGAACCATAGCCTAAAAGATATACTTGAACTTGGTAGGCTCAACTCCTCTCAGGCCTGAATAAATCAATGGCAATAAGTGCATTAAAGTGAAAAGAATTATTCCAGTGCTAAGCAGTACAAAAGCAGTAGAAGCCAACTTGTTATAATACATCTCTGTCTGCTGTCCAGGCAATATATCTTCTTATATGGGTGAATCCCAATGGCTTTAATCCTTCCTGACTTCCAGCACTGCACACTTCAGCAGTGGGGGAGTGGGGGACAGGGAATTGAGGATTTGGGCTGCCAGCCAGCAGCGTGCTCCCCTGCTCAGCCAGTGTGCACCTCTGTTTGCTCTGGCGTGCTGCTGCCACTTGTGCCCCCTCAGAGCATCTGAAAAAGTTCCTATTATATCCACTCAGGGTTTATTCTTTCCCAATACCAGCAGATGGTCAGGTGTCACTCTCTAGCCCTCTCTTTTCTACTTCTGTATGTTTCTGATTGTTGGCACAACTTCTCTAGAATGTCTTGGAAACTTTCAGCATTTAACTTCCTCAGCCTGTCACCTGGCTTTGTCCCTTCAGAGCCATAAAAGGAAATGATTGCTTGAGGGGCAGAGCTACATATATCATCCAGCGTGTATCATGGTTAGGTGGATGTAGTGAAAAAAAATGTCTCTGTGTGGAGGAGGGCTGTCTTTCAACACATCCATTTGCCAGGAAAAAAAATATGGCAGTTGGACTTCTGAAAAATAAAGGAGAAAAAAGCTAATTAGCTGTGTAAGTCAGCTCTGAAAAGTAAATAGAGAAATACAGCAGTTAACACTCGGATGCACTCTAAATCCCGAGGCTGCTTCCTTGGTCTTACATGCATGTGTTTAATAATGCACAAGTTCCTCACTTGCTGTGTTCTTGTGCTACACCCCAAACTCCAGGGAGTCAGAGGACACAGCCTCTCACCTGAGACCATGCAGTGGCTCCAGAAAACTCCACAGGAACAACACTGGAGCTTGTTAGAAAAGCCCAGCAGAACAGAGAAACACCAAGATTTCAAATTAGGGCATCTATGTCCCTCTCTGATCCACACACCCCTCCCTGCACTGACAAATATTTGATTACCTAACTAATTTGCAGAGATAGTCTATCCTGAAATATGCTTTTCCATTGCATTTCCCTCTATTAATAATCAGCTGGCCTGGGAGATCATTCGCTGTTTGCAATGCGGAGATAAGTGCACATTCTGGACAAACAGCTTGTTAAGAAAGACTTTCAGGTCTGGCCTCGTTGCTAGGAAACTGGAAAAGCTACTGAAAAGCTGCTCGAATGTGCTGGAGTGTATTGCTGGCAATCAGTGTCACTTGCCCTCGGTGATAGCCTGCAGCCTTTGGAAACACTGAAACACAGCCCGATGCCATCACATTAGTATGAGGTTTTGGGAGGACATGCAGTTAATTAAATGGCCTATGTTTGCATGTTTTGAGCTCGAGAGCCCAGTAAATACCATCATGTAAAAGGCACTGGAGGCATGTTTAAGACAAAATAGGTTATATGTGTTGCTGGCCTGGCTCATTAAAAGTCAGGGCTGATCAAGGTGTGAGTTTGCAGCAGGGTGGTGGAAATCGCCCATGCACTTTTGCAAGGCTGGCACAGCCCCTCAGTGTCACATCCTGTTTGGGTTTGGTTTCCAGTTTGAGCCTGGGAAGTTATTTTGGCAGCTCTTCTCACCTGGAGTCACAGTGTTCCCCATTTATGCATCTCCAGAACCTTCTCTGATAATCGGTTAACTAACAGATTGTTATCCAAAAACCCCATTCTAGAAATTCAATTGCTTTATGATGGGGACTGGCATGACCAAAGGGTTTCTTTCCAGTGCCAGGACCACAGTTTGTGATTTAATTAGACAGTGATTTTTCAGTCATTCTTACTTCAGGGATCTTAACTACTTTTCAAGAAGAGGTCTTTGGACCCTCCATCCCCACCCCAGGGTACATAAACTGCAGCTCAGCACCGCAGAACTAAAGGATCACTCCATAAAAGCCATCCAAAACTGACGACAACCTTTCTGATGGGGGAAAACACACTGAATGCATCAGCACATAAAACTTCAGATGGATTCTTCCCCTGCCAGTGTGGGTTGAAGGCACTGCATCCACCCAGGCTGCCTCTGTTCCCTCTGCGACTTCTGCCAGAAAATTTGGATGTCATGAACTCCCCTCCCTTGAATGGAATTAAGGCTTTATTACTTATTCTGGGGAAATGAAAACAAAACACAGGTGCCACGCAGTAAAAGGAGATATGAGGAGGGAAAATGTGGGATTCAAGGGTGTAATAAAAGTGTTTACAATTGTGCTGCCTGCTCTTAGGACTGAATATAGACAAAGGCATAGTGCAGGGGAGGCAGGAGAGAGATTAAGATGATACCAAACACTTGAAGTGATCCAACATCACCACTGAAGGGTCTTCAGCTGTCGTTAAGCAGAACAAGGGATGCAAATCCATGTAGTTTGTTTACTCAGAATCAAGCTCATGCAAGTGCAATAGACTTCTCTGTCATCTTCCAAGCTTTGCCTAGAAAACCTCTCTCTCTCAAGGTCAAATTTATCCTTAGAGAAGTAGTGAATAAAGACTTGCATGAAGGGAAACTTCTGATGCCCTGAAGGACTTTGCTAATTTTTTTTTTTTGTGGTCCTCTAGAAGATTCACATAAAAAAATGTCATCACTACAGGGCATAAAGTGTCCTCTGCACACAGCTCCTACTCCCAGTGCTTTGTTATCCTTAACTCTGTGCTGATCCTGGGGAAAGACAATACCAGATGTGTAATTTCATCAGAGGTCTCGTCTCACCCGTATAAACACCCTACTTGAGATTTGTATTCTTGGCAGTGCTGCCCATGTTCCTCCAGCCATCCTTCTGTTTAGCGTGGTGTGTTTGACCTGGAATAAAACTGTCAGTATTCACTCTGCTCCCTTATCTCTGCCTTGGAGTGGTCAGGCCTTCCCTCACCACGAAATCTGGGAACTCAAGGGTCATTAATAGATTGATAATTAACTGGCACTACAATGCCCCTGAAGGGAGGTGAGGCAATACCAAGCCATGGCATGTGTTGGGCACACAGGCACAGATTTATGCCCTTCCCCAGGGTCAGGCAGAAAGCTGACTGCTGTCTGAAGGCTGCTATTCAAAATGCTTGAGTATTATCTTCTTTCAGGGCTATTTTTAAAAGGTTGTGATCCTGCAGAGATCTCGCACAGCCAGGAGGGGAAGGGTGGGAACAGAGACTGAAAGAGCCAAAAAGGTGACTCTCACCATGTAGTTTTCTACTGGAAGCAGTGGCCTCAA
Source organism: Acanthiza pusilla (assembly GCA_036630365.1). NCBI lineage: Eukaryota > Metazoa > Chordata > Aves > Passeriformes > Acanthizidae > Acanthiza > Acanthiza pusilla. The sequence continues at coordinate 10,580,169 of JAXCHO010000001.1, forward strand.
AATCTGCCCTCTTTTCATCTCCAAGACTCCAAAGTATGGAAAATCAAGGATTCTCTAGGTAACAGGGACACTGTGGGGACTTGCCTGCCCTTGTACTTGTACAGAATCTTGTCCCAGTCACTGCTGAGCAGGACAGAGCTGGTGGTCCCCCAGCAGAGCTGGCACTGCCACAGCTCCTGTTTCCCCACACACCCTGTCCTGCTCAGCAGTTTTTCCATGAACTTATCTGAGCAGCTCTTCATGCTTTGTGCTCTGAAGATCAAAGACGAGGTGTCCAGAATAAAAAGCTCACAGTTACCATGAGGCCTGTCTCTCAACATGCTGGGAATAGAAATGTGGCAATCAGACTTGAGGATGAAATCATATTGGACATGCTGGCTTAATCTCTAAAATATGAAATTGTATGGAAAGAATTACAGCTGAAAAGCATTTTACATTTTAGAAAGCTGCTCTGACCCATGCTGGATCAGGAAAGAGAAGGAGAAGAGGGGGGAAAAAAGCCTGTGGGATGCAAAAGATTATAGCCACTTGGGTTAGGAAAAAAAAAATCATCAAATAAATAGTCTCCTGCTCCTGTACTATGGCATATGATTCTGTTTGAAAAAGAAAGGTCTGAGATGGCTTATTTCAATTCTCAGGATCAGATTATTTGCTATTTGCAAATATCTGGATGTTACTTGCAAATCCTCCCCAAAGCTTCATGTATTTTAGCCCAACTCACACATTCATTTTACAATCATGTTTAGGTGGGATACAGAGCAGGACTGAGCTGGCTGCTCTCCCAATACACCTTTATTTAGCCAGGCCACCAGGGAGCAGAAAGAACAGGCCATGGACAGCCAGCTGCAGGAGATAAATTATAAGCAGAATAAATGAAGAAACATGCAACTTGTGGGTTCCTTGTTCACTGCAATCCAGTGAATATTTTCTAATGCACATCCAAGAAGAGATTCTCACCTTCTTGTGCTATGGGCTGCAAAGCAACACAAAAAGTTTGGGAAGTTCTGTGTTGTTCTCGTGTCATCACGAAGAGGAGACTGATGTGATAAGGTCAGTGGTGTTGGATGATGCCACACTTGGTGGCACACCTTGAATTTCTTCATTAATGCAAAATTGGGGCAGATTGCTGTAACGGTGTTTGAACTGAATCTTCACCATACGGCAAAATTTTCAAACCCAGAGATTAAAGAGCCCTTACACTCGGCAGCAGAACCTCGCTCACTTCATTGTTCAGTGCTGTGTCAAGCAGAAAACATAAACAAATGTTAGCGCTTCTTGGCTTTCAGGGTCAGAGGTGTTTTTGGATGTCACCTCCAGAAGGATTTTCCCTGAAATACTGATAAAATATGTAAACACTGTAAACTATGTAGAAAGGCCTGGACTGACCCTTTGGGCAGGGAGCACAACAGGAGGGAGGGCTGAGGTTTGTACGTTTGGTTTCTCACATTTTCCCAAATGCTGATTTCTGATTGCAGGATAATTTACCCAACCCATGCCATGCCATGCCATGCCATGCCATGCCATGCCATGCCATGCCATGCCATGCCATGCCACGCCATGCCACGCCATGCCATGCCATGCCATGCCATGCCATGCCATGCCATGCCATGCCATGCCATCCCATCCCATGCCATGCCATGCCATGCCATGCCATCCCATCCCATCCCATCCCATCCCATCCCATCCCATCCCATCCCATCCCATCCCATCCCATCCCATCCCATCCCATCCCATCCCCTCTTCCCCTGTGCTGAAACAAACCCACCCCAGCCTGGGGAGCCCTTCCCAGCCATGTCCATCCCTGCCACTGCATCAGCACAGCTTCTTTCCCCTTCCCACTTCAAATCCTGCTTGGCCAGCCGGGAGCCCACCTGCCTTCGGAGTGCACAGCCTCAGCCCGCCTGATTAGCCATGAAAACAGCCCCATTAAGCTGCTGGCTGAGGGGAGGCTGTGTTAGAGACACTCAGCCAGGCTCAGCAGGAAGCCAAGTTTATTAACAAGGAGCAGGAAGCGCCGTGTGTCAGAATATCTCCACACTTGCAGTACCTGGAGGGAGCATTATCGCTCACCAGCCTAATATTTCACCGCACGCTTTCTTTCGCAGGCTCTTGCTCCCTTCTCCTCGCACAACAGCCTAAACACACTAACGAGACAATTGGCAAAATGCGCCAAAAAATGTTTATAATTCAGATGAATCTTCAGGGTTTTTCTGACCAGCCTGGTCACAAAGGAAACAAAGGTGATCAGTAAGTGAAACACACTTGGGCTAAAACCTGTGTATTAGGTCAAAAAAGGAACAAATCTCTGCAGGATCCCACGGGGAGATTATATTTTATTGGTGTTTTTATGTACAAAGGGAAAGGTTAATAGAAGGTCTAAACAGAAAGGTTCACAGAAAATTGTCATCTGTTTGTGTTTTTTTTTGAAGTAATAGTTTGCAGGAGCCAAGGGAGGAGGTAAAACGGTAAAGGCCAGAGGTAAATTGAAGGTGGAACTGTTTGGAAGAACTTTGACAAAACCACTTCAAATTGAGAAATGTAGATTTGTCAAGACTGAAATGCACTCCTGAATTATGCCAAATTTTGCCCAAATTTAGTTTTAGAGCAAAGAAAACAGGAAGGAATGAATGTTAACACTGAAAATTGGATTTTGTTTTGGAGGAAAGAAAAGAGGAAGGGATGAGTGCTACCATTGGGAATAACAGATTTTTTTCTTTTCTTCCACCACACTTCTCTAAATGACTTTTCAGTTAGATCAATTTTTCTAATTGAAATTACATAATAGGTTGTCCATAAAATAACAATGAATATCAAAACAAACAGTGCTGATCCAGAAAGTTTAAATTAATCCTAAAGGAATCCCTGGGGAATGTTTTCTTTTGCAAAGAATGATATAGTTTTTCATGCTTGGTTTTAAGCCAGACTGGAAATATAGCTAAAAAAGATGGTGCTGGAGAAAGCACAATTTCCATCATTTCCCAGCAATGGTCTCTATGTGGAGCAAGACAGGAGGAGGCTGCTGCTAGGTCTGAGCTCCCTTCCAGTCTGGTCTCAAGAGCAAATGGCTGTCATGATAAAGGGCTTGTTTTAATTTCGATCTATGTTTTTTTTTACATAAAGCGTGTTGTACTGATCAGACCAGGGGTCCTCCTAACGCAACATTCAGTCCCAGCAGTGGCTAACAGAATGGATTTTTCAGGGAAGGGAGATAAAAACCAATTTCTGGATAGAATGATTTTTCCTATCATGTCAACTCAGCCCTGGCAACTGAGCCCTTTCAAAATTTCAAGGCCAGGTTGGACAGGACTCCGACAACCTGTTCTGGTGGAAGGTGTCCCTGCCCATGGCGGGGGGGTTGGAATGAGATGGTTTTTAAAGTACCTTCCAACCCAAACCATTTTATGGTTCTCCGATTCCCTGATTTTTGTTTCACAGCTTGGCACATTATTTAAAAATTGGGATGTGATGGGAAGCCATCAGCTACTGTAGATGATCTGCTGGGCTCTGAGGATTTCTGTGCCGAGAAGGAGCAGCTTGGGCAGGCTGAGCACGCTGTGCTGTGTGTGCAGAGCATTCCCAAGACTGACACCACACCCCTCAGGCTGGACATGAAGGCAGGAGCAGCATTGTTCCCTCACTGGGGCAGAGGCAGGAGGGCAGGGAGGCCGTGTCACAGCCCACAGGGCTGCTGTCATCTCCATGCCCAGCAGATCACACTTCCCTCCCAGGCCTCAAATGTGAGGAACATAACAAACACAAAAACTATTTCTGAAGTAACAGAATTTAGGTGATCCTTAGTGCTGAACTGCATCCCTCTCTTCCTGAGAGGGGGGATTATGAAGTAGATTTCATTGTAGTCTGGGGAAGCTAGCGCTCCCATTTTTCTCTTTGGGATGTGTTTGATACTTAACCTGCCTTAAATCTATAGTCAAGCTCTAAACTCTTCTTGCAGCACACAGTTTCCTCCGAACACAAGTGTCTCAAGCCTAGAATTGCAGTGAGATGCTCAGGAAAATGTTTTCCTCAGTCAGGCAGCATTTCCCAAGACTCTGCAGGCAGGGCTGTTTGTGCTCATGTTTGACAAAGGCATGTGCATGGGGCAAGATAACAATTAATCTTAGAAATTACAGAGGAGCCTCAAGAAGATCTGTTTTCAGTGAACTTAAGGATGTGACATGCCAATTCATCATGGTGGTGTTCCCTGTGAATGGAAGCTGTACTCTGTTTCTAAGATGTTTTACGCAGTTTTCCAGGATATTGTGTCATATCAGCAGAAATTCAACATTATGGAGCTCTTAAGCAACACAATTTGACATTTTCTTTCAGCTTTAAAGAAAGTAACACTGGTTCCTCTGATCCTGACACTTGCCAATAAATCAGGAAAAGCAGGCTTAACCAAACTATAGATACAGCACTTTGCTCCTGGCTATGTTGCTCGCTGGGCTTTTCAATACATATTCACACGGAAACAGGATGCTCTTCAATTAGTTGGCAAACTGCACCAAGATGTCGAGCATAGATATTTATCTGATCATTATCAGGAGTGCAGGTAGCTGGAAAACTTGTGAGAAATAACGGCAGGTTTGCAATTGAGTTTTGAACAGAGAACACATTTGAACCCGAGAACACACCCGCTTTGGTCTTGGAAACATGGAGAGAATTGCCATGGAAAGATTAGACAGTCTCAATAGGTGGGTAGGTGAGTAGGTAGAGAGAAAGGAATAGAGAGAAACCTGAACAGAGGCAAGAGAGAAATTAGGCTGGTGAAATAAAAGGTGGGTGTAAATGACATTTCAGGGCTTTCCTCTGTTAGAACTCAGAGCATGTGGGGGAAAAAAATTTTAAAATCAGGGTTTTCTCTACAAGAAGAGCTGCAAAGGCAGGAGGAGAAAAACGGTCGCCCAAAAGGGCAGTGCTGGAATTAGGAGCAGGATCAGGACTCTCTGGCTGTGCTGCTCAGCCCCACAGTGCTCTGTGAGGATGCTGTCGAGGACATTTAGGGGAAGGGAGTGCTCCACGGGCAAACAGGGAAAATATTTCTCTGTGAAACTGCTCTCTGAGAGCCCAGCACAGTAACTCATGCGGAGGGAGAGCGGTGGGGAGCTGCCAGAGCAGGCTCCCTGTGCAAAGATGAGTTGCTGTGCCCCAGCACGGATCATCCCCCAGCTGTCCATTGCACTTTCTGCCTGAACTGCTGCCGTCTGTGGAGAATGTCAGGTCCTTGGGGCCTCATCTCCCTGCATCTCCCACGTGAGATCGAGGGCCTGGAAAGCACCTTCCCAATAAATTATTGTTACTGCAAGGAAGGGAGCAGGCAGGGAAAAGACTTTTCAGTGATCCTAGCAACATTCTGCGCATCCAAAAAGCACATGTCGTGGGAGAATTTCAAAATGCTTCCAGGAGCCGAGAAGGCAGATGCACGTTGGAAACCTTTGAAGGAGATGAATAGCAGGAAGCATCTCTGAAAGACCCACAACGGCATTACTGCAGAAAAACCAGCTGCAAAATGAGGTAATGACTCTTCAATACTCTCCAATATGCTGGCACAAGTCCTCTGCGTTTCATCTCGCTATCTATCAATGTAGCATTAGAAGATCTTAAAGTGTTTTCAAGTGGATGCAGGGTTGGTCTCCTGGCCCCCTGGGGATGCTGACCCCTCTTTCCAGAGGAGGCACGGCAAGGCAAAAGTCATCCTTCTCCGTGCACTCAATTACAAAGGAACCAGACCCCACTGTGGTTTTTTTCCCTTGGAGTCCCCTCCTGGGTACTTACTCTAAAATTGTCTCCTGCAACATATTTCTTTCTCCTCAGATATTAAAAAATAATTAAAGGGGGGAAAAAAAAAAAAAAGAGCAGAGAAAGGCTGGGGGAGGAGCAGAGATGAAGGGAAAGCCCTGTCCCTCAAGAGCTGAACAGCATGTACAGAATCATTGCGGCTCGATGCACAGATGACATCCTGATTTGTGCAGGACCTGAGCTGACTCTCCCAGTGCAGCACATCCTGATCCTTCCCTGCCCCGCTGCTCCAGGGGACAGCCTGCTGACATCCAGGGCAGGATAGGGCCGTCTAGAAAGGAAACTTCAGGGGAAAAAAGCTTTGGAGGGGATCGACTCAAGCAAGCGCCTCTTCTTCATGTGAAAGGGAGCTTTCTGCAGGCAGGCAGCAGCAGAATAGATGGAGACCTGTCAGAAAGTGATGCATAGGCAGCTAAGTGAAGCTCGGGCATTCATAAAGAAACAATGTTATCAAAGATGAATAGCTTGAAAACTGCTTTTAGGAACATTTACACAGGGTTTCACCTCCTGGCAACACAGAAACATCAATGCAGCTCGGGCTGACTCATAGCAGAGCCCCAGAGCTCTACAGAAGGCTCCTGCTCTCCTTTTTCTCCCGCACCAAGGGCTGCGCAGAGGTGTGTGTGTGTGTGCAGGGTGGGGGTGCTGCACCGAGGAATCACCCGAAATTGGCTCTGAGAGGAGTTGTTTTCAGAGTCCTTGCCATGCTTTATTAGTGTGGAAATTCAATAATCTCATTAATTACAGAAAAATAATGTAAGGTGGATCTGCTGGGCTCCTGCACAATTTGAGCTCTCCTTCTGTGGGTAATTGCCAATGACATGTCTGAGAGAAATATCACAATGATACATAACAAAGGGCAGCGCAGCTTTACAGCATAGATCTTGTTGCTATGGGAACTTGTCTTTGCTCCTATCCCAGAGCTAGATGATTTATGTATGTGCAAGAGTTCCTTTATTTTAGGGCTTTTGCAAAAGAGAAAAAACCCTATCAGATCTCTATCCACATCTATCCATCCGGTTATCTATCCAGTTATCTAATAATTCTTTCTTTATTATAATTACCTGTCTATTATAATCTTTATCCATGGCCTCATTCTTCCAAATATTCCACTCTCTATCTACTTTTGGGGACCAAGATACAAGACAAGCTGAGGGAAGAAAAAGCCCGTGGACATCAGTTCCTCTTTGTGCACGGTGCCCGGACGTGACTGCCGTTCAGAAGCAGAGACAAAGCAGCCAAGCCACGAGCCACGAGCCTCTCCTGCCCCAGTGATGCTCTCCGTGCCCACAGGCAGCAGCAGAACAAAAGCATCTCCCTGGTCCCTGGGGCATAAAGGGAATGGTGGAGCAGAAAAACCCTCAGATCTCACTCCTTGTGAATGGTCAGAGAGCACAAGGGTCGCCCACAGCTGTGCTGGGTATTGAAGGTGGAGCTCTGGGAGGAAATGCTGAAAGTCCTGAAATAACTCCCCAAAAGACTGAAGGTGGAGCATAACTCCCATTAACTTTGGTTTGTTCATCCCAGGGGGTGAGAAGATCGGCTAAATTTCAATTTTAATTCAGAAACAAGTACCTTTGGCTGCAGCTGTTTGCTCTCTTTGCATTTCATGATTTGTTAGGCATTTCTTAACAAGATTTTGGGTCCAGATGTACCTGAGGTTAGTAGGAGACCTTTTTTTCCTGTGGTAGGATTCTGTTAGGGTCATTGGTTGCTCCAGTGGGACCATGCAAATTTCCTGTGCATCAATAAGGAACTACTGAGAGGTTCACGCTCAAAAATTAGTATCTTGCAATCTCAGGAGACCCATCAAACAAGATGTTCAAATTCTCGTGTGCACAGGTCTAGAAGACTTAGAGACACAAAGCTGGTCTTGGCAGCTTCTACCTTTAAATTCATTCCATTCCACATTGTCTCCAGTGATATGAAACTCCTTTAAGCATGTACATATGTTTTTGTAGGGCGTTTAATGTAACAACTTGCAAGTTCAAGATATGATACAGGCAACCTGGCCAGCAGCCATGTTCAGGTCCAGATACATCTTTAAATCAATCAAAACAAGAGCCTGAGAAGCCACTTGACACTTCTGTGAAGTCACAACAGTACGTAAAATGCAAGCTCGCTCTGATTTTGCCACATGCTGTAGCATTACTCAAGGCTATTATTTTACTGGAAGAGTGAACATGATGCCCATGACTTTGTTCACTGAATGGCTGGAAACAATCTTCCTCTTCTGCAAGGTATCAGAAATCCAGGCCTTTAAATTTGCAAGGAAAAAAATAATCACGCGGGCCACTTGATCTTGAAAAGAAAGAGAGTGAAATTCCATATTTATGAGAGTTCTCTTTCAGCCTGGAAATTCACTGATCAGTGAAACCTCACTTTGCAAGTTCAGGGAGCTGATTATACTCCTGATCTAATCAGTTCCTTGCTGCATGGAAGCCTCCTCCACAGAGACCTCCCTCCTGACTTTCCTTCCCGCAGCCTGGCAGTGGCTGAATCTTGAGATGGAGCCTGCCCATGAGGGTCCTACTGACCAGAGAAGCCTCGTGGTGCTGGAAACACCCTTGCTCTGCCATTTCTCAGGCCCTCACGATGTGGACGGCACATTTCCAGCAATCGCTGTCCTAATTCATGTCAAAGATAAAGTTAATCCCTGGGCACAGAGGATCGACTCTTCTCACCAGGGCTCCTGATCCACCACGAGGCTGCAGCCATGAGCAGCAGCTCCCTCCTCCCCGGCTCCCTCCCTCATCCTGAGCTTCAATTCCTTAAAGCTAATCAATATCCTTATTAATGTTCCAAAATCAATTATCCTAATAAAGCCTGGAGGGAGCTGAAGGGTTGCTATTCAGCACTCACCTTTTATTATCCCGACTGTTTATTTCCCCATTGATAGAACTGTCTAACTTTATGACAGATTACGGGTGAAACTGCAGCACTCAACACACTTGTCAGCCCTAGAGATATGTTGTGTTATTATTACTATTTCGAGAGCCTTTTGCTTACATTTCCTGGTTGTATGGATGCTTTAGAAAGAGTCCCTGGCTTCGCTCTGCTGGAATAGGATGGGGAGTGCTGCAGCTCCACGCTGCACATCAAACGGATAATAATCTGTTATATCTATTCAATTATAATATTGCCCCAGGCCACGACACTTTGTTTATGCATCAGGCAATGCTCTGTGATCTGCAGCAAGATTGCAAGGCACGTGGAGGGCAGATCACCTCGGGGGTCATCCACAGCCACCTGGGTGAAGGTGCATTCAGAGGTACAATCCCAAAAACCTCGGGGGAGAATGGGACTTCTGCCATTGAATCCCTCTTCTCCATGCAGACGTTGTGTCAAGAGCCTGGAAGAAAAACTGCAATTCCCTGCAGGAGTGCAGCACCCCAGAGGCATGGCAGCTCCAGAGCTGGGGCAGAGGCAGCTCCGTGGGAGGAGGCAGCTGGAAATGCTGCTCAGTCTCCTGAACCCTGAATTCCATCCCTGCCTGCTGAGCATGCCCACATGTATATTTTAAGGAAATTCAACCACGTGGGTTTTTTTTCTTCCTTCCTGGGCTTATTGATCAACCATTTAAGAGTAGGAGAAGAGACTCCAGGTCAGGTTATCCCCCTAAGATCGTTTCAGCAAGGTGCTGAGGTGGGAAGTGAAAGTCTATAAATGAAATCAGCCCTTCCTGAGTGCTGTCTTTCACCTTGCATGAAGTGTCCACTCTGGCCAGCAGCCTCTTCTGCTCACCAGCACCCAGGGAGCCTCAGGCCGGCAGAACTGGGGCTGCAGCACTGAGAATGTGGTTTTTGGCTGTGCAGCCTCCCCTGGGCTGGAAAACATCCATTCCCTGCCTCCATCATCAGACTATTAGCTCCCAGGGAAGCTCCTTTGGCTGCCTTTGGAGGAAGGGGTCTGAAATGCTTCCCCCTGGCAGTCCTGCAACAATTTCTGTGCCCTGTACAGTAAATCTTTTATCCACAGGGTGGCAATTGAATGGGGAGATCAACCCTGGAAGGACTGACAGCACAGCAGAGAGAGGCCTTTCTTTTTTTCTTACTGGGGCCAGTGAAGAATATGCATCACTTACTTCTTTTCAGTTAACCAAAATTAGATCAGATCATCCACACCAGTCGTTAAACTGGTAATGAGACAGGCTCCATTTCAGGGAGATTATTGCTTTATTATGAAGTGAACATTCGGCAGATGTTTTAATTTTGCAGAATTCATTTCACATTATCAAGATTTCTCTCTATCTTATTTGATTTAATGTTTCTTAAGAGTGATTTGTCTCTCTCTAATGCTTAAGACCAGTGCAGTCCAATCAGGCAAATTGTCTGTATTAAAGAGTTCCTGGGGGATTCATAACAGCAATAGGACCTTTTGGGTTTTCTTCCAAAAAAGGTTTCTTCCGAAAAACCCCAGAAAATACATCCTGTGCTAATGATTTCTCTCATCCTAGTCTTCTTTTATCCCAGCCTTTCCTGCCAATATGCCTATATAGCACAATTCCAGATAAATCAGAAATGCAGTGAAAAGTGGCATGAAAGCAGCGTCACAAAAAGAAAAAAACTTGATTGAAGTTGTGAGCTAGCGAGAGAAATGTGAGCCCATCCGAATCTGAATTAATTAAAGATTTTATTAGCATCTGATGGCGCCCCAGGGAAAAGTAAGGTGCTTTTTTTTTTTAATCCTCTCTCTGTTTTAAAGGCAAAATACCAAGCAAAAGCATTCAAGGGTCATGCCAAAAAAAATTTGTTTTAAGGGTGACACAGCCATCCTCCGGTTGTGCCAAACTACTGATGATGGCATCAACAGGGCCAAGCCAGTTGGGTATTTTTCTGTAACAAGGAACTGGCAGCCTATGCTGATTGTGAGCTCAGCTGAGTGAGAAAATCCAGTGCATTATCAAATTTTACAATTCTTTTTTTAGTTTTTGCAGTGGGAGGGAGCCCTGAAAAGTCTGCATGGGTGAATAGCCTCATGCTTGCATCACACAGATCTCCTGTCCCTCCTAATCTCCCGTGTTTAACCCACAAAGGCAGCCAAGAGGAGGAGTCCTCTGCTCTGTCCCCCACTTAGGTACATTGCCTCAGCTGCATGGGGCTGAAGGTTCTGCAGAAACAACCTCAATTAGAGGAAAAGGTGTCTGGGGAGCACTTGAGGTAGAGGAATTCGAAAATCAGCAGTTCCAAGGAGTGGTCTGCCTTGCAAGCTCCACGCGAGTGCACCAGGGGCAGAAACGCCGCCAGACTGACGCAGAGTTTGCCTCTGAGCTCTGAAATCCAAGCCCCACTCCCTGGGCCTGCTCTGCCAAATTCAGGCAGGAGGAAGGAAGCGAATAACTCTCCCTCCCACCCACCTCTGCCTCCCCTCCCCATCCCACTCAGAGCTTGGCTTTCATAACCAGGAGTTTTCCTCCCAGGTAGGGAATCCATCCCCCAGACTCCAAAGGCTACGTGCACGACACAGACTCCTGCTCGCACGTCAGGAGTGCTGCTCTTCGCCAGTGCACTGATGCATTAAGGATAACGACAAAAGCAGATCGGATATTTTAAGCAAACCAACCTATTCATAATTCATTTTTCTTCAAATCAGCGTGTTGGCTCTGTGCTGCAACACTTAGCTGAGTCATTACATGTCATGTTCAAAGGTGAATGCCAGTAGACGTGTCACCGGAGATCTTGCTTAAAATTCCAGCGCAGTCAGGAGCAATCAGGGGGAATAAGAGACCTGATACTGGGGAAAACACTGACTAAGGTATGGCCTGGTACAAGTCACAGTTGACTGAGTAGTTTCTTGGGAGGCTGGTGGAGCTTGCAAAGCTTTGGTGAGAGATTTGGCAGGGGGGCCTTTTGGGGAGAACCAAAAATTGAGTGGCTCCCATGTGGGGTGTGAAAGAACAAGTGTTCTTTGGGGACATGGACTTTTGGGAAAAGGCAGTTTTGGGAGCTGTGAGTGAGGGAACTGCTCAATGCTGATCATGTTCTGGGAACCCTGTTTTCAACCATGCTTTGTAAAGAAATAAAGCCACTTGTCAAAGAAACACCTGGCTCCATTGTCAAAATCTCCAAAAGGAACAGTTTCCAAGAGATGGATTATTGGCTCACTTCTTGTACCAAAGCCCAGCAATAATATAACCAAGCCATGCCTGCTATTGCCTGTCCCCTGAATTCACCGATTTTAAGCCTAAACAATGATTCGTCCAAGAGTTTAGACTTCAGCCTTCCTGCTTTAGACACACACTCCAACAGCAGAGAAGAGGGGACTATGCTACTTCTGAAAGCCCTCCTTTAAAGCTTTTCACTCAAAATCCCATTCCTGCACTGTGTTTGAGAACCTTGAGCTTTCACATCTGCCATGACCAACCCTGGGTTGCTGCAAGGCCCCCAGCACCCACGAGAGCCATGCTGATAGCAAGTTCCTGGGAAATGCATTTCCCACTTGGCTCTGGTGGATAGGACTCGTGGCAGACACAAAGGGGAGCATTAAACAAGAGGATCTATTTGAAATGAATAATCCTTATAAAGAAAAGCACTTCTCTCCCTCTAGTCAGGAGCAAAGCTGGACCAAGCCCATCCCCTTCCCTGGTATCAAAGAAAAAGAGGTGGAGACCTGGGAATTACTGTGCTGCATTGCATGAGCCAAAGGGTCATATTTCAAAATAGAGATTTTTTCAACAAGTCTTTGTGAAGAGAATGGAGGGAAAGAAGGATCCCTGTAGTGTCTTGTCCTCAGCCAAACTAACCACCCATTCATGAAATCCACAGCCCAGGCCTTGAAACTGCTGCTCTAAACTGCTGAGAATAAAACCAATATGATAAAATTTGCTTTTGTGTCAAAGGACCTTGTGAGATTCTGTAGGTGGGAGCAAAGGGTGGAAGAATAAGGAAGAGTCTTGAAGTTAATTATTTTTATTATCATTTGCAAAACACATTTCTGGCTTAAAAACTGTGATCTGTTCAGCACCAATACTGTTGAAATATAATTTTCATTCTTGTTTTTATTATTACTATTTTTTCCACTTTCCATCTTACTTGATTCCTGATTGTTCCCCACTTCAGTAGCCTGGCTTGTTATTCTATTATCTTCCTCAAGAGGCTTTTATGTGGAATCTGTAGGAGGAGATGGAGGCTTCAAGGGGGAACTCCTGCAACAAACCCTTTTCCATTATTTCTTTACTCCATTACATGCACTTCTTTATTTTACATAATAGTACACATGATATCAGGAGAAGAAAAAAAAAATAATACAGAAAGAAAGGCAGAAAAATTAGTTATAGTTCAAGATGCCTTAAAGTGAATGCCAAGAAATGAGCCTTGGTTTTTTTTTAACATGCAAGTAGCCAGGGTGGTAAATTGCTTGTCATGCTTTTGCTGGACATCTTGATTGCTTCAGTTCCAGCGGGTCTGTGGACTGCATGGAAAAGCAGTTTGCAGACAACAGAGCCACATCCGAGCACTTGTCTCAGCACACACCGAGTGAGGTGACCTTGGCAGAAATGCCTCTGTTCATGCCGGGGTGGCTGGGCACATTTAGCAGCATTTATTTGGAGAAACCAGGAAACAAGCTCCCATGCTGGCTGGGGGAAAGTATCCCTGGGGACAGAGAGCTGTTATCCCCATTTTACAGGTTAAAAGCTGAGACAAAAAATAGTTTGTTTAATTGGAGGCAAAGCAAGAAACCTGTGGGGGGACTGGGGAGCACCCTGAGCTCCCAGCCCCGGACAGATGGCCAGGCCAGCAGCACCACTGTTCTTTCACTCTGAGCTTTCAGCAACAGAGAAGCACAAAGTGAATTCACTTCTGCATATGAGCAGATGCTGGAGGGGAGATTTGTTTTCCTGTTCTTTTTTGCGGTCCCTCCCTAGCTCTGCTGGAGGCTGAGTAAATGAGATAAAATGCTGAACCAAAGCTGCAACACCCACTGATGCAAATTGTTCTTGGCCAATGCTCATGGCCACCTTCATTTTCTGCAGAGAAAGGAGTGTCTGGTGTTCAAACACGAAAAACCCATGAGTTTGCTTCAGAGCCTGATAATTTCTCCCAGCTCAGCTTATGTGTGACAAGGAAGCAGCCAACCAAAAAGAGATTTTCTGAACTTTGAACACAGGCAGCCTCTCAGGAGAGCGTGGGGTACTGTCCTGGCTTCACCCAGAACTCGGTGGCCTGGGGATGCTCCGTTGTTCTGAACAGCAAAACTCCTTCTGGCAGAACCAGCTCCAAGATCATCCCTGTGGGATAGTGCAAGTCACTCACTTTTATATTCTCAGCTTTGTATTAAATTGCAACACAGACCCCATCGACAGACAAATTAGCCAAGTCAACATTTGAAGGATTCTCACTGCTAATGATCTCCGGTCCATGAAGGCAAACCTAAAGACTTCAGGCTATACAAAACACTGCAGATGAGGAACCCAGCTGTTGATACAGCTGGCATCAATAAGCATTTCTAATGCAGAGTCCAAAAAGATCTGTGTATAAAGTGCACCGCTGTAGAGAGAACACGCAGAAGTCAAGGGCTGTGCTGTTTGCCTAAGTTTGGAACTGAAATCCACCTCAGTCCTCCTGGCAGTGCAGACAGCCCAGCCTACTGGGACTGAAGAGTCTGCAAATGCACACTTGTTAACACACAAGATTCCCTCCAGCAGGGACAGCGCTGTGGGACTGCAGCCACAGGGAGAGGAACAGCCACGCGGGGGAATAGACAGCGATGGAAAAAGCAGACCTACCACAGGCAGGAAGGCAGGAGCACATCCAGGGCACTGACTGAAGGATGTGTGAATCTTCAGTGCATGGGATTTTAGAAACAGGGGTTTGAGCTTTCTCAGAAAATGTGTATGAAACCCACTCAGGGCAATGAATGCAGGGTGTGAGGAGGGGGCTGTAAATGCATTTCTCCCCAGCTGAGCCTGAGGCTCCGCCACTGCCATCAGGCACCTCCAGGGAAGGGATCACTGCGGACCCAGAACCCTGTCCAGATACTTCAGCTTCACGGCATGGCTGAGCTGCTAAAGAAATACTGGGAAAGGTCTTGCAAGAATGAGCTTGGCTTGACTGGGCTGAATTATAGATACAAGGAGTGGAGTGACGAGAACAAAGACAGGAATCAGCTCCTTTGGGTAGAAACCAAGGAAAGGCAGAGATGTGCCCATTAAAAGGGCAAGGCAAGGGCACAGTCAAAATCCAGGGAAGTAAGGGAGATAGTTTGAATCCAAGGAACCAGCTTGTAAAATTAGGTGGTGGCTGTGGCAAAGTTAATGGAGGAAAGGGTCAGGTCTCAAACAAGGCTGGAAAAGGCAGACCTTAAATGCTGGATTCCAGGGTAATTCAGCAGCTGGGGCAAAACAGTCTTAGGTGCATAGTCTAGAGCAGCACTGTGCCAACAGCTGCTTTAGGCAGGGGAAGTGGTTGGGTGGACACTGGAAACCCTTTCTCCCCTGAGCTGGTGCTTCTGTGTGCTTGCTCCTGTTTCACCTGCTCCCACCTGGGGTTGGTGAGGCTGTGGTACACTCTAAGACTGAATCAGGCCTGGAAACATTTACTTGTTCAGCACAGAGAAGGGATTTTTGAGGACTGATTAGCAAATATTTGCACAGAGCTTTAAACATGTCAAGGGCTTGGTTTAACTAGGCTTTACGCTGCTGTACAGTGACGTGACGGTAAAAAAGGGAAGAGTCAGAACATGTTGTCAAACAGGGTGTTAGCTGGCAGGATTACAGAGCTGGACCTGTCCTCTTATCCAGCTTTGTGGAAGAGTTTACAGTGAAGCTGAATTGTCTCCTCAAGGCCTCACTCTCCGGGTCACAAAGCAGGTTTGCTGCACCCTTGGAAACAACCAAAGCTTTTTGGGGGCTGCAGAAGCAGGACTCAGTGAGTCTGGTTCAGAAGTGATGTTGGAGGATCTGTCTCTGGTGTCCAGAATGTGAATGCCAACCCCACACCAGCTGCTGCAAACTGGTGCCCAGGCAGTGTCCCAGGCACACGGGGGTGTGAGGGAGCTGCAATTGCTCATGGTCAGATGGTGTTTAAGAAGATGTGCAGAAAGAGCCATGAGAAAGTTCCAGGGCTGTTCACCACCCTTGTCCTGGCCAGACTGGGCCTTTCCAGCTCTCACTGAAAGCCTGCTTTCTCCTGCCTCTTCTGTTCCCTGCTTCCACAGCCTCATTCAGCATTGGTCTGAGGGGATCCCCTCCTCCCTGCCTTCCTCCTGGGGCAAAAGCCCCTCTCAAGGGTCTCATTGCCTGCCTTCCCTGGGGACCTCCTTCAGCTGTTACCTGCACAGGGCTGAGTGTCACCTCATCCTCCTGCTCCACCATGATCAAACCAAAGATGGATGGTGCTGAACAGGACAGGAATCCCTCAGGCAGCAATTGTCCCAGCTAATGTTGTGGAATTAATTACCCTTCACCTTCCATAAAAACGAGGAGCCCCTTAGTGCCCAATGCTAATTGGGAAAGTGGGCTAGGTTTAATGATAAACAGCAATGTCTATATCTAAAAACGGAAATGATCTCAGTAAAAGAGGCAATGGGTGTCTTGCAGGATGGTAAATGCATTTCCCTTGCCCTCATGCACTGGTCCACTACACACCCAGGGCATGGCTCTGTACGGCTGCTGCAGCTGCAGTGTTGGGACACAACACAGCAATACTGGGCTTTTTAAAGTTCCTTGCCTTGTCTTTTTCCATGACAAAGCCAAATACCTGACCCAGAGGCGCTGCTGTCTGTCTCCATGCTGACAAACCTTCCTGAAACAACCTGAACTTCATAGTTTGGGGGGAGCCAAATTGCTTCCCCAGCACTTCCCGGAGGGACTAGAGCAGTTAAGAGGAGAGACATCAGCACTGTCATCAAAGGGCACAGAGTATCTCACAGGGGACCCCTTAGCGGGGAAAGAGAGAGGGAAATGTGGGCTTTTCTGTCTGGGCTGAGTATCCACTTCATCCCCCTGTCATTAGAGGGAAGAAGGGGCAAGGGAGAGAGAAACAAAGCTGGTAATTAGCTCACTTGGGCATCCCAAGATGATTGCAGTTCAAAGAGTTTGGTCAAGACCTTGTTACACGCTTTCTCACTGCACCAGACAGCATGAAAGAGGACGAATGAGTGAGAAAGCAAGCAAACTGGAGAGTACATCTCATTGTTCATTAAGTGTCTGGTGCTTAGAGGAGCAATTTCTCAGCTGCCTCTGGATGGAAGAGGCACTTGTGAGCATTAAGAGAGAATCCTGTAGGTAGTATCTTAATAAAGCCAATGCACTGCATCAAGGAAAAACAACAAGGAGGAGAAGAAAATTAAAAGAAGGAATTAAGTTTAGTGTCTCACTTGCAAGTGAGACCTGCCTGACTCCCAGATAGGTGCTGAGCACCTGTGCAGATCAGTGGAAATTCAGGATATCATCACCCTCACGAGGCACTGCCCTGCCTGCTCGTGCTGGTTCATAGCCTCAGTTTCCCCACAGTGCCTTGGGAGGGGGCACAGCTCCCTGCTCCTCTTCACTCTGGGTGATTGTGTGCTACCTCGGGGCAGGATTAAATGTACATGTGGAGATATTGTTACTCTGTTCCTCCCAGACCTGATCTGGGTAGGAACTCTGAGTGCTGAGCCAGTTGTGAATTCTCTCCTACACTGCCTGGCAGAGAGCAGGAGCTGATGTCAAGTAAACAGAGAGAGGATGTCTGTAAATTAAGGGAATTCTGAGAAATGTTTTAATACAGAATAGCAGAAATTGCCTTCTCCTTCATAAACCATCCTAAGATGTGTAGCTCACAATGTGTGATAGAGACAGGTACAAATGCCTCCGTGCACTCCGGTTTATAAGTGGCTCTGTAACAGGTGTTATCATTTTGTCTGCTCAGTATTTTAACATCATTCATTTGTGCCATTGCAACGTGGCACAACAACGCATCTTAGAATAATTTACTGTGAAGAAGCAATTGCTATGAATCACATCATATTGTCATTATGAATAAAGTACATCCCCACGCTGTGCCTTCAAGGGAAGTGTGGAAGAGACGTGCTCACCATTCAGCTTCTCACAGACCCGCATTTACTTTTCTCCTTTCATTTCACTTGTTCTCAATCTGCCCCTGCACAAATAATCACATCCCAAGGCTCAAAGAGGTTTTTTTGCCTCCCTTTTATTCTTTTTTTCTCTTTGTTTACCAGTCACAGAGTCTGTCTGACCATGACTTTTGGTCTTTCTGGAACAAAGAGTACAGCTGCTGGTGCTTGTAGATGGATGCTTTTGTGACTGACTCAAACAGAATCACAGAGAAAGTCACGTTAGAAGGGATTTCTGCAGGTCGCCTTGACCACCTTTTCTCAAAGCAGAGCTAACCTGTTTGCTACTAACTTTCCAGTGCGTCAGCCTGAGAAATCGAAACCTGCAGGGACTTAGGAAAGATGAGAAGCGGAAGGAAAATCAGAGGAGCCCCTCCCACTCAGACACATGAAGGTCAAGGCACAGTCCGCAGGTTTGGGTATGCTGATCCTGTCTCTGCTTGGTTCACAGTGATAGAGAATTTGTATTTACTGAGTGATTAATTAATGGATTAATTAATTTATAGGATGCCAAACCAAGGAATGCTGATTTCACACAGAGTAGGAACATGACCTTGAGACTGCCAGATCCTCAACCTTCAAGACACAGCCTTCTCTTCCTTCGGAGTACGCTCAGGTTTCTCACTGTTCAACTTCTAGTCAGAAAACAAATGTTTTGTCCCAGTTCCATTTCTGAAACACGTCCCCATACTTTGAGTTTTCTCTGTCACAATTGGAGGAAAAAAAACCACCAAACAGAAAGCAAAAGACAATTTTAAAATCTCAGAAGCTGACACAAAACAAAATTGCTATTTTCTCCTCCAGTTTCACTTTCTTAAGTCATTGTTCTGAGAGATCATCCTGATATTTTTTATTTCTCTTCCCCCTTTCTATTTCATTTTCAATCTGGTCTCTCTCTCTGTGACAATTCTGCCTGGCTGCTATCCAACAGGCCTGTCCAGTTTCTCCTTGTACAAGCATATAACACAAAAGAATACAAAGAAGACTGGAAATGCAATTATAAAACTGTCTCTTCCACCCAGGCGCAGATTTTTTAGACAGCAGCCTCCCTTTCAGCACAGTTGGAAGGAAAAAAAATGTAACTAAAGCCCTTCTGAGCAATGTCGTTATTTATTCTGGATGAAATGTCCTGCAGGAAACTTTAATTAGACCACATGTATGATAAACTAACAGAGCAGGCTGAAGGAAAAAAAAAATTAAACAAATAAAAAGGGTAATGGTGCAATTACCTATATTCCTTAAAGCTGTAACTCCTGGAGGTGAGCCCAGTTTATTCAGAGTTCAGGAGCTGAAAATGGGGCATGCACAGTAAGGTTGAAAGTGACACACACACAAACACAAAGTTGTCACTGAAAGAGCTTTTCACTGGATATTTGGGCTTTTGAACTAAAGAAAAGAAAATAGTGTAAAATACCTCATTAAGAACAAGAATTGTCTGTGAAAGCAAAATTCTGGGTTCTTCAGTAAGCACAAGAGAAGATTTAGAATTATGGGTAAGGAAATCTCCCTGTCAGAAGTGCTGTGAAATAGAGTTCCATGTCTCTGTGCACGTGTGAGCATATCAGTACATGTGCAGGCATATATGTATTTGTACAATGGAATATTTGTTTTATGAAAAAACTTTTTCAACTATCAGCTAAATTGCTTAATTGCAGAAAAGTAGGCAAAAAGATTTGTCATAAGATCAGCACTGTCTGAAAATACAGTATCAGCAATTAAAAGAAATAGCCAACCCACCAACTGCTGAGCAGCAATCTATAACCCATGCTGCAACATTCTGCTGATGCCTTGTGCATCCTTCTCCAATACTCACAATAAAAAATATATAATTTCAGACCTCAGGTGAATATCCCTCAAGTGTTCCCTTCTTAAACGGTAATATATATAAGCAAATATATGGCAAAAATATAGAAAATATAGAAGAAAAATGAAAACTCAGGAGGGGACTATAAGGTGGGCTGGAATTTGCTGGACCTTGTTATTGATGGAGAGAGGACTGTGGAGTGCAGTTTCAATTATGTACAGCATTGCCTATATTACCCTGGGAAAAAAAAAAAAAAAAAAGAAAAAAGGATCTTTTCATTTGTCTCCTGCAGCAAACAGAAGAGAGGTGGAGGGCCAAAGCTCCTAGGCAGGTATTCAGCCACCCTTAAACGTGAGCAGGGGCTGGGGAGCTCTGCAGAGCCCTGCTCTGCCTGGCTGCAGCTCTCACCAGCATCGTGCACGTGCCCTGCAGCAAAAGGGGAGCTCAGGCTCCTGGTCCCTGATCTCTTGGGGACCTGTTGTGGGGAGACTGCCATCCAGGCATCTTCTGAGCTAGTTGTCTTTCAGATGGAAAGAGGGAGGACAATTGTCACTGGATTTCAAGCCAGTGTTTAGAAGCAGAAGGCTTTTGAGATCTCCACTGAAGTACAACTGAACACATAGAGACTGATGCCAAAGACGGTTGAGGCAATTGGATTTACAGAGACAGAAATGTAAGCTATTACTGAAGACAAACTCCCATCATTCCTAATGTGGCAATTTTCCATGAGTTACCTCTGGTTCTGATTGCTTTTTAGGCATTTAGGTAAAAAAACATGGCTGTTATTTCTTTCTTACTTGGCTCCTGAAATTTAAATGGTGTATGGGACCAGTGGAGTCCAAAGCATGTGGAGGGGTTCAGATTTCAAGTACTCAAAGAACAGAGGTATTTGCACATTGGATTCTAACTTCTGACCATCTGTCACATTTAATATCCTGATATAAATATTACAGCCCCTTGACACCCCACATGTCCAGCTTTTTCTGTAAGCAACTTGTTGGAAACATGTAATTTTGGGGATCCTATTTTGGTCTGTACAGCTCTGGGTTTTCTCTCTCTTTCCATGCAAGAATGGAAGACAAAGTCCTCATGATTTCCAGATGCCTCAGAATAGCTTTGTGCACTTAGGGCAGTGCCTTGGAGACACCTGGGCGTCTGCACCTCTGCATCCTGACATTCCTTTGTGTGCTGCACGGGAACCTTTGGCTTCATTTAACCCCGAGGCAGCAGCAGAGGGGAAGGACTCCAGGGAGGAAGGGTTTGGGTTGCTTCAAATGTCCTGCAGTCCTTACTCAGCACAGCGTCTGAGCCTGTGCTCAAGGATGAACTCGTGCTCCAGGCTTCCCTGCCTTACCAAAGGTTTAATCCTATCGGTTTAAGCAGATGCTCATGAACTCTGCTGAATTCAGTCCTTGAACTCACAAGCCTATTTCAACGGAGAAAAGGCAAAGATCGCCAGTGCTTTAATAGAAGAAAGATAGGCCTTCCAGCCTTCATGCAAATATCCCAATTCAAAGAGAAAAATGGAATTCAAAGAGAAGTTCAGAAAGGATCTGCTCCGTCAGCAGCGTTGGCTGCAGCTACTGTGTTTTTCAAAGTATACCATGGATGTGGTGTATTAAAACATGGTTAACATACAGGCACATTCATTGGATGTATATGCAATGTGCCTTCCTATTCCACGTGGGTTTCTGTCTATGATAAGCATAATATGCACTGACGGAAAGTGGCAAAACCTGAAGGGAGCCTGACTTATCAACCACAAACATCTGGAGGAATCAGAAACTGAAATCAAAGGATAATAATATTTACATTTTTAAATGGACCTGTCACGTGCATTAAATCACAGGCTGTGTCAGTCTTGCTGCCATCGCCCTGTGGCCTGTCACAGCTCACGGTCTCAGGCACATTTAGGGAGGGAAAGGAGGGAATGTCCATCCCACAGGAAAGCTCCTGGGATGACCTGATGTGTGCAGCCTGGGGGCTCGGCAGTAGCTGGGGCTCACTTTGCACCCTCTGCAGAGGCACCGTGCTCATGGATGTGGAGACACCTCTGCCAGGAGGAGCACCCAAACTGCAGTTCTGCTCTCCCTCCTGGGCTGATGCAGGTTTTACACCACCCAAATCCCAGCTCTGCTCTCCCTCCTGGGCCGATCCAGGCTTTACACCACCCAAATCATAGCTCTGCTCTCCCTTCTCGACTGATCCACCACCCAAATCCCAGCTCTGCTCTCCCTCCTGGGCCGATCCAGGCTTTGCACCACCCAAATCACAGATCTGCTTTCCCTCCTGGACTGATCCACCACCCAAATCCCAGCTCTGCTCTCCCCCCTGGGCTGATCCAGGCTTTGCACCACCCAAATCCCAGCTCTGCTCTCCCTCCTGGGCTGATCCAGGCTTGTCACCACCCTGGTGCCAATGTGAGCAGTCAGACCATCCAGCACACCTTCCAAACACAGCGGTCACATGCACACCAGAGCAGGCACCATTCTGCACTGACACAATATTCCATGCTAATCCACCTTGAGAACACCTGAAAGGGCTTAAATACATGTACTATATAGGCATCCCACTGAGGCAGTGGGAATAGGAACAGACCTGTAATTACCAAGTAAAGACAATGAAATTGCATGCACTCCCACCACCTGCGGCTCTAAATGAGGAGAAGTGTTACTTCCACTGTTGTATTTCTATAGCATCTGAGGAGAAAAAACAGAGGGTGTGACGAGCTACCAGACCTGTGATAAGCAGAATTAAAGTGCATTCACAATTTACCCCAATCTACCACTCTGCGAGGAGGGACGCAGAGGGAAGCACAATTTAAGTTTTGCATTTCCCTTTAATTTGGGGAGCAAAGAACATGCCCGAGACAACAATTCTGTGCTGTTTCACAGTCCCCAGCCATTTGCCACCCCCATATGGAAAGAGGTACCATGGGAAGAGGAAAGGTGCGCATTGCAGTGCCTGGAAACTTTTGCCATGACGTTGCAGAAGATCTGAATCTGGATGGCTTGGGCTGAATTTTAATCGCCAGGTGCCTGCTTTGCCTTGTGGAAAGGGGGAGTTCACAGGACTGATAGCAGAGCTGCTGTTTGAAAGACATCTGCGGAAAATGTCCCTTTCTTCTAACCTCGACTTAAGAAATCTTAAGGATACGAATATGAAAGCAGAATGGTGAAAGAAATATTCCCAGAAGTTGGCTCCTCCATGAAGGCTCTCCTGAGGGGAAGACTGGGGTTTTTTCATGTCTTTTAATGCTCTGTTTTCAGTACTTTTAAAAGAGTATTGGCTGTGAAAGATTTTCTTTGTTCTCCTCTTTGATTACTATTGGTTTGGTGTTATGTGGTTGGGAGTCCTTTTGTGGTGGAAAGGTCTTTCCAGAGAGGCTGTCGCTGCAGTGTTTGCTTTGGATGCTCAGTTTGCATTCAGAAACATCATGCAGCCTATTCACTGGGGGCTCAGACTGAGGCACAGCTAATTCAAAAGCTGTCAAATATGCATTTTCTTATGGGGAAAATCATAGTCCACGTTATCTTACTCATTTTATCAACAGGGCAGTTCACTGGAAGCATCTCCTTGGGTCAGTGGATAAATATTTTAATTCTTTCTTCAGATGGAGAAGGTTAGAGAAGACAATTTATGAGTGTATTCTTAAATAGACTTCTAAATGGAAACTTTTGTGAATTCAAAACTGATTTTCTGACACTAAAATTGTGCTTTGGCCTCATTCTAAGGCAAGAGCGTTAATCTCTTCTGGACAGACAGGCCCTTTGGAAATCATTCACTTAAAAGGAGAAGGGAAAAAGCACCCTGAAAGCCATTTTCTTTATTCACAGAAAACAGAGTGTCATGGAGAAATGATGAGCAAGTGTGTGTGTAATCATGTATTTATTTATCTGAATCCCACACTGCAAATTTTATAGGTACAGAAGATGATGAGAAAGATAAGGTACTGAAGTGATTGTTTAAACTGAAATTGAGTCTCGCCCACTGCAGAGTTTGAATTAAACAAAAATAACCCAAAGCAGCAATGTAATAACCTTAAGTGAGCCACTTTTTAAGCAGCTTATACATAATGGAATTCTCCCAGCTTTTTACAAATGTTCCACATATGTTCAGATAATCATCGAACTGATGGGCTTTCCTCGCAGACGCCTGAAAATAAACGCTGATCTCAAAACCTGAGTGTGGCTCCTTCCCTTCCCCTGTACATCCAGCTGCCACACGTTGTTCTTTATCCAAAGATCTAAGTGCTTTCAGTAGACCAGAGCATCCTGGTTTTATAGATATATAAATATGTTTTATGGCCACTGTAGGGATTTCTGTGCTACAATACACTAATGGTTCACCCAAGCGAGGTACTGTGGCCATAATAGTGATCAGTGCTGGATGTTTCAGTGCATAGAAAGGCTCCAGTGTCTCTCTGAACTAGGTAACCTATAAATTGTGTAACATTACCGGTGCTGACTCCTTATTATTTTCTTCTGGTGAGTGCCACTGTAGAGATAATATGCCAAAAAAGTAATTCTTAATTGTTAACTGCCATTTTCAGTTTCAAAGACATGGAGTAAAAGCAAATAGCAACCTAGGAAAAAAAATTGGGAGATAAGGAGAAAGGTTGTAACGAGGAAATAGTTATGAGGCAGAAGTATAAATCCTGTTATGGATGGGTCTGAAAACAGGGCTCCAGGCAAATCTGGTCTGTGCAGACACCAAGGACATTTAGATTTGGATTTAGCAAGGTGGACTCTACCTATTATCTCGTTAGCCTATGAATGCCATTACAGTAGAACTATCTTCATTAGCTTAGCCCTGTGAAAAAAGAAGGAGCAACCTGTTTTCTTTAGATCGTCTGTTCATCTGAGAGGCAAAGGAAACACCTGGATCTCGATGGCAGCACTGGGGACGTTGCTGAGAATAGATTTAGGCCAGGTGGGCGGCGGCAGCAGCAGCAGCAGAGCTCAGAAATGTGCTCCTCCATGATCTGTTATTAAACATTTTCCAAGCAAAGCTGAGCTGCTCCTTCAGCTGAACTCGCTGCGTCCTCAGCTCCGAGTCTCGTGGAGCACAGCAGCCAGCAAGTGACAGAAGGCAAACGTGCTGCCTGTGCTGATGCAGCCTCTTTCTATCAAAGGGAAAAGTGCCTGGACTTGAAAGAGACTCCCCGTGAGTGAGCAACACAGTGTCGGTTCCTCTAATGAGTGCCGATCTGGAGCGCGTGATGGGTAATTAGTGACTTTGATACCTGTGGGGAGCAGGTCATGATTTTCCTGTCAGGAGCTTCAGTGCAGGAGACACATCATTACTCCACTCAATGCTGATTATTACTGTACCTGCTCAGTGAAATTTCATATTGCTTTTGGGGAGAAAAACAAAAATGCTGTGAAGAGGTGGAAGGGCTTCTCTCCCCACCCCCCTCTCCCCTTTCTTTACTTTTGTTTTGTTGAGAAAAAGGAGAGCACCTCTGTGTTTTCACACAAAATTGTCCCTCTTAGATGAAATTGAGGGATGGAAGGACCCTGACAAGTATCCACTGAAAACAATTCTTTAAAGCAGCAAAACACATCCACAATGCGCCTGTATCAGTAGAGATCAATAGAAGATGATGTTGCTGTGATGTCTGTGTACGCATTTGCCCATCTTATGTGTCCAAGACAGGAACAACACGTTCCTGTTAAATACATCCCAGGAGACACAGGAATTCAACAGACCTCCCTGGTTCTCTTAATAAAATCCTGAAGGAGTCAGAAAGATAGATGAGAAGAAAAAATGTTAGAAGAGAGCTAAGTTCCATCCTTGGGAAAGAGAAGGCCGTGCCAGTGGCCCCCGTTCAGAAAAACCCTTTAACATGCAGGCTGCAGCTCTGTGCTGAGCCGTGATGGACCACAGAGTGTCCTCCTGTCTCCTGGTGTCTGGGGAGCCCTGGCAAAGCTCCAGTGGAGATGGGCAGTGCAGGATATGCAGGGGATGCAGGACACACACCAGGCTGTGCTGGGATCTGTGGCACTCGTCAAGGCGGGGTG
Organism: Acanthiza pusilla; assembly: GCA_036630365.1. NCBI lineage: Eukaryota > Metazoa > Chordata > Aves > Passeriformes > Acanthizidae > Acanthiza > Acanthiza pusilla. The sequence continues at coordinate 10,605,846 of JAXCHO010000001.1, forward strand.
GCTAATTAAGGCACTGAGGCCAAGGGCTGAGTTAGTTACACACATTTCTCAGTACAATGCCTAATTCAGTGACTGGCTCTCAATCACTTTCTTCATTTTAAATACAGCAGACACGGAATGAGCCCAATCTTTTGCAAAAATGGGATGAGAGGGTGCAGGAAGAGATTAACGCAGAACTATTTGTGCATTTGCCATGGCTCACGCATGCTCGCTTGGTTAAATAGCTTTTCCTAGTGTGGAAATGCACAGGGTGATTTATTTCCCTTTCATAAATAAAAGATTTGGGATGGAAGATTGGCTATTTTCTTTCATACAAACTATGACATCCTAATGGTTGAAGCAGAGATCTGAGTTCAGCTTCCTGTGGACTGCTTTGACTTGCTCCGATACCTGCTCTGTGGGGAGCTGCTGTTGACAGCAGCATTTCTGCAGCCCCTGACTCGGATGTTTTGGATACCTCAGCATCACTGGTGATTATTTTACTCTCACAGGTCCCAGAAAATGGCAAAATAAGGCGGGTTAAGCTACCTGTCCAAACATGAGGTGTAAATGGGAATGACTTCACAATCTCCACAGTCCCAGCAGAGTGCTGGTCCCACCACATTGTGGGCTTGTCATCATTGCACTTCACCCTCCTCAGCTACACAAAAAAGCAGCAGAAATTATTGCCCCAGGAGCAAACCAGAGCAAGCAAGGTGAGCATCACCCCAGAGCTCCTGGAGTGTCCCAGGATGTCCTCACCTGGGGAGGACACACCAGTCAAGAACTCAGTCTTCCTCAGCCTTTCTCATTGGTTCATTTGCCTTTAGAGCACTTAAAAAAAGTAGAGAAGAAAAGTTTGATAAGGGAGATTAAAGCAGAAAAGTTCGACAAGGGAAATTTCACCTTCTGCTGTGCAAACCAACCACAATTTCCACGTTTGAAGGCTGGTCTCTTATGAAAGGTACATTTCTTCTCTGGAGGAGGACTTTTTATCCCAAGTTAGAATCAGTGTGCAGAGTGTAGTTACACTTTCAGTTGGTTTTTCCTCCAGTGCATTCCTCAGTTATTGCTTATTTATAACATCAGAGACATTAAACTTTTCCAATAACGATCCTGATAATTATGGCCATCTCATTCAGTCTTAACCGACTGGCGATTGTATCCTAATTTGGGATCAATGGGAAGTTAAAAGAATATACTTATTAAACTTAATAAGGATAAGTTACTAGTTAATGATGTGAAAATTATGTCACCAATAACTGTGTAATTACATTCTTATTAATGCATTCAAACATCTTGCCATTTAATTGGCATTTAACAAGCTCATTATAGCAAGATAATTAGATAGCCATTAATTGGTAAAACACTGATTGACGTGTAGTATGCTAATAGATGTCTAGTGCGGTATAGTAGTCTTGCTATATGGTAATTTAATGCTTTCATGCTCCTATCAATTAGGTCGTTTAAAATATACAAATGTAATGTATTATTAAGTGATTGTATATTTATTGGCAAAGTCATCATGACTGAATCAGAGTCAATGTATTATTTGCATACGTGTTTATCTTACATTTCAATACAACCTCTGCTGGCATTTGTAGGAACTACAATAAACAAACGAGCTCCTGGGATGGCCTTTAATCCCTGTCTTGCAAAACGAAGCAGAAATGTCCGAGGAGTGATTCATGACCAACCTGTGGCTCTTGAAGCACATCTGAGCTGAACTCCCTGACCAAAAGAAAGGCCTTGCTGGATAATCCTGGCCTGGCAGAAATGCAGCAGCACCAGGCACTGAAGTGGCACCCTCAGCACGGCCAGGGCTGTATCTGTGTGCTCAGCCCAACCCAGCAGGGAGCCGGTAGCCCATGGGGAACCTTTGTCACCTCCCAGCTGAGGGTCACCACCAGAGCGTGGCTCCCTGTCAGTGCTGTTGGCCACGCAGAGATTCCAGTTTGCTTCCTGTAGGGTCAGAAAAGTTTTTGCTTCTCTTCTAAGAGATATAGTGCCCGAAAATCTTGTCAAATGTACAAAGGCAAAGCCTGGACTCTCCTATTCTGAAGTTCTGACTGCTTGTTTCTACCAAGGAGGCTTGAGGAGCGTTCTGAGTTCTGCCTGGAGCTGTAATTCTGCGGATGGCTGCTAAACGATGTACAAACATAAAGACCAACCCATTATCTTAATTATCCTTCCCCATGTAATCCCTGTGACAGTTTGGGGTTTTGTGACACTCAGAAGATGATCTGGAATTATGTGCTGTCCACTTGATGTTAGAGCTTGTTCACATCTGTATAATACATACCTCTTTTTTTTCTAAGAAGATTGTCAGATGCGTTGAAACAGGACAGAGAGTTCAAGGATGCAATATTATTATTACATGTGTTACACTAGCAGCTAAAAGTCCAGCAAAAATCAGTTTCCCTTCATGCTGGGCACTGAATAAACACAGAGACAGCGATCCTGCCTTGCTGTTGAAATGGACTGGACAGCCAAAGGGCTTATGGTGGAAAGTCAATGTCAGGAGGGAGGAGAGGACAGAAATTAATATTGCAATCTATGCTAACACATAGAGGCAAAAAAGGTTTTGCAGCAGTGCTCTGAGAACTCCAAAAAGCAGAAAATGAATGTCCTACTGCTGCCTCAGTGCCCTGCATCACTCCAAAACTCTGCCCTGTTTCCATGGCAGGTCTCACATGCCCAGGTCCTGCAGCACCTGCAGCCCTCGGGTCTCTGTCTGCGTCCTGGCACAGAGAGAGGAACTTCTGCGACTGACTCTGCTCTCAGGGCAACAAGTGGGTTCATTGTGCAGAACAGGAGATCTCGATTAAGCATAGAATCATATCAGAAATAATGAATTAACTTATAATACATTTCCCCAGCTACTGCAGGATTGGTCCCAGTGGTGCATTAAGTGGAAATGATAATGTGAGTCTGACTGCAACGATGACGTGAATATTGTTAATGTTCATATCCCCATTAGCTCAGGGGGGAGGGTGGAGTTTCACTCAGAATTTTGCAAACAGCATGTGACTACTGTAACATTTAGAAGAATCCTTTCAATTCTCTTTCCATTATTTTTAATTTCAAAGACTGGGAGAATAACAGGAATGACTGGTTCACTAAAATTAGCCACGATGTGACCATGGAGATACAGGCTTTCCTTGAGAAGAGTCAGCACTGCAGGGTATACAACAGGGTGTTTTCTTAGCTGTGGCATCATTCATCCAAATATAGGTAGCAAAAAAAGGCCTTGGAAAATGTGGAGTGTTCCTATTAGCAGAAAATTTTAAAAGGGCACTAGGGGGAATGTTCTGTTTCTTCCAGCCATGATGGTATGAAAAGAGATTTAATGCATTGAGAAGCAAAGAGGACAGGTTGCTCTGGAAAACTTGGCAGTGCTAAGGCTGTGGGTCAGCCGAGGTGCAGGGTGTGAAGCACAGGAATGGGACTGGGGAGCTGAGGATTTGTGGTTATTGGGAGAACTTTGCTGGGGTGTATGAATGGGAAGGATGGGGAGCATGGATGGGAACAGGGGGCCACTCACAGATTTTGGATAGTGGCCTGGGAAGATGAGAGGGTTGGGAAGGGATGTGGACAGTGGAACTGAGCTACCAGAGCTTGGCCCACATGGTGTGAGTGGCACAGGAGAGGCTTTGGGACAAGGCAGGGGATGATGGGCTTGGGGATGCAGCTGTGGCATGATGGAATAAGCCCTCTCTTGCACCCCATCTCCAGCAAGGGAAAATCCCAGTGCCACCACCCACGGCAAGTCAGCGAGAGAACATTTAGCAAAATGCAAACTTGATCTGTAGCAAAAGAAAGTCTCTGTAAGTACAGGTCGAATAAGCCCAAGGGACAAAGTTTCCTACAGTTCAGGTAACTTGGAGAAGTGCCCTTGAATGCAGTGGGAGCACGCAGCGATGAGCAGAACAGGTTGCTCACCCCCGGGCACAGTAATTCCTGTGTTTTCTCCAGTGCTCCCTTTTATTTTGAATTAGCAGCCAAGAGCAGGTATGCAGCTCTTGAGATCATTTGCTTACAAGCCCTGATACCCATCTGGGATCAGGACAGAAATCAGATTAAGCTTGTTTGTGTGTTAAATGTTAGGGAAAAAATTACTTGTTGTAATAAGGGACAAGGGCTGGGATGTGCTCCCCAAAGTGGACAGCCCTTATCTGCCTGAGTCAACTCCGATCACACCAGACCCTTCCCTCCTTGCTGTGCTGCCTTCCCACCCTTCCTACTCGCCCTTTGCCTCCCACCGCACGCAAAAAGATGGGATTTAAGAAAAAAAAGTACTCCTAGCAAAATGCCAGGGTTTTAAATTAAATTTAAAACAGTTTAATTGCCTAATTGCTCAGCTATTTTGTGCAGTTTATTAACAGAAGCAATTCTTCGGCAGTCATGCCAACATAGCAGAAAATTGGCATTTGAGCCAGGGGGAATTAAAGAGGCAGAGTGCGGAACTAAAACAAAAAGAATGCCTCGAACCTAGTGGAACAGACATTTGAGGCTTTCATCTCATTTTTATCTCTTTCCCTAATCTGCTGTAGAAAGATCAAGGCTTGGTTTTGCTTTTTAATGTGGGAATGACAGTTGCTCATCACCACTGCCTTTGCATTTGGAAAAGTACTGGATTTCCAAAGAAATGAATGTTTAAGGAAGCAGCACATTTACAAAGAAAATAAAATGCAATTCTTGCCAATAATATTGGCATCTTTTAGAAGAGTTAATTCGAGGGCATTTTTCATAATAAACCTCACTGTTAAATATGCGTGTGTGTATTCAAACAAAACTAGCAAATCATCCATATAAATGAATGCATGCACTGACTGAATAGAAGAGATTAATATTCAGTTATAATACACTGCACTCATCATATGCTCTTTCCTCACTGTACAGAGGGAAAAATAGGAGAGGAGAGGAGAGGAGAGGAGAGGAGAGGAGAGGAGAGGAGAGGAGAGGAGAGGAGAGGAGAGGAGAGGAGAGGAGAGGAGAGGAGAGGAGAGGAGAGGAGAGGAGAGGAGAGGAGAGGAGAGGAGAGGAGAGGAGAGGAGAGGAGAGGAGAGGAGAGGAGAGGAGAGGAGAGGAGAGGAGAGGAGAGGAGAGGAGAGGAGAGGAGAGGAGAGGAGAGGAGAGGAGAGGAGAGGAGAGGAGAGGAGAGGAGAGGAGAGGAGAGGAGAGGAGAGGAGAGGAGAGGAGAGGAGAGGAGAGGAGAGGAGAGGAGAGGAGAGGAGAGGAGAGGGCAGTCATGATGCAAAATAAATAATCCAGTATTTATTGCCTGTAAAAGAGAAATTCTGGTTGACTATGGATGATGCTATTGCTGTAATCTTCAGGGCTGCATCCAAGTACCCATCTGTGGAGATGCTGGTGTGTCCTTGCTGATGTCTCCTCTCTTTTTCAGGTAGGCAGCCACTTGGGAAACTCCTGTCAGGTGTTCAATAGCAGAGATATTAAGAAGGGAACCCCAGACAATCTACTGGGACCTCAGTGCAAGTTTATCTCCTATGTGTATAAAGGATGCAAACAATTCACTGTTCTGGGGAGGATTTCTATAGCTGTGATGATCCTGCTGTGTCACAGCTCACCCTGCCTAAAACTGAGAGTCAAAAACCACTGAGATGGTATCCAGGACAGCTTTTGTAATTGGTGCTAGCCAGGGTCATAATCACACCTCGGTGTATGTAAAGCAGACCTGCTGGCCGTGGTGTGGAGAACTGGAATATGCAGCGGCAGGAGTGGCGTTCACAAACTGAATTCCCTGCTGGTGTCTGGCAAATTGGGGCCACTTAAGAGATGACACATCGCAGGTGAAAATGAGCCAGAGCAGAGCCCCTCATTTCTGTGTTGGAAATGCATTTCAAGACGCCCCTTCACATTTACAGGGAGGTCTGCTCGAAATAGCAGCTGAATCCTCCCAGCTGTACGAGCGCATCACAGCAAACAGATTTTTTCCAGCTTGCATTCATCCTGTGCAGTTTGGCAGATTTCCTGGGGACACCCAGGGCAGCCCTCCTGTGTGTCCTCATCTTGGAGGGGCTGAGGTTGGGGTGGTGGTGGGCACAGCCCTGCCCTGGGGGCTGCCAGGGAGGGGGGGAAGTGTCTGGCGTCACTCAGGAGCTCTGTTTCCAGCCCTGTCTGCCCCCACACCAACACACGCAGCACCAGCAGCTGGAGAATGATCAGTGCGTGACAATACCTGGGAATAGAAAAAGGGCAGCACTTGCTAGATTTACACTGAGCAGCGTGCCCAATAAAAGTGTCTCTTCTGTGAGATAATCCTGATGCCTCCAGCGCTGATTGTAGAGTGAGAAAGAAATGCCAGCTGACCTCACTGGGGCTGAAGGCTCTCAGAGAGCTGATGGAATGATAACAACTTTATCCAGAATGCTCAATGCCCTGCTTCTCCCTTAATTTCATCACTCAGATATCTCAGGTTTTTTCCAGTACATAGAAAGGACACAGTTACACCGCACTGTGGATGAAGCCAGCTGCAGTAATTATTCAGTCAGAGAAGTCTAACTTCTCCCTGCTTGAATTTTTGCAAACAACCCCACCTCAGCTTTAGTTCAGACAAAATATCCTTGATATATTTTGACATATGACATTTTAATGCATTTCTCTATCTGAAAAACTGACATTTTCCATGATACACAGCTATTTCCTGTGAATAGACTTATTTAGGTGCTAACTGTTTGTTTCCAAAAGCCAGTTTCAATGGAAAATATTCACACCAGTTCCATTCTTTCATCATGTGGAGAACAGGTAAATTTGCCTTCTCTCCTGGTGAGCTTTCTTGATGCCACTCTCATTCATGGTCTGCTTGTTTCTGCCCTTGGCTGTAATTGTAGAGCAAAGCAATGTAGGTGACAGTCAAATCCCTGTATCCTTGGGGTAGAAAATGGGAAACCGTGCAGAGCAGCAGGCCTGGTGATATTCAAACAATATCTCACCCACAAGTGGGTGTGATTTTAACCTAGACATGAAGGGGATGCTCCGAGTCTTCTCATCCCTTCCCCGCAGGTGTGAAGGGGTGAGGTGAAGCACTCTGTTCTTCCTGTAACACACAACTGTGATTTCTCCTGGCTTTTTTGCCTCTTGTCTAGAAAAATGGTGAATGGGGCATTCAGCTCCCTATCTGTTGGAAGCTTCTGACACTGGGTGATGACCACACATTTATTTTCTTTCAACCTCTGTTAATCTCGCTGTATTGAGATGGTTTATCTCAAGCTTCGCCTTTGTCACTAAGAAAAAGTGCATTTTCCCACGGGAAAACACATGTCCTGGAGTCAGGAAGCACCTGATGAGGGCAGAGAGATAAAAGAGCAGCCAGGACATGGAAAGTAAAGCAGCACAGGGCTGCTCTGTGAGCCGCAGGACATCACAGCAGCCCCAGGCACCGATAAGAAGCATGGAAAGGCATCCTAGGACCTAAAGCTGATCTGTCTGGTGCCACGGGCCGTCACCCAAGCTCTGTGTGCTGTGACATGTGGCACCTGCTGCTGTCCTCCTGCTCCTGCCAGACCCTGGGGGTGCAATGAAGGGAGCATCCCTCTGCCATCCCTGCAGAGCAGACACTGCAGACGATGGCCCACGGAGGCTCGGCATGCCCAGGGATTGCTGCTCCTGCCTCTGTGGCACATGAAAGAATGCCTTGATGCACCTGAGAAGAAAGAGTTGGTGTCACAGTGAGCTGTGATGTACTTTTAAAGCTCCTCGTGGGGCAGACACTGAGCGTGGTGCTCAGAGCTGTGGTCCTGCAGCTCCTGCCCGAGGGAGAACCCCAAATGCAGCTCTGTCCAGCCAGCGCTCCGGGGACTGTCCTGCTATTCCATCTAGACCTCGTACAGCCTGATAGCAGCCCCAAGGAGTCTGTTTCACAATGAATTTCACTGATTTTGACCCCTAATTCACTTTGATTCTCTTGAAGACCCTGGCTCCCAGCCCCTGGAGGCGGTGGATGTTGGAGGGCTCACCCAGCAGCCCGAGACTCCTCACGGCCCCAGAGATTTCCAGCTGAGCCTGTGCCATTTGCTTTCTGTGTCACAGTCCTTCTGCCAAGCGCCTGTCCTGATTTCGTGTCCTCTAGGTCTGGCACCATTCATCCTGCAAGTGCCCCAGAGCACAAAGCCCACCTCTTTTCTGTGCTCATGCTGTCATCTCTCTCTTTGGATCCAAAAGTGTGTTTGACAGAAGTCAAACTCCTCTGTGCCTCATGCCCCAGGTGAGTGACCTAGAAAAGGGACTGCAGGTAACCCCTCAGACCCATCTTTTTATGTGCCATGGCAAAGCTCAGGGCATGGATCACTGAGGTGCTTTTTAAGGATCAGTGAAGAATAATATTTCAGCTCAGTGGCAATAGCAAAGAATATGTATAGAACGGGGGTGGGAGATACAGCCCAATCCTCCTCCTTCTCATAGCAGCTTTGGTGAATAGAAAGTTGACAGGCAAAATAATAGTCCACTTTAGTTTTCCAGCTTTATTTAATACTTTAAATCCAGTAAAAAGAATATATAAAACATATAAACCTCAGAAGTTCTCTTTTTTGAGTCAGTGTTTTGAGGAAGAAGGAATTACTTTTATTGATTAATTGCTTTCTCCCCACCTATCTGCAGAGTGTTTCACTTGACCTGATGGGCTGAAAACCACTGTGTTGGTCTGAAAAATATTGCTGGGCTTCCTCAGCTGGGTGCAGGGGTAAGCACATCAAAGAGTGAGAAATGGCATTAGAGTCCTCCAGAGCCTGGGAATTGCTGGGTGGAGAATGAAGCTGGAGGTCTTCTCTTTGCCCACATTCTTTGTGTTTCTGTCTCTGAGCTCATCTGGAGGGCACTGTCTGACGTGGCTGGGGTGGAACACCCTGCCAGGATGGTCTGCCACCCTCCCACCCCACCACCCAGAGAGAGGGAACAGGCTGGAGATGGTGGGGTTTGATGTTTGTGCAAGCAGAGGTGCAAAGAGGTGAGGTGTAATCTCCACTACAAATCTGGCTGAATCTCTTTTAAGGATAAAAGTGCAGAGTCCATGAAGCAGGAAAGATCAAAGTGCTGGTATTTAGATGTGGATTGTAACTGTGAAAAAGGTTTGGCCCTCAGGCAAATCCAGAATTAAGCTCTCATTTCAGGTTTGATGGTAACAAATTCCCACCAGTGGATCTGTGAGGTGCCCACCAGCCTGGAAAACACATGATCTGGTCCTGGAAAGCCAAGTCTTTTGTATGTGGGTTCCAAGTAAAGGATTAACACTTTAGAGGAAAAAAATATTGGATTCAAGTATACAAATCCCCGCCACCCACAGTCATAATAATATAGCTTATAGATCAGTGGGAGGTTATGTTCAGGTCATGTCTCTGGCTGCCAATGTATCCTTTGGATGCAGAACTGGGAAAATAACAGCTCCTGTAAACTTCTCTGGTCACTGAAATTAACTGGAAAAATCAGATATGAACGCATGGCTGAACCTCCTTCTTCCAAAGTTAGTGAAACTTCAAATCCTACCTGCATCCCAAAAGAAAATGTGAATATTGAGGTAACTTCCTAAATTTTAATGTTCATTTCATGTTTTTAAATAAAAATAGTGGATCATTAATATAACAACCCAGTAATTAAACATTCTTAGCTCCTACTGAAAAGGAAATGGGTTACGACTCTACACATAGGCAATGTATCATTTCTTCTAAAAAAAACCAAAACCCCAAATGACAATTTCTTTTAACAGGAATGGTTTCTTTGGCTAATCTACTTCTCCACTCTGCTGTGGCCAAATTGTTTTCCTGGGAGGACTAGCATATGATACAGATCTGGTAGGATGTTTTATTTTGGACCAAGTAATTGCATTAATTAGTATGGTCAATGATCAATGTTAATTTAAAAAAAAAAACCAACAAAACCCAACCCCAAAAAAAAAAAAACCCCACAACAAAAAACAAAAAAACGGAAAAAAAACCACCAAAAAAACCCAAACAAACAAACAAAAAAAAAAAATTCAGACTACAAAGGCGTACCATTTCAAAGCTTTCCAAGAAAATATTTGAGTAGTGAAGCCATTTTAGGCCTATAGTTAACCCTTCCATCTGCAACTCTGTCAAATAAATCCTCTGCTAGGCTCATACATGCACAGTGGCCCCATTAATTTTAACTGGTGCTATCATGGGGCCAGAGAGAATAAAGAAGTGCAGCTGACTGCAATCATTCTCTCCCTGCCTTCCTCATGTGAAATGATGGAGAATGGATCCTGACAGAGACACTCGGAATAACCCAATGGATATTTTCACATTTTACTACAGAGGCACAGTGAGCTGGAAGATCCTTCCAGGAGGAAATGTGGGATGAGTCCTTCCTCTTGCTAGACCCAGTGGCCAATTTCCCCTTCTGTCCTGTGGGTATCACATCATTAAGGCTCATTATGGGTTTTGTGAAGGTCTCTGATGAAAAACATGACTTACAGCAACAGGTATATGGAATGGGAAATACTGAGGACCAGACTGGGATAGATTGCCTTCCTTGCTTTGAAATCAGCAGATCAGAAGATTAGCAATGATCTATGCTAAGTTTTGATGGCCTCAAGAAAGATGTGGTGCCCGTCCTGAGCCCCTGAGAAACTGGAAATGTTACAGTTTGAACAGCTGTTTAATGCAGACCCTTTTGAATCAGTCATTTCCTCCTGCCCCAATAATCTTTCTTGCTAGGAAAACCTGTTCACTAACACTGTCAGGAGTGAGTTTGTGTGGTGGGAAGCCAGGGATGCATCCATCTTCTGACAGTAGGAGCTGCTGTAGCATTGTACATGTCCCTGCAGACACCCAGATTAATGGTTTGACCTGGTTCCAAGAGCTAAAAAGTGTTTGTGGCAGAGGCTTTGTCACAAAAGGCTGCCAAAATATTCTGCCAGACAGCAATAAACTCAATTTACATTATAACTTAACACTTCTTTACCCCTTGCCCTCCTGCCAAGTATGACAACATAACGCGCAGGAGCCCGCAGCATAGAGGAGGAAAAACCTTCTAAGGTTTTCAAGCAGAAAATTCCTGTGAAAGCCCAACTCACTCTCTCGAAGAAACTGCTGGAAACTTCTGGAAAGCACTTTTAGTACTGTCCTTCCCCAGAAACAACCTCCTGCCTAGCTCCAGGTATGCACAGACGACACTGAGCAAAACCCCTGTGCTGTGCTCCTGCCCTGTCTCCATCAGATCAAGAGACACAAAGGTCCTGGCTCATCTCATGTGGCATGGCTCACGCTGTTTGAGAAGTGCAAAAGGAATTCCAGTCAATGATCAGTGAAGCTTCCTCTTCAGTGCTGCAGGTACACACTCATGTTAAGCTCTGCAAAGCATTACAATCTATTCTGTTGCTTGTGTTTCTATCTGTATTTAGATCTGAATTAACCAGCTCTCCAGAGTATTTTTGAACTTGAGAATATTTTGCTTGGTTCCTGAAGAACAAAGCCAACAGTCCCCATTAAGGAAGCACAACAGATGTCCAGAGGACACAACGAAGAGCTGTTCATGGAAGCAGTTCAATTGCTGCTGGAATTCTGCTGTCTTCACCAGTTGCTCTGCTACAGTGACCTCCAAACTCTGCTAAGGGCTTTAGAAACACCAGAGCCAACTCTGCTCAGAAAATATTTAACATGAAGGGAAACAGGTTCAAATGGAATGAAAAGCAGAGCATCAGCAAATTGCAGCAAAGCACAAAATCTGCCTGTGTTTCCAGAATAATGAATGTATTGACTACATCATCTGTGTGTATCTGTGCAGTAGCCAGCCATTTTCAATACTTTTAATGCATACAGCCATATTTTGTCTCCAGCACAGACTAATGCTGTAATTGCTGCATTAAACCCCTCATATTTTCTAATAAAAGAGATCCCTCTCTGTACAGTTCTGAGGGAGCTTTTTTTTTTTTTTTTTTAAACAGGTAAATTCACCTACATGCACATGGATTCATATATGACCTCCTACTCCAATGGTCAGCCTCCTCTGTCCCAGTTTAGACATCTAATGACAAAGACCTATCTATTTTCCTCCCCCACCAGACCTTGCTGTGTCTCTGAGAAAGCCCTGGTGACTGTTGTACTCCACTATCTTTGAAAGAAGAATTCCTTTTTAATATGATGTTCTGGGGAAAAAAAAAAACCAACCAAAAAAAAAAAAAAAAAAAACCAAAAAAACCCAAAACAACAACAAAAAAAAAAAACCTGTGTGTTTATGGCCAGCTCAGAGGACAAGCAGAAAGGACACATAGATTTCTGGGTGTTGACATTGACATACCACAGAGTTTTGCCGTTGCCACTCCTAAATTTATGAGCAGTTTGGAATGAAAGCTATGCTGGGCAATCAGGTTCTTACTTTATGATAAGCAGGTACAGAAAACAGTGTGATTTCCCAATGAGAAAATGGTGGGTGCAAGCTCTCTGAGCTGGAAATGAAAATAAAAAGCATTCCCATGTGTGTAGTCTGGAACAACATCCATCAGTTTAACCCCAACAGGAAGACACAGTGGTGTCCTGGATGTCTGGAACTGTCTCAAACCATCCACCCTTCCATTAGTGCTAGTGATTTTCTTCCTTTTTCAACACACAGACTCAGTTTTATCAAACACCGAGGCTCAGTAACAGAACAAAGTTATTCCTGCCTCAAATCCTGCCTCCAAATCACCACTGTGGCTGTCACCATGAGCTAATGCTATCAAAAGCATCTCTGGTGATCGAGGGGGAAGACCTTAGTGGCCCAGCTCAGGTCCTGCCAGGGAATAGTCTATAACAACAAATAACACGTGTCTGTGGCCCCTTCCTGTTGAGAACCCTGTCAAAAAGACTGCTCCAGAATACTGCACCCTTTTCCTGCCCATGGGGGCTTGTGGCTGTCCCTGGGTGTGTGCTCCAGGCTGAACCTGTGTGGATTTGTGGTTTCCCTCTCAGCAGCTTGTCAGGCAGGCTGCTCTCGCCAGCACAAAGAACTGCTTCTTGAAGGAATCTACCAGGCAAATATCTTTTGTTTCCCTTGTTCTGGTAACAAAGGCAACGCAAATTGCTAGGAAGGCTGAAATGAAGGTGGAGAATGAAAATAATTAAACCCTTCTCCCAGCAGCCATGCTGGGCCTGGCTTTCTGCTCTGGCATTATGCAGTTAGTGCCAGCAGGAGCAGAGCTGGCTGTAAGAAGGACTCTCTGGGTTATCTTACATAGTTCTAATGTGGTTAATATTTTTCAGTTTTTCTTTTATGTGCCAGCAAATGGCTCCGTGTATCTGTCCTGTCAGTTCAGCACAGTCGACACAGTGAGCTACACTCCGGAGCCCCATGCATCTTGTCAGCCCAAAATTAGCCATGGAAATGAACCTTACCAGGCAGGGAGCATGTGTTTGTCCCAGAAAGACAAATATATGCTTTTAGTGGGCCCAGACACTCATTTCTTGCTGCTGGAGAGCTGTTTGGATGTGAAAACACAAAGCTTAACAGTGTTGGGATATACCTCGAAGGGAAAAATTCCTGCATATATTTTCTTAGCATCTTCTTTTTAAGGAGTGGGTGTAGCAACCCTGAAAGAGCCAAATATTAGTGCAGGTTGGAGACAGGAATCCTGAGGGCAGATACCTTGCTGGATTCCCCACACAGCCCTGCCAAGGCTCTTCATTCCTGACCTGAGCACAGAGGCCTGACTGTCCATCTCGCTGTGCTTGCTTCCAACAAGCTTGACACCAGCGCTGCAGCTCCCTGCCAAAGACCTCTCTCCTGAGCAGCAGGGTGCTAGGGTCCACCAACCCATGTCCCTGTGAGGATGAAGCTCCTTCTCTTCATCTTCAAGCAGATAAAGGGTGAGGTACTTGTCTTGCAACCTCCTTTGCCATCCCAGGCCTGCTTGGGGATGTGCAGCTTCTCCCAGTCCTGGAAAACTGAAGATAAAGCAAGTGGCAGAGGAAGGTGGGTGAAAGCTCTCAGCTGGATGTGGCTAAAGCCAGGCAGGAATCCTGGTCTCCAAAAATGAAAGTTGCTTATATGTGACCACCCTGGAAAATGCTGCTGGGGGAGGATTTGCAAGCACTTGGCACTGATTCCTCTCTGCTCCCCCCAAGTCTGGGGGATTGCAGCCCTTGCAGGAGCAGAGCTTTACCCTCATGAAGTGTTTCAATGTTTTTGACTGATGAATTTGCACATTATATATGTGAAGCCATATGTGGCTCTGTCGGAACCGCTCCAGTTCCCCATCCCTTGCAATGTGTTGTGCTGCTTTTAGCACACAGAAACATACGCCTCCTATCACTCATATTGACATCCATCAGTTTGCTTGGACCATTTCTCGACCGCTGGAGGCTGGAGTAGCACTGCTCAAGACAATGGTTTACTCTCATTTATATCAAGTCCAGCTTTTTCCCAGGATGATGAATATGTTCAGAACGGTGGCACACTGGAGGGAAAACAAGAGTGAATTTTTGGTCAGAAAATCAGGGGTATCTTTTTGTTTCGATACAGACATCTTTTAGACCTGCCTGCTGTTTTCAGCTTGGACATTGCAGGGACCTTCTCCCATGGAGATGAAGCCTAGACCCTGAGAGCAATGGTCTCTCCGAATTGTAAGTCTGTCTTTGGTGCTGTACTAGCAGCTCTAGTCAGCCGTAGGAGCCCTAATCCCTCACAAAACGCCGACAGATATTCAGCAGAAAGAAAATCCTTGTCCAGAGCTGTTACAGTCAACGTGCTCAGCATCCTACTCACAAAGGTAAATTTGGCTCTGTACCCGGCTGTCAAAACAGGCCAGAAGTTCAGATACCACAGGGAAGGTGCAGGAACAGAAGACAGAGCAGAACAGAAACCTAGAAAGCTACTTATGTTCATTAATAGCTTTCTTTTTTCTCCCCTGTGAATAAAGGCATGGGGAATAATAATGGGCTCTGTGCTTGTTAGCTGCAAAACACCACCATCAAGTTTGCTCCAAAACTCCTATCCTCTGTCATGCAGTATACAAAAGAAAAAGGCAAAGAAATTCAAAGGCAGGAGGGAGTCTAAGTTCAACTTGTTGAGCAGAGTTTGATACCTCGGAGTCTCATTAATATTTATGTAGGTTGGGAGAATAGAAACTCAGCGCAACAAGTATGGAATATATGTACTCAAAACTCCTCTCTGTGTAAAGACACACACACATCTTCCTCTGTACAAGTCTGTAGCCCTTGATGCTTTACAGTTCTTAGCAAATCATTGTGCCTCAGTCAGAGTTACACCTCATTTCCCCCTCCCCATAAATATATTACGATCACATAATGTTTTAATAACTTCATGGGAAAATTGAAAATAAGGCAAAGATGACAACTTCTTATGGATATAAATTTCAACAGCCTCGGTTTTTCCTTTTTTATGAAGTCATTAAATGCTTCAAATTGAACAAAAGGTAGTCTCATAGCTTTGTTTAGCAATGAATTGGAAATGCGATCAAGTCTATAACTCTGGAAAAATAAACCAGAGTTTGTCGACTAATTTTGCTTCCATTAGGCTCCACAATTCAACAGGCAATGACACCTTTTTAAGAGGATCAGTAGACATGCTGGTGAATTCCCAGCCTGACCATTGACAGTGATTTCATCACATCTCTTTCATTCACAATTACTTTAGGAAAATATGTTCTTTGCTGTGATTGATGGGGAAGAAATTAATTACAGCATATATACAAGAATGCTCTGAAGAAATAAAAGTGCTATTTCAACTTCGCTTCTTAATGTGATTCTGGTTTTGTTTTAAAATAAGGGACTAAATTTTCACATGGGCTGATCTGACCCTTTTGTGCTGGAACTCAGCTCTTTTCCAAACCACCTTTCATCCTGCTGACAGCAGCTCTGAACTTCGGGAAATAATAGCTGAACATGACACCAGGTCTGAAAACCAAGGGTTAACCTTCGTGGTTGGAATGGCCCAAATCAAACCCATCTCATCAGGAGGCTCCTCATTCCCCTGGCACCCTTAACTCGAACCCTCTTTGTTGGTTCATCTGCCGCAATAACCACTCGTCCTACAGGATGGGCTCAGAGCATTTTTGGAGCAGTTCTCAAGGAAGCAGGTGGCGTCTTTGGGCTGTGAAGCTTTCCCAGAGCAGTGTGAAAGTCCGTAGCACAAGAGAATCAGTCAGAAGCAGCAGCTGACAGCCTGCTGAAGATGCTCAGTGTGTGGAATTACAGAAGATGCTCTGCTGGTGGCTAGAAAATTCACATGCTGAATCTTCATGGAAAGAATTACCACTCACCTCAATTTAAAAAAAAAATCCTCTGTGAGGCAGAAAGGCATCATCAAAGTGCTAATTCTTTCTAAGACTGATTTATTATCTGCTGAGCTAATAGATTAACAAAACAAAACACAAACAGTGGGTGTGATATGCTGGAAAGTCACCAACCCAGTGAAGATCTACATGTAGCGATAAGAGGGGAAAAAGCCATCACTTTCCAATTCAACTCATTTGAGCTTGTGCCAGGTGCCACAAGGGAATTGTGGAGCTCTGTTGCGTGGATAATCCGTATGGGAACACGTGTACACGGTTCCTGTGGGAAGCACAGCACACACAGGGATGCTGCATTCAATACAGGTCAAAGTGCAAACAGAGAGAACAAAACAGCGGTGGAATTGGATAGTGCAGAGCTGGGAACAATGAGAAAGCTTTGTGTTTGTGTGTGTGTCTGCATGTGCTGGACATGCACTTGCAGGGGGTGCTGTGAAGATGAGGTTTGTCTGACAAGCTTTTTATCACTCCCACTGAAGTATGAAAATAGGCCTGGAACCAGGAAATTATTCACTTTCTGTTGAGCAGCCCTAGGAGGCAATACCAGAAACACAGGTGAATGGAGAGCTGGTTTGAGATAGCATGAGCAAAATACCAGTCTCTCTGCTCTCACTGTAGCTGAGACCCTCAAAACCCTCCAGCCTCTCCTGAAGTCCTTCCCCAGTCCTCTTTCTTACCCTTCGGCATCCCACAAGGGATTGTCAACACCTTATTCCAATCAGATGGTCCCTGAAGTTTTATGTCAGGGGCTCAAGACCCAAGTCTGAGTAGCTTGAATAGTTTCCCGAGAAACTCTTGCCAGCCCACCCACATTTAACTGCTTTCAAACATCCTCTGACATTTGTCAGTGAGACGGATACTGCGTCTTTGAGGCCAGAGGTGTATTGTGGTCTGTAAGGCCACATAAATCCTTCCAGAATCAAAAGCAATGTCATGTTGTTTTCTCCTCAACTGCAATCAATAGGGCTTTGGCATGGAAAAGAGGTGAGCACCTGCACATGGACACATTGAAAATGCCAGCACAACCCCAGGCTTGGGAATTACAGGCTTGCCAGGGCAGAATTATCCCTCATGTAGAGAAGCAGATGAAGTCTCAGAAAAAAATCCCTGATAAATCAATAGCTGATCTCTTTAAGCAAATAATTTCCAAATTTAGGATCTCTGCTAGCAGTGGGACGCCCAGCAGGGATTACAGCAGCAGTTTTACAGCACAGAGTGCCACCAACATCAACTTAATTTACTGAGCCTTTAGAAGGAGAAGGGTGAAATTGGACTGTGGTACAAATCATGTTACTACTGTAAGTTTAGCTTGCCAGGCACAAATATCCTTCCAGCCAGGTAGCTTAGTGATATAAGTTAATGTATATTAGACTGCCATAGACCCCCAATTTAAAGTTTCCATTTGGCTCAGTGGGAATTAATTGTTAGGTTCTGGCTTCTTCTGTTTTCTTTTTAACGTCAAACACCCATCCAGCAAGAGCTGCAAATAATACCCTCCTAAGGGTAAATTGTGAGCTCATTGCTCGTTTAAGTCACATTGAGTGAGAATACTCCCTGGCTGTGCTCTGTGAATCAAAGAGAGCATATGCAATCATCTGAAGCAGCAGCTGCATTTCCCAGAAACCTTTGGGAAACCTGACACAATTACTGATCAATACCCTCTCCAGTTAATTGATGAGCTATGGAGCCAAAAGGGAAAAAAAGAAAAAAGAAAAGAAAGAGGCTATCAATAAATAATCTTAGTTAGGAAACGGAGGTCTGAGGAGAAGTGCTTGAAGTTCAAGGGATGATGACCACGCCTGGGAAGAAAAATGAGGGTTGAGGAGACGAGGGGCATTCACAGATATACGTGTCTTTTGGAGATAATGGGCATGGTAGAAACTGAATAAGATGCAGTGATGAACCCTGGAGAGAATGAAACAATTGCACCCTAAGAAAACATGTGCTCACTGCTATGGAATTGCTTCCCAAGATTCTCATCCTGACCTCTGTGTGCAGATTGTCACACAAAGTTCTTCTCTACATTTAACCAGTTCCAGCCCCACTTCACCATGTCCAGTTACTGAGCCAAGTGTGAAACCTTGAAGAGGCCGCAGAACAGAGCAAGTGGCAGCAAGAGGCCACAGCACAAAGCCGAAGAAGTCCCTGGTCACTGTCTGTGGCAGTGACAGCTGTAGCCACACTGGCTGCTGCTTTTCATCCTTGCTCTGTCTAGACACCTGCAGACACAGCAGTCATCACCCACGAAACAACAGGACCAGATCACCCTGAGGGCTGAGCCTCAGAAGAACTGAGCCCAGGGTTCACCTCATCCCAGCCATGGGGAGACTTTGAGCCCATAAATTAGGCCAATGTCTCTCTGAGTCTGAAGCTCAGGCTGGAGCTCTGTTCCTCACTCTGCAGATGTTTTTTCTGTCACAGTGGCTTCAAGTCACTTCACTGCATATGCCACTATTTTACCTCTCAGAAAAAAGGGCAATCTTTGTCCTGACTTGTGTCTTATTGGTATCAGGAGGCTTCATAACTGACAGCCAGGATAAAGGTGTTGAGAGGGGCTCTGAGCCTGTTGTTTTTATTGAACACAGGGGAAAGGCTGTTTTATCAGCTGTCACCTGTACTAAAGACAACACCCTCTTGTCTTTTGGCAAAGGAGCTGATGTGCTTTTGCGGGTAATCCTGACCTTTTAAGGAGCCATTCTGAGCCACTGTTTCGGCTGTGCCTGTCTGGGTTGAGGGCAGGAAGGGATGCAGTGCTTTAGCTGGTTAATCCCTGAATGCTGTGGCTGTGGTGAGGGATTGTGAATCCCCCGTCAGTGCTGGGTTTAGGGAGCAGCCCCAGCAGAAGCTCTGTGTTTCTAAAGGAAGGGAAATGTGCGTGTGCCTGTGTGTGCACACGTGTGTGTGTAGAAATAGGGAAGGGGGAACAAGGGCAGCCCTTTGAAACTCCTTCTTGCTCTTCCCTTTGATGTGATGGCAGGGCTGGTGCTCACACACACAACTTCTTTGCTTTGATAAATCCATGCCTCACAGGCAAGATTTCAAAGGGAATTTTCAAGCACCTTCCCTCTCCTCTCCCGACGAGTTTGAGCTGGGAAGGGGGGAAGCTGGGTGGAAGTGGAGGAGTCGAGCATCCGCTGTGGCGGCACAGATGTGCTAACCATCAGCAGCACCAAAATCACTTTTGGCACAGACGTGGGGGCAGGACAGGCTCTCACCCGGCCTCTGTCTCCCAGGCTGGTGGAAGGTGCTGTGCCTTTGCAGCAGGACTGCCACAGGAAGGCTCTCACAGGTGGGAGTGGGGACCATCAAACATTATTCCCACCCCTCTGTGAGTTTGTTGCCAAGGTCTATTTGTTGGGTTCTGGCTTTTTGGTTCAGAAAACAAAAATCCACAGTGATTTCTATTGACTGACCTTATCACTCGGAGCCTGTAAACGACGCTGTTGTCTCTTGTCTCGGGAGCAGTGCAGTGTTAGCAGAAACCACAAAAGGATCCCTGTGTCCCTGCATATGGGGAGAAGGAGGCTTCCCTCAATCCTCAGCCAAAAAATGAGATGCTGTCTGGAGTCAGAATAGGATTTGGAGATTATGATTCAGGAAGAGTCTAATGTAGGAGCCGGTGGCCTCCCAGGAGAAATCTGGCTTAAGAGTTTTAGTGGGGGAAAAAAATGACACATGCAGGAAGAGACTGTAATCCCTAAAACTTCTGCAGGGTAAAAAGTCAGTGCTATTAGAGTCACCATGAATTTCACCATCACCTCCAGCAAAAAGAGGCTTGTTTGCCCCTTTTGGTGTAAAAGCCTCCCTGAAGTGAGGGCATGTTTGGCAGGAATCAGCTAGGTGCGGTTCCGTGCTCACATTCCCATCAGCCACACAGAAAATCCTTGGAATCCTCCCCCAAGAAACACAGGAGTCTGCACCCCTGCAGCAGTGCTGAAATAACCTTCACATGCCTGCTGTGCTCATGGTGGCTCCTGGAGAAGAGTCAAGGGAAAGAGGATCCTTGGGAACCCACCTTTAATACACATCCGTACGTGGGCAAGATAAAATCATCAAACGCCATGAAATATCACAAGAACAGATTTTGCTTTTGCTCTGGGAATTTCACCAGCTCTGCCCAGCCCTTCTCAAGAGCAATGCAGGTGGTATATATAAAATATAGCACACCTCTCCCACAAAGAACACCTTTTCTGCCAGAATATGCAGCACAGGTTAACTTAATAAACACAGCAGCTCCCAAACCTGTGGCTTTGTTACAGGAAACTCAGAATGGATGGACAAGGAAATGGGTTTCAGTGACACTCTATGAAAAATTTCATAAAGTTCCTTTTACTGAAAACTTCCAGTTCTTCAATTTCTCATGTTACATTTTCCCTGAAATTATGCATTTTGATGACAGTCCATATAAAAATAATTTTTTTCCTCAAGAAAGTCCTAACCATGAGATTTAGTTAGGTTTTTTTGGGGTTTTTGTTGTTTTTTGTTTTTTTTTAATGGGATAGTAAATTACCTTCAAAAAATGATTTGAGTTTTTATTGGGGGGAGAATTGAGTAATTTTATCATGGCAAAGTTAAGAGTAATTTGTAAGTCACTGTCAAATGTAGAACAAAACCCTTTTTTTTCCCATGTGAAACATTGCTTTCCTGATCTTCCCACAAATCTCTTTTATTTTTCTTTGCACATTTTTTTAAACCACACTTTACCCAACCTACTTGCATACAGATGAGTAAAATAGTTCCTGCAATACTATTCACATGCATCTATCTAACCTCAGACTTCTGTCAGGGATAAAGAAAAAAGACAATTATTTTATTTCTAATGGATTAACAACCTATCCATTTCATTTTATATTGAGGGATTTGGATTTATTTACAGAGACAGTGGAATATTTGGCTGAATTAACAGTTTTTGCCTGCTTTATGGTGAAAAGCAGAAAAACCCCTCCTATTTCACCTTTTATGTGTATTATAAATCAGCTTAAGTTCATAAGGAATTCTATGATTTTCTGCTCTAATATAATCACAGAGCAGCATAAAGGGCTTTAGCCTGAATTAGAAAATGGAAGTAGTCACTATATACCACATATAGCCAAGAAGCAAAAAGATATCAATGTGTTCTTGTAGCAGCAACATATGGTTTCCAAAAAAATCCATCCTTAAATATACATTGATTTTTCTGAGATGGAAAACTCAGAGTGAAAAACCTGTAGGAGATAGGGTGGTGGACATCAACTCAAATATTATGATCTGCTGAATCAAATCTAAATTTTAGATTGATCTCACAAGCAGCAGATTCTTGCCTGAACTTCTGTAGTGATTTGAAAAAGATGGTGTTAGAGAGATTTGCATATTATTACAGAGGTACGCAGCCAAATTACCTCTGTCGGGATGAGATAGAATTTCTCCTCTGACTACAGTGCCACAAGGCATCCTGAGAGCCCTGGTACGATAGATTGTGCTGGGAAAAGGAGTTCAAAAGCCAGAAAGCACCTGAAACAAGCCAAAATTAAATATGCTGGTATTTCCTAATCAAAATTAGTGACCTTATTATTTTCCCTAAGTTGTCTATTTTGCATCAACCTGCTCATAACCAAATGTTGTAATGTCAGAAATTCACATGGGGTTGCAGCTTGCATTTCCCATTAACTCTAGCAATAAGCTATTTATGTAGGACTTGTCATTGTTCTGTTCGAGTGTCTCCTAAACTTTAATTAATCTGTCCTTTCAACACCCCTGCAGCCCTGTAAAGTGAGGATACAGCTGGTATTCCTTTTTGCATGATTAAATGCCTTGCCCAGGGTCACCCCAGGAGTATGAGACAGAGCCAGAAACACAGCCTAGTTCCTCTTAATCTCAAAGGGCTATCCTTCTTCAAATCTCTGCCTTTGACGGATCTTGGCAGAGGTTCAGTCAAGTCTCATCCTAAATTCCTTCAACACTCGGTTCACATTCACTAAGAGCTGAGCTCCAGGGGCGTAGGATATTGAGCCAGCCTGGCTGCTGCCTGTGTTCTTGGCCAATTCGGCTGAGGGTGCCATATCTAAGTCAAGCCAAGGCTTTGAATTTTTTGAAATTCATCCACTGCTCATCCTTACTGCTCACACCTCCAGACAAAGGGAAGCAATTGCTTTTCTGGTACAACTGGAAGGAAAAGGAACTTCTCTTTCTGCATGTATTCAATCTTATTTAGCTCCCTTTCTCTCTCTTCTTACAAAATTTATCGTGTATATGTAAGCTATAAAAAGCAATGAGATGCAATTTATGCAAGTAGAATGCTAGTGCACCATAAGTTCCTGTCCTTTCCCTGAATTAGGCTGGGATAAATTTTTATGTCTGAGTTTCATGCTGACATGTCTTTAGGTGGCTAATACAGCAAGTGCCAACTGGAGGACGCTAAAAGTATCAGCCTTGCAAATCAAGGTCAACTACCCATATAAAGACCTGGCCGAAATATTGCCAAATGGCAGTGTCACTGCTCTGCTTTGCCCAAGGGAAAGTGCTGCCATGGCCATTTGTTCCCTTCCTGGCACTCTTTGGTGCAACACATCTGTTGCTTCAGCTGATATCAGAGCCTTTGGCAACTCCCTGCCCCTATCTGGTCGGTGCCAGCCTGCTTTGCATGGTGATTTGCATCCCACATCCTCTCTGTTTGAAGCTCTGGCTAATGGAACAGGTGGCTGTCATTATTAGCAGCACTTGCTGTTCACTCCAGCACCACCACTTCTTGCAAGGTGCCAGTGCTATTTCTTCCTTCCACTGCTTCGTGGTGGGCCCAACTGATGCCACCCTTTCCCAGCAGTCCTGCCATTCCTTCAAAGGGAATGAAAAGGCTGCTTGCCAATCCACCCAGAGTCCTCTTCCACAAGTGGAATACCCTCCCAGCCCAGCAATTCTTAGTCCAAACTCTGCCGTCCGTGGGGAAAGGAAAGAACAGGTGGACAGATGGAGAGGGCTGGAAAGGCTGGACAGCGACAGTGCCACAGCCACAGGAGATCTGTTACAGCAAGACCTCCTCTGTGGCAGAACTGCTGGAGCAGAGCTGGAAATGCTGGAAGGAAGAGCTGGCCTGTGGGGTTGATGGCCTGGCCAAGCTGGCCCCATCCCTTGCTGCCTTTGCAGTCCCTAGATCACTTCTCACCTCGAGTGACCAGCAAATAGGATTGGTCTTGGGAGTTCCAGTCTGAGCAGGGCTTTAGGAGTGAACATGAAGAACAGTGGAGCAACCACTCCTGAGCATCCTCGTTCCTGCAGAGCCTGGCACAGAGTGAGCTCCCCTGGGAGCAATCCACTCACCAGGAGATAAAGTCAAAGGGAAGGACCACATAGCACTGTGCCACCAGGCAGCTCTCAAAGACATCTTTGTCTTTATCCTTATCCTTCAGCATCCAGCCCTGACCAATGGCCCATCAGCCTCACCGAAAGGCTTCTTGCCACCAGCTCCTCAAAAACCTAAACTTCCTTTTCTGCTTTAGTAAGCTGTATTTTGGTCCATTCAAGAGCAAACCTCTGAGAGCACATTTCAGGGTCCTCTTTGACTATTGAGGAGATCAACCAAACATTGGGATCAAGGCTGATTTTGAAAAAGCTAGGAGAAATTAATGGTGTATATTTTAGCATAGCACATGGCATAGATATATCCTCTTATCCTGCCCTACAATAGAATTTCCACTGTCCTCAGTGAAAACATCTCTATATTAATGATAAATATTAAATATTGCTATAATAAACAAAAATCATTATGTTTCTTGGGGCTCCCCCAGTCACTGCTCACTGTACATCATTAGTAGAACAGTAAAATAAGATTACAGCTTTATAATAAAAGAACACATTCTGCATGGTAATTTACCCCTTTAGGAGACATCTTCTCAAATTCATTAGATTACAACACTGATTTTCTACAGTTCTTGGAGGAACACAATGTTGAACATGATATGCAGCTCTGGAGTCCTCTTGAGAGGATACATCAGTGGGGCTTACACAAATATAGGTATAAAATTCAACAAGATTCATCTTCCCCAAAGGCCTCTCTTGGGTAAAAGAGCAAAGCCAGAGATACCTCAAGCTCTTCTCTCCTTGCACCTAAACGCATTGCTGGTAAAGACAACCTGGATGAGTTCTTTTAGAATCTGCTGTAAACAAAGGTCATTGGCTATGGAAACATCTTGCATTATCTCTTGTTC
The DNA here is from genome assembly GCA_036630365.1 of Acanthiza pusilla. NCBI lineage: Eukaryota > Metazoa > Chordata > Aves > Passeriformes > Acanthizidae > Acanthiza > Acanthiza pusilla. Next base: position 10,630,266 of record JAXCHO010000001.1, read on the forward strand.
AACAGTGTTGTAAATTTGTACTTTTAAGGACCTCAGAAATTTACTTGCACAACGTTTTCCCATGGTCTGAATTAATATTTGACCTTTCCTGTGATAGCTGGTGTGGAAGTGTTATGGAAACGAGAGCTCCCACTTGAAGGAAAGCTCCAAGAAAGGCTCTTCTCAAGTTATATGTCACTGCAAAACACAAATAGTGTTTTCATGACCACGATTTTCTTTGCTCAAACTCTTACGTATCCTCAGATCCTTGAAAATTCTTTCTTTTCTTTGTATGCAAGGGATATTTTGCAAGGGAAATGCAAACCGTTCTAAAATACATAAAACGACCCTGGAGGAACTTCAGAAGTCCAAATATTTTGCTTTTCTCCTTTATTTACATTCCATTTGCTTGTTTGCTTTTTTTTTTTTTTAAAGGTTCTTTGCATTCTTATGTTGGAATAATATTGTTTGAGAAACCACATAGTCATGCCTTTTCACAAACACAGTGTGGTTAAGGAATAAGTAGTAATTTCAGAATGCTCTTAAAATAATCTTGCATGGCAAATCCCTTTGTTTATAAGGATTAAAGAACACATGATAATTTTTTAAGCTCATTGTCTTGGTGATATTAAAGACATATTCATGGACTCACTGTAAGTCATTCTCAGCATTGAATACACCCAGGGAAAAAAGATTCTTTGTATAAATTTGAATAAATCCCATGCCACCTGGGCATAACCTGTTTCCCTAATGACACAGCAAAGTCATGGCAAATTGAAGAATTCACCTGTAGATAAGAAGTTATGATTTCCAACACACATCCTGTCAGATTTTATGGAGTTCCCACAAGAAAACTCGGTAGTTCAGGACCATCAGTTAAGTTTCCTTACCTCAAAAGGGATGAAAGCGTTCAAGGTCAGGTTGCAGGGGGCTTTGAGCAAATTGGTCTAGTGGAAGGTGTCCCTGCCCAAGGCAGGGGAGGGAACTAAATGGTCTTTCAGGTCTCTTCCCACACAAACCTTTCTGTGATCCTGTGGAAGTCCTGCACTAAGGCTGAGGGTTGTCTCTTATCTTAAACTGTGAAGACCAAGAGCATGTAACCCAGAAGAAAATATTTTGGAAGAAAAGGAGGAGGAGAAGGCATTTGACAAAGCCAAACAAATTACCTGGTACTCATCAACCACTGATGCTGGAGAGAGAGATTCTTATCTGTGTTGATTTTATTTCTTCATATTCCCTATACAAAATACATTCTGTTGTCCACTCATGCTCCATCCATGAAAAAGATTAAGAAACAGTTTTAGAAAGGAGTACCATAGCACTGTCAGTCTCTGTGGCTATGCCTGGTGCTGTTTGCAATGGACCAGGGAAGTCAGGAAGCTCTAAGCCACTGACAAATGATTTCACCCAAAAAACGGTGTTGATATTAAGCTTTTAAAGGCTGGTAAATCTTCTGCTCTATTAAACCCAAACCCACAGAACCCATTAATTGGTGTCTTTCTTACAGTGAAGCCTGATTCTAATTTGACATATATTTTATGCATCACTCTACCCCTTGGTTCATAAAAATGATCCAAATTTGCCTCACCTCGCTGGTTGAGGCCCCTTTCCAAATGCCTGTCCATAATCTTAGATGAAAAATTATAGCCCTGGAAAGGTGATGTGTCAGAGGAGTGTGAGGCACACCAACACACATGCAGATGCAAGGCAACAATCTGCTGAATTAAAATTACAAAAAGAGGAAATGATGAACCATCTCGTTAATTCAACTTGTCACTCTGATGGCCTCACTCCATGAGAATAAATAGGGAATGAGAGGAAAAAAAAGAGCATTATTACAGCACAGCTAAAACTAGAAAGTACTCGGGTCATCACCCGCTCTAAGCGACATCAGTAATGATATAACTTTAACCTCATGATGATTTGGTCACCCCAGCCTGGCCATGGCATTTCTAATGTGTGATCAGATCCTCTGAGAGCCTGGGCACTTCTAGGGAAGGTCTCAGCACACCCAATTCCTCTTGCTGTATTGATAGTTCAAGGAATTCATCCAGACAATGCTCAATGCTTAACAGAAAGCAGAAAAGACCCCAAGCTAATCTCTGAGCATTTCCCTTTTCTAAAGCTTGAAGCCAGATATGGTCTCTATTGGACTTTTTTTTTCTCTTTCAGATTCTCGCCAAATATTGAATGACTTTGCAACACAGAGACTTTTCTGCCTATTTTTAATCAGCTGGTTAAATACACAAACAAGCTGGAATTCCAGGGTGCTCCGAAAGCAAAGGCAGCTGTTCAATACCAGCAGCTCAAAATGATGAATACCACACTTACCTCTATCTGAAACACAGAAAGCAGCTTCACACTTTAATAAAGCCCTTAGGAAAAACAGAATGAAAAATCTAGCCGCATTGCTAAGCCAAAAACAATTTAATGGGTTTGGAAATGATGTCTGATCTCATGTTGAACAAGGTCCTCAGTAAATCACCAGGAAGGAGTCCTCTGGTGAAAGGGCCAGGATTCTGTGGAAGGCACACTGAAGCTTCCAGCTCGTGGGGCTCAAAATTGGTCTTCTTATAGAAGAAGCTCTGCAAGCCCAAGGTCCCTTGCTTAGCTCCAGACTTGCTGATTCTTCTTTCTATCCCCAATTACACCTTAACATACTTTTGGTCACAGGATAAGTTTGGTTTTTTTCTTATCCCACCTTTCTTGTACACTCTGAAGCAATGATAATGCCTTCTAGCACCCATCCATCAGCTTTATACACAAGTGTGTGTGGATATGCCCATATTACATCTACCTGCCAGTATAGTTATAGTTACAGCCACAGCTGCTTCAGGACCTCTCTTGTGATTCACGATGTTATCCTGAGGGGTTGTGCCATTTTCCTATGGATACAGGGCTTTGTTCCAAACCCTTTCCTCTCAGTTTGGGGAGACTGTCAGCTGAAGTTAAAGTCAAGTCTGGGGGAAAGGGTTTACACCTGAATATTTCAGAGAGCCATATTCCACACAACACTGACGGCGACTTGGGAAAATGATAATGAAATAATGGCAACAGCAATAATAGTGGCAATAACAATAAAGGTTTTCCCCTTTATCCTTTCCTTCTGTGCTGAAAATGTTATTGGAAAGGGAGGAATTGCAAGAGCTCTGAATGACCTACTTTGAATTTTCCCATCAATTTCTATTTCTGCAGATTTTCTTTTGCACATCAGCTGCACAGAGAAGGCTGGAGCACTGTGTGAAATGCTGGTCTCATGGGCTACCCTGGCAGAGTGAATGCTAAAGCCTCTCCAACGAAGTTGTTCTCAAGTGGTTTCCTCATTTTCTGGACTTCAGAGGTCGCAGTTCTTTCAATCACGGATAACATGATCCACTTACCCAGATGCCTGTATAAGCTTTCAGAAACTGCAGGCTTCTTTGTCTTTTGTTTCTCTATTCTTTTATATAGATTGCATTTCCCTCAGTGTGCTCTACTATCAGGCCCTTCACTATGATACTGGAGAGCAAATCTTGTCCCCAGGGGCTGCCCTCAATCTGAATGACAACAGTGTGATAGCCATATACTGCAAGTTCTCAGCCAGCAAAGCAGTTTCAAAATAAACATGGCAATTTTTTATCTTTTGGATCTAGCTCGTGTTTTTCCTTTTCCGTCAGATGCTTGGGGAGCACTGATGGAGATGGGAGGCACTTACTGGCAAAGGAACAGGTTCCCTGAAAACCTCCAATCAGGGGGAGCAGAAAAGGCTGGTCCCTGACATGTGTATGAGCATCCACCCTTTTCAGTCCTAGGTGTCCATGCTGCTAGTAAGGTCTGAATTGAAATCCACTTCCAGCCACCAGCTGCAAGACTCCAACTGGATCCAGATCAATATGATCAAAGGCAAGCTGTGGATGTTACCTCAGAGCATAGCCCAGACCTAAGCACAGCTTTCATTTACAGCACGTTCTCACTGGGATGCTGCTGATTTGGTAAACCTCACTTTTCTTTAATCCTAACTCCTGAAAACTCGTTCCTCGTGCCTGCAGCTGCTCTGGGTCGCTCATGGACTTTTTCCTAACCACAGCCAGATGGAAGCAGGCTGGAGGAGCCAGGTGGCACACAGAGAAATGAAGTTTTCTCTTGTTCTCCAGGAGAAGGAGTTGTCCTTGGTCACCCCCCAGTTTCACCCAGCTCTTCTGTTTGCCTCCTCCTTCTCCACCCTCCCTCACCCCATCCCCTGCAGGAGCAGCTCTCCTGCCCTGCAGGCACAGCTCTGCTCTCCGTGCTAAAGGAGGATCCCCGTGCCCCGTCTGAGGTCTTTGTCACCTTTTGATGCAGCTATGCACCCGTGGATATGCTCTCCTGATCTCTTCTTGATGTCCCTTATTGACCATAGTGTCAGGGGCACGAAGGGTAGGAAGGAGAATGGTTGTGAAAGTGGCATTTCCTATCCATATTGCTTTCTGTGTCATGAAAACACACTTCCATCCCCCGGAGCATTTAATCACATGGCTTTAACTTTCCTCCCAGCACACGGGGGGAGGGGGAAACTCCCTGGCTAAACTCAGAATGCCATTTTGTGGCAATTTATGAACAAACAAGCTTCCCATCAAACCAATCCTTAGAAATGTCACTCCAGGCTGGCACTAAGCAGAGATTAAACGATGGATTGTCAACCTTCCTTTTTTATTTGATGTTTTGAATTTCACTGCTCCTCTCTTTCATTAAAAATGAACTAGAGGGGAAAAAAAGCAGAATAAAATAGAATCCTTTTACATCTAAAAGTCAAGATAATTATCTCTTATATCCAACCCACTCCTCCAAGACTCTGAATGAAGCCATCATTAAAATCTGTGTCCATCTGGTGACTTTTCCACAGCTAATTAGGTGAAGAAGCCAGTTAACAGATATGTTCTGCTGAAATGTTTCTCTCTCTCTCCATCTTTTTAAAAACTTCCAGACATGGCCCTTGTACAACCTGGATGCTGCTTCTTCATCCCTCAGGGTCTAGGGAGAGCATGAGAAGACACAGAGTGGGAGATGGCTGCTTGGGGAGATGCTCACCAAGGCCCTTCCATGGCATCAGGGCTAGGAAAAAAGAAGGAAGGGGATGCAGGAGGCAGCAGATTTGACTTCTGCTGTGCAGGAAGCCCTTTGGGGAGCTGCTCGGATGTTTTGCTGGCAGTGTTTCAGTGCATTTCTGCGTGGGGCTTCTTTTAATACTGTGATTTTCTCCCTGTGGTTTGTCAGGCACTCAGCCAGCCTACTAAAGACTCTCTACCAGATCCCCATCTGCTGCATTTATTAGAGCTTGTCACCCTAACACCTAGGGGCTGCAAGGTATTGATTCCTCCTGTGTCCAGATGGATGGCTCACAGGATGTCCCCTTCTCCCCCTGACCCTCACCGGACCTCATTGTTGGCACTCTGAGGACTGCCAGGTTTCAGATAGCCCCAAACTCACAAGAAGGCTCCTGTGGGAACTCTCCCAAACTGAATATGATCCATACTGACTGATATAAATGTGAGTGAAGCAGTGTGCAAGGTGCACTGACCTCATTCCAGGTTCAGGGCTGGAGGCAGCATCAATCTTTGAGTGCTGAAACCTTCTCTAGGGTCACGGGAGAAATTCAGCCACCCTCACACCTCATGAGAGCTTGGATCTCATGTCAAGGACAAGTGTCTGAGCGTGGCAGCTGAGGGCATAAATCCATTAATGATTCTGCTATCAAGCACCCAGAAGGTCTGGGTTGCACAAATCTCCCAGGGTCAAGGACAGCTGACTGATGGACTTTCAGAGCTCTCTGTCCTATCTCTAGCTCACCCATCCAACCTATTTTTCACTTTGCAGGTGGAGCTGGCAGAAGCCTGTGCCCTTCTCCACAAAGACCCCAAGGCTTAGAGCCCCACAGCTCATAGCAGGATACACATCACTCTGATCTGAGGATCAGGCATGCGAGGAATTGTGAGCAATGCCATCTCCTGTGTGTGCAGCACAGTTCCATGACTGCTTGCACATCCATCACAGGAGTAGGAAAGGCCTTTGGGACTTTTGATGGCTTTTCTAGTGTGTTACAGGGTCCCTTCTGTTTGAACAGTTGGGCCCCACTGCTCTGGGGCTCATCAGTCTGTACTCAGCTCTGCTGTTTGGGAACATAAACCCCTCAGAGTACAAACCCTGCCAGGCTCACCCCCTCTCTCACTGGAAAATGTCTGGCTCAGTTTGGCACAATTACATTAATATGGTTATAATTCTAGAGGGATTGTAACAAGTGAGTAATACAATAACTTCCCAATCTTCTCTCAAAGCCAAGTAACAGACCATGAGGACTCTGGCTCGAGGGAATCAGGACACACTGACCCAAAAGGTCTTGGCTGATTTTAATTTCTTTGATTGAGTTCATGAAAAGAGAAAATTACTGGGAGGATTTTCATTTTCATTTACTTCTAAATTTTGGGGTTAAATGTTAAGAGAGCCCAGAAGGGTTAATGTTCACCAGACTTCATCTCCAGCCAATGCTTCCCTGCTGCTCCTACATTTACATCATGCAATTGTCATTATAGCTAGAGATGAGAAAACTTGATAAAAGGAGTTCTCTATGGACAATGGACAGAAATAGAGCTGGGGGAAGAACTGTAGCAGGGGAGGGATTGCAGGCCATAAATATATCACACTTTTTAAATACAACCATAGCTTGAGACAGCGTCATCTAAACTGCTAAATACATCCTGTTTTGTGCTCCACTGTTCATGAGCAGTATAGGAAAAGCTGTGCAATTCAAACTCACAAAGAGAATGAACAAAGACTGTTTTATTTAATGTTACTGCAGTTTTCAGGAACACGGGGTTTCTTCAAGGCCACGCAAGGAAGGTGCTGAGCCAATTAAGATATTTTTCATATCTCGTGATGAGTTCACTGTATTGGAGTTAACTCTGCCTTGTACATCTTCATCAACAATGCAATATCCCTTATACCAATTTAATTTTACATTGCCAGCAAGATAAAGGCAATTTATAAGTTTCAATGAGGGCAGACTGGCTGGGCTCCAATCCAATCCAGGGAGTGTAACGTTTGCTGGGGAATTGCTCAAGACCTTAATGTCTGGCATATGGTGAGCTGCTTTCATTTCTGACCTGTGCAATTAAGGTCAGCGGCAAAAATTACATTAAAACAGTTCTTTATTAATCATGTTCTATCTAGGGCAGATGATGACAACCTCTAAGCACAGAGACCCAGCAACCACAAAGCAAAATACTGTGAATCTCAAAAACCCCTCATTAACAAAGCTTTGCAGGACATTTTCTTCAGTGTTTTGCCCATGGCTTTGTGACAATAAAGGGTAGTGGTCACGTCTTGGGGGGAAAAACACACAATCAGTGCTAGATTATCATATTCATTTAAAGTGTGGTGCATTTCAGAGGCACCTGGCAAGAGAAATCCATGGGGATTTTTTTTACCTCTCTGCTCTGTTGAAGAACAGGTTCTCCAAGCAGGCACTAATTTCTGAAATGACTCTGGGTATATCTTCACACATATGCCTGCCCTAAACTGATCTCCCTTTTGACATGCTGTGAAAATGGTCTCTAGGAGCTTGTGGTTAGCAAAACTTTCATTTGCCTGAAACTCAGCTCTCTGCTTTTCCCAAGAGATGCAAATAAAAGCAAATTCACAATGCACCATGAATTTGCATGATGTAGTGGGGAGAAGGAAGCTGCCCCTTCTTGCTCCAAAGGAATACACCCACATCACAGTCTTCTTCTGGACCTAATCCAAAGCCCACTTAGTGCCTCAGATATTGGTTCAATCCATTTTTGCTTGGATTTGTCCTATCCTGCCATGGCATATCCCCTGACCTTGCAACGTGAGCACTTGCAGCTGAGGAGCTACTGACCCATTTGAGCTGACCAGCAGGACACTCTGAGACTCTTCAAATCATCACATGCTTCATCCTTTCATGGCTGAGGCTGATTATTTCCGATTTCTGACACTGATGCAGTGATGGCTGTGACCCACAGTGTCCTGAGCTCACACCCAGAGTCTGGAAGAGAAAGAGTGACCACAGGAGGAACAGCCTGAAAGAGCCATTGAGCAGTGCCCCAGTGATGATCCTGACCCACAAAAGGGAGGCAGTGCCAGAATCAGTAGAAACAGAGAGATGCTGGGTCTGAAACAGAAGTAACACAAAAAAATCTCAATACATTAAAAATTTAATGAAAAATAGAGGAATCCAGGCAAAGGCAAAGATGAATTTATAATTTCTATCAAGAGAAATGTGTAAATGAGGGAAAGACTATCTGAGCCCACATCTTTATTCCAGCATTCACAAGCATCTGCATTAGGCGCTAAGAATAGCAATACTATCTCATCTCCCTTCTCTTTGTTGTACATTACTAATGCTAAAAGAAAGGAAAAATAATGAAAACAAGGTGTTCCCATCCCTATTGTTCATTAAAACATAAAAAGTTTCAATTCTAAAAGAAAACAATAGCCTAAAAGTTCTGTTTTACGGTCAAATACCTTCACTATCTCAATAGATGAAGAGTAAAGCAGGATTTTACCAAAGCTGGCCAGCCATCAGGAAGTCATTCTGGTAAGATTCTCCCCGAAAATATCAACAACCTGTTTTGCTTTTGCGGTTTAGATTTTTGCTGTTGTTTTTTTTGTTTGTTTGGTTTGGTTTGGTTTTTTTGGGTTTTTTTTGTCCTGCATTCCTCCCACCCTTGCTCACTGTAATTAGCCCCATAACTTTTGCTCCAAATAAATGTCTTTGCTTCTCCTCTCTCCCCCGACCACCTCTCGGGATTATTTGCACTCTGCTTTTTCTGGTTTGTTTTGTTTTCCTTAACTAATTCCTTTTTAAACACTACCTGTAAGCTACCCTGCCCTTTCACCTCACTGCTGAGACCTCTTTCTCTTTCCATCTACCTGATATGTGTAGCCCAGGACTTCTGTTATCCCCTTGATAGGTTTATTTATCACACTCTAATGATTCTTCTATCCATGCTCCACATCGCAAAGGCTGGTTCTCGGGGAAGAGGGCAAGAGGTTGCTGTGTAGCAATTTTTGTTTATTTTAAATCTCAGTAAACCACTTGAGCTGGAGAGGTGAGAAGAAGAAACCTGTGTCATCTTTTTTTTTCTTATTTTTTTATATTTTAATGGAAAAAATACACCTGCAGCCGAGGATTTTTTGGCATATGAGCCCTCCTAACCAGAAACATCTCACAGGTTAAGAGAAAAAGAACTATGCAACTACAAGATGTATTTTACCCCAAATTTATGACTTTGACAAGCAACAATATGTGACACAGATAGGATAAGTAGCTCTGCAGGCTTGGACTGCAGTGCACACACTGCTGTGATGTGCTCCAGGCACAGACAAGTTCACAAGCCAATGCTCCAAGCCCTTGGTCCTAGCCTCAGTCTCAGGCATGGAATTTGGTGTGGAAACAGGGCTGCATTTCTCTGTAAGCAGCTGGAGACGACAATGTAAAATTCCTCCAGGTTTTAGGCTGAATTCAGGGTCAGATGTAGCGCCAGCTCCTGCAGAAAGGCACCTGATGCACAGTCACATCAGTAGGTTTTGAGCAGATCTGAGCCATTACAGCAAGCACCCACCAATTCGGTGCTTTGCATCCTGCAGCCACAGCACACCTGGTCCTGCGCCAGAAGCTTTAATGGATTTGCTGCATCACCAAACCAGAGGTGGAAGAGTTTATTGTGGTGTGGTGGGAAGTGGTTACATGTCCTCAGTGTCGTGTCAGAGTGACCTGTATCTAACCAGGGAATGTTTTATGGATGTCATCAGCGGTGGTGCAGTCGGTGCTCGGGACAAACAAATTTGTCTGTCACAAATCTTAACAGAGGACAGCTCCTGTTGCTCAGTGCACAAATAAAACTCGTAACAGGAGTAAAGACTGAGAACATGAAAGGCAATTAGTAAAACCTCTGTAGCATTCAAGGTCCTGGGAAGTTTTCATCCATAGAAGTTGAACAGCCCTTCATTTCACCTTCTAATAACTTACAAGCCCATTAAAAATATATATCTATGTATTACCTCACCCCTAACCTTCCCCAAAACCAAATCTTTAATCAGCTACACCTCTAATGCAGAATCAGCAACAGCAGCAATGAAGAATGACCCTGTAGTAGCATCCCTGGGAGACAGGGATTTATTTTTCTTTTTCTCTCCCTCTTTTTTTTTTTTTTTTTTATCCCCTTTGCAGCTCAAATTGTGCCTTTGAAACATCTTTAAGCATTGGAGCTTTGTCCTTTTCATTTCCTCCTCCTGTTTGTGTATTTTCCAGATAGAGTCCCTGGAAAAATTGTTTTCATTGTTATTAGCCAGTCAGACATTTCTGTTCTTTCCTAAGGTATACATTATCCTCCTGGGCTGTGCAGCTCTGAGTCTGGACAGTACTTGGCACACGTACTCCCTCTCTGAAAATTAAATCTCAAGGCACCACTGCAATGCAAGGAACAGTCAGAGTAGAAATTACCATCTTTTTTAAGAGCTCTTCTTATTCCAAAATATACCCCGTACAAAATGTTTCAAACTCAACTCTTCAGTTCAGGGTGACCCAAAGTCTTTTAGCAGAAAGGCTGAAGGCCGAACTTAAGTCTGCTGCTGGTAAGTTTTATTTCCTTTTATTGGAAAAAATACCCATTAGGCAACTGATTTTTTTGTGTATTTAGAGTCAATGTTTTGCCATAGTTTGAAAAGTCTTGGCTCTTAGAGATGGGAGCTCTGCTGTGGCCCTGGTGAGGATGTGGACAGAGGTGCAGCACAGCTCCACCAACCCATCCCAAACCCGACAGGCAGCACCTTCTGCCAGTCCAGCCTTGCCTACCCACAAAACTCGGCCAATGAGCCCCAAACCTGACATTTCCTGCCACCCCAAGAGATCACAAGAGGCTGGAGATAAAAGACAGACTTCTTTCACCAGAAAAAAAAATAAAAATTGAGCCTCAAAGGCAGCTTCTAGAGGAGAAAGCTGGGAAACTAATGTCTTCTATCCTGGAACAGATCTCAGTAAAAACCAACAAGCCTTACAGTACAAGTTTTGGTATTTTCTGTACAATCCTGCTCAGCATTAGATGTAAATCTTATCAGGGGATAGGCTGTTTGTTCTCACACAAATAAAATAACAAATGGAGTGAAGATCGCAGAGAGCTGACAATCACCAGAGGCAATGCAACACTCGGGGCCCTTGGAATCAGAAGAACTATTCAGCTCAAGAAGCTTAACAGCTCTTCATTTCTCTCTCCAGAAACTTATGAGCCCATTAAAAATATATATCTCTGTATTCCCTCCACCCAGAAGCTTTCCTCTTCCAACCAGCTGCGCCATTTAATGCAAACTCAGCTGCAGTGAAGAATGATCCTGTAGAAGAACCCCAGGGAAAAACCTTTTTCTTCCTTTCCTTCCTTTCTTCCTTTTTGCAGAACCAGTTGTGTGTCTGAAATCTCTCCAAGCAGCTGGCACCTTGTCTTTTCTTTTTTTTTTTAAATTTCCTCCTTTTTTGTGTGTGTTTCTAGGGAAGGTGGCTGCAAGAGAGGCTTTCATCTTCATTAAGGCCATACGTTTCTGCAGGTTCATTAGGCTCTTTTTTTGTTGTTGCTATTGGTGTGCAGTTGTCTGCAACAAGAAAAATAGCCTCAAGCATCATTAGTCTGCTAAAGAAAATTTCAGTGCTCCTTCCTGGGGCTTTGGGAATTTGTGCTGTGTTGAAACTTCAGCAAAATCAAAATCTGACATCAGGCTTCTTCCTTTATTCTTTCTCATGCACCTCGTGACAGACATGGTTCCTCAGGGCCCAATCTTGCCTTTACATAAACTGTGCTGTAGCCTTAAATATAAGCCAGGGCAAAGCAAGACCCTGATGTTTTTCCAAGGCAGCAACACACCTGCAATGATCTCTCCCTGAGGTGAGAGCTGACCCATTCATCACGAGGGGTGTTGACTCTACACATAAAAATGACAGCTTAAATGCTATTTAATGATATTAGCTATTTCCCAGATGATCATTTGAGCAGATTCATTCAGCCATGTGCAAGCTGGCAAAGCTTGGGGCGAAAGGCCACACCTGGCCACTCAGAAACAGCCCCCTTGGTAGCTGAGTGCAGGTGAAACTGGAGCCTGTTTGTTGAAGAGCTTTTCATCTCACATCAGCGATCAGGAGGCTCCAGGCCCCCGCTCTGCTGACCCCAGGGCTAATACACACACACACAGAGTGTGCAAGCTCCTTCTAATGGTTTTTGGCTTGCAATCCTCTCCTCAGCATCTGTCTTGCTTACATTTGAGGCCAGTATTTTTTTTTTTTCTAATTTATAGGCTAAATAAATTAATCCATGACCTCCCAGCAGGCATCCTTCCGTGCCCTGATGAACTCCTGGATTATTTCTAGCTGAGAGAATCAAACAGCCTGGAAAACCCAAAAGAGCATTTGGATTCTAGAGCCTGAATGTTGGTCCTCCAGAAATATTGGCCAGTGCTTGAGGTAAAGGACACGACCTTCGATACCAGGGGACTAAGGGCTCTGCTCTCAAGGATGACTCCTAGCCAACCGATCACATGTCAGTCAATCCCCAAAGTCAAATTGATGCAAAACCACCTTATTAATCTACACATTTTATCCACCCATCTTGCAGTTGTTCCCAGCACCCATTAGACTCTTCTGGCTCTTCCCAATACTTCTGGCTGTGTGTGCACAAATACTGACAACTGTTTTAATCTCATCTGCCTGTTTTCAGCAGGACTGACAAGCCCCAAGGTCATCCTGCTTCTGACACCTCTCTCCGTGGAAGGACCCATCAAATTTCCTGCAATAAACAACGCTTCATCCTCTGCTCACCCAGCTATGTTTCATATATCTTTTGCAAATGACCAGTCAAATGACAAGTTGCTGCCCTCATAAACTTCTAAAAGTGCCTTCCAGACACGTGGTGGGCTCTGCAGTGTGCTTAGCTTGCCATTGATCTCCTCATACATAGTATAAAGAAATAATCTTATCCATGCAATGAGAAATTGGAAGGGAGGATGTGTTGTAAGCATATTTCATAAAAAAAAAAAGTCCTCAGATGTAATTGCTCAAACTAGACAGGAAAACTAATTGAACATAATAACTGTGGTAAGGCTCTGTGCTTCATGGCAGAGGCAGCACTGTTGGCTGAGCTTTATCTGGCATTATGGAGTGTGGATTCCACAGAGAATTTTTTTGCAGCCCTAGGAAACAGCCTACAGCCTGGACAGGCTTCACATAAACTGTGTGGCCACCAATTCTGCCTCCTTGAAAGTTATAAGTGATTTTGAGAGACGTAGATTATATAAGGTTGCTGTAGCCAGCTATTTTCTAAATAAGCAACTACATTTTTACCTTCCTCTTTAACAGATTTTACTCTACTGATTGGTGTTGTGAATACAAAATTTATTGCATCTTGAATGAGACCAGGGGATTCAGGCAGAGTAAAGTAAAATGTAATTTGACATCAAAATAACTCACAGAGAAGCCGCTTCACTGACTGTACGATTAATTGTCATATTTAATGCATTATAAACCTCTACTTGTTAATTTATGTCAAGTCACCCCAAGATTTCCAGGCTGTTGCATCAGGCAGTTACTGCTTTCAGGGTAGCTTGCTCTAACATTTAGGTCCAGCTTGGCTATAGTCCATTAGGATCTTACTGCTCAATTACAAAAGGAACATTAAAAAATTATTTCATCTCATGGCATCGATAATAAATCAGTTCTTCAAGACCAAAGTTTCTGCAATGGCTGACTGACTGTATTTTAGCACATCTTTTTCACAGCCTTGCAACTTTTTTTTTTGAAACCTTGAAGCTCTTTGGAGCTTCTTTGGAACCTTGTTTGTGTGTACCAGGATTCCTGTGATCCATCCCAAACTCAATCACCTGTGCAGGTTAGGACATCACCTTTCCCCAAATCTGTGGGTCTCCTTGTGCCACAAACCACTGGCCAAGCAACTGGGAGGTTTGTGCCTATTTACCCACCCAATTTTTAAGAATGACCACTAAACGTTTATTATTGCCCCATGTTTAAGATATGAGATGGCATGAGCTGAATCTTTGGTCTGATTTGGCACGGTCTTCCTTGGAGCACAGCTTTGCTCTTCCATCTGCCTGTCTGTAAGGGGGATGAGGGGTGGGTGAGGTAATAGTTGTGTAAAGTCAACATCCATGACAGAGGGATGAGGCCCAGAAATCTGTTTTTCACACAAAAGGACTCAGATAGCTCCTTCAGAATCATCTGGATGGACGCTCCATGCTGTTTGCTGTGCTGCACAGTGAGCATGTTTCCCTTCAGACAAGGGCAGATCACAACATGCAAAAGAAACCTCTGTTTCAAGCAAATTTAAAGACTATCCATGCATGCTTTAGAGGCACAAATTAATCCCCCCCTCTCCCCACAAACCCAATCAAACAGCAGTGCTGTAAACGTGGAGACATCAGAGTGCAGTCCCCCTCCCCAACTCTCTCCGCGCACCATACACACACACACAGAGTGTTTGTCTCCGGGTCAGTGGGAAAGTTAATTAGAAGAATGGAGTTTCTTGTGATGGAAGATGCCACCCTGTTATGATTCTGAGTCCTCTCTCTGCTTCTGATGAATTACAAATGACAGCGAGGGAAGTGAAGGACACCAGCAGTGACAGTTTGTCAGCCACACTCTCTCTGCACACGGTTTTTTGGGTGGGTAACTTTCCTTCTCTGTTCATTTACACCACTCACTACAACTTCCTTCCTCCCCTCTGCCTCCTCTCCCTGTCCTTCCTTTGCCAGCAGTGACTGGAAGGTGAGAGTGCAGCCTCTTGGATCAGACCTTGTGAGCCCCAAAGGATGGAATTGGGACAGGGCAGAGCAGGAGACCGCTGGATGGGTTTTCAGCTGTGATAACGGTGATGCTGAGCAAACAGCATCTGACGGAGCAGGTGCAGAGCTCTGCTCAGCCGTCACTCGCCTCCAGACAGACAAGCAGCAAAGGAACCCAGCAGTGAAATGTTTCTTATCAGAGATGCTGTTTCTTTCCTCCAGCCTATCAATCAAGAAGCCAGCAAGTGGACTGGAACAGGGATTGCTCATTGCTGGTTCTTCATTCTTCTTTGTATTTTCACAAGTTGTTCATCTACTGCTACAAAGCTCTTGCGTTTCTTAAGTGTGTGTTTAATGAGAGGTGGCTGCTGTCCTGCTGTCGTCCTGGTATATCATGGGCTGGGCAAAAACATACTCTGCACAGTGTGATTTCTCCCATCAGAGTTATTTTTCCTACCAAAATGTATGTCTACCAAATACCTGTTTCTTCCCCTTAAAAAAAAAAAATACAAAAATAAAATAAAATAAAAAAATAAAAAGACAGAGAAAATAATTTTAGTGGATTTTGCAACTTAAAACAATTTTTTTAAACCTTTATTTGAAGTTAGAAACACATTTCAATGAATTTCAGAGGAAGAAAATTCTGATTTTATTTTCTTGAAAATGACTGCAAGATAGATCGGTTTAGGAAGAAATTACTTGTGGGCTATGAAAGTTTTCTCAGGGCAGCAAAAGCTCTCTGAGTGATTGGAGTGTGCTTCTATTCTCCCAAGTGCTCCTCCTTCACAGAAGCAGATAAAACACGCAGGGCCCCTAAGCCTTGATCTAGGAGCCAGAATAGGGATTTGAGCACTTATTTCAAAGGATGGAAAATTAAACAAATAGCAATAGAGAAGAGTATGTGTTCATGAATCAGATTATGACCATGCCTGAGTGAAGACAATTGGTTGTTAACTCTACTCCTATTAAAGTTCATATTCTGAAAGGCTACACAGCTGCTAAATAAAAGCTGAAATAGATTTCTGTGCAAACTTCAAGGTCATGTTTCTGCAGCATTATGGAATACATTAAAATGCTCAATTTATCCTCTGTAACTCACAAAAAAAAAATAAATGTAGCCTATATTAAATAAACCTTTGCCAGGATCTCTTCCTCTCTCACTTTTTCTCCTTTGACCTCTATATTTAATAGAAAAATATATTTCAATATGAGAAGATTTCCTTTATTACGTTTGCTCTTTCCTCAGTGGAAGCCACCATTGCCCAGAGGGAAAAATTATATATAGAGTGTCCTCTTGTCCACAAAATCCACTGACCTCAATCCAGCTATTTATTGTCCTACCATAAAAGAGCAATGGTAAGAGCCCTGATTTTCTCTGCCTGTGAGCAGGCATGTGCCATGTTGTGCACAAATAAGGTGGTTCCTTTACCTCCAGACTAACCCAGCTTGGTGAGGGGAACCCTCACCATGCAGGGGCTATAGTTTTGGACAGAAGAATTCCCTGTCCATGTATTCAAGGGCAATCAAAAAAATCACAATCAGGCACTGGAGTGTAAATGAAGACAACAGATGCAGTTTTTTGTTATTGCTGCCTGCTGCTGCAGGAATTAAAGGGAAATGTCCCATAATTTATTAAGATGTACTAGAATCCTGCAGGGAATGTTTCCACTAAGGAGAGTGCAGCATCCTGCTAAAATGACCATATGTCTCCTATGCTGGATTGGGATTACATCTGACCAGTTGGGAGCACACACAGAAATTGGCCATCTTGGCTCCTGTCAGGGAAGATACAGCTTCAAAAATGTACTGAGTATGATGTCTGCTGAGTCTGTGCTTCTTTCATGGTGCATCCATCGAAATCCTGGTAACTGAGTGCTTCCCTGCACCCCTTCCATGGGAACAAAGAACAGGACTTGCCCTTTGAGGTAGACTCAGACTGGAGTCACGGGCACAGCCACCCTTGAGTCTGGGAAGCTGAGCTTCCCAGCTGGGAAGATGAGCTTCAGAACTCTCTGGATTCAACCAGAAATAGCTCTTGCCAGTTACACACCTGCCATTTAAATCTGTCAGCATTTTAGTCCTCTGCCACGGATGGTGCTGTGGTGCAGATCCAGAAAGGTGGGCCTCTTGCCAGAGCACTGAGCTCTGAAGGACAAGCCAGAACCATGGGGGCTGCCTGGGAAGAGTTTCTGTGAGCTGAAATGATCATTATTTTTATCACCCTTCTGTCAAGTCCTCTACTGCAAAGAGACCAGGTCCAACCACTTCCACCTAGATGGAACTTCACAGGATGTGTAGTTTTTCTGCTAACAAACCAGCTCTTGCTCCTTCCACTAGAGTATCGTGCAGGTGACTCTTTTGGCTCTTGCAGCCCTGGCAGTGCAGCAGGGAGGCCTTTGCTCACCTCCTTGCTGCATCCCCTGGGCTGCCTGGCAGAGTCATGTCCCACAGGCTTTGCCCTGAGCTGCTCTGCCAAACGGCTTCACATTTTGAAGTAGAGGAGGAAGTTGTTTCCTGCAAACAGATTATGAATTTAAATATTTCCCTGAGCTTCTGTTCACAGGATTTCTAATGCACTGGGCATCGGCTTAGCCCTCTGATGAATCAAAGTCATTTTGCAAAAATGGCACCTTAGTGTTGCATATATATTGCCCCTCTACAGCTTCCCTGGTATATTTATTCAGTTTACTAGTCAAAACTAGTTTCATGCTACACTAAGCCCAGCAGGGTCAACACCTAGCCTATGAAAATCAAGCTGTCTCTTTTCTCTCTGCTTCATACATCATCATCAACCAAAGCTGGATATTAGAAAGTAGGTTTTGATCCTGGAATGATTATTGCTGCTGCTGCTGCTGCCTGGGATATGGCAGGAAAGAAGACAAAGAGAAGAACGAGTGAGTTTACAATGGTTTGATCCTGCAGAGATGGGGAAAAAAAGCAAGTGCAGCGTGGCTTTGTCATATCCAGTGAGAGCACCATCCGGACAAGGTCTGAGGGTGTCTATGCTGAAGCTGCAGATGCTGCTGTGGCTTGGTGGGGACATATGGAAACACACCAGCACAGAGGAGCTGGAAGAGCTGCAGTAGGCAAAGGCCTGCCTGCATGTAACACAGGAAAGAAAAGGAGTAATTTAGGCTTCAAACTGAAAGAGAGTGGGTTTAGACTGGGTATTAGGCAGAAATTATTTACTGAGCAGGTGGTGAAGCACTGGAACAGGTTGTCCAGAAAAGTTATGGATGCCCCATGCCTGGAAGCATTCGAGGCCAGGCTGGATGGGCTTTGAGCAAGCTGGTCTAGGAGAAGGTGTTCCTACCCACAGCAAGGCAGTTGGAACTCGAGGATCTTTATGATCCCTTCCAAACCATTGTGGGATTCTATGACAGGCTGCTCCAGCTCAGAGCTGTCAGCTTGCTCTGTGACCAGTGCAGAAAATCTGGAGTTGGATCTGGCTATCCAACTAAAACTACACAATCCCTTGTGTTAATTCAAACAAGTTATGCCTTTTAAATTGGAAAATGCTTTCTCCACTGATTTTCCTCTCACTCTCCCTGATTGTCTCCGCTGATGGCTTTAGGATGGTGGTGTGACCACTGCCTTAGATACAGCAGTGAGCATCAGGACTGTGCTTTGAAAATGGCCAAAATTCCACAGCTTTCTCAGGGACCAGGATGCCCAAGGACCCAGGGTGTCTGGTTCTGGCAGTACCTGCAGGAGTGAACCCAGGAGCAGGGATGTGTGAGGAAGCTGGGACCAGGGACACATCCAGAGCCCCAGGCAGGTTCATGCAGCAGAACTGTCTGCAGGTGTAACTGATACAGTCGCTCTCTGAGTGACAATCCCAGCAACACCAAGCTTTCCAGCCTGAGATATAAAACCCCAGAACAATCCCACGCCATGGCAAGCAGGAGCTGAAACATCTCTCATCATCTGTGGAGCAGGCACAAGGGGAGGCTTGTAACACACACACACACACAAACACTTATTAAAGTTTTGAAGCCATAATTAAAAGCAGGCGTTTCCATCACGCAGCACACGCTGTGCTGCAGCCCTGGAGCTGTGCGGCTCCCCCTGCTCCCTGCCCCGCTGCTCAGCTCCACAACACATCTCCAGTTGTCACTTTTACATATCTCTGTGTTTAACATGCAGCCAGCGCTCCTCACCTGCCTTTCACTGGAACTCAGCGTGGCCCCCCTGCTATTGATTAATTTGCGCTAATTAAAACCAGCAGTGTTTCTGCAGAAAAGAAAGATGTGTAAGTGTCAATAAATTATGGGAAATTTCACAGATTAAAGATTGCCAACTTCTGCTTGAAAATAACTAAACAAATGTTAATGGCTCCTTCCAAAGAGCCTAAATTCACTAACAGGGCTGCATGAGTGGGCTCCAGTGCTCTTCTTGGATTTCAGAGACTTAGAGCAATGCTGTGCCTGGGTTACAAACTGAAAGACTTCATTTTTTCCGGCATAGGTATTTCTGTATTCCAAGACAATTTATGCATCATTGCTTGCTCTTCCTTGCCAATGACTCAAACCAATTGGTTCAACCAAGATTTTTCAGTGCCAACAACATGGCAACCCTACTAAAATCCCAAGCAAACAGAGGAATTGTGGAGAGCCACCAAGCCAGCAGCGCTTGTTAGCAGCTGCTGGTAATAAACCTGCTGGAAAGCAGGTGCAGTGAAGGAAACTTCGTAAATCTGGAACAAACAGCTGGGGACAAGCCTGGCTTTTATGGCCTGAAACTGGATTCAGGAACTTGAGATAGGGATAATTCAGAGCAAGGCTGAATTTCCATTGCCCCAAAGCTGGGGCATAGATGGGAGCAGGGAGCAGCACCGTGATCATTTTCTGTCACTTTCCTTTTCCTGCTGTGGTCCCTGTCCTGACTCCATTGCTCCCAGTTTTAAATACAGCACCTTTTCTTCGTGCCAGCAAAGGTAGAGGTTTACAAGGTGAGCTTCAGCAGATTTGGTTAACAGGAGCAGCCTCCCAGTTTCTGCAGCTCATGAGGGACTGATTACCCTCAGGGCTTACAGATGCACAGTGGCTAAAATCCAAATGCACCAAAGTTTAGCTGCTTTCTGGCAGTTGAGGATGCAGACAGCATCAGCAGCAGGCTTTTCATCAGGGACACTGCACTTACTGATTTTCAAGTGGGAGGAGTGGGAATGAGAAGTGTTATGAAGCCTGACACGGTGCCCGCGAGACTGAGGACATGGGGGCTCAGCAGTGAGAGGCGTGTGTGGTTTGTTACAGGGTGAGGTTTAATGATGCCCTCTTGCCCTCGATTTTTGGAGCTGTCTGAGGGAGTGGAGAGGAGAAAGAGCTTAAATATCAGCTCTGCATTGAGGTGGGTGATTTCCCCAGTGCTGGCATCAGCTGGCCAGGATGTGGTCCTGTCCTGGTGGGAACATCTCATCAGACATGCTGAGAGCAGCAATGAGAAATCAGGAAGCTCCTGCCACTGGCTTGGTGGGATTAATTAACTCCAGCATTGTCACTGCCTCCAATTAACTCCATGGCTGCAGGCTGGGCCCTGCTGGGCTTTGGTGGGGAAGGATCGACGGGGTGGGGAAGGCTGGTGAGTGGGAGCTGTGTGGCAGCACAGGGGCAGCAGTGGATCAGGGCTCACACAGGGAAGGGGAAATTCCATTGGGAGCAGATGGAAATGGGAAAGAAACATAACATTGAAAAGTCATGCACTTGGGTGCTATATAAGTAAGAATTTTTACAGCACAGCTGCAGAGGGAAAGGAGGACCCCTGTCCTTTATAAATCTTTCTGCTGAAAGACTCATATATATTAGTCATCCATAATAGAAGAAATGTCATTGGAACAGTGTTTTCATGAGAAAGAGGAAGAACTGATGCCATTGGGCAAGGCAGTAGTAAGACTGTGTTTGGCATATCTGGACGGCTTATGGTTACAGTCAAGACAAAATAGTTTAAACTGAGAAAGGCACTGGGAAGAGATGTCTGTTAGTCTGGCGTGATGGACTTCATCCTCTGATCTGCAGACCCCTGGGGTCAGAAAGTCCACAGAACTTAAAAATGTCCCCAAAAGCCCTATTTGATTCCAGAACTAGGTCCATTGCCACATGGAGAAAGGACAGAGATAGGGACTCTGTGGCTCACACTTCACTCCTACAAAGGGACATATATTTGGTCAGATACATACCTTAGGTGGCAATAAATCTCCCATAGTCCATCTCAATTACTGTCACCCACAATGACCAGTATCTCAAGATGTAAAGGAGTTTATAAAATTGAGGTATGATTTAGCATTACCTGTCATAGGAAACTTAGCTTGTTGTTGCAGGAAAGACAAGAAAACAAGATTGACAGTTCTGCAAATGTACAAACAGCCTTAATCCACAGGTATTTTGTACCACCCGCTGCCTGGTCTGGTTAAAAACTCCAGAAGCTGCACTCAAAAATCCAGTTTGTGGTAACTGTGGAATCTTTTTGTGACCAATCCAGTATTAGACTGTAGGAGGGTGAAGAGTTCTGCATTGATATACCCAGAAATCAGGAATGGGATTAATTTCATATTCTTATTCGGAGAACTAATCCACTCATCATAGGTTTATTTTACAGGCTAGAAAGAATAATAGGCTTTCTAAAGTGCAGTTCATCTCATGCTATTACAGACATTAGGCTGACTGCCTGTGTCTGTCGTTGGCTATAATTGGAGCCTGGGGTGCCCAGCTCAAATGGAAATGTCTGCCTCGGAAAAGTGAGATGAATCCAACCCCCTGCATAAAGAAACTGAGGGTTATATTTTTGCTTTCCTCTCCAAGATAGACAATCCTTTTAGGATGCTCCTATTCTGAGTTGCTCAGCATTTTTCTAGACAGGTGTCTATGTTTTTCTCCGCGGTGTTTCAGGACTCTCTTTCCAAGTATGTGCTCATTGTGTCAGGGGAGAGCAAATTGCGTGGTGAGCAATTCAGGTGGATGAAGAGACACTGAAGTGGATCCCTCAGGTGGAACACCAAGAACTGCAACTGCAGAGGCTGACCCTGGTCAGATGGGAAATGCACGGGAAGTGGCCTGAACCTTGCACAGAACCTGCCATCCCACACCATCAGCCCCCTGCGAGTTCTGTACCCACTCACAAAGATTTCAGGCAAAAGAGAGAGCTGCATCGGCATAAAACCCCGCTCCATTATGCATGGGCTGTTGGTTTCCCTTTATTGCCAGCTCCTCTGGATTCATATCAGGAAGCCTGGAAGCTGCACATCCCTAATGAAAAGCTGAAGATATTCATTATTAAATCTGAAATGTTCAAATGCAATTGGTTGCTAGCAGATTTCAGGGTCTGTTTCAGTGATCCCTGTGCAGCAAAACCAATGCAATGCAAACAGTGATGAAGCAGCTCTGGCTGAGGCTGGTGATACAAAACTTCCATTGGATCTGCTTTTTGCTGTCTCCAAGGCTGCTGATTCACCTAAAGAGGCAACATCTGCCCCTAGGGAGTGATGCCCACAGGATGAGAGTGTCTTTTTAAACTGTTCTCTCCTCCTGAATTTAGGTGGAAGCACAGTACAATCAGACATTCTCTTCATGACAGGAAAAGTCTTCCCTTTCATTAAGGGGTCACTTGAAAACATATCTTCTCTGGACCTCCGCAACACCAGATACAAAACTATGCCATGAAACTCATGTTTCCTTCAAGGCTGTGGGTGATCTGCAGTAATTCACAAGAAAGTTGTGTATTTAAAGGTATTCCACTACCACACTTTTAAGAACAACTATATTACTGCAGTAAAACATGCCTGAATATCAAACCGCCCATGCTGAAAACAGACTGAGCTCAAGCTCAGGAAAGATAAAATGCAAATAAAAATTATTATTTACAATGCCTAACTGCACAACACAGTGGCAGGTGAAGAAAGCAAGAAAAAGCTACTTTATCCAGTAGGATAAAGGATCAGATATACAAAGTCTGTTTCCTTCTCTACGTACTCAAGTTTCTCTCAGCTGGCACTACTGACTCTCTGGATCCTCTGCAAGGGCCAGAAGGTGCAACTTCTCCAAAAGTGGGACTTCTGGGGAAAACTTAATGACAGTACAATCCAGACAGGCAAATCTAGAGAGCACCAACAGACAGTTTCAATATTCCCCTGTCTCTGCACACTGGGATCTTTGTTCATGAAATGCCTCTTATTTTAAACTAAAACACTGCCTATTATCTCGTCTCCAGACACTTCAGAACAATGCTTTTCAACAGAGCTGTAATCAAGAGTGTGATACTTCTCTAGGCCTCATAGCTCTCTCTATTGCTGGAAAATTGGGGGTTGCTTTTTAAGTTGCAGACTGAAAAAAGCAGGGGACGTATTTCCACTTATCCCAACAGGAACATTTTAGGCCTGAGCTGCATCAGGAGAAATACTTGGAGGCTTCTTAAATTTTCAAGACACCTTCCCTTTATTCGTCATGAAATTTATTTTTGTGGTAGATCAGGAAATTCAGTTTGCCTTGTAAATATGCAGATGAAACCCTGGTGGGTTGAGGGAAGAGGAGAGAGGCATGAAAAATGACTGCCTTGGGTCCACTAAGGAGACGTGAGCAAGCGCTGACGAGGTGCTGAGCTGACCAGAAATTGGATGACCACATCAGGATGGCGCTGGGCCAGAGCTAATACACCATGCTGACAGCCTGGGTTGTTCAGCAGCTTGGGCTCCATGCCACGGTGCTGCAGTGAGGGCTGGTCAGCCTCGAGAATGGGCAGGACAAACCTGGCTTAGTGGGGCTGAGTGGACCTGCAGCCCTTCTCCCCTTCCCACCACTCACTCAGTCTGGAGGGAGTGAAGAAATGTGTCTCATTTTCCTCTCCATGTTCTTGCCAGGACGCTTGAAAACTGTCCATCTTTCCATTTATGCTTTGCAGAACAGTTTGATCTTAACACATAAGCAAATATGAGCACTTTCTTATGAGCAGGAATATATCTCATCCTCCCCACCTCCTCAGCATCCACCCTAATGCTCCAGAAGCCAATACTCCATACCAGAGCAGTATGTCAGGGTTAGAGGTCAGGCATCCCTCTCCACTCATGGAAAAAGGGAAACACATCCTGATTGCTGTGTGAATCCACAGGCTTGCATTGGAAAGGGTGCCTGAGGAGGGTGGATCCAAAAAGATTTAACCACACCTCATGGTGACCAAAGCCAGTCTAGCAACGTGCTCCTCCCTGCAAAAATCATTAACAAAAGGACAAAAAAGCATGGCTTTTTTCTAAATTTAGTATTTTAAAGGAAATATGAATCCTGAAATACCATCTCCACAAGCAGAGATATTTCATATTAATAATGTCCCTGTGGTATCTCATACAAGTCAGATTTCAACCACTTCAGGCTCTTCCTGTCTTTGTAGGTGAGACCTCCTGCTCAAGCTCCTTCTCAGAGGGTTTCCTCCCTCAAGAGGAGAGGCAGTGTCCCCAGAACCTCTGCCATGCTCACCACCGAGGAGGCAGCAGATTTGGGGCATTCAGTCCATGGTGGGGAATGAGAATGAGAATTCCTCTGACAAAATCCCCTGTGTGGCAGCATTTCCAAATCAAAGTATTTTAATAGAGACAAAAACACGCACACTGGGGATCGGATTTTTTTTTTTTTTTGGCTGAAGTATTTAGGTTTCAGTCAAAATGTTTTCATTTTTTAATATTTGTTTTTCTGAGGAATAATTGAAGTTTTTGCTGCGAAGCAGATACTTCACACAATAAACATGTCTCTTTTTAAAAAAAAAAAACAGATTAGAGGGAAAATTTTCAACCATCTGTCTGGCTGAAGGACTACTGAAGAGGGAATACTAAGGGTTTATGCAGATTTTTTTTGCAACTCTTTGAGACTCATTAAAAACCAGAAGCTCTGACTCATGTGAGAAAAGGTGAAGGGCAAAGAAGGGAAAGCAAAACAACAGGGTCAAGACAAATGCCCCAGTCAAAGAAGTCCTGAAATAATGATGAAAACTCTCAGTAGCCATTTTCTACCTTTCCAGTGTGTTTTTCCACATGCACCAATGGTATTGCTGACTCTCCTTGGAAAGAGAAAGGGCTGCATTGCCACAACGCTGTGGAAAGGCACTTCACTAAAATCACCTGGACTATTTGTGCAGGGTGGTGCTTTTCAGGAGCAAACATCAGCATCTGCACATGGCCCGAACAGCTCCACAGAAATTCCTGGTGCTGCAGAGCCGAGTGCTGGTCCAGGTGCCCATGCCCCAGAGAGGAACAACAGCAACTGGTGCTTCCCCATGGCTGGCAGCCAAGGTGTTGATCATCATCAGCAAGAGAAGGATCAGCTCGTCAGGGGCTTGTTTCTCTGCACAGCTAAGGAGCTTAGTGCAGCAGAGGTGAGCTGGATTCCAGCCAGAATAGCCAACCCTGCTGGCAGCGAGGGCTCCTCCTCACCTCCCCTCCTGGGAATCACCCCCTCTTTTAGCATAAATCCTTAGCCCTGCACCCAGAGGCAGTTGGTGAAATATTGGTGGACCCTCCTCCACCCTCTCCATCAGCCAGCTTTACGTGGTTTAGCCCTTCCAAAAAAAAAATAAAAAGAGGAGGGGGAATCACTAAACATTTTCTATTTCAAAACAGATTTCATCTTCCTTAGAAAGTAATACTGCCGCCAGCCATGTGTAACTTATTTTTTATCCAACAGAGTATATGGGCTTATAACTAGATCCTGATAGGAACCCAGGTTTAAAACATTATTCACAGCAGGTTATTTGATCTTTATTTGCTGAATGCACTCAGCTGAATCCCTATCTCCAAACAATATGAGAAATAAAATGCCGGGCATGCTTCATTGGCCAGCCAGCTCATCTTGATTTGCAGAGATGGCTACATCCCTCTCAGCAGTTTCAGAGATTTTCTGTATCCCAGGCCCTGAGAGGCAGTTTTCCCTTCCTCTTCCCCCACCCAAACACTTATCCTTTCTTGTTTTCTTCCTTCCCCCCATTAGAAGCTTCAGAATAAACCACTACAGACCAGCCCTTTCCTCTCCCTTCACCATGATTTCTGGGAAATTGTTCTTCACACTGCATATTTGCGGATACTCATACAAAATCGCTTGCCATCTGCTATTGTGCAGAAGGTCAGATGCTGATAACCTGCTTGGGAAGCCACGGGGTTTGGTGATGAGACTGGTCACCCGAGGAAAGGTGGGCTGGAGGAGCCTGGGAGACCCTGGCAAAATTACTGATTCTTCATTTTATTAATAGAACTGCTGTGACACGTCTCAGTGCTGACCTTGGCTCTGCCACACCAACTTTGCTGCAGCTTCAAGCTGTGTCACAGTTAAAGGTGCACTTGGACAACGCAGATGACCACTGAGATTGCTTCTTTCAAGAAAACCCCTGATGGCTACAGACTGGATTAATTGCCAAGCAGGATGGATAAGGCTTCGCTGTCCTGAAAGGGAAGCCAGAGCAGCTTGGGGAGAGAGGCCAAGCTGCACACAAGGAGGTCAGGTTCTTCATTCCCTTTGACTTTTGATGAGATATGCCTTTGAAAATCCTCTCTCAGATATCCTAAAATAAAAGTCTCCAGCTTCCAGGCCAGAGCTCAGGCGCAAAATACACTTCAGAAACTTCAGCATGGAGGGTTTTGCTATAGCTGGGCTTTGGGGATAGCGATCAAGTCCTCGGTGGACATCCTGCAGCAGGCTGGTGTCATTAAACTGGCCAGCATTCTGCACTGCTATTGCAGATACAGCAGGACAGGGCCACTTCTCACATGAATATCTATAGCTTTTCTGTTCCCTTCCCTGGGATGTGTTTCAAAGCCTATCTGCCCATCACAGCTACCTCCTCCTGCTTCCCTTTCAAGACATGTCAGGAGGCCATCCTGCTGCCAGGCAGTGTGTAGGTTATGCTCATTTTCCCTGGGTAAGGGCAGAGCAGTGTCACTGACCCAGCTGAATGTTTCTCCACAAAAACACGAATTAAAACCACCCCCTGTTGTCAGTAACCGACTTGCTGTGCGATGTGGAGGATTTGTCCCTGTCCCTGTCCCCGTACAGCCTGGGAGTGTCACCAAGGCCGGATGGATGTGGCAGCGCCTGGGACAGCTCAGCTTGGGCTCTGTGGTCTGAGGGCAAGCACTCGGGTTCTGTATGGTTCACTGGGGAGGTAGGGGGAGATCTGAGGAGGCAAGAATTAAATGTCTCACTTTTCTTTCCCAGCAATTAACCCTGGAAAAGAGAACACAAAAAAAGAAACGCAAACCAGTCAGGGATGCAGTTTTGCATGGCTGGATTAGAGTCACAGTTGGCCTATCCCCTTGGGAACACTACTCTGCTATTAATAAAAAGATAAACAAGCCCTTTTATTTATTTATTTTCCCTTCTCTCCCCAAGCCCTTTGATTTCTCTTCTTCTGCTTCAGGGGGCCCTGCTCCCTTCCGTCAGCTCTGCAGAAGGGAGTGTTTGCGGAGGCAGCTTTGCGAGAGGCTGCCTGGGAAAGACAAAAATCGAGGATGAAGGGAGTGTGGGGAAGAAGAAAGTGGGTGAAAATTTTTTTAACCATTTCTAGCAATCACATCACCTCTCAGGACTGGCAGAAGCTATGCCCTTTATTTATTCCTCTCGCGCTGATGCAGCTGCAGGTGTCATTCCCACAGGCTTCCTCCAGCTCCCTGAGGCCACCCCATCCTTGCAGGTAGCTGTCTGTCCCTCTCCACCCCCGGGGGCAGCTGTCTGGAGCCCCTTGCTGAGACAGAGACAGCCTGCTGGCTTCACTGGGTCCGTGAGGGAATAGGGGCTGTCAGGCAGAGCGCGTGGGGGGAGAGCTACCTGCGGAGAAAAAGCTAATTGCTGCTCTGAGGCAAGGGCCTGCTTGTATCCAAACCATCAGCAGAGTGTAACCGATCTCAGCAGCTCAGGAAAACACCAGGAGGAAAAGAACATCAGGCTATTCGCCTTAGAAGGGATATTTGCCAATTTTGTGGGCAGAAATGGGTATGGATTAAACTGTGGTAATTCTGGGATAATTCTTTATACAAATTAGGCCTTCAACTGGGTCTGAATTTTAAACACTCATCTTAAAAAAATTAAATACCTGGAAAATATTTCATAAAGTTTCTGAATAAATGATGAAAGCTATTTTCCAGGCTTCTTCATTTGAGCCTTAGAATGGGGAAAAGGCAGATTAAATGGGATACACACCCACCTGGGTATTACTTGTGCACATTTTTGGGGGACAATGTCATCAATACCTCCAGCCATGATCTGAGAACAATTTGCTTGCTGAAGGGACAGAAATGATTTGAAGAACTTCAGAGCTTGGTGTTGTCGTGGGTTTGACCCTGGCTAAATGCCAGGCACCTACGACGTTTGCTCTCTATGCTCTCTCCTGCTGTGGTTATGCAGAGGAGGAAAAAAACTAACACACTGGACTTATGAGTTGAGATAGGACTACTGATAACGAGGACGCACTAAATTCAGGGCAAAAGCAGGCGGAAGACTTAAAGTTGCAAAAAAGGTGATTTATTAATCTAACAGAGTCGGAGGATAAATCAGAGGTAAAAATAAGCTCTCAAGACACCGTTTCTTCACTGACCCCCTTCCCTCTTAAGGCACTGCTTTCCAGCTCACCCCCTCTCTCCTTTCCAACTAACCAACAACTCCCGGGCAGGGGCAGGGTGTGGGGTTTTTTTCTTAAATCAGTCTATCACAACTCTTTTACTGCAGACACTGTTTCTCTATTCACCCTCTCTCTCTTTATTCAACTCACAGATCCGGGCTGGGGCAAGGTACGTGGCTTCTCTTAGTCAGTCCAATGCTACAATTCTTCTGCTACAAACACTGTTTCTCTACTCACCCCCTCCCTATTAAGGCCATTTCTCAGCTCACCCCCTCCCTCCTTCCTTCTAACCAACAGCTCCGGGGTGGGGGCAGGGTATGGGGGTTTCCTTTGGTCAGGGTCAGTCCATCAGGGAGAGGAGTCTTCTACTTAGCCATGGGGGTCCCTCCCACGAGAGACAGTCCTCTGCGAACTTCTTTGGCGTGGGTTCAATCTCACGAGCAGCACCCGCCCGATTGCTGCAGTCCGAGATTCTTCTGTCCAGGCTGCAGAATTTCAAGCCAAGGCTAGGCTGTTTCCATCTCGGGAGCAAGGCCTCTCTCTCTCCTGCAAGGCCTTTGCAACTCTCAGTCTCTGGGACTTCCACTGGATCACAGCTTCCTGCAGGCATCACCTGCTCCTCTGGCGTGGGCACCTCCCCACAGGCTGTGGGGGGTTCTCTGCATCCTCTGGACCCCATGGGCTGCAGGGGGACCACCTGCTTCCCCACGGTCTTCACCACGGCTGGCAGAAGGTTTTTTAGCTCCGGCGCCTAGAGCACTCCTCCCCCACCTTCTCCACTGACCTTGATGCTTCCATGTTGTTCTCTCTCACATATTTTTACCTCCTCCTCCTCCTGCCCTGGCTAAAAAGAAGTGCGTGCTCACATTATTTTGATTTCGTCTTAAATATGTTTTTACAGAGGCGTAACTAACATCTCTAATTGGCCCAGGTTTGGCCAGCAGCATGTCCATCATCTTCAGAGCCATCAGAGACTGGCTCTGCTGGACATGGTGGAGAAATTTCCAGAATCTTTACTCAGGACATGCAGGAGCCATCTTTGTGCCCCACCCTGCTCACTGGCAAAAACTGGGCCAGGCAAAACTACCACATTCCACCCCTCGCTTCTGTGAATCACATATTTAAGAATCATCGAAATCAACATGCTAACCTACAATAAATTCACCCCTAGGATTTTTACTACAACTACAAGATAGATATTTTACTACCATTCTACCTTAAAACAGAACTAATACTTGCTTTGCCCATTATTTTCTCCAAATCAGTACTCTCATCTCAAAATCCTCATGAGTTCCCCGTACGGGCCACCAAAAATGTCGTGGGTTTGACCCTGGCTAAATGCCAGGCACCTACGACGTTTGCTCTCTATGCTCTCTCCTGCTGTGGTTATGCAGAGGAGGAAAAAAACTAACACACTGGACTTATGAGTTGAGATAGGACTACTGATAACGAGGACGCACTAAATTCAGGGCAAAAGCAGGCGGAAGACTTAAAGTTGCAAAAAAGGTGATTTATTAATCTAACAGAGTCGGAGGATAAATCAGAGGTAAAAATAAGCTCTCAAGACACCGTTTCTTCACTGACCCCCTTCCCTCTTAAGGCACTGCTTTCCAGCTCACCCCCTCCCTCCTTTCCAACTAACCAACAACTCCCGGGCAGGGGCAGGGTGTGGGGTTTTTTTCTTAAATCAGTCTATCACAACTCTTTTACTGCAGACACTGTTTCTCTATTCACCCTCTCTCTCTTTATTCAACTCACAGATCCGGGCTGGGGCAAGGTACGTGGCTTCTCTTAGTCAGTCCAATGCTACAATTCTTCTGCTACAAACACTGTTTCTCTACTCACCCCCTCCCTATTAAGGCCATTTCTCAGCTCACCCCCTCCCTCCTTCCTTCTAACCAACAGCTCCGGGGTGGGGGCAGGGTATGGGGGTTTCCTTTGGTCAGGGTCAGTCCATCAGGGAGAGGAGTCTTCTACTTAGCCATGGGGGTCCCTCCCACGAGAGACAGTCCTCTGCGAACTTCTTTGGCGTGGGTTCAATCTCACGAGCAGCACCCGCCCGATTGCTGCAGTCCGAGATTCTTCTGTCCAGGCTGCAGAATTTCAAGCCAAGGCTAGGCTGTTTCCATCTCGGGAGCAAGGCCTCTCTCTCTCCTGCAAGGCCTTTGCAACTCTCAGTCTCTGGGACTTCCACTGGATCACAGCTTCCTGCAGGCATCACCTGCTCCTCTGGCGTGGGCACCTCCCCACAGGCTGTGGGGGGCTCTCTGCATCCTCTGGACCCCATGGGCTGCAGGGGGACCACCTGCTTCCCCACGGTCTTCACCACGGCTGGCAGAAGGTTTTTTAGCTCCGGCGCCTAGAGCACTCCTCCCCCACCTTCTCCACTGACCTTGATGCTTCCATGTTGTTCTCTCTCACATATTTTTACCTCCTCCTCCTCCTGCCCTGGCTAAAAAGAAGTGCGTGCTCACATTGTTTTGATTTCGTCTTAAATATGTTTTTACAGAGGCGTAACTAACATCTCTAATTGGCCCAGGTTTGGCCAGCAGCATGTCCATCATCTTCAGAGCCATCAGAGACTGGCTCTGCTGGACATGGTGGAGAAATTTCCAGAATCTTTACTCAGGACATGCAGGAGCCATCTTTGTGCCCCACCCTGCTCACTGGCAAAAACTGGGCCAGGCAAAACTACCACAGGTGTGTTACTGTTTATTGCTCCAGAGACAGTCAAGCTTCCAGCAACATGCATCAGTCATCAGCATGGAGGTACCCATGGCACAAGCTGTCCCTGTGCAGTGTGTGTCCCCTTGGAGAGCCTGCAGGAAAGGAGAAGGAGATGCCTCAGTGCTGCCACGAGGCACTGCACTGGCCATGCAATCCCCCTTGCCCAGCCTGGGTACCAGCCTGACCTGTTTTTTGCTGGTAAAAGCAGAGTTGCAGGGCAGTACAGGATGGAGAAATGGGAAACTGAGCTGCCAAGCCACTAGAGGAATATCCCAGGGTCTCAACACAGACACAAGACCAGGCACTGCTTCCTCAGGGACATTCCTCTCCTGAGCCATCCATCTAGTCTTTCATCAGTGTGTTGAATTTTCTTTAAAAGTTTTGTAAATAAAAGCCCTTTTGCCTTTTTTATTTTCCTCAGCAAGCATGGGGCAGGGAAGTGAGAGCAGAGGCCGGCACTGCAGTCAGGGTGTTAATGGCCACATTAGCTGGAAAGGGGCAGCCAAAGCAGGATGTGTAAAACTCCACCCAGGCTGCCCTTTAATTTGCTGTTACATGGAGTGGAAGATTTGAAAGCGTATTTCTGGGTAATTAATTCAAAGAGTGATTCTAATGGCTAATGCTGTCAGTTTTGACTGCAAGGGAGGTCTGGGGCTGGAGCAGGCAGTGAAGGGAAAGGAAAATGCTTGGAGGTCACAGGCAGATGTTAAAATATTTTGACAGCCCACATCCAAGAGGCTAACTTAATGAAAGCCTTTGGCCAGCACCTTCCAAGAGGTCTGAAACTGAATCCATTTATTTTTCTCCAGAATAGCATGCATGGCTTGGACCGTGGCTTGTCCATAAATCACCATTCTCCATTTGGTCAGCAACACCATCAATCATTCTCAGAGCCC
Organism: Acanthiza pusilla; assembly: GCA_036630365.1. NCBI lineage: Eukaryota > Metazoa > Chordata > Aves > Passeriformes > Acanthizidae > Acanthiza > Acanthiza pusilla. The sequence goes on from JAXCHO010000001.1 coordinate 10,662,260, forward strand.
ACCAGCCTGCTCTCCATGCCACTGCAGAAACACCAGTAAGAGGGATTTGGTGTCTCTTGAATTTAACTCCTCAGTTTTCAGTGACACATGGGGTAAGCTCTGCCTTTATCTCTACTGATTATTAACGCTAGTGAACAAAAGTCTTGCACCTGTGTATGGAAATATACCTGCTCCACAGTGCTGGGAAATGAAATTAGGAAGCTCTATTCATAGTGTTATTATCTTGCTTGGAAGGATTTAATCAAAGCACTGTGCTGCTGATGAGAATGTCCACAGCCTCAGAGTTTGGTTCCTCCCTAACTGCATATCCCTGTGGCATTTACTAAACTCCTCCAGCCTACCCCAGGAGCTTGGAGTCGAGCAGCATTTGCAAAGGATTTGCTGGAGACCATTCTGCTGAGGTTTTACGAAAGATTTCTTCAGGCAGCTGGAAAGGCACAGCTCCTGGCAGTTGTGTTCGCTGGCTTTCACTGCTTTTTTCTTTGTGCTTCACAGAGCACTTGGACTAAAGACATAAGGAATGAAAACTTGTGAATGTGAAAAATAACTGGGAGAATATTTGATTCAAGTTTATATTTTGAAATTAGGTTCGGGTGAAGTCTGCTCCTTTTGACCTCCTTTGGCTGTTTCCAGAAATTAATTCAGTTCCTGCTATATATCAGCTCTTCACTTCAGCATCTACCATTGTTATAGATCTTGTAGCAGAATATGTTGATAAATTGGTATATCCTTCATTTCATGTCCTTAACTTTTCTTCAGGACTGTAATGCATGGAAAAACCTTTTTCCAGCCCAGACCTGGGGTGGCTGCACTTCAGGGTGGGTGAAAGGATGCCTTGTGCCTGCACCGTTTGCAGATGCAGTCACAGACGTTGATTAGACTAAAGCTGGCAGATTTCCACCCTGATTCACTGCATTCATTTTGTTCAGCTCTCCAAAAAGCACAAGAGATAAACATCAGTATGCAGACATGGACATCTACAGAATTACAGGTGCCAATAGGGGTGGTACAGGCCAACACAGAATTTAGAGCGGAGCCTCATCATCCTGGGGCTCCTGGAGTTTATTTTGAGTACTGGGCTTGAGAGTGATGGCACAAGACAACACCTTCCTTTGCACATGTGCTCAGGAACTGAAACAGAAGTATGGCACTGGAGATGTGCAAATCTATCTACCAAGAAGATGCACAATTGCTCCCTTGGTTTCTAAGCAGACACTGTCACTCCAGAGAATAATTAGGCAAGTGCTTGCCCTGCTGGCTGATTAGCTGTATTTGGACACACACCTGGACTTACTGCGGGGCTAAATTAAGAAAAAGTCTTTTGAGTCCAAAAATATCTGGGATTTCTGGTCATGCCAATATCATTTATTTATTTATTCCAGTTCTGCAAAGCCTCACATTCTCAATGAAGGAGGCTGCATTCCTGCAGTCAGTCTGTCTGAACAGTTTTCATTAGCAGTGCTCCAGGATGGCCAGTGAATCCACATACACATACAATTAAACCATTGCTTGCACAATATCCTCCTCCAGGCACCCCAGAAAAATCAGTAACATTTCCTGGGTCAGCAGCAGCCACCAGTCCATCTTTGCCAGCAGTAAAGTGCTCTCAACCCCTGCCCCAGCCAAGGGATGCAGGAGACAAGAGGCAGATGCAGCCTTCACATTCCCCTCTGAGCCCCTGCCAAAATTCCCTTGGTCCCTGGTGTGGTGAGAATGGCAGGAAGGGCACTGTTGGGGTGTGTAGGGAGGGCCTAGTTGGGGTGTCCAGGGAAGGCTTAGTTGGGGTGTCCAGGGAAGGCACTGTCGGGGTGTTTGGCACTTTCTGCCTCACAGGCTGGCACAAGCTGCCCTTCCTTCAAGCTCTGCTGCTGCTGAGCTCTGTGCAGAGGTTGCCTGCAGCAGCCCTTGCCAGCCCCTCGATGTTTCGGACACTGAGTGCTCTATGAGCAATAAGACCACGGTGTTTGGGAGGCAGTGGGAACAGCTCTGCTCTCTTGGGCCATGCCTCGCTCTCATTGGTAATAAAAAGGAGAGATTTCTTTTTAGCACTTTATTGTTAAGGAACATGAGGCAGCTGGGAAGGATTTTTCCCTCTGTTCTTTCTTATCCATTTTGGTGAAGCCAGAGAAAACTTCCCTTGCTGCAGGAGGGTATGAAAGCACATGGCAGGTTTTGCAAGTGTCCATTCAGCTCATCAAGTACACCCAGTACTTCTGTGTTAACTCACATCCAAGCTTTCCACGGCAATGGTGTGACTGCAGATATGGTCAAGCAGAAGCACCCCAGGATCAGAGCCAGGCTAGCAGAGCTGGGTTTTACTGAGAAGGGGTGCAAGACAAGGAGGGCAGCTTTGATTCATTGCAGCCCCCAAATATTTCTGGGGCTTTGCCCGGCACTGCAAAAGTCTCTCAGATTTGCTCATTCCTGTGAGATTTCTTTCATCTTGGGTAGCAATCTCACAGCACCAGCTCCCGAATGATGTGAGCTGTGTTTCAGCTGAGAGCTGGGGAGCGTGGCCTCTCATGGTGAGGAGTCAAAGACCAGATTAAAGAAACCAGATCAGAGGGACAGACAGTTGCACTCGGAGCACCAAAATCACTGGGGGTTGGGGTGGGGTGTGCAGAGTCTGGTATTTCATCGTCACAACACACTCAATAATTAGCATTAGGGTGAGAACATTTAGAGTTTCAGAATAATTGTCATGTTTCCTTACTAATTTTTCATTGGGATACTTCTACAGCCTTTTTAACATTTCATCAGAGTGAGCTGGTGTCTTTATGTTTTTTTCCCCTTGGAAAAACTGAGGCACAGAACAATGACGTGACCTGGCTGGGGTGATCTGACAAAATGTTGGAATCTGTATTTTCCCAGTCCTGAAAACCCAAAACTTGGGAGTTTCTAGCTGCTTTTGGGCAGGCAGGTGAGGGACAGTAAGTAACAGCAAAAAACTGCAGCATGGCTATTAACTCCAATGCCTTCAGAAATAACCCTTTATCCCAGTGCCTGGCAGAGCAGCCCTCCTCACTCATTAATGTGCTTGCTTAAAACCATTGCCCTTAAACTTCCACCAGTGCTGAAGTTAATGTACTGCCCTTTGTCACCTCGAGTGAGACTGTGCTCTGGAAAGCTGTGCTGGGCTGATTCCTGTCAAGACTGTATAATCAGAGATGGGAAAATCCTGAGAAGTGGCTCTTAGGAGGTACCTCCTGGGCTGAGAGCAACTTCTTTTTATGTTGGAAAAATACAGTGTTTTTCTACTAAGAAAGGAGAAAGTTATGTCTGCAAAACTTCTCCAACTTGAAAATGACTTCAGGCTCTCTGTGAAATCCCCACACTTTCACCGATGAGAGGATAAAATATCAGGTATCTGCCTGGAATGAAAAGGGGGAAGAGGGAGAAAAAGCCAGCTCCACTGCTACAGCACAGAAATGCTTTAGAAAGGGCCAGTTTTTCTCCAGCCTGAGGATGGATAAAATGCTGGTGCTGTCCCAGATCCTAAGAGCAGTTCCTAACCTCTGATTAGAATGGCTAATCTCGCTTTCTCATCCACTCCCTTCACCCTGCTAAAGACTGGTTTGGCAGCCAGTGTTTGTCAGGCCAGCTCTGAGCCAGGTCTAAGCAGGTGCAGCTCTTTCCCCCTCCTGAGACGTGCCCAGGTCTGGCAGACACCGGGACAGTGATGGTGGTTTTGGCTGGGGTGAAGAGGTGCAGCATGGTGCCTTTGGAGCAGAGGAACGGCAGTGTTCCAGTGGCATAACAAGTCCAACAACTAGGATAAAGCCCAGAGGCCCATTTAAAGCTGAAATTCAAAGGGATCTTGTCTTCAAAAGGGTTTGATCTTAACCCCATGCCACAAAACCACCAAATATGTCCCAGTTCAGCTGTGGTAGCTGTGAGGTTGTTTGGGCAACATTCGCTTTTTGGTACGTTGAGAAGAGCACGGGGCTGAGCTTAGAGAATCACATCTGCATGGGGGAATCACGCTGCAGGTGATGTGCTAGGACTGGTCGTTGGGAATGGGGGAATGGGCTGCACGTCAGGAAAGAGTTTCCTGGAACAGCTTCCCCAGGGACTGGGAAATGGGAAATGGGAAAACAGTGGAGCACCGGCTGGCATTATGCCATGCTGGCAAAGCTCTCTGGAGTGCTGGGGAATGGAGAAGCAGAGAATGATTTTGGCCAGGCTTCAGCATCTGCTAGAAGTGGTGTGCATGCATGAGGGCTGGATAACCGAGGCTTTGGCAGGTGGAGGGATAAAAAGTAGCTTTTCCATTGTGTTGCAAAACCTAAAATTTCATGAGGGAAAAATATGCATGAGTCAAATTAAACCAGAGTGTTTGCAGGAGAAAGGGTTCAAATCCCTGAAAAATAATAATTTGAGAGCTAACCTGAAATGCCGCATTTGCTCTAAAACAAATAATTCAGAGTATTTGACCTTTATTTCTTTAAAACTCTCTTTGAAGTTTAATTTCTAAATGAAAAATGCCATTTTAAAACAATAAAGTTTCCCTCAAAAATAAGTTCAAAATGAAACACTGCAACAATTCCAAATATTTGTTTCCCTTTAAAGGGGTTGAAATGCAGTGTGTCACACTTGCCTACAGCTTTGCCCTGACCTTTTTATTCAACTTAAATCAGTTTCTTAATGTAACCTGAGCAGCTTTAGCTCCCTTGATGTTTTGCTTTTTGGGATGAATTTACAATTTACTGAAAGAACATCTTTTTAGTTTTGCTTTAGTCTGAAGTATATTAGCAGAGCTGTTTTGGAGAAGGAAATACTCACTTTTGTTCCTGCTGTTAAAACTGCTGATGGTCTCCATTAACAAAACATCACTTTCATAAGACATGGGCTCATCTGAAAGTGCATAGAAGACCTGAAAACAGAGCTGAGGAATAATAAAAGAAAAAAATTAACTGCACAAAAAAGGCTACTTACATTTATGGGATCTTTTAAAATAGCATTTAGATGGAAAGCTGATCCTCATTTTTGTCCATGCTGGTATTTTTCTCAGGCTATCTCAAATTTCAGGAGTTAAGAGAAGAAAAAAAGTCTTGCATTGCACCATATATGCCAAAGAAATGCAATACAATCTGATTTCACTTCTTTCTCTCATGCCTGAATGTGCTCATTTTTGCTTACAAAAGGAAAGACACAAAAGGATTGTAAGAAAAGGAATCAGATGGTGCCGCCCGATACTGTTTCACAGCTAAAACGTGAAAACAAGACCAGCTTCTTCTGCTGACACTCAGGTCTCAAAAAAGGGTTATTATTCTTTTTAAAGGGAACTCTCTTAAAGGGAAATTGCTCAGAGTTTAATCAAAAGCAGCATTTATTATACCTCAGCAGAGTGGTTGCTGCCCACTGCCGAGAGCGCTGCTGCCAGAGGGAGGCTGAAGAGGCACTGTGCCTTCTGCTCAGCTCCCGAGCATCCCTGATTCCCTCTTTGGGTCTCCTACTGGGCTTCACTCTCTGCAGATGGACTCTGAGGAAAGACCCATGGTTTAGCTTTCTCCTCCTTGGATAGTGCATGACCTTGATTTTTCAAGATTTCTCTTGATTTCTCAATAAATGTCAAGGTCACCCGCGTGCCCTGCGCTGAACGGTGTAGAGGCAGCACAATGGAATGAGTACGTGGGCACCTGAAGGCAGCAGCCACCCAGCAGCTGGCATCACCCCTCCTGCCAGCAGATCCAAACTCATCCCATCTCCAGCTCCTCTCTCAAAATCCAGACCTAGCCGGAGGGAGACAGAGCGAGTCAGCACATGGTGTGCTACAAAACCTGTCCCAGGACCTCTGTTCTCTCAGCAATGAGGAAAACAAAGGGTGTTTTTAGGCTTGCAATTGTTACATACATATAAACAATTTCACCTCCTCCTGTGTCCAAGTTTTGGGATATTTGGCACAGCGTATAAGCACAAATAGATTCATCCCCTCCCTCCCATCTATAGCTCCCTCCCAGCAGACGATTTTTTTAAAGGACCAAATCTCTCATAAGGCACTTTAGGGAAGGTTTCTTTCCTCTTTCTCCCTTGCTATTGTCTCCTTTGCCATCCAGAATTTCGCAGCTTTCTGCATTGTTCAGGTCAGGACAAAGGCCAAGAGAAACTGGGGTCCTAAAATCATCTAGTCTGAACGCTTTGTGCCTTTCTCATATGTTGGCAAAATAACATCTTAGCACAAGTGGAAATGGAAGTGGAAGGAGAAACACTTGGAAATGATTGTTATTTTTAAGTTCTGCCTCAGCAAACAGCTACTTGCAGCACTTACTGTCTGTCACATGAGAAAAACTTACATCCATTTCCCATAACCAAACACCAGCCTTGCTGAGGGGTTCAGCTAACAGGACCTGCCATTGCAGGCTCTCCTGTGGTTTCTGTCATGGGTAAGTCTCATCCTGCTGGCTTTCATCCTCAAATCTCAAGCAGAAGTTGAAAGAGAGGAAAGCTTGCTGCAGAATTCTCCCAGCCACAGCTGGCAGGTCCCACACCCAGGCCAAAGGGACAGCTGCTCCTTCACTTCACAGAGCCAACTGCAGAGCACGGGACACCCTGGTGTGTCACTGCTGGCACATCCCCCCTGAAGCCAGACACCCAAGTGTAGCACCATCCCAGCTGTCATGGAGAGGAAACTGGTCTACCCTGCCGCTCCACACTGCCTTCCCAGCTCGCAGCTTTCAGCCAGCCTCAGCAAAATCAGGATCTGATTTGCCTTGCCTCATAAGCCTTGCACTCTCTCAGCTGAAAGGGAGCCCACCCCACACATTCATGCATCAAGCAGAGGCACGATATCCTCATGGATCCAGAAAACTTGAAGTCTAGACTTTGCTCATCACTGCTGATGTGGTTTATAAACCTGGGTGAGTTACAGGGCTTATCTGAGAAACAGGAAGCATTTGAATGGTTACTTCCAGCCACTTCCATAAGCTCCCAGATGAAAACCTGTCGATGAAAACATCTCGATGAATGGGGCTTTATGCAGCTTGTGGTTATCTGAATAATCCTTAATACCAGCTCCCTCTTCCTGCCTGATTTCTGCTGTGGTTAAGAAGCCTAAAGTAGTAAGATTAAGAAGCCTAAAGTAGCAAGAAATATGCCCTAAAGCAGTCAGCTAAGGATCCTAACTTAATGGGAACATCTGCAAAGGACTGAGAGCTGGAAAATTAGCTTTGCAATATTGGCTGCTGTGTCTCAAGGCACAAAGGGATTGCTCCCAGACAGGAGGCAGCAAGAGGGAGCAAAACCATCATATCCTACTGTCCCAGCATGTAGGGCAAAACCCCATGGTGGTTTCAGCCGCGGAGATTAGCACTATATGAGTTGCTGTAACACATGCTGTGGAACAGGCCTTGCTTTCCCCATCCCAGCAGACCTGTGAAAGACAACAAAGTACCCCAGAGCCAGCTGTCTCCACTGTAAACCCAGGGGAAAGGATCTGGCTTTGGAGTATGAGCCCCAATAGAACCATCCTTCTTTTCCACAAGGAATAAAGGCAAGACACACCCTCAACCCTGAGCAGAACCCTGCCTTCCTGCCTTTCCCTTTTATCACCTGCAGCAGGGCCTGAAAGCTCACTGAACACACTTGGGATCATCCCACCAGCCCTTAGCCCTTCCTTCTCTTCTCTTCTCCCACAAACCCTGAAGAAAAACAGGATGAAGAAAAGACACCCAAGCAAAATTCCTTGGACTTCTTGGTACAAACCTGAAGGAACAACAGCTTACCATGGTGAAGTGGGAATTTCTGAAAACACAGAGGAAAATCCTATCCTGAAGTTCAGGAGGGTAAGAGTTACACCAGCAATTCAAAAAAAGCATTTCTTTGCCCAGATGGTGCCTTGAACATAAACTGTCAAAGTCATTACTCAGACTTTATTGTCAGGGTTATGTTTTCTTTATTCCTTTTAATATTCCATATGCTGGTCATATAATACATTTCTTTGTATTCTTCTTCCCTTTTATTCTCTTTGTTTGTTCCATTCATGACTTATCACCTTCTGGTGGCAATTTAATTATCGGATCTATATTATTGGTATCTTTTTTTTTTTAATATAATAAAAGATTTCAGTACAAAACACTGCAAGTAATTCAATTTCCATCAGTGAGGAAGGAAGTTGGATGTATTCAATGAAAGGGAGGAGAGTAGCTGGCTATAACATTTTTAATAAAAATATAATAGCACTTTGTACTTTTTAGCATCTTCTAGTTGAAGAAACTTGTGGCTTCATAATCATTAATATTGCTTAACTTTTCCATTGCACTTTTCATCTATAGTTTTCATAATGCTTTCTGAAGGTGAATCAGTATCAGCCTCCCTTTTTTTGCACCCAGGGAAACAATATGAAAGCCAACACAATCCAGCTGGAGAGGGTTACTGCAGGGATGAGACCCCAGGCACCCTGGAGCCCCAGACTGACGCCCTTTCCATTGGGCCATGCTGTCACTCAATGTGAAGAGCTGCTCATCACTTTCCATGAGTGATAAACAGCCCCATCTCCTTCTCAGGTAGGTTCTTGCTTTTCCTATTCATAAAGACAGCTCCGCTCCTAAGGCTCCAAGCACAGCAGTCAGAATGACAGAAGATGTTACTTTCTGATCAGTAAAGTGTTTAGAGAAAGATCTTTCCTTATTTTGCTGCTTCTTTAAATATCAGTCAGCTTTCTTTTTCCATAGATCAAAGATTTCATATGGTATTTTTTTGTTTCTGCATTGTTTCTTAGGTCAGAAATTATTTAGAACACAATTGTGAAACAGAAATCACCTTTTCTTTCTTTCTCTTTTGCTATTTAAATGAAAACACTAAAAATATTTTCACTTTCAAAATTACCACCCAAATTCAAAAAGTCCCAAAAAAATTATATGGGAAAAAGAAAAAGAAAAAAAAAACAACAGAAATATATTCATGGAACTAGCATGTGTGTAGAATATTTATTTATTTATTCGTGTATTTCAATACTAGGGAATTATTGTATCTGCAAGCCAAAACAACAGCACTCCATAAGGCCAACTCCAGCTGTTCATCCCTTGTAAAATCATGAGCTGCTTTCAAGAGCTCGATTAGATTTTGTGACGGAACTTCAGTGTAGCCATGCAGATACCAACGATTGCTCTTGTGTTGTACAGACTCCGTGGGAGAAAAAGGTGTAGTTGTTGGCCTGATTAGAAAGCATCTGCCTTGAGTGTGCCCTGACAACATTGCCATGGTGAGCTCAAAAGGTGTGGGAGCAGCAAGGTTGGGGCCTTGCTGGAACAGCCTCGGCAGGTCCTTTCCAGTGCCACTGTCCCTGCAGCTGCAGGCTCCACAGCCTCTAGAGCCTGACCCCAGCCCAAAGGGCAGCCTGTGGCCGGGGCCAAGGTGTCCACCCCTGTGGGGGTTCCAGATCAGAAAGGTGTGGGAGCTGCAATGTTGGGGCCTTGCCGTGATGGCCTTGGCAGGCTCTTTCCAGCCCCAGTGTCCCTGGAGCTCAAGGCTCTTTCCCTCTCTCAACCTTAACTTCAGGCTGAACGGCAGCCTATGGCCGGGGCCGAGGTGCCTTCCCCTGTGGGGGTCCAGGTCAGAAAGATGGAGGAGCAGCGATGTTGGGGTGCTGCTGCAATGGCCTTGGCAGGCTCTTTCCAGCCCCAGTGTTCCTGGAGCTCAAGGCTCTTTAGATCTCTCCAGACTAATCCCAGCCCAAAGGGCAGCTGGTGGCCGGGGCCGAGGTGCTCACCCCTGTGGGGGTTCCAGGTCTGAACGGTGTGGGAGCAGCAAGGTTGGGGCCTTGCCGCGTTCACCTTGGCAGGCTCTTTCCAGCCCCAGTGTTTCCAGAGCTCCAGGTCCTTTAGATCTCCTAACCCTAACCCTAGGCGTAACCCTAACCCTAGATCCGGTTAATTACCCCAACACACTCCCTGGCTTTTCCATGTCAGAAAGATGGAGGAGCAGCAATGTTGGGGCGCTGCTGTGATGGCCTTGGCAGGCTCTTTCCAGCACCAGTGTTCCTGGAGCTTGAGGCTCTTTAGATCTCTCCAGCCTAACCCCAGCCCAAATGGCAGCCTATGGCTGGGGCCGAGGTGCCACCCCTGTGGGGGTCCAGGTTGGAACAGTGTGGGAGCAGCAAGGTTGGGACCTTGCCACATGGGCCTTGGCAGGCTCTTTCCAGCCCCAGTGTTCCCGGAGCTCGAGGCTCTTTCCCTCTCTCAACCCTGACCCCAGCCCAAATGGCAGCTGGTGGCCGGGGCCGAGGTGCCCAGGCCTGTGGAGGTTCCAGAGCAGAAAGGTGTGGGAGCAGCAAGGCTGGGGCCTTGCCGCGTTTGCCTTGGCAGGCTCTTTCCAGCCCCAGTGTTCCTGGAGCTCTAGGCTCTTAGGCTGTCTAGAGACTAACCTTCGGCCTAAACCTAAGCCTAAGCCTGACCTTAATCCCGAGCAGTACTCCTAAGAACTATCATAACCCCTAGCCTGACCACTACCCTATCCCTTCCCCTTACCAGGCAGCATTGAGCTGAAATGTCTATCCTGACTTAAGATCCTCTCCAAGTCCTTTTGAGGAACACTAGCAAACAGACTTACAAAGGCACGATGAAATAGTTTTAATGGTGCATTAATGGGAGATTTCAATATCTTCCCAACAAGTTCTCCACAAATCTCTAAAAGGCCTCTGGCACTGAGGGCAACTGCAGTGCTTGTGTCCTGCAAGGGATTCTGCTGGGCTTTAGGTAGGTACAGCAGACTGGCAGTGGTCCAAAACATCTGGTCTCACTCACTTTAGGCTGTGTTTTGCTGTTAGATGTCTCCTAGCAGGTATTGTGAAAGGAACAATTTTACGTCACCTAATCAGAATTCAAATTTCATAATTTTAATTTCATGTCTGCTTCTCCCCAAAGGAAAGACTCAACTGTTTATAGAGTTCTAGAATGACCAGGGCTTTTCCATGGACAGAACATGCAGCAACGTCGTCAGTCCTGGACAGGTAGTCCAAAGCAACTGAAGTTAAGATAGATATTGCCAGGTTCAGCTAGCTGGAGGCATTTGCTCGAGTACTCCACCTTCCACACATGCTTGAAATAGAGAAAGAATTGTGGATGACATGAATTATGCAGCCACTAACAAGGCATGTGTCATTTCTGAGTTTGTGGTTTTAAGTATTTTTGTGTCACAGAGATCTCAAATCACTAAGTATCTCAAGACTTGTAAGACAAAAGCCTTAAAATGTGTGCCAAGAACTCACAATAAAGGATATTATAACTTAGATAGAAAATTGGAAAAGCAGTGGGATTGTTAATTGCTACCTTTTAAGCAAAGCTGTCTGTAGTATTAGGACCTTTTGTGGCTTGACATTTGTAGGCTTGGTAAATTAGAGCCATAAAAGAAATTGGCCTCTCTAGACACAGGTAAAATCAGGTGTAATACCAAGAGTTACTAGATAGTTCATGGTCCTTCAGCATATTGCAGATAAAAAGCCCTAAGGCCTGTGCTTCCATTGGCATTTTGGCTAATCAGGAGACATCCCCATGTGAGGCACAAGCTGCCCCAGCTGTCCCAGGGAGCAGACGATGCTGTGAGTTACCAGGTCAAAGGACTCATGCAGCAAGTAGGAAAATCATGGCTTTCTCCTCTCTTTTCCTTTCAGATGATTTTACATCTCTAGGAGTGCAAGGAGCAATCAGCCCCTCTCTCTCTTGCCTGTCAAACTGTAAAGAGTCTAATCCAAATCACTGTTAATATTTCATTTGAGTTCAGTAGACTTTGGAGCCAGCCCCAGGCTCAGACTTAGCATGTCTTTTGGAAGCTCAGTATCTGATTTTTATTAAGATGTGAGAGGCTCCTGTGAAGCAGACGCCTTAGGATTCCTGTCGAAATGAGACTTGAAGCAGTGAAAGGAAGAAAAACTGGATTGTTTGGGCTGCATCTTGCCCTGTGCTCAGGAAACTCAGCACTGCTCCAAGAACAGAGGGAAGATTTGGAAGTGATGTACTCCAGTGCCTCAGGATGTTTTAACATGGTATCATGTAGCCTGCAGTTCCCAGTGCAAGCAGCACATAGGAACTTGCTTTTTTCTGGGATCTTGGTTATGGATAAACTCTGATGTTGTGCATATTCTTCAGACACTTTGCACTTGCTCTGCACTGTGGTGGTGGAGCATCCTCTGCTCTGCCTCATTATTTAGACTGCACAAGGCATATGGAGTCAATAGCATCAGGTGGTGGAAGCTGTTTTTACATCCCTTCCTTATGCTGTGAGTAACTTGCCTTGACCTAGGGACCTACCTGAAGGAGTAGGAAGCAGACAAGGCTCCTCAGTCACCTCCTTTCTTAGTCTCCAAGCCCTCCCACCATGGGAAGGGACTGGAAAGTGAAATGTGTCAGACATTGCAATGCCTCACACTGTTGGGGTGCATGGTGTTTCCTGTACCTTTACTAATGGTTGAAGTTCTCCCAATACTCATTGATGCTTGTAGTTGTTCTTCATTGCCATTCAATTTGTCAACTCTGTGGTTTCCCACTGCTGCTGGCAGGATGTGAAGCCCAATAGGTCTAGGCCAAATGGAAGCGCACCTCGTTAAAATGGAGTATTTTTGAGAATGAATAAGAGCAGCAGATTACGGAGTTCATGTGTGTTTCCAAGATTTTCTTTTTGATAGCTTTTATTGCTATGGCTTGATATAACGGATTAAAGAAATGTAGCATCCTAGAAAATTCAGTCCGGACTGCTGTTTATAACTTTGACCACAGCACTGTAGGGTCTATCCATAGCTGTTTGGTCTTTTACTATCAGTCTTGAGTTTGCTCAAAGGTGGTGTGAGCTGTTTTGGAGTCTGCAAGGAGTGGTGGCGAGTGAACTCAATGTAACGAGGATCCTTCCTAAGCCAGATAATTACTGCATCATGGTGATCAGAAACAATGACCCTTGTCCTTGCATAAACCCATAGAAAAATCCATTCATATCCTCAGAATAGGCTGGAGAGACACATGGAGAGCTTGTTTAAGCTTAGTGAAGTCACATTAGGGGGATGCCAAGATGGATCCCTCACGCCATGATCATTTTAATGTTGGAGGATCATGAAATCTGAGTGTGCTCAGCCAAAGAGGCAGCGTTCTCCCACGGGCACTCTTTGGGCTGCTCAGGTGGATGGCAAAGCAAGGAGCAGAGACCAGTGCTGTGTTTCCTCTGAAAGAGGGATTACAAAGAGTCTGTCAGTAGGAGCCTGGGAGTGAGAGATCCCCATAATGGCAGAGCGAGTGAATAGCATGTGTTTAAAGAGCCTATAATCCTATATTTACACAACAGTCCTTAATGGCTCATTCAGAGCCATTGCAAAGAACCAAGTAAATAGTGTGGTTAGAAAGTCTGTTACTTTATATTTACTCACTAGACCGTCTGCTGTGGGAGCTGTGAATGTCATGGAGAGCTAAAAGGAGCATTCTTTTGATTTTCTTTTTTTTCTCTTTTTTTTTTCTCTTTTTTTCCTTTTTTTTTCTTCCTTCTTTTTTTCTTTTTGTTATGAAAAGCTAACTAATAATGATACTGAAAACCACTTTCAAAAGGAACTATACCTTCACTTTGCACCAGTGGAGAACAACCATTAGCACACTTTGTCAAGGAAAGGGATGCATTTATCATCACCTGGAGGCTTTTCATAGAGGCTGGATGTGCTCTAAAAGATACCCTCTTACTCAACAAGACATTATTGAACTCAATAGCACTCACCTGTGTGGCGGGAAAAATTCATTCCTGTCACTGCAAGAACTACTGGGAAGGCATAAAATGGTCTGTTTTACGCATATTTTATACAAATAGTCTCTTCTGTCTTTAAAATATGCTACATGTGAGACTGGACACTAAATTTATTCTCTCAAATGTTTATTCATGTAAACAATCAAATCTTCATTAAAGTTAAAATTATACGCACAAATCAGAGTGAAGCAGACAGCTGATTAGCATGTGAAATGAAGGTGACATTAAATATTTGGAGATTTGCATAGCAAATAATTATAAATCCGAAGTTAGTGGTGAGTTATGAAATGGACTGTTAAGATCTAACGAAGTTCACTTAAATAAGGAAAATTCAAGAAGCAGCTTAGTATCTTAGATCCCTGAAACATTATTCAAGATCCTATCTGAACCTTAATTAACTGATCCTCAAAATTCCCATGAGGCAACAGCAAGTACTGGAATGAAGCAAATAATTAATAAGTAATCATTTATGCAATGAATTTTTCTTCTTGTTTGTGATTGTCTACAGAGATCATTAAATCTATTTATAATACACAATGACTCACACAATTTTGTCAATAATACTTTGCTTGCAAATAGTTTTAAATTTGCAACTAGAAGGAGGAACAGAGGAATCCTGCATGTTTACTGCTGTTTCCTGACTAATTACCAAAGCCATGAGATCAGCAAGGGACAACTGTGATTTCAGAATCAAATATTCGATAACCAAATGTGTAATTTTAAATTTCTCTTCTGTAAAAAAATTGGGACCTGCAATCTAAGGAAGAAGGTGCTTTATCCTAATGTGAGAGGCAATGACAAAATGTAGTTCAGGCAGTACCAATGTGTGATCACACACCCCTCAGTGTGCCCAGGGTGGGTGACAGGTAGAGTGGCTACACCCCTATGGTAGAAGGGAGTAAGTCTGAAGCCTTCCCGAACCTTCACATGTCAGGGGACCTAAAACTTAAAGCCACTACTGCTACATCAATGCCACCTTGTTTGATGAGATCTGATGAATCTTCACTCTGATGTAATCTGCTGTTTCCTTACTCCAAGCACTCATCTGCTGCTGCTGCAGTCTGAGAAATAAATTGTGCCAGGAGAATAAAGGGAAATAGATCAAGAACAGGTCGAATTGACATTCCCTATCAAAATGGAATGAGTTTTCGAGAGCCAAAAATATACTGTGGAAAATCCAGTTTAAGTAACAAAATTGTTGACTGGGGAGATGGAGGTGTAGGCCAGCAATGAGGAGCCAGGAATAGCAACCAAGACTTTCCTGTTGAGAGATCCAAAGTTTGTAAGACTTCATCCAGTGCAAGGAGGGCAAGGCTATAGCCCTCTCTGTACAACAAAACCTCAGCAGTATTGCTGGTGTTTTCCCAGGATACTTCACAAAGAGCAAGCCCTTTCCTATTGCAAAAGTGCATTTCTGCGTTGACTTTTGTAGCAAATTAACACAGCAGAAGGGCTGTGAGTACATACAGAGTCTGTGATATTGGATATTGTAGTTTGGATAGCATCCCTCTCCCCCTCTTTGCTGTAGCATTCAGCCCTGGTTTTCTCACTCCACCTCTGCAGCCCCAAATGCAAGGGGTAACTCCAGTCTGGATGAACGGTCTTATCTCAGAGGCTACCAGGACTGTGAGCAGGGCTATTTGTAAGGATAGTAACCCCTGTCCCTAATTCATGCCTTGCCATTCTTCAAATATTTTTCTCATGGCAGCAGAAGGAATGAGACTAGAACAGCAGTTCTGAAGCATTTTGTTTCAGTATATCCTCTTTCTTCTGCTGCTTTGTCTTTTGCCCCTGAACTGTCATCAAAGGGCTCATCTGTAGGTGCAGCCAAAATGTCTCCATCAGTCCTGGCCAGTCTCTGGGGCAAGTGAACACCCTCATGAGAGGATGCATGTGAGTAAAACCTTCAGTGAATGTTCCAAGCCCATGGGTCCTGGTGCTTTCATCTGATTTCCTTGGGTTTTTTTAGTACTGTCAAGGTACTGACTCGATCGTATCTGGGGTTTTTCACCGAGTGGCTTTAGCTAATTAAATGTTTTAAGATGCCACGATGAAAGTTATATAGACACAAGCAATTTCTATGAACTGGTAGCATTAATTTAAACTTGATTCCAGCAGAGCATGCCGTGATGTTTCAGGCTATTAGCCCATCACTAATACAGACTATAGAACAGTTAATACCAGTCCATTCAAATCCAAGACATATTTTGATTTGCTGAATAGCTTTAATTCTCCCAAAGCTGATCAAATAATAATAACAACAGTAACAATAACAATAAAGGCAATTCCAGTGTGATTGGCTAATCTGATGGTTTTGCTCCCAGTTTATTTTTAATTTCTGGCAGCAGTGATATTGGAAATTAAAAAGCTCTCTTGACACTCGAGTGACTCGAATCTCAGACCAGATGAAATGAGGTGACTGAAGCAGCTCTGGGCCTTTTATTCTCTCCCATCATTATCACGGCTAATAAGAAGGAACTGCGAGGCTGCCCAGCAGTGAAGGCTGAGGACTTCCTCCCCCACCCTTTCTTTCCTTTTGTGCCATCCAAGATAAAGTACTAATTATCAGGACAGCTCAAGCTCATTTGTAGGAGGAAGGGAATTGAATGCTGCTTCAGTGAAAAGACTTAGCTCCTGTGTGCCCTTGGGCATGAATTGTGGTACTTTGGTGATTTAAGCAATCCAAATTAAAACACCTTGAAGTGACAGGCAGATGTCCCAACAGGCTTGCTCCTAGGACCTCTGTTCTAGCTCTTGTTGCAAGGTGCAACAGAAAAAAAACCCAAATTCACCCAGACCACTGTGCAGGGGCAGGTCTTCCAGATAAAAACTCAAGCCCTTCTCTGATTTGGACAGCCAAGATGGGAAGCTCTGAAGCATAAGTTTACCCTGGGACACAGGGAGGCATGGACTGGAAATTCACACGCTATTTGATAGCAAATGATTAGTGTGGAAAAGCAATTGGATTGAAAGTCTGGGGATGAATAAGGCTTTGGCCTGGTTCTGTCTGGGAAGGACAAGCTCTTGTTCGTGCACCGTGTGATGGCACTGTCACTGCTGGTACAACACAGGAAGCTTAGAATGGCGCAGGCTGACTCAGTCTACATCCTTCTTTGTGGCTGTTTGTCCCACCTCTCTTAGAAGTCCCCCAGTGATGGGGATTCTGCAGACTGCCTGACATTTTCTTCCTTATCTAAAGTCACCTACACTGTGACAGGGGGAGGAATGCCGGAAAGAGGACTGTGATTTTGCAATGGGCTCAGCATCAAGCAGAGATTACCCCCAGATCACTGATGCACTCACTCTGGAACTGTTGAGGGAGGCCACAGTGGGAATATAGGATGAGGGGTTGTGAGAGGGGCCCCAAAATCCTCCCTGGTGCAAGGATGACCTAGCACCCCCTCTGCTTCATGGGCCCAGGTCCTGCTGTGCTCTGCAGATCCAGGCAACAGGCACTGAGTGAATAAAAAGAGTGTTTGGGCCACAGGTCTGTCAAATCCAGGAACTAATTATTTTGAAATAAAACACAGTGTTTTCATTGCTGGTGTTAAAGTGCTTTATCAGCAGGAATCTGTGTCTGCCATGTTCTAGATAAATGCTGGAGAGGAGCAGAGCACTGCGCTCACAGGCTGCCCCATCATCTGTTTTGTTAATGGCTCCATCGCTTGCCTGCCTGGAGAAGATGATTCTCACCATGCATCATGAGGATGGCTGAACGTGCCTTAGGGGCCTCAGTGCCAGAGGAGAGTCATTCCTCCTTCCCACCCCTGCACCAGTGTCCCAGGAGAGAAAAAACTCAGCTCTGCCATTTCTACCCATGAGTGGAAAAAGCAATGTATGATTTTGCTGATTGCTCAAAATAACCACCACTGGTGAGGGCAGAAATGGGACAAGTGGGGAGTGATACTTTTGCAGAACATCCTCCTCATTGGGATGCTTGGAACTCCCCAGGACAGTGGCACATTTTTTCTTGTCTTTTAGGCATTTAATACTTCCTTTTCCTTTAGATGTCTTTTGGATGCTTCACCTTCACTAATCCCACAAGTGTTTTGGAGTGGTGGTTCACACTGTGAGGTATTTGCTGTCTTTTATCCCAAGCAAAACTAAAGCAGGAGGTGAGGAGAGTGTTTCCCTTGCTGGGGCTGTCTGGGAGCCTTCTGGTGTCTGAGGGGTTGGAAATCCCAGGGAAGGCTTGCTGCCTGTGGCAATGGCTCCCATGGCTGCCAGAGGACAAGGTGGTAAATAAATTTCAGGTTAATGAAGATGGGTGTTAAATATTTGCTGTACTTGAGCAGGAGGGCCTTTGTCACTAATTAGCAGGAGATGTTAAAGGAGATGGGATGTATTTAAACCTCATTGTTTGCCATTAAAACACAGATTTTTTTTCCTTCCCTTCTGGGTGAAGCAGCTAATACATTTCGAGCAATAGCAGAAGGGCTTGCTGGATTAATCGCTGTCCTTGGAAAAAAAAATTATTTCATTTAATGCATGAAAATGTTAAGCAAGCACAAGAAGCAAGCGGCCACTGACTTATGAGGTAGATCAGAGTTTGGGGTCTGGTCTCTGCACACCAACAGGGTCTTCAGACTCAGCTCTGACCTGAGGGGGAGCAGAGGCTGGGGGATATGCCAGGCAGAGGTGTCTTGGGAATCCTCACTGGTGCCTTCCTGGCAGCCACAAGCTCTCCCTGCAGCACCTGCCATCCATCCTTGGGGTGTCCAACACAGGGGAAAACATCAGCTCCTTCAGGCTTAAATAAAAGCTTGGTGACTGCAGAGACTTCTCTACCCATTTCTCACCACCTCAATCCTTTCAACATGTGTGATTTGTATGGCCCTTGGCAGCAGAGTAGATGGGTGAGCAGGCAATACTAACCACACTATTAACTACAGCTCAGTAACTATAAGGATTCCTTGGCCCTTTCCCCGCTGCTAAAAGTACAGCACAGAAAGGCATAAAACACTGCAGAGGATTTCCTCCCAGCTCTAATGCCCGTGGTGCCACTCAGGCTGGCACCCAGAGCAGCACAGGGCACCCAAATGCATCAAACCCCATCTGCGAGTGCCTTGTGGCTGTGGCTCAACGAGCCCCTTGCCCAGGGAATGCAGACAGGCTGGCAGCCTTCACTGCTCCACACTCCTCTCTTCAGGCTCCACAAGGAAACATTGTGCAGTGACACCCTTATTGGCCCTGGATGAATCAGATTAATTATTCCAATGAGAAATTTCCCCTAGCAAGTCATTTTCCTGTTCAGTGCACTTTGTAAATATGAACTGCCTCTTCCAAAATCTTCCTGTGAATGAACAGAAAATCTTGTTTTTCCAGAAAGGAAACTGAGGCATAGGAAAAGGTAAATTACATGCCCAGGGCACAGGAAGTGTGTATAAGTGAAACAAGAACCATTTTATCAACACATTTATGGGAATCTGAAAATTATAATTACAGTAGGTGATGGGCATTTTTTTCCAATGCAGTGTGTGAAAGAGCAATTTTAAAACATTCTCAACCTCAAGGGTTTTCTGGCAGAGGAGGAAGCCCTGAATATCACATCTAACTGTCTGCACAACAAACCTGTTTTTCTCAGTTATGTCTTGCAGATCCATTAGAAATAGTCCATGAACTCCCATAGATCCCTGCTGCAGAGATTAGGAAACACTGTAGATAGAACATTTACATCACAGTGAAAAAGAAGATGTTAGAAAAATTGGTTTTAATCCAATGCAGAACCGGAAAACATCTGATTTCCTAGCTGTCCACCAAGTAGAATGCCCAGCCAATTTTTTTTTAATTTAAATTTTATATTACAATATAAAGAGGAAACATTGTGCCAAAAATATAAAGTCATATTTCTATTAGTGCTAAGCAGCAACTACTCCTGGGATTTTAATGAAAGGATGCAAAAAAGAATGGCAGAATATTTCCAGCAGCACATCTGTGGAAACAGGGTCTATTGGCATAGGTTATTAGTCTAGTTTTTCTTTATGCATTTTTTTATGGGAATATAGAAGGCAGGCAGATATGAAATTTACAGAATAACAAACAGAAATAAAAACTTCCACGTATGTTACAAGGACCAAAAATTTCAAAACTTAAAAATTTCCCAAAGAGAAGTTTTTCTTTCTACACAATTCAGATTTTGCCTGGCAGAAGATGGTGACATTTCATGGAAATGAAGAAATTTTGGTTTTGACTGAATAGTGCTTTTCCATAGAAAACAATATTGGTATAGAGGTTCTAAGCAGCTCCAATCCCAAATCAACATTTGGAGCCCATAATTAGAGACAGGCAGCTGACAATGGCTCGGATAAAGATATGAACTTTGAGAAAGTTTGGCTATAGAAGGGTTGGAGAAGGCATGACAGAGCCTGGTGTGACCTCATTTTCTACGAGAAGCACAGATGGGTTAAGGAAAGCACCAGGTCAGGGATTCAGGAGGGTCAGCTCAGCAGTGCCAGCATCCCGCCAGGGTTTGATATTCAACCAGATTCAAACTGTGGAAAACAGACGGTGTGAAGGTCAAGGCAGTCAGGATCAGCAGGATCAGGATCAGCATGAGTAAACCACCTCCTTGCAGGCAACCTTACCCCAGGGCTAATTCCCAATGTGCTGGCAACAGTGGATATGGGGGCTGTTACTGTTCACAGGGCATCACCCGGAAGGGAATGGGGCAGGATGAAGAGGCTGTCCAGCACTCACATGTGGTGGTGGAGAGGTAAAATCCTGGGCTGTAATCCCCAGTGGGTGAAAAAAGTGTAACTGGGGACTAGACTGAGTTGCTAAAAATACCTGAGCTGTGTTTTGCAACACCAAGGAAGTGTTGGGAGAAACGCATCTCTCAGTTTTATGTTCTCATAGAGTCATAGAATCATTTAGGTTGGAAAAGACCTTTAAGGTCACTGAGTCCAACTGTTAACCCAGCACTGCCCAGTTCAACACTAACCCATGTCCCTCAGTGCCACATCTACACAGCTTTTAAATCCCTCCAGAGATGGTGATTCCACTGCTTCCCTGGGCAGCCTTTTCCAGTGTTTGACAACATTTTTAGTGAAGAAATTTTTCCTATTATCCAATGCAAACTTCCCCCCCCATCACTATTTATTTTTCCTTTCCAAGGACTTTGATCTTGCCTTGTATTCCTAAGATAAACACGGGCAACTTTATATCAGGCTTGTGCCTGCTATTTCCCCCAGATTTAGGAGACTTTGCTGTGCTCTTCACCCCTGGGAGCCCTCCATTTGCAGGAGAGCTGGGAGAACTTGTTTCCCGAGGCAGTGCTGAAATGAGGATCTTCTCCTGGACAAGCCACAGAGCAGCTTACTCCAGATGAGCCAGGAGGAGCTGAGCGGAAGTGTCTCCCAGCTGGAAGTCTCTCTCAGCAGCTATTACAACAGCAGGGTTATCTTTGCTTCTGAAAGGAGATGTTACTGTGAGCTATGACAAACTCATTGAGTTTTACTACAACACTGGCAAACTAACGGCAATGAATTTAGAAAGGATGCTTGGGGAATGCTAAGCCAGTCCCTTCCTCCTTTCATTAGGCCTTGCTCTAAGGCACGAAGCAGGAGAGGGGATTGAGTTCACGTGCACACACAAGCACATCTTTTATCTTTGTAGGGCTGTTCACAAGGGTATGGTCATGGGGAGGTGCTTTATTTTAGTGAAGAATACAGAATACTGTGTTGATTGGAATTGAAAGATGGGACAAGAGGCTCCACTAGCATTTTCCTGAATTCATCAGAGAACAATATCAACAGGCGTGTGAAATCCTCAGCATTTTCCAGCAAATCAGACCACTAATGAGAAAACACACATGTGGCCAAAGAAGTGATTGTAGCTCAAGTTTCTTGGCTTTGAAACTGCCTCTCAAGCTGTGTGAAGAAAGAGTTGTGGTTAGCAGAAATGCTACAGCTACTTCACCAACACTCTCCCAAAGCTCCGAGCCAGAGACAAGCCCTTTACTCGACAGAAAGTCATTGGAGTAGTGTCACCCTGGTTTAGGTTTACATTTATAATGTAAATTTATGCTCTGAGACTTTAGAGGAGACTTGGTGAGGACACTGATGGGCTCAGGAGCTATTCAGGCGCCTACACAAAGGCATCATGGACAACATATGGGGTCAGAGATGCCTGGCAGTGGTGGTGGAAGTGATATTGAGAGCCCATGGCAGCTGGAGGCAAGGTGGGGTGCCTGAAGGCTTTTGAAATGTCACTGTGTTTCACAACCTACATTGCTCACCAGATAACTCAAAAATCCTGTGGGGAACTTTATGCCCACAGCAGGCTGAGCTCTGGTGTGCTGGAAAGCACCACCAAGGACATGTTTTGTTCTTTACATATCCCCTCTAACAGGACTCGAAGAGAAGAAGGCAGGCCAAGGTCTCGCCTGCAGCTGGTACCATCCAGAAAAAACACAAAAAAATTTTAAAATAAAAGCAAATCCACAATGGCAAGGTGAACAGTGGGAGCTGGAGAATCAACAGAGCATCTCCATTGCTGTAAATCTTACAATAGCTGCAACTGCCCCAGAAATTTATTTCATTCCTTTCACAATGACTTTTTCAGAGGAAAATTGAGGACCTTATTGTTATTTATTATGATCACAGCTAGTTCTTCAGAGATTTCCTTAATTAGCATCATTAGACACACAGCTTAATCTTAAAATCCTGGGCTTGTCAGCATGGCAAATTAAAACTTTGGGTTTTTTTCTCCCTTCTATATGCTGGCTTGGAGAGTGTGTGAAGGAAAACTGGGGGTCTCCTGACAGTTTCAGAGAGTGTGGGAATCTGTCTTTATTCTTTGATGACTGGAGCAGTGGATGCAGAGCGGATGAGTGAGAGGAGTCAGTTCTGTGGCAGAGAGGGAAACCAAGGGTCATTGCATTTAAAATCAGACCTATCTTTATCACACCAGATGAGCTGAGCATACAGCCTGCTGGCTCCCCCCCAGCAAGAGATTTCTCAAAGCCTCCAGGAATAATGGGGGGAAAAACCTGCTGCAGCTAATGAACACTGAATCCTAGCAGAAAGAAACTCTACAGAAGTATCTGTGACATCCACATTAATAGCAAAGGAGTTAGTGGTGATTGATGCTATTCCAGCTAACACTAAAGGAATTAATAATGATTAGGGCCATTATTTTAAAGCATTACCCCCCCAAAAAAACCCAAAGGGAAAACAATT
Organism: Acanthiza pusilla; assembly: GCA_036630365.1. Taxonomy (NCBI): domain Eukaryota; kingdom Metazoa; phylum Chordata; class Aves; order Passeriformes; family Acanthizidae; genus Acanthiza; species Acanthiza pusilla. The sequence goes on from JAXCHO010000001.1 coordinate 10,685,149, forward strand.
AGATGTCTTCAGTGGTTATCTTTCACAGTATACTTACTGCAGTGATCAGACACGATATTATGCCTATTAATCAGCAAAATGATGGAAAAGGATGTAACTCGTGTATATCCATGAGACAGTCCTTAGCAGCACGTACCTTATTTGCTAGTCTGCTTATGAGTCTGCTGCTGGCACAGAGAAATACGTTTTTTGTTTTCATAGCAGTAGAAGGTGCCTCATGAGCTTGGAAATAGGTGGAAGAGTCGTTCATTAAAATGAAGAAAACAAATAAAACCACCCACACTTAAGGATTTTACATTCATAGATCATATGACCCTGCTTATCCCCACTGGGTCTGAGGGAGGGCAACCAACAGCAGATATTTCTACTTCACATTTTTGGGATTTTTGGCTTGTGTGCTCCAAGCCCTGTAAGATCAGCTCTTTATCAGTAATGCAAGCTTGTGATGAACCTTATCACTATATTGCAGGTGAGGAAACTGAGGCTCTGAGACATCACAAGGTTTTCCTGAGGTCACACACTAATCAGTACAGAGCCAAAGGGAAATCCTGATTTTTGGCACTCTGCATTACCCACTGAGTTAATAATCTCTCTTTTGTTCATCTGTGGTGCGTTGATTCACTTCTATCATCAATGGGTCATGACCCAATGTCATTGCTCATCTGTGTCACGGTCTTGCAATGCAAAGTGAGCTTTTAGTAATTCATCTGAGCCTAATGGGTGGGTTGAAACACAGATGCCAGCTGGGAGGGGGCTGCGGGTGCAATCCCTGTCCCACAGTCCCCAGCCCTGCCAGAGATTCCTGCAGTGAGAGCAGACCAGCCCCAGCTGCTGTGGAAGGCAGGCAGTGCCTTCCCGTGCCCAGCAGCACCAGAGGGTGCAGGATCGTGCCCAGCTCAGGCCTGGCTAAAGTGAATTCTTCATACTGTTTATATGCCTTCTGTGGGTTGACCATGGCAGGTTGGGAGGAAAGATGTTGGGAAAGTGGGATTAGCTAGTAATGTGATGTATCTGCATTTTCCCAGGCAGGGGCAGATGAGATTTCTCTGTATCTAAAGCCACAACATGCCAGAAGGTGAATAATCACACCAGCATCTCTATTCCCTTCCAGGGGGCTCTTATGTTCACTGTACCTGTATCATAGTTGAAGAGAGGAGAGCAGGCAAGCTTGAACACAAGTGAATGACAAAACAGCATCAACCCTTGGGTCCATTTTCTTTTTCAAGTTAAATTCCAGCTGTTATTAAACTCTTCCAGACCACATAGATTTGGCTTCCATTTTCCTTTTGAAAAGGATCTGAATTTTCCAGCCAATTCTCTGTACCCCTCAGTCCCAACTTTGATTAGTAACGTCCCCAGGCGGGGCTGAGAATCCAAAGAGGAGCCTGTAATCAAATTCCTCATTGATTCCCGTGATACGGGATCAGAAGCCCAATGATGAAGCAATCCTAATTTTGCAGCCAGAGCCAAATGCTAATTAGATCCTCAGTGGGTGAAAACTGAGCTGGCATTGTTCTCCCTGGAAGAGATAAAGCTGATTTACACCCAGGTGAAGATCTGCCTTGCCAGTCCTTCCTGTCCTGTAATGCTGAGCTCCCACTCTCATGGTGGCCCAGTGGCCTGTAGGGAAGTGGGCAAAAGTGTTTTTCCATGACTATGGATGTCCATGTGTCTGAAGTAAATGGGAAATAATCTGCGTTCCCTGTGCCTATCAGTAAAAGTAAGTACAGTCCATGTTTTAAAGGTCACTTTAGGCTGCCTGGAAGCACTAAAACTCAGCAGTGGAAATAATCTGTCCATACCTGCCCTTATTTCCAGCCTGGCAACCCCCCTGCCCTGGAGCTCTTTGGGAGATGGAGCAAGACAGGCTCCCAGACCGTTCTTCCTTGGGGAATGCTCCCCTGGCTCATGGCAGCACCTCTGGTTCTTCACATCTCCAAGAGCACCCCAGCACAGCTCTGAATGCAGGACATCCCCCCCGCCCTTCCCAGCTGCTCGTTGGTTGTCACTTCGCCCTTTCTTTCCATATCTGGGCTTAGCGTTGCTTTCAGAGACAAAATCCTTGTGATTCCCCTGCCACAGAAATCAAAGCGGGCAAGAAAAATAAAACCTTAAAATCTGTCTTCAGAACAGAAACTGTAGCTGCATCAGGCTGTGCAGAGCCACCCACCCATCTCGAGCATCCTCACTGAGCATCCTCACGGTGGTGGGTGTCTGGATCTGGATCTTGCTCCAACAGGGGTTATCCTGCACCCGGAGAGGAACAGCCCACGTTAAAAATTGCAGAAGCAAAACAGAATATATTCAAGGAATTAATTGTATGGAAAATTATCCAGGCTATTAAAAGCCACACGAACAGGCTGAATATCATGCATTTTAAGCGTACACAGAAAAACATCATTTTGAAGGGGATTATTGTTTAAATAGGCAATAGGGGTTCTAGCAGATAAGCTTCCCGCTCCTGTCTTCTCTTATTGTCTGGAGTACATTATCTGCACCATAATATTCTCAGCTCTCTCCAGGAGTATTGTCAGAGTGAAATGCTATTTTAAAAGTATATGTTTATGTTTCAATAGACTTTATAATAGCAAACACATCCACCCAAGACACAGTAAGTGAGAGGGAAAAAAAGGAGAAGCAAAATCAAGAGACAGAGGTGGCAGCTTTCCTGGCACTGAGTATAAGAGGAATAAATGTTACCAGCTAAAGGTAGTCTGGGTTTTTTTCCTCCCTGCTGAATGCAGGCATCCAGAGGAGGACTAGCTAATGTGAATTTGTCCATGGGACAAGGAGCCAGCAGCACACACCACTGGGACAAGGACAGGTCTGCACAGGAGTCCAGCCCCTCTGTAGGGCTCCCCACCAGCAGTCCCTTCATTGCATTTTCAAGCCTGAGTTTAAAAGGTGAAAAGCCAGGCCAGGTTAGATGGAGCTCAGAGCAACCTGGTCTGGAGGAAGGTGTCCCTGTCCACGGCAGGGAGTTGAAATTGGATGATCTTCAAGGTTCCTTCCAACCCAAACCAATCTATGATTCTATGAAAACAGCCCAATGCAAGGCTGAGCCACCACAGGCTCCCAGCAATCTGCTCTGAACCAGGGAAAAGCCTGAGTGACCCTGATCCCACATCTTGCATTTGCCCAGAGACCTGGAGGCAGCCTGTTGGGGTGCCTCTGTGCCTGTCTGTGCACACATGTGGGTGGACCTGGCTGGGTTGAGGGATTTGTACGTGGGAGGAGGTAGAAGCTACCCCCGAGTCTGTAATTCACTTTTGAAGCTGTCAGACATCATTACAATGTATTTCTGAAAGATATACTGTATAGAGTGAATTTCTAACAAGCTTCCATGTGATTTTAATCTCTCGAGTGAGAGAAACCTGATAAAGATATAGATCCATTCTCACATCTTGGCATAAAATCATATCTTATTGGTTTAGATCATTCTGTGTTTTATTTTTTTATAGTACTAGTGTTTTCTAGTTGCAGCAGAAAATACAAACACTCAAGAGATCTCATTTTTCTGCTAAATGGATTTTCATTCCACATGAGTTATCTCTCTCTAGATATAAACATACACACACAGATATACCACGTACACCCCCTCACATTAAATGCCAAAGACACCATTAAATGTAATGTTAAAATAAAAAATCCCCAGGCTCGTGCTCAAAAATCTCCTCTTTTAAACATTCACAATTTAAAAGATACTTAAATAGACATTCTTCAAACTTGAGTCAATTTTAGCCTCTGTAGCGAAGCCCATAAAACAAGCCGAGAGTAGTAATTTTTTTGGGGGGAGCTATTCTAGGAACAGTGCACATGGAGCATCTCCATTGTTATATAGGGGATAAATGTGGTCTCCACTCATGCTCACCTACTTTAAATAGGTCAGCTGAACAGCACCAAACCCCCAGTAACCTTAAAAAAAAATTATAGAAAGGAACTAAATCTGAAAAGTGAGAATCACTTGCTTCCTCCCTGAGAAAAGGGAGAAACTACAAAGGACAATCTGAATACTGAATTTATGGCAAGCTTTTTCTTACAGACTCAGAGCCAAAAATCTGCTGTCAGTTACATTAGTATAAATCTGGAGCAGCTCCACTATCATCATTAGAGTTACAGGCCAATTATGTAATGAAAAGAAGTATTTCAGGCTTGCCAAAAATCTTAAATGTAGGTCCTGCTTCAGGCCATGCTGAAAGCCCAGATAAGTGGCCTGAATTTCAGTGCACCCTTCACCAGCATTTCCTGTCGCCTACCAATTATTATTATGCCTATCAACAGTGTATGTACAGATTTATATTGTTATCAAGCATGATTTGACCTCTAATTCTGGGAATAAAAAGAAAGTCAACCCATTGACTTTCCATGTCTTTGATGCTAAACTCTGCAGACAAAATACTATTCGGGAGATCCTGATAGATGGCTGGATAAAATATCCAGGGAGATCTTAATGCATTCATTTGCCCTTCCTTTAAGATGGGGCTGTCAAGGGAGATTGTATCACCAACAGTGCTGGCGAGATTCAGGTTGACCTGGGATGCTTTAGGTGTCCAGATGAAGATTTTCTCTGACTTTGGGAAAGTGCTTTGTGCTACTGACCTCTTGTTTCTCACTCTTCCCCATGGCATCCCAAGAAGAGGTTTGGGGTATCACCCTCTGCTCAGCTTACTGGACATCATAATTTTCTGGTTTAGCTAAAAACCCCAATATTGGACTGAAAACACATTTCCCTTAAAAAGCCTTACCACCTCTTATGAGCTCTTCCTCTTCCCTTGTCTTACAAATTCCCAGTACCAAAGCTGGTGAGCTTCCATTAAAATAAAAAAATTTTTAAAATTTTAACAAATAAAAATTAAAAAAAAAAAAAAATTTAAAAAAAAAAAAAAAAAAAAAAAAAAAAGGTAATTTTGTTGAACTGGAATTTACCCAAGAAAAATATCCTCCAACCACTTCTGCCAAACTCTGAGCCCCTGCAGAGCTGCCACACGGGCACACACATGTTCACACATGCATACAGTGCACACAGATGGGTAGATATCCATGCAGCATTCACAAAAAGCTGGTATTAATCCCCAGCCATGGCTGCAGAGCAGGAACACTGATCAATTCTTATTCACAGCATTGTTGAAAGGTAGAGTTCACAGACTGCCCGGTGTGATCTCTTTCCCCATTTCCTGAAGATGCAGAGTATGTAGAAATGTGAAGGGAAAAAAAGGCAGGTTATTCCCGGCGGTGTAATTGGCCAGCAGTGCCTGGATAGGAGCCAGAAGATCAGAGGAAGAGAGGAGAGCACTGAGTAATGAACCGCATGCTTTTAATTTCACTTAAGAACTCAAAGCAGGAAAACCTGAGCTGTATCCATGGGGATTGCAATCAATAGTCAAGCAGATAACAAAGAACTGGTGCTCAGGATAGAAAACTGCCTGGGCCCATTAGTTTATTGCCCAGACTTTCTTTGGGAATTCGTTCTTTCTCGCCTGCGTTTTTGGCTCCAGCTCTGAATCCTGCAAACACTAGGGAGCAGCAGCTTCCTTTGAAAGCCTCCTGGCTGCACGATGGGGCTGGTGCTGTCAACTTTTGCCGTGTGCCAGCCCTTAAAATAAAGAGAGAGAAGCGGGGGAAAGGGAGGGGTGGCTGGTGGGAAAGCGTTCTTGATGATAATTTGATTGCATGCATTAATGATCAAAGTGTTGCAGACTAATTACCAACACTTACCTCTCAAATATTAAGTTATCATTTATTCCCCACCACCACCCCAGCTTTAGCTTTGCGTCTACCCCCGACATTCAGGGCGATCTCATGCTTGCTGACACCTCACAGTGTCGGTGCCCTGACACCCGACAGCCTCACAAGCTCCAACCCTTGCTCAAGGAGCATCCCCTCCCCAGCACCACCACCATGTGCTCCCTTTGGTGGGAATCTCCCATTCCAGGGGTCTTGGGGAACCAGGTCAGCCTGGAAGAGGGAAGTGAAGCGTGCTTTGCCATGATCTGGAGGGGTTCTTGGAAAATCAGCCACCTCCTCTTCTTCATCTCCTATCCAAAGACTGATCCCTCCATGTGGGTACCTCAGTGCAAGGTGCCTGTGTTGGACTGGTCCAACTGGGTCCCTGCCAAGCCAGAAATGCAAATAATGACAGTCTCAAACAATGTGCTTTCCGATGCTGCTTCCAGCATCCATTTTAACTAGATAAATGCCAGCCTGCTGCCATCTGGTAACAAGAGGTACTAAAAGCCTCAGTGAGGAGCAGAGGGAATCTGGGGGATATTACCAGTTGGAAACAGGTTGCAGAGGTGGAGATTTCTTTTTAACCTGGGCTTTTCATACTCAGAAATGAACACAAAGGTCTCTGGTGGTGATGGGGACTAAGGAAATACTCATCTGAATGTCCCCTCTGCCTCTATCCTCTGTGACAGCAGGAAAAGCATCCTCGCCTCTTTCAGTGCCTCCTTTCTCTGGGAAGAGCAGGCAGGAGCAAATGCTGGGTTGGATTTTATGTTGTGTTTTTAATTAGGTTATCTTTAATTGACTAACACCTTCCCCTGAGCCATCTTGCTCTGCTCGGAGACAAAATACCACAGAATTGGCCCATTTTCCATGAGCACTGTGGTATTTCCTCTCTTCACACAGCTAAATAGCCTCCATGCAGACTTGGCTGCCTCCTTGCAACTACTAGAAATAACCAAAATACAAGGACCAGATTCAGAACCAGTGGCAATCAGCTCGACCTGAGTGCAGTCAGAAGAGTTGCATCTCTTCTGCACGCTGCTGAAGAGCACTCTTAATCCTTGCAAGGGACTATTCGTGGGGATCTTTGGGTTTTTCCACCCCATTCCTTTCACAGGATGAAACTGGAGTTATTGCTAAATAAAATCTTCAGAGTTGCGAGTTCTGATGTGGTGCTTGAGATACAAGTGGGTCCACAGGACCTGACAGTTCCTTTTTCTGGAGCCTGGCTGTGTTTGGGGAGGTTCCCAGCTGGGCAGGTCGGTGCTCCGCATCCCAGTGACGTTTTTCAGCAGCAGCAGCAGTGGCCAAAAGCTCTGAGAGGGCAGCGAGGCTTTGCTGGAGCCCACGCACAGCAGAGGAGATGTCACTCTGTTTACCCACACGTACTGTGCACAAACTGCCCATTATTGGCACTGCAAAGTTCCTGGCTGCAGGAGGCACAGCAGCGTCTTTCAAAGGACTGTAATGAAAGTGGGTCAGACGTTTTCCCTTCCCGGGGCAATCCTTTAGCATAAGCAGGGATTTAAGTGCGCACAATTCCCATTATCTGCGATTGTTATACTCTTTCTCACGAAGAAAGGGCTTCGTAATTCGACCAGATCTGTCAAATGCACACACAGTGATGAAAATGGCCTGTTAGATGATAGGGGGTTGCCCTTTCAGGGCTGAGGAAGGGCATAGCCCTCCTGGGAGAGGAGGATTCCAATCCTGAACCGATAAACTGTGCTTGATCTTAGAAGAAAAGGCTTTCCAGAGGAGTCTTTTCTTGCAGCTGTGGTGCTTATTTTGCCACAGGGTAGAGCCCTGGGTCTCCTCTACAGACAAGAGGGTGTGTTCAGGCATGACCTAGCTGTTCCTGAGCGTCACAGCAGAGCCAAGGGGGAGTGAGGCCAGCCAAAAACAGACCCTCCACCCATCTAGGAGCTGTCAGTGTGGTGCATCTCCCATGCTGAGCAGAATGGAAGCTCCAGTGCCTGCAGGCATAACCTGCACGACAAGGGAATATCTGAGCCCTGTCCAGACCACTGGCATTGGACATTTGGACATTCAGAAACCAGTACAAAATGACCCAAAGCAGGGAGGAGTAACTCCAGGTAGCAAAATGTCTCTTTAAGCCTCTGAAAAGCTGAGCTGCAAGACGTTTTTAAAGATGCATGAAAGGCCCCTCTGACTGGCCACTCTGAGATCAATTCCCCATCTCAGGCATTAACATTCGGTGTCAGCTTTGCTCTCGCTACAAACTTTGGAATAAAAAGTGGAAAATGGGAATAGAACAGATCATGTTGTAAAAAATCCTATCTCTATAATAGCCTTAAAAATTACTTCTGTTGTTCCCCTTGAAAGAGAGTGTTTCAAAAGCTTTTGTTGAGCTGACCTTGCTTCATGATTCTCTTCCTCTTTGGAGGATGTAAGGTCAGTAGAGGAAAAGAGAAATTAATAGGAAGAAAACAATGAAGATGAAGAGAAATCCCATATTGCACAGGAAGGAAAGACAAGACTGAGAAAAAAAAATTTAAAAACCATCATCATCATCATCCAGTTAAGTATGGGTTAGAGTGTAGCTTCCTATTGGGTCTGAAGGTAAATTTTGAGACAGTTCTCACAGAAAGATAAGACATTGCAAACAGCTTCTGATTTCTTATCCTACTCACTTCCTGGGAATTCATTGGTGGTGTTTCTCAGGTAGCAAGGCTGCTAGGTAGCCCTTGGAAATAAAACCTCTTCCAGGGATTCAGAGGTAGACCCAAAGGAGAAAGTCCTCTTTTTCTCCTGTTTTGCTGTTTCTTTTAGAACAGCTGAGGAAATGATACAAATTGACTCTCAGGCGCCACATACTAATGAGCATTTGAGAGCTTCCACATTTTCGGACTGCAATGTGGAAGCAAACCAGCTCACATACTAAAAAAGGAAACATGGAGCTGTCCCTCTCCACCAGATTAAAGCAGAGCAGCAGTCAGGAAGGCAACTTTCTAGTGATGACCTCCGATGGATCCAATATTTTTTCCACTTCCACGGGTCTCTGCTCACCACTCAGAAAGATGATCTTTCTAAATGCCAACTCATCCAGCTCTACCCTGATCGGAGGAGAATTCAGTCTGGCTCTTGCCTCCTCACTGGCAATAGCGATTCTTCAAATGGAAATTAGCCGACAGATTTGATGATGATGCACGAGCCAGAAGAGAACACAGCTCACTCTGCCATAGCTCTGCAATCTCCTCAGGGAAAACAGGAGTAAAAATCCATTTGTGTTTGCAAACAAGATATGTCTTGAATGTTCACTGGGGACCTCTTGAGCAAGGAGGTGCCAATTTTACTGTCGTCTTTTCTAGACATCACATAAAACCTTCAGCCCAAGTGCATGAGGTATTTTCTTCTCCAATAAAGACCTTTTGCCCTTGTGTCCTATACTGAAAGTGTTTCAATTCCTAGAGGAATTTTTGTCCTTCCTAATGTGATTACTAATCTGGGGATCTCTCATGCAGAGAAAGCGAGCCCACGGCTTGTGTATTTTCCTTCTCTTTCCTTCAAGGCTGCGGAGAAGCACAACTGTTTGTCAGTGCACACCTGCAGCTACTGGGTCTCCATCAAATCTGCTGGGGCCATGTTTAAATCAACAGGGTTTTCTCAAAAAGACAGAAAGGCTCAGGCCTCTGAAAACCTTACCTTCCAGTACAGCCAGGGGAATTGAGGACTTAGGCAGCTCCGAGAAGGTACTCCCAGCGACTTGGAGTAAAGTTACCTCCTCCTGAGGATACCTCCAGTGCAAACTTTAGCCAGAATTTACACAGAAACTGGGTTTTACTGGTAAACTGAAGAGCTTCTGACAGTGTATTTTCCTTTTCCCATGCCACAAGCTTGTAATTCTGAAAATGTACCTAGCAGCTAGGACAGACATTTAAGATTAGAGGCAGAAAGCTATTAGCACTCTCACTTTCTAATTAAGAAGTAAAAATCTATAGCAAATTAGCCATCTAAATAGAAGATAGCACATAAATACCTTTGTAGAGCCTGGGCTAAATCCGTTTGCTCCCACCATAAATGATTGTTACCCTGTGCGCCGCGTTTATCTCCTCAAGTGGGTCAAATGTGAAAAAGCTTCATCAAATTTAAACAATGAGTATAATTTCACAGAGAAAATTAATGAGAAGTCTGATTTAAGACTATGGACACTAAGAGGAAAATCTAGCCTGAATTTCTTAAAACACTCCATAACTGTTCTGAGACACTGGAGACGTGTCTCTCCACAGAAAGGAGAAAATAAATTTAAACCTAGGCTGTAGAAAACATCATGGCACTGAGGGAGAAGCTTGTGGTGAAAGAGGAGGACAGGATGGGTAAATAAAGCTTTTTGTCCTGAATTTTTGTCCTCGGTGAAGAGAGAAAGCCTTCCTGAGTTTACAGTGACAAAGAGAATGTTGCTGCAATCTCTTTTCATTTAAATTAGCAGGTCATCCTGGGAGATGTGGGGAGGAGGAGGAGGGAGAGGAGGGGACCTGCTTCAAATGACTAAAAGAAAAACAAGGACATCTCAAAGGATGAGGTGAATTACTCAGAAAATGGAGTTCACTTACGTATGCCAGCTTAGCATAAAAAGGCACTAAAACGCAAAAGTCCCTGAACAAAATACAGTGAATACAGCAAGTTGGAGACGTGGTCACAGGGAGTTTATATCCAGGTGCTGGCTTAGTAATTGGGTCAATGTCTGCAGATTCATGAGTACAGGTGTCCCACAGGGAAGCAACAGAGCATGCTCGTAACCTACCCTGTATCTCGTGAATCCATCATCCATCCCCAGATAGCTTAATTCATTTAGAAGAAAAAAAAAAAATCATTTGTTTCTAAACCCCAAATGAGGCAACAAATTTGACAGTGAAAGAGAGAGAAAGAGGCTGGCTGCATGTCCTTGATAGGCTCTTTGCTTTCCCTTGGTAAGCCATGAAAGGTAAATTTAAAAAAGAAACTGTTGTTTCAGACTTGCATCCCCAAATTTTTCCGTTGTCATATCTGTTCTACTCTGCTCTCCAAGGGTTCCTGCCGGCTGTCTGTTGCTCTGTGAAAGAGCAGCCTTTACAAAGGCTGAAAGCAGAGTGCATTTTGCCTCCTGCCAGCATCCTGCTCGCAGAGCCATCTTGCTGGCAGCAGATCTGAATGTGCCCCAGGCCATGCTAAAACAAGCCAGGGTGACTTGAGGAGGGCTCTGGACAGATCTGGGGTGCCCACAGGCTCACAGGGGAGTAGGTGAGCGTATCTGTCTTCAGAACGACCCAAGAAAAGGTCTGCACAACTCCATTGTCCTCCTCACCTTCTTCCACCAGCACCTTCCAAGCCAGGACTAGCATCTGCCACAGGTTCCTCTCTCCATGGAGAGAAACCCCTGTAGAGCCAGCACTTTTATTAGGGAGTCCTTTTTCAGTGTTTGAGTGCCTTCATGGTAATAGGGCAGGAAGTGGGTAGAAGGGACCCATCTGGCACTTGGAGAGGGACTCAGCAAGCTTTGCAGAGGGTTTAATTGCTGTGGGATTTGCTGGCAGCTGCAAACTGAACTCTAATACAGAGAAGCTTCCTCCTGTGGTTAAAGAGATCAAAAAGGACAGGTGTAGAGAAAGAAGTCTGTAATCCTGCTGAGTCTCTGGGTAGTGTGAGGACCCATAGGGAAGGCCTTGCAGCCTAGAGCAGGCAGTGTGGTGGTCTAAATGAGAGGAGGAACATATCCAGTCAAATTAATAGCTCAGAAGTGCAAGGCACAATTGATACCTCTAACTGCACTCGACGTGAGCAGAGTTTTCCCCAAAATATCAGCCCAGACTAATGTAGTTGTCTCATGCTATTTGCACACACACTGATAGCACACAGTGCAGCCTAAGGATTATAACACAATGACTATTGTAAATGTAAGATCATGAGCAGGGTCCACTATTTGTCTTCAAAGCAATTTGGCTATTAGAGGGGGAGAAGAAAACAAATCAAGCAAATTATATTTGTTTTAAAATGATCAGTCTCTTTATCTGATTCATTTGGCCAGTGTCCATGCTTGTCAGGTGTGACTGCCTGTACAGTCCTCCATTGTTTCTAATGACCTGCTCAGGCTCGGGTTAATTGACCCACTCAGACATCTTTCATTAGCCTTCTTATTTTAATAAAAAGCACTTGTGAAATTTATAAAGGCTAAGATGAATCAAGATAAAAAATACAGTTAAAGAAGGTTCTTATTTAGCTGTTTCCCTCTTTGTTTTTCTCTGGGTAATGGCTACAAGCAGGCAAGCAGGAGCAAGGAAAGATATAGTGCAACAGGAGGATTCCTAATTGCTGCTTCTGGTTACAAAGAACAGGAGCAGCCAATTGCTGCACCTTCATCAGACGGGTATTAATTCAAGGCCCATTGTGTTTATGGCTATCTTGGATCAAGCCTTGAGATCATTTTAAATCTGTTGTAAATACCTGAAAAATGCATAATTAACAGTCCCTTATGAAGGTAATTCTTTGATGACCTGAAGCCATAGGTGGAGCATTGGAAAGCATGGGAGAGGTGTTCAATATTTAACTCTCTTGCAAGCTGGGAGAACAACATTTAAATTAGTAATAAACTCACAGGCACCTCCAAGAAAGGCCAGTGGCTATAAAGGCAAAAATCCCATCAATTTTCCTTGAAATACCTGCTGGAGAAACTCAGCGTTCAATAGAAATTCCTCCCAAAGTTCACTGAAACTTTTCACTCCACAAAATTCCTGCAGGGAGAGGATTTGTGATGTGTGTAACTTGCCTGTGTATCTGCTATTGGTTATATGCACACACTACATTAGCTCAGTAAGGACTGTTTGGAATTTCACCCACGGAGCAAGCCATGAATCCATAAAGTCTCTGCAGCTGCTCGAGAGATGAAGAAGGAGCCATTCCTTTTGGTGTCCACACCCAGCCCCAGCTGGTCAGATGCCTGGACACAGCAGCAGCTATAGTTAGAGGTGGTCGCTGTCTTAAAAGAGCATCAGATTGAGGCTGAGGTAAAAGGATGTCCAAGAAGGACCAAACTCCAGGACAGCACCTCAAGGGTAGCTCAGCACATCCAAGTAGCTGATAGGAATGGCCACGGTCTAGACTTCATAGACATATTTAAAATTTCTTATTCATACCACCTCCTCCTCATTCAATGGCTCGCTCCTATGCTAAAACAAACTGTGAATGGGCAAGGATGACAAAATTAGAATGCACTGTAGGAGTGAGAGACTGAGAACCAGGTAGTGGCACCTCGGGGAGAGAGAGAAGCATCCAGTGTTTGCAGGGAGGGATCTGCTCAGAAAGACCCTGGGGAAATCTGCAGCCAGCTCTGTAATTGTGACAATCTTATTAATAAAGCAGAAGCACTGTAGAAGACAGACAATCCAGGAGAAGCTCAGGGATTAAGAAGAAAGCTTTGCAGAATTTTTCAGATACCATCAGATGTGCTTTAATATCAGCCAATGCTTACTGGAAAGGAGTGAACAAATATTCTGCTGTAAAACAATTCTTCCCATTTTGCCACATTTTTCTACTCACCTTTTAGTATTTGGGGAAATTTTTGATCTTTCAAACAAAATTAAAGGGGCTGAGGGGGAACACTTCTTTCCCTCTCCACAGGTTTCAGGTTGAATTAGCTCAGTTCCCAAGTCTGTTTCGTTATTTTAATAAGACTGCAGACATATGTTTAAGCGTTTTATACTAACGTAATTATATATATAGATCAATAGAAATGCATATTAACAAGTAGGTACACAAGTATACATTATGAAGGATATGTTTTTCATATGGAAATCATTACACACAGCTTAGCATTTTGGTGATTGACACAACATTATTATAACTAAATTGGAAAGCGTCTTTTTCTGTAACACCTGCCTCACTCTTTGTTGCCGAGAACACGATGGAAGTTATGAGACTCCCCATAATACCTCTTCCCTTTTTATTTTGCATTAGTGCTCTGACAGGAGAGGAGACCCCATAAAAGAGGGCAAACCCTTAATTTGGGAATGAGTTTGAGATGTCTTTTTGCCCAGGCATGTGTGCACCAAGGCACGCCAGGCTGCACAGCCTTTCCTTGTTCCTTGCAGTGCGAGGCTGCACACACTGGTAAAAATCTGAGGACACCAGGACACCCTCCCGAAGGGGAGGACACTGCAGCTCCCGTTGAATTGTGCCCGGAATGCTGGCAGGTACAACCTGTGACTCACATCCACCTGGGGACAGCAGTGCTTATTTTAGCACTGCCGTCAGGGGTCCCTTCCAGCCGGTTCTCTCTGCTCACTGCAACTCCTCTCCGCCCTATCTGCTTCCAGCCAGGAGTATGGATGGCCATTTTGCCAAGGTTATCATTCTCTGTGGTACCCTGGAGCCCAGGATACATTTAGATGTTATAATAATACTGATAATGATAATAATAAATAAAGCTGGAATCTTGGGAGGACATTTATTTTAATGATTCCAGCTCTGCCTGCTATATTCAGGGGTAATATCAGCTATCTGTCTACGTCTTCTTTAATCTGGCCAACTAATTTGAGGTAATATTTATCACATAAAGGCTCTGGGTATCTGCAAATACCTCCTCTTCTGTCCATTCATGAGTCTCAAAACTCAGATTTCATGAAGCAAAATATTCCCATGGTTAACTAGCCCAGGCTTGAGGCATTTTCAGTTTTGCACTCAATCCTGAAAATGCTGAGCACTTCTTTGTGGTGCTGGGCTTGCTCACCACTCCCAGACTTCAAGGAGAATGTAAAGACAAATAAAGGAGTTGGGCAGAGATATAGTGATACATATCCAAATAATCTGCCATCCTCCATCTCTTCACATTTCGGGGTTGTATTGAGCCAGAGATGTAATGTCTTCCTAGTTAGCAACACAGGTGGACTCCTCTCCCACAAAAATGTTTGTTTCCTCCCTGAACCTACACGAACTGTAAGTATTCAGAATTTCCGGCAGGAAGGATTTCCATTATCCACACAGTGGGCTGAGACTAACACCCTTGTGCTGAGTGCTCACCCCGTTTGGTGCCTCCTTGCTCCTTTTGGGAAGAACAGGGAGCGCTTGGTCCCCCCTGCTTTGCAGAGCTCACCAGGAAAAGATCTGAGTCTGGCAGCAGAATCTGGGAAACCCACTGAGCCCTCATGCATCTTGCAGCAGCCTGAGACACATGTCGAGGGAAATTACTGGGCAGCATCTCATCTGCAGCAGATCTCCCAGGAAGGGTCTTAGTGAGCAGCTCAGGAAGAAGCCCTGCTCAGAGGGCTGAGGCCTCCGTTTTTGCCTGACACACTGTGCTCTCACACTCCTTTTCTCTCGCCTTGTCATCCACAGAGATGACTCATGCAAATGAAGAGCAGCTGAACTTAAATAAGAAAAAGTCCTTAGGGACAATCAAAGGGCACAGAACCTAGGGAGAGGGAGGGAAAGATGTGTTTGCATAGTCATCATGACTGTCACCAGAGCAACAAACAATTAGATTCTTCCCTGTTGATGAATTAACAACGCTTCGGCTGCAGTCTCTATCCAGGAGTCAACCAGGCCTTCAGGTGTTTAACTAGCACTTGCAAAAATCCTCAGAAAGAGGGAAACTTCACTTTAGAGAGCCTGTCCTCCCTCAGGGTGTCCCTGGAGAGATAACTCCTTGACTCACCCACTCGGCTAATGAGTGTCAGCACTGCTTTGCGCGAGAACTCCTCAAGGTGAATGAATCTCGTAGGAACAGACACAGAAATGAAGCCACACAGAGGAAATCTTTGTTTCCTACAGAAGAAAAAAAAGGGTGAATGTGTCTGTGTAGAGGAAAGTACCCTTCCTTGTCTTTCATTCCCCCATCTTCCTTACAAGCTTGAATTCCTTGAATAAAAAGGGGCAGTGTTGAAACAGTGTCTCTAGGTCAAAAAATGGAGGCTTGTTTATCAACACGCAGCTAAGGCACCACTGAAACACCATCTTAATTAATAACATGACCTTGTTAAATATGGCATCTAACTGCACATGCAAATTCCTGCTTATTTCTCAGTTGTGTTTGCATTCTATTCCCAGCAAAAACAAGTGTTTACTCATCACCTAAGCAGCACAGAATGCAAAGGCAAGGGATCCTGCTATCTTCCCAGCTGCACAACCTCTGTTGGTGGTGCAAGGCAGGGAAAAAGCAGAGCATGATTTTCTCCAGTCCCAAGCAGAGTTTCCAGTGACCACCCTTGGGAGATCCTCTGCCAGATGGGCGTTTGACTCTTAGTTCTGCGAGTGGCTGGGATGAGGCTGAGGATGGAATTCCTGCTGGGGGGTTTTCCTGGCTGCTGTTTTCAGGACCCCCATTCTCAGAGCAGCAGGTCACTCCCTGAATCTGGGCTGGGGCTGTGAACAGGAGTGGGAAATGCTGGGTTCCTGCTCTAGGGCCCCAGTGGTCTCCTGCAGTCCCAAACTGAACCCTAGTGCACAATACTCTCTCCAGAAAGGATCTCCTCCTAGAGAACCTGCTGCTCTGGGAGCCTTCCATGGACATGCAATATTCTTCCATTTTAAGGGCTGAGTGGCAGAATCGAAAAAGCAAAACAAAACAGAGAAATCCTTTCTGTCTCCTGGCATCTTTGCTACTTCATTGCTTTATAATAAATGCACATTCCCAGCTGGCCTGAGGGCCCTTCTTTCCTGCCTGGGCAGAGGTGCTATTCATTCACGGTTCACAGGGGAGGGAAGGAGTCACACACTTTCCTTTCACATTCATGTAGTCCCGAATCAAGAACCTCCACAAGACACTATCTAATCAAAACCAGACACTCCCTGAGGGCACCATATACATTTAGGAAACAAGGGCAGTCAGCCCTCCATGACCAAACTTCTCAATGAAGGAGGGAATTGTCCTTTTACCAAGCTTGCTTGAAAAATAGAACAATATTCTCATCTCCTCCTCCCCAGTTCCCCACCCCCAAGTTTCCCCACAAAAGCAAACAGAGAAATAGCACAGACGCTGCTCAAGGGTGCTCCTGTCTCCAATTACCTGCTCAAGACAAAGGGACTCTTGATAAAACAAATGTACTTCCTCCTGACTTCCCCACGGTGGGGTTGAGGGAAGACATCCACAAACAAGGCAGAAATGCCACTAACAAAATGAGAGACATGAAGAGGGAGCAGTGTTCCTGGGCTTTGTTTTGGGTCCTCCCACTGCTCACTGTAGGGAGTGCAGATAAGTCATGCTTAACCTCCCTCCACAGTTTGTCTGATGCCATCTGGGTTTATTTTTCTGAGGTCTCAAAAAACTCGTGCTCACATTCATTTTGTTAGTGCCAATGTGCAGGATCACATATGCAACAAAAGCTACCTCCTGCCTGTCTCTGAGAATGTGTGACCCCTGCACAGGACAAAAGAAATCCCCTGGAATTTCTTGTGGCCTTGAGTGAGGTCTGGAGACCCAAGGGAGAGAGGTGACAGCCACAGTGGAATTCCTGGGGAAGGGAAACATGTCTGCCATCCAGCTTTGCTGAAGGGTTGACATATATAAGGGGTTCTTGGGAGGAAAACATATTGTTCTTCAGCTTTCACTCACCCCAGGCATCTTCTGCCAACACCTGAATGATGGAGAATGGTTTCCCATGGGGTAATACTGGTAGGGCAGCTGGAGTTCCCCACTGCCAGCCATAAATCAGCTCCAATTGCTAAAACCCCTGGGGCAGAGGCAGTTTTCTTTGCTCTACCTGTTCTGTGCCTTAGACTGTGGGGGCCTTAAATCCTGGTTCCAGCCTCAGAGTACACCCACAGGACGAACGTCAAGAGAAGCAGCAGCTCTGCAAGGAGCAAAGCCAGAGACTGCGAGAAGGAGGAGCCGCTGAGAACAGGGAGTTAAAACTAATGTGTTATTCCCAAGATTGTTTTTCCTGTGAAAGCAAAAGGGTACTTAAGGATGGGCCTTAACTCCTTCAGTGTAAAGCACCATGAAGTGGAGCATGCCAGCCCTGCCTCCCCACTCTCCTGCTCCTAAATGGGAACTCAGGAATTTCACCCTTCCCTCTCCATTACTCGTGGCTTCTGCTGCTTTGGGAGGCAAGAAAGGGGACAGCTCAAAATGGAAAAGAAAGCACTGAAAGGGATGATTACATGTGGGAGAAAAAGAAAAAGCCCACTTTTCTCCTCACAAAGGGAAGCTGCTGGCTGATTGCTTTAGGCAATACACGAGGTTGCTTTGTAACACACAGTTTTCTATCCAGGGTCCTCTTTTAAGTGCTGCAATAGAAGAGGAGGGAGAAAGAAAGAATGGAAGTGGATTCAAGTCCCCTTCACAGAGAAATGCCCAGCCCACCTTATAAGGCTTTTATCCACTCTTGTCAAAAATAACTAGACATGGTTGAGGCTTACAGGGCTTCCAGTTCTCGTTGCTACCAACTACCAAGCCCAGATGGTCATCCTGCTTCCCTCTGAAGTTGGTAGACCACCTCTTATTCCCCCTCTTCCTCTCAGGGACTGGGCTTTCCATGACCTTCCTTGCACAATATCTCTGTGTCAGGTCAGACCTACATGGCTGGCTGGTGTCTCCCCACACTGTGAGAAAACAGTTCTATTTTTAACACTACCATCAGCTCAGAAAAGAGGGCTGAAGGTGAAGAAATAAAAGCAGGAGTGTAAGAAGCAGTAGTAAAGATGATGAGAAAGATATGACCAAATCTGGGAGATGTAGGACCTCTGGCGATGGGCAAAGCTTTTTTCACAGCCGTAAAACCCTCACTGACTCATGACAATGATGGTTATACACTCACTGGTCCGTGTGCTAAACTTGGCACGTGGGAAGCAGATGTTCATGCCAGCTCTCCATCAAAGCCCCCTGAGTCTCTCCAAAGCCACGTCCCTTCCAAACCTCTCATTCCTCACCTCCCACTGAATCCTGTATTTTATGCCATCACTCTTCTCGCTGGCCACAGATACACTTCCAGTAAAGATTTTGGCTGTTGGGAGTGGAAAAGGCAGAGCAGTGTTGCTGTTCCCTTGTGCATGAACTTCTCTGTGTTGCCTCCCTCAGGAGCCGATCCAGAGTTTCCAAATCCCCCAGCCTGATTTCCAATGCACAATGATTTATCACTGTCCCCATTGCCTTACCCACTCTTTACATCCAGCTATATATTTTGGGGAAGGAGATTTTCTTTTTGAATGATGTGAAAGCATTTGCTTGACATGATGGAAATTTATGAGTTGTGACTCCCAGCTCCTCCCCCAGGGCCCAGGAAAGCAACTCCTGGCAGGGGATGAGGAGGGGAGAGCAGAGTCTGCAGACAGAACCAAATGGACATGGCTTCCTGCTGACAGGAGATATTTATGGATTTGCCAGCATTTTAGTATAAAAATAAGGAGAGTTACTGAGGTGTAGGGGGGAATAGGGCAGAAACAGCAAACTCAAACACAGCCATCAATCTCCTGCCTGCCTGGGGTGACAACTGGAGGAGAGACCTCTGTTACCCATCATTGCAAGCAACCCTTACATAAGGATGCAGATGATGGACAATTTTCACAGATTTCTGCTTATCTTTTCCCCAAGGTCTCCTGCCCCAAGACCTTTGCATGGAAAAATGGCTCAAAGTAGACAAGACCTGAGTGTGCCACCACATTATGGAAGCAGGGCAGGAACTTGGAGAGATGGGTGGTGTTTTCCTGTGCAGCAGCTGCACAGAGAGAGCAGTTCAGGTGTGGTGGCACCACTGCCCCTTGGTATCTGCAGGGACTCGGCACCAGGGCTGGTGGGAATGTTTGTCAGCTGAATCAGAGACAGTGACTATACACTTGTGTGATTGTCAATTTGCAGCTTTTCACAGCCACAGCGTTCAGTATTATCAGTGATCAGTCCCATTAAGGAAGTCCTAGGTTGCTTCCCTTTCACTTCTACCCTTTTGCCTGTTCGTCCTCCCTTGCTTCTCTCTTTCTCTCCGAGTGGTTCCTTTCTTCCTGAGCCTTGCTGCAGGTAAGGGCTGAAATTTCTGCCTTTTGGTTCCTCCAGCCCTGGGTTTTTCCCCAGCTTTTGTGGGAAATAGCTTGGGGCCCCACACAAACACAGCAACTTCACAGAACCTCTGAGAGATAGAGGTGGTGGCACAAAAGGATCAGCCAGCATTCCCGGGAGCTCATCATGGAAGAGGGAGGGTGCTACAGAGGGGAAATCATGCTGTCAAGAAAACTTGAAACTGAGCAAAAAGTGTTGATTTTGGCTTTTTCCGGGGGGCTTGCTTGCTTCTTCTGTTTTTCACATGTTTCAGTAATAAATCATCAAGCATTTGTGCGTATGTGTTCACAAATTGCTTGTGGATAGTCATTTGGCTTGTATTATTTTGTGCTTTAATTGTAAAGGATGAGCATTTTATGGAAGCATATTTCAGCTTATGGGCTACCCTGAGGATACAGCTGTCTTGTAATTCACGGTGTGTTACTGGTCAATGAAGTCTCATGACATTTATTTTATCTGTAGAAACAAAACTTCATTTTCCAAAATCTGAGCACGTCCCAGCATGAGAGAGGATTCTAGGTACTCCCATTTGGATGCAAGTACCATTCTGCTGCACCCTTCATGCAAGCCTTCTCGAGGAGGTGGATGGGAGAGGCATGGACATGGGTCAGTCAGCCCACTGCTGCGAATCCAAAACATCCCCGCCCACCATGTGTTGTATTTGTCTGACAGAAGCTCCAGTCAGTTCTCGAAGTTGCACATATTTTCCCTAGGGATCTGCAATCCAGTTGCACTCACCCCAACACACGTGGCCTTGTCACACTGGAAGGGCTGAAGAATAAAACTTTCGGACTGCAGGATTTGTGCTACGAGCTCCCCACGAGAGGCTGAGAAGATGTTTCCTGTGACAAACTGTGCCCATATAGAAAGGAGCAGCTCTCCACACTGTATGTCTATTTAATTTCCCTGTTTTCACTCAGGCAGTGCATTCTGGAGGAGTGATGGACTGCCTGCTCTGCGGTTACACTGCCCCTTCCATCCTCCCCTCCCACCCCTCTGTTCAAACCCGACCAGCTGTGCACGGAAGGCACAAACAGCAGCTCGAGCGCCAGTCGGTGGCACAGGCACGGGGAAGGAGGTGGCTGGTGGCACGTGGGCACTCGGGGCGTGCAGTTGGCACGGCAGATCTGAGGCTCGCCAGCTGCCGGGACCCACCCCTGCAATCTGCTGGTGCACACAGCGCCACAGACCAGGGCTCTGCAAAGGGAGGAATGAAACCCACGGCAGCAGCAAAGATTATTTACCCGAAGTACATGAGCTTTTTATTAATGACTTCTCCAAGCGCCATGTGCCACCCTTTACTGGCTGTGAGCAAGAGTGGATGTAGAGCAAGGCAGCACATCACAAACAGCTCCTGAGCCCCACAGAAAGTGACTGCCCCCACCGCCCTCCCGGGCAGGGATGGAAACCTGCACACCTCACTGCTCCTTGGACATTTCCTGATTCCCTTCCCCCAGGCCCCAGGTGATGCACAGATCTTTAGACTGAATGTGTGTTCCCACAGAGACACAGCCCAGGGACAAACAGCAGTCCCAGGTAAGAGCAGCTATGGGGAACAGCAAAGGACAGTCCCACAGAGCTCCTGCCGCTGCTGCCCTGCAGTTTGGTGGCAGCTGTGGCCAAGCCATGCCTGTGGGGACAACAGTGGGGACAGCAATGGGGACAACAGTGGGCAAGCTAGAGGTTAATTCCCTGACACTCACGCTCTGGTGGGGCTGTGGGGCATCTGCAGCAGACACGCTCAGGCAGCCTGGCACTGATGGACTCCTTCAGTGTATTTATGCTCCAACTCCTCATTAGATAGGGAACATTATAGATGATGAATTGGAGGGGAGAGTCTAAGCAGGCAAGGAGCTGCACACTCTAAGATTAAACTGAGGAGTTGGTCTCCCAACGAGCCCAGCATCGTCTTCACTATGGGGCAGGTCTTCTGAGGGTAAAAAATCTTACATTCAACACACATGGCAAAGCTGTCCAGCCAGTGGTACACCAATATTTTTTCCAGGAATAAAAAAAAAGTGGTTTTTTGAGTAATCTTTCCTTGGCTGAGACTGTCACCCAGGGGTTGTCCTTATCATCGTGTTTGTAGTTCCTGCCTGCCAAACAGGAACTGGATTTTAATCAACAATTTGTTTCCCTTCAGGGCACCAAGCAGTTCTGCTTAGACTTTGGGATATGACCAACACTCCCCTACCCTTCATTCATACAAATGAGCAGTGCTGTTTCTTAGTAGTGTATTTTAAGCAGTTATGAGGTTAAAACTGGCCTTTTACACAATTTCCTCTGAGGAGACAGGAAACTGGAGGGGAAAGCAATGCTGGTATTAGGGAAGGCAAGAAATGAAGTTGTGTATCACTGTGCCAGCACATGGGGTGTTTGAATTGCCAGCACTCACTGAAGAATGTGGGGGAAAGTGGCAATATTTACATTTCAGTTGGGAGCAGAGTTCTCTTGCTCCTACCTTTCTTTAGGTCCATTCCAATTGGGGCACATTTCCCTGAAAGTAGGTGTGGAATAATCTAGGAATAATACCGTGGGACATGTCACAGGGGATTACATCTATGCAGGTCACAAGAAAATGCAAACCAAGAGCTTGCATGGAACAGTTCATGTGGAGAGCAATTCTGTCTAAAATACTTGTCTTCCAGGAACAAAACTTGAGCTGATTATTTCTCTTGTTCTGGAGGGACAGAAAGAAGATTCTGGTTATTTTCTGCAGCATCTTTCACAGCTGATGGTTGGCTTCCTTGCAGGGCACCTTTTGCTCCCTCCTGTCCTGGCAAGTAGCCTAAGATTTTATCTGTTGAACTCACACTCGCACACACATCTGGGGGAATGTAGATAACATTTCTGCTTCTCCCAAAGACATGGCCACCCTTGCTCACATGGATTGCTCTTGTGCAAAGGGACTGGAGTCCTCACCTTGGCAGTGTGCTAATTCTCAGTCTTGCTTTCAGCTTCCTGAATTTAATCTGAACTTTTCTGTGTAACACTAATGTTATGGAAAATCAGTTGTAATAGACAAGGACCATTATTGTTCTTCAGGTCAAGCAATCAATGCAGTAATTTCCTTCCACTTTAATGCTATTATTTGGCTGTAATCATTTCCAGTTGAGTTTGCATGAGAATGAAGTTGAAACTGCTCCTGGTCACATTTATCTGGAAAATTTTCAAGACTCTGCTCTAGAAAATCAAGAGTTTTTTTCCGATGAGCTTTAATTAATGGTGATCATGATTCTGCAGCTCTCTAAGGATTTCTTATCTACCAGAGATGTCACCAAAGACACTCAAGGGATACTGTAATTCACAGTGTATTTCTGTCTGAGAGAGAGCTCACTATGGCCTTGGATTGCAGCCTGAACACATTTTTTTTTTTTAGCTTTTTAGCAGCAAAGCTAAACCAGAAAAAATCCCAAACCCTCTCTTTTATGGACAGTCAGATCAGACTTCGGTGATTAAGGAAACCAGAACATTGCCTGGAAAGCAAGGCTCAAAACACTGGCAGTTTTCTGCCATAAATCCTATTCCTTAAACAACACATCCATATATAATAGTTTAAATAAAGCAGGGCCAGATGCAGTTCAGAAAAGAAAGTAGCTAAAAAGAATGCCATTATTTAGGGCTTTCCATAATACAACTACCATGGCTTATATATTGGTGCTGGGGTCTAGAGCTCTTTAATTTTCCTGACAGGTTTATGCACAGTTATCCCTTCAGAGGCTGCCTCTGATGCCTCTTCTGCACTGTGTGATATTGCAAGTCAAGAAGAACGTCAACACAGATCCCAGTCTTTTCTGTTTAGGATGTGTCTTTCCCCAAAATGTTGTTGTGTGGTCTGGGAGAAGGGGAGGAGACCTTATATACAACATACCCAGAGCTCTTCAGTCAGCAGGGGCTGATCCACACCATGCATCAGATGGGATTCCATTGTCCAGTACTTCCCTGCGTCTCCAACTAGCTGACAGGGAAAAAGGAGAAACTTTGACCCAGTTTCTTAAAATCCTCACAGGGACGTGCTCCAACAGCATCCAAAAGCAGCAGCACTTCATAAAGGCCATTGTTTGCTGCGATAGACTTGGCCTGGCATCCTTGTGCCTGATAGAAAGCGCCTTCTGCATCGTGAGGCTGGTGTCCAAAAGCAGAGGGACTGGTGGAGCAGAAAATTTGAGGCACACTTGGAAAAGCATGGAGTTGACTTTGCTAACCAGGTTTCCCTTGTGCTTAGCAACAGCTCCAGCGGGCCCCTGGGAGTTTTCAGTAGTCGGGAGCCTTGTTCCTTGGCAGAAACATAATGTTGGCTGTTTAGCATGCTGCTGAACCTGTAATCTACAGCCAAGCAATAGCAAACGCAGGAGCCAAGTGAACAGCAGGCTTGGAAGGGGGTTGTTTGCGAGGGCTGATTTCCTCTGCCATTTGCAAAAGGGCATCCTGCAGCCAGGCCATATGATTCTGGACTCTGCCTCACCGTGGATGTGCTGCCTCAGTGCTCTGCTTGTAGAAAATCCAGAGCCACTCCTGACAGGCTCAGGTGACATCAGCTGACTGTTCCGTAGGTGGGTAAGAGGCTCATTAAAATCAAAGAATGTGCAACCCCCCAACATGCACAGCAAAGGCAGATGCTGTGAATGCTTTTTCCCCAAGGTGCTGACCAAAGCACAGCTCTCTCATATACCTGGCATCTTCTGCAACACTATTTTGTTCTTCTGGCATCTAAACCTCTACCCTGTTTTAACCAGCTTGCCTTTTCCGTTGCCTCTTGTGACTGTGTTCCACTTCAAGAGCATGGGTAGGTATCTCAGCCCACCCAAGACCCTCATAATCCTGATCCACAATATCTCTTGCTGCTTCTCCCCTGAGCAGTTTTGAAGCAATGGATACCAATCACAATAAATTGCTCCAAATGGCTCAGCAGTTTGCTGGTATGGGGAAATGATGAGCAGGACAACTGTAGATTCATTTTCACTTGTACTCTCAGCCAGAGTTGGCATGGACTAATGACTATGGCAAGTTGAGCAAATTCATTTTTGCCTGTGACCTCTGCCAGCATTTTAATGCAAGGTCTAGTACACTAAACGATTATCAAAGGACTGTCTGCGTGTGTCTGTTGAACACATCAGTGCACCCATTTCTAGGGAAGTATGATGTGTACTTCCAGCATAATCCAAACTTGGGGAAAATGTTTCGTTTCCCTCTCACCAAAAGCAAGCTGTGTATTTGCATAGTGCAAACAGGCACATCCTCTGCTTGTGGAGCAGAGTTCCCCTCCTCCCCTCTCCCCACAGTGAAAGGTGAAATTTCTCACTCAGCACCATGCTCGGCTCCATTATGTCCATATCTCTGTGTGTTCCCACACCCTATTCCCTTCCTGTCATTTCCAGCAGGCAACTGGAATCATTTGTACTAAGCTTTGGTGACAGAGGTAAGACAAAAATAAAAACGACTACAGCATAATGCATTCAAAGCAAAAACCTGGGTTTCCTCTTCAGCTCCTTGAACAAAAAGCCAGGATACAAACACTTTGGGGAAATTCTAGGCCGTGTCCCAATTGTCCTCTTTTCAGTTCCAGCTCCAAATGAGAGATTTCATAACAGGTTATTTTAAGAGACAGAGTCAACCCTCTATGCCACGTCCCAAGTGTCGAGATAGCACAGGCATGCAAGACAGACACCGTGCACACCATAAAGCCCAGGAAAAGAGAGTCTGATGTGTGGTTCATGTCCAGGAGATGACAAGACATCCATAATGCTCCCTGCTGTGGAGAGGGGTCCAAGCTGGACTGAGTTTCACAGGCTTCCTGGGCAAACTGGTGACATTGGTGCCATCAGACTGTGCTGGGCCACTGACTTAGGGAGCTGTCACTGGGGTTACCACATGCACTGCCTCTATACCAGCAACTGTGGTCTGTGTTGGGGCTTCTGGGGCAGCCCTGCCATCCATGTCCCCTTCTCCTCACTTCTAAGAGAGCTGAGTGGGGTCTGTAGATGGGAAGAGCTGGCCCTTGTACTGCCAAAATCACCCTGGGGTTTAGACAGCACTGTCGCCCATCCCAAGCTGCCACACGAAGTTTGGCTCAGCACTATTTGGTTGTGTTGGAGTCCAAATCATCCAGCATGAGCCCCACACCGAAGCAAACACATGACAGACAAAAGAAAACATAGAACACCTTGGTCCAGGCACAGTAAAATCTCACTTACTGCCTTGAGCTTGTGCCCTCACATTTTTCCTCCTCAGCCCTCCCTCTGTATGCCAGACTGGTCACTATCCCTGGAGTAAGCTCCATCTGACAGCTACCTTGCAGGCTGATGGCTTCGCAGGGGACTCCAGGAGACCCACGGGTTGCCCTTTTGCCCTCGTTAACATCTGTATTATGAGCAGCACTAATGGCAACATGACAAGCTGGAGATAGATGGATGTAAACAAACTCCCAGCAACAGTCACAGGAGAATTATTTGCATCATTATCTCTTTCTTCATTACCTGCAAAGGATCAGGACATTTATATCTTTGACATGTGCTGCTGGTCAGTATAGCAGATGCAGGTTTTATTCTTTTCCTTTGTTGAAGAGGGGGAGAAGAGACACAGAGGGATTGGAAAGGCTTTGCCCTCGTTTATGGGAAGGCTCTAAAAGGTTAAGGAAAGCTGAAAATCATCCCCAGCAGTGGTGCCAGTTTGCTTACAAGCTGTGGGCACAAGAAGCAGAAGCTTTAAGGTTAGACATCCATCTTCCTCAAAAAGAGAGGCCTCGGAGAAAACAGGCATTGGGGCAGCACATGGTGTGGAAGATCACAGGGGAAGTTCAGCAGATGGACAGAAGAGCACAATGCAGGCTTCCTGTCAGTGTCCCAAGCTATTGAAGGGAGAGAGATTTATTGTGCCTAGGTGTGGGAGATGGCCAGGGAATATTTGTTTTTGTGTGTATAGCAAGGAGTCTTTTGTCTGTCAGGACTAGCTCTTGGAGAGATCCATGGACGAACATGCAGCTGGGAATTCCTCTGAACAGGAGCAGGCAAAGTGCAAGAGCTGCATGAACTGGAAAGAAGGATGGGCCATATCTCTTTCTGTAAAAATCAGACATATGTTTGGGTTATCCCCACACACACTGAGTCACCACCATCTTTGATGCCTGTGTCACTGCAGGCCTTGAAACCAGAGACAGAAGAAGAATGTTCTCCTCAGGACCCTCATTGCTGGAAGGATATTCTGCTGCTTGTAAGGATGGGATGTGGGGTGAGGAAATGATGTGAAGCACGAGCAGTACATGAATGTGGGCCACCTGCATGGTGGAGCTGCTGGCCAGTCCAGTGGAGGCAGGAGTTGGCTTTCGGGGCAGTAACTCAATATCAAACTCTACAGGACAAGAAGCAAGAGGAATATTGGTTCAATCTCCAACATGTCTCCTCCAAACACACAAGAGTGTTCAGTCGAAAGTCCAGAAGTGGAGCCATCTATGAAGGGAAGGTGCAGGGTAAGTGATTCTCCTGACTCACTCCTCCATAGCACATTTCAGCTGTGAGAAGAGCTCACCTTTTGCATCCCACGGGGCCCTTGGGCCCTGCAGGCTTTCAGCTGTGCTGCCAGGCAGTGCCAGTGCTGCTGGCTTTGGTGGAGTGGGCAGCTCCATGCTGGAAGCTCAACAAAGGCCAGCAGCTCATCAAACACAACCCAAAGAGCATCTGCAAAGGGACACATGCTAGAGTTCTGCTTGGCCTCTGAGCAATAGCCACTGCTGATGGAGATATTAAGATAGAGGGTAAGAGCTCCACAGTCCAACCAAATCCTTGTCGTGTGAAGCCATACCATCTCTAGCACCCCAATGCCCTTATTTCTCCACATAAGAAGCTGCTGATTTTTAATCTTGTAGTATGTATTAACAGAGTCTCTTACAGTTTTCTTGATCCTAGAGACATTGCTGTATTTTTCAGGTGACATGTCTAATACAGGTGGTGTTACCTTCCAGCAGGATACTAACATGACTCCAAAGATCTCCCCAGAAACATAAAACCTGAAACAATCTTGCCCAACTCTATCACCAATAAGAAAATCCCATGGAACCAGACCTAGCAAGGAATTAATACAGCATGCCATGTGATACAATTGCTTATTTTTATGGAGTCAAGCCATCTGGTTGTTTGGTTTTTTTCAGACATTTCCCTATAACAGATCTCATCCCTTCATACGTTTTTCTTATTTAAAAAAAAAAAAAAAAAAAAAAAGAAATCACCAAACCTCAAAATCCAAAGTACTGAGATTACACACAGGAAGGACTCGGAAAGTTTCACAGAGAAAACACTATATGAGCCGCTCTGTGCTTTTCCAAAGGACCCCCGGGATTTTCTTCATTTAGATTTATGAAAGGACCAGCATATTGATTATGTAACTGCCATCTGAAGTTTAATAATATATAGAAGAAGTAAATGGAGCTGCTGAGGAATTTAACTCGCCTATAAATAGAGAGTGGCATCCCCATTAATTCATTAAAGGTATATGGGAAGTGTAACGTATTCCAATTAACATTTCATAAGATGGTTGTAGCTTGTTAGTTATGAACCAACATTTGTCATTTTCTTTTTAGAGCAATTAAGTGATATCCAATTCCCTTGGCAGGCTGGAGCTGTCTCCTTTGATACCTTTCAAAGTTTCTAGAGAGGACATATACAAAAGGCAAAGAGGTTCCTGCTTTGCTGCTTTTTCTTTCTCTCCTTTTTCTTTTTCTTTTTCTTTTTCTTTTTCTTTTTCTTTTTCTTTTTCTTTTTCTTTTTCTTTTTCTTTTTCTTTTTCTTTTTCCTTTTCCTTTTCCTTTTCCTTTTCTTTTTCTTTTTCTTTTTCTTTTTCCTTTTCCTTTTCCTTTTCCTTTTCTTTTTCTTTTTCTTTTTCTTTTTCTTTTTCTTTTTCTTTTTCTTTTTCTTTTTCTTTTTCTTTTTCTTTTTCTTTTTCTTTTTTTCTTTTTCTTACCTCCTTCCTTTTTTTCCCCTCTCACTCTTTCTCTCTGCCAATTAGAAAGCATTTTGCATCTTGAATGGGCTTATTCACCCATCGTTCAGTTAAATAACCACTATCTAGATATATCTTGCTTAAGCACAACAACTGGCCTGGTACCAGATGAGCTTGATATTTATTTAACAAACAGTGCTGTCTTCATAGATCTAAATTAGAGCCTTATTTGAAATACTTAAAGTTTACCCATTACTGTTTGCCCTCAGTGAAAATCCAAGTTCTGGTTACGTCCCTGCTCACTAGGATTAGAACTGTCACAATATTTATTTAACAGGAGGAGGCATGCTAAGCCATGCTGCAAACATTGCTGTGCCAATATGAAGAGGAACTTACTGCTTTTTACAGTGTTTCTTTCTCTGCGTGTGCTCTCTCTCCATCCCTCCCTCTTTCCTCTCCTTCCTGCTGTCCCCAGGTTCTCCTGCCCCACTGACCCCTCCACATGCCCTCTCCCACAGATGGAATTTCTATTGCCCACAGAATGATTCTGGCGGAAAAAATGTGTTTGAAAAAGGTCTGTGAAAATTGGGATTGATGCTGCTGGAGGGAAGGGGGACAATGCATGGCCTGTCCCCTGCTCTCCTGGTGTCCCCCGTGCCCCAAACGACACTGATCAAGGCAATGGACACACGGGAGGGCACAGAGTCCTGGCCTCTGGGTTCCTCATCCTCCCTGGTGACACTCGTGCTGCACCACAAACTGCCTCCAGCTGGGAGACACGTGTCCCTTAGTCATTAGTTCAGATTATTTCCCACAGCAGCAAGGCCAGGTGCACTTTGGGTCTTTTCCCATCTCATTGTGAAAATGTAAACTATGAGGGGGGAGGGATATTGTTCTTCTGTTTCACTGAGTGATGCAAATTCCCATTCCCCACAGAGCATGGATGAACAAATACCCTCGGTACAAGTGCTGGGATTGCTTGGTAATTTCTTCCTCTTCTTGAGATACAAAACACAGATCCCTCCCTCCAGTCTGCAAAGCCTGTGGAATTTCTAGAGCTTGGCAAAGAGAGGGATGGTTTCCTATCTCCAGCCCTCTAGAAAGACAGCAACACAAGGGAAGAAACAGCAGCAGTGAAAAGGTAGGAGGAAGACTGTGCTAAGCAGTGTACATGTATTTTATGCTGATAATTGTGAAAGAACAAAGTTGCTATCTTGGGAAGTTAATATTTTCAGCCTCATTTCCTCAGCAATAATTCTGTCTGTCAGCTCCCCATTAACAACTTTTGAACCAGTTGGCCAATTCCAGTCAGATTTGACAGAGAGATGGAATTCTGGGTGGTACCAAGTTCCTGCTGGATCTACAGTGCTGGTGCCATGGTGAGCACAGAGGGCACAGACCCCACTGAAGGGAGCACTCCTCATTCTGTGCAGGGCAGCGTCACCCTGTGAGATGTCAGCACCTGGGACTTCCCACGGATGGACAAACCTTTTGTGAACCCCAGGGGAAATCCGGGTCTCCAGAAAGCGGAGCGGGTAGGGCAGGGGATTGGGAGGGAGAGGGTTTTCCAGGTGTCCTTTGGGACAGATACATTGCTGTGCAAAATGAAGGAAAGCTCCAGGGAACACCCTAGGCTCCTGAGGAAGGGCTGAAAGGCAGGGGAATGTATGGTAAAATCTACAGTACAGCATCACAAGCAGGAATGAAGGAAACATTGCCATTCAGTCTACTAAAAGTGTAATGAGGAAAGCAAACCCAGCTGCTTTCAGCTAACCCATCCCAGTCTCTGGGTGAGGAACACTCCTTTCAAGGACTGAATTCCAGAGCCAAGAGACTTGTAACAGTCAATTATCGTTCCAACTGCGGATGGGAAAACCTGATAAAATGAGTCCTGTGTGGACAGAGGATTGAAATAGAGCTTGGGCAGGGATTGTAGCCAGAGATTAGTGGCCATAAATACATCAAAAGCAAAGGACTTTGAGACACATGCATAGCACCACCATTTATAAACTGCCATGTGTCCCAATTCATACCTCACCATTCATGGGCATGCTGGGAAGGCTGCACAACTCAGGCCCAGACTTTTCACAAAGAAAGACCCTTTTCCTTTAATGTTACTGCAGCTTTCAGAAACTGCAGTGTTTTTTTGTTTTTGGGGTTTTTTTCCCAAGGCCAACCAAAAAAAGAAAAAAAAAAAAAAAGCAGCTGTGCCTATTAAGATGTTTCTCATCTGGTGTGCTAAGTCTGTGCTAGAGTTAACTCTGCATCTGCATCTTCATCAACAATGCGACATCGCTTACACCAATTTGATTTTACCTTGTCTGGGAGATGAAAGCAATTTATAAGTTTCAAAGAGCACTCTCTGGCTGGGATCCAAACACAGGAGTGTAGTGCTGAAAAGAGAATTGCTGGAGACTTTTATGTCTGGCATATGGTGTGCTAGTTTCCTTTCTAATCTGGGTAATGAAGGTCAGTATGAAGTGCTGAGTTGGTTGTGTTGGCCAAGGCGTTTGACGACCTGCTCACACAGGTGGGGATTTCAAACCCTGACCAACGCGAGCTAGCAAAGGGAAATCTAATCACTCACCTCACTGAAAACTTGGAAATGTGTATTTTCCTCCTCATTTCTGAATACATTTTTCTGGAGAAGACAAAAGTCATGACTGGGCTGCAGCAATGGAAGATTTCCACAGGCTATGCCACATGGGGCTATTCGGTAGTGCACCTGGTGGATCCCACTAGCATCTGTGACTAATTGAGAAGATAAATCCATTTTGCTGGAGTGGTTTAAATTTCCAAAAGTCCTTCAGCCTATTCCAGCTGAGCTGATTAGAGTCCAGCTCACTGGGAGTCATTACTGTCAATCCCACCAGCTGGCCTGAATTTTGCAAGGAGAAAAAAGCAAGAAAAATGCATTAAAAATGAATAAATCTATATTTCATGACTTATGCAAACTGATTTTCCCCAAAGGGGGTCCTATTCCTAACATCGTCACATCTTTGTGATGTTCCTGCATGGCTCGGCTTGCTTGTGGATCTCCTTCAAAAAGAGAAGAAATATTTCAAGGGTTAAGTGTCAGCATCAATGAAATTAGGAGCGTTTTGGATATAGATGAGATAAGGGCACACACAGCCTCTGGATACAGACACATATAGAGGTAATGAATTCAATATCTAATGCAAGATCTAAATTCTTGTATTCAGCCAAGTTATATTTATCACAGACTCGGCTTCTTAGAGTACAGTCATAGCTGGAGCACAATTAGAAGTACAGCTCCTTTCAGTTACCTCAGACTACTTAACAGTTGTATTTGCCATAGATTTTGCTCATCTGCCAGTTCCAGGATTTTTCAGCATCTCTGTCACTTGTTTCACAAATGGCAGAAAAGAGTCACCACCTTTGGAGATGATCATGCTGGCCTGGGAGCCTGTGTTTGGATAATCCCCCACATCTTCCCTCCACCTCAGATATTTCTTGCTAGTCCATCTGAGGGACCTGTCACGCGTCCCACTGCAGACAGATGAGCCTCCATCAAGCCATAGAAAGGGTCAGGGTTTTTTGTCACTCAATTTTCCTTTTTTCTTGTTCCCTTTTCCCTCTAGTAGTTTATTCAAGCCCAGAGAAAGAGCTTCGTCCCTAGCTCATGTAGAGCTCTGATGTATGCAAATCCTCCTTGTGCTCCCATGGCCCTTTTTTTTCCTCCTTCTTTCCTTTTAATTCTAGATTTGAAAATAAAATGCGAGCTGGCTGCACAGAGATCTCTCATGTGTGCAACTTCCAATTGTGGCAAATTGGAACTGTCGATGCAAGCAGCTCAGATTTTTTTATATATTTAAGGGGAAGGAGGGAGGGGAGGGAAAGGGAGGGGGAGATGCTTGTGGTGGAAAGGAAAAAGAAAAATAACAGATCCAAGCAAAAAGGGATTTGAATCTCAAATACTACTCCCTGGCCCATATTACCCAAATCCCTCCAGCCTTGTCCATGGCTGCCTCTTGCCTAGTTAAAAACAACAGGCAAAAGATCAAAAACAATTTTTTTCCCCCACAACACGAAGAGTTGTTGAGTTTTGCAGATGCCATTAGGCAACCGAAGTCTAACACCGAGACTGATGCAATTAATACTTGGTGCTTCAAAACATTAACATAGCTATTTATATAAATTAGTAACCTTAAGCCCAGGCGGTAGCATTATTACAGCATTACTAATTAAATCACAATAAGCTTAGTTTGCAGTACTATTAATTATGAAGCTGACATAGTGATATTGGAGATCTGATTGGCCTGTTGTCAGTCATTACCCGATCAGTAATGAACCAGACAGGCAATGAAAATCAAAGCTGACGCTCCAGCAGCGCTGTTCCCAGCTCCTGGGAAGAAGGGCCACCATTCCAGCAGAGGAAGCATCAGCATCCTCCCTCAGAGCTGGCAGGCAGCACGAACGGAGCCTGGGGCCGTGGGGAGGCATGTGGGGGAGGTTCCCTCCTGCCTCCTCTCCAGTCCTCAGACCCAGGAGGAAAATCTACTATTTCCTGTGGCTAACGAAGAGGTCATGGGCCTCTTTTGTGAGAGCAAGTGAATCAGGATTTGTTACCTCTCGTGGAGCCTCTGATTGAGTGGATTAGAGAATGCTCTTCAGGGGTTTTTATGGCTAGATAGAGTTAGTGTAGGGAAGGTCATTGATGTGACCAGTCTGTTGTGGACACCTCCATGATCATTTATAAAGGGCTTTTCATGAAGAGCTGGCCAAATGTCTTTTTTTTGCTGGAAAGGGCAGCAGGACAAATCCACCATCTCAGGAAAGTGTCCTGTCACAGGCAAATGGTGCTGTGCCTGTGGGCGGGGGGAAAGGAGGGGGTGTCAACAGAAACCCAGGGGTGCAGATGGGGAGCAGAGGCTGTAGGGCTTTACACAGGTTGTGTTCCACATCAAACACAGCACAGTCTGACAGTGCTGGGGCTGGGGAGAGGCAGAGGTTGGGGATAGCAGGCTCAAGAGAAGGAATCCAAGGACAGCAACCTACCAACCTCATAGGCTGGAACTACCTTGTCCAACCTAATTAATTCTGTGATTCTGTGAACACAAGTTAGTCCGGAGCAGCCCATCTTAAACATGACAGTAAGAGACAGAACAAGCACATCTGTACAGCAGTCTTGGCCTCTGCTTTAGGTAGGAGATGGTGAGAACAAGAGGTTTGGCCTGAGGAACCCTAAAAAGTGCTTCCTTCAGAGTTTGGTGCATTTTTCCAGCGAGACACCTAGCCGTGGTACTCTCTCCCGTGTTACAGCAGTGATCCTGCACAGCCAGAGATTCTTGGAGCAAAGAACCCATAAAACAGCAAGAATACACTCGGTGACAGCCTGTGTGTGTTTCATTAAAGTAAGAGCAACTGATTGACAGGTGTCAGTTTAGTCTGCACCTGCCTCTCCTTTCCTGATGGGCCTAAAGTGATGAGCATGCCATAGGAATGGAAGTAAGCCAGCTGTCTTCCACTCCTGTTATCCACAGCAGCGATTCAAAGCAATAAAACACTCAGGTTGGGAGCAGGAGGGCAGATCCTGGCTCAGACTCTCCCTGGCTCAGACTTATCTCAATTTCTGCCCACAAAAGGGAACCTCTTCTGAAAGAGAAGGCAAAACAGTTATGTGAGCAGGGGGGAAATTATCGTGGAAAGATCTGGCAGCATGGAAAGATCTGCTCATCTGGTGGAATTGAAAAGAGAGGAAATGCCTTGCTCAGTTTTTGCACCAGTTAAAGGATTTGCAAGGTCCAGAGCCACCGGGGATCACCTCTGGCCGTGGAAGAGATGGCAGATATCAGCCCTCACTGCCAGCTGACAGATTTCTCATCCATCTCCAGCCCAAGGGTGGCTTTTTGCTTCCTCTGGAGATGGGCAGAGGGATTCTGCAGGTTGTATTTCTACCCCACACTGCTTAACGTGTGATGGCCAGTGTCAGAACATTCTCTGTGCTCACCAGCCAGATCTTGCTGGCACCTCCTCTCAGCATCAGTCTTAAAACACTGACCTGCAGCAAAAAGAAAGAAAGAAAACCTTGGTCTATCCAAAGTAAAACACAAAGAAAACGCAATTCCTAAATTAAACAGCACAAGCCTCCCAGGAAAGAACTCAAGATGTAAGTCCCTCCACTTTTTAAGATCACAGAGCTGGCAGGGATTCTTTTAGTGCTGCAGCATGTAGGGCCACAGCTGCATGTTGGGGAGAGCACGGCATAGTCTGCCATAAATTACATGCTTTATCAGGAGAGCCCTGGATTCTTCACCAGCTGAGGTTGTGACCCTTCTTATGCCATGATGACAGAGCTCCTGGAGCCACAACCCCAAATCCATGGGTGTTTTGCAAGGATTAGGCTCTGCACACAAGCTGCAAAGGAAGGGATGGATGCACTCCTTCCCTAGGTACTGACTTGTCGAGGCTTCTGTTCCTGCTGTTGCATAGGTCAGCAGATGGCACTGCTACATTTAGACTTACAGGGTTTTTTTTTTCGTCTTAACGTGCAAATGTGTCTTTTTCTAGGAGAAATGCTGCATTGCTGTACTGCCTTCTCGGTGCTGTTTGACTGCTCAAAGTTCAGTGCTCCCCGGCTCACAGCTCCCCGACCACAAGCTGCTGTTGGAAACTGGGTGATGGTGGGACAGGTTGGAACTGGGGGCTCTCTGCAGGTTGGATTTGTACAAATCCGTCCCAGGGCCAGTAGAAAGACTATAATGCTTAGATTATACTCAGTTTGTACAGTGCAGGTTGGTTTTTCAGAATTACCACTAAATAAAGGTGTGCTGTGACAGTGGCAGCATCTTCAGCTGGTTTCAGGGTGCTGAGGTGATGCCTAGGAATGGCTGTGCTGGCCCAATTCCCCCCAGACCTACACCTGGTCCCTAGCAGTGGCAGTAAGGAGGTGCTTAAGGAGCAATAAGCACAGGTGACATGTCACCTTAAGAGTGCCCCAGCCATTTTCACCCCGGGGTTATCCTGACTGGATGCAATATCTCTGCTGTGCCCATCTTCTCCTGAAGCCCACCTTGCTGAGAGCATCCACAACATCCCTTAATGAGGAGTTTCACTGTCAAGCAACCTGTTGTATGAAGAGTACACCTTATTTTTCTTGCTTTAAACCTGCCTTCTGTTAGCTCCATTTGATGGTCGAGAGGATATTTAGCGTTCGAGGGAGTGACTGATCCCTCTCCCTCTTTTCATGCCACTGACAGGTTTGTAGCTCCTTGTCACTCCCCAGAAGAAGCCAGAACACATGGAGGAGAGAGGGGTGAGAAGCAAAGACAAGCCCAGACAACAAGATAGCAGCACCAGGCAGGGACCACGAGATGGTCTCAGCTCTCCACAGCCACACCTTTAAGCAGGTTCTGTCCTACCCAACAACGATGGGGTGGGCAGGGAGGCAGAGCAGGCAGGGGATGGGCCTGGGCAAGATGGGGCTCCTCATCGTAATCCATAAGGGAGGATAAGAAGCCACTTTGCTGGAAGGGTTGCCAGGCTAGCCTACAGCATGGCTCAGAGCCAGAGCTGCTCGGAACATGAGGAGATGCCTGCAGACATTGGCAAGCATTCTGAGGGGGGAAAGACTGAGAGCAAAGAAGAACAGGAATACCAGGGGAGGGACTTAAGCACATTTAGGCTTAATTTGGATGGGAAGACCCTGGAGGAATACCTGCTCTGGCAATCCCCAGACTGAGGCTGGAATCCAGAAGCAGCAGCTGCTTATCTAAGGCTGAGCTGGGAGCTGTCGGAGTCCAAGGAAGTTGGTAAGTAGCTATCAGTGAGCACCGAGAGCCCTTGAGAGGCAGAAACACTGCAAAGCAGCAAAAGCAGTGCATTTGGAACGAAGCCTCAGTCTCTCAATAAAATTTGTGTTCTTTCCACTCTATGGTCAAGGAGCTGCTGTGCCCCAGAGAGCAGGGAAAGCCAGCTGCTCTCCAAGAGCTGGTGCAGGTGGCTGGGGGAGTCAGGTGGCTGCAGACACAACACACAGGGCTTTTCAGAGAGCCTATTGCAGTGTTCTGATGTGATATGTGGGGTCACAGTCTAACTGTAGGCTAAAGCAAAATTCTGATAGAGCCCATCTCCCCCACGCTGCAGAGTCCCAAGGGATAAGGCTGCTAACTGATCCTTTGTGTCCCAAGGGGAATTGCTCTGGAAGAAGCTATTCCAGAGCCTTTGCTGTGCACTTCTGGCAAGGTGAGTGAAACCTGAGTGTTGCCCTGGATGGCTGCTCAAGGGCCAGGGGAGCAGCACCCCAGGGAGATGCTGCCGTGCTCAGAAATATAGAAAGTGGAAGCAAGGATTTGAAAGAGGAGAGAGAGGCCTTGTGGAGAGCATGAGAAAATACATCTCCAGACACCAGAGGAGTGAATAGGAAAGATGGTTTGGTCCAAGGCTGGGCAAAGGTAGCCTGCAGGGTGTGTGAGACAAGACAAGACTGCATTTATGCAGCCCTACTGTGTCACTGCATGTGGCCAGGGAGACCCAGCAGCTCCACAGAACAAATAGCCAGCACTGCCTTGAATCTTCTGTAGCTCTTAAAAACATCAAACACCATGACAGGCACAAAGTGCCAACAGCAAAGGGACACCCTTCAGCCCCTTGGATGGGGACAAAGTACTCTGCCTAGCCAAGAACATCCGAAGCTCCCTCAATTTCTTTGAAGGTCCTTTCTCACCCTCTTGCACCCCTTTCCTTCTTTAATTTGCAGATTATAGGAGCAGGAAGGCGTACAGGAGCCAAAAGATTCTGTCAGGCTGCGTTGAAAGCAGCAGCAGCCGCTGTAGCAGCAGGCAGAACCCAATCAGAAATGACCTCACCAAGCTGCTCATCTTCTTTGTGCATTTTCATTGCTGGCAAAAGCCCTGCCAAGCCAGGGAGTTCAATGGAGAACAGGCCAGGCAAGAGCATCCAGCCCACGGGAGGAACCCACTGTCACTGCAGCTGCTCATTAGAACTGGGAGAGGAGGCTGAGCACAGGAGTCAGGACTGTTTTTAAGCACCCTGGGCAGATCTTAGAAAACACAAGGTGGGCATAAAAACATGCACTGTGCTTTCATAGATGATTACAGCCTGAATCAGGCTGGTGAAGGAAGGCAGGCAGGGGCTGTGATATTAAATGAAAGGCTGCACAGAGAAGCATTGCTGAGCAGAAATAGTTTTAGGGTACCTGGAAGGCATCACTGCTTTTAATCCTTGCAAGGGATTTTTACAAGAAACAAGATGTTGCTTTGCTTTGTATTGTTTTCCCTTGAGATGGGATTCAGATGCAATGCTGGAATACAGATTTCACCCAGCCTGGCATTTTGGGCAATCTCTTCTGGAAACTGTGCAGGTGTTGGGGACTGCATCCTGATTTGTACCTCATTGATCAGATATGAACTCAGAGTGGGTTTGGAAGGAGGTTTGGTTTCATGCCAACCCCTGCACACAGGGAAGTATGGAGGGCGGCAAATACAATAAAAAAGAAACCCCACAAAGACACCAGCTTAATACAGCCACAGATTTAAGCTCATCTTGGACTCTGAGAGATTGAAAATAGTGTGTGAAGAAACTCTGGTCTGGCTTTGACAGAAGATGGAAATGGTGAAGGAAATGTCAAAAGCAAATTGGAACTGGAAGCCAGTTCTCCAGAAAGCAGGCAAATAGAGAATCTGGAGGACTGAATATTTGAGTCTTATCACAGCAGGCAGTGACTGTGCTCATGCCATGGGGATGGACACTGAGCTCTGTGTCCTCCCAGTCCTGACCTCCCACTCATCCAGAGCAGGGCACCGTTTAGGGCACACGGTGCTGATTTCCTCCTTGTCCATATGCCTTTACAAACTGAGCTTCCTGGGGGGATTCCTGAGTCCCACAGTTTAAATAATTCCAATGTGAGAACACCAATCCTCAGCAAAGACCTGTGCCCAGACAAGCTGTGATGCCCTAGAGCGCAGCGTGTGATCAAAAGATTACGGAAAGAGTATTGGATATGAGACAGCCCCTGGCAAGGCAGCATCCAGCTTTTGACAAAACCATGGATAAGCTGATGTTGACTGAAGTTTCCCAAACCTCCATCTAAACTTCAAGCTTCAACTCAAAATGCTGATTCCAAGGCATCTGGTTATGGCATAAATTCCTCCTCACTGCCCTGTCTCCATGCAGCTGTTCTGCATTTTCTGCTCCTTTCCATCTCCCAGCTGGGCTTGCAACAGCAATAATGTCCTGTTAATATGAGGTCTTCTTGTCCAGAAGGATTACCACTTGTCGAAGTGAGGAATCTGGACAGCATAAATGGGTCAAAGCTCGGGAAAATTATGACACTGCCCTAGAAGTAAAGCCTGGGTGTGGGGAATGAGAACAGAGCAGGAGGAACAACAGATTAGGAAGTGAGTGGATAAAAAAGGAGGGGCTTCACTGGGTGATGGGGAAAGATGACACGCATTTCTGGTCAGTAGAAAA
Organism: Acanthiza pusilla; assembly: GCA_036630365.1. Classification (NCBI taxonomy): domain Eukaryota; kingdom Metazoa; phylum Chordata; class Aves; order Passeriformes; family Acanthizidae; genus Acanthiza; species Acanthiza pusilla. The sequence goes on from JAXCHO010000001.1 coordinate 10,724,237, forward strand.
AGCAGGTTAGTGAAAAAGGAGGGAAGGGAAACCAGCAGCAGGGTCAGGAATCTTCTTCCACCAAATAGTAAAATTCCTGTAAATATGGCATTAACTGGCATATGATGTAAAATTCCTTTAAGAATTGGCATATAACTGTCATTTCAGCCACTGGACGCTTTTATCACTCTCTTAGTTCCCTCTGGTAGCCCACTGCCCCTTTAGCCACCCAACTGTGCCACCCCAGCAGCTCTGTGCCACCCGCCCCAACCTCCAGCTGCCTTCCAGCAAACCAATCCCTGCGGTGGCCCAGAGGCAAGAGGCAGAAAAGGAAGAGCGCGGGAAGAGGGATTATTTTGGCCTTTTTTCAAAGCAGGACAAGTGCTTAGTGTTAATATGCAGAATGCCTGTATATCTCAATTATACACCTCCCACAGGGGCCTATTACAGCTACCCTGGGCAGCCAACATGTGTCAGCAGAGCAAACATCGAAGGCTATCCCAATGTACTCCAAAAATAAAAGCAGAGAAAGCAGGACATGAGCCTGTCGACAGCTGCTTCTTTTCTCCCCTGCCCCTTCCCCATGTGGTTTTCAGGTCTAGCTGCCAGGCCTATGCCTTAGCATTTTAACATGTGCGTGAAATTGCAATCCCCCCAGTCTCTCCCTGCATGGTGGAGATTGGGAAATTAGCATTGCCCCATCACAGCTTGTACAAGTTCGTGTGACAATTCAATGTTGTTTTTTTAAATGGTTGATTGGAGATTGGAAGATGGAGGAGAAAAGAGAGATTGGAAGGGGAGAAAAACGTTTTTCCAGTACAAGAATGATTTTTGGTGTACTGATTCCACCCTGAGACATATATTATTCCCATAGCCTGGGTACCTGAAAGGCAGAAAAAAATTAAATACATCCTTAAAAACATATAAATTTTGCCCTCAACAGAGATTTGTGCCCTGGAAGAGGCAAAAAATCCATGCAATCTAAACACTTCTGTACTTTTGTTATTAAGTTCCACTTAAAGGTGCCCAGAAACATCCATGGTGGAGAACAACACAAATACAAATATGGATCAATTTGGCAAAGTGGGTCCTGGAACTGATGACCCACTTCACTCTCAGTAACTCTTTTTAATTCCTACATCTTTCCCTGTCTATTGCTTCCTCACCCCACAGATATTTGCATGGCACCACCAGAATATTCACTGAGTTCCTGGTAGAGTTTCACACGTATGCAAAAACTGAAGAGAAATATCTTGAGCGAACAAAACACTCATTGGGAAAAGGGAAAAGCCCATTCTGGTAAATCCTTGACTGTCAATTTACTGGGAGCTGCCCAGTGGAGCTCACAGCTTCTGCTGGGTTTTTGGCCAGCACTGTCTTGCCCAGCACTGCCAAGTTTGGAGCCCTGCGGAAACCTGAACACAGAGCCAGAGCTGACACCCTTCCAGGGGCAAGAGGGTTAATGCGACAGGGATGCTGTGGCACAGGAGCTGGGCAATTGTGTGGCTCTTCTGTTTTCAACTTGATTTCCTGTGATTGAGCAAGGGAGAAGAAACATTCAGAATTGCTACAAATAAGTGCAAAACATTTTGAAATGCCTGGAGAAAACCCTGGTTACAGAGCAGCCTGTTGACTTTATGTGGCCCAGAAATAGCTCCTGTCTTCACAGATGTTTTCCTGACATATTATCCTCCATATATTACTGCTCCTTCCCTGAACTATCTTGCTCATCCTTTCACTGTTTGCTGTCATATCTTTCTATTATCTGAGAACATTGTATTGTTATCATTAGACTGATGCTTATCCACTCTTTGCCTTCCTTTTTATCTTACCTAGCCTGACTGCATTTCCGACCATGCAGGAAAGTGTTTGTTGGTCTGAAGAAATTCTTTCTGGCTATTATATTTTGCACTTTTACGTTTCTGCTTGTGTTGGATAGAAAGTGTCTTTTTTTGTCACTTGCCACATATGGAGCTCAGGCAGCAAAAAGAAGTGACCTTCATTTTAGGGTAAAGCCCAAGGGTCAGATTTAGGCTGTTCAGTGGCTGGCACTTCTGAGATGGTTTCATATCTCCCTCCTCTTGTAATTCCTAAATCAAAGCATTGAACTCTTTTGGAAATCCAATTTATTCAAAGCATCTGACAGAGAGGCAGAAAAAAGAGTTCTTAGTGTGGCAGTCTCTGTAAGAAGAAGAAACCAGGTGATTTTCTGTTGCCATATTGCCTCAGTGGGGTTCCCTTCACCTCACCTGGAACAGGGAAGCAGCAGGATACTGCCAGACTTGGCACTGAATGCTCACTGAACACCACAAAAGAAGCTGTGTTGTCCCATCTGTGGGCATCCACAGCTCCTGGAGGGATGTGAAGGTGTCCCCAGAATTGTGTGGCCATGAGATGCCACCTCCTGTTGCCCAGCTTGGCTGCCACCAGATGGGTTCATCACCAACACCTCTGTCTAAACTCTAACAAGTCCCTGTGTGATGGACACAAACACCACTGTGTCTTCAGCCTTCTGTCAGCCATTGGCAACTCAGCTTCAGAAAACAGTTTCGAGCCTGAAGATGTTACAATAGTCTTTCATGAGGCTGCTGACAGTGCTTACATTACCCCAAACCTCATTATTTCCTCCATCAATTTCCCCTTTCTTGTATAAATTAGAGTGAATTGCAGTATTCATTTGGAATAATGTATAGCCACAAATGGATTCACATCAGTCAGAAAGGATACGTATATTCATGAACATTTGAGTGTTTATTTCAAGAATATTAGTGGGGATAAATGAGCTTCAGAGGTACTGTTGCTGTTAAGTAGCTGGGAGTATTCCTCCTTCACGATTTTTTCAACTGCTCCTATTTATTATTCACACAATGGATTAGCTGAGCACTTGCACATGCTTCCAGACAATTTTTGAATAAAGGGGTTCCTTTCCTTTTAATATGTTCCTCCCATCCATCCCAGCAGTAGAAACAAGACTGCACAACATGGATGGCTACTTGTCTGAGAAGTAAATCAGAAATAGGTCTTACTCATTGCAAGGAAGAGCCATTCATAGATGATGGAGCAGCATTTGAATTTGGCTGCGCTGACTATAGTTGAACAGTTGTGAAACTGCAAGTAATCAACGCTTTAATAAAACTCATAATCTGCTTGCAGATAGTCTGGCAAGGAGAAAACTGCTAAAGGAGCTAAATCATTTGCAGAATCATTTTCAGTGGATAATTTGACCAACTCCAACATGATGGTATTCATGTGCAAAAGCTCTGAAAATCTTTTCGGAATGGCCTGCAGAAAATGACTACAGATTTCTTATTGCTATGGATCAGAGCTGCTTTTGACGTTCATAAAGTAGAGACAGTGTCTGTAGAAGACACCTGTCCAAAGACAGAATCTGTTTGTGAAAACCACTGAGCTTTTTCAGTTCCATGAAAGCTCCTGGCTTTGCAGTGCTGCAGCAATGCTTTTCACGTGGTCTTCAAGTTTCAAGCATGCACTTAAAGTTTCGATATGTCATGTGAGTATATCAATTTATTGCTGTTGTGAGTTAGATTCTGCCTGAAATCTGTAGTTAAACAAGGCTACACACAGCAGAGACTCTTATTCAAAATACTTAGCTAATGGTTTACAGGGTGACTCAATAATTTAAGAGGATTAGTAGCTGGAAATGAAGCCTTGCAGCTATGCACCGCTTATTTAGTTCCACTCCAAATTCACAATTATCTGATGGTTGTTTGGTGGCCGAGGTGAACTGAATTGCCACCTCCAGACTCTTTTGTAGGAGACTGCTGTGTACTTATCACAGGCATCTCATCACCATCACAAATGGCCTGGCAGTGTAGCTGCTGAAAAAATCCTGCGGGGACTGACAGCTCAAGCACCGATCTCTCTGCTAAGGCTCCACAGGCAAAAGGCATGTGGGAGACAATTCTGTGGTGGGGTCCCAATGTGAGGACCCTAATAGGGCCCCACAGGCCACCTTAACCACCCTTTTTTAATGGATGGCAATTACTGTCCATTTGCAAACGATTTAAGGAGCTGAATGGGAAAAGATCTTTATCCCATTTCGATTGCTGGGGCAATTGAATCTCCCACTGTGGTATTTCCAACCTCCCTTGCAGCCTCTGTTCTGTGCATCAGAATTATTAGAATGCCTCATTTCAGTGAGTAAATTTTATTAACATGCATTGCTATCACCTTGACCTTTAGCACTCCTTGCCTTGATTGGCTCACCATCCCGGAGCTGCTTCCAGGTGGGATGGCAGGGATGGATGGAAAGAGCAGGCAGCTCATCACAGCATCGCCTCCGAGGAAGATCAGCAGGTGCTGCATCAGGAGAGAAACATTTACTGTCCCAGAGGTTATTTCCATTTGGAGCTGCCACCTAAACAGGGAGCTGGGAGAAAGTGATGGATCCTTGTGATGGATGTAGGGAGGACCAGGAAGAATGGAAGGAAGACTGATCTACTGTTTTTGCCTTAGGGAAATAAAAGTCTGCATTTTGGACAAACAGCCAAGCTGGGGTTGAATGAATAGGCAAAACATGACGAGGGGTGTTGCCCTGTTTCTGGCAGAGCAGAAGGTCATTCTCTCTTCTCAGGGAGGAGGGCAGAAAACTTGGAAAATGTTGTTTAAGCAATTGGAAATGGATCCTCAAGGGCTTTGGTAGAGAGTGTCCAGACCTGGCCTAAGCAGGGGACAGCTTTGGGCAGTAACAGTCGTGATGTCATCTGGAAAGATGATCTGGGACAGCAAAGACGTGCAGACAGGGTTAGGGAGTAAACGGAGGGCAGCAGCAACGACTTGACAACATTTGGCACATCAGATGAGCCCAAAGTAGCATCCTAGGAGCTGTGTAATACCCCCACTGGGATTCTCTATTTTTATTTCTTCTGCTGAAGAGGCACTGAATCTTTTGATTTTCCTTTCCCCTGAAGAAGAAGAAAAATAAATCGAAATGGCTTCTTTTGAGGCATTTACACCCACTGACTTTAACGTAGTTGTATTAAAAAGACAAGGAAAAGAAAATTCAATAAAGTAAAAATAAAAATCCATTAAAATTCCTTTGGCTTTTACACGTGGAGCTTATTTGCAGAAGGTGAGCAGTTAGAGCCAAAGACTCTAATCCTATGGCATGTACAGCTCTATTACAAGAGGACACTGGTCCAGCTCCACCATCAGCTTGGTAAATAACACCTGGATTTGGGGCAGAGACTCTCTTTTCTGGGAGGTGACAGCCCTCTGCCCATGCTGGCCTCACAGGGCAGCCTCCTCTGAGTGCTACCTGGAGAAACAGATCCTCATTATTTTTTGGATGCTGACTCTCCTCAAAACTCAGCTACTCTACAATATCTCCCCCAGGATCTGAGCTGCTCGCTCTGGAGAGGTGGAAACTGCCTGGGCCCCAGCTCAGGCAATCAGGGATGCTTCAGCCCTGCTCCCTCCCTACCTCCATCCTATGAATGCCTGCAGACACAGAACTGAACAAGGAGGGGGTTTTTGGTAAAAAAGATTAAATTTGGCAAAAAAGATGTCAAAGAATAAGAGCTGATGTGACTGCAAGCTGCTGGGTTTAGTTTAGTTCCAGCAATGTGCCCCATGCACAGCTCCATTGGGGCTCACACCAGGTGGGTACCAGTGAAACTGTGATGCCTTCTCCCCCTCTCCCAGCTGATGCCAGGTGACATCAGTTGTCCAGATCCCAGACCTCCCTATGTGCACATTCAGGAGTGTGGATCATCCTGGCACAGCAGGAACATCCTGATTTGAAACTGGCATGGTTTTGGACACTGGGGTGATGCCATTGCTTCCTGCTCATCACCAGAATTCTGCCCATCTGACCTTCAGCCAGGTTTTCCAAAGGATCTTTTTCTGCCACGCGGCTTGGGCTTTGGGGGCCACCTGAAAAACAAAGCTCCCAACCTGGCTGCAAATTGGACCTGGCGCTACCTTCCCATCTCTTCACCAGCTCAGGATGCCTCAGGGTCTTCTTCGCCTGCCTCCCTTTCTCATTCACTGCTCCCCAGAGGACAATAAGCACTTTAGGAGCCGCTTTAGGGATTCTCCACAAGGATAAAACAAGGAAACCCAGAAACAACAACCTAATCAGCAAACAGCTGAGCCAGGGATAAATTCACATGGAAAGTCTGTGTTTGTTTATTACTAATGGGTAACAGAGATGATAACCTTTTAATCCAAAACCATAATGAAATATGCATATTTGTTAATGTGCAACTATAAAATGCAAATCTTGCAAACACAATGGAGAAGGGCAAAGAAAGTACTCAGCACCAATACTAATTTATTCCTTTGGCTTCAGACATTTATTCAAATTGAGTTGTGTATGTAATATAAAGTCAAATGAATATGTAATTGTAATGTATATGTATAAACATTTTCATCTCAAATATGCAAACTGTTTATCATAAATAGGAAGTAATACATATTTTGCCGAATAAAAGGTTACCTATTAAAATATTTTTGCACTCTTCCCACCCCAAGCTTTTGTGGTCTCTGTAAAAGCTCTATTAACATAGAGACAATTTCTGATTTTCCCTTTTGAGTCACACTCCCCGAATTCAAAAGATTTAAAGTATTAACAAAGTAGAATCAGAAAGACTTTTACACACAGATTTTCTCTCTCACTCTCCTCTTTTCCAAGCTACACAGAAATTGCTCTCCTAAATATCAATTTAAAACATTGGCTAAAAAGCTGAGCAATTTTCCCCTTCTATTTCTAGCCCCCAAAGAAACAGCTTTCCCCTGTTGCTGTCGGAGTAACTCCATATTCATCTACATATTCATGCAGTAGCAACTGAGCTTTATTGCTAGTCCTGGTCACCATTGCTTTTCCAAACCATCTCTCTGGCAGCTCGGCAGCCTGAGAGCTAGAACCAGCTTCACACACTATATGTGAGATCTGAAACAACTTGTGAATAGCATGATTTGTGAAGAAACCAGGAAAACAAATATTTGAGACAAATTGTCTTTTCCTAAACTCACCTGATATCAAATCTCTTCCTGCAAAGGAAAAGGTCAGGTAGCTTTCATTCTTTTTTTCTTCGTGGGGCAACCATGCTAGTAATTCATGAGCTATTGTGCCATGAGGAGTTTTCTGTCTGAAATTTAGCATAGATTAATTGTCTGAAATTTGAATGCACTGACAGGAAGTCAACAGCAATATTTCCATTGGCTTCGTTGGCAGTGGAGCAGTGGAGTCACGGCAGAGCACAAAGGATTTTGTAATCAACTTCCACCCATTGCTTCTTTCCTCTCTCCTGACTCTGCTATTCACTTTCCCACTGCTGCCATAACTCTAGCTGCTTTTATTCAGTCCTGCCTGGTGCATTCAGCATTTTCTTCTCTTGTCTTCCAACCAAAACATTTCCCACCTCTTTGTGTTTTCTGACTCTCCCGAGGACCAGAGCCATGTAGCGATAACCAGAAGAGAGGAGGAAATCCCATCACTATTTATAGCCTCAAATTCTATGAATTCAGGAGTTCTGGAAAAGCACAAAAAGTGCTGGTGGGTAACTAAAGCTGAGTAATTTTCCATTCTCTTTTACACATACTCCTGGAAATGGAAGGAAAGATAATTTTGGTGCAGGGCTATAGCATAGTCCCATGAAATCGGTACAGGGAGTGCACAGATTTTCTCTTTCCCCACTTTCCTGAGCCAGACTAACACAGCCTTAAAGCAACAAGCCCAGGTTCAGTGGTTCATCCACCCCTGGCCTGAAGGTCCAGCTCCCTGCCCAGCCAGGAGTCACCACCCTTCTTGCTCATGTGATTGATCCCTGCAGGGTGGTTGAAAATTTCCTTGCTGAAACCTCTCCAAACCCCAAAGAAGCTCTGGCAGCACTCCCCAGAGCTGCCAAAGCCACCGCACACTCACAGACTTGGAGAGCAGCTACAAAAATTCTTTAGAAAAGCAAAGTGGGTCCCTTCCCTCCCCAGCATTTATTTGCTCGAATCATTTGCAAGGAAAGCAGCCAGAAAGCACCATGCTTAACCTGTTTCTGCCCACTTGCACCATCCACAGAGACGATGCTCTGCAGACAGCTTGTGCAGGAGAAGAGGTCTATTCGCTTTTGAAGAAGGAGGGTGAAGGAGCAAGGGAGAAAAGCCAGCAGGCCAAATGAGAAGCACTCCTCTAGAAGTCTTCCATCATTTAAGACTCATAAATCATGATGCAGATTAATGAGAAATTAATGCAGTGCAGAAATTACCGGGGATGAGGAGCTGTCGGTCAGCAGCAGGAGTGACTGTACGTGAGACAAAGCAGTGAAAATCTCCAAAAAGGGAGAGGGCTCAGCAGCCTGGACTGGTTCTTTAATGAGGAAAGACACAGAGGTCAGCACGGGAACAAGATAGTGTGTGGCTGCATCGGGGAGACAAGGGGCACTATTTAAAAATCCTGTCAAAAGACTCTCTGGGCTGATTTGTATTAAAGTCTTATTCATATCTTCTAATGAAAAATCCTCCTGCATCAAATCATAATATATAAGCCTTAAAAGAGAGAGAGTGTGTGTGTGTGTGCACAAGAGCAGAGGGGAGGAAATCAAAGGAGTAGAGGTTAATTTCACTATGCACCTCCTCTGTTTGGGGGAAAAAATAACACAGATGAGGAAAATAGCCTACTTTACCTCCTGTCCTTTCTCTGCGATCCTCCAGTGACATTATTTTAAGCATTTAACTTTCTGATAGCAGTTAGGCTGGTCACATTTTCCCTCTATTTAGTGGCAGGTTTTGAGCGCATCATTTAGTCCTGCAGTGGAAGTGATGGAGCATGGGTATGATAGATGAGTCACGTCCCCAGTGCTTGGGCTTTTGGGGCTAACAAGAATCTTACCACGTTGCTGGTTCAAGCACTCTGAGGCTCTCTGCAAAGCAGGGCGTGTAAAGGTGGGGAGAGGGTAAAAACTGATCTTCCTTCTTATTATTTCACATCTAAAGGAGATGAGTACTGTCATCTTCTAAGATAAATTTTCCCTCCTCCTCCATGGAAAGTGTTCTCACTATGAGTCCAAGCCAAGAAAGTGTAAATTGAGTCCCGATGTCCCATCCGTGCAGATTTGCAAAGGCAGTGACAGAAACTCGTGGAAGTTATTTTGGAGAGCGCGGCTGTTCCACAGCAGGTAGGGAGCCTTTATGCAAATTCTGCAGTAGTACCTTCATTTAGGGCTCCTGTTGGTCCCAGCACTCGCAGGATGCCTGTAACCATAGCGATGGCTCTGATGGAGGGCTCTCTGTTGTGCTGAGACCAGGCGGTGGCAGCTGATGGTGTCAGCAGAGAGGAGTGCCCAAACGGGGCCACGGTGGATGAGGGGTGGATAGCAGGAGAGCACACTCACAGCCCAGGCAGATGGCAACCCTGGTGGGAAGGGAGGTAGCCAGCAGTGCTCAGACAGCATGGGGATGGGCATAGGAAAGAGAACAGAGGATAAATGAGGATGGATGTTCAGCTGACTCAAACATGAATACATGCAGATGTCATTGCATACCTTACCTAGTAGAACTAAATGCCCTCAGTCTAACTTTTGCTTGGTCCTTCCAGGTTTTCCAGCACTGGCACAGGGCTGGAGGAAAGATGGGATGTGGCCCCATCAGTTGAAGCATTTTGGGAGCACACTGAGGAGAACACAGAGCATTGCATCTGTATGAGTTGTATCTGGGCTGGAAACGGTGCCCTTATGTGAGCACCTGAGAACAAACCAGGCACCACAGCATGAAAATTTTGTTACAGGCTTTGATGCAATATGACATCCCTGCTGACCAATGGGTACCAACATCTCGTGTATACTCCAGCTCTTATAAATTCCTGTTTTTCATTCAGGGGTGTGGGGAGCCAGGTAGAATGGAGTTTCTTTGAGCCTAAGGGCACCACAAGTCCCTTAGACACCAGGCAAGCCATACATTTGTGTAGATATTCCCTCTGACAGCTTCTTCTGTTTTTAAGAGATGTAGTCTCTAATATTGCACCATCGGGTGGAACATCTTTTTTTAAAATCTGCTCACATGCACACATGCACAAAGGATAAAATACAAGTGGGGAAAAAGAAATCACAAAAAGGACTCTATTTATCAAAAAAACAATGGCTCAGTAGTGGCAGTGAAATAGAGATATTGTTACTTACCGATAATAAGGGAAAAAAGCCATTGTCAAAATGATAAGGCCATTTCTGTTGTCTCCCCAAGTGATAATATCTCTGCTACCACTACTGCTTGAGTATTGTTAGGATATTTCATGGCAAGTGTTAGACAGAATAAGTTATTCACTGAGCCCACAGCAAACTCCGAAGCCTCCAACTTCACCTCCCCCCATATCCCTGTTCACACAACAGCATCTTCTTTAATACCTTTGCTGCAGTGGTTTCTATTCCCCATGGCTTTCCATCTGCTTCTGTTTAAATATAACACTGCTACCGAGTCAGCTGACAAGGTACCTTTCACTGATAAGTAGCCCAACTTTGTCTTGCGATAGGTCATCAGAAAGCCAGGCTATCACATCTTGAAAAATGTAGGAAATGCTGGTAAAAGTGCCAGTGAAATGAGTTAGGGTAAAGAAAGAGAAAAAAAAAGGGGAAAAAAGTAATAACATTGTAACAGGAATACAGAGAGCAGCTGAAAATCTCTGGCAGATGCCCTGATGTTCTTGTAGAGTGTAGAGATAAAATTTACCCATCCGCTCAGGAGCAGAGGTTGTCCTCTTATAGGGCTTTGGCACAAAGGTGCCTTCAGTGGAGCATTCATTCTCTCATTGCAGGGGGACAACCATCAGCCCCATGGCAGCCCCAGCCCCATGGCAGCTCTGACCTCATGGCAGTCCCATCCCCATGGCAACCTCATCCCCATGGCAGCTCCTCTGGCCCCATAGCAGCTCCATCCCATAGCAGCCCCAGCCCAACAGCAGCCCCAGCCCCATGGCAGCTCCATCCCATGGCAGCTCCATCCCATAGCAGCTCCATCCCCACAGCAGCCCCAGCCCCATGGCAGTTCCTCTGGCCCCATGGCAGCTCCATCCCCATGGCAGCTCCAGCCCCATGGCAGCTCTGGTCCCATGGCATCTCTGGTCCCATGGCAGCTCCAGCCACTCCAGTCCCAAGCAGGAGCTCGACAGCAGAGGGAAGCTCAGCACTGCCTCCAGTCACTACCTCCCTGCAGCAGTAAACAGAAAGGGAGTGGAGAGGGAGAAAGTCTCATGCATTGGACAAATATTCCTCTTTTGTTAAATATAATTTCCTTTTCTACATATATCATCAACACCACCACCAGCTGACGGAAGCCACAGGGTCCCTGTTGCCCGCAGCGGTGGTTCTCTAGCGGCTTTTTTATCTTGCAGACCATCAAGGAAAAGCAATGAGGGTTGGCAGAACAGTGCAAGGAGAGTTTAAACCATCACAGAGGAGCCTCTGTGAGCAGAGGTTGTGTGATGCCCACACCAGCCATGAGAAGCTGGGAGTCACTGCTTGGAAAACACTGCTTTCCAACAGCTCGTGCAGGAGGGAGAGCAAGCAAACCTAGCCAGGAGAAAATACCCAGGCTAAGAAATCTGAAAGCAGCCTTATCCCCTCCAGAGAGTAAGGATCATGATTTTGTACTGGACCACACACTCTTTGGGGCCAGAAGCCTCTTTTCTGCTCATGTTCTGGGAGCCAGCATTCTACCAGGGGCTGTGTCTCTGAAGGAATGGGACAGAGAAAAGACAGTGTCCCGGGTGAGGGACACACAGTTCCTTGTCTCATATGCCATTCCTAAAATCTGGGATGGCACAGTGTCCTGGAGACTTCCTTCCAATCCTGGAGAAAGCTCTGTTTTCCAGAATTGTCCTTGCCACTAAAGACATATGGTATTATGTCTAATTTTTAAGCAGACCTTACAGTCAGTCAATAAAGTAAATTTCAATCTTGGAAGAGAAAATTGCTCAAATTATAAACTTTTGGTGCTCAGTGTTTAGTAATTCATAGGGGAAAAAACCCACAAAAAAGGAGCAATTCAAACACAGAACAATCTTCCTCACTTTTCTCTACTTTGGTTGAAGGTAATTGAGTTCCTGGCACACTTTTATGAGTCTCACTGAGTTCCTGGCACACTTTTATGAGTCTCACTTTAAAAAGCCTTTGCTGGAGGTGGATCTTTGCCCTGTCCTTTGCAAAAACATGAGCAGCCCCAGGCAAGTGAAATGCAGATTGTGGCTGGATGGGCAGCGTGCAGCCAGCTCTGGGGTTGGGACATGACACTTCATCACCCACACAGCACAATTGGCTCCAGAGTGAGGACTGTGCCTGCCCACCTGGGCAGAGCCCTGATAAATGTTTACAAATTATCTTCTCAAATGCCTTCACTCCCTCCTTTGGAGGCAGCTAGAGATGCTGCCAAAAATAAACGAATAAACAAAAAGATCAGCATCCTGCAAGCTCCCCATGGAAGGTGACATGGGAAGCTTCAGCAGCAAAGGCTGTGGAGGAAACAGCCTCAGGAAGGTTTGGGATTTCTTTTCTTTTTTTTTTTTTTTTTTTTTTTTAAATAAATATTTGAGGCACACCATGGGAGCTGAGCAGCAGTGTGTAAGTATATCAAACATAGAGAATCCCCAGATTATCTGCTCTGAAGGTATTAGCTGGCTGTGGAAAACAGCCATCTTGAACCTGTGGAATTAGGAAGGGTGCAAAAATATGGAAAAGTAATAAATAAGGTGTGAAACAGCATCAGGAATAAAACAATCCCTAACAAGCCATCTGAATAAACAGGATGAGGAAAATCAGCGTTGCTGCTGCTGCTTCTGGCTGGCTCTCTTCTCCAGTCATTCTCTCTACCCCTGTCCTGCATCCTTACCTGCTTTTGAAATCAAGCTGGCAGAGTGCTGTGCAGGTAATCAGGATGGGGGGCAGCTGCTCTCTTCAAACAATTCCTGAAATGCCTCACTGAAGTCCTCCATCTCCTCTTTGTCTCCAGTTTGCATCTTCCCGAGGCCTTTAAAAACCAGGGTGTAACGTGGAGCTTAACAGTTGGCAAACACAGATTTAAAGTGAGCTCGTACATTTGCAGATTGATCCCAGGATGATCAAAGATAAATAATCTCCCCAGTGCTCCTTTGTACAAACTAATGAAACTTGAGGGGGGAGAGGGAGGGAGACAGTGCAATGAAGGCATCCGGTTTCCAGAATTTTTTTGATCACTTCATTGCAATTACTGTAAGAATTTTTCCCACCCATCCCCCTCTTCCTGGCACCCTCATTTCCCTCATCTCCAGTAAATATATTTATATAATTAGGCCCATTGGATATAGCCTGGTAATAACAGCTCCCCCTTAGTGCAGCACCCTCTAGTTTGGCTGTCTGTGCCCATTCTGCAGGGGCTTCATGGCCAAGTGCACACAGGGGAGTGAGTGTGGGTGACCTCTAGGAATGGAAAAGGTTTGTTTGCCCTCCCTGCAGAGCTCCCATCCCAGCTGAGGCTCCCCTTCCAACTCTATGGGCAGGAACGAGCTCTGCTGCAGCTCAGGCACCAGTGGGGCCCAGGACTCTGCTCCTCCCAGACTGGAAAGGGGAAAACTCCTGACCCAGCCTTTGCTCCCGTTTATCATTCTTGGGCATTTTGATGGATCTCGGAGCAGGCTGATACTGTTTTCACAGAAAACTCTGATTTGGCATGATCCCTGGGAATTAAATAAAACTACAAAATTAATGGTGCTATTAATGCCATCCCTGGGAGGAATAAAATGTCTAAAAGGAATCTTTGGTTAGCTTTTTAGCCTGCAGCCCTTCCTGACATCTTTGGGTTACCTATCCTGCTCACACAGTGCTATAATGAGCATCATTTCCAGATCAGCCATAAGGGGCACTGAAGGATATCTTCTGAAAGTTCATGCTACTCTCTCAGCTTTGCTAATTCATTAAGCAGAAGGCAGATGGAAATACTGCTTGGAGAACAACCACGGAAGATTACAAATCCCTGAGTTTAAAGTCTTTCCTTTCCAAACTCCTAACAATTTTTCAGTGTTCACAGGCTGTGCATAGGCAGACAGATTCCATGTCCAGAGATTCAATGTTTCATACACTGAAAAGCTTTAGTTCTGCCTTTCACATGGGGAAGAGACCCATAAGGAAACAGAGCATTTTTAATTGGCCACAGACTCTGTTCTCCATGAACATCTGAACCAACACCAGGACCAAATCCAGGCAACAACACAGTGTGCTCATTTTCCCTTTGGGCTGCCCCCAACTCCTGGAAAAAAATTGCAGTGCCAGCATTTGCCTGGACCCAGTCTGAGCTTCACACACGTGAGCCACTGTCACATTCAGATGTACTTGGTAAAATAAAGAATTCATAATGGTACCTCTCCCACCAAAGAAGAGGCAGAAGTGACCCGAAGGCTTTGATCCTGTAGTGTCTGATAGCTGTTTAGACCCTACAAATATGCCTGGCGCTTTGGTCTCTGCTGGATTTGATAGACTTTATCCAAACTTCAGAAATCATCCCTGAATATTGATAGGGAGGTTTTAGTGGAAGCATTCAGCTAAAAACAAGCCAGCAGAAGTGAGGGAAAGAAGGGAAAGGAAACATTAGAAAGGGTCATGGCTGGATTTGCTGAACAAATGAGCTCTCTGGTGACTATGAGATCTCATCATACTCCTCTCAATTTTGTTGTAGGAAGCAGCATAAGACAATGAGTGACCTTCAAATGCAGTGTGGAAATATGCAGGCTGACTCTCAACAAGAAAACCCCCCTAAAAGGGTATAATCAGATTTCCCCACAGGAGATCTTTTTCTATGCTGCTGTTTAATCTCTCCTAGCATATAGCTGTGTGTACTTTTAAAATAGATCGATCATGCATTTAAAAAAAAAAAAAAAAATAAAAAGGAGGGTATGTGAGGAGGTTTGTGCCTGCAACATCATCCGGAGTGGAGCAGGGGATTGATCAGAGGCAGACACAGCTGGCCTGTCAATCCCTCGAGCTGTGTGGCACAGGCTGGGCTGGGATGGATATCCAGGCAGGCAGGACATGCAGATCCACTTGCTGAACATCCCAGCAGCTGCGTGCAGGAGCCTTCCCCATCCCTGCACACCCCATTAATGTTTTTCTCCCTCCAACCACTCATTGAGGCCGCAGGGACTGGAGGCTGCTCGGGAACGAGGGATGGGGCAATCCCCCTTCCCAAAGATTTTGGTCCCGAAACCAACACAGCAAATGACAGTGGGAAGGTGGGGATCAGCCCTGGTTTGGAGGCAGAAGCTTCACTCTCAGACTACAAAGGTGATTTATAAGAAAATGCTCAGCCAGCTCCCATTCACTTCTGATGGGATTTAACTGCTCAGTTTTAAAATGGTTTCAGATCTTCAATTCAGAGCAGGGGAATAATTCCCACTAAAGAGACACTCAGAAGATTTTTGAAGTTAAATTTACCCAAGGCCAAAATCATCTGAGAGAGGTCATTTTTCTCCAGGGTAAGAATGACCAACCCCTTTAAGCAGTTAAAACATCAGGTCCTAACCCTGAGTTCCTTTCCCTCAGCATGAAGCCTTTTACCTGTGTCCCTTTGGGTTTAATGTTCACCCTGATTTTATAAGTGAGGAAGAATGTGCACTGGGTCTCTCTCTGATCAGTTTTATCCACTGCATTCACCCTGACATAAAGACAATGTGTCCCTGTACAATTAAAAATTAAAGCCTAGACTGGTCAGTGCAGGAACAGACACAGACGCAGTAGAACTTTACTCACTATGGTTTACTTTATTTTTTTCTTGTTGTCTCCCTGCAAACAGGTCCCTGGGCTTTTTGATTTATACTTTACTATCTGAAATACATAAAAGATGTGGTGCTTTTTCTCGTTCATGAATCTTCCACAATTTTGTTCAAAATTTTACTGAAGATGACATGATGAATTACTGCCCGAGTCAATTCGTGCTGGAGGAGGGCATCATTAAAAAAACAGAAGACTAGGGACACAAAAAAAGAGTAAAGGGCAGGTGGGGGAAACAATGAGCTCAGGACCTTTTCGAATATGTCACACTCGAAAGGCAATGCTACCAGGATGAGACTGGCAGGCGACCCAGACAGCAGATTCGCTGATTTAGGGGAAAGGGAGAGCTCAAAAGCTCATTTGACCCATTCACTAGGACTTGTTACTTCTTGTTATTAATTTGACGAGAGCAGAGGAGCAGAAGGAGGTGGGGTAGTTCACAGCATCACTCAGGGCAAAGCCTCTACAGCCTTCCCAAGCCTCCATTGCTTTCACTGTGCCTGGTCCTCTCCTCCAGCAGCCCCTTCTCATTTCCTCACCTGACCCCAACCCCAAACTTCATGGGCAGGGAAGAGACCATTTGATTATGGCAGGTACTTCACTGTTTGCGCTGTATAAATTCTTTTGTCTTTGGTGCAGCTCAGAACAGTCAAGTAAGAGGTAATTTGACACAAAGAGCAAAATAACCTTGTAACGTGTTCATTATATGTTCCCAATGAAAAGCCCCATAGTAAGTAGTATTATTATGAGTCACGCTGCCATGTGTTCTTCTCCCACGTCTCTCAAAGGTGTTGGAAGGAGAGCTTGTTTCTGCAGTGAATAGTGTCCCTGGTGTTTGCTTCTGTATCTTGTTTCAACACTTTCTGCAGACAGAAAACTTGTATCCCTGTTGCAGTCCTGGGGACATTTTTCTTAGTAAACAGCGATTTTCACCGCAAATGCCAAGGTATCAGCCGGGATCAAATTCTGAAATACTTGTGAAAATATCTGATTTCACACATGGTTGCTAGCAAAGTAAATATTAGCTAGGTTATGCACAGTCCTGGATAATGCTTGGATCTGGTATTGGTCCTGCAGGAATTTTACCCTATTTATTTTCTTTACTAGATCCATAGCCATTCTGAAGTGCCTGATGTCATGTTAATTTAGTGTTTCAATTTCTCACCTAGAACCAAATCATTTCAGGGGTGACTTTGTACTTTACCTTTCACTTCCCGAGAAAATCTGTCGCAAATGGTACTTTCACACACAGATTACGCATTACAGCAATTAGAAGATCCTGAGTATTATTTCTGTTTACACTTGGCTTACTGGGAAAAGAAGATGCAAAAAAACACATGGGGTTTAGCACAAGCAAAATCCAGTGATCTTTTAAAATCACTGCACTAGGCTTAACAGATGCACCCTGCCTAGATGCACCTGGAGTGCTGCTGAATTTACAATACACAGAAAGTCTGGCTTAAAAAGTCTTCTATTTTAGGTACGCTGACTGCAGGACACAGCTGCTGCGCTAGTAAACATTCCAAGTGTACCTTAATGGGCACGGTCTGGTATGCTCCCAACCTGTGTCCAGGTAAAAGCCAGCTTGCCTCACAGCCAGATCCCCTCCAGTGGTGTTAAATTGCAGCATTTACCCAGAGGCTGCTCCCTGTGGAAAGCCCTGCAAGGCATGTTGTGTTGCACCCTGAGTCCACCTGGAATTCATGTGATCTAAAGATATTCCCATTCAGGCTTCCTCAGACCTTTCTGCCACGCTGTTAATTTTCAGAAGATTCCAGTTGGAAAGGAATTCCTGAACTGCTGAGTCCCAGACCTCTGTTACTGCCAGCACCAGGTCATTCAGACCAACTTTGGCCTCACTGTCCCCTCTGCAGGGGAAGTGCTGACATAACGTGGTGGATCTAATGATGAGAACCTCTTAATTGCCATCCTAAATTTACCTGTAGGTGACTTGGTTCCCTTTATCCTATTTGAAAGACATTTCTAGCACCTGCATATTCCCTTACTCAAGTCTGTTGGTCCCCATGCTGGTGTTCATCTCTCAGGCCTCTTTTACCCCTCCTGCAAGAAAAGAGCAGCCCAGGAAACATCTTCCTATTAGTTCCAGGCTTCCCAGAGTGGAATGGGAAGTCTGGAACTATCAGGGAGAGATTTTACCTTTTTTTCTTTTATGTCTGGAGAGAGACAGGCCCTGGAGAAGAGGTGCTGGCTGGAGGAGCCTTCCCAGAGCAGCTGAGCAATCAGGGACGTCAGATCCCCCCTGCAGCTCTGATGGGGTTGTTTTGGATGCAGGGAAGGATGGTGCACCTCAGGGCAGTGCAAAGTAATGCTGGGACAGCAGTTGAGAGAGGCACCCTCTCAATTGATCCCAGTTCGAGCAGGGGCTCTGCTGCTGCAAATCCCTGTCAGCAAAGGCCAGGTCCAGATCCATGAGTCCCAACAGCCAGAGGGAACAGCAGCAACCTCAGACCTGTGCAGAGCAGCAGAGCCTGGAGAGAGAGCAGAAGGGAGAAATGGGGTTCTCTTGAAACCTGGCCTGAGATGAATTTCTGGATGGCACTTGGGCTAGAGCGTTGTCCCCCCTGCACAGCTAACAGCTGCTCTCCACACACACCTTCACTGGATTTGCTCCTTCCCCTCCACAATTCCCACCTTTCTCCATTTCTGTCTCACAGCTGAACACAGCACGTAGCCCATGCCCTCCCCCTCCATTATTCCAAACACCCCCTGCTCTTGAATTCCTTTTTTTCCATGAGCAGCATTTGGGGACACAGATTGACTGAAAGCTGTGATGCAATGTAAACAATACCATAAATAGACTTCAAATGACCCAACAGGAGCCTGGTACCCCCTGAAAGATCAAAACCACTTTTCTCACTTCTTCACACAGAAAAAAAGAAGCCACCTGCTCTTGCATGCCTGCAGCAATCACTGCCTGATAGGGTTCTCTACAACAACTTCCCCATTTCCTTGCTCTGAAGCTTCCCTTCTGCCACCTTCAAACCCCTGAGGCTCATGCCATGTCCATACCTTCTCTGCTAACCTGGTGAGGGACAGCACTGGCCTCAGCATCCTGGATGTGCATTCACCTCCATTCTCTGCTGTGTTACTCGAGGGGGCTGAAATCTTCCAGGGTTGCTTTGTTTAGTGGAAGTGATATTCTCCATCTTCCAAACTCCTCCTAGCTTGGTTTATCTATTCTACACACGTGCTGCTCTCTAATAACAGCAGTGCAAGCCCAGTAGTAGGTTTTGTCATCTTTCAGGAGGTAGCTGATAAATTAGATTGGATGTTCAGTCCCATCATGGAGCAGCAGACCTGCAGGACCTCTGGTGCCTGTGACTTCACCCTGGGCACACAGGCACAGTCCTTATTTAACCCTGAGGCTTTTTACACCTTCCTCATTATTATTGGGTAGCAATTCCTGAGCAGAGTAAGCTGTCATGTTAAAATGGCAAAAAAAACCAAGTGTTTGGCATTTTTGGTGACCCTGAGCCTGGCTGAATGCAGAAGAGATGCACTTTCCATTGCCCAGTTTCACACGTGTGGAAACTGGGCTTCAAGAAAGGACAATCCTTTCAATGGTTCTCTTTAAAATAAGAGATGCTTAACAAGTCGTCCACTCCTTTCATCTTTAGTACCTCTCCTGAAAGGAGACATCAATTACAAATTGCCTGGGGGGAAAGGCTGTCCAGAAAGGCTCCTTTTCTTTAGGTTTATACCTGAAGCATCTAAAGAAAACTCATCAGTACTGGGGCCCATCCAGCCTGCCAGGAAAGAAAAGCAATTGGCAGACAGCACTGCACAGCCCAGATGATCCCATATGCCTGGGCTCAAATTCATGCCCTGCTCCAGGAGTTCAAGGGTATTGAGATCAGATGTTTTGATTGACCTCATTATATATAAAGGGACCATCTGCAAAAGCTCAGATCTGGCTCCAAGCTTATTCCAAGTCCAGGTTTGGGATTTTGATTTGAACCTCTGCCTAACTCATTCAAACTCTGCCAGGGCACAATGAAAACATGGTGCAAGATACCAAGAATCCTTTGCTGGATCCAAGCTGAGCTCAGCTCCTACTCTAAACTCCTAATTCTGGCCTGCCTTTCAGGTGTGCCCACCACCCTAGGGCTCCCCTGCAAACCACAGTCTCTCCTTCCTTGCCTATTTTATACCTATCTGCCACACTAAGGAGCCTTTCTGAATGCCTATTGATAGAGTATATAAACCTAGAAAACAGTGAGTAGTGATGCATATACGGACTGTCTCTGCTTGCAAAGGTATGTGGCAAGGGATCCCTTCCAAAGCAAACGTGGGAGATCAACAGATTCAGCACACTCCCAGATTCCCTGTAGGTCTCACAAAGGCAAAACATTTCATAAACAGTGAGCAGCTGTGACAAGAGACCTTTTCTCTTTCCTTTATTCTTGAAAAAAGAATTGCATCTTTGAGATCCCATTGACAGCCATTCTCCCTTAACAATCTGCTTGACTCAACACAGGCCATGCTCTTGAGACTTGTTAAGGGAGGGGTGGGAAAGACATCTCTACACTGTTCTCTTCGTTCCTCCTTTCTTTAATCAAAGAAAGAAAACGGGAAAAAAAAAAAAAGAAAGAAAAAAAAGCAAGGAGGAGGAGGGGAACCAATAGCCCCCTCCTCCCTACTCCTTGGCTTTCTCCCCTATGTTCCTGGCTGTCAGATGCTCTGACATTCCTTGCACGTAAGTGTTTTGCTTCAAAAGTTAGAAGAGAGGGAGAAAGAGAAACTGCATTGCACAGTCCCTGTTGATAAGGTTCAAAGCAGACAGAGATGCCTCAGAAGCACATGTGGTCTCTCCCTCTCTCCCCGTTACAAGAGAAAAAAGAAGAGCTAAATTCCATGGCAGATTTTGCTTCCTCCTGCTGCTGTTATCTTTCCTTGCACACAGGCTGGAGGTAGGAGAAAGATAGAAAATGTCCTGTTTACCTTGCAATTTCTCTCCACCCCCAGCCCCCTTTGAAATGTCATCTCTAAGCTGCTTTTGCACTCCCAATTTTTAATGGCATTTTTAAAAAGAAAAAGTATGGACATGTTTATCTGCCAAGCTGTTGTTTCCCTCCACCTCCCTACATTGTTTTACCATTTTCCAGAAGTTAGGATGAGCCCAGCTGAGATTAGTCAAGGAAAAACCCCATCAAATGTCTTCCTTGCTGTTAATATTTCCCCAACCTTGTCATTATCTGACTTTCCCCTTCCTTTACCCCTTGATAAATCCCTCTCCTTTTCCCTCCCTGCTTAGCATTGGAGGGAACACCATGAAGTTACCACCACGTTACTCATTAGGGCAATCCAGCCAAGAGTGCTCTGACCTAGCAAAATCATCACAGCCATCTGTCTGTCTGTTGTGCTGGAGGAGAAACCAGCACAAGCATTTATTAAAAAGAAAAAACCCAAAAGCCATGAAAGTCAGAAACTAGCCACCAGAACCAGCAGTCACAGAGGATATTAAGATAAAGTTTCAGTCACTTCGCTGGGATTTCAGATGAGCCTGGTGAGCTAAAAGCCCTCCCCTTACTGCCTTCAAAGGGGAATTAAAATAGCTAAGAGATTGGCGGAGGGAAGTCAGTAAAAGCTGAAGAGCTCGTCAGGCTGTCCTCTCATTCCCATCTGTCTAACAGGAGCATCGATCTGCTCAAGGTGGAATATCCTCTCCAAGGGCACCTCAGGACAGGCCCAGCTGCTGTGGGAGGTTAATTTGTGCTTTCTGGTTGAGGTGGTTGGGACTCAGGCCTTGGGTGTGTGCCTTGGGATCAACAGGCAAACTCTACCTGCTCCTGCCTCTGTCTGGAGCCTCCTCCTTCAAACATGAGGTACAGAGAGAATTTAGAGCTGGTCTCTGTAACCATGGCCAAGAAAAGCCCAGCCTGCACCTCGTTCTCTCTTCCTGAGCAGGAATTAGGCTTTGACTGTCTCACTCTGACTGATGAGGGCAAATGTTTCATCTCTCTTGGAGCTGGTCCTCAGAAGAAGACCTCTGAGTTTGCATCCTGCATGTGTTCTTGCATGCCCTGCAGCTGTGTTTGCTCTGCAGCCATCAGCTGAAAAGGTGGCTGGAGGTAAGAACTGGTGCCTGGAGAGGACTGGACATGAGGGCACAAGTAGGGATTTATCTCTGCAGTGAGTATGAGTATATTTATCTTTCTCTCCTCTTGTTGCATCAACTGCCTGAGATGAGTTAACAACCTGGCAGTGGCATTTGAGGACCTCACAAAACAGTTTTGTCAAAATATGAATGATAAGAAAGGCCCTTTGTGTTATCAGTGTTTACTAGGGAAAGCTGGCATGGGAGGGAAAGAACCCCTGACTTATCCCAGGCTGTTAACTACATCCAGATTGTCCCTAAGTTAATGATTTATACCAGACATTAAGTATTCTCTTTCCTGTGCAGAGAGGAATTCAGGCTATAGATGGAGAGTATTTCCATGCACAGCCATGCAGCTGCTCCAGGAGGGCACTGGAGGCTGCAGGCTGCTTTCAGCCTGTTGCATGGACAGCAGAGCAGGGGGGGAGGATTTTTGACTGCAGGTAATAAAATAGTCCCTGTACCTGGATTTGGTCTCAGTACAGTGAAAAGCTCTTGTCTCATTTCCTGGGTGTTTTCCTGACAAAAGAGAAGATACTCAGAAAACTCTGAAAAGTGAAGACACAGTCCAGATTCTACTTGGCCTGAATGTCCAGAGAGAGAAGAGCTGTACTCATTTAGAAGATAAGGGGTGTTGATGTTGCTGAGTTCTGTTCATCCTCTTGGTGAAGGGTGTCACATGTGCTGGCTGACATTTAATGTTTCCCTATTGCAAACTGTCCTGGACATGCTGCTGAGGGATGACTTTGCTCTGAAAGCAGCTTCATAATTCTTCATGGAAAATCTTTGAGGGGAAAGTGCTGAGCACTCTTCCCAGCAGCCCAGCTGAGGCTTTGTGAAAATAACTGGGCCCTATCCACGACTGTACTTTTGTCTGATTTGGCTGGGAAGATTTATCTGATATCTGACCCATGAATTCCTAGTCTGAGGGTCAATATCCATGGTCGAGGCCTTCAAAAACATCCCAGGAGTGTGGCAGGAGACTGGGTGCGCTGGGGTCTCTTTGTCCCCCCTACCCTCTGAATAGTCCTTGCTGTGGGTGAACATTTCCCTGCACCTTGCTCAGTCCCTGTGCCAGAAAACATCCTCTTTACTTCATCATCCTGTCTTCCTCATCACACCCAGCACACCTCATTTCCCAGTTCACAAACACACATAGTGCTGGGGAATTTCTCTGTGAATTACAGTCATCAAAAAACACAGTGCATAAGCCATTTGCCCATGAAGGCAAGACACAGTGGGAAAAAGGGACTGGTCTGTGCTAGAGATGGCTCTGTGCAGCCTGTGGTGACAATTCTGCATTGCAGTGAGGAGCAATACTCCAAAGCAGCAGGACCCTTGCTTGGAAAGTGAGTCTGAAATAATTTCATAGCTACCTCCATCACTTCACTTTTCAGTTCCTAGGCAAAAGAGTGTAGATGCAAACTTCAGGCAGGTAATGGAGCAGTTTGGGAACACCTATATGAGCTGCAATTCAGGATCTAGTTCCCCAAGTGCCCATTTCAGACTCTGTTGCTGTAAAAGAAGCATTTGGGGCAGAAAACAACTTACCACAGAATAATAAAAGCAGGAGACTTGGATTTTATCATCTGTTCTGAAGAATGTGAGCTCACTTACCACACAGTGAAGCAGCAATAAACTTCCCAGTAGGTAAAAGCAAACCCATGCTGGTTCCCAGTGTATATCACAGCTAGCCTTGCCCAGCCTATCTTGCCTTGGGGCATGAGATCAGCCTGTTCTGCAAGTCATGTGCTCTCAATGCAAAAAAAATAAGGCTCCTGCCCATCACATCTGAAGCAGACATTTCAAAGTTCAACATCTAGTCTGTTTTCAATTTTTCCTTCAAATACCAGAAGTGATTGCACCACATTATGGACTAATCGCCTGTCAAATTTAATTTCTTAAGATGAGGCTGCTTTAGAGCCAAGTGAATGAAAAGGAAAAAATACCCTGTCCAAACCCACTAAATTATTATTTTTATGCTTGTATAGTTACCTGAAAATTGGAGCTTTTCCTTAATCTTTTGGTTTAACTATATGGCAAATACATTACTGTCAGTCTAGGGTATTATATGCAAAATTGGACCTTCCAGTAGGTCTTCATATTTAAACTGTAATGAAATGAATTTCATTAAAGTAGCACAAGGTCCAGCAAGGGGCAAAGTCCTTTTCTGTGCTTATTACTGAAGATCAAACACAGGCCTTCATCTTCTCTGACATGAAGTGTCTGCACTGTCTGTTGGGACAAGGCTTCTCACTTTATAGATATTGTGGCCCAGCTGAAAGTCTCAGAGACATAAAGGTTTATTAATGCTCTTCAGTCCTAGGAAGGGTCCTCACCAATTTGTCCACATTCTGTCCACCACAGGATGATAACCATTGTTGAGAAAACTGGGCCCTGTGTGTTGGATTCTGGTGCAAACCTGAAACCAATCTCAAACTCAGGCTTGGAGGGTAGATCTCAAATTTTGAGAAGAGATTATCGGAAGGGTATGGTCTGATGCAAGTTCACACACATGGGAGAAAATCTCAGAGAAGCCTCAGTGTGCAAACGTTTGGTGGGAATATCTTGCAACTCAACTGCTAAAATAGCTAAAATTTGCATTTAAACATGGCCTAGTGCCCTGATCTTGAGACTGTAAAAGGGAGGACAAGGATGGGGGAAAAGGAAAGAAGAGACCTTGAGGAGATGGGTGGTAGAAGAGGATCCTAAAGCCATCCAAGGAAACTTTGATTGGACCAAGTGAGAAATAACAGCAGAGGCTCCCAGTAGAGATGATAACCCTACTGCTATCAATAAATAGGGTATCTTTGGGATACCTGTGAAGGGAATCTAAACTTTACAACTCTCCCAATTAGCCAGGTAAGTATAAATGCTGCTTTGGGGTTTTTTTTGTTGTTGTTGTTTTTTTGTTTTGTTTTGGTTTGGTTTTTTTTTAAGGTTACTTGACAAAATACAATACAAAGCTAAAAAATTACTTGAGTGGAAACATCACTATCTAAAAGAAAGTTACTTTGGACAAATGCCCAGAAGAGTGACAAACAAAAATTAAGATTGTCTGTGAACCAGTAGAAAACCTTTTGAAGTAACTATAATCATTCTTGATGTATTATCAGAGAGACCAAGCCCAGCTCTGATCTGCTGGTGTTTTTCATCTGCAGTTTCCAGCATGCTTTATAGCCTCCCTCTGCCTCCTTTCTTATAGGAAAGCAGAAGAGAAATTTGTTATGGCTGAGTGCCTCGGGTCACACAGCCAGCCAGTGACTGGCAGAGATACCAAGCCTGCTGCCTCCCAGAAGCAGTCTAATTTATTGATTTTCCTCATGTGGGTGTAGACTGTTGCTAATGAGAAGAAAGAACAGGGAACAAAAATGATTCCCAGCTCCTACCACCTACCAGAAATCTCCAACCAATTTTGTCAATGGCTGATTTTCCCCAAAGTCTCTCTCATTTCCAGCTTGCATACCCTGGCTGGCTCAATCCTCTCGCCTCACCAGTGATTTCACTGCCCTACATCGTGCTGAGGATCATATCAGCCCTTTCCATAGCCAGAAGTCGAAATATTTATTGGGGAACAGGGTGTTTCTGAAATGATAAGAAAACTTGTAAAATGCATAGTTATTTGTGGAAACCACCATCAGTAAACAAGTTACCAGCCAACAGTTTCCAATTTCTAGTTAAGCCATGTCGACATGGCCAGAAAGAAAGGCTTGAGGAAATTTTACCAAGTTTCTTCAAACTTTTTAAGTGATAACACTGGTTTTACAGCACACACATAAACCCATGCACACTGAGATAAAAGTTTTGCTCTCATATTGGCACACCAGAATGAATGGCTGGGAATTCTTCTGAAGTCTGCTGTAGAACCCACACTTTTCCTGGGTTCACACTGGTTTTGTGTGCAGCTCATCAGCACAGGGGAGCTGAAGGAGGGGATCATGACTGGCCCCTCCTTCAATGCACTGAAAACTCCCTTCTCAGAGCCTCCAAAGATGCTTTTAAAGTGGCTGAAGCGGGTTCAGCTGTTGGCCCTGCTAAGGGGGAGAATGGTGACAATTCATTTTCATGTTCATTCAGGTCTCCCACCTTGTAGGAACCAGTACAGCTGTCACAGGAAGGAACTGGTGCTGGTGCCTGGAGCTTCAAGCAGCTCAGTGTGGCAGGATTTGAGAGGGGAGGGTTGCAACAGTAAGGACAGTGAGTGATGGTGAAACGTGGCGTGTCCACAAATAAATGTGACCGTTCCCCTCCCCCTGCTCTCCGCCTTTTCTATTTCAATACACACAAGCACTGATGTTAATAGAGCCGACTTCAGAAAGGCAGCAATCACAGCAAGCATGAAGGTCTGGGTATTAGCCTGGAAATAAGATGAACAAATAGCCTTGGGAAACTGCTTGCCTGCTATCTCTCCAACCACAGCCCCTTGCTTCTCTAGGGAATTGGTGCTCCTCCTATGGATTGGTTACACTGCTGAACTTGTTTTCCCCCTCTGTCTCATGTCTATCCCATTCTCTGTGGTTCTGCAGCGCTGTTCAGGGCCTGATCTCCAGGGCAGACCACAGACACCTCCTGAACCCACATCCAGAGCCAGCCTGGTGCTTCCCTCATCCCTGCACCCCACTGTTCCTAGGAAGGAAGCCTGGGTCGCAGGCTGTGCAGGAGGTGCAGTTCTCCAAGGTGGACAGTCAGGGATGTAGGTCCCACTGCAGCAGATACCTGTCCCTCCCAGTGTGGACACATCCAGGGCCTGTTTCCTCTTGGCTGAGTGCCTCTGCAGGCTTAGCGCCAAACCCTGGGAAACACAAGATAATGGGAGCTTGGGTGGAATTTGTGCTGGCTGCATCCAGCCCATTTAATGTGTCCACAGAAACTCTTTATTTTTTCAAAAGAGATGCAGAGAACAAGGGATGATTCTCCATTGTTCTGCACATTACTGGCAATAGAAATGGAAAATATTCTCATCCAAGCCAAGAGCTGCTCAACACTTTTGGGAATAGGGAGGTGTAAAAGTTGTCTGCCAGCTGCTTTATCCCTTCTTCCTGCTTTTTATTCAAAGGATGGGATTTATTGTGCAGCCAACAACTGGATGCCTCACCTGCATCTCCTGCTCTCTGCCATGCACTGCAGTCCTCTCCTCTGCACAGCACTGGCCCTCCCCTGAGCTGCCCTGGGGACCCAAACAAGCAGAAAATTATTTGCTTCTGTAGGGTTACTTCTACTGCACTACACTGGAAATCTTCCCCCCTATAAATCAATAGGCTGCAGGAGGTCTCTGATCTGTGTGTGTGAGATAAGTTGTGGTCAGCACAGAAGCACAGCCCATCCTGCTCCCCTCAACAACCTCTGAGAGGTCCATCCTACTGAAGTGGCTGAGAGTGGTGCTGGAAGGCGGAAAAGAGAACAGCCTTTAAGCCAGTGGCTTGAAAGTTTTCAGGCTCCCAAGCAGAGAATCATTAAGGTTGGAAAAGGCCTCCAGGATCATCGAGTCCAACCTGTGACCAAGTGTTCGGATAATGGGAATACAAGCAATCAGACAGCATCAGAGAGGAATTGCTCTGGAGAAATCAAAACTTGGAGGGTGGATCGGTGGCAACAGTTCCCATCTTGAACAAGGATAAATCCTCTGAAGCCACTTCTTCACCTCCGCAGGAAAACTGGCTCTCAAAAGGCTGGTGCAAAGCAAAAGGCAGGGTGGGGATGCTCTTTGTATGAACCTAAGCATCCTGCTTGAGGGTAACAGAAACACCCATTAGCTTCAAAGCATGGGTTGTTTGTGCCTTCCTTTGAGAGGAGAGAGCCCCAAGGAAGCATCTTTATTTAGAGTACCGAGTACAGAGGAGCAGCAGGCCAGGAACCAGCTTTCCCTGCTCATGCCAGCGCTGCATGGGGGGCACTGCGTCTTGTGTGGGAAGAATGGCTCCTGGGCCATTTGGGAAGGGAATGGGAAAAGTTACCACAAATACCTTGCAATGATTAATCCCCTGCTAGATCACAAATGACTGAGGGGTGGTGTGGAGACTCAGACATTTAAGTTGATACCTGATAGGTCTTTTCCAACTCTGATTTCTATGATGTGCTGTACACAAAACAACAAGCAGCAGCTGAAATCGATACACAGCCAGAGCCAAGTGTGGAGGTTTTAATCAATCTGAGAAGCCATTTATTGTGAGGATCCCACAAAGCCACAGAGATTATCATTACTACACATGAAACAGGGACATGGAAAGCAAAAGGGAAGCATTGAGCTCCTACTTTGTGGGGACTGAAAATTGTACCTATTGACTCTGTATCTGTCAGACTTAATAGTAGCATAGCAAGAGTGAATAACTTGGGCAGGGGTGTGGAGAGAGGGGATCATTAAGTCCCAGGTACTGATCAATGCTGGTCTTAGAACAGGAATAGCTCTTAGAATAGGACTAGCTTTTGGCTACCTATGCTTGGAAAGAAGAGGAGAGCTTAGCCCTCAAGGTAAATTATGTCTTCCACTAACACATCTGGGTGAAATATTGAGGAGCTGAGAACAGACTGGCTTGTGACTGAAGGGACAGTCTCTATAAAGGCAGACCTTTGGGACATGGGATAAAAAAGTAAATAAATGTCCTGCACATCCATCTCCTTTGCAAGTGAGAACTGGCAATTCCTCTTTCCATCAGCAGGGTTTTAGGAGAATGGAGGTTCAAGATGACAGGTTTTAGGAGCAAACAATTGCTGCACATGGTGCAGAGATGGGTGCCATGCCCTCTGAATGCTCCTGCCTGTAGACAAAAGCCACCTCTGACCCCAGAAAGGGGATCTTGTTTTTGTTTCTTGGCCCACACTAGATGCCCAGGTCTAAGCACTTCTAGCAGACTTAAAGTTAAAATTGGATCCAGCTTCCAAGATTTGACCAGTTTTTCTTCTAAACATAAAACAATAGGGGCCTTCAGGCTCAGGCAAGAGCGATTGCTGAGTTGTGCTGGTGGTGACAGAAGTAGACCTGATGTTGAACAGCTAGGAACTGTAGTTCATAAATGATGGCCTCATAAAGCATATTGGTACATCTCAATATGATTACCAAGTAGATGGTAATTAAACTTCAGCAATTTCAGGAACACAATAATTTTCATTATACAATATTTGGAGGGGTTGTACAGGTAACAGAAGGAACTACATAATCTAATAGACCTTTGCAAGACCTTTTCCATCTTCATCTTCTTTGATGTTCTAAAGGTAAAAACTGAGCAGAACCATCACTCCATGCAATAAGGAAAAATGCGCATGGTAGCAGATGTTCAGAGCTGCCCAGAAGATGAGAGGAAAGTATAGACTTGACTCAGTTCTCTGTCCCAACTGCAGATACCCAGGGTTTCTGTACCTTCCCTGGCTCCCAAATCCTTCAGACATTTCACTCTCTCCTGTTAGGACAGCAAAATTCTGCCTCCTTGCTGCCAAACCCAAGCCAGGATCACAGCTGCTGGGGTGGCTGCATGGGGACAGGGACACTGAACAACATCACACATGTGACAAGGCCCAAAGCCAGGGCTCACTGGTGGTGCTGATCTTCCTTTTTCCATTCCCACACAACTCAAAGACCACAGCAGTTCTGGCCAACTTGGCTTTCAACTGACAAAGGTCAACACAAGTTCAGGGTTTTTTCACCACCAGATTTTTTCCAGAATTCTGCTGTCCCCACAGAGCCTCTTCTGCTCTGGCAATGACCACGTTATTGACATCCAAGAGATCTTGTTTCAAAGCTCACACGGACATGGCTGTGGGGCAGAGCCATCTCTCAGAGACCACTTTCAGGTCTGCCTTACTGCAGAGCAGGATCTGAATTCCCTGTGCACGAACTGGTTGAGAAAGCCATGACTGAACCCCCATTTATGAAACACCAGACAATGCAGAGCAACAAGAACCAGGTTTTTTCTGTTCTTTAGCCATGTCTCCATTCACGTCAGCACGTGTGTGTTTTGCATCCCACTTCTCATTCCAAAACTTCCTGTGCCATGGCCATGAGAAATAAACATGCAGAACAAGCACCCAAGAGCTGCGGAAAGGAGAAAACCCAAACAAAACAAAACATTCATTAATCTCTCTTTAATGTATCTTTCCCCCTTTCCCTCCCCATAAGGGGAGATGGTGGGGGCTGGCAAGGGGGAGGGACGATCCCAGCAGAACAGCCTAACTATAAAAATATGAGTGCAGTTGCTAAAAGCCCAATCTATTTTCAAATGATGTGCTCTAATGGAATGTTGCTGTACATCTTTTGATGAGACAGGAGTCTATTTAAAAAGACAGGCGCTTTCGAATGTGCTTTTAAACCCCGTCTGTCAATTAGAACAACATCAAGGGTTCAGTGGCTGGGAAAAAAGATGACAGTAATGAAAAGCTGGGAGGGCAGCAGAAGAAAAGAAAGATAAAGACAAAAAAAGGTGGGGAAAAAAAAAAAGAAGACAGGAGGAAAAGAAAGAAAGTGTTTTTTTTTTTTAAAGGAAGTGCAAGTAGGGCAGAATAAAGATTTATAAAGAATAACAGTGAATAAAAATTCATGAAACAAGATTGCACTCTTTTACCCCAAAAATTATATATTCATTCATAGGCAAGAAGGATGCTGAGTACAGAGAAAGCAGAAAATGCAAGGCCTCTTAAAATCTGATTCCCTGAATTACTCAGCATCTCTAAGTAAGGGAGAAGAAAGTGCTGCTCAGCCTTTCCATGGACGGATCCCACACTGAGACCTCTTCCTGCAGCTCTGCCATGAACCTGAGCAAACGTAGGAAGAGAATTTAATATTTGAGAGGCACTAAGGTGAGGATCCCTGTAGGAAAAAAGTCCATGAAGAAATTTATAACTGGTATTAAGTTCAGAATACAGAGAGCAGTAAATAAGTCACTGGGCCAGAAAGTGAACATGTGAGGAAAAGAATAACTCAGCTGGGTCCTCCCCAAGGGAATGGTATCTCACCTGCACACAGGAGGTGTCAGAAAACACCTCCTGTGTGGAGGTGAGATGGTGCTGGTGGGCACCTCCACATTAGAGGTGGATACAACGCAGAGAAACTAAAAATCATGTGTGGTTTTGGTTTGGTCTCCCAAGCTCACCCTGATGTAAGATTCGGAGGTCTAAATGGTCCCATGAGAGTCAGTGACAGAGTTGGTGTGCCTCTGTCCCCTCTGGTGCAGACAGCCCTGCTGTGCAGGGTCTCCTGGTGCTCACCTGTAGCAGGGACTCCATATCCATGTCACACAGTGGCACCTGAATCAGCCTCTGTCCTGCAGGAGGAGCAGAGGTTTTGGAAGAATAAGCTGTGTTTCACACCTCTTGCCCTGGAAAGAACGTATGCACTTGCCAAGAAGCAGTCCTGAGCTCTCACTCATATTGCTGGGATTTTCAGAGACTTTTGTTTAGTTCGTTTCTACGACTACACATTGTTTATGGCCTCTGTTGCAGCAAGCCTTAAAAAGTCATAACATTTAACATATCCAGCTCCTCGAGAAACTAAATAAATCCTCTTCATCAGTTCCCTGTGCTGCTTGTGGAGCTGCTCATGAAAGCCAGGGCACTATTTCTGCAGGTTTAATTGCAGGCACTCACTCAGGTTACAGCAGAGCATGGTCGCAGAGCAGGAAGCTGTGGGCAGGGTTAATATTCCAGCTGGATGCCTCGCAGGAGCCCACAGGCATCCCAGGCTGTGCTGGCAGTTGCTGTGCTGAGCTCTCTGCAAAGGTACATCCGAAGGGTGGGGAGAAGTTAAACCAGCGTGACGAGGAATCCTCTCTCCAGATTAGACCCAAGTGGATTTGCACACCTTAATGAGAAAAACTGGAGGCTTACAGTGTCTTTTCTCTCACACGATGTTTGAAGAAAGGGACGCTCAATCTCTCTCTCATGTGGCAGTGTAATTAGGCAGTGTAATCTGCAGGGAGGGAGGTAAGAAAAGCAGTGAGCTAACTTGAAATACTTCATATTTTTGCATCATCTGCTGATGTACAGTAACTTGTTACCTATGCTGGTAACTTTCTTATATATTTCCATCCTGTTTCTGGAAAAAACAGAGCTTGTTCAGCCAAGAAAACCCTTTGCAAGTATCAGCCATGCAAAGACATTAATTGGGGATAAATACTGGAGCTGAATTTTCCCAAGTTAGACAAGAGAATCAGGAGCCCCAAAGGCTCTTTTATGTAGCTCCCTCAGGCCTTACTCCATATATATAGCAAAAATACTACAGGGAAACAATTAATGGCAGAGCTCACTGCTGCAGGAAGCCCATGACCACAAAAATACAAACCTCTTATCAGGCTTTGGCACCTACAGGCATTTGTCTGAGTTCAGTGAAGGCTTCCTTGTCAGCCCTTCTTTTCAAAGGTGGACATTACAGTCCAGGAGAAATAAGTACAACTGCCTTGCACAGAGGCTGGTCTATATTTGCTGCCTCTGAAGCAGAAGGGCCAGTGTCCCCATGCTTTGAGGAGCAGGCTGTTCCTGTCTGTGTGAGGGGAGGCACAGGACACTGCCATTGCTGGGGTTGCAGAGAGGGTCTGGTGTGGGCACAGGTGCGCACCAAAGCTCCCATTTGTGCTCAGCTCAGGTAGCACCACAGGAACCACATCTGGAAGGACAACGCTTTGGGTTTGGGGGGCTGGGGTGGGTTGGGGTCCCTCTCTGCCAGCCCTGTTGTCCTCCCCACAGAGACACCCAAACTGCCCATGCTAAGATAACACCCTCCCCTGTTTGGAGAATAAATGCACTGCAGAGTGTGAGGTGCTCAGCTGCTGTGGAAAAGAGGTCTATGCAAGCACCTCCACCAAGCAGGTCTGTTTAAGCAGTCACCACTCAGATCTTCAGTCATCATTACCCACGGAAACCAGCTGTTCTTCTGCTATTTATGATCTCCCCCTTAAATCTACCCTCCCCATGACTCAACCCACAGGCTTTAAAGTGTGCAGTGTATTGACATTTATATAGTACATTTCATACACTTCCTCTCAAAGCTTTTTACAAAGCCATGAATTACATACCTGTCACCCACTGAATTCATTCATCCAAAAAAGCAGCAGTCATTACGCACTCAGCAATAAGCCTCATAACACTGCCAGCCATAGAGTTTGTATATGTGTGCACCAAAGAGATAAAGTTACTTTAATGCCATCTCTGCTATTAATGCAACGAAGGGGAAGGACAAGGAGAGGGGGAGTAAATGATGGGTGGGAGGGCTTGGGTCTTTCTCCATACCTAGATGTAGAGATGTAGCATATATTAACTGCCTAAGAGGCTGCAGCTGCAGAGAGGTAATTGTGCGAGTGGCAAGGTGCCTCCATCCCAGTCTATAGGAGAGATATTAAAACAATAGAATAGTTTCCTTTTGTTTTGCTCCTTTCATTCTGGGATCACAAAGTGCTTTTTAGATATTAATTAATTCCCACTAAAGGGAAAAAAAAAAGACAACACCACCACAACTTTAGAGCAGTTCTCATTTTGGAGATGGAGGCACTGACAGGTTTGCAAATTTTCTCCAGGCTTCAGAAAGAAGCAGTGGCAGAAACAAACCCTGCCATCTTGGTTCCCAGCTCACTGGTCCACCTCATACACTCACCTTCTTTTCATCTACTCCTATCAACCCTGCTGCTTTTTAATCAGTATTCCAGTGGGATGGCTTTCACTGCTGAGGAAAAGCTGCCTTAACTTTTGTCTCAGTGAACCAAGCATATGCACGGCATCTAATTAATATCTCTGGACTTGATTGCAGGCAGGATAAAAACAACTTCCTCCAGATTCCAGTGATTTTAGGATGTATTTTCCATCAGCCCTGTGAAGCCCATCTGTGTTGAGGGACTGGCAGGGATCAGTTCAAAGCCAAAAAGACTGAACTCAATCTGCTGCATCCTGCACAAGTCCTGGATTTCCCCTGAACAGAGTAAACCCTATGGTGTGTTACTCTTGGGCCAACTTTTACCCGAACATTAATCCTAATTCCTCCTCCCCATACTGTGATGCAATGATGTTTTTTGATTGTAAGATTCAACAGATTCAGATTTTGATAGTCCAAAGCCTTTCCCCAAGCTTGGTGGAAAAGGGCTACCCCTGCCCAGAACAGGTGCAGAAGAACTGGGAGGGGACACAGCATAAATCAGGTCTTAAGAGATTTACTTAGCTGATGGACTGAAATTGAACTGTCGTAAAGTGACAGCTCCTGGTCTCACTTGAACTCTCCAATTTCAGAAGAATTTAAAAGTAAGACTGAATGAGAGAAGTCAGTAAACTGGAGAAAGGAGTTAAATAGGTTTTTTCTTCATTTTGCTACTCCTAATCTGGCTTTTGTTAGAGGAAGTCCCTCTCCAACCCCCAGGACACCAAGTACATGAAAGGTGTTGCTCTAGAAGAAGAAAGAGCAGAAAATAGAGTGTGAGAAAATAAATGCTCTCTTGCTGAAGGCTGCCACCACCCTCATCTTTCCTGTTCCAAGAGAAGCCAAGAAGAAAATGGTCTCTTTTTTCCCTGGCGTTACCATCAGGTGGTATTTCAAACCCATTTCCAATAGATTAATTTCATTTTAGAAGCTTGGTAAGAGATTCACCTTCACAAAAAGTCAGTCTTGAGAAATTCTGAAAAACCACTGTCAAAATATGATCAGCTCATGATTTCCAGTCCATGAACCATTTTCTGGACTGTTCCATCAGTGATTGGAAAGGATGAGCCCATGTCAACACCAGATGCTCATAAAAGCTGTCTTTGCCCAAATCTTTCTCAATTCTCTTACCAATTACTGCAGTCACCAATGAGGAAAGTCATCCAGATTATCAAATGACCACGAAAATTTCTGCTCAGGAAAGAAGGAACTGAAATAGCAATTCTGGTTTGTGTTTTCTGAGTGTCTCCCTGCTCAGGACACAACCTGCCAGGTACTGAGAGCTTCCGGGTGACACCGCCACTCAGCCCATGACTTCTAAATTCAAGTGATTGATTTAATAGCATTAATGAAACTGAAACACACCTGGCTGTGCTCCTTTCCTCCAAGCTCTGGCCACAGCACTGAAATGCACCACACCAGCATGCAGAGTGTGCTCATAAGGCTGGGAAATTCATCTGGGAATCAAGCGTGTCAATGACCAAATGTCCTCTCTTTGAAACACAAAGGCCTCCAGGGAACAGGCGGGATCCAAATCACTGACCCTCATGTAACATTCAAAAGCAAAAGCACCCTGTCTGGAGAAAGAGCTTCCCTCTTCCCTGCATTGGCTAAAATACACAAACGTGGAATTCTCTTTGCCTCTGTTTTCACCAAATCGCAGTTCTCAATGGGGTTTAAATATGTTCTCTCAATTGGAGATACACTCAAAAATCCTTCTAAAAATGGCAAAACAGAATATAAAACAACAAAAAGGGCATTGCTTCAAGTCTAGCTAGATTGCAGTTGTTATGAAAAAAGATATTTTACATTTCTTTAGTAAATTCCACAGCAAAGCGTTTAGTAGCCTACTGCTGAGATTTTAAAAGCAATATGTTGGATTATATGCCTAAAACCCAGTAATTTAAATGAAAAACAGAGACAGACATTTATATCTCCTGCACAGTCCATCTCACCCTTCCCAGCACACACCCTTGCAGACTCTTGCATATACATAGAAATCCCTTTGGCCACGTGGTGGTTTCTGTGGTTTTACTGCCAGCTGATTATTCGGAAAGACCAACTCATTCAACAGGCAGTCAAGAATATCAAGATCTCAAACTGGAAATCAAGGAAAAAAATGGAGAAGAAAATCCATTTTTATTCACAGGGTGTGGAGAGAAGCCCTATCAGCCATGCCTAGAAGGGACACCACAATTTCTTGGAGAGTCAAGATGCTCAGGGCTTTCAGTTTTGCATCCTGTTAGAGGTAAGTGCTAGAAAGAAAGAGTCCCCATCCTCTGCCTGGCCCCTCATCTCAGCCATGACCAGAATTCCAGCTATTACATCTGCGGATGGTACCACTGGGGCATTCCTCAAAGCCTGTCTCGTATTTCAGACCAGGCTAATCCCACCTGTGGATACATTGAGTATCGAGTGTGTCACAAAGGAGGAAGCTGCTGCATGAGGCTCGGTGTGCTGCAGATGGGGGCAGAGTGGGCTGAAAACTGTAGGAAATTTAAACCTGGTTCCAGTTCACAGTGATGTCAAACCACAGGAAATGAAAGCAGAAAGTGGAGATTTATGAAAAAAAGTGGCAGGAGTCATTACTATGTGTGCAGTATTGATTGAAGAAGATCGTGTTGCCCCCAAATCGAAATGGCTTTTACGTGTTTGGGCCCATCCTGACAAAAACACTTTCTTCTCTGTTGACGAGGCCATGTTGCCATGGAGATGCAGGGCTGGATGCTTGGCAAAAGCACGTTTCGATAAGGCAGGTCTAATGGATATATTTTCACAACATTCACAGTTCCTTTCTGCTCATTTTCTCCTGAGCAGACTTGTCCACTCCTTCCATTTTGTCACTTGATGAAAAAATATCTTTTTAATCTTTTAATTTAGCTTAGATATCCCTCCCTCCAGCACCAGAGCTTGCCAATTAAACTACTTATCTGAGATGCTCCACACCAAGGCCAAGTGCTTGCTTTTCATTATCAGGTTGGGTGGTTTGTTTGCACCCTCCCTGCTCCATGTCTGAACCTCTTTACTGCTTGCTGTATGTTATAGATGTGATACAAGATGTGAGCTTGGATTTTTAGTGGAAGAAGCCATGGGTTCATCTTTTCTTTAAGGCAGCCCTTCTAAAGTCCTTAGGGCAACACAACAATATTGTGTTGGCTGGCACATGTCTCAGAGCACATGCTGATGCTGCCTGGGCCAAAAGCAGGGATGATAAAACAGCATCACCTAGAAGAGAGGCAGAGTTTGGTTAAATGTTTTTAATTTTGAGTGTCTGTTCAACTTTTTACTGTAAGTAAATGCAAGTTTCTTTTAAGCTAATTTGAATAAAAGAGCAATATCTGTGCTTATGCAGGTACACAAAAGCAAACATTCCTACACACAGATAAGTAACTTCACATCCAGCTTCATTCAAACATCTTTTCCTGGTTCTTTCCTTTTGAGTATCTTTGGAAGAATCTGAATTCCAAATTCTTCTGGAATCTGTCTGAGTTTCTTCAGCAGGAATAGCCAGTGGGCAGATTGACTAGAAGGGATGCTTGCAATAACATCCAATTTGAATGGAAAGAACAGTCTAAAGTAATACTGTCAGTCAATGAATTGAAAAAATATATATGCATGGCACAAAATACATTTATGCCATGTGGCCTCTGTGACCAATTAAAATTAGTCAATTCCTTTTGGTTTGGGGATACTCTTAATGAACTTCTCCTGAAGAAAAGAGCAGACCAAGAAGTATTTGCATCAGCAAACAATTTCAAACAACCAATTAGCTGGAGAAATCAACACTGCAAGCATAGAAAATTCACAAATAGAAAAAGAGGCAAAATTCATCCAATAAATTATTCATCATGAATTATTTGGCCAGTTTCCTTTAGATCTGGCCTAAGTTATTACTAATTAGTTATGGATACCTTTACCTGCTAGGCCAGACTCGGTTGAGAAGTGGAAAAAACCATTATCCCCAGCGGTGATTTGAAGGCAGCTCCCAGGAGCTGGTAACTCAAAGCTTGCGTCACCGAGTGACTCGTACAAGCCCTCTTGTTCCAGCTGACAATAACAGAGGCCGATTTTCAATGGTGGCAGTCATCAAAGAGAGTATTCATCTCTTTCCCCCCGAGTCAGGGCCGAGGCACGCTGGTGGGTCAATATTTTGGAGGCGTCATTGTTCAGCACATTCAGAAAGTGCCCGAAGGACTGCAGACACCAGGGCTGTCACTCAGACATTTTACAAAGATTGGGATGTTTCTTTGTCCTTTTGTACATGCCAGTGTTCTTGGAAAAAGAAAAGAAGCAATGAGATATAGTATCACAGGATTCCTTGTTTCTTTGGCTTTGCCTCTGCCTGGGCTGCATGTCATATAATAGGGCTTTGGCCCAGGACGTGGGCTGCGAGATGTGAGGCAAAAGTGGCAAGGGAATAATCATCCAATAAGCAAATTCATTTCATCTCCTCATGCTTCAATTTTGCCATCCACAAGACACTGCTAATGATACTTCCCCTGCTCTAAGATCTTTGGATGCAAAAACCCAGCATTAACTCTTTAAAAAGGCTAATCCTCTTTGTCTGCTTTAAGCACAGAAGCATGCAAAGCTCAGCGTTAGATGTGCCTCTGCAGTGCAGAGGAGCTCTAATTGGGAGCTCACAAAGGTATGGGGGAGAAGGGGCAAAGACAGCCAGGAGCAGGGAACTGGAGAAGGAGGAAACACCGAGCAGGATCCCATGGATCCTCAGGAGGGATGCGATGGGGTCTGTGGGACCACGAGAGGTGGGAAGGCGGTGCAGCAGGAGCAATTTTTCACCACGTTGTATAAAGAGTGATTTGTTAATGGATTTAAAACACGTAAAACGCAGTCCTTTCCTCGCCACTCCTGGTGACTCTGGGATTGTACCCAAGAGCTTGTTATCACCACAGATGGAACTGGTTTTTAGCAGCATCCCTGACCGATCTACTGACTCTGAGGAAAATCAACACACTTCCCCACCACCCTTAGGGTAACTGTCAAATTTTGGAGGGTTTTGAGGACTGGTGCAAAGTTCTGTCCTAAGCATCAGAAGTTTGCAGCCACATGTCTGTAAATGCCCTGAGTGGGCAGATATTACTAAAACAGAGAAAGTATCCTATTAATAGGACATTTGCGTCTGCACACAGCCAGGAGATGAGCACAAGGCTTCCTCTGGTTACCTTGTTCATCTGATTACAGGATGGGAGATCAGAGAGGAGGAGGTCTGAGTACACTATGCCTTCCTTGTAGATTTTCTCTGCGGAATTTTCACATGGTCACGCTTCATTGATAAAATGAGTCCCAGGAAGGTTTATTCATTTTACTGCTTATTGTTTTCTCTAACAGGTGCAATCACTATAATTAGGTCTGTACAACGGCATTTTCTTGTTACTCAAATTCCTTCTGTCTCTCAGATGCTCTTGGCTATAGGACTACTGCTGCTTAGAGAATGAGTAAAAATGAGTTGTTTTCTTTCCCTCCTTTTTCTTCATTCATCCATATTAAGCCAAGAAAAACACACCCTCCATCTCACACAGATAATTTCTTCCTTGTCTTTCTTGGGCTCAATCAAAGATGTTACCAAATGCCTCAATGACCTCTGATACCAGCACCTTCCTTGAAAATACAGCACAGACCAACACCAGGGACAGATGCAAGCACGAGGGCAGAGCACAGTTAGTGTGAAATGGGAAGGAAAAAACCAAGCTTGTCCCTAAAAAACAAGGCTGTCCCTGAAGAGTTATCTCCAGTTTTGGATGGAGGGAGACCAGGCAGCTCAATCACTGACCACTCATGGATCCTGAAAGAACAGTGTTAGGGCAAACATTGATGTTCAAGTGTCCACTACAACTTTTCCTGCTTTAGAGGCTGTGTTTCTTTCCCTCCAACTTAATGCGCACAAATATATAACTCATCAGGAAAGTGGTGTAAAACCAGGCAGGGTCTGGTTCAGATAGTCAGAAATGTGTGGATGCATCCAGTTTAACCAGCAAAAAACTGCCTTTTGAAGCCACATCAAACCAATGCCTTCCTTCCCAGAAACATTGAGCTTGCCTAGAAAACAAGGGAAAACACATCTCTGTTGGCACTGTACAGAAATGGGATATTTTCCCTGTCATTTTCTTGCCTCATTATATGATGTGCCAAAAACGCAAATTCGAATGATGCCTTGGAGTGGGGTCTTTCTGGAAATGGTGGGGTTGCATGTTGGCAGAGGCCTCAAGGCCCGATGGTTTGAGGCTACAGGAAGCAACACCGCACCGAGAAAATGAGGCTCTCAGGATAACAACTGGGGGGATGTGTGCTGCTTTCAGTCAATCAAGCCCAAACTCAGCCACGGAGTAATCAAGCTCAATTCAACCGACCTCTGCGTTATTATTGTTATTATTTATCACTTGAATTACTGGAGCACCTTGAGGAGGCAACTGAAATGAGAGCAGAGAGAGCTGCTGCTGTACAAAGATAGAATGGGAGTGTGGCAGCCAGAGTGAGCCCAGAGGCTGCAGGGAAGAGGCTGGCAACAAGCTGAAGAGAAATGGGGTGCAATTAGGCATTTGCAGTGTTCGCCTGCTGGCCCTGCGGGGAAGATCCTGCACCCTGATCTCAGACAGGCTGCTCAGCATCTGGCAAGCTCAGGGCTCCCTCCACAGCCACTGGAGGCAGAGATGGAGTGCAAAGCCCAAGTCTGACACAGGTCTTGGCAGAGCTGCGGGGAGCAGCAGGTTCAGGCTGTCCTGCTGCACCAGCCCAGCAGAGCCTTCATCTTTCCCATTCTTCCTCAGATGAGAGCTTTCTCATCTCTCCTAAGTCATTGGCCACTGCTTGCTTCATCCAGCCCTTCTCTCAGCACCCAGTGCTCTTGACAGAAAAGCTGACACATCCATTGGCATGTCAGCTGGGATCTGTCCAAATGAGACAGGAGTCAAGTCCCTTCCCTCTCCCTCGCTGCTGAGCTCACACCAACTGTCATCTGTAAGTAATATGCTAGACATGTTTCTTTTTCAGTTTAAAAAAAAAAAAAAGTAATTTATTTTCTAATTACAAAAGAATATAGGATAGGAAAAAAAATGAAAGAAAAGAAATTATGACTACCAGATGGCAAATCACCATTTAGCAGGAGCAGGCAAAGAGAGGACTCAGTCAATCACAGGGTAAGTGATAAGACACCAGAGGGAACTACCGAAAAGAAAGGCAGCTCATTACACAAAGCACTAAATTATTCTTAGTGGGACTTCTCCTCCTTCTTTTCCCCTTTCTATTTTTTATTCTGAGCCATAAAGCGAGTAATTCCACTGAGACCCTCTTTTAAATGATTAACATTTCCATTTTAACTTTTGTTTTTGATTGTGTCCCTGCCATTAATCTTCCTGTCTTTTTCTGCGCCCTGCTGTTCACCTCATCTTCCAACTTGCTAATTCCTTTGGCCCATCCCTTGCACCCACAAACACATCCCTAAGCCTTGCTGCTGGTAGGAGCCTTGCATGGATCAGACCAAGGCTGGGGGGATGTCCCAACACAGCATCACCCAAACCCCAGCAGCATCCTGGCCATCAGCAGTCACCATCCCTCTAAAGAGACATCTAGCTCAGACTGCCTTATTTGCATGGATGTCCTGGGGCAATTTGGAAATCCCTGGTAAAGAGAAAATCCTGAGACATACCTGGCCAGCAATCCCTGCTTGACTTTGATGGTATCTTGAGCTGATGGTATCCGTGGCTGGCTGAGAGCTCTTTCTGGCTCTATTATTTTCCACTGAGCAGCTAATTCATCAGTGCGATGAAAAGTCTTGGGCAGCACAATGTTTTCAGGGAACATGAAAGCAACATCTGTCTTTGCTGTTTGAGGAGGTAGGATACAAACCACAGCTCCCTTTCCCCAGGGAAGACACTGGGAAAAGGTGGCAGGTCAAAACAGACTCTTGTCCATCTTCGCACATTTCTGGGTAAATAGGAAAATAAAGGGAGTGTTCATTATTCACTGATGGCACTCGGTGTGCCACAGGTCCCAAAACAGCTGCGGGTTGTTGGGCCGTGTCCCTGTCCTGCCTTTGATCGCGGTCTGCGCTGGGACAGTCCCAAGATCTCCTCCTCCTCCAGTTCCCCTCTATTGCCAGAAAGGTAAATATTATTTCCTTCCTTTGCAAATCCCCTGTAAAACACCGCTAATGTGCAGGGAGGGCTCAGGTTTGTACAGCTGCCTCCTGGCACTGACAGGGCCTGCTCCCCTCAGCAGCAGCGAGCCAGACATGGGTGTTGCTAGCCCATAAATTCCCTCTCACTACTGCTCTCATTGCACTGCTGGCATTTAGAGCTTGTGCATGTGTTTTAGGAGCATTAGGCAAAATGCTGATAGCCAGGCAGTTTATTATTCATATTTCTCTGGCCCTAATGACCAAACACAGTGCTGCTGGCTAACGAGCAGGCCTGGAACAAACGTGTCGGTGGCACTAATGGAAAGGTAAGGAGTGAAACGTCACCTGCCTGTCCCCTTTCACCACCTTGGGAATGGTGCCCGTGTTTGAGGCAGCCATGGGCTCGTGTTCTGGGGGATCAGCTGAGGGGGATGCCCCTTCTTGGCCATAAAATGAGCATGGCTGGACCTGGGGTGAGGGTGTGAGGGAACGCCAGGGCCTGGCACAGGACTCCCACAGCACTGCAGGCTGCCCACATCCATGAGGAGATGAGGTGTTAAACAATGCAGTTTTATCTTTTCTAGAAACCACAAAGGCAAAAAGGAGAGGTTTCAGTCGATACATAAAGTACTTTTTAGCAAAGTGGGAGAGCTTCAGCTCTGGGCAGCGCAGGGGCACCGGTTCACTGTGGTGGCTTCGGAATATGGGCACTCACTTGTCAATAAAAACCAAATCTCGCACTTGAAGCAAAAACAAATTAAAATTAATTAATCAGTGGAAAACACTTCATTTGAACTGGGAAGAGCAGATGCACCTAGCAAGTCTAGGTGGACAAACAAGATAATCAAATCAATACCCACACTTTTCTCACTGGCTGGCAGCCACAGGCTACTAAGTGAGAGCAGAGGTGTGGATCTGCCTTGTTTTTATCAGCCATCAGCTGGTTCTGTAATTAACTGGAATTCAGACCTGCTGGGGGAGTTATTACCCTGTCCTTGGGTGGATTTGGTCTGCGCAAGGGGGGCAGCTCACTCCTGCTGCTGGGGGCTCCTGAATCTCATCTTGCTTCTGCACAAACCTCGCTCCTTCCCTCCACACCAGCCCTGCCTGTGAAATGTGAATTGCAGGAGGGTGGTAGATACTGGAGGGATAAACCCAGTCCATGGCTGTACCAGCTAATCAGTGCCATTGTCAACAGGAATAGCTGCAAATGAGTAGGGCTCAGTTAATAATGCTGTAATTGAGAGTAGATTATCGGGGCCTGACACAGGAGCAGGGCTGCGAGGGAGATTTTGCTTCTCTTTTTGTTTTTAGCTGCGTTTAGCTGTTTATAAAACGCTGCTTAGATTTTGCAGATGGCAGTCATCTTGTTCACGTGCCAGAATTGTGTGTGCCCTCAGTGGGGACAACCCCCAGTGCATTTGTGGTTCCTGTGGGTGTTTCCATAACAGAATATCCATGAAAAACGCCTAATATATCTAGGAATAAAGCAGGGTCCCCAGTCCTGTCCACCAGTCGCTGGGAGCACATTGAGGGCCGAATACAATGCTGATGTCAATTAAAGACACCCTGTGAAATCTGGGCTCTAACACCTGAAAAGCAGGAATCAGAACCTGGGGGTTTCCCTGTCTCTTACTAGAGATGGCCCAAGAGCATCTCAGCTGAAGGGAAGCGAACTTTTGTTTTCTTTAGTTACATTTTTAGTTATTATTTGATATTTTCTCTTTGCGAGAAGAAGAAGCTGTCTTGGTCCTAGAACTGGTTAGATACCGAGATGAAACATTCATAAATATGCATTTAAAACTGCTCTAAATTAATTCCAGTTTAATTTGTTGTGGTTTTTTCTTCCCACGAACATTCAAGGGAAGACGTTTTGCTAGGTGAGGCAGTAACCAAAAAAGAAAATTTCAGAGAAGTGCAGAGAATATTTGCCAGGCCGCGCCCACCCCCCAAGTTCCTAATTTTGAAATTCCAGAGAGTTTCATTGGTGATCAGAGCAGAGTATGAAGAGTTAGGGCCATTCTGCAGGGGCCAAGAAACATGGGGGAACACCTACACACTCAGGCCAAATGGGGCATGCAGCAGATTTCAAGTAGCGCCAAAGACTCATAGGTCAAACAAGTGGCTTGGAAATTCACTGGAATATAGTATATTTAATAAAAGCGGGGGAAAAAAGACAACTCACTAGCAAAACGGGAACAGTTCTCCCTAGACCCACATTTCATTGTTAATGAATGCTTATATCGTTGCTCCTCTACTCTCAATGCCTTTTTTATTGTCCCCATTCTTAATTTTGTATTAGTTACACTTGAAGCTTTTTGTTTAGGCAATAGAAACATGTATTTCACCTGCAGCACTTCCGTATTCCTGAGACGAATGTGGATCTGTTTTAAAGGCTGGAAAAAAATCATTACTCTGAGATTCAGGGTCTGTTTGCTATTCCAAAAGCATGTGAAAGAGGAGAAGTTGAGTCTGAACAATCAAGATCATGTGTGTGTGTGTGTGTGAGTGTGTGTGTGTGTGTGTGTGTGTGTTTGCATTCACACCTTAATGTGCATCTCAGTGATTCTCTTTCTCCCTCACCCCCCTTCCTCCACCCAAGGTCTAATTAAAACAAGAATGCACCAGGCTGCCTTTTCCTCTGTTTCATCTCCTGATATTTTTTTGTTAAATCCACCAAGGAAATCTCCTGAAGTCTTTGAAGTCTTGGGGTGTGTGAATAAAGATGTCACAACGGTAGACACAGGGCTTCTTAATGAGGACACAAGGTTTGATGTTGGAACACTTCAGTGCCCAAAGGAAAGAGATGCTCTCCAGCAGACCCTCCCTTTCTCTCCTTCCCTCTCTCTTTTTTTTTTTTTTTTTTTTTTTGTATTCGTGCTGCAAGGGCCTAACATTTTTTTCCTCCTGTATATTTTTTGTTCTCCC
The DNA here is from genome assembly GCA_036630365.1 of Acanthiza pusilla. Lineage (NCBI taxonomy): Eukaryota > Metazoa > Chordata > Aves > Passeriformes > Acanthizidae > Acanthiza > Acanthiza pusilla. The sequence goes on from JAXCHO010000001.1 coordinate 10,768,738, forward strand.
CCCAGCTTTCAAGGAGGAAAGGGATAAATGAGAGGAAATGTAGGGAAAATGCACGGTTTTACAAATCCTATTGTTGTTCATGCCACTGTTCCTTTGTCCCATTTAATCTCAGTACCATCTGAGCTGTCAGCCCCGTCCAGATTCCTACTGCCTCTTTTCCAGTCTGGCCCAAGATAACAGACCCTCTCTGCCTCTCCCCCAGCCAAAATTCTGACCCAGGGAAAGAAAGTTCAGCTTTATCAAGAGGAGAAATCAATTTAATATAACTGGAGGGAACATCTGATCCCTCGAGTAAAAAATTCATTACCACAAGCCTGGTCAGTGACAACAGCTCCAAATACTCCCTGGGACCCCAATGTGTTTGCACTGATCTATGTTTGCTTTGAATCCACATGCTGAACCCTTGTCCCTATGTCTTTCCCATGTTGTGTCTGAGAAGTCAGTTTTCAAAACCATGGGCAACTAGAAACCAAAGAAACTTCTCCCATCATTCCCCCCCCCATTTAACCAGCAGAACAGCAGGATACCATTAAGGCAGGGCTGAACGTCCTCTTGGGCATGTCAGTTTTATGATGGAGAAAGCTCCCACATTTCATGAGAAGGAGACACTTCCTGCAGATGGGAAATGCCTGCTGGAGTCAGGCGTTCCCTTCCCTTTGGTGTGTGTTTTCTCCTGAGGGAACTGCTGGCTGTCCTGTTGCTCCCAGGCAGGGTCTGGCTCACACAATGTCCTGTCACTACCAAATTCACAACGGAGTCCCACTGTCAAATTTGGGCTCCCTCCTTTGAGCACTGTCCATAAATCTGGCCACAGCATCCTGGCCAATTTGCTCCCCATTTGTCTCCCATCACGATGGGTTTCATGGTGGGCTGGCCCCAAATCCTTCCCACCTATGGGCCATTTGAGAATCTCTTTTCTCACCTCATCTTCACAGTCTCTGATCACCTTCCACACCACTCAGCACACTCCAACGCAGAAGTTGAGCACATGCAATCCAATCCTCCCAGACAGAGGGGAGCTTCATTGGCAGAGGATGTTGTTTTGGTGCTGTTTAAGTATGTACAGGCTCCTGCTTTCATGCCCTGGACCATAGAGCCCCTGAACGAAAACGCTGAAGCCTTGAAGCCTCAGAAGTTAATGTCCTCATGAGAGGTGGCAAGGAGTGCTTTCTGGTTGGGAGTAGAGAAAATAAAGGTTGGGGCAATGCTGTAAATCCAACCTGCTGGCTGCAGAAGCCGGTTTAGCTCTTAAGGACACTGCCTGTGTGCGTTCTCATTAAGCTCAAGCATAGCTGGAGTTCTTGCTGCAAACCTCCGAATTTCAAGCTCAGCATGAGTCAGCCCCAAAGTGCTGAAATATTTAAGGTTTTTTTTCCACTCAGGAGCTAGATTTATGGACACCAAAGGAACCGTATCATTTTTCAACTAAGAAAACCCTGAAGTTTGGGGTTGATAGTGATGATGATGATTGTTTGAAATTAAACCCTTTGAATTCACTGACCACATCTGCTCAGTTCCATCCTCTCAAATAAGGCACAATCTTCCTTCCCCATCAGGATTCCTCCTCAAAGCCTATTGTCTTCCAGCCCCCTCGGGTTATGCTAATACATTTTAATAGGGACGTGGGAGCACACTCACCTCCTCAGTTTGTACTTTGATTTAATTGTCTAGACCTGTGGGCTTTCATTCCCACTGCTGAGAGACATCTGGAGGAGGAAAGTGATCTGTGAGCTCCCATCCTGGCTGCAAAGGGACCTGGCACAGCAGCTGGAGGTCCCAGGCTGCAAAATACCTGTGCAAGTGCAGGCTGGGTGATCTCATAGCAAAGGGGAAAGTGAGTGCATTTGCTTTGTAATTTTGTTCAGAAGGAGAGGTAGGTACTCAGCCCTTTCCATCCCCCTCTAAGAAAGTCACAGCAATCTCCTTTTTTCTTTTCTTTCAATAAAACAAAGTACATAGATCAGGAGATTCACTTTAATGGTATATATTACACAAAGAGGGGGAGGTTTGTGCTGGAAAATAAAAGAACATGATCTGAGCTCTGACCCTTCTGTTTACTGCTCCAAACTGCTGCAGCAATCAAAGGTGCCCACTGGTCCTCTGCCAGAAGATGCGACCCCTGAGGCTCAGATTTGGGTGAGGTGTTTCTGTCCGCTCTGTGATGCTCTCCATTCCCCAGACAGTGATTTATCATCAGACTCCACAGTGACAGCAGAAGTTAACACAGAGGCAGTGAGTGCTTATCCCAGGCAGAGGGGCAGGGAGACAGCTGGGTTGGTAGCCTGTTACGGAGAGCTCTGCCAGAGGCTGCCTGTCAAAATGAAGCCCTCTCTGCCTGTTGAGCTCAACACTTGTTGTTATAATCTGGTCTTAGACCAGAGCTCTGACTTTGCTGTGCTGGAGACTCTGAAAATTCTGCAGAGTATCATGTTATTTTCTTGGGGTCTGGCAATTTTTAAGTGAGTGCTAACAAATTTGATGTGTGTATGCTAAGTGCTCAGGTTGCCATGTAGTTTTATCTGTTTACCATTCCCTTTGGAGGCTATGAGTACACCAAAAGCCTGGTGTGTAAACCCAGAAAAATCCCAGGGGAGTGCAGGGCCAAATCCCAGTTTACCAGAGCTGGCCAAACCTCGTCTCTGGATCTGATCATCCTTCACATCGGAGATGTGAAGCCACACAGCTCCAGAGCATTGTGATGATGAATGCATTGCTTCCACTGTCGGAGGGAGGATTAAGTCCTGCTCAGGTTTAAGGTCACCTCCTTTCCCAGTCTGCGTGAAGCCATCTGGTTTTTGTGTCACTGACCTTTGTCAGTCCCCATTAATTCACAGAGGCTGGCAAAAGTGCTCCAAACTCGCTTTCTGCAGAGCCATGAGCCACCACTGGGAGCTAGATGGGTAATGAAAAAGCTGTTCTGTTTTCTTGTGATTTCCAGATCTTCATGGATAAATCCCTGCTCAGGTCCAGTCAGATTGTTGCCTATAAAATTCCCTGCCTTTGATCCTGTTTGCCTGAATCTCTAATCTCCGCAGCACCACAAGCCAGTGCTACCACAGCCCCGATTACCAGCTGTGGTTTGTATTTTTTGTCATTGACCCTCTCCACTCCAGTGCACCAGCCTCCTTCCTTGACTTTTCCCACGTCCTTCTAAACACTTAGGTCTTTTCCTGAAGCTACCCGGTTTGCAAGCAACTCCTGGTCTGTCTTATCATTAACTTGAGCTGTCCAGTGTCTCCATTCCACCTCATCTAAAAAAAATTTATTGGTGATAGGATGTGCCTGGTTTTCACAACCTGACCTACAGCCAGACCTGTCAGAGTCTGCAGCAGCACATCTGCTGATATAATGCACCAACGGGTCAGGAAAATGATTGATTGGTGCTAATTGGAGACTGTGGTGGACTCATTCTGTGCCCAGCAAAGCTGTTCTGTCAGTCCCTTCCTCAGAACAGAGGAGAGAAAATATAATGAAAGGCTCCTGGGTTGGGATAAGGACAGGAAGAGATCACTCTCCAGCTGCCATAATGGCAGAACAGACCCAACTTGGGAAAATTAATTTAACTTATTACCAATCAAATCAGAGTAGGATAATAAGAAATAAAACCAAATTTTAAAAAACCCTTCACCCACCCCTCCCTATTTCCTGGGCTTAATCTCTGTCCTACCCACCAGTGCAGAGGGACAGAGAATGGGGCCTGCAGGAAAGAACTCAGGATGGAGAGCAGGTAGAGGGAGCATCCCACTGCACATGCCAAGGCCTCATTCTGCATGTTGAGCCAGGAGCTGGGCAGGGAGGGAGTAGTGCTTTACACACCATTTAGCCTTTCTCTTGCCCGGAGGCCCAGGTCACCACAGTGGCACAACTTCAGTGGTCCTCTGGCATTCACAACAGGAAAAAAAAAAAAAAAAAAAAAAAAAAAGCAGAGATTCTTCTATTCATTCTGGAAAGTATTTTTTTTCCTGCTTTGTTGGTCGTGTGATTGTTTGGTTGGCACTGTTATTTTAAAAGGTCTGTCAGGCAGCCACAGAGGAGAAAGATTTCTATGTGCCCAGTTGTGTGCCATGCAGAAATAACAGCAAATAGTTGAACTGAGCAGTCTGCCAGCTCTCCATAGTGAGGGAGTCAGCCATCTGAGCTGCTCTCTATCCTCATGAAAACAATCCCTAGCGATGGGGAACACTTCTCCAATGAAAGGCTCTCTGCCAGTGGAACCTCACTTTGGGAAATCCCATTTGGCATGGTCATTCCTCAGCAGCCTCTTGCTGTGCTTTCCCTCCTCCCTGAAGTGTTGTGCTGGTGCAAGGTGGGAAAGGCACTTCTCCTGGCCTGTCTGCAGATCTGCATGGCTGCAACCCATCATTTTGGGTTGGGAGAAACCTGTCAGAGGTACATGTGAGCAGGCAGGAGCCAGGGTCCTCTGGGCAGTGACCTCTGCTATTGGAACAGACATAAATGGTAGGGGTCTTGACGGCATCATTTATAATTAATCAACAAAATTGACATAATAAATAATGGGAAGGGTTCTAAAGTTATTCAGGGCTGACCATGCTGCTGCCTCCCTTCTCCTTTGTCCATCTGTGACTAGCTCTAAGCAAGATAGTCTGGGGTCAAAGGTTGTGATATCCCACATTCTTTCTCCTACCTTGTCTTATCTTTGTCTCATTAAGGATAGCTGCTGGACTAGTGTTCGGGGATTTTGACCTACAAATGTCTTCCAAAACTGACAGATTGTGAGCAAAGAGCTGAGGTCTTGAATCAAAGAATCTCATTATGCCTTGTGCACATATCAGGAGATGGAATATAAAGGTGATTAAAGCATCTAAAGGTTCTTCCTTGAACCCAGTGTTCCTCTGTGCATTTCTGATGCTAGAATTGCACGTGTAACCTTTGCCATGTAACACCAAACAGTGTGTAGCCCAAATTCTGTGTGAACAGACACTCAGATCAAAGCACAGCTGATGTGCTTCCTGAGAGAGCGGGTATGCACCTACACAGAGACTTCTTTGGCCTTCCCAGGATCCATGAAAACAGCTGAAAGGGAAATATTTACCAGGCCTTCAAGTGTGTGGAGCAAACCACAATAGTGGCCCTTGTATGCAGAGACTGAGTGTAGCTGCAGCCAGTTGCATCCTCTCTATGGGTGAATGTTTTCAAAACAGCCACAGCCTTGGGAGAAGGGAGGATGTGTCCTTGGGCAGTATTCCAGCAGTCACAGGTTGTCCAAGGTCCTTTGGCATTGTGACCAGATGAATGTCAATGTGCCAAACTCTTTTAGCAAGAGCTTCTCATAAATGGTGACGCTGGGATCGAGCGAGCTGGCAAAAAACGTTGTGTTCAGCGAAATCTAGCATCCCTTTTCTCCTTTGGAAATTACTGCCATTTGAAGTATGCATAGTGGCAGTGCAAGCCAGACCAGCTGTGTCTGGGCAATTAACTCAAAGTTCAGATGAGGTTTGTTCACAGAATTGCGGTAGGAGGTGTGAGTCAAATGTGGTTGTCACCACATTTTGAAAAAATTTCTGGTCCGTAGAATTTTTACCAAAATCCCCTTGGAAGTCCCCTGTGTGTAACACGAGGAGGTTTGAGTGATTTTACCCTCTGGTGTGATCTCAAAGCGAGCGTCATGCTGACATTGGCATCTGTGAAAGAATCAAAACAAGAAACCTTGCAGAGGCAAACCAACTCACTCCAGTCAGCCCCAGCAAGCGGCGCAGTGAATTTGCTTGGTATCAAGGAAGACACAAAGGCCATGAAACACCTGTTCAGCATTTCCTAGAGCTGCATTACTACTTGTGCCCTACTTGCCTGGAAATACATTTCGAAAATACACTGCCTTTCACTTCCAGTGCTTGCATTTGCTTTCACACAGCAATTTCCACAGTTTCCCATTCCTTGGCTTGGCTCTTTTTTTTTACGTATCTCATGCCAGGGTCTGACCCAGCTGAAATCTCTGTTTCCAGTTCTTCAGAGTGAATCACAAGCCTTCAGCTTTTTGTTCTTACTGTTTTTTCCAGGACCAGAATACTTTTAATATCCTTGGGGTTTTTTATAAAATCTCACTAACTTCAGATGTCATGGGCAGTGACCCACAAAGTTCAAAACAACAATACTTTGAGGAGGATGTTCCACTTGTGGGAGTCAGTGATTCCCCTTGTGGGGAGAACAAGTGTTTGACTGCCTTCCATATAGCAAATATGCACATTGCCCATTCCTGATTCTGATTGCATCTCTGTCAATCTGCTTAAAATACCATTGGCTGCATTGAGAGTGCAGGATGTGGGCCAGATGCTGTGCACGGCACCTCACGGTTCCTGCTTCCTGCACAGAGAATAACCTCTGATTCAACCCCCTGCTCTCCCTCTTTCTCCTCTCCTCTTCTGGTAGCCTGTGTGGATGAAACTGGGAAATTTTATGCTAAGCATTCTGCTTGCTTTATTCTAACCTTTCTGCAGCTTCTGGAAGTCTGATTCAGGCTTTCTACAGCACACCATTATTCCCTTAAAATTTAAGAGTGTGCTGATCATGTCAGTATGTCTGTAGCTTGGCCTTTTCCCTGTCTCAGAATGAAATAAGCAATATTCCACATTCCTCCTTCTCTGGTGAGCAGAGTTTCTGATGTCTGGCCTAGGGTTAATCATAGGGTTAACCAAGTCATGAAAATATATTCTGGGAAAATGCAGAAGATTTCTCGCTTGGTTGGACCGAGCAATATTTCTTTTTTAAATTCAGTGTCACAGGGCAGCCAGACAGATCCCTCTTTCACTGTCAGTCTTTTCTGCTGTGGGTCAGCAACATGATGTGCTTCTCCTTCCTTGCTCCTTGAGGGCAGAGCAGAAAGCTGTAATTTGCTCTGGCCCTTTCAGGGAGTCAGCTCAGTTTTCCCTTTGCTCCAACACCGGGTGAGGGGAAGTCAACCAGCAAGACCCAAAGCACTGCCGTGGCTCATCAGCCCAGGTTACATGTGCCTTCTCAGAGGGGCAAAAGAGAGTTTCTTTCTGCACCATCCCCATTTCGATGGTGCTCAAAGCCTGCCTCTCTGCAGCCAGAGTTCTCTTGGCAGTTTCTGGCCCAGTAAGGAGCAACTGGTACCTTCACTGGGCTCCTGTGTCCCAGCAGGAGTCACTGAGGCTGGAGATGGGCCATGTGCAAGTGCCACTGATGCCTCTAGTCCAGTGCCTGAGATGTTTATCTCTTTTCCTGAGTGAGAGCCCCTCTGGGAAGATTGATCACCCTATAAAGGACAGTTTTAGACTATGTTTGACAGCAGTATCCCCTTCTGTCCCCGAAGTTCACTTACAGCTGCCCAATTTTCTCCTTTGCTGGACTGTTCTGATTTCTCCTGCCCCAATCTAATTCCTGCTCCTTCTCATTCCTTCCAACAGCCTGCTCCCATCCTCAGTAAGAAGCAGTGTTTATTCATGCTTAGATGGGCAGCCTGTCTTACTACAAGTAGCAACACTCCAGATTCTGAATTTGTGTGCCCTGATCCCCTAATGACCCAGGGGTCTGAGCTCCTGGCACATGGCACAGCTAACCCAGGCACCCTGCAGTGCTTCTGCACACTGGGGCAGTCTAGAGACATTACAGAGAGCTGCTCCTTTCCAAAATGACTACTTTTTAAATGGCCTTATAATATGGTAGGAGTTGATCCTTTATATCGCTTCTTTTAAATTGCCTTCTGCTCATCAGCTGTTCTTTATGAGATGAACAGACATCTTCACGTCCTGTCCTGACCTGCTGGTGGCTCTGAGATGCTGCCAAGCAGCTGCTGCCTTGCACAGCAGAGAGGGCTCTTTTCTCAGGGAGGGGGGGTGATATCTGTAGACTTAAGGTTTCAAAGTGCTTCCTAAACTTTGAGGATAAAAGCCACCAGAGAAATGTAAAATATTAGTGGTATTTTAAGAAAGTGTGTGGGTGTGTAGACACAATTAATTTTCCTTTTTATAGGCCTACATGGAATATCTCCATCTCTGAGGAAGACGCCTGGATCTATGGAGCGTTGACATCCCAGAGGAGGGCACTGCTCTGTTCATGTTAACAGAAAATGCCATGGAAATTAACAGTGCAAGAACACTGTTGTGGTCAGGCTGTGTCAGCCCGATAAATGATTGTGTGTGTGAGAGGAGGCAGGCTCGGAATCTCTCCACCCTTCCTGGGCTGAAACAGCTCTTGTTAAATGCACAGGGTAGCAGTCACGGGGGATTTTTGTCATGCTGGTCCCCTAAGATCAGAGGAGAGGTGATGCGACTTAGAAATGACTGCGTAGGATTAAACAGCAGAGGGGATGTGTGCTCACACACGCAGGCAGAGTGGCTGCTCTCATGCCATGCATTGTTATTGACACACTGCACCTTAATGGCTATAATGTCAATGGCCACTTTGGGACCTTTACTCGCGGATTATTAATGCATTAGACCACAGTTTTTATGGGTTATTGTGTCGAGAGTGGAGGGGAGTGGATGCCTAAAGTACATTGGCAGAACAAGGATATTTTTTAACCAGGGCTGTGGTGTGCACTGAGAATACAGCACCTTAAAAATAGTGTTTCCTGCCCTCTCATACCTTCTTTCAGCAAGCGGGATCTCACTGCAGCTCAGAGGATAGCATGGAAAAAATGACACCACCAGGGAGGAAAAGGGACAGTCCAGGGAAAGGAAGCAATCCTGGGGCCAGGCAATTGTACATTGCTATCCCAGGCTGTGGGGAGATGATTTCCTGGCACTAGCCACCAACACCATGAAGCATGAAGATTAATAGGCCCTTTATTTTATTGCTGGTAACTGCAGGTGCTACTTTTATTTATACAAATACGTGCTGCTCTCCTCACCGTGGGCTCAGCCCAGGACTAATCCTCCCATGGGACTGTGGAGAGGGAAACTTTCCCACGCTGCCTTCTCCACCTGAGAGCAAATGTCACCCCACAGGCTGGAACACGAGTGAGGGGTGTCCCCAGAGCCTTCAAATGTGATGGAAGCTGCAGGTGCCCAGAGCTGATCAAGGGACAAATACTGTCATTTTCAGGGGCCTTTTTGAACATGGCACAATTTGCAGAGGAAAGTGATGCAGATGTAACTAGACTTTGGTTGATCTTTTCTGGGTAAATAGGATATACATGTTTGCCAAAGCCCTGTTTGACAGGACATCATGGTTGAATCTGCAGAGAAATGAAAAGGGCAGTATAACATGTTCAGACACCCTGAATGAAGGCCTGACTACTGTGCTGGAGGAGCAGGGGAAGAAGGGGGATCCTGAGAGCAGTGAGGCAGGAGCAAGGAGAACACGCATGACATTGTAGGGTTGGAAATGTCCTACCTGTCATTTAAGCAATGCAGTCACTTCCAGGTCAAGCAACTCAGAGGACTGAGAGAAGGTCTCTTAACAAGACCTCTGAGTTTATTTCTGGCAGAAATTGCCATCTTTCTTGTAATCACTGCTGCTCTATTCTGTTGAGAATTGGAGAGCTTATCATCACAGCCAAACTAGTTATTGGGCAATAGAAACAATAATCAGCCGGTTATAGAAACAAAACCCATGACACAGGCCCTTCTTCTAGGCATCAGCTCTAATAGATGGGCTGCAAAGGCATGGAGCAAGAAAAGAGGGACACGGAAGGCCTGAACCCATGGCAATGCCGGTTCTCCAAAGTCCTAAAGAGCAAGAGATGGCACTGGCCCAGGAGGGAAATTTCTTATTTGCAAACTGCTGTCATTGCACTCAAGGCCCATGTCTTTCACTTTCTCACCCTCTCATTCTCTCAATTTCATATCTGAAGGAGGCCAAGAAATCCCCCAGTTTTCCTGACAATGCTGAGTTCAGTTTGACTTTCCATCATGTCATATCCGGGCCATGGAAAGGCCCCTGCTTTTACTGTATGACGACACAGAAATTACTGAGTAATTACAGGATTATGCAGCACCCTGTAAATTAAATGTTACCTCTTTACCTTTTATAGAACAAAAAATAACCATGTAATTACTTAGTGAATTAAACTGTTAAGGTCTCATGGTAATTATACATGGAGTCAAAAGCTCTGAGTTCTTCTGGTAGTTACAAGTAAAGAATTATCTTTCATTTTTAAACATATGTTGCAGTTGGATCCCAAAGCCTGCACATTTCCATTTTAATAACACTATGGCCTGCCCAAATGAGAAGAGGCATATGTCTCCCATCTGAGTGTGCAAATAGAGTGAACATGTATATATAAAATAGATTGGACATATGCAAAACTGACCCAGGTTCAGACCAGAAAAATGGAATACCAACAGAGGTAAAATATGATTAGTTGGATGATAACATTTAAAATTATGTTTAGTTTCCAAGCACTGGAATTTGTTTTCATAGGAAGCAAGTCAGTTTGATCCTATTTTTCACATGCACGTGACTGTATTTTGAGAACAGGCAATCAAGCCATCCATCAGGAATCTCTGTCCCCTAAAGGACAGCTCAGAACTTGCCACTGTAGGTGGGTTTTGTATGTATCAGCAAGGAGGGGATGGCTGGGCTGGCAGGAGAGTCCATGAAACCAAACACATTGAGGGTGTGAGCTTGGTGGATGGTCCTGGCTCAGGTGAGGAGGTTTTGCTGTTGTCTGTAGGCAGCAATAGGACAGAGCTCTCAGGGTGCTGGTGCCAGATCCAAACTCTCCACAGGCAGCCAAGGACAGATACTGCACCATGGAGCTGCAAAAGGAGAGAGGCTGCAGATGAACAAGGGTTTGCTGCCTTGAGGCAGATCTCATTCCTCTCAAAGGACCTTCAGGAACATGTTTTCCTGCTTAAAAGGTGCCACCAGGCACCTGGGGCCCTGCAGAGGTTGCTGAATGTGGAATAAGCTGTGGTGTAACCACACACCATCCATCCTCTCTGAGCAAACCACACAGCACAAAAAGGGGCCACTGGACCAGTGATTGCAGATGCTAAAATTCATGGTCAGATTCTTATTGAGTATGAGGATCTGTAGCACACAGGAATTGCCACTGTTGTCTGTATCTCCTCTGCTCTGGTCTCAGCTGGCTAAAAATGCCCTAAAAATGCCCTTTTGTTTTTTCAATAATTGCTTTTTTTTTTTCTTTTTTGCTCTTTTTTCTTTTTTTTTTTTTTAATTTATTTTCATTTTTTAGGAACATATTTCAGATAAATCCCAATGAACTTTAGTAATTAAATAATAACAACCAACCTTGATGTTCTTTCAGTTTTAAACTAAGAATTTTCATAGGTCCCAAAACCAGATACTTTAGCTTCATAATTTTAGATCCCTAAATCTGAAAAGTGTGATGCTGCAATAAGCCTAACACTGAAAGGTGCAGTACATTCACCTCCAGCCCTTTAAAGAGGCATTATGTGCATTTACTAACTAATTTTTTAATTTGCTTTGAAATATGTAGCACGTTATATAAGCATCCACTTTGGTAATCCAGGGATAAAGTACAGAACCAGGATAGGGAGGTGAGTTTTATTTTAATGATGCTTAAAAGTGACATTTTAACTATTAAAATTGTGTCTGGTTTTGCTATCACAGACCTAACTATTAGACCTACACGTCATGCCTAGTCCCAACAGTAACTGCTCCAGGCACAAAACAAATTGAAGAAATTAACTTCAAATATTTTTATTTCAGATGTTTTTATTGTTTTGCTTTCAATACGATCAGCAATTCTCTGTAGCACAGTGTTTTGTAGTGTTCAAATCCTGCAGTAATGCTGCCTGATGAATGCAGTAATGTGCATTTATTTCAAAGAGTCATTTATATCCCCTGGCGAGCAGGTAGTCTTTGTTTTAGAGATGCAGGGGTGTTTTGGTGCAAGCGGGATTTTTTCCATGCCTTTGTTGCATGATTTTTTCCCCTTATGTCCATCACTTGTACCACTTTGTAGCTGCTATCCTGTGAATATTAAAAAGCACCCACTGGGATTGGATCTCAAAAAGGGGGGGGAGGAAATTATACTCCATCTCATTCCTCATCTCTTGCGCAATATGCCTTCATCCTGACACAGATTACTGCCAGCATTGTGCTCGCCCCATTCCTCTGCCATAATAGCCTTACGTCTCACTGGAAGTGAGATCAAAGACACACGAGTACCAAAGGGCTTACATTCAATTAACAGGAAAGGGGCAGGCTTTAGACAGGCTCAGCAGAAGCTCTGATTGCAGCAAACTGCTGACTGCAGATCACATACCATCGCTAGCAGCGCCTGCAACCCCAGCCCTTCCCCTGCCATGCTGAAAGGTGCGCTGGGAAGGGAAAAGGCACTTTTGTGCTCTTCCTGGCTGTGTCAGGATGGAGAAGGCTGGAGAAGTCCGTGTGCCTTCACGGGGATGATCAGGATGAGGAGAAGAAGAAGGAGGAGAAAAGGGGGGGTCTCTACCTCTCAATCTATTCTTTTTTTTCTCAGAGCTGCAGACTGAAAACTCTGTCAGACCTTGACCAATGTATTGGACAACTTGAATTTTTAATGAGGAGTGATTTCCCACTGCTCTCTTACACAGATCTCAGAGTTAGAGACTTAGCCTGCGGCAGTCAGAACTCCTAGGGCAAAAGCTGAGACTTTTGACCCTTTCTGTATATTTGGAGTGTATCACAATGAAATGAAGCCCCTCTCAGTGCTCAGAATAAACCATCTGCTTTTCCCTTCCCCAGGTATTTGTGACATTGGTAAAAACTGAAAAGTCATGTGTATGAGAGAGAGTTTGTGATTAGGAGGCTTCTGGGACCAGCCACTGCCATGGAAAACACAATACTGGGAAGACAAGAGACTTGACTTTCTATGGCAGTCTGGGTTTAAAAATTTTCCATTTGTCTTAATGAAAGGTAGAGGGGAGAGTTGCAAAATTTAGGAATTGGATCATAAACCTGGGGAGAAAAACAGTAGAGCATAAAAATGGGGGATCACAAGGAGTTCACTTTTTGAGGACTGCTGAAGTGAGAGAACACATCCCACTCCCTACACACCCAGAGCCCATTGCAATTAACTCCAGTTATGTTGAAGCCTCACATTTCCTGGGGTTACGCCTGTGACGTTTGGAAAAGACACAAGCCCTCAGCTTTGCATTATTGCTGGAATTTATTTTAGTATCATTTTTTAGAGCCCTGAGACAGCATGGATCCCTATTTGTATTAAGCCTCTCTTTCCACTGAGCTGATTGCTGAGATAACCTGCAGCCAGAGCTGTCTGAACTTATGTGACCTGGTTCCATCTGTGTACAGCCCTGTTTTGCATTCTCTTCGATTTACTTCTAATGCAAACCTTGCAGAGCAGGATGTTCCTGCTACACATACACAAAATCTGTTCCTAGGGATTCAGTGCCTGCTCTTGCCAGGAATATTTTCAACTATTTTAACCTTTTAAAATCTTCTGCATTACTGTGGGAGATGACCAATCCTCACACTGCTCACAGGTTAACAGTGCTATAAAGAGTGCAGCTGGTCAGTGGAATCAGAAAACACGGAAAAGGTCAAAGCATGCAAGCATTGCAGAGGTTTCACTCTAAATTAGAGTAGCCTGCGACCTTCACTTAACCCTTACTTTAAATGATTGCAAATTAAGTTGGGCAACTTAGCCTGAGCTCTAAAACTCTCAATGTATTGAAAGATGAAACTACATCAAACATCTTTCCATCACTGTCAGGCAGTGTTCTCTGACACACGTACACCAGATAGACATTTCTGTCTGTGAGCCTCACTTACCCACTGAGATGTATTCAAATAAAGCCCCATTAACTTCCCCAGTGCTGAATGACATCCATGCATTTGTACCATAATGCAGCCATCCCTCTGAACAAAGGCATATCCAACCAAGGATCTTTTCGACAAGGTGTTTTTTAATCTTCTTGGCTTATACAGGACTTAGAGATATAATATATGGTGTTTGCATAGCAGTCAAAGCAGGGCTTTCAGCGCTGTGAATCCATCACCTGCTTCCCATCAGCCATGTCAGAGCTTCCTTCAACTTCAGCTGGCCATATCCAGTCTCCTGGGCTCTGGGGACCAAATGCCCTGCCTAAATGACCAAATGTCACTGATTAAATGCAGCGATGAAAGAGAAGAGCTCTGCAGCAAAGCATCTTCTGACACTCGTCTAAACCCCTTCCATCCTGTGACACCAGAGCAAAAACAGAGATGGGGACCAGTGGTCTTCAGGGAGACTGAACTGACTGTGACTGTGGGGTCACAGCTTCTGAGTGACCACCCGTGCCCAGGGGCAGCAGAGTCTATGACACCTGCCTAGGGCAAAGGGATGGGATCCCCCAGCTAAACCATCAATATTCCTTAGTCAAAGGGAGGAGCCCTGGACAAGGCTTCGATTTGCACAACATCATCAGCTCTTCTTACAGTTGTCCTTTGATGTGGCCTTTATTTCTTTTCTTCCCTGCCTAACTGCCCGATCCTTTCTTATTCCACAGCAACAAATATGAAAGCAAAACCATTTACTGAGCTGCAAACCCAAGAATTTCTATAATTTGCACCCACATAAGTCTGTATCCCAAAAACAGGAGGTGAAGACACACCTTCATAGAAGCAACCCACAAAACAAATTCTTTACTCCAGTAAGAGCCCAGTTCTTCATGCCATTAGTTGACATTGAACAGGGCAGTAGTGGTGGGGAAATTATATATCCTGGGAGCAGCTCAGATTTGTTCAAAGCCATGGCCAAGTAATGGCTGCTCAGTGTCTGAATTACTGGCCAAGAGGATATTCTACTTTCTGAATTCCCATGGAGATGGCCTGATTTCCATAGCAACTGGATTCTTTCTCTTGCCTTTTCCTTTAACAGGTAGAAACACACTTGAATCCTGAAAATGCTAGATTGTTCTGAATATTATTGTATTTTTGGACACTAGAACACTTTCTGGACAATATGTTGAAATACAGGCTCCTTAATGATATTTTTTTGTATTCTCCTTTAGAACTGGTGGTAACATTATCTTCCATCTGCTCTTAAGATCTACAGTGATATGAGCATAAAGTTTTCTCTTTTTCTTTCTTTCTTTCTTCTCTTATTCTTTATCACTGTTCCAATTTTCTATTGGATAACCTGCAATGCAGGGTGATGACTATTGAAGAAAGCTCTTAGGGGAAAAAGAGCATTGATAATACTAACTAATAGCGATATCCAAAATGTATGAGAGATATTTCTAGAGAGGGAGAGGTTGGTTCAATCTCTGCCCCAAAGATGGATTAAAAATTCATGCCATTATTCAGGATGTCAGATAGGAGACCATGTCAGTGGCAAGTATATACATTATTTGTCACCCATTTGTTGAGACTTTTAATGGGTTTAGTTTTTTATTTTATATGCTAACTTGAAGTGTCTCTTTAGGTCTGTCCTTCCTCGAGTAGATCTCCCCTGCTTCTCCTTCCTAGACTGCAGCTGAATGAGTAAAAAGAATAAAACCAATCCAGAAGAAGTTGGCTTAACTGCGGCGTTCCTTATATCCTTGTGAAGGAAATAAAAGTGGGCAGACCCTGCAAACCATCTCCCCAAAGATCTGCTGGAGACACATACAGGACAAGAAGTCATGGAAATAGGCTTTGGGATAGTAAAAAGATTGATCACACATCCATCCGATTCCTTAAGGAAAGAAGTGCCATGGATATAATGAGTCAAGTCTGCGAATTACAGGGTCTGAAAGGGTGCCTAAAACTGCATTTGTGAAGGACCAGAGAGGTGGTGTGCTCTGGAAAGCACCAGGTTTATGGCAGTCTGGACTGCCCCAATGACTGGTACAAAAGCCTCTGCAGGACAAGGGGTGCTGACACAAAGGAAGGGCAGCAGGAGGTGAGCACTGCAGATCTTGTGTCTGCTAGGAGGGATAGCTGGTGAAAGGTATTTCTGGCAAGTGAGGCCATCTGGGAATCCAGGAAAATCTGCAAAGTGCATGAGTTGCAGAGAAAGTGAGAAGTGCTGTTACAGAGGTGCTTTTCCCTTAGCCACAAATCACAGGAATGTGATGCCTGCACTGAGGATGAATTTCACCAATATCCCTTTCAGGCAGCACTCTGGCCCTTGCCCCAACCCTTCCAGTTCCATCTCTCCCTGAGCACACATTGCCCTCTTTCCCCCGACCTGGCAATTAAACAGTCAGTTGTGGTAGCCTGAGATGCCATGAGAGCATCCCGAGGTCCTGACAGCACTTTGCCAATTCACTGACCTCTGTTATGTTCTGAACCACGAGAGGTTACACCCGAAATCAGACTAAAAAATTGACCGATTTTCCTGTGACCCCCAGTCTGACCTTACATCTGAGTTTACATTTTTAAATCTCACCATGAGCTGCCAGCTGACGTCCTCCCTCTCCCTGCAGCTCCTGCACGGCTGTTCAGTGGCCACTGCCTCCCCGGCATTTTTCAGCCCCTCCTGCCCACAGACCCTCACCCTCAGGGGTTTCCCAGGTCCTCTACCATGACAGCATCCCTATTCTCTTCTCTTCCCTGCCCTCCCTTCCTTGCTCTCCTCTCCCCCTCCCCAGCAAATGCAGAAAACCGGGGAGGAAAGCCTTGGAAATGGAATAGATGAGAGCAGAGGAAGAAAGGGGGAGGATGGAGGGGGAGTCGAGGAGGGAACTCCCAGGGCTCCGTCACTTCGGGGCCATGGGGAGAGAAAGGGAGGGTGACAATGGGGCCAGAGCTGGAGGAAAGCCTGTTCCTTGGTGGTGGCAGGAGCTTTATCACCTGTGACCTCCAGAGCACTCAGTGCTGACGAGGAGCACTCAGGCTGATTTTCATTTTAAATCATACGTAAGAATAATGCAAGACAGATTAGGATTGTTGTGGGGACTGGAAGGGCATGTGTGTGCTGGGAGTAAGGGGAGAGCAGTGTAGGGTCGGGGGCAGCTGCCTGTCACCAGGACAGGGATCACAAAGATGAAGGTGCAGTGCTTGGTTCTGCCTCCCCAGCATCTGTGACTGCCCCTGAGCACCCCAGGAGCAACCACAGGAAACCTATCCTTTGGGCTTCTTGGGGATATGCCCATAGAGGGCACTGATTTGTCAACAAATTTTAGAGAAAAGAGGTGTTTGGGTAAGAAAGACTGACACAAAGGGCTCAGGCACCTTCCTGTGTCTCCTGTAGGCGTGTTACTTCTGAGCTAATGAGGGACTGCTTCTTTTTTTACTTCCCTTGTCTCTTGAAAATGCAAACATCACTGGGAGGTGGGAGAGGTGGCTTCCCCTTCCCGTTTGCTAGAGGAGCAGATGGCCCCACAGATGATTTTTCCTTGCTTCCCTCTGTCAGTAAAAGATATATAGCCTAGCTCTGAGAATACCATTTCTTGGCAAAGATTTCCCTGAAAAATAGCAGGGAAATCCCCAGGTCTGTACTTTTAATCTTCTCTACCCTCTTTTTTTTTTTTAATTTCTTTAATTCTGCTGATAATGACAAGGTGCACAGCTGTGTTTAGTTACTCGGAAGACACGTGCAGTGCTCAGCTGGCGCTGCCAAGGGCCTGACCTCAGGGAAAACCCAAAACACAGGAGCTCTGCCCTGCGCCCAGGGGACAGCATCCACCTTCCTTGGGGCTGGTCAGGCAAACTTTTCAGGTCAGATCAGTTCACCATGGGGCTGCTGTGTGTGCACGGAGCTGTGGCGGAGAGAACAAAAAGCCTTTGCTGCCTTCTTTTCCCGGTGGCTCTGCTTCCCCTGCTCCAGCTATTCCCACTCCTCCGGCAGGGAGGAGGCCCTTTAGCAGCAGCTCTGCTGCAATGTCTCTTTAAAGGAAGTGTCAGGAATAAAGATTTACCTGCAGGTTTAGGAAGACAATTATTGTACGTTAATTAAATATGAAATGACACTTAAGAGCATATCCATTGCCTTAACAGCGACTCTCTGTAATAATAATAATACTTAGCACTTACATAGCTCTCTCCATCTATACAGAGCTTCACAAACATTAACTAATGAATCCTCGCAACCTCCGTGTGAAGCTAAAGAGGCTGCTGGCATGATGGGGAGTGGGAAGAGGAGATGTATCAGGGGAATAACCTGCTCTTGGCCTGCTGCTGTTGCTGCTTTTCAGGCTGATGTGGTCTTCGCTCTCCCTCCTTTCTGTCAACATTCCCTTAATCGTGCTTCCCTCCAGCACCATGCAACAGGCAGGTCGGTAGTGCCTGTGGTAACCACTGATGCTTCCCTGGCTCCCAGCACTCAGCTCTGGGTCCTTGTTTCACAAAAACAAGTCCACAGCACCCAAAACTGCCCCCTGTCCCATCCCCTTTTCCACAGGGCTCAGAGAGGGAATCTCACTGTGGGTTTGGCTGAAGCTGGAGTTTTTTGGATGTGGCTGTGAGAGACAAGGTTCTGGCTTGGATGTAAACATCTGTAAAATGCAGACGCCCAGTACCAGGGCTGAAACAGTCTGGATTTTTGCAAATCACTTCTGGTGAAGCCATGCCTTACTTTCAAGTCATACTGGAAAGGCCAGGAAGCTTCTCCTGAGCCTATTTCACTTCCCCAGAATGGGATTTTTGAGCTGAAAGCCCAGGTCTCCTGGCCAGTGCTGCAGGATTTGATTGCCTCCTGCAGAGGTACTTCTTTCACCCTCTTTGATCTCGCTACATGGTGAGCCATCCTTTGAGACCACCGCCTGACCTGGAGGGGATGGCAGATGCTGCACTAAGTCTGTGTTCCCTGACATATTTACATTTTCCTCACTACAGGCACCTGTGATTGTGCAGTCTTTGCTGGAATAATCAGGAGAGAGGTAAACAAGAAGATTCATTTTCTATAGAAGAAGAAATTAACCTAACTCTCCAGAAGCACCTGCACCACACTCTGCCCTCCATTGACAGCACCCTCCTTCCTCCATCTTCCCTGTCAGGCCTGGCTGTGCCTCTGCTCTGTCTTTTAGGCACCAAAGTCCAGTTTGACCTGTTTTTCCAGCTTTAAAAAGGCACTGTCCATCTCCTCCTCCACATCTGGACTGCCTCACACTAGCCAGGAGCCCATGGGAAGGGGGAGAGATGGGAGCAGTGGCTCAGCTCTGTTAGAAGGGAAGACAGTGATTATTCATTCCTTTTCAGGGAGTGGTTTTCTGCACAACCCTCTTCCAGACTACTTTTTTTTTCCCCTAGCTCATTCCTCTTAAAAAGGTAATAAATATTCAAAACATACTTGCTTAGATTACCAGCTATACCCTAACAGCTTCAGCACCTACAAAGCTGATGCCTGTGTGTATCCACTAAGCAGTTGTCAAACTGCATTGCTTGTAACATTTAGGGTTGGTTTGGAAGAAGGTCTCAAGGCTACAATCTACAAAACAGTCTGTATTGGCCAAGGGGGAAAAAAAAGATAACGTGACCTAGAAAATCTTGTCATCTTCAAAGCTCCCTGATTCTGCTGTTCTTTATTTAGCACTGTAAGCCCACCAGATCCATTTCTGAGCAATCAAGGATTGTTTTTGTCTTCCAGAAAGGTCTCAAGCAAACCTCTGAGTTTGAACAAACCTCCTGATATTTTCAGATAGTCCTGTCAGCACCAGTGATTTTAGCTGTTTTCCCAGCAAACTCACTGGTGGGCTTCTTGGGGTTACATTTAGATGTGAAAATGCCGCACAGTGCTCTCTGCAGCTCAGTGCGATGTCAAAGGTTATCTCCAATGTTAAGAAGAATGTGACTCTTTCTGCACAGATCAGTTATCCTGGTTTTATCCATTGAAGAGCCCTTGATAAGGCAATGGAGAGCTCACCTGTCCAGCCCTAAACGTGCAGCTCAGTGGAAGCCAACCCCAAGTTTTTTATTTGAACTTCAAGTAATTTACTCAAGTTTCAGTCTTTCATCTCCCAAAACCTGTCTTTCTCTTGCTTTTGTTTTGCAAATGCAGCTCCTCACCCTGGGGCTTTGGGAACTTCAGGTGATACCAGCAACTTTGGCAGCCTCCTTCAGCCACAGGCAGGTGACAGGGCAGGTGACAGGGCAGGTGGCAGGACAGGTGACAGGACAGGTGTGTTTGAGCTCAGGTCTCCAGCAGCAGGACCATTTAGTTATTTCCTCACGAGTGGCTTCCACGGGTAGAATGACTCCCTGGGATTCCTGCCCTGTGCATGGAGGAGAACTTCATGGAGCAGACCTGCTTATTTGCACTGCACAGCACAGGGAACAGAGTGCACCAGATCCAATTCACCCAAGACTCATCCTTTGATCCCAGGAGATTCCCGCAGGAGAAGCAGCAATTCTCCCACCACGGTCCTCACACCCACGTGTTCTCTAACTGGGATCTCTCTCCTCCTTCACAAGTTAACAAATTGACCATTCCCTGAGAGCAGATAATTTCTTCTTAATGGTAGCCATCTCTCAGAACGTACTTTGGCTGCCAGCTTTTGAAGGTAATTGCATTGCTATTTAGGAAAGTCAAAGGTGCATTCTTCCAGAGAGACTCTGGCTGCAAGCAGGCATGGGGAGGGCTGACCAGAGATGGCTTTGCTTGCTCCTGTTACAGCCAGGTGTCACTGCGGGCAGCCAGGAGACAGGAATGGATGTGCATCTCCCTCCCCAGTCCCCACCCTTTTCCTCCCCACAGAAGAATCTGTAAGAAGTCGTTTGCTGAAAAATAAAGACGGGCATGCCGGTGCTGAAAATACAAAACACCGAATGTTCCTTTTTCTGATAAGAAAGTGATGTCACAAATGACCTTATTAAAAAAAGGTAAAATGCTTGTTTACTTAAAGCACTTGTTCAAAGAGAGCAAGTGAAAATGTAGCTTTTGGGTATTTTTCTTTCTCCTTTCTCTTTCCTCCTAAATGAGATTGAAATACAGTTTCACATTTGCAAGGCCCAGTGCCCTTTCTGCCAAGAAATCCATTGACAGTCCAATCAACAGACATGTTCTGGTTACAGGAATCAGGCATCAGTCAAGCGCTTGAAAGCCGGATCCAGCAAATGCAGCAGATAATAGTATTGAAAACAGCCAGTGGGGGAGATGAGAAAGTAATTGGAGTGTAGGTAAGAGCTGGTGTAAGCAGGATGGATCGGCATATTGCTGACACGTGGAAGGGAGGAGGCAGAGGGGGGGAGCTAATGAGAGGGGTAATTCTAATGATAGAAGTAGTTCAATGTGTCAGGCTTTTGTTTTTTGAAGGCTGAGAGAAGGATTTATTTGTGCAGAGGCAACTCAGCCCATGGGATTTATACGCCACCTCCAACAGGAGTCCTCACAAGCTTCCAGTGCTGGCTCAGCCCTGGGATTTTGCAGGTAGATCTGTGGTTAAAAGCTATGTGGCATCAGCAGGGAGGGCTGTGGGGCTGGACTGGCCCTGGAAGCGCTGGAGCAGATGTGGTGAGGGTTTGCAGGGGGATCAAGGCAAAGGCCTTTGTGGCAGCTCAGGGCAGCTACAAGCACCCTGAGGGGCTCATTACCATGAGCAGAGCAACACTGGTCTCTGCATGAGCAGCGGCTGCACCACTAAACACAGTCATTTCAATCTCCACAAGCCCTAAAATCTGCTGATTTCATCCCAAATGTAAAAATCTAAAAAAGACAGGAGTGAAAATGAACAGAATAGAATTTGATTGTATGGACTATATATCCTAATTTATTCCTGAGCCCTTGCTAGTAAAATACCCTGGCTCTGATTAGAGTGGTGAGCGAAGAGAATTACTCACTTCCTATGGGTAACATGACGAGCAAATTACCTGAATTTCTTGTAAATCTGTAATCTTCTTTTGGGACACAGCACTGTGGAAAAGGCAGCAAGGGGATGCTGATCTCATATGCTGTAGTATGTACTCCCTCATACTCAGGGTGGGTTCACCCTACATACATCACCCTGCCCTGTCTGGGTTATTTCTGCATCTTTTTAAATTCACCTTCTCTGTCTCACTGCCCAAAACATTTGGCTGTGTTTTCTTACCTGGCCCAGGAAGGGCTATTTTCAGGAGCTGCATGGCGAAGGGGGCAGTGGGGTTGGCAGGAGTAGAATTGAACACTCTGTAAAGACAGCACAAAATATTCCAAAGTAATTCAGATCCGACTTGAGCAAGTGATAAATGAGAGCAGCATGGCAGTGACAGGTCAATCAAATATTTATAGAACTTCATCCATTAGCATTGCAGCAGCAGAAAGAAAGCAAAGAAGTCTGGGTGCTCCAAGACCTCCAAGGGGCACACAGGCTGATCGGCTTCCCCAAAATCTTGAGGCATGTGTGGATCTCCTGTCTTGTCCTGGAAGGGGCCAGGATAGTCGAGGTGGTAGTTGAGCTAATTTGTTTTAGAACAGATTTCTCTCATGTCCTTGGGTGGATTAATGTATATACATACTGGTGAGGAGATACTTGTACCAAAACGAGGGAAGCTGAGTGCTGTGTGAGGGATGTATATTGGTGTGTACACACTGGGAAAGGGCACGAGGTTTTGCAATTCTCTGGAAAAGCAGTTGCTACAATCAGTGAAATGCCAGAAAAGGTTAAACCACAACAGACAAGAAACCTTAAGGAGAGAACAGAGTGGAATTGGAAAGCCTATTTTTAGGATCACATGACATGATTTGATTAATATTTTAGGAGGCAGTTATCATATGCTAAGAAACAGAAGGATTATTACTAGCATCCCAACATGCCTGCTTTCAGGGTTTTAACAAGGGAATCCCATCCTTCTCAGGGTTCACAGGGCCATTCTCATTTCCTTTGAAAATTTGGGCTTCGTTCCATGTGGTCTGCACCTAAGTGCCAGCGCTTAACCAGTGCTGGATCTGGGACCAAGAGCTGAATTCCTGTGAATACAGGAGGACTCTGGGAAGGGAAACAAGCTCTTTCTTCTTCATTCACTGTTCTCCTGACAAAGTTTCATTCATCTGGCCTGGGAGCAGTAAGGACACCATGTGTCGGAAGCAACCAGTCAGCCAAGGGGATGAGGCAGGGCCCAGCACTCGCCAACAGCCCATTTGCTGAAAATTGATGATCCAAAGTTGCATGGGGAATTTGTATGAATGGAAGAAAAGACAGCCAGTAATTGGGATCGGTGGGTGAAGTGTCAGCAAACAGAAGAAAGGGATACTTTGGTGACAGTGATAAATGCTAGCAGCTTTGGGTCTCATCTGGAGGAGCGAATTGGAGCGAAGACTTTGTGAGAGAAGGCAGGAATAAAAAGACAGTGCTCTGATGGATGTTACAGAGGAAAAAGGCCCAGAAAACAAAAATTCAGTGGTGTGTTTCTAGGGGGATGATCAGAGGCAAGTCACAAGGGTCATTACCCAAGGCTGAGGGGGTCATAATTTTTTACACCCCAGGAATAAGCCAGCACTGGGCTCGGTGGTACATGGAGTCCCCAGGCACCAGGCACTGGAGAGTGGGGTGCCCACATGCTGGATGGATCTGCAGAGCCCTCGGAGCAGCCATGGGGTTGTCCTGGGTGAGCAGCACAGACATGAAGGGACCGTGCCTTTAGGGGTTGCAGAAGCCCTGGGGTCACCCCTGGGCATCAGTGCTGGACAGACAGGGCAGTCCTGGAAGCAGGGGCAGGCCCCGGCACACTGACCACTCGGGGCTGCTTTATTTGTCAGCCAGCCCAGCAGGTTTGTCTCAGTGAGGAACTTGCCTACAGACCAAGTATGTGCAATAACAAGTTGCCATTTCCAGAGTCATTTCTCTGACCCTTACCACATTTCAAAACGTCTCAAAAGCAACTGGCGCCCCTGCGCTGCCAATTTTAGAAACGTTTTGCTTTGGAGGAAGGACTGGAGCACAGAGGTGATTATCCCTCCCCTCCTGGCAACTTCAGGAGTCGCACAACTTGCAGGGAATGTCAGAGATGTACAGCATGTAAAAGAGCTCCAGCAAAGTCTCTTTCCCAAAGCACCAGAACGTGCCTCCGTCCTCCTCCTTTAGACCGTAGAGGATCTTTGCCTCTTACAAGAGAAAGGATCCTGGCTGAGGTAGCTCAGACATCCATCTAACATGCCCTGAGACAGTAACACCAGCGCAGGGAGGGGGACTGATTCTGCTGTCAGCAGTGTGGGCGGGGAGCCAGTGGAGTCAATGGGAGTCGATGTTTACTTCTGTTGCGCTGCCTCGCGTGGACACTGATAAATGTTATGAATTTTAAAAATTGAGATTCACATTAGTTTCCTTTAACTCATTTTAGATTTTCTGCTGAGCTTTATTAAGTGGCTTTTAAAAGCAGTTTGGCATCCACAGGTCCTACTGCAACAGCTCTCACTGCAACAGCCCTTTGTCCCATCCTCTCTCACACCAGGAATAAAATGAGGAGGAATAAAAAGCAGGAGGGCACTGGGGATGAAGCAGCCAGTCCACTGGGGTGGGAGCACCTCAGCAGAGCAGGGAGATGAAGGATGATAGTGCAAGGAGGTGTCAGCTGTGCCTCGAGGCCAGTTTGGGCAGAGGTGGCAGATCCTTTGGAGGATTGTGCCATGAGGCAGCCTGCACAGCTGAAGATTCAGAGATATTTCTGGTCCCTTGAAACACAGGTAGAGGAATATTACTGCAAGGGATGAGTTTTCTCTTTCCTGCAGGACCATACAGATAGGTAAATCTAGGCATTTTCAGGCAACAGATCTGATCTGATCTCTTGCATCCTCATTTAAATCAGGATTAACTCCAGTGGGTTGAACTCAACATCCTCTTGATTTTTAAGGCCTGTTCCAGCTTTCCCTGAAGTCAGTGAGAAGATGCCAGCTAACTCTACTTGCATCAGTCTGTAAAAGCCTTGTTTTAATATCCATAAGCTGCAGTAAAACAATCCACATCTCCCCTGCTCCCTCCTAAACTCTGCTTGCCACCTGCCATTTAATTTTTCATGACACTATTATCATTTTTAATAATGCCACTGCATTTTCTTGGCTAAAGAGCCTGTGGAGACCCTGTCTGAAAGAAAAGCTTCCCCATCTCCTCTTCTCCATGCCTGCAGGTGTATCTGTATCATAGCAAGCCTTTCCTAAGAATCTCTTCAAAAGCATTCACAGCTTCGTCTCCTCTAACCTTAGATGCACTTTTGACATCACTAAATAGCTATGCGCTTACACAGTAAACTGGTGGTGAGCGATATGCAAGTGGCAGATCTGTGTTGTGGTGGCTAAAAATCAGTAATCCTGCCTCAGCTCTCACTGATTGACTGGAAACTGAAGCAGGGGGAAAGCAGGCCCAGTATGGACAGTAGAGTAATACTGATTTATGGGAGGCAAACCTCTGAGATAGTGATTCACTCCCTTGGGATTTTTTTCTGAGAGATGACACCACACATCTGCAGGACTGGAACCAGGAGAGATAAAAGTCTGAGTTGCTATAAGCAACCAAAGAGGACCAAGTGCTCTGGAGAGGGGATGTGCCTCTAGGGACATTTCTCCTCCCCTATCGGCAATTCACTTTTTTACTATTGATTATAACAGGAAAGGAGAGATGGAAAACTCATGTAATTCCCTGTCCTTGGGGTTGTGGCCTGGGGGAAGTTGATGCTGTCTAATCTAATGAGGATGCAGTGCAGCCTGGGTCAGCTGGGCTCTCCTCTCTCCCTCTGGGACTTGTGTGTCAATGAACAGTACAGAAAGGAATTAAAAGTCCCCTAAAATAAAAAAAAAAAAAAAAATAAAAAAACAAAACAAACAAAAACCAGCTGATATTTCTGCTTTCTTTTGAATGGAGACGGACTTCTTGTCAGGGTTTTCATGCCACTTTGGAGGGAGATTGCCCAGCAGAAATGTGGGAGGATTAAGCTGCAGCCTTTCCAGCAGGGCAGGCTGAGTGCAGGTTTGCAGCAGGCAGGTGCCTCTCCATGCTGGAGCCACACAATGTAAAGGAACCTTCCCAACCCGTTACGTGCACATGCTGCTCCTGTAGCAGTGTCACACAGAAATCTGTTGCCTGAAAATACCTAGAGCAACCTGTCTGTACGGTCCTGCAGGAAAGAGAAAACTCAATCCTTGCATTAATATTCCCCTACCTGTGTTTCAAGGGACCAGAAAGGCATTCACTTGCTTCGAGCTAAAGCCTGCCAGACAGCCTTCACTAAGCTCAGCAAGGAGCAGAACTGGCCAAAGCTGGAGGGTGTCCCAAGAGCCAGGCCGGGTACAGCCGTGCCCATCCTTCACACTGCTCTCCACCTTGCACTGCACAACGTGTTTCCTCAGAGCCCTTGTCTCCCAGGGTAGGAGAGGTGTTTTGACTGCAAATGTGGGCTGACATGGCAGGCAGCAGTGGCAGGTGGGAAATGGATATATTCCATCCCAAGACGATACATCTTCCCATTCAAATCAGCTCACCAGCGCAGATAGCCTTGTGTCTGCAGAGAACACTACTCAGATGGAAGATTTTATTCAGATGGCATCTGAAAGTTATTTTTTATTGAATTTAGTTTTAATTAATTGTGCTGCCAAGGGTGGGCTGAAGTGGCCTCTGTTTTTAATTTTTTCTCCCCAGAGTGGATATCCTTAAACTCCTTCCTATAATGGTATGGTTGTAGCTTGCAAAAAGGCAGTCAGGATTTATTATTCTGCCTCTTGCCTTGTCCCTTCTAATCCTAGAGAGAGCATTGCAATGACTGCTGGTTAGAAAATTAGTTAAGTGAACTGTATACTGTATTCTCTTTCTGTATCACTTCTTATTAGGGAAAAAAGATAATACAGTTCCCTCTCTCCCCTCCACTGACCCTGCATTTCATCCAGAGCTCATGTAAGGAGCATTTCATCCGACTACTGCAGCCTGCTTGCAAAAGGACTCATCACATCTAAAAGCCCTTAGGATAACTCTCAACTTCTGGTGCAAAGTGCAGCAAGCAGCATCATCTGTGTGGAAGAAGATGGTGCTGAGATCTGCCACCAAGGCACAGGTGCTGAAGAAAGAAGCCTGTCGGGGTCGCTTCTGCGCTGCACAAGCAGTAGCTTGTCACCTGTGTCGTGCTTGAGCCCTGCCTCTGCAGCAGCCAGGATTTCAGGTGTTTGAAACACAGTGCTGCCCTTTCCCTCTGGCTCCAAATGATCAGACTTCTCCAGCTCTGCGTGCTCCATTCGGTGGGTCCCAAAGCAGAATAGTGCTGCAGCAGTGAGCTCACCCAGGTAGATAGCTCATATATATAGCTATATTTAAAAAAAAAAAAAAAAAAAAAAAAAAAAAAAAAAAAAGAGGGAAGATACTTTCCACAAGCTGCAGCCTGGCAACAGGAGGTTGCCCACTCCAGGTGGTCTGTGGATGGTATTTGGAGATCAAAACTGTGGGAGGACTGCAAGTGGAGGCATGTACAAGGTGGCTGACCTCTTTAGCAAAGTATGGACAAGACACCCTGCAGCCTGGTTAAAAATATTGTCAAAATTAAACTGAATTTGTAGCAGGTAAAAAGCCAGAAATATCCTTGTAAAACATTATTGCTATGCAGTTAATAGTGGATTTTGCTTGTCCATATGGACCAGCTAAAGGAAGGAATTTTCCCAAACTGAGTCAATTTATTGCACAAAGGCCATTTTGAAAGAATGTCTGACAAAGGAATAGATGAGCCTGTTATGTGAATAAACTCCCAGACAACTAAAAGGACAGCCCCAAGGAAGGCCAACCTGATGAGAATGGAGAGCTATTAAATGAAGATACTCTTTGTACTCCAAATCCAAATATATCTCATGCAAGAGCAGAGCTTTCTAAAACAAATCCCTGTGATAGATGAAGGATTTAGGCACAGCCAGGTTGTCTGTTTAATGAATTCCCTGCATTTACCCCACCGAGGGAGGAAAACCCAAACACTGCTGTTCAGAACCTTTTTCATGTGGATTTGAGCAGCCACAAATGACAGAAGACTAATTTTGCCTTGTTTCCCTTCTTCACAGCTCATCTGTCCTACTTTTTACTTTTAAAGGAATGAGTAATTTAAAAAAAACCCTCCAATATTTATGGATGCTCTGGTTCTTTTAGACTCACTGACTGTATGTGAGCCAGGAGCCTAATTACATATTTTAGGCGCATATGTAATTCCTCGAATGTAACAGGAAAACCTTGACTTGGAGGGAAGAAAGATGGCTCAAAATGAAGTTATATGCCCTTTCCCATACTGGGCCATGTCCTATCCTGAAGGGGCCTTTTTTATCTGGAGATCCACCCCTTTTCTGGTTCACTCCTGCATTAAGCCTGGCCTGTTGACAGGAGCTTTATGAACTGCTGGGAAAAGAAGGCTCAGTGGATTATCAGATACACCACGGAAAAGAAGAAAGGTACAGATCATCCAGGAGGATGCCATTTGGACTGCATGGGGCGTCAGCCACCTTTTTAGAGGGTCACAAGCTGAAATCCCAATTTTCAGTCATTCTTTCTTTGATTTTATTTTGAAAGTGGATATTGAAGCTCTGCACATGGAGTATTTCACAGCTGACCTCTGCTCACAATAAATACCCGGCCTGAGGGCTAACCCCAAGCAGTTTGTAAGGAGCAAGAGTCATAAGCAATTTTTCAGGTTTTATTTAATGAACTGATCCACCTGGCAGTTGAAAGAGAAGCCCTTTTATCTTAAAATGAAACTGAAGCCCTCCATGGCTGTGTCTCTAGAAGCAGCCACAAGATGCTGGTGGCTGCTTGTACCCACATCTGCTCCCTGAGCTGCCTGTCTGCCCAGGCTGCAAAAAAGACACTCCAAAGAGAGTGATGTGGCCTGAGAGCTACAGCAAATGCTGAAGAATTCCCAAATGGAAAAGTCTCCGTGAGTACTCAGTATTGTGCAGGAGACTTCCACAGCATTTTCTGTTACAAAGAAAGGCCCTGCAGCTCATCACCCTGCAGCTGTGGGAGACAGGGCAGACATCCCACCATGGCTGACTTCCCCAGGAGCTCCAGGAATGAAAGATGGCCCTACTGCTTGCTGACCACCAAACTCATGCCCTCCAGGGACCACACCTCATGCAGTGACCTTGTGGAGGGAGAAAAACTGTAACAGATGGGTTCGATTTCCTTTAGCTTCTCTGTCTTGAAAGCTCTCTGTGGATCCCTCTGATAGATCCCTTTGTCTTAACTGGCTTTAAATGCCTATTTTTGGCACTTGAATCTCACCCCAAAAATCAACCATGAAAAAACGAATAAATGAATCTCCCCTTAGGATTCAGAGAGGCAAAATGCATTGGGGAACCTACTGGGCTAAGTTCAAATCCAGCTCAGATTTGCCTTAGGAGTAACTCTAAGCTGTCTGTCTTCATCCTTGACCTTGTTTCCTTTCCCTTGGCACTTAACAATCCTCTTTCCCAGACTAAATAGCACAAGAGATGGCAGGAATAGGTGTTAGCAACCATCCAAGTGAAGAGTTACTTTAAATCCAGGCTGAGTTTTTGACTTCTCCTCCTGTTCTCCTGAGCCACCAGCTATGGAAATTTTTCATCTCTGATAAAGCAGATTAGCTGCTGGAAATGTCAGAGAGAGGCTACAGCTGGCTGCACTGTGGGGAAATATTTCCTTGCTAGCCCTGGAAGCCGCTGAACACTGGACCCCAGGAGAGATGCTCCACAGTCCATTGCATAAAGTGACTTGGCCTGTGATGCTGTTAATGCAGAAACACCCCAATGTGCTCTGCTCCGTGAAGTTCACCAACAGCAGCGAGTCAAACCTGCAGACAGCTCAGTGGAGGGGAGGCGGGGCGGGTTTTTTCCTTTTCCTACTTCCATTTCTTTCTTCTTTAATTTTGGTAATGGATCAGAGTCAAATGAACAACATCTGGCAATTAGCACATCCCTTGCCTGGCTCCGATCTGCCACTAAGTTCTGAGTGTTTGCCTTTATTTTTAAATCGGTGGCTGTCAGAGAGAATTAAATGGTGCCTAAAGAAGCACGCAGACGTTATAATTAAAGGCACGCCAACCTTGACAGGTAGCTGTGAGTGGAAATTTCAACTTTTCATGGGAAAAGGGGCTGTTGGCATGCGCATGTGCTCTTAAACTCCATGTGTTTCCCCCAGCTGATCTATCCCCAGGTGCTTTTTATACACCCATACTTGCAATTAATTGTCTCTTTGTCTGCTTCATTTCAACAGCCACCCAGCCCAGTACTGCGAGAAGAAACGTACTTTAAATGTAGGAATAAAACTGGAATCCATTAGCTGTGATTGCGTGTGCTTCTGTGGGACTTTGCTGTTAACAAGGATAGAAATGGTATAATGGAAAACAGAACAGGGAGCATAAACCTGCTGGTGCATGGAGCATCCTGAATCTATGTAATCCAAGTGCTTTCTGTCTAGGAATGAATGCCTGGTGCCCTGGGCACTTTCCTGCCAGGCCATGTTATTATAATCCTGGTCTTCCCCGAGCTCATTCTGCTCCTTCTAATTAAAACAGGGTCAAATCTTCCTCCTTACAGTACTGACCCATCTGAATCACAAGGCCAGCTGACTCTTTTAAGGAATAATGGGAGCGTGGAAACTGGGTTCATCTGCTACCTGCTCAGCTTTGACCCCAGCGCTGAATGGAGGACAAGCATCATGTTAATAGGATCTAGCCTGGCCTCACACCCTTCAACCAAGGATTGCAGGCCTCTGAGGCTGCCAGTCCTGCATTTTTCCTGTCGTTGTTTTGGGGCTGTAATTGCAGGTCATATGAGGTGTCAGGCTGTGATCCACTCTCAGCCTTAGAGCTGGGGCTGGTCCTGCAGGGGTGGGCAAAGCTGTATTGCTGATGGGAAGGGCTGTTCTGACTCAGGGTCTCTGTGCTATCACACAACTGTGAGTTTGGATATCACACCAGGCAGCCCAGGTTGGAGAATGCAGCCTCCCCACACCCTGACTTTTAAATCCACATCTGCCATAACTTCTGGTCTCTTGGTGACTTTACCTGCTGTCCTCAGGTTTAAGTTGGGCAGCATTAATAATAACAGCCACCAGATTTATCAGCCACACCATCCCATCTGGGGTGCCTTCAATAAGGTGATGCTGACAACCTGGTTCTTAAGTTAGTTTTCAAGCAAAATTTTAAACAAATTCACTCCAATGATCCTTGCATTGCCTTTTCAGGACTTGCTTGGTTTGCTCAGCTTCCTGAGTTCCATCTATCAGGACTGTGTTTAACACCTACCTCATGAATGTGCTTCCAGCTTCCCATCCAGCCAGGGTGGGTTTCCTGTCCACCCTGGAAAACCAAGGCGAATTTTGTGCAATTTTGGTTAGCACTCAAGGGAAGAAAGCAGAGAGAAGGATTGAGGAAGGAAGGGAGGAGTAATGCAGGCATGGAAAGCCAGGCTTATCACTGGACCTGTGTTAGGGAATAACCTCTCTTCCCATCTTCTCATTGAAAAATTGCTGTAGTTGGAAAATGACTGAAGAAAATTAAATTCAAGGTGAGAAACACCAGAGGGATGCAACTTCTCTCTCTCTGTCCTGCACCATGTAGCTTATTCCTACCCTGCTCCCTGCATCTCTCACTCAACCTACGATATCTATCTCCTTCTTTTCACCCCTCCTTCCCCTGCTCTCGTCCCCAATCCCTCTCCTTGCCTCTGATGGATGGAACCATTAGTGGAATCACTGTAAATAATGTGTAAAGTTGGAAGTTACAACAAGGTATCTCATTAAAGCCGCTTCACTCATCTTACTTCCCAATTAATGTTTAAGGCTTCGCTGGAATGCGGTGACAATATGTCACAGCATATCATTGTGGCAGGCGACAGGAAGTTAATAACCCACTGGCCCTTAAAGAAGCCTTTAATGTCAGCTGCAGAGGAGTAAATAACATTGGTTTCTTCCCCCTCCCCCCCAGCTATCCCCCCTTCTTTTTCCTCTTTTAATTTGCTGCAGGAATGAAAGAGTTCTGTGCTGAAATAACATCATTATCTCATAAAGCCATCTTCCCGCAGAGGTAGAGCACAAAAGGTGTTGCCCAAGGGACTCTGGGATTTTCAGCAGCATGACAAAGTTGCTCCAACTCCCCACCCTGAAAATTCAGGAACTCCTGGAGTGTTTGCCTTCACCACCCTTTCTGCCTCCATTCAGAACCTCTTTCCTTCTTTAATAATAGAAATTCCCTCACCCACCTTTTTTCAGTATTAATTTCTATCCCCTTCCTACACCTGCAAGCCCCTAAACACAACTTCACAGCATCAGTGTAGTCAAAAGTTTTGTTTCATGTGTAACAGTTTTGTCTGCTAATATTGAAAGTTTCTTCCTTTGACATTGCTGCTTTCTGCGGGACGAGTTATCTTTTCCTTTCATTCCTCTAAGTGCCTGCTCACTTTGAGAGCAATCACTGCTCTTTACCCTCCTGTTGCTGCATGATGGGGCTTAAGCCCTCCTGGACATCAACCAGCACAGACTCCAGACCAGGAGTTGTCCCAAGAGACTCCACTGGAGTCAAGGAAACTGCTGTGGTTCATCCCAGAGCTGGCAAAACTGGAACTGAGCTCCTGATTCCAGAAGAGGTGGTGTGGCATCAGTGGCAGTAGCGTGTTCCCCTCTGGGGATGTAAAGATCTGTTAATCACACTGTGGTACAACATAAATGATCCATTATTGGAAACTCGTTTTGTAGATATATTTTTCCCAGGAGGAAAAAAACAAAACCCATGTACTTGTAACATTTATTTTTAAAAAATTACAGGAAAAGTGTCTGGTGCTTGGGGAATGAATCCCACAAACTCTGTGCTCAGCTCAGCTACAGACCCAATACATCACAGTACACAAATCATGCATGGATTTCTCATGGCCTCTATTTCCTCTGGTACAGTGTGTCTAAAAATGTTTGCTCTCCACACCTGGGTTATTGCTTTAGTGTTTGGAAAGGTCTTTCAAATTTCAGGCTAAACAGTCAAGTCTTGTGACTGTATAAATACTTATTTTACTTATTGTACCAGGGATATTTCAAATATGGTCCTAGACTTCTGTTCTAATAAGAGGAAAATGCAGGATGAATATCAGAACAGACTCCTAGCAATGAGATTAACTGTTATTGCAAAAAGGTCCCAAATGAAAAGTGTATGTTGGTGCTTTCAGAACATTTAAAACTTCACTAGTTCCAAAATTTTGGAAGGCATTGTTCTTTTCCAAGAGAATAGGGATGGCCAACCAAGCTGTGTTGCATCTTGTGTCAGCCTGAATGGTCCATAAAATATGCTGTGCAGCTCAGATGATGGAGAGAGCTCGGGAGAGCATCACGAGCACAAGAGGACCGTGAATCCCAAGGAAGTGCAGGCATTAGCAGGGTGACTGTGGAGCTGAGTCTTAAAGCAGCCAAAGCTTGGTCTATGCAGTCTTGGAGACAGACTTCAGCACCTCAGATGGGAAACCACAAACTGGGAACAGATGGAGTTCAGCATCCCATGGGAGTGCCCAGGAAGGGGTGAACTGAGATCCCTGTCCTGTGAGACCATGGGCAGCGAGGTCTGCCCCAATCCAAGGGTCTATTGTGACACCTTAAACCCTGCCCAGATCCAGACCTTTGTCTCTCCACCTCGTGTGTAACTCCTTCAATCACCTGGTTCTGCCTCCCCACACTGCTGGAAGTTTAACAGACTGAAAGTTCCCACAGTGCTTTGAGATCCTCAACAAAAGGCACTGCAGAAATGCAAATGTGCTCGGTTCCTAGCTCAAATACATTATTGATTTGCTCATTTGCCAGGGGCCACTTGTCAAAAGTATAACAGCATTAGCAGCACTTGACGTAATAGGGGAATGGAGAGGTCTGTGATTAAGTTTAGACAGCCTTGTTTGACTTAGTTAATTGGTTAAATATATTCAGTTACATGTGATGCTTTCAGAATTTCGGCTCCAATAAAGTATAATATTAATTTTAATTAAAGCTCAACAGAGTTGGCCAAATATTTCTATTTTCTGAATATTTTTCTTAATCACATAATTCATATTCTGATAAAACAGGGATTCTGGTAGCAACTAAGGCCTGGAGCACTTTGTCTGACCATGAGAACTTGAAAGGAGAATAGCTAGACTAACACTGAGAAGAAGTGAATTTATTAAAATCTTTCTAACCTGAAGAAAAAATGAGGTGGAACAAGAAAAAAATTCCTCTCTGCCTCAAGATAGGATTAACTTATGTCTATTCTGACAGATGTATTTCTGCTATTTCTTGAAAAGCTAAGATTGTCATGATGCCGTAGCTGCAAGAAGTTGCACCTCCTCCTAAGTTTGCCCAGGAGCCTTCATGTTGGCAATCCCCGATCACTGGTTTCTGTTTCCTTGCTTAAAACTTGCATCCATCCCAACAGGAAGGGCAAATAGCATCCCATATGTTGCCTTAGCTAAGGGTCCCAAAAAGTGGAGACACTCACCATTGAAGCCTCAATGATTCCAGAGACAGAAATCTTTTACTTTCCTGATTAAGGACACTCCTGTAGGACTCCTCCTTTGTTTCAGTATTTTTCTAAGGAGGGAATATTCATGCCAGGGGCATGCTCACACCAAAGTCAGATTTGCAAAGAGATATTCCAAGTGACCAAGAAACTTTCCTTAGCTCTTGACTAGAGAGGTTTAGTCTGGCTTGCCCAACTGCTGCCATCCTTGGGCCATAAAGATCTCCATCCAAAGCAGGTCTGGGGCTGTGTGAGGAACGTGCAAGCCCCAGTAACTTTTTCACACTGCCATAACTGGAACAGACTCACCTGACTGCTACAGACAACCAGCAGGTGTTCAAAAGGAGGCGTTGGCTGACTCCAGTGAACCCCCCTGACGTAATAATTACAAGAGTGGGTATTGCCTCCTTAATGACAGCAATTGAAAGTGCAAATACAGCCATAGCACATTAAAAATAGCCCACTGCTCCCACGAAGCAGCAGCTGCATCTGAGGACTTTTCCCAATGCAGAGCTCTCAGGACCGCCCCCCACAGCTTTCTTGCCAACTCCCCACCCCTCTGTTTTGCATTTCAATTTTTTTCCTTCTCTCTCCTTAAATGCAGACTCAAAGATCTGAAAGAAGAAAGATGGAAGGAAATTCTTGTGCTGCCCACTTGCCATAGTCCAGTTTTCTTTATATTACCTACACAGGCAGTCAATTAAAAAAATGTGATATTTTTCTTTTACAGTGTTGGGATCCAGCTCTGCAAGCCTTTAATTATCTGTATAAGTGGAGCCAGGACTGGGAGAGTGGAAAGAGAATCTATTCTTTCAGCTGATCTGTCCCTGAGAGCATTTAGCTCAGGTATTTTGATCCTAGTGGTAAAAAATAAACCCCTTTTGCATGTTTTTCCCAGTGTTCTCTGCTGGAAGACCATTAAGGTTCTGATCTCCTGAATTCCACAGGATCTAAATGGCCAGGCACATCTACAAGCACTTCATTGAACAAGGGCCCCAGCTTGGCCCAATGGTCACACCTTGCATAAAAGATGAATTCATAAATCTTCTTTAGAGCATCTGTATGTGGTAAATTATGTTCTTGACAGGGCTGATAAACTTCAGCACCAACTTCTGCTGGTTCAACTCCGTGTTTAATGATGCACCCCACTCTAACTTTTTATCACCTGTTATTTGTACACCTCCCCTTAAAACCAGCACAGCAGGGAGTGCCTGGAGCAGAAGGTGCAGTGGTCTGTTCCTTCCCAGAGCTCTGGCAGGAAAGCTCTGGCTTTCAGTAAAACGGGTCATTGCCAGCTTTGGGGTGAATTCTCTCCCTGCTCACATCTTCCTCTAACCCACAGTGGACACCACAAAGTTGGGTGAAGGGGCAGCCTCCAACATCAAATAGGAGACAAGAACAAAATCCTGTGCATTGCGTTAAGAATTCACGGCCCTGATGGCTGGGCAGTGCGAGGGTTTGCTGAACTGTGCTGTCAGTGGCATTTAACAAGTACAGAAGTGCAATAATGCTGGGGTTTAACGAGTGCAGCAATGGGATAATGCACAAAAGGCCACAAGCCACTGCGCAGCAGCCCAAAGGCAGAAGCCTGATATCTCACTCTTGTGTTAGAGAAATCGGAGTTGTGTTCTCAGGGGAGTCACTCATGGAGCTGGGATGGACTGAGATATAATTACGGAATAATGCATGTTCTTTTCCCACCACTCCCCCCTTTCTAAATTAGCTGTCATGTCACTGAAAACGTTTCTGTGTTCCACAATCAGTCCACTTAACTGTAACAAAGCATCGCAGATCTATCAAACTCACAATGAGCTCCACTAATGACCGCTGAAATTACCAAATCAGTCCTGCTTCCCAACACCCTGCCCTTCCCTGCACGCCCCTCATCAATCAGCGCTCTGCTTGTGGCCCTGCTCGAGGGCAAATGGTGGTGTCAGGCTCCACATCCACGTTGCTTTGCCATACAAAGGTGTTTTTCTGGATGCAAAGTGTTGAGGTTGTTGGGATCATGCCTTTTTTCACTGCAAGGGGGCTGCTGGATGCCGGGAGCTGCGCTAGGCAGGCACTGGAGAGAGAGCAGCAGAGGTACAGCCAGCAATAAAATACCAGCAGAGTGCATTGTTCCTGGGCCCTGATTATGCATTTAACTGCATTGCTAAGCACATCTCTTTTTTTTTTTTTTTTTTTTTGGTAGCTGCTCCTCGGAAGTGCAATCTCACTACTATTCAGATACAATGTGGCTTCCATTCTCTCTCCCAGTTTTAATTATGTGTCCGCCACTGCTCCTTCTCCGAGCTGGCGGTCTCTGAGATTCATAATTTCAGCCTGACACCATAGTAACCACTTAGTTTGATTCAAGACTCTAATGTCATCACTGGCTGGTCTTGAATAGAGCGGGGAGAGAGGGTGTAATTTGAAGGCAGCATCACATAGAAACTGCAATTATTTCTCCCTTTCGGAGGGAAATGTAAACAAAAGGTCATCACTGGTCAGTGCTCTTCATTTCCATCCTCACACAGTGACAAGCTGACTTTTTTGTTTGTTATTTATTTCCTCACCCACTTACATGCCTCCACACCGACGTCAGGAGCAGCAGCCAGTGCTGGTTATCACCCCTGCATGGGGACATGACTGCTCCACTGGGAAACCTCCTCTGGTGCTTGGAAATGGCCCCAGACAGCTTTGGAAACCACTCTGGTGCCCTTGAAGAGACTGAAAGGGACTGTCCCTGATGGGGCACACAGCTGCCACAGCCCTCCTGCTACAGCCAGGTGCCACAACAGAGAGTACACACCAGTGACAGATATCCATGGCTTCTGCTGTCCTTGCAAGGAAAGAACTCCATTCAGATTCTCTTCTCATTCTTTTCTGCCTTCTCCCAGGCAGTTCCAACATAGAATTTCTCACACTGTTCCTCTTAAATTAAATATGTGAGTCCCTCCTCTGGAGATCAGACTCCATGACCCCAGGAATGACCTGAGAGCCCCCAAGAGCCCTCCTGTCCCCTGCCAGCTCAGGGGGATGGTCACACAGGCTCATCCTGAAAGAGCAGCTGGGCAGCGGTGCCACAGTACAAGACACTTGCCCAAGGTCCATGGTTTGCCCCTTCTCTGGACACAACCTTTCTCTGATCCTACTGGGAATGGCAGAGACACATAAGATGAATATCAGAAAGACAGATGAATGTGTTCACACAGAAAAATGCAATTCACTCGGCAGCATTCGCTGCAAATCCTGCTGCACTAAATGAAGCTTTCCTGCCTTCCCCCAATGGCTCAGTGATAGAAAGGAGTTAAGTGAAAATAAATGCTCATATCAAATCACAGGTATTGATTTTCTGGGCTAGTAAATGAAGGCACTTTATCTCCGATGGGAGATTGAATGTCTGTGTGCCACGCTTTGCTCCATTTTCATAAAAAGGAAGGCATGGTGGAATTATTTTACCTGGCTTCTCATAAAGTGTAGAGGGAGCAGATTCTCATGTCCATGACAAGGGGTATCAATCAGGAGCAACGTCACCACAGTGATGGAGCCACTGAGGATTGACAATGGAATAGCAAGCCTGGAAGGCTGGTCCTGGGCATTGGCTCGTCCTTCAGCAGACGTGGCAGTGTCTTTCATGGGTCCCTGTAGTCCCCTTCCCTCTCCAGGTGATGGGGACGGGCAGTGCTCCACAGTTTTGCTTTGGTTTGCTAGAAAGTAATCTTACATCTAAATCAGTTAATTCTATCGGCTGGTTTAAGATGAGAACAAGAGTTTCACTGCTACTTATGCCCTTTTTGAGCTCTAATGAGTTCTGAGCAGGATGTGATATTAAAATTATAGGTACATTACATTTAATAATCTGCAGAAAGCCTTAAAGGGAGCTGTCCATGGCCTTGAGGAGTCGTTTAGAAGATCAAAGCTGACTGATGCAAAGTAATTCATGTAGACAGGGGAAGTCACACTCACAAAGGTCCTTGGAAACACAACCTTTTTTGACCAGGCTCACCTACACAGACATGACTAAAAGTGAAAGAACTAAATTTCTGCATCTGAGATCTACAGATCTGTGTTCAAACCTTCTGTCTTATCTGGCAGTTACCCATCTTATCAGGCAGATCTCTGGCACTAGCAATCCATCTCTGCAACCCTCCACCCATTTCACTATGCAGCCAGCCCTGATGTATTTTGCTGCTGATATTTTTCAAAGCGAAAGAGATCAAATATATAAAAATAGACACAAAGAAACAAGCCACTAAAAAGCAGACCCCGTGCTTTTGCAGCAGAACATGAATTCTTCTGGTATGAAACTGTGCTGCTAAAAAAAAAACCTTCGTTTTCACTCCATGCCTTTCATGACCCTGCACACCAAGATAAATCGGAGAGGGCCCAGTTTAATCCACTAGCAGGGAGGAATGAAACGGCAGGTGGATTTCAGGCAGGAGTGACTTCTGCATGGGTGAGGGATCATTAGGAGAGACAGTGATGTTCCTGACTTGGAGCCTGGCTGCCTTTTATATCCCCACAGCATTCAATGGAGAGCCAATCTGGAATCACTGCCTCCAGGGGCGCAACCACTGACCCTAAACTCAGGGGCTTCTCTGCATCCTCAGCTTGAAGAGACCTGGGATGGTATTCAGAGTTTAAGAGAGGGTTGGCATGGCCCAAGGCCATTGCTCTGTCCAACCCTAGCCTTGCAATTTTTTCCAAAGTTTGAGGGAACAGAACCAAAATCAAGACCCTCACTTTGGTGGAGAGAAGCTCATTTGTCCCATTGTGGATTTCCACAGGACAATAGGAGAGAAAATTGGCTGTTGACAATTAATGGTTGAATCTGAGAGGCGGAAAGTGGCAATAGGTATCTAAAGAAGTGGCAGTGTTCACTTTGAGGGCAGCAAACCTACAGTACGTGGGAAGCTGCTCAGACACTGTCCCTGTCAGCCCTTCTTCCCCCAGCCATTGAACGTGGCCCTGTAGGGCAATGCTGTCTTGATGTCAGCCTCCCACGGTGGTCTTCGCTGTGCAGTTGCAAAGCAGCACTGTGATAATGAAAGAAATAGTTTTGTGACAGCATCCTTTGAAATTTACTTTATTATTTCCCGGTTATTGTACCTCCTCAAGGTGGTATGTGAAATCTTCCAGGAGCTCAGATCTGCTCAGGGAGGTGGGCCCTTGAAATAAATAAATGGAACAAGGCACTCTCTTATAGATCTCGATTGAAGCACTCGAGTCACTTCTGTCAGAGTCATGGGGCAAATAGGTGAGAATTCCTTTTTATTCCCTGTGGGAGGGTTGAACATAAAGCATTATCATTCTGTTTTGGTAGGACTTCGATTTTCATGACGACAATCATTTTATACCACCAAGATTTTTTTATCCTCTCTTTGCAACGGTTTGTGGGGTTTGGGTTTTTTGAGGGGGAGAAGGGTGATTGTTTTGGGGAAATTGTTTGGGTTTTTTGTAGTGGAGGAAGAGGACATGCTACTTTTTATTATTTTCCCTCCCACCCACTTGTCTGAGGCATCTTTTTCAATAGTCTTACAGCAACAAGCAGAAACACCACCCAGTACAACCTTTCCACAGAGTGCGAACATCAATCCTCTCTTATTAAGCAGAAGCTAAAATGCTCATAGACAAATTGTTAAAAAGAAGAAAGCATCCACGCTGTGGTGGAAAAGGTAAAATGCAGTAATTGTCCAAACCTTCAAGAAAGAATGTCTCAGTAGGGAGGGGAGGACCTTTTTCCTTCCTGTGGCAAATTGCCAGAAGACTCCAGGAAACCTCACTTCACCAATATATATTTATTTTTAGGCACAAAATCACCTATATTTCTCTTTATTCCTGTGAATTTGTTCAAAAGACAGAGAAGATAAGTGAATACCTTTTCCTGCCCAGCTTCCTGCACATGCTATTCCTATCTCACATTGCTGCTCTCTTTTGAGTGCTTTCTGAATCTGATTTATTTGCAGTCTCACAAAGGAAAAAAAAAAAAAAAGGCTCTTCCTTTCATGTCCACACAACAACAAGAGAGAGAACTGGAGCATGTGTAGACATACAGGGTGAATTAATCTGATTAAACTCAGGCTTCTAAGTTTAAGCTAGTCACCCAAAGCTCCGTTCGTACAGTAGACAGACATCTCATCAATATACAGTCAATGGAGCCAGAGGTGTAATTCATCTCATTCCAAAGTAGATGCCTAAAGTAGGTCACATGAATCACACCCTTAGGAGCTTTTTTTTCCCCCATTGATTGCAGAAGGATCCCAGCATGACTAAATCACTTGTAGATACTGAAACCAACGTTGACCGAGTGGCTTCTCTCCATTGCACAGCGCCACTGCCTGCCCTCTAATGCTTGTGTGAGCCTCTCTTCTCCCCCGACATCTCTGATGCTGAGGGTTTGCTGCTGTCTGTCCTTACTCCAGGAGCAGGGCAAGTCCAGCTGTGGAGATACAGGGACCAAGGCACAGGTCTCACTGAGGAACCCTAAGGCAGCCTAGAAGAGCACTGAGAGCAGGGTGGAGCAATGTGGAAAAGACAGCGCCCTAATGACATTGTTATCCTCATCTTGGGCACACCAGAGAGCCCTGTGCAGGACAGCACATCTGGATGGAGCATCTCTGCTGGGAGATTCTCTAACTGACCTTTAGATTAAAACAGCAGACAAACAAACAAACAAAAACCTAGACAGACAAACAAAACATGAAAAACAAAACAAAAAAGGAACAACAACAGCAAAAAAATAGGGAAGGGGAAGGGGAAGGGGAAGGGGAAGGGGAAGGGGAAGGGGAAGGGGAAGGGGAAGGGGAAGGGGAAGGGGAAGGGGAAGGGGAAGGGGAAGGGGAAGGGGAAGGGGAAGGGGAAGGGGAAGGGGAAGGGGAAGGGGAAGGGGAAGGGGAAGGGGAAGGGGAAGGGGAAGGGGAAGGGGAAGGGGAAGGGGAAGGGGAAGGGGAAGGGGAAGGGGAAGGGGAAGGGGAAGGGGAAGGGGAAGGGGAAGGGGAAGGGGAAGGGAAGGGAAGGGAAGGGAAGGGAAGGGAAGGGAAGGGAAGGGAAGGGAAGGGAAGGGAAGGGAAGGGAAGGGAAAGGAAAGGAAAGGAAAGGAAAGGAAAGGAAAGGAAAGGAAAGGAAAGGAAAGGAAAGGAAAGGAAAGGAAAGGAAAGGAAAGGAAAGGAAAGGAAAGGAAAGGAAAGGAAAGGAAAGGAAAGGAAAGGAAAGGAAAGGAAAGGAAAGGAAAGGAAAGGAAAGGAAAGGAAAGGAAAGGAAAGGAAAGGAAAGGAAAGGAAAGGAAAGGAAAGGAAAGGAAAGGAAAGGAAAGGAAAGGAAAGGAAAGGAAAGGAAAGGAAAGGAAAGGAAAGGAAAGAAAAGAAAAGAAAAGAAAAGAAAAGAAAAGAAAAGAAAAGAAAAGAAAAGAAAAGAAAAGAAAAGAAAAGAAAAGAAAAGAAAAGAAAAGAAAAGAAAAGAAAAGAAAAGAAAAGAAAAGAAAAGAAAAGAAAAGAACCACCCAAACTTAAGCAAGACAGCATGAAAACAGAGCTGTGAAATGCACACCAGTCTGCTCAGGTCTAACTGGAAGCCCTCCTAAGCAGAATCCAAAAGTTATTCGTGAGATTTTGATGCCTAGTGAAGCGAACTTTTTAAAGAAAAGGAAAGGAACCTGTTGCAGGCTGAACAAGTCAGTGTTTCACACAGCTGTTTTCATGAATCCAGAAAGACAGTCCATACATTATTTAAACCATCCAATTTATTGAACAGCTCAAACAGGTTCTCTCTACAGCAGTCAGAGTTGACAAGGGCTCACAGAAAACTTTGCAAAACATTCTGCTTTCAGTCAGTTCTGCTCCAGCCATGGGAAGTTTTGCTGCCTTGCCTGGATCATTTGCATGTATAAAGGCCTTTGCTCCTGTCACCTCTTTCCTGCCTCGGAGCAGAACCTCTGGTGTTAGCAAGAGTCACCTGTGCTTCTTCAGAGAGAGGTGTTGTAGAGTTTCATGGCCCCAGGCCAGCCCCTTCATATGCAGTGATGGCTCTACTGGCAGCATCACAGCACAGATAGAACAGAGGGCACAGGAAAAGATGAGTCTTTAATAACATCTATTTTGAGATCTGTTTGAACTGGTATAGCAGACATTAGCTGCAAGGCAAGTGCTCCCGTCCATGGGTTTCAAGAGAAAATTGTGTTTAAAATCCTTTCCAACACAGTGAACTGACCACCCCTGGGTATCAAAAAGGTGCATATGCCATAAAACAAGTTAGAAGTTCCCATATTGCCCAATAAAACCCACACAAGTAGGCCTCTTAGAAGCTGTGGAACTGGGAAGAAAACAAAACTTTCTCACCCTTCAAATAATCTTTGTTTTTCAACCTGTGCTTGAATGAAAGTTTACATCTTCAGCTGAGGTATCCTAACAAGAACTTTTTCTTTTCCTTAGTAACAATCCTTTGCCTCTCCAAGATTTTCTCACTTCTGAGTCAGAAAGTTTTGTGTTTATGTTGGAAATGTGTGTGAGCAGATCTTCCCTAACTAGTGGGGCATTGGCAAGAAGCAGCTGAACGAGAACATGCTCATACATGCACAGACACACTCAATGGACCCAGCACAGCTAGTTATAAATCTAATAAACTGGCAAGCACTGCGAGCCTTATGCTGCCCATAAATAATTCACTGCCAGGATGCTTGTAGGAACAGCACCTTCTGCATAGTCCACAGGAAATTCTAACAGGTACCAAGCCCTGCTGACTCCAGTTATTAATCCTGTTTATTGCTGCAGTGCCAAAGGGCCAACACAGAATGAGCCCCCTTTGGGCTAAGCACTGTATAAACACAGACTCTTGAGTTTAAAAGGACTTTGGGAGGAGAAATCTCTGGTATAACTATGTTAGCTCAGCCCCAGGACTGTCAAGACACAAAATTTCTTTCCTCTCCAAGAAACAGCAATAGCTTTTAGGCAAAATTCTCTGCTTTGTGTTAGAAATAGACCCAAGCTGCTGAGTCTGGAGTCTGATAAGGATGTGAATGTCTCAAGCTCCAAATGATTTTTATGAGTTTGACTTAACAGAGTGGTTTCTTTGCAGCATGTTTCACCCCACTGGGAGGAAGTGGCAGAGCAGGGAGAAAGATTTTTGCCCCTTCTAGAGTGGCCTGGGGCACGATGAGGGTCTTTAGAGGGGTCCTGAGTAGACCAGCACTGAGGCAATGTGCAGAGTGTGGGAGAGGCTATGGTTGTAAGGTAGTGTTCATCATGGTCCCAGACCAGAGTGAGCCAAAAACGAAGGAGAGGAGAATCTCCTTTCCTGGGAGTTTCCAAATCTGGGAAAGGCAAACTCAGCAGAAAAAATTTCCTTTTCTTTGTCC
Organism: Acanthiza pusilla; assembly: GCA_036630365.1. Lineage (NCBI taxonomy): Eukaryota > Metazoa > Chordata > Aves > Passeriformes > Acanthizidae > Acanthiza > Acanthiza pusilla. The sequence continues at coordinate 10,812,257 of JAXCHO010000001.1, forward strand.
CCTTTTCTCCATGAGGGCTTTCTGGTTGGTGGGAGGAAGATCTGAAGTGGCAATAAACAATTATTTCTGTTAGGATTGAGTGAATCTGACATGTTTAATGTCAGCCAAGGGCCGAGACCAGGCTCTGCATTGTGATGAAATGGGTGGCTTGATGGCACATTGGGGTATCTGAACACAGGCCTCTGGGACACACCAGAGGGCACCAGGGTTGTCCCAAGGGGACATCAGGGTGAAGGGTACCCAGGTGCCCAGGGCTGGGCTGGTCCCATGCCACCCTGGGTCACTCTATCCCTTCCCCTGGGCAGTGAGTCACTGGGTTCCATTACCAGGGGCAGGCCCCATGCCAACAGTCCCTGGGGAGCTGTTGCCAGGGGGAGCTGGCGTGCTATGGGGGGGCCTTCATGGCACCCACGCTGCAGCATGTGTGGCCAGTGCAATGGTGACCCCTAGCCCACAGTGTCCATCAGGACCAGACAGGAGAACAGAGCTGGCAAAAGCCCCCGTGCACAGCCAGCCCCACATGTCGCCCCACAGCAACGAGGCATTCATGGAAGCTTCCCCAGCCCCCATCCATAGGATGACAGAGAGACCCCCCAGCCGCTCCAGGGTGGCCCTGGAAGAGGATGGAGCTCCCCAGGAGAGAAGAACTCCAGTGGAGCCCCATGATGTGACTGTGGAGCAGCCACTTCAGCCTGGTGAGTGAGGGGCCCTGCTGAGCTGGGCAGGGCTGGGGACCCAGAGCAATGCCAGGATCCCATGTCCCCAGCACACTGGGAACAGGGGACACAGAGGGGCACCCTCCATCCAGGTCAGGGACAGGGGCACAGGGATGGCCGGAAGGCAGATGTCCTCCCTCTCCTCTCTCCTGTCACCAGACCCTCAGCAGCCCTCCCTGCTCTGCCCTCCATTAGACGCCAGCTGGCTGCCATTGTATAGAGTGAAGCAGAAAGCCATGGATTTCCTCCAGGCCTTTGTCAGGAGCCCCTACCAGGTAACGGGGACAGTTCAAAGGCTGGTGTGCCTGTCCAGTGTGCTGGCTGGGCAGGGCTCCTGCTCCCACAGGGCACTGCACCCAAGGACTCAGGTCACACTGGCTGTGGGTCCCCCTCTCATGCTGCCCTGGCTGTCTCTCTGTCCCTTGGCTGCCAGGGCGAGGAAGACAAAAGGGTATTCCTGCAGAACATCATCAATGTGTGCAGAAGTGCCTTGAACACTGGCTTGTTACAGGGCCTGGAAGTCTTCTTCCAAAATAACAACCTGGCAGAGAAAGTCAAGGTGAGGGGGCACCTGCCACTCTGGGGGAGGGGACAAGGCCACCTTGCACCAGCACACTGCAAGGGCAGCGCTGGGGCAGGGTGAGGGGCTGGTGGCAGGAGGGGCCAAGTCCCAGCCTGGCTGTGCCCTGCAGATGCTGCTGGAAGGGGAGCCTGGGCACTGCCTGCGCTCCCCTGTGAGGGAGCTGGCCATGCATGCCATCGCTGGATTAAGGTACCTGCCCAACACTCCTGGGCATCCCTGCCCTGGGACTCCTGCCCCAGAGCTCTGTGCCCACCTGCAAACAGCCTTGAGGTGCTGCTCCCAGCACCAGGGTCCAACTCGCTCCTCTCTCTCTCTCTCTGCAGCTCTGTGGGAAGAGTGCTGGAGGGCCAAAGGGGAAGCCTTCTTCACATCTGCATCTCCAGGGTTTTCTGGCTTCCCCCAGATGAGGAAATGCGGGAAAGAAACAGATACTACTTGTTGGTAATTGATGGATGATGTGCAGGTGTCCCCAGTCCCTCTGAGTTGCTCTCTAGCCACCCGTGGTGCCCCATGACCAGGGATTCAAGGCAGAGCAGTGTTTCAGCTTTGTTTTCCTACCTTGGCTCCTCCACCCTTTTCCTGTGGTCCAGCCACTTCCAGTGCCACAGGCTGCTGTACACTGCCTGCCCCTGGCTCTCTCCCAGGCAATTTGGGCATCCTCCCCTGGCACTGGGAGTTCAGATCAGCCTCCTGGGGTGGGAGGGACAGCAGAATCACTGCCACTACTCTCTGTCTTCCTTGCAGACCCTGGATGCCATGGATGTCATGCTGGAGGCGATGGTGTTCAACTCTGCTCCCTCCAGAGCTGTTGAGGAGCTGCAGCACACCTTGGAGGTCTGGCCTGTTTAAAGAGTGGGGATCCCAGAGCTGTCCCTCAGCCTGGAGGGGAAGGATTGCCCACTCCGGGGTCTCCAGCCCAGAGGTGTGCAGGCAGAGCATGCTGCAGACAGGGTGCTCACCTCCCCTGGGGAAGTGGGAGCTGGCACCAGGCTCCTCCAGAGTGCAGTGACTGCAGAGGGTGGCAACTGCCTGGCCACAGGGTTGGCCCAGGGGCTTTGTCCCAGAGCTGAGAGGGACCCCAGAGGCAGGAGCCCCCCCAGGACTTTGCTCAGGCTCAGAGAAAGCTTTGAGGGACAGCCTGAGTCCAGCCCAGGAGCAGAGCCACACTGCTGATACTGCAGTTGGTGTCTGTTCTCTTCCCAGATGCTGCTGGACCTCACCAACTGTGAGAACACAGCTGTGCAGGAGAGGGCCATAGAGAGGATCAGAAAGCTGAGCTGTGCACTGGCCACCTTTTCCACACAGGAGGTAAGACCTGGCACGCCCCAGCCAGGCCATGCCCCACTCCCTGCAGCTCTGCTGCCCAGCTGGCTGCTCCTGGATCCAGCCCTGGCCGCACCTGGGGCTCAGGGCTCTGGCACCTGCTGCCTGCCCTCAGCCCCTCTGCTGCTCTGCCTCCTGCACTCAGGCCTGGCCAGATGAGCTCAGAGCAACCCAGATCCCCATCCTGAGTCAGCTGCTGGGGTGTCTCCTCCGTTTCCAGTTTTCCAAGGGAAGGACAAGATACTCAGCTTTGAGAGCTTTTTATTACCTCTGTGAATTCATCTTTAATGAAAGAAGTAAGAGCTGTTGAGGTGGGCTTCATCTCTCCTCACACATATTCCCAATAGCTCAGCTTCTCTTCCTGACTGCCTTTTCCCCTCCAGCTGCTTCCTGGAGCACGCCAGCTCTCAATTATTGCAGCAGCCAAGTGCTCTCCATGTGTTCATGCTGTTCTCTCCCTGCTTCTTTCCCCACCCCAAACCCCACTGGGCTGGGGACCGCACAAGCCAAAGCTGCCCTTGATCACCATGGCCATGGATGCCCCCCTGAAAGCTCCTTGCCCACCTCACCCTGCTCCCTCACAGGGATCTGGGGGTGGTTTGGGAAGCAAAAGCTATTGACTGTGATTCTCCTGCGTTTCCCCTACCCTTTAGGGAGGACATCACAGCTTACTTACAGGGGACACCTGGGACTACCTGACAGCTCCTTGCAGTGGTGTCACTTTGTCACGGCCCAGATCAAGGTAATGGGTTCCCCCCCAGCTGGGACTCTGCTTCAGAGCAAAGGAACCCCAAATAAATGGGGCTGTTCCTGGTGAGAGGGTTCCTGCTGTCGCCAAGCAGGGCCACTCTGGTGTCTCAGCACAGCTCCAGTCCTCCTGGACACGAGGTTCTCTGCAGGGCCAGCATCCCATGCCCATGAGCCCTCCTCATCCCCCCCGTGCAGGGACAGTGGGCACTGCTGCCAGATTTCCTGTGGGCACTGTCACCAGCTCTGCCAGGGCTGCCTGTGCTGCCCAGCCAAGTGCCACCAAAGGGGCGCTGGGTGTGACAGGCACTTGCTCCTTTGCTCCCTGCCGCAGGCCGTGCAAAGTTACCTCACACCTTGCGAGAAGACAGACGTTGTCCTTGCAGCCATCAAGGCAATGAGGGACTCCAGAGCCTTTGACCATCGGGCAGTGAGGAACTTCCTGGAGGTGGCCATGAGATCCCCCGAGGTGTGGCTGACAGATGTGAGTGGCTGGATTGCCCTGCCCTGCAGCTCTGCCAGGCTTTGTCCCTCCTGCCTCCCTCCATCCCAAACCCAGCACTCTCATGCCCCTGAAGCAGCTGAAGGCAGCAGAGAGAGCTGGGAAAGGGCAGCTGAGGACAAGGCTGTGTCCCCTCCAGGTGCCAAGCACAGTGAGAGGCATCCATGAGTGCCTGGAGCACACCAGCCCAGCCTCAGATGTGCAGAATCTGTACTCCCTGCTTGCCGTGCTGGCTCGCGAGTCCCCCAGGGAACTGGTGTGCAGCATGCTGACCTCCGTGGCACCACAGGACAGGTAGCAGCCCCAACAGCCCCAAGGGAAAGGGGAAAGATCCCAAAATCTGGCCTGGCTGTGCTCGCCTGGGTGTGGGACTGTGGCTGAGGCAGCCCTGCTGATGCAGCGCTGTGTTTGCAGCACTGCCCTGGCCATGTGGGACCTGATGTACTCCCAGAACAACATCAGGTCCAGGTTCTGGATGGAGCTGCAGGGAAGGATTCACTCCCAGGAGCAGCAGGACTGCGAGCTGCTCAGCCCCACTGTGTTGTATGCCATCAGAGTTTATAAGGTGGTGAGTGACCTGCCCTGGCTCACCTTGGGGACAGGAGACACTCGTCACATAGGTCCTGCCTCCTCTGTGCCAGCTCTTGCTCTCCAGTCACTTCTCAGAGGCTGCCAGTGGTCAGAGGCCAGGAGGAGCCTGCAAAGATCCTGTGGGGTGCAGGGACAGGGCTGTCCCCAGGATGGACACCTGGCCCCGCTGCCCTCACCTGGAGCTGCCTGAGGGGAGCAGGACCACACAGCTCTGCCTGCCTCTCACCACCACCTTTCCCTCAGATGCTGAACCCCATCGACACTGAAATCCTTGAACTCCTCCGGGAGCGCCGGGTGAGTCCAAAGCTGGAATTCCTCTCACTGCTGCTCGCGGGTCTCGGCACCACCTTGGAGAGTCGTGAGAAGGTGAGGAAGGTGTTGAGTTGAGTAACGCTGGCCAAAGGGGTGGCTTGGGCTCAGCTGGGTGTCAGGAGCTGGATGACAGCTCCCAACACCCTCCCTGCCATGCACAGTGCTGGTGAGTGCCCAGGAAGGTCAGAAAAGGGGGGTGATCTCGAGCCAAGGACAGAGAGTTTTTGTCCTCCTGCCCTCCCCTCCCTGACCTCCCTTCTCTGCATACCTGGCTGCTGTCGGGTGGGCTTTGACTGCCTCACCAAGAGGAAACTCTGTGCTTCATCCAGGCAAGAAGACTTCAGTTCCTGCTGCCAGATGTTGTGGAGCACCTGCAGCACCCAGACAAAGCCATCAGAATGAAGGCCCTGCGGGTGTTCCAAAATGTGGTGCACCACACAGAGAGGAAGGAGGCCAGCAGCATTGCCCTGTGGCTCTCAGAGCGGCTCCTGCCACTCTTTGATGATGTACGGACTCTCAGCCATCATCTTCTCCCCTCCTCCATCCCCTGAGGGATGTTCTCTCCCTCTGGAAAACCTGTGCTGGAGTCCTTGCTCAGCACATCCTGTCCTCCCCCCTAGGAGTGCAGCGAGCTGAAAGAGAGCTCCATCCACCTCTTCAAACACCTGGTGGAGTCTGTGGTGGGCAGGGACAAGAGGAGGATGAGGAAAAAGGCGTGGAAGGGACTGGTGCCGCTGCTGCTCCGCATGAGTGAGCAGACCCCGAGTGTGGCCCAGGTGAGGGGTCAAAGCTGGGCAGGGGTGACCCCACGGGGGTGGTCTCGGTGCTGTGGGCAAGGGTTGCTGGCCCACACCTGCCCTACCTGGCCCAGCAGCCTGTGCCTGGGCCTGAAGGCACCAAAAAGCTTCCCAGATTTCCCTGCAGGGCTTTGAGACCCTGCCCTTGCTCAGCAGGGCTGTCCCCAAGAGTCCCCTAGGTGTTCTGGCCAGGAATGGCTCCCAAAGGGCAGGATGGGCCCAGGGCTCGGAGCTCTGCCCACCTGCACCTGTGGCAGTCCCAGCTGTGGGATGCCCACTGGGGTCTCTGGGACTGCAGCCTGGCCAAGAGCAGAGGGATTTCAGATGCCCTTCCCAGCCCTGGGACCGTGTCCCATTCTCTGCTCTCGGCAGGTCTCCAGGGAAGCCCTCCTTGCCGTGGCTGAGATCCTGAAGTGGGAAGAGCTCAAGCAGCCGATCCAAACACAGCGCCTGTGGGAGATTGCAGAGCACTTGGTGATGATAACCTCCGAGCCCCAGGGCCTCCAGCCTGGAGCTGGCCACAAGAGATCCTTCCTGGCCACCTCCTCTCTTCCCAAGGGTCCTGAGGGAGTCCTCAGCACATCTGGGTCCTGGAAGATGCACAGAGGTGTCTCAGGGCCCTCCAAGACCGCTCTGCCCATGGCTCTCGCTGGTCCCTGGCTGGAAGATGGGAATATCCTGGGTGGGAAGGGGATGGTCAGGAAGGGGGGCTGGTCTGGCCAGCTGGGGAGGACCACATCAGCCCCGTGCCCTGTGCTCTCTGCAGCTGGCGAAGGACAGGAGCAGGGCAGAGGAGTTCCTGCAGCAGAGCCTGCCGTACCTGCAGGAGCCTCAGGCCAGTGTGCGGGAGGCAGCCATCAGGTTCATCGGTGAGGGGGACGTCTGTCTCTCACCTGGGGATGTCTGTCTCTCACCTGGGGATGTCTGTCTCTCACCTGGGGATGTCTGTCCCTCACCTGGGGATGTCTGTCCCTCACCCAGGGACATCTGTCCCTCACCTGGGGATGTCTGTCCCTCACCTGGGGATGTCTGTCCCTCACCTGGGGATGTCTATCCCTCACCTGGAGATGTCTGTCCCTCACCCGGGGATGTCTGTCCCTCACCTGGGGATGTTTGTCCCTCACCTGGGAATGTCTGTCTCCTGCCCAGGGACCCTGCCTAGGCAGCCTAGCCTTGGCCCTCAGCCTGGGCAGGCCTTCCCCTGCCACCCCTGCCCACATAGCTGGGCTTGGCAGCCACCTCACTCAGTGCCTGGGGATGCCCTGGGTGGTTCCCGGAGGGTCCCTGGTGGCAGGGAGAGCAGGGCTAGGGGAGCAGGAGGTGACAGAGCTCTGTGCCCAGGGCTGGCTGCACGGGACCTGCGGCACTGCAGCAGGGAGACGCTGGAGGAGATCCACAGCAGTGAGTGGGGAGAATGGCCCAGGGGATGCAGAGGGGCTCTCTGCAGACATGGGGGGTTCACCTCAGCTCTTTCTTTTGGTCACAGCCTTTCAGGCCTTGGGGACAGACCCTGAGCCCTCCATCCGCTCCCTGGCAGCTCAGAGCATCCTGGTGCTGAGTGTTCTCAGGCTGCAAAGAAGATCCAGAGGGACCCTGAGAGCACTGTGCTGGTGGTGCCACTGAGCCAGGCACAGGGTCACTTTCCTCGAGGACACAGGGAACTTCATTTAATTAGATTTGTGATGAATTTAATAAAATTGCCGTAAATCTGTGATTGAATAAGGCCAGGCCTGGCAGTGCCCTGGGCATGTTGAGCAGCTCACATCCTTTCAGGCCTTCCCCCTCTGCTCCCCCAGTCCTTGGCTGCTTGGACTCCTCACTGAGCTCCTCTCGAGCTGGAGATCTGGGTAGGATCAGGTTTGGAGGGCAGGGTTCTGATGTTCCATGAGATGCTTAGGAGAGATTTCTAACCTGAAATACGATGCCAGCACCACCTTCAGGAAGGACCTGTTCTCTTTGGACCACAAGAGGATCACCTATGGGATGGTGCTCTGGTTTGTGGATCCTGTCCGTTTGAGCGAAAGGGAACCAGGCTTGGTTTGGGGCAACAAGGTTCCTCCAGGACCAAGGGGGCATTTGAAAGAGACATGATTCCTCTCCCTACACTCAGCCACCCATCCCTGGGGCTCACCAGGTTTGTTCTCTCCTCTCTCCAGTCATGAACACAAAAACCTTTGGGCTGCTGCCAGAGTAAATCCGCAAAAACCCTGCCTTAGCCTGCTCCCATTACTTACAGAAGTTTCTGCCACAGAACTGCCTCCCCAAAACTTCCTTCCTGCCCATCAGACATTAACCTCAAATGATCTCCACCCAGGGCAAACCAAGAAGCTAAGGCTGGAAGGCAGCAGGTACAATAGAGGATGCAGGTAGAAGGCGGAATCAGTGACTTTAAGAGAAAAATTACAATCACACCCCATGCTGTCACCAAAAAAAAGCCATATCCCAGCTAACAGAGGAGAGAATCACTTTTTTTCCACCAGCCAATGACTTAAATTGATCTAATGTAGCAAGTCATCCTGACTAATCCTAATTTTATAGGGTCTAATGGCCATCACTTAGCTGTGATCACACTTTACCCAGCGTGTGAAAGAGACACAGGTCGAGCCGGGGTGGATAGGAAGGCAAGTGAGAGATTATCTGCTTTACAGCTGTTGAAAATGAGGCAGGAAAGGAGGGTGGAGGGGAATAAACCCACCCTGATTAAGGCAGTTCCTTAGTACATCACAAACTGCATGAACGGATCCTGAGCAACTGCAGGGATCTCCACTCTGTATTGGTTTTTAAAGATCACTCTCCCTGTAATCTGCCTTTTAGGATCTAAATGGCCCATGACAAAAGGCCTCTGATTAAGCACTTCTTTTGCTTTGTTACACTTCTGGGTGAAATTGGTGTTCCTGAAAATAAAGTAACTGAATAAAAATGAAAAGAGAGAGGACTGATTGCAGGCTCACAGTGCTGGAGGCTCTTCAGTGTCTGGTCCAAATGTATTGGAATTTTAGCCATAACTCATTCTAGGTCAAGTGCAACATTTTATTCAACCAGAAATAAATAATTTAATTTTCGGTTTTGGGAAACTTATTCTAGCTCTATGAAACATTCATATTAAAAAAAAAAAAAACACTTAGGTTACTTTTTTCTACTTTGAGGAAAACTTTTTAAGTATTTTAAAACAGAACTCATTCAGCAAAACAGATGAAATTGCAAAATTATTTGGCTAACCTATGCCTGCAATTCAATAAAATGCTTATGAACTAGTCCATCCAGCTTTACTATCAAAGGAAAGTAAGCCTCTCATTTAAGTTTTTTTTTTCCAGTGGGATTTTACAAAGCTTAGAAGGGACTTTTTTTTGCCTGCTTTTCTTTAAAAATTATCCAAGAACTATCTTTATAAGGACCGTGGTGGCTGCAGGGGGAACGAGCAAATTAAACTTCCTAAAACCAAAACCAACAAACACAGCAACATTTCCCCAACACTTTCCCTGCACTTGAGGAAAAATAAAATGGAACACCACAGTGCACAGGGAGCCCATCTCCTCTCCCTTCAGCAATCCAAGTGCTCGTTGCTCCATCAGGGAGGACATGCTTCCCAACCATCACAGCTTGTACCGATCCATGGCCGTTTAGCAATCCAGGACACACACACAGCTTCAGCTCCAAGCTCTGATTTTTTGCTTTCCCTTAGGACAAGTGAAATGCTGCATTACACAAATGGAGTACAAGCAAGTGGCATCTCTGCTGAACGGCATGGATGATGCTTGCAGGGCACACGCATGGCTGGAAGGTTAAGTCCTGAAGTGATGAAGTGATGAAGTGATGAAGGATGGGGAGGGGAACTCCTCTTTCCTCTCTGATGGCCATTGCGCTCTTGCAGGGAGGAGAGACATTTTTTTAACTCATGGAATCTTAACTGCAAACAAAAGAGTGTTGCCAAAGGGTGGAAGATAACACATCTGACTGTCTCTCAGAGCTCTGCTTTTGGGAGGGCTTGTTGGTGTGTTGGCAGTGGAGGGGAAGGAGCAGAGGGAGTTCAGCCCCAGGAACCATGTCTGCAGTGCCAGGCACAAACACCTGAGCCAGCAAGGGGTAAATGTCCCCGTGGCTTGTCAAGATAAAATCCTCCGCTTGGTAAGCAAGGCAATATCTGTCACGTACAGCAGAGTGAGTTAGTCTTCCTAGCTCTTTCCCTCTGGAAAAGCAATTCCATAACTCCCAGGTCACCAAGTAGAGGGAGCCTGGATTACAGAGCATTGCTGGTACAACTGCACATGAGGTAATCCACTAAAGAAATCTTTCACTGCTTGGGAGAATTGGTTCTCCTTCATCTCAGAGGGAATTTTACACAAGCCCTGGATCCATTAGCAGTCCAAACACTCATCTGTTTTTTATGAATCCACCCAGTTCTCATCCAGGGAACTGAACAAAAATTTTGGTTAATGAAGAATTCAAAGTCAGGATTAGCTGTTTGTTCCAACTGGTTCCTGAATTAATCAGCCAGACTGGGAGGTCAGAAGCATCTCAGTGAACAACTGACGTAGACCCTGTACCTGTAAATCCTGTGAGCTGAATTCTGCTCTTCTTTGTCCTCCTGCATACACACCTGAAAAGGTCAAGGAAATCACTTCATCCTGACAACCCTGGAGTAGCAGGCAAAAGCAGAAGAATATCTGAAAGACCCCTGTGTTTTTCAAGTTTACACATTGCTGTTCCAAGGGAGAAAAGAAGTGAATTTTCTTTCAGCCCCAGAGACCTGAAGATTCAACAATGTCCATACAGATGTCAGAACAACTCTCTCCTTCATATCTCCATGAGATCTCAAACAGCTGCTTCAATATTCCTTTAAACAATAAGGCAATTGGTGTTCCAGATATTTTACTTTGCAACTGGATTATTTTTTTTTCTCTTCAGCATCCATGTTTTCTTTTGCAATTCTGTTGCCTAATTTGCAAGAGCAAATTTCATGAGCACAACATTTTGTCTTTCACCTCTACCCCATTACTCATTAGATTTACAACTTTCGAAGCAGATATCGCAGGGACAGAAGTAGGAAGGAGCTGAAGATTTTGTTTTTGGGGACAGACTCTGGATAATTCTAGAATAGGGGAGATTAATACAGCAATAGGAAACCTGAAGTTTTAGAGATTCAGCTCCTTTCCTATCAACCCTTGAAAAAACAGCAAAAGAGGGCCATGATTTGCCCAGGGAAGAAGGCAATTAGATTAAGCAGGATGCATGTGTGTTTGATAAAATCTTCCCCCAAACCCTCAGTGGCTGTTCCAAAATGTGCATATAGGCTTGGTGCTCCCACCAAAAAGAAACATTTCCACAGCTCTCCATCAGAACAGGGGGGAAGGAAGGTGGGAGGCAAGAACAAGGAACTGAGGTGTCCAAATCGAGCCGGCAGAGCCACACCCCATGTGTTGCCCCCTCCACGGTGTCCAAGTGCTGCTTGCCCTGGGATGCTGTACCCTGAAGCTTCAGCTGTAGCTGTCACCAGAGCCCTGAGCTGGAGCCTCGCAGCCCTTTGATCCCAGCTCCACTGCAGGAAACGTTTGGGAAGGGCTGACTCCTCGTTCCTTCCAATGCACGAATATCCTCCACCACACCTCTGGGGAGAGAGGAAATTGTCAGCCAAGCAAATTGCTTTTTGGATTGCTTTTTGTCCCATTGTGAGAGCTTCACTTTAGGAGCTATCATGGGAAGGGGTGACATGATCAGGTGAAAACCCACATCCCAGAGGTGCTGCAGGGGCACAATATATATTAATAAACTAATTCCTTGCAGCTGAGGAAGAAGCACAGAGCAGCCACTGCTTCTTCAGAAGACTATAGATTTTTGATGAAGCAGTGTGGAGAAAAAGACTTATTTTATACCTAAATAATAAAAATAATAAAAGGAGACAAATAAATAAATAAGTAAATTCTGCTTGATAAATGCATTATTAACTGTAGTAGGAGCAATTACAAGAAGAATGGGAAGTGACAGCTGCAGGTCCCAGATAGTCAAGGCACAAAAGGGGAATTTTAGACAAATGTCCTTCAGATAATGGATTTGTTTCTCATTTAGTTTGGGGAGGGAGGTGGCAGATATGGGAAGCATTAACAGGCTGAGCCTCACATAAGGAGCAGAGATGCTGCAGGAATAATTTAGCTTTTTTTTTTTCTTCCCCAGTACATCTGACTACATATTTTTTTAACGCAATGTGGGTTTCTCTGTCCTCACCCTCTCTGCTTGGAGCTATTCCCATAAAGAGAAGGAAAAGAGGGTCCTGGGATTACCTCCTTTATAAGCATGTCTGTTGCAGGACTGGAAGCTCAGACTAATAAGAGAGTGAGGTGACCTCTGAGAATGGGATCACTGGCTCTGGGAGTGTCCCTGTCAGGGGGCAATGGAAACCTGATGGCAGCAGCCCAGCAGAAACAATCCAGAGACTGCTCTTAGGAGGCCACTCCCTCCAGACACCTCAGGGACTCACAGCAGTGAGGTGTGCCTATGGCTATCTCATTCACCAGGCACTTTGTTTGCCCAGTGAGCCTCCCCAGTACAGGAAATCCTCTCTCCCCTTAGCACAGCCCAAGTCCATTGCCCAGAGCAATGCATTTCAACACTGCAGCCCTACAGCCCTGGTGGGCTAAGCCAGCATCACTTCCACCATGACTCCTTCTATATTTGTGAGCCCTGTGTGTCCCCTCTGCTGACTGATGCTTGGCTGGGACACGGAGGAGAAGCAGCCTGATGGGGCCATAGGGGACCATTCCCCTCCTGACCTTGTGGCAAATACCCAAGGTATGGTTGCTGGGATCTCATTAAGAAATCTTGACTCAAAGATTTTCCCAATAAGGATGTACAGTGGAAAAAGTGAAGCAAATACCTCATTTTTTTTTCTACCGACCAGCTCTGTCCAAGCCACTATGAGTGGTATTTGGAGCCACACCTGTTGCCCTTTTCCTATGAAGCACACACCTTTTGCTGCTTTAACCTGTGGCACTTTTTCAGCCACACAGTAATGAAAGCTTTTGTCCTTTTCAGGAGCATGGGAAGGCATAGGTGATGGAAGGTGGAGGGAGAACGACTCCCCTGGATAGCAGTGTGTGCCATAATAACAGTGTGAGAACCAGCTGCAATTTGCTGGGGATGATGACACAGAGGTCAGACAAGCTGTATTGTAATTTACATCCAGGAAAATGTAACCAGACATGACCAGACAATGAAGGATCACTCTTTCAGTTATTATGAACAACGAACATGCAGCAGGAAATCATAGAGGCCTCTCTACAAGACCCCTTTGCCTTCAGTTTAGCTCCATCCCAGCATAATTGCACACCCTGGTTTGCATTAGTATTTTCTCCTGCCTCTCCCATGTCCCCTTCTCCCTGTGTGTCATTCAGAACCATTAGCAAAGATTGCACAGCCCTACTAGGGATCCCCTCAAGGCATATATAAACTTTCCTCACAAAATATGATCAGCCCAGCCTGAGGCAACACCCAGGAGGGAAGATTTCAGCCTGAGTGGTTACAATTTGGGAAAGGTGCAACAGAAAGTGGCATCTAATAATAGGAAATGTGAGACAGCCCTAATAGAAAGAACATTATAGGCCTGTGCTCTGCATATAATGTCTTGTCTCCATGTTAATTGCTCATCAATTCGGTACATAAACAAAGACTGATGCTGTGACTGTGCAAGTGGCAGGGCTCATTCCACCGTGAGCTTCTTGCTGCTAAAAACAGGCTCTCCCGTGTGCTGTCCCTGCCTGCCCAGGATGGAAAAGTGTCTGGGAGAACAGCTCCCCACAAAACCAGGTGGCCTTCCCAGACCTAAGGAGCTGAGGGTCTGTCACCCTGCCATGGCTGTGCTCTCTGCTCTCAACGGAGGTGTCCAGCTGGAGCAGGGACACTGCAGTATCTCCTCATCTCGAATGCAATCCCTTCTCCAGCCCCAGGAAGGCTTATCTCTGGTAATTGCAGTGCCTGGCTGGTGTTTTGAAACCCTGCCAGGTTTGCTTTTGTAAAAACAGGCACCTAGAGGCACTGGGACAGCAGCACTGGCTCTGCTGATGCAGAGTTATTAGAGCAAAGTCTGAGGCTGGGCACAGGGAGCATCCTGCAGTTAGGATGTGCCCAGAGGACTGAGGCAAACCCAGCAGTCTCTGCTGAGATGTAGGAATGTGTGTAGGTGTGAACATGGAGGTCTGATGGAATCTGAGGGAAGAGAACTTAGCAGGTAGGACGGGTAAGGGCTGGAGGACAATAAAACAGAATTGTGAGGGGGTCACAGAAATGACAGGTTATTCTTTCTTTACAGAGATCTAGATTCATCCCACCTGACCACAGGTAGGACAAGTTCATTCTACCCAATCCTCTGAAGGTGTCATCTGGAAATACATTGACACAAACAGCTGAGAGCTCAGATCACATTTACAGACCACTGAAAAGAGGAGAGAGGAATCCTGCACATGATACCATGATTTGTTTGGTAGGATTTTGCTTCTCCATCCCTTTTGCTGTTCCTGTGTGCACAGGACTCTGCTTATTGCTCTTGAAATCTGACCCCAGTTCCTGCTCTGGTTCCTCACTGCTGTTGTTCCCCTCCGAGCCTGGAAAGAGAAGGGGGGAGAAGGGGGAAGCAGCGTTATTCAGATTTTTTCTTGTGAGACATGGATACTGGCCCTGTGGTCCTTCACATCCAGGAGAGGTCAGTCCACACCACCAAGTGAAGCATCACTTCTTAAACATCCCTTATTCTTTCAGGAGTGGTTGTTCCTGTGGTGGCAGCTGAACCTCCTGCATGGTTGTGACACAGCTGGAAATGAGATCACTTCTCTTCCAGGCAGTGCAAAATTTAGCCTATTCCTACTCCTGTGCACAAACAATTAATGGGAAAGGGCAGCTCAGTCCCAGGGCTCAGTGTAGACTGGCAGGGATAGAGGCATGAAGGAGGGAGTGCTGCAGGGAGATGCCCAGGGACCAGAATTAATCCCTACACCGCCCACAAAGCTATCAGTCTCTGGACCTGGATCCACAGATCCAAACCATTGTATCCGTGATCCACAGGTACCCCAGAGTACCACGGTATCTCACAGGGCACTATTTCAAGAGCTGTTTTCTCCTTCACCCACAAAGACATACTTTTGCTGTGCTGAGTGTAAAGACAACAACCTGGGAGCCTGGAAAGGCTGTCTCCATCACATGGCAGTCTTCACAGCCATCTTAGGCAGGACAAACATCCCTTCTGCAACAATTTCTGCTCTGTCTCTGGGGCTGCCCAGAATATCTCTGCTGGTTAGAAGAGTGTGTACACACATCTAAAAATATGTGCCTGGACTGAGGAGGACACAAGCAGGAACTCCACGTTTATTAGTCAGTAAGGTCAGCATCATGCAACAGATCTGATGGGTGTTTAAGTCTGCACCAAGCCTGTGGCCACCACATGGCACTGAAGACTGAATTTGCATGGCTTGCTAAGCATTGCATTACCATCCCTGTCTGTCCCTACTGGGGCAGAGCTCCTTGGCACTTGGCTTAGCAACACTTCCTAAGTAGCCCTAAGGGCTATCCATGAGAAAAGCCCAAAATCTGATATTCCTGACTGCATGAACAACTGGTCTCACCTGGAATCATACAGCAGGAGGTGTAATGAAGCGTTGGTGTTTGGCAGCAAATAGGTCTAGACAGATCACCAGGCTGTTTCTAAATGGCAGAGAATGAATGGCCAGAGGTGAAAATTGTCTGTTCTCAGGAGTGCGCTGTTTGCAATAGTCTCGCTGCCCAGGAGGATACTGTAAGTTATCCCATGGCAAAACATATTCTAATTTGTCTTCAGCTCAGCCTACGAGTCTGTAATCAGTGCTGCTAATCTTTAATAAAAGGGGTTCACAGGAGCCTTTGTTTTTAATGACATGGTGGGTGATAGCTCTTTCTTGTTATAATCCCCTCTCAGAAAGCATCTGATGGGGAAAATGTCTCCCTTGACAGTTTGCTTAAATTTTCATTTGCCAAAACACTGAATAAACTTCTTGTTTGTCTAATGGAACTAGAAGGAATTGTGACACTTTTATTGTTTGTTTACTTCCTCACTGGGGCACCAGCTAAATTGAAGATGTCGTCACAGAGCAATGAGAATCAAGCTTCTTAATTTAACTGACTGGTTTGCAAACAAGGGTCTCCAAAGCACCACTGAGCCACACAGGCTTTACAGTGACCATGGACTGAAACACACCACTGAACTACAAGCAGGAGAAGCAATGCAGTGGGGAGGTAATCCCAGAAAAGCTGCTTCTTTTGCAGGGTATCTCACAGAGGCACTGGTCAGATGGCATCTGTAAAACCGGCAACGGGAAGACAAAGAGAGCAAATTTTCCTACAAATCCTACATAATTAGCAGCTGCTGCTGGATTAATGCAAGCTCTGATTCTGAATGGGTGGAGGGGGGTCTGGATTTCTTGCCTGAATTCCCTCTATTATTCACTCTTTTTATGCCCTTAAAACTAGGAGCAGAATTACTCTCGTTTTACACCGCACTAAGCAAGGAGAGAAGGCAGCAGTCGGGATGCAGTCCCCCACGGATCGGTGAGATTTTCAGACAGATCAAATGTTGAGCTTCAGGTAATTGGCAGAGATCCTTTAATGTCTGAGTTTAACACTCACCTACTAGAAGAGAACGCAATTAGGCAATGAGATTTGGAAGAGTCTGAAGTGCCAGGTATAATAATTCAGCTGTAGTGAGCTATTCAGAGGAAAGCTGAAGGCTGAGAGCTGTCAATTACACCAGGGGTGAATTAATACAACCAAATTCATGCACTGAAGCGTCTTATTATTGCTATGATCACATTTTTTTATGAAGCAGTTTGGGTGAGGTTTTTTTTTAAATTTATTTATCTATGTTAATTTTGTACAGAGGCAAATAAGTTATGAGTTGGGAATTGTATTAATTTCGCTGCTTGGAAATATTTTAATAGCCGATTAGGTTGTTTGCTAGTCAATGCTTTTTTTCTTTCTCTTCTTTCTGCTCATTAGAAAATTAGTCTTTTTTACAAGAAACACCACAGGGTAGCGTACCATAACCTTTCCTTGTTTTCTTCCCACACAAAATTTACTAGTCACCCCCTGAACTCAGCTTTCTTATTATACATTTCCTCACCTCCCTCATGTGCATTTTAAGGGCTTACCTCTCCAGTGCAAGCAGAAGTTGATTTTACTGTCTGGAAGTAAGTCTCCTCATCCTCCCCAAGGCAAAAGACTGCATTTCATGCTTACAGCAAGCACAAGGGGGCTCAGCAATCAGAATCCACAACCAAGGAAAATCATCATAGAATCATAGAATGGTTAGGGTTGGAAGGAACTTTAAACCTTGTTTAGTTTCAACTCCCCCTCTACAGTCAGGATCACCTTCCACCAGACCAGGTTGCTCAAGGCCCCACCCAGCCTGGCCTGGAAGGGTCCCCTCATCCTTCCAGGGATGGGGAATCATAATTCAGACACATCCTGTAAATAATGTCACATATTGAGGGCATGGTTGCACTGCACCATCCCAGCCTGCCATCAGCAGCACTGCTCTCCACAGACCAGACAGGCTGGAGGGGAACCACACAGTTCAGGGAAGATGCCGGAGTGCCTTCTGGTTCCAGGTCATGGTATCTCACCCAGGCAAAAGTCACTGGTGCATGATGCACATTTGGGATTGGTAGGAAGATGTCTCTTCACAGGACATGGCATGGAGGACACCAGTGAAGTTAAGAAGTGTGTACACAGATTGGACACAGCGCAGGAGACTGCAGGCACGAGGCTGATGTTTCATTCTTATTGTGAGCAATGCTCCTGGGCTCTCCAGCCAGCACCTTGTAACTGCACACATCTGATCTTCCAGGAAGAAGAAAGGAAAAAGCAGAGTTGGGGGAAGAACAAATTAATTCTGTGATCTCTCTCATTTCCTTACAAAACTATGTGAGATAGAACAACGTTTGAAAGCCCTGAGATGATACTGGGAGTTTTGCCCATCCATTCAAAGAAACAGAGCTGTCTGAGTATTTGTCGCTTTTACATTCTAGACATCTCACACAGTTTAGAGATATTAATTAATTTTTCACCTTGAGAGGACAGTGCTCCAGGATTTTGCTTCTCCACACATGTGGCACAGGTGATGTGAGGTTTGTGGTGCGCTAGGTGTTTGTCTGTGGTGGAGCAGGAGTGTCTGCAGATGCCAGCCACAGTCCCTGCCTCTGGCAGGTCACTCAGTCCCTGGGCTGCCTCTGCCTTTCCCCTACCTGCTCTGAATGGGAAGAGCATTTAAGTGACTCAAAGTGAGGGAAAAGACCACTTCATCGCCTTGGCTGCAGATGTATCAGCAGAGCCTCAACATCTCTAGCTGCTGGAAGCTCAGAACATTAGAGGAATCCTGCACTAACATTTTTCTTTGCCTTAATTACCGAAATAGACAAATGGGAAATTGGCCCATCATGAAGATAAATAGCAATAAAAAAATGCAGTTGAGAAAAGTGTTCCTGCTAAATTATAATTAACCACCCACCAGCAGCTACCTGACAGAGGTGAGAGGGGAGGCTGCGAGCAGCCCCTCGCCTCGGCCGTCAGAGCTCCTGTGATGCTCCTCGTTACTGCACCTCTGGGGCACTTAATGCACCATTCTGCTTTCAGTGCAATTATAAAAGGCCACTTACATTTGCCACCCCCCCTCTTTGTCTCCCCACCCCAAGATCTCTAATAGTCTAAATTATCAGCAAATTGCCTATTTGATAAGGGCAAGCCATTTTGCATTGAGAGCTGAACTATTTCCCACTTCTGGGGGATAATATTAGGCAAATAACAAGCATCATTCTTTTGACATGTACAATTATTTGGCAAGTGTATGTTTGAATAGCCTGCTCCTTTGTGTGACAGGGTCCGTTCCCCATTAGCATACTTGACAGATGAATATGCTTGGTCCTTGTGGAAAAACCTGGCAGTAACCATGGTGATTGGGAGACAATGTTTTGAGTGAGGGATGTATTATCAATTTCAACTGGAACTGGAAAAAAAAAGAAGTGTACAGCTCGTTAGCTGATCTGCAATACAGGAGATATACATTGTTCCCAGGTAATTAAACCAACCTTGGAACCAGTTTTAAACTCACATAAATTAGAGTCAGAGGTGTCTACCTGTTTTGCTGTTTTGCTGGTTCCCAGTGGAGGTTTTTCTCCTTGAGTTTTAATTAACTTTCCATCTGAAGGAACTGAAATGAGGTTTTCTACATGCTCCAAAGTTTTGGGGGCTCCAGGGCAAAGTGGATCACGAGGACACAGCTGATCCTGGGTGTGCTGAGGAGCAGGTGGGTACCAGCAGGTGGGCAGGTGGGCATTTCCCACCACCTTTTGGGTTATTCTGGCTGTGTTTTCCCTTTAGAGCTGTGGAGGGAGATGTGGAGGGAGATGTTGCACTCATGTCACCGGTCAGGCCAAGCAGCTCTGCAGGTGCTCTAGAGATCTTTCCTTTTCTTGCTGAACCAAAGCTGAAATGCAGAGTCTAGTTCCCACCTTGTGGATGTGATTGCATGTCAGGGTAGCTCTGCTGTTTTGCTGGGTCCCAGCTCCTCCTGTGCACACAGATTTCCCAGTGGAAGTGCTAGGGAGGGAGGCAGACACTTGGGGATACCTGGTGCATGTAAAGAGACAGCTCTGGATGCAGCATCAAACCATCACAGGGAGGAGAGGTTTCCTTATGCCTACATTTGATGAGAGTGGCTGCTCTCGTGCCTCTCCCCCTTGGGAAAGAGACCAAATTACCCACGCATGGCAATGCTTTGCCTTGAATCTCATCCATTTAAATTTTTACAGAATAGATGAAAAGCATCTCCATTTTGTCCTGGTAGTTACTTTGCATCAGCTTTGCTGGGAATAGACTGACAAAACACCCAGGCAAGGAGGATCAGGACCAGCGTTTCCTTCATGTTATGTTAATAATAAAACCAGCAAACTGAAACCATTGCTTAGTCCCTCCCCAAAGTCCCTAAATCCCTGTCACACATAACCCCACTTCATGGAGAAAAAAAGGCAAATTATAGAAACAAGGTTATTATTAGCAGTTTGATTAGGAACATATTCTCTACAGTACTTCATTAGAAGGAATGTCCCTGCCTTTCTAGACACAAATTTGACATCATTTCCCACACACCTGGTGCTCTCTCCCTTTTATTACTGTAAAGTATTGACTTGGAAAATGCTGAGTCAGGTGCCTGAGGTCAGAGAAGGCAATTTTTACTGGAGTAATGAAGCCCTCTGCCTTTTAGGATTTTTTTTCCTTTTTTTTTCCCCTTGCCTTTTTCTTGTTACTGAGTCTATTTTAGGAAAATGCTTGTTTTTTTTTTTTTTTTTTTTAAATTTTGTTTTGTTTCCCCCACCCCCAGCTTCTGTCCCCATTACTCTCCCTGCTTTGGACTTTGGCACGTTGAGAGCTACAATTAGAGCCAGTGTTTATGGTGCCGGCCATATGGCTCGCGATGCAAAACACCAGCTGCATGGGAATCTCGGGACCAGCCCTCTCCAAGGTCACCCTGCACGTGGCAGGGTGTGCCCGCCCAGGGGGGACACTCAGGGCTGTCCCCTGTCCCCCATGGTTGTGGGGTCACGCAGGTACCCAGCCACCCTGCAGAGCCCTGCGGTGTCACAGAGGGGAACGTCGTGCACAGCACCAGAGCTCGGAGTGGCAGAGGCTTCTGCCCCTCCTTGGGAGCCCAGCTGCACAGTCCTGCAGGATTGCAGCACCCCAGAGTGATTTCTTTCATTGCAGCACCTGTGTGGCTCCCAAAGCTTCCAGACAGCCTCGGTGAGCCAAGGAGCTGCTGGGGAGCTGCAAGTGCTCCAGGGTCTTTTTCATGGGAAAGAAGGGAAAATGAGGAATGAGACAGACTGAATATGCTCTCATTCAGGAGAATATAGTGCCTTAAAGCAAGGTCTAGGCCAGCACTGGGACTGAGCTTTCCTTTTTATCAGAGGGTCTTTTGGAGGGAGTTTGGCTCCCTGGAAGACCAGAGTCTGAGTACGACTGGTGGAGAGCCAGGATGGGAGATCTCAGGGCAGGAAGAACCTCACTCTCCTGAACCAGGCAGACTTCTGCCCATTTTGTTGCAGCAGTGACCCTCTCCTTCCCATCCCAAAGAAAATTGACAACGTGGCAAGAACTGTGGTTCTTTGCTTGATCCAGAGCCTCAGCTGTGCCAGTGACAAAAACACGGTAAAAAAAATCCCTTTCTGCAATCACAAACGCATTACATCCATGTCTAAAGAGCAGAGCTTCATCCCAGATTGTGCAGATTTTTTTTACAGGAAAAGAGTGTTTAAATGACTTCTTTTCTGTACAAATAGTCCTGTAAAAAAGCAACCTGAGCATCTTTTGCAGCCAGCTGCTTTTCAGGAAACCCAGCACCAAGCTGACCAAGCTGGGATTTCCTCTGGGTCTCTCGTCACATTAGCAGATACGCTTTTAAAGATGTCACATTCATAAAAGAGCGAGGATGTGACCTGACTGAGGCAGGCATTTCCCAGGCTGTTTATCACCCTCCGATAAATGAATGAGAGCGTTTGATGCTCACAGGCGCTAACTAGACCAGAAGGGCCACCGCTGGGACAGCGCCAACTGCCCTGCTCTTCTCAGAGACCATAAAACTCCATGTCCCAGGGACTCACACACAGGCCACTGAGCAGCTCATCATCCTGAAGGAAGCTGGGGAGCTTTACATATCCCATGGCGTGGCCTGCCTCTGAAATGTGTCCACTGCTGCATTTCCAGGGCGCCGCTCTTTAACAGTATGTGGCAACGCCGTGCAGCAGTTCAGCGCAGGGAGGGAGGAAGGCTGCCACAGCCAGCCCAAAGTGCCAGGAGGAATTAGCCCAGTGCTAGCCTTTCTGCAGGGTACAGCCTCCCAGCCCTCACCAGCCTGACTGTTGTGGCTGATTTAGGACCTGAGGCTCTAATTCTCGCTTAAAAATCAGCAGGCAAGATCTTTGCCTGTGTTAAAGATTGCCATCCTGCCCCAAACTAAATCTATACGAGAAGGAATGGGAGAGGTTTCGCAGTTAAGCACTCAATTCCCAGTGCTGTAATCTACAGTAACATAGTCATTGTAAGGTGCCCACAAAAAGTAACAGGGAAAGAAGATGGAACATATAAAATTTCTCGGAACATGTAAAAAGTTTTATCGATAGGTGTTCAGAATTCTAAAAGAGAAGAGTCTGAAACTAGAACAGTTTAAGTATGTAATAGTCTTAAATGAGAGAACAAGAAGAATGAAAATAACTTAACTTCCATTATGTTGTGACAGCCCAACACCCAGTCACTCAAAACAGGCACTGGGTGGCAGCGGAAGAGACACACGAGGTGATGGGGCAGAAGTTTGTCCTGGGATCAGACCGTGTTCCTTCCCATATAGACAGAATACTTAAAGCATGGACATCTTTCACAGTGCCTAATTTAGGTTTTACACAATGCATTGCTATGCACGTGGCTGCAGAGAGCAATTGAAAACATCTTAATGAGGTGCTTGGGCTCCTTACATAGTCCATGAAGAGAGCTGGTGACTGACAAACAGCTGAGGAAGCCTGGGAGCGATTGGAGCTGCTCTGCTCTGTAGAAAACACAAAGCACAGCACAGTATGAACTTTCTCCCTTCAGGCAGGAAATAATTGCCTGCCTTCCCAAACCAGGGCACTTCTGTGCCTACGTGTCACTGGATAAAGTTTTCAGCTGAGTAAAGCACAAAATAGGAATTAGCCACCTTCAGGGTTTATCAGTGTGGGATGGAGGGTTTCTGGGTTGCAATTTGGGATGCAAATACAAATACCTCCTTGCACCTTACTGAACCAGCTTCACCACGCATGGCTTGTTAGAGAGAAAATCCAAACCTGGTGGTGAATTCAAGGTTCACCAGCCAGAGCTCCTTGAGACCTCACTGTTGCCTGCACACCTGTGCTCTGAGATGGACAAACTGGGCGGTGAGGAGGAGGAATGACCAACCTAATTTCCTCGTGTGAGACCCACACCTGGATGATGTGCTGACCTGGACTGCCTCCAGCAGTGGCGACACATTTTGGGCTTCCCGAAGTTCCCCACCACGAGGCAGGAGCCCCTGGTGTGGTAGCCAGCCAGTCGTACCCCACATGCAGGCTTTTCAGGGCTGCAACAGCCTGCTAATTCCAGGGAGATCCAGAACGAGCATTACTGTTAGACATAGGCCTAAAGACACATTAAAACATAATGAAGTGTCTTAATCACCCTTTACAAGCTAAATTTATCATGGGGAACCCTGTAAAATGAAAGTGAAAGAGCAATTCCACAATGACGCTTACCCAAGACGGATTGAGAGATATTATTTGTTGTTAATGAATGGCAAATTCATTGCTGTCTCATCTGCAGGAATGAAATTTGTGGGCACGTGTAGCAAGGGCCCTGGGCTACACTGAGAACATTCTGTAATCAGCTCACGGCACCTGATAAAACTGCCTGGGAGCTTGGTTACACTGATGCCCTAATGCCCAGGCACAGGCACGTCTGCCTCAAAATCTTCTGCTAACCTGGGGCTCAACAGTTTTGTGGCCCCTCCATATTCAATTGACTCCATCAGCAGGATTTTCCTTCACAGAGCCCAGGGGGAAAGCACAATGATTTCTGCAGCTTCCTTAATGAAGCCAAGACATCTCTGCCTAAGTGGTATGTTCCCCTGCATAATTAAATATTTGGCAGTGGGTAAATATTCCAGGCAAATACCCCAGGTTCCCAGTGACTGCTGGGCACCTGCAAAGTTGCTGTCCCTGTGTGTGTCCATCCCCACCAGAGATGTAAAGCACTGGGAAGTTCTGGTGTTTCCCTGTCTCCCCATGGCCTGTCGGAGCTCCCAGCCCTCCAAACATTCTCAGATCACTGCAGCCAAAGGGCAGTGCAGGCAGACATCCCTCGGGATCACTCTCTCCCACAGGCTGCTGCTTGGGCAAAGCCCCAGCCAGCCTTCAGTGCTGCCCTGAAGAGCGAGGGTTTGATGAACATGCTGAGAGGCCAGATGGACCACATCCCAGCAGGCTTCATTACAGACCTTTGCTCTGTTCAGCACAAGTGGTCCACAGTCTCTGTCCTCTAGATGTGCCCTGATGTGCTGTTTTCCTGTAGCCTTAATGACAGTGACACTGCGTGTTGTGAATGCAGAAAAATCCACAGACGTGGCAGAAAGGCTCTTTGCTCACGTCTGCTCGAAGCTTCCGAGGGCCTTGGGGCTAGGACAGCACCCAGCTGCCTCTCCAGCTGAGCAGAAGCCCTTGCCTCTGACTGTCACCAAGGGTGTATCCATTGGGCAAGCCAATCCAACCTCCTCTAAACTCTGCAGGAGTGAATTTGAATAAGTGGTTTTCCACCACAGACCCACCAGACATCTCATCCTCCCCTGTGCCCATCTCGTGAGTGCCCCTTCTGTGTGTCTTTTCTACCTTTTTGACCATGAGTTTATGTCAACGTGCTTTAAGACACCAGAGCTCTGCCATCTGCCTGCTCTAGCCCAGGCCTCTGCAAAGCTGAACTTTTCTTCACAAGGCTAATTTCTGCACAAAGCAGCAGGGGCAGGATGCACTCTTGAAGGATAAATGCTTTTGGACTGTTCCAATGGACATTATAGGAAGCCTCAAAGCACAGCTGGAGGGGTCCAGCTCGCTGCTTTACCACCAATTCACGGCATGAGTGTGGATAAATAAATCATTTCACCTCTTTCTGCCCCCATATAAAAAGAACTGATGGTGCCTTTCCTTTGTCAAGCACTGCGAGATCTCGGGATAAAACACACTCAGAGTTTTATTAATTCTCCTTTTGGGCTCTTGTTATTAAAGTGATCTGTGTGGTCATGCACCTTTGAAGTAAATATCAGCAGGAAATAGAAAAAGAGAGCTCCCCAGCATCCAGGGATCAGACAGTCCCATCGATTGCAAACACACAGCCTCATTTAAACGAGTGGGTGCTGTGCTCATACAGCAGCCAGGACTGTCTGCTCCTGGCCAGCTCCAGCTGGATGTCCTGAGTAACCTCCTGGACACACATCCAATCAAACTGATGGCACAGGAAAAAAATCCTTCTTTATACATTTGCAGCTCTGGCATCATCAGAAGCCGGTGGCGTTGCATGACCTTCCTGCCAGCAGACGACGGCTGAGCTGTGTATTTTCCTTGAGGATCTCATATATCGTCCTCCTGAAACGTGGTTGAGGCAGGTAACTGTTTGTTAGGCTGTGTGCTGGAGGATTGTACAAATACAGCTTCTTCTTGTCCTTGAAGAGCCTATAAATAAATGGGCTCTTACCTTGACTGCAGGCTGCAGCATTAGTCAACACTCAAGCAGTTCATTTGGAAATTTGTACACAATAGAATCCAAGACACTTGAAAAAGCAGCAGAATGTACCTTTTTATGTGCAGCTGGATTTAGCGCTTGAGCAAACTGCTGGACTCATAGGCAGAGAGACCAAAGGTTCATCTCTATCCACAGCAACGCAGCTCAGACAGCGTGGGGCTTATGCTCACTCCTTTGCCACCCCAACAGTGCCTCCAGAGCCTCCCAGGGGGGATGAAGATTCCCAGCCATCCCTCTGCCCTTAGAGGTAGTTATATTGCATAGTGATTATCCATCCCTGCAACATGGCTTTTTTACTTGGTCTTGCAACCTGAGAAATTACAGGACCAATTCTCCTCCCACATTCTATTCCCTTCCTACTTTCCTGACTTGAGTTGCAAAAAAGTTACTGTCTGTGTTGCCCAGGTCTGGAGATACAGCATACCTGAAAAGCAGGTCTGAAGCAGCGCACAGGAGCTGGATGTCAAAATACAATATTTCCCTGCTGGTCATTTTTTAAATAGGTAATGGTTATAGTAATTTTTTCTAGCTCTTATTAGCCTTATAGCTGCATGACTTAAATTATTACTCATTACCACACTACCACTTCCATAATTTATATTGTTTATGGTCTTGCCACTTTAATTATTTAATTTTGCAAAGCATTTTGGAGACACGTTTGTCCAGTGCAACATACCATGTCACCCTGCCACGTCTTGTACTGCTGTGATTTCTGGCAGTCCCACAGCACAGGAAAGCAAAGGGCAAAACAAAAAGAGTCCTCAGCCTTGTCACCTGCGTGAAATGACCCCAGACTGATGGGTCTTGTTTCGTGAGTTATCATCTCTCACCTCAGTGAGATGTCATTCAGCATCGGTGGGATCCTGTGTTACAGCTCAGGACCAAGATCAGGCTCTACACAAATGCCGCTGAACGAAGAATTAAAAACCATCACACACTTAGTGAGGCTAAATGAGTATTCAAATTGGCTAATAAAAAAGTAATGAGGAATGCCTGCAGCCCTGAGCCACCTAAAGAAAATCAACAAATGCCAGCTACAATGCAAACGCTTTCCATGGTCGTCAGTGGGGATTTCAAAACAAGGCGTGGAGGGCTTGTAGGGATGGTAGGGGAGAACAACACAGGAATTGCAGCTGCTGGAGGACGTGCAAGGGAAAATCATGGGAGAATTTCTCACTGAAAGCAAAGACAGAGCCAATCCCCAGAGCTCCCAGCTGAAACAGGGCACACAGCCAGACTCCTGCTCCATCCCCCCAGGAGGAAAACTTGCCCTGGATATTGCATGGTGTCCTTGAGAGCAGAGAAGTGGACTGATAGGCTTCCTCCTTCAGCCCAAAAAACTTTTGAGCTCAAGGAGTATTTCTCAAGGACATCGTCAGGTTTGGGTTCAGGTTCTTCCAAGCCACCCCCATGCTGCTGGAGAGCTGCTCTGACACCACACACAGTTTCATATAAGGCCATGGTCCCACCACATCATAGTGGCTCCATAGTATAGTCCAGCTTGGGATGCTTATCCCTGGACTCACCTCCCAAAAAGATCAGGGAATTTAGCCCACATGAGGCTCCCCACCTTCAGACGAGGAGAATTCACCTCTGGTGCTTCCTACCTCCTTCCATCAATGGGAGGAACTTAAATTGTGTTAAGCTGTGGTAGATAAATTGGTGTGGTGTGTGCTATTCCAGAGAAATACCACAGTGCACAGCTTTGGAATGGGCTGCCAACCACCACATCCCTCAGCCATCCCAGAGGGATGAAGGAGAGGAGGAGGTGATGGTGGAGATGTGTCTCTCAGGAGTGTGTGAAGAGAACTATATTAAAGATTGTGAAATGCTCAGGTACCCTGGAGACCATATATGTATCTATGACAAGACAGAGAGAATAATTAGCTCAACAGCTGTGGGTACTGATCAGGAGCATTTTTAACAATATCCTGTCATGTTTGGGTCTATTACTACAGTCCAATGAGGTGTGATGCCATTTGTCCTGGTGATGGTCTTCTTTCCAGGAAGCATTGAGATGAGCTTACATTTCAGTAGGTATCTTGAGGGTCCTTGGCATATTCTGTCCCTCATTTAAAACTCAAAGCGCCTTTTAAAAATGACAAGCCAGAGAACTCAAGTCTAACAGACCTGTGGGAATAAAGGCAAGGTCTGCAGGTCCACGGTGTTAGAGTGTAAATGAGCTCAGAAGCAGGCCAAGCAAGATTTAGAATGCATACTTAAATGGGTAAGAGGATTTCCTGGCCTTCCAGGCTCCAGCCTTTCCTTCAGCAGTCTCTCTTGTGTTATTTATCTCTTCTGCTCAAGAATAGTGGCTTAGCAGAGCAGACAAACTTCAAAATGTGAAGAAATGAGCATGGAGAAGTTGTACCAAGTGTCGTCCTGAGAATACCCCAAGTCCAAGCTGGGGTGACATTCTGCAGTGTCTTCACAATGGGCTTCTCTCACACCCTCCAGAACTGCACCTTCATGGAGAAGGCCAGCCGAGGAGGGACAGGGAACATTGACTTGTATTCCACAGTTAGAAATGACAGGAGTGTGGTATAAGAAAATCCTGGAAGAGAGCCAGGGAATGTGTTTTCCAGAAGCATATAATCTGCAATTGGGCTAATTCTGATGTATTTGTGTCTCCAATTCTTTGTTTCCCTGTTGCCTGTATAACTCTTGATTGGAACATTTGACGTCGCTTTTGTGAGTTCCTAAATCCAATCCTCTCTGATGATGTACATGAATGTGCATCTGATGGATGTTTTCCAGCACCTTTTTGTTGCCTCAATTAAGGGATAATGAACAAGAATTGTTCCTATTTGTAAAACATCTCCTGCTATTTCCTGCTTCCCAATTGGTTGGACAATATGTCTTAATTAAACACAAAGCCTTGCAACTTCTTTCAGGGGAGAGAGACCGGAACTGGGAAGAGAGGAAGAAAAGGAGGAGGAAGGGAGAGGTGGGAGCCTTTTGTACTTTCACTTGCTTGCGGAGGCATTTTTGATTTGTTGCGCTAATGGTCACACCTTGCAGTTTTCTCTGAATCTGCTTCTGGGGGAATAAGTAAGGACATCAGAGCAATCTCCACTCAAATCCATAACTTTATAGAATACCAAAATCAATGCCTCAGGGAATAAGAAATGAGATGTAGAGCCTTTCATTTTTAGTTATCAGAAAAAATCTAGTTCATCTCCCAAGGTGCAAAGAGAAATAGCCATCACCTGCTAGGTCCTGTGTAACATAAGCTTCTAGAGAAAATAAAATAAAATAAAATAAAATAAAATAAAATAAAATAAAATAAAATAAAATAAAATAAAATAAAATAAAATAAAATAAAATATAAAATAAAATAAATAAAATAAAATAAAATAAAATAAAATAAAATAAAATAAAATAAAATAAAATAAAATAAAATAAAATAAAATAAAATAAAGGCAGAAGACACTGCACTATATCTGTCTCAGCAGAGATGTGCAGGAAAGCTGAGGTCACAAATTTTCAGCAAGCTCATCAGTGTGGGTTGATATCCACCAGGGTGGAGGGTGGAGGTCCCTTTGCACTGTGTGAATGGAGAGCAGGCATGTCATGCCATCTTTCACCAGCACAGTGCATTTGATTATATGATTCTAAATCGCATCCCTCTGGCTCTGAGCACAAGCATATAACATGCAATTTCATGTTTTAGCCCAATTAAAGGTATTACAGTGTCATCCATTCTGCCCATGAAAAAGCAGCTTTGGCCTGATCTTTGGCCTCTAAGATCTCTGTCTCCTGATTAAACATGCCTGTTTTGTCGTCTTTGGCTAAAACCCAGAATGGGTGATGGTGTCAGCGCCGGGTCTGTCAGATCCGTGCTCCTCCTGCCTCGCCTTCCCTTCCAGCGAGCGCAGGGTGTGACATTCGTGGGGAGGATCGGATTACGCGCTCCGATGCCATCGCTGACTAATCGAATTCCATCCGCCCTTCCTACCCTCCATCTCTGCCAAACTTCCCATCCGCAGAGGACGAGGGCCGACCGCAGCAAACGCTCACCCCACGCGGGGAGCCTGGCCCCTGCTTTAAGTGGAGCCATATGTTTAATGCATAACACACGACGCTGGCAAAGGAGGGAGGCGATAGAAGTCTTTGGAGCCTGTGTTACACATGCAAATATCGCCTGTGAAAGGCAAGTCTGTCTCCTTTGACACTGCTTGTAATCCTGATGTCATCCTCTTCACTCCCTCTCGCGCACACAGTGTTTATTTTGTCACGGTGCATCTGAGCACAAGACTAAAACCCTGTGGGGCAGCAGATTTTGCACATTTTCCGAAGCCAAGTCTTCATCCCCACAGAATATGTATGTTTAAATATAGAAAAGGGGAGGCATGACAGAGGGATGAGGGAATTGCATCTGGTCTTTGTCATCATAACATAACTCTGGAGTGGCATCTGTGAGCCTAGAGCAGCTCCAGCTGAAATAACTGGACAACCCTTCCTGTCTGCTGGGATATCCCAAGCAAACCCATGCCCTGAGCTCTGCTGTTTCTTTATATTTGCTCCAAGAAAGCTGGAAGCAAATATTGGATCTGTGCAGCAAAAATATTCCATTTGCTCTAGTGTATCTAACCCATCTGTAGCTGAAAATGAGGAGATAGCGACAGACGGTACACTCCACGATTTTGTGTGGACAAAAGAAGGGGCTTTAACCTATCTGGATCCTGGCATCATCTCTTGGTTCACAAAATCAACAGCAGCAGCACAAACACTCATTGCTCTGCCTCAAAGTCCCAATCTGCAAGAACCTTGCCAGATAAGGAAGAAGAGCTGAATTTCCATGGTCCCCTCAAACCTCAGCTTCTCTGAAGCTGCCAGTGAAAGGACGAGCTACTTTGTTCTCTCTGTTGATACCATGTAAAATGTGCTTAGGTACTCCAGAGATGGAGGCTCCTGTAACAAGCAGATAAGCTGGAGGTGGTGGCGGCTCTGGTGATAGGGACATGGATGTTTGAGTGCTGGGCACAATGCTGAGGCTCTCAGGAAGACATCAAATGGGCTGATAAGGATATTTCCCATCCAGGCAGAGCAGAGGCCCGGTGGTCAGAGCTTTATCTTTCCCCCCACATGGGCTCCCTCCTCTCTTTTGTGATAAAAAGCCTTGTTCTTAGACCAAGGGAAATAAAAAGCGCCAAATATCCCTGGGGCTCTCCTTCCTCAGGAGGTGACTGTGCCAGCTCGGCACTCTTTTCTCTTATCCCCTCCTTTCCTTCTCAACACCTCATCTTTTCCTGGCTCCTCCACTCCCATTCCTGCCCCTCTTGCCCATGCCTTGCCCCAAGATTTGGCAAAGCCGTGGACATGCTAGTGGGAGAATTTCTGCTCTGTGCACAGGAGATACCATAAGATTTTTTCTTTTTTCCATTGCAACTTAAAAAAAAATAATTCTGCTAGCCACTCAATAATTAATGCTTATGAGCACTGATTCAGCATGTCAGGAAGAGAATTCTGCACTCTTATTGTAGTCTTTTGTAATTGAATCTTATGCTGTTATATTAGTGTGGCCCCAGGTGAGTATGCAATAGCTGAGGGGGAAAAAAGGTAAGATAAAGGAATTACAATAGAGCCAAGCTAATGTGAGAACAAGGCAATGTCTTCTGTGCCTCAAGGTGTTAAGTTAATCTCTGATAAGTTATTAACTTATTAATGGGCTGAGAAGGGATGAACTACTTTTCATCCAAAGTCCCAAGTGCTCCTTGTTTTCTTTCGCATGCTTCTCCTTGTCAACTAATTCTCCTTTGGCACTGCTCCCCCATTGCCCTGCCTCCCTTCCTCCACATATTCTGTTTCAGCAGAAACGAAATCCTCTCAGAGAGCTGCTCTGTGGAGTGATCACATCGTGCTCATCACTGGAGATGTGAGGACTTCAGGAGAGATTCAGGGACAGAAATCTGAGAGGATGAGAGCTCAAGAAATCATTACAGAAGTTTCTAATTAATCTCTCCTCATGTTGTTGACTAATCACTGATGTGGAAAAGCAAAAGGAGGGGACAGTGGTCTTCAGATTAAAAAAAAAAAAAAAAAAGGACTTGGAGTTATGCATCTCTACCCCAGCTCTTAATTCAGCATTGGGTTCACAGTGAGTGTTTCTCCACTCAGGACCCAGTGTATGACGCATTATCTCAAGCCATGGCCTTTGATTCCAGTTTCTCCAAAGCCAGAGCAGAAGTTTAAAACTGATTAAATGGAGAAAAATTCTGAAAAGCTTCTGTTGAAGAAAGAGGGACAGTTTGTAGGATGTGATTTCTCCTCATGGCTGGATTGCCTTTGCCACTGAATTGTCTCAGTAATCCTTCCTTTTGAAGCCACTGCTGTGCTGGAGGGAGGCTTTTCCCTCACCCTCCCCATTGCAGGTCCCAGAGCACAGGTTGGAAACCACGGCTTGTATCCTCCTCCAGGTCCTTCTGCCAAGGAGGGGCATCTCCCAATGGAGCTATGACAATGAGCTAAGCTGGTGATCACAAGGTTCAAAGCTCCCCTTTGAGTGGGGTTCAGTAAGGGATGGGTCCAGGGTTTCTGCCCAGAGCCTTTCCTTTCATCTGGCCAAAAATGAAAAGGGAAATGGTTTAAGGGTGCTGGGGTTGGCTGTCCATCCCCTCAGCCCAGAGAACCAGAGTTAGAGTCAGCACATCAGCACAACAAATTTCTGACTTCTGCACCAGACCAGAGACCTCCCTGCATCACACCACCAGAGCATGAAGCTGTTCCTCCAGTGTTAAAAACAAACTGTGCTTTCAAGCTTCCCTTCCAAGCTCAGACACCGGTGCTGAGATTGCAGGAAGCAGAAAAAGGATACTGTTCATTATAATCTGCAGAATATGATGAACCTGATAATTCTTCCACATGAAAAATCAATGACCTTTTAGCTGGAAAAAGGCACAGGCCATCACACGCCTGTGATGCCAGCACAAAGCAGGAGGGGGATAATAAACAACCAGCAGCCAACTTTGGAAAAACACACAAGGGGTCTTCTTTGAATTAGCTCAGGCTTCAGCCCAATTCTTTCTGTTTGCTCGGAGACAGGTTGGCATCTCTGTCTGTGCTGCTGCTGCTGCTCCTGCACAGGGTAGAGAGCTCATCAGAGCATGAAAGAGATTGTGATAAAGATACACTGACTGCCAGCCTCCTTCCATTGGAAACAGGCTCAACTTCACATCCAAATGACATCTCAAACACCAGCACCACCGAGGGGGAGGGAGGGAGTTGCTCTTTCTTTGCCCTTTCTGGTTTTGATATTATGATTATTATTTGCAATTATTCGTTGCTAGGGCAGCTTCTCGGGTATATAAATAGAGGCAAAAGAAGTCCCCTTTCCCCTCCCTGCTTCAGTGCATGCTGCTCCTTCATGCTGCACCCAAGCTGATTGAATTGTTTGGTAGATAAAAGCCTTTGTTGAAGATTCCCCTGCATCCCCACTTCGTGAGCTATTCCCATGCCAGTTCTGCTTTCCAGCAATATCAGCTGTGCATATAAATTTTCAGACTCATCTGGATGAATCCTTCTCTGCCAGCCAGCTGTTTGAAAGCATTCCCTGACACCACATGCCATTTGCTCTGCGGAGGTTGCTGGCGCTGGGATGCTGCTGCTCTGCCAGGATGTGATCCACTTCTCACCATGGTGGGGAAGGGGACAAAACTTCTTCCATCTCCAGGGCTTGCCCACAGTGAGTGGGCTGGTTCATATGAAAGCTTTTCTAACCTTTGCCAGCCGAGAGCAGCTTCAAGATGGTCTTCTGTCAGGTGAAGTTCATAATTCGTGTCAGCCTGATGGGAGGGTATGGTAGGAATCATCACCAAAAAACTTTCTTGTGTCACAGAACCAGTTACACTCAGGAAAGAGAGATGTCCTGCAGACACCCAGCCAGCAGAAAACAATGACCTACAGGTAACCAGGTTAAATCTGCACTGTCCCAGGTGCCCCATGAAACCATTGGTGTTGTTCTCCCTCTGTAAATGGGGGAAATAACAGCATTGTACCACCTCACAAAGGCACTGTCAGGATGAATACCCCAGTGACTAAGATCCTCACATCCTCCAACATCAAAGGCCAGAGAACACTTAAGAGAAACAGTTTTGCTTCAACAAGGCAGTATAAAAATAGTCAGGGATGGAAAAAAGTGTTTTCATGTCTCAAAGAGTAACTTTGGGGAAGGACAAGCGAGGCATTGCACATCCTTACCAACCCAAATAATCCAAACTGTCATTCCCATTCATGTTTATGAAGTGTCGAGGTCTGTAAGCATTTTCACAAAGACCTAATGCTTGGCCAAATATCCAGGATTCAAAGAGAAATTGTGCTCATGGTTATGACCACAGCGTAAATACAGGGAAGCAATCCCAGACCACAGCCAATACCTCATTGTCAGGAGATAATCATGCAAGCAGACTCCCAAGTGGTGAACTCGAGTGACAAATGGGAGGCAGACCTCCTCACAGACATGGGAATGCAGGCATTCTGTGTGTTGCCTGCATGAAACCATAAATCATCCACAGCATTAAAATGGCTGGAGAACAGATAAAGGGTCCCGTTGTAGCTGAACAGGAATCTGAGGCCTCCTTTAAATGCAGGAGTTGGCTTCAAGTAGTTTGTTCTCAGCTGATCCCCAGGATCCCACTGACTCCTTGTGTGAAGAGTTATTGTTTGAGGAATACCAACCACAGCACTGATTTGCCATCTTCCTCAGCCCTAAGGGTGTTGATGCTCCCCCAGCCAGACAAAACAACAGGACCCAAAGGACACCAAAAATGAGTTCAGCACAAAGTTTTGTGTACAAGCAAACCTGATCACACAGCTTTTGTTCTGAAGCTTGATCACATCTGGCTGGTTCCTCTGAACAGACCAGCTCCCAAAGGTGCTGAGCTGGTGTGATGAATGGAGCCCAGCACATGGGAGTAGTTCAAACACAGATTTGATTTCCCTTGCTTATCAATAGCTGTTGCTAGGCAGGGGAAATGTCACTTATCTCCTCCAGGCCTACCTGCCTTTGATCATGTATAAAACAGAGGATGAACAATGCGTGACTCCCCCGAAGGGGGAAGTGAAAGTCACTGCACTTGCACTGTTTCCCATGTCCCTTAACCTGCACTTACAACACCCTTTGTGTCCCCAGAATTATTGCCCTCTGATGCAGCATTATCCCATGTTGACTTGTCGTCATGTTCGTGGCAGCATTACATTCCCTGGGGAAAAAGAGCTCCTGGCAGTACTGCTTTGAGAGACCCTTTATTATATTGATGCCAACGGAGATTGCCTCTTTGATAAATGAGCATGTACCTATGAATAAATACAGGAGTACATTTTATATGTATTGTATATCTGCAGTGACGGGGTAGAGGTTTGTGCAGGCATGTGCTTTAAATATGCATGGAGGACACAAGGCAGCAGGAACCGGCAACCGTGGGCTGCTGCCTGTATATTCCAGTGACAAACAGAGGATCCCTGGCTGTCATCTAGACGAGATGTTTCCATTGCATCCCTCGCTTGAAGCAGTTGGGAGATACTCAATCTGCACAATGGCAGGGTAGGATGCTCTCCGGATGCAACAGGACCGCTCTGTGAACCCGCAAACTCAGCAGTGCTGACCTGTCTTCTGGTCTCTCCTGAGGCAAGGAAGCGAAGGGAGCTGGAGTTAAACATGTATTCCCAGACTGACACAACAAAGCAATTGTACATGAAAATTATTGTCCTCCTGGGAGGTCTTCCTGGAGGTGCAGAGTGAGTGTGGGATTGTACTGCAGTGGTTTGGTGCGCAGAAAGGATTGGGAAGAAACTGATCAGAAATGGTTCAAGGACCAGTGTCAGACTCCAAAGGCCGTTTTGGTTTCCCAAGCTTCCTAATGAATGGCATCACTTCTACAATGCCAGGCCTGAGAGCCCACCCCAACCCCACCCCAGGCAGAAATATCTGTGTGCCGCCCTGGGTGGAGAGCAGCGTGGGCAGTGACCACCACACAGAAATGATCCCCAGCAAGAAGCCAGTGCAGGGGTAGAAACATCATTTCACTGAAAGGGTAAAGCTTTCCCCTGAGTGCTCAACGGAGAGATGCCAGGGAGCTGAGCCAAACCAGATTTCACTCTCCCAGTCAGGTCTGCAAGAGGGGAATTGAGAAGGAAGAGAGAGAGCACCTTCGCCATTCTCATACCTCGCCAAAACCAGCTCACAGTCCCTGGAGGAGTGAATAGCAGCCTGCCCCTTACCAGTCACCTCCCTGCCTGACACCTTGCCCCTTCCCAGGGAGCACAGGAAACACATTTCCCAGTTCCTGCTGACCCTGCCTGAGCAGCTCCTTGTTATATTCTCTGAAAAGTTAAGAAGTTGTCTTTGAATACCACAACGTCGAGGTGATGGTTACCAAGGGAACTGGCCAGGAGAAGGTCAGACTTTTCTGGGTTTTTCCAGACAAATCAGATGGGTGTCTTTCCATCCTGGAAAATAAAGCCATCATATACTTGGAAAAGGACAGATAAAAGCCAAAAGAGGTAGCTAATATTTCCCACTACTGCACACCACATTCTGGGGGAGTTACCCTGAAAATCACCTGTGATGGAAAAATCCTGCAGCACCATCAGCAATTTGGATTTCAATCGAGGGACATAACTAGGAGAACCCTGCGGTGATGAGTTTAAAACTGGATTTGCTTGGAGGCCACAGTAGACATACAGAGTAAAAATATCTCCAGAGCATAAAATAGAAAACTGAACCAGCAACTTGCCTGAAGTAAATCAGCACAGCCCTTGGAGCATTTGCATTTCCGTGGAGCTATGGCACTTTCCTGAAGAGGAAATTCAGCTCTCCAGGAAAGACTGTGAAGCTGAGGTCTAAACAGAAGATCCCACACACCAGATCATCATCCGACCACACAGTGACAGAGATGTGGAATGATTTCTGCTATAATAAGAATCCCCAGCTGTGAAATTTAAATTAATTAGCTAAACAAAATCAGAGCCTGATGCTGGCCTTCATATGCCAGTTGCTCAGCATGGTTCCCCCTGGCCACAAAGGACTGGGCTTCTGCTCTTTTAGGGGTTTGGTTATCCAATGAGCAGGTTCATTGTTCATGCTGCACATGGCAACTATTGTGCTACAGCTGCCAATCATATCTTTGATTTGCACTGCTGCTGCTACCCCCAACAGCTGCCTGAATTAAGTGAGATACAGGAACCAAGGAATGGCCATTTTAAGCTCTTGGTGTGTGTTGAATACCAGCTGCTGCCAGTTTTTCTCCTCTAAGAGCCCTGCCAAACCTTCCGCACTTCAGTTTGGATCTCTATCAAAGTCCTTCACTAGGAAAAACACTCTTGCTAATGAAAACCTATAGCTTTGCTGGCCCCAGTTGTGAGTACTGCTAATGGGGGGCCCCAGGAGACCCCATTTTTGTACAGCAGAGCCACTTGACATTAGTCAATATTAGTTGCCCTTCCAATCCCTGATAGGGTCAGACAAACAAGCTCTCTCTACTGCAAACAAAGAGCTGGCTCTACTAAACAACTAAATGTCAAGGCAGGTCAGCCAAGGTGTAATCAGCTCTCATGGCAGAGCTGTGAGCTGCAAGGCTTTGTACAGGTGGCCAGGCAGAGTACTGCTGGGAAGGAAACTCTTCCCCAGCTCAAAAAGGAAATCAAAACTCTTACCTCCAGCTTGGCCTCCACGAAATAAAGCCCAGCAAATCAGGCTGATCAGTCAATGACTTATGGTTTTGAAAGGTTTTGATTTGCAGAAAAATATGTGTTCCTAGCACCAAAGTGCTTGTGGTTTGTGCTGAAACAGATGTTTTAGTGCTGAATTTCTGGGACAGAGGGCTTTTCTCTATTCTTCATCAAAGAAAATGTCAGTGCAAGTAGCCTTCATGATGTGTTCGTGTGCAGCCTTCATGCTCTGTGTGTGTGGCAGGGGGGATTGAGCAGTGGGAGCTGCCAGTGCAGGTGGCCCTGAGCACAGCCCTCACCAGCACACATTCATCAGGCCTGGGACAGGCACGCTTCCAGATGATTTATTGATATTTAATATTTAAATGCCAGCTGATCATTTAGCCCTGGTGAGTAGATGTTCAATAACAGCAGAGAGGAGCCATCTCCTGCCAGCCCACCCTGCCTCCTCCATCATTTAATGCCGAGCACAGAGCCCTCTCCTCGCTCCCTGTGCTCACTGCAGGAGCTGTGTCACACACAGCTCAGCTCCCCCAGTCCTTGCTGCCCTTCCCACCCATCCACCTTTCTTTGTCCATGTCAGAGACCTCTTAGGATTCACAGCATCAGAACCCAGCAAGCAGATTCACTCGAGGAATTTCCTAAATGGGACAGACAAAGTTCTGTTCCCCTCCCATCACC
Organism: Acanthiza pusilla; assembly: GCA_036630365.1. Taxonomy (NCBI): domain Eukaryota; kingdom Metazoa; phylum Chordata; class Aves; order Passeriformes; family Acanthizidae; genus Acanthiza; species Acanthiza pusilla. The sequence continues at coordinate 10,849,538 of JAXCHO010000001.1, forward strand.
CTGTGAGGCTAAAGACCTCTGCACTGCTGCTGTCCATTGTGTTTCTCAGTGTCATCTTTGGCTGCACAGCTCTTTAGCCTTGTCCATCTGACTTAGAACTGCCCTTTCTTAGCAAGCAAGGACCCAGCCCGGCATCAAACAAAGTGCATCAGTAACCTTGCAATAATAATTCGCTGCCCTTATACAGCTGGAGCACAGGGGACCTTGTCCACTTAAAAACCACTGCCACACTTCTGGGACTCTGCATCCAGCAGTACCTGAGATGACTGAAACAGGAAGAGTTTTTTAAAACCAATTTGCTCTCCGCTCTTTCTACCTCTTTGTTTGCATTTTCCATTTCTCTCAGCGTGGGGGATGAGGTTCAGTGCTCGGCTCATGTTTATCAGTGCTTGGCTCTCCGATTGTCACTTTACAGCCCTGTCTGCGGGCCCTGCAGGTGGCACTTGCTTTCCCCTAAAGAAATAGCACCCCCACAATTTTTCTTCCAACTTCTGTCCAAAAAATAAGTAGTACAAGAATGTTTCTGATGGTGTCAGGCTTTATAATAGTTCATTCATTTCAGCCCTAAATTTTGGACTGAATTTGAGCTGGCAGTAGCTCTTTAATATACAGGACCTGTCTTATTACATCTCCGTCTAATGCATATTTGGGAGCTTTCCCTGAAAGCTCTTGTATAAAGGAGTATTATGACATCAGGAAGTCTAAAAGTACCTGAACTGCAGATGTGATAAATTCAGCAGGATGATACGTGCCTGGAATTCGTAGTTGCCTTTTTCCATTGGCAAATGGCCGCCTGGGCTCCATCCCCTGGGATAGCTGTAGAGAACAGCCAGTTTGATGAGCCTAACCAGCCATTGGATGTCACTTTGGCTCCACACTAATTCAAGGGAAACAGCATTTATCTGGCAGCCAGGCAGCCAGCTCTTCGGCAGCTGAGAGTTTAATTATCAAAGGTTCAGGCGAATCTTGCTCTTGCTATCTCCAACCAGCTGCTGCAGAAAAAGAGACCTTCTGGCCCCATCCAGAAGTTTGTGAATCTCTTGCAAGTTCCCTTTTGCTGCTAAAATGAGTCCCAGCCCATTTGCCCTTTCCTGTGAAAGCTCTGGGCTTGATGCCACTAGAAAAAGGAGAGAGTGAAAACAATACGGTGGGGAAGGGCTGTGTGTGGATGGGGCTGAGCAAGCAGCAGTCAGGAACGGGAGCGCTGGGCAGGCTCCAGCTGGGGCTTTGGTCCAGCCGTGGAGGCTTGCACTGATGGATGAATATGGGCACGGCTTCCTCAAACTGCAGGATGCTGTTCTTTCACAGCTTCATTCTGCAGGGGCGGAGCAGAGCTGCTGTCTGGCTTGCACTCAGCCCAGGAGAGCTTTGCTGCTGCTGGTGGACCTCAGCCTGAGCGGTCTCAAAGCAAAACACAGGGGCTACACCTGCCCCATCCCACTCTGCAGCTATCCACTGGGAAGGGTGGGCATTGCAGGGGGCAGAGCAAGCACGCTGAAGGCAAAACAAGAAGAGAACAGTCTCTGCGAAGGCAGCTGTTTGCTCAGTATTTCTGCAGGAGTAAAGGCCAGAAGATGCACCAGGAAAATTATTGGGAGGAAAGGTGACATCAAGTGGAGCCACCTTTCCCTCCAAGAAAACAAGAGGCCAGTGCATGAGGAATGTGGAGGAGGTGTTGGGGTCGTGGGGACTGTCCTGCTCCACTCTTCAGTCACTCTGTCGCAGTGCCTCAGTCGCTTGACACGATTCCCCCATTTCTGGGTCCAGGGATCCCTGGGTTCCTCTCTCAGCCTTGGTATGAAGCACCATCAGTCCAAACCCAAAGGCTGCTGTTACTCTCCCAGGTTCTGCTCAATATCCAGCTCTTAGTGGGACACTTGAGCTGAACGAAGTGCCATTTCCAATAGATCCTTTGCCCTTTAGTGGCAGGGATGTCCCTGCCCTTTCAGCCCTGCAGTGGCTGGTTAATAATGGGGCCACTTAAGTGCCTATCAGGGAAGTTGGTAACTAATGTGCAAGCGATGCACCTGCTTTTCGTTATTCTCAGGCTCTCTGCAGACACAATCACACACAATTGGCCATTCTCAAGGCACATTTATCTTTTCAATATGAAGGCAAGAGACTCAATTATCTTGTTCAAAAGCTAAGATTCTGGCGAGCAAATTAGTTATCCTCCCCATTCTTCTTCAAAATGCCATCAGGAACTATCATAAGCAAATACTATCAATCACTATCTGTTTTGCCCAGTCTGCCTGTGGATCAGTAAGGATTCACTTTGGGAAATACATTGTCTCCACTGCCCTCCCAAGAAAAGTCTCTCCAAAGCTTGGACATAATTTTTGGAGTTGAGACTCCAGGCTAGATACAACAGAACAAGAGATCTCAGGGCACGTGTGAACCTGAAGAAGACAGAAGGAGAAGGAGCCCATAAGTATCTGTTCATCTTTGGAACCATAGTGCCTTCCCTGCCTTTTTCCCACCAGCTCAAGCTAACTTGGAAGCCTCACAGCCAACTGCTTCAGATGGAAGAGGAACATGCCCTGGTAGCAAGTTCCTGCTAGAAATTTCATCTTGAGCTCCTCCTTGTAGTCCAGAAGCACTAAGGGCAAGTTGCCTTGTGTGTCTTGTTTTGCCATCCCACATGAACAAAAGTGTTTATTTAACACCATCTCCCCAGGGTTTCCTCAATTCCCTGGCCTCCAGACCTGTCAGTTTACTTACAGCACTGCTAACTGCGAACTGATTAGTCCAGTCCCCCTTCTCTTCTCCCCCATGGTTATCACTTTTATTAACAGCAAGGGAGTGATAATGGGGAAAGATGATCAAAGCTGCTGGTATTAACGCAGGGGATTAGCAGTATTTATATTCCTGATCAGTGCAGTCTCAGTGTGAAGAGGGAGCCGCCACAAATCAGCCTTTTCCGACTGAGAGTTGCTGCCGTGCCACTGCCTAAATAGCTGCTGGCTAATGAGTCCTTTGCAGCTGGCTGGGGGAAGAGCTATCTCAGCTGGCTCCTGCCCTTGGATTATAATGTGCCCAGGCTGGCACCCACAGCAGCGTGAGGGTCCCTGATCTCAGGTTTCGAAGTGCTCTTGACGTCTTGGGGAAAAGATCTCCCACTGTTGAGATCAAGCCAACTAAATCTGAGCAAACAACTGAAGTGCTGTGGCCAGCTCGTGGTGGGATTGCATCATTATCACAGGGAGGGAAGACACAATTTCCATTCCAGTCTGGGAGCAGTGGGAAGTTCAGTGACCACCACACGGGAGGAGGGAGGGGAGAAAAAAATCTGTGCCAGGTTTTACGTGTAGGGCAGGAGACTGAAATCCTCTGCAACCATCCAAGGAGAACAGATGTGGTGTTGCATATTGATTTTACCGAGATTCCAGCAGCCACACAGTGGCAGGCAGGGATGCAGGGACAGGCAGAGATGCAGGGACAGGCAGGTTCCTGGCCACCGCCAGCAAACCAAGGTGAAGAGGCTTCACCTGGCAGGGGCTGGAGACCAAGACAATGAGCAAAGAGCAAACAGAGGATGCTGAGATCAGGGAGGTGGGTGAGAAACACCTTAGGGGATGCAGAATTTCACTTCACATGGAAGAATGAGACCACAAGGAAGCTGTCCATTTCTCTGCTGCATCCCTTGAGGAGACTTTCAGGGACTCCATGACCCTGATCCTCAGAATAGCCACAGAAAGGCCCCATGGCAACACCCCCTTTCAACCACAATGACACAATGAATAAATGCTCAAAGATAAACTGAGGAACCAAAACAAGTCCTTCCCAAACCACCCAGTCTGTGTAAGCCTGTCACACTTCAATATTGAGCCAAAGACATTTATCCAAACCCAGGATATTCTTTCAAATAAACTTTTACAAAAGGCAGATGAGAAACGAGAACAGATGTCTTCCCCCCAGCATAGGGCAGATTTTGCTGTAAGGTTAGCAAGCAAAGAGCAACCTGGGTTTGATGTCCGAGTTTGAACACTGCCATTTGGGCCATAAGGTGCTTCCTCAAGAGAACTATCTGGAGACCAAATGGGAGCTCTTCTTCTTAATTATTGCTAGTAAGAAACAAAGATTGTGAAAATTCCATTTGTTTGCATATAATTTATGGTCATTAATACCTTTAAGACCAGCTAGAGCTATCTTTGACTATCTACACAACTATTTTTCCCCCAAGCCCCAGCCTGTTGTCCATCACTTTCCATCTCTCCTCCATGCAGTGCAATAATGTCGTAGAGAGTTTATTTATATCATCATAATTGGTTGCTGTGGAGACAACCATTAAGTGACAAGTATGGGCCAGGGAGCTCTGGCTGCAGAATGAATTGCAGGAGGGCCATGGGGGTGAGCCCTGTGGGTTTAGTGCACACTCCCATCCTCCCGCTCACACCACGGACCATCTGCATCCATACGCAAGCCCAGCTCCGCTTCCAGATGTTGTTGGTCCCACATGTGGCCACGTGCAAACACAGGCTGACTTGCTCTGGCAAAATCTCAAGGCAGTTTTTATCCACATAACCCACTATGACAACTGAGGGGACAGGAGACACAGTTGTGAAATGCAGGAGAAGGTTGGAGCCAGTTAGGGCGAGGCAGAGGCCAACAGTGATGCTCCTAAGCCTCTTCCACTCCCACCCCACCCATTCTTGAGCCACTCTCCACACACGTGCCCAGTAAAAATTACTCTGGAGGTGTTGCAAAGCCTGTGTGGCCCATGGGGACTAATGAACGCTTCACACAGTCCCATTATTACTGTTACTCACTCATCACAGCTGTTGTGGATTACCCCACTTCCCAGCCTCACTGCACAGTTCAACCAAGATCAAATTTTCTGGGGAAAACCTCTTTTCCCCACAGGCTGCTCCTAAGGTCATGACACACAGTCCAGTGTAACAGCAGACTGTCCCACAGGATGATGTGGATTTCTCATGCACTCTGTCTCCAGGATGTGTTTGTCAGCAGGTCATGCTCTGCTTGGGCTGTGTGTACAATCAGAAAGAGCAAGAGATGGAAGTGAGTGTTTTCTCCACGTGCTGCATCCATCCAATATCAGCAAAACCACTCGCAGACTGCCCTCCTCATCAGATCCAATTGAAGGTGAATGTAGAAAAGCTGACTGGCATCAGTGGGCTCTGGATAAATGGAGCTGTTCACCTTGGGATCATGAGTTCAGAGGAAGGTCAGTTCAGTGTTGACCACCATTCATTAGCCTCTGGCAGCAGCTCAGCCTCAGTGAAATAAGGAGCCAGCCTTGGCTTGGGTCCCAGTGGAATGAAGGTCTGTGTCACTGCAGTTCTGCGCTCGCTGGACTCTTGGCTGGCCCCACAGGGAAATAACAAAGCAGGTCAGAGAGCCCATCCTTGTGGCTTAGCACCTTCCTGGGGATCAGCCTGGAGCAGCACGGCAGAGTTTCTGCAGTGTCTCGGTGTTGGGAGGTGAGGACACGACTGCTGAGCCCAGCTCTGGCTGATGGGCGAAGATCGGGGGAAGCCACCAAAGAATTACAGCAAGGAGAAGCTCAGACAGAAATGGGGGAGGTGGGAGAAAGTGGAAATAACCTGTGGAAGAAGAGAAAGGCAACTAAAATGGCTGCAGAGCAGCTCACATGTGAGGACAGCAGACAGAAGGTGAGGTTAGAGCCTCCTGTGAGGACCCTGCTCTCACCTATTGCTGTTGCACAGCTTTGGTGTTGAAGAGGGAAGGTGAAAAGCCTTTGCCCACCCTCCCAGCCCCCTTTGCCCCACACAAAGGTGAGATTCTGCAGCCCTATAGCCCATTCCTATGGGCTCCTCCATTGCAGGGCCACAGGAGACCCTGGGGTGGAAGGGAAACATCAACCAAATGAACCATCCAGGTGGCCTGTGGGTCTTAAATTGAGAATTCTGATACATACTAAAATAAATGCAATAAACCGGGTCAGTATCACTTGCGTGAAATTCACTTATTGTTTTAAATCATCATTATCGCCATCATAATTAAAATCAAGCAACAGCTTAAAGAAACTAATGAATATTTTTATATGTGAACTTATCACGGGAAGGGGAGGAAAAAACGTAAAGTGAAAATGTGCCTGTATTGCTAATAAATATTATTGGAGGGACTCCCAGCTTTTCACATTACCACAGTGTGATATGACAGCCTATAATGGATTACTCAACTGCCCGAAGCCATTGTAGGAATAAATCCCTTTTAATATTCATGTGCGGTCTTTGAGAAAATAGATGTAAGCAGTTAATACTTTTCTATAGACAAAACAATGCAGTTTATCAAAACAAAATGTGTGCTTGAAAACAAAAATTGCAAAGCTCCTGGATTCATTCTATTTTTTTGCAAATCAGAAAAAATAGGACCCAAAGAAAAAGACAATTTGGGGAGCAACAGTGCATAGAAAGCAAGATGGGGAAGGACAGGGTCAGCAGAAAGGAGGAAAAGGTGATAGAAAACGAGTATTTTGTGAATCTGTGCTTGTAAAGAGAGCACCAAGGAGCTGTGTGAGGAAGGTGTTGTTTGGCAGGGGGGCTGCTGGGTGCCCTATAAAGCTCTCATTGGGACAGGAGGCAGTGCTTGGGGGCAGAGGAGGATCTGGCACTGCCCAGGAAGGAGGCACAGGGCTCTGTGAGGTGTGAAGATGCTGCTGGGTGATGCTAGGGCTCAGCCATGTTTGTAGGACAGTAAAGGATGCAGTAGAAGAGGTGAACAGCAAAGCCTGTGCAGGGCCAGCTGAGGGCTGCTCCCTCCCAGCCCCTCTGCTCTGTCTTTCTGCTTTTCCTTTTGCAGCTTATCTATAAAACCTACCTGGTTTTTAATCTCTGGTTTGTTTGGTTTGGCTTTTTTTCCCTCCCTTTACACTGCAGAACAAGAGCAGCAGCAGTGTAGAGGAGGATTTGTAACTTTTTGTGTGGTCAGGAGCGAGGGAATTGGAGGTTAACCCTTCCTGCCCCAGCTGTTTGTGGGTAGTCAATGCTTGGAGGGAGAACCAGACAGCAAAACCCTCCCAGGAACTGGAGGGAATGGCTGCAGCCTCTCAGAGGTGAGGGGGCAAAAATGAGATTCTTTTTTACAGAACTGGATGCTGCTGGGATGTGAACCCTACTTTCATTTTGCTGGTATGGTCTGTGGCTAAAAATGGCTGTAGATGCATCTGAAACCATGAGGGAGAGAGAGGCAGAAGCTCTTCAGTTCCTCTCCCGCTGTGAGATCTAGGCAGCAAAGACAAGCTTAAACTGAAGCATCAGGAATAAATAAGGCTCCCCTGGGGCTCATATGGCTTTGATATCTGAGGCTGCCTGATGGGTGGAAGAGTTGACTCACAGATGCCTTCTGCTTGCCCACGATCTGGGACAGCCTCTGCTGACACCCTTTGTCCTTGGCACAACCACAGCAAAGGCAGCTCAGGGTCTGCCTGGGCTGGGGTAGATGCCGTCCAGGCTGAAGAGGACACCACACTTTGGACCAAATTCAGCTCAAAATGCAGCCCCAGAGACCAACACTGCTCTGAGTGCTGCAGGCCTTGCTGAAAGTCGTGGTTCTGCAAAGACCCTAACCCTAACCTGCTAAACTGGACCTTATTCCAAGTGCCCCTGGCTCCCAGGGACCTGCTGGAAGGAATTTGGGATGGACAGATGTTGAACTATCTGCAGCACTCCGAAATCCTCCCATGTTTCAAAATGCTTGGGGAGGGGCACTACCCTTTAAAATATCCGGTTTTATAATAATAATGCCGATCATCAGGACAGGGGAAAAAATCTATTAATTTACCATATTACCATATTTCATGGAACGGTAGAGTTTCCCATCTGGACAAAGCTTCAGCTGTGTAACCATTTATGTAGCCAGCAGTGTTGGAAAGATTCTATAATTAAAAATATTCCAGGAATGCTTGTAGAGGCAACATTTTTCCTACATCTCTTCACTAATTTATTGTAACCGTAACCTTGTCACAGTAAACACCACTGGAGTCCCTTTAAATGCCAGATAGTTTTATAGACTGTATTGGGTGATATGAAAATGGGCCAGTTTTATAGGTCATATATTTCTTTGAAATGGAATAGGTCCAGGAGACAATTGGGAACCAGAATGGGGGGAATTCCTCCCACCCACCTCCTTCCAGCAGAGCAGAGGTGTGTCTGGCTACGAAAGGGAAAGAAAAAGTTTCACCTTCTAATTGTTGTATTGAGTAGCTCATTGACTGCACTTTCTGTTCAATACCTTTTTTACCACTCAGATTGTCTAATCAAAGGCTTTTTCCTTCCTTGGTTTAGCTTTGCAGCCTCTAGCATTGATCCAAAATCAGAAACGAAAGAGAGAAACAGGCTCTGGGAAAAGAGAACACAATTAACACCCGAGCAGCTTCATTTTTTGGGGTGCCTTTAAACATCTTGCACCTCTCAGTCTATTCTCCCATTCTTTTATTTTCCCTTTTGTGTTCAGGAGGTTTCTTTAAGGAAAGCCTTTATCAGCTGCTCAGGGAGAAGATTAAAGCACCCGTCACCGAGAAACAGGTTACTTTTTGTGTCCAAGTTCTTAATCCACTTTATTAAAATGTTCCAAATCTTCCTTCAAGAGGAGAGATCAGAAGGACATTTCCCTGTCACCCCTGGCATGCCTTCCTTCCGGATACTCGTGCTTCATTAGAGGCTAAAAAAACACAAAGTCAAGGCAAGGAAAAGAAGAGAGAACAAGACTGCGGTGACTGGTTAATATGGGATGTGGAGCCTTCTACTTCATGGTCACTGGTACTGCTCTGGCCCCGGGCTGGAAGCAATTGAAAGCTTTTCCCATCTGAAAGACACTTGTGTGAACCGAGTGAGAGATCTCTGGCTATTTTTACCTTTGAGGTTCAAAGAAGAGAGCTTTGCAGTGAACAAAGCCAAGCATCCATCCAGCCTGCTGCCCTGCTGCTGAAAGCGGCGAGGAAAGGGCACAGAGAGGGTGAGGATATCGAGTCTGCTTTGCTGTGTGCTCTGCCTGCTCCCCCAGACCTCAGGCCTGCTATTGCCCACCTGAAATAATGGCTCTCTGTGGTTAATAAACTTTGAAGGATTTTCATCCATGACATCGTCTGATCTTTTTTTCTGCATATCCACAATCTTCCTCTGCACTATCGTGGCCCCTTCAGAGCAAGGCTGAAGGGCACCAGTGTAAGCTGCTGCCTGGGCACTTTTGATCTCTAGGAGTGCCCAACAAGCCACTTTTTGTGATATTTAATTTTAAGGTTTACATATTAGGACCCCTGGAAACAGAAACAAAGCATGTGGTTCCTCTGGGCAGCCATGGGAGATGTCCTGGGGGAAAAAAGCCTAGATCAGGTCTAAACCCCACTTTGAATCTGGCATCAACTCCTCACCCCAAGAGGCTTCACCCCAGCCCTCTTTTCCTTTCCCTCCTTTCCCCTCGGGATTCTCATGTTGGATTTTCACAGCCTGCCTGCCCTGACCCAGGATTACAGCCACAACACAGCGCAGGCCAGCAGTGAGACACAGTGCCTCCCACAGTGGAAAGCTGAAATGAGGGTAGGACAGAAACTGCTCCAAGTAGCCATGATAGAGGTCTAATGAGGCATCTGCTGCATTGGCTTTTCCATGTACCCTGTCTTGGATTTAAAAGGCCACTTGCTTTGCATAAGTAGCTGCTGTTTTGTAAAGCAAGTGTATATGATGCAGACACTCCTCGTGCTTCCTCAGGGTACAATTGCTTTCTTATCTGTCTTGTACTGCTGTTTCTCTCCAGCTGAAGTTCTCCAGTGTGAGACTGTAGGGTTAATCTTCTGAGTAGGGAATGTTAAAAGGGCTGGAGAAAAGCATGGCAGCCTAAGAGAGCAAAGAGCATGGAGGTGACATCTTGGCAGGCAGAGATGAGGAGTAAGGTTTTCCTGAAAGACAACCTTCACATTTCCCATCAGTGCTGACTCATAAAATGTCAGGTTCATTAAAGGTGAAATACACACAAACTGGAACTTGAGCAGTTTCATACTCGGCAAAGCATCTAAGCAATTGGCTTTTCCCCTGCATCTTGACACTTCCAAGTCTTCTGAGTCAAGAGTACCAAAGTAATTTGATATTAAAATGTGTCATCCAGTTAATAAAAGCCTAGTCGAAGGCTACATTTTATTTATTATTCAAATTACAGTCGCTCTTTGAGGCTTTGGCTGCAGCACAGCCCTGCTTAGAACTCGAGAGGCAAGTCCCATCTGTTCCTGCCCCAGAGTGGCACATCGCAGGGGGAGTTTGCAGAGGTCTAGGAGAGGGATCCTCTTGATTCCCCTGCGTTCCTGGCTGCCTTCAACATGCCTTTGCACAGTCTCCTCTCTCAAGACAACTGGCGAGCACTGCGGGAGAGGCAGCCCGGAGCTCAGATCGCCTGCAACAGTCTCCAGCCACTCAGTGTCACTGCTGTGCCTTCATCACAAATCATTGTGATTTTATAGCAGGCTCGCTGCCGCGCTCCGTGCCCACCGACACTCCTGTTCCAGGCGTGGCACAGCACAGCACAGCTCTGCCTGCGGCTATCCCGGTGTCCCGTGTTTATCAGCCTCTCCTGACGGCCTCCACAGCATATTTGCTCGATTTTCAAAGCCCTTTTCTGAGCCGCTTTGAATTCCCTTTGTGTCTAAAGATCTGCCTCGCTCTCCGAGCTCCGTGCACCCTCACCAGCCAGGTTTTAAAAGCAAGGCCGTCGCTGGAAGTTGTCATTGATACGTGATGCAGAACAAAATCCAGCTCGCTCGAATGCAGCTAGATTGGCTCAGCAGGGCTGACAATGGATGAACTGGGTCTTATCAGCGGAGGGAGCAGACAGAACACGGGAGCAGCGTGCAGGGAGCAGATAGCAGCTCTGCGAGAGAGGACGGACAGGCTGCTGATAGCGCAGGGCGGGGGGAAGGCATCACTTCCATTCCCTGGCTGGTTTGGAGGCCGTTGTCTTAAAGCTGGCACCGTTCTGACCACAGCCCCTGCATTAATGGGGAAAAGAAGCAGCAGTGATGGACAAGCCAATGGAGCAGGGCTGTGATGAAAGGTCTCGGCGGGGAGCGTTTGTCCAAATGAGCCACTGCCTCCCTGCGCGATTTATTCCTCGCTCCAAATGCATTTGTTGGATTTAACGACAAGTTGGTGGCATTTCTGCAATTAATCCTATCAAAGGGAGGTGATTTTACGTGGAGCTGGTCCCATATTTCCTAGGCTGTGTTTTTGTTTATGAGGAGAGGGGCTGCCAGCTATCTCCCAAGTCTGGGCACTCGAGTTCATGGAAAGGAACTGTGGGTTATTAACCAAGTGTCTTCTCCTGACATCTGAAAGCAGCACAGCTAAAAAATACAACCTCAAATTGTCCTAACAAGCAATCTCCAAACTGTAAATATGCAACAGTGAGAGAAAGTATTTCTTTACCAGTGAAACACTTTAATGAGTGGATGGCTCAGCAAATCTTTTATGCAGCTGCTTTCCCTGCTGCAGATACTGAGATTTATGGTAGGAAGGGAGGGGAGTTAACAGCCAACCAGGGAACTGCAGTCTCTGTGTACTTGGGTTCCACCTCATGTTCCCATCTGACTGGTCTGATCCTTCGGCAACATTCCTTGGATAAACCATTAACAGTCACATTTACTGGGGCCTTGGAGACAAGAATGGAGGCATCTCCCAGTGCCAGAAATCATGACTTGGCTAAGCAAGAAGGAACAATCCATCCTTCCAATGAGGGTACTGATGACACATACCCAAAGATTTTAAATATGGAGTGCTCTTTGAATACTGATGACCTCATTTGGAGAGAGAGAATCAATGGAGATTATGTATTTTTGCAATTCTGAGAAGCTTTTCCATATTCCACTCCAATGGAGAGGTTCCTAAGCTCTTTATCCTTCTGTCCAATTAATGACATTTCTAATGAATGTTAGAACCAAAACCAAACTCAATACCTGGAGGAATGGGATCCAAAAGAAACAATCTTCCTTCCTGACAGTGGTGGACTAAGAGGAAAAAGAATTTTTAGAGGGTCCTTCCTAATGAAGGACCTCCAACAGAAAAGCCCTTTTGCAGAACGCATCCTCAGAAATGCAATTAATAGCAATACAAACAAACACACACCAAAAAAAAAAAAAAAAGAAAAAGAAAAACTACAGAAGTAAACTCTACAAACCAGCACATTCTCAACTGATTCACAAGCCCTCTGAGCTGCTCCTTGAGCCACTCTTGCTGTCATGATGAAATTTTCCCTTCCCTTGGACCTGAGCTCCCAGGTGGAAGAGAAGGCTCATACCCCAACTTGCCCTTTGGCAGCAAAGTACTCATCTGAGAATTCTGCTGTATCAGTGACAGTGTAGATCAATTCTTGTTATGACACCATGTCTTATTTTGAGCAATTAATAGTCATAAACAGTCATCTTCTCATTTGAAAAAAAAAGAAAACATCTCTAGAAACTGTTGCTGTTACCTCACTTCGATGTTGCAGACTGAGCCATTCAGTCTGTTAGTTGCTGGGAAAAGTCTTATCCAAGATCATCTCCAGAATCATTTGCTGATTGATACTTGTTTGCAAAGGCTCTGAAGACAGACCAGTGAGACACGGAGACTTGAAAAAAGCTCCTGAAGGAATGTGAAGGTCTTGCTGCTGAGGACACACAAATGAACGCATCAGCAGAATACATAAGATGCTTTGCACTTTCCTTATTTATCCAAAAAGCTATTTTTGTTTATTAAAACCTAGTTACTAGCTGCATCTTGCCAATAACCTGGAGTGCTTGCTTGGTTAATTTAAGCAAGCAGAGCTTTGACAAAGTAATTTTACCATCCTCGGGGATCTGCCAGCTTATGCCGGTCTTCACTATTTCAGATGAAATTGAGTTAATTTTCACTGAAATTGCTTCTTAGCATACAAACACATTCCCCATCATTGCGAGCTTATGCCTCTGCAGCTCTATTATTCTTTAATTTACACAACCCGGCAGCGAGGGATTAATGCCTGAGACATACAAAAGGCTACAGTGTGGAGAGGAGAAGGCAAGGAGAGAGAGAGAGAGAGAGAGTGGAGCTCTGCAGGGAATAGGTAATGGTGTTTCAGTTTTATAGTCAAAACATTTAAAGTTTGGCATTAATACGGAGTCAGCTCTTGCTGTCCTTTTGCTCTGGAAACACATCGCCCAAAGTCTCAAGGTAGAAAACCTCTCAGATGCTCAGTCAGGCCGGAGGAGATGGCAGATCCCTGCAGGATTGCCAGGCTGAGAGGGCACTCACCGGGATATTACAAACGGCTCCACATCAGGAGCTGACTGCAGGCAGCCAAGGCAATGTGGAGCAGAGCCGCAGGGGAAGGCCAGGCTTTGCCTCTGCATCTTCCCCAATGCTCTTTCCTCAAACACCCCCTCCTACCTTCCCCACCCCCCACTACAAAAACGCTGCTGCCGAGGCTCTGGGGATGCCTTCAAACACTCAGAAATTAAAATCACGGATCCTCATAAGCATCCAGACAAAGAAAAATGTCTAGTGCCAAAGCACCTGCAAATGGATGGGAAAGGGGTTTCCACTCTCCGGCTTTTCCATAGAGAACTGGCATAAGTGCCAAGTTCAGCAGTCCCTGTAAGGTCTCTAGTGAGACTTTAAAGTAGCTGCGTTTTAAGCTAGTCCCGGCTGATGATTGATCAGAATAGCAATTATGCTCCTTTTTTATGTTATCACTTCAATTTTGCTTCCTTAATTAAATAGCTAACCATTTCCTCTTTTAATATATACACCTCTGAGGTATACGCAGGTTATTGGATAAAATATGGCAATCCTGTATCATATATTGGTATGCACATAGTAATGTCATAATGGGATGTTTAAATTCCTTATCTTCGTTTGAAGGCTGCCTTTCTTTTCCCTTCCCCAGCTACTACCAGTGCCACATGAGTGCCACAGTGCATACCAAGATTCCACTGCACTGCCTGCACATCCTACATCCATGACACACCAGTTTGCCTTTCAGGGCTCCCCAGGGAGCATTTTACCCTCCTGCCAATGTCACAGATCTTTGGCTTTGAGTCCAGTGGAAGAAATATTGCTCTTTTCCTCCAGTTTGCAGCCAGCACTGTCCAACACTACACACCACCAGAATGATGACAGGAGCCTCTGCCTAACACTAACACCTTAAGCTTCCTTTATCTGATACCATTCCCTCCTGAAGACTGTCATGGCTCACTGTGGACAGGAAAGCAGTGGGGAAGAGTGACCTCAATGTAACTCACACTGAAGAAAATTAAAGGAGTTCTGGTTCCTTCCAGAAACAACCTCACCATTTTGCAGGGTCAGCACCAGCTCTGCTGCACTGCTGGGAAATCCCAGCCACCAGAGCAAATCCTGGTTGAATCCAGGAGTAGGTCATGGTAAGAAAGGCTTTGCACTAAAGACAGACTCATGAGAAACTCCTGTGCAGTCACAGCAAGATCAAATTTGAGAACAAGAGAAATGCCCTCCCCATTTGCAGAAGAGGGAAGCAAGGACAAAGCAGGAGAAAAACATTAATGGACAGGCAGTTCCATTGAGGTGAGTGGTAAATACTAAAAAGTGGCAGTTTCAACCACATGCAGTTGGGGTCCAGCAATTAACAGCTGGTAGAAATTCCCTCTGTGGGATCTGCAGGACTGTTTCTTGCAAATACCTGAAAAACAGCCCAAAAAGTTACATTAATCCAGTGATCTAAGTCAGAGTAGCACCAGCAACATGCTAACAGTAAGGATGGTTGGGACCAGTGCCTCAGGCAGGTGTACTTTTTTGTCCCTCTGCCATCCAAGAGCAACTTCTGCCATTTTCCCAGCAAAGTTATTTCAGAAATCAACTCCTTTCAGCTCAGCTGAGTTTTAGCTTCATGCATTTTTATACACTCTCTGCAAGAATGAGAAGGATATTTACATTTTTTAATAAGCCTGACAGTTTGAAAGTAATTGGGGATTTATAATGGGTTTGTTTAGGTCTTTTTTCCACTTGAATTCCAACTGCTAGTCTTAAGACTAACAAGCAATATTATCTCTATGGTGATGAGGGAACCTCAACAGGAGGCCCTGAAGCCAAAGAGGAAAGCATAGGCTTTTTTTGTTTTGTCATGTTATTTTTTTTCCCTTGAACCTGCATTTTAAAGCAAAAACAGCATAACAAAATTTGAAGCAAGATCAAAATTCCTCCAGCCATCCAGTACTCATAACTCTGGCTTCTTCCGCTGGTTCTCCCAGGAGCACACAAACCAGTGTCTTATCTCCATCAAGGTGGTTTTTTTCTTCCTGGCAAAGATTTGCATTTATTTGCTCTATTATGGCTCTAAAATGATCTTAATCCTGATTTTTCTTTTGAGGCAGTTTGGTGGTAAGGATGGAATTAACCTGCAAAGCTCGAGGTCTGGAATCAGATTCCTGCAGCTGAATTTCAAGGACTCAGTCCTGCATATTCCTGAAATGAAAAGACAACTGTTCCTGGTGGAAGAATTAAAGGAGTGAAAGCCAAGAAGGGGTCTGACCCAGTTGTGGTAATGGGGTTTGCAGTGGGGACTGCTGTCAAAACCTGGGACTGCTGTGGGTGTCTCTGGCTTCCTTGACATTGCTGAGACTGCAGTGCTGATGTGCCCAAGGCTCCTCCAGGCAAGGGCTGCTGACATTTCACAGGTGACAAACTCTGAGCCTAACTTTTGGATTGGGTCCTTGTTTCCTTGTGCCTCAGCCCCACGCCTGCTCAAGAGGAGAAAGAGCAGTCCCTGACTTCTGCAAGAGTAAGGATGTAAACGCAGCAGACAACAGCAGGGCTTGGTGTTTAGGTAAGAATTGCCAAATAAAGCCCACAAGTAACAGTAATAATGAGGAAAAGACCAAGCAGGACCAGCACTGTCACCCTGCCCAGCAGACATCAGCACATGCCTTCATTTCAGGGAAGGTGAGCACCCAGCACTGGTGCCATGGGACATTCCTGACTTTGTTAAGGACAGAGCCTCTCGGTTCACATCTCTGAGCCTCAGACCTTCAGGACATGGAGGGCACTCCAGTTAATCCTTTCCTGCACCCCACAGTGCTGTTCTTTCCTCAGAGCAGCTAAAAGTTTGCGAAGAATGACCTTTACGAGCAAAGCAGAGCAGAGATATTGCTTTGTGTCGATGCCCACGTGAGGCACAGAGCCAGGGCAGCTTTCCCCAGTGGGTCTCTGGCATGGGACTGTGCAGCCTTCTTTGCTTCCCCTGTGGAGCAAGGAGGGACAAAAAGGACAATGCCCATTCCTAGTGTTTCCTAAGCTCCCACAACCCCAGAAGGGGCTTCTCCAGCATCGTTACCTAGGAGCCACTCCTTGCCGTGGCATCTGTGGCAATGCTGCCCTGCTGTGCCTTCCCAGCACTCACATCCTGCACCTGCAAGGATGCTCAGGTCCCATTTCCCTCTGGGAGGGCAGCAGGCAGCGAGGGGGCTGCAGGCAGGCTAGTGGGACACATGGAGGGAAGAGTGGGAGAGGAATCCAAGTCAGGGAGAGGAGATAAAGAGAGGTGGGATGGGAATGGGAGAAAGGCAGCAGGGATGAGAGGGGAAAGTGGGAAATGAATTGAAATGAGTTAGAAAATTCCAGGCAGATGAGCTTGAGCATTCAGCAGCTGAGATGTGGGGCCTCATTAGTACAGACCGACTGAAGATAGAGACATTAAGGAAGGAAATGTGTGACTCACGGGGGAAAATGGGAAAAACAGCACACACCATAGCAGCTGCTCCGTTTACTTCAATTAAAGAACGGCTCAAAGGGTATGTTAAGGGGAAAGGAGGGGGAAGCAAACAAAGGAACAAACAACAGAAAAAAAAGCCAAGCAGATGAAGCAACTGTTACCCTCAAGCACCTAAATTATCTGAGTCAGGTATGCGAACAAGGGGTTGGTGTTCTTCACCCTGTCCCTCCAAACTGGCCAAGCCGCCCAGGGAACCTGGAGCCAGGCACAGGGCAGCGAATGCTCACGAAAATACTGTCCCAGCTATCAGGTGGAGAAAGGGAAAGCAGTTTCCCTTAACATAGCTCTGTGACGCCTAGGGAATGAGCAGGCAGGGCGTCGGCTGCACCTCACCCACCAGCCACAGCACCTGAGCAAGGAAGGGAGGACAGCATCAGTGCGTGTGCTAATCACGGCTAAAACTCACAGTGCAGCTGGGGTGCCCAAAGAGAAGCAAACTGCGCTTGGCTCCAGGGTGTTGGGGAACACTGTGGCAGCCTCTTCATCCTCTAGTGTCCCCACACAGCCACCCCAGCTCACCTGCCCCAGGCTTTGCCTCTCACAGTTACCTCGCCAGTCACCACACCTGGCTGGGATGAAAACACTTCTCTTACACCTTCTGTGGTATATGGAGATGCAAAGGGCTCACTGAGATTGGGTGTGCTGCTTTTTCAGGAAAAAAAAGATTGACATTAATGCCAGCTGGAGAGGGTAGTTATTTCAGCCACAGCAGTGTGAACATCCTGGCACTAGGAAAAGAGAAGAATAAGCAAGGTGACACCCATCTCTTCCTTCCTCCAATAAATGTCAACCCTAATTTCTCAGACCTTGTGAGCACTGAGAAATGTTATACTAAAAAGTTCCTGGATTGCAGTGAATCCTGTTTTCAGCTTCCAGGTGATAAATATTGAAATTGAAGAACGAAGTGGACCCAGGAGAAAAAGCGAGACACAAGAGAAGGAAGGGACAGAAGAAACTTTCGCTACTCTAGGTGTTTCCTCTGCACATCTTCCACCAGGACAAAATGTGTTAAGCATTTATAGGGGAAGAAAGCTTTCTGTTTGGAGCCCACTGACTGCCATGGATCTCTGCTTTCTTTCCCAGTGCCCTCACGTAGGAGGTTTATCACTCTGCTCCAGCTGTGACACCAGCCTGCAAGGGTTAGTTGCTTTGCTTGGTTGACTGAAGCCTCAAATCTGGAGGCTACTGGGTCAATCCCAACTCATGGCCTTCCAAGATGATCAAGACAGACAACTCCACAATGTCAGAAAAGGTCTACTTTCATCTTTGGTTGGGGAAAATCTTTGCTCAGATTCTATCCTTCTCTCCTTATCTTTGTGGATGCTTCCCAATTCCCAGATACACCAAATCCATGACCCTCGGCTGACTCATTCCCTATACGAGCACGGCACTGGATTTCATGACAAAGTCCCATGGTCTCAGGATAATTACCTGCCCAAAGTCTCAGATGGAAAGCCTAGATACAAGCAAACTCCCAAACTCCTGACATTTATCACTCTAAAGAGCAGCCAGTGGAAAAGCAGCCCCCATCAGATAAGAAATGTCAGTCAAGATTTCAATGCATTTGGCTGCAGCTTGTAAAGGACACATCACAGTATATCTGCAGGACAAAGTGTGGTGAATGTTAAATCCCCACAGCGTGGGAACCAGCACAATGGATCACATCTCCATACGTGATAATGGGAAACTCATAATTCTCTCACACAAACTTTAATGCCAAAAAGTTGCCACAGAAAACCACCGAGGACACAAGGGCTTCTTCTTCAAAGCTTCTGAGATCGGCAGCATTAAAGGCGTTTGCTTTGAGCTGGCTCTGTGTTAAGCTTCCTCTCTGTCCCTTCATCTCTCCCCAATCAAGCTGTGCCTCAGTCAGCACCCAGTTGTTAAATTCTGGATGGATTAAAGAGCCTGAGAAAGTGCTTTTTTAGGAAAGTGATGTTTATCCATCACTCATCTACGTGAGTGTTAAATTTCAGATCTTCGGCTCCTCTAATGATCGTTACATGGTGGTGCATTCAGAGTCTTTGCTTTGCACGGCAGTGGGGATGTTTGATCTAAAGGCTTCTCTTTGCCCAAGATTAAATCTGAATTTGAATCATCCTTTGGGGTCTAATTGCATAGGATTTAGGTGACAGTGCAGCAGGGCCACAGAGTGTATTGGCAGGAAGAAGAGGACAGGAATTCCTCAAATGATGGAGCCCAGGAGATTTCAATAACATTTTGGGCGGAGAAGAAAATGAAATTCAAAGACAGAAAAAACCTCAGATTTTCTTCTGCAGTGTTAAAAATGAAAAAAGGGGAAGGATAATCTCTCTAATTAAATTCTTAGAATTCCTGCAGTTTTCCAACTATTGCCAACTTAGAAGTACTGACCATTTTCAGACCCTCTCTGATGGAGCTGTGGGTGGACAGGGTTCAGACTGACAGTAAGTTCTTCAAAACTGCAAAGTTTTGACACTGCATTAGGCATAATTACACCTGTCAAAGATAACCCATTCTTGGAAATTTTCTGTTGCAGAGCTAATGGCAGAGGGACTCTTGCAAAGCCCTCCACAATAATTTCTAGATGCCTCAGGCCTTCAGGAGCTACCTTGACAGGATTATGACATCTTGCTGTGCAACAGGAGGCTCTGCTTCAACTACAGGTGCTGTGGGACCAAGCAATTTGAAGCATCTTTGCTTTTCTTCATCTGGAAATGTCCACCCTTTGCACTTTGGGAGTGCCACTACTTACAGAGACAAAGAAATATGAAGTCATAAAATGGGCACTTGCCAGTCAGCTCCTCTGGTCTGTCACCTCCACTAAAGGGCAAACACTTCCACACAGCAAGGGAACCCATGATGATACTGAGCTTTATGGTAAGACAAACTCCTTCTTCCCCCCCTTCTCAATCCTTAAAATGATGTTAAAAAAGAAAAATTAGATGTTCCCCCCCCACCAAAAAAAAACCTATCCCTTACAGGACCAAGCACAGCACTGATGCTAGCCAAGAAATACATGCAATAACTGCAGTATCCCTTCCTGGTTCAATTTCTTGCCAACCCAGCAGTGCAAAGATGATGTGAAGGTTCCCCCAGACCTGCAGCTTTCCTCCCCACAAAGGAGAGCTCAGCCAGACTGAGGCTAAGCAGGAGGGAAAGGTCTGTGTCACAGGACTCACTAGAGCTTTTCCCCAGCTCTTACCCTAGTCTATCCCAGTGCCTGCCCAGCCAGGTGGATCTGGAAAACTGCCCTAGAGATCCCAAAGATAGTCTGTGCCGTGTACACATGGCATGAGCCAAGCTAAGGCACTCAGGTGTGTCAACACTGCCTCAGAGCCCGCTAACCATGCTCCCGTGAGGATTTTTTTTCTTCCCAGTGGTACTTCTTTCTCTGCCACACCACCACACCCTTCGAGCTCCAGCTCCACAAGCCGTGGGGAGCAGGAAGGTTGGCACTCAGTGCCAAAGGATGAAATGCTGAAATCCTCTTCCAGTTGAGATTAAATTAAGGGAGAAGGGATGGAGCATGCCAAGCGCAGTGAGGCTGAGATAAAAGCTCATTGTCTTCACCGAGAGCTGGGTTTGAATAAGAAGTTCAGGATTTGGCAGACTCTGTGTAAAGCATTGCAGAGTAACTGTTATGTGCATGCAGCTAGTTTTCATGCATAATATATATAGGAGCATACCATATGTTTAAAGCATCAGACAATCAGGCCAATCTTGGATGATATTATAAAGCTTTCCTTCGGTGTTGCATTTGTTCTAAACAGATGCATTTCTCCTTTTCCCCCTCCTCCCCCCAAGCTTCCCAGCCTGCCAACACTCATTTATAAGGAAACCAGGTGTCCATCTTTAAAAAATGAAATAAATCAGTATACAAAGGAATCTGTCCAGGAAGAAAGCAAGTGCCCATTTCTGCTATTTTTGTTTCATACAGGAAATATGTTGATAAACAAACTAACAAATGGACAAACAAGAATCAAAACAAGGAAAAGGAAGACATGAAAACTCACAGGAATTAGGTTCTGAATTCTACAAAGCCAAATGCTAATCATGCCAGTCCCCAAATGTACAGAACAGATGAATTCAAGAACAGAAAGTGTGCCAATGATAGCAGATATGCTCTGGATGAAACATGTCCTGCATCAGTTATGAGAAGGGCTGGATGCTCTTGTCTTTAAAGTGTATGGTTTGATTTTATATTAATTCATCATCAGCATCACGGGTCTCAGGGGCTCGTCTCCGCTCATTAAAGGTGCTTTGCATATGTGGCTGGAAAAGCACCGCCATCTGATTTGCCTCGGTGCTGCTCTCTGCCGTCGCCGTGTGCCGTGTCACGGAGCTGTTGGCAGCCCCGGCTAGCATCAGGAGCTCTGCTGGGCCCTGGCTCAGCCCCAGGGTGGGTGTCCCGCCAGCAGAGCAGCTCTGACGGCTGGGAGACAGCCCAGCATCTCCCAGCCCGCTGGGTGCTGGCAGCGCAGGGAAGGGATGTGAGAAAATCCAACCCACCTTGTGCGAATCATCCGCGAGCGAGTGAGAGCAGCTCTGTCCTCCTTCAAGAAACGTGGCCTCCATCAGTCCCTGGCGGAGCAGCAAAACCACGTTGCAGGAAAAGCCACTGGGCTCAGTGGCAGAGCAGCTGGGAATCCCCCACAGCTGGTTCCCTCTCCTTCACATGGAGTTCCCTCCACTCGTGCGAGCTCTTAAGGCCATGTTTTATATCCTAATTAAACTGAAAGAAAAGGAATTGGATAACAGTCTAAAAGATTTGCAAGCTACATCTATTTCACAAAATGACTCATGTTCCCACTAGTGTAGCTCATCAGGTCCAGCACATGCTCTAATGTGTGGGACTAATAGATTTGTAACAGTGATAGCTAATATGAGTCTGTTCCGGTTACATACTTATCATGGGTCCTCGCAGGCTTTCCATCAAACTGCTGAATGAAAGCACTTTTTATTAAAGAAAGAGGAAAAAAAACTCCTCTTTTGCCCATAAATCGCTCAGCACATTAACCCTCAAAACAATTCACTGAGGCAAGGTCATATTTCCCTTGCATTAATTTAGATCCCTGGAAAGTTCAGTGAGATGAGAAGACAAGACAAACCACAAGAGGCTGTGTCTTCAGCTGCCATGAATGTGTGGCCTCCTATCAGCTGAGAATCCAACCATACATCTAAAGAGAGCCATAGGAAATATGTAAGAA
Source organism: Acanthiza pusilla (assembly GCA_036630365.1). Taxonomy (NCBI): domain Eukaryota; kingdom Metazoa; phylum Chordata; class Aves; order Passeriformes; family Acanthizidae; genus Acanthiza; species Acanthiza pusilla. The sequence goes on from JAXCHO010000001.1 coordinate 10,871,452, forward strand.
TTTCTTTAAAGCCTTGGGGTCTGGTAGGGATAATCCATACATTGTATTATTATTTCAAAAGGAAGGGAGAGACTAAAAGGACAGATAACATTTGGCCAGTAAGAGCAGCTTTTACAGCCCAATGCAGAAAGATCTTTTGATTTCAGCAGGATGAGGTTTGCCCCGTGGTGTTGGGAGTCACCAGGTTTAAGAGGAGGGGAAAATATTTTGTTGCCTTGTTTTAAGTCCAGGCAATATTTCAGTGGAACAAGCCCTGACACCAGTCACAGGGCTGGAGCAGAACGTGACAAGTCAAGTCACAGAGGGACAGGCTGAAGTGAAATATCTGATGATGATGCTCTGCCTCTCAGTTATCTCCCATCCGCTGCTCCGAACGGCAAGGAAAGCTGCCAGCTCTGAGCACTGTACTCGACACTGTCCCTTTGATACCACAGCTCTCTCAGTCATGTTTACACCCTTCAGATATTTTTAGGCTTTTTTTTCCACATGCGGAACTACACGTTGTCATCTCGTAGCCTTGTTTAGTGGTTTGAGCCTTCCCACATAAATCATTTCTCCTAAACATCTGATCATTTAGTGATCAGAAGGCAGAGGGTGGTCTGATTGCTCTTCTTTTATCTTCCTCCCAGGTCCTGTTATCTGGTCATGTCACGGTGGCCAGGACCAAGAATGTGATTTGTTTTGAGGACAAATCAGAACAAAATAGGGGAGAGCTGTTTCTTTCCCATGGCAAAATTTGCCTCCGTGGAAGCAGACAATTTTATTTGCTGTAATATACTAGTTCAGATTGATCTCCAATTTGTCATACACTGGCACTTCAAGGACCCCCATGCCTCACCTGGAACTGGTGGAAAATAACTTGTCAAAACTGTTAATTGCTGATATGCTTGGAGGGGAAAGGGGTCCCCTGAAAACACCTTGTGGTTTAGGATGAATAATTCTCGTAGAAGGAATTTGATTTTTTAAAATTATTTTAACAATAAAAGTCACTCTTCTCCCTAGAGGAATGAGATTTTAATCTTCGCTTTGAAACCTTCCAAATCTCTTCTTTTTGTGAGTTGTTTCAATTCTTTTGGATAAAATTCTTGCACATACACATATTTGGCAGGTTTACCAGAAAGCAAATATCACATTACAGTAATGGATTTGTGGGCATGATCTGGTCCAACTAGACAGACAGCTAAGCAGTGTAAAGAGTTCTGTCAAATAATTATTCTCACCAAATTTCATTCTCCATAGCGGTCATGTTATCCAGATCAAATCCTTGGTCCTTCTGTAAAAATTCCTTAGAATATCCCACTCAAGCACCATTAAAACAAGCTACGCCAGATCATGAAATACAAATGCATTCAACCCATTATTCTGTGAAGAAAAAGCTTTTACAGGCCAAATCCAATTACATGCTATGCTTGTAAATTCATTCCAGAAAACCTTCGTGGCCAAGAAGGCCCATGTTAGCCATTATGGGGTGTTTCTTAGCAAAAAATCTCCTATTGCTGCAACCACTCCTCCCCATCCCACCCTTGCAACGACCTCCAGCAAGTGCCAGACCCCAGCTGGCTGTTGGCATGACGGTGAGGAATTGGATGGTTGGGAGCAGCATGACAATTACCCAAGGTTTGATGAGCATCCTCCCTTTGCCCACCTCTGACTGACTCCCAGCGCTTCCCAGCACAAGGAACGACTCCCAAGGCTCAAAACCAGGGCCTGGCTGTGGGTTAGCTCTCCATCAGGTATTACGCCCATCATTGTACACGACAGGTCTTGCTGCTGTGGAATGCAATCCTGCCTCTTCCCGGGCTCCGAGGGTTCTGGAGGCTGGTGGGTAACCATAGAAACCACGGTGTAAAACAGCATGGGAGCTGACGTGAGACCGAGTGCTGCCATCGTGCGAGGTCTGAGCAGAGCCCTCCAGGAGGAGCCCAGGTGGATGCTCTGGGGTGGGCTCGAGCAGGGACATCCTGTGTGCATAGCCAGGAGTGGGCCAGGGGACAGAATTAGTGTGGGAACGCCGGTACCAACCATCAATGTGACTTAAATTCCTTAAATTAAAGCCCAGAAACCCATTATCTTGGAACACCAAGTGTGCCAAGACACACAATAACATTTTCATTCCGTTTCTGAAGGGAGCAGGTGATGCAGAGCTCTGCTCCGTGTCCCCACACGGCTTTAAGACTGCGTTCAGCAAAGTCTCCTACAAGCACATGTAGGACACCGCAAGTCTTGTCAGATTTTTCTGAAGGAAATTCAATCTCTTCTTGGCTTGTTCCAAAGCTTGTTCATGTATGGAGAACATTCTTCTAATTATATAGACATACTTAAATTGAGATATCCTAGAAATAGCGGTATTCAGTAACCTCCAGTAACCTGCAGGAGCAGATTCCCAGATCACCATCATAGAAATATCAGCTTCTATTCTGTCAAACAGAATTTGAATGCCTGTGGTGCTCAGATGTGCCACACCAAGGAGTTTTCAGTTTTAACACCGAGCTTCCTGGCTTTCTCTCCAGACATTCCCATGAATCTCAGTACACTGCAGGGACTGTAGAAGGTGCAACAATAAAAGCCATGACTTTAGGAGGAGAGAAAAAGCTGATGCTCTTCCTCCACCTTCATTATTCACCTGCACTGGGAACAATCACCACTTGGACCTGAGATTTCAGCCCAGCATTAATCCTTCTCTTGCCGTATCTACACCTTCAGCTGTGGAGAGCAGTGATGCAAGTGCAACACAGCCTTACGCTGGCACTGGTTTCTGTCTGTGAATTCTCCTACACACAGGACATGATAATAAATCATACACAGAACACGCTGATCGATTCCGCCCGAGCAGTATGTTGGTCTCCAGGGCCAACAAACCAGCACTTAAATAAAGTTTCCTTGCTCAGTGCGCCGTGCTGCAATAAAAAAAGTTCTTGTGCATCCCAGGCAGGTCATTTAGCCTCCTGTGCAAGGAGAATGACAAAAAGATACACATGTAGGCATTAGGAAACGCTCCCACCTGATGTTCCTAAAGTGAGCTCTCCAACAGCTCAGTGTTTCCCCTGTAGTCTTCCTAATAATTAATGGAAAAATAGAATCCTCTGGGAAAGTTGTCACCGGGTAATTAATAAAAAATGAAAGTGAGAGAGCAAGAAGAACAGGGATGTTGCAGAAAGTCTGCAAATCGAAAGAGGCTGGCTTACAGTTGTGATCTCCTTCCCACTCTCAGAGGGAACTTAACAGGTGCTTCATGTTCCTCAGTGGCTCACTCAGGACTCTCCACCTCTTCCATTCACACTTCTCAAACAGGAGACACTGTGATGGAAATGTTCACACCCTGCCACATTCCTCAATGGCCCTGCACGAACAGACCTGCTCACGCAGATGGGGAACGGCTGTCAAGGACAAATCTCCAGAGTCCAGTGGGAATCTATAACCAGGTGATCACTTGAAAATAAAGGTCACTGCTTGTTTTCTACCTGTGGGTTCAATCTGTTTATCATTTTGATGTGGACGGTACATTAAAACCCAGGAAAGAGGTCCTTTCTCTATCAAAGCAGCGATGAAATGTCCTTTTTCTTTAGAATCTCTGAAATGCCTCCCCAAAGAGCAAGCACTCAAACACATTTATCTCACAGTTCCCAAAGCAGACTAGAGTTTAAAAAAACCCTAAGCTTTCAAGGTCAAAACTGATGCTCTGTTGGGACATGGGGTTGAGAAACCACTGCTGGAAATGCCCATCTCCCAGCTCTGTCTCCACCTGCAGCTTACCAACACAAGTGCCTAAGCCATCACAGATGCTGGGGAATCCTGAGGGGGAAGAGGATGAAGATGGATGGCCTTATGATTAAGCCAGAAGACAGGGATTCGAGGGACCTGGCGTCACTTATAGACCTCCTGTGCTGACTTTGGGCAAGTCAATTAACCTCTCTGTGCCTCTGCTTGCCATCTGTAAAATGGAGATAAGAGACTTCCCCACAGCACGGGGGCGTTCGGAGGAGAATTGTGTGGTTGACAGATGCTCTCATGCGATGCCAACAGGAGCCGTGAGATTTCATTGACAGGAGAGTGATGGAGTGGAGAAGACCCACTGCCATTTGGGGTTATGTGGCTTTGTGAAAACTCAATAGGTGTCTGTTCTGCTTCCCTTGCCGCCTGCTTCACACCTGTCTGTCTTGGGCGGCACAAATGCTCTCCTGACCGAGCACTGGCTCCGACAGCTGTGGGAACCTCACAGGACCATCCCACAGATGAATTCTATCAGTGAGGATATTTCCCATTAAAAAAAGTAATGGGAGTCTCAGAAAAAAAGCTATGGAGAGGCCAGTGCTGTCTTACCCCTGTGGGTGTGGAAGTGCCTGGTGAAAGGCTCTGCTGCCCTGGGCCCACAGATAATTCCCCATTTGGGGAGGGGTGTCCTGCCCGTCACAGCAGGGCAAGAGGAATCACAGCTGGCCCCACCTGTCCTTCTCTCTTACCCAGAGGGGCTCACTAATCCCTCCAAAACCTGTACAGCTCTGTAAACAACATAATTTGCCATTATGCTTTTTGATTTCTGGTTGGGTTTTTTTTTTAAGACACCAGGAAAAAAAAGCATTCCTGTGCTTTCACAGGAAATGCTATATTTCCCCTTCCAGTTTCACAAGACAAGTTAAAGCATCTAATCCTGACCCCAGCAGAGCCCACCTGACCCTTTCCTGTAAGGCTCAGGGGGAGGATTTCTTTCACTCTCCTCTTAGGTTTGCGGGTGTTTGGGTTCTTTTCTTGTATTAAAATCCCATAGTGTTATTAAAAGGAATTGTTCAATTCCTTTAATTGGCTCAGAAGATAAATCCTTCCCTCAGCCCGGGGGGTCATGGCCATCAGCAGCTATTTATTAGCTGCATTGATTGAGAAGAACAGCCTTTAAATGGAAATAAATTGAATTCTATGGCAAAGTGTATTCCATACAAGCTATTAATATAAGACAGGGAGATTAACAGTTTTATTTCATATTTATTTGTTCCCGTCCTCAGCTCCTAGCTATCCTCACTACTCCCAGCTACTTCCCATGTCTCCCACCAACCATCCCCTCCTCATCATGGGAATTTCCTCACCTACAGGGGTGAGAGCAGGCACAAGGGTGATCATGATGATGGAGACTTGAATGAGCTCAGGGAGGCTCCAAATCAGGTCCCTGGGAGCCAGTGGAGGAAGGAGGGGTGATGGGGAGCGCGATGAGGCTTCCACATGCATGCACAATAGAAATGAGAGGGGAAGAAGAGCTCTCCTGTGCTCTCTGGGGAATTTTTGTTATATTTTTGCCTTCTCCACTGCTCAAAAATTGTCTTTGCCACCCCCTTGTCGGCTCCAGAATACATTTCATGGCACACACCTTCATTCCCCTGTTTAATTGCTTGAGGTTGTTACTTGTGGGCTGCTAATTTATTAAAACCAGATCTCTTGTATTACTCTGGAGCCCACAAGAATCATTGCCTCCTACTAAAGGCAGCGGTGCATGCCTGCTTGTCTTTTTTCCCTGACCACCTCTGTAATTGCAGCCCACTGCTAAGATGTGAAACTCCCCCCCACCAGCTCAGCATCCTCCACCAGGAGCGTTTGGATGAGGAACAAATGCAGGAGACAAATTCACCAGGGATATAAACAGAAATAATTGCTCTGATGTTCGTGGAGATTGCACTGGGGACGCACCAAGCCTCGAAGCTGCTCAGGTCACATTTCACAGATGGGACAAAAAGTGAAGCCAGGGACTCGTGACACAGATGGTCACTGGAAGCATCCTGCAGACCAGACCTTGCCAAACACAGTGATGGATCCCCACAGCATCCGAGGGAGCCAGCACTGTCCTCGCCCAGCTAAGCACAGAGAGACCTTCCCTGGTCACATGGGCCATCCTTCGAGTCAAACACGACCCTCAGAGCAGACACTTGCACCATGTACCACAAGCACAGATGGGATTCACATACCAGGAGATATATATAGAGAGATGTACACATAAACACATATATCTCCATACACCAGGTGGCTGATACAGGCCAGAAGCTCCCTACTTCTTCTCAGCCATCATCTCTCCACCAGCTCTGTCCATCTCCGAAAGGCTGCCCAGCTGCCTTCGTCATCTCCTGACTGCCCTGCCTTTGCAGGGCTCCTTGGCAGCCCCATGCACACACCTGATCCTACAGAATTCTCCATAACACCTAACATGGAGAAGTAGCATCCCTTGGAGCAGAACCTGGGCCTGGTTTTCAAACTCCTGAAGAAAGGAAATCAACAGACAGCTGGGTGATGGAAAATCACTCCATACTTGAGACACTGCTGAGCAGCAGTGAGGGAGTTGCCCATCCCTCTCAGATTGTTTTCTGAAATTCTGCAATCACAAGAGGCAGATACCTCTCAATATACAGACAACACCACACCCTTTTCTGTCATAGCACAGCTCACGTTTTAGACACACAGTGTTTCCCTCAAATTTGGGTTCTTATGATTTTCATCCTCATCTGGATTGGCACTTTACTCCACTGATGTACAAGTGCAAGTTCAAACATAAGATTAAACCATCACCAAGCGTTGGGATGGGGCATTGGATCCAGACCAGCCTGGGAATGCCTTGTGGGGTTTCCAGCCTGCTGATGGAAGAAGTCAGGAATCTAAATCCTCCTGTGGTCTAAAGGCCACTGATGCTCCACAGTGCACCTGGACATCCCATGACACTTTTCACAGTCGGTGATGTCTGGGGCAGAGCTCGCAGCACCTGCAGGACAGTGCAGGCAGAGGAATCAGAGGCACAGGCAGAGGCACAGGTACCAGCTCTCATTACCCAGCAGCCAGCAATTAGAGCGGCAGCATTACAGCACTAAAACAATTACATTTTGTTTGTCTCCTAAACAGTTAGCTCATTTTAGCACTCTGCCTCCAAGTGCTAGGTAATAACAGGATACAAGGCAGGCGGTAGCTTTCAGTATCCAAAACAGTGTGGGTGCATCTGTTATTGTAAAGTGGAGAGTTGCTGCTCCAGATCCCCAATCCTGAAAATGGTGTGGTGGGAGGTGGTGGTATGAGCTGTAGGTCAGACTGGATATGGAGATTTCTCAGGGATACAGGGTGGGGGCAAGCTAGACTAGCTGCTCTGGTGTCTGTGGACTGGCTTTGACCTACATCCTTTGAAGATCTGGCTCCCTGTTCCTCAAACAGCCTGCATTATTCCCAGACTGTTTTGCTTTTACCTAAGTATTTGATTTATTTGAAGCCCAAATGTCCCAGGATCTAATCTGAGACCTGCAAGCAGGACCACACAGCAAAAGACAGACTTACAAAGATACAAAAAAACCCATTTCATTTGGATTAAACAAAGCCATTATTGTGGTTTAATATAGGAATTGATTATTATAACTATGTGTATTGAGCTTAACAGCTTAGATTTGTATCTATTTCATCACTGTTAATCTTTGATAAATATGTTTTTAATAATCTCTGGGTATTTATTGAACATAAAACTGTCATGTGAAATTGAGAGTAAGATTGCTAAAGATACTTATTATACTCTACTTCAACACAAATTCATTATTAAAAACCTTTCACTGAGGCTTACTTTTAACCACAACATAACTGATGCGGATACTGCATAGTTAATCTATAATAAATATATTTGCAATAAACTATTGATATTTAACCTGCAGTAACCGTCTTAATAAATATGATACATGGAAATGGCTTTTGAACAAGCTGCTCTTTTTTTAGCACTGTCAGACCCTTGGAGGATGTGGGGTGAGAAGGGGGAAAGCTATGGCCCGGTATAAGGCAGTTCACTTATCTGTCCCCACAGCCTTCCCCTACCCTGGCCACTGGATTTATTGCTGTTTCAATCCCCAAATCTCCAGCCCCAGGCTCTTACAGGGGTCTGCCATTTGGTCTCAGTCCTGACTCAAATTAACATTTGGCCCCAGCCATCCCTACGACTCCGGTGGGCTGTGCCATACAAAGGCTGTTAATTCAGCTCCTGGTGCCCTCAGATGATGCTGTGTCTGCCCAGTACTTTTGCAAAGTGGAAAAACACCCTCGAGGGATCTGAAACACTCAGAACCCACATCCCTAGGGCAGGAAAGCACAAGCTGTGTGAGAATATGGATCAACTGAGAAGCTCAAATGAAGAGATTTCAGCTTTGAACTCACCAGAGGTCACCAAATGCCTTTGACACACAAACTAGACAGGAGTCTGACTCCAAGCCATCAGAGGCAAAGGACTTGACCCACAGTGCAGCTGAGACCCCCTGGGATATCTCAGAGATGTGTTTGTCATCCTTTGCATCACTTAATGACCGAGGTTAGTTGCAACAAGCCAACTCTAGCAGATTTGTACAAAATTTCCCTCCCAGCACTAATCTAATGGGAAAGGAGCAGAGCAGTTCCTCCCCTGTCCTCTCCTCTGGGTCTTGCCCCATTTGTTATATGGCCACTCACACAGGCCCTGTAAACCTTTCTGGAGGCCACCATCTGATTCTCACATATCAGAGAGAGCCAAAGATCTTAACATGCAACTTTTAATTGAGCTGTATCATCTGCCACAAACATGAAATTAATGGTCCTACATCATAATCATAAATTCATACATAACCCCATGCACCAGCAAATAACTCTTTGCAGTGATACTACAATGGTAAGCTGATTTGCAAGAAGCGCACGCTACCCAGGAATCCTAATTAACCAAATTAACACCATCACTTCAAATCATGTCCCAGCAGTAGGACATTTCCGATTGGCCTCGGGCTGGAGCAAAGCAGCCAAATGAAAACCTGACAGCATCTCTGCGAGTCCAGCAGCCCAGCCCTCCACTGGGGGAAATGTCTGCAGGCTATCCATGCACACGAGGAAGGGAACAAAAGTCTCATGAGCATTTGTAGGCACTGACCCAAGACAGGCCATGGCACAGTGATGCTGTGCAACGGAGGAGCACCTCTCAGCTCCTTCAGCATTTCCCAAATCTAACCAGCAGCATGGGGAACCTCTTCCTGCCATGCTGGCTTCCTCCATGGGGTTGTGACACTGCCAAATCCCCTCAGAGAGTGCCAAATGTTCCTTTGGGTGAGTCTGCAGTGGGCTTGGGGTCATGCGGCAGGGCTGCTAAGAGGAATGATCTCCACAAACCCCAAACCTGTCTCCCTGAACCCACTTGTTCTCACTGGTTTCCACTTGTGACTCGCCCGAACTATTTAGCACTCAACACCTTTTTTCCCCCCTTCTGGATAGTCAGGTTTTTCTATTTCTGCCATGGGAAAAACAAGTTGCTATTTTGGGAGCATGTGGGATTCAAGCCTATGACTGTCTCAGCGCTCCCTGCATGAAAGATGAGATCCACAGCCTGTGTGCCAGAGGGACTGCCTTGTGTCTGCGCACACATTCAGCCTGGATGGATGGCAGGGAGGCCCAGTCCCACCAGGGTCCTCACGCTGGAGCGTGGAATGGCCTCAGCTCTCCAGGCACAGGGCCAGAGATGCCATCCCTGCTCTGAAGAGATGCTCCAAAAGCTGGGCTGGGAATATTGGACCTGATGGAAAAGGAGGCTCCTACCAGAAGTGGGGTTCGAACCCACGCGGGCATGCGCCCATTGGATCTTAAGTCCAACGCCTTCACCACTCGGCCATCCTGGTGGGCTCTGGGCTCTCCCCTGGCCCACAGCTCCATCCTGAGAGCCCTCAGGGTCCCAGCCCAGGACACTTCCCAAGCCCAGGGACACCATTCCTTCCCACTGCTTTCTTTGATGTCCCCAGCAAGTGAGAGAACACCTCATTGGGAGACAGGAGGTCTCGTGGGCCATGAAGGATGGCAGAGCCCCTGTGTGCCACTCTAGATCCTCATGCAAGGACCACAGTCACTGCTGGGGATGATGACAAGTACCCTGGTGCAGGAGGGACATCTCTGGGAGGTCTCTCCTGACCCCATGGGGTCCTCAGGGGAAGGGATCAGCTCTGACAGCCCAGCAGCTCTCAGCCAGGCACCAAACACAGTTAAAGCCCTGGCTTTGCGCCCCAGATCCCACTCCTCACCCTCCTCTCCTGTCCACATATAGGGCTCCACTAGGGCATTTAGCTGGGACAGACAGTGGTGCAGGAAGGTCTTTGTTTTTACTTTGGGATGAGGTACAGCTTTTTTTTGCATCATCTAGGGAAAAGAAAAAAATCTAAACACCACTCTTGAACCTCACGGGATTCAAACCCACAGCCCCCAGGTGCCCATGTGCAGGAAGGCTTTAGCTCTTAAGCTACCACAGGAACCTGATAATTTCTGTTTCTGATTTTAGCCACCCTCGATCTTCTCAGGCCAGCATCTTCACACAGGGGTGCTACCACACAGAGAAACCCTGCCAGGCCCTTTCACCAGAGAGATATGTCTGCTGAAGATACTCTCAGTCAGACTGTCCTGGTTCTGTTCTGCTTCAGGATGAGAGCAATTTCCTCCTTATTTCCCCAGGAACTGCTCAATGCTTCGCCCTGGCGTAGCTGAGCCACTTGGAGAGCTTCTGATTGGCTGATGGAAAGGTGAGAGGCACTGAAAAGGGATCTTTCTAGCTCTCAAAAGGGGGTGACACAGAATTCCTCAATCTAGGGGGGTCACCCTGGCCTCCAGAGGTGATTCACAGGTACTCAGAAGCAAGGCAGAAGGACCCCAGACATTCCATGGGAGAATGCTGCACGTCCTTGGCTCAGCGAGGACTGGGTCAACCTATTCATATGCTGCCAGGAGGAAAACTCACCTCCTCAGCTACCAAGAGAGGACAGAAACTTTCCCTTTTTACCCTGTTCATTACAGCCACAGCAATCTGCCGTGCTGGTCTGTGTGTGCAGAATCACAGCGCAGCATCCCTCGATGCCTCCAGCTGCAGCACCCACATTAATATCAAATGAAGTCATGCTCACAAAGGGTGTTGTGCTCGCCAGCTCCCGAGGAATCTGCTCCTAATGAGCGACTTCAAAGCATTAATGAGCTTGCAAAGCTCTCCTCTTCGTTTACAGAGCTGGATCTCACACGCTTGGCATTAAGACAGGGGTCACCCATCAGCAGAGGAGAATGCGTGTGCATGTCAGCGAATATAATATATTTGTCATCCTCTAAGAAGCAAAGATTAATCATGCCCTCCCCAAAAAGGAACTTTTTACGCCACATCTGCTCTTCACAGCGCGGAGAGAAGAGACCTGCCCGCGAGGATGTCCATGACCCGCACTGCTCAGATCCCCAAAGAGCCCAGCTTTGAAGTTAACAACCCACCTTAACCCCTTGGGTCCAGGCTGGGAAATGCGACTTGAATTGGCAGCCCGAGGGATGAATAAAGTGGTGGAATTCTGTTCCAGTGAAGGTTTAATGCATGCATGGAGGGAGGGAGAGAGCAGATTTGACTGAGGCTTCCTGCTCTGTGGCATCCTTCCAGCACAGACAAGGAAAGGAGATGCTGGCCCAGAACAGCAGGGCTGCACAATGCATCTGCTGCTCTCTCCAGGGACCAGTCTCTCACAGCCACAACCCCCTCCAAGCCTCCCTGAGCTCACCATAAATCCCTGTGTTGAAACAGCCTGGCCAACAGCCCATTTGCACCCATTTGAGGAGCTGAGCCCATCCATGTGCAGAGCTGGGAGGTGGCCACACAATCAAACTGTGATAAGGGACCAGCCTGAGCACAAACCTGCTGCTGGGCACTGATTATCCTTCCTCCCAAAGCTCCTGAGCTTCTTCAGCCTTTCCAGAGCCCTCTTTGTCCCTGGTGTTTCAGCTGATGCAGGGAGGGTTGGACGAGGCATGGGGCAATGAGATAAGAGCTTGTTCTTGCACCACGGCTGCCCAACCTTCAGACAATCTCTGCCAACAGCCCACAGAGGCACTGGAGCGGGGGCAGCTCAGCTTCCCTTGCATGGTTCAAACTCACCAGGACACATATCCAAGGGGGTCACTGGCACAACCGGTGTGTATTTAAAAATTTAGATGCTTCCCGGGGTCTGCCCTGGCTGTGCAGCACCCACAAGGTTGGTTGGCTTTACCTGCAAACCTGCACAGAGTCCGGGTCTGGAGTCAGCCTTGCCTCTGGCGGGGTTGTAATATCAGCTGAATTACATGTTCTGTCTTGGATGTCTCCTATGCAATTCCAAGCCAGGCTGGCTGTGTCTTGCTTGCAGTGTCCCCACGAAATGTCAGCTTGAAGATGACACAGCTGTAGGCTTTCAGAACACGTGTTCTGCAAGAGAAAGACAATAGTGTCCTGGAGTCAGAAAGGTGTGATCCTTCGGTTCAGAAACACATTGGCAATGTTGACTGGAAAGCTGTTTTTCTCTGTTTCTCCCTCCAAAAGAGATCTTCTGGTCTGTGTTTAATTTAAATAGCCACTGGAGGCAACTCCGTCCCACATGTTAATACTGCAGCTGAAGAGTGGTTTATTGGTAATTAAGGAAAAGAAAAAAACTCAAAGCCTTAAAGTTAAGAGCAAAGTAGAGTTAAAATTACACTTTGAGGGATTTCAAGCCAAATCTGCTCCACTGTGGGGAAAAAAACATTATGCATATCATCACTTTAGAAACCAGTTGGAAGCAGGGAAAAGTGGGACAGGGTTCCCCTCTGTGCTCCTCTTGTTCCCTTTGCCTGCTACGAAAGCAGTTCAGCACGTGGGCTGTGCTCCCTTTGGAGCTCCATGACCTGAAGTTTGGCAGCCCTGCCAGGGTCATCTCAGGTTAAGCTTGAGAGGACAGCTTGGCTCCACCTTGTGCCATAGGCCTGGAGGGAAACTTCATGCTGCTTATAGTTGTGTTCCTGTAGAAATTAATGGAGAAGCTCTTAGGCCTTTGTCAGATTTAAAATACGCTACTGATGTCCCTCATGGGTCTGGGAACTACCACATTTTGAGAGTAGCTGGAGTTCATTGACAGAAAGAAGAGTTGAACAGCATTACTATTTAACTGGTCCTCTGTAGGTTTAAGAACAAACAGGCAAGCAAGCACAGATGATCACTCCTGCTCCCTGTCTTTCCTCCCTCATGAGAGGCAATTCAGGAAACCAAGCCAGCCTTGCTTTGTATTCAGAGGGTTTTTGTTACAGGATGGCTAGAAAATGCATGTTGTATTGCTGTGGGTGAAGGCTTATACTCTGCAGAATTTGACATGATGCCCTGCTGCTTGTTGGCTCAAATCAGCCCCTGTGGAACTACGAACCTTATGGTGCTGTGTAGCTCCAGAGGAAAGGTTTTCCGTGCAGCTTGCAAATACTTGTGTTTGGCCAGAAAACCAAAGACCACTTACTGTGGGCACACAGACTCAATTAAAAACCAGTGGAGTTGTGCAATTACGGGAGGTTATTTATCCCAGAGGGAAAATATGTTTCCTTTGTTGAGTAAATTCTTTCAAAAACCAACAAACCCCCATCAAACCAAAAGCAATGCAGCCTCCAGAGCTAAAGTAGTAAGTCACAGATAATATGAGATTTGCCTACTTTCTCCTGCTCAGGAATGGTGTCCCAGATGTTAACAATTTTCCACAAGCTATCACTAGTCAAAATTATTCTCCCAGTTATTTCCCACAAATACTTCTTGTACAACAAACAGTTTCTCAAAAAATTAATCTTGAGGGGTCAGAGTAGCCTGGCTTTTCATCATTGTTTCTGCTTTGATTCTGAGTGGGCTCATAAGGAGATATCAGGAACGAATGGTGATGGTTCAGCATTTCAAAACCATCAACTATCCACATTCAATTATTCTTAAAGACGTTCTGGACAGGATGCACAAGTAGCTCATCAAGGCTTGACCGTTGTTCAGTCTGAATTAAGTTTTGTGAGAGATACCATCACGGGCACATCTCTCCCTATTGCCATTTCACGTGCCTTCCAAACAGAGAGAAAATGTGTCCCAGCTTTGCAGAAGAGGAAGCTCAAGAACACATCAAGGATCACAGTGCTGTGGTACTGATGCCTCAGATGCTGAGTGCCTAAACCATGAGGTCATAAAGGGGCCTGATGTAAATGAGACATTCCCTGCATATTCATCTGTTCTCGCCTAATGCACCCAGTCAGCTTTTCTACAGTCACTGCAGAGAGAGAAACTTGGCCAATACTTACTTGAGGCACATGATCCCTTCCAGCCCCACTCTCCATATCTGAATTTCAGCATGTATTGATCACCAGATGTGTGTAAAGCAGGCTCTACTAAGGTAATTCCAAAATCACACAATAAAAACTTACGTGTTGCTTACTTTTGGCTGCCTTTTCACATGACAGAGAAGTTAGCTCTGGTAAACAACAGCTCAGTGGAGAACTCCATCCCTTGTGGGACCATAACTTAGGAAACACTGCTGCAGCTCTCCTCTGAATCAACCCAGAGGGGAAAATGAGGTGACTGAGTTACACATGGACAAATACCAGCAGAATAGGTTTGCATTTGTCCAAAAAGTCTCCAGTAATTATTTACATACCTTGGACAGAAGTGCTGGAATGAATGGGGAAAACCATTTTTGCTGCACCTGCAGCAGCAGCAGTGCCCACTCCTGCTCGTTAGCTCAGCGGGGAAGTGTGCAGGCGACAGATCACATCCCAGATGTCAAGGTGCATCTGCATGAATTCCTAAAATGACATGTGTTCTTTAGCCCAGAGCCTGGCTCCAGGCTAAGAGCTAAATTTGATGTTCTCTGAGGCTAAAACTTCTTCAAAAACCATTCTGGGTTAATTAGGGAAGGGAAATTTTGGCTGCAGTCTGTTCAAGAAGATTGACTTGGGAAATGGTATGAAAGTCGCGGTTTTTGCAAGAGCAAAGAGAAAGAACAGGCTCATTTCTAAAAGCCCTGCACCTCAGAACTTCAGAAAAGTGCAGAACTTCACTGAAATACAATAAAAGGGATTGCCTAAAAGCAGAACATCTCCTTTGGCTCCACGTACCCTCTCCCAGAGGTACCACATCACTCCTGCTGCTCACAAAACAGCTTCTGCCTCCTTTTAATAGTTTTATTTTTAGGCTTCTCATATTTAATTCTCCCTTTTTCCTTACGTAAGGTGCCTGGAAAGGCTGCAGTGTCAAACAATAATTACATCAGAGAAAATTTAGAATCCACAGTGTTAAAATGAGCCTGCTCTTGACAAGTGAATGAATGTAGGAAGTGAGGGGATACAGTTTTGTCGAGGAGAGCACCCAGCTGGCAGTGTAACAGCATTCCTGGTGGGCTGGGGGCACCCGCCCTCGGGTGTGGGCAGGCTCAGCCTGGAGCACATCAGTGCATGCCTGCATTAGCGTGGGATGAGATGCAGGCACATGTTCAGGCAGTGCTGCCAGTGCCTCTCCCCCCCAGCAACCTTGAACTCGGCTTAAAATGCAGTTTTGCCATCCACTTCCCACCCTGGGCAGGCTGAAGTGCATGTGCCTGTAGCTGTGGCTTCACCTCAGCTGAGGATCAGGCATTCCTGGGGCCAAGATGCACCACCAGGACCACCATCGGTCTGCTCACATTAGAAATGGAAGAAGGAAAAATCTGTCTGCTTCACCCAATCTGTGTTTCTGGGGATATGTGTACCTACCTCAGGCAGGATTCCAATACCTTTATAACTTATTCCCCACCATCTGTGCTGAAGTAACTGGACATATATCTGCTGTGCTAAATTAAATTGTTTTAAAGTTAGAACTCAAACTGACACAACACTGAATCTTGGACCATGCCCAAGTATTGCCACTGCCAGGGTGTTAAAGGAACTCACTGGTGATAATCTCCAAGCAACTGGGTTGTGTTTTCCAAAAAATAATCAGATTAGGGTGAATTGGACATGGAGGCCATGTGGAAATCACTGATGACTGAGGCTGCTGTGGGTGACCAAAAACTTATGGGAAGACCAGGAAAATATTTACCTCTCTAAAAGTGAGCATCACCTGCCTTACAGTGAATTCCAAGTAGAAATATTAAAATGCTGACAGGTATCAGCTATCTGTCATGGAATGTCTAAAATCATGTTGTGGAGAAGAGTAGGTGTATAGAGTGAGCTCACACATAGTACACACAAGAACTTTTCTAGGGATAACAAGTTTATGGAATATATATATTTTTCCCCATATGGGTTCCCAGCTGGACTTCTTTGCTGCCTTGGAAGAGACCAACTTGCTAAAAACATCAATAATGTCAGAATCCGTGATCTTCATAATTGGATGTGGCCTGTGAAGGAACTGCTGAAGGCTGAGAACTCACCTGCTTCCGTGGGCCACCCCTGCCTGCCAGGGGAGCAGCAGGACCACAGGCATTTCTGTTTCCATTTGTTGGACATGTAGCTCATGGTCATGCTGCCAAGGTGGAGGAGAAGAGGCTTATAGAAGAGAAGGATGAGGATGAAGGAGTGCAAACCTGTGAAGTTCCACAGCTTCAGCTCCAAGATCAGTCCTCTGTCTGGCATTCCACACCCTTCATTTTGCTTTTCCTGATCTACTTTATTCCCATCTGTTGGCTCCTGTTCTTCCCATCCTTTGCTCCTCCCACTGAACAGAGGCCTTTGAGAGGCGAGGCCATTTCCAGGTGGAACTGCCCACCAGGAAAGTGTACAACACAGGCAAGATATCCCAAACCACGTGGCTGGTGGCTTCCTGGGAAACTGGAAAAGATACTTCTAAAGTTAAAAACATAGAAAAAAAATTAGTTCTTCAAACTTATGCAAATTTGCTGTAACTATAATTTTTTTAACACTCATTTTTCAGAAGAGCCACAGTGAAATGAATGCTGAACCTCTCTGAAGTCCTGTGGACATCAAGCACTTCTCTCCCATGGCTTCTTTCAGAACTTCTGATCATAAGCAACAGACGGACAAACTCTAACGTGTTTCATTCTTCATTAGCTTCCTTTTAGTTGGACTTTTTTGTGTGTTCGGGTTTTTTTTAAAGTAAAATATAGTCTTTCTTCTGGGATTTACAGCCTGAGTTTGTAACAATTAGGCAAAGTAAACCATGTGGAGATTTTTTATGATCTGCTTTAAACATAAAGTTTTGGAAAGTAGACAATGAAATTATTATTATTTTGCTGAACAGCTGTGCTAAAGCACAGGGGAAAGAGTGAAGAGACACTACTATTTGTTTATTTGGCTTTCAATTGCTATGACAAAGCAAATAACAGCTTTGGTCTTGGTCCACAATTGAGTTAATTGGTAACGTCTCAAATTGTATGTCCTAAAAAACTCCTAATTAGCACTAAGCACAGGATAAACTAGGTAGCATGTGTCCATTTGTGCTCCAAGACCAGCAAATACCTGACAGACAGTTAACTGAAGATCCAAAAGCATCTGATTTAATGTACACTTGCAGGAAGGGATGTGTGTATGTGTGTGCATGTTCTTTCCTGTCCTGTGTCCACACAGCACCCAGCACAATGGGGCTGGGCCCTCTAATGCATTCCCTGCACAACTGGGACCCAGTCTGAAAATTACAGAGTATTTTCCTGGAGACTTTTTCTGCGTCTGGCAGCCTCTGGGTCAGGGCCCGCTGGGAAATGTTTGTCATTGCCTCTCCTGTTTAATTTCAGAGAGCTCCCAAGGAGATTCTCTCTCTTTGCTCTTTCATTTACCATTCAAGCCCCTCACACTACAGGGAAATACTCAGAGCACCGGGGGAAGAAATGGTCAAGATATGAGGAGTGAAGGCACTGGGAAAGAAAGAACAGATGTGCAAATACCTGCTCTGTAAAAAGGAAGTTTCTGGGGACAGTGCTAGAAATCACACACCCAGAAATTCAGACATCCAAAGTGCACAGTGTGAAACATGGGCAGCAGAGGCATGGGGATGAGATGAGAGTTTACATCGGAATGAGCAAGTGCAGTCAGAGTCCTTCAGCACATGCCTGCAATGCAGGCCCAGGATCACGGGTCAATCTCTCTCCTGCCTGATGATCACCTAAAATGAGTTCATGCACCTCAGTCCATCTTTAGTTTACTAAAAGCCTGTGGCACCAGTCCATGGCAGGACAGCCGGCGATGCTGGGGAAAAACATCGCCACCACCAGAGGGGAAGATTGGTAACTCACGAGGGCAGCAGCTGTGTTTCACTCCTTGGTGGCATCTGGGACACTTACGGCTAATGGATAAAGGCAGGAGGCTGTAAGACGGACACTCAAAAACTCAGAAAGGACTGCTGGGTGCAGAAACAGAAGACAAGACAGTGGCAAAGCATTTTCCTGAAATGCAACATTAGTCCTCATGTGGAGATGGATGGGGGAGAAGTTTTGCAGCAGCTGCTCATGCTGCCTTCTTCCTCCTTTCTTTGTCTTCAACACTAACATGGACAGGAGGGTCTGGTATTTCCTCCTCTCTGCCTCCTGGGGCACCCAAAATTTTGGCAGCTCCAGTACAGCTCCACCGAGTTGGATGTGAGCAGCAGGGAGATGGTGACACGCAGTCTCTCACTAGTGACTAAGCCCAGCACAGGGATGGGAACACAGCAGTGCTGCACCCAGACTGACGGAGAGAGACAGGTCCTGCTCCACAAGGAGAAAGCTCTGTTAGACGCAAGCATCTCCCTGCAGCTCTCTAGCATGGCAGGTGAGCCACAGCTCGTGACACAAGGCCAGCAAGTGTTTAACAAAAGCCCTTCCTTTGGTACTCTCTGCTCTGCTGTTTGCATGGCTCTATGAGGCAGATTGCTATCTCTTATTAACTAAATAAACAAGCAGCAAAAGTTGAGCAAAACGGAAACACACACACAGCTTGTCTGCAAATAGAGACAAACGCCTCCGCCGCATGGCTGCACCCAGCTGTCTGGCTGTTACCTGCTTAAGCAGCTCTAATTTCGCATTAAGGTCAATGCAATCAGAGCCTCTCCTCCCGGCTGGAAAACCTGCCTAATGAAACACTCAGGTTTGTATTGAGTCCACTTCAATGCGCCAGCAGAGCGTTTGGAGGAGCTGAGGTGGGTGCCCTGGCCCTTCTTCCGCAAGGGTGAGCCCCCAGCCCTCAGCTGTGGGAGGGGGGCTGAGCAGGCACAGCAGGCAGGGGAGAGAGCAGGAGCTGCTCCGCAATCTCCTGCTGAAATGATGGGGCAGCTCCAGCCTTCAGCCAAGGTATTCTCCTGCCTGAATCACCCCACACTGGAGACAGAGTGCAGAGAGCAGAGCCCTGCCCAGGTCCATGCTCCTTTCTCCTGAATTTCCCAGACTGGCTCCACTTCCAGCAAATGGTAATTATCCAGCTTATGCATCCCTTCCTTCTATCATTCACACAGAACTCTTGCTTTCCCCTGAAAATATACACAGGCTGACTAAACTGTCTTTATACATAATCTGAGGGGTTTGACTTTTGAGCTTCATTTTTGACTCCTCAGTTTCTTTTACCTTCTCTTTTCCAAAGACTGGAGCTCCTGACCAAGTTTCGATGCAGTCCATGAGGGTGACAAACAGCTAGGCTATGACCACTTGTGTGCAGGAAGCTATTTGACCTGATCTACATTCTCCATGTTGCTCAAGACAAAGTTTAAAAAAAGAAAAACCCCTTTTTCGTTCATCCCTTCAAAGTAACTGTTCCAAGGATAATTTAAAATATTGAGACATTGATTCACTAAACATCGTTGGCCTGCTTATATGTGGGCAGGCAAAGTCACCCGTTATTGGTGATTTATTAGCTGTAGCTGCCTCTTTGATCTTCTCCAGCGTTGTGCACTCAATATCCTGCTCCCATGAGGCAGCAGGGACAGCAGCCCTTTCAAGACTTTCACGTTATTGTGACTTACGGTTCATGTCCGTGGAATCACCTCCACTTAAGACACTGCATCTTACTGGATTCAGGGGAATCTTCCAGAGCCCTACAATATATGCAAAACCAGAAGTTACTCTTGGATTGAGAAATTATGATACCAGCACCTCTAAATTGCTTTTAGCGGCTTTCTGTGCTGCCTCGGGCTCAGAAGTGCTTCGTTTGCTGACAAAAATCATAGACTCATACACATTGGAGATGGAAAAGCCCTGCTAGCTTCAGCTAGTCCATTTCTCCTACCAGGGAGGGAATATTCCCAGCAATCTGTTTTCCCCGCTACTTTGTCTTGTCTATTTTTAAACATCCCATGTAGCAAAAATACATTTAGATTGTCAGGATTTCAGAGCCAAGTTAGCTGTGGAAGCACCAGCTGTAGCCTAACCTGCTTTGTCTGGTGGCAGCAGCTAAATTGCTCTCTGCTGCCTTTGAAGTCAATGGTAAAAGTCTTATTGGCTTCTGTGGGAGCATTCTCAGGCCTTTGGTACGGATGATTGGAGCAAATAGCTATGGAGCACTGATAAGCCATTCCTACACTATCGCTTTCCAGGCCGTAACTGCATTTTAATAGGCAAGAAATTGTCTCAGCAGCAGTCAGGGTGCAATAACAGCAAAGCCATGCAGAGCACAAGACAGACTGGGTCTGCACAGAAGTGTCTCCTGCCATGACCACACAAAGTCATATCCACGAGCCCAAACAGGTTTCGTGGGACACGTGATCCGAGGGGAATAGCCAGAGGCAGCCTCTTTTGTGCCTCCTTGAACTCCAAAATACACCAGAGGTCAGTTCAGTTTCTAGATAGCTCCAATGTGTTTTCCTGTTTCATTTAACAACATGAATGAAGGGGGCTGGGCACATTCGGGTCACCTTTACCCATCTGTCATGCCTTGACTAGAATATAGCATAGGTGTGGTACTGCCCTACTGTTTTAGCCAAGGAACACAAGAAAAGGGCAGTTGTTGAATTGCAGAAGTTAAGAAGTTACCACGTAGAACTTGACTCACCTTCTCCAGGATAAAACTGCCAACAGCTACCCCGTGAGATGGAGCACTCAGCAGCGGCAGTGACACGGCCCCGGTGCAGCTCAGTCCTTTTGCTTTCTCTTTTAATTTCAGTAACAATGGCAGGTAGTGAGAGCCAGGGTTGGATTTAATTTAACAGTTGTTGTGCTCTGCTGGGACAACTTCCTCTGCCTCCACATTTCCTGTCTGGAAGTTCTCCCAAAAGGATGGATTAACCAATATATGACCTGTATGGGAAATGCACTTTATTGAAGCTATTTTTCTAGGGTGGAGCTGAACAGCTGTTTAACAGCACATAACTGTGCTATGTGAGAGATGGTAAAAACACACAAAACTGACTGTATTCAGGTACAACCAGGATGTAAGGAGAGAGAGATTATTAGCTCTTACTGTAATTGTTGCCTGTATGCAGAGTATAGTGTCCTTGTGTGACGAAGCATGGGGTACCACAGCAAAACAGCACAGGGGAAAGGACTTTTTTGTGCCATAAACACAGACTGATTAATACCACCACAGCAGGCCCCAGCATCCTGGCAAGGACAACCCACAAGCTACAGCTGTGTGGGCACAGATCCCTCTCCAAAAAACTGCATTTTTCACACGATGGAAGCAGCAAGTGACACGGCCTGTGGGGACAGCTGTGACGGAGATCAAGCACAGCTCAATCCTCTCTTTTCTCTAAGGCTACAGCAATCAATAGGGGCCATAAGAGTCACAGAAACAGTCCCACATTACCTTCATGGCACGGTCTATCCAAAGGCACCCCAGGTCAGACCCAGCTCTTCGGCTGTGCACAGGGAGCTGCTGGCTGCTGTGAGCTGGCACTGCCATCCACGGAGCACGGTCCCACTGGAGATGGCTCCTGTCCCAGGCCATGATGGACCATGTCTGGGTGACAGCATGAGGCTGCACAGCCCAGGCAGCCTCAACATGAGAGATGGAAGCGCCCAGAATCTCTTCCAGAAACTGCCGTAAAGTCCCTGCTTCCCGTTCGCATCCCTTCCTCCCTGCCACAGTGGGTTAGCAGTGCAGCTCAGTTATTGCAAATTTACATCAGGGCTGGAGACATGAGAAACTGAACAGAGGCTTTAAAAGCCACCTTTTTCTTTTTTTTTTTAAAGCCTGACATAAACTACCAGCCAGATTTACCATGGGTTTCCTGTGTGTGCACATGAGTTATATGCACAGTAAGTGTCCCGTCATCATGAATTCTGCCGATGTGCCTCTTTAACAGCACTGATCATAGGGAATTCATTTGGTCTCCATATAGCTGTCACCTGTATTACCAGAGCGATTTCATTCTAATTTAGCATTACTTAATGGTGAAGATAAAGTTAAGTGTTAGCCATGTGGGTCTTTTCTTGGCTTCTCTCTCTCTGACACAGCAAGAGTGTGACTGCAGGGTGTTTTATGACCAATAATTCAAAAGAGCAGGGAAAAGAAGGAGCAGCAAATATCAACTGCTTGTCAATCATCCACAGTCTTTCAGCTCAAATGGTTATACCTGGACCTCTGACCTTTTCTTCTGCCATCTCTGATCCCCATGTTTGTTTGGAGTTCTTTAGGTACTGCAACCACCAAAATATATTTTTTAAAGGTTCAGGCTCAGGAAACCTGCAGTGGTTACCCACAATGATAGGGAACTGTGGTGCAGAAAGCCATACCTAACGGCTGCAGTATAGCAGCCAAATTACAACCAGCCCTACAAGCTGGATGAACACACAGAAATGCTGTGGGGAAATTGAGAGGTTTTATAGCATCAGCTGTACAGCAACAAGTGATTTGTCTCCCCAGCCCCTATGCCCACCCTCTTTTCCCCCAGCTCAGAAAGGTAATCATTCTGTGTGTATCATGATCTTGTTTAAACTGGAGATGAAAAGCTACAAAAGTTCAATTAACTGTACAAAAGTACAGTTAATTGAACCCTGCATTGTGTTATTACAAATGCTGACGACCTCACTTGTAGTCCATTATCAGAGGGTTCTGCTGAATGCTTTAATTAAAGACAATAAGGCTAATAAAAAGGCATCATTTTCTTGTCTTCAGCACTGCTGGAGAGTTGGGGCTGATGAGATTACTTCCTGCTAATGCTCTTCTGTTGTTGTTGTTTTTAAATCTTTTTCTCCCCATGGTTTGCAAATACTGTCTGAGCCTGAGTTGTACTAGAATCATTAAGAACAAGAAAAAATCGGTTTTGCCTCTAAAATGCTCACTAATATTTGACAAGCAGAGCTCTCCTTCCTGACAATTTCCAGTGCCTTACCCAAAGCATCGCTGCCTTTTGCTGTCTGATCCAGTCCCAGAGAAGGAAAAATCTTCCCCACTCAGGCACAGGTGCACATATGGACCGAGGGAAGGATGCGCTCTGCCCTCAGCACCCGTTTGCAGGGAGGACAGAGTGATGACAGTGCCACTTGCCGGAGGGCAGGATCTAGCCCAAAGTGAGTAATGCAGCACCTCTCTGTAATTATCATGCTTGCTAACAGCCCATATGTGCCATCTCTACTTCCATACTGGTGATAGCATGAACGATACCCAGCCAGCAGTGTTTCCTAAGCCAGTTAAGGCAGCCTGGCTGGGCTGCTTTTTCTCCCCAGGTCTGGTCCAACAAAGCAGAAGAAAAGGAGGACAGTGCAGGAAGGCAGCAGTGAGGATCACCACAAGGAAGGGAGAGTTTGCAGCTGGGGTGGGGGAAGCCAAAATGCAGCCGGGAAGGGCTGTACAAAAGCGAGATGGAAAGGTTTGCAGTGTGTTCTGTTCATCTGGCCACAGGGGAATGTGCTGAGGGATAAACGAGGCAGGATGCACTCTGCTTCTGGATTCACAGGGAGGACACACCATTCGCTGTCTGCCTCCCTCAGCCTTCAAGGACATCTGCAAGGGCTTGACCTTGTCCACCCCCTGCATTCCTTGGTCTTCGGCAAATAGCACGAACACAACAGTGTAGGGGGTACAAAAACAGCCATGGCAAATGCCCCTGGTGTCCCTTGAATGGATGTGTTTATTGAACAGGGACAAGCACCCACCAGCACACAGTCCAAGCCCAGCAACTCCTCACCACTGGCCACAAAACAGTTAAAATTTTGCTAACAATCCAGGCCATATTTGAACAAGAGACCTAATGGCAATTGGCATTGTAGCCCTGCTGTGAATAAGCCAAACCATCCAGTCCTACTGTGATTAAAAACTCCTTCTTGGATTAAGGAACAAGCAGCCAGATGCTAAGTAACTGAACTTTGCCCCTGCAAGGAGGAGAGCAAAGAACTAACCACTGAGCCAGCCCAGTTTGCCAAGACTTTTATAGGGAAGGAACTTTTACAATTAAATACAGCAAAAGGTTTCTTCCACTGTGAGCCTCTGAACACAGGTTGAAAGAAGCAAAGTCGAACGTGGAAACCAAGTTAAGGGAAAAAAAAAAAAAAAAAAAAAAGAAAAAGTCTTGATCTGAAGGTTGCAGGCTCAAAGTAGCTGGAAACCCCATCAAGTGAATGAATGGGAACAGCAAGAGGCGGGCAAAGACCACAACTCCTCCCTGGGTAAAGGATGAAGCTGTAATGTGGAGCAGGCTGACCTAGTTACATATTTCTTCTTCGCTCTCCATTTCTCTCGCTACAGTTGCCAGGCTGGCACATTGCAAAGCAAATTGTACACAAAGTTTCTACCACCTAGGCCTTGAGAAGAAGGAACCAGGAGCTCTGTAGATGAGGGCATCTCAAGAAGCACCATCTCAGGTCTCCTTGGAGGAAAGGCACTTGACTGTGCCGCATCACCCCATCCAAGGGGACTCTCTCCATCATGTCCTTCCCATTCTTCCTTTTTTCGTGTGTCGAAAGCTGCCTGTCCCTTTGGCACAGTAGGGCAATGACCCACAACCTGGTGACATTTACAGCTTCATCCTCCTGAGCACAGGAGGCTCATGCTCATTAAACAAACTCTTTCCATCCTTCTGGTCTGCAGTCCAGGCAAGGGATTCCTCCCTTGGGTAAGGAAGATCCTGCAGCCCCTCCTGCACAAAACAGATCTGCCCTGGACTACTAAAACTCCAGCAAGTGTAGGGGTGACAAGGTGCTGCAGACTGATAAGCCTGACAGCCTTAAACCATAGCCCACCAAGCTGAGACGGGGTGCAGGGAGAGCTCTGCTCTTGCCGTGCAATTAGATAAAGGAGCAGCTTCCAGGAGAGGCAAGAGAAACTACCAAGGGAAGCATTTCCAAAAGATGAACAAACCCTTTCGGGAAGATAGTATTTTGGAAGAATCGATGCTAAATGTAGGAGCTTTAATGGCTTGCAGGGAATCTCCAGTCTATAACCTCTAACTGGAAATGAGGGGAAAAGAACACTGAAATCTTCTGAATTTTTCACCATTCAAAACTACTGATGGTGCTTTTTTTGGCTCAGGGGTATTTTTGATACGTGCATTTCTCATTTTCAATGAAAAAATGCCTTGACAGGGAGAACTGGAGGCGATCCTGAGGAGATGTATGCCCTCAGACACACCTACCCCCTCCAGCTGAAACAAGGCATCTCCAGAAAAGGAGTGGTGCCGACACTGAGGCAGATGCTAAGCAAATATGAAGCCAGACAGAGCTCATTTGGTAAAACAGTTGCTGTGACCCCACTTTTCAGCATCACTCGTTCCCTTAAAGCCTTGCTCCTGCCTCATCATTGCTTTCAGAATAGGGTAAAAGAAGGGGTTTGCCTCTCTGAACTAACTGAGGTGATCCAAGGTCCTGCAGACAGCCTGGTAGTGCAATTTTTCCAGTACACCAAGTAAACATTGCTGCTATGGACATATTTTTCCATACCTCAGCAGTTCTGAGGATTCCACACGATAAGGTTTACCGAAAGCAAAGCCCCTCCCACCCCCTCCCCCTTCCCTTGCACATCTCAGATGTGTTTCAAAACCCAAAATACATCCACAGGTACAGTGTCACACCCAACCTACAGTGCCACACCTAACCTAGTGTCACACCTAACCCACAGCAAGGCCAGAGCTCAGGCTTTGGCAGCCCTGGCTGCTGGAACACACGAGGGGCAGTGCCCTGGAGGAGGGAGAAGGGGATGCCCGAGGTCAGCTCCCGAGGGTAGATGGGAGACCTGCAGCCATGCAGCTGGGACTGGCACAGTGAGCTGTCACTCTCATCAAGCAGGAGGGTAATTAGGGAGCACTTCTTCCAAGAGAGCTGCCTGTGCTATTTGAAAGCTGCCCTGAGTTTGGCCAAACAGGGAATGCCGTGTCCCAGCAGCGCAGGAGCAAACCTACCCCTACCCTCACCACTGCCCCAAATGAAAGCTTTGGAGCCAGCAATCATTTCAGAGAGGTCAGTGGTTGGTCACCATTTGCAGCCTTCTCAATCTGCAGTTTGCTCTACGAGTATCTTGATCAGAGAGAAAAGGGTAGGTCATTGTAGATGTGTTCTCAGGAAGAGATAAACCCATTCCATGTATTAGTAAGCTCCACAATCATCACTGCTGGAAGCTGGGTGTTTATGAGAACTGGCTCCTTTGTTGCTGCACAAACACAATGTGGGGTGAATAACAACTTCAGTAGGGGAAACCAAAAGATTTGGACCAAAGAAAACACTATGATACATAAACTGAGTATAATTTGCCTCAAATCTCAGCTTTGGGGGAAGTAAAACAAAACAACGTTCAATGTGGGACAACTACAAGTGACTCATTCTATCCTGACCGGAATTTTGTTTAAACTGAGTTATTATTTGACATTTCTATTTTTTCTAAAAGGAGGCCCTCTCTCATTTTAAGTGAAAAAGACTATGTCAAATTGTAAGTTTAACATGTAAAGATTTTGTCTCAGAACATTTCACCTGGTACAGAAAAGACTTGTCCCATCCTGACACCTGCAAATCAGCCCTTCCAGCCTTTGTTAACGCCCTCCCTCCATGCCTTACCAGAGACATCCACTGATTCCAATTCATGAGCAGTTTCCATCCTCCTGTAACTCCATTAATTGGCAAATTTACTGTGCATTACACATATTCTACCCATGTCTGCAAGAACCAGATTTTCTGTTCTCCCCACTCCCTTCTCTGCCCCTTCTGCTCTCCAGTCCCCACAGTTGTCTTTCTGCTCAGAAGTCACACACACACACAAATATGCCTCTGTTTCATCTGCAACATCTGTGCAGCTTGACCAGTTTCCTCAGCATTTTTAATATGTACAAACTCAACAAATAATGCAAATGAGCCACCACTTAATTATTTCCTCAACTTGTCACACAAGGAGCAATTTGGAGTGAGGGCCGGAGGTGGTGAGAGGCAGCACTGCTGTTCCCCCTGCGTCCCACCGACCCACCCTCCAGCTCCCCAGCAAAAACTCACTCCACAAAATTTAGTTACTCTGCAAATATGTCCCATATGCTGTGTGGCAAGCAGGGAAGGCTTTAATTACATCTGCTCTAGACATGCTGGGGGGCTCTGAATCCCCATCTCCCAGGGACCCAACACCACACCCATGGGATGCAGGAGCTGCCAGAACCAAAATGGTGACTCAGTGTCAGGCCCTGGGTACCAAAACACTCTATTTTTTCCTCCTTCTGCCCCTACACACGCACATCCACAGATAATGGTAGGGCTGCAGCAAGAGAGGGCTCTACTCTCTGGAGGAAAGCAATTCGTCCCTCTTAAAAAATGCCGACCATCACTGTTAATGAACTGATTAACAATCACTAATGATTAGAAAGCCCTTCCACACCATTGCTCATTTGTATGGCACTTGAGAGACATCATCTCTCATTTGGAGAGTGGAGGACAAAACCTATCCCCAGCTGGCCTTCCTCTTGCCTCCATCCTCCCAACACTTCAGCACCCCATGGAGCTGGATTTTCCCCTCCTTCTCCCACCCCATTTTACTTTTCATTTTCACAGCTGCCTCTGCAATTGCTACTTTCATAGCCAGCGGGTGTTGCTGAGGTGGCAGGTAGTCAAAACCACTTTGGGGCACAATACATCAGGTGGTAGACAAGGGGCAGGCAGGAATTTATTTGACGTGACATTGTTATGCAAAGATACTCACCATTCCCGAGGCTCTTCATGCAACTGGATGGCATTTTCTGGAGACAGAAATCCTGCTTTAGGGGAAGAAGGGCTGGAGGCAGGGGAAATCCTTTCATTCAGGATCGTGTTTAAGTGTGAGAGCAGAATATCTATTGTTGCCCCTATGCTTTTAATGTGGTTTGTGGCTTGTGTGATCCTGCCTGTAATCTGTTCCACATCTTATACTGCCTTGAATTTGATCGAGCCACATCTGAATTGTGATAGACTGCTCTGCTGACTGCCTTGTGGTGAGCCATCTTCCACCAGCTACAGCCAGAGTTTTGAACAAGGGCCAGTCATTATTGTTTGCAAACTCTTCAGGCAGAGGGGCAATTTCCAAGAATATTGTGGGTAGGAGAAATTCCACAGAAGATGCCTTTGAAGTGAATTTTCCAAGTGTGGGGTATGAGTGTACATGTACACACAGTTTGTTTGGTAAACTCCCTGTGCTTCCTCCATCAAAGGCCCAGCTGCAGGGTCACGATTTGAAGCAGGAATAGCACTGCTTTCCCAGGGATCAAGGATTGTGCCGGGGTCACCCACGGGCCGTGGATTTCCAAGTCCCATTGCACCCATCTGCAGCATCCATCAGCTTTCCTGCTGCATCAAGGCACCCCTGACCCAGCCATACTCCTGTCACGTTTGGCAGCCGCGGAGAGGTGCAGGCAATGATGTGCAGAGCAGTGGGAGAAGAATGGGGTAGGAGGTCTTTCCTGAGCTGCATCCTGTGCCATCTTGCACAAACTGCTCTGCTTGAAGAGCAGCGCACAGTCCATGTTTTCCAAGTGGTTCTGTTCCTGTGGAGACATGGCAAGCTTCATAGGAGCTTGCTCTTCCCCCTGCACTAAGCGGAGTCTTGTCCCATGGGCAAGCTCTGGAGTTGTGAGAGGAAGGCTTATGGCTTGTGGCATCAGCTCCCATCCTCCCTGTCCCTCTCCCCTCTGGAGCTGCTCCACGGAGCATGAAATGAGCACGTGCTCGAGATCCACATCACCAATTTCTCCTCTGAGAGGGAGATAATCCACAAAGCCTTCGGGGCAAGGGTGGCACAATGCATTCTCTTTCAGATGTTCATCCCAACACCTTTCTTTCTCCACCTGAGGTCCCAGTGAGGTCTCATACATGGAATATTCCTTCAGGTGAAGGCCAGTCTGCTCCCTCCCTTTCCCAAGGGTACCTATGTTGCATTAGGGTTATCCAGGTTCCATGCCAAGGAATGGACGTGTGGCTGGTCCAGCTCCACTCTAAGGTTTATATAGAAACCAGTTCCCTTTTCATTATTTCTTTTTAGCCTGGAGCCTAAAATTACCACTACTCAAGCTGAGGGAAGGGAAGTGGAGGAAAAGATAACGGAATAAAGGGAACAGAGAGTGAAGCCAGCACTTGGGACATCACAGCTAGAAAAGGTCAGGCTGCACTTTTAAGTGGCTCATCCCCTCCTTTAGGTTCATGGTAATGGGAGATCCTGCCCTTCTCTGTTTTATGCATTTCAGTAGTGTCACTGTCCTTAGGGTGAATCAAATTGATTTAGTCCAGTCTCCCAGTTCAATTTCTGGGGCTGCTCGGCCAGGACTCCCTAATCTGTGAACAGAATTTCATTGTGGCTGGGCACTCCTGATCCTTCAATTTATGGCTTGGCATTAAATTGGGCTCCAGTGATGCAGGTCCACTTAGATTATGTGTCTAAAAGATCAGGCAACTGAAGCTCAAACTGTGGGAAGATAGAGGAATTTTTGTGGAAGTGAGTCTCCCTTCCTGAGCAAAAATAATCCTGTGACACCCTGTTTGTGTGATTCAAAGGGCTGTGGCTTTGAGGTCAGGATGAAATCTCATTCAGGAGGAAAAAGAAATAAATTATCATGGAAAGCTGGCTTGCAATTAAAAGGAGCATTTCTTTGTAAAGTGCCTGTTCCTCACTTGCAACAATGGAATGAACAGAGCAGCTGGAGTTGTTTCAGCCCCCAAGTCTGTTTTTCCATTTTGGAGGGAAGGAACTTGTGCAAAAATATCTCACAGGTTTGCTGGAGTTTTTTACCCATTCCTGGGGGAGAGGCACACAATACAAAAGCACCTAATTATAGAAGCAATGCTTGGAAATAGAAATTTCAAATCCAACATTATGTCACAGCCTTAAACCAGAGCTTATCACTTCCAGGCATAAAGAGATGTTGCAGTCATCACGTCGACACAGCGGACTTACCCTGGATGGTGCTGGGATCTGGGTGGGCAGGTCTGAGCTGTGATGAAGGAATTTGTCTCCTTCCTGTCTGAGAGCAGAGCATGTCTCCCAAGCACATATTTTCAGAGGAACCAGGACTGCACAAGCTCAGAGTTTGGCAGGAACCAACCTGACAGTCCTTCAGTAGTGCATTTTATCTGTGACCTCAAAGCACTGAGCAAGACATGCCAGCCAAACAGGGCTGGTGAACTTTTCAATCCTAAATATCTGAGATGATTGGGGGGCTGCACAGCAGCTTGTCAGGGGAATATCATCTGCTGCTGCGAGATGTGTGCCCTGAGGTACAGCACGAAAGCATGTGGAGATGCTCAGGAGTGTAGAGCCAGCCTAGGAATGCCTAGGAATGTGCAATCTGATCCCTGCTGCCATTTGGGCACGGCTCCTAGGCTGAGCCAGCTTCCAGAAGGTGACCAGGGACTTCCTGGGGACAATCCAAGACAAATCCCGGAAGAAACTTCACAAAGGATCCGTCTGGACAATGGTCCCCCTTCCTACAGCAGCCCAGCAGAGCTGCCAGCCCACATCAGCCTCCCTCGCCCTGGAGCTGACCCACAGCACAGCTGTGCCCAGGCAACATCCCCTCCTCATGGGCAACTTCCTAGGCCCTGTATTGTTTCAGGGAAACACATATTTGGCAGCTCATGTTTTCTGAAACACCAGCCAGCAAGGATGGAAATTGCATTTTTTCCCAAAGAGTCTTTCTCCACTATGTCACAAGGTAAATATCCAGGGTGTGTTTCCTCACCCTTAATACGCACAAAGAGAGGGTAGGAGAGTTTGGCAACAGACCTCAAGGATCCAGGATATGGGGATAGCAGAGGCAAACCAGCCTCAGGGTCACTGCAAAGAGCCCAGGGCTCCCCTAGCACCAGGGTCAGCTCAGGCAGTGATGCCTTAAGATTTTAACTACTATATTTTTCCTGTATCTGTAATTTTAGTGTGTGGCTCTGGACTCCATATAGAGCACTAAAACTTCTGTTCCCAGCATTTTTTAGACAAAAACAATGCCTCTAAAACTCAAGATCCAAGGACTGCTTTCTGCCTCAGAGCCCCAAGATATGTAAACAACAGTGAATTGGGGGAGCAAACTTGGAGTAATTGACATCATCACCTGAAGATGTAACTGGAGGATTAAGGCTCAATATGTTAATAGACAGAACTCATAAAATATTAAAAATTATGACTAGCCGTCCATTTTGGGTGTAGCCTCTGTCTGCCCTAAATGCACCTTGAAGGCCTCCAATAAATTTATCTGTTTTTTATCCTCCCAACTTTGTCCAGCCACTGTTTTAGGTAAGCCTGTTCAGGCATCAGCAGAGCCACACAAACACAAGCAAACACACATCCCCAGCCCTGGACCTCGCTGCTCTGCCTGCAAAATCAAGAGAGGGCTCTGGGAAGGAGTGTTCTGTGGGGCACAAAGTCCCTCCTAGCCTGGGAGATGAGCACCCCAGGGCCAGCAGCCCCCTGGGCAGGGCAGCGAGGGGCAGGCTGTGTCTCCTGCTCCCTTCTCATGCCCTATTGCCTGGACACCACTGTGCTGCCTTCTGGACACAATCAATAAGCAGAGACAGGCACTACTGTTAAATTATCCCACCGGCCTCCTGGTGATCTAATAGACTCTCCAGTAAGGTCTTATTAAATTCCAAGCCAAACTGCATCCAGTTACAGTAATTACTGAATATTTAAGAAACAGCAATTGGCTATTTAGAGCACACTAACAAATATCTCATGGAAAATTTCATGCTCTTTAATTACTGTGCAATACCTATCTTTCTGGTGACACCCTTCAGCCTGGATTTATGTGTTAATTTGCATCTGCTCTTCTATGTTTCAGCATTTTAGAAAAGAAATTAAAGATTTAAAAAAAAAAATTGAGAGCATTTATCCTGCTGAGGGTTGGGACCTGCAGGTAGAGAAAAGTCTAATGAAAGCAGGTGCTATGCCAGCCTTCCCTATCCCTGTGTGGAAAGTCCAAATGCTACAGTCCATCACTGCAGCTTTCCACACCAGCTCCAAACCCAGCCCTGTCCCTCTGCACGCTCAGCCCTGACCTCCACAACCCCAATCGCTCCCACCCTAGGGCTCAAACGCTCCAAAAAAAAAGCTAAGTCAAGCAAATCATGCCTTCGCTGACCGATGTGCATCCTCAGGAAGTAGGGCAGCACCTGCCTGGAGCTCATTTCCCTGCACGCAGCGAGAGCCGCGGCCAAATCCGACTGCGGGTCCTCTGCGCTCTCCGAGAGCCGTAACCCCAGCTGTGCTCTCCAGCTCGCTCCCTGCCTTATTAGCACTGAACAGCATCCTTATTTAACACACTTCAATTTGGAGTGGAATGGATATTTCTTACTTCAGAAAGTCTCACCTGCCTCTCAAATGGCTCTTGGCACGCTGCCCGCTCTCACTCGCGCTCTGCCTTTAACAAGGCAAGCCTCATGCCGCTCGAATGGAAAAGAGCTGGCAGGGCTTGATTGAAAGTTTGGAGTCCTTCCCCCTCCCCATCCACTTAGATGCCACAAGAGCCCCCAAATCTGTGTAGCCTTCTTATTGCCAGGAAAGCAAAGCTTCTGCCAACACATCTCCCAGGTTCCTCATCACAGAAAGTGAAGCTAAAACATCTAACACAGGCACCAACAAAGATTGGCACAAAAAAGAAGGAGGGGGAAGATGAGCACTGTTTGCAGAGCTTGCCTGGCCTCCTGCTACCCCTGCCCCCATCTTTTCTTTCTTCACTGTTGTATCCTCAGAACATCCAAGCCCAAAGCAGAAATATCTAACAAGTAATTTTTTTTTCCTTCCCACCCCCAACCACACTGCTTCTGCAGGTAGCTTGAAATGCAGAGATCCAAGAGAAAGGAGCATACCTCACCGCTCCCACTTTCCTAACAAGACCTCATTATGGTGCAGGGAAAACTTGACCTCATCGGAAGTGTCAGGCCGAGGCACCGTGTTTATTTCTCACACAGTCCCCTTCACCTGGAACTTGGTGGGTGCCGCAGGGAGGTTATTCTTTCTTCCTTTGATTGCCACGGGGAGTAAGCTTTTCTTTTTTTAACAAAGCTATTTTAAAATAGATGTTTAACTCTGTGCTATTTAAAATGATGCATAGAAAAAAAAAGCCCTCAGCAGAGCTGCAGTTCAGCACAAAGACTGGGCGAACAGAAGCCCTTGTGCTCCTACCTGTGTGCAGAGGGATCTTGGTGAAAGGAATCCACAGATGGCTGTCTTGAAGAAAATAGCCCTGTTTGGGCCAGATGATGGTCATTCAGCTGGGAACAATTGCAAACCTGCTAGAGGCTTCCCCAGCTTGCTTTTGCAGGTCAGTAAATACCCATGCTGATCTCCAGACACTGTGAACTACATCCCTGCAAAGTGAGGAGCAGGATGGAGGAAGGCTCCAGGCTGCTGAGTGCTGTGGACACCACATTTCTGGCCACCCTGCATGCCGGTGATCATGCTGCAAGTTGAGTGAAAGACCATCCACAGCCACAGGAGGGAAGAATTAGACACAATGCATGCCAACCTGGGAACAGACTTCCATCTCCATCCCCAACAGAAGCGAGGTAGGAGCCTCTAGATACCAACAGTTCCAGGGACACAGCTTGGATTTGCACTGTGGTCTGGACGCAAAAGAATTTTCTCGATGTGCATTTATTATCTTGGTACACTGCAGATTATAAACCTCTGAAGTTACAAAACCATAGAGTCAGTGTTTATCTCTGGTGTTTGATTATTACAAAGTTGTTCATGCTCAGCAAATATGTTTTCTGATAATCAGCTGGCATTTACTTTATAGACATCTGTGTTATTAAACACACAGAGAGAGGGGATTTAGGGATTGTGATAGCAAATGGCCCTTGTTCAGTCTATAAAACATCACGTGCATTTTTCCAGCTGCTCCATCACGGTGTGTTAGTGTGGGTCACACCTTCATCGAGCCCAGAGAGGTCCTGTATCTCCCAAAACTCCCTCCCCTCAAGCAGACGAGGCCACGTCTTCTGCATGGTAAAGGCATCCCATACCTCCAGCTGCATCAATGCTGCTGTCTGGCGCTGAATTACTTAGTTTCCCCTCACTGTGAATGGAAATGATCTGCAGTTTAAATGGGATGAAGAGAAGTTTGAATCAAAGGCACCTTAACTCAGTCAAACACACATTGGAGACTTCCTTGCCTGTGACTGTCAGGGGTAATAACCGCAGCTCTGATCAAACAAAAGGCCCTTCACACCCACTTAGTCCCTGGAATCCGCAGGTTCACATCTCCTCTTCCAGCTGTCTGGAAGAAAGCATTTAAAGAAGTTGAATCAGAGGGAGATGAGGACGCTGGGCTGTGCAACACGAACAACTTTCCTGTAGATTGGAGGCTGATTTAATGCTGGGCTTTCCCAACACCCAAACACTCTCTCATGCAGGCTGGCAACACTCTCCATTTCCTCCCGACCTGGCAGGAGAGGAGGGGCAGTGCTAGCAGCACTCAGGTTGGCTAATTCATACCGAAGTGCAGAGCTATTACAGATGTCAGTGGCACATCAGCTGCCAGCTTTCTCATTTCCCAAACCTCTTTGCTCAAAACCCACCATCTCTGAACACTCCTCCCCTACACACCTGAACCCACCAGGAGTTCTGCGCTCTACCCAGCACCAAGTTCCTCCCACCTTTCTCCCCATCCAGGACTTCTTTCCTCATCTCCTCTCTGCAGCCAACTCCAGGACCACTGCAGACATCAGACCTCCTCAGATGGCAGTGTCCCTCTCCAGATCACAAGGAGATGGGGAGCACTGGTCAAATGTCCTCACAGTACGACAGGGAGGATGGCACAGGGCTGGAAATCAGGGATTTCCTAATAGTCATTGCAGAGATCTGGCTAGGAAAAGCCTCTTGTGGCAAAAGAAATGTGGTGCTCAGTGGAGACCCTGAGGTTAAACTGAAATCTGTCAGCGTTTGGAGAATGAGGGATTCTGCTGTCTGCCCTGCCCCTGCCTCACTGTCCCCCAACCCTGTTCTCCCCACAGGAAAATCCTTCCCTCCTGTGCTCCCTGTGAGCTGCCCCCAGTTTGGGATGCCATCAGAGGGAGGCAGAGGGATGCTCTGGCAGCACAAACCAGGCTCTGCCAGCACCAGCACTGCACCACAGCTCAGGTTTCCCCCGCTGCCCCTGCCACTCCCCACCCCCCAAGTTGCTAGCATTAAAAGGATTAGGGAACAAAAAGATGAGAGAGAAGGGATTACAGGGAATTATCAGCCTTGATCCTCTCCTAATTAATTACTGGTCAGACATATGAAAGGCTGGCTGCAGCATACCCCACAACACTGAAGAAGAAATGACACGTGCAACTGGAAAGGCTTCAGTAAATGCCAATTCTTATTTGCTGATGCAACTTTCTTCCCAGAAAAGGCTCCTTTAGAGAGAGGTACCCAGACATGGCTGCTGCTATCGTCTGTACAGTTTGCGTTCCTCTTCACACTCATCTTTTTTCTCTTTCTGATGCTTGCACTCTCTTGGGTGATTTGTAGCCGAGCCTGCTCTGCCCCAAGCCCTGGGACTGACTCCACAGGGCATCCTCCTCCCTCAGCAGGCTGGGAAAGCTGATGCTTACCTGGCTGACTGAGGATGCTGAGTTTTCTTGCACAAGGCTGGGCTGACTAATCAAAAGGTATTTTTCTTAAAATTCTTATGGATTGAGGCAATCATCACAACAATCAGAGCAATCCTGCAATGAGGGGAAAGAGGAGGCATGTCATTTCAGCTCTGCTCTCTAAAGGAAGAGATAACAGATCTATTTTTCTGTGTTTCCTGGCCTGAAAGGAAAGGCTGCTCTCATCCCTCCCAAACCACTGTTTACTGGGAACTGGCCAACTTCTATGTTATCTTTTAATTCTCAGAGTTATGCCCCAGTAAATAAGAACTAAACTAATGGCTAGTCTCTGCATATAGTGCTTTGCATGTTTTCCATTATCCAGCCCCTGTAGCAAGAAAGAGACACCCTATAATGATAGATTAGTTTCACCAGTCACAGTCATTTTTCCTGAGAACAGAGCTCCATCCAGTCCTGCTGCTTTGCTGCCACCTCCTTCCCCCACAGATCAGCTCTTTGGCAGGGTCATGGTGCCGCCTGAGCAGAGTTAACCCCAAAGGATTCGTGATTCCTGGCTAGGCTCTCATGCTTCCTTACTGAACTCCGTACCTTGAATAAGGATGCCAATGATTTTGGGACACTCAGCATTTCTCGAACAATCTCCATGCCCTGCCATTCCACAAGTGCACCTTAAATCTCACTGAAGTGTTCTGATGGAGCAGTCCCAACCCAAGTCAGATGTTTCTGATTACCTGTAAGTGAAGTGGTTGTTTCCAGCCCTTGGTCCCAGCTACACCATCAGCATCTGTCAGCATCCTGGTCTTCCTTCCTCACCCAGCTGAGCATTGCCAACCTTTTGGGTGATTCAGAGGTGGCTTGGGAAGTGCAGGCTCTCTGTTTGCAAACACCACACAGCTCAGCAACCCTGGACTGACCACTGCTCTGCCTTTAGGTTCAAAGAGGGTGTGTGGTCACAGGGTTCAAAGTGGAAGGTACTTGCAGGATGGGGCTGAAGATATCTCTTTTTGCATCACACCTTTCCCGTGCAGTTTCCCTAAGTGGAGGATCATTCCCAAAAAAGCCACAGCCAGAACACTACATCAAGTTCCTTTCATGACCCACAAAGTCTTTCAGTGGAGAACTCAGACAAGACTTTTGTGCCAGCTCCAAGAGCCCGCAGGTCTGTCCCCATATCCTGATTTTTTTCCTCTCTCTTTCAACCTGAACAACTCTGCAGAGCCATCAAATCAATAAAACAAAGAAAGGCAAGACAAGCTGCCACTGAACACCACCTGCTTAAAAAAGATCAGCTAGAATTACTTGCTGCTACCCACAAATTTCTACCTGCTCAATCCCCTGGTTGCTGTGCCGTAGATGCCAAGGATGGAGCAGGACACAGAGGTGGAGGGAGCAGCCGGCATCCTCTTCCTCACAGTTGGCTCTGCTGCAGCTGCAGCATGCACCATATGTTCACATAAGTCATGAAGCAGGGATGGCCAGAGCCCTTCCCTTGCTCCTGGAGTTGAGAAACCCCAGTGGGGGAGCCCAGAGAGCATCCTTCTGCACCCAGCTGAGAGTTTATCAAAGGGCATCCCTCCAGCTGCTGGGACAGGCAGGCGGCTCCCGCACGTGAGCTCTGCTTTGCCCAGGGGACAGAGGCTCTTCTCTGCTCTGCACAGAAAAGGTTAAGGGAAAGCAAAATTTCTGAGAAATACCAGCATGCTGGTTCTGACAAATGCACAAATTGGAGCCGATATGGAATGCAGATGTATGTAAACACTCATGAAATTATCCAAACCCTCCTGCATAATGTCTCCTCGCAGCCGCAAAGGCTCTGAGCACTCTGAGAGGCCGAGCCAGTTTAGATCCATGCAAATCAGGGAAAAGATGCTGTAAAGGTACCAGGCAAGAGGGAGAAGAGGATGAGGGAAGAAAACACCTCATCATTATGTTAAAGATGGTCCTGCCTAGCAGCTGGACACCCTGGCTTTGGGATTGGAGTCAGTGGGAGTTGTAAGAGCTGCTTCCCTGCTCTGCCTGCAAACACCCCTAACCCTCAATCTCTAACCACTTTACAGGGCCTGGGATGGTAAATGCCAGGTTACAGATATTGAGCCAATTGTCCCAAGATCACACCATGAATCCTGGAAACAGAAGCCAGGAGTCCTGACGCCCACATCCTTGTCCTGACTGCTTCATCTGTGCCCTCCATAGCTGTTGCCATGGAGATTATTTCAATGCCACCCATTCCTTACCAGGACATCACTGAAATGGTCCAGCAAAAGCAGTACATAAGCCCTCAAGAAAAAAACATCCTTCCTGCTTCCATGGTGAGCTGCAGCAGGGCTGGGGCAGAGGTGAACAGCTTTCAAGGCTTTCTCCACATAAGATCCCCTTTTTAATATCAAACTCACATATTTTCTATTTACCTACTGCCAGCTGCACCTGCCCTGATCCCAGCCGTAAGCCCCAGCAGAAGTTAATCTCCCCATCCCCACGTCGCACCTGCAAAGCCTCAACTCCACTTTTCATAATGGTCTGTATGAACAGATCTCTTTCATTAATCCCCCACCTTGCCCTGGCCCCCAGAGAGCTTCCCAGCACCAGCCATCTCCCCTGCTCCAGCACTTCAAGCTGGATTTTGAGATGAGAGAAGCCTCTTGAGCACAGGATTTCCTGATTAAAATAGAGAGGGTGAGGGACACATAAAAAATGAAGAGCAGAGCAGACATCCCATATTCTTCCAGGGAACTCAAAAAATTTCAGCTCTTGGGAATAAAGGAATAGAAGTGAAGTGCGTAAGTCCTGAACTGCCAAAGATATCTCACTCCCCTAACCCTCAGTGGGAGCATTGGGAATCACCAGCCATCCTACTGAGGATCCAAAAACCCTTTTCCAAGAACAACTAAATCTGTAGGCTTCAGGGAAAGGTAAACAAGCACCCACACACATAAATAAAGCATGGTAATAAATGTCTTAATAATTAGCAGTGATACAGATGCAGCTGAGCAAACAGCCCTGGATCCAAAAAAACAAACAAGCCTTCTGCTTTCTGTCCTAGCTCCAGTGATAATTGCTTGCACGCCTTCATCGCAGGGGATCCCAAAGCTCTCAGTAAATAGAGACAGGGATGTGTATGGAATGGAAGCTGAGAGACAGTGCAGATCTACTGCCTGGGCTCCCAAAAGCCACCTTTGTGTCCAGCACAGTCACTGCCCACTGGTGTCACCACGTGGGTGCATGGCCACACAGAGCATCTCCAGCAAATCCTTCTGCTCTCCAGGAACTCCACTTTCAGATTGCTGAGGGAAAAGAAAGAAGGGACTGAGGGAAACTGGGCGTGTTTCCCTGCTTTGCAGAGCAGCCCCAGCCCCCAGCATCCGTGTTCCTCCGGTTGCTCCAAAGCTGCCCTTGGGCTCAGTGGGACAGCACTGAACAGCTCTTGGCATCTGTGCTGGCCAGGGCCCCATCTGGGACAAGAGAAACACTCGGTCAGGAGCAAATCTACAAGGCTTTACTCTCAGTTATTTTTCGCTCAATTATACCAGAGGGAAATGATATTACGAGAGGGATCAATAAGGAAAACAGAGCTGGAGGAAGGAGGAGAGCCGTACAGAAACACACGTGCTCACACAAACCCCTCTCTTCTCAACTCCAGCTGCAAAAAAACCCAACCCTTTGAACTTTCCCTTTGAGTCCTGAGCTCTTCTAGCTTTTTTCCTTCTTTTTTTTTTATTTCCCCCTCCAGACTCAAGGATGCATTTCTAACCTCAGAAAGAAAATCCTCCTTCTGTAACAGTCATTAATTGGCTTTGGGGAATCTGGGCCACCAGATATGCCCCTAATCCTATACACACTTCCAGTCCCATGTTCAGAGTTGGGTTGGCTGGCACTTCTCTCTGCAAGAGACTTGTTTCGGGAATTAGCTGCTTTCTTCAGCCACTGCAGCTGTCTGGCTTGATATATTTTTTAAATACTGAGGGGGAAAAAAAAAAGGAAAAGGCAGTCAGCAGATCATGTTGGGGAGACACTGATGTGAATTTTTCTCTCTCTAAATAGTACATTTCTCCATTATCAAGACATACAAAGCATTGTCAATCACCTTGCTCTAATACAAAAGCAAAGAGCTTGCCAAAAGGTTGGCAGCAATCAGCCCATCCTTGTGGGTGGCAGGGTGTTATGAGAGCGAGTGCCAGTTTGATAGGGGCTGTTTCAACTGGGAGGGTGTTTGTCATGATTTAAAATGTTAAACCTTGGAAATGGTACACAAAGGCTGACACAAAAATGTCTGAAGGACACATCCACGTTGCATCTTCTCAAAGGTCCTAGGAGCCAAACACAGCTCAGGGTTGTGAATTCCCAGCTGCCCTTAGAAAACCTTCAGCTCAAACCTCTTCCACCGTGGGGGTATTTACAAATCAGTCACCGATTGCAATTCACCGTTTCCCCAGGTGGTCCTGCCTCCAGAGGCTGCTGGTAAGTGCAGGGCATCTCCAGGCAGCAGCTGGGGGATCTTCCTCCACGACATGGGGAAAGAGATTCCGACAGAAGATAATTCAAGCAGGGGTCAAGCTTAGATGCCCTAAGCCTCATATCCCTACCAGTATATGCCAACAAGAACCAAAATGAAATCAAAATTGAGCTGAATTATTGTCCTGAGCAAAAACAAGCCTATTCACCAATCTAAACACATATGAGAACTCTCACTAGAAGGAAAAAAAACCCCAACACATACTGTTTATTAAATTATTCTTTTTCTTGTTACTGTCTCTCCTGGTTCAGACTGAGGCATAGTAAATCTCCGAGACACATTGATCTTGTGCTATTTCCCATTTAATACCGAAGCACTTGAAGCTCATGGGAAAGGTCATTCTGCTCACATCTCTACCTGAGGAGATTTGGATTGCACAAATGAACACCCAGACCCTCAAGTCTCCCACCTACCACACATGGCTGTCCTTTTTGGGTCAAATCCTGCTACATTCAGCATCCTGTTGGCGCTTTTTGAAAGATGCAAAGTGTCCTTTAAAAGGAGAAAAGCCAGCACAGGATGGAGTCGAGAGGCTCTCCAGCTGGAACATTATCCAGGAAAGCACCATAAACTGTAGAGGTGAACTCCAAATGAAAGATCACACAGCAGGGACCTGGAGGTAAGCAGATGGCTCTGAGAACTGGGAGTCTCACACCAGCTACAAGCAAGTAATTACCAGCAAGTCACAGCTGGGCTGGACGACATGAGCAGGTGAAAATGTGACTGTGCTAGGGTGACATGCTAGTGTGATCACACTGCCAGCATCCTCTGACACTTCTCCTCTTCCCTTGCTGGCCCTAATGCTACTGAATATAGGGATTATTTCCGTTAGAGAAATCAGAGACATTTCGCCTTAGGAGGCCTCTAAAAGCAGGGGTGGGAAGGAAGTTGACAAGATGCTCTGAAGTGGTGGATGAGTGTAGCTATCACTGCAAGAGGTGAGGAGCACATCCAGACGAATGCAGAGCTTGCCAAAGTGGCTCTTGAGACCTGGTGAAGCACAAGCTGAGGCTGAGAGGGAGACTTCCTCAGCCAGGGCTTGGGAGGGCAGCCTGGGGCCAAAATGTGGGAGTAACATTTCCGCTAGGCTTGGCCATGAGGATTGGAAAAATTGGCTTCCTCACTGTCTGCTGTCCACGTGGGTCTGCTCTTGAAGGAATAGAGATAGGCTGCTCTGAAATCTTGGAATTTGCCCCACTCCTGAGTTCCTGGCTGTAAGCCACTTTTGGGAGGGAGCAGCTAGCACCAAACATCTGATCCAAAATGTTGGGCTGGGCTGTAAAAGCCAAACCAGCTTCAGCAGCCAGCCTGCTCCATGTGTCTGGCTTTTTTTTCCAGCTGCTTTGTCCAATATGTCTGGAGTGTAGATATATTGACAAACTCTCAGGAAGGACCATGCTTTTGTTTTTGTGCGCCTCTAGAAATGAGAGCAAGGAGAGGGATGATGCCAAAATGTCTTCTCCAGTCCCTGCCAGTCACTGTCAAGTAAGTTTACAACTCTCTTCACATCCATCAGTGTGAAACTCTTGGGCAAGAG
Organism: Acanthiza pusilla; assembly: GCA_036630365.1. Taxonomy (NCBI): domain Eukaryota; kingdom Metazoa; phylum Chordata; class Aves; order Passeriformes; family Acanthizidae; genus Acanthiza; species Acanthiza pusilla. The sequence continues at coordinate 10,913,114 of JAXCHO010000001.1, forward strand.
GTTGAATTCTGCCTCTGCTGAAACCTGGGAGCTCCTGGCCATTTCCTCATTGCTGGCCCCAGCAGCAGGAAGAGGTGCTGAGTCCCCAGTGCTGAGCCTCACAGTGCTGAACCAGCTGCAAGCCTCCCAAAAGTTTTTGCCTGGCCTGCTAGAAATTACTACAAATGTCATTCAAGCAAGGTAAATCAGAGCCCACAGCTCCCTCAGACACCCTCCCTTCTGCCTTAGCTTTGTAGCAGTGCGGTCGAGGTCTCTTGCGAAGACCACCTGATGCTTTCAGACAAAGGAGAGAAAAAATATCTCCTCAATGAAGGCAAACATACTCTTCCTCCCCACTGCCTCACCTCTTCCCCCTCCTTGCCCCCATCATGCTGTCTATTTTTTCCTTTTTTGGCACACCAGCAATTTCTGACAGATTTGGGCAAAGGCAGGCAGCTCTATCGCAGCCGGTGTGCCGGGGATGTCAGATCCTCTGCTTTTCCCCTTTTTTCTCAGCGGCACTCGGAGCCAGCCTCTTGGATCGACTGGCGGATGACATGCCTGGCTGGGCTGAGGCACTCGGATCGACGTTTCCCCAGGGTGCTGCTCCTGATGGAGTTTGCAGCAGGAGCTAAAAGCCGCATACAGATAACTCTTCCTTCCCCTCGCTTCCTCTCCTTCCTCCCTTTCAGCAATTCAGAGAGAAGAGGGTGAAGAAAATGGCACTTGGATTAAATAAACTAACAACCAGCACGGAGGGCTTTTAGCTGTAAGTGAGCCAAGTGTCCTGTAACATTAAATAAATGCAAGATTAACCTTCAAGGCTTCCACACTAAATTATTTATCTTGAGAGGCAAAGAGGTCGGGATTGAAACAAAGGGTAAATATTTGAGGAGCACACCGCGTGTGCTGACTCTGTGGCTGTTTGCCCACAGTGCCGGTGCTGCAGGTGCTCTCCTGCCGTGGGGACAGCCCTGGGCTGGCTGTGTCCCCAGCCCCTCATCACCCTGGGATTCAGCTGTGAGGGCAGCAGAGGGGACAGCCCTTGTGCCACCAGCCATGGCATCCTGCCTGGCAGAAGTTGTGAGGCTGGGGCAGAGCCCGAGTGACCTGACAGAGGCTGATAAGTTGTGATTTCACTGAGCATCCCAGGCTCCGCAATTAGCAGTTGCAGCTGCCTTCTGTACTGGAGTATTATTAACTGCATGATTTACATCCAACCATTTCTGCAGCCACTGTAGGCAGAGAATTACCTGATAACAAAATATCCTGCTGTTCATGCTAAGTGACAGACTCAGAAATATTAGTCTGTTTAATCAAAGCACTAACAACACCAAATAGATGAAAATATTTTGCCATTCCCTAGCTGATCTCCCCTGTTAAGATCCTTAAGAATTCTTCTGTCAAAGATATGCCAATTATTTTCCTTTCAGTAAAAAAAAAATTAAAATGTAGCCACTACTGGGAAAGCATACAGCATCTGTTTAATGGTGAATTGCAACTTTACAGCATATTTTAAAGTGAGAAAGGCAAAAGGCAGCTATGGCCAGGACCAATATAAATTAGTCAGGATACACAACACCTTAAATTACCATATATGTACCTTCTAGAACTGCCAGGCTTCAGAAACAGAAGCAGCCAGGTTCTCAGTGTTAATTCACTTGAAAAAACCTCCCCTAGCACACTTTTTCCCTGGAAAGAGCATCACCAGCTCACTAATCAATGACTTTGCTTGCAGTGCCCTTCTCCTCACCCACACTCCTGTCCCAGCCTGGCACAGAGGCACTGCAGGTGCCACGAACCTCACAGGATCACAACACACTGTGGCAGTGCCCAGCACCTGCCACAGGTCTGCAGTTAGATGCAAAAAGAATGGGGGGAGAAGGGGAACAATGAAGCTGTAACTTATCAAATAATAACATTTCTGCTACTTGCCAATACACTGAATTCACAGCATCATATTAAAAGCACATGCAGCAGGGAGCAGGACCAGGCTGCCCTCTGCCCCAGGCTGGTACTCAGCAGGATAGATGGAACTCCTCTGGCAGCTGCGCATTCTGTCCCATCCGTGTACAATGCATTAAACCCTGTGAAAGGTGTAAGGTCAGGGAGGGATTTTCTCTGACTGAAGGGAATCACTGGAGTAGGATTTTACCCTCCTTCGCAGCAGGGTGTGTGCTTTGGGCTGTTGGATCATCTGCTTATTTCCACGTAGCAAAGCTCTGCTGTTTCAGAAATCAAAGGCACTGGCATGGCTCTTGATCCCTCAGTCTCTCTGAGGAGTGCTTTAGATGGTGGGGCTCAGTCTCCAGCACAGGGTGCGGGTATGCCACCAGCTCCCCCCCAAAAAATGCTGAATGCTCTCCCTCCTGCTCCCCTCCCCTTTGCACCAAAGCCTCACCCATCACACACAGCCCCAAGAGCTGCTTGCCAAAAAAACCCTTCACTCCCAGCACTCCCATGAGACCCCAAAAACACGTCCAGGAGCAGTGTGGATCACAGAATCACAGACTAGATTGAGCTGGAAAAACCTTAAAGACCATCCAGTTCCACCCCTCCTGCAATGGGCAGGAACACCTTCCCCTAGACCAGGTTGCTCAAAGCCACACATAGCCTGGCCTGAAACACTTTAGGGATGGGGCAGCCACAGCTTCTCTGGGCACCCTGTGCCAGAGCCTCATCACCCTCACAACCATGGATTTCCTCCTAATATCTAATGTAAGCCTACTCTCAGTTTGAAGCCATCATCCCCTGTCCTATCACTTCCAGGTGAGGAAGGAGGAAGGAGGAAAGCTGGAGATGAGATGCACAAAGGGACGAGCCCCCCACCCCTCCTGCCATGGTGATGTGCACTGCCTTCACTCATCAGCAGATGAAGGCTTTCCCTCTGCTGCCAAAGAGCATGAGTTTTAGGGTAGGATAAGTGAGGTGAGCAAGCTGTGAAACGCAAGTGGCACTGAGATACTTTGCTTTTTACTGATTGTGAGCAAAACAATAGGTAAAGAAGCCATAGCAACAAAAACTTGACCTGTTCCACTCCACAGATACCGCTGAAGCCTATTCTAGCTTTAATGTAGTCTCTTAACACCTACTGCTATTAATGGTTCCCGCATAATAAGGGGGATTACAGATCTATTAGGGATCTGTCACCTCCTAAAGAATATGCCATTAATCATGATCATTTATTTGCAAATTGGTTTATAATTTTGCAAATCTTTTGCAAATTACTTTAAATAGCAGAGTGGGGGGCAAGGGACTTTCAAAGCAGACCTCCGTGCTATTTCCCTCCTTGGCTAATGACCCATTTTTAGCCAAATCACTGCTTGTGCACGTCTGCACATGTATGTAGGTGTTTATATATGGGAGCAAACTGTATGAGCACAGCCGGACACGTGAGTGACAGCAGTTAGGAGAAAATCTATCGGACAGTGTCTCTGCACAGATACCTTTTCACAGGCTGCTTTTCAGCTGGGCAGCTTCTGCAGATGAAGAGCAACCAAGTATTTGTGTGTGTGCCTGCCCACTGGTGACACCGCTGCCTGGCACAGAGCGGGTATCCCTGTGAGCGTTTCCCTGGCCTTTCATCAGCCTGATACGCATGAGATTTGGATGTTGGACCCAAGATTCATACCCTCCTCACCTCAGTTATGCAAAATCTTGGTGTTACACCTCACTCCAAGCCAGCAGCTGATTCACTCAGACCAGCTAACAACCCCTCCAGCTGCTAGGAGAGCCCTGCCGGGCAGAGCACAGGACAAGAACAGATCAAACTCTTCCCACACCCCACAGCTCAGCCCAGGGCTGGGTAGGTACAGATAAACCCCCTGCACTCCCACCCTCACCCCCAGCTCTTGTGAGGCTCTGCCCTTCTTTCTGGCTTTCCTTTAAACTCACCCCAAAATCCCCTTACCTACCAGAGCTCCCCTCCACTCTCCTCATCTCCAGCCTTTTGCATCCATCCCTGCTTCCCGCCCCCGCGGATTAAGTAGACTTTGCCTGGATTACAGCTGCCAATCAAGTTCAAGTGCATTTTTAATAGTTTAATTTGTGGCACAAGGTTTCAAATAAAATCATCAAGTGCAGTCGATTAAACTCATTAAGTCCTTACGGACTCGTCTGTGTACTGTGCTGTTATCAGATTCAGAGACATGAGAATTAATTAGGCCGCTGTTATCCTTTGTCTGGATTACTGTGCCAGGCCCAGCAGCCGGGTGTTTTCCTGTGAAAGCATGAGGTCCATAATCTCCTTACGAGCACAACCAGGGAGATAGTGGCCTAAGAGATTTCTTCAGCATTCCTCAAAGATCAAACAACACTGTTCTTTGATTTGGTTTTTCCCCTCCCCTGGTTTTCTTTCTCTTTTTTTTCCTCCTACGTGCACAGCACAGCTCATGACTAAAGGCAGTTCAGTGGGAAGAGGGCAGGTGAGTAACAGGGCTCCTCACAATAATCTCTCCTTCCAGAGTACCCCAGGCATGTCCTGCAAGGCTGCTTCTGCCTCAAAGGGGAACCCAAAAACCCTTACTCACATCTGCTGGGGCTATTTCTCCACTGCCGCATCCACTGGGTCACTGCTCACATTTGGGGAGAGAGACTAAGGGTACTCAAAGAGACCAAGGGAACCCACTGCACCCCTACACTGTAATGTGGAATCACAGCTGATGCACAGCACAACTCACCAGGATGCCCCAGATGCTGTCGTTTCTGCAGTGGGTGTGATATGAGCGGAACAACTGGACCCCTGCAGCCCGGGGAAGGTTTATGAATTCCCTCCCCACCCCAGCAAGACCAAGCCACAGGTCTGAGTAAGTGAAGATGATACTAGAGAAGAATTTAAGTACCACTGGCCGATAAGCATCTCTGACTTTCTAATGCCATGAGGAATTTCACTGAGATCAGGGATCTGAAAATCTCTCCCCTCACAGTAAGGCTGCACCTCATTTATCGAAGCCAGCTATTAGAGAGGAGGGCAGGAGGTGTGAGATCCACAGAGAGTGATGACAAGTGGGTGCCCATGTGTGACAGCCGAGGTTGCTGCCTCAGTCAGACCTTTGATAGTGAAGTTAGCTGGTCCTTGACAAAGCAGTTATTTCCTAGAGCAACCTGTGTGCAGAAGGGCCTTAAAAAGGCATCTTGCCAAAGAGGGGTTTATCCAAGAGGCTTTGCTGGGGGACACAAATCTTTCCAACTGGTCAGCTGCTGGCAAACATGCTGCAACAAATTTATGAGAATGTAGCCATGCTGTAAAGAGATGAACTTAAGGGGCAAAAAAAGTAATCCATATTTAGGCTGGCGAGGGTTTTGTGCTTGCTAACAGCCCTGCTGAATTGCGTTTGAGGGGATCTGAACTACAGCAATTTCTAAACTAAATCACTTGGGCCTGCCAGTACTTTTACCAGTTTATTACAGAAATTTACTCACAAGGGTCAGTGACCCCTCAGTCAATGACTCCCCCAGGTGACTTCCTGAGCCACGTTAAGCTACGAGCATTTGCTCTCATTCCCTCTGATGTTCTCTTTCTCTGCTCCTCCTCTTCCACTTCCCATTTCATTCGCCTCCACTGAATCCCTTCTTTTTTTCTCTCTATTGTCAAATCAAGGGAGTAGGGTACAATGTGACAAGACAGTGTCAGCAGAACAATGAGGGATGTAGACGTGAAGGAGCAACAGAGAGGCAAAAGGGCTGGGAAGGGATGCCGAGACGCCTGGATGTGATGGAGGGGAAAGGGAGGTGTGAGGAGCTGCAGGAACGGCAGTAAGGCAGCTGCACTTTTGGGAAAGATGAGGATTTTCATATCTGCTTCCCTGTACAGATAATGTGAAGACAAAGATGAGGAAGAGAGCAAAGATGCAGCCTCCAAGATGCAGAAGGGTTCCTGAATAATTTTAGCTACTAAGGTGCGGAGAAAACAATGGGAGCTGCAGGGCATAAGGGGAGGAAGAGGCATTAGGATTTGGTTCAGAGGAGGACTAAAGGGCAGAGCAGTGGTAAGGACAAGAGGGACAGAGTAGAAAGTCTGATGGCACTGCATGAGATACAAAAGAAGGCTGTCTTTTTAATGAGAGGAGTGCACTCCCCCCAAAGGTGGGCAGACAAGGGTGTCAGGTGAATTCTGCTCCCTTTTCCTAAAAGTGGGTGTAGACAATCATGCATTTCCTGAGCCCAGAACATCTGCACATGGGCAAGATGAATCCTACTGAAACCTTGTGTCACCTTAGCCAAACAGATGCAGGTTGAGAGCACTTTTCTGAGACTGGACAAGTTCTCCACACCTGGCAGAAATCTAACCCTCAACATTTCCCCAGCAGAAACATAAGCAAAAGAAATTCTTCAGGAAATACTTAACACACAAACCCTGGAATATAAATTGCAAAAAGTATAAAGACAACCCAGTCCACAACAGGATTTCTACCACTGTCCCAACCCAGCCAACCTCCTCCTGCTTCTGCAGTTCTCCACAGATTATTAATCACAAGTGAAAACATACAGAGCTTCCTTTTTCCTTCCCGACTCCAGAAGAGTCTCCTTGCAGTGTCTCCTTCTCACTCGTTTGTTTTTTCTTTCCTCTCCCCTCATCCATGCTTAAGAAATTGATAAATGTCTCTTTAAGGACATGTCTGTCGCCTTGCCGCGCACCCTTATAAATCAGATAAATATCTTGAGGATCCTTATCCTTGCAAAATTGAGATAATTGCACTAAATTGAAGAGCTTCTTTTTTTTTTTTCCTCACCCCCTCCCATCCTTCTTCTCTTTTCAGCTGGAGTCTCTTGTAGTAACAGGTGTGTCGACTGCTAATTCCTGCACAGGAATTACCCCCTCCATCTGAAGGGATGGCCCTCAATAGCTCCAGGCTACCTCCTGAGGTGAATTTTAACCAAGATACCACATCAGTCAGGAACATTTTCACAGCTCCATCTGGGCCTCTCTTGGAACAGTTCACCCTTGCTGGTGCACCTCTGACACCCACCTGCTCAGGAGGCATCTCTGCAGCATGAATAGAAGGTTGTGTCTGTAAAAGTTAAGTAAATTTGACTCCAACACTCCCCTTGTGCCGTGGACTTGTGCTGTAGCTAGAAAAAGAGAAAACAGAAAGAAAATAATGAAATGGAAGGATGGTGACGCATAGGATTCAGGTGAAAGAAGATGAAGCATTAAGAAACAGCAGAAAAACTAACACGGTAGTCAAGTCAAATTAAGTCAAGTCAAATCAAGTCAAGAAGGCCCTCAGTGATCTAATTCTGCTCCAAGCAGGACCTGAGGTCTCTTTCAGCCCATACCTCCTGGTCCCATGGCAGAACAGAGAAACACTAATGCTATGTGAGAGGAGGCAAAGACCCCAAAACCAGTCCCCATTTCTCAGTGTAATCACCATGTGCTTCTTCCCCACCTGCAGAAGTGAGAACACCTCCCACCAGCAGCACCAGTTACCTTGAGGTGTTATCCCTCCCATCCACTGCAGTGTCAAAGCCACCAGAAGCGCAGGGGACAGGGCAGCAGATGAGGTAATCAAGGGCCAATCTGTCACCCTGCTGGTTTTCTCCCAGGTGAAGAAAACCCTAAAAACCAGAAGCCTACAACTGCGTTTTACTTTTGGTGCTCTACAGCCGAACACACAACAAACTTGGGACTGTCAGAGGCACTGAAGGTGACTGATGCTGCAATCCAAAGGGGATGATTACTTCTCTAAGAGATTTCCAAGGAGCACATGGGGTTGCCAGCAGAAAGGATTTTTGGGTGACTTTGTGTAAGACAGGGAGATAAACTCAGAAGGTGCTCAGTGAGCAGAGATGACTCTACACTCTGAAAACTCAGAGGTGGCAGGCAGTGGTTGGTGACACGATGGTGCTAAGTATGGCCCTCAAAACCACAGGCCTCCTCCAAGTACAGATTAGACCTTCCAGCCCAGACAGCTCTTCTAAAGCCTGCCTTGGCTGGGAGAAAGCAGAGCAGACTGGCTCCAAGCCCCATGAGATAATCACTGAGCTTGGGCAAGTGGCCTTGAGCCTGCAGGTGGGTTGAGAGAGGAGGACAGCAGCTGTTTCTACTTCATCCAGGTCCTCCATGCCAGGACAACCTTCCTTCATTCCCAGCAGAGCCATGGCTCTCTGCAAATTCATCAGGGCCCATTCTGTGGAAAATGCTCTCATGTACAACAAAAATAGCCCAAGAGCCCAGGCGGCGATGAAAGAAGATGAGTGTGGTGGCTGAACAAAGTGGTTAGAAGCTGTGAGTCCTGCCAGCACATCTCTAGAGGAAATAGTTTTAAACTGAAGGACAATCCATTCAGATTTGGTATAAAGATTAAGATTTTTAAAATAAGGGTGGTAAAACACTGACACAAGCTGTTTGGAGAGATGGTAGATGCCTCATCCCTGAAAACGTTCAAGGTCAGATTGGATGGGGCTCTGAGTAATCTGATCTAGTTGAAGATGTCCCTGCTCATTGCAGAGGGTTAAACTAGATGGCCTTTAAAAGTCTCTTCCAATCCAAACTATTCTGTGTTTCCATAATCTTCACCCATTCTAGGTTTGGGGTGGAAAGAAACAAATTTTGGGAAGGTGGGAAACAGCTTCTCTGAAGGTGCACCAATGAAGCAGGGGTGGTAGAAGTCTCATGAATCAACTCCCTCTTTTCAATTGCAATGCACATTTTCTCACCTTTCCCTGCCAAAACATCAGAAACAGCCACCACAGGGCACCATGTCCTGTACCCAGAACAGGTACAGTAGAAACTGACTGCTCCATGTCATCCACATATAGCCAGTGTGAGCTTAAAAGCAACAGAACAAGGGGGTTGGTTCTCCATGGCTCTCCTCAGCCTTTGCCCTGGCTCTGCAAAGAGGCTGAGAGAAGCTTTCAGTGCTTCTGGGACAGGGTGACCCCTACCCAGCCTTCAGAGCCTCCCCTGGCATCGGCAGGCTCCACACACCACCTCCATTCCTCTCAGGAAGAATAGGCTTGATGGTGTTTTGACTCCTTTCTCAGAGACTCCCACATGGCACTTTACAATCCAACTTTGCTCTTAAATACACATCCTGGGCTGCATCCCAGAGATGTGTGTCAGGCTCGAAGTGCTGTCAGTCAGCCCCAGTCACAACACATCAGGGCTTAGGAGAAGTCTGACTGATCAGGGTGAGGGGGGAGGGAGCACAGGAATGAGAAGAAAAAGCTGAACAGCAAAAAAAAAGAAAAAAAGAGAAGAGAAAGGCAAATCAAGCGGGAAAATGGCAGGAACTATTCCATACAGCAAAGGATGTTTTTTGTCTGCGATACAGCAGCACTGTCAGGCACCAAAAAGGACAAAGATGTTCAGATAGGGATTCACAGGGAGGAGGGTGGAGGAAGCTCCTGGGAGGGCTGCTGGGCTGGAGTCCGGTGTCTCTTGTCTGTGTGGCTTTGGGCAGCAGGGGCTGAAACACGCTGCCACATCAGCAGCAGTGTGGCAATTAATGCCAAGTGGGCTGTGGGGACAAAGCTACCAGGTAAAACGTGTGCCTGGCTCAATGCCACTCCAGAGCTGGCTCCGATATCAGCACCTTCAGCCAGGAGCAGCCAAATGGCCATGGCACTGTGGCTGCCTCTCCAAAGACCCCAAAACCAGTCCCCATTTCTCAGTGTATCGGAATGTTCACTGCAGGAATGACTTGGGGTGGTTCTCATGCTGCCACTCCAATGTTTTCCTACATAGGAAGGCACCTGATAGCCTAATGGTCAGGAAAGACAAAGCTGGATGAAACCGGAACAAAAGAGGATCAACTAAAGCTGTGCTCATTTGAAGGCAAAGGTGGATAAATTTAAACAGATTCAGAGGAATGCCTATGAGAAGGCACTGCAGTGGAGAGGGAGGAGGTCCCTCCCCATTCTGGGAGATGAAGAACTTGGAGAGGAGACCTGGAACACTGCATAAAAGTTTGAGATTACTCAAGTATGCTCATTCTGTGAATTTCGGGATCATCCACCATGCATGAAATGAGTAAATATTCATTGGGCTGAAGAGAAACAGAGGAGGTTGGTGAGGACAGATGACTCCATCGCATAATTTATATAAGTATTCACTGGAGCTTGAGCAGGAACCCACATCTCCCCAGTCCCAGGTGAGTGGCTGAGCTTCTAGGCTGAAAGTCCTACTTGTTTTCACTCCTCACTGCAACCCAAGGTTCATTAGAGAAATTGAAGAGGTCATCTCATCAGCCTCTTCTCTACAAGGAGGCACCATTACCCCTCTAACTCATAAAGGGGGTGAGGGGCACAACCCATGAACAGTTTCAAATTATTCACCACTGAGGGACAGACCCCCTTGCATAAGGACTGTCTGCACCTCTTGCTTCATGGGCTGAGTTTAGCCAGCTCACACAACATTGCATTGGATTTTTCTTTTAGCTGCATGAGAGACAAAGGGAATGAAGTGGGTGTTGTACACTCTGACTTCATCAGGCATTTGCTAATCTCTGAGGAGGAATCTTATTAGAGAAATTGAAGAGGTCATTAGGGGTAGGGAAGGGAAGCTCTAGAAATTACACATCACCTAGAAAAATGACCAGAAGAAATGGGAGTCTCTGTGCAAGTTGGCTCATGGGGAAAGGTGAATCCATCACTCTTGCTTCCTTATATTCACCATATTCAAAGTCACTGAGGTGGTGAACTGACCCTGGCTGAATTTCAGGTGCCCACCAAAGCTGTTTTAGTACTCCTCAGCTGGACAGGGGAGAGAAAATATAATGAAGACTCAAGGGTCAAGATAAGCACAGGGAGAGATCACTCACCAACTACCATAATGGGCAAAGCAGACTCATCTTGGGAAATTCATTTAATTTAATCCTTTAAACCTTGGAGTCCTGTGCACAATCACTTACTCTCACTTTGGAAGAGAGCTTGTGAGTCAGACCAGTGGGCCCCACAGCTGGGCTAAGGAGCCAGCTGTCTTGCAAGTCATTTTTCTGATACAACAAAGGAGGAAAAAATGGCTATAGAACAGAGGATCCTGTGAGCCTTGTCTTTCCCTGGATCATTTGAATCATAATTGGAAAGTGCTGCAAAACATCTCTTCAAACCCAAGAGGAAACCAGCCTGCCCCCAACCTGCAGGGAGATCAGTCCAACAGCACGTGCTGGCGAGCCCCAGCCCGGCTCCGGCTGGGTTAATGTGACAATCCATTTCTGACAGCGTGTCAATACAAAGCAATTTAGGAGTGCATGAAAAATCGACCCGAGGTAACAGGCAATTTCTCCGCTCTGCTGGTTAGACGGAAGTGGTGACCGGTGAGGCCACAGTCTTGGAGCACACTGAGCTCGGCAGTGCCGTTCTGCTGGCACGTGCTGGCATCATAGCAGCCCTCACCAGGGAGGAGGATGGAACAAGGCAGGAGCAGGACACCTGCTGTGGCACACAGTATGGGGATGGTGACAAAGAAGAGCTGAGGGTGGCATCCCATTCTTTCTTCCCATAATGATTTTGTTAATTGGGAGGTATTTGGATATGCAAGGTAACGAACTGGCTGAAACAGACCAGATAGGCTTAAACATACAGATGATTATAAGGCAGCACCTCAGCTTTTGGGTCCATGGGGGGGTCCCTCCCCCATGAGCAGGGAACCACCAGCTGAACCTCACCAAAGCCAGAGAGGGGCAAGCAGGTGGTGCAGACAGCCCAAAAACCTGATTCCAGAAAGTCATCTCTTCTTTCGAGCTGAACTCAGAGCATGCCTGGATAGTGCCTCAAGCACTAAGGCCATGCTGCTGCCCTTCCAACACATACACGTGGGGCACGTTTCACACTGGTGCCTCTCCCCACGGGTCTAAGAGAGGCCATGGGAATTAGCAGAGAGAGGCAGAAGGTGCTGCAGGAGAGGAATCTGAAGGCGCTGGCATCACTAAAGGCTGGCCTGCCCTCCTTCCCTCTGTGTCACAGCACAGATTGCAGGGAGGGCACTCATTTGCCTCTTGCCCACATGGTAGCCACCAGCAGCCATCTCAGAGCGCTGCCTCCACGCTGTGAAAGCACATTGGCACAAACACCAGGGCTGGCTGGGGAAAGCAGAGGGTGAGCCCAATCCAAGCAAATCTGTTTGCAAATGCAGAGTGCAGCAGCAACGTGCTGCCAGTGCTCATCCAGCACGAAAGCTGAGGGACACTCCTACCACACTAAAAGCATCGCAGTCTGTCATTATTAAAGCAGAAAACACAACCGACGCAGCCTGTGCTGCCGAGTCCAGGCTTTTGCTCCCTCAGAACCCAGGATGTTGCACTCCGAGAGCTGATTCAGATCACTCACTCACTCACCTAAGAGAGGACAGAAGTGCCGCCTCCTCTGAAAGTCAGGAGAAATTACACTTGCTGCTTCTGCTTCTTTTTTTGACCAAACAACTTTAATCTGGGCTGAGTTTCCCACCCATGCCACACACAGCAACTCTGGAGGGTGCCAAGCATGGAAATGCAGAAGTCAAAAAAAGGAAGAATGGATAGAGAGAGGAAATATAACATTGTTGTAACTCTGCCAGAATAGCATGCTGGTTTAAACCTATCCTTGGACATATTTTTATCCAGGACATCATGGGATACAGCCAGGGAGGCAGGGTTTGAGGTTGGATCCTTTTTGTGTGGTTACATTAAGAGTAAGATTCCCACTTTATTTTGATTTAATAAGCTAGTTAAAGCATGTTAACAAAATTTAAAGCCATTATTAAAGGCAGATGTACTGGTGTACAAATAGCTAAGCATCAGCTTTGACTTTAGATGATCCACAGCTTCAGTGTATGCTTCCAATAACCAGCTGTCACTTACCAGAGATGTGGTAACCCTCTTATTAAATCCTAAATGGGTATATGGATGTTACATTTAAAGTAGTATTTTCCCCTCCTCACTTCTATCTTTTCCCACAGGCAACTGAGCCAACTCACAAGTTTCCTGCATCATTTTTTCCCTTTGTTAATGGGATGCATGTTGAGATCAGAAGGGCTAAATGATGACCTGTCTTTTTGTTTTTTTCATCCCTTTGGAAAAATCCATATGACTCTCTGTGTGTCAAAAGAATCATAACACATCCCAGATGCCTCATCACTAATTGCACTTTTTCTGCTTGAAGCCACCAAGGTCCCCTGAGAAGCCATTCCTCCACAAGCCCAGTTTGTCCAACACTGCCATGCTGCTGAACAGCTTTGCAGTAACAGGCTGGGGAGCCCAGCTCTTGGAGGAGCCACCACCAGCCCAGCACAAACACCTCCTTTGACACAAACTGCATGCTCAGGGGATCCAGAAACTGGGGCACTGTTGGGCTTGTGAGAAGCAAAATCTGTTTCTAGGATGGGAGTAGGGGAGAAGGGCTAAGAGAGAAATTCAATCTCATTTGCAAGGTTTCAGTAGGACTACAGTAGAAGCACCATCAAATTGAAACAGTGCTTGAAGTCAGGAAAATGCTTCCACCTTCCACGGCTTTTCCCACCTTTTGCTTTTTAACAGAGGTGAATGCACTCAGGAGTGCAGGAGTCAGCTCTTTCCAGAGCTGTGGTCTCTACAGGAGCTGTAGGGGGTCAGGAGTCAGCCACAGGTACTAGGCAGAAGGTGATGCCAGCAGGACACGCTGGAAAGGTTTGCCTTGGTCCTTTTTCCATGAGAAGAGCCTGGTACCCTCCTTTGACTGTTTTTCCCGACATCAGCAGAGGACGACAAGGCTTTGGACACACCACGAAAGAGCATCTATGAATATGTTGCTAAAACAGAAAGAGACCTTCCTTTACCCCCACAGAGATGAGCAGCTGGACTGTCTGCCCCAGGCAATGGTCACTGCTGCCCTGGGAAGCGGAGGAGGGCATCAGGGCACTTGCTCTCCTCTAGGCACTGCTATCAGCCATAAACACAGGATATTTGTGGTCTAAACCTTTACATCCTTGTGTCTGAAGGTCCTGTACACTGTGCTATCAATCATTCAGAGAAATATTAAACTGCTGGAGAGCTGACGATGTCATTTGCTATGTTCATTCACTCGAGGATCAAGTGTCTCAGCGAGAGCAGGAGCAGAGTCCAAACGTGGAGCCTCCCCCATCCCTGATCTCATTACGGCCCTGCCGCTTCCACAAACCTCTTTTCCCTTCAGGTCTCTCTTCCCACAGCACTGACCACAGCTCATAAATTAATAACTGCATGCATTTTTTAAAATCAGGTTTGTGGCTAGCAGATGTTGAAGATGAAGTGGAGGGGAGAAGCGGGAAGAAAACAAAACCCAACACATACAAACAATTCAAACACTGTGTAATGTTTAACAACATCTAAGTCCTTCAAAGCCACAAACCCCTCAGTCCCTATCCCTGGCTGGATTCACTAATGGGTTTGCTGCCAGTGTCAGTGTGGAAGGCAGGGGTGCATGAGGACCCAGAACCCTCTGTTCTGCCTCCAATTATGCACCAAGTTAAAACTCAGGGGGGAAAAAAAAAAGACCAGCCTAATCCACAGACATTCTTTAATCCTGTGCAGCTTATTAAAAGCAAGAGGACAAGATAATCCACCCAGCCTGGCAAGTTGGAGGCTGCTCATTCCCTCTCCAGAAGAAATCAGCTCATGTTTGCTCCTGAGGATCCCAAGAGGCTCGAGTCCAGAAGACACTGACAACACACTACAGAAAGGAAAAAAAATTCAAAAGGAAGATAATTATGGAAAAGGCTCAGAGGAAAATATGTTTCTGTAGTGCTGCTGAGGCCGAGCAGGAGCTCTCCATGGGACAAACACACCCAGTGGGACAAAACAACTGTGCATGGCATGACCCCAGGTGCTGCAGAGGTGACAAAAGCCAGGAGGAGCAACAAACCTGGTGGAGCAAAGGTACCAATTTCTCCCTTTCCCCCAGGAAAGGTGGGAAAGAGGATGTCGAAAGTCAGCAATGCCTTCACAAGTGTGATGGATGAAGACACGTGACAGGATGGAAGAAGATCATTTTGGGCCACCACCACCTGGACAAAAGAAATGGAAGCAGCTCCATTAGGAGAGTGCAGGGATGGGTTTGAATGGACACAGAGATTTCTGTTTACACTACTAATAAAAAGAGAGAAACTATGAAAAATGCCCCTTCTAGGAGACTAACTACCAAAATAAACCCCAAAAACTGCAACGGTGAAAGCCCACACACATCCTACCAGCAACAATTAAAGACTTGAACACCATTTGCAGATGCATTATCAAGACATGATTGTGGTTTAGACTCCATATTGGTGAATGATAAAAACACTGTGAAAGGGATGAAACTGGAAAATAACCTTGGACAGAGTGATTTATTTAAAACCCATGCCTCATTTTGATTTATTCTAAACAGAACAGACAGATAAACAACAGCACAGTGCTGCCTAAAGGTTCCTGGTTTCAAAAGGGCAAACCCAGATTGCCTATAAAAGGTAGGTTCAAATGTCTTTGAACCAAAGGCAAAACTCCCTGGGGACTTCACCCCAAACACAGAAAAACAGAGAAGGAACAGATCCTGGGCAGCTCCTAGCTTGCTGGAATGAGTGGAGCAATGCAGATAAAAGGAATAAGAAGAGAGCACAGAAAGGGAAATGATCAATCAGTAGAGAGCAGGATTTTAGGGGCTGAAAATAGAAGGGATGGAGTGGGAAATGCCAGGAGTCAAACGAGTTACACCCGAGGAAGGATATTAAATAGTGAAAGGTTCTCTGGTCATACAAACACAAAGGTAATAAAGACAGAACAAGCAGTGCTGTGATTCAGTCAGTGGGAAGAGAGTTCACAGGAAATCTAGGTGAGGTCCCAAGACTAAATGAATTCTTCTCAGCAGCTCTGGACAGCAACAATAATTATAAACATATGAATTTAGCTGGGTGACTGATATGGAAAATGTACTTACCACAGCTGAGAGAGAAGTGAAGATCCAAGATCTTCCTGTGATCCAGTCACAAGGCCAGGATTCTCACAACCCAAATTCCTGGAGGAACTATTTCATGAAATAGACAGATTGGGAGCATGGGCTTCAATCAATCCACCAGTAAGGAGGTAAGGAATGTAAAATGCAGCACCTGTAAGTAAGAAGGATGAAAAAGCAATCTGAGCAGCTGTCACCCACGGCCGTGCGCAAGGGAGGAAGCAAAGACTGGGGAGGGCTGTGAAACACGGGGGATGCCAGACTATCCCATTTGGGGTTGTTTTTATTTTTATCTCACTTCTTGTGTTACTAAATGATTTTCTAGGTAAAGGAAAATAGAGATTTTAGTGAATCATTTAATGCAGGGCCATGATGGGAAGTGAATCGTTGTGATAAAGAGGAAGAGGCGTGTCCCAGGCAGACTAGGAGTGGATGGAGGGGTAGCTGTGGACAAGGAGGGAAAAGTAGAGCTTGCAGGGAGTCTGGCAGTGGAGTTCCCTGCAGAGTGGTCTCAGGACTTGTCCCAGTCAACAATTTCCCTAACGAGTCCATCTTAATTAAACTAGTCTATGAGAACCAGGAGAAACCAGGGAAGACAATATGGATACCACACTGGAAGCACACCTGGAGGATGGATCAATCCCTGAAGCAAACCATGTAGTTTTCAAAAATTTCTGCTGCAAACTGGGAATTCATAAGTTGAAAATTACTGAAGAACAAAAGACTTTGATTGTAGGAGTCAATTATAGGCTGATTAGTGAGATAAAGCCACCAAGCAGGTAAATTTGACCCTAAGGTATATGCAGGCAAGGATTTCCAGCAGAGGAGGGCATCTCCCAATTCACAAATTAAAATGGCTGGCCACTCTCATGAGCAGCAATAGATGCAAAGAAAGGCTGTCAGGATAACCAGTGGGTAGGAAATGGCCCATGAGTGGGCATATGAATTTTTTATTTATCAGGCTGAAGGAGATGTGATTTCTGTCTCCATTCGAACCGTAGTTAGTAAACATGGGAAAAAGCAATGGTGGTAGAAGGATGACATGGGTACTAAAAATATATAAGCTAGAAACATGTCTAAGCTTCAAATTATGCCTCACCAGAGTAGGGAGTCAGCCAGGGCAGACAATGAAAAAAAAAGGAGAAAGTATTTTTAAAATGGTGCCTGCTAGGAGTATGAAAGGGGTTTTATGAGGTGGTTCCCAGGTGGGAATTTGGCCAAGGTACTGGGGTTAACACACCCACTACTCTGAAAAGTACCAAGGGATTTTCAGCAGCCAGAAATCGCCAAGACCTTGGTTTTAAATCTCCACTGCTGAAATGCAACTATTTATTCAGCACAGTTCCACTTGAGCAACTATGTGAAATGCTGCTCTGAGACTCTCAAAAGTCTCCCGGGGAGCAGGCAAAAAAATACATATATTCTGTCTGGAGCTGATTCTCTTTCCACACTTCTGTCCCTCTCATCCTGCCTCACCACTAACAGGATTTGCATCAGGGCAGCCCAGCTCTCAGAGCCAGGCAGCTCCTGGTGCTTGTCACACCGTGGAGACATCACCTTTGGACATCTGAGCACGAGGAGTGGGGTCCCAGGCAGCCAGGGGGGACTGTGGCCACACAACAGCCACCTCTGTGCCCCTCCTGGCAAGCAGAGAATGAGTTCAGGCATCGCAGGGTATGGCACAGTTTAGACGTGTCCAAGCAATTCCAGCTAGGAGCAGATGCTTTCAGAGCCACTCAAGACTTTCTGAATAACACAAGCTTACCTGGACTGAAAGAAAATGGAGCCATCTCCATCCTAAGCCAAGGGAGAAGGTACCAGCAGGCTCCACAGTTCCCAGGTAGCAAAGATCTCATCTTAGCAGGCACCATGTCTTTATGCACATGGGAACAGCCACCGTTTGGGACACCCAGGTGTCCCAATGCCTGGGTATATTTTTTTATTACCTCAATGCACTGTGTTTTCTTGCAACAACCACCAGACTCTGCAAAAAAAAGACTGCTCAGCCAGGGCTCCCCATTTTGGGGGGAATTATTTTGGTTTTTTAAAACCTTGTCCCTTCTTTTATTCCATATTATTTTTGCTGAATGGCACAGGTGAAAGACTCCACACCAAAGCCTGGGCATGAACCAGGGAGCACTACAAGTCCTGCCCTGCCAGCAGCGACCAGCATCCACAGCCCAGCGTGCAAATGCCAAAGCACCACAAAAGAGCAAACCTGAGCGGACTAAATCCTCCTCCAGCTGCTTGTCGTTCATCCCTTGCTGCTCAGCTTGGCAGCAGGGCTGAGCCAAGAGCGAAGTGCAGATGCTGGGAATGGGGCAGGAGGGTGCTCTGCAGTGGGCTCTTCTTCCCACAGGTGTTTAAATGCCACTGGGCACAGAGGGGAGTGGAAGCAGACAGAGTGGTTGACACACAGAGGTTTAGCAGTGAAACCTCCCACTCCTCTGAGCCTGTGGCTTGGCTCAAAAGTGGCAGGTCAGCCCCCAGCATGGTGACTTCAAAGGTGGCCAACAAGATGAGGTACAGTTGACACTTACCCATCCTGCTCCTTGTCCCAAGGAAGCATCTTTCACCTTCCTCAGCTTTGGGAGGCTCTCAGGAGCCTAAATCACAGCAGAGAAGGGCCAAGCAAACTCTGTGGGATGCTGGGAGAGATGTGCCCAGTGCTGATCTGTCCCACCCCAGAGCCAGCCTGCCTTTGCACTTTGCACCCACTGGAGAAACGGGGCTGCCACTGCCACGGCACACGCCCCACTCAGTGCCTGGCACCCCTCCCCATCTCAGCCCTCACAGAGAGCCCAGGCTGCCCAGTCCCCAGTGGTCCCTCTCTCACCCTCCTTGCTGCCCCCCGACCAGGCACCCCCTCCTCTTCTCCCCCTGCCTTGCCCTTCCCCGCTTGTTGCATGAAGGGCGCGTTTGACCTCAATCTGTCTGCTCAGATTAGAGTCCGGAGCCGTTCCCCTCTGCCGAGCACAGAGCCCCAGCAGGGCTGCGAGGCTGCATCTGCCACGGCGGGTTATTCCAGAGGGGCTCAGCCAGGGCTGCCACCGTCACAGGCCGTGGGGACACAGAGGTGAGAAGGGGCAGTGCTGGCTGCACCCTGCCACAGCCACCGCTCCCAGCTGCTGTGGGGGACAGCACTGTGCCACCAAGCTCGGCTCACTCTGAGAGGTGGAGGCCAAGCAGAAAGGGTTAAATGGTGAAGGAAAAGTGGGAATGTTGTTACAATGGGGTGGAGATGGTTGTGCAGCCTGAGCTCCAGCTGCAGGGTTGTGGATCCTTTGGGTTTGCAGCAGTGTTTCTTCGGAGAACTCCAGAGACACTCACAAATAAAAGTAAATAAAGGTAAGTAGAGAAAATGCAGCAGGGCACAGTCTTTGGCCCAAGGCAAGTGACTCAGCATGGCTCAAAACAGCTGCATTCTACAACCTGTTCCCAAAATCGGAGTGACCTCACTCAAACTGCTCTCTGAGAGCCCTTGTTGCCCATGACATCCCAAAAAAGTGCCTGGTCAGGCGATAAGATCCTGCAGGAAGCCCCTTTACCTTCACTGCACCCTGTCCCATGCCACCAGCTCCTTCTGCTCTGGCTGAAGTCCAGCACCACACCAAAGATGCATCGAAAAGAAGGAACAGAGGGAGGCAGGAAGGTGCAGGAAGGACCAGAGGGAGGAAGGAAAGTGCCTTCCATCAGCAAGTGGATGAAAAGGACAGAGACATTTACACAAGAAGCTGTCTGGCCAGTCTGGGAAGAAGCAGGGGGGTGACAGCTCCTGTGACAGTCCTCGTGCACACAGGCCAGCAAACTGGTCAGGAGGGGAGGGCAGCAAGCCCTGGAGGCTTCCACTGTGTTGGGTGAGGATGACAGGCCAAGTCTGACAGCTCTGTGTGCTGTCACCATCTATTGTTTTGCATTCCCTGAAAGACAGCAGGGCCAGCACACTGCCCAGAGCCCTGGTGAGTGGGCTACCAGACAGCCTGGCACGGCCAAGAACTGTCCCCAACTGCACACGCCTGTCCACGTCAAGCTTCTCTCCTCTCAGGAGCCATCAGAGGTATTTCACCCTGGTCAGAGGACAGATCTGCTAGCAGCACCCAACCCATCACAGCCATTTCTGACTGCATCAAAACCAGTCCTTCAGGAGGGACCATCATGTCCAGCGCCAGGGTGGTCAGTGCGCTTGGGACGCGAAGATTCACCACACAGTGAAGGTTGCTGCCCATCATACTGCCGCCGTGTCCTGCACCACGGCACTTGTTAACACAGTGCTGGGACTGAACAGCAGCCTTGGAACCCTGACCAAGCCCAGAACTAATGGCTGTGGGGCTCATTCCACTTATTCTGCAGAGCAGGGTCAGCTGAGAAATGAAGATTTAGCCTGTGAAATGTCTCAAAACCTCAGGTGCTCAAGTCAGACATCTCCAGCCCAATTCTCCCCGGTGAGAAGGAGAGGTATCAGTGCTGGAGATGCTCTGCTAAGTCCTAGTTGTTTTGTCCATGCCCAGAACTTCCAAGGCTTTGTCCCATCCAGAGACAAGGACATATCACAAACCTGTGAGCTGTGGCTAAGATGCACATTTCTCACAGGAGATGCCTTTCAGCCTTTCTCCTTCATTTTATCTTACTCTATCCATTGCCCAGTTTGGAGTCACTACTCCTCAGACACATTGCTAACAGTCCCTAGGTGGAAATGCAAGGGACATCCCAGCTGAAGACATGATGGGTCCAAAAGGGTTAGGACAATCCACACTCCACCCATTCTCTGCTCACCTCCAAGGGGACAAGCCACCAAATGCTCTGGAGTTACAGCTCTGCAGGCAGAAAGCCCAGCATGTGCCACTGCACAGCTCTGCTGCTGCCTGGCCTATCTGCTCTGTCCCCGCATCCTCTGAAGCTCAGCCAGCAGCTGGGGTGCGTGGTGACACGACAGTGACATGACAGAGGCCTGGCTGCAGCTTCATGCTGGAGGCCAGCCCGGCCGCCGTGTCCTGGGGCACCAGCAGCGAGGAGACTGGCACATCCCTCCAGCTGCCCTGATGGCTGGCCTGGCTGTGTTTTCCTTCCTCTGCCCCCTTGACCCTGCCTCGCCCACAACCCACGACCCAAAAGCTTCCCCTTATTTCAGCCCAGTGACACAGAAAACAAGCCGTCAGGATGGGGGGAAGGAGTCAGATGCCAGCGTGGAGAAATCCTCCAAGTCAGACACACAAACAAACCCAAATCACCGCTTCTCGTGGATGTCACAATAAGTAGCACAAACTGTAGCTGCAGGAAAAAAATCCAATAGACACCAATTAAATGCATGACTTGACTGCCTCTGCCACGGCAGCCAGTGGTGGCTTGCTGGTGGCAGCAAAGTATCACTGGTCACTGCTGACACTGCTGAGCTGCTGCCTCTCCCAAGGGATGCCAAGGACGGTCAGTCTCACCGGTGTGACACATCCCTGGGTACCATAAAGTCACTCATGTCCTGCCTTACAAACAGGGGAGTGTCACTCTGCTGTGACCCCAAATCTCCCTGGAGTATTAACAGTGGATGAACCCAATGGAAAAAAAATCTCTCATAGATTGTCCAGAAGCTGGGGTAGCACAGACGAGGGCATGTCTGCTGTTGCTGAGCAGGATGCTACAGCCAGGGCCAGCTCAGCAAAGGTCCTGACAGACCCCTTGACTTGACAGAGAATGGGATCACCCCACAACAGAGATATCCAGAGCAGCTGTTGGGTGGCAACATGGGACAGCCAAGAGAAAACCCACAGCCCAGCCGTGAGTCACAGTTTTTCCCTGCCTACCCACAGCGATGCTGCCATCTGCTTTAGACATCCCAAAGACAACTCTGGTGTGATAGCCACAACAGCACGATGCTGCGCCAGGCAGCCTGGCCACAGCATTCCCAGCAGCAGGCATTTCCAAAACCAGCCCCCCGGTGCTGGCAATCAGGATTCGGGTATCGTACAGCAGCTACCCTGGGCATCTCCGTCACGCTGCAGCAGGAGCTCTACTCCTCCTGGGGGGCTCTGGGCCCCAGTATTCCCTATGGCATTGGTGCCTGCTCCCTGCAGCCTCCTGCTTGCCCTCTACACTGCACCCCTGGACAGGAGCATTCAGCAAATCGCAGCCATGTCTGCAAGAAACACGCGTCCCTCCTTTATTTAATCTGCAGCCACTAGAGGGTAATCCAGTCCTCCAAGTTAGATCAGCTCTTGCTTTGATACGCTGGGCAGCAGGTAAGTGCCTGAACCCCAGCAATTAATTACCTTGCAACAGCTCCTGCCTCAATTAGCATCCATGTCCCCATGGCTAGTCAGAGAGGCCTTGTGTCTACCCCTGAGCCCTCCAGCCTGAGCCAATGCCACACGCTTGGGTGCAGTTGTGGCTCTGTTTCTTCCAGCTGGCTGATGCCCCTCCTCCAAACTGATTAAGAAGAGTACAGGATAATAACACAAATAAAGAAATAACATTTTAAAAATCCACCATAACCCCGAAATCTTCATTAATTATGAATTTTGCATGGCAACTGTTACTAAGAGAGTCTCCTCTGAAACTGATGTTCAAAGAACTTTATATCAAATCTTCAAACAGTTGAGAAGGTTCAAGCTACAAAGTCGAAACATCTGTTGCTTTCCATGCATTTTTCAATGGGGAGATCAGAGAAGAGGAAAAAAGTGTACAAAATAATCCTGGTTCTACTTTATTATTTAAATACAATGACTCTCTATGACATACACTCTGCACAGAGAGAGAGAAAGAAAAAATTAAGGCAGAGTGTTATACAGTTCTACCTACTGGAGCCAAAAATATAATATGCCTCAATTTGCTTTAAATTTAGCCCTTCTGGGAAATGCTGTATTAACAGCCCTTGGGGATGAAGTCTAAATCAGGAAAAGAAGGGCAACATCTCCAGCAGAAACAATGAGCTGACAGTCCCATCCCTCCTCCAAGTGCCATGCAAAGCCTGGCTCTGGTGGGAAAGTTTGGAGTCAAGACTATGGGGTGTACCTCCTGGTGACTTATGTGTCACCTCCCTACATTGCAGCCAGCCAGGAACAAGCAAAAGGGGTTGTCCTCTGTGCCTGTGGGAAGCACCAAGCAGGCAGGACCATCTCCTAAAAACTGCCTTCAAAGCACACTCTGCACTCAGCTTTTTGCCCTAAGTGCAGGCAGAAACTTGGAAACTGGTGCCCCTTCACACCTGATCAATTCCATCTAGTGAGGTCTTCACTAGACCCAGCTGTGGCATTTTTCAAACTTTCCAGTTGAGAAAAAAATAGCATTATTTTAGCCCAAACCAAACCTTTCAAGCAATAAAACAATAACCAACTTTCCCAATTTTTTTCCGAGGCTGTCCAAAATATTTGGTGTCACACAGGATGGATGTTGCTTTCAGTATAACATTGACATTCTTTTGTTGAACAGTGAGAGGAAATTTCTAACAACATTTGGATTTAAGACCTCAATCTAACACACAGCACAGCCACTTCTCACCACAGTACCCTCAGGAATATGACCCAGAGGTTTGCAAGGTCCCTGTATTTGTGGTGTTTCCACAGCTTTCCCTGGAGTCCTGAGCATTGCTGCATCATAGGACTGATCCCTGAGGAGAGAGCCTTCCTTTAAATGGGAAAACTGACATCAGCTTTCAAACCATGAGCTTTTGGGGAATGTTGCTCCTCTGAGAGTTAATGCTGGAAGAAACCTGATCTGTCACAGGTAGATTCATCTAATACCAGGAGCCAAGACCGATTAGCAAACTTCAAGTGAAGAACTGGATATCAAGGATATCTGTAAGATGAGGCTGGGAATGGCTTCTTGTCTCACTGCGCCAAGCCCCTGCTGTCACAGGCACCATGAGATACCATCCCTTAATAAACATAAAGCTCAAAGCTTTGGTTCAAATCCCCCAAAAAGGAAGGTGGAATGGGGTGCGAGAGAGAAACCGGGAGAGAAACTCCCAAAAGCCTTGTGAACCAGAGATTCATGTCCAAACCCTTCTCCTGCCTCAGACTCACCAAAACTTTCCTCGAGGCACAGTTTGCTTCTACTACCATGGCAAAGGTGAGAGTTTCCCATGTGCATCCCTTCCAGTAGGGAGGTGTCAAACCCCTTTAAGGAGGCTTTTTCTGCCCCCAGAACCTTCTTTCAGCCTCTGATCATTTGGAGGCAGCTGAAAAATTCAGCTGCTGCTTGCTCAGCACGGGCAGGGATGAATTATCAAATGCTGCTCCTGCAGGCATGTAAAACGTCCTAGCGGCAGCCACGCTGAGCTCCTGGCCATCCTCTTGCTTTCTGTGTAATTTGTCATTTCAATTTGGGCCCCAACAGTTCAACAACCCTGGAGGCTTGGTTGGGTCAGAAAGATCAGACCAAGAGGAGGAACATGGAATTAACATTTTCAGAGTGCTCTGTCCCAGCAGCTTTCCCAGCTCCCATCTCATCCAGACACACCTGGGCCCCCAGGCAGCTCCTGCCCTGTCAATCCCATCACGTTTTGCTGAGTCCTGCCCGTGCAGCCAGCCAGCAGTGGTCAGAAGTGAAGGCTGAAGCCAGTGAAGAAATTCCCTCCTCCCCAGGCAGTGCATTTCAATTACCACAACACGGGCTTCCAAGTGGATTTATCAAACTGGGCCTATAAAGCAAATTGAATAATCTCGTGCTTCAGACCTATAAAATTTAAGTATTATATTTGAAAGTACTTTGACAAAGTAATAAAGACAGAGAGTGAGGGAAAGGAGCGAGGAGATCAACCTGCTCCTTGTTCATGTGCTGTAACCAAACCCCTGGCTCCAAGGTGCCCCTCCATCATCAGTGCTACAGGTGAGGCCATCCCATGGATCTTCAGAGCCATAGAGCATCCAGACTTGGGCAGCAGGCTGCCGTGATGGAAGCCCTTGCAATGTCCTGTCCAGTGGCAGTGTCCCCACAGCCGTAGGCTCCGCAGCTCTCAGGAGCCTAAGCCTAATTCACAGGGCAGCTTGTGGCCGGGGCCAAGGTGCCCACCCCTGTGGGGGTTTCAGGTCAGAACAGTGTGGGAGCAGCAAGGTTGGGGCCTTGTTGCATTGGCCTTGGCAGGCTCTTTCCAGCCCCAGTGTCCCCAGAGCTCGAGGCTCTTTCTCTCTCTCAACCCTCACTCCAGGCTGAATGGCAGCCTATGGCCGGGGCCGAGGTGCCTTCCCCTGTGGGGGTTCCAGGTCAGAACAGTGTGGGAGCAGCAAGGTTGGGGCCTTGCCGCGTTCACCTTGGCAGGCTCTTTCCAGCCCCAGTGTTCCCAGAGCTCGAGGCTCTTTAGATCTCTCCAGCCTGACCCCAACCCCAAGGGCAGATTCTGGCCGGGGCCAAGGTGCCCACCCCTGTGGGGGTTCCAGGTCTGAACAGTGTGGGAGCAGCAAGGTTGGGGCCTTGCCGCGTTTGCCTTGGCAGGCTCTTTCCAGCCCCAGTGTCCCCACAACTCCAGGTCCTTTAGATCTCCTAACCCTAACCCTAGGCGTAACCCTAACCCTAGATCCAGTTAATTACCCCAACACACTCCCTGGCTTCTCCATGTCAGAAAGATGGAGGAGCAGCAATGTTGGGGTGCTGCTGCGATGGCCTCCGCAGGCCCTTTCCAGCACCAGTGTTCCCAGAGCTCGAGGCTCTTTAGATCTCTCCAGCCTAACCCCAGCCCAAATGGCAGCCTATGGCTGGGGCCGAGGTGCCCACCCCTGTGGGGGTCCAGATCAGAAAGGTGTGGGAGCAGCGATGTTGGGGCGCTGCTGCGATGGCCTTGGCAGGCTCCTTCCAGCCCCAGTGTTCCCGGAGCTCAAGGCCCTTTAGATCTCTCCAGCCTGACCCCAGCCCCTAAGGGCACCCTGGCACTGGGCCAGAGGGGCTCATGGCCATAGATGGCACAGATTAAAAGGTGTGTAGCTGGCAATGGAGGCACCTGTTATGCTCTGGACACTCGGATCCAGGGATTTAACTCAAGGTTCTATTGCTCTCTCTCAGTGCAAAGGAGAAATCCCCACCATATACACTCATGAGGTGAAAATCACACGGAAGTTGAGTGGCAGAAGTATCAAAATCAAGCAATCCAAAGTCGATTACCTTCCGCAAATGATGAAATACCACATAGAATGCAACATACAACCACTTATCATGGCATTACTTGGTGCTTTGGGAGCCTCTAGGGCACATCCAGCTGTGAGACTTCATGATCTGGATGGAAAGGTATAAAGGTGCTTGATTACCTGTTTTGTCCAAGATCCTTTCTCTCACTGCTGAAACGTCAGACATCTCCAAAAAGTAAAGAGCGCGTGGGGAAGTTGGAGATAACCGAGATGTTGAAGTTAGATGTCCTTCCAAAAACAGCATCTGTGAGCAATCTGGTCTTCTCCTCTCTGGTGAGCAGGACCAGTAGAAAGAGGATTAAATTTCAACAAGGAAGATTTAGGCTGGACAGGAGGAAAAACATACTGAGTGTGAGCATGGGGGACCCCATTGTTGCACATTGCCTTTGAACACTGCAAACTTGCATTTGTTCCAGAAAGAGCAGTTAGTCACCTGCCACACCACAGTTTAGGACAGGGAGAACACTCATGCATTGGACAGATCCAAATGAGGTCTTTCATGATACTAAACCACTTGAAAATCGGGATGCCAGGCAACATGAGACACAGCAACAGCCTGTTTGGGAGTTCTTTGGGAGTCTTTGGGAGTTCTGCCCCATCCAGTTCTGCATACACACCAAAGGTCCTTCTTTTTAAATCCATCCCTGACTGTAGCACCTACCCTCAACCAGGGCAGATTTTTCTTATAAATCCTGATATTAAAAATGAACACAGGTTCCTCCCCACAATGGGTCCTGTTCTTCTCCCTACATCAGTGAGACCCTACTTTCAAAGAGACCTCACAAATCTTAGCCACTGTAACATCACAATACTGCAATTATCTGCAAACAACTCCTCCCTCTAACAGAAAAAGACACCCTTACCCTGACAGTACTATTTTCATTGTTTGGTAGGAACAATGGTAGGAGCAGTGCTCCAAGTTTTGCTTTCCCAGCTCAGTCCCTGCCCTCCATCAATCCCTTGCAAACCACACTAGCTCTGGAAACAAACCACCTGCAGTGATCACCCAGACAGGATCTGTAACCCCAACGGAGCAGCAAACTACAGAAAGGGGTGAACTCCTTGGCTCTGCCTCCATCCTTACATCTCCGACCCTTACAGGAGTTTCCCCTGCTAAATCAGCATCAAGCGCTGGAGATGTGATGGAGCAGGGTGGCAAAATCATACAACCAGCCCTTCAGAAAATTAAAAATAATTATCCAGCCTATTAATTTACCCCTGTGATTTCCCATCACAGTTAAACCCCTCTGGCCATCGGCTGGAGCTCAAGCAGACATCAGACCCCTCTTCCTTGCTTATTATTTACTCTCCACTCGCTGCTTTTCTTCTGCCCCAGTGACCCCACTGTTCACACATCCCTGCTCTGCCTTTAACCCCATTTTGGTTTAGGGTCTGATTAACTCTTGATGCCGAAGATTTTCACCATCAAAAGGCTTTGTTTCCATGGTAACTCCTGGGGGGATTATTCAAACCAACGGGTCCAGCTAGCGCAGGGTCAGCAGGATGGAGGAACCCCCAGGGATGCTCAAGTCCTGCTCCACAGTGGTGCCCGTGCCTCCTCCCACCACCAATTACTGCAGATGAGAGCCGAAATCCCGCTGCCCTCTTTAACTCTCTCTGCGTTAGCACCAGCTCACGGACATTTCTTCTTCTTCTTTTTTTTTTTTTTTTTTGCGCCATGTGTCACTAATTTTACTCATTTTCTGAGTTTGTCTAGAATAGTAAAAGATTTGATTAGAGTGTTCCCGGTTTTAATTGTAATTAGGACAGTCATTGTACGAGCTATAAAAGGAAATTGGGCTACCGCTGAGTGGAAGAGCCCCTGAGAGAATAGGAGCTGCGAAGGGAGAATTTCGTTCATAAAAAAGGAAAAAAAAAACAGTTTGAGGAAGAAATAAAACTCCAGCTTAGGATAGTGTGACAGCCAAAGTGGCCCAGGCATCTGGGACCATAAGCAAAGCACATTTCCTGGGGATTTCAGTGTCAATTGGAAGCAGTTCCTTCCCCACTGCAACCTTCTGTACGACCTTGGGCCAAGCAGCTCTGCCCTTGTGCCTCAGTTTCCCCCACTGGGACTCCTCTGGCTGGTCTGTGAGCTATTGGCTTATTTTACAATGTGCATTGTGATCCCTTGTGATATGGGAGAGGTGACCCTTGAAAAAACCCACGCAGACACCTTACTAGAGGCACCACAGCTGCTGAGGGAGAGCACCTGCAGCCAGGGGACAGGAGATGCCCCTGGCTGCCATCCAGGTCCCAAGGATGGACACTGGGCATAGCTGCTTTTTTCCAGCAGAGGGAGGGAAAGGCCCATTGAAGCCCATCGCAACGGGGTTACTGCTGGGAAGAGCACCCAGAAATAGCACATGCAAACTCACAGCAGCCACCACCTGAAAAGAACCCAGAGAAGTGTAACTCCCCCACACAGGAATAGCATCACCCCAGGGTTTGCCAGCCCAGGGTGACCTTGTTGGTCACCTGTGCCAGAAACAGGGTGGTGAACCACGAGACCATTGGGGAGTGAGGGGACAGGCAAGACTCCTGCAGCGATGTTTCTTAGCTGATGTCACTGGAAAAATTGTTCCTGACAGTCGTGGCCAAGATTCCCAGTGGTCATGGTCTCCAGACTGGTCACTGCACCCCACTGCCATCCCCTGAAAAGGGGGACCCTCTGGAAAGGGGCAGCTGGCAGTGCCCAGAGCCATGTCACCTGCCCTCTGCCCCACGGCTCTGCAGCGGGGCAGCTTGCTGAGCCCGAGCTGTCAATCTGGTGCAATAAAACTCGAGACAAATCAATTTTCCCCCTTCCTCCTGCTCTAATTCCACCAGGGGAGACAGTCTTTTTCCTGAAGCAATAATTTGCCTCAGTTAAAAAAAAACCCACACAGTGGAGCTCTGCTCATGGCACATTAATGTGTATCAGCCATCGCCTGCCACCTCCTAATGATCCCACCTCTGATCCGAGCCCAAAACTGTGGGCTTTTTACCACTACATTTAAAGCAAAGAACAAACATAAACCAGGTGCCTCCCAGCGTGGCTGCGATTTTCATTAGTCCAGGCAGGGAGAGGAAGGGGTTGTGGCTCTGCTCAGCCCTTACTGCCTTCAAAATTTATGGATTTTCTTTTTATTTTTTTTCCTCTTCCCAGCAGCTCAGAAGAAACTTAATCATCACCTCTGAGGGGGAAGAAACCCCCCGTCGTATCCTTCAGCTTGCAGGGTCACATGATGTTGCTCTGGCCTTTCCTATGCCATATCTGAGCACAGCACACGGCCTGGCACTTGCAGCTCGTGTTACTGTTCTAGCTGGGTTTTAATTAAGATTATATTATATCATTATATTATATTATATTATATTATATTATATTATATTATATTATGTTATATTGTATTATATTATATTATATTATATTATATTATATTATATTATATTATATTATATTATATTATATTATATTATATTATATTATATTATATTATATTATATTATATGTTTATCAATTTTATATATACATTTAGATTATAGACCATGGATTTTATATATATATATCTCATGTGTGAGAAGTAAAGCTTCTCTCCCATGGAAAGTGGCTGCTTGAGGACCCCTCACACCCCCCTGAAGATGTGGCAGATCCCTTTCCTGCAGGATTACGGAGCTCCGGGGGCAATGAGGGGCAGCCCAATTAGCACAGCTGCTCTCTTCCTTTGTGGGTCTCTGGGCCATGGGGCAGCAGCATCACAGCAAGGACCTGGACTGCCCTGGGTGATGGTGCAGAAAAGGAAGGGAAGGTGCGGGTGGCCATTGCTGGAATTCGGGGATGGTGGGCAAAGATGTTCCTGCTGACCTTTAGGCTAAACCTGAAGAGGATGAATCTAAAGTCGTTTTTAGTGACTCTGGGTCTCTGAGCACACCAGTGGTGACACCAGAAGCAAACACACACTGGGGGACATCACTGGCAGGACAAAGAGGTGTTAAACCCCCAAGCCAAACCCTCATTTCTCTCTGGAGCAAAACTCATGAAGGGCAGGAGCTTTTCTGGTGACTGACACTCACACCGCCAGCATGTGGCCATCCATGACGGTGCCCAGGGACATGAGTGTGACACATCCCTGTGCTGCAGACCGTGGGTCCCCATGTGCCACACCCAGCACAGCCCAAGGGGACACATGGCACTGAGCAGAGCTACCACCTGCACGTCCCGGCCCTCACCACATGTGTAAGACAAGCAAAGGATTGTCCAGAGACCCAGAGCCAGGAGAACATCATCTCCCAGGGCAGGAGGACAAGGAGGTGCACAGAGAAAGTTCAAAACCATGGTGATGGTGAGGGGATAGAGGTTTTTGCACAAGGAGCCCAGGATGAGACCTTCAGACCCCACACAGGTGCCCTGGGATGTGCCACTCACCTGGAGCCCGAGCTCGGATGAGATGATGGCAAGGAGGCTTCCAAGAGCCCAGGTCAGCCAGGGAGGCCACAGGGAGGACTGCCCCACCTCTGAACCACAGCCAGCTCCAGGCACACAGAGGCTGCTGCAGATTTGCTGGAATACCGTCGTCTTGGGCGGCAGTGGGGTATGTTATTGCTGAAAGGTTCACATTTTATCATTTAATCAAATAAAGTGCATTTGTGGATTACACAATCATTTGCAGGCCTTGATAATCTTTTTCTGCTTAGCTCTGCACTAGGACTGAGGAGGCAAACAAAGACATTTGTAGCTGTCGTTGGAGGCCCTGGCTTCCTGTCAGAAGCTCTTACTCCTTGGGAAAACTGGTGCAATTTGTATTGAAGAACATCCTGGCGATGGTGAAATACTAGATATTTATTTATTTATTTATTTATTTGGTCAACCAGGAGGTTTTTAAGTTTTTGTTCCCCGGTAAAACAATAGAAAAATTTTAAAATACAAATCCTGCTCACAAAGAATAAAGTATCAAGGTCCAACAAGGTCTCTTCAGGGAGAGATCCTCATCCCTATGCCTTGAAAAAAGCAATGAAAGCCCTGCTTTATGTTGTACTGACAACTTATTTAAATACAGTTTCTGTACCCACCACAGTGCTCACCTGTTTGATGCTCAGCTGCCACCAGCTCCCATGTGGCCATGAGGATGGTATTTTCAGCACAAAACTGGGGAAGATGAGGGTCTTTTTCCCATTGCCCTCAATTAAATCTTCCCAGAAACCTGACCAAAATCCAGTTCAAATGGGATTTTCTTCAGTGTTTGAAAGATTGGTAAAAGAAAACTTTCTTTTTTTAAGACAGAAAAACAAGATCAAAACAGTCTTTGTTTCAATGACACTATGGCAAAAACAGTGGATGTTTAATACCTGCTGCTGATGTTCTTGCTGGAGAGTAGGAAAAGTGCAAGAGAAAACAAGAAAAACATCCAGTTTATACACTCACTAAGTGCAGAGAAAAGATGTGCTCAGCATCCACATTACAATCAACCCCGTCAGCCCAATCCCTCAGAAGATTGGCCCCAGGGCAGGAAGAGGCTAAGGAAATAATAAGAAACAAAACGCAGTTTAATTTGTGTGATTTTAGTCTGTGTGCTGGGCAAAGTCCTGGCTCTGACCCCACACACCAGGGATTCACCCCCAAACTCACCCCCTCCTCTCTAGGAATGTCTCTAGGAAGTCTCCAGCCACCCAACATCGCTGAGGAAGATCCCCTCTGTGAGGAGGGTGCTGAGGTGACCAGCTGATGCCCTGGGCTCCTCTGCTGATGCTTTGCTTTGGGACCCTGCAGAGACTACAACGCAGTTTGGAGGTACCCAGAGTTACAGGATGTTATAGTTACAGCTTTAAAGACAAGGATCAGGAGCTGGAAAGGATCAGGAGCTGGAAAGGATCAAGAGCTGGAAAAGAAGATGACCTGCAGTGTACAGAGCCGGCAGAGATATGAATGCAGCATCACCTCACCACCATGTACTTCCTCCCAAGCACTTGTGCTGTGAGCCCACTATGACCCTGCAGGAGGAAGGGCCAGGATGGCCGAGAGGCAGAAGTGAAGTTGTTCCAGCTCTGGTCAGTTCCTGTGGATCCCAGGGAGTGGCAGAACAGTTAGACAGGTATCCACCTCTCTCTGCTTGCAGCGTAGCAGAGTCAGCTCAACGAGTGAAATCAAATGGTTTAGAGCGATTTAACATGAGCCACCCAGGAAAGGGGGAGAAGGGACAGCCCCCTCAATCCCACTTACCTCAGCCACCCAAATCCCCCTGCAAGCACCTGGAGTTCCTTTGGGGGTGTGCAAACAACCACAGCTCAGGACCCCACACCCACACACACACCCTGTGCTGCTGTCCCATCCTGATGCCATTTTGTGTCATGCTCCCCTGGCACAGCCACAGATTTGCCCAGTGCTCCCAAAGCTGCCTGCTCCATGCACCCACGTCATCCCCAAAAACACAGGCAGAACACCAGCTTTAGCAAAAATGTTTAATCTCTCCTTGATGCGTGTGTTTATTTACAAGTACTAAATCTGAAGAACATTAAAATAGGAAATAGCAGGATATTTACACGATCAAAGGGCGCTCGACCAGCCGTGCTGGCCTGTTGCTTCAAGTCTGAAACAATCACAGAAAGGGAATCAGGACTCCGGAGTTTGATTCTTTTCCCCCCCCCATTTAATTTTCTAAAACTATCAGAATTCTCTGCCTCTCGCCGGGTCCACCTTAGGTTTCCCCCGCCTTCTTAAAGGACAGCTTGTTGTGCGCTTTGGTCGGGAGCGGGTGAGCCTGGGGGGGTCCCCCCACCCATCCCCCTGCTCCCTGTCCCCAGGCTCAGGCCAGCTCTGGGGGTGACACGGGGCTTCTGCTGAGGGGGGCACTTCCAGGCTGGACTGCACATTTTTTAACCCCAAACTGAAGAGAAAGGCAATGAGAGCAAGGAGGGACCCCTTTGCTCGCAGTGGTGGGGGACCAGCCTGTAGGGTCCAGCTGCCTCTGGTGGGGGACCAGAGCAGGAGTGCCCAGAAACGCAGGCTCACAGCAAGGGATGCTTCACCCCCTTTTGGGGCATGGGCTACGCCACCAGCAAGAGGGGTCCTGGGGATGCCTCCCAGCTTCTCCCCACCTTTCCCCGTTCCGAGGCAGGGTCGGACAGGGCTGGTTCTGACCCCACCAGGCCGGGCGAGGGAGGGCGGGCAGCTGCCTGGCACGATTAAGGACGCTGGGCATCATGCGAAAGGCAAATGTAGCACCAAGAAGCGCCAGAGGCTGCGGGCAGCACTGCAGTGCCCACCTCGCCGAGCACCACCCTCCCCGTTAGAGGCAGCAAGGGGAACCCCGAGAGGTGGGGAGCTGCTGGGGCATCCTTGGGTGGAGCAAACCGCAGACACCCCAAGGCTCTCCAGGAGGAAGCCGACAGGAAGCCACCCCTAGGACCACACCACGGGCAGTCAGCATCTCCAGAGGACTGGAAGAGCCAGGTCACAGCACAGGGGGAGAGCCCAGAAAGCAGAGCCACACCGAGGGACTGCCACCCTGCCCAGCATGCCCTCCCCAGGAGCCTCTCTGCTGCCCAAATCCACTTCAGACCCACCATGAAGCTCGCCTGTCCCTCCCGCCTGGCTGAGGGAGCACCCACGGCACTGCTGCTGGGAGAGCGACAGGCTAGCAGACCTCAGCAATTAACAGTGCTTCCAGCCCTCTTTATCACAAGAAATCTTCAGGGAGACGCTCTCAGAAAAACACCTCCATCCCCTCTCAAACACCACAAAAACCATGTGCTTGGCTCCCTCAACAGCAACCAAAGCTCCCCAAGACACTCTTACCACTGCAACAGGCAGGACCCAGTCCTGGACAGAGACCTCACAGTCACCACTCCCCTTCCATCTCACCGCAGTGACCACCGACGCATTGCCGCCATCCTCCAGGAGATTTCCAGGACCTCCACCAGCACCACGCAGCCAGCAATGCCACAAGGAAGAGGTTTTGCACCAAAGGGAGCTGCAGGCACTCCTCCACCCCATCACAGCAGCAGTGAATTCTACAGAGGGATCCCCCCAGAGGGTTCTGTCCCACCAGAGCACCTAGGGAGATGTTTGCAGCCAGCAGCGGCCTTGGCACAGGGCACACAGCTGTCCTTCAAGGCTCTCCAAGTACCACATTTGAGATGTGAACCTCTAAAGTCTTTCTTTTTGCTGTTTCTTTTTTTTTTTTCTTTTGGACGAGAAAGTGGCAAATTAATTTCAAATTAATAAAAAATAGATAACAGGCCTAAACAAACCTCTAATATTCAATACTTGCAGTTTTTTTGTTTTATGGGTTTTTTCTTCTGTTTCTTAAAAAGATCAACTCAGACTAAAATCTAGCACAGTCATGCAACAGCCCACAGCTCTCAGAAATCCAGCAACAGCTCAGGGTTCGTAGGTTTGGGAAACAATTATAAATTCTTTTTCAAACAAAGTTTTGCTGTTGGGGTTGGATTCTTTTGTCATCTTTTTTTTTCTTTTTTTTTTTTTTTAATCAGCATCTTCTCTCCTTTCCCTCCTTATTAAAACAAAACAAAACCAAACAAAATTACAACATAATGAGAGATCTGCAGGCTTCAAACGATTGTTCTGCATGGTGAGAAAGGCTTGGAAGTTCCTTCCAGACCATTTGGTATCCTTTTTTAAGTTTTCTTTTTTTTTTTTTGCAGTTGCTGTTTGTTTTGTTTTAACTGGCTGTGTAAATTCATCTCATATTTATATCAGTTCAATTCTCCTTCAGTTAACTATACAGCACCCCACTGGGGCATGAGAATTAGATTGTAACCACATATATATATATACACACTTTTATTATTTTTTTTTAATTAAAAACTTCATTATTTCTCCCTCTCCCCCCCTTAACTTGCAATTTAAGGGAATGGACAGAAATCAGCTGGGCTTCTCTCCACTTGGATTTCAACAGCCATCCGCTCCTGGCAGAGTGTGGCCCCGTGTGCCGTGGCCTGGGCAGTGACAGGAGTTCTCAGTACAGAAAAGGAAAGGGTTTTGCTCTCTTTTTTCTTTTTTTGGGAAGTTTTTGGTCACCTGCTGCCATTCACGGCAGCATTCAGCACCTTTTCATCTCTGGAAAGCACAAACCCACAAGGAACTGACATTTCCAAGGGGGCAGCTGAGGGAGAGACCTCAGGTCTCCAGCGAAGCCCTGTCAGGGCGGAGGCAGCAGAGGGGAGGTGGGGTGACAGCAAGGAGAGAAAGGGGGAGAAAGAAGGAAAAGACAGAGAAAGAAAGGTCAGTGTTGGGTGGAAGGTCCTGCACAGGTTTGGGCTCCCCAGGTGGAAGAGCAGGTGACAGCCCAGTGGCAGCCAGCACCCCAGTCCCTCCGTGGAATGGGAACCCAGTGGGGCTTGCCAGGGGAATCCCAGCCAGGAGATGCAGAGGAGCTGCCTCCCCTTTCACCAGGGATCTGGGCTCTTCCCCTGCATCGGCACAAAAAGATGATGGGGAAAAACAAACATAAAGGGGCTTTGTTAAGGCTGCTCCAGTGCCAGAGAATCTGCCACAAAAAGCCAGGCTGGCTCTCCATAAACTCTCCTGACAGCCCCCAAGGCCCCACAACCATCCTCCACCCTGCACCATCCCAGGACAGGCAGCACTGCCTGGATCACCCCATGGCCACGGGACCAGAAAACAAAGACAAGCTCAACAAAACACCACCATCCCTCAGCAATCACCCAGGAAAAGAAAAACCAGCCTTAGGATCGCCCTTCCTCTCTGATTGTGACCTCCAGAACCACTCAGCAGCATTAAAATAACAGCATCTATCCAGCTAAAAAAACTCCCAACTTTTTTTTCTTTAATTTTCTTTTCGCACTAAACAACATTCAAATAAAACATGGCACAGGACGTATTTTAGAAATATCAAAGCTCAGGGATTTCTCCCTTTCCTGCCCACCCCTAAAGCTCCCACCCCAAATCTCCCCAGCATCAGTCCTTTAGCTTATCTCTTAAAATCGTTTTTGTTAGTTTGTTGCAAAAAATTTAGAATATTTTTCCCCTCCCATTTTTTGTTATAATTTTTTTTCCTTTAAATTAAAAATTTTGTTTGTCTCGTGTAAATTGTGCAAATATAGCAGTTAACACTAGTGGCAGAAGGCCAGAGAGAGAGAGAGAAGGGGGGGAGAGACAGAAAAAGAGAGAGGAGGAGGAAGAGGAGGAGGAGGAGGAGGAGAGGGGGTGGACAGCTGAGGGGAAGGAAGGGAGAGCAAGTCAAGTACAGTAAAAATAGGAGCCCACCCACCCTCCCTTCACCAAAGTAACAACAACATCCAAACGCCATCCGAGAAAGCCCCGCGGTCCCGACCCTCCTTCCTTGCGGGCTCAGGGGCTCTGCCCAGGCAAGGGACGCCCAGCAGGTCCATGGGGCAGGCGACCCCCTTCTCCTCTGCCCTCTCTGCAAGGTCCCTGCTGCATCCCGCTTGGACTGGGGGGTTTGTCTGTGGGTCAGGGAGTTCTATCAACGCTGCTGCTGTGGCCGGGATTTGTGGTTTTTCCGCTAAAGCGCGAGGTTTCCGTGTTTGTCCGTGGGAAGCGTGTGGAGGCGCGGCGGCTCCCGCGGGCCCGACCGCTGCCAGCCCCAAAGTCTTGTGCCCACGGCTGCCGCTGGCCGGTCCTTCCTCCGTCCCTCCGTCCGTCCTGCCGCCCCCGCTGCCGGACACTGGCGCCGCCGCCGCCTTCTCAGCTGCTTAAGGCCATTGTGTCGATCGCCTGCTCCAGCTTGCTCCGCAGCCGCTGCCTCCGGGCCTGCTCGTCCTTCTCCAACGCAGCCAAAATCTGGGGAGAGAGAAAGGGGAGATGGTGAGCAGGTGCCCTCCTGCCCAAAGCAGCTCCTTGCTGCCCGCTGGCTCTTTGATGGCATCGGGCCATGGGGATGTGGCCCCATGGGAAACAGTCTTGTCCCCCAGTGGGGCCAAAGGAAGTGTGAGGTGAGAGACGTCACTCTGAGTGGTGCCATTCACAAACTGGGCCTGCTGGGACCCCCAAGGGGCTGCAGTAACACCAGAGACCTGCCTGACACTAATGAGAAGCTAACTTGAACATGGAGAAATGAAGAAAACACAGTCAAGCAGAGGGTGAACCCCAAATCCAAGCCAACAACACCTTCCCAACACATCTGTGACTAACAATCCTTAGAGAAGCAGGGGCTGTGTTCCAGAGACCACAATCAAACCATGAACTGGTTCCACAAGCTCAAAAACACCAAATCCACCAGGCTTCAGCTGCCAGCAGTGTTAAAACCTGCCTCATTTCTCCCCAGGGTGGACAGCTGGGGGACACTGTGGTGCTGGGGACATCAGACAGATGCACCAGCAAAGCCTGGGAGCCCCTGTTCAAGGGGTGCACCCACAGACACCTGAGAATGGCTTTCCTCCCTTGAAATCCTTTCTCTAAATAAGCTGCTGATCAGGATGACAGATTGGAGGGTGGAGGGACAGTCCCCTGCCCTGGGCTGGATGTCACCACACCCCCAGGGCTGGAGAAGGACTGGCAGCAGCAGGAAGGTAGAGGACAAGGCTCAGAGTGGGGAAAAGGCAGTAAAACAAAGGGGCAGCTGCCCTCCCAGCAGCTGGGAGTGTCATCTCACTAACATCATGCCAGCAGAGCAGAAAAGCTGATTTAAAAAAACAAACCTGACAGAAATCTCATCTCCTCGGGTGAGCTAGTTGAGAGAGCAAATTTTTTGCAATTAAATATCAAGGCATCCGTCAAAGGGGACTTGATTAACCATTTCATTGGCTGCATAATTGGAAACAAACTGTTGTATAATTAATAGACTTACTAGGAGGCAGGCAAAGTCCATCAGGAGCCCTACAGGTAACTTCTTAATGGGGAATCAGCTCCCTTTGATTAAGAGCTGCTGCAGTGCCAGCGAGTTGTGGAGAGGCAGGCAGGGCATGCTGAGGAACATTCACCACACTGCCACAACCAGCCCCTGGCCACCAACAGACTGGGTCTCCCTCAGGCTTTTTGGGGCAGGACCAGGCTGGGCCTGTCTCCTGGGGCACTTAGAGATGCCTGATGGGGAGTCTTTTCCCACAAGAAAAGGGAAAGCTGCATGTGGGCACTGGTGTCAGCTCCCGAGGAGGGGAAAAATCACCGGCAAGAGCTGGACACATCTGATTTACCTCCCCTGGCAGCAACAACCCAGGGCCGCAGCTGGACTGGCAAGAAATCATAGATTCTGCCACAAACCTGCTACTGGGGACACTCCCCACCATCCATCTCCACAGATGCTCTCAGCCTTCATGCTACACACAGAGTAAAATACCTATAGTGACACTCACACAGAAATCAAAACCCCACGTGCCTGAAAGGTGCCTGAGCTGGAACCAAATGAGATCACTCCAAGAAGTGGGAGAGGAGCAAATCCCCCCACCTGCCTCCTCTGCCTCTCCCAATCACACAGCTGTATATCCTGGGATGCTGAGGTGTCAAAAGATTCCCAAACTGCCCATGCATTTATTTTCTCCTCTCTTATCTCAGCCTTATGGTAACAATGACTTTCCATTTCCAGAGGAAACCTGCACTGAGTGTAGAGAGACCCAGGTTTGTCACCTGCTGTAAGGAGCCAGGACCACTGATTACCAAGATGCAAGTACCCAAATGAAAATTAATTATGATTTTCATTCACAGCCAATGACAGCATATTATTGCACTGAACAACAGGAAAAATTATTCTCTCCCATTTTGCATCAAAGAGAGTGCAATCGGGCTGCATATAATTGTGCTTAATGAATGAAAACAAACAAAGGGAACAGCTGCGATTTATTAATCCCATTACAAATAATAAAAGAAGTTCCTGAGAGCTGTGAACACACTTGTGATGCTCAGAGAGCAGGCAACAGCAAGACACTCAACAGATGTCAGGCTGCTGTTAGCAGGCAAGAAGAGGACCTGTGCCCCTAAAGAGCAGCTCATTAATGCCACACGTTCTTCTCACAGGGTCCCCTCCATGAGCTCACCCAGGGCTTGGAGAATTTCTTCAAGGCTTGTGGTACTTTTAGCTTGGGGGAAGCAAGCATTGGATGATGCCTGAGAGATGGCAGCTGGACCACAACAGATCTAGATCCTCCAGACTGCTCGATTTCCACTCTCGTGGGAACCACAGAGTTGTGTACAAACTGCAAAGCCCCCAAACCCCTTCATGGCCAACCCACTACCCAGAGCTACAGGGGCCTCCTGGATGTGCCATCCAAAGTCATCTAAAGAGTGGCATAGAGGTCCCACCAGCATGGTCACCAGCTGCATGGGGACCACCACACAGCATCTTCCCAAGCACCAGGAAAGCCAGGACCTCCTCCTCCCTCTCCCTCCTGTAAAGCACCAATCTCCATAGGATATTGGCCACCACAATCCCAGTGCTGACCTTAAATCCAGGGGCCAGGTCTGGACAACCTGCCCATGGACCCCTTAAATTGACACCTCATAGAGGCACTGGAAGAAGCCTCTCCAGATTGCTGCATGGTACGACAGGCACCCCGTTTCCTCTCCTGGCTCTGAGTGGGAAGATGTTCTGGCAGTCTGTCACCTAAATAAGCCACCATTCAAATATAGTCATCAAACCCCTTTATTGGGACAATAAAACTTGTATTATCATGCTATGTGTATAGACCCATATTTTACTGTAGTTACATATTTTATTGCTTTAATAAGATGTAGGCTGTGGATTTGAGCAGAGCTTTGAGAAATTAATTTGTAGAAATTACAACAGAGGAGCTTTTAACCATCCTTACTGTTGCTCACAAAACAAGCACTGGAGAGGCCACCACATCCTCTAACATTCCTGGGGAGTGGAGCCAACCACCTGCAGAGTTCCACAGCATTGGTACCACCAAGGTGCTGGATTGGTGGCAGTGGATAAGGGAGGCATGCTGACATAATACCAGGAACTCCGCAGCCTCATGGAGCTCATGTGCCAAATGTGTAGAAAAAAAAGTGTTTCCCACATTACTCACTGCAGAAAATTTGGGGAATGAGCACTGCCTACTCCAGCACCTGACTTCATGCCTCCCAAACCTTTCCTTCTCCACCAGCCCAAGCACAGACATGGAATATGTTACTAATCCACATTTCATGGTGTGTTTTCCTATAGGAAAAAGCAGGGGACTGCAGAAACAAGGACAAAAGGACTCAAGTGGCAGCTCAGGCCTGACTCTGCCCCACCACTTCTTACCTCATCCTTGTACTTGGTGATGTAGGAGTAGATCTCGTGCAGGGCGCTCATGCTGTTGAACTGGCTGAGGTGTAACCGCGACTGCTCCGCCAGGTACGCACTCATGTCCTGGTCACTGATCGCTGGCATTTTAGCTATATCTGCATAATATCTGCAAGGGAGGAACAGGGGAGTGGGTCAGAAATAGGGACAGGCAGGAGGGGGCAGTCCCCGCCACAGGGGGAATGGAGAGCAGCCACTGGAAAGGGAAGTGAAGGGCATCTTGCCTCCAAGCATGACATATGATCATCCACTATAACACTGCTCAAGAGATCTGAGCACTCCACGGAGCAGTCAGCACCATCAGGAACACGGTCTCAATGGAACAGCACCCAGCTCAGTCCAATTCCGTTCATCATGCTAGGAAGCCAAGAGATGCTGCTGAGGGATTCTCCACCCTCTCCTAAATGACACATTTTTTGTCCTACCCACCCCATTGGCATATTTTGCCACCAAACCACGTGCGCCAGGACTCTCCACACCTGCAGCAGCACACAAGGCTTTGCTACCACTCTCCTAAAGTCACCACCATGTCCCTAAAGCCCAGAATGCCCCTTTGCATTCAATTAAATACTTGGGGTGTGAACACAAGACAAGGTGACATCCTGCCCCTGCAACAATACACATGGCTGTGGTAGTGGAAAAACAGCATATCTAACATGAGGTTGTTCATCACAACCCTGAGAGGACAAAGCTGCAGCATCCCACTGCAGGAGAGTTACACCAAGCATACACGAGTGGACTGGCTGCTGAGGACTTTCTGGAAACCAGGACTGTGTCCACAGGCCTCATTTAAAAAGAAACCCTACAGCAAGCAAGCCCTGGCTGCTCCCAGGGAGCAGCATTACCACCATTACCACCTGGACATACAGAGTGCCAGTCTCTCCCAGGTTTGCTCTGCTCCTCATGACTCCTCACTCAGTGAAGTTTGTGGTACAGTGATTAGCATCATTAGTGTCATCAGCTGAACACTGAGATGGAACACTGCTGAACCACTTGGATAGGAGCAGATGGCAGCAAGACCACTTGAGGAGATGAATATGAGGATCCACTCCATCCCACAGCACTGAACTCAGCTAGCGATAAACTACTTGGGCAGTTTTTACAAAGAGGCTCATTCACACCCCAAAAATGATACACGGGAATTCCTGGATACTGCCAGGAGAGCAATGGTCTGACTAAACCCGGCATCTCCTACACCCCTAGAGAGACCACCCCAGAGTGCATCTCCTACAGCAGCAGCTCCATGTTCCAAGTGTTATCATGACACAGAGATTGGGAAGAAACCATCATTTTTCAATACAAGCATGCATGGCTCACATGGACCAGGATTCCAGTGACACCAACCATTTCCAGATGACACTTAATATGCCAGCAGCAGTCCCCTTGGGTTTCCCCAGGTTCCCCACTTCCTAAGCCCTTCCCTGTGCTATTCCTGTCTCAGACTGGCAGGATGCCCTTTTTTCAGCTGGTGCCTGAGCCACAGCAGCAGACAGACCTGCTGTTGGGACTGGCAGTCCCACTCAGCCACCCCCGCACCACTCCCATCCCTCCTCTGCAAAGCTTTGCGACTATAACTGTGCCAAAAGCCAGAAATGCTGATTATGCCATAAATCCCTGCAGTAGAGGAACAGTGGTAGATACAGTCACCCCCTGCACAGGACATCTCTGCCCCCTGCTTGTCTGCCTCTGGGACCATACCGGAGGTAAGAGTTGGCAGGAACATCCGACACCACTGAGATCTCCCACCTCCTCCCCAGGGATGCAGAATGTCTAGACCAATGTTTAACTCTGAAACGGTTTTATGCCTTTTTTTCTCCAGGCACATACACAGAACTGAATATTTTTGTCATAGAGATGGCAAGGTCAGAGAAATTCACCTTATGAAGCTTGTGAGGTTCCTACGGGACCCCACTCCAAAGCCCCATCCAGCCCCATGCACAGAACTTCCTCCTATTGCAATGCAGCTCATCTCTCATCTCAGGCATCACATTTCAGGGGCACCTTTTCTTCTGATCCAAGCCCTACCTTCCTTGAGGGAAAAAGTTTGTCTTTGTACTTGCCTGCAAAACACCAGGCATGCCAATGATGCAACAAAAATATCTGTGTACAAGCAAGTGCCCAAGGACAATTTAGGCTACAGAGTTCCACCCTTACAAACTAGAGAACTGATTTAGGCTACAGAGTTCCATCCTTACAAACTAGAGAACATGACATTTACTGTTGTCTGGACATCCTTCATTTGGTTCATTCTGTATTTGGTCAAGATGCTGAAAAAGGGCCCTCAGTTAAGAAAAAGTATCATCTTTAGCCCAGCATGTTACCACAAAGGAAAAATTGCATCTGCAATCTGAAATCTGCTGTTTTTTAACTTTTATAAAGTTCCACTTCACAAGATGGCAACATTTTAACAGTAGCTCTATTTGGAGGGCTTTGGAGGACACCTCCTAGGTTTCTCTCCCAAAAGGACACAGCTAAACACAGCATTATGCCTGAGTGCATCAATTTGCAATCACTCTCATTCGAGCCCTGAACCTTAGCACTACATTAATTCAGCAGGACAGAGGGACATCTCTCCTCAGCTAACAGGGAAGATGGAGGGTGCTGGAAGGCGTCAGGGGACCTGCTCCTCTCCCCCCTCCTCAGCAGAGAGACAGCAGCCTGAGCACTGCCTCAGAGCATGTACTCTCATCAGGATCCCAGGTGACATGTACTGAAGGATGAGAGACAGGAAATTATCATTTTCAAGCATTTCAGCAAAACCTGCATGTATTGTTGCGGTACAGAAAAGGTACTTCTGTAGTCCAAGGCTGAGTTCTCACTACTCTTCAGAAGCAATCAAGGGAGGTGTTAGTAATTCCCTGTTACA
This sequence comes from Acanthiza pusilla, assembly GCA_036630365.1. NCBI lineage: Eukaryota > Metazoa > Chordata > Aves > Passeriformes > Acanthizidae > Acanthiza > Acanthiza pusilla. Next base: position 10,956,127 of record JAXCHO010000001.1, read on the forward strand.
GACCAAGTTTTTACAACAGAAAACATCAGACAACCTAATAGCGGAGGTTGCTTTTAGCACCCCTTAAGCAAGTCATAAACTGCTCTGTGAAACAGCGATTGCAAACCCATTCCAGGAGACAATCATGGGAAAGCATCATCCTCCAAACAAGAGGATTGCCTTCTGCAAGCATTAGTACAGTCCTGCTCCAGTCAGCTGCCCTCCCAACAACCCAATTCCCCCCATCCATGAGCATCCCCTGCAAGTCCCCCAGGTGAAGCAAGCAGCTACTGCTAAGTCTACTCACCTTTCTACCCAGCTCTTGTAGTTGGGGATGTCCTTGGCGTACAGTAGTTTGTTGGAGGGAGAGTCCTTTCCTAGCTTGTGCTCAGAAGTTGAGCAGGAGTCCATAAATGTCTGAGCCACCACGGATAGGCAGGCATCAGTAATACTGTTCTTGTGAATGTCGAACACAAACTGGGGGTTCTTAATCACATTCACCCAAAAACGTAGAGGTAGACTGAGGGATGAAGGAAACAGGAGTCAGCACCTGAAGCACACCCTGCAGGGCAGCTGGCCCATGCATGCACCTCCAGTTGTGGAGAAGGAGCTCCCCAAGACCCAGAATTGGGTAGGCTGCTTTTCCCAGCATTCCAGGGCTGCAAACATCCTGGGTAAATGGCCATTCCCCCCTGCCCACCCCCACAAGGCCACAGTTCTCCATGAAGAAATTCCTCAGCACTGCCAACATCTCCAAAGGCAAAGCAGGGCAGTGCAGATCTGTGGCTCCTCCAAGGATTCACTCACACTGAAGAGACCTTGCTGAGCCCACAGGTCAAACCAGGCACGGTCCCTTTCTCTCACATCAATAATCCCTTCTAAGGCACTGTGTGGCATTTCACACATCTCCTGTGTCGGGGAAGGGAGTTAACTGGACTCCTCAAGGGACTCATTAGCACATTTAACACCAGAGGAAAATTTAGGCAGCCTCAGATGCTGGAAATAAAGCCCTCAGCTATAGAGACAGCAGGTCTCCTGGCGAGCCATCGACTGGTTGGTTGCTGCACACTGACACACGTGCCACCCTCCACGGCTCCACTTCCCAATCCTGCTGCCCCTCTCCTCTCCCAGGAGCGCCTCAGAGCCTCCCCCACCAGAAATCCTCCCCGCTCTGTCGTCCCCCAGCACCTACACTCAGTGAATGCTTTTATCTTAAACAAAACACACTTCGTTCCCCAGGACTTTCCTAATGAGGGTACTGGGTGCATGTACATATTTCATTTGTGAAGGGAATGGCCTGGAGAAATTAGCTCCACACGTCGAATTAGCGCCCAGAGATAAGCACAGGCATTAGTATGCAAGAGCCTGCGTGCCCAGCCCCTGAAGAGTGGGGCTTTTTTCCTCCCTTGCCTTTCACTCCTTCTTTTAATATAGGAAGCTGAGTTATAAATCAGTTCCAAGCACTTCCGCGTTCTCACATCTCCATTTAAAAATGTTTCTTTTCCTGCCCTGTTAATTGCAAACAGTTACTGAACTACACAAAAGCAATTTGGCTGCCATTTAACAAATGCCAGACACGGGGAACGTACGTACCCGTCTCCAGTCACGGCAAGATCAGAGAGATGAAATCAGTGAGGCAGCAGAAACGAAAAATGCCAAAGGGGGCTAAGGAGCCAACATCTGCCGGAGCCCTGGCCCCAGCATGGCACCCAGGAGGGCTCATGAGCCGCCCCGCCCCAGCGTTCAGGCAGCGATTAGCAGAGCAGGGGCTGGCTCTGCGGCAAGGACAGCGAGGATGTGCACACAGAGCTGGGCTGACTTTGTTAGGGCACGGCTGAGCGACAGCGAGGAGTGTGGAAACACCTCCAGGACAGCGCAGATGAGAATTGGGGCTGGCATCCCTGGAGGAGCCCGGAGGATGGAGAGGCCAAGGTGAGATGGGAGCGGAGCCGCTGTGGCTCTCGGCGACTGCAGCCGTCAGGGGGAGTGTGCTGCTTGGGATCTGGGCAAGGGCTGAGGGAGCATTGCATTCCTGGGATTTTTTCTGCGAAGGAAGGCATGCAAGAGATTTACCCACACCCGAAATACCGAGATATGGGCCTCTCTTTCCTGGATCATTTCCAGGTACATATTTCTGCTCCCTGTGGGAGGGCTTGGAAGCTGTGATATTGTTAGCCCACCCCCCAGCCCACTGTCCTTCTCCATTACCAGTTACTCTTCCAGGTGTGCCTGACATCATAATCATTGATCTGATGCTTATCAGCTTGTTCATCCAGGAAATCAAACATGTATTTGATGGCGAGGGGCAGAGCGCTCCCACGGTGAGCTGTGCTGAAGATGGTCTCAAACAGGTCATCCACGAATTTCTGCAAGGTGCCCTGAAGAGGAGAAAGAGAAAAGGCTGCTCAGCAACACCCCGTGCCAGCAGAGAGGTGACTCTTTAACTAATGGTCAGCCTCTAAACCAATTTCAATTCTATTCTACACCTGGAAGAGCAGCACAGTACAATCTGTGTAACCCTACTGGTTCTCAGTGGTTTATACTGGGAAATAGACAATGCAGTGATGAGGCATCTCCTTCATTGTATGATCTGGCATGCTAAAAGTATATAAAGAAAACCACCATACAAAACAAAAAAGTTTTGTATGTGCTGAGGGAAGTGGAACCTGCTGCAATGCCAAATGCCTGGGGAAATCACCCTTCCCACATCACCAACTCTGCAGCTTTATCCCAAACACCAAAGAGACATCTACCCCAGGGCATCTCTGCTTTGCACACCAGCAGCTGCTCAAGGATACAGGGAACAGCAAAAACACCAACAGGTGCAAAAAGCAAGTAGGAAAATCCGTTCAGGATATTCACCGAGGCTTTCAACACACAAAACCATCCCAACTTCAGGACAACCCAAATCACTACTACCCTTTCCCGCTCAGATTTCAAAAGCCGGGCATCAGCTCTGGGGCTCTGGGTCATACCTTGGTGGCTAACAGACGGGTCAGGTAGATTTCAGAGACCATCTTGCTGCCCCGGTCGCCCTCCCGCTGGTCCATGTGGTCGTGGTTTTTCACCAGGTGCCAGAGCTTGGTGCCGCTCTCCAGGTCGGGGGTGATCATGGGGGTCCGTGAGCGCAGGCTGTCGGGGCTGCTGGCTGTCCTCAGCATGCTCTCTGCAAGCACAGGGGATGTTCCTACCCTGCCACCAGCCCCATCATTCCCCCTCCCTCCACAGGAGCTTTGGGATTCAGCCTCTGCAGCCACCATGGACTGGGAGCTCTGCTGGGGACTGTCCTCACAGCCTGCTGGGCCACATGCAAACCTGGCTGATGTGCAGGGGCCAGGGCCACCATGGAAGGAATTCCACAGAGCCTGTCCTGCTCCCAGCATGCAAGTGCCAGGATCACAGATGTTTCCTGTGCCAGTCTGAGCTGATCACACTATTCCCTTCCGAACCAAGGCTGAAGTATACCTGCCAGCACATTCGTGGGAGTCTTCAACTCTGCTCTTTTAAGTGCTAAGTGCCTCTGTGCCTATTTTAATTAGATTTCAGGGGAATAAAAGGGAAGGGATCCCTTAACAGCAGCCATCTAACATTTGCCTTTTTCCCCTGAGTCCAACACACTGAAAAGAACTATGGCTCTGAGGGCACCTGCTCCCTCTCCAACACTAGAATAAATAGCATGGTGCAGGAGAGCTGGGAGTTTGGAGGACTTTGTTCACATGAGTTACAGTTATATTCACTTGCCCTGTGCCTCGGTCTGCATGCCCAGCCCAGTGCCACCCCCCCCGCCAGCCCAGAGGAGGATGTCCTTGTGCACTCACCGTATCTGCTGAGGGACTTGGTGAAGGTGGAGGAGTTGGAGATGTTGTATGCTGAGTTCTGCTTGGGCACCAGGGCTACTGAAGAGCCATCCGTCACCTGCAGGGTGAGATGGGCTGAGCAGGCTGCCACACCAGAGACACACAGGGGGAACAGCCCCAGCACAGGGAGAAACCAGCCCCAGAGGGATGCAGCTACGCTGCCACCCACCCCAGGGACATCATCTCCAGCAAAGGACCCTCACCTATCTCTGTGACAGCTGGGGGAAGGGGCAGAACAGCAACACACCAGAAAGCTCAGCATGAAAAAGGCAGAGTAAGGTCAGAGTGGGAAACAGCCTCTATGAACCCTGGAAATGTCCCATTTAAAAGGCCCATAAACATGAGGTGCAGGCAGGAAAGTGACTGCAGACCTCCTGGCCATGGCCTTGGAGGCTGAGCCCAGGCCCTGACCAAGCTGAGGGGGGAGAAAAGATGCCCAAGCTCAAAGCAGCTGGTGACCGCTCAGTGTCCTCTGTCATGGACAGCCTTACCTGGTAGTGGGCCAGGGTGTTCAGCCTCTTCCAGTCATTGTCAATCTTTGTGGTGACATCTTCATCCTGCAGTATGATCCGGGCCATCCTGCCCTGCCGCCACTCTGTCCCCGTGAGAGAGGAGGGCCCATGGTTAGTGGATAATAGGAGCACAAAGCAAAGGCAAGGGTAGGACCACAGTCTCCAGACATCCACTGAAGAGCCCTCCCACCCTTTCTGAGCCCCAGGGCTGATGACTTTCAGTGTGTTGGGCAAATCCAAGTACTCAAGGAAAGACAGCATCAATTGGATGCTGGTGACCATTACCTTTGCTCCTCTCCGTTCCCTTGTCTCCCCTTTAGAAACAGGACTATTAACACTGCTCTCAACTATTGCTGGCCTCCTTGGACCTCAAGACACGTCAAGCCTGCAATTCAGACCCCGGTCAGAGCCAAGGGGGCTCTTGTCCCCATCCCCTCTACTGGCAGGATGCACGCTCTCCATGTCAGGGCTTCCCACACACAGTCAGTGCCAGCAGCACAGCAAAGTGGACTGAACAAGCACAGATGTGATCCTGTAGGACATGTTGATTTTCCTGCCCTGCACAGATTTTTTGGTGCTTCTGCTCTTAGTCACACCTCTGCTCCCCACAGGGAAGTGCTTGGCCTCTCTCTTACCCAGGTCCATGTCTCCGGCTTTGGGTCGCTGGGAATAGGGCACACCCTTGTAGACAGCGTCCAGCAGCTTCTCCTTCACCTGTGTGATGGTGTCGCAGTTCAGCACCTTCACAGGGATCTCCGGGGCATTCTCATTCTCAGGGTTCACGCAGTTGAGGGTCTGCACAGGGTCAGAAAAGCTCATGTGAGAGGCTGTGACACACTGGCTGCAAGGGCAGGTCCAAGAACTCAAGGCTACAGCTGTCTACAGGCCCTGTCTTCTCACCTGGGCTACTGTGGAGTTGCAGCCACATGGCACATTCGTGCTCCCCTTTCCCCACCTCTCCCTGCCACTCTCAAATCTCCAATTCCCAGAAAAGGAGCAGAATGCCAGTGAAGGAATCCTTGGCCAGCAAACCATGCCCAATGCACCAAAGCCTGCTGAGAATGAGCAATGCCCAGGCACACGCCACTCCCAAACCATCCCAAGGGAGACTGAGCTGCAGGTGAAGAACCAGCTGCAGGCTCAGCCAGGGGAAGGGTCTGGACAGAGAAGAGGGCTCAGAAGGAAGAGAAGTATCTCTCCATCTCCTGCAGTAACCTCAAATCTCTAACTTCAATCCCCAGCCAACACGAACCATGTGCTGCTCCATGTAGCACAAGCTCAACAGCATCTCTCACCCAAACCTGTCGTTGCCAGGGCGTTTGCTCAGAGAGATACAGAGCAAGGATTCAGCTCATGTTTGGCTTCCTTGGGCCCACGGCAAGAGCAAACCTTGCCAAGGAAAAGCCCTGTTTCTGACCCTGTCTGAGATGGGCACCATTCAGACAGGGCAAGAGGCACCCCAGGAATGCTGGGGAGAACAAGGGACAAAACTCTGAAAGTATTTTGTGTGCCTCCAAGATCTTGTTAAATAGCTGGACCTGGCAGTCCTGGCAAGCACCAGTACCAGTGAGGCTTCTGCTTGCACTAACCAGCATTTTGTAGTCAATCTGCTGCCGGATGAGCTTGTCCTCACTGAGGGAGTAGCGAGCCTCTCCTGTGATGGCATCAATGGGTCCCTTCTCCATCTGCTGCTTGATGGCACAGTAGAGCATGAAGAGTGGTTCCCCAGCACATTCCTGTGGGACAGGGGGATGGAGAAGAGGAGAGAGAGGAGTTAGAAGGTGCCAGGCACCAGCTTTGCCTTTCAAGAACCACCACCACATCTGAAGTCTCCTGTGGCCCTGAAGCATCAATCCCCACATACGGCATCATAAAGAAACTCCATCCCTTGCTCAAGACCGCAAGGAGGGGGGTCCTTGGTAAAATTCATCCTGTGAAGGAACTCACTCTCTCCCTCCAAGCCCACTGGAATTTTTTGCCTATCAATCCCTAGGCTCAGATTCCCAGAGTTTTCAGACACTTCCAGGTAAATTCTGCTCGTTCTGCAAGCCAAAGATGAGGTTAAAAGGTTAAATTCATGTCTACTGAAGAGTAGATTGGGTTTGGAGACCTTGAGTATGGGACAGAGCCTGTCTTGAGCTGCTCCAGACAAGAGAGGCACCTGAGGACTGGAAAAGGCACACTGCACTGGGACAACCTGGGGGCTCTTGCCCAGGTATCTCAATGCAGTTCTGACATCTCCCAGGAGCCCAGCCTCACATGAGAGAAGGTCAAAGGAGGCTTCTCCAAATGACAGCAGGACACAGCCAGCCAGGTCCACTGGGAAGGAAAAGCAAGGGAGCAATCCACAGACAACCCTACCCTGAGCCTCCAGGTGATGGAGGGGACCAGGCAATGAGGCTCCCTGAAGTTAAATCATTTGCCACCTGTGCATCTCCACTGCCAAAGCCTTGTAGTCAGAGCCAGCTTCAGCCACCAGACAGAGCCACATCAGCACATATCTCATAGATGCAAGGAAGGGAAAGGGAAACTGGACCAGACGCTTCCCCCTGAAATATGCTGGATGCTGGATTTGGAAACAGTAGAGGACCTGCCAAGGTTGGAAGCACCAACCAGCCTGGAGCCAGGATTTGGCACAGCAGGGCTGGGAGTGGACACCCGTTCCTCACCCAGGGCCTAAACATCTTCCCTGAGCTGCATCCCAATGAGCCCTTCCAGATACAGGGATTAGCCCTAAGGGAGAAAAAAAGAGTACAATGGGAACAGAGAGGATGGGAAGAAGTCCCAGCAGATTTTACCCCACTAGCCTTCAACCCTCCCTCCCGGCCGCCTCACAAATAAATTGTACTTTGGTGCAAAGTGCGGCTGCTCTCCCTGTCACCATATGCTGTTAGCATCTCGTTAGCATCTGCGGTAATTAAAGAGACAGCTGCTAACGAGCAGGAACAGGCATACATCATCCCCAGACCTTCCGACAACACGCCTGTCTTTGAAATTATGTTTCATTTGCAAACTTGGCTTCATTAAGTCAGCTTGGAAAAGCGAGAGACCCAAGTGGGTGCTAGGCTGTGCATCACTGGCTGCCCGGCAAGGCGAGCCTGGCTGCAGAATGGTGAGAGCCACGGGGTCTCAGGGCACCCCAAGCCTACCCCTCTGGTTCAGGTGGAGACTCAAGTTGCCTTTTTTGGTTGCTTGCAAAAACTCCTTGTGGAAGTTCCAAGTCTGTGGGAGTGGTGTGGGTGAAGGACAGCGTGGAGCAGGATTCTTGCTTCCATCTGCCATGGCTGCTGCAGTCTCAGCCCTCAGCTTTCCCCTCTCCAGTATGGCAGGGCTGCTGCCCCCACATCTGCAGCTCTGCACCACCTCTGGGAATCCACACCAAGACAGGTGGGCTCAGTCTTTCCCATGCTGGCTTCCCCGTCTGTTCCTAATGTGGATCCTGCCCTTAAAATACAACACCTCACTGTCCCCATCGGCTCTTAAAGACCAGGGCCGAGTTGCTGCTGTGGGTCACAGCTCACTGAGACACTGCAGATGAGGATGGTTTAGGGATCATCTTTGACCAACAAAATGAACAGGGACCAAAGAAACCAGGGCCAGGCAGTTGACCCGAGATGAACTCCATCAGGTGAAATACAGGAGGAGACCACTGAGATGTGGCCAGGCGGTCCCTCAGGTTGATGAAGGGCAACCTACCCCCCAAATGTGGCTGTGCCCACGCTGCCAGCTCTTATGCAGTTTGCTCACTGCTGGGGACCTGACTGAGGGGAGCTTCGGGAGGGTGTCCCTGGGAGCTGAGCTGGAGGAGGGCAGCTGCAGACACCCTGTGCATGCTCATGTTTATATGTTGGGAGCAGGCTGAGATGAGCCAGCTAATTCCCAAACTGTCTTACTGACTAGATCTAGCTCATCAGGCACCTAATATTGTGCATTTTTCAGCACTTGTCTCAATTTATCCATCTCCCTTTCCCTGAGGTGTCTCATTAAGAGTCTGATAAATGCTGCTACAGGGTCCTCCTGAAAGCACCAGCCCTCGCTGGCTCCCCACGCTGCTGGCCCTGGGCACGAGGGTCTGTCCTGCCCCTGTCCCCATCCCTCACCCCAGTGTATCTTGCCCTGCTTGGGGCAGGTTTGCTGAGAGCTGATCTGGCAGCTGGGTACATTGCTGTCTGCCTCACTTACATGCACAATTACTGCAGTTTGGGGCATTTTCCCTGCTGGCAAACTGTCTGCTCTGACATTCTCCATCTACTCCATGGGCTTCTCCTGCTTTTGCTGCCACCTGCCCAGAGAGGTGAAAACAGCCTCGTGGGTCTCCTCTGGTGGGACCGACCCAGGAGAGGACATGAGCACATCCTCAAGTCTCTTCCAGTTTAATTCAAGTGACTCAAGCAATGGAGTTTCAACCTCTTCCCAGGGAGATGAATCCCAGTGTAACAAATTTCACAGCCAGCAGGTTCATCCAGGCCCTCTGTGTATGTTTCTCTTGTAAAGGTGCACTTAGATCACAAGTCTCTCCTGTTGCTACCAGCCAGAGATTGGAGGTGTTTTCCCATGCCTAAGTCACGGTGTAACAAGGACTTTTTTATAAAGAGGCACTGCCCTGGTCCCACCATCCCCACATCTCTCACCTGCTATTCCTTATCCTCAGACCTGTTCCACAACTGGTGATGTGCCCAGAAGCCTCCCTGAAGGGGACAAGGACAATGGTGGTGCATGAGCTGATCCAAAGCAGCTTCTGAACATGGCCCAGTCCAGCCAGGGACAGGCAAAGGATGTCAGGCCACACACACAAACGCAATGTCCCCAAACGCTGCTGTGGGTGTTTGTAGGCTGTGCTCAGCCAAAGCATAACCCTGTTCACTTCAAGGAGCCTTCAGGGAGTTTATCCACAAGAAGAGCTACTCCTGCCTGTCCCACCAAGTCCACAGATCCCAAAGAGCCTTCTGCCAATGTTCTACCAGATCCCACCGGGCACTGGTGCTGCAAGGGCCCTGCTGGGCAAAGCCCTGGCACAAAGGGACAGTAGGAGGTGTGGCATCTCCCTATGACCAGCACAGCTCTTCTCTTCTCCCACCCCTGGCAAGCAACTTCTAGCATGCCAGATAGATTTTTATAGATACAGGCTATTCCTCGACAGAGGCAAAAAGCCAAGTGCATGTAAGTGATATTATAAATCACCTCTCGTTGACTATCACTTGAGTTCTGCTCAGACTCCTGCTCGCTCTCATCTCTTGGCTGGAAATGGTTCAAACCCTCTTTATCTTGATAAGGGATGGAATCCCACAAAAAATGCTGTGTGCCACCCAGCCTCACTGCACTGACACCAGACAGGGTCCCAAGAAGCATCTCTGCTACCTGACAAACCAAAGGCAGGACCACGGGTGCCATTCACCCACTGGAGTCATCCCAAAGTTGCAGCAGGACCGAGCCAGGGGTCCATGGGCTGGAGGTGCTGCTGTGTAACCTGCATGGCCACGGGTGCAGCTCTAGCAGCTGGAAGCACTGGTGCTGATGGAATAAATTTTCTCAATACAGGGAGATGCACCAGTGCTAAGAACAGAGCTTACTGTGGCATCCTCTTCTGTGCCCCCATGAAATTGGGAAACAGGTGAATTTGAGCTAACAGGCTCTGCAGCCCCATACAGGTGCAGTGGAGAGCTCTGTCCCTGGCTGTCAACAGGCCCCCCATCCCCACAGGGGCAGGGGAAAAGGTAGCAGAAGTGAGACGCCTGCATGAAATAATTCCCCTACCACAGAACCTCAATATTGGAGAGATGAATGAAAAGCAGCAGTGTTACATGAAGAGTATAACTCATCAAACTACAACTCAAAGAGGCAGAAATAGCCTCCAATCACAGCCACGCCTACAGAAGGATCAGCTCTCAGGTCTTTTTCTTTCTGAGTTACACAAGCAAAGGCAAGAGAGGAATAGGGACCACTCCAAGACTCAGCTGAGTTGCTTCAGATTTATCTTTCCTCAGGGCACCATTGTTAAAATCTCAAACCCACTATGCATGAAGCAATCCTGATCTGGATTTCATTTCCCAATCTCAGCTATTTCCCAAAAAGGAGACCAGAATCACATCTCAGAAAACAAGGATGGGAACAGAGGTCTGGGAAGCAATCTCTGCTCTGGGAGGGAGCAGCAATGCTCAGGAGCATGTCAGCCTGGGCTTTGGGTAGCACGCTGCCTGTCCCAGCCAGGCAGGAACCACCTCCCTGTCCACACAGGGTTGCCATCCCTTCCCAAACTCACCTTCAGAAACTTGTACAGCAGAAACGTGAACCAATTTGTCAGCATCTTCTCTGCCACTGACTCCGTTCTGTAGGGAAGGTAGAGAGCAAAGCCATCAGCAGAGGATATTAAAGGTCTCTGATCTCACCAGTTGCCACCTCACCCTTAGACTGTAGCTAAATTATTTTTGGCTTTAAAAGGTTTCATCTGGAAAGGCAGGAGGCTCAAAGCAAGGGGCACAAGCAGATAGCACAAGCTCTAGTGGAAAGCCTGCCCATCAGCAGCCCCCCAGAAGAGAAAAGCAAATTGGTCTGCAGCGTATTTGGAGAAATGCAACAAATCGAGCCCAACCTTGTCCCACCAGAAGTTTCACCCAGGGATGAGCAGCTTTCTGCATCTCCCTGGTGCCTTCTACTTCAGTAAACTGTGTTTCTTCTATGATATCCCATCGGAACCAGGCAGCTCCCTCCACACGAGGATTGTATGACACACCTAAGCCAGGTACAATGTCCCCAGACCTACCTCAAGCTCCCCAGCTAAAGTACAACCCAAAGGAAGAGCTGAGGTCGCAAGGCAAAGATGAATCTAGCTGGAAGCTCCTCTCCCTACCTGGGAGCTGCTGTTGCCTTCTGCTCCTGCAGTGCACTCGGTGCTGCCACTGCCCTGATGCAACCACCACTGCTGGTGACAAGGGACTTCCCTGCAGCCCCCGGAGCAGCCCTTGATCTCTACAGCATCAAAGCCCAGGGCTCACAGCACAGCAAGGGGACATCGACCACCACCGTCTACTGGTACCTTGGTTAAAGCCACCACTTACTGGAAACTTTGACCCAAATATGTTTTTGATCAAACTTATCCCCAGTACTAATTCAACTGAAAACAAGGGGATTAAAGAAGGAAGGAGTAAGAACAGTAGTTGGAAGCTTAACCTGTTTTCCATGTACTTTTGGTACACAAACATTGAGCCAGTCTTGGAATTTAACCCTTCCATGCCTGCATGGTGGAAGTTTAGCATTTCTGTGTGTCTCCTCAGAGTGAGGTGATGATGTAGGAGTTTGCAAGTGCACAGTGCTGCACCCACTTGCTCCAAAAGGAATTCAAAAATGGAGCCATGCCTCTCACTTTTGGATATGAAGTTGAAAGAAGCAGCCAAAGCTGTCTTTAGAAAACCTTTGTATTGCCCCAAGTTTCCTAAAGCACAGTCCAAATCCAGACGTCACTGTGCTCCAAAGCAGCACGGCAGGGAAGGCCCAGGGGAGTTGCCTGTGTCTGCTGGGGACCATGCACAGGAGGGAGCCCAGGATCCCTCAGTGGTGGGTCCAAACATGCTGTGGGAACTCGGGGCGCTGGTACTGCAGCCAGGAGGTGCCACACCAGCAGAGAGAGGGACAGGGAGGCATGGAGGGAGCCAAGGGTGACACCAGACCCAGGTGAACCATGCAGCCCTACAGGTGCAGCTTACTATGCCCGTCTCTGCATTGACCTTATCTCTCTGCCATAACATTAAAACTCCCCTTAACACCTCCATTATTTTTAACATGGTCTTCACTCCTTTTAAAGTAAAAATGTCAGCCAGTCCCTGGACCCTCTCCAGTTAGGCTTCTTCAGCTTATCCACCCCTTAATTATTAGACCAGCTACTTACAAATGCAGACAGTCCTGAAAGCACAGGCAATACTAATAACCTCAGGGACATGGCTGCATTCCTCTTGCACCAGGGAAACAAATACAAATGGTTGACTCAAGAAACAAAATCCAGAAGGAACCAAAATGTTAGAGCCCCCAGAAGGAGTCCCACTGCCCAATTCCATGCACTGCCCAACGGCAATGCCATGCCCAGCAGATGGGCCAGGAGAAGTTCCCAATGAACAGATGGCTGGGGCAGAAAATCCACTTTCCCAGAGTTTATTCAAGCTGACTCAGTGTCATATGGTCCCTTCCAAGGTTTTCTCTTGTGTTAATGGGGCTTAGCCCTTTTTGCCCTCCCCGGAATAGCACAGCCCCCCTTAAACCATTTGAGGACAGCATTACCTGAGCCTTCAGGGAAGGGAAGGCTTCATAACCCCACCAGGAAAGAATAATCCACCACGGGGAACAAAAAAGGGAGAAGGAAAGGGATGTGGAGAGAAAGCCAAGGGAGGAGTGGACTGCAGCTATTCAGCAAACATCCTCCCTGGCCCTAGAATGGACCTGACAAGCCCGCAATGCTTATCTGAAGTGCCACCACTCAGGCTCTGGCGGATATTTGTCTTTATCCATGATAGAGCCAGATGCCACAGCAGTGGGGGGATTATCCAACAACCAAATAAATAAATAACAGCTCTCCCCAGTTAGATCAATGCTAATCCAGTTGCCCTGGGCGGTAAGCACACTCTCACACCCAACAGCAGGGCTAATCAAACAGATAGAGAAGCACAGCCCTCGGCACCACTCACTCCGTGCCGTGCCTTCAAGAACAGTGTCTCTTTGTAAAATATCACTCAGGGAGGCACAAGCAAGGTGCTGGCCAGGGAACCCTATCCCTGTCCTAACTGCAGTGGCCCTTGAGGACTGCGGCTGGGGACTGACAGTCTTTGGACACCGGTGCAGGCTGGGCTCAGCCCCTGTACCGCTGCCACAGCTCAGCCACTGCTGCTGCCAGCCTCCTCATGATACCTTTTATTTATATTTTATTGATTTACTTCAGGAGCTGGAAATGCATTCTAAATATTTCAGTGAAAGCCGGTGTTACGGAGGGACGATCGGAAGGGAAGAGCCTAAGAATGCACTCAGGGAAGAGGGATGGGGAACAGTGGCTGGCACCTCCAAGACCCACCCCACTCCCAGCCAGCCACAGGTCTGCACCACACACCCCCTCTGACACACTGCTAATGAGATGTTTTGAGACATTAAGGGCACCCTTGTAACGTGATAAATGAAGCAGAGAGAGTAAGAAAGACGTGCTTAACAAGGTGGGCAGCACGGATGTAACTAGGACCAGCTCACAACTGGGTCTTCTCCATGTGGTTCCCCAGGGCCAGGCACACAAAGCCTGACTTTGTCCAGTCTGGCCATGCCATGAACATCAGCTGATGTTTAAAGATGCTCTGGGTTTCTTGAGCCTTTCTGGGGACATGCCAGCGCTGTGCCTCTCAGCCATCCCCGCATCTCCGCCAAAGGCTGGTGGCACCGGGCTGCTGGAGGTGGAGATGGGGAGGCACCACATGGCGTGCAAAGGGAGAAGATGGCACGGAGGGCCTCGAGCTGAACCAGTGGAGCTTATTAATAGTTTTTGTGCAGGACTTGGTGTATCTTTCAATATTCATCAGCCCGTGATGAAGGAGAGCTCAGAGCTATCGTTAAATATTGATGGGGCAGGCAGACTCACGGCAGGGCTTGGCAGGCTGCCTCCTGCTTGCACTTCCCCCGGCCCCAGCGAGACTCCCAGCTTGCAGAGAGCTGAGTGACTTTCCCAGGAAAACCCCCAAGTGCCCAGCAAGGTGGTGAGCCCCGAGGAGACAGCAGAGAAGGGAGGACTCCTGCCTGCTGCCAGCCCACGGAGGCACCAACACAGCCACCAGACAAGGCAAGAGCTGTGCCACATGCCGAGAGATGTGGGTGACCACCTGGGCACCTTCCCTTCTCCAGGTGACCTACACAACACACCACAGTGCTGCCACCAGCATGTGCCCTCCCTGCACCAGCCTGCACAGCTGGCGAGCACCTTGTTCTCTCCTTTCCAGGCAACCTGAGCCCACACAGGCCAAACTGGAAATGAGAACATCCCACAGGTGCCTCCTGAGCTGCCTGGGGCCAGGTGGTCTCACATCCCTCTCATACTTGCACGCAGACAAGCAAGGAAATGCTCGACCACAGACTCGGTGCTCACGCTGCCACAGCCAACACCAAAGCCATCACTTATGGCATCCCCAAAGGACACCAGCTCACGTCCCTGCGCTCAGAAGTGCCTGGGCACTGCCCCACAGCTCCAGCCTCTCACAGGGACACTCACCTCCGCAAGAGCAGCTTGGGGTGGTTCTTGCTCTCCAAGTTCTTCTCAATCAGGTCAGAGAGGAGCTGTTTCAGCACCCCCGTGGCATACTCCATCTCTCCCTGCAGCGCCGTCATGATGAGCGAGGCCACGTTGCCGCGGTCCCGCATGGAGAAGCTCCGCTGGGCCTCCAGAGTGCGGATGAAGGTCAGCAAGAAGTGCTTCTTGTTCAGGAGCTGACCAAAGAGGGTCAAGGACTTCTCCACATTGGCCTGGACCTGCAGGGATAGAGCAAAGCTGAGAGACAGGCACGACAGGGAGAGCGACGAGAAGGTGGCTGGGCTGAACCACGCCCTGAATTCACCCTCAATCCCACAAGAGGAAATTATGAAAAAGGGTCAAAAAGCAGCTGGATTTGCTCTCTTCCTACTACCAGGCTTTCCCTTTGGTGATCAGTCTCAGTTTCCTGAGAAGTGTTATGTAGTTTATAAAATCCCAGCATCAGGTTAACACAGTCTCAGGGCATCAGCGTATATATATATATGTCTATATATACACACCCTGCCATACAAAGACTCCTTCTCACTTGTGTGCAGACACATAAACAGACTTCCCTCCCATAAACAAACACTCCTTCTCTCCCAAGCACACACACAAATTATAATTTTCAATTTCAGCTAACAAGCAGCTCAATTCCCACCCAAGTCACTGCAACATGAGCTCTGGGTATTGCACAGAAAGCAAATAAAACCTCAACCCTGAGCTCCAACAGCAGCAAACTTGCCTGGTTGGGGAGGGATGGATTTCAGACAGGGAAATAATAGCAGAAATCTGGCTCTGTCCCACTCTAGACACACCCTGAAACAGTCTCTTTACTCCTGAGACATTTCAAGGTGTATTTCTGGCCATACTTGGCCACGTAGGACCCAGCAGGGATTGGGCTGGGATGCTTTCACCCCTGCATTGCCATCAGCAGCCCAGCTCTGATCAGCCCTGACCATATTCTTTACCAAAAATGAGTATTTTTACAATGCTCCATTTTCCCATTAGAAAAGATGGTTTCCTCTGAACAAAAACCTTTCTGTGGTAAAACATCAATTTTTTCTTTAATTCCCCCCCTTGTCTTCCTGACTGGGAGAATGAGCATAAAATATCATTTCTTGTCGGTATTTGGAGACAAAACAACACTTTTCATTTCAAAACACCAACTCAAAATGAAGAGCAGGGTTTTGACACATCAAATCATTCCACTTCAATCAAAACTTTGGATTGGTGCTCTTCAGTTCAGTGAAATTCCTCACAGTTGTAACTTCCCTCTCCAAAATACTCTTCCCAGATGGACAAAAACCCTGTTTCCCACCAAGTCCTTGTCAATTCTACGCCCCCATGTCTAACTTGCTGATCATTAGCAGAAATAAATGAACAATACTGAATTAAATATTTAATCAGGCTTAAATTCTCACAAAGCAACCAGCCTGCCCCTAAACCCTGCAGAGGAAGGGAGCTGGTACCGCTGCTCGCCGTGGATTAGTGTGCGTGAGCAAGCGCCGTTTCCTTCCGTCACTTGCAATAGCTAATGTTACACTCTGAGTAAAGAGACAAATAAAAGCAAACCTGATTAAATTATACGAAGCTTACACAACTGTAGTTGCTTTATTTAATCTCTTTTGGGGATTTTTTTTTCCCCCTTCGCAATTTTAACCCTTTGCTTCCCAGGCCAGGCTGTGCTGGCGTGCTCTCTTGAGCAGGATGTTTTGAGTTAGGAGCTGGAAGCAGACAAAGTCCACCCAGCCCACCACTGCAAATGCAAAATTCCTCCTCTGATACCCTTTCTGATACCCTTTCCAGTTTCCCTCTTTAGGGAAAATCTTTAGGAGCAAGAGCAGAGGTGAGAGGAGAGCCAGGCATCTGCACAGACAGGAAGGGCTGTGCCCCAGGGAGCCTGTTTTGGCTCTGAGCATCCGGAAACCTGAGCTGCAAGGGGAAATCCATGGAAACAGGGTCCCCACCACCCTCCAGAGCTGGGATTAGGGACTGGGGAAACAGAGCAGGCAGAAGGCCAGGGCCCACACCGTAGCCATGCTGGTGTACAACACCAGCACGTGCACTTGCAGTTGGTAAGAGCTTGTTGTGTTGTAATTAGTGACCGTGCATCTTGCACCAGGGCCAATTACTTCTCCTAAATACATTGTGAAGCCTACGTCGACATTAATTACTGTGCTGGGTCAGCAGTGAGGGGAAGCGAAGGTCACCCCCCTCCTTCCTCTAATCAAGAGTGGCCTCAGCAGCCCAGCACACGAGAAGCAATTGCTCTGCAATTGCATGCACTAAATTAAACAGAGGTGGGGAGGCCGGGAGAGGAGAGGAGCTGGTTTGGGGAGCAAAGGAAGGATGCCAAGGATGGGTTCTGCATGGGGAAATGGAGCCAAACAAGCAGGCGATGTCAGACAAGCCTGCTAAAAACGAGCAACCGGTCAGGCATCAAACAAACCCAATTGAATAAAGCAAGTGCTGTAGAAAATGACAGCAGCAATGATATTAATATAAATATTGATATTAATGTCAGAGAGCGCAGTAACCATTTGGCAGCCGATTCACATCCGCACCAGCTGCCACGCGGAGAGATGCACCACGCCGGGCCAGCATCCAACCAAAGCATCTCTCCAGCCCTGGGGCACAGGGACTCGTGCAGGGGACTGTGCAGGGGCACGTCCCCCATGTGAAACACTACAGAGACAGACAGACAGACCCACACCTCCATCTCCTTCAGCACAGGGTGATCTTCAATCCCCGGGAAGAGAACCCGCATGGCATAGGTGCGATAATCCAGAAAGGGAATGCCGGCCCCATCCAGGTCGTTGGTCAGCTCATTGATGTCTGTCTGCAGCTCAGCAAAGGCTGGGGTGGGAAAAGCAGAGTTAAACGACACATCTTGGAGTCTCAGCACACAGCATTGGCACTCAGCCCCTCACCACACCCCCATGCACCCCATGGGTGGACCCCCCCAAGGCGTGAATATTCTCAGCATTCCTCTTCCTGGCAGGCTGTGATTGCTGTCCCCATCTCACAGATGGAGAAATTGAGCTGCAGAGTGTGGGGATGACATCCCCAGAATAAATCAAGTGGCAGATTTGGGAACAGAACTGCCAGGTCCCGGGGGGCTCAAATCCCCCCTGCTCAGCACTTGCAGCCTCCCAGGGATGCTGGGGGCAGGGGAAACAGCAAGGCTTGAACAAAACCAGAGCTTCTTGGGGAAAACGTTAGCCTAAACCACAAGATTGCCCTCATTTCTTTTTGACCTAAATTTGAGAGAAGAGCTTGAACACACCCACCCTGGAACCTCCCGATCCCAGCAGAGGCAGCTGTGATTCCTGGGGGAACATGATCCAGGGGGGTCCTGAACCTTTAATTGCACCTACAGGGAAAAGCTGATGGGAAAAGAGTCCTGGAGATGCACCAGGGAAGGGGGTTGGGGTGGGGGTAGAAAACCCTCAGAAAAATCAAATTAACAGCACTTTAAAGGGAGCTGAAAGCCAGGCAGAGGACTGCAGGCTCGTCAGCCTGATGAGAAAAAACAAACCGTCAGCTTGAAAGGCGTGCTATCTTATCTGTAACTAGCGGGACTAGAAAAGAGAAAAGGCAGGGAAGAGATTGTGCCTTTTAATTAAAAGCAGATCCTTTTATCTGCCAGCTGTGGAAGACAAGACACCATCCCCTCCACCAGCTCCCTCCCCTCTCCCTGTCACCAGTGCCATCCGCAGGCATCTGGAGGGACGGGGACTTGGGGGAGCAAAGGGTTTGTCTTTCTTTCCCCTTTTTATTATCTTGTTTTTGGTGCCTGCTTCCTTCGCAGCGTCCGGGCTGGTTGTGGCTGTGGCTGGCAGGGTCGGGGCCTCTGGAGCCAGCTCAGGGGGATAATGGGCAATTAGGTTTTATCAGCAGTATCATATGAGGAATTCTGTCCAATTTCACAGCATCTGTCTGTCACATAATGAGAGACCCCCTGCCCACTCACAGGAAGCTTTTGCTATCCTCCTTGCTCTCTTTTCTCACACTTGGAGAAACAGAGAAGAACTTCTTAACTGGAAAAATCCCCAAATCCCACCTAAAACGAGTTCACTTCCACTGACAAAGCAGCTTTGCCCATTCCCATTCCCTCTCTGACAAGCAGTAGGGATAGGGTAGGAGCACACTGAGCCTTGGAGCAGTAAGAAACTCCCCCAAGACCCCTATGTTGACGGCACAGGGATCCCTCACCCTCTTTGCACTCCAAGGCCACCCGGGACTCCAGGTTGTCCATCTGCAGCTGGAGGCGTTTCAGGGTCCGGTCAGCATCGCGGGACTTGCGCTTGTAGGCGATGAGGACGATGATGATGATGAGGAGGAGCAGGCCGCCACCGCCACCGATCCCGATGATGGCGGGCAGGGTGAGCAGGCTGTCTGAGTAGATCTGCAGCGTCCCTGGGGAGAACTCGAACCCTCCAGCCTTGATCTGCACCCCAGTGGGGGAAAAAAATGAACCTGCGGTCAGGGGATATGTGCCACAGGCAGCCCTCCCTGCTGGCAAGTGGGGCATGACTCTCAGCCCATGGCACAAAGGATGTGGAAAAACGCAGGTACGGCAGGGGTTGGTCTGGAGCAGTGCAAGGAGCTTTAATGGCATGCAGCACACGTGCTGCCAGTGCACGTGGAGCAGGCAGAGAGTTTGATGTCTCATTCAGACAACATTACAGTAACAGATGGGATGCAAAGCGAGTTCCCCCACGGGTGGGGAGCCTGGGGAGGACTGTGCTGGGTCCCTTTTAACATGGCAGAGTTCTGGAGCGCAAGCACTGCTGCGCTACAACCCCACAAACAAAGGAGCCCGCCTTACAGCATGTGCCAGCACGGGGGGAAGAGGAGGGAATCCCCCCTGCCTTGCACCCAGCACCAGCCAGGGCACAGGAACACCAAGCTGAGTGTGCTGGGGAGGGGACAAACTATTCGGTCCTATCAAACATGTAATTAGGAAGAGGAATAGATGCCTAGGAAGCAGGAAGATGGCTCCTAGGAATACTCCTGCATGTGCACCTATTATCTGGACCTCATTCAAGGACGAGCACGCAGCAGGGCCAGTGATGGGACAAAGACTGAAATTCTGAGACAGATGGGACAGGGGAGCAAAGGCCCCAGTGTCAGCACTTACCGTGACTTTGTGCTGGCCGGTGAGGTTGGGGGACTCACAGAGGAGCTGTGTCTCGGAGACTGTGAGGGTGCAGGGAGTGTCTCCGATCAGCACCGTGTAGTTGAGGCGGGAGTTACCAGCAGCCGGTGGGAGCAGGTTCCTGCCCTTTGAGGGAAGAAGGAATGAGACTGTCAGTTCTCATGCAATGGGGGATGTTTCAAAAAACCCAACATGAGTCAAAATCTTTGCTCCAGGAGAGACAAAACGCCACCTCCACAGAGGCACAAGAGCCTACCGCTGCCCCCAGGTGCAGACTCTTTACCTTGAGGATGAGGGGAGAGCTGGGCTTCAGCTCCAGCATCCCTGTGGGGCTGAGCGGCTCAAAGACAGGGTCTGGGTAGTAGACGAAATTGGTGGTGTTGATGATGAGCAGGGCCTGGACATTATCCATGACAAAGCCAATCTCATCCGGGCGGTCACCGAGCTCCGGAGGGCTCTTCACAGGGTTGTCAATGGAGGGAGCGTAGCACACCATGGTGGTGTCATTGTAGACAGTGCAGTTCTGCAGGAGGCAAAGAACGAGGTCAGACCCACCCCCAACAGCAAGGTCAAGATCAGACTCCACAAGGGTCTCCTGCAAGCAGTGGCTCTGGACCCACAGTTTAGATTTGGGATTTCTTGTTCTGTTCTGTTCTATCAACAGGCATCACACCCCACCCAAGGACAGAGACAGACTCCTGTCTGAAAGGATATGCAAGGGGTGGCAGGTGAGATGTGACTGGGGATGAGCTCTTCCTGTAAATATCCTACAAACATCCCACGAACTTCTCACCAGTTTTGAATGCTTAGATCTCAACCCTCTCCTGACTGCACCTGGCTGGAGGCTCTGCAGAGAGATCGGTGCCTTTCCAGCAGCCCCTGGACCTCTCTACACCACCACACCTCAAGGGCAAGGGATGCGCTTTCTGCCCTGTGTTGCACAGACAACATAACCCTTCTCCTTGTGCTCTGCTCCCAGCCCCAGCCAGCACCACTTACATTCTCCCTTTCAGAGCTGCAGTACTTGGCCCGGATCCTGGGCTCCTTGATGGTGGCCAGGTTGGTGCCAGTCACAGTCAGCAGCGTCCCACCACTAGAGACATGGAGACAACAGGTTAGGAAAGGCAGCTTGGCACTGGATCGCCAGTTCTAGGAAGGAAGCACCCATCACCTCCAGCCAGGTGCCCTTGTGCCCCAGCCTCAGTGAGCCACCATGCCCCAGGGATCTCTTTTCCCACCCATTTGTCACATGGCTGGCAGGACCTGGCGTGCACCAATGTCAAATCATTTCAGCTGACCCAAGGGCCAACCAGAGATATAAAACCTGGTAATTAACATTGACATCCCACCTCTGTGCAGGTTTAAGATCTGAAGACGGCTCCCAAGTTAAAGATAACTAAGCATTCACAACAGGAAAGCATCCCAAGAAGTACAAGCTCCACTCTGCCACCCTTTCTCCACTACAGAGGTAGCAGGTGACAGGACAGGCTGACCCCTGCCAGGTTTTCTCCATGGCTTGGTGTTAAAAGCCCCATGGTCCCAGAGACCTTGGCCGTGCCCCTGGGGAGCTCGCTCCTCATCAACAGCCTGGGGAAGGTTTCCCTTGGCACTAGCTCTTAATGGATTCCTTCGCCTCCTCTCCAGCCAATTCAAACCTTTTAGAAAAATATGTAAACATTTCAAAAAATCCCCCGATGGGAAATATTTTAATTTTATTTGCCGCCGCCAAATGTCAAGCTGAAATTAAGCAGATCCAAAGCACTCTCTGCTCTTGCCCCCTGCCAGGCTGAGCACTGCAGGCCAGGAGTTAGCAGAGCCCTGGTGCCAAGCCATCGCTCACACTCCTCTTGCCACATCTCTGGAGTGCAGCCTGGCAGTTATCACAGCACAGAGATGTACCCATCAGGAGCGGGGAATCCGTGTGGGAAACAGTGCCCTAGGCATCCCACAAGCTCCTTGCGATTCACCTGTTGATGCTCCACTCGGGATCAATCTTCTGGATGGTGGGGTCCTCTGTGTAGTTGTACTTCACCTCTGGGTTGCTCAGCTCTGCCCGGTTGATGTTGATGAGGATGGGGGAGCCGCCGGGGGTGTGCCCAGGGGGGGTCCTGCACCGGATCTCGCGGGCGCTTCTCCTGGGGCAGAAACGCACAACCTGTCAGTGCCTGGGCAGGGGGAGGCATGGACAGGGGTCTGAGCTGCCCGGAAGCCCCCTGCCCCAGCACCCCTACCCCTCTGAAACAGCTGGGGGGTGAAGAGAGAAAGAAGGAAAAAAAGAAAAAACAGAAATCCAAGAAATTAAACAAAAGGCAGCCAGGAAAGACTGAGCAGCTCCTGAGCGTTCCCATCGTGCGGCGGCTGCAAACAGCAGCGATTAGGGCTGATAACCAGTAATTACCGCAGGAAAATATTTAAAGAGCCGCTCCATTATCATCCCTAATCTAAAAATTATCCACTTCATGCCTCAGGGCTTTGTGCTTTTAGAGAAAAATCTCTGTTCTTAGGGCTCTTCCTGCAGCCTCTGACACACAGAGGTTTCAAGAGGAGACACCTTTGGCCACCCAGGGGGTTTGACTCCCACAGTCCCTCCTGGCTTCCTAGCCCAGGCTTCTGGCTGCTGCTCTGTCTGGGGGTCCCCCTGCCTTCAAAGGCGTCTGCTTCCCATCCATCCTCCACCCCCTCTGTGCCCCTCACCATGAAAAAGCACAGGGCCGTCCCCCGATGGTCACGGAGACGTTGCTGCCAGCATTGAGGTGGGTGCCTTCGATGGCGATCCAGGTGCCACCAGAGAGAGGACCACGGGCTGGGACAACACGGGAGAAAGTGGGCGTCTGTCAAAGGAAAAGAGCATCCCTGGAGTCAGACAGGCTGGGAACTGAAACTCATATCCCCCAGCAGCTTTGACCGGGTGACAGGGCCACAGAGGAGAGGGCCCTGTGGGACTGCAGCCAGGCACAGTACTAAGGGCTGGCAGTGCCAGTAGGACAGTGGGGAGGCAGAGCAGTGGCAGCTGGGAGAAATTCAGTCATTGTGACTCAATGCCTGACCACAGAATCCCTGCATTCCCCCCAGGAAAATGATGGCAAATTTTCCAACTCAGACATAAAACCACCCAGCATCACTCCCTCTCGAGGTGATGGGAGGCATGGTTCTTACCACAAAGGTGAAGGTCTTGGGGGATGTGGCCCGGTAGTTGGGCGTGCAGTCACGGATGCACACCTCCACCCGCGCCTCGTGCACCTTGCTCAGGCTGGCATCTCCGATTTCACACACAATCCTAAGACATGAGGGGAAGAAACTCTCAGTGTCCTGGCACCAAGACATTCCCTGTGCCAAGCAAAGATCTCAGGTGCCAGCAGTTCCATGAGAAACCACGGTGGTGGCAGTTGACACTGCCAGCCCTGGGAGAAGCTTCCCCAAAGCCTATGGGCTCCTCCCAGAGCAACCACAACCAGCAGGTATTTCCCTCCCAGTTCAGCCCCGTCAGCTCTATGTCTTTCACAGCCACGGGCAGCCTTTGGACACCATCACTGCTGTCCCTGACCTGCTGGGGTGGTTTGGAGCCAGGCACTTACTGCTCGGCGCTGATGTACTCGCTCTCGATGGGGACGCACAGCACTTTGCCCACTCGGACGCCCCAGCGAACGTCGTCAAACTTCAGCCCCAGGTTCTCTCCAGTGATGGTCAGACGGGTCCCTCCTTGTCTGGGGCCGGTCTCAGGGAACAACTAGGAGAGAGCATGGCCTGTCATAATGGTGCAGAGCCGCAGGGACACCTCACTTGGGCAGGCTCCAGCCCAGGCATGGGCAGGATGTGTGTCACGAGCAGCAAGGAGCAGATGGGTGATGAGAAATGCCAGCACTTCTGCAAGTTGCCCACAGAGCAGGAAAGACCTCCCCGTGACAGCTGTATCCACAAAATCTCCCCAGGAACAAACCAGGAGATATGAGATGTGTCCAAGCAGAGGGCTGGGATATGGCCACCCTGCTGCAGACAGAGCCATCTCCCAGGTGACAAGGACACGCATGGGAATGAGACAGGACAGCATCAGCCATGACTCCACCTGAGCTGGCAAGGAAGCACCTGGATATGCCTGGCTTTTGGCCAGGTCCCAGGTGCCCAGGGATGAGCTTCTCATGTCCAAGATGTCCTCAGAGGAGAAAGCATCTCCACCAGGTCACGGCAGAGGGGAAAAGCGTTTTTCTCCACCAGCAAACCCTGTGCCAAGGCCAGCTGGGAAGGGAGTGGACCTCACCACAGCACCACGCCTCATTTACCAGGATGATGCCCAGTAAAGCAGACAGGTGTGGCCTGACAGACAGTGGCAGGATGAGGGATGAACAGAGGTGTGGGCCCTGTTCCAAGGTACGTGGGGATGCTGCCTCCAACCAGGCAATTACAGGCAGTTTTACATCAGTGATTGCTGGTCCCAAGGTCCAGAGCCCACCTGCAGCACTGACTGGGATGAATGGCAGAGCTGCATGCCCTGAGTGGGCCCGGGGACACAGCTGGGTCCCCAGTGACACAAAGACACAGCAGGGGAAAAGGCAGCTGCAGGCAGCAGGAGAGGGAGAGAGGAATGGGGGCTGGGTCAGTGCAGGAAGAAATCACATCCTGACCCAGGGGAAGGGATGGTTCTGGTGCAGGTGATGCCTCCTCTGCTCTCCTGGCTGAGATCCCCTCTAGCACTGGGAGGCACCTCTGCCTGCACTAAGCCCAGCGACTGGACAGGCTCCAGCCACGGCCAAGCACGTGTAAGCTCTTTGCATTCTTGGCAAATCTGGGCAGCTGCAACCCTGGGGCCTGAGCCAGATGGATCCTCCTCCTTGTGCAGGGCTCACTTCTGAACATCATCTCCAGAGCAAGGAAAAGCGGATGAGCTGAGGGTGGGAAACATGCAGCAGCGGACACTGTCCACATCCCCACCAGCACACACCAACTCAAACAGGACCACCCAGTCCCCTTGCAAATGGGCATCCTGCAGGACATGTCCCAGGCCAGCATCAGAGCTGGGATTTGTGCCTGAGCCCTGGGCTGTGCCGAGGCAGTCACAGCTCACTATTTACACAGCAACAAAACCCTCCGGGGCTGCGGGGAACCACTGTTTGCCTAAACCTCGTTCAGCCCCTGCCCAAGCCTGGGATTGGAGCTCATTCCAGCAGCTGCAGCCAGCATCAGGTTGGGTCTTCCTCTTAAATAAAGCTCTGGCGGGCGGCTGGCAAGAAGCGGCTGTTTGTTTGGTGTTTCTAAATGAGTGTTAAAAGCTGCTCCGGCATGTTCGATTCCTCCTCCTCCGCAGCAAAGCTGACAAGGGCCACGCGTTTGGGGAGGAAGGAGCCCGGGAATGAAGTGACATCGTTGGCCGCCCAGCGCAGGGAGGTCACAGCTAAACAAGGTGTGTGGGAGCAGGGAGCTGCCGAGGACAGCAGAAGCTGCTCAAGCCTCCCCTTTCCCCCTGGCCCCAACAAACACTGCCGCTTTTCTCCTAATTGGTTTCATAGGATCCTTTTACATCAACAAGCGAATGGCTCTGGCAGGTACCAGCAGTTGTCTTGCTCCCAGCTCCGGCGGCCACAGCACGGCCAGGAGGTGTTGAGGCCAAGGGGTACCCCCTTCCCAAGGGAAAGGATGTCGCTCTGGGGGTCACAGTGAGCACTAGGCAAAACACCACAGAGGTCTGGAAGGGGCTTGTCCCCACCACTGAACAATGGGTGAGTGATTCTTCACCCCAGGGGTGAAGAGTCATGGTCATCTCCCAGCCCAGCCCCACCACCCATGAAGACACCTGCACTCCACAGGGCTGGGCAGGAAGGAGGCTCCAGCTCCTTGTGAAACCACTGCAGGAGACTCTTTCCCCCATCAGCCCATGCCGCCCTCTCTGCACTGGGCTTCTCTCTGGACCATTTCCAAGCCTGCCCACAGCCCAGATGTGGCACTGCGGTAGTGGGAGGCAGCAGGCAGGCTACAGGAGGAGCGTCACACCGACAGCTACTGCACATCCACACCGACTGCCACCTCCCAGGACACCAACACGGAGCAGAGCCAAGGTCAAGCCCACCTGCTAGCAGATCTGTTCCTGCTGCACCTGCAATTACTGCAAAATTTCACAATGATTCAGGGCGGGAGAGCTGTTACCATCAGCTCTGGACCAACTGCTGTTACCAACACTGGGCACCATCAGCTGCAGGGAAGCTGCTGTGAGTGGTGTGTGTGTCACTGCCTGCAGCCCTGGTCACCTGAACACAAGAGGACAAGGGCACAGCCTGCGGTGAGGCCACCCTGACCATGACCTGCCCACTGCATTCTCCACTCCCATCGTCCCTAGGGGATCAGATTTGGGAATTCCAGCCTGAGCATGGTGGGAAGCTGACAGGGAGCCCTGCAGCTCTGCACACAACAGCAGACCTCCACACAGGGATGCAGGCTTTGGGGCTCAATCCCACTTCCCCAGGATGGATCCCTTCTCCTGCCAGCACTCCACCAGCCCCAGGCAACTCTCTGCAGGCAGTAGTTCTTGCAGGCAGGGATGTGCCTGGTGGGGCTGCTCCCCCCTCTCTCCACATGGCTGCCACCCAGCACACTGCAGGGCCTGTCCGTGTGAGAGGCAGGCAGCACACACCGGGAAAAGCCAAGACTCTCATTTCCAGCCTCCATCAGATAAGGCACTGAAACCCAAACAGATCAGATCCTGTGCTAAGACTCCAGTAATTAACACCATCGAGGCCCGGCCAGCCGTGGGTAAGCAGAAGGTATCCAGCTGAAATACCCACCAGTCCCTCCTTGTGAACCTGGATCCCAGCCCAACAGGCATGTGAATATTAATATACACAATCTTATAAGCAAAGGTCATAAAATCTGTCAGGGAAATGGGATGATGATGATGAACTACTGGCCCCAGTGCACAGGGCAACACAAGAAGGAGCAACATAGAGCTTTCCCGGATCCCTCAGCCATGTGCAGGAGTGGTGGGAATTTTGGAAGTGAGCCAGAAAGCCCAGTGTATGGGGGTGGTGGAGAGAGGATTTTAGCCTTGGAAATAAAGGTGATGCCAAAAAACACTCAAGCACTAACCACCGAGTAGATCTGGCTGCTGTGAGCTGCCACTGGAGAGTCCCATCCCCATCCCCATCTCCATCCCCATCTCCATCCCCCAGCACAGGGCATCACCACCCTCCTGTCCCCACGTACCTTGGTGATCTTGGGGTCGGTGCAGCGGCTGTTGCCGCTGCTGGCGTGCATCCAGCTGCTCTCGTAGGCCAGGCAGTGCTGGCGCAGGGAGCAGCGCCGCTCCGACACGCACCAGCCGCACTCGAAGCGCGGGTCGGCCTTGAGGCACAGCCCGCAGCTCTCCCGCAGCGCCGAGCACTTGTACAGGTGAGCTGCAATGGCAGGGGGAGAGCGAGGTCAGCATGGGCCCCCCAGCCCGTGGGAAAAGGGTTTGGGGGCAAAAAGGCACCTGCTCTCACCCCTCCCACCAACTCTCAGTGGGATAAGCCCCCACAGGCAGGAGGCACCAGCACCCTGGACACAGTGGCAAAGTAGAGTGTCTCCCGAAACTTCTTGGAAAAAGCCTCTTTAGAAACCCATCAAAGCACTGGGGCAAACTATGGTGGGCTGAAGGCTGAGGAGGTGCTGTGCAGGGTCCCGTCCCACCCCTCACTCACCCTGGATGTTCTGGGGGTTGTCAATGACGAAGTTCCCATTCCAGACCACGGACAAGTTGACGGGCAGGTCACTGATGTCATTCCCTTCATAGAAATACTGCAGGAGGAGACAGAAGGAGGCAGAGCCTGTTAATTGTTGAGGCAAAATGTCCTGATGAGGGGCATAGAGAGACATACAATCCCATAACATGGACATCTCCCATGAGCCCAGAGGAGAAGGATGGGGTCCTGTTTGGGACCTCCTGGATAGGAACAAACAGGTCTGACAGCCACTTGTCAAAGCATCGGTCACAACACATGGAACCAGCAGGCTGGATTGGCAAAAAAAGATAAAGCAGCAAAACAGAGGGTTTCTAAACAGACCCAAACCCAAAGGTTAACTCAAAGCTCTGAAGCTGCTGCTGCTGGAAGAGGAAGAAACAGATGGTGACTCTGCACCACAGATGTACTTCTCCCCACAAGGCACCAGAGCCCTTCCCCATGTCCTCCCCACTCCAGGGCTGCTCAGTTGGATATTTGGGATTAAGGCCATCACAACTGAAGCCTGGGGAGGGCAGGCAGGGCACATCACAGGAGTGGATTCAGTAGAGTCACCCCCAACCCTCCAGTGGGAGGCTGTCCCTCGCAGTCCCCTCCAGCCCCATTGCCCATAAGACAATGATGTAAAGCTGTGGTCACACGGCTGTGGGTGGGACAGAGCCAAGGACCACTCCAGCGCCACACCAGCCCTCAGAAAGATCTCAGGAGAGAGCAGTCCTCCCCTCCACACCACACCCCCAGCTGCGCCACTCCCAACTCCACCCTGTGCTCAGACATCAGCTGCACTGCATTTCAGGACTGGCACCACCACCCTGAGCTCCATGTAGGGAGGTGACACCAGGGAATCCTACCCTCCCAGCTAAGGGACCTGCAACTCAGGCCCCAGCACCTGCTGCTGTCCAGACATTCCCACCTCCATTTCTCCTTCCAGCCTGGCCATCACCTTCTCTGCACCCAGACCCCTGTCCCCTGCCTCAACACCTGAGTCCCAGCCCCAGCAGCACCATCAATATTCCCTGCAAAGCCCCTGCACGCAGACAGAGAGGTTTAATCGATACAGAGGCAGGAAGGCAGTTGGAACCATCCCTGACAGCTAATGACCTCCTTCGGCAAGAGATTCCCCGCTCCTCGCCTGAGAAAATGACAGGCGTGTCAGGAGAGATTAAATGAATGATTCATGGGTTGCTGGAGTTTGTTAGGGAGTGGTGGATGCACCGGCAGTGGTTCACCCAGCCATGGGCTGGTCACAGCCCTGCCACCACCTCCAGCCCGTCCCAGCACCACCTTCCACAGCCTCAGGCTGTACTGGGAAGAGGCGGCCTCAGCATCTCCTCCAGCACTGCCCCACTGCTGCCACACACAGCACCCTCTGCAGTGGATCTGTTCTACTCAACCCCTCCACAGGGGACATGGATGTGGCCCATGAAGGAAGCCAGCATGCCCAGGAAAACACTTGGGTCCTTCCCTCCTGACCGTCAAAGCCAGTCCCTTCTGTGCTGAGTCCCTCCCAGCCAGGCAGCGTCACCAGCCCAGCATCAGACACGGCACCAAAATGGGGCACACACCCCGTGTGAGACCTGCAACAGCAACACACCCCTCCCTCAGCCCTATAGGGTGCCAGTGAGAGCCAAGCCTGGTCCTCCATTACAGCCTTTGGTAGTGATCCTTTCTCCATGAGCCACCCCACCCAAACGCAGGGCAGACGACCCCAAAATGCAGCCCACCCCAGGGAGGAAGGCTGCTGCTGATCAGCCGTGCACAGCAGTTGTTAGGGATAACACATCCAGCTGCAAATCCAACAGCTGCACCATCCCCCTCTACAGGCAGAGCCCCACAGCCCCCAACACAGCCCCCCGGACAGGGCACCTCTCACCATGTTTGCTCAGATGACCTTTACCACATCTCCACCATGCTCCATCTACCACCAGAGCCTCTCAGCAACATTCCTGTCACCAGGCCTGGGAAGATGAAGCCAGAACTTGTCTAGGAGTCCAGATCTGTTCACCTTGCCCTATCCTACTCCCACCCAAGGATATCCTCAACAGAACCACGAGGAGCTGGCCAGACCTGTAGCAGTGAGCAGAGACCATTCCCAGGCAGCAGGAGGGAGCACATGCCGGGGAGGGTGGTGGCAGCGCTGGAGCAGAATTTAGCTGTGACGAGCCACGTGGCAGCATAAGTGAAATTGGCATTTTCAATTTGTACTCTGACATGTCTCATTTGGGGCCCTGGCATCTCGGGAAGGCATCCAGCCTGCAGCTGTCCAAAACACTTATTTGCATCTCTCTGCCCCGGCTGCTTTTGGAAATTAGTTCTTCTGGGAGGTGGGTTGGAGGAAGAAGAATAGGGAGAGAGGGAGGGAGAATATTAACTCTTCATGCACCAGACCTGACACAGCAACAGGGCAATTGCACAGGAGACTGCCTCTCTCTGGGAAAGGACACAGCGCTGAGGATGCTGACTTTGCTGTGGCAGGGAGCTGGAGCGGACAGCGAGGAGCAGCGGGAGCACAGGACTGTGTGAAGGGAAGTGGCAGAGCGAGAGTCATTGCCTCAGCTGGTGTTCAAAGCATGGGATCACCAAGGGAACATGGATATCAATGAAAAATGTGTCCTCGGCGTCTGCGTGTCTGTCAGCAGCCTCTCACCTGCCCTGCAGAGACAGCAGTGGGTTTATGGCCTGGATGCTGTTGCTGGTCCCTGTAGGATGCTGGAGCTGGAGTCAGGGCTTGGCTGTGCACAGGGATGAGCTGCAGCTGCAGAGGCTCCGGGCTCGGCCCCCGGGGACTTGGAAATCCATCAGATCCCTCTCTAATTTCCAAAGCATCTCGTATTTGAAAGGTGTTTCCAAAAGGCCTCCTTCACAGCTGCCCTGCCATCGTGTCAGCACAAAAGTGGCCTCTCCACCGCCAGGCACAGCCACAGCCAGTGAGGCGGCAGCATCCAAAAAAACAGCAGCCACCTTCCAGTCCTGGTGGGGATCAGGCAGGGGGTGCTTACCAACCTGTCCATCCTATGGGATCCAAACAAGAGCTCACAGAGAGCCAACGGGTCCCATCACACTGGCACCTCCCTGCTGGGAGCTAACATGGTGTTAAACATCCATTAAACGCTTAACTGTTATTAACTTCCCAGTTAATCAATCCCAGTGGCTGGCAGCAGACTGGGATGAGCAGCAGGGGAGTAAGCCAGGATGGGTGAGAGTGAGAGGACACACCTACCCAGGCAATCCTGCTATCAGACCACCCTTCACTATACACAGGTGCCCCAGAGGATGATCTGGCTTGGCAGCTGCTACAAGGAAAAGCTGTGGGAAAGGGATGTTTGCCCTGGGAGCAAAAAATGACAGGCACAGCCTGAGCAAACCAACGGCGCCCAAAAGGGGATGTGTTCCGATGCAGCACAGAAGGGGATGGAAGAAAAGATGTCATCAAGTGAGTCAGCAACCGAGATGTGAGCTGCCTGGCTCCTTACCTAACCCAGCCAGCCTCCCTGGCCCTCCCTGAAGAGCTCACAAGGAGAATGTGGAAGAGAGGATGTTGCAGCCCCACCCACCTGGACACCAGTCTTCCCAGCAAGGTCTCCTTCTGCAGAGATGCAATTCAGGCAAGAGAACTCCTTGCTAAGCCTTTCTGAAGGCTCTTCACCCAAAACTTATCTCAGGAATCTTCCCAAGTAAAAACCAGAGACCTCATGTTCTTCTCACATGTGCAATTCTCACACTCACCCTGTCCCCGAGCAGGGAATGCCCCCAGCCTTGCACACTGCGAGGGCTGTGGCTGTCACCTGCCCTCAAAGTCCCACTTTGGATTGGAGCAAGCCCACTGTTCACCCACCCACCAGCTAGCAGCAACAGGCACTGAGAGCTACCCAGCTCCCCTTGGGACAAAAGATTCAGCATTCTGAGAAGGTGCCTGCAGGGAGCCACACAAGGCACGCAGCTGCAGCTGCAGCTAGCAGTAAACACCCCAAATCTGTGGGCAGATCGCACTGAGATGCACCTCAGGATGCTCCTGTAAATGCCACGCCAACTGGACAAGGCACTAGCCCTCCCCAGCCCAGAGGAGGCAGGGCAGCTCCAGAGGCATCACGCCCTTTCCACAAGGCATCCATCCCACTCCAGCCTCAACCTGCACAGCCCATCCCCGGGGAAGGCAGCAGAGGGGCTGCTCCTCTGCGAGCAAACCCACACATCCAAATTTCCTGTGCAACCCCCCTCACTCCCACATGCACCATCCCCCTGGGCTGCGTTTCTGGAGGAGCGCTTGGGCTGCAGCTGTGTCCTATTTTTCTGTAGTTGATGACCTCAACTCCTTCCCCGCACTACGGGGACGGCAGTAATGTACATCGCGTCTCGCCAGGGCTCAACTGCAATTCATCATTATTTTATCTGCTGGAATTTAATTGGATCCTATCAAACTCTCCTGATACTCCCTTTTCACTTTAAACACTGCTGCAGGAAAGATAAATGTAGGCACCGCTAGGACGGAGAGCGCGGCTTTGTTGGCGAACGGAGCTGGGGCTGTGGGCTCCAATCCTGTTTCCCTCTCCATGGCTGGTTAATTAGAGATACATATACTGGAGGTGTGCAGTGCTCAGAACAGGGTATGTGCGTATGATTTATGTTCCTCTATAAATATACCCTGGGCCGAGTAAAATACCGTCATCCGCACAACAGCACAACTTGACAGTAACGCTCAGCCTCTGATTGTGGATCTCCTTTTGCTCTTTTCACATGGATCTCCTTTCCTTCCCCATCACGCACAAGCTTCTTCACCTGGACTCCTCCTGCCTCAAATCCAGCAAGGTGTGAGAACATGAGAGCCTGGGAACATTTCAGGGCAACACCCAAGCTCTACCGCAACAAAAAAATACCCAGAAAACTTAAATCTGACAGGTCTTCCTTCACTCCCCAGCATCTGCACCTGGGGCTGGGCTTCAGCATCCACACTGGGTACCACATGTGTGCCCACCCTGCCAGCCCAGCTTGCTCTGCACCCACATCATTTTGTCCCAGGAATAATGCTCACTCCAGGGTGAACATCCCAAAATAGCCTGGCCAGAGAGTAGGAACCTCCACAGCCACAGCAGAAATGGGTGGGCAAGGTGGGCTTTCCATGCCATGGCCACTGGTGAGAAAGGAGCCAAAAAGGAGCCAGGGAGGTGACACAGCTGCTCCTCACCAAGCGGGTTTGGTTAAAAGGAAAGGGAAATAACTGAGGCATGAGGCTTAATTTAAAGTGCTGAGACAACAAGCTCATGAAAAGGAGATCAGGGGTTCTTCCTATTTATACATTTAAAGGGAAAGAGCAACTCTGGGGCTATTTCAGCATTAAGAGGAACATCTTAGAGAGAAAAAGCCAAACCCCTGACAGCAAGAAACACCTGTAGCCATTTTGCAAAGGCCAGGACTAAATCAGATCAAGTCCAGTGTTACAAGCATTAGTGCAGATTCAGGACTGTAGCACTTTTCAACAACAAAACTGTTTCAGTTTTGCAGCAATCAGGAGGATGAGCCCTGTCAAGGGATGTCAGATGGGAAACAGGCAAAGACAGGGATATTTGGAAAATGAATCTCAATGGCATCAACTTTACACATTAAGACAGGTGGTCATTTCTCCATTCTCTGCTGCAGAAAGCAAGCCTGGAAAATTCTGTCTCCAGAAGATTAAAAGCAACCAATTAGCAAAAAAATAGTTTATTGGCAAAGATCTTAATTTTCTTAGTTAGGCTTGTCTTTCCTTTTTGCATCTTTACAATATATGTGGAAAACCATTAGCGTTGCTTTCCTTTTGAAGAGCAGAAAAAGACCAAAGTGAGGAGGCAGAAAAGGTTCTTTTGCTTTGGTGTTTGCCCTGGGATGCTGGGGAATACCAGAGATGGTCTCCCTTGAGATTGCCAGAGATCTACTGGATGTTTCAAATGATGTTTATAGTCAACACTCAGACCTTAATGAATGGACTGCTGAATATTTAACCAAGATGTCCTTTCTTCGAAGTGCTAACAAGTCATTGGAATTTGACAAGCACTACAACAAAAGACAAAGAGTTTTAAGGGGCTTGACTTATTATCCCTTTCATTCAGCAGCGATTCAGGAAAGCATCCCTAATTCCACAGAGTATTTAACCTCTTGTTTGGATCCCACTGAACTCCTGGAAACAACGTGTGCTTAAATGCCTTTTGGCATCCATCCTTCACTTGCTGGCTGGGAAGATGTCATCCTTTTCCTATTTCCCACTCACCAGTGTTCTCCACACCAGGCAACACCCAAAATCCTAACCCAAAGGATGAAGTGCAATGGAAGAAGCCATTGGGCCGTGGCTGAGAGAGCCTGAAGCACTATCAAGCAGCCAGATGGACTGCAAAAAGGCACGAAGGAGACGAGCACCACGCAAGTGTGAATCTGAATCCCCCACACCATAATGCAACCTGGCTCAATGCCCTCAAATGTTAAAGCAGGCGAGCAGACCCTGAAAGCAAAGCAGCTTTTTTCAAGCCAAAACTCTCTTTTTCTGTTTGTGAAGCCACCCTGCACCCGAAAGCCACATCTCCTCTCCCAGACTGTAGCCCCATGGAACTGATGCTACCTGCCCCCCATGCACCTCACACCACCTCACACATGCTCTTCTGACAATCTGTGCCGTTTTCAGGGCATCCCTGACAATTTTCAGGTCAAGCATCCACCACCATGAGCCGAGCATAAGGTGCTGGTTACAGCTGTCCTATCATGACACCAATCCTGGCAGCCATAGCATCCCTTGGGAAAGACAGGGAGTAGCTTTGGACTTGCTTTGGACTCTCCCTCCTGCTTGACAAATTGAAACTTACTGAGGAGAAATGAGTCCACATCGTTCAGAGCCTCTCTGTAAGCTCCACCTCCATTATGTAAAGGCTCCCCTCTGGCACAGGCACCTCTCCCTGACACCCCACAGGAGCCATCAGGCTGCTGCTGTCAGCACTGTGCAGCCACAGCACTTCCCTACAGGGAGCATCCTGCAGCACACACATCCCAAACGGCTCTGGAATTAACGCAGCCAAACCCCACACTACAGAGCTGGGCAGGAGGCAGCCGCCAGCTCCAGGCAGAGAAGACCTGGCAGGAGGCTGGACTGGCTGCACAGCATCCCCCAGGACTGCTGCCCAGGGCAGGAGGCAATGACTCAGGATGCTCCCCCTGTCCAAAGGCTCTGCAGCCCTGGGATCGCTGGAGGAGGGAAGGAGCCAGTGCTCATCTTCAGTGGCCTCTAAATGTCACTTGTGCCACCAAAGGGAACAGGGATCGGAACTGGTGTTAGGCTGCAAATGAGCTTTCACAGTATGAGAGATGAAAAACAAATTTTAAAAGGATTAAATGGGAGAGAGAAAGGAGGGGCTGGCTCCATTTGGATGAGGACAGGTCGGTGCAGAGCCCAGCTGAGGAGATGAGCAACAGCAGCTCCCAGTGGGGCCATTAACACCCAGAGTGTCTTTGTTCATGGGCCTGGTGCACAGCGAGGGGCACAGCTCACCCAGGGCTGCCAAACCCCCTCCCACTTGGGGGATAAGGTGCCTCAAGAGGGCAGAGAAGGCAGAGATGCCTGCAGGAGAGAGCTGAAGTGACAGGGCTGCAGGGAGCAAGGACACAGAGGCAGGGAGAGATGTAGGGAGCATGGGACGGAGGGCAGGAAGACAGGCAGAGGAATGAGGCAGCTGCTGGTCAGATGAGGGATGGAGTTAGGGGCAGAGAGAGGCTGCAGGGGAGGGGGGAAAAGGCTTGCAGGGCTGGCAGGCACAGCCACATGTGGAGGGCTCCATGTGTGCCGTGGGACACAGAGGTGTTAGCTCCACCCCACCTGGACAGTGGGATAGCTTGGTGTCAGCAGGGCCTCCGGCACATCTGGGCCCAGCTGGCTCCAGTCCAGACAACGTTCTTCAGCTTTGCAAACCCAATTGCCTTGGAAGAGCTCCTAAAGCCTGGTGGCTTCGGCATTGACCCTATCTGGAATGACCGCAAGCAGCCTCCCAATGCACCTGGGGGAAGTGGCGAGGCACTCATCTCATACCTCACAAGCAACACGAAGCCCCATCACATGCCCAAAAGAGAGCAAAACCGCCCGTGAAACGAGCTGGGACGGTCCTGGGGCTGGCAGGAAGGAGCAGCCGACAGACAAGGAGAGCTGCTGTCACACTCACCGAGGTGTTCTGGCACTGGATGCTGGTGCTGTTGAAGCGCAGGGCGGTGACGCGGGTGGTGCTGCCGGGGATGTGGAAGATGCACTCGTAGTTGCGCTGGCCCGACTGCGGCTGGGGCAGGTTCTTGGCTGTCAGGGTGATGGGTTTCACCACCCCCACGGGGATGTAGATCTGGGTGGAAGGCAGGATCTGAGGGCAGTCCTGCAACGGGAACGAGAGGCAGCTGATGAGATGGGAACACTGTGCAGGCTCCCCCAGCACACCCATGACCCTCTCCTGGCTGGCAGGCTTGGCAATGCGCTGCAAAAACACTACCCTGAGCACATGCTTGAGAAAATCCTCATGTGCAGCAACCCCAAAGCAGCATCCTACGGCTGCTCTGCCCAAAGCCCTGAAAACACAAAAGAAGAGCACAAAGGAATCTGGTGGAAGGCGAGCAGAGCGTTTTCTACAGCTCAGGTTGATTTAGGTGGGAGGTGGGGAGAGGATCCATCTACGGTATCTGTAACCTGGCACTGCAACAGCAACACGTGTTTGGGCCAACTGGTAACAATATGGACTTCGATGCCATCACTGCAGCCAGTACATTTCAGAGTTAATGCCCACTGGGCTGTGCATTGCCAAGCTACCTGCTCAGCCCTCATGCTTCCCTTACAGCCTCCATCCCCCTTCCTTCACAAGTGGGCAGAAAAGCCTTTTCCCTCTTTGACACAGCCTGCAATGTGGCAGAGAACCTGCTCTGCAGCAAATTTCTCTGCTGCTGCACCAGCTCAAAGCAGTGTCACCCCACCCAGGCCAGCAGACAGTGCCTCCAGCCAGGGGATGCTGCTGAGTCCAACCTGGAGGGCAAAGCACCTCCCTGCCAGCCCCTGGGGAAGGAGACATTGGGAGGGCAAAGCACTCCACTTTTTATAGCCGCGGGCTCCCAGCTGCTCCAGGGGAGCTGGTGACTCCTGTGTGCAAAGCACAGGGGAGCAGGAGGGAGCAAAAATAAATGAGTTCAGGCAGCAAAACAGCTCTGCAGCCCTGGCGGGTGACACTTCGGCAACAACAGCCTGATGCAATCCCACGCTGGCTTTGCCGAGCTGGGCAGAGGTCTCACACCTACGGCAGCTACTCCTGGGAGTGCTGGCTTGAAATAACATCTAGAGGGAATAACATGTGAGCTGCTTTCAAAACAGAAATGCAGTGGATGCAGCCACTCCACTGCCATCACAAGGCTTCTGATGGTCACAGTGCAGCTGCAGGGGCAGCTCTGGCCCCAAGGCCACCAGCAGCCACGTGTGACCAAGGCTGCCCAGCTGCCTCCTGCCACCCTGCAGCAAGCCAGGCCGGACCTTGCAAAGTGCCAGGCTTTATCTCACCCGGTATGATTAATTAACTTTCAAATGATGCAGAGAAAAGAAAAAGAAATTGTTTCATTTGGCAAATATTGACAGAAAAACCCAGCTAAGTTTTGCTCTTTGGGTTTTCTGTTCTTCATAAGTCTGCATTCCCCAAAAGCGCAGTTTTTAAGGGAAGAAACTTAAGGGAAGAAAAGTATTTATCCCCTAAACATACTAAACAAAATGAAAGCAGAGAGGAATAGTAGTGTCAGCCCCAACCCAGAGACGGCAACAGGGCTGGGACAGTCTGGGGACCCTCGGCACTGCTCTGCCACCTCCCTGCTCCATATCACGGCTGCCACTCTGCAAAGGGGGGCTTCAGTTGCCATCCTTCCAGAGTCAGCTTGAGACTCACAGTGGGGAGATGCCTCATGCCCATTGCCATTTCCGTGGAGTAGCCCCACGACTGCATAGTGGCTGTTCCCCACCGGTTCCCAGCTCGGAAGTGCTGTCAGAGGAAGCAGCCCCCGCCTGCTTGATCCCCTCCACACTGCAGGCAGACCCCACGGGTGGCACAGCCCTTCCCCATGGGGCACACACACACACTTGGCAAGTATCAGCTCCTGGCTCGCTCTCCAACACTCCCATCTCCTCTGTTTTTGGTAATTACTGCTGCAGCCCAGCTGGGGTGGTGGGTAAATCCATGCCCCCCAGGCTGGGCTCAGCACGGCTGTTTGCAGGCTGGTGCCCAGGGAGCACAGCACACACGAGTGCCCCCTCCCCACACAGGCAGGTGGGCTCATTCTGCCGATTCGCGTTTGAGCTGAATCCCCCCATGATGTCACACGCTCCACATCTGCCAGCACGAGTGTCTCATCCAGCAAAAATGTCAGCCTGCGCCCAAACAGGAAGCACCTGGTGCTGGTGGGTGCCCAGGGTGCCCGGAGGGGTGGGGGCACAAGGACAACTCATTTCCCCTATGAGCAAGTCCAACTGCTGACAGCTTGCTCTGGCATTGCCCAGCACTTCCATCCCTTGGGAACACTCTGCACAGCCCACAGAGCTCTGTGTCCTGCCAAAAACAGCCCCATCCAGCAGAGCACCAGGTTCCAGGAGGAGGTAGCTATGAAGGGATGGGATGAGCAGAAAAGCAAGAATCCCAACTCACAAAAATTCCCAAACATCAGACAACTCGGATTTTCCCCATTAAAACCCTTTCTCTACCTGGATGAGAACATGGCATGGGTGTCCAGGTTTGTCTGGAGAGGTAAAATCTTTAGAATCACACTGCAAATTTGTGAGTGATGGTTCCTACCCATGTCCCATTCCAGCCCTGTCACCCCCAGAAATCCAGACAAACATTCCTGGCATGCCCAGGACAGAGTGCCATGGGTCACTCTGTTTTCATACAAAACAGCCACTTTCCCACCCAGGAAATCGTGGTGAACCACCCGTGGGAAGGAGCAGAGACAGAGTTAAGCACTGATGTTACCCTCTGTCCCTGCATTTCCTGACCAGTGCCCACCACACTCCAGCCAACACAGACAGACCAAATCCTGCTTAAAATAACCTTTCTACAGAGAGGATGGGGCTGGATGTCTACCATTAACTGGTCCAGCGGTGCCACGGAACTGGCATCGAGCCCCCCCACCCACCACACCGCCCTGCTGGGGACCAGGATGGCCAGGGATGGGGACAGGATGTCTCATCCCAGCCTGGTCACCGAGCCCACAGCAGCAGCTGGTCTGAGGGTGCCTCACCATCCCTGCTGGGAACTGCTGAGGCCACACCGATGTGCAAACAGGCTGAGCCAGGCACTCCAAACCTCAAAACAGGCACTGGTCCATTTCCCAGTGTGGCCAAAAGGTCTGCGGGGGGACAGACACCCTGTCCACATTGGGGAGTGACACAAGTTCCTGAGCAGCCAGTCCCTGGGAGAGTTGCACTCATTCCAAAGATAACACCACCGTGGGCTACAGCCAGATGCTTTGGGGTTTGCCTGGCAGGGAGCGGGGCAGATCCTATAGTTTCAGTGAGGGGAATGGGCAGACGAGAGCTGCTGGGCTCCAGTGGTCTGGACACCACGTGCTGCATTTGCAGGAGCAAGGCCAGGGCTGGCTGGAAGCGTGACCTCAGGAGCAGGCGTCTGGGATGCCTGAGACAGGCAGATCGCTCATTGGATTTCTTCACAGCACGAGCTAGGAGAAAACAGCTTTTTCCAACTTTCTCAGCTTAGCAAATTCCCCTGGAGGCAGCAAAACCTTTCCCACTGGGCCCATGCACAGGCAATGGGAAATACAGATAAATTCAACCAAAGCCCCCTTCCAGAATAAGGATAGAGGAAAAACTTTCCTTCCTGTAACTCTCCCTTCAGGATCCAAATCACCATTTACTGAAGAGCCAACAGCAGCTTGCCAGACCTCCAGACCCAACCCAAGCAGCCAGCAATGCCACCACAGGCTGGGAACAG
The DNA here is from genome assembly GCA_036630365.1 of Acanthiza pusilla. Classification (NCBI taxonomy): domain Eukaryota; kingdom Metazoa; phylum Chordata; class Aves; order Passeriformes; family Acanthizidae; genus Acanthiza; species Acanthiza pusilla. The sequence continues at coordinate 10,995,554 of JAXCHO010000001.1, forward strand.
CAGCATGTCCTGCAAATGCCCTGCCAGTGGCAGGTTTCCCCAGTGGGTGGCACAGAGGCTGCACAGGATGAACCCCCACAAAAGAACATGCTCCTTTAGCAAAGCAGTTGAGACGAAGAAGGCATGAGGTGCAGCAAAACAGTTTGTTCTACAGATTTCAACCTTCCTCTCTCCAAAAACAAGTTGTTCTGCAATGACAGTTCAAGCTTGCTCCCTTCACAAACATCAAAGGAAAATGCTTTAGCGTTTCTGCCTTTGTTTTTCCTTTCATTCAGCCTAAGGTGCTCCGGGCTTCACCCGACTTCCCAAGCTGCCTCTCCGCAGCCACACAGCCTCTCCCCACCTGCACAAGGTCCCATCAGCATTTCCCTTTCCTCCCTCACTGCATCTCAGGCAGTCCCAGCACCCCAGGAGAGGCAGTGGGAATGCTTTCTGAAGTAGCTTGCCTTCTTCTAAACCCTTCCCCAAAGGGCAGGGGGCCATGACAGGACCAGAACAGGCGAGGACGGCAGTCTCACGTTGCCTTACCTCGGAGAGCTTGACACGTCCCTCCAGGAAAGAGCAGTCAGCAGCGTTGTGGGTGCAGATGTGGCGGTACTTGCACCAGTGGCAGGGGAAGGAGCCGTTCACGCAGGACAGGCAGCTGCAGAGAGAAAGAGATGGGCAGCATCAGGGCAGCATCGAGGCAGAGCCCACAGGGGCATTTCTGGGGATGCTTCAGCAGGACAGCATGGGGTGGGGTGGGCAGGATCCCCTATCCATGAGCCACGGGCCATGCACTGGGAGGGAGATGCCTGCACAGCCCAAGACCCCAGGCTTTGCCCATGGCAGGGCAGGGGGACACAGCCTGTCAGGCACTGCAGCATTTGTGTCCCAGCCGAAGAGGCCACGCTCCCTCCTCCTCTTGGCGGGCTGACCCTGCCCGCCCCACTCCAGCAGGAGCCGAGTTCCAGACTTTGGGAGCTTTATTTGGGTTCACTGAAAGGCAATTTTAGCAAGAGGCAGCAGAACAAGGGCTCGGCACCACAGGGGAACAGGGGAGAAAGGGCCAGATTAATGCGCGCTCATTGAGAGGAAAATTACAACTGGCGAAAGGTTGGGTCAGATTAACATTTCGGGACTGTAGCGCCTTTCAGCTGCTCACAATAGGTTGTGTGTGACCCCCTCCCTCAGCCACCCCAGCCCCAGCCCTCCGCAGCCACGTGTGCGCTGTCTCTGTGCCTCCCACCCCCCTCAGCCCCAGACGCTTCCGTCTCCCTCCCCAGCCTCCTCTCGGGGCTCTGTGAGCACAGGGATCGCTCCTGCTCGCCTCTCCCCATCTCTTCTAGGGCTGTGCTCAGGACCCAGCGATGCCAGGAGCCCCGTGCTCTGCCTTCCATTCCTCTTGGCAAAGAAACCAGCCCCAGGGATCTGATGCCTCTCCCCAGGGCAGGAGGGGACACACAGAGTCCCCTCCTTGCACAGCCATCCACTGGAGTGGCACCTCATCATCCTGTCCCCTCGCTAACCCCTCCCAGGCATCCCTGCTTGCAGGCACAGGGGATCCCACAGCCAGAGGGAGGCTTTTGGGGGTCTCACCCCTGTGAGGAGGGAAGGGGCTGAGCCCTCCCTGCCCCAGTCTCGGGGAGGCATAGTGGACTGGTCCCATATTTAGTGCACCACCCTTCGCAGGGTGGGTCTGCACCAGGCGTGTCTGTGCAGCCCAAGCTGCTCTCCCGAGGAGATGGGAGAGCTGCTGAGGCATAAGCTAAAAGGCAGTAAAAATAATCAGCCTGGCTTAAAAAAAAAAAAAAAAAGAAAGAAAAAGAAAGAAGAAAAAAAGAAAAAAGCAGCAGCACTAGTTTTCTCCATAGAAGGCTCATACCTGCTCCTCACTGATCCGAGCATCAAAAGGATCAGGCCCAAAGCAATTATATTTAAACAAAGACAGGCTCTTTCCCTGAACACAGCTCTGGCAGGAGGCAGGCAGCCCTGCCCAGCCCAATCCTGCTCCTAATCACAGCTACCTCTCTGCCTCTACCCTTGGGAAGTGACAGGAAAACACAGCATCACCCTGTGAGGCGGCAGAAAGACAATCTTCCTGGAGAAGAGATCCTTGGTGGCAGAGCCTGGCACGCCGAATCCCTCGCCCTCCAGCAGACTTGTCACTTTGGAGGTGTGGGGACATGAGGGGGCCACAGGGTGAGGGCAGCCCAGGGTGCAAAGACACACCCAAGGCTTCACAGGACCAGGGCTCCCGGCCCACCCTGGGGTTTCACACACCATTACATATACAGCAAGAGCTTCCCAAATCCATGCGCACACACTAAGGAAATATTTAATTAAGCTGCTTGCAAAGGGGGCTGGAAGTCATTTCCATGTTTCGCTCACATTTTCACTTCCAAATGAACAGCCCTTTTAGCTTTACCCACAAATATGCTAATTGAGATGCTCCTTATGCAAATATATGCAATTTTATTTCAGCTGCAGAGATTCAACTTAAAAGCAGAGCCACAGCCTCCTATCTCTGGTTGCTTTGATGGAGGGAGGTGCAGAGGGTGAGGGGAGTAGGGAACACAAACAAAGCCAAAGGGCAGCTCCTGCCCTCCTGCTAAGGGCTCAAGCAGGACTAGTGGACAGATAAATCCAGGATGTGGAGGGGCGGGATGGGGAACATACAGATTAATCCTCATGGGAGTAGCACAGCCCCAGAGAGGTCACGTAAGAGAGAAGCACAGGCAGCCACAAGCCACATGCTGGGGCACAACTACCAAGCCTCCCATGAATCCCACCCCCCATCCTCCAAAGAAGAGATTTTCCAGTCACCACATCTTTCAGGGTCTGCAAAAAGACTCCCCAGTCCCCTTTCCAGTGCCTCACAAGGCATCTCAAGGCAGCTGGGTGAAGCTCCCAAGCTTCACCCAGGGTCCTGGGCACCCCAGCCCCAACAGCCGCAGCTCCATTTTGCAGCTCTTCAGGGTCAAAGCCAAATCTTGGCTATTTCAAGACCCTCCTCAGCTGAGGGTCTCCTTTGCCATTTAACTACTGCTGGTCTCCTGGTCTCCAGCTGTCAAAGGATCTCAGGATCTCCACGTACAGCCTGAGGTGCATGGCTCCCCCTCCCTACTTTAGCCCTCCAATTGCTCCTAACTTAACTGAGCCATTCCTAAAGCCCCATCCTCAGAGATGGTTTCCACACTCTCCCTTCTGCCAAGGCTCTCCTTCTGCCGTAAGGACATCAAATGCCACTGTGAGAGCACTCACCGCACACACCTTGCTCTGCAGCATCTCTGCTGTGTTTAGAGCCTGTCTGGATCAAAGCAGTGAGTAAATCAGCACCCAGGTGCCAGTACCATGGTGAAACCCTGCTCACAGCCTGCCTCTGTCCTGCTGGCCTCAGCACGGCTGTTTGACCACCCCAGCTCCCTGCAAGGCTGCCCAAAACCCAGTCCAGGAGCTGAGGCAGGGATCCCCAGCTCCCGGTCAGGCAGGGCAATGTGGCTGGGGCTGTCCCCGCGTGTCCATATCCCGGTGTGTCCGTGTGCCACTGCTGTCTGTTCCTGGCACAGGAGCAGCCTGCTCGGCAGCATGATGCCATCTGTGCCGTCTCTCTCCTTCCCACGGTCAGGCACTCCTCCCTCATCACTTCTTGCCTAAGAGGCTTTCATCACTCCTGATAATTAGAGGGAGGCTCTCCTTCATGTGTTGAAGTGTTCCCCCTCCCCAAAGCGTGCCAGGAGAGCAAGAAGCCCAGTGAGGCAGAAAACCGATGGTGTGGGTGCAACACTGATATGGACCCACAGCTTGTTCCCCATCTGCCTCCTCCCCAGCCCTGCCAGGTGCCAGGTGGAGATGAAACCCAGGCAGGGCAGGGGAAGGGGGCCAGACCCACCTGCAGTGCCCTCCTTGCCTCTGACAACCTCCTGAGAGAGGTGTGGCACCAGCCTCAGAGCAGCACTTCAGGGTCACTCTGTGCCAAGTGCCCCATCCCAAAACAAGCCCAGGCTCACTGCTGGCCTGCAACCTCCCCCAGCCAGAGCAGGCATCCCTGCAAGCAACAAAGCAGCTCTGCTCAACTTCCAGTGCCCCAGGGTCAAAGCCAGAGCCTCCCCACAGCCCCCACACCTGCCCACATCTCACCCTACAGCTGGGCCAAAACCTGCCAGCGCTGCTCCCCTCCACTTCCATAAATGATCCCAAACTTAGTAAGGCCATGCTAGGGAAACACCCAACAGGGCTGCAGAGAAGCAGAGTAGTGGAGAGGGGAGAAGGACACCAAAGACGCCTCTGCAGGGTGGGTGCAGAGCCAAAAGCTTCACTGCAGGGTAAACCCAGACCCGGGGTGGCTTCAGCGACTGACTCCTCGCTGGGTGTGCAGGCACCTCCAGCCACCATGGAGAGGTCACAGCTGTCTCCACACCTGCCCCAAAGCAATGCACAGGAAGCCAACAGTGTCGGATCCAGGCTCCTCACTCACTCTCCTTCCTGCGCTCCCAGCCCCAGGCATGCCACGTGCCCAAAGGAGCCCAAAGCTCTTCATCACACTGAGCAGCGAGGGCAGAAAACAAAAGCAGCATCCACAGGAGTGAGATAAGCCTGAGCAGCAAACATGAGTGGGACAAGGGGTGTGCGCACTGCACACAGACACACACAGACATTGAGGCTATTTCTGTGGCGCAGCACTCCCCTGAAGGAAGGAAGGACATGGAGTGAAGGGCAGGGAGGAGGGACAGGGGAAGTTGAACGGCACCAAAAGCAGAGCAGGGGAGGTCCATTAAGAAAGGAAATTATAAACACAGTGTTGATGAAAACAGCATCTGTGCAGGCACAGCACAGCCGCCTGCGAGCCCCCCGACTGCTCCTCAGATCTCCTCTTGGCAGGAGGATGCATCCTCAGTGAATACTCAGCTCCAGCACAGCCTGCATCTGGAGCAGCAGCTGTCAGGGCTGAGGGGCTGAACTGCAGTGCTTTACATCCATCTCCCTGCCCTAGGGAGAGGGGGATATCCTGAAGAGCAGTGGAAGCAGACGGCCAGTGTCCCCCCCTACATGGACCTACAGGCAGCTCCTGACTGGTGCCCAGGAAAGGTGAGGGGTGGGAGTCAGCTCTTGTCTCCCTTCATCCCTGCCCATCTCAATCCATCTCTGCCCCTCCTTTCACACCAGCCCACTTCTTCTGCATCCCTTCTGGGTTTTGCCAAGGTCCTTACCCACAGGGTGGTCCAGAGCATCCACCATCATGCTGGAGGATGCAGAATCATGCCCTGGGTTTTAAGCTAATTGTCTTGAAACACCCTCAGCTGCCTCTCTTTACTGAAACGTAACACCAGGCTGTACCAGCCCTCCTCATTAACAAAATACATTACATAAACCAGGTTATCCTAAGCTGTCTCTGGGGCCATCCTACAGGATTTTCCACCTGCCCCAGCCCAGGAATACACAGGGATCTGTTACCACCACGCAGCTCAGCCATGCAAACTCAGATACACTCACTCAACTGCTTGCAGCCATCTGTCCATGCCTTAGAAAAACAGCATCTGTAAGCATCTGGAAACGAGCAGCAATGGGCCAGCAGAGAAGCAGCCAGGCCATGTGCAGGCAGACAGAAAGGCTGCAAAGAGGAGCCCAGTGGCACAAGGGCTGGCACTGTCCCACGGGTGCCCACAGAAGCCTCAGCCACCAGAACAGCCCTGCCCTGCCTTACCGGCACAGCCCTGCTGCTCCCAGCCCTTGGGACATGCATTAAAATCCCATTTACTTAATGGAGGCTTACAGGGAAAGCCTGACCTGTGGGACAGAGACACAGCAGAGTCACATCCCTCCAGCCCAGAGGAGCTAGAGCCATTTGGCACATCTGCCCTTGCTCCAGCCTCAGAGAAATTCAGCACCCTGCAGCTGATGGAACAAGGGAGTCACACCTACAGTGAGGCACAACCACAAGGCTGGCAGCACCATGACCACCTCCCAGACTGGACACACCAGCACAGGTTTCCAGGATGCTCCAATCCCCTCTTGGAATCAGACTTGCTGACATGATTTTCCCCCTTTTCCCTGTGCCACCACCTGGATTTTTGCTTCCACATTGCAGTGGCTGGACATGCTGGTGATGTGCTGGGCACGTCGGTGCTTGAAAAACTAGCAGCTCTGCAAAACCTGCCCGCAGAATTGAAGGAAGCACCAAAGGCTCTCATCTTCCTCCCCATCCCACTCCACTTGCCAGCTCCCTTCCCACAGCCACACACTCGAAAAAGCCAAACCACAACAGGATTTATGAAACAGAGTTTCCAGAGGAGAAATCCAGCAAGGAAACATGGAAACAGTGGGAAGAAATAAATACATCTTAGTATTCCCTGGAATTGCTCACTGGCTTTCTGGGAGGATTCCCTCCTCACCCACCTCGCCGGCAAGCTCTGCCAGAGGCAGGCAGGGAGCCTGGTGTTACATCTTTATCTTAAAAGGGGACTCATTTCCCCACAAATGCTTTGAAGAGGCCGTTTGACTCTGACAAAGACAACCTCAGCATCTGCCCATGCACGCGCTGGACTCGGGCTGATTCATTACACGATCAAAGGTGCCTTTAAATGCCTGTGCTTGATCGGTGTCCCATCGGAAACCCCCAGGGGAATCCACCCCGTCCCTGCCGTGGGGGCTTTCATCTTATCCTCCACTGCAGGAACCAGAGCCTGGCCCCGGGAGCTGCAGACAAGCCTGTGGGCAGTGCTGCTCCCCAGCCGTGGGCTGGCAGTGACCCTCAGCCACCCACACCCCCTTTGCCAGGGCCCCATTTCCCTGCACTGAACTCTCCGTTCCACTCCCCTGTTCCCCACAGCTCAACCAGAAGCATCCCTGCCTCATGCCCAAGCCTTTAGGAGCAGGACCCTCCTTTCCTGTCAAAGTGATCAGATGCGTTTTCCTTTCTGCACCCCCTCCCTTGACCAGGCAGGTTCCAGCAGCCCTTGGAAAGGCATGGGAAGAAGGTTTTTGCCAAGGTGGTGGGAAATAAGAGAGCTGGGATGCTTGTGCAGCGGCAGGGCTGCCCACAGCCTGCATTTAGCTGATGCCTTTCCAGATGTCTGCTGAAAACGAGAAGGGTCAGACTCTCCCTGGTGCACACGGTGGAGCTGCACTGGCTTCCCTTGGAGCTGCCCCAGCTGACATCAGCAAAGAGCTGCCTCATAAGCCTCCCATCTCTCCACAACCATCTGAAAAATCTCGCCCAAACGCTTTATCCTCAGCTGAGAAATGATTCGACACGCAGAACTCTGCCTTCCAACCTAAGCAAAGCCGCCCAAACATAAAAAGAAAACACACAGTGATCAGAGATCTCCACAGGAAAAACATTAGCCTCATGGAAAAGCATATTGTTCCTAATACAGAATTTATCAGGCTGACGTATAGATTTTCGTCCACAAAATATGAAACCTGGATCTGAAAGGCTATTAACTCCAGAGAGATCCATTAAAGAGGCCTGTCTGCAAATGGTATTTAAAAGTATTGCATCATCCCAGGAGGTATTGTCATGCTCTTTGGCTATGATTCGACTGCAGGTCACATAGTTAAAACTACCTCCAAACCCTAAACTCTTGACGTAAAAAAAAATAATAATGTTCACCAGCGTAGAACATGGACTTTTCTATCAGCTTCAACTGGAGCCCATAAATATTAATGCATCCATAATTAGCCTTTTTAAATAATGCATCCAAAATTAAACATCAACGCAGTAATAAATCAGTCAGAGCTCTTTGTTGTAGGTTTGTTTCAGGGGGGGTAGGGGTTTTTTCCCCTCCTGTGTCAGGCATATAAAATAAAATGCCAATTCCCTCACCACCTCTTCCCGCTGGACCACTGATTGGACCAAATCTGATGCCATTTGTACTTAAAAGTCATCTTTCTCTCATTTAGAAAAATAAAAGTCATATCTGCTTTTTGATTTGCAAAATAATGACATGCAGTCAGCCCGAGCCAAAGCTGAGCTAATGTTATTGAAACCACAGGACGTGAAGGGAGACAAAGCTCATCTCGGAGTCAAGGTGAGGGAGAAAGTCAAGTTTGCAAAGTCTCTCCTCCCTCACCGGCACAGCGCTCCCAGGAGCAGTCCTGCTCCCTGAGCAAAGAGCAGGAGGGCAGGAATCCCTGCGATGCAGGAACTTTGCAGGGGCTCTCCTCTGACACATCCCTCCTGGAGCTCACTGCAGGTGCGTTCCCAGCCAGGGCACCCACACCTCACCTGCTTTCCCTGATCAAAGTGCAAACTCCAAACAGGCATTGGAGGAGCGAACTCCAGCAGAGCCCCCGAGCCAGGCTCAACATTTTGCAAAAAGACATCCAAAAGAGATCACTTGGCATTTGCTTATCTATAATTACTGATCAGCTGGAGCACCACCATCCATGGGAGGTTTCTGGCAGAGTAATGAAATCTCTCGCATTCTTGAGCTCCAAATTCTTTGCCCAAACACACCCCAGCATCAGCTCTGACAGTCCCACAGCACAGCCATCCCCCACTGCTCAAGAACACTGTCTGCAGCTCCTCATCAGGAGTTGTGGTTTGAGACTTAGACACCTTGCTTAGACAGCACATCAATAATCCACACCTCCTCTATTTTATCAAACACATATCTCAAGCTGTCTAAAAGCCCTTACAGGAGTAGATTTCACAGCAGCCTGACAAGAAAGCAAATTCACAATTACTTCCAGTTAGGAAATTCTTCGGTAAACGCCCCAGGACATGTGGCATGTTCCATCCCATGTTGCTGTAACTTTCCAGCTCCCTCTCCAGCAAGCCTGGGAAGCAGGTACCGTGGCAGGAAAGTACAGACTTCTCCTTTTGCATCGCCAAGTCACTCCTATTAACTGTTTCCAGGAATAACAAACGCTTGGCGTTTTTGGTCACATGGATTGATTTCCACAGTCTGCAATGCAGTAAACTCGCTTTTCCTTCCAAAGGTTTGCCAAACCCAAAGCCCTGTTTTTACATGAGCTTATGTCCTCATGCTGCATGTTCCCACACATCCAAACCAACTGTGGGTGCTCTGGTCACCGTCCCAGTTTATACGGGCAAAAGGAGGAGGTTTCTCACTGTAAACACCACTGTACTCAACTGCCCTTTCTTCTTGCAACATCAGCACCCACAGAGCTGAGAACTCTCTCTCCCAGTCTCACACCATCCCACCAACCTGCTCCTGGAGCCCTCCCACAAAGTCCAGGCCACTTACGATTGATGGACGCTGCAGTTGTAGAATACAAAATCCACAGAGGCAAATTTCTTCCCCGTCTCCTTGGATTTCAGGTACAGCTTCACCACTCGCTTGTCCCCTGCAAGACACCCAGGCAAAAAAAAGACATCAGAAAGGACACAGTGCACGGTCCAGCATTCAGTCCAATGCTTGTGATGGGCTGGAGGGAGCTGGGCATCACCACTCAGTCCAGTAAATTGACAAAGTCCCCCAAGAACGGCAATGAAAAGAGAGTGTTCACCCACCCCTACTCAGACACCAAAGAGGCTCAAGTACAGCTCTGAGCCCCTACAGCTAAACACAACCTGCTGGCATGGAGACTGGGGCCTTGGGTTATGCTGGGCATACTGAAGGAGGGTTTAATAGTTTTGGGGCCAGGAGAATGTCCTAGCACCCATGGCCACATCTGCCCAGGAAGAGTCCTCAGATGGAAATGAGGCCAGGGTGCCCAAGGGTGGCCAGCAAGTAAAATCATAAAGTGGTTTGGGTTGGAAGGGACCTTAAGGATTATCTAGTTCCAAGCCCACTGCCACAGGCTGTGTCCAGGGAGGAGGGTAAAGGACCAACCTCCCATGAGCAGCAGTTCCTTCTCCTCCTATACCCCGAGAACCCAAGTGGGGTCCAGATCCCAGGACTGGGATCACTGTCATGGGAGGACTGTCCTCCTCCACATCTGCCTGTGGGGTAGCACATGGGACAACATTTGTCTCAGGCTTTTTTCCCACGCCAGGGCACAAGCTCACCGCGGCCCCTGGTGATGGGGATGACGTCCTTAGCAGAGGGAGAGCTGCAGTAGATCTTCCCATCCTCAATGCGGCTCTCTGACTCGGTGAAGTCTTCAAAAGAGCAGTTGACTCCTGCCGAGAGGTCTGGGACGTTCCAGGCCTGCAGGACCAGCTGGGGAAGAGAGGCAAGAGCATCAACACAGAAAACTAGGAAAATAGGCCCCTCTGTGCCTGCTGTGTGTAAGCCCAGCCAACAGAAAAGACCAGGGGTGCAAGCCCTCCTCTGCCACCCACACACGCTGGGCAGACCTGCTCCAGGAGCCCCATCCATGCACCTCCCTGCTCAAGCAAGGAGCATGGGCTTAAATGGGTTAAGAGCTGGAGTGACTCACAGCCTCTGTCCTCTGCCCTCGCCACAAGCCATTATGCCTCACCTCTCTACAGAGACCAAGAAGAGCATCAGGGCTGAAGGATGTTTCAGAGAGAGGCAGAAAGGCATCTGCTCCGGCAGAGGCAAGGAGGGGAAGAATCCACCTCTTCCTTTACAAAGTCATCCCCAGGGTCAGCAGTTCTCACTTTACAAAACGCTTGCCTTATTTCTAATTTGAATTTTTCACAGCTTCCAGCCATTAGTTCTTGTTATGCTTTTCCTTGATAGATTAAAAAGCCCTTTAGTCCCTGATATTTGCTCCTTGTAAAGGCACTTATACTCTGTAATCAAGTCACCTCTTAATCTTCTTTTTGATAAGCTAAGCAGATTGAGCTCTGGAAGTCTCTCACTGCAAGGCATTTTCTCCAGCCTTCAACTCATTTACATGATGTTTACGGGAGGTTTTCAGTCCCTCCCTCTGAAAGCTGCACTCCAGCCCAAGCAGAGCATCCCTGTGTCACCCAGCCCAGACCTCTGTGCAGCATCCTGCCATTGGTAGGGAGATAATTACCCCAGGAGTGAAAACACTGCCCAGCTCCTGGCCTCACTCACGGAGCATCAAGAGCCCACAGCACAGGCTCAGCCCCAGCACCTCTTTCCAGGACACCAGGTGAACCTCCATCCATGTTTAACTTTAGACTTGAAAATACCAAACCCCAATTTCTCTGCTAAACATCCCCACTCAAACCCAACTGCTCCAAAGGAATTCTCACCCATAGCACCCTGCAGTCCCAGCATCCCAGCAGGTCCCATCTGCAGCCATATCACATTTATGTCTGTGTTACCAAAGAACATTCACCCCCGCAGAAGTGCTTTGCAAACTGTTTCCATCCGGTGACAATTCCTCTCTGATGAGGACTTTTTGAGATCTGTCACGGAGCCAGTTCTTAATCCACTTAACACGTGCTTTATCAATATTGTATAATGCTAATTTTTAATCAGAACGTTGTGTTGTACCAAGTCAAATGCCTTGTAGGAGCCTAAAGACATCACATCCCCACAGTCCCTCTTCTAATTCAAGTCATAAATTCATCAAAGAGCAAAATGTGGTTTGTCAGACACAAACCCACGTTGACTGGCATAAATTATATTCCCATCCTTAAATCATTATCAGGTGTATCCTGCACCTGTTCTTTTTTTTTTTTCCTTCTTCTAAATATGAAGTAAAACTAAGCAGTCTCTGACTATTTAGTCCTTTATGCATCTGAGAAAAAATATGAGCACCTTTTCTGTTTCTGGGGCTTTTCTCAACATTCAGTTATTTATTACAAAGTCATATTATTACATATATCCCCAAGCCACAGAACTCCTTGGACAACTTTTCTAGAATTCCTGAGTGCCGGATATCCAGACCTGGCAGTTTATTGCTAGTGTAGGCTGTTTCTTATTCTCTTCATGGTGCTAATGGCCTGAAAAATACTTCAGGGAAGTCCATCATCCTTTCTGTCTGCACAGAGAGAGAGCAGTGAGTTGTGCATCAAAGTCTCATCCCAAAATATCTGCTGCAGGCTGGAGTCAGAGACAGGCTATTGAACTAGAGTTAGATCACTGGCCTATGAATGGCATTTCTGATGGTCGTGCTGTCATTATGGAGAAATATTTATTGCTCAGTTGTGTCTTTTCTGAATAATCATCAACTGGTTTATTATCTCCATGGAGCCAATGGCCCGCCCTCATCAATGCCCTGCACTTTGCTCTGTTTTGTCTCAGACCTCTCTTCCCCTTTCCCCCTATCTGCCATACAGTCATCAGTTATTTTTAATTGCCATCTCCCCAGCTGCTGCCTCCAGAGGGTCAGGAGGTGTCTGGGGAGCAGTCTGAGAGAGCAGAGGTGTCTTACCGGGACCTCGGACATGGTGACCGAGATGTTCTTGGGCTGCACGGTGAGCTGGACGCACTGCTGCAGGTCGGAGGCGAAGCGCTGGGGCTCGTCCGCCCGCTCGCACCGGTCCTTGCGGGAGCAGCTGCAGGGGCGAGAGTACCATGGTGAGGAGGAGAATCCCCCGGGGTCGTGCACAGCTTTGGGCTAGCACCATGGCAAACAGACCCTTTGGCACAGAAACGGTGCCCAGCTAGGAACCTTGGGTGACCGAGGCCCGTGCGGAGCTCTGCTTTACCCTGAGGTTTCAGGGGTGTTTTATATTCGGTTTTTCTTATTGGCACAAGAATGCTGAACCCAGGAGCCCATGGGCAGGATGAGCAGGCCCTGTCAGCAGCTTCACCATGCACGGATGCTCCTAAGCACAGCCTGGGCACCACAGGAGGGCATGACAGACCACTTGGACCATTCCATCCCTCGGCATTTGGGGGCAAAAGCCCAGGAGGGATGCCCCCAAGGAGACAGGCAGTGGGGACAGACACATTTTGTCAGCTGTAGGTCACTGGCATAGCTGCAGGGACAATGCTGCTGTACTCACACGTTGTGGAGGACACACCAGCCGCAGTGGGGGTCCCGGGAGCCCAGGCACAGCTCACAGCTCTCGTACTGCTCACAGCTCTCCACCGGCACACGCGTCACCTGCAGGGAACAGGCACGGGGTGAAGGGGGCCGGGCTGCTGTGCCCACACCTTGACATGGCACAGACAGACCCAGCACAGACTCACCCTGGCCCGTTCGTGGGGCGGCAGGAGAGGGCTGAGCCCCTCACCATCGCCCACTCCTCTCCCAGACCCAGGCAGTGCAACATCTCCACCAGAGAGAGACTTTTACTCCAAACGACCTCCTTCCATTGTTGCACCTTTGCAGGATTTGGGAGTGGGCTGAGCCAGCTCAGCCCCACACCAGCTCTCAGTGCCAGCCAGGCACCCCGTGGCTGCCGCAGCCCTGCTCTGAAAGGGTTACCAGTCCTTTATTAATTGCTCCTCCAGATTTGATTAAAATCCCCTCATTCTCCGAGCCCTTCGAGCTCTGTTACAACTGTTCATTTAATTACTTTCCACCAGCACTCTGATAACACTGAGCATACTAGGGAAGAGAGTGGGCTTTATTAAGGAGAGGGGAGGAGAAGAGGGGGGACAGGGAGGGATTCCTGCTCGCCTGCCTCGAAGAATCGGCAGCACCAAGCAGCTGCTCCTGCCTGCCATACTTGTGCCTCAGTTTCCCCACTGATCCCATGGGCAGGATGCACTCATTAATTAAAATTTGCAAACTTCCCTCCTGAAGGTTAAACCCAGGGTGTTCTCCCTCCTCACAGCCCAGCAGGTCACAGATTCAGCATGATGTCTACAGGACTGGGATACGCTGGCCAACCAGTCCCCCTGGATGAGGACACCTGCAATGGTCCCATTTGTTCGTCCCCATAATGTTCCCATTTGTTTGTCCCTGACATTGCTTCAGGCAGGTGGTGGCAGAGGGGACCCTCCAGGCAGAACCCTGCACAGGCAGGTATCAGGTCCCAGCAACTGTGATGGTCCCTGGAGGAATCCCCAGCCCAGGTCAATGCAACTCCCCTTGGCATCCGCTGCTCCAACATCTCCCCCACAGAGGGGAGGCTTAGCTGAACAAGCTCTGGGACAGAAACAGAGCCAGGGATGGAAACACAGCCCAGAACAGCTGCGTGGAGGAGCCCAAATGCAGTTTCTGCCCCACCTGGAAAGCCACATGATTTCTGCAGCAGAGCAGAAATCAGAAACATCCACTGGGAGGAGTGGGGAAAGGGCTCTGCTGTCCCCACAGGGCTGTCTAGACAAAGCCACAGCCCCGTTCCAGCATCCTTCCCCCTCCCAAGCCCTCGGGCTGGTGGCCAGGAGAGTGTTAGGCTCCCAGCTCTGCTTGCAGTCCCACTCACATGCACACATCTCTGGCTGGGCAGAGCAGCAGAGCTGCTGTGAGACACAGGCACACCACATCCCAGCACGGCCACCCTGTGTCACCCACCAGGCATGGCAGGCTGACAGCAGATGCAGAAAGTGTCACCACCGTGACATGAACACGCTTCACTCCTTCCAGTTCAGCCTATGGATGGATGAGCTCACACCAACAGCCCTCCCACCGCTCTTGGATCAATCAAATGCTTGCAAAAACAACCAAAACCTCCTATCACGAGCCCAGACCGCGCTGCCAGGATGGCAGCACCAGATCCAGATTGGGTCTGTGCCTCCCATTAGCTCAGCACAAGCAGAGGCAGGGACCAAGGGGTGCACACCAGGAGCCTGGGGGTGCACCAGCCCTGTGTCCCCTCTGCCCTGTTATGCAAAAGCAACTGCTCCAGAGTTCAAAAAGTTGTTTAGAGCAAGGAACTCCTGCTGACCCGCAAAATCCTTGCTCAGGAGGGGACAGCCAAAACGGGGAGGAGGTTTATGGCCAGCCACTCACAGCAAGGAAGGGTCAGGAAGCCCTTGGTCCTCAGGGACCACGGGAATTTCAAGCAGCTGCTGCTAACAATTAAAGCCTCAGGACAGTGTTTCTGCAGAGGAGCAGGGAGGAGCTGCCCCAGGGTCTCTAGGCAGCTCCAATCCCAGGAAGCAAAGGGCAGACCCCACCAAGGAACTGCCCAAAAGGCTTCCCAGCACACAGGACCCTGGCTGGGGCAGCAGTGTGGGTGGCCAAGTCGGGAGAGCAGAGGGGCTGCTGACCCCTCCGCTTACCTGTTTCTCAGTCATGGCATAGATGTGCTGACGGTCAGGGCTCAGCACCAGGTCTCGCAGGATGGAGCTGCCTTCATGGGCCACAACATTCTCGTACTGCAGAGCTTGGTGCTTCCTCTCGGCTGGCAAGTCCACCAGGATCTGTGGGGAGAGCAAGGGGGGATGAGCACGATCCCTCACACACCTCAGCCCCCACGCCAGGCTGTGGGATACACAGTGTGCCCCATTAGGGACACCACCCTCCATTCCACACCAGTGTGGTCACTCCACAGCCGCTGCAGCACGGCAAAGTATCAGCTGCTCTGCAAGCATCCCGACCCTTTCCAGAAAGCCAAACTGCAATGCCTCCTTCACCTTACTACATTTGTCTGATGCATTTGCACCACATTCATGCTGATGGCATTCATCTCTCTCCAGGGCAGGAGGGCACACCCCTGGTTCTCACACTGCACCCCACTCCGTGCTCCTGCTCAGCCCCGAACTCGTAGCAAGAAGCAGATGAGCCCCCAGCTCACAGCAAAGCACCGAACCCCATCTCGCGCCAGTGGTGCCGAGAGCAGCTCGCACATCGCAGCACTCCCAGCCCGCCAGGCAGGATGCTGCGGCGCACGCAGGCACGGCTCTGTCAGCCCATCCATCAGGGGAAGCACTTGGACTCGTGACCGGGGAAGTCAAGAGGGTCTCGAGGAAGTTGGAGGTCAACAGAGGTTCAGAAAGTGCCTTTGTTCCCCGAGCAGGAACATGGCGAGAGCTTTAATCTCCTTATGGCTCACAATTACGTTAAAGCTCTTCCTAAGCACACCGGCTCCTGCCTGTCCCGGCGAGCAGTGCATCAGGAGGGGCTGGAGGCACACACCACGCAGGGCTGAACTCAGCCCTGCCACATGGTGTAACCTGATTGACACCTCTGCGAGCCAGAGGTGCTTCCTCCTCATGCCAGCACTTGGGATACCCCAATGTTCGGGCTGTCCCCTGGCACAGGACAGCCTCAAGGGAGACATTGCCAGAGAAATGGCTCAGGGGGTCTGGTGGGATGGGATGGGATGGGATGGGATGGGATGGGATGGGATGGGATGGGATGGGATGGGATGGGATGGGATGGGATGGGATGGGGCCACACCAGCAGTACATTCTGCAAAAATCCCGGCAGTAGACAGTGAAGCATCGTGCCCAAAAATGGAGCAAACTCTGCCTGGGAACAGCACCACGCTGGTGCCGGCACACACAGGGACCTGGTCCAGCATCCCCATCTTCAGGACTCAGGATCCCCCCACAGCAGAGGGGCAAATCAGCTGCTTGAAGCACCCCCCAAATGCATCCCACAGCCCTGCCCCGATCATCACACCCACTCCCACAGCACAGCCATGAGCACTCCCTGTGTCCCCACGGCAGCCCCACCATCCCGGCCACCTCTTCCCCTCCTGCAATAAATTGCCACTGGCATTTGCACAGTTCCCAATCAGGAGGATTCGGGCCAGGAAAGCAGGATCCCGGTGTGCAGCTGATTAGCATGGAAATGTATGCGGCTCACAAACAAACCGGGGCCCGTTTAATTAGAGCGGCGCCTTTGATTCACTGCCAGCCTCCTGCATGCACCAGCCCTGGATTATTTTTAGGCAGTTTTACAAAACAAATGTATTTAATTAAGAAAGAGACCCCTGAGCAACCAGAGAGAGATGAGTCCTGCATAGCAGTGAGCAAAGGGGCCGCCCTCTCCCCAGGGATGTGGCAACTCGGCTTGCAGGGCCAGGCTAACTTTTGGGAGCTCAGGGCACAGCCAAAAACCCCCTGTACATCCCACCACAGGACTAACCTGTGGTTCTGTTACTTACCCACCTTCTCAGCACACTTTGCTAGGCCCTGCAAAGACTCTGCTCCTCATCAGCCCCACATTTAGTACCACGGTGTGCTAGGGAGCCCAGACACCCCTAAAGCTTCTGCCCAGGGTATCTGCCCAGGTCCAGGGCCATGTTTGTTCCTACTCCAAACATCAGAGCAGGTCAAGCCCCCGACACCTGGGGGCCACATGACAACCCTGCCCTGCAGTGTCCCTTGCTCAGGGGTACCCAGCATCACCCCCAGAGCACAGCCCTGCCACCCCACACCTCCTCACAGGCTGCTCTGCTCTCAGCTTCTCCCCTGCAAAGCCCTGCCCAAGCCTGCTCTCTGAAGGAGGGTAACAGAGCACCCCTTCTGCTCCCCAGCGAGGCACCATCGCCCCACCTTGCCGTGGCAAAGTGACAAACGCACCTTTCCAATCCTTTTATGGGCCGCAGTTGCGGCACAGAATAATCGATATAGTTTTACCCAGGTTCTAAAATAGATCTATGGCTAGATGTCGCGCTGGCAGTAATTTTTAACTAGCGGGGTAATTTCCCCATTACATTATTGCACTGTGCAGTGCTGGGAAAGAGAAAGAGATGTATTAAAAAAACAACAGACATGAAGCACTTCCAGTTAATTTGAGGCTCCAAGAAGAACCTAAAAATACTCTCGGTAGTCAAACGGGGCTGGAACCCAGCCTGACACACGTCAGGATGTTCTGGTGGGGCCACACATGCACAGGAACCCTTCTCTCTAGCACCTCTCCCCCTGTTAAGGATAATCTGTAGGTGTGTTTGGGATTCAGGAAAATGAAATTTGGAAGACCTGGTAATCAAGTTGTTTTCCGGTTGGCCAAAGTGTAGGGCACAGAGGGAGATTCTGAGTTAGCTCGTGGTAGGAAAACATATCCTGACACTCCTCTCCAGCACGAGGAGATAACAGAATCACAGAAAGGTTTGGGCGGAAGGAAACTTATAGATCATCTAGTTGTAGCAGCTCTGTTCCGACTCCCTGGTTCCATCATACCAGGCTGCTCAAAGCCCCATCCAGCCTGGCTTGAACACTCCTGGGGATGGAGCATCCACAGCTTCCGTGAGCAGCCTGTGCCAGCAGACATACCCCAGCCTCCTACAGCACCCACTGCTGTGCAGACAGAGGTGGGAACCCAGCACCAGGGCCTACCCATCCTGGCCAGCAGGATGAGGAAGGGCTGTTTGGACTGTAGCATGGTGGAGCAGCACAAGGAATGCACAAGGAGCCTCCCGTCTCTTACAGACACTCAAAGGGACCACTTTCCTCCCCCTCCCTGCACCCGCAGGGTAGCTGGGGGCAGGGAAAGGGGGAGAGGATGCAGTTTAATCAGAGCAGACCCCCTCAGAAACACACTCCTTCCTGCCCACCCTGCCTGCCTTCCCACCCAGGGGAAAAGACATTTACCATAAATAAATAAATAAATAAACATATTAACCTTTCTCCTCATCCTGACGCTGATATAATTACCCAATACTAATAATTACTCACACTAATTTCTTGCTCAGGATTCCTGCCCTCGCTCCTGCCTGCCTCGGGCTGGCTTCAGGCAGCGGCTCAGCAGTGCTGCCTCCTCCCAGGAGCTGCAGGAGCCCCAGGGGGCAACCAGCTCCTGGGGCTGTACTGAGGCACAGGAGCAGGAGTGAGGGTCAGCTTCAAGGGCTGCTGCCTTGCTAAGTACGTGGGGAAAACCAGAGGCATGAAATTATAAACTCCCTGCATGGGCGAACCATCTGAAAGCAAGAGCAGGGGCTGCCCTGCCAGAAGCCCATGTGCACACCCTCCCCACCCAGACCAGGAGGGCACCCCATGGGGCCAGCACCCAGCACAGCTTCACCCTGAAGAGGGAAGTGTTTAAGACCTGCACCCCCAGAAGCTGGGAACCCTGGCAAAGGAAGGATGAGGGAAAGGATAGGGTGGAACTCTCCAGCCCCTGGGGTAGTGAGCGGCTGTACACAGCACACCCCAGCTGGGAATAAGCAAAGCCCTCTCCCAAGAGACCCAGAGAGGGTTCCTGGGGATGGCTTTGTGTTGGCTGGAGAAAGGAGTTGCCATCCCCTCTAAGGCTTAGGAGGAGGTGAGGACAGTGGCCTTGCTAACAAAGAGCTCCTTCCATGGAAAGGTGCCCTTCAGGCTTGGCCAGGTGAGGAGGCACCTCCCCGCTGCCATAACCACTGTCCGACTGCTGATCAGCAGCCCACCAGGAGGAAAATCTCCCAACATCCTCACGGCACCAGCAACGGGCACGAGGTAGAGAGGAGCACCTCCCCGGGGCCGATTTTTGGAAAGATAGGGAATGAGAGGAATGCGGGGCAGCAGCCATGACCTGGCACCCACCCAGTGCTGGCAGCGGGTCCAGAGGAGGGCGGCAGTGGAGGACACGACTTTACAGCTCAGTCTGGGCCAGGGACACCAGGTGGAGAGAGAGGAAGCACAGCCGGAGAGGGAAGGCAGCTGCAGACATGCCAAGGCTGCTTTTGGATTTAACACGTGCCAGCAGAGATCTGTCTGGGGTCTGGGAAGTGTTTGGGTGGGCCACTGGCTCCTCACAGGACCAAAACCACATCTTTGGGGGCCCATAGAGAAGGTCCCCAAGAGACACAATTTCACAGGGGACACCCCCTAAGCCCACCACCAGGAGGAGGGGGCTCTTCGCTGCCCCACAGCCGATCCTCCCACCCCAGCCTTACATCTCGCCACCTCCAGGCTCTCAAGCCTCCATCCTGGGTCCCAGGTGGTCCCCCGCAGACCCCTCCTCCGGGCAGGAGAAGTGCTCAGCCAGGCTTTGTACTCTTATCTGTGCAGGGCTGTGATTAATTCGCAGCGGCTGGCAGCAGCTACAAGAGGAGGGCGCTTTTGCCCGCCTGCCACACTTCAAAGGCAGGGACTTATCTGCCTGAAACACACTCGGCAGCCTTTTCACGGGGACCCTTTCCAGTTCCACGGGGCTCGCACGGCGCTGACGGGCAACGCGAAAGAAAGGCTTATTTATGGGAGTGCATTTCAAAGCCTCCCCTCTTCCCTCTCAACACGCGATGAGGGAAGCAGAGAGTTCCCTAGCCCCAGGGATGTCCATTGGGGACAGAGATTGAGCAGGCAAGGAGAGGATGCTTGAAAGAGGTCCCTGCCCCACCTGTGCCCATGTCCTGGTCCCCTCCTGCTCTGTCATCTTACCAGTGAGCAGCTCTGTAGCACATCCCTGAGCTGGGAGGAAGAAGAAGCTTTGACATGGGTGGAGGGCAGAGTCTAGCCCCAGAGCTGAAACCTTCCCCTCCCCAGGCCCCTGGTGCTCACAGCTCAGGCACCATGGAAGCCCCAGGCTCTCCACATCAGCAGGTGCACATGTCCCCTCCCTGAGAGCGGGGCCATGAGAGCACCCCCAGCACTCTGCTTTGATTTTGGCACCATGTACCCAAAAGGCACAGGACCAGGCAAACATAGCCAGAAGAGGAGTGGGTCCTGGCAGAGCTGGCCCCCCAAGCCATGGGGCCACCTCCCAAGAGGCAACAGGGGGCCTGTGCAGCCTGGCCACCCCGGGGCAGAGGTGACAACTGCTGCACAGTGTCACACAACACCACAACGACAAGCCTACAGCTGGAAAAGGCACATTCCATGCCCAGCCAGGGGGGCTAGTGGGGAAAGGGATTGCCTTGGGGGTCAGCCCCTCCTGGCACATGGCCTGGGCTCACCCCAAGGCAGTAAGGCAGTGGGGAGACACGGACACCGGCTGCCCCTCCACATGCCTTTCCCCAGGACCAGCAGCTGCCGCACACACGCCCCTCTCCAGTTTCCAAACGAAGGGAAAGGGCTTAAATGAAATTCCTGGATCAGGTGCTCCAAGGACACACACACTCTTCTTTCCTCCAGCCAGAAAGGTGCAGCAAAAGGCAGGGACAGGAGCAGCTGCAGGGCCATGGTATCTTCTGTCCCATGGGCACAGCCTTGGGAGCTGGGTACTGCTGGAGAGGGGGACACCAGCATGCTGGCGGTCACGAGCAGGGAGGAGAAGGCAGTGGCTCCTGCTCCCTCCCTCGGTATTGCAGGTTACCAAACTTTGGTGTCCAGGGTGGTGAGGACTTGCCTCTGGCTTTGCTCAGATAACCAGGAAATCGCCATCAGGAGTGCCACGGGACAGGAGCTGGGCACCCTGCGGAAGGGTACAGCCAGCGGCAGCAGGGCACAGGCACAGCTTTGGGGCTGCATCCCGCAAGGGCTCACCCCGGCACTGAGGACAGGACGGCCCTGCAGAAACATCCCAGCTATGCGGGGCAGGCTGGCAGCCGGCACCCACTGCTCCCCACCCTCCCTGCCCTCCTGCCAGCTGCCTGCACAGGAATGCACCAGGATCAGACACACGCCTCTCGCCAGATGGGCAGGCAGCTGCGGGCTGCTCCAGCCGGACAGGGCTGGGTCCTGTCCCCCCGGCCTCCTCTGCAGGAGAAGGTTTCACAGGCTGTTCACACAGGGCTGGGATGCTCCTGCCTCCGCACCAACCTGCCGAGGAGCACGGTGAGCTGCCCGACTGCATTCAGTGAAACCCGTTCACTTGATAAAGAAGAGTACGAGCCAGGCTTTTGTCCTGGGGCCAACATCGCCCTGAGCTGTAGAATATTGGGACTTTAATCATACTGATACAGAAAAAGCAAAAAACAAGGAGATACTTAATCTAAATCAATGCTCAAATGCTCAGCAACAAATCCAGCACCACATCAACACTGGCAGATGTGACACGGGTTCACCCAGCTGGCTTCGAAGCACGTGGCACTGCCAGTGTGTCATCCCAGGCAGGATCCTGAGCTCAGCCATGGGGGCTGAGGACAGACACACTCACTGCACCTCTCTGGGAAGCTGGGGTGGGAATTGGGTGGGGTTTGCCATAGCAAAGACAAGAGAGAGGGAGACAGGGCAGCAACCCTGCCCAGCAGGTCCCCAAAACACTGTAACACCTTCCCCAAAACTTTTGAACCACCTTTTCCTCTCATTTAAACTCATTTCCATCTTTTCCTCTTGTTCAGCCACCCACACAAGCGGTGCTCCACCATGCTAAGTGGGCTCAGCAGAGCCAGTTACACCGGCACCAGCCCACGTAGCACAGCATAGGACTGACCAGCTCCTCACCCACCATCAGCAAACCTTCCCAAAATCTCTCCTGACCGGGTCTGACAGCATTGCTCCATCAGCAGGACAGGTAGTACAGCCTAACACACTGTTCCAGCAATTCTGACAGAATTAAGGCACTGTCAGAAAAGTCCTTCCCATCTTTCTGTACCAAAACTGAACTGCTGGAAAGAGGGAGCAAGTGCCAGGGTAATGCACAGGGGAAGCAGCTTTGACAGAGTCAAACCCAGGTGCAGGAGGGACTGACGGATACCATGAAGTGGTGGGAGGAATTACAGATACACTCCCTCACTGGGAGCCACACAATATGGGATGGGTTAAGGCAGTTGCCCCATTTCCGTCCCAAATAAAGCCCCAGGCCCCGTCCCCACCAGCCCCCAGCCCCACAGCAGCTCCGGCAGTCTCGAGTCATTGATTTCTCAGCTTTGCCCTTCAAAACCCTCTTGGCTCAGAGCCCAGTTCATATCGTCTCGTCACTCAGGAGCAAAATATCTCTATTATTATTGCAATTATTTCCCAATCAGCATCGCTCAGGGCTGAGGCGGTCAGAGGGGGCCCCCAACAAGCAAATCAATGGGCAAGCACTGCCCTGGGGCTGCCGGGGACCAGGCAGGAGGTGCTGGCAGCTGCTGAGTGTCATCAGGGAAGGAGGGTGGGGGACCCCAGGGACCCCTCCATGAGATTATGGGCTGGCAGTGTGGCAGTCCTTGGTCTTTGCTGACCCCCAGCCAAGCGACAGTGATGCAATTTAACCTCTGCACAGAGCGTGCGCGCAGCCACCAACCCTGCACGGTCTGGGTGCTCTGCCTCCGAGGCTAGAGAGAGCTGACAGGAATTCCAGGGTGTCCCTGGGGGCAGCACAGCAGCTGCCAGGGCATCAGTTGCCCGGGGAGGGAGCGACAGAGCGTCTCAAAACTGTGCCTCCAGCAACACAGTGCCTGTGCCCATTCCAGCGTAAACACACAGTGAAACCGCAGCACCACAGCCCACCCCAGAAAAGTCCCTCTCCAGGGAGGGGAATGCAGGCAGGTGAGACAGTCCTGCTTTCTCTCAAGCCTTGGGAAGAAAGGAGGAAGCTGTGGAGGTAGGAAAGCCCAATGACAGATGGAGAAGGAATTTTAGCCTTGCAAAATGGAAGGCAAGGGCGGGAAAAGCACAAAGCAAAATGCGACGGGGATCTCCTCTCTGCATCCCACTGCTCTTCTCCATGTAAAAATAAAGCCCTGGGTGACAGTAGTGAAGGGCAGAGCACATCACAGAAATAGTGGATTATTTTTTCTCCTGTTCATTAATTACTGTAGGCATCCCAAGGGTCCCAGCAGGCCCCAGGCATGAAAGACATGAATGAAGCCATGGCAATGTGTCACCCTCGGAGCTCCCACAGGACTCAGACTTGCACGTGACCAGCCTGGGGCAAGTTAATACCTAAACCATCCAGAGAAGGCCCTGGGGAGAAAGCTCTCACCTGAAGGACTCAGTACTGAGTTTTCAAGACAAAAGTCATCTCTTCCCCTGCCAAAGCACTGGCTCCTCCAAAGAGATCACACGGGGACTGGCCCAAACCCTTGGCTACTGGTCTCCTCTGACACACAACCCACCACAGCAAGCAGAGCAAACCCAAAGCCACCATCTCCAGCTTCTCCATAGCCTAGAAATTGCTATTTATTCTGCAATTCCAAAGCACCACTTATTTAAGTCTTAATGATGCTGCTCAGCTCAACAGGGCAGCACAAACCTTTCCTGAGCTTCCCTAAGCTTCTGCCCAGATATGCAACCAGACCAAAATAACCCCAACAGGAATGCCAAAGGCTTGTCCCACCACCCTCTCCATCCTGCCCAGCTGGGACATTGAGCAGGGTCAGGCAAAGTCCCTGCCTATGGCCAGGGGCTCACTGCTGCCTGAGAACAGGGATGGGGACCGCCCTCTTTCCAGGGGAAAAAGGCAGGGAGGGGGTAGCAGGCCTTCACCAGGGACATGACAGGGAGGAAGTATGAGCTCCCAGGGCTGCAGCACAGCTGGAGATCAGCTGGATCCCTCCTCCCCTCTCGGCTCCAGGAAAATAGCTGTTTCCTTCCTGGTCCCTAAACAGCACAGCAGCAAGAGAGGAGCTGCATGAGGACTAGGCAGGGGCTGTTGGCCTTGCAAAAACAAGGGCCACAGGCAGGAAAAGCCCACAGAGCGGAGGCTGTGGAGGGACATACCCCAACGGGGGATCTGGTCAGGTCCCCTCCCACCCCAGTGCCCGCCACAGCAGCCCCACACACAGATTGAGCACCAGCCAAGCCCCTGTCTCAGCGGGGCTGCCTATGCAGGGCACGATGGCTCGTGCCTGGATTTACCCATCCATCAGACTCTGACGCTTTCTGCACCCCCAGCTCAGCTCCCACTCATTCAGCTCCGACCACATAAGTGCAGCAGCCACTATTTCCACGGCATGAGAGCCAAAAGCCATTTCCTGCAGCAAGCTGGTTATAATAGGAACAAAATCCACTGCCTATTCACCTCCACACAGGGAGAAGGACAACACTGACAGCATGGGGGGTTCAGCTTCACGCGTTTAACACCAGCTTTGATCCCTTCCTACCCATCAGCCCTCTTTTTACTGCAGCTATGAGCTGTCCTGGTGTTTTATCTCCATGGACAAATCACACCAGACTGCCCAGGAGAAGCTGATAAGCAATAAACAATCAGGGTCTAAATATTGCAGGGCACAGTGTCATTAAATATTAAGAGCCAGCACAGGCAGCAGGACTGGGCATGCAGAATCTCTTACAGATTCAATGACAAAATCATACATTACATGATGGACTTCATGGGAATGCGACCCATGGCATCAGGAGAAGGCAGAAAGTTACAGCCATGCTTTTCTTTTAACCTTTTCTGATCAACAACTCCACTATCAACATGCCATGATCAAAATTCCAGGTCCTGCCTTTCCTCACAAAACAGTCCCTGCTCCAAACACAAACACCTTCAAGATTAGAGAAGAAATCCTCCAACAGTCCATGGCCAGTGATCCTGGTGATAACAGCCAGCTAAGCCTGGCTTCACACTGAGCACACCAGAGTGCCTGCAAATATTTTGCTTGTAATAGACTTAGACCTCTCACTGACTGTGGCTTGAGCTCTTGACGTGTTTGCTAAATTCTCTGATCTTCCCTTTTTGTTCACATTTTAAAATTTCATTCCCATACTCCAAACTTCTGCCCCCCACTGCACCATTTCCAACCCAGAGAGCCACATCCCTGGCTACACTAGATCCTTCCCCATGTCTCCAAAAAGCCGGCGGAAAGCTATGGGGCCATGGCTCCCCACCATGCAGAACTCATAGTGAACAAAACCACTAGTCTGCAGTGGGCTCCCTGCTCAAAACCAGGATGGAAATTAGGCCCTTCAGTCTGTGCATTGGAGCAATTTCGAAGGAGAGATTGAGAAGATTTAAATATAGAGATTGCTTTCCCTAAGGATGCTGCTCAAGATATTTAAGAGCTCAGGTTTTACACAGCACGGATTTCCTTTGGCATCGATGCAGAATTCCCTGCCTTGCTTCTGCAGGCAGCAACGCCTTCTGCAGGCTCTCAGGGAGCACAGGGTCCTGTTGGCCAACACAGAGCCCATCACTGACCACAGGGCTCACCCAGTGAAGTAAAGTGGGATGCAGAGGGGCTGGAGCCCACCCTGAGCTTTCCAGGTGTGAGAGCACTTGGCCACAAATCGTTGTGACCTCAGCTCCTGCAGGTCCATGCAATGGGAAGTGAAGAGCCTAGCTATTTCCTTAAAGAATTCCTCCCGGGAATGCAGGGTTGCTCTCTGAAAGTCATACTAAGACCAGACCAGACCACATCCCACATTCAAAACCAAGTTCTCAGAAGATCTTTAAGGAACACCTACCACCTGCCCCACCATTCCCACTGCTTCCAGGGGATCTCAAGTGGAGCTGCTACCCACCAGGACTTGCCAACACCTTGGCCGAGGAGAATTCCCACGTGGGAATGCAGTTGACATTTGGCAGCCTGGAGAGAGCTGGGCCAGGGTCAAGCACAGCTGGACCTCACCAGCCTAGTGCTGGGGGTAACAGAGATGGGGGCAGGCAAACAGCCCCCAGATAAACAGCCTCATCCCGAGATGCAACCCTGGCAGGCACCCATCACATGCCTGAATATCTGTAAAGGGAGGCCAAGGGGTGGGAAATGATGTTAATTAAAGTTTTAATTACTGTAACCAAACGAGTAGTATAATTACTTTATTCTCACAGAGACTTCAAACTGATTAAGGACCACGTGCACAATCTTCGGGTTGATGCGGTTTTTAATTAAATGTGCCATCGAAGATGGTGAGGGGGTGGGCAGCACCATGGCTCAGCCCTTCCTGGACCTCCAGGGACCTCGTGTAAGGAGGGAGCCCAGGCTGGCAGAGACATGTGGGTCAGCAGCAGCAGGCAGTGCCAAAGGCTGAAGCTGGCGGGGTGCATACTGGTGGCTTGAATAGCTCCTCTCCTACACATCAGCCCTCAGCTTCACATTCCCCCAAAACATCTACCTTTACAAACATTTCCAAAACAGCCCCACATGGGCACTGAAAATATTAATAAACTGGTGCTGCCAACTGGAGGGAATGATTAAAAAACAATTTTGCGAAGGTATCCTTTTCAAATAATAATAATACTAAAAGACAAAGCAGTAGAAATTAAATTCCCAGTCCCCTACCTCAAATAAATAGTATCAGAATTTGAAATGAGACATAATTACCCCGGCAAGGTTAAAGCCGCTAATGCACACGGAATACAGAATCACCATCCATCATAATCATATCTCATATCGCAGCCATTATTTATAATTAGGACGCACAGTTTAAAAAACACATAAAGACGCCCATGCAATGCAGTAATTCTTCTGTTATTGCTCCTGGAGGGCCAATCCTGCTCCGATTTGTGGAGTCCAGGATCAGGCACAAGTAATTCCCTGAAAGTCACTCCCAAAAAGCTCCTCTCTGGGAAGAGGGACCCACCTCAGCCCACCCGCAAGCCCTGCTGGCAGCAGTAGGGCACGGCCAGGCTGCTCTGGGTCCCTCCCAGCCATTTCAAACCCAAGTGGGCTCACAAAGCATCCAGATGTGAATCTACTTTTTTTTCCCCAAATGTGAGCGCAGGAAGAGTGGAGCTGAGCAAACACAGGAGCCACAGCCTGGCTCAGTGAGGCAGGGACATGCAGGCTGTGTCTGGCCTGGTGGGCTTTGCCTGGGCTTTCTCCTCTGCTGGGTGGTTGCTTTTTTTTTTTTACCTATTTTCAAAACCACAGAACGAGTTAGAGCAAAAGCTGGGAAAACCAAGAGCTAACCCCAGAGCTGCTGAAAGCTGCCCTCCTTTGAAGCGTGGGCTTTGCAGTCTGCCCCCGTGCCCCAGTGAAATATTAACAAGCTTCCGGCGAAGCAGGAGGAAATTACGCTTAATATATTCTGGGGAAGTCCGCAGACAGCAGTGCCTGAGCAGCAGAGCCTGGCTCTAGAGGGACCTGCCTCCAAATCCCCTCTCCTGCCAGCAGCAAGGAGCAGCCAGGCTGCAGCCCTGCAGGGACAAGCAGCAGCAGCTCCATCGCACACACAGGCACTGAGCAAAGCCCTGGCACAGAAAAACCCCTGGACGTGGAGGGTACACAGCTGGTTCTGAGCCCCAGGAGTCTGGGAGAAGTGGATTTACACCCTTTGATGACAAAATAGAAAGCAACGGTGGTTGGAGAGGGTGTCGTGGGGTCATAGAGCTGTGATGGCAGAGGTGACAGCAAAAGCCCAGGGATGACACCACACAAAGGAATGATGCATTGCTTTCATAGATGGAAAAGCAAGCTGGGATAAGGACAGGGAAGAGCTGAGGCACAAGACTCCTGCTCAAGCAGCCCCAAGAAGGAGCTCAGCCCTCAGCAGCCCAAGGGGAACAGCCAATGCCGGCTCGCCCCAACAGTCTCATGACTCTTACTCACAGCAGAGCTGCACTTTCTCAGAAGTTTCCTTAAGCTGTAAAACAAGAAAAAACTAACAAGGAAAGGGGAAAAAAGCAAGCTTGCAGATGCACACACAAATACACACTCCCCAGAACCCAGGAAACACTCTTCTTATGAAAGTTGCCATAAAGAGAGTAAAACCTCCGCCAAATTTTCAGCCCAGGTCCCCTTACTGGGAGTGCTGTGTTCCTGCAGCATAAGAGGATAACAGGCACAGGGAGCAGCTGGGAGGAAGGCACAGCCAGAAAGAGAGGCTCCGTGCCGAGCAGCACTGCCCCACTGCCACCATAAAATGGGGGGAATAAGCCTTTTTGGGGTTCGGACACCGTGCTCACCTGGCCATCAGCTCTCTGGGGCAGGTTGTCCTTGCATGGTGAGTGCCAGCCTAAGCACCTCATCATGAGTGAGGGCTCTGACCTCCAGGGCTGCACACAGGAGACCTAGGGCATCCCTTGGGCCTGCCCTGAGCATTTTCCAGCTCCTCCTCTATTTCAGACAGCCAGCGCACCGCCCAGCATGCCCAGGACCGGCAGGCTTGCAGGAATCAGTAAGTTTGGGGAACACCCCTTTGGGAATGCCGGAGAGGGATACTCCCCACAAGACTGTGGAGTAGGAATACTGCAAAGTCAAAGGGGAGTGGATCATCCCCCTGCAGCCAGTGCTTCCCCAAGCCCTGAAATGGCTGTCAGGACCTTGCTGGATTCTGTCTGACATCCTTCAGCCATCTCAGCCCTGACAGCACACACTAGAAGGACTTTGAACATTAGTGGAAGCTGAGTTTACCGCAAGCAAAAGAAGCAGAGAGACGAGGAGGTACTTTGTAGGCTTGGGCAGAGGATCACTATTTGCCCTTCCAAGTGCTGAAAACTAATCCCCCCTTCCCCCTTTTTATCCCATTGAAAACTTGACAGAACCTCCTAGCGCTTTGCAGTTGAAATTGGCAGGTCTTAAATTAATTGACTGCAATTTTACACAACAACATGTTTAGCTGCGAGCTGGCCTGCGGCCCGCTTGGCTCGCCACCGCTCCCCAGACACTTTTCAAGCAACCTCCAAAACTTCATAACACATCGAAGGCGAGGCGAGCAGGCTGCCAACGTGACCCACTCCCTGCCAAAAGCCAGCCTTGCCTCCCCTCACCCCACCCCGACCCTGCTCCAGCTCCTCCGGTGTTTTCCCCCACTCTCGTTAATGGCTCATTAAAATATTCTTGTCATCTCCGAGGATTTTTGCTCCTTCAAACGCCAAGGAGCATGGGGCGGGCTGGGTTACAGGCCCGCTGCTTTACCATGGAAACGGCAGCCATGGGACCGATGCACGCAACAGGAGTGAGAAAAGTCAGGGTGGTTTTTTTTATTATTTCAATCCACCCTGACACACTCCTGTTCTCCTTCTGCTTAATACCCCGAAGGACAAAGCCCAAAGCAAAAGACGACAACGCAGTGGCAGGTTTGCAATGTCCCCATCCAGGGCTGAGTACTTGGGGTAATGCAAAAATACACAACCCCAGCACCCAGAAACAACATGACACCTGCAACCCACCTCCCACCCACCCAAAAAACAGCCATGCTCCACATAGGAGAGGGTCTGGGGGGGCACCGTGGCTCATGTGGAACCTGCCTGCCACCGAGCCCAAATAATTCTGGGTTGTTCCTGGCTCGAGGGCTCCCAGCCTTGCTGCCAGCTCCCGCGAGATGCTGCGGCTGCCTGGGCCAAGCGCCCCAGCAATGAGTCAGCCCCAGCTCGCAGCCCTAATGCAATCCCGTCCCCAGTGCCGGGCAGCTTTCCAGGCCATGTCCACAACATGAAAGGCGCGCTCTCGCCACACTGCTGGGTCGAGAGCTGGAGGAGGAGAGGGGAGGATTGCTCCGGCTCTGCCGAGGACTTGGGTCGAGCAGCTGATGCTCTGCGAAAGCCAAACTGGGGGTGGGTTGTTTGTGTGATTTCATTGCTTGAACAAACAGAAACATCCTGTATGTGATTAAGAGCCTTTATGAAAAACACACCAGCGCTGAGCCCCACAGCTGGGGCCAAAGGTATGGCTGGGGCTGGAAGGCAGCGCACAGCAGGGCTCCGGGGAGAGCAGAGCTCCCTGGCAGGTTCACGAATCCACAGCACCTCAGGGATGTTCCAGACCATGCACAGAAACAGCCATCCCCACTAGGAAATCACCTCCCCCCAAAAAATGTCAGCGGGGTTACCGACAGCCCGCAAGCCGCAGGCGATGGCTGCTCCGGGAGAGGCAGCCAAGGCTCTAACATCACTGCGAAGCTTTAATTCTTTCCTTTATCACCTTCTGCCTGGGGATATCAAAGTACTCCACACATGCCTCAGGACTGCTCCTCCTTTCGGCTGCAGGCACCACCACCCGCAGCTGGCACAGAGGAGAACTGGGCGATGTAAGCAGAAGGGAACTGACCACAGTCCACCATCAACTCCCTTCCCCCCCAGCCCAAAAAAGGGAGAACTCCAGCTCCTGCCAAAAACCAGGACTTGCCTGGACTTGTGCAGCCATCACCTCCGCAGCCCCTGCCCTCCACTCCAACAGAGCTGCCTCGAGGGAGCCACGCCAGGAAAACACATGCTTTTGTTTAAGGAGCACAGGCTGAGCAGGGAAAAAAGCACTTAAACGTTACACACTCACACACCAGGAAAAAAAAAAAAAAAAAAAGAAAATTGAAGTTCTGTAGTTGTTTCTCTTTGGCAAGGTTCAAAATAGGGTAAGGCTTTTGTTTTTGCTGGGAGGCTTTAAAAAAAAGTGTACTTCATCCAAACCATCCTTGAAAACATTCTTGACATTTATTACCAGAAACTTTTCCTCCAATTAATTGCTTCTATATAACTATCATTTTCCTGATGAAAAACAACACCAGAAACTCGCAAGCTATTTAAAAAACGCTCGCTCTCTCTCTCTGTTTCTCCCTGCTCTCGAGGATAAACAGAATTAAGAGGAGTCAAAAACAGTTTTGACTCAACAGCCTTGACCAGTGAGAGCTGCCACACATGGCAGGGACAGAGAGTGAGTCTTGGAGCTCTGCAGATGCTGCAAAAATACCTCAGGTCCTCAGGTATGAGGTATCACCTCTGGCTCCAACTCAGAAATGCACAGTGGGCCAAGTCTCAGCCGAAAAATCAGGTACTTGGAGATTTGGGCTGGGTTTCTAGCCAAGGCTTTCACAGCACAGTGGCAAGGATGCTCACACAAGTGTGACAGCACATGAAAGGGGAAACTGAAGCCAAGCAGAGGTGAGTGGAGATGTTCCATCCCAGGAGGTAGGTTTCGACAGCCACCCGGGCAGATATGGTCTTGGGGAGTATCAGAGCTGTTTGCATGCTCTTTATCACTTCCATTTCCAGAATAAAGCCCAGTCTCATTTCAGTATCCCAGGTGAGCAGACAAGCACCACATCGTCACATGGTGTGCCCTGAGTCACCAAGGTGAACCACACTTTGAAGCTCAAGCAAGCACATTTCCCACTCCCCATTCCCTGCTCCTGCATCCCCATGCCGAAGGCAGCAATTTTTTGCCCTCTTTTAAAATAAGAAGCCACTGGAGGAAGAAGCCAAAGCTCACACATCCTGCATCGAAGCTGACTCATCCCCCTGGGAGAGCCCAGGAATCTCATTCCCAGGTTATGTGCTCCAGCCGCAGGCTCACACTTTCCCACCGGCAGATTCCAGGAGGGAAGGAGAGGCAGGAAGGAAACCCCCAGCTGAGACAGGGAGTGTTTATCTCACCTACTAGAAACACAACTTTAATTTTAAACGTTGAGCGTAAAAACAAGATCCCTTGAGGCTCATAAACATACCAGAAAGAGAGGGAGAGCAACACGGAGTAACCCTGGAGAAATAAACGGAGAATTCAATTTGGGAAGTTCCCATCTCTCGCATGGGGTGGGGATCAGCTGGCACGGGCCGTACGTGCGAGGTACAGTTTTCAGCAGTTTGGGTCTTTTTAAAGGACTTTACTTATTTCTCACATAAGCCATCACAAGCATCACCCTCCCCCACGAAACCAGGGGTGGTGGCAGTAAGCCCAACCCGATCCAGAGTTTCCATCCAGAGGGGCAGAGGCTGCTCCCCTCCCTCTGCCAAGAGCGCTGCCAGCACTGGATGCCTCCAAGGTGCCACATCCCGACATCCTCACCAAGGATGCTGAGCATTTCTGGGTGGCTGTCGCCAAGACACCCACTTTCCTTAGCTAATTACAGATGCAGTCACCCTGGCCAAGGCACAGACCTATTTTTGGAAACTTTCAAAGAAAAATAAATACATATGTAGAGAGAGCGAGACACACATGCGTGCACACATCAAACTGCATCATATTTTCCTCCATTAATTTCTTCAGTTGCATTCTGCTCAGCAACTACCAATTAATTTTTGACCACTGTTAACGGAAAGCAAAAAGTCAGGGAAACCAGAGAACAGCTGGGTGCTGACCCAGCCTCTAAGACCAGCAGGACTTCAAACTGCTCTGCAGACCTCAAGCTTGCCCACAAGCACTTCTGTTGAGCCCAAAATCCATGCTCAGAAGGATTTGGCTGTCTTTCAAGTAAAAATTTAGTTTTAAGTCCTGGTTGGGAAGAGCATCAGCAGTGACACGAGTTTGGAGGAGCTCAGGTTTTGGTAGGGATTGCTGCTGGGAGGGTTGGGAGGATGCAAGAGGGACAGAAAGGACTCCAGGTGAGAAAAGCCCTGCTGGAGACATGTGAATACTGTGTCCTTCAAGGTGGGAAACATGACCAGGAGTTCTTGAAGGAAGTGACGTCCATGTGTCTCCAGCTCCCTCCTCCCTGAGCTCCACTGAAGAACAGCCACACCAAAATTACGTGTACATTTAACATTGTGCCTTCACCTGTCACTACTCGAGCTCCCACTCACACAGCTCGAGGTCCACCACAGCCAGCAAGGACTACAACTTGTCCCTAGAAAGGCAAGGAAACCCCTTACCTCGGAACTGCCAACCCACGGAGCAGCAGTACCAGCATTAAGCCTCCAGCTACAGCAGCACCAGGTTTGCTCTGTGGGTGCCAGCACATAATTAAGACCTACAGGGCTCTGTCAATCAAGGGGAGAAAGAAACTGCAGGGAACCCTCTCCTGGGATGCAGCAGAGCCTACACATTGCTGGTGCCAGGATTCCCAAGGGATGCTGGTGGGATGGCACAAATCCAATCCACCCCTGGAGCAGGCAGCCAGGCTCTCCACCCTCCAAACTGCCTCTTCTGACCCGATTCATGAACTGTAAACCCCACAAAGCCAAGCCTGTGCTCTCCCAGTGCAGTATCATTGCTAACTCTTGCTCCAAAAGGCCCTCTTAACAGCCCATGGGATATTGCAACCCTGCGTGGCCCAGGAGGGAAGAGCCAGCTCTGCATGCATGGGAGATGGGGTGCTACAGGGTTTGACGCTTCCATCTGGCCCACTAAGGAGGCTGGGGGGGCAAAAGAACCTTTCCAGGGCTCCAGACAAAAGGAGGAAAAGTCCAAGGAAAGCAGAGGCTGCAGAAAACAAGTCCCCTCCTGCTCCAAAACATTCTCATCAACCATTTCCTTCGGGCCAAACCACAGAGCCTGGACCCACACTGCAGCAGCACCAGGGAGCAGCAGGGGAAAGCTGCACTCAGCCTGGAGGGCAGCGGGACAGCCCCCCTCTTTTACCCTAGAGCACCAACCTTTCCCGGTCTGTTC
Organism: Acanthiza pusilla; assembly: GCA_036630365.1. Classification (NCBI taxonomy): domain Eukaryota; kingdom Metazoa; phylum Chordata; class Aves; order Passeriformes; family Acanthizidae; genus Acanthiza; species Acanthiza pusilla. The sequence goes on from JAXCHO010000001.1 coordinate 11,029,164, forward strand.
CCAAAGAAGGACTGCCCAGCAGGGTGGAGCGGCATCCCCACTACTCCAGAGCCACGCGCAGCCACGCTAGTGCACAAATTGCTTCATTAAATGTCATCGCATTAAGCCAGTTTCATGAATTTAACATTGTCCCCGGACTATTGTTTGCCTGAAAATTAAATTATGGCAACATTTGTTGTTTCAACGAGTCTGTCTGTCAGGGATGGGGCTGGAGGAGGAGATGCAGGCACAGGCAGGGGATTCCACTTCAGCAGTGGGGCTTCTGTGAACATGTGGCTACAGTGAAGATGGACAACACAGCCACAGCTTCCTTCACGGGGGCAGGAGAAGGGAAGGATCAAGCCAATATGTTGTTTCAACAAAAGCCAACCATGCCAGATGTGGAGATGTGAGCCAAGCTGCCTGGAAAGGGAAACCATCTCTGTTTTGGAGCAAATAAAAGCTCTGACCAGCCCCAGCAGCCACTGGCCAGCACAATAAGGCATCACCCCATATCCCTCAGGGCACCACAGACCCTGGCTACCTCCAAACGAGGAGATCAGGTTGGCAGTCCAGGGCTTTTTGATCATTCCAGATTACAAAGGTTTGCCGCATACAGGAACACTCTGAGAAATTTCTCATTTATTCTTCCTTTTCCCTAGAGCAGCTCCTCTCTGCAGTATCAGAAACAAAGGTGACAACCTTTCGCTTTGTAAAGAAAACCACCAAACGAAGCAGACTATAAATAGCACCCAAAACTGACCCGCATCCCCAGCCAAGGGGAATGAAATGAAGACAAGTGAACGAACAGCTTCAAGGTCAGAGAGACTTTTTTATTTCCCCTTTGTTCAAGGACTGGTAATTTTTATCCACGCAGGAGAGCAATCCAAAATACATCATTAGGGTTGTAGCTAATAAAAACCACGCTGGCTTTTTTCAGCCCAGCGTTGTTTCCTTTGCCCATACAGGGATTATGGTAGGAGGCAGATGCTTCCCCCAGCACCTGTTCTACCAGCAGGACCCCTCCTTGCATCCCTCTCCTTGCAGCCCAGTGCTGAGCACCCTGGCCATGCCAGACCTGTCCCAGCACAAAGCTACCAACCAATGCTGCCCTCAAGAGCACAAAGCATGGACAAATTAAAGCACTATCCCATTATCCTGCCTTTCTCTGCCAGACTGTAGGGATGCTCCCCACTACTTCAGCCCATTCTCCGTCTGCAGAGAGCCGGCTTGTCACACAGCACTGGCTCTCTTCCTTTTCTCCAGCTGCTAAATGGCATTAAAAGAACTAAGCATCCATTAAATAAAACTTCCCCACTTGCTTCCCATGTAGACAATTGCTCTCACTACCACAGGGAGGTTTCGTGCTGGCAGCTGGTCCATGGGTACACAAAGAGCAGGGAGGTGCCAGGATCAGCTCTGGTATAGCACAGGTCACCCAGGGAAAGCACTGGCGAGAAACCCTCACCACCAGCCAGCACCTACCCCAGCTCCTCTATTCCCATTTCACCCCACAATGCTGACCCCATGGGGCACCTTTCTCCCCCATCAGTACCAGCCTGCTATTAGCATCCTTCCTCCTGCTCCACTTCAGAAAAGCCCATAATTAACAAGGGCAGGGGACAACAAAAGGCCAAACAGCAGTTCTTCCAAGATGCCTGGGGCTGACACCATCCCCAGCTGGACCTGGAGACAAATTACCCCTCCATGTATCAAAGTCTCAGAGATGGATGACAGGATCCAGCAGCCACTAAGGGGCAGATGGAGTCCACATCCTGCATCCCCAAGTGCCATACCACACCTCCACCTTGCTCCTGATCTATGATGGATTTTCCTCCCAGCCCAGAAGAGAAAAGCAGGGAGGGCAGCCCAGGGGGACGTCTGACCTTCCCCCGCAGTCATGTCTCTACCTGAGGCAGGGTTGGGACTCACAGAGACCCAGACAGCACTGGAGATGGCTGAGCTCCTGCTGAGCACACATCCTCCTTCCTCCAGCCGGCCAGGGGCTGAGGGCAAATTCCTCAGGCACCATTAAATCTGGGTTAATGGGGCTGCACAAAGGCGAAGCAGGACACCAGCACTGCCCCTTCACACCAGACATACCGACAGTCCCTGCCTCACAAACCACTGCCTCCCTGAGCCAAACCATCGTTGCCTATGGTGGGAGGTAGGGGCCATTCTCCCACCTGAAAAGCCAAAATTAGTCAGTGTTTGTGAAAGTTATCCAGTGAATAGGCACAATGGCTCCAACAGGAGGGATCCAACAGAGTTGGGCCCTCCCAGCTCATTTCCATCTTAATGGGGTGGCTTTTCCCCCTGCCCTGTCCCCATGGGGCCACCACAGAGGGAGGCACAGTCCAAAGCAAGAGTCGTGCTCCCGCTCTTCCTAGCAGAATAAAGGTCACAGACAGGGGCCACAGCCCTGCATTCGGCAGCAGTGAGATGCAGAAGAAAATGCTCAGCAGCTTCACGCTTCAGCAACCAAACCAACCCCACCAGCCAGGAGGGAAAACTCACTGCTCACTGCTGGCACTGCACGCCCCCAGCCAGCTCACCCACCCACCCCTTTTCCTAAGGCCAGCCCCAATGACTGTGACCGAGACATTCATGGCTCAGCATCCCCAACAACAACCCCAAAGATCGCCCATCTGCCTTGTTCTCCCAGCGCTGCAAAGCCACGGCCACTAATGCCTTACACAGCCCTGCGACAACCGGGGCAGGACCAGCGAGGCACAGTCACAAACCCGCGGGCTCTTGCTTTTTCCTTTCCCACTCCTATTTCCACACTACCTCCAGGGCATGGGATGGTCTGCAGGGAGCAGCTGTGAAGGTGATGCTGCGGTGGCTGGCCGGCAGGGACCCGCCAGCTCCCGAGTACACTCTGCAGGGCAGCACCGACTGTCCCCAGGGGCTGCCAAGCGGCGTTTTGCCCTCAAACCCCTTTCCGGGGAGATTAGAGTCACATTTGCACCCGGTAGCCCTTTTGAAGACACAGGGTCTGGGGGATCCACCTCCATATCCCTGAGCCTTCTCCGGCTTTCCCAACGCACTCCCCAGAAGTCACCTTGCCCGGCAGCGGCCAAGTCCAGCAGCAGCGCTGCCGTAGGGAGCGGAGCAGAGCGGAGCGGGCTGATGGATGGGGGCGAGGCACCGCTGCCTGCGGGCGCCCGGCGCCAGCGAGAGGCGAGACGTGCACCGTCAGCGCTTTCGGCAGCGAAGGTTGGAGCAGGGCTGGCTGCTGTGCCTCCCGGCTGGCCGGGCGCCAGGCTCCCAGGCCTCGCTCACCTGCCGGCTTTGTGCGGAGAGCGCAGCAGATGGGGGAGAAGAAAAAAGAGGGTTGCGGCTTGCGAGTCAAAAAGCCTGGGGGCACCGAGGGTGGAGGGAGTGGGGTTTGAGGGCAGTGAGTCCCCTGACACCTCCTCTCCTTCCCCAGGGCTGTATGAGCATGCTGGAGCATCCCTTGGAGCGCCAGGAGCCTGGCAATGCACATCCCCATCCATCCTGCACGAGGCAGGAGCAGAAACCCCAATAGCATTCCCTCCAGGAGTCACCCCAGGACGAAGGCGGCAGCTGCCTGGAGCCACGGCCTCGCCGCCCCGGCAGATCGCAGAGGCCAACGGTTCACGATGAATTTCTAATTGTTTCCTCCAACAATGAGACATCCTGTTCAGAGCCGGGCGGCGCAACAAAGCCCAGCGCCGGCGAGCGGGGCCCCTTCCTGCTGAGCAGGAATGGGGCGATGCCGAGCGCTCCCTGCCACGAGCAAGGGGACGGGAAGGCTCCGCCGCCCCCTCCCCACCGCCCCATCCACTTAACACGCCTGCTCTCCAGCCTCCACCTTGATTAAAACAGCTTAACGACTCCAGCGAGAGCTCTCGAGGGGGCGGGGAGCCGCCAAGAGGTATTTGATGGATTCACTTTGGCAACCGTCGGCTACCTTGTCATGCCAATAAAATTATTGCCATTGATTGGGGAGAGGCGCGGGCGCATGCTCCGGGGAGCGCATCTCCCTCCCGGGGCTGGGCCGTGGGGGCTGTACGCATGTGGGGAGGGGGTGAGGGGTCTCCAGAGGATGGGATGGGCACGGAGCAGGAGAGGGCAGAGGGAAGAGGCAGGAGGAACAAAAGGCCCTTGTGCCGGGCAGCCAGCTGGGAAGAGACAGCAACGCGGGCAGGAGAGGATTTCCAGGGGCTCTGCAGGGGTCGGTGCCTGGGGAGTCCTCGAGGGTCACCGGCTGACACTGCCAGGGCCAGGGCAGGGTTCATGCCCCAAATCTGTCCTGTGTCCCCCTCCAGCCCCCCCCCAAAAAAAGCCAGCCAAGGCACAGGCAGTAAGTAGGGTAGCCAGCAGCAGGGTCACGAGGCAGGCCAAGCCTTCCCGCGCACTCCGGGAGCGGATTTCATGCGCTGGCACAAAGGGCCCCTTTTCAGCCAGAGCTGCTTACCCTGAGCACCAAGCAGAGGGTGATGCAAAAGGATCTGTGGGGACAGGGACCGGCAGGGTGGGCAGCGAGCCTGATGGCTTCTCCCAGCTCACATGGACCACGATCAGGGCATGCATCATACCCAGAAAGCCAACACATGGGAGCTTTTGTCATAGAAAGGAACCAGCAGGGAACAGGGAAATCCCAAAAAGGCCCCGGTCAGCAACCTCCCCTCCCCACAGCACCTATTTTCTGTCCAGACACACCAAGGGTTCTGAATGCACTGAAGCATCCTTATCCAAAGCTTTTAGAGAACTCAAAGGGAGTGCCTCCACAGGCTGCCAAATCTGCTTCCCCAAAGCACCCTCATCTCCCTGCCCACAGGAGGACACCAAGCTGCAGGGGAGCCCCTCGGCCCCCCCAGGACAGGAGAGGAGCACCACATCCTGCTGCTAGGAATGGGGATAACCCACTTAGTGTGAAGAGTTTATTATTATTATCGTTAAAGAGGTGAAATCAAAGCAGCCAGACACAGGGCCAGTTCAGCTGTGCTTTCTGTGGGAGAGAATAAACAAGCCATGGCAAGCACAAGCCCCGGGGGAGGAGCAGGTTCCCAAGGGAGACACGATGCGTTCATGCCCAAGGCCAGAGAGTTCCAGGACAGAACAGGGAGCTACAGGGATTGCGGTGGTGACTGGGGAGACAGATAATCCTCAAAAAATGAGAGCTCAGCTGGCTGCAAGGGACATGTAGTACAATGCTATGCTGGCTGGGATGCACTGGCTGAACTGCCCTACAACCATGCCTGCCTTAGGGATCTCCAGCAGTATCTCCTGCAGGGCTCTGGCAAGAGGGACAGCTCACAGCTCTGCAGCAGCCAGGGGACAGCTGTGGGCAGGGAGTCACCGGCTGCTTTGGGAGAGGAGCTCAGCTCATCCCCCCAAAAATAACCAACCAGACAGCACCCAAAACTGGGTCAACCCACAAGGGCTACACCGAGCTCAGCAGAGCCCCAAGGCGGTGCTGTGTTTGCATAACGAGGAGCAGATGGCAGTGAAGGAGGGCAGCCGGGTCTGTGCTGCACCTCCCAGAATGTCCCACTGCTCCGGCTTGCAGCCCCCAGCCCAGCACGGTGCAGTTACTGGGAGGGGCTGCACCATCAGCACACCCCCTTCAGTATCATCCTTCTCCCCTCTCTCTATGCGACACTTCAAGCACACCCAAAATCAAGTTCTTCGTACACACAGGTCAGGAGCTGACATGGGTGCTGTGTCAAACGTGCCTTTCCAGCATATGACTGAGCACTCCCATTGCAATCACCCACTCAGCTTCCTATCCAACCAAAAAATAGAAAAGACAGCCTGGGAAAGCGATAACTACCCAATAAAAAGACTGTCAGTTGAGGACAGGTGGTTTCCAGGAAAAACCCAAGCATTAGGAAGTAAGCCTCATTTCCCTTCCAAAAACATCCCCTGATGTTCCCACAGCAGCATGCTCATGGCTCACGTCCCCGTGTCACTTCCCCATCCACAGCACCATCAGACTGTAGGGTGCAAGGCCAGGTCCCTGTTGTGCCAGCTCAGGAGGACGGAGGAAGTGGCTCAGTGCCAGCTCCAGCAGCGCTGGAAGCCATCCCTGCATTGTTCACCTGGGCATGGCCGGAATTCCCCGAGTGCCCCAGTCCCATGACTGCTGGCACGGAGGACAGCGAGCACGTGGGACCGACGGCTTTCCAAGCCTGGCCTCTCCACATAACTCGGGATCAGCCAAAGAAAACCGCCTGCCTGGCGATGCTGCAGGACAAGCTGAGACTGGGCTGCCATGGGCTCCGCTGCTGCAACCCGCTCAGCATCCCAGGGGTTGTGATCTTTATCCCCCCGTGCCACCCCATCACAGCCCCTCTCCCACAGGCAGTTTTGCAAATCTGACATTGCCTGCAAGATCCTTCCACCCCCCCGAAGCTGGGGTCTCCCTGCAGCTGTGGTGGCAGCAGGTGCTGCCCAGCACCCTGCCCTCGCAGCAGCAACTGCTGGTGGCAGGGCTGGGGAGAGGCTGCAGGGCAGCCACAGGCTCGTGTGGCTTTTTGGGGGGGACAAAGGGAGGCTCTGTCTGCACGCAACAGTCTGGACAAATGCTGGGCATGGGAGCTGCCATCCAAGGAAAAGCCAGACGCGGCAGTGACTCTGGCCTGACCTTACCCCAGCCCAGATGGCGAGATCGGTGCCCCTCAGCAGAGCAGCATCCATTACAGGGCTCCTGGGAGTGGGGAGGGGGGCACCCAGCTGTCGGCGCAGCCCTTCCTCTCCCAAAGGAGGTGCCAGGGGTCCTGGAAAGGGCGGGGGGACAGCAGGCTGCACCAAGCCTAGAGTGGGTGTTGGCCAAGGGGATGGTGGGGAACACCAACAGCTTAAAAGCACAGGGACTGCAACCACAGCTGCAGGATGGAGCCCCCCACACCCTTCTACTCCCCCCACACACTCCCTCTGCCTGGAGGAGCCACCTTGGCTACACTCTGCTGAACCCCTGCCAGGCGCCGCATCCCCTGGCTGGGGACACGCTGGTTCCACTCAAAGACAGGTCAGCAGCCCCTCCTCGCCCTCCCTGCCTCCGGCCCTGGCAGCCAGGCAGCAGGATCAGGTAGCTGCTGAGGCAGCGCTTTGCCGGGCAGCCAGGCAGCCCCTGCCGCAGGAGGGATGGGCTGCCCACCTCAAGGTCACTGCAGGGACGAGGAGAGGACCTCGTGGCACAGGACTTGGAGCCTGCAAAGTGCTCCCGTGCTGCCACTGGAGAGCTCTGCAACCCCAGGGAATTTGGGGGCTCCAGGCAGGATAAGCCTATAAAACCTACCTGGCATCCCAGCACTGAGACAGGACTGAGACCCTTCTGTTCAGTCTCAGCAGCTCCAAGTCCTCATGCCCTGCAGGGTCAGAGAGCCACACTAGCTCTTTGGGGCACCAAGTTTAAAACTAGGGAAAACAAAGCTTGGAAAAGCCCTGCAGGGAAGGAGGCTGCTCAAGCCACACCTGGGCTTCAAGTTCTGGCTGCAGTCATGGCTGCAGCATGCAGCCCATGCACCAGCCAGGACCCACCCTAGACAACCTCCTCCAAACGAAGGTGCAAAGACCAGAGAAAAAGTGAAAAAAGCAGGAAGAAGAAAAATCCAAGCTGCCCACTAAAAACCAGCCCCCAGCCCCTCCAGATAACTGAGGAACTAGAGGTGTAACACTGTCGCTATGGCTTTTTGAACCCTCCTCCCACACGCTCCTGCCTTCCCATCCCCATCAAAACCTCCCATCTGGAGCCCAGCGGCAGGAGAAGCCGGCAGCAACATGACACCAGTCCCTCTGGATCCCTCATCGATCCGGAAGGGAGGACGAGCTGCCTCCATCCCCACAGCCCCGCTGCCGCTGTGCGCCCCTCCCAGGACTGCAGAAAGCCAAGCAGCAGATGTGGGGCTAGAGAGGACCCCTCCACTCTGTCCCCCACCCCAACACATGCTGCCCTTGCCCCTAAAAACACTGTTAACGGGTAGGGGCACAGGTGGGTCTGTCAGGGATCCTGGGGTAATGGGGCAGAGCGAGCAGGACATATGGGGACTACCACCCATGATGGCATCCTGATCCAGATTCCTGCCAGGGAAACCCCCTTCCTCCTCCAGGGCACCCTGGCCAGCACAGATCAGGAGATGTACCAAAAATGCAGAATGCTGTGCCCAACACAGAGTGCTGGAGCACCTTACAAGTCACTGAGAGATGGGCCAAACCCCCAGCCAAGCTCTGGTCCATGGCAGGGACCCTACCAGGATCTTCATGTGGCCTCTCCCTGGCTGAGGATGTGTTAATGGAAGCTGTGTTTATACAGGGCATGTACAGCCGTAATTATAGGCATGATGTTATGATAACAGGAAATCCGTGCCCTGTGGAGATGCAGGCAGAGAAAGGCACGCACGGAGCTATTTGCTAATTGCCACCAACAAGCAGCCTTTTGTGCCATGGCAGGGTACAGGAAGTGAAGTCTCCCCCTCAGTGGGCTGGAGCCATCAGCACCCACCGCTGCCCAGGTCAACGACAAGGCCAGATGGACAGAGCATCCAGATGGACAGAGCCTGCCTCGTGGCAGCTCCAGCGTAAGCCCACCTGCCCCGAGACATGACAGGATGGGCTCTGACCAACCATCAGCAAGGACTCAACTTCCTTATCTCACAACCCTTCCGAAAGGCAGAGGTTTTGTAAATTCAGTAGGCAGAGAGAAGCAAGGGGAAATCACCCCTCATCGGCCCTTTGCACATTACCCCAAATATATCAAGTCAGTCTATTATGGAGGCACAGCCTGACCTGTACCCCACAAAGGGCCGATGAGGCAAACGGTAATCCCTCCCTATCAGCATCACTGAGGGCTTTCCTACCTTTTTGATCTTCCCGCTCCGTGTGCCTGCAAAGACGACAGTTTGTCCTCTGTAGTCATAGGCAGCCACCGAGGTCATCCCGTCCTCCTTATCCACAAAGAGTGGGGTTCCCTCGATGGTGACAGTCCCACCCAGCGGCTGGTTAAAATCCTGGCCACAGAAATTGTCGTCGATCTGCAGCGGCTGTTGGAAGAAAGCAGAGGAGAGATGAGCTTTTTGCCAATGCCTCGATATTTTGGACTTCCCAGATGGCGGTCAGCCACCTCCCACCTTCACTCCACAGCCACAGCACCATTGGCAGCCTCCTACCCCAGCCATCCCACCTCACCAGCCAAGGGAAGGTGTGAGGTGATGTTTCCCTAACATTCCCCACACACTGATGTCAGGCACTTGGGACAGATCCACCACATGCAGGCCCTCTCTGCATCTGAGCAAGCATTGCAGACCGAGACCAAGGCTCTCTGTCCTCTGCATCCTACAGAGCAGCACTTATGAACCCAGCAGGAGCCAGTGTAGCATCCCTGCTCTCCGCTCCATCCCTGCCAACGCCAGCTCAGACATGTGGGATGCCAGCACAAGCTCTCCAGCACACACACATCCCTCGCCTCCTCATCCCAGCACTAACTTCAAAAAAAAACCAGCTTGGCAGCGAGGCAGGAGGGGCTGAATCCTGCACCCCAGCCTTCCCCCAAAGACAAAACACTTCCCAGCCAAGGCCATGCCAAGGCAAACAAGTCAGGGCTCCTGGAAGAGCCTCACTTCACATAGCAAAGCCTCCAGCAAACACACTACCCACCTGCCAGCCCTGTTCCTCCTCCTGCAGAAACGTCTCTGGGAAATCCCCACATTTTTTCCATGCTTCCTTGCCCCAGACAAGGCGCCTGGCTCAGCCAGCTGCCTCCTCAGTTCAGCAGGAGCCCACAGATCTGGGAGAAGCTTTTGCAAGCTCTGCCCAGGGATAGGCACAGGCAGGGCTGCACAGGCAGGGCTGCACTGGCCCCGCTCCACTCTCAGGGCTGTGACAGCAGGGACCTCCAGCAAGGACAGTCCAACGATGGGCAAGGCAAAGACAGAGGGATGTGCCCTGTGAAAGCTGAGAGGCAGGCAGGGGAGTGGGGCCAGGAGCAGCTCCACAGCATTCACCTCTGCCTCAAGCATCCTCACCACATCACCCTGACCTGCTGGGCAGAACAACAGACCCTGGCCACGGCTGTCTGGCCTGGGGGGCACATGGGCCTCCCAGTGCTCCCACATGAGGCAACAGCCTCACGTGGTCACACAGCACCAGCAAAATCCCTGTTCTGTCCCAGGCAGTGAAGGGCTTTGCCAAATCCCCAAGGGTGGCAGAGAGCCTGGGTGCAGGAGGGTCGAGTGGCAAGGCAGGCATGGCTGACAGGCAGACAGCCTGCTCCGGTCACGGGGTTCTTCCGCTTCACAAGGTTCCTTATATAATTTTGAATTTAAAGGGGAGAGAGGTTTTTTGGCAAGCAGCAGGCTCCAAATGCATGCCAGTCCCCAAGGGGTTTTAAATCCATACCGCATGTGTACGGAGCATATGGGAAAATGCCGAGCTCCCGAGCTCCACGTACGCAAGGGCAGCTCTGTAATTCCCACTCATCACTGCCTGGGAAGCGAGGATCAGCCCGGACCGGCTCCCACCAACAACCCACAGTCACCCATGTGGAGGGGAGAAAACAGCACTTTTCCGTGCTCCAGCACAATACGCTCACAGCTACAGTGGCTCCAGCCTCCCACAGCCACAACAAGGCTGCTCGCCCTCCTCACTGTGCCACCATTCCAGCTCCAAGACCAGCAGTCCCACTCCCTGCTGCAGCGGGAACTCAGTGCTGTGCCACCCTTCCACCTGGGGAGGACCAGTCACATTCAGCCTCTGAGGCACGCTGGGGTGCTGGGCTGCTCCCTCAGTTACTCTGACTTCTGGTTTTGGGTGCTGAGTTAATGTACAGACAAAGACCAACTCCCTTCCCCGCCTGATTGCTGCTCAGCCTTCCCTGAGTTGGGGAAACTCCTACAGCCAGTCATGAGAAGTGTGGGGATCCCCAGCACAGGAACACGGGACACCACACGTCTCTGCAACCACAGGAAAAAGAGGGAAGTGAAATTACAACTTCTCCACTCATCCTCTGAATGACAGCCTTGCCCTCTTCTATCCATTGGCCAACACACATACTAAGCATCCTCCTCTGCATTACGAGGCTAGGAATTTTAAAACAGCAGATCCTAGAAAATTATCTTCCCTATCACAGAGTGAGATGCAAGAGATGCTCCAGCTGATATACAGCTCCCATCCAGACACCCGGGATTTCTCAGGTGCTTTTCTGGGGATAAGCATTCTGTTCCCAACAGCCGAAATAAACCCCAGCACCTTCCACCCAGCCATCTGCAGTAGCAGAGGGGTTAAGGGCAATGCCACAAAGGTATTCAAGCCCTGGCACTCCTGGGTGCAGGTTCTGCTCTCTCTGAGCTCAGTCTGCAGCTTCCCCAACCCCGCGGCTGCTGAATATGCAAGAGGAGAGATGTTTATGGTGTTTACTGCTCTCTGCTTTGTCTCAACATACTCTCTGGGAAATGACAAATACAGCTGCGCTCTGGGACCGGGGAGCTCCCGCCGCCGCCATGCCGACACCACCTCGATAAATAATTACGCCGACAATTAGCTCATTAACAGCAAACTGCCTCGTTAGGGAAGCGCAGGCAGCACGGAGAGGTCGGGCCAAGGGCGGCAGTGCCGGGGTTACAGAGCCCACCGACATCCCTGGCAGATGGAGGCTCCGGGGAGAGGCAGGGCAGAGGGACAGAGGGAAGGAGGGACAGAGGGAAGGATGGACAGGGGGAAGGATGGACAGAGGGACAGCTGTCCCCCAGCCGGTGGTGGCAGAGACCGACACACACCACAGCACGCGAGGGCCAGTGACCTTGCAGTGTTTGCTGCATCCCAGCGGATGCAGGACTGGGATCTGCAGGAGGTGTGGGATCTGCCCACTCTTGAATTTGCATAGGTATTTGCAGGAACCACAGCCTTCATCCCTTTGCAAGAGGGGTTGTTTCTTTTGGGGGGGTTTGGGGTGTCCTTCTTAATTCTTTTTATCTGTTGTTTCTATTTCCATGCTTTCCTTTGGCACCCCTCTCAGCTGCCCGTGGCTCAGACACCCCAGGCTGCCACGTGCTCAGCGGATCAGTCTTATCTCTCCCAGCACTAACCTGCCTCCCGAAAAAAAGGTCAGGAAATTCAGATTTCCCGGGGAAAGGGATCTGAAGGAGGGGGAAAGCAGGCCCACAGCACCAAGTGAGCGGGAGCGGGTGTCTCCTTGATATGCCTTGTCTCATTGCCTCCCTTCAAGCCCACTTACGAAAGCAATGAGGGAGCAGACAGCACGGCAAGGCTCGCATCACTCAGCATTATTAATTAGCCAGTAATTCGCCAGTTAACACCATTATAGGCTCACCCCATCCCCCTGTGCACCTCCAGGGGCTGCGATGGAGGATGTGGAGGGATGCAAAGAGCCAGGGAGGAGGTTATGGAGGCTGGCACCAAGTGCCAGGCTGGGATGCCAGGCCTTTTGTGCGTTAATCGCTGCTCAGGAATAATCCCAGTGTGGTACAGTTTGTTACCACCTGCATTTCTCTGCCTGCCCCGGAAAGGATTTGGCTTATCCTGGCCCACTTTCAGCCGGTTTGTCACCAGCCATTGCCCTGTGCCAGCAAGCTGGGCAGCAAGCCTTACTGAGGAGTGAAAACTCATTTTCTCCCTGGGGTAGCCCAGGGAAAGCTGATGCCCACATCCTGCTGGCTCCAGGCACTGGCTCTGTCCACACTGCCAGCCCAGGAGTCAAAGGCTCCAGGAACTCTAAATAACTCCCTGCTGCAACATCTACACTCCAGCTTCAGCCTGCCGCCCTTTCCCAGCACCAGCTTTGGAGAATCTGAGCTACCCTGCAGGGCTGGGGATGAGCATCCCTTGGCCCTGCACTGCTCGAGGTCTGGGAGTGTAGTGCTGGTAAAATCTTCTCCAGCATGCACCAGCCCCAGTCCCTTACTGCCATGAAGGAGCAGAGCAAGAGAGCTCCTTGAACATTTTCCATATGGATGGGGTGTAAATCCCAAGCAACTACCAACTTGAGTAATTACATTTTGCCTCCTTCAAAATAAAAAAACCAGCATGCCTTTTATTTTCTCGCCAGTTGTCACCACTGAGAGATCCATCACTGCCATGACCCACCCCAGAGGTGGCTTTTTTTTGTTTAGGGGCACAGAAATTGCTGCCACAAAGAGGTTACATGCTTCAAGTGCTCTGGTTTGGCTTGTGCTTAACACAGCAAGGAGCTGAGGGCTTGACTCATGATCCAGTCATGTCTTGCCCCACTCTGCCTGGCAGCTGGAGAAGGACTGGGACAGCAAACACCACCTGGCTCCCCTGAGGGAGGGTGTCACTCCACAGCCCAACCCATAGAAAAGCAGGAGCCTCCCCATCACAGCACACAACCTTCCACCCCACAGGAGCCACATCTGCGGGACCAGAGAGCACCTCGAGATCTACTTACTACCCGGGGGCTGGCTGCCAGATAGCAATCCCAGGACTCTCAGAGTTTAAACCATCCCCAGAGTGCAGAGGGGCAGAGCACCCTCCCCAAACCCAGGGGACACGGCATTAGTGGGGCACTGGGAGAGGTGAGCCGGGAGTGCAGGAGGACGCAGCGAGCAGCTCCACCGCCGGAGCCAGCAGCTGCGCGACCCAACAGGCAGCCGTGTAACGATTTCATCATTTTCCAACAAAATTGAATTAGTTCAAAGCCAAAATCTGATTTGCGAGCCCAGCGCTCTTGACAGCAAACCCTTTACTTTGTCAGGCAGCTGTTAGCTGTCTCCTCCAGAGCGGCGGAGAGGACGGTGGGAGAGAAGGCAGGGCTGCTCCACAGGGACACCCCTGCCTTCCTGACTGCACCCAAACCCCTGCTCAAGCAGGGCTGGGGGCTTGGTGACGGGTGCTGAACACCAGCAAGCGGGACTTGGGGGAGGTGGGTGATAGCAGGTGGGTCAGGACCCCCACCAGATGCCCCCAAACACACACACCAGCACCCCAAGCCTGTCTCAGCCCCGTATCTGACCCTACTTGGGGACTATCCAGCCTATGACCTCTCCATCACCCGGAGTTGTAGCCTCCAGCAACTACTGGTGGTTTATAACATTGCCAGGAAAAGAATGCAGTAACAGTAACAGCTCAACAAGAAAACAAACCAAGCATGGAGGTCCCCTGCCCATCACACTCAGAGATCCCACACTGAGCAGCTGAGACACCAGCGGGGACCAAATGCACCCAGGCGAGAAGCAGGCGGGGAGACACCTCTATGGGGACAGACAGGAGTGCTCCCTCCTTTGGGAATCACTGCTCTAGGATAGCAGCGCTCACCTCCTGCACCTCTGGATAACTTTGCATTGGCCACTCTCCAAACCCACCTCACCTTGTGCCCTCCCAGCACCCCACGGAGAGGATGTAGTCCCTCCATGCTGAACATCTGACCCACTTCTGCTGGGACCACCAGCCTCCCCACCTCCGTCCATCAGGTCTGTGCTCCCCACATCCTGCTGCCTCCAACTCCTTCCACTTGGCCACTGCCAAGGTGACACAACACTCACAAATCCACAAGTGCCATCTGCAAGGGACTCCACAGCAGAGCTGCAGCAGATGCCCTGAGGACTGAGGATCCTGCCCTCCCAGCCCAACTCACTGACACTTCCCAAATCCACAGGGCAGGGACACCAGAAACAGGCACCTCTATTAGCATGGGGCCCCTTCTTTGAGGCTCTCCATAGGCACTGATGCAGCCCAAATCCAGATGGCTGCCCCACCACAAAGCTGTGATCTCCACAAGGAACGCCACCAGGCAAACAGAGAGCCCTGCCCCAACACCACCAGTCCTCCCACTGGGAAAACAGTTCAGGTCAGGACAGTGGGAAAGGTCCAGCCAGAGAACATCAACAGGAGCCAGAAATGGTCTGGCTTAAGTAGAGGCAAGTGGGAACTTACCGAGTTGATGCAGCCCAGCTCCTTATTCAAGAGCCAGGGCAGCGAGAGCTTCCCTTCCCCTCTGTAGCATGACTGGATACGCTCCTTGATCTTATCCTTGATCTTCTTCAACGTGAAGAGGCAGAGCACAGACTCCTTGGGAGGCTTAACCCTATTTTTCTGGCCCTGGGAGAAGATGGTGAAGAGGATATCCTCCTGCTCTGAGATGCCCAGGTACTTGGCCAAAGCCTTGCCAGGCTTGGTCAGGTAGGCGTCCTGGATCAGGCGGTACTCAATGCCGTCCTGCACGCAGCCAATGGGGAATTCCACATAGGAGTAGAACTTGGGGTCATCCACACAGAGGCGGACGATCTTGGAGGTGAAAAACTGCTCCCCAGTGGAGTCGGGAGAGGTGAGCTGGGTGTCCAGCTGCAGGGTCAGGTAGTAAACAAACTGCTCACTGCTGAAGCTGTAGATGTAGTAGATGTCAAAGGTGGGGAACTTGGAGAGTGTATCCGAGGGGATTTTGAGCTGTGAGGAGACAAACTCATCCTGGTAGACAAAGCCAAACATCTCCGCGTTCTCCTCGTTGGCCATCAGCTTGCGGCTGGAGAGGGTGGGGAAGTACTCTGACTTCCCATCAATGGGCGTCCCAATGAAGAGCTTGTTCTGCCCATTCAGCACCTCGATGATGACCCCAGACATGGTGCCTGACTCATTGACACTGGAGAGGTAGTGCTCCTTGCGGTGGTGGGGCTCACCCAACTTGAAGAGGTCATCCAGCCGCAGGAACTGGCATATCCCCTGGGAGGCACTGCCGCAGGCAATCAGCCGATTCCCCGAGTAGTCCACCAGCAGCAGTTTATTCACGTTGTTGGTGGTAACCAGCCCGTGTGGGCAGGACTGGACACTGGGCGGAGGGTAACACTTCTCATTGTCCTCCACGGGCCCTGTCACGTGGGTCCGCAGGAGCGTGAGGTTATTGGAGAGCTTGTAGATCCGATTGACAGCCCCCACGTAGACCTCCCCGGTTTTGTTATGGACCACCAAGTGCGTCAAGCTCCAGTCTGTAACCGGGAAAGTCCTAAAGGGAGACTTGGGGCTGCCTTCCGCCAGCGGTAGCCAGGTGCTCCCCAAGAGCAGCAAGGTCCAAATGTGGATGGACAAGTGGTGCTTGAGCCAAAGGAGCCACATTGCAGCAGCCTCACATCCAGCCAAGGCCATGCCCAAACCCAGCCACAAAATAAATAGAAACAAACCCAAACTAAAGGGATGAGGGAGGGAGGGAGGAGGAGCTAACGGGACACAGTCTCCTCTGCTTCCGCTGCGCTCAGCATTCAGGGCATCGTGGGCACGGCCAGTCCAGTCAGCCCTAGAGGGAGAAAGACAAGAAAAGTGGGATTAGGAGGTTTTCCTCCACAGTCTCGAGCTTGTTCCACCCCCACCCAGCAGATTCTGCCGCTTCACACTTTTCTAGCAGGCAGAAGAGACCCTGACCTGCTGCCCCAATCCCACTCCATGGCGGTGCTGGGAACAGTTACAAAATCCCAGCCAGCAGAAGCACAGCCCAAGCCCCTGCACACAGGAGGATCTCAAAAGCACCTTTTAAAGGAGCTGAGAGAGCCAAGAGCCCTGGCACGTTGCCTGCCATCCTGCCACCTGCCTGCCTGGCAAACCCCAGGAGGGTCTTGGGCAGGAGGGGCTGGAGGGAGCAAGCAGGCATAGCAAGGACAAGCCTGTCCTTCCAGCATTTCTGTGCATTAGAAAGCACAGGGCCAGACATGAGGCAGTTGGTCTGAGAGGCTCCAGGGGGACAAGGGGGCACACGCAGGGAGGATGGAATGCTCTGCCTGCTGCCGTGCCACAGCTTGGGCTCAGCACCAAGGAGCAGCAAAGCAGAGAGGAGCCAGACAAACACCCCACACCAGTGTGACCTCTGCATCGCAGCAGTGGGCAGGAGATGGCCACAGAAAGCCAATGCAGAGCTCTGCTCCCTGCGTCAGCTCAGCTCCCCTTACATTACACCCATCCCTCTCTCATGATCCCCACACGGGCACCGCACCCCTGGACTAACCTGGGGTTGTGCAAAGCCCCCTGCCAGCACACAGCCCATCCTACAGTCACAATCCATCCACCCTGGGTGGGTCCAAGGTCCATGGCTGGGGCACCAGCTCAGTTTCCCAGCCACTGCAGATAAGCCACTCCAAAAGGGAGTGGAGGAGGAGAGCCTCTCTATCTCCTCCCTCTCCTTATCGTCCATCTCTGACTCAGCCCAGGATAACCTTTCAGAGGAACCCCAGCAGGGAGTGGCACAGGTAGGAAATATGGCCCGCGGTGACAGGCAGCTCTGCCACATGCCAGTCTGGGCAAGGCAGGGTGTCAGAGGGCAGCCAGTTGCCATATCAGCAGGGCTGTGTGGGGCTGAAGGCCACCCCAGCCTCAGCAGCCTGATTTTGGCAGGGCTGTGGGACCCAGCAGCCAGGCCATATGCAAACCTTGGGGGGCTGCACCATCACTGAGCCATACGGGTACCCCAATATTCCATACCACATTCTTCACTTCTGCTGCTCCCTTCCCAAGTCACAGAGCCAGACAGGGAGAGGGCTAAGGGAAGGGAGAAACTTCTTTTCCCCATCTTCAACTCCAAACAAACACAAGAACCCCCTCCCCTTTTTCCAGGCAAGACCAGCCTTGGCCACCCCTGCAGCTTGGCCAGCTCCCCTGGGCCCGTGACATGTTGGGAAAAGCTTCTGCACCAGTTCCAAACCCTGTCAGCAGACCTGCCTCTGCCCCCATGCTCCCCACCCTTCTCTCTTCCCAACACACCCACCTCCAAGGCAGCAGACTCAAGGGATATATGGACAACTAGGCATGAGCAACACTGAGACCAAAGCCAGGTGCCACAAAGTTCCATGGATGTGGAGACAACCAAAGCACCAGCCCTGAAAATCATCCCCATGGTCCTAATCACCCATTCCTACCACCTTTTCCAACACTGGGAGCCTCCCAGCAAAGAGTAGGTAGTCACAATACTGTCAGGGTGACGGCACTCCCAGAAGACACTCACACTGCCCAGAACCTTCCCTTTTCTGAGCTTGTTGGTAAGAGAATAGCCACAACCACCCCAGATCACAGCTTTATTAGCCCCAAACCACACAGAGGTGGGACCAAGCAGTGCTGTCAGCACAAACCCAGTGGTTAGCCCAGAAAGCCACAGCCCAGCAGCTGCAGGCACTGGGGTTTCCTGATAGGTTGCTGGAGAGCCATTTCCCACCCCAAGAAACCGGCACAGCTGCCGCCAAGAGCCACTGCTCCAATGCAGCCAAGCCCCTCAAGAACACCACAGCAGCTGCCTGGCAAGGAGACCAGCACCGATACCAAATCCATGTGTCAGTGGCATGCGACAGAGAGAAGGAGTGGGGATGATGGAAAGGTGACAGTGGGAGATTGGTGCAGCATGGGGATGCCAACCAGAGTATCTCCTGCCAGGATGAGAGAGCATGACAGGGAACTTGCTTTCTTGGTGCATTTCTGTGATTCATTGCTTCTATTTCAGGAAGTGGGTGAGAGAACTAGAGGTCGAGCTGCTGCCACAAACCAGGGCTAGAAAGCCCAACAGGAGATTCCCAAATTAACGTAGGGAACTGCAACTGAGAAGCTGGAACGAGAGCAAAGCGAGACAGAGCTGGGGCGAGCTGAGAGATGACACTCTGCAGAGCTCCTCTGAGATTTCTGCTCCTAAATATACTACAGCAGCAACATCTCGTCCTAGTGACCTGACACCAGTGGTGGTTTTGTCCAGTCCTGCTTAAAACCATCAGCAGCAACTAATAAAAATAAAACAACACAAATGTCTGTTTTCTTCAGAATTCAATGATATTGATTCCTGAAATTTGGATTGAACTAAAGCAGGGCTCAAGGCCACCACGGTGCAGAGAGCCCTGCACTGGAGCACAGGTGCCGGCACAGCCCCAGCTCCCTGCCCGTGGGAGCAGCAGCCAAAGGGCACTTCCCTGCTGTCACACAGACTCCAGGTCCCATGGAGAGGTCACAGTGCAGCTAAGGCAGGGCAGCTCCTCCACTGGCACCCTCTTTAAACCCCGGGGCACTCAAACCCCCTGGGGCTGCACTCAAGTAGCACCTCACCCTGCAGGGACCCAGCCACTGCCACCACTGGGAAGCAAGACCTGCACCACACACACCTCCAGAGCGGTCCAAATGCATGGAAAACCCTGGGCAGACACCCTGGAGCTGCACCCTGCCCTGAAACAGGCAGCAATAAAATAATACACCCCAGCCCAGATGCATGCATGCCAGCTGGGCAAGTAGGAACCAAAAATCCACCCTGCTGTGCTGCTGGGCAGCAAGTGATGCAGCCCAGAGCATCTGCAGCACTGAGCATCCCCAGGGCTTGCCCCACAGCAGGGCCACACTGCCAGCAAGATGGCACCGCAGGCTCGTGTTTTCATTTAAACACACACAAACACACACACACATATATATACACACACACATATATTTATGGCAGGAAACCTGCCATCAGAAGCAAAGCCAGCACAAGAGCCAAATCCATCCCAGCCCCTTTTAAACCCCCCGGAAAGGACATTTGCTCATGGTTTCACCTCCAAGTGGCCACATTGGGATGGTCACAGCTGCTGCAAGACCTGGATGGGGCTGCCCACCTCAGCAAGGCCAACACTCACACGTCCCACCTTCCAAACTGCCTTTCAGCAACAAGCTGTGAACACACCCCACAGATGCCAGGGCCCCACTTGCTGGCTGCTGGAGAGGTGGCAAGGGGCAGCAGCACTCATCCCCTGAGGCTGAGAGCTTCCTGGTCCTGCAATATGCCCAAAAACCTGTGTTTGGGATGGGAGATCATGTTTTGGGAAAATAATCATCACTTTTGATAGCACAAAGCAGGAGTACTGGGATGGAAAAACTAACCTTAAAAGGCAAAGACTGGACAGAGCATTAAGGACCAGCTCTCCACTCATCCAGGCAGCGAGTCCAAGAGTCAGCGCTAGCCTACAAAGCAGCAGCCCTCATGGGAACACCCACAGACAGGGTTTAAAACATGCAGACAAGAACAGAGGTGCACATCTGGCACTCACAGACCTGCCTGCCATTCCTGCTCCTCCATCAACAAGACCCCAGCAGGTTCACTCCCTGCAGAACACCCCAAGAGCTTTACAGCCTTCCACTTTTGCAAGGGAGGTTGAAGAAGGAAAGGCATGGGACTGAAAACCCCCAAATAACCAACACACAAAAGGGGAAATGGCATCTAATGGGCCTTTACCTGTAATCTCTCCAAGTCACTTGCTGCTCTCAGCAACGAGAAACAGTCGAGAAGGGACCAACTCTGAGCTGCCAGTAATTAGCAAAGGGGAGAGAGGGGAGATTATCCAGGGAAGAGAAAAGCCTTCAGGCCACAGGAGAGGCAGCCTCACCATAGAGCTGGTGTATTTTTAGGTTCATCTGCCTGGGAAAAGCCTTGCAACAATGAGGAAAGCCTGGTGGTGGTACAAGTCGGAGCTGCACTATATATGCAATTGCTGCAACAGGGCTAAACTTTAACTCCTTCCTTCACTGCACAGAGTCATTGAAAACTATTTGGCTGGGGCCCCTCCCTAGCCAGTGAGTTAAAAACCTTATCCCTGGCTCAAACTACAACCTAATTAAATCAGTGGCAGGCTCTGAAGCTGCCCCAATCTCTGTTACTATCACCCAATCAAGAATATCTTCAGCTTCTTGAGTTTCCTCCCAGGCTCCTGCCATCCCCCCAGGCAGGGGCTGAGGACCCCATCCTGCCCTGCCATCCACCCCAGTTTCCACTCCTGCCCTGCAAGGATCTTCCAGGCAAGGAATTCAACCTCTTTTGTCATGAGAAACATGACAAGGAGAAGCAACCATTCTACTGCCCAAGGGCTCATGAAGCTTGACCCTCAGCAAAAAGGAGCATAAAAGAACAAGCAGTGAGGAAATTAAATAGCATTTCTCAAGTGCACAATTCCCCTTCTCTGGTCCTCTGCAAGAAGTCATGTCACGCCAAGAACAGCTTGAACTCCAGAACAGCTCTGGAGCCACTATGTGCTCTCACCACCACGAGACTGCAGGCTGCCCTGCAGAGAGCCCTTCCAAAAAGGGCTCACAAGCATTTCCGATATGGAAACCCAGGCTCCCCGCAACCACAACGTCCCGAGGCAGAGAGGCACATGAGGACAGCCTCAGCAGATCCTGCCTGGACTGCTTATCTGTGCCATGGAAATCGAGCACAGACCGAGACCTTACACATACTTCTCAACTCCGTCCAGCTACACCAGAAGTGAGAGCTGGTGGCTGTCCTTTGCTTTATTCCCACAAATCACCTAAGCATCACAGGCCATTCCAGGACCCTAAAAAGGCTGCTGAGGGGCTCTCTGTTTGCAGCCCACATGCTGGATGTGGACTTCCCAGGAGGATAATGCACGCCATCCTTCCCTTGTGCAGCCAAGGGAGGAATATAAAGACTGGGATTGACTGATGCCTGGATTGGAGACCAGTACACAGCCCGTGGGTAACCAACCACACAGGGCACAGCCTCCTGTCTCCCACCCTGCCTCACGGAGTTTGTCCATCAGCATACACAGAGCACACCACCTCAAACCCCTCTGTGCCTCTCATCAGCCACAGACCCCAACCCAAGGCACCAGGACAACAGCCATGGCACTATGGCTGCCTACTCTCAACGCTCACATCAGCTCAAGGCTTCAAACACCAGACTGACATGAATCTTACCACCTCAGTCAGGACCAGTTAATAATATCTTGCCCCCACCTTAAGAGCAGAGAAGTACAGACCAAACTGCCTGAAGGCCACCTTCCCCTTTGGCTTTGGTCCACATACTCCCAGACTCTGATTCTCACATCCCTTCAGTACACTGCCCCACATAAATGTCCCAAAAACCAGCCCTGCTGGCAGAGGTCACCTTGGTCCAGCTGGACCTGCAGAGACCCAGGAGATCACCCACATGCAAGGTCTCTCAACAGCAGAGAAGTCTAACAAGAGGTCCTCTGTCCAGTGAGAGATCCTCTGGCCATCAGCATCCTTCCCTTGTCTGGTGTCATTCCCTGGGGTGTAATGCATCACTCCTCACTCCCCAGCCTGCTGCTCCACATCCCTCACAAGGCCAGGGCAGCCACAGACGCAAGCCATAATCTCACCCTCCCCAGATCAGTGCTCCTCTTCCAGCCCAGTTCTCATCTGCATTTTCGCCTCTCTGGCACAAGCATTTCCCCTAAATCTCAGAGGGAATCTGGAGAGCTCCCTCTTTGCAATGGAGCACAGCCACAGGAGGATTCCTGGCTGCTGGACCCCCTCTACTCCAGCAAAGGGAGGTCATTCCGGGGTTGGTTTAATCCCAGCTAAACTGAAATTCCCATGCTTCCGCTGGGCCCCTTGCTGACACCAGCACTTGTGCTGTCCCGTGGCGAGCCACGCACGACTGCTGCCACATTAGTTCTGATTAAAACAACCACAAAACTTCTCCAAACAAGCTCTCCCAAGCCATGTGTGCCTTTGCTTCCTGCATCAACCTCCCATCCTTCCCCCTCTGCTGTTCCAGTTATGCTGCCCCAAGAACTATAGCTGGAAATGGCTCAGGTCCTGGCTCTGCTTCCCCTGCAGAGATCCCAGCCCAGCATGGCCCTGTGTTTTATCTGCCCAAGGTGAAGCCGACCCAGGAGAAGTGGGACATCCAGAGGGCTAGAGGAGCCTCACAGGCAGAGAGCGGAAGAGGAGCCCAAAAGTCCCCCCACAGCATCACCACCGCAGGGGAAATTGTTCTGAGAGTCCAAAAAGAGGCTTCATTCACAGCACCACAGGCAAAGAGCATTTGATATAAACAGGGAGGCACCACCGCAGGTGCCCACACTCTGCTTTCCTACGGGTAGTGCCACCACAACCCCCACCTCAGCACACCCCCACCCCGATTTCCCACAGCAAGGGGGTCTCACCCAGCAAACCTGGGCAGAGCACACTTCAAAGCGTGGGTGCAGCCCAAGAGCTGCTGGCTGGGAGGGAGAGCACAGCAAGGCTGCTCCTCTTCCTGCAGATCCCAGCTGCAGCCCCAAGCCATGTCGGACACAGGCGTCAGCCTTGCTACTATGGCCTGACACGGTGCACGAGGGGCTGAGATTCCAACAGGCATCAGCATAATGGATCTGCTTCTTCGGCGCAAAACCAAGAGGAGGCGGCTGCTCACCCGTGCTGGGAGGGCTGCCCAAGCACCTCTGCCAAAAACCCACTTTCTGCTAATGAATGTGGCTGGATAGTGGCTCCAGCAAGTGCCATCACCCCACAGAGGGCCAGGGAGCCATACAAGGCACAGCCAGCGAGCCAAGAGATATCCTGCTCCGATGGGAGCGGACACGCTCCCCTGGCACGGTCACATCGCTCCCTCCCAGCCCTCTCCCACACAGGCACGAGGCCATGCAGAGCAGGACTCTCCGCGTGTGCCAGCAGCCCCATGGGCACCTCGGCCGTGCTGATAAGGAGCACCAGCAGGAGCCGTGGAAGCCAGGGCTGCTGGCAGCGTCATGGGGCTCGGCAGCGGCTCTCCTTCGGAAACGGCGCTGCCTTCCTGCCTTCCTCCTCCCCCATTTCTTCCCGATGACATCAGCCTGAAAAACAGGTTCTTGACTTCAGCAGGGCTCATCGGGCCGATCCTGGTCCCGCCAGAGAGGGGAGAGCCCCCGCCTTGACTCCAGAAAGGAAGCAGCCATCCAGGAGCCGGACACGGAGATAAGCAGCAGCGGGCACGCAGGGACCCTGCCAGCATGCCAACACTTCTAGGAATAAAAACCATGGAGAAGCAGATGGGGGTGGAGGGAATGCGACGCTGGGGAACAGATTTATACGTTTTACAGAGGCCTCAGCAGCTGTAAGCTGGGGCTCACTCCCCGGCTCCGACACTGCTGTGCTACAGGGCAGCCAGACCTGCCCAGTGCAAAAGTCAAATCCCAGGGCAGACTTCCATCTCACTCCAGCTCCCAGAGCCCAACAGCAAGCCCTCAGGCTGGCCAAAATGACAAGACAGGACTTAACACTATCCAGCAAAGCCTTCCGAGGGCCACAAAGCTGGACATGGACCAGCAAGGGAACACAATCCTGCGAAACATCCTGCCCACCAGCCAAGCTCCAAGATTATTTTTAAACTCCTCCTAAAATATTTTTGGGTTTTCCTCTTCCCCTGTTGAAACTAACAGTCTGCACAGGAAGAGTGAAGCAGCCGCCCGTACACAAAGCCCGGCCGCATGCACAAAGCAAACAACTTATTGCCATTATAATTACCTGCGATGTTATCGGCAGCTCTGACAGGGTCGGCATTCGCAGAAGGAAATGTGGTTTTCGCATCGTGTCACTTGAAACGAGTGTGACCATCCTTCCTCCCCCCCTGCCCCCCAGCAGCACCCGATCCTGCCAACACCACGGTAAAGTGGGGGAACAGCACTTGGATGTGGGGCTAAATCACACAGGAAATTTCTCCCCCTAACACAGGAATCTGCCTCTTCTCTTGCCAGGAATTTACTTCTGCAGGAGAGCCTGAATATTTTGACAGGCAAACAGTTGTTTAACTAAGCACATGAAGCAAAGGGACTCACAGGGCTCCTACAATGACACCAAGACTTGCCATCAGATGGGGATCTAAAAAGGATCGGGCCCCAGACAGTGACGCTGCCCCAGAGATGCTCGGAGCATCCAAGCTTCCCAGATTGTGGGAAACCAGCCCCACTCCCAACCCCTCACATGCCAGACTGCAGTTCTGCTCCTCCAAACTCCCAAGAAAACATGAAGAATCACACAACATTTATCAGTTCAAAACACGAGTGCAATTAGTAGGAATTTTTTTTCCTCCCTCCAGTATAATTATATATGTTTTAATGCAATTACCACCCCTGTATTTTGTGCATTAAACAGTAGGCAACCCAAGGAAGAGAGAGGCTTTTATTTTTCTTGGCTTTGCCTTTCTGAAAATAATACTATGTTGCAAAATAACTCCGGAAGAAGGGCTTATCTTTACCAGAAAAAGAGGGAGAGAAGATGAAAAATGGAAAGAGGGAAGGAGAAATCTCCCAAAGAGAAAGCGGGGATTGCAGTGTCCCTCCAGTCCCTATACGTACCTATACCTGGAAACCGTCCCTGATACCACAGACAGGACTCCGAAACAGCCTCAGCCCCTGCTCTCCATCGCTGACAGAAAGGAAAACTGAATCAAGCAAATGGTCGTGGTTACTCAAGCCAGGGTCATTAGCCGGATTAAAGCTCCCAAGCTCCGGCCAGCAGCACGGAGAGCAAAGTGCAGCTAAACTGCCCAAATTGGATTACCAACACTCGCGGGTCTCTGTGCCAAGTTGGCCAGCAGATTGCGGGATGCTCGGGATGGGGAGGTGGGCAGCAAGCCCCAGGGCTGATCTCCAGGCTGCCAGTGAGGAGGAGGAGAGATGGGGAAGAGATGGTCCCTGCACAGCATATTCCCCAGAGCCACTCAGCCTGTCCCTGGCACCCCTGGCATGTTCTCACCTCGGGCACTTTCTCTAGCAAAATCCCTCACAATCTCAGCTCAAGAAGCAAAGAGGATATCGCACCCTGGCTCGCACCAGGCCCTGAGCTGACCCCAGAAATAAAAAATCTCTGTGCTTCAGGCAGCTCACGAGGGTCTGCCCCCAGGAAATGGATCAGTACACAGCAGCCCACAGGCCAGGGTTGGATTTGGCCCTCATTACACTGAGAGACCATGGGGACAGAGGAGTCACCCAAAATAGTCCACCTTTGCACCATGCAAGGTGACTTCAGAGGAGGAAGGAGCAAAAGCATTTGTGGAATGTGAGCCTGACGATCTGGATGTGGAGTTTTCTTCCAGACTCAAACATCTTAGCACACCAGCAACAAAGAGGAGGTGTGCCAAGCCTTGGCTAAAGGGAAAATAAGCTTTGAAATGTTTTTCATTCAGGATTTAAATGGTGGCTTCCACTCGGAACAAGGGCTGGAGGCAGCTGCAGACACAGGGTGCTCAGGCAAGTAAGGCAAACAAGGACACCTTCCTTGTTTGGGTTTGGCCATGGTCTGACAAACCCATGGGAAGGTGTGCATTTAGCTACACCACATGCCCAGTGCAGGGCAGAAGAGCCAGGACTGCCCATGCCTGGCATGGAAACCATCAAAACTTATTTATTGGCTGGAGCTTTTCTCCTCCATGATGCACAAGATGTTTGCGCAAGCATGACTTCCAAGCATGGCAGCTTGGGGTATCTACATGGCTTCCATGCTGCCCCCTGGGCAGGACTAAGAGGGGCATGGATGAGGCTGTGGGTCAGGGACAGTGTCAGTGCACCCATGTTCTCACCAAGTACCCCCCCAGGCCACAGCCAGAGAAGAAGCTGGTTGTCTCCAGTCTAAAGCCAAACCAGCCACCTCACCACTGGATGGTGGCAAACACTTGCTCCTCCTCATTTTGTACGAAGCCATGGCACTCAGCACCTTGCTGGGAAACTCAGGAAAGGTAAGGAGTCATGGTCCATGTGGAACCAAGCTCCACACCACCCATAATTTCCAGCCTTTGGGCCTTCCTCTACACACATGGTACATCACCAAACAATTCACTGGTCAAACAGTAGCCAGGAACCCTCTACTCACTAGTTTCTTCCATATAGCACACAACTACTTAAGGACACAACTTGAAGGAGACATTCATGGATAAGAGTCAACAACAACTCAAGTTCTCAATACATACACTCCACCGGCTCAGATCAATGAAAAATCCAAGCATGCAGGCAGTGAGGATGGCATACAGGCATTGGGGTGACCCAGGCCCACCCTCCCATTGCTGCACAGAGACATGGCAGCACCTCTGCTATCCTGACTCTTTCAAGGTTCCCCTTCCATTGAGTGGTGCCCCAAAAACATGACTGACACTGAAGACACAACCGACCAAGACACCAGAACAACCTACAGAGAAAGGCAATTACAACAAAGCCCAGAGGGACTCAGCAGAAGCCCAACCCAGGTAAGCTCCCCCGGTTTGCAGGGAGCCGGTGCTGCCGGCACGGCCGCACCAGTCTCTGCTGCTCGGAAATTCCCAGCTCAGGGCCGGGGCCGGCTCTCGGCAGCAGTTTAGTGCTGCAGCCGGGAGCAAGGCAGGCAGCAACAAAGGCCCTGACCCACACTCAGCCTAGAGAATAAACACATCCGAGCTCCCTTCATTAAGTTCGATCCCAGGGCCAGATCCTTCGCTTTGTTCAGCAGAAGCGCAGCGCAGCGAACCCACGGAAATAAGCAGCCTGGCGTGACACTTCACGCAGGGAGCAGGGCAGGGGCCAGCCCCGGCTGCCGCCGCCATGGAGGCGGGGAGGCAGCCCTGCCAGCACGCAGCAGCGCCGCTTTATTACCCTCTTCCATTTCGGCTGCGCTAAGCCCCGGTGAAACAGCACTCCCCGGGAGCCGCCGACATGGCCCTCGGCCCCGTCTCCAGCGGAGTTCAGCGGAGTTTGTTTATCTCTCGCAGGGCACTGCCTCGCTCGGGGAAAGGGCTTTGTGTGACGGAGCACAAGGGCTCCGCTCCGCAGCTCCGTGCACAGCCCGAGCGTGCACGAAGGCGGATGCCTGCGCTCTGCTCCAAATCCGATGCTTCTATTTAAAAAAAAAAAAAAAAAAGCCAAGCGGGGAAAACTCTCCCCGACGCCGCTATCACCGTGCTAACAAAAGCAACGTCGCCAAAACTTTAATCTTCAGGGTAGCAGCTGCAGAAAGCCCAGCCACCCAACAGAGCAGGAGCCAGCCAGCCCCGGGCGCTGCCTCCCCGCAGCCCCTCGGGAGCAGCGAGCGCATCCAGGCTTGCCTCTCTCGGAGGAGCGGCACCGGCAGCCAAAGCCGCAGGCGGATGGGGAGCACCAGATCACACGCATGATCGGGTATTTTGAATCCAAACTTCCTTACCAGCCTTCCTTACGGCCCCGTGTCGCCACGCCGCTGCCGGCACCGGCATCCACCGGCACCAGCAGATCACTGGGCGGCGAGCGGGAAGAAGAAAAAAACCTTCCCTCCTTGCAGCCACTTAAGAAATTATCCATGCATCCTCCCAGAGGCATCTGCCCCATTGCTTTTCCTTGGCTTCTCCACCTTTCCGCCCTGTTCGGTCACCAGTGTCTTGAGAGAGAGACATCGAGTCACTCATTTTACCCACTGAGTATATACAAAAGACCCTGGGATTGTTCAGGAAGCAATTAGCCGCTGTTCAGAGGAAAATGGTGTTTTCAAATGGATAACCTTTGATGTAGTCAATAGCCTCAGCTCCTCTTTTTTTTCCTTCTTGCAGCCGCACACAAAAGAAATGAAAAAATAAAAAATGAAAAAAAAAAGAAATCCAGCAAAAGGCTGGTAATTCCCCCCGACACAGCTCTCGCTCAGCAAGAAGGGATTTTCTCGAAAGCTGAAGGAAAAGGAGCTTCGGCAGGCGGCTCATCTGCCCAACTTTTCTCCCCTCCGTGTCCCGGAGCATACGAGAAGGATCATGAATATTCATCCCCCCCGTTAGCAGGTTCTGCTTTTGTTTTGTCCTCCCCAAGCAGGAGCCAGGGGGGAGCTAACAAGTGAGGTTAATGCCTGTCTTTTCTCTCCCATCCATCTCCTCTTTAACCAGTGACCTTCATGTTAAGCCCTGTTTACACACCAGCCCCCCTCCCCTGGCTCCCCCTACCCCGGCTCTCGGCCAGAGGCAGAAGGAAGAATTTTCCCGCAAGGAAGACAAGGGAGGAGAAGGGATTGCGGGATTTCGGGATTTATTTCAGCGTGCCACAGAGATTTTGCAAATCCCTCCCCAATCGCACGCCGGAGCTGCCGTGTGCGTTCACTGGGCAGGAATGGGAAGGGGCTTAGGGACACGGAGCGCGCAGCCGGCTTTATTCGCCACCTTCCACGGTCATACCGGCGGCGGGAGGCGCGCACCGGCGCAGCCCCGCACACAGGTACCGCAGCCTCCCACGCCTCGCTCGGAGGTGCCCAGCGCTGCGCTGCCAAACTACAGCGCGATCACAATAGTAACGATCATAACGAGGGTGACGGCAGCCATCCCACCCTATCCCATCTCATCCCACAGGGCACCCTCGGCACCTCCCCGCCGGCAGCTGGGGAACAGGGAGCGCGGAGGGAACGGCGGCGCTGTGGGCTTCGGGACGAGCCCAGCCCGGATGCCGCTCACCGCGCCCCGCCGGGATGCGGGGATGTAAAGCAGCGAGAATGCGTGAATGGATATGGGATAGCACAATGCGGGGATGGCAGCGGGGACACGGGGCAGCGCGGACACAGGGATGACAGCGAGGATGTGGGGCAGCACGATGCGGGGATGGCAGCGGGGATGCAGGGCAGGGTGGATGCGAGAGAGCGAGCGAGCACGGGAAAGGCTGAGCCCCGTTCACGTCCCCAGCGGTGCCGGAGCCGGGTGGGCAGCGGGGCGGCGGGGCTGGGGCAGCGAACGCCGCCGAGAGCCGGGGCGGGCGGGCGCAGGGGAAGGGAGGGAAGGAGGGAGGCGGCCAAGCCCCGCCGCTGCACCGGGCAGGGAGGCACCGCTAGCAGCGGCTCCCCGCGGGAGCGCCCCGGCCCGAGCAGCTCCGAGCGGGGAGGCGGCCCCCAGCCCGTCCAGCCCGCACCTGCCCGGTCCCCGGCACACACCGCTACGAGACCCACGCGGGGCGTGGGGCGGATAAAGAAAGAGGCTCGGTCCCGGCGCGGTTTTGTCCCCCCGCGGGAGGCGGCTCCCGGAGCCGCGGGGCGCAATGCGGGCTGGTCCCGGCGGTAGCAGCGCGGCGCCGGCCCTGCCCGGCCCAGCCCTGCCCGGCCCGGCCGCCGCGGCCCCTCCGCGCCCCCCGACGGGGCCGCCGTGCCCTGCCCGGGCCAGCCCCGCGCCGTCGCCGCGGTGGCAATAAAGCCAAATTTTTTAGGGGGGCAATAAAGCAGAATCCGCGTCATTTTTAACGAACCGACCGATCGGGCACATCGCGCCGCGCCCGAAAGTTGCAACCGGGTTACTCACGGCTCCGGTCCCCGCTCGCCTCCGCCGTGCCAGCCATAATTGCATTCCACACCAAGCCGCCCGCCGGGCCGCCGCCGCCGCCGCCTTCTCCGCCGCCACCGCCTCCTTCTCCTCCGTCCCCTCCTCCTCCTCCTCCTCCTCCTCCTCCGCGCCCGCCTCCCCCCGCCGCCGCCGCCGCCGCCCGGGGCTCCGCGCCCGCCTCGCTCGCGCCGCCGCCGCCGCCGCTGCCCCGCATGAATGGGACGGGGCGCGGGCCCCGACGGAACGCCGCCCGCCGCGCGCGCCCCCGCCGCCGCGCGGACGCGCGCGCACGCCCCGCACCGGCGGCGCGAGGAGAGGGAGGGGAGGGGAGGCGGGGGCGCGCCCGCGCGCGCGCCGCCTCCAGGGGGCGCCCAAGGTGGGGAAAAGAGGGCGGGGAGACCCCGCCCATCCGGTCCCGCCACGCCCACCTCGCCACGCCCTCTCCCGCCCTTAAAGGGGCGATGCCGCCAGGGCAAGGAGCGGGGCTCACTGAAAGCGGTCACGCAGCGGAGGCGACCGCGAGGGGCTGCGGGGCGAGGAGGGGCCGCACCCACCGGAGCGGCCTCGCCCGCCGCTCCCCTGCACCCCACGGCAGGACTGCGTTCCCCAGGAGTTTCTGTTCAGCATCTTCCCGCTGGCGCTGCATCCCCTCCACCTAAAATTTCAAAGGGTAGAAAAATAATGAAAAACGTTTAAAAAAGATTAATTACAGGTCTGAGGTGGTTTGTCTTTTTTAACGACATCCAGTGCCATCCAGTTGTGTCACCTTCCCCTACTTTTCCTTCTCACATGCCAGCCACAGAGCCCCGTCCCAGAGTCAGCTGTGCCACCTGGGCACCCTGCCTCTCCCCTGTCCTGTGTTTGGACAGGCCCTAAGGAAATCTTCCATTATCTCTCCACCAGGAAGGGACCTTTGTAAAAATCAGCAGCATTAAATACAGTGCTTTTCATCAGGACATCTACCGATTCCAGGAGAGACCTTTGGGATGGCAAGGGCAGAGAGTGGATCTATCCAGACCTCCCCATTAGGAGATGGAGCTGCAAATGGTTCTGGTTTACTGGGACCCCTGTGGAATGCAATTATGGCTTGTTCAGATAGGTTTTCCCAGGCGCAACTAGCCAGACCTTTAGCCCCACCAGCTCTCAACACAAGGACGCTTTTCCCTTTAGACAGGGACACACCGTGGGAGTTTGGGACTTGCCCCATCTGTGAAGGAAGGTGGGTGCTTACCTTGTGCAGGTACACATGCAGAAGATCCCAGCGGCTGTGTGTGTGTCTACAAACACAGAGCAGCCCCTTGCCCTCTCTGACAGGAGGAACTGAATCCCAAAGCTGTGGAGAGCAGCACAGGGCACTTGGGGAGAGGACATGGAAGGAGAGCACGAGGCACAGGTGAGTCTCAAGTACCAGAACAGAGAAGAAAATGGACCTTCAGAAAATGGACCCTCCAGTGAGGGTAGGGAGGGAAACAGAGGAAAAAAGGGGTGATTTGTTTGAGTTCAACAGCAGAGCTGCTCTCCCCTCAGCACCCTCAGCATCTCAATGCTCACACCTTACTCAGAGCCCTGAGAGCAGAGATGATATCCCTGCAACTTGGACAACAAGATTTTCTTCTCATTTTTCTCCCCATCCAGCTTCACCAGCATCCATTTCCAGGAGGCCAGAGGAGCTGAGAACAGGCCCTTTCCCCCAGGGCACAGCATCAGTGCCTGCCATTCTCCCACCTCTTGTTTGTGCAGGGACACACATGGGGCCCAGACTTAAAAGCTTTCGAGACAGAGAAGACATCATCAAGCTCTGCCGGCAGGGAAGTGGCTGGGATTTGGATCGCTTCCCCCAGACTGAAAGAAACACTTCTCCTTTTTTTTCCCCCCTTCCTCCAAGAGACTAAATTTAGTGAATTCCTTTCACATTAAAAACTTGTCAGGTATTCACATCCAAAGAGGCTGCTGCTCCTGTCTCTCAGGGGAGTTACCTAGACAGTGAAACCCCTTAAACGAATAAAAAAGAAGGCAGAGATATTCAGGCAATCTCCCACCACTGCTTTTAAATCCACTCTCTCCCAGGGCTGGTGCCCAGGCACCTTGGTCCCACGGCTGCCATCTCCTGCTGCAGAGGAAAAAAGAGAGGGATGAATTCTCCCTCCCCAGAGCAGGACTAAGTGACGCAGCAGCACCGACCCCGGGCCAGTGCTACCATTCCCGTGTGCCCCTGGGATAGGAAACTGGAGCGATTTATTTTTGCTGAAAGATGGATTTGTCCACATCCATCCAGTGACAAGGGGAAGCAAGGTGGCTGAGCTGAGAAAAGAACGGGCGCCTGGCTGAGAGTGCACTGCCAGGCACCTCCTGATTCACCAAGGAGGGTCAGCTCTGAGAGAAGGGAATAAAAGAAAGAAAATCCAAGAACCCCCCATGCCAGTGCCCAGGGCAGGGTCAGGAGGGTGCCGGCAGGGGAGATCCCGGGTTTGTGTTGGGTGGGAAACAGCCTGAGGCTCCCAGTGACCCGCAGAGCTGCCATGGCTGGTCCGACAGCTCATTCACCACCATGCCCAGCGGGCACTGGGACACGCTTGTCACTCACATGGCTTCCCCTCATGTCTGGGCACCTCACCCCCGCAGAGAGACCCTCGTTATCTCAGGAAGCTTGGCCTTTTATCTTGCCTCCCATGGGGTTTCGGTGCAGCCCCAGCCCCCCTGCGCATCCTCTGCCCTCCCCGCAGAGCCCGCGGGCTGACAGCCTGGCTGTGCCCCGAGGACAGCGGCTTGAGTGGCACCTCAAAAGCACTCCCGAGCTCCGCGCTCGGCAGGGTGCTGCGGGGAAGGGCTGGAGGCAGAGGATGGCTCCGGAGGCAGCGGGACCCAAATCCCAGCAGTGAGAGGTGAGGGGTTCACCGGCTCCTTCTCATTGCGCTAAACGCTGACTCGGCGCTTCTTACCTGCCTTCGACCGAAATTACATTGAGACAAATTGTTCTTGGGGTGTCTGGGACACTTTGCCTCTGTTACCAGAGAGACTGAGGGGCATCTTGTACTCTAAAAGCAGCCTAACGACTGCTTTGTCAAAACCAGAAACTAACTGGGAGAGGATTAGTTCCCTGGAGGGAGCCTGAAGAGATGGGGAGGCTCTTCTGCTCTGCTCTCCCAGTCTGAGTGGCGAGGGACCAAAAATAATAAGAAAATTTAACAATTTTTCAACTGTTTGCAATTCTTGATTGCTAAAAAATCGTGCTAAAAGATGGAGTTCTGCACAGTGCAGGAGTCCAACCCATGTCACCTCCCTTGGTTATCACCCACAGGCCATCAGAAAATGAACCTCCCAGAATATGCAACACCGGGTTAAACCCCCTACACTGAACACACAGGGATCAGAGAAATGCAGTGGCCTCAGCCCAAAGGTTTTCGGGCTGTGAAATCTGACTGGCCCAGAGAACAGTCTGGAATCCAAATGTGGGCTTTAGGGACTTTCACAGCCAAACTCTGTGGCTCTGCTCTGCCCAGACGGTCCCAGGATATTCCCCCAAAGGGCATGGGCACCAGGAGGGATCCACTCTGCCCAGATGGCAGCAATGGGGCTTTTTCCCTCCTCCCATCCGCACAGACATCTTTGCTAATCCAGCCTCAGGAGCAGAAAGGATGAGCAGCCAGGCTGGGGAGTAGCACTGGGTCTGACCAAAGGGTTTGTCAAAGTTTTCCAGGAGGCATCAGCAGCTCTTTATGCTTCTTGACAGCCAGGATAACAAACTGTGTCTGCAGAGCTCTGGGGATCCAGGGTGGAATTAAAATGGGTAATGAATAGAGCCATTTTTCAGGGGATCACAGCTGCAGAGGCACGAAGGGCGGTGAGCAAAAGGTGCTGGAGAGGTACATGGGGAAGGGACACAGGGTGGCACAGGGGCTGTCACCAGGATAGCAGCATGCCTTCACTGCCACTTCTGCCCAGAGAGGAAGGCACTTTGTTGTCTGCCAGAACAGCTTTTATCCTGTACCTGCTGCTACAGGCACCCTCTGGATCTTCGGGGTCCACAAAGAGGCAAGCAGCCCCTTCCTCCACCCCACCATGCTCATGTTCCTGGGAATTTTCTGGCAGAGGCCTTTCTGGGCTGGCAGCACCACTGTTCATCTCAGTTAGAAGAGGATCTTCTTGAAGGGGATCAGAAGAGAGATGAGTCTGGGAATATCCTAATTTCTTCAGCCTGTCACACTGGCAGTGATGCACACTGATTTGGGAAGCGGTTTGATGGGATGGGTGCTGGGAGCTGTAGGAGATGCTCTGGAGGACCCTGGCAGGTCTGTGACAGGAGATCTGTCTGCACACCAGGGAGGGACACACAGCCACAAAAGGGGAGGACAGACACCCAGTGGGACGGCTCACTCTGCTCTTCTCAAAGCTGATCCCCAGCTCCCAAAACTCGCCCGCCCCATGAGTGTGTATCCACCAGCCGACAAATCATGCATGCACCAGTCCATCCCCGGAGGGGAGGGAGGTCCTGCAGAGATCCCCTCCGGCCATACCTGCTCCGGCTGAGCTCCTTCATCCTCAGCCCTGTGACTCATGACGGTGCTTAATTAGCAGGATGCCTGATGCAGACACCTGTCAACTCCTCCGAGACAACCAGCATTTCACGTTAGCTGCCCCGGGGCTGTTCGGCAGGAACAGCTCGCTCTCCGTATTGATATTCCTTCATCTCAGCCTATTTTCCAAGCCGTCAAGCTGCCATCTCAACCCTCCCAGGCCCGGCAGTGCTGGGGAAAGCAGCCTCGTGTCCGTCAGCTCCCAGGCTTTGATCCCACCTTTGCAGCTACTCCGGAGAGCTGGAACCACTTTGCGCTTCCCCTGGCAGCCCCGCATCCCTGCACAGGGTGCACCAAGCACAGACCTGGAGTCAGGGCAACTTTAAAGCTAGGAAAAAAGTCACTGCCTGGCTCCCCAGGTCCGCAAAGTCCCCAAGATGCAGCACCATGAACGTGGCATCACCACCATGCGGTGTGAGGATCCCCATCCCACGGGGAGCCACAGACACAGCCAGCAGAAGAGACATGGAGAAATTTTGTGTCCCTTGGAGCGCTCCTCCACCCCTGCTCTGCCATACCCACTAAACTGGTGCTTATTCCCACCTGCTCCACACCCTCCCTTGCCAGGGTCAGCTGAGGAGCACTTTCATGGATTCACCTCCTCCCTCACCACTAGGATCCTGTGTCACTGTCCACTTGCCAAAGGCTTTCTGGTCCTCCACCAGTGCCAGGAGCAGAGATTCTGTGCTGAGCATGTGCAGGGACAAGGGGAGGCCGCAGTGGCCTAAGAAAATGCCTCCTGCTTCTCACCCGTGGGGAGAAGGCAGAAAATGGCACAATTAACACCGGATGATGCATCAGCCAGATGAAACTTCAGGCCATAGCTGCCTCCACTCCTAGGAGCCAGGCTCCATTCCTGGGATGGCTGTTTTCCCCATGACTCAAGTCAGTGGAAAGATCAACACCAAATCTTTTGGTGGCTCAAAAATTCACTTCTGTCACATGGAACAAGCGGGTGGCCACGAGACGCCAAGGAGTCCCTTCCCTTTCTCCAGTACCCATGTAAAATTAAAATGGACAAGGAAGAAGCTGCTGTAAATAATGCATTCGTGGTGCACTACACAGCTTCGGGAGCACATATTCATTGTCTAGTCTTATTTAAAGAAACCCAGCCCTGCCTGAGTCATTAAAAATGTATCCTGGTTTCATCTTCATCCCATATACACTCACCACTGTGAAGCAGGTGGTTCAGTGGCTATTTTCATGCCTTCCCTCTCTCAGCTGGTCCTGGGCAGCCCCATGCTGTTACAAGTGAGGCCTCTGGGTCACATGAAAAATTCACGCGCTTGGCATCAGGCGTTTTCCATCCTCATGCTCCTGCTCCTCCCTCACACCTGGGTCCGAGGACCTGCTCTCTGCCCCTGTCTCCCAGACCCCAGCAGCATCCTCTGAGCTAATAAAGGATGCTAACAAGAACTGCTAAGTCCTGGTCTGGCACTGCATCCATCCCACCACTTTTCCATCCCACTGCCTTCTCCCCACCTGCCTCTGGCCAGCCTTAGCTCTCCATCCCCTTTTCCCCTTGCTCACACCCTGCATCTCCTCCTCACAGGTGTCTGCACCCACCCCTGCAAGGACAGATAAGTGCCCCGGGGTGCTCTCACCACACCAAAGGCAGAGCCACCAAACCACACTCAGTTCATCTCCCTGTCAGAGGGAGCTCGTGGGTGACCATGAGGGTGGATGTGACCCCAGCAAATGGGGAAGAGGCATTACCCACAGCTTGTAGCATCCTCCTTGCCTGGGAAGCACTAAAAGTGATCCACAGGGTGGGATGGACTGGCAGCATCACTCGGGCACATGGACACTCACCTGTGTGAACACAGCCAGCACCCACCAGGGCACTGCCTGGATCCTCCACATCCCCCCCTGTGCAGGAGCTCCTCCAGAGGCACTGCAGGAAAACCTGGGAGATAACACATGCCTGCGACATTAGCAATTAAGGAACATTAATTATAATAATAATAATTATCACAAAATAGCATTTTTATGGCACAATATTATGCTGAGAGATTTACAACATACCGAATCATGAAGTTCATAATTAAAGTTATTTTAGTTTCTAATTTTGCTTTAATTCTATTCCAATAAAAGATAGGATAAATATACCTTAAAAAAATCAGCAGAAACCATTACTTAAGACAATTTCCCTATACAGGGATGTTATATTGCAGCACAGAGATCCCTTGAGGAGCATCACAAACCTCGGTGAGGAAAAAACGTTCAGGCCTGTGAAATACCAAGTGCCACAAGCCTCGCCCCAGGGCAGCAGGACACTGCAGCCTGAGGGCACCTGTGGCCTCTTGGCTTGAGCTTCCTGGCCACAAGCCCTCCTGAGGTGTGTCTGGAAGTCCCTGTGTTTCTTCTCTTTCTGGTGTGGGAGGAACTGGAGAGCCTGGTGCCCACAAGGCAGCCAGGGGAAGAGCTGAGCTGGGTTTGCTCCTCACGCCTCTGCCAGAGGAGTTCTGGCATCACCACCATGAGCATAACGCTGCTGGGATGGAGCAAGGATGTTTCACTCTGGCTCTGACTTCAGTCTGTGCACCTGGAACAGCCGGCAGGAGAGAGGGTGCAAAGAGAGGACACAAATCCCAGCCTTCCATGGGAAAATTATTATCGACTAAAGTGGTTTTTACAGAATTGAAACCCAACCTGCAACTGTTTTGATGTAAGATCATCACCACAGTAAGAAAAGGAGGGGGGGGGAAGGACAAAGGGAAAATTCTTTTAGACATGGTCAAAGGTCTACATCTTGGAAGAGAGATTACCACTGTAAAAGGATTTTTCAGTTCCATTTTGTCAACGGATCCCATAAAATTAACAAAGTCAAAATCAGAACACAAAGCCTGATGCTTACCACAGCAGCCCGCTCTGACTGGCTGTATCCTGCAGCACAGGAATCCTGAGTAACAATTGTATCACCCCACCACCCCAGATACATCTTGGAATCCCAGGGTCTCCACCCAAACACACAAGCCCAGACTCTGCTTTGGTGAACCTGTGCCAGCAGCTGGACTCGTGTTGGGTTCAGCCATCCCCATCTTGGTGCCTCTCTGAGTTAGGAGAGCCGGGGCCACCATCATCTGCTTGGAGACCCCTTCGCCTGGGAGCTGCACCTCACTGTCCCTGCCAACAGCAAGTGGCACTAGAGGAGGGAAGGGAAAGGGATGAGCTGGTGGGTTTGGGAGGCTCTTTACCTCCAACACCACCCCCATGTACCAGGCAGCCCCAGAAAAAGCCATCATGGGGCACAGGCATCACACTCAGTCCCCAAGAGCCAGCACGGACCACCTGGCACATCTGTCCCATTCGGTGGGTGGCCACACTCATTTGGCCTGAAAGCCAGAGGATGTGCCACATCCCTTTGCCCACAATGCCATCCCCACTTGCTGCCCCTTAGGAGCCCCCTCCTCCTGACCCCAGCTGTGCTCTAACACCAGGGCAGCTCCTCACAGCAATGGAGCAGCCGCAGGGCAGGCAAAGGACCTTCCAGCCCTGCCCAAAGCACGGCCGACTGCCTCCGAGCCCAGCCTGAGCCTCGCTCCCCCGGGAGCCCCCCTGGGACTTAACTTCTCCATAATTAATTTAAGTGCCTCTGTGCTGCCCACCGGGCCTCCCGAGCACAGATTACTCACCTCGCAGCAGACGCAGGGAACATTAAGAATGTGTCTGGAAGATGAGGGGTCTTGGCTCCCTGACAGCCCATAACTGATGGCTGGTTTGGGAGGCACCTGAGGCAACACCACTTCTCAGAAAAGCAGCAGGTCTGCCACAGGGTGATCCCAGCACCCACACTCCCAGATGGCTGTGGGGGAGACCAGAACTCCCCAAAAGCCGAGCAGGGTTGGTGGGGTGTGCATTTGAGGGAAGGGTGATGGCTTTAACTAGAAGAGGTGCCTATGTTGCCAGTAAGGTATTTAATTGATTCTGGGAGAGTGATTTCTAAATTACATCCTGACGTGTACATTGCAATCGATAAATGCATTAAGGAAGGAGCCTGCATGCCCTGGGTTGTGCTGCTCCACGCCATTCCCACAGCCCGGACCCTGCTCCCTGCCCCTCCGGCCACAGAGGAATCCCTGTGATCAGCAGTGCTAGGTGCTGCAGCACCTGGGATGTGCATCCCATGGAGCATCCCTCTCCAGGCAGGTTCCCCACACCTGGGAGGGATGCAGGCATCCTGAAATACTGGCTTTTCCAAGGATTAGTGCCACAGTTTGGCGGCAGAGACAGAAATAAGCCTCCCTCTGCTGTACTAGGATGGTGCTTCCACTGCAGCCCTGAGCTCCTGTTCTTACCCTGCTCTCCATCTCCTGGGTACTTCTTACAAACCAATTTGATCTGGAAAACCAAGAGCAAGGCAGAGTGGTCCTTTCCATAAGAATGTGTCAGAAATCCTGAAGAGCTTGGCTGCCTGCCTCTTTCAGGATGACAGATTTAGGAAGGGGTTTACCATCTTTAGGAAGGGTTTAGTGATTCGAAGAAGCTGCCTGGAACTTCCTGCTCTGCCTGCACACTCCCCGGCACATCCCTGCTGCCTGAAGAGAGAGACGGAAGCTAGGAAAACAAAAGCAAA
Organism: Acanthiza pusilla; assembly: GCA_036630365.1. NCBI lineage: Eukaryota > Metazoa > Chordata > Aves > Passeriformes > Acanthizidae > Acanthiza > Acanthiza pusilla. The sequence goes on from JAXCHO010000001.1 coordinate 11,068,231, forward strand.
TACAAACACTTCAGCCTATTTATTAAAAAAGTTTACAAAATGATGAGTGAAAGACAGCTAATGATGCATCGTATAGTTAGTGCCAGGGAAAATGCTCTAAATTAAAGTCCTCAAATATGAAAAGAATCAACATTTAATAAGACAGTTAATGTATGTTATTTAAATGTCACTTCATTATTAAAAGTGTCTATTTTTTGAGGTTTAATAACCATGTAATTGAGGCATCTTTTCTATAGTTAAACCTTGGCAAATATGTTTTTCATAATTAGCCAGTATTTATTTAACATGCAATAACCATCCCATTAAATTTAATGACTTCAATTAATAGGTACAAAGGGGCCTTTTTTAATGTCAATATGTATTCCTAAAGCCAGTTCCTGACATGGTGCCACGAGGAAGCTCAGCTACCTGGGGGTGACCAGGGAGGGCAGGTGTGTGAGCCAAGCCTCAGGGCTCTGCTGGTACCTCACTGCAGGAATGGGGACATGCAGGTGGGGAAGGGGTGCTGCATGTCCCAGCCAGGGCTTGGGGGTCACAAAGAAGGGGATGCCAGCAGGAATCCTGTGGGGACCCCGGACCATCCTTACTGGCAGCTCCTCACCCCACAAGCCCTGCTGCTGGGAGTGAGGCTGAAGGGCAAAGTCTTGGGGCAGTGAGGCAGCAGAGGCTCAGCCTGACACGGCCACAGCTGAGCCTTGTAGCCCCCATTAAAGAACAGCCCAGGGTAAATTAACTCCTTTAACGAACCATCCAGTGCAGAGTTATTAACTGGCTCGTAATAAACCCCAGCACGACACTGTGCCTGCTGCAGTCCCGCTGGGCTCCAGGCTATAGAACCCCACTCCATCAGCAAGGAAACCCCCATCCTGCAGGTATAGACCATCTCCAGTGCCCCAGGCAGGGGCTTTGATCACTCCCAAGACCCCTCCACCCCCGGGGTCTCTCCCTGCTGCCTCATCCCTGGCAGGACCCCCAGATTCCCCTTCCCCATCCTTTGGGCCCCTTCTCCCCCCTTGAACCTCAGCCCACATGCCAGGGACCTGGATTTGTGTGATGGCAGAAGCGCCGTGGAATCGAGCAGGGGAGAGCACGTGTTTCCATATGTGGCAAACGGGCAAGCAAACCCAGGAACACAGAGCCAGCCCCTCGGAAAGAAAACCACCGCTCATGGGAAGGAGCACACTGGAAACAAATCACCTCTGCGCTCTGCCAAAGGTGCTGGAGTACACAGCCAGGGTAGCCAGCCCCAGGGCAGGCTGCAAGTGAAGTGCTCCCCCCCAGGAACCCTGGAATGCCAGTGGCCAAGGCCAGCAGCCAGGTGGCCCCTGCCTTGCCCCAGGTGCAGCTGGGGGAGCCCTGGTTGTCCCCAGTGCCCTGTGGCCATCTCACCTGGGGAAGTGGTGCTGGCTGCAGGCACCAGGTCAGGTCACATCCTCCTGACCTGCAACCCAGTGAGATGATGCTGGAAGTGCTCACAGCTGCCAGGGGATTCTGTGGAGGTGGTTGCAAGCTCTGCTTTCCTTTTCCAGTTGTTCTGAGCCAGGACAAGACTTAAGAGACACTAAATCCTTGAAGGCAAAGGATTATAGATTGGGCTATACCTCTGGCTGTGCTGGCCTAAGTTAAGGGTGACTTAGATCACCCTAAGACAGACATGCAGCTCTAGAAGAGCCAACATCCCCCAAAATACCCAGCACATGGCCCTGGGGCTTTTCTTGCATTCCCAGCTTATCCCTGAACCTTCCAGCCTTTTCCATCGGGACATGACAGGAGCTGTGGGGCAGCCACCATCTCACTGCCTCAGTGTCCCTGGCACCTCCTTCCCCAGCTAAAACTCTCTGAGGCCATTTGCAGGGAATGGTCAAAATGCACCGAGGCTCGAGCAGATTGGGGAAGCATATGTCTCCACACGTTTCCCAGGGCACGGAGAGAGATGCCAGCAGCACTTCCAGCCTCCACTGGGCACTGCACCGTCTGCCTGCGCTCGCCTGCCCCATGTGCAGCGAGGCAGCAAGATTTAGCAGTGATCAGTGAATCCCAATTAATTGTGGTATCGGTATTTAAGGGACCCCATTGTGACAGGGCTGCCATGAGCTGGCTGCAGCCATCTGCTCCCCTGGCCTGGGGACCCTGATGCCTGTGGGGATGGAGCAGTGATTTCTGACTGCCACCCTCTCCTCCCTGCGGCTCGGCTGGGTAGCCTGGCCAGCATGGGGAGCAGAGCCGATGGGGTTATTTAGAGCCTCCAAGCAGGCGCAGGCTCCCAGCGGCGCTGCTGCCAACCTGCGAACAGCTGCCTGCACCGACGTGGCCATAAATTACCCACGGAGCCATCGGGGACCCGCACCGGAGGGCAGGCGGCAGCGGCTGCAGCCCCGCACCGGAGCCCGGAACAGGCAATTAATCCTCGTTAGCAGCTTGACGGGGAGATGGGCGTGCTGGGAGAGCGGCACGGGGAGGCTGCTCCTGCAGCGGGGCTCTCTCCTCGGTTTGTACCCCTCCTGCCCCAGTGTCCTCCTCTCTGTGCAGCTCCTCCTTCGCCCGTCCTACCCCTGCCCCTTCTCCTTCCTCTCCTAGGTATCCCTATTTCCTCCTGCCTCCCTCCACCCTTTCCTCCCACCTGCCCCGCCAGCACTGCGCTCCCAAGTCGCTCTGTGGCACTGCTCCCATTCCCAAAGCACGGGTGAGGGTGGTCCCTGCCCAAGAGCCCTTGCAATGGCACAGCCCCGGGGACTCGGGCATCCTGCGCCACAGCCTCGGGGACCAACCTCCTGGCTTTCCAGGGAGTAAGAGAAAACCAAGACATGACAAACCCCAAGGCCACCCCAAGGCCACCCCCAGGGCCCAGACCCACACGGCTGCAGCCCAGCCCTTGGGGACATGAGGCTCGCTGGGCATGGGCAGAGCCCAGCCTGGCCAGGACAGCCCAGCAATGCTGAGAAGGGACGTGTCATCCCCAGTGTGACATCCCTGAAGCGAGCAAATGCCGCTTCTCACACAGCAGATGGCAAATCCTACAGCAGGGAGGGGAAGAGGGGTGCCCATTAGCACCCCCAGCTATCGCCTTAACTGCATCTCCCTTTTCAGGGCTGGGAGCCAGCACCAGGCTCCCAGGCTCTCCCCTCCACCACTCTCTCCCTGCCAGCTCCAGATATCCCCAAGGACACCCCACAAAACCAGGGACCAACCTCTCACTCCTGTCCCCAGCCCTCTGCACCCAGGCCCATCAGTCCTTGCTCCAAGAGGAACCACAGAGCTGCAGCAAAAGAGGACCCTGATTTTAAAGAAAATAATAATTCCAGAATAAATAAATAAATAACAAGCCCAAGCACAAGTCTGCTTTTAAATTCAAATGTGCAATATGGCCCAGAGCCTCAGAGCCAGAAGGAAACTACAGATTTGGGCAAGGAAACAGGGAATATTTCACTTCGGCTCAGTCCAAGCCGTCATGATTTACCCAGCAGTGAGGGAGGTGGGGAGAGTGCTGCTCCCCAGGGGCTCTGCAGCTCCAGCAGTCATCCCCCTGCCCACCTCCCCCAGGCTGCTGCCCCTGGACCTAAAAGGTTTTTCCAGACTCTCACATCCCACCTCCAGCTCCCCATCATGTCCCACCTGCTCCAGTTCGGGGTCACAGCTGTGCCAAGGCAGGGAGCTCTCCCTGGAGCTCCTGTTGGAACTTCCATACCCATGGACACCATGGTCCTGCCCTACTGGGATCTAGGACCCTCCAGCCCCAGTGTGGCACCAAACAGGACCCAACACCCAGTCCTGTGCAGGGGCTCTCTGGGGTCACAGGCACACCAGTGGCAACAATGGTGGCTGCCCAGTTTGGGCTGGGCACTTGTGGGGCAGCAACGCCAGGACCTTTTCTCTCTGCACCTACCTGAAAGGATTTTGTAACCAGGTGGGGATCTGTCTCTTTTCCCAGGTAACAAGCAACAGAAAACAGAAACATCCCAAAGTTGTGCCAGGGAAGGTTTAAGACTGGACATGACAGAAAATTTCTTCACTGAAAGGGCTGTCAAGCATTGAAATAGGCTGCCCAGGGAGTCTCTCTCTCGAGCAAGGAAACGGAATATTTCACTTCAGCTCAGTCCCAGCCGTCATGGGCATCACCCAGACAATGTCGGGGTCTGTTCCATGCCCTCGGCACACTCGGGGGGCTCGGCAGGGACCGCACCGACACGCACCTCGGGCAGCGCAGCCCCGCGCCCAGGGCACCGGGGAGCCTGCCCGGCCCCAGCCCCGGCCCCGGCCCTGGCCCCAGCCCCAGCTCCAGCCCCGGCCCCGGCCCCGGCCCCGGCCCCGGCCCCAGTCCCAGCCCCGGCCCCGGCCCGGCGGAGCGGCGGCGGCAGCGCGGACCGACAGTGCCACCTGCTGCTGCCGCCGGCACCGAGGGACGGAGAGAGGGGCGCACGGACCCCGGCCCGCGCTGCCGAGCCGCCCCCGCGGGATGCACGGCGGGATGCTGATCCCGACAGGAGGTGACAGCGAGCCCGGAGCGGCGGGACGAGTCACCGTAAATCCCCAGAGCTCTTTTCCCACCGTCAGCAGACGCCCGGAGCGCAGCGCCACGCAGCCCGCACAAGGTGCGAGGACAAGGTGGGAAAGGGCACAAGGTTGTGTCCAGGGCCACGTCCGGGACGGAGGAGGTGCAGATGCCCAGCCCGGACACCGCGATAAGGATGCCCGGGCAGATTCGGACCAGCGCCTTCCCACAATCCGGGAATGACTCTTCGTGCTCCGCGCAGGGAGGCTGAGGACAGCTGCTCACAGTCCTGCTGGCACCGGGGACATTCCTGGAGCTGGGGACAGGAAACAACACAGTCCTGCTTCCCCTAAAACCGCGGGGACAATACGATAGGGCATCACCCTGGTGCAGAAAGAGCAAAGTGGGGGTGCGGGGTCAGGTCCCGAGGGGTGTGAAGGTGCATGGGAGGTGTCAAACACAGCGTGTCACCGTGTCACCCCATCCCCACACATGGCTGCCAGGGCGTTATGGCCCTGACGCACTAATCCAGGGCTATAAAGGCTGCAGAATGCTGTGACATCCCCACGCCTCTGTGGCACACGCGCATCATCCACAACAAACATGGAGAGAAAGGTGGGGACCAACCACGGGGTGCAGGGAAATCTGCTTCACAAATTACCGTTAGTACCAAATGTCCCTTCTTATCAAGACTGGACGGGTATTCAATTTTCTCTTCAAACGCCTGCCTTCTGAAATGGTAATAGAATTTCAAATCTAGGGGAAAAGGGAGGAGAAAAACTGAATATGCAAGGATTAACAATGAGAGAGACAAAGAAAGAAATTATACCAAAAAAATATAGTCAGAGCCTTTGCAGGAATTAATTAAATACAAATATAAAGAGAAAATTAAGTCTCATGCTTAGGAGGGGGGAGAAAAAGGATATTTTCTGAGTTTAATTAACCTTTTTTTGCCAAGAACAATGAAGAGGAAGGGGGAAGGGAGGGAGAGGAGAGCAGAAACTCCTAATTGTTTTGCCTTGCAGGAGATAATTACGGGAGCTGGCCAGGTCAGGGTCTGCCCACGCGGCTTTGGGGTGCGTGGGTCTGGCTTGCCACGTGCGGGGATTGTGTGCACATAATAGCTCATTTGTTAGCTCTGAGTGGGACAGAGATCGGGAGGAGCAAAGGCAGGGCTGGGGAGAGCCGTGGTCCCCCAGATGCCAGGGAGCTCAGGGAAGGGATGTCTCCTCCCAACAGGGCCATGGGGAAGGCGAGAGTGTTGAGCATCACTGGGAGGTGGCCACGGTGGCTGCCAGGGCTGTGAGATGACCTCCATCCCCACACCCCCCAATATCTTGTTTGCAGGTTTGATATCTGTGGTGCTCAGAGGCAACAGTCACAGGGTGGCTGCTTGGGGGTCTGATGGGGTTTTGAAGCAGCTGATGCAAAATTAATGGTGTTTGTCACCACTGGCCCTTCCTGGGGAAAGTGGAGGAGCCAGGCAGTGGTAGCAGGATGAAAAGTGACAGGACAAGGGAAGGAAAGGTGATGCTGACATTTACAGGAGCACCTGCCTCCAGGTCCTTGCCCCGGTGCCTCTCCTCTCTGCTGCTCCCCACATGGGAGCTGTTTGGCCACAGCCTGGACTCCAAAAGAGGTCTGGACCAATCCAGACCTGGAAAGCAGGAGCTCTGGCAACGTTAGCAGCAGGTCAGCACTGTGCCCAGCTGTAAGGAGCAGATTTGCCTCTGGGCACTGCCAGACATGAGGCTTACACCTGCCAGCCCCACAATAACGTTCATGGCCACTCATAACCCCAGTGACCAGGAGCGATGGAAATGGGCCCCCAGACCCTCAAAAAAGGGGCAGTGACACAAGTTTTAGCTGCACCTCACTCTAACACCCACTGGGTGAAGCAGAAACTTGCCAAGGACTTGTCACACGTAAGGCCTTTGGGCTACCCCATGGAGATGTCCACTATGCCTGCATCCCAAAGCTCCCTCCTCACCTCCAGCCCCACCTGACCGTGGTTACACCACCACCCATCACATATGTGCAGGGGTGGGTGATGGACAAGCCGGGTTTCTGCATTCCTGGACAAGGCTGCAGGCAGCAGAGCTGGTTTTCCAGGGGGGACCAGCGGCACTGAGGTTTCCATTGGATGACAGAGGGAGAAATTCATCGTTCCCAGGCAAGTGGCTCCTAAAAGGCAGAAGCTGAAGACAAGGACCTCTGCAGAGGTCTGGCCTTGCCAGCAGAGCATCACCCAGGACAGCCCACAGATTATCTGGGAAGTGGGACAGGGTGATTAATAAGTTAAAATCAACACTAGCAAGTGTTTATTTAACAAACACGACTCCTTATCTGTCCAGAAATAGATTGCAAAATTATTCAAAAGTCTTCAGTGTAAATTATTCTCAGTACAAAGATTGTTTAAATTGCAAGCTGGGAATATTACTGTGAAGTGTACAAGGTATGTGGTAAATTATGTAACCTATTTATGTAATTTATAAATTGAGTTACATAAATTAGCTACACCAGGTACAGCATGAATGTCAAATTGTATTGTGACTCAATTGTCACAATAATGGCTCAGCATCAGATTAGCTCGAGGATTAATCCAGACAGTACAAAGTCTGGATGTTACAAATAAATAAATATAAATATCAAACTGTACACTAACAGCTCAAACTAGAAAGTTATTAGCATTAATAAAGTGCAGCCACTCAATTACTTGTCAGGGGAAGTAAAATGAGGCAGAGTCAGCAGGATCAGTTTGCTTTTCAGTTTGCACAGATGTCCCCACAGTCAGTGCCCTGCAGAGTGCTTTAGGGAAGGCAGAAAGTACCTAAGCCTTCTCCAGAAGTCCCCGTCTCACTCCTGGGGTAGGGAGTATCTCTGCTAACAGCAAGGAGCTACAAAATTACTGATGACTTTGCATTAAGAAGTTTGGACTAAGGGCACCATTACACTACTTTATAGCGTGCCCAGGTCCATGGAAAAGTCCATTAATTCATCGTACAGCTCTGAGACTCACCTGCCATACTCACTAACCCAAATTTTCAGGGCTTGGAGACCCCTTGGAAAACCTGAACCAAGGCTATTAGTTCTTCCCAAGTTAACAAAGGTACATTTTCAACCATTCCTTTTCCTTGAGCACTTCCCTTCACTCCCATAAACTACTCAGCCCCCAGGTTCAACACGGGAGGGACACCCCTGGGCCAGGCACAGCCTCCTTGGACCTATAGACACCATGAGAGGGAAGGTGCTTCTCCTGAAGCCTGCAGGTAGAGATCTGACATAACTTAAAAAACCTGGAAAGGATTTATAGGAGAATAGGTAGGGATGTACAGGAACAAGAAGAAATATTGCAGACTGGTTTGTAAATTACTTAACCCTAAAATCCAAGGCTGGATGGAAGGGATCTAATTCCTGTGGACCAGATGGAGCCAGGAGCTCTCCCCAGGGAGCCTTGCTCACAGGATAGCCCTGTGGGCAGGAGCAGGGCTGAGCCACGTTTCATGCTTTTTGCTCCACTGTGCACATTCTCAAAAGATGGTGAAGGTTTCTAAGTTTCAGAAATTTTCACCTTGTACTCCTCATTAAAATCCAATTTCCTTTCAAGTTGAGAATGGCAGAATTGTGCCCTCCTGAGAACAGCTGTGATTATGTTGTCATCTGCATGCTCGGGAGTGCTGCAAGGTGTGTAGCAGTGTTAGAGCTCCCAGTCTCAGGGGTGACCGCAAAAAGATCTGGAGCACAATTCTCTTGAGTACAACTTAATAAAACCTCTCTGTACTGGGTGTGCTTGCTTTTTCCAGAGAGCTGAGTTTGGACCTCCCAAGCAATCCCACAAGGTAAGCACTAGCTGGCAGTGACCAAGCTCACAGTCAGAAGGATGATACAGATCACCTCCGATTTATGGTGTGCACGTGGGTCTCATTCTTCTGTGCAATTCCTGGCAGTGTTGAGTGAAGTTTTTTTACCCAGCAGAAGAACAGCACTTTGAAACATCTGCCCATCAGTCACAAAGAAGCAAATCTATCTCTCCTGATGTCACACTTGGTATTGCCACCTCGACATTGGATTCCTATAACCTAGAGAGATGTAATCCCATTCATTGCCCGAAAGTAGCCTCAAATAAAACTCCTTGAGTTTTGGATCAGCACTGAGCAATACAGGACCACCCACAGCCTCAGAAGAGGACATCTGCTTTGTTTTTGAGGAGCTGAGGAGCCAGACCCTGCTGGCTGAGGGTACTTTCACAAAGATAATCAGCTTAGACTCCAAAGCATGAATCCTTTATCTGTTTAACCACAGAGTAAACGGCAACCCTTTCCTTCAGCCAGCCGAGCCCCCTTTTCCTGGCACTGGGGAATGCAGACAACCAGCGCCTGGGTGGAACCAACAGCTGGCACTGAGGTTTCACAGCTGGATTTCCTTAGCAGGTTAGGGAGAGCAGCCATGAAAGATATTAAATATATTACTGTGTATATTCCATTTTGTAAACCACCCTCCAGTTTGGGAATGTAAACTTTGGGATACCAGAAGGCACTATGTAAAAATAACTAGAATGGAGTCTTTAAAAAAAAAGGATGAGTATTTTCTCTTTTTGTAACCTCTTTAACTTAAAGACCTCACAGCACTGCACAAGCACCTGGTTTAAGCCTGGAAGAAGCCAGAATACAGATAATTCTACAGCTTTCAGCTCACACTCTGTTTGGACACCCCTGAGTGCCTTCCCACTGCGGAGCCCTGAGATGCAGTGACAGAACTGTGCTTGGGAGCAGGCACTCAGTCTATGCAGATCCACAATGTGATCCATTTAATCCAGTAAATTCCAGTCTGAGGAAGTTGGCATTAGTTGGCAATAGCACTCTGGAAGGTGAAGAGTAGAGGGGAAATTACTTATTTTCCTTTGCAAAAGAAAAATAAGTAAATAAGGATTAAAGGGACTACGAAGGCTGTTTCAGTGAGGCAGTCCACAAAGAACAATTTCTCTGCCTTTTGTAAGCTTTTATTTTGGCTGATATGATTTAAGCTAAGTCCTGAACTGGCATTTCCCCTCTGTCTCATTAAGAGCTGCAAAGCTCCGTTGCAGTCACTGGCCAGGCTTCTTCAGCAGTTGAAAGGCTACTAAAGGAAAAGTAAAGAATTAATTTTTAAAAAGCCATGTTCGCACATGGCTTTATCAAATGGCAAGAGTTCAAATCTCTCCCTTGGTTCAGCCACTTGGAGGAGGACTGCAGGCAGCACTGGCAGAGCTCCTGTTTACTTGTTTTATGATGGTTGTAACGAGGAACCCATTAAATTAATAGCCGTGCTTTATTTTTAATGTTATGTTTAGCTAATCCTGACTTACAGTAGCACTCCCCATTCATAGAAAATAAAAATGAAACTCACCATGACGATGGACTCCATCACCAAGAAAATGGGTACGGAGGGATGTTCAAGAGGTCACAGGAGGGGAAAAATAACATCCTTTCCACTCCTCCTGAGGGAGTGTCACTCATGTCCTCCACTGTTGGCCATTACAGAGATTAACTCAGACAGTTCAAGGACTAAATAACATGAAAGCTCTGCCCCACTGTCAAGGAGGAGATGCTCACCCAGGGACTCCAGCAGAGCTGCTCATGCACAGACACACTTGCAGAGGGCACAGCTGGAGTGTCTGGCTGACTCCGAACTGTTTTCTGGTCTTAAACACTGAAAAAACATTTTTGGGTTTTTTTTTTTTTTTTAATTCTGTAGAGCAGGCAGTAGGAAGTGTATAGAACTGAACTGCATGAACCAGTTTGCCAAAAATGTTAGCAGTAGATGGGAATGAATACAACTTACCCTGCAGCTGTCACCCCAATATCAACTCAGTATTCAAAAACAATTTTGAAACTAAGCTTTCAGGGATCCATAAGGAGGCGAACAGATTCCAACTCCTCAAAAAGATCCAAGTGAGCCAAAGGGCTTTGTTTCAGCTCATGTCAATTAGCAAACCTGCTCCAAAGACACCAGAAATTATTTTTAAACATACTTTCTGAAAACAAAGGAGGGTGCAAAGTAGGACTCAAAATGAAATTCCAGGTCCCTGCTGCCTCTTCTCCTGCACTCCCTGGGACAGCAAGCCTTCCATGCAATAGCTCCCATAGGGAACAATACAGGGCAGCAGGAACCAGACAAGCGCTATCAACATCTTGTAGCAAATGGCACAAATGAAATGACTGGATAAAGCACAAGCTATTCCAACGAAGGAAACCAGGGAGAGCATCTAATTTAGGCTGTTCACAAGGGGAAACCAGCTTCAGGAGCAGTTAGTTACATAGCCCTGAGGGAACAATTGATTTCAACTTGGAAAGAAAAGTTTGTGTGCTGCTCTCCCTAGGAAGATGACAGAGGAAAGTTTCCTGCCATGCTCTGACCTCTATAAAAAGTCTGAAAGAGCACACGTGTCATTAAATCCAAGACACACTTTTGACAGGCAGCTCTCCTGAGGCCAGTGGCTGCTCCATTTGCTTCCTCTGGCTTTGCCCCAGGCTGCTAAACTACCACTCTGCCAGCACAATTACACACCAGAGTGGGAGATGGAGGGGCAGCATTACCGACCTGAACAGGCTCAGCACAGAGGTGACACAGCCCAATCACTTCAGTCCACATCAGCCTTCGCTCCCCCAAGGAGCTGAGAACCAGGGAAGTGAGGAGAATCCAGCACACACCAAGAGCAGAGTGACAGGGCTGGCAAGGTGAGTCAGTTCAGGAATACCACACCCACCTTGTCCAAGGATAGAACACACACGAATGGGAGCAGGTGTGGGCTTACATGTCACAGGACACTGAAGAGTGTTTCGGAAACACTCACAGAGGTTTCCAAAAAAGGGCTGACAATGCTTCAGTGCCGGATGGAACAGCTCACTGGGGAGGGGCACAAGACAAGAGAGGAAAAAAGTGGTCCTGAGACACACACGAGACTGGCAGTGAAGCACCTTAGGGAGTCAGACACAAACAATTTATCAACAAGTTACAGACAAACACTTTTAACCAGTTTGGAAATAAAAAATAACAACAACTTGAAAGACAAATTGAAAAATTCTGCTTGGAAAAGGAGCACACAGCATGAGATCACAGGATTCAGCAGACTATAAAATAGGAAATGAGACTTACTCTTCTCCCCCTACAGCTACACAAAACCCTCCTACATAGATTACAGACACACTTGGCAATTGCCTTCCTCCTCCTGCCTCTCCCGTTATGGACAAGGCAGAGAAGGTAGCTGCCGAAATGCAGGGAGGATATTAGATAAAGCATCTTGCAAAGTCAAGTGTGAAATATTAACAACAGGAGGCAACGGGTTGAGTTTTTATGCAAGATCACAAATTTGGTGCTTAGAGCGCCGGCGATGTTCTTGCGCACTGGAATCTCAAAGTGCTGCTTGTTGAATGTTTCATTTAAAAAGCTATTGAGGCCTACTGGAAAATTTTTATCAGTTCTGTTATTTCCTGTATCTTCTCTAACTTCGCAGTTTTTGTTCTTTTCCCTTCCTGCAATGCTAAGAAATTATGCATGAATAAAAAGGTTGTTCTTTCCATTCATCTGGCAAGTTTTAAAACAATTCATACTCTTAAAGCAGGCACTCTGCAAGCTGTATTTTCACATGAAATCACCACAATTGTGCACATTGCATCCGAATCACCGGATGCATTTGTACACAAAATTACCCAATTTGCAGAGAACTGCAGTAACCAGGCAGGCAAAATGGACATGCACTGCTCAGCTGAAGGGAGCACTGTGCCCAAGCTCACCTGGCCATGGGCAGGTTTGGTTTTAGTCAGTGAAACAGGACACAGATATTCCTGGTCACAAAAGAGCTGCTTTTTATCCAGCACATGCAGCAGAGAGAGCAGCGTGGCTGGCTGCCTCTACCCCACCTCAAAGTTCCCTTTGGAGGAAACTGCCTCTAATTCAGCTTCCACAATGGATTCAGACCTTGTTTATCCTGCTGTCCTAGCTGCCCATTAATGCCAGCTGTGGCGGTAGTGGTGTGGTTAAGACATCTATTCAACACCGGGCACCAGGCTCCAGGAATAATGATCTCTGCCATTCTGGAGCATAACTGACACCTGCTGTCACAATCTTGCACAGAAAAAAAATTGCTCCAAATATCCAACAAGCAGTCGAGGAGAAACATAAGGAGAGGGAGCCCAGGAGAAGGTGCAGGGCTTCTTCCCTCTTTGCAAGGGCCTTGGTACTACAGGAGCAGCAAAGATGAGGGGGAAGAGAAAACATTCACTCAAGAAATTCTGTTACCTGCACATTTTTTACTTGGATAGTAGCTGAGACTTTGCAACTGAACTTCATCTTCAGCAGTTTCCTATTGACATCTCTGGTGACCGTATTTTCCCCCAGGCTCAGGTATCTGAGCTAGTGATTAGGGCAACAGCAGCAACAAAACTGCTCCTGGGCACGAGGAAACACCAAAGGAAAAGGACTGCCTGACAGGCAGATGGGACCACAGTCCCCATGGTCATGATCACCAAGAAGTTTGTAAACATTCAGCAGAGTAGCTAAAATCAAACCCAACACGGCAGGACAGAGGAGTTTCTCACTTCAAGGCTGCACCACGAATGAATGTCTGTCCTCGGAGACTTTCGGAGGCAGTTAGGCAAGCCAGTATTGAAGTGCAACGACAGGCTAGAGGTGTATTTTCAGCTAACAATCCAGCAGTCTCTCATCTGGAGGTACTGGATGGCCTTCGAGTGCCACTTTGTCCTTGCTGGGCTGCAAACAGCCGCAATGCACCTGGCCAACATTAGCTGTAGCTGTTACATTTATGATTTTATGGCTGATTTTTCCCCCCTACCCTCTATCGAGTTCACTGTCTGAATGATCACATCTGTTTATGTTCCACAGACACCTGCATATCTTGAGATGACAGCAACTCCCCAAATGCTGTAATCAGTTATTTCTCAACAGAGGAATTGCCAATTTGGTAAATAAAGCTCATTATAAAAGAACATGAAAATGTATTACAGTTGCCTAACAGAGAAAATTGCCCAGTGCCGCCAAATAATCAACCCTGGCATCACAGTCCCCCCCAATTTAGGGCAGCTGAAATAATGACATGCAAATTACTCAAGCCAAGGCAATGCTGGATAGGGGCAAGAGGAAAATGAGGAAGAGACAAAATACGTACTTTTCTCTTCAGATCAACAATAATTTCAAACCCAGCCGGGGACAGACCTTGGTGCTCTATATCTGTGCTTGCAGAGTCAAAAGTTCTGTGGCTCTCCCAAAGTAGATCCAAAAGCTAGCATGGCAGCAGCTGCAAAAGCCCACCCAGTCCTCCTCCAACAGATTTGAGGGCACTAAGTGTCCTATTTTGTTTTGGAAAACTTGCTCTTCCTCCCTTGGGGACAGCAAGTTTGACCTACACAAACATGCAGAGCTGGAATTTTTGCAAGATCTGAGACTAACAGAGATCAGCCATGGGTAAGCAAACGTCACTTCTGAGGATGAAAAGTGTTGTGGCATCAGCTCTCAACAAGAAGGAAAGGCATTTTGTTGCTTTAATGAAGATGTAAAGCACTAAGTCGCTGTCTAAAGGAAAAAGAGACGAAGCAGAATATAACACAGAAAACAATTCTCAGCCCCTCTCATCCATTTTCATAAACACTGCATTAAACTCCGACACGACCTCCAAAAATCCATGTTCACATTCTTCAAAAACTGTCAGATACAGTCAGGGAGGACAGAGGCAGCTAATGCTGCCAGAGAAGCTCTATCCAGAGAAAGGGAATCAAGTTACCAAACTAGACTTGCTCCCCTGGCTTGCTCACAGGCCTTCTGCAACTCTGCCACACCTACCTCTAGGAGAATAAGATTCCAGATCAGCTTCCTCCATTCTTCATACAGCAAGGAGATGGCTCAACACAGAGCACGAGGCTGAAAGGGATGGTGGTTTATGGCAGACCAAGCAGGGACTGCAAACGAAAGCTGGTGAAAAGAAAGATAACTTGGGCTCTGCATCCAGCAGCCAAAGGTTTTTCCAGTTTGACTCCCCACCACCAGTTCCCTTCAGCCAGGACTTTGCACCAAGTACTTTCCAATAAGCCAGTCATCCTGGGACCAAAATGAACAAGTTTTGTGATTTATAAACTGTGATTTGAAATATTTCTATTGCTTGCGCTCGTTTGGAGTTTTTGTTGGCATCGGCAATAGGCAGAAAACAGCAGTTTACAAACTCATGGGACTGAAAGTATCTCACAGCACACAGTGACCGTTAAACACTTTATTGTTTGGGAGGGAACCTTGGAAGGGAAGGAATCCGCCTGCTGGTGTAACCAATGGGAGCATGCTAGGAACAGTTAATCCTAACAAGCTAGTCAGGGTTACTTCCAAAGATTTCAGACCCCTTTCTCCAGAGCAAACAAACAGAGGCAACAGCTCTTGAAAATCAGATAGAAGTTGGTGAAACCAAAGCTACAACAGGGTGAACCAGGCTCAGGTCGGGCAAGACCCCAAGTTGTGCTGGAAGCACGTGGGGTCAACATAATTCTTTACATTGCAAAACAATAAAAAGAAATGATAGCATCCCCCTCTCCTGCGACCCTTCTCCCAACTCCAGGAACGTCCACCGAGACTGATGCATGCAGGCAGTTAGAAGAGGAATCATGTTGCACTGTCTTGGGTCATGGAGGGCAGAAGGCACTGGTTTTCGTCAGTGTCTGTCCAGAAGGATGCTGGGGCTTCCAAGGGCATCTGTGGTCCCTGTCCTCTGCTCTTCGGCGGACGATGTTTATCCAGAATTAACTAACAGCTCCTGGAGAAAAAAGAGACAAAAGAAAAAGCAGAAAGCTAGTTATGCAGCCGTTGACATGGGAATATTTCCATCAGAAACGAAAGAGTAGCATTGGCAGGGTAAAAATCCCACAGTTTCACCTACTGTAAAACGCAAGATACTCAAGGGGAGAGGACTGTGGAAGCAAGAAAGCAGCTCATGCTACCAAAGGTGAGGCTGATTCTATGACCAAGAACATATGGTCAGTTGCAATGATCAGAATTGTAAACCAATGGCCTGCAGTGGGAGAAAGCAGCCACGATTCCAGGTAAGCCTTGGAGCAGTGAGGTCACACAAGTAAGTGCAGCCCCACACTAAGTCCTGCCTCACCAGGACACAGGAGAACTTTGATTAGCTGCCATCAAACACACACCCACACCACGGACTCATCCTGGAACAAGATCAGCATAAGAGCACTAGAAGGGAGAAGAAAGATGGGGACTCAGAGACCGCCCTAACTCCTGACATACCTGACAGCCTTTACTCTATTAAGACCCAAACCTCCCCAACATTCAAAGCAAAATCATGTCTGCTTTGTCCCCACTGAAATCTAACAAGAGGTATCTCCTCAGATCCTGCAGGTATCTGCATATGAGCTGTGAACTTCTGAGGGTTATTGTAAGACAGAAGGCTTCAAATGTTGTTAGGATGGAGATTGCAGTGTCTGCTGTGGTCTCTTCCTATTTTTATCTTGCCAAATGTATAAAGTCAAAGAAATCAAACCAACAATGCCATGAGCAGTGGATGAGAACACACGTGACAGTGGCTAGAACAGCCCTCCTCTGAGGCTCTGAGGTACCAGTGCTGGATCCCACTTCACAGCCTGGGCAATCAGCAACGGCATCGCTGTGCCAGTGAACTGCTGCTACAGGACAGCAGAATCACAGAGGGGACGCCCGTCAACAGGCCACCTTCTTCTCATGCTCTGGATATGTGCAGGTCCATTTTGCAGAGCAGGCAGTACTGATCCATGTTCAGAGGACCTAGCTAAAGCCAGCTAGAGAAAGACAATTGAACACTTACCACTGCATACAGTCTTGCTGCCCGTTTTTATTAGGGCTGTATTTGAGCTCAGTTCTACTCTCCAGATATTTGCCTTTCTAAGGAGAGGAGCTACGATTTCTTCACTGTGAATCACAATGGAAAACATCACAAAATAATGATGCCAGCACACTTGGCACTGTCTGTCAAGATGGGGATGTCATTTGGGCTACCTCTGCTCAGCAGGCTGATATTGGCTGGTATGTGGTCAATGTAGACTGAGCATGCTGGCCTTGCACCTCCAAAACACAGCCCCATCTCTGACAACAATGAACTGGAAAAGCTTCAAAGGATTCAAGAACAAAGCGAAAATTGTTCGCCAAATTATTCAGACAAAGGTTATGCGGAAATCCGACCAAAAAACCATCAATAATAGTCCACTAATTCTAATTTCCCAGGTATTTTTTCTCATCGTTAGTGACTTAAAAGTTATGCACAGAGCAATATATTTTAAAAACTCCAATAGCACTCACTGAAATTGCAATGAGTGAAGCACTAACAACTCACAATCAATTTTTGCAATGAAGTAATTTGCTCTATTCACATTGTAACACTTCAGTGAAGTGTCCAGGAATGCTACATTTTGTGAAAAAACAAAATTGCTTCTGTGGCTACTCTGTGGTTAACCCTTCCGGAAGACAGTAAAACCTCTTTTTTAAGAACAATTTTAAACAATACCGTAGTTACACAATTTCATGTTCAAAATCATAACTATTACATATTTCAACCTCATCTAGTTGCAGGTGTCTCTACCCATGGCAGGGGGGCTGGAACTAGATGATCTTTAAGGTCCCTTCCAACTTAAACCATTACATGATTCTAGGATATTTTTACTTATTTCAAGAGAAAATGAAAACAGCCAGTTCTTAACCCCAATGAATTCTTTCCAGCCAAATCTACCCACACACCAGGTATGCACTGAGCTGGAGGCTCACAAACATTCCTTGTGCAAAAACATCAGCTTCCATCTCACTCTGGATGACTAAACTTCCTCAAAACCTTTTGCCACAGTGAGCCTGGACCCAAAACTGATGGGATGAAGAACACCATATCTCTAAGGCTAAACCCATTCTTTGCCCACATTTTAACTCCACTTAGCATTGCAACCATGCCAACCATTTTGCAATCATGCAAAATGAAGGGGTGCCAACACAGACTTGGCACCCCTTCCTTTTCTACCAAGCCTTCCAACCTCCCTGCAAGATGCTACCAGGTTGCTTACCTTGAGGAGAAGGAGCCAGTAAAACAAAGGAGAAGCTTTACCTCTTCTCCATGTCCTCATCATTGCATATGCACCAGACAAGATGAAGATGCAACAAGCCCAGGCAGTTTGCAATCACTGCTCTTACATGATACTCCCAATTAATGGAGTGGAGGCTCAGATTGAAATGTTTTGGTGCCTCCTCATGAAATAACTGCCCTCCAGTTGGTATGAGCTGGTCTCTGCTGCAGTCTTAGCAGAACAACACCCCAGCAGAGGAGCAGCCTTGGAGGGTGCAGCACACAGTCTCATGAGAGGAAACGGTGCCCATCTTGCACAGGGTTCTTTTTAACACCACTGCCAATGCAATGCAGCTCAACACCAGGTTCCAGCCTTGATGAGCTCCAGCCCAGCACCTCTACATATGAAAACTGTGTCCATGCAAAGGCAAATTCCCCATCAGCACAAACAGGAATGGCAATCTGTTCAGTCCTGACAGCAAGTCCAGCTGGAGGGCATACAGCACTTGTTTTCTTCCTTTCCTCTCACGGCAAACGGGACCTTCAAGCCACTAACTCATGTTCTTCCATCACCGTGGGACCCTGCCTGGGAACCAACTGCAGTGAAAATGGGCCACTCAGCTGACACAGCCTGCCACTTTGCAGCCCCTGTGGGAAAGCCAGTAGCTTTCCAGTTCTGGTTCCAGTTGAGTGAGGAGAAATGGCTGAGCTCTGCCAGATTTGCTCCACAAATCTCACCCCTGCTGAGAAGGGAGTCCAGTCAATGCCTGACACAGTCCTCGTTCTCTAAAAGAGAGCAGAGGCTTTGGTACCGAGCACTAGGGCGAGTAAGTTTCAGCAAGATTTTCTAACGCACCTGTTCCTCTGTCCTGTTTCTTCTTTCTCAGTCTGCATCCCAGTGCAGAAGTTGGGGGCTGCCTGGCGAATCTGCAGCATCCTCTCCACCTCCCCCAGTTGCTGGCCAGCCCTGTGCCTCGGCTCTCGGCCTCGCTGGAGGCTCTCAGCCAGCAGAGGAATCTCCCTCCTTGAAAAGCCAGACCCTGAAGAACTTCCTCCCTCAGTGTTTGCCAGAGACGCTGTTTGCCAAGCCTCAGCTGAGTTAAGACATATTTATTTAACCAGCCCCTAGTCTCACAGGGTAAACCCTGCAAGTTTCCTCCAGCATGTGCCTTGCCTTTGTTCTAACATCCCTTTAAGCAGTCGTACCACGGCGCACACACATATGGGCACTGTGTAGCTATGAAGAAATCAGAAAGCAGATCCCCATGATAAATGACTTTTTGCATTTGGAGTGTCAGTGACAAAGTAGAAATTAATCTCCATAGTTCCTAGTTCCCTGCCATGTGCAGGCAGCTCTCAACACCAGAATACCTGTTGGCACACAGCAGACCTCAGCAACGTGACTGCACAACTTTTTCATCTCAGTGAGTGTGGAAAGAGGCACAAACAAAATACAAAAATCCTGACCTGCCCTCAGATGGGTGTTCAAGGCCTTTACACTGGATGAGGCATTTGTTGCAGGGCTATTAGCACCCCAAAGTGCTGCAAGGGACATTTGAGTCAGTCTGGTTTGATGTATGCTGTAGGTATTTTTTGGTTATGTGCAATTTGTTCTGTTACACTCAGGGTATTGGCTATTTTGTGGAGCAGCTGTGCTGACTAATGGATCACAGCACTTCTGTGCCATATAGTTATTGCACAGAAAAGCCTCTCTGTCTCTCTCATCCTTCAGGAGTCCAACAGTTGCTGTCCTTGGGACTGGAATAAGGAGGGGCAGGAGCATGCCTGGCAGCAACAAAAAACATTAATTCAAAAAGCTATGAAGAGAGTTTTGTTTTCCCTCTTCTCTGCACTGGTGTTAATAGCTTTGCAAAGCAGAGAAGTTCACCCAATGACTTCTTGGCTACTTCCCCAGATGGTGTCTTCAAAGCTGGCTTGACAGCAGAAAAGACGCTTTTCAAAAAACTCACCAGACGCATTGTCAGAGCACCCGGAAAGTGCTTTCACGTGGAAGTCTCCTGCTCTACATACCCCACCGACAGAGTGCAAGGAACAGAAACAGTCCTTCTGGTTTCCTCCTCCCTCTCCTTCGGCTCACAAGAGCCTACACACTGCTTGCTTTGCTCTGCCTTGACACCTCCCCATTGCTCTGCATCACCCGAATACGAAGTTATTTACCAGCACAACTAATCTCCAGCTGTTCTGAGACTCACCTGTTTGTTCATGCATTATAACATTGATTTCCTCCAGACAATTGTTCTGATCATTGTTCTAACTCGCAGAGAGCTCCCATCATTAGCCTTGCTTAACAGGAAATATTTTGCCACTGACTGAGCAGCTCTGCAGTCAGCAGACTGCACAAAAAATCATCCCAGTTGGGGGGCTGCATCTCCCTGCTGAGCTGGTAACCCCAGAAATCACAGTAGGGAACAAGCTCAGTGCTTTTGATTTTGGACATGTGCTAGAAAATAACCAGGGCCAGGAGGAACAAACACGGCACTGCAAAGGGCTACTGCTGAAAGGATGGCTGTTAATTAATCCACATACAAACTGAGGGCAGTTTTTGTTCAATCGATGTTAATTGCATTTAATCTCATTCTTGCCATTAAGAAAAGCCACCGGGCCAGGCTGATGTCGCTAGCGCCTGACATGTAGATTCCACCCACGTTTGGGAGGCAAGGCAGGAGGATAAAAGTAATGGAAAGAAAGGAAATAACCCTTCCTCAACCCCTTCTGCATCACTGCACAATTTCATCGGGTCTGTTCCATTATTTAAACAATTTTTGTTTTCCAATAACATTACAGAGGAGCTCAAAGGATGAAAATCAGACATACAGCATTTCACTACTAGTTATTCTTGCTCTCCTGGGTGCCAGCTTACAGCTTTGCTAACCTGCATAGCCTGGGCTATTGTGCTCCTGTAAAGGACTGAAATACAGAAAATCGCTTATGTGAAGTGGTGTTTGCTTTTTAGTCCCGGGCTGATCCCAACAGACCTGCCAGAGCCCCTCAATATGACCTACAACTGCTGCCTGCCACCTTCCATCAGCTCTGCTGAAATCTTTCTCCTCACCTTGCTACTGAGCACAACCCCAGCACACACCAAAGCATGCTGAAGCCTGTCTTATCGAACGTCTTATAACACAAAGTAGTATCGCCTATTAAACAACCTCTGACAAAATTTGCCCTGTAGGGCAGTACATTTTTGATGCCTGAACTTCCCAGGCAAAGCAACAGTGCATCCACCAGTGATCTGGCTCTGATCTGAGGACTGTATTTGCCCAGCTACCTGCTTGGGAGATGGGAACAATCCTCCTGCCTCTGCAGGAATCAAGCCTGGGGGCAGAGGGGCAGCTCTTGTAGCACAGGAAACCCAAGGTGGCAGATTTCATGACTGCTGGCTTATTGCTTCTGTGAGAGCCTTGCGTTTTTCCAAATCAGTATCAAGAACAATAATAATCAAGCCTGGGCTCTGTTGGAGCCTTTTCCCCGTGGCAGCACACAACGCTTGCCCAAAGCCAGTGCTGCAGTTTATCATGGATTTTCTTTATCCCTCGACAAGTGTTAGTCCCATTGCCTCTCGCTGCATGAAGTGGACATATCACAAGTGCCATGAAGGACTGGCTGAGTTTTAAGTGCTCTGAAATGGCTCCACTAGACTTGGTCAAGATTGCTTTAAAATCATTTCCCATTAGGACTGTGACCCTCTCTCTTTACAGCCAGTATAATGACTGTACCTCAGAGGAAGGTAATTACATCCCACTATCTGTACACATCAGAAAGTGCACGCTCCAAACACTACTGTGCCTTTCCGGACTGAGAGGTAGAAGGCAACGCAGAAGAAAAAGGAGATAACACTGGACACCCCTCCATCCTGCAACTGGAGTCACCCTGAGTGTTGTGCAAGCTCGTGGATTAGCCCCCGGGAGGGATAAAGGAATCCAGAAGGCACAGAGTGTTTCTAAACCAGAACAATGGCAACTTGTACAAATCCAGCTCGGGTTTTGTGAGGATTAAAACGAACTTCACCCAACTGTGAATATTCGCTTCCAAAGCCAAAAGGAATGGAAAACCACTTACTGATGCAACAGTATTTCATTATTTCAAACCCTAAGCCCAACACTTCCAAAAATTAAAGAGAGGAAACAGTAACATTATTGCTGGGGGACATTGGCTGCAGGGGTTTAACTGCTGAACTGCCAAGCCATGCTCTGGGCACAACATAATGAAACAACAGACACAAATATTGGCAACTTCTCCATACTGTCTTTCTTGCTCTTGCTACCAGCCTCTAGAATAATCAGTGGGAAAACAAAAGGAAAAAATAACCCCAGAAGCTAGGAGACTTTGGATTAAGTTGTATAAATGACCTGTTACCTCCTTACACAAGGAAGAAAGAAAGGCAATAAATACCTGCAAAGCCATTTCAGTATCTTGGATTAAATGGATTACAGAAATGGAAAGTACATGATGCAAGATGTTATAAAACAAGATGCCAAGGAAGTGCAGGAATTTGAATCAGGCTGGCAAATGATCCCTGCAGACTATTGAGGAAAATTAATAGAGAGAACGGGTAGAGAAAGGACATGCTAAGAAGACTGACTGATGAACACTGTTGTTAGGACATGTAAATTCAGGATGTCAGACTTCCTCTTAAATCTACTTCAGTCCTGGAACAAAAATAGCAAATCCTACAGTGCTAAAAAGCACTGGAAGTAGAAAAGTCAGATATGCCAAGCCTCATTTCAGGATAGGTTTCCCCTGTGCATCCCTCAAGATTGAAGTTTGTGACTTTAATTATTCCTGGAACATTGTGTATATAGGGATTCAATGCGGGGATTACTAGCAGGATCCTTGTTATAAGTGCCACTTCTCAAACAAATTACACTTCACTGGATGTCAGCAACATACACAAGAAAACAAATTAGATAAAGGCAGCAGGACGGCAAGATACAGGTCTGGTGCAAGGAAATTTCACAAGGTCACCCAGAAAAATAAAGGCGCTTAGAATTTAAACTCCTGGAACATTTCTAATTCCCCAGCGCACTAAAGCTCCGCGTGACCCAGGCACAAAACCTTCAATACACCAGTGACTCCACACAACCTGGGACCAAACCTAGCTGAGATGTGCTTTATTTGTGAAGAAATGCCATCAGGGAGCACGTGGAGGAAGAGAGAGACAGGAGACAGAAGGAGCAACCCCAGCTGTCCTCCCAAATCCTAGGGATCATCCCATCCCATTCACTGACTGCTCACAGCCACACACAGACAGATGAGAGAAGCCAGGGAGAGAGGATGTAATTTTGTTTGGAGGCAAATATAGCAGCTCCTTGGCTGCAGGGCATCTTCACAAGCTGATCCCAGATTTACATACTGCATTTTGCCTTTCCAGATCTCATCCTGAAATGTATTACTAACCTGCACTAGTTCTAATGAGCACATCTTTAACTCCAGAAATTTTCATGAAGATGGAAGCACAGGAAAGTCCAGTCCTCCAGTAGAGTGCAAAAAACAGCTGAAAACATTTCACACCACCTCAGGTATGGCACTGTGGCTCTGAGATGGGACCTCAACATTGGTTTTTAAACTCTTATCCTGGGGATTTCACCAGGTACTTGCCCTTATTACTAAACCCTGCAGTTTTCCCCTGCACTCCAGGGGGGTCAGCACTGCCTGGAGGGCATGAGCCAGCCCTAGGCTCTATTGTCAGTCATGTCCCAACCTCTTCCAGCAGCTGAAATAAATCCCCATCTCAGTTTCCTTTTCTGTACCTAAGAGTAATGCTACTTACCAACCACACAGAGGTATGATAATTATTCACCAAGAGAAGATGCTAAAGAAATGCAAAAATACAGTTCTCAAGGGATCCATTCCTCTGTACAATTTGCATTTAAGCTTCAGAGGAAATCTGGTGCTTTGTCTTGTTCCTTTCTGCTTTGCTTTAGCAGGCTTCTGCTCTGGATAAAGAGAATTCCTCTTTGGGTCAGAGTATCATGTCCACAGTTAAGGAATGGCTCAATTCTGTCTAGCCCAGCTTCATACACCAAGAACAGAGGCAGGCAGAGACTTCTCCAGATATCATTTTTCTATGCCTAATTCTATTTTTGTTCAGTGATACAGTGAAATTCCACACAGAAATATTATGAGCTTGACTGGCTTTATTTGTTTAACACTTCACATTTTCATTAAGCTGTTGCTACTCGGCAGCCAGTAATTTTATTTGTGTGATAGCTGTATTCATCTCACCCACATGGGTGTAGATGTCTCGCTCCTTTTCTTCTGGCTGAAGAGGCAAAAATCAGCAATGATAGAGTCAAGAGAAAACTGGGAATTCTCAGGTCTGTTTGCAGATAGATGTGGGATATAACTTCTCCCTGTTTTTGTGAAATACTTCCCAAAGAATAGGGGCACATGCAGCTAAAATTAAAAAGAGGGAAAAAAATTTTTTAGAAGGCTACCCTCCACTACCCAGGTACAAACCTGAAATTATTATTATTATAATCTGAAATTATTTCAGCAGAATCAGCCCATTTGACTCAGCACTGAACTCTTTTGCACCAGAAGCTTATTGCTGACTGAGCATTTACAGTATTTGAGTATCAGATTGTAAAGAATTAATTATATGTCTAACTCTTGCCAATCTTCAAGTATCTTGAAATATCTGGTCCCAGGAGCGGCAAGATCTGATTAGATCTCAAGGAAGAAAAGTCTGGTTGGCTGGCCCTCACCAAGCCCCAGCTAGACAATCTTCTACCAAGTTCAGGCAACCAGACAGAGAATTAACAGCCCTTTTGAAATGTTAATGACCTGAACCGAGACAGTCAAATGACTGAGCCACACCTCTTGGATAGAGGTTTCAGGAGTCACCCAAGAAACACTAAACACCTCACTGAGCCACTCCCCTTTGACAAGATCAAGGAGAAGGGAAGCACTGGGTAGGGAATCTGCAGTCTGGGTTGGAGAGGGTGCTCCCGCCAGGCATGACACACGGATCGGAATGGAGAGGCTGTGGACAGATTGGGAGGCCACAGAGACGTTCAGTTATGAGATTAGATAGAGATGCCCAACCATAGGCACACCCAGTGCAGTTAAGAAAGCAGCAGGTAAAATGCCCTACAACCTGAACCATGGATCTGAGCAAACGAAAGGAGACAGGTGAACGCTGGGAGATGTATCTTGATTTCTCAGTGTCTCCTCCTGAGTAAATTCCAAATCCTTCTTTCAAGATTAAAAGCCTTTACCACGTGAAAAACAAGCTCAGCATTTCTCTAGCTCCATTCTGTCCCTATCCCTCTTCAGAGGACACCCCGACAGAATACCAGATGCTGGAATAAGCCACAAAAGCCTTCTAAATAATTATCTCCTATCGCCTCCTCTGCAAATTTATAGTCCTGCATCTGTGTCAAGACAGAGACCTGCTTCCATCTGTCTAAAACATATTCTTTACAGAGGACCTAAAGGTGGAATGTTTAACGGGAGCATTTGAAAATATATTCGGAGACTGGGAAAAAAAGTGACAGTTTATAAGTGTGCTGTTCAGTTGTCTTGTGGACACTGCTCAAGTGGAGGGGGAGCTTTGTATTTTTTTATAATATGACAAATGATGCCAGTCCCATCTTGTGATTTTCCTCACTGTGCAGCATGTCTGTTCATGATAGATACCAAGGCAGCTGCTTAGGTGTCCGTTTATCTGCTTGAAAAGTACTGACTGTTTGGAACCAACTCATCCTAAAACAGCAGCCCTAGAGGATGAGAGAGGGAAAAAAGGCAGTGGGGGAAGAGACAAGGGAGTTGTGGACTGGGAACACATTCATGCTTCTCCTGCAAAGGTTCTGGAAAAAAGCAAATGTCATATTTAGTTTTAACTACATCCTCTCTTCCCCCTTCCTAGACCATTTTTTTCTGCTGTCACTCAACACCTCTTTACTCTCTCTTCCCCACAAAGACCTCACCACTAACATACATTTAATTTCATACTTGCAACCTGTGGAAACAAAGCAAGCCCTCAGCTGCCTTCTGCAAATTTGTGCCAGCGCAGAGGAGCCTTCAGGTCCCAACCTGAACAGTCTGCAGTTTAAGACAGGCAACATTTAAAATAAAAACAAAACACATAAAGGAAGGAAAGAGAGAGAGGAAAAAAAAAAAAAAGAGAACAAAAAAAAAAAATCAAAGAGCACTTATACTTTGTGTTTAAAGAGACTTTAAAGAACTTGCCAATTTTCTATAACCAGGATTAGAAGAGAATAAACTCAAATACTTTGTCCTTCTGCAGAGCCCTCTGAGCTGAATTTCACTCTCTGCAAAATGACCAATATAGAAAAAAGCTCATAAATCCCTGTGACGTAAGTAACTTCACATTACTCTTGGGGAAACAGAGGCAGAGACAGATTCATTAATCCAAGTAAATGAATCCATGAAGCAGCCTGAATTTCTGAATCCCCATAATGTCCCACACTAGAAACAGCACCCAGGGCCCAGCAATTTCCATGCCATGCTGCCTGGCACAAGCAAGACAAAGGACTTGAACAGATGAGTATGCTTTTAGAAAGGAATAGTACAGTTATTAAACCACACCTGCCTTAGCCACACAGCAAAACCCATATTTTGTTACTGTAAAATACCTCCCACCATTTCACTCATTGCATCATTAATGGCAAAGACCAAGGTCACATCTGTAAGATGCTGCCTCAGAAACCTGCTGAGTAGCAGAGAGCTGCACAACCTGTCTGAACAGGTGGGCACAAATTCCTGGGGCTCAGCACTGCCAGGGTGAGCCTGCTGGTAATACTCAAGGCTAGCAAGGTTAGGGCTGGTTTGATCTGCCATCATTATTCTGCAGCCTGGGCATATCCTGAGAGGATCTTGCTGCAGGCTGGTACACTGTCTCCGGCTTACCAAGTACAATTTCCACGTGTGCACAGGGGAAACTGGGTCTTACAAAGCTCTTTAGGTAGTTACATGTACCCAAAGAACTTCATAAGACATTTATGTTAAAGAATTATTAAAGCTAGCACTGAATTAAAGACTTGATTTTTAAGATAAGGAACTGTTCCTTAAAAATTACCTTTTTTTTTTTTGTTGTTGGAGTGGTGTTTTTTGTTTTGAAAATAATAAAATTCCACATGTAAGATAGTGTCAGATGACCTTGAATTGTGTAAGGTGGTTGTCATTACTGTGACTTAAAACTGGAACTTGCATTCAGGAAGCTCAATATTTATTGTCTCCCTAAATTTAAGTTGACAGAAAGAGTGTCTGCTGCTGCAGGTAGGAAGCTAATCCCACCATCTCTTTTCCACAGTCAGTCCACAAATACATTCTCACATGTAAATTCTCCTGAGTAAACTGCTGACAGCTACCAAAGCACCAGCCTGGATGATACCAACCAAAAGCCTCCAAGCACGAGGCTCTGAACTATGCAAACCAAGCCTGGTGCCACCAATGCCAGCCTGGGAAGGAAACACAGTATGCCTGCACACAGACAGCCCCCAGCTCAGCCAGGGACAGGCTGGTCACTCGATGTGCAGACAGCTTTTCCATTACTCACTGCAGCGCTCAAACAGCCAACCTGCTCCCCCTTCATCTGCTCTGTGGTGGCCATTTCTCCAGAGCTGCCCATCATTTCCTTATCAAGCAGTAAAAACGTAGGATCACTAGAGACACAGCTCAGCCTTGCTGAGATTTCATTCTCTCAGCGGGTTGTAAATGCCCCTATAATGTTGGCTTTTTTAATCTTGTGTTATTATTACCCGCGGCTGCCATTCAGTCTGCAGAGAATAAAGCGCCCAGGCTTTCAGGACCCACACAATGGCTCTGTGCATTTGCCAGTGGTTGGACAAACAATACCTCTGTGTTTCAGCTTTATTGGAAACCTTTCTGTTGTGGGAGCCTGGCTGCATGTGTCCCTCCGCTCAGGCAGCGCAGAGGTGCGAGCGGGTGCCTCTGAATTCAGCGGTGATTTCAGGAGCACGTGCCTTGGCAGCGGCCGATGGAACCAACGTGAAAGTGCACAGGCAGCTGCATGTGCTGGGAGCCCATGAGAGATAGACACAGCCCTGCAGAGCCAGTTGGGCTCCTCCAGATCAGCCAGGGAGTCCGAAGCGCTAACAGGGCCCCTCTGTGAATAATTACGTTCATCTCCGTGTAAACGGTGTTGCCGGCTCTTAGGGAGGCGTGATGATATATGACATAACTGTGAAAATGTCAAAACACCGCTATCCTGAACCATGTTCTTACAAGAAATCTTGGCTTCCACTTGAAATTAAAGATCCTGCTGCTTGCAAGAAAGGCTTGAAAACTGGAACAACTGAAAAAGCACAAATGAGAATGCAAAGAAAATTTGAAAAATGTAGGGCTCTTCTAATTCACGGAGACTGATTGTTTTGGTCAGCTCATTATTGCTTGCAGGGGACACAGCAGATGTGTGAACTCTTACAGAGCTGCAAATATCCCTTCACTCAAGAAAACAAGCCCTGCTGCAGACTCCTCACATATTGAAAACCCAAGAGGAAAGTCAGAAACTCCCACAAAACCACAAGGTTTACTTGTAATACTGTTTAGGAATACACTAGGGTTATTTCATTTGTCTTCTGGTTTTAAGCAATTGATTCACATTCTGATGCCACTTCTGTCTAGGCAGGCGGGTTAGATTGTTTTATTTATTCCACCCTTTTTTCTTTTTTTCAGTAAAAACACAAAACTAAAATTCTCATGTACTTGTAAAACTTCAGGTACAACTCCACAAAACTAGGGCAATAGAAAACATGCCAAATATTTCAAGGCTTGGCAACAGTGAGCCTGCCTGTCTCTCTGTGGCAGGAGGAATGTCTGTCTGTCTCAGCCAATGTTTCTGAGTAGGAATGTCTCATCCCGATAGCCCATGTACATATAAAACACCTATGCTGTCAGCTCTCCAGGAAGAGACCTTGACATTTTGCAGAATACCACCTCCCAACCCCCATCTCCCCTGAATAGCAGCAGAAGGCAGAAAAAGCTGGTAGATCTGAAAATGTAAGAATCAGGTGCTGCCTTCAGCAAGGATTAAAGTTAAAATGGAAGAGGCAGCGGTGAAATGAGCACAGCCAAGTCACAGGAACTGATGTACCAAGGAACTGACTTCAGGTTTCCCAAACCCATGTCCACAGCTGGCCTGTCCCACTCCCTCTCCTGTGGGCCAAAAGAAGAGGTATTTTGAGGGGGAGGAGATCAAGGCTCTGCTATCTTAAACAGAGTAAATAAAAGGTGAATGGTTTCAGGAAATATCATATCATTGTTGTGATATTATGTGCTTCATGTACCTGGAGAGATAAACTGCAACCCCCATTCTGAACTCTCACCTTCCAGTAACTGGGCAGGTGAGCTCTGCTCTCTGCGGACGCAGTAACAGGATTGCAACGCTCTCTTCCTGAAAAGAGTAATGAGGTGCCCAGAGAGCCTGCCGAGGTGTCAGAGAAACTGATGCTGATGGACCCTTTGCAGGCCAAAGATAGATTAAGAATAACACAATACCAGCATAACAGCACCTTATCAACAGCCCTGCGAGTGCTAAGAAGTGAATCTGAGCGAAGGCTGTGACACCTGTCTGCATCACAGCCCTGCTATTACTGCCTTCCGACTTGCCGCACAATCCAAGTGTCCAAATGGCTTTGAAGCAAGAAGCAGCAAGACAGGAAGGTGAATCTGTGCTCTGATCAGCTGTCTGAAGAGACGGTATGAATACCTTACGTTTCAGTAATGCTCTTCATCCATAACGAATCCGAGACATCCATTCAACCTCCACACTCCAAACCACAGAAGCAATATCTGCCCAGGTAGAGATGGGCAAATAAACACAAGTTAAACGACTGTTCAAGGTCGTCCAAGGACTACGAGAGGCATACATGTCTAGCAAGTAGATTACTCTTCCCTTTTGAAAGGCACACAGACACACACACGCACGCACAGGGGATTGAAACTGCTTAGCCAGGTGTGGAGCCTGCTGTGATCAACACAGCTTCACTGAGCAGCAACTCCTCTCCATGCTGTTTCACTGGCGCTAAAATGAGAAAAAGCAAACCTTTACAGCAGAATTCTTTCAAACAGATGCAAATAGGTGTGGGGATTTTGCATCTGGGCTAAGTTGCTACAATCTACACATCTTATTTGTTTGCTAGTTATTAAATTACCCACAAGCCATCAACAATTCAAGTCTTTCTCTGAGAGGCAGAGATTAACTAGGAATTGCTATGCAGAAATGCTGCTCATCTCTCTCTCTCTAGTGAGATCAGCCTCACGATGAGTTGCGGACATTTGGGAACAAAGGTGAGCTTTTCTGCAAGAAATGAGAGGCACAGAAAGATGGGAAAATTATGCTACAGGGAGAAGAGGATTTATTTGCAAGGCAGGAATCTATCAGGAATGGTTTCACAGACACACTGCAAGCCACAGACTGTGACCAAACACACTCATGTATTGGGAGCACAGGAAGCTGCACTTCTGTCCAAGCACTAATGCAAATGAGATTTTCAGTGAAAGACAATGAGGCCAGTATGTAAATATTAATTTAACAATCTAGTTGACAAAGCCTCAGCTGATCTATAAATAGCTGGTTTATTAGCAGGTGATGCTGAAGGCAGCTATCCTGGCTCCACTTCCCACAATTCCCTGTGCCATCTTGTTTTTATTGACCCCAGAGACACAAGGACTCTTAGCTGTATGCAGCTCACTCCTCCACACTACCTGCAGAGTAGCTACAAACACTTGACAACACAATACATATTTATCAATGCCCTTACACGACAAGGATCCTGCAGCACTACGCACACAATGGCTCCCAACGCTCAATTAAAGAGAGCAAATGGTTTAGAAAAATAGAAGAATCATGCAGCCTTGCTTTTAAACAGGAGGAGCTGGTCACTCAGGTGCCAACTGGCATTTAGGGAATGATTGACACAAAGCCAGAGCTAGGCACTGTCCATCCACATTTACACCGTGCATTAGTAAACTGAGAATCTAGGACAGCCCCACCTTTAGTAAGTCTAGGCCACCGAAGAAGCATTTTACTATCTCAAAACAAGATGTCAAAATCCTGATCTCTTTATGCAGTTTCATTTCATTTCATCAGGAATTATTATTTTATAGTACATAATAAATCTTGCAACTCTTTACCACGTCTTCGAGCTGCACATGCAGGAATCCTTTCTTTTTCACAGGCACAGGACAGCTATTTAACAGCAGACAGCAACACAACCAGAGCCTAGGGCCAGCAGGCAAGAATACTTCATCCTGGTAAAATTGCTGTGGCATTTGGAGCAACACACCAGAACTGCCCTAACTGCAGCATGGCCAGCATCCATGGAAACCACACGAATTATGATGTTTTAGACTATTCACGCAGATTTGTAGATATTCTCCAGAAGCGTTCTAAGGCTTCAGTCTTCCTCTTGCTGCAAAGAGCAGCGACAACATACTTGACGAGTTGGGCTTGTAAATAGGCAGATTGAATGAGAGGAACAGAATAGACTTTGTTATCCCTCCCTCCCACTTGCTTCAAGTTTCTAAAGAAACCTTCCGAACACAAGAAGTTGCTGTGTCTCTCACAGCCCTACGATAAGAAGAAATAAAAAATTAAAAACCACACAATCAACACTTATTTTTCCATAAGGTCCATCACATCTTACAGCTTGTACAGTGCAGGCTGCAGAGTTTATCGTGACAGGGAACCTACTGTGCAGGCTCTGTGACCGGGGAGCCCACGCTGCAGCCGGAGCGTGCATGGAGGAGTGGTGGAGCAAAGAGCCCCAGCACATTCCCTGCCCCGCTGCTGCACCCTCACTCCTCAGCACTGCCCATTCAGTGAGGCGACAAGAGTTTCCAGAACACCGATTTGTTCTGCCACAGCTCAGCAGATCCGTTCCACACGATCATGGTGATCCGCGCCAACGGCGGGATGGCTCCCTATGGAGCAGACTGTGGACAAAGGACTGCTCCTCCATTTGTCCTAACAACGAACCTTTACAATTAGTTTTTTTAAAAGTTTTAAACACAAGGTTTAAACTGACATTTATGTGACTGCAAACATGTGATGGTCTTAGTCTGTTTTTAAGACCACCAGGGACCATGGAAAAGAAACTTTTCTAATGAAGTTCGCTTGCTAAATTGCTTTTTGTGAGTGAACATACTTCTGTTTTTCAGAATTTATAGAAATAAGATAGAGAAGCTTGACTTAGCAGAATAGAAACCTAAAATAAAGCTGCTCTCAGAAATCCTGTGGAATTTAGCAAGAGAAGCAAGACATCACAAATAAAGAAATCAGTAGTTCTCATTAATCAATTAGGGAAAAAAAACAGTATAATAGTAGATTTGCAATGATCTTGACTAGATTCTTTAATAAAACTGTCATAAATCTAACGGCAATAGACACAAGAACCAAGGAAGAACTGAAACATTTTACATAGTTCAATAAATGTAAGATGCTGCAACAAGGTGTCAAAACAGCCTTCCCAGGAGAAATCCACACAGTTGCTGTTTCTTCTGCCTTTGATGTAAAGCTACATGTAAACCTGCAGTGCCAAACAGCTCAAAAGAAGCTTGTTCCCCAAATCTCTGCATTTCCTGTAGCTCTGGCAAAGTTCCTGCTTCCTTTGGCTCTTGTCTCCTTTTCCAACCAGCATATCCATCGCCCAGATCCTTGATTTCACAGCCCAGCCAGATGTATTCCAGGAGCAGTTACCAGCCAGCGCCCAAAGAAAAGTTTAACCGAGTTTGGCTCTGTCTGAAGTAAATTTTGAGCAACTAGAGCACAGATGAAACCCAACTTATCCAGAGTAATTCATTCTTCACACTTGTTTAAGCATGGTCACTCACCGAGGACAGACTGGCAGCCTTCTCCGTGGGCTGTGGATTCCACTGCACTGCCAGGAACTGCGCTGAGACAAGTCCACATCACACGTCAGTGAAGATGGACTGCACCCTTCAGCTCTGGGATGGAAAAATCAAACTGCTAGATAGGTTCTCTTCCTTGCCGGATACACTGATTTTTATCAACGGGAAAAGCCAATTAAAGTTGATAAAGACACATTCTCTGCTGATTTTTCCTTACTGCCCACTGCTCAGTGCTAGTATAATGGATAATGTTCTGCCTGTGGGAGTATTTTCTAAGATCTGTCAGTTCTGACAGCATTTTGGCACCTGGATAACTCAAGATCTATACTGAGGGTCCAGGAATGCACCATTTCTCAGTAGCTGATGGGTACATTTTTCAGCAAGGCTTCCCTAATTAAAGGGCTGGAAAGAGATGGGATCAGATTGATAGGCTTTGCAGTCAGATGTTTTACGCTTAGTTTGATGAATTATAAATCACCTTTTGCAACTTTCAGAACACATGAGAAGAACACTCAAGAGAAACTACAGCAATATGTCCAGAATATCACAGTGTAATTACTTATTTTCAAATTTCACCTCTGTCCCTATGGCAAGGCCATTAAAGATCCTCAAGAAAAGCAATGCTCATTGAAAATAAAAATAAAAATAAAAATAAATATCAAAAAGAAAAGTGAAGCTGTGAAATGAGACACTGCTGCTCTGGAGGTACACCCACATGGAAGTGGTTTGCCCCAGGTGGGACAGAAGATGCATCCCTCCTCCTTCGAGCATCACCCTGGGCTGGGAACACCGCCCAGGAACTGAGTGCTCAGCTCAACCACCACCTCCTCTTCAGAGCAGCAGGAGGCTTTGCCTTGTCCTCAGCTGTCACAGCCTTGTGTCAGGGCTAGAGAAACCACTGTCATATTAAATGCTTTGACTTTACTACCTGTAAAGCTGCATGAAGACGATGTATTCTGTGCTGGTTTCATCGTCTCTGTCAGAGCCCCATCCCTATACACAGTGAAATGCAACTCCAGAGAGGTCACTGGCAAGACCTTTCAGAATAACCAGTTTGTTCTGGTTTTAATGGTATCTTTAAGTACTGAAGTTCTTTTGGGGGGGATGAGGGGAGAACAAAAACAACAAAAAAGCCCAAACCCCAAAACAGGATGTGAGAGCCACCCAGTATTCCAGAGTAAAAGTTAACAAGCGCCTTGCTGTCAGTGTTGTTCAGAACAGCGTAAACTTTAAAGCTACACAGAAGAAAGTCACAGAGTAACCATTTGGAATAGGGAAAATACTGTTGGTAATTTCAACCATGAAACCAAAGAAATACAATGCAAAGCTATCAGGATAAGAAAAGCACTTCCAGCCACTGAGAGGTTAAAACAATTATTTGAACAGCTGGGAAAATTAAAATGGTAAAATAATAGCTACCCTTCAAAATTCTACAGATGCAAAGAGACTCTTCAATGAATAACTGATAAAGGGGAAAACACATTTTAAAAGAGAAACTGTTTCACGCATGAAGGTCATACAAGTAACAGCTCCTCTTAAGAACCTGGATTTCCAGACTTGGCAAGAGATGAAGAGCTGGGGTTAACACAGCAGCCTTTTACCTTGAGGGACCTAGGGTAAAATCCTGAATACTTAAAGTTACACATGAAAGTGACTTTGGGCATATCCTTCCTACCATTTTTTTAGAAACTGTTCCCCACTGTAGCAAAAGCAAGGTCACATAGGAGCATGCCGGAATTGTTGTAGCAGTTTGTTTGCTTTCCCAAGGAATTCTCCCAGCCTCAATGACTTCAGCAAATGGTGCAATCAGAGCAGCCACTGCAGGTAGTTTTACTGCTGCAGTCTAGGGCTCCCCCATACACATAACCGTGCTCTGGTAAGAATGGGGTGATATGTGATTTTTCAGGAAGAAAAGACAGTCTGTAACACATAGCTTTGCTATTCAAGAAAGGTCTAACCGGAAGAATAATGCCAGTCAAGATTGCAATATGTAAGCCATGGTGTACACAATGCTGCTCATCAGGACTGAGCACACAGAGAGACATATCCAGGGGACCCACAACTCCAGCAGAGCCATCTCCAGGGCAGGGAGGAGCTGAAAGAACACAGCCAGGGAAGGTTTATCTGCCACTTGGCTGCAGCTATCCTTGTAGGCAATGGATCCTCTCTCTCCCTACCAGCTATTTTAAAACAAGAAACCAAAATTTTTCAGCAAGTACAGAAAAATTGACAACTGAATATGCAGCACTGTAGAGAAGGAATCAGCTGTACAGTGCCAGCTCTTGTTTCTGTTCCTCACCCACTTCAAATGCACAACCTCTTCCACATAAATACCGTGCAAACTGTTAAAAGGACAGGAACTGAACACACCTCATCAGAGTCCAAAAACATGGATCCTTTGGCAAGAAAAGGCAGAATCAGAACAGAAGGCCAAATTCATCCACCCCAGCAGTCAACCCTTCTATCATTCACACATATCATTTCACCAGTCTACAACTGGAAAGTCTTAACTCTCACTTTCTCCCTTTCTAAAGAATTAAATTAGACAGCATAAACACCAAGATCCTCCTGCAAGAAGGCTTTTTCTCCAATCAAAAGCATTTGTTTTTCCAGGACAATTAGAGCATATCTGAAGGACTAAGACATAGCCTAAGGCTTCCTTCTTCAGAACAGAGCCTACTTCAATCCACTCTGAACAAAGTCAACGTACTTCAGTTGACACTCATCTGATATAGAATCCTGATGCTGTCAGGTATCTCCTCTGCTGCTCGCTAGGCAAGGATACTGAAAGAAAACACGAAGAGGATGAGCCTGCAGCCTCCCCCATACAACTTGCTGCAATCATCTTGAGCTCTTGGTTAGTTACACCAGGTTTGAGCACTTTAAGGAACAGAAGTGCCCAACATGTTGCAAAAAGGAGTAATTGTGTCTATGCCAAACCAAAGTAGCCTGTGCCACAGAAAGTAACACAGCTGACAGAAGGTTTTCAATACAGGTCTTGATCTTCCTAAGGTCCCAAAGGACCCTGTGACACATTTTTACAAGAGTCAGGGCCCTGGTACTCTGCCAAGCTGCATACCTTTTGTCTAAACTGAAATTATGATTACAGCTTTAATTCAATATGCGCTCCTTCACTTCTGATCCTAATCTGCTGGCAGGAGCTGTTGGACCAGTAAGCACCTGCCTTTTTTTTGCCCTTTAGGTGACTACGTCACTGTGCTGCCTGAACAGATGCCAGCAGCTAGAGCTGCACAGCAAAACCATTTAGGAAATTCACCAGCTGGGTAGAAAACCTGCCTTAGCAGAGCTCCTACTCCTACTGGGAAACCTGCAGATTTCTGGTACCTTATCATGGCACTGGTTGTGGCAAGAATATGGAACTGGAATATCCCAGCTCATCCCCTCACTGTACCAGCATAATGACCAGTCACCATGCTGGTCATTTACCTGCCCAAGGTAATCAGTCTTTTACCTGCCCAAGGTAAACAGCATCCTGCAAAGCTGATATATAGCTGGGTAACGTACTCTGGGATCCTTCAGGGTTAAAAAGACGGCGGAAACCTGAGAGAATGAAAAAGAATTTGAAGCAGAAAATAAGGTGCGAGGCTTGCAAAGCACCCACACCTTTCTACCCTCCTTCCATGGGGTCTCTGAATCTTACCCATCTCTCCTGCAGTCAAACTCCCCTGTGCCAAGCAGCTTTCATGTACAGTGAGGAGTGCAGGGGGAGCAGGGCAATGCAGAGTCTTACACTATGTCCTTATGAGCTTCCAGCACTCAGAACCCGAAGATTTCTTTTGCTCCTCTGATCAGCCATGTTCAGATGCATATTTAAAAATAAGACAGACACTGAACTCTGTCTTGCCCCTTGAGGGAACTGCAGCCTCCTCTTTCCAAACCGCCAGTTCAGTGCTGCAGGGAATAGGCAGCCTGGTGTCAGCTCCGATATAGGCTTTGAAATGAAAGGAATGCAAGCGAAGGGGACAGAAGAGAGGAGAGGAGGGAGGGAGAAGGTGCAGAGGCACTGCAAGGAAGCAGGTGAAAAAATGAAGACAGAGGGGAAAGGAAAAATCTGATCCCAGAGTAGAAAGAGGTGAGTAAAAGAGATGGAAGGAGGAGGAAGAGGAGGTAGCAAAGGAACAGCATATCTCTAGCTTGCTTGTTCAGACTACATGAAAAATCCTACACATGGCCAGAACTGCTTGTGCTAAGGGGTGAGGAGGAGATCAGTGAGCCTCACACAGTTTAAAACATATGTAGAGCACCCATAGCTTGAGTTTTAATCACAGAACAGCTCTAGAATAATTTACCTTTGCTTCCAGCTCAAACATTTGCTATGCACTGTCCTGATCTAATGGGGACCAACCCCAGTGCTAGTGTGGCACTGCAACAATCTGGAATTCAGCACACCACAAAAAAATTAACAGACCAAAAACACAGTGGAGAAAATAACTTGGCAGTGCTATACAGTACTTGATTCTGGTGCCAGGGAGACAAAATAGGGATTCCTCAACCTTCACGTTTCCACATCCTGCCCAACAGGGTTGGCAACTGCTAGTGCTTTTAAGCTTAAGAGAAAGATTCCAGATAATAACCTCAGGGAAATAGGTTTAAAAACCATAAAAAGGATATTGTTGGTCTATTAAAAAAAAAAAATATATATATATATAATCAAGTGCATACCTAGACATGAACTTGTTAATAAAAAATGCCAACTCGTGAATCAGGAGGGCAAGTTCTTACAGCTCTATAACATGCATTTCCAGAAGCTCATCAGAACCTCAGTGGTACTTGAGAAATTCATGCCAAGATCAAGAAACGCTTCCAACTGTTGATTCTGAAGCAATTATCTGGAAGAACACAAGCTTGCCTGAGGTGAAACACACAGTAGGGTGTGAATTTACCATCCTGCTGTCAGGATGGACCAGGTACCACGGTAAACACAAATCAAAATTGATGAAGCCAAGGGAAGTACCAACAGAGAGAGCAAAGCAAGAACCAAGGATCACAAGGAGGAGCAGGCAGGACCCAAATGAACACTTAGAGCCTAGAGGCTTGTGGAACAGTTCAGAGCTACTGAAGAAATTCTCTGGCATACCTGGCTGGTGGGTCCAAACATCAGTTGGATCCAAATCTGCTGGGCAGATTAACAGTTACAGATTAACATATAATCCTTATAACCTTTTATCCACATAACAGTGTACCAGACATCTGTGCTTTAGAAGACTCATCTCAAGGGAAGATGCCTACTTCAGCCTTCAAGCACCACAACATTCCTGCTTTATGTTGTCCCTTAAGAAAAGCTTTTCATAGCAGCAATGAAAGCTTTTTGCACTGAACAGCTGGAACCAAAGTCAAAGCACAACCTGGCAGTTTTCTTGGCTGGACAGAGATGCCATTGAAGCTGAGCTTCACAGGAAAAAAGTCTGTATTGACAAAGGTTTGAGACAGCGGTTCAAGAGTTGAAGGGAGGCAGAATTGCAATTTGCTGGATTTACAAGACGAATATTTTGAACCTTATCCTTCTGCTACAGCTGGCATCCAGAAATTATCTCCCTTACTTCTCTCCTTTATGTATTTTTTCCTCTATAACACTTATCAAAGCCACCACCTTTCTCAGCAGGAACAGCCAGGACTTGCCAGGTCTCCCCAGATGCTCAGATTAGCTGGCTCTCTTCTCCATGTGGGAACTCTCAGATCCCACAAGTTAGTGAGGCAAGGATTTGGACCTGGGATTCAAGTTTTCATGAGGGAATTTCTGTTATTATAGCATATTCAGTTCCAGACACAGCCACTGTGAGCCACGTGACAGGATATGAATCCTCTTCTGTATATTCCTTCTGTGTGATCTCCCTCTTCGTTGCTTCACACCCCCCTTTTCTCTACAGTACTGCAGCACTTCATTGATTCAACACAATCAACAAGAGAGCATGAAGGCAGAGGCAGCTCTCAGATTGGAACAGCTGGTTTTCTTGATGGCATCATGTCCCAAAGAGAGGTAAGGAATCACAAGAAAAGAGACTGCTTATTCTCAACAGCAAACAACTCCAGACCGGAGAAGAAAGCACAACCCTGCTGACTGTGAAAAAAAGGCAGCAGTGGGATTTTGAATATATTTCACACTCCTTGATGGATCATGCTTGAAGATTTTGTGGGGAAGCAGAGCTCAGAGGAAACCACGCTTCAAAGCCTATCAGTGTACTCGAGGGGCCTAT
Source organism: Acanthiza pusilla (assembly GCA_036630365.1). Lineage (NCBI taxonomy): Eukaryota > Metazoa > Chordata > Aves > Passeriformes > Acanthizidae > Acanthiza > Acanthiza pusilla. The sequence continues at coordinate 11,106,863 of JAXCHO010000001.1, forward strand.
GAAAACTTTATAAATACGAACCCCTGCTATCCTGTCCAAAGCCCACCTGCAGACCTGCTCACACAGGCAGGTCCTCAGTGGCCATGCTCCACAACTACTGCACCTCACTTTCATCAAGCTTTGGAATAAGCTCCTGCCAACCATGCCAAAGTTGGCTTAATAATAGATGGACAAGGATGACCAGTGGGGACTGAAAAAAAATAGTCCAAAGTCATTGACCCTGTGACCAATCTCCGAACAAGGTGTGACAGCATAGCCACATCACAGCCAAGAACCACACTGAGCCCCCAGCTGTGAGCTGGCAGACCTGAGACTCTTTCATTGACACACAGTTGTCTGTCACACGAGTCCCTGGACATAGGACCACAACACTGCAAATTTCCTCTTCCCTCATCTTAATTGCTGTCCTGCCTCAACACACAGCAGCAAAAACAAGGGACTGACGAGCTGACAACTGCCTGCTCATCAGCAGCAGAAGGTGCTGAGGCCAGCAAGGATCTGCAGTTGCTCTGATCCCCAGAGCTCAAATTTTCCAAGCATGAAAGAAACATTTGCCTGAGCAACACAAAAAGAGGTGCAGGAAGCAAGACTACAGGCTACCTTAAATCCATGAGCTCTTTTCTTTTTCCAGGCTGCACACACACCTAATACTCTATCTTTTATCTCATCCTAAAATAAGAGAACAGGCCTTAGAGGATCAAGCTATAAACTTCTGAAAGCTTCCTGCAGCCCTCTCTTGCAACAAGGGGTTTGTTTCCATTTCTCAAAAGCAAAGAAGGAAATCAATACTTGGACAGAGAAGGCATACTCCAAAGGACAATCTTCTTAGTTGCTGCAGTGCCACCCTTGTTGAGTCTCTCCAATGAAGGTGATCACAGTGGTAAGCAGAAGTCAGCCCCTCAGACACTCAGGCAAGCCAGAGTCTTCAAGTGGAAATAGGTTGTTCATGAGCAGCAGAAATGAAGTCATTTGGATTCCTCCAGATTCATGTCTCCAAGTTAAGTTTCGCTGTGACCAAGCTCACGTCTAATAAACAGTGAGTCAATATCCTTTCCCTCTGCACGAGCACCACTGGGGTCCCTTCCCTCCACCTAATTGCCTGTTTTCACAAGGTATACAGGAACTTATTACTTCAGAGCCTTTGTGCCTTGCGAGGAACATCACCGCTACTCGCCAGCAGGTTTAGAGCAAGCAGAGAGTAGGACATAAACCAGGCTCATGGAGGCACAACGCGGCTGTGTCCCATTTCCTCAACCAGGGTAGAGCCCCAGACTTGGCTCAGGGGGAGCCCCACATTCAGGGGGAGTGCTGGCACACTGAGCCCAGAACAGTGTCCCTCCTGTCACCTGAGCAGGCTCTGCCCTGCTCTCCAGGGGCTGCTCTGTATATGGCAAAGCTCCCGACCTACCAACATCTGTTCAGTTTTTATACAAAGCAAGTCAGGGCTCTGCAAGGCAGTACAACATCTTTGTTGACATTTCAGTCCCTCAGAGAGAAGCTCTCCTTTGGCTTTGTGTCAGCCACCTTTGGCTGTGTCAGAAAACAGTGCATAGCCTGCTCTCTCAAGCAAAGCCATTTGCCTGTGCAAAGGTTCCCAGCAAGCAGACAGGAGGCGGCAGCTGGAGAAAGGAGACCTGGGATCACTGCACACAATCTCACCTTTTATTATTTAGCCACATTTACTGAGCACAGCCTGGCTCTAATCCATCAGTGCAAGAATCCTGCTAATACACCCACCTGATTGGAGAGACCTTCCTGTGTTTTATGGGGTTCTATCACAGCAAATGTCAAGGCTCAGCAAAACAAGAAGGCACTAGGATGTGTCTCACACAGCCTGGGCTCTTTCCCAACCAGCACTCATTTGATAGTGGGTTAAAAAAGAAACTCGAGAGCATTCTGCTGTCTCAAGTTCACATCATAGCTCTGTGTGCACACAAGTCACCCATCAGCAGCTGCAAGAAAAACGTTTGACTTTCACATTTAATGGCTTCCAAAATGCTTCTTGTTTTTGAACGAAGGGGCAGCCCATGTGCCTCAAGACATTTGGTAAAGACTGGAAAGAGGGGAATGCGTTGGAACATTACACTTCAGCAATGAACCTGTTTCTGCTCCAGAGGTCAATCTGGAGTCTATACAAGCTTTACAGCTTTAAGGTTGGCTTTTGCAGAACAATACAGTGATCACTGGTGCCATACAAGCTCTCCACAAAAACTTCTGTAATGCACTCCAACTCTATCACAGTCAGCTCAAGGTACACACAGCTAGGAACACTCCTACCTGGATCACAGCATCCAATACATTTTTCAGTGGCAAATCTTTACAAGACTTGAGAAGATTTCCTGAGCCTCAGAATACTCCTGAACACACTTAGGCTTGGTACTAAGAGATGAAATACAACCTTGATGTGCCACAGGAAGTTAAACAGTACTGACAACATCCTAGGGCCCTGAAATACTACAGAGCTTGTTAAATGATGGTAATCCTAAGTAGGCCACATTCAGCACTACTGAAGACAAAAGTTTTCAATGGTTCCTGCTGATATGGCCTGAGGGAAACGCTTGTGTTCAAAGTCACCAACTGGTGTACACCTGAATCCATGAAGAGACAATGTCAGAGAGCCCAGACGATCATTAGAAGTATCCATATAACTTCCCAGCACACTATGTTTAGCTGCAGGCACTGCCTCAGAAGAGAGATACATTTCCTCCCTTCTTCCACCCATGAAAATTAATCAGAAGTTCTCAAACATGGAATTAAGATGCTACAAACAAACAGTAATTCAATATCCTTTTCAAATCCTTTGGAGAGATCAAGTCCTCATATCATATCTATAACCAGAAACTCTGCTATTCTGTCAAAGAACTTCTTTCATAAAGCTATCAAGTAGATAACTGAAACACAGTGTACTACTTGCCCTGCTGCCTGACAAAGAAGATAAAAACCTCAATTCTTTGATATTTAGAAACTTCTGGATTTTTTTTAATCTTAAACCAATATACTCCTCTAAATTACAAGGTTTACAGTCCTATCAGCAAAAAGACTCTCATGTAAGAGCATTTTTTAAACAGCAGATGAGCAGGGACCCATCACATACTTGGGAACTGCTTGTCTGAGCCCTTACAGGCAGACACAAACCAGTTCAGTCCTGCATCACTCTCCTATTTCCACAATAGTCAGGAGAGTGCTACTATCGAAAAAACTTCAAGAACAGAAGGTAGGTGCTGCTAATGTAACATCTAAAGAAGAAAGATGTATCCCAGACAGAAACTGAACTGCTTAAGTAGCTGTGTCAGGGCAGTGCACGGTACTAAAAAGAAAATAAACTCAGAACAACTGCAAGTCATGACTAGGAAACACCCTTCAGAAAATAAGACAAATGTAAAAATTTCACAGCAGTTTAGTCTGAATACAAGAAGAAAAAAAATGTTGCAGCTGCTGTCATCTCCCTAAATTTTAAGCTTGCTTTTTGTCCAATTATCTGATTTCCTGAGGCTGTGTATTGTGAACAAAACTTCAAACAAACAGAAAGAACATTTGAAGATCCAAGAGTCTGTAGAAATAACTGTAATGGGAAGGTACCATCTCAAACCTGGCAGAAGGACACTGCCACCTGCCAAAGGCTTGTGTGACCTGGAGATGTGGGTGCTTCCTTCAGTTTTTAAGCCAGTGTCCACATGTTACAAGTCATCAGAACATTTGAAATCAACCTCATCAGCAAACTCGAAGAGGAATCCAGGGAATAAGCAAATGAATAAAAACACCCCCCATTTTCATAAGAAACACTTGGACCAGGTCAGGATTGAAATACACACTCCATAGAGAGGAAACTGGAATATTCACTGTTCATGGTTCAACCAGTTCAGGAGTTTAAAAATTTTTTTTAATCATGTTCTTCTTTCACCAATGTTAAATTCATCCTGAAAAGGGAAGCAGGTACCTGCTGGGACACAGAAATGCTGCAAATGTGGTGGTGATTGCTCAGGGCTCCCAGTCCCCCAATAAAAGAACAGTGTAATAGTGCTTTACTGACTGCCCAAACCAAGGAACCCTGAGCTTTCTGTTCCACAGCTCCGAGAAGCAAACCCAACAGATGAGCTCCTCAGAAATATAAGCCAAGTCCTTGTGGGCAGCAAACACAGACCGATAAACCAAAGGTGAGAGAATGCAGAGGCAGATGGGCAGAGGTAATCAGAAATGACAGAAAGATGAGCAGGCAGAGGGCAAGCAGAGTGCTTGAAGGACAGAGGCAGAAGAGCTGAAATTTTATAGCACACAGGTATTTTAAAAGTTAAATCAACAGCTTTCCAATACCGTTATTTAAAAAATCATTTTCCCTAATATATGCAGGAAGCCAGCTGCTTGCAAAATGACCTTTAAACCCTACCTACCATGCCTTATTAGACTAATTCAGAGCGGGAGGTTGGGTGATCCTGAAATCCATTTATACAGGACAAACAGGCATTCAGCAGGGACAAAAAGCGAACACATTGTCAAAATAATTTTGTCTGCATTTCTGCATGCACACTCAGGCTCAACACAGTAGAGCAGCACTTCTCCAGCTTCAGAAACAAGAATATTCACCAGACATTGCAGCACCATCCTAACTCAAGGCTTCACTTCCCGCTTCCCTCTCATTACAAAAGTAACAAACTTTAATTAGAACAAGTGTTTCTGGACAGCTTCTGTGACTGCAGAGCTCTTTAAGAGCCTTTCACCAACTCTTAAAGGTCCCCAACAAAGGTCTCTAACCAAAAAAGATGTGACAACCAAAAGAACATTTCTTGCCAAGAGATGGAAGTAGCAGCAGAGCTAACTCTAGTACTGTATTCAGATCACTGTAACACATGTCTTCAACATGAATTTGAAGCACTGGTGTCCAGAAAGGTTTTTTCAATTGCCTTGCAAAGGTCTAGCTAGGACTGAAAGCTTTAAATTGTTTTGGAAGCATCACAAGTGTGCCAGGAAATATCTCCAGACAAGAAGGCCTGTTGGGCAGACAGACAGTGTCACAGAGGGGTGAAAATCATAAACAATTACTGCAGGCATGATGCAGAAAGAAACCTTCCCTCGAAGTTTGGATTTTGTAACAGATGAATGTTCCACAGCCTTGGACAAGGAGGCTCTGTGGAGAGAACAAACACTAGCAAGCAGCACCAGGGCAACTTCTGCAAACCTTCTCCTCCAGAATGTCACAGTTCTGATGAGGAAAGGATTGGCTTCCCATTAATAGGAGGGCTCTTCCATCATTCACTAATTTCCAAAGAAGGGCTTCTTAGAGCTTGCTTGGGAGCAACTCTTCCACTGGATTGGGATCACTGCTATCACAATAACCCCTGCACATGTTGTCTATACAGACACATTCAGCTGAGTGGTGAAGGATTAAATCCCACTAGTCCTCAAGGTACTCAGCCCCAAAACCTGCGATGAAAATAGCTGATGGATGACTGCAAACTGCACACAGCAGGAAACCATCCTGTGCAGACTATGACCAACAAAGAGCATAACAAATCTTTGGTTTCCCCAGTTTGTCATGAAGGCTTTGGCACCGCTGATAAAATTTCCCAAGTTATAGCCAAGTTGTCAGGGAATGGATCTAACATTAGCACGGAAGTTATGGAAGTCAGGGCTACTTTGGAACTTCCTGGGAGTCTGAAAGCACTTGACCACTGACCTTGTGCTTCTAACCAGCAGTTGCTATCGACAGCAATTTTTGTGGATCTGTTTCAATCTAACTTCAGCAGCAAAACACATAGTTTAAAAATTGGAAATAAACTTCTTTCTGTCCAAGACTGCTTGGTCATCAGTCTCCTGGAATTAATCTGAGTAAGAATTTCCACTTCCCACTTGCCAACAGTGCTACAAATCTTTTGTGAAAGAATCTGGCATTAAAACAGCCAGATGTATCACAACACTCTCTCACCCCCCCAAGCAACTATTTTCCATACTAGATAAGCCTGACTGAATACAGGCTACAGCTCTCAGGAAAATGCTGGCTAACACATTATATAGAGAGCACAGAACTGAAGAAATGTTTGATCCATGTGGTCCCACTAATTTAAGCCTAAAGAGAAATAATTTTTGAAAAGAAAGAAAGAGGATACAAAGGGTGAAATTCTGATACTCCAATTCTAATGAGACTTTTGAGATACACCCACTCAAAGACCACATCAGAGCACCAGGTCAGCTATGATGCCTCATTTCTGGCCAGCTACCTCTTACAGTATCTTTACTGTAAAAAATTTTAGACTGTTTTTAAACACTTTCAGGCAAACTAGGTTTTAAAACAAGAACCGTAGCAAAACCACATTTTAGAAGTAACAAAATGACAAATAATTCAACTTCAGAAATTGTAATGGCATACTGACTTCTTTCCCTCTTTTACAGAAGTTGCTTTCAAAATCGTCTGTAAAACATACATATGTAGATTAACTTTACGAGTAAGTATATATCTGAAATCAGAACCATCAAGTGAGAAATTAGACTCGAAAGCAATTATGCCTCACTGTAACAATGTCAAAACCCCCAAACAATCAAAAACCAGGAAACAAAAGATAAATGCACAAGGACTGGGCATTGAACTGTTAGACAAGAGATTGTTTATGAGAAGAAAAATGCAGTCAGCAATCTTCCTTCCAGATTAGACAATGGATGCAAGAATTTGAGAGGTAAAGATGATGCAGAATATGGACTAAGTATCTCTGAAAGAGGAGCCCGGAAGCACAGCCAAGCGAGTTTTAAATTTATTTCTGCTCATTTTCTTCAAAAATTATAAACTTCAGGAGGTTTGGGCTTTACAGGGACTGCAAAGAGTAGAGAGAGTGGGGAATTTGTTTGTGTGGGTTAATAAGTGCTCACAGCACACCAGGCTGTGGGGAACATCAGAGCTTCATGAAGTGCTGAGACACAGAGAAATAAAGAACTTATGCCTCCAGTTTCATAAATACCAGGTACAGGCAGCAGACATTTCCATTTTAAGTAGGCCAGCATTTACTCTGGAACATGCCTCATATATTAAGATGGCGGTTTATGCCCTTTCAGGCAGCTCTATATTTTTACTTTATCCACCAGTGAACTCTTGAGGATATTAAGTGTTATGTATAGACCCAAGATGCACCAGAACCTACAACTGCTGCCTTGAAAATCAAAACAATAACCGTTTCCATCCTTCATAATTAGAGGCAAAATATGGATCCCCTTCACCTTTGCAAATACCAGGTCAGGGTATGCCTGGGTACAGTTAATCCACTGCTCCTCTGTGTTTACAACTAAACAAACAGCAGCTGCCTGCAGCTTGCAGCTCCCCCCGACTCCCTTGTGAGGGCCATTTATTGAGTCATAAACTCCTCTGATAGTGTTATCACCACAGCATTTGCACAAATGAAGGCTGAAAGAGAGAAAGATTTAAAAAAAAAAAAAAAAAAAAAAAAAAAAGGGAGATTTTCCTTTATAAAGAAAGCAAGACAAACCCAAAATATGTTTGCTTTGAGCAAGGACTGACTGACAAAAGGTAGGCAGGACAGACAGAGACCTGGCTGAGAATGGCTGGGCACAGCATCCTCCAGACAGGAAACACACAGATTTATCTGAAACTACAAACCTGAATTCCAGAAAGCTCTAACACCCCTAAAGCCTTCCAAGTTAGATGTATTGTATTTCAAGTAGCACACCATGTGATAGATCTCCTCAATGAGACTTCAACAGCTAAGATCTACTGCTGCAGAATCCCAGGGGGAGGAGAAATCCTGGCATTTTTCAAGCACAGATACAGACCTTGCTATACCTGGTCCAAACCTTCTTTCTCCAGCCACACACACTGACTGCTCCTCTCTGGCCCAATAAGTACACAAGCTATCTATAAAGTATTCTGCAATCCATTAGAATGGAAACAACACTTTAGCAAGAGCTTGACGATCCAGAATGATCAGATACCTGCAGTGCAGCCCATGGCATCCAACTCATCCCAAAGCTGTTTCTCCTAAGCAGAGATCCAGGTTGCAGAAATGAAAGCTCCCAGCAGGCCACGCTTCAGCAGAATCGAGTGATTGAGCAAAACTGCTCCATCAGGATGGGACACTGCAGAAATACCTGCAGCATCCTCTCAGCAATGTAAGTCCCTGCCCACAAATTAGAGACAAACTTCCAGTAGAGCTGTAATGCTTTGCTTTGTGTGCCAAAAGGGAACTGGGCTTTCACAGAGATCACTTGGAAATGTAAATGCAATAAATTGACCACATTCCTTTTTATTACAGTCAAGGGCAAAGCAGAATACAGAGGACTCAAGGTTATGTTAAAAGTCTCCCTTCACTGGAATTCAGTCAATCAGTATTTAGCAAGGGCTTGTTTGCACACAGCAGAGTGACTCACAGTAAATGTGTGTGAATTTTTCCTGCGCTTTCATTACAAACCCAGAATGTTCATATACAGAGAAACTCACTCACCAGTTTATTGCATTGTAATTTCCTTATGTAGACAAGCCCTAAAGCCTTGACAGAAGTAGGTTTACCTTTGTCTATTATGAATAGCAGATTTGTGAGAAGCTGGACACAGAATAGGGAGAAAGAGTGCAGGATTATGAATGGCTCCTAGCTCAATGTATACAGCCCCTATTGACAAGGGAATACACATGTCTGAGTACGCAGCTCCTGATAGCTTGGTTTGGCCAGGAGCTGGAGCAAAAAAATTTCACCTTGGTCCTTCTGTGAAAGACAGGCACCTAGAGACAGTAAGGAAACCCCTGAAAAGAAGGGATACATGCTCTTCACTAACAGACTTTTTCTGCACACAGTTGCAGGAAGCAGGTTCTGTTTGAAATCTCAAATCACATTAATATATGGTCACCAGAGGCCTCATTTTCCAAGTGGCAGCTGGTTGGAGATTCCCTGGTATAACCACCAATTACATAACAAAGTAACCAACTAAAACTCGCCGTCAATTCAGATTTGCCTATTGGTGTGAACAGAACGCAAGGGCAGCAGAACAGGACACAAACACTCTGAAAAGCTTGCATGTGAGTGTATATTTGCACAGGGGAGGGAAGCAATTCACTAATAGGACTCAGACGTTTTAAAACAAAATCATTTGTTTTTCCCTTCCATCTGGACCCAAACTGAGAAATTACGCAGATTTCCACTGCCCACTCTCCTTTTCCTTCCACACCCCCTTCTCACTGGCACGAGATAAAACCTTGGGGAAACAGCAGCAGCAATTTTCAATTCTCATTATCTAACGGCAGCAGTAGCTCTTGGTGAAACTTGCGGTCAATAAACTACAGGCAATTTTGAAAGACACAATGGGAACTGCCCCTCCTACAGCTGTCCCATTATCCCAGCTTTTATTAGATTTAAAGCCAGCGATTTTTATGCTGTAGCTCAAGTTCTGCAGAGCCATGGAAACAGACCACCAGAAAAGATAAAACACTCCTAAATTAAACAGGATCTATCAGAGCAACACCCTCTAAAGTCAGAGAACTTCCACATAAGCAAAGCATGGGATGCAGCAAGGCACCCAGAGCCCAAAGTGGCTGACACTGCTGCAGTGAGTCAACAGTGACATGACCAGAACTCAACATTCAGGATGGTACAAATGGAAAAGCTCATGAGCAGGTTAGGCAGGGCATGGAAAAGCTCATGAGCAGGTTAGGCAGGGCAAATTGAAAGCATACTGGCTACAAATGCAGACAGCCAGAGCAGGATCCTGCTCCCATAACTATGAGCATCTCAAGCATCAACTTTGTAGTCCATGTTCTGGATGTGCCTCCCAAGAGGCAGAGGGAAACACTCATCTCTGGCTGGCAATTCAGCTGGCCTGTTTCAGATGACATTTTAGAATCAGGTGCACCATGCTCTACACATGCCTATTTCTCTGTTGACTACAAGAGATGGCCCAATGGGCAGAAAATACACAAAACAGGTAACAATAGCCATATCCCTACCATGCACCATAAAGTAATCTGTCCCAAGAAGAGGGGCTGTACAGGTAACCCATAGAAAACAAATTTTAAAACTCATTGAATGATTACCTGATATATTTATTCATGGGGCAGAAATAACTCACGGTGTATCTCAGCTCCTGGCTCAGAGATGTGCACAGCAATAGGCAAAGGGAAATGGGTGTCCAAAGGAATGGTCTCAAACAAACACAGTAAGGGGGAAGATGCAAAGAATTATTCTCACCCACTGTAAGCTGTAATTTTCAGTCTAGAAATCTAGAGCTTGCTTTCTCTGAGTCTAATGTATACCATGCCCTGGAGACATTTTTACCAGCCATCAAAAGAAACTTGCAGAGAACCAGATGCTTCATTAAAGAATATTCACCAAGCCTTATAAAATCTTTAGTAAAAAGCAGAAGAACAAATCACCAGCATGCAAGTGAGCCAAAGTCACATATCCAGCTTTGATTACATTTCCTCCTGCACTGGAAAACAAATTGTGTTTAAAAAAAAAAAGGAAAAAAATACCCAAGAAATCAAGAGATTCTGGCCTTTCTTTCCCACATTCCTCCAACCTGAATTTCCTGAATGAGGAATGCGTGAGACAAAGCCATTTGGTATAAGATGCTAATTTAAACTTAAAGAAAAATAACAGCTTATAAAGGGGAAGGGAGGAGGGAATTTTAATCCTACATGATAAAACAACAGCTTGTGATTGTTACATGTATCTCAGGAGTCAGAAGAGTCAGTAGGAGCAGTGAGACAAATTGTGAGAACTTCAGACATCCTGGGACAAAAGGAAACTACAGAAGGCATATTGCCTTACAAAAGTTTTATTTGAATTTGTACTTGCAGAACCTCCTAGTGCCTGTTTCTAGCTGCAAGGTGTTAGTTACCTATTCCTTGGCCTCTCAAGACCCTTCTTAAAACAGCAAGATTTTCTGCAACATTGTCATAATCCACAACAAATTAATGTCCTGTGCACTTCTCCTTCCAGATAGTTTCTAATAACAGCAGGGAAAAAAAATTTCTGAAGTTCACTAAAGACTCTGGGAATGAAGACAACCAGACAACCCCCAGTTTTTGGTTTTGTAAAGAAAACCCACCAAAATCTCCACCAAATACCAAAAAGATCCAAGTTATTAGGATCTTTCACTGCCCTCTGCTGTTACCAGTCATTTAGCTTCCAATTTACTCTTTAATAATGTTGGGCTGGGGCTCAGGGCTGGCAGCATCCCAGCCCCTTTCTCAGGCGGGTTGGAGCCACAGCTTGCAAATATGCTGAAGTTTAATGCAATCTGTCTTCTTTGGTAATCACATTCCGCCCGCACTGCATGCAATAAAGATGTATTGGTAAATGCATTTGCTAAAGATATACTCCACTGAAAAGGCTACAAGCCTGATTTAGAGGAGGCAAGGAGGATAACAGAGGCTGGCAATAGATGCACCAATGCTCTGCACACAGCAACTGGGGGCACGGATTGTGCAGTGGCAGCACAGGCACCACTTTACTTTAAAGCTGAGGAAGAAAAAGAAACCACATGTTTTGGGAGCTGGGGACTTCAGAGATATCAGAGAAAAGCCCTTTCCCTGGCAGCTTTAACCTTGCTGATTTGCAGACATACAAAGACCTTCTTTGTAAACAGGAAGGAAAAAAATTCCACTAGGACTAGCAACAACATTTGGTCTAATATATCCTGACAATTTTCCCATCTCCTTCTGTCGGGCTTCTTCTGGGAGCCGGCTGGCAGCTTGTTTCACGTTATACTTAAATCAGGCATACAGCTTCCCCTCACAATGCAAATGCAGAGAAAGACTGCTTCCATGAAATACCCACCTCTCTCCCACCCTTTGCTTTAGTAATCCCATGAGAGAAGTCTCAATTTTCTATTACCATCCTTTTCCCCAAATCCAGTTTACTGTATTCTCAGCACCTTTTGGAGAATTTTCTGCTGTCCAAAAAAACACAAAACACAAAAGCCTGCCCTTGAGGGACACCTGACCCACTGAATTCTCACATGGCCCAGGACCATACCCTAGTTGTAATGTCCAAATACTTCATTTTCTTTTCCTCTTCACTTGTTTCAATAGCCAGAAATTCTTCCAAGGTACTGAGCAGCTACTGTCCTAAGGCATCAACAGAACCTACTGGGACTCTGCATCTCAGAAGGAAGAGCCATAAGGCTTCCTGGCCTCCCACACAAGATGAACAGTTTTTAGGAATGCGCAATTTTCTTAACAGACAGCAGTTCTGCCCAGTACAGAACCCTTCCCCTAGCAGCAATGAAAAGAAGACCTCCAACTGCAAAGTCCCATAACAGGAGCATGTTTAGAGCCTTTTGAAAACATTGCAAACATTGCCAAAATGGATTTACCTACTGTTTGCAGTATACAGCATCCAAGAAGGCAAAACTAGGGAAAATCATTGACTGACTTTGAAGCCTGGGGGCATTGGCGCTACTGTTTTGGTGGCAGCTCGGTACAACAGGACCCACTGATGGGAATGAAGTTGGGACATACCACAGTGTGACTAGGAAATGTGGAATGAATGTGGGAAAATGCATCCCAAGGAAGATCTGTCTCCTATGAAGATTGCAATTTGACTATCAGATACCACAGCTCTCCAAAACACTTCTCAGAAGAAAACACCATGCAAAACAAGACAGCAAAGCCAGTCAGTACAACAGAGAAGCTTTTGTTACCTTCTGAGCTGCACTAACACAGCGCTGATATTCCTTCGCCAGCTCCGAGCATTTGAGCACTTCACGTTTGTTTTCTCGGTAGCACTTCAGGATTTCAGACTGCAGGTTTGCACAGATAGGATCAGTGTTCCTCCTCCTGCAGGGAAAACAAGCACAGAAAGATGTGTGAAGAGGAGTTTTCATCCACTTACTACCACTTTGCCTGTAACACACACACTAATTTTGTGCTGGAGTCATGTAGTCCTAATAGAGAAACTGGTGGGAGCAGTAATCACCAAAGTGGGTCAAATGACCAAGAGTGTCTTTCAGTTGAAAAATCCAGGGTACTTAGCAGCAAGAAGGAACATGATCTTTCTTAGCTGGTGTGGAAGGCTGTTTTACCCTTATATAAAGCATCACCTCTCCTCTGCCGTCAGGAGGAAAAAAAAACCAGAAGTCCAAGAGTTTCAATGATTTTCTCAACTCACACTGGAAATCTTTGGCAGAATTCAAGAATCCTGGCTGGGCCTGCACTAGATCTGTAACAGTCTGACAAGGAACTGAACAGACTTGTTGAATAAGCCACCTCTATCTATTGAATTCTCATCTATTTAAACACTACAAGGAATCCAGCACGGTTGGAAGCACTGCAAATCTCCTAGTGACTAGGAAAAAACAGAATAATAGCAAGACCAGATATCTGTTTCTTTGTATTTCTGCAGCAATTAGTACTCATACTCTGTAAATGGCATTGACAGCTACCCAAGAACAATTAAGGATGATGTTCTTTTACTCTAATGTGCATGTGTACATATGGCACATCATCAGCAACAGTACCAATAAAGAGGAAGGTCGTTGTAAAACAATCCCAGCAACAATGGCACAAACACAGTAACGACAGTGACATCAGCTGCACAGACAGGCAGACACAAATTGCAGGAATTTGCAGCACCATGGCCATGGTATGTTTTACCAGAGAATAAGAGAACATATGCTTAGGTGTAGCAATCCTCAGATGTCATCCTCTAAACCATGAATCTATTTAATTCCTTGCATTTCCTGCCTCAATATGCTTAGAGATCTGTGCCCAAATATCACACACACCTCTTCCTTCAAAGCACTTGATGCTACAGGCAGGCATTAATGCCATGCTATGATGTATTCATTTCCACAGAAACAACAGGCACTCATCCAGCAAAAGGGCTTCATAAGCAAGGCAGAGAGAGAGAAAACATGACCTGTCCCCGGGCATGTCACAGGCTCTCAGGTGGAACAAATTTTTAAGAAACAGAAACTCTTAAACCAAGATCTTCTAAAAGCTTTTAGAGAGCTCAAATATGAATTTCCAAATCATGCACATCTGTGTAAGGTGCTCAGGAAAGAAGTGGAAGGACCAAAAGAAAAACAATTTTGTCTTTTCCATATCAGCAACCTGGGTGCACTCTCAAAATAGTTTGAGATATACTCTAATTGATACTTCCTCAGTCCTCATTTTTACTGCCAACATACATGGCAGAGTAGGAATGTATCAGTAACAGTATGAGCCACACTCTACCAACACTGAGATTTGGATCAGAAACTACCAACATACTACACAGACTTCTTTTCCCACCTCCTCACTAATCTTACAGCTTTTAGAAGAAACTTATTCCATGCACAGTCCCTAAAGGCTAGCGTTCATTTCTAATTTCTATGTTATATAGCAAATCACCTTTAAAGCCTTGAAAATCCATATTCTAAAAAAAAACCTTCAAATTTTCAGATAGAAAAGAACCCAGAGAGAGCTTCAGAAACTCATAATGTTGGCATTTTGCTTTGTCACTAACTTTAATATCACTCTAATCAAATCAGTGAGACTGTGGAAATGATACCAAACAATACCAGGTCAGGAAATACCACCAAATCCCTCAATTCATTGAAAAAGTTAAGACTTTTAAAATTAGGTTTCTTAAACTCACTGATGTTAAACTGAAGGGCATTTTGTAATTTTCATACAGAGACCTGGAAGAGCTAAAAGGTACAGCACATCACAAACCAGTTTGTACTCATCTGAACTGAACATCATAGTACAAACATCTCAGAAATATTTAGAAATATGATTGAGGCTGTCATTCTCAGCAGGGAGAGCCATAGGAATTGTGCTTTGCTTAGATCTGTTCTTCCACCATCCTTCCTATGGCATCCATCTTCACTGCCTAGAGTAAATATAAAGACAGGACCCAGCTGTGGGCTCAGACAATACTGCAAAGTCCATGGCCCTGTTCTTTAGAAGACCCCTTGGTCTCAGCCCACAGGGCTATTTAAAAGCCCCACAGTGGTGAGCAAGAAGCCACAAGAGTGAGTATTGTTGCCTAAAGCCTGCCAGAGGCAAGGGATCAATCAACACAGAGCAGTAAGCATTGCCCAGCAGGTACCTAAATCAGCATTCCTACACACCACTTCCCACAACACAGGGAGGATTTATCTGGTACCATGTACCCAAAATCATAACAAGATTATTCTCCTTTATTTCTTCAAAATAAAACCTCAAGCTGTGGTTATGCATCAGTTGCACCAGCTTCTCAAAACAGATTTAGAGACGCTAATCAACAAATTGCAAAGTCGGTTTAGGTAATTATCAAAAGTTACTGCAGAGTCTGGGAGTACACAAGCTATCCACATGCAGCAGATTAGTTCTGGTACCCATCTGGATGGAAAGAGGTATCTGAAGTGCTCTGGTGAACAATTGCTTGAGGTGCTTTCCTCCCTGCACAGCAATCATGATGCCTGCCCTGTCTGAATCAAGGGGATGCCACCCTCCCACTCACACTGTCTCAACTTCAGGTTGTGACATTTCCACCGAGGGGGAACTGCAGCCCTGCACACATCCAACAGCTGCACCAACAGGTGCCTGGCTTTCCTCCTGCATACCTGAGAGAAAAAGGAATTAAACCAGCAGCATCCAACTACAAACACATCTGTAGAGTGCAATGACATTGTGCGTTGACTTCCAAAGGAAGTGGACCTTCATCATCTATCTCCCTTTACCCTCAGCCCAGCTCAAGGCTGTTGGCACTAACTAACCTTTAGAAAAATTCATCTTCCGGACACCTGACCTCACTGCTCCTGATATGTCATTGTTTGAGGCTTTTTACCATTATTTCTCATGTAAGAGGGAAGGAAAATGGTGGGGAAGGGATGAGGTTTGTATACACAACCAGCAGAAGACTTGTATGCGTTGACCTTTCTCCTAAAGTGGGTCACAGTTTTAAGCATAATATGTCACCACCAAATGAGGTAGACAGTTGGTCTCTGCCTAAAATAAAATATGTTGCAACTGCTACCACTATTATCAACCAAGAGGCTCATTTACAGCAGCTAGGAAATAGGCAAGAGAGAAAGGCTGGGCTGGGAAGCAATAGCACAGTATCTGCAGATGGAAGTATGGAAGACAAGCTCTGACAATACTTTGGAAATAAATAAACGCAGGACATACAGAATATGAAAGATTAAACCAATAACACACACTCTTATCTGTTTAAAAGAGGAAGAAAGGAGAAAGGATGACAGGTTGGAAAAAGGAAGAGATGAATTTAGAAATAGAACTCATTAGCAGTGCCTCCCCTATTACAGAGAGGAAAGAAACCTTTGCCTTGCCACTGTTCAATGGGCAGGAAGGCTCCATACACATGAAATCCATGACTTCAGAACTTCCTCTCCCCCTCCCATGGAGGGATTTAAATCAGGTCTTTGTCTGGAAAAGAAGGGAGAGGTTTTCTTAAAATGAAACAAAGGGCATCCTTCTCTCTGCTATCCCTTGAGGTAAGACAGAATGAGCACGATCTTGCTGCATTTTGACACCGAGAGTTACCAAATCCTTTCTATCAGTGCGTATTCCCTTTACTTTATTTAATAAATGAAATCTCATCAACTTATCCTTCTTCTATTATCACTGCTGACATCAATCTGATAATATTGGCTTGGCGTGGAACCGTGCTATTATATGTCCTCTTGATATTTAATTTAAGAGAAACGTCTGCAGTGGGGTGAATATGTGAAGCAAGCTTTTTATTACTGGCAGCAGTAAGGACGCTGGGAGTGAATTAGACATTCATCTTAGTCAGGGCCAATCTAGTAGCTCAGAAGAGGTTTTCTTCTTAACCCTCTCCTAACTGTTCAATAGCAGCAGGTAACGGCTGCTTCAGTCAATAACTGCATTCATTCGTCTTGGCAAATTCATTCCTACATGGATAAAAACCCCATGAAGGAGTGCTAAGTGTCTGGGAGGTTAAAGCAAGGTTCTTTGAGAATTTCTATCATAAGCACTGCACTAGTAGGAAAAGTGCTGGTCTAAATGTCCATCAATCAATCAAGAAGAAACTCAGTTTCTGAAGACAAACACCCAAACTCACTGCAAAAAGCGATTATGGAATATCATCAGGATACAGACTCAGAGACAGAAGATTTCAAACACAGCACAATGGGTACTACACAGGTGCTGCTGACAGGTTCCCTTTTTGAAAGAATTATGGACTCAGTATTGGAAAGCTGGAAGAGGTCTGTGTATTTGCTGGTCCTTCCACCCAGCTGAAAGATCAGACTACCCAAGCAGAGATACAACCTTATGCTTTAGGACTTGGCAGCTCTTTAGGCTAGTGCAAAATCAGTAACTCCACAGTGGGTAACACACCATCACTTGGCTTTACCGGGAAGAACAGCAATTCCAGATGGAGTTAAGAGCAAGATCTCCTTTTCACATTTTACTCTGGGAAACCATTCAAGCTGTACAAAAACCTCAAGATAGAGGCTGATGGTATCTAAACCCAGACATCTCAATATCTCTGCTCAGAAACTGATAAACAAAGATAGGCAGGGTCTCTGATATAGGCCAACTTATGAGTAGCTGGCTCCAGCACAAAGCTGCAAGGAGCAACCTAAATGGGGCAGCAACTTGGAATTTCTTGTGGGCTACAAAATCCAGTGACTGGATTAGCTGCTTTCTGCTGCATTATTTGACTAAGATGAGTGTCTGAACCAACTTGAGCAAACCACATCAGTCACCACTGTCACTACAGCACAGACAGCCCCAGAGATCAGCAATGAGGTGCACAGGCAGTGCTGTCAGTAAATCCCAGGACACACAGCAGCAGCTTCTGCATGCTGAATCAGAACACGTATAGTTGGTTAGTATGTTTATATATCCAGGGTCCATTACACACGTTTCAGACTAAGCTCAGTGATGCTTTGGTCACATAAATGTGGTGTGCTGCCAGGCTGCACTGTACATATATAAAACCCAATAGGTGGTTAACTGACCTGTAAAACTGCATCCTCCCTTGGGCAGCAGTTGGCTCTGATGGCTTCTCCAACATGTCAGAAAAATGACTCCAGACAGACCCAATACACAGCACATAGAAAGGTTTCACTCTCTCTCATTATTGCATCCTTGACATTTACAGCAGAAAATTAAACACAATTGAAGCATTTCATTCACTTATAACAAACTCATCAGCACAAAACACACAGCCAGGCAAGCTAAGTTTCAGCATAGGCTGCAGGATGCTGCGCTATCACAAAGCAAACACCGTGGCCTCACTACAAGCTATGGGATTCCCTGATCCTGCATGTCAGCTCGATAACGTGGTTTGAATGGAAGAGGTAAGAGTCACGTTGCAGCTGTTTGGCAAGGGAAATAAGAGATGGAAGAAGCTTAATAGATTATCCGAATGCCTGCTAAAAAATCAGTAATGTTTAAGCTACATAACCTAGCACAGTGTAAACAAACTGCATGTCTCATGAGGCTAAACTAATGTGATCAGGAAGGAAGTATTTCTGATCAGCCTCAAATATTCAAAACACTGCTCATCAAGCTTTGCCTCTGATCCGGGTGGAATAGAAGGCTTGCAGAAGTAACACATTTTTTAGAGCAAGAGGGGACAGACTAAAAGAAAAGGTGAAAACCTCGTGACAATTTTCACAAGAATTGGGGCGCTACCTCCAAATTTCAGCTGAAGCCACTGTATTCCTGTCTAAATCCTTCTCATATGCCTTGTCACACTGTCAGCAGCACACTCCTGCACACCTGCAGTATTTCCCCTCTCTCTTTCTCCCCCTTGACAGCTGCATTTCAATAACAGGTCACCCAATTCTATTTTTCCATGTCTTGTTCATGAAGTCCCTAATGAACGAATATTTTAAAGTATTGTGAGTTTCTGGGTGACTCTGTCACCCTGCAAAATTTGTCACTCAAGTACTTCCCAATCTCCATTCCTGTTTTGACAGCTTGTCTGAAACCGCCACCGAATTCCTCACTGGAGTTCATGCACTCACTGTGCCCTTGTCCTTCCTGGGACAGATACCTCCTTTCCGTCTGATCACAGATACGCAGAAGCTGTTCTGAAATCTTCTTCCGTGTAAGTAATTAGATTCTATCACTGAGAACAAAAGTTACCACAAATGTCCGGATCTCAAGTGTCAGCCACTTGCTGTGTCACTGTACTGCATTCAGTAGAAACAGCCTTCCCCAACCACATTTCAGTCATTGAACAAAAAAACCGCAAAAAACCCAAACTCTAAAACATGCAGATTGATGTCAAAAGTAACTAAAATACAGCCGCTTTCTGTAACAACCTCTAATTTTGGAACTCAACAACTTCTTCATTTCAGTCATGAATTGATGCAAAGAGATTGCATGACCCATGCAATGCTGGTTCCAGCTCTTCATCTGACTTACTCCAGTGTATCACAAACTCTCCTGTCCTCCTACATGGTTTACGCTCACACACAAGTGGTCATTTCCCATGTGACCAATGGGCCATCCTAAAAGACTTTGACTTACACTTCATAGTGTTTTGCCAAGTGTGGTTTCAACCCCATTTGACCAACTTCTTTAGCACTCCATACGCTGCAGGCTCTGGGGTTGCAGTGGTGGGCTGTGGGTCTCTGGGGGAGCAGAAAGGTAGCAATATGCAAAAAACTGTACAAAACCATATAAAATTAAATTATCCTTATCCGACTGAACCTGCAAATGCAATAACTAATCATCCCTATTAGCATTCTGTATGGCAGATGGCAAGTGGTTTAGAATAATGAGAGACTTCTCCCCACAAGTGGATAATTCCAATGTACATTTGGATGTAAATTCTCTACTGATTATGATGGTAGAATACTGAGCTATGACAAACTGCCAGTTTGGAAGATGAAAGGAAAACTACTGACTCTTCCTTCCCTTGCCAAGAGATACAGAAGTTAACAGAACTGGATCTCCTGCCCACAAAGCCATGCACCATTTTTTCCCCAAAGATGCCAAGCTACTAAAAGTTGACTAGCAAAGATGAAGAGCCTAAAGTTAGCAGCAAAACGGTCTCTGGAAGCCAAGCAGGAATGAGTCAGAATCTTGTTGCTGGAAGGAGTTCTCTGAATCAGAAAGGAAGCTGGCTCAGCTCCCACAAGGCAGAAAAGCAATATAGCAAGCAATAACTGAATCTGAAAACAACACACAGCCCAACAAGTGACCCGAATAGGGATTTTCTTTCTTCAGATAAAAAACATCATCTAAAAACTGGTTAAGATCTCAGGTCAGGAAGGGAAGGCATGCAGTCTGTAAAAGGCATGAAGCACAAGCCTTAAGAATATATGGGTTGTGACAGTGCTATAATGTCTGGAAATTAGTTGGGGAATAGTTGGTCTATTAAATACCTTCCCAAAAACTTTTCTAAAGAAAGTAACTGAAGATGTGATATGCTGATTTCATATAACCGTAAGACATGAGGGACAGCAGGTTCAGTAAATTTCTCCTATGTGAAATGTCTTATAATAATGTCAGATTACAAACTAAATGTTCTTTCTAAAAGAAAACCCTGACTACTCATTTGAATAGCAGTTAATTTTCCAAAATGCCACTGTGCACTGCACTAGATTCCTACAGTTTACTTCATACTACACAAAGGGCTACCAGTGATGGACAAAAATATGAGTCCATTAGTATATTCTGCACTGACAGAGTGACATATCCTGCTAAAGATGCCAAAACAAATTTTGAGAGGAGATTGAAACTGCTGGTGATAAAGTTCAGGTGGGATCTGAAGCTAAACATTCACCTTATTAAAAAACTCCCCTTGCTTCCAGCCACATTCTCTGATCTTCAAAACCACAGTGCCCTCTTCTACCAAGCTGTGCAACTCTGAGTGCTGAGTACTGACTCAGCAAAGATCCCCATTAAGCAGCAACTCATCCCTCAGAGAACATCAATAATGGTGCTTTCAAAGAAAAGACACACAAGAAGTCTTAAAAGTCCATTTTTGAGGGGATGTTGAGATTTTGTTTTTGTTTTTAAGTTAATATTGGAAATTCAAGAAGTCCTCAGAAAACTAAAAAAAATCCTTATAGAAAACAATTTAGATAACATGGGTTTAAGTGTGGAGAAGAGCACATGAAACGTCTCAGGTGAAGTGAGCCTGTGCCTACTGAGGCTGCTCCAGTGTGCTGCTGGTGGCTCTTGCAGTCAGCACAACACTGACCAGTTCTCTCCAAGGAAACAATATTCATCCCTCAACAAGTGCTCCTGCCTTCCAAATGCCACTTTTTCTGGTCAAAATTAGCTTCAATTGTAGTTCATATGGCATGTGTATGCCCCAGCCATGCAAGCAAGAGACACTTTGAGGACTAACAAGAAAAATACAAGTATAGAAAGAACCAAACCCATCAGGGTTCTCTCACAATAGGCTGAGTATCCCATAGCCTAGAAACCTGTTTCACCAGAGTAAAATCACACCAAATAAATAAATAATAAGTAATTGAAGCCTCATCTGATGGCAGAGATGGTTTTTTCTCCTCTTCTATAAGGGAGAAAAGGACTTTAATCTCTCATCAGCTCAATATTAAACACCACCAACTTCCTCTGTGCAGATGTATCACCAGGATGCAAGGAGTCCACAGCAGTCCTGCCATAGTGCTTATTTCCTCAGAAGTCAAAAATAGAGAAGCTCTGACCTACATAACTAACTATTTCCTCAAATTTCCCCCACTGGTACTTGTCTTTGGTGTCTTCTATCATCCCCCATCACTCCAAGAGGAGACTCTGACTCAACAGTAAGGACACAGCGTGTATAATCCAGAATCAGGAATACAATTACTGTTCAAAATAGCAACATTGCCCTTGAAATCAGTTGCAACTGAATTAATGACCAGATTGTTAGAATGCTACCTCAACTTTGCCTTAGGCTGCTAATTAGCAAACAAGTCATTAATTCGCTGGTAACAAGTGGTTTCTCAGGCATTATTGCTTCTGACATCTTTAATTCACTACTCTTTCTGGAAAGCTTCCCCAGACAACTTTAACCTCAGTCCTTTACAAATCAACCCCATGCCATTACCACCAGCACACGATACCACACACATGTTGAACACAGAGGCAGAAAAACACAGCAGGAATAGGCCAAGTTGGGTCATTAATTAATATTCATGATACCTCTCCCAACTCAAGCCAAAGGGATGGGAAGGCCAAAGACACAAAAAGTCCTGGATTTTGGTGTTGATCTGCCATTACTTGTAAATACACAGTAAAATACTATGAAACCTGGAGAAACCTTGCTTCCACCATGGCAAACATTGAAATATGCAATTCCCAATGTGAGGGAAGAGATCTGCTTTTATTTTCACTGTATTCTCCATGATAAAGAGCCGTGAACTAAAATATTTCACGTCCTCTGATGCACAAAGTATGACTGAGGTTTGTTTTAACAGCTGCACAAATATCCATGCTTTTGAAAACAATCTGGATTTGGCCTGCCAACAAACCCTGATCTAAGGGCTTTATAAAAAGGCAACATTACCACAGAAAACAAGTGCTTTCCATGTAAAAATCGATAGCAACAGAAACATCCCTAACAGACTACATGGAGTCTTTGGCACGTCTTCCTTTGCTATTCCAGTATTTGCTATTCAGATCTTATTTGTTAAATGCCCAAGTTCTACCAAAGTACCGGTGAAGAAATGCTCCTGCAGTTTTGAAGAGACACCAGTTTTTCAGCGCTCACAGAACTGCAACCTCAGTTCATTGGATTCATTTATTAGTCATCTCTCATCACGCATGAGAGGAAACACAATGCTGTGAACATTAGATTGAAACATCATTTTACTAACTGGGCAAAACAAAAATCTTATTTAGAAGCAGCATGTTAGTAATCCCCAAGAACGGAACTTCAGAAAGAAGATTCAACAGCTTGGATAAAGTACACGATCTAATAAATTTTCAAGATTTAAAATGTGGTTCAAAAAAGAATAATCTGGCCCAACTGGAACATTTGCCCAAATCCACTGCACATATTCAACTTCAGTTTCCACATACCATATTCCTAAAGGAGTAGGGGAATATACTTTGCTAGGAAATCCATGCACTGGTACAATTAGTTGTTTAACAATAAGCCGTCCAGAATTCCTAAGGAAAATGTTTACATGCTAAGGTAACGCGTGAAAAACTTCGTGAAGCAGAACTGAAAATGACCAGAAACTTTTTCTTTCAGTAAAATGCACAACATGTAAAATGACACAACGTCAAAATTCACCTACATACTTTCACCCTCTTTTGAAATAACATTGAGGAAACTCATGCATTATAATCTCTTAGAGAATATTCCAATTTCCTACTAGAAGCAACTGTAGAAAAGTGAGAAACAGAAAAGCTTTGACTAATAACCCATGTCTTTATTTAAAGATTATGAAATAGACTCAGTGCAGACAGAAGGAACAACTAACACAAACCAAGCACTGAGGGAAGAACAGGACTGGGATGGAGTAAAATAATTTTCGTGAAGGTATCATCATTGCAGGGCACAAAAGTACTATGTTGAGATACAGCTGTGGATGAGCTTCCAGCAATAATCAATCTCTTATTCCTGAAAACTCTTAAATCCCTACTGGAGAGGCTCTTAATTTCAACACTAAATTAACCATTTATCTAATCTAATGATAGGAGAAATCCCTGAGCAATTTTGTTTGAAAACTGTGATGTCTTTACCCTTCTCCTTTGGCTTCACAACTGTCCATATAATAACTGTTTCAAACCTTGTCTCCTGGGCGCAGCCCTCTGTTGAAATACCCAAGGCCTCATAATAGATTTCAGGATTAACAAACTCAAGTATTACCACATAACTATTTTATAAACTTTCCAGATCTACATAAACAAACAAAAAAAGATAGTTTCTCTAGGTTCCAGTTAATCTTGCCATTCTAATTGAAGGGCCATCAGCCTCATAAAATCTTGTGCAATTCAATAAAACTTTCATTTCCATGAGTACTGAAAGAAAGCCATAAATTCCCTGTTCCCAGCAGACAATCCATCTGTGGACTTTCTTCCCCTGCTCGCACTGAGTCTGTGGTTTCCTACTCCACGTTCAGCCCAGGAGGATACTTACTACTTGCTGGTTTCTCTAACATAATCACCTTAAATACTCATGTCCATTAAGTTTAAAGATCTTAGGACCATTAAATGAAACTCTTACATAGTAAGTCCCATATGGAGTAAATCTCTTTGGCAGTTTCTCCACTGGAAAGCTGCCTTGGATGAAAGGCTGATCTCCACCAGGATAAGATACTGACATTCTTTATGCACTCCTTGATAACAGCACAAAGCACATGCAGTCCTCTCAGCACAACATGCAAAGCAACAGAGTCATCAGCAAGCAGCTTCAGAAGCAGTTCTGAAAACTATAGGGAGATCTCACAGGGGAACTCAGCTTCAGAACAATTTTATCTTTTAAAAGCTTCTTAATCCCCTCACCTGACTGCTGCAGCTTTACCTTTTAGAGTCATACCCCCACCCAGACCAATTCTTGCAAGCAAAATTAACAACTACAAAAATAAATAAATTTTTTAAAGTGATAAGACAACCTTCACAGAAGAAAATAAATCACTAAAAAAAAAACAAAAAAAAAACCCCAGCATTTTGAGGATAAACCTAGAGTGCTGCACTAAGCCATAACCTCTTTACTGATGGTTTTTTCCTTCCCCTTAACAGATTCAGGGACTGTAATAACATTTAATCCTCAGAAGCTAATCTAAATGTAACACTCAAAAGAAGACAAAGACAACGCAACAGAAAAAAAATTTGGCCACTGCCTTTTGGGAGTGCTGCTTTATCCCTGGAGCGAGCGCATTAATAGAGCTTGGAATGAAATGCCATTTTATTCTCTGTAGCGGGGAGGGGATTAGCAAGTTGTCTTCTCTAAACCCAGTCTGAGTCATGGCTCTATGAACACTGAGAAAAGGATGTGGAACGAAGGGAAGGGCGGGGAGCACTGGCTTTTTATTTACACGCTGTTTCCTTTGTGGGTGGTTACTGATGTGCGCAGTTTGCTAAACAGGGAAAGAAGGGGGGGAAGAGTTCTAGGTCCCCTGACTTTAATTCTGTTGGTTAACAAAAGAGAAAAATAATAATGCACCAATTATAACAACATAGTTGAGACAATATGTCCGTGGCAACTGTCCAATTCACCACAGCATGCAAGCAACAAGGGCAAGTTGCTTAAGGTGCTGAAAGCTGTGCTCAGTGGTGTCTTGCTGCTAGGATCTTTTTCCTGGGAGGAAAAAAGCAGGTTGGACAGAGCCTGGAATAAAGGAGAAGGAGACACTGATAGGAGGAATACGATGATGGGAGCAGGCTGGGTTCAGGTGAAGAGATGAGGAACAAAGTCCATTGCACAAGTCAGGCCATGCAGGCATCAAGCCTTGAAGTGGAAACCAAGAGCTAATGACCGTGTCAGTGATTTAATATAAAGCTTAGCACTAAGTACTTCACTTCTGTTTTTATACAAAGGGAGATAGGAAGGTTTACTTGCCTACCTCGCAGGCATGCTGTGAAGGGTCACTGGTGGAAAGCTTGTACAATATTCCTAAATCCTGCATTGCTTGACAATCACTAAGGAGAGGAAACAGTCCGTGGAACACTTGACCACTTTTTCAGAGCTGTAAGTGTTGATAAAAAAATTACAAAAGTCATTAAATGCCAAGAAAACACTAGGGTTTCGTTTCAGATATTTCTTCTCTTTGCTTTGACCCAGACTCTGAAAAACAGGGTACTCGTTGTGGAAACAGCCCCAGCCCTATTTCCCTCTTCCTCCATCAGCTCTGCTGATACACAGTGGCAGAGGAGAACAAATAAAGGGTAGACTGGTCTCACAAAGCACAAGCGCCAGGGGCAGGTCTTCACAGTGTAACAGGGATAAGAGAAACTAGGGAAGAGACACTATAGGAAAGATATGGACCCCTCTGCAGATGGAGGGAGTACCACTTGTGGTTTCCTCTCCTTAAGGAGTTATCATAGTCCAGCACTGGAAACAGGCAGACCTATACTTCATTCATACTTTGGCTATATTCCATTTCACATAATTTTGCAGGAGTGTCAGTTTATTCCTGCCAACCAAAGAACTAGATCTGCATAAATCACTCTAACCTATCTTAGCACCTACTGTGCTTGTGTGTCTAATACGAAAGTGCAGAACAAGATGAGCAAACTATTCTTTGCACTGAAGTCACAGGATCTTGCAGGTTATTACCATAAACAGGCTGTAGAAAGACTTGAATGTAGGATGCCTAACAAGAGAAACTCACAACACACAGACTTCAAGTCTTACCAGCTGAGCATGGATGCCAGCGTAGGAAGGAACCTTCCCCTGACCCAGCCCTATCACGACCCAGGTGTGAGGCACACAAACTCTTTAGGAGTGCTTGTACAGCGTGTTGTACACAAAGCAATGATCTGAAAAGGGTCACTGCATGCTGCTGGAAGAGACAGGCTGATGAGGGACA
This sequence comes from Acanthiza pusilla, assembly GCA_036630365.1. NCBI lineage: Eukaryota > Metazoa > Chordata > Aves > Passeriformes > Acanthizidae > Acanthiza > Acanthiza pusilla. Next base: position 11,133,257 of record JAXCHO010000001.1, read on the forward strand.
GCAATGATTCTTCCTGCATGTACAATTTTCAAAGGGCATTATCAGTCCCACATCATGCACTCCAGTGCTCAGCTCACTGCAATCCTGGCAACCGCTGGCAATTTCTACTGTAAAGAGAAAGATTGCATGATGCTCACCTTCCCCCTCAGTTTCACTCAAGCCACTCAGCTTGTCCCTTTTCAAGACACCCCCAGCCACGTTATCTTTTCACACAAAAATCACATTAGGGCAGGTGTCCCTTTTTGCTGCAAAGAAGACAGCCCAAGGAACCTGTCCCTTTGTAATGGCTCATGTTCATACTGCCAACAAATAGAAGAGCATTGTACAATACGGTCAGAAGCCATGGACTGTTGGATGATAAAGGCTCAAAGAAAAGTGGAAGAAACCTTTAAGAGACCATAAACACACTCTAAATCTTGAAACAAAGAATTCATTAGCATTTGAGCTGGTCTCAGCCACTAACCTTCGCAAGAAATGGTTGTATTCCTGAGTTCCCTACATTACCAGTCTTCATCTCCACAAGAAACAGAAATGACCAAATGAAACCAAAACATCAGGAATCAAACACTTCAGACTACTATAAAAAATAAGGTAGTTACAGTCTGTAATAGTAAATGAAGAACATAATTCCAGGTCCCAGTCACTTCCTTTAACAAGTCACAAGGATAAATCACCGTTACACAAGTTCCCAACAATTGATCACGCATTTGCAGAAGCAAATCCAAGAAAAGATTCAACTGATCAAAAACTATCAGAATGTTATGTCCTACAAATTTTTTTGAATTTTATTTAAAAAGAGAATTTAGAATTCTGCTATGGAAAACAGTATGGAAATGCAAGCAATGTGTTATCTGCTTTGTTTTGGTTTCTTTAGCAACTTATTGCTTGACTGTCCAAACAAAAATGTGAAATAACAACAGGTTATGTGACGCTTTGGCAGTCAGACATAATTTTAAATAAAGACAGCACAATATACTGCACACCCCACTAATATATTCATCACTGCTATATTATCTATTTATGCAATTAAGTATTGTAGAGTCTGGATTGGACCCAACCGGACTACATATGCTGCTACTCCAGTTTATTGCATGTTGGCCAACTGTTTACCCAACTGAGATTCGAGTGCTGCTCTTGACAGTGTAATTGCTTTAGCCTCATTAATATTAAAGAATTATAGAAAATATTTTTTCTTGGGCAGCTGTTAGTGCATGCGGAACAATAAGTTATATAACACTACTGGCAAATACAAATATAATTTAGACAGTATATATGCTCATGGTAAAAAGACAACATTAAAGGTGCACATACTGTGCTAAGGCCAATAAAAAAGACCAGAAAAATCATATAGCACCCATGCTAAGAAAGCATCCATGATAATTACAACTCTAGTTTGAAACTCACAGGGATGAGATTTAGACTGTTTACCTTTTTCTTCCCTGGACAATGAAAACTTTAGATGTGGTGCCATTCTTCCTACTCCCATGCACCAGCCCAATGCTGCAATGTGTAGGTTAAATACACTGGGTCAAAGTTGGAACAGATTAAACATGTTCCATTGCTATTTTGAAAATCCTAGTTAATATTAATTTTTTAAGTCCCTCAACTTCTCCCTCATCCTTCCTTGCAGGATCTATCAACTTTACACTAAACTCTGTCAAGCTTGGCACAGAAAGAGAGGATGCCAGCTTACACCTCTTCACCCCACTCAGTACCTGACAGGAGGTAACTTCACACTCTGCTTACAGGACCATCCAGAAGCTACACACTAAATGTCATGAAACGCAACTGGAACTGCGGAAAAGAACAAAAATGGCTCACTTTATCCGCTCCTCTGCCTTGGTGGCTGCCTCCTGGTACTGCTCGGATGTCAGCTTGTAGATCTCTGCATTCTGAAACAAAGAATAGAATGCTCAGCTCTAAAAATTAAAGGCATCTCAGATCTCATCTTGTCACACAGTCGTCTTCTATAATTAATAACAATTTCCAACAACAAACAGAATATTCAGTTCAAAGGACACAAAAAATGTTTAGGAATCAATTTTACTTTCAGCAAAATGCATAAAGGCCACAGCATATCCTTCATTCCAAGCCTCATCTTTGCGAAGGAAAAGAGGGGGAGAAAGGTCGCTACCAACCAACCATGAGCTTTGATTATTCCATGTAACCACAAAAACAAGGTGTTTCCAGCACCAAGTTATTTTGAGCTTGGTCGTGTTTTTTCTCTTCTTTCATTAATTGCTGTGAAGGATCTTGTAAGTTACTGACATGCAAGTATCAAAATTGGCTGCTAGCACTGGAAAATCCATTTTACATTTCAGTGCTTCTACTTATGTTACTTATTCTTTAAAAGAAAATTATGCAGCCTGTTTCCCTTTTAACAACATAGGGAGGCGTATCAGGTATCAGTTAAGGCGCTGCCAAACAGAGTCTTGAGTGTCTTGCTGCAGGGCTTAAGAGGCTTGCATTAAATTCTCCTGAACTCGCACAGAAAGAGTTTTAGCTCACAACTGCTCAGTCACTAAACGTGGAGGATGCATTCCTCTGGGCTGCACTGAGGAGCCTCCCAGGCACAATCAGCAGGAGGGAACGGCTGCACACCCCCAGAGACTGCACTACAAGGTCTTGTGTCACTACAGCACTGATGGAGCTGCGTTAGGCAAAGCCGCTGGACTCCGCCGGCAACCGCCTCGCTCAAAGCTCATCTGCAAGGCTCTTACTCTGAAAAGGCACAAGCAGAAAATATGCAATAATCAATCAAAAACAAGTGACAAAATGGTATTGAAAGCGAGGACAGCTATTCATTTAGGGCTGGTTCAAGCTGCTATCTTGTCTCACCCCAAATTTGGTCATTTTATATAAAATACTATTCTTGCCCTTCTTCATTTATTTTCCCATAAATGCAGCTGTGGTCCTGCGCATGATGAGCCAACACACACTGTTCAGTGGTTAGAAAAAGGAAAGGACAGATATAACTCAAGTTCTATTAGTGGTTCTGCCATTTGTGCAATCTTAGGCAAGTCACCATTTTCCATCTGCAAGTGAGGGATAACAGCTGCCTGTATCTCTGAAGTTGTGTGAAGCTCAGCTAATTGGAAGGTTTATACAGGTTTTCAGAGTCTGGGCTTCAAGGTGCTATATTTAAACATCTTATCTCTGTTGCCTGAATTTACGTTACATACCAAAAAAACCACCAGATTTTGCTCTTTCAAACTTTGACCTAGGAGACAGATTTAAACTGAGAAATCATGGAGGACTAACCACTCCAAAATGCATTTTACTGGCAAATTATCATTAATGTTTTTGTTTACTTACTTGTTACATAGTGGTCAAACTTCAATGCTATTAAATCCATTTTTCTCCTTCCTATATTGAAAAGTTCAGCTTTTAATGGTGCCTTTTTCTGTGGCCTGTAAACAGACCTCATGACTTGCAGCTCCCTGCTGTTACTTATTCACACATGAAACCACAAGACCTGTGCTTCATTAATTAAATTTGCCATTAAAAATTAAATAATGCGAATAAGTAGATGTAAGCGTTATCTCCATTGGGCTTCAAAGGTCTCACCGTTTCTCCAATTACTACCCAAGCAATTTTCATATTTCATACTGTCTGATTTCTCAAAGGGACTGAGAGATCAAAATGAGAGAAACTGGGAAAAAGAGAAAGCAAGGCAGCAAAATTAAACATTTTTCAGGCAATAGGAAGTAGCCCTGTCAGATACTATTAGCCTGCAGCACTCTGCAGTGAAACAGCAGCAGGAGAGGAAAACAGGAACAAATATGTTGTACATGAGACCCAGCACGAGGTCACATTTAACCCACCTAAAGGAAGGAAAAATAGCCAACAGAATCATTTGCCGGATGTACTGTCGATTAAAGTGGTTGTGGCACAACCTTGCCCGGTTTATTAAAGAGAGTTCAAGTGCCCAGCACTTCGGTCAGGCTCATCTTCAGCAACATCAGCTACGGACACAGACAAAAATAGCTGGGAAAGGAACCCGGGCTTTAGCTCTGGATTCTGAAGCTGCTAAAAGCAGGCAAGAGAGAGCCTGAACGGAGAGGCAAGAATCTCAGTGAGGCAAAGGAGGAAATACCTGGCCTCAAAGCAGCCACCAGGCACACAGCACCATGCAAAGACTGAGGAGGGACACAGAACACCTTCAACCCACAGATAAAGCTGCTGAGTTTTAAAAATGAGAAGGAAACATCTTTGCATGTGATCCAACTGGGCCCCTTGCTGTTGGTTGAGACCTCTCCCCTTCAAAACCTCTAAAACCCAATAAAACAGTATTTCCAATCAGTACCTTTAAATGCTTCCCCGAGTAATAAAAACAACACGCTACCATTAAAATCTGAGTTTGTTCAACAAGCAGACTTTTGAAATATGTTTTCCTTGGCCTTTAGACCCCTTCCCACCTTGGGAAAGTCACATTCCCTTTTGTCCTAAACATTAAATGAGCAACAAATGGGCTAAATGGGCAAGAGAAGGGCTTTTCAGCATGGGCAGAGTCACAGCAGGTTCTGTGATCTGGGGCTTCTACTGACAGAGAATAATTTTCCAAATATTCTCATCTATGCTACTTCAGACACAAACCTGCTTCATTTTCAGCAGTTTACCCACCACACTATGGCAGGAGAGAATGTTCCAGTGGCCTAGAACATTCCAGGGCTTTATAATACGGTTGCAAACAAGGAACCAAGCTGAGAAACACCTGAGCACTTCCCCCAACTTCAGCAGGGTCGCCCCCATACAAGGGCTATTCAGCAGGATCAAGGTGTGGTATTTACACTTGAAACAAAGTCTGAGCTGCCTGTAGTCCTAGTGAAGTCCTTTATCTTCATAAAATAATATTCAGTGGTGCAGTAAAAGAACGAACATTCCACACAAAATTACAAGACATGAACACTGCTTTTAATTTACTTTCACAATATTTGATGCTTGAGATAAAATGGCAGCTCACAAAGAAAAAGTTGAACATGAGACCTCAACTATTATTAAATAAAGCTCCTGGCAGTCTTAGTTGCAGAAATAAGTTTAAAAACATGACCAAAGGACACCATAAGGGCTCAAATAACAAAAGACACAGAAAGAATGAATGAACCACCTAAAATGTTTCACTTCTCTCAATAAAGCTGAGCCTTAGGGGAGTCAACTTTAGAACATCAGAGCTTTGTCATATGGGGAAAGAGCTCTCCAGAGAGGACAAACAAACTAAGCAAAGAAATGTTAGCTTGAAATATTTTTCCGTGCTATTAAATGATGGTTCATAGCAAATAATAAAAACACCAAGAAGTTGTAAAAATACATAACCAGAAACTAAAGTGCAACAGAACCACTTTCCTTTACCCTGCTGTTTTTCTACAACAGATTTGCTGCTATACCCTTGCTCTCCACTCTTCCAAAACACCCTTGTGCTAAAAATTCCCTTCCAAAAGGAATCAATTTTAAAACTTAGAGCTAAATTTGGAGTAATTTTAATTCAGCATTTCTCCTTGGCTGAAAACATGCAGAGAAACTCCAACACTCACTACTACACCAAGCTACACTGCCCAGGCCTTTTCCAGAACATATAGCATAGAAAGTAAGAAAACATTATAGCAGAAGACTGAGTTCTCAGGGTTATTTCAGTAGGGAAAGTAATTGAAGCACAAAGAGAAAACCCTGCCAGCTCATTCTCACAATGACTTTAAACCACATTCCTTACAACTTCAGTGAAACGTGCGCTACTTGCGGTAACATGTAAAACAGAAAACCAAGCAAAACAAGCATGAGGAACTAGAAATTAATCAGATTTTAGGTGAAATTATTTGTGAACATCAAGCAGCAGCATTAAAAACCTGACACTGGGACAAAGATTTCCCCAACAGGTTCAGTCTGGGTCAATAGATCAGAAGGTGTCTGGATTAAAAACCAACAAAACCCAACGACCATCACCACAGCTATCTTGAGATATTTTGACACCTCAGAGTATAGAAACTTGTCAGTGGTCACAGTGTTTAGAGATACAAAGAGGATTAACAGCTGTTGAAATGCTGCCAGCCTAGATGAATGCCAGTGATAGCTCTGATGAAACGGAGCAGGGCAGCGGAGGCCTTGACAAATGCTGCAGACGACAGCCGGGGGATTAGATCTGCCTCGCACCTGACAGACGTGTTGCTTCGATCCCTTCTCCTGACATCCACGCTCGCCAGCTCCCAGCAAAACTCCCTGCACAAGCCCAACTCAAACCCAAAAGAGCATGAGAGGTGCTGCTGTGAGTGGGGCAACACGCTGTGTGCCCCACAAGGCACCACAAATTTGTTAGAGAAACAGGTAAGGAAAGCAAAGATTACTTCTTACATATTAAATGGCAACTGGGAGACATTCAAATTCCTGCTTCCAGCTGCTTCTGAAGCCAGAAATAAGACCTCGCACCATCTTGGAAAGCTGCACAACTGTCACCTGCCTGCAGCTCTTGGGGACAGGGAACACGCACATGCCCTGGGTGCAGCTGCTGCCACGAGGAACTCCGGGAAGCTCCAGTGAAATATCGGTCAGTGCCAGCTTCAGGAGCCACCTCTGCCCCCAGCAGTGCCTCCGGGAAACAAAGGCACACCCAGGTTCCCCACACCTCCCTGGGTCGCTGGTTCACACGCACTGCAGATCAGGCTGTTCATTCTCATCACTCAGAAGTCTCATGCAAATGGCTCCTAACAGATTTGAAAAATTACCCCATATACCTGCGTCCCTCCCACAGGTACAGAGGCAGATGAGCCGAGCCAATCTGTTCACTGGACGACCCTATGGACGAGTTAAAATCAACCCACACAATCAATCACTGCTATCAACTTTGGTCCAAAACAGGGAGTTTGGGAATTTCAGAAAACGCTGCAAGAAACAATCTCTTCACCTCCTGAGCTCGCTCCTCTGGAGTTCCTGCTCATCCCATTTGCTGGCATCACCAGCAGTTAGCTCAAAGAGATCATTCACATTCCCTCCTTCCCATCAAGTGCACATCCAAATAAAAGCCAATTAACAAGGAAGAGAAACATGCCTATAGAGCATGTCATAAGAGCACTGAAGTTAAGGGTTAAACTGCTTTTTTGAAAATTCATATGCTTTTGTTCTCAAAAGGTAACAGAGAAAAGATGCAAGGAACTACAAACAGCTTGCTGACACAGAAAAAAAAAAAGATTTTTTTTCAGCCAAAGCCAACTTCTAAACACAGCTCTGTTGTTTGCTGTTCATGTGTGGGTTCATCCACTCCTCCCGCTGAGACCAATAATGAAATGAGAGCATTGAATTTGTGTCATTCTATTCTTTCCTTCGGCAATAAGATGTGAGATCATAAATTTTGGATTAAGATTCAGAGAAAGCATAAAGAGAGTAGTGTCCACAGTAAGAACACAGGCAAGTTAAACTAGTCAGGAGCAGAAGTACATTCCTCTTTGAACAAATCTTCTCATGTCTGCAATATTACCCTGAGTTGAAAGCAAAATATTAATTCTGTAGCATATCTAGAAAGCTTCTCAAAGATAAAATCCCACAGAATACCAATCTCCACAAAGCTTGAGGGAGGCAGAGCTGGGGAGAAGGAACATAGCTGGGTTTATCCTATGGATAACGAACTAGGTACAAAAAGGTTAAGCTACAATCCCTAAAGCATGGTGACTCAAAGAAAGATATGCATCCCAGGACTTCCCAGAACCAGATCCCACACCGAGATACTCAATCCGAGTGAAAATGGGTTTACAGACCCAGACTGCAATCCCACACCAGAGTCTGACTGTCTCTATGAAGGTACCCTGGGAAGAGTCTAATTAAAAGAGGTACCCCACAGCAAAATGGCATTAGGGTCTTCCAAAAGCTTCAAGTGCCTCACTGGAAACATGCAGAAAAGCCTTGTCTTATCTTCAAGTCAGAAAGGCAGTCAGCAAAAAAGAAATTATTACTACAGAAGCAATTAAAAGAGGAAGAAGGACAAAAAAGAAAAAGCAGAAAGAAATGCTGCGTTTATATGAGTTTGCTTTAAAGCACACCCCTTTGAAAGACTCCAAACAAAGCATTAGCAATTCTTTAAACAAACTCTGGAAAGTAAAAGCAGCTTCAAAGAGAAAGGCCATAAAATGCCAGCAGGTAACTCGGGCTTTCTGACAAGGACAGCAACAGCATCGTGAAAGGCCCAGATTAACACCAAAACTGCTGCAGGGGAGTATCACCCTGCTCTCCTCCTAGCTGGAAGTTTAGTTAAGGTGAGGAATTCACAGCAAGTGCCCGAATCAATTATACCTGACAAGTGCAGGTAAGCAGGCTTCCCAGGCATTGATTAAACATCAAGAGATTTCAGCAACTCCTTCAGAGAAGTCGCACACGCGGCTGACCCACGCTGATAACGTGATGCCCACGGCATTAAGGGCACAGCACTGCCTGCCAAATCCCAGCAGCTCTGCTGGGCAGCTGCACAGCTCATCCTGCAGGGACGCCTGGGTGCCACCAGCACATCCACCACACGACCAGAATGAACCACGAGATCACAGGATGCTGCCTCAAACAAATGGGCATTGTCCATGAGAGAGCGACGGGAATGCAGAGAACCGATGCTAAGGGAAGAGGAGAAGAGAGAAAGAAGGTAATTGCCAGAATATTAAGAGTGCTGAGGAATGCAGATGAAAAGTTTCACTCAAAGGCTGACCAGCACTTTCAAGGGGAAATAAAGAAGGAAAAAAAACCCCACCAAACAAAATTGGCAGCCATCAAGTACTTGTCATACAATAAAAAAGATAAGAAGCACATTCCCCTGTCAGGCCTGTCACAAGAGCTTATTTTGGGAAGCAAGGAAGGAACATTTTAACTGAGGTTTGATGCCGTCATGCCAAAGCTGGTATTTGACAGAGCCTCCAACAAAACTCCCACCACCTCGGACAGTCATACTGCAGCTAAAATTCCCATCTTTCTCTGCTGAGAATATCCCTAAGTCCCATTTATAAACTGCAGCAGCTGGCCCAGTTAACAGTTCCTGTCCCAATTAAAAGAAAAAAAAGCTAAGTAAAATTCATGACCCCATCCTTTTACACAACAGGTAGTTAAGGAATGCAGTACATTGGGTTCCCAGAGGAAGGCAGAATATGAGGAACCCAAGGCAGCAGGATGTGCAAGAGAACTGGAGAGCACTGAAGAAAATGCATCACATCCATACACTTGCATGGGTAAAGGAACTGCAAGGAAGAGAATCACTGTAAGAAACAAACAAAAACCCACTGAAAAACAGAAGTAAGCCAAAGCCTGGAAGTTCCACCCCCTCCCAGGGTTTTTCCTCTACCCCCAACTACAAATTATTCTCCATGTGCAGTTTCCAGTAAATCAAGCTTTGCTAAATAACCCCGACATGTGCGGGGCTGAGAACCAGCCAACAAGCAATGATGAGATGTCCCTGGAATGATTAAGGAAAACGCAGACATCTCTCAGGTTACAAGGAAGCCTGTTGTACTCTCCCCTTGGTGCATATGCAATGCTGCAAGCACTGTTCTGAAACCTCTGATATTCAAAGGCTCATTTGGTTGACAAGGAGCCTGTGGATTCGTGGACAGATTGTCACACAAACTGTCAGGTTTTTAGAGAGACTATCAGACCTCTCTTTGCCTACGTTATGGAGCACATCAAAGACACAGAAGATGAACCAGACGCAGACTGCACAGATCTGACAGAATGGTGGGTGTACATATTCAGAATACTGTACTGCTGGGGGGGGGGGGAGAGGCTTAATGTGAATAATCAGGGGCTGAAAGTTCCAGAAATGTGACAGTTTTTGGCAGCGATTCCCATCTTTGCATTTATTTATCGAAGGGAGAAAAACTGCCATACTAGAGGCAAACTTGAGAGAGGAAGAAAAATTGTATCAGCAGCGATTTATTTTGCCACTGTACTTTTTCTTTATTATTATTACTCCCAGAGCATTTTCTGAAGATATTTGTATTTTCAGTCAAGGTTCTCTTACTGTGCTTGCAGGCTCTCTTCCCATTTTATCCAGTAGGAGAGGCTGGCTTAATGATTACAGCCAAAAAGACCGCTAGGACTTCACAGGTCACTGTACACAGTTAATGACACAGACAAATCCGCACTTTCAGAAGTGCCTGCTGGCTTGTGGCTCTGTCTGGAGATGCTCAGAAGCTCATTATTCAAAACTTCAAGCTCAACTTACGGGTAATCAGCACATCTGAAGAAATACACCATACCCGGACAACCAAAAAGTGAAGAGACAAAAGCTATTATAGAAAATACTAACCTTAAGCATTAAGGTCTCACTTTTAAAATGGGGACAATGTTCACTTATCTTCCAATGAGCTAGAAACTCCAGTTAATGAATACCTGGAAAAAGTTCCCAGCTCCACAGCTCAAAAATAGTATTACAAAGGATAACTTCATTCCCTTTTATTAGTAATACTTGGACAAAGACTATAAAACAACAATATGTTTATTTTACACGTAGCAAAAAAAGTTATTAGGCTATTTCTACAAAGAAATATTGATGATTATTATTTTAAAAGGAAAATAGAAAATAAAATATAAAATGAAACATTGATAACAAGAAAAAGCAAATGGATTAACACAGATTCCTTTGGCCTGCCTTTACAATACCACTGTCAACCACAGGTTCTCCCTGCAAGGCATCAGTTATTCCAGAGAAAGGAACACCAGTATCTTTTTATATATATTTTGCTATTCAAAAGATTGAAATTCTCCACACGGCAAAGAGAAAATAAATACGATGTTTATCCTAAGATAAAAATAAACCACAATGAGGACAAAGGAGAAAGGATGGCAGAAGAGATAAGAAAGAAATCAGAAAATATTTGTAAGCAATTTCCTTTCCATCATTTGACAGTCTCATTCTCTCTGCTTTTAGCAATCTTCTCTTTCACCTGTTTTTTAATGCAGCTGTTTTCCCTCCTCTAAAGAGGCATTGAAGAGACACCTCTGCAGCTAGCAAAGAGGGAAGTCTCCAAAGAGAAGCCCAGAAGGGCCACAGACCTCCAATTTCACAGCATTTTCACAGTGGGGCTATCGAGCCGTAAATATTAACACGAAAATCAAACAGGCACCGAGAGCAGGGGCAGCCACACAAGTGCTCCATTCCCTTACTGCAGTAAAGACCACTCTGGATCCAGCCCAGGGCAGGACATCACCTGTGGCCTTGCACAGCTTTAGCCACCACCAGCTCAGTTATTGTTCTTTCATTACAGAATCCAGGCAGAGGAAAGGCAACAAGGCAGGTCTCACTTTTAGCCCATTAACTAATAATAGGAATAATAACTAATTAACATTAAATCTGAAAAATCTCACAACGCCTTGCTGCCAAGGCTTCTCAGGAATATAAATGGAAGACTGTCACATGCATGGTGTACTACACACCCATAGAGGAAAGCTAAATCTACTCAGAATTTAATCTCTAAACACAGTCTCTGACAGTGCAAGGGCATCTCTCTCCATGCAAGCAACAACAGACCTTGAACTTGTCACTAAATGAAGAGGAGATAAAGGTAGGCTTAGAGTTCCAGAAGAAACTTTTTGGTATAAGCATCCTAATTATCATGGGGTTTTTTGCTGTAGCTGCTAAACTTTGTAACACAAAGAGGCTTGGGAAACAGTGCTTGTTATAAGTGGATATTTTTTTCAGGCTCATGGAAAAAAAAAGTATCAGTATTTCACCTGTATCTACTGGACGAGACCAAGCAAAAAATCCAAGCCACTCAGCTAGGGACAGCTTGAGCTCAGACAACAGGAACACAAAGAAGGGACAGAACTATTCTTTTGCTGGGGAACAACAGGAGGGAATAAAAGCAACCACCACAAACACTTCAGACCTGGAGCTAAATCCTCTCTCCACAGAACAAATGAACACAGACTTAAAACCCAGCACTGTCCTGTTTTCAGCTGGCAAGGACAAATGCTGTGTTCCTCCCTGGGACGCCCGGTGCCTATCCCAGAAATCGACAGCTAGGACACTATTATGGGGAATTTTTTGTTCTCTCTGCAACAAACCCTTGTGTCTAACTGAAGGAAGAGTTATCTCAGCGCCACCACACAAATGAGTGATTAGCCATCAGGCAGTAATGGCTTTTTGCTGCTGCGAACGGAAGCTGCATCTCAACAAATGACCTAAAGGTGAAAGGTCTCATACACTACATTTAATTCCCTAAACAGCCAAACGAAATTCTGTGGTATACATAACTATTATAAAAAACGAGGTTAAAAAATGCATATACATGCTCAGACAGGCACACAATACAGCATTTTTACACGCCCATATGAGTCGTCTGCTCTGATCAAGAACCACAGTCCAGCCAGTTCAAAGCTTGCTGCATGTCAGGGCAAATTAGATGATTTCTGTGTACCATCCAGTACATCATGAGACATCTCTAGAGGAAAAAAAAACCCACAACCCAGGCACTCCTCAATTGACCCAAGCATGCAAGCTCAAAGCAACCTTGCAGCTTGAAATTATGAAAGAAAAAATTTGACTTCTGTTCAGAAGAATGGGGAGGAAGAAGAAAGGAGATGGAATTAAGCTGGTTTTCTTATTAAAATACTTAAAATGCAATAATTGGGAAGGGAAAGAAAAGCTAGCTCTCCTCATAAAATAACCTAGTTATTATAAGTCCTCTCAAACCGGAGGCTTAGAGCTTTATCTCAGCTCTGACATTTCCTTCTCCCATCCCTTGCTCCTCTGGAGATTCAGCAGCCTCTCGGCGTGTCCTGGCTCTGTTGCCACTCCCCGCTGTCGCTGTCCCCTGTGCAGGGCAACACCTTTTACCTGCTGGCCACTCCACTGCTGAGCACCTACCCGGGCAGCCTCCTCTCCACATTAGTCAGGGTTCAACTCCCAGACACTTCTAGTGCATATGAGATGTACGTTTACTATTTTTAACAAAAACAACCCAAAATTTAGCCATTATTTCGTATTTATTTACAATGGGGCTGAAAAGCAAATGGCTGAGCCAGGAAATCTTCATTTAAGCCAAGGTGCGTAATGGTAAACTGTGACTGGGATCGTCCTTGGGCCAGCAGAATGTATGGGCAAACCACCAATTAGCCCCAAAAGCAACCAAACAAAAACCCACCCCTCGTCATCGCAGGAGATTCTGCGACAGGCAAAGCAAGTTTGCAGTGGCTGAAGACCTCACTGTGAGCCTGATGGTACACATCTATTTAAAAACATTAAACATGTTATTTACAAGCTACTTCTGAGTCACCCTGGTCTCTGGGGAACGTGCATTATATGTTCAAGAAATTGGAGTAGCTCTTTTATTTATGTTTCTTTAAAATGACTGGCAGATGGGGAAAAAACCTTCAGAGAAGTGGCCCCAGGCTGTCATGAAACATGTATTTAACACACCCACAGTAAACTACTAAACACTTCAGAAGGTACAGCCGCTGTAAATATGGAGTAGTTCCTTTTTAAAGTCTGATCTTTGGACTACTTAATTCAGCACAAATTTGAGATGTTCTGAGGAGTCTGCCCAATTTACAGAGTAATTATGAGCCATATTTTCCATTAACATGATGACAGCACGTTCTGTAAGGGCAGAAGCAATTTTAAGGACCTTTTCAAAATGAATCCCGGTGTTGGCTTTATTTTTAAATCACAATAGTAATGCCTTTTTCCTGCCACATGTGGAAGGACCACTGTGGGCTGAAATAGAAATCTCAGACTCCCCAAAGTCAGGCTCTTATGCAAGTGAATTCCACACACACAGGGAAGTTTTGTCTACCTGAACCAATTTCCAAGACTAAGTCTAAACCTGGAATATCCCAAGAGAAGCACAAGCTTCAATCATCGAAATCCCAGCAGACACACAGACTCCAGCCTAAGGTCTGGAACATATTTAATCAATTCACTGTGCTAACTCTCTACAGTTTCATAAAATAGCCAATACTGCAATAACAGGGCCAGAAATTAATTGTACACTGGTTGGTGAATTACACGGAAATAACAGGCAGCACTGGTATTTATTGCAGCAGGGTGATGTAGTTGCTGTTGAGGTACAACTGCACCACAATAAAAACAGAAGATAGACAGCATGTGTGTGAGCACTGCTTCCCATTAGAAAAGTAGCACTGGTTTTACTGGTAACAGTGCTATCTATATAAATATACATACACACACTTATAAATACCAATCCTGCTAATAGACAAGCATGTAAACAGCACACAGTGGGAGGAAATAGAAATTTAAACTGTTAGGCAATAAGAAACTGAATGAAATGAAGGGAAAATTGGGTTGAATAAAAAATGGCTAGGGAGGGTATCAGAAATATTAGATAATGGGGAAAGCTCTCAGAAGTAAGACAAAAGAACCTCTTGTTTTGCTCTTTTTGGACTAGACTTGACAAATGCTCCAGTGTTGAGTTCTAACAAAGAGACAAGATCACATTCTAGGTCTTTTTGTTCTGCCTTTAACAAGTCTTCATAGTGATACACTGATGAGACCAGATACCAGATTGTTATCTAAATTCAGCTGCTAAATTCAGTGTTAAGACACTAAGTTCAAACCACACATTGCCACATTTATTTCACAAGTCGAGCCTGAGGATGGATTCCTCCAAGATGAAGCAGCCCATAAGCATCATTCTCTCCCTCTGCAAAGGTGCTCTAAATGCCAGGGAAACAAAATCACCGTAAGGCTCTGACAGTTCACCCTTCAGCACACAGACTGCAAACGCATCTCTGCACTAATCGTGCAGGCTGAAGAGGAAGCAAACACTTAGCTGCTGTTTGCATAGAGGCTGCTTGTAATTTGATGTAATGTACTGTACACCAGTCAACACATATTGAAGAGAGAACGTACACACTGCAGAGAAGGCAGAGAGGCTGTGCTGACATCTAACACGTTTTAGTTACCCTATTATAGATGTTCTTTGAGTTCATCAAATTACCAATCAATTTATCTGATCTCTAAAAGCTGTGTACTGAGGTATATTAACTACTAAACTTCACAAGCTTTCACCAAAAAAGCCATTAAATGGGTGAATTGAGCACAAGGTACTGGAACTCAGTTTGTGTGTTGGCCAATGGCAACAAGGAAGGAACCTCTCCCTGCAGACAGAAAGACTACGAGGAGCATTAGGCTCCTCTAGATGCTGTTCAGCCCTAATGGATACCCACAGAAAGCAGAAATCAGGGATGCTGCCCTCCCTCCTCCTCCCCCGGCACAGCATTCGATGTCTGAGAAAAACTGAAAAGGGGAAGAGGACGGGAGATTGGAACTGGTTCAGATGACGATTTCAGGTTCGTTCCCTTTTCATTTTTTCCCATTCAGAAATTTCATGCACACACAGGACAGGATCTTCCGCTCTCTAAACATCAAAGGTTGTGCCCTGGGAGACTGATAGAGCCACTGCCACCTGAGAGCAGCATCCCCACAGCCCCAGACAAGCAACCTGAGCAACTGGGAAGCGACCTGAATGATTAGGGATGGATCTTGTCAGCCTATTTCAGGAAACTACACCGGGGATTATTCTTGTGTTCAGAAGATTAAATCAACAGTTTGATGAACTGGGTGCTTTGCTGTACTGCTCTACTGGCCTGAAAGGCAAACTGCTTTTTTCGGATCATAGATGTTGTAGGCGCAAAGGAAGCATTGGTGGGTTTGTGAGAGGAAGGGTTTGTAGGAAGGGCTGGGAATGAACAGAGAACTGAACAAATCAGATAAGAAAAGAAATTGAAACTGTAAAGAATATTGTAAGGTTCAATCATGGAGATGGGAACAAGAAATTCTTCTGAAAGGGAAGCACATTTTTTGAGACCAGAACTTCATTGCACACTAGCTGTTCTTCCTCCAGGTACCTCCAGCACTGGCTAGAGCAATAAGCTGGTGGCTGGTGAGACAGTGGCTGGAGGCAAACAAAGCACCCTTACACACATGGCAATAGCTCACACACAGCCCCAAGACATCACAGGAGAAAGCAAATGGTGTCAGTGACACCTGCCAGGACACATCAACTCATTGATCAGAGGGCGCTGAATCTTTAACTCCCACTGAGAGGGCAGAGGGTTTGGTTGGAGATAACACCTGAACACAGCTCATTTTTTCAAAGGTAGGCAAGTGATCCCTAGGTCTCATGGATACAGACATGCCTGGCATCCCAACTAAACGAATGGATTTCTCATCCCCTTCAACAGAAGTCCCCTGCCACCTTTGCCAGGTGACATCAGTTTGTGCAGCCCCACAGTCTGCTTTAAACTGATGATGAAGATCCAACATGAACGTACTGTCCTGGAAGGCTTTTTTTTTTTTTTTCCAGGCTTCTATCACTTTTTTTCTGCTGAAATTTTTATTGAGACCAGTTACCAGCCATAAACCAGAAATGACAGTAGACTTGCATGTAGGGGTGACCTTGGCACACCAAAGTGGGAGACAGCTCCAAGAAGAAGGATCAAGGCCAATAAGAATAACAAACAAAAATAACTTTGCCTCCCATTCTTTACACATCCTAAATGCTCTACAAACATGAATTAAACGGAAAGTACAAGGGCAAAAAGAGATTAATTTAAACGAACCAAACAAGATGAATGCCACACACAAAATTACAAGATTTGTGAAGCCAAGCAGAGAAAAAGGTGCAGTCAACCTTATTAATAAAAAAGGTATGTATTCAATACATTCCTTTCCCACTTGCACAAATACTCTACAGCGTATGAATACCTCTTGTGCTACTTACTGCTCTGAAAAACTACAAGCAGAAAAACGTTGCATATTAATGCAGCCACTGCTCACAGTAGCCCACAGCCGCCTAACAAGAGATAACGTGGGAGCCGCAGCTTAGGAAAATCCAAACAAAGAAGAGGCATCATCTACAGCAAGGAGTTTCACTTTATCTTCCAAGATTACCTTCAGCCTTTCTCTGCTGTGTTACACTACTCCAAAGAGCTGCCTGTGTTTTTGTTGTAGTGTAGCACTGCCCTTAGCTTTTGTCAGGTTAAACTCAGCAAGAGGCCAAAGAGCAAAAGGAGTCAAATAAATATTTACTTGGGAGAAGGTATACAATAACATGCTAAGTGAAATTTCCTGGCATCTGAAGGGTTCCAGGAGAGACTGTACTTCTTTCTTACGATACTTTTTAAAGGATGTTTCTACCACTTGGAGAAAGCAGGACAAAGCATACACAAAATCCCTAATAAAAATCCCAGCTCTGAGCAGTATATATGTTAACTATTTGCAACAAGCTCCCTCCATCTTCCTCCCCACTTCTCAGTAATAAATAAATGCATGAAAAAACAGTATCTTGAGCTTCTCAAATTGGGTGTTTCTAAGATTCTCCCTACAGATTATTAGGTCTTACTCCCATTCTTTCTACCCAGAGGAATACGATAGTACAAAACCTCCTTCAAAACAGTCGAGAGAAGACACACATTTTATGAAACAATTCAAATTACATGGATGAGATGTAAAATTTCTCTAACAAGTCAGAGTTAGAAGTTTAACCACTTATAACAGATTAGTCAGGTCTCATTACTGGATTACTTATTGGAGATTAGACAGTCACATTGGAAACACAGGTGTAGAATGGAATGAGTGTATCACCAGCTCCAAGCTGTGCAATTACACATAGTCATATAAGAAACAGTCAGTTCAAAGGAGCTTTTCCCTCTAACTTTTCTGATTACAAAAATATTTCAGGCACTCCAAAACAAAAACATACATGCAACCCAAGAGACAGAAACACACAACTACAACAAACTATCAGAGTTAAAGTGAGAAAGATGAAGGGGTTTACCAGTGTAACGATCCTCTGCAAGGAATTTGTTCAATAAAATTTGATTAAAAAAAAAAAAAAAAAACTCTAAGAAGCATGCAATGCACTGCAGGTAGAACAAAGCCTACCATCCCATCCCACCCACAAAACTCCTGACAAACCGACAGTGAAGGGTGCAGTGAGAAAAATAGTCCCAGCAACTAATCCCAGCATTGGTTTAATCCCAGTACACCCATTGGATATATTCAAGTCTGCACTCAAAACAGCAGAATGCTGCCAGTAGCAGCAGTGTGGTGTGTGACATTCGCTCAACACAAGTCAGAAGTGCAAATCAAGTGTCAGGCACCACAGAGAAACAGAGAACCAAACAGTGATTCTGACACAGCTGCCACACATGTTCATGGTCCCCCTGCATCCTGAGCACTGTGCACACAGTCCTGGTTCACAGCTCTGAGAAAGGATTAAATACATGAGGAGAAGTTCCAAAAATTACTAGCCAGGATGGTCAAAGCCTTTGGGACAAGTACCCCATAACCTTGCTTTGATCACAGAATGAGTCAGATTGGAAGGCAATGCCTTAAGAATTTTTAGCTTTTATTCTTCATGTATCTGTAGCTTTGGTGTAGTTCTGGGCTTCATATAAAATGCTAAAACCTTCTGTTCCCTGCACCTTCAGCCAAAACAATCTCCTCTAGGTGGAAATCCAAGGACATTTTCACTGCCTCAGAGCCCCAAAATATGTAAACAACTGAACTGGGGAGAGCAGGCTTGGGGTGGTTGACACCATCACCTGGGGGTGTGATTGCAGAATTAAGGCCCAATATGCTAATAAGACAGAACTTATAAAATGTGAAGAGCTCGCGAGCCGATCCATTTTTGGGTGTAGCCTTACAAACGCCCTTTGTTTGCCCTAAGACCTTTAATAAATGTGTCTGCTTTTTCTTCTCTTAACTTTACCTTGGCCTCTGTTTCAGGTAACCCTGCTCTAGGCACCAAAAGGACCACAGTGGGTCATCTGTCCCACCTCCCTGCTCAAGCAGGGTTACCCCAGAGCACATGGCACAGGACTGTGTCCAGATGGCTCTTGACTGTCTCCAGTGAAGGAGACTCCACAACCTATTTTCCAATCTGTTCAGTTCTTACATTTATCCTTGGACACTCACTTTCAGTCACAGTCAGGACCAGCACACTGAACTAAATGGATCTTTAGCATGACACAGCACTGCTGCACTCATTGTCTCATTTCTTCTGGGGCTTTAGTAGAAGAGCAGGGAAAACCCCAAAAGCTGAAACACTGAAATTATTTTTTCATGCATACCTTTTCCCGTGAAAATTTTAATAAAACTGTCTGGAGGAACTGAGTTTCTCAAGATCTGTTTGAAATAAGGTACACCCATAGTTCATCTCATGCAAAACTAAAGGCAAAGCCTTTTTAGCATTTTTATAGCTTTACTGTTTCACAACACTTTGCCCTCCCATTATAAGCTGTTCCATCATATAGATGGAATAACTGAGATAGATGGACTAAATAATTGTTTCAAACTCCCAAAAGAGAAATGGCTATTAGAAAATGAGCAGGTTTTTCCTTCCAATTCTTTGCTCTGTCCAGTAGATTACAGTACTCTTTCAGAGATTACAAAATAAAAGGATAATGTATTCACACAATCTGCTGCATTCAAAGGAACTACTGAGTTCAATTCTGGTCAATACCTCTCAAAGACAGAGCTGCAAGGGGGAAAGTGCCAAAAGACAAACAAGTAGAATGAGAAACCTGGAAAAAATCATTCACGTAAGCAGAGGCTGAAAAGGTAAAGACTGCTTGGCTTAATGGGAAGGTAAAAGAGGGAACAGAAGCCTACAGACAGTGAATAAATGAAGAGATTTCTTTTATCTCCTTCCCATAAAGGATATTAAATGCAAAAAAAAAATTGAAACTGATAACAGAGAATTTATAGATTATATAAATTAACCTGTGGCACACACTGCCACATAATTTTGGAGGCAGAGAGCTAAACAGGGCTACAGGAAAAATGCCTGAGATGCATAGAACAATGGCACTAATCCAACTTTCAGTGAATAAAAATACTGAATGAAAATAAACTCTCATGCAGCAGGGCATGTGTCTGCCTCCAACTGACAACATTTAGGAGGACTCTTCTCAAAGCTGCTCTCCAAAAGTTTTCTTTGTGGCTTTGTTTTGTTTTTTTTTCCTTCTTCCTTCAAAGCCTTTGCGAAGTGACCACTGTCAGAAGAAGCAGGACAGTCTCTGTGTCTGATTCACTGAACAGCTCTTATGTTGTAAGGAGTATGTAACACAATTACTCTCAGCATCCTACTGGGAAGGTACTGGGTTTTTAACATCAATAGCTCAAAATATGCTTCAAAACCAAATCTGTACATCTCCTACTGCTGAATTCTGTTACCATGCAGAACTGGGGACAAAGCCAACCTGGGCACAACAGGGGAGGAGAGAGGGGAATTCCTGATAGCCTGATCCTTAGAAGGAGAAATTTCAGCTAACTCCACACTGAGACATCATATTCATTCACTCATAGCTGAACACCTCTGAACTACCAGTGACCACATTTCAAGTGACCATCCCCTCTTAAAACAGCAGAGAAAGCAAAATTCTATTTCAGAGCTCTCCCCCAGCACCCGCCTTACTGAGAGCTTTTTTCTAATACAGACACATACATACACAGATATATAAAAATATATCTAAGCCTGAGTTAGAAAGCTTTAGCACAGTGGAAGTAAAAATAAATAAATAAATGTCAAGGTCTGCGTGTATTCAACAAATAAAAGCAGAATTATATAAAAGCAACAGCTAATAAAAAAGATTGTTCTGTGCTCCATTTTCCATCTTTCCAACCATTATAGGAATAAAATTATCCACAGAGAAGATCAAAAACCTTTTTCAAAACTAATACAATTAAGCTTTATTACACTGTTTCAAGTACATTTCTCTCCTTTCCCTTCTAGCCCCCACCACCTCCCACTCCAATCCAGACTAACGGTTGGAGGCATTCTTCTATTTTATTATCAGCAAAACGCTAGTCTTTACGGGTCAGAAACTATCCAGTGTTTCAAGAGAGGAAAGAAAACCTGTTCTTTTAATCTACTTGCTTTTGTACACATAACAACTAGAAGATAGTTTCTCTGTAGCTCTGCAGTTTGAATAGGGTTATGGGCAGCGCACCTTTTACTCCCCCGAGAAGATCCTGTACTAAAATACCTATCACATTGTTTATAAAGGTGTCCCTGTAGCAAGGGACATGGACTTGAAAACACAAACTGCAACAAAAGATATCAAAAAGAGGACAATGAAGCCTGGACACAAACTTCTCGCCACTCCACTGTCCATAAAGGACAGACACACAGGTTTTTCCTGCAATTTCCACTTCATGAAACCAGATCCGGAGAGAAGAATATAATAGAAGCACACAGCATGGGACCAAGAAATTGCAAAAATTCCCTTTGCGTATGAACATATGGACAACTGTGATAATTAGAACGATAGCTGCTAGATTGTTTGCAATTTCACTGAACAATCCCCATTATCTAGAAATAGAATTTAAAATACGAATGCAACACTGAGTGGTAGTTTTAATAGTTTATTTTTAATGAATTGTATGGATTAAAGTGTTGCAAAATCATACCATGTGAATTTGCTCACAGGCATGTTTTACCATTGATGGCTTAAAAAAATGCAGTGTGGACAATCATACAGTAGCAGGGAATGAAAAGAGAAATAGATATGCCAACAGCTTCCTACCGTTTCTCATAATCTACAATTTTCCCATGCTCCATACTCACCATCCTGCTACATGTTGGTAGTAAAACTGATTGATTTCTCTGTCTCTTTACAACCCACCCTTTTCATTGTTTGCATTTCTTTTTAGTCACATAACACAACTACAAGCCGAATATATGCAACTCCCTGTCAGGACTTCTAATTGCTTCAAATTGGAGAAGATTATTCTCCACATTTATTAAAAAATAAAGACTACTTATAACATTATTTCATTTTGCCAGGAAGTGAAGAACACATTAGTTCATAAGGAACAGCATGGCTGCTCCTATTTTTATGGCATCAATTTTTAAAAACTCATCATGGTAAACAATTAAACAGAGAAGCAAATCCCACGTTTAGGGGAGAGATTCAAATCCCTAAATGGATTTTCAAAGGTCATTTCAGGCTTAAAAGATGCTTGACAGTGTCTCTTTAAATCATGTTCATTTCAAAGGCTTATCCAGCAAGATGCAGGCAGTGTACTGCAGCACCACTCTTTGAACTGTTTGGCTCCCCAGAGAAAAATTAATAATACAACTTTAATTCATATTTATAGCAAGATTTATGTTGTGGTGGCTGATTTTTTTTTTAATTTAGGAAAGGATTTTTAACAAAAGGAATAAAAAACAGGGCACTTTTTTTTTTTTTTTTCCAATTTAGCTTTCACCTAAATCCCATGGTGAAAAAGATAATAGAGTTTGAACTACCAGAAATCTTTTTTTAAAAATCATCCGGTTAAAAAAACCTTTATCTTTCAAATGCAAGTTGCTCAAAAGATTTGTACAGCTTTTCCATCACATACGTAAGGGGTGGGGGGCAGATAAGATACTGGGAGCTGACAGTTCCAGGTCTCAGCACAACACTTCTTGGTTCTCTATCCTTTGGATCCACACAGATCCATGTCCTGCTCTGCAGGGGCCAGAAATAAAGTCAACTCAGCCTTACCTTCTTCTCAATGCGGGCCAACTGCTCTTTGTAGAAGGCCTCTTGTCGCTTCAACTCTGCCTCCCTGCCCTGCAGCTCCACAGCCTGGGAAGGACAACAAAACAGCATCAGTAGAAGTAATTAAAAATAAACAATGTAGTGCAAGGAAAGCACATGGGATGCAGACTGGAAGGAACTGAAAGAAAAAAAAAATAAATCACTGCTCAGGACTCTTGTATGGGATCCCCCTCAATGGAACTACAAACCTTAGGTATTGCAACTAATTTTGGGTTATCCCCGAACATTTGAAATGCTCTAATTAGCATCACAGTCAAAATAAAAACCTTGATTTTACTAATCCTTATTAACTGGAAACATTTAATCATAGGTGACACTTTTCCATTCCCTTTTTCAGAACTCCATCTTACCTATGTCTTTGTTTTTCCATGAATCATGACAGCCATTACTCAAATGTTCTTTACCTTACCTTGAAAAAAACCACAAACAAATCCCCTCAAATCCTCCTCTTTATTAACTCTTACCCCTTGTAGTGTCCAAAAGCTTCTAAGGATTAA
Organism: Acanthiza pusilla; assembly: GCA_036630365.1. Lineage (NCBI taxonomy): Eukaryota > Metazoa > Chordata > Aves > Passeriformes > Acanthizidae > Acanthiza > Acanthiza pusilla. The sequence continues at coordinate 11,156,284 of JAXCHO010000001.1, forward strand.
ATACTTCCCTACAACAGACATACATAAGACTACACAGATAATTAAGTACTCTCTCCACATGCTGTCTGTACATTCCCCATCAGCACCCTGAGCTCCTCTGGCTGGTGCTGCAGACTCAGACAGGAGATGGGTGTCAGAGAATTTCTCTTCTATCTTCCAAAGCATAAGCGTGACAATTTCAAAACAGTAAATGTGGTATTCATCAGCTAAACAGTGCTCAATTAAAAAGTCTGTGTGGGTACAGCAACAGCTGTAGCCTTCTAGCTCCTTACAGCCAGCACCACCTCATTATACTCCCACCCCTGAACTGCACTAGCATTAAGAAAACATGACATTGATGGAACTGAATCAAACTTTGGAAGTTTAAAAATAACAAGCAACTAGAGCAAGAAAAAATGGCGCTTGTTCTTCATCCCCCATCCCACCTCAAAATCTCTGGGGCCACATAAGTTATCAGCAGGCAGAAGACCTTTCAAAACCAGAATGATTAGCCTGCTTAACATGGACACAAACCCTGCCAATCCATAGCATCCCAGCAGCATTGCTCTTAACTTCTGATGATGGTACAACCACAGAAAATGCTGGTCCAACATGATTAAGCAGCTGGGACAGAAATATCCCCGTGGGCTCAGACCTGTCATTTTACGGCCAAAAGCCATTGCTAACGAGAAAAATTACATCTGAAAGCAAGTTGCTGTGTATGTCCTTCTTTCTGCTCCCCTGCTGATGGAAATACAGTGGTATAATAGGGCTTAGAAGAGATTTTGATCTAGGCAGTGAGGGTGGTTGATAAGCAAGCAAGAAAAGGAGTACATGAAATAGGAAGGTTGTAGGGGTGTGGTGGTGGTGTGTGTTTCTTTGTTTGGTTTTAAAGAAAAAGAAATATTTTGGTTTCCATGTTTTCTATCCCAGAAAACAGAACCAGGATAAGGCACAAGCAGTAGAGACTCATATCTAAATCCTCCCTCTCTCAAAGGCACCAGATTAAAAGCAAAATCTCTGGCTTTGCATTAACCTGTAGCTGCTATATAACTTCCCACCTGCAAACCAGCTGGAATAGGATGGGGAGAGGGATGAGAATAGCTGCCCCATAGATGCAGCCTGACAAAAGAGATACCACAGCAACAATAGGGGCAATGGTGGGTATTTTTTAAGTGCCAAAATTATAACCATTTTCTGGTAAGAGAACCATAGCTGTCCCTCTGAACCAACCTTCTAACACAGAAAAAGACTACGCAATTTCAAATTAAATGAAACAGATGTAAGAAGGTGGCGTTGTCTGGTGGATGACCATAGGACTGGGATGCTCCTGCAGGTTTTCTGCATAACACCCATAAATTCAGATTACTCCACAAGTGACTTGTATTTCCTTAAGAAGAAGATAAATAAGAAAAAGAAAGAAAAGTAAGACAGTACTGACCCCCTCTGCATGATTTGGATGGGAGGTGCATCTCATATGATGGAAGAAAAAAAGAGTAAAATAATGAATTCCTATAAACTCAAGAAAGCTTCTGTTTAGTCTAAATAATTATGTATCAGTGCTAGTCTCCAAGGATGGGGGATATTCTGGAAGCACAAAATCAATACATGTAACAATATTAGTGTGCAAGAGGCTTTTTTCTGTTTCTGGCAAGACACGGATAGCAAGCCCACAGTCATTCAACTTTTCAACCTGTGAGCTTGCCTGACCTCATTCACCAAGAAATCCAGGACAATTTTCCTTACAAGCCCTCTGGAAGGGAACACAAACCAAATAGCTAATCTCTCAAGCAGGGTGCTGAGATGCTGACATGTTAGGGGTGTGCTGCCCTGCACAACAACCCATGGAACTCCCTGGAGCTGGAATGCCCCCAGTGAATAACACCTCCACACCAACGCACCCTCCAGCAGACAGACATTCTGCTTGTCGCTTCCCCAGGGTCTTGCAAACCTGAGGTCAAAGAACCCAAACCAGATCTCCCAACTGCAGACTACAACCTCACAGTACTCCCCATTCTTCCCCTTAGTAATTTCTCCCATATTATCCCCCATTGTCCCACTTATCACCCATAATGTATGACGAACTAGGGGTTACAGAGAAACCTTGTACTTGCAACACAAACATATTTTCAATGCCTTGCTTGTTTTCAAGAGCTGCTGATGTTTCAGTGCATTGATGTGTATGGAGAAACACTCTTTTTGTGACAGATCTGCTTCAAAGTTGCTTTCTGTTTCCCTCTATCCCCAGCTGTTATTACTAAAAACTTTAGTGCACTTTATGATGATGTTTGAAGTATAAACGGTATAGTAGAGCATGTGTCATTTGAAATATTCACTGTTCCAAACTGGGTTAGGCAACCAGGGACATTTTGAATGAATATAGGATATTTATTAAGAGTTCCTCTAGGCCTGCTGCTTATTCCCTACCTGAAGTCAGAAGCCTGTGATGTCCCAGACAGAACTGGCTGCTATGGAGATGATTACAATTTCACAGGGGATTGAGATTGCAAGTGCCAAACAAAGCATCAATACACTTCTCAAAAAAAGGCCTTTAGAACTCAAGAAGGAAGGAGAAGGGAATACATGCATAACACGTTGATTTGAAAATCAGATATCAGAAAGCTGCATTTCACTTCCATGCTGCAGAACTACATTGGAGCTTGAGCATATGGTGCAAGAGGTGACCAAAGCCCAGAGATGACACCTAAGACGTGTAGAACACAGACAGTGTGACATCCAAGAAGTATGAACAGGGAAGCAAAACAGAGACAGGGAAGAAAGAGCATACTCATAAAGAACACAGGAATGCACCCAAAACTTAGAAAAGGAGAAGTATTTATAAAAGAACATGTATGCAACTGGCCTCTGTACAAAAGCTAGGTATGAGATGGATTCAAGAAATGCTCAAGAACCCCCTGTGATTGTGTCAGAATTTACAAGCATTCCATTCTTAGAAAAGGACAGTGAAGGCTTACTACTAACACACTGCTACAGCTTCCACAGGCATGGATCCATGGACTGGTTGGGCGCTCTTTCAAATTCTTCCTCTGCTTTATCGTTTCACTTTTTCTGCAGCCCAAGGCTTTTCAGGTTATCTCAGTGCTACTTTGAACAGTGACAAAGAGCTAGGGCAGAGTTATGTGTGATTCTCTGCCTCCTTCTCTCCCTTTATCAAGTAACCCATTTAGAAACAAACTGTGCAAGCACATTTCTGAAGCTATACATTATATACTGGCTCAACTAAAGGATTCAAGCACCGGCCTGCTAGCTGACAGACAAGCCAAAAGAAGTATTTCACAAGCTTCTAATTGAGGTAATGAAATATTATTGGTTCATTCTCTATGAACAAAGCCAGACACTCCAAGCCTTGCCCTGAGCTGACACCAACACGCCACACATCAGACTGTGCAACTGATCTAGAGCTGGCCTTCACTCTAACTATAACCATTCCCAGATTAGCTTTGGCTTTGCCCCCTGCCCCAAAATATCACCAGATTTTTATTATTTTTAATCATAGTCCCACTGTATCACCTTGTTAAACATTAAAACTAGGGAGGAAATCTGTTTGGGGGAAAAAAAGAAAAAAAAAAGAAAAAGGCTTGTTGGCAGGGTCAGATGATAGCAAGGAATGTGGCATCCAGGAATAAAGTGCAGTGTTAGTACAGCCCACAGCTGACAGCTACCATCAGGCTGTCTCTCTCCTCAATACTGTTTGGATTCTGGGATCTGGGAAGAGGGTATGGAGAAGACTCTACTGAAGAACAAAAAAACCAAAAACTCTGCCTCTGCAAAGGGCAACTCAAGCTAGAAGGAAAGGTCCAAACCTCAGCCTATAAAGAACTTCCTAAAAGGCAAGTCACAGCATTTGGCAAGATTACTGCAAAAATATTTATCTTCTTGGCAAAGCACTTCCACCACTCACAGACAAACTAGCAAGATGATGCCTAGATAATCAGTCAGAAGCAATCCAAGGAAATAAGCTACAAGGATAAAGGAAAGGTTCTCAAGTCTATCAAATGCCTGGTTTCTACATCATCCTGTCTTTGCTGAGAGAAGTTATCAGCTTCCCCCAAAGGTACACAGCTACATCTCTGCAGCAGCACAGCAGAGGTGTTTTGGCTGGGCACCTCAGCTTGCCACACTTCACAACTGTAAATTCTAATACCTCGTGCTTTCCCAAGTCTCTTCCAGTCCTGGTAGCAGTCCAGGTGGCAGGGGAAAAAAACAAATGCTATTAAGGACTCCAAGATGAGAAGAAGGAATTGACAGCAACTCACTAAAGAACAGAGCTGACTCCAAAATTAGCTAGCTGGCATGTTCCTGGCCAAGTCTAAAGGGAATGGCAGAGCTGAAAGGGCAATACTGAAATAGTAAGAGGCAATTTGTGTACTTCATGCCTGAGACTGAATAGCCGAACTTTACAGGGAAGCTTGTACCAGGCAAGTAGCCATGGGGGAGCCTTGACTCAACCTCCACTGGCATCAGCAGAAATATCACCATTACCGTGGAGCTGTCTGCAATCGCTATTCCAAACACATGAGACCTACAAAATCACTGGCTTTTTGTCCTATTTCTCATTCTGTCGAAGGCAGGTGACCAGGTTCTATTTTAGAAACCAGATGCAACCCACGGCCTTAAAAAGCAGTACTGGTATAACCTTCATTTCCTCCTGTTTCTGCTACTCTCTCAGCCAACAATACACATCACCAGATCAAGTTTGGTTTCAGCAGCTGTAAGCTACACAAAAGGAACCAGTGAAAATCTTTATGGAGGAAATAATATGCAATTTTCTAGCTGAACACCTTTTAAAATGTAATGACAGAAAATAAAATCCTGCATCTGTGCTCAGCAATAACAATCTGTACGCGCGCAGTAACAACATGACACTTGGAATAAGCAAGATCCAGACAAAAAAGAGAGCTTACCCAGGCGTCCAAATCCACAGGCTTGGAATAAAGAGAGAACAAGATAGAAAGGAAAGGAAAGAGAAGAAAAAGAGAAATCAGTGATTTATACAGGCTGCCTGCTGCTGTGCAATATAGTTTTTGGATGACAAGTTTAGAAAAGTTCCTTAAAAATGACAAGCATCTTAAGCAATGCAGTGCTGTCCCCTGTTGGGAACTGTGCTGTTAAAGCACAACAAAAGCACATGCACCCCCTAAACCAAACCCAAAGCAAAGCCCACGCAGCCTGCTGCAGGATCCCCATGTAGGGTGGGAGCTGAGCAAAGGCAGCCAGGAAAAAAACAGTTGCAGGGAGCCATGCAAGGTACTGCACAGTGTTAGAGATGATGATACACAACATGCACCAATGAACGTGGCAATGCTGGGCAGACTCAAAAGGAGGTGGTCAACAACTGTGCTGCTTCCAATTACATGCCAAGAACAATCTTTTAAAGGAGATTTTTGAATGCACAAGCTGACCTACATAATAAGTCATCTTCTTCCATGGACAATTTCAAAGTGATTCCTAACAGAAAGCCAGTTGACTGATCAGATTCCTAACCAGATCCCCCTTCACAGGCAACTGAAAACCTCTTCAGTGCACAGTCCAAATCTCTGTCAAAGCCAAGCCGCCTCCACCTGCTCCTTCTTTTGTCCACAAGCCTATTTAAGTGTGCAGACAAGCAGATAAAGCAGATGCAGCATTGCCTCTTCTTTACTTATTACTACTTTTTACCTCCACAGTAACCCAGTAGCAGCAAAGCAAGTACAAGATGATAAACATTTCATGCCCATAACCACCTCCTTTTGAAGCCAAGGCATTTATGAGCCAGGCACAGCTCTCATTTGTTGTCAAGGGCCACAAGCCTTCCCTGCCTCTCAGGGCTACCTTCAATCAGCAGTACATTGGCTAAGCAGGAACTTCATAATGGTTGGCCTTTTTTATTATTATTATTTATTTGAGGGGAGTTGACAGGGCACAAGGAACTTTCCTCTTGGTCATAGTTCACTGCCAGAGGAAGCAGACGGTGGAGGGTAATATTTTTATGGGATGTGCCATCATTTTAATGGCACAGAGTGACTACTTCAGGTAACTGAGGGATGATGTGTCATCAGATATGTGTGTCATCCATCCTAATCCTTTGCAACAGCTCAGAGGGCTGGAACTGAACATCTACATTTCAGCTGGGGGAAGCCAATTCCCCTTTTTCTGCAGACAGGTTTGATATAGCAGCATCAAGTCCTTGGCCAAACAAACCAATACACAACAGGTGTTTACTGGTAATCACTGACCAATCTTGACAGAAGCCTGATTTGAATAACATTTTTCTTCCTGATGATTTTTACAGCCGGGACAGATGTGCTTAGTTTTGGTTTTATATTTTAGCAATTGCAAGGCTGTCCATCCTCAGCAGATGGACAGGAGGAACTCGGCACTATTCATGGTGCCTGCTAGTATTTCAGCAGGTAGGTCATGCACACCACTAACTCTTTAGTGGATGTACATCTGTCATCCCTGGGTGCCTGAGCCATGAACTGACATTCCTGGTGGACAAACACTTGCACGACAACATAAAAACAAGGTACTAATTCACTGGCACTGGACAGGGGCTGAGAAGAAAGCAAGAAGAAATCAGCCCTATCACAAATACATGCCCCATAAGATACAATGCATAGCAGCAGAATTAGGGTTTTAGGGAATATAACATTGTTACTAATCACAGGGCATCTCTTCTGCAGGTACTGCCAAAGCCTCTAACTTTGTCAACCTTCAGGAGGGGGGGAAAATTATTACTCCAAAAATTGGAATAGATACACTCCACTGAACAGAAACAGGAAAATTAAAACGTGTAAATGCAGTAGGACATATTTCTGCTTTGGAAAAAAACCCCGACCAAATAAAATACACCAATAAAATAATACAAAAACAAACACTGAAGAGGGCTACTGGTTTAAGTTTTTCTAACTTCTAAGCATGTGCCAAGATCTCTTTGCAGACCTGCATTTACCAGTTTTGACTGATAACAAGAGACAGCCTGTCCACTAATATTTTTGAAGTTTAAGCAACCTGTTTAAGAAATGAGCAATATCTGGTTTCCTTGCTTCCTAACTAAGTGACCTTCACTTCCAGCTCCCAGATGGCAGCTTATGAGTTTTATAATTCCAGCCCTGGGACACAAGTCACCTTTCAACATCCTTGGTCAATACTTCTGAAATCTCCTACCGAAAAGGGTTTTTTCCTCTTCCAGGTGACCGACTGGACAGCAACCCCAAGAACCAGAATAAATACTGGACTCAATAGTTTGAAGTCAAAACCCAATCAACTGTATCAGAAGCAAAAGGTTATTGTAACAGGATCCCAGGCCAAACAGGCAACCTCTGTCCTAGGGATTCATACAGAGGGGAAAGATGACACAGTCCACTTGGAGAACACTGGCTGCATACGGGAGCTACATGAGTAATGCATCTGTGCTTCTGAAAATTTCACATTTGAGCACTGATTATTCAGGCAGGGGATGCCTTCCCACATGTGTATCAACAGTCCAACTTCCAATGGAATCAAGAACACAGCACCAAATTAGTATTTCACTCATAAGGACAATTCCCAGCAACTTTTCCCAGACCCATCCACTACATCACCCTTACACATCATACACAACACTCAAGTCTGTCACAGTCTGTGGAAATGTAAAAATGGCAGTGAGCAATCAAAACACAATTCTGCAACTGGCAGGGAGGGAGGAAGGGATCAGCACAGGGCAGCAGCCTTTGGAACCCCACTGGAATCAGCTTCCCCCTAAAGTCCATTACCTTGCCATAGTCAGTAACTCTGTCACAGAACAGATTTCACTGCAGTGTGACCAATGACTCAGGAATCCAGACTACCAGCTTGGTAGAGACCTCCTACTTAAGAACTCAACACAAAGTATTTTTAGGGGCACTGCCAGCTTCGAGAGTGGAAGATGGAGTGGGAGATGCGAGAAATGAGAGGCAGCAGGTGCCCAAAACCCAAGACAGCTGTTGGCAACAACTTTTGCACTCATGTCAGTATCTGAAGAGCTCTGCAGCACATATTCCAACATCTTGATGACCAGACTTCATCACTGAATGAGCAAACAGTCATGTCTTCTTACAGCAATAATCCAGCTCTAAATTTATCATGGTCCACAGTGATAGGAATTCAAGTATTTAAAGAATATATCTAGACATTCAGTATCCACTCCAGACTCTTCAACTCTTCCAGGTCAGTGAGAAATTGAAGCAGTATCAATACTAAAAGTAACGATAGTCTGAGATGTAACCAACTGACAAGGGAGAGGGAGAAGTAAGAGACACTGAACGGCAACCAATTTTGAGGAAAGGCTGATGAAATTGCTTAACTCTAATGTATACAGACCATACACAATTCTATAAATATGAAGATGGGAAGCAGCCAAAAAACCTCTGCCCTTTTATGATTCAGGGAGAACTGCATCCTAATACTTATGGCATTGCTACAAATAGGCTTGCAATACTGACTGTTGATGGTTTTCATTTAAAACAATTAAGAGAAACCTATTTTATGAAATCCAAAGTAAACCATCTGCTTTCATTGCTTGCTTTAATACTCCAACCCGTTTCCACGTTCTCCTTTTCCCATCACCACTTCTATGCATGCATACGTACAGTTTTCATTTTGTAGGCTGCCAACAGACATTCAACGGCTACAGAAATCTTGCAGAGCATAGGTTCTCTAGAGATGTATGCTCAAGATGGTTATTTCTGATAGCAGGTGAGTCAACAACTCGCTCTAAATTTTTACCCTCTTACTTAAATTCCTACTCTGCCTATTAGACTTAAGAATCTCCAAGGCCCTGACCAACTCAGAAAAAGAAAAACAAACCAACAAAACCAAAACTTCAAGAAAGGGCATCATGAAATTCTGTATTAATTATGACTTTCCATCCCAGAACATATTTCAGACCCTACTGAGTCAATGAGGTATTTCTTTTAAAGCTAGAAACAAAGGCCACCCAACTCCTCTTGGACTATTTCTAGCTCATAATCATTAATGCAGACTCCCATCACACTAGCCTAAGGGTGGCATATGGCTTTCTAGGGATAGGACAGACGGGGGAAAATAACAGTTATGCATGCCTACATCCCAATCTCATTGCTGTGCCTGCATACGGGGACAGAGCTCTCTCTTGCCAGATTCTTAAATACCAAATATATTAGCTTCCGAGTCAAACATAGTACCTCACACACAACCACTGTTTTGAAAAAAACCAAGATGGCATTCATAATCAACCCATGTGCCTCCAAGAAGTAAAAATTATGAACCTTGTGTGTTCAGAAGGAATCCCCTTCTCACATTTGCTCTCAGATACTGTATGCAATTTTTACCTGCCTCTGAACAAAACAGGTATTTATAGGCACCAGCCAATGGATACAGTTTAATACAGTACAGTGAATACAAATTTCCTGCCACCAGATTAGAAATCTATTTTTTTTTATTTAAAAATTATTATCTCAAATACTATAGTTTAAAAGAAATGCAGTTGACTTTAAGGCTGCTTTTTAATAGAGACTGTCTTAATTACATACTTGAGTAGGAAAATTCTTGAAAGCCTTCAGCCATGGTCATGCATCCTCTGTCTGTCTATGAATTCTTTGGCAGGTGGAGAATCAGGTGCACTTTCAAACAACACGATGCATTTTATCCCTGTGACAGTCTTGTAAATTCTCCTCTTTTCCCTGCTCTTTCATCCCAGACGTACATAAAGCACACTTTATGCAGCCTTACAGGGTCAGTATCATACTGGGGGCAGATTCCAAGCTACCAACTTGCTAAGATGTATGTGGGAGAGACATACAGTAATTAACATTTATGTGGATTCCAAAGCCTTACAGAAAGGACCATATAAAGCAAGCACAGGGGACTTAAAATAAATGGTCTGGGCTAGTACACATACATAATCATCCCTGTAGTAAGGTGTTACCTATGAAGTAAAAACATATGGAAAGAATAATCAGAAATATTATTCTGCCCAGGAAATAAAAAACATAGAATTGAAGAACTTGATCTCAATTTCCCTCATTTCTCTGATCACTTAGGACACACAGGCAGTCAGCACTGAATTTCCCTACAACCAATTCTGAAAATGTACCTCGATCTTCACCTGCAGCATTCCCTGCATCCTAGGCCACAGTCAGTGTTATGAAAAGGCTGCCAATTAAGTTGTGGTTTTGAGCTACAGACAAAATGTCCACTAGAGACTCTGATTCTTGCTTCCAAAGCACTTGCAACCCACTGTGTATTTTAGGAAGAGAATATACTGGCTCTCAAATACATGCACTCTCGGCTCCTCTCAAGGCTGCGATAAGAGAAAATGCTGCAAGGTTGCATCTTTTAATGAAGTCCGAGTATATCATAATGAAATCATCTGCAAAAAGAGGACTGTAGATTCAGCAACAACAAGGATTTCAGGCTATTGTAAAACTGCATTCTTTATTTTCACATTGCAATCTCCAGGGCATGATTGTATCAAGAGCAACTCACAAATCTATGTCACTGCCAGCAAAATTTTGATTTCCATTTGATAGGACAATTTGCAAAGAGCAGTTTTCACATTAAACAAGTGCTTAATGTTTCTAAAAACTACAAGAATTCAAAGCTGATTCAATGACCATTTACTGGGCAATGCAACACACTCCTGCTCAAGGCAAATGGCTTGGAAAATTCAGGGCAGGAGGAGAGCATTCTGTCTTTCTATGAAGGAGCAGTACCTGGAAGTCTATCAACAAGGAACACCAACCAGCTCCTGCTGCTGTAGAGAAGGAGGCAGCATAGACTGGGTGCAGCAGGAGGAGCTAAGCAGTTTGAGGAACTTTCCTTAGGAAAAGAAAACATTCCGCTGTCAGTGAAGCTCCTGAAGCTCAAAAATTATGTCACATGCTAAGGAACCAGAGAAGTATTTATTTCTGGACCTTTTAATCAAAAGCAAAAAGCTTGAAATTTAGCTTTAAAATAGGGTATGCTCTAAATATAGCAGTCAGATGACCTGAGAAAGCCAAGATTCATGCTTCATGAGTTTGCAAATTGAAAGAGTCAATCCAACACAGTATCACAGAACCCTAAAGACAGATTGCTATATTTATTGTAGTAGATCCTATTTACAAACGTATCTCCACTCTGTTTGCGCAGTAATTATAGTTGGGGCACATACAATCATTTATTTTCTGTAGACTCCTTTTGTATGCTATACCTCCAAAGTCAGTGAAAGTAATTTTAAGAACCTGTTGATTGATTTATTGATCAAATGAGTTGACCAGTGCAATAGACTGGAAATAACCAGACAGGCAAGTGATCTGATAAATATTCCTGGAGACTAGTCACTATAGGTGCAGAAAGTCAGCAGAAAAGAAACCCTCGAAGGCAGGTTCAGGCTTTTTTTAGAATCTATATTAACAGCTGGGCCTAAAGCTTCATTCCTTATGCAGGCCTGCTTGGTCAAATGCACTCCCCAACCAAATGTTTGAGATAACTCAGCAGAATCCAGCGTTAGCTATCAAATTCAGCAGAAGCAATTGGCAAAAGTGCAAGTCCTATTACCAGAAACAATGTGAGAAGAAAGGGGGTGAGGGAAGGAAGCAGATACCACTCTCTGACCAAGGGCATGAAAGAAACCCAGGCAAAAAGATCATCGTCCACAGAGATCTTCCAGTGCTGGGGGCTGTTTTCTGCTGATTCTGTGGCGAGACTTCACCAAAGCTTTCACTGAGCTCCAACTGCAAGAAGCAGATCATGCCCCTGGCCAGCACTGAAAACCACAAACTCATCTATCAAGTATTCACTGAGATGGCCTAATTTTTTTCCTGGGGATTTAATTGCGATTTAATGAGGTTTTCAAAGAAACATGTTGGCAGCTTATCATAAAACTAAGCTGAACACATCTTGTACTCCTTTTACACCGTCCGTTCAGTTGTGTGAAGGACTGTCATCCAACTCAACCAAGAGGCAAATTAGGCTTTGACTTCATTGCATGGGAATGGTTTCCTATGAGGAAGAGGAAAAGCACACCACTAAAGCAGGAGGCAAAGAAAAAGCTTCCACCACTACTGTTACTTGTACAATATTTTAGATAATCTTTTGGCACTGTGGTTTTGGGGAGTTCCAGGACAAAGGAATTAAATGTCCATGGATGTCAACAGCTTCTTCCACAGGCATAAAATTCTAGCAGGAAAAATACACATTCAGGTTCAGACAAAATAAATTAGCCAGATCAAATTCACAATCTCTCATAACCTCTCAACATTTCTGAAAATAAATGCCACACTTAGCAAAACAACCTTTAAAATAAAAACCTTAAAATGCCTATTTATCTCAGAATATTATCCTTCCTGCCTGTCATTTATTATATATTACATACATATAAAATCAAAAGAAAAATCCACTCAAAGAAACCAACACTCCAATGCTCCCTTTCCCATTTAATGCTGGTTATACACCCACAGAGATCTTAAAACATTTTAAAGGATCAAGCTCTCCTTCTCATTAGTACCACCATCACGTTGTTCTGAACTGCGGACATACAACCTTTTGCACCTTTTCACTCTATTGAATCAATCTCCCCTGGCAACTTCTGGTGTGGCACTCTGCTCCTCCTGCCTCCGGCTCCTCTTCCCTCACTAATTCTGTGTTCAGAACTGTGAAGCACAAAATTAGACGTTTCAAATTAAGCAAGGAGAGAGAACGAGAAAACCTTATTAAATCAACATTAGCATCAGAGTGTCTTTAAAAGAGAAACTCAATTGCAAAATATTACTTGTCTCTGTAAAGCTCTTTACATTGACAGAAATGAGACAGGCAGCAGCTGAAGTCACCTTCCTCCATCCCCACCTTCCTCCTCATGCTGGTCACAGAGCTTGAGCTCTTGAGCTTTTCAGACCACAGCCCCCGAAGAAGAAAAGCCTACCCTGAAATCACAAGCACTGGAATTACCAAGTAAAAAGGACAAGGTCTACTAACATGATGTTGGGGAAGAAACATACACACACCCAATAAGGGTGCCAACACACAAAAGGAGACTCCCTTCCCTCCCAAGCTTTCCACAACACTGGCTGTTCTCTCAAGTAACATTACAAGTTATAGCCAAATCTTTTTTTCTTACAACAGGACAAAGAACCATTGCAAGTTTTAGTTTTTGTTCTCAGTCCCTAAAAATTGAAATTACTGACGTGATGGTGATGATCAGCATATTCCAAAACACCTTAACTTTCTGAATGCAAACTTCTAGTTGCTGGCCCGATATCCTTAAACTCCTTTTCAAGATAAATCACTAGAGTATCACACCATTCCACTGTGAGGGATAATTAGACGTGTTGTTAAAGACAGAAATCACCTCTAATCCTACAGTCTTTAAACGTGACTTTTCCTTGGCATTTCTTGAACAAGACTTGATATTTGCACCTTGTGTCAACAGAAGGAGCGTGCACACCTCACACCATTGAGCAGCAGGCTTTGGACTTGTCTGTCGGGTGCCACCTAAAACAGGGAGTGTCTTGGCAGTGTCTTCTAGGGAGGATTTGCAGAGCAGACTGCTGCTGCAGTCCTACAGAAACAAATCCTACTGAAACAATTTCAGTACAAAAAATATGAATTTCAAAACTACTTCAATTAATTAAAATCAATGTTCCGAATACCCATTTAGCTAGGGAATATTATCATAAGGACAAGCGACGTGAAACTAAAGCTCAGTTTCTGATAACAAAACAAAGCTTTCAAAGCATTTTTGGAGAAAACAGACACTACCCGAACAGAAATGGAGGCTGAAGCTTTTGATTGCTCTAGTCCTACCACACAATGGAAGCCTCTGGATCAGCCAGACATTGCTGCATTTTGCCAACAGGTGTCTACGTGCGGACTCTGTACCAACAAATGGCAGTTTGGGAAGCTGGGGAGCTGGCAATTCTGATACCTCTTCTGAGCAGTCATAAAAGTGACCACTTCCTCGTGAAAACCATGCTTAGATGCCATTAACTAAGCACAGGACAAAGCAGTTCCTATACCAGGGTGAAGACAAAGTGCACGAGGGAAACAGGAAGGAGGAGGAGGATAAAAATAACAGCCACAAGAACTAGTGACACAAAGCTAACTTGGTTGTTAAAGTGCTGTCTATTCAACATCCTTTTTTCATAAAACGAAATGCTTCATTTTCACCTCAAAGGGCAACTGCAGCCATACAAGATTGCTTGGAGCCTTCCAAAATGAAAGGGTCAGACAAAACCAAGCAATTTACCATTCAATTATGAAAGCTGATAAATGGGGAAAACAGAAAAGCCAGAATGAAACACTGAACCTGCTGTCCTAGGCCTGCTCTTGATGCCTACCCAGGCTGGTAAAAAGTCTTTACCAAAATATACTTAACTGCCTGCTAGAGACCTTTCTTCCAGGAAAGGACCACACCAAGCAAAAACTGAAAATACTTTTTTCTGTTCTCTGCGGCATCTAATTTTCCTCTAGTCTTTCCCTGCAGTCTGACACAGAACTACAAGAGCTCTCCTGCTGCCTGCAAGTCACATCCCTTGCATTTGAAGGGGTTATCACATTGTGCCTTTAATTCAATAGGACAGCAACTACAGTAATCATCTAAAGTAATTAGTTCACATTCACATGCCCAACACTTTCAGATCTTTAATACCTCCAATTCTGAAAAGTTTTCAGGAAACAATCAACTTATGCAAACTACACAACATGTAGAACTAAAAGAACAAACAGGGGACACAACTTTTGTGCAACTTCTACCATCTAATTCTGTTTCTTACACATCATGTCAGTTTGATATTTCAGCATATACCAACTCCAAAAGCAAACGATGAAATATATAAGTATTTAAAGTCACTTATAATTGAAAACTTGGAAAACCTTTAAATGAAAGACAAATCTTTTAAAAACAAACAAAAAAGCATAAAAAACCACCAGAGGGTTCTGAGGGGATTTATTTTTGTTTTCTAAAAACATACCAATACACCTTCAAAGATCTCAGTGAATATCAACACATGACAACACTTTTTGAGATAACTACTATTCCCAGAAAAGTAAAGCACAAGCAAGATGCAATAATTTGTCCTGATTCATGCAGAAAATACTAGACAGGATCAGGACTGATAAGAGAGACCCAAACCACAGAAGAAACCAAGATTTTCATCATCCATGTATTCAAGCAGATTACTGAAAGCAAAACAGTCATGGTGCACTGATGCTTGCCTGTTAATATCCTTCCAAGAGGGCACAGTCAGAAAATTATCTCAAAAGATCCAAGTATAATGGAATGAATGGTTACACCCATTTGAGATGAAGGGAAAGAGCTGGAGCAGCAAAAAAGCAATCCCTATTTCATTCTGAAGTCTCTAAGGGATTCGGGAAGCAGCAGTGAATGGTGGAAAGTCATCCACCAAAC
Source organism: Acanthiza pusilla (assembly GCA_036630365.1). Taxonomy (NCBI): domain Eukaryota; kingdom Metazoa; phylum Chordata; class Aves; order Passeriformes; family Acanthizidae; genus Acanthiza; species Acanthiza pusilla. The sequence goes on from JAXCHO010000001.1 coordinate 11,171,648, forward strand.
CCAGGTAACTCATATTGCCTGCAGAGATTAACTCACTCTGGGTGTCAGCCTGCCACCTTCTACTGTCAGTGTGGAAAATCCAGGGTAAGCACAGGGAGGATTCTGAAGAAGGGAACAGAAACAATGGAAAAGAAGATGCAAGACAGACACAAAGCAAGGCTAAGAGTCACAGCAGCCTTTCTTTTCTACTTTCTACTGGCTGCAGCACTTATCCCACTTCTGAGACATGAGTAAAATGGACCCATCTCATCAGCGCTCACTTTTTCAAGCAGCAAATCCGGAATTAATATTCACAGGTTCTGTGACTGACATAATTGCAATTTAAAAAGGGCAATTAATCATCAGCCACACTGGAGGCTGACTTGCCAGGCTGGGATCTTTTTTCTCCAAACCAGCCAACAAGCTCACAGGAGGCAAAAGCATCACATGTGCACAAAGCCAAGAAGAGCTGTTGTCCCTCTTACTCCAACCCCAGGCTTATAGGGTTTGTTACTATTTTTTCCCCCACATGTGCCTCAGCAGAACAATTCACCCACCCTTTTCTGCAGAAGTTCCCCTACAATGACCAACCAATCTCCCTTGCCACGGGGATAAGGAAAGCTCTTTCTATGGTGCATCTCACTCATGTCAGCCAAGAGAACTGAGGCAATGGAACTCCATCACCTCCATCATGAAGTTCTCCTCATCTCCCTTTTTTCCTTTGTATCTTTGCATAAACTAATTTTTTTTAAGAGTGACATCTCATCTCATTGTTTCAAGGAAAGAGAATTACAAAGGTGAGAGCACAGCTCCAGAGAATCAGATAACATAGGCAGATGATGGAAACATCAAACCTGGCAAGTGGATTTTATCAGATGAGTCAGAAAAGCCACTAAGTCAGTGTTTACTTCTGTGCTCCTACGGGAAGGTTTTCAGGCATGTTGTAAACAAAACCAAAAACCCAAAAACAGTTCTGGGTATCAGTTCTGTCACTTTAAATTTCCTCTATGTGAGCACCCATTGCAGATGTGAAAGTATTTCAACCAATAGCGTTTAGAGAAGAGACATTTGGAAATTTGCCACTGGTGTTCAGGCTCCCAGAAAGAAATGTCCAAGACCAAATTACTGTAAGGTGAGTATATAACCTCTTGCAGGAAGTACAGTTCTTCCTTAGAGGAAGAAAGCTAAACTGACCACCATATTATGCCAACCTACTTATCTGGGAAGTACGTAAACCACTGCGGTGATAAGTACCACAGAAAACAAGTATGAGCTTGATGGTAAGCTTTAGAGCTTAGCAAGCTGCAAGGTCTTCAAGTGACACTTAACACTATGTCCTTGGGCCAAAGAAAATACACAACATACTTCTAGGCCAAAGGAATCTTGCTCAAACAGGTGCCACTGCTGCCAGCCAGGTGCAGTAGAGGCTGAGGATGTGTGTTGTAACACAAGCTGCATAGTCCTCTCTCATTGCTGAGAGTCAGCAACCAAAAATTGCCTTCATCGTAGCAATACAAAGGAAAAAGATTCAATGCTTTTGTATGTGAAAAAGTGTAATTTCAACCCTAAGAATTCAATCAGGATAGAAGCTGGAGCACAATTACACACTGCACGTCTTGGCCAGTGTTCCAAACAAAGGTAGTTGGCAGAACATCTCTGCCAGCAGATAACACCAACAAATGGCCTCATTTCCATCTATTATAAGGTAATACATAGGTTTTGCTTCCTCATACCATCCTCATTTCTATCAGGTCCCTCTCAAGATTTGCTCTCTTTTTGACACATGGTCCAGGTGTTCTTCATCCACAAACCTCAGCGCATCATTGCAAGTTAAATGAGGTGTCTCCAACCCAGTTCTCTCAGCTTTGTGAAACTAGAGAAGTACAATTATGAGCTCCCCCTCTGGCTTTTTCTGCTTTCATTTTGCAAGGGTTTAGAAGTCTTTTACAGATCACTTTATTCCCAAACAGGCCTTTACCTTTCAATGACACAGGTATCACACTGCCCACACAACCTCTACTCAGAACAGGCTGACCTTGTTTTCTCCTTTATCAAAATCACTCCCTAACAAACAAGTGTGTGGTGTTAAGCAGCAGGTATTTCACTCAAGTATGCATCTTCTCCCAATACAGGAGTAAATACCCCGACTTTCTGTTATATTGCCTCACAATGACTGGCTGGATCAATAATTTTTACTGGGCTCTTCTGCACTCTGAGAGGGTGTTTACAAAAAAAGTCAGTAACAAAGCAGGGAGGGGGAGGGAAAAAAAAATAAATACAAAGAATCTTCCTTAAACACAAACATGGCTCTTGGGCTGCTGCCCAGGATCACTGATGCTTCATTTCTTGCATTTCTTCAAAAGAAAAACAAATACTTATGCTTCCAAATTTCTCTAACACCTGTAAGCTTAATGCCTCCAATCAGCAATTGCTCACATCTTTATCTTCAAGCCAGTATTACGAAGTTTTGATAAGCTTTTTCCTTCCCAACGTCTCTCACTCCACAAGGATAAAAACCACTAAGAGAAGACTGAGACCAAAATCCTTGCCTTTTCTATTGCCTACATTTAGCAATCAGCAACTGAGTATTGTGAGACCCAAAGCACTGCCGTGTATTACACACTTATCTCTGCAAAACCACCCTGCACAAGTGACAACTTCCAGGCAGGGGGGAGGGGGAGTTGTGCAGCTTTGCGATAATTAAAGCATAGACGAGTGTCACTGCTGTAGATAATTATGCATTAGCAGTGAAATTACTTAATGGAATGAAATAAACTAAGCCAAATGCTTTGTTTTAAAGGGAATTTAGGGTCTGCAGAAGGTGTCCGACAGCCCAGGAGAGCAAGAACGACAGTCTTCCATCATTCACGGAAACCACACAACCCCAGCCTGGCAGGGTTCCACCTCCACCCAGGTAAAAGGGGAGCAGAAGAAGAGCAAAGAAAAATTTCAACCTTCCCAGTTAGTCAGGCTCTGATGTGTCTGAGGAGCACCCACACAGGGACCAGGCAGTCACTAAGCAGAGAGGAACAACTGACTGGGGTAATTTCCCAAATAAAGAAACTAGCTCTGAGAAAATGGGTTAGTTTAAACCACAGGTCTTCCACAGCCCAAACCCACAAGCACCCATCAGGGAAAAAAAAATAATCAGTGTCAGTACAGACAGGACTCCAATTAACAACAGAAAAGGGTAAGTAGGTGCATGGCCCACAATGAAACCACCTCCTCCCACCAAACCCACAAGGCTTTTCCCCGTCCTCTCCTCTTGCCTCACCAATTGCCCACCTACACACAACTCCCACCACTGGTCTCATCTACATGGCTTCAACAGCATCCTCCTGCTTGTTAAAACAAGGACTCTCAAGGTCAGTCAGAATTTATAAGGCAGCCATTTCATCTTTTGTGCTTCTCTGGCTACATTCCTTCCTAAAAGATGCTGAACATTGGAGATTCTGCTGGGTCTGAAAGCCCTGCCAACACCAGGGCCAATTAGGAGTTTCAGGATGATGCATATTAAAGTTATTATGGGAGGCAGTTATGCAGCCAGAATAAATCTTAACTGAACCTTTAAGTGGTTTTTATAACTTGTTTCTCCTTCTTGAAAACAGATGAAAAGATACAAATCTCCTGCCTAAGAATCTGCAGGAATTCCAGTCAACCACCAACTTTTCTCTCAAGAGAAGATTCTGCTCTAATAACAATAATTCATTTCAGCTAAGGCCAGCTAGATCGTCTTTATGTTTTAAGCTCCAAATTACTCAAATCAGTCAGAAACTTACCATATCAGTGAAGACTGACTTAAAATACTACCTTTACAAAAGCACTGTGGATACATTTCAAACTTTGCAGAGAGAAATTCCTTTTTTTTTTTTCCCACTTTTGGCCTCCTCAGACAGTCTACATAGTCTGATTACAGATAGTCAAAGCCAAAGAGACACAGTTATAATAGGAAATTTTTAAAGAGCATGTTTTGGAGGCATTATCTCATTAGAAGGCTAGAGTGTAGGTCAAATTGGAATACTAAAGAGGATCTGAGGAATGGAGGCAGTGATCTCTGCTTTGATGGCAAGCATGAGGTGTCATTAGGACAGCACCTGCCACTCTCTGCCACCATTTCCAAAACCAAACTTGCTCTCAGCAGCTGTTATCCACCCTTCCAAGAAACACGACTAGAAACCAACTAGAGAGCTGAAGAACAACAAGAAATCTGAGGTGGCTGAGAACAACCACACCATTTGTGTGGAGACCTGCACCATCTTCACAACAACCTTGTCCTCCCCTCTGCAGCCTGGACATGCAGCAATGTCACAAGCTCCAGATCTGTGCATTAAGCATGAAAGTGAGCCCCAGGCAGGATGGTCAGAAAATGAAAGACAGAAGCAGGCTGATCCAACATGCATCTCCAGTTTGTAAATTATATCTGTGCACAACGGCCTCACAATTCCAATTGATGACAGACAAGGGGCAGGGTTTTTAAACTGAAAGAGGGCAGGTTTAGATTAGATGTTAGGGAGAAAACCATTACTCAGAGTGGTGAAGCACTGCAGCAGCTTGCCCACAGAAACTGTGGATGCCCCATCCTTGGAACTGTTCAAGGCCACGTTGGATGGAGCCTGAGCTACCTGACTTAGAGAATGGCATCCCTGCCCAGGGCAGGAGAGTTTGAACTAGATGATCCTTAGGGTGGTCTTCCAGTCCAAACCATCCTGTGATTCTACAGTTTCTACAGAAACCAATGAACTTCAAAAACTTAGTGTAAACTCATCCTGAAAAACATTATGGTAACTCCTGGAGAACCTAGAGCCAGAATGAAAACAAATAAGCAAAAACTTTGAGACATTCCATCGGTATGCAAGCAATTTGAGGGCTCAGCAGTTCCAGCTCCACCCCTGGAAAGGAGACTTCATGGGTGTCCCTTCAGTGCCACCTTCAGGAACCACTCACTGCTGCTTTCCAAATGCTCTCAACACTGCTGGAGAAAAGCATCAACTCAGAGGAGGCATCATCACTGGCATGGAATCGAGATAGACGTTAAAAACATTTTGGTTCCAAAATAAGGGTATTACAGCAAGAATCACATCCCAAAGAACAGTGGAGCAGAGCACAGGTTCTGCAAGATCAATACACAAAGCAGCTGCTGAACTGAGCAGTGCGCTCAACCCCAAATAAGAAACATAATTCATCTCCCAGATTCCAAATGAGGCCAGTGATAGATTTTCCCAAATCCTAAATGCAAAAGGATATTAATGAGGATATGCTGTTTATGGATTGTTTATCAGACTCCCTTTGCATGATCGCATTTTAAAGACTCACTTGAAAAGCCAAAAAACACCCTCCCTCAAAAATAATTACAAAATCAGGCGATCAAAACTGCTTTGCTAATGAAAGCAGAAAGTTTCATAAGAATTCAGAGTCAGTAATAAAGCAAAAAACATAATGCATGGGTCAAAAAAGACATTCTAGTATCATTTATTTATTTACACACACGCCCGCACAAGATGTACCTTAAGCTTCTGGGCAGTGTATTGACTTACCAGTAGATGACATGAATTATCAAGGAGGAAACTTAGCTCCCAATCACTCTGCATCACAGCTCTTAAAATAGGCAGATGACTCCATGAGCTACACAGTGAGGCCTAACCAAGCTCAACAGCAACATCTGCTGGGCAACGAGCAACTAGAGGAAATTAGTCTGATTATATGGAAGTTTATTACTCCTTCTTATAAACATGCAAACTTCTGCTGCAGTTTTAGAATGCCCAGCAAGACATATTTCTTGTACAGAAAGCAGATGTAACTTCTAAACAGGTATGCAAACAACAAGGTAAATTTTTTCCTAAACTTGTATGTGCATGTGGTCAGAAACACTTATTATCTACCATTACCTGCTCACCAAGCTACTTCACAGTAAAACACTGAAATTAAGGGGTATTAAAATTCCTCCTACGCTGGAGGAAATCTCTTCTGTCTAGCTGGTTCAATTCCACCTGAAGAACACCCATGGTACACCCTGAGCTACCTTCTTTCCCAAGGGAGCAGCCTGCACCCGCAAGGCCTAAGGCAGTCAAGTATTTATCAACCACATTAGTCCCATCTACACAGAGGAGAATGGCAGCTAAGACCATTAGAGCTTCTCTCCCTCCAGGTACCTTACCATATTCCTTACTAAGCTCAAAAAAAAAAAAAAATCCTGCTATGGTAGAATGACATTATTGGAGCAGGAGCACAGCTAATGGTCCCCACTTAATTTGGGCACAAACTGATACTCCACCTAGATTAATGAAAACTTCTATTTTTACCCAGGATGCATGAAATTTGATGGACTACTTCTAAACTAGTCTAAAAAAAAGAAAATGCCAGTGGTTGGCAACAGCACTAGACATTAAGCACAATTTGGAACAAAGGCAGTGACCTGAGGCAGCTTCTGAACAGTCATTGGATGGGAAAGGGTGTTGCTGCATCCCACTTCTGTTCCCAGGAAAGGAATGGTATCAAATTCTTACTTGACCGGGGAACCACCTCTTTTGCAGATCACTGTTTAACAGGAAATCACAGGCAAGCAGGTTTTTAACAGAACTCTATGATAACCTTCAGTAGCACAAAGCTTTGAAAAATTACACTGTAAAATGCTGTCTTGAACAGGAAACAGCACAGCAGCTGGGGAGACAACTTTTTAAATGATAGAAAACTATAGGCTGGACTGACATTCATTATCTTTAAAATTGCAGTTGGCTTTGCAGTTTAAACCTCCCCTACTTTTTCAAGTTTTGTACTTGAAATAAAATTCTTCTATGCCGAAAAATTAGGAAAAAGGGTTTAAGAAACATGCAAGTTTATTTTCAGCTGATATAGTGACTGTTGTCATTATTGTTGTTGCTTTGGGGAGGAACTTTTCTGGTTTGGCCTTTTTTTTTTTTTTCAGGGTGCTGCTTTGTGTGGTTTGTTGGTTTTGAGGGCTTGGTTGTTTTGGTTTGGTATTTTTTAATATATCTTTATTTCCAATCCCCTTTTTTCCACATTTAGCTGTTAAACTAGGAGAACATATTAAAATACAAAAATGAGTGATTGCTCAGGTCCTCAGCTGGGAAGAGAACAGCTTTTGTAAGGAACTTTTTGTGTATTGGAAATTTGGAAGCCAGGGGTGGGGGGCAGTCAGAGTTTCAGCTTGACAGTGCCAATTACAGCAACAGCAAGATGAACCAAGGAACAAATCCATTCTGTTCAGAGGATGGAGAGAAGGGAAGAGATATGAACCTGTATGTTTGAAAAAAGAAACGGGCTTGAAATCATCTGCCAGACAGTGAACCACTTTTTCCATGGCAAAAGCGTTAGGCTGAAGATGCAGTGAATGTACATGGCAAGCTCTCAGTCCTAATTGGAAGAGCACTGGTTATTTAACAAATGTATCCTTAGTCTAATGTTCTATTCACATAAGTGTTAAACTTCTTCTAAGCTTTTTTCTTTTGGACAGTAATTATACATAGCCCTGCTCTATCTGTCTGTTTGATCAATTTTTACTCGATTCCTACTGTATCATCCTTCAAGTTTGCCCATTATCACAAAGTCTTCAAGGCTAAAAAGGCTCTAAACCCCCAATGTAATGCGCAGACAGGAAAAAGAAATCCAGCTAACTCTAATTCCTTCCCTCCCTCACAAGCTTGCAGGTGTTCTATTTTCATTGTCTAAAAATCAAAGTCATCAGCTCATTTCCTTTCCCTTAGTACAGTCCCTTTTAAGAAGCTACTTTCCATCATGTTTTACTCAGCACTCATAAATAATATAGATAATTGCAGATGGTCACAGCAAACAAGCAGAGAAAGTATACAGATACCGTACAAAGGAAACGATAAAAATTCTGATGTGCTCCAAAAGCAGAAAGAATTCCTGGCAAATAGAAGCAGCTGCATCCAGGTCAATTTTTTTAGTAGATACACAGCAATCAGAGAGCCAAAAATAATACAGGGACAGGACTTTAGACAAAGCTACATAAGGGTGCTGGCAGCTCAGTTCTCTCTGCAGCAACACATTTCCTACCTCATCCTCATGTGCAAAATGCAGCTATTTCTTCCCTAGAAATTTGCATTAAGGAGGAGGAATACTGGTCATAGAAAGATAGGTTTAAAAGTGCTGAAACTCCAAAACAGATAAGCAGCATTCAATTAGGAGGATATTATGCTGACTATAATAAGGAACTCTAAGAGAGTCCACCCAGCCGCCCAAGAGTTAACATCATGCGTTTCTCATCAAAACCTCTTCCAAGAGGTTAAGCACACAATAGACTATCTAAAGCACAGCTAGAAAGGCTGCTTGAAATTCCACACATGTGCCTCAGCAATGTATTTCTATTAATGTCCAGTGTGTGTCAGCGTGAAGATAAGGTACCAACATCATGTCCAACCAGCCAGCTAGAGAATGGGACGCTGTGTAAAACATTGTCTGATGCTTAGAATCCCGGAGAACAGCGGCGTTTGCAATCTCACCCGCTGCACACGTGCCTGATAACACCACCAACGAGGAGAGGCGGCAGGAGCAAACCATCCTGCAGCTTTGGCAAAGTAAAAGGATGGAGAGAGAAAGAGGGAATCAAGCAAGAATTAAAATAAACATCAGCAAACTGGGGCAGGTTTGAGGATGTCCAACCGTAGCAGACGGAATAAACAAACTGGAAAAAGCCTCAGTGAAATTTCGTCTTTATATCAGCTTACTTTAACTTTTCTTTAAGGTGAGAAATAAAGGAATAACATCAGTGTTTATTTTGATTATTCAGACCATATCATTTAGACTCCATTTCACCTACTAGCATGATCCAACAAAGCCATTTGTACCAGGACTTGTGGAAGACACTGTATTTGTGGAAACATGATCCTGACCAGGACACACCTGCTCTGGTGGGCCTGGCTCTTGGGGCTGGAGGAGCACCATGTGTCACCATGAGCAGCTGGTGCATGGCAGCTCACTGCAGTACCCATGCCAGTTGGGCTGTGCACTGACAGGTGCTATCACACAGACACATTCCAGCCCACCAGGAATCTTCCTAACAGCTGAACATCTTGCTAATATAACCTGCAGCTTACCCATACTTGAGAAAGGTGAAGTGTATGTGGATGAAGGGGTGGAATGCAGTGATTCTGACTGGGACACCACAGCGCATGGAGGAGGTGGCAATCCATGGAACGGTTAAGACACAGAACAATCTCTGGGCCTGTCTTGTGCTGTTTATGCACAGCTGAATGAGCCTTACATTAGAGCAGAATTCTACTACTCCACAGTAGTCTAACAGTAGAATAAGAAGATGTAGTACTAGCTTTGTCGGACCATTCACAGAAAAATACCAACATATTCTCCTATTTCTTTATGAATTGATTATTTTGTAGCTATAAATAGGGGAAAATGAAGGTTAATCTTATCTTCTACTTCTTAAATGATGAAATGGCTTTACAGTAACCCTAAATCAGAACAAATGAATGTTGAAGTGTCTGTGGAGTATATAAACTTGGTAGACAAAAAAAAAAAGTGTGAAATATGGGCACGGAAAATTGAAGGCAAGACAGGGGAAGCAGGCAGCACCACAGACAACTTCAATTTGTTGCAGCTGTTGGATTTAAAAAAAGGCCAACCTTGTGATAAGGTCTCTTAGCTCAAGAGACTACAAAAATGAGAAGCTCAAACGACCATCAGCTGCTGAAATCTGCAAAAACTCTCCAAACACAAATTAACCTTCAGTCAGGAGATAAAAGACTAGCTGCAGGAATTGGAAGTTGTTAAAGAAATGCTATAAATGTCTGACAAATCATAGCAGCAGTAGCAGGAAAATAAGCAGTACATAGGCAGAATCTTACCCTTAGCCAGATAACACCTTCTCCTTCCCTCAAGAGACGAGGAGGTTCTCTTTTGCATTGGCTGTGTTTTCACTTTCTGCCTTTATTGTAGTGCACATTCTCCAAAATTGCTTTAGTTAAATTTAGACCTCACTGATGCTCCAGAGACCAGAAGTTATTAGCTTGCTGGAGGTAGAAGACATGTAAATCCTCACCATGCCAAGCTTAAATTTAATGCAAACCGTTCCAAAGTCCATCATTTAACACTCCAAGATTATTTTCTATAGGGATCCCTTAAATCTTTAATGTTTTAATGGTTTCATTAAAAAAAAAAAAGTAATTCTTTCACTGCTATCTCCACTTTTATAGTAGAAGGTAGCAGAAAAAGAGGAGCCCAACTGTGGGGAAAAGGAGGGATGTTCTGGCCTGAGACTATAGAATAACAGACCACTAACTTGAAAGTCTCCACACACAAATACATTTTCTTCAGGAGAAAATCTGGAAAAGTGTCTCAAGCTCACACAGCAAGAATGAGAGGAATACAAGGAAGAAGGACTGAAGCTATTTAAATCCCCCTGTCAATAGCTTGCAACATTTGGTAATAAATCATTATGTCTCAGACCTAAAAATACATGTTTCCATTTGTATCAACATATTTAAAAGGCAGCTTCTCTCAATTAGTGAAAGAATTAGCTGTCAGTTCGTGAGAGGAATCAAAAACAACTGCATTGCAACTTCCAGCCCAAGATACTGCCACTCCTGCTCACCTAGCCAGGATCCAACCTGGTTTACAGGCACTCAGGGCAGGTGTGGGTGTTTGACACACAGCACGTGAATGCTTTGCAAAGAGCCAAACCACAGCAAACCATGTTCTGCAGTGCTGCCCCCAGACTGGTGACACCCACACTGTGGAGAGGAATGAAGGTTCTAATAACTAGATGCTGTTACGATGTGCCACTCATTTTCTAAAGAAAACATAAAAATTAATTTTAAAAAAACGTATCTTTCATAAGCACTTGTTGCTAATAACTGCAACATCAATGAAAATGAAACAGAATGGGCTTTGTCCTGGTTTTGCACTATTATTTAAAACAAGCCTCCATACTTTCAGATTTCAATGTTTTCTGCCTCACCCATAAAAAACTTCAATCAAGATATATTTACAGAAAATAAAAAGCCAGGAAACACCAATCCCATGTGTTAGCTGTCTCCTCCCAGAATCAACCTATTGCCTACACACAGGTTTACAACTTTAGAAAGGGAAGTGTTCAGCTCAGTGTGCTGTGTTTGAGCTGCAGAGCCAACAGGACAAAATAAACTGTCCCTGAGGTGAGCAGTTTCCAAACCATAACGCAAAGCTCGAAGAGACAATACCTTTCATTACATCAACTCAAATAAACAGGGAAGAAAAAAAAAGACAAGTTTTGACAATAGAGGCCTGACCTCAAAACCAGCAGTTTCACTTCACTGATGGCTCCATGCTGTCACAGTTCCAACAAACACCGTACTACTGCTGGGCCTCATCCGGTCACTGCAGCTTGTCACAATGATAGGAGATTACACACAACAAAACCCCAGTTAATCTAGGAATGCTTACCTATGGCTAATCAGGCAGGATGAAGCTGATCCCCAGCTTATCACAAAGTAAATGAAAGCCTTAACAAACTAAATCATGTTCAGCGCCATTTCTAAAACAATCTTCAGCACCAGCTCAGCTGCATCTACAGCTGGCACTGATCAACAGTGGGCCATTCACAGCAAAAAAACCCCACAAGAATCACTTAAAGCTTCATCAATTACCAAAAATATAAAGGAAACTTTCCACAAATGGGCCAATTGGATCATTCCTACATCCCTACAAAGGGAAAAAAACCAAACCATCTGATCACACCCTAACACCAAAATTCTCCTTCATTGTACCCATCTATGAATTGGCTGTTTATGGTGTTTTCAGCCATTTTAAGCAGTTTTACCTCCACATTCTTTGAAAAGGAGAAGAAAACATACCAGCTAAAATGTAAGCAGCCCAATGTACACTAAACTGAAGGTGGAAGCACCCAAAGTATGCCACAGCAAAGCCCAAGAGTTCAGAATGCCACATTCACAAGGTGACACCACTGTCAAAACCCCCTGCTTGATCAAAGGCATTCCCAGTCATACATTCTTCCTTCATCATATCTTTCCTGAATCAAGAAGAAAATATGAGAGGCTCTAAAAAACAAAGAGATTATATCTGGGCAAGAAATCATCTGAAAGAATTCAACAGCCTATGACCAATTATAATCAGCTACTGGAGCAACCAGAGACAAACTCAAATCCTTGCATTTCCTTCCATGCCTGTAATTTGAGTCACACTAGTCACAACAGTCCAGTTCTGGAACCACCAGAAAGCAAAGGCTGCCATCTAGCAAGCCAGTGAGCAGGCCTGATTAGAAACACTGGGGACAGCAAGCTGTCCATCATGGACAGCTGGATAAACTTTCTCAGCAATTTAGGAATTCTGTGACCAGTCTGTTTTCACGCAGCAACCAGTGCCCGTCAGTCTTGTGTGAAACAGCTGGTCATAGTGCAAAGTCTGTCCTACCATCACCCCATTTCTCAATTCATTCTTTCAAAGGGAGAAGGAAGACGACGACTTTTGGTCAATAACTCTGACAAAGCCATTATCCTTGGGGTATTAAATGGGGAGATAAGAACTTCAGGGCTTCGCACAAATCATATTAGTTCAATTCTCAAATCCGGGTAATGCTTCTTTTCAAAGTATTAATTTCATTTATTCTATTTGCTCTCCCTCTGTCCTGATAACACAAGTGCACATGGCCCCTAAATGAGATCCTCCTATTTTATAAGTTATAATCCTCCCTTTCTAGAGTAGTAATGAGATGTCTTCGCTTAATCGCTTTTATTCCCCCCCCAGCTTCTGCTTTTATCCATTCCCATTCCACATTGATTTGTCTTAAAGGTTTCAGCAAAAACCATCAGGCAGAGAGTCACTGGCTCCAAGAGGCTCCCAATGCATATGCTGCACATGCTGCTCAACCTTCAGAGATTACAAAAGCAAAAAGGAGGAAAAAGAGCAGCTTTGTTTGCAAAGTTTCCTTTATTGGTAGAAAGGAGAAAAAAAAAAAAAACAAAAGAGCTGAAAAGTTAAGAGAACACATTTTGATTAATTGGAAATGAAAAAGGAAAGACTTGTGGTATAGGGGAATGGTGAGACTATTCACAACATAGTGAAGCAATTAAATAACTTGACAGACAACTTTGCAAGTTCCTCATGCTAGAAATAGAAAAGGATTTAAAGATAGCTGTGTTAATTCTTGGGTATTTCACATGAGACGTAAGGCACGCCACCAGCATTAGTTAAACACCCTAGGCCTTGCTCTGAAGCACTGTACATATAATCCTTGTTGTGCTGTAAGTACCCACAGCATTAAATTATTCAAAGAGTACAGTCAGCACCATGATCCTGCAGTGCTGTACAAACAAACAAAACATTTTATCTCTAATACAAATTGGGGAGAGTTCTTCTACAGCAGCTTAGCAGACTACTTCCACTTGAGCCAGTCCCCAGGGTTAATCAAAAAGCCATATTCGCTCAAAGAGGAAAGTGAATGCTGCACTATTACTTACAGAGCTGTTTTGCTTCTTAAACTAAAGCTGTAAGGAGTTTTACTCAAAACCTAAGGTATCTAGAAGCTAAGTACCTTGTTCAAAGTCATTAGGAGAAAAAGAAAGATCAAGAAAAAAATGTAGAACAGGACCCAGGTACTTAACTCTAAATCCCTCTTGAAACCAATATATTTCAAGGAGGAAGAAGAATAAGCCAAACAAAACACAAAAACCACAATAAAATAACAGTAAGTTTTAATCTGCACCCTGCCCATAAACAACCAAGCAACTGGTCCCAGAAGCTGACAATAAGTTCCCTATTAGAGGTTAATTCTAGTCCACCCTCTCTTCGTGTGCACTATATAATAACACTGAAGAGCTTGTAGCAATATTTCCAATAATAAAAGTCAGTGAGTGAAAATCATAAAGAACAGATTAAATGACAAGCAACATTCAGCACAATCAAAATGAAATCACTTCAAAAATACAGCTATGGTACTTGGATTTATAACAAGTGGTATGGTTAAAGGAGAATGTTCCAGCAGTATTGGAGACAACAGTACAAGAGAGGGCTACTAATCACTGAACTGTTGATATAACAGGCTCAAGATCTTACTGCAAATACTGAAAAAATAAATAAAACAAAACTTTCTAATTGTATGTGGCATGGTTTTCAGTTTTTACCAAATCAAGTGCTGATTAACAAGCAAATTATTCATTTGCTATTTCTTTCATGGGAGTTGCCCTGTTTTTAATCTCACTTCCCAAAACGGTCACAACAACAACAAAAACAACCCTGGAAATTTCTCCCTTATAAATGTAAGCAGAAAATTTCCATTGCTATCTGCACCTGGATTACCACTAGGCACCTTGAGTTACACCACTATCTTCTACCTGAAAGACAAGATTGACACGAGATGGAGGAGCAGCTCACACCCAGTATTTTCCCCATTTTCTGGGGCTAAAGAACACAAGATCAAGAAACACTCAAGCCCTATTCCTAATCCAGGAAGATAACAATACTGGAAGACAAAGTACAGATATGATTTGAGCAGGATTGAGTCAGTACAATAAGGTAACCATGCCCAAAAGGAAACTGTAGCTGAGATAAAGCAAGTCTGATAGGGATCCAAATAATATAAGTCTGGCCAAAACAGTTCCTGCTTAGGAAAATACCTAGATGCTGACAAACAATAGCTCTGCCCTTATCTTTGCAAGGACAGACTAGACTATGCCATTTTTTAAGGATCCTAAATTTATGACTGATCAAGAGACAGATAAAGAGCAATGAAATTGAACAGTTTCTCCTTCTTGCACCACATTCTGGGCTAACACACCATGGTCACTAATTATCACAAGGGGACCCTGATCAGATTTTTACACAGCATCACATACATAATGCCTGGATATGCAACACTAGAGGATTAAAAGCTAATTCAGATAATAGAACATCTTTTGTTTGTAAGCAGTCAGGTGCCAACTCATTTTAGAGGTGTCCTCTTTGCATTTCGCAAATATTGTTTGTCACATTTCTTCAAGATTACACTCCACCTCATTGCAGGAGGGCAGGGCTCTACTTTGGGCAAAGCCACATCTTTAGATTGGCAATAAATCCACCAGCTTCTTCCCTTTGCTCTTACAGAAGCCAGTTAATTGCATTCATAAAGAGAATATTCTCTTTCTGATGGAAAGAGGGTTAATACTGCACCTGCTGACCCAGGTGTCCTATGCAGAGGAGCAGCAGTCACCTGCCTTAGACATCACTGCTCTGAAGCTCAGCAATGATGCAACACCCCATGGTCAGGATACAATCTGCCAAAAGGAAATTTCCTGCAACACAGCAGCCATTCACAAGATATATCTTGTGATATAAGAGAGCAATCTCAGAGACCTACCAATCCCATCATATACAAATTTTATCATGGAGACAAAAAGCACAGTCAGGTCACAAACCACAAACAGACCAATTTAGAGAAAACAATTTCCTTAAAGACCGTTAACCAAAGTGCAAATACAACCTCTTGCTTTCGAAGCCTTTAAGCCTTAGAACAGCAAAACTTGCAAGGGTATAGGTGGGAAATACTGTTATACACCTGCTCTGTTCACATGCTCTCCATTAACAGCTACCAGGGATCACTATCAGAGATGGACTATAGCTATAAAGACCTTTCCTTTGAACCACTATGGCCATTCTTATATAAATTTTATTTATTCAGTCACAAAAAATATCTTAATATTATAAACTAAAAATGTTTCACACTTCACCTGGGTAGGCCAGACCCGCAAGCACTCAATAGATAGAAAAAAAACCCAAACCTCAAAACGATTCTTCATTTAAATCAAGCACAGATTGACTAAGATGCAGATCGCTACCACGAAAGAACCACAGTAAAGACTATCCATATTCCAGTATGTCCTTTCCCTAAACCATCCTTCCAATATCTACCAGGCAAGGAGAATTACTCTTGGTCTAGTTCTCTCAATAAAGGTTTAACATCACAGTCTAAATGAATGGGCAGCTTGATCTCCCTGTGGTCCCACCACACTGTCACACCCTGACACCGCTGCAGGTCAGGAAAAAGTGGCAGTTCCAGTAAGATTCTGCACTGTTTACAGGCAGAAGAATGGCAGTATGTAAAAGAAAACAATATAAAAGAGTATCATGTGAATATTAAGCACCAATGGCAATCCCAGTGTACTGTAGCGATTGATAGAAGCCTTTTGCTCTACTCAGCCTCACCTCACTGTACTTCTGGTTCCAGCACTGCTCTTCTCGACACTGGTATGACAGCAACCCAATGGGTCATCTCAAAATCACCAAGGTGCCTAACTAACAGCAAAAGCTGCAGCAAGAAGTCACCAAAAGTAAGTCTGCTTGCTGGTCAAGAATAAATGGGTTTGGGAGTCAGTGGTGAGTACAAAAAGGGTTTATGCTTCCCATTCCCTAAAAATCAATCCTAGACCTTCTTCAAAAGGTTACAATACTTGACAGTTTTATAACAGTTCTTCTGTTACCAGCATCATGAAAGACTCAAAGGAAGACATTATTACTTTTTATTAATTTGTGTACATGCACCATTATACCCTAGAGAAAACAGAGCAAAGTCTCAGGATGCATCAGGTCAGCAGAATGTGATCCTGTATATATTGAAACATTCACTTCACACACTTGAGAGTTGAAAAGAGTTCTTTGTAGCTAGACAAGGACCCCATGTACACGTACACACACACACCATACTCCCTGCCACTGGCAAAACTGTCCCCAGCACAGCCATTGCTCATGCTGTTCATGTAGCACTGAGTGACATGCTGCAAGTGGAGCTTGCAGCTGCACTTGAGCCAAATGTTAAGCGATGAGTGAGGTGAGGAGTGTTCAGCATAAACCCAAGTTTCTAAACTCATCACACAAGTGACATTAAATGAATCCCTTCAAGCAGAGCTATTTTAGCCCGCCCTGCATGGAAACATAGCAGGGGTTTGTTACTCACCAACTGGGCTGTTCTCTGCCTCTCCTCATTAATGTTGTTCCTTTCCCTGGCCTCATTGGCTGCTTCCCTTTCTCTTTTGGCCAGCCGGAGCAACTCCTCATGGACCAGTGCCTGCTCTTGCTCATACCTGTATGAGCACCAAAAACAGAGAAAAGGTCATCAGCAGACTTCTGGCAGCAGGGTCATGGCTTGTCATGGAGTACCCCTGCTTAGGGCCAAAACACAAACCCAGAGTCTATTTGACACAAAATCTGCTTGCAATCCCATTAACAGCAGGAATTCAAAAGCCCAACAAACATTATATATGATCTGCAATTCCAGTGAGGTACAACTCTGGCAACAACAGTAGACATAGCACCACATAAGCCTCAGTTAAATTTAGCTCTATTAAGTACTTAATTATCGCCTGAAAACAGTAAAAATAGGAAGCAGTTAGCTAGACAAATAGATGGTGCTTTGGAAAAGATCAAGGGACATACAACGATAAAAGGAGTCAGCCTAGCTGACAATGCTGCTCTTTGGCTCTTACACAGGAAAGAAAAGTCACACAAAATGCATGCAGCAACAGCACTAAAAGAAGCCCTGAACTGAAAAAGGCTTCAAAGGGGACTCTCAGGCATTAAAACACAATCATAGAATAGAATCACAAAATTGCTAAGGTTCAAAAATATCAAGTCAAACCATTAACCCAATGCCACCAGGTTCACCACTAAACCATGTCCCCAAGTGCCACATCCACAAACCTTTTGAACACTTACATGAACCGTGATTCCACCACTTCCCTGGGCAGCCTGTTCCAATGCCTGACCACCCTTTCAGTGAAAAAATTTTGCTTCATACCCAGCCTAAACCTCCCATGGCACAGCCTGAGGCCATTTCCTCTGCTCCTGTTGTTTGTTACCTGGGAGAAGAGCCCAAACCCCACCTGGCTACAATCTCCTATCAGGCGAGTGATAAGGTCCCCCTGAGCCTCCTTTTCTCCACGCTAAACACCCCCAGCTCCCTCAGCTGCTCCTCATCAGTCTTGTTCTTCAGCTCCACTGCCACACTGGACACACTGCAGCCCCTCAATGTGTGTCTTGTCACGAGGGGCCCAAAACTGAACCCAGGATTTGAGCTGTGACCTCACCAGTGCCCAGTACAGGGGGACAATCACTGCCCTGGTCCTGCTGGCCACACTATTGCTGATCCAGCCAGGATGCCACTGGCCTTCTTGGCCACCTGGGCACACACTGGCTCATGTTCAGCCACTGTCAAACACACACTCATGATGCTCAGACTGAAGTAAAACACAGACATAAACATACATAGATATATTCCAAAATGAGCTAAACTACTGTCTTCTTCAAGAGCTTCACCTCACCTCCTGTAGAGTTCCTGCTCTGCAGCAGAGTCACTTGCCATTGGTGGCTGAATTCCTAGAAAGGAGAAGAAAAACCTGTGACGACTAATCAGACTACAAACATAGTCCTTCATCACATCACAAATTATTTTACGAGAATTTCATATTATCCATCAAGAGGAAAAAAAGTCAAGAAAATTAAAGTTTCATGGATAGCATTTGAATTTATGAAACAGTGACACAAACAGTGTTATCTTCAACCAAGCACATTGAATAAAGCATGCTACAGAAAATTTGTGTGTGAGGATATTAACTCCTCAAACCCTTACATATACTGAACCACAAGCATGGTTGTAGACCTACTTTCCGTTTCCTTCCTCTAGTTCCAATAAGTCTTCCCCTTGACCTCCTGCTCCCCTTGTAATTACAAGGGATTCCACAAGTGGAGATGAAATTATCTGATGGAGTTCAGGCCATCCATAAGGCTAAATCTACATTCAGCAAAGACAAAGGCTGACAGCAAACAATTCCCTAAAAGCAAAGGCCTGGTTCCCTAACTTCATGTAAGTCTGGATGCCTTAAACAAATCCACACTGCTGATATATATCAACAAACCATATTTGAGCACCAATAGAAATTAAATCGTTTTCTGACCTGTAAAGAAAGACAAGTTCAGAAACCAAGTTTTCACCATCCACTTAGCCAGCTGTGCTTAGACAGACTATCCTTTCCTACAAGACTCTTTCCAAAGAATAAAAAGCACTACTTCCCTCACCCATGCACAATATACTCCCTGTGTATGCGAAACAGACAACAGGGTAGCTTGCCAGAAATGAAAGGCAAAATATTCCTGCCTTGTTTATTGCATGTTTACAGAGTGATACAAAGAGCTCCTCTCACAACGAGATAGTACTGTAAAACACAGGCATCCTCTGTAACATGCTGTGGCAGCACTGCCCCACCAGTACCTGTAGGTCTGGGTTTCCCTTCTGCAGCCAGTGAAGATGGAGCTGTGCCATTGGATGCACGGGGTGATCTCTGGTTGTCCCTTCTACTTTGAGAGGATTGTTTCATCCGGTTCACTACATCTTCAGTGAGCTGAAACATACAACCAGGGAAGACATTAATCAAGTCAACTTCTGGTGTGTATTTCACTGAGAACCTCCCTGTTTGTTACTCCCGTGATACTACAAAAGTATTGTCAGGTAACCATTGCAATGTCCCTCCAATCCAGGTGGTCAGAACGTGTATGTTGACTTTACATTTTTAAAGCCCATACCCTATCAATAAGTGACAAAACCTCCAGTCTACTGCTCGACCCTAAAATCTTCACTAGACAATCTTCCACAAACACCAACAAAGGCAGAGAGCACCCCTAAACAAGTCAACCCTTTGTACAGGGAGAAATTTACCAGAAACAGAAAAAAAGGGGGAAAAAAAAATTAACTTGAAGACTTCTGGCAATTCAGTCCTAAAGGCTTCTCACAGCGCTGTTAAAATTGACCCCTTTCTCCTCCCAATGTCAGAGGGTCTGGCTACAGAACAAAATGAAGTGTGGCCATTCCTTGCCACAGTATTTTTAGCTATGCCACTACTACCCAACTGAACAGCATTTTTAACATCTTCACTATACATTGTTATCATGACCAGTTCCTGATTTTAAAGACACAAATCCTTGTCTCTATCCTGTCAAAGAGAAATTAGGCAAAGACAACTTTACCTCCATCAAACACTTTAACAAGGAGATAGGCACAATCTTAGCTAACTTTTGTCAAATAATTAATCAAAATGGGATGAAAAATAAGTAGCCACAGCAAAACACACTCTGTAAGTTCATTTCTGGCAGATTTTAGGGGGAAATCACATAAAAGTATCAAGAAGAAAGAGCAATAAAAACGATGGTAGTAATAAAAAAGCACCCCAAAACTAACATGTAAAAAACCAAAGAAAAATATTCATGGGGGGAAAAAATTCCTTAATGATAGCAGCGCCACTCTCCAGGGTTTGCTTCCCCAGCAAACACTTGTCAGTTTCCGACCGAAGGTCAAGAAGCAGTTTCCCACTGTCCCTCCCATTAACACCTCCCTATTTCCACACGCTCTTATCTCCCGCCTGCTCACACAGCGCTGTTTTGCTCGGGCTCCTGGCACCATAAACAAGGGCAAAGCTGTCTCCTCTCGGATGCCCTCAGAGCCGCGCAGCGCCGTTAGCATCACGCTGCTTGCAAGGCACAAGGCAGGGGCAAAACGAGGTCATTCAGCAGCGAGGAGGGAAAGAGGGCTGAGAGCAGAGTTTGGAAGCGGAGATAAAGTGCCAACAACAGCCATGCCCAGGCCCCCAGCCCTCGTCCCCACCACTCACCAGCCGCCCCATCACTTCCCCAGCCCCCTACTCTTTCAGCCTTACAGGTTTCCCTGCCCTCCTCCTCGCTGGTGTCCCCGACTCGCCCCTTCCAGCCTTGCACCTCGCTCCCATGACCTCCCGGACAGACCCTTCCCCAGCGCAGCTCCCTCCGCCCCCGGCCCCCGCAGCCTCCCCGCCTCCATCACCCGGCCCCACGACAGCCCCGGGCCGCCTCACCCTGATGCCCTGCAGCACCCGGACTTGCTCCCGCTCATCCAGCCCGAAGGAGACCCTCCTGCCGCCTTGGCTGCTCTCGCTGCTGCCCATGCCGGCCGGGGTCGCCTGTCCCCACCGCGCCCCTCTCCCGCACCGCCTGCCAGCAGCGCCTCTGCCCTTGCGCCGCCTGCCAATATACCCGCTCCTCATTGGCCGCGCCCGCCGGGCGACCAATAGCGCGGCGCGGTGCTGGCGGCCGGGCGCGATGCATGCTGGGGGCTGTAGTCTGTGCCGGCAGCGGAGGGCTCGCACGGCTCCGGGAAACCGCCGGGCACTTACGCGCCTCCAGGATGGCGGAGAGTCGGTCCTGTCCCGGTGTGCCCGCCCTCCATACGCCCTGGGAGTGAACGTAGCATCAAAACTGCCCGTAAAACTTCCACTGCCACACGCCCAACTCACGGGGTTTTCCCAAGTTGGGGAAGGATGACCTCTCGTCAGTTCGAGCAGCTGCGCTGGGGACAGAATTCACCTGTGCTCCTTCCAGGCACTCTGCTCCAGCACAACCGCGCCGTCACCTGCCGGGACACACACGCGTGGGTCCTGCATCGCTCAGGCCACGGCTGATACAGTCCCCGTTGTCAGGCATGGCTGATCCACAGCCCAAACCAGAGGAATGAGATAATGCAACACCGAGGCAGCTGGACCAAGATATAATAGCTCTGGAGAATCTTTTTCAAACAAGCTTTCGGCATCCCCAGAAACACGGGCCAGTTCGTATCAAGGCACTACTTATCTACTCAACACACTACTCCTCAGTAGTGCATGGGAGCACTTTTAACTGTTTAAAGCTTATTTCTCACTGCAGTTAATGTGGCAACCAGAGCTTTGTGTCAGAGTGGGACTCAGGACAGCGTTAAGGGAGGATCTGCAACCCTCCACCCCTCCAACCCCCCCAGGCATCCAGGCCTCTTCTAGAGCACATTCCTGGAAGCAGGAGATATTTTTGTTAATTGTGCAGTACGTTGTGCGCTGGAGGCTTGGCCTATTGCTTGAGCTCTCAAGCCGAGGGCATTGCATCATGCACCATCAGCTGTTTGCACCCCAGAAACACTGCACACAGCCAGGCAGGAGCACAGGTGTGGCTGAAGCTCCCTCCCAGAACACCCTCGCCTGCCTCCTGCTCATTTCTCATCTGCCATTTGGTGGCACCTTGTTTTTGTACTGAAAGAGCCCACGAACAAATATTCCTTATTCACCTCTTCAGTTCTCTCTCCTTGTTTCACAGACCTGCACCATTGCTCTTCCAGGCTGGCAAGTTCTCAACCATGTAATTACTCTCCCAGAAGTTTTTCCACAACTGTGATTATTCCAGTCATCCTTCCCTGGGCCCTTTCCAAGTGTAGTTCCAGCCAGGTGGCAGACATCACCTGCAAAGATCTAGGAGGAAGAGCAGGCAAAGGCAAACAAAATGACATCACGCCTGCACCTGTGCCTCCCTGCAATATTTTTTAAAAAAATCTTCAAGTTATTTTTTCTCCCCAATATATCTCATTTGAGAAATAAAGTATGACCATTTATGCCAAACTTAATTTTATTTATTTTACAAACAAAAATATACATTTATTCTATATTTTCTCTCTTTTTACCACCCTCCAACACATAACACACTTCTGCTCAAGAACCACTTTAAAGATGGTCCAAAGCATTATATATACATAAATATACAACAGGAAGAAGGTCAGTCCATGACCTAGTGCAGAAGCTCCTCAGCAGCAGAACATGGGACATTCCAGAAATACTGGAGTCCTGCCAGCAAAGGACAGGATGGATGTGTTGACAACCTGTGCAGGTGATCCTTCAGCACTGAATTCAGATGATAAAAAGACAAATTCATAACAAGCTCTTCACATCACCAAGAAGGGCAGGTAAGTCCTTTCAATTAGGGTGCTGAAAGTCAGCAAATACTCCTTGGGATGGAAAAGCAGTTGCTCCTTTAGCTCTCCACTGCTTTGCAATCTTCATCTCTTTTGACTCTGTCCAAGGCTCAGGGAAGCTTTGCAGGTTCCCCCACCCTTTCCAACCAGCAGCAGCTCAGGATCTGGGTTGTAAGTAGCATTAGGAGCAGCACAGCAATTCAGGCACCACATCATCCATCCCTTTTACAGCAAGCAGTCCAGCGTGGCTCAGGCCGACTGACAGCAGTGACAGAGGAGCATGGAACACTTCTCTAACATGGCAAGGGCTGACTTGGCCAGCTGCTTGTCCAGCCCTTGCAGTCATTGCATGAAGTGGAAATGTGAAAGGTTGTGACCTACAAGAAACTATTCAGCTCTCGCACATAGACAGATGGAAGCCTTTTTTCCCCAAAAGTAAATTTACTTTTTGGGGGGGTGGTAGGGGCATTGTTTGTTTTCAAGGTGCAAGTGCTAGTTAGAGGCCTGCAGGTCAAAGTCCCCAGGCAGACAGAGACTCTGCATTGCTCAATGACAAAAAAGGATAAGCAAAGGCCTGCATAGTTTTGGCAACCAAAACGAACTTCGTGTTCTTCCACGTTTCCCTGTGGTGGGAACACCTGGTAGTGAACGCTTTCCTCTACCTGCTAATGATCCAAACTAACACCTCCGCACTGCACCCTGCATGACAATTTCCCAGAAACTCTTACCTCAGTATTGTTCAGGAACAGGAACAGCAGTAAGTTGGGGCAAGAGATTCACACAGTCCCTAAACATTGCAAACTCTCTCCCTCTACCACCACTAATGGAAAGCTGCTTATAGCAGATCTCCACCTACCTGGAGGACTCAGGTAGGAAAGCACCTCCAAAGGTAGAGGAATACACATCTTCATCCTTGGAAAGCACAGGATATCCCAGAAACCAGACTGATGCAGCCTTTATATGAACAGTCCCCCGATTGGAACACCATGTCTTGAAATTGCATGCCAGACAGCTCACACAACAGTAGTCCCTTTTCCAGCATGGAAGAGGTTAGTAAGAAGTTCCAGAAAGTCTTTAAGAGGGCCACTCTCCACATGCACAGAAGTATTTTCAACATATCAGGCCATAAAACTTACTCAGACCAGCAGTAGTCTAGGGATCTGAACTACAGCCTAAGAGAAAGACTATGCCAGAGATACACAGCCATCTACTTCTCTCCCACTGTAGCACACCAGCCAGCTTGATTCTAGCACACCTAAGCTGTTTGAGTTTCCAGTCACTAAATTCTGACAGCTCAGACTCATCATAGGCTTCTGCTCTGCCTCAAGCACCTGAATGTCTCTGGAGCCTTCATCTGCAGAGTCATTTTCCTTCATCACAGCACTCTCCGAGCCCCTGCCAAAGCCATGAAGCAGGGTGCAGATGGAAAATGCACCTACCTCACAGGTTTTACTCTTGAAACTCAGCCCTGATTCAGTGTTGTTACTTTAGATTTTCCTGTGAGCTCAAATGCACAGCACTACAGCCTCCACAGACTGGTTCACAGCTCCTTTAGCACAGCTAGACAGCAGCACTATCTGTCCTTCTGTCTCCCTACTGTTCAGTCACTTCACATCCATGCTGTGAGCTACCAGCCTTCCCCAAATGTTCCCTGGGCACAGAGAACCGTTCATTCCTCTTCATACCTCTTTTTCCCCACACACTCAGAACACTCCTTTTAACCACTAGCAACTTCAATTCACAATTTTCATCAGTGTTAGGTGAAATCAGGGGTGACCCCCAGTGACCAGCTTCCCTCTTCAGACACTATCACCACCTGTGCTATTGCATTATAGTGAGAGGCAGGCAATCATGCTGCTTGAAAAAGCCCAGGAAGACCATCTTTGGTTTCAACCACCAGAATCTTTCTATATATGTACTATACAGCAGTCAAATCAGCACCCTCATCCCTAAACTCCATTCCTCCAAGTGGCAAACAAGTGCTTTCAGTCACTGAAAAGGAAGAGGTGCCAGCCAGGGATATCTTCTGGGTCATAGTCACATCTGGAGCGTGGAGAATCAGGAAAGTTCAGTGTTTAAAGGTTTATGAACAAAACTGCTCTACACTGTTCTCAGGTAGAAACAAAGTGTTCTTTCCAAAAGGGTTTGGGCTGCCAACTTAGTTCCACAATAGGTTTTGGAAATCCTAAGGACAAGAGGAAAGCCATGGCAGGTAGCCAAGGACAGATTTCCAGTGGACATCCTACCAGCTGTGGTATCAGGGAGTTTGGAAGGAAAGGAATGAGGCATTGTGTGATTCAGGTGCCCTGCCTCAGGCGTTGATGGATTTCCAACGGTCACTGTCTGTGCTGTTGATGCTGCCCACGTGGTACGGCATAGAGGCCACGTCGTCCAGGTAGGCTGTGGTGTCAATCTGAGTGCTCGAGTAGAACGCAGAATCCATTCCTTCCTTCTTGGCAACAGCATAAGGGTGGGGTAGGTGCACATCCACATCCTCAGGTTCATCCACCTGACATTTGTAGGAGAAAAGGATCTTCGGTTCAGACCTGGAGTGATAAAAGATTTAAAATGCATGTTTGACCAATGTGGTATCACAGTCGCCTATCCTCAATTGAAACTCATCAGCGTTAAGAAATTGTGCATTCAGACCTTAAACACTCTTTATATGAGCTTTTGGTCTAGATATTTGTGGCAGAGTAACTGCCATAAAGTAATACTAAATAAAGCTTTGGATGAAGTCACTTAAGAGAAATACAAACGGCAGAATCCTGACTCTGCGAAAAGTGTTTTCATCTTTGGGAGTTTTGAATTACAGAGGGCAACAGCACCCAAACACTACTGAAACTCCACAGCAGCCTGGCTACTGACACCAAAATGAGTTAGAACAGGAGTACACTTCAAGTTCTACCTGTGCACATCATGAAAACCAAAATACAAACTCTTGTGGATCTGCAGTTTTCATCTGTGATCCCAGACAGTGTTCCCTCCTAATTTCAAAGGGACACAGAGAGACATTTTTATATTTTAGAACTACTTTATGCTCTTAGTTATTTTAAAGCCTGCTGTTTCTTGCTAATGACCAACAAATACTGAACTACTCGGTTTTCCCACCAAGGTGCATTTCCTGTGAGTGGCCACACGGCGGCGACGCCGGCCCGGGAATCGCCGCTCCCAGGGCTTTTCACTGGGGATTTTTGGGGCCACGGTAGAGTCCTCAGCTGAAGAGTTACCCAACCCCCACATCCTTTTGACAAAACTACCCCAAAACCCACCCAGAAGACCATGTAAGCTCCCAGGACTCAATCCCTCATCAAGAATTTAGCTATCAACTGCAGCAGAAAAACTTTGTACTACACAGTATGCTGACACTGAAGAAATGATCCTCTGAAAAGTGTGAGAGGAATACAGCCATCAGCTCTGCTCTGCATACCAAGGAGCCCTGCTTAGAAGTGAGCAACCCTGGGTCACACGAGAAATTCTTCAACAGCAGAAATTAAGACTGGTTCTCTAACTGGCCTTCTAGTTGCTGTCTTTACTGTACAGACTGAGAAAACCCTGAGTGCAAAACAATTAAATGACAATATACACCCTCTTAAATCCTGCTCCCAGCTACTCACCCAAAGAAGCCTTTCAGGAATGCCACATAGATAAGAGGTGCAAAGAAGCTGAAGTAAAGGAACGTGGTAGCATCAACACAGCTGTCAACAGCAAAAGGGAACACGAAGGGATTTAGCACTCAAACACAATACAGATGGGTAACACCACTCACATCCTCCCAAATGATCCAATTTCCCTCCAAAGCGTCCAGAGATTAAGAAAAAATCATGCTAAACAAATTTAAACTGATGTAAAGTAACAGCCATTGTCATCAACACATGTCACTGCTTCTAGACACTCTAGGGATAACCATGCCAAAACCCAAGGTCTGACAGAGGGCAGAGTCTCAGTGCTCCCAACTGTGACTCACAGATGTGACACTGATCCCTGCAGAATGAGACTCCAGGTATAAGGATGTCTCCGTATTTCTAGCAAACAGACTACGTTCTCTCTTATTACCTATTAATAGCCAGACATCAGTGGATTTGCACTACTATTCTCATTCACCACCTCAAAACCACTGCAGCACATGCAGCTCCACAACCTCTCCACTGGGAGTTTCCTGATTACTTAGAGGTCCTTTGGCACAGAACAGAGCCAACAGGTTTATTCCTTCTTAGGAACACAGCATAGGTTTGCTTTCTTGGGAGAGGCAGTGTTGAAGGACACTCAAATGCAACACAAGATCCAGGCTGCAGACCTCCTCCCCCAGTGTACATACCACAGTCCTTCTATGATATCCACACAGAGGAGGGCACTGCCCAGGCCCTGCACCAGGTTCAGCAGTGCCAGGATGCCAGCATAAACATAAAAACTCTTCCGGGCTGTAGGAAAGACATGGATACAGATGAAGCTCAACCTCAGACACCAGACCAGTGGAAATCTGTTTGATGAAGACGCCAAACCCAACAGAAGCATCTCACCACCCTGTCTATTTAAGAACTACTGAAGAATTAAGACTGCATATTCCTGTCTTGTGCTGGCAGGACTGATGGTGGTACAACGGACTAAACCATACCCTCCTGCATGTGTATATACACTCACAAGATGGGCTTTGAATGCATGGTTATAGCAACACTTGCAAAGATTGGCAAGCACCTGGAACCAGTGTCAGTCACATAATGCTGTGTTGACATAATTGAATGCAAGAAAAACAAAGACAACTCAGCTGAACCAGAAACTATGCCCTTCGAATGTACAGCACTAATAAAACTGCTCAGGAGACTCCAGCAGGAGCAGCAGGGTATGCTGGACACCAGGCAGAGCAGGCCCAGGACCCATGCCTGTGACATGTGACATCCCCTTCCTCACACATTGATGCCAACACTAGTTAGAGAGAGAAGAGCTCAGTGCAAACACCTTAATAACAGCTCCTCTCTCTATTCAAGAACTGCAGATATTCTGCAACAACAACAACAACCAAACAAATGGAAGCATCTTAATAAAGTAAAAGCCCAGATGAAAATTGTTAAGCAGCTCCCACTTAGCCTTCCCTTCCCAGGGGATGACCAGCATGCACACTTTAACATCATGTGTGCATTTCAAAGGAAGTTGTTATTAAGAAGCCATTTCTTAAGGCTCTGAGAAGATTATATATTTACATTATACCTGTATCATTAACTGAGCAGTAGGTCTTGTTTTCTTAATGTAATTGTTTAGCTACTAAAGTAGCAGTGTAACTGCTCTTACTCTGCTCTCCAAAAGACACAACATACTAATTTTTCTAGGGGTAAGTTATCACTCCTTTGCCATGTTATCTGAACCCTGAGACGTGGAATGCATCTGCAGCACAAACATATACAGGAACCTTTTACTCCCACCTATGCTTTATCTTGATGCTGTACCCATCTCTACTAAGGAAAACACTACAGTTACTTACAGGGCAAAGAAATCCGGTCTTTCAGAGGAGTTTTTGGAAGAATCACCACCAAGGAATAGACCTGTTGAGACAAAGAACTAACAGTTCAATGGCTGCTTGGCAGCTGAACTCAACAATCTTTGCAGGAATGGTGTGTGGTATCGTGCACACCCTGGATGTATCGAGGCAGAGGCACAAACCCCCAGTATTAAACACGGAACAGATGTGAAGGCCCCACAGTTCACTCCCATCAGCATAAAACAGCTGGTCACTGAGAAACAAGAGAGGGAAAAACATCTGAGTTTAGCTGGAATCCAGCTGCCCCAGCTAACACCATTCCCACTGCACCTTTATGACTTCAGCTTCCCCGCACATGAGAAGCATCAATGCCGTGCTGTATGAGGCAGGAGAGGGATTAGGGCATTACTGTGCTCAAATCATCCTCCTTGCTCCATTTAGAAAACACAAAGAAGCTATCAGAGCGCATAACACATTCCCAATACTTACCAGAAAGAAGAAACAGGAGCTGGCAAGCCAAAAGTGTCTCCCTCCATGGCCATAGATATTGAAGTCTTCTGCTGAAAGGTGGGCATCAGGGTACAGGATTTCCAGGGTGCCCTAGGAGAGATGTGGCACCAACATGATTCTGTTACAGGCAGTATCCTCACTGAAATGCATGTCTGTACAAGGGACACTACATTTAAAGAAGTTCAGAAAACAGCTGGCCTGCCTCCCATGACCCAACCAAGCCCTGTCCTGCTTAGACCAAGTTATGCTCACACAGAAGAGGAAGAAACTGAAAACAAGAAGTGAGGGGAAAAAGAGTGGCAGGAATCTGCATCTGAAGGAAACTGGTATCAATGACATTCCAGGAGACTGAGGTGGACAGGGGATGCAAGTACTTATCTGTCTAAAATATACCAAGAGCTTCATTTCCATCTTTAAACTAGACCTTTCTGCTGAAACATCCAGAATATAGTCAGTTTGGGAAAGGACACGGTCTTGATTAGGAGCTACCATACAGACAGTGGAGACAGAAGTGCTTGTAAACACTACTGAACCCAGATACAGCTCAAACACTTGATATTTTATGAGGCTCCTCCAGCTTTATCATGTGGTAATGATCAGCTCAGTGCCTCCGCAGCCAAGAGCCTGGTCTCAGAACAAAGCTGTGTGTGTTACTCTGGCGCTGAGTATAGAGACACAGGCTGACCACTGACATGCCAAGGAGAATAAACCCAGACACAGATTGCATTGTTCAGGGACATGAAGACATGCCTAATAAACTGAGCCAGCAAGCCAGCTGCTAGTTTGAAGAGAAGCAAGAGTTCTCAGCTCTCAAAGACTCAGCAGACAAGACGCCACTGCAGTGCCCTTACCTGGCAAGCACATGGTTTTCATGGCCCTTGAGGCCAGCTCCAGAACTTGTGGCTCAGGTGTGGAAAACCTCACTCTTGTTCCAAGGTTCACTAAACAAGGCAATCCATCCAAACCTCATCTAATTTCTTCACCTTATCGGAGCTATTTATGCAGTCAAGAGGACAAGCAGATACTATCTGCTTATACACTGCCACAAGCATTTGGTCTTCCTCCAAAACCTCATCCAAAGAGCAAAGCCACCACTTTCAGGTAGGAGTCACACACTTTACTGCTCAACTTCAAGCAGTCCCTTCTTTTGCAAAGACTAATTCTTCTGCTTCAATGTACTCACCTGGGTGACAGAATATGCCAGTGACAGCACAGTGGTGATTGCCAGCACACGTTTCACACTCGACTTGCTCTCCAGGTGACCTGTAATTATGGGGTACAGAAGTGACTCAGGATGTAATCCCAGCACTGCTTAAAATCAGTTCTTTCCAGAACCAATAAAGGAAACCATGTCCAGAGGCCTTCAAGGGAAGGTTAAAGCTCACTAAACCCTGTTCGGAGAGTTGAGCCATTCACAGGCAAAATCGTACTTAGAAAACAACAGATTTTAACTTGCTTTCCTCCCATCCACACTCATATAGAGAAAACAACTAAGTCCTTCTGCTGAGGTAACAGAAAAAAGAAAGGCAGGAATGACTAGCATCAGGTGCACTGAGATGTCATAAAGCTTCTTCTCAGGAAAAAGAGTTGATGGGAGGCTGGGGTACAGAAATCTGTACTGGAATATACAGAAGCAGGCAATCTCCAGAAATTCCTTCCAATTTAAATTACTCTGTGAGCCCTCAAAAGATGAAAAGGATACTGTTCAGGTGTTGCACTAACAGATGCAACAGTGACACCAACTGTGTCACTTGGTGACAAGTGACAACCCCTACCAACCCCTCTGCTCTATCTCTGACTCACAGGAAGAGGCATTTTCACTTGCACAACTGAAAAAGGTAGAATTACAATCACAGGTACAGATAAAGCATTTGAATGCAGCCAGGATGTAATCAGATCAATCAAGGATGGGATAAAAGGGACAGAAGGGCCCCCAAAGGGACTATCTTAAATAAAATGGGGTTGAAGCAAAGATCAGACTGTTGATCTTGGCACAAAAATCTTCTTTACTTAAGCTGTACACTCCATCATATGAGTGCAGGACAAACAAAGCACATATAAACCCTTAAATCGCACAAGCCATAGATCTGTAAATATAACCAGGCTTTCAGCCACTTCTAACTAAAACTCCACAATTTACCCTTTGTCATTTTTCTATAGCCTCTTCTCTTTAGAGAATCAGCATCACCATGAAAATTACAGATGCAGCCTCTGTGGAAAGAAAGGGAATAGGCAACATTCAAAGCACTCAAAAACCTCCTGACACATACCAAAGGCAAGGCCTAGAATCACCACACTCAGTTCAATCGCCAGAAGGAAGAACCTTGTGATCTCCCACAGGATCTGAGGGATAACAGAAACAAGACAAACATGATTAGATGGAGCCAGGAACCAGTTGTGGGAATGAGCAAACAGCAGGTTTACAGAGAGGAAGTGGCCATGGTTTGCCCCAGCTGAGGATCTGTCACTTGTCTTAGATGTGCTCCTGTTGCTATGCTCCCAAAGAGCACAAGCCCATGATGACCTCAAAAGCACAATATTAAGTAAGGCCAGTTCTTAAAGCAGTAGATATGCCTGAACAAACTCTGTATTCTGCCCTCTTCCAAAGCCACTGGTCCTTAAATCTAAAGCATATTCAAGTGTAAAGCACTCCCCATTCCAGCCTGTCATTTGCAATGTCGTGTTTTATTTGGTGAAACAAGAGCAATAAAAAGCAGGTGAGGCAACTTTTCAGGGAGTCATGCAATAAACCAGTGCTAAACGTAGAACAAGGACCCAGATTCTGGCTTATTAACACTTTACATCTGAACACTAACAGTACTCTCTCTTGAAGATACATAACAGTTTAAGAGATATTTGATAAGACACTTCTAATCCCAGCAAATACTCTGTGTGTGTGTGTGTGTGCGTCCGTGCGCATGTATATGAGAGAACACAAAAGAAACATAATAGACAAGATAGAACATGTGTTTACAGAAAATCTGCCAGAGTATCTATCTTACTATATGATTTCCCCGTTGAAGAAAAACACCTTTCCACTTCATCTTCATTATTCAAGTCCTGGACCTCTATCTGTTGGACAGAGGTGAATGAAAATGCTACAAACATCCAGCCACTCACAACAGCAGCTCATCACAATGCTTTGACAGTAACATTAAATGGAAAAGCAAGGGACGCACACTGATCCCAGAGAATAAAGCCCAAAGACCTGTACTCTGTAAGTGGCTCGTCTTTCTCTAACAGCTCAAAAACTGCACAGCTTTTTGTTTTAAGTAATATTCTGCTACAAGGCAAATTCGCACAAAGGAAGAGCACATACAAAGATATTTCCTGTTTGCTAAGGGCTCACAATGTGCTCAGAGTGGCTGCAAGGCCATTCAGGTGTCAGTCTCAAAAGGGAAGTTGGTTTTATTTGCATTCCATACAAAAAAATAAAACGTTTTCGAAGAGCCATTGGAATACTGCAAGAGTAACAAAGGCCAGGTCTTGCCTATCCACTAAAGGTATCTGAATGTTTACCTCTTGCAAAAAAGAATCATATCATCCCTGTAACAGGAAACTTTTGCTGCCACTATTTGTGTGTCTATTTTAAGAAATCCATTGTTTTACCATCCTGGATGTTGTGATGACTTAGATCCAGCCATCAAAACAGGATTCCATAGCACACATAGCTATGAGTACTGCAAAAAAACACATTCTTCTTGTACACATGTAAGAGGGAAGCCAGAGCAGATTGCTGTGATCAGAAGTACACAAAGCACAGCCTCTAAAGTCAGAGCTGCACATACCTTGTCAGCAACCATGGCAGCATCAGAGGCGCTCACAGTCATGGAGACAACTGCACGGGCAATGCCAACTAAAGCCACCACAAATACCTGCAAAAGAAGAGCAAAAGCGAGCTCATGTCAAAAGGCACATATGCAATAGTGATCAGAAATCCTTTTGGAATACCATTTCCAGATCAGCTTTCAAGTCTGATAAAGTGTACTAAGAATTTCCTGTAGCAGACTAGAGTTAATTTGCTGAAAGAAGTTCCTCAGACCTGTTAGACAGGAGTACGGCCTTAGAATTTAGGTAGGAACAATTGCCTCAGCTGTCAGATTAAGCTCCAAAGAGTTCTTCACCCAGTCTTTACAACAGTAAAGTTAACAGTCTTCCCACCCTTCAGTCCACTGGGGCAGGGGAGGGGAAAAAGAAACAGAGAGAAAACATATCTCTCCTAATTACAAAACCAAATGGTTGGTATGTCTGACTAAACTAATCACATCAGATAACAGAAACCACTCCATATGAATTACCACACTTCAGAACTGTGACCAAAAAAAGCCTGCAGTTCTCTCACTCCACACTGACAAAGCTCAGGAATGCAGAGGAAAAGTCACCTGCAGCCACCAGCTTTAAAACATCTTACCCTGCTGCACAGCGCAACACAGAGATCCCCAAGCCCCTTCATGTACCATTTTAAAGCATGACAGCTCAACCAGGCTCAGTTACCAACCCCTGTCCTGGCACAGCCACACCATGCAATTAAGAGCTCAGCTGGATGTATCTACACTCCACTGTGACTTACACAGTTTAAGTCTTACACTCTAAAAAAGCAAAGATCTTCAGATTAAATTCTCTGCATCACAGGCTGATCCTAATGATGAAGGCAGGAGACAGCTAAACTTGTCAGGGAACCAAGAGTCCAAGCTGATTTTAAGGTGGTAACAGAATGAAAATGACCAGTAAGTCATCAACAGATGAGTATCTCCTTCTTAGAGGAAGAAGGGACAGCAGTGGCATGAAAGAAGAATACAACAATCCCTCCTAGGGTGGAAAAATCCATAACAAAGCACTGACAAAAAAGAAGGGTCCCTGAATATAATGGTGTTCTAGAGTAACAAAGGAAGAAAAAAGGAAAAAAATTAAATGACCACAGGAGAACAAAATCCACTCAAATCCAGCAGATATTGTCCCAGAATGTATTAAAAGTTGAATTCAGAGAGTGCAAAGAAAGTCTGCGTCTACTTCTTGTAGTATACCTTCAATAAAAAGCAGATTTTGTCCCTGCAAGACCTGGTCTAGGCTCTCTCCACTAGTTAAGTGACGTTGTTTATGAGTGGTAATTAAAAAAACCCACTCATCAGTTCAAAGGCATAGTATGGTACTCACTAGTATGTAGAATGTAGTGAAGATTGGACTGGAAGTGACCCGGATTTTGGCCCTGGCAGAGGGCAGCTTCCAGAGAAGAAACATAAAGAAAAGCACATTGGGAACCAGGAGCAGAAGATCCCAGTAGCGGACTCTGCAAAAAGAAAATAAAATAGGTTTTATCCCTGTTCTTTAGTCTCTAGAAGGGAAGGTACCAGCCACAGTCCCTTCTCAACCAAACTCTGAGAAACACAGCTGTTTCCTGTGGCCTAGTGTCAGACTCTGGTCCCATTTCCTCCAACTCACCTGGACTTCCCAATGTCCTCATAGAGCAACAACAGGCACTTGTGTGGCACTGTGATGTTCGTGTCGTTGATCACCTGTGTTGTCATTGGGGAGAGAGTTGTCACATTATCCAGCACTGTCACCAGGGCAGTTGAATGTGTGATGTTGTCAGACACAGAGAATGTCATCACAGACATCATGGACTGGAACATCCTGTCTTCCTTCTGGTCCAGGTCAAACAGTGCAAGACAACCACAGCAGAGAAAAAAAGCAATATTAAATCAGTTGTGAGTCAGAGCTAAAAAAACAGATTCTTGATATTAGGCCCCTGCACAACTGCTTCCTGCTTGGTACAGCCAATTATCATCATGTCAAAGGCTGTATTACACAATGAAATGCCACCTGCCCCAGGTCTGCACACAGCCATTAGAGTGGACTAGTATAAAATCATTATTTTATATCAGAGTAACAAGCACCTTCAGACGGTGCTGTGTGGGATTAAATTTTGTGATTCTTTGAACTTTGGCAGATTCCTAGAAGAAATCAAGACTCAACAGCAATACACGGCATCATCAGATGGAGACAAAAACCCTGCTTTACCAGGACACTCATTAGTCTAGGTCCCAAGATCAAGAAATGACAGTCAATGCCTCGATTTCAACTACTGCAAAGAAAAGATTATGGCCTCTACTAAAAACCTGTTGCCGTTACCAACCCTGAAGTCTGAGATCAGGAAGAGCCCCACATACACCCACCTAAAAGGACTGTACAGTCTTTACCTTTCAAACCCAACACTGGCAAAAACCAAGATTCAGCATTCTTTTTCTAACCCTCTGCAAGACACCAGAACTAATCTGGTTTTGAGCAAATCTCTTCCCACCCTAAAGCAGAACCCTCATTGTTAAGGCACTTCTGTAGCTACCAGCTAAATACAAACACAGGGTCCAACCACGCCTCCTGACAACCCCCAAAGAAGAGATCACAGACAACCGACAGACGCGAAGAAGATAAATTTCTGTCAGCCAACATCTTAAAGATGCACATTGCCAGGGACAGCACTTGAGCAGTCTGTGCGTTTTATCTAATCCAGGATTTATCTCAAAAAAAATTTCTCCCTGTTTGACTTCAGCCCTGACTTGCGTGGTGAAAACTGACACCCCCCATGACAGGGCTCAGAAGGTATTTTCCCTTAGAGGTTCTGGGTGACTCACAAGCTGGAAAGAATCAGCACAGCCCTGTGTCATCTGCTGAGCTTTCAGAGCTCAGTAGCACCTACTCCACAAATTCCTCGAGACTGTCAGTCACAGGCTCTTCTTTCTCTTCAGAGGCTCTCTTCCTAAATTCTCTAAGGGGCAAGGGAAACATCCGTCCCTCAGCCAGCAAACCCTCCCTTTGATTCATCCTTGCTGACAGATACTCCCTGAGCTGGGATTTTCTTTCGTGACTGCCGTATGCTGTGCTGCACGAGAGGCATCACAGTAAATAAACACACAGACCTGCAAGGAGCAGCTTCATGCCAAGATGGCAAAAGCTGGGCCAAAAATTCCTACTTCTAAGTGGAGGCTCCAGCAAACAAGCTTCACATTCCAGACTTTTCTCCAGAAGTGTCCTCTCTTCCCTCCAGCTTCTCACTTCTCTGAATTGACATTGTTGAGAAGGATTTTCTCTTAACAATTTTCTCCATTCTCCTGTAACACCACTACATCTCGGTAGCAGTAAGGGCAAGTACAGTCACATCTGCCAACATAGAAAAATTTCTATACGATTTTTTAAAAAGCTGGGAGAAATTAGAGAAAAACCTCACAGACCACAGGCAGAGTAAAACCATCAATTGCGAACCATCACAACCTCCTAGTAGCTCTTCTGGGACAAAGAATTCCATCTGCCTATCACACTGCAAAGAGCTCAAGTACAAAGCTGTGAGAGATTTACATTAGAAAAACAACTTATGAAAAGAGCCAACAGGCTCCATTATTTTTCACTAGAAGCCAGCAATATCATGCAACAGCAGCTGCTGATAAGGAGAGGAGTTGGCCACACGTAACAGAACTCCAGTCACAAGGTTTCAAAGGGCAAAGCAGAATCAAGCTCACCTCTCAGCCAGGCTGCTCACTACAGCCTGGTATTTGTATTCTTCCTCCCCAGATAAAGTGTTCTGTTGTGTGTACAACAGAACATCCAACATGGTAAGAGAGGGCAGTCAAGGCCATCAGACAACACGGTAGTCATGCTTTTCTCATAGCTATGGCCTATAGCAAGGATGTAGAGAATTGGCCCATTCCTGTCCAAATCAACAGCAAAAATCATGCACTAACAGGACCAGGAATTGATAGAAAGGCTCTAACTAGGGTCTGTCATCTCCAGCAACACTGCTTCTTACAGCACATTGTCTTTGCTCTGTCTAGTCCTAAATAAATCCAGGCAGCTGAGCATATCCAAGAGCTCGCTCACCACACCCTGCCTCCACGGGACTGCCTGCTTCAGCCAGCGCAGCCCATGCAATGGGGACAAAATCACCCCAGAGCCCCATAAAAAGAAACCAGTGCTGCAATCATGGTCTCCCCTTCTGATCTAGCAGGCAGCTCTATACACAAGAAAACAAAATATTTTTCTGCTCTCCAGATGAAGTCAGACTGATTTGGTCAAGGCCAATTCCTCAGTCCAGGCCCTGGACAAGCTGCATTAGGACCAAGCACAGGCGCATGACTCCCCGGCTGCAGTGACAAGAGTGCTGGGAAAGGCCCTGCTGCACCTTCAGGAAAATGTTATCTCACCAATGGATATTGTTCCTTGAATCATGGCATGTAACAATATCAGAGCTCAGTGAAATTCAGAGCTCACATCACTGGCAACTCCCTGTATTCTCAAAGCCCACCTACATAAAGGTGAATTACACACTGCCAGAATTTCAGCTCTAAAAAAATCAAAACTTTTCTTCCTTCTTGCAAACAGTATCAGAAAGTCTCTTAATTACAGGTCATGGTGGGGTTAAGATTACTCCCTATAACACTCTGTTTGTGTAATAAAAACTGCACTGACCGGATCTTTACTTAAATACGATTGTTACTTCAATAACTTAAATGCTTTTAAAAAAACCCCAATACCCTAAAAGAAAAAAAAAAAAGAAAAAAAAAAAAAAAGCCTTTTTTTTCTGTTCCTTTTTAAGAAGGCTCTTCAACCCTCACTTTTGGTCACAACAGTTGCATTTTTCGTTTCACTCTTAGAATTCATGGCAGGAATTTTCCCTCACTGATCGAGGCGCTTCCAGTTTGATTCTCACATCTCGTTCTGAACTTAGCTTAAAAAGAAACGAACTGCAACACGAAAAAAACAAAACAAACCGATGAAAAATACCGAAAGCAGAAGTATTAAAAAAAAAAAGGCCAAAGCCCTCAGATAGAGAGAACCCTGGCCCAGAGGCGGATTTCAGAAATGCATATCCCGGGGTTTCTGCTGTTTTGGTTTTGATTCCTCTGGAAGGCGGGTGCCCAACACGCAACAAAAGTAGCAGTGCGCGGCCAGCCTCGTTCCAGGCTGGTGAGGACGCGCCGCCTGTTTCACAGGCTGCCCAAGCAGCAGAGCTGGAGACCCGGTGCAGTTCCATCGCACCCTTCAGCCGGGCACAGGTGCCCCGGAGGCTCCTGCCGTGGGGCTCCCGGGCTGCACCAGGAGGCCCTCGGAGGCCCGCGGTCCCCGCGCAGCACGGCCCCGCCGCCCCGCTCTGAGGCGCCCCAGCGTCCCTCCCTCCCCGTTACCCCCTCCCGCCGCCCCGCTCCGCTCGTACCCGCGGGCCCCGCTCGTACCCGGCCCCGCCACCGCCGCTGCTCAGTCCCGGGGCCCCGACCCAGCCATCCCAGCCCCGGCCCTACCGCTCCCCTCAGCCGGGGAGCGTCGCAGAAGAGCGGCCCGAGCGCAGCGCCGCGCAGCCAAGCGGCGACACAGCGACCACAGCCGGGGCTCGTCGGCCGAGCCCGGCGGCGCTATTGAGAGACGGTCCCCGAGAGGGCTCTGGCTGGACCAATCAGAGAGCAGTCGCTGTCAAAGGGGCCAAAAGCAATAGCGGAGAGAGCCAATAGGAAGGGTTGGGAGGCGGGACTAAGGGGGCGGGCCCGCCGTGCTTTAAAGGAGCCTCGTCCCTGACCTAGCTGTGGGTGCTCAGGGGGGCGGTGGGGACGGCCAGGGAGGTGACCCCGGGGCTCGTGGGGTCTCGGGTCCGCCTATGCCGGGCAGACTCTGTCCTTTACAGCCCGATCCCACCCCCCAGGCCAGCCCGCACAGCCCAACATCCCACCCAACAGCGAGCGCTCTGTGATCCAGCACCCACCGTCACACAGCTCCGAGGGGGAAACAGGATACACCTACGCAGGAATTCTGTACAGCCTGGGCATCCAAGGCAGGGCAGTTAATAATTGAGGGAGAGCCGATAATAAGTCCCTGCAGGGGAGAATGATTAACAACCAGGGAGTTTGGCTTTTAAGGAGAATTTAAAGCTGACTGAAGAAACTCAGCGTAGCTTGGACAACAACTGCTGAAGGGAGACACGGTCAATAATTAGCAGGATCTGGCGGTGCGAATACCAGGCAAACAAAAGAGACGCTTAGTATAGTAAACAAGGAAGTAACTGTGACAAATGAGCC
This sequence comes from Acanthiza pusilla, assembly GCA_036630365.1. Classification (NCBI taxonomy): domain Eukaryota; kingdom Metazoa; phylum Chordata; class Aves; order Passeriformes; family Acanthizidae; genus Acanthiza; species Acanthiza pusilla. The sequence continues at coordinate 11,210,415 of JAXCHO010000001.1, forward strand.
AAGATTTATATAGGAAATTAAAGGAAATAACCAGCTAAGCACCAGCACGTTATTGTCAGCAGTAAGAGCTGACTGACAGGGAAGTTTCAAGCAGAATGCTTGTTATCTGAGTCATTTCAAGGACTGGAGGATACATTCTGCCATGGTTTTCTACCTGTGGTTCACCTGTAGCTGCAGGGATTGCTTCTGTAGGAATGCAGAGCTTTTGCTAAGCTGAAGTTTGCTGTACAGAGCCTATGCCTCTTTGGAAGATCCCTGCATTGGTCAAGTTTGCATGTTCTGCTCTAGCAAACACCACACGCAGAGCATTCCAGGCCCTCCTCACACGTAGATCTTCCTCAGCTTGAATCTGCTTGATCCTTTTCTCAGGTCAAATTTTCCAGCTACACCTCAGCAAGCCTCATGAAGGGGTTGTACCTGGAGACTTGCCTGCCTCTGCCCTATTCGTCTGATTTTGCGCTGGGTTGAAACATGTTTTCATGCTGGTGTCATGCCTTTGGAATGACATCTGGAGAAGCCAGTCCTTAGCTTGTCTCATCTCACACTGTTGTTCAGGTTAATGATATGTTGCAATATTTTGACATGTTCTATTTATGGATCCAAGCTCAAAGACTTGGCTGACACCAAGATCTCTGAGTTACAGAAGGGACACTTCTGCTTAAAGAGAGGTGGAGCATTTCTGCCTAAAAAGTGCCTTGGTAACAGACAAGTAAAATCCGTGTCTTCTCACTTGTAGCCTCAGGCACTAACTAGTTGAACGTGTTACCTCCCACATAACTGTGTGAGAAGGAGAGATTTTGCTTTCCAATCCACCTGCTCTTCTCATCTGATTCAGTCTGAGGCTAGAGCCCAGTATTTGGGACACCAGATCCAAAAGCTGCTTCATGGTCAGGAGACTGCTGGGTGTCACTGCAAGGACCGTGACACTTTAGCTCCTTCCTTCCTCACTGCTTATATGACACAGGAGGTGGGAGATCTGCACCTATGGTTCCTTTGTATTAACCAGCCTTGCCTGTCAGCCTCGGCAGGGTCTGTGGAAATGTAACTCTCCTCTTCCCACCTCAAAGGACTGCTTCATGTCCTTACCTGCACACATCTTCTACTTCACCTGAACACTGCTGCTCTCTGTGTCATCTCCTCCGACCAGTGCATGAAGGTGGCAAGCCTCACTCCCTTTGTCCTTGCTGTGTCACTTGGTGTGACACAGCAGCATGGATGTCTGGGTGTCTGTCCATCCAGCTGTCCAGTGCCTGGAGACACAGTGGCACCCCGTGGTGAGACCGGTTCATCACAGTGTGTCATCTGGGCCCTGTCAGCACCATCTTAGCCAGGTCCTGGGCTGCCTTCCCTTAAGCCATATGATCATTTAGGTCAGAAAAGACTGGACATTAGGAAAGAATTCTTCATTGGAGGGGTGGTCAAGCATTGGACAGGCTTCCCAAGGAGGTGGTGGAATCACCATCCCTGGATGTGTTCAAAAACAACGCAGATGCGGTGGTTAGAGAAATGGTTTAGTGGTGGACTTGGCAGGGCTGGGTTAGCGGTTGGACCTTGGGGGTCTTTTCCAACCTTCATGGTTCTGTGATTCTGTGACCTCTAAGTTCATCCAGACCATGGTGGTCTTCAGGAGCTTATAGGCTGGGGCATCTTGTGGGGGGTCCCTGTGTCTTTTTCTCTCCAAGCACCAGCCCGCTCCCCGTCATGTGTCATGGAGAAGAGGCTGAGCCACTCTCCTATTTATATCATGATGCTCCTGCTTTGCTATATTAGTACCAGCCTGAATCATCCAGCTGGTCTCCTGGAAGAGCCATTTCAGATTGTCAGCTGCCTCTTCAGTAACTTTTGCTTCTGGTGTCTCCTGTTTCACGGTCACTGTCCCATGCTTGAGTGCAGCCAAGAGCAGAAATAGCCTGATACTAAATAGTGGTCAGAAACCCTTCAGAGAATGCAGATCTCCAAAATCCTAACCACCTGCTGTTATGCAAGACCCGGTGGCCTGGGAGGAAGCATTCCACCTCCTTGCCAAACATCAGCCCGTTGCTTGTTTTGTCTCTCTAAATTCCTCTTCCAGTCTCTATGGGACAGGTGCTCTACTTCAGTTCCTCTCCCAAATGACATTTGCTCACTGCGCTGAACAGCTGGGGAGACAGATGTGTCTCCAGAACAGTTCTGTTCAGCTCCCTGTTACTTCTAGCACATACAGGCTCACATTAAAAAAAAAACAAAAAACAAAAAAACAAAAAAACAAAAAACCCACACCGGATGCCAGAAACTTCTTCCCACCTCTTACAGTTTTAGCGAGAATCAGAAGAAAGGTGATTCAACTGGGTCAGTGGCAAACCCGGCCAAGCCAGGCCTGATTTTAGCTGCCAGAGGCAGGCATGAGCACGGGACTTCACAGTGGAATCTCTCCCGTGACTCGCGTTACCGGCAGGAGGACACCCCTTGAGGCCACAGGGAAATGCCCAAACGTTTGACAAAGCTTGCCACTGCCGCCCACCGGCTCCCCGAGTGCCCTTGGCCGGGGATGGCCCCGGGTCCCGCCCGCTCCAGGCTCCCGCCCCCCGCCTCATCCATATTCACGAGGGGCGGGGCCCGGCCCCGTCTATCCATTATTCATGAGGTTTCGCGCGCTTTTGTGACCACGTGGGTAGGTTTTCGCGCGGAATCGGCGGGGCAGGACGCGGCGGAGATGGCGGTGAGCGGCCGGGCCGGGCCGGGGGAGCCGGGGAGTTGGGGTGCACCCCCGCGGGGGCGGGAGCCGGCTGCTCCCCGCTGCGGGACACTTGGCCGTGCGGGGTCCAGAGGGGATTCGGGGTGGGGGGGACAAAGGGGTGCGCTCGGCGGCGACTCCCGAAACGCCGAGGGAAGTTTGCGGCGTGCCCGGCGCCGCAGAGAAGAGCGGGCCGGGGCAGGATCGGAGCCTTCCTCTCTGCTCCGGCTGCGCTGCGCTCGGAGGATGGATTTACCCCCGTCTCCCCCCTCCATGTGTTTCCATTGTCGTTTGCGAGGAGGGCTCATTATAACTCGTTGGTGATCTATCCCCCCTTGGATCTCGCGGCCTGCACCGCCCAGGCCCCTGGAGGCACTGATCCCGCTCTCCCTCCGCGGCTCCCCGGCCTCACCCCCGCTCCTGCCCTTGCAGGACTCCTCCGAGTCGCAGGCGGCGGTGACCAGCCCGGTGCGGAGCTCCCGCCGCGGCGATGCCTTCACGTCCAGCCCCGGCCGGGACCTGCCCCCCTTCGAGGATGAGTCCGAAGGGCTCCTGGGGACCGAGGGGCTCCCCGAAGAGGAGGAGGAAGGGGAAGAGCTCATTGGGGAAGGGATGGAAAGGTAAGGAAGCCGTTTGTGGGGGTTGTGTCCGGCGATGGGGTCCTGGGGATGTCAGTGCAGCCGCGACATGGAGGGGCTCTCAGGCCTTGTGGGATCCCTCTGCTGTGCTGGTACCTGAGGTGAGCGGGCTGAAGAACTGCTGGGCAGTGGAGAAACATCAGGGTATGGTGTCATTTGAATCCTGGGAGGACTGAGCAAAGTGCCATCATGGTCCAGCGTACACCAGGATCTGCCTGGATACATGATGTGCATGCAGCCCAGCTGTTTACTCCTGCAGGCATGAATTTTGGTGTTTTTAAACTCAGGCCTGCCGGCAAGCTGAATTTTGCAAAACAAAGGCTAGAACGCTGGCATTCCTAACCATGGTGCTGGAGCCCTTGGCATTTGTAACAGTGGTGCTGAAGCCCTTTACTGCAGGGCATCTTCCCTTGGGAAGTGCCTTCCTGCTCAACACATTCTGTGCTGCTGCAGAACAACTGTCCTGACACCTGCCCAGCAGTAGCCAGAGAAGGACTGCAGAATTGCTTTCCTGGCCTGATTTCATGCTCTGTGTGTGTGCTAGGGACTACCGGCCCATCCCAGAGCTGGATGTGTATGAAGCAGAGGGCCTGGCCCTGGATGATGAAGATGTGGAGGAGCTGACTGCCAGCCAGCGAGAAGCCGCTGAGCGAGTGATGAGGCAGCGGGACCGCGAGCTGGAGCAGGGCATGGGCCGCATGAGGAGGGGGCTGCTCTATGGTAGGTGCAATGAGCTGTACCAAGTGTGCCACCCTGTGTGCTTGGTGATAACCCAGCCCTTTTGGGGGAGCTGGGCTCTTTATGCTCAGGTTAGCAGGGAGGTCTTTAGAGCCCCACTGTATCTGGGCTCATGGTGAAATCGCTGGCTGTGGGCTTGGCTGGATTCCCCAGTGCATGATCCCTTTTCTTTGGGCTCATTTGGTGTGTTCTTCTCGTTACTGCTAAAACAAAGTCAGGATCCTGGGCCTGTTTCAAAACATTGGGTTCTACCAAGCCTATGCTGTAGAGTTTGTTGGTGTTGGTGCTGCTGTACAGACTTGGGTGGGCTGGGTGGAAGGGCCTTCAATGCACTTTAATCCCTTTCCTTGGTCAGTGCATTAACGGACTTGAACGTGTGCTGTTGCATACAAATTTTCATACTCACACTCCTAAAGTCTTAGCTATGTTGTGGAAGATGTAGGAGCTGGTCTAGAACTGGATTTAGGCTGGGCCTGGGATGTCTCTTGGTTTGTATCCCAGGCTCTGATGTCTTTACTTCCACAGCCCATGCAATCCCCCTGTGACTAATCCAAAGAGTGGGAATGGGAATCCCAGCTCTTGAACCGTGTTTCCTCTCAACCCTTAGACAGTGACGATGAGGATGAAGACCGTCCTGCGCGGAAGAGGCGGCTGGCAGAGCGGGCTGCCGAAGGCATGGAAGAGGAGGATGAAGACATGATTGAGAGCATTGAGAATCTGGAAGACATGAAAGGGCACTCAGTGAGGGAATGGGTTTCCATGGCAGCTCCCCGGCTTGAGATCTATCACCGCTTCAAGAACTTCCTGAAGACCCATGTGGATGATCATGGGCACAATGTCTTCAAGGAGAGGATCAGTGACATGTGCAAAGGTAGGGCTGGGTTGTTGGATGCTCTCTCTTTCTTTATGTGGGTCACGGTACTTTGTGGTGATCCAGTCCAGAGGTGGACATTTTTCTGCCTGCCCTCTTTGTTCCAGACATTGAATCAGCACTTTAAGAAAGCCTGATGCTGATGGAGATAAATGAATAATGGAAACATGTCTACTGTCTTCTTTGGTTCTGGCTGACTAATTAGAAGGCCCCTGGCGTCTGCTCCTCATTAATATTCATATCGTAGAAATGCTAGCAGAAGAATATGTGGGGCAGCAGACAGTGGTCTGCAAGTTTGTGATCTGAAAGAGACAACAATTGCTTGCTGTCTGCACCAGTTACTTTCTCACACTGGAAACTGGATTATCCAGCACGGGGACACAAATAGACCTTGTGACTTTGGAAACCCTGTCAGTGTTGCTGCCTTGTATTCTGACTAGGCACTGCCAGAAAAAACGGTCATTAAGGCTGTCATTGATGAGTTTTAAAAGCAGAAATTGTCACATCTAGGAACAGCTCATGTAACTGCACTTGTTGTATTTCTTCTTTATATTGAGCAGAAGCTTGAGCAGTAGAACAGGATCAGTTTTATAAAGCTGGGAAATAAAAGGCATTTGTCTCATCCATTTCGATGAACATAAGACACAGGAGGTTTTTTGCCAGCCATTCAGCACACATAATGTCTCCTATTAACTTCTGTTTCCTGGAGGTCTCTGAGAGAGTTGTGTGTTGGGCTGAGGCTTTTGAATCTGAGGGACACTGAGCCTGGGAAGTATCTGTGCAGAACTGGAGAGGAACAATCACAAGCTTGGTACTGATGAAGAATTTGTTAGAGAAATAAATATAAAAGGGTTTTCCACCCATTTTCAAATTTTAACCTCTAAACATTTCTCAGGGGAGGTGCAGAGATCTGCAAACGGCAGCCTGCAGGATACAGACTTGTCTGTTCTGGCAATCCTTTTCAAGCTCCCTGAGGAGGGAACAGGATGAAATCACAATTCACCCCATCTGTTTTTTTAAGAGAACAGAGAGAGTCTGGTGGTGAACTATGAGGATCTGGCAGCCCAGGAGCATGTCCTTGCCTACTTTCTGCCTGAGGCCCCTGCAGAAATGCTGAAGATCTTTGATGAAGCAGCCAAGGAAGTGGTGTTGGCCATGTACCCCAAGTATGATCGTATTGCTCAGGAGATCCACGTCCGTATCTCCCACCTCCCTCTGGTGGAGGAGCTGCGGTCACTCAGGTAAGAGCAGAACTACCAGCAGTGGTTGTGGGGCCTGCTTTAGGTTTTGGGGTGCTCAGGACTCACCTGTGAGCTAAACCTCTGGGTAAGTCTAACAGGATAGCTGAACTTAGCACAGGAAAAAAATCATACCAAGGATGAACTTTCAGCATCCCCGAGGTAAACTTGCGCCTTGTAGCAATAGCATTTCTGAAGGGTGTTTTGCCTTCTGCGCCCTGCAGGCATCCAGTATATCTGTCTCTTTCCTCAGGCAACTGCACTTGAATCAGTTGATCCGGACCAGTGGAGTGGTGACAAGTTGCACAGGGGTCCTGCCTCAGCTCAGCATGGTCAAATACAACTGCAGCAAGTGCAACTTCATCCTGGGACCATTTTTCCAGTCACAGAACCAGGAGGTGAAACCCGGTTCCTGTCCAGAGTGTCAGTCTCTTGGCCCCTTTGAAATCAACATGGAAGAGGTAAGAGGTGATGTGCTTGCCTGGATGGGGCTGGCTGCTCATCTGCTCCACTGCCTGTTCCTCCCAGCCCTGCCTTGGCTCCCACTGTTTGAACAGCTTGGTGTGGGGAGAGGAGGTTGTGAAGATAGATCTTGTCTATTTGAGCTCTTGACCTGAATGTACTCAGTTCAGCAATCAAAAGAAATTTAGTGCCACACTGTAGGTGTTTGGATTGAATCTTTTGCCACAATCATCTCTGTGGTACAGTTATTTATTCATATTGTAGAAATGCAGACACACACTGTCCAGTTCTCCTTCCCAAGTTAGGTCAGTCTGTCCTGATCTGTCAGCTAAGGAAAGCAGAGAGCAAAATCATTGATGTGGAGCTTCTGACTTTCATTCTTTGTTTTGATACCTTTAACCATCAGAAGTAGAGCATCCTTCTCCCAGGAACTGGCCCAGTATTTGGGTGGGCAAACACTTTAGAGGCTGAAACACAGTGGTGAGACACAGCAAAGTGCTTTCCTGTCCCCACTGTTGTCTATCACACCCTGGAATTGCTCCTCACAACCTTCCATCCTCTCATATCCATAGTTTCTAACTGACGTCCAGTAAATCTTTGAGTGGCCCTTCTCTCTGAGGTGCCTGTGAAAAGCCATGCTGGTGCCTGCTGGACTTGCTGGGTAACTTTGATTTTGTTGGCACAGACGGTCTACCAGAACTATCAGCGCATCAAGATCCAGGAGAGCCCTGGGAAGGTGGCTGCGGGCAGGCTGCCCCGCTCCAAGGATGCCATTCTCCTCGCTGATCTGGTGGACAGCTGCAAGCCAGGAGATGAAATTGTGAGTACGTCGTTCAAGTGTGGGGAAGAGCACAGGGCGTTTTTAAATTGTGACAGTAACATCACCTGAGCACCTATGGGGATGCGGTGAGGGGTTGTTCTCAGATACATTTGAGCAGCTGCTTCTGAGACTTACCTTAAAATGGAGAGGGGGCTGTGCAGGCACTGACATAGCATTTCCTACTTCCCAGGAGCTGACAGGGATCTACCACAACAACTACGATGGCTCCTTGAACACTGCCAATGGGTTCCCCGTGTTTGCAACTGTGATCCTGGCCAACCACATCGCCAAGAAGGACAACAAGCTGGCTGTTGGGGAGCTGACTGATGAAGATGTGAAAGTGATTGTGGGCCTGTCCAAGGATGAGCAAATTGGGGAGAAGGTGGGTCAGCCTCAGACATCCCTTCTTTTCCTGTTGATAGCTTGCAATCATCTGGCAGCTGGATCAGAAAGTGATGAAACAGGTCAGATGGCCAAACAATGGTTAAAGGAACTTTTAGAAGTCCCAGTTCTCTCTGAATGATCTTCTGCAGTTCTCAGACAGCTGTTGATGAGAGTCAGTTATAGGAGGGAAGTAAATAAGAAACTTTCTTTGTACTTTTGGAGGTCAGATTTTCTGTTTCTCCCCTTCCTTCTCTTCTGTTTCTTTCCCTTTCTTCTACATCACAACAGGGCTGGAAGACAGGTGAGAGATGCTCATACACTGCTCATATCTGATCAGTTTTCTCTCCCTGTGTCTTAAAAGCCAAGTGGGGGAAGTGTTCTTTGGGGCCAATGACTGCATCTCCAGTCCCCTAAAGGAGATGTTATTGCTTAGCTTAAGTTGTAGAGATTTTAGCTTCGCTTCCTCTATATGCTAAGACCTGAATCCAATATTTGAAAGAACAAAGCTCCTGGATTGGTGCTCCTGGATTAAACCTCACAGGTTTAATCTTTGTAACAGGGCTCTTCACTGCCTTGGCTGTGCTGTTGTTAAAGTGACTGCTGTTGCAGTGGATGCAGCAGCTTCAGTTGAGCCAGGAGTGTTTCAACATGAGCAGTCTCCAGCATCAGGTTATTTTCGGAATACTCTTGAGAAAATAAGCCAGTTGTTCTTAATATTTGACTGTGATGATACTTCATGTGCGGCATAGCCCATTCAAGTACTGTCACGTGCAGTGAGTAAGCCTCAGATCAAGGTCTCCAGCTTTAAAAGAGCTGATAACAGCCAGTGTGATGTGCCTTATGTACAACAGGGTTGTGGAGGCAGTGGCAGCAGCTTCCAGCACCAGACTAAATAATCTGCCATGCCTCAACAGAACCATTTTTGTGAAGCTCCTCTGGGCAACACTGGGTGGGTAGTTACCTTTGAAAATGCCCTCACAGCCTGGATAATAAAATACTCTTTGGAGACAGCAGTATCTTAAGAGTAGGCTTAGATACGGCACATTGCTGATATTCATGCAAAATCCTGTTCAGAATGAGAACTGGTATTCCCTGAACAGCTCCTCTGGTTTCCCTTTCAGATTTTTGCCAGCATTGCTCCATCTATTTATGGACATGAAGATATCAAGAGGGGCTTGGCTTTAGCTCTCTTTGGTGGAGAGCCCAAAAACCCAGGTGAGTGTCACTCGTGTCCCTTGGTCCTACCTCACTCAGGGGAGGGCAAAGGGACCTGTGTTTGTCTTTGCCATTGAAACGAGAGCGATTAGAGTTGTCTGTGTGCTTGGTAACAGGCAAGGTTTAACAGACTGAGGGTTATCTGTGATTGAAGTGTCTGTTTTATCACACTGAAAACTCAGGTGTGACAGTAGAAATGCTACGACTGAAAATAACTCCTGCTGCAAACCCAGCAAGTTTTTATCCCTCCTATAGGAGGCCATGTTTAATGCTCCTTCAGAGGTGTGACCTTCTGGCAGCCTGATTTATTATCATCTCCTCAGAAGGATGTGTTAGGATGTGTCAGCAAGGTTACAAAGTCTGTTTTACAAAGATGACTGCTGCCAAAACTGACTTTCTCCCTCAACTTCCCTGTAAACTGGTTGCCATGCCTGCTGGTTGCCCTCCCTTCAGCTTTGTGGTGCTCAGGGCAGGGTTGCTGTCAAGCCATGCACTCAGCTGCCACGTGGCTTTCCCATTGCTTTTGTAGGTGGCAAACACAAGGTTCGTGGTGACATCAATGTGCTTCTGTGTGGAGACCCCGGTACTGCAAAATCACAGTTTCTTAAATACATAGAGAAGGCATCGAGCAGAGCAATTTTCACCACTGGCCAGGGTGCTTCTGCTGTGGGCCTCACAGCCTATGTCCAGAGGCACCCAGTCAGCAAGGAGTGGACTTTGGAGGCAGGAGCCCTTGTGCTGGCTGACAGAGGTGTCTGTCTGATTGATGAATTCGACAAGGTGAGCCCAGCTTCATTTCTCTGGGAAGGATTAGCTGTGAAGGGACCAGCTGTAGCCTCTGTCCTCTGAGGACACACTGTAACCTGTCTCAGATGACCAAAGTTCCTGGAGTTTGCTTATGCCCTTGCTGGTCCATAGTGCAGTTTGCTGCCTTTTCAGAGCATCTGGAGCCGATTGCCCTTGGTGTGTTGAGCAATGGTGTATAGACATAGATTCACTCTGAGTCATTCTTGCTTTCCTGTAGATGAATGATCAGGATAGGACCAGCATCCACGAAGCCATGGAACAGCAAAGCATTTCCATCTCCAAAGCAGGCATTGTCACGTCCTTGCAAGCACGCTGCACCATTATTGCCGCTGCCAATCCCATAGGTAAGTGCTGGAAGACTACAGGACTATCTCAGGTTCTCAGCATAAGTCCACAGTATGAGAGCTGTGGCACGGCTTCCCTTGCCTCTGCCTGGTTCCTTCAGTCTGGAGGAGAGATAAAGCAAGCAGGAAAATCTCTAGTAATGTGCTGGAGGTCTGTCCTTCCTCCAAAGCTCCAGCCTTGGAGCCTGTTTGACCTGGATTGTCTCTGTGACCCAGGTGGGCGATACGACCCGTCGCTGACGTTCTCAGAGAATGTAGACCTGACAGAGCCCATCATCTCTCGATTCGATATCCTGTGCGTGGTGAGAGACACGGTGGACTCAGTGCAGGTAGGGGCTGTGCCAGGAATCTGTGTGCTGGGCTTTGACGCTGCTGTTGGGATGCTCAGCTGCAGCTGCCCATTGAGTTTTTTCTGTCCACTGAGTGTGCTCAGTGTCTGTTAGTGCCCTGCTCTCTTGTAGGATGAAATGCTTGCCCGGTTCGTTGTTGGCAGCCATGTCAAGCACCACCCAGGCAGCAAGGAGGCAGTGAATGGGGACGCTAATGAGGTCATTCTTCCCAACACGTACGGGGTTGAACCCATTCCTCAAGAGATCCTGAGGAAATATATCATCTATGCCAAAGAGAAGGTCCACCCCAAACTCAACCAGATGGACCAGGACAAGGTGGCCAGGATGTACAGTGACCTCAGGAAGGAGTCTATGGTGAGAATACTGAGGGAAGGAGGGAAGAACTGTGTGTATCTAGACTGCAAATCAGCCTGAGACTACTCCAGCATATGTTGACACATTCTTGCCATTCCCATCACAAAAGTCTGTGCCACTGTTTTGTGAGACAGGCAGATCCTGCAGTGTCTGCTGAACAGATGATTCTTCATCTAAATGCAGAGTCTCGCCTGTTGGTGATCTGTGGACTGATGGACTGGACACATGTACAGTGCCTGCCATAGCAAAGTCCTTTTGTTGTCACCCAGTCTGGCAGGCCCACAGGAGATGTTTGCATTTACTCAAATCCACATGCTCCTGATATATTACAGGGAGCCATTATTCATAGAAATGCCCTTCTCTTATGTCTGTCGGATGTTTCAGGCTCGTCTCATGCTCTCCAGGTGAAAGAGGAGTTTGTTGAGGTCAGAGGCGAATCTTTGGAGCTTGGGAAAACTATACTTTTTTTGATTGGCTTTTTGTTTCTTTAACTCCTAAAATTTGCTGGAGGAAACTGGATTGCTAATCTTGGAAAGATCCTAAACAGTGGCACAGTGACCCGCAGCATTCCCTTGTACTGTGATGAATTCAGATGAACAGGGAGGTTGTGCCAGGCTGTGTGGCTGTGCCAGCAGGTGGCAGAGCCTCCTTAGCCTGAGTCACCCTCAGAGGTGCAGAGAGCTCCGTGCAGTGTGAAAGGAACTGGATCCTGGGCCAGAAGCCACCTGTCTTGCCCTGTGTCTCGTATCCTTCAGTAAGTTGTTGCCTCCTCTTTGCCCCTAGGCAACGGGCAGCATCCCCATCACGGTGCGGCACATCGAGTCCATGATCCGCATGGCCGAGGCGCATGCCCGGATGCACCTGCGCGATTACGTGGTGGAGGACGATGTCAACATGGCCATCCGGGTGATGCTGGAGAGCTTCATCGACACGCAGAAGTTCAGCGTCATGCGGAGCATGCGCAAGGTGAGCACCGCCTGAGCCGGGCTGTGGCTGCAGCTCAGACCCTGTGGGTTCAACTGCAGCCTCCTTGCACTGCCCTGGCTGTGCAAGAGACTCTTCCATGCTCTGCAGGGGTCTGTCCCGTGGAGCCAGGCGCTGAGCCTGTGTAATGGAGTCCTGTGGGTCTGAAGTGTTAAGGAAGTTCCTTGTCTGACCATCTGGGAGCCACTCTGGCAGTCACACTATCACCACCTGAGCTGAGACCAAGGCCACTTCACAGCTACGCACACCACAGTCAGTCAGACAAGGTTTCCTTACCAGCTTGACCCCAGGTTTCCCATAGCAGAGTCTCAGACATCTGGATACTTAAAATAATTTAATCATGGTGCAATAACAACAGCTCAAGCTGGGTGCCTTCAAGGAGGGACCCCAAACAAGGCACCGTTCCATGACTGCCGCTCATTAGTCTGTGGTGAGGCAATGTTTTTGTTGGGCCTGAGAAGGAAGTGTGCCTTGAGCCTCTGACTCAAAAGCACTGCCATGTCTCTACTTTTTTGACACCTTCCCTGCTATTTTGGCACAGGGCTCCCGCTGCTGCTGCTGCCAGGTGATCAAGCGGTGCAGGCAGTTTGTTTCTTCATGTTTTTATTGGGCTCTCAGGGTACAGTTAACCACAGGGCAGCACTCACTGTGGATTAGTGTGCAGTCTGCCCTGTTCTCTGAGTAGCAAGGGCTGGCTCTGAACAGCTCTTGGCTTTCCACAGGCTGGCATTTATCCACAGCTGAGTGTCTGCCCTCTGTCTGGACAACTTGTGGCCTCTCTCTGTGGCCTCAAACAGCCAGCCAAGTGTGAGCGTCTGCTGGGGAGGCACAGGGCAGTCTGGGTTAAGGGAAACTGCTCTGTGCCTTGCCCAGGGTCAGCCCTCCCACAGCTGTGTCCTCGGGCAGCGCAGCTCCACAGCAGTGCACAGCAAGCCCCCAAGAGGCACCAGGGCCCATATGGAGATTCTAGATGGGAATAAGAACAGCCAGCAGAGGAATGTCGTGGCTGTCAGAGGGATTTGGCAAGGCCAAAGTCACTTGAGAAGCACTGAGGGCACAGGTGACAGCAGTGTCATTTGGTTCCCCTTGTGCTCTGTGGGAGGAGGGGGTTGGTTGATGTCGGGCACTACAGTGCATCCCTGTTCCTGATCCTCATGGCTCATCTCATCCTCCCTCCCAGACATTCTCCCGCTACCTTTCATTCAAGCGAGACAACAATGAGCTGCTGCTGTTCATCCTGAAGCAGCTGGTGGCAGAGCAGGTGACGTACCAGAGAAACCGCTATGGAGCCCAGCAAGACACCATAGAAGTCCCAGAGAAGGACCTGGTGGACAAGGTATGGGCTTATAACAAGCTGCCTCTGGGACTGGTTCATGCTCTCTGCAGTGTGAGAACCAGAGCCATTCTCAGACTTTCAACTTCCCTTCCTGCATTATGATACCATAAAAAGGACTGGTGTTAATCAATTTAACCAGCATCAGGATTGTCTCCTCTGTACCTGCTTCTCTCTTGTCTGGAAGCACCGTATTCCTCCCTCTCTGTTCTCATGCACCCCCATAAAGCTTTGGGGTTGGAATGGTAAATCCTGCAGTATGGTGCTTATGCAGGTGAACAAGAACTCAAGTTCCCTAGCATCTGCATTTGAAGAAGCAAAAAGCAGAAAAATCTATGTGTATGAACTTTTCCAATCCCTCCTGAGGCTCACTTGCCTCCTCCTTAATGCATCTTCATCCTAGTCCAAAGGCTGCATTTCTGACTCGGATTTTCTGTGCAAAGTATTGACCTTGCTTGGCACTAAAGCAGTGTTTGATTCCTGGGTTAGTGCTTTTCTGCTCTTTGCATCAAATGTGCAGAGTGACTATTTCCAAAGCCCCAGCTTGGTGTTGCCAGGGTGACCACCCCCAGTCAGACATCTCCCTTGCAAGGGTGAGGTTTTGGGGCTTTTGGCTAGGAGCTAGATTCCAGCTCTGGTGGAAGAAAAGGACAAGCTGAGAGCAGGCAGATGCTGAGCCAGCATCCTCGCTTGGCTCAGCTCAGCACTGCCAATGCTCCTTCCTCCTGACCTGCAGTCTCCCCTACTACTGCAGTTCTGGTTCCTGCTGAGCAGAGCAGAGATTGCTGACTGTTAAATTTTATGCAGCCTCTGCTGTGGGAGACCACATAGTTCTTACTTTGATTAAATAAACGTTTACCTCTCCCCTCCTCCTCCCAGGCTCGGCAGATCAACATCCACAACCTCTCAGCCTTCTATGACAGTGAAGTGTTCAAGATGAACAGGTTCAGCCGGGATGTGAAGCGGAAGCTGATTGTCCAGCAGTTCTGAGGCTGGCAGCAGAGTCTGCCACGTGCTTCTGTGAGATGAAATCTCCATCTTCCAGCCCTCCAGGAATGCTACAGACATCCTGAGCCGGAGGGACTAGGCTGCACATCCTCTTGCTTGCTCTGTGCCTTATGGATTAAGGGAGTGCTGAGCTGCTGAAGACCTTGTAAATAGAACAGAATTAAGTAGTTAAATGCCCAGTCAAGTCTGTTTAGCAACTTTGTTCCCTATTTTGCCTTGTAGCTACGCACAGCAGGGAGAGAATTGCTGGCCATATACATGGCATGTTTTCTGTTTGTTTGTCACTAGTTGTTACGGGCTCCTCTGCAGGAGGCACCGAGTGGGAGCATTCGGAAAGTATTATCCATGCCCCTTGGATTGCAAGCACCCTCAGGGATTCTCTGTTCCCATCTCTGGCGATTGTACAACCTGATGGGTGATAATTGAAACTGCTTTCAACTCTCCATGAACCAGCCAGCTTCTCGCTCCAGGCCTTCGTGCCTGACACTTGACATTTCCCCAGGTGCCCACATGGGTTGACCTTGTGCTTGGTTTCTGTAGGGGAGGAGGGGGGAGGCAGAGGCGGATAGCTGAAACAAAATGTAGCTCTTTCTGATCCTAATGACCATCTCTGTGAGCACAGAAAACTCCTCCAGTACCTGCTGGGGAATCTCCAGAAGCCCTGGTGGAGAGGCTTCCCTTGTCTTACTGGGTGTTATCTCTGTGCAGCTGTCAGCAGATGTGAATTTATGGCTGAATCCAAGTGCTGCATTTGATACCTAAACTGAACATCCTCTCTCACACCCATTTGTTGAGGGTGAAGTACCCATGGTGCTGGTCTTGGCCATGGCAGTGGAGGAGCCCTAAGCTGGACGTATTCAGGGAGGACAGGATGGGCTCAATGTTCACATGCAGTTTTCTTACTGTGAGTGTTTTAAATACATTTGCTTTTCAATACTTCTGTGTTTCCTCCTCTTTTGGTAACTCCTGCAGTCAAGAGTGAAAAAGCGTAAGTGAGCAACCTCCATGCTGGCCCAGCTGCTCAGCAGTTTGTGGGGTTGGGTACAAGCACATCTCATACTTGCTGTTCAAGTTAGTAGGAACTGCCAGCGCTAGCTCTCAGCTCTAGCTGAGACATCTGTGGACTGATAGCAGGAGATAGGTGCCTACAGGACAGTGCCATGAACACCTTTCCCACCAAGGGCCTGCCTGCAGTGGCTCCTTCCCTGTCTTGCCTGTTTATGTTTGTATCCCATTGAGGCTGTCCCATCACGGTATTTCCCACCTCCCTTCCTTATGCACTCTTGGGTTAGACAGCCTTGATGTCATGTCTTGGCTGCTGCTTGGATTCCAGTCTGGGAGAAGCAGTAACCCCTCTCCAGGACACAGCTGAGCTCTGCAGTGAATGTGCTTTTCCTGGCCAGAGCCGCAGGACCTTACGGCATCTCCAGGCTCCTGCCTAAGCTCGGGAGAATTTGTGAGCTGGCTGCTGCACTTGTGTGCTGGCCAGGCAGACGTGTCCCTGGCTGTCGACACTGCCACCGTGGGGTTTGTCACGGTGATAAGTGTGCATGTGTGTCCTTCCAGCCTGGAGCCAGCAGTGCTGGAGCCCTGCTGGGGGCTGAGCACATGACTCTCAGCCTGAAACTGGCTCTGCATGTCGCCTTCTCTGCCTGCCAGCTCCCTCCTGTGTATTTGTTTAACCATTTTGGCTGTTTTTTTCCCTTCCCACTGAGTGTCTACCAGGACTTTCTGCAGGCAGCCCATAGAGACATTTCCCTGGTGTTCCTTCCTTGCCCAAGCAAGCCTTTGCCCCTGAACGTGTGCCTGGGTTGGGTCTGTGCTGGGGATGGCCGAGCTGCTGTGCGCCTGCAACTGTGTGGTTCCTCAGGGCTGGCAGAGCTATTAGCACCTTACCTCCTAAAGCCAGAGGCCACAGAGACTGTCCCTAGGGACCGCAACTGCCAGCACTTGCACACTTGCCCAGCTCTGTGGGAGCCCACATACCTTGCTGGGGAAGGTCCAGGCCCTGAGAGAGCAAAACCAGCAATAACAATGGATGAAATAAGCTTGTCAAGCAAATTGATGTGTTGTGGGTGTGGGAGGAGAAAGAGGCTTTGTGTCACACTGGAGAAATACAAAATGCTTCCTATACACTTGCAACCTTGTGAAGCCTCTGCTATGCCTGTAGTGACCCACAGTTAAATAGGTGGCCAAACATGTTACTGCAAACCATGAGAGAATACACAGGAATGGAGTGGGACTCCTGATTTTCCCAACTCCTTGCCGTGCTGCTGGACAGGGCTGTTGACAGGGGTACCATTCAGGTTTGTCCTACAGCTTTCTCCTGCCTCCTGTGCTCTGGTCCCACCTCACTTGGCGCATGAAGTGAGCAGTGGCAACAGAGAGATACCATTGTTGGAGTCACTTGTTTATCATTTTGCTCACTCTGCCTCCCAAATCCTCCACACAAAGGCAGTTGTGCCCTCCCACCCTGTTGTGTTGCCAGCATCCAGCAGCGCAATGAATTCTTGCAGCTGCGCCCTCTCTAATGCTGGCATCAGCCGCTCAGTGGAGTGTTAATGCCAGTCTGAAGGCATGTTCCTCCTCTCACGGCCACTGAGCTTTTCAGGTTCCCTGGAGCAAGCTTTGGCTGTTGACAGCATCAGGTGTCTGGTCTGGACAGGGGTGCAGATAGGGGTGAAAACAGATGCTGCTTTGAGCAGGGACTGCCTTGCCAGGAGCCATGCTCCCACTGAATGTAGCGAGGATTTTGCTGCAGGGCTCTGGAGCTCGGCAAGCCAAGCCATACTCATGGAATGAGGAATTGCTCCCCTGACAACCTTGAGTTTAGCCAAGCTTGTGCACTTGGCTTCTTGCTGCTGTGATTCAAACTGCACAGTGCCCCCAGCAGCCAGGGGCAAAGGCAAGAGCCTGGGGGAGGGGAGGTCTGTCCACAACAGGCTGTGCCTGGGCTCAGATGTAGGATGATAAGGGTGCTCCTTGTAAAAGAGACAGGGGTTTACGGAGACAAGTGGTGTCCCTTCTTGTGGTCATCTTCCCCTTGGGACTGTGGTTGTTGGCAAATGTTGGGTCAGACTGGCTTCAAAGAGCATCTGGATTTGAAAAGGGATGGGCCAGATCCTGATCCAGTTTGATTCGAACATGCTGTGTGCACACTCCTGAGAGAGCAGCAGGACATTGTGCATCTCACAATAAGCTGTTTGACTTTAGCTCAGCATGGAGCAAATACACACATAACACACAAACACTGCGCCTGCTTGGGGTGCACGAGCAAGTGCCTGCAGAGACCAGCGAACAGATCAGCATGTGTGATCTGGGAAAAAGAGGGAGATAAGCCCTTTCCTGCAAGCTCTTTCCTTCCTACTAAGGGTTTCACTTATTCCTTTACTGTGATCATAAACCAACACACTACATCTGCAAGTCCTGGGCTTATCCAGTGTGCCACCACCCTCTGCCTGTCAAATGGCAGATGCCCCTTGAATAGGTGAAATTCTACATTCAGTAATGTGGGGTTTTCCTCAAATTAATGCCAAAGCCTCTTGGAAAAACTAACACATGCAGCATTTCTGGACAGGCAGTGTTTCTCCCATGCCAGACCTTGGCTGCAACTTACTCTGTCCATCTCCACTGCGTTTACTAGAGAGCTGTCTGGAAACTGGTTGACAAGAACTTTCCCAGTGTAACTGTGCTCAAGATGCAGCAGTTG
This sequence comes from Acanthiza pusilla, assembly GCA_036630365.1. Classification (NCBI taxonomy): domain Eukaryota; kingdom Metazoa; phylum Chordata; class Aves; order Passeriformes; family Acanthizidae; genus Acanthiza; species Acanthiza pusilla. The sequence goes on from JAXCHO010000001.1 coordinate 11,228,383, forward strand.
TGTTGGATAGTGGCATCTTCCCATCCTAGAGCAGTCCAACCAGCTGCAGTTCAGCCAGGAGGGCTGTTTCAGGTACTTACAGCTCTGCACTTGTTGACCTCAACTCACTGGAATTCCAGCATGTGAAGACAGTATGGGAATATATTTACAGCAGATGTGTATCCACAGATACAGGTGAGTCACTGCAAACAGCTACATCTCCTACTGTGCTGCAGTGAGGATGCACTCTGAACTTCCTAGTATTTTTCCATCTCCTAAAATACTTTTCTACTTAACAAGGCAGAGCCAAAATTGGATCAGGCTTCTGCTGTATTTTGCATCTATTATGCAGTTCTTGCTGCCATCACTGATTTAATGTCTCCATTATCATGGAGCACTGGTCTGCCAAGGACTCCAGCCATCCAGCATGCTCCTCGGCCTCTACTAAACATCTGTGAGCAGCCTTGAGGGGCTGCTGAGCTCTGCATCTTTACAGCAAAAGCACCTTGGAACGGCTTGTACTCCTTTCTGCTCATCTTGCAAGTCACTTCTCTTTTAAGGAGAGCTGAGGCTGTTAGGGGAGCCCAGAGGAACTGCCAAATTTCTTCTCTGGATGATCTAGTGCTCAGGGAGATCTGACAGTAACTGTCCTGTCTAAAAGATGCTGAAGAGCTTCAGTCCCACCAAATCCCACAGAAACCCCTATGTAGGAGTACCAATAGCTCCCATGAGTCAGTGCCTGGCTCTCCTCAGAGCCAAGAGACAACAGCCCTCTTCAGGTACAGGCTGATCCCTCCACTCTGAAAATACATACCCACATTCCAGCTTAGTCAGCTATTTAAAAAGAAAGTTTTTCTGAAGATGACATTAGCCTTTTCAGTTTAGTAAGAAAAGCTATAAATCACCTGTGGGTTCTTCCCTGTGAATCTACTTTGCCCATTGAGAGACAGGAACTCCCCCTCACCTTCTTAAGTTACTTTTTAAGGAGAGAGGTTTATATTATCTGGGCTCTGAGGGTACTAATGAGCCTTAATCGCCCTGACCACACTCTCCTGGACCTCTACCCACACCTATGGCCTGCTGCTCTACTTCAGCTCAGCCTGGGGCCTATGTGAGCTTTGAGGGGGGAATATTGGTTTATGTCTCCTTATGCTTCCTCACAGTATGTATTGCTTTTGGCTGTGATCCATGGGCTGCCTTTCTGTTCTTGGTCATCTTCTATTCCTACGGAACTGCCAAGTGATTCCTGGAGGATGTCTGACTACGGCTGCTGTCAAGAGACCTTGACTCTGACCGGGGGGCTGACTGGTTTGCTGCTGGTCTGCCTTCATCACCATGAGCTTCTCTGAGGATCTGGACTTCTGGTTGAATCTGGGTGTCATCTCTGAGCTGCTTGTCTGTCTTGGGTACTGGGGGCCCTGTCCTGCTGGCTGTTGTGCTCAGCTCCCTGATGTGTGCTCATCAGACCTGGTACAGCAAGGGTTTGACAGTCACTTCTTTGGGCTCTGGTCATATCTCTCACACAGGCAGAGCTCAGACTAAACCTCCTGTGCCTTGTCATCAGCCTCTTGGCTTTACTGGGCTTTATCCTGCTTGTCCTTCTGCCCCAGTCAAAAGCTTTAGAAGATCTGAGGCTTGCTGCCCTCCTGACATCTTCACTGCTGCAGATTTTTCATCCCTTCCAGAAAGTCATTTGCTTACTGTCTGAGTTGATAAGCTCAACACAGAGATAAAGGGGCTCTCTAAGCTGTACAGAGGCCCAGATTAAATGATGTGAATAGCCCCAAACAGATGTCCTCCTTTCTCCTTCCTGGCTGGGGGCTCAAAAGTCACCTCTCATGTAAATGGAGGGCTGTGACCATCCCTCTGCTTGCCAGCTCCGACAGAGCAATGTCACTGGGTTGCCATTCCCCTCGAGTGGGGAGCTCTGTCCCCTGGGCTGTGAGGAAACCTGCGTGAGCTTTCAGCTGGAGAGCTGACTGCCTCCTTGCCTCAGGTGACTCTGTTAAAGGTTACTCTGGCCCCTTAATCAAATTCAATATAGCTCTGCGCTCTAGGAATTCGCTGAGGTTTGCTGTCAGAGTGGCTATTAACGTGGCAATCAGCTCAGCTTTGGTGAGGAGAGAAAGAGGAATCTTCAGGGACTGGAGGCAGCAGGGCCACATGGAAACCGGGAAAGTAAAGCACAACTTGTGCTTGATCTTCCCCTGCAATTTACAACAGGGGATGGGAAACAAGCAGGGCTGGTGGCAGCACTGTGTCCCAGGTGGGCAGTATGCCATCCCCTAAGGGGAGCAAGCTGATGCAGAGATGAAGAAATGCTCAAACTGATACAAAAAATCTTGCTTGGGATGTAAATAGAGCAGAATCTCTTCCTGTCTACTTACAGCCTATCCTGGAAGGCATTCATTACTCCAGGTCACTCCTCTTAAAGCATGTATTATACATCTTCCCCAGCAGGATTTTGGATGAGAGTAGGAACTGTGGGTTTTGCCTGGGCTAGGCAGGAAGAGAACAGGTACTCACCCTTGCTTCATACAGTAAAAATGTTCCACGGTGTCCAGAATTAAAAGCCTAAGTCAGCAAATGAGCATATATAAAACGTGTAAAAGACTCCAGCCGGCCACTCCCACCAGACACAGGCACTGCCACAGCAAGGTGTTTTGAGACATGCAGCATCCATTCTCTGGCAGCAGCCTGCTGTGATGGATGCCCTTGCAATGCCTTCCCCAGTGCCACTGTCCCCGCAGCTGCAGGGGCACAGCTCTCTAGAGCCTGAGCCCAGCCCAAAGGGCAGCCTATGGCCAGGGCCGAGGTGCCTTCCCCTGTGGGGGTTCCAGATCAGAAAGGTGTGAGAGCAGCAAGGTTGGGGCCTTGTTGCATTCACCTTGGCAGGCTCTTTCCAGCCCCAGTGTCCCTGGAGCTCGAGGCTCTTTAGATCTCTCCAGCCTGACCCCAGCCCAAATGGCAGCCTATGGCCGGGGCCGAGGTGCTCACCCCTGTGGGGGTTCCAGGTCTGAACGGTGTGGGAGCAGCAAGGTTGGGGCCTTGCCGCGTTCACCTTGGCAGGCTCTTTCCAGCCCCAGTGTTTCCAGAGCTCCAGGTCCTTTAGATCTCCTAACCCTAACCCTAGGCGTAACCCTAACCCTAGATCCGGTTAATTACCCCAACACACTCCCTGGCTTCTCCATGTCAGAAAGATGGAGGAGCAGCAATGTTGGGGCGCTGCTGCGATGGCCTCCGCAGGCCCTTTCCAGCCCCAGTGTTCCCGGAGCTCGAGGCTCTTTAGATCTCTCCAGCCTGACCCCAGCCCAAAGGGCAGCCTATGGCCGAAGCCGAGGTGCCACCCCTGTGGGGGTCCAGATCAGAAAGGTGTGGGAGCAGCAATGTTGGGGCGCTGCTGCGATGGCCTTGGCAGGCTCTTTCCAGCCCCAGTGTTCCTGGAGCTCAAGGCCCTTTAGATCTCTCCAGCCTGACCCCAGCCCCTGAGGGCACCTTGGCACTGGGCCAGAGGGGCTCCTCACCATAGGTGGCACAGAGTAAAAGGTGTGTAGCTGGCAGTGGAGGCACCTGTTATGCTCTGGACACTCAGATCAGGGGTTTAGCTCAAGGTTCTATTGCTCTCTCTTAGCCAAAGGACAAATCCCCACCAGATATACTCAAGAAGTGAAAATCACGCTAAAGCTTAGTGGCAAAAATATCAAAATCAAATGCTCAAAAATCAACCATCTTTGTCAAAGGAGAAAATAAAACATAGAATTCAACATCAACCACTTATCATAGCAGTACTCAGTGTTAATTTAGCATTTACCTTGCATAACCTTAGTTCAACTGGGGAAAAACCTTGAAACTCACAAAATGCTATGTTACCCAAAAGTTCCATGCAAAGACAAGTAGGAAGAGAAGCAGAGAGGAAGACAGAAGGAGAGAAGAGATCTAGAAAAACACATGTAGAGCTACCACCTCCTAGGATTCCAGCAGGGGCAGGATGGGAACCGTGGGCTGGGCTCCAGGCTGTGACCATGCGCTGACCCCATCCTCTTCCCTTTAAGCCCGACAGTTTTCATGTGCTGCCCCTGAGGTGGGACTGCTGGTCACTTGGCCACTCAGGACCCAGGTGAGCACCTGGGCCAGCCCAAGAGTCCAGGACTGACAGTTCAGCCAGGCCTTGGGGCAGCTCTGGGGGTGCAGTGGGTTGCAGCCTTACCTTAGTGAAGAAGCAAATTGACATATTCTGGAGCAAGAGAGAGGTTAAATCTTTCCTTGTGCTTAAGAAAGTAGGGGCTGGACAGGGCGGGGAATTTTCCTCCTCTGGAAGGATGGGTTTCCAAAAGGCCATATAGCTGGATAGATGACTGAATTAAATTGCATAGTGTGCCACAAGCCTGCTGTGTCACCCAGCCTCTGTTCCAAAGAGCCAGCAATCATGGTAATGGGAACAGCCCATGAATAGGTTTCTTTCCTTCTGATCTAAGAATGGGCACAGATCACCTTCTGTTGCCCTGACAAGAGTCAGTTGGCAAAGAAAGAAGGATTAAACCCTTTCCCCAGTAGTAGTGACATCTTGCATTTTCTAACATTGCCAGAACTTAACATCTGACTGTTTATTTGTTTTGTTTATTGTTTACTTTCTTGCTCTGCTGAGCACAGGCAATAGATCACTTTCACCTTTGTAGGTGAACTCACTTTTGCTGTATTTAGGAGAATAAAACATCTCACCCCCATATTTCAAGTTAATGAGTTGCTGCTTTTTTTTTCAAGTGGAGTATCAAAATAAATTACGTTTCTCTTGAGATTCGACTTTGTGGTTAGTTTCTTTTTAATTGACAAGTCTTAGGCACCCAGTTCTTTCCCTTAGCTATCACCTCATTCCTCTACCTTGGTAGTATTTGTTTGCAGGCATCTTGGAACAAAATGTGACCCTTACACTGAAATGGGAAAGCTGGCTGAATTTCCTGAAGGCAAAAGCTGTTACAGTAACTTACAGGGGGAGACAGCAGAAGGATTTTCAGTTTTGCCAGCCTAAAATACACGCTTGCTTTCTGATTCTGCCTAACAGACGTAACTGTGAAATTGAACAATTTTGGGGAAGAACAGAAAAGCACAGATAATGGTAATACCAAGAAAAATTTCTGAACAGCTTTGAAGCAGCTATAAAAAAAGCATTTAGTGCAATTGTAAAGCCTCTTTTACCAGTGCTCTGAACATCATATGAGAATATAGACCAGGTAGGGAGGCTGGAGAGAGATCAAATGAGAAATGACAAGCCTTTGACTATAAAGCTGTCAATGCCTCAGAAGAGAGCCAAGCCAGCTGCACCTATTCCAGGGAGATTGAAATGGAGATGCAGGGGCTGTGCTGGGCTTAAGTTGGTGATGTTTTTTAAAGAGAACTGGTGTTGCCCATCTCTGCCGGCTGTTTTCTGCTCCGCTGGCAGCGCTGACCTGGCTGATCGATGTTGCCACTAATTTTATTTAATTTTCTTGCCTAAGATGTATCTTCTCCTTTCATACTCCCCCTTTGTTGCTCAGTCTGAGATTGATGTATAACGTCAAAATAAATCCAGGGAGCACCATGAGCTTCTGAGATTTGGGAGCTGGATATGGCAGGGTCAGGAGATCTGAAAGGCTTTTAGTTACCCACTTGTAGTGAGCCACCTGCATGCAAAGACAGCCAAATTACCAGCAACAAAGTGAAAAATGACAAGAGCATTCATTAAATGCCATGCCTGGGCTAGAATCTGAGTGCACTAAAGTGTTTTTATCTCATCTAATGGGTAAGCGACAGCTCGGTAGTTCCTGCTGCATTTCCTGCTCGGTGGGGGCTGGGGGCTGCATTGATTCTGGGATAAAAAGGACTTTCAGAGCCCTGGATGGATGTGGTCTAAAAGACGCCAAAAGCGAGTACTTTGGTCCAAGCCTGTCAGCTTTGCCTCGCCGTGCTGGGGAAGGGGTGCAGCCGGTCTGTTACCTGCCCTTCTCATGCTGGGGGAGGCTGCAGCACTGGAGCAGATGATGGAAGGAGAGGGCTGGCAAAAAGAGGCCGGCAGTTGCACAAAGGGGTGACATGTGCCAGTGCCAGTCTGGTAGGAGCTGTAAAAGTCTCTATCGATAATACTGAGTACTCTCACGTGGCTGTTTGATTCATTACAGAGTTCAGCCGGCTTTGGCACATTTACACCTTTCTCTAGTTGTTGAAAAACAGCAAGTTCATGCCAGAAAAAAAAAACAACCCATCAATTTTTCCTTCAGGAGACTCACTCTTCACACAACAACAAAAAATCAATTTATTACAGGGAAAAAAAGGCTCTGGAGAGTTTTTAATGAACACTTATTTGTGGAATAAGAATGTTTGAATTTAAAATCCTGATCACCTTCAGACCTATGTCCTTCTGTCTCAGCGGCATGCTGTGTGGGAGAGGCAGATCACCAGGCACATGGTACAAGCACTGCAAGAATGAAAACATTTGCTGAGGCCATGCCAGAACAGCGGTTTCCTCACTCAGGACTCGCAATATTGGATTTTATCATCTCCTGCCCTCCTAGAGTGTGTGATGAGAAAATTGTTTTGAAACAAAAAAGAAAGATTCCTAGCCACTGCTGAGGAAAACTTGAAAACATGAGCCGAGTGCCTAGTGAGAAGGGACCAATAGGTTTTCAGGTCCTTTGGTATGGAGTCATATCATGTTTGCAGCCTTGTGACGCTTGGCCAGGTCTCTCAACTATTTGTCTGGGAATGAGCCAAGAGTTCCACGGCTCTTCTGCAGCACCAAGCACTCTGGGCCTGCAGGAGGGGAGTGGGACCGCTGCAGCCCATCCAGCTGGCAAGAGGGGTTGAAGTGCAGGGAGCTGGCACGTGTTCCCTCTCCACTGCTGTACTATTACAGGACCTGTTGAGCCTTATTTCTTGGACACCTGTCTGACAAAGACCTTGCTTGAGTCATTTACTGTAATGTTGTGCCCTGAGGCCACTAAAGATGTGTTTAATTTGAAATTTAGTGTAATTGGAGCAGTTGGCCCTGTTGCTGTAGTAATGATTTTCAGCAGGATATTCAGCATGTTCCCTTGCTGTGCTATCCACCAGAATTGCTCCAAGAGCTACAAACCCAAGAACTGCTGCAATACATATTTTTTTTAATAGACACAGCAGTTTGCACAGAAGGGCACAAAGAAGGGGACATCAGCTGAATCAGTATCAGTGTGACAGTCTTGGATATGGTGGTGCCATACAACAGAATAGTTTTCCCAGCAGGTGTGGAAGCAGCTGTCCCTGCTAGGGCAGAGGCTCCAACAAGGACCCAGCTTCAGACAACAGATGCAACAGTCCAAGCCTCAGGATGCAGCAAATGATAAAGGAACCAACAAGAAAAGATGCTCTGCTGGACCTCATACTAAGCAGCAATGAGAGGCTCGTCGGGGCTGTGAAGGTCAAAGGCAGACTTGGCTGCAGTGACCATGAGATGGTGGAGTTCAGGATCTGAAAGAGCTGCGTTTTGCATATCTTTATCTGGCTGACAAACCAGAGAGTCTAGTGTCCATCCAGAGGGACCTCGACAGGCTAGAAAAATGGGCTGACAGGAACCTCCTGCAGTTCAGCAAGGTTTTCAAAAGGCTACACCTGTGGAGAAACAATCTCATGCACCAGCATACACTGGGGCCACCCACCAGTTTGGCAGGAAAGGACCTGGAGGTCGCGGCAACACCAAATAAAATGTGAGCTGGTGATGTGCCTTTGCCACAAAGGTATTCATGGTATCCAGGGCCACATTTCCTTCCAGCGGTGTACAATGACAAGCCCAGAGGAAATGGGCACAAACTGAAACACTGGAGGTTCCATCTGAACATCAGGAAACACGTTTTTACTGTGTGGGTGACTGAGCAGTAGCACAGGTTACCCCGAGAAGGTGTGGGGTCTCCAGCTTCAGGGATACTCAAAAGCCATCCGGTCGTGGTCCTGGGAAACTGGCTTTAGGTGTCCCTCCCACCTGAGCAGGCGCTTCGACCAGATGGCCTCCAGACATGGAGGAATGAATTTCCCCAGCGGGAAAAGTTTTTCCAGGTGATGAAGTGAGGTGGGAGCTGAGGTGTGCGGGAGAAGTGGTGGCTCCGTGAGCCGAGGGCATCTAAACAGAGGTCAGCAGGCGGATGCGGAGGGTCTCTGGTCGGGGGGCCGTGGCTGCCGGCCCCGCTATTGCGGCTGACAGGGAGCTGCCGCCCCGGGGGCCGTGCCCCTGCCGCCCGCGGGGCCCGGAGCATCCCCGCTGCCCGCGGCGGGGCTGATCACCCGCGCCCGGCGCAAGCAGCCGCGCCGCCGGCACTCGTTGTGGGCGCCGGGGGCGGCGTGCGGGGCCCTGCGGCTGAGGGGCTCCGGCCCGGGGGGCGGCGGCTCCGCAGCCAGAAATTGGGAGCAAAGAAGGGCTACGCTCCGCCCCTGCCCCGCCGCTCCGTCCGCGCAGCCGGCGGGCAGTGCGGACCCCCCCGCCGGCTCCCCGCCCCCGGAGCGGCGGCAGCGGCGGCGGCAGCGGCAGCGGCGGCGGCAGGAGGCGGCGCCGGGCGGCGGGATGCGGTGCGGGGCCGGGCGGCGGGCGGGCGCAGCGGCGAGGGGCAGAGCCCGGCGGGCGGCGGGGCGGCCCCGCTCCCCGTGAAGAGGCGGCGCGGCAGGGCAGCGGCCGCCGCCATGCAGCCCTTGCACCGGGCCCCGGCGTTGCTGCTGCTTCTGGCCGCCGGTGAGTGAGGCTGGCGGGGCGGGGGGCGCCGCCATCCCTACGGGCTGGGGCGGGATGCCCCGCGGCGGGCTGGGCGGCGGGTGGGTGTCCATCCCCTCCGCGGCCACCGGGACCCCCGGCGGGAGGCGGGTCTGCTCACCCCCCGCTCCGGGGAGCAGCGGTCCACCGCGGGTGCAGTGCCCCGGGGCACTGGGACCTCTGCAGCAGGCGGGTCTCCATCACCCCACTGTTCTCCGCCGGCACCATTGATCCCGGGTACCATTCTTCCACCCCGGAGCTGTCCCTGGGTACCGGGCACTGTCACTCACGCGGGCAGCAGAGCCCTCTGGGGCAGGCGGTCTCTGCCCCGGGACCCCGGGGGCTGACAGGGTCCCCCCGTGCTCCCGGCATGGCGGGCTGGATGCACGTGGGTTGCGCCCCGCGGGGACGGGAGCACTGCGGGCTCTCCTGCCCCCGAGATGGGACAGGCGGCGCGGGACCCGCGGGGACCCCGCAGGCGGTGGGACAGCGGCCCCGGGGGTGGGTGGTCGCCACCCGGCCCGGCCGGGGCAGCCTCGGCTGCGGCAGCGCTGCCCCACACCGCCCGCCCGGGTATCGATGGCTTGCTCTGGCGTCGTGGTGATTTTGCGAACTACCGCGAAACTGGTACAAAGAACGGGCAACCACAAATTGCTCCGCGTTTCCCCAAGAGCCTCCTCTTGAAATTTGGAGGAGAGGTGGGGTGCCAAGGAAAGGCAATTAAGAGCAGGAATAATTATATTCGGAATTGTTATGAAGACTCTGCTTCTATTTTTAAATTGTCTGGGGAAATTTCCCAACAAAGGGATCCCCAAAGACCGGTGAGGCTGAGATTGTCCTTTTCCTCCCTAATCCATCCCTTTGTACAGAAATCTGGTTAGTGTGGAACAGGAGTTCTGAGCAGGGACATTTGAAGTGTGGGGGAGTCTTTGTCTTGAGTCATTCTGGCAGGGAGGGAAGGGCTGACTTACCAACCAGTCACTGTCTTCCAGCACAACCGAGCTGTGATACAGTGACATGCAGTCCCCTGGCACATCTCTCTTATTACCCCAATCTCCTGAAAACGTTCATGGGGGAATGTGTCATCTGTGGAGCTGCTCTGTCCGTGAGCTGTGAGTCTCTGTCATCTGTGGCTCCCTAAAGAGAAGAGATAAAGCCTTTTAGGTTTGCAAACAATAGTGAGCTTAAAGAGCAAAATGGATCTGAAAACCTGTTGGGGTTTTGTGCCAGTACTCTGTGGCACAGAAGCAATAAGTCTTTCCAGAGCTGAGTAGGGAGCCAATTCTGTGGCTTCCTTCAGGCAGGTTGTCCACATTAAGGGAAAACCTCGGGCACAGCTGGCAAAGGTTCTTCAGTCACATCTCGGCAGGAAAGCCCTGTCCCCAAATTCAGCCCAACCTCTGTCTCCTCCAGAGGAGTGTAAGATGTGGGGAGAGGAGAGCTGCCATATTCCCACCCTGCCAATCTGCCAGCAAGGGTTGGCCCCATCCCCATAGCTTGAAAGCTACATTTGCAGCTTAAGGAAATAGATCTCATGGTGGTTTTAAAATGTGGCAGCCAAAAGGACCACCAGTATTACTGCTGTTTTGAGGGGAGAATATGCTTCCCATTCTGGTGGGGCTGCTGGAAACTTTCTAGTATTGTTGTCCAGCTGGTGGTGATATGGAGGATTTGGGTCCTTGGCTTTCCCTGTGATCCTTTCTGCTGTCCTAACAGGGAGAGGCATAGGGGTGGGAGGTGAGGAGCAGCTCTGGGGGACAGCTCAGTTCCTAATCTAGTGAAATTTGTAATCCTGGTGGGCTGTAGCATCACTGTGGGGCTGGATTCAGTTGGCCAGGCATCCCCAGACAACTGGGATCCTACCTAGATGGGAGGTCAGAAGTGGAGATGCAGACTGCTGGGAATTTGTACATCAAGCTCTGTTCTGGTTAGTAGCTTTGCTCAGTGGTTCAGGATCAGTTCCAGTCTGAAATAATTCAGTGCACCCTGGCCTCACTTCTCCAGTTTGACAGGACAGGAATAGTTAATACCTGAGAGTGAGCTGGATTGACTGTGGATGGCTCCCCAAATGCTTCCCTGGTCTGGGAGCCTCCACAAACCTGCAGGATGTGCCGAAATGGGACATGTGCCTCTCAGGGTCCCATCAGACCGGTGGGCAGCACAAGTCTGTTGGCAGAGTGTGGAAACATCTCTCCAGGCTCTAGGGTATCTGAGCCCCTTTGGTTTTCCAAGTAGGGAAATTATGCAGGGAGAGAAGGAGGGAATTGGTCTTCTTCCTCTTTTTGTCTCCCCAGGTGCTTGTCTGCATGTGGGCTATTTAAGTTCTTTTTTCTTTCTGCCTGCTTAGAAGATGCCTTATTAGCATTGTGTGAACAAGCCAGAGATGAGGGAGTATAGATCAGGATGAATGAAAATTCCCTGTAGTCAGTTTTTCCTTGGCCGCCTCGCTGCCATAAGGAAATGTTCATTTAATTATAGGCATCAGGGGTAGAAATAACTACATTAAGCCCTCAAGGGGAAGCTGCCGGCGACGAGCTGCAGATCAGAGTGCACAGAAGTTTTTCCACTCACTCTGCATGGGAAGAAGCTCCGGCATTTTGTGGGTACCTGGATGAGCAGCAGCGGCGGCACCGAGAGCCCTGCTGCAGGCCGGGGGCAGAGGGGCTGGAGGAAGGTGCATCATGGCTCAAAGCTGGTGCTTGGGTGAGCTGGCTCCTCATTCTTGCTGGCTGTTTGTTGAAACCAGGGCACTATTGAAACACGTAATCCCAAAAGAATGGAGAGAGGCTATTTGTCAGCCACACGAGCGCAGCCTGCACCGAGGCAAAGCAAACACGTGTGTTGGTTTGTTCAGAGGGCCAGGGATGCTGGCAAGGAAGATACACCCTGCTGGGGCTCAGATCAGCCCCCCACTGTCCCTGTGCCTGGTGAAGCCCTGTTGTGGTTACCAGGCTTTGGATGCGCATTCTTGGTTGGGGTTAATTTGTTAGTGTTGGGAAGCCAGCTTTACAGCCCTCCCTCTGTATGCCAGCTGCAACCATGGCTCTTCTTGTCCTGCCTCGTGTTGTGAAGGTAGTCAGTACCTGTATATATACCCTGGGACCACGAAACCTTTGCATGAGCTTTTTTTGCCTAGGATATATGAGGTTGTTCAGAGAGTGGAGCATCTTGGGGGTGCAGTGTGTGGCAGGGTAGTTACCACTGCTCTGCTGCAGGGCTTGAGTGGAGTGCAACCATTTTGTGCTCAGTGTTGTGCTGGAAGTTTTAAAGACCTTTTTGGGGTGTAAAAGGCTTCAGTTATATTTTGACAGGCGACCGTGTCTCAAGGGAAGTTCCTCCGGCACCTGAGGCAGTGCTTGCTGTGCCTGGGCAGGGAGGCTTTGCAGGTGAAGCAGCCATGAGCCTTTATTTGGTGTGCTGGAAATCAGACTGAGCACCGTGGGGTACAGAGTCCAGGCTGGGACAGAGTGAGGGGAGGAAGCACAGGCCTGGCAAGACAGGTGAAATGCTTTGGGCCTTTGAGAAGGCAAAGAAGTCTGCGGGCTGTGGTTTGTCTGTTAGATCAGTGGCTTTCATCCCGTGGTCTGTTAACCCCTGTGGGCTGTTTGAAGAGGCTTATGAAAGGTAACTGAGGAGAGAAAATTCCCTTCTGCTGTGTAGAACTGTCTACCCAATGCTGTTTCCCCAGGGGCTGCATCTCCCCTGGCCCTGAGCTGGGAGCTGCCATTGTCAATTGCAAGAATCGAGGAGGAGAGCAGACGTTGCAGCAGCAGAGGAGGGAGGTGTGAAGGCTACGAGACAATCTGGGGAGGGAGTGAAGGCAAACAGTCTGGGAGACTGAAACCAAGTGAGATTGTGACTCCCGGCATGAACGGTTGAGCGGAGGGGGAAGGACAGGCAGGTTTGTCGAAGTTGCTGTGACCTGGGTGCATGACTCTCTTGTGTGCAGATGGGTGGAGGTGTTTAGAGCAGTCGTGATGTTACAGATCCTAAGGACATCTTGGGATGAGGATGCCCAGAACCCCGGGACATAAGGCCTTGGTGCTGACAAAGAGCACATCTGCAATTATCTGCAAAAGCAGGTGCATCCCCTGGCAGTGCCTTGCTGTTTCCTGTGGATATACCTGGCCCTGCGTGCTGTGGATGTCCTCTGGTGAAATGCCACGGGAGCAGATGTTGGCAGTCCTTTGTGAGGTGGTGCCCACTCAGTACGTGCAGACACGCACTCCCTGCAGCCGCGTGTTGGAGCTCTCATTATGCTTGCTGTAAAGAGCTGTAAAAGCTTAAAGATGCTGGCACAGCATCCCTCTAAGGAGCTGCCCCATTGCAAGGGCTTCTTCCCTTGTGCCTTGTCCCTCTCGTTGGTGTAGGTTGGCAAGTATGTGCTCCCTGCAGACCCAAGTGCTTTTCCTGTGGCTTTTCCTGAGTCATGGGAAGGTGGATGGTTTTAGAGGGACACTCAGTAAGGGACCTGGTTGCTGGCAGTACCAGAGGAGGATGGCACTCTGATCTTGTTTTCTGAAGCCCTAATTGGAAATTATCTTGGAGATTAGGGCCATGGCTGGATGTGTAAGTAGTGTAGTGCAGTGTGGGAGAGCAGCAGAAAGGCTGTATGGGAGCTGGACTGGGAGAGGTTTCTTAGGTGGAGTGTCCCAGAACAGGTATGGTCTGTAACTGTGAGAGAGCACCAAAAGAACTTGGTTTGATACACAGCCATCCCATATGCTTCCCTGTGCAAGCTGTTGAGGGTTTGGAGTGCAGAGACTCCAGGTGACTCTGTGGGATTTGGTTTGGACATCACTCAGTCAAACAACATTTCCTTCTCTTCCTCCACTGGCCATGGTTAGGATTCTTTTTTTGTTATTTAAATTACTCCACGTTTTGTTATGTTCTGGAAGTGGTTTGTGCCGTTGGCTGTTCTGCCCTGGGGCCTCTCTCCTCTCTGCCCTTGGGCCTTGCTCCCCGGCCTTTCCGCGGTGGTCTGGGGGAGGGAATATCCCTGGCAGATGCTTCCCTCATCTGGTCATTGTGTTTCTGTCCTAACCGATTATCAGTAAATGACCCATTCCTGACCCAGCTCTCCTAGGAAATAACATTGTTGGGTAGCCCCTGGCTGTGGGGTGGGCTTGAAAGGAAGGTCAACGGTAGCAGGGCCAGATGGACATTGTTGCGGCTGCTGCATTGGCAGTACCAGGATGCTCTGACCTCCCTCCCTGGTACCCACTGTGCAAGTGTGCCTGGGTGGGGTGTGCAGGCTCTGCTAGTTGCTGGTGACAGGCAGGTAAGTCAGAGTGTGCCTCAGGCAAATGCTCTTCCTTTCAGCAGGCTGATCCTGCGTCTGTGGCACTGTGGTGTGGCCACAACACTCAGGAAGAAGAGGTAAACCCAACCCTCTGTTGGGTAAACTGAAGAGCACTCCAGCCCCTCTATAGATCACGCCGATGTGATGACATCTTAAGGGATGATTGTGTGTTTCCTTGGAGAGAAATTGAAGTTTGCTTGTTATTAATTAAAAGGCAAAAAAATTTTAAAGTCTGTTTTACACAGTCACAGCCAAATTCCATTTCATCTCCCCAAATCCCTCTTCTCATTTCAGCTGGACACAAAAATGACTTATTTCCTTTTTCACTTCTAGTCCTGTTCAATAGGCCAGTTGGGAGCTTTTAAATAGCTGCTCTGTCCCGTGGAGAGGTGACTTGTTTTGTGGCAAAGGGATGAAGTGATTCTTGGTTAGCTAATGTACAAAATACTTTGTGGTTCTTTTAGAATTATTTAGAATTGTTAAACTGCTCTTATTCATAGCACTTTGTGAGAAAGATGGCAGATATTCTTTCTTCAGATTTTTTTTTTTTCTGCTGTTGAGCGAAACTCCTGCATTTCCTTGTCTGGGGCTGTTGTGTTGAATCCTCTGCAGAGCTGAACAGAGCAAGCTTCGCCACTTTGACTTAGAACTGTTTTCTGAGGGGTCAGTGAGGTCAGCACTAGCAAAATCATTTCATCTGTATTCTCCTGGCTGGCTTTTTTTCAGTGGCCTCAGAAAGGTAACACCGCAGCATTATTCCCTGCTGTTGGAATCGCCCCATTCTGCTCCTTATAGAGGTGAAACATCTTTTGCATTGCCTCCTCTTGTCATCTCTGTGGGTGCTGGCAGCAGGACAGCACGCAGCCAGCGCGGGAGCTCCCATCCTGGCTTTGGTGCTCTCTGCCTTTGTTCCCTCTCCCCCCTCCATCTACCTCTCCCACTTTCTCTCCTTTCCCGCCCCTCCTCTGTCTGTTCTGGGAGGGTTTTTCCTCCCGTGCTCGCAGCCCTGCTGTTTCCCCGAAGGCTCGCTGCCCTCTTTAGCATGCAGAGCCTCATCTCCTCCAGGTTACGCAGAGGTGCCGCAAAAATAGAAATGAGAGACAAACGCCCCATTGAAGCAGCTGGCGAGCCCTGGCTCCGTTCCCTACTCCCTCCCATCTACAGTTGCGGGGCTTTATTCATTTGTTTCTTTATTCCTATCACTTGATCTGCCTTTTAGAATACAAAATCGGGAGACTGATGGCTGATAGAAGTTGTCTAATCCCTGTTCCCCATCCTAGGAGGAAAATGGCCTGCAACTGAGGTCTTGGGCATTAGATTTCCTCTCTCAGTTGTGCTCCCCTGCCTCCCAGCTCAGCTCAGGCTTTGATTCTTTCTTTGCCTTGGAGTTGACAGCTGCGTGGAGCTCCTTTATGAAAGAAGCTTGAAAGAGAGGGGGAAGATGGCAAATCTTGGGGCTGCTGTTTGGCACCCCAAGCCTTTGAGTTTTTGCTTCTGGTGCAGAATATGTGAATGAAGTGGTGTCAGGAGAGGTACTGATTTGTACCGTGCTGTGGTGGTGCTGTTAGCTGTGGGGCATTTGGGCTGGTGCTGGCACGGAGGGTTCCCCCAGACCAGTCTCTGCATCCTGTGTCTGTGGATCAGGCCCCAAGGTGCTACTCACATCCAACCCAGGAGAAACCTGGCTTGCTCAGGCTGTGCATGACTCATTCTCAGGGATGAGGTGGTGTAGTTTTATCTTGGGCTGAGGAAAGCGCAGCATCCCAGTAAACCAGATAATGCAGCTTAGGGGGTTTTAACTGGGTAAACACTTGAGAGTTACAGGAGGGTAAACAAACTCCCAGCATCCGAGCTTCCTGCATGGATGGAAATAGCTCTCTGGATTACCAGGTTCACCTGCCACGAGATGCCTGTTGTAGAAGTGGTGGGATGGGCTGTGGCTGAGCTCTGGGGCAGCCCAAACAGGCTGTAGCTGATGGAAACAGAGGTTTAAGGCAGTGTAGATGCTGGCACAGAGGTACATTTTGAGGCTTTGCCTTGCTACTGGGGAGACCTAGGATGTGTTTTGTAGTGTGGCTGGAAAGCTGAGGTGCCACATCAGGCATGTTTCTGCTAATGGGATTCAGGGGAAACTGAGGTGTTGGGGTGGATAAAGAGCTTGCTCAGGATCCAGGCAGTTAGTTGCAGTCACATATAAACCAAATATTCCGTGTGGCCTTGGACCTGCGATGGTCTCTTCTTATCCTTCTGCCCTCCTTTGCTGGATAAGTTTGAGAATAATGTTTCTTTTCTCCTCCTCGCTGCTCTCTGTCATGTTTGCTTAAGTTGTAAGCTCCTCAAGACGAGTGCTGTCTCCGGTGGGCTGCTCTGTCAGTGGTGCAGGTGTTGTCTGTCAGCTGGGGAAGCTCACGCTGGAGCCTGCTGAGCACCCCTGAATCAGCACAGGGCTGGATGGCCACGTCTTCCCGGGACCATGTTCGTGGACAAGGGATGTGTGAGCTCTCGATTCCAGCTGTGGAGTTCACTGTTCATGCACAGCTCGGGAGCCAGCGCGTCCCCAGGGGCAGCCTGAGGGTTTTGGTTGGCTCTGTGATGCTGCAGTAGATTTCTTCACCTTTGATACTCTGCCTCTGTTGCCATTCGCTTTTTGTTGCTGCACAAGCCTCAGCTGATCTTGCCTTGGATCAATAGAGCAAAATAAACGAGATTGAGAAGTGCTGAAGCCTGGCCCAATCATCTATGGGAAAGGGTAACCAATATTGGATTTTGCTGAGTTCAGAGAACAGTGGAGGAAGGTGGAGAGGGTCAGAGCAGGCAGAAGACTTAAGACATGCATTTCTGGCTTCTAGCATTCCCAGGACAGGTTTGGTAATCAGTCTGGCAGGTGAGCAGTGACTCCCAAACTTTCTGTGCCAACAAGCCAATGTTTTCAATGAAAGCACTGGGGCCAACCCATCTGCCATCGCCCCACAGCTCATCTTAGTGCTTGCCCTGATTTGGATTTGTGCTTCTGGGATGTGGAGTTGTAGGGCATGGTGGTGGGAAGCAACATGAGGAGGTTGCCTTGTCTGTGCCCTTGCCTGAAGGCAGTTCAGCTCTGCTTAAATCATTTCAGGCCACGTGTATCCAGATCTGTGTGCAGCATCCAGGTGATGTCTCAGCAGTGCTTTGCAAAATTTCTGTTTCTAATGCTTCACGACTCTGCGAGGATTTTCACATCTGCATTCAAGTGGTATCTCAGAGCTGTTTCTAATGCAAGTTTCTCCTCTTAAGACATTTCTAATGGATGTTTTCCTGTCTTGTATCAGAAATGTTTTGTGCTAGTTCTCAAGGGGGTGACTTACCACTTTATTCTATTTCTTTTCATAATATTTCTGTTATTCCTATTCTCAATATCACGTAGCTGTACCTACAGTCTTTCTGTGCAGTGAGGATGTCTCTTAGCTTTGTCTCCTTGGCTAATTTCATTATTATGTTCCTACTTTTTGTTCCAAGGTCACTTAGAAAAATATGATAGAACAGCAGATCCAAGGACAAACATTTCGGAATTCCACTAGTAGCCTCCCTCCAGCACAAGCCTCTCTCATCTTTTGTATAGCCATTGCCTTACAGTTTTCCAGCTAATAGGTGTCTTTTCTTGTGTCTCTTGTAATTCTGCATGAGGCACTGTATCAGATATTTGACTGAAGTCCAGATGGATTAGAGCTGCTGCATTTCTGTTGTCTAGAAAATAAGTTATCAAAGAAAAATGCCAAATTAGTCTTCATTTCAGCTTATTCAATTAGTTCAGTTCAGTGACTACTTCATTAACAATTGAGAAACTGAGTCTGAGCTGCGAAAGCAAGAAAACTTGTCCTTTTTTTCTTCTAATCTATGAATAAAAATCAGCTGTGAGAGGATGAGATCTTCTAGTTTTGATGTGCTGAATAATAGAGGGCTGCAAAGCAAATGGTTGAGTTCACCCAAATTAGTTACTTCGCTTGCTTAACAAAACTGTTTTAAATGCAAAACAGCTTTTGGTAATTTTATTTTTTCCTTATGCCTCCATATTTATCATGGTATTTATCGGCTGAATAAAGCCAAGTTCCAGGTGCTGTTTTCTTGCATTTTGATTGAAGTTCAATATGCATGTGAATGTACCTTGACACAAATCACAATTAAAGTCTCATCTAGGAATCAAGAAGTGTCAGTCAATCCTTCTAATAGTTAAAATGGAAATAATAAGAGTATAATGTTGAAAGAAAAGTGCAAAATGCAGCTTGCTTCCCTGCATAGTGTTAAGTGGATGTTTGCTGTTGTCACAATATAATTCTTGTCTGTAACGGTCAGCCCTTCCTTATGAATACCAACACCAAAAAAAAAAAAATTTCACCCTACAGATTTAAAACATGATTAATATTAGCTGCAAATAATGTTGGTTTGAATCAGTCCCTTTGCATATAATATAGCTGTAGATCAGGACAGTCTGATAGGAACTGTCATGTCTTCACAAGGCCAGAGTTTCACGGCTGAAGTATAAGACATTCCACCTCCTCTCCAGGACGGGTGACTAACAAGGCACCCCATCCTTTAACAGAGGCAAAAACACCTCAGAGAGGGTGAATCGTCACCCCAGAAAGAGAGATGACCCAGCCTGGATGATGGCTTGGCACTGACTCCTGATTATGAACGCTTCTCTGCATGCTTGTGGATGTTTCCCAAAATACCCCAATTTTCCTCACCAGCTGAGAGCATAGCTCATCTTTCGGGGCAGGTTGGTTTGGCAGGAGCAGGCTGCAAGGGGAAGGCAAACCCAGTGGGTGTCAGTCCTCTCTCTGATGTGTGTTTACTGTCATTATACAGGGACCTTGTGCCTCTGCCTTGCCTCCTCGGAGGACCCAACTGCTGATGGCCTCACATCAACTTCCCTGCTGGAATTTGCTATGATGTCCCACCTGGAGGGCATGAATTCCCATGAGCAAACCAGCCCGGAGGCTGCAGAGCCGGACCTTGCCGCTGGCTCTCTGCATGCTGCTCCAGGGTCAGGCTTTGCCAGTGAGGAGAATGAAGAGTCCAAGATCTTGCAGCCCCCACAGTACTTCTGGGAAGATGGGGGAGAGCTCAACGACTCCAGCCTGGACTTGGGACCGGCAACAGGTAGGTTATTTTGACCCCATTCTTCCTCCCAACTCTGCAGGGACTATGGGGAAGTGGAAGGATGCAGGAATCTATCTTCCTGCTTTGACACAACTCTCGCTAAGAGGGCCTGAGATTAAACGTCAGCTCTATTTTCTCACCTCAGTGCCTGATGTGTCCCCAGTGAACCCTGAGCAAGCACAGGCTTTGGAAACCAAGTTACAGCTGAGCCTTTATTCCTGAGCTGCTACGCGCTGGGAAAAGTATTGCCTCCATTTAGTTTCTCTTTGCCTCATGCCCTCTGTTCTCTTTCCCCCTTTTATGCTCTCTTCTCTCTTGCTTTCTTCTGTTGCTGTCTATTAAGCACAACTTTAAGGTCTCAAGAGCCTGACTCTGAGATCAAGGCCATCTTAGGTTTTGAGTCAGAGAGTCAGAGCTGGGTTCCCTGGGTCAAATTCTGGATTCCTCACTCTGTGACTTCAGTGGGGATTTGGCCCACGAGAAGACAGCAGGTTTTGTCCCTTGGGCAGCTGTCCTGTTGCCTACCCTGTGCTGCTACTTCCTGAGAAGTTGTGCCCAAAATGGGTTTCGTTGGCATTTGAGCTTGCTTTCCTCTGTGGAGTGCTTTTTCTGAGACAACTGAGTCCCCTCAGTACTCTCTCCCCAAGCTCCTCATTGGCTTTGAGATGCTCTCAGAGAGAGGGACGGGAAGAAGGAGGAGCATTGCAGGGTTTCCAGTAGCTTAGGAGATTATTTCACAAGCTCCTGCTCTTAAATGTCATGTGGGGCATGTATTAAGTGTTACCCAAGGGCCAGGCTTCAGCCCCTATCCCTCCTCCCTTATCCAGTATCGCTCTCAGCAGGTCTGACCGAGGTCTGCAATTAGAAAGCACAAGTCAGGTTTTATCTCCACTCCTATTTCCATGACCTTAAAAAACACCTGTGCTCCCACAGGGCTGAGAGCTGCCACAGAGCTGTGGCCCGGGCTGCCCACTGGGACACAGTGCACACTATGTGGGGCAAGGGCCATCCCAGCTTAGGTCTCCAAAGCCCTTTGCTCACTGACAGTGCTGCTGAACTCGTCTGGCTGTGCTCTGGGGCAGGCCTGGCCGTGGGGCAGTTGTGCCGGGGTGGTGCGGTGATGCTGGGGGCGGATGGTGCTGTTGCTGCTGGCGCATCCCTGGGACACGCTCTGGCTCAGCCGCTCTCACGCGCTGGCAGCGCTCAGCGGCGCTTTTCTTGGTGTGCCAGCAGGCACCTGCATGTCCTCAGAGATCTGGACGTGACTTGGAGAACAGCGTGTGCTTGTGCATTGAGAGAGAGATGACTGGGTACCGAACCCAGCCCTGCCTCTTGCACGTGCCTCGCCCCATTTGCATGCAGAACACGCTGCTCTCTCCTTCCGTTCTTGCCTGCAGTACTTTCCTCCAGGAACAGATGTGCTCTTTCAGCTGTCCTTTATGCATACCCTGCCCTATCCGCTGCCTGGTTAACCACTGCTGTGCTTCCAAGTGCTGTTTCTTCCCCTGACCGTTGCTGTGTCCAGAGCTCATGTCTCAATGGCATTTCAGAACCTTGGTTAATAGAGCAGTTTCAATTATTCAAGAGCTGGGAGCACATTTCTACTTAAAATTTAATTAGAAACCTGCCGTGTGTCATTTTACAATAAAGGATATTGTAATAGCATCCCTAAATTGGGCAGTCTTCTGTCGTGCAAAGCCTCTGCATGAGATGCACACAACCAATGGAACTTACACGCTGCATGTGTGACAGATGCCATGTGATACGTTGTGGAACTGTGTGATGACATCTGTTAGGTTATTTTCAATGTATAAACCCATTACACAGTTTTAAACAGCTGCTGTTTAAGGAAAAAAAGTTTATGGTGTAAGTTTTCCTTATGTGAGATTTCTTTCAGTGAAGTATAGGCTGGCATAGTTGGTAGCTCTGTCCCAGGCACACACTGGAGACACTGCGTCAATCAAGGCACAGAACAGGATTGTTGTACTCCTAGAGAGAGAAAATTACCTGCTATGAAAGGAGACCTGTGCTGGCTTCTTTTCTGTGTTTGTGTAAAGATTTTGGGCATGAACTGGTGATGGTCTTGCAGATAGGCCAGATCTGCTATTTGAAAGCTGGATTAGTCATCTCCATCTCTCCTTTTTTATGTCCCTCTGAAGTCTGTGTGGGGAGACTCCTCTTTGTGTGACTTTGGGGCTGCAAGAGCTGAAAGGCAATAACAATCTGCAGCTGCTGCCTTTGTTGGTCTTTTTTTTGCTAAGCGCACAAAAAACATCCTTTGAAAGTATTTCTAGAAAACATGTGGCATCTAGGGCCACCTGTTAGTCCATTACAAAGTGAGAACAAACTCCCAGTGGCAGAGCACAGCTCAGTCTGGGGCTCTGGTTCTCCTGAATAATGTGCTTTTGCTGATTTTGCTATGGAACAGTGAATCTATATTGACATCAGTGAGCACCAGCCCGTGGAAGGGCCCTGACATTTGTCTCATTCTGTCTGAGGGTGCACAGAAGTGTGCACTTGCATGTGTGTCACCCTGTGCACTGCTGCTGCCCAGTGGAGCCGCATGGGGAAGAGATGGATTAAGTCTGGTGGGAATTTGGATGCCATATCCTTATGGAAAGAAGCAGTGTGTGATTTGTGCTTCAGCCAAAAGGCAAGTGGAGCTGTGAACCTGTTACTTCTGCATCCCTTCAGGCATCCAGGGAGACCCAGAAGCTTCTCAGGTTGTAGTCTGGGTTTGGCTGCTTGGCTTCACGTTTGGTAGCAAATTGGCCTGAGCCACAGAACACAGCCACATTCTCTCTGAAGAGAGAATGGACCTACAGGCTCTTGCATCTGGCCCTTCCTATCCTCCTTTCCTTTATTCCCATTTCTCCATCTTGTTTTGCGTGGAGGCTTCCAGTCCCCTGTGTTTCCTATTGTTACACGGATGTCCTGGGCAGCAGACAAAACATCTCATCCAGTTTTAGGGTTAGAAGATGGGAGTCAATAGGATTGTAGGTATCTTTGAGTCCCTTGTTTTTGGTGAAAGGTTTACGTGGTGGTGTATCCACCCTGGAGTGCTGTTTGCAGCTCTCGGTGTTCTCCGTTGGCTCAGCCAGGACTCATTGCCTCATTGCCTCTTTCAGTGAAGGCTCGAGGTCGAGGCAGCCTAATCATTAATTGCTGGGAAGTGTGGGCTCCTGAAAACTGACACAAGGCTTGTGAATGTCCAGTGAATTAGGGCACTTAGTCCCTCTCCTCCCCTGCCCAACAGCTGGTTGGAGTCCATCACCCCATTTTCAGTGTTACAGTGGGCTGGTATGAAGCTCACTTTGTTACAGCCAGGGACTGCTCTTTCAGCTCCAAGGTGCTTGAAAACCAAGGCATGACTGTACTGGGAGCTATCAAATCTATTCTTATAGATTGGTGATTTCCTAGGACAGCATGTGGTGCTTTGTGGGATGGGGGAGGAAATTGTAATCTTTTAATTATTCATAGTAATTAGCAGAAGGGATTCCCAGGAGAGTTAGGATGAGGGGTAGCAGGATAGACAAGTTAGAAAGACTATATTCAAGGAAAAGTTAGTTTTCTGACCAGCTAATGAAATGAAATACCTTCCATGTTCTCTGATAGTGAGATTCACTTCCTTCCGTGATGAATTACTTGCCTCTGGCCAGAGAGATCCCGATATCTCTCAGCCTTGCTGAAATCTACTGCCTCTTCATCCAGACTGACAGCAGATCTGCGGTTCTTAATACCATCTTGAAGCCAAGCATTAATGAAATGAAGCACCTGGTAAAGACTGTCTCCATAAGCAGCTTAGTGCTGAGCAGCCGCCTGCCCGAGCTCAGCTCCTGGGATGCCTCTTGTTTATGCCCTGGTTTAGTGTACAGGGGCACGTTGGATGATCTGTCTTGGGGCAAGCCAGCTCGGTCAAGACATTGCTGCCAAAGGCTGACCCGTGACAGAGGGTTTCTCTGGGCATGGTGTTATTCTGGTGCAGCTATCCCTGACTAACTGTGTTTGGGTGAGGAGGGCTTATTCTGGATTTATTGCGGTCCTTGCGCTGAGCTGGAATAAGGTGTGAGGCTGTTTGGGAATAGCTGTAGTCCTTGGTGCCTGGTCTGCACCTCAAGCAAATTCAACCATAATGAAGCCTAACCACTTTGCTACTTTGGGTCTCTCTTTTGACTGTCATCTCTTTTGTGTGTGTGGACTTGTCTTGGAGTCGCAGATAATAACCTCTTCTGGAAGATTAGTATATTAGCCCCAACTGGCTCAATTCCAGCACCAGTAATTGTATTTTGCCTCTTTGAAATCCCCCTGCAGTTTCAATCAGCTGGAGTATGACTTTTTTGCAGTAAGCCTTACTGCTCTATACTGCAAAAAGGCAAGCAGATACAGTTTCAGACCTGGCTGCATTTTTAGTAGAGTGCACCTTGTGATTCCCAAAATTGGCAGATGTTTTAGTGTGAATGGTGCCGTGTGTTGTGATTGGAGCCTAGGAATGGTCTTGTCTTTATTACAGTACATTCTAGTTATCAGTAATTCAATCACTGGTTAACATGATCTTCCAGTTTAATCCAATAAACACCTTATGGTCAGGTTATGTGTACTAAAAACAATGAGGATCACCCTCTTCCTGAGCTGTCACAGTTGCTTTAAACAGTTAATAGCAAATACAGGGTAGGGAGCCTTGTAGGGCAGTAACTGAGACCAGCTCTTCTGAATGACGGAGAAGCAGAAATGTTATGAATTAAATGTCTGGCTGGGGAATCGTGCTTTGGCACAGTGCCATGTCTTGGCCCATCTGGTGTCAGGGAAGTTTTGGTATTGATTTCAGAGGAAGCAGGACATTGCCTGAATGGTGGCTTTTGCAGAGGTTTGAGGTTCATGTTCACGTCTCCCAGGGAAAATCATCTCCCCAGGTGAAGGAAATGCATCTGTGTGACCCAGACCTGGGTCTGCTGGGAGGTGCAAAGGGCAGGACTTGGAAAGGCTGTGAAGGATGGTTTCTTTAAAAAATACTGCCTGAGGGTTTTTGTAAGAGATCTTGGAAGGGAGAAGCTGGGGGATTGTGGGAGGCAGCTGGATGCTGCAATATGAGTAATATCACCACTGATGGAAAGCATTAAGGGGTGAAGCTAAGGATGTGGTGGCAAAGAGGTGAGATAGAGGTGTGGAATTTCATATCGGTGAACCAGATTCCCAAGGGGATGGTGGGGTTGAGAAGCTCTGGGATGGTACATGACGTAGAGCTGTGTCTGCCTGCTGCACTCCTTTGGTCCATCCCTGCTAGACTGTTTGGTCAGAAGTGCTGGGGCAGTTTCATGGTTCCAGTGGTCGGTTCTCCTGAGCTGTCCCCCTCTGTGATCAGGCCAGCTCCATTGCGGCTTGGCTGCTCTTGTTTGTGGCTGGAGAGGGGCACATGCCATGTCTGTGTGTG
The DNA here is from genome assembly GCA_036630365.1 of Acanthiza pusilla. NCBI lineage: Eukaryota > Metazoa > Chordata > Aves > Passeriformes > Acanthizidae > Acanthiza > Acanthiza pusilla. Next base: position 11,252,971 of record JAXCHO010000001.1, read on the forward strand.
GCCACGAGCTCCTCTTGTGCTCCAGCCTGCTGCTGATCTTGGTGGGAGACAGCAGACCCTGGCAGGGAAGGAGCTGATGGTGTGTGCAGTTACGACCTCCTGCTTCCTTGGGCACCCTTGAGTTTGGCAGAACTCGGCTTCCTCCCTGAAATTAGATGAGCTGACAAACGAGCCAGGCATGTCTGGCATTGCCGCCAGCTCCATAATACCTGTCTCCTCTACTCCTCTAGCAGAAGACTGTCCCATTTCTGCAGCAGGAGCACTGCGTCTGTCTGCCTCTCTGTTCCATGGTTGCTGTTTCTCCCCACAAGAGTTGGTGGGAATGGGAGTGGATGGCAATGTCATCGGAAGGTGGGAAGGTCTGTTGGGTCCACTGCCATGTGCCCGGAGCATGGGAGCCAGGGGTAGAGGGTCTGCTGAAGGTAGAGGACAACCAGGTGGGCCAAGGGGGTTGTAGGAGACCACTTGCTGAAGGCAAACTGCTACCTGAATGCTGGAAGAGATGCTAAAAATGTGAGATGCCCTTTGAGTTCCCTTAGGGTTGGAGGGAAGGGGAATCGAGGGAAATGCAGAGAACACTCATCAAATGGGCAAGCTCTTAGCTCTGCATTGCACAGATGAGTGACAGGCCAGCTTGTCTGGATGGAGGTTTGGGAAGAAGATGCTGGGACCAGCTTAGGAGCTGAGATCATACCAGGGAGATGGACAGGGTGCAAAAATTCCTTCAAACTGTAGAAGAGGGGTGTAAACTAAAAGAAAATATGAGTGCATTAAAGACACCTGATCTTGAGAAGTTGGCAGACGTCCTTGTTAGTGAGACAGTAGGAGCTGATTCCAGACAGGAACTGTCTAGCTGAAGAGTCTGGAAGGAAAGATTGACTCATCATCACTGGCATCTGGATGTGGCACTTGGGGATATGGTTTAGAAATGATTATAGTGCTGCTGGGTTGATGGTTGGACTAGATCTTGAAGGTCTCTTCCAACCCTGATGATTCTGTGATCCTTCCTGAACCTGGGAAGGGACTGAACCCCTTTGGTACCTGGGTTATATGGAGAGCTCCTTGTTTTAAGGAGCGCAATCCAGCACACTCTGACCAAAGTGCAAGTTTCACTGTTCTCTACACGAATCTGAGTAACAGCCCTCTCAAGATTTGAGAGGAGTTGAGTTTCTAATCAGTGAGATCTTATGAACCAGGCAGAAGGATGTTCCCAGCTTAACGTGCAGGGTAGTGGGGAAACTGATGACAAGTGGGAATGTTAACCCATTTAGTAACAAGTGTGAGGATTCCTGTGTCTGCGTCTACCCTGTTGATTTGTTGGCCCAGAGAAGCAGCTCAGGTTTCAATCTTTGGCTGCCTTGTAAGATAGAAGTCTGCTGGGAGAGAGTGGGATGGGTTCTCCCTAAATTTTCTTTGCCCAGGAGAGATGGCAGAGGCGGCAGTTCCTCTGAGATCTTTAGATTTTGTTGGTGGAAAGGCGGCACGACTGCACCATGCAGGGTTTTCCCCCACGGGAGCCAACTAATCTGTGACAGGGCACTTTAAGGAAAGGTTGAGTGTGTGACTTCAAAGGAGAGCTGACAGGCTGGGAGCATTTCTTGCTCCCGTGGGACAAACCTCATGCTGCTTTTTCTTGGTTTGTTTTTTTTTCTGTGCCCATCTGCCTGGCAGTTCAAGCTCTGCTCCAGGTGGGAAGAAGAGCACGGAAGAGAGGAGGTGCAGAGGAGTTGAGAATAGCTTAGAATGTCTTTAGGCAAAGGAGATGGCAGATTGGATCACTGATCCTTGAAAATAACCTTTCATCTGACAGGGCCTTGTTTAAAGGGGTGAAACCCTCACTTTTCACCCACAGCATGTCAGAGCAGGGGGGGTTCTCAGTGCAAACCCTGAGTTATCCCTGCAGCAGGAGGAGTAGCAGAGCCCTGGCTGATGCACTAAGCTTTACTCTGTCTGAAGACAGTCCCACCCAAACCTCAATCTCCTGTTCTGTGGCCGTTCCTGCTGTTACCCATGATCCATCCAGCAAGACAGTGACTGTGTCTGCAGACACTGGGGTGTTTCCTGTTGGTATGGGCCTTTGGGTAAACCAGTACCAGGCAGTGGAGGAGAGATTTTTTTTTTTTGGTCTGTGCTGCTGCTGATTCCTCTCACCATCCTCCCTGGCCTTTGAGGAAGCATCATCAGTTGGCTGTTAGGAAGCAAAAATCTTCTAATCCTCAGGGTTTTTTGGGTGGGGTGTCAGTGAGGGGGTGCTCTCTAGTGAGACACAGCCGCAAAGCAACATGACTTCTGCCTGCCCTGGGCAGTGAATCCCAGTGGCCTCTTTGCAGACAGGACTAGGAGCCAGTCCCCACATCACGACTCTGAAGGTCAGCAGCTGGGTCATGCTTATCTTTGGGCAACATCTGGGAGGAGCTGCTGAGCCATAAAGGGAATGAACTGTGGGTTAGGAAAGTCACTCGCCAGCTGAACAGGAGCATCTTTACACCTCCTGCTTGGGGTGGATGGAACAGTGTGTTTTGCACTCTGGAGGGGTGGGTAGGAGTACTATGGGCAGCCCTGATTGCCAGGGAGTAAGCAGGGCAATGGGTGTGTTTGCTGACATGGCCCTCTCTGCCTGGGAGCTCGCACCCACTCTGGCAGCAGCGAGCGATGGATTGGAGTCAGGGATGCATGGAGTTTTTTTTGTACAGATCTCTGTAAGGCATCCAGACAGCTGCTGCCCACTGTGCTCAGTGGAGCATCTGCTTTGGCAGGCAGGAGAGGAGACGGGAGCCTTGGGAATTTCAGACAGTCATTTACTTAATAACCATAGACAGGGCAGGGGGCTGATTTCTGGCTGTGAAAGGATCGTCTTCCTTCTCTTCTCAGTGAGAATGTGCTGTGCTTGTCTTGGGGAGAAAGGGAGTTAATTGGGATGCAGACTACTGAAACAGAGCTCCGTGGGTAAGGGCAGTTTCTCAAGAAAGATGAAGGTTGATTTATGCTTGCTGGATTTGTGCCTGCCACTCTGAGCTAAATGTATCTGATCTTCCAGATACTTTCCTTTTCCTGGGGTCCCAGCTCCTTGTTAGATTCCAGATGTAACCCCTGCCTGCTCTGACCTTGCATTTGTGAGGTACATCTCCTTCAGCATCTATGTTTGTCTAGCAACAACGCTTCCATTCATGGTCAGAGCCACAGAACAAACAGGGGCTGAAATTGGAGGGAGGGGAGTTAGATTCAGCTGCTGTAGCAAAGCAAAACTACTGCAGATGTTTGTGGGATGACTTTTCTGCTCTGAAGTGCTGTACAAACTAAAATTCTGCATTTCAAAGATGCCCAGCTCGATTCAGGGTTTGGTGGTATTACTTGGGTGTGCCGGGAAGGAGAATTTGGTTTTCTGCGCTTTCGTTTCTCTTCTCTAGTATTTCCTATTTAGCTTGTGGGTGACTGCTGCTACCACCCCTTATCTTTCTCAATCCCATCTGAAATGAATCTCTGGGTTCCAGCCTGATTCCTAACACTCATAACCTCGGCTTAGAGATGCCAGGCGTTAAAACTGTTACATATTATTGTCTGTGAAAGTGCCTCGGGATAGAAAGATGTGGAGAGAACAAACACAGAAATTATCTCTTGGGAGTGTGGGTTCACTGGGATGGGATGGGGAGATGGAGAAGTGCACATATTGGATGGGTTTGTTCTTTGCTGTGGCAGACTACCTGCTCTTAGAGGCCTCTGCCATTTGACCTGTGGCTGGACACATATAATGGGATATTCTCTGCCTTTCAGGAGTTCTTAGTTCAGATGTAACATGAAGTCTTTTGGTTCTCTTTTTAGATTACACCTTTCCTGCTACATCTCAGAAGGCATTGCTGAAACGAAATGGGACACAAGTAGACAATTGGGAAATGGCCACCGTCCAGCCACCAGCAGAATTTGTGGAGCCTGACCTGCACACGCCTTTCTCCACGCTAGAGGAGGAGGAGGGGCTGCTCCCTATAGACCACTCAAGAGGAGGAATGGAGAGCCTCCAGACCTCTGAACCAGAAGTTACATCTTCTGAACCAGGGGACCAAGAGGACTCCTTCTCCCTTCTGTTTTCCACAGCCTCTGCCAGGCCAGGTATTGTGACTGAGGCAGCCATAGGAAGGCAAGAAGAGGACTCTGTTTCTCCAGGCTTAGACCTTGGGAGCAGCATGGGACCAGGTCTTCTACCTGTGTCCTCTACTTTTTCTACTACTGTTGCTGCAAGATCTCCCAGTGTTTCAGAAGAACTCTTTGAGGTGACAACTGGAGACACTTGGGCTGTTGGGGGAGCAGATTCAGAGCTGACTGTGGCTACCACAGGAGCAGAGCTTGCAGAGACCACAGTGGAGGCTGGTGGGGAAGAGCATTCAGCCAGGGAGGAGGTCTCGGAGCCCACTGTGGAGTGGGAGCTGCCGGAACCCACGATGCTGACTGAAGTGGAGCAGACAGTGGAAACGCCTGTGGGGACACCCTCTCCTGCAGGCAGCTCCCCAGGCACCCAGACTCTTCCTGGGAGTGAGCAGCACCCCCCTTCTGTGTCTCCGTGGGACAGAGCTGATGAGCCTGCACTGGGTCCTGTTTGGAATGACACCGAGTCAGTCACTGAGACTGTGACGGCAGAGAGGAGCTCGTCACCACAGGCTGGGGATGCCCGCATGGCCATGCTGCCAACGGAGTTGCCCTGGGACTCGGCACAGGTCACACTAGGAGCAGGGAGTGGGCTGGGAGGTTGCAGTGAGGATATTTGGGTGCTTCAGTCCTGGGGGGTGTTTAACCCTGTCCCTGAGTCTGACTGCTGGAAGTAGTTTTTTCGGTTCACCCAGTCAAAAGTGAATTTTCAGGGAGAGTTATTCACAGCAGTTCTTAAGGATATCCATCATCCTTGGTGAAAGCCCTGCCCCCTCATATCTTCCCAGCTGCAAAAAATCCTGCTTCTGATGAACAGAAGCTGAACACCTTCCCTCTGGGGCATGCACGGCAGAGAAAGCTCCTTGTTTCCTCAGCCTGCATTATTGGAAGTGTCAGGACAAACATGGCCCCAAGGATTTCTGGAAAGGGAGTGAGAAGGAAGTGCTGTTTTTGCTGCTGCTGTCTGCAGGGAGCAGATGCAGAGCAGGTGGAGCAGAGTACAGTTACGTGTGAGGATGTTGGTTTAGGAGAGCCTGGGGGAGAGGAGGGGTGAACTGCAGTTCCTGAATCCAACAAACTGACAGCTGCTTAAGAGAAGATATGTAGCAGGAGCTGACTGGTGAGAAAGTACCAAGCAAAGCTTTTAATTTTGCTTTCTGCCCCATGGTACTCAGGGTTCTGAGCAAGTGGCTTAGTCCCTCTGTGCATTCTATCCTGCCTGCAAAGTGCTGCCCTGTCTCACCAGTTTGTTTAAGGACCGCAGAGGCTCCTGGCTAGCTTTTGTGTTAAGTGCTGATAAGGCTGCAGGCTAGAGAGCTTTCCACTGAGAACCTGTGTTCTCCTTGAGTCTAGATGGAGATGGAAGATCAAACTGAGTTGTAGGAACCTGGCAGAGTAACTTTGTCCCTGCTTCATGAGGCAATCACTGAAATGGTGATTCCTCCTTTGAACAGAGAGTTAGAGGACAGTCACATCCTTTGAGAAGTGCTTCTGGCAGTATGGCACAGCCCCTTGCTCCTGTCCCTTGTGTATGCTGTGCTTTCAGCAGCGGAATTACATTCACACCTGAACCGAGCTGTCTTTGTCTTGTCTCTCCAGGTGATCTGCAAAGACTGGAGCAACCTTGCGGGAAAGAACTATATCATCCTGAATATGTCGGATAACATCGACTGCGTAAGTCAGTCCAAAGAGATCTGATGGCACGGGGGCAATGGTGCTTAAGAAAGTGAAGCCAGGCACAGTTCTTGCTGTCTGCTTTCACCACAAAACATTTTAAAAGCACCGAAACTCAACTTAACCTATAGAGGCTGTGAAGAGAAGGGGAGGAGGAGAGAAATATTCCTGTTCTCCAAAAGGGAAAAAGAGTGGGTGGAGAGAGATGATTTTGCTCCAAGTCTAGCACATGTCAGTCCCATATTGGATTTTTTACTAACTTCTGGCTGCTAGTCTGTGCCAGTCAGTACCTGGATTGTCATGAGACATGAGAGCTTTTAACATTGCACCTCTTACAGGATTGAAGTGCAGTTCTCCTTCCTTCTCTTCCTTCCATTCCTTCCAGCATATAGTAAGGATCCTCTGATAGCTCAGAGGAACAGGGACTCCGATTTGCAGTGTGCATGGATAAGTATCAAGCAGCTATCACTAAATCTTCCTTAAGGGTCTCTTCTCCCCACCCTATTACCTTGTGTGTTATCTGGGTCTGTTAACCAGCCATGCTCTGCTAATCCAATGCCTGTCCATCCATCCTCATAAAGCTGCAGTTAATTCATGAGCCCAGAGTCCCTTGTGGATCCCTGGTAAAAGGGCTTGTTCACTTCTGCTGGGCCTTTTATCAGGCACTTAAAAACCAGTTGTGAAAGGCCTGGGGTCAAAGTGCCTTTCATAATTCTAAGAAATTATTATGAGCCTGACAGCCTGAGACCAAAATGTTTCATTGAGGAATTGTGTTCTGGTCTCATGCGTCTGCACTCCTGCTTTGTGGGGCTCCTGCTGTGGGCAGAGCCAGCTGGTTCTGTTAGTGCAGGGGTGCTCTGTGGCACTGAACTGTTGCCACTACTGAGAGTTCTTGGTTGGTTTATTTTTCTTTTTTTTAAAGGTGACATTTTTGGGGGCAGGGAAAATGGGGAAATTCCTATACGCAGTAAAGCATGCTGACTGTTCTAAGAATACATAAAAAGTCAGTCTCTTTCCTCCTGATGTAGGCAAACCAGTGTGGAGGGTTGTAAGTCTCTCTGCTGCAGTTCACAACTGTAACGCAGAAAATGAGTCCTTGAAAACCAGAGTCCTTCTGCCCTGTTTCCTTCATGTCCCCATCACTCTCCCTCCCATCTCTGTGGACTTTAAATACTGGTTAATTTTGTAATATGTAGTAGCTTCCTTCCTGTGGTCACTGGTACTTGTGTTGTTTTAAATCTCTGTAAGGGGAAGAACTGAAACGCAGATATGCAGATGTCTCTTGATCAAATTATGTCTTTGCTGTTGAATCCTCAGTTCTGCCTTGCTGGAGGAAGATGGTGCCCTGGGATAGGCAGGACTGAACTGTTTTTCTACTTGATTTCATGTTTCAAAACATATTTCCCAGTGAATGATTTGTGCTGTACTACCCCTTATTCAAAGGGACATTTGTCGACATACATATTTAACATGAGCATCGCATCATGCCCTGCCTCCCATTACCACTTTGCATGAATGAAGCTGGAAACAAGCTCTTCTCCTTTCCACTGGTGTTGATGCAGTTTTTTCCCTACCCTTGGCAATTTGCTCAGTTAGGGCACCTCACCTACTGTTTGTCTGTCCCTTTTGTTTCTTGATTTCTGTATCTGATCTCTGTGGTGTTTGGGTTTCCGGGGTTCTGAGGGAAGAACCTGTGTTGCAAGTGCTGTAGTTTGAATTAGTGTGAATGGGGATTCCTCACTGATTTCAAAGTTTTGTTGCCCTGATCTGGGGTGTTACCAAATCCCACTGAAAAGCTGAGAGATGAGGAGGGTGCTTAGCCCCCTCCAGAGGGTTGCATCTTGACCTTCAATACACTTTGTGGCACCAGGCTTTTACCTGCCGCAGGGGTGATGTCTGTATTGCTTGGTTAAGCTGGAAGCCCATTGTCTTCGCAAGGGGCTCCAGGCAAGGGAATCACTTCAGTAGTCTCTCTCTGGGCAAATCTCCCACTCAACATACCTGGAAAGTCTGCCCCAGTGAGCACTGCAGGATCTGACCCAGCAGTGATACCTGGCTATGCATCAGGAGGGAACCTCCACCTTGGCTCAGTTGCATTCAGGCTCCTTCACTGCTCCGTCCTCTCCACCATGGAGAATTTAGCAGTGCTCTGCAGCCTCTGCTTTCCCCATCACCAGAAGCATGTTGCCTCTGTCCTCCTGCTCTTGGCTCAGCTGTCCTCCTGCTCTTGGCTCCCCCTTCCTCTGCATTCCCGAAAGAGAGCCTCAGGCTGGCAGTGGGACCATGAGCTGGAGCTGCAGCTGAGCATCGTGGTGCTGCATCACGGTGCTCCTTCCTCACACAGCTCCTCCTGCCTCCCCATACCAAAACCCATAATTTGATGAGAGGAGGCACTGCCAGGCTCTTGTGATTCAGGCCCCAGTCATCGATGTCTTCTCCAATTAGGCCATTTTTGGCACAGGCCTGTGCCTGCCCTGAGCGCTTCAAATTGCCATGGCAACTAGAACTCTCCATTTTATTAATCATCTGTGTGGCCTTCAGGTTGGCATGGCAACTGGAGATAAGAATAGAAACACAGGAGTGAGAAAGCAGCAGAAGAGCCTGCTGAGGGATGGCTGGAGCATGTCAAGCTGAGCGGCACCCGCTGACCCAGTGCTGCCTGCGGGGAAGAGCCTGGCTGCTTCCTTCTCACCTTACACAATAATGTTGTTTCAGGATCCCTTTGTGCCAGGAGAGCTGGGCTTGGTGTGGCTCATATGGCAGCCACAGGAGCTGAGGAGGAGGATTGGTGCATCAGGAGATGTTTGTGGGTCCAGCCTGGGGTACTATGCAGGGGAGCATTGCACCAGTTTAACACTGCTGGCTTTTGGGCACATGTGAGGTGTCAGCTGTACCAGCCCTGCAGTGCTACAGCTGCCTTGTCCCCACCATGGCCTCACCAAGGTTTCTTTCCTGTGGCAGGAGGAGTTTCGGTTGGAGAGGGGTCCCCAGCTGTTGGCACTGGTGGAGGATGCCTTCTCCAGGCAGGCAGAGGGGCTGCAGGAGCGCTGGCTCATCTCTCTGAGCAAACCCAATGAGAACGACAAGCACTTGCTAATGACACTGGCAGGGGAACAGGGTAAGTGCTGGCAGAAGGAGCCTTCCTGTGATGGGGAGTGTATTTAAGGGACTCCCAGATGGAGGTACACCGCCATGTTGGAAGGAGCTTTTGCTTTCCAGTCCATTTCAATTCCACCAGTTCCCGGTGTTCACTGGACTTGAGGGATGGGGAGGGACTGAGGACATAAGACTTCGTTCACATCCGCCTTCTGCATTGTCCCTCACTGCTTGCACAAAGCTCCATCTTCTGCACTTTGCCTTCAGCTTTGCTCTCTCCCTGGATTGCCTTTCCCCGAGCATCTGTCAGCTTTCTCCTGATGCTTATGTACTCCCCTCCATGGCAGGATATGACAGCCTGCTCTTGGTTCCCCTCTTGACCTATCAATTCTAAAGTCTTGTCCGAACTAGGACAGTCCTGATAGTGCCTCCCCTCATCCCCAAAGAAATAAAAGCTGACAGTGAACATGGTCTGGTCTGGAACATTTTACCATCTCCTTATTCCCATTTTGGTACAGGGGTCCTTTTCCTGTGCTGCTTCTGCTGCCTGCTTAGTGACAGAGGCTTCTAATGTTGACATTATGGCCTCTATGACCTTTATGAACCTGTCTTCATGACTTTTTGAGTGCTGCTGCTTGTTCCCAGAGCAGACACAGATCCTGAGAGTTTCTGTGGTGGTGGGGAGGGAACCTGGTGGCTCCGGTATCAGTTCATCCCTGGATCTTTTTACTCCTTGAAAGAGTATTTGGAGGTACCCTTTTCTGTGATCCTGTGTTCTTTCAGCCTCCTGACATAAAGCAGCAAAGAAAAAAAAAACAAACGTGTTCCTCTGCCTCTGTCCTGTTGGGGATTTTAGACTGATGAATACATCTGACTGAGTAACCTGAGCTGAGAGCAGCACTGATCTCTTCCTCTACTTTACAGGCGTTATCCCTACAAAAGATGTTCTCATGGCGCTGGGGGATGTTAAGAGGAGCTTAGCTGAGGTAAGAGCCTGTCTGCCTGCATCCATTTGTTAAGACCGGTTATACAATTAAAATAAGCAACTTGAAAACTGGGAGCATATCTCAGCCTAACCAAGTGCTGAACCCCCAGCAGGCAAACAGATGAGTCAGACCCTTGGCAAACTCCCTTCTCCCCTCACTGGTGGTTGCCAGGCCATCAAATGTCTGCTCCCTTTAACAGAGTAGCTATGGGTTATTCCCTCCCTGCTTTCCTGGCTTGGTTGTGAAACTGCTTTTCACACATTCATTTTGTTGGGATTCTCAGTGTCACCCCTTCTATACTATTGTCAAAAGCAATGTGGGTGCTGCAGTGCCCCACATTTGGCCCTGCTCACCCTGCAGCTGTTTTACATACATTGGCTTCTCTTGACATGTTCACACGCCTGCTGCAATTCCAGAGTCTGCATTTCACTCCCTAAACAGAGGGCAGGCAGAGGACCTGGGTCAGTGGATGCCAGACTCCTCTGCCAGCTGCCTCTAGGCCTCACATATTCCCTTCTGACCATGGGCGGTTTGGAAGAGGATAGAAGTGAGGACAAATCAGTCCCATGACCTCTGGCTTTTCCCCTTCATCCTACAGGATATGTAGACACTGAGGGGCTGATTCTGCTTGAGTTTTTTGCACCACTGGAGTAATTTTGCTGATTTGAGCAGCAGGGTTGGGCCACTGCCTTGCTGGCTGTCTTCCCTCAGGTTTTTCCCTGACCTAACAAACTGGTGCAGTTAGACAAAGCAAATTAAGTGCTCAGTGGTGTATTGATTGGCTTACGCCAGAGAAAGTACAAAAAACCAACCCTGCAGAAATTGTGTGACTGAAGTATCAGCACCTAGAACTGTCCAGAAAGAAGGGTTTGTGTGGGTGCAAGGTTTGACTTTGCAACCATGGCCCCATGTTAACGTGAGTCCTACCGGAGCCTCCTTGGCACGTGCCTCTGACTCCCTGGCTCTGTCAGTAATGAAACACTGCTCGCTGCGCTGCCCTTGCACAGCATGAGGTTGCAAGGAGGAGGGAGGATATTCTCTGACACCTGTCACACTTAACTATTGAACTGGTACATAACGTGTTTCAAATCTGCCAAGTCACTGGGACTAACATTGGGCTGTTTGCTGACAGCCACAGGGGCCAGTTTCTAGGGCAGTTATTCCTGAACTTTTAGGTTCAGTGGGCAGCTGTCCAGTTTTAAGACCTCATAAAAAGACCACTATGCCCTCTTAGGACCTGAACTTTAATGGAAACCTATTTGTTAGGGTTATATTCTCTGCCAAGCAGTTACCAAAGCCTCAGCACCCATCAGTGGTCCATAGTTTGTCTTGGGAACTCTCAATCTTGGACAGTTTCTCTGATGAAAGCCTCCCTGTCATACACAAAGGTGTAATCCTTGTGCAGGTGAGCAAAATAAGATTGTGCCTACTGTCATTTGCTGATGTTAGCTTTCTTGGAAAATTGGTGTTGTGTATAGTTACATGCCTTCTAGTCATGTAAGATATTGTCAGCCCAACTCTCCAACCCTGGCTTTTAGTTCCTCTGCCCACATTCATGGTCCTGTACTTGGCCCCTGTACAATCTGAACAGGATTCCACCTTCCTGCAGGCCAGGACTTTGAGTGTGTTGCTTCCTTCCTTCCAGATTGGTATCCAGAACTACTCGACCACCACAAGCTGCCAGTCGCACCCCAACCAGACACGCAGTGATTATGGGAAGCTCTTTGTGGTGTTGGTGATCATCGGCTCCATCTGCGCCATCATCATCGTGTTGGGGCTCATCTACAACTGCTGGCAGAGACGCCTGCCCAAGATGAAGAACATGGTGAGCACTGCATGGGTGGAGTAGGTGGCCAGACTCTTTGATGGAGGGGATTGGGAAGTTAAGAGGGAGCTTGTTTTTGCCCTGTCCACTTATGGGACATAGCTGGGTACACTTCTGGAGCAGCAGTGGAGTCCATTTAGGTGTAAGAGAGGTGCAAATGTGATTAGGACAGCTCGTTTCCATTCCGAGGGTTGGGCTAGGAGTAGATTTACCTTTTCCCACTGACCCCACAAAGTTCTCGGTGACCCTCATAGCCTGATTGTGCTTCTCAGCAGCATTAAGACCTGTACCCCTTTGTCTCCATTTGTGTCCTCTCGTCCCTGGCAGTCGCACGGTGAGGAGCTGCGCTTTGTTGAGAACGGCTGCCATGACAACCCCACCCTGGACGTGGCCAGTGACAGCCAGTCGGAAATGCAGGAGAAGAAGCCGAGCGTGAACGGTGGAAACACCATCAATGGCCCCGACAGCTGGGATGTCCTGATCAATAAGCAGGCGAGCGAGGATGTGGATGTGTTTGAGGAAGACACGCATCTTTAGAAAAAGAAGGGAGGGAAGCACCCTCTTAAACACACTTGTTTCTCTCCTATCTTGACTGGTGGACCATGGGATCAGGTGGCTTCTCAGGAACTTCTTAAAACCTTTGAACAGGTCTTTGGGCAAGTTTTCCCTATGGAAGTCCTGAGCCTGCATCTGAGGCTTGGAGCCAGGAGGATCACTGAACAGAGGGAAGCGGGAGGGGTGGGTTTATAGATCTCTGTGTGTGTGTTCCTATCAGTAGCACCGATGCTTTCATCACCTTTAAATGCACTTACTGTAGCTCTGGTAGTGGCTGAGAGTGGCTGGACTGGAGAAAGTGGATGATGGGGCTGTCTGCCCCTGAGAGTCCAGATTTGGGGAGTAAATTCACTTTCCAGATCCTGACCTTGAGATCACATTCAGTCTGTGCAGGTGCAGTAAAACCTGTGCATTCTGGATGGAGGGGAGCCAAGGTTCCATCAATGTCCTGGGCAGAGTTTGCGTTCTCTGTGTGAAAACAGGTTTTCTAGTGCTCTAGCATTCAGCTACTAATTGTATGAGAGCTGATGTTTACATTTGGGGAAAACACCCCTGCCACCCTCTCCCTGCTATCATCTCCTTTCACCCCTGGTACCACAAACAGCCCCACTCCTTTTTTCAGCTCCACAACTCCAAGCTGAGCTTGCAAAGTTTGAGCACTTTACCCTTGCTTGACTGATTGCAGAGAATTCGGTGCCATGGTGCAGCATTTTAGATGGAAATGTGCTTTAGGTCGGAGAGTTGCTCAAAAATGACGTTTACATGCCTCTTTCACAACAGCCTGGGAAATCAGCAGGAAAATATCCCTTGTCTAAGTGTAAGTTTTAGACTGGCCAGCCTTCTCCACTCCGGTGCTATTTTTCAGGGTAGTTTGGTTTCAGTTGGTAATTTTGTGGTAAATATAAAGACTATGTGAAACTTTTTAAACAGGGAAACAAGTAATTTTCTCATCCTTTTGTTTCAATTTCAGCATCCTGCCCTGAGGGAAGGGTGGAAAGTTTAATATCCCACAGGTATAAATTGGGGTAACATCTTTAAAATCACTGCATTTAAACAATGTAAGAGCCAGTTCTGATGAGATGAGAATCGGATGTAAGAGCTCCCCAATGAATGTTTCTCAGGCATGCCTCAGGCAACTTTGAGGCTCCAGCTCCCTGAAGATGTGTGCTAAAGGCACGTGAATATGCGTAATTGTTCTCTGAGCCCTGCCTAAACTACTGTCAAGCCTGAAATCCCAGAACATTTGTTTCTTCTGTCATTGAGGGATTGAGGGACTCGCTTCGGTCAGAGGCTCCAGTACTTCTCTCCCTTGTGGTGATCTGCATGCTTGCTTGCTGCGAGGTGCAGCTCCACACTTGGTCTTCAAGGGAACCTTTGTACAGCAAGGCCCCAGTTGTGCAGCCTGATGCTGAGCCTGTAAATCTATCACTGTATGTATAGAAACTTTTAGCATGTTCCTCCCTGGTGTGTGTGCCTAAAGTCAAGGTAAAAGAGTCTGTTGTTGCAGTTTGTGTAGCGCTTTGCATACAAACTGAATCACAGATCACCTCGATGTAGGACCACTCTGGTACCAGTTTATTAGGGATTGAAGAAAGGTGATAACCTTTGGTTTCCTATCCAGTTTTCAATTTTCAGTGGTTTTAGCCTGCCTCCATATCTTTCCTGGTGTTCTGGTGTTATGTAGGAGACAGTGATCATCAGCTCCTTTTGTAACTTGGTAGAGTTGCAGAGATGCTCAGAGTTCCTTCTCCTGCCCCAGCAGCTGATAGTGGGGGGCAGTCCATGTGCATGGACAGCCACACATGGCCCTCTCTGACCATCTCTCACTGATGGCTGCTGCTGAGTGTGATAGGTCTGTGCAGTGAAACTGCACAAGTCCACTGGCTGTGTTGAAGGCACTTTGGGGCTCACAGGATTAAATGCAAATTGTTGTTATGGTCAGTAAATTAAAGCATGGAGTTAAAATTTGAGTTTGTATAGCACTTAGCATAACGGGGCCTGGCATGCCCATGGCCTTTAGGCAGCTGCACTGTGTAAATGTTTCCAAGTCCAATAATCCTCATCAAATATGTTTTTAATGCCCAGTGGCTGTTAAAAAGATAATGCCACCAATCAGATGTGAATAATTTCACCCACAAATTGCTTCCTTGGTGCATGTCCCTGCTAAGAGCTGCTTTGCTGCCCTGTTTTCTCTCCACTATCCTAATTCAGAGAACAAGGCACTGATAAAGCAATGCTTCTGGCTGGGCTCAGCACTTCCCAATCTCATGTAAAGTCTTCAAACTTTAAAGAAACCGAGGGGGCTGTGTGGGCTCTATAATGAGCTAGCAAGTTCTCTTGATTTGCTCTTCTGGCCTGGAGGATTTCCAGAGATTCTCTTCTCCGTCTGGAGCATCCAGGTGATCTGAGAGACTCTTTAATGGTGGCTGTCATGAGGCTGAGGACGCTTTTCTGCTGTCTCTGACAGGGTGCACCTGGCTGTATGATCCCAGTTTAGCTTCAGAAATCTACTGGTTGATAGAATTTCACTTTAGTCTGGTGATACCTTTTATCCCTTTACAGTTTGTTTTTTCTCTGTATCATTTTTTTGCACTAGGCTGATCTTGTCAAGTCGATTGCACTGTTGTCCCTCTCCTGCAAGCCCTGCAGAGACGGGTCATCTCCGGGCACCTGCGGGCTGGGAAGCACTGTAGAGAGGCTGTTGGTAGCCCACTTACTCTGTTCAGTGCTTGCGTTTCCAGCTCTGTACAGGGAGGATGTAAAGAGGAAGAAAACCTTTGTCTTAGCATTTGTAACAGGAAGCTTTTCTATCACCCTAATGTAGTTAAACTTCTTTTTAATAAAAACTGTCAAAGCTGGACTTCTCGGAGCAGTGTGCCAGGCGGCAGAGCAGATGCAGGAGACAAAGCAATTCCTGGAAAACTCTTTGCCACCTACTCGGACTTCACCGTAGTTCCGTCTGCCAAATGTTTGGTCGCACTGACACCTGGTGGTGGTTGGGAGTTGGAAACGAAAAGTTAAAAAAACGAAGAAAACCCCGAGAACTTTTCCCCTCTCTTAGCTTTGGATATTTGTTTCCTGTGACTTGCCTAGGATAACCTCCTTTATTGACGAGGGGCTGCAGGACTCGACTGTGAGCAGAGGGGCTCGCACCAGGAATGTCAAGGATGGTTTGTGTGAGGAGGGTCTTGTCTGCAAGGTGGTGAGATGGGACATTCTCTGGAGTCACCAGTACAGAGGCCCTGGATAGCAACACAGGGTCTTAGCTCCATCTTCCTGCTTTGTCTGCTGCTTGCTCCCTCTGCGCCTTGGGACCACAGCTAGAATGCAGAGACTCTGCCTTGGAATGGAGGTGGTTCTTCAGAGAGAGCGTCGGGTGCTGTTGTGAGGAGTGCAGTGCCTCAGGGAACACCAGCGATGGCATCGTCTGGATGCACGGCCAGGATCAGAGTGGCTCTCCATCTCTGTGGGATGGTGGCCGCATGTGGTCTGGGATGGCCAAGCTGCAGATTACTCCGAGGTGTCGCCCAGATATCTGGAACTGTGCCTGTAACATGGAGTCTAACATATCCCAGGGCTCTGCATCCTGCACGCTGCCTCGGGGTGTGAAGGGTGGAAAGAAGTAATGAGGAGTGACCTGGTGTAACTGTGCTGTGAAGGATGCAATGCAGCTTGAGAATACGGTTCAAGATACACTTTGAGGATCCCTCTGGCAGAGGATACAGTGTGAAATGAAGGTCCATTATCCTAAGGACTATTGCAGCATGACCTCAGAGCATTGCAGCAGGGTCCCACTGCAGCCATTGCCGTCAGCAACTCGTCTGTTCCCGTGCTCCCTTGCAGCCATGCAGGAGCAGATCTCTCCTTCACAGAGGGCTTGGGACAGCTCGAACAGTCAGACACAACAAGCACCTTCATCTGTGCTGGCTCATGAGAGCCTCATGTGCTCATCTCAGCTGACAGCCAGGCTTCGAGCCGTTCTTCTCAACACCTTCATTCCTGCTGGACACAAACTGTCTGCAAGCCCTGGCCACTGCTCGGGATTGCTGCCGGAGAACACTTAGAAACACTTGTGTCTGGCCCTGGAAATAACAGGGTTGTGGTTTTGTTTTCTTTGCAATAAAACGCACCTCCTGGGTGTCTGAACACTGACCTGAGCACAGTGCTTTGCTTGATTAGGTCTGCCTGAATTAATGTCTGCTGCATCTAGTAATGCAGTTTTGGCTAGGGTCCCTCTGCCGAGAAGGGGGCCATCACCCTGGCCCCCCTTCCCCACAGCACACTACTTAATTCTTCCATCACAGATTTCTGTGGAAGCCCTGAGCCATGCCAGCTGCCCAGGCTGTGGAAACGAGCTTCCTCCATGGGGTCCTCTACCCCTCCAGTACCCACAGGACCAGTCCAGGACACCTTTCTTGCTAGAGTGGCTTAGCACAAGCCTCTGTTCCACAGCAGAGTCCCTGCTTGTGTGCCCAGCCCTGTGCCATGTGTGTCCCACACAGCTCTCCACCCTCTCCCACACCTGCTCCAGACCTGTATCCCATACAGAATCACAGAATTACTAGGGTTGGAAGGGACCTTGGAGATCATCCGGCCCAGCCCTCCTGCCAAGGCAGGGTCACCCAGAGTAGATCTCATCACAATTGCACATAGTCCAGAAAGAGCCCTGCTGTGTGTTCCAAAGCCCCTCCCACCCATGGTCTGAGCCAGGTCTCCATCTCAGGTGTGTTCCAGACCAGGTTCCTGTCTCAGGTGTGTTCTGGATCAGGTCCCCATTGCAGGTGTGTTCCAGATCAGGTCCCCATCTCAGGTGTGTTCCAGAGCAGTCCCCCAGGTGTG
Source organism: Acanthiza pusilla (assembly GCA_036630365.1). Taxonomy (NCBI): domain Eukaryota; kingdom Metazoa; phylum Chordata; class Aves; order Passeriformes; family Acanthizidae; genus Acanthiza; species Acanthiza pusilla. Next base: position 11,270,083 of record JAXCHO010000001.1, read on the forward strand.
TTTCAGAGCAGGTCCCCATCTCAGGTGTGTTCCGGATCAGGTCCCCATCTCAGGTGTGTTCCAGACCGGGTCTGCATCTCAGTTGTGTTCCAGACCAGGTCCCCATCGCAGGTGTGTTCCAGACCAGGTTCCCATCTCGGGTGTGTCCCAGACCAGGTCCCCATCTCAGGTGTGTCCCCGATCGGGTCCCCATCTCAGGTGTGTCCCCGATCGGGTCCCCATCTCAGCTGTGTCCCCGGTCGGGTCCCCATCTCAGGTGTGTCCCCGGTCGGGTCCCCATCTCAGGTGTGTCCCCGATCAGGTCCCCATCTCAGCTGTGTCCCCGGTCGGGTCCCCATCTCAGGTGTGTCCCCGGTCGGGTCCCCTTTCCTCAGCCGCTGTTCCTCGGCTCCCCGGGCAGCGTGGCCTGCAGTTGCTCCTCCGGGCCGCAGGGGGCGCTGCGGGGGCGGCGCGGTCCCGGTGGGCGGTGCCGCCGCCGTGTTTACAGCGCCCGCTGCTCCCGCCCCGCCGCCGCTGCCCCTCGGCCCGGCCCGGTCCCGCGGCCGCTCCTCCGCTCTCCGCGTCAATGCGGCGCCGCCGCCCCGCGGCCTGGCCCGGCCATGGACACCAGCGACCTGTTCACAAGCTGCAAGAAGGGCGACGTGAGCCGTGTGCGGTGAGCGGGGCCGGGGAGCGGGTCCCTCGCACCCGCCGCTGCCTTTAACCGCCCTGCTCACCGGGGCAGGCGGGGCCGGGCTTGCCGGGGCGGCCTGGCCTCGCCGGGACGTGTTTTCGCTCGCCCCGGCCTTCCCTGGGTGGCTGTCTCAGCCTTGGGGCTCCCCGGGGCGGTCGCGGTGCGGAAAGGGCAGTTTGTTTCTTGTACATAAATGCAGTTTGTTTGCACCCCGAGGAGCTGGGCGTGCCCCGGGGCTTTGCCGGGCTGCTTCGGTTCGGGCGAGGTGTGGCCGGTTCCGGCAGGTGTCGGAGTGTCGGACGGCACTGCGTAGTTGTGCGTGTGGGTGCTGCCTGTGGCAGATGTCCTTGCACAAGGCACCTCTCTTCAGCTGCTCTTCCTTTACCGTTGGAAATGGTATTTGGGCTCGTAGGAAGCAAGCGTCATGGAAATGTTTACACACCTTGTGCTGTAGACTGTGGGAGTATCTCTGAGAAATACGGGGATACTAAATTTCAGGTCAAGTCTCCTTGCTCATAACAAAGCAGCACAGCTTAACTGCAGTGATTTCAGATCAGGAGGCAGACGGGTTTGTTGTCTGCAGGGTGGAGGGATGTGGTGATGCAAAGGTCCAGGGTTTACAAATGACTCTTTCCCTGCATCTCATGGTTTGAATCTAAGACTGTTCTTCACCTTTTTATGCTACTTGATTCTTCCATCTCTCAAGGTGTGAAATGCCAGATAATCAGAAGTAGCCTCTGTTTCAAGGTGCTTGCTAAGGGAGGGTAAGAGTGCAGATAGATGAGGTCTGGAGAACATTGTTATCCATAGTGAACATGTTAGATTAAATCATTCAAGCAGTAAATTGCAGCTTTACTGTAGGAGAGGTTTGGGGGATGGCCTTGCAGGGGTTTAAGATGATAAGTATAGGAGCAATGCTGGAGAAATGAGAGTCTGAGGGTGCTGTCAGAGCAGGGGGAACAAATTGACCAAATGGGACTTAGTGGAAAGGAGCTGAGTTGCTTGGCATGTTGAATATAGCTAGGGAAACCTGAAGTTTGAGACAACAAAAGGAGTGAAAGGGAGGGCTCATCTGGTGGGTGATAAAAACCCAAAATTTGAGAGCCTTTATGAAGGATGAGAGGAACTTTTACACGTGGTTGTTGCAGTACAGGCTATAACAAGAGCCAGGCTGTGCAGGAGATTTTTCTGCAAGGCAAAGCTCAGCTTCTGAAGGTGCCAAAGAGGGAATGCTGGCAGCATTTGATCAATCTTAAATGTGCAGGACAAGGAAGTGGCAGGATTTAAGAGCACTCTGGAGTGCCACTGATGTTTTTGCCTTTGTCAGGAAAAGCCATAAGCAGGATGGGAGTCCAGCCTTGGCCTTGTAAAACTGGCCACTTATTTGTAAGCATGCAGGCTGGGAGCATTGTTGGGTAATGTGAAGGTGGTGCAGAAGTAGTCAAGCTTCTTTTGAGATTGCTGCCCTGTTAGAGATGGATTTGATTCTCCTCTTTCCTCATGTGCACCATTTAAGATTGAAGGGAGCAGCCAGGCCATGCTGTAGAACACCATTCTTTGGGTTGAAGATTTGGCTGATGCGCCTTCAGCCATGGCTAACAGCTCTCCAAATCCAGTGCAAGATTCTGTCATACCTTTGGAAGTTACTCTGTGAACTCAAAGCTCCTCTGAAAGAGGAGAAGGTAACTGAGTGAATAGCTGCATGAAGTTGTAACTTTGCTCTCTCCCTTTTCTTCCAGATACCTTCTTGAACAACGAGATGTGGAAATTAATGTCCGTGATAAATGGGACAGTACACCCCTGTGAGTGCTGCAGCCTGGAGCACTGGCTGGGCGGGGGGTAGGGCCTCAGAGCTCCTTTACTCTCTCTGCATCAACAGCTGCCAGCACTGTTACAAAATCTCTCAGGTTCTGCCTTTTTGGAGCTTTGGCTACAAAGTTCTGCATCTCTTTCCTGTGGGTGCTGTGCTAAATGTATCTTTGTCTCTCTGTTTGGCTGGGGCTTGTTGTAGTGATGCTCAGAAGCAGGGGTTTGTGACCAAATTACCTGGATTAAGCATTCTGCTCTTGGCTAGATTAGGCTTTTTCCCCACCAAAGTCTATGAAATTCTAGCAATGTCTTTTCAGGTGAAAGCTTGGCCTGGTAAAATGCCAAGTGTCTGTGGGATCACAGTCTGTCTGGCAGGGCTGTGAACATGCAGAAGGTAGTGAGGAATCCCCATGGAGGGGCTGAGGAATGTGCTGCGAGCTTTTCACCTCCCCACAATTCCAAAGTACATTTAGACATCTGCAATATATTTAGAGTACAGAATAACTTCCCAAAGTAAAGGCAGGCTAACATTTGGCTGCTGCAATGCACGTTACAGGATTCTCCCCCAAATTCTAGGACAATTTGAGGTCCTTCTGAAAGAGAATCATGAAAGGCTTAGACTGTGAAAGAGAAAACAAAACTCATTGTAAGTAAAACTTAGGGGGGTGGATTTGCTGCGCATCCAGTGTGGGTGCTATTCCCTCCTTGGCATAGTGTGCAGCAGCCAGACTAACAGCAGAGGGAGGAAGGAGTGTTTTTGAGAATTCAGTGGATTGCTGAGTGCCCATGAAATGATCTCCGTTAAAATAAGGATGGATTTGGCAGGTGGTGGTGCAACACAAGATGCTGAGCCCAGACTGGGACCTTGAGATCTCCTTGCACTGCCTAGGACTGCTGGGAGCAGATCCTGCCCTTAGTCTGTTGCTGGGATCAGGCTTCTATGCTGTTTGGTAGCGATTCCTCACCCCATGAGTTGTCTCCTAAGCTTCTCAGGGATGCTCAGTGCTGTGGTCTGTGTGTGGTGATGTGCCAAAACACTGAATTTTGCATCCTACTGCATCTCTAATTTTCTTTCTCTTGTTATTGTCAGGTATTATGCCTGCCTGTGCGGACATGAGGAGCTTGTACGTTATCTTCTAGCCAATGGTGAGCAAAAGTGTCCTGATATGGGTGCAGTATCTTTCTCTGGTCTGTTGGGATTGTATATCCTTCTAGGTGTCCCTTGTGGAAACTTCTTGTGTTACAACCAACCATCTGATCAGTGATCTCAGGCTACAGAGGGAGCCCTGCACACACCTTCATGGTTCCTTTTGCAGGCCACTTGCTGCTTGAATTTGCTTCTTGAAATTTCTTGATTTGCTTGAAGTGTTGAAAATGCACAGAAAGGGAAGCTGTCTGTGATGGCTCAAGGCAGCATGACTTTCTGGAATCACAACTGATGTTTTGTGAGGATTCAATGGTGTTGGGAATATGCTGATCTGAAACTTGAACTTCATACGAAGATTTGTCTGTGCACAACTTTCTCACACTCTTCTGAGAGCCTGGCTTTGTAAGCAGGACTTAAAGGTGAAATGCAGGGGATTTTGCTAATGTCAAACAAAGCAAGACAAATTCTACAGGCCAAATTCTACTGCCCATTTGGTTCTCAGCACCCAAATTCCTGTAGGTACTGGTGGTGTTCTGCCGGAGGAACCAGAATGCAGAGTCTGATCTCAAAAGATTTGATTTTTTTCTTGCATTCCCAGCATCTTAATCAACCATTTGTGTAATTCTAAATAGGAAAATGCAAATGCTCTCCATATTTCTAGCAGCTTCTAACTTAAAGAGGCATCTCCGGTCTTACACAAAGCAGAACTACTTTTTAGGAGGAGCTCTTAACAGTCCAGTAAGTGATTGCACTCTTTGTGCAGTGAGATTTGTCTTTGCAGAACACTGCTGGAGCCATGCTGAGAGACTTTATGCATGGGTCAGTTTAAACAAGTCATGACTTCTTCAGAAAGGGATTCAGCTGTGGGTGAGCAGCTTTAGGTTGTACACATATAATGGAAGCTCAGTTTTTGTAAATACGCTCGTCAGCAGAGGGGACCACAGTGAAACATGTCAGCAGCCAGAAGTCATACTTGTTTAGTGACCATGTGGGGACACTGGAGAAGGATCTAACTCTGCCTGCTGGCCTGTGCCTGTGGTTGTTTTGCAGGAGCGAAGTGTGAGGCAAACACTTTTGATGGGGAACGTTGTTTGTATGGAGCTCTGAGTGACGCCATCCGCCGGCTGCTGAAGGAGTACAAACAGATCACAGCCAAGTGCATGAAGAGGGACTACTACGATGTCTTCCTGCAGCGGTAAGGACATGAGGCATGTGCAGAGCATCCCTTCATCCTTCCTGAGCTCTTCACCTGCACATTGAAGCTCTCTGTTCTGGGCAGCTTTGAAAGGCAGCTTGGGGCAAGACACTTGAAGGAAGGAAGGAGACTAGTGTCCGGAGACTGAGATCAGCATTCAAGACTCTGACATCATCTTTGTGTGTGACCCCACACCTTTCTGTGCACCAGTCTAGCTCTCTAGAAAGGAGTATGATGCCTGATGTCCACCTGATTTGAGCTCTTGGGGATGTTTATGCAGATACATATGCAAGGAGTGATGGGCATTAGGAAACACTGCTGATGGTTGCTCTGAACTCTAGAAGTAGCAGTTTTGGTTTCTTCCTTTTAAAGAATGAGGGTATAGGCATGCAGGCATAAACAAGGCTTCACCTCTGATGTGGTAATTGCCTGCATTTCATGCCTGTCACATCCTTCCTTCTTCTGACAGGGGTGACACGAAGTCCTCTCCTATTTGTTACATGGTTAAGGCATGCACCCTGACAGTGCCCAGAGAGCAGGGAAGTTGCACCTGACTTTGTGGTGGGGTAGTTCTTTTTGAAAGTGTGTCCTTCTGCTGGGCTTTTTTTGATATCTGACAAATTAAAAACAGTATTAACTTTAGAGATGTGCTTGGGGGCAACTAGTTCCACTTTAAAATCTGTTCCCTGCGTTCAGATGTTCACCTAAGGCAAGAAGGTTTCATTCTCCAGCCTCCCTGTTGCACTAACAGAACTTCTTTGAGTTATGGAAGTGAGACATCCCAGTCCAGTGTGTGGAGTACCAGCCCCTGTGCTGACCTTCCCCTCTGGGCAGGGAGAGACTGCAATGCCCAGGGGTATTTGTTCATTTAGACCTAATTGTACCCTGTTCCCCACTAACTTAGCTCCATTCTCTCCCTTTTTGTCCTGCAATGAATTTCCCTTCTCTCTGTTCCTCACAGGTTGCTGGAGCAGGGTTACCAGAGTGACATTGTTTTCATTGTTCATGGCAAATCCTTCTGTGCCCACCGCTGCATCCTCAGTGCTCGCAGCGCTTACTTTGCAGAGATGTTTGAGACCAAATGGAAGGGAAAAAATGTGATAGTGTTGAAGCACCCACTGGTGAGCAAGGCTGTGCATCCTTTCTTTTACTGTTTCAACTGGGTGAAGCAAGGGAGTAGGAAGGACAGTTTGAGGGTTAACTTCCTCAGTGAATAGCTCCTGGGGCTCAGAACGACCCTAGTCGAGGAGAAGGGCCTGTGGAGGCACTTTATGCAGTAAAATAGCATCTTACTGAGATAACAAAAGGCTGCAGACTGCATACCTCCCCTTTGTTCCCTCTGTCATGGGCTCAAACATATCTTAATTAATTGCAGTAGCAGGTAGCTGTTACCATCTGCCAGCTGCGTCACGACCCCTCTGTGGGATGAGTTGAGTCTGTCTAATTCCTGGTGGACAGGTGGTCTGTGGTGAAGACATTGCCTCCATAATTGGCACTAATTGAGTCCCTTTTGTTGCCTTTACAGCAAGAACTAAATAGGCCATAAGTGCATTCCATCCATTAACCACCAATACTCCAGCACATGTTTCTGTAACTTGACTCTGGCAGTGCAAATCCTCTTGTGACAAACATAATTCCAGTTTCTTAGAGCACTGCTCTCCTCTCTCTTTGTACAAGAACATTTCTTTCCTCTGGAATTAGGAAGAGGTTGAAATGTTTACGATCAGTAAACCCTGGATTTTACAGAGCCTATATTACAACCATGTGTGTGGAGTTCCTCCATTAGTCAGGTCCTGTTCCCTGAGGTACCTGAGGGATTAGTATCAGTTGAGACAGTAAGGAGCTGTGTAAGCCAGGTGGAGTGGCAGCATTAGTTATATGAGGAGCAAGGAAATCAGGTGCAGTGTGTGAGTTCTTATTTAAGTGGGGTTTTTTCACTTGTTCAGGATTTTGCTTCAAGTTTGTTGGTAAATTCCTGCTGATTCCAAATGTAACTTTCTCTTGTTTTATTTCAGATTAACCCAGCAGCCTTTGGTGCTCTTCTGCAGTATCTATACACAGGTAAATGACCTTACCTTCTTGTGTGTGTACACATGGCTGGTGGGCAGCTGTCTATGCCTCTGCACTGGGTGGCACAGCTTGCACTCAGCAGGGTTTGGGTGCTTGAGTAGCCAGAAAATCCTCTCTGCTGGCAGAAAGGGAGAATGTGAGCAATCACCAGCTCTTCCAAGTTGTTTGTACCTTTTGCCAGTTGTTGTCCTGCCAGTAACTATACAGTCAATTAAAACCAAAATCAGCTTAGGTTGATTGGTTGGATGGATTTGGAGACTGTATTTTTAACTTAAGGAACGAAAATCTGTCATCTGGTATAACAGTCTCCTAAGGTGGTGAAAAAGCAGTTTCCCATGTAGGACATTTTCAGTTTGGCAGACCTCAGCAGTGTGTGCTGAATGTTTTGACTACTTTCTAGTATTTTTTCTGAACAGAATTTGATCTATGAAAATGCCCAATTGTAGTATTGTAGGCATGCTAAATGCTAAACTATCTCAGGCCAGGAGGTGGTGCCAGAAAATAACGTTGTCTTCAGGGCTCTTTCACAGTGCAATGTGTTCAGAAAAGTCCCTTGCCACATTTTCAATGATAAAGATCCTGCGATGAAAACCTGTGAAACTGAATTCTTTTCTTACCCAAAACCAGGTAGCCAGCGGTGGCATCCTGCTGCTGCTGTGCTACTATTTTTTTATTTTCTGAGGGAATTAGACACATTTTGTATAGCCTGTTTGGTCTTTGGACTCTTGAATGAAGATATTAGGGTAGACCCTGGAAAGTGGAAATGTGAATGAAATGCCAAACTGTTACTGATTTAAGTGGTGGGTGGTGGTGGGGTACCAAGTCTTAACTTCTGTGACTGAGTTGTAAGTGGATGCTGAAAATTGAGGCAGTATATCTAATTACTGAATTGCTGTGCCATCAAGTCTTCAGACCTTCTTTTTTGCCATTTTTGGACCTAAATCCTGTGGATTAAGAGAGCTGACTGCATTTCTTCTTGACAGGTCGTCTTGATATTGATGTAGAATATGTCAGTGATTGCAAGAGGTTGGCCAAGCAGTGTCGGCTGCAGGACCTCATTGATGATTTGGAGACCAAATGTAAAAAAGTCTATGAATTTGGTAAGCATTTGACTTGTTGTTGTCTCTGCTGTGCCTGTGTGCCCTTCCAGGGAGAAATAGGAAAGTGTGATGGTGGATGTTTCATGGTGTACTTGGGGCTTCCAGAAAATTATTCTGTTGTGGAATTTCCATGTTCGCATGCTAGTTTTTAGTCATGATCTTTCTGTAGGCCAGCTGTAGTGGTTTCTGACACATATATGTTTTTCATTTATATTGAATGCTTTCTTTATGGTAGAGCAGCCATGGCAGCACTTTGCCAGACATTCAGTTGAGCATGGTGGACTATATATTGGGAAGTGCCTTCCAGCAGAGAGCTTGTTTAAATCCCTGGGAAGATAAAATATATACAATTACAAGTAATTTTCTGCATTTATCTGACCCCTAACCAAAGTAAAATGCTTGATAATTGGCCCAAAATGGGTGCAGAGGGAGATGTAATACTTTTTCTAAAAGCAGAGAAATATTTCTGAAGGCATGTGCATAGTAATAACACATGGATGTGCCAAACCTTAAATGAAACAATACTCTATTTAAGGACTTTTTGTTATCCAAAAAGCTTGTGATTTAATCATGACATAAGCTTATTGCATGAAAACCAACAGTTGGAGTTTATCATTCATTGCCTTAGCTCAAGCTAAGGGACACGTGAAGAAGAATCAAAACAGCACAAGTGGTGTTAGTCATGAAGCAGAAAAAATTATCGGGTAACAAAACCTTCAGGCTGAAAGCTTCTGATTCCAATTCCTTGCTCTGAGTTAACTCCTTTAGTCAAGTTAATTTTGATTTGAGAAGAGACTCCAGTCTGTACCTTTAAAGTCAATAGCATCTTCCCTGATCTAAGAAGCAAAGGTGTAGCTGTTCCACCTTTTCATTTTGAATATGAGTTGTGATTATTCAGCCTCCTGAAGTTGCAGGGCTTAACTGATAGAGAGAATACTTCTGGCTCAAGAAATTCCTCCTCTGCAAATCACATGGAAGATATTACCATGTGCTTGTCTCCTTTTAGGCGTGTGCAGTTGTTTGTTGGTGGTAGGGTACAAGAACACCATGGTACAGCTGTTCTCATGTAGACCAGGGTGCAAGTCCTTATGGAAGCTGTATCATAGGTCTTCAGCCATGTAAACACAAATGTAAACATGGATCTGAAGAGATTAAAAATGCATTTCTTGGTATCTACGAAAACTGTAAGATATCAATTTGTATTAAATAAGTGGTGGAAAAGGGGAGTGGTGAATGAACATAAAATAAAAACTACTGAGTAGTCAGGTAACAAAATGATCTTTTGATATCAGACTAATTCAGTGAGATGCTGTAGATCCATTTTTCCTTTTTATCTTTTTCTCCCAGGATCTAGCTGAGACATTCCACCTTAATTAATTTAGTTAAAATCTCATATTACATTGTGGAAGAAAAAGAAGGTACTTAAATTTATGAACTTCAAAAGAGCTGGCTTCTTGGTGGGTTTTCAAATGGAAAATAATGGACTAAAGTTTCAGGTTAGTTGGAAGTTTCAGATAAAAGCACCACTTGGAAATATAATGGCACTGGACAAATAATTTACTTTCTGTGTTCTTTGGGGAGGTAACAATTCTTCAGTTTCTTCAGTTTTGACAGAAGACAATCAATGGGTGGTTTAAAGCACTGATGGAAGTACTAGATTTGATTTTTATTTATCACAGGCTGGATTCAAACAAATAAGACAACTGTTAAAAGTTTGTTTCTTAAATCTCATGTGGAAGCCAGGAAAACTTGTTTCTGCAAAAGGTATATATGTAAGCGGTATAGAAGTTAAAAAATTGGGAAGACGTTAGATCACGTAATGTCTGGCACTTGACAAAGCATGACTGTTCCTTTGAGTGTGTTTCGAACCTCTGCTTGTTCCAAGTGCTTGCTGTGGCATACACAACTAATTCAGGTCTGCAGAGCAGGGTCATGTCTTGCATTGGTATTATGAAGTTGAAACAAGAAAACAACATGAACTCGAGCCTCTGTAGCTCCACTGGATAATTGCAGTGTCTGCAATCTCATTATCTAGAATTAATCAGTATTTCAAAAGCACTTACTATCTTGGCATGCACAGCCAGTAGTTTAGGAAGAGGATGACCTAGTGCCTTCTGTTGCACATGAGATATACTTGTGTGTGAAGACTTGCCTGTTTTCCCCTGTGTGTATATTGTGGCTATATCAAGAAAAAGCTATTGCAATGTTTGGAAGAGCTCAAACAATTTGTCCAAATTAAGGCATAATCCTTCCTTTGGAAGTGCATGCGTTATAAATGTTCTACAGTTACTTTTGCAAGTTTTAGGGCAAAAAGGGTGAGAGCAGGGTTTGTGATGCTTACCTTTGTAGCAAAGACACTGGATGTGCAGAATCTGTGGTTATAGCTGATTGTGCCATTGGGAGGAAGATATATCTGAGTGTGGCATAATTTTGAGGGGTTTGGGAGTTTAGTGTGGTTTTTTGTGTCTCTTATGTTTTGTGGTACGTTGGTTAAATTTAACCGGAAGACTACAAAGAAGCATTGAGCAGGAAAATCAAGGCAGCTGATGCATTGGTAGGTGATGTTCAGTGCTATACCTCTGTGCTAGACTGGGAAGAAACCCAGTCTCAACCTCAGTTGCAGTTTGGTTGTTCACTCCAGCTCCTTGCATTGTTTATGTTGCTTTTTTCAGAAACCCCTTCATTCCTCTTTCTTGCATTCCTCTTTCATGGTCCCTGCTACTTGCTGGCAGCCAGCAGCTTATTCCTATTTCACAACTTTGATTTTTGTCGTCTCTGTTAGGAATGATTTTCATGTGGTATCAATTGCTGTGCCCTTGGATTTGAGAGATGCAGGGTCTGAATAGATTTGTTTCTCAGAAAAATCACTGTTCTTTTGTGTCCCTGGGGAAGTGCACAGATACTCTGTGGCTCCCAAGAGAATAACTCTTTGCCTTGACTGCTACTTAAAACTTGCTGGGTCCATTAGCACTAACAACACTAACTAGCCTGACCTGGTGACTGTTACAATAAGTACTACAGAATTAAAAATGTGGCTCTCTGCCATAAAGAATTTCTAATTGCAAAGTAAGAAATTTCCTTCTCTCATGCTGATGTGCAAGTGGCGAGGACTCTTTCAGAAAATGCACTCAGTGTGGTTTGTGTTGGTGCCAGGCCTCCTCTTGGGTTATTCACCCTGGAAATCATCTGAGGGCAGCGTTTTGTACTAATAGGGCAGCCTGTCTCCTTGCTGGTGAGCTTTGTGTGTAGCAATCATGGTACCTGACTATTTTGTACTGGTAGATTAGCCTTCTCTTTCCAGAAATGTTTCTGGATGTGCAGCCTATGGAGAGGTACAGTGGTTGCATAGTTGAAGGGTGCAGCAGTGATGTGGAGGAGGGGGTGGAGATCTTGTTTTGTGGTCTTGTTTCGCCCACAACCCAGTGGAGTCATCTGATGGAGCTCATGTAATGCTGTGCAAAATGTCAGGAGAAATGAGGTCTCAAGGTGGCGTGATTCACCTGTGAGGGGTTTTAATGTGGTGAATCATACCTGTCAGAAATTCTTCTGAGTGCTTCAGAGTTAACTCTGTGTCTCTCTGGCTCCCAACAGTATCTTAGGGCTTTCTCACCGCAACTTTGCATTTACCAGTGGTTCTCTGTCTTTTTTCACATGCTTCCTAGTATGCCAGGGACTCTTGAATGTCTTACATGCTCCAGTTCTCCCCCCGGATCATGCTGGCCTCAGAACAAACCTGAGGTGGTGAGCTGAGGTGGTGGAGCAAGGTAACCAGAAACAGGAAAGGCAGGGCTGGCAGCAGCATTGTATCACAATGGGTCTGCTTTGGGCTGCTACTCATTTGAAGTTAGGGTTAGCTTCTATGAGCTCCCCAATAACTTTGATCATAGCAAGACCACTAAAGTATGATCTTGTATTTTGCTTTCCTTTTAATGGGCTGTTTAATTGTGTAGGCTGGTAAGACAGGAAGACACGCTGAGTCTGAAGAAGGCAAATGAAGTTGCTGCCTCTGAATGGTCTGTTTGAGCTCTTTGGTGGTAGTGGTGCTTAGTTCAGGCACACACAGGAGTCTGAGTGCTTTGGGGTCTTTGTGCTTCAGGGATCTACAGATGGAGAGCAGGGGACAGACTTGTGCCTGCTGAACTTATTGGCTAAACAAGAACAAATCCCGTTGTTCCCTGCAGTGAAATCAGGATGGTGTGGCTGAAATGGGACCAAGTGAGAGCATGTGACAGGGCAGAGGGGCATGGAAGCAGAATAATTTTAAAAACTCCCTAGCATGGGCTTTACCTTAGATGACACTGTTGGCTGTAGGGGTGGTTGACTGGGGAAGGCAGTGTATGAGTGGCTCCTGCAGGGATCAGGGCAGCCTGATCCATAGTCCTTAACTGTAATTGATGACATGGATTCCAAAGAGCAAGTTGGGCTTGAAATATGCCTGTGACAACTTTGTTTCCCACAGTTGATATTCCAGCATAAGGAATTAAGAGGAGGTTTGAGGAGAGACAACAGTATGTGCATCCCCTTCCAGCCCTGCTCACCGGCTGTTCTAAGGGGTGCTGAAAGTGTGTGTGCATAGAATTGTGCGTGTTTTGCAGTAAAAGCTGAACAGCAATACTGGTTTTCCTGGAGTGTCTTTTATCTAAAGGGGAGAGAATATTTGTAGAGGAATTTAGGCATCTCTGCTCTTTTGTTTTTTTGCTTCTTCCAGTCTCTTCCAAGCCAGGGACCTGTGTGAAAGTGCTGACGATTGAGCCCACAGGTAACTGCCGGCTGCAGGAAGATCTGGCTCTCCTGGCAGACTGCGCCCTGCCAGCCGAACTGCGGGTAGGGAGCACTTCTACTCCTTGTGGGCTCTGTGGGGCTGGGATATCTGCTCACTGGTGTCCAGTCACATTACTGCTGTATAGACTGTAGTGCTTGCTGGTTTGCTGGTGTTCCAAATGCTGAAAGGCTTTTATTGCTCGGAAATGCTGTAAAATTGTGTAATGAGGCCGTCAGTGCTGGTCTTTCCCATTGGATATTCCCCCTTAAATAATCTTGGTAAATAAAACCCTTTCCATGTGGTTGATGGGGATTTCCCCATTGAGTACCACAGGACAAAAGTTGGCCCCCAGCTCTTCTCTTCGCCATCCTTCTCGAGAATTAGAAATGCCGTAGCAGCAGGCATAGGTACCCAAAGGGTTATATAGGTGGAAGATGGCTTACTGGGCTTGCTTGCTAGGAACTGACACACTGCAATGGAGAGATCCTTCCAAACCCTGAAAACATTTCCAGCAGAAATATGAGTCCCTCTGAAGTGAATTTAATTTGACTGGCAATAGGTCTGCTTTTCCTAATTATGTCTTGACCCTCAGAAACAGCCCCACAAGTTTGATGATTACTACGTTAAAATACCATGATGTTATTAGTTAGGATCATATAAGTATATCTCTCCCATTCGCACAACAGGATAACTGTTAGTTGTCTTCATTCTTTCTGCATCTGGTGTCTTCTGTAATATCAGCAGATTAATTCTGCTCTTATGTATGTCCTTTTTCTTCCTCTTTCTTATACCAACAACTGTATTTAATAAGGTGCACTCAGTTTAGGTGGCTGCTGTGCCCAGAGCTTGTATGACTGAGTGATGTAGCAAAGTTTTATTGCCTTTTCGCTTTCTGTCCCCTGCCAAATAGATCTGTCTGGTGCAGAGAGAGAGAGTGTGTGTGTGCATGGATAAGGTTTCTCACCTTAATAAGCCAATATGTTTTGTACTGGCTTTTTTCAGATACATTTCACTATAGAGGGAGGTTTTCTCCATCAAGTTTACAACTACCAATTCAGAAATCTTTCCCATGCAACCTGTCTCCTCGAAATAACTCTACATTTATTTGTGGCTTCCAATATGCTTTTCTGTATGTTTGCAGGCTTTAAGGGGAGGTGATACTATAAGTAAGCTTCAGATTACCTCCCCATGAACTAAAGAAAGGATTGTGGACCCCCAGACAGGGAGATTTACATATATTTTAAGTAACTTCAAAAATAAAAAGAATACTTCCTATTTGATTGCTTGTTTCCAGACCTTGATGGCATAGTCCTGTTGGGTTAAGCTGTTCTTCTAGAGAGTTAGAAACTCTTTTCTTCTTAATTCTTTCATGTAGAATAGCAGCTGGAAGGAAGAGAGGAAATTTGGGATAATGTAATCATCTGACAGTGCTATGAGTTGTGAGCTGTGGTTTTCTTGCTGTGTTCATAGGTTGGAATGAAGGCAGCATTAGATTTATTACAGCTGTACAAGTGAAGAGGGCATGGGCACCCACCTGCTCACTAGAGAATTTGTGTACCATACACAAGTGTAGGTGCTTTGTTTAAGCCTGATAAATTCTAAAGGATTCCCATTTTTCTCTCTCTATGTACTTTTTCTTTTTTAACTTATAAAGAATATATGAACAAAGCTCTCCGTCCTAATGCTATTTCTATCTCATCCTAATGTTTCTAAATTGTTAAATTCTGTGAATTGAGCATCTTTGTTCTGGGGCAGAGGCATTGCACATCCTCATTCTTTCAGGGTTTACTGCCATACAAGTCATAGTATACAAGCTATGTAACCTAAAATGTCAGGAACAACTGAATATTCACACATAGATATCCGTGTTCTCAAGAGAAACATACATTATTTTTTTCCAGCCTGTGCAGAACGAAATAGGTATTTGGCTTCTGGATAAAAGCCAGCATTTCCAGAATTTGGCAAGAAACATTTTGAGCTGCTGCATGTCATGTAGTGCCATATTATATGAAATGGGGATGTATTCAACTTTATGTTTCAATATAAGCAAATAATTTGCATGTAATATCTTTGATACTTGAATGATGCAGGAAACTTTGTGCATTCCAATTTCATACTTGGTAGTATGTTATATAAATAAAACAATAATGAACGTTTGATATCCAATTATGGTTCATTATTATTATTATTTTCTAGAGTGAGATCTATCTATTCTTTGAAATCTCAAACACATTTGTAATTCTGGTACCTTGTTTCTCTTTCCTGTTTGTGCTTGAAAGCCTTTTTTTTTTTTTAGTGTTTCCTTTTACAAGTGTGGTTGTTGTCCCTGTTTTGTTTTAAAGTAGTAATGGCCAGGATTTTTCTGTCCACAACAGCTGCTTCAGTTTGTTGCCATAAAATTTAGCAGTGACAGGTTTAAGAAAAATACCATGAAAAGCCAGGCAACTGTCAAAAACCATGTGGCTTCCCACTGTCTGCCTGGTTCTTCATTTCATGTCTGCCAGGTGACCTCTGAGTTACAGACTCCAGGGTTTCCAGTATATTACACTGTTGGCACATGGTTTCCTTGTAGCTGTTTTTCAATTACCTTTTAACTGAGATTTTATGTTCCAAACTAAGATGAAATCAGACTTAAAAGGATCAGAGTTTGCCATGAAACAAATACTGTTCTTTCCATCCACATGACATTTGGTATGGCTGCAAAAAAGTGACCATTTGCCCCTTTTGGGGTAAAACTAAATCTTGTAATTCATAGGAAGAACAGTTTGAAACAAGTAGATGGGTTCCATCTTGTCTGGCTGCACCTGTGTACTGTGATTGTCCATGGCAGTGACTCCTGTGCTTGCTTTGCCCACTTGGCAGAGGCAGATTAACTAAAATATTTACAACATGTTTCCAATTTAATTTTTTTTTTTTGTATCCAATCCACTTGCATCTGGTTGCGAGCTGCAAATCTTCTCTTGGATCACTAACCTCTGTATTTTGTGTTGTAATTTATTTACAATTTTCTTGCTGAGATAATCTGGCCAAGGTACAAATTGCTGCCGCTGATTTGTTTTGTATGTTTTTGCCTCCAGCAACATTTCTATTTAAGCTCTAACAGGAAATTTGTAGCAGCAAAGACTTGATTCTCCTCATGTGATGGTGGAGAGTGAGAGTATTGAGAGTATTTCTGTATGGTGATTGAGTTATTGTGAATGTGTTTGCACCTTGTAGGCTGGACAGTGCTGTGCTTCCTGGACAGAATACTTGAGTTTGGCAGCTGTGCTTTGCCTGGACAGAGGCCTGTGAAGGAGGTTGTATGAATAGGGGTGGTGGGAGGAATAAGCCAATTTTCTGCAGGGGGATCCTGAAAAGGAGATTAGATTCCTCAAGCATGACAAGGGAGGAGAGTAGAAGTAGTAGAGACTTGAAAGGGGAGTAAAAGGGAAAATTCTGTAAAGCCACTTCATGCTGAATGGGAGAAACAAAGACATGAACCTGCTTTTGTAATAGGAATTGGAAATGACCTTGTAAACCTGAGCAGCAGAGTGGGGACCAGGCAAGGCTAAAAGCAGGAAATTGAGCCCAGAGGAATTTATAATTCAGGAGACAAGCTCTGAGACAAATAAAACTCCCTTATCCATTCCTGA
This sequence comes from Acanthiza pusilla, assembly GCA_036630365.1. NCBI lineage: Eukaryota > Metazoa > Chordata > Aves > Passeriformes > Acanthizidae > Acanthiza > Acanthiza pusilla. The sequence continues at coordinate 11,286,471 of JAXCHO010000001.1, forward strand.
GGGATGGACGCCTTTTAGAGATTTACCTTTGGACAGTGAAAGGAGAGCAGAGAAGGGATGCATGTAGGAGATGTGTCATTTGTCTCAACTAAAATTGCTGTGCCACAGAGTGGCATCTTATCAAAGTTTGTGAGCTGGACTGCAGGAGAGAGGTGCTATGGAGTGCCAGCATTACTGCCACAGCCATGTGCATGCCTTGCATCACTGGGCTTCTCCTGTGATTAAGAATCAGAAGCTGCCAAAAGTTGTTGTGGACAGACAAAGAGTGTGGTAGATGGGTCCAGATTGCCGTGGTCAGTGGTGGTGTGAGCTTTTGCCAGCTTGGTGCCTTGCCATATCCGAGAACCTGTTTTGTGAGAAACCTCACTGCGTGTGAGCTGAGCCTGGCCCAGAGCTCCCACCAGTGTGTTCCAGGCTGTGTCTTTGCGCAGCTCGGTGGGGAGGAGTCATTGGCTCCTCAGTAGAGCTGAAAGTCAAGTTGAAGGCAGGTGGGTTGGAAATGGACAGTCTGATATTGTGAGTCTGATCTTTATTGTCAGCCCAGGGTTTTCCTGGATCCAAATTTGGGATGTAATTTTCCTGGATGAAAGACAGAAGGAATAAACTCATCCCAGGTACTTCTGGGGCATATGTTTGGAAAGAAAGAACCAGAGGAAACTTTTGTTTCCAGACATTGTCTTGGCTACATTACTGGGGCTTTTTTTTTTCCTTTTTTTTTCAGAATTGAATTGCACTGTATATAGAATAAGGGGAAAGCAAAAATATTTGGAAGTATCACTTTAAAATAACATAAGGCAAACAGATTTTTTTTTGTGTGTGTGCTGTCATTGTTGGCATGTGGGATGGGGTGGAGGTGTGTTGGTGTTAAAATAATTCACTTGAGTATTAATACTGCAACAACACTACCTTTGGCTAAAAATCAAATCAGAAATCTAAAATGTGCTTTAGCAATGTTAGATTATTCAAGTGAGGCGGTAATTTTAGCCAAACCATTTCAAACTGATGTATACATGGATGCAATCTCTATGTTATTACATGTACAGCGTAAAAGGCTGGCCCTGAGCTCCAGTATGCTTATGATAATTACTGCATCAAGTAAACTTCACCTCCACTTGGTTATTTGCCTTGTTAGATGGCAAAGAAACTCTTTCCAAAAGTGTCAGGAATACCTCTTCATCAGCAGTGCGAGTTCTTCATTTCCTGACACTGGAATCTGTGTTTGGAGCATCTCTGGTGCATCTGCACTGTGCTCAGGGAATAGAGGGATGGTATTTTCTGGGAAAACAAAGAAGTCTGAATTTGGGACCATGAGCATGTTTAAAGCAGGAATGCTAAATGGAGGGTTTTCTGGTTTCTCTTCCTAGGTTGGTTTTGGGGAGTTGCCGTTTGACAGCACTGACAATTTCAACAGTTGTCCCGATGTGTGTTTCCGGGTAGAAGATTACAACTTCTTGTGCCATAAGGTCTGTGCTTGTGCTGTACCTCCTTCTCTTCCCTTTTTGCCATGAATCTAGTCTACTTGTGTCCCCCACTCCTGTGCTGGATACACTCTGCAAAAACAGCATTGACTCAACTGGAAAACTGCATTTAAAGCATTTAACAAAGCACCAAAGCCTGCCTTTCCTGCAGAGGTGTGGAGATATATTTATAAATTTAGCTACAGCATTCACAGCTGCAAAATCTGCTGCTGCTGGCTTGTGAGTTCAGTGTCTGAAGAGGGCAATGTTTGATCTGCAGGTGAATGGCAGTAAGAATGAATTTTGAGATCCAACCTCAACTCAAGCTCCTGCCCTAGTGCCATGCTAATTTAGAATCTTTTGAATTTACCAATTGTGTTTTTGTGGTCCTGAGGGTAGGCATGGATAGAATAAGGTATGGAAAAATATTGGAGATACAGCTTCAAAATGTAGGGAAAATCAAAATTACAGAGTCTGAACTTCTGAAGTATCTTTGAGCTGCTCTGACAGCTGATTGGTAGTGCCCCTTGGTTTGGTGCAGTGAACAAGATGCCAGTGTTCTGGTTTTTCTTCCCTCTCCAGGCATTTTTCTGTGGTCGCAGTGATTATTTCAAAGCCCTCCTTGAAGATCATTTCAGTGAGAGTGAGGAGCTGCAGACACAGCCCAGCATCCCTGTGGTGACTCTCCACAACATCTCAGAAGACATCTTCATCCGGGTCCTCTACTACATCTACAGTGACGATACAGAGGTGAGGCCAGCCATTGGTCCTTCAGTCCTGGTTAGCTCTGAGGTGTTTTCAGCAGTATTTTTCTAAATCTGGAGCAGGATGTGTGTGTGTGTATTCTTAAATTTCACTGACCTGCTCTGCTACCTTACTTTTGTCTCAGGAATCCACATACTGGGATGAGCTGTTAGCCAGGTAGGGTTGTAGTTCATGTGCATGATGTTCAGGAAGTAAATCCCTTGTCTTTTATCCCATAATACAAACCTGGAAATTAGGTTGCATGCTGTTTATTGGCGTGATAAATACGGGGCTTTGCAGCTTTCCCTCTTGGGCTCTGTGGAAACATAAGGGAAGCAGCTGCCAGTAGATGGCGGATTGATCACGTTTTGAAATGTAGATAGGTTGAGACATTCTGCTTATTTACTCTTGGCATCATAGCCTACTTTTCCATTTGTAGCAAGTCATTATTTCCACTGTTACTTATTACTGGGGTGGGCAAAGGTTCCATTGGGAGACCAGTGCCTTGCTGTGCTCAGGATCACAGGCAGTAAAAAAATAACCCTAACCCACTTAGTTTTCAGCCTCATGGAAGGTGCAGCAAATCCCAGCGTTTAATTGGCTTCCTGCTTTGGTTTTGTGGCAAATGCTTTCAGCAGGTCTCACTGCAAGATCCCAGGGCACATTCTGGCGTGGGGACAGTGACTGGAGATGCTGCTGCACCTGCCAGTGTCGCTTCCCCAAGCAGTGCTTGTGCTCTGGGTTAGGTGCCACATACAGAGAGTGCACACAGCTGTGACTTTGTTTCTGCTGATCTGTTCACCTCTGGGCAGCAGTGGGGAGAGAGGTGTTTGGCAGGCAGCAAGGGCAGGAGCACCAGTGGTGTGCCAGAGAGCAGATCCTTCACTTGCCTGCATTCTTCCCTCAGCCACTTGCTGAAAGGGAAGTTAGAGAGGGAAAGAAGCTGCTTGAAGATCCTCCTGACCTTGTGACTGCACTGCAGCCTGACCCTGTTCCCTTGCACCTCTCCAGTGTGCCTGCCCTGCTCATGATGACTGACAGGAAGGATGTTTCCCAAGGACCTATTCCTTTCCAGGGGTGCCTCAGCTGCCCTGTCTGGACTTGGGTCAGGACAGACCAACAACAATGTGCAGGAGTTAAAAGATTTTACTCTATGTTTTGTGTTCAGAAGGGTGCATAGCTTGGGTTTCAGACCAAGCAGTCAAGGTGTGAGCTTCTGCAGAGAGTTCATCTGTCATGAGAAACTACCAGAAAAAATGGTCAGGAAGACAGGAATATAGCTTAAGTTCCACATTTACATGTGGAGTGTTCTCTCTATCCCGTGTTTCTCCAGCCAAGTATCAGCACTCTCAATTCCATGTTTCTTTTTACAAAGGATTTATGATGTCTCTCTGCCATACAGTAGTGACAGCATTCGCAGTTGGGGAGAAGAGTGTGTGCAGAGGGCATGAAGGGTTCCAGGCACCAAGACAAGTTGCTGATCAGAATACTTGTGTAGGCTTCAGGGCAGTTCTTGGAGGAACATTTGCCAGGTTTGTTTTCGATGAAGCATTTGGGAGCTGCAGCCATCAATACCATTGACTCAAACACCTCTACCTCCTGAGGGTCCTGCAGCTTATGAAGGGACAAAGCAGCACTTGATTAATAACTCCAAGAGCTTTGTTATCACATGTGCATACAGCCCTCATGGCATGGCTCTCCTACATCTTGCATTCTTCTGCCCAGCTGCTGCAGAGTGTTACACAGCTGGGTCACTTGCTGGGAGCTGTTTGTCCAAACACAGGTGCAGACAGCTGTAGGGGAAGAAAAAATCAGTTGTTTGTGGTTGTCAGAGTGAGCAGCCACATGGGTGGATATGCACAGCAGTGTGTTTGCTGCTCACTAGTTATCATGAGAGTGGACCAGGCTGCACCAGTTACCATTGCTCCATCCAGAGCAGTGTGGCTCAGACTCTAAGTGCAAGGGCCCTCTCCCCCTGCACAGCCAGGGCTTGCTGTGTCCTGCAGATCCACTGTTACAATGGCTGTGGGTAACTGAGCTCTTTGAGTTCACATTAGCAGGAACAGAGAGAGGCTCTAGTTCCAGGTTAGTGACGCAGATGGCTGACAAGAATAGGATTTGCCCAGCCAGGGGGAAGAGGTTGAGTGAAGCTGGAGGTGGTGTCTCCATCTTTATCTACAGCATTTTTTATCCTCAAATCACTTGCAAGTACCCAAGAGGAAAATGGGAAGCTGGTTCTCTTGCCCGAGAACTTGAAAATGCTGAAAGGCATTCATAACAGTATAAGTTTGGTTCATTAATTTAGTCCAGTTTAAATTCATGTTAAAGTTGCACTAGTATTTGATATACAAAATGTGTTTGTTACCTAGTTGGGTCTTACCTACAGTTTATTTTGTGTACAATTTTCTGTTCCTGAGTGTACCCCTGCACCAGGGAGGCTGTGCAGGCTGAGTTAGGAGAGCCAGTTTGAGGAAGGAACTTCAGAGAGTTTTGCATGTTTTTCACAGAATGTGAGTCCAACAGTATAAAATGGGAGGAAAATTGTGAGGACAAAGTTCTCTGTCCTGCCAGCCTCTTCTGTTTGTCTCTTTTAAGTACGTCTGGTAAAAGCAACCTCCTGCCACTGCCACACTGAACATTACTCAGCAGCCAAGTGCAGTTTGGTGTTTCAGCACTGCCCTGTGCTTAGCTAGAGGGGTTACCTGCAGCATGAGAAACTCCCTGCCACACATCAAGCTCCTCTGTGGTAACTGAATGGGACACCCAGCCTGAAAGACTGAGCTCCTGTCTCTGCATAGTGAACACTTGTGCAGTAATGGGCCTAGCAGCACATCAGTTTGCCAGAGACAAGCAGCGTGCTCAGGACGGGGCAGTAACTGCAGTAACTCCCCTGTCTGCATTGGCAGCTGTCCCCTGAGAACGCCTACGACGTGCTGTGTGTGGCAGACATGTACCTGCTGCCCGGCCTCAAGCGCCTCTGCGGCAGGACCCTGGCACAGATCCTCGACGAGGACAACATCATCAGCATCTGGAGGATTGCAAAGCTGTTCCAGCTGACCCGACTGGAGGACCAGTGCACAGAGTACATGGCCAAGATCATTGAGAAGGTACCGAAACACTCCCCGTGGCAGTGACCACGTGTCACTGATCTGAACCATAGAGACAACAGACTGAATGGATGAACTTTGGTCTGTAGTTAATGGTTGTCCTCTCTGGATTAATGTGCTTCCTGAAAATGAGCAGCAGTTAAGTAGCAAACACATGGTGAGTTAGGACAGAGGAGGAGTGTGGCAGTTCCTGATGTCACCACAGTAAGCCAGATTCTGGTCCCTGTCTAGAACATCCCTGTGGAACATGGGGTGAAAAAGTTGCCCAAAAATCATTGCAAGTACCAAGGGCAGGTGATTTTCACTGAACTTTCAGCCACTGTGCCCCAAGTAGCCATGGTGTTGCCTGAATACACCAGCTGCAGCCTGGAGAACCCAGGTGTGCAGGGGAGCTCTGTGCAGAAAATATTTTTTGGTGTTTGCTGGGGGAGGTTCTTCCTGGCATAATGCTCTAGATAGGAGAAATTAGTGTGACCTCTAATCTCCTCCAGGATGACAAATCAAATAGTAGGGGTTTCCACAGGGGAAAATTGGCTGTTGAACAGCAAGAAGTAATGAATTTAACACCCAAGTTTTCCTTATCAGGCTCCATTTAAGTGTTATCCTGAGTGATTATAGCTTAGTCTCAGGATTCTCGGAGAAAGTCGCCATATGGAAGGATAAACTAGAATCTATGAAGTGTTTTTATCCTGAGACAGATCTTTATAAATGGCTTGTACAGTTCACATGGGAATGTAACATTTTCACCTGCAGCTTGAAAGGTGTGAAAATATTTTTGGCATGTGAAAACAATGAAGGAAATGGTTCTGGGACTGTTACTTTGTTCAGTGTATAGCTTGGGGATGACAGACATATCAGCATGTACCCAGATTCTGGCTTCTGAAAAAGGGTTTGAAAGCTGCTGAATATCCTAAGTAGTGATCAGGGTAGGGCTTTGCTTGTGTGTTCCCCTTGCATTCCCCATCTCTAGCTTGAGTGGGAGTCCTTGGACCGAGCATTGGCAATGTACCTTCCTAGGGGTGTTAGCACCGCCAGAGCTACCCCAGCTGAATGTTCAGACATCAGTGGTTGCCAGCATCCTGTGGAGGTGCACTGATGGCAGCAGGGAGAGATTTTGGCAGTGTGGTAACAGAGCAGAGCTCAGCAACCTGCTGTGCCCAGGCACAGTTCAGTAGCACAGACAGATGCTGCCTCTCACCCTTCAGCTCACCACACGTTCCTGGGGAACCTGATGCAGAATCATTCATGGGTGACCCAATTCTGTCAGGTTGGGTGCAGAGCAGAGCAGCTGCCTCGCTGGTGCTGGTGGGGCTGAGTCAAGGGTGGGTAATCATCTGTGGCTCCCAGTTCTGAAATGGGCACAAGCACCCACTGCCTTCTCTGCTACAAGACATTGCCCAAAAGTGTCTGGTAAGATCTCCTCATTCCTGCTGGGGAGCCTTTCTTGGGGGAATACTGTGTATGTTCATGTGCCCCAATACCAGCACAAGGGATGCTTAGTTAGAGGGTGTTACAGTGCACTGGTGGAGGTGCAGATCGCTTACAACTGAGTCTGTTTATTGTTGGAGTATTACTGCTTCCTTAGGATGGATGGCAGGATGCATCTCCAAGTGATGTCAGTAGGAGATGCAGGAGGATTTGGGTCTCCATATAACCTAGCATTCCTTTATTTTCTGTGGGACCCTTTAACAGTGTCTGAGACCATTATCGCAACCCTTTCCATCTCTTTACCTGTCTTCTTGTCTTTCTAATGGTTTTCTTGTTCTGGTCCAGCTGGTGGAGTTGGAGGAGTTTGTGGCTGCTGTGAAGGAGAACGCAGAGGCTGTGGAGGAGCGGCAGGAGACTGACTCCATCCCTCTGGTCGATGACATCCGCTTCCACATCACCAGCAATGTGCAGACTTACAGTGCCATTGAGGAAGCCAACCAGAAACTTGAAGCTCTGGAAAACCTCCTGGCCAGTATAGGGCTCGAGTGCTGATGTGTGCAAACTCTGCCTGTCATATGCAGCCTGCACAGCCCTCACTGCATTGGCTCGAAATGCAAGAACATCTGAGTCTGAATGTCCCACTTCCCATTCTTTGTCCTCCTTCCCATCCACCTTCAGGCATGGTTTCTTTTTAATTTATTTGTGTCTGAACATTTGCATTTCTGGTTTGTGTTTGGTTTTACTTTGTTCTTTTGTTTCTCCTTTCAGAAGTAGCTCCCAAAGCTCAGCCTAAGTCAGTAGCTGCTCCTTTGTACAATACAGTGCGAAGAGGAGACTGTGAGCTGGTGGGAGTGGTGAGGGAGCTGTTCTGGGGACTTCCTGCTGCCTGGGGTTAGGACCCATCCTGTTCTGTGGTCCAACAACACACTTCTGAAACTGGCTCATGCCAGAATATTTGTTGAATTACCAGCAGCAGAGGAAGAAAACTGGATTAAACTCTTAATAAGTATATGGGAAAGGAGGTCAGCACTGTCACTGTCAGCATTATAAGACTGGCAGAAGTGGGCAGTGATTCCGTAATAGGGACACAGAGGTACTTGTCTATGTGGAAGGCACTGTCTTCACCTGCTATTTTAGTACTTAGATGGAAAAAAAAAAAACAAAACAAAGTGATTTCCAGGTCTTCCCTAGCTTTTCATTGCTTTGAAGTGCTCAGAATTTAAAAGCTTTGCTTTCTGAACAAGCATCTTTGGGAATACAGTAGAGACCAGGATCCTTTCATTCTTAGAAAGCAGTAGCTTTCAATGCACAAAAGAAGGGAGAACAGCCCTTTTCTTTCTAAGAGGGGAAGGAAACATTTTCTCCTTGGAAGCAGCACTTTTCGCTTTTTTTTTGTCCATTGTGGTAGGGCAAGGCTGAGTTGCTGGTCTGGGAAGAGGGGTCACTGGAAATCTTTTTTAAAAGGAGAGGGGCCTTTTGAGTCTCTTACAGAGCTGCTGTCCCACTCTACGACTTTCTGTCTTTGCTCAGCCTTGAGCCTTGTAGCTTCATTGTTCTCCAGGAAATTCACTGTTTGTATTAATGAATGTTTTTGAATCTGTATTCTGCAGTAGGTCGTGTTATCTTGTGCTGTCTGCCTGGATTCCTAATGAGGGTAATGATGTTCCTTCTCCTTGGCACTAATCAGCAGGTGATAACCCTGCATAAAGCTTGCCTTGCCAAATAGGCTGCCCTTGGAGCTGTCCCTCTCTGGAATGGTGTGCTGGGAGAGTCTCAGGTCTCCAGGGCACAGGCTGGGCATACTTTCCCGTGCTGTGCATTGGGAGGGAGAAGAGGCATTGAGTGAAGCACATGGAGAATCCTGCACAGGCACTGGGCTTCCATGACCAACTCATGTAATCGTTTTGGTCACTTCATGAGGCAAGAGCTTGAAATATACTGTGTCAGGTGTGTTTTTACTGTGTGATGTGAGAACTGGGTAAGGATCCCCTGCAGCTTCAGGTTGTTGTTTTCTGTAATGGTGGTGGTGCCTCTCATGGCTAAAGGGTTTGGAGATTGGGGTTTGGCAGGGACTTGCTTCAGGTGTGGATGTATTGGGAGGATGGGTTTTTCTTCTTTGGTAACCTCACCAGGTGAGAGTGATACCCCACAGCAGGTGAGACCTGCAGTGCACTGCCTGTGCCTGTCCTGCACTGAGGCTGTTGCCAGGTACCTGGGCAGGCTCTGGGCACCACCTGCACTAGGCAGGGTGGGCTCACTTGTGGGGAGGGACTAGGGGCTTTGGCCACTGTGCTTGGGGAGAGCCAGACTTTGGCAAAATCATGTGTCAGAATTAAGTTGCACTTAACAGAAGCTGGGGCTAGAGCTGGGGCAGCAGGAGAAGGAATCAGGTTGAGTGATATAACTGAACCCCAGATGTTTGTGCACTTTGTCGCCTGGGTTTAAGTGGCATCTCTTGTACAGATCAAGTCTCTGGGGCAGGGGATGGTGGAGGCAGGGCTATTCAAGCAGTGTGTGTTTCAATTCTGTTCCAAAACCCTTGTGAAGAAGGGCAAGGAGTTGTTGTGGTTTGTTTTCTGCAGTCATATTAGGGTGAGGGTGGTGGATGTGCCCCAGCAGGAGTGTGTTGCTGCATGGATGCAGGAAGCAGCAGGAGCGTGCTTCTGTTTGGGACATTGCTGTGCAGAGGAGCTGTGCATTTGCTGTGTGATTTGTGGGATGTCCACGTCCACCTCTAAGCTCAGTGTGTCTTTGGCAGACCACCAAAGAGCCCAGCACAGCTGTACTGATCAAGGCATTTCCATGAACTTGAGGAGGGGAAGGGCTATGGAGGAAGCTTTAATATGAAGTCTCATATATTTTGGAGAAAGAAGGGTGAAAGGAGAACTGCTAGTTTTCTTGCTGAGTGGAGTATCAGGCTTGTGAAAGCCTGCTGCAGAAACCAGCAGCTTAACGCAGCTGGTTCAGTTCCCCTGTGTTTCTCCTCTGTATAGGGCTGAAGATAACACTGAACATAAGCAGGATGTTTCATTTATCACATCTCTTCTCCTCCTCCAGCAGAAATTCCACTTCTGACATCTCAGTAGTCAGCTTTCCACAGCAGTGGTTGTGACAGCCCATGAGGCTTGCACGGAGCCCCTGGAGAACAGGACGTGGCCTTTGCCTTCTGCTTGTACTGAGCGAGATGCAGAAGCAGGATTATCAAGGAATGTGCTAATGCTGTTCTCTGCCGATGCCTCAGCTGCTAAAGCAAATGGACACTGGCAGTGGGCAAAGCAGGAGGAAGGCAGAGGAGGAGCAGCATTGCTGGGAAGCATTTTTCCATATGGCTGCTCTTGAATAATTCCATTCCTGCATCCTTAAGTGTGGAGCAAGTAAGGCTGCAGTTGTACGTGTGGGAGAAAAGGTCAGCGTGGCCTTTTGATCTGCCTCCCCAGCAGTGCAAGTCCACGTGGGCTTCCAAGCAAATGCCTCATCTGTCTGAGTGCACTTAGTGGTCACATCTGTGAGGCCTGTCAGATTGTCCAATTACTTGGGATCCTTTAACTCCCCCCCATCCCTTTTGGCAAAATAGGGCTATCCAAAAGCATGCATAAGCAGATGGTCAGCATGCAGGCAAGCTCTCTAATTAAGATGAGCCAGGACAAAACTTAGATTTGAATTCACTTTATTCTTGCTGCAAATAATTTTATCATGAAATAAAAACCTTCTGATTTTTCTTCTGTTGCCAGTGTCCTTTCTGTGTTTTGTTGCCTCTGTCCTTTTTATTTACTACTAGCCACTTGCTGAATTAAGAAGATTGTAAAATTTACCAGAGCGACATTATATTTAAGAAGAAATGTGTAAGCATGTGTGCAGCAATAAAATAGTCTATTTCACTATATCTGCTCTGGCTGTGGTCTCTTTGTTACTGACTGACATCAGCTTGGCTTTCTTTTTGAAAGGGCTCTGTGGGCTCTCTTTTGTTTTCCCTTACCCAGGCCAAGGCTTGGCTTCCAAGCAGTTTGTGCAGTCCTGACAGAACAGGTGAGTAAAGCACTAACTTGTTTTCACTGTCTGCTTTTTCCAAGGATTATTCCTTTTCTGTAGTAGCACCACGGCACAGGCTTTGTCACTGCAGTGGTAGTGTTTCAGGGAGGTGGTGTTTGTCTAGGAAAATTGCTCTGGGCTGTTGCTAACAGGTAAGTTTTCTTTCCTTCATGTTGTCGTGTGCCCCTGTCATTGCTGACTATCTGTTAAATCCAAGGACAGAGATTTCTCAGCCTCTGTGCTTCACTACTGTGGCATGTTCAATGCACCCCTGGAGTCTGAAGCATGCGTTTTCTCCAAAACCTTCACTCTGCTGAAGTGCCTAGGCAGTCCTTCCTCTCTGAGGACACAGGCACTTGTTTTCTTGTCTGCTTGGTTGTATGCCTGGGTGGCTACAATTGTTTGGGTAAACTGAGCTGTCTGTGCAGCCCCTGTTGACTTCAGAGCGTGACTGACATTCAGGGAACAACATCCATCTTATCCGTGTTGCTCTGTGTAGGAACACGCAATTTTCAGAGAGGAGATACTAATAACATCTGAATGACTAATGCTGTTGAAGAGAGGACTTAGAAAAGTTCAAGGCTTGATCAGTTTTTAGGGACTCAAACAGTGCACACAAGAAGCAGCACTGTGCTGTGAGAGCCTGGAGTAAAGGATGAGCCTCTGCAAGAGGCTTGAGCTGTTCCTGTTGTACAGTCATGGTCAAACTGGAGCTGGCACTTCCCACGTAGCAGCTCGCAGTCAATGCATTGACAGACTCATCTGCTCAGGGTGACACTGTTTTCCTCTCGCTGTGGGCAGCCTAGCAAAGCCCATCACAGGCTTGGGAGCCGGAATGTGTCTGTGCTCAGCTCCCAGGGATGAGTGATCCTGGCTAGGGCTGGCAATAGAAACCGTGCCTTGGCTTGGCTCACTGCTCACAGGGGGTGGGTGTGCTGAAGAGCAGGTTTTTGTTTTACTTGCTAAGCTAAAACAGATCTGATGTAACAAATTCCTTAAGATGAGAAGGCCCCACCAACAAATTATTTATCAGAGTCAGGGCCTGTTTTGAATAAAGGTGCTGGCTCTGCTGGGATTGCTGCCTGCCTTGAGGAAGTGCGGAGGGAGAAGGACAAAGAGAGCCCTGTTTTAGGCTGCAAATGGTTTCAAGGGTTTTAGGTTGGAAATTGGAGGTGGGTTTTTGGCGATAACCAGGGTGAGGGCTGCAGAGGTGCAGTTAATTGGAGAACAGCAGCCACATTTGGGTGCAGCTGTGGACATGCAGATCCTTAAGCCAAAGTTAAGCTATGAACTTCAGGCTTTTATGTGATCAGCATCTGGGGAAAAAGGGATGAGCATGCACATGCCCTTTGCGTTCCCTGGTTGTGGTTAACTTTGTAAGCCTACAAGTGCAGGGCAAGGTTTGAAGGGCACTTCAGCAGACTAAGGAAAGCCTTGGAAGAGAATCAGTACCATGCAAGCAACTAGCTCCAGTCCCAAGGGTCTGGCTGCCAGTTCCCAAAATGAGCTCTGAAAATGAGTATGAGAGTTTTCCTCTCCTTCCTCCTGTTACCAGCTAAGCAAGCTCAAAGGGAAAGAGAGCAGGCTTGGAAAGTGAAATCTGCTCCCTCCTGACAGCAGCAGTCTGTCTGCTCTTTGCTGGTATGGCAGAAGGCAAGGCTGTTGCTTTGGCATGTTGGGTTAGGAAAAGGAGGTGAAGGGAGTGCTGTGGTGTGTCCAGATGCTTCTGTTCATGGGCTCAGGGTAGGGTAGATTTGGTTCAAAATAACCTGATGTAGCGTTCCCATGGAGGAAATGGAGCTGGTCTGTGTTGCAGTGCAGTGTCGTTTAAACTCCAGTAAAGAAAAAATGCTTCCCTCTTTATTGTTTTATCATTTCTTTGTGAGCCAGGATCATCCCCATACCATTTGTACAAGACTGTGACAGTGATGAACTGAGGCAGGCTGTGCAGAGACCTGCTCTGAGGGGAAGGCAAGTGTGTTAGCTACTGCTCCTCGGGATGTGCTTTTGGAGATGAAGGATATGATCTTTTGTATCAAGGCTAAATTGACATTGTATCTCTCCCTTCTGCTCAGGAGGTTTTATTCTAACACATTCTTGGCACAGCATAGCTGAACTACCAATATTTCTATGAATTTTATTAAGCTTGCTTCCGTAATGGGAGCCACCAATCTGCTCTCTAGAACTACTTGCATCGGCCTTCTCCCTGGATCTAAAGCTAAAAATTATCCAGGTGTTTCACAAGAAGTTTATTGGTGGCAAGTTCTACCTCCTTCCCTTTTCCAAAGGCTCTCCCTGAGAGGCTGAAAATGCTTCATGGGAGTTGTTTCTGCTGTGTGTTTCTCTGGCCTGAGTGCCCGTCGGGCACAGCATCTTCAAAGCTGTTCACAGTGCTGGCTCTGGCCACGCTGCTCCTGTGGTGAGGGGTGACTGCTCCTCCTCTTCCTGGGGGCAGAGTGGAGCAGTATTTCTTGTTTCCTGATTCTGTGACCTTTTCCAAACTGGTGTGCAATTAAACAAGAGCCCTCCCAGTCTGGAAGCACACAAGGGGCCAGCACTTCTTGCTCTGCTGCCCACAGTGCTCGTGGCACTGCAGTGAGGGGACACATGAGGCTCGCGTGCAAAGTCCAGCCTTCACTGGGATCCAGTCATGCAAGTGCCCCCAGGCTGGGCTTTGGCACAGAGCAGCCTCAGCATGGGATGTACATAAGCTCAGCATGGGAGGAGAGGACTTGGTGTTAAAAGGGCACGGCTTGAGCCCTGGAAGCTTTTGATGTGACAAAGACAAGGGCTGCCCTGTGCAGCCCACAGGGAGGGTGGCTCACTGCTGTCACCGCAGCATGAGGCTGACCCTGCAGTCCAGCCAGAGGGAAAAGCTGATTTTTTTATTTTCCTCTGGATGGGGAAGCAGAGTTGTTTATTTCTAGCATGTGCATGTCTCGTGCTCCAGGGTTTACTGTGTCAGCCTGCAGAGAGCTTTGCTGGTGTTGCCATTGCATGGGTTTTTTATGTAAATGAAGAGAAGATGATGACATAAAGGCTGCTGACTTTGGGAGGGCTGGAAAGCCCAGCTTTTCCTGGGGCTCTGTATCATGCCAGGGTTTACTGTGCTCTGGCAGAGGTTCGCTTGCCTTTGGTCATGGACCTTCCTAAACTGACAAGGTACCCCTTGTCCTTTGCCCCTGAGCTGCCCTTCCTTCCCCTCTGCCATTCTTGTCTCTGTGTGTTTTCTTAGAAGGCAAGTGTTTTCCATGCTTGACATCTTGCCCTCCCATCGACTCCCCCAGGCCATGCAGCTCTCTTCGCCAAGTTTCCTTTGGATAGCACATATCATGCAATCTATCCAAATCCTTAATTGATCTCTTAGGAATTGTTTTTCATCTGAATTCCTGGAATGTTTCCATACACTGAAGAGTTTCCTCCGGAGGGAAGGGAAATTAATCCTGTGTCACTCCCCCCCGAGGAGCGGTGGCCACGGGAAGGCTGGTTGTTTGCCTTGTGCCTGTTGGGAGATGTGGGTTCTGCAGTGTTTGCTCACAGTCGTGGTGGTTTTGCTTAATAAGGCAGCAGTTCTGAGAGCAGCAGGAAGGTGAGCGGCAGCTCCACATCAGCAGCTTCCTCCTCAGATGGAGAAAGAGAGCATTGCCCTGTTTCTGTGTGTGAAGGAGACCTGTGGAGAGAAGAGCAAATGACTGACCGACGCTCCCAGCCCATTCTGAGCAGCTGGGTGAGCAGGAGCAGTGCTGGGAGCGGTCAGGCTGCAGCATTTGTGCAGTGCTGGTGGACTGTGGTGGTGTGGTGGCACCCACACAACCCTTCAGCTCCATGTCCCTTTTTCTGGGATGAAATTCTGGCTGAAGCCGGGCAGGGACAGTGGTGGTGGAGAGGTGCAGGTCCCTGCTCACCCCCAGCAGCAGCTCTGCTGTGGATTGCAGCCCCATTTCTCCCTCCTCCGATGCTTAACCAGCAGCAAAGGGAGGTGAAGCACTGTGGGTTGCCTGCTGAGCAGCTCTGAAATGAAATTCCTCCCCACCCCCTGGAGCTGCAGCCTTTGAGTGCTCTCAGCGCCTGAGCCTGGCCTGGGTGAAGGGCTGGGCAGTGCCAGAGGTCTGACAGAGGCATGGTCCTGCTGCCACTGTGACACCTCTTGTCTTATGTCCCAATGGTGACACAAGCTGTATGTCCCTGCCAGGGTGACTAAGGAGCTCTCTCCCTTACCGTGGCACTGCTCTGGCTCCTGCTTTACCATTTATTGGCTGATCCTCACCTTGTAGCAACCCCCAGAGCCAACCCTGGATAACACAAGACTGAGCACAGGCTGAAGGAAGAGAAAAAGGCAAAAGTTTCAGTGTTCCCACAGGCTTGCAGCATCAGAGAAGCACAGGCTAAAAACAGAAAGGCCACCTAAGGCTATGACAGCTCGCCAGGCACCAGGTGGTGACACTGGGAGAAGTGCACTGCGAAAACAGATCCTGTGTGCTGGTGCTGCTCCCAGCCTTGTCCCCTCCCTCCTGTGCTCGGTCCCTATCCCAGCACCATGGTGTGCACCCTCCAGTGACCCTCAAAACTGTGATGAACACCAAAATACCAGAAGAGCGAGCTGTGGACTTGCCAGCATTAAATAAAATCCTGTTACTAATGTTGTTCCTTACTAGCATGGTGTGCCTGCTGGCTTGGTGAAAAACCCTGGCTTTGTTTTCTGTGTTGATGTGCATCAAAGTCCTTGGCCAGAGCTTCTGACACAGAGCCTACACAGGGCTGCAGGAGGAGAATATTATTCTCTTTAGTGACTAGGGGCATAAGGAAGATGAAATGAGTTGATGAAGGTTGCAGGTTGGGTCTGGTGCTGCTCATGACTCTGGCCAGAGGGCTGGCACGTGGACATACTGTCCTGTCTGTCCCCTGCTGCAGCAGTCGTCACCTGTTTTGGGGCATGAGTGGCGGGGGAGCCCTCACAAACAGGTGATTTGTCCTGAAATGTGCCTGGGGAGGAGAGCAGGAGGGGACCTTGTGGCTGCTCTTTGCCCCAGCCCCACTGTCTGGGCAGGGAGGACATTTCGGCAGCGTGGGGCACACTGACAGCGCCAGCCCTGGGTCTGGATGGACCAGGGGCTCTTACAGCATCTGGGCACTGCCTGGGAGCTGAGAGCATCAAAGCCACTCCCCAGCCTCATCTGCAGGCACAGCTGGGGACAAAAGGTAGGATTTAATCAGTAGTTGCTCCTGGCCACGGTGCAGAGGCTTCCTGCTGGAATTGGGTTTAGAGCAGGACCAACATCATGTTTTAATGGGCTTGTAAAAGCATGGGAAGCAGTTCTTGAAGCAGGCTGAATTTGCCTGTTACTGCGTGCCCTCCACCAGCTCCACACTATTGTTTAATCTGGGGTGCAGGAAGCACTTTGGAATGGTCACCAATGATGCAGTCAGACACGCTCTGTTCAGAAAACATAACTTTATTATTAGTTGCAATATACATTGTATTCCTTTAAGAATCCTAAACTTGTATATGGTTTTTCCACTGAAAATACATGTGTATGTATATATGTTTTTATATATGTATATATATTTATATATAAATGTATTTTATTGAACTGGAACACAACAGAACAAGAGAGACAACCTCAGGAATTACTTGTAAAAGGAAACGTGATCCCAACGGGTTTGTGCTGGCAGTGTGCTAAGGTGAGTGGTATAAAAAGAACAGGCTAAATAGAAAACATGATGGGTTAGGCAGTGGGGAATGGCCTCTCGGTGCTACAGGTGGTGATATCTACAGTAGTTACACGTTGCTATTGCTCAGTCACCTTTTCTCCAAGGCAGAGCAGACCCTGGCGCGGCTCCGCACAGCAACATTCGTAAGGCTGGCTGTGCTCCCTGCGAGTGGTACCTGCCAGCTGGAAATAGAGTATAATTACATTTCTCTCAGCAGCTGCTCTGCTCATTGCTAATCTGGTCAGCCAAGGAAGAATTCCTCCGGGGCTCGGTGAAACCTAACTGGGTCAGTACAAAGGAGCTCACAGGCAGGGGAAAGGATCAGCAGCAGCAGTGAGAGCTGGAATGTGCAGATCAGTGTCTCACCTGGCCCAGGCTGATTTTTTTCCTGGCTCCTTCCCTCTGCACTTGTTTCCCCACCTGCCAAGGATCTGTGGCCCCTCTCTGCTCGGCAGCCAGCCCAGGCTGTGTGGGGTCAGCGCGGGCACTGCCCAGCTTCTTTTGGGTAGGTTTCCCTGTGTTCATTGCCTCAGGAGGTAACTCTTCAGAAAACTGGCTGAGGATGGCAATACCTGCTGCTGTGCCATGGCTTTCGGCTTGTTTGGCTTTTTTGTTGTTGTTGTTCTTTGCAGGTTTTGTTTGTTAATCTTTTTTTCAAACACAGCCTCCCCAGGCCATGTGCCACTGCTGAGTTTAGCTATAGACAGAGAGACAAGGCTTTCCCAGATCAATGTCATTTGTTTCCTTTTATTTCTGTTCAGCTGCAGATGTGTCCTTTCACCTTTCTTGGGTGAAAGGACACATTTTAGCAAAGGCACTGACAACGGACTTTCCTCTGCCTGAAGCCAGGTTGGAGGGAGCAGACGGGCTCTGACCTTTCTGCTGAAGGGTCACTTCCCTCTCCCCTCCTGCAAAGTGCTTGTCAGTTTGGAAGGGATGTAAAGAATGTGGGCATTGATTTACTCCTCCTGACTTCCTCAAGAAAAGTGCTTTCAAAATTCCTATCCTTAAGTCATCATCTTGCTACTACCCCCGCATTGTCTGTCACCTCTGGATCACACCCACTTGTTTCCCCTTCCAGCTGAAGAAGCAGGTGAGATTTATCACTGCTGTAGTGTTTCTCTTCTTGCTGTCTTTCTCTAGCAGCATCTGGCCAGGAGGGAGATTGCTCAGGCAAAAGAAGTTGCCTCAAGACAACTTTCCTTCTTCTGGAAGATGTAAAGCAGGTGACCTGCAGGTTGCTCCTTCCCAGAGTAAGAGTCACCAGAGGTTTAGCAGGGGCTGCTGAGAACAGCTGATTGCACTGGAATAATATTTCAATAAAAAACTGGCTTTGCTGGGAGAACTAGAGCTCATTCCTCTCTTTAGAGGCAAGAAAATACAAATGCCAAAGTGCCTGGATCAACCTGTATAAAAGAGCTTCCCTGACTCGGGCCCCTTAGGGCAACTACAAGGACACAACCTGCATCCACACACCTTCCGTCCATCCACGCTGCTGGGACGGAACGGGAGTGAGCCCTGATTCTGACATTGCACACAGGTCCCTTTCCTGAACCTCACCAGAACTGCTTCCAAAGGAAAATGAGGTGGGTGACCTCCCCCCGAGTGTCACAGGAGGGACCCAGCCCTGGGGACAGCAGCTCAAGACACAGCCATGGTTCCTGCTGCTGCCAGGGAAGGCAGTGAGGGCTGGTTTGTCACTGGGGGAGATGCCCCACTCTCTCATAGTGCAACATTTGCATTCTCTTCTTGCAAAACTGGAGGGAGAGCTGCAGGTTAAACCCCCTCCCTCTGGACAGTGCCAGGAAGTATATTCCTGCTGAGGGCCATCTCGCCGGATAAATTGGCCTGCACAGCCACCCTGTCATCACTCTGCAGCTCTTGCTGTGCCAGTGCAATGTCTCTGCTCTCATCCAGGGTCTAAACTCTCTCCCCTCACCCTGCTGCTAGCAGAGGCTCAGGCAGCTCCAGGACCTGGCTTCCCTGCACCAGCCCACGAGCTCCTCCATGGCAGCTTGTGCAGCAGGGTCTGTGAATACCCCAGGACAGCGAGGGAGGGGCTGGATGGATGGTCACACCCTACACGCTGCCTTCAGCTCCCCACGTGTCCCCAAGGGCTGAGCTCAGCCCCTCAGGGATGGAGCAGGGCTGGTTAGGAGGAGCCTGGGATGAGCTTGGACAGGATCTCTGCCCATGCCGTAGGTCTCCTGCTGAACCAGTGGACCATGAGGACACCCACTGCTACTCCCCACCCACCAGATGCTCTGCACTTCTCTCTAGCATTATTTTCAGGACATTTTCCAACTGATGAAGGAAAACAACAGATTATGACTGTAAAGTTATGGTGAGAGGACTGGATCCTGGTAGGACAACATTGCTCCTTGCCAAGAGAAGGAATGATTAACTCCTTCTTTACTCTCCTCCCATTTCTTCCCCAGCTTCCAGCCATCTCTATATACATCATATATTATATTACTATATTCTCTTATAACTTTGACTCTGCTTTTTCAGTTTCAGTAGCACAAGTGATTAATTCCAAAAGAAAAAAAAGGAGAGAAAAAAAAAAAAAGGAATGAAAAAACCCTGTCACTAGGAATATTTACACAATAGTTCACCTTGCAGAGGAGATGGGGTCTGACATTGGGAAAAGCATGGGAATTGAATGTGCTAAGTGGGTTTGATTCCACATTCCTGCTTTTCCCTCCAGGATCCTGCTCTGATGATGAAAATCAAAGCACTGTTCCACATGCTTTCCCCGAGTGCAAACTTGCAGAGGGCATGCAGGGCTGGGGGGAGGTGTCTCTATGCTCTCCCCTGGCCTGGTCTGCTTAAAAAGGTAGTATCCAAAGGGGCCTGATCTTGAAAATCAGCCTTTCACCTTCAGGGAGCTGTCAGCTCCATCTTCAGCCTCTCCTCATCACCCAGCACCTTTGTTTAGTGCTCTCCTCTCAAGGACCAGGGTTTTTAAGGTACTGGATGGTGGGGACAAGGGATGCACCTGGCATCAAACCCATGAAGTGGAAGATACTGATTTCTTTTACATACCAATAATTATTGCAGTATAAACACACCCCTGTCACCCCAGCGAAAGCAGAGAAGGGGAAGCCGTGGGGAAAGTTTGGTGGGTGAGGGGCATCCGACAGCTATCAGTTCTTCTCCAGATTAGGGCAATATGCTGTGCGTGATAAAATATCCCAAGAATCTCTCCATGTTAGATTTGTTTCCGAGAGATTTCTAGTAAGAAAAACATCTATTCCCAGAAAACCCCAGTAAGAGCTGCAAACACAATTGCTCTTAAGTATGGCTGGTTTCCCCAGCTGCTGAGACCTTCTGGCCGATCCATGTCAGTATTTCTGTGAAGACAGAGGTAGAGACCTCGGGCAGCTCTTTGTGGAGGGCATGGTAGGCTTCCTCATAGACCTGCAACCAGGGAGAGAGCAGAGATTAGCACAGATAAAATAAATCTGCATGAACAAAACAGCCTTCAGTCCCCTCTCGTCAACACCCACAAGTCCGACACATCCTGCCCACAACTTGTCAGTTTTTTCCCGAGATGTAGCAGGTTATGAAATCAAGGAGATGCCACAGGTGGTGCTGGCCCTCAACAAGCAGGAAGGTGTTGGCATTGCAGCCTGGCATCTGTGGGTACCAGAGCACCCTGCTGCCCTTTAGGAACATAATGCATGTCCCAGCCCTGTCCATTTCTTGCTTCTTATCCCACTAAGGAGGAAATACTAATCATGCCCTTGGAGTGTAAAGGACAATGGGGGATGTTCCCATCATGCCTTGTGCAATTTTACTCCTTTTATGCTCAGACTATCCAGTTATTTTTCTGATGACAAAAGCTTTCCCTTGGTCTCCCTGTCTCTCTTTCAGGTTTATTCATGTGCTAACAATTGGTTAATCAGCTGTGGCTCTCTTGAAATGAGCAGATGTGAAGTGGCTTTTGTTGTCCAGTGTTTTGGAAAGACCTCCCTGCACCTTTACACGCTGGGACACGAGGTGAGGCTGGTGCTCACACCGTTGGCATTGTTCAGAAGAGCCTTTAGGGTCAACACTTTTCCTGCTTATGAGCCTTGCTCTACTTCTACACCCAAGCTGCTTCATGTCCAAGACACCCTCTAGGTACACAGGTCTGGAGGTCACCCACCACCCCCTGTCCCCAGCCTGGCTGTAGGCAGTGAAAGGCCACCACACGGAGCCCAGGGAGGGCTGAGCTTGGGCTGCCTCCTGCTGAAAGGGGCTGTCACCTGCCCAGCCTCAGCAATCCATCAGCTCTCCAGAGGTCAGCAGGCTCCCTGCCCCTCCCAGCCCCTCATGCTCAGGCCAACGCTGACAGCGTAATCTCCTAACAATCAACAAAGCAAGATGACCTTGAGTGTTTTGTCCTGGCTCTGCACTGTGTCCATCAGCAAATAGGAGCCTCTGATATCGCAGAGCTTGTCGGAGGAGCCGTGTAGCACCAGGATGGGCAAAGTCAGCTTGGGCAGGGCTCGCTCGATTCTGGCAATGGCATTCATCAGTTGGATGACGAAGGAGACCTTCATGCCACCGTGGTAGACCAAGGGATCAGATGTGTAAGACTCCATCTGGCAGGGAGAAAGAGGCAATTTAAGATTAGTGATATTTCATGCAGATGAGAAAAAGCAGATCAGCCTGGCAGTGAAGAGTCTCTTCCCTTGGCTTGCACAGTAATTTCCTGCTCTCTCAGGACATCCTGCCATCAGAGCCAAGCTCGAGGTCTTTAATGTGGCTTCCCAGCACTGCTCTTTGCTGCGTGTTTCTCTCTCACACCACTAGAAAATATTCAAGCTCTTTGAAAGGTGTCAGACAAAGACCATTCCCACGGGGGCACCTGCCTGCATTTTTCTCCTCTGCTGTGCCCTTCTGTCATTCCAGTGTGGCATCTCTTCTGCAGACGGCTCTTCAGACTGAGTTACTTGAAAGCTGATGTTCTCCAGGCCCTTATCCTCTCTGCTGAGGGCTCAAATGTTCTCTTTCCCTGTCTGTGGGTGGAGACCATGACCTACACCTACAGACACCTGGCAAAGCCAAGGGCTCATCTCTGGCTGCAAAGTGTGACAGACAAGGCAGCAAATGAGGGTATCAGGTGGTAGCCAAGAAAGTAGTCAACAACTAGCTCAGCCAGACTGTGAGGGGATAAAAATGCACAAGAGCTGGTGCAGAAAGTTGCTAGGAAGGAGTAGTTACTGCAGCAGGCAAATCTACAGTAAATATTTGTATACTGTATGTGGAGACGGCCCACACAGCCCCCACCATCGCAATATTTGCCAGAATGCTTTGATTATGGGCTGGTCTCTGGCTCAGCCTCCAGTTTCTCCCAAGCCTGGCAGATGTTTATAGAAATGATGGTTATTTATAGGGTAGCTGAAAATGGTCTCCCCCTCTCCTCACAGGCAGTGAGGCAGGAGGCAGGAGGTGACCCAAGAGGCCACCCAGGGACATGTGCCATGTGTAGGTGTAGGAACAGGCAGGCACTGCAGGGCAGCATGGACAGAAAGGTTTTGGGGTGGATTCTGCCTTCAGTTCCCTGTGAGACAAGACTCTCAGGGTGGCAGAAGAAGAGTACATGGGCTTTCCCACCTGGGGCATTAATTTCCCAGAATGTTTAACTCCAGTTTCCCTTGTTGTCATCTCAAATGTGTGGTGCACAAAGCTCTGGAAACAGAGCTGGCAGTGAGGCACCCTGGTGCTCATGAGTCTTTTTCCATCACTTTCTTGCTTCTGCTGCTTGAATCCATGGTTCCTATCTGTACATGCGGCAAGGGGAGGATGTGGGGGGCAATTTGGGACTATTAGTGGCTGACCCCTTCAGATCCAACCCACAGGACTGAGGATGGTCAGGGCAGGGACAGCTGTAGAGCCACTCCACTTTGTGTTGGAGTTGGGCAGAAGAAATTAAAGTTATCACAGAACTCACTTAGGGATCCTTGGATGTTTCCAGGATTTGATTAAGGCCATTGTTGTATTTTGGTCTCTGTGCAAGATCATGGCTACTCTGAAGTGAGGGCAGGCAGACAATCATCCCAGCTCATCATATTACAGTATCTCCCTTTCAAAGAAGCAAGAGCTTGCTGAGGGTCTGGAAAACTGCTTGTAAGAGGGAACTGCAAAGGTGAGACTGTGGTTAAGACACTGAGACACGCTGAACATCCTCTGCTCATGCTAAGGGCCCTGGGAAGCAGAGGGTGAACAGCACATGGTCCCTGTGGCTCTGCAGGGACCATCCCAGTGCCCAACCTGCACCTGCATCTTCCATCCCCTGCACTGGTCAGCTGTACCTTCTCTGCTCTCCAAAGGCCTTCAAACAGGGCAAGAAGCTGCCTGTGTTTAGAAAGAATTGTGCTTTTGCGAATGTGCTCATGGAAAACGTTCAGCTTTGACCTCCAGAACACCAAGGGCCTGGTGGGGTGCAGCTCACTCTCCTGGGTGTACCCTGATATTCTCAGCTAAATATGGTGACTTTTCATCAGCTTTTTGAGCAAAACCACAGTGTTGCACTGGCTACTTAGCAACCGGCTTCAGCCTCATCTGGACCTATGTCAAAACGATGTGCTAAAGCAACACAGCTTTGAGACAGGTGGGTTTTATTATTTTTTAGGTTGGTGAGTTTGTTGTTTTTTTTTTTTTTTTTAATTGAATGCAATAAATAAGAGACTTTTCAGGGGGGATTCAGGAGGGATGGGTGGATGGATTGACAGAAAGTCCCTTCCCATGGAGTAAAACAGTGTTGATTAATTAATCTGAGCTGGCCCACTCCCCAGCCCCATAAATGCTAGAATGATCTAACAGCTTTCTTTCTTACTCTTGTTACCTGAAAGAACAGGGATTTTTTAGCTACTGAGCAGCCAATAAATATTGTTGTGTAGATGATGGCAGGAGAAAAAAAAAATAACCCAATCCCAACCCAGACTGATGAGGACTGCAGGGGCAGTATCCTGTTCGCAGTCAATGAACAATCCTTGTCAGAATTAATGCTCAGTGCATGGGGTGAGTGCCAAGCAGCAGCTCACTGGGGAAGGAGAGAAAGACAGGGAATGGGCTTTATATTCTGCAGGTTTCAAACTGCAAACCCTGCAAGCCCAAAGCTGTTGCTGCTGCACTGAGCTCTGAGACAGGGGGCAAGAACAGAAGGTGATCCTGGGAGAGCCTGAGGCTGCTTCCAGACACGGTCAGGCAAAGGCTCTCCAGGGTCTCTCACAGCTCTTTCTATCTTTCTGTAATTCTAAGACAGAAGCAACCATTAGGTCGCCCTCTTCAGAGGTCTGAATCTCCCCTTGCAGCCTCACCCCGTGTGGACTTTGCAGGATCAAGGCTGAAGTCAGAGGGACCATTCCACTGAGTCAACAGCAGCTAACAAAGACTAGTGGGGTAAAGAGGTTCCTGCCACTGTGATGTCATTCCTCCTTGGAATAACAGGACTGGTTTTTGAGGTTGCTTCTTGCTCTCTTTTGTCTCTCTTGTGTTTGATACAGCAAACATCAAACAAATATCATCCCATATTTCAGTCCCCACACCCTGAAGACAGCTTTCTGGGAACACAAACTCATTAGAAAATTCTTGGATGATGTCCCAAAAATGTTTCTAGTGAATAGAAGGCTGGTCTGGCAGGAGAGTAACATATAAATAATGGATGTTTCCAGCACATTGTGTGCTTTAAATCTGAGCATCTTGAATCCAAAAGGAGGGTGGAGTGTGCTTAGAGGCAGCCAGAGGACCAAAATACTGTCTGGTCTTCAGCAAGCGCCTGGAGCCTTGAATGCTGGTGTTAGAAGGGGTCAGGAAAGGGCTTTGCATCGCCATCCACAGCTGCTGTCAGCTGCGTGTTCATGTGCAGGTGAGAAGGCAGCACAGCTCACAGGGGGCTGTGTCTCATTTGGAAGAGCTCTCCTTTTCGGGGAGGCTCTAATGAAGCAGACCTACACCTCTAGCCACTGCAAAAGGTTCTCCCTTGCTCTGTGGAAAGGGAAAGGGCAGAGGAAAAACAATGCTCCAAGGAAGCTTTAGAGACTTGAAGCATCACTGAGCAGACGAAGCAGCAGCACATACGTGGTTAGAAAGACAACACAATAGCATTTATTATAAGGTGTGTCCAGCGGTTGCTGTGGTGATTCCTAACATTGCTGCACGGAAGTGCTCAGTCAATACTGTGCACCAATTTCAGATCTCTCTGACGCTTTCCTAAATGGATTATTATTCAGGAAGTCCCCACATCATCAGTTTTCCCCTACAAAGGTATCAAGTGCAGCAGTAGCATCTTCCATCAGAGGATCCAGCTCTTGGAGGTGTATTTAAAACATCCTTAAGGAGCAGCTGCTGCAGAGTTCAGGTGTCACATAACAAATCAGTGCAGACAGGCAAAGACCCACACGTCCCAGCCACGCTCACTCTTCAGGTAGGGAGCAAAGCTCTCCAATTCCTCGTCTCCTCCAGAGCATTGATTGCTTTTATCCTCTAAATACAAATGTAGATGTGAAAACTTTCCTCCACCTCATTTTAGTGAATTGATTGTCTAATTTAAACCTTTTCTCTGAATTATATGCAACAAGTTATGGCAGCTGAATGTAATTAAGAACAGGTTTCTAGAGCTAGATTGGAGTCAGCCTTCTTCCAAGCATATATTTTGTGCAGCCTCATATGGTACTTTCGAGCATATGTCACACGGTGCATCAGCGGATGCACATGATCCTGCTCCATGCTAGCCCTGTCTTCTTTTCCTCAGCTCCTTGGATCTTTCCACCTCCAACACAGTGAAATCTTATGCTCTGTTCACAGACAAGTGAACTGAAAGTCATTGGAACAAAAACCCCTCTGGCAGTGCCAAGAAACAAGCCTGAGCCTTGAGGCTATTCTGGGAGACTCTTTGCTTTCCAGTTTTCTGAATGGGTGAACCAAAGATGTGGGATATGCTGAGGCTGGATGCACTGCCTCGATGCTGGCATTGTCTTCACCCCTGGCCCTTTCAGCTCCAATTCCAATGCTGGTCCAGCTGCCTCCCCAGAGAAAGGCAATTTGTTAACTCCTAGTTAAGGTATGAACCATTGCATGACCACCAGGGAAAATTACAGCATCTGTCAGTAGGATGTGAGCAGGCGTGGGAGTACAGGAACAAGTGACCACTGCACCAGCAAAGCTCTCCAGACACCCTTGAGTGCCATTTTCTATAATTCAAGCTGATTTCTGAAATGCACCAAGTTCTGGGTCCAGCCTAAGCACCTTCACTCACTTACAGTTTGTGTTTCTCTCAGCCCTCCCACAACAGTGAGGAGAACCCCTCGTTAGGTGGTGCAGCAGCTGCAGTGGCACCTGTTCCTGCAGTGATGGCATGAAGAGGCTGACACTGCTGTCACCAGGAGTGGGAGTGAATTGGAGACGAGTCCCAGGCTACTCTGACACCATAAAACTCAGCCCTGGGTCAGTTCCAGGCACAGGCACAGGCACAGTGGTGAGGCTGGAGCTGCATTGTTACAACAGCTGCTTCAATTGCAGCTCCTCTAAGTATTATTGCTGGGTGCAGCATGGATATATCATTTGTTTGGAAAGGCTGTAGCAGAGTCAGAGTGTGATCCAGGAGACCTTTGAACAAGGTCTGTGGGACAAGCACTCTCTTTTCCTCAGCTTGACTGCATCTGGCACAACATGGTCCTGGTTTGGAAGCAGGAAAATGAATCTCCTGGTCAGTAGGGTTTTGCATGATTTCACTGCAAAGAGCAGGTGTGGAAAAGCTTGACTTTAGCAGTGTGTTTGCAACCTGAGCTGGGTTTTGCTGCTGTAACGAGTGGTGGTGGTGCAACAGGGACAAAGATGTGGCTCCCATGTGCTTCCCACTGCACCCGTAGCTCTCTGCCCTGTCTGGAACCCAGAGCAGCAGTGTCACCTTTCTACACCAGCACAGGTTTTGCCCTCCTGATTTAGCAAAACACTTGTGAGTTTTTCTAAAAGAGAAATGGCAGGACTGGGACAAGATACCAACTATGCAGTGACTTTAAATGGCATTAAGGTTCTCACCTCTTTCTTGTTCCGGGAAATTGCATTTGGATCTATCGATCCCAGTGACAGGTTTGGGAGCACAAAGTTGAGCACTTTCGCTGCAAAAACCTGTGGGAGAGGAAAGGAAGCAAAGAGACAGTTAGAGGAAGAGAAGGAACACAGGGGCCCAAATCCTGATCTGACGGAAGTCAGCACAGGAGTTAAACAGTTGAGAATTGTCAGCTAACTCTGGAGAAAGATCTGTCCTATATTTAAAACATTTCTCTTAACGAGAAAAATGTTTAAACTGCTCCTGGGAGCAGGGAGTGGGTGTGCTAGACTGAAATGCCGTCAGCTGTCCGTCCACATGCAGCAGCACAACTTCATTGTACTGTTTTCCTCATTCTCAAGTTAGTTTCTGAAATGGCCTCAGTTAAGCACTTGGATAGGAAAAGGTAATTTCCAACTCTTGGAGGACTATTTTTTGTGTTTTATGGCCCTTTCCTTGCTGCCACAGCTCTGATTTCAGGCAGCAGTGCAGGAGTGAGGTTGGGCGCCATTTGCAGTAGTTGCCTAGGCTGCACTCATTTTGATAAGCATAATCTCCAGGGAACCTGTAAATAAACAACAGCCAAGTGTGCATGCACTGGCTAAGGGAATCCACTGCTCACACGTCTCCTGGGAACGACACACAAAAGCATTGAGCAGCCCAGGCTGGAAACTGCTGGCAGAAGAAAGGGTAACATCCTTCATTTCAATAGCACTACAAGCACATTGATACCAGGGTTCTGCTCTGATCTCTGATAGCTGCCTTTAATTAAGTGATCTCCGCTTAAGTCAGAAAATGCGCAGTTAGGGTTCATTGGTCTGCTTTATTCTGTGTTTTATGGCCCCGTGGTGTTCACAGCTAACACTTGCAGGTAGGCTGTCCCCTGTGCCCTCTGTTTCTGCAGGTACCTAATCACTTCTGAAGCTCTCCCTGGCACTTCAGATCACAGATGACACATGACAGATTAATTATGACATTAGAGGAATAACACAAGGTTGAAGTCAAAGTCATCCAGGAGTGAAAAGCAGTACAGACTCAGGTTTGGGAACACATATGTACCTTGGGGCAGACATGAATAGGAACCAGTGCCACTGTCTGTTCAGCCCCTCACTCGCTATGACATTATTTCAACAAAATTAATTTCTACTGAGGTCTCTGAAGCCGGACTAGTAAAATAATACATCCACACCAATACAGGTATGAGCTTATGAAGATCCAAGCAGAAATGGGGTTTTCTTCATTTCATGTTAATTCCAGGCAGTGATTGAGCTATGCACCTTCACGGATCCTAGGCAAGATTATGGACTCTGAACCTGACGAGTTATTATCTCTGCTAAACTGGGCAGAACAAAGCCAAAAAAAAAGAGGGTTTAATATAGCACTTTCTTCCAGTTTGATTATACCTTAGGAAAAGTCCTTTGCAGCGTTACTGGGTGCAGATTCAGGCTGAAAGACAGTGAGCAACATGATGTCCAGTCGGGTTGGAAAGCAATAGATCAGCAAGAGGCGAAATGGAAAACACAAAAGGTAAAGAGAGAATATTGTGTAGTGAGTCCTTAAACAACAGGCTGAGGGTCAGTACAGGATTAAACACCAGGGAATATTTCCTAAGGGGTTGTCCTGCCCACCTGATTTCAAAGCATTCAATAGCAGAAATGTAGTGGGAGATGCTCTTTCACCCCTGCTCTGCCCTTTGCCAGCATGTGTGACTCCTGTCTCTGCACCCTTTGAAATTTTGAAGATTCAGAGCTGAATTTCATCCAGGTCAGTTGAGAAGAAAAGGGGGAAGGCAGCAAGATCCCTCTCACTCCACTGGATTTGCAACTGGATGCTTCCATCAGGACACGGGATTTATAGGGCACTGATGAAATTGCATTTCTGCAAAGAGCAGCATTTGATCTTCCTGCACAGAGCCTGCAGACCTGCTGTGCTTCTGCTGCTGCCAGGGCTGGCTCGGCAGCCAGAGAAGGTATTTCTAAGAGGGACTGAAGGACCCAGTGTGTCATCTGGCTCGATGTTATTGTTGCCTTGAGCCCTCATTTGTTCAGGCCAAGGTAAATTCTTGCTCAGCTGGAAACTTCCCCAGCAAAGGGATGAATGCAATGGTCCTTGGGAAATGGCCCAGGGCTGAGAAGTCATACCAGTTACAAGCGAAAACTAAGCCTTTGTTCCTCCAAAGCACAATCACCATGAAATGTTTTTTGACTCTCAGAGGGAAAAAAAAACCACATAGCTTTATGGGAAAATGTGGTTTATGCAGGAATACTCTGCCTGTTTTCAGTCCTTCCTCTTCCAAATACCTTTTCAACTCCAGGACTGATTTCAACTGAGTGTGACAGAGCGAAGCTATTTCAGGAATAATTAATTTTTTATCAGTTTTGAGATGCAACAATAGATTTGAAAGAGAAAGAAACTGACTGTGCTCTTGTAGTGCTGCATGTGAGAGACTCTCTAGGAAAGAGACCATATAAACACCTCCAAAATACTTCAGTAAGAGAATAGGATTTCCTACCTAAATAATGCATCAGTGCATTTATTTCTTACACTGAAATAAAGCAACATCTGGTACAGATCTGCAACAAACCAGACTAGAGGAATGCTAGTTCCCACAGAACTGGGAGTCCTTATTTCAGAAAGGGTTTAGCATCTAGCAAAAGATAAAGGTATAACAATTTTTCCCTATTTTCCTTGATCAGAAGGAAAAGGCTAACAGTGTCTCTCATATTCAGACTGTTTATTATTTTTTCTTAATATTTATTCCTTTTCTCTTTTCAAAGTAAGAAAAAGCAGGGGCCCTCGTGCTTACAGGATACTTATGCCAGATGTAGCCTCACCCATGAAGAATTAGTAACCAACCTCCTAAAACCAGACTTTGGTACTCCGGCTCCTGTTTAAATAAGTTTACCTGGACTGGATGACTTCAGGATTCACTTCCCCTCTTAATATTAGGTAGGACCGTGGGAAAGCACTTAGAAGGAAAATATTGACTGGCATCCAGGGGGTGCAGATCTCAGCAGCGTTTTGCATCTCAAGGCTAGAGGTCTTAAAGCATTTTCTCCAGTGGAAAAGAGAGGTGATTAGAAAGCACCCTTTGGTGCTTGTAATGATTTGCAAGGTCCATAGACGGCTTTGGCTACAGCAGAAGGTGGGACAGGATTATACTGAAAGCTGAGGCAATCTGTCTCCTTCCTCACAGAAGAAAAAAAAAAAGGAGAAATAGCTCAGAAGTAGATTAAAACAAGAAGCTAGCCCCAGGAGAAGAGTCTAAGGAGAAAAGATAAAGGAACAAGTCCTGGGGGAATGAGATGCTCCATCCTTCCTGCTGGCTTAGCTGCTCCTTCTCTTTGCTCCCAGCCTCTTTCAGGATTGTTGTTTATTCTTTTAAAAATGCAGAAAGGAGGAGAGAGCTAAGGCTCGGTTGCTTTGCAGAACTTCCCTGGGGAAGGGCAAACTGGGAAATGCAATTGTGGGTCAGAAACAGCTCTGGAGGGCAGACGTGAATGAGAGGAGAATAAAGCCTAAATGCAAACCAAAAGAGATGGTCTGGACAAGATCCAGTTATGGTACCAAGTCAAATGGGATGCAGCTGGGGCAGTGATGCTTTAGCTGGAAGCCTCTTTCGAGGCTCATAAAGTCATTTATGGGACTCAGGAGCTCTAGTTCTGTTTAGAAATCGGTCATCCCCCAAATGCCAAAAATAACCCTGCCCTGACTTAGCCAGCAGCCTGTGTTGCAACTCTACCAGACTCTGCATGAGTCAGGAAGAAAGCTGTAGGAGAGGAAGGGAAAGGATGGCACTGTGTGGGCTGCCACAGGGTGAGGTGAAGAAAGCGCAGTCTGCTACCACCATTACCCGACTCTTGCTTAAAATTTTTTCTGGACAGGTTCAGGATTCACTTCCCCTCTGAAAAGTAGGTGGAACTGGGGGGGAGGCACTTAGAAGAGAAGTACTGACTGGCATCTGGGTGGCACAGATCCCAGCAGGGCTTTGCATTTCAAGGCCAGAGGTCTTAACACTTTCCCTTCTGCAGAAGAGCAAGGTGACCATGTGCAGTGCGGGTTTGCTCTTACCTTGATGGGAGTAGCGACTTCTGGGCTGGCTACCACTAAAGGAGAGATTAACAGCATGCCTGAAAACTCACTGGGCCGCTCACTAGCTGTCAGAATGGAGATGGCTCCCCCCTGCAATGCAAAATAACAGCCCACAGCTTAATACAGGTGCCAACATCTTGTTTGTACAGTAATCCTGTTACTGGAATGGGTTTAGTCCAAGCAAGCAATTATTTCTGCCCCACTGAGAGTGCAGTGTGGTCAGCAAGGAAGGCTGGAGGAGCAGGAGCACTGAAGTGTCTGTTTTTTGCGGGGGAGAAGAGATCTGGTTTCTGTTCTCTACTACAAACCGTCACACCACACTGAACTCAACTCTCCATGCAATGTCCGTCAGCTCCCTGGGATGCCTCGTGTCCTCCTTACTTAGAAGGGCTGAGAAGTAAGAAGAAAATGTCTGAAGAGGTAGTTCAGGTGAGACTTGAACAATCAGCTGAGGTTTATCAGCTTGACAGACAGGTGCTGCACGGGGGAGATGCCGTGAAGCCAGGCTTGTGAAGCCAGGCTTGTGAAGCCAGGCTTGTGAGGCCAGGCTTGTGAAGCCAGGCTTGCTCCGTGCCGTGCCATCGGTGACCTGGGCAACAGCAACACCGCCATCGGCATGCCACAATCTTCACTAATTAATGGGAACCAAATATTCTCCTCCTCAGTGTCCCCAGCCCCTCTGGCCCCACAGTGCTGTGCCCATGGGCAGCAAACACCAGCCCATGGTCTGGAGCTGGACATTGGCCAGGCTGAGCCGTCTGCGTGAGGACAGCGGCTGATGGCGAGGGGTGGGCATGGAAGGGATGGGTCAGCTTGCTCAGGAAAGCTTGCAGAGGATTAGTTGCCAAGGGAAAATTTGGTGAACTTGCATGCTGCTGGGGAAGCAGGGGCTTGTTAAATGGAGCAGCAGCAAGAAGCGTCTCAAAGGCCTCACTGGGAAATTAGCTCCTTGTTACAGCGGCTTTGGAGCGCGGGAGCCCTTCAGAGCATGCCATGCCTTCTTATGCAAGAACACTTATTTATCTGAGCATGGACTGAATCCCAAAGTACTTATTCATTTTTTTCTCCTCAGGGAAGGCAGGGAGAGCAGATCAATGACATCAGTGGGGATACTGTTAGCTTGAATAAAGGGATTTGGCCCGTGCTGTCAGAATCAGGCTTCAGATCTGTTCACCAAATCAGTGCCTTTGTTTTTGCAGCCTTAATCCCTGGTACATTTTCCTGTTAGGTTGTTTAACAGAATGAGGCTACAGGGTATTTTCGTGCTTCATCCCCATGCTGCTCACAAAGCTTTGGAGGGCTTAACCTCCTGGTTACTGGTTAAAATGAAAGGGGAAGCCCAGTGCTGCAGGGAGCTGGTGAGACTTACCCCATACCCTTGGGCATGAATGGTCTTATTAAAAAAACAGGCCCCTTGTTGCAAATGGCACTAATTAGGGCCATGATGGGGGTAGAAAAGTTAAGGACTGGCTTTACTCAAGGCAGATCTAGGGGTTATATCAGGGTGGCAATTCAGTCAGTGAATGAAGTGGAAGGGAAGGCTCCTTGTAGTTTTGTTTTCCTGCTGTGGAATGAGTTATTTCCTGCATGAGTACCATGGCACACATCCTGGGCGCTGCTGGGAGGGATAGGTGCTTACCATGGAGTGCCCCAGGATGAGAACGGGCAGCTCAGGGTGCTCTTTCTTCATGAGATCAATGTGCTGCAAGCTGTCCCTGATGAAGACGTGGAAATCTGAGACAACCATCCGGTCACCCTCACTCTGCCCGTGGCCAACTGCAGGGGAAAGGAGAGCACACAGATAAGTCCTTCAAAGCAGTGGTTGCAATCAAGAAAGGACCCAGCAGAAATAAGCCCATTGGACTGTTTCTGTCCTAACTTGACCTTCTCCTGCAGTCATCTCTCAACAGAAAAAGTGCTGCAGAAATACAAAGGAAGCTGCATGGAGCTGTGAAGTGCCATATTATCCATGATCTGATTTTAAAAAGAAAAGAAAATAATAGAATCACAGAATGTTAAGGGGTTGCAAGGGGCTTTAAATTTGGACTTCTGTTCCCCTGTGTTTCTACCTGCTCTTTAAAAGTAAGAGTACCGATCTACCTCTTGCAGCCCCCAGCTTCAGGGTGATGAAGGGCTGTCTCGCCTTACTGTGGAGATGGAGGGTCTCTGCATCCTGGGAAATGGGGTTTGCCTCAGGGTTCGTATCCTCTTGGGTCTGGTGGCTCACTGCACAGCTGTAACTGCTGTGTAGCATCTTGGCAAGAAAGACTCTGAAGACTAGATATAGCTGCTATAAACTTAATGGACCGTGGACACTGCCTTTTCCAGAGCCTGGCTGTGCATAAGCTTTGCAGTCCTGCTTTTTCTCATGATTCCCTGGAGCACTGGGTGGGCTGGGAACCTCCTCTGTATGAGGTAAGGGGTCAAGTGATGGAGGCTGCAACAGCCTGCAGCGGGCAGGGATCCAGTGGCATCCTCCTCCTGAACAAGTGTTGATGCAAACTGTGCTACACCTGGACACTGTTTCCTCACTCTGCGTCTGGGAATTATCTTGCCTAATGGAAGGGAAGGGGAAGATTAAAACGGGAGATGGTGAGTTGCCATGGCAACAGTGGCATCCCTGGCAGAGGTGGAGCCAGCATCGCCACCAACACAGCCCCAGGCAATTTTGAGCTTGCAAAGGCTTGAAATTGATACCACCTTGGGGAAGCCATTTGCATGCTTACCTGACCACACATGCATGCTATTGTCTGTCACAAATTTGGATTCTTAGAAACAGCCCCTTCACTTGTGTCTGTTCCATGCAGGTTGTTAAGGAAAATTGTGAAGCGGAAAATGCATAATATGGGATATTGTATAGGGGATATGTATATGTATATGTATATGTATATGTATATGTATATGTATATGTATATACATACCATATGGGATAGGGTATCGGGGGTCTCAAACATCTCCCTCCCTTGGGGTGTCTCCTCAGACCTTCTCCAGTGGGCACTGAGGCACATTTAAAGGGGCAATGACTTGTTAAAGGAGGTGGTATCAATGCTGATAATTGTTAACATGCTGGATGGTTCCCCTTCCAGTGATCAGCAAAGAAAAGTACTGCTGACACAGCCACAAAGTAGTCAGATCTGCTGGCAATGGTCGTGCCAGTGGAAATCAGTATGTCTCAATTTTCTTGTAAGCCACCCAAAAAAATCACCTTGCAAATTAGGCAGAACTTCGAATAACAAGCTGGACTAAATCCATTCCATCTAGGAAAAACTGAACCCCAAACTTGTTCTTTTGTCCTGCCAGGTGGTCTCCGTGGCTGGTCTTTTGGCAGTGAAGGCTGCAATCAGCCACGCTGGCTGCCAGAAAAACCCATACACGTCATGCTGATCAATTATAAATAACATATTACCAGCTCTGCTTTCCATGCACACACTCCAATTCCTGCCAAAATATGGTACAGCAAGCATCCTCCATGAATCAGTGACCAGAAACAAATCCAAGAGCAAATTAAAATACAAGTCATGATAATCTCCAGAAGTGAAACCATGTGTGTGGCTAGAAGATCTATTAACTTTAAACTGATTTTTGTTACAGATGGAAAGTGAGCCTTTTACAACTTTTATACACATCCAGTCCACTCATTTTATGGTCCTCAAATGTGTTATTTGTGTATTATTCAAATGTAGCAGGTTAATATGAGTTGAACAATCCAGAGAGAGGAACATTTTCCCTAAGAGAGCTCTGCACTTGAACTTCTTTTTTCTCCAGTGCTGCCTCACTTGCTTCTGGTCTCTGCTTCTCTCCAGTGTTCAGACAGCTGAGCAAGCAGAGACAGCAAACCCCCGTGGCCAAGGTCTGTAAATGGGCCATGACTCCTTGCTCTGGAGCTGTGAGTCTTTGGTCTATTTTTGAATGAGACAGAGGCAGGTCTGGAGAGCCTCCTTGGCCCTCAGTGTGGAGAATTTCCCCTGGTCCTACCACATAACAATGACGCCGCTTGTACCAGTCAGAGTAATGATCATGGCATCCAAGAAATACATGTGCAATGCCATGACGAGTTTCTCCTTAAATTTCTTCAGGGTTTGGGGTTTCTTATTAATAACTTAATGAACCCCCCCTTTTAACCCCAGTTTTAACTGGCAGGCTCCTGATCCCCACTGAGATGGCACAGAGCAAGGCCTGAGCAGCAATTTGTCAGCACATGTGGGACAGGAAGGCCATGCAAGTCTTTGCTTTGGTACAATCCCTGCCTCTTGCACAAGGTTAGCCAGTGGCGTTGCTAGGTCATGGTCTTTTATTTTACTATCTTCCATTCTTCACCTCCAAGAGATCAAATGTCTTCCCCCAGTGAATGGGTACATATTGCAAGTTTGAATCTCCCAGCTGAGAAAGCTCCAGGGTGAGGAACTAAGACCCCTTCTATTAGGCAAAAGACATTTGCACAACCAAACATCAATGCAGTCAAGAATATCGACATGTTTTTCTCCGATCTCTTGCCTTTAGAGCTATTAAGAATGAAAGGTCAGGTTCATCCTTGATGTAAAGCTATTTGCTTTGGGTTTTGCTGGGAATTAATGTGCTGTAGAGGTTCCACAGTGCCGTGTGAGGAGCAGTGCACAGAGCTGTGACTGCTGGTGCACATCTCCACAGCACACATGGGGTCCAAAACTGTTGAACAGTTTCACATCTATCTGGCTTCACACCCAGCTTGGTTCAGTGCTGGCATTGTGGCTGTGCAGTGGCTCAGTGACCATTTCAGGCTGTGTGTACCGAGCTGATTGCAGGCACCCTTTCCACGAGTCTTTAAAGCTGAGGATCCAAACCACGTATTTTCAAGTTGTAAATCTGGAATAAGGAGGTCTAAGCATCCATTTCCAGCCAAACACACCACTGCAAAATAACATCATTTACTCAAACAAAGTATGAATAAAGGCTGTGATGATCTGGCCCAACATGTCATAGTTATTAAATTCTTCCCACTGTATTATCGGCATGAGCTTGCTCAGGCTGCGGTTCTGCCACTGGAGTCAAGAACAACAAGTCAGTCAGTCCTGTCAGAAATGATGACTTCAGAGCATGATTTCACCTGCGATTACAGATCCTCCAAAGCTACACATCTCTCTGGATTAAATAATAGTGAATGTCTGCACAGAAAAACAAAGCTGAGAGTTCAGGGATGGAATATTTAAGAGGACGAGGGCTCTGGGGAGTCTGTTTTACCTATGTAGGTATGACTCTGCCTGCACAACAGATCCTGTGACCCTGGAAATGCAGACTTCTACACGTCCCTCCATTCCTCAAATCCCGTATTTTCTCATGCTATGAGGCTTGCTTTTGAAAGCCACTCCAAAGCAGCCAGGCTCTTCAGCTGACATTGTCTCACATGCCTCAAAAAAGGTTACATCCTGGTCAGATCAGAGATACGCTGAAAAACATGTAAATAAAAAGCACAGTCCAACTTGCCACTCCCTTTCCTTCAGTCAAAGCCAAACGGGAACTGCCTGAAGAAATAAGCAACCAAGCTCTGGACTTGTTGGGAGACTCACCCCAACAAGGGGGCTTGTGCTGGATCTCCACCAGCACAGTGCTTTTTTTGCTGGGGCTGTGGGGCCACAACAGAGCTGAAAAATCTGTCCTTAAATGCATAAATAAGGCCAGCAGAATATTGGGCAGAGGGGAGAGCCTGGCAGTGCCTGTCCCTGCACACCGTGGGGTGCCTCAGCCCCCAGCCCTCGAGGCACTGCGGGGATGGGTGAGTGAGGCAGCACACCTTGTCCACCCTCAGATTCCTGCCCTGGTTTTATTCTAAACACTAACTTTCACGTAAGCCACACGCTATACATATTTCTTTCTCTTTCCAAGTGCTCAACTCTCCTGACAAAAGCAGAGCCTGACCCTGAATGTTCAGGTGAGGACTGAACTGATCCTCAGACCTTCAGCAGCAACATTTTGCTATGGAAGATGAGGTGATGGGAAGTGCAGGTCAAATGTTGAGTTCAGCTATGCTGCTGTAAATTCACCAGTTTCGGTGCTGTTCCTTAAAGCTTACGGTCATGGGAAAGCAGAAATGATGGGCCATGTTGTTTTTACAGCCTTTGCTCCCTATTTATTATGGAAAAGCCATAAAATAAAGAGAGGACAGGAGAAATCTGCCTAGGGAGCAGTAATTCTTCAAGAAGAATTTGTATCTTGGCTTTTCACATGTTTTGATGGTTCCAGCCTTGGGGGAAAGGGGATGGTTTGGACCCTTTTTTATTGCAGTGAAGACACCACCACTGTAGGGTGAAATGCTCCCCTTGGCCAATTGATGGTAGAAACAATCAGGAGGAATGCAGGGCTTGATTCCTGCCTCAGGATTCACCAACTGTCTGTTTTCCTCTCTGGAGGCATAACTCCAAGATTTTAGAGTGGAAGACTCGGGAACAGGGACAGCCAGGGGTTAGGTCAGGAATTCCTGGCTTACCACTCCCTCAGCACAAACACATTTTGAATTGCAGCTAAGAGGGGAGAGTCAGGAGTTTTCAGTGGTTAAAGGTGAGAAATGCCACCACAATGAAGTCAATGATTCCCAGGCACAGCTGAGGAGCAGCTCTGGCACTGCAGTCCCACAGTGGGACTCCTCTCTCTCATGGTCTTTTCTTGAGCTTGTGGCACCTTGCTCAGGTGGGGACCTTGCTGCTGTGGCCACAACCTACCCTGAGATCCCATTGCTATTGGAAGGGACCACCCCAGCAGCTCATTGTAATGCCCAAACCCCACAGACTGGGGGACAGCAACCCCTGCCTGCTTCTGCTCTTCTCTCTGCCCGTTACAAAAGACATCCAGATTTGGAGGTAAAACCTAAAGCACAGGAAGCAGCAGATATGGTTTTCCAGAGTGTTTCAGGTTTGGAAGGCAGTGCAGCAGTTAATAAAGTGTGTCACAAGGTGTTGCAGCTGATGCCTGTATTTGTGCTCTCTACTGAAACTCCTCTGAGCAAGGACTGCTTTTTTTTCTTTCTTTTTTTTTTTTTCTTTCTTTCCTTTTTTTTTTTTTTTTTTTCACTTGTACAGCACCAGCACCACAGGGCATCACCACAGAACTTGGTCCAAGGTACAGCAAGATCTAAAGGTAATGATTAACTTTAATCCCAGGCTATAAGGCAGCATGGTTTTGCAGAGGAGGAGGCTGAAGAAAGCACATAGATGGAGAATTTGGGGGAGACAATACACAAGGCACCATAGCAAATGTTCTGTGAAGCCTTGATTTTCTGCTTGGGTGTTTTTTTAAGGTTTAATGAAAAAATTATTAATGAACTAGTAAACACTTCATATTGTCATAACAGTTCACTACTAAAAAACTACACTTGTTTTGTAATGAATCAAGTACACATCTTTTTCATCAAGTGAGCAAAGCTCATTAATTAAACATACTGGATTTCAAAGCTCTCAGTGTTTAATTATTTGTTTAACAAGCAGTACATCTAATCCACCATTCAGACACAAAAACAACTAAAACAACAGGAAGAAGCTTCAAAGCAGGACAATCAACATCTGGAAAAGTCAACAGTATTGTCAGTAACGTGTAAAGCAATGTTCCACTGGCAGAACAAATACACAGAGGAAGCACCTCAGAGCTCATCCTGCAGATTCATGCTCAACAAAGCACCTTTCTTGCCCTCAGAACAGACTTGTCACAGAGAGGGAGAGTGCTCTGTTTGATTTCCCCAATTTTTTCCCGTTCTTCAACCAAATCAAGTTGGTTGAAGTGCACAGAGGGCACTATGAAGTTCCTGCACTCCATCTGTACCCACTCTTTGCTGCATGTGGAGAGCAGAGGCACCGGAACAGAGACACCTGAGCCAGGAGAAAGCAGGGTAAGCTGTCCTAGGATTTAGGACATAGATCATGATCCCTTGACTGAGATCAAGCTGCCATCCAGGTCAGCTGCTGTGCTTATTTTGTAGCTAAACCCTGGAGGTGTCTCAGTGTCCATGTGACTGAGCCTTAGCTGTGCACCCTCATCCTCTCCCACAGCTCTGGTTTCCACTTGGAGAAAAGCCAGTTTGACACAATCCTATGGTCTTTTCCAGCAGGATTACCTTCACATCAGATGGGAACCACCAGGAACTAAAAGGAGAGCATTCCCTCTCACTGCTGCTTCCCCTTTTATGTTCTTTGAGGATTTGAAATACAGCTCAATATATGTTTATCCTTAGCAACTTTTGACCACTCTTCTCTGTCTGGGTAGTCCTGGGCATCCCTTCTTTGGCACCACCAGTAGAGAAGCAGTGAACACACTGGATTTTCCTCGATACACACATTATAGAACCACCACGCAGGTGCCCAACAGAATTACCTCTTCACCCTGGGTGTTTTATGTATGAAGCACGTAACTAAGAACTACAGGTGGATTCTGCCTCTCTCTGACCAAAAGGAGTCTTCTTCGGAAGGCACAAGTCCATCAGCTTCCCTCTTCCCTTTCAAGGTTAGGAAAATTATTTTCCTTTCAGCATTTGCTGGGTAGTTTTTATTCACTTGCCTCACACAAAGAGTGCAGCAAACTGAAAGCATTCTCCTCCCACATCAGAGACACATTTGCAGAGCTGAGATATTTTTAGAATAGTGCACACAGAGATATATTGTTTGTTGTCTTGGTTAGGGAAAAAAAAAAGCAACAGTCAATTTTCTATACTAAAATTATTTGTGCCTTATTGCTAGGGAGCGGAGAACCAGTCATCTTGCTAAAGCCATTTGAAATCTTTTCTGTACAACAGAGATGACAAACAAAATGACCTGGTACATATCAGAGCAGTCGTTAATTCTGGTCGACAAGGCAAACTGTTTTTGTCGATGTTAAGAGCCAATTCTTCTCTAATGGACACAAACATGGTTCTTTTGGCTTTAGAAGACTTGCCCATTTCTTATGCTGTTGCTGAATTTGGCTCTGAACTGCAGTTCCTTAAAAGTCTTCCTGGAACACGATGTTGCTCATGAAAACATGCTGTAAAAACCCATCTGAGTGTTTGTGTTGCAAAATAATGAGCTGCATTTACCAACAGCAGCCGCTGTGGCCAGACTGGAAACACAAGTGTCTCCTGGTATGTCATGAGATGAAGGGGCCGAGACAGTGGGAAAACCTGCACATGCCACAGCCACTTCCCACCCTGCCTGGAGCAGGGCAGCTGTGTCATTCCTGTCACAAAATCAGGAAGCTGCTGTGCTGTGGCTGGTGAAGCTAAGGTCCACGAAAGAGGAATATGGAGCCCACTTCCTCTTCCACAAAGCACATTCACAACAGGACTCCACTTTCTGCCTCAGACCCTTCTGCAGGGCCACCTCCCGAGCCAGCCCTTAAGAACATAAAAGCAAAAGGCAGCTGGCAGGAAAACCCTTTTCTACCAGGCTACTGGGTTGGAAGCCTTGCACAAAGCCAGTGTAGATGGCTGAGGAGCTGTTGAGCTCCTCTGCAAGAGTTTCTTTTGCTGATGAATGAAATGATTCCTGTCTAATCTCTTTTCCCATGGGATGGAAATCACAACATAAACATAAGATATGTAATCAGCGAAGCACAACTTATGGCAGCTCTAAGGAGTCAGAGACACCAACTAATCAAGCACTAACTAAGTGATGTTATTTAAGGCCCTACAATAATATTTATAAATCATTATAATTTCTAACAGTTTTTCTTGCAGTTTTGCACTGAGATTTTGCTCTCTTTCATGAGAATGAGCAGATAATTTCCAGAATTATTGTTGAGGTGACTTTATTTAGGAACAGAGGTGTTATCTAAGACTTATTCTGGCATGACATAGAACAAGTATCAATGCACAGACACTGCAGAAGAAAATGCATGGAGTTTGCTGGAGTTAATCTAGGGTCTCACAAGTTCATTTGACCTATGTGCTGCTGATCTGAGAGCAGAGAAGTGCCTCTTTCTGCTCTCCACACATTACTTAAGATATCACTAATGGCAGCAAGAGACTCACCTTCAGTGGAAGAGGCAAGCAGCCAAGGGTAATCTCCCTGCTATTTTAATTTAGCTTTACAAACATATGTAATTTTCTTCTCTTGTTTTAATCCCATAAATTAAGAGAACAAGGGTGCAAACTTTATTTTTTCCTAGCTGAAAACAAGGATGAAAGTCCACTTACATTAACCCTCTTATCCAAGTTCCAGCTTTAAAACAGCTGGGGCACCAATTCAAAATGCCAGGATTTTCAATGAAAAACCCAGCACTGGAGTGGAACCGCACACTCCCCTTCCCCTTCCCTGCCCATTTACTCCAAAGCACGGCTGGCATGTGGGCTGGCTCTCCAACACGCACATGCTATTAAGTCCTAAATGACAGCTTGTTTAACTAGAAAATATTTCCCTTTTTTTCCCCCCTAACAAAGGCCATTCATTTCTCACTCTGCTATTTGCTTAAAGATGGTTTCGTTTGCCCTGCCTGAGTGTGTGCACAAGCCTCCTGATTGTTCCATCCGAGGAGTGCTGAGAGGGACTGACCCAGCCCCATGCACCAACGCAGCTACTCACACTGCAAAATCCAGACGTGTGCCCTGCATAGCTTTGTGCTTGAGAAAACAATCAAATCAATTAATCTCGGGGAAGACAGACCTAGCTCTTCCCTGCCCACAGTAGATTAGGCAGCACGAAGGAAAGAAGATGAAAGCTGGACCGTGTAAGAGCTCCCTCCACGCTGCTGACGAATGTCTGGGGAGATGGACACAACTTCCTTTCAAGCTCTCTTCAAAAGGTTCCCCTCCATGCAGACCACCCATTGGGGACCCACATCAATAACAACAACAACAAAAAGAATTTAAAAGACCCATTTTTCATCCGATTTATTTACATGTTAGAATAAACACAAGTTCCCATCTAGAGCAAGGGCTCCCAGTGGGTTCTGTTTAGTCTATGAGATTCCTGGCACCAGCATACAGCATT
Organism: Acanthiza pusilla; assembly: GCA_036630365.1. Taxonomy (NCBI): domain Eukaryota; kingdom Metazoa; phylum Chordata; class Aves; order Passeriformes; family Acanthizidae; genus Acanthiza; species Acanthiza pusilla. The sequence continues at coordinate 11,328,001 of JAXCHO010000001.1, forward strand.
TCTCTATTCCAAAGCAATCTTGGCACAGAATTTTTGGTTATATAATTTTTAAAGCAACTGGCAAATGAATAATGATAATGTTTCTAAAAAGAGGGACTCATGTTCTAGGATACCAGTAAGGTGTTTTACCAATTAATCTGCTGAAAGATCATTAACAAACCTGAGATCCCAAGGCCCTTCATTCAGGGTCAGCTCTCCCCATGGGTTGCACTTCCAGTTCTCAATCAGCCTGCCCAAAGGGAGTTTTCCCACAGAGTTAAAGAGATTTTTGCTTTTTGCTTCACTCCTTCGCATTGCCACATGGCAGTGCCACCCTCATTAGATGGGATTTGTCCCTGTTCCTGACAAGGCACGAAGGAAATACCACTCTCCCAGAGCCGACAGCTTTTTATACCCACTTTGCACAAGCTCAATGGGTGAGCAGCAGGTGGATTATTTGAAATAAGGGCAGGCTTTTTTAATTTGGTTTTTTTTAACAGGGTACATCCGCACAGAGCTGTTCACTCAAACCCTACCAGATCTGACTGAGAGCGACACAATTAAGGAAAAAAACCTCCTGATGGAGCAGGTCTGGCAGGGAGCATTCCTGGGTGGGCCAATCCTGCCCAGTGTGCCAGAGCATAAATGCTGCCAGTTGGCTGATGGCTGGGTGGCATTTAGATGGCACACGGGGGAAGTCACGGGGAAGTGGCAGGGCAGAAAATAGCTCGCCTAAATTCGTCTTGCCACAAAGTTGTTGTCCTTTCTTGGTAGAGATATATCTCAGAGCTATTGTTTCAGCTGCTTTTTATCACTTCATACCCTTTTCTCTGTAACTCTCCTCCCTGCAATTCTGAAATTTTCCTCACTATATATATATATTTACCAAAAAAACCAGGATCAAACAGGCAGGTTATTGCTTTCTGTGCTCTATTACTCATTTCAAACCATGGCTGGGTGACAGTAGACAATGAATCCTGGCTGGCAGGAACACAGTTCAGCAAACAATGCACAGATACAAGTGTTGAGCTGTTGAAGGTTACAGACCCGTGTGCTGTTTTTGGGCTGTGAGAGCTACTTCGCAATCAGCCAGCAAGGACATATCCGCAGCTCAGGGAGAGCTATCTACAAAATCTGGGCAGGAGAGGTGCAAGGTTCACGAAAAGGCACAGGACTGCAATCAAAATGACAGGTGGCATCAGGCAGGCTCCGTTCAGAAGAGCTCTCAGCCTGCTCTCCCTTCCCCCAGCCTTCACTGAGCTGAGCATGAACTTGGCACCACCACGGGTCAGGCTGCCCGCTCTGTAGCATCGGAAAAACTGCCAGGATCTGCCAGCAGGCTTTGTCTTGGATAAATTCAGAAGCAGAAAATAAATGCAGCATGGAGAACGTCAATTTTAAGAGATCTGGGTTGGGAGCATTAGTCTTTGTACCATCTACAATTCAGCACTTTTTTTTTTTTAAATTTTATTTTTGTAGCTAAACAAGAATTCTCAGATTGGAGAGTCCTGCCAAGTCCTGAATAAATCCCAGCATTAGAGATGCTGTGTGTATAACAGCTCTCCCCATGAACTGAATCTACAGACGGTATCTTCAGAGAAATTAACCCTCGAGTGCCACAGGACAAGCTCTGTGGCATTGGTTTCAGTGCTCTGGAAGATCTCACCCTGTGGTTAGCCCAGGTTACTCCTATTCATGGAGCAATACCGATGAAGGGTGGAGTAAAGAATAGGCTTAGAATAATTCAGAATGGCTGACACAATAGCTTTTCTGCGTTGTTGGTGAAGTGGTTAAGTTTCCAGGTGCAATCCTGAAGACAAATTCAGCCAAAGGATGTGTAACTACCAAACAAGTCAAGCAGCTGGTAATTACCTGGCATCTGATTGATTGTTTTCCATCCACAGCCCATTCCTTAGCAGTTCTGAAAGCACATGCTTAACATTTGGACATAAGGAAAAGCTATACAGTTGCCACTTAACCTTTCTTATTTTTCTGCCTCATCCCTTTGGGTATTGGTGAGATATTTTATTCTAAGCTGCTCCGTTCACTGGCTGAATCTTCCTCTCAGCCTGTGAAGAGCCATTCACAGTAATGGCTTTGCATTCTTGGAGCTCAGGGCTTTTCAGCCACAAGCTCTCTGAAGTGGGTCAGCATCACATTCAGATTTTGTCATGAATAACCTGAGATATACTGAGGTGAAGCGTTATCCCTGAGAGCCAAGACAAACCTGTGGCAGAGCCAAGTGCGAGTTTGCAAACACTTTCTCGCAGAGTCTGCTACTGTGATACAGAATGTCCCACATCCTGATCTGAATCATACAGGACAGATCGTAGGACTGCAAGAGATACCCATGGCTAAAACTGCTGCTCTGCTGAAACATAACAGAACTAAAGCAATGTGAAATCCAGGGAAGTCTTCAGAAATCTAAGCAGAAGAGCTTTTCTAGTGTAGGTCATTAAAATCTGGTCCCAGCTGGCACTTACCAGGATATGCTCCTGTGTGAGGACTGGTTGCTGCTCACAGAAATGGGCTGATGAGTTGTGGTTTGATGTCTTAGTGCATTATGAAACCAAAATCCCTCCCATGGCAACTGCCAGAATGCACAGAAGACTTCAAAGTGGCCTCCACACACACCGTCAGGTAAGACTTCTTCCAGAGTGCCTTAGGTTTTGTGAGACCTTTAGCAATCCTCATTTTGTTATCACAGAGAAGGAAGATGCTCAAGGTCAAAAGGAATGTTACTGGGATGCTGGAGAATCTCATCTGGGTTGGAGCAGGAATCAGAGGTTAACCAGGTGTTCTGCCTTACTAATGGCCTCAGAAGTGAAGAGGATCACACTGCCACAGGCTTTCAATTATCCAGGTTAACTTCCTAAAATTCTGAAATCATTTTCCAAAATCACCAACCATGATTTTCATAGTTCCCTGTACAGCCCTTTAAATGCTACAATGATATTTTCTTCTCTAAGATAATAGTCCAAGATATGCTAGTTTTTTACTAAAATAGGAAAAACAACCTTGAAACCTATGAGTCAAACCCTGGTCCTACTGAAGTTAGTGACATTTAGCTGCTGCCTTCAGAGGATGCAAGCATGTATTCCGTGTGTAGCGGCACAGAAGCAATTAAGGCTCAAGTAATTAAGAAATAAATCCCCAAACCACATAAGAATCACATTATAAACATGGCTTTAAGTTAAGGGCTTTCTGAAAAGAGAGGCTGCAGTGCTGGGCTGGGCACAGACTGGCACCATCCCTGGAGGAGAGAGGCAAAGCTGACGGCATCTGGCACTCAGTGTGGATCAGCTGATGTCTCAAGGGGGAAGGAGAGGCAGAACCAGGAAAGGTCCATGGGTTGTGTGGTACAGAAGTGAAAGACTTCAGTTAACGGCATCAGTTAATGTCAAATCTCTGCCAGGCTCCACAGAAACATGTGAGACCAAAAGAGAAATGCTGTGAACTAACATGTTCTAGGTAACTAATAGATGCAGAAGAGAAAAACATTGGCGTACAGCCCTAATGTGGGCGGGAATACGCTGGGACAAAAAGTGAGGACTTTCTAAGAGTCAGAGGAGCAAGAGCCTGGAACAGCCTGCTCAGCCGGAACAGCCTCTGCTGGCAACTAAATTTGGTTAGAAACTGATCTCTGACCACTTGTGAAGGAGACAGAAGGATGCTGTTTGCAGGAACAAATGCCTAGATAATGCAGGGAGTGTCTTCCTGCCTGTGCTGCTAACAGGAGTATGTTTTAATAATCAAATAAATGCCCTCTTTTACATTCAAAATGAAAGTGCAATAGGAGAAGCACAATTAACTTAAACCCACCAGACACTGTAACCAAATCTGTTTCTCTGCAACACTTTGACTTATTAAAGAGGGAAAAACCTGAATATATGAATTGACAAAGGATTCATTTTCCCATTGTTCAGTGATTATTTTCCTTCTGGGGCTTGTAGCTGCAATATACACATGTTTGCAGTCACTGCTAGAGAACACTCTGGTTTTTAAAAAAGCCTCTGCATCTTTTGTTGTAAAAAAGATGTCTATTAGTTTTAGGACTTCTGAGAGTCCCTTAAAAGGTCTGCTCATGGTCTGTAACAAATAGAGGTACTCCCAGGAAAATCAAAAGGGAGGAAAACCACCAGCTGTAATCAGGCATTGCAGCTCTGGAACAACATGCCACGCTTTATGAATGAGCAAATAAACAAACAATGAACACTAGAACTGGAAATTATAAAAAGCAGTGTATGGGCAGGTTCTGCATCTTCATTTTGTCGAATGTAACTCTGGTCTCAACCCCGAACCTGACTGAAGAGCTTGGGCCATGAAGGAGCAGGAAGCTGTGGGAGGCTGATGCCTCAGAAGGAGCCTGGGGTTGGCTTAGACCCTGCGGCAGCTCTTGGCATTCCCCACGGTGCCAACACACACAGGTTTCCCTGGAGCAGGCCAGGGAATCTGTCAATAGCAAGTTTTGGTGGAAAACAGGTTGAGTGCCACAGTTTTGATCAAAACACACAAATGCACACAGCTTAAGTGAGCCTTTCCACGACTTCAAACGACTACTTATGCTATAAGGAAAAACCATTCTCTTATTGGAAGTTTTGGAAAGTTTTGGTGCTTTAGTGAATCATTTCCCCTGATACTGCAACTGTTCAGTTCAGCAAGAACAATTTTATTCTCAGTTTCCAATGTAGGCAGGGCACAAAGAGCATTAAAAATGAAGATGAAATGGCAGGTTTAGGGCGTTTATTGACTGGTTATATGTTTTACTTCTCTTTGTTAAGCTGCCTGTCCTTTGCCTTTGCTCTGAGCTCTCTTTGCACACCACACTCCTTAATAAGGCTCTTCTCCAGGTTAGTGCTGAAATAGGCACTATTCTGCCTGGACTGTGCTCCTTCGACTCCTGCTATCTATCTAAAAAAGGTATTGAAGGAACCCAAATAATGTTTTAATCCAACTAGAGCTGTATAACCAAAGTATAATTTTTCTTTCTTTACTTTTCAAATGGTGTTCATTTGGAACATTCGTAACTTGGCACAGTAATTTGTAACTCAATAGGATGACAAAGTCCACATCTGTATGAAGATACATTTGCAGGTGAGGAATCATCAGTAATTAGCTTCTGAAACAGCTTCATCCAAATTAGACATATCTGACAAACAATGGGAAAGCTACGCACATTAATGAAATGCTGTTGCTATGGAAAAATTGTCCCTGTAAAGGTGGAAATAAACACACTTTTTTCTTTTCATTGTGCAAATACGTCAAAAGGCATCTCTTTGAAGATGAAGCTGTTCTTAACTGTAGGTACCATTAGAGTCTGCTTGTAAGAGGGTCGTTTCCTCACCCATTTCAAAACCCTCTGTGCTTTATTTTTGGAAGCAACATCCCAAATAGTAGCAGCTAGGATGCTCTTTAGTTCATACAGAATAATTGATGCTGGGACATACGGTGATTATCTAGTTCAAGCCCCTACTCAAAGTGTTTCCCATTCAGTCAGGTTTTTCAGAGCTTTATTGAGCTGGGTTTTAAATATTTCCAAGGCTAAAGATGTCCCCACCTCTCTGGGTCCTGCTCCAATATTTGACTGCCCTCACGCAGACAATATTTTTCCTTGTACATAATTGGATTTCTCATGCTGTGACTTGTGTCACTTCCCTCTCATCCCGTCCCTGGGCACCTCCAAGAGTGGCACTGCTGTCACCACATGCTCCCACTGGAGACTTGCAGACAGACACAAGATCCCCTCCTCTAAGCCTAAATAAATCTTCTTAAAGCTTCCTTCTCTTCTAAGGCTAAACAGGCCCAGTTTTATCAGCCGCTCCTCGTACATCTTGTTCTCCAGTACCCTAATTGTTTTGACAGCCCTCCTCTGGCCTTGGTCCAGTACGTCAATGTTTTTCTTTTACTGGGGAGCAAATTGGACCCAGTGTTTCAGATGTGGCCTCAAAAATGCGGAATGGAAGAAAATAATCACTTCTCTTTGGTTGCTGGCTATAATCTTTCAATACAGCTCAGTATGGGGTGGCCTTCTCCACCACAAGGTCCCTCTGTTGACCCATGTTGAACTTGTCTGCAAGGATCCCCAGGTCCTTTTCTGCAAAGCTGCTTTCCATTCATTCCGTGCCCAGCCTTTAATGCTGAACGGGGTTACTCCACCACAGATGCAGAACTCCCCAAGCGCCTTTGTTGAAACTTCACAAGGTCCCTGCCAGTCCCTTTCTTCAGCGTGTCAAGGTCCCTGTGAATAGCAGCCTTCCAGCACACGCTCAATTTCCACCCAGAAAACTGGCTGAAAGTGCTCTCCGTCCCATCATCCACATCATTAACGAAAAATGTCTACTGATATTATGTGCAACATTGATTTATTATTCTTTCCCCTAAAAAATACAGATTCCTCTGATGCTTCTTGAGGTCAAAGTCCCTGATGATATGAACTAATGTCCTGTCACAGAAATCAGTGAAGGAACAAAGTTTGAAGCAAGTCTGATGTCTGTCCAGTAGCCCCAGAGAACAGACTTAGCTGGCAACATGAAAGGATCTGTTCTCTCAGTCTTAGCTCTAATAACCATCTGGTCCTTGTCCTTCCACCCTCAAGCATCTTGCACGCAGACGAACGCCTACAGCCCGCAGAGCTGGTTATGGGAGAGCAAGAAAGCTGTTGAAAACATTACATGAGGTTGCCAACCCTCCTGCACTAATTGGAAATGCAATTACTAGTTGCAGCTTGAACCTGCTTCCTGACACGGTGACAGGGTTATCCCGGATTTATGTGAGCAGCTGTGAAAGCAGAATTTGACCCTTGATTTGGGGATTAATACACAGGTAAAGACTGAGTACAGATGACAATTGCAGACAGAATCTTGAAATAACAAAAGCAAAACAACAGACAGGAAGATGAAATGAGCTGAGTTCAGTCAGGGCTATTTCCCCTTTAGTTTCTCTAATTCACCAAAGTGAACCCTTTGTCCGAAGAGAGGATGTTTTATTCCTGATTATCAGGACCACTGATTCAAAATGCCTGTCACTTAGCCCCAATATTATCAGCACCACACACCAAATTTGGAGACCCCACTCCTCTTTATCGCAGAGGGTTTCTCTCATCTGAGAGGCAGAACTGTGGAAGGGAAACCAGAAGGACTCAACCCTCATGGGAAGAAAAAGCCTTTCAAGTTTGCTGAACGAACAACCTGTCTTTCCTCTGTCATGCTGTCTGTCTGTCAACAGTTAACAGCTAGGAGTGACAGGTTGAGGAGCACGGTCTGGACAGTGGCCAGAGCTGACAGCCCCACGCTCCCCATTGTGCTCAAAAAGGAGCACTCTGTTCCTTCTGCCACCGTGGCCGTGCTCACTGGAGCTGTTGTTCCATCCTCACGCCTCCTTGTGTGAAGGCCAACAGCGAGGCTTTGTTCAAGGAGCAGCTGCTGAGAAGATGTACTATCTCGTGGAATGACCCACTGACATTTCTCCCCCTGCTCATTAGTAAGCCATGAGTATTTAGGAGGACTGGGGTGGGTTGCCCATTTCTTTCGGAGTAAAAAGCCAGGCCCTCAGAGCCCAGTGTGCCCCAAAAGGGATTCCTTCATAAAGTGGGCTTGCAACCCAGCCAGGGGAGCTTGCTGGCTCTCCAGCACCTTCTTCTCATCACCGAGAGAGTGAGGAAAGAGAACGGCTTGTGCCAGAAGGTGAATGGGGCATGGCTGGAATAAAATGTGTCCCCGCTCTGCTTCCCTCAGAGCTCACACCATAGCTCTGCTGGGTGACAAGCGAGCTCAGCTCAGCCAGGGCCTGAGCCAAAGATCCTGTTCAGCTGGATGACACGTTGTTTATTCAATAACCTGTTGTTCCAGGGTGGATCCGAAGCAGGGAGGAAATGGTTGAATAGTTGGGAGGAGCAGAGTAACTGGGGAACTGAGGAAACCACAGCCATTCTTTTGCAATATTTACTGCAGCCCAACATTATCAACTAGTGATGTCCACATACAGAGGCAGTGGTGAAGAAGCTTTTGCATTCTTTCCCCCATCCCAACAATGCCTGCATCCAACTCTGGGTTATAGGACAGAGCTTACCTGCCTGTCTTACCTCACTGAGTGTACCACAGTTAAATCTGACTTAAAAAACAATAATTGGTCAGGGTCAGATAAACAAATAGATTGCTTTGAGCAGCCCAGGTGTGGCTGGCAAGTTTTCATAGCTCACAGTAGGTGACACTATGTGTCTGATTTCATGTGTTCTTGCTTCTGTGCATCTGTGCTAAAGGTGTATCCAGTCCTCACAATTTCCAAACTCCCTCCCCTAAAAGATAGGTGCAAGACTATGTTTTCCCCACTTTTACATCAGCAGGGCTCCAGTACTACTCTTGGGAAGTCCATGAAACAAATAAAGCCTCACCCCCCTGAGCGGAGTAGAGAGGAAACCTTTCTGAGAATCCCTTGCACCTTTCCTAACCCAAACATTTTAAGCAAAATTCTCCACTGCAGCGTATGTGTGCTCTATCAGACACATCAGCTGTGTGGAGCCTTACTGTCTCTTTATTTTTAGTTTGCTGTGGTCTGGCTGCTTCCTGGCCTGACAGCGTTGTTTCATCTGCCTTCACACAATAAACAAAACAAAGGCTGCACTTGCCTTTCCAAGTCGCAGCTTCTCCTCCTCTGGAGCAAGAGACACTGCAGGTATTTGCTTTCAGGGCTCACCCAGAGCTTTCCTTCTGTTGTGTAGTTGCTCCTCTCAAATGGAAACAGCTCTGACTGCCCTGCAAGCTGCCATGTGGCACATGCAGAGATTTGGGATTGTGTGATCCCAGTGTGAATGAAGGGTGAGGGCTAAAGTGGCAGAGTCACTGCAGAGATCACTTCACCAGGGGAAGTCTGGGCTGTGGAAGTCTGTAATGATCTCCTCAAAAATAAAAATAATAGTGTGGAAACATCCATTTAATAAAGCTCACCTCAAAGAGCTTACAACTGCCTGTTGTGCCTCAGGATGCACAAAACCCGTGGGCTACACTGTTTTATGATACAATTACAGGCACATTTCAGCACCATTACCTTAGAGCAGGTGTATCCAGAGGACCTTTTCCTGCATGAGCTGTGGTCCCTCTGGGAGGTACCATCTCACAACCACCAAGAGAACCCAGGCCCATGCAGCGATCTGGGAGAAAGCAAGGGGAAATAGACTTTCCAGTTGAAAGATTGTGCCCAAGAGCTTCTCCAGTGCACGGGAAAAGTTGCATCGTAGTGTAGCAAAAATTTTGTCTATAATTTCAAAGAGGTTAAAACTGAATCCTGTGCTACAAGATCAGTGACTCCAGAAGAGCTGGAGGTCAGAAACAACTGGTTTCTGTGTGCCTGGAGCCCATTGCTGGCTGCAGGGTGGTCTCCAGCTCATCTCTTTCCACGAGAATCCCTATGACTGAAACAGAATTAGGAAAGGAAGGCAGAACTAAGTTCACTCACTTAGCTGTGTGTTTTATAGGATGACTTTGCTCCAGGTTCCCACAGCTGTCTCACTGCCTAAGGGATTCCATGGTGTAGAGCAGTATCTGAACTCTCCCCCTGCAATTACATGCTGCGGTTTCAGCTTCTGTGTGCCCCACGCAGGGATGGCATTCCTCACCACTGCCTGGAAGGCAGATAAGCCTGACTGCTGCCTTCGTTCAACATCTGGAGAAGGGAAGGCAAGGGAAGGTTTGGGGCTGTACTGAGCATGGAGTCAAAACAAAAGGATAAAACAGCGCTCCATCAGCCAGGACAAAGAATCACCTCCTCTGGGATCCCCTGCTAAGATAAACCTACAGCTTTCAGCTGGAAAGAAGCAAGTGAAAATGCCCACAACCCAAAGGAAGCCTCCTGCCAAAGGAAAGGGAACAGCAAGTGCCATTTTTTCCCATGGCTCTGCAGAAAAGCACTTCAAACCTTCCCTGCTCCGGGCAATGGGCTCATCTGGAGCAAGCAGAGAGAACAGATTGCGGGGGGTTAATGGACCCACACCCAGCACAAGGAGCAGTGGTGCGGCTCCCCGAGCAAACCAGCTCCAAATAATGCTTGCCAAAGCTTTCCTGGGCATCCCTGGAGACTGTCCTGAAGCTTGCCCAGTCACAATGTCAGGAATGTTGCTGTCCAGAACATTCCTGCATGCTGATGTGCATGAACTGTTACCCCACACTAGCAGAGCTACCCTAACTCTTGTTCTTATTAATGCTGACATCCTTCTTGGTCATTTTCCCCTCCCAGTTGGACCATGTTTAGTTCTTTTTAATCTTTCTGTGTAGATCAATCCTTCCCAGTGCTATGAATAAATAAAAGCCTTCTGTTCTCATCAACAAAATGGTCTTTTAACAGTTGCAAGAACAACATAGCAATCACTTGGAAAAAAAAACCCAAAACAAAAGCAGCTAATATTTGATGCATTTAAAAATCTCTGCTCCAGCTATTTTCTACATTTTAGAAATAAATCCTTCGTTAAGCAGAGAAAGCAGTGAGAAAATCAATGGAGAGCTGAAGCAGCAGTGGGTGTCTGAGAGGGACCTGCTAACCGATCAGAAATGCTCACCACACACAAAGCAGCAGCAGGGCTGCCAAAGCAAGCTGAACTTCAGTTAGAAACATCTAAGGAATGTGAATAAGCTGTTTGGGCTGCAACCTTTCCCTCTGCTTTGATCTGACATTAAACGTAACTTGAGAGTGGGAAAATCAACAGCTTCAAAAAGGGTCAAAGGGTGAAAGGTCTTCATGTACCAGGACAGGTAGAGGGTTTATTGCACCTGGAGAAAGCAGGAGGTTGGAAGTGAATCTGGTGGCTAGGAACTGCCACTAGGTTAGGGCTGAGTATTTCACCCTTCTCATCTTCATGTGCGACAGACACAACACCCATAAGTACAAAGAGCAAGTCCAAGTGAAAAAGAGGGCTAATTTCAACTACCATTAAAGAGTGTAAAAGAAAAGTAAACACATTTTTGTGGTCCCTTTACCTTGGAAATGTGTTTCTGACTGCTATTAGCTGACATGTACTTTTGAAGGTGAAATTGTGGTTTTTCTGGGCTCTGGACATGTAACGCAGCCATAATGCATCAGATCTCAGCAAATGAGATGTTGTAGGAAAAGAGACGAGGATGGCTGGAACATCATGTGCTTTACCAACTCAAAGTGCTTGGTATGAGAAAACAAAGCCACATTCTCTAGCCTTTATTCTTGTTTTCCTTGGCTCTCAGCTTTACAGATCCCTAAAATTACTGCATTAAAACTAAAGGAGCTGCAATCTGCAGCTGACTGAAGAATTGCAATATCACTCCACTTTGATGAATCCCCCACAGGTATTCCTTCTAAGAGAGCTTTCCTAAATTAATTGCCAATAACCTAATATGTTTGTCTGTCTCTTTCTTCTGGCATCAGAATCTTGACATAATAAAACAATAGTATTACAGAAATTAAGTTGAAAAGGTGAGATGTTGTTTCAAAATACCTAAACTTGCAGAAATAGCAAGGTCAGCCCAACAGCCTTAATTCTGCCTTCATGAAGCTGCATGCCAAGCAAACCCAGAAATCATGGGAAACAGCTACCTGCCTGTTAAAAACACCTTATAAGAAACCACAGGGAAAAAACGCTGTATTACACAGAAATTCCATTTTCCCCATTCGTGGGGTTGATATAAACCACAGCCATTTAATAATATTTGATGTAAGGTAAGGTTAAGAGGTCTTCTGGAATTCAATTTCCACCATCACCACAGAAAATTTCTAATACATATCTATGAGGTCCAGCAGTCTTGTGACTACAATGAAATACCCCAAAGAATAAATATTCCAGTCTTGACATAGTGAACGAAGTGAGCCAGAAACACCTTAGATGGGGCAGTTCTAAGACACAAATTGGGGTGCACAGTGTTTGTTACTCTGTGAAGTACCTTTTTGGTGAAGCCTTGCATAAGAGGAAACACTGCTGCAGAGCAGCCTTTGGCAAGATTTAGAGCCCATGTGTAAGCTCCTACAGAGTCAGCAATAAAAATGGAAATTATTTTTCCTTCTTTTGACTGAAGGATAGACACAACATAAATCAGTCAAGTCACGCATACTACAGCCCTGCTAACTTCCCGAGTCATTTGGGAAATCAGGCCTGCCACGCTGTGGAACTGCATTAATGATCTCATGGATAATGCGCCTGTAGTGGGAATTTTATCCATGAGAATACCAGAACCAGAACAAATATCCAGGTCAGGAAGTCTACACTGAGCTCACATGACTAGGAGCCACTGTATGAGGTGGGGAACAGACAGCTATTATTGTGCTAACACAATTGAATTATTAATATTACCCAAAGATATCCAAGGGAAGGGACACAAAGGGGAACACAGTGCTGAAGTGATTTGGAACAGATAAAATAGTAGAGGAAAGCTATAAACTTCCCAGTCTGACCAGAGCAGTTTCAGCAATGGAGGTGTTTATGTCCTTCAGCTCTCACTGGCATTTAGCTCAGGCTGTAACTAGTATTTCATCAAAGTTTATCCTTGGTGCTTGCCTCTTTAAGTGCAAAGATAATTATACAGAGCCTAAATGATCTTAATTGTCTTTCTAACTTACAGTGAATCAACGCTCAGTTAAATCAGCTCTTTGTGTAACACAACTGTGTTTTCATTGTTCGGCTTTCAGGTTCCTTTTCACCCTCTCCTCTTTCCCGATCAGGAAAATGGAATTTACAAACAAAACTGTAGGTCTGACAGGGAGAACAAAGTTGTTAACTGACCTGAGCAGCCAGATTTGTACTAATTGCACTATGTAACCCAGCAACACTAGCATATTAAAAAAACAACCAAAACACCAAGAAATATTTCTATTATTCTAATGAAAAAGATATTCAAGAAAAAAGAGAGCAAATAATCACAGAGCACAAAATATGCCTGACAGGAACATGCACCCCAAAGACCCTTCTCCATCAACAGAAGAGGCATTCTCTGTATCAAATCCATGCAATAAATAAGTTTTATCATTTCTTCTAGGTTTGTTGCTTCAGTTATTGTTATTTTAACTCTAGTTCTTAAAACCTTTATCGAGCTTTAAGGGAATGAGGATCTAAAGCACGGTGTTAATCACAGAGAGCAACTGCAATCTCTCACAGGCTCACGGAGGCTCTGAACAAGCTGCTTGTGTGTCCTGGAGCTCAGTAACTTTCTGTATGGACTGGCTGTGGTCTGCAAACAGCAGCTGCAGGGCGAGCAGCATGTGGCCTGTCCCCTTCCCATGAGCTTTATGCCATACAGATAAACTGAGGGGGATGGAGACACTTTCTACTGAGAGTACTGCAGACTCCTGCTAGCCTACCTCCAGCTCCGAAGGAAGGGTATCAAAATGAGTGAATCAACACTTAGAAACACTCTGCCTACACAGGGAGAAAGAGATTCAGGTGGTGAGTAATGACAGCTCTGCACAGGTCAACTGTCTTTGCAGAGCTAGCCCCAAACACGGCATGTGATCAATTGTTTAAAAAAAAAATCACATGAGTTTTATTTATTTTCCTTGCAAGCTGTCTTGAGGACTAGATATTCTCTTTTGCAAAGAAAATCTAGGGGTCATTTCTGCACACCAAGTGCGGTGCTGTGACTGAAAGCTGAAAGTGAGTCACAAGAGCAAGTGCAAGGGAAAGCCTTGGTACCCACATTAAGAAAGGTTTTGCCTTTCCTCTCACAGATAAATGGTGCAATGACTCACATACATTCAGGATTTTCGAGCTCAAATTAAACACTCCTGTCTTCGAGGAGACCTAGGGGCAGGTTTGAGTCTTGGCTTCAGCCAAGCAAATTGCAGTATCCATTCCAATGTCAGTGGATAATCTGCCCAAAGGACATCAGATTTACACCAAGATTCATCCCATCTCAACCTGCCAGCTCAGAATCTGGCCCTGCATTTTGCCTGCTGCCATCATCAATCCCATTGATCCATTTTGCTGATGTGGCTCTCACAGGGAGCAGTAGCCAGCATTGCTAAAACCAAAGCAAAGATCTGCAAGCACTAGGAAGTTGGGAAGCCAAAGGGGCACTGCTGCGCTGGCACAGCCTTGCACACACTCAGGCTGGTTTCTCCTCAGAGCTGAGGTGTGCACAGCCAGCTCCAGTGCCTCTGCTGGATTGTGGAGATGTGTCCCAAGATGTCTGTGATGCCTTCGTGCCTCTCCGTGCTCCAAGGGTGCAGCTGTCTCCTGGTATCAGTATATGAAAGCTGTGCTGACATTTCAGCCTCCCCTCTGGGATCATTTAGGACATCGACAGTGAATCCAGCAGAAATGGCTCCTAGTCCCACTTCCACGGTGGACAACAGCACTTCACCCCCAAGGGACAGGTGAAAGAGAAAAAATCCCTTACAGTGAGGTTAAAATAGCTCCAGCAGTAATGTCAAGGGCAAGGCTGAGGAAAACTCACAGCAAACAGGGACAGCTTTTACAGATTCAATATGCAGATCTTGACAAAGCAACAGATGATCCCTTTCTCATTTATGTCTAGTTGTAAATATTTTATTGGCTCTTCTCTCACTGCTGAGTAGCTTTAATGGCATTTACTTCAGCAAAAGCCTGAGCTGCTGTAAATCAAGCACAGTTTTAGGCTACTCACCATGGTCATGGGCAAACACAAACAAGTTAAGTCCTGTCAGCTTCTGGGCCAAGTCATCGTAGCGGCCGCAGTGCTCCCCAGCGCCGTGGGCGATAAACACGAGGGCCCTAAATGGAGCAGCAATGTAGAAATCATTAACGTGGCAATCGACCTGCAAAGCCTTCAGAGCTGCAAGGGAAACCAGCACGTTCAACTCAGCGTTTCAGACATCAGCAAACACCAGGCAGGTAGGGAAGGGGTGAGGGGAGGTGAGCACAGGGGAAACCATTGTCAGCCTGACCCACCACCGACCTGCCCTCACCAGGGGATGGAGCACATGGCAGTCAGCTGCTCGTGGGACAGAGCCACCACGGTCTGCAGCGAGCTAAAGATGCAGATGGGCACCAGTCCCTGAGCTGCATAACTCTGTGGGGGCTTGAGGCACTGCTCCTCCAGTGTAAGGGATGCCATTTGTCTCTTTTGGGACTGCTGTCTCTCTGCGATTCAAATACAAACACTGTCCTTAACTTTATAACTTGCAATGCTGTCTGATGCTCCAGAACACTCAAATATGAAATTTCAGCCAAAGAATAGGTCTCCAGCAGAGTCCCGGACTTTGGTTGGAGCTTAGAATTTTATCTTTTGGCCCAATTATGGTAATTTCACCATTCCAGTTTCTGCCCCAAAAGAGTTGCTTCAGTTTTATGATTAAAGTGACTCTTACATAGCCACTGTACAGACAGAGATAATTTTTTTTAAAACCCTAATTTAATAAACACTTATTTTTGTAAATACTTATCTTTGAATATTCCAGTTTTATGGATACCTTATGGATACTTTATGGATACTTTACTTCTACTGGAATGTCATCAAATGAGAGTGACTGAATCTGAATGAACCTCCCCAGTGTTTTTGCTAGATAAAATTTGTATAGACTTAAACTACAGCAGAAGTAGCAACGAGATTACAGAAGCTCTGCTGGATTTGACAGGTGACTATTTAAAATCCAGCTTTAGCAACATAAACATAACCTGTTTGTTTAAAAGGACCATTTGTCATTGCAACATCAGCAACCACAAAACCATTTGAAGGCTACAAGTTTGACATTTTCAGTACATGAACAGTGAAATATTACAAGAACTCACAACATAAAACAATGACAGCAGTTAACAGCTAGGGAATTCCTCAACTTTATTCTGACTGAGGTTCTGAATACCTTTTTAGACTGTGTGTCCACAGCAACAAACTGCTTAGATCTTAATATATTTAAACTTTCAAAAAATGTTGGATGATGTAGAAACTTCTGTTCTAGCTCTTTGATTAGCACCTGCTTCAAAGTATACACTCAGCTAGACAGCTTGAAAAAGCATCCATCCAAACCAGAAGGGTTGTACAGAGTGCACTGCAAACACAAAAGCAACGAGGCAAAGATGCTCTGGTATCTGTCTAATACCAATTAGCAAGGGTGAGGTTAGGTCATGTACCACATTTAACTTCCTGCGCCTTGCAAATCGTCTTTAGTGTCACTGAAGGTTGCAAAACAATCCGTGTGGAGCAGTCATTCCTTAATTTCTCATCGTCCCTGATCAATTGATTTGTCAAGTTATCAATGCACCTGGCAGACAGACTGATTTTAGGAGTGCAGGATCTATTATTATACCTCCAAACACTGAAGAAATTGAGACATTGCTTATTCAGTGGAGAATATCAACTTCCTTCCTGTGGATCCATCGCCCTGAGAACCACCAGACTCAGCCAAGTTAAGTCTCACTGCCCTATACCTCCTACTACCTCCACACAGCTTCCTTGCTCAGTGTCTTACTTAAGCTCTTTAGAGGACCTATATTTGTTTCTGCTGACTATGCACAGAGATTAAGGTGCAACTTGGCAGACTGAATACAGCCCTTCGTTTCTCAGAGAAATATTGTTTGAACTTATGCACTAAATGGCACTAAGTGGGAACTAATGGGAAGCTGGCAAAGAGATCTCTTCCAGGAAATTCTTGGTTCTTCATCCCAGCGACAGCAAAGCCCTTGTTTTGCTTTTATTCACACTGATGCAGTACCATGACTTTGCCTGTCAGCATCGTTCTGGATGCTAAGAGCTCTCATTTTATGTGAAACCAGAGAGAAAGGATAAAAACCCAAAGCTTCAGAGAGGCAAGGTGTTCCCGTGACCTTTCCTTCCACCTAGCTCACAACTGTCAGGTGTCACAGAACTGAGCCTTTACACACCATGGGGAGCCGTCCTGGGTTATCATTTGTCTGCAGAATACTGAATAAAACCCCTGAGCCTGTTTGTGCCTTAAGAGCTCTGATGAAAGTAGCTGTTGAAAAGACATACACACTTTTGAAAGTTTTGTCCTATCAATAATCATAAACGAAGCATAAAATTTCCAATTTTGTTACACTGAAACAAAATCAGCCTGTTCTGTTGTTCCATAAAAAGTGAGAGTGGCTTTACTGACTAAAAACTAGGTCACATCGACACAGCTCTTTAGCTCCAGCTTTCAGGTCTGAGCACAGGGACATATATTGAACACAACAGCTTGAAAAATTGAAATTAGTATGAGTATCATCTGAACAAGGATTGAAGGATTTGGTTCTTTCACTTAATCCCCAATTTTCCATTACAAAACAAGTTTAGATTTGGCAAATAATACCTGAAGGCGGTGTAACAAATACATGGTTCAACATATTTTCATTAGCAAGCTGCTAGGAAAATATAACAAATTATTAGATTGACTGACAGCAGCTCTTTCCTATATGTAAACAATTTTGCAGATATCCCTGCTCTTAAATCACAGTCTTCTCCTTCCTTACCACGATGGCTAGAATAACAGAATATCAGAGATTGCTTTCAACAGGGTCATTTAAAATTAATACGGATCCTGCAGTGTTTGAGATTTCACAGAACTGCAGTGCCTTTCTGTACAGCCTCAATGAGAATTTTGTTTAAAAAAAGGTTTGTGCATTGGCCATGTATCAAACTGGTACTGGGGAGAAATTTCTTCACCTCCAGCTCTTGCAGCTGTGCTGCTGAAATCCTTGGAAATTCACATGTGTCAGGTAGAAAACATCGCTCACAACCTCCAAAGCTTTCTGGAGCCTGCCCTGTGCCTGAATCCCTGCTAATTCCAGTGTCTCTGACCACAGGCAGGGCCAGCTCATGTATCTTTGGATGCTTCAGCTGCCTTTGGCTGGTGGAACTGTGCTGCTAAACATCTCGAAATAGCACAGCTTTGGCACCTGCTCAAGAAAGCAGCTCCTCGCAGCAGCAGGGCTCCCCACGCTCGCCCGGCAGGTGTGTCTGCACACAAAGCCAAGGTGCGAGCTGGGCGTGAGTGGGAGCCCACGCCTGCTCTCACCTCACTCTGCAACAACAATTACGGGCTATTAAAGGAAACCACTTTATTGACTGCTGTTTGCGAAAGCAACAGATGGTTTTCGCAGATCCCTGCCCTTCCCGTAGCCTTTGTCACCTCCTCCTCCTGCCCCCTCCTCACTGCAGGTTTCTGCCTCCTGGTACTGAGCAGCTTGGCAAACAGATGCAGCTGCTTATTGCAACAAGAAGGTGGGACAATATTTGTCTTTATTGTTCAAACCCACCACCGGCTGTGTTTAGTTCTCGTGAGGAGGTGATGACATACACCAGTGACCTGTCCCTGCTCCCACACCCCTGTGCTGGTGCCCCTGACTGGTGCCAGTCCCGCCTGTCAAGCTTTGTGAAACACAGCAGTGCCACACCCGCAGTTGATACAAAGCACCTGCACACACCTTGGCCTGAATTAGGGAGGGTGAGACTTGTGGAGGCCAGGCTGCAACACGGGATCAGCATGCACAAATCCACATGAATCCACAAATCCACGTTGTCTTTCAGTCCTGCCTCTTCCAGAGGTCACCAGCTGATCCAAGCTTTAGCTTGGGCAACCCTTCCCTCTTTCTCACTGTAGCTTCACACCCACTAATATTTCACTTCCCAGCTTGGCAGGGCAGGGTGGTGCTTTTGGCTGCAGTTTTAGGCAGTACCAGGTTTAAAGGTTCTCTCTTTCTTTTTTTGCTGGGCACATGTTGCCCCATCTGCTGTGCCAAGGCAATTGTTCAGAGATGCAATGCCACAGCCAACTGGAGGAGAGCAATGGTTGGGAAAATAAATTGCAGCGCTGGACTTACACACATGAGTGGGAGCCCTGTTAAACCAAAGCTCAGTTGTTAGAAGAAAAATACACTGAAAACACACCCAGGAAGCTGCTGTGTGCTGTGACATTTCACAGGCCTGAAACACCACTCAGGATCTGGGCCCTGCTGGGCATAAGACACATGTTCTTGCTTGGCTTTCAACAAAAACCATGTTGAAACTGAACTAGACAAAGAAGGTTGCAAGCAGGTTGGTGTGACTTTAATATCTTGTGTCCTCTGGGGACAGAGCCACTTCTCTGGGACCCTGTGCATGCTCTTTTATTGCCAGAAAATAACCCAAAACATTACGACTGAACCAAAGAACGGAAGACAAGCTTCCTATGACTGCATATATGAAAAATGCAATCTTTTCCACCCATTCAAAAGCATCCCTCTTCAGAATAATATTTAAGTACTTGCCTTAACCTCAGGAAACTTTCTTCAACACATGAAAGTCAACAGGACTCTCAAAGCACAGGATGAAAGTTTAAAAAGGATTTATAAATGCTGTCCGGAATAAGGACTGATTTAATCACACACAGAAATGATTTCCTGAATCAAGCCCTCACAACTTAAGCTAATACTATGTTATCCTATGTTAGGCAACTGTGCTTTTCATTTGGTCTTATGGATGTTGTTACCAGAACCAGATCAGCCCTAACAAAGAACATCTGACCTGAGCAGTTTTGAATTCCAGACACTAAATTCCTACAGTAATTTTTAAAAACTAACTGACAGGAAAGCCCTGAGCCAGCTAAGCTGCCAGAAAAATGACTGGCTTAAGTACTACATATTGTTGTGCTGTTTGAGCTGATTTATCAGCTCTTTTGTAGCTGAACAATTAACTTTTATTTACCAAAAACTGGTGTCATTTTTGGACAAGCAACTGTATAGTTGCTCACAGATCTTTTGGTGTGTAAAAATGTTGTGTGTATTTTGCTTCCAAAGTATATGATGATGGAAAGTCACTGAAAGGTGTTCATTCCTGTATTAGCTGGGTGAATGAGCCTCACTCTGAGGATTAGCCATCTATCATATAATAAGATTTGTTGAGGTTTAAGTGTCAATCTGATTTTTTACCCTCGGTATTTGCCTTAAGATTACCATTAGAAAAAAAAATCCAGCTAATAATTTACAAGAACACATAAAGAAGAATGAATCTTTTGCTCAGTGTTGGTGATCTTTCCCTTTTTCTGGAGGGCTGTTCAGCCTCTTTGGGCATAAGGCCTGAAATTTAGAAGGGGGATGTCTCTATATCTGCTTTTGGAGTCTGTTTTTACTTTTTATTTTTTCCTGAGGTGATTTTCACCCCAAAACAACCCTGAAAAAACCTGGGCCGTGGGCAGGAATTACAAATAGCTGTGGCAATTTCTTTCATGTTGTGCATACTTGTGACCTACACTATTAGCCACGAGTTCAGCCTGGTGACTCCAGCGAGACAGGAATATTTATGTGTCACCAGGAGTCAGGTGTGTCGCTCCATGCTATCCTCCAGGAAACACCCACATTATGTCCCTCTGAAGGTGCCAGAGGGAGTGACTTTGCTCCTATTCCAATCCCTGCTTCAAGGAGGCATTGAATCCAAGAGCTCTGCTTGCTCTCTTGCTCAGGTTTTTTTAAGGAATGTGTTCTTAGCCTCTGCCCTGCTGCCCCACGGCTTTGCCATGCAGCCCCAAACTCTGGGGAACCTAGAGCTCTGTTGCTATTTTTCCCAGCTCAGGAGAAAAAGCAAATCAGAATGTCAATAGTCAAGAGGTGAGTCTCTGTCAACCTTCTCTCAATATTACAGACCATCCAGCATCAGCGTGGGTACCTCACAGAGCTCCGAATCCAGAGTTTATCCGTGGGATGTAACTTTGAAAAGCCTTTAAGCATGACACAGTATGTCAAAGGAACCTGCACAATGCTACACAATTCCTGCTTGACTTTACAGACCCTGTGGGAGTTGAGGGTTCTGTACATTTCTGTTTGATTTGGTTTGGTCTAGACTAACAGAATCAGTAGTTTTATTCCTGTCCAGATCCTAAAATGGCCATTCAAAAATAAGGCTCTTCAGCAAGCTCTGCTTCCTACTTCATTTCCCATTTCCCATTTCCTCATTTCCTCATTTCCTCAGGCTTGGAAGTTCCCATGTAAGCCCATCCGAAGGAGCTGCTGTTAATTTAAGCACCATCTTTCTGTCTTACACCACAGAGATTTAGGGCTCAGTCTTAAAACCTGTGCCTACTGCTACAAGCAATCCTCTTGCAACATGTCTGCAAGCCCGGTCTCATCCTATATCTCAAACCCACAATTCCTCACAAGAACAGAGTTAGGAGAAGATTTCAGAACTGCTGTGACGTCCAGAAGAAATAACATGGCTAAGTTTTCCAACCACCTCAGAAAGTGCAGATGCCATAAATCAGCAGAGCAGAGACAGAGCTGGGTAGTACAAATATATTTCATAACAAAAGGTTCAACAGGATCTAGCTAGAGCCAGCACAAAACAATGTGGAGAAACAGTTTAAGCTGATTTATTGCAGCTTTTCAAAAAGCAAGCCCTCACTGAGAATAACTCATGAGTGGCCTAATACAGGGAAAAGAGAGGAAGGAAACTTCAGGTGGGGGTGGGAGAGAAAGAATTATTGGGTCCTTGCAACTGCATAGCTCTGGGTAAATCTTTGCAAAGTTAACATTTAATATCAGCTGTATTTAGTTTCAAGGAAGCTTTGAAGTAATATTTTAGGGGACATGAGGCTGAGATCAGAGGTGAAATGCCTGGTGTGTAGCTTAAAATTCATGGGCTGGATCTTCCCACCCCTCTCCTGGATAAAGCTGCGGAGGAGGGATTCTAGGGTTACATGGACTGCCCCGGGGAGACACTGCTCCACTTTGATATCAGAGATGGGCTTTTCCTTGGCAGAGCTGACTGCCAGACCTGCTGCTCTGAAGCTGCAAGGCAGACAAGATCCCTGGAGACTTGGGCAACTCAGGGCTGGCTCTGAGCTCTCCTGTTGCTGCCACCCTCCTACAGAGCACAAGAAGCCTTGAAAGAAGGATTATGACTTCTGTTCCCAACGAGACAAGGTGCAGGCATTGCCACACACACAGGAGTGAGGCAGGGGTGATGTGGGGTGAGCCCAGGCAGAGCTGCCCCAGGAGCTGGCTGGCAGCAATGCTGGAACAGGACGTCCCAGTCCTGTGCCTTGCTCTGCTCCAGCCCTTGCTCAGCACAAGGGCTACAGGGGAGATGAAATGGAGGTCATCTCTCCCAAGGGGAGCCGCAAGGATAGATGCACAAGGCAGTCAGTGTCTGTCTAAAAAAACTGCTCAAACATTGCTTAAATAGAAGATATCAGCTGGAAAGTTCAAGTCAATCTGAAATCCCACCCAAATTTTTTAGACTAGCTTTAGGGTGTGGAGGGAGAATATGCCAAGAAACAAAAGGGTTTCTGGCACAGATCCCCTTGGAAATCAGGAAAAATGAAATACTTCTGGTTAGTTTGATTAAAAATTCATTCTGTCTTGGAAGCAAAGCCACTGCAGATGAGTGATGGCTGTGGGGCCACCACTCTCAATGGAGAACCAACAGACAGGGAGTAAGAGCAAGAACAGTTTTCACAGACTCTCCCTCCTCTTCACTTGCACTGAATGTTTAATGATTTCCAAAGGGACAAAAATGACTGTTTAGCCAGTCATGTAGCAGTTTCTTCTTGAAATCAAAATGCAGACTCTGCCTGGTGAGCCAAAGCCTTGGAAATAGAAAGGCCTGTGTAATGACACGGACTGCCC
Source organism: Acanthiza pusilla (assembly GCA_036630365.1). Taxonomy (NCBI): domain Eukaryota; kingdom Metazoa; phylum Chordata; class Aves; order Passeriformes; family Acanthizidae; genus Acanthiza; species Acanthiza pusilla. The sequence goes on from JAXCHO010000001.1 coordinate 11,350,499, forward strand.
TTTCCAAGCATGAGAAAGCTGCAGTTGAAGGGCCAGAAGCTTCTTCTGTGCAGCCACTCTCGCTTAAACTCAGCACTTTTCACTAGTTCAGGACTACACCTGCTCTCTGAACAAAAAAAGGGTTTTTTGATATAAAAGTATGTCTCTGTTTCAAAGTAGCTGTGGAAAACCAGTTCCTTTTTACTGAACACCCTCGCACTCTCGGCATATTCAGAACATTGGAGCCTGTTCCAGTGACAAGTCATTATTGCTGCTCCAAGTTCATAGCCTGACAAACCCAACTCAACCCTAAAAGACCAAAGAAGCTTCCTGGAAAGGAACAAGGTGTGCTTCATTAGGGGATGAGCTCAAGCCATGCAAAAATGCTCCTCACATGGCATCCCAGCCACATTTTGACAATTTAATCTCACTTTTTGGCATAGCACAGAAGATGGAAATAAACAGCATTATCCATGTATTGAGGTGAGGAGTTTTAGATATGCCTCTGTAGCTTTCAAATGATGGAAATAATTTTATTTAGTAAAACCATCCCTCTGGCTAGACCCACACATGTTACTTGGTAATGTTTCAGTCCTTAGGAGCACACTGCTCGCTTCGTTATTTTCAAACATTTGTTAAGAAGCGCTTGTGGTTTGAGACAAATAATCAAGTGCTGCAGAGAACACCACATCTAAATGTTAAGCAGCATTTTCTGAAGTCCTCTAAGTCAAGTCTGAAGACTTCTTCTGATCACAATTTTTTTGCAAGGTATTTTTTATGCAGGACATCACTCATAGTCTGAACCAGGGTGCACCAGAGGTTCCTCATAGTCAGTCTCCCCCCAAAATTAATGCTTCTTAAACATATGGTTTTCCATGGTTCGGACTCTAGCCACGGTTCAGACTCACCCCCAGTCTCAAGCTGCTATTTCAGAGAGTGGATGGTACAGACAAATCATGACAAGCAATACTGAAAAGTGATTGCAGGAAGAATTCAGCTCAGCATCCCAGCCCCCGTGCAGGGCAGAGGCTGAAAAGCACACACCTGGCACAAGAGGGTCAGAGCGTTTCTGGGCTATTCCTTGCAATAAAATCTGCATGACTGATGTACTTTGATCTAGCATTGGGGGCTTTCATGGCCAAATCTTCACTAGCTCAGAGTCATGGAAGGGTTTGGGTTGAAAGGGACCTTAGAGATCACCCAGTTCCAACCCCCCTGGCATGCTCAGGGACATCTTCCAGGAAGAAGAGCTGTGAATAAAGAAGGAGCAAGAAAGGAGATGACACTTCACCTGTTCTGTGAAGTCAAGACACTATGTTATTATAACTTTTTAATAAAGCACTGACTGTGCAGCTCCCAATTGTATGGCATTAAAGAAAGACTTCAATTCCCTGAAATACTTAAACCTGATAGTGCTGTTTGTGGCCAGGCAATTCCACCCCTAATGTGGAACTCTTGAGTACTTCCCGCACTGAGTCAATTGCCTGTCCTCACTTTTACCTTCCTGATCCAATTTTGTCAGCAATCCTCTGTGTTGGCAGAAATTTTAATTGGCTATCCTTAACTAACTGAGGAACTCATTATAAGTTCAGATGTCACAGGTAGCATGAGTCTCTAAATTGCCAAGCTTTTTCCACATGATTTTCCAAAACCTAGGATGGAATTATCCCGTAAAATTAGAAACAGAAACTCAAGGATTGATTTCTTAATCATAAAGCGCTTATGTATATTTTAACATATTTTGAGATTAAACACATTAATTTCCAATGAAATCTTGGCACATCCCAGTGCTGCACTTCAGCCTTGCCCAGCTATAAGAGGAATCTTTGCAGCAAGAGGCTTTACAGGCTCTGTCAAAATCAATATCAGCAGCTACTCCTCTGGGAAATTAGGAATGTCATAGGCAAAGCGTTTGCCAAGGCTTTGAACATGTTCCAATTAATTTGCTATTCCATGTTTGCTGTAGACCTGAGGTAGGAAGGAAAGTTGAATGTAAGCACTTAAACATGAGATGTGGAATGCTGCTGAGACAGTGATCACTGCAACAGGGGCTTTAAAGGCTGAAATGTTTATTCATGTTTTGAACCAAAGTGAATTTTAATCAGAGGTGAGGTGCAATGGTTTACCTACAGATGACTTAAGAGGTGGATACAGACTTCAGTGTAGGGCTGCCAAATCCAGGTATGTTATTTCTTGGCTGCACTGAGCTAATCTGGGTGTCCAAAAGCTTTATCTTCTGCAGGCTTGGTTCCTAAAATGTTATTTAATTTTTAACACCATGGCAGCTTCACCTCTGGCACTGAGGGCTGCCATGCTAACATAAAAAAGGAACCTACCTGCCATGAGTTTTACTCACTGCCCTGTTGATTTGCTCTCAAAAAGGGCCAGATGTAATAGTTTTAAACTCCAAAATGTAAATGGGGACCTGTCCAACTTGAAGTGCATCGACTAAAATAAGGATGGGTGGTAACAATAAAATAAAAGAGTATTTTGTTAGATGAATCCTTGGCTGCAATCATTTTAGGTACAGGCAAAGAAAGCCAAAGGCATGTGGGATGTCTTTTCTGCAGAAAAGCTTAAAATAGAAAAGGAAATCAATACTCATTTACAGTATCTGGCAGTCACTGAACCAAAACATACATGTACACCTACAGTCGAGCAGAAATAACAACATTTATTTAAACCACAAGCTGTTATTCTGCTGCAGGAATGCTGTGTTTCTTGTGGAGCACTTCACCAGAGACTGTACCACATATTTCTGACCATTTTTAAAAGCCTCAGGAATACCCAGAGCAAATACTTTCAATACCACAGTTATTAACCCCACCAGCCAGACCAGCTTCAACTCCTTCGATTCCTGGCAAAGAAAGAGTGAGAGCTGATGTGGAGGAAAATGTGCTCAGCAGGAAGCAAACCTCTGATGGGCAGAACCCTTAAATGATGCTTCAAAAGAGAAACGTACACCTGTGTGTAAAAACGAGGCAATTTTTCCACAACGTAAAATTACAGGCTTCAAAGGAAGGAATAGTGTTTAACAAATCAGCATTCCCCAAACATTGAAAGTGAAATGAAATGTAAACAAAGTGAATCTGCTGATTGCTTGTTTTTTTCCATTCCCCATCTCTGAGAAATGTGACCAGTAAATAAACAGGATAAATAATAACAGCAGCTGGCTTTTGTACAACACTCCTCATACAGAAAACCCAAAGCGCTTTACAAAGGGTGCGACCAGGCTGCTTGCAGAGGTCACATGAGGCAGGGATGAACAGCACCTCAAGAGATCCTCTGATCCACTACCCCATCCCCAGAAAGGACCAAAGAAAGGATCAACTCTTCTTCCCACTGCCACACAAACCAAAGCAGAGAGGTAAAAAGCCTTTCCCATGGCAACGCAGCATGCCAGAGGTAAGGATGGACACAGAGCATGAGTCAAAACCTGAGCCTACAGCAGCCAGCAGGAGCTCAACAGCAGAGTTAAGATGCCACCATGGGTTCCCTGTGCCACATGCATGGGGCCACAGTGAACCTGGGAAGAAAAAAGTCAATTCAAAAAAACCTTTCTGTCCTAATGAATTTGTGGGCATCTAATAATGTCAGAGAGATGCTCTGTGCATTTTTAGGACAACCTGGGTCAAGATGCTCCATGCCCCTTGTTTGGGGAGGGGCAGAGGATGACTGAATGCTGATTGCTTGAATGTCTTTTTAGTAACATGAGATTACGAATGCTGCTCAGAATACAGATTCTAATGCTCCAAATATTGTAGAATAGCTCTCACACAAAATTGAAAAAATGAAGAAAAAGCCTAACCATTAAGTCAGCTAGATGTTATCATACAGAAATTTAATTACTTGCTGCTTCCTTGTCACTCCTCATGCCTTTCACCCAGCAAATTAAGCCATTGCAGATTTCTGGAATTTGACAGTTGAATTTGAATGCCCATTGAGATAGTTTTGAAAATAAAAGGTATGCTTAAAAATTATAAAAATAAGCTCATCTTGTCTGTTGGTGAACCAGCTAACCTGCTGACACCTACAGCAAATTAAACCAGATTCTATTCTAAAGAAAGGCCAATGATTTAAGTTTTATTCTCTCACTCTGCAAGCTTCAAGCTTGAGCAAGGAAGAAAGAAAACACAGAGCAAGACATTTATCATAGGTCAGACAGATGTCTGAAAGAGATCAGCAATCTTTCCTGCATATCAAATCTACAGTAATTTGTACATTTTCTCCTTACCCATCTGTACACCACACTGGAGCAAACGATTACCACCCTATTACAGCTGAATGTTTGGCTTTAGCCCAGTTGTCGATATTTTGTTCCCTTTTTCCCCCCCTGTTCTTTCTTTTCAATGATTGCTGCTGAGACAATTTACTTGCAGCAGAACAGCAGAGAACAACTAATGCATTGCTTAGTAGATTTTATTTAAAATCTCTCTTCAAACATCAAGCCTTCTTCAACCGCCAGCTGCTCAAGGAATAACTTGCTTTCTCTGGCAACTTTCGTCTAGAGACTCCAGCCCCAATTTGTATCACTTGACTGAGTGACTAAACCCAATTTTAGACAAGGAAACAGAAGTACAGAGAAATTGCAGGTCTGATTCTGTAGATCACTGGTCATTGTGTCACTGTCTAATGACTGGCTTGACCGTGTTTTGCCTGTTCTCTGCTCCTCACTGACTTCTTTATTCTGTTTTCCGACGCTAAATTCTCTAGGTCTAGCAAGCTGCCTGTGCCATCACCCAGAATGGGAGGATTCAGAGGCTCCCATCATCAAGGGAGTGCCTGCCAAACAGAAATGAAGATAGTTCCTGGCAGGACAGCCAGTGTCTGACACAGAAGGGGGGACTCTTTCATGCCCGTGGAAGTACTCATGAATTTTGGTGTTACTCAAGGTCCTGGGACATTGAAAATTGCTACAAAAAGAATGAATCTCTTCAGACACAAACACACTGCATCTGTCTAGGAGCATTCCCAAGGCAGAGAAAGACCAAGACCAAGTCTCGTATCCCCTCTCGTTCTGATGGGGACATCCCATAGGAGTGTTCTTGGAGGTGAGTAAACCTGACTGCAGTGCTCTGGCCACCAGGACAGCTTCTACCAGCTGTCCCCATCATGGCCCCAAGGCCACACCTTGGTCTGGCCAGTCTGGTCAGCTTTGAGACACCTTCCTGACATCACCACCCAGTGACTCTCCCGAGTCTGGATGCTTTAGAAAATGTTTATGGCCAGGACTAGCCCAAGGTTGGTATTTGGGATTGCTGTACCACTGTTTTTCTTTCGGTCAACATAAGTGAAATTTTATTGGTCTGCAAGAGGAAACCCTAGAGGAGATATAATTTTAATGATGTCTGAAAACTTTACTTACCCTGGTGTTTGGTAATTTCCTTCCTTCCTATAATGGATAATAAGCCACACTGATATGGCGTCGGAATGTCTGTGCTGTGGGGTACAGGACAGGGATGGATGGGTGTAGTTAAGGATGTAACAGGGGTGGGATGAGGAAAGGGACCTGCCTAAGCATAGCTTTAGGAATCTCATGGGCAAGATCCTATAGCATCTCCTTGGATACCTAGGAAAATCAGCCATTTCTTATCAGGGTTGTGTCACATCTCTTGGAAAACGGACAATAGGAGGTTTAAAACACTCACGGCTTCCACTCAAGTGGGAGTACATTAGGACAATGACATGCCTGAACCTAGGGAAGGCAGCTCAGCCAAACATGCCTGCAGGGACAGCTCTTAGAACAATGCAATTTCCCTAGAAGAACAAAGAGATCAGACGTTCACCACGGCTCTAAAAAGGACAAAGTCACAGCAGTCTGAAGGGAACTTGTGAGGCCAATTCCTCTGCTACAGACATCTAGAAAAAATGCCCTCTTCTAGAGAGAACAGCTGTACCAGCCAACTCTTGTAGTAGACGTACCCACAGTGATCTAAAAGAGCTGCTGTGTGTTCCCAAGTGATGTTCCAAGAGCGCTGGAGAAACTGAAGCAAGGAACTGTGTGCAGCTCTTTCACTGTTTTCACAAAACCCACATATTCCTTATAGTAGTGACGTACAGTGCTCTTGCATCTGGAACCCTGTTAAGATCAATGAGTTCTCTGCTTCAGCTCTTGTGTTACTACCAACAGATAGTTGGTTCTCAGTGCTCCCAGTTTGATGAACTGAAGAAGGTCTGCCCAGGATAAAGGGACCTAGAGGGACCAGCAGGTCTCTAACTGCTGAGTGACCAACTTGGGCATCCATCAGTCATGGCACAAAGCCAGTACTGACCATCACACCTGCCATCCAGTTAAAAGCAAATGAACTGTTTGTATGACATATGCAAGGTTTGCTTATCCTTCAGTCTCTGGCAGAATAATGAGCAGAAAAATGTGTTTTGCAACACAATCTCTAAACAATTTCTCTTCTCCTATTTCTACCTCTGTTTCTTACATTCACTGTGCTGGACAGCATTGTTTCCAATTCATCAGGTGGCACACAGAACCAACACTGATTTTGCCTCTTTTGCTGCTCTCAGGATCAGGACGAAATATTAGTGCTTAGAGACTCACAATAGGGAACTCCAAAAGTCACCTTGTTCCCAGACACTGATTTCACCAAGTTGTACACCTGTGCTCAGAAGATGACCCTAACAGGGCAACGAGCAAAACGGACAGTTTAATTACAGTTGTTATTCCATTCGCTATTCACCTTTTTCCTTCAGTTCTGTGGAATAAAAGGCAGATTTGCTTGTGTTGGGCATTCCTGTGGAGACTGAAAAAAATTATCCTACTGAAGAAGCCTGTTGGAAGTATCTGCAACAGGAACCAAAGCTGCTCTCCTGTCTGTCAGAGTCCCCCTTATATGAAGCTGGCTTGCTAATTTGCCCATCCTCTGGAACCACACAAAGAATCATAAAAGGATGCCACCATTCACAGTGAATAAGAGTCACATGGAGCAAAGATAACAGAGGCATTAAAGGAACACATACACAGCTGATGAAAAGAAGGGAGGCTTTAGAAACTCAGGCAATAGCAATAAAGCAAGCAAAGCCTGGAATGTTGATTCGACAATGATCATTGTTATTGCCCTTTGCAGTGTGTGCGATGGGATCAGAAAAACGGAGCTGAATTCATCCTATGACAAACTGTGCTCACATAAGTCACTTTGCATCGTACAGATTTGGCTTTAATTTCAAGTTGACCTCATTAGTACAAACAAAGTGTTCTTCAAGAGTGACACTGAATTAGAAACTGCTTTAAGTATTTCTAGAGACTTACACAATACACTATAATTAAAGACATTATAATCAGTGACTTGATTTCCTTTGCTTTGACTTCACTTTGGCTAATTTATTTATTTATTCATTCATTTTGGAATGGTCTGAAAGTCAAAGTCAATTTTGTCATCTGCTCATGCTGGGAGCTGTGCTGTTCTTCTGGAAATGGCATGGAAGTGCTGGTAAGGAGATGCCAAAACCCCCAAGCAATATTTACAATTTAAGGACCCGTTTGGATATAAAGGAGTTTGTATTGCTGCACCACAGGCACATCTGCAAAGTCCTTGGGGAAGAGAGAAATCTGTTTTCTCCTTATTGGCTTGGCCTTTCATTACTAACAAGTCAGAAAGAATGGCAGGCATTCTTCAAAGGGTAAAAGAAATGTAAAAAGTAAATAGAAAAGTGGGTGCTTTTTGTTTAATTTTGTATTTTTAATCACATCTCAGGTGTAGAACTGAAAGAACTCTTACAAAGGCACTGTTTACTCAGACAATTGTAACTCTGTTTACTTAAACTGTGGCCACGATGTCTAAAGTTGAGCCAAGCCACTCCAGTGTGCATTCACAATGGACCAGGAATGCCTCTGTGACCCTCACGTGTCTGAGCCTCAGGCAGAGAACTGCTGTGGTCCCTGGCAAACCTCTAAGCCCACCTAGAGACCACGCTGTGAGAGACACTCAAGCACCATCATAACGAGCCAGGTAATGATTTCTCTTCGATAGCTGAGGAAGCTCAGGTTCAGGGATGTCTGGAGCTCACATTTTCAAATGCATCCTCTAGCTACAAGTGTCTCAAGTGCCCAGCTCAGTGACTGATCTACCAGGAGAGACTCAGGCATCTTCAGACTCTGTCTGAAGTCAGTGGCAGCTGCAGCTGAGAGCACCTTTGAAAAAATTACTCTGGGTCAATAAATCTCACAGGGTTTACTTGAGGTCAAGAAGAGGAGCTAAAAGTGCCCCAGGAGAAACTGTTTGTGCTTATCTAGGCAGTGACAAGGATGGAGGAAGCATCCAGAAATGGCTATGGGGATACAGACCAGAGAGGAAGAAGGTCACCTCTGAAGCTCTCCAGGCCCTTTAGGGGCCTCAAAGGAAATGTCTTGACTTCTCCTCCCAACTTTTCCTTCCCCTTCCTCATCAACTTCTATTCTTAGCAGCTTTGTCTGAGAGCTGGGAATAGAACACGGTTTCTTAATTCCTCACCTCCTGTTACCTCATGTTTTGACTCAGGGCTCAGGGTGGTGGCAGAGGTTTAAGCCTTGCACAGAACTGTTGTTTATGTTTACACAATGACTGCTTTCCCATTAAGCAGGATTTCTTTGGCTACTGGGACATACTATAGGCATGAGATCAGTCCTGCTTCATTCAAATGATTTAATTCCTCCAAACAACATTACATAGTCCTGAAAATGCCATGCCTTGCCCAGATCTTAAGCGCTGCACTCAGCAGTGAGCACTCAGTGCCAAAGAGTTACCCATTTCCATGCTCCACAAACCCTGCTGTTGGCACAAAACATGAAAACGACACCAGAACATACTGCTTTTTCTTCCCTGCTGCATTCAACAAGACCACTTAATTACACTTTAAGATGGAACTGGCTCAACAAGTTGGGCAGCTTGCAGGGCTGCTGGCTGGGGAAGCTGCACCTGCACTGCTGCCAGCAGGCAGCAAGAGAAGACGACACCCAGGCCCCAGCTCTGCTGTTGGGAGTGACTTCCCACCCGAAAAACAAGTGGAAAACACTGTCTTTCTTCTTCCTTAGTCCCATTACTCCTTACTCCATCTACCCCATCTAATCATTATGACATCTGAGTGCTTTTGTGTGTCAGCTTCCTGTGAAGTAATCACCTAAATCCCCCTCTGAAACAAAGCGGACCCTGCTGAGGAACTCACAATAGGTGCCTTTCACTGGCAGGACAACCTTGGCCTCGGTGGCACTTATAACAAAGCTTCCATATGTGCACCAGTACGGGCTGATCAAGCAGATCAACACCACACAGAATCAGAGCCTGGGTATTTGTGAGCATGAAGCAAAAAAGCCTCACAAAATTTCCCCATCTTCCTGAAAAAATAGTTGTTGATGTTTCTTTTTTTAAATATGCCATAGCACATTAACCTGCCCCAGCCCTTTCTCCACGTTTATGAGTCTGTTGAAAGAGATAAAAGAGAAGCACCAGCTCCAAGGGGTGATGTCTGTCAGTCGTCCCCACTTTCAGAGGCTGCCAAGCCATTGTCTTCTCTTCAACCCCAGGCTTGGGCTACTTTTTAATTTTTCCTTTGGCAGACATCCTGGGTTTTCCCCCTCCCTCGGGGAGGGATCAAGGGCGATAAGTTCTATTCTAATAGAAGACAAGTCAATGATAACCTTTGGGCATCTGCAGTGAAGAGGTATTTCTATAGCTCTAGCCGGGATTAGACACATAATGGATCAATGAAAGATCCCACAGTTCGACGGTTATAGCATCATTCATTAGAGTTAAGATTTGAACCTGAATCAACAATTGAGTTAGAAGATTGAAAGAATTGCCTTCAGTATTTGAAATAAATTGTAACAGGCCTGTAAAAGTCCCCTGAGGTGTCTCTCTTTCTCTCCCAGTACAGATATATGGGGATCAGTTTTGCTGAACGTTTAAAATTAGATGAAAGTTGCGGAGCTTCTACATAGGAAGAAGAAAAAGCAGAGCTTCTTATGAGAAGTGAAAGGGGGTAAAATAATGTATTTTTGGTTTGCCTATCAAAGCACTTCAAGAGCATTCTTGACTGCAAGATCCAGGCACTGACTTGTTATTCAGTCACTTACCATCTCTCTCATAATAACAATTCATGAAGAGCTAATAATAAACAGTACGCCCCCTCCTTACACACAAACACGCAAACACACGCACTCAGGAGCTCCTTGTAAATGAGCAACACTGATCCCATCCACTTTTGTTGTCACAAAACTAGGGCAAGTTCACTCTTAATTAACTGCTTGGTGCACAGAGGACTGAAAAAATTAACTACCCAGAGGACTTAGACACCAAGTTTTCACTCTCAGCTCTTTCTCATTTCTGGAACAAAGACCCATCCACCCACTACTAATTTAGTAAAAAATTAAACATGATAAAAAAGCAGTTCCACAACCGGGTGATGAATGTTATGGGTAGTTAATGATTAATTAGCATTATCATACAAAGCAGCCTGGTTTCACAGTAGAGCCTCAGTTTCATAGCATTATTTTTCTGTAAAGGCAATCTTCAGGTTAGTGCAAAGACAATGTAATGCATCACTGCCAAAAGTTTCCTCCTTGTTTCTGAAAGGCAGCAAGTAGGAGCAACTACAAAACTCTCTGTAAAACAGCAGATCTTGAACCAGACCTCTGTCCTACAGCTCAGCCAGTACAACAGAGCCATGGTGGGGTGGCTGCACTGTCCTCCCCTCTGGGGACAGGGTGTTTTGGTGCTTGCTCTCTGTCACCTGAGTTCTAACCCAGCCCGATGTTATTCCCATTGCCCCTTGGTTTTGCAGATCTAAACCCCAAGGACAGGTAACTTGGACCTGTATCGCTCTCTCAGAGCATCTGCAGGTTGGTTTGGGCAGAGGACGATGTCTAACCTGTTGGGTCATCAGGATAAAGTTTAACTCTCTACAACAGATGGAACAACTTTTTCCTGGGACTGTTTTCTAGCTGTATAAAGTCATCACAGCTCTTCCTGCTGGCTTGCAGAAAAAGAAAACAATAAAACAATATCCAGATTTTTATGAAGTAGGTACCTATATAACTAGTGGCAGCACAAATATATGCCAAGGCAGCAGATACTGGAAGAAGAAAGATCATAACTACGGGAGCAACAGAGATACCTTTCTGTAGCAGATCATAATCAGCACAGAAAGCTATTACAGTAAAGAGATCATTTAAATTATGACAAAAACATTAGAAAAATTTCTCTATCCGATTCTTAGTCTGTGTTTATTACACAGGTCAGTTTTGAAATTGCAACTGCCAGTGAAAGAGCTCCCTAAATCATTTACTAAGTATAAATAATTTAAAACCAGTCAAAAAGCAACGCAAACATTCTGCCTGTTGCCCTGAGATTTCAGCTACTACTATTGAAACTGAAGTCAGATGCTGATGTTAAGTTTGTTGACACTGAGAAAATCAGAAAGAGTGAACCTCCCAAAGTCTGTATCCCTTCCCTCTCTCACTGCCTGTGCTATTAGTTTGGGGATAGTCATTTATGGCTGATAGGCATCAGCCACCTGCCAGAGCCACTCGGTAGCATACTGAACTGCCAACCAAGCCAGCTGTACATGGAATGACAGCAACTCCATGTTTTATATCTGCAAGACTGACTCGAGCAAGTTTGGAGAATGCAATCTTTACAGTAGGGGCTCTCTCAGATAAGAGAAAGCTCTCTTAGGGCTTCTATAAAGCTCCATGCACACAGCCCTGTAGTGCCGGTCAAGCTATAAATACTAATTACATTAATAGAGCTGTATTTATTGATAGTAAAAAAAGATATTTGCTTGAAAGTGCTCACCTGGGAGTTGCTGCTGGCTTCCAATACCTGCAGAAGAGATACTGCCCATCAGCATTGATGATATGGGGCAGGTCCTTATATGGGATGTTCTGAGGACTCCGCTTTGGCGAACTTTCCTCTGGCATTCTGGAAGAATGACCTGCAAGGTGTTAGAAGAAACAAGACATACTTTGAAACAGGTGAAGACAAGATAAAAGCTGATGGGCTTGGCAGCTACAGACATTCAAGAAAGTCAATCAGTAAGGCAAGCACCACTGATGGGAGGCTGCTTCCAAAACCCCAGCCAAAGAGCCCCCAAAATCATTACTTTAAAACAGAAATGTAGCAAATTTTTTGTTCAGAAAAGGCTCACATTTGGGGGTAGAGCATTGGGGGTGGGGGGAGGGAGAAGAAGGGAAGATCAGTCCACCACCAGTACTTCATTTACAGCTTTCTCTCCCACACTTCTCCCATCTGTGTTTATTTTGCATCATTTTGCGAAACGGATCCTAAAGATAATATTTTAACTGCAATCAAGTGCAGATTGTGCAGCAGTCGCTACAGATATGAAAAGGCAGCTGCATAAAAGATTTATCTAAGGCTGAACATCTCCAAAGAACAGTGGAGGGTACACAGCGGAGGTATCTGCCACCGTGTCATCATTAAGATCTTCTCTGACATCTCAGACAGGAAGGTGGCGGCGGCGGGGAGCGAAACATTTCCAGGAGAATTTGCCACAAACCTGTTTTCATCCTGTGCAAGGGTTTGCATTCTAGTGAGAAGCCGGCATCGCAAGTCAAACGCAAGCAGATGAGGCTTTTTGCATCTCGCTGCGGAGCCGCGTTCCCAGCCCGGCAGCCCCGCGGTCCCCGGCGGGCGCCCGGCGCGTCCCTCCCGGCGATGCGCGGGGCTCGCCCCGGCTCCTCTCCCCGGCTCGCTCGCTCTTGGAGGAAAGTCGCTTGGGTAATTCACCACTTCTCGTTCATCACTTTTTTTCCCCCCCTTCTCAAACAAATTGCGTGTGTGGGCTGAAGTGGCGGTGGTGGGAGGGGAGGCTGGGAAGGGTGGGGGAGAGGGAGGGCTGGCGGGTGGGAAAGCTGCAGTCCACTTTCCAGAAGCCGCCGCACGTACATCAAAGGCACCTTGAACACATGCAGCTGGAGCAGCTCACAAAGTTCCTGCCGCGGCAGGTTGTTTGCAACTTTACTTCCTTCCTGCCACTTACAGTTCGGAGGCCGCGGCGACGGGGGGAGGCGAGGGAGGGGGAGCTCTTTTCTCAAAGCGATCCCCGCTGCGAAGCCATCTCTCGTGTAAGCGCAACTTCCCCAGCCCCGCGCTGCCAGGCGGGGAGCGGGAGGGAGGGGAGGAGGAGGAGGAGAAGGAGGAGGGAGGATCCAAGCACCGACGCGATGCCAGGTCGCCAGCCCCGCGCACACATCCTCCTGCCGCGGCCGGGCGCGGCTGCCCCGCGTCCGCCGGCGGAGCCGAAGCGCGGTGGCTCCACCGCACGGTGCGCACGCTGCTCCCGGAGCGGAGCGGAGCGAGGCGGCGGCGGAAGGGCGGCGGGCGGGCGGCTGCTCGGATGGATGCACGGATGCTCGGATGGATGCGCTGATGGATGGAGGGGCGGGCGGTGCTGCCGCCCCCTCGGCGGGGCTGGGCTGGGCTGGGCGGGGAGCGGGGGAGCCCCGCGGTGCCCCCGGGCCGCGGGGAGGGCGGAGGCACGGCCGCCCCCTCCCCCGGTGCCGCCCGCGGGGCTCCGCACCGGCCCCGCCGCCGCCCCGCTGAGCTCCTGCGGCCGCAGCGCTCCGCAGCCCCGCACCGCGATGTGGCCCGGGAGCGACCGCTCCGCCCTGCTGGGGGCTGGGGGACAGCGGACACAGGAGAGGGGACATCGCGGAGCCGTGCTGCCTCCCGGGCATCCCGGGCCGAGCCGCTCCTTGCGAGCCCAACACTAAACTTCACCTCCTTTAATGTGCATCTCCTCAGGCTTTGAAGCCACGCCGGAGGGATCGTTCAGATTCTGGTTGGGCGAAGTACCCAGGCTTTGCACCCTCATTCAGAGTAAAGGCCATTTATAAACACAGTGTGTGATTTATACACACGTAATTTAACAGTGCCCCTAAACCACTATAGATTATGTGCAATACATGTGCTGCAACTCTGTAATGGGAGATCTATTTGGTGGCATATGATGCTTGCTTAAAAATTTGTCACAACAAGGTTCCCCGAAGCCAAAATAGCTTCCCAGCCTTAAGGCATCCCAATACAGACTTTTGTCATTTAATACTGGTAAGTGCTTAGCATTTATTGAGCACAGATTCATGCCTTTTACATTTCGTCAGGCCCTTTCATATTTACATGCCTACATATGCATAGAGATCTCAAGCCTTTCTAAGAAGAGGCAGCTATTAACCTTATTTTCAAAGTGAGGCAATGTGCTCATCAAGTGCAAATCTGTGAACAAAGGCTGAGGAAAGAAATACGTGCTAACAATAATAACAATAAATGAACCTCAGAGATGAGCCATATAAAAATAAAAAGGAAATCAAAACCAGATTTTATTTCATTCACCTCTTAGTGCCATTTATATTAAATGCCCTGGGGGGGGGAGGGTGTTAGATATAAATGGCAAAAACAAAATTACATATTCTTGTAACTGCTGTTGTTTGGAAAAAATAAACAAAACCAACATTTATGGTTGTTTATAATGAGTGAGATTTAGGTCAGAGGGGTCTTAAGCAGAGCCCTGGGAGCTGTACCTGGAGCTGTACCATTTGCTAGGCTGGTTACTATCTAAACACGGATGGGTGGAATTAAATAGCTATCACAAGCCAGCTCCAGAGTTGGTAGAAGCAAGCATATATATATTTATTTAAATGATACAGATCAGATAATAACTGGATTAAGGAGAAAAGAAAGAAGGAAAGAAGCCTCTTCCCCTGCTCAGGGTTTATCTGCCAGGAACACTTTACTGCTTCCCTACAGCCATCCGTGAAATCTGATGCCAGGAACAGGCTCCTGTCCCGCTGTGGTGCTGGGAATATCAGAGTTCCCAGGGCCACAGACGGGTGGAGGGAGTTGAGGAAAAAATATCTTTTTAAACTTCTAGGTAAAAATAGCATCTCAAGGAAAACGACCTTTGTTGGGACACAAGGGCGAGATCCTGACTTTGAGAGCCTGCCCTGCTCAGTCCAGATATATGATTCCCTTGATACCCTGTTAACCTCAGTGTAGCTAAAACTGGAGACAGCACAACTGTGGTCCAGCCTGCCTTCTCTGCCAGGCCCAGATCCTCCCCACTGCACAGGAGTGAAGAATCAACAAATCTCTCCTTCCCTCTCACCAGCTTCTGAGACCCCAGGAATTTGAGGACATTTCTTCCCATGGGTGGCACACACGTCCCCATCCCAATGCTAACAACATAAAAATGAAGGAGGAGCGACTGCTGACTTGTTGCCTTATAATTTTGTGGAGTTTAAGCAATGAATGAAAGGCCACCTGAGAAAACTGGATTGGGTCTGGGGAATTCATGCATCTGATACCCAGACTGTACATCAGGCTCCAGCAGAGCGATTACTGCATACTGGCTCCCTGTGAGAAATCAAAGGGATGCCTGAGCATGCAGTATTTATGAGACTGTAACATCTTCTCTTGTCTTGGTGGAGTGAAACACGTTTCAGAATAGAGTTTAAGCTAAATCAACTTCTAATAAAAAGATCGATTCACACTTGGTGAATCTTCACACTAACTCAGCAATTGCTCAATCCTTGTAGGGAAGGATATTTGGTTTATTAAAGACTGAGCCCTGCATAATTTAAGTGTCTCCATTGACCTCCAAGATAGGCACAGGAGTATAGAGAAAAGGGTTACACCTTCAGATGAGGCAAATTTTAGGAAAAGGATAAATTGCTGGAATGAGAGAGTAAATACTTGTAATGAAACTTGTTATCACAGCAAGGGGAGAGAAGAGAAGAGAAGAGAAGAGAAGAGAAGAGAAGAGAAGAGAAGAGAAGAGAAGAGAAGAGAAGAGAAGAGAAGAGAAGAGAAGAGAAGAGAAGAGAAGAGAAGAGAAGAGAAGAGAAGAGAAGAGAAGAGAAGAGAAGAGAAGAGAAGAGAAGAGAAGAGAAGAGAAGAGAAGAGAAGAGAAGAGAAGAGAAGAAGAGGAGTAGGATGGATGGGAGAGAGCACAGCAGGCTGGTGTGTAGCTCTGATAGTGCGGTAAGGGAACAAGATAAGATTTTCTTTGCGATTAGGCTTTTGTTCCCCAAATGAATTTTTAATGGATCCCATCCTGTTGGCATGTAAAGGTAAATAGACTGCATGAGAGCCTTCTGCTCTTGTTCACGATACCCTGCTCCTAAATTGTAAAGCAGTGTTTTTGTTTGAGAAGGAGATTTGATAGGCTGTGGGTGCCGAACCATTTGGGATTCTGCTCACCAGGACCACAAAGTGAACTTTTGCTGACAAGAAGGAGGAAAAAAAAATCGGAGGAGGAGGACAGAATAATAAAATATGTAAGGAGTATGTGGTTATGGAAGAATCTGCTGCAAAACCAGAAAAATGCTGGAAGTTACAGTAGTCAGGGAGCAGCTGGAGAGAGCAACAGACAGCACAAGCAAGAGAACACATGGGAAATGATGGGAAATGAAGCATGAAGAGGAAGAATTGAAATCAAGTGAAAAGCAGAGAAGCCAATGCCACTAAAGCTGTCAGTTTAGAGTAATTAATTTGGATTTGCCCTTCCTTTTGGCTGTTTTTTTTTTTTATTAATCCCTAGCCAGTGTCCAGTCATTCACCTTTACTGATTTCTGTAATCTGCCTTTGCTTGCCTGTTGGTATTCCTGAATAAGACATGTATGGGGATGAGGCAGGAGTGGGGGCTGGGATGAACCGTTCTCATTTTCCTGCAAAATAGCTATTTTAATGTCTTGCAGACAAAAAAGAAGCTTGGTGTCAGGCAAACCAGACTGAGGAAGAAAATGCTAAAGGAAAATATTGTATTGATCAGGTTAATCTTAACAATGCCAGAAGGAATTACAAGTAGCTCAAGATTGTTCTGCAAAATACTATAGCCTCATGGACCTCTTCACAAATTAGTGTGAAATGGAGAAAGGTTAAAGGGTGAGCACAGGGAATACCTGAGTATCACAGAAATTGTTTGCAAGTTTCCACTGATTTGCTGCCCATCAATAATCTCACCTTCTCCAATCAGTAAGAATAAAATTATTAGGTTAAGATACAAGTGGTTTAATGCCCCTAGATGTAAACTGCAGTCAAATAATAAAGTAATTTAACCATGTAAATGAAAATAATTAGTGGTAAAAATGGTCCTATTTTTTTGTAGGTAATAAAAATTCTGCAAATCATGCTGCCATGAGAAGTCACAAATCTGTGACTTACAAACAGTAGCTGTATGAGTGGAGTTATTAGGATCTTGCCTGTGATCCTTATTTGACAGGGAAAAAAATACACTCTTAAAAATACAGTAATTGAATATCAGTTTCCGCCTTTCAAACTGATGTACAGGAGATGACCTATCCTACATAGATGCTAATTTGAGAGCTGGTTGTTTTTAATTTCAGAAGCGATACATATTTTGCTGGGTGGTTAATTTGTTTTTTTGGTTTGTTTTTTCTTTTTTTTCTTAAAAAACCCAGAAGATTATTAATATCAGATTCTGAGACAGTCTGAAATAGAAGACGTCCTCCAAAGACAGGAAATTCAAAATGAGAGTGGAAATTCTGCCCTAGACATTTTTTCCACAGGAGGGAGGTTGATGGAGTTGTTCTAACAGCCCTTTTGCTTGGGAATAGCTCTGCCTTGGGAATAAAGAGGTTTTTCTAGAGGTCTGGAAGTGTCCAGGCTCAGCAGTGGTGTCTCAGCTCAGTTCTGCGGGTGCCCAGCACTAGAGGGCACAGCCTCAGCTCTGCTGGGCGAGGGCTGCACACGGGCATTGCAGCCCTACAAAAAGCCCTCAGCCAGGTTGGTTTGGGTTTTTTAAATTAATTTCCCCCTTTATCTCAAGGTTTTCTTTAGACATTTGTCCCTTTTTATCTCTGCAGTTTCTAAATAAAAGTTTCCTGTGCTGGTGTATAATTAGTCCGATTTTCCCTCTGGATTTGTTCACCTCACTAGAGCGAACTTCAGAGGTTTATATCCTGGATGGGCATTTTGCTGCAGCACTTGAGGGGAAATCCTGCCCTTGTCAATGTGAGGACAGACAGCTTGAAGAGTTTTTTACAGAATGGCATTTCCTTGCATGTGGTCATAATAATGTTCATAAAATATTGGTCACCTTGGTAGAAACAGGGGCATGGAGGCAGAAAACATAATCAAAATGCAACCTGAAAGAAAAAGTCTGAACCTTTGAATTTTCATATGCATAAAAACCAGAATAAGATGACATTATAAATTTTCTCCAGCAGGAATTATGGTCTCAATTTTGAGGAGTACCTGACCATTTATTTTCTCATTTCTATTCCTAAGACTGACTGCATAATCCACCCTACAAACCCAGCATTATTGCACCAGGGCTAAATCCTACAGCCAAAAGCTACCGCTGCCCTGCCATGGTTAGAGTGGTGCTTTATTTTGGTAGCTGAACTGGAGGCATTGACTGGAGAAGGGTTATTATTGTGCCGCCTCCTTCTCTTGCTGCTTTGCAATTGACAAAGCATCATTTATCACGCTTTGCATTCCAATTTTTCTTTGCACGTTTTCCAGCTCATCATAACATAATTATGTTTCTGTTTCCTTCAGCCAGGGGCCGATACTTTCTTTTACTAAGACAACAGCTGCACTGCACAACCTCGATGAATCCCCATAAGGGTAAAATGAGTCTGTGGTGCTTGTTTCTGCCTTGGCAACCCAAATGTTCAAGCTCTTTTTTATGACAAATGCCGTTCTAAAATGCACCCAACCCCGATGCTTTCATAGCGTTTCTCAAAATTAGGTTTTATATTGTAAATTAGACTTGAAATATTAAACATTCTGGTTGGTTTGCAATTTTAAAGGCTTCCTTTTTAACATTTCTGTTTATGGTATTTATAGGTTACAGACTCTGGGATGGAATTTAGGAGGCTGTAGTTACTGATGTGAAATTTATATTTTGAATGAAATTGACTTTCTGTGTGACAACAAGCACAGTCTGAAGGTCTGTTTTATGTCCCTAAAAAGCATCTTAAGGCAGCTTTCACAGTACAGGTGAATAATTTCCTTGATTAAGGCCTCAGTTGCTGCAGCCACACTGCGACATAAAGGTAATTACAGAAACCCCATCTCTGAAGGGCATTAGCTGCTAGTGATGGAAAAAGATACACAGTATTTTTATTATCAGTTGTGGAGATATTTTGTTTTACTCTAACATACTACTTTGAACCTGAGATTTTAAAATACTTCAGAAAGGAAGAATGATTTTTTTTTTTAATTTTACATGGGAGAAATCAGGGCAGAGAAAAGTAGGGCTCAATGCTGGAGGCAAGCTGAGGTCAGAATCCATTCTTAATGCTCCTGATTTTGTTTACCCAATTATACCATTACTAACTCCTGTCTCATCTCAAAATATATCCATCAGAGCACTGTGTACAATGAAAGATGCAACTTTTTCAGCCATTGAAGATTGCCTAGGTTTGTAAATATATGAGATATTGTGTCCCAGGCAAAACCACAGCCTAGAAAATTGCATTCTTCAGGGCAACACTTTTCCTACAATTTTGCTTTCTGTGTTATTGTCCTGGTGTTATTACTCCTGACACCATCATGTGAAGATTGTTTGTGTTTACACATAAAAATGACAATATATCTGTACATGAAGACAAGAGTTTAACTGATATGAGCAGTTCTATCAGTTGTATCTATGTGCTCCATGATCTAAGGATACTTTGGGATACTTGAGAGTGTTTTAGTTTTGTGATGTTTGATCTCTCCACCACACTGGACACTGATGCAATTGCCTGAAGAGCAGTTAAATGTTAGGTGCTGATGGAGACACTCCCTGCCCAGCCAGGGCCAACTTCTCTCCATGAGTGGTGAGTATGGTTCTGCTGTTGATAAAAAAGGCTGCTTGTTTTGGAAAGACAATGAACACATGGCTCGTGAGAGGAGCTTGCCTTGTGCTCCTACTTCCTGATAATCCTGAGGCAAATTCTGGCATATTTCACTCAGATGTATTTTAGCTTTTTTTGTCATCTATCATCAGTTTCTTTACTCAGTCCACTCATGTTTAATGTAAGATGTGCATTTTCTTTCTGATTCATATACAGTAATTACTTCCTAACATCTGCCTAACAGATTTTGTAAGTAACTCTTCAAATATTAAGGGAAAAAATTAATGTATGAAATCTTTGAAATCTCTATTACTGGGGTTTGTTATCCACAGCTGACTGGATTAATTTCCCAGCCAGAAAGCTGGTTCAGCAAAACAGCTGCATTAGTTATTTAGCTGGAGGCCTGATCCTGCTCTTGCTCACACTGATGCAAAGCAGCAATAGTACCAGAGAAAATAAAGAATATCCCTAGTGCGAAATGTACATTGCAGGAAAAAAATAAACATTGTGCTATGGAACAACAAAGGATTTGTAGCAGATTCTCTGCCATCCTGGTATAGGTGTTAGGGCAGGATCTTAATGTCTTGCAGAAACCTTATCCCAAATACACCACTTGCTCCTGGGAGGATTCTTTCACTGGGGTAGCACCAAGTGACCAACAGAATTAAGGCCCAGTTGTGCTCAGTGCTGTGCCCTAACACCACAAAATCACATGTGACCTATTCTGTACTAAGCACCACACTCATTACTGTTTGCATCTGGTTCATAATTGTTCCCTCTCAGTTATTTAATTTTTACAGTGTCTGCTACAATTACTTTATAATTTCTAGTGCAGGAAAACACACTCACTGGTTTTCCTGCTAGGCTGAATTAATGCATGTGGTAATTAACCCAGGGGTACATGGAAAGGACAAGTCAAATGAGAAGCATTGCAGTGAGGAAGGGGACAAAGCATCCCAAAATATTTCCTATATGACAGTGCTACATCTCAGGACAACAAGGGATGTGACCAGAGCCTCACATGCTTTAGAGATGGATGTCTTCAATCCCCAAAGCCATTAACACCCTTCACTTGACCTTATTGTAAGTTAGCAGCATGTACTGTTAATAACATCAGAAGTTATCTGAGAGTTCACCGCCCAGCCCTCATCCTGCTCCCTCCAACACAAGTTATCCATTCTGTTCGGGCTACAGTCCCTCACCTAGCAGAGGTGTCTGGGGTTTTGTTTGTGCTGTGGAGTCGGGGACTCAGCCCCTGGATGGAGACATCCACATGAAGCTCCATCATTCCTGGACTTCGGGAGGTTTTGAGGAAGGGGACAGCAGAGGGGAGGCTGCAACATTCAGCACCTGAGCTGGAGAGCCTCTCCTTCCCTCCTGCGCTATGAAATGTGTACGTTTGAGCTGACGAACGCACGTGGCTTCAGTCCCATCCCCAGAGCTCTGCCCAGCACCAGCAGGGATGGGATCACAGCAGCAGCTATGCTTTGGTTTAAAACAAAGATAAATTCCTAGCCTTTAGTTTTGTGGGGCTCAGTCTGAAACGAGACAGGGTTGAAACCAATCCACTGATGTCTGCTGGAGCCCAAATCTCCCTCTGCAGCCAGCCCAGACATTCCCCAGACTGCAGCCGCCAGTGCAGCTCTGCCGTGGCTCATCTGCCTCCTCCTCTGCCCCCAGTTCCAAATCTCTTCAGCAATATGTTCCATAACAATTAAGGATTTCTGGGGCAACTCCATTAAGATCAGAAAGATATCCTTCTGCTTTGAAATATGTGAGCATGAATGATTCATTCAGCACAGCACCCCTTGGCCATTCATATCTATCTGATGATCAAATATATTTTTAATTATCAATCTATCTGAGGGGATTTTTCACTAGACAATACCCAACTGTATTGTAAGAGCCGTTTGGATTGAGGCAGAGAATTTGGCAGCAAGATAGGGAACATTTGGGCTTTCAACACTTAGGAACATATGGAAGGAGGTTTGGAAGATTGCCACATGGGATGTAGCTTGGAAGATGCTGCATTTCTTCATCCTTTTTTTTTCTGAACAGAAGTAGAAAAAATTTTACTTTTTTTGAAGGCTCCTAATTCCTGTTTATTTTCAATGCTCCTCTAGGGTAAACCACTATGCTCAGCTGCAAGGTTTGAGAAAATCAGCTGCATGTTTATGGTCAGCTGCAGGTGGGCAATTAAAAGGGTGGTGATATTGCAAATCTTTCCATGCTTTTATCTCCTAATTCATGAGATCCCTCAGAGGTGAGCTCACAAAGCTGCAGTCCACGTCTCTCAGAGTTATTGCCTCTGTTTGTCAGGAATAGAGCATGGAGGTGTTGGTGACCAGAGCAGAGGAAGGAGCAGCTCCTCCAAAGGAATTCAAAGACCTGTAGCAATGGCTTTTGAGAACTGACCATATAAGTCAGAAGAGAAAAAAAGATAGGCAAATCCCTAAATCATGTGGATGGGATTTGATTTAGAATGAAACCTCTGCCTTTCTGAATAAAACCTGGAAAAATCGTGTGAGTTTCAAGTATTTTTTTAGCCTTATATCCAGAGGCTGCAGATTTCTGAGCCAGCTAAAATTTGATTCAGAATGTTTTAATATTTTGCTTCTTCTCACAGAGCATAAACTGAAGAACACTAATTATTCCTATTTTCTGTGGCCATAATAGCCCCAAGTTCTGCTATTCTGAGGATGCACTTCCCTTACTGAATTTAGGTTTTGGCGTGCATTTAGAAATCTTTTGAACCTAATGCAGTTACATCCATAATTTTCGTAGAGAGATTAAGGAGCATTAAAGCTAATGTACAGACCAACCTTTCCAAAAACCCCATCCAGTTACATGCTTTTTTGCATCTCCATGCCCATCTCTAGTGATCTAAAAGGAGAGACAGGACTCTCCTATCAGCCTGTTCCTGCTCTCTCATTAACTGGCAGCTATCACAGCTCTTCTTTTGCTCTGTTACAGTTTCATTTCCAGAGGAAAAGACCCTGATGGATGTTGAGTCTCTGGATTGTGGCACCACTGCAAATTAAATGAGGTTTCTGTTTATACCAAGGGGCTGGCAGTACCTCCTTAATCAGGCTGTCTGTTCTTTGGAAATCAGCAGATATTTTGCCTAAAAGTACCCAGCAGTGCTGTGTAACTCAGTAATAATTGTTTACTGGGGCTCAGGAGAGAAACCCCAAAAGAAAAACTGTAGATGCAGTTAGAAGCACTGGTGAGTGGCTGACTTTGGGGGCTTTCTTTTGCCTTTTGTTTTTACATTGCCTGAACTTGAAGGAGGCTCTTTCATTTAAAAGACAGAAAGACCTACAAATTAAGAAACATCTAGCTCCTAATGTGTGAAACTGCAATTTGCATACATCATGGCAGCTGCTGAGTTGGTCCTTATTACCTCTGCTGGAGTGTTAATTTAACCACAACTTTCTCATTTATTTAAATGGAAAAGCAGCGGGTGGCTGGCATGGCACATTATCTGTCAGGCAACCTGGGAATCAGTTGAGAGAGCCAGAAAGAGATTTCAATTCAGAGGGGCTGCATGGTGCTGCCTCCCGGACCTGCGGCCACAGGCGAGCTCCAGATTGCCCTTGGTCTGCTCTAAAGGTCAACACTAACCCCAAGGAAAAAAACCCAAATCGATATTGTGTTTGGACTGACATAAGAGAATAGATAATACGATTAAACTTGAAATCACCGTATTTCTGATTTTTTTTGTCCCTGTGTATCCAAACTGGCACTGTTTATACAGATGGGATAACCAAAACATCATTACTGGTTCTGACAACAAACAGAAGAGGAGAATGAGGTTTTGCTCTGAACCACGACAAGAGTGATAGAGGACATGAGCTCAGCTCAGTGCCTCTGTTGTGATGTTTCGGTGGCAGCAAAGAAAAACCACATCTTGATGGCAGCCAGAGTTCAGCTGAGCTGATGGAGGTCGCCTCTGAAGTTCAGCCAGAGCTGACTGTGGCTCATGGTCCTGCTCATGGCAAAGCACAGCAAAGCTTCGCCCATGGACACTTCATGTGCACCCACCCACCAGAACAGGTGTCCTGCGTTCGGGTGAAGAGGGAATGTTGTGGAGCTGTTCTCAAAGTCTGGACTGCGATAAATACACTCCTGGAAACTGGTCAGAGTTCCTCCTAAAAAAAAGGGCTATTATTCCAATAAATGAATCACTAACAGTTGAGATCTAAAAAGCAATGTCTTTGCTCATGCAGCACTAGAATGTACTGTGTGACTGGTGTTATGCAGACACGGCTCTAAAACATTAAATTCAGCACGTATTTCCTAAACACTGATATATTTGCATCAAACGTGCCTTTTCTGTCTCTGATGCCTACTCCTTCTCGTTGTTTTAAAATACACTGTGCTAAAAGATCACGCATTTGTTGAATTATCACAGATACTCTTCCCTTTGGCATTAACTTAACAAAGTTCAGGAAAAACTTGTCTTCGCCCACATCCCAGCCATTCATTTTTATAATAAAAATCACCATGACAACAGATAATGATATCAGAATGAAAGGATTATGACTTAATTACATGAAAAAGGTGAAAACAGGCTTGGCTTACAGCAGAAAAAGCTTTTCATTCCAGCAAAAATATGGGGGGCACACACCCCATTGGTGACATCATGAAGTGCTGCAGAGAGCTGCCCGGGGGTTGCCCCACTGCAGGACAGTGGTCCCAGTTAATTCAGTGAAGTGCAAGAGAAATGCTTGGAATTTCACGAGTGATAAAGAGAAATTTGCCTTAAAAGAGTTAGTGTTTCTGTGAAACAGACTCATTATAGAAATTATCAGAAGAAATGCTCCCATAAAGGAAACATGATTATTATTATGGTAGTCTGGTCTGGTTTCATATAAATAAAATGAACTACATAAATGCTCCATTTTTAACCAGCACCATACTATAAATTGTTCCAAGTTAGAGGAGAACAGGGCAATTTAGGGGCTATGGTCCATTTTTATCACAGCTGTGGCATTTCATCAGCGCACCGTTCTATCTTGGCTTCTGTGAGAGCTGTGCTATCAGATTGGGTATTTTTATTTCTAAGATAAAGCTGAACTTTTAATAAGAACAATCTGGGAGTTTAGACAACATATATCTTTATAATCTGATCTCTCAAATTCTCTGACTTGTATAAACTTTAATCACTGTGATTTTTTTCCTTGTTTTGTTCACAAATTGTAAGAAATGTGCTTTTAAAATTATGTACTTTAATTTTCCCTGTAAACCCAATGAACTGTTCTTAGCAGTTGAATGTTTCTGCACACTTCCTCTGTGGCTTTTAGAAAAACTGTGTAATAAAATCATCAGACTAAAAATCTAGATAAGGAAACATTTCATTTTCAATTTTCTCAGAAGCTATTATGATCAATCAACCAATTAGTATCGTGAATAAATAAATTAATGCCATTTTAAAAAGAACATTCTGAAAACCTCTTAATGTCTTTCTCAACCCAAAGTATTGGCTCAACATTAATCAATTTTATAACCCTAAATTTTGCTTAATCTTTTTTCCATCTTTGCTTAAACATATGGAAATAAAAATAGCATATTATGGCCCTCTCTGTTCCCCTTTTTATTTTCAGAGTACAAGATGTACATCAGTGCCCCACTGTTCTGGACCATTTTAATGGATCTGTTTCTCATCTACACCGGCACAAACAAGAAGATAGTCAGGCCTTAAAACATGCAGATAACACTTCAATTTGGTCAGGAATCCTTCTTTTGGCGATCTCGCAAAAGGGCAGGAGAATCAGTCTGGGAAAATTTCCATCAGCTATGGAGACAGTGGTCTAGGTTTTGGGAATGACTTGGGCAGGGTCAGCAAGCAGAGGCATCTGCTGTGGTTTGGTGCCCAGGCTCAGGGTAGGTGGGTGTTAGCCTGAGCATCGCCTAGGCTGGAACAGCTGCCACCCTGGAACAGCTGCCCCCCAGCTGTGCCCGGTTCTGTGCCCTCTGTGAGCACCCTAATTCCTGAAGTGGTCACTGGGCATCCCAAGAAGAGCCTGCTGCTCCCCAGCACAGGGCAGGGCAGGCAGCAGGGCATGGGGGAAGGAGAACGGCGCCGGAGCCAGTCGGCTGCGTCCTAATGTGCCCCTGTGGCTGACATTAGAGAGCTCCTCGGCCCAGCCAGGAGCCAGGGCAGGCTATTTATAGCCCTGGCACCTCACTGCTCCCAGGAGCTCTGTGCTGCTCTCCGAGAGCTCTGCTTCCCTTTCCCAGGCACTCCCACAGGCACTTGTCTCTCCCAGCGTCGGAAAGGTACAGTTAAATCCCATCCCCGGCTGGAACAGGAAAGGGAAGGGTGTTTGGTGTTGGGACAGATGGACAATGTGGGATCACTGGGGCCAAGCTTACTTTGGGTTGCTGGGTGCACGGGAAACTTGTGGGCAGGGCTACCTGAATGTTTGTCTTGGGGAACCCTAAAAGGTGCTCCAGAGGGAGCATAAACACAGTGATGCAGGGCCAGCTGCAAGGCAGTGACAGCGGGATGAGGCTGTAGGACCCACTGCTGGTGCCAAAACAGAGCCCTCTCCGCTCCTTGCAGTGTCTGCTGTGCAATTACTAAAGGAAATGTAAGGGATTAGTTACAAAGTTAGGACAGGAAGCATTGGTCAACGTCAGACTCGGGGTCTGTCTGCAGCTGTGTGGGGTTTGTCAGCAGTGGGGACGCAGGATCAGCCTGTGCCTGCAGAAATTTCACTGCCTGAGGTCTGTGCATGGTGGGGAGATTTGAATACTCTGCAAACCTGCAAACACCTGGGCTTGCTTCCAGATAGGAAGCTCAGAGAAACTCTTGCTTCTTCCATCAGGGTATCTATATGTGCCTGGGACTGATCCCTGCCATCAAAGGCATGAACATTTTCAACACAAGGGTTCAGTGGGGATTGCGGATTTAGGAGGTATTGAATGTGTGTGTCAGTGCAGGGGCCATTTCGGAGCAGGTGCTGTGTTGTTGCCATGGGCTGCTCTGAATTCTCCTTTCTGTGAATATGGACATACCCAGATATTTGCTTGGTAGTGATTGAAATTGAAGCTGGAGAAATTTAATGGTAAGTTTGGATTCAAACTTGTAGCTATGGAAATGCTGACATCAAGTTATAAGAGTTTTCAATTTGCACTTTATTCTAATTTCACCACTGAGTGACAGGGCTATTAAAGTTTTTAGGTACTAACATTTACTCATCAGAGTGATGCATGCTCCAGAGTTGTGTAAATATAAGCAATTAGAGTTCATGACCTTTTCTGAGACAGCCTAGTTTGCACAGTTATTAAATTATGTTTCTTTTAATTGTGATAGAGTTTGTGTCCAGTTTACATTGTATGACATAACTGTTCCAGAAAGTGAGCCTTTCCTATACTCACCAGTATATTTAGAGAAATGCAAAAAGAGAAACCCCTAAGGCTCTTGTCTGGCTGCTTAAAGAGCTGCTGAAATGCATTTTGAAAATACTTTTTCCCTCTACTGGCATCTGTCTCTGTAAAAAACTTGTGCATCCTCCTTCTGTGAATGAGCACTTTGCCATTTCAGTTATTTTTTTATGTAAGAAAAATGATCTGCATATGTGAACTGTACAAGAAATGGGCTCTCTATGTATATCTTTAGCTTCTATTCTTCTCATGCAATTAATGCACATAATTGGCTCAGACTGGGATTTGTTCATAGGCATTTGTTTGTTAACAGAGCTACATCAATTTTCTACTTAAATTCTGGGATTCTTTTGACTGAATTCAGTGAGCTTTGAACCAGAGTAAGATTAAGTCAGGTGAAGGCACACTGGAGAAGATGGCCCATAGGGTCTTTCATTTCCAGCTGCTTTGATTTTTTTCATGAATCTATAACAGTTTAAAGAAAAAAACATATGCCTGGTATTTGCTGAGATAGAATCAATATTAATCCAATCCCACATCTAGGCCTCTGTCTTGGCAGTAAACAGAGCTCAAACTGTCAAATCTTCCCAGAATCATAAACTACCCAAAGGCTTTGAAAACTGATCAAAGCATCTTCAGGTCTCCAATGGTCAATCATGCTCCCAAACACAGTTTTTGAAGCTTTGCGGACTGCTTAAAAAATCTCCCTGGTAGGTACCAAGTTTCTCCTAGCCCAGAGAACCTTGTTGAGTCCCATTTTATTTTTATTTTAAATTAAGAGCAATGAAATGAGAAGGGAAATGAAGCTTCCTAAGAAAGGGCAGGCTGCCTGTGCAGCAGTCTGGGTGGAGATGACTGCAGGCTGTGCTGCAGTGGGATGCTTGGAGCAGCAGGGATGCACACAGGGGAACACGGCACTGCCACAGCTGCCTACATGCACAGGAGCAGCTTGCAGGTCTGCAGTCTGTCTTTCTGCACTGAGAGCCTCCTTTGGCACCACTTGCAGGTTGTCACCAGCTAGGGAAGCTCCCACGAGCCTGCCCAGCAGCACATCCCAGCAGGAGCTGGCCCCTGCGTGGATTCAGTGACACTCAGAGTGCCTTGACTCAGGCTCCTCAGCATCAGGTGGCATGTGAAAATAAACAAGGTGCCATAGAGGGAGGAAAATAGTTAAAATCTCTCCCTCAAGGATTGTTAGACTGTCTCATATATGGGCCAATGATGTAATTTGATTTGTAGTGTCCATGGTTTCAAAACCTCAGAATTCCTCCTTCTCTGCCAGGAATAAATCAGTTCAGATTCCCTGAGCTGTACCTGCCCTGGGGCTGATCCTGGCAGATCGAGAGGGCTGAGCAAGGAGGGCTCTTTCTTTGACTTTAGTAGAAGGTGATCCCATCATCTGGCAAATCTTTTAAAAGTCCCTAAGCTATTTAAGGCTGAAGTTTTACCTTCAAAAGTGATGCAGACACTTTGGTTCATACATTGCACAGTGAGCTGAAGCAGGAGCTGGGCTTTTAACTTAATTAGATGCCTTTGAAAGCCTGAAAATCCTAATTCTCTAAGTAACTGACAACTGACTGAATATGGAAAACTTCCAGAAGGGTACCCTGGCTGCTGGTAGTGACACTTGAAACACATCCAAGCACTAAATGTATAATTGTCACAGAGAACCATCTTTCAGTGACACTTACCTATATGCCCATATGAACATAAATTTCCTAAAAAGAATTGGTGGTTCTCCCATTTAATGTTCTGCCATAACTCTGTATATTTTATCTGGACAGAATGGATGAAATTAATTCAAGAAATCATATCAATTTTCAATTCTTGAAATCATTCAAGAAATGAGTCAAAGCAAGAAAGTAAGTGTTCGCTGAAAGTGTGAGTGAGCTTTTCAGCACAGATCTCCAGCCATAGACTAGAGATGTTTCCCAATCTGACCACCGATAACTATTCTCTGAATCTGCATTTTGAACCATTTGGGCACCTAACTGATGTTGATTTAGTCTGTGGATTTCATCACAATTTGTCTGCTATTATATCACATAGGACCGTATCAGTAGCTTAAGACAAAGTATCTAATTAATCCCCCATTATCCCTGAAAAAATGAAGAAAATTAGATTGGATTGACACAATTTGTTCTTGATAAATAGGTGCTATAACTGCTTTTATCACCTTGTTACCTTCTAAATCCTTATAATTCAATCACCTAATAATTTCTCCTGGCATCTTTCCAGGTGTCAGAATTAAGAGAATGATTCCTATTATCCTATAGATACAGGAACATCTATAATTCATTGGAAGCTGCCTTTATATATCTTATTATACCTTTTCCTTGTATCAAGATTAGCATTATTATTTGCCCTTTTCGAGCGCTGTGGGATCTTTTGCACGATTTAAAATCTTGATCTTAAATGCCAGCACAGCCTTCATAATTAAACCCTGGGATTATAACATTATTATCATCTGGGTGCTGATTTCTGCCTCACTGTGGCTGTCAGCCAAATGTCATAATGCATACAATTAACAGATTTGCTTCTCAGCTTACTGATAACAAAGGAAGCACAAATAATTCATAGGCAGAGGCACTGGCTCTTTGATGTGATTGAACTCTGATCCTTTCAGCACCTGAAGGGAGGCAGGCTGAAGGCAGGGCAGCCTCATTAAGGCAAAGAAAAAGAAAAAAAAAAAGCAGAGGAGGAAGAGGAGGATGCAGGAGGTGCCCCCCACGCTGGGTGCTGTGACCTCTGCTGGGCCA
This sequence comes from Acanthiza pusilla, assembly GCA_036630365.1. Classification (NCBI taxonomy): domain Eukaryota; kingdom Metazoa; phylum Chordata; class Aves; order Passeriformes; family Acanthizidae; genus Acanthiza; species Acanthiza pusilla. The sequence continues at coordinate 11,380,436 of JAXCHO010000001.1, forward strand.
GGTCCTGCCGCTCCCACCCTCCCACCACGACATGGAAAGGGGAGATTCCTTGGGAAAAGACAAGGAAAACCTATGTCCCAGACAAAAATACAGACAAAATAATGTCTCTAATTACAAGGTAACCTTTTTTTTTTTTTTTTCCCAGAGGTTGGGGGAAATTCCTGGTGAGCTACTTCCATCTGGTTTACAGTCCCTCTGTGCTGGGGCAGTTCAAAGAGGCTGCAGTGTAACTGAGAATTGAGGACAGCATTTATTTATAGTTTGATAGCCTCATAAAAGCTGGAGAGCTGAGCTCACAGCAGTGTGCTTATTTATGTTTTAAACTGCTCATGCAGCACGCTACTGCCTCACAAAGCGTATGCTGGAGCTCCTGCATGCCATTATATATGGCTCTTCATAAGGTTCATGGCACAAAGACAAAAAGGAAGAAGTGGAATTAGACTAACTAAATGGTTGATATAAAAATTAAAATAGCAGCCAGAACCGGAGGAAAATTAATAGCCTGGCTATGAAATAAAGTACCATACAATGAAGATTTGCACCTGAATCCATTTCTCACAATAGAAGAAAAAGAATATCCCAAAATTCTGAATAAGGCATTAACTCTGATTTCAGCTCCTGGTGACATTACAAAGGATTTGGACCTTGCACTGGAAGTTTTATAATGACAACCCAGCCTCTGACACAATCTCAGAGCAGTGTCTTGCTGCAAATTATATTTGTATCACACTTATCCTCTCTTTTAATATCAATGTACCATCTTTTTCCCTCTGTAACCCAGAGGGAAAGCAAAGCAGCACTGTTTCATTATTACCCTTTAATAGTCTTCCCAGTGATATAAAGGAGAATATTAATATCCTTCCAATGACCTCACCTAAACACTGCTAAAAGCCAGGAGGGAAGAGACAAGTTTGCAGCTAAAGCACAGGGATGAATTTCTGAAGTTAATGAAAGGATTTCACCCCTGGGTTTTAATCCTATCCTCGTTTTAACCTTTTAGCTTCAGTTTCCTCAGCTCTAGAATGGAGAAAGTCGACTCACATACAAGTCAACAGCACGATTTTGTTGAGTACAGTTCAGTCAGGAACTTGCTGTGCTGTCAAAGCACAAAGAAGGTGTGTTCTGACAAGGGAAGGTGAATATTTTCTTCTCCAAGGTGTGAGGTAACCATGCTCTTCCAGAGCCCATCCTGGGGAAGCAGCATTGTCCTGCAGAGCTTCAGGAGGTGGCTGAAGGCAGGCTGGAGGGCTGCAGGGACCCTGCCCGCAAGGTGCAGACCCTTGGCACAGGGTGAGGTGATGATGGTTGGCTGTGGAGCAGCTCCACTGCCTGCTCCCAGGCTGGGGGAGTCCTGCTGCTCCTGGGGAGGGCACCCACAGCACACCCAGCAGCTCTGAGGGTGGCAGAGGACACCACCGGATGCAGATGGGCACTGCCCTTCACTGCCCGGGGACTCATCCATCATTTATCAATACCTCGAGTAGTCCCTAAATGGCAGGAGCTGCACTGTGCCCTAAGATTGCTATTGCTGAGGCCTTAGTGATGAAAGAGAGGAGGAAATGGCTGTGAGTGCCGAGTGCCAGATATGCTAATCACTGCTATGAACACTTTAAAATTCACAAATCTGATGAACAGTGTAATCACAGGCAAAGTGTTGCTCTTAAGAAAGCTAAATTAACAGTGAAAGAAAACTTAAAGGTGACCAGCAAAGGAAATGAAATCATAACTCAGTTCTACACACAGCTCCTTCCTGATCTGTACAAAAGTCTGGGGGAAAATGATGGTGATTAATCATCTCACTTGTTCCTTAAATTAAAAATGCACATTTTGACCATTATAGAAAAGATGGGGGATGCATGAAGTTCTGACATCACAAAAGGGAAAGGAGAGAAGGTGATAATTTTGGAGGAAAAGTCCTGATTAGTCAGATTGTGAAACAGGATTGGGGCTTGTTGGTGCTTACTAACACTCTCGTACTGTTGGAGACAAACAACAAGACACTGCAGCTAATCCTCTTTAAGATGTCTGTGCTTATGGTCTTTGAGATGGTAAGCATCATCTCTGAGATACAGGGATCTGTATCATTTACATTACATTTATCTGTATCCATTTATCAAAATGCAGTGGAGATCGACTATTACAAGGTGATAGAATAGCACAAGGGGAAAACAATGAACTGCCCATCTAATTATCAGGCAGAATAAAAAAAGAACATTTCCTATCTCATGGAAGACTTCTCCTGACTGTAAAGACTACTCCAGAGGCAGTTGATATGGATTTAAGACCTATGTTTTCTCAAATGCAATATTTAATTTAAATGGAGGCAGCAAAAGAAAAAAAAAATCTAGATTTTGAAATATCATCTCTGTATTTTTTTGCACTAAACTTACTGTTTTGATTTTTAAAAGTACCATAAGAAGAACTGAGAGCTTGGCCCACATCCAGACGTTAATGTTTAGTCTTCCAAATCCATTTTTAAAATCCGGTAATAACCCAGTTTCATCTCTCAGATTTGTTTCTTCTGGTTGCATATTTGGAATATGGAAAGAATTGATAAAATCAAGGAAATGCCAATCTTCAAACATGCTTGGCTTTTAATTTAGCACTCAAAGTGAGAAATCTACCTAATTTGGAGAATGATGACTAATTCCAAAAACAACTGAACAGCTCAAAGAGTAGGTTTGAGTTTGGTGATATAGCTGTAGATTTTCTTTCCACCTGGGAAATAACTATAATATTTTTAAAGATCTATCTAAATCTGAAGAAAAATCTGGGCTGTTTGTAAAAATACCTTTAGAGGAATTTCAAAGAATTTCGTACACTCATTTTTTATGTTGATACATGTTTCTTTAATGAAACTAAGACTTCTTTTTGTGCTGCGGATCTGAGAAAACCAAATCAATCTGCAATACAAGCCCTTGATCCTGCAAATATTTTAGTTGGTGAGGAATGTTACTCATTTCAACAGTCACATTAAGCACTTTGTAGCATGTTTACAGTGTGTTTCAAACATGGTCATACCACAGCTTTAGGACTTGTTCATGTACTGGTGATTCATGACATGAGCCCTTAATGCATTTCTAAAACAGAACTGTCTCGTTACCATATTACAGCCAAAAACTGTGATAAGGACTGGTATCCCTCAAGTGATGGTAAATGTCACTCTCCCACTGAAATTCTACACCTGTAGCTCACATTCTGCAGCTTCCTGATCTGAAAGACAGAGATTCACTAAAGGATCTGCCTTCAAAAAAAGCCAAACAAATAAAAAACTAAACGGAAATGAGACCATGAAGTTCCTTTCCCCCCCCTGCAAATAAAACTGGAGGGAGTACGTGAATAGTTTCAGTTTAATTAAAAATCTTTGAGGTTACAGTGAGTGGAACCAAAACTGTGAATCTGCAGAACATAAACATCCTGCTGAGAAGAGGGAGGACAGCTCAAAGGCTGGGCTCTATTTACTGATCCTGTACTTATTCCAGAGGAAACCACTAGCAACTCTGTAGAAACCAGTGACCAATGTTTTGGTGTGAGAGTAAAGAATCTGGCCAGTTGGACAAAGTTGCTTCCTGCCAGACTTTGGGGGTAAAAGCTGTCTTCTGCCCACAACACTGTCTTCATTCTTTCAGCTCAATTTTTATAGGCTCTGGTTCAGGATCAGGGAAAAGAGGGAGAAGGCAGTTGAAAAAGGCTGCTTTGAAGGGAAGTCTGTAATAGTCATTAAATAATCACAAAACTTAGGGGTAGGTATTGAATACTGAAGGTCATTTGAAGTGTTCATTTTTCTTTTATTTTGTCTTGGAGGCCTTGAACCTGACATCACCATAATTTTACACAATTTTTATGCACGACTGATTTATACCACACCCTACAGATGATTAGATACTTAGAGCAATATTCATTTGCCCAGTAGTTTTTTGGACAATGTTATCCTTCTATTTCTAGAAACATTCCCAATGAAAACCCTGAGTTCTGAGGGTATTTAAAGAGAGGAAGTTTGGAGATCAACCATGGACCGCAAGGCTGACGAGAAGAGAAAGCAGCGCCACAGCTTGGCTTTACTGGAGCAAGTAAAGAGAATGAGAGAATCCACAGAGATAATCGACATCGTGCTGGTCGCAGAAGGGGAGAAATTCCCATGCCATAAGGTGGTGCTGGCCGCCTTCAGCGCCTATTTCAAAGCCATGTTCACGTGTGGCTTGGCCGAGTGCTCGCAGAGGGAGGTGGTGCTGCACGATATCTCCGCCGAGAGCGTGGCCGCGCTCCTGCACTACATGTACAGCGCGGAGCTGCCCCTGAGCAGCCACAACGTGCAGGCTGTGGCCCTCGCCGCGTACTTCATGCAGATGGAAGAGGTTTGTGACATGTGCCAGAAGTACATGATGGACCACATGGATGCTTCCAACTGCGTGGGCATCTACTACTTTGCAAACCACATCGGAGCAGAAGATTTGTGTGACCAAGCGAGGAAATACTTGTATCAGCATTTTGCTGAGGTGAGCTTGCAGGAGGAGATACTGGAGATTGAATTCCATCAGCTGATGGCACTCATCAAATCGGATGATCTGAATATTTCCAGGGAGGAGAGCATTCTGGACCTCGTCATTAGGTGGGTCAAGCACAGCAGAAAGTCACGTTCAGAACACCTCGTTGAGCTACTCAAGGAAGTGAGACTCGTGCTTGTCAGCCCCTCTTTCCTTGTGGAAGCCCGGAAAAGGAACACCATGATTCTGTGCAATTCAGAATGCAATGACATGTTCGAGGAAGCACTGAAAACCATCAAACTGTCCAGCCAGCCTTCCCTCAGCCTGCGATATGGCATGGAGACCACGGACCTGCTGCTCTGCATCGGCAACAATTCCCTGGGCATTAGGTCCAGGCACGGCAGCTATGCAGACGCCAGCTTTTGTTACGCTCCTGCGACACGGAAGACTTACTTCATTTCCTCCCCGAAGTATGGAGAGGGCTTGGGATGTGTTTGCACTGGTGTTGTCACTGAGAAAAATGATATCATTGTGGCAGGCGAGGCAAGCGCCGTCAAAATGTCTAGACAAAGGACCAGGAATATTGAAATTTATAGGTGTGTACCCTCTGTCAGAAAATCCCTAATTGTTTATAAATTTTAAATCTAAATAATGTCTCTGGGGACAAAAAAGAAAAAAAGATCATCAGACAAGTGTTCTTCACTTGAATTTTTTTCCTTAGAGATTTTGAAGACTTTAATCAATTTGTCACAATTTATTTTCATAGCACTAAGTTGTATACATACAACCAAATCCTGATGCCTCTCTTCTGAAAGAATGAGGACTTACTGTTGTAGCATCTCTGTGTAAATGAGCTTGCTTAGATCAATGCATGTGTGGATTTTATATTCTCCTTACTCAAATCTCAGTATTTTCCTTGGATACTTCTTTTCTAGGTCATTAGCAGGGGGAAATGAGCCAAGTGAATGATCCAATGAGCCCAGTAAGGCAGAGAAAACATACTTCTCTGCTGATGTTGATGATAGTGCTTCATAGATTAAAGATAATGATTGATAGCTCTAAAGCCTCATTCTGTGTTTACTCATATGATTTTCAGATGCACGTTTTAAAGAAAACCAGACATTTCCTTGATTAAAGATAACATTTTTAAATGGTGACAGCATTTTCAAATACAAATGCCTAAATTTGATGAAATAAATCCACACTGAGGCAGCTGAAGTGGCCTTCTTTTCAGCAGTGTTCAATTCCCACTGCTCCCACTAATTTCAGCCGAAACTGTGATTGAGCAGCACATGCAGAAATAAGGGACTTCTCACTTTAATTAGGGTCAAATGTCTTTGAAAGAACACTTAGGATTCTTCCTACTAAAATGCTTGATCTTGCAAACATTGGGCTCAATTTTACATTTTCTCTGTGAAGGAGAGGGCTCCTCTTGTCATTGTACTGAGTAAACACTGAGGATTAAAGGGAGCAACACTTCCAAACAGGTTGATGGGACCTGGGTGAACAGAGGCATTTACAATTCTGGATTTTCCTACAGATACCACCAGCGAGGAAACCACTTCTGGCACAGCCTGTGCACCACTCAGCTCCGTGAGCTCTACGCTCTGGGCACTGCCCACAACGACCTCTATGTCATAGGAGGGCAAATGAAAGTGAAAAATCAGTATGTGGTCACAAACTGCGTGGAGAAATATTCCATGGAGCAAGGCAGCTGGAGAAGCACAGCACCCCTGCCAGTGCCACTGGCCTGCCACGCGGTGGTGACGGTGAAGGACAAGCTGTACGTGCTGGGTGGATGGACACCACAGGTTGAGAATTGTGCCCATTTACTTCGTTTGCTTTGTGCACTAACGAGCAGTGTTGTGGAGTTTTGCAGTGCTTCTTGCATGGGAAAAGTACATCAGTGATAACAGAAGGATAAATTGCTCACATTCCTCTGATTGAATATATTTTGTAGGAAAACCAAAGAGGGTGAAGGAGAATAATATCTATCCATGCCATCCTTGCTGCAAATACCAACTTCAGGAAGGGCAGTTTTTATTCACAGAGATGTGCACAGTGGGCAAGAGTTTAAAATACATCTCCTTTGTCATTATAGATTCCAGCCTTTCTATTCCTTATTTACCATCCTCTTAATTTTTCTAGATATCATAAATAATGTTATTTAATCATACAGGGACCCTTAACTCTGCCCTGTCTTCAAAAAGCGTTTACACAGGTACACTTCAGGGACAGATTTATATATGACATTTAAAGTTCACCTCGATTTCTCAGGAAGCTTCCTTGGTTAACTAAAGTTAATTTATTTGATTTTCATTACATTACATTTTAAATGAAAAGTCAAAGCATTCTCTGGGAAACAGAGTCCTTTAACCAATCCATTTATTTGTTTCTGTTGCATTGCTTGGCCATGTAAAGTGTTTCCAGGGATTTTCAGCAGGGCCACAGATATGATATTCAGTAGGACAGAGATTATACAGAACTATGATACAAGGAGGATGGATGTCAGGGGCAGTGCTTGCTCTCTCCAGTTTCTCCCTGTACAAAAGATCTTTTTTAAGAGTCTAGCCCATTTTTATTTATTGCTTGGTGAATTTTAAATTTGAGTGCTCAGGAAAAAGCCCCAGATTCACTTGACAATGAAGTGGAGCATCTGTAATCCTCATTGCAATATGTTCAGACTGTCATCACAACTCATCTGTTTCTGTCCTCTTGAAATAAATTACTCTTCAAAGTATTTAAAAGTGAGATGCGTTCAGCTAACAAGACTTCTACCTCTTTGGATATTTTGAGTGCAGGAGTCCCTAAGGAGACAACAGAAAGATCAGAGTATTTCTGATACAGAAACAACTGTGCAAGGGTGTCTCATATTTGAAGAACTAAAATACGAAAACACTTAATGTAGAAACAATCTGTCTGTAAAAAAAACTTGAACTGAGAGATATGTCATATAACAAAGATGTCGAAGTCAGACAACCAGCTTTGTTAAGCTTTTTTCCAGAACAGATTGTGAGAGGGGAAAAGTGGCTTAGAAGCACACACCAGGAATATTGAGCCAAGAATCATATTAAAAAAAAAAAAACCACCTAAGTGGATACCTGCCTACCAGTACTATCAGTAACAACGCAGGTGAGTCTGAGTTTATATATAAATAGGTTTGAGATGAGCAGATTAACAGCAATTGATCAAAACCCACGGCTCTGTAAGATTATGGCGTACCTGAACAAACCAGAATAAATTAGCTAAAGTTCTCACAAAAATGCTTTAAGGGCAGCACTGCAGAGTGCTGAATTCTTCTGGTACCATCTATCTTGCCCTGTCAGATGCAGTGATTGTGTGTGGGGGGTACCACAGCTGCAGTGGGAAAGCAAATGAGCTGGCCAAGGCAGGGGCTGTCCCTGCGCTGAGCAGCACTGAATGTTCTGTCAATCCTGAACAATCACTAACGACAGCATTGACAGAGTGCCCTAAACGCACGTGTCCATTACAGGACAGAGATAAATACATGTTCCCTTCCCACTCAGGCTTTGTAATTGAAACAAGACAAGACAAAGTCAAGCCAGGACATAAAATGACAGCTTAGGAGGGCAAGGGCTGGCTCACACAGTGCTGCTCTGCTCAGCGTTGCTCTGGCCTCTGATGCCAGCGTGGTTAAAACCCAAAGTGACTCCAGCCTTGGTAACTGGGGCTGTTAAAACAGAAGAAAGGGTTTGGTGAGGCTGAGAGGAAGGTTTCAGACCCCTGAGACACAGAGAAGGGCTGCTGAAGTTATGTTTTCTGTACACAGAGAGCACAGGGTGCACTCCAAGGAAAGCATTACCACAAAAATGAGGTTGGATGTGAATTTACAGCATGTCAAGTGGTGCCTTCTCCGAAGTACATGTTTAGTCTGCGCTGAAAATACACAGCTTTCAAATACCCCTCTTTCAGTGAATAAATTAGTGTTTCACACTTACCACAGAGAAAGAACACGCCCCAGGCACTTACAGGGAATAACCAAGGGGCTATATATTTACTTTCTAGTTTGCCTCCTACTATCTTGTTCATGACATTAGTGTTGGAAAGGTCTTTTGGAAAAGAAAAATAGCAAGAACAACAAGGACACATATAACACCATCACAAGCAAGCAAAGTAGTTCTCTCCTTCTCACTCTATGTGAAAATTTTCATCCCAAAATATTTCAGGATCCTCCCCCCACATCCCACTGCTTATATTCAAGGGTGTCGTACCCAGAAAACAGCATCTGAGATCCTGCATTGTATAAGAGAGGTGAAGAAGGGGGAAGAAGATTAGAAAGAACAAAAGGAGTAGGAGTGAGTATAAAAAGAATGCTCTGGCAGCAAAGATATAGTGAGGGGGTTAGGAGACTATTATGAAAACATTTTAAGTTACAGCTGTTGAACAACATTACTGTGGCCAGGCTGACTAAATAGACATGCAAATGTTTATTAGAATAAATTAGATAGATAGATAGATAGATAGATAGATTTATAAATAGATTTATAGATAGATTTATAGATAGATATATATGTAGGCCTGAGAAAGGCCAGCAAAGTACCTCACTGAGACTCACAGTACCTCAGTAATAGTGGGAATAGATTTCAACTTTAACAGGAAAAAGAATGACAGATAGACTGGTTTTCCCTCATTATTATTAGTACTGTCCAGAGGCCTTGTGGAAGGCAGTATGTTCTCCCACAGCTGGAAACCTGAACCCTAAGCCTAACCCTAACCCTGAATGTGTTGTTAGTGCCCAAATCCTTGGCTTTATTGCTGCGGGATGCAGATGCCCACTCATTCCTTTGCCTTCCACAGCAAACTCCCAGCCAGCATCCATGGGTGCCGTTAAGCCCTGGGGACTACAGTCCCCTGCAGCTATAATTGATGTGTTTATGCTATTTATCTGCGGAGCTGTCTGCTGTGATTAATTGCCTGCAGGCATGTGTGGAGGGCTCCAAATGTTGTATTATTATATGGCTGTCATATTTCATACAGATGGATCTGCCTGACGAGGAGCCGGATCGATTAAGTAACAGAACGTTTCGGTACGACCCAGGCCAAGACAAATGGACGGAAAGAGCTCCAATGAAGTTCTCCAAGTACCGCTTCAGCACCGCTGTAGTCAACGGGGAGATTTATGTCTTGGGTAAGAGGAAACAGATTTTTAACAGATAGCACCATGACTTTTTCTTCTTTCCACCAATTTGCCTTTGTGAAGTGAAATATCTCACCCTTCGTTACGTATGGTAGGACAAAGCAGCTCGGACTAAGTGGAGAGTATTTTTCTGAAGTTACTTGTTCCCCACAATAATTCCGTCTGTAATTTATTTAGATTAAATTATGTGGATGTTTAGTGTTCTGGATTCGTGCAACAAAAATACCATACTTCTTAAGACACTTTTCTTTGGGATCTCAGTGTGTGCTATAAATAATAATTAATTTTAAAAGGTGAGTAGAGAAGCCTTGCAAGAACCATTTCACAGGAGCAGCGAAATGCTAAGGAACATATGCAATATCATGAAGGAATGGCACAGGGATAAAGAAAATTTGGATCTCCCAAAACCAACATCACAAGTGTCTCCTGATAAAACTCAGCGAATTTTTCTCTTCCACCCACCTCAACACAGTGAATTAAAAAAAAAAAAAATCTAAATCTTTCCTTTTGTCAATTTTTGATTGAATCCTTTCAGTTTTTTTTTTTGTTTGTTTCAAAACAGTACTTTGACCAAAAGTTTTACAATGAGTTCAACAATCTGTTACCTACCCCAAAATCTTTTGCCCCAAAATCTTATTCTAGACAGGTATATGACTGGAAAGTTCTTGGAGAAGCAGGAAAAGAGATCATAGGGTCAATTCATCTACATATGGGCTGTGAGTGATTCATGCCCTTCTGTGCTCCCGTGGGCAGCTTTTGGCATGAAGAAAGCAGCAATCGCATCAGGACCACAGGACATTTCAATCCCTTCGGCTTCAAACTACTCCTGCTCACAAGCTTATCAAAGTGAACACAAAAATGCAGCCTTATCAACTTAATACACCTCCCGTATCAGGGTGTTCTGGCTTTGTCTGGGTTGTTACATACCACGGATAAAGCAGAGTTTGCTCCTGGCATGTAACACAGAAAGTGCTTTGCAGGAGCTGTATGCAGGAAGGTGTCTTTGAAGCAGAAGAGGGAAGTGGCTTTAATGCTGCATTTGTCTTCTTTTAGAAAAACTTCTTTCTCTTAAGTGGCTTGTGAGAGGCCCATAGGCACAACCAGGAGGAAGGGCGAAAGAAGCCCATATGGAAAAGAGAGTTTTGCAAATAGAAAGTCATGTCATTATTGTCAAAGGTTAGTGATAGAGAATGTCAGTGTGCTGCTAAATAATGAGAGTGTTGGCTGCCCAGGTTCAAAGGTGCTTTGAAAATGTGGAGACTTCATGCTTTGTAAAAGGTTAAATATATATAATTATTTATACTGACACTGATGCTCTAATGGGACAGCAGAAGCAGCTGGAATAGCTGGGAAGAGAACAGCAGCATTCATGCGTTTCAGTAAGAAGTGCTCCGAGATCAAGACCTCGAAGGCTGTGATGACACAGGGAGTCAGGGAGCAAAAAAAAGGAGCTGCCTTGGGATGCATGTGATAAAACAAATTGACAGTCTTCTCCACAGCAAGCCTGACACTGGCACAAGGAAAAGCCATGGCTAATGGGGAAAACTGCATCCATTTTCTTCCCTCAAAATCTCACAAAGCAAGAAGCATATCTGAGCGATTACAGTAATGAAATGTACAGATTGAACACAAAACACAGCCTTAAATCTGAAAAGTGCCTGGTTAAATGGCATTGAGGAGAGTTCATGGTCTCATGGACCTTCAGAAGCATTTTGCTAACGTAAAAAACCAAAAAATCCTCGGTTTTGTATGTGTAGCTGCCAGTGCTGCAGTATTCAGGGAGCTGAACACTAACTTGAATTCTTTCTTACATGCTGGCCAATCCCAATAATTCTGAGTGTGTGTGAGAGAAAATCTTTGCTAACAATTCGATCTGCACAGGGGTGGTGACAGGCTTTTGCTCTGTCTGCTGCACTTTGCTGGTTCACACACCTTCCCCTGGCAGTCTGCATTTGAGCCCATTCCTAAGGGAGTCAATTCCATTCTCACTTAATGCTGAGCTTAACACTTTGCAGCACTGGACCCTTCCCCTTGCCACTAAGTCTAACTAAACATTCATAAAGGCAGTGTTTGTTCTCCATTTTGACAGTGTAAATTTGGGGTAATTTCACTGTAATGGACAAACTTGCTTGCTTGTGATTTATACCAAGGGTAACTAAGCTCACACACTGCTCCAGGGAGCAGATTTTTGAGAAAGAGTGGGCTATTTTTACCATTTCATTTCTGAGCCTGCCTGCCTTCTGATGCCCTGCCCACTCAAGGTGAAACTGCAGCAAGTGCAGACATGGATGAGTTACCATCAGGTAGAAGGAATATCAGTTGCAGAGAAGACATTTTCACCCAGGTCTGGGCTGCTTGCACATACTCCTCACTGCCAGCTTTCACAAACCTTGTAAGAACTGTAACATCCATAAACCTGCAAAATTTAGTTGAAACTGGCCAACAGGCACAAAAGCTACGAAAGGCAGAGGAAATAAAGTAAATGCAGATAGAGAACATATATAGTGAGATGAATTACATAGGTCTTGTTTTCTTAGGAAATCAAATAATATTACAAATCACTTTTTAATTGGAAGACAAGCCTGACATTGAGATAAAAATTATTTGTCACCAAACTCTGCCTTGAATACGCTGGTTTAAATCCACTTGTAAGAGTATGGGTGGAAATGGAGATTTATCTGTTAAAATTGAGAAGCCAGCGTAGTTGGTAAATGTTAACAATCACTGAAAAATATGTGGAGCGATTAAAGGATTTTTCCAAGACATCTCAAAGTGATGAAGCAATTTCCAAACGAGCTCTGGTTGGAAACAGTGATGCAGACATGATATTGGCATCTCACTCTGCAGATACCACACGTGGCCTCATCTCCAGCTGTAAACTCACACTCGCTAACTGTAAATAAACCTCATAGGAAAAAAGGAGAGACTTCTGTTGAGTCTCTGTTGATACCCTTTCCACTCCTAATGCGAATTTCTGATGAAGTGAGTGTGCATTGTACATCTAACAGGCTCCTGTGCAGCCCCAGTCAGGGGACACTCAGTGAAGAGGCCATTCAGAAGTGTGGGGTGGCACTGTGATCCCCAGAGGTATTCCACATTTCTCCTATCAATTCTGGTTCCTTTTGGGGTTCTTCATCTGCACAAGCATCCTGCAGTCTGCACCCTGCTAAGGAGATCCATGGGGGGCTGCTGGAGATAGTGGAAGGAAAGGAAGGGAGGCAAGGTGGAAACAGGTAAATGCAAGATATATTCTGTAAGGCTGGAGGACTACATCCTGCTGCCCAGAAATAAAAACATGAAATAAAGAGATAGCTCTTGCTGGGAACATAAAGTAGCGATGCAGAGAGATGAGATTTCTTTGAAGCAAGACTTGAAAACAAAGTCTTTGAATGAAGAAAGGTTGTCAGCTCTTTCCAGCAGGATCTCTGTCTTTCTGTACAACTTATACAGGTGTCAGCACATTGAGGGACTCCAAAGCATAAATGAAAAATCACTGCAGAGAAGGTTGATCCTCTCTAATGTCTATGATGTATAAATGCAATTTCTGTCATAAATATGAAGCAGAAAGAATCGATGGAATACTAGCTTTGAATAAGATGCAGTAGCAGACTCTTTGATAGACAAGTCTAATTTTTGTTCTCTTCCATGTAGGTGTAAATCTGTAGTAAGTAGTCTGCTGATGGCAGCTGTGTTGTGTCAGGCTCATTTTATTCTCACCCAGATCAGAATCTGATGCTTAGTCTTTGAAGTGTTAATTTCTGAAAAGTCCTATTGGCACAGCACAGAGTATGTAGTCACTGCCCAAAAACCCTTCCCAGCCTAATTGCCAGCTCCAGCATGTAAAAACCCTAATGACTTAAACGGAATTATTCTAGAGTCACACTGATGGAAGGAAAATGAGAGATAGATCAGAGTTTTTGGTCTGAGTAATAGCATTGTTCAAGAACCTGTACCATGTGTCTTAATCAGCAGTCCTGCAACATAATTGTCTGTTTGTTGTGTAATGTTCCTAGAGAATCTCATGCTATTTATACACCATACATAATCCTCATAAGTAAATGATCAGCATTTCCTAAGGCTCAAAATCCTTTCTCCTATTCATCTCTTTTCATTGGTCTCAGCTCTTTCTCTCCATATTTTCCCAGGAACATAACTATATTCGTTGGAAAGCCCAAGAAAGAGCAGTATTGTGTTCTTAATGACAGAGGCAATTGAGACACTTTTGGAAGAAAACCAGATGGGAGGGCTCTATTTAAGGTCATGCATTTTAATCTCTCACTTAAAAAATATCCTTTCCAGCTACTTCTCTGAAAACTTATCACAGCCAACATACAAATTAGGAAAATTTATCCAAATGAATCGATTTGAAAGCCATATTCATTATTTATGGTAAAACACACTCAGTAGAACTACTGTCTCTGAAATACAGGTCACTGGTAAAAAAATGTTGTATCACCATGACAGCTTTAACCACGTGCTGTTTTTATGCTGTATAAGTTCTGCTTTATAAATAATAAGGTATTGAAGGACTTAAATTAGAAATCCTATTAGGGAAGATTAAGGAACCAAAGAATTTTTGTTTATCCTCCTCAGACTGGCATCCTACCTCTTACAACTTGGGGTTTTTTCCCCCTGGGTTCTCGCTGAAAGCTTCTTTTAAAAGTTTTAAACAGTTAAATGAGGCTCAATTAAATACTGAATGTCTTGATCATAAAATACTTATTTGAATATGTACTTTGGGGTCTCTCTGGAAAAGAAAGTATGTGTAGGAGGAGCTGGAAGGAGACATTTTAGCTTTCATGCTTGAGTATTAACTGTGCATTTGAATAACACTTCCTTTTAAAATAAACATGCCTATTTATAAATATGCTTTGGACTTCTGACAAGTAACAGCTTATGGGTCTGGTTGAGAGCTTTTATACCTGTGCAACAGCCTCCAAAGTGCCCATGTGCAGGGAGGAACAAAAGTAGGCAAAAAAATGGGTCTCATAGATGAGATTTGAACTGCTTTCTACACACTTAAGAATTATCAAAGGAAATGAGAAAAAGGCATTTCATGAGGAAAGAAGGAGCTGAATCTGAAACATTGACCATGCCTATGCAGACAATCATTTATTTTTTCAGCCCTGCTTCTAATCAGTCTTTTGCCCTCATGTCTTCTACAAGCTGCATTACCTCATCTGCTGTGCTCTGGGCTAGTAAAGGATGACAGTGCTACTCGGTTTCATCTTTGGAAGTGCCTGCCAGGGCTGGTTTATGGCTCCTCATTTCTGGAGAAACCAGATATGCAGCCCTGCTCAGCAGAGAGTGAGAGAGATGTAACTGCTGAGACTCAGCTTGAGCGCTGGTAATGAAGGGAAACGTTACATAAGAGATTAGCACTATTAAATCCATTGTGCATTCCAGAGATCAATTTAATAATGAATTACTTTACGGGAGACAAAGCTTGGATTTCATTTGCTTGTTGAAGAGTTACTCTTTTTTTTTTCTTTTTTTTTTTTAAACCCATTTCCCAGGTTCCTTTGATAAAAATTCAGAGGCACTAGTAAGAGTACACACTGCTTGGTATTGTGATATGAGGGCTCGGTTATAGGATAAAGAACAACACTCTCAGTACCCTGAGGGCACTAATAGGTCTTGATCATCCTGAGCAGCATCACCTGGGGCCTCCACCCACCCCTTTTGCCCACGGGTCCAGACGCATCATTTAAACACATTTAAAGGAGGGGTTAATTCCTTCCTTGCCTTGTCTGACAGCTGCTGGTAGGACTTTCTGCAGTTGACTGTGTCTGGTTCTGTGGAGCTATGCTCTCGTGGTGAGTTCATTACCTGGCTCCAGCTCCTTTTTGGAAGAAGCTCTGCTTTTGTTGTTCCCTGGTACAATGCCCTGTCTGAGAGACTGTGGTGCATGTCTGATTTCAGATGTCTGTTGGTGAGGGAACCAAATTACGTGGTGTGAAATCTGGTAGTCAGGCTCAACGGAGCACAGTCCTACCTGGACCCCCAGCCACCTTTTAGGTGTTATTCTGTTCAACCATCCTGTCTACACAATGAGCACTCTAGACCTGGATCTGTGTGCTTTTCCTGGAGGAAAATAAATTGTCCTTGTTGGGATTGGCTGGCTGGCAAATTTAATTCCATAAGAGCTCAGCGTGGATGAAACTTAGAAGTGCAATTGCCCTGTGCCAGCACCTGCTTTGTACCAGTGACATGGGTGAAGCCAGTGGGTGCTGGAATGTTCCCTATTTCTTGCAGCTCAGCTCCATGTCAGGCTCACTCCTATAGAAATATTCAGAGATAGCTGAAGCAGTTATTGCCTTTGCACCTGCTGAACTAATTATTATCTGTGACTCTTTACCACTTCATCATTGTTGATAGACCCTTCCCCCTCGAGTGCTGTGCTGTTATTAGGGCTGTTGGGGCTCGAATTGCATTTGGTCTTCTCAAATGAGCAAATGACCATGGGGTGAGGGAGAGGCAGCCCAAGCTGGGTGCTTTGCCTTCAGCCAGCGACGAGCAGTGTGTGGGTAGAGCACAGCACGGAACTGTGCTCATTGAAATGCTGGAGATGTGCTAATCACATCACCTGCCCTGCCTTGTCTTCTTGCATCAAAACCTTGTCTTCTTCATCCTGACTTCTTAATAAAGATAATGAATTTTTTTTTAATATATTTATTTTACTAATGGAGCTTCACGTAAAAGTCCATTAGAACCCCTGCTTACAGAGTGCCCTTGAAAGTATGTTTGATTGCAGACTCATCCAAGTGTGGATGGAAAGCTCGCAAGCATTAATGGGTTAGAGAGCATAAAAGTGGCTTTACTGGATTTTTTTTTTAGTCTTTCAGTGCCATCTGAAATATCTCCTAGGCAAAGTGCATATTGTAAAAAGCCTAAAGTGTTGAAAGCGTGTATTTGTAAGGGATGGGGAAGGGAAGAGTTCTGGGATTAAATCCTCTCACGTGATCAATGTGAGAATGGCAGAAATGTTCAAAACTCCCAGTGAGAAATCCACCTTCCCTGCACAAAGGACCTGTAATTGGGCTTTAGGCAGAGAAGTGAACCAAGTGGGGGTGAATTCCCCTGCTCGGCTCATGAGTGTGGCTTAATGAAGGACCATCCCCACACCATGGGCATGGAAATAGGCACTGCTGCCCTCGGCACAGCTACTGGGACTCCCGGGAGGCTGTGGCCACTTTTACTGACCCCATCCATAGCTCCGGGTGTCTTAGGGCACAATCACAAGTACACCACTCACTGATGATGGATCACCTGGAGTCTCCCTCAAATGACCTAAACCCCTATGCCCTCTTTTCCACCCTGCCTCAGCTCCATAAATGTCCCCCATCTGATGGAGAGGCTCCTGCAGGAGCAGAGCATGAGCTCAGTTTTTCTGCTGTTCTACCCAGAGAACCTGAGATAAAGACAATCTTCGTGCTGTTATCTGTATTTCCCTGTGTCTCCACATGCATTCCTTATGGTTTCATAAATCTGAATGAAGAAGCCAATGGGACAGGATGATCTGGATTTTGAGTGATGGAGCAGAAAGTGGCCAGAGTTGTCTGACAAAACAAGGGTTTTTTTCTGCCAATTTGAAGTCTTGCATGGCATATACATTGTAGATGATGAATAGCCTGGGTAATGTGATATTCCCCACTTGGTTGTAGATGTGAATTGATTTAAATTTGAGACTTTTTTGTGTTGTTGATTTTTGCATTCAGTTCTTTGGAAAGAGTCCTGAGACATCCATTTCCATGGAGGAAAAAATACATTTTCTCACAGGAGTAATTCTCAACTACTTCATCTGGGAACACAGCAAAGTACTGCTCTGAGTATGATATTCTCAGTTCCTTTGTTAGCAACATTTCAGTGTTAACATTGCTTTAAGAGAGGAGGTTGAAGTTCGTGATTTCTTGTTTTCCAGACTGCTCTTTTTCTAAGCTTGAAAATTAAATTTTACTCCCCTCTGATTTTTCCTTCTTCCCTTCTATTTGCTGAGAACTTAGTTTTGCCCTTGTAAATTGAATGTGAAATTGGATTTAGCTGAAATAGCTGTGCAGGGTTTAAATAAAATGGAGATATTTTGTACCTTCGGGACTATCTCTGGTAATGACAGGATTAAAGGAGGTTAAATATAAGTTGCTTAAACCACCCAATGAAGGTTTCATAAATGCTTGAAAACATGTAGTAATTGAAATTTTTGCAAAGATGGTGCAATAAATCCTGGAAAACTACTTTTCTAATAAATATACAGGAAAAATGTTAGGTGGTGGATCCCCTGGACTGGCAGCTGAATGTTTTCATTGACAGGTAATGATTGTGAGGTTTTTTTGCAAAAAGTCACTGACTGTGCTGTGTCAGTTTTGTACCTGATTATTTGTGTTCTTTCTGGAGTTACCCTGCCTCACAGTTACTTGATTTAGAAAATGACAATAAAAACACAGTAAGAAATAAACAGCTATTATGCTTCTGGAAAAGTTCAGGGCCATTTTGTTCACCTCCCCCTCTCTGTTTGAAGTATTGAGGCAATCAGCAAAGTTATTGGTTTCTGACGTGCTGCATGCATTCCCTAACTGGTACCATTTATTCCTCTGATTGAACAAGGACCTCTTTCATTTTTCAGACGAAGACTTTTCTTTTGGGTGAGTGCATATTCTTCACTGGGGTACAGTAACATCTGTGCTAATTTAAAAAAAAAAAAAACTGGCTTGATAAGCAGCAGCTATCTCTCTTTGGCACCACAAAGCTGTATTTCTGAAAGGGTCAATTCAGTCTGTGGGGAGTTTTAATATTATTGGTTCCCAGTTAAAGCTGCCTTGATAATCTCCCTGCATTACACTGCACTCTGTGGACTGTACATAAACTGGTGGTAAATTATCTTGAACGCTGTGCTCTGTGAATCTGCCACTGGAAGCTGTACAATCAGAAAGCCTGTGAGATCAGCAATTAATTAAACAGCCTTGCAAGTTAAAAATTTTATTAGCTCTTAAAACTTTCCTGGATAAATTTAGGGGTAATGTCCTGTCCTAAGAGTGGCACCTCTTTAATAAGGCAATAAGGAGTAGTGGAAAAGACTGCAGAGGAGAGGATAATGCTTCTGCATAAAGAACAATATAAGTAAACGTCTGAATTCTGAAACACCCCACGGAATTGCTCAGTCAGACTCCACCATGAGAAAGGCTCAGCAGGGTGATTCTTCCATTTTTGGCATGGAAATGATTAGCAAAATTCCATGGCCCCAGTCAATCCCTACCTCAGCTCTCTTAGGTGAATCAAGCCTGAGGAGGAGCCCATCAGAGCAAATTCTGCTTTAGTTGAGGGTGTTAAGGTAATACTGAACACATTTGGATGCCAGCCTGGTTTATGCACACACTAAGGGGTACCTAATACAAACTGTTAGGTCCTTGCTGGTAGCTATTGAGGCAAGTAAAAATGTGCTGTGCTGGAAAAGGAGCTGAAAACCAAACTGAGGGAAGGTTTTTGAATTCAAATATTGAACAAAATTAAATACTGTTAACTTCAGCCAGAGGAAAACTTCCTGCTAATGATAATGGACACTGAATTTTATTCTAGTTTTGCTGCTCTGATGCAGGTTTAACTGATTTTATCTTTGCCTGACTCTAAAATGCAGATCAGGAATACAGTGCTAGCAAATTTAGAGCATTGTGGTCCCCATTTATAGGTAGCTGCCTCTTGCAAACACCATGAGAATGCACAAAAGCTTTAAAGAATAACACTGTCCATTTTAAGAGGTAAATGGAGAATCATGTGCAAGTAAAACTTGGAGCACTAGGGGCTCATTACTCTGACAGACCATCTTAACAGCACTAGGGGCAGCGTATTTTAAAAACAGCTGAACCAGCCTTGCACAGGTTGCACTTGCAGCCCTTTCCCTTTGCATATGCAGGGGGATAATTACATGCTTACAACACATTTTGGGTTTGCACAATTGAGCAGCCCTACACATGTATCTGGAACGCCAGCCTTCATGTGGAAATGGCTTGCCTACTGCATTCATTTTATGTTTGAAAGTGGTCACAAACAGGCACATGCACAAAGGAACGCCATCAGTGCTCATTACAGGGTATTGTGTCCATTGGCACAGATGGAAAACCTGCATGGGGACGTCAGCATGTTAATTCCCGGGAACCAAAGGCTGTGAATTCAAAATCTGGATTTGATCACTGGAAGGGATTTGGAAAGGCAGTGTTTGCCAAGTGCTGTCAGGGTACAGTGTTTCCAGTGTGCATGGGGGTCTCAGGTATATCTGCAGCCTGTCTCAGCAAAAGAAAACTGGGATCTGTCCCAATCCTGCACACCAACTTCGAGCACCCTAATTAACCATTTTACAGTAGGGCTTGTTGCTAATAACTCAGCTGGCACTCCTGTGTGTTGGAGGGGTTTGTTCCTGTAAGTTGATTTGCCTTAAGAAATAGGTGTAATATTTTTCTTTTATCGAAGAAAACTAACTAACAAATGCAAATGATTGTTGCTTAACATGTGTGAGGGTCAAATCCACAACAATATTTGAAAAATAGGTTTTGAGCCATTGCAATTCGTCCAGCAAATAGAACAAGTAACTATGACAATTTCTACCACATGGGAATAAAACAAAACAAAATACCTTTGTGCTTCGAAGACATTCTGCTCGTCCTTCCTTTGATACGAGACTTCAGAAAGGATCTTGCTTTGGTGTCTGTAGATAACGTGCAGTAGCTTCTGCTTTGAGTTCTGTCTCAAACTTCTGAAGCTGCAAAGAGGAAAGAGTGGGAGATGAGAACATGTAAACAGAAAATGCAGCCAGCAATGTATTTTTCAGCAGAACGTGGGACTGCTACGTTTGACCTACGTATCTTTTGCAGGAGGAATTGGGTGCCTTGGTTATGACAGAGGACAGACACGGAAATGTCTCGATGCAGTGGAGATTTATAACCCTGATGGAGACTTTTGGAGGGATGGACCCCCTATGCCTTCTCCCCTCCTCTCCTTACGAACAAACTCTACCAGTGCAGGCTCGGTGGAAGGGAAGCTGTACCTCTGTGGAGGATTTCATGGAGCAGGTACTAAAATGAGTCTGACATTCTCTGTGTAGTTAAAATGGGTTCCACTGGACACACGCTGACCTGATGAGTGATCAGCCCTATCAGGTGGCACTGGCATGCACTGGAACCACAGACCTGATTCTGCACTTTGGACTGCCAGCTCCTAATGTCAATATGAATTGTGTTCTGTTTGATCTTTGCTTTTTTACCTTAACAAAACATGAAAATTTAAGGATGTTTCTAATCTGCACTAAACCTATCCAAATCTAAAACCTCAGCAGAATTATTCTGGATTTCCATTCAGAGTTACAGAAATCAGGAGCTTAGTGTTCCATGGACATTAGAGAACTTGGGTATATTTGTTGAAGATTAAGGCCCTGTCCATCAGTCCTTAGCCATGTTATCTCACTCTGCTTATTTACTTACATGCCTTTTGTAATCAGTGTTGAAAAAGCTTGTGTAGTTAATGAGTACCCCGGGCAGAGAATTGAGATACAGAGAGACTGAAGTTCCAGATCTGGTAATTTTAAATAATCTTAGCCCCATGGACACCTTTCTTCTTTTAAATCTTCTTCCTTCCAACTTTGCTGAGCTCTATCTAGATCTGCAGTGCACATAACAAGTATTTTTTTTTCATTATAAATGCAAAGGATTGCAAAACAAGCACACTTAGACTATTGTGCTACATACAGCTGCTACCCCAAATTCCTTTCTAGGAGAAAGTAATAGCACCAATAGCAATAGCAGTTATCCACTGCCAATAAATATCATATCAGGCTCACTGTTGACCAGGAATGGTCACATGTTATCCCTGGGAGATATGTCCTTTGCATTACACTTTCACTTGTATAACAACCTCTAAACTTAAAGCTTCTCTTACTTGAGAATGATGATTTTCATCAGCTTGTTCACAGTTTGCCTTCTGCCTTCATTTCCTACCATCTGAGGGAGCTGCCTCCTGAAAACCATTGTTTGCCAGCTCTCTAGCAGGCACGCTCTCGTGTTGTCTCTGATGGAGGTTCTGTGACCTCAGAGCAATTATGGTTATGACAAATCACTGTGTTTCCATAGCAAACCTTGTGCCATCCGAGTTGTCTTTTTCTCAGCAATATTATGAAAGAGCCTAAAGTTAGTGGGTAAAAATTTCAAAAGGCTAATCATGGGAAGTGGTTGAGTCACCATCCCTGGAGGGATATAAAAGATGTGTAGATGTGGAACTCGGGTACATGGTTTAGTGGTGGGCTTGGCAATGCTGGGTTAATGGCTGGACGGGATGATCTTAAAGGTCTTTTCCACCCTAAAAAACCTGATGACTGCATGATCATTAGCACTGACAAATGAAGCAATTTTGTTCAAGATGACTAACAGATTAAGATGAGATTTTCTGACTAGGGTAGCCTCAGAGCCATAAAAACACTTTCTGTACAATACCACCACATTCTGTCACTGAGTCATGTATAAAGAGTGGTTGTTCTGGGAGAGGTTCAAAGTCCTCCTGTGGATTTCAAGAAGGCCATCTTTTATATGTTTGTATAATGCCAGCTCAATGGGGCCCTGATTCCTCACTCTACTACTGCAATCTATGCAATTATGTATAGAACTCCTCTGCACTAATAGTGTTATTTAGATTGGAAAACAAGAAGTCAAAGTTAGAAAATGCCAGTTTCGCAGTTACCTGTGCAGCCTGAATTCTGACCCCCCACGTGTGCCTTCTCCATACCAGCAAAGAAGCAGTGTGTGATCGGGTTGTTAGACATTGCTACGGTGTCTATTAACAAGGGAGCCAAAATAAGAGTCTCACTGTCAAATCAAGTGTAACCACATATTTTAGGAGTTGAGAGGAACCTGTGCCTTAAAGACAGCCTTCTGAATGTGACTTTCAAGTTATTGTAGGAAAATGGCTTTCTAAAGGGTCACAATAACAGATTCTAGCTGCCATCGAGACAAGGATGGGTAGAGGCCATAAGCTGAACCTGAAGAGGTCACCTCGCTGGCCTCTCTCCCTGGCCACACGTTCTCTGCGTGCAGGAAAGGACTCTTGCCTGATGTACTTTTTGGGGATGAAGGGTGGAGCTGGGAGAGGGTCATTGCTGTCACATGGGAGGTTGGAGAGGGCGACTTGACTCTGCACTTTCCCAATTACAGCTGCTCAGCAGCTTCAAAGTACAGAACAGCATGTGCTGCTGCTGCTGCTGTAGTAGCAGATAGGGTTATTTTAGAATTTGTTTGTTTGGTTTTAGTTTTTTGGGCTTCTTGGCATGGCACTTTGGTTTTTGTGAGGGATGCGACCGAAAGAGGATATTCCAATTTTACAAAACATTGTAATTTAGTTTCGTTCAAGTGGAGTTCTTGGAACAAGCTGGAAGCACAGCTGTAGTCTTTGGGTTTTCTGCCTGCTGAACGCCAAAGGGCTGCTGTGAACATTCAAGAATAAGCACTTCAGAGGAATAAAAAAAAGGAAAGAAGACAAAATCACTGCTGCAATGGGAAGTCTTAGCCTACGGTGCTGAAACTAACCCCTTCTATACTATAGATCTGTCCCAAACTCCTTAGTCTTCACTTGCCTTTGCAGTTGCTTAAACCCTCTCTTGATCCAGCAGAAAGTTGACCTAGTAAAGATATTGTTGCATGTTAATTTTTTTACTGCTATGTCATGTTCTGTATGCCTTCCTGCATGCCTATGGATCATTAGAGCCCAGAGATGCTGCAGCCAAAGCTGAAAAGCTGCTGTCAACTGCTTAAAGGGCTCTAAATTTTGCTGAAAGGATGAGAACTGCCCAGCTATCATCTTTTCTGAGTCCCATATGGCAACTGAAGTTTTGTGAAGGCAGGATTCCCATTCCACATGTATTGCCTGTCACAAGTCCCTGTCTGCCTGAGGGGAGGATGAGTGGTGCAGCTTTAACATCATCCCCAGGAGCAGAGGAAGAAAAACTGCAGCTATTCCAGGGGGAAGTCAGCTGGGGCAGCTGACAGTAGCAATGGGAGCCCTTCTAAGAGATGAGTGATCTCCAAAGTGTGTTCAAGCTTCCTCTGAGCTCCAAGGAATATTTTTCAGTATTGAGATACGTTGCTAAAACTTGTAAATCTTTCCCTGCTGAAGCTTCCTCGAGGTAGAAGTTTGTTCAAAGCCTGTCCATGGAAGAGGGAAGTGGATTAATTCAGCTGAAGCTTAGACATTTCTCTACAGTGCCTACACTAAGACCTTGGTAACCCCAGGCTCCCTGCAGCAGATGGAGAACCACAGACACTTCAGAGGGAGATTCAGATCCTTGGTGCTTTATATCTGCTCTGAAAGAACAGAAAGAAATTCAGAACCCCGAGGAGCTCTCCTGTCCCTTAAAGCTTCATGCTTTGATCAGGATGTGAGGGAATCTAACTTGGCCTACCTAGGGCAAACACATCAAGAACTTAGTAGCTATGATTTGATGGTACAAACATCTGAGAGACCTCTGTATTGTATCACTAGCTGGTGAATTTTGTATGTTCTTACAGCCCTAAGTACCCAAAAACGCCAGTTCTTGTTTTGAATCTGTTTTCTCCTTAGCAAGATTTGCAAGACTTGCTCTGTTGGCCAGTAGTTTATACAGATTAGCTCATTTTTTACTAAAACTGTTGTGGTAAACAGGAGCCATTAATCTGCTTGTGTCAGCTCCAGCTCACAAAGCCTTGTGTCATGAGTGTTGTCATTTTCCAGCAATGTTGAAGCATTCATCAAGATAATCAGACATGTTTTAAATGTTTTTTTTTCCCATTAGTTTTTCCTGCATAGAGTGAAAACATTACCCCTAGTATGAATGCTCAGCAGGGCTCAGTGTGCAACAGCCAGGCAGATTTCTGCTAAAACACTGCCGCATTTCCTGCTGTAACTGTGCATTTTAAACCAGCCTTTGCAGCCTGACTGTACAGTATTCTTGTTGACGTGTTTTATTTGCTTTGCATTGAACTAAAACCTGTCACCTGCACAGGCTGACAGCTGCTGACATCAGCCCGTGCCCAGCAGAAGCCTCATTAGCGTGGCTCCCTGATGGAGGCGGGAGCAGCTCTTCAGGTATGCAGCATTACACCCTTATAAAATGCCTGCCAGATCAGGTTCCCTTTCTTTTTGACTGCTTCTGAGCATTATAAACATCTTTTTCTGGTGAAAGTAATGAAAGCAAGGGTGTGTGCCTGCTTGTTGGGACCATGTCATCTGCTGTCACTGTCACTTGTAGCCTGTGACTGGGGCCTGGGGATTGTAGCTTTAGTTTCAGGCTATAGATGTTGGTCCAGCTGCCCATTTCATAAATGTGAACTAAGAAATTGAAATCCAGAGTTGATAGTTTGTTGGTTTTTTTTAGCTCAAGGCATCCTGGCTGGATCAGCAATAGTGTGGCCAGCAGGACCAGGGCAGTGATTGTCCCCCTGTACTGGGCACTGGTGAGGTCACAGCTCAAATCCTGGGTTCAGTTTTGGGCCCCTCGTGACAAGACACACATTGAGGGCTGGAGTGTGTCCAGTGTGGCAGTGGAGCTGGGGGTGTTTAGCCTGGAGAAAAGGACTCTCAGGCCTTATTGCCCTAAAACACCTGAAAGGAGATTGTAGCCAGGTGGGGTCAGTTTCTTCTCCCAGGTAAAGGAGTAAGAGGACAAGAGGAAATGACCTCTTGTGCCTGGGTAGGTTTAGATTGGATCTTAAGGAAAACTTCTTCACTAAAGTCACTGTCAAGCACTGGAACGGGCTGCTCAGGTCAGTGGTGGAATCACCATCCCAGGAGGTGCTTGAAAGCTGTGTAGTTGTGGCACTGAGGGATATGGGTTAGTGGTGGCTTGGCAGTGCTGGGTTAATGGTTGGAGCCATTGGATGGTCCTAGAGGCCTTTTCCAACCTGAATGATTCTATGATATTAATTAAAATGCCATCTTTACTGTGATACTGTCACCCATGTGACATCAGCTGATGAGCAAAGTACAGGTGCAACCACCTCAATGCAAATTATGAAATGTTTAACAGATCTGCTCTTAGCAGCACATGTCCCCTAAGAGGTCTTTTAATTTCGTCAGGTAATGGGGCTTGATGTGGGACTCTTTCTCTGAACTGGCAGTTTTGCCATCTCTCTCCTATGTAGCTTAGAGCAGAGGAAGTGAATGTACTGCTTCCCCACCATGAATGTTGAAAATTCCTGTAATGTGTAGGACCAGAACTGCTCAACCCAGTTTTGTTATTTACCTACTGATATCAAGTAGAAATTAATTTTTCACTTAAGAAGTGTTACAGCCAGAGGAAGGGGAAAGGGAAGAAATATTTATGAACTGGACATGCAAGAATCTAAATTATTTAGTGCTTGTAACTGTTACACAGGATAGGTGACAGTGACACAGAGTCCAACTACTTGTGTTAATTCTGATTATTAAAAAAAAAATTACCATGGATTAATTTTCTAGCCTATTCTTCCTCATTTACATAAAGTGCAATCCACGCATTGGAATAGAAGCAGCTCTGCTTGCAGCAGTGCAGAACTGTGTAGTAATTACTGTATTCCAGCTGAGCTAATGAGTTTTTATCTCCACACTGTCCACTCCTAACAGTGGACTAGCTTAATAGTTACTTATTTTGACTAATCTCCCATAAAAGTTGTTCCCCTTAGTCTCCTCCATTATGTGATTTAGATGGAGAATCATTCTAGTGCTTGTTTTTTATTATAGTGGTTATGGAACATTACTGGAATTAAATATAGACATATTAAGGAGTCTGGCACAGTAAATACTGCACTTGTGAAGCTTGGGGGTTGAGAGATGGGAACAAAACCTGTTTCTCCAGCACCTTCCCATGTTCCCAGCTAAATAAAGCAGAGGTTCAAACCCCGGGCTGCTTATCTGCAGCACTGTTTGTTTCCCTCTGTTAAAATTTACTGGGCACAGATGAATAATTAAAGTTCTCCTGCCCACAGTTGTTGCCATTTGAATAAATATTCTCACCAATGGAAGGGATTCAGGGCCCCTGCATTTTGCTCAGGGCTGCAAGCACTGCCATGGCTCTGCAGCCCATGGACTGTGTCCACACCCAAAAATGCTCTTTGACCTTTTGCCGAATTCTCACCCAGCACCAGCGTGAGCTGCTGGCACTGGGAGAGACCTCTGCAAATGCTGCCTGCCCAGGGAGGGCTGCCCATCTACCCTGCTCATTAGCTGGAAATGTGCTGCTGTAAATGAGGCCAAATCAGGTCAGGGGAATTGCTGGGCAGCAGCACCTGCTCATTGCACATCTAAATTTGACCTACTCTCTCTCTGGAAGCATGGTATTAGCAATTCAGTCCTGCTTCTTACTAAGGCTCATTTATTGTTTATAAAGGGTTAATGAATGATTAATAGATATTTTAATGCATTTAAATTAATTGCTGAAGAGGTCAATGGGTTGTTTAGAAACATGGCTTGTAGCCATGTATGACATCTTCTATTGTGTTCATAACTGCCTGTCGTGCATACAGTCTAAACATGTTTTATATCCTCTATAAATAATGTATGACCCTATTGTAAGGCATTTAGAAACAGCATTTCAGGATGGGCTGAGCCCAGCAGCTCTTACTCTGCTTTGCAGTTTTTACTCATACGAGTTCAGGTTGCATTGACTTGGAGAGCACTGACCCCGCTGCCTCTGCAACCTGTGATCCTGCTGTCACCTGCTTGTAAGATTGTGCCTGAAAGAGTCCTTGCCCATGCAGAGCAGGCAAAATCTGGAAAGATTTAAAAAGCTTAAGTAGCTGGATCAATCCCAAGGATAAGCATTGAAGCAACTGAATTAGAACTGGTTCTGTAGACCAGCCCATTCTTTATATATATATATTTTTAATTTTAGTATACATTGATTTGTGAGTGAATAGGTGGATCATTAAACTACGGTCCTGAAGAATTACACAGCACATGAGGAGGAGAGAGGACCTGTCTATGAGAATGAATACCTTACCTTACTCCATGCAGGTGCTCTGAAAGCAGTAAGCTGCCACAGAGGTAAATTCAAGCCCCAACCTTCCTGCCAGCTTTGGTAGTGTCTGGAGGGATGCACTGCCGTGGTACTTCACGTCATGAAGGCTGGCCAGCATGTTAAACAGCCAAGCCTAGTTCCCTCTCCTGGGTATTCCCTGGCTGCCTCTGCCCACAGGCACAGATGATGGATGTCCTTGACCCCATGAGGGTGCTGGCTGTGTCACGCCAGCGAGGCTGGTGGAGCTCAGGAGCAGCTCACACACACAAATGCGATTGAAGGCCACAGACTTGATGAACTTATTGTTTTTCCTACTGTAAATGAGGAGCCAGGACATCTGGTGGTAATGATCTAAATGCACTTCTATCCCATTGCAACACAAACGTGAATTCCCAGGTCACCTAACTCTGCATTGTGTAATTATGAAAGCAGCTATTAGTGGCGAGGAAGATAAGCAGCAGAGGCTAGTCCCATATGTTTGAACTTATTCTCGTGTACAGATAATGGCATGAAAAAACAGGTACAAACCAGCAGTGGAGGCTGAACTGCTCCGATGTAGCTCTGGGATGGCTGTTTGGTGTCAAGAATGAGGGAAACAAGTGAAGGAAACATCTGAGTAAATATTTCAAGGACTGTTGGATTGGCAAGAACCTTGTGATGCTTCACTGCTTTTTGCCACGGCAAGAGCAGAGCAGACAGCAGTTTAGCTGCTACAGCTTTGGTGTTTTGGTTTTTTAATATAAAAATTGATTTATGGCAAAAGAATATAGAGCAGATCAGGCACTTTCAAATGGGAAAGGAAAAGATGCTGTGACAGCCTGAGAACCAACAGCAGGAGGAGCTCAGGCAAGTGGCCTGTGTGAAGATGTCCCAGGGCACAGAGCTCAAGGGCAGATGTGACACTGAGGCTTCCCCCAGCACACAAGGTGGCCCTGCTCTGGATAAAGTTGCTGAGGTGCTGCTGTCCATCTAACACTGTGTCAGTGCGGCTCTGTCACTGCTAGAAGGCAGGTGAGCTTGTCCCAAAATACTTTGGATACCTTTGTCCTGCACTGATGCAGAGGCATCAGTGACCTGGCACAGGCTCTCGCTGTCTCCACAGCTCTGCTTCCTCATTCCTAAGCTGGAGCAAACATCCCAGCTGATGTCAATAGGCTTCTGGAAGAAACAATAAAATATCAACCTCATTTCAGCAAATTTGCCATAGAGTTAAATCTATGAAATGAGTGAATGGGAATTCAGAACTAACTTTTTTTTTAGTTCAACCCTCTGGACACTGAGCAGGCTACGGCAGAGTGAATTTATTTATCTTGGCTTACAAACATAATAGCTGCATGGTTAAAAGTCATGGATGAACTATGGTTTTCTATCTGCTAAGCATATTGCTTAATTCCGCTACATCTGCCTCCCCTTAGCCCTCCCAACTCAAAACCTAATATTTATACCTGAATTTTCAGTTATAAATGAGAAAAAGAAAGCAAGGTCAAAAAAAGGAGCAAAAGTGATAATAAATACTATTGTCATATGGAAAGTTTTTCCTTCCTTCCCAGCCTCCAAATCACAAATGGAATGTGGTTAAAAAAAAAAAAAAAAAAAGGAAAATAAACCAGATGAAAAAGCAGATCAAATATTTATGTTGCCTGCAGTCATACTGGGGGTCTTTCCAAGAATTGTTCATCCTGATTTATGTTCAATCCTGATTCAAATGGCATGATAACTTCTAGCATAAAATGAAGTCTGACTGTATTTGGGGAGTGAATCATAAAACTTTCCAAGAAAAAACATGGTTATGTATATGGAGTGAAGGCAATCATTTACTGAAAATTAATATTTTTGTTCTTTTTTCTGCACATTCAAAGAAAAAAATATGAAACATTGTGGGGAATTGTTTTGTTTGCAGACAAAGATAATTTAAAGATTAGATTAATTTTGCTTTGACTCTACTGTATTTGCATATATAAAATACAGTTTTAACACTTATAAATAAAACATTTTCAGGTACAAATTAAGTCTTGTCACTGGGAAGAGACAGGTTTGTGGGCTAAGTGTTAGCCTTCAGTCTTCACTGGTATATCAAAAAGGTATAACTGTATCAGAAGAGTTCTGACTCTTGTTAACATACCACAGTTTCTGGTGGGGATAAAGTTATGCTGGGATTAATGATCCCTATGCTGGTTTAGCCTCTTTCTTTCCTGAGTATGAATAAATCAATGTTTTATTGCTAGAAAAGGTTTGTACAACTGGAATAATTCTAATATAAAGTGGCTTAAATCCTGTGCGGAAAAACAGAGTGTAAGAAAGTTTCCTGAAACTTCTCACGGCTAAACAAGAATGTTCAGAAAAACACTGCCTCGTTTTATAGAAATAAAATTAGTGAAATCATTTGATTTGGTGAGGTGGTTGTCTGGTGAGGCAGAATAGTGCTGTGAGGACAGAGAGCTTTGGGGTGGCTTTTTAATCAGGCAGTCTCTGAAATACAGCCAATTTCTTTTTGTAGGTGTCACATGATCCTCTTGTAAGCAAAAGTGGCTGCTAAGATATTTCCTTTAAAAAATTGCAATTAAATAAGGTGAATCAATGAAGTAGCATTGGGAATTATTTGCACCTTCAAGCTGCTTATTTGTATTAAAGCCCAAATCCAGCATTACTGCCTGGAATCAAAAGTGCTATTCTCTTTGAAAAGCACCACCTTTTCTATTGTTCTTGCCAAGAAAAATTAAGAGAAAAAAGAAATTAAAAAATAAGGCTTGAGAGCTGAAGTTTTCCAACTAATTTCTCTTTTAAATAAAAAAGGTGCGATGTTTTTTCTGAAGTATGACTATTTTGAGCAGTGCTTTGCCTCACATGAACTTTCTCATCTAAAGGGTGCTGTTTCTTTTCCTTTAAACAAGATAAGACTAGAGAAATTATGGCTTCCCTTATATAAAAAACATACTCTTTTTATCTCCCAAGGGTTAAGAGTTAACTAACACTCCATGTGCTGGAAAGCAGAATTTGTAGAGTGGAACAAAACCAATTAGAATATCCCACAGAAAAGGGAAACAAAGGTTGGGAGTCACCAGGGTCAGGAAAAAACACAGCAAGGCTTGTAAGGAAGGGTTGCTGAATCTGCCTTTGATCTTTTAATTATGATTTTTTTTTCCGAAATGTTGCAATCACTCACAGAATGTCTTGGTTCCAGCATTTGATTATTTTTCCTCTGATTGTCTCATTTTTGCCATCATGCATGCCAAAGAAAATTCTGGCATAAAAATTTATTGCAAAAAAGAGACAATCTAATTAAAAAAAAATACAGAGACAGGAGCCTCCCATGTCACAGCTTTGGTCTGTTTGTGTCTCTGTATTTGCCTCAGGAAAAACCTCTTCACTCTTGCTGGTACTGGCATGTGTTATTTGCTGTTTATCAGTCATGTTTTCTCTCTTCACATGTAAGTGTTTTTTTAGTTTTTTTTAGCAGTTTGCTGTTTTCTATCTTGAACGGGTGCAGCCTTCCTATGTGTTATTATTCTCCTTTAGTATCCAGGTTCAATAAGCAAACCACCATAATTTGTTTCACAGAAAGTAACAGAACAAAGATTATTCAGATGAGACTATATCCTGAAATCTTACTCAAAGCTCCTGGAGAGTAAAACTGTGGAGATGTGTGAGAGTCCCAGAGAGCTGGCTTTGGACCAACAAAAATTATATCACAATTAATTGTGACACAGTGCGGGGGAAAATGAGAACAGGTTGTGGGCAATGGGGTAGAAATGCTGTGCTGCCCTCCTTTATCAGATGAAAGAGGGCAGGGATGGTGAATGGTTGGTGAGTGGTTTCCTTAAATAAGCACAACAAAAACGTCCAGAAATGTCCATAAAACTTGTGAAACATCCACAAATCTTGTCCATGTTCAGGACCTAGAGAAAACACAACTGTCCTGTATCCTCTCAGCAAGGAAGCCAGTCCTGGGAGGAGGGGAAGTCTTGATTCCACCTGACCTGCCCACATCCCAAAGCTTCTCCTTGCAGAGGAGCCTTAGGCATATTTTGAATCCCACCACACTACATCATGATAACATCAGTAACAATTTGCATGGAACCTAAAGCATGACAGCAATGTCTTTGGGGTACTAAACCCCCAGGGTTGCTGTCCCCTGGAGAAATATGTGGTCTGCTTCCAACATAAGAAACAATCCGTGTCCCTGGGTGCTCTTCTGCTTTTCATTCTTTCACCCTTCTTCCATCCTTTACTGCTAGTTACACAGAAGGGCAGTGTCCAAACAATGAGGTGCAATTGATAGAAGTGAGATAGTGCTGTTGCTGGTGGCTTGTTTGCTTGTTTCTTAAAAATTCCCATAAAGATAGCTGAATGGGAACCTCAGTGTGGAGCCTGTAAATTTTATCCTGTCATCAGTCTCTCATCATCAGGCTCAATAAAACAGCATTGAGTATTCAATGCTTCTTGCTATGATGGTTCCTATCCTGGTACTTGTGAAGTGTCTGTTCTTGGAAGTCCCTGAGACCTGGCTTCTAATACATCTCTCCAGAGGCTCATCTGCCAGCAGAGCACGTGCGTGTCCTCAGCTCAAAGAAAGGAAAGTTTAGGCTAAGGTTCCTTGCTGTGAGAAAGCAACTTTTAGATGAAAAGAAAAAGTGAGCAGAAATGAAAGATGGTTTTCTTTTTAGGAAAGAACTTGGCTTTGAGTAAAAATTGTTGCAGAGCTTAGGACTGTTGTTAGCAAAGAAAGGGTTTATGGTCTTGTAAGAACTTTCATATAGTGCTGCTGGCGATTCTTTCATTTTTTTGTGTGGCTCTGTAAAAAGCTTCTTGTCTGGAGATTGGCTGTGATTTGATGTCATTCTTCTAACCTGCCTGTCCATGACAAATTCCTCAGCACTTCAGAACATCTAAAGTGATTTAGAGCCTTGGAGGGTTTCTTCTGTCTTTATTTCTTCCTAAATCACAGGATGTCCAGACTGTGCACCCAAGGAAAACCATAGTATTGAAGTGCTCCCAGCAGCCTGAGAACTGCATTTTGGTGCGGGCAAAGAAAAGAGCACACTGCATGCAGGCTCACTTGTGACCAAGAGGCAATACTCTGTCTCTAAAAGATGAACATCTGACAATTGATTGCAGGATAAAATGCCACCTGCATACTTGTACCAAGATGGAGCACTTGATGCTTTTGTCCCTGCAGCTGCACCTGGAACCCAGAGTGTGAGGACTGAATGCACTGTGCAGATTTCCATCTGCACCATTTCGTTTGCTGTATATTGACAACTCCCATGCTCTTTGCACAGTGTAGCCGTCGGTACCACAGAAATTACCTTTTCACTGCCCCCTTTCAGAAGGGTCATAACAACAACTGCACGAACCTCTTTGATCCTGTCTGACTTGCCCCCTGATGCCTGCTGTTGTTGCCTCTGTTTTTCAGCTCGTCACGAAGTGATCACCAAGGAGATCCTTGAGCTGGATACGTGGGAGAACCAATGGAACGTGGCCGCCACCAACGTTCTCATGCACGACAGTTATGATGTCTGCCTTGTTGCTCGGCTGAACCCGCGGGATCTTATCCCTCCTCCCCCAGACTTAGTGGACCAGTAGAAGCTCAGTGACTCTCAGTGCTTCCAGGTTCTGCAGAAACTGAAGAATTTGGGGAGATAAAAGCTGCATTGGCTCTGGATCACAGCTGAGTCCCACAGAGAGGAAATGGCAACACGTGCTTAAGGACAGAGCTGCCTATGAGCTGTGCTTCTCTGACGATGCTAATTTGCTAGTACTGGTGGTCTGGACTTCTGTGGTTGAAAGTCAAGGTTGTCCAGCCTTTGTGTGTGGCTCTTCACCTTCAGTGTGGCAGTGCAACCCCTTTCCATCTGAGCAGCAGTCAGCTGAGTGTTTTATCAAGACTGAATTTATATCACCGCTAACTCTAAAATGCAAGCAAAGCAGTGCTGGAAGCTACAGACTGTTTAAATGAGTGGGGGGTTATGAAGTATAGCCATGTGCTAAAGTTTCACTTGAAGTGCTCAAGTACTTCACTAGGGTAGTAGAAGTAAAAGGATTTGCCCTGGATCCTGATCCTGTATTTTTTCCTCTACTTGAGATGTGTCCTGAGATCCATGATCATCAGCCAATCAGTGGAGAAAAAAATGCTAGAATAATATTTTTAATGTTAAGATATATTCATAAAGATCTATGTTGCTTTTCTGCTGATTTGGAAGATAACGACTTTCTTTAAATAAGCTGTTTACCTAGTGATTGCTGTCTTAGCTACACGGGTGGTCCCTTTCACTGGCTGCTCTCTTAATGGATTATGTAGCTCCTCCAAAAATAAGTTTCGTGAATCACAATGTTTTGAATCACCTGTTCAGAAATTCAGTACTCATTTGCAAATGTCTGTAGCTCTCCCTACAGCTTTTCAAGTGGACTCTAGCTCCAGCTTCAAAGAAAAGCTATTTCACCCCCAGTTGTGCTCAGCTGGAGCTAGTACCTTTGCAATTTACTGTCATTTAACATGTAGAGGCTGAAAGCAAAGGAAATATAGAAAAATGGCAAAAATATACATAGGAAGTAGGCGGAAGTACACTTGCTTTCTCTCTCGGTGAATGTCTCAGTATGTAGTGCCCTGCCTGGTGTGGGATGGAATGATTCACTAATCACCCATGGCTGTACCCATGGCACAGGCCAGGCTGGGGCTCTGTGTTTGTGCTGCTGGAGCAGAGGGACCCAGCATGGTGTGCAGCTGTGGCTCCTGACAGCCTGCGCTGCCCTGCCTAGGGAATTACCTTCAAACCTTATCTTCAAGTGTTCCACGACGTCCTATGTGTTTTATATACATATGTAGAACATTATTTTTAGAAGTTCTTTACTGACAGCAGTAAGATCCTTTTTATAAACGTACCTGGCAATTCTGTCTTCTGCATAGCTCATCAAAGTACTTCCAAAAAAAGTGTTGGTCTTTAAATAATTGGAACTATTCTGGGATTCAAGTCAAAAAGAACCTTAAATTCCTTGCTGAGCTAAGGAACAAATTGGGAAATCTTTTAGTACTTCCCTATGTCTTCTTCCTTCTCCAAGTTTTTGCTGGCTGTAGTGCTCTCCTCAGAAGCTCAGAGTTTTCTCAAAAGCTTTGTGCAAGTCTCTTCTGTTTCTCTTCCCCTAACCCCATTTCTTCCTCAGCCCTCTTATCTGACCAGCCCTTCAACTGCTTTGTTTCTCCTTCAGTTCCCTAGAAATTGGGAACAGCCGCTCGGGGCATTCACCAGCTCCAGACCCTACAGAAGCCTATCGCCCCAGCATCAAACCAGCTTTGAAGGACAAAAGGAAGATCACCCCAGCTCCCTGGATTTGAGGACACTCATTTTTGGGCAAGTTCTAGCCCCAGCCCAAATCCTGCTGCTCATTCTCATGCCAAATGAAACCTGCCTGCTCCACAAAGCTGCAGATCCTGTGGCTACGGCTGGGCTTGGGAGGTGACCTGCACTCCACTCAGCCCTGCTGCTGTCTCTCCGCGTGGCGCTGGTAAGTTTGACATTAAATGCCTCTCATACTGTGCGTGCCACGGCTGTAATGACTGCAGGCACAAGCCATTATCATTATCTCTGATTCCTGAACACTGGTTCCTTCAAAAACCGCCTGAAGCACAGAGGGAGGCGTCTTCGTTATTGCATTATAGCTCACGTCTTAAAGCCAGATTTCCTCCTGCATTTTCAGTCAGGCCAGGTTTCACTAAAGAACTGGGTCTCTAATTTATCTCGTTTTAATATTGGTATTTTTTCTCCCCTTTGTCCTTTTCTAGTCATTCTTTATAATAATACAAGAGATTTCACCAGCTTTTCTGTGGAATGTATTATCCAAACCGGCCTCCCAAGGCCGCCAGCTTTTCATTATCAGGGTCCAAGTACAGTCACTAAAGTGCCAGTCAGCTGCACTATTTTATTTTCTAATTCAGCAACTTCACAGTAGAGGAAATATATTTCATCCATACATGCAGTAATGTGAGAGGAAACCACTTCCCACATACACAAATTCCTGACTCATTCCTTTCAAATGTGGCTGAAACAACTGCTGAAGCCAAACATAAAAAGCTATGATACCCATTCAATAGGCTTTTCCAGGCTTCCCAGTATGAGGAGGAGGATCACAGGGAGATGTCTTGCAACTAGAGCACAGATTGGAAATTTGAACCTCTGGCGTGTGTTTTCAGTTCAATTACTCCATTTACTAGTCTTGGGCATCTGGTCTTCCTGCCCAGGTTCACCCATGTGAAATAGTTATAATAATACATCTCTGCTCATTTCGTGGGTCTGTCTTGCTGTGTTTAGAGGGAGTGGCTCACATGTCTGTAATGTTATATTGAAAAAGTCTTACACAATAGTAGAACAATAACATTTTTGGGCTGCTCTCATGGCCTTGATTTTTTGTTAACGTACTTGTCCATAGTATTCAGAATCTGAACATTACTGGGAAAGGAGAGACTGGATGTTTGCAGCTAACAAGGGCATTTTGTTTACTACATAACAAAGCAACACCACATATCTAACTGTTGATGAGTTAAATAGAAGGAGTGTGGGGCTTATTACATGTACCTTCATAGCCAGTCTCACTTGTACACAGCCAGAACTAATCTCAGCAAATTGAGAGGTCACTAATTGAGGCTAAATTTGAACAGCAGTAATTAGAAGGATGAATGAACTGTATTTTTCTCAAAGCAGATTTGATTTAATAAAATATGCCACTTAGATAGACACAGTTGCTATGAAGCCAAAAAAGAGAAGGTGCTTTGCAGAACTGTAGTAGATTTACTGGGTAAGTGAGACCTGAATTTAGATGATCTACCACACGTTTGATAGGAAAGCTTCAGCTCTCCAGGGAGCTCTGTAACAAATCTGTGACGCATTTAACTAGCCACTAAAAGGCCCTGCTGCATTCAAGGAGTCACCTACAGAATATGCAAAAAAGGGTTTTACAATATTGCTGAAGTGTAAGCAATGTGGCATCTACTTGCTCAGCTACTGAATTAAATAAAACTAAGTAAAACTTAAGGGGTTCTTAATTTGCTTATTCCTTGAGCATCCTTCAGTAATGACACCTTTTAAGGTTGTGTTGCCCACTTAACTACTTGAACAGTCTAGAGGTCCACTATAAGGTGTATAGGGAAAGGTAAGAAGATGAAAAAGTAAGAAGAAAAGTGACTTTTAAAGGTGTCTGATTCCAGCTCCTCTCTTCTGTCAGCTGGAACACACCTCCACTTAGGCAAAGTTATGGCCATATTGCAGTTGTGAGATGTGATTTTAAGCTGAGTAGATGTACCCAAGCCAGATGCAATGATCAGCAGTGAAGATTCAATAGTGCAGGTGCCAGCTGTCAGAGCAATTCAGGGTGATCTCTAGCTGGCTTGGACAGCCCATGCTGAAGCCCAAGCTGTTACATGCTCACTGCTCTCATTAATTATCAGGCTCAGCTGAAGCTAACTAAGGTATTCACTCATGTTGCAGTCAGAACTCCTAAACGAGTATAAAAAAGGCTAAATCTGTAGTTCAGCTGCAGGACTTGAAAAAGCTTTTTGCAGCCAGATCATTTTGTAGTCCATGCTGCCATGAAGCTACAAATTGCTTACACTGGCACAGCACAGAGAGAGGCAGCGAGGACAAGTGCTTGCTAAGGGGTGTGTGGCACAGCAGCTGCTTGTGCCAGCACTGCCACTTGAAAATTCACTCATCAAAGCGTGCCTTGATGCACCAGCATTCACCTCAGCTCTGGAGCCAGCCCACTGTAAATCAGCTCTTTGCAGTGCTCTGAGGGGACAAACAGTCAAAGATTATACAAAACTGAAACTGCTCCAAAGCCTTGTAGCTGGTGCATTAATAGCTTACAGCTTGATGGCTTCTCGGGCTCTTACACAGAGATGCCAAATAGCAGATGAACAAAACCACAGGACAGGAAATTCACCCTCTTTCCAGTATTCACAGATAATAAAACCTTCCTGACAGTTATTGTTCAGTATTTTTCAGAAGGCATGAAGAACCCACTGCTGCCCAGCCCTGCAGCATGGAGCAGCCATCTGATGCCCAAAATCACAGCTCTCTTGCCAGGAAATTTGCCATACTAATGCTGCTGCCCTAAGCAGCTCAGTCCTTAATCTGATTTCTTTGTTTCTTATTTCAGGCAAGGCGCTGTAACAGCAATGTTCACTAAAGGCTGCTAAGCCTCTTGGCATGTCTGTAAAACTCAGGCGTGTTAGCAATTCTCTTGCTCTTCCTAGTTGGCCAGCGTCCTGCTCACTTGCATTTAAGGAGGACTTTAATGTGTTTGTTCTACTCTGATATTGCACAGATCAGCGTGCAGTTACTGTTTTATTTCCCTAGCTGAGCTAAGTAAATATTGATAAAGATTTATATGGCCTACTTTCATAAGGAAAGTAAATCTTTATAAGTAAAAATTCAAAGTGAAGCTATAGCTTGCTTTTTTTGGAGCCATGTGTGCACTGTGTATTTAATCATATTTCTGTTGTTATTGGATTTACTGGATACATTTTATAAAGTGCATTAGGAGATCCACAGGGATGTCTACTCAGAGGATGTGACCCAGCAGGATTTTTGGCCAATGATGGAAATAGAAGCAGGATCAAACCAAGCCTGTTAAATGTTAGCATTTAAAAAAGGCTTCTCTGAGACTGAGAGATAAATAGTAAGCAAAAGTCAATAAAAAGAAGTGATATATTGTAATTTATATCTAGCTTGGATTTAAACTGCAATTTTTACAAGGAAAGAGATATCAAGAAAACATTTTGTATGCCCAACCCAAATGCAAACCTGAAATTATCCAGCTGCTGAAAGCCACTGTAGTTCCACTGAAAAATATGGGTGGATAATTCTAGAGAAGGAACCAGCTATTGGGATCTACATAAAACCCACTGTTGAACCATCCATAAAGATCATCTGCTCTATTTAAATGATAAATGGTTTTTGACAGATCTCAAATCTACACCAAATTCCATGTGAGTAAACCAGCTGAGACAAAACTGGAGTCAGAGAACACTGGAAATATAGCTGCCTGGGGACAGCCCACAGTCTGACTGCAGAAGTGCTGGTCACTGGGTTAATGACACATTGAAACCCTTTTGTAGTGCGGGGGAAAAAAATCCATTAGAAAAACCTACAGAGACATCCAGCTCTATGACCTAACTGCTGCTGTTTTCTGCCATACAGTGGATTATTATGGAGATAAGCAAGCAGGACAAAAATGTTATAATAATCTTTAAAAATGGGAGACTGGAAATACAATGCTGTTTTACTTGCAAAGTGTTTCTCATGCAAGTGTCCCTGGGAGATGTTTTATAATAAAGTTTGAATGAAATACAATAACAATCAAATCAAAGCTCATTCACTACGTACCAAACGGAACAGCTCAGGTTTCAGCTTTGGTTTTAAAGCCAGGAAGATAATTTACTTGATGAATTTCTGCTGCTGCTCAGAATGCCAGAAAAAAGAGAAGGACAGTCACTCAAAAGGTAGTTTACAAACAGTTTGGATTTAAAAGTTGATGTTGTCAAGAGACCAAAATTGATTCAGAGTCAAAAGACTCAGAGAATTATTCAGCAAGAGCTTCAAATATCCATAAAATAAACAGAAATCAGTTCTATTCCAGGATCAAAAGCAGAATTTTACATGTACAGCATTTTCTTTTCAAGTATGCACATGATAATTACCGCATGCAGAAATGTCAGTGTATTACATGTTTCATTTGCATGAAAAAGCTGTGCAGCTACAGGGAGAGCTCAGCCCCACTCTGTGCACCCCACCAGCGCAGCTTTGTGTGCAAGAGGGGAGTGTAACTCCATAGCCCTGTGTGCATGAGGTTATTCAAATTCAATATCCAAACACTGATTTGAAAAACAACAGCTGATGCAGAAGTCCAATGTTCACATTGTTATTTGAATACTGTCAGAACTTTCCAGCTGGACTAGAGGGACCCAGTGTCAGGTAAGATTTGCTGACTTGAAAACCAAACAGGCTCCTCTTATTGGTACTTTTCCATTCCCAAATACAGGTCCAGTGCGGTTTTAGCACAAAAGGTATTTTTGTTAATGCTTCATAAAATTCTAGACAAAATTAAGGCTCTGTGCCAAACGCTGTCTCTGCAAAGGTGTAAAGGCTCTCAGGTTAATAGCAGCGATTTCCAGCCCTGGCCCATTTCCACATGGGGGATGTTACAATCAAGCTGGCAGTGATTTTGATGTAAATGAGTCCATTATCAGAGCTATATGTATCTGGTAACGAGTCTATAGGCCCTTAAGGGAAATTGGCATCAGTAGTTGCGAGACAAGCAATTTCTTCCTTGATGTGCCAAACGCTGTTGTTTGTTGGTTTTTTGGGGTTTTTTTTAACAATGCTTCCAGATCAATAATTTGATGATTAAAAACCAGATCGTAAAAGCAAAAGCTAGTCCTTAATCTCTAGAAATATGAAAATGTTTGGTTTAGTTAGCCCTATTATAATTTTTTACAGACTCTAGTTAGATAAGTCACAGAAAAACAAGTAAGGCATGAAAAATAACCAACCTATGTTGAAAACTTCCGAAACCTTAAAAAAGCAGGAAGAGAACACATGGGAAGCACTTCGATGGTACAATGACTTTAACCTTGGGCTGTGGGCATTTCAGTCTTGCTGAAATGCTCACCTGTTGGTTCACCACGAGCAGGTACAATTTGCAGGCTGCCAGCTGAGAACCAGCCATTATCAATCTAGTCTCGAGTGCTGTGGCCAGCAGTCACCAGCACTGCATCCCTCAGGGAAGGATGTAAAACCACTTCATTCTTCTTGCGTGTATTTCAACTGCCCATACTGCATGTACTGCTGGTGGCAAGGATCTGTCTGACCTTGCTGGCTGAGCTGCATAATTCTACCATAATTTGTCATAATTTGCCCCCCTCATGGCATGGTTTAGCAAACAGAAGGTAGCTGTGTTACAGAGCTTTTTCTGACTCAGTAGTGCTGCTCTCATTGCAAAACTACATTACCTTTTGTTTCTACTTGAAACATTGAGGTTTCACTTGAAGATGCGGGATGAAACAATGCTCCTATTGCAGTTTTGTTGTTGTTCTTTGACAAGATCAGGGTTTAGCCACTGACTCTCTGTGTTGCACAAAGTGTGTGCTATATAGAAGGTCTGTTTTATCAAAGGCAGAAATCAGGATCCTCGTTATTGAGAAAGCACTGCTGTAATGCTGCCAGCTGGGAGCACGGCTCGTTAAAGGTACAGCGGTACACTGTGTTTTAGATACCTTATTAAGCATTGCCATAAATACATGGAATAAAATGATGCTCTAGGAGCACCTGAGTGAACAAATTTGAGAAATAGGGGTGTGAGTCATAACAGGAGCTCAGGATTCAAAACAATTCATGCAAAGCGGTAGCAAGATAATCTGTTAACCTCTCGTGTCCTCATAATTATATTGGAAATGCTTTTGTGCATTGCAGTTTTGGACTTATGCCTGGCAGGGAAGTTAAGCTTACTTCTTTTGGTGTACTCTATTTAATAAGCGGTTTGGGTATCCCATTTTAGATATTGAAATTGGAAATCTTTTTCCAAACGGGCACAGCTGTGAAACAGCCAAGTGC
This sequence comes from Acanthiza pusilla, assembly GCA_036630365.1. Classification (NCBI taxonomy): domain Eukaryota; kingdom Metazoa; phylum Chordata; class Aves; order Passeriformes; family Acanthizidae; genus Acanthiza; species Acanthiza pusilla. Next base: position 11,421,677 of record JAXCHO010000001.1, read on the forward strand.
AGGGCCCAGCACTTCACAATTGTTGAACCTCATACAATTGGTCTTGGCCCATCAGTGCAGCCTGTCCAGATCCCTCAGAGTGTCTTCTCTGGCAGATCAACACTCCCACCGGAGTTGGTGTCATCTGCAACTTACTGAGGGTGTCCCCGACCCCCTTGTCCAGATCTTTAATATCTTTATAAAGATATTAAACAGAACCAATGCCGAGCCCCGGGGAACACCACTTGTTACTGGCAGCTGCTTGAGGTTTCTCATGCAAGCTGGGATATTTTCTCCTGATTACAGACCACAAGGGAAACTCTAGCTCTGTGGAAATCAGTGGAGTTTGGCTGTTGGCTGAAAGGAGCTAGCAGCCAAGTCATTTTTAGGTTAGCAGCATAGCAAACAATTTACTTCAGGAATGTTGTCTACTCAGGGTTTCCTGAAGGTCATCCTTACGTTTGCGCTCAACTGTCATTCAGACCATGAGCTTCCACTTGTAACCTATTTTCACACGTTACCACCTCTAGAGCCCATCTACCTGCATAAATAAATCGGCAGGGACATCTGACAAGCACCTGTCAAACAGCCTGAGCGACAGCATGGGGTGGAAGGCAAGTATGTCACAGTTGGGTTGGCTGTGGAACGCTCCATCAGAGCACTGGAGACGCAGCTGCTCCATCTGAGCAGGATCTCATGGAGCTCCCCATGTGTGGATCTTTTCAGGGGACTCTGCAGAGAGAGGTCACAGTGGTCTCCTGGAGCACCGTATGGGGCCCTGGGGTCTATCTGCAGGAAGCTCCGTTCAGGACTGTGGACTGTATCCTATGACACAACACAAGGACTTCTGGTCCTGAAAGTGGCCCTTGGGCATTGGCGAACGGTAACAATTAAATAATGACGGTAATAAAACTTGCCTACACAGTTGTGAGCATTTCATGCAGGCTGAGGAGGCACCATAAGTAAAGCTGTTCTTCCACCTTGTGGTTACACAGACAACTACTGGCAGAGAACTGAACACAAACACTGCAGCTGAACTGGCCCAGCACAAGCAGGGCTATTTCTGTCCAGAGCCCCTCCTGCAGATTGATGTTACAAATATGAGCTAGCCTTGTTTTCTAAGGTGAGCATCTGTCTGTGTGTGTGCACTCACACACGTTGTGTACAAAGAATAGCTTTGCGATGCCCTCTGGCCATCCCAGCCTGCAGGTGCTGTGGGACCAGGATCCCAACAGCTGGAGAGACTTCTTCATCTTCCCTGGTGGGGAAAGGTCTTTATTCAGTGCAAGAGGCAGTCCTCGACACGCTGACAAAATGTTCTGGTGTGGGAACAGGGTGTGAGCAAGCCACAGACGTGACAAATGGGAGCTCTGCAATGAGAGATTGTAGCTGGTTTCTGCAAGCAATGACTACAACAAAAAAGAACCATTTAGAGGCAGAGAGAAATTCATCTATGTTCTGCTCCCCATTTCTAGTCTCTGCCCCTATTTTCTGCTTTTTACCTCTGGCTATTGAAGCAATCATGTAGTCTTTGCTGTTTGCATCGGGGTACAATGCAGCACAATTAAGTCCAGCATCTGTAGTCAGTCACCACAGAGCAAAGCTTGATTTGAAAAGCAGTAATTAAATGACAGCTTTGCACTAATGCAATAGAGATATATTGAGATATATAATTTTGCAGTAAAGGCTGAAGATTTGCAGTGTGTAAAACAGTGGAACACACTGGCTAACAAACTTCAGTGCCAGTAAGTGAATACTAATGTTTTTAATGGTCCTAAATTACATTATTTCTGAAGCAGGATTAGCTCGGTTATGTAAGAGTGACTGATTTGGTTGGAAGAAGAATAGCAAAACATGAAAAGAACAAGCTGTTTTAAATCTACATCTGCTTCTCAGATGTTACTGTTTCTCTAAAGAGCAGTTTATTAATTACATGCTCTCCTACTCCTCCTCATCATCATCATTCCAGTTGTACCAGCTGGCATCACTCTACACTGAGTCCTCTTGCAGCAGTAGGCACTTCCAAAACAGTGTAAAAATCAGCCCTAGTGTATAAAATCCCATTTTTGTCACACTGTCTGCAGCTGGCTGCCAAAACGGTTCCCCAAGATAAACTGTCAAGGTCAAGGAGTCACACCAGGCCAAAATTTGTCTCAGTGTCTCATGTGGCTTTACTGTAATAATGCCCCAAGAACTGTATCTTCAGTTTCTTTCACTCTTCAGTTCTGCAGAGAAGCATCTGACTATCCAAAGGAGCTGAACTTGTCCCCTGTCTGTGTATTTTTTTACTACAGTTGGCAAAACAGTTTATTTTTTTCACTGTAGGGTCTGAAGAAAGCTTGCTTTCAGTAACCATTTTTTTCTACCTAGAATTGAACTTCAATTTTTTGCTTGCTGGACTGTACCCTCTTCACCCAAAATGTGAATTTGGCCAGGCACAGGATGGAGAAAATAGAGATGCAGGCAAAATCTAATGAGTTTTCATTCTCCCTGTCTAAATAGACAATTCTATGTAATTATAAGGTTCTTTTTTTTTCTACAGTAGGGAACCAGATCATCTTATTGTCTAAAATTATTTTGAAAAAATAAAAACAGGAACACAATAAGTCTGACAGGTGGGCCAATTTTATCAAATCAACTCTGCAAGACAGCATGTCAGTTGGAAAGCAGTTGCTTTATTGCTAATTAGAAATGGGTGGGTTAAAAACAGGTTCAATAAACTGCATGTTTTGAAATGAGCAACTCTGGAGAAGAACGAAAACATTCTCACACCCATTGGCAGCTTTCTTCAATAACTCACAGATGAGATTCATGGTTGCAGAAGCCCGGAGAAGGGCAGGTATACAATCCAAAAATAAAAAAGAAAAAAAAAAAACAGTAAAAGAAAGAAAAATTATATGGGAATTAGGGCTGGTATTTTAAATTAATCTCAGAAAAGCAGGGATCAAATAATCAAACATAGCATACCTAAGTGCCTTGAAAATTTCAGGGAGATTTTATGGAAGCTGTTATGCTTTCTATACACTGACTTTAATTGCTTTGCATTAGCACCTCTGTTTGCTTTAATCTTTCCCTTGACCTCTGTTTACCTTCCCTTTCAGACCGCTGATAACTCCCCTTGTAAAGGCCTGGAAAATACACAGGACAGTGAGTGGTTCTTGGAAAGGAACACCTCAGACAGTCAGCCACCGTGAGCACGTTTCCCGTGCTGGTGCTGCCGGTGACAGTGACGTGTCGATGTCCCACGACTTTCCTTCACACGTGACCCAAAGCTTCACATTTGCAGCGATGTTTCATATTTCATTAAAGCCCCCCTGGATCTGGGTGGGTTACACACGGCCTAGGGCAGGACTGTGTGACACCGTGTGACACCTGGAGGTGTCTGGTATCAGACGCCTGAAATACAGGAATCCAGGCTGAAGTTGTCAGCTTAGCTCCCTCTGCAATAAATAGAGATAAATCCCTCTGGAGGATGGCTCATCCCATCTGAAACCCTGTGTGAGATAAGAAGACTGTTTCTCTAGAGGTGTAAGATAAGCAGAAGGTCCAGAAAACTATCTAAACAGGTGACATCTAGAGGGCCAAAGGCAGCTGAGCCATTTAGACAAAGATAAAGCCACTCTTTCTACCATCTGACTTGGACATACATGTTGTGTGGCAGGTGCAAGAAGGTTCTTGCTGCCAAGCAAGGCCTACAACGTCCCACTACAAAAACACAAAACCAGAAAACTAATTTTAAGTGCTTATTTATGCATTTATCTTTTGAGATCCCCTGAACCAGCGGTACTCTTTCTGGTAGCTAAAACACGCGTTCCTCCACACAGCCTGACACAGCAGCCAGACCCGTACATCGCCAATATGGCGGCAGGGCGGGACTACAACTCCCAGGAAACCGCGCGCCGCTGCGTAATCCACGCCATGAGGGCATCCCTCGCTCTGACCACAGAGCACGATGGGAGTTGTAGGCGGGAGGCTGTACCGCTGTGTTTCGGCGCAGGCGCAGAGGCGGCGGCGGACGCGGCGCGTGGCAGGAAGCGGAAGGGGGCGGCCGCGCTCGGAGCCTGACGTGTCCCTCCCTCCGCGGCCGCCGCTCGCTGCTGCTCCGCCGGCGCCGCCATGGGCAGTGAGTACCGGGGACCCCCGATCCAGCGGCTCCCGCTGTGTTCTTGCTTCTCCCCTCTGGCCGGGAAAGCGCCGTTCCCGGGGCTGGCAGCTCATCCTGGGGAAGGAGCCCGGCGCTGCGTGCCCCGTGCCGGGCGCTGCGCCCGGCCCCGCCAGGCTGAGGGTGTCGGGCGCGGTACCGGGGCGGGGAGGGCGGGATGTCACCCTGGGCATGGGGCATGACCCTTCCCGGGACATTGTCCGAGCGAGCTACAAGCTGCGTGTGCAGCCCGCAGTGATCCGATCAATGGGAGTCTGCAGGGTCCCGTCCCTCGAGGAGAAGCTGCTTGGAAAGCATCTTAGTCGATTACTGTAGATGTTGGAGAGAGCCTTGCTTTGCTTTACATTGAATGTCGCGGTCCAGTTTACCTTTTCAGGCATGATCGCGTGAAATTAACAAAATCTCTTTTGCGGGCTGGTCTTAAAGCGTCACTCAGTTGCCGCTGAAGTTGCAGCCTTCCATGAAGAGGTGGAAAGGCAGCACTGCTGTCCTCTTCTTAGTTCAAATCAGTCCAAAATACAGGTGCAGCCTTAGATTTGTCTTAGCAGATTTAGAATTAATTCTTCAAATTCAGAGCTGTCTGATCATGGGAGAGCCTGTGACTTTGCCAATCCCCTGTTCATTATGTGCTTATTTTAAGACAGATTTCTGGTCTAAGGATGTGTCTCTTTGGCTAGGAGGGGATCTTGGCATGGGATGTTCTCCAGACTAAATTGAATTGATGCTTGTGAACAGTGTAAGAATTCCTAAGCTGTATGGCCCAAAAGTAATATATATACAATACCTAAGGCACTTTTCTTCTGAAATATCAGGCTGGGGAGAAACTACCATGAAGTAAAAGTTCAAGGGTATTGATAAACTCATGTAAAGCAATGACAGGGGTTTTTTGGTTCTGTCAACCTATTCAGTGAAATGGGAAAAGGCTTGACTTTCTTTAATTCTGTTTGCAGTCCCTGGTGTACTTAAAACATACTAGCTGAATCTCTGTGTATTTAAAACAGATAAGAATTTAATAATACAAACCCTACGCCCCGAACTAACCGACCAAAAATTCCCCAAAACTGGGACTTTTATTATGTACAGTACCTGTCCAAATTCAAGTTGCTTGAGCTTTTCCCAGTGTTTGTTATGCGTTCACTTTGTCTTTTAACTTACTTCCGTACAGTAAAATTTCTTGAAGTGATCAAGCCCTTCTGTGTTATCTTGCCTGAAATTCAAAAGCCAGAACGGAAGGTAAGAGAATAAAATTTTCTTCTTAGGTTTGTATTTGTGTGATATAAAAAGTTTAGAGTTTGCATTTGTGGGATTTGGGGTTTCTTCCCTGTTGGGAGAATGGCAGTTTTAGGCACAGCTGTTTTTAGCGGAGCACATGTGTGGTACATCTCGTGTTGTGGATGTGGTTGTACAAGAATAAATGCAGTGGTGCAGATTTGGTTATGTCACAGCAGTGCATGCTGAGATGTTGAAGGTGGTAAAGACTGGAGTGTAAACTAGAGTAAGTTAAAACAGCAACTTGAAAATTTTTGCTTCATAAAGTCTAATCTAAGATTATTTGCTGAGATAAGCTGCTCTGTATTATTGTTTTTTTCTCATCATAAGCTCTTTCTCATGAAAATGTAAGACTCGTTTCTGTGGAAGTACTAGAATTACCTTGCATTGACATAAGCTTGTTTATTTGGATTAAATCTTGAATGAAGCTTTGTCATTTTTCTTGGTCTTATGTGGGATAAAAGGGATGAACTGTAAGTTATTTTCTTTAGGATGTTCTGTACTTTGTCCCTTCACAAGAAAATCCAGCGTGCTACTATGAAAGTTTGCCTGATGAACTGTGTCTCGTTATCGTGACAGCTTTATCATCTCTTGTTGGTTTTTGGTTTTGTGTTTTTCCCTTTAGATTCAGTTTAAGGAAAAGGTACTATGGACAGCTATCACGCTCTTCATCTTCTTAGTATGCTGCCAGGTATGTTTCCTTCCCTTATTTTTATGGAAGAGCTGAAATGTTTAAAGCATGTGATGAAGTCTCTAATTTAATCTCTTGGTCGGAAATGCAGATTCCCTTGTTTGGCATTATGTCATCAGACTCAGCAGATCCTTTCTACTGGATGAGAGTGATTTTGGCATCAAATAGAGGTATGGTCAGTCTTTCAGGACGGCTTTTTTTTTTAGCTTGAATCAAAATTGTTTTGGACTTATATTGCGCTCCCTTTTAATGAAGGTAAAAACTGAAATGTAGAGGGAGAAGTAATTTTTCAATATTATGTAAAGTCATAAACCAGTGTGGCATTGGGAAAGGCACAACTTTGTGGACAAAATGAGTTTATGGTTGACTGTGCAATTTACTATGTGTATAAAAAATGAGGGGTTTTTTTGAGGGAAATTATTAGGGAAGAGACTGTTCCTAATTGCCTGCATTGCTGCTGTTGCAATCTTCAAGGTCTGTGATTTGTGTTTCAAATCAAATTCCTTGAGTGCTGTGGTTTCCTGGGTGACATCTTTCAGTCTATCAGACAGAAGATTGAAATGCATAATAGTTTATATGAATTTCAGTTTCTTGTAGAGGCTTTCTAATGCAGGTATGAAGGTTAAAATTCATGACAGTTTATATAAATTTCTGTTTGTTAAGGAGGCTTTCTAATGCAGCTATGAATTAAGAATGGTGGCAGTTTCCTGAATTCACTTTGTCATTCTATATCGTTTGGGCTATCAGTTTGTATCATACTTAGGTTTATGCAGAGTAAATCTGTTCTTGACAGCAGAAATCTTTTTCAGTGAACATACTACTGGGGAGCCAACATATCAAACTGACTTCTAACAAGCTTCTGTTATCATTGATAGCTTCTACATACATGGAGATTTGGAGTTTTAGATCTTCTCCATTGTGATGTAAAGGCTGATAAAAACTAACGTGGAACTTCACTGTCCTTCCTGTGTCTGGCAGGAACGCTGATGGAGCTGGGCATTTCACCCATTGTCACTTCAGGGCTCATCATGCAGCTCTTGGCAGGTGCTAAGATAATTGAAGTTGGTGACACCCCAAAGGACAGAGCTCTCTTCAATGGAGCCCAGAAATGTGAGTTACAGCTCATGTTAAGCGCTGGTGGTTTAGTGTCTCACCCTAGCAGTGGAAACTGTGAATTTACCATGGGATGAATGGTGGAGTTGGAGGTGTGTGTTTCTGTTGTGCTGTGTGTTCATGCTCTGCTGCAGATAGCTGTATTTCATCAGTCTTTTATTGACTGCTCTCTGCCTTGTTAGCTGTTTAGCAAGGTGTGAAAACTATCAGTGCAATTGGCATTGCTGCTGTAATCTCCCCAGGTAAGGAAAGCAATGTAGAGACTGTGGGGACTCAGCTTTTGAACTGTGATGGTCAGTATTAATCTAAATATTTCATAGTGGTTAAGATGTTGGTTGTAGCTCTTTATACCTTGCATTTCCAAGTATGGCTCTTTCTCAGCAATAAGGGGTCTCTGTGGTCAGTTGCTGATGACTTCTAGAGAAAATTGGGTGTTTCATAGCTATTTGGTGCTGTACACTACTTACTGATCTGTGTACTGGAAAAAATCATAAATTGTTACAGTAATATCTTAACACCCTCAGAATTTTCAGTATCCAAAGCAATCTTTGGTAGCCAAGCCCACTTGCTTCTAAATGTATTTGTTTCTGAAGTATCTGTGCATTTCTATTTTCAGTGCCAAATTTCAGACAACAGTTAACTGCCCTTGAATTTAAACATCCCGGGACTTACCTATTCCTTCCCAACTCTTGTGGTTTAACCCATCTAGCAACTAAGTACCAAATGGGACACTTGCTCACTCCCCCTCCTGTGCGATGGGGAGGAGAATCAGAAAAAAAAATATTAAAACTCCTGGGTTGAGATAAAAACAATTCAATAACTGAAACAAAGTAAAATATAATAATAACAATAACAACAACTGTAATGAAAGGGAGAGAGAGAAATAAAACCTAAGAGAAACAAGTGGCGCACAATGCAATGCTCACCACCTGCTGACTGGTGCCCAGCCAGTTCCTGAGCAGTGATCAGCCCCTCCTGGCCACCCCCATAGTTTATGTGCTGAGCCTGACATTCCATGGTATGGAATATCTCTGTGGCCACTTAAGGCCAGCTGTCCTGACCATGCTCCCTCCCTGCTTTTTGTGCACCTGCTGACTGGCAGAGCAGGGGACACAGAGAAGTCCTTGACATGGGGTAAGCACTGCTGAGCAACAGCTAAAACATCAGCCTGTTATCAGCATTTTCTCATGGAAAATCCAAACCACAGCACTGTACCAGCTACTACAAAGAAAATTAACTCCATCTCAGCTGAAACCAAGATTCTCTATGAAGAAGTGATTTCTATTTCTCTGATTGCCCTCTGGCATAAATATCCAGGACTAATTCATACTTTTTTCTTTTTATTCTGTAGTGTTTGGAATGATCATTACCATTGGACAGTCTATTGTGTATGTAATGACTGGAATGTACGGAGATCCGTCTGAGATGGGTGCTGGTATCTGCTTGCTTATCACAATCCAGGTAATTTCTAGTCTTCTCTACTTACTCTTCCCCTAAAAGGGTCAAAAAATCAGCCTTATGGACAGGCTGTCCCACATCCAGAGAAGAAGGGCCCAAGTGTACCTCCTTCTTCATATATAGTCTAATCTTTTAGTACATGTTGTTTTTTTAACAAAACGAAAGAGACATGGAACTAATGCTGCATTTCTTTTTTACTGTAGCTATTTGTTGCTGGTTTGATAGTTCTGCTCTTGGATGAACTGCTCCAAAAAGGATATGGTCTTGGTTCTGGCATCTCTCTCTTCATTGCTACCAATATCTGTGAGACCATTGTGTGGAAAGCATTCAGCCCCACCACAGTGAACACAGGGCGAGGTAATACACATGGTCTGTTTTCTTTACAAGTATTTTCTACGAAAAGGCAACATATTTTTCTTTTTTTCCCCTACTGTGTTAACTTAATGCCAAATGTTGTTACTGCCGTCTTGGCTGTGTAGTAATGCAGCAAGTGCTGCTGTGCAAAGTGCAAGACAAAGCACTGAAGTCTGGAGGTAATCACAGCTCACCTAACTTGCTTTTTCTTTTCCTTTCCAAGGCATGGAATTTGAGGGAGCCATCATTGCTCTGTTCCATCTTCTGGCTACTCGCACAGACAAAGTCCGAGCTCTCCGTGAGGCCTTTTACCGTCAGAATCTTCCCAACCTCATGAATCTGATTGCCACCATCTTTGTCTTTGCCATTGTCATTTATTTCCAGGTCAGTTGGAATAACAAGGGAAGTTTGTATGGAAGTAGGTCTGTAATCTGCTTCCTTCTACAGGAAATTATATATTCACAAGATTCATTTTTGTACCTGCACTATCTGGGTATTCATTTTACACTGCCTTCTGGTCAGTTTTCACACTTTCCATAGTCACACAGAAGACTTGAGACCTACTTTGGTCTCTGAAAAGAGAAACAAAAAAGCAAACAATAATACCCCAGGTGCATATGTGCGTGTGATATTGTCTAACCCAAATGCTGTTGCTTTTTACTGGGAAATACTTTGAAGTCTTTAAGCCTGAGTGTCTCTTTCTGTTTGTTGTTGAAGAATATAGGAAGTTTTAATGTTTCTTTTCCTGGATGCTTTTGTTCAGTCTTCTGGAAACTTCAGGTTTCTTCTGATATGTGAATCTTTCATGACTTCTTGTGTTTAATGTGTTTAGACAACCGTGCAGGCTTGCAGACCCTTTGGAGAAGGGTTCTCATGGAGACCCCTCTGTGTAGTGTTTGTACTTGCACAAAATGATGGCAGGTTTTTTCTCTTGCTGTCAAGGCCTTGCATTTGCAATTTATGATTTGTGGTATGGGTTCATGTCCAGATGTAATTGGGGCTTTCTTTTGAAAACTTTTCAGGGCTTCAGAGTGGATCTTCCTATCAAATCTGCTCGCTACCGGGGCCAGTACAACACTTACCCTATCAAGTTGTTCTATACTTCCAACATTCCCATTATTCTCCAGTCTGCCCTGGTGTCAAACCTGTATGTCATCTCCCAGATGCTTTCTGCCCGCTTCAGTGGCAACTTACTGGTCAGCCTGCTGGGCAACTGGTCTGTGAGTATTCCTTCTCATCTTGCATCCATTTTTATAAGGGCACCATTGAAATTTGGGGTTGAAGAGATGGTCTCTGAATACTAAGACACTTCTATAGGTGGTCATGCACACTGAAACTCCTAAATTAGTAATTTGTTTAAATTAATGGTAGCATGAGACCCACTGTGATGAATGTCAGTGTGTGTGCTGCTGCAGTAGTAATGATGCAGTGACACAAAGGTGGTGCAAACCCAGGCTTGGCTGAATGGCTAAGAAATAGTGAGAAGGTTGATGACTGGCTGCTTGCTTCCTTCTTCCAGGACACATCTTCTGGAGGCCCTGCTCGTGCTTATCCAGTTGGTGGACTCTGTTATTATCTGTCACCTCCAGAGTCCTTTTCCTCAGTGTTGGAAGACCCTGTACATGCAGTTGTTTATATTGTATTTATGTTGGGCTCCTGTGCTTTCTTCTCTAAGACGTGGATTGAAGTCTCTGGCTCCTCTGCCAAAGATGTAAGTTTAAAATGACAAATTACGTAAGCTTACATGATGAAAACAGATGGACTGTTGTAAGAATAAGACTCATTTTCTTCTGAAAATGCTGTTCTGCATATTGTTGGTAATATTCATTGTTTGTGTAATCAGGGACTGTGTCTTTTTTGCAATTGGCGAAGATTAAGACTGGGGGTCATTTTTCCTCATTTTCTGTACTGCTTTTTCAAAACAACATCAAAATTTTAAAAATTTCTTTCATTGGCATTAGAAAGTTTAGAACATAGAAGTGTAAGAGTGTAAGAGCAGGAGAGGTAAGAGGAAAGGTAGAAATTCTTTCAGTGTCAGGTGCACTGTGTGCAAAGTTGCCCCTGAAAAACTTGCAGGTAAAGCTCAGACAGCCCTTCCTGATACAGAGAGTTCTGAGCTGCTTTTGTGGGCAAATTAATTAGAGGTTGTTATTTTTACCTTGAGAGCACTTGATAATGGAGAATATAGTGCAGTGCATTAATGCACCTGAACCTAGCTTCTCAAAAATTCCATTTGCTACAGGATATTTATCATTCAGGAACTATATCATTCTGAAATTGGAATTGGAAAACAAAATGGAAAATAGCTGTCATTGTGGTATGTTTGTACTGGTTTGGGTAGGAAATTAGTTTGGCAGCCATATGGAATGGTTTCATCCATTCTTTAACAATATGTAATTGCACAGTTACTGTAACAGTGTGAGCACCCTTTTGTTTTGGACCTGCATCTTGCTGCTTGTCAGGCTTGCAGGGTGGCACTCACAGCCATGTGTAGTCAGGTTTTTATTTCAGAGTAAACCAACATATAGTGTTTACCACTTTAATTTTTTTCCTGATACTAAGTAAAATTATTTAAGTTTACATGAAAAAGGCCAGAAATAAAAGTTGTTAAATCATTACTTAAATATTCACTGTGTAGTGGAAAATTGGCAGCTTCATCATCTGAAAGTGTGTTTTCTCAGTCCATGGAGTCAATGATGGGTTCATGTTCCCCTGCTAGAGTATGTTACCCACAGTTGTTAGTAAAGTCAGGGCTCTGCTGTAACCCTGTGCAACTGCAGAAATCCAGTCTGAGAATAGTGTTCTAAGAAGGGATTCTAAGTCTAGTTTCTAGTGTGGCTCCACAGATAAATTGTTGGCTCAAATGAATGCGGGAAACTGAAATGGAGTGGGTGCTTCACGGGATGGATTTGCAGCTTCTCGTAAACCCTCATGAGGAGAAGGGTAGGTGGCAAAACATGGATTGAATTATGTGTATGGGAGCCCAGCAGTATCCACATTTTCCTTTTCTCAATAGGACTAGAATTATCCAAAAAGCTTTTCATAATTGACAAGGACAAAAGTGTCTCAGACTGTAATTTATCTGAAGTTAAAATGGTGGATATTTTTAGCTCAGATGAATAATATAAAAACCAATCCAAAACCCAAAACAATACAGGAAGCACCCAACCCCACCACCATTTACTGCAAAGCCTTGTTTCTGTTTTCCCACAGTACTGCAGTCCATGTCCTTGGTAAATGGCACTAAACTTACTTGCTCCATTCCTTGATTTAATACAGGTTGCCAAGCAATTGAAAGAACAGCAAATGGTAATGCGAGGCCACAGAGAAACTTCAATGGTGCATGAACTCAACAGGTGAGCTACACATTCACTGGCTGTTCATGCAGAGTGTTATGGGCAAATGCATGGCAAAGTTTGCTTTGACTTCCATTTTCTAGTTCCTAGAACACAGATACTCTTTCAGCTTTGATGTTACATGCATGAGACATAGAACATTATCTCATTAATGGAAGACTTGTACAGTACAGCTTATTTTTGCCTTGCATTTAAAGAATTCAGCTTAAATTCTGGACCTTTTATTTCCCTGTTATATTTTTTCGTTTATATACTTTTCTCAGGGTGGCTAATAATGAGCATTTCAGTGTACTTTACTTCAAACTGGCACACAAGTATTTTCTTGCTGTAATTTTTCATGTGTTATTAGTCTTGAGTACTATTTTCATGCAGACCTTGCTTCTAAAACGAGTAGTTACTTAAATCTCCTAGGTGCAGAGGTAGGCAGGGATTGATGTCTTTAGGTTTTCAAATTTCAGGGTAGGACCTATGTACCCTTCATGTTATAAAAATGTTATTGTAACTTTGGATTTCAGTCATCTACAGATGACTTGAAGAGCCAGTAGCTATAAGTTTAATATCTGTGCATAATTGCATGGTAGACTGTAATACCTTCTCCTCTTAGTGTAGCATTTTTTTCTCCTCCAGTCATGTTGAGCTTTTTATTTCCTTACCCAGTGTACTGGCATTATTGCATGTTCCTTACCTTGGATTGCAGACCCATAGGGGAAGAGAGTATTCTGCCATTGACTTTCTGGTTATTATCCTGACCAAACTCTAATGGCCCCTTTTGTATTCTCATTTCATGTTTTACAGGTACATCCCTACAGCTGCTGCCTTTGGTGGGCTCTGTATCGGCGCCCTCTCTGTGCTGGCAGACTTCCTTGGGGCAATTGGCTCTGGAACTGGAATTCTGCTCGCTGTCACCATCATTTATCAGTACTTTGAAATTTTTGTAAAGGAACAGAGTGAAGTTGGCAGTATGGGAGCTCTTCTTTTCTAAACCTAGCTTCTCATGGACCCAGGAAAGAGAGGAGGGACATTCTCAAAGTGTAGCCAGTCAGGTGAAAAGAAGTATCATAAACTTGATAGTGTCGTTCTATAGAAACACATATTTTAATAATGTTTCCAAAGCACATTCCCTTATGTTCAAACTTTTCTAGCATACTGTTTGCATTTTATAAATTGATGAGGAAGATGTGCAAAAAAATTTTTTAAAGAAAATTGTTTTTTAATTATGTGTTAGGAGAGTCAGCTTTCTGACTTGGATTTAGTTCAATGACTCCTGAAAATTTTTTGAGCCCCTTTCACGTTTAGTAACCTGAAGCCTTTACAGGTTTTAATTAATGTTTGTTAAATGAATATTTGGAAGGGATTTTTTTTTTCCATTTAACTTGTTTTTGCAGCTCCTTTGCAGTAATGGTGAGAAAAATCTCTCCATCTGATGCTCAAGTTCCATAATTACAGTTGTAAGCACAAATGGTGTTTCATGTGTTTGGGGTTTTCGGTTTTTTTCAGTATGGCAGATTTGAAAGGCAGTTGTTTCTTTTTACTAAATGATATCTCTAATTCCAAATGTTTTGTCTTGTAATTATTACACTAGACCTTGTCAGATGTTGAGTATTGGCTTGAGACTGTTGTCAAGTGTCTGTATAAGAAAGGAATGTGTCCTTTCCCACCACTTCCTCCACAAGCAGAAAACTCAGGTAAATCTAGATTCTGCCAGAACCTGTGCCTAAGAGTTGCTACTTTGAAACTTGGTCACACCAACTTTGTAAAACCTTCTAATTAGTTTTTTTGCCATTGAGTGGCTGTACTTCTAGTTCTGATGCTGGCTGAAATGAGTGTTACAGCTGTTCAGATGCAAATCTGCTTGTGCTCTGCTAGAGTGAACTTTTTCTCCCTGATCATGAATTCTGGTCTCATAGCAATCAGGATGTTATCTGATTACTCATATCTACAGAATTTTGAGTCTCATTACCACAAAAGAGTGTGGAAAGAATGGATGTTACTTGTCTGTTTCTGTAGATCTAGATACGAGACCCTTGTCAGATAACTCCACTTAAGGGGCTCATGTAGAAGGCTTTTCCATCCTATAATCTCATGGATTTGAGTGGTACATAGGAAAATACTCTTTCAGAAGGTATTGGGATTCCTTTTTTGAAGATCACACCTTCAAATTGGAGAGGTTGCAGTAAAGGCTGTAATGGACCAGAATAAAACTTAATTTTCCATTTTAGTTTAGGTTGTCAGTACTAATCAGGTGCCTAGGACCAAATGCAAATATTTGCGTGCGAGTCTTGTAAATACTCTTTTTCTCAATCAGTATTGGACAACATGGAAACCAGAATGAGGAGTTATAATGCTGGAACTTTTCTTTACATTGCATCAACATGCCTTCTGTGCATTTGTGCATGTTGGGCAGACACTTTGTGAGTCACTGTTCCTGCTGGCATGGTGGGACTCTGTTACACACCCAAGGAGCACAGATGACATCCAGAAGCCATTGTTAGTAATGCCCTGAGCTCAGATACCAAACACGTGGGAAATCTGCAAGTGTGGAATGAGATGCACCTATCAATGAAAGCCAAACACCTGGTGTGAGGATCACGATTGGAAAAGGAATGAAAGAATTGGGATGAACTGTCCATGAAATGATCACTGTCAACCATTCACTCTGATGTCACACTACGTTCAATCATTTTTCTGTTTTTCATAAAGTACTAGTGCACCACAGCACAAATGTGATGTAAAATGGGGACAGCTAAAAAGTGGCATTAAAAGGAGGGGGAAGGGGTTCTGATACGATTCTGCTTTGGGGATTTTTTTTTGTTGTTTTCTCCAGGAAGCCCAATACAAACTTCGTTTTGATATAAAGGAGTCTACTTCTGTGCATGCAGCTCTGGCTGGGCTGGAGCTGTACTTGTATTTTTGGTCATATCATCTGTTTGAACTGGTTGCAGTTTAGACCATTTGCTCTTCGGTGTCTAAGCAGCACTTGTTCTGTGCATCTGTATTTTTGTTGTCTAGTGGTAAGTCTTTGTTATCAAACAGCTGTGTCCTCAAAGCAGGACCTGCTGCCCATACAGTGGATGTTCACAAAAAGAAATAATGCCTAAAAAATCTGCTTTATAGTGAAATAAAGTACATCTTTGGAGCTAGTGCTTGGCTTTTGGTGCTTGAATACTGTTATGATTCTAAGGCTTGTAGAAAAACATTACTCACCTATGAGACTGAGAAAGTGATGCTCTCAAAACACCTGATTTGAGTGTCAGTGTGAAATAAAGACCAATTGTATTTGCTCCAAGGTCTCTCAGTAGTGGGTTGCCAAAATAACTGAGCCTTGACCATTCCTCTGGGCTTTTCTTTTTTGAGTTGCAATTCTAAAGGCATTGCACAAGTAAGTAAGGGGGCAAGTGGGGCAATGATGCATCAGTTTAACAAAAACTTTCCATGAGAGATACAGTGCCAGTCTTTTTGTAGTGTGGTAATTGAAACAACAAAATTGAAAGCTGATGATATTCCCTATATTGCTTTGCCCTCTGAGTTTTTAAACTTAGACAAGATTTTGCCTTCCTCCTGAATAGAAATATCTCAGTACTTGAAAGCAAATGTACTTAAAATACTGTTACTGAATGCAAGAAGTTCAGCCACGATTTTGGCTGTGTGAAGTGATTCTAAAGAACAGCCTGATTTCTCCCTTGCTGTTTTATTTTTCACCAGGAAACTGGCATTAATAACCGTGGTTGCTCTAGGAATAATTGTGTCATCACATATATGATCACAGAAGTAATTGAGGTCACTGTAGATTTGACGAGTTATGTGCAAGAGCTGAGTGAAACACCAACACCAGGGCAACATCTGAGATCCCCTTTCTGCTGGTGGTGTTTTGTACAAAATTAGTGACATAGCCTTTTCCTCTGCCCTGCAGGTTTCATGTGAAAGCTTCTGTAGTATTTAATTGCTGGGTATTTGATTTTTGTCCCTTTTGTCATTATTCATGAAGCCTTAAAAATCATCTGGTTTATTCTAGCTCACTTATTCCTAGAGCCTATTTCCGTATAATTTTGAGATGGCAAACAAATGGTCTTTTTTTTCTAATGTGTCAAACGTTTTGTGGTTGGGTTTTTATATTTAAAAATAAATCAATTCCTTTTGGCTGCAACTCCAAAGGTTGTTGCTTTACTCTAAATGCTTCATGACTGCTCTCCCTTGATTTCTCCTGGGCATAACCCTGTCCCATACTGTAAACAGACTGATTTGTGGGACAGGTTTCTCAGCCAGCTTTTGGTAAAGGAGGAGGCTGAGCAGTGCAGTAACTGCTCTCCCTAATTGTCCTCTTGCAGCAAGGAATAACAAGCTTTAGGAGCCCCTCAGTCATTCCCGCAGCCCTGGGAGCCTCTGCCCGCCGGGTGGCAATGTTTCCCTGCGAGTCAAGCGCCAGGCACTCGGCAGAAGGGAAAGGAGGATTCAATCTCTTCCAAATGCGTGTCCTTTCTTTTCCTTCGCTGCTGTGCCGGTGGGCGTCGTACGATGTAAAAAGTTTGGAGCAGGGTTGGCCCGTATTTATTTGTGTTTCCTAGAACTGGGGCCAGGATTGAGGTTGTTTTAAGCTGAAACGCTGAAAATAATCTTTCAGGGAGTTTGTAATATTTATAGTATTTTCTAATGTATTTCAAGCACGCTGGGTGTCAAGGGGCAGTTGCTGTTACAGCTTCTTCGTCTGCCACTTAAGCCTAGACTGAGACAGTCTATGGGATTGGAAAGAAGACAAAAAAAAGGAGCATTTCAAACCGAAATCAATATTCTAAGCTGGGGACCTAATTAGCCAGCTAGACTTTAAGCTGCTGGTTTGTAATATGCTCCTGGATGGATCTGCTAAAATTGAAACTCTTCTGTGGGCCAGGTTCTCACAATCCTCTGGCCACTGCCAGCACGGTTCCAGCCAAGCTGGCAGCGCTTGGCAGAAAGGAAATAGCCTGACAATTGGCACCTCCTTTGGCAGCTGTGTCACGGGCTGGAGACTGAAGGAGCACAGACATGATACACTTTGTCATCGCAGACGGGGCTGTCAAGGTCAGAGATGGGATGCTGGCTCGGAAATATTTCTTGCTGGAGAACAAGAGGACTGGGCCAGTTTTTCAGAAATAGGAATACCTGGGAGCTTAAAACAGAGGGAACAAGTAAGACAGAACAGTGAGGATACACATTTTTAAGAAGCTGTTTCAGACATTTTTATATTGCTTTGAAGAAAATCAGGATACATGGCACATATATAAAATCCCAGATTCCCCTTCTTAGATATTAAGGCTAACGTGGATGGTTCCAAAAATGGTGTGAGCACTGCTGGGGAATATTAGCTATCTGAAATCTCAGATGAGTATTATCCACTTTAATCTTCAGCGTGTCTGAAGCTCTCTGATGTTCTTACAGCTCTGATGTGTCTCTTCTTTATACCTGTGGTGTGAAGATTTATGAAAGAAAAATGCAGCTCCAGACATATGGGAACAGGGAGCAGTGAGCAGAACATCTTGCCTGATTAATTTCACTGTATAAATGTGATTTTTATTTTTTTTTTAAATAGCTTTTTCTTTTGGCAATGCAAGAGCATAAAATAGTTGTTGCTGCTGGAGTCCCAAGGCGCAATGCAGGCAGAGCAAGGGCTCCCTGTGACCACAACTGGGGTCATTTACACAATGATTTGGGATTGCAGAGCTCAGCTGCAGAGAGTAACTGTGGGTGTGTGGTGAGAGGCCACGAAGGAATTGTGGGAAGGAGCAGTGCAGGAGCCAAATCAGTGAGGGAAGTGCCCTTGTGGAGCTGGGGTGTGGTGGTATGATGTTCCTAAAATCAGTGTCTCTGAAAATGCTCTTGAGCCCCAGGATTTTGAAGACTGCTGACAACAAATTGTGAGTGTGTTGTGTGGCTGGGGATGGTGATTAAAATGCAGAGGGGCAGCTGCCAGCTGGATCTTCCCTGCAAGACAAGCCCAGAATACCTGTGTGCTATAGAAATCAATGATTTGTTTAACCTTGGTATCCCAGCCTGACCTCATGTTTCCTTTGCACTGTACAAAGTTTTCTTTGTGTTCTGCAGATGTAGAAACTTGTAAGATAGGAAAGTGTGTTTGTTAAAATAATTCCTTTTCTAAGCACTTTTATCTTGGATGTTTGAGGATAAAGCTTGAACTGTTGATTTTTACGTTATTAGAAGAGCATTTTTTTAACCTATCCCCCTTGCTTTGAGTGACTCTTGAAAGGAGGAGAGATTTATTGGGGGGCACATGTTAATTTTCTTAAGTAGGTAGAAAAGAGCTGCCTCTTATCTCAGTGCTTTCTATTCCTTAAGCAGTGCAGGCTGGTGGAAACAAGCCAACATTTGGGATAAGACTTATCTAATTTAGTGATGGAACACAGTAGCACGAGTCAGGGAGTCTGACACTACTTTCTGCAACTGAGGTACATCAAAGTCATTTTTATTTAAGTTTAAACACAGGTGTCCACCTTTCTGTAGTGGATAGCTGCAAGCTCCCATGATCCTTTAAACTGGAATGGTGACAGAGATATCACATGTGAAAAGGGAAGAGCTCTAGTTGCAGAGTGAACAGACTAGAAGTGTTTCCATTTTTATGAGGCGGGTCCTCATCTGTTACTTGTATTGTAGGAGGTGTTTGTTTTGCATGTGAGCTCCCATTTTTGCGGGTACTGACTAATTACAATATCATGGAGATTTTGGGTTCCAAAGGTTGTACATTCGCAATCAAAAGAGAGAGAAAAAAAAAAAAAAAAAAAAAAAAAGCAAAGGCTGCAGAGCAGGACAGGGCCTGTCCCCTGAAGTGTTAATTCAGTAGTGACTGAAATGCAGCTCCAAACTGCACACACATATGTATATAAAGTAAATGTTTAAAACATAACTACTAACACTTAATTAATGAAATAATACACTTAATTCTGTCCCAAATCCCAAAATCAATGTATGAGCAGTGAGCTCCTACCTGTAGGAGAATGGGGGTCAGAGAGTTGAGTGGTCCATGTGCCATCATGGTCATGCAGAATTGCTTATACATCACAGTCTTGATATTATTTCACCCATGTAGAATATCTCTACTTCTCCAGAGAGTGTTTCCTTTATGCATAATCCATTAAATAATGATCAGAGTTCTGAGTGCCTGCAATTCATCAAGTTTAACACTTTACCTTTACTATAAGAGAAGACAAAACCATTTCTCTATGGTTTTGGTTGTTAAACATAATAGCTATAAAATCGACTCAAATCTAGACCTTTTACCTAAGCAGAGGTGACAGATTGATGCAATTGGGGTTCTAAAGGGTGTTATTGGAGACATAATGAAATTGCCTGAAAGCTGTTCCATTGCTACAGCTCAGGGAGCTTTGTGTGAGCATAACGAAGCAGCATCCTCTAGTCCTCAGGAAAAAGAATCTTTACGTAGCCCAGGCTTCAGCCCACAACTTGAAAGACTTGAACAAAACCTGCCGTTCTATTTTCTTGTGTTCCACAGGTGGATCTGTGGTGGGAGGTTCTTACACAAAACAGGTATTTCTCATGTCAGAGCTTCAGTGCTTCTGTGGAAGTGACCCTTAGGCTCTCCAAACCTCACATTTCCCATAATAACGTGCTGCTGCAAATGTAAACACATTGAGGAGCACTCTGCTCCCCAGCCTGGAGCCCCCTCAGCAGGTACCTCTGTAGTCTGAAAAGATGCTGTTAGTTCCATTACCCTGCAGAGCCATTACTGCAGCAATAATGTGCAGCTTTGCCTTTCGTAAATCCTCTGGCAAGAGCACGATGTGGTTCTTGCCAAATACCTCTGTAAGTGGTCGGGAGAGCCAAGGGGTTTGAGGAGTAGGATGAATGCCCAGAGAGGTGGGCAGAGAGACCAGAGACTGCCTTTCTTCCCCATGCATCAGAGCTGTGTACACACAGTTGAATGCTGGAAGGCACAAGGACCTTGTGCCCTTGGTCACAAGTCAGATGGGGCACAGGAGCTCTGTGACCTTGCCCAAAGTGACCTTTCAAAGGGTGTGAGATGAGCTTCACACAGTTTGTTTTCATCTTAAAATAGCAAGAACCCTTGACCGTGTCAAACTATTTTGCTACATTTCTGTCTAAAAGGCTTAGCAATCCTTGGATGTAATTTTTACATTTTCTTATTTGTTCCTATGTATGTGTTCTGTTGGTCTTTAAATGCCACTTGGTGAGTGCTTTCCTCCTGTCCCAGCATTGGTGGGGTGGGGTTACCCTGCTCTGATTCTGTGTGAGGAAAGGTGGCTGATGTTTCTGGAGACAAGTGATGATATGTGTGGATAGTCCTGGCAAGATCCTGCCTTCTGGATTGGACAAAAGCAAATTCATCCTCTGAAAAAATCTATCCAGAGGGACAGGACCCTTTAGGAATATACAGTTATCAGTCTCTGTAATCTTAGGTGCCTATCACCTGTACCCAAGTTGTACAATACAGATGTCCAGAGGGGCTGGAGCCATTCAATAAAGCTGCTGCAATAGTTCTTTACATTAATACTGAGTTTGAACACATCACTCCTGTGGTCACTGCTCTGGAAACCACGTGCAGCTCTCAGACCTGGAGAGAATTGGGATGATGATAAGAGAACGGACAGGCTGGAGCAGGGCTGAGGATCCTGACAGTGCCCACTCGGGACCCAGCAAAGGTGGTGCTGGGGAATTGTCTTTGGCCTCTGTGGCTGCATTTGGCTTGCTAGTTCCCAGTATTTACCGAAATATATTTTGGGTTGTTGCAGCTCCTATTGTTTGTGATAAAGGCTTGGACAAAAGGTCTATTGATCAGGCGGTCCTGGCCATCCATCTCTGTCTGCCTCTCAAGACAGCCGGGCTGTGGTGGCAGTGATGTTGCTGAGCCACTGCTCCTCCTCAGGCTGGCACAGAGGGTTGTGCTGCCTGGGAGGAAAAGGTGTGATGGCACCGCAGATCCCTTTGCCTTTCTCACCACATGCACAGGAGAATCACAGGAGAAATCTGTATTCTGTGAATGCAGAGCACTGTGTGATGTGCTCTGAGCCAGGTTCAAAGCTCATGCTGATCTTGCTCCCGTGGTCTGGTTTAGTAAGGAACACTCTGCCAGGTTTGAATGCTCGTGACATTCAAGCCTTGCATAGGAGAGAGATTATCACAGACAAAGGTGATGAATTTTATAAAAAATTTTTTTCTAAAATGAAGTCAACTATTGAGTGGAGAAAAATCTTGTGACTGGAGGAAAACCCCCAGGGTTTCTTAAGAAAAGTGAAAGATTTCTTGTAGTTATTGTTTGAGCTAAACTTTGTCTGCTTGTCTAATGATGAAAAATGGTGTTTGGTGCAATTAGATAACATACGGAAAATAGACATATTTCTGGAATACTTGTTATTTCTTTTACTGTGTCATAGTCAAAATATAGCCCACGTTAGAAATGAAATTGTGTTTCATGCAAAGATTCTTGCACTGACACAGAAATTAAATACTTTTTTTCCTAAAATAGGAGAGAATAAGATATTGAAAATAAGAAGCATCAATATTGCTAATGTGTATACAGAAAAGAAGGTTATATCTTGTGGCTCTGAAGAGAAACTTAAATCCAGACATAATAATGCAGATACATAAAAACTTCTGTTTTGAAGAACTAACTGGGGGGGAAAAGGATGTGAGATTTCAATATAGATTCTTTTTAATGTAGTTAGCAGAGTACAATATTAAGGACTGACAGTAAAGTTGGCCCGCAATAAACGGGAGTTATAGTTACCTGTTTGAACATGTAATAACTCAAATCAAAGTACTTATTCATTTTATAGGAAGCTTTTTCTTTTCAAGCAGTGGCATACAGAAGTAACATTATCACTTCAAAAATGAATAATTTTTTATACAATTTTTAATACATATATGTTGGGCCTTTATATACATTATGTTGAGCCTTCCCTGTTCCCGATCCTGCTGTTGGGAAAGATGGATATGGTGCGATGTGGCTGGGGGTGTGGTGTGATGTGGCTGGGGGGTGTGATGGGGCTGGGGGTGTGGTGTGATGTGGCTGGGACTGTGCTCAGGCTGGGGGTGTGATGTGATGTGGCTAGGGGTGCGCTCTGGCTGGGGGTGTGATGTGGCTGGGGGTGTGATGTGATGTGGCTAGGGGTGCGCTCTGGCTGGGGGTGTGATGGGGCTGGGGGTGCGATGGGGCTGGGGGTGTGCTCTGGCTGGGGGTGCGATGGGGCTGGGGGTGTGCTCTGGCTGGGGGTGTGATGTGCTCTGGCTGGGGGTGTGCTCTGGCTGGGGGTGTGATGTGATGTGGCTGGGGGTGCGATGTGGCTGGGGGTGTGCTCTGGCTGGGGGTGTGATGTGATGTGGCTGGGGGTGCGATGTGGCTGGGACTGTGCTCAGGCTGGGGGTGTGCTCTGGCTGGGGGTGTGCTCTGGCTGGCTCCAGGGTCTCGGCCCTGCCATGGTGGTGCAGCAGTCTCAGCTGCTCCGGCTCTGGGAGGCTTTGGAAGGTGCGGGCGGTGCCTGCAGAGCGCAGGCATGAGCAGGAGCCGCGGGGGCGATGCCAAGGCAGAGCTCCGGGCGCCGGGAGCAGCCTGGCTGCGGGATGGGGACAGCAGCCCCGTGTCCCTGCCATCTCTGGCCGTCTCCGCTTGCCGGCCCGGCCGATGGGAAGAGCTGGAGTGTGGAAGTCATTAACCTCACCCAGACGGAAAAATTGCCTTGCGCGTCCACTCCGAAGGGAGCCTGTGGCGGCTGCCTCCGAGCACTGCCGACCTTGCGGCAGCTCCCTCCTGTCCCCGCCGTGCCCTCTCGCGGGTCCCTCCTGTCACCCCTCGTTTGCCGGCGCTCACATCAGCGCGGAGCCACCCCCGGCTCCCCATCGCGGAGCTGTGCCGCGGGGAGATCAAGGAGCGCGGGGACAATGGGCACATTGTACCCGGGCTCCGTGCCCCCCTGGGGAAGCGAGCCTGTCCCCACTGCGACAGCCCCTGTCCCCGCACCTGGCACCGCACGGGCCCGGTGACCTGGGGCTGGTGCCGCGGGTGTGCGGAGAGCTGTCCAAGAGGTTTGGTGGGAGTGAATTGTGCCACAGTTTGGCTGCTGAGATAAATGAGGGGAACTGCGCGTTTTGAGCAAACAATGGGATAAAAGGGGCGCAGGATTTGAGGTCTCCCAAGCACACAAATTTGGAAAGTATATGGCCGTGAGGTGTCTCTAATATGAATTGAATACATTATCTGAATCAGAACTTGAGGTCAAGCCTGGGTTTTGGTGGATTTGCTTCTCTACTCAACATTTTCTGTTTGTTTTTTTATTTGGTTGGTTTTGGGGTCTCTCTCTTTTTCTCTTTTTCTCTTTTTCTCTTTTTCTCTTTTTCTCTTTTTCTCTTTTTCTCTTTTTCTCTTTTTCTCTTTTTCTCTTTTTCTCTTTTTCTCTTTTTCTCTTTTTCTCTTTTTCTCTTTTTCTCTTTTTCTCTTTTTCTCTTTTTCTCTTTTTCTCTTTTTCTCTTTTTCTCTTTTTCTCTCTCTTTCTCTCTTTCTCTCTTTCTCTCTTTCTCTCTTTCTCTCTTTCTCTCTTTCTCTCTCTCTTTCTCTCTCTCTCTCTCTCTCTCTTTCTCTCTCTCTTTCTCTCTCTCTTTCTCTCTCTTTTTCTCTCTCTCTTTCTCTCTCTCTTTCTCTCTCTCTTTCTTTCTCCCTTTCTTTTACTGGCAATAGGTTTCTGGGAAGAAGGTTGCCAGAGAGCCTGCTGCATTTTCCAGAGGGGCCTTTCTTTCTCTTGCTTTCCTCATTTCAGCTTTCTACTCTTCCTCTCTCTCTTTCCCTTCTCTTGTGATGCACAACACTCCTTCAAACATCCCATCTCACTTGTGCTTCTCCTCTTGGATTGCATCTGCTAAACAGAGGATTTATTCATCCCCTCTGGTTGTGCTTTCTCTTGCCTTTCTTAACATCTTTCTGCCTTTCTCCTAGTTTTTTGGGGTTTTTTTGTTTCCTCATTCTCTAGATATTCCTCCTTCTTCCTCACACATCGCTCTTCTGTTTCAGAGAATTTTATTTTGCATTCTCTTCTTCCTGGTACCCCTCAGGTTTGCCATCCTCCCTTGCAATGTCTGCTCCTTGTTTATCAGCCCTTTCCCTCAGTCCTTTCTGTCCTCTCCTTGGTGTCTCACAGGCAATAGAAACAAACTGAAGTCCCATGGCCAGGCCAGAGGTGCTGTCCAGTGTGATGGGCAAATAGGATGGTGTTGGGCTCCGAGGGCTGGGCTGGGAGCTTTGCATACTCTAAATATGATGTGTTGGCCTTCACACCACCCTTACAAATGAACAGAAGAGTTATCTGTGCGAGGTCATTGGAAATTACATCCGCCTTGCCAGTTCCCCCAGCTCCCCCTGTCACTGGCAGAGGGAAGGTGCTGTCTGCTGATCAGCATGGCCTTCCAGTTTGGGAAAGGTGACATTGAGCCCTGACCACACTTGGTGAAAGCAGAGACATGGGTTTATTTTGTTAGGCACTCTGCACCTTGTCCCATCATGCAGTCAAACCTCATCACCCAAGAAATGGTGGAATTGATCAACTCAGTTGGGAAACTTGCCTCAGAGGCAGGGATGTTGCAGGGAGTGATTCATCTCAGTTCCCACTGGATGTGGATGATAATCCCAATTAGCAGAGAGAGTCCTGTGCTGTCAGAGGTACTGGGGGTCAGCTGGGACACAACCTCACAGCACTCACACCTCCACACCTCATGGTGTTGCTTGTCATGGGACTGAGCCTGAAGAGACCCCAATCCTGACCATTCAAGCCCAGTCTCCGTGGTTCAGGAATACTTTCTTTTTTGGGCTGTGTATTTTCCCAGGTTTTCCAGAGTGCATGGCATTACTTTGCTCCATCAGAGCTGTATCTCACGCTAGAGATGGCTCCTCTTGATGGCAGATGGAGTGATTGAAGCACTACTAGGCCTGGCCACTGTAAAATATTCTTTATCAAAAATGAGCCTTGCAAAGAGGGCTGTAATTCTTTTGACCCCCTCCCTTTTTTTATTTTTTCCTGTAGGAGTATTTCAGCTATTTAATTAATTTTTTTTTTTTAATATCTCTCTTTCCAGACTTTTTATTCGAGTCCCACTGCCTGCGGTCCCTGCGGGGTGTGAGGAGGAGGGCTGAGTGACAGGCTAATAACCTGCTCTGGCTCTCGCTCCAAGCCCAGTGGCAGGTGTCCCAGAGCCCCTATTGAATGCCACCATCCAAAAAAAAATTTATCAACAATCTTCCTTCAACAATGATTTATTATTGCCATAATTTGCCTTGGTACAATGAGCTGCAGAGTGTATTTCTGCACCCGACTGACAGGTATTTGATGGCTCCAGGTTCCTATTTTATTTAGTCTTGAGCCTAATATGATTTGGTTACCCTCGCCCCCTCCTTCCCGTCCCTCTCCTCCCTCCCCACCCAACCTTTTCTCATTTTGTTTTGTTTTCTATGAGTGTGTTTCGCATAACCCTGGGCTGGCTGACAGTGCTTGTAAAAACCAGAAGTCGATCTTGCAGTGGCTTTTCACCATTAATCAAGCTGCCTGGAATTGGAAAGTAACACTGACAGGCTTTTATCTTGGAGAGAAGGAGGATGGCAGATGTATTTTATGGTGGATGAGCCTTCACGGCTTCTATTAGACTGGGACTTCAGTGGTACAAGGTGGTGGTTTGGGGGAGGAGGGGAGCGAGGGGGAGGAGAAGCCGGGGAGCAGCCTATAGATAAATAGATCCGTCAGTCAGGCGATGTGGAGGTCTCCAGGCGGCCAGCCATTGTAGGTGACAGAAAAGGCAATCAAAGACAAAACAAATCAAAAGGTACATCTTATCAGCAGCAGGCCAGCTGGACTTCCACCGCACTCGGAGGCCCCGCCGAGGGCAGGAGAAATTAATCGTGCTGTCGAGGCCAGAGAAATTGTCGCCGCTGAAGGTCCAAGTTCAGGCGAGCGGAGGTGGCCAACATTAAAGGAGAGGGAGAGCGGGGGGCGGGAGGAGAGGAGCGGGGAAGCGAGAGCTGCTGTCCCACCACCTCCATCCCTCCCTCCCTCTCCCCCCGGCCGCCGTGGGCTCCTGACAAGTGCATTCATCGTGCGATGATAGCTCGGCACCTATGATTGGTACCTTTAATAATATAGCCCTCGCTCAGCTGTCACCCTGAAAGAACAATTTTTCCTCCCGCTTTCCTCGATGCAAAGATACATCTGTAATGAGAAGGGTGACAGAAAGTGGGAGCGCGGGGAGCCAAGGAAAGTTTGGAGGAACATTAATCAAAAAGTGAAGTTGGAGGTGATGCTGGCTGCTTGAGGTGCCTGTGCCTTCAGGAGGGAGCCAGCGGTGGGTTTGAAGCTGCTGTCGTGTTTCATGGCCTTCAGTGCTTCAGGGCCCCCTCTGTGAAGGGAGGGATCCTTGGCTCACCCTTGGACAGGAGCAACTTTGAAAGCCACCATCCTCCAGCGCAGCAGAGCTGGCCATGGTGGGAGGGACTGGCGAGCAGCCCCATGTGCTGGGAGTCCTTGGTGTAAACCTGCATGACTCCACTGTGTGTGAATTTATGCTGGGCAGGGATCTCTCTCCACCTCTGCAGCTTGGAGGAAGAAATGTGTGGTTACAAGCCCTGTGACAGGGCCCTACTCCTGTCCTGCTCTGATCCATCCTTTGGATCCAGTTAGACCCAATCCACAGTGCCATCAGCAGCAGCACTGTGCAGAAACTGCCTTATTTCCCCAAAAGGAGGAGTTCTGCCTTCCAGAAGTCCTGCCCTTATCTCCAGGCTGCACTGTGGCTGCCCCTGGCTCTTGGGGCTCCTCGTGCCTTCACCCAAAGCCTCCCCAAAGCCCTGATCATGGACCAGGCTGCAGCGTGATGCTGTCCCCGGGGCCACTGCCCACGTGTGCTGTGCCCGGGGCCATGGCAGGAGGTGCCCAAGGGTCTCACTGCAGGTGCCCAGCACTGCACACCCACCAGCCCCTCCAAGCAATTGTGTGGGGGAGGCAGCTGGGGAAGTCTGGGGGAGTGTACCCCACACCGGGTGTAAGAGAGACGCTGGCAGCCCTGTTCTGGGGGGCTGGGGAGAGCAGCAGGCAGCCACGTCTGTGAGAAGCACTGAGGGGGCTCGTTTTGTTTTATTTCAGGAACATGTCTATTTTAATTTAAGGTATAAGCAGCAACGTCCTCAAATGCAGTTATCTCCTGTGGTTTTTAGCAGATGCTGCCCAGCTCTGCTCTGCCGTTGTCAGTCCCTCCCTGTGATGAAGCCCCCAGGCTTGAATTCTTTAGCATTAACATTTGGCAGTCGGTTCTCTCATTCTGTGCTCTCTTGTCCCTACAACTGATTTGCTAATCTGCATCTGTTTTTGTTTTTATCCTAATAAAAGTGGGGATTATATGAAGATCTGGATCAAACAGGTTGTCTGTAAAATCGGGGGTGCTGGTCTCTGTGGTCCACAGTCTCAAATCCCCTGGGATCAGAAGGAAAGCAGAGAGGGTTAGGCAGCATCTCCAAAAGAAGCAGTTTGTTCTGTCTGGTTTCCAAAAATTCAGTGGTGATTACTTCCTGCCTTGTCCATGGAAGCAGATAACTTCTGCAGGCAGTGGTTGGTCGGTGTTGAACCATATGGCTCAGATAAATGTTGGTAATAATGGGTGGCAAAAACAGTCTTTGAGGAATGTGTCCATCATGGATACAGAAGGGTTGAACCCAGAATGGATAAGCACAGCTCACATAGGGAAGCAGAGCTCTGGTCTCCATGCAGATTTTACCAAGAACTCAGGCAAGGAAATCCTGAGATTTCTTGTTGAATCCTCAGGAGAGGAGATGGGTCCTGGGCAGTTGGTTTGGTGTGTCTATGCAGGAGCTCCAGAGGATGCTTAAAAGGATGAACTCTTCATATATACTCTGCAGAGACAATTCAGATATGCATTACTGGTGCTAATATGAGTAAATAATGCTTCTGCCTGGCAACATTTTCTGCAATTCATGGCCTGGAGCTGTAAGAGCAGGGACCTCTAACTCAAGTGCCCAAGATGATTTTGAACACTGAACAACAGATGTCCCATTCAGTACAGATAAAAGGTTACTAGACAGTTTTAAAAAAAACGTTTCTCCTTGGCTTCATCTTTGTTGCAATGCTGTGGGGCTCAGTTCAGTTACCTGAACACACCTGGGGGTCAGGTGTGTGTCAGGGACCCCACAGCACCTCTAGGGTTTGGCAGCTCTGACACATGGGGCAGCCTCTGCAGGGGCACACTGTGTGTGCATTGGGGCCCCTGTGATTCAGTGCTGGGGTTTTCTGTACAAGTGCTGCTCTCCTTGGACAGTGTCTCCACTTCCACAAGCGAATCTGGAGTGTTTTGTGGTCTCTGTGATCTGCTGGTCTCACTGCTCTGTACCGCGCCAGTGGCTTCAGATGGGTTCTCTGGAAGTCACGGATTTGTCTGAAAACAAAGTCTGTTTTGTTGGTTGCACCAGTGCTCCATCCCTGCAGGTTACCACCATTGTTTATGAGGGGGAATAATAGCCGAGGGCAGAAAGGAGCAAGCCGAGCATCAAGGGGATGGATGTGACCCAGAACACAACTATTGCAGTCACAGGAGCGCTGAGCACCCTGCAAGGCAGAGCTTGCTGTGGCCAGGGGAGTTCAGTGCACTGGGGGTGATGAGTGAAGGGACCTCCAACAACCCCTGTGGATTCCACCTTCCCACAGGAGACAGGATCTGCACGGGGCTGTGCGATCAGAGGCCATGCTGAGCAGGCAGTAAAACCTCAGGTTGTGCCTTTTCCCCACTTTTCATTGCAGGCTCAGGAATGTGAGCTTTCTTTGGGAAAGAAAGGAAGCACTGGCTGCAGATGTGAGCGTGCTCTTTGCTTCCTCGCCGTCCCTGCGCCCCTTCCTATGCACGGTTTCCAATCTGAAACGTGCTCAGATCTCTTCTCTTTCCCCTTGTTTGCCTGGTTTTACACCAGAAAACCATCACAAGCTCCCCTGGCTGCTGGCAGAGTCGTGGGGCTGTCAGCCAGGGGAGATGGGCAGCAGCAGAGCTGTGCCAGGTTTGGAGGTCGGGGCTGGGAGCCCAGCAGTGCGTGCAAGCTGCACAGCCACAAGGTCTAGTCAGTGTTATGTCCTCTCCTGTTTGGAAATCCTTAACTGGCACCCAGCATAAAAACACAAGTGAAGGTAGTTCACAATGTTTTGCAATAAAAATAAATTAGTTCTTAATTTTTATTGTTTAAAGGGAGGAAAAAGTCTGCTCTTTCCCTGGCCTGCTCACTTTATCAGAATGTTCCCACTAAATAGATTTTGTGGCTGTAATTCCCAGGATATCAGTGCTGTCACTTTGCTGGTGTCAATGACTCACTTGGACATTCACAATTAAATATGTACATTGATGCACAGGCTCCAAAGCTATTAATTGGCAAAAGAGATACAAATTGTGAAATGAGAGCCCAAAGTGTGTTTGTACCCAGCTCCCAGAGCTGGTGCAGAACATGGCACTTGTTTGTTCCTTTCAAAGATATCAAAATGCTAAGCAGGAAAAGCTCCCATTTGCTTCAGGGCATTCTGAGGCTGCATGAGAACAGTGGAGTTTATTTTAAACTCCTGCTGGGAATGACTCTTGATTAGCAGGGTATCTTCTATCAAAAGAAATAAAAAGCACCATCACCTTCCCCTCCCTGAGGAGTTTCCCACCCTGAGGAGCACTGATGTGTCTCACATCCCAGCTGTGAGAGAAGGCATTGGTGCAGAGCAAGGGTTTCCCAAACGAGTGTTTTGCTGGCCTTAGGGTGTAAAGCAGGTCCTGGTGTAAGTCCAGCTCACCCTCTGGCCATCTGCAGCCTGAGGCAAGGCTGTACCTGTGTCTGGTGCCTGCTGACCCACAGCAAAGCCCTCGCCACGCTCTGAGCTCCGTGCTCACCCTGGTGCTGTTTGTAGGTACCCCCATTTCAGATGGTAAAAGCCAATGCAAGAAGGGAATCAAAGGTTCTTCCACTGAGGACATCTGGACCAGTTTTTGAGATAGGAAGTTTTCAGGGTGTGGATAGTCTTGAGTTTCCTTGTCAGTGGTGGTCTCACGGCTGGGTTTCAGGGTATCTCCTATTTTTCTCATAAAGGTTAACTGCTTTTTAAATGCTTTTGGCCACATGAAGACTAAAGACACGGCAATTTCTGCCCTCGGTGTGCTCAAAGAGGAGGAATCAACTTTCAGATACTACCAGACCATGGCATCTGCATAGGAGGCACGTATGCTGGATTTATGTGTATTCACTGTCTCAGAGCAGGATCCGAGTGTGGCACTGCTCCACATCGAGAGGAAATCACACCTTATAATATTCAACTGGTTACTATAACCCCCACCCACCCCAGGTTTAATATTAGAACTATTTTTCACGTTGAAACCGAAATAGTACAAAATATGGGCTTGCTGTAATTGTTGTTAGATTATGTGTCACCCTGATAAGATGTAACAAATATTTTCCTATACAGCAGGACCCGTTTCCCTGCGAGTAATGGATGGAGAAACTTCTCATAGTGTGTAGGCAATCGGTCGTAAAAACTTCGCTGAGAAGATTAATGCATTAAGTGCAACCTTTGTGGAAAATAGGAAGAAAAGAATTAAAATAATCGTTTGTTCTTTCACGTTTAATATTAATAACCAAACTGGTTTGGTGGGAATGTTCCTTGCTGCCTGTGCCTTCCTCCTTCAAGGGGCATCTGTCAGAAGTTTTTTCTGAGGGTCTTTCAGCAGCACCTATTGTATATCATGCAGTGATTCCTTCAACAGAACTATTTTTATCAGTAATATGAAAGACTTTTTTTCATGGGCAAAGCTTTGACACCAGTAAGTCTGCTGGACGTCACTTAATAGGCCAGATAAACATTGGCTCACCATTTAGCGTGGAAGGATTTCCCCTTTGTATCACAGCTCTATGTCTTTGTAGGCACCTAATGGCCATCAGAGAGGTGGGACAGGGACAGGGCCCTGCAGAGCCCAGCCTGGGGCTGCTTTGCTGTCCAGACATGAAAGTGCAGAATGGAAAAGTGGGGCCCTTCCAGGAGCAAACCCTATAGGTAACAGCAGCCCCCTGAGCACACCCTGCACTGAGCTCTGCTGCTGCCCATTAAAAGGGTTTTTGCTCCTTTCAGGGGATCCTTTGGGACCAGCCACTGCCCTGCCGCAGACTTGGCGATGTAAGGATGGTCTTACATGGTGATGTAATGATGTGGTTTTTTTTAAATTGCTCAAGGTTTGGGAAAACCAATTTAGATTGATTGCTGCTGCTTTCCCCCGTGTGTATTTTGAGATCTTGTTTTCTTCCTGAAGTACACTTGTGTACCTGCAGTCAGTCTCAAGTGACAGGCACCATCAGTCATGAAGTGCGCTGTGAAACCAGGGTCAGATGGAGCTGCTTATTTGTGGTGTGTGGCACACAGTTCACTTCTTCCCAGGTCTGTGCTTGTATCTGAGGTCTGGCAGGCTACCCAGCTCTGAGTTTTACAGAGAATCACTTGTTTTACTAGTTGTGAGAATAGATATTTCTCCCCAGTTTTATAGAGCTTGAATTTTTATAAAGAACATTTTTGTAAGCAAAGAAACAAGTGGCTTGCTAAAGGGGAAACTAGAGTTTCTGCCCCTTCCTGCTGATGGTAAGTGGGAATAGTGGTCTTAAGATTTCAGTATTCCAGGAGGCACTACCCTCCATTGCCCCAGTAAGTCTTCTGCTGCCAAGTGAACAGAGACAAATTTATCATTAAAAAGTCAATGCCATCAAACGTTGATTGGGCCTCTGAACTGCTCTGGCATTCAGAATTATTTAGGGCTTATTCTAACTTCTTTCTAAATTGATCAGTTAGATATTTCAGAAAAACTCAAAGAAAAATGGTACTTAGATTCTTAAATAACTACATTCATCATTGCCAAGAAGGACTTTCAAACTGCAACAGAAAGAAAAGGCTCAATTTTGATCATGCAGCAGCTTAATTCACTGTGTCTCTTTCTGTGCTGCCATAGCACTAAAACAGAACGTGCCATCCAGCCACAGCAAAAAGAGATTTTAGAAGCACAGTGAAAATTAGTCTGATGGTGTAATTGCAATCTTTATTCATTTGGAGTCAGTAAGAGAGCGGATTTTTAGGTTTGAAAGCAGGAATGCTCCTTGGCCAGAAATATTCACAGATAAACAAAAAATCATTCATTAAATCTATCTGTCACTATTGTTTAGTTGCAGATGCAGAAAAAGAAGTAGATAGATTATTTAAAGTACAAAAGCTAATTAGGACTGGCTGACAAGAGTACTGAATTTTACTTTGAAGAATGGGACAGGTTTTTACATGACTGAGATGGTAGAATGTGATCAAAACATTATTAAAACCAAACCACTCAGCTTCCTTCCAGCTCTATTTTTTTCTCTCCAGCAGTCTCTGCTGTCCAGTCCACACTTTCTGGAGCTAAAAAATCATTAGCAATTTCCACTAACAGCACTTCAGCAGGAGGAAGAGACAAGCCTCTAGAGTGTAAGGGGGTGAGGACAGAGATTTTTAGCAGTTGGACTCCTTCCCCAAAGAGATGATGACTGAGCCTATGCATGTTTTAGAAGGCAGAATTCCCTGATTAACAAGGAAGCTTTGTTACATTTGATACACAGCAATTAAGCCATGTAAATATATTTTATACTAATGTGCATGCTATGGCTTTGTGATAATTTTAGCTTTTTTAACTACCACAAAGTCTTGTAAGAAAACCTCTTAGGAAGGCAAAATGAGTAACAGTAGCGGATTTTACCTTTAAAACAAACAAAAACCCTCAGAAAGGCCTGTGTCTGCCTAATGTAAAATTATTGCGATTCTCCCACATGAGGAACCACTGACTTCCCGTGAAGGATTCATGGAAGGCTGGCTATCTGTTTGGTATTTGTGAGACAGTGCCTCATTCAGGAACACAGATTAAAATTGTAGATGAGCTAAAAGTATTAACTGAAAACTGATCCTCTTCACTGTGCAGTGCTAAAAAGGACTTTTCAAACTGGGCTCCTGTGATAAGTTATTATTTCTTCCCTTCCCACCCTACCCCAATAAATGCTAATTTAAGTAGTGTCCATAGAGAGTTGTAAACCCCTAAAGGTTCTAACAAGGAATGTGAGGTTATTCACTTGTTAAGGCTTCAATATTTTTTCCCAGTACATCCATTTCTGTGGTTAAAGAGATTTGTATTTCAGAGTCACAAGGATCTAAATCATTTATCCTCAGAGGGCTGTGAAGCAATCAGGTACCCATGCTTTACAAAACAAGGAAGCACACTGTGAACACGAGACTAAGTTGAAGTTCAAACAAAGTCTGTGCAGAGCGGGATTTCAGTTTTAGTTCGAAAATTCTTCCTGATTCTGAGTGGTCAAGAAAGTGGGGATAGTGGAAAAAATAGCTAATCAGGATGGAAAGCAGTTTTTACTTAATCTGCTTTAGGAAAACCCAAGAAAAGTTTAAGTTGCTCTGCTTAAATAGGCCAAGGTAACGGCTATTATGTATTTCTGCATTCTCCAAGGAAGTCTTCAGAAAATAAAA
The DNA here is from genome assembly GCA_036630365.1 of Acanthiza pusilla. Classification (NCBI taxonomy): domain Eukaryota; kingdom Metazoa; phylum Chordata; class Aves; order Passeriformes; family Acanthizidae; genus Acanthiza; species Acanthiza pusilla. The sequence continues at coordinate 11,455,619 of JAXCHO010000001.1, forward strand.
CCCAAACCCTACAAAGAAGAAAACACTTTTAAAAGCATCTAAAATAGAGCATCCCACTCTATTTTCCCCTTTGCTGCAATCTATTTTTGTGTTGCAGATCCGTTTTACTCACACTTGGCTTTGTTAATTCCAGCTTTTCTTGACTGTTTCTTAGGTCAACATTGAGAGTGAACACACACACACTTCCAATATTCTTGACACTTTTTATTATAAAGCACTTCAGACAAACTTTGATTCAAAACCAAAAAGTTCTCATCTGTAAAAGGAAACTATTTTAAAACAGGATTCATAAAGAAAATAGACTGTTCTCAAGCATCAACTTCAGTTAGAGCTCTTATGTAACGAAATCAAAAGACAAAACCGATGGGTCAAGAGCTATTCAGTCAATATATACTGATAAAAGGGAGACTAAGATGTTACACACACACCATGGGGCACCTTATTGTTGATAATGAAATAGGAACACTCAATAGTTAATTCTGGCCTGACAAAGCAGTCCAACATTTAAATATTTTTCAGTCCCAAAAGAGACAAACCATTAACATTTCTCATTCAATAACTAAGCCAGCCCTGGCTAAGGGTTAAAGCTACTTCAAAGCATCTAACATGATAAGCTTTTCATTTCATGTACTTCTCCTGTTGATCAGCCAAGATTTTTGCTGAGGATTTAGCATCATAGAAAAGTTCATTTATTTCTTCAATATGCTCTTTCTCAATGCTGTCTTTCCCATTAATCTTGGCAAGCAGGTTAGCTGGGGTCAGCAACTGCACAGCATACCTGTGATCAAACAGAGGCAGATGAGTAATTACAATTCAGTGCATCCCAGGCAACTGAAGATATGAAGGGGTGGGACATTTGCTAGGAAACACACAGCTCTACCAGCAGTATGAAAAAGTCAGCAAGCCCAGCAGCACAAACATTCCTTGAAAGAGAAAAGAGGAGCATTACCACCCTTTTTTTAATGTTAGCACTGTTGTTAACAGACCTCGTCATTGTCATGGAGAGGTCTGTCTCGCTTCCAACAGTGAGTTATCCTACAGTAAGTGGTTTTAGACCCAGTCATGCTTAATAGAGAAGTGTGCCCAACTTACCTTAAGGTTGTCTTGGTACCAATTTCCCCTAAGTGATTCAGAGCTTCTTCACTGATATTAATTCCTTCTGTCTGAGCACGAAGTTTTGTGATCTGTTGGGAAGAATAAGTGAGGTCCCAGCCCAAACAATTAACATGCTAAATTACTTTGTATCTGTAAACTGTTAGCTTAGAGATCAGCTATGCTATAAAACAAGATAGTGTGGAGAGTTACTCTGGTGTAACTTACCACTAAACCAGAATTTGTAGAGTTCTAAGTCTTTGAACAGGCAAATACAATGTTGAAAAAACTATTATCACAAATGGAAGGTAAAGTAACACATCTGGACTGCTAAACCTCCATGATAACTCTGCATGGTTAGTAAAGCCTACCTACTAATATGGAGAACTTATACAAGAAAATGGAAAGGTATGTGAGAAAATAGTGGGCTGGAGTCCTGTGGACACACCAGTTACTGAATTCTGCAGTGTATCACTGCTGCTGTACAGCAGAGCCCTCCAAAAACCCCTGCAGAAAGCTACACCCTTTCCTTAGCAGCTCACAACACTTTTTATTCAATTGACAAGAAGATAGTAAAATAAATCAAAAAGTTACTTTCTATGATTCACCTATTCCTCCAAGAAGAAAAAAAAATCAGTAGGAAGAATCTAATCTTTCAAGAACAGTCTCAGGCTTGTACCAGTTTGAAGATCTTTACGAAGTTGGAGAGGAAGATATCACCAATAAGCCTGAGCATATAAAGCTGTAACAAAAGTGGCACAAGTCTCTCGGTAGTCTGTATTACCAGCTGAGTGATAAGGGGCAGACTGGATAATGATGTTGTGTTGTAGTGCTGAGATAACTCTGGAACTGCAAGCCTCATATAATACAGGTATTTTTCACTTTGGCAGCTTTGTAAACAAGATATCAAGAAGCACTCGTTTAAATTAAAGCCATAAAAATGCGCTCAGGGAGCCAGAGTAGGGAGCAGAGAAAGAGAGGGGCTTGAAATGGCAGAAAGTTGGTGCTAAGATATGTAAACTGAATACTGGCAATGCTGCTGCAACTTGCCATTTCAGGTTGAAGATTTTTTTACTTGTAGATCACCTAGACATCCCCTTCCCTTCATTCAAACACTGCTACTTTGTTCTTCCTCTGCTACAAACAAGGTATTGAACGCCACATCTTTAACAATGTTTTTTGAAATAACTTTTTATCTGGCAACCTGGTAGAACATTACTGAAGGACTGGGGCCCAAGCCATTAACCCACCAGCTTGCTTACATATGCACTTACTATGGAATAGGAAAACAAGCGTTTATCAAGCAAAATACATTAGGAACAAAACATCTCAGTTATAACCTCTAATATCCAACAGGAGGCCTATACACAAAAAGTTTGATTACAACAATACCTGACTAGAATATGTGTAAAAGTGAATTTTTTCCTTATTCTGGTTGCACTGAGGTTACTGCGTGTCTTGTCTCAGAGCAGCACTACACAATGGGATTTTTACTTTATCAACACATGAAAAAAAGTATTTTGAACTGGTTATGAACAACAGTAGATACATGAACAGATTCTGTGCTGATAAAGGAATCAATTGTGAAAGGCCAAGGAAAAGAGTCTCACACAGAAACACCATCAGCAAAACTTTTTTCTAACATGAAAGACAACTGGGAGCAAAAATAGAGAACTAAATTTATGGACAACTTATTTTTACCCCCCTCCAACTGTACTTAGAAACCAAAGTGTAACAGCTCCTTCTCTTCCCCCATGAGAAACTGTCATGCAAAAGTCTTAATTTAAGGGAAGATGAGATTATCTGACTATGGGAATATGATTTGTGGGACACAATGTCTGGACTCTATTTTTAGCTTTAGGAAATGCTAATGTGAACACTTCCTTTCCTTCAGCCCTGGAGAGGTTGGAAATCACAGCACTTACCCAAATCTTCTGAAAACCAGCAGTTCAGGTGTATTATTTGCACAGTACTACAGCACTAACTACACAGAATTCACTTACACTACAGTCTTTAACATCCCCAGACTGAGTAAAAGCCACATATGAAAATTCGTTTTGTACAGAAACTAAACCTAATTGTGTTGTTAAATCACTGGGCTGCTTCTACTGAGATCTACACCACAAGTGTAGCTTTAAAGTGTCCTTTAGGTACAAAAACATCATGCTGAGAACAGCTCAGAACAGCATCAGTGAAAAGCTCCTCAAACCGAGTGAAATGAAGCTTTGCCTCTATGTTTATGTTCGATAAATGCCTCAGCTTCACCTTGGCACTTATCCAGCAGCAGGAGACCATTATCTGGTGACAACGCTCTCCTCCATTGACACTATCTCTTAAATAATACAAAGAATTGACATGGTAAACCCTAATGTCTTCTGCATTGTGTCACTTCCCAGCATTGAGACGCTAATGAGGGGGGATCTTTGACACAATGCATCATAATGGCACCAAGCTTTATAATCGATACACAATACATTGTGATGGCCCCACAGGAAAACTTCCAGGCATTTGGAAGGATATCTCTGCAAGGCTTGTTGTGCTTACACTTCCAAACTTGATTAGGAGCATGAATATTCTCCCAGTTTCAGGAGACAGCCCCAGTAAAGCTACAGAACTTAAAGGCAAAAATGCAGTGCATGAAGTTGTATTCCTCAACCCCTGTCACATCTCATGTGAGGGAAAAGCCCGAGGTGTGGGACTAAAGACCCCATGATGTGACACTTCATCTTACACCAACTGAAAAAGCACTACCTGCTGAAACCTGCAAACTATGGAAAGCACATCTGTGCAAGAGATTGCTTCAGCTAACAGTTCATACCTTCATGCAAGTGAGGTGCCACTTTCAGTTCCAGATTTGCTTAGAAACGCCTCAGTGGCTGGGAGTCAGACAGAGAAATTGTATGTACAGCTTTAACCAGCCCCCTGTATTGGCTCCTAGAGAAGGAGGCTTTTAACAAGCAGGAAGCTTTCTGGCACAGGCCCTGGTGACCACAGATCAAATAGCTCTACAGTAACAGAACAGGCAGAAGCTGTGCACAACTTTGAGGACTTGTTACAAGTTCTTTAAGATGCTGTGCATACCTGCTTCATTTCTTGGGGTGTATAGAGCATGGTTCGGATAATCATTACTCGATCCAGCAGATCCAGTGGTATTCCATGAGGAGATACGATGTCCTCTGTGCCTCTAGAGCAGAAACCAAACAAAGAGATCAGACACTATTCTGAGTTCAGTACACTGATTTGGTTAAAATCAGAAAAGGTGACTACACTAGTTTACAACTGCTGTGTGTCCACAGAGACACACACAACCCGCTCACAGACAGGAAAAACATTCTGGTCTGAGATTCATTCCAGACAGCCCAAGCAAAACAAATAAATAAATACTATTGCCGGAACTCTTCAACATGCCACTCAAAAATAGTCAGAGGTGCTTTCCTTCACGCTTTCCTGCATTGTATCTCACAATACAGTCTTATCTAATGTTCCAAGGTATCTACCAGTAAGGAACAAATAATTCTTACTTCGTTGTTTAGCAGTTATCAGCAGAAATTATATATACTATCATCCATTTGGAGAATACCCCTCGTGTTGAGCAAGGCATTGCTCTGTTCCATTCTTTGTCCAGTGCCTCCAGTGAATACTTCAGTGGTTTACATTCCATGCTTGCAATCCAGCAAGCTGAGAAGTGGAGGTCTCTGTATGAAGGATAGAGCAGGATCCAGATCCCCAACCGTTTTGTTTGACATACAACACCCAACAGCAGATATGTGTACTTTTCGTTTCCCAAGTGAAAGATGCCCAGATTTTATTTATGAGAATTATAGAGATTGCAGTAAAAACAGTGAAGTGCTGGTAAAGAACTACATTTCTAAGTTCAGTGCTAGTATTTAGGCACCGCAGCTCTGGCTACGGCCCTTCAATATTAGCTGCCACTATTATATGGTAAACTTCCTTTCTTAAATCACAGCTTTTTCATAACAAGATCTGCAGTGAATCCATGCTGACAGATCTCTACTTCCTTTGCTTTTACAAGACAGCCTCTTTATACCTTTGCAAAGAGAGTGCTGAAATGTCCACCTTAAACATTTCTGAAGGACTTATCACTTTCACTTCTAAGCAATGCAAACAGAGAAAGATTAATACCAGATGAGCCACTGTGACGGAAAGAAAAAGCTGGTTATACAGCTGAATTAAATCAATTCAAAGAGTAGCAATCATTGTTAATGACAGCCTGTTTAGACATAATTAGACCTAGACCACAAGTTGTAGTAGAACTTAGAGAAGTGCTGTAAGAACTTACAGAAGTGCTCTGAAAGAGGAGAGCACTGTTACTGAACCTGCAAAGAATGCATTGTGTAGGAGCAAAATATCAAAGTGGAGACACAAAGTGAAGTGGAGATGAAAAACAAGTTGGTTGGCAAGACTGAAGAATCACAAAAAGCCAGACCAACACAATAGGAAAAAGGAGAGGCTGAATTATGATATGCTTTAACAGTAAAACCAAGAAGCTGAAGTCTGATGGAATTAGGATAGCAAACAGCAAAAAAGTCCAGATGCAGCAGGAAATGATGACATTAGAGGCTTGCAGTTCGGGTGCTTCTGATGTCCCTAGTATGCAGGCAACAGATGTATTGAGGTATACAATGAGAATAGTAAGAGTTACAGATAACCCAGGAAGTGAAACAATTCAGAAGCTGTTAGAGCAGGAGAGATGTGTTAGTGGAAAGGACAAATCCCAGTCAGCCTGGCATTAAATGCTTGTCCCATCATGAAGCTCACAAGCACTGACGCAGCTTGCAACTCATGCAGAGGATTATCAAAGGTGTCACTGCCAGACACAAAAGCCTTCAGAGATTGTAACTCTACTGATACAGTTAGTTCCAAGGTTTATGGACCAATGCAAACTGTAAAATTCAAGCTTAGACATCATACCTGATAATGCAGTTTCCTCGGTTGGAAGCAAAGATGACAATGGGGGAAATAGAGGATTCCAGTGCTCGGTGCAGGTATGTGAAACACTCAATATCCAGCATGTGAACCTCATCCACAAAGAGCACACCTGGCACTAGCTCTGCAATGCCTTGATCGATGTATTTGTTCACCACCTTATTTATCTCTCCTCGAAGTTTGTCTGAGAACAAAAAGGAACTGTTGGTTGTTCTGCTAGTGAACATTTTTTAGAATTTCTGTATTACTACCGTTCAGCCCAGTTCTTTGTTGAAAGCCTGAACCTCACACAGTGGCAGGAATGTTGTGGGAAGGGGGATGGCACTGGCATTCTGACCTCTCCCCAGGAAGATGGGTGCAGAGCACTGTATACATTTTACCATTTTATGCACGAACCAGTAACTTGCTCTACTGTCCCCAGCCACTGCAATTCTAGCAACTGAATCACTGCTTTCTGAAATCTGAATATTTAGGAATATGTATTATGTAGGCATTCATTTAGACACAGTACTCTATTTTTAATCCTTTTCTATCTGGAAAACACAGATTCCGTTTGTCACAAAATACCATGCAGGATTCATACCAGTAATTTCAGTTTTCTTAGGCTTCATCAACTGTCCCATCATAGAAAGGATGTCTTGCCCTCCCTAGGAAAAGAAAGTTACAGATAAGCTATGAGCACACACCTTGGGAATTCTACAGATCAGAAACTGGTTAAAGAAGTTGTTTCTTACAGTTAACTTGATGCTTTATATCAGCAGTCTTTGATAATCTGTCAAAATTTCGGTCATTTCACCACAGCAGTATTCTAAACATAATCACCTAGCTACCTTCTCATCCTTTGTTCAAACTTGCTCATTTGGACAGCATGAAAAATCAAAATGAGATATTCTCTCTTAAAAAAACTGTCAGAGAGGAACTCTTTAAGGGATGAAATTGTCAGGGAAAACAGAGACTTGGATTGTCTGCCTGCACAGTAGGTGTTCAACTTGTCAACACAGAATTATTCTAAATTTTATGACTTTCGAATACCATGCTTTTTATCAGATAACTCTTTTTGTAAGTAAGGAAGTTTCTTTTGAAATTGAGTAAGTTAAAGAGTTGCATTATTATGCTGTATGGATTCCAGCCTTTAAACTTTTTAGTGACTTCTGGTTTGGGCACAGAGTTCTCTCAAGAGCGGATTTATGTTAAGACACAGCAAGAGGCAATTCTTCTATTTTCTATTCTTTTTTTCTGCAATACATGCAGAGCTCTACTGAAATTCACAAAGAAGTTTAATAAGTGGCTATGAAACATTTCCAAAGAAAGCAGGGACATCAACAGAATCCACAGCAGTCAAAAATACTTAGTCACCTTTTATCACAGTCTTTGTAGTTTCCATTTCATGGCCACAAAACCATAAACACAGAGCAGAATATTTTAATCTGCATTCAGCACTTCCAGTAAATGAATGATGCAGGTCTGGCTGCTGCTACCTCACACCTGTAGTAGCTTTCTTTCTGGAGAGAAAGCAGTCATCTCTTTTCCTGGTCAAAGGGAACAGCCCACATTGCTCTTTTTCTGCACGTGATGGGGCACAGTGGCGGATGGAAAGAGAGCAGGGTCTAGATTACGCATTAACTGTGAAGGTGGTGCACCACAAATACCTGTGTGGAAGCTCTTCTACAACTCCAAGACCATTCTCTGTAGTGCTAGGAGTGTTACACTGAGCAATATTCCATGACCAGGTGCATGAATCCTAAGGGGGCAACTGCCTCTTTAACCTGTAGGGCAGGGCCCTGAGGCAGCCAGCTGCAGCATGGCCCCTCTGAGGAGAGCTAGACTGGCCTTCAAGCTGTAACACCTACTGCTTTTCCTACGGTGGAATCTTTGAGGGTGAGTTAGGACAGCTCAACTTCCTATATCTCAATTATTCTGGTAACATCACATCTATGTCAAATAATTTTTCTGTAAAGACTTCAACTGTGAAGTCAGATACCTGAGGTCGAGCATTGGCCACATCCAAGTCATGCAGGGTGACATCCTGAATAATTTCCTTTTTCTTGTGCACGTCACCTTTTGGCAAGGGAACATACTCTTCAGCTTCAAGGTCAAATTCTGTAGCATAGATATCACACCTGCCTTGCCTCTGAGGAACAGCAAAGAGAAACCCAGGTATAGAATTAATTTCAGTGCCAAAACCTTGAGTGACATGAACTCGATAACGGGGTTAGTTCACAATTCCAGTTCTGACAAGCTTCAGCTGACAATCCAGACATCCCACTCCCTGCTTAGCAACAGGCATACCCTATCTACTGATCAAAGCTCAAAAACTCTGTTGAAAAACACCTGCTATTTTCAGTGGCAAGAATATTGCGTTCCTCCCTCCCCTTCTTTTAACCGTATGCAATTCTTGCTAAAGGACAAATCCAGCAGATTAACCAGAGATTGGGAGAACTGTTCAAGACTCCTTTGTAGGTGGGTGATTTATTGTATGATAGAAAATATTATGCTCATCCATTAAACAGTAAGTATCACTATACGCTACTTTCTAAATCAGATATGAAAAGAATGCTAACTAATGCAGTACTCCCTTCTACATGTATATATCTTGTGGAGAAAATACCAGAGCGATAAAAGAAAGATTAAATACGCTGCACATGTCAGCCTGAAAATGACTAAAGTTGCTTGGTTTTTCCCCTCTTCCCTTAGAGATGCCTTGATCTTACAGAAAAGAAAACTCATCCAGACAGCATCAGTGATAGCTTCCTTGCCAGATGACCTTAATTGTGAACCAGATCACCACATTCTTTGGGTGCAGAAGAGACTTTTCTCTCCAGATAAGGAAAGCACTGGGCTCTTTTTAAAATTTCCATGTAACCATTTCATGTCAGTTAAGGTCAATAAATCAGAGAGCCTTCTGACAAAGGCAGAGAAAGGTCTGCAAGAAACATACACCTGCATGAAAGTACAGAACTTTTCTTTTACCTTGACAGCTCCACTGTTTGCTTCAATATAAATAACGTCACCGGTTTCCACTCGCTCCTTCTGCAAGCTTTCAAAAATGCTGGGGTCCAGCTGGAGACAAGCAAACAGCACAGTTGGCCAAAACAGTTCCATATTGTTATGGTAATCAAGGTAAAGAAATTCAGTTTGACGCTCACTCCACCAGACAAAATTAAACTGCAACTTACCCTGACAATACTTCTAGGATTTTATAAAGCTGTAACACTTGGAGTAGGGATAGAGAATAAGTTTGAAAGATGCACAGAACTTACTGTCTTACCAAAAAAATCTGCTATCCAAAAGGAACTGACAGTGCCAGAAACATAATGATACCAGTTACAAAACATACCTCTGAGTAATGTGACAATGTATTTATACCTAGGAAACTGTAATTCTATAGCTTTATAGGAAAACTTTTGTAAAAAATCTGGCTACAGCAGTGCATTATGTTCCTTGATTTCTTGTGTCCTTATCCCCTGTGAAGCTGTATGAGGGAGAGTAGAATATATTAGATGCCTTTGTTTCTCTTGGTACATGTTTATTCACTTTTGCTCTTCATTTCCTTGTTTTCAGAGTGAACAAATGAAAGATGATTCTTAGCAACAGAGACAGCTTTTAGTTCTCTCCTAGTCTGACAGGGAAATTGAATGGAGACAAGAAAACAAAAGGAAAGTGGGCCTGAGCTGGCAACACACCAGCTCAATTTCCAGTTCTCTATCAAATATTCACTAGAGCATGACACCCCATGTGGAAAGAAAGGATGTGCCAGAAAGAACAAATTATATTGAAACAGGCAACATTTTCGAAAGCCTCAGAAATTTGGTTGACAACCATGAAAACAGTACCAAACAAGGCCTTTCTTGTATGTTTATTACCATGAACATGAATTTATAGCCAGGGTTAGTGTATCAGAGTGAGACAGAACAAAGTTCAGATTGCCAACTCAGCCCATTTTTTGTGGTACTAGCGATCTACAAAACTACATCAGGATCTCTTCCTACTAAAACTCACCTTTAACTCATTGAAGACATAGAGTCTGTGCTGCCAAGCACAGAAATAATAAGCAGGATAAAGTTGTCTAGCATAACAAAACAGCCTCTTAGGAGCCCAACTTGACAGAGATCGGGATCAAGAGCTTGAAATGGAAATAAGAAGTGCTAAAAATAGAAGCTGCACTTAAGGAAATCTCTGAGGCTCTATCACACATACCTTCAACTGTTTGGTTCCCTTTGCAGTTTTGAGTCCTATAATTACGTGGCTGATGGTTTTGCCATATCCCCCCATAGGATTCTCAGTCTCACAGGGAGTTAGTTCTGTGACTTCTCCTTCATAAACCTCCTTGGTCTCTTTAATCCTCAACCCTGCAAGAAATTGTTTAGAATAATTTCAGCATAAACTTAGGAGTCTGCTGCTTTACTGTCAACAAAATGTATCATATTGTTAGGCTGCATTACATTTCATGGTAATATATTACTTTTAAAGGCAGAAAGATGAATTATTATTCTCTTCTTCAATGTTTAGTGAGAATATTCATCCTGTGCATTAGAATGAAAGCTCAGCCCAAGTTCTGACCTGCTAAGAAGTTTATGAAACTTTTAGAAATTACTTTCTTCTATTATTATTAGTTCTTGAAGCAAGTTAGGATCCTCTCTCTTTTCCTTCCCACAAGGAGGGAATTTGCTTGATTTCTTCCCCTATGCTAAAGCCAGAAACACAGATCATCTTCTTAAACTAATGATATCAATCTAACAGCAATTTTTACACAATTTTTGGACCATCAGAAAAGCCCTGCAAAGTTAACAAAAAGATAGAAGAGAAAAAGTAACTTCATAAAAAATTTTACATTTTAGCAACTGAATTAAAAATATAACATTAATTGATTAACAGGTATTGTGCTAGAACATCATAAAATTACTAAAGGTTTAATGTATAATTTCAAATATTTTTAAAGTTAATAGCAATAGGTGAGCGAGATAAAATTTAGCAGAAACTGCTACAATGCAAATTTAAAACTACTTAAAAATAGCTTGAAAATTACATCCTCACTTTGTTGTTTTTCAGACAGCCAAGCAATCATCAGTATCTGGATATCTTCTGTTCTAGTCACAATTACTGTAATTAACTAGGTTATTTTAAATTGATAAATAATATAGAGCTGAAGAGATTTACAGGTAAACTGTTTCAAAGCAAACTCACTATCATCACCACCACCACTACAATTACGCACGTGTTCTAACTACATAGAAGTTCAAAGAATCCACATCTGAGGAGACTCTACAAAGTATTTTATGAGACACACATGCCATACCAAAAATAATGAATGGGCTGTAACAAGATATAAGGAAGTCATCCTGCCCAGTCTGAGGGTACTGTTACTTTATAAAACTTTCCTTGTTCCGTAACTTTTCATTTTGCTTTGAAATAGATCAGACACTTCACCAGTAATTTTGAGCTGCTGATAGGAACTATAAAGAACTGACAAATACGAGTCTGTCTCCCTCTACTGGGCCCAAATTCAGTCCATGATCTGAAATGTGAGAAACAGCTTTACTGTGGATAACATGACAAATTCTTGGTATGAAATATTTGCTTTCTTTTACTTGAGACTACATAAAAAGTTGTATATGAAGTTAATTTCAGTAATTTTTAAAATGTTTTTCAGGTATGCCAAAACATCAGACATTAATGCCAAAACATTAATGAACCTTTGAGATATAAAACTGACCTAGACAAGGCTGCATCACACTGGCTCAAATGCAAGGAGTGTGAAGCAATATGGGAATCTGCACATCGAAACTGCAATTGCCAAAAACCGGACCAGGTTAGCTTGTTCTTTTTGTTTTGCTTTTAAACTTTCAGCACAAGCTCTATTCTGTTCTGAAAACCTGGCAGCCTGTTTGGGTTTGGGGTATGTTTTGTATGCTGCTAAAGCATGCAATGAATCTTCCAGTTCCATTTCATCTGAAAAGAATCCAGTTCACGTGCTTGTTCTGTTCCACAGCACAAGTCAAAGCCAAGTCAGCAAGGGCAAACCGAGGGATTTGCTTCAGCAGCCTGCCTCTAATCCAGACTAATGTGCTCTTGGAGATGTGTCTGCAGAAAATATTTACAGATGAACATGATCTGAACAAAGGTAAGTGATGCTTTGAACTTGCTGCTGGTTATCCTTCGATTTCAAATTAATCTGCATGTGTCAACTATGAACTTCATTCTCAAAAGAGCTCTTAAACAGAGAGATCTCCTACTTCCAAATCAGACATGAATCCAAGGCAGCAATTGTGAGCTATTTTATGTTTTGGTTCAACAGCACTCCATGGAGCTAAACAGTGCTTGTTTGACTCACTGTCAGGTACAATTTGGCAACACAAGGAACAGTTATGCTATTGAAGTGGCTACTGCAGCAGTTACTTTTTGCTGCAACTGAGCTCTAATATTAGCTGCTATCATCATCCTCACCAGCTGCTAATGAGATCTATACTGGATTAATCTCTCCCAGGTTAAATTTCTTTTAACCTGTACAACAATTTAACCTCCTCATTTCCCACTGTCCTTTTATGTTTCTTACATATTATAATCTCTCTACTGCATCCCAAACACTACTTGGCCATGAGACTATGTCAAGTCTGTTATTAGAAGACTCTCAACAATAAAAATTCTATTAACTCAGAATAATTGCTGCTTTCTAGTAATATAATGGGTCCAAACCCTCACAGAGTCAGACTCTGTAGTTTCCAAGAAAAAAAACCCAACCATTAAGTACAAAAATTGATGTTAACATCTCTGATAATTTCTTAAAAGGGAGGTGGCTAAGCCCCTTTGAAGTAAAATGCATGGTATGAGCAATGATGATGTACACACAACTTGCAACCAAGGAGACATACAAACAACTAAAACTCAGTAAAACCTAAATGAATACTTTATGTACTGAGGGACATGTGAGCAGAAGCTTCCTCTGCACAGAATATTTTTTTTTAAAATGCACCCTCGTAAAATATTTCTTGAGCAAGCAGGGAAGCTAAAACCTACATGAGATTAAAACCCAGCCGGAAAGTGTATCATTACAAGAAATGGTGGTTAGTAGTCCTTTAAAGCATTTCAGAGAATTTTTTTTATGTTCGTAAAAATATTCAATAAAGGCTGTGTTATGAAAATGTGACATGGAATTCGAAAGTAAGGAATAGAAGAAGTTCCATCTTTCATTAACACTAATATTTGTTTAGAAGTGTCTATTGACATTCAGGGAATGTAGGGAACTAACAATGTAGCTGGCTGTTAAACCTCAGAGAGTTAAAATACTGCTATCTCTAGAAATGACAACATGGATGGCCTAAGTTTCATCTGTTGGTTCAGGTTTCCAAATCTCTTGACAGGGAATTTCATCACATCAAGGAAATTTTGCAGACTGCTGAGTCTCTGGCTTCCCTCCCCCAGGCCCTGCCAGTTTCATGGTAACCAGAAGACCAGAGACTACTGAAAGTCGCTTTCTTATAAAAGTCAATGGAATACTTTTGTTTCACTGAAGAACTGAGAGACTTCTTCACTGTGCTGCTGCCAGATGAAGTCCAAGAGGAAACACGGTAGTAAAACAGGAAAATTAACTGTTAATACGTTCAGGACTAAAATCAACTGTCTTTAGCCAATCCTCACACAAACAAGGGCCACTTCTATCTGCATTTTTTAGCTGTCAGCAGCAATTTCATATGAGATTTTAGATAGCCACTGAGGCTGTATTGCCAATTAAACCAATTTACATCAAACTTGTAAATGCACTGTAGAATTGAAGAATACATTAAGTTAAAATGTTTATTTAGTTGGCATGGAACTTTCTTTGAGCTCGCTGGAAGAGTAAGTCAGGCTAAAGCTGCCGTTTGGGAGCCTCTGATTAAGACTGTTTGTTTAGTAGGAGGAAATCACTAAAAGAAAAAAAAAAAGGAGGAGCAGTTTTCTGTCTACAAGTATTTCTGCTAATGTAAGAAAGTAAAAATTATTTTCCTTTCAGCTTTCTTCAGAGTTACAGGTAAAACTGAGAGGTGAATATGGAGGATGAGAGAAGAATCTGGTGAAGCATAAACCATAATAGAAAAATAAAATTACAGTTTATAAACAGAAAACCTGACTCCACTAAATGTGAAAGAGATTCACTAAATTAGGATGAGCGCTGAAGAAAACAAACATACAAAAACATGAGAACATCATGACCACTGGAAAGTTTTTCCTTTTTAGAAGACTGGGAAAAAGCAAAATTAGTATCATGCAAATACTTCATTCTTCTGTTGTCTCAAAACTTACCGATTGCACGTCGGAAGTTTTCCATCAGAACTTCTGTTTTCTTGATCTCAGTGGAATAGACCTCACTTCCAACCATTGGACAAAATGGAACTTTGCTTCCCAGTTCCTGAGCAATAGCTAAAGCCAAAGCAGTCTTTAAAAGAAAAAAACGCAAAAACAAAAAACACAAACCCCACACATTAATTTTGAAGAGAACTGAGAAAGGATTCTTTACGCACGAAGTTAACTTTCCTCATCATATCACTTTCCATATATCAATTTAATGGTAAGACTATTCTGTCTGACATGCATTTCTCACATATAACATCCCTCCTCCAAAACAGGTGACTTGGGCCAAGTTTTTAAAAAGCCTTAAAGACACAATACTGGGCATTTGAATTTGACATTCGATACAGATGCAAAAAGCCTGAAATAGCATGGGAGTAAAAATAAATCAAACAAAAACTATTCTGGCTCTTAATATAAACTTAAAACTTTTTCGGAGCTCATGTAACCTATGTGTTTGGCAACCTACAAGAGGTGGTTTCACACTGAAGAGACTGAACACACCACTGGGTACTGCCAATGTTGATGACATGGCAAAAAAAATCTCGTAGATGCAAACATTATGTAATCACTACCCTAAAATGGTTTTGACAACAAACTAAAATAAATTAGGTTCGGAAATACTTTATTTCACAACAAAATAGAAAAATAATACCTTGCCAGTTCCAGGAGGTCCTGCCAACAGCACAGCTCTGCCAGCCATCTTTTTGCTTTTGATTAGCTCCACTATAACACCACATGCCTATAAATAAAATAAGCATTTATACCGTTAATGCAAGTACTGTTGCTGTATGTTTTCTTCCAGCATTACTAAAAGTGTTTAGAAATAGTAGTCTTTACTAAAAGTAAAGATTTCAATTTCATGCACACAAAAAGGAAGGCAAGACCAGAAAAACTTTCTGTACTTTCTACAATCATTTTATCTGACAGTCATTAAAAATCACAGACAACAAAACTCAACCTGTGAGCTCTGACTCCTTTTCCCTCCAGAAGTCCCACGCACAGAGAGGTTGGAAAGTAAAGCAGGAAATTAATCTTCGCTGCCGCAGATCTGCTACAGATCCTCTTTCACAGCCAGGCTGCATGGGGCTCTGAGCAACCTGGTCCAGGGGAAGGTGTCCCTGCCCACGGCAGGGGGGGTGGAACGAGATGATCCTTAAGGTCCCTTCCAACCCAAACCACTGTATGACTCTGTGATAGTTCTATCCGGGTGGTGCACTGAAACGGATCCTTCAGTCCCTACCTGCACCAAATCTGCTGACTTTTGGTTGGTTCCGTTGCCTGCAACACCGCGATTTCCACGCCCGACACCCGGGAAACCATCACCGTCCTTGCCGAAACAGGAGCGGCGCAAGGACAGCCCCGACTGCATCTCACACCGCAGCAGCGACACGGAGGAGCCCAGGAGGACTTTCACTCACTCTCGGGACTTGTCAGACCCCCCGGCCCGGCCCGGCCCGGCCCAGCCCAGCCCCGCGCTCACCTCCCGCGCATTCTCCTGCCCCACGAGCCCGGCCCCCGCCGGCTTGGCGGCGCCGCTCTCGTCCAACCCCAGCCCCTTGACATGGCTGTGGGCGGCGATGCGCTGGGTCTTCGAGGTGCTCTTCACCTCCTCGATCTTCATGGCGGTGCAGGGGCAGGGGCAGAGCAGCGGCAGCTCCGGCCCGGCCGCCCCGCGCTGCTCGCACGCGGCCCGCGCGTTACCGGGGCTCCCGGCGCGCGCCCGACGCGCCCCGCCCCCGCTTCGCCATTGGCCGCCGTGGTGGCGCTCTCGGCGTTCATTGGCTGCGCGGCCTGCCCGTCACTCGCAGGGGCGCAGGTTTTTAGGGTCCGCCCGCCCGTTTCCGCGTGCGGCGCGCACGGAGGGTCCGGGCGGGCGCGGGGGCTGCGGAGGAGTGGGGCCGGGAAGGGGGGGAGGTGTGGGGGTCGCTGTCCCTGGAGGTGCTCAGGGAAACCCTGGACGTGGCACTCGGTGCCAGGGTCTGGATCACAACGGGGTGGTCCGGTATGGGCTGGACTCAGTGATCTTGGAGGTCTTTTCCAGCTTAAATGGTTCTGCGGTTCTGTGCGTTGGCAGGGGCCGTGTGGGGAGAGGCGAGCGGAGCCCTCTTGGACGGGGAACCAACTCGTTCCTTCTCGCAGGTTTCTGGGCCCTGCGGCACCACAAGCACTTTCTGCCTTCCTAGGATCCGGTCTGGCGCTGGTGGCAGCGTCTCTCCCCGCTGCCGGGGCTGGAGGAGCCCCGGGTATCGCTGTGTCGGTGTGGGGCTGCTGCCCTGTCCCGCTCCTGTCGCTTGCCCGCCCGCAGGCGCTGACAGTGCGCCACGAACCGTGAACCTCATCAAAACCTCTGCTGGCTTTAGCTCACAAAAGTCAACAGGCTTTCCAAGGGTGTTTTCTAAAACTTTGTCAAATATTCACAGAATTGTTAAGGCTGGAAGGGACCACTGGAAATCATCTAGTCCAACTCCCCTGCCAAGCAATGTAAGGGTGGTCTCTCACCTGCTCGGTGTTGCTCTCTAGTTTTTAGTGTTCGGTGAAATTGCACAATAATTCTATTCCACTTCTCCAAAGCCTTCCTGTAAGCATTTGATGCTGTGACATGTGCTGCACCTACAGCACGTATTCTTTATGAGCTTTGAGCAATTGAAATGGTTAAAAACACTCCACCTTCTCAGCAGGTCTTTTCATGGCCTTGCAGAAATGTCTATGTTTCATGAGGTCTGTGATGCCACAGCTTCTAGGCTGTGCTTTGGTGGTAATTCTCCTGCACCTTCTATGAAGTCTTTAAAAGCTTAATATGGAGATCACTCACAGTGATATTTTAGGTGGGATCTGGGAATCTGCAGTTCCAGTGGGCTCTTGTTTGTAGATATTAGGATCTCTCCTATGAAAAAGACAGGGGACTTTTCCCATGAATGCATAGAGTTTTCTGTGATTTACAATATGAAACCACGGCCGTGTCTGCACTGTTTAAAGCCAGTGGATTAATGTGGAATGAGGCAGGACTACGTCTGGTGCCATCTTGGCTTTCCTGTGCACTGCCAGGGGAATTGCAAAAGGTGTACTGTGACAGGACAAGCTTGGAGAGCAGTTTTAGGGAGGGTGGGAGTTATGGTTCAATTTGCAAAAGCCCAGTGAACCACATACATGCTATTCATTCCCTTCTTTGTCCAAGAGCTTCCATTAGTTTTGTTATAAATGTCATCTGGCAAAGAAAAGACTTTGCTATTCGTTGCTTTCTTTTTCTGTTAATTGTTCTGTCAGTTTATATTTACATACTTGAGTTTAAAATTATAATTACAATATAATTGCACACATGTGTGGTTCAACACCTTTGTAAGGGTATCCTGCTATACAACTGTTCAGCTAAGAATTTTTGACTAACAAATATGAGCTATTCTTTAAATAATTAGAAAAGTGTGTATGTTATTAGACTCTGTACATCCTCTCAGGGTCATATTAGTCACAGAATACAAATGCCTAATAGGTACTGAACTGCAGACCTTTTCCTTTGTAAAAGAGCAAATATACAACTTTGATTTCTCCAGTGCATTAAACTGCCGCAAGTGCTGTGGGTAAATCTGGTCAGAGTTCAAGTTTCTGCCAGTTCTGGAAGAATAATTAGCAAGTCTGGTAAGAGCTCTGAAGGCAGTGATGTTGCTATCAAGGGGTTCAGGCTAGGTATGACCCTCCTTTTCAAAAGGGTGAAATACATAACAATTTGTTAACTTAGACTGAAACCTGTCCATATGGTCCATGTTATCTTGTTTGATGTTGCAGCAAGACCTGTTTTTGAGCTTATGACATTTCAAAGTCTATTTAATAATGTTTGCTTATTTATTTTTGGTGAAATCCAATATACAGGAATGTAGATGGTAGGAATAGAGTATTGCTATTAATCTTCACTGTAGCTTGGAGGAACGATTGAAATATTCTATGCCTATAAAAATCAGATGTGCCAC
Source organism: Acanthiza pusilla (assembly GCA_036630365.1). Classification (NCBI taxonomy): domain Eukaryota; kingdom Metazoa; phylum Chordata; class Aves; order Passeriformes; family Acanthizidae; genus Acanthiza; species Acanthiza pusilla. The sequence continues at coordinate 11,473,945 of JAXCHO010000001.1, forward strand.
ATAAGGTTCTTTAGATATACTAATTAGGGATTTTTCCCACTAAAAGTGGGTAACAAACAGAGTGTTGTTTGTCTACAGCAATATGATATCTCAAACCCAGAATTTAGAGCCTAAAACTCCTGTCTGCTAGTGACCATTGCTGTTCAGTGAATAGAATCTGCTGCCACAATGAAGGCACAATTTTAGTATTGACCTGCAGAAAACATGATTAAAATTATTTGGGTTTGTGTTTGTAGTACAAGAGGATACCTAAATATAAATCAGTACCAGTAAACAATGGTTTGGTTGATAAATGTGGGGCTGGCTTCTCTCTCCTATTTGCTCACAAGTATTACTTAACTGTGCCAGGTTTGGCATTGCTTATTGTATTGATTGTTTTACTCATTCCATATGTTCTTTGAATGTTGTCCTGAAATTGCAGTTAAAGAGGGGTAAAAGAGGACATTCGGGTGAGGGAAAATAAACAATAATCCCTTAGACCACACAGGATTAATTGTTTATTCCCCAGGAAGAGCAGAGTACAAATGGAACTACTGGGAAGTTTAGAACTGAGCTTCAATACTGGAAATCATCTTTTATAGCTGGTGTCTGGTGTTGTGGTGCATCACTATGAGGAAATATCAAACCTCAAATTTTACATGGTTTTTCAGATTTTTTTTTTAATAGTTAACATATTAGAGGGGAAGGATAAAATTATTTAATTCCAAAACGTAAGTCTTCTTTCTCCTTTGTCCAGGCCACCAGATGGAACATAAGTAGGTTGTGTGACCATTCTGCCCAGCTCATTCTATGGATGCTTTGAGTATAATTTAATATTTCACTAGCCAGCTAACCAGAAAAAATAATACCTGTCACTAACAGTCTGAACTGTTATTCCCCAGGTTTAATCAACTCATTTTACCAACATTTCTTTTGCCCCCTGGTTTGAGGTCTCCTATTTGGCACAGACGTCATGCGATACCCGATGTGGGAGCTGGAGACTTGAGAGCTGTTTTCCTAGACTAAATGTTTGAGGTTACAGGACGTGGCCTAGTTTCACATAAGCTTTCAAATTTCAGTGGGACATGCTGAATCCTGAAACTGTCAAATAGTGTATTATTTTTGGAGTGAGAGAGAGTACGTGTGTGTGAGTGTGTGAATGACCTTTACATTTTTACCCTATCCCAAAAGTCTGACTTCCTGCCCTTTCTCCCATGAGTCCATAAACTTTAGCAATTAAAGTGAACACATTTTGAGGAAGAAATTCCATATAGGAGAGGACAACTGGGCAGGGGAATAGTGTATTTAGGGAAAAACAAGGAAAACAGCTAAATGCTACAAATTTTGTGAGGGATTTAGAAGAGTCTGGGGAAGTTGGGATTCTTTCATTTTGCCAGGTTCCCCTCTCCCTTTTAATAATACCAAGACCTTCATGTAGGGGTAGGGGGTAATGGTGGTGGTAGTGGTGCTGTCTTGTTTTGTTTTCTGCAAAAGAAGCTGATTTTTTATTCTCTTCAAAACAATAGGAGTGATGTGTCTTACCAAATGCCACATCTTAATTTCCAAATTTGTAATTAATTTTAAAACTTTGTAAGCTAACAGAAAAGACGTTTCTAAATGCTGAATGAAAGTGCTTATGTCTGTCTTTATCAGATTTCTTCTTCTTGATATTGGTGATTTAAATTACTCATTTCACAGGTACTATGTGCACTCTAATATTTCCCCCAGTGATATATGGCAAAATCAGATCCACAGACTCTCAAATCCTGGAGACAGAGGTATGTTCTGAGTGGTAACAACAAAGCTGCAGGCATTGCGGTTTTTTCCTTCCCTCTACAGAAGAACAACTGCTTCCCTATCTAGAGAATTGCAAATGTTTTCTGTGTCTAAAAGGAGAAAACTAAACCCCCATTTCTGCCTGATACATCACCTTCTTGCAGGTCACTCAGGAGTAAAAGAAGGGCCACCATTGTTGTGTGAGGAGTGGAATTAAATCCATTTTCCTGTGGATTTTTATCCTCCTTCCTTAGCTATCCTTAACATTAAGAATAATCTTTTTTTTTCATCCCATGAGTTCTATCCACTGTTCTTCTAAATTCTGGCTGAGCAAAATGCATCTCTGTGTTAAGCTGGCAGACCAAAATGGATCTCACCTGAGCTCTGCTGTGGCCTCTTACACTGTGAGTGTTGAAATGGGACCTCCTTGACCTCATTGCCAGTTTGCTCTAGAGTTGTAGAAAGTTTTAGACCTTTCTACTTTGTCAAGGCTTGTTGAAAAATGGCTGTTATTTTAGATGTTCTGGGAGGACCTCTGGATAATACCTTTTCTGGTTGAGAATCAGGCCTTTTCCCACCTCTTCCTTCTGAAGTCATCTAATAATGCGAAAAGAAAAGAAGTAGAGGGTAGGTAATATGATACAGGGATATTGTGTGGATTCTAACTGCTTAGGGCCTTATGGGAATTGATGTAAACTTTCCCTTCCCTTTGCAAGTACATATTGATGTCACAGATTCAGCACAAGGAAGGGTATATGAGCCTTATGATTTAACAGGAAACTATTCAAAGCCTGGGAACTTGGTCTGGAAAGTGACATTGTGCTTAATTTGGCTCCCATGACGGAGCTCCCATTAGGCTGAACTATTCTGCTCAAGAAGCTGATTAGCCAGGCTAGATCAGTATTCCTTGTGACTTCACATCTTTCCTTTAGGGAGACAGTTGTCTCTCAAACAGCATTGAGTGCTGAGAAGAAATGCAATTCCCACCCCCACCACCCCCCACTTTTCATTGAGTCATTGATTCTGTCATCTTGACTTCCTTGTGTTTGGGAAGGAGGAGTAATTTGCATCCATCATTAAACCTAACTCTTTTATATTGAAAGTGTTGTTATATAAAGCAGCTTTCTTTTTTAAGAAAAAGCTTGGAGTTTGGAGTCAAAGCCTAAAAACCAAATCCATGATGTTGACAGTAGCCTCAGGCAAGTCATTTTACACTTCGGGCTCATTCATTAGTTATTCAGATGTGAATTACTATTAGTAATATGTAATTACTTCATAGGGTGAGCAGAAAAGCAACAGCACTGCTCTCAAAGAAAAAAAAAGTAGACTATAGTACAAGTCTAGCCTACTTTGACACCTGAGTAGTATTGGTTTCTTGGGTTATAAACAGCTGTTATCATCTGAAGAGGTTGGCTCCTGAGTCACTATTGAAACACCGAGCACACTTATTAAGCTTTATCCTGCAGTGCGTTTGGCTCCCTGTGCTTCCTGGGTTATCAATTTAGCCAAGTGACTTAAATCAGTGAAGTGATCCTGCCCTTAGCTTCTGAAATGCTCTCAGGCCATTCCAATGTTCATCCACCTGTTGTTTTGGTGGTGGTAGAGATGGTTTTCAAGAGAGCTGTTCATCAGTGTTAATTATCTTGGATTCTTAACCTGATTTTTAAAGAAGCATCTTATCCAATTTAAATATTTTTTTAACAGGAAAATGAATTGTGCAAGCCTAGAATTTATTAAGTGTAAGGAGAGGAAATGATCCAAACGTGACCTGCTTTTTCACGTGGATTTCCAATGTCCATGCGACTTTTAAATCAAACCTGCTCACCACAGTTCCAGCGGCACGGGGTGCGCTTGGGGGCACAATGGAGAGGAGGATGTGACAGTGAGTGGGTTTAAGCATTCCTGCAGCGTCTAACTAGTGTGGGCGAGATGCAAGCAAAGGTGCGGATGCTCAGGTCAATTACCTGACCCCTTCCCAGCTGATATGCATGTGCCATCAGAGTAACCTGCTGAAATTTCCTCTCCTCGCGGGGGCTGCCCGGTGGGCGCAGCGCAGGGCACAGAGGTGAGCTGGGCTGTTTGCAGGCCGGTGGTTTTCACCCGGGAGCACGGAGCGGCCGAACCGCGCCGGCCCTGGCCAGCCCTCGCCAGCCCTCGCCCCGCGGGTCGCGCCGCGCCGCGCCCGGGCCCCGGCGGGCGGAACGGCGGCGGCGGGGCCCGCGTTGCCGCAGGGGCGCTGTGGGGACGGACCGGGCGGGCGCAGCGCCGCCATGGCCGCCCGCGTCCTGAACGTGAATGTGGGAGTGCTGGGCCACATCGACAGCGGCAAGACGGCGCTGGCGCGGGCGCTCAGCACCACCGGCTCCACCGCCGCCTTCGACCGGGCGCCGCAGAGCCGCGCGCGGGGCATCACGCTGGACCTGGGCTTCTCGTGCCTGCGCACCGCGCTGCCGCCGCAGCTGGGCCCGGGGCCCGGCGAGCTGCAGTTCACGCTGGTCGACTGCCCGGGGCACGCCTCCCTCATCCGCACCATCATCGGCGGTAAGGGGGGCGCGGGGGTGGCCGCCCCGGCCCGCCCCGGGGGCTGTCGCGCCTCCCGGGGTGCCCCAGCCCTGGCTGGGTCCGCGCCCCGCGGGGCTGCGCCCGCCCGTGGCCGTGCTGGGAGCGGGGCCGCTGGCCGTCGGGGTCTCCGGCTGTGCCCAGCCGCGGGGACGGGGGTGTCAGGTTTGTCGCGGGCCTTACAGCTTTGTTACACTTTGTCACACTTTGCCGTAACTGCCCTTCAAATAAATGAACCAGTGCTCGTAGGAGAGCACTCTGTACATGTGAGTTCTTGGGGCGTTGCTTGGTTGGTCAGGTGTGCTCAGGTTTCTTACACTTACCGGAAAAAAAAAAGTTTTTATTGTTTATGGAGGCCCTATGAATGGCATTAAATGGCCCTGTAATTTCTGTCTTCTTGCCTGTTAAAGCTGTCTGAGTTTGATGTTGCCTGTAGTTGAGAGCTGTGGTGTAGTTGCTGGACATGCCCATGTTGTCTTGGAGGACCAGGGAGTTCTAGCATGGTAATTTTAGGCTTAGAAATGATTCCGTGGAATTTGGTAACTCTTCATTTTAGCCTTTGTAGGTGATATCAGAAGGTTAATCTGGTTTGCATTAGCAGCATTTTAAATTAGTTCACCTTGTTCAATCTCCCCCTTCCATCACTTCTAAGAAGCATTAAGAGCTGGTGGGTGCTTGGCTAAGGATATGATAGAGTCACAGCTGCAGGAGTTTAAAGTAGTCACAGGTTGATGCGACTGCGGGCATTGGCGTATGAGTTCAGTTCCTCTGTTTCCTCTGCCAGTGTCTGTTCAGTGACAAGTTGGTGGTAGTTTTGTAGGACAATGTTTCTTGTCAGCTAGACTGAGGTTCAGCCTGAGTTACTGTTCACGATGTATGAATGTAACTCCGTTGGAATGGTTGTGTTATTTGTAAGTTGCACAGTATTGTTTGTGCTTCTTGTGGGTATGATAGTAAATATTTACTTGTCAGTTTCAGCAGTAGTAAAATGTTCTGTATCATCAATGGATGCTCCTCAGCTGCCAGAGAAGAGTGGCTGTGTGCTTAATTTCAGAAACCTGTGGTCTTACAGTCATCTCTCGTATTTGACAATCTGTAATCATTCTTCAGTAATTTTAAGCACCTGATTATCTTCTGAAGAGCAAAGTTTACTTTGGCAAATGTTTTTTGGATGTACTGAGGAGTCACCTGTAGTCAGACATTCCTTTCTGCCAGAAGCAACTAATCTGAATGGTGTAAACTTTCTCATGAAGGGGACATGGGAAAACTTAGAAATCAGCTTTAACCAGTTTCAGTAACTTTAACTCTTATTTGGGGTAGTTGTTTGATACAGAGACTTCTTGCTTTCTGCTGTTTTTATGAAGGTCTTCAAAGTATTTAGTCACAGCTGTCCACATCAGCTGAATAAGTTATTCAAATTTGCTTATTGATGGGTTGTGCAGGGAGAAGGAAGACATGGATTGGATGAGATGACATGATAGAGTTTTCCTCCCAGCAGAAATGATTCTTTACAGATGGTAATTCAGACACATAAGCACATCAACCTCGCTTAGTTCCAGTTATAGCAAGTTATGTATCTTACTGAAAACAGTTGATTAGTGTGACTTGGTACAATTCTGTGTGTTAAGAAAGGGTTGTAGAGAACATCCACTATTGTGTTAATAGTTTAAAGAATTGGGAACTTCAGTTTTCTGCCTGATAACAAAGATGTGTCTTGATAGTGGATGCTTTTTTTGTTTTTACTCCCAGGTTTGAAAGGTGAAACCTTGATGATAAAACTTGATCTGTGCCTGTGGGACTGTTTAGGTGCTTACAGGTTTGGTGTGGTTTGGTGAAACTCAAACTGAAGTGTAGCATGTCTTGTGGAAAAGGATACTTTCTTTGGTGTTCTTGTCTTTGGTGTTCTTGTGTGTTTTCATATTGGCAATGTTTTCACCACTTTGGGAATGGAAAGTGAGTCCTCCTGGATAATGATACTTGAAAAATTTAGGTTATTTTCATCTGCTTCCTTGTCACTGAGTGTTAAGGGTTCACCATTCCAAACATTTTCTCTGCAGCCAGGAATGCCACTACTCTTTTCTTTTTGATGGAATCTGTGATTTCTCTGTTACTACACATTTTCTCTATATATGATTTTTAAATAAGACATAAGTGCAAAGAACTTTATCTTCTTGTGTTTTTTCTGCACCTCAGATTTCCCATACGTCTTTAAAATATCACGATTCTGAATTCAAATCCTGGTGTAGCTACAGGTGGAAATTAACCTACAGAAAAACTAGAGTTAAGATGGCTGTGGAAAAGGGAGCTGGATGTGAACATTTGGAAAGTGGAATGACAACAGAGATGAAAGGGCTGCTTCAGAGCTCTGTGTTAGTCATCTGCATGCAGGGTTTGCAGACAGAGCTACAGCTTTAAAACGTTACTTCATCTTGTTGTTTGAAGCTCTCTTTTTCTGTTAAAGGTGGTGTAAACTAGTTGGCTTCTCCTTGAGTGATCCCATCTCAGGCAAACACTGTCTGATGTGTCTGGGTAGTCTGGTGTGGCTGGGTAGCACCAGCGCTGTTCACACAGGTCTCCCAGGAGGTGAGGAGCTCAAGGGTTTCCTTCTGAGGAGTCACGTCTTGGCCCATCTCTCCCAAATGCCATTTTTTTTCAGTGGTGTCCCAGGTTATCTATCTCTTATCTGTCATCTTTTCTGTGCTCCTGGAGCGCTCTATGGGTTAATTCCTTTGCTGCACAAAACTGATAAATTTGCTTACAGATTAAATGTTGCTATTTACTGCTCTTTAACATATTTCTGTATGTAGCTAATTCATGTCTGAATCTAGTATTGCATTTTTGTCATGCTATGCCAGGTAGTGCTTGACCTTGTGAATACTTCTCTCAGTCACTCACAAGATGCTTGTTCAGACACAATACCTTAGGATGAAATGAATGCAGAATATTTGAGCAGTAACCAAATGGAATGAAAAATGGAAGTCGTATTTCATTCTGTGTGGCTACATTTTTCTTGTGAAGCTTGTCCTTGAAAACAAAATATATCAAATGTTAAATCAAAAGTGTTTTCTTTTGGGTTGTTTTTTTCTTTACCTGCATGCTGGGAATTGGAAATGTTGCAGACAGTTTCGCCTGAGATGTTTTGTTTAAGTTTTAGCTAGAAGGTGATAGTCAAGGTTGGAACGGAATAAATAATAGTCTCTTGATGTACTACATCATGCCTTTCACTTGTATTTAAACCATACTGGTTTATATTCTCTTAAGGCTCTTGCGTGTCTGTGGCAGGAAGATATTAAGTTATTGTGGGTAGCTGTATGGCTTGGACTGTGCTATGTATTTCTTTTTGTCTTACTCTTTCAAACAATAAGAATAGAACTCTTGGTTTTAAAATAATTTTAGACTTTTTGTGTGGTTTGGCAGGATCTTGTCTCAAGCAATGCAACAAGAACCGTATTTGCAGTCATTTGTGTCTGAATTGCTAAGGAGAGCAAACAAACCTGAGTAACTGAACCTTAAGGGCCAATTCTTAGCTTGTCACAAGCAGTAAGGAGCACCAACATCAGCTTTTCACTTACTTTGTGCACTGAAGGAACAACTGTAAGATGCATTACTGATGTTTTTGTCATTACGGCATTCTTCTGTTGCTGTAGAGATTTAGGGTGGTATTTTTGGTAAAATTTCACACTGAGATGTGGTAGTTTCTGTCATAGCACTATGGGGTTTTTCTAAGCTTCTGTTCTTTTGTTAGTGTTCAGCTCCTGATCTTCCACAAAGCTGATGTTAATGTCATTGAAATAAAATAAGAGTTGCTTTTACATTTATTTGTCACAGACCTGTGCACCCAGTAGGGTCTGGAATAGTTTCTCAAATGAGTTCAGCAGGAAGGGATGCCTGCAGAGAGGTTAGACAAGTTAATCTGCCAGAAGAAATTCAATCCCCATATTTCATTTTAAGACCACTTTGCGTAGCAAAGTAGTTTAAGCGGTAGCAGATTTTTTCCTTGCTGATGGTTAATTTCATGCCCTACAAAGGGTCAGCACACTAATACAGGAGAACATGATTACCTCATCCCAGCTTCCCCCACACAGGCAGCCAAGGGATACCGAGTGTTTGCTTTAGGTGAGCTGTTGTCAGATGCCCTTTATCTGTTTGATTTCAAGATGGGTCCTCAAAAGAACTTCTAAATCAGAAAATTGTCTCCCCCCCGCCATGGAGTTCAAAGGACAGAGTATCCTTATAGGGTTTTAATTGGAACGCTACTGCCTGACCCTGGTTGTCTAAACCTGGGCTGGGGGAGGAACTCTGACAAACTTGTAGTTTTGTAATCCTTATGCCTGTCTGAACCTTTGACCTTTTTACTTTATAACTAGAGCTTCATTGTCACCGTTTGTCCCTGCAGTTCCTTTCAAAGAAAACTGCCTCGCAAGTGTCTGTTTCCACTTTGCTGCTGTGTTCTGCTAAGGAAGGGTATTAATTCATACCTGATACGTTGGAGGGGCCAAGACTTTTGAACTTGCACTAGAGCTTGGGGAGGGGGAAATGAGCATAGCAAAAGCATGTCTTGCTGATGCAAATGAGTACAATGAAAACAGGCTTGGGAGATCAAGGGAAATGTGGTCTTGCTACCAGCATTCAAATTCAGTCAGACGCAGATTATTTGTAAGATTAACATATCACAAAAAAACCCCCACCTTTTATCACAGATTAGTTGTTTTGCTGAATTTGTTGTAAGCTTTTAAGAGGATTTGTAAACTTGGGGTTACCTTTGCATTACTGCAATGGAAATGCTTCTGTCGATGTGAGCTTTTGTTTGTTGAGACATTTGTGAAGATGTGACAGTTCTTTTTTTTTTTTTCTGTTCTAGGTGAGTGAGCAAGTAGAGTTTTATAGTTATAGATGTATATGTGGATGACTTGCTGTTGAGTACAGATGTTGAATGAATGGAAACCTCTGGAGGAAAGAATGCCTTGTGTTGTTTAGCGGATATCATTCTGGTTAGAGAAAAGTCACTGGAGAGTCTTGAGATCTTTGGCTGCCAGCTTGAGGTTCATTCATAATAATGAACCCTGTTCTGGTGGAAAAAAATTAACATGCAACTCTTGTGTAGTGTAATTCCTATCCACAAACGTTGATGTAGTGGTTGATGTTACAAGAGATACTCACGGGTCAAGAGACTTCAGCTAGCGCTAGTCTGTGGGACTCATTGGGTTCATGGTGCTTGTGAATTGCTGACGCTGCTTTGTATTAAAATTTCAAACAAACTTTATTTCCATAAATGAAATTGAAACAGTGTCATTTTTTTAAATCACTGTGATTTGGCTGGTGCCAGATACTTGTCTGACAACGCAAAGAAGTATTTTTATTGACATTTTAAAATGAAAGGCACTTTTATTTATCTATTTTTTTTCAATTAAGGAGCTATGCATGAAGAAAAGGCAACCAGTATAAAAATTTTCTTGCATGGAATGTCCCTCTCCACAGCTCCCGAAGTGGAACTTTGTCTCCTGGATATTGCAGTGCACAAGAGGGCAGTGTTTGCTTACAATGTAGGATCTTAGGGATAAGTACTCCGGGTAACAGGTCAGTGTGGGGGGAGTGACCTTACTGTGAATCGAAACAGAATTAAGTAGATTTGGAACACAACTCTGGGTTAATTTTCTCGTTCTAAAAGAAAACATCCTTCGTGTTTTAAGGAAGGTTAGTTTTATTTAATCTCTAATTTGGGTAGTGCTTTTTATACCTTAAGCAATAAACATGTATGGGGTGTTGTTTTATATGTGACACGAGACACATTTAATGTGCACAGTTCTTTTACTTCCTTCCCTATTTCCTCATGTCTTTTAATAACTGGGCAAAAGCAAGCTAGTTGTACTAAATCTGCTTTGAACCACTTCTCTGTGAAACAAGATTTGTTGAGTGAGATTGAGTAGAATGAAACTTGGCGAGGGGGTGTACCAGGTTACATAAAAGTAGGGGTCTTCTGGAATTTTTATCTATCTGTATCATAACTGTAATGGCTCTAACTTTCTATGTGTTGCATTGCTTCTCATTTCTGTATGCTTTGTGAGTGATGTGACAGTGGGACTGCTGCTATTATTTCTGTTCTGTGCCCTTTTCTGCAATTTTGAGTTGCAGCCGATTTCCCTGTTAAAGTTATGCATGTTCAACAACTTTCTAAACTCACACAACTCTTGGGTAATATTAGAGACCAAAGCAGGAAGAGTCTCCTGTTCTTTTTTTGGGTCGAAGAGTTTACAAAGGAGCAAGAGAGCCATTGTGTTCTGATATCAAAAGTTACAGTGAATAATCAGATTCTCTTCTGCTGCTTCATACAATCTTGTCAGAAATGTACGGCTTTCTGTGTTCGGCTTAAAAAATAAAAATAATTGTGCATTTCTTGTTCGGAAGATGTGATTTATAATGGATTTATCAATCTTAAGTGTAGATTTTACCTAGGACTGGTTTTATTGAACCTTGTTTGAATGTTAATTGTCCCTTGCTAATATATGACAATTTTTCTGCAAAGCTTCTGAGTGGTTATGTTTATGTACAACAAAATTGGGTTATTTGAAACAAATACATGGCAGCTTCTCAGGAAAACCTAATAACCAAGCACTATAATGGTGCTGTTCAAGTCTATTGGTCATTTTTCCTATTGGTTTAAAACCAGAATTTCTTTGTTCCATCGTACTGTATGCAAGCATTCATCAAATAACCACCTTTCATTTCACTTTTGCTTCATGTTTATTCTTGCTTTAAATTATTTCGTAAGCTGTCCAGAAGAGTGGGGAAGCTTTATGAATCAATTTTTAGATGTTTTAAAATATCAGCTAATGTAGTGAATTATTATAAATAACTGCATAAAATCTAGAACAACTTACTGTAAATATGAAGCATGTTTATAGCTAAAATTACCCTTGTCAAAATAAATTTAAAGCGCATTTTTCAAAGCAGCATTTTTACTGATGATGGATATGCATGCTTGCTAAATAGTCCAATTTAGCAATTCAGTGGTCTGCTAATCGACAAACCAGCCTTATAAGGCTCTACTGTATTTGTTCTGCATCTTGATTTCCAAGTTGTCTTCAATTAGTAGATGCTAGATATAAATTGAGTGATATGTTGCTTATGTATAAGCCCATTTTTAATAGCTAGTTTAGCTTGATGGAGCCATGAACTGAACTTCCGTAATATATTTCTGGTTTGGTTTTTCTTTGTACTAGAAATAATAATGCATGTTCTTGGAGGGCTGTTGTAAAGTACTATTTATGAAAACCCCTAGAAATACAAAATGCAGACGGAAAAATTGAGGTTATAATTGTAAAGCAGACGTGCAGCAGATCTCACTAAGTGTGCAAACCAAACCTGTACGCTGTCATTGCTAAAGTCTGTTAAGTGTGATAAAAAGTTGTTTTTCCTTGTGGCAGTGAGTTGTTTTCCATCTGGGAACCCGAAGGTTGGCCTGGCAAGCTGAAGAGCAAGGACAGATGTTCTACAATGGTAATTTCCAGCTGGATTCTTGAACATGGTGTGTTCTGTGGGTCACAGCTCGTAATGGGGTAAAACTGAGTGACAGCTTCAGCAAAGAGACTTGAACAGCTTGTAGGATAGCTGGGATTGCAGAGATCCTGTGCATTCTGTGAGAAAATATTCCGTGTGCTATCTGTAAAATTCAGATTAAATAGGTGTTCTGAAGTGCTTCCTTTAAACTGTCTGCTTCCAGAAAGTGTTGCAGGCAGGTAAATACCAATAATTCTATTTTCCATCTCCTTATCAATTATTTTAACAAAATGTTCTTGCACAGTCTATGTAATCTCTTCGAGTGAACATGAAATGTTTAGTGTTGGCTTCCAAATTGAATTACAATCTTGGTTTCAAACTTAAGCTGATTAATTCTACATTAGATTGTAATTTTCAGCATTACCAGCACTAGGGGTGGTTGGGACCAGACAAACAATAAAAGAGATATATATATATATATAGAACATATATATAAATATATATATTTAATGTAACAGCCAAAGGAATTGGTGAATAGTAGAAGGAAAGGAAATGGAATAGAGAGGGTTGCTTAAATAAAAATGAATAAATTGTATTCAGGAGCATCGTGGAGGTAAAGGATGATAATGGGGAATAAATATTGAGGTTTGAATTTTGGGATTAATATAAGTAAAACTGGGTAAGAATCCAGACTCCCTCACCTCAGGCTCTAGAGAAGAGACAATTCATTTGGGCTTATGGTTTTGTTGAGCAACTTCTTTTAACTTCATGTTGTAGAAGGATCATGAAGACTCTTTTGTCCATTGCAGATCTTGTTTTTTCTGCAGTACTGGAAAAGTGAATTTAACACAATTGCCTGTAGCACTTTCTTGTCTTTTGCGCTTACATTTTTCTTTGTTTTCTGTCTTACTTGGGATGCAACATATGATCCTCATATGAGGGTATCTGGTATTCTTGGATCTCAGGAGTTTTTTCAATTGTTAAACTTTGTTTTGACTTTTTTTTTTTTTTCCTGCTAAGGTTCACCTGTCTTGTTTCCATTAAATGCATTGTAGAGCAGGTGAACATAGTTAAGTTATGATTCTCCTGTATATGTAAAATTTGAAATGGTCTTTGAGAACCTGTTGGGTAAAGAAGAACTATAGTAGTGTTTCAGAGAGTTGTTGATAGAACTATCCAATTATATTAATAAGGATAGGCACAGGAAATTTTTTTTTATCGCAGATGTTTATTCATGCTTAAACCTACTTCTCTTATATTAAAAACTAGCCTTCCAGCAGTGTTGCTTTGAGGAGGAAAGTTTTCCAAAGTATGCAAAAACTGCATTCAGAGAGAAAAACAAAATTATGGCTTTCTTTTTTAGGATCAAGAAGAGGGGGAGGGAAAATGGTTTCCTTGTATTTGACTGTGCTGTTGGATGGAGGACAAAGCTCAGTCTCTCTTGCTGACTAATGTCATCATCAAGGCATTTTTTTCTCCCACAGAGCAATTTTGTCTCCATTGAGACCCCCACAGCCATTGGCAAGACCATGGCCTGAGATTAAATCTCACGCTTGGGTGAAATTCTAATGACTGTAATTGTTTCCTCTTTTTAAGTCTGTGGTCCCTTCATCAAAGAGTGGTGCGGAAATTATGCATTTATGTTGTAAAAAGAGAGGTCATGATTACCTGAACCTGTGGTTGACTTGGGGGGATTCTGTGTCGTGTTCTGGCAGTGGTTATCCACGCTGACATTCCAGTGTGTGAAATGATTTAAAGTGTGGCTTGGAGTGCACGTGCAAAGTGCTGGTGTGGCACAGCTCGGTCCTTGCTCACTCTGGGCTGTCGCTGTTGGGAGCAGCAGCAGCTCTTGTGTGTTGGTCACTGCTGGAGCAGGAGATGAGAAGTGGTAGGTGTGGGTTGAGGGAGGTTTCTGTCCATGGTCTCTTGCAAAGGGCTTGGGACCCATCAGCAAGTGTCGCTGTTAACCCTCACAGTGCTTATTGGAGGCGTTCAGCATGTTGAAGGACAACACCAGTGCCATGGTGCTGGTTGTGGAGGAGCTCAACATAAGTGTGAATGTGGCCATGGAAAAAATGAGACAATTTTGTAGAAGTAGATTTCCCTGTCCTGCAAAACTGGAATGTACGTGTGCAGCAGTGTTGCTGATTCAGATAAGTATTTTGTGTTACTTGGTTTTATTACGCAGTTCTGTATTGTACACAATTTTGGGACTGAACTGCCCCCTAACTCTGAAGATTTATGGAAAAAGACATGTTCTGTGTGTTAAGTAGAAAACATTTTGACTTTATACTGTAATTTAGGAAGTATCCTTTAAAGACATCCAAAGAACTGACACAGGTGCTTTTCATCAGAGAATACGGAAAGTGGTTCAAATAGTACCTAACTTTAGGTGTCTAGATTGCAATTAGAGACTAAAGAAATCCTCAAACATCGTCATTCTTAGAAGCATTCATCACTAGAATCTTCCCCTGATCTCAATGAAATGATGACTATTCATTTTAGAGTATTAAGAAGTTTCTCACGAAAAAACACCAAGTGTCAGCAGTGCTGTTCATCTAAGGGACTAACTGGCATTTGACACTGAAACTGGCTCCTGTCTGGCTATATTATGCAGATAATATGATAATATGCCTAATAAAAAAAATTCCTTAAAGCCTGAAAAGCAAGTTTTTCCACTTAAATTATATCCATTTGTTTATATATGTATAAATAAATAATAAAACCGTTGAAATAATTGTTAATATTTATTCTTGTGTGTGGCTAAAAATTCAAAATGCCCAAGTCAGGCACCCCTGACAAGTTTTTTTAAAGGAATTAATTTTGTTCTTTGAATTTGCTTGCTGTGTGATAGGTTTTCACCCTATGAGAGGGACTATCGTGAGTATTTTTTTCTCAGAGTGGATTTTTCACCTGACGAAATAATAAGGTTGTGGTGGCTGGTGGTGTTTGCCTGCGTGTTTGTAGTTGAGCTCTCCCTTTCCTCTCTCTGTGTATTGCTATACACAGCAATGGTGGCTTTTTGTGTCTAAAATTGGTGTTGAACTGGAGTCTCTTGTGGGGAGAGACTCACCGGTCTGTGGTGCTGCACAGTGTTTTTAGGGGAAATACAAAAAAGAGTGTATTTGGTTAAATTTGGTCTGTACCAGACATGGTGCAGAGAAAATACTTTTGTGGTTAAGGGAACAAAAGAGTTTTGAACTGAAGCTAAATTCTATTTTTAAAAAACAACAAAAACCCAAAACAAATGACTAAAAATTCAATCTTTACAGAGAATTTGTCTCGGATGTGTTTTCTTTACTGAACTGTGTTCGCTAACAAATTATGTGGAGGCGGTGTTTAGGAGTTTTCATCATATGTCCCTAAATGTGCTTTTTTTTGTTTCTTGTTTTTGTTTTTTTTTTACTTTATTTACAGTATAAAATAGTTGAGTATTCTAGTAATAGCCAGTGCTGCTTTTGTGGGGTTTAATGTTTTCTCTGTTGTAATTTAAAGCCAAACAAATCAAAGTGAAGATGAATTTAACTGTCTGTTTTTTACCCTGCACCAAGAAACCAGTGAGTCCTAAACTCACTATGTAAAAGAATGCTGTTTTTTTATGACTCATAGTCAAATTGATGCAGTGGTTGAAAGTTATTTTAGTCACTATATTTGTTTCTTTTTCCTTTGCGTTGTAAAGATATTTATTTTTGTCCCATTAAGAAAATGGTGGAGTGGAACTACGAAAAGAGTAGATCACATAAAAGTGATGTCAGGTTTATGGAATTTTTTGTTATGTTCTTTCATATAATTGAGTCAATCCGAGGTAAAACCAGAAATCACCAATGTGAAATTTAAATTAGTTGATAGTATCCTTTCAAAGCTTATGCATACTGCTTTAGAATTTTTTGCAGTAACTTACGAGCTCATGTAAGGACAGTTGGAACAAAACAGTTACAAGAATGTTTGAGGTGAAGCTGTCCAATAATTTTAGTAGCATGTGAAAGTTCCACTTTCTATTGGAGAGCTAACAATTTTGTAGGATCTCAAGTGCACCTGTATTTACTGTTTTTATTGGATGCTGAAAATTTTCAGGATGCCACAATGGAATCATCAAAATGCACTCATTTTGGGGATGTTTTTACTCTGTTTAGAAGCTTTATGTGAAAGAGTTGTACTTCTCTCCCAGTTCCCCTTTATGCACTGTTTGTTCAGAAGTAGAATAAGTAAGTTCTGTGAATGAGAGATGTGTTTCCGCTGAGAGGATGCTAAAGTGGAGTTTGATGTTCTCTAACAATAACACATTAATTTCTAGGTCAGAAGCATTGTACAGTACAGATGAAGTAAGAGCAGGCAAAGGGGAGCTCAGCTGCAAGAGGCCATTTATGAGAACTTGTCGTAAGAGCAGAGTTGTGCGGTGAAGTCATGATGGAAATACTGGATGCTCAGGCATAGTCTATAGGTGGCAAATGTGATTTTGTAGCAGGTTAGCAAAGTATCAAGCCAGTTTTTCCAAATTAAATATATTCTGGAAGATATGTTTTCCTGCCAAGTGGTAACAATCATTATAAAATACTTTAAACGCATGAGTTGTAATCTCTCTTTCTATTTCTGTTAGCTCTGAGCACCCAAAAAAATTGAGCTTTAATCACCAAGGCTGTATTCTTTCTTGGTGATTTCAGCATTTCATTAAGGAATGATTAGTACTCTTCAATTATGCATTCATTTATCTTAGTGATGCATTTACAGTTAGAGATAGTGTTGGTTTATTGAATTTGGCTGATGTCTAGCAGTTTCAGCAGATTTTTTTTCTTGCCATGTAAGAACACGAAAGAAGGCATTAGAGAGGGGTTTATAGCCTTGACATAATTTTAAATGGTAATCTGATCTAATTTTTATGCAGAAATAAAAAGGAAAGAATGAGGCTTGTTTTTCAGGTTTTTTTGTTTATTTGGTTTTTTTGTTGTTTTCTTTTCTGCACCACTTTGGTCTTTTAGAATTCCTTTCTGAAGTCCATCTCCAGAGGTTTTGTCTGCTGACCATCCATGTTTCGTGGTGTGCCTCTTTCAGGTACAGGGGAATAAGCTCTGTAGCAGGCTGGTCTGGAAACTTGTACTTGGAATAGATTTTTCTCTATGTTCATAAGCTGGCAGTTCCAGAAATGAATTAAAATATCTGATTTACCTAAAGGGGATGTCAAGGAAGAAGGTAAAGAGGAGGGACAATGTAGTGTGAAATGGGGTTGAAAGCCAATTTCTTCATGTTTATATTGTGGCCTTCCCTGTATGAATAAGAGGGAGGAAAAAGGCATGTTGATACTTTGAAAAACTGTTCTTGTTTGTTTTGTATGATAAATGGGGTTAAATTTAAGTGGACACTGTTGGACTGTGAGTTGCAGTGGTTTGTGGCAGGGGTAGTTGGGTCGCTGATAACCCACGTTGCTTCACTTCTGTTTGTTTCATGTTTTCTGTTTACATGTTTTAAAGTTATCTGATCGGTTTATTTCCAGATTTAACAGTATCCAAGCCTGAGTTCCAGTTTATTAACAGAACTGCAGTGAAATAGGCTTCTCTGCCTGCCCAGTGCTGCTGCAGAGGGAAGAGATTGTTGCTGCTCTCTCGGGACTGAAAACTTCAAAGCTTTCATTTTGCTGGTAAAGCCCTTCCTAAAACTTGTGTACTTTGAGATGTTGTGATTCAATTTTCCATGGACCAACAGAATCTAGGTCGTGGAGAGAGGCAAATCTTCTCATTGTACACTGAACTCTTGTTTTTCTGAGTAACAGAAAACATTAGGTATGTTTAAAACATGGTGACTACAGATGAAAAAACTGTTTTAAAAACTTTTTCCCTCTTGTGGTGTCTCAGGTCTCTCCCCAGTCCCCGTGTGTACCTTGCTTTTAACAGGACACTAGAGGTAAAAAGCATATAAATGGATGCTATTATTACTTTATTATGGGAGGAAAAAATGAAATATCCATTTCTATGATTATTTGATTTTTTCTTTTGTGTATACCAGTCATTAGACTATTTCATTTTCTGTACCTACATATCTTTTTTGCTCTTCATATGCTTTATTTCAATGTTATATTTTTACAAAATGGCAAGATAATTTTTTCCTCAAAAGCAAATTAACTATGACATTTTAAACATAATTAATAAAAATAATTTATTGGAAGTACTTTAAGGAAATCTTCTAACAAAATTTAATTTACGTCTACAGTAAATTGTCAGTAAGAATATACTTAATAAAGTTCCATTGTATTTCTCTTCCGTTATTATTATACGATTCTTCAACAGCAGTTGTCTCCATCGTTTGATTGTGAAGGCCAAAGTGGGTAGATAACAAATGAAGTATATTTACTTAAGTTCATTTGAAATTAAATTCTCATTCTGAATTTTCCATTCCTTGGTCTGTAATTCTGGTTCTTACTGTCAGGAAGTTCAATTTAGAATCTATTGTGCTCTCTGAGTCTACAAGATATGAATGGGAAACAAGACCTAACAAAATGTGAAAAGCAATAATTAAAAATATAAAAAAGCCTGGTGAAAGGCGAAAGCATCGAAGAAGGCGTTTTGTGAAAGAGTGAAGTGTGTAGTCTTTCAATATTCTTTGTATACTTAGTATACTTTTGATCCTATTTTGTATTCATGTTTAGGAATTTCTTCTCTTAGTCACACAGGTTAGATTGGCAAGGGCAGATGATTTTGCTGAACTTCTGGGCACTTCTTTTGTAGCACCCCATCCAAGCTAAAGGGTGACGGCTCAGTGCCTGCACTTGCTGCTCTTTGAATTTTTGCTGGGACTGGTGTTCTCTGGAAATGTACTGTTAAATGCAAATCTACAGGTACAGCTTCAGAGTAGCAGCATTAGTGCTTTGCACTCCATGCTATTTTCTTGTTTATCCAGGATTCTTTTTTGTTGATTATTTCCAGTGAATATCTTGAGCGGTGCCAGCATTCCTGAGAGCTGGTCACATGAGCCTGGCAGAGCAATGTGTATTCTGAGCAGACTTTGTTTTCTGTAGGCTTTCTTCCCACTTCCCCAGGGATGTTGTCAGCCATTGTTTTAGCTTGAAAATTTTAATTTTGATCTGTGAGGAAAAAGAAGTGGTTTTAATCATCAAATGAAACAGGAGGGTGAGTGTGGGATGCAGAGCTGCGAGACCTTGCAGACTGGGAGACCTGCTGTACTTTGCTTATGATGCTCCTCTTTTGTCACAGTTCTGGTCTCCTTGAAGGTTTTGAGCTTGAGTGATGTTTTGCTTAACCCACAGGTGTTGCTGCTTACAAACTTAGCCTACACAAACTACCACTACAGCTTGTAAAGTGCTTGTACCTTTGTGTCAACACTTGTGTTTTATTCAGTTGTTGGCTCATCCTAGAGAAAATGCTGGAAGGACTTGCTCTGAATTACACTGAAATATCTGTGATTAGATAATCATGTTCTGGTTTATATAGTGTTTCAGCTGTCTTACAAAATTTCTGTGTAGGGTTCTGTTGAACACCTTCACCTTTGGAAATTCTTCAAAATGCGTAATTGAAAACTTTTTTTCCTTTATTTGGGAGGGCTTGTAGAGATAAAGGGCCTGGTTTTGTATATTGATGGTTTTTTTATGTTCACCTCACAAAGATCTATGCTTTTCTAAGTATAAAACTTGAAACAATAAAATAACATGGTCGTGTCAGAGATTAAAATACTTCCATTATTCTAGGGAACAATGGGTCTAAATGTAGTCTGTGAGCTTTCTAAACCTGGAGCCTTGTTTTGTGTTTATCTGTGAAGTTCTGTGCACACTTGCAGCTCTGTAGAAGTGCCAGTTCCGTGCCCAGCTGGGTATTCTGAATCCATGAAGCCTTGTAGGAATGACCTCAGTAAGGGACACTGCAGGATTAAGGTCCAAACCAGTATGAAGTCAGACCAGGTCTGTATTTTGCTCCTTGGCTGTAAAACTTCGTTCATGTGAGTATCTAATTCTAAATAATAAAGTATATAATTAAAAGCGTTTAAAATATTTATTTTTAAACTAGTACTCTACCAGGGAAATTTGGAGAATCTTTATGGCACTCACTCTGCTGTGAATTTTTTTTTTTAAAAGTCATCTGGCTATAAATCATGATAACTTAGATTTTTCACCTTGCCTCCTATTAGTACTGTGGAAAACATTTACTCAGGCATTGCTACTGTCTCTTATCTCTGTGTGGTTATAGATCAATAAATTCCAGCCCCTCTTAACACAGTATAAATTCTAATCTTGGCAAGTATTGTGCCTAGTTTTATTTAGTAATTAAACTTTGCACGGCTTTCCTCCTTTACAGTGAGCATCACCTTTTATATTTTACTGGACTTTTATTAATTATATGGAGAATGTATTAATGCGAAACACAAATGCCATACACCCTGCAGTTTCTGCAGTGCTTTGTGGTGTTGGCAATTTAGATAGCATATCCACATGATACAGTTTGTTTTGTCCTGAAGTCCTGGGATGTGAGATTTACATGACTGTTGACCCCTTGGGACTGCTCTGAAATGAGGTGTGTATCTTGTGCAATCCTAGTCAGCAAAAATTTAAATAAAAATAAATACACTGTCAGAAGCCCTTGTGCTGGCCTGGCAGGAGCTATGAAATAGTACCATGTGCTCAATAATGGCCTCCTCCGAGAAGGGTCTCTGGTACAATGTGATGTGACTTAGTGGAATGACAAACTATGCAAAATGCTTGTTTACTGTCATGATTAGGTAGTGAATTGTTAGGCAGGGCCTGATGTCTGCCGTGGACTGAAGGCCAGAGAACTAAATACAAAATAAATCTTTAATGAAATTTGAGTGGTGAATCCTATTTATCTTTTAAAACAAACAGAAGTTACAGCCTTTGTGAACACTGAAATCTGTTAAAGTGAATGAGAATAAACTAATAGATCACTGCCTTGACTTTGGTTTTCAAGTCATAAGTTAGTGGTGATTTTTGCATATAATAACTTCACTTGGTAGTGCAGTGTTAAGTCTTAAAACCTTAGCAAGAACAATTTAATGGCACCATTAACCCTTCAGCTGCTCTTCCGGTGAAGTTTTTAAGTTAGCAAAGCACCTAATATTTAGCATGGCAGCAAGTTCAGAGTGACTGCTGCCTAGAATGTGTCCAGAAAAATTTGTTTTCCAAAATATTGCTGTTTACTTTGGCTTTAACTATCAGTGCACACTGCAGAGAATGAAAGTATTCTGCTTCTGAGAACTGGCATCCTTAATGTGTTTGGGACTGATTTGTTTGAGATTTCTTTCTCTGTGCTGTGCTGCTATAGCTGTGTAGTAATGCGGGTACTTGAAATAAAGCTTGACATAAAAACTGAGATTGTTTGCAGGCTGTCTTTCTTGAGAACCACCTTACTTTTTTGACATGAATCTATTTTTCATCCTTGATCCAGCTACTGTTCTTGTAAAGATTATAATTCTTGTTGGTGTTTGGAGATGGTGAAGGTTTGGAAGTTAGAGCGTTAGTGTTACAGCAGTCTTAACAGAATTGTGTATTGTGACATTGAATTAATTTCCCAGTTTTCATGTGTGTGGAGTTGTATATTGAAATTTGTGACACAAGAAGTAACATAATTGTTCTCTCTGTATTTCCATTTGGTTATGTTCTTCAGCAGGAATACTAACACAACAGTTTTGTGCCTTATCACAGAAATCAGAAAACTGTTATCAAAATTGGGGTGCACCATGCTCCAATGCACAGAAAACTCTAAGGCAAAATGTAGTATAGTCCTGGTGACTTGAGACAGTTGTCTTCCAGCTTCCCACTAGGTATTAGTAACTGTTCTACTCATTCTATGTTGACTTGCTGAAGAGAACCAAAGCTGTAGTTGAGTGTATGGAAGAGGTATCTGTAAGAGATTTTAACTGAAATAAGCTTGTCTCTTGCTGTTAGTTGTAGGGGGGTTCTTCGTTCTTGTTACCTCCTCCATTTGATTCTCAGTTGTAGTGAGATTTCTCCTTGCTTGACTTAACAAATTTTCAAACTCTCTGTTGCATTCTGTCAATGCAGGCAAGGACTTGGTTTTGCAGCCTCATGTCGCTCTTCGGCCAGGCACCACATTTGTGTTTTGGGCAAGCTGTCATGACTCCTGGTCAAAGCTGGGGCTCTCTTGGAGAGGAACTTCTTGACCCTTTGTACTTTGTGCAGTATCCGCCTCGCAGGCCGACTCAGGAGCCATTGTCTGGAATGCGTGTCTAATGCGTTCCACTCGGACCTCAGTTCCATTCCATAATGTTAGCTTTAATTGGCTGTTTTTAAACTTTCATGTACAATTTGGTTGTACACGGTAAATTACCACCCTCTTCGCCTTTTCCTAAGAGCAAGAAAGTAAAATCCAGACTCTGCTTTCCCGTGCTACTTTTTGGTATTGCCCTTGAGCTCTTTTAGGGACAGCACTAATGGCTAGTGTTTCTGTCAGAGGACAGACTTTTTTTCTTGTGGGTTTTTTTTGCTTGTTTTTTTAAAAAATCTCTATAATCTTCCAAAGACTGTGCCTTCTAAACATTGTGTTGGAGTTTTGAACTGAATTCTGCATTTCAAAGTTTAAAAAGAATTAATACTTCTTGCCCAAAGAAGTATAGCCAGTGTGTCCTCCAAGTGGGTTTTTTTTCCTTTCACGTATTCTTATATTTTAATTTTAGTTACTTTATTTGAATGCATGAGGACTTCAGGGCAACCTCAGTGATATAACTAAGGCTGATCTTTACTATGTAAGAATGCCTTTGTAGGTGCTTCTGAAGTGTCAGAATGTGTAGCGTGGGCAGAATGAGAGTCTGTTATTATGCAGGTTTCATCTAGGCTTAAATGCTTGATCACAGCATCTGCAGAAGCTATTCTGGAGGAAGAGGGGTAGTTGAGTTACATGAGGAAAAAAATTGACAGTGCTGCATACAAAACAAATTTTGCAGTTCAAGCTCAAAACAGTGATGAGTCTCTTGTTCGTACTTGGTATGAATGAGGTAAAACAAAGCCTGCCTTTATCCTCCACATCAGGCATATGAGCTCATGTTTCGGCTTTTCCTTTCCCCTCCCTTTCTGACATGGACTCTTTTTTTTTCTTTGCTAAACAGACAGTAACTCTCTGCAATATTTTTAATCTCAACAAGACATCCAGTGGCTGATGATGCAAAAGTGTTGCATCAACAAAGAGGGGATGATAGCTGGAGCATTCCTGGTCTGACATTTTTGGCTGAGGAGCTGTGTATTGTGGCCACTGATTCCTCCCGGCACAGCATGCTTGCTTTGGGCAGGAGACTACTTTTCATTGATTCCTGTTGTGTGCCTCCCTGCTCCTTATTTTAGGCTTCCCCAAGAAGTTATGACTGGGAGTTTCATGGTTTTAGATGAAAGAGCCTGTTGTCTTGTTGAATTATCTCCTTTCTGTCTATATTTAAAGCAAAGTTGGCAGGTAAAAAAAAAAGATACAGTAAAACAAAAGCTCTCTTATGGTAACATCTGAGGCTAGATTAGAATAAAACTGAAAGAATGATTTAATATTTTTTATTTACATGTGTTTGTTGAGGCTGCTTGTTTACCTGAGTCCACTGGCAACCAGCAGTGGAACTGTCCTCGTTGCATTGACCTTAAGATGGGTTCCTGGGCACTGATGGGATCTAATCTATAAAAATGTTTCCACTGAAATAGATCATGATAAGTATTAGATTATTTGGATTAGAAAAATTAATATTATTGAATTTTAAAATAATACACATTTGTAATGATGGATATTGAGTAACCATGTAGTGTGCAAGGGCTTGTACTCCTAAATTCTTGAGAGAGAAATTACTCTAAAGCCTTAAAAGAAACATTTTCATTTTTTTTAATGCTCTAGTGCATTATTTTAAGCTAATGGCATTTTTTATGGATTGAGGTGAACCCAACTCATGAAACTTTTCATTCACTAAAAGTGTAGCTGATGCTTTTAAAAAGTAAGGACTTAAGAACTTCCTCATGACAGTTAAACTTCTTGAAACCATATAAAAATCTGCTTAGATCATAATTCAGCCTTGCAGCACTGGTTTTATTGTGTGAAAAACCTATCAGAAATTGATTTATAAGCTCGTTGTTCCCTAGACGTGCCTGTTTATGTAGGACTGTTCTTGTTCATAGTCTGTGTTCCTTCACAGCATAAAACCTTCAGCCATCTCTGCAGCCGTGTCTTACACTGTTTCAGTCAGGTAATACTTCCAGTCACAAAGTTTTCCCCAATTTAATAAAGGTAAGGTGGGATAATTTGTTGATTTCTACCTGAAAGCATCATTAACCATTGCAAGAGGGGAAATTAGGGCATGAGTTTGGTGTCTTTTTTTTTTCCCCCAAATCTTATTTTTGATGCAAAGGCAGTTCTGTCGCCAGCCAGTCCAGCATGCGGAGACTCTCCCCCCCACCATAAAACAATGAGCACATTCAGGCACAACTCGTGTTTTCAGTTATTAAAAAACGGAGCCGTCTGTCTCTGCCTGTGACTTTAATCTTTAAGCCTTTATTCCCTGTACCCCACCCCCTCTTTCTTTCCCCAACCTTTTGTTTGTGAAGTGCAGGGCTACAGGATATGTGGGCCTGGAGTTTCTGAATGTATTGTACATTCCCCTGGCAATTACAGATGTTTATAACCCTGACTGATGTTATTTCAGTATTGTGGAGGGTGAAGAGAAAATTAAAGAATGCATGTTTCATTGCCCCTAGCAGTCTTCAATTTATTTTTTTTTTTTTTTTTTTTTTTTGAGGATGGGGGAAAAAAAGAGGAAAATGTAAATTGTTAATTTTATTTTTTTTAATAAAGATCTTGTTTAGCATTCTCAAATGAAGCATCTCTGAGAGCTGTGCAGAAATCCTCCCATACTCCACCATGACTCTCCTGTTAGGACAGTGTGTTGCATACAGTGTTGTAAAAAGCATAATAGGACTGGCTTTTAATACAAAACAAGCTCCTTAGTCCAGGGTGCACGACCTCTCCTTACTTTATTTCGAAGACCAGAGACAAGGCAGCTTAGGGCTTGTAACAATTTAAGAGCAGAATCACATTAATTTATTTTCCGCCTTGTATGGAGCACTGTTTTCTTTTTTTTGTGGGAGAATGATTTAGAATCTGATGACTCCGAGTTTTACTTTTGGACTTGGTGACCTGGTGACAGAATTGTTTAAGAAAATTTATTTTTGTTAGTCTTGTAGAAATATGCTCTTGATCTGTACAAGGTTTTAAATCAATTTCTTACTGGTGGTGGTTGAGCTATCTAAAGCTGCAGGTGCACTATAAGATTAATGCCCTTGAATTGACAGAGGGGTGGAGAGAAGGGAATCCAGTAGCAAATCTCTGTGATCAAGGTGATAATTTGTGTGTTTCTTGGGGATTCCAGTGCATTTCATGATTTTCAGGGTAGTTGGCCTAAAGCATTGAATTTAAGTAAAGTTTAATGGAGTCAAGAATTTCAAGGTGGTTCAGCAGTATCTCTCAGGTACAACTTTCATATCTATACCTGTTTTTGACTGCATGCAAACTGCTGTTTATAGGCTTTAGAAGTTTGAAGTTGCATATCTAAATGTATTTTCAGGTCTGTCTACCTGTGTGATGCTCTTTATCTCCAATGACTGCTGCGTGGAACTTTTCCTTAGACTGATCTTTCAAAGATAGGGCAGAAGAGTGAACAAGAATTTACAGTGAGATATCCTTTGGCTAGGTAGGACTTGAAGAAGTTAACACAAAAGATAGCAAAAAAGTCTCCTTGTCATCTTATATTAAAGTGATTAAAATACACTCAAAGAAATTCTAACAGATGTTCCAAGATGTTTGTAACTCAGTAATTCTCCAAAGCACCCAGAGGGAGGCAATAGATGCATTGCAGTAACAATTCTCCAGTCCTCTGGGAAGGAAAAAACCAACTAGTTGGTAATTAAGCATAGCACATTCTTTTTATCCTGAGATAACCAAGTACTAAAGTTGTGTATTGCTTGTGTAAGGAATTCTGAGATGTGCTGGTTCTCTTTGTGTTCCAGCATGGGGGCATGGCTGTGATCGAATCCTAGATATGCTAATGGAAAGATACCATCTTGTACAAATGTTAAAAGAATGTGAAAAGTTGAAGAGCTGAGTGTGAAATAGCACTGATAGAGAATAGAATTTATAGAAACTTTGTAGTTATTGTTCATGAGTCTGCTTTTGCCCCCTCTCTGAGTCCAGTACTGGGTCCGTATGTAATCAATAGATTCAAATATAGACAGAAATATGAACCCATTGATTAGGAAACATTTCAGTAGGTCTGTTCTTGGAAGTCAGAGTGTTAAATTGTCTAAAAAGCTAATACAGGAGTTCACTTACTGAAACAGCTCACTGCTTGGGAGGAAAATGTGTGCACTGGTGGCTGTTTATGTACTTCTCTCCCTGAAACAATCTTGGAAAAAACATTAAGTTAGTCCAGTATTTTTTGTACTACTTTTCTCTTTCCAGTATAAACTTGGTTTTGTATGACTTATCATTCATAGTGAAAGGCATAGTGGGTGCAGTCTGCTGTTGGCTCTGGCCTGAGGATCCTGTAGTATCCGGGAGGTAGCAGGAATTTCCATGGCTGTAGGTACCACAGAGGCTTTCACTCAGTATTTGTCTCCACACTCCAGCTAGTGGAGAAACCTCAGGTGCAACATTCTTGAATCTGGGAATAGTCTGTTTCTGTCTGGTGTGAACTGAGCCATTGGAGATGGAGTAGAGGACTCCAGATGTGTGGAACTCGGAACTGAGGATGGACTCATCCTTGTTCGTGCAGGTTCCGTGCCTTAGCAGTTCTTCCAGATGTTTGATTCTTTTTATACTGCTAAGCCACTATTTTCTCTTTCAGGTTTGGAAATAGCTTCAAAGATGGTGTATGTCTGTAATCTTTGAAAGATGCAAAGGACAGAACTGTCATACTTGTAGTTATATTTTTGCAACATATTTAACATTATCCCATGCAAATATAATTACTTTCTTTTTTTCTTGAAACTTGGCAGGAGATCTTGTGGAGAACAAATGTAAAGCTGATATGGGTCGAGACTATAAAAAGGGTATTTTTTTTTTTTCTTCTTGGTCCTCTGACCTGTCTGCTTTTCAGTGTTTACAGTAAAGACTTCATGGACCGTCAGGGACCATTTATGGTCACTATGTAAGGCCCTAGTGAAATGTTACCTTGTAACTGTTCAGAGCAGTGCAAAAACACACGTGGCCTTGATACCAAAACAAAATACCTCTGAATAACAAGTCTGAAACTTGACCTAATCACTCATTAGGCTCTAGGAAAGCTCACTAGAACCCTGAGCACACAATATTGTCTGAGGTGGTCAAAGCAGGGCTTTACATCCATTTTGCATTTTAGTTTATACAACTTGCTGTCACTTTGTTTCAGAAACCTTGTTTTTGAGCTGAACAGCTCCAGGCAGAAGGAGCAGGGCACTTCATTGCAAATTTGTAAGTTTGGGTTTGATACGAATTGGTGGAATTACAAGATGCCATTTTTGTATGACATTAGGAGCCTAGAAACTTGGCATGAGTGTTTCTTGTTGAGATATTTTATAGCCTGGATTTCAAAAGATGAAACTGAACTTTTTTTCTGCTAGGTGTAATATGTGCAGGTAGTACAAAAACCAAATAGAAAAAATCCCACCAAAAACCCCCAGACAATCCAAGTTTATAGCTTGGATAGTAATAACCTAATTGGTTTATTCTGTGCTTTCTTCTGCTTTCAAGTGTATGAAATAGTAGTTTTTCTTACTGTGTGTCACAGATTGTACTCCATGGGTGACGAGCTGTATAATGGCATTCTAGTCTAAAATACTAAGTAACTTCACTGTAGTTTTGTGTAATATCCTGAGTATTTAACTTCTCAGCTTTTGCTGGTGTCTGCATTTGCATATGCCTATATATGAATGACACTTAAAAAAGTTAATGTTTGCTAACTAATTCACAATTTATGCACTTGCGACTCCAAGCCAAGAAAGAAATAAATGCAGCTGAAATACCACGTTGTTTTGTAATTCAGCAAATGCTACTTTTTTCTGTAGCAGTCATCTCTGTCTACTCAGAATGATTGTTGCTCTTCCAAGATATGCAGGCTTTTTTAAGCCCTACCATAGTTAATGTTTTCAGCATTAAAATAAGTGGAAGTCTGTTTTGGACTCTGTCCAATTTGTGCCCTGTCAATATAGAAATTCAGATCTAGTAATAGGTAATATTACAGAAAAGGACTTAGGTACATATGGGAGAAGGATGACGTCTTCTCTCGTATGGTGCTTTACCTCCACTTTTACACATGCTATGTATTACATGGCATTTCTTGTTACAAGGCAAGGACTGTTTGCTCTGCTCTCCCCTCATTGTCTATAGGATTTTCATTTGGGGTGATTTTCAGGTTTGAGACAGAAATATTTTAAAGAACAGGAATTCAAATGCCAGACCCTAGTAGTCACTCATCTGGTTTGCTACATTTTCTTTGGAAATAGTCGAATGTTTTGGAGGGACAAACAAGAAAGTCAGTGATGGAATAAATTGTCCCTTGCTTTAAGTTTCATCTTAATACCTCTTACATAGGATATAGTAACGTTTTATCAAAAAATGAAGCTTCATCTAGCTGGATGTAGCTTTAAAAATCTTAATGGTGTCAGTAATAAAGCTGTATTTTTGTGTAAAGACAAATGGCATTTAGCGGCACTGAGTTTGAATTGTTGTGCTACTTAAAATTATGTGATTGATTGTGCTCTTTCATTAGAGGTGTTTTATTTCCCCTTTTTCACTCAACTTCATTTGCTTTTGTCATTGTGTGCTGTTAAAGTGGATTTTTCTTTGTAAGTGAAGTCGTATGTGAAGGACCTAACTGCATTTGTCTTGTTTCCTTTTTTTGAAGCTACTTTAAGATTACTTTTCCAGAAAGTGACCAGATCAAAATGCAGCATTTTATTTCAGTATTACATTGTATATAGGTAAAGTCTAATACTTAACCTTTTCTTGGCTGCTTCTAAATTTTGCACTGAACAGTATATAATGACTGTATCTTTTCAGAATTTTCTGAAGTAATAGCATTAGTTTTGTGTATATACACATGTGTTTCTTTCAATTCTTCCTAACAATGTAACTGTTTATTCAGCTTTAAGTTTTTTTGTGGTTCCTCAGGCTGCTATTCAGTGAACCACTGGATTGCAGCAGCATCCTGTCCCTAGAAAAGAGGAGGTTTGCTTTGCTCTTTCCTTTTTTCCTTTTGCGGCTCTTGGCTCTTTGGTCCTGCTGCTCCCTTGTGCCAGCTCTGGCTCTCCCTGCAGCAGCTCGGTCACCTCTCCAGTCTCAGGGAGAGCTCTCTCGTGTGGCTGGGTTGAACTGACTGGTCTGAGTTCCAACCTTGCCTTTCATCAGACCCTCCATCAGCTGTGGGAGGCCTAAATAAACACAGTACTGGGGAAGCTGAGCTGGGAGCAGGAGTTTACCAGCTCAAGGGCCTGCAGCCTCCCTGACCAGGTGCCGGAGCCTTTCAGTGCTCTGCTTCACTGGCATCTGCTTCTAGATCGCTGCTACGTACAGTAGTGATGTAGAGCAGCACAAAAACAGACTCTGAGTGCCCTGGCTTGAAACCACGCGGCAAGGCAAAAAATGCCTTTTTCTCTTGCATATTTTGTCTTTACAATGGAAGTGAAGGAAATTAGTTGTGGCCTTTCCTCGGCTGTGGAAGGATGTATCCTTAGCTGCAGCCATTACTTGTGCTGCTCTTGCTTATGCTTAGGCTGGGAGAAGGTGAGGTGTGCTTAGCTTCCATTTGTGTTGGGGAGGGGGAGGACAAGTGTAGGAAATTAATCCGTTACCTAAATTAGAAAGGTTCATAGCAATCTCTCTTTAGTAGTGAATTTCCATTTGGAAGTCTTTGGAGGAAGATTTCTCTAAAATTTAACTTTTTTTAAACAAAACTGGTTAATCACACACTAAAGTTACAATAGTGAATTTAGCCAGATTGCAATGAGGGCATCCTGCATTTGCCTTGTTTAAGAATAGTCTCTCTTCTATAAGTGGTGGAAACTACCAAAGTGTTCAGGCATTTCTAAGACCCATGCTTTAGCTAGACCAGCATCTAATAATAAATTATTGGAAATTATTTCTCAGTCTTTCTTAGCATGACCTTCATAGAGGCTTTTATCAGCTTTGTTTGTGCTACTTCAGCATGGCTGATCAGGCTTATTGATGTACTCTAATCATTGCAGGCGTTTCCTCCCTTTGAAGAACACAGACTTGTTTCTGACACATAGTTAGAACTTATTCACACAAGATAGATCCTTGGATGACTTGACAAAGGAGAGGGTAGAGGCCTTCGTGCCTTTATCCTCTTCAGAACAATATGGCACGCTTTTTCTTCTGGCAGGTGAAGTATAAAGTATATCCGAGGGGATTCTTGTGTGATGTCTTTTGCAAAAGAACTCTTTTATTTCTTATTAATTATCACCTCCTACTTGTAGTTGAATAGAACTCACATTTACAAGTAAATAACTGTACTAGATCGGTTATTTGACATACAAGAAATGGACTTCTTACAATCATGCCCTTATGGCCATACTGCTTTCCCTTTCTAGCTCTCAGTTACAGATCAACCATAGTGGCTGGTTTTCATCTGAAGAGAATTCATGCAATGACATAATGCTTCTAATGTTAAGCTGTACTGTGCACTGAGAAGTGTTGTGGGTTGCCAGTGTGATGCTTGCTATCAGAGATATTCCAAGCAATCCAGGGTTTGAGCTGCACAGCTCCCTGTTTGTGCTCAGAAATGATGGAGCGATGCTTGAACTCCATGAGTTCCTGTTCTTTTCAAAGTGCTTGCTAACAGGAGTTGTATCAGTTTTGATCTGTGATTTGCATTGCTTTGCAGGTTTCTTCATGTGTAATTCATGTTCCCCCAGTTGTGTGCATGCCTCTCTCCCCCCTCAAACCTCCTATTTCTGTTTGAATTTTGGGAGATTCCATATCCTGTAAAACATCTTCCTTATTCATCACAGGGCCTCCCTTAAGGTAACTAGCAAAACCCTGTGTGACCTGTAGCATCTCCCAGAGTGTAACTGTATATGAAAGCAGGGAATAATTTAGTTGTTTCTGAATAAAGTTTCTTAACAAAAAAAAAGGAGGGGGAGGGGGCTGGGAAGGGGGAAGTGGGATACTCACTGCATGATATAGACAATATTTCCTGAGACAGGAGATACTAAGGTCAAAGAATTTAAAATAAAATACTGATTTCATTTTTTTCTTTCTTTTTTTTCAAGTGGAATAGTGGAGGTAAAAATGGTAGAATAGTTGTTCTTTTTATTCCATGTGCAGATGAAATTGATTAAACCTTAAAAACTCGCCTCAGTCCACCCGGTTTATTAATTGAAGAATTTCCTCTTCCCCAGAATGGGAAGTGCACATTAAAACAGAGCTTTGCCCCTGAGTAGCAATGATACTTGAGAACGGTACATTTTCTACAATCCTATTTTCTCTTCTACACTGGAGGAAATCCTAACATGGTAAAAAGCATATTTAAAAAAAAAAAAAGTATGTTTAAGGAAGTCCTCTTTCATTTCCTTGTAGAGCATGAAATCAAATTATAGCCCATGGCCCACAATTATTTTATTTTTACATTTCAAATTCTATTTTCTGCTTCCTTTTGCTGCCCATGAACAAGAGTTGTACTGTTTGTGCAAAGTCAGCTAAAAAGATTATCATAAACAGGACAGGACACAGTAGCTTAAAGAAGCCACCAGTCAGAATCTGTGTCTATGTTCCATGTTTGTGTGGCTTGCAAAACCTCCCCTTTGTTCACACAGGGACCTCATCCCTTTTCTTCCCTCCACTTACCCATGTTTTACCTTTTGGAGCCAAATCAGCTTTATATTGATGTATTATAGGGAATCTAATGCAGTACTTTAATTAAGCTTGCCAAAATAATACAACTTAAAAACGCTCTCATGTTCTTGACCTACTTTTGATTAAAGACAAAGCAATTGAGATTCTGCCTATTTACACAAAATGCTTTTTGGGTGGCCTTTTCAGTAAGGATTGAATTGGTAGTTAATTTAGTGCTTGGAGGTTATAACTGGATGGTTCTGAAAGTGGGCTCAGTGCGTGTATAATAAAATAGTAATACATTTTGTGAACTGATCAAGTAATACATGAAGCTGAAGTATGTGCAAGTTTGTTTCTTTGTCTTCCTAGATCTAATAATGTCCTTTTCTTCTAAATTAGTGTTAATGTTCTATTTTGCTGTAGGGTCAAATCTCAGTCTGGGAGTTTGGGTATATTATTTACAAGCATGCAACAGGCTGCACAAATGGAAGATGTTTTGAGTTCATGTGTATGCAGAACTGCAACAACCTCTGTGATTGAGGTTGAGGGAGGTTTGTTATTTAGGATGTAGTGTTGTGCTCCAGAAAAAAACATGGCAATTATAGTACCCTACTGTTTTTGAAAATGCATCTGATGTTTTGGCTACTCCCATGGTGTTCCCCTGCGAACACTGGTGTAAGAGCTGGTTTTTACTAATTGTTTGCAACACTAAACACATTTACAAGGCATGAATTTGATGGAGGAGATGAAGGTCTGCAACCTTGTGTCCTAGAACTCTGGGTAGGCTTTTTTTTATTTCAGCAAAGGTTTGAAGATACATTGCGCTAAATAATGCAAATATAGAGAATGCAGTGAATTTTCTCAGAAAGATTGAAAGTTTATCAATACATACTTTAAAAATGCATACTATTCTTTTTCAGTGTACTCAGGGAGCAGCTGGTGAGTTCTTTCAGGATCCAAGAGTGAGAGCTAGCTAGGAATGATGTGATGCAAGTGGTATCATTTTGCTCTTCCTGTGAAGAAATTGAGCTGATGGCCACTTGAAAGCTTGAGTTGCTGCTTTCTGCTCTTTGGAAACTTGTCATAATCTCTGGCATCTGTGATTCAACTAATCTCCTGAGTAAAGAGTAATAAATTACTTCCTTGATGACTTTTTATAATCAGATACTCCTCAAAATTCAGGAGCAAGCGTGGGTTGTGTGTTCAAAGCAGTAGCTGGACTTAATCTTGTCTGTGAAGGTGTTTTTCTTATTTTCTGAGTTTTGTGTTCTCTGTCACTTTTGTGGTACAAATGAGTGCTGCTACTGCCAGGTTTAGCTGGCACTTGCAGTCTTTGTGATGCTGTGCTGCTGGTCTTGTGTTTTTCCTGTATCTGGCTGTCATCCAGAATCTCTCAGTTCATGTTTTATCTTTCTTGTTTGTTTTTCTTCACTCAGACTATCTACTTTATTTTTGCTGTGGTTTAGCTGCTTATCTTTGAAATATAATTCCCATCTTTCTCCACCCCCTTGTGTTTTCTGATGACAACTAGTTTATTTCATTTGCTTTTTACAAGGCTTCATCTGAGCTGTGTGTCATCACGCAAAGGGTATTCCAATAATTGATCTTTCATTTTCAAGCAAAGTGAGAAATAACACGTCAAGATTTATCTTTCTAAATGTTCTTGAACATGTCTTTCATAGATGAAGTGGAAAATAAAAGGTTACACCCCTGTTTTCTCTGTGGAAGAAATAATTTGAGTATCTTAGTTTAACTTTTTCATTGTTTCTATGTGGCTTGCTTCTGTGCAGATAAAATATTTTTGATTGCTGTGCTTCCTTGTATGCAGACTTGTCCTTTGCACATGTCTCTGCTTTGTTCAAAGTAATTTCAAGCCATTTTGTTGCTCCAAAGGCTTGAAGAATACTCAAAGCATCCATGATCTCTTCCATATCCCTGTTCTTATCTATGTAGGCCCATATTCTGTCTCTGCTTTTGAGTAGTTCATTTCTCTGTTCTTTTAGTTCTGTTCCATTTTGCACAAGACCCCATGGCTGGCCTTCTGTTGTCAGATAGTGCGGGTGTGAGTGATATTTTCACCTTGTTTTATTCTTATTACTGTTTTTGGTGTCTCCACATCTGTAATATTTTTATGCCCCAATTGAAAAATCTTTCCAAGTGAGATTGTATTCATGAAAATACTCATATAATCCATCCTCACTTCACTGTTCCTAGTTAAATCTTACTCTGCTGTAGAAAATTATTCAGAAATATTGTTCCTTTTATTGACTGAACTCTGATATAATAGTGAGCTTATTGTTTACTAGAGATTATTTAAGTAGTGAATATGAAGTTGAACGTTAATGTCTGTTGTTATTATTTATATGAGGAGAAAATGTACTGAAGGTGGTGTTCTGTGGTAGGTGGGAGAGGGTTACAGTTTTGTCATTATAGCACAAATAACCTGCCAACTTCCCTGATTTGAAATGTGACATTGGTGAATCCTTGTACACATCTCTAAATGATTTTGTTTTAGCATTTCATGAACTATTATGCATGGATGATGGGCAATGAAGGAAATGGGTTCTAGACTAAAGCAAAATGTAAAACTGTATAGGAGAAGATGGGGGATTGGGAAGAAGGTGAATTGTTATAGATAGTTTATTGAACAGCTCAAAGAGGAAAGTTGAGGAACTCAATCTTAGCATTATTTTTCACCTTGTTACCCAAGGGTCCTGTAAACCTGAGCACCCCTGCCTTGGCATGCATGAGTAGACATGTACAAAGTATTACAAAACATCCACATGCCTCAGGGAGAATGCAGTTTAAGTATTTCTGTCAATGCTGTCGTGATCTTTGCCTTGGCTCCATGACTCCTTTGAAGGGCAGCAGCTTCCCACCCTGCTCGTGTGCCAGCTCTGCCTGCCATGCCTTCTGTCCCATCTTGTGCCGTCTCTTAGGAGCTGTGGCCAGTCAGCACATTGGGGCTCTGGAGGAGGCACAGTGATTGTGCCAACAATGTTTGTGAACTTGTGTGTGCTGCTGCTTCCTTGACTTGAAGTATTTTTTGTCTGGAGTGTTGTGGTGTGTCTTCTGGTGTTTCTGAAGTTTTTCCATGGACTGTACAGTTATTCTTCTTTGTTCATCTTCTCTTTGCTATGTAATGCCCTGCGGTAGACATTCTTGACCTTCTAGCAATTGGGCTGATGATTTTTATGGCTCCTTTAAAGTGTTGCTAATAGATTCATAAATACAGCAATTGCAGGCATTTGCTTTATAACAGATGTATTCAAAGCAGTTGATTTAGAGTTTGAAGATAAAGTGACCTCTTTTACCAAAACTATGTATTACAGTTCAGTGCAGATTTTGTGTTCTTTTGGAGGAAAGAGATACCACACTATATAATGCATCTTATCAGCTGCCCTTTTCAAGGCCGGGTTTGGATCTGGTTGCTTTGGCTCAGCTCTGGAGCATGAGGATTGCTGTGCTTTAGTGGTCATAGTAGTGTTTGGTAAGACTCAAGGTGCAGCATTGTTGTGTTACCAGAATGTCCATTTTATAATATTAGTAAAGAATTGGACTTGATGGTTTGGTTTTAATTATTTATTCCCATTCATTTAGAGGATGTCAGCTGTGTGGAATAGTGTAATACAAAATATGTGTGTTAAGTTTAAAACAGCCCTGCTGTATATGTTCACAAAAGTGGTTCCATTCTGGTTGTTAAGTGCTTTGTCCCATTCAAACTATTTTCATGCCATTTGTTTCCCTTGGTTTCTGACCTTTAGGTCTGCAGTTGGGTGGTGTATAAAGTCTGAGCCTTTTGTACAGCCTTGATGACGTTTGTGTTGCAATTTAAGCGAGTTCTAAATCAATACAATTCCTGAAACAATAAAAATGCAAACTACTGTTGAAGATATAAAGCCCATCTTTGGTTTGTCAGGGAGAGATATTTGAAATGTTTGGTGAAAATTCTGCAGAAGCGTTGGAAATATCATTATTATCCAACTAGTGCTCTGAAGGGCTTAACCTTCATTATTAAAAGATGAAAGCTCTGGTAGGTTGAAATAGTCATTTGTAACCATAATTTTTTTTTCTTGTTGTAGTTCCCACCCGCTCATTCACCCATGCACTTCAACCTTGGAATAATTTCCTATCGTGAGTTCATGGGAATTAGGAACAAGGGTGGCTGTTGTCATAGCCATAGTAAAAGCCTTAAAAAAAGAAAAGTCTGGAGAGGGCAAAGAAACAAGGAACAGTTGTATTGATTCCTTGTTCTTCTAATCTTAAGGCAAATATTAAAAGTAAAGTACTTAAGTTCAGAATGCTGGAATTTTACATGTTTGCTAGCTTTTATCATCTTTCAAAATGTACTTTTTAGGCATATGACTTTCTGGTAGTTCAGCTTTAAATTTTGTTTAACTTTTTTATGTTTAAACTTTCTCAACATTTAAGTCTGTTGCACTTTTCTATTTTGGTATTCAGAGTATTTCAGTTACCTCAAATGAAACTAGAAAATTCCGAATGTAATTAGTGGAAGGCCCAACGTTCGTCAAAAGCTTCCTTGAAAACTGATTTAAATCCATGAAATTCAGGTTGCTTCAATCAAAAGATTAAGGGTTCATGACAGCAATACTTTGAAAAATAAAAATAATCCATAAGCATGATAGGTAACTTCAGCCTAAAATTTAGGAGCTTTTCCACAAAGAGATCTAGAAATCAGATCTCTGTTCCTGTGTTTGAAATTACATGTTCAGGTTGTGCGGATCTGAATTGGGAGTGAATGACAATATATTGCATTCAATATATTTTAAATTGCTTCTTCCTCATGTTGAGGGATTGTAGCAATTCCTTTACACTTGGGATAAACCTGTCTCTGGCAGTGATCACCGCTGTCACTTTTGTCAAATTTTGGAGTTGGAAAGAAAAATGGTGGGAAGCCGGTAGGGACTGAGGCTTGTGGATGTTGCTGTGGGGCATGTGGTTGGCTCCTGTTGGGATTGCTCTGAGCGTGCAGCTCTGCAGTGTTGCTCTATGTTTCTTTGGTTGTATCGGATTCTTGCTTAGCTTCTTAAATTATCACTCTTAATTGAGGCAAATGCCTTGCCTGTGTTGCTGCAAGCTTAATTTTCTTAGTATTTTTTTAAATACCATGATAACAGCCTTAGACTTGAACTATCACATTCTTCTCTGGTTTTTATGATCCAATGGTAGCCTATAATAGCTTAAATTCCCGAGGTCTTAGTTTCAAAAGAGCTGTGGCATTCAGTGCTTACTTTGACTTGTGTTTGTTTGTCTTTCTGGACATTTGTACATACGCTGACAGTTTTTACTGGAAACTATTTGAGAAAATGATCCTTAATCTTTTTATGCCGTGGCAATACTGACTGTGAGTTCTCCTCCAGGTGCCCAGATTATCGATTTAATGATGCTTGTAATAGATGTGACAAAAGGGATGCAGACGCAGTCAGCAGAGTGCTTGGTAATTGGGCAAATTGCCTGCCAGAAGATGGTGGTAGTTCTGAACAAAATAGATCTCCTTCCAGAGGGGAAGAGACAAAGTGCCATTGAGAAGATGACTAAGAAAATGCAGAAGACCTTGGAAAATACCAAGTAAGTGAACAGTAGTATTAATTGCCAACTTGTAAAAAAGTGTGTAACAAAAATTACTGACATTTCCCTTCCAATGTGTTTCTAAACATACTGGCACATCTAGCAAAAACAAGAAGAGTGCGAAAAGATTTACAGAAACTTAGATGCAGTTTCAAATTCACACCTTCAAGTATCGTGTAGAGAAATATTTTTCAGTAATTAAGCTTTTTTGTTTAAAGAGCTGCCTGGAGTTTGGATAGGATAATACAAAGCCAGAATATGCAGGTGAAGAACTGAAGAACTGGCGTGGCCAATTGTTTGTTGTGGGAGTGGGCGTTTTCTGTGTGGGTTTTTGTGGGTTGTGAGGCTTTTTGTTTTGTTTGTTTCTGGTGGGTGGTTTTTTTGTTTGTTTGTTAGATTGGGGGTTTTTTGGTCTTTTTTCTTTTTTGTTTGGGTTTTGGTTTTTTTTTGTTGTTGTTTGTTTTGGGTTTCTTTTTGGGGGGGGTGTTTTTTTTTTGTTTGTTTTTTGTTTTTAAGGCTTATGAGCTTTCAACTTATGTCATGATCTTCAAGTCTGTTTCATTCCAGAGAAAAAAAAAAGTGTTAGGGATTTTCCTTAACTGAGGAGCACAAATGTGATTGCCCCAACTAGGGAAGGCAGAATGATGGAAGTTTATGTAATGTCATGTGGCTCTGGCTGGCACAGTATTTGTCAGCCCTGTTTAGGTATATTAGTTGAGGTACATAATGAGTGAAGTGCAGGGAAATTCATGAGTGGAAATGTGGCTCTTTTGAAGTGGGAGGTTACAACAGACACACAATATCTATTTAGTGGTTACAGAAACTGCCGCACAGCTTTGCTTTGCTTAGGGATATAAGAAGATGTAACTATTGGGTCAAATTTTAAGTTGAAGAATCTAAGGAACAGGATGCAGACTACAGAGAAGTGAGAACCAAAATTCAACTTTGGCATGTGCATTCTGTGCTCGATGGTGCTTTGAATGCACTGCTGACCTGGGTGTGATTGCCGAGTGCTTGTCCTATTGTATCTTGGGCATGTGGAGTTTCTCAACAGCCTTTTTCCGACTTGATGTTGACTCTCCAAATGCATGGTTTTTAAATGCTTTTCTATTTCTAAACTATTCTTATTAGCAGGATATATGCTGAGAGCATTTGCTAATTGCCTCTAATCTTAAACACAAGGCAATGAGGTATTTTTGGGGTTTTTTTGAATAGTTGTTGATATATTTTCACTACACACATAGGTGTGCATGTGCAATTCCATAGCAGTAAGCAAAGCTGAAGGCTTTTGCTGTTTCAATGCAGATATTGCCACCAGTGCTGGGGAAATTACTGTAGTGTTGGCATGAAATTGTATGGAAGGCAAAAAAAAAAACCAGGCAAAGTAACTGTTGTGTATTTGAATAGTTTGATACTTACAAATTTCCCTAATCAGAACTTGGTTTTCTGTGAATTGATACCAAAACTGAAAGCAGACTATATCTATGAATGGGATTTCTATTTTTGTAAATTTTTGCACATGTCAGCTTCTGCTTTTGGTCCAGCAGGATCTTAATTCTGCTGAGAGAAATTTGGTGTGATGGAGTAAAAGTTTCAGTAGGGCCGAATCATATTTAGAAGTACCTCCAAATGCAGTATGCAATTACTTCAGTTTGTTCTGGTGTATGGGAAGAGGAGTAAATCATCTGGTTCTGCATAAATTTCTGTTTGTTGCAATACAGTGCCCTGAAATACTTGTGTGGAAATAAATTTCCAAAAGTTTTATGGTTAATCACGGGAATTTTCAGTGCACAGTTTTATTATCCTTTGTCCTTAGATGCCTCAGGCTTATGGCATGTAAACAAAGAGAATTCTTTATGTGCCTCATTACTGGTGGGTCACTAAATGAGCTCCTCTTATAGAACTTAACATTTCTGCTTTAGCAAGGCACTGTCTCTTCCCTCCAGTTCGCTCCCTTTATGAGAGAAAATAGTGGGGGCTGGGTGTCAAGAGGATGACCATGAAAATTATTTTTGGTCTGAATCTGTTGTATAACAATTAAGTACTAATGAGAACCAATCACTTTTTGGTGTAATTACTGATTATTATTCCAATACTTCAATATACATTTTATGTGGTTCATTCTGATTTTCAGGAAAATGCAATAACAAGCGCTAAGTTGTATTTTAGGGGGCAAAAGTTAAGTCTGCTGACTGAATTTGTAAAAAAAAGCTGCTGTAAATTAAGGACTTGAAGAATAAAACTGATTGTAGGATAAAAGGTAAACTGAGGTCAGCTGGCAGCACTGCTCCTCTCTGAACGTTTGCATGTTTGAGATTTGTGAGTTTTGCAGACTTTGATTTCAGTAGATTTAGATCTTTCTGTTGTCTACAGATCTTGCAGACTCAGGTAGGCATCATGTGGAATCTTGCATTTGGCTCCTGTTTTGAAGGTTATGACTTTACAGTTAGAATTATAATTGTTTTAATGAAAGTTAAAAATGTGCTAGTCTCCAGGTAGAATGACTTTGGATGCAAACCACTGCATTAAGACTGTGTAACAACAGAGCTTTGCTTCTGAAATAAACTGAGTCTTGCATTTGACTGGTACAGCATTGAATCAGTAGCTAATGTGGAACAGGGTTGAAGCTTTCCTAGTGAAGTCCAGTAGTGCTGATCTGCTGGTAATTCAAGAAGAAATTGTCAGTTATTCACACTATGGGAAGAGCAGATAAATTGGAATTTGAGGGAGTTTTCTAGCCTTCAGACGAACTTGGAAGTTCTTTATATTGACACATGTAGGAGATCTGCGGTCTAATGGTAAAAGCCTTTCTCTCTTTCAGGTTCTCTGGGTGTCCCATTGTTGCTGTGGCAGCAAAGCCTGGTGGACCAGAAGCCCCAGAGTCTGAGAATCCACTGGGTGTTGATGAATTAATTGAGGTACTTGCTGAAGAACCTAATAATAACATGAACATTTGAGAATAGATGCTTTTAAAACCCTTAGTTACATGACATGAAGTTTATACTGTGAAGGACAGGACAGTTAAAATAACAGATAAATTTTTAGCTTGCAATAGACTTGTCACCTTCTCTGTAATTAGCTCAGGGAAAGGAACATCTTTGCACTGGAGGGATGCCACTGTTATTTCAGACAGCAGAAAACAGTCCCAAAACAAAGGCAGCATTCTTTGAAACTTGTCAAATTCTGATTTGGATTCTGCCAGGTTTAAAATATTTCTAAATTGCTGAACTTAAGGTGCAGCATCAGTCATCAGAAAATCTAGGGATGTCTGGCCCAGGGCAGCCAGGCTTGTATAAAGGCAGGATATTCCACAGAGCTTGCTGAGCACTGAATGCTGCATCACCTCCCAGGCTCCTGTGACTCGGGATGGCCGTGGGGATGGGATGGAGTGTGGCCTCAGACTAGACTTAACCAGAAGCAATCTGCCCACAGCAGTTTCTAGAGATGAGATATGCAAGTGCTTTCTTCTGTCTTCATCTGGTTCCTGGTAGATTTACCAGGATGTTCCCCAGGGTTAAAACCTTTGAAGGAAACACCTATTGTATCTGTTCTGTCAACTGAGACCTAATATTAGAAAGCTGGCAAATGCTGTTATCCCTTCTGCCCTTCAGAAGAGACTCTGCATTGTTCTGCCATTACAACTTGGGCTTGAGCTGCAGTTTTTGACCTTAAAAACAGACATTAAAGGCAATACCAAGTGTATATGCCAGTGGTATAACAGACAGAAATCGAAAGTGATTTGAGACACAGTGAGCCAGTTTCTTGGAAACGCTGTTGAGTACATGACTGCCTTTCTATAATTAAAATCTTTTGCCTGATGATATATTTTAAGAAGCATAGTGTTTGTCAGCAAAAGAAAAATGCTACACTCAGAGAGTTTCTCTAGATAATGGTACTTAATGTAGTTTTTCTTAGTGAATTGATCCTTCAAGAAGTGTTAACAGAAATCTGAAGGGGAAGTTGACTTTGAAAACTTAGCCCAGTATTATAGTTTTTCTGGGAGCGAGGCAGAGATGGGCTTTATGGGGCACTAATATCTGTATATAAGTTCATTTTCACAAAATCCAAAAAAGCTGAAGTAGCAAAATGCACTGTAAAATTGTACTTTTGAGGGAGGGAGGGAAAGGGGGAGATGACATACGTACAGTTATTTTTTTTTCTCTTTGCTTTGCTGCAGTGTTTATATTGAGTTTGGCAGCAACTTTATCTCCAGTGAGGTTTTGCTAACCAAGCTAAATGTGCAGCACCAAATCTTTCTAAGGCAGAAAATCGAACTATTCCTGCTGCAAGTGTGCGTCTCCTCTGTGGCACACACAGTTAATTTGGCATTGGTGAGTTCTAAGCTCATTGGGAGATGCCTGAAATCAGTAAAATTGCAAGCTTGTTCAATCAATCATCTGCTTGCCTGCCTTTTGCTGTGTCGCTGTCATGACTTTTCACCCAGGCATGGTGCTGCTTTTATCTTTTCTTTCAGGTCTTGAAGTCTCAGGCTTACCTGCCATCGAGAGACCCCTCGGGACACTTCCTTATGGCAGTCGACCACTGTTTCTCTATCAAGGGTCAAGGCACAGTGATGACAGGGACTATTCTTTCTGGCTCTGTTAGCCTTGGTGACAATGTGGAGATTCCTGCCCTGAAGGTGAGTCTCTCATTTTCCTTCCCCCTGGTTTTCCTGATGGAAAGAGACACTCAACAAAGAAGAGAGTGTTCTCTTCCAATCTGAAATGATTCTATTATTTTAAATTTTTAATTTTTGTACTCTATTACAACCCAGTTTATAACAAGAAGAGGCACAGTGATTTTTAAATAAGGTGGTCAGTAAAGTTACCTGCTCGGTAATTTAGCTGGATGAAGACTGATCGAGATGAGCATGTTAGGCTTCCAAATTCAGAAAAGCAAGGTGGGCATGTTTCCAGAAAGGTATGTGCCCAAGGACTAAACAAGGTTTGAGGGAGGTTACCTTCATTTGAGACATGCTGCAGTGAGAAGGTTTGCAAAAGAATCCAGGTAGGTAGGCTTCCAGAAATGTCTGAAAGCAAAGGAAATGACAAGAAGAGGGCACTGAAATGCTTGATGCACATTCTCTTTGTTTGCTGAAGCTTTAATTGGTGTCAGCATATTCTGAGGGAACTGCTGGGATGCAGTAGGTGGCTTGCTGCCATTGGGCTCTTCAGAGAGCCTGTAGAAAGTCAAAGAGACCTTTCAGTGGCCTTTGAACTGCTCAACTGTTGTTATTATTTAATTTCCTTTAAATATATTCATCCTTTACAAGAAAACAAAGTGACTTTATGCTTGGAACATGTGAAATCTATTTCACAGATGCTGATTTGCACTGTGCTGATTTTCCCTTAGTATTAATTACCAAAAATGAGTCATGACTTGAGCAGTATTTTACAGCTACCACTTAGAAGTGGACCCAGCTGGTTATATGCTTGCTGGGATTGTAGCTCTAGCTTCAGCCTCTCCTGTTTTCCACTTGCCAGTGCTCTTTCCTTTTTCTGTTGTGTCCTTTCTCAGTCCTGGGCCTGCCTGTGCTCGGGGTCCAAAGAGGGACAAGCAGTTAGGAGTGCAAGGAGTGTGAGATGGCTCCTGCCCAAAGAGGGCCTTGCATAGCGAGTTCACTGCTTTCCTTTTGCCATAGCACTGGCCAAACTTCCTATCATTTTGTGCTCTGGGAGATGGGGGAGACAGGGCAGAGTAATTATTTCTTGCAAAGAAAGAATGCATCACTGAACTGTATTTGGAAATTACTATTCTGCTTTTCATGTTTAGTCGAAGAATGTTTTGAAGAAATATGTTTCAGAATAAGTCTGCTTTTGGAGAATCCATATAAAGGAGGAAATGACAAAAAAATAGTGACTGACTTGTAGAAAGGACAGTGGAAAAGACTTAAAGTGTGACTTTAAATGATGCTTTCTTCCCAAGTGGCTGGGAGAGTAGTCACTGAAATGACAGACAACTTAGCAGATAAACAAATTATTTGCAAAGAAAAGCCAGATCACTTGACTCTTACGGCATT
This sequence comes from Acanthiza pusilla, assembly GCA_036630365.1. Lineage (NCBI taxonomy): Eukaryota > Metazoa > Chordata > Aves > Passeriformes > Acanthizidae > Acanthiza > Acanthiza pusilla. The sequence continues at coordinate 11,517,187 of JAXCHO010000001.1, forward strand.
AACAACTTCCCTCAAAGTTTTAGTTATTTTTCCAGTTGCTGTTAATGAATTAAACCTTCCACTGCTGTGCGTGAAATAGAGGTGTCCATGCCTCTGAATGATGATAGCGGTGGACATTTTGTGGTTTGTCACTAGCAACTTGTGAGGTTTACCTTCACGTTGCACAGGTATGGAAATCAAGACATGGTGAAAGGAAGCAACGTTTGTTAAGTTTGAGCTGTGTGTTGTACTTGCCCCTGCCAGCATCATGCAGAGCTGGGTTAGGATACCTATAAAAGGTCAAACCTTTCTCAGGCCTACAAGGTAACGGAGGAAGCACATTTCACAACACGTTGTGGTTTGTGACTCTCTCTGACCTCTTTTTGCCCTGATCCAATGGTAACTGAGATTGACAGCTGGTACCCGCTGGGCATTTAGGGACATTACAAACCAGCTGCTTTTTTTAAATTTGAAGAACCCTCTCACCAAATGAAGTTGCATCACCTTCCAGTTCTACTAATGGACTTCGACATCTTTGACCGCTTGAACCTGCACAAAGGAGGGACACAGCAATTAAAAATAAACAGTGACATTCTCAAACGCCCATGCTTGCTCTGATTGAGGCTGAGAGCACCAGCAGTGCATGGATTCCTTTATGCTCTGCCTATGTAAATTGCCATCTGGGGTTGATTATCCATATAGCGAAAAGAAAAATTATATATATGTGTTTGGCAAAAAGCTTTGACGCAGCAAACAGTTCAGTATCCAATTGAGTTAGTACTACTTGCTCCTTAGCACTTGAAATTCACCTTGAAGAGCATGAACCTAGGATTTCTGCAGCAAGAACATAGTGTTGTCAGAATTCTGAAAGTCCTTTAAGATTATTTCAGTAGTCTTTCAATCTCTATAGTCTTTGAGTTTATAAACTGTAACAACTTCTGACACTTGTATTTCTGCTTTCTAAATGTTACTGGAGTTGTAATAAGATGGATTTTTTTGCAATTTAGTTTAATTTTGTTTTACTGATAGGTTTTTATTTTAGTGATATCTAAAGTATATGTTGTTTAGAGATTTTAGGTTAAGTGAGGATGAATGTCAAGCTCTAATGCTGCTGTGTCTTTTTAGAGCACACTTTAACTGAAAAAGGGAAAGTGTTTTCAGTGGGGGAAAGGTATCTTTTGCATTCCTTATCCAGGTGAGAGGGGAACTTAGTGATTCTAGCTTTGCATTTCACAGTAACAAGCACGTTAGAAATACCTAGAAGACTGGGTAAAACTAAGCCATATTAACATATCATCTGAAGATGTTTTAGGGTACATAAAATGCTCCAGGTTGGTGAATAAGAATTCCTCACTCTGTCTTAAAAGTTGAGAAGGATCATAGAAGAGGTCAAGTCTGAATTGGATGAGGAGGCAGAGATAGATGTACACAGCTCATGTATTTGGCATTGCCTTTCCTGGCATCAGGGGCTGTGGGTATATGAGAGCCAGAGCATATATGTGGCAGCCAAATACAAGGACCACTGCTGGGGCTCTGTTTCAGGAATCGTAAGAACTAGAAACTTTTCTCTTTGTCTTATAGTCAGGTTCCTGTCTGTCCTGTTTAATGCATTGCTGACAAATGCTGGAGCAAGTTGATGCAAGCTGAGAGGCTGGTGGAGGTAACTGAGTTGGAGCCTCTGTAAAGTCCAGTGTGCTGCTATTTGTACTGTGTGTGTCAGAAGCTGTGAGTGTCTTGAAGGCTGAGTAGCTATGTTCCTGCCGAGTGATTACATTCATGTTTTTCTCCTGGGGATCATGTGGGGATGCTTGTTTTGTGCTGAATATGAATAACACGTCTGGTGTTGTATGGTAGAAAGTTGTTTCTTGTGTAATAAATCTCATTAAAGGGAAAGAAATATTCTTACTGGCTCCAACCTTGACCATTCTGGAGGTTGGCAGTAGTCAATTGCCATTTTTAGTGTGGAGCATCTCAGTCTCAAAAGTTGTAAGCACATTTATGTAATGCTCCCCTCGTATTTGGAGAGCAGTCATACGGATTGTTTCCATGCTCTGGTGAACTTTCAAAAGGTCGTGTGAGACTCAGATATGAAAAATGTGAGAAACTTACTTCTGTTTATCTAGTCAAGTCTCTTAGTAAATGAGAGTGTTGGTTTAAACCAGTAGTGGTTTTGTCTTGGCAAGGATCTATTGACTGTCAGATTATATTGACTTTATGAACTTTCAAGAAGCATCGTTTTGTAGGTGTGATACTGAAAAGCCTTATGGCTTCATACACTTTCACCATATGAAAAGAGATACTTTCTTCTAAGCGTTTTTTGTTGGCTAGATAACTTTGGTCTATGTTTTGGCAAACGTTCTGTAGCTTTTATGGGTCATACATCAAAAAAATTCTCCACTGTCTGACAGAATAACTCAAATAGTATTTGCAAGACTATTTCCTTCAAACCATTGTAGCTATTAAAATTGTAACAGTGATCCACTTTTATTGATCTGCTTTTATCCATGTGAATATTTCGGTCTATCTGATGTCCCAGGACCTCTGATTAGTGAACTTTAGTATATACATATAGTAAGAACTAATTTTAGTTTATTTAAGGACTTTTGCACAATCAGAGTTGCGCAGTTAAGCCTTGTCAGAGGAAATTTAAATCTCAGAAAACAAACTTGGATCAAACCCCACTGAATTGGATCACAAAGATATTTGTATGTAGACTTTCCTGGTGCAATCCTAAAGAAGTTTTTACTTTTATCATTTTGAGCTCTTTGGGCCTCATAATATGCCCCTTCCAAATTGCAGTCAATGTTGACTGCTTTTTGCACTGCAAATAGAGAGAAGCCTTGTTGAATTTTCTGAAAGTATGTCTCGGTACTGTTTCTACATCTGTTTTTTCCTATGCCGCTTGGGTTTTTCTTGCCCAATACCAATATAAACAGCCTTTAAAACACAACAGTTCCTCAGCTGGGAAGGGAGTTTTGCTTGCTTTGTACATGTTCTTTTCATTGAAATGCTGCAAAGAAGGGCAGTTCAGAGAATTGGGTTGGGGGAGAATCACCTAAATGTAGCTGCTAAAATTGTGAAAAGGCAGTTTATGGTGCATATTAAAAGATGTGGGTGTAAAAATGGAAGAACCTTAAATCCTAAAGCAATAAATTAAATGGGTAAACATAATGTTATACATGCGGTTTAATTCAGTACAAGAATTAAACTGTTTTTTTATTTGTCTGCTGCTTCTAAAGCACGGGTTGTGGGGGGTTTTTTTTTTTGGAGATTTTCTTCTTTCCTAGAAAACATTAGTGTGAATCCTACTGGTTTTGCATCTGCTGTGGCATTACTTAAAAGTAAAACATGCAGGATTTGGCTTATACTGGGAAGTACTCTGCTTTCAACATTTAGGATATTATCAGTTGTTTTGGAAGAACTAAACTCCTCAGCACAGTTCTTTGTGGTTAAGTAAAGGATTAAAGACCTGATCCAGTGCCTGTGGAATGAAATTTAGATCTGGCAATAAAAACTTCTCAAATCTTTTTGGCTCGATCTCTTAAGAGAATAAGAGTAGCAGATGCTGAGCTCTTTCTGAAGATCAGTTCCCTCATTTTCAAGTATGGTTTTGTAACTTCTTACTGTGTGGGTTTTTTTGTTTTGTTTTGTTTTAGTTCACAATTTTGAAAAATCAAACACCAAGCCCTCAAAAAAAAAAAAAAAAAAAAAGAAAAAAGAGAACCCAACAAAACCTCAAGACTGCAGAGCCCAAAATCCATTTCAAGTTTGTATTTGAAAACCATAAAAAATAATAAGTCTAATAACTTTAGACTTAGAAAAAAACCTCCAGGAATAAATATGTTCAGGAAGAGATTTGTATGTTGCTATTCATTCACTACCTGTTACTGAAGTACAATGTTTAGTTCAGATCACGTGCAATTTTTTATTGAGTATCATGTAGTACAATAAAGTGAGGGAGCAAGATAAAGGACTTTGTGCATTAAGATTTGTTTTATTCAGGACTAGGGATAATACATAATAGAAAGGGATATTGATACATATCATGGGGCTTTTAATTTTTTTTCTACTTGGTCAGAGTAGAAGGGAAGAAAGCCAGGGGAGAGCAGCCAACCTGAGCAGTGCTAATCCAAACCATACACTGTATTTTTGGAGCTTGTGTGTCTAATGTGATCTCTGTAGGCAGAAAAGTGGCCTAGTCAGTGCTGGCCAATTAACTCTTCAAATACTGAAATTCATCTGCAGCTTCTCATGGAGGTCAAAGTGTATCCTGTGCTCCGTGGGTGATAGAGATAGTTAGAGTACAAGATTGGGTAATTTTTCTCATCCATTAGAAGGGCAAAGTACATGAGTTTCTTCCTGCAGTGAGTCTGGAAGGGAAGAGATTTGTAACTTCCATGTTGTTTCTATCCATTTAAATCATCTTGAAATGACGGTTGAGATCAAGACTCCATGTGGATGTGCAGAATTGCTGGAAACAATATTGCTCTCCAAGGTAGACAACTTCTGCTGTGCTTCTGTGACACTGCTTGCTTGTGCAGGGTTCTCTAAAATGCTGACTGGTAGTGGTTAAGGTGTGAGATTAATTCGGAGTGTGTATTTTGTGCCATTGCCATGCAGATAATTTTGCCATAATAGTTAGTTAGTGTAGAACGCTCTTACTGCCTAAGAACTGGTATGCTCTTCAGTGGGGTTCAGAATGACGAAATAATGCAAGATGATCTCGACTCCGAGTAGAAGAAAATACTATGTGATACAAATGTCATACTTTGCTTGAGCTTTACCTCAGACCCAATACATCTGCTCACTCTACTTTTTCTCCTGCCTGTCCTTTTTTCTCCATTTCTAGCTTCTTTTCTAGTCTCAGAGTTTGCTCTTCAAAGTGCAAATCTTTTAAAAATATTTTCAAATCTTTTCTACTTATGCCATAGACTGAAGCAACTTTTTCTTCCTCCGTTGTCTCATCTGCTGTTGCAGTTTTGAGCCATGGCTGGGATGCAGCTGAACAAAAAGGCACATGTTATCCTGGGATTTAGGAGGTAACATCTTTCCTGTAGAGCCATTGCAGCTCCAGGGATCAAGTGTTGTGTTCTTGGGTTTGTGTACTCAAGGGTTCAAGATCAGTTTGAAACTAAATTAATGGACATAGCTGTAGTAATCACAAGTTTTTTCAAAATGCCTTTTGTTTAACTTTATGGTAACTCCTTAAAGGAAAGGATGGCTGGATTGTGTTTGCATAACTTATTTGCTTAAGCATGGCTTCTGCCAGGTCATTAACTGTATTTTTATTTCTTTTAATTTATCAGGTAGAATTGTTCTCCATGCAGTTCAATTGAAAGCAGACCCACATGCATGTACACAAACCATTTGAGCAGGAATCTTAGTGGGATGCTTGAACAGTAATTGGGAAGGTAACCTCCTGTATGGTAAACACAGCCTCCACATGGCATTCCTGCTGGGAATGTGACCTTATGAGAAGGCTTAGTTAGGGCAGAGAGGAACTCTCATGTTTTAAGTATTTAAATTCAAATGCTGGAGGCTTTGGCAAAATTTCAGTAACCAGAATGAAGGGAATGTCACTTTTTCTTCTTCCTTGGTCATCCATATACAGTACAATTCCTCATTTGATGAGGCTTTTAGAAGCAGAACAGCTCAGCAAGTGCCACATTAACTATGCTGTGGTCTGTATGATATGAAGTTCTACTCAGTTCTGGCCACTGGCAGAAAAAAGATTGAGTATTGAAAGTATTGCTTAACTAATGCTGCTGAAAATAAATTTGACCAAGAGACGGAAAGGATTAATGCATAAGTGCCCAGAAATCTGTATTTACTCTATTACCAGAGTGCTTTCTTGAAGTATTGCTATAACACCATAGCAAGTCTTCTGGATTTCATGCCTCGTACTGTGTGTTTGAGACGACTTCACTTACGAACTCTCTAAATTTTATTCTTTGATACTGCTATGAAAATCACATTTATTTACTTTGCTCTTTAAATGTTTATTCAGCTCATCACTGGAATCTGTCATCATATGCCTGTGACAATAAAATGTATTGTTGAAACTAAATGTAAGATACATCTCTTCACTAAAGTATTCCCATAACTCCATGTTATAATAGCTGGTGCAGCTTGAATTGGAAAAGTTAATACTTGAGAGAGCCAATATTTACAGTATCAGCTGGGATGATATAATTAGTTTAGCTGCCCAGATAGTACTGTGATGAACATGATACGAATGCCTAGATACAGATTTTCATTTGCAACTGTCTGAAATGAAAGCTACAAACTCCCAGCCTCTTCGTGGGAGTAAAGATTAGCTTCAAAGCATATGACATAAAATTGGCTTCTCTTTCTTTCTCCTCTAATGAATAAATAATCAAGAATAAACATTTCACACTTTAGAAATAGCAAGGAAAGGTCAAATAGCCTTTTAAAGAGTCTCTCTAGCTAATACATTTTTAAATACTAAAATTGTAGACTTAAAAACTGTCAGGTCTTTGTGAAAGATTTAGTAGTTGACCTGTTTCTCTCTAGGCAACCTGTATGTAAGATATATTCTCTCAATACATATGTAGAGGGTGTGTAATAGATTCTGCAAAACAATGGCAGAGGTGGCCTTAATCCTTGTGCAGTTTAGGTGGCAGAAATCAGCCATGAGAACAGATTAACTCATTGCAATAAATTAGCCTGGCGTATGTATAGAGCTGTCAAAGTTTTTCTTCAACAGGAAAGGGATAGAGGTATGGAAAACAATTCAGAAATTTGTTTGTCATGTAAGTTTTGTGTGGGGCTTCAGAATGTCTAGAAGTTTTGCTGCTCTTTCTTGGCATTCATTTAAGCTATTTGATTTTGTTTTCTTTATTTCAGTTACTGTGTTGTAGTTGCTTTTTCTTAACATTATATTAATTATATAATGAATTTCAATAGACTGTTATGCTAAGCATCCCTAGTGGAGGTTTTTGTCTGCTATGTAATGCGTAGTACATAGGACTGCAAAAAGTTAAATGGTGGCTTAGGGGAAAAATATGTAATGTTATGAATCAGTTCATTTTTGAAACATGGGTATTATTCATGTGGTATTTTCTTGCCTAGTTGAAGACATCAGTCCTGCTTGGGGAGATTAGCTGACAATAATTTAAAGTCTTGAGGGAGTGAGGAATATGCAGGTATACCACAAACACTCAAAATAAAACCACAGAAAAGAAGGGAAGCTTGAAAATATGTGTTTTTACTAAAGGATTGGAATAAATGCTCAATAAGACTAAAATAAATGTCCAATTTGGCCTTGAATCAGCACAGAGCAATACCAGTTGGTTTTGTCTAAACACAACTCTTTGTAAAAGTAAAATAAAACAATAAATCCCCCTGTGAACTATTTTGCATTCAGTTTTAGGAGAGAGTTGGAATCAAGTGGTGATTGAAGCAGAATAATGTTTTGTACAGCATGTGGTTCTGTTTCAAATGTTCCTTTTCTGTTGTTTATACGATGCTCTTGTTTGGGGAAGAGTAGTGTGTACAAAGTGTATTAAGGACCCTCATATTAATGCTTCTTTCCAGTCTGGTCAAAGGCTGCTTGATTGTTTGGGCTGTGGAGGAGGTTATTAGATATCTTCACCCCAGGGTAGGTCTTTAATCTCTTGTGGGTGGAGGTGGAGAAAGTTCCCCAACACAGAGATACCAAGTGAGGCCCCAACTTGTTCTGAGCCCTCTGGTGAGTCGGAGATGTTACATAAGATTGGAGTTCAATGTAATTTATTCTGGTGTGTTAATACTTTTCAGGCATGTATTTCCCTAAATAGTAGGAAAATGGTGGAAGATTCCTAGGTTGGTAGAAATCAGTGTCTGCTTTTCTTTCTTGCAGCAAGCACTAACAGATTAGTCAAAAGTTCTGAAATACTTGTGGTCAGACACGTTTTTGGAGTACAGAATTTTTTTCCAGGTCTTTCCTTTTACTTGTCTTCGCTTTGTTTTCATCTTCACTTTTCCTGCCTATTCATCCTTTAGGTTGAGTTGAACTTCCATTTTGAAATCCACTTTCCAGATGTGTGATCCGTGCAGGCAGCACATCCCTGGCTGTCAGAGTTGAGATCACAGACTCTGGCTGTGTTTCTGGAGAAGTCTTTGGAGATTTTAAGGTCTTTGGGGCAAGGGGGAATTTTTTCCCAACTTGAGATTTGCTATTAGGAATAGAGAGAATGGGGGTAATAAGAGTAAGGAGAACATGTTTAGGGAAGGCAGTTGTGGCTTCAGTAGCCTCTACCAATTTAAAACATGTATATGCTGAACTGGTTTGGGGGATTGCTAGAAATATTCAGGTGTTTTTTCTTAACTTTTAAAGGGATGTTTTTGGCAGGAGACTAAGCAGTATTTTTATAAGTGACAGTAGTTCTGTAGTAAAAACACAAATGAGAATGTGAAGGTTAGGGTTCTATTCACTGGGTTTGTGGGAGTTTTGTGGTGTTTGGTTTTCTGTTTTGTTTATTTATTTTTTTTTTAATTTTCAGGAGGATGGGGGTTTTGGTTTTTTTGTTTGTTTTGTTTATTTAAATTGGGTGATTCTAATTCTTGTCTGAGAGTTGCATGTATTCAATATTGGCAAAATGTTTTGAAGGTGTATATATGGTAAGAGAAATGGGTAAAGAAGTTTTTACATCAGATTTAAAAGGGAGTAGGGGAGAAAGAAAAGTTAATGCTCAGGCATAGTTTTGTGGTTATAGTGTGACTCACAAGAAAGACTTAGTCCATCTGACATGTACATTACAAACAGTTGTAAAAACATGCCATTAGATATCCAGATTGAGGAGTGGGCTGAGTTAATGTTATTTTGAATCCATAACATTCACGTTTTCTGGCACAGTGAGTGTAACGCCACAAATCTAATGTTGTATTATTGCTTTTTCTTTTACATTACTTTGTTATCCCTGATGGACAAGGTCCCTTCTGATCAGCTCAGAAGTGAAGTTTTAATCCTGCCTTTCATTTGTTCCGTGTCATCTAGTGATGCTGACACCAGCCAGGGCTTTTTATTTGAGTCAGGATTTAGATACACTTCGACAGAGAACGCATTGATGTGATTTAAATTTTTATAGTTATGTGCAGTGCTTTACAGTACACACGCTGATTTTCTTGCTGTTTTCCTATATATGAAAAATCAAGTTTGCAGGTTAGGTTTATGTTTAAATGTGATTCTGTTTGAAGTTTTCATTGGTAAAATGAAAACACTCCCTCAATTGCAGTTGTGTGGTGATAATTTTCCCCAGTGTGAATATTTGCACAAATATGGTTTTAAACTTATTGGAGCCATACCTATATCTGAGTATGGCCATGTAGAAATGAGTCTTGTATCTTCCTAATGTTTTTTAGACCATTAACATTCATTGGTAATCTTTATTCAGAACTTGGATTCCTGTGTTTTAAGTTTTTGAAAATATTGGATTCCTTAGGTTCAGTCTTTGATCTGAAGGAGACATTATAAACATTTTATAGTTTTAAACCAAACTTTTTAGAAACTACAGTATCTGTGTCATGTGCTATATGTGTGAGGGCTTTTTATATTTTCATTTCAGAAGAGTGTTTTTTTTTCTAAAAAGCTATGAAGATGAGCCTCTTTTTTGTGATACAGAGTGAGTTCTAAGGTCTGTTTCAGATTCTGTTTAATCTTAGCTTTAACACAGTTAAGATTTCATTCTGTGTTTAAATCCCCTTGCCAATGTAATTTATTCCATGAATTGTTTTTTACCTGTGTTTGTAAGTCAGATACTAAGACTCTAATAGGTTGATATAGGAACTAAACACAGCATGTTAAAAAAATCTCCATATGTAGCAATTGCAACAAGTGGGATTTGGTTTGAGAGGTTGGATGTGTCTCTTACACTGATAGTAACAAGAAAATGCTTTTCAGAGTGCAGAGAGATGGCCCAGCAAGTCTTGGAAGTTGAGTGTGTTGGGGTTTTTTGGTTTTTGTGGGTGGTTTTTTTTGGGCAAGGAGTCGTGAGAGTGTGATTGTTAGATTTTTCTAATACAGATACTAGAAGTTCAAATCACAAAGGGAAGCAAATTCCCAGAGAGGCTGATTTTCCCGGTTACAAATGAAATAATTTGCAGCCCTGAGAGCTCAGCATTCATGTAAAGCAGACTGCTATGATTTAATGATGGATTTAGTTGTTTAATTGTAAAAAAAGGCCAATGAACTACTGTAAATGTCTTTTTGTGGGGACTAAGACTTCCCCCCTGTTATATTTAAAGCGCATATTAGGTGCATTTCTCATATGCAATTTTTCATGTGGCAATTCTACCTAGATTGAGCTTGTAGTGCTCTGATAATGATCAGAATTCTGCAATAATAAAAAATAAATCAGAGTTGGAACAGGCAAATATTTGTGCTTTTGAACCTGCAGGGTTATTTTTCATCTTTTTTTATTTCTTCATAAATAAAACAAGCTTTAGTGTCTTTGAAGCAGACATCTCTCTGCCAATGCGAGAAGCTGAAACCAGCACAGGCAGGTGTTGAGCAAATGGCTCCAATGAGCTCTCACAAGAGTTGCATTATAGATTTTTGTTTCTTTTTATTAGTCTGCTCAGAATCTCACTTTTCAGGTTTGTACTTAATCACTGCGTGATTCTGTGGCATAAACATCCCGATGTCTACCTGTTGTTTAAATCTGATTCCAGCCAGTCTTCCAAGCAAGGCTTGTTTACCCCTTGTTCATCCAGGGCTCACTCAGGTCCCTTCTCCTCAGAGCTGGGATGTTGTTGCTTCAAGATAATTTTAACTGACAAGTTTACAAGACCACACACTTAGGGTATTTAGTTGTACCTTTTGAACCACAGTTAAAAAATGTAGATGATTTACGTGTTCCAAAAGCATGAATGTTTTCAGCCTCGTCAATTATTTTTAATATTAAAAGTCAGCAGATGGAGCCAAAGGCTTGTAGAAAAATTGTGCTGAATGTATATTAAACTACAAAGCCCACTAAGTTTAACTAATAATCTTTTTACTAAAATTTATAACAGCAAAGCTATTTATTTGCTGCTAAACCTCATACTAGCATGCCTTTTTCATTCTCTTGTCTCTATGCAGAGTGAGGGCTCATCCCTTCATGTACCAGGGGTCTAACAAGACTAACAAGAGTCAAGTTTGAGTGGGAGCCTCATTTTCTATGTAGATTTATATCTTTGTACATTTTCGGCAGCAGCGTTCACTACTTTATCAGAAAAAATGGTGCTATATTTTGTCAATATTTTTCCTTCTCCTGTGAGCATGGTGATTGGAATCCACTGTTGAGGGTTAGATTGGAATTAATTGCAACCTCATTTTCATTGTTGCGTGGTTGGTAAGGTACTGGGGTTTTGTGTTTTTCTTCTGAAAATACTGAAATAAGTCTCTTTGCCTTAGATAACGTGTCAGACTTTGTATTCTCATAGGCTAACCCTATGCTTTTTGTTAAATATTAGCATCCTTTTGGGATTAAAAATAATATTTTCATAAAAATAACAGGATGGGATGTTTTCTAAACAGTATGCAATTTATCCCATTTTACTAAAATAAAAAAATCCCCAAAGGCAATAAGTGGTACCTACCTCTTGCAGAAAAGGGGAGAAAAATCTGCCATAGTCTTAAAATATAATATCCAAAGGGGATGCAAAAAATTGATGGCTGAACAGAGAATATTTCAGTGGTATAGTATAGTTTTGCCTTTTGAGAAAGACAAAAATGAAAATGTTTTCTTGAACTTTATGTAAAAAATTCCTTCTCCTCTAAATCTGATTTTCTGAAAGAATATGAAATGTACATATGTTACCTGGAGTCTGGAGCAAGTGGGATATAAATGTTAGCTTAAATATTGCATGTGTATTTTTTTCTCATTTTTGTTTTACTGATTCTTGAAGCTTGGTCTTCAGTTTGAAGCAAGGATCTCCTTAGACTTGAGAAACTTGGCTAGTGGCAAATTTAAGAGCTTTTCTTATTTTGCTGTTTATCTTTGGCCTCATCTCTGTTTAAATTATCTTTCCTGCACTCCTGCTGTTGAAAGACAGTGATAAAACTTCCACCAGTTGTACCAACTTGCTGACTGAATTTCCTCTAATGAACATTGGCTGTAGTAGCAAGAGTTTCTAACGCTGACGTTTTTCTTTCGAATGATACGGTCAGTGTTTAGTTTCAGATTCACTCTGGACTTCGTTGTAGGCTTTTCTAGTCGACATTTTACTTCCTAAATGTGCTCAATCACTTTTGGGTCCTTTTATTTCAGTCTTTCGGTGACAGGACTGGGGAGTTGTGAGTAGTTTGTTTTTCCTCCTTTGAAGAAAACCTAAAATCTATAATCCCAGATCAGATGAAATTATATTTTCCTTTTGAAGCCATTTTTATTCTGCTGAAAAACTCATACAGGACCGTGAGGGTGCATCCCAAATTATATCTTTATCCAGTCTCCAAGTAACTGAATCTTGCTGCGATATGAGTATCTTCTATGTTTACATTTACTGTTGAAGAACATTAATGCATCTTTTAATACACAGAAAATAAACTGATAACATAGGAAGGGAAGGTTACTTTTTGCTATATTGGAGTTATGAGAGCTAGTGACTGTGGTGAAAAGAAAATCTGCAAATGAAGAAACCTGATCAGGAAGAAGTACTTTTAAAAAATCTGATGAAACTTTTAAAAATACATTGCCCAGGGAAAAAAAAAATCCAAGCACCCAACCCTAAATATGTAATTTCTAATAATGTATTTTTTTTGCATTGCTGTATAGGCTAGATAAGCTTCTTTGGACTGGATTCAGTCATCTCAAAGAATTTTTTGTGGCCTGCACACTTTGGATTACGTATAATTTCAACTTTAATTTAAAAAGAAAAGGTTCTAGCTTTCAGGACTTGGAAGGGAATGACAGTTGCAGTTTTCCAGTCTTGAGTGCAGACAGAGCAGACACATGTGAAATCTTCTTCCACTCTTGGAATGTTAATTTTGAAGCCTAATTGTGGTACTTTGAAATGTCATTGGCCATTTTAGGGAAGGTTGTCTCAGCAGGTGTGATTGGGCAGCTACAGCCCTGAAACCAAGGGACAGGAAGTGACAGATTCTGCAGGGAAAGAAATCAAGTGGAAGAGAGATACATAGGAAAAAAAAAGGAAATTAAAAGTTGTTTTTTGGTGTGCTGCAGTACCACATAAAGGTTGTTCTTTACTCTGTGAAATACATTTATGTGCCAGCATTAGCAGGCTACTGTTCTTTCATAGGCTTCGTATTGACCCTCAAGCGTCTGTCCTTGGTGATTTGCTGTCAAGTGTTTTTGCTGAGGGCTCTGGAGCTGCCTCCTCTGTAAAACATGCATGTTTCAACCCCTGTGAGCCTAGTTTTAAGGTTTCCTAGCTTCCTTTTAAAATACCCATAATGGATTAAAATTATTTATAAATTGAAAACTCTTCACCATCTCTTTCTCCTGACTGTTTCCTTATCATTGATATATGAATGTCTAGAACAGATATTACTCATGTTTTTCAGAAAATATTCTGACGGAGCCTGTCCTAAAACAAATCAATAAATAAAAACACCAACAAAGGCAAAATTGCATTTTGTTCATAGTTTATCCTGAATATTTTGGTGACGTCACGTTAGCCAGGAGAATCCTGTTGAGCATTCACATTACCTCAATGGTACATGCACATGTACTCTGCACGATGGGCTTGTTCCTTTCCCTGAGTTGCAGTAGATTTCCTGTGCGTCTGTTACAGGTGTCTGTGGTACTTGATACTGGAAAATGAGGCTGCTTGTTTTAAGTAAGAAATGTCTTTCACAGGTATTCAGAAATACTAACATACGCTGATGATAGTTGTAATTTCTTTGGATATTGGTGAAGGTTTTAAAAACCATGTCAATAGGACTGCCACTAAGAAGTGCCTGTGTTTAAAATGTAGAAATATTTATTCACCTAATGACAGCTCAAAGGTTTAGGCAAATAGAAAGATAATAGAAGATTAGAAGTATTTAGAAGATAATAATTTGTACTTCTATCATTTGAATACAGCTCCTGGCTGTCATTGTGAGAATATACTAGGTGTGCTTGCAGCATGTGCCAGGAATTATTTCTTTTATCACCAAACCTAAGGTTTTTCAAACTGGACAGCTCTTCCATAGCAAGTTAACAAATCCTTGAGAGGCAGAGAAGTCACAACTCTACGTCTGTTGTAAATGCTTGTTGTATCAGAGGTGAGGGACCCTTTTCATAAGTTAATCAAAAAGACCTATGCAAACAAGCAAGAGGATTTTTTCTTCAGTCAGTCACTACAGTTACAGAGCCTGACATTGTTAGTGAACCTTCGTGATCTCATAGGCTACTGCAAACTCGTGTGCACCAGACCCCTCTTAATAAAAATGTGAAGCACTGGATACACAAATTCATAGCAGCTGTCACAGCTGGGCTGCGGTGAAGTTTGGTCAAGACCCTTTGAACTTTTTATTTCACACTAATCCCATTTAGTGTGATCAATATACGGACCTCCAGCTTCTAGGTCTGTTAATTAGGTGTCAAGTGTTGGGTTGGCCTGTGTCAGGCTGTAAAATACAAACACAGAAGAGACTATCAGTAGGGAAGTAAAGTGTTTATTGTCTGAATGTATAAGAGTGAAAAGTTGCCTTCCTAGCCTGAGATGTCCTTAGGGATCCTAAGGGTCTTTTGTTTCTCTCACTAAGGTAATCGCATAGTTAAATATGCATTTTACCAAAAATAGTTGTGCAGTTGGGGGCTGCAGAATAATTTGAAAGATTTAATTCTCCTGACAATGTGATGTTGGAATAGCTCTTTGTCTACCTACCCCCCTGCCTTTTTCCCTGATAATAAAAATATTAAATTGCTCTGGTAACTACTTGCATTGGGTTGCTCTAAGATGAGAGTCCTTCCTTGTTTTGCATGTGTACATCTAAAATGAAGTTTCCTCAAAGACTTACCAATATTTATTTTAACTTGTGCTTTGTAGCCTTCATGGAATAGACAGGATAACTTAGATCTTCATTTCCCCATCTCTAAGAATCTCAGGAGGTTTTGAACTCCCCCATCTTTAGTTCTCTATCGTTCAGGGAAGGGTAAATATGTAGAATGATATTTCAACTTTCATACGTTTTTGGGTTCTTTTATTTCAGTCTTTCAGTGACAGAAAGGACTGGGGAGTTGTGAGTAGTTTGTTTCATCTCCTTTGAAGAAAACCTAAAATTTATAATCCCAGATCAGACCTTTCCTATAACTCAAGCAACTCATCCTGTTAACTGTTTTAATATATGGCACCGCTATTTCATTAAACAACATCCAGGAATAATTAGTTCAGCAACGATGCCTCGGAACAAAAGCCCTTGATTTCGTTTAACTTTATAAGTTGGTCTCTTTTGATCTGCAAGAACACATCTGGGGCCTTTAAGAAAGCAGAAAGAAAAATATTAAATGTTTAGTAAGGCTGTTGGTGAAAGTTTCAAAGCACAGTAACCCTTTGGTACCATGATGTAGCTCAGAGGGAAAAAAGTGTGAATTTCGTATTTCATAAGCTATCACATGGCACCTCTATATAGTAAATACAGTTTTTGTTAGCTGATGATGACTAAATTTTGCCTTTATTTCCAGTTTCCCAAGAGTGACTATCTTCATTCTTTCCCCATTCTTTCCCCAATTTTTTCCAGCCATTTTTCTGCCCTTTTACCCCCATCTTCCCTTGGCTGCATTTGAATGAAGTAATAAGAATCATTACTGTAAACCTGACATTTTTTAACCAGGTATCTTTGCATTAGAATTTATTTTTGCTGCATCAAACTTTGTACTGTACTGCTTTGTTCCTTTAATAGCTTACTATTATTTGCCAAGGTGATAGGGATAAATCCGTTTGTTCTTTACTCTAGACTTAGCTGCTTAGATTTTGCAAATATCCTACAGTCCAGAGGATATAAATTTACTCGTCTAATCTTAATCACTGTTACTGACTTGTAATAGAAAATTGCTTACCAGTTGAACTCTTTAAAATTTGCCACTAAAAAAAAATCCTGCCTTGAGGGAAAGCTATAAAAATTTTGTATGCCAATTGTTTCTCATTTCGTAAACTAAAAAGTATTGTGAAAAATACTTGTCTGATAGTAATTAATTCCTTTTTCTTTTCTTCTCATAGCAGAGGTAGCCTTTGTTTTGATTGTAATTAGCAGAAGGAATTCACCAGGAGTAGCAGCGTATCATTTGATTTGTACTGTTGTGCGTGTTGTGTTTGCTTGTTTGCTGCATTGCACCGGAGCGCTGCTGTATTTATATTCCAAGCATTTCCTAGAAAATGTACAAATCATCACGATTAATGTTAACGTTTGCCATAGCTAATGAAGCCTACCAGATCTCTCAGTAATTATTCATCACCTTTGTTTCATTTTGTATAAATCATGGCTTCTATTAACAAGCTCATTTTAGAGAAAGGACAGGAGAACTTTGTTCATGAGAAAGAAATGAGCAAAACAACTTTTTTATTTCTCTGCTTGACCTGTCAAAATAGAAGTGAAAAGAGTTGAAAATATTATTTTTCATTACAGGTTTTATTTTTAAACGCAGCTTTATGTTCACTTTGTGTTTGTTTTTCTTAGTGAGCCTTTAACTCCAAGGTTGTGACCCAATAATGACCTCCTTTTCCACTCTCAATTGCTTTTGACCTACTCCAATAAGTAAAAAGAAATAACCTAACAGAAGGGTAACCAGATCACTGCTACCACACCAAGGAAACAGGCAGGCTTTGGGATGCTCTTCTTTAATCTCTCTATCCACAGAGCCTTCATTTTAATTTGCAAAATTGAACCCAGATCGAGAGCAGTAAAGCCTGAATACGGTAAATATTCATGCCTCAGTGATCTAGAGTGGCTCCATTACATTTCAGAGATTGGGAGAATTACCTTTTGGATTATGTATATTCATGGGCTGATTTTTATTTGAGATATAATATTACTCACATTGGGCTACATGTCGCATATTCTATCAAAACCAGCCTTCTCACAAAGCTCCAAATGTTCCTTACATGTAAAAGTTTTACTTATTTTCCCTATAGTTTCCTCCCTTTTATTCTTTTCAAAGACTGGTAGTAAACAAATTTCCTCTAAAGAAGAAGGAGAAAAAATGCCAGTAGAAATTCTTCCATAAAACCTTCAACCCTGTGTTTACTGTGATATATTCTTTTGCATGTGACTTTGAAGTCTTCAGATAAAAGTATTATTATTGTTCTAAACCTCAATCTATTTGGAAAAAATAATTCAGTTTGTTTCACTGGAAGAAGAAAATTCCAGACAGCCTTTCTTTAACCTATAATTTTGCATTGGTTTTGACTTCTTTTTTTCTTTGAAAAAATATTTTATTGAAATATTTTTGATAAGTTGCAGAAATTTTAATTGGAATGTAAATGTTAAGCTGCTTCTGTGTCATAGTTTTACTATGGGTCTGACATTCTCTGCATAGGTACTTGCTACCTAAACTCACGGGCATACTATGCTTTTAAAATGCATACTTTGTCATCTGTAGTGATAGGTGGTACAAGCAGTGTTACATAGGATACTTGACATCTTAATATTCCTTTTTTTGGTTGCCAAAAAAAAAAAAAAAAATCTATGAGATATTTTAGTCATTTGGAGATGAAAGGATTATGGTAGGTGTGTGCCTTCTGCATCTTTCCACACATCCTGGGGCTGTAGGGATCTATTCCCTTCCTACTGGACATTCAAAGTGTATGGCTGTTAGGCCAGAGGACTAAAATGGGATGTGGTCCTCTCCTGTGTGAAAAGCTTCACCCAAATCTACAAGAGGCAAAGCAGAGAGAAAATAAAAGTGCAGTGGGTCTTGGTGCTCCTGCTGATTGCCAGGCAGAGGTGAGGGGTGGGAGCCAACGCGGGTGTTGTGAATGTGTTACTGGGAAATGCCGTAAGGACAAACAGTGCTTGAGCTGCCTGATTGCCTTCTGGGGCAGAGCACAGACACAGCAAGAGTCATGACTTTAGTGAGGTTTGGGCAACATCTCTCACAGCATTCCTGTGTGGCATCTGGGGAGGGATGGGATGGATTGGGGAGGGCCGGTGCAAGTTAAAAGTTAACTGAAGTGGTTGAGTCTATTGGAAGCTTTGCTGTGGATGAGGAAAATTGCTATGGAATTATAATAATTCTGAAAAGTCAGCCTTTTGCTCTCAAAAACTGGATATTGGGTTTTTGCTTGAGAATTTGGATTGTGACAAATGATGCAGTTGAGTTTATCTGCAGTGAGGTGTAATGCCATGTTATATCACAAGGGTGACAAGATTACTGGAGTTTACCAAAAAAATACTCCAGTAAGATAGCCTACATGTAGTATAGTGGGAATTTGATGGTTTACAGTAAATAATGAATCCAGGGCAGTTCACTCATGAGAAAAAAATAAATAGAGGATAGGTTGTTTTTTTTTTTAAATTCAGTGAGATTTGTCCAGCCTGTACATGGGATAGATTAGGTTCAATTGAAAAAATTTGTGATTATATATTTAAAGGCTAGAGGAGACTGCTTAAGCACAGAAGGTCACTTAACTTTACCTGCAAAATCTTAATCTTAACACTTGCTAATTTTTGATTTGTGATTGTCTGCATGAATATAGCATATATGTAATATAAATTAAAATTATGGTGTTAAAGCAGAGTAGCATGAAAGTAAGGTCATGAACCTGCTTCTTTATTTACAGAGTGCATAGTCATATTTTAGATGCTGAGAAAGGAAATAAACTAAATGGATTTTTGTATTCTCTTTTATATTGCTTTATTCCAGTATTGCCGTGCAGGCTCTTCAGGCTATAGTGTTATTTTATCCAGAAGGAGGAATATATTAAATAAATCTGATAGCATGTGTGTGGTGTTACATAAGCACCACAGTGGTCATATGGTGAATGCCCTTATAAACCTCACTTTAAAAAAATTAAGTTAAAAGAATCAGTCAATGTGAAATAATTTTTTCTCCAGATGCTATATTCCTTTCCCACATGGAGGTAAGTGAGGCCATGGAGAAATAATAGATTCTAGAAATATTCAAGGTCTTTCAGAGAATTGCTATTAAGCCACATGATCTTGCTGGAAACCACAAACTTGGAATTATTTCTGACTCTTTGAGGTTTTTACTCTTTGTAGCTGATCTAGCTGCTGTTGACTCAGAAGAGAAAGCTCTCCACAACCTGAGCAGTGGGCAAAGTTTGCATTGTGTGATTTTTTTTGTTCAATGATGTGTTATTGATAGCTCTTGTATTATTGACAGCTCCTGTTTTATTTCCATTTTATGCTGTTTTGAAATCCTGGTGAAAGTTTTGGAACTAATGAGTTACAACATGAACCACAAAGGCATCTCAGAGATTCTAGAAAATACTTGGTACATTATTTCTTAAAATAAAAGATCTTTTTTTATTTGGATAGAGGATGTGACTTCTGATTTCTGATGGCTCGTTGTTGCTCTTCTGTGTCTTCACAGCCTGAATGAGCTTTTTAATGCTTTTGAGCAGGAGTGGTTTGCCAGCTTTGCTAAGTACATGGCTGCTTGCTCATCTATGGGATTTGGCTTTGCCATCCCTCATAAAGCAAAGAATTCAACATCCTTTATGTTTAGAAGAGAATTTATGAAACAATCTGCTTACATGTAGGGAGCAGTTTTATGTCTGAATTGGAGCTTTGCTTAATTTCAGTTGATGTGCTTAAGCCCAGGCTGATGGGAAACTAAAAGTTGTGGTAGCCTTTCAGACGAGAGGCCAGCGTAGTTTGGTATCTTCTGACCACCAAGAGAGGATACTGGAAGAGAGAAGATGACATACCTCATACTTTATTTGAATTTGTATTAGATAAATAAGAGAGGAAGGCAGTTCTTGCCTTCAAAAGCAGCAGGTGTGGGGTGTGTTTTGGTCATGCAGGTGGGCCTTAGTTTGCTGCTCCCCTTCTGCTTACAAAGGTGTCCTTCTGGATGATACTGAGGTGGTGTTTGATGTGTTTGGCACACAAGCCAATGTATGAGCTACAATGTATGGCCAGCATTTACTTGTTGAGAGTGGTTTTTCTTGCTAGCCTGCTGATTCAGGCAAGCGTACCCTTGGTGTATTTTTAAACCTCAGGGCTGAAACGGTGCTTTCTTAATTTCAGTTCCTTGTCCTTCTTGGATGTAAGTTTAAAGATGCAACTCTTAGCGACTGGGCTCTGAGGTGCGATTTTTATTTTTAAACTTCTTGGAGTCCTCAGTATTTGAAGCATTTATTTTAATGTAATGCATATGCAATGCTCCTTCCATAAATACTGCACTCATAATCAGTATTTTCTCTAACAGATTATTGTGACTAATTATTTTAACTTTGCAGTTTCTCATCAGGATTACAGGGAGGCATAGTTGCTGTATCTTTCATATCAGAAAGATACACTTACAGCATTGAGAGGCAGCAGGATGGCTAGGTTTTTTATCTAAAGAAGCTATGAGCAATGGCATATGGCTGATAACTTAATGGAAGTTGGATAAATAAAGGAAAAAAAGGTCTGACATATCAGTGCAAAAAGTCATTAGTGGACTTTTTCTGTATCCTGTTTTCTATTAGTCTGTAGTAAACTGCTTTGAAAATCTTAGTGGGCTTTTCCTTTGGTCTTAAAATAACGGGTTTTCTTATATTGAATACATTTGTTTATCTCAAGGGCTGAAGTGTTTGGGTGCTTTTGATTTCTGTTTTGTGTTTTTTAATCTGCATTTGAACACAAACTTCTTCCTCATTCTTTTTGTGGCTCTTTACATACTCCTTTAGGAACATAAATGTGATTATACAAATAAAATTTAAAAAGGGAAGCAAATCTCTGCAAATGATGGAAGATTTCAACATGTGGCTCTTGATTTACATGTTGAGATATAACCAATTCCCCTGTGCCACAAGAAAACAAAATGTGAGTGAATTTCTTAGCGAAGTTTGTAGCAAGTTATGTAATGGTATCTGAGGTCTCCATGTTTACTTACATGGCTCGCATGCAGTAAGGTCTGTCACTTTAAAGTTGCACTCAGTATTGATCACTTTCTGTGTCTGAAGACTAATTTTCCCATTTTGAGTGGATTGCTAAAAGGGGCCTTGCACGATTTTCATGGACAATACAAGATAGAAGTTGTTTTCCAGACAACAGTTTGAGGACTAAAACGGGCACTTGAAATAAATACAAAGAAATACCAAAGATATTTGTCATAGCTGGTCTTGGTTACAAATTCCTGTTGCTCAGGACAGTGCTCTGAAATATTTTACATCATTCTGGTGGTAGATGGGTGGACTGAGTGATCCAGCCCCAGCTCCCTACTTTAAAAATCCATTGCTGAAAGCTAAAGAAAATATGTGAAAACTTAGAACTGTATTATAGCTTGTAGGGATCCCTTACACAGAGAAACTAGATATGCATAGGAGAAACAAATCTAATACTGGGGGTCAGTTGCATCCTTTTCAGTGCTCCTGGGCTTGTATTTTAAAGGCCAGACAAAACAAGTATGAAAATACATAACATTTTATTCATGTACTTGAGCCTCTTGAAGAAAACCCTACATTTGGAGTATTTTAAACCATGGGCAAATGTGTCTGTCAGTTGGGGTCAGAGTGAAATGGAATGAAATACTGTACTGATGCTCATGGTCTGCTCAGAAAACAGGAAATCAGTGATTTAAAGCTTCTCTGGCTCTTGTTATTTGATCCAGTGGGTGCAGACCAACTCCCTGATTCACTTCTCTGCTGGTTCCATGTCTGACCTTTTGAAGGAGATGCAATTCCAACTCACTTTGGGTGATATAATCCACTCCCCCCCCCCCCCCCCCCCAATCACACTCTGGCATTGTTCTGGTCAGATAATAATTCCTGCAAACATTACGCTCTTGGAACAGAGGTTATGGGCAGTTAGGGTATTCTGCTGTCTGCTCCTTTGACAGCTCTGGTGCTGAGAACATGAGGGGGAAAAAAGGGAATGGGCTTGAATGTGTTCTTCCTCTTGATAGGTCTATGAAAACTTCAAATCCAAGAATAGATACTCTTTAAAACAAATATAGATGGGGTGATTAAATAATCTGCAGGGTACTGGATAGATCAGCATGAAGTGGTGATTTTCAGTAGGCTGAGTGATGCAGTGTTGTTTCCTCCTCGTGTCTGAGGATGAGCAGACCTGTCTGAAAGCCAGACCCAGCCACCTCCAGTGAAATCAGGTGATTCTTAGAGCTCTCAGTGAGCACAGCCAGGATGTGCAGGGCTGCCCTCCTGGGAGAGAGCTGGGGGCAGCACAGATAACCTTTGCTGGTTGTGGGGTGGCAGATCTTGACATGATTCTGCAGATTTTCAGTGTGTTTTAAATCGCAATAATGTTTTCTGAAAGACATTAGTCAGGATCCAAAACTGTTCCTGAGCTGGCATTTGAAACTGTGAAGACCATTAGCAAATGTATTAACAGGAGGCTCATTCAACACTGGAGAATACTTCTGTGTCCATACTCTACTGTAACATTTATCCTGCACATAGGAATCACAGCGAACTTTTTGTCATGGGTAGTGATGCTTCAGTTGTGAATTGTTGAATGTAGTTGAACACTGAGGAATGTGGAAGGGCACTTTTTATATTCTGATACAAGCCAGTTCTCTGTGCCATGGTTGAGAACTGCAAATCACAATGAAAAAAGGTTAATCATGTGATGTATTTGTTGTTCGTTCTCCTTCTGTTTATGGGCTGCATGTCAGATGCATCAAGCCTAGTCATTTGACTTAATTTAAGAGGAGAGACTAGGCATAGCATGGAGGAAAGTTTCAGGGATGCACAAAAACCAAGGTGTGTTCTGAGTGTATGCACGCAATTATGTTTTTTAATCACATTTTTTATTCTTAAATGTTATCTAAATTCTGTTATTATCTAAATTCTATAGACTGTTTCTGTAATACTTTCATTCATCTGTTTAGGTGGGTAATTTCTAAAAAATATTATAAACTGGAGTACTAATAATAAAGAAAATCTTTGTGACTTCATTTAAAATAGAAAACTAGACAGATCTCTTGTGGATCTTCTGGTTCCAATTTTGTTTTAAGGAGTGACAATGCTGGAAGATTCCTTAATTCTTGCCAATTTGTTGGCCCCATGCATGGTTGTAGAAGAGGAAAGATTTACTGCCAGTATTGTCACATGTGAAATCACAGAAGTCTTTCAGAGTGGTTTGGGCTGGTACTTCTCACATGGCAGTTTCATTCTTGTAGCACTTGTTAACGTCCTTGAAACACTTGTGTTTAGAAAATCTTGGGTTGTTGTTTTTTCTGTTTTGGTTTTTTCTTCTCAAAGTCCTTATCGCCAGTGTTGCGACTATAACGATGATTGAAACTCGAGGGGGAGAGGAAGTGGAAGAAGGAAGGAAGGGCTTGGGAAAGGTTTAATTCAAGCCTCTGTACTTCCAGACTTTAAAAATACCATGTTGAAAGTCACTAGAAAGCTGAGGGTAAATGCTAAATTGTTTCCCTCCAATTTATCTACATGGGTAATACTGTTGAGGAGGTTTAGCTAAAGTGGTAGTGAATGTATATTTGAGTACAAAAATGCTTGAACTTGAAACTATCAAGTATTTACAATGGCCTTTTAAAGTCTGTTTTGACATTAGTTAATATCTTGACAAACTATTTTGGTCCAGGCTTTTTTAGTGAGGTTCTTTTCTCTTACATGAACGTACCTCTTGATCTCCTTTCCCATAATATTTTGTGGATTCTTCAAGAATTCACAGGCATTGATGTGGCATTTGATTTGAAAAACGTTGTAATAATAACATTATAATCTGTAAAACAGTGTTTCTTTTGGTTTTGGTTAGCAGCCAGAGGCTCAGGGAACCCAAACAATATTCGTAGTGGTGAAGCTCATGGGTATTATTATTTGTATAATTATGATTTCCAAAAGGAATACAAGATTTTTGTTGTTTTCCAGAAGGCATGTAGCTGCTAGATTTTTTTCTCTCTCTTTTTTTTTTTTTTTTTTAAACAGCTTTCTGGATATTGCCTGTGACCATTTTTTGCTGACTTATTTGGAGACCTCTTTATATTTCAGTTACTGAAGGTTTTAGTTCAGCTAATAGACTTTTCATCTGCTCTTCTATTTTGATCCAACTTTCTGCAATTTGTTCCCCTCTGAGTCTGGTGATGTTGGGAATAGGCGTAGACAGATTGTCTGGAGCCAAGTGAGATGTCCTCCATCCAGGGCAGCAGGCTTTGTAGAAAAGGAGGTGAAAAACATCGTTTTGTTTCCAATTATGCCTTGCAGCTAAGATGCGGGAAAAAAGCTGATATTTTCAGTCTTATGAATTACTGAGTAAATAGCTCTGTGATTAAAATAATTAAGTTCCCTAGACTGCTCTGAATTGTCCAGCCTAAATGCTGTGCTATAAAGCTGTGTGACATCTGAGGATGGAGCCCAGCTCTGCTGAGACCAGTCCTTTGGTTTGGAATTCTCTTCATCAGTTGTTTTTTTTTACTTTCAGGAGTTACAAGATAAATGGGTGGGCTGGGATTAGAAAATGGGCTACTAATGGACATGCATTTGAGAGCAGTTTCAGCTGAGTAAGAAAGTAAAGGCTTGAATGCTGAGAGTTTCACAGTAGCATTTGGCATGAGCCTTTTTGACAACTGTAGAATTGATGCTAAGAAAAGGGAGATGTAAGAAGAAATTATGCTGAGAGTTGAGATCTCTCCCAGCAATGTTGTTGCTCTGTACACATTCACAGTATAATGTATTGTATATAGATAAAAGCATGCTAAAAAAATTATCTCTGGAATTGAGCACTCATGGAGAGTTCAGTTCTTGGATCTGAATGTTGAGGTTTCAGCCCTTCAAAAATGCTGTCTACAACTTTTCTGTACCAAGGACTCTTGTCCAAGTACATAATATTTTTTAGGAGATAAATACATTTTTTATTGCCAAAAATACCATTTCACTATTAAAAGCTATCTAACGTAGGAACTTGAAGCAGAGTGGTTACCTATCCAGCATTAACATGAATGCAACAGGTGACACCATAAACATATTATCAGGAAAAACTTTTATTTGCTTTCAACTTGAGGAGATGGGGATTCTTATTAAGGGTAATGGTTTGCTGAACTGAAAAAGAAAAAAGCCAAAATGAATCCTTGTTAAACTAAGCTGGTTTAGACTGCTCAAGCTGAGCCTAGACTGATCTCTAAAAGCTTATTTCGTTCTTCTTTTCTCCTTGAAATAAGTAATAAAATAGCAAGCTCATTAAGGTCAAACTTTGATAGCATCTGGGAAATTTTAGTATAAGTAGTGATTGTTGCTTCACTTTTCCTGTAATATTCCTGAGGCATGGAGCCCCACATTGTAGTGACAGCAATGCTAGCTATATATTCATGAACTTTCAGATCTTCCTAAGAAAGCTTTGAGGAATTTTTTTATTATATGGAATAGTACAGACTAGGAGAGGGTAGGCTTTTGTATTACTAATTATTTTGCAGTGATGGTTCACAAGAGTTCATTGTGCTTGGTGCTGTGCAAATACATTACACTTTTTTTTCCTCTGAGCATTTTACAGTTTAATTCAACCATGTCGAAGAAGTGTGTGAAAGGATTTTCATGGCAGGGGTGGGAAAGCAGGCACATAGGTGCATGAATGGGTATTGTAGTGCTATACTTTTGATGGTGCAGATGCTCGGGGGAGTAGATTGAAGCTATTCCATGGTGTGGGTATATCTGATTCTTTGCAGATAGTATTGTGGGTACTGCAGCACAAATGATGTAAATATCAACAGAATGGTGACCATGATAATCTTCCAGTCTCATGAACAGGAGAAGAATAAGCTGGGGGGCTCAAATATGTGGTGGTTTTAAATGATGGAGTTCTCGGTCTATTGGCTTTCTACTTTTGGAATTGTGGACTCTTCTAGAAGGTTCAGTCATTTTATAAGACAACAGGATGTCATATGTGGCTGATACATCACAATATAAGCATATATCATGTGATATAAGCATATATGAGTACTTATGATGCACTCATGTGCAATTAATTGCTTCATTCTTTTTGTTCCCCTTTCATCCATAGGTGACAAAGAAGGTCAAGTCCATGCAGATGTTCCATACTCCTGTGACTTACGCAATGCAGGGTGACAGAGTAGGTGTCTGTGTGACCCAGTTTGATCCCAAACTGTTGGAACGAGGCCTGATTTGCACCCCAGATTCACTTCACACCATCCACGCTGCCATAATTTCCTTGAAGAAAATTCAGTATTTTCGAGGAGCTCTTCAGACTAAGGCCAAGTTCCACATCACAGTCGGTCATGAAACCGTAATGGGCAGAGTGATGTTTTTCAGTCCAGCCCCTGCTGACTTCAATGAAGAAATCCAAGAAAATGTTTTTGATTTTGAAAAAGATTATTTGTATCAAGAGGAATATTTGTCCAAGGACTCAGGTTCTTCAGAGGAGAACAAAGAAAATGACCAGGCAGGAGAAGTCCAGCTCCCAAAACAACAGTGGGCTTTGCTAGAGTTTGAAAAACCAGTCACTTGCCCTAAGCTGTGCCTTGTGATCGGCTCTAAGCTGGATACAGATATTCATGCCAATACCTGCAGGCTGGCATTCCATGGGGTGCTGCTCCAGGGCATGGAAGACAAGAACTACACAGAGACTTTCCTTCCGAAGCTGAAAGTGTACAAACAGAAGCACAAAGAAGGACAAGTGGAAAGGGTAAGCTGTCTCTCCCATTCTAATATTTTACATGGGAACTGGAATGTTTGTCCTGTGTAAGTACTTGTGTTGGTGGGCTGCAGAATTTTCACTGCTATGTTTCCAGAGCCTTTACTCAGGTTTTACTAATGTTTGTATACCCAGTGTATTCCATCTGATCTGCTTGCAAACAGAAATCACTGTTCAAAGGAACTGGTTTAGTCAGTGCAATGCAGTGTTGAGTAATTTGATGCTGGTTTTTCACTGATTGTTTTGATCAGTGTGTTGTTCCTCTCAGAGACTGGCTTTGTTCATCTTCCTAAGTGACAAAATTTCCAGCTTTCCACTGATGTATTTTACACAGTCTGCAGTACATTGAAAATGTAAAGACAGTGCAAAACAAAATAGCCCTTGGAAAAATAATACAAAGAACACAAGTAACTATTTCTTTGCATTTTCACATTTGAATGAGAGCATTTATGTTAGTAGGCAAAAAGAAATTTCCTACCAGATGCCTTACAAGTGATAGCATGTTGAAGTTGGAATCAGGTTCATGACACGGAGACCTTAAGCCATACCTAATGCATATTGCTTCTATGTCACACAATAATAACAATAACAACAACAACAATAATAATAATAATCTGCTATAGTGCTTGTATTTGATGCATCTCATTGTGGCAGAAAACAGAGGTGCTTTCTGGAGGAGTTAGCTCCAGTGAAAATTAAAGGGGATTTGTTTGGACTCTGCCATCAGTGTGCAGAGATGCACTCTCTGTAGTGGTTGGTGTTACATTGCTGGCATAGGTTTGGCCTCGGTGGTGGTTACCTTTCAGTCAACAGTGGAGAATCACTTGTTTATACATTCCATAGTGGAATTTTTCATGATGAATGGTTTAGGTGGAAATGTACAATATATAAATAACTTCATTGTCTGCCCCTTAATGAACAGAGTTGATGCAAACTTCAGCATTTGTTTACTTGATGTACTAGTATGATAGGTGTTCTATTAAATATTGTGTAAAGAACTCTTTCAATTTTTGTTTTCCTAACTCAAAACTTCATTGTTTGAACAAAATGTTTAGCATTCTTCTTTTCAAAAATTCCATAAAGCTGAGTTGAGGATTGCATAATATCTCTCCTTAATTTGCTATAGGAGACTAAACACTTGGCATATGATACCATGTTTGCAATGTATAATGCAGACTTCTTGAATATTGTTTGTTTGCTCTACTAATTCAATAGTAGGAAGATCCCTGCTAGGGCATGATTAGCGAGGTTCTTCAAAATGCCTCACTAAATTAATTGATTAAATGGCCAATTCATATTTCTTCTTTTTTTTCTGAGGTTTCTGTTGCATTTTTAGCTCTTAAAAAAAAAGAAAAAGAAAACATGAGTTTTTCCTTTGAATTTCCAATACTAGTTTTGGAGGTCTTTTATTTCACAGGAATGACAGACTTGTGGTGTTGTGTTGGTTTTTTGGATGCCAGTTTTGTCACTGGGAAAGGAGGTAGTTAGGAGGGGCATGTCTGTAGCTTTCTGAAAATTTTATCTTTATTTATATGAGTTATCTGGAACACCCAAAATCCACAGTCACTCTTCACAATTTTGGTAGCAGGTATATTGTCTCCTTTGTTTGACGTGTCCAGCTGCCTTTTTCTCTGGCTGATGGAGATACTGAATTAGATTGAGGAGTCCAAAGTGGTCTGAGCTCTAGGCTGCAGAGAAGCTCTAGACCAAATAAGTATGTCTGTCGTTCTTCTGGTGCTCTGGAGCTTTCTGAGCTCATGAAACTTTTGCCTTTATCTTGGCTGAAGATTGACTCACTTGTGCGTGGTCCTTGCTGCCAGGATCCAGCGAGACCTGGCTTACAGTAAGAATGGGAGCAGAAATTTGTGTGAGCCATGGCGACAGAAGCTTTTCTCTAACTGAGGTGAACTGGTCTCACATTCTTTCTTTATTTTTGCTCCCAGTACGTGGCACTAATCAATGGGACTTCAAAACTTGCAGTGCACCAACTATGTAAGTTGTCTGATGGGGTTAACAGAGTTTGCTGTTAGCCTCGGTCATACAATTTTAGTTGTTTTTATTTAGTGTTATTTTCAAACTGTTTGCCAGTTTATATATTCTGCTCTTGATTTTATTGTGTAAATAATGAAATAATGTTAATAAATTACACATTCTTTGTTTTCTGGCCCAAAAAATAACCAATGAATGAACATGGGTTATTTAATATTTGACCAAGAGTAATTTATTAGGCTATGTTAGTGAACTGTTTTATCTTTCTGTGCCTTTTAAAATGTAGATCAGGGAGGTTTATTATTTTATCCTGCCTTTGTCACACAGTGTGCCCTATATATGTGCCTTGATCACTGTGTGTGTGGATACTAATTGGTCGGTAAAGGGACAGTTGCCATCGAGTAGCCCCTGCAGCTTTGTTTGCACCCAGTTCTGCCTCCCGAGGTACTGCAGATGCTTGGAGCTGCATTTTCCCTGATGCATGCTCAAGGGATGATGGAGCAAATATTGTAAGAAAGGCTCGTGGTATAAAGTCCCAGGAGCACGCAGGGACTTGGAAGAGCTGGTGGGAAGAGGATTGTGCCAGGCATAAAGGGCCTGCTGGGGAAGTGCTTAGAGCCGAGGTAGCTGCTGGTTAAGTCTGTGCTTTGCAGAGCCCAGCAGCAGGAACAATTGGGTGGTACAGAGATTTATTTTAGTACACAAAGTCACCAGCTAATAGAAAATCTGAATCAGCTGGTCCCACCCTGCTGCTGATGGATGGCTGGAGATTAGAATCGCTGAATTTAGGGTGTCTATTCTTGGCACTGATACAGGAAAATTTCTTTTTCTGTTGAGCAAGGAAGCCCCCCCCCCTCACCTTCCCTGGGGAGGCATAAAATAATAATAATAATAATTATAATTAAAAAATACACGTTACCTTCACAAGAAGTGAACTTTTCCTTCAGAGAATACTGCTGGGGAAAATTAGCTTCATAGCTTCCTGAAAGGCTGGGAGAGAGGGAGGCAGGGGCATGTAACGTGGCCTTGCCAGGTTTGGGATAGAAGCATGCTCCCATAACTGGGATGTAGTGGAATTCAATAGTGCCCCTTTGTAAAACATTGCTGCTAATCTGATGTGGGGTCTCCCAAGCCCCCCTGCTTGCTGCTGGAATTAAAATAAATTCCCTGCAGTTTAACTACCAGTTTACCCAGGAGAAATCAGGCATTTATGGTTTGGCTTTTTGTTCCTATTCTGATTACTTTCAGAGCACTGATGGAATAGTAAGAACTGTAAATTCATTAAGTTTCAGCATCACAGTATTTTTCTTGTGTGCCCCTTGTGCATGGCGCTCTTCTGGATTGTAAGGTTAATTTTCTTTTAATAAAACAAGAATATTTATTCTCCAACATTTTTTGTCTCTCTACAAGAAAGTGTGACATTTTCCTGTTTCACATGCATGAAACTGAGGTGCTGGGATTGCACCTTGTTTATGAAAACATTTCATGGTACTACTGCAGTAATGGTTTTTATCTGGTATTATATCATCTGATATTTTTGAGCTGTTATGGAAATGTGTGAATGCTCTGTTTTGCTTTAGACCAGTTGTTTTTTTTAATGTTTAAGTGAGTATGGTAAGTTTTAAGGAAAATCAAAATATGTTATTCCATCAGAGCTAAGAGGACAGTGGCAGAGGTTTGTATTTGCTTAACTTGATGGTTTCAAAACAATGTGAAATACTAGTCCAGCTTTCTCTTGTAGGGAGGACTTGAAAGAGGGGAGAAGTTCAGTGGGAGGAAGTTTCTGTCAAGAGCATCTTTCTGGTGTGGTTATGTGGAGGCAGAGACTGTCGCCCTCTAGACATTTTATTTTTGCAAACCCTTGGCTGTCTGACAGATGTCCTTTCAATAGGAAAAAGCTAGGCTGGCAACAAGTGGCTTGTACTGATAAAAAAGTAAGAGTGCTAATGTGAACACCAGTGTGGCTCTAAGGAGCGTGTTGTGGGAATCTTGGTGAAAAAAGGGCAAATGAGGGTGAAGGATGTTTGTCCCTCTGATTTGGCATTCAGTGCTGGCTGGGGGTGTGGGCTTGCTGAACTGCAGCAGGTCAGCAGCTCCCAGAGCTGGAGACAAACAAATTACAAAGATAAACAGCAAGTGTTGTCCTTGTTCTTGTGCTTCTGGAGACAGACTGCTCACCGTTCAGCTCTTCACAGCTCTGTGGGCAAAGAGACTTGTATTAATCCTAACATCATCTCTGGAATACCACCTTCTTTGAATTTAATGTCTGTGCAGCATTGCAGGTTAATTCCAGTCTGACTCATGAAGCAGTTGCTCAGTTCCTGGGATAAATCCTTTATATTTGTCACATTATTTGCTCTTTGGCTTCCATGAACATACAGGTGGGGTGCAGAGAGTTTCAACTGAGAGGTGAACCATAGGAGTGCATCATGCTTTCCTGCATGACTCAGATATTCTGCCTGTTTTGAAAATGTTTGCACAAGCAGGATTTATCTTAGGATGGTTGTCACAGGGTCCTATTGTCAAGGGTACTCGTAAATCAGTAGTGCTGTGGCAGAAACAAAAGGAGAAGGAAAACTCTGCCTTGCATAGCGTGAGCTGCGCCTTCTGCACTTTGAGGTTTGTGTAGTGAAAAATATGCCCATGTTGGCTGGAATGGTTTCCCATTTTAGCATAGCTTTCCTATCAGAATGGGCTTGTCCCTTCTAAAGATATTTTTTCTGTGCTCCTCTGACACTTAGAAGAATTAATTTTCTCTATTTCAAAGTTTTTAATGTATCCTTCTCATTATTTGCCTTGCTCTTAGGCTTTACCTGATAATAATCATGGTGGATGTTGTCCTGGTTTTGTTCATAGCCACTCAGGTCACAGGTTTTGTGGGCTGCTGGAATGAGTTTTCTTGTACTCATTCTCGTGGGGACTGAGGCCATCATGCAGCCAGCATGCTTAGTTTCTAGTGATGCTTATGGCTTAATAACAGCGTGTTACTAATTGTTTGAAAATTGGTGTGATCTAAGTGTCCCCAAGGAGAAGCACATTGTTGCAAGAGCAAGATGTGAAAGCAGGGTAAGTTATCAAGATCTGTATCAGTGCATCTCTTTCGAAGCCTGAATGGAAGAGAGGAGGCTTATCTTTCAGCATCTTTTAAAAGTGTTGGGTTTTTTCCTCTTCTTACAGCAGGATAGGAAGAGCTTTGTCAGAGCTAGTGCATTACCTGAGTGGTCAAATGGAAGGTCTTTGTCACCATCACTTCACAGATGTTTCTGGCCTTTCAGAAGAAGGGTGAGATATTGTGGAGATGAGTGCCAGTAAGCAACTGTAGGAACTGTGAGAAAACGGTATTAAATTTGTTGATGGCCAGCAATGACCCAGACTGTCCCTTGGGGATCTAGACATTTTTAAAAGCAACAGTTTTGAAAATAGTGGGTTTTTGAAAACTGTGACCCGTATTTTGTCTTTTTATTTCTTACTGGTTTTTGTAGTGGAAACCGCAACATTTAGTCACTGAGCACATGCCAAGTTTGTAGTAGCTCAGCAACACACTTAACCAGACTGCTGAAGGAAGGTGTAAAGGAGGAGATATGGACTTGCCCATGAGTGAATAGGAACATCTGATATGATTCATATAAGGGATGAAACCAGTTCTGTGGAGGTTATCTTTGCTTGGGTAGGCAGTAGGTTAATGTGGAAGTACCAGAGTATTCCTGTCTGGAAAGATTCCTGGGTAGTGGATTATGTATAAG
The DNA here is from genome assembly GCA_036630365.1 of Acanthiza pusilla. NCBI lineage: Eukaryota > Metazoa > Chordata > Aves > Passeriformes > Acanthizidae > Acanthiza > Acanthiza pusilla. The sequence continues at coordinate 11,549,617 of JAXCHO010000001.1, forward strand.
CAACACTGGTAACTTTTTCACTTAATCCTTTCCAGATACCCATAATACTAGAATTTGTTTCACAGAGTTGTGTCTATAGACTGTTTTTCAAACGTGTGGTAGAAATACTGTTCCTTGAATTTTCTGTTGTGTTGTTGCATGGTGCTGCTAGGAATGAGGAGAATTAAATTTCACCTTCTTGGGTAGTTAGATTTTTCCATCTAACTTATTTCTAGGTAAAGGATGTTTTCTTGGCTTACTAGAGCTAATGTTGCATCTGCTGGTTTCTTTCAGTGACAGTGCAGTGCCAGGGGGATAGCAAATAAAGCTCTGCATCTGCCAGGTGTACCCATGCTGTCTGGGTGACAGAGGTGGGGTGTGCAGGCTGCTAGGGGCACAGTGTGAGTTACAGGGCCAAACTGTGAAATCTGGTTGAGTGCTGCCTGCAGGCACAAGCAGTGACCTGGGCTGTCAGCAGAACCCTCTGTGACTCTAGCTGGGAGAAGTGGTGGATGTCACTCCATCATCTACTGTAAACATGCAGACGCCACAATTAATATTTTTCCTGCTTTGAAGTCTGAACATGAGTTTGTTTGGTTCTGCTTGGCTGCTGATGGTATGCTAAATGCAGTAATAATACAGAGATGAAGGCAATCAGGTGAATAGTGCACATTCACTAGTTAAAATGCACTGTTAAGTAGGAATATAAAAGATGCATTTATTTATTGGCTCTTGTGTAGTGTTTGAGTAAAAAAGTTTGAGAAGCTTAGTGGGGGAAGGGGGAGGGAGGGCTTACTGCCCATTAAACAGAAATACCATTTCTGCTAAACAGTGCTGAGGAAAGGATGGTGATGTTTCCTGATGTTTCCTAAATCAGCATATGGATTAACACAGTACAATAAATTTGTCATAAAAGTGCACCAGGTAAGTTGCAGAATCTGCTTTCTTACCCATAGGGAAAAAAGTGTTTTGTTCACTTACCAGCAAAAGAATGACTTGCTCCACATGACTGGGTAGTAGAATGTTGCAAGGTTTGAGTAACACCTATGGTTATTATTTATATTATTAAATTTAAAATGCAGACATGCTTTTGAGTCTTGCAAGTGTGTGGACAGCTGGTCTTGATTTTTCTGAGGTTGTGTAAGAGTCACCTGTGGGGGAATCAGTTTGTCAGCAAGGCAACCAATACACCATTTTATTTATTGGATACAAAAATAAATTAAGAATGTTACTTAGGTTGCAAAATCAAGAACTTGAAAGTTAGGAAATACCAGATTTACAGTTGCCTATGCAACATTAATTCTGTTCCCCTGTGCCTCTACACTGTACACTTAATAATGCAAGGTTCCTCTGAAATTTTTTTGGATGTGGTCATGTAAAGACTATATCGTGGGGCATATCAAAGAGGAACAGGGATAGGGTTGTATGGACATCTGGCATTTCTTAACTTCTTAAGTGCCCAATTCTGCAACTTACATTTATATAAAACTAAGTTATTTAATTTCCTAGGTATTTTTAAAGTAGAAAGATAAAGTAAAACTAAACCTCTGTATTGAAGTGTAGCCATCCCTTTACTGTACACCTTCACTGGGGCTGGAGTTACAAACATCCAACAGTGTAGCACAGGCTTGTATTGCTTGATAGCACAAACCAAATGGCAGAAGGAAACTCTTAACCGATGGAAGTGGTGGCTTTGGGCAGCATATCCACACACTGGAGTTAGAGCTCCTTAGGGGAGTGGATACACTCAGGATATTTGTATGGCCATGCTGTGTCTTAGGACAGAGTGCAAGTCTGTCAAGAGTCAGCTCTCTCCTCTTCCTTGGCATCAGTTGCTTCAGGCAGCTCTTTCCAGGCCTGTCCTGTCCTTGTTGCCTGCTTAATTTCCAGTGAGGAATTTGTAAGCCTCTGCTCTTTGTTACCCCCTGCCCTCCTCAAGCTATTTGAAGGCAGTTTCCTTTAGAAAGAAGTTAAACTTACTGTCGCTCTGTCTAACCTCCTGCTACGTGCCAGGTCTGTGCACTGTTCCAAATGAAACTTGCCATGTCCCATTGATGTCTCCTTTCAGACGTGTAGGATCTATGAATCTGAGATCACCACAGTTAAAAACACACAGGCAATTTCTTAACTATTTTATGGTATTTTAAGTCACAGAGGTACCACCAGACTCCTCCTGGCTGCTCAGAACCTTCTCCAGGAAGAGGACGCTTCTTCAGCTTGGCTCTTCTCTGTGTCCTGCTTACAAAGCCAGGTCAAGACCTGTACATACCATCCTGTCTACAGAACGGCCTGTTCCTTGTTTTTTCTCTTGGATAGTAAGCATCAGAGGGTTTTTAATCTGTGTAGCAAGCCAGGGCTTGGCTGGTCTTGAAACAGAATGGTGTAGGGTGTAGTAACAGTCTTGAGCCTCCTCTTTTCCGTATCTGTTGATTTTGCTTTTCCCACATGATGGGAATGCAGCACAGATTAATGAAAAGTAAAATCATGACATGAGCCAGCTTCTTCTCACTTGGTAAAACTAATGTGTTCATTTAGACCATGTCAGAAATTTAGTGCCTACATTTGTTTTGGGATTTAACCCTTCTAAGCTTTAAACAGAGGTGAAAGAAACTTGCACTATAAAGGTGCATAATAAATGAACAATGCCCTGTTGGTACCATGTTTATGCCTGGAGAATGCTGATGGGGGGGTATAGACCTTCTAGAACCTAATGCAGTCTGGTTGTGCACCTCTCTCTCGTTGTCCTGACTCCGTACTCATCATTCCATTTTTTGCTGCCATGCAAGATTTTACCAGGCTCTAGTGGTAGCACAATGCTCAGCAAAGAGAAGGGCATTTAATGGCTGCTTCTTAAATATTCCCAAACTCAATTGTCCCTTTATGCAGAAAGGCAGAGAAAGGAAAATGTTTCTTGGATATAAGAAACAGGCTGGTGAGAGATGGGACAAACATCTGAAAACCAAGTTAATGGATATGTGGAGATGTTGATGGGTTGGCTTCTACTGAAACAGCAGTAATGAGACGTGAAGCTGAAGGCTTCTAGTGCTGGAGGGAGTTGCAGAAAGAAAAGTCTTTATGCTGCTGTAAGTAAGCTCTTGAGGAACAGCTGTGCCTGACCAAATCATTCTTTTTTTGTACCAAGTTGTTCACCTAGTTCTCAGTAGCAAGCTATAAGCTAGAAGTTTTTGTAGAATCAAAAAAGCTGGAAACTCAAATCATTGGTGCAATCCTCTCAGTTCCTTTGTCCTTCACCCTTTTTGTGGCCTCATGCACCATCATTTTGTCAATGCATGAAACTTTGTTTTAAAGGAGAAATTTGCAGCCTCAAAAATATTCCCACTTCTCACACAGAAATGGAAAGTGCTTGAAACTGTTTTCTAGAAATAAATGTGCTGTCACCGATCATGATGAAGATGTCTCGAGTGTACTTTTTCTGAAGTACAAAAAGTAATAAAAATGCTTTGTATTTTCAGTGTTAGTCACAGGTTCTTTTTGTTCTTTTTCCTCTCCTGTTCTTTTTCCTGCTTCAGTTTCAATGGACCTTTTATCAGTTTGCTGAGAATAATCCGTAGGCCTTTAAAAATATTTATTTTTGAACTCATGTAATTTTTTATTGAATCAGAAAAGGTTATTCTTTCTCTGTATCTTTTCTAATATTAATATTCAGTGCTTTTACTTTCTCTGTCTTAAACCTTTCCTCCTTTCCGTCTTATACTGGCACCACTTTGTTTCCTCTTGCACGTTTCTGTTCTGATCCACTTTTTTTTCCTACAGATACATTAAGAGATGAGTTACTTGTTCTCAAAATGTGTGATGGATTATTTGAGAGGGTGTTCAGATGACAGTCATTTCTAAACTGTCCTAAAATGGACGGTCATTTAATAGGCTGGACTGTGTACCTTGCTTTTCTGCTCAGAGGGGAATCATGGAGTTGTTTTTCCTTGGATTTAATACTATGGTTTGCACTGAATTCCAACACATAACGTGAACTGTGGTTTTGAGATGGGGAGTAGCGAGTTGGTTATTTTTTTATGTGAACTTCTAGGTTTTAGCACAAGGGTTATGTGCCAGAGATGCACATACTTCACCTATGGTTATAAAGCACTGTTTACTTTTTTTGTGCAAACACAAAAGCCAAGTGGGAAGGGATATTTCATAAACTCAGTGCTATTGTGTCCTCTGTTCTAAGCCATAAAACAAGAGTAACAGAGACGTTCCCTTTGAACTTGAAATCCCTTTCTAAGCTGCTGATCTAACCTAAGTGAGAGGGGGAGACTATACCAGCCAGAAAATTTCTCTTCTGGGTATTTTTCCCTTCCCGCCCCTTTTCTTTTTTTAAAGTCCTTAAGTGAGTTTGATGCTGCACCTCTGCCCATAAATTTAAAAAAATATTATCGTAATGTAGGTCAGTGAACTGAAACGCCACTGTACACCATGGGGGATTAAAGTCAGAGAGGCAGCCCTCTCCCACTCCTACTAGGTCATATGACAATATAAACAAGAAATGCAAGGAGCCTTCAGCTTTTTCTTGCCCTAATCCTTTGTTTATGCAGCACTTAAACTGACTTTTGGGGTCGTCTCTGTCTGGCATTAAAGCCCTAAAGCTTTTTGAAGTTTCCCTGAAGTTAATAAAATTAGTCTGCCCTCGTTGCTAGGCCCCTTGCTGCTGCTTCAGAGCAGACTGCATATCCCTTACTGTCTTTGTGGCATTTGGCTTTGTAAGTTCATAATATTTTATACTGAAAAAAAGAGTGTTTGAGAGAAAAGCAGAAAGCTCTCCCAAAAGGCTGTTCAGCTAATAGGCAAAGTGATTGCCATTGTAGATGTTCTGAGAACTCAGAGGGGATTAACTTAAAATCCCGCGATTGGAGGTAAATTGCTGGTAAAGTAATTGGAAGTGTTGAGTTTCAGTTAGAGAGAACAACATGCATTTCTCTACCTTTTTACAAAGCGAAGCTAAACCAAAAATTTAATTTTTCTTTTATTTTTTCTAATGCGACTCTGAAGTTGAGAAAATGAGCTTTTCCTTCATAGCAGTTCTCTCCTACACTCATTTATTTTAATGCAGAGACTGATCCAGTTATCTTAGTTCCTGTTAGGACAGGCGTTCTCTTATTATTTAGTCTTTGTCAGGGATAAATTGATGATAGGCTCACCGGAGGGCATGGATGGCACAGGATGGGGTGTGTAGTATTTAGTGTGCAAGACTGAGACCTCTGGTCACCAAGGTTTTATTCCAAACAGCCAGTCAGGCAAGTCACTGATCACTTACTATCTCAGCACTGCTAAAGTGGTTTTGTTTCTAATGGCCTGTAGAGATGCCCAAGGAATCATGGTGATACCTACAGAACATATTGATTGGTTAAAGGAGGGATTTTGTAAATTGAGTTGACCATTAGAGTGAAAAAACAGTGCAGCTGGAGCCCTTGGTTACTCTCCTATACCGAATGTACAAGAGCAAGACCCTAAAAAGCACCTTTCCTTACAAAAGATTTTTTAATTCAAAAGGAGTTAAGTGAGTCTGGCATAACTGAATGGTGATAGGTTTTGTTTCTGTTCTAATAATCAATTAAAGGTTATCATTGCTGGTTTACTCTGAGGTACGTGATGCCTGTGACACTTGTTCGCAGAAATCATTCAAGTTTTTTCTGACAGCCTTGCTGGGGAGGCTCTACACTGAACCATGCTAGCCTAGTATGATTGCTCACCCTGTAATTCCATTTTTAATTAAGTTAAAGATAACTTTGAAGTGCTCTTGGAAAAATAAAAGATGTTTATGTGGCCTTTAAAGTTGGCTTCCTGTGCCATTTGAGGGATAACTGCAAAAATAATAGATATATTAGAGATCCTCCCTGGAGTGCATTGTACCGTCTGTATTTCAAACACGGGGGGAAGAAATGTAGCCAGTAGTGGACAAGAGGGATGAACAGTTTTGAAATTCTTGCTTTAGGAATGAAAGATTTATAGAAGTAACATTTTGATTTCTCCAGCTAGTGCAGCTGAAAAACTGTAGATTTTGCAAATGTAAGTGCTTCTTCAGGTTGGAATTAACTTTTTTTTCTTCTAGTCTTTTGTTTCAGACCCCAAGAAAGGCGAGCGTGCCTGAAAGCTTATCTCCCCCCTCTACCACCACCTATTGTCAGGGGTGGTAGGAAGAGACATTATTCAGTTTTACATTTAACTCAGGATGTTGCCGAGCAGTGGTGCTGCCATTAATGGTTCACAGGCTGTTTCGAAGCAGTGGGAGAGGACAGACACATCAAAAAATCAGAAATGTGTCCTTGTGGGGAAAGATGAGGAGTGGATGTTTGGGCACTGAATGTTGTTGAGACATCTGAGTGTCTCTGCCTACAGCCTTGGCTGCACCCAGCCCGGAGCTGCCTGTGCTGTTGTCACCTCCACGTGACAGAAACAAGAAGGGCTGTAGATATTTCTCATCCTGCATCTGGTCTGGGACAGGGAGAGATCCTGCCAGTGCTCTCCAATACTGCACAGCCCTTTCAAGGCTTTTTATAGCTGAGCAAGTAAGCTCTGTTTAAAATAAAACAAAAATGAAATTTCTGATGCTAGATTTACTACCATACTGAGATTGGCATTAAAATAGAGGTGCATATATATGTAACAAAATAATAACGATCCTACGGATTTGAGTCTGTATATGCATTATAGTTTATGGAGGAGCCTTCAGGGAAGGATAGTTGCTTAATAAACCAGCAATACTTTGAGTCATAATTTAAACTAAATACAGGGGAGTGTTCAAAACTGGTTGTAATTCTTTACTGTTCTAAGTCACTTTGGTCTTTGAAACCCTTAGGTGTAGCTAAAAATGGCTTCAAAGATATGAAGAGGAGCTGCAACTTTTACTACAAAAAAAATAATCTTAGAAAGATTTAAGTAATACACCCATATTTATTCTGATAAATAAATGTTCTTTCCACGTCTACAAGGTAGAGTAACTCCAGGCGTTGGGTATACAAGGATATTCACACCTACAGGATTAGGCTCACTTGACTGCACCTTATACTTTGTAATGCCTAAGGGAGGGTTGTTTATCTTGCCTTACCCACCAACCTCACTGCCTCGTGTTCCTGATAGCTTAATTAAGAATTCAACTTGGAATGGTTCTTCCCACTGGGTTACAAACCTTGAAATTAAAATTGGATACAATGGTCATAAGGCTCTTGGTTTAACAAATCAATATGTATGTAAAGGTGAATATTTAAAAGGCTCTATTTAGAAACTGTCATTTCTTTGAAAGTGTAGCTGTTGGAGTGCAGGTCTGGAGCTAAGAGAAAGAATGTTTATGTTGGTGATAATGTACTTAGCTGTAGGTTAAATAATGGAATAAACTTTTTGTGAGCAAAGGTACTTAAGTGACTTTCATGGAAAGGTTTCAAAGCAGAAAAAAGATTTTAATTAACTTAATTTTTTTACAGCATGTTCTGATGTGGGTTTTGTTCTCCATATATTTTGATAAGCGAGGTGAAAGCAGAAATATGTTAATTCATAAAGTCTTCTATGATTTTAGACATAAATTGCCTTAAAGTCAGCAGTTTAGATGACTTATCTAGAGTTTTGTTCATTTGGGGGTAAATGGTTTGTCAAAGGCAGAGTGATAGAAGTTACCAAACTTACCATGTATCATGGATAATTTCTTGTTACTTTAGATTGTAGACTCACGAATCCCTATTTCTTTTGCAGGTGATGGATGATTACAGTGTGATTGGTCGTTCATTGTTTAAAAAGGAAACAAACATCCAGATTTTTGTGGGTCTGAAAGTGAAGCTGTCTACAGGAGAAGATGGGATAATAGACGGTGGTTTTGGACAAAGTGGTAAATTTAAAATCCGAATTCCAGGTAGGTGCTTAGCAGTTAACAAATACTAATATATGTCAAGTGTAGAGGATCTTTCCATATTGCAAGGTGAAGTGCTGCCAGTAATCTCCTGAAGTTCTGAAATCAGCTCATACCCAGCTGAAGCACTGATCTGATGGGGACTGTACCTCTTCCAATTACATGATGGTGGCTCTGACTTAGTGTGAGGCTGAATGGCCTGAAGCCACATCCCCTGTGTCAACAAACTCAGGTCTCAAAGTGACTTCTTGCTAAGTGGCAGTAACATAGAAATCATGCTGTGCCCTGAAAGGTTTGTGATAATCTCTCCTCCCTTAATGTATGTATGATTTGCACCAGAGCCCTTCTGAACAAATAAAAGAAAGCAAACCTGCAATCATTTTTACCTGTAGCTACTTATTAAACGTAGTATATTGGATGCAAGTTCCTTAAATTGGCTCTGTTCTGCATGTTATTACCTAACTTGCCTTCAAGCAAAAACTGCTTGATAAATGGGTTTTTGGACATCTTGAGAGTTTTTTTATTGCTTGTGTCTCCTGGTTTTATGATATTGTATATGACTGTATTTTTCATCCTTGGTGAATTACAGGAAGGATTTATGCCTCCTTAGGTTAGAGCATGGGAAATGATGGGTGCTAGAGTTTATAAGTGTCATTACTGGCTTTTTTTCCCTCCTTCTTTTAAGGCAGGAGAGTAGTTCTGAGCCTTTTCAAAAAGCAATAATAGGTGTTGCATTTAACTCAGATTGCAGGATAAGATTTTAAGGATATTGGGCAGTACTTTTGTATTTCTGTAGTGTTTTCAGCCCATTTGTCGCTAGTTAATCCCCCGCCCTCTTAGGGAGATGAGCAAGATTATTTCTGTTGAAGAACAGGAGAAAAGAAATTTTAATGTTCTATGACAGCAAACAACACAGCAATTGATCTACAAAGAAAGGTGAAGTTTCCTGATTCCTTGTGGCAAATGGACTATTTTTCCAGTTAACTTAGACTGTGATGTAACTGCTCGAATTTTGACCCTCTGCAAGTTTCCTTTCTTCCTATTACAAGATAAGAATTTCTGACTATATAAAATGTCATGTGTTCTATCCTAACTGTACTTCTAGTTTTGTCACCAAATGCTAGACTTTGCAAGCAGGTCTGAGAACCTAATTAACGAGCACACTTCACATCTAAAGAAAAAGGTTGCACCAGATACATGTTTGCTTTTAGTTTTCTAGTATAAAAAAGCTTGTGTAGGGATTCACTGATGTACCTTTGGGGAGGTGATGAAATGATGCATAGATGACCTTAAAGCTGAAAATCGAGATGATGTCTTGCTTAATGTAATTATGTAATGTTCTTAGTAACTTTTCTCTCCCAGAGGCAAAAATTTGATGAAGGAAAAGAGCATGATGATTGCATTCACATTGCCATTTCTACATTTTTGGATGGAGAAAATGGTTCTTCTTGGGACAGGGAGAAGCCCTATAAAGAGTCTTTGGTACCCTTGTGGATGTAAGCAGGAGCTGTAATTGTGAACCAGCAGTTACATGAAGAAAATTGCATATAGATTTAGATAATGGCATTTGGCTCTGTCTATTGAGTTAGTGGGAAGAAATGATACCTTTCACCAAGGTGTTCATTATCTAATCTTGGTTACACTCATCTGATGTTTAACAGCAGACCTTGAAACAGAGGACCCTTTATAGTTTGTTCTTTCAATGAGAAGAATATGTGGCAGAATGCTAGAATTTAATACCTCTCTAAGGTAGGCAGAATAATACAGCTTAGTTTGCTTTGCTTTAGTCTGGGTCAAATTTGGGTGCTCTTGTTGTCTGGAAAGAAAAGGCAATAGGTTAAATTAACTCAGGTTCAGAGTATCAAAGAGTGAGAGAGAAGCACAGAATTTAAAAGAGCCTAAAAACCTGTGTCTTTAAGAGTTGCAGAGGTTTGTATGTAGGGGGAGGGCCATTGCTGTGATGCTGCTTGAGTCAACTGCAGTTCACATTCCTTTGTTAGATCAGTGTTGCTTTTTTAATGTGTCTGCATCCTGTTTGTGGGTTGGGCTTTTTTAAATTTAACTGGTCAGACTTTTCTCTCCCTTACCCCCACCCCATTCTTCATTCTTGCCTCCTCTCATACAGTCTCTTACAGATTTTTTTGTGAAGAGCTTTTAAAAAATTTTTCTGAAGTCATTTTTCTGTGATTCCTCCACAAATATATCAGGGAGTGGGAGGGAAGGGAAGGAAATGTCCAGGCTGAAAACTGCCTTGTACTGCCTCAGCCTGGCAGTCAGTCAGTCCTCATATTTAAAACCAGTCTTAACCTCTGGAGCCGAGTTAGCTTGTTGACCTGATGATAGCGGATGGCTGGTTTTAGCAACAAACCTCTGCATAGCAGTAATAATCAAGAAGACATGTCAGAGGTTTGTGTGCTAACTGCTGAAGGTAATAAGGCATGGTCCCATTGATGCCAACAGCACCCACTCACACGAGCAAATGTTGGGCTATCCAGGTGTTGTTCTGTACTCACTTGGAAATGTGTTTGCCTATAGATCAGCCTGTGAACATTGTCTTATGGTGTCTGTGGGCTGAAACTTGGCAGACCACGACTGGGAATGGCAGAACGTGGATCTGTTTCTTATTCTGGCACTGCTTATGTGCAGCAATAAGTCAGATAATTCTCTCTGCTCTTCTGCTCTGTGAAATGGGGATAATTACTATCCATTCTGGAAAAAAACCTAAAACAATGAAATCTCTGATTTAGATTTATTCCAGGCTTAGAGCATTAATATTTCTTGAAAAGGCCTAATTATCTTTTTTTAGAGTATGAAAAACACATCTAGAGTACAGCATGCAATTGGAAGTTCCTCAGTCAGTGAAAGATGTTAGTAGTTTGGAAGAATTTCAGGGAAGAGCAGCAAGAATGCTGGAGAGGCTGAAGGGATTGATTTATGAGAGAGAGAAGATGAAAAGAAATGCATGAAACTTGGCTAAATGATGTCTAAGTGGGAGATATGATTATCTGCAAGTATTTGAAGAGCATAATGGAGAGGAATCCCTTAGGGTGGTCCAAGGAGGTGGAAGCAAAGCTTAATAACATGAAATAAAGCAAAGTGTAACTGGACTATTGAGAGATGTTATTTAGCAGAGATGTCTTGTGCTGCCAGGTCATCTTTGCAGAGGAAGATGATATATTCCATTTGACAATACTTGTGTGTAGTTGGCCTGATTGTTTGCTAGTGCAGGGTAAAACGGGCAGGCAACAGGATGGTGGGTGCAAGGTCAATTTATTTTTCGTCTTACTTGTGGTTTTGTGTCCAGGCATACTTTTATTACTTGAATGACAAGGTATAGCCTACTTTCTAGAATGTTTGCAGCAGCCTCTAGTTTAAAAGAAAAAAAAAAAAAGTATTTGCTGGCAGATCTGCTGTTCTGTAGGGCTGTAGAGCTGTTTGTGCTTTAACTTAAGGGCAAAGTTTCAAGGCCTGTTAATTGACAGGATGACACTTCCTATGCAGTCTGGCTGCGTGATCAAATGCATAAAAAGGGGGACATAATCTCTAAACTGTATGAGTTTTGCTTAGTTTAACAAGCTGCTTGAAAAGCAAACAGGATTTGAAAGGCAATTTAAACGACACTGCTTTTAATGTTATGCTTTGTGTGGATGAGGGAGTGAGCTACTGATGGGGTACTGCTAGCTGAGGTGGGTGATATGTGGCAGCTGCTTTGGTTGTAAATGAAACATCACATACGGTAAATGAGTGAAAAGTATTGTTCAAGAACAAGCTTGGGGAGGCAGGAACTGTATGTTTAAGTGTCTTATTCTCAAGAAGATGAAAGCTAACAATGACAGTCTTTGGAAAATGCTTATTTCAACATACCTTGCACCAAGGAATGTTGTGCCAGTTGATAAGAAATTTAGAGGAAAGTTCAGCAAATGATTTGAATAACCTAGTGGTAATTGTGGATTTTATTTAATTGTCTCTCACCCAAGAATTGACCCTGTAAAATTGTGCTTGGTTGGCAAAGTCATGATCTGTTGATGTGTGTCTTGACATCTTCTAAAAGGTTGACTTTAGATATGCCTATTTCTTTGGTTTTGGTTTGTTACATTTCTCTTGTGCTTGATTATTATAAAACATAGCAACTTTTTAAATATAATTTGAGCATATGTAATATCTCAGGCATAGTTCACTTTCTGTCTCATTGCTAGTGAAGTGTTCATCCTTTCTGAGGCGCTGCAGTGCGTTTGCCATTCTCCTCTTTTTGACTAAAAATTGCTATACATGACTTGAGTTAAGAGCTACCTTATTTCTTAATGTGAAAGAAGCAGTGCATATCTAACACTCCTAAGAGTTGAACACTTTTCTGAATTGAGCAAATTCAAATGTAATAAAAGACACTTTTTCATAAGAAGATATACAAATGAGAATATTGGAGTACAAGCTTTGTGGCTTTGCTGTTCTTTTTACCCATCCAGGATAACAGGAGTTTTAAGTTTCTTAAAACAGGTGAAGACAAACTGGTTTATGACTTTCTTTTGTTGGCAGTAACTTTTTGCCTTGCACTTGAGAGAGCAAGTCCATTTCACTGTTTCCACTGCTTGGCATACTAAGAGGGATTGAATGTGCCATAAAAATCTGTTCTGAAGGAACAACGCGGATGTGCTCCCTAACCTGGGACTCAGCACCTCTGGGATCCTGCACTGTTGCTATAACATGACATAAAGTGGTCAGAATTAAGCAAAGTGTCTTATTCTTGAGAATTCCCTGTATTCTTACATGTGAAATTAAGGGTGGAGATGCAGAATTTTTTCCCCTTAAGTGTATTTGGTGCATCTTTGGTGTTTTTATATTTTGCCATGTATTTTTTTCGTTGGATGAGATCCCACACTGGCTTGCAAAGTACTTAATGACATAGTGGGAGAGCTGTGATATGAGGTATATGTGAACAGCACTACTCTGCATAATTTCAGTTCCAATTAAAAATTGGGGGTTTTAAAGTGGAATTCAGGGGTTTTCAGTATTTTTTTACCATTCCACTTAAGCAAGGAAGCTGACTAGAGGTTAAGTAGCATGAGGGAAATTAAAGTTATGCAAAGATGGAAAAATGCAACAGTAAAATAATATGTGTATTACAATGTCTTCTGTAACTTCCTCCTTAAGAGCTGTCTTAATTGTATTCTTTTTTGGTATTTGTTTGGTTTTTTTTTTTTTAAATTACTGTTCAAGGCATAAGTCACTTTGTTCAGGTAGGTCTCAACACACCAATAGGTGCCATTTGTGGAATATTACTTTCAGGGTTTTGGGTTTTTCTTAACAACTGTAGGAGACAAGCTTTAAATGGTTGTCTGTAGATAAATGTCATATTCCCAACTCTGTGATTTGGAGGGCACTCCTTACTGACATCAGCAGGAATGGGGCAGTCTAAACCTTTTCATTGCACTGAGAATAATTAAACATCCTGTCACTAAGCAGCATACCTTTTTTGTGGGAGATCTTGACATTTGGAATTCTTTGCTTGTGTTGCATTAGAATAGGATAATCTTCTCTTAGGCCAAATGGAATTTAGGCACATTTAATGTCCTTGTTTTCTCAGCCTGGCTTCCGTTTTAATAAAGGAAAATAAAAAATTGTTGGCTGCAAGGGTCTGGTGGGTTGCCATCCCTGTCAGTATCAGGTGAGGCTGAGCAGGATTTCAGTCAAGAGGAAAAACAAAAGCCCAGGGGCAAAGAAATCTGTGTTGCTGTGTTTTATTTAAAAGCTGGAGATTAGCTCTGCTTGTTCTTTCACAGTCTCTTTTCCCCTACCCTCTAAACCAAACAAAACCTAAAATCCTTAAGGGGTACTTCAGGCATAAATCTCCTTCTCTCCTTTTTGTGAAAGTTGGCTGGTGTAGTATGGACAGAGGCTGGGAGAGGATTGTTGCCAGGGAGGCATCACTTCCTTGCATGATCCCCTCTTGAGCAGATTAAACTGTAGTGATGTGGAAGTCGTGGTGACCACATAGGAACTAGGAATTTGTGCTGCATTTACACAAAAAGGTTGGCCTGAAGGAATCAAGCCTACCCTTGGAGTGATGACATCATGTGAGCCCATACTGACCTCTGAAGCTGAATAGCCAGATTTATTGACCTTAGAGTGTTCTTGTGGAATCAAAGTCAAGATTTGTGCACATTCCTTCTGAATGAAAACAGAAGTCAAGGAAATGTTAACTTACTAACTGCCTGTCTGCTTCGTTCGTGTTAGGATTGGGAGATCCTGGTCTTGTTGGCAGTGACAGAATTGTAGGATGAAATCTCTAAACTCAGAGCTCTGAAGGGGAAATATATTGATAGTAAGGTTGGTTTCACAGGCAGCAAGTTAGTGCACACTAGAGCAGACACTGTGCCCAGGGATGGTTATGACTCTTCTTTGGATCTGAACTTTCCAATGGAGTGTCTGTCCAGCAGGTTGGTTTTCTGGGATCAAGCAAACCTGGAGTACAGAATTATCAGGCATCAGGTGATGTGGCAGCATTTGAGTGGGTCTGTGCAAGAAAAGGGTCCAGCTCCTGAGCTCCTGAAAGGAAGGGCTGAAGGGAAAATCCAGTCTAGCTCTGTGCCTGGGATTGCCGTCTGCTGATGGATGCTTTTGGGAATTGAGCTGCCAAAATAGTCTGCTCCAAGTGCATTATAATTAAGTTTCCTTTTTTCCTCCCAAGAACAGCAATTGCTCTACTGGTTATCCTGAAGTTAAGTTTCAAATCCCCGTTGCAAAATAGAAAGATGCTGTAATAGAATTTGTTTATCTTAATTGGAGGATAAAATCGGGATCTGATAGCGAGGGGGGAGCTTGGGAGATGACTGTGGCTTTTTACAAGTATTTTTGAAACTGAACAGTTGTTGTTTCAGTTGGCAGTGACATTGGTAGTCAGCGGTCCAAAGTATTCATGATGGTAAGCCCCCAAAGAATTATTTTCCTTTTATTAAAAAAAAAAAAATCTGTAAAAATAGTTTCTTTTCTTAGATAAACTCAGGTCGTATATAAGATTCTCCTAAGCCACAAGAGCTAGATACATAAATTAAACAAACTGAGATTTGCGCTCAGTTGCATGTTTTTAGGATCTGGGATTTCAGAAGAGGTGCACTTATCTTGAGATTTGTGGTAAAACTGAGAGCTGGAAATGCTGCTGTGTATAATAACCTTACTTCTGTGTAGTCTCTTGTGGTCATAAGTCTTTCCAGTTAATCCAGGCTTTGTTATTTTGGGGGAATGTAGCTATTGTGGAAAGTTGCATTCCCTGGGAGAAAATAAGCATCTTGCATATTTTGGGCTGTTACTTTGCTGAATTTTGAATAATTATAACAGCTATATGGCTGTAAGCTCGTGGAGCCTATTGCCCAGTCCAGCTTTCTGGCAGGACATGTCTGCAGTGGATGTGGCCAAACAGGCTGCTCTGTTTGCCTGTATTTGCTCTGTGCTTGTATTTGCCATCACATCACCACTCACTCCCTTCAGCACCATTTCCAAATTTTCTAATATGTTTTGGCTCCATGCTGCTGTTATGTAAACTGCCCCTGTCAGGCTGTCCTGAGTCTTGCCTCACGTGCTTAGGAAATCCTTTGTTCAATGGGGTTCCTTTGCTGAAGGTTACCTTTCTGAAGGAAAAAGGGGGAAAACCACCTTGTACTTTGTGGGTGGGAGGCAAAATTAAATACTCAAAATGAGGAATTGAATGAGCTTATTTGCCCTATAAAAGCAATCCTACCCTACTTTGCATATGTGATGGGTACATAAACACACAACTGCAGGATAGAACCATATTCAAGTTTTAACATTTCTGCTGCATTTTTATTTTGGTTATTTTTCACTTTAAGTGGAGATGCCTTGCTGCAGTCACTACAACCCAAATATCCTGTTCCTTACAGACCAAGTTCTTCGTTTAATTTTGCCTTCACTGGGTTTGTGCTGAAGTTGCAAACAATTTGCATGGAACATCATGATTGCTCTTACTTTCATGAAATAGTACAGAAGTTTAGTGTACCACACTTGTTGTTGTCCTTGCTAGGTGTTTCATTTTGCAAATTCAATACACACTTGCTGTAATTTCAAGTGTGAAAACATTTTCTTTTCTTGAGGAACAATATAACTAACAGTGGGTTTTATTAAGTGTATATACAGTTTGGCTGAGCAGCCTTGGAGCATCAAAAAATAATCTTGTATCTCCTAGAACAAACGGGAATATATTTTTTGGGGTCTGTTTTTGTTTGGTTTTGTTTGGTTTTTTTGTTTTTGTTTGTTTGTTTGTTTTGAATTTCATTCTCACATACTTGCCTTTACAGGTTTGGGATGCTTCAGTGAGTACCTTGGGAAAAAATACAGAAGGAACAAAATACAGTTTCTTCTGAAAAGTAACAAATTATAGATGTTAGAAAAATTGCTGTTGGTTTACTGCTGCTCTGTTAGGCATTGTCCTTCAGGGAAGGAAGGGCCCTTTTTCTTGCAGAGGACTCAGTTGTTGTGAGTACAGCTAAATGTGAGGGATTCAGGTGCATGATTGAACTGCCCAAATATGGTGCTTTTTAAAGTGAGCCTTAAATTCTCAAGTGTGCAGATGATTTACATTATTTATAATTGCTTCTTTAGGTGTTTAAGGTGGAATTTTACTTTGAAGGGTTACTTTTTTTGGTGAGAGATGACTGAAATGCTCTGTGCACAGGTAGATCAAGGGTTTCAGGGTGAGCTGATTAGGAGGAACTCACTCTGTCCTATTTGTAATGGACAGCTTTCTCCAAGAGCCCTCTTGTTTACGTAGAGAAAGGAAGTGGAAGCCATGAATCTAAATTCTGTGTTCCCAGGTTTGTAGTTTATTTATACAATACCAAAGTAGGAATTATTTCCTTCATTTTTATTTCTGCTTTCTTGTGTGCAAAATGGGATGCTAGTTTTTGGATGTTATAGTTCTCACTCATGGCTTTCCAGTATTTGGGTGGAAAATACTTAGGTTCCAAGCCTTTACGTAACTTTGATCTTATTAAAAGTCTCCACCAGGGCTGTTCATGCATTCAGGTTGCCCCCTTGCAATGAAATTTCTCTCCCTTTCTGTAAACTGTTTGTGCTCGTTTACTTGATTTTGATCGTTCATCCCCTGGGCCTTTCACCTTCCCTTTCCACCAGTGTTTGTTCTGATAGCTTTTTGAAGTCTGAGTAAAAACATACACCACGGGGGCTTCCTGGAGGCATAGAGCTTTGTGGTTTGCAAATTGCAGAGTATTTGAAGTATTGACTCAAAGCAGTGACCAGTGCGCAGTGGATGAGAACTGTCGTGTGACAAGGACGTTAACCTTGAGAGCCTGATCCATGTTTTGAGTTTGGGGACAAAAAAAATAGTTGTTCTTAATAGTGTGCATTGATTTCAAGGAAGTCTGTGTAAAGCAGTCTTTGGTTTGTGTTTTCACAAAGGGATTTGAGTGTTTAATAAAGAATAGGAAATAACTGGAGCTTCAATAGACCTGTTTTGATAGGGGGGGCTCTGCTGTAACATGATTTTGTATAATGTTATACATAAGCAACAAAAGCATTTCCTGCCTGTAGCTACAGTATTATTGCATTTTTTTTTTTAAGTGTAAAAAATACTTTTAGAAGTACTTAATACATGTAATATAAGTTGTAGGTAAACTAGCGAAGACCATCATCCTGTTTAGAAAAGTCTTTTGTATAATATCTGAAGTTGTAACTTCAATCCCAAGAACTCCATATTGCATGCTTTTGTGCTATGGGTTTTATGATAACGTTTTTTTAAACCTCTGAGCCCTCAACTCCCCCTATCCATTTCCCCTCAGCTCTTCAGATTAGGAAATCAGGACAATTTGGTGATTTGGAGAACCTGTTCTTTCCTGTTACAACTGATGAGTTACCCAGTTTGATTTTTTTTTAAAATGTTTTACCCTAATCTGTTTGAACTCTCCCCTCCCCATTCAGTTCCCTCTCTGTTTGGCCATTTGCCTTTTCTTATTTCTGCAGCACCTTCCCCATCCTTTCCCACACACCCTTGAACCCCGAACCAAGAAAATGGACCTGTGCCGTTCCTTCAATTAGTTTGTAGTTCTGTCCTAAACTGTGTCATTCTATGTAAATAAAGAGCATTGCTTGTGTGGTGCAGGCTTTTGCTGTGCACCTGAGGATTTTTAGTTCAGTACACGAGTTTGCTGCCAGGTACATATTTACTGCTCAGTGCATTTGTTTACCTTCTCAGTTTTTTGTCTGTGAAAGAACAACATTCTTGCTCCCTAATATGGCCAGTTGATGTATGGATGTGTTAGGCAAGAGACTTTGCCTGCTGGAGGATCAGCTCATCAGGATTGGCATTACAACGTGAATGCAGCCTGAAGAATATGCATTTGTTTTCTTTATGATTGCAATGAATTATCTTTTCAAGCTCCCACAATGGTAACATGGGCTGTGCCAAGCACCATGTGCCAGGCATAAGAGAAAGATGTTTTTTGAGGACTGAAAATGTGCTAAAGAATGCAAGCTCCTGCTGACAGGAGAGCAGGCTGTATATCATGAACTGGGGATTTTCTTTTCATGGCTCATTACAATCGACTGTTCTCACAAGTACCTCCTCAGAAGATGTACGAAGATTATAGTCCCTCTGGAGTTCATGTGGAAATTGATGCCTGCTTCCCTGAGTTTTACTTCATATTTTCCTTGTTACGCTCTTAAGTGAGTAGTTTGAGGACATAATGTAATTGGATTTAGTTGTGGGTTTTATTTTTCTGTCTTGAAATTGTGCACATTCAGAGCAAGATTGACTTATTCAGTAAATTATCAGTGTTTTTATTTTTTAATTGAAGTTTGAACTTGGGTTTCTTGACCCAGGCTCTGTGTTGAGCTAATCTTCCTTTTAAGAGAAGTTGAATATTTTTAAGGACATTTTTCCATTGACCAAGGCCAAATAGCAAGTTTTTTGGAGAAAATGCTAAAATATGTATATAATTTAATATTTGCCAATATATTCGCGTGAAAAATCAAATTAATTTCTCATATCTGTGAAAATATAATGACTTGACTATTTCTGTTCAGTTGATCGTTGTGCAATTCACTAGTGTTTAATTTTAAATATGTGATTAGGTTTCAGAGTAAATGTATGCTGGAGCAAAAGCAGGAGTGAGTCTCTTTGAGAACTTCTTATAAGCACAGGAAAAAAGAATTTTATTTGGCATTTGGAAAAAATTGTAGGTAGATTAAAAACAGATTTTAGATGTCTTTTTTCTGTAAGATTTGCAGCTTTAATAAATAGCGATACTTGTAAGCAGGCTGTTCTGTAGAGTTTTGCAAGTGAGTTTGGTTGAATAACCTTATTTTCTCTAATCTTCGTAAAGAAAGGATGGATTTGTAATATACACAAAT
Organism: Acanthiza pusilla; assembly: GCA_036630365.1. Classification (NCBI taxonomy): domain Eukaryota; kingdom Metazoa; phylum Chordata; class Aves; order Passeriformes; family Acanthizidae; genus Acanthiza; species Acanthiza pusilla. Next base: position 11,568,827 of record JAXCHO010000001.1, read on the forward strand.
GATTGCTTTTCGGGTGGCTAAGAAATGAGAGAAATCTTGTAAACATGTTGGGGAGGGCTCTATGTTATTCAGGCCCTGAAGTTTCCTGGGTTTTCTTGCTGGTGGTTGGGAATCTTCTGTTAAAGACCTGTTGATTCCCTCTGTATTTAAAGCTTTTACTCTTATATTAGATGTTAGGTTTTGATTTCAGGACACACATACACATGGATTGCACATAGAATAAGTAGAAGCACATTATGGATTCCCTGCTACTTTCATTGAACCAGGTAGTTGGAATTGGCTTGGGGAGGAAAAGGAGGAAAAGACCATCTGTAAGCAAATTGATGGAAGGGTATTTCAGTCCACCCCTGCCGATTATTTCTAATTGAAGCTGTCTGAGCCAGTCTTAATACAATTTAGTTATCGCCAGCCAGAAGGATTTTATTTATGGAACAGGGCCTGTTGGAACTTCCTCCGACCCTGGAGAAGCTGTGAATGGGAGAGAGCTGATCAAGCAGGCATGCCTGGCTAGCGTATGCATTTCTTTAATAAGGCAGGGATTGATGTCTTTTGCAGTTCAGGGGTTAGGTAAACAGCAGTCCCTCGGTTCAAGGCTCTCCATGTTCGGTTGTTTGTTTATACGGATCTCAGAAGGTTAGCTTAGCCCTCTTGACATCCCCGGGGAGCTTTCCTGACCATGCTATAACCTCATCTGCTCCAAAGTTGCTCAGGAGGTGTCTCATCGCCTTTTAGGAAAGGTACTGGCTGAGCAGAGTGTGCAACTCGGGCCTGGTCTCAAGGAAAGGTGGATGTAATCAGAATGGTTGGAACACTGGATCTGTCTTCAGGAACTCATAAATAATTTGCACATGTAGCATAACTACTGTGCGTTCCTTCTCAGACTTGATATTTGCGCACACAAACATGACTGCATCATGCATCTCAGGCTCTTACTGAATTGCAGTTCTGAGAAACCAGTGACGTACATCATAATTTCACCAGAACTTTGAGGTTACATCTTACAAATCTGTGCTTCTATTGACTTGGCAGTGGTAGTCCCTTAAATTGAACAGGATAAACCCCAAATAAATAAGTAGCTATGTTAATAATTTTTTATTAAAAAAAATTAGCGATGGTTACGTGTAGAACAATGATGCAAAGCATGCATCTCATTAGGTTCATTTCCATAGCTATTCTATCCCAGTTTTCCTCCTCCACAGAGGATGATGATGGTCACATGAGAAATGAGAAAGGAATGGTGCAAATTCATCTGGGTCTTATTGCAGTATAGTTCTGATGAATGGAGTTGTTCTGGAATTTGAGGATGACTTTGCTCACGGTTAGAAGTGTGCTTTATCACATGTGGGACTGGCTGCTTTTAAAATGTGACATGTTATGAAGTTGGCTTAAATCCCGGAATTTGTTGAATTAGTTTTTGCTGATTTGATGTCTGGCTATTTGTAGTTCATTTTTCTGCAGCACCTTCAGTCTGTGGTTGTGCAGACCCAAACAGACATTAATAAACTGGCTGCACACCTACAGCACAGCTTGTGAAATATCCTCTTGTACTGATGGGGAAACTGAGGCACAGACATGGGCTGTGAATTGCCACTGGACATCTTTGAGAGAGCAGAGATCTGTACTGGCCCTTCCTGTCTTGTAACCCCCGGTGTTGTGCTGCTTGACCTGCAGTGTCTGTGTTTCCTTGGGATCAGTTTGTGCGGTCCTAGAGCTTCTCAGGAAACCTGAACTTTGCTGTTCTCAAGTTGGACGATGCTCTTAAAGTGTCCTGTCCTGTACAAATCCATATGGGTGGCATCCCAGCTGAAAGGTGTTCAGAGTGGGAGGGGGAGGTCACTTCCATGCTAGCTGAGGTTTCAAAGTGCCAAAATATGAACATCTTGTCGCTTTTAAATAATGTGTGGGGTCTGACTTCAATGTTGGGTTTCGTATTTAATCAGTATTAATATGATAACAGGAATGTGACAACTGAAGCGAACACAAAGAGATTATCTTCTTAGCCAAATGCATCCATTAGCTAGGAAATATAGGTTTCTATTAAATGAAGCGGACAGATGGAGTATTGGAGGTGACTGAGAACAGGAGGGGGAGGGGGCTAAGGGGTGAAAGTTGAGGTTTAGAAAATCTCTATAAAAATAAAAACAAACCATTCATCTTGATGGCTGGCGTTTTACCCTCCCGTTGCACTTTCAGGATGGTGCTCCGATTCCTATCAAGAACATTATGCTGAAATTTAATCTAACAGAGCACTTACTCCTGCCAAGCTCTGGCTCAGCAACTACTCCACGCCCCCAGAAAGAAGTGGCCAACAAGGCTTCAAATACAGGACAGTGTTGTGCCATCTTCAGGAAAGCTGCTGCTTTGAGATCCCAGGGGAAGATAGATTGGATCTTGTCCCTCTAGTATTTTTATTTTTTTTTCCTTCTGCTAAAGAAACATGTTGGGGAAACAAAATCATGTTCCAACGTTTCAGAGCAGTTGTAAAGTAAATTATTCATCTCTGTGTGTGTATGTATAGGAGCCCCGAACTAATAACTGTTGTAACAATGTTTATAACCAGTGTTTGAAACCAAGGTTATAATAGTATAAATAATTTTAGATAATGCAGATAACAAGAAGAAAATAATATCATTAGAATTTTACAAGATGGACAATTCACTAAGATAGATGGAGTAACACAATACATTAAAAAAAATACATCTGTTACAGCACAAACATGACACTGGTGACAGGAAACATCTGCATTGCCAACCATCCCTGGGCTGGCCACAGCCTCACATCTGCACCACCAGCCTGGGAGCTCTGTGTGCTCCATTGCATGAAAGCACATCAGACCCTCGGCCCCAAGTAGCTGCCTCTGTTCTGCCACAGAGGTTTGGGTTCTTTTCTTTTGGGGGTTTTGTAGTGGTTTGAAGTCTGCAAGCATTTTACTTGAAAAAGAAATTGAAGAAACCATGTAGGATGGTGCTGTCTAGGAAGAGTGGAATAAGTGTGAATAAACTGTAGCTCATTTTTTTGAAAGCTGTTTTGAATTGGACCTAATTACTGTCATGGCAAATTCCGCATGTGACTGGTGAGAGTCTGGTTGGCTGCAAACAGTTTTTCAATGCTTGTTCTTATCTTTCATCCCATTTTGATTTTGCTGCCTGTGATTATTCCTCCCCTGGATTTTGAGGAATGTGCCAAGCTTTCTCTGGCTAAGCTTTCTGTGGAGTTTTAGATTTGGTGATGGTGGGGAATAGGAGAGGGAAAAATATGTGGCAGAAAGAAGCAGCGTCACTCTTCTGTCTGGTGTTTCCAGGCTTCACACAGAGTTTTGCAAATGAATTTTATGTTCTTTTACTTAAATTCGCTCTTTTTGTCTGCATTACTTCTGCTTGATTTTTTTGTCTTAAGCCTTTAGGTGTTAACAAAAATGGGACACGTCGAAGTCCAAAGTGTACTTTTCTTGACCCTTTACACTTGGCCCACTGTCCATTTCTAAGCTGATGCCAAATTAACAGTGACCGGTTCATTTGGGCAGCACAAACCACATGCTATTACAGTCTCTGGATCCAAGACAAGTTTTACTTTAAGAAAGTAAACTTTAAAACCAAATTGGGTTTGTATTTTCCCGTAGTCCATGGTGTTCCTTATTTATATATACTGATTTCTTTTTCCCCCCTTCCTCAACATACAGTTGGTAACGGGAGAGAGAAAAAGATCCCAGAGAAGGTGCCTAGGGATGGGTGATGGTGCAGAGATGCCCATGCCTGCGGTAGCAGAGGGAAGGCTGTGGCAGGGCCCCGTTCCCAGCAGGGAGCTGTGTGCTTTGCTGGCTTCATGAGGGGGTGCAGGAGGTGCAGAGCCATTTTTCAGGCTGCCCTGTCATTCGTGCTTGGGAACCTGACACATGGGCCTACTTTTGTGCTTGTGTTGTTTTTTAGGAGGGTGGGAGGTGACTGAGCGGCTAGCCCCTTGACAGGGCAGTTTTAAAACATTCGTAAAACTTTTATTGGGCTGCCACCCTTACAGATAAATATTTTCTGAGTTTATGGGCTTATTTTAAGGATTGAAGCTTAATAGCAGCTTTGTAGCCCTATCTGTCCCCAAAATAGCCTTTTGGCAAGCCCCATCTCTGGAGGCTGCCATGCTTTTCTAGGTCTTTGGAGTTTCTTCATCACTAAATTATTACCCTTTTGCCTTCTTCAGCTTTGTCTGACTAAATGTGACCAACTGTTAAACGAATCTTTCCCCTTCCCCCAGCCTTGCTGAAAGCTGATGCTGTGTACCCGTATTTGGTCATCATGAAAGGAGAAAGATTGCAGTAGTTATAAATTCATTGCTTTATTAAATTGGGTTTGTTAGACCTGTTTTATATGAGTCTTACTTATCAGTCTTTTCTTAATGCTGTATGTGGTTTCAAGATGGTACAGGCTGCTGGCATTTCAGACATGTACTGGCACTTTTCAGGCACTTTCTCAGTGTGCTTCGACAAATATAAAAGCTTAACAGCTCGTCTCAGCGTTAAGTGGGGAAACCAGCGGGCTTGCAGCCAAGGCTGTACAAAGGAATGCTGTATGGAGTGCTTGGAGGAAGATGGAGCTGCAGTTTGAGCATCCCTGCCATTTGATTTCACTGTGTTGTGTCCAAAGAGGTTTCATGGATTTCAGAATGGGCTTTTGCTCAGTACTGACTCAAGACAGTGTGAGCATTTTGGCTGCCCTGGGAGAGCCATGTATGATCCCTGTGTGTTCCAGCTCCTGAAAAGTGAATGTTTTTAGCATCTGGAGCACTATGTTATGATCTCTTTGTATCCCAGTCCAGTTGCTGCTCTCCTTTTTCTTACCAGAGGCAGTTGTAATACCTGGAATGAAAGCGTGCTCCTTCTTTTTTCCTTTGCTCAGCTGTATATTATGACACCATTTTCAATGACTGATTCCCTGAACAGCACATAGTATTGTATCACGGCATCCTTTGTCTCATCCCCAAGTTTTTTGGGGGTGAGAGTCTTTTTCTGTGCAGGAACTCCTTTTCCAGTGTGTGTGGTTGTTGGTCCCTCAGACATGCTCAGAAAAGTGCCACAGGTAGGAAATGACTTAAAGCTTGGGTTTGGGGGTACTTGTGAAAGACTAGTCTGTAGAAGTGACAGAGATAAGAGCTTCAGGACAACTGAAGAGATTAAAATAGACTTTACCTCCCTTAAGAGGGTCACTCGGTCCTAACAGATGTAAAAAAAATCCAAAACAACCCTCTTGTATTATTTTGGGTGAGGTTGACAACTTATAGTCAGGGAACTCCCTTTTCCAGACCACTCACAGTTCAGCAATACATTTGCTGGTTTGTTGGTTTTTTTTTTTCTTCTAAAGATAGAAATTTCTATTTTTGTACAAAACAATGCCCTAAGACTTTTGTTTCTGTGTTTCCATGACTTCTTTTTTTTATGTCAGCACATCTTGGGGCTTGTCCTAAGAATGGAGCTGATGTACTAATAATGGTTTTCTGGACATTGTAGTCATCTGAACTGTGGCTTAGAGTATGAAACAGTTTACTTTTGCAGGTCTGTTTTTCTGCAAGTTTTATACTGATGAAGAAAAAAAAACCATAGGAGTCAAAAAAGTAATATTCAATGTAAAAATGAATTCAAACAGCTTATATGCTCAAATAACTCAGCACAATGTGCCTATCTCAGTACAAGCAAAGAGGTTAAGGCTTTTTTTCTTTCTTTTTTTTTTTTTTTTCCAGAAGACCAGTGAGTTCTGGCAGTGTGCGCATTATATGCAGAATTCTTGTCCAGCAAAATTCTCAGTGAAGCTGGACAGTTTGAATTTTTGTATATTCACATGTGAATTTTATTGCTATTTCCATTATGTAAATATGAGTATAATGGATTGTAACTGTTTCAAGTCCTTTCCCTGACATTTGGTAGTGGTAGCCCGCAGCTAGTGCCTGTCTCACATCAGATAGAGTTTATTCCTTTTTTCCTCTAGAAAGCCATGGAGGAGAGATGTAGAGATAGTATGCCAGCAAATTTATGGCAGTACAGTGAAGAAGACTCTGGAGTTTTAGTTTACCACCAGTGTAAGTGCATCTCCTGGAGCTTTTGCAGTGTGTTGTCTTTCAGGTTAGTTACTGGGTCAGCCGGAAGCCTGTTGGCATTGATTGTTGGCAATTTATTTTTTTCATTGCTTGTCATAATAGTGTGTTTTGATCCACTGCATTCATTCATAGATCAAGTTTTTAAGCAAATACAACTTACTGGTTTTTCACTCTTTCTTCTGGTACCTTTTAATTGTGCTGTGACAGGATAGTAGGTTTTTAGTTTGTTGGTTTGGGTTTTTTTGCCAGAAGCATTGAAAAAACCCATAGCTAGGCAAGCTGAGAGATACTTCTGATTCTTGTTTGACTTTGGAACTCTGTGTCTATGTTTTCTTTTGTTGTGGTTTAAATTTCACATCACTCAAAAGGTAATGCTTCTTAAGGATGTAATTTACCTTCAACATGATTTTTCTTGCTGGTGGATGGATGGTTTAGGCACTGTGGTTCTGACGGGAAAATATGAACTGCAGGCAAGAGTTCCTGCTCTGGAAACAGAAATAGTGAAACAAGGAACAAATATGGCTTCAGGGTAAAAAATACACTTCTCAAGTTTTGTTGTAAAATAATTAGCCTTCTGTGGAGGCTCAGAGACCATAGAAAAAGCACAGGAGCTGCTCAGTTGCCTGTGATTTGACTTAAAGTTTATGACCTTGAGTAATGTGCCTGCTCAACCACACTTAACAAAAGCATATTTGATGAAATGTTAAACTCATGAATTACATCTCCACGGAAAGCCTTTTTTAAAATTTGTAAAATCAGAAATAAATCAACATCTTCAGACCTCAGCAGAGTTGTTTAAACATGGAATTAAAAGGAACAGGCTGTTTCATCAACAATGACACTTTGTAAACTTAGACAGCATGCATAGCTTTTCTTCAGGTTAAAAAAGGACTCTGTATTCCAAGGTATTGTATAAATAACTGTAGCATTAGTAACCCTGTTTTCTGAGTGGGGAAGCTGAAACAGAGGTGAAATAATGTTGTGAACTGATAGAAGCCAAAGAAGCAAAACTGCCTAGGTTTCTTAATTTTCAATCTAAATGTCTGCCCATTAGGGCTGTACAAATTTGCGAGCAAGTTGTATGACAATTTGGAGGCTTCTGTAAGGCAGTACCTGTCCCTCTGTTTTCCTTGGGAAAAGGAAACAATTACTGGTTCAATCGTCCTCTCATTTCAACAATCAAATGTGTAGAGTTGCCCATAGTTTATACTTATAAAATAGAATTTACTTATGAGAGAATAAACATGCTGTCCCTGCTCACACAGCAGCAGGGGCTAGTATCCCTTGCTGTCAGCCCTGGGGTTTGCATGGCATTGGGATCCTGTTCTTATCTCTTTTATTACTTCATGAGTTTTATTTATCTGCTTTAGTGTAATACAGTGGAATTGTTATTAGTTATTATTTCATTTGTTTAGGGTTTTTTAAAAATAGTTGGGTACTACTGTGTTGAAACAAATATAAGAAAAGTTTTCTTTGACTAGATGTTATGGTTACTGTATAGCAATGAAAACAGAGGTTTTGTTTTCTTGGAAAGCGTTCATCTTTATTTTTCATACATTCTGCATCACATCTGATGCTAAAGCGCTATATAAAACATCTTCATTGAAAGCTGGAAATTTCCCTGGAAAGCTGGATAAATTTTTTTTTAGGTCACAAGTCTGAAACACACAATAGCTCTGAACATTAACTTTTCACTTTGTCCCTGGAAGTTTTGTAGAGAAACTTACGTTTTTTGGCATTGGTCAAGTAGTCTGGTCTTGATAGACTTGCCGTCTGTAGTGTCTTTGTGTTAAATGTTCCCCCTGGGGCACCATCTTGTGTTTTAATTCCCAGTTTGCTGCTGATGTATGGGCTCTTCTGTTAAATAACTTTTATTTTCTATGCCATTATGCCTACATACTTTACTTGATTTGTGTTGCATACAAAGTGTTTTCCCCTTGTTGTGTTTGGAACTGGTTTGTAATAGGGTTATTGTTACATAATTCCGACTGAAAGTTACAACTTTATCAACAAACACAAAGTGCTTGTTCTGTTTGAAAATTTGTGTTTTACACTCATCATGAACTATTTATCCATTATGTGCTGGTTTTTATCGTTTAAATAAAAGAAACCACTATTTCATACATGCTGCAAGTTAGGAAGTATTAAAGATTCACTGGTATGTAGAGCACTTAGTGCTGTGAACACAACTGAAGAGCTTCTGTAAACAATTGATTCAAGATTTCAAAATAACACAAGTGCTGAGAAAACTGCTGCACTCAACTATACTGTCACATTTCCACGGATTAATGAGTTACTGTTTGTTATCTCAGTGATAGTAACTGTCTGAGTGCTCAAACCCCATCGCAAATGTGCTATAAATTCATAACCTCAGATCTCTCTTTAAATCCTGGTGAAGATGTTCTGTTGTGAATATGATGTGCTGAGGAGTGTATTCACAGTTACTGAAGCTCAGCTGATATGCGCTGACTTGCTTCTGTGTCTGAGCTGTAAAATGACAAATGGTTGAAAAATATATTCTTTGTGCCAAGATCAGAGATTTCTGCCTGCAATTGTAGGGTACTTTAGAGCAATTCAACAAAAAATTCAGATGTTGGCTGGAGAATACATTCATTCTTCCAAGTTGTGAATATTCCACGAGTCTGTGACTCTACTTTTGTCACTGTTACTGAGAAACTTACTGTGCTCAGCCATCCCCAGCCTCCTCAAGTTTTCTAGTCTTCCTGCCTGTCTTACTTAACCCCTGCTTCACTTACACTTTTATCTTGCAGTGTCTGTGATGGGAAGTGCTGTAAATATGAAGAGAACTCCTGGTCTGTTGAATCCATTAATTGGGTGTACCTGTGGTGGGCATGTTAGTGTTTAAATGTAGTCAAGCTTGCAGAACTGGTCGGTGTACTTTCTCTGGAGCATGTTCAATCTATTTTATCTACGTAGGTAGTATTGCAATTAAAATTTTTTTTCATTAGTTTGTCCTTTTGAAATTATGCTTTAAAATTCCAGAAGCTTTTTGAAATGCAGACTGGCCATGTGTTGGCTTGGGATGGCTGAGCGCTGCATCCAGTGCACATCACTCTGGTGTTTTGGTATTTCGGAAGATGCAGCGTGTTCTGTGTGCAAAGCCGGACACATAAAGGCTCACACACTGTGTGTTTTGTGGCTGCACATCTTCAGCTTGTGTGGTATGATGTACACACTCGTGCACGCCCACACACTAAACCTTTGCAGGTCAAAAAGGGAGAATAAACTTTTGAACCCAGCTGCTTCCAAATTAAGTACATGTGCAGGGACCACCAAAGCTGGGGTTACCGTATTCCAGAGCAGTGCCGGACACTGACACCCACATCTTGTACTGCAGGAGACTTCTTGTTCTTCCCTTAGAGCCTGCAGGATGATGCCTTGGAAACACACTGTCCTCTTTGCCCTTTGCTTGTCGCCAGAAAGGACAGGCAGCAGTTTGGTGACTTCTTCCTTCGTTATGGAAATGGGACTGATACAGTAATCAGAATGCTACATATGGAGCTTTTTAAATTACTGCTCTTCAGTCTTTTGTTAGCCTTCATTATTCCTGAAGATTTTTTTCAAGTCATAAAAATGACATTTTTAATATGCAGAATTAAAAAAAAAGGCAATACGAAGAATACATTTTTGTCAATAAGCTTTTACCTTTTAAACCAGTTATCTTAGTTTCTGCTCTAGGTATTTTAATTGAAGATTAACTACTGTTAAAGAGTATACAAATTTAGGTAGTATATATTTGAAGTAGTAAAATAGGACTGAATAAAAGCTGGGAATAAAGTGGCCTGTCCATTATAATTTTAGATTGCAGAGCACAAACTAACCTTCATTTGAAGTCAGCACAGCCGACTGAGAGTCTCTTCTGACGTTAAGGCTTTTTTATTTAATTTTTTTTTTTTGTTCTGATGAAGTTCACTAGAAGGTATACTTTGGAATTGCAAGTTGAGCAGGTCTTGTCTGAACATTTGTTTTATTTCTGCTGCCTTTTTAAATAAAAAGTTGTTAGGTCAAAGCTGATGCATGTAAACATGAAACAAAATGCTAAAAATACCTGGTTTATGCTTCTTTGGACTTCTGATAAAATGACCTAGGTGAGCTCCTTTTTGCCCACTTCAGGAAGTAAGACCGGTTCATTTCTGTCTGCAGACTGATAATTTCTCTTGCACCTTGAGCAGCCTTGGGTACCACACGAGTTATCTAAAATATGGGCATTCAAGCCATGGAGGCTGATTTTGTTTGAGAGGGAGGGAGGTGAAGGGGCTGCCTCATTCTAACCACCTGCCATGTCCCTTGGGCACACTACCTGCTTACCTTCCCAGGAGACAGGCTCCTGGCTTCCTCACAGCATCCCATATTTCTTCCAAGGATTCCAGGATAGCTGTCCTCAGGAAAATCTTGTTAAGACTTATTGTTTAAACCTACTTGGAAGGGAGTGCATCTGGTGGGTTTTGTAAACACTCAGATTTTTCTTTCTCCTCAGAGGTTTTTACTAGAGCTTGAATTTTAGCAGCCTAAGTATTAATGTAAACTTCCTGTAGATCCATAGCCGTGATGAACTGCATGTAAAACACACACTTTTATGAGCTCCCTCATCATCAGTGTGCAGGATGAGGGAATGCTGCTGCTTCCATCTCGATCCCTGAACGCTGCAGTAGCCTGATGAAGCAGGAGGTGGTGCATGTGCTGGCAAGTGAACCTGCATGGAGATGTGATTCCTGGCTGGACCCTCCCCTTGTCCCCCTGAGGTAGCCCTGCACTGTGCCTCAGTCTGCAGGGCATGGAGAGTTCTAAAAGGAGAATAAGGCTCAATATTGTGCTGTGCTGCAGACTTCCCACTCTGCTGCCTGCCTGTAAAGGAAGGAACCTGGATGAGATAGAACCTTGGACTTGACTTCACATGGTGTGATAGTCTCTGTGTTCCTACCTTTGCACAGGCAAAGCTGTTACCACCCAGGGCTGTGCCCTTTCATCCATGACACTTCCCCAGTCCTTCCCTTTCCTTGGTTTTCTTTTTGGCTTGTTCTTGTTGTTTTCCCCCTCCTCATAAGGAGGGAGGGTTTGAACCACAGATTTGCCATGATTCTGCTGCAAAATCAGTAACAGCTGTTGGAATTGTAAATGGCTTCTTGGTTGCCGTCATAGAAGCTGCAGTTGATCAGCTCTGCCCTGAGCAATAACTGGAGACATCAGGGCTCTAAATAGAGAACACAGATGGGTATTGGAAGGGACATGGTTTCCTTTTACTGGATGACTTTTCGGATGCTGTGAAGTGCAGAGTTGACTGGAGCAGTGTCATAATGAGAGCTACAAGGAAAATGTAGAGGAGCTACCAGAAAAAATGTAATTTGAATGTGACTTTTTCTTATATTCCCCATTTTCAAAAATCCAGTATTCTAGGAAGACTCAGTGGGCAAAAGATATTCCATGCTTTTGTCGGGTCACTCTACAAGTTATTTATATTGATAGGCTAAATATATTCCTGTGTTGTCTTTGACTAATTTAGGATATCATAAACATTGATATGTTAGTACATGGCAAATGTTTAACAATTATTTGTCAAGAAAAATAAATCTTGAGATCTGACAGCTCATGCTCCTGAAATGGACCGTATTAGAAACTAAACTTAATGAAATCAATAGTCATCACACAAGATGCTGCTTTTGTGGTTTTGGTAATGGGGCTAATTTATTCTTAACTTGCTTGTGTGTTTTGGCTGGTCATGTTACATCTTCTGTAATTTAATTTTCCTCTCCTTCAATGCTGCCTTTCACTGCACTCCCTAGAAACACCGAATTTATTTGTGGGGGTTGGATTTTTTTGCAATGCCAGTCAGAGTGAGTTGATGTGTTAGAAATGTGCTGTGGCTCTTTGATCCAGGTCATCGCTCCATGGAGCTGGGCTGGATGTTGTAACACCCTGCAATATAAGTTGTGAACTTTTTCCCTTTCACAGCTGGGTTTGGAGCCAGACACTCAAACAGCTTTGCACTGCTAGTGGGAATCTTGCACGTTAGGTTGCTGTAATTTGTTCTGTTCCAGCCAGCCACCTGCATCAGGACACTTGTTATTAATTTCTGCATCAGATCCCTGTGAATTGCCTACATCTTATTCCTAAACAGTGTGATCAGCACCTGGAAATTTCAGAAAAATGAAGAGAATCTTTTGGGGGGATGCTTCAGGAAAGCTAATCTCCTTCAGCCTAAATATGATCTGCTTCCCTGGACTTGGACAGAGGCTGTACCTGTGTTTTCTGATATTTTACTTGACTGGGTTTTAGAACAGTCTGTGCCCCAGGAAGAATGTAATGAGGAAGGAAACCCAGCCCTTGGGTGCTTGCCTAGAAAAATGGAAGTGTTGCTGTGGCATGGATAGAGGTATTAAGTTATTAATATGTGCTAGGTCTGTGTCACTGTATCTCTGCAGCTTGTGCTATCTCATTTAAAGTCTGACTTACTGTGCCTGTCCCTTTATAAACATCACTGCTTATGTTCAGCTTCACTGGCATTGTTGTGTATTTGGAGCCTGAGTACTATAAAGTAATTATTAGAAAACATTAACTTTTATATTCAAAGTTTTATTTTTGCTCTTTGTATTTACTGAGAAGAAGCATGAAAAGATTGAACTAAGTCTTTATATTTAAAAGGGAAATATAAATAAGTTATTACTTTTAGAATAATGCTTATATCAATTTTAAGCATTTTTATTTGGAGAGTGGACTGATGACTTTGCATTTTTGAAATTAATGATATTGAAGCAGCTTACATAGAGTCTCATTCTGCAAATTCCCTCCCCCCCCTTTCTGATAATCATTGGCTAATTTATTTCTGTAAGAACATTTTAAAATACTGTAGTTAAATAATGCAAAGAGAATCATTTAAGGCTCAGTAGTGTTCAACTAGCATGTGAAAAGCATAGTGTCTTAATTACAAGAAATGAAGGAAACTTAGTTATTGGAAAGTATTTTTCACTGCTAGAGGATTTGTGGGTGACTAAGAAATTTATAGACTTCAGTTTTTTATTTTTTAAATAAAAGCCAGATACATGTCTTCATCATTTGGCTTGTTGACTCAATTTACTTGGATGGAATTTTTCAACATTTAAAACAAATTAAAATTCATGAATAATTTCTGCTTAAAGGCACAAGCTTTTATAGATACAACAGTTAAGACTTAACTGGTTGCATACATAAATACTGTTTTGGATATGTAAATTTTGTATTTGTTCCCTTAAAAAATGCAGATTAAAGTTTTAATAGTGGGGATACATCTGGGATTACCTGTTATACAGTAATTATTGTGCCTGAATAACTGTTTATTTTAGCATTGTATCATCTCCTTCTCTCATGTTTCCTGCAAAAGTAGTGAGTACTTTGCAGGACAGCTATGAAGAAAACATCCCACCCTAGCAGAAGGCAACAACATGATTTGTAAAGCTGTTTTGTACTGCCTTAGTCACAGTCTGCAGTTTCTTGGTACTTAGCGAGGTTTTTCAGTTTTGCTGTGTTGATCCATGTTCTCTCTTGACCTCAGGTTTTGCTGCTCTGTGCTGGTGTGGTGTGGCTTGTTCAGGAGGGGAAGGTGTTGTTTCAACCAGGGTACATCGGTGTTAGATTAGGATCAGCATTGTTTTACTCTATGGTAAATGCAGCATGTGAATTTTTTAATAGTTTTAATTATTGTGGCCAGTTGATTGCTGGTACAGCTAAGTGAGCTTTTCCACAAACATTTTGTAAACGTGGCAGGCTTTATTGTGAGGTTTGAAATCGTGCTTTCCTGGAATTTGCTTTAAAACATGACTCTGGGAACATAGGTAAGCAGTCAGTGGATGTTGGCAGAAAATGACAATAGTTCCAGATCAAAATGTTTATTCTCTTTCAAATCTTGTTATTTCAAGAATTTTTCAATGATTTTGTGTAGTTCGGTATTCACTTAGGAAGCTCATTTTTCTGCTGCTGTAGAATCCAGGCACCCAGTCACTGTAACACAGCTCTGGGCACTGTGTTGGTGTTCAAAGAAGTACCAGTCAGGGCTTGGTTTTTTTTCCTCCGGACTTTTTTGCAGAGGAAAAGGGGGAGCAGAGTGAGGGCGTTGTAGCTATATGTGTTCAGATGCATATGTACTGCTGAAAACTTGGAGTAGTTGCATTAGAATGTGTAATTTTTAAGTAAAAAGAAAGGTAAAATAGTAGGCAAATTGGGAAGCAAAGGCAGAATACACCCTTTTGGATGTTCCTTGCTAAGGCTGCTTTGTATGTAATGTTCATAATTTGTTCATAAAAATCCATAATGGGTTTTCACTGAAAGCTGTGTCCATTTTCTGCAGAAGGGATTTTTTAAAGAACATTGGAGCTGTTGAGAGTGAGTTTTGTTACATGAGCCAGATCAGTGTTTGAGCATCAACCACAGCTGTTAAACACAGTGCCTGCAAAAGCAAACCTGTCCTTGTCCCTCGAGTGGCCCTTACTGAGTGACCCTTGCTTTGCTCGTGACCCTTGCTTTGCTCGTGCAGTCTTCCCTCGTGCTGGACTGACATCCACCTGGGGATGGCGTTTGTCTCTGGGAACGTCACTCAGGAACTTGTGTGTGCCCCATGGGGCTGCTGCATCTGGGGCTCTTTGAGTGCTCCTTTATGATCTTCACCAATTTCGGTGTTGCTGTTGGGCTCAGCAGACTGTGGAAGACACTGGGAGGGAAACACTGTGGAACTGTGAAGCGTCATTTTAGGGAAGAAGTATATGAGTAATAAAGCAGAAAGAACTGGCAGACATTTGAATTTGTCTTGCTAAAACAAAATTATACAAATTTTTAGTGTCTTTTCTCTTTTTGGTGGAAAGCCATAGAGGGGAAATTTATAATTTATTAAAAGACTGAAAACTTCATAGTAAGTTAAAATTTTCATGCTGTTTGTTCTCCTCCACCTCCCACAACATTATATTTCCCTTGTAATAATTAGTTTGAACTTTCCTCTATTTCTCTGGATCAAGTAATTTTCATACAACTTTGGGATTTTTTTTCATATGCTTTAAATCTTTCTTCTAAATAATGTTTTTTGTAACAAAAAAAAAGCCATGAATACATTATAATTTCAATTTTCATGGTGTGTGAAAGATTTCTGCACTAGGTCTTTATTGTTTTTGAAGAATTCATCACCCTAGTTAAGAAGCTTAATATAAATTAAAGAAGGTATTAAGGAACATTAAGACATCAAAATGTGGAGCGTTCTTTTCCTTTCGATTGCTCCAAATGCAAACAAGTTGAATAAAATGCAATCAAAGGGCCTGTTTGGAGAACATTGAGTGGCTTTACAGCTGTGCTGTAGAGAACCTCTGGTAAGAGCATAATTCAAATAAAAAGGCCTTTCTTTCCTCCTCCTAATTCTCTTTGTTGTGGTGACAACAGAGTACAAGCCCGATAAAAATTTAATCACCTTATCTTTTTAAAGCAAATTGCATATTTGTTTACACACAATATACATAACATGAAAAAGCAAAAGCTGCTATCCAATCCCCCTCCCCTTCTAATCGCATTAAAGGCCCTTGCCTAGAAGTTTTAAAAAAAAAAAAAAATTTAAATGTTTTATTCTTTATTCTGAAGTCCCATTGTTCAGGATTGCTTTATAAAGGCAGCCCAGGGGAAGATGAATATCACCAAACTTAAACTCTGGACCAGCGCTGAGCAGCAGATGCCTGGGATATGTCAGCGGAGTTGGTCCAGCTTAACTGGCTCTGCGGTGCCTCCTCTACATGGAGAGTTGCAGGCGAGATGGGAGGATTACAGATGGGCCTGCAGACCGAGCACTTTGATTTGGAGCTGCTTTGTAATGAATTGCCTTTGATTCTCTGTCAGATCTGCTAACCTGAACTTTTTCCGCATTGTATATGTCTCTGAGAGGCTGCTGTAGGAGAGATTGGGCACTGGTGCTGGTTTTGTTGTTGTTGTTGTTCCTTTCTCACTGGGCTGATGAAGTTTTAGTCCCTTGTGCTGAATGCAAAACCTGTTTTTAGTTGTTTCTGCTCACCTTGGTGCACACAACATGAGCATTGTTGCTTTTGTTTATTTACTGTTTAATAGGTACTGGAGTGCTGACAAAAACACAATTAAAAGTATCTTGTGGCCCTCTGCTGAGTGGCTCTGTGCTGAGAAACTCCCTCACTGGATAGAAATTTAGTGCCAAAGGGTTATTCTATGGTTTTTAATATTATGAAAGCTCCTGTACTTAGTGGTTGCTTGATCTATTTTTACATACCTGACTGTACTCTCTGGGGACATGTTTGTGATACTGCTCCTCTTGATCTGAGAATTTAATCAGCAAGGCCTACCTCAGCAATAAAACTTGTGAAAATCTGTCCTGTACAACAGTTGTTATAGACTCTCCCAGATCTACTCGTGTTTACATCTTCATGTTTCTTAGTACTCTACCGGGAGAGAGAGAGACTTAAGAGATCCACTGACAATAATTGTGATTTTAAGACATTGTTCTGACTTTTGAGTGTTTTGAATGATCTTGGATATTTCATGCTGACCTGCCTGTAATTTTTCTACTGTTGAATTGTAAGAAGAGGCTGCCTATAATCCCAGGTTTCCAACATTAGATTTGTATGTATTAATAATTTGATGCCCTTATTAGTTCCATTATTTTTTCATAGTTGCTCTTGTTGTGCACTGGGCCTTTCCCACGCACTCAGTTTTTCCTTCAGGGAGCTTGAAGAATGTGTGGACTGAAATCACAGCACCAGTGTGAGAAGTGCCTCTCCCCACAGGTATGCTGGAAGAGCAAGTACAGCACTTAGGCAGGATCTCAATGGCTCTGTGGACCTTGAGTGGCCATCAAGTGAAAATAGAGTTTTAATAATTGCTGGTATGATGTATCAACTGGCATAATTGCAACCTTGTTACTGTACTGAAAGCCCATGCAGAAATTAATTTGAAAATTTCCTCTAGACTAGTGGAACAGCATTGGATTTGAGGCCAGAAATATGATCGTAGTGGTTGTCTTTTAGCTCTGACAGTTGATCCATTGTATTGTGTGTACACTTAATTTCTGTAGCCTAGACCTTGTCCATGGTGTGCTGGAGTCTCCCTTGTAACCTGCATGAAAGTTAGTCTCTGCTGCACAGAAACACAAGGTTTTGCAGGGCATACAACTCATAGCTGTGTTCCAGGAGTGCAAGGTAGAAAGTCCTCTGCTTTTTAGGGGAGCTGCTCCTGGAGGACTTGGACAGCAAATGGTTGTGGTGCTCTGTGCAATGGCAGCAGAAATGTGTTGGCTTATAAAATGAGGTTGGGCATGGTACTCTCAACTAATTTGTGCTGAAGGATGGCCAACTGGTCAAGAAATGAAGACCTTAAGTATGACACTTCATCTCCATGCTGTCATTTAGGGCTGAAGGGTATGTTGGATTAGGGTGTGTTTTGGAAAACCCTCTATGGGAACTGCAAATATCCTTCTCAAGTGTGTGTGGGCTGGTGTAGATTTACTTAAGTAATGAGATGGATGCAGAGGCAGTGGTGTGATTCAAGATGGGGATTTGTCAAGTTCTGAAATCTGCCCTGCTGCGTGGCTTCAGATGACAGTGGTGCGTTTGTACCTGGTTTAATAGTTATAGTATATTTTCAGGGAAAAAAAGTTTAAAAATGTGGTTGCATTATGTAAATTTGTGGAGTCAGATAATATATCCTGGTCATCTTGCTGGAGATGGAGATGTATAAAGCTGAATGAATGGCCTACTCAATGCACTGTGTGTCACACTGGGTCTCCTCTGTGTGTACGACAGGTTTAGGATGAAGCACAAAGCAGGCACAGGTTGGTGCACCGCTGATACCCACTCAGCAGCTCTGGTGTGGTGCTGGAGTCTGTGCTCCGTTTAGCAATATGAAAAATATCAGACTGAAAATCAAGACGCTGACTTCATGTAGAGGGTATGGCAGACTAATTAAAGAAAAAAATGTGTACCAGTTGAGCCTATAAAACTCTTCCTGACCTTGAGAAAACTCCAAGAGAGCTGTGGGAAACTCCAATCTGTCCCCTCTGAACTTTTTTGTGTTTTTGTTTAAATATAGTAACTGCTTTTTTAATTAAAAAGAAAAATTAGATGGCATTTCAAATTGTGTCCATGGTGCCTTGGGGACCTATTACAGTACAAATTACCCTCTACTATTTAGTGAGGTCTTGTTTACTATTGTGTGAAGCAAGGGTTACCAGTGTAAGGATGGAGGACAAGAAGGGCCCTTCTTTGAAAGTCTGGCTCTGCACATGAAAGTGACGCCAGCAATTGGAAGCAATTTGTGGAATTGTTTGATTATATTAATTATGGCACCAGCAAACAGTGCTTGGGAAACAGTTTTGTTTTCTTGCATTCTTTCTTGATTGCTTGCAGTAAAAGCCAAGATACAAAATGTGCCTTTAAGGACTGCCGGAGAGCGCAGTTCATTGTGTGGAATTGGCACTGAGCTTGAAAGGGTTGTGTCCGGCTTGATGGGAGAGTTTTCCAAATACTGCTTTGGCCTGAACTTCACCCAGGTCAGCCTCTTGAATTAGAACAGCTTCTGTCTTCCTCATCAAGGAAGATTAGCTCTTTCCCTGCAGAGTAGGAGCCCACTGTGAAATCCATGTTATTTCCAGTAGTACCACCTCTTATAATAATGTCTTTCAGTCCAAAAGCCTGCATAAACTTAAATCAATACACAAGACTCAGTCCTGCTCGCCACTGAACTGCAGCCTTCTTTGATGTGGTACAGGGCAGCTGTTCCCTAATTTATGGGAAGATGTTTTATTTGTTAAGGATTTCCAAGCAGTCTGCCATGCTGAGACTGCAGGAATAGCTCTACTGATGCAGGCTTGCTGTCACAACAGTGTTTGGTTGGGACATGGGGCAGTTTACTTCTGCTCAAAGTGGCTGTAAGATGCTTTTTTTCTTGTCTCTGTCATCAAAAAATGAATTATGGATGTTTTGCACTGATCCCAAATACCACACTGAGGCATTAGCACATTTGGAAGGAAGGAGTCTTCTTTTTTGTCTCCTTGGAGGCTGGTTGCTCCCTGGCCAAGTTCTTGCTGTAGCCCTATTAATATTCAAAAGCCAGGCAAGGTGATAATAGCTGATCTCGTACTGGCCAGAAGAGAAAAATGACTCTTCTCTGGAGTTTGAAACTTTAGCAGAATATTTGAGAGAGCTGACAAGAGATGTGGGAAAGGTGGTGTGAATTCAAAATAGAATTACTGGAGAATTGTGAACGGATTTGCATAAGTAAAATCCGTTGCCTGATCTGTGAAAGTAATTGAAGCTCAAATCCTGAGCTCCTCAGGGTAGCAAGGAAAGAAGTATCTCTTGTTTCTTGAGTGAATCTCTGGTCAACTACTACATTGAAATTGTCCTGGTAATCATATTATACTTGTTATCGTGGTGATGAACACCTAGGAACAGAGTAGATTGGCTCCTGTAAGAGAATTGTACTTACATCTTCTGCCTAGAAAAGGTTTGTAGGTGTTGACCCTGATGTCAGGTAGAGAATTCCTGCCTGACCCTGGGCTCCAGTCATATCAGGACCCAGTTTCACCCCTGCTCTTTCTAAAGCTCAATATATTCATGACAGACAGATGGGATGCCAAGCTAGACAGGACCAGCAGCCTCGAGACAACCCATCGTCCAGTCCACTAGATGTGATGTGGTGTATCTGAGTTCCCTATTGTAGTGTTTATGGGTACAGTAACACAGTAGTTTCGTCTGTGGAAGGGTCACAAATGTTTTTCCTGATCAGTTTGGGATTTTTTTGGTTTGGATTTTCGTTTTGTTGATGGTTTGGGGTTCTTTTTGTTGAGATATTGAGAAATGACCGTGAATAAAATCAAAAGGTAGGATTTGAGATGCCTTTAGCAGAGAAGAGCAGCAGAGTTACTAACTGGTGGCTTAATGTAAAGAGTTGAAGTGGCAGGGTGTTATATTTTGTTATTCTTGTCCTTTCTGCCTGACTGCAGAGATAACTGTAACAGGAGAGGCTGGGCAAACTGATCCTCTCGTTTTCAGATGCTCTGCTTTTTGTTTAAATCGAAACTCCAGAGTGTTATTTCAGGGATATTACTCATATTATATATGAGCTTTTCAAGGTTTTTGGGGTGTATAGAAAGTTCTGTAGAACTGCTGTCACGTTTGAGGACTAGTTTAGAAAACAAGTGTGTGCCTTCTGGTGTATTGTGGGACTCTGAGAATCAGTTCTTATAACACTGGTATTTCTATTAATTTTGCTGGAAACCAATGATGAATTTATTATTATTTTAAAGTTGATCAGGATGTGAAACAAAGGGGAGTGTTGTTCTATTTCAACCTTGTACCCTTCCTTGGACATAGGTAGCTATGTTTTTAAAGGATAGATGAATATATATAGCTGTTGCAAGAAAAGAAAAATGAATTAGTTTGTAATTGTGTTGTGCTGAAGTATAGGTTTCTCGAGTCCTCCAGTACTGTCAGAAAGTTTCTACTTCCTTTCAGTGGTCCATCATTACAGTAAGCTGAGGGAGAGGCTGGTCTTTGTACACTCTCCAATGCAGCCTCTCAGCATTAGACTGTGGCATGGATGTCTCCATCTGGGCCTCTAATTATTTCTGATTTTCAGGTCAACCAGCTTTTGTACTCTCTGTTAGCAAGAGAGTTGATGCAGGCGCACACTCTCTAACTGTGTAATTAGGGTTCAGGTTCTGAGAGTTCAATTTAAGGAAATCCTGAAATTGTGCAAACCAGCTGTTACGAATAATCCATTGTGAGTGAGGATTATCCCCAACACTTTGCCTCTTTCAAGTTTTGCTCTTTTTTTCTTCCCTTGGGAAGAAAGAAAAATGTCTGCCTGTCATATTAAAAGGTTACATTTGCCTTGGATAAAAATTATTTCCAACATCCAGTGTGCTACGTTAATTTGTCCTCTGATGTTCAGTCAATTTTTAACATTTGAATGTTGACAGGAAACAAGAAGTTGCATGTAGCTGAGTCTTCTACCTGCCGCTTTCAAAGGAAGTGAATAAAATACTTCGTTTAAAGAAGGGAAAAGTAAGTTCAGTTTCCCACTGAACCTCTACTCACCAATTACTGAATGGAATGGGAGGTTTGGCAATAGTACTGGCAAGTCAAGAACAGTCTAGCAGTTTCTTGATATGTAATGCAGAAAGGAATATTTTTTATTCCCATGGTAGCTGCTGGTTTTAGCCTCAATGTGCTTTTTCCTAATGGCATGGTGAGGATCCTGAGCCAGCGTTTTGCCAGCAAACCATGGCAAGTACCAGGGAAAAGTAGGATGAAATTTTAATTTTGGCCTGAAAGCAAAGTTTTCATTAATTGGGAGCACTGAACTCTTTGAACATGATTGTTTGGGTTTGTTTTTTTTTTTAACAATTCTTGATGCTGTAAGAAAACTGTGTAATCATCCATGCAAATACTTTCATGTTCACCAGCACAGTTAGCAATAGGCTTTTTTTACAAGTGTGCACATGAGAAGGGAGTTGTTGAAGTTCAGCAAAATAAATTATTCTCCCTGGCTGTGCTGGAGAGCATGCCCTCCACCTATATTATTACACCTGTTTTCAATGATGGGTTTATCAGTTGCTTAAAAATTACTCCTGTCTCTGGCTGGGCTACAAGGAGATACTGTATTATCTTGCTTCTCATCTAAAGTGTGTCTGGCATTCAGTCTTTAAAATCTTGCATTGAAACATAATGTTTCATAAGCTTTGAAGGAGACATGACTATGCCTAAATATTGAAGAGAACTGTGAAAATAGGAAATGGAAATACAGAGATGGGAAGTCTGAAAAATTAAGTTGGAAAAGGGGGAGAGAGAGATACAACTCCTGAAGGGCAGAATCGCAAGTGCAGTTGGGAGTCAAGAAAGGAGGAGCTGGACTTCAGAAAGAAGAGAGACCACCCTTGGAGACCTTTTGAAGGAGCAGGGGAGCAGAAGGCTGATAAGAAAAAAAGTCAACAAATCTGACAAGGGGTGTTGATAAGGAATGGCAGCATTAAGTGAAGGAGGATGTGAAGTGGGGAAGTTATGTAAAAGGCAAAGTAGAACCCAAGTTTACAGGTAATAGATGAAATAAATATGTATATGGGGCAGAAGCACAGAGGTGCTCCATCCTGCTGTTGGGTGAGCAAAAGGAATTAGAGGAGCAGGCACTGTGTCAGCTTTCTTCCTCCTCCCAGCTGGAGCAGGAGTAAAAACAAAGCAAGAGTAAATGGGGTTCTGGCTGTGTGTGTGCTGTGTGTGGGTGCTGTGGTTTGTGTCCTGCTGGCTGATGTGGAGCCTGTTCCAGGATCTACGGGAGGTGTTCATGGCCCGACTCTGCCAGGTCCTGCTTTACCTGAGAGAAAAATCGCGTCCATGGGAGTAACCTCATCGGAGGGAGGGGAGCTAAATTGATTGTGTATAGAGAGAATTGGATTTTAGCTGTACACAAGAAGGGGTCCAGAATTCTACAGTGTGGGATTTCCATGTGAAGTTGTTGAAATCTGCGTGTTCCTACGCAAATTTCTTGTGTGAGTAATTGTAAAACTCGACGCTGCAGTTCATTTAACTGTGTTAGATACTGCAAATCACTGAGCTGCTAGCTTTTTCTTTGTGAAAATTGTGTAAAATACTGTGTTTATCCTTTAGTTTGTGCAATTGTTTTTAGACTTGGAAAATATTTTTCCTGATGTGGCATTGCTTTTCATTTGAATTTAAAAACTTTTTTTTAAATTAATATTATTTATAAATGGATCAGTTTGGACTAAATCCTTCAGGCCATGCTGAGACAAAGGATACTAAATAGTCTGTATTTTTATTTGTTAAGTATTAAGAGTAATTGAAATGAAAAGAATTAAATAGATTAAAATGTTTTACAACTAGAGTTTCATATCTAACCTGGGTTAGTGGATGCTAAAAGTACATTTTGCATAAGACCTTGTCTGGGCACTTCTTACAGACATGATTTTGATGGGTGGGAATGAATTTGCTAAGCTTTCACATATCTTATGTGCCTTTGAGGATGGCCCATTAATAATATTAATACATAGGTATTTTCCATTGTTGTATGCAAGGCATTTCTTAGAACTTTGAAGCTAAAGTCTTTTTTTTAGCACACGGACCTTTTCAATTTAATCCATTAGCAACTTGGCAAAATAAAGTAATTGTCCAACAGAGGAAGAAAAAAAAAATCTATTAACATTTGCTACAAATCCGAGTAGTACAGGCAGCACTTAATTAATGGAACAGATTTCTCACTATGTGTTCAAGCTAACATAGCTATTGTTCAGGAGAGATTAGACCCTTAATGTAAGTAAGTTAAACTAGACCTCCATCTAAAAATATCCGTCATTTCAGCTATTAAAGGTCTGATGTCTTCTTCGGTGACAGATATATTTCCCTTCATTTCCTTGGTTTTGTAAAATGTAAAGTATGCATTGTGTGTAATGCGAGAAATCCACGGAGGTAGATGAAACCCCGATTGTGCCTGTCTCTCCCTGCCTGCTCCTTTGTGCTGCTCCCTGTCTCAGAGCCTCCTCAGCCCTGAGACCTCCTGGCACCAGAGCAGAAAAACAGAAAATGCCATTTGTCAGGGTATGATGCCAGCCACCTAATCTGTTTGCAGAATGAGGGCCATGGGATCTGATTAGGTAATTTAGATACCGTGTGAGGTTAATAATACCTGAGCTGCCTTTGGCTGTCAGCCCGTCACTTCACTGGTAGGAACCACCACGTTCTGCCATTTCTTCTGTAAACTTCTTACCTGAAATACCTTATTTAGTCCAAATAGGTGTTCAGGGCTGGAGGTGGAGTATACCTTTACTTCTTCTGTGTGGAAGTTAGTGGTAGGGTAGAGGAGGTGAAATGGCTCAGTTTTAAATACATTTTCCCCAGTAGAGTTCCACATGCAGCGCATCTTTTTTTTCTCAAAAATGAAATTTTTCAAACATGAGATGCTTTGTGTGAGCACTGCAGATGCTGTGCCAGGGTTCAGTTGCGTTGGGCCATCGAAGCTGATGTCAGTGGCAGGTTTTGAAGCTCAGTTTATCCAAGGTGGTTATTTCATCTTCATGGCTCATCCCTGACTTGCTGCTGCAGCCGAGGGTCTCTGTGGGGTGAGAGGCCAACTTCCCCCTGTCCCTGTGGGCAAGGGCTTGCAGAGGTACCTCACATCAGATGCCCATAAGGGAGAATTTTGGCTGCAATTTTAATGCCCCATCTCCTCCCTTCCTCTCTCCTTTCCGCCAATTAGCATTTTTTGGAAATTAGAATCTCACGAAGCCTGCTAACATAAATAAAAGTGTTTTAGGATTTGTTTGCTTTAATTAAAAAGTGTCTTTCTGAAAGGATTTAGTTAAACATCTTTCTTAAACAGTGCTGTGCCAGTAACAGCAACATTAGTAATAGTGATAAGACCCAGAAAGGGAAACCAACTAGAAAGCAAAATTAAATGTTTCTATGTCCAAAAAATAAATGGTCATCTCAGGAAAGCAGACGCAACCCTGTGCAGGGATACAGCTACAATTAGGTTGATCAAAACAGTAGAAAACATGAAATATTAAATAAATTCTGCAAAGGTAGAGAGTGGGGCTGCGTGAGGTCACTCTTTTTGCTGTTTTTATTTTATTTTCCCCTTTTTTTGGCTGTTGCTGTTTTCTTTTCTAGCAGCACCCAAGATGTTCTCAGAGCTTTCCAAATAGGAAATAAGTTGCTTTTCATGTAGTGATAAATTATTTTTCATAGTGAAGATGGAGTGATTGTAAGGGTAATGATATTAATGGGATTTATATGAAAGCATCCAATTAAAAAATCGAAACAGCTGCATCAAACATGACTCTACAATGTAATAAAAGCATATAATAAATATGTGGTCCCGCCACACCATATTACCTAGTTTGATTAATTGAACCTTACATGTGCAAAGATAGTCATTATCAGACTCCTCAGCCATCAAGGAAGAACAGTCTCAATTATTTTCACAATGAAATAATCATTGCTTTTTTTGTGTTCTGCCATCTGGAAAGAGAAAACAGCAGCTGCCATGACTGTGAAATGCATGATCTTGCAGAACTGTATAAAGTTGATTCTACTTGATGCTGGACTCCTGCAGCCTTAGTGTGGGCTGTAATTTATTTAGCTACATACAAAACGTGTTGCTTTTCTCCTCTTTTGGACCCTGGTGCTTTTTTTTCCTTTATTTTTCTTTCCTTTTTAAAAAAAAAAAACCCTCTCTCTCCAAACATCTCCCCACTGCAGGGCCTTAGGGGTAGTTTACAGACTCTGGTTGTGAAATGGTGAAATGCCAAATGGGCAGTTCCCTGGTTTTGCTCCAACACTTCCTCGTTTCCTCCCGTCCCTCGGCCACGCGGTGGGAATGCTGCTGGAACAATTTGCTCCCTGACACAGCAAGATGAGAAGGTGGGCTCTGGGGCCGTGTCCCCCTGCCATCAGCTGTGGGTGCCTCTGCATGTGTCTGAGCTGGAGCAAATCGCCTGTGCCCGTAGACCTCCTGTCTCCAGTAAATCATAAGCATCTCAATCTTTTTGTCAGGCCGTGATATGAGAATCCACATCTGAATTTCAATATGAGGGGAGAGAGGCTGATTAAGTGTTTGAGATAAGGTTATGTGACACCACAGGTTAAAAATACCTGAACTGATTTTGGCCCAATGCCTGAGAACCACATTGCAGTGTATTCAGGTGGCGCTGAAAAAGCTCCCGAGGAGTTTGTTGTCTTCTGTTTTGTGCAGGCACTTCTTCAGGAGTGCTCTTTTAGGAGGTGCATCTCTCTTGTTTTACAGCATTTCTTTGGACTTTTGTTATCTTGCATTTCTTATCAAATATATTACCAATGTGTTGATTTATAAGAAAAAATAAAAGTGTAATAAATCCTGGTCATTTAGGAAGAAAAGGCACAAATGTCTGGAGAAACAAATCCCCAAAATCTTATGCAGCTTAATACTAAGTTCCCCTAAGCAATGCTGGTTGAACACCTAACAGATACTTTGTCTTAGCAAAATAAAAACAAAACAAAAACCCGACAAACAAAAACAAACACAAAACTGTATAATTTACAATGTGCAAGTAATAAGAAAAGCAGTGTGCTTCTGGTAGATCTGGGAAAGACTTGGAGAAATTCAAGAATCTCCTGAGGCCTATGACTATATAATTTTAGTATTTTACCAGTTGTTTTTTATTCATGACTTATATTTTTATAAATATTCTTAGTGATGACAAGAAACTTTGGGTATGTGTCTATATAATAGGAAAGGCCTGCCAAGTAAAAGGCTTAGACCAGGCAAGCTGGTCTGGCTTGTTTAAATTCTTGCCTGTGTTTAATACTTTAAAAGCTATAGATGGACACAGAACAATTCAGAATTCTGTGGTATCACTGTTGTGAACTTTATGTTTATAGACTTCTCTTATTTTTTACATAAATTGCCATATTCCAGGAGTCTTATGCAGAAATGTGACTTTCCTAATGCATTTGATTTACTTTCTTATTTTCTTTGGTTGATTTCAAGTGTAAACTTGCCTTCTCATTTTTTCTAGTTCTGTGAAATGCGACGTTGAGTGTTAATCGTGTGTTCCTACTCTTTTACAGATGGGCTGAAGCCAGATACCAAGATGCTTCTAACTGCTACCTCCAAGAAGAAGTCTAAGGGAGGGAAGGGGGATGTGACCAAAGAGGACGAAAGCAGCAAGAATGATTCAGCCCAACCTGTTACTATCTCTCTTATTTTTAAAAGATATGTTTTTGACACACAGAAGAAAATGATTCAGTCCTGAGGAAGCAAGGGAGGCCTCTGATTACACCTGAATCCAGACCCTGAAATTAATTGACGTGGACTGTGTTTCTTGTCCAAACTCATTAGACCTGTTCCTTCCTCACAAACAGAGCCTGGAAGCTCCTGCTGACTATGTGCCCCCTTCCAAAATCTCTGCAATTTCATATTGTTCTGTTCAAATTTACTTATTTTGTCATCTCTTTGATGTGAATCTTTATGGCATCTCAGAGAATCTCACCTGCCAAATGAGCACATTTGGGTTTACGTTCTAATTGCACTGTTTTTCTGGGGAATTGTGTTGAAGTTTCTCTTGATTTAGAAGTTTGCCACCAATATTAATCTAAATCAAGTCAAGATGAGAATTTCGTGTGACCCACAAAGTGAAGCTGATTATTCTAGGCTTACTTCCTTGAGCAAAGTGGGAGACAGAAAGCACACAATTTTAATAGGTGAAACCTAAAATGAATGTTTCACATTCCTTCAGCTGCAGCTATGTAAGATGCTATCTGAGAGATGCTATGGATGTTTTTTATAAATATGATTTATATCTAGAAATGTTTTTCATATTAAACATAATGATCTGTGTAGCTGAGAGTCTTAATTGTTCGGTTTGCTGTTCCAGAGGTTCAGAACTTATCTCCAGTGACATTTTATGTAACTTTTTTTATTTTCCTGCCTCTTCTGCAATGAATCCTATTCCAGAACTGTTTTCTTTTACTTCCCCCTTTTTTTTTTTTTTTGGTAACCAAAATTCCTTTTGTATGGGGAAACAAAAAGTTGCCTCTGGAAATAGTCAAGGGCTTTATTTCATTAAAACAATGATAGAAGATTGCTGCATAAGCCTTATAAAATGAGTGTCTCCAAGATGCTTTAGAAACCATTAGTTTTTTAATAGGGATTTCATGGCTGCTTTAGTTCTTTCTCTCAATTTCATATCCTAGGCTCATAAAAAGGAGAGCACTGGTAATATCCCTTCTTTGTTACATACAAAGTGTAGGACACCCTAACATGAAACTAACAACAATTCCACAGGTACGAAAGCTGCAGTCTGGAACAGAAATTGTACTCAGGCTTGACAGCATGGAAAATGTTGGTTCCTGCCTTTTGAACAAAAGGAATACGTGCTTGTTGATGCTAAATAGCAGCCTGTGACCCATTTGCTGAAGTCAACTATAGATGGTGACCACATGTATAATGTAAGTGCATTAGCTGCACTTGGAGGTAAATAATTGCTACATTCTTTCTTAGTAACCATATTATTATATCTCTTGATGGGCATGAGTCCATCATGTTAACGTGATCCTGATTTTTTCTGGTCTTTTCCATTTAATTTCCAGGTAACCAAAGTGGCTACAAATGGCGAAGCTGTCAGCTATTGAGAGGATATTTACAGCTGGGCAGTTGTGAGACAGGGCAAGCCTGGTGTCTAAACTAGGCTGATGGTGCCCCTTTAAATCAGAACAGAACAGAATTAGTGCTTTGTGTAATAATCCCAAACAGTTTCTGCTGAGTGAGTCCCAGCAAAGCTTTAGCACATCCCTTAAGATTATGGGGTATGCTTTCAGTGTGATCCCAGAGGAATTAGGCAGGCAACTTCAGCTATTGGCTTAACGTGACTTGTGCTGCCAGCCTTGCTGGAAAATGTATCCTTCTGTAATGGAAAAAATGTATTTCACACCCCTGTCACCTCTCCTTCCCCATTTCTCTCTTCTTCCCAAACACCCCCAAAGGCAGTCTTTGGAAGGAATATTTATAATGTTATCTTTCTCTTAAGCCTTTATCAAATCCTGTTTTGTACTCTGCACTGTTACCTCTGCCTAAGATACTGCAGTGATGGAACACAGAGAAACAGATGACACAGAAGGAACAGTGTTACTATCATCCCAAGTTAGTCTAAGAATTGTTGGTATAAAAAGACCTTGTAATTTAAAAAAAAAAATTATTAAGGAACTTTCACTTGTATCTGTATAGTTCTAGTGTCCTTGCCAAATTTTAAATGGGTTGCTAATTTGGAGTGTTGGAAAGAAAAGGAGAGTGATCAGGATAGACACTTCCAGAGTTGTTATCCTTGCACTTACAGGGTTTTGTCTTTCTTATTTCTAAGTCACTTTTGAGTAGTTCTGGAGAGGAGGTTGTCAGTGTAAATGGGGTATGTATTTTTACAAAGGCCTATCTGATGAATGTTCTCCCCCCCCTACACCGTGGATTGCCCTTAACAGGATCAGTGAGTCCGTTGTTATGGAACTTGATCCCTTTGAAAACTCATTAACCCTGAACACTTAGATTTGCAGTCCTCTGCTTGGCTGAGAGGACTCCTGGTGCAGAGAGTCCCATGGTTTATTTGCTCGGGGTACTCCAAGGGAGGGAGCAGCAATACTTCCAGCGTTGGACCTATGTCCCTTTCTCATCCAGTCTCTTGTAAACATATTTTAAAAATTTTCCCCCTATCTTCCATCTCATTTCTAACTAACTTGGCATTTTGCTTCCGTCTTCTCAGTCTGAGACCTAACCTCATCCTCAGTGCTCCCATTTCCTTTTTGCTCATAGCTTCTCCTTGCTCTGGCTCTGCGCTTGCCCCAGAGATCTGTGGCAGGGCTCCCACGTTGGTTGCAGGGAGCGCAGTGAGGTGGGGAAGGCTCTCAGCCTGCAGCTCACAGCAGCTCCTGTGTGTGCTGAGGAGCTGCCTCTGTTCAGCTTTGACTCAGGCAGAGACTGCTGGACCCCGGTGTCTTCTGCTGTGCCTTCACCTGCCACCATAGCTTGTCCTTGTGCCTTGGAATCCTCTCTGGAAAGCCCCTGTCACAAAGCCCCCTTCTTTCATTTTGCACCTCTTGCAGAAGCGTATGTAGGACGCACAGCCTGGGGACAGATCTGTAGAAGACTGGGGTTTGATTTTGTGTTTCTCTCAATGTAGAATTCCAAAAGGAGAACCTAAGTGTGCCCAAGAACTTTGATTATAATGTGCTATTACTGCAGATCTCTGGCTGGTGTCCTGAGGCTGTTGGATACACATTCGAAAAAGGGTGAAATGGTGGAACAAAATGATTATGGGAAAATCAAAGCTTTTAAAGACATTTGTAGGATGAACAGATGTTCAAACATTCTTTTATTTGGTTTCCAGACAGACGTAGAGACTTTCCTTTCATCCTCATAATCAGTGCATTATGCTGTAATTTGTAAAAATGGCATTAAAAAAATATTAACAGGGTCATATTGTGATCTACTGACTCTGTGTCATTAAGCCGTGAAGTTAAGAACGGCAACTGGGAACATGGGTTAAATGTTGCAGAATGTACTGTACTAGCATATATTGTCAGGCTGTATTATAATGAATCCAAAATGGAATAAAGATGTAAGGAGTTTTTTTAATACTGCTAAGGTTGTCAGTGTTGCAAAACTAGAAATTATTACGGCTGTGCAGATGTTCGGTGAGTAATACATCTTCGGGTTGTGGGGAGAGTAGCAGGGAGAAAAGCTTTGTTTTTACAAGCCTGTTTTCTACTTTTCCTTGGAATTTATTTTGGGACTGCAGTCTGGCTTGTGATCATGCCAGAGGTCTGGAGCCAGGAGGGTCAAAGCTGTGCTCGTGGTAGCAAGGATTCAGTAGGTGGCATCCTTTGCTTGGAATCAAAGCTGAGTCTCCCCACCTAAAAAGGGGGTTTTCACAGAAACTGAGACTAAAGGGTTTGTGTCAGGCTTGCAACCCAGCTCTTAAAGAACAGCTTCTATTAAAAGCTACAATGCATTTAATGTCTGGGACAGAGCCATCAGCTCCAGTCTGTTGACCAAAGCCTGAGGCACCAGTGTCCTTTCTGTGTGTGTTTCTGGCTCAGCTGAAAATAGCTCTGTCTCTTAAATCATGTCTTGGTTGCAAGTACCTGACTATGGAAAGTGAGCCATCTGCACCAGGGGAATTCTTGATGCGTACAAGGCATCTCTTTCTGGGCAATAGCGCTTTCTTCGCCTTTTGGACTCTGCAGTTGAACAGCCACGGGGTGGCAGAGCAAAGTTAGAGCCCAGCACAGCTCGTGGGGAGTTGCAGTGGTGCAGCCACAGTCCACCCAGGACTGTTTGCCTCTCACTGCTGGGCGAGCAGCTCTGTGTTTACATCTGCAAAGTGCTCTGGGATCTTGTGAAGTGAAGGATGAAAGGCAGCAGAGGAACGCTACCTTATTAGCAGTTTCAAAAACCCTTCATGTTTCCCCTTTAGTTATATCAACAGTGAGCTGGAAAGCTCCTCATTTACAAACACATGAGTTTTAAACAAACTTACTAAGGATATAAATAGAATAATTTTAAGATAGAGCCTAGCACTGGGAGCTAACCTGCCAAGCCTGAGAGGAGAAGGAGTGTATGACTGCAATTTGTGGTAAGGCCAGTTTTGCTAGATGGTGAGCATCCAGAAGGAATCCAGGGGCTTGGGGAGGTTGTGTATAAGCAAGATACTGGTGGTCCTCTGGGTCTCCCCACATATTCTCCTGCTGTTCTGTCAAAAAATAGGTTAAAAACATCTTTTTACACAGTTGTAGCTCCACTGTAGACCATATATAAGAGGAAAAAAAGTACAGTGGATCTGCTTATTTCCCATTGTCAATGCCAGAATATGGAGTATTTTCTTACATTGCTGCTGTGCATGCTGTGCTAGTTTCAGTTCCAGTTGTTTGGTTTCCATTCCTCAGTAAGTGTTACAGTCCTTGATTTTCATTTGTGTGTCTGATACCGTGCTTTTCCAAGATGGTATAATCAGTCTGCAAGATTCGGATCATCCGCTTCCCCCTCAAGGTGACTGTTGCTTGTCAAAGGTGAGTTCTCTACAGGACATCTAAGCCACACGTTTCTGATCCGCATTTGTATGCTTTTCCTAGGAAAGGACAGGAGAGAGAATCTCTCAAATTCTTCTCCTTTTTTTCACAGTCAGCTGTGAAAGGAAGGCATTGAACAGAATCAGAAAACCCTGCAAGATCTTTGGTAAATCTCAGCCCTGCACTAGACATTCTTAAAAACATTCTTAAAAATTGACTGTCTTTTTGACTATTGAGTCCTTGCCAGTCCTGCTTGTTGTAGTTCATATTTCTTAACCAAAAGGTAATTTGAGGTCTGGATCAAGTGTTGCTAAACTGACAGCCCCAGTGGTGAGCGAGGTGCCTGCTAACACCCTTGCCTTGGCATTTTGGCTAAACTGATCTGATTACTTTTGATCCTTTAAGAAAGCTAGGCTGTTCATTAGCTCTAGCATGTTCTGTTTAGATCAATTTCTTCTCCTTTGAGTGGAAGTCATGCAGTCTTCTTGTGTTTTGGTTGATCTTTCTGAGATTTCTCAAGGGCCTCATTCATGCCAATCAGAGACTCCATCCTTTTTGGACCACAAAATTGCTTTTATTAGGCTATATGTGGCCCCCATTCAGACATGTAGGAACCAGTTCTTTTATACTATTTTCTGTGAAAACTGATATTTTAGTGCCTATAACTTCAGTCTGACAGTTAGGAGTGATCCATGCCCTCATGGTGAATTCACTCCCAAAACAGCATTCCATGAGGACAAGCTGAAACTTAGACCCCACACAGAGGTTTTTCCTAAATTTCTTACTTTTTGCTAAAGTAAGCGATCCGTCGTCTAGTTTTCTTTCTTAAGCCTCACTTCAACCAAAGCTGACTTGAACTCTGCACTCTCTGAGAACACAGTTTTGTTACCTGAAAAGATCAAGGCCTTTCAGAAGCCCTTCTAGACACTGTCAGGTTACTGAAATATTATCTGCATTGGTGCCTACCTCTGTTAAATGGATATGGGATTTTTTTCTGCAGAGTGCTGGTCATACTGTCTGTCAGAACATTAGAAATGCAGGGGGGGTACTTAGTTACTTCCTGTACAGGAATAACCAAAATCATTCCCCCCAAAAAAACAGGCATCTGAGAAGTGTGTTTTCTCATGTACATCTTACTTGTTTCTTCTTTAGATGAACTAAGATTGGTTTCCATTGTTGATGAATAGGGAAGGGAAAATGGTGGTGTGTCATCTTGCCTTTTAAAAATATAGTTGGTGAGCTCTGGCAAGAGAAGCATTTTGTTGGAAGAGAAATGCAAATCACTTTATACCTCAATGTGGGGGGTTTTGTGTTGTTTTTAACTGTGAAGATTGATCTGTGCTTAAAACCCCACTGGGTAAGTGGACAGTTTGGTGTCCATCCAGTTCTAAGGTGAATTGTAAATCTTATTTGCCATCTGGCAAAGCATGGCATGACTGGGCAGTTGCAGGCAGAGATCTGGATTTGGAACAGTGGAAGAACAGAGGTTTGCCAGATTGGAAGGAAAATTGAGCTGTCAGGAACACAAAACTCAAGGAGACACGTGAGTTTAGGCTGAAATGTATTTGTGGAGACTGTTCTGAACAGAACTGCTGTAACTATGGTATCTGAGCACATTTATTTAGCAATCCTGTTGTTACAACAGGTACATAAATGTTTAAGCATCACAGTTTAACATATGCAATTTCTTCTAAAGCTGAAGTTGCTGCAAGATCAGTATTGAGAAAAGCTCTTGCACAGCATTTTCATTCCTCAGTACCAAGTGCTGACAGTATTTGACAATTTTTGCCTTTGACATACGATGTATTTCAAAACCACATCATTACGTACAACCTATCCTCACCAATGTGTTTGTGCAGTGAATCCATGCCCAATTGATGGGTACAAAAGTGGGAGAATGAGTTTGGTCAGTGGTCCATTGTCACATGTGGGATGTCACGGGGTGGAGCTGAGTCCTCAGGCTGTGGCTCTGGCTGCTTCTCTCCCCACGTTTCCCTTGCTGCCATGTGAAGGGCACTGGTGAGTCTGCTGCTGCCAGCCTTGAGGGTAGTTAGTCTGGACTCCTCAGAACATTTCCTTTCTTTCCTGGGACAAAAGGAAGAGGAAGTTTGGCATAACTTGATCTTTCACAGGCAATGCAGACAGAGTTTGTGCAAATGGTCCTTTTTTGGCTTGGTCCATCTTCCAAAGGCAGGTGCTAAAATGGATTGGCTGTGGATTGCCCTCCACCCTAAGCATAGAAAGCTCATGTGGGAATTGGTACTTGTGTCTCACTACTAAAACATGCAGAAGTGAACTTCTTGTAACTTTGTCCACAATTATTTGCTTAAAATGCTAACATTAAAATCACCTGTGAAAGAGCAGCAAAGACTACCTTCAATATGTACATAAGGCTTGCTAATTTGCAACATTAGTTTTGCTGGTTAGTGTGGGGTGTTTTTTTCCCCTTAATTAGAAATTTTAATTAGAGCATGCTGTGTATTAAGATGTTAAAGCTTTGACTGGCAGTTCGGAATTGCAGAAGGATCAGCTGTGTCTGTAGGGCTGCAGCACAGCAGGGATTAGCTCGCACCCTCCTGCCTGCAGGTGTGTTTGCTTCTTGAGTCGGATCATCAGGAAATGTTCCTCGAGGTAGGCAGCATTCATCTTCCTGATCAGACCTCATCTGTGCTGAGGGGCCTGAGTTTAGGGGAGAGCTGCAGATTCACAGATCACACACAGGGTGTAAGGACAGAGTCTCCAACCTGAATGACAAATAGGTCACTTGTTGGAGTGTTTCCCCGTGGCACCTTTGTCCACTTTCTCCAGTTGTGCTGCCCCCAGTGCAGGAAGGTTCCTTGGTTTTGGAGATCAGTTGCTGTGTTGGTGCTTCTGCAGCTCCAGTTTTCAGTCGTGTAGTGCAGAAGAGCTGCCTGAAGAGATTTCCCCATCCCTGATATGCTGCTCCGGGCTGTGTTAGATGCCGTGCACAGCGAGTTGCTGGGTGTAAGGGAGCCCTGTGGGCTGCTGTATTTTGAGTTGCTCGGGCTCCCTTACCTCATTTTTCTTCTCTTTAAAGCAGATTCAATGGGAGATAGGATAGATTCTAAAACATTAGTATTTAATGTTTCCAGCATCACAGTCCTGGAAAGTACAAAAACTTCTGCCATGGATAATTATGGAATAACCTATATGAGGAAACTGTTTCCCCAGACTCCTCACACTTGGTAGATATCTTGTGTCCTTTGAGCCTGAAAATTCGTATTTTTGTTCTGCCTAGAGTAAGTGTGGGTTTTTCTGTTAGCCAGACAAATACACAATCATTTAAAAAACTGCTGAAATGCATTTTCCAAGATATCTTGTAGCACTCTAAACCACAAACTAATTATGGTACTGCAATTATAATTTGCTATTTTGAGTTGATTTCATGTTCTGCTGGAACAGAAGTCGTGATTTCCCTTATTTCTTGCTGTTAGTTTGTTTATCAGATGTCATCTGTCTTCAGAAGTGCAAATCTTTGCAACCTCTGTTGGTATAGAAAACTATCCATGCTTCTAATGGTTTTAGTAAATCAATATGCTCTTCAAAATGAAGACTGATAAGTAGCATTTTAATAATTTCAATATTATCTGTCCCTTTTCTTAAGCATTCATCCCACAGAGTCCTGCTGTGCAGGATCCATGTTCTATTGAGTGTTTGCTTTGATGCCCAAATCTTTCATTGTGGATTCTTCTGTTAATGTATCCATGTAGTTCAATTTATGCATTATTGGTGGTTAGCTTTTACTTGTCAATACTCGATTTCAGCCTAGTTTTGGAGGTACT
The DNA here is from genome assembly GCA_036630365.1 of Acanthiza pusilla. NCBI lineage: Eukaryota > Metazoa > Chordata > Aves > Passeriformes > Acanthizidae > Acanthiza > Acanthiza pusilla. The sequence goes on from JAXCHO010000001.1 coordinate 11,604,300, forward strand.
TAAGTTCCTCCTCCTCTTCCTGCCAGCTTAATTAACCTTCTGATATTTGCAAATCTTGTCTATAGTTCTTCCCTTTCTGGAGGATCGCTAGTTAAGCAGCACTGAGTTAGTGTGGACATTTTTAGCACTTGTTTAATCTTTCACTTGATTAAAGCCAGATTCTTACTTTACGTCTGTCCTTTTCTTTCTTTGCTTTTCTTGCAAAAAGTCTTTGGTAAACCAATGGTTTGTGAGTGTGTGTGTATAATTCCAGTCTAGTAGAGGTGTACCCAGTTTTACTTGGCTTTTTTTTGGTGCCGAGTGAATGACATTAATCAGGGTGATTAGCCAGCCTGGTTTTGATTGTTGCCTCATGGTTTTATCTGGCACTGGAGTAAGCTGACTTTGGTCTGTAATTCCGTTGTAAGTTCTGTTTTAAAGAAAGTGATAACTGTGATAATTGACTGTGGTTAAGACATGTATGTCTTTCAGTGTTTAAATCATTTAATAATGCTGTCAATAATCAGTGAACCATTTTATCAGTCATTTTCTGCTGATTGTGCACTTACTTAGTGGTCTTGTCATTTTTATACCAATCAATAGAATTGACTAAGCTGATAAATAATGAACGTTATCGAGCATCTCCACTTTTTGCCAGCAGTTCTAGTTCAAAGTTGATCACAAAATTGGCTCACACATCAACACAAGTTCTAGAGTCTCTCACCTGCTTGTGAAAGCAGATTTTGTTTTAAATTTGTAAAGATGAAGTTTTAATTTTCATCTGAACTTTAAGCTAGCACAGTCAGAAAGCACCATGGAATGAGCTTTTTCTGGAAGGACCTTTGCAGGTATTGTGGAAAGCACCATGGAATGAGAAAGTCAGAAAGCACCATGGAATGAGCTTTTTCTGGAAGGACCTTTGCAGGTATTGTGGAAAGCACCATGGAATGAGAAAGTCAGAAAGCACCATGGAATGAGCTTTTTCTGGAAGGACTTTTGCAGGTATTGTGGGTGTTGAGGTGGACAGCCCTTGAAGAGTGGCTGAGCAAACTCAGTGTCTCCGTTCTGCACTTGGCTGCTCCTGGCTCCTGCCTGCTGCAGTAACATTGACTCCAGCATTTCAGTGTCTTAAAAAGGGAACATCAAGAGAGGCTTTGCAGCAAGTTGAAAATGAGCAGTGATGTAGAAAATACGGCATGATTGGAAAAAGGCTGATTTAATTAAATGTTTATGGCTGAGACATTCTGGTGTAAACAGCCTGTGGCTCCTGGTTTGCAAATTAGGTGTCTTTCTGTTTGTGGCCAATCTCACTGTTTGTGCTTGTGGTACTGGAGTTTCTGTCACTCTGAGCTCAAAATACCAAATCAGGTGAGTGACTTGCACATTATGGAACAGGAGAATCCCTTCACTAAAGCCCAGGTGTGCAGCCTTTCCTGGAGGGGTGGTCAGCAGCAGCACAGTGAGTTACAGAGCAGCAGTGCCATGTCCATTCCAGCTTGTGGCAATTGTGTGTGACGAGGAAGAGCTCTGTTACATGTTTGATTTGGAGGACAATACAATAGTGTCTAAGACTGCACCAAATCCCATTGAAAGTACTATATACTGAGCTTCCACTCTGTTTCTGACATCTCCATTTTTGTCTTGGAATCCTGTGGCTTGCTTTGTTATCAATACAAAAATATTAAGACAGCAAACCTTTTTTCTGGTCCAATAGCAAGATCTCCTCAGAATCTGTGATTGATAAGCATCTCTCTGCACCTTCTCAGTAAGGAGCTGTCATCTGTTAGATGTATATAGAATGGCAGGAACTATTACGTTTTGAAGGAAATCCTAAAGTCATCTTGTCCCTCTCCCTCTCCAAAGGAAGGATCAGTTGTATACATGTTCTTTTCTGGTGTCCAGCTAACTGGTTTTTAGAGATTTTTGTCACAAGCTGTCACAGGACTTCATTATTGTTGGGGATGTTTGGGGGGGCAAGGAAACAGATTTTTTCTCCCAGTATCTTCCTTGTTGCAATGTAAGCCTGTTTATATATATATATTTTTTTATTCCTATCCACTGTGATACAGAGAACAGTCTATTCCTTTTCACTTTGCACTGTTCTTTATGTACTTGAGACTGAGCATGGATGTGATCAATCTTCTTTCCTCTGGACTAAATGTTCTTTGTTGGTACAATCTCTCCCCTTGGGGGCTGTGTTTCCTGGACCTGGGCTTGTTTCTGTCTTCCTGAGTTTCCCCAAATGGTCAGTGTCTTTTCTTAAGTGCACTTCTCTCAGCCAGGCGATTCTCTAGCTCAGACCTCACGAGTGCTGACTGATTCAAGCAGGATTTTAACTTTGGGGGTGTCTCAGGATATCTTCCTGTTTATGCTTCCCCATCTGCAGGTTTTGCAGAATCAGGAGTTTATTGCCTTGAGTTTAATGTGTGAGTTCAGATCATGATGCCTCTCTGTAGGTTTGTTAATATAGGTTTTCCTTTTTCATTTTGTATTTACACATTTCAACGTCCCCTCTTAAATAGCTTCTCATTTTTTCAGACTACTGTCCCAGTTTACTGGGTTCACTTAAATTCTAGTCCTTTCCTCCAGCATACTCATTCCTGCCTGAGCTCTCCAGTCACTGAGACCATTAATGAAAATATTGAATAGAATTAGCTCAAGGACAGGCTTCTGTGAACCATGCTAAATACATCCTCCCAAACAGCATACCATTGATAACTACTCTCTTAATGTTCTCAAAACAGTCTCATGCTCAGCCTATAATGACTTTCTCTAGGTGACTTTTCCCTAGCTTGCTTATGCAAATGTCTTGTGGAAAACTGTGAAAAGCTTTTTCCAAATCAAGCTACCTATACCTGTATTCCAGGTGATATTTTCAGAGTTTTTCACTTGGCTTTTATTTGGCTTCGGCTGCAAAACTGGACCTGTATAGAGCCTGCTGCCCCAAGGCATGTGTTTATTTTTGGGTTTTACTAGAATCCATTTTTCTTAGAAAAGTTAAAGATTTTAATGTGTGACAGGATGCTCAGGAATGTGGACTAGTTTGATATAAAATATGCTGTACACAGGTGATATGCAAGTTTTCCTGGTCTGTAGGTGCATTTTAATCTTGACCTGCAAGGCTGTGTTTGCAGCCTCATTTAGGTATTCTGCAGTCCCAGCCCTAAATCAGAGCTGTCATCAAACACCCAGGTGCTGAGCATCCAAACCCAGCCTGGACACAGTTTCAGGCCTGCAGCTTTTTTCTCTCATGGCTCCTGTCTAACTCAGGCTTTGGTGACAAGGGTGAATCCTAACAGGAGTCCGAGGAGATGTTCAGGCTCATTTGCACATATGGGATAAGTGGGGATTTGAATTGCAGGTGAGTATTCTGGTCCATTTCAGTATCACAATGCTTTCAGGTGTGATTAAAATGTTTTTGCTAACATTTAGAAATCAAATAAGACATTTTCTGATAATTCCTTCTCCTTTCTTGGCCTCGTAATAAGCATATAATAAATTCAACAGCCGATGTCGTGAGGAGCTATTGGATTTAAACCCATCTGAACATGGAGATATTAGGACGCCTCCTGCACCTTTTTGTGTAATGAATGGGTCTTAGTTATTATAAAGTGCTGCACAACTTCACCTCTGCACAGAGTGTTCAGCAAACAATCCCCAGCAGAAAATGCCTGCTGTTTCCTAAGCCATGGGAAATGCTCTCTTACTCCATTAGCCCCGCTGCACTCACTTGGTTTTTCCCCCTCCTCGATCCGAAGAGGAGGGAAACATATCTTTACAGCCATGCTAGCAAGAATTAGCCCAACTGTATTTTACAGGTAAACTAACAAATAAGAGGAGAATCTGAGCAGCCCCCAGGGACTGAATTTGTTTGCTGCTGGGCCGTTCTATCTGCAGCTGGCATCGGTGGAAACCCGAGTGCTCCATTAAAAGTCGACAACCTCTGTTGGCTGGGGCATGGGGCAAACAGAGCCAGCCTGTTCTGCAGACACACTGACGGCCTTTATCTCCCTCCACCCAGCTCAGGATGGGAAATGATGAGACTCTGAAACAAAAAGCTTGAAACTGGGACTCGGAGCTCTTGCCCTGCAGCTGTCATTGCAAGGAGGAGCAGAGACACAGGGCTGCCTTCAGGGCTGTGTGGGAAATTCACTGAGTGCAGCACATTAAGTGAGGTTTGGGGCTCACCTGTAGGAAGGGAGAATAATGCTGGTGTGGGCCCCACGTAGTGACACGGGGACGTGTGTCTGGAAATCTCCATTCCAAAACCTCGGGGATGGCGTGGGGAAGTTCCCACTCCGAGTCAATGAGGACAATAGTCTGTGGTAGGGTCTACCCTTTTAACCATGCCCATGGATTCGTGCCTTAAGCAGCAGCATACTGCCCTCTCGCCCACCCCAAGGAGACTCAGACCTACACTGTCCTGTAGCATTTTCTGCCTGTAAATGTGACTGCTCAAACGATGCCTTGATGCTCTGGTTGCTCACAAAACAGAAGGCAGGGGTTATATGTGCTCCGGTCCCCACAGTGTGCAGCAGGGTTAGATTGCACCTCAGACACCTGAGGTTAGGGATGATTCATGTGAAATACCCAGCAGTTGATGTTTTCATCTTTTCAAAAGCCAGCCCTTCAGCCAGGGGACAGTGTGCCACGCAGGAAGTACACTGGGCTTTGATGGTATCGTAGTCTGAAGGGAAATGCATGATAGTACTCCGAATGCAAGGGAAGTGGTCTTTCCACTCTGAGTTTGCAGATACTTGAGTGGTGAATTCATTGGCTCTCCCATGCAGAAGGAGTTATCTTCACCCCATCCTTGCTGCCTCTCTGTGCCTTTGTTCCACCGACAGTTTTTATCAGTGAACTCTTTGGTACAGCCAGCGAGTTGCTGTTTGTCACGGGCCTAAGGCCTTGTTTTGTTACTAAATGCTCCTGTTTTGTTATTGCTCTTTTCTTTTGCAGTCTGGGTGTATGAGCTACTCAACAGCAGCACTGGAGTTTTGGGGCTGTTGGGGGTTTGGGCATAGTCCTGCTATCCTTTTACTTGTTATTTCTATCAGGCAATGTTATAAAATGTGTAAAAAGAGAGTTCCCCATATCAGCTGCCTTTTGTTCATCATAGTCTCGTCAGTGTGAGTGACCTTAAGATAACAGCCAAGATAGTAGTTTGTGCTCTAAAAGCTTGAACACAGAAATGAACGCTGCAATTTTTATTTTGCTCTTAGTTTTCTGCCTTGTGTTGGGTACATAGGTTGAATCATTATTCTAATTGCCTTTTGAAGGTAAGTGTGGTCCCCCATGAGTGGGATTTTCGGAAGCAGTAACCCTAAACCTACTCTTACAGCAGTCAGAGTGAGTTTTATGGCTAACTTCAGGGGCAAGATTGTGCCCACAACTTGCAGCTGAGGGCCCAAACCTCGTTTGATATGCCTGCAGGAGTGGTTGGTTGATCTCCAACAGAATTAGGGCATTTGCCTTGAGTTACAGGGATTTAACCTCTTATTGTAGGGCATACTCTGATGTCAGTTCAATAGTCTCTAAACCTCTCTCTCATACACTGTAAACTCTGATATTCCTGCAGAGGAGGGGAAAAATGAAGGGGAAACATCTGGGGGAGGCAGCACATGAGCACAGACCACTGAATGCATTTGGATATTGTCTTTTGATTATAACACTGTGTGAAACCTCAGGATGATCCACTGCAAAAATGGGTCAGGGATGGCTCCACCAAAAAATACTTCTGGCTTAGAGCTTGTGCCCATGTTTTATGTCAATTTGACCATGGTGTTGCACTGTATCAAAGAATAATAGAGTTTGTGATTAGCCTTTAAGCTCTTCTCCCTGCGCCATGCATAGGTCCAAGCCTTCTGCTTGACTCTGTGGCTTCTGAGACTTCACAGGTGTTGGAGTGGGGAAGGAGCCCAGTGATCTGAATGTCAGACAGGATTTGGCTATCCTGCAGTGCCCTTAGCAAGTCTCTCTGGCATGCATGTGGAATATTTTCTGCCAGGTAAGTGGATCATGTGTCTTTTTGTTCTTAGTTTCAGCTACTTTGTGTCTGTCATCTTCAGACTCCCAAAAAATTGCCGCGGGTGACTCACAGTCTCCAGAATCCCCATCTCTAAACACTTTGGTAGATGTCTTCAATTTGCACTGTTCTCTGCCTCATGGTTCGTGACCAATGCTTTTTTCCCCTTCCCTGGTTTTTCTGACGTGCTTCTGGTCAAGAGGTTTTGTTTCTTATAGCACCAGGAGCAGAGTTAGAGGCGGAAGCAATGCAAAACTCTGATATGTCCACATCTCTCTTCAATCTGTTTATCTTCCGCAGAGGCCTGATAGTGAATGACATTCATATAAACAGTGGGTGAAAGACCTGATGTGCACAGTTCAAACATCCTGTCACGGTCTGGGTACATGTACCTGATTGAAAAATAAACACCTAACATGCATAAACATCTGATGTGTTTTCCTGGTTAAAATTTTGTGTCCCTGTGCAGTGTTTTTGGAAGACCTGTGGTTCATTCTTCTATTTTCCCACCATCCATAAGATACAACCTGGTTTTAATTCTGCCTCAAGCTCCTGGCGGTGACTTGACTGATGCTGTAGACAAGTTTGTCTGAATGAAAGTTTATGTGATATAACAAGTAGTACTTCAGAGAAATACTTAAATGCTTTTCTCTTTCCAGTGACCTGTTGAACTATTTTACGCAATTTAACCTTGTCTCTCCTCCTCAGTACACTTGAGGGAAAGGACAGTGGTTCAGTCTAAAAAGCCATGTAGGTTGGCTCAGGCTATCATTTCAAATTCTAGAATCTCTATTCTTGCAAATTTTTCAGTACCAAACTGGATAAAGTCACCAGGTCTGAAATAACTTTGCTTTCACCAGAGGTTGGTGCTAGATGGTTTCCAAATACCTTTACCAATCTGATTCTGTGAATCAGACTGTGTGCAGCCATAGTTAAAATCTGATTTGTTCACCCTGAAATTCCTGCAGTTTGAAAGAACATGATCCTTAGATAATGTTTTCATTGCTGCTTCTTTGCGTCAGCCTCCAATAGTGGGATTTTTGACCTGAAGATCAGATGTTTTCTGGAACTGAGGGCATACAGCAGATAAATTGCTGAAGAAGTTGTGAACAGAAGGTGCAGGAAAACTCTTCTGGAGGCATCATTTATAGCAATTGTGGTCTGGTTCCAGCTTCCAGCTGTGCACAGGACTGGACAGTCCTGAATGTCTGTGATGCTGCTCTGGCTGAGGTGGGTTCTGTGCTGGGCCTGTGGAGATAAAATTGATCAGCAGAAATGGCTGGGAAGCTCCTGACCATGTGCAGTGATTTCACTGCACTCATCTGGCTGTAGGGACACGACAGAGTGTCCCAGAGCTGTGTTTCCAGAAGGACATTCCTTTCCATGGCAGGAGGGTGTGTGCTCTCCCACACTCCTCAGGGGACAGACCTCGGGCAGAGCCCTTCAAAGTTTGTGCTTTCTCCTGCATCTGGGGAAGATGATGGCAAAGCCAGTCCAGGGGCTGCTGATGCTAGAGAGGTCAGGCTTTGAGCCTGAGAGTCCTCAGTGATGACTGTTTTGGCCTCAAACAAGGCTTGGTAAGATCTCTGGTAGAGACTTGTGCAGTTGATGGTTTTCCCTATGAGAAGAAGTTTGCTTTTTCTCTGAGCTGCACTGTGCGTGCTGCTCATCCCTAGCTGTCTCTTTGCCCTCCTGCTATCCTCAGCTCTTTTCAGAAACCTTAGATTTATCGCTCTTGGATTGTCTGTCTTGTTCTGGCTTTTAAAAATAAAAGCTTTTCAAAGGGCCTTTGGAACAGGCTGTGTTATTTTTGGCTCAGGCTCTTAGTGACACTCATTGCAGAATTAAAACTTCTAATTAGAAAGCAAAAAAAAAAAAAAAATGCAAGGGAAGGAAAACACATTGCTGCAAAATTAAGGTGGATATTTTAATTGCCCCAAAGGCATGGAATTGCAGTGCACTGCAGAGTTTGCTCTGCCCCAGAAGATCACTGTAGAAAATGATTACTGTTTTCCATAAGTAATCTAGAACCTTTTAATTTTAAAAGCTCAAACATCTCTGCCAAGATGCTTGGATGCTCCCTGAGTTTGATGCAAATGTCCTAATAAGAATAATTTAAAATTTACACACATGATGTTGGGAAGACGATGTAGCGGGAAAAAGCAGTGATTAAGGATGGCAAGGGGAAAAAACTGGTGTAATAAAACAACAGATACAATGGAATTAGAAGTGCAGATAACCTCTATGACCTTGGATTTTTTGAGTGATTCATTTCTCCTGTGCAAACTTCTTGAAAATTGCTTTGAGATCATCTGCCGTGAGGCTCTGCACGAAGGGACGTGTCTGTAGAAATCCACGTGGGCTCCTTCCTGCTTTCGGTGGGTGCTGATGCTGATCTCTCCTTTTCCATGTCTGCATGCTTGGCCCTGGTCAAACCCTCCGTTTTTCCAATGGTACTTTTCACTGGAGCAAGGGTGTGCTTGTTGGTGTCTGTGTGTGTTTGTCTCTGCCAAAACCCCCCCGAGGTCCCAGCTGAGCTCTGCAAAGCTGTTTTGAGGGGAGAGGAAAAAGAAACAGAGAAAAGGAGATGATTGACAGTAGCCCTTTAGATTTCTGTTGTTAATGCACCAGTAATAAGATAAGGCTTATCTTTAAATGTTCATGGAATCGAGACTTTGATGGAAACAGGCTTTTGGGTTAATATATTTTTGATAGATAAAGCAGAATGAAATTAATAGACCAGGGGAACATACAGTATTTAGAGAAAGACATATTTTTTGTTTAAATCTCTCTCCTGGCATGCTGTCTGGGAGCATGTGACACTCACATATAAATGGTGTGTTTGTAAACACACGCTCGGTGCATGTGTTTTGGGGGATATGGGGGCCTAAAAGGGGTGTCACTGGGCTAAGAGGCTGCTGAGTGAGATGAGATCTGCCAGCTGAGATGAAAAATCTCACCTTCTGTCCCTCCGCTTCCGTTCACATCCAGCTCTTGCTGGGTGGGTAAATGTGAACAGATAAGAGTTTGCAATGTAGAGATTTTGCCTCCCCCATGCTCTGACATGAAAAAGGAGTTGCATGCCAGCCCCTTGGAGGAGTTTGGGCAGCAATGTTCTGTTGTTTGAGCAGCACAGGGGGAGTTTGGGATGTCGTAGGCATTAATGCATTTCAGCTCAAGTCCTTTGGATGGTCTGTTTTGCATATTTGCACATTTGGATGGAATTATCTCACACCGTGCGTAGTACAGTGTCTTGGAAGGCCATGCCAAGGGGACAGAGCCTTCTGGCAGCAAAGAGCTGCAGCATCTGGGGCTCGGGTCCCAGACCACTGGGCTGCTGCTTGTCAGTTGTGTGTTTTCATCACAATTGTTGAATTTTATCTGCCCAGCTTCATCCCTCCCTTTTACACCTCTTCGGTGAGGAGTCATCTGTCCTTCCTCATCCCTCCCTGCCCGTGAACCTCTGCACTGCAGCCCCAGCCACCTGAGCCAGGCAAGTTCATTGTGTCTGTAACCTGCCTGGGCTCCAAATGATCTCTCCCTCTCAGAATGTGATGACAGACCCCCAGGTCTTACAAAGTATTGCTGTAAATTGCTGCTAGAGCATCACATGGAATTGCTGGGGAATGTTGCCTGGCAAGTGAGTGTCACAGTGGGCAAAGAAGGTCCCAGAGTCTTCAAAGATAGACAAAGAGGTCTACAAACCTGTAATTTAGATCAACCTACGGGAGAAAGAGGCACAAATTTTACTTTGACTGCACCAAATCTTTGGTGTGGTTGTGCCAAATTTGGGGTTTGATAACTCTTGTTTTAATATTGCCTCTTTAGCTTGGTCCAGGGTTTTGCTTGGTTTAAGATGTTATAAAGTCAAACCTGGTAAAAGCTCTGGTTCTTTTCAAAACTGGTGGCAGAAGTCTGACTTAATGCCATTAGGATTGGCATCAAATCCAGGCAAACAATTTTTCCAGGAGTAATTTTGCATAGAACAGACTACAAGTGTAGTAGGGTCCAAATCTCTCATTAATTTTTTATTTCTTGTTTTTTCAGCCTATCACTGAGCAGTGAGCTCTGGGCTCTGACTTCTTGGGCTGCTTGTCCCTGTTTGTGATGTCCCTGCTTTCAGCTGGATGAGCCTATCTGTGCTTGTGGGCACCTGTCACAGGTGCCAGTCTTTGCAGCACTCTGAAATTTGCTTCCTTTGAACAATTTTCATGTGTTTTGGTTCATTAGGAACCAAATGCATTTTAGAAACCTGCATGTATGTTGGTTAGAGCACATTTGTGTAGCTCAGACCTTTATATTTAATTAACGTAAAACAACCGTCTTGAATCTAAGAAGCTATCTAGTCGCAATTAGTTCTTGTTTGCTAATTAATTACCAATGGATGATTAAAGACTTGTTTACTGAGGTTTAGCAGCTATCAAGACACACATCTAGTACTCAGGGGATTTACTATGTGGTAACTGGATTGTTGAATTAAATTCTTATTGGAGACCTTTAAACTGTGCCTGAAGAAAGCTGCTCTCCCACCCCTGCTCCAGTGAAAAGTACCACTGGAAAAACAGAGGGTTTGACCAGGGCCAAGCATGCACACATGGAAAAGGAAAGAGTCCAAAGAGACAGCCAGGAATGGAGCCTTGTTCTGTTGGGATTTCTTTGCAGACTGGCGTTTGCTTCTGCGTGTAGGCTTTTGGTTTTGCTCCTTTTGGCAATTTGCTGGGCGGTTTTGCTGAGCTGTTTTAAGTCTGTGGGTTTGTTTCACATTCAGTCCCCGTGTTTATGGACTATTTGGTCACCAAAACCCCAAATTTCTGCTCACCACTTGATGAATGGGAACAAGATTTATGGTGGCAATTAGTGGCTTTTTTGGGTAACCAGCTTGAAGAGGCTTGAGAAGGTTTTGTGTTCGCTGCCTTTCCAAAGCCAAGCTCTCGAGGTGCCTGGAGATGTGCAACCATCATTGCTCTCTGCTCCTGAGAGCCCTGCCCTGCACATTGTGGATAAAACAAGAGAAGGGAAAGTTAAACGCTGATACTCACACACAGAAGCTCTTGGGTTTGCCACAGAGAGTTGCTTCCTGCAGATTGGCATGAACAGAAGCTGTCCATGCAGGTGTAGGTGAATAATAAGGGACAGAAATGTGCTTTATTAGAGCAGCAGTTCAGAGTTTGGAGGATTGGCTTTAAAAGAGCCTCTGTCAAGGACTGCTCTTCCATTTTGGTTTTTAGCCAGTAGGTCATGAAAGGAGGTGGGAGACCAGCAAGGGTGCAGGGAGTTTCTACATGGAGATAAGCTTGGATTGTGGATTTCATGGAACAATTTTATTCATTCTTTCATTTTCTCTTGTGCTTTCCTTATTTATAAGCCTGAGGTTTGGATTGCTTTTCTCCAGACTCTCTCACTAAGCGGAGCTGGCAGGGAAAAAAAAAAATCTGAGAGAATGAGCAACTGTGGCAGAAAACTGATTAAAAAGAATAATTAGCATTTGCCCCTGATAAATGAGCAAAGCCATTAATTAGACTGATTTACTCCTGGCTTTTTTTTCCCCTCTCCCTTTCCTCTCTCTCTCTCTCTCTCTTTTTTTTTTTTTCCCTCTTTATCAAATGGCAGCGCCGTGACTGCCCCTTTGGTACGTTTTCATCAGCTTTTCACCAGTTGTCAGAGCTAACACCCTCCTTTCCTGGAGCCCAAGCAGCCTCTTGTAGCTAATGGATATGGAATGCAGCCAGAGCTGATAGCTGCTAGATCTCCACTGGCTTACAGGTGTTTCCATCATTACTGGCGTATTATCTGCCACTGGGTCCCCTTCTTCCTCTTCCTCCTCCTCTCTTCTCTCTGTTTTCACCCTTCTTTGCAGTGTTCTAGAAGTAATTACAGTTTATGAGAAAAAAAAAAAAGGCTGGCAGATTTTTAAGAATTTTATTTTATGCAACACGATGTCCCGGTGATCAAATCAATTTCTTTTTTTGGCACGGTGACAAACAGCAATGCTGCTGCTGTCGCCTGTTTGAATGTAATTACCAGGATGAAAGGGAGAATTTTAATTAAGACAATTTCCCCCCACACCTTCTTCCCTCCCCCTTATTCAAATAATGAGCTGGGGGCTGTGTTTTTTTAGTGTTGGGGTTTTTTTAATATGTGCTTTTTTACTAAGAAATACTAGTAATCATCAGACTATTGCATATTATATCATGACTATGCCCCCCCCCACATACACTCCCACCCTGATGAGAGCTGGCTGAAGGTTTGGGTCTAGGCAGAATGGGAAAATGATACATTCACAGTCTCAGACGGGGGCTTGGCACTGTACAAGCCAATATGAGCATAAAAGTCCTTGTTTCAAATCTTAAATGGTGCAAATGGGATCGCTGGCATGTATATGGTGCTTGGAGCCTTTTGTGATTAATTATTGTATGCATTCCTGTAATGCCCAGAGGTCAAATTCTTCATGCAGTTTAGGGCTCTGGAAGCAGAGGCAGGCCCAAGCGGCTGCCTGGGAGCCAAATGCCACAGAGACATCACAACATCTGGATTTGACCTTCATTCTTTAGAGCCAGCTCTAATTTAGGGAAGCATTTGAATTGCGTGCTGGGCAATGGGTAAGAGAAAAACGCGTCTGGGGTAGGAGGGAGAAAGTTGCTGGCAAAGGGTGGATGTGAAGTGAAATGGGAGAAGAATATGCTGAGCTTTGTTGGAAGGAGCTGGTAGGAAGCTGAGAAGAAGTAAATGGCAAATGGAGCTGGGAAATACGGAAATGAGAGTTTATCTGGAATGAGCTTTACTTTTAAAGTTCAAGCAAGTCCAAATGGATCATTCACATGAGCCTCTGGCATGGGAGGTGCATTGGCAGTGGGTTTGCAAGTAAAGAGTTGGGGCTTTGTGGGGAGGATGTGAGGGACTGGGCTAAGATTTGGGGGGTAGTCAACCAAATTCCCTAATCAATCCATCCAGGTGAGTCTTAATTTTTATCGGAGAGCAGTGCATGCTGGGGATGATTTTAACTGCCTGTTGCCTTGGAGGGACATGTTACCCTGCAGTTCTGTCACCTCTGTGCTTATGAATCTCACCATTTGCAGAAGTTATACCGAGATCAAATTCTCTGGGACTGTACCCTGATGCACAGGAGCATGAAGAGGAATTTTTCTTTTACTTTTTTTTTTTTTTTTTTTTTTTTTTTTTTTTTTTTTTTGTGGAGGGCAAGGGACACCTTCCCAGTCCTGCTGAGATTTGCTTCTATGGCATCCTCTGCAGCCTGGGCATGTAAGTCTGTTAGCAATTCAGAGTGGCTGGTTCAGGGTAATTCACGCTGCCTTCTTCCCCCAGGGCAGGACACGCACTGCCTCCAAAATATACTTTTTAACCTGCAGCCTTGGGACCAGGGCAGTGCCATTACTTGGGACTGAAATTAGGTCTTCAAAGGGTTCGTGTTGGAAGGCACTGCAGGGAGGAAGTTCATTTCCCAGATGTGTTTTTGAGGCATGTCTCGTGTCAGTGGAAGGTAATTTAGACTGATCTGGGCGCTTGGTTTCCCAGAACAACTGCAAGTTTACGTGTGAGTTCCTTGGCTGTGCAGTCTGGGGCAGGAGCCCTGAGCAGGGCTGGTCCCCAGCTGCACCGTGCCTTCCTGGGGATCACTTCAGGCATGACGTGAGGAGCGCTGGACAAACAGGAAAACCTGCAGAGCAAGGTAGCTGCCTGCCAAAAATGAAGGCAGCAGCTCTGTTTGGGTCTCTTCACTCGTTCAGTGATACTCAGAGGGAGTACAGCTCTGCCTCTCACCTCACCTGTCTCGCCAGCTGCCATGGAGCACTGCAGCTCAGGCATTTGGGCAGTGCTGGTGGAAAGCTGAAAACAAGGAACTGCTCGAACATGAACCTTGGCTGAATGGCTGCCCTTGTCCTCTGCAAAGAAACCATTCCTGCTGATAAAATCCATGTGCTTACCCCTGGGTTTCGAGTCCAAACGGGGAACTTTTCTCCTCTATTCATTGCTGAGTGAATTGGGGGTTAGGTGAGCTGTGGTGAGGTGTGAGGGCTGAATAGAGAGAGCCAGGGGGGTTAGGTGAGAAACAACACCAGAACCAGGGAGGTAAGAGAGTAAAGTGGATATATCATTGTGCTTCTGAAGGCCTTGGGCTCTGCTGGATTTGTCCTAAACCTGACAGCCATTCATGGGCTGGCACTCACCACCAGAATGGCCAGTTGTGTTGGAAGAGGTGGCTCCCTTTCGGATGGCAGCCCTCGAGGGCTTGGCAGGGCTTGGATGCACTGGGTTAATGAGAAAGGATTGGTATGCGTGCCCCAACCACACACAAACAGATGCAGTAATCTGAATTATTCGTGTGCAGCCCAGGTCCCTGGCTTGCTCAATCCCAGAGTGGAAATTGTGCCTGAGGTTAATGCACTGCAAAGAATGTAGGGGAAATGTTTTGCATTTTAAACAAATAAAAATCAGTGCGTATTTTTTTAACGCTTGCTGACCAGCTCTTCACATCCTGTTAAGCTAAATATTTGCATGGTGGTGGTGCAGAGAGGGCTGAGCAAGGAGCCCCTGTGTTTCGTTTGGGTGGCTCTATATTGCGATCAGCTGCTCTTTCCTCTTCTGTCTGTTTTTCTTAGCAGGGTCAGGACGAGTTTCACAGTCCGAATGGTTCACTGCAATTCTCTACAGGATATCCTCATTTTACTTTAATGGGGAGGAAATTAATGAAACATACAGGCCCTGGGGCTTCAAATACTATACATTAATATTATCCCAACGTATTGTGGTATGTGCACTCTCTCAGACTAAACTTTACACTGGACAGAGGAAGTTGTGATCAGATTCAGGTGCCTGTGAAATTTAAGTGGTGGGGGGAGAGGGGAAAAAAAATAAAGGAAAAGAGAAGCTTGAAGCTGTTTCCTTCCGTTTCAGCCCCTGATCAGTGTGAGAACAGGGATGTTCAAATGGGATCAGGTCAATACAAACCAAATAAACTATCCCAGCTCTTAGGACAGGAGTATTTAGCTGTGTTTGTGTATCTGGGACAATCATTCTTTTGATTTGTTGGTTACCTACTTTGGAGAGCAAATTCTTCCCATCTGTCAGTAGACCAGGAACGATCTAAGGCAGTGGTGGTCTTTGCAGAAGATGGGCTGCTAGAGGACTGCAAATCTTCCCACCTCCCTTTCCTCCAAGTGGAAAACACCACAAGATGGGAGAGTATCAAAGCAATAACAGAAAATTTAGTTCAGCTTCAGTTTTCTTTGGTGGTTACAGGGAAAAATGGGAAGACAGGTCTGAGCACGCAGCTGTTACCCCTTGTGCCAGCTATTTCCATGCAGTGATGCACTCTGGCTTCAGCACAGCCCCGGACCTTCAGCTGGAGGTGCCTTGCCCACTCGGTGGATCTGTATGTTATTAAGCCTCTCAAGACAACCAAGAAGCCTTGGCCATGTATTATAAACAGCTCAGACCCATGGTGCTCAGCTGCCATCGCACTGTTGCTTTAATACAGCCCCTCTGGTGAAGCTGCTCCTGCAGCTGGAGGGGTCACTAACACGGGGCTGTGTTGGGCCCATTCCTCAAAGCTGCTGACGGTGAATTCTGGTTTTCTTTCTGGGGTTTTTGTTTTGTTTTCTTTCTCCTTGTGCTGCAATTTCCTCATGTTACAGCAACTGGCACAGCCTTTGCATCGAAAGGAGCAGTCCTTCAGAATTTTGGTGGAAGAGAACGTGGAGGAGGGGTTCTTGTTTGGAGAAATTGGCTGCATCAAGGAAAAATAAGAATTTTAAAGGTCATCATGGTTTTGGGGTCTTGGGGGATAACAAGGCTTTTTTTCTTTTTTTTAGAAATGTACTAAAATACCGTAAATTTTATATGGGCTGAAGTAGAAAGCAAACCTCCTCCCATTCCTAAACTCCACATCCCCAACTCTGTCCATTTGATTTTAAATGTTGCTGAACCGCTTGCCTGGTGGAGAAAACCACAACTTGAATATTACCACATTTTGCAAACTGAAGGCTCTGCCTTGGGATATGGGGACAATTTATTAGTGGAAATATCTTTAATTAATTTGTGCACAAGTTCGTGTTTTTCTTTAATTCTTCTCCCCAGGCACTTGACCCATAGTAATGAAATCCGAGAGCCCTTTTCAGAAAATTACTTTCTCAGCATTTTTGTTCCTTTTAAAGTTAAGTGTATCGCATAATGACCATGAAATGTTATCCTCTATTAGGAACACACTTTTCACTGAGAGTCTTCAAATAGAGTTTATTACCAGGAACTCTGTGGTAAGCTGCCATCCGCTGCCTCACGGTCACACAGGCCTGGCTTTGAACTCTGCATGGGAATGTCTTCGAGGAGCGGAGCTCTGCTCGGGCAGCTCAGCTGGGACTGGTTGTCATTGGAAGAAGGTGGGTCCAAGGTTTGGTTCCAGGCTTGGGAGAGAGCAGAGCTCTGACATCAGTAGCCAAGAGCTGGACAATGGCTCCTGCAGCCCAGCTGTGTTTGGGAACCTCGTGTGTGACCTGCTCCCTGGGCAGGTCTAGGTCCCTCCAAACGTTGCAGTTGGAAGCGCAGAGCTTTTTGTTAGGTCTGAGCAGGGACAGTGGCCAGAATGGCTCCTGCTGGCCCATCCCTGCCTGTGTCATATTGTGGTGGCAGCGTCTCAATGGTTTCTTCTCGTCCAGGCTGCCCCAAGGAAAGGTTCCAAGCTCAGGAAAGCAGGACATGCCTCAAGAGGTGCTTTGGTGTCTGAGATACACTTTGCCTCTGGCTGCAAACAGTCCATAAGGACAGAACGGTTTCCCTTCGCCCAGGGATGGGCCAACAGTCCCCTGTGGTTTGGCAGGAGGGGACGTTGGCACTGCCCCAACAGACACTGGTGATTGAGGGGCTGTTTGGGAGCAGTGCTGCCGAGGCACAATGGGATTTTCAGTGTTTTGCAACGGAGAGAGATGGGAGGAGGGTGCTAAACAGCAACAGGCGATGAACAGTCCTGATTTATAACCCATCCAAAATTTGTTATCTCCCCACCCCACCTTCTGCCCCTCAACTGCCGCTGTCTGAGCCTGGTGCCTTCTGATGCAACATTTAGGTGCTGATTCAGAGTGGCCTTGGGGGGCACGGTGTCACTGTGGAGGAGTTCAGACGATGTTTCTTAGAAAGTCTCCCTCAAGAGCTGGCTGGGCTGCTCCCACCCTGCACACAGGCCACAGAATTCACCACGCTGTAACATCACCGTGTTGCCCTGGAATGGGCAGTCTTGGCCAGACCTACAGAGCTCCTTTCACCCTCTAACTCCAGGTCTGAATTCTTTTTTGGGGCAGTAACACAGGGCACTCGCTGCTCTCTTCCGTCTCTGATGCTCACTCCAAGTAGATTCAAGCCCCAGGGGTCAGAGATGGTTCCCTGGAACCAATTCACATCATGCCCAAGTGATTCATCTTATTGTAAAGATATTTTTAGTGTTTAGAAACCCCCTACCCGCAGCAGAAAGGGCTGTTTCACAAAGGGCCTGTCCCCATTGTTTTGAGGTCATCCATCTCCCTGTCCTGGTCCTGTTTTCACTCTAATTTGTTTAGACCACAGAATGGGCGCGTGAACAACTCGTTTTGTTTTTGTTTTTGACGGGCGACCACAGGAGCATGGGCTGCATGTGCTTTTTGTTTGGTTGCAGTTTAACAGCTGTTCCCTTTGAAATAACCCCGTTCCTGCTGGCTTTATTTCTTAGTTGCTCTTACCCAACTTCTCCGGCCAGTGAGGCTTCTCCCTCCTCCCCACCCACCTGGCCCTGTTCCCTGCCCTCCCCACCACTACCCCAGGAACCCTTTTGGTTCTTTCAACCTCCGTGATTAATCTGGCCCCCAATTGTTATCAAGAAGATTCAGGAAGGAGGATGAAAAAAGGAAACATAATCTTATCTGAGAATAGAAAATATGATAAGGGCCCCCTATCTGGAGGCTGCAGTGTCCCTCGTGGTGGGGCTGCAGCAGTTCCTTTGAAAATAATCACTGACACCATCTCTGCTAAATCACCTTTCACACAGCTCAGGCCTTTGATACAAAGGCCCCTGGCAAAATTAGAGCAGGATTGTGTAGACCCCAGAGCAAACGCATTAAATGCTCAAGAGATCAGAATTAGGGGGCACACAGATATAATTGCATAGGAGGAACTTGTGCTCCTGGGGGGTGACGGTGTGCCTCTGTGGGTGGATGTGTCTGCACATTTGTGGCTCTGTCTGGTTGCTACCAGAATGCAAGTTATAAGGCATGACATGAGGTGCTAATTAAATGGCCTTTGTACCTTTTAATCATCCACCTAGGAGAGGAGTTAATGCTGGACTATATGCAACGTATGATGATTGAGTGCTCAGCTCTCTCAGAAAGTTTCAGAAAAAGCACGAGCAGAGCAGTCCTGTGCTGGGTACGTGTAAACAGAAAGACCAAGCAAGCCATTTTTGCTGTCAGTTTTTGTTGTTTGGTTTTGGAGGTTTTTGTGTTTTGGGATTTTCCCCCCACTGCCTGTTTTGGTGTTGAAGCCTCAGGGTTAAACTTTTCTTATTTTATTTCAGCTGGAGTGAATTTCATTGCTTTTCATGTAATAGATCATATTGGGCACATTGCAAAAGTCCTTCAGTGTGTTGATCCCAAGAACCTCATAGACTTTTTCGTGAGTACACCTGGCTTGAACCAGCACTGGTGCAGTGTAGGGAGGCTGCTGGAGCTGCTGGAAATACAAATATATTTTTATAAACATAAATGTTACCTGTTACCTACAAATATAAATACTACCTATTAAAAAAAAAAAAAAAAAAAACCTCCCCTGTAGCTGTTCTGAGATTCTAAAAACGCTTAGAGATTTTGGGTACTCACTCAATTTTTGGGTTCCCGGCATGGGGTGCCTTTCAGAGAGTGGCATAAAATAGCTCTTTTTAAGCAACTAGGTTATTTTAAAATGTTTGAAATTAGTAACCTGGAAATGGAGGTTTCCCAAATCCCAGCTCACTTGAGAAAATTGTACGTTGCTAATTGACTCCATACATTTCTGATCATCATGGTTTATATCTTTTAGAAAATGATTCGGCTTGAACTGGAAAACTCTGAGCCACCACCCTGTCTTGCAGGTGTTAGCCATCAGCCAGACAGCCCATTTCCAAGGTACTTCAAGGCAAGGCTTAAAAATATGCTTTAAAAAAGCAAACCAAAACAAAAACCTGTGAAAACCTTCAACAGCCAAGCAAACTCCACTCCTTTGTGGATATCAGGTTAGGAAGTTTTGCTCGGGGCATAGGAAGTGCTGAAATTGTCACATCTTGTGAAATTGTTTAACTAAAGAATCCAGGCTGAATCTGGTAAAGCTCAAACTGTAACGAAGTTCCTCTGCAACATAATAATCTGGAATTAAACCCCTTTTTCTCATTAGAGGGAAAAAAATAGTTTTTTTCTCATACATTTGTGGTGGGACCGTGCAGCACAGCATTATAGTGTTGCCACCTGGTATCTCAAAGTGAAGCGTTAACTTCAGCACTGCATCATTATTCCAAGGTAGAAAGTTTGTAAAGTAACCCAATTTTAAGTGCTGGCGGGGAAGCAAATTGCAGTGGTGGGAAATTGGCACGAGAGGTGAGAGATAAGCTCAGAAATCCTCGTCTTTCTGCTGATCTTGCTTTCAGGGACTGGCATTTGTGAATGCAGCCCATTCAATACGAGTGCTGTCGTTTGCTGGTCTGTAACAGAGACGTGGTCCGTGTGGAATAAGGTTGTGAATGACTGGCAGAACCTGCTGTCCAATTTTTTCCACATACACAAAATATGCCCTTTAGGTCTTTTCCTCCTATTCTTCCCCTTGACAGCGCAAATTATGGATTGAGGTGCCAGCCTGAACACTAAATTTCCTGTTGCATGTTGATTTGTGAGTTACTTGTGCGAGTGAAAAACACACTGATTTGTGGAGCATTCACTGAGGGCTAAACAGTGCATTTGGACATAAATCCATTTTATCTTTCATAGGTGGGTGGAATCCTTTGTCACTTCTGTAGCTGGCTATGAAATGCATCTAAACCAAATCCTCCAATTTCCTTGATCCTTTTGAGAAGCTTAAATCTGAGATGCCCCACAAGAGACCTCTAAAAGAAAAACCTAGATTCAGGTTTATTTTGTGGCTGTGTTTTATAATTAGATGTAATTGCTGATCTGGAGACACCACACTCTGATTCACTTGCAGAAGAATGAAGTGAGGCATGAGGCAGCCAAGGCAAGCTCTGCTTCCATCTGCAGAACTCGCTGCCATCGCAGTCCAGGGGCATTCCCAGCCTGCAGCAGCCATCCCCCTGATGGTAGCTGTGGGGTTTTGTAAGGCAGTGCAGTGGAATATCTCAGGGAACTGATCCAACTGCAGAAGATGAAAAAATCCTGCTTTCGTGTGTCCCATGTATTTCTTGTTACAGTGGATCAGTTCCCCAGTCAGGCTGATGTCATGTAGCAGAAGATGGAGTGGATCACACTGCAGGGCAGAGGCAGTCATAAGGGAATCCCCAAAGCTGGAATTGCCACCAAATTTCTAACATGATACTGTGGCCCCAGAAAAGCAGGAGAGAAAAACTGTGCAAACAGTTTAAAGGGGGGGGGGGGGGGGGGAACCAATACAAAACAACAAACCAACAACCAACAGGGAAAACTGTTGTGCTGAAGAAAGTACTTGGGAAAAAACAAAAAAACCCCTCCAAACAAAACTCAGCCTAACTCAAGTCCTTTTTCTTAAGAAAGAGTTGAAGAGCAGTCTTCTTCAGCCTGACTCAGCAGTGGGTAGGGGCTGTTTTGGGAAGTTTTGCAAGGCAGGAGGGGGAGAGAGGGAGGAAAACAAGTGCCACCAGTGAGTGCTCAGACAGTGAGGCTCAAAAGCCCTCCCTTGCTTGGGTTCCAGAAGCAGAAGGTGCTGTTGGTGACCACGAAGGGAGGAGATCTTTCCCAGTGTGTCTGACCCTGGCAGGGGCTGTGTGCATGACCTATTCTCAGGCTCTTTTTCTGGTTGTACCTTTTAAAGAGGGGTTCCCAGGCATTGCTCAATCTGTAACCTTCGTGTGCTTCCAGTGGAGCGCGCTATTAAATTATTTTTTATCAAAAAGGCCCAGAAATTTGATAGGGGAGATGAGAAGATGGGTATGATCACGGAGGATAATAATGAAGAACTGTCACTTCCCTGGCTGTAGCTTTGTTGGCCCTCCTGCTTTCTGAGATAAAGACACAGCAGCTGGTCTGGGTTCTATATTAAGAGGCCGATTTGGCTGCTTGATTATATATGAAATATAGATTTAAAGCTTAACTTATGTTCCCAAAAGCAAATCAATTGCAGGGTAAAGCCTGACACATTTGTTATGATCACTAAAGAGCTTTGCTTGGCTTGTTGGTGCTCATAGGGGCTGGAGGGGTTTTAAAAAGCTGTTTGGATCTAGTTTATTGAAATCTTACCTGTTCAGAATTTATTTATATATTTATTAATAACAGCTCAGGATGGGAATATTTTCCTCTCTGCTATCCTTCTACCTCTAAGTTCCAGGAACCATCTCCAAAGAAGGAGTTAAACCTCCTTTTCCCAGGCAGAAAAGAAAGGAGAGGCAGAAAAAATTCCAGAGCCATTGTCCAGAAGGGCTGTGATCTAGCCAAAGTGCTTTATTTCTTCTGGAAATGACCCTGCTCAGCTCCTTGGTTAAATCCCTTTCTGGATCTGCTGCTGTAGGCTTTGTTCCTGAAAAGCAAACAGAGCTAGAGAAAAGCTGCCCTAGCATCCCTAAATGGTTCTGGTACCCGTGCAAGCTTTCAGCACAACCTGGAGCATCTCTGTGGGCGCTGGAGGAAGAAAACACCTTCCAGGGGCTGTGGCTCCTTGGCATGGTCACCTCCCTGGCTGCCTGACAGGAGCACAGCCAGAAGGGCAGCGCAGCACCAGGAGTTTGCCAGGACTAGAGCCATCCTGCCTTGGCTGACAGACCTCTGGGGCTTGTCTGCTCACGAATGACACACACATGCAGGCACAAATAAAACCCTGGCAATCGCTGTCTGCAAGAGCCTCGCTGCTTCCAGGGGGAAGGAGTGCAGAGTAATTTGATGCCTTCATTATCTTCATAACATGAACCAATTTGTCAGCAAACTACTGTGCGGCCTGATTCCTGATTGCAGGGAAAAGCAGGCTGGGAGAGAGGACTATTATTTGTGACTAGTTTAAGCATTGTTCTTTTTCCGAGGAATATAAATACACTGTGTAGCGCTGGCTCATTAGACACTTATCCGTTTGTATTTATGGTTTAATTAAATAACTGCACGAGAGGACGTTGGTTTCTAATCGCAGTCACAGTACAGTTTTGCCCTCCTTATGGCAGTTTTTTTCTGAGAAAGGCATTGTAGGCATGAGCACATTCAATCGGCCAGCTCCCATTCCTCGATGGCAAGAAGCAAGCGAAATACTCTAAGCCCCAGTGTATGGATGGGGGAACTGATGGATGAAGATGAGCAGCCTCAGGTTAAGCTGTTTGCTGACTTCTTGTGAGAACACATTGAGTTTTCTGCTGAAAAGTAGGGCTAGGAAGTGAGTTGCTGATTGCTCTTTGCTTCTAAAGAGATGATTCCCCTCCAGAATTTTGCAAGAACCACTTTTGCATGCCTTCTGTTTTTGTTACAAATTCCAAGCTTAGTCCATCTTTCTATTCACCCTGATGTGGCTTTGTCTTGCAGATTTGCTAGCCGTGGCTCTGATTTTAACCTAAAGCAGGAAGGATGGAATGTACTGGGTATGATTCCTCTGAATGAGCCCCTGGACAGTGCCCTGTGCTGCTTCCCCATCCCACGAGCTGGATTCCACGCTGCATGTGGCAGGAACCACCTGCTAGGCTGGGTGTACAGAGATGTGAGGCGAGTTACAAACCACCAGAAAAGTTGCAGCTAAATTAGGTGACCCTCTGCCTGCCTCTGAAATGGCCCCTACTCTGGTGCTGCTTCTGTTCTGATTATATGTGAATATATTTTATATATTATATATTATATATTATATTATATATTATATATTACATATTACATATTATATATTACATATTGTATATTATATATCGTCTCCTGGTGCCAAATCCGGTGGGTCTCTTGCCACAACATATTTCCTATAAAGACAATTCCAAAGAAGATTTGAGCTGAGTTTTTGCTGGGGCAGAGTCTGTGTCACAGCCCTGGAGTGGAGGCCAGGTAAATATAAAGCAAAAGTAGGCTTCCTGAAAGCAAAAGTAGGCTTTCTGTGTCTGCCCATTCCTTCACTTCTTGCATCAGCTCACACCTCTGCTCCCATTCTGGGACAGAGGACAGCAAGGTTTTGAAATCTCCTGATCAAGCATGCAACTTTCAGCAGTTCTTTGACTTTAAGTGTACATTTTCTCTCTGAAAAGTCAGGGGAAATCTAAAGGAGCTGCCTGTTGCTTAGAGAATAGAGGAAGAGCGCTTTGACATTATATTTTCTTATTCCTAATCCCTGAGGTAGCTGATGTTTTTATTTAATATTTTCTATTCCCTTCCATGTTTAATGTGGTCCCTTAAATTGCTTAAGCTTCTTTTTCTTCTCTTTAACTCAGTTAAATCAGATTCCCCTGTACCCTGAAATATAAAATACATGGAGGTTTTCTCTAAAGCATAGTTTATGCAAATAATTCCCTCTCTGCATTCCTGTGCTAGAGTCAAGCACTGCATATCTGATTGGGCTCTTAATGACTTTTGGGAATCATTTAAATATCTAGCTGACTAGCCCAGTTAATAATCAAAGCTGCAGCTCCTTGAAGCAGGAGTGACTCATGGAAGAAGAAGAAAGCTTCTGGTGATTTCTAAGCCTCTCTCTTGCCCCTTCGCCGCTGTGCAGGCTCTGAAGGGCGCAGCCTTATCAGATGTTCCCAGGCAATGTGCATCCTTTCTGTCTTGCTCCCAGTCACACGTTCAGGTGTGCAAACTGCCAGCTCGGCTTCTGAACATCTGTTGCCTGTGCACCCATTGCAGGGAGATCGCTGGAGCTTGCAGATTAAACAGTTCAGGGGCAAATTTAGTTTCTGAATTGCAGATTTTTTTTGGGGGGGAGAGGGGGGACCCTTAGATATTGTGGTGGGGATAGTGCTTGGGAGACAACTGAGTCTACTCCTGTGTGTTTAAGTGTGCCCTGGTGCTGCTGGTACTATCTGTGGATGAATCAGAAAACAGTGGACATTGGGATTTGCCTTTGGGATTACTCATTTAATTCAGTGTCCTTTCCCAAATGTCTCTATTCTGATGTTTGTTTTCATTTTTAAGGTATTTTCAGACCATCCCACCTAACAGCTCCTGAAGTTTCATTTAATTTCTAGAATGAGCTCTTTTTTATATTTTCTGTTCTAGAGTGCCATGGACCATTGTCATGTGCTCTTACTGCTGTCTGTGGTGCAGCCAGACAAAAAATGTGCTTTGCTAATGGAAAAATAGTTGCTGTGTGTTTCCCCCCATCTTGCACCCCCAGATTACTCTCCTGAGCTCTAGCAGGATGTTGGGACTACCTTTGGCATCTCTGTGTTGATTTGTGTCCTGAGTGTCAGTGCTCACTGAAACTCGCTGCTTCCCTGATTTACGAATCGAGATATGTTCCACCAGAGAGAATGAGTGCCCGGGGGAGGAGAGCAGGGCTTTGATCTCACTGTGCTTTTGAAATATGACTGTAAAATCAGAATTAGATGGTAATCTCTTTGGGGCAGGGACATCTCTGCTTGCCCTGCACAGTGCCTGGCATGCTTTGGGTGCCACGTTACCAAGAGCAGAGGTTGAGTAATGAGTGATGCTCTCAAACTGTGTCTATTGACCCTGCAGAGTTGAGGAGCTGTCCTCTCCTCATCCTATTATTAATAATGCTTTTGTTCTCTTGCCCCTGCTCCACGGTATCTGGACCTTGCTGGTCCCTCTGGCCATAGTTGTGATGGGATGGAGCTGCTGCTGAGCCGTGGCCTGGGGTTTGTGCTGTGTATGTTTCCTGCTGTACAAACCATGGTTTTTCTGTGCTACTCGCTCTCCACAGCTGGCCTGGAACACCAATATGGCTTCAGGAAGCCTTAAAATAGTGAAAGTAGGAAGGAAAAGTACAGGGATACGTTTGCATCTACTGCTGCGGGGACCAGTCATGGATTTTTCCCTTCACCAATGTGAACGCAGAGATGCCATCTCATTCTTTCTCTTGGTTTGAGGTTTTGGAAAAGATGTACAAAGACTGTGAGCGATTTAATCACTGGGCTGAGTTGTTCTAAATCCACAAAATGATCCTTTGAAATTTCTTTTCCTTAACTGTCTCTTTTTTCCTTCAAACCTACTTTTCTTTCACCTGTAGATGTGAAATGTCAATTTTTGAACAACACAAATCAAAGTTTTGCAGTGGGGAAGGTACATATCCTATGTACATCCTGACGACATCCTATCTGCTTCCAGAACCGCTGTTTCCTCGGCTCTAAAAGCAACACCACACATAATGGATTCACCAATTTTTGCTGTCACTGCTACTGAAGAGCCTGATTGAATTCACAGTCATTGCATTTGAGTGGAAAACTTGTCTTATCATTACAGGGCAAGAGGAAGGAATGGATACTCAAGGTGTGATTGCTGTGATTCCTAAATGAGCCACGGGTTTTGATGTGGAAAAAGCTGACCTTGTCCTCCTCGACTGCGTATATGGCTCTGCGTTTTAGGTGAAAGATGGGATTGGGATTGCTGTCTGTTCTGCAGCTGTTGGTTCAGATTTGAGTTTTCGTAGCCCTGGCAGCTGGAGTTGGAGATTTGGGATAGAGAGCTGCCCTTCTCCAGGGTGTCCTGCTGCAGTCAGGAGTCTATTTACCCAACAGCAACCATTTCTGAAGAGGGGGAGAAGGATGGGTGCTCAGATTATTTGAACCAAGTTGGCTGTGAAATACAGTCCACATAGAAACTCTTTCAAAGAGGACTCTTCTTATCCTCTGTCATGATGATCATGCTCTTCTAGGAGTAAGGAAAATTGGTTGGACTTTGGAGAGAGGCAGAAAAAAATCGTCTTTTTTGAGACCCACCAAACTATGGGCTAAAGCTGAGGTACACTCAGATGATGTCTCCATCTCAGTTGCCTATAGTGCTTTGCTCTAAAATGGGATGTGTGGCTCACACAGGCTACTGACCTGTGTCCTAAAACTCTCACCTAATTCTCTTGGTTCTCCAGCTACAAAGATTCAGTAGTGGAGACAGAAATTTCTTGCCTCCCCAGCCAGGAAGAAAAAGGCAAAGGGGTGGGTGAAAGGGAGTGGGAAGGGCTCACAAGGACACTGCTTGCAGGTGTCTGCAGTGGGTCTTACACCCTGTCCAGCACATCTGTCTCCAGAGGAGCTGATGGCACACGTGAAATGCAGCAAGTCCTTGGGCTATTGTGTAACTTGGGGGATGCCTGCAGCCGTTGTTCATAATTAATCATTTAAGCAACAGTAAAATCAAGTGACTTTACTGACAGTATCCAAACTGCTGACCTCAATGCATTTTAAAAGTTCGCTGGATACTGAACCTCGAATGACCCATGGATGGATCTGGAATAATAATTTTCATAATCCTCAACTCATTATCTTAAGAGGGAACGTATTGTTCTCCTAATTAAGTCTGTCCACACGCTGTGCAGCTTCCCATGCAAATGCACTGTGCATAAACTAATTAAAAGAAATATACAGCCACAAGGACTTAAACGGTCTTTTATGCAATCTCTTTAAATTATAGTCTCCCTCCTCCCCCCTCACACACACAAACTAACAAGGGATTCGGCATCATATTCAGCAGGGAAAACCACTGAGCAGTTTTGGATCCCAATCTGGAATCCCCCAGAATTTATTAGAAAGCTTTTGTTTTATGACATTTTTGTGAGGGCCCTGGATGTGTAGAAGACCCTAATTAAGTGAGAGTTATGATTGTTTAATAGGAGACAGTCCCTGCCCTGAAGAGCTTACAGTCTAAACAGACAAGACAGCCAAAAGCTGAAAAAGCCTTGTTTTGCAGTTGAACAGCTCAGCCATTGAAAAGTTGAATGACTTTTTCAAGGTCATATATACAGAGCTGGGAACTGGAGGCAGACCTACTCCAGCACAGTAAGTACCTGAGTCTTCTACCTTTAGTAATAGACCCAAAAGACATGATATGTTGAAGCTTATTTTGTGGAACAGCACCAAAGGGCAATTTCACACTGATTCTCACTGGTATTTTGTTGGCTGGGAAATGGCTGTGGCACTGCTTGGCTGTTCTCAGTAGTTGTTTCGTGTTCCCTGGTGTGGTGGAAGTTGTGTCCCTAGAAAGCAGTTTGTTGGAGGCATGTGACCATCCTAATAAATTTTCTGCCAGGTCTCCCTGCTTAAACCTCAGCAACACTGTGCAGATAGAGCAGAAGCCTCCCTGGCCAGCAGTGTGTTTGTGTTCATGCTGTCTGTGAGCCTCACGTTGGATCATGAGACTGATGAACCCTGGACTCACTTCCATTTGTGTTTGGTTGAGCCTGAATGAAGCAAGATGAAGGAGATCATCAGGGTCAGCCTTTTTGCTGTCATTTCCCTTGGGACTGTTGCTGACACTGCCTTTGGCTTCTGCTTTGCAGAAGAGGAGTGGAAGCTCTGGGTGTAGGATGTCCTGCTTGCTGCTTCCACTCTTCTCCTAGGACGTGGATCTGGTGTCTGTGAGTTCACCAGACAGCCAACAAAGGAATATTTTTGAGTGGTCTGACCTGAGCAGAGCACCCAGACCAGCTGTGTTTGCACTGAGGTGAACTGGGACAGTGCACAGGCACTGGGACAGGACACAAGCAATATCTGTACAGCTCAGCTGCTCTGAACCAGGTGGAATGAAATCCCCTGCTAGATGGAGATGGGCTGTGTCGCTCACAGCGCTGCAGAAACCTTAGGTTCTGCCAAATAGACATTAGTTGGTGTCTGCAGCTTCTGAACAATTATTGAATCAGTGGAGCTGCAAGCCTGAGAAACAGCCCAGCAGTGTGTGAATGCCATCCACAGTGGGACAGGTTCAGGGGGAAATGGCAGCCAAGCCCAGAACAGCCCAGGCATGGCTGGATAGGAATTTGCACATAAACTTTGAGAGAGAACAGGGATTTTCTTGCTCTCCTTTGTAGGTGGGTGTTTACGAGTGTGAAGTGGAAGATGAAATTTCCTTAGGCTGGTCTCGATTACTGTCTCATTCTTTGCATGTGGCAGGTTTCCTAACAGCATCCCTCCCGCTGCAGCAGCCATTGGAAGCAGCAGCTGGAAAAGGAGGGTGAGGAAGAGCCTGGCCTTGCAGCTGGGAGGGCCCCTCAGCTCAGCATCAGAACCGCAGCGAACAAGCAGTTCTCCTCTTATCTGATGTAGCCTGGAGAGCAGACAGATAGGACTGCAGCAATCAGTATGATGGGAATGCGGTGGGTGGACTCTATCAAGAGGAGAGAAACCCTCCCCTCTATGGATGAACCTTCATCTCTCTGTTTCCCCCCTCTCCAGTCCTCATTCCGGTAAGAGGGAGGATCTTTTCCCCATCCAGCGATGAGATGAAAGAGTGCCCCACATTTGACACTTCATGAGTTGGCTGAACCCTACAAAGTGATCTTCATAAAATCCTGATTCCAAAGCATCAAAGCCTTTTCCTGACTGGTAAAAACCCTAAAAATTCCTGGAAGAACTGCCAAAGGGCAATGGGGCTGATTCTGTCAACTGCCTTTGGTTAGAGCTGGGTTTGGTTATTTATGGGGGCCGGGGGAGGCAAGAACTTTCCAGATGGGCGGCTCAACCAAATATAACAATGATAAAAATCAATGCAGTTATGTGCAGGGAAAAGAATGCCTGTGCATGAGGCACTCACTTCTCTGTGCTGAAACATCCCTCGGCACGGTGCTGCTCAGGGCACCCCACCCTGTGCTGTCCCATCCCTCTGTGGCTGCCCAAATGTGCCCTTTGCTGGGGGGATTCTGCCTTGACTTAATGGTACCTTCCTAATGAGAATTCACACTCATTGAGGTGCAAATCCTACTAGAAACATGTCCGGGTGAGTAATCACCCAAATGCAATCAGAAGCCATCCCACTGCAGTGGGATTATAGCAGGGCTGGTCTCTCAGCCCTTGCAAGAAGCCAGCAATGGATTAACAGTGTGACTTTCATCTCCCTGGAAAGCTAGCAGTGTTCTGATGCCCCAGCCATGCTGGGTCTCCAAAAAATGAGATGTGTGTCTTGTCAAACTATGCCTCAGAGTTGATGCATGAGGGATGGAGGATGGGACACAGGGTTGCACAGAAGGCCTTGGATGAAAAACAAGGAGTAAAGATGAACATTTCCTGTCCGAAAAGGTTGAAGAAATTTGCTGTTGCAATGTGATGGTGTAAAGGAACTGAGCGAGCAGGAGGACAACCTTCAAAATCATCTGGTTACTTAAGGCATCCTGAAGTATTCGTTCTGAGTCCTGTTGGGGTGTGTGTCACTGCAAAGCTGTGAGTCAGAGTGAAAAACTGTCCCTCTTTCAATGGCATTGCAGTCAAGGAATACAAGGGAAGAGAAAGCACAGGAAAGCAGGACATATGGGATTGGAACTGGCTGTTAGATTTTTCATGCATCCAAGATTAGAGGAGGAGGATTCAGTAATTCCTTCAAGAAGGAAGCTTGCTTGCGGTCTCCTTTGCAAGGAAGCATGCTGAGCATCTCACTAAGTGGGAAGATGACTAGGAGTCAGGACTAAATGGGGTGTTGAAATATGTGGTGAGAGAGAAAATTTGGTGGAGAGGGTTGGAGCTGGTGACTGCAAACTGCTTTTGTTTGGGTGCACCCCTGGTTTTCCTATGTTAGTGAAATTTTGAATGTTTGCATGGGTTTTACATAGCCTTACTATTAGCCAGTCCAATATCCTCATCTTTTTAGTGCTGTTTTGGGTTTTTTTGAGGTATCCTTTGTCAGAACGCCCCCAGCACTCTCATGGAAAAATTGCTCCTTGAGTAATTCCTTTTTTTCCTCTTGTACTTCATAGAATTGTAGAATGCTTTGGGTTGAAAGGTTTGTTAAAATTCATCTAATCCCAAGCCCCTGCCATGGGCAGGCACACCTTGCACTAGACCAGGTTGCTCAGAGCCCCACCCAACCCGGCCTTGAACACTTTCAGTCTGGTAATTGCACTCCTTGGCCTCTCCTGTTGACCAATATTTGTTTATGCTGTTGAAAAGGTGGTGAGGCTCAGCCTACTGAGGTTTCTGTTCATCACTGTGCTATGAGCTCCTGCTCTGTAGGTAAGTGTAATAAAATTTTTTCTATCTTATCCATCAGACAGAGCCTTACTGTGTTCTCTGTTTAGGTCAGGCTCTCCACCTGTGTGAGTGGTCCCACCACTGGGCTGCCTTTGCCCTGTCTGTTGTCTTGCAAGCCCAGCCCTGGCCACAGCCATCACTCAGCTGAGTCTCTTGTTCCTCTCTGCTCCCTAGCCACAGACGGGTCCTGCTCGCAGCACTTCAGCAGGAGAGGGACAGGATGAGGTGAGTGATTTGTTTGCCAGTCAGATGGCAGGACCCTTGTTTCTTGTTAAAGGCTTGTGAGATAAGAGATGCCGTTGATGTTTCGAGGTGTTCTTATCATAGGCCTTAGTGTGAAACAACACTACTCACCCACACTTTCTCTCCAGCTTGTTGATGAAAATGGAGAATTTTCTTCTGCTGTTTCCAGTCTCTGGAATGCCCCTAGACAAAAGAATTTTTCAGACGCATCATTTCCTTTTGTGAATCAAACTCCAGCCCCTTAATGTTCAGCAAATAATTTGTTCCAAAGGGACTGTGTTGTATGTGATCGTAATTACATTTGGGTTTTAATAATCATAAACACTCCTGTTTTCTAAGAACCAGCTAAACTGATTTCCAAATAATTTAGTTTGAATGGCATGTTTTGTGTTTGTGTAGCATCTTCTCCCCCATACACACTTCTAAAGAAAAACAAACAATGTATTACAAAAAAAAACAAGGCAAGTGTGGGGTAAAAAAAACCCTTGGAGAACTTTAAAAGACTCTAAACCTGAAAAGGGAGGGTGGGATCAGCTAATTTGTCCCTCTTTTGTATGGTTTATTAAGCCTTTTGTTCTGGAACGCATGGGTTCAGTGGGAAAGCGGTTTTTGATATATAATGTATTTACTTTTGCTAATTAATTAAAGCAGTATTCATATGAAAATGCCGACTGATAATGGCTTTCACAGCAACAACTGTGTTTTTTAAAGTAGCAACTTTTAATTACAAATTGACTGGCAGAAATATATAAACCCAAATATTGTTCCACTGATTTCCTTTTAACTGTGTTACTCTTGCTTGATTTATCGGATTAGGGCTTTTCACACATAGTGCGTACAAGATATTGTTTTTAATGAGAAATTAAAAGATTACCAACAATACCCATAAACCATTAAAAACACAAACTCTAGATGAATGGTAATTAGACAGAATGATTTGAGGCTGATAAATTGAAAGCAATTAATGTATTTGTTTGGGATTCTGAAGATAGCTCTGGGTGTTCCAGAAAGCACTGAAGGGTTCATATTTGGTGTGGAATTGCACTGGAGATACCTTGCACTGCTCCAGGTGTCCAGGGTGCCAGTGGAGAAGATGCTGACAGGGCTCCACTGGGCTTTGGGAAGGGGGAGAGGTGAGGAATTACGTGAAGGGGTTTTGTGGGGAGGGCTGAAGGGATGTATCAGGGCAGGTTTTCCTGGGATCAAGCCTTTTCTGTGTTTCACTGTTATCTGTGACAATGTGAGGGAAAACTTGAGGAGGAAAGGCAGGGGGAAGTGCTGAGGAGAAGTAAAGTTTTCTCATTTCTGTTGTGGTTTATCAGGAATGCATCTTCTGCTCAACTCGAGCAACCCTGAGTCAGTGAGGCTGCATGAGATGCTCTCTTTTGGGATACGAGGAGGTTGCATTTGTTAATGGTGGCCTGTAACCCCAGCAAGAGCATCCTGTTTCTATTCTTTCTCTTAATCTTGGCAAAGCAAATGTTTTGGGATTCTGTTTCAGCAAAAGGAAGTACTCTCGGGTGGTGATGCCTTTTGATATTGTTCCTTGTACTTGGGTCTAGAACAGAGCTCACCATGATCTCCCACCTCAGGAGAATTTCTCGGCACAAGAAAACTAGCCAAAAACAAGCAATCTCCTAAATCAGGGTAGTGAGGTCTCTACTCAAAAATCTTAAAACCAAATAGCCCTCCCCACTGTAAAACCTAAAGCCCCAGGCAACATATGATCTGAACAACTGAAACATCTAATTTCAATAATTGTTATTTTTTCTTTCAAGTCTTGTCCAAATGTAAATGAAAACATTGAAATGAAGAGACATGGCAAACAAATCCAGAAACTTTTCCCCCATTTCCCCCCAAATCAGGAATATCATAATCAGCCCTTTCTTTTCTTTGTGATAATTTGAGATTTCTGATGAGGGGTGGGGTGTTTTTCATGGAAAAACAAATCTTGACATGGAATTCTGCAAGTAGAACTTCTCTGCCATTGGCTTATCTCTCTGTTCCAATCCCTCCTTCAGGTACATTCCTTCCACAAGGCTTTTCAGGTCTTATCCACTGTAGAAAGAAATGCATTATTTAATAAGACAGGAGCACAAGAACAATGTCCAACTATCAGCTTCTGGCATCTTGTTCAGGGAACCAGGTTTTCAAAGGAGCTTGAGTTCTTGAACTCACCTAGTAGTGGATGCTGGTGGGTGCTGAGTTCATTTGGAAACCTGATCTTTGCATTCTGAATAAAAGTTGTTGGACTGAACTAGGGTGTTCAGTCCAACACTGAGTCTTCGCCCAAAAAAATGGTGTTCTTTATGGAAACACTGTGGCTTTTTGCATTTTCTTAGTTCTTGTCTGTCTCCAAGGTACACTTAAGGCTTGCGGGTGCTCTGAAATTTAAATTTGCAGGAGCCGGAGCTCTGTCCTCTCTCCCTGTGGCTCCATCCCTGTGCAGGACACTGTGGCTCTTGTAGGGTGATTTGTTACAGCTCTTTTCCATCCTACTGGAGTCACAGGCAGTTGCAGGAAAAAAAGCAGGTGTTTTATTGAGGACCGTCTTGCTTCCAGGGATGAACTGGACAGGGTACCACTTCACCCAGCAGCCTAATTCTGGGGAACATTTCCTGGGTTGTTGCTGCTGCTGTGAAGCAGCATCTTGGGCATTGCATTTCAGTATTTTTCGTTCCTCATGCACTGGTTCAGCCATCAAATTAACAAACAAGGCTCTTGGAGGAGCCACCTGGGGCCTATTGCACAAGCTGGATGCCAGTAAAACCCAGTTGTGTGTAGCAAAAGGGAAAAGACCAATAAGGAAACAATAACAGAAAAGCTCTGTTAAAAAGGCATATGGGTACAATGCTGCTGGCCCAGTTAAGGAACCTGTTATATTCAGTAGTGCAATAAAATCCCAAGTAATTGCAAATGAAACTTAATGCCTTGTAAAAGAGCTCAGCTTCTTTCTCCCGTAGCTGCAGCTTTTTGAAGGGAAGGCTGGGTCCAGCAGGAGGTGTATTTGTGCTGCACAGACTCGGGAGCCTTTGGGGAAGCAGCTGATCAGCTGTGGGCAGTGTGAGGGTTGTTAGAACTGTTCCAGCTTTTTCAGACAGCCTGGCCTTCTGCAGGAGGATGTGAACAGGGCAGCACACAGGGAATTTGACCCCAACCCTGTGTGTGTTCCCAGCGTGTTCTGGTCTTCCCTGCAGGCACAGGGATTGCGTCAGACTGGTCCAGCCAGGATGTTGCTGAGATGATGTTACTTTATTCTTCTCCTTTCAAATCCCTGTATTCCATCATCATCCTGACTAGAGCAGTGCAAAAGCAAGGCAGAGAAGCCCTCCTGGCATTACTTGTGTGCATATTCCTTCTGGGCTTTAATCCAGACGTTTTCCTGAATTTTTACAGCACGTGATTGTTGCCTGCTTCAAGCAAACTCCATTTATTTGGGGAAAATAGACCTGTGATTCTGCTCTCTATTACAGATTTTGGATCGTAACAGTTTAAGTCACAGGGCTAAATCCTGATTGTCTTTCCTCAGGTCTCAAGTCAAACTTCCTTTATGTGAAAAAGAAACATGTAGGAGGAGGGGATTTGCAGCACCAGGCTTTTCCAGTGAGGACAGTGATTTTAATTTTTTTTTTTTACTGTTTAGTGTCTGGTATTTTGGAGTTAAATGACTGCTTGAGAATTTTAACTTCATTCCAAAGGCATGTTTCTAGTCCTTATGTTTGTGCGTTCTCCACCCCCCCCAACACCTCCCCATGTAATTTGAAAGTGTGATTTTGTTATGCCTGAAAGACTCAGGATCCAGAAGGCAGTGAAAAGCAACCCAAAGCTGATTGTTATTAAAAACAAACACTGCCATCCCCTCCCCAAACTGATGGTGTTTGAATTCCTGGGTTTGCATTGCTGGTTTTGGGCCAAGGGAACTGAAGGCAGGTAGAAGCCTGACTTGCATTAGAACAGAGAAGCAAGAACCTGGTGGTTTGCTTGCAAATGGTTTGCCTGCTCAGCCTGGTGTGCAAGTGCCTGCGAAATGGTGTTAGCAAGGACCACATGAGTGCCATGGAGGGAAATACCAGCCCCAGGAGAAAATCCTTCCTGCTTCCACACATAACCCCTCATTTTTCAGTAGAGAAGTATCAGTCTTGCAAAGTGTAATATCCCCTCCTTCTCCTTTATTAATCAGGTTTTCATTTAAACTGCAATGCTTTGTTTCCCCACGCGATTAACTGTAGTTGGTAAATAAAGCAGTGAATGGCCCTTTTAAGTTCAAATGATGGTTCTAGCTGCCCACACTTCAGTTGAAAACGTGCAGTGTCCTTCTTGGGGTCATGGGGTGCACTCTGAGAAATATCCCCTGCTTTCTTTATTGTTTTTCTTTCCTTCCTGTGATGGCATGAGTCAGGGGCACTGTCAGCCTCTGAACCAACAGTGTCTCCTTTTCAGCAATTAGTCTGCCTGTTTCATTGTTGGACTGAGCTGTGGCATGCTCTAATGTTTGTCTTAATTCCCTGCAGTTGAAAATAAAGGGGTGAATTTCTGAAATTCTGGGATTATTTCTAGAGAAACTTCCTTCCCCCTCCCACCCCTCCTTGAAAGGAAGCAACCTCCTGCAAACTCACCAGCCCATTTCTTTTCTCACAGGGTTAGGGCTGCCATCCTTTGTTAACTTCTGCATAGCCATGGGTTTGACTTGGCTTCTCTCGACGTTCTCGCTGAAATGGCTCCAACACTTTATCCTCACATCCACCCACGCCTGTGAATTCCTCAGTGTCATGAGTTGGTCAGGATCCATGTAAGTCGTGGCACCTCTTCATCTTTACCCCTCCACCCACCCCTGTGAAAAATGTGTTTAAAATGGAGGCAAATGCGAGCAGACACAAGGTGGGGATATGGAAGGGAGAGAGGAGGGCAGTGAAGACAGTCTCTGAAGTCTATTAGGCCATTTCAATAATGAAGTGCAAGACTGTCCCTTAAAGCTGGATGTGGGAACTGCTGAGACAATAGAGAGGTTTATATTGATTTTAGTGAGCCCTGGATCAGTCCCTTCAAAAGCAGCAAGGAATATGGACCTAATCAGATGATACCACTGTGGCAAAAAGTAAGGCTTCTCACCTATGTAGGGCCTAAATGAGACCCCAGGTCTTTTAGAAGTGCTCCTTAGGAAAAGGACAGATCCTATATGCAAGGAGGATTGCAGCAGTCTGAGACCAGTGCCCTGGAAACTCTCCTCTGTTGGCTAAATGAGAATACCTTGCATTTTCAAATCTGTTTTTAGTTGTAGGTGTTGAATGAGTGAAATTCTATTTCTGAACAAATTTTTAAAGACCTCCTCCCCTTCCATGTCAAAACTGAATTTGCAAGGTGTTAAGTTCCTTCAGCTTTTAGGGCTACACATACACACAGTCAAGGGCTTAGGAGGATCACTGATGGGAAATTAAAAAGAAAAATTCAGATACAAATGGTGTGGATATTTAGATCAAGGATATGGACATTTGAGACCATTTTAGAAATGGCAGGCCAGCCAGCAGTTTCACCACCAGCTCTTGGTTTGAACTCTGAAACCCCAGCAAAGTTGGGGTATGTGATCCCGAGACTGGGGTTGTCTAAACAGGGAAATCACTCAGAACTCAAGTCAGCAGAAATATATGTAAAGGCACTGAATAAATGCAGCGGTCATGGGAAGCTAATCTCCCCACCCAGAGCTCTGGAGTTCTCAGTATGCAACCATTATCATCTAAAATATTACCTGTCCCGTTGCAGCCTGGATTTGGTCTCCTTGCCTGTGGATTAGACATAAGGAATATAAAACAAAATACATGCACAAAACCCTTGTGTTTCCTTTGCAAAATCAGGCTGTGCACATAGCTAATTCTTTTCATGTTAATCTACACTTACAACCTGATAACAAGCTAGAGCTTTCTTCTAACCAGGCTTGATTAAATTTGGAAGATTTCTTCCCAACAGGAGAACCCTTTCTGCTTTCATGCAGTAAACATGATTTTGTGCTTTCTGTATTTCCCTTTTTTATTTTTATTTCAGGAATTCTTTTTTTCCCCCTTATTATTATTATTATGAATAAGCTAGTTTTAAATCAATTTCAACAGCTGGAATTAATTTTCCTGTTACTGACTCTTCACTTGGGCCTGTCACAGAGCGGGAGGCTTTCTATTAGCATAAACATAACTGAAAGCTCTGGAATTTGCATTAATGTACTTTTAACAAGTTGACAGTCTTTTGGCACACGCTCCTGAGATCTGAGAAGCAAGGGAAAAAAAGACTGTATTATACCTTACACTGGCCAGATTGTAAGAAGCTGTCAGGTAAAACCTCAGGTTTCTTTTCCTACTACAAAAATATGGGACAAAATATCCACTCATAAGCAGGTGCACATATCTGACAATTTTGCAAAGTCCTTGCTCCTTCCCTCCTAGTCCCTGGAAGAGCCTGCTCCCGGCTTGGGAACAAGCTGTTTTATTGTTATTTAATGGATGTGGAACTCGCACAAGGGGTGGAGGTGCTGAGCAAGATATTTTACAAAGCTTTTAAAGGGTCTGAGGAAATGTATATTTTGGTGACAGGAGCATGGACCCTTTGAAAAGTGATCCAAACTCAGCTAAATAAATTGGTAGGTGTGTCAAGTAAAGAGCTAGTCCTGCAAGCTCCTTATTACCACAGGGTAGGAATTTAAGAGGATTCAGCATGGCAGTTTGGCCAGCAGATGACAAAATCATAAGGGATGACCTGAAGACTGAGATGATGGTTTTACATCTCTGTTTAAACCAAAAAATTAAACTGAGGGTCCTTCCATTTGCTTCCAGCTCCTGCATGGCAAGCGAATTGTGGTTGAACTTGGCCTTCATCAGCCAGAGGAACCAGAAACTGCTGTTCCTGCCAAATCACAGAATCATTTAGGTTGGAAAAGACCTCTAATATCTTTGAGTCCAACCTTTGGCCGATCACCACCTTGTCAACCAGACCATGGCACTAAGTGCCAGATGGCGTGGCAATAGCAGCAGGGCCCTAAAGGAGGATGGTTTTTAGGAAAGCTGGGGTTGGTGGCACTTGGCTGAACCCTGCCGGCTCTCCAGTCAGTGTGCAGAAGTAACTGGGCTACTGCTAGGTCGGTGTGGGCAACCAAGGCGCTGGTCTGTGCACCCCTGCCTGCATGAATGGGCTCTGCCATGGCCTGAAGCTAAGAGTTAATGAGTGCCTGCACTGCAGCCTTCAGATGTATGGATAGGAAGCCTTTGAGCAGTTCTGGGTCTCTCAGTTACGTAGACGTTCTGCTTGTACATCAGTGGAGTTGATGTGTGTTTTTAAAGAATGAAGTATGTTTCCGCCAATTACTTAGAATAAATGTGTTACAGTATTTGCAAAAACTGTACGAGCCAACATCAAATTTGTGTATGTTTCCAGTTACACTAGAAAAGGAGGCAGGAGGAAATATTTGGGCTGCAGATCAGACTCATATCAGTTGCCATGGGAATAAAAGAAATACTGAGAATTGAGGGAATCCTTTAAACTACAGGATTTTTTAAATTGAGTTCTTATTTGACTGTTTATTTAGGCCCTACATTAAGACAAAAATATGTGTTTAGCCAGCTCCTCCTGCTGGACCCAGAGCAACTATTAGGGCTTATTTCCATAGAAATATTGCTGATCCTGGCTCCAGAACAGAGAAGAAGGAGGCCTGGGAGAGCCGCAGTGCTTAGTGGCACTGGGCTCGCTCTGCAGCCAGGGGCTTGAGCAGTTTGGCAAAGAGAGGCCAGGTTTATGTTTACATGGTAAAGCTGCTGCCAGTGGTTTGGCCAGGCTGCAGTATTTGTCTGCTCCAGGCTTTGTTCCTGGGTCTGTGTCTTGAGTTCGGAGAGACCAAAATGGTACCCCTTTGGTCTGGGAACTGTGACTCGATCTGGCCGGCACGGGAGTGATGTGACGCAGCTTACAGTATGGGAACTGTCTCACTGCTGGGAAAAGTCACTGAAGGGTCTGCTAGTTAATTAGCAGGGGGATTGTAAATAGCTGAAACCTGACTGAATTCCTCTGTCAGCTCAGGACAGGATCCTCCTGCCACTCCTCTTCCTGCCTCTTCACACTTTGACCACAATCAGTTGTTCTGGAGATAATTTTTCCTCTCATGGCTTCTGCTCCAGTCACTACTATGGCTCACTGTGGCTGTTATTTGTTCCCTCTAGGAAAAGAGGAAACTCAGTGCTGTGGAAAAGCAGTATTCTCTCAGTCTCCTTCACATCCTTTGTAGTTTTCCCCTTTCCCAGGGAAAGACAGAGCAGAGGCAGCCTGGCCAGTGCCGCTTGGCTCAGACGCTGCTGTCATCTCAGCTGATGGAAAGCACTTGAGGTAGATCTGCCTCAGCTGTGGCTAAACTACGTAACTTTTCTGAGCTAATCTGCTTGTGTACTGATGACTTCCCAGAGCCTGCTGCAGGTTCCTCATCCCAACAACCACCACAGCCTGTGGCAGAGTGGATGGTGGAGAGGTGCCTTGGTGATGCTCTCAGCTGCCATCGCTCAGCGGTGCACAGGGCCAGGTCACTGGAGCAGGGAAAAGGACACTTCTTCACTCAAGCCTCCAGACCTTAAGGTCACGGAGTCAACAAGACTTCTAGAAGGTTTATTTCCTTCTTCTTGAGACACTTCCAAGAGCCCCTGTGTTGGTACAGGCAGTGTGCCCTGGCTGAAAATGCATCAGCACATCGCCTGTCTAACAACTGTGTGTCCTCCTTTCTATAAAAAGAAGACATTTCTCATCTTTCACATAAAGATATTTCCCCTACATGCCAACCCAATCCCTTCCAATTGTATGGGCTCAGAAATTGTCCCAAATACAGTCTAAAGGTAAGTTGGAAACAGGTGGCAGCAGCTGTGTTTGTGGAGAGGGAAGCTATCCCAAGCCAAGGGCTATCCCAGAGCCTACACCAGTGTTTACTTCATTGGCCTCAGCAGAGGGGCTCGTGTGAGCCAGCACTGACAGCACCAGGCCCCTGGGCAGGGTGTGAGCTCGGGGCTGGGAGGACTTTGCAGTGATGGGAAGAAGAGTGTGGGAGGGGAAAAGGGAAGAGCAGTTTGGTTTAGAGATACTGTCCGCAGTGCTGATTCACTGCGCTAATCGGATCTTGGTGGCGTTTCTCCTCTGGTATCTTCTCTGTGCGTCTGTCACTGTTTTTGAGAATTTATCTTTCTCATCAGGGCTTGGGGTTTTTGTTGGGTTTTTCTTCTCTTTATTCAATGCCTGTTAGAGGAAAACCTTTGAAAACAAGATGTCCTTTTCTTCAGAGCCCTATTTGGTAGGTCTGAGCTGTGATAAAGTCTCTTCTCATGTTGATTTCCAAGGAACATGCATGCCCCATGGGCAGTGACCAGCTAGCACTACCTACAGCCTGTGCTGTAGAAAAGAAATTCATTCTTCTTTTTTTTTTTTTTTTTTTTTTTTTTAACTGTAGAAGTTCTCAATTATCGAACCTCTAAAGCTTATTTCAGGGCTATGCAGCAAAGGCTGCTGGATGGTCATTTTATGTTGAAGCATTCCCTGTGGCACAGACCATGTGGGCAAGGGTCTGGGGTCATTCGTTATGTCACCCTGTTTCTGGCAAATGTGAGAAGTGGCAGATTGTGATTGACATGGGCAGCCCTAATGGGATTGGAGATGGAGAGGAGCACTATCTTGCCTGGTCCATATCCTCCCAGAGAAGAAGAAGCCTAATGACAAATAGCTGAGACGTTTTTATTATAGTTGGGGTTCTGGTATAGCTGCTGGAGAGGTTTGAGCAACTCTTGTGGAGCTCCACTGTGTCCTGTAAGGATTGATGCGAAGCCATGAGCTAAGCGGAGCTCGTGATGACCAGCGTGCCAAGCCTCTGAAATCTGCAGATTTGGAAAAAAGGGTTCAGGAGTTGGTTAATTATCTGCCAGCTGAAAACTCCCCTCCAAGCCCTGTTGTATCTGTTTAGCTGAGCACAGCATGAGAGGGGGCTGCTTGGGGAGTGCCTGATAAAAGAACTTTAGCTTTGCAAAGCTCCTTCGGTGAGACTTCTCCATAAACATCATCTGTTGTGAATTCAGCCTTGCATGATTACAGGCACACATCTGGGTTGATTATGTGGGTTTTCTGGAGGAAAGGTTTTAAAATGGAAATGAATGGAGGTATTTGCACAACCGGTTAGCATCCGTTTCATGTTATTATTGAATATATGTCTTGGAGAAGTGCTTAGAGACCTTAGGTCAGAGTAGGGCTTCACTGAACAAGGTACAGAATATGCCTGAGGAGATACACCTTGCTGCAAACAGCCTGGGACAGTCCCAGGCAGGGCAGACAGCTGAGCAGAGGCAGGGCGAGCACCAGGGGTAAGGTGACCTGCTCAGGGCTGCGTGCAAGAACAGAGGAACAAAGCTGGGCCAGGCTGCAGCTCTTCTGGCTCTGCCCAGTCCTCAAACACTGCTGTGCCCCCAGGCTTATGTGGGCAAATGACAAATAAGAACAGCCCTGTAAATTACTGATAATATTGCTATAGCTCTCTCTGTGGTGTTTTTGCCATCCTTCTCATTATGTCTGCCTTAGACACTGAGTTTTTGAGGAGACAGATGCTGATGGTCTTAAGAATAAAGTGTGATGCTAGTTTTATCTTTACTGCATTCAGAATGCCAGGGACAATAAGAAAAAAGTTTTGTTTTAAAAAAATCAAAACTCAGAGTGGTGTCAAGAGTATGTGTATTAGGTTGTAGGTCTGTATAAATCAACACATTTGCTTGCAGAAATTCAAGAACTTTGGATGAGGCAGTGGAAGGAGATCAAATACAATTTTAAGTGTGGATATAGGCTGTTTTGATCTGGTTTAGCATCCTTTGGTTGAGATTTGGGTGTGAGTGAAAATCAGAATCCTCCTTCTCTAGAGCTGATGTTTTCTGCATTTCAGTTTCTATCGTCTTGCACATCGTTAATGTCAGGATATCAGTTGAGGGTTATGACCATCATAAGAGTATTACCAATGGGACTGGTGTGGGACCAGCCCCAAATTGTTTCTTGCAGGCAGGTTCTGACCTAAGGAGTTGAGCCATTAGATCCAGGCACCAAAAATGTAGAAATGCCATTTGGCAGACATGTCCTGCTCTCATGGAGTGACCCTTGTGATGGCTCTGTTTTTGCTGAGTAACACCATAACCCAAAAGGCTCATATGGAGTTGGGAGTAGGCCACAACCAGGAGCCCTCTCCCATCTCAGGGTGAGCACTTCACCTTCACATAGCTGGCATGTTTGCAGGAGGACCCAAAACTGAGCTCTGAGGGCATGAGTAGCCTGTCAGGGGGACCTCAGGTTAATGTGGCTTCAAGAAAACCTGTCCTTGGCCTCTGTTTGTCATCACACAAACCTTCAGAACCTTTCTGCAGTACCAGGACGGCCGTTTGTTATGGTTATCACAACAGTAAGATTGTCATGGGTAAAAACACCCCACTGTCCAGAAATACAAGACAATAGCAGGGGCAAAGGGGCCCATCCTCCACACCCCCTTCCCCTCACGACTCCTCCACACTCAGGAAGTGGCAAGGCTGTACCGTGTGGCCAAAAACAAGGCAAAAGAACCCTGGTGAAAAAGGGAGTTAGGGCTGATTGGTAAGCCAGGCATGGGCACCGAACATCTCTCGAGAGATAAGTCTCTGACGCTTGATTCTTTTCAGTCCTTTTGGAGGCCGTGATAAGAAGGCGGCAGTTGCTTTGTCAGGGTTACTCACACTCTTTGTGCAGCTTGTTCAGTCACTGAACTCGTTCAGATAAGACAAACATCTAAACTCCATTTCCGGAGACACACACCAGTGTGTGCACTCAGGCGATGGCTGTACCAGGG
This sequence comes from Acanthiza pusilla, assembly GCA_036630365.1. Classification (NCBI taxonomy): domain Eukaryota; kingdom Metazoa; phylum Chordata; class Aves; order Passeriformes; family Acanthizidae; genus Acanthiza; species Acanthiza pusilla. Next base: position 11,646,690 of record JAXCHO010000001.1, read on the forward strand.
TGGGCTGCTGGAGACAGGACCGATGGTGAATGCTTGTGAGAAAGATGCTCCATTGCACCTGGTGGTTCTGTGTCTCCTTTGCTTCCCCAAGCTCCAGAACTGGACCCAGACTTTCCCAAATGGTCCAGATGTCTGGGGTGTTTGGCAAATGTGGCCACAAGCATCCCTGCAGTGGAGGGGGAAGTGCTTCTGAAAAACTCACCAAAATTTTGTATGCTTTGGGCTGAAGAAAGCTGGACCCACCCAAAGTCTGGTCACATCCAGGCTGGTGTGTATCCCCTTTGCAGGATTTGTGAGTCATCAGCCATCAGAAGAAAACTTGTAGTTAGTGAGTGCTTCAGTTGCTGCTGAAAGGCAGCCACGAGGGAATGGAAACATGATTGATTAAAGAGAACAATGCCTGGACACAATTGTTTAGGACAGACAGTGTAAGAAAATAACATAGGCAACTGGAAATCTGCAGGGAATTCTGTAAGGTGTCAGGATGTGATAAATGCCTGAGGTAGGAATCAGTCCAGGTGTTACTGAGCACCCCTGCTGTAAGAAGTGCTGGGGAAGCTGTGGTCACTGCAGCTGGCTGGAGTTCTTTTCCAAACTCTCACACAAAACAAGAGGTTTGTCTGGGGAGCAGTCTTGACTAGAAGGAAGAAGCACTTCCCACTCGGTTACCTTAATTTTTTCAGCTTCTTTGCTTTCTCTAGAGGGCTTCCAACAAACTGCTCATCTTGATTTTTCCAGAGAGCTCAGAGGAGTCTTTCCCTGGGATGATGAGAGACTTAACATGAAAAGGTTGACATGTAGTTTGTGTAGAGGCTTCTGGGTGAACGACAGAATAATTTTATTTTTTTGTCCTCTTTTTTGAGGAGATGGCTCATGAAACTGCCATCTTACACAGGGTCAGTTTGTACACCAAGATATGAGTAACAGACAGGTGTTGATTTGTCCTAAACCAGGCTCCTAATTGTGCTGTTGTTCTGCACTGAAAATGAATCTACCTTAGATGCCTCCTGGAAGTCCTGGAGGAAGAGGCACTGACAAAATTTTGAGAACTTGTTTCATTATTCTGTCCAAATCTCCTCTAAGTTCCCTATGTGAACAGATTTCACCTAGGGAAAAGATTTTCACAAAAAGTCTTCTTTCCCCTCCTTAAACAGACTTCATCTAAAGGCCACCAAGAGCGCTGGGGATCTTTGGCACTCAAAGGATCTGGTCCACACTGAAAGCACTGTGACCACTGTGTCCCTGGGGGATGTTCCTCCTGGTGACCCTGCACAGTGCTCAGAGTTGCATCACTTTAGGCATCTAATTGCATTTATAACCCAAGATGCCAGCTATAAGATGCCAATAAATTTTTTTAATACTGCAATGGAAAGGCTATGCTATATATCACCAGGCCATTGAGGATGCAGTTCTGTCAGCACAGGGTTATTCAATTAAATGGGATTCAAGCAATTAGTATGGCAGGGCTTTATTGTTTGTTTTGGGGTTTTTGGTTTTTTGGTTGATTTCTACTACCAGAGCAAGGTTTTAAAGTGTTCCTGAATTTCAGTGACATTTTCACTCACTGTCAGTTGCCGAGAGTCAAATATTAGGCTTAAGGCATGTGCTGGTATCATCCTGCTGTGAACACCAACAGAAAATCCTGTCCTGAGAGGTGCTTGTTCTGGAAGGAATGAATGCACTCAGGCCCTCTCTCTTTTCTCATATTGCATTGGAGTCTCCTTTGCAGGTCGCCCAGCAGCACTGTGTGATTGTGTGCATTTCCCAGCTTTTCCCAGGCTGTTTTCTCCAGGGGCTGGGAGCACTTTTGGCTAGCAGTGTCCTGGTCACCGTCCACGACCAAGTGAATCCATGACCTCCTGGTTCCCAGTTTTCCCCTGTGTTCTGCTGATGCACTGTGCAAACTGGAACAGCACCGTGTGTGGGGGGACAAATCCACAGAGTCCTGCTGTCCTACGGCAGCATTCCCAGGGTGGAAATCCTTCTCTTGCTTTATTCAGCTGTACCTGTCCCTGTCTGAGCTGGGATGCACCTGCTGGCACCTATTCCACCCAGGCTGCAGTGTCCTCCTCTCTCCTCAAGCTCTATTCCCATCCTTGCTCTCCCCATCCCCAGACCAGCTGCCTGCATCAGGGAACTCCGAGAGCTGCCCAAGTCCTGAGCAGTGAAACTTTGTTGTTTCAAAGTCACTTTGACCTGAGTGCTGCAGCAAACGTGTACAGCGTCTGCTGCCGCTGTTTCGCATGAGGGAGCTGCAGTCAAATATTAAAAAGGCAGCAAGAGCATTAAATTATTCGGCAATGGAACATTGTCATTCCTCCATAAAACTATTTTGACCTGTAGTTTTCTATGGAGTCCATTGCTCTTAAATGTGCAGTGAGAAAGGAAATTAAAAATTAATCTTTATTTCCATCTCAGAAGAAAACCTTAATTCTCTGCATTGAAATTATACTCATAATCCAGGGTAATAAATTATAGTTTTTAATTGCAGCTACTCACAGCCAATCAAATGGGAACCTCTCTCTCTCTCTTTCTCGCTTGCTTTAACTTTGCTGTACAGAAGAATTCATGGAGCCCTGAGAAAAAAATCCCATACATTGACCCAGGCTCTAATATTGTGTGGAATGAGCCCAGGATGTATTCCAACAGGCAGGCTCTGCTCTTGCCTGGCACCCTTGAGCCAGTGACCTGAAAGTACCTCATGGGCACTGGCTGCAGCAGGTGCACGAGCACAGGGAAATGGGTAAATTGTACCATTTCCACGTGGGGAAGGTGTGGTGTAGGATCTTGTTCAAGGTTATGGAGTGAGTCAGTGTTGAATAAGGAACAAAATCCTGACCCTGGTTCACCTGCTTTTGACTATGAGACAAAGCAGCCTTCCAAGCAAAGGACAGGAGCCAGGATGCCCTGCTCTGGCCCTCTGACCAATGTGGCTGACCTTCAGGCATCTCAGCTCTGATATCAGACCTCTTCTGACAAAAAGGACACCTGGTTAAAGCAGATGCTTCTTTGTGCTTGGTGTCTATTGCAAGAAACCTCTGTGCTCTTTCACATGACAGTGTGTTGCAGGAAAGCGGAGTGGGATTTCTTGGGATTTGACATTGCTGTATTGCCTGTGATGAAAGCTGCCTTGCAAAAGGGCTTACTGAGGTACGGCATCCTTTAGCACAGCCAAGGAGTTGTCTGTTCCCAAAGAACTGATGCTCTGCATGTGCCAGCTCTTCCCATTTCTCTCCACGATGTCTAGCTGAGTCTTGCACGCTCACCACACTGCTCCATCATCCTGTCACCCAACCCTTGTACAGTGGCACTTAGCCAGGGGTTGTTGCCTCTAGGAGCAGCCCATAAGGTGTTCAAATACCTGTGTAGTGCAGGTACCTGAAATGTTTGCATAGCACCATTCTCCTGGCAACTCAGCCCTGCTGGTTTGTGATTTGGTTTTCTTTATTGTATCCCAGACAATGTGATAGACCTGTTCTAACAAGGAGGATTTTAGGGGTGGTCTAGCACTCCCAAGCTCAGCTAGGGAAAGGGAGAGCCAACAGGAATGCAATCCTCAGCTGGAGGGAGAAGCAGTGGTGGGAGTTTACTATTCTGATAATCACTCCTAGCTCTTTTCCTTTTTTCTTTTCCTGAATTATAGCAGTGTGTGGAAGAATGGACAAGAGAGAAAAAGGATGGAGAACTGGCTAAAATACCAGACACAGCTGTGAGAACGAAATGAGGTGCACCTGACATAAGAAGCCTTAAGTGGTTATTATCAATGTAATCACAGCAAAGGTGTTTGTTACTAATCAGGATTAACCTGCTCTGTCTCTAGTCATTGATGTGGAAAAGACTATAAAATCTCTGCCATGACGATCTTCACTCTGTGACCATTCCTTCTCAGGGGTTCAGTACTGTCAGCTGCAGTGAGAACAGTGGGGGGAAATCCTTACCCAAGGATGCATGAAAAGGTACTGACAACAAAATCTAACAACATTTTTGTGCAAAAGCACTGATGTTCTTGATGAATAGTCCCTAGATTCCAGGCAGGAGGTTTTATGGGGCCCTATTCTGCACTTTTTAATACTGGTTGTTCCTAGAGAGCTTTAGGTGGACAAAAAGAAGCATTAGCACGGGTGAAACATGCTTTTGCCAGTCTGACGGATTAGAGCCCTCGGAACTTCTGCTGCCCACCTTCCCTCATGGGCAGTGAGCTGCTGTCTGTGGAGGATCTCTGCGTGCCCTGCAAAGGGCCCCAGCGCAAACCCAAACAGTGCAAGCCCTTCTCCAGGTGGGTGGCTCTCCTGGTTGGATAATGAGCAGCTCCACATCAGCAGGACAGGTGTGTGCTGCAGCAGCTGTGCAAAAAGGGTGATTTACCCACAGGAAATGTCAGGAGGGGACACAAGTGGTGTGGGTGGGAATGGCTGCCCTGAGCACCTTGGGCAGAGCTCGTTCTGCTCAGCTGCCTCAGCCCTAGGGCAAGCTTGAGAGAGAATTAGATGGTTACAAGGACATAAATTTTGACATTCTGGAGTTCATCTGACACCTCTGGACATCTTGGCTCTTCCGTGCATTTCGTTAGACAGAGTATACTAAGCACACCTCTGGTATCATTTATCTGAGCTGCTTTTAAATGTGAAATCTCTCCCTGTCCTAAGCAGGATTAATCACAGCATAATGAATCAAACTGCTTGGAGGCTTTTTCTGGTGATCTAGTTGAATTTGGCAGTTAACTTCCCTCTCTTCTAGTTCTACCAATTGTATTTACCTCTAAGTTATTCTCCTTTCTTGGAACATTTAAACATGAGTCAAATCTGCATAGGTTTTCCACTCTCATTGTTTTCCCTCCTAAACCATTCCCTCACAATGCTTAGTCATTTTTTATTCTATCTTTATTTCCCTCTTTGCCTCCTAGTTTCATACAAATAAAAAATTGTTGAGCCTCTTCTCCTAGACTGTGAAACTGTGGAACAGTGTACCTGGATTGCTGCTGAGGTAAATAACACAGTTTCTTATGGTTCACCAAAGTGATTCTTAAATTTTGAATGAGACAACTTTGTGATGCAGAAAGCTGAGACTGCCAGTTACTCAACCAAAGCCTCTGCTTCCCAACAGGGAGCAGTCAGGGAGAAAGGAGAACACCCAGTACAGACAAGGCTCCTTCTGGAAATTAAATGGTTTATCTAAAGTTATCAGACTTGTAACTGCTCTTTAAAAGAGGTACTTCAGGGCTGGGGAAAGAACTGCAGTTCTATTTGTCAAATCCGAAGGATAAATGATCCTGGAATTTATTATCCTATGCGTAATTTTTGTATTTAGCAAAATACTGAAACCAGGATTTATGAACTAAACAAACCTGTTTCCGGAAGATGATGGCAGCTCTGTGCCTTTAGCAGTAGTGGCGGCACAGTGAATGTATCTCACCAGAATATCTTCTGTTTTATAGGACAATAAAATTAGTGAATGCAAGCAAAAAGAGGTATAATGGATCTGGGTTTTAACAAGCATATGAATCAGTATCTCCTGAGATCTTACCTGAAAAAAACATAATTGTATTTTGCTGGGAAAAGACATGTAGAGAATAAGAGGAAAAGTATAGGAGAGAGAATCTTGTGACCATGGTTGGAGATTTGACTAGGATGGGGTGGCCTGGTGTTCAGGACCTCAGCCAGCGGGTTTAAATCCTTGCTCTGCCACAGACTTTACAAGGACACATCCCTTCCCTTCTGTGTTTTTTTCACATCACTTCTTTCCTTGGTTTGCCATCATTAAATGCAGAATGGCACTATTGCCCTTCCTGCTTGTGAGAACGATGGCATTTAACACTGAGAGGTTCCATGAACCGTGGGAGTGCAGACCATGCAACAACATCGGATTTTTCCACTGCCATATGAGCAATTATAACAAGTTATCCATTTTTCATCATTTCATGCTTCATGCACAGGGCGGGCAGACTCTGGTTCCTATTAGAATAGTAGCATTTCATACACGGCTTCCATTGGTGCAGTTATTGACACAAGCTGCAGAAACAAGAAAAATAAGGCAAAAGGTCTTTGTGGCTGAGGGAGAGCTCCTTCCCCATCTTTGTTATACCTCTGTTACAGGCAACTGATTTTTTTTTTCCTTGATTTGCCTAGGGTTGTGTGGCAAGATGGAAAGGATTTATCCGGTGTTTGGAAATTTCCTGTAATGAGAGCAGGAGAGAAAAAATGTTCTTTTGCTTTTCCTCCATCCAGGAAATGGACAAGGAGAGCTCTTTGGTGAGGCTCTGCAGCGACCATTCAGACTCATGGCCATGTCATTTAGTGTTTGCTTGGCTTCCTGGTGATTTGGAATGAAAGGGATTGACTCCTCTGTCCCCCTGCAGCCTGGGGACACTGCTGCTGTTGGGCCCTGGAGCATTTGCTGTGCCCACTCCCCTGAACACATGTGCTAGCCAGAGAGATTGTCTCTAGCGCAGGCTGGGCAGCTCTTCCTCACACACTTCTGTATCAAACACTTCCCACCTTGAAAACTTCCTTGGTTAACTGCTCATTTCAAAATCATTATTAACGTATTTGCGCAGGGATTTTGGAATTTAATTAGCCTCTTTTGAACTGTTCTTAGAGTGTTTGTCTAGAGAAACAGAAAATCCCTCCATGACTTGTTTGCTTTCTCCATTCATTGGTTTTCACTGGAAGGGAAAGATACCGATGGGCTTTGCAGGGCTGCATCCTCCTGGTGCCGCAGCTGGGGATAAGCCACAGGCTCTGCGAGGGAAGGGGCTGCTTTTGGGGGGCACCGAGGCCCCTCCTGGCCAGGGCTGGGTTCGTGTGTTGGCACAGGCTGCTGAGCAGGCAGGACTCGGCCAGCTGGGGACAAGGGGCTGTGCAGTGTCCCAGCACACGGCTTGCTCTCACTCCTGACCCAGGGGTGTTAGCACCCCGACAGCCGTGCCGGCTGAGCTGGACTCCCATTTTCCTCTTCATTAGTTTCCTTCAGGAAATTTGAACCCCTGATGGAGATTTGAATGGATTTGCCAATTGGCACAGTGTGATTTTCATCTCAATTTTTGAAAGCGCCACGTCCAGGGCAGCAGTTCTGCCACACCCCATCCAGAGCGTGTTGTGGGCTGTGCATGTTCATGTGGGCAAATCTGCAGGCTCTCAATCTTCATTTGAAGGCTGGTTTAAGTTGGATTTTCTTCCTTTTGTCTGATCCTGCTTTGAGAAGCCAGGCTGGGCAGAGCAGGACGGGGTTTCTGGTGTTCCCTTCTCTCTGGCAAACCACAGTGGTTATGACCACTGCCTCTGGTAGTGTTGTATCGGTCCCAAATTGAGGAAGGATGACTAACTTAATCACTCGATAGTTTTGATTTCTAAAATTAAACAGCCTGCCATATGTGCAACCCTGTTACTATATTTATGCCAGCAGTTAGCAGACAGCACCAGCCAAGCTGGAGGGGCTCTGCAGCTGCAGTGTGTGCCTGTGCTGCTGCTGTGAGCACACAGATGTTTATTCTCCCTTTCCTCCAATGCAGCCCTGTAGACATTTCTGCTCTGGAAACAAAAGCACTTGTGCTCACAGAGCTTTCTGGACACCCTTCGGCCATTGCTGTGTGAATGTGTCCTGATGCTCCCTGGTGAGCCTCAGCTCCAAGGAATGGGTGGAAGGATTCAGGGACTGGATCACACCCAGGAGACTGTGATGCAAGGCAGAATGGAAGGCTCCAGCCCCAGAGCTCGAGCAGGGACAGCGAGTGAGCCGCAGGGGCTTTCTTGAGGAAATGGTGGGTGCTCCCCCAAAGAAGTCACCTTGAGGGCCATGCAAGGCCCCGGGGGACACATGGCAGCTCGTTGTCCTCTGTTACCTGAGCTGTTCAGTGAATTAGGGGGATGAGATGCCTTCCTTCCACCATTTGTTTTGTAGGAGCTCAGTTAGCACCATGTAGATTTATTTGGATTCTCGGAGAGAGGAAATAAATGAATAAACAGTGGATAAAAGCCAAGGTGAAATGTACTGAAATAGAAGGAATGGACTCTCATTTTTTGGAGGAGAACAGACTGAGGGATGAGATGTTGGTTATTATTTCGGTCCAGGCAACATTCCTCTGTGATCTTAGACACATTGCTTGACTTTATTTGCTAGCAGGAAATCTGGCTTGCCTGGCAGAAGGACTAAGAGATGGAATGAATATTTAGCACTAACTAACCAAGAGTGTTTGGGTGAAACTGAAATATTTTGACATATTAGATCTGATTTTACCAACTGCCTTGGTGACTTATAGGTGCTTTTGTTTGGTGTTGAGCAAGTGTTACTGCAAAGCATTAGCAGCAGCGTGTTTGGGTAGAGATGCATGTGCTTGTTGAGTAGGTGGCAGGAGAGGGTTTGTTTTTAATTTGCTTAGGTTTTTTTATTTAAAACAATTGGAATCCTTGGGGATTCCTTTCCTGTGGAATGGAGCTATATGGATCTGGCATCTGTGTGTAATAAAAGTAGAGAGTATCTCTGACCCTTAGGGCAATGTCAGATTGAGAAACCTATATCAATTAGATTGGAAAAACCCAAATCATAGTTAAGTTTCTGTGCCTGTTGCACACTCTGCTCTAAGGATGCATGAATGATCTCGGGTTCCAGGGACACCTCAGAGCACCCAGGGGTGACCCATGTACACCACAACACTGTGCACTAACATGTCTCTTGTCCCTGCAAATTTTGGAGATCATCTTCCATACCTGAACATCATTCCAGTGTCCATAAACTATCTAGAGCCAGTTCTTGTTTAACTGTTACAGCTGCACAAGACTTGCAGGCATGGATCAGTTTTCATTCTAGAATTACCCCACAACATGTAAATTCTTAGAAATTTCATTAAGGTACAGAACAAAATCAAACACTGACAGGCCACTTTTTCAAAATTTTCCCTCCAGTATTTTTGGGGGGGTGGGGGGGGTTTCAATCCACTCCCTTCTGCTCCTTGTTTATTGGGAGCCAAGGAGGAGGCTCGTTGGACTGATTGCTGTTGTTTATTAAGCTTGCTTCCTTTAGGAAGATTTTCAAGCCCACAGTGGCCAACACAGGGAAATGCCTTCTTATGCCCCACCTCTGCTCAGAGGACAGGAGTCTGGCATACAAAAACAAACAAACAAACCTTGGGAATAATCCTTTCTTAAAAAGAGACAGACCAGACTCAAAGCATCTGAAGTTTTATGGAACCAGGGATCATAATTTTTGTGGATTCACAGAACCTTAAGGTTTTGTGCCTTAAAACAGCACTTGCCCTTGCAGGCAAAAAGAGCCTTTATGTTTACTGTTTTGCCTGTGGATAGTTCCAGATAAGTTACTTTAAATTCTCAGATGTCTGGATAGCATGGAGTGTTGGGAAAGGAGGAGGGATTCTTCTGTGCCAGAGGCAGCGTGGGCAGCAGGCAGGTGAGCTGGCTCCTCTCTTTGGCTTGTTGCCTTGGGTGGGTCAGACTCCCTGCTCAGTTTCTGCATCCCAACAGTACTGTTTGCCAGTGTTATTAGTGGTGATACATTATAAATTATTAACATTTGGAAACGGTTTGAATTTATTTGCAGAGAGCTGTTCTGGGCAAAAAAGAATGAATAGTTTTTTTGTTTGGTTTGGGGTCTTTTGTTGGTTTTGGTTTGGTGTTGTTTTCGTTTTTTTTTAATTCCCTTTTTTATTTTTCATTTAGTTAGCTAAGTTGAGTCCATACTTTGACTTCTATTTTAAACAGCAGCATCAAGGAACTCACTATTCATGCCAGCAGGGCATTTGGCCCTTTCCTCTTCACTGTGCTCTCTGCCCCCCTCCTGAAAGGCGATGTGGGATGTATTGATCCCAGCTTTTAGGACTTGTTCTATTTCTGAACCCAGACTGCAGTATAAAGTACAAGCACCATTTAAAAAGGGATGATCTATATTAGAATGACAAAGAGAATAAATTAAAGCAGCGTCCCCTCTCTAATGGTCTGCAGGCAGTCGTTAAGGAGGGAATGCCCAGTGCTGTCTACCTGAATGATGCTTTAGAGTCTCCAGTATCAGGGGACTTCAGTGAGCACAGTATTGATTTTTGTTCCTACATTAAGCTTTTAGCTTTGCAAACGGTCTTCTTTGAAATCATTAACATTGCAATGTGCAGCACGAGGGTGAAATAGCTCTGCTGCTGTGTAGGTACCACCTCTGATCACTTCCCTCTTCCCTTGCTCTCTTCAACCATCATTCAGCTGATGCACCTGCAGCAGAGTGGGGAGAAAGGAAGTGAAGCCAGGACAGCCTTGGAACTGGGTGAGGAAGACCAATTTTTCAATAAATTGGCAATGTTTTAAGCTTACTTAGTGGTTGTGAGCCTGGGGTGGGGGAGTTGGAGCATAGCCAAGGGCTGTGGCTGAATCCTCTGGGTGGTACCTGGCACTGGCTGTGGGGAGGCTGTAACAGCTCAGAGGGGACTGAGAGCTGCCATCAGCATGTTTATTCCTGCTTGAACAAAGAATCTTTGGTAAATTCAGCTATCAGGTAAGCTCAGACTTTCCCACCTCAAGCCTGAAGACAGCTAAGTGGTGACGGGGTGACACTGGAGCTCTGCTACTAACATGGGACAGAGGTTTAGAGCAGGCCCCAAGTTGGTTAGTCAGAAGATTAACACAGCTGAATCAGCAAATCGAGATGGTTATGGTTGTTTCAAATTTATCCAGATCCCTGTTTGATGGGATCTGCTTGCAGACAGGAGCATGTCACAGCTATGCTGCTTGAAGCAGCTCATTTCTTCTCTTGCCTCCCTCCATCACTCTTCCCTCTCCTGCCTGGCTTCCTGCTCTAAGGGCTGTCCTTCGCCCCAGGGGAGAGGGAAGGCTGCTGCAGTATAGATGGATGCTGTGAAATTCTCATCCTCTGGGAAAGATTGCAGAGACACCCACTGGTGTGGGCAGGCAGGGTGGGGATTATCCACAGGGGAATGGGCTGCTCTTCCAGTGCTATTGAGGGGGAAGGATGCTTGTGTATTTTGCTTTTGTCTGTGTGCATGAGCCCAACGACCTGAGACCTCCAAGTCTAATGATATTATTTCATTTCAGGACAGGACAAGGAGCTTTTTGCCCTTAACACTCCCGACTTTGCTGCTGTGGTGAGTTCCTGGGAGATAGGGAGGTCTGTCTCTCCTGGTACAGAAAGGAAGGGGATGTGATGTGGTCAGAAGTGACAAGTGCCCAAGTCCTAGTGGCTTCTGTGTCACCCAGCCCTCATGGTTATTTTAATGCCAGTTCTTCGTGGCAAGGAGGGCTGGAAGGGACATGGAGATATTCTCTAGTGCCTTCTACTGCCCCAAGATGGAGTCAGCTTGCTCAAAGATTTGTTTTGGTGCAGCATAGCACAGGATGGGCTCTGCTGCTCTGACCATCCTGCCCTGCCTGTCCTACTCCCACCAGACCCTGTTGGACCCTTCCTCTGCAGTGCTGGTGGCTGCTGCTCAGGTAGGAAACTGCAGCTCCCTCTTCTCTGCATTGCACAGCCCTTTTGCAGGGAATTCTGCATTGCCAGTGCCCAGTTTATCTGCAGGGAATTCTGCATTGCCAGTGCCCAGTTTATTTGCAGGGAATTCTGCAATGCCAGTGCCCAGTTTATCTGCAGGGAATTCTGCAATGCCAGTTCCCAGTTTATCTGCAGTAGCAGGTAAAGGCAACCCCTCCCATTGCTCTGGAGTCATGATGTTTAGCCTTCCGTGTTGAGATCCTCCATCTAAACCAGTAACTCACACACACAAATAGGGCTGCAGCATTTGTAACAACTCGATCTGTGCTTTGATTTAGTTTTTAATATTTTGTTCTGCATTGTGTCTCCATCCAGACAGCTCAAATAAGAGGCAATTGTTTTCATGGCTAGAAAGTTTCCCAGGCTTGCTGTCAGTGAGTGTGCTTCAGGAAAAGACCAGCCTCCCACCTTAGCAAGCAGCAGAGAAAAAAATTCTTTTCTGTGGTCTCCTCCCTCCCCCAGTCCACTAGTGTGTCAAAACCTTGAGTTTTGTGTAAAGTTGTTAAATAAGCTTCTAGGCAAAATAAAAGATCAAAAGGGGTCTAATTAGCTGCAGTCTGCTTAGGAATTGTGGATGTTCACCTAGTTTTATAAATTGACACTTTTAATATTAGAACTCAAAGCAAAAAACGATGTAATTATTCCCTTTTTTTGAAGCTTAGGTTTAATGTCTTTATTGAAAATTGGGTACTTCTGTGGCATCTCAAGATGCTTTATTCTATCAAATCTGGAGCAAGTCATTTTTCATTTTGGATTGTAATGTGGTATAAATGATAAGGGCCTGATTCAGAAAGCTTTTTTTTTTTTCCCCCAACTGGCAGCCTGACGAGAAAGCTTCACAGTCACCTCACAATAACCCTGAAGATAATCTAGGGTTTGAGTCTTTGTGAAGCTGCTTGCTCTAATACAAGGGAAAGAGTGCGATTTCTGAGCTCTTAGTTAGGGTGCCCGAAGCTAGCTTGTCATCACAGGATTTTTAGTTCTTTTCATATCTTTTACCAGATGTAGGATGCCAAGGCAAAAGTGTATTTCTCCTATAACCTTTCTGCGCTGTGATCATGTCTCTGGGAGTACTTTGGGCCTAATTTAAACCTCAGAGAGGGTAGCAGGTTGAATGGAGAACATCTGGTGATTAAAGCAAAGGAGCAAGGAGAGAGAGAAGAGTTCTGTTATAAACTTTTCAGTCTTGTTCTGATATAACCTGATCATGTGTCTTGTTTCCCAGTCTCTGATCATTTGGACATACCATGCATGAGTCACTTTCACATGTTCAACCTCACTGAATTTGAGAGCAGCATGGATAGATGAGGGGAGGGTCCCCATGAAATCATGTTAGGGCTTGGATGGGTTACAAATTTTATTTATGCTCCATTTAGAACCAGAGGTTGATGGTGCTGGTATTTTGCAGAGGGAATCATGGTGCCTGCCCTAAGACCTTACCACCCATCAAGACAAATGGCAAATATAGGATTTGTGTGAGGGTGACTGCAGAAAAGGGTCAGTCCCTCACTGAACTTTTAACTTTCTTTTTTGTGTTTCATGCAAATGGAGGTGGATTTCTTTGATCAGAGAACTGTCTTTTGTAATTTCAACTGCTCCCTGGCTTGTGTCAGAAATACCTTGAGTGGGGTCTCCCTGGAGTTTTTGCACAGCCCAGGTTTTAGCTGGGCTGGGAGGGGCATGAGGTAAGATTTATACATCAGAACACAGATTGCATTAAAGAAATTTTTATTGGCATATTTTATATTGTCCTAATTCAAAAGTTTCAATTCTTGATGATCATTCTGGGCATAGGTTCAAGGTTTCATTTGCACTTGGCTCAGATCAGATGCTGGAGGAAATTTTCATGATGGGAGACAGGTCTTTTTCCTTCGAAAACATAATTTCTCAGTAGATGGTAGGATTGGATTAGAGCCTCCTTTAAGAATCCAGAAGGGATTTGCTTGAATTTTTCCAACTCTGCTTCTCTGATGCAGTGTGGTGATTAGAGGAGAGCTTTTCAGGTGTCCCTCTGAGAGCCTGAGCCCAGCCTGGCTACTTGCTTCTGTGGATTTTTCAGTAATTAGAGCTCACCAAATGAAAAGCTTGGTGCATCCATATAGTCTATAAAGATTTCCCTGAGAGAATGGGTGTTTATTCTTTATTAAGCCTAATTTTTTTTATTCACTAACTAGAAAGAGACATTGGTTTCTGAGATAGCTGCTTTGTGGGAAAGGTTCAGTGTTCTATATGCATGCTCTATATGGACTGTGCTGCCATACAGCATAAGCATGGTCCAAGGACTTTTCCCATTTGCCAAATACAAGATGCCCAGTGGCTTCAGGAGGGAGAGACAGAGCCCAAGAGCAGCTCCGTGAGCCACTGCAGGGAGCAGTGGACACAGTTCAGTGGATAAAGTGAGGTAAGGATGCTGTGCAGGAGAGTTCAGCCCCTCTGTCCCACCCAGAGCAGGAGGAGATGGATGTTCTCCCAGCTGTGTGTTGGGTCAAGGACTCAAACATTTCGGAGCTACTCTGTGCTGTCAGACCTGTCGCCAGGAGGGTTTGTCGTGCAGAACATTCCCTGGGAAGCTGAGCTTGGACAGCACAGAGCAGCTTCCATCTGGCTCTCACACTGCCACAGTGACCATTCAATAACACTTCAGTGGTTTAGAGCTCAATGGTTTTGTTTAAGTATCAAATAAAGATTTTCCTTTAATTGAATTTAGCTTAATCATCTGGTTGAGTGGCTGATTTGAGTCGGAGCACTGAAAGTTTGCAGAATTCCCAAAATACACCAGAGAAGGAAAATCCTTATGATTTCATAAATTTCATTACAAATCAAGTAAGTGGGCTAACAGGTTTGTGATCTGCAACTGAGGGACATGAATGCGTGCACATGTTAGAGGCAGGAAACCAACACTTCCACCAGAATACACAGCTGCTTCTTGGGTGAGGTGAATACACTCTATGCTTTTTATTTCATTTTCCCCAGGTAGCTTATGCCAATGTGCCTACTCTAAAAGTTACATTTAGCTATATATGATTTTTCCGGTTTTTTTCCTTTTTTTCCTTACTCCTCAGGAACATGCAAGCCTTGTAAATTCCCATTATTGTGTCACCCTTTAGAAAGTCACCCAAACTGGCCAATACAGCTGTCCCCTGAACACACTGTATTGCCTCTAGATCATGCCTGGCACTTCAGTGTCAGTACAGGAATTCCCAGGGTGTACATCACCAGGTAGGTAATAAAGAGAGAAATTCTTATCTCACCATGGGGTTACAGCTGCACATTACAGAGCTGGATTAGACATGTTGTTATATGTATTATTGCCATGTTTTGACTACCTACAAACTAGAGCATTAATCATGTAATTACATAACTTATGATTACCTAAAAATGCTCCCTCTTCAAATGGCTGTTGCAAATTTGTTCTTTCCTCTGCTGAAATGACCTGTCATCTGCTCATTGTGGTTCATTAAATATGTTGCAACTGGGTTATAATCTTCATTAGTTTCACAGAATGCATCAAAAACCAGGGATAACACTTTTTCTTTTCACTGAAACAAGCAGTTGTGGATGTTGATGTCTCCTTCACCTAGAGAAGTCTTGGTCCTAAAACTCACTTCCAATGTTTTTGGTTCTTGAGAGTTTCCTACGTTTCAAGAACAAGCCTCTCGAGAGCAACATCACCAGCATACAGAAAACAGGGATTTGTAAAATAATATTAACTTCTACAATTTATAAACTTGGTTTCAGATTACTTTCTTTTGACCATTTTGTTTTCAGAAGCATTCATCAGAGCGCTGGGTTTTAATTTCCTTTCGACTGACAATTTTGGAATCAGACAAGATACATTTCTCTGATTACTGCTGGACAAGGCTTGTAGGTAGAGATAGTGTCTTTTATTAGATGGAGCAGCATTGCTGGAGAGCTCAGACAAATTTTGAGGCACATGAGCCCTCCAAATCTGAACCAGAAGCTGTCAGTGCTAAGCATGTGCTGAAAACACAGCTGCTTGGGGTTAGATATGTGTGAATTAGACCATCTCAGCAGAGGAAAGGTGAGTGCAGGTGTCTCGAGGTCATAACAGCAACTGGGAAATGCTGCCAGATTATTTGTAAGCATTGTCTGGTACACAGGTGAAGGGTGGCAGAATTGTATGAGGAAGAGTCTTGTTGTGCCTTAAGTATGGGAAAGATGTGTTTCTCTTGAGTGATCTAATAACAACATGAACGTGGAAGTTCCTATTTCATGCTTAGGAGTGTGTGTCCTTCTGAGATTGCTTAAATGCGCTTCAAATTTTCTTCCCTGTTAATCTCTGTGGGCTTTTGCAGGAAGCTCGGAAAAAGGCTTCTACATCTACAGCTCTTTTTGCTCTGACACAGGCAGAGGAATCTTCAGCATGGAAGCTCAAACCATGTCCCTGGGGTTTCAAGCCCATGGAGAAGGTCATATATGAGTGACAATCGGGAGCTAGTGAGATCTGCTGTGCTGGTTTTGTCAATGATTAGCCTGGTCTGACAAAGGTTCTACCATGACCATTGTGGTAACTTCTTAAAGTTGTTTGGGAGCTATTAAAGAGTGATAAAAATCAGATATTTCTGACCATGGTGATCAAAGGAGGAATTCAGTGATAGTACAATAGGTGCTTGGAATTCTCCGGGCATTGCCATCAGTATTGTTTAATGACCCAATGCTATGGCTATGTTGGGTAAATAGCAGCTTTGGCAGGTGTATAGAAAAGAAGTCCTTAGGACACTGGGGTTTCAGAGCAGCAGCATAACTCACTTGCCAACTGTCCACTGTCCTGGGACACTGGTGGTTGCCATATTGTGACTGTCAGCCAGAAGGCTGACCCCACATCCAGAATCCTGATTTATTCAGAAACCTGCATATTTCCTCTCTCGGGTTTCACACACGTTGCTTGTGGTCTAAAGGCAACAGTTCCACCAGCTGAGCTGTCGAAGGTTTCTTTCTGGCTGAGGTTACACACACATGTTAAAAGCTGGTGTCAGGTGAATTTTGCCTAATAGAATTCTGAAATTTCCTCCTCCTTTAAGAACGAGGGTAATTTAATGCTCCTGCCCTAACTGTAGGAATATACTGATTTGGGAGCACAAATCCTCCACTCTGCCACACCGAAAGACTTTGGCAGCCTGTGCTAAGAAGGTGGGAGCTCAGCACATGGAAAGTGTTGTCCTGGCAGCTCGGTGAGTAGAGCCACCATGTCCTGTGGAATCCCAAAACGTTTGTTACCCCTGTTATCCTTCACTCAAAACTTGTGTGCATCCTCACACTGCTTGGGGTACAGAGTGGTGGCTGGGGGGATGTTGGCTCCCTGCAACCTCAGGCCTTTGATGCCTGAGTTCCCCAAATTCCCTGAACCTGCCGCGCATTGGAGCTGTGAATCTCGTTCTTGCTGACCAACAACCAGCGATTTCCCAGGCATCAAGCACATGTGTGTGTGGTATTGAGTCATTTCTTTGGGGCTATTGTTTAAGGCTTCAAACCATGGAAGGAAACCAGGAGCCTGTTTAGATGTCACTAAAGGTCACTGGCTATTTTTATAGATCACATTAAAGAAAACTAAAACTGCACAAAAAGAATATTCAGATTGTGAAGTCAAGGCTTTGAAAAATATTTTTGCTGCCTAACTATCACAAATCACTACAGGGCATATGCAAACTGATTTTTCAGGGGCTCATAGCTTGGCCAAAGGTGCATTACCCTTCCTGTAAAAATTATTCCCTGGCATCATTGTGACCTTCCTGCCAAAATTTAAAGGAGTGCTCCAAATTATAGCACTGAGACTATTTAACGAGATACCAGTTGTTTGTTGTTTTTCTCCTTTTTTTAACTGGGGTAAAAAGTTTTCCAGTAGTGGATGAATTGCATTAGCTATTTTCACCCTCAATTTCAGCAGGGCAGACAACCAGCATTGAAAACTTTAATTCAAAAGATTACAGTCTGGCAAAATTGTAAGCAACCTGAGTCTTCTAATAGTGAGTTTTGTACAACGTGGTCAGCATATCAAAGGGAAATATTTTTTTCTGTCTGTTTTGATTTTGATGTCATTCCATCAAACATTTAATTCGTAGGCACAGCATTAGCTCCAAACTCATTTTGAAGCAATGAACATTAGTCACACATAAACAATAGGGCTGGGGGCAAATTACACGAGTGCCAAATGGTGGGAGAGATTTTTGACAAGGGGTTTTGCAGACTGTGTCCCTGAACGAACAGAATCGTTGCAGAGCGGAAAACAGACCTTGAAATGGTCTCTGTTGGAAGGAACAGGGCTTGCATAGCACAAGGGAGTTCACCTACACAGCAGTCTTGAGCCAGGTGTGCAAGGGCTTGGGAAAAGGAGGTTAGGTTGGGACTGTTCTCAGTGTGCAGCTCTGGCATCAGAGTGACCTGGGCAGGGGTGCATGGACTTTGACAGTGTGGTGCAGCTGAGTGGTGGCTTGATCTGAAATCCTGCCAGCCTGCTCTCCTGGGG
Source organism: Acanthiza pusilla (assembly GCA_036630365.1). Taxonomy (NCBI): domain Eukaryota; kingdom Metazoa; phylum Chordata; class Aves; order Passeriformes; family Acanthizidae; genus Acanthiza; species Acanthiza pusilla. The sequence continues at coordinate 11,664,673 of JAXCHO010000001.1, forward strand.
GAGCAGAAGGGTAATGTTCTGGTGGCTTAGAGGCAATTTATGAGGTTAAACTGGAGGTTATGAGGTGAAATTGGCCCCCATGCAAATGTAGGTCAAAATGCTAATATGTACATATACAAAAACGGTGCAGGAAGGCAGCAAGCTTCTTGAAAAATCATGCTTATGGTGACCAGGCCTCCGAAACCCTAAAATAACGAATAACCTTTGCTAATTCTCAGTCATCACCCCTGCAGAGTATTGCAGGCCAGAGAGGCAGGTGGGACTTACTCAAGGTCTTATCTGGAGTCAGAACACAGCTGAAGGTTCATTCCCAGGTCCATGGTCTCACTGCTGGAACAGGCTGCCAGGAATTACTGGCAATGTGTTTGGTTTTAATCTTTGCACTGTTCTCCAGTGAAGTTCTCCAGGCTGAAGTGCCTGGAATTTATCTCCAAAATATTTTGGAGGGGAAATGTGATCATAAAGCTAAAGCTTTGGGCTATGCATGCTTCTTTTCAGGCTCCTAACGGGTTTGAAAGGGGTAAGTGTTAGTAACCTGCCTCCTTTGTTTTTTGACAAGGAGAGTAATTTAGAAAAACAAAAACCAAAAAACCCAAAACCATTTTAATCCCTTACACTGAGTTCATGTCAGCTTTAGCTTAACTCAACCCACATTGCAGGAACTTTAGGAGGCATTTTATGTTTGTTAAATATGTTTGGGTCTCTTACTGCTCTTATGACTGTGTCACTGACTGGGTCCAGAGCTGTGCCCCAGCTGGCACACACACTGGGTAGCAAAGTCCTGCCCTTGGTGGCAAAAAAGAGAGAAAGCTGCTCAGCCCCAGGGCGAGGTTTGCTGAGCAAACAGTGTGCCCAGCCTCCTGCACAAGGGCTGAGCCTCCAGTTCCTGTCCAGCTCCTGACACAAAACCCTGTGCTTCCTCTCCTGTATCTCTGGAGCCTCATAAGACCCTTCCTCTTCCCAGCATATCGAATTGCAGCTGTCTCAAGCTGACTGGCAGCAAATTGCTGCTCCTGAGTCTGCCCTTGTTTTTTTTTCCAAGCAGAAGGAAAAGGCTGAAAGTTCCCGGTTTCTGCGGTCACGGCTGTCCCAGCGAGCTCATATCTGCCCTGTTGAGAGACGCCAGCACCCTCTGGGCGGGGTGAGAGCATGAATGCAGCCGGGGAGCACCAGTGTCAGGCAGGCATCGTGCCTGCCTTTACCAGCCTGACAGGAACAGACAGGGACAAAGGTAAAGCTGGAGGCCTGAAAAGGCTGCTTGTTGCAGCGTTTCATGGCCAGTGAGCATGACCAGCCTTCAGGGCTAATTACCAAAGGAGAGAGAAGTATGTTCTTGTCAGCAGACCTACAGGGTTACTATTTAATGAAGCAGATATGCAGGTAGCTTGTTCAATGAGCAAGTGACTGACTTGTGTCCACAAGGATGTAGGTGTGTGTGACAGGACGCTTCAGGAGGCTTTCGACCCCTGGTCTTCTCTCTAAGTGTAGTTGGGCACAGCTCTCAGCAGGGACAATCTGCAGCCTGCTTCCCTCTTCTCCAGTTTTTCCTCTCTACCTTCTCTGCTGTCCTTTTACCTTTTTTTCTCCACCATTCTCCTTTTTCAACCCCAGCACCTCTTGTTTGTTCCATCCTGTCCTTTCATAGCCCTCCACCTTACTTTTCCTCCTCTTTTTTTAATTACTGATGCTGAGCAGCACTGAACAGTGGTGTCATCACTATTTCATCAGGCCTGCCCAAGTTCCCTGCCAGTGGTTTATGGAGCATGTGTGAGCTGGGAACAACCAGCATCCTCCGTGTGCTTGCATCAGGGTTCCCTGCCGATCTCAGTTTCTCAGCACATCTGTCAAGTGTTACTTGTCCTTTTCTTGGGACTGCCCGTGGAGGTGTGCAGGGGGTTGTGAGCTGTGCCAAACCCTGGTGCTGTGCTGGCAGGGTTACAGCCAGCGTGAGGATGCCTCCATGCTGCAGGAATCTCTTTGTCTTGCTGTGGAGTCAGATGCCAAAAAGTTACTTGTGTGTTCACCCGGTGCCTGTGCTGGTCTCTGTAAGAGAGACGGGACAAAATGTGCGGGAATTAATCAAATGGTGATTTTTTTTTTTTTTCCCCCCCAAGTCAGTCAGTATGAGCTGACTCCATGTCTCTTTGTGACTCTTAAACTTGTACTCTGAATTCACAAAATTTACTCCATCCAGCATCACCTCTCAGACTTGTCCTGACTTCTAGACTGGAGTAGGTATTACTCAGGAGGAGTATCAGCATCTACAGTACAACACCTCTCACAGTTCGTTACGGGAATTACTCATGTACTTCACTGCAGCCTATATTTTGAGCTGATAGCAACTACACTTGGTAGAGGATCTTTCTAATACAGAAGTTGATTAATACATGTGTATTAGATAGTTCTGGGTTGCTTCTACCAGTGTCCCTTGTGTATTTACCAGAAAAGATAACTGGATTGTCAAAATGTCACCCAACCTCCCATGGCATTGGGAGGAATGCGTCAGCTGAAAACTCAGTGTGACTGCAGAGACTTAGGAGCCCAAGAGCCAAGGTGTGGATGGGCAGCACAGACTGCAGCAGGGAGGCCAGTGCAGGTCAGAAGTGAGAGGCATTGCCAGAAACTCTGGGACAAGACACACCATGTCTGTCTGACCCACGCCTGCTATTCCCTGCCTTTGGGCATGACCCTTGGATTCTTTTCATAGGAGGATATGACAATTTGAAAAAAACCACTTTGACTTGCATGTTCCATGAATTTTATGCTGTTTTCCCTGTAGAGAATGTTGGGGTTTTTTCCTGGGATATTAAGCAAAAATGGATCTTGGGAAAGAGTCAGCCTTCCTTTTATTCTCCTTTTTGCTACACAAACCACTTGACATGAGGCATTGAGATGTTTTGCAATACAGTTGTGTGCTTGGCCTCAGTTCAGGCTGCAAAAGTGACTGCTACCTGCAGGAGAACATGGGGCTGGGAGATGATAGTCAAAGCTGTGCTACTGCACAGGTGCTGCAGGTCCCCATCCTTTGCTCTGGGCCTCTGTGGACAAGGCAGGCTGTTGGAAGGCTGTCCTTGCTGGCTCCAGGACCTGTCACTTGTAGTGACACCAGAAAATGCATTTCTTTACGGTTGTGCAGCTTCACACTCTCTGTTTCCACCAACAGGTTCCAGGCCAGCTCTACAACTGCCAGCCTGTGCTGTCCCCTGGGAAGGGTCCTCCTGGCAGGGGACATGGAGCTGCTGGCTGTCACCGCACCAGAGGAAGCAGGGAAGGATGCAAGAGCATCCCAAGCCGAGGTGGAAGGAGCAGAAGAAGCAGCAGCAACACTGGAGGTGGAAAGCCCAGTGGGCTCAGGTCTGGGTGTGAAGGTGGTCACTCCCAAAGGAGCAGCGGCGATTGCGGTGGGAGCATCGGAAAACCCAGCAGCAGAAAGAGTTGCTGAAGCGTTTGCCAGGGCAGCAGAAAGAATTGCAGCATCAGAAGCAGCCAAGGTGTTGCAGTCAGCGATAGCTGAGGTAGGTTCCCCTGCAGCCCCAGTGCCTGATGGCATGGAGGGGCTGGTGGTGCTCGCTCCACTGGGCTGGGCTCAGATCCCATGGCCTGGGAAGCTGCAGCTCCAGCACCAGCAAGCAACCCTGACCTTTCCGCCTTGCCCTCAGAATGCCTCAGGTGGATCAGACCATATTTCTGCTTAGCCTCGAGCAATGGGAAGAGATTTTTGTTTTGGAAAAATTGAAAGCAATGTCCAAAAAAAAAAAAAAATCCCCAAAATTCCTGTTGAGAGTTTGTGCTCTTTTCCCATCTGGTTTCCCTCTGTCTTTTAGATGAGCTTTTTTCATGATAGCGGGCACTTTATCATGCCTGGTATAGTTAAGGTTACAAAGCACTCTCCATTCCAGCCCCGCTGGCCACATGCTCATCCTGTTCTAAAGCATTCATATTTGGGGATCAAAAAAGGTCCATGCGTGGTGTTTGCTCAGCCGAGAATTTTTATTTGACATTTGAGCAATTATGCCTTGCGTTGTTCGTGAGTTTGCTGAGGGTGATAAACGCACTTTTCCCATTTGAAAAACCTGTCTTTTAACATTGACGATGTGGTGACAGATTTTCAGCAGGGATGGGAGTTGGATTTGCCAGGGCTCAGTGCCCACTCCAAGCGCCAGATTTTCAGCTGTGTTCGGCACCCAGCAGCTTCCCGTTGGGTGTGAGGCCTTTGGACGTGTTTGTTCCCATGTGTGGAGCTCGTTTGAAGAGCTGCCTGCCTGCAGCAGCACCGAGCGTCCACCTTCTGCTTTCAGGAAAATCTGGATCTCATCTCCCTGCGCTCTGATTTCAGTTTGGTGTGCAGGGTCAGCTTACTGCTATCACTGTTTCCTGGGCCCCAGAGCTGTCCCGAGCACATGGAATTTCTGTAGGATATCTTTTCACTTATCCCTCAGTTTGGGCAAGTGGCTTCACTCAGGAAGGGCTTTTCAATGTCTGTTTGAGTTTTGGTGTCTGAGTTCTGGTGTGTTCTCATGTCTTGTGAAGATCAGCTGGATTTAGGTACATGTCAAAACAATTCTCTAAATAAGCCTGTGAATGGGGACCTTTATTTTTAAAATCAGCAGTTTACTTTGTAGTGGCTTTTCCAGTGCTCATATATTCCTTCTCTTGATTTTTCAGCTCAAAGGGAAGAGGAGGAGCATGTGGATAAAGCCGAGGAGTGCCACTCAGCAGGAAGAGGATTGGGTGAAAGAGGGAGAGGTGAAATGAAATGAAGGAGAGGTGATGTTCTGGGTCATACCTCCTAATGGGGGGCTGGTACCACCACTCCTGGAATGCACTAGGACTGCCAATCACATCTCTTTTGTGACTCGCTATACTGTTAAAAATAAATATATGGCATATTCTGCACACAAGAGTGTTGAGGGTCTGTCAAAGGTCTTTGTCTCCTGGTTTTGTGAAATGGCAGCTCTGCAGCTCTGCAACTCCTCCTCAAAGATGAGGGAGAACAAAATGTGCTGTTCATAACAGAAAACATACTACAGCTGTGAAATGACATTAAAAAAAAATACTTTCATAGAATCATAGAATATCCTGAGTTGGAAGTGACCCACTAAGATCATCAAAGTCACCTCCTGGCCCTGCACAGGACACCCCCAAGGCTTAAAATTACTTTAAATATGCAGTCAAGTATTCACATCTGTAGACTGACAGATGGTCCATGGGAGCACTGCTAATGTGAAATAGTTTCAAATCCTAACAGAGCAGGTGCATTTACCAGTCAATCCACATTGCTGCAACTCTCTCCACCTCTGGAGTGGGTTTCTTGCCTAGATGGGAATGGTAGGTATGTTCTTTTTTCAGTGGGCTTTTTTGGTGGTCTTTTTGTTGTTGTTGTTTGTTTGGGGGTTTGTTTTTGTTTGGGTTTTTTGTTTGTTTGGGTTTTTTGGGGGTGTTGTTTTTGTTGTTGGTTTGTTTGTTTGTTTTGGGGGGTGGATTTGTTTGGGGGTTGGTTGGCTTTGGGTTTTTTTTTTTCCTAATTCTATTTATTTCTATGAAGCATGAAATGAGAATGGTGTCTCCATCCAGATTGATAATGGTGTGATGCCAGACAGAGGAAGACCAGATGAAATTCAAGAAACAGGAAAATTATCTTCAAAACAGTGGTAGACTTGTCAGCATGAATGACATTCCTCAGGCAGTACAGATGGATCATTAAAACAGGTTTCTGATTTTTGAGGGGAAAAAATATTGTTTGTTGCAAGATTGTTTTCTCAGCCTGTGTGGTGCAGGTAAGATGGGGCTGTAGTGACATTTGGATGATGGAGCAATCACCATAAGAGATAAACGGTGACAAAGTGTCACAGAGTGTGGGATCAGAAGAAAGCCCCTCTTGGTGGGTGTCTCACAGGTTGTCTGGTGGAGGATGATCACACACTCAGGAGTGCCTGATGCCTCCAGCAAACATCCGCTTCATGAATTCCCTCCAGATCCCTTCACGGTTTGCTGTTCCAGGTTTGTGTTGAGCAGACTGAGGGGATGGGGTCAAATCTGTACTTGGATAGAAAATTTCTGAACCACATGCAGCAGGTGATGCAAGTGCTTGTGTGTGACTGGTGGCCATGGCCCAGGTGGGGTGAGCGGGCAGTGCCCTCAGGGTCTCCAGGTGAAACAGAAAGTGCTCCCTGACTGCAGCTGCTCACAACTGCAGCCATATCACTTTTGGAAAGAGTAAAGACTGCAGCCCTGGATTCTGCCCCAAAATCCATGAGTGTATTGACAGCCCATCTTTAAACTCCTGTGTAGTTGCAGCTGGATGTGATATTCTCCATATACCTTATTTCCAGCTTCCAGGGTGTTTCTGTGGGAAATAGGCCGTTTGTCCTGGTGCACCCCAGAAGGAGCAGCACATTAGGAACAGCTCCAGCATTGTGTGGAGCTGTTCTCCAACAGACCCCAGGAGAGGAGAGGAGGGTGTTGGGGATCTGCTGGTGCCCTGTGCAGGCTGGCTGGTGATGAAGGTCCATCTGTCTCTTGGGAAAAATGTCTTGCATTGCAGCAAAGCTGAGGGGTTTCAGTGCCAGGCTGTGCCTTTGCCCCTCTGCAGCACACCCAGTGCCCGTGCACCTCTGCTGGCTTCTCTCTCTGTGCAGTGACAGGCTGGGGAGGAGAGAGGAGGGCAGAACAGCAGCCTCTGATTAAAACTCAGCCCCCCTGGCCTTAGATCTGAGGAGACAGAGCCCGCCCTCCCTTCCCTTACCATAATTTTATTTTATTACAAAAAGAGCCCGTATTAAAAAAGCTCATGATTATGTTTTCTGTTCACCAAGACTTTTCCTGTATTCGACCTTTGGATAACCTCCAAGGCTTGCAAACATTTGAAAGGAGTAAAGGAGCTCATTTTATTGCAGGGCCTCAGCATACATTCTTTCCAGCCTATCTTTAACATCAGTTGACAAGAATTATATAATTGCAGTCTGTGATCCCTTTAAGGCTAAAATGTATTCGTTTTCCCTCAAAGAACACTTCAGGTTTCAGAGTTAAATGTATACTTTTTTTTCCCCATCTGGGTTATTCTGTAGAAAGCCGTTTTCTCTTAAACTGGCAAGTCTCATTCTACCAAGTCGCATGGATTTATTTTTTACTGCGGTTTTAAGCTCACATGTTAACAAGTAGAAGAAATAGCGTCCAAATCCCAACCTGTGTTTCCCATTCCATTGGAAAATTAGTGGGTTACAGAGAACACGCAAGGGGAATTACACTCCTTAGGTGGAATCAAATAAAATTTCAACATACCAATTTAATCAAATTAGTGTCTAATGCTAATTGATAGGCAGTCTGGAGATGGACAGGTAGCTGGATTGGATTTGATCTTGCATTTCAGAGGCATGACGTAATCTGCTGGATCAGGAAGGAATTTCTGGCTTCCTATCAGAATGGCATCTGCCACCATGTTTTAGGAAGCAGTGGACATCTGATACTTGGATAGGAGCTGGGGAAGGATGCCAAAAAAGAAGCCTGAAGATAATACCTGGAATTTAAAAGATGAATTAGCTGTTGCCATGATGATATTCTGTTTGCCTATGTTCCCTGCCATTCAGGTTTTCACTGGTGTCTGTGCTCCTGCAGGGTAAAAAATGAGCATAAACATGTGAGTGTTCCTGGAAGATTTTCATGCCAGTTGTGCTCATCTGTCAGAGACAGTGGGGCGTGGATCCTCTGCTTGGGGGGAAAAGAAGTGATGCCATTGTGGTGCTCAGAGCACTTTCACAGTGCTCCTTGAGGATGGAGTGAGAAGTTCAAAGAAACTGCAGAAAACCTCACTCCTCCAAGTATTTCTGGACAATGCAAAATGGGGGGTGTAAGTAGCTAGTCATGGGCATATGCATGCAGGAGGGGAAATTAAATTTGTCTCAAGAATTGGCTGATGGGAGTGATCTGGCTGGCTGAAGCTGGAGAAGAGACTGGGCTCAGTGGGCCAATTGTCCATTTGGTGCTGCAAAGGGGTCTGGGGGCAGGAGTTGAAATTGGGGATTTTTGGGGGGATTCTTCTCAATTTTGCCAGGAGCTTACCCCAGATCTCAACTTTCTTACCTGACAGAAGAGGACAATGGCAGTCAGTGTGCCTGCCTTGGTGCCCTTTTATCTAAGCACTTGAGGAAGTGCAAACTTTTATTCCAAATAATGTTTGTCAGTAAAAATGGATCTCTTCTTCAAATATTTAGTTACTCTAATGCTGATTGCCCCCATACCCTAAGGGGAGTAATGGGCAGGGGCAGCATTCCTGGTTTTATAGACGGGCAGGATTGAGAGGGCTGTAACTGCATGTCACGGGGGCTGGATGCAATAACCGAAGAGAGGGGAGCCAGTAATAGAATCCTTTTAATAAACTACAAGCCCACAGTTTATAAACTTGGACACAGATTATGCTCCTGCCTAGTGTATAAAAATAACCGCATTTGGATGTCTTTGTGGCCAAAGGATCCTATAACCTGTTAAGTTTTCGCTGCCTGTTTTTCTAATGTAGGCAGGACCAGTGTAATACCCTGCGTTGCACTGAAAGGGAAAATCTCTGGTCTGTTAAGCTGTTCCCTGCCTTTGGTAGCCTCTCTGTATCAGGATTCACATTCTTGTTTCCGTTTCAAACAGGAGACTAGTTTACAAGGCAAGTTCCTCCTTGGAGATCACAAGAGGCTTTCTTTCCCCTTTCTTTTTCTGAGAGGAAGGATTAGGTCACGGTATTCCGTTTGCTTTTTATTTTTTTCTCCTTTGGCTAATCTGCTCTCCAAGATGTCCATGTTACAAGAGAAATAAAAGGCTTTAAGTGAGCACAGGATTTTTTCCCCTCACCTCAGCACTGCAGCCAAGACGGGCGATTTATAGAAATCGCCACATGGAAAAGCCTTAAAACAGAATTTCAGATGCTTATAAGACAAAGCAGAAAGATAGCAGAGCGGCAGGTGCCTTCTCCTTACCTCACAGGGTCATGTTCTGTCTGCTCTTAAGGAGTTTGGTGGATGGTGGTTACAAATACATCTGCACCGTACCCAGGTGTACTGTACGTGCAGTTACAGCTTTGCACAATGAGCTTCTGCAGGCCCTCACCTGCAATCAGGAGGCTTATCATTATTCAAAGACCTTTGTTTTGCATTATCTTTGTGCATTTTGTGTGGTGGAAGCATTAATGGCACCGTGGTTTAGGATGTGCTCCTTGAGCCTGGCACCTTTCCTGGTGCCAGAGAGCGATGTGCTGCACATCGCTTGGCTTCGCTCGCGGGGAGGACACACACCGATGCCAATCCTTCTATGCGGAAAGTTTTGGGACTCTCTAAACAAAATGACTTTGTTCAGAGCACACTGAACACAAAGATTATTGCTTTAATGAATGCTGAATTATCCTTGTTCAAATACCAAGTGCTGGTAGTAGTTTGTGGTGAGACATAAAGATTTTTGCAGCAATACGTATGAATCTGCATTTGTTAGTTTGTACCTAGCACAGGTACAGCTTGTTCATACTGGTCATGTCACATTTGGCAAACTATGTTTAAAGGGCCAGGTCTGCTTTGATTTAAATCAGCACAGCTCTGCTGAACTTTGTGCCAGTCTCTGACAACTAAAGTTATGCTTCTCAAGTGTTTTCAGCTATTTTGTTCAGTCCTTTCTTTCCAAAGAGTTTTAGAAATGCAATTAAATGGACAGTAATACTCAGCAGTTACACATGAAAAGCTGTTTATCTGAGGATATCAAAGTGCTTGACAAAGGTGGGTAATTCTCACAGTGCCCTTTTTTTGCAGGGTGAGATGCTGGCATGCAGAGACAGCGAGCAGTTTATCTGAGTAACAGAGTCGGTAGCAGAGGTAGTAATTAAAACTTTGGTCTCATGACACCCAACTCTGTACTGTAACCACTAGACAAACTGCCTCCCGGAACCATATCTCATCTCTATCTCCCTACATATGCACAATAAAGCCTTTGTAGTATATGCTGTACACTTGCTATTGATAGTTGTATCAGCTGAAAGATAATGCTCGCTCTTCTAACTGGCTGCAAGTGTGCTCCACACAGCCTCAATTATCTGAACATAATGGTGGAGAAGGGGAGAATTTTGGATAACTGAGGGCTTCAAGTAATTGAAGGAGTTTTCAGTGCAACTAATAGACATGGTAGGAACACAGCAGGTTTTGGAGAGCGGGTTTGGGTACCTGGTGTTGCACTGTGTAGTCAGTCAATAACCAACATGCTGTTTTCTGGGAGGTTTTCTTTCTTTCTGAACAGAATTGTGTCTCTTCCTTGCTTTGTTTCAGACAAAAAAAAGGAAAAACGTACTTTAGATGTGTTGTTGGTATCCCTTTAAGTTTGATGAAGACTAACAGCTGTCATTTTGGTCAATGGGAAGCTGCTTATGGACATGGGTAGTTTAAAAACACCGATTGATCAGTGTTGCACAGCTTGGCCGGCAGTGGAGTGTGGGCTCTGTGGGTGGCTCTGAATGTCTGCAGAGAAGCAAGACCAGACATCATCTGAAAAATAATTTCCCCTGCATATGCCATAAACTGTGGGACTTCAAGTATGACCCAGCTGTTAATGAGCTCCATACAGCAAACAAACGTTCAGTTACTGTAGAGATGCATTCGTTTAGGAAGATAAAAACAGGATCTGCAGGACCTGCTCACGGAGTGTCTGTGTGCTGCACACTGACCTCCCTGTGACAGAAATCTTGACTAGCGTGACTTTATAATAAATTTCCCCATGCCACCTAGGCCGGCCGTACGTCACTGCCTGCTTCTCTGCAAGCTAATTTATTTCTAAATGCAACAGAACAAAAAGATGGGATAAAGTTTGTAAAGCGCATCACAAAGTGTTACTGGCCCCGTTCAGTTTTCATCGCACCGTATGCTCTCACCATGATTTGCTTTTTCAAACCAGCTCTGTCCTCTGCCTCACACCAGATGCAGAAATTTAAGAGGAGCCTTGCAGCGGTTATGAACTAACAGATTGGTGCAGGTAAGGCTGAAAGACCTTCAGGAAGGAAATAAACTTGGCTTGTTTTTTATGAAATATAGCATTGAGTAGAGGATGGCTGGTCAGCACTGACTGGCCTCACAGTTCATCCTGAACTGCCTCTGTTCTGGGACTGAGGCAGTCACATGCCCCCATCAGAGAAGCATCCGCATGCATTCAGATTAGTACAAGCCCCCAGTTTGGTTTATTTTTCTCAGCTATTACCTGAGAGACTGGATATGTTGATGTCTGGGGGCTGATGTCTGACTTCTTTTTTGAAAAGATCGATCTAATCTTAGTTGCTTTAAATTATAATCTTAACTTTTTCTCTGTAAATTTTCATTGCTTGGTCTCATTAGCTACTTTAAATGCCTGAAAAAAATACATATAATTTCTTGTGTGCTTCAGTGTTTACCCCAATATACATGTTTGTGCAGGGAGAACTTGCTTATTTATTACCTTTAATACAATCTGGATGCACACACATACACAATTCTCTTCCTACTTAGCCATCATATTATACACAATTTGTATATGCGTATTTATAAGGGCTTCAGTGGAAATAGGACTGACACCAACATTTTATGCACTATTAGGAGGAGCAAGTTCACCCTTTAAAATTACTATATTTGGAAATCTGATTCTAAACTCTTGCTGGTTTAACTTAATTTTGTGGCTTTTCTCCAGGTTTTCATAACCAGTGGAAGTGAGGACAGGATTGAGAGGAACACTTGTGCTCCTTGAAGGTGAGCGTTCGTGTGGACACGTGTGTAAGGGACTGGGTAAAGGTGCAGCTTTCAGCCCATGTGATAAAAGTGTGGGGCTTCACAGGTCAATATCTGCGCCTTGCTATGCTCTTTATTCCCCCACCACTTTGGTGGTCACAAGTCTCATCCTTTTTTTCATTTTTTTTTTTTTTTTAAATTTTTTTGTTTAATTTTTTTTTTTTTTTTAAGTATGCAGTCGGATGCTATTGTGGCAATCTCGTGCCCCCTTTTCCTTTCCCGCATTGTCTCGATCCCTTTTTGGAACCCTCAAGCAGTGAGCTAAAGCACGCAGGGCCCGCGATAAAGCCGCGAGTTTTGTTCAGCAGCTCCGACAGCGGAACTGTTCGGCAGCGGCGCCGGGAAAGCGGCGCCGTGAGCGGAGCTACTCTTTCCCGCACGGCTCTGTCCGGCCTGGCGGGCCCGAGCTCGGGCATGTGGCGGTGGTTCCGCGGCCTGTCCGAGCCGTGCGTGTGCGCGGTGCGGTGCGGTGCGGGGTTTGCCGACTGCGCTGAGCTGCGCGGGCAGCGCGCCGGGCGGGGCAGTGCGCGCCGCGGCCCATGGGGGGCAGCAGCCGCCTGCGCTCGGGCCGCGCCAAGCCGCGCCAAGCCGCGCAAACCCCGCACCGCACCGCACCAACCCCGCACCGCTCCGGGCAAACCCCGCACCGCACCAACCCCGCACCGCGCAAACCCCGCACCGCTCCGGGCAAACCCCGCACCGCACCAACCCCGCACCGCTCCGGGCAAACCCCGCACCGCACCAACCCCGCACCGCGCAAACCCCGCACTGCTCCGGGCAAACCCCGCACCGCACCAACCCCGCACCGCACCAACCCCGCACCGCTCCGGGCAAACCCCGCTCCGCACCAACCCCGCACCGCTCCAACCCCGCACCGCACCAACCCCGCACCGCTCCGGGCAAACCCCGCACCGCACCAACCCCGCACCGCGCAAACCCCGCACTGCTCCGGGCAAACCCCGCACCGCACCAACCCCGCACCGCGCAAACCCCGCACCGCGCAAACCCCGCACTGCTCCGGGCAAACCCCGCACCGCTCCGGGCAAACCCCGCACCGCACCAACCCCGCACCGCTCCGGGCAAACCCCGCACCGCTCCGGGCAAACCCCGCACCGCACCAACCCCGCACCGCTCCGGGCAAACCCCGCACCGCACCAACCCCGCACCGCTCCGGGCAAACCCCTCACCGCGCAAACCCCGCACCGCTCCGCGCAAACCCAGCACCGCACCAACCCCGCACCGCTCCGGGCAAACCCTCCTCGCACCCCGCAAACCCCGCGCCGCACCGCGCAAATGCCGCGCCGCGCAAACCCCGCACTGCGCAAACCGCGCACAGCATCGCGCAAACCCCGCACCGCACCAACCCCGCACCGCACCAACCCCGCACCGCACCAACCCCGCACCGCACCAACCCCGCACCGCGCAAACTCTCCTTGCACAGCCGCCCCGAGCCCCGCACACCCCACTCTTCACGGCAAGAAGGAGGTTTTTTTGTGCTCGTTCGCTTTTTCTTTCTTTGTGTGTGTCTAATTGCGGTGTGGAGTGAGGAGGATCTGGCGTGGTAACTTTGCCCATAATTTAAAAAAAAAAACGAATCAAACCTACAGACCTACTAAAAAGAAAGGGGAAAAACCCCAACCACTTAAATACCTAGAAATAATATTGTGTTGCTTGTGCAAAAATACCCCCTGAGGAGCATCTGAGTAAATATGTATGTAGAATATGTAAGTTCCTCTAAAAGCAGTTTTTTGTTTGTGTGTGGGTCCGTATGAAACCCAAGAGAATACATCGTGTTATACTCAGATCTTAGTTTCAAGATACACCTATGGGTAGATTTCATGATGGAACATCTTTGAACTGTTAATTCATCACTTTTAACTTTTCAATTTTCAGCACATGCACGCTCAGTATTAAAATGCCATGATTATTACTTTTTCTAACTTTCTCTTTGCCTGTTAACCAGATCCTTTAAAAACCAAAGTAAACCAAAATCCTTTTGCATCCCATGTGGATTTGTTGCTTCAATGTTGGTAGCATCAGTGGCCAGTTCTGAACTTTTCTGGCAAGTACAAGGGCAAGCTGCTTGGCCGGGTGAGTTTGCAGCCAAAGCCGCTGCTGCTGCCGAAGCACGGACCGAGCCGCAGGAAGGACTGAGCAAATGGTTACAAACGAGCGCTGCTCCTCGGCTCCACAATTTTCTCTTCGTCTTAAATGCACTTTATTGCACCTATCCCGCAGTTTGTTCTGAGGACAGCCACACTAATAATCCTTATCCGGCACAGAGGAATCCCCCTCCTGGCTCTCAGCTTGAAGCCGCGGCTGGCATTCTGCTGCTCTGATTTGTTGACTTTGATATTTTTTAATTAGTCTTCCATATTATCTCTTGCTCGAGTTGCTGGTGCAGCTTACCTCGAACCACAATCCGAGGCTGGCTAACAGTTGCTATAATATAGCTTCAGCGTTTCCCATCCCTAGATTTTTTAGGGCTGTGATTTTAGCACAATATATGGCTTGTCGTTTCAGTGGGGGCTTTCAAACTGCGTGACAGCTGTGAAAGTGAAGAATCCATGAGAGAGGCTATGTGTGTGTGTGGTGCTGGGGGTGTTGGGTATGGGCAGATTCTTTAATACACTGAAAACATTATTTTTGGTGCTCTGGAAGATTTTTGTTCTGTTTTTTTTTTTTTATGATGGCTTGAGCTATTCCCCAAACTGAAAGTAGTTGCTTTTCCTGTATTTTGACAGCAGCCTCTAATAAATGGAAGTACTTCCCAGTGTTTAGAAAATCAGTGTATTGAGTACATGCTGAATAGCAAGAACAACTATTTTTGAAGTTGTTGTGCATTGTGGAGTATCAATGTTTTATATGTTCAAACCAGTAAGTGCAATTCCTTGCGACTGTTGCATTTGCTTTAAACAGTGAGGTCTTTGCTTGGGAATAGTCCTCGGTTTTTTAGGGAATCAGTGCCGTGCTGGCCCCAATCAATACATGAAGTTTGCTTGTGGCAGGACTGTTGCAGCCATTATATAAGAAGGAAGTCCATGTAAGTATTTGATTATTTTCCTAAGGGTTTCATTTGCTGGTATTTAGGCAGAATAGTGTGACTTAGAGCAAGTATTTAATCTCATTCTTTTCCCCCTAAAAAAAAAAATCGAACTCTGAAAACTTAGCACTGAACCTTGGTCTTACAGGATTAGTTCCCATCAACTTCACTGACTTCATTCGCAGGAGTAAAGGCCACAGGAGAAATCCCACCCAGGAAAACATATTCTTTGCCCTGGAAACCTTGTTATCTTATATGTTCCAGGTATGAACTGTTGGTTCATTCCCGATGCACGAAGGGCGAATTCCTGTTTTTCTTACTCTGAGAGGGTTTTGCCAGGGCAAATTTACTCCTGGCTTACACCATCTGTAACCTCGGTGGGAGCAAAATTCAGCCCTTTAGCTCTAATGGGAGCCTGTTTGATCTCGTCCTTTATTGCCGAGTGGTATCAGGAAGGGAGCTGAGCACAGAAACGTGACTACCACCGAGCTGCTATTTGTTGCACTGCATTATCTGTAGTATCCTTGTTATTCTAGAAATATTTTTTTTATTTTTTTCCCCCTGCCTGGAACATTTTGCTGCAGCAAATGAAGAAGGGGGGGAAATAAATGAAGAGACCTTCATTTGGTGGCATAGAAAATTTGCATAAAATATCGCTCTAAGCATTGAAGGATCTTATTACATAGGGTTTTGATGATAATCTTTGTTGAAATAATATTTAACACATGCTGCACTTTTAATTAAGTATCTGAATAATCTCAAATTAATACCAGAGGTTTAAAAATAAGTTTTCATTTTAGTGAACTGTAACATAATAGCAAGCTGCATGGCAACCCCTTCCTTTACCCTTTGATTTAATTAAATGCCCTTCTGTGTGCTTCTTCTCACTTCAGAAATGCACATAAAGAAATCAGACGCAGACATTTTATTTAGGATTTTGCCACTTTTCCTTTTCCTTATGTCTTTTCTTATTTATTTGCCCCGCTTCCACTTGAGCTTTGATTGAGGTGTTTCTCTGGGGGCAAGCTCGTCTGGGGCTTTGCAGACTGGCCTGCCTGACTGAGCAGGGCAGTTGCGGTGTGTCACGCTGCTGTTGGGGTTTCGGTGGTGCTGATATCCCTGTTTGGACACAGCCGGCTGTGGCAGGGCAGTGCTGGTCCTGCACTGCACAGGCTCTGTGTGCCATGGGGAGGATGCAGCTGGGGAAATCCTGGGGCAGCTCACACAGCACTGGAGTGTGTTGTGCTCCTGGAGTTTGATTATAAGGTAAAAAGGAGCTTAACAGTGTAATGGCTTCGGAGAACAATCAAACCATTGCAAATAAATTCACGTTTATTCTATTTATTTTTTCGAATTAAAAGGCCTGATCCAGCCAATTTGTTTGCCTTCTAGTAAGGCATGTTTGACAATCACTGCTTCATTACTCCTTCATAAGAAATTCTGCTCACCAAAGGAGGGGAAAACAGCCCTCACTCAGGTCCGTGTCGGTGAAATTGTTTTGTTGGAGCCACTTTGCTGTGGGAGTGTGGGTGCAGGCTGGGGGAGGCTGTTTACTGCCTTTATGGAAACATGCTCCAGTTTGGGAGCATGAGGATGTGAAGCAGGCTGGCTTTGAAGGCTTTCTGTTAGATTTCCCCCTTTATCCCTTTCCATCTATCATTGTAAAGGAGACATATATAACCACCACACTTTGTATATTAAGGGGAGCTGCTTGCTTTTTCCCTTTGCTGAGATAATGACGCTGAGGGTTGTTGACTGCTGTTATCTCTGATGACAGCCTTATCTGCATGGCTCTGATTCCCACTCCCGGAGTCGCAGATATCCAGTCCTTCAGAAACTGACCACTGCTCCCACTGCGGCCGGGCAGGCTGGAAAGCAAATACTGAGGGGTGACAGAGTTCTTGATCAGATGTGCTGTTTGCTGTGTTCACCTCTCCCACAATCCTGAAGGGAATAATGAAGGGGAACACTGGCACTGAGAAGAAATGAGAGCCTCAAAATCAGGTCGGATAAAAGACAAATGCCCCCAGCTCTCCCCAGACAGCCTCTGGTGGGGACAGTTTTTGTCAATGACCAATTGTTGAAGGGTGTTAGTGTGGGGCTCAGCTTCTCTGCACCACAGAGACCCCTCAGAAATGGACCTGGGGATGATATTTACACAGCAGGGGGACTGTTACACCCTCCTGGCAGCACCAAGTCAGAATCCAGGAGTTTATTTTAATTCCTCCAAACATAATAATCTGCAGTTAATTGGCTAAGGTTCGCCGTGCCTCCAAGGTGCGCAGCGCTGCCGTGGTTTGGCACGCCGCAGTCCTGTCCCTCAGAGATCCCAAAGCAAATTTCAAATATTTATGAATATAGCCTCTTAACACTCTTGAGAAATGCTCTAGTTTTACTGCTGCAGAAAGTGAGATACAGAGATAGTGCGTGCACTTGACTGGGATCCCCCAGCTGCGCGTGCAGTCAGCCATGAAATCCAGGTCTCCAAACACCTCCCTGGCACCCTGCTCGTCAAACCCATCCAGTTGCCCAAGTTTTACCATAACAATCCTTAAAAAGGGACAACTGATTCCATTTTCCAAAGCATGGGCTTCTGCAAACCCTGCTGTACTAAAAGTACCTTTAAGGGTGGAAAAACTCCTGGTGGGGGGGTGGGGAATACTCCATTTGCCCTAAAAGTTTAAAGGGATGTTTATTTTTTCAGTGCTTCAGAAGAAGGCAAAGCACTTCTTAGTACTGAAAAACAATTATTGATTAAAAACCAGAACTGGTACTGAGAAAGGACTTTTATTTAATTTCTGATTTTTTGTGCTTGAAAAGGAAGCAAAAGAAAACTGAAACCTTTCTGTTCAAAAAGAATTTTTATTTCAAAAGCTGGTTTCGTCATGTAAGGAGTTCTTTTTTTCTCACTCCCAGTATGGTTTTGTGCAGTGTAATGTGTGACCACCCAGGGCTCCTTCTGCACTTTCCCCATGGCTAACTTGTGGGGCTGCTTTCCTGAGACATGCAAAACAGTACTGATATACAAATACTTAATTAAGAATGTAAGAAATCTGTCTGGGATATTATTAAATAAGCAGAAATTTCAGTTGCAGACCACAGTTTGGAATATTTTTGCACATGCTGTTTGAAGAAGAGCTTAGACATTGATAACTTGTCTGTTTTTTCCTCTCCAGTGCTTCCAGCTGGTGTAATAAAAGGGAAAACCTCACCCTGTGGATTTTGCTTTTCTGTTGAATGTGAGGACTAAATATGTCAAGTGAGTAACACTTATTTTCCAAAGGGACTGAAAGGGGTTAGGATGGGATCTCACCATGGCAAAATTTGGATTACAGACTTGGTTATAACATTTCCTTTTACCTGGGTCTGTCTAGGGCTCTGACTCAAACCTGCTGGCTCAAGGGTTTCAGAGACAGAGCCCAGGAGGGGCCCTGGACACTGCTGGCTGCTGGCTCCCTGCTCACGTCACCACGGCACATCTTTCTGCATCAGCCTCATCAGCTGTGCCAGCATCACCAGGAGCAGAGCTGCACAGCAGTGCCTGCCTGAGCTGAGCTACCTGTAAGTAGTGCAAAACCCTGTGCTAAAGCCAGACATCATCTCTGCTGGGATTTTAACCCGAGCTCACAGGCAGAACAGCAATTTGATCGTTCGAGCGCGTTGTTACGCAGCCCCGGTGATGATAAGGGTGGTTCAGTTCCAGCATTTGCAGGATGGAAACTTTTTCCCTGCTGGTTTCTGTGTTGTGATTCCCCCACCCAGCGCACCCCTCCTTGACCACAAACGTGGTCATTTTCCTGTCCCGTTTCCAGCCACCAGCACAGCCCCAGTGTGACTCCTGTCCCACGCCGCAGCCCCGCCATGGGAGGACATCCCTGTGCGTTCGGGATCGTGGTGGGAGCAGGTTTTGTGTGTTGGCAAGACTTATCTGCAGCTGTGGGAATGTGTTCTGCCAGAAGCCTGTGTCTCCTGAGCATTAATTACACAGCCTCGTGTGCTCCTCTGTTCCCAGCTGGAAAATGGAGATACCCTTCTTAACCCACACCATCACTTCATTTCACCGCGGCTCGCAAGGTGCTCCTGCAGCCACAGAGGGGAGGCACTGCAGAAGTGACAAAGATGATTAATAAGAAGGTTATTAACAAACGCTACAGGTCAAATTCTGCACCAGTTCCCAAGTTTGTGCTTGACCCGGAGGTCAGTCTCGTGAACAACTCCCCATGTGGCTGGGAGCTGGATTTGACCTTTGGATGTAAAGCCAGGATAGGCAAAAATTAGGTTAAATAGATTTGACCTGCACCTGATAGGAATGTTTCTGAGGGAGTGAGGTGCTTTCTGTGGTATTACAGGAGTGTAAAACCATCTCCCAGGTGAGTTATGAGTGGTCACATGGACTGGCGTAGCTGTTCTGCAAGCTGGTTTATCTAACTTTTTGGAATTTGAGGAGCTGTTGGAAAACAAAACTTTTGAATCTCTGATGGCTTGGGCAGACAGCAAAGTGTGTGCTTGCTGTGGGGGGAAAGCACTGCTCTTCTGGAGCGTGGTTTCCATTTAAACATTCCGAGATCTCCTAGCTTGGGCCTGCCTGTGTTTATCTGTGCCAAGTGTGAATGGGAATTGGAAAAGGGGAAAGAGAGAATGGCTGCGTTTTAAAAAGCTAATTTAAAAGCAGGCGCAGTCTTCTGTAAAGATGATTCTGATTGTCCAGAGCTCTTTTAAAGGAACAAGGTTAAATGCATTTTACTGAGAATATAGGATTAGACACACACACAAAATGAACAACATCGTCTTTATTTATTTCATACTTGTATAGCTAAGAGTGTAAGTCAGTCAATTCCTGATGATTCAGGAATGCAAGGGGATTTTCTGTATTGTTTTTTATTTTAGAAAGCTCCTTATCTCTGTCTTTGTATATTAGCTGTTTCTACACTGCCAGCAACCTCCCCCTGACCACTCTCCTTATGTAACCAAAGCGAGTAAGAGGCATTGACTGGAAACAGGGCAGTCAGTGGAAGCTACAGGTAAAATGCTTGTGGGGCTATTCCCACGTGCCCTGATTTAACAGTGTAAACCACCTCGCGTGGGAAAGGCTGATGCTCACGCTGCTCTTCCACACAAGATGACCAAGGGTTTAAAACAACGCTATGAAGCAGGGAATCACAGTATTATTTACAAAGTGCTGATGTTTTGGCAAAAAAACACAAACAGACCCAGTTCAAATTGACTGCAGTCTGTGTTCAAAGCCACGTCTGGAACAGGACTGCCTTTTCTTGTATATTTTTACTCTGTGATTTTTATCTTGCCTGCGTCTGTTCATTGCCATTGTAAAAGGAAGACATAATAATTTAAAGAAAAAGAGCGGGGAAGTGGGAGTTTCTTTTTTGTCAGCTTTATACTCAGGGAAACTGAGGCACGGAGAGGTCCTGGAGGGTTGTGAATGAGGAAAGCCTGTAAAGCAGTGGAGGACTGGGGAAGAGGGCCCAGGGCTCATACATCATGGCACTGGCAGGTGTTCCCTGTGCACAAGGATCAGGGGAGAGCAGCCCAAAGGTTCTTCACTTGATGGAGTTTTCCTACACACAGCAGCAGCACACAGGAGCTCAGGGAAGGAAGAAAACTGTGTGCATCACGAGTTAAGGTTTTGTAGCTTGGTCTCTAATGGGGCAGGATGCTCCAGACTTGGATCATTTCTCAGAAAAAAAAATGGCTGGAAGGAACTCATCTTAAAACTCCTTTTGGATGAGAACAGCCAAAAGCTTCAAGGGCTCTCCACGTGGGCTCTTGACGAAGAGAACTCCAGTCTCAACTACACATCAGTGTCCCATCAGTGGAGTCTCTTCCTTAAAAAAAAAAAAAAAAAAAGAAAAAAAAAAAGAAAAAAAAAAATTAAATTAATATATTAATTCCAGCTTGTCACAGACTGTCTGCCTTGTCTCAGCTGTCTGGCTTTACCCTCCCACCCTCATGTTGGTAGTGTCATCTCTCTAGATCCTATCTTACCTTTCTGGAGCAAACACAGGCTCTTGCTTATGTAGATGGAGCCAGGATCTGTGCTGCAGAGGAGCGGCGTGTCACTGTGTGAGTTCAAATAAGCTGTGTTGAGTCATGCCAGCTGAGGATCCTGCTGCTTGGATTAATTGCTGAGAAAAGACCAAAAGTGAATGCCCAGCACAAGGGTGGTTCTGCCTTATGTGCCCCATAGGCTTAATTAATATACAGATTTTTTGTTCGCTGCTAGTTCTTAAAACCAAAACCACTAACAGACAAATGATGCAAAGGACAAGGGCAGAAATGCTGTGTTCATGGCTTTTTACTGTCTATATAGCACCAAAGTTGGGTAAGGCACTCTAAGGCATTTAATAGACATGATGGTGTGAAATGCTGAACATAATTAAGCCAGATGGAGCTTTGTTGTTGATTTGAGTGGAGTCACGACTGCCCTTTCCCAAGAAGTTCCTGGTTTAAGGGCCATTCTTGCCTTGAACAGAGGTTCACCAGGCAACAGGATTTGGATCTCCTGGGCAAGGTCGTGGCATGGAGGAGCCTCAGATGGTGAGGATGAGCCCTTGTCACTGCAGAGCTGTGCTGTCTGGGGTGCTCCTCTTCAGTGAGGGCATGTCCCAATGGACCTACAACCACTCAGACATGCTGGTTAAACACTTGCTCTTCCTGCTCTTGGAAATACCGCAACAAAAATAGCCTCCTAGAACCAGGACCTAAATTTTCTGCACATTCCTACTTATTACTTTTTTCCGGGCTTAATCTTGACAGTGACTATTCCAGAATTCCTGTTCAGAAGAGAGTGGTCTATGATATTTGCAGATCCTTGGGTTGAGTCATTAAAAATGTGGTTTTTTGCTGTGGTGCTGTCCAAGATTTAGAGGTTGCAATCCAACATATCAGGCAAAACAATGACCCTGGCTTACAAGCAAAAAGGTCTTTTAAAGGTTGATTTAATTGCTGGAGGTTCTTATCAGCTTTCTGTGTTTGAAACCATAAGGGCACTTAAAAATTTTTATTTTCAGCCTTTTTCCAAAGAAATGAAGGCTAGGTACTCTTTTTACCAGTTGAGGAATGTGAGGTTATTTGTAGTGAGAAGGCCCAGTAGAGATGTTTCCCAGAACATGGAAAATATGGCTGCAAGTGGTTGAGGACTAGAAATTTGGTTTTTCTTCACTAGCCCTTTTGACTGCATTTTTGTCCTTGTCTGGTTCCTGTGTTTGTTTGTACCAACACATTTCACTGGCACTTACTGTTTGTGCCAAGTAGATTTGATACCAGTGAAAATTCAACCCTTCCCACAGAACTGACAGGGAGTTCTCCTTACCCAGCTAAGCAGCTGATTCATGTGCCTGTGCCATCCCTGATCACAGCTAAGCAGCACAGCAGTAGCCACAGTGCAAGCGAGAATTGGTAATGGCCACCAGTGAATTTCAAGGAATCCCAGTTCACCCATAAATGCTGCATAGCCATAGAAGTTGGTGAGAGTCGTTGTGCAGATTTTGCCAGGTAACAAATGATAGAAGAAGAAAAGAAGAAAACAAAAGATAGAACAAAAAGAAGAAACATCCTCAAGTTGCACCAGGAGAGGCACAATTGGATTGGATATTAAGAAGAAATCTTCACAAACGGGGCTGTCAAGCACTGGAACAGATAGTGGAACCACCATCCCTGGAGGTATTTAGAAGACATGTAGATGTGGCACTGCGGGGCATGGGTTAGTGGTGACCTTAACAGTGCTGGGTAAACAGTTGAGCTCTGTGATCTGAAAAGCCTTTTCCATCCTAAACAATTCTATGGCTCTGTATCTCTGACATACTTCGCTCCATCCCTTCTCTTCCATCTGCAGGTTTATCTGCTGCAGTCCCATCTTCTGTTCAGCAAGAGCTGTTGAGTGGGACTGGGAGGGACATAATGGCTAAGTTTTACAGTGCTCAGATCCCTCCTTCATTGTTTTAACATCTATGTAACATTTCTTTTTGCTTTTCTCTTCCAGAATTGAAAGGCCCTTTCATGGAGCGCAGTGACCTGCCCTGGAGGGCTCTCCCTGGCCTGTGGTTTCATGCTCTGCAGTCCCATCCAAAACAACTGCATTTGGGATTTCTCTTCCAGGCCATTTCCCACAGAGCAATTCGGAGCGGGTACATTTCTGTAGAGCAGGATTGAGCCTGGGGAGCACTGCAGACCATGTGTGGGAAGGTGTCCTGTGCAAAGACTGCCCTTACACAAGACCATATATGAATAATAGGAAATTGTTTGGGGGAGGGATGTGGTTGGGATTCATTGTCACTGCAAGGAGTGGAGAGCACTGCCTTAGGTTGGTGGTGCAGGTCCGGGCTCTATCCCAGAGCTCTGCTCCTGCCACTGTCCCTGTGGCATGGGCACATCTCTGCTGTACCCTACAGCAAAGGGATCGGCACCAGGGTGAATTACAGCATGTGGAAAAGCCTGTAAATGCTGCTGGGTGGTTTGAGGCCAGCAGGGAGAGAGCAGAGCAGCGGGGCATTAACTGAGGGGCTTTAGAGGATTGGGAAGGACCTGAAAGGGGAGGATTTGGTGGCGCTTCCTCTGGGCGAGGAACGTGGCGTTCAATGCTCGCACGCTCCTCATTGTAGGGGCAGGATAAAGCGGGGTGGCCGGAGGGACTCAGGGTCCGGCCGGCGCCAGCCCAAGGAGCCCAGCCCCAGCGGGAGCCCGGCCAGCATCAATAGCCAGCTCGGCTGCCTCCCAGCCCGCCCGGCACACGGCCCTGCTCACTTTGAAGCCCCTGCTGCTGCAGAGGGGTGCTTTCTCTGCCTCTTGTTTGCTGATGATCCCTAAATTAAGAAATGCAAATCTATTCAGGGCAGATTCCTTTTCCAAAAGCAACTTGCCTCAGTTGCTAATTCCCTGCATGGCTTCTATACAGACCCCTCAGCTTCTATACAGACTCCTCGCAAACACCTGCAGCTTTTTTTTTCTTCCTCTCCCCCTTTTTCCAGGGAGGGGGTGCCAATGGGGAGTTTATTGAAAATCTTTGTTTTCTCTGGTGCAATGAAACTTGCTTTGCTCTTTTGCCTCCCTTTCTTTCCCCTTTTCACAGAATAAATACAGCTGATCCATCTCCAGCCCCTCCGCACGTGCCAGAAGAATAAATCGCCCGCCTCGCCCCCAGCCCCCTCCTTTAATTCTTTCCCCTGCTGCTGTGTTTGCTTATTCTCACTGCAGCTGTAGTGCTGGTTGCAAGCGTGAGTTGACCTATTGCTGGTTTGTTTGGCACTGGCTCTGCAGAGCCATCCCCCTAAAAAAGACTTTGAAATCAACTGTTAGAGCCCTCACTAGGCTTCTTTTTTTTGCTCCTCCCTCTTCTTATTGTCATAGCACTTGCCTTTTGTTGCCAGTGCAAATACAAATACACACACACACCACACACAGGCGTGCAAGCACTGGGGAGTGAGGAGAGCGAAGCCCCTGAAATATTGCACTGTCCAAAGTCCACGGGTTAAAACAAACATCAACACTGCGTCAAATAGTTTGCCCGTAAGAGTCTTTTGTTATGAAGATAAGCTTGTTATCTCTTTCATTCAGATTTTAATCTGACAGGTCATTTGCATACTGCCAGCCGACTTCAGGGTGTGCATTAGATCCACTTTGCATTTAAATCCTCTGTCACTCAGGCAAATAAAAAAGGGGGGGTTGGGGGGGGGAGAATAGCAAAGAACCCCTTTCAGATGCTCCCAGTTGTTGCTACTACTTTTTGTGCTGATTGTTGATGCAGAAAAGTTCTCCTGGCTCTTGAGGCTCTGTATGTTTTTGGGTAGCCAGGATGCTCCCAGGCCATGAGCTGCATCACTGAGGTCTTGCAAAAGATCCCATTGTGACCCCTGGGCCCCTTCCTCACCCAAATCCCTCTTCAAACCCTGCTAGGCAGACTTTTTCCCCACACTGACCTCTGTTGCCAGCTAAAACCTAGACCCTGCCCTCAGTCAAGTTAAGCCTGTCCTGGGCTTGCATGAGAAGGGATCAAGCCCTTGGGAATAACAGGATAAGGAATAATGCCACAATGCAGTTAACAAGCCACCTATTTAGCAACTTCCATGTAAATATGCCTCTTCCCTTAGTTATTCTACTTGTTTTATATGTCTCACTCTATTTTTATTTCTTCTCCACCAGAAGCGTGATCCTGCATCCTTACACCTGGAGCTCATCACAGGTGCTGGAGGGATTCTAGGGACAAGACTGCTCTTACAGGTAGTCGGAGTTCATTGTGTGACTGTGAAAGACAGAAGCTGTGGCACACAGGTCACCTGTGGTGCAAATGTGGGCTGGTGAGGCGGTGTTGCACTGTGGGCACAGACAGCTACAGCAGCTTCTGGTGTCTGGAAGGTAACTTAGGCACAAAAACCCAAACAAACCAACCAAAAAAACCCCACACAACACTTGGTGAAGGTGTTATCAAAATGCATGGCTGCTGTGGATCTGTGGTTCTTACCACTGCATTTGTCTGTGAGGGCACAAATTGGGAATTTCAGCCTCCGGATCTGATTCCTCTCACATCTATGTTTGGACATATTGCCCATGCTCACTTTTCCTGAGACCCGCCCAAATAACGTCAAGATTCCCGTGTTTCTTGGAGATCCAAGGTTCCAGCCTGCCCTAGTTTGGCTGTCCCCACCACCTGGCCATGGACCAGCAGGTCCTGCCTGCTCCTGCCAGCACCTCCCTCTGCTTGCAGTGTTTCCTGCACCTCCTCTGAGATGCTGAAACAATGAACTGCGGACAAGATTAAACCTGGTGCGATTCTTGTCCTGTGCGTGGACGTGTAACCACAGCTCTGCTGAAGACCACAGAAATTATCCTGGGGTAAGTGAAAGGTAAAACTGTGAGTCTCCTTCCCAAAATACAATGGACAGCCCGTGAGACAAGGCCACAGTCCCCCCACAGAGAGGGATGGTGTTCCTGGGGATTGTGTCCCAAACCACAGCAAGCAGAGCTAAAGGAGAAGGTTTCCTTCAGCCCCAATGGGGTTAAAGATTGGATCTGATGAAATTAGTGTATCCAAAAGAGAGAAGTGAATAGTTGCAGGGCATTTATTCAGCTCTAATGTGACAAGTTCAATTCTTCTGTTCAGAGCCAGTAATTTTCTTACATATATTAATTATTTGAAATAATTCTCTGAATAACATCTAGGAATAATTCAGGCAATATATCTTGATAATGAACCCGTTACTAGTGAATGGTTGAAATCTCAGCTGTGTTGGTGACTTTGGCTTGGGTGAATGTTCACACGGCATTGTTTCTTCTCTTAAATACTAGTACGTGACTTTCAGAACCAGATTCTGGTCTGAATTGCTGTGTTTATGAGGTCTCTATTATTTGCCATTTCGGTAAGTGTTCCTGACAGTAAATGCCATTGTTAGAATTTTATTGGTAAACAAACATGAAAGCATGTGAATGCAGGCAGACCAACTTTAAACTACTTATTTGAAATTATGGTGGGGAAAAAGATTTGAGATATGTAACCACCTCCAACCTTAAAGGAAGTTGCTGGGAGAAGGGTTTCTCTTCACAGCTGATATCTGATTCACACTATTCCAATTTCTTGTCGGGATTTCTCAGGGCAACCCTGAGCAGCAAACCTTTCCACGCAAAGTCCCACATAATGGATGGAAAAACAGGAGTGTTCCTAGTCCTCTGGCACTCTGTGATAGGCTGCTCACAGTATTTGCATGGGCCATCGTGTCCCTGAGCACGATGGGTGGTACAGGCAGGAGAGGTGTGCTGCTCCTGCTGTGGCTGCTGTTCCTGGAGGTGACTGGGACAGGGCGACTGAGATTTCCAGCCCGTGCTGGGGCTCTCCGGCGCGGGAGCTGCGCCCTCAGTTATTCATCACCTGGCAGCACTGCCAGTATCACCGGGAATCAGGCAGCCCAGGGCAGTGTCCAGCACCACTGGCCGAGCACAGAGTGTACCTTTTGTGACAAGGAGAGGCAGCAGAGCCACCCCCAGCCAGCAGTGGTGAGAGCTGGCCAGGCACTGCAGGTGTGACCGTGCTGCCAGAGCAGGGCCAGCCCTGCTCCCCTCCCTGCTCCAGCCAGCCTGCTCTGGATGCTCACAAGCATGGCACCAGTGGGGTTTGGGAGGAATTTGCTGTCCAAAGTCCAGACTGTTTGGCCAAGGATGGAGTGGAAAGGAAAGGCAGAGAGACACCCATATGCAAACAGGGAAGTGGTCCTTCTGCAATCCTGTTTCAAACGCAAACCCTAAAACTGACAACTCTTAAGACCCCTGGACTAAGGGGAATGAATGCAAAATGAGAGCTCTGCAAAATCCCTTGGTTCAAGGCCAGCTCTCTTGCTTTGCTTTGCTGCTCCTTGGCATCAGTCTTTCAGCCAAGTAAGCAAGTCAATGGCTAGCTGTATTGCCAAAAAGAAATCTTCCTAGCTGTTTTCCATATAGCTAATGAGAATGCAAATGTGCTCATTTTCCAGGCTTGCTTACAGCCTCTGCTGCTTCCTTTCTGTGCATGGTACCTAAGTGTCCTTCCTTCTGCCGTGTGATCTGAGTGCATCACACTGGCTGGTGGG
This sequence comes from Acanthiza pusilla, assembly GCA_036630365.1. Classification (NCBI taxonomy): domain Eukaryota; kingdom Metazoa; phylum Chordata; class Aves; order Passeriformes; family Acanthizidae; genus Acanthiza; species Acanthiza pusilla. Next base: position 11,692,053 of record JAXCHO010000001.1, read on the forward strand.
GTTGTCCTTGTGCTGCCAGTGAGAAATGGAGTGTTTTGAGTGGAACAACAAAGTAGGAAGCACAGCCTCTCAAGCACCTGCTGTCCCTGGAGGGTTAAAGAAAGACCAGTTTAGAATAAGAAAGGAAGACAAGAAGGTCTGTCTCTGTAAGTTAGATTTCACATCAGAGCCAAGGTCACACAGCATCCGGACTTTAGTTAGCCCGTGGGTGGGCAGCGCAGGGTGTCTGCCGGGCTCTCCTTGGGAGCTTTCCTTCTTCTCATGAGCACTCTCTTCCATACTTACAGAAGTAGCGTTGCTTTTCTAATCCCCCATCAAAAGGTTTCTCATTGGGCTTGCAATGTGATACCACTTAGAGCTTTGATCCCTTCAGAAAAATGGAGTGGTGACTCTGTACCTTTCACTGTGCTTCTCTAGTGAAGAACAGAGCCTCTCTTGACCAAAGTCTCTTGTCATGCATTATAAAATCAGCCCTGGGTGCTTTTCAGCTACCCGAGCCTGGAGAGAGTCCAGGCAGTGTCCCAAGCCCTGGTTTTCAGGGACATGTCTCTTGCCTGGCTCCCTTTCTGGGGATGTTGGATCAGAGATGAGAGCTCAGTAGCTTGTGGGCATTGTTGCATCCTCTGTCCTGATGGGCACTCTGGACTCTTCAGGGACCATGGGGACAATTCAATAAAGGCACACAACGTCTGCATAGGAATTTTTTCCACACAGACACACACGCTTCATCCCTAGACAATGCAGGAACGCTGCAAAGCGAGGCAAAGCCGTTGCCTCCTGAGCGTTGCCCTTTTCTCATCTCTCCCGTCTGGTGTATGTCTCCAGATTTGCCTCCAGTCTTTGTGAGAGCTCAGGTTCCTCTGGCTGAACCTCCCACTCTGGCCACCAAAGGGCTTCCTCTGCCCCGAGAACAAGTCCTTTTTAAAAGCAGCCTGACATCTTTCCTTTGTTCCTGGCTTTCCACTAGGATTTTCCATGATGCAATCCCGTATGGGGTTACTGGCAAAGAGCTGTTAAAAGTCAGTAGCTCTGCCTGGAGCAAACCCATTGTTCTGCCAGCACAGAGCCCTTCAATGCCGCTGACTCCTGCGTGGCCTTGCTCCTGCTCCCCAGCCCCACCGGCAGGAGGGACGTCCAAATCCAGGAGGGAAACAGCCATGAACACCAGGCACAGCACAAAGAGCAATGGGAGATTAAACACAGCCACAGCCTCAGACCATCGCTCTGGCCGTGGCTGGGGACTGGGCTGGGACTCACCAGATGCATCTCATTTTTGCTGGGGAAGTTCACAGGCTGCTGCTCCAGCCGAGAAGGGTTATTTTGGAGTGGAAAGTGAGAAGCTGTAGCTTTTATCCTTTTGGAGGAGCAATTTGCAAGGAAAACAATGCAGGATTCTCTGGAATAAGGAGTATTAGCTGCATCATCTTTTAAAAATAATTTAGCCAAGTGAATGTTGGCTGGGGATTAGCACCCTTGCAGGCACTTGGGTTGCAGTGAGGGAATGTTTGCTGAGATTTATTGATGTTGGGGATTGTTCCAAATGCATAGGTGACATCTAATGCCAAAGCAGCTCTCTGACTCACTAATGAGATAAGTCAAAGGCTCTGCGAATTTTTCAGCAGTGTAGCCATTAACCCCAAGACTACAATATCCTTTGTGTTTTTCCAGCATGTTCTGCCAAGATTTTGCCTTAAGCAGAGGAAAGATGAAAACTGGAGTGTCTTGCAGCTGAAAACTGCTGTCTGCTGTGTTGTTCCCTGGGATAGAGAAGAGCCTGTGTATAATCAGCACTGAGCAGGGAAATATCCCTACTGTCCTGCACAGTCATTTTCTTCAGTGTTGGACAAGTGGAAAAAGGAAAAAACCACAGAGAGTAGTCTTGTCTGGGGAGTTGCAATCTTATGTCCCCCACCCTCCTCTGCTTCTGGTGCTCAGATTTATGGGGCTCTAAACTCAAGTTTCAGAAGAACTTTCTAGGTAGTTACATCAGGAACTTCTATTTCATCCAAGCAGATCTTGTTATGAGAATTATTTTTTGTGGTAGTAATGAGGTTTTCATCTCTACCCTTTACTGGAGACTGCACACTTGAAATGGAGATAGGCTGCAGTTGAATTCCCTTAGTAACTGACCAAGACTGGTGATTGGAAAAATCCCTCAGCTAAGATATCTGTAGGAAATAAACAAATGCTGTTGTAGTGATGGTGAAATGTTTAGTGACTCCACTTTGATATGCCTATGCCATTGGGTTGGAAGGACTTCAACTTTTATATTCTGTCCTCTCCCACAAAACATGAAACATTTATTCCTAGAAATTGCCTTCAGTTTAATTTAAATCCATGAAAAAAGTACCTCCCTCATTAAAAAAAAACCAAAAAAACAAAAAAACAGTTTAGAGTTAAACCAATACTTTTGTTCTGCTCTATTTTTTTTTTTTAAATGCCAACTACATTAAAATGAAAACCAACACGATTTGGATGTTTGAAGCAAAATTCTTACTTCCTTTTATTCTCTATAGTTTCTTGGTGAAGAATTACTTCCACTTGGGACTTAGACAATGATTTGCAGAGTTAAAGGATAAAAAGGGAACAAGCCAGGGTCATAGACATGTCAGTATCGTGGGTAGGTGCTGTGGGACTGCTTCCTATATTTCACTTGGAGAGCTGAAACAGCCAAGGCATTGACTCAGTTGTGAGCTAAGGAATCATTTCCAACCTTCAAGGAACAAAACCAAAGAGTTGTGACAACAAGATAACATATACTATGTTATTGCTAGGAACATGCTTCAGTCTCATCTGTATGCTGAATAAACGGCTTTGGTCTCTTTGCAATGAGAGAAACATTTTGCATCACGCCTTCTACCATGAAAAAGGCTCTCCTGACTGCTCCTGGGGAGGTGACTCCAGTGTGGATCAGTGGTATCTCAAAGACTGGTTAACGTTGATTCACCCGTCTGATACAGCCATTCTTTACACCCTTTCTTTAGCATCCAAAATGAGCAGCTCACCTGCCAGCCCTCTGGAAGAGGCAAAGCCATCAGCAAGACCATGATTGTTTCCATGGTCCCCCTATTGTGCCCCTTCAGACAGTGCCCAGCTTTGCTCGTGCCCAGCTCCAGCTTCAGGCTTTACAGGATTGCTGTTCTCAAAGTACACGTGGGCTGTGGCCAAGGATGAGTCAGAGGGATGCTGTTAGTGGTGCACTGGGTGGTACAAGTTAGCCCTTGTTCATGGGAGTCCATGAGCAATTAAAGGAAGAAAATTGTAATTAATGCCAATCAGCATGAGTTAATGGAAAATAGAATGTGATGTCTCTCTTTGGTTTAGTTGATAAAAGTGATAGTAGTGTACAAGACTTCTGTGAGACGTTTGATTGGGTACCACATGACATTTTGATTGAGGATCTAGAGCAGCATAAAATCAAGAGGGTGTGCATTAAATGGATTAAAACCTGGCTCCCTGACAGGTCTCCAAATGTAACTGTAAATCATCTGCCAGCTGTGTTTGTAGCAAAGTCCCTCCAGTATTCTTGCTTTTAATATCTTTATCAATGACATGGAAGAAAACGTAAAATCACTACTGATGTGGTCTGTTGATGGTGTGATGAGAAGGAAACAGTAAATAATGGAGAGAGGAGGTCATTGACAGGGAGGAATACAGAGCACTTGGGGAGCCAGGCTCAAACAAACAACAAATATGCGGTGAATGCAAGAACAAAGAATAAAAACTGCATTTATAAGACAGTGGACTCCAGGAAGTAGGATCCTGAAGAAGCTTTTGGAAAAACTTCCTCACTGGCCAAAATAGCCGAATGGATAGTCCTAGTGCTGGGCTGTAACTGAACAGGAGGACACTTGAAGGTAGAAAGAGCATAGAGTGTCTCTAATTTATTTCCTCCTGATGGCAGTGCTGCTGTGGTGAGTCATCAAAATATTGGAGAGGATTCAGGAAAGTGCCAGGATAGTTTCGGAAAAATGGCAAAGCCCTGAGTGACCTCCCTTTGTGAAGCCACCAGAGCAAAGTTGAGGATAAAGTTGGTCCAGTTTGCAGATGTGGGGAGTGAAGTAAATATTCGGATTTTTTTTCTCTGGTAGACCACTGCACAGCAAGTGGAAGCTGAGTGTGGAGGCAGTCACATGGGAAAAAGGCTTCAAGGAGTCAGCGTGATCGATCAGGAATTAACTCGTGTTGTCTGGGATCTTTTTCCAGGCTCAGTAACTCATGGCATACCTGCATGCAGGACATCAGAATCTCAGCAAGATTAAACCAGCACTGCTACACTGGCATGGCCAGATTGGTGACTGACACTGGCACGTAAGTCAAAGCTGAAGCCCTGCCTATGCTGAAGTCTGTAGCAAAAGTGCCAATGGCTTGGGGGAGGTAGAACTACCCTTACAAGTTCTTAGGCACCTTTTTATCCTGTTCTAAACACAAATGTGAAAAAAAGTCCTAAAGTATTTTTAAGCTAATGTAGTACAAGTTTTTGGATGAACATCTCAGAATTGATTTAGAACTGCTGTAGTGGTGCTGGTTGTAACCCAAGTCTTTAGATAGGTGTTCACAATGTAAGCAGCTGTGGTAGCTGAAATGTTACTTTACCCAAAACCAACTGGTTCTTGTCCACCTCAGCCTGAAAAGGTTATATCCATCAGTGGGTTTGTGGTGTGGCAGCCTCTCTAGGGAGGTGACAATGAGCATTTTGGGGTCCAACCTTCAGCTAGCACAGGAAGACCTGGAGGATGAGGATGTCCATCACAACCTGTATTCACAGCATGAACCAACATCAAGGACTGATTTCAGTGCAGTTGCACTGGTGTTGCTATGTATTTAAGTTGTTTGTTAAACAAGATCTAAGGCAGTTCAAGTTTCATTGAGAAGAACAAGCTAATGCCAGGGACAGCTTTACTGCAGCTTGAAGGTAGCTTAGGCTAATGCAGTTTATTTTGCAGGATCAGGCTAGGGGAGTGCATTGACAAGTGGCAGATCAGTCACTGCCAACTGTTTATGTCCTGTGAGCAGAAGAAAGCCCCGGGCAGATTCATTTGGGTGTTTTATGCCAACACAATGAAGTCCGAGGGAGTCTACAACTGACATAATTTACACACCATGGAGTCAGAAGACCAATGAACACTGAATTCAAGAGGGACCTATTTTAACTTACATTTGCTTACAAGGCTTTGGGGAACGAATTCATGTTTTGGCTAACCCATCTAGCTGGGCACTGCATCCAAAATGGGCAGCACTGCTCTTCTGCTTCCCACCCCACCTTGTCTCTTGTGTTGGATGAAGTGACCAAGCAGCCATTCGAGGAGCTGGATTTACTTGCTGCTTGGGCAGGCTCTGTTTTGGTGAGCTGGTTTCAAACTGGATCCAATCCACTTGGAAAAAAGTATAACTTTCAGAGTGGCTTCACAGTAATTGCAGTCCAAAAGAGTGGGTGGGATTTTTGTGGCAACCTTTGGTTAGAAGGGAATGGAGCCTGATCGATAACAGTTGATTTTCTGACTTGGGCTCTTTGAGATAGGCATTGCATTATCCTAAATCCCCCATTCCAACAGCAAAGCAAATTAGCAGCATATTCTAATGAGACAAATTATGCAAGAAGGCAGTGTGCAAGTGGAGTGGACCAGGTTACATAGGGGCAGAGTTAGTGGCCTAAGGAAAGAAGGAAAGTCTAGACTAAAATAACATGCAGTACTTTGCAGGTTGAAAAGCTACAGTAAGAGGCACAGCTGCAATTCACATATCTGTGGGGTCTGTGGTGACACTGGAGGAGCCATCATTTCCCTATTCCATAATCTGTCACCCATCACTGCTGCCTCAAGCATGGGAAGTTCAATTTCCTATGAATCATGGTGTGACTTGAGAAGTTTAATCCTACATCTTTCTGAGCCTCCATTGACAGAATAGTAGAGTAAGTCTGTTGTGGTATTCCTGCCCGTTTACTTGTTGTTGGAAATTGTCCTCTGGCTGTTGCTATCTTCACAGCTTCACCTGCAGGCTGGACTGCTGTGGCATCCCAGGTTGGTGGAGTGGAGATGTTGGTGGAAGAATTGCTTGAGTTAAAGGCAAGCGTCTGATGTCAGGGGACTCCTGCCAGTCATTGTTCTGCTGCCTGTGTGAAAACAGGCTGAATTCTGTGGTTTTGCTATGTAACATTCTTATGTAGCTGGCTGAGTCGCCAACATGATAAATGCAATTTCTTTTTCCAATTGTTATTTTTGCCCAAAGCATGCAATTGACACTGAAGTCTGCTGGGCAGAAGGGGAATGTAGCGGCTGCTCACATCCCCACAGCGGCACAATGATGTGAAGGCATGGATTGCGACGACGGGAAGCAAACACTGCCTGTGGTATGTCAGGAGCAGGCACTCCTCTGTGTGTCCGTCAGTCCTATTTGCGGTGGTCGGGGATAATCTGCTTTCTTGGGGTCATTGAAGGGGGAAGGATGGAGTCTCTAGGTCAGTAGCAACAGGATTTTCCCTGGAAAGGTGGGAAGGAGTGAGATTTGGTTGTGCAATGCAGTCAAAGGGAGCTGTATTGCACCACCCAGGAGGGGAGCAATGGCACCAGAGCCATTTCCCCCTCCCCCGTGCCCACCAAGGACAGCCACTTCTCCAGCTCCCAGCAGAAGCATTCCCAAATCGGGAAAAGGACTTGGGACCCTTCTCTGGTGGGAGGCAAGACTTAGCTGGACCCTGAGCTTGGGAGGGAGCACAGTTCTCTCATAATGATGGGGATAAGAGTGATGTCACAGAGAGTGGGGATGTGCTGGGCTAATTTTGGTTGTCTGCACCCTTTGGGAAACCCTTTGGGGGGGTGACTGGTGCTGGGGGCTCCCTACGCTGTGCCTTGTTCCGCCAAGTAAAAGGACAGCCCAGTCGAGCTCCCACCATGGTGGTTAAAGTTTGTTTTAGCCGCCTTATCTAATCTCTCCCCTAACTTTTGCTGAGGGAAAGCGTTTATTGCTTATATCGTGTTACTCCATGAGCACTTGCTGGCTGCGGCTGTTTGCGTGTGTATATGTAGATGTGAAGCCAGATAACTTCAGGCCTTGCAGTTTTATGGGTCAGTCAATCCAAACTGCTTCCACTGGCAGATGTGGGGATGTGCTGCGTTCGTTACCTGTGGGCCATGTGCTATCAGGGTGTAAATCAGCAAAACAGGGCTCTGTTTATACACATAAATTGCCCCAATCTGACAGCTTAATACCCTTTTGACTTTTTACCCTCTGCGGGGGAGAGCCTCAAATGTCTTACGGCGCTGCTCACCCCCGGGATGACGGCAACGCGGGGAAACCTGCCCCGCTATAAAAGGAGGGAGCACGCTTTGCTCCCGTGTGTCTTCAGGCTTGGCTGCGTAGCCAGCAGCTCCCCGGAGGGGAAAGGCCCTTCCAACAGACCAGTCCAACAGGAAATTATCTGCTCACCCTTTGCTAAATTACTAGCTGGACAGCCAGTCACAGGGTCTCAAAAATGCCAGCTCCATCTATTCCCCTGCGGACATGATTCCCAGGCACGCAAGATCCTGGCTTGGTCACCGCGAGGGCAAACCCACCCGTCCATCCCTTCCCTGCAGCGCCTTGCGCAAGGCTCGATTTCATCTCTTCCGTGGGACACGAAGGTCACATGGGGGAATTTTCCCTGAGCAATCACAGGGGAGAACCTGCCAGGCTTCCTCCAGCTCTGGCTGAAGGGTTTTCTTGCTACAGGAGATGCTTTATTTTTTTCAGCAGATGAGAGGGTGTTTCCAGTGAGATAATAAGAAGTTGATGAAAGGGAAGAAGTGCTAGGACATTCACAGCAAAATGGATTGTTGTGATATTCTGAGGAGCTTTCCAAATCTAAATTATGTGGGAGCAGGGGTAAGATCGATGAAATTGAGATTGTTCCCATTAGAAATGTCCTTTTTGTTTCCCTCTATATTGTCTCCATCATCTTGGAGAACAGTAGCTCATGGCTGTATCTAAACCTTTGGTAACTCTCTTGACTTTTTTCTTCATTTAGTGCATCCTAAATGTGACTACACTAAATCCTCAACTCAGCCTAGAGAAAGAGACACCCTCTTAATTAGGACATATTCTTGTGCTGGCATTGAGCAGCCCTGGTTAGGACTTTCAATCTGAGCTTTTCAAGCCCTCCTTTCCATCAGCACCTGAGCTTGTTGGAGCATGGCAGGTCCCAGCTCACTTCCATGCTCCCACCCCAACCAAGAGCATCCCTGCACCCTTGCATGAGAGAGAGACATCTGCAGCAGGCCTTTCCCAACCTGCTCTTAAAGTGCAAGTTGAGCCTGAAAATTGATGCTGTAGGAGAGTGACCTTGCGAGAATGTCCTTCCCTCTGGCTGAACCTGGCTCAAATGCCCTCAGTTTATGAGTCACTGACTCCCACGGTAGCTGGACTGCTCCTACCTCCATTTCTGCTTGCCCAAGCAGGAGGAAAGACCCTGCAGCTCAGATGTTGTGTGCAGCAGAAGGTGACCCCATCCCTGCTCCTGGCCTTGGATCCCCTTAGTGCCCAAGAGGTGACTTTGGTGCAGGAAGGGCTGAAGAGAGGGCAGTGCTCGTGCTACCCTGTGCCCGCAGGCACCTCATTTCACCTGATTGGGACTCCTTCCCATGCTGCCCTACTCTTGTGGCATTTCTCAGAAAGAGGGACTGTCAGTCACCACAATTTTAAATTCTCAGCCCAAATGATGCCATTTCTACAGTGCACTTAGGGTGACTCAGTGAAGCGTGGCTTCCTGCAGAGAAACATCTGAGGCAACTGCAGGTTGGATGCTCTGGTGTTTAACATCAGGAGTGCCCATGCTGCTGCCTTTGTCTCAGCGTGGGCACAGTGTTCTCTTGTCTACCCAGCTCAGGCAAGACTTGAAAGCAGTTGGTATCTTTGAGGACTCTGCCCTTCTAGCAAAGTTGGTTGAAATTGGCCAGGGAGTTGGCAAGTTTTATTAGGGAGAGAGGCAGACACACCCACAGCCTGATCACAAAAGAGTTGTTTCTCTAGGAAACTAGGCTGAGAAAAATGGTTGTTTAAGTAAGCAAATATGTTTCTTGGAGACACTAGAGCAGGGGAGGCAGGAGGGGAAGTGTGTGTTTGTATAGCTGTTGACCCAACCTCCTCTTAAGCACTACTTTCTTGGTTTAAATCTCTTTATCCCTATTTATTCCCATTTTTATCATGCTGGTTATTAGTCCTAATGACTTGCTCCACCCTGTGCTGCCACCTTCATCTCAGCAACCTCCCATTTTGCTGCAGAACTCTTCAGACCACTTTGCGGAGATCAGCCCATCCGAATAACTTCACACATATAAACAATGAAGCCAGTGAGGGAGAGGGGACTGGCAGGGCCCCACAGGGGTAAGGCATAGATGTGAGCAAAATTAATCGGTGGCTCAAGCTCTCCTATAAAGCTCCTGTTTCAGGATTTGCAAACTGGTTTCCTCTATCAGCTCCAAAGCATCAGAGCTGCTAATCCCAGGGCAGTAAAGGCCCTTTTGGTCTGAGCTGTCAGCCAAAAATTCAAGTGCCTGTACGTTGTTCTAGTTTTTCCAAAAATGGGTGCAGTGATCAGGTGTCCCTTTGATGCGCTCCTGTTTATTTACAAAGAGCCCGAAAGGTCCCATTCCCCCAAAGGTGGCAGGAAACAGGCAGGGACAGAATTTGGTACCTTGTTCTTCCTGTTAGGGCTGATCTCACATGTGAGTAAACAGCGGGTGCGTGGTGAGCTGCAGCAAAGGCTTTGCTGCCTGAACAGCCACCCCATCCTCCTGTTTTCCAGTCCTGAATGCCTGTGTGAGTCTCCCTTTCACTTTCTTCCTGGCTGGCTCAATGCAGGAAATCAGACTGATTAAAAACTAGAGTTGGAAAAAAACTAAAAAAAAAAAAAAAAAAGGAAAGAAAAAAGGAAAAGAAAAATGTGTTTCTTTAAAAGCAGAAGAAAAAAAAATTAAAGATCATTTTAATTAGGTTTGAAAAATCTGCGGCATAGTTGACAGGAAGGCTGACAGGGCTCCCTTTCACTGAATTGCCTGGCTCTGGGCTTTTCATCCTGTGTGCAGAATATTTTGACATTCGTGCTTTCTTGGCTCTGTTTGTAGAGCCCAGTGGAACCTGCAGCCTAATTAAATGTAACAATTCCTGAAAATGAGGGTTGTTATTTTTTTTCCTAAGGATAATAATAGAGGTTTTATTTTAAAAAGAGCTAATCTATTTACTCTAGGCTGCCTGCTTCCTGACCTGGCCTCAGCACCTGAGGGGACAGGAACAGAACGAATGAGACAGGAGCTTAGTCACTGGAAAAGATGAGGGTGTTAATGTGTCTGTGTGTGCACATGTGTCCTGCATGCTCCGCTCGAAGGGTTGAGAGACAGAAGGTTAGGAGGCTCAGATTTTCCCTGGCGGCTGACTTTTTTCCCTTGCTTTTGTGGCTGGGTGATGGATTTTAGGCAGTGTCAGACCCTGCGTGCTTTAGAGGGGCTGCACAATCCCTGCTCTGGCTGCTCCACCATGGGCACCAGCCTGCAGGGAAGGGGGAGTGATGGCAGAGCCTTTGGATAGGGAGCTGTGGTAAATGAGGAGAAGGAAATCACAAGTTAGTGTTGCCAAGGACTGGATGTGCCCACCCCTTGGTGCCCAGACCTTTCCTTCCACGGCTTTAACCAGAGTGGTTCATTTTTACCATGGTGTTTCTTCTGCTCCCTTGAGCACATACCTGCATCCTTCTGACTGCTGAAGCACAGGCCAAGCTCCAGGAGAAAGAGGACCCAGAGAAAGTTGCTGGCACCTCTTGCTGTGGGTTTCTGGGGCCATTGTGCCTCAGGTGTGTCAGCTGCCATGGCTGCACCTGGGCAGCACTCCTCAGGTGGCACTGCTCACGGCTACCTGTGCCTGCTGGGCACTGAGAGCACTCCGGTGTGAGGGCACAGTCTTCTTTCATCTCAGTGTGTAATCGCCTGACATGGAGGAGATGATGGTGGCAGAGGCTCAGGATCATTCCTTCCCATCCCGTGCATGGTGGATGGCTTCCCTGCATCGCTGGGTTCAGCACTGCTCACCAAACCACCTCAGAACTTCCCAACAGCTGCTGTGCCCATGGCTCAGCCAAAAGCAACAAGGTAGGACACCAGCAGTGCAAACCTCACAGACTTTCCCTCTTCCCGCTCCCCCTGCAGCTCCAGGGAGATTCCTCCTCTGGCACAAGAAACCAAATCTTCTGGGGCACTTGTCCCTGGCTGGGCACGGCAGGAGCAGCTCATGGTGCCCTTGCCTTTCCCAGCCGGCAGCCTGATGGCAGCAATGAATCAGCAGCCAGTGGACTTGTCAAAGGCATTCCTCCACTTTAATCCTATTGACAGGGACTACTGCCTGGAACAGGAACTGCGGGGTGAGCCATGTCAACAGCAGATTCTTATTACAGATAATATTGATGGGGCCTTTTCTTGAATAATGAAGGGAAGAGCCCTCTGCTTTGACGTTTGTCTCCAAAACCTAGAATTACTAAGAGTTTAACCATCGGAGGGGAGCTTAAGATAGTTGCATCTTAAAGGATCTGCTTTCTTGTCGCATTCAAGGCTGGGTAAAGGAGTTTAGCCCATACACTGGTAGCTCCGTGCTGACCTTTTCACTGCTCTTAATAAATGTTACAGTTAAATAAAGTCGGATGGATTTTTCTATCTACTGTAGCGTGTTATCCACTTTCTGGGGGAAAAAAAAAAAAGGTAAAAAACCCCAAATCCCTGTTTAATATCACTGTTACTCATTATCTTTGGCAGCTGCAGGGCGAAAGGCAAGGAGGAAGGGCAGGGGCAGGACAATTCAGGCTGTATTATCAGGGTAATTCCTACCATTGCAGATGATTATGTGTGTCTCTGTAAAAGGCTGAATCGAGGCTGTTTAAATCCATTGTGATCTTATGGCCAAAGTTCAAACCAGAATCAGCACCTCTGGAAATATTTGGGGAAAGTTTTATTTGTTTGTTTTTCAATTTACTTTCTTATTTTCCACTCTTTAAAAGAGGAAAAAAAACCTTTCTGTCTGGTCTGTATCACTTGGTTCCCTACAGGAGTGGAGGCACCAGAGCTGCAGGGGAGAGGCTGCCAGGAAGTCAAAAGAGGGCAGAAAGCATCAGCTGTTCCAGGAAATAACCTGTCCTTGCACATTTCCTCATGTTCAGGCTTCAATATTGTGAATGCAAGCCCTGTGATGAGAGAAGGTAAGGAAGGAAAATGGGACTGAATAGCGGACATTCTTGGATTTTAGGTGTAACCAGGAGCTCAGAGATGTCCCTCTGAAGCCTTACAGCAGGGACATCTCTAAATGGGGTTCGGACCGCTAGCTCCTACAGGGACAGATGAGGAAGACAGCAGGCAAAGTTGGCTTTTGTCCACGTTTCTACCTCCCAGATCCCAGAGCTGGCCCAGGACTGAACTGGCAGGTGGTTTAAGTTAGAGCAGCCCTGTGGCTGCTGTAACCTAAGCCAGCTGGAATCTCTTCTGGGGCTGGTTCTACCAGCCAAGGTTTGCTGGATTATAGCAGGGCCCTGAAAGCCTCCATCCCATCACTGCATGGCCTTCACAAGAGGACCAGGGAGCAGATGACATGAAAATGTCAGGGCAGTTCCCAGCTGGTGCTTAAGGACAGCTTCAATTCCTACACACTGCTGCAGAAAATTAGTATCTGGTCCAAGGAAGCCTGTTCTCGTGGTATTTTTAGTCTGATTGTGAAGACCCTAGGAGTTTTGGATTGCCCTTAAGTTTCTGAATGTTGGGCTTTCTGACTTGAACTGTTAAATATTTTCCATACATAAACAGCAGCCACAAAATTTCAGGTTGGATGACTTGTGTTTTAGATTTTAAAAAGAAATAAAATGCCAAAAAAAGACAGAAGAAAAGCGAGGTCTTCAAGCAGTGCAGTTACTCTTCTCATCTGAGTGCACCTCCTCACCCTGAAACAGGTTCTTGACACAGGGAAAAAGTGGTCTCTCTTGGCACGGTTCTTAAAAGTGCAAAGACCCAGCAAGCGCAGGAGGGACCATGGCAGGGATTGACCAATCCCTCAGCACAGGAGGGGGTGCATGCCCTGCTCCTAAAAAAGAGGACATCTCCTCATCTCCACGTTGTTGTACAGGGAACTGAAATCTGGCCATTTCAAGCCACTGGTGGTACCTGTGGAATTAGCTGACCCTTCACATAATATAAATATTGGTTTCTCCAAGCTTTCTTTTATGGTTTGGAGGTGCCTTAGGATGCTCCAAGTTTATGTTTCTCAGCTTTTTTCTAGAACCTGGAAGCCTAGAAAAGGAACTGCTTGTTCCTTTTTCTTCTCTTTTAAAAATGAAATCTGAGATTTTTGCATAACACATTGAGGCAAGAAGCTGGGGAGGGGGTGAAGAAAAACATCAAGTACTGTGGGACTAAAATTGCAAGAGTTGGCAACACTGATTTTTTTTGTTTTTCTTTCTGTTTTCCAGAGGAAAAGAAAACCACCCTCCATTTTGCTGAGCCCCAGCAGTGTGAACAAAAAGAAAAGGTGCTTCAGGGCAGGAAGAAACTGTGAAGAAATAGGTTTTCAAATTCCATTTATACTGGATTGTCTGAAAATTGTCTCAAGAGCTGCTTTCTGGAGACAGCTGCCTTGCTCCAAGGGAGGGCAGAGACGTGTGGGGAGAAGCTGTGTGAGGCTCTCAGGCTGGGACAGCACTCAGGTTGCAGTTCCCTCTGGTTGTGCTCAGGTCTCAGCAATGCCAGGTTCTCAAGGAGGACCAGGAGAGGCAAGGTGTGCAGTGGAAAGGCTCCATGAAACTCTTCCTCCCTATAGGAGCATCATCCTCTACAACATAAATCCTGGCGGGCCAGAACCAGTCCTGGAAGGAGAGAGGTGGAAGAGGACAGGTCCCTTCCTGCTGCTCATCAAGAAGACATGGCAATGCTGTAGTGCCCCTGTGCTCAAGGAAGACATGGCTTAGAAGGATCTGAGTCTGTGCTGGAGGTGTTTGTGGTGGTACCCAACCACAGCTTTGGTGCTTGCAATGCTCCCAAGCCAGCAGCAGGCAGTGGATCCATAAATGGAGGCTCAGAAAAGCAGAATATTGCCCTTAACATATCACATCCCAAGGGATGATGTCCCCGGGGTAAGGATGGTGGTGTGGGTCTCTACCCATGCAGCCACAGCAGGTATCTACTGCAGGCTGCTAAACAGCACCAGTGACTGTGTCTGTCTCGCCTTGGCTCTGCGTGGCCTGCACTGGGGGACTGTTATTTATTAATGGTTGGCAGGAGCTGCTGGAACAGAGGTAGAGCTCCAACTGCTATTCCTGCCTGTCCTCCATCATTTGTGCTCATATCTTTCTCAGGATTGAAATTGGGTTGAAATTTTCCGTGCTTGTTCTTAGTCCAGTGACAGCTTTTTGCTGAAGGTGTGGATTGTGCTTGTTGGAGTCCTCTTTGTGGAGCTCCTTGCTAATCTCTGCCTTGTGGTAAAGGTCCATCTTTCATGTCTCAGGAGACATCAGGCTGAAGAAAATCCTTAGAGGATGGATTCTACTTTATTTACTTGTTTATTTATTTGAAAAAGTTACTTAAAATCTTACATTTCAGTCAACTAGAACTTAAAAGGAAATCTCTTTTTTAGATCTTCCCCAGTGGAAAACTAAGCGGCTCTGGCAAAATTAAAGTTTTTCCATGGAACATTCAGATTTTGTGAAAACTACACTTTCTATTGAAAAAAAATTTGATCATTAGTTTTTCATCTGCTCTACTTTTTAAGGATGATTCAAAAACATAAAGGCAAAAATCTCCAGTTCCTACGTCTAATGTATCAACTTTTTTTTTTTTTTATCATGACTTCAATTCCATCTCCTTAGCGAGGAGGCTAGAAAAAATTATTCAGCTTAAGGAAAAGCATTTTATCAGTTATAAAGTTGTGGAAATTTAAAATGGGTATCTTAGTGCAAGTATTGGATTTGCAGCTTGCCTTTTTTCCTATCTGGGTCGAGGACGCCAGACTTAAAAACCTGGAGTTAACTTAGTTAAGAGTATCTCTGGTAGGAGGCTTTTGGTTTGTGGTGTGGTTTTTTTGTTTGGTTTCTTTTTTTTTTTTTTTTTTTTTTTTTTTTTTTTTTTTTTTTTTAAGGACAGCTGAAATGCTGAAAAATCTGTTTAGGACTGCAGGACTAAAAATTACCTCTGGGAACTTGGAGACCTCCATTCATGGTTATTCTGAAACAGCGATTCCATAGCTGAATTTATCATTTACAGGCAACTTGTTCTTTAATATGTGTTTTTCCTCAGGATTTTCAAACTTAAAGATTGTTTTCCTCAGACAACCTTCCTTTTCTTAGAAAGCTAGGATAACCAAATACTAAGCTTAACTAATTAACTCTTCAAAACTTAGCAAGTTCCAGTCCAAGGATTAATGGCATTACAGAGTTAATACAAACTCATTGTGCAGCTGTAGAACCTTCTCTATCCCCTTCTCTACCCTATTGTGATGGGACAACTTCTTGAATGTTCAGAGATTCTCCCTACATGTAGATATAAATTTGGTACTTTCAGACATTTACATACATGTACAAAATCTGTGTAGACTATGCACAAGGCACAAGAAATAACTCCTTGCATGCAAAACACATTCAAAATGGCTAATTTGCAAAGTACCCAGGATGCATCACAATGGATGACTTGATTTGAAACATTAGAATAGGTGATAAGAAGTCATGCTATGGAATCATTTATATATATTTCAAACGACTCCCACTTAAAGGGAAAAAGTCTTTATAATTAGCACGACAGATAAGAGCAACTGTGACACTTTAAATAAATGCGATGGATTTGATTTTGAAGTAGAGTTTTAAGATTCTGGGGATGTGTTGAAGAGAGAAAAAAATATGTGCTCAGAGTTGAAAATTAAGATATACTAGGGACCATCTTTAAAAACTAAGCAGCCTCACAGAACACCCCTGTTCCTGATGGCCCTCAGCACAGAGCCTTCTAGGAAATGGGAGAGAGATTAATTAAATGACACCTGAGAAACAGAGGCCCTATGAGGGAAGGTTTAGGGCTTCTTTTCCATGCCAATAGCCATCCAAGGAGAAGACATCTAGTCATGGTGGAAGTAACTCTTGAGGATTGCTGCATCTTTGCAGATTTTGAAATAAAATGCAGGGCTGATGATGGCTTAGATGTTGGATATAATGGACATTACGTTGGTCATTGGACAGAGGCTTGGCAACCAGTTCAGTGAATAGTTATGTTTAGATTTTGGATCTGTGATCCTATGCCCTGTGTTGGGCTAAGTTCCTATGGCTCCTTCAAAGATACATGGGCAGGAGGTAGAGGGGGACAGTTGTATAACAGAAAGAGGGGAATAGGTATTTCCCACCACCATTTTTATCTGCAGAGCCCATGACCAAGAAGAATTAAAAATTATGGATTTCTGCAGCATGGCCTTCTCATTTCTTAGCTGCTGCTCAGGCAAAGCTGTTATTAATTCAGGAGAAGTCGGCCTGAGCAAAAACTCTCTGGAGTCCAAAATATTTTGCAAAGAGTAAATATAAGAATTATTCACCTACCACAGAACACATCAGCCCCTGGGTGGAATGCAGGAGCTGCTTAACAGTGCACAGAAACATTTCCCCAAAATTTTGGACAGGAGTCGAAGGTTTCTGAATGCCCCATTGAAACTATAACTGAAAGAAACAAGCAGTATGGGCCCCTTCCCCTACCTTGGTACTGGATGGGTTTGGAAGGGTGAGCAGCACCCACCCGAGTACCACACCACTTCCTCTAGGACACTAAGAGATTTTTCTGGAGCTCACCCATATGCCCCAGTCCTCCACATGAGATCTGGCAAGTTAATCGCTCCAAGTGTCTGGGTAAGTACTGTAAAATGCTTCAAATAAATGAATAGAAATCATCTGCTTCATAAATGCCAAGGGCTTTCAACATGTCGTTTCTTGGTAAACAAAGAATTTCAGCACGGCAATATCTTAGGATGCTATTGGCCATATTTGTTCCCTCGTGCGTATTGAGGCGAATGTGAACAGAGTTGCACAGCTACCCCTCACATCCTCCTTCAGCTCGGGGGTTTTCTCCCTGCTGCTCTGGAGATGAGGGGGTTGATCTGCACCCAGTCCCCAAAACTCCAGTTTCTGTGATGGCAAAGGGCAGGTGGAAGCTCTGCTCATGCTTGGTTCTGCACAAAGTGCCATATACTATGACTAGAAAAAAACCCAAACAAAACAAACCATGTACTTCTTTTTTTTTTTTTCTTTTTTCTTTTTTCTTTTTTTTTTGGCTATTAGAACGCAATAAAATGTGTGTGCTTCCCCCCTTGCCCCCCCCCAGCTAAATTGATTACATCTGGTGGCATGAAAAAAAATAGCCAAAATGTCAGACTGAGTCACACAGCCCCCTTGGGTGGTTATATTTATTTCAGGGTTGAAGCACTCATCAAAACAATTTATCCTTGGCTCTCCCTCTCAGCCTTCCCATTTCTATGCTCGCAAACTCTTCTCTGTTCCCTAACACTTGCATTTAGCCCCAAGTCCCCTCCTTCCTCCAGTCTTTCCTTTCTCCATCTTTTGCTTCTCTGCCCTGGCTCTGTCCCTGTAATTTGCTATTCTCTGCTGAGGGTAGCAGGGGAAGCTGGAGCACAGAGATGAGGCTTGATGTTTCTAATGCTGTGTCACTTCTTTAGTGTCTAGCTGGATGTTGCTCGGGGTGAAGTGATGTGATAAAATGTGTGAGTGAACTCCCTGCTGTTTTCCATCATCCCTGTGACCAGTGGAATGGATGGAGTGGGACCATGCCTGCTGGGATGGACACAGTTCCATCTGCAGCCTTACCTGCTATCCCTAGGCTGCCCTGACTTGCTGCAGTGGAGGAGGCAGATCTGCTGGCTCTCTTTTGATGGATTATTCCTTAGGCTTGATTCAGCTGTGTCCTGTTTTCTCTCTGACAGGGAGCAGCACCAGAAGCATCTGTTTGGTGAGGAAAGTCTGTGCTGCAGTGGGTAAGGAAGAACCTCATTGCCAAGAACACCAAACCTCTTTTCCCAAACCTCCTTCTGCCCAAATTGCAAGGAGAATGGCCATGTCCTGCCTGTCATCCATAAACCCCATGGCAATCTGCTGTCAGGTTCTGCCTGCTCCCATATCTTATGCCACCACAGTTGCAGAAGACCCTGCACTCTAGGATCCTCATGGATGGAAGTGGCTGCAGGAATGTATTTCTCTGTATATATTCCATTATGATGAAAGGCCTGCTCTGGCAGGAACAGGGACTAAAGCTCTTATTTGCTCTTCTTCTTGGGCTGGAAGAATGCCCAGCACAGAAAGACCCCATTGCTTTCTTTACTACTTCTACAGTGATCAGTGATAGATGAAGAAGACAGGGATACCCTCCTGGGGACACCCTTGGCTGGGAGAGGACTTGGGAAGCTCTTGGCACCACTGTCCCTGAGTTTAATGCTCTCTGTTCCACCCATTGTGTCTCCAGCTCCCATCCTGGGCAGCAGGCTCCTGTTGTACAGCGCTCCACATTTTTCTCCTGTGGTAAATCAGAGTCCCCTGGGATCTGGTATTGTGCTTTTTTTTTCCCCCAGGTATTTTTGTCTCTGAACCACAGAAAACTGAATAGCAGGAAATGAAGTGCAGATTGAGAACATGGTTGAGTGCACTTGCTAAAATAAAACATTGGGGGGGGAGGGAGAGATTCTTTTATAGTAGAAAATGGAGTGTGTTTACTTTTTATTGATGAAGTATTTAATTGTACAGAGGGTTTGAGAGATGTTCTTAGTGGCATCTCAGATGGTGTGTGGACTAGAAACGCCAGTTGGTCTTTGGTACAAAAACCTGGCTAGGTTAAATGTTTTGTGGCTGGGAAGGGCAAAGGGATGCCATGGATTTTCAGTGATCTCTGACATGCCACAGTTGTGCCAGGAGAGCCAGGGAACTCCAGTGGTGTCTTCTCAGACTGGACTAGAGGCTAAGATGACCCAAGACTTGTTGAGTGGATGTGTTTTGACAACACAAGAGAATGTGCTGAACTCTGCACGGCGTGGCATTGTGTCATGGAGCTGTGCCACAGCGCCTTAGAGCCTGCTTGCTCTCTGTTATGCTTCTGGCTTATTTTCTTAAGCAAGCACGAGCAAGTGCAGGGTGTAGAGATAAGGCTGTGACCTTTTAGATTATTCTGTTAGTCTACTATAAATACTGGATGGGTCCAGTGAGGCAGCAGGGTTCTTTTGTGAGGTTAAAATAATTTCATTAATTCAGATGTCTAAAAGTTGTAACCTACAGTCATCAGTGACCTGGGCTGCTTTTTTGTGGGGAACAGATCTTTAGAGTCCATGTCCCATCTCTGGAGCTGCCCTATTCTCCCTGTGTTTCTGAATCACAGCCTGAAAGATTGTGAAAGTTTGTTTGATTCAGTGAAGGATCATGAGGCTTCAAAAGCAGAGGAGACCAAGATGCTTGGAGCCTCCATGGCAGGTCTGTGCACCACTACAAGAAGCATGGGTGAAATCAAGAGGTGCATCCATAATGAACTGAATGGGGCTCCTTTTGTTTGGTCTTAGTTGTGTGAAGTGTCCAGGGAAGCTCTTAAGCACATGCCAAGGTCGGTGAGAGCTAATCACCTTTATAAAGCTTGCTTGGATCAGATCCCAACTGTACAGAAATTGGACACACTGGTTGCTTTTCAGAGCCACTGTTCCCTTTAGCCGTGAGAGCTGATGGTGCCATGCAGCACTGCCTCTGCTGCCAGGCGAGATGGGAGCTGGGGATCGGCTGGAAAACCTCTTCCACCTGTCCCTAAGGCCATGGAGTACAGCACGTAGAGTTGATGCAGGCTTTTTTGTCTTGTCCACCTTGTCTATTTACGCCAAGTTCCAAAAGTCCTGTATTGACAACACCTTAGCGAGGGAAAATGTCCAGTTATGCAGCCTCCAGCTGGCACAGAGACCAGCCCAACAGAGGAGACCTCAGCTGCAAGGGAATTTCAACTTCATTTGCCTTCTTCGGGGATAAAAGCCTCTCATCATCTTGTGAGCTCCCACAAGAAGAGCTGGATCCTGCCACAAGGGAGTGGGCAGTCCCGGTGCTGACCAGCATGACGGCGGAAAGTGGAAGGGGAATTCAGGCAGAGAAGAAATTCTACAGGGGAGAATAGATGCAAGAAATTCCTAGGAATGTTACAGAAATCAGCATTCCCCCCTTCTGCTCCTTCCAAACCAACCCACCTAAAAAATGCCGTTTTGTGGGCTATTTTGGAAAGGAGTCCATGCCTGGGGAATTTTTGGCTGATGCTTATGGCTTTTAGAAGTTTCTGGGAGATCAGACGAATAGAAACAGGAACCAGATGGGACTTCTAGCTGCTGGAAAGAAAGGAAGAAAAAAAAAAAGGAATATTTTCCTTATTTAAAATGTGAAGAGCACTTGTTCACTTTTGGGGAGTTTCCCCGTCACCCTGGATTTCTTATTTTAAAGTAATTTACTCCAGTTCCATGATATTCTCTTAGGACATTTATCTCTGTTCTTGTTGTTGCTAGGAATTTTTCTTTCTTTTGCAACAAAACCCAGTTTATTCTTAGGAGAATTTAAGCCTTTGCTTTAATAGATAAAAAGAGAGTCAGTGGTTGGTTTTGTTCTTGCAGCAGCCTCAACATCCCTTGGCCATTTACTTACTGAGTTTATCTCTGAGGCGGCTAAACATGGAAAAAGGCAACAGTAGTGGAGACTAGAGAGAAAGTGGAGGTAGAGAGGGTGGAGACAGCAAAACTGTGCACATGTGGGTCCTATTTGAGGTAAAAGGCCATGAAAGGGAGAGTTGCACTGTACTGGAGCATACGATAGACCCAAATGTGGACCTTAAACGCATGGTGCCTGCAGCAGCCCAGTTTGTCAAGCATCCTGTTGGATTTGTGGTGTCTTGGCTGTTGGATTTTGGGGTTGTAAATCCAGAAAAACAGGCCTGGTCGAGTCCCAGGTTCCATTTTATCAGACCTTGGCTCTGCAGCTGGTTCAGTTTTGAAAAACATCCCAGAGGCGCAACAGGGGCCAAGGAGCATTTTCCAGCTCCTGGGTCCAATCTGGACTCTGGCTGGGAGTCGTGGTCCAGCCACGATCTGATGCTGTGCTGGTTCTGGGCTCGCTTGTGCTCCATCCTTGCAGCCTTTTTTTCCTGGGCTGGTGGGTATTGGGGGACAGTGTGTGGGGTGTGTGACAGTGTCCTGCCCTGCTCAGGGGAGCTGTGAAGTCTTGTTGCCCAACTGGTAGGAAGGAAGCAAAGTAGAGACCACCTCATAGACAGAGGTGGATATGACCTACTTGAGGACCTTGTCACTAATCTTCTTTTAAGGGTGTGCTTTTAAAGAATTCTTTTAAGTTAATTAGGGATGAGTTTTACCTTCCAGTTTTCCAGTTATTTACTGCTTCCTGGGGGGAAAAAAAATGCACTTTTCCCAAGTTCCTATCTTGTTTTATAGTCTTTCTTTTCTTGATAATCTCTTCATACTATTTCTCGTGCCCTCTGAACTGCAGCCTTTCCCAAGACACGGTCATTAGCATCAGGCAATGACCCTTGATAAAACTTCACCCATGGTTTTTAAGTCGGTATGAGAGGAAATCCATCCCTAGGACTTAATACTGTATAAACTGTATTTCTAGGGAACTGATTGGAAGCTCCACAAACAACATTAGGACTACACAGCATGCTGTGATACTTATTAGTGGTGATGCACAAAATCAACTGTAGATATTTTAAGACACAATAGTTGATCATTTATTTGTGTTTCCAAGCGTGTGTACTTTTGAACACATGGCTTTGGTTCCGGGGTTCGTCACAGATGGACCTAACTGAGCCAGCTGCTTGAAGCCTCTATTATGGTGACCAATTGATTACACTAGTTTAAATGAAAAAAATGCACCAAAATGTAAGGCTGTAGGTTTGAGTGTCCAATTTGAGTTCTGACATTTGTGGCTTTCTTTTTTCCTTTGGCTCAGGCTGGTCCAGCAGGATGTCCCATATTAGAATGCTGCTCAGTTGTTGTTTTTTGTGGTTCCAGTGAGCTGTTTTTTCACAAATGTCTGGAAGGAAAGAGACATAGGGGACTTGGTTCACAGGGTTTGTACAAAAGCTTTTATTTTTCCTTTTTTTTCCCTCCTTGTTTTTGCTTCTCATGGATCTGATATGCAAGTGTTCTCAGGAGTGACATGGAATTTTTAAAGCAAAGTGCTTATCACATGACTCAGGTGTCTGCTGTCACAGTCAAAGCAGTATCATCCCAGGAATTTTGTTTGAATTTAGCTTCCAGCTCAAACAAAAGTCATCTGAGTAGGCAAGCTTTTACTGGTTTCACTTTGGCTTCCCACGTCGGTTTAATTTGGCCCATGTTTGCTCAAAATGTCTCCAGCTGTCTAGAAACTTGTTCCTAGCTTGCTGGAACATTCACAACCCTTTTGGCCAGTGTGACCTTAGTTATAAAGGCTGGCTGTTGTTTATTTCAGATCGTTTTTACCAGCTCTATTATGTATAAGGCAACTCACATAATTGAAAGGGACACGTGTCAGGTGCTGTCCCTGCAATCGCAGGTTATAAGTTACTGCTGTCCACAATGCTCAGGAATGAGATCTGCCAGAGAACACCACCTCATTTTGTTCCATGGGAGCTCTTGCTAATATTTTCTTTTATATTATCACTCATTTTGTTTCTCCCTTGGACAGTTTCCCTGTGTTTCACACTGAGGACCCAAGTGTCAGAAGATTAAAGGACTGTCTTTTTGCCCAACTAATATGAATTGGATGCTAAACTGTGCACTACTCAGAAGATGAAATGCCTTCTAAAGAAGTAAGTGGCTGGAAGGAGGCAGTGAAAATCCATCAGATTTGCATGACTAATTAGCTTATCCATTAGTTATTATCCTGTGTTTACTTGTAATGAGAATCTTCAAAGATTATTCTATATTGGACATGCAGATAATTTTTTGCTTATGTAATTTTTTCCATATTGAGATACACTGTGCTGTGAGCTCTACCTTGACATACATAATTCTCTCTTAGCTCAGTTGTCCATCCTCTAGAGGGTGTTGATCCTGTATCCATCAGTGGGGGATGGACTGAGTGCCCACACAGCCCAAACTGTATGAGACCTTTTTGCTTTGCCTCGAAACTGGGTCTGAATTTCTGAATTTCTTGGCAACCAGAGGCCAGCCTCATTTCATGAGATGCAAATATTTCTGGATATCAAGTTCTGGTTCTCTGTTAGTGTACCTTGAGTTATTCTGCTTCTCAGCTCTTAAACAAGTGCTTCTTTTGTGAAAGTCATTAATGCAGGGAGAAATTATCTCTGTGTGTCTTGGGGGGCTTTGGCATGATTTTGTGAAAGAAATGTGACTTCTGTAGTTCCTATTTTCAGATCTTCCTTACTTAAAAAGTTTGAGAGGATATGAATTATCTTCTTTTAAAAAAATTAAGGTTCATTTTTTACTAGCTTTACAAGTTTCTGTATGCCCTGCAACTATGTAAATTTATTCATTTGGGGTGGGAAGCGGGAATGTGCATATGCCCAAAACAGGACACAGGTAGCATGCAACCTTTGGATTTTGAAACAGTGGGGTTTAAAAGTACAGTTCTGAGGATTTTGATTTGAAGTCCCTGCTATGTCATTCTCTTAGAAGCATTGTTAGAATTGAAAAAGATGCAATTGAAAAGGTGCAACGAACCTGATTTTTGACAGATTTTTCCCAAAGAGCTGGATTTGGTACAGTTCTCTTCCTGCACGACTCAACCATTTCCTGTTTTCTGGCATTTACGAATTTCCACCACACATATAAAATTTTATATTTACCACAAAATGTCACCAAACTAAAAATCAAAAACAGTGAAAAAAAAAATGAAGTCATTTGAACCTGATGAGGCTTTCATCTCTACAAAGAAGCACATAAAATTTTTGTGACCTAACTTGTCAGCTTTAGGAAAACTTATGCCTGAGTCTGATATTATTGTGGAAGCTGATTTTGCCAGTTCTGTGATATTTTTCCTTTGCTAACAACCTGCAGGGATGTGCTGGATGTATTTTGTCTGGAATCAAAGTTCCTGATGTGTTTGGGACTTTTATCATCACCTATTTCAGACTGGATGAAAGGTGGGAGCTGCCGGCCTCTCCAAGCACTTGTCCATCATTTCCGTAAGTTTGCCAAAGAGCTTATAGATAATATTATCTCCGTGTTGCCTGGAGCCTGTTCAGAGTGTTTGCTGTCTGGACGGTGAAAGCAGTGACATTATTTCCTTTGAAAAATGCCTTAATTTCCACGGTGCCCTCTGTGCCTTGGTTCTTGCGGGTTCCCTTGAGCGGGAATTTCACAAGGCCATTCCCTATCCCCGCAACGGAGATGGAGAGAAGCACTGCCCAAGATGACCACAGGCCCAGCTGTTCTCCGGGAAAGTGGCTGAGTGAAGCCCACCCATGGCTCATCTCCGAGTGCCCCAACACCCCCGGGAGGAGCCGTGTCCAGGGCGCTGTGGTCTAAGTGCTTTGTTGAACTGGGGCCAAGGTCCAGCGCGGAGCCTGCCCTGCCGCCGGCTCCCGCTCTGGCGCCGCACCGTGGAGTCGGCCCTGGGCTCGCAGTGGAGGACGTTACGAAATCCTGGCCCTGACAGAGAGCAGATGCATTATTGGGAAGCCCTCGGGTCATGAGAGGGCTAATAGTCACATTCCTGGCTGGGATGGCGAAAGATTTACGCCGGGCGTTCGCTCGCCTCGCCCTGCACCAGGCCAGCTCCCTACTTCACCGGCCCCCTCGGCTTTAATTGTTGTGTTAATGGCCCTTTTATTTGAAGCAGATCCCCTGGCTTACAGAGGAGAATGTCATTATGTCGTATTTTAGATGTATTTACATTCTCCTTGCCACAGGGATAACGTTCTAATTATTTTCTATAGCTGACAGCACCAGCGTCTCTGGTATTAGGGACCCCTTAGACCTGATTACATGGTCTGGTTTTCCTCAAATCACCCACAAATGACAGTGTGGAGCAGGTTTATTATCAATTGACGTACCTTTGCTTAGCGCAACTCGCTCCCGAAACAAATGTCCTGAAAAGATAATCCATGTTTAGAGCATGTGTCTTCACTTGCGTGGAGGCAGATGGGCTTAGGAGGTCAAGGCAATGGCCTGACCTCTCCTGACTCTGCCACGCACCCCGGGCACGGGAGGCAGCTCAGTGTCCTGTAGAATTTCCCATGCAATTTGTTCCCAAAGGCTGTGGAAAAGGACGCTGGCAGCTTTGCAGCTACCGTGTCAAACATGGGAAAGGGATGGTGGTGCAGGGGAAAGGCGCGAGGAGCGGAGGATGTCGGCTTAGTTTGGCAATGAGATGTTGAGAGGTACCAGAGTCTGTTGGGTTGTGCCTGCGTGAAAGTTGATTTTCAGGGAGAACAGGAGCCAGACAACAACAGAGAGAGCTGTGCAGCAGGCTGGGTGGGCAGGGTAGTGAGAGGAGGCACTGGCAGGTGAGCAGGGCTGGGGCATGGAGAAGAGCTGCAATGGAAGATGAGACGGGAGAAACCTGAGAGCTTGATGAGAGGAGGTGGGATGAGGACCACTGTGGAGTTGGAGACAAGTGCAGTGATTTCAGAGGAAAAGGTGATGCCCAGGAGTTGGGAGCACATAGAAGTAGGGACGGCAATTGAGATCAGGGGAGTGAGAGACACAGTTATTAGAACAAAATGATTTGATTTATCCTGAGTCATTTATTCACCAAATTTTCCCCTTGAGATCTTAAACAGACTGAAGTGGTTTTGAATGTTGTTATTATTTAGAACAATTCAACACAATGTTTGTTGCTTTGAAAAAAAAAAGGGAGGGGTGAGGGATTGAGAAAAGAAAGAAAGGAAAAATAAAAAGCCTGGATGGTCTGATTTGCCGCATTTGAATTTTATTGCCGAACTGGGATGGGTCAAGAAAAATCACTCTTTCTGTTTTCTGAGTGGGAATTTCACTTACAAAGCTGCTCTGATGTGAATGCTTAGCCAAGCTCAGATGCAGTCTTCATGTGTATTCTAACATGAAATGACAAAAAGAAAGTATTTGCGCTAGTGAAACCCTGTCGAGGAAATTTTTCTGTACCAGGACATCTCAACATGGAGACAATTTCATTACAAAATTCAGGCGCGTCTTCATGGAGACTTTTCTCCTTGCAGCTCTAGAGATTATTTTATATTTGGAGCTGCTGGGCACAGAGGGCATTTTAAAAGCAAATAGAAAGGCAAAGACACTGCCCCAAGGGAGTTTAAATTTAAGCCAGACCAAAGCAGAGTGAAAATGCTGGCTGCATTGTATTAAAAACCAGAAGGTGGACACTTTTATTTGGAAAGCGAAGGATTCCACTAAGTAATTTAGTTTTTCTTCTGTGCATGCATGGCTTCTGGGGTGGTTTTTAGCCTTGGCTTAAAAGAAATTTGTCTCACTCTTTCCCTCAGTAACGCTGGAGCCTATGTGCAAGGTTTGGTGAAAGATGGCAGGAGGGTAGAGGTCCCTAAAATACTGTGTTCCTGCTTTGTTTGGTGAAAATAAAACACGAGGAGGAGAAGAGGCAACCAAATCATTATTTCAATTGAAAGAAAAGCTTTTGCACCTGCAGAAGCAGTGTAATTAGTCTAAAAGAACATGAGACAGAGGAAAAGAAGGGTTGAGGTATTTTCTTGCAGCCATTGTGGCTGCAGGCATTGAAGATGTTTCCGTCACAACACCTTCATGAGATTTATACCTTTTAAGACACAAGATAATTCAACCATGGGAACATGAAGTCCAGGAAATGAGGGTCCTTATTTCCACCTCCCTTGAAGTTACCTGTTTGTTTTGAATTCGCTCGTATGATTGGGTGGGTGGCAGTTTGGAGATGCTCCTTTCGGCTCAAAGAACCAGGAATGAGCACATTATCTCCTGCCTGTCTTGGAGAACATTTTGGGGGTGGAGGTGCTGAGGAGCCATCACCCAGTTGGCCTCAGTGAAAACAGGGGCTAGAGAGAGAATGGGTTAAAATTTTCTTACTGCTGTTTTTATGTTGGGCTGAGTAATGGAACTGAGTGTCTGTTACCTGGTTTGGTCAATGTGATCAATCTATTGGTCTCGGTATGAGATGAGGAATGACAAAAAGTGGATCTGGTTCTGTCATTTGTGCAGTTTCACTTGAGAATATTCAAGGATGTGTGTCCTGTGCGGTTTTGCTGCCCTGTGAAAGTCTGAGCTGTAATGAGGTGAATGCTACTGGAAAGCAAAGGTTTAATTAGGTCTGCTGTTTCAATACTTTCCTAAAGTGCATTTCAAATTATATGCTTCGTTGTGAAATCAGTCATCAATGCTGTGTTTGATGGTTACAGAAGCTGTATGGTTTTCTTTATCTTTTTTCCTGAGGAGCCCCTGATCAGATGACTTAATTTCCAGAACACGGCAGAAAAGAATAAATTGCAAGTACTCTGTGAATTATTAAAGGAGAATATTATGAATAACTTCAAAAAGGAAATGCATGCTAGAATTTTTTGTCATGTTGGCTAATTGTCCAGTAGCTGAAAGGAAAAGAAAGGATAAATCGATTCGTTCTGATTGTTTATTAAAAGGTTTTTGCTGATAACTTTTGGGTAGTTGCACTTGGCAAACTAAATGTTTTGTGTGAAGATCATACCAGAGATTTGAGAGTTTGGTCTATTTTCTGAAATAAAAATTATTGGATCACAGCACTGATTGATAGAAAAGCGACATAATATGATTCTGGAGGGCTTTCCTCTGAGTCAGTCACAAACTGTGCTGATACAGAACTCCTCTGAAGGGTCAATATGTAGAGTAACAGAAAGATAAGAAGGGCTATAGTTTTGCCAGGAGCACTGCAAGACTCTGGACATGCACACCAAGACATGCAGGAGCGAAATTCTAGAAAAGTTTAGGATCCATAAATCACTTTTGGCAGAGCCTAGGAGTGGGAGCACAAGCAGGAGCTGTGGTGGGGACAGACCTGGGGCGCTTCGCTTCCACCATGTAAGGAATCCCCTTCTACGCTGTCCACACCATCGTTATCTCCGCCCCAGTGGGGTCTCGGCTGGTGGAGCCTCACAAGTCACACTTGTGCATGGAGCTCACTTTATCTTCATCGGGAGGTGGAGGCTGAGTCAGCCCTGCTGGGATTTGCACCAGTGGTTCCAGGAAGTCTGGGTATTTCAAACCTTAGGCTTAGACCTCTAATCATCCCCTTATCTAAACTGCCTAACATCTGAGTCTGCAAAATTGGGTTGGAAATCTCACACAAACATGCTTTCCCCAGCGGCGTTTCTGTGTTTGTTTGCCAGTGGAGTTCGGGACTACAGAAGGGCACAGGAGATTCAGCTTTGAAACCAAAGGTTTAATCAAAGTGTTGTGTGAAGACCTGGTTCTTCCTTGATTGATGGGTTGCTTACTGCTTGCTGACAGCTGGAGAGGTTCACCCTTTGGGGCAGAAAGACAGAGTTAACACTCAGGCAAGTATTGACCCTCTTGGGCCTTAAGTTTAGAGGAACCCAGTCCTTTTTAACTAATTTCTGCATCTGCAGGGGAAGGAAGGAAGGAATTGTTTCTCATAACTTATGAAGAAATGGTCTCATCCTAAAAGTCCTACTGCTTAATAGGTGCAGAACTAATTTAAATTATCCAAGGTGGTTTTTTCAGCCCAAGAATTCAAAGACAAATGGTGTGATGTCCTACATCCGGCCAGCATCTCTCAATCCCTCCCCAAGTGACTTCTTCAAACTCACTTGGCCACAAAGCCTAAAGAGCTCAGACATACGAAATTCTTACAGGCTTTGTGAGAATTGCTGGGGATGACAGACAAAATTAGCACCCCTATTAGGAAACAGCTGCAGTGTTAATTCACTCCTTATCATACAGCAGAGGATCCTAAGCAGAGGATGGGTCAGGGGGGAAGCAAAGGGCTCTCTGGTGTCCCCCAGCTGTGGAAAAGCTCCAGTCACAAAAACTCTCACTTTATCAACCATCTCATTGTGCAGTGGCACCTTAAAGAACAAACAAATTGGCTTTATTTGTTCCCCTGTTCCCCATCTCGCAGAGCTGCTGGCTTATATGGCACTTTCATTGATAACTTATGACAGTGTGGAAGTTCTTTATTTTCACTTTAGTCCTGTCACTGGAGGGAAAGGAGCATCCCATGACTCAATGCCACATCAAATGGGGTGATACAACAGAAAGGAAATTTTCCAGTTTTGTTCCCTAGTTAAGAAAAAGCACTGGTGTAAATAATTGCTCACAAATCAGTGCTTTGATATGTTTGGCTTTTTTTTTTTTTCCAGAGTATTTGTGAGCAGATGCCTGCTACATTTCTTATTTTAACCCATGCTAGCAATTCTCTAGAGAAACTGACTGCTGTTTGCTGCCCATCTATAGTAGTTAAGCCAGATTCCTCTGTACTGATTTATCAGATAGGGTGACTGATGATGTTTGTAAATGTAAATTTTAAGTTTCCTCAAATTCTAGTGTGTAAAGCTTCAAAACAGTCATTTTCTATAAACACTGTTGCTTGAAAAAGTCCTGCCACTTGAATATCTGGTGAAGATGAATGCACATCGCATGTGGTGCTGGCAAAGAGGCACCCATCTATAAACATACAGTTACTATTCACGGAGATTTCTTTTATCGTCTTTCCAGTTGTACAAACACACCAGCACCACCACCCCCGGCAATATTGCATTGTAAATTACCTTCCTTTTAAAAGCCCTCTCCCCTTAGTGCTTTTCATTCAGGAGATGGGAGACAGCCCTGGGCTTGTTGTCTTCAGATCAAATACAAGCTGCAGACTCTGGGTATTCACCTGAATTATATGAACTTCTGTGCTGTAGCTATTTACTTGTTGTGCTACATTTCCTTTTCTTGATTAACTAAACCCTGAAAAGACACATCTGTTTCAGCATTGCCCCCTCAAGGCAGTCCATCCGCCCTCTTCTGTAGCATCTTTTTCTCTCACCTTTTCCTTGCCTTACCCTCTGTGATTTGCCGCATTTTCTGTCACACATTCATGATTTGAGTTGGACTCCTGGGGCAGGGACTGTGCTGTGGTGGTTGCCTATGGAAAGCCATCAATCCTGCCATGGATATGAGAATCATTTAGGGATATGCAAGAGCTACAGCCCATTTTGGGGCTGAAGCCCCAAACCTTGAGCTGGGGGTTGTTTTTAATTCGTTGCACAACACCCATCTATCACTTCCTACAATGCTCACAGATGTGGGTACACTCAGTTTCTTATTAATTTTACTGATGTTCAGCATCCTCAGCACCAGGCAGGTCTGGTCCCCAATAATGTACTAATGTACTAGGACTCTTTAGTTATTTTAACATATGCACTGAATGCTACTTTTATTAGAAACTGAACAGGACTGTGATTTACAGTTAAAATAAATACAAGATAATTTATTAGAATACACTATTGGAGTCACAGCCTCCACGGGGTATCTTTCTCTGTTTTATTATCCAAGTACTTGAAGAGTTTATTACACAGTTTACTATGTGGCATCCAAAAATCCTCTATAAATAGCTTTTGATTTGCACCTAGGAATAATTTTGAAGAGAAAGGAAAGCTGAAGCCCTAGTTCTTTGTAGGAACACCAGTGTTTCCCCGGCACCCTGGGCTAGAGCTGGACCCTCTGCAGAGCCCTCACCATGGTCTGTGTCCCGCGATCCTCTCTGCAGCAAGAGCAGTGAGGACGTTCCCCCGGAGGTGGTGGCCGTCTGTCGCTGTATTCTGTTCTCAGGCCTCTCTTGCCCTTTGAAGATTCTCCATTGTTTGGGCTATTAACATACTTTCGGGGTGGATGTTTATCTTTTTTGAAACTTTTACAGCGGGTGCATTGTTAAAGCAAAGCCCGAGCAGCTCTTTGCAAGAAAGCTCCACCGCAGCCCTTTGGTAAGCGCAACGCAACTCCGACTAGCTCTTCCCTTTATTTGATCAGCTTCTAAAACCTAACAGTTCTGTGAGTAAACATTTATAGATCAAATCAAAAGCTCGCAAAAGGAAGCACTCTCGATAGATTAGAAGCTAAACTGATCTAAATTAGAACAGATGCAGAGATAACCTTGCCTGGCTAAAAAGCATATACTATCGGTTGCACGCAGATAATTAAATGAATGAGCCCTTTTCTATTGAACAACTGATGTGCAATTGATAAACTTAATTAATAATTAACTTTTTAATTAAATATCAATTTAAAACAAGTGTGGTAATGTGCCACTCGCATTTAATTTTGCTGCCTTTTCTTCATTACAGAACCGTCATTAGGGTTACAGGTATCTGTTTAAGATGCCTCCATGCACTGCAGAGGGAATAAATGTGTCCGCTGGGCACTCGCCAGTGAAGAGATGGTGATAAAGAGCAGCAACTGGAGACAAAGCCAGCAAGCAGCTTCAGAGAGTCAGAAGGAACCACAGATAAATGGCACGTCCCTGGATGCAGCTTCCTTAGCAGCAGAAGGACTTGCTTGGGTTTATGCCCTTGTTGCACTTAACAGAGGCGGCAACAGGTACAGGAAAGGTGAGCCCTCCTCATAAGAGCTCTCTGGGAAGAAGGTTCTTCCCAGCTTTATGAATGAAGGGGCTGGATGAAGCCAGCATTTAACATCTAAACCCTGGCCTGTGCTTAGGGGAGAGAGATCCATCGGTTATTGCCCTGTTTCAGCAAAACAATCCTGAATAAGCGAGGGAAAGCTGCGATCTTTTTGCATGTCTCTTCTCACATGATGCCTCAGTGCAATTCCTATTAGTGCTAATGGGGTAATTGGCTCCCCTCAATGTGAACTCCCTATAATGCATCCACATAACTTGATTTGAGAGTGTAAATCCTATTAGCCTGAATGGCGATCTTTTCTGCCTCTAATTTACCCATTTGATCCTGCAAGCACTAACAGCCGATCTCGTCTCCCTTTGAAAGCGATAAATAGGCATCTGACTTCCGCTGAATGGTGTTTGCGAGCGTTCCTGGTGGTATCACACCTCGGGGACGCTGGCCCGCTCCATGCTCCCCCCGAGCCTGCCTTTCCAAACATCTGTGCACAAGGGATATTCTGCGGGGCCGCCAGCGAGCGCCTGCTTTTCGTCTGCCTCCCCGGGGCAGCCTCAGCGCTCGGCCACATGTGGCGGCTGCGTGGCTGCATGGTGCAGCCTGGGACAGCGGCGTGTGCTCGGGGCTCCCCAGGGCTCTGGATGCTTGCTGGGGCTGTGGTGTGGGCCATCAGGTGCCGTGTTGCTGGGGGTAGAGCCGCTGCTTGTCCACTGGCTGCTGGTGCTGCGGGACACTGGACACTGGGAGATTGCAATAAACACACTGCGTCGGATGAGAATGGTAAGGGAGGTGATGGCTTCTTTGCTGCACACTTTCCCCTCTACCATTCACTGAGTCTGTGCTCATCCTAACCGTAGTCCTTTATTTTTTCCCCCCTGTTTAAAAACTAACCCAGGGAGCTCAGCTGCGGTTTATGTACCTGAATACAACAAAAGATATTCGAAGCACGCAGCTCCTCTGCAACCTTGGCATTTGGTTCCTTCCACCTACCTAGTAAGCACTCATAAGGATCAAAGGAATACTCAAAAGGCAGGAAACTGGGTTTGCAAACTGGGGAAAAAAACGGTGAAAGGCTGCAAGAAACATTTCCACCAACTCTGTGCCTGCTAGCAACGAGGAGAAATATCTGAGCACCTCTCTGAGGATGTAAGAAAATCTTTCCACTGCGGTGGAGGATCTGACTGAAGATCAAGGGTTGCTTTTTTTTTAATTTGGTTGTTAATGTCTTGATTTGTTTCCAACCGAAATAAGTAGGGTAGAGGATAAACCAATGTGCTCTTGATTGTCCTTCTGCAGCGTGGGGCTTGAAGCCAACTGGCAGTGACTCCTCAGAAGGTACCATCGTGGACACGGCACCAGACACCTATCCGGCTGGAATACACTGCCGATGAAAGGATGATTTCTTTTCCTGCTCTGCCTCATAAGAGGATAGTCTCGCTTCTCCACATGTGAAGGGAAGATGGGTCCCTCCCATGGGGAATGTTACTGCTGGCCACCACTTCCTCTCTGAAAGCCCCATTTGAAAAGGAGGAAATAGTTGGTGGAGGAAGTTCCTGAAAAGGAATCTTTCAAATCCTTATTTTTGTCAGGTTTTTTTTCAGGGGACACCCAATACGATGGAAATAATTGGTGGGGCTGCCTCAAGTGATGGAAAAATTACAGAAAACTGCAAAGAGTGTGACAGCAAGAAAACCGGCTTATTCTCCATTTATTGTACAATATTTATCATCAACCCGTTTTGTATATTTTGCTTTCTTTTGTGTAATCTTATCATCACTGGGGTTGAAAACGATGTAATTTTTGGTCCTTTGAGTAGTTGCCAAAAAAGCACTTACGTCGGAGTATTAGTGTATCATTTGGCTAGCACATCACATAATGGTTTTTTTACAGCAAGTATTTAGCCGTGTTTTCATCCTGTGGGAAAGAATGATGGGTCTGTTTTGTAAAAATAAGACCTTGTGGCAATGTGGACATGCAAGAGATAGAAACATAATGCAACAAATTAGTTTCAACACAGAGAAATGAAGTAGTCCAGGCTCCATATACATTCAGCAGTGCTGGTTTCTTTCTCCCTCTTTTGTCTCTCCTTTTTTCTCTTATTCTGAAATGTATTGTTGGATTTTATGGGAGAACTTTGCAAGCAGAAACTATTTGAATTCGATAAGCTGCCTACTTGGTTTGGGCATGAAGATGATGTTATACTTGTATACATACATATGTTTATATAATGAATTACACATATAGGTAAAAATAGTCATTATGAGCACATGTGAGAGAGAGAGCGAGTCGTTGTTGATTCCAAGTATGATAAAATTCATCCTTTTATTTTGAGCTCATTGCAAGTTAATGGTGTTATAGGAAGAACCAAATTAGCTTTATTATACCTGAACATATACTTTAGGTTTTAGCAACAGAAATAATATCGTGAAGCAAAAGAAGACTGACCATTCTTATTTCATCACAGAAAACTAAGACCTGGAGCAAAAAGTAATTTGCCTTTAGGTGCTTTAGAAATAATCAAGCAGTTAATCATTGCAGTTTGAGGTGATCCCATCATATCCCTCCCAAATAGTGGTTAAGTGAATCTCTATTACAATCTGAAACCCAACATTAATTTATAAATCATTCATGCTATGATCCCTGTCTTTACAAATCTACATGTTTTACAACCTGCTTCAAATAATGGTCCATCTCACCTCTGTCAGAAAAATGTTTAAAATTGCTGTTTTGAATTTCTCCCTTTGTTAAACTTTATTTATTAAAATATCCCAGTAAGTTGTGACTAAGATTTCTATGTCTTCATATGTAAAAATTCACCAGAATATCTCCCAGCATTTGCCAAGTAACTGTATAATCTGTTTGATGTCCACCTTCCTTTTTCCCAGCAGCCACTTACCCATTTGTGCAGTTACATGCACATTTGTATTTTGTCATGTCTGAATTCAGACCCAGTGTCTGGAGATGCCAAGTACGTGCCTAACTTATGCAAAAGGGAGTGGAGTTGAGCATATGGCTGCATGGCTCCTGCATTTAAAAAAAAATGCCATTCAGCAAATTTATTAGGGCTTTATAGTTAGTTATCATCACTAGTTGTACTAAAATACAACTCAGAAAAAAGATTTCATAGCAGAGACTTCATGATGGAATAGGCCTTTTGCATGTCTTGCCGTTGCTAATTTACAGCCTTCCATAAGTTCCAAAAACATCTATGAATTGTTCTCTGGAAGCCTTTCATCCTGAAGGGTGCTGGGAAACCGCACAGCTCATTGCTGCTGGCTGAGTCAGGGTGCTCAAAACCTGCCCTTGGGGTACCCAGGTCTCTCCTTTGAGTTAAGGGCTTTTGCTGTAACCAAAACATGCTTGGGAAGGGTTTCTCTGGACTGCCTTAGTACTTTGGGATTATTCTGCTTTGAAAAACTGGAAAACCCCTGCTACACTACCATAAATGAGTCATTGGAAAAATGAGATGGGAGAGACGGGGGATGAAGATTCTTCAGCAGTCCCAATAAGGAGGATGCGTGAGCTGTGGCTTGCTGGAGGAAGATGCACCCAGTGTTTTCCAAACATTTGATTTCCTAACCGAGGAAGTGAGCAGAGCTTCACCTCTCCTGTGCTATTTGAAGAGTGATTAAAAGCAAAGGAGAGAAGGTGAGTCAACAGTGACTAAAGACCAAGCATAAATTCCTGACAAATGGCTGGCAGGGGAGACACAGAGCAGAAACATGAAGCAGCCTGGTTTTACTTTGAGCAACACTTTATCTTCACTGAGATGTCACCACTGTGTAATATCATTTCCTCCCCAGGTGTGACCATGGAAGAACAAGACCTTCCCACAATGGGCCAGCACAAGCAACGGGGATATTTTTCATGGTTGCCTTGGGAGTGCCATCGGCCGTAACAGTGCAAAGATTTGGGGCAAGAGGTGTAACACAGAAGAGCTAATAAATGACCTTTGCAATAGTGTGATCGAGTCAAGCCCACCAAAAAATGATAGGTGAGGTAAGAGTTTGTTCATAAGCTGTGTCCTGCCCGAAGGGCATAACCAGGCAGTAAGGTAGATGGGAGCAAACTTGCAACACTGGATTTTTTTTGAGGGCTTGTGTTACCTTTGATAAAAATCTTGTTGGTATTTGGAGTAGAATGGCTCTGATGGACACTTAGCCTGGCTCTTGCTACACTCTTCCATTACTGCTTTGCCAAAATCCTAGCACAGAGTTATTCTTGCTCCAAAGAAAAAGAAATATTCTGGCCTGGACACATCTCCCAGATTTTTAGGCATTTTTTTTCAATACCTGTGCAGAAATGACTGCTCCTAGTGAAGCTGAGCTCTTTCAGGGTCCTCTGTCCTTGCTGTGCCAGCCATGTGTAAGCTGCTGCTAAGCCTGTGCCCTACTGAGCCCCCACCATGTGGGTGCAAACCCCAAATGTGCAGCCTGGACACAGCTGTGACCATCACTGCAGGGCTGAACACACCTCGAGACTTCCTTGTCAAAGTCTCCAGAAGGGATGTCTTGTGAAGAAAGAGCATTAAATAAAATTTAAGCTTTTAGAAGCAACCTTTTTTTTTTTCTGGAGAAATACCTCCTTACCCCCGGTGAATTCATACTGATTTTAGAAAAATATGCTCTTTCCTAGGGTCTTGTAAGATGGCAGGAGCCAAAGGGCTCTGCGGAGCTTTGTGTTGCAGTCAGAGTTCAAAAAGGTGAGTTCCCCTGAGAGGGAAAGATTGGTTTTCTTGTTTAATGCCGTCTCTTGTTTAAACTTAGAGATTTGAATAGCCCATTTCTCTTTTCGTTGTGGTTTTTTTTTTCCTGAATATGTTTATCTTCACGTCTGAAATATTTTGTGAACTTTGCTTTTCCATCCCTGTAAAGGGTATCTCTTAGATAAGTTCTTGTTTCTTACATTTTCCATCTATAATTGCAGAAATGTAAGAGGAAGAATGTGCATTTTTATAGAGCAGTTATTTGACATGAAGTTATGGTAAATGTATTTGCTCTGCTTGTTTCCTATTTGTATTGACTTTCCATTAATATCCTGGCATACACATGCATATATATGTATATGAACATGACTGGCAACAGATAAAAGAGACTAATGACAGAGAATGTTGAAGAGTGAGGGGCAGCTTTAAACTCTTTTTAGTGTGTTTTCCTAAATTTTTTGACCACCTAAATGGGCATGTGACAGGTATGTTCTCTAGGAGCCAGATGAAGGACTTTAATTTCAGTTTTCAGATGACAAATGCTGCAATGAGTGATGCAAGTCATGAAAATTAGTTACAGAAAATTTTTTAAAAATGTTTCCAAAACAACTGCAGACTCTTTACTTGCTGTTTGCAGGGAGAAAGCAGAATTCATTAAATAAATAATTTGATCCAAATGATTTGTCCAGTTGCTGAAGGAGCTAGCAGGATGTCAGGACTTGTGAACTAGTTTGGTTACAGCTATAGTGATGAGGAATGCAATGCAGAAAAGCTGAGGGTTTTTTAGAAGGAAGCACAAGCAATTCCCAAGATGCTATATTATTTTCTTTAAGTTTCTGAATGAGGGTTGCTGAACGTAGGCACTGATGAGCTCAGCAGAGAGCTCAAGGTTGGTCACCACAGTGGGCAAGGCAAGCTGGGGCTGTGCAAGGGTGTCAGGAGAGCTTCTCATGCTCCCCTCTGCTGCAATTCAGAAAATCTCTCATCCTCTTCCACCGTGAAAGTGGAAAGGGATGATGGAAAGTGCTCGGAGGGTTGTTGGTGCTGCCCCTTTGGGGATGGCTGAGCATGGGGCTGCTGGCACCACTGGGGCTCTGTGTGCTCCAGCCCCACCACCTGTGTCAGTAAGAAAAGGCTTTTCCAGTCTAAAAATAAGCAGCTGGTGTCTGGAGTCTGTTTGTGGGAGCGTGTGTCAGATCCGTAATTTGAACTTGATTGCCAGGGCCTTGTCACCTCTCCTGGAGCCAGTGCTGCCGCCCTGGAGCCAGCTCCCCTCTCGCCCAGGTCTGGGCTCTTTGTGACCCTGGGCTCCTTGGCCCAGGCACCCCCAGCTCCTCACGCCCCATCCAGGAGTTATCAGGCACAGACAGCTCCCAGCACCTTATCCTGTTTAAACTCCTCTGCCACTGCTTTGCTCTGAGCTACTGAAACCCATTTATTTGGCAGCCGCTGAAACTTGACACTGATGATGATGAGTAAGGGAAGGCAGAGACCTGTTGTTTCCAAGAGTGAATCTTAACTGCAAAACATCGATGTTTGCTGCAGAGCACTTTGGGAAAGCTCTTGGTGTCTTAGGATGCTGCTGTTATGAATGGGGCCAACTTGAAAATTCATTTCTGGATCATATCTTCTTTGCTTGGAAACTTCTGAATCTGCCGTGTTGACAAAAAAATCACAAGGAGAAATTTTTCCTTGCTAATTGGTTGTGTGTGCTAGATGGGACCTTTCCTGGTCCAGACTTTTGATGTAGCCATTAAGTTAGGAGAAAAGTGGTACAAAGAGGGAGATGAACCAATGAGTTTTGGTGTTGATCCCATCATCAAAATGTTGATGCACAAGCCAGACTGTAACTCTGCTCGGGGTACTGGCTGAGGAGGATTTCTGTGCAGCTTGGATAAACTATGTCCATCTTGGTCCTATTTTATAGCATGGAAATAAGAGCGGGTTTGGAATACGTAGTTGGAAAACCAGGTGCAGCATTGATCCAATTTTCATTTTATCCAAATAACCAGATCGTAGAGAGAGGGGTTCTGAGGGAAAATGGGTTTGGCAAGCAATGAGAAGAGGCCCAGTCAAATTCCTCCAGTACCAACAGACTCCCCTGGCCTTCCACACATTTCAGAACCATCTCTCCAACTCAGGGACCCCCTTGGCTATGGGTTTTCTGTGTCACAAAGGCTGGCTCTGGCAAACATTTTTAGAATCACCATCTGTCAGCTTTTCCTTCAGGGATCCCCATTTACAATAGCTTGTATCCAGGCCATGTGCAAATCCCACTGGGCTGAAACTTGGCCCTGCACAAGGTTGGCCTGGATGCAATTAACAAACACAAAATTTATTCAATTTAGTTTGGCCAAAAATATAAGATTCTTTTGTTTGCAGATGCTGAAGTTTAGATGCCTTTCCAAACTTATCAAGGACAAGGGAACCACTTTGGAGAAAATAACAGCCAACCAACCACTTTGGAGAAAATAACAGCCAACCCCAAAGTCATCCTAGAATTCAAATTGAACTGAAAACCTACGCACCAAGTAGTTTGTGAAGCTTAGAAATGAAGTTCGTTTTTCCTGATTCACTTCTGCTGCTGTCTCCGAACTTCATTATTCTAACTGGGCTCTAGATAGAAACACTGAAGCATCAGATGGAAACCAGTCCTTGCAGCATCTAGGGGGGGTACAGCAAGAAGTATCAGAAATCTCCTGGGAACTTTTCAGTTGCAGGAGATTTGGAGAAATATTTGACCCAAATCCCAGAGTTTAGGGGTTAGGACTGTCATGGGAGCACGTCTAAATTGCTTTGGTCTGGAGATGTATCTAGAAATCTTGTAAGATCAGGATCTGTCTGTCTTGATTTTCCATCCAGGCTCTCCAGTTTTTAGGTCTTATCTGCCAGACTCAAGCATGATAAAACCCCTGGTGCCTGATTTATCTGTCTCAGAAAGACCAAGGGCTGAGTCAGCCTTCACATCTTTTTTTTCCCAGTTCTCACCAAAGCACCAGACCACTTAATTTATTCCCATCCTCCATGCAGGTAACCTGCAGAACTCCTCTCTAGGATTCGTGCTTCCTTCAGGCTTCCAAGTCCTGTCTGCTCCACTGACACTGGGCCAGGGAGGTTGCAATACTTCTTCCTGAGCTAAAGGGTGGGATGAGGCTGAAGGGTTTTTCTGCACATACCCAGCAGCAAGCAGGCCTTGGGCAAAGCAAATGCAGTGCATGGCATTAAATATTTGCATATAAACATCCCCCAGACTGTGTTACGGTCAGAGAGGTAATGCTGGAGTATTTGTAAAGATTATTTTTATTAGTTAAAGGGAAGCTGCCCCAGCCATCTCCAACGAAGCAACACCCAGAGGCACTGGGGATGTGTGGCACCCCTTCCCCATACTTCCCAAACCTCCCTGCCGTTAGGGGAGGGGAAGCAGATCAGGTTTGATAAACCCACCCAGTGCCCCCACAGCAGCCAGCCCATCACTGTCAGGGGAGATAGTACGCTGTTAGTATGCTGTGAGCATGCTGTTAGTATGCTGGGGCTGTGCAGCTCCTCTGCCATCTTCATTCACCTTAGAAATGTGAAGTTTGAATGGTTTATCTCTATTAATCACCAGCTCAAAAAGCTTTGTGCACCAAGGGCCGCAGATAATTAACTTCACTATACTGCTTGTCTTATCAGTATCAACCTCTTGTCCTCCTGTGAAATAGTTAAAACCATCAGCCCCTTTTTACTTTTCCATTTAACTCTAATGCTTTAACACTGATGTTCTAAATGGCCCTGCGATTCATACTTATTAGACAAACCTTTCTTTCTGCATCTCTTATATTTTTTGATAATTGGCCATGTATGTTTCTAAGGGGATCAACAGCTTTTCATGCCACTATACTAATAATTAAAGATTTCTCACAGTCTTTCAGATTTCTCTTTACCTTCTTTTCTTTGATAAGTATAATTTGCTGTTTAATTGGGGAGGGAGGGGGAGAGAAAAGTCATAGTAGCAATAGGTTGACTGCATAGGAAAAGGTTTTTTTCAACAAAATACTCTAATTTTTTTAAAATCTACATTGTTTCCTATTTTTGTTCCTTGCCTTGCTTAGAACCACCATCCTTCCAGCACTGTAAAATGTTATAACAGTCCAGTGAGAGGAAAGGGGGAGGCAGGACAGAGAAGCCCCACAGGGCTCCTTAAGGGCACCATCCTGCAGCAGAGGACAAAGACAATTTTACACAACCTGTTGGACCTTTTCTCTCAGCTCCAGCCATCAGTGAGTTCCACTGTACCAACAGAGACAGGATGCTGGGTCTGGAAGAGCCGCATTACTTCCATGGCCATCTCTGCTTCCCTAGACATTGCCTAGTTTGGGAGAGATGTTTCAGGAGTCTTGAGTTGATGTTATGGGGAGAGGATGGGATGTGGAATACAGAAACTGATGTTCTGACAGCCCATCTGCTCCATTTGCACCGGTGAGGCCATGTGAGCTCAGAGGTCCCAATGCCTTCAGTCTTCACTAAAGCTACTCTGAAAAACATTACTCAATAGCTCCCATTCTAACTTTTAAATTAATTCACTCTTCCCGTGTACATAGGTTGAAGTGGCATTAATGCTCTTGTGGGACATACCTAGTGCCCACTTCTAAACCCTGGTTCCCAGAGTCATGTGAAGGGAGTCTCTTTAGCTATTCTTAAAAAAAAAACATTTATGCAGTTGAGCAGAGAAGGATGGAAGTGTGACTCCAGTGCCCTGAAACAATTATACAGAAGAAATCATCTAACACTGTGTTTTAAGACTTCTGATTTTTACAGCACCTCTTAGTGGGGGGAGGAAGTGGAAGCAAAGGGAAGAGTGAAGGGCTGATCCAAGTTTTTGTCTGTTGGATATGGGCACCGTGGTGTTGCGCTCCTCCAGTCATTGTGCAGCGACCATTTCTTATCAGTGCTAGTGTTGAATTGCAAACCAAGTTCATGCAGAAGTCATTCACTTACTTTTTTAAGTGAAGAATTCATACAACCTGAGATCTATTCTGGGATTATTCCCCAACAGGGAAGGAAGAAGAAAAAGACTGGTGGTGCCTCTGTTGTGAATAATTCATCCCATCCTAGCAGCCTGGGTGCTAAGTGACCCCTCTGCTTGGCTCCCAGTAGGGCTGGGGAGGAGGGCGGGATGCTTCCCATATCTCCGTTAGCTGCTGGGGTTAATAGGGGCACTCAACACACACAAGCACACTCTAAGCAGGGTCAGGGGGCAGCCAACACATTGTGACCTAAAATTTGACAGCTTTTACTCATTTCATGTTAGGTGACCCCATTTCTCTTTGGGCAACTGCCTTGCCCGGTGCCTGTGCCTGGGGTGCACAGTGCTGTGGGAGCCTGGCTGGTCCCCTCTGAGCACTGGGGACAGCATTGTCCCCTTGCACAG
The DNA here is from genome assembly GCA_036630365.1 of Acanthiza pusilla. NCBI lineage: Eukaryota > Metazoa > Chordata > Aves > Passeriformes > Acanthizidae > Acanthiza > Acanthiza pusilla. The sequence goes on from JAXCHO010000001.1 coordinate 11,733,754, forward strand.
ATGCATTCTTTGCCCCTATATTCCATATCCCAAATTGCTACCCAGTATCACAAGGGGAAATGAAAAGCAAGATCAGCTGTTGAGTGGCCAGCCCCTGTCTCTCTGCCATCTCAAGATGCTTGAAGATGCTCATTTTTCCAGATAATTTCTATTTTATCCCACCAGGTCCTAGAGCTGTGTTGCAGCATGACAGCGCTTTCCAGCTCACCACAGGGCCCTGACAGCACCCAGGCTGCTGAATCTGACCATGGTTATGCCCATGTGTTACCATTCTTCTCATCCAGGGATTTATTTTTGGTAACTGCAATGCGAAGAGTGGCAAGATCTCTTCTTCTGCTCCAACAAACATCCCTTAAAATTCTCACAGATGCTTCAGTTTTCTCCCCTTCCCCTGAGACAAGGCTTTGAGGGCAATTCTCTTATCTCTGCTTGTTTTGTTTTGGGATATTATGCAGCAGGGTGTCTCGAGGTGTCTGTCCTCTTTCCTCCTGTCCAGTTGTCTGTCTCCCTCCATCACTTTGTCACCCTCAGCTGCTTGTTAGTCTCTCTGTTTTCCTCCTTGTCCGTAGTTGGTCCATTTGTCATTTTTCCTCAGTAGTCCATGCTCCTTCCTCTCCCACTTCTTCTCTGCCTCTTGTTTCTCCCTTGTTTCTCTCTTTCGTTTTTTCCCCCCTAGTGTCGGAACTTCTTTCTTTGATTCCCCCCCTCCACCTCCCACCCTTTATAGTGCTGTTATCTGTGATTTTGGCAAAGAGCACATTTATTGGGGAGGAATATCCCCATGGCAACGCAGCAGATGGTGACTTTTGATTAACTTGGCTTTTTTTTTTTTTCCCCCGACTGCCAAATCACAATCCGTCTTTGAAATTAAATCAGGCTGTGATAGCATCAGTTGTTCTGGAGAGGGGACGAGAGAGAAACAAGACTGAAGTATTACAGCGGGAGCCAGGATGTAATGCAAATTCATGTTTTTTAACCCCAGCAATAAAAACCCCTGTTCATTGTGGGAACAGGAGGGACCACAAGAGAGGGAATAGTAAAATAAAAAAAAATAAGATTAAGAAAATATTATCACCCCACATGGTCTCCTCAGTTTGACCACACTGGAACGTGTGTCTCTGTAACACCGATGTCACTCTTTGCCAAGTCACTTGATGCTGCTGGGCCTCATTCTGCAGCTGCTTAAACACCATTGAGGGTTTTCCTCATGCCATGGATTGTGGGAAGAGGCCAGTTTCTTAACTGAGCAGTTCAAGCAACTATTTATTTACAGGAGTGCAGCATCCAAAGTGGGAAGGAAAGAATTTGCAAGCAGCAGGAGGAAGGCAAGAAAGCAGCTCCTGGAAGGCACTGGAGGGAGGTGAGAGGAATTCGGGGTAATGTGAGGAAGCGGAGGAGCTGGAAAGGGTGGATGGCATCACTGAGCCAAGATGCTGAGTGATCAAGGGCATGGGAAAGTGAGGAGCTCTCTGGAGTGGCACCAGGGAGGTCTGAGCCTGGGGAAGGAAGGGTACAAAGTTCTGCCAGCCACGAAAAGAGAGTTACAGGGCATAGCCCCATGGAAGATGGGAAAGAAGATACAGAAGTCAAACAGTAAAGAACTTTCTTGAATGCTTCAGAAGTGGGTGGTATTCAAGTCCCATGAGCTCCTTTGCCTGGTGCTTTTTGGAGGGTGACCAAAGGTGAATGCAATTGAGTGCTAATCATAGCCAAAGATAAAGGAGGACTTGAAAATGAAAGCTGGAGGAGATGACTAACGACCCAGCAATTTCATGGGAACTGACGTGGTGTCTCTGGCTGGGAGGCTGCTGGACGCTATCTCCAATTACTAATGTTCCCCATACACAAGGTTGCAAAGCTGTTGTCTGGTCTCAGCACTGACTCCTGTGGATGCTGTGAGTTTAGCAGTTATGGCTAAAGCCAAATAGAGTCACATTCGGTCTTGGTGAGGTTCAGATGAGATAGTGGGAGATATCATAGAATCACAGAAATGCTCAGTCAGAAGGGACCCATCAGGCTCATCAAATCCAACTCCTGGCTCTGCGCAGGACACCCCAAGCATCACACCTTGTGCTTGAAAGCAAAATCAGAGACAGTGCCTCAGGGGTTAATACCCATTCCTCTCTGGGGTTTCAGCATGGTATTTTCTGGTACTGTGGAGAGCAAGCACACAGAAGCATTTGGTATACCTTGTATCAGCCTTGAGACACCCAAATTCTGTCACTAGGCTCTCTTCTGCCTTCGTAAGGAGTCTCTAGCTTTACATAACACAGCCTGACAAAAATGTTTCTCCTGGAGGAGCTGCTCTTAATGTAGGATTCAAACCTGTACCCTTCTGCAAAAACTTTAAAGATATGGGATTGTTCTGTCCCTTACATTTAAAAAAAAAAAAAAAAGAAAAAACAGAGAAGCTCCCACTACCCTTTCTGAGAGCAGTTCATATTTTCTTACTCACAAGGAACTCTAGGCCACCACCATATCTCTCCCACTGCTTGTTTTTAGTCAAACTAGTGCTTGTTCCTGCTCTGCTCCAGGGGACTCTGCGGGCTCTTAAGTTCTTCCAGGATAAGCTCTTTCTCCAATAGATAAAATTTTGCCGCAGATGTTGTTTCTTCTGTTGGAGATCTCAGTTTGGGAGTGTTTTGTGTATGCCATGTGTTAGATCTGATGTTCTTTGAGAAGAAGATAACGTTTGGGTGCAGAAGATGAATCAGGTAGGGATGCTTAATTGGCAGGAGATATCTCAGGACCTGATTTTTCCCTGTGAGACACAGGCACAAGGTCGAGCTCCAGTCTGCAGGGGTTCATGTGTTGGTGAAAAGCATCAGAGGAGGGTTTTGTGAGCACAGTGGGATCTAAACCCCTGTTTAAATCTCTGTTTGCTAGTCAGGTTTGTCTAACCCATGGCTCATTCTGTTTAGACAGCAATCATAGTTCAGACGTGCATTTGTAGCTGCTGGGTGCTGTTTCTCCCCATTTTGGTCAGATTGTCATTTGGATTTGTGTCCTAGGCACCTTGCCAGCGTCTGTCTTTCCCCAAATCTCCCCTTGCCCTTCATGAATGCCTTGCAACCATGCTGTTCCCTCCCGTGCAGCCCCCAGGGTGGTTGGCACGCAGCGTGCCTGGGTGTAGGAGCCACACACCACGTGCCCGTGCGCTTGCTCTGCCCCTGGTACCGTGCCGCCCCACAATTTGGTAACCTCCAGCAGGGTTGGGAGCTGCTGATGGACAAAAGCCAGGCCTGCCCTGCAGCCTGCCCTGCTCAGCTCACCCCCTTGGCTCGGCACGCACATCCCGAGGGTCCCAGCACCCCGGGATCCGCGGGGCTGCGATGCAGTCCATGAGCCATACGAAACAAAGCGGCTGCGGCACCGCCACGGAGCGCTCCAGCCTCTCCGGCTTGACACCACAGCGTTATATATTGATGCCATGACACCAGCGCTCAAAATAGAATCAGGACAATTTGATTTCCTGCAGATCTCAGGATGGGGTCATAAAAACGGAGACTGTTCTGGAGAAATGGGATAGGGTGGAAATGTTTGTAGTGACATCACAGCCACTTCCATGCCAATGGCCTCCTACTGCTGCAAACATGTGATTGTGATTTTGCTGCACGCTCCATCAGAGAAGTGCCAGACTGGCCGGGGAGGGAGAGAGAGGGAGGGAGGAGAAGGGGCGGAAATATTCTGTTCTTGTATCTCAATTCAAATATCTGACAACAGCTTTGCAGCTCAGGCTGCTGAGTGATCAGGAGTGGGACCATGGAGCTGAGACCGTTCCCAGATCAGCAGAGCCCAGGGGGTTGCAGTAACCTAACTGGGGGCTGAATAAGGACCTTGATTTTATGGTGTAGGGTCTTGGTCTGCCATTGGGGTGCTACAGTAGGGATTTGGGTGGTCTTGTTGTGCTTGCTCTTCCTCACTGGTCCCATTTGCATCTAACATCACTTTTCTTGGCAAGAAAAACCTACAGGCCTGAAATATGGCTACAACAGCAACTGCAGAGCTGATGTCTTTTAGGGGTTCCCATTACAGAGAGGAACAGAGCTCAGTGTTGGAGTTTCATCCATGAAGCAGAGAGCAGCAGGGAGGGATTTAAGTAGCTGGGGATAGAGGAGGAAAGAAGAGAGAAAGGGAAGAAACAGAAGTCACCACCAAAAATAAAACTAGATTGTGTCTGAGGACATTGCAGGAGGAAATCTCATGCTGGTTGCTCCACAAACAGCACTGAAGGCTGCAAAGCCCATCTTGGTAGCAAGGTCCTTCCCAAGCAACCGCCAGCGGAGATCAGCCCTGGGTGTGTCCAGCACATGTAACCTTGGGGGGCTGCAAAAGGGAGCAGTATCTGCAGGGGTACAGGCGAGCAAAGGGATCCAGCTAATGCACCCATCTATCAGATTAAGCTGTCAAAACCCAAACCACTTCCATCACTGTCCAAGGAGAGACTCTCAATCCCTACTTAATGGGATGTCGGTCCTGTTGTTGTCACTCCAGGGAGAGGGGCCGCTGCCACCACAGTGTGCAGCCGGCTGTGAGTTTAAAATCCTATTAAACAGGACTAACAGTTGCAAAAAGAAAGCAGGTATCCCCTAGTGGGGATTTAAAGATGTTTAGACATAATTTGATTTTCCAAGCAGATGTCATTATTGTTAAACAGTTGCCCACTTGATATGTTCAAGTTGTTGGCTGTAATTGCTAAAATTAGCAGGTCTGCATAGAGCAAAGGTCAGTCGGTTAATATCGTGATTTAGTATTTTATGAAGTAATTCCAAATGCTTTTATGTATGTTTTTGTTTTTGCAGCCTAAGCCCACATTAAAGTAGTTGTGGGCCCTGCTAATAAAATAATGACTCAGCCTCCCAGCGCAGGACCCCGGCCGTGCTCAGTGACAGGGCTCGAGCCACCCTCGCTCCCTGCTCTGCCTGGTGCCACACGCTTGGGTTCGGAGCTGCAGTCAGGAGGGAGGCTCCCAGCTGCCCCCAAGTGTGACATCTTCAAGCAGAGCTGGAGCTGGAAGTAAGCCCATCAAGCCCAGCAGAGACTGGAAGGATGAGGGGCTGGTTTCCATCAGCAGCTGAGCACAAGGGTGTGCAGCTGGTACCCCTGGTCCTCATAGGGGGATCGACCTCATGTGCGAGTGCATGCGAGCACCTTCCCCCATGAACACACCTGAAAGACTCACCACTGACCAGGCAAGGTCTCAAAATATAGGTTTTTAGAGGGAAGATGCATTTTTGGAAGAGGAACAGAGAACTGGAAACGGGCAAGGCAAAGACTCACAAGTTTGTGCTACGGCTGGTTGGACATCTGGCGCTGCCTCCTCCGGTGCTGCAGCTGCTAAATGGCATGACAAAAAGCTTTAAAAAACTCCCTGAAGGTGTTGGTGTTTTGTTGGCAGGCTCAGTGCTGGCCTGATCCAATGTCCTGGGACAGAAAAGGGTTTGCTTCCAAGGCAAGATGTGTTGGGGTTCACTTACCTTTCTCTGTAACAGAGACACAAAGCCATTCCCAGGGGTGGTTTGGGCACACCTGGCAGATTTCTTGCTATTGCAGGAATGCAGGACTTTGCTAATGCAGATTGACCTGCTTGCTCTCTTACCACCAGACCTTTACGATTTTCTTGTCTTTTATTTAAATCTCAGATATTTAGCACACCGAAAGTGCCGCAAGGTGTTCTGTGGTCTGCAGTGCACAGGAAGAAATGGAAGAGGATCTGCAGGTCCTCCTGGACTCGACAGTTTCTGGGTGAGCTGGATATCTTTCCAGTCTGTGTTCCCATATTCCTCCCAGCAGGTTTGGGTAGGTGCAGTTGCCAGAGCTGCCCAGGAGCTCTCTGCTACTACAAGCAGCAATAGACACACTCTGACCCAGGCATGGAAAAAGGAAGAACTTGCTCTTAGGTGCTGTTTTAGATACCAACACAAGACAGCAAACTGCTGACCCAGGGCAAGACAGGTCTAAGATATATGTAGACTTGCATACCTTTGGCTCAGATCAAGAAATATTGATGTGCATAAATAAATATCCCATTAGAGAAAAGACTGAAGCAAGGTTTTAGCCCTAGAAAGCTGAAAAGGTTGAGCTGGACATTCAACTCTGTTTCGTATCTTCAAACATGTTATTTTGATCAAAGACTGTTTCAATTTCCAATCCAAAATGTGCACTTTCTTTTTTTTTTTGGTGGTGGTTTCTTTTTGTTTGTTTTGGTTTTGTTTACCTTGGACTTCCTCTGAGGCAGCATAACGTAAATTCAATGACCCATCTCTCATGAACATGGTGTCCACAGGGCAAGTATCAGTAGAAATATTGACTTGCATCTGCCCTGACCAAAATAATCCTTCTGTACCAAGCCCTTTAAATCTTCACAGTTCTCAGAGTCCCAATGCCTGCAGGACTCTGTTGATGGCTCCCAAATTGTGGAGGAGCAGCAGACACAGTTTTTCCCTGCTCCCATTTCCACTGGCCTCCCTCCATGCACCCAGCATGCAGTTAAGCTTCCACTTGCTGCCCAGTGCTGTCTTTTTTTCACTGGGAGAGGGGCTTAACAGCCCTTAACAAATGCAATTTTTGTCTGTTTTTCCAAGCTGGACATGGCATCAATTGCTAAGGATGGTGATTTAAGCTGTATTTGTCCTTACAGGAGAAAAATGCTTTGGGAAATGGGGTGGCAGCATTCTGGCTAATTTAACTTATTGCTTAATGTTCAGAGGCCTTTACTAGCAACACTACCTCACAGTCTCCTTCAAAGGACAGGAGTCTGTTATTCCCATTTTACGGCAGAGGAAACAGATGCAAAGACCTGCCCAAACACAGGCAGCAATTGCAATCTGGATTAGAGTGAAAATGTCCCTGAAAACTATTTCCAGTCTCCAGGGAGACATCAGTGGGCAGGGAAGGCTGGGAAACTCAAGGGGATGTAGCGTGGGACTGAAAATAAGAGGCGTGTAAGATTTTAAATGCCTAAGGTGATGTGGCCAAGCAAGAAACAAGGCTCAGCAGCTCGCGTCAGCCCAGGGGAGGGCGGAAACGTGGGGAGCGCGTTCCGTAGCTCGGTGGAGGACAAGAGCAGCGTGCTGGCAGGCTGTGCAAGAAATGCATTGTGAACTGGCTCTTGCAGCTGTGAGCAAGACAATAAGGATGGTAAAGCACCATCTAAGTCCCCACATCCAGCTTTGCACAAAGAGGGAGCTAAACTCAGCCCCCTGGAATCTGTTGGCTCGTGGTTTGAATTTAGCTCTTTGTGTTTGAGCAATTCCAAGCAGAGAGGGAATATAGATTGTCCCAGTCCGAGAGCCAAATTCACCTTTTCTCTGCTCGCTTTCAACCCCTGAGCTGTGTAGTACTTCCGTGAGGGTTTATGGTCATAATTTGCAGAGCATTCTCAAGAAAGCCCCAATTTTCTTTTACAGTCTGAGGAATGACAGAGATTTTCTTCCTTCTTTTGTTTTTTTCTATGCTATTCCCTCTCCTCTAGGCTCTGCATGTCCCACTGACTCCTGCCTACCTTCTGGCCAGTGTATAAAAACCTCTTTTCAATGGATATGCATCTTCTCATACACCAAAGGTAGGAAGGATATTCTTCACCTAGTGCCAGGGTTGTTTATGAGGGTCACACAAGACTTTATTCATCCATCTGGTAGACTTTAATACTGGCTTCTCAAGGAGTGGGAAGGGAACCTATAGCTTGTCATAGGACTCTCTTACCTGCCTGTGAACCGGCCTATTGCTCTATTAATCACCTTGGTCTCTTTGGCAAACCAGCAAGGTTGCTCTCACATGTATCTGTGATACATATTTACTGAAAAATCACTATCTAATGCGTCATTCAGGCTTGGTGGAGTCCCACTCTTTAGTTTAGCATAACCATACCTGTGAAATATTTTGCTCCATTGAGAATTCTGCATTGGTTGTGTCATGAGCTCAGCCTTTATTAACACTGCTTGTAGTGGATACCATCAGTTGAGCAATGAGAGCGCATCCCATGGATTGCAGTTAATGCTTGTGCTGGTGACATTCAAAATTCAGGTAGTCTTTCCCGTTGATTATCACAGACTTGAGGCGGCCATCTTCTTCCACTTCTTTTGTCTCCTGCCCATCTTCAATGATTTTCCGGGTGGTGACAGTCTTACCATCGATCACTTCAGTAGTGGTTATCACTGTTCTGACACCATGTGGCCCAGCTATGTTTTCAGCAAAGATGGAGGTGGGGTGCCCATTGGGACAGAATGAATTCCATTGCTCAAAGGGCTCCCTGAAGTCTCCTCCTCTTCCACTTGTGCTGTGCCAGTTTTCATCGTAGTTTCCGATGTCAAAAGGGTTCAAGAAAATACATGTAAAAGGGTACATCCCATCAAAGAACTCTTCTGGATGGGGGTACCCATGATGGAAACCAAAGAAGCTGTCACAGCATGCTGCAGCTCTTTCTCTCTGGACTCTGCACTCTTCAACAGACTTGTCATAGAGTGATCGCTTCTGAGGGTCGGACAAAATCTCGTATGCTTCAACAATTTCTTTGAATTTCTTCTCAGCTTCCTCCTTGTTTTTGGGATTCTTATCAGGATGCCATTTTAGTGCCAATTTGTGGTACGATTTCTTAATATCATCTTGTGAGGCATTTGTTTGCAGTCCAAGGACCCTGTAGTAGTCCACCATCTCAGAGGAAATGTGGGGCTGTTTGGAAGATGCCTGGTTGTCTCGCTCCCACCAAGGCTGGTCAGCATGCAGAGGTTCCTGGACTGCACTCCTCAGGGGTGGGGAGAGGCTCAGCCCGCCCCATGAGCTGCTGTGTCCTCCCGCAGTGCAAGGCCACTGGGGGCTGCTTGGCCAGAGACATTCTTTCAAAACCTGTTGCTCACAAAGCACGAGATTGTGATCTCAGAGGAGGCTCAGCCAATCCTGGTTCCGTTGTCCTGTCCACATTCTGGAGTGGAGTTGGTTGTCACTGGCCTTCTGTTTTCAAGTGTAGATCACGCATATGACGTTGCTGACACAGCTGGGATGTTGGACTGCCATAGAATCATACAACGGTTTGGGTGGGAAGTGATCTTTTTAAAGGTTATCTGATCCCCACCATGGGCAGGGACACTAGAACTGGTTTATTAATGTCCCAACCAAACTGGCCTTGAACACTTCTGAGGATGGGGCATCCATAGCTTTCCTGGGCCTTGTCTTCCACTGTTTTCCACCCTTATGACTTTGTCAGATTACTTTTGACCTGAACCTGCGGATTCAAGTGCAGTCCAGGGAAGTGTGATGTAGTCAGGTCGTATTCTCCCATGGGGCATAATTCCCTATGGCAGCAGCTATAGGGAAGCTGCAGTTTGGCTACCCACAGTTTGGAAAGAGTGTTGATAAACCAGAGAAAGCCCAGGGAAAGGCCATACAGTGTGACTAAGGGATTGGAAAACACGCTCTGGAGTGAGAGACTCGGGGAAAGAGGAAGTTCAATGCCAGCTACATCTTAGTCAGCAAGAACCTGCATGGGAACAGAAATTCAGTGCCACGGGGATCTTCAGGCTCCCAAATCAAGCAGCTGGAAGGTGTCATTAGCCAAATTTAAACTCAAAATACATTGCGCATCCTTCTTTATTAAGGCAACAAATCATGGAACTTCCCCATGTGGCCATTTTTAAACCCTGAGTGGGAATTTTTCCTAAAATCATGATTAGATGGCCATCATAATCTTTTCTGAATTTAAGGGGAAGCCTAACACTTTCAGTAGAGCCTCTTTTTCATGTTGGTAGTAAATTAAATTCCCAGAATTACCAACCTTAGCCTCTTTTCAATGTGCCTTTTTGGATACCTGTCCCAAGGTGTGCATGCATGCACAACAGGGATGGCTCAGGAACTGGACACGGACAATCAAGTCTACGGTTATCCTGCATCTGTTTCTATTCCTTGGATTTGCCATTCTGGTGGGAAATACAATATCCTCAGAGGGAATCATTGCATGAAGAAGGTCTCCAAGGAAGTGCCAATAATGAGAACTCATCTGTCTGTAACACAGTGTCGTAAACACCTACTAATAGCAGCATGTGTTGCAGATCACTGCCCTCTTTTCCATTATCCCACACTTTGGGAAGAAGTCAAGAGCCAGCCAGACCAAAGAGCATGTGCACAGCGTATGAGCTGGCTGCTGTCCTAACACACACCCTGTGTGGGGGGCTGTGAAAGCAAGGGACAGCCATGTCAGCCTGGAGACAGCAATGTGACAGAGGGAGGAAGGCGATAAAGGTATTTATACTGCTGGTGTTCTCTCTGGTCAGTGATGGGGCAGTAGCACAGAGGTATTGGTCAGGTTTGGGCAGTAAAAGTCGCCACAGGGCAGTGCAGGTCTGGGGGCTGGAGCTGAAGGAGGTGCAAAGGAGCAAAGGAGCTCATGGTCCTGTGGGCTCACCTCATTGGGGAGATTTCAGCTTTTGCCTCCTTTGGCACAGAAGAAGTCCTCCTAATTACAGGGCAGTTGTGCCACATGGGTTATTTTTCTGCTGGGTGTTGTTTGTTCTGTAGAAGTGGCAAAAGTAATCTGGGCCCAACAGCAAGCTGCTGCTGCCCATTTGAGCTCAGAGGGCTCTTTGCATTCCCAAACACCCTCAAGTGGTCTTCTACACTGAGGGGAGTGCTGAGATGTGATGGCTTACTCAGACTGTAGTCCTATGCTTGAAATCTTCACAAAAGGGACTAGGTTTTTTTAAGATTGTCCATTGGACTTGAGAATGATCCAAGCTTACCACCCACAAGTCTCCAAAAGGTGCCAACATCTCTTAGCCACTGCCAGCATGGTCCTTTTGCAGATGCTTGGCAGAAATTTCAAGAAGGATTGCTGTTCCTACTCTCTATTACCCCAAAGGGAAAATGGGACATCAGAAAAGTCTGTTGGAGAGGGTCCCAGGCCGCTTATCAGCAGCAGGGAGTGGGTCTGTGCACAGAAGGGAGGAGGTGACTCTGCCTTTTGCTGTGTCTTTGCAAAGCACCTCCTCCCCTACTTGCTTTTGATGCTCGGAGCCCATCTCAGACTGGCTGGCGCACTGGGTTATCTGTCTTGGATTTAGTGCATCCTACCCAGCTGAAAAGTAGGGAGTGTTTTTCTCCTCTCATCCCTGAATGGAGGACGCTCACTGCCTGTCTGTCTGCTGCCTGCAGCAGGCGTCAGAGATTAGCAGCCATTCAAGACAGGCCACTGCTGTGAGCCAAAAGGGTTTGCAAGGAAAAAAGAAAGGGTCGAGGAGAGGCAGGGAGAAAGGGAAATGAGACATGCACACATCAAGTAACTAGACCCAAACTGGCCTGGCAGCCCCATCCCTAGAAACCAAGGCTTTGAAATGAGAAATGTTTTTCGTATCTTAAATCTCAAGTACAAACAATAAAAACCAGCCCAGACTGTGTTCTTTGAAGAGAAAGTACGAGTGACCTGAACAGTGGTTATCAGCAGCGTCATTAAGATAAACCCTTAACATGATTTAAAGCATCCGAAACTGAAGGCAGCACTTTCAGATACTAACAAAATGGTCTGACATTGGGGATGAAAATCAATAGTAATCTGATGTCACTAAAAATACTCAAAAGTGTCCCATGGCTGATGGAGGTGAGATTAGTGTAAATATTTGTATTCTAATCAGTGGCACGCGAGGGCTGGAGGCGGCCTTTCTGTCTATTTAATTAATGGAGTGGCTTTTTAAAAGGATCCTAATCATATGTGATTGTATCTGCTTATCAACATTTTTGCTAATTAGATGATATGGAGGCAGTCACTCTGCTAATTCCCTCATCCAAACAGCATATCCTGCACAGATAAAGTACAGTCTCTTTTTAATAAGAAACAATCATGAGACAGACTAACCTTAATGGTGCTTATTATCCGAGGATCTTTGGGATTTTCTTTTCTACCCACCCCCTCCTTCCTTTTTCTTCATTCCCTGCTTCAGTATGCCAGATGGATGTGGGCGTACCAGTCCCTGTCCCCCTGGTTCCCCACCCCAGGCACCACCATGTCCAGCCTTCTCTTCCCTCCCAGCCAGACATCGGGTCTGTAAGGGCAGGGATTGTCAGCCAGGTCAGGATGAGGAGCAAAACAGAAGGCACATGCAGCAAAATGTCCCAAGCTTTTGGTCACCCAGATGACAGGTGATCCCAACCATGTAGCCCCAATCCCTGATCTTGCTCTTGGCACCCCAATGAGTCCTAGGCCAGAAAGGATTGAGTGCCTTCAAGCTGTGAAAATATTTTTCTATTATTATTTTGATTAGACTAAATATTAGGAAAAGTTTCTTCAAGGAAAGGATTGTCAAGGATTAGAACAGGTTATCCATGGCAGTGGTTGAGTCATCATCCCTCAAGGTGTTTAAAAGCCATGTAGTTGTGGTGGGTTAGTGGTGGGATTGGCAGCACTGGATTAGCACTTGGACTTGGTGATTTTAAAGGTCTTTTCCAACCTAAATAATAACTATTATTGTTGTTGTTGTTATTGTTATTGTTTTTTTCTGTTTTAAAAGGGTCTGAGGGCAGAGAAGGTCTACACAAGTGATTTCTCATCAGCCCCATTGATTCTGTGACAAAGCTGGGGTCCTTTTATCTAAACCAACACAAGTCAGAGACATTTGTTCCAAGTCCTTTGGCTATCCAAACAAACACAAGTAGTGCTTTGCTCCACCAGTCACACTGTCATTAGATGCTTCCCTGCAGGTCAGCCCTGTTGGAGGGACGCTGTGCTCAGCCCTGGAGCCATGTTCCCGGGGACGATGGTCAGGGATGAGCACATTGGGCTGACCCCCTGGTGGGGCAGAACAGAGGGACCTGCATGACTTCAGAACAAGATCAAATAAATAGAAATTTTGCCCTGAAGAATGTCTCCTCACCTCTCAAAATACAAAAGTAGCATCTAGATAAGGAGAACCCATCCTGAATGTGGGTAGCTCCCAACCCAAGAGCATCTGGGTGGAGCAGTGGAGAGGGATAGGTGCCTGGTGCTTAGTTTCGGGAGGTCAGGAGTTTGCCTGCTGTTTTTGCAGCTGTGAATGTGGAGCAGAAAAGGCTTAAATGACACGGATTCCCCACTCTGTGCAGGAGGAAGCATCAGCACATCCTGTGCATTGATCCCATGTGTCGGGCTCAGCACAGAGGTTGGATGTGGGATGGAAGATGGGGTGGCTCCAGGGAGTACTGACTGGAAGAGACCCCCAGAGGCTGGGACACAGAGCTGGGTCTGTTTCCAGCTTTTCTGGAGTTCAGGCTGGGGCCTGAGGCTAAACCAAGGCTCAGGCAAGAAGACAACCAGCTCTTCTGAGTGGCAGTAGGGAAGGGCAGGAACCTCACAAACCCATTCTTTTTTGAGATATGAAGACAAAGAGGAGGCCTGGTCCTACTTAGTGGAGTGAAGAATGAGCCTGGTGTGTTTTTCACGTTAGATCATGCCCCATATCCAGTGCTGGACCTTGCTTCAGTCTTGGAAAGCCCAAATGCTGTTGTAACTTGTGTCCATGGACTCTGATCCCAACAGAATTCAGAGCACTTTGGTTTCACTGACTGGGTCATCTCCACGTGTCATCTCACTATGCTCTCCAGACATGGCTATGCTGAAGTTGTACTCAGCAATGCATTTGGCCGCTCCTTCTACCACTCCTCCTCTTTGGCACGGTCTCTGGCCCTAAATCCTCTCCATGTAATGCACAGGAATTAATCCAATATTGACCATTTTCCCAGAGGGGTTTCCCCCTGCTCGTTCCATGACTGAGGGCTACAGCTTGAAAAGAGGAGGGACTTCTGGGCCAAGGATTGCATTGCAAGCCGTTGAGTCCTGGGGCTTAATGAGGCACTGCTTATCAGCAAAGCGTGCTTATCTGGAGCCCGCCGCCGGTGTACCTGCTCCAGCCCCATCGTGAGCGAACACGTTTTACCACCCAGTTGCAGGGAGCCGGGAGCACGGTCAGATGGCACAGCACAGCTGATGTGTGGTAACTCGTGAAGCCACAGCAACTTTATCACTTTGCAACATCCATACATAGCCACAGCCTTGAATCTTCGCAGGGGAAGAAAGGATGATGAGTTACTGTTCTGGGATTTTCTCCCTGTTTCCAGTCAGTGGGAAGTGGTATGTGGAGCATTCATTTAATAAACCAGAGGGGAAAAGCTGTAGATCAGCTTCTCATTAGTTCAGTGCTGGCTCACGCCATCACTTGGGTTTGTGCCTGACAGTTTAGTGTGTTATTCAAGGCCACTCAAGCATTCTGCAGAAATGATGCCACCCTCCTCTGAAAGCATGGGGTTCATCTAAGCAGGGAGGGCCAGACTCCATTAGTAGGTTTATCGGTGCTAATTTCATCTCAGTTTGAGGCCTGTTTACAAAGAAGGTGCTCACTTTGAAAACTAGTCCTTGTTGAGAGCCAGCTCTCCAGCAGGAAACCTTCTGGAGATGTTTTACTGATGTGGAACTCTGAAGTAAAGCAACTCTGGATGGGTAAAAAATGCACAAGTGGTGGTTTGCAGGGCAAGGGGAGAGTCCTAAGTGGTAAAAAGCCTAGGTGAGGGTCCTGCTGATGTGCACACAGACATGCAGGAGGGATGGGAGGGACACACTGTGAGTGTTTGTGCCCCCATATTTTCTAGTGTGTTACACCTACATCCAACAAGGGGGGCCTGAGCAGCCCAGGTGAAGGACTGACCAATTACCAATTACTTTACTGGGAGTGGGGAACGGGAGAAGAACACTGAAGCCATCAGGAAGCACGTTCTGGTCCTGCCCATGGGCACCTTGTATATAGGGCTGCTGGGAGCAGTGAATTTTCCACACTGCCTCAGCAAAGGTTTAGTCTGAGTTTATTGCTGAGATTAAAAGACTGGAGAATATAAATTGTAAATGTGATGACTTAAGAGCTCATAAATTCAGTATACAGCCCCATTCCAGAGAGCTTGCATGCGGTGCAGCCACACTGCCTTGGGCTCACGAGTTGCCCTTGCTCCCATTGCTCAACCCATGCCCTGCAGGGAGCCCTTCTGCCCTGCCTGGCTCCCAAAATGCTGCATGTGCGTGTGTGTGCACAGATGCTTGGAAACACACATACACACACTGGCCGGGGATGCTGTCCTGCCTGTGCACGCTGGGAGTTTGCTGCTTATGTACAGACACGGCGTCCCTGCCGCTGCTTCAGCCCAGAAACTGGAGCAGTGTTTGCCCAAAGTCATTGCAGCGAGTAAACAAGTGGAGGTTTTTGAAGATGAGCTCCTGGGAGGAAGGACAGTCCCCCCTCGCTGAGGAGCCATTTGCTTGCATTTACCTGCAGTCCAAGAGTCCTTGCTGGGTGCCTGCAGAGGAGCTCCATGGTCTTACCCATGTCCTCGTGTGTGGGCAGCAGCAGCTGCTTAGGCAAACTGGTTCCACACATGGAATCAGTCGAAGTAGCATCACCTCTGAGCTGTAGTGGAGAATTCCAGAGTGGGAATGCTAGAGCTTTTGACCCATGCACTAGTCCCTCCCCCAGTTTTCCACTTATCCCACTTGTGTCCCCTACCCTGGAGCTGAGTGGCCCCTGTGAGCAGAGGGCTTGAGGAGAGCTTCTTGGAGCAGTGCTTAACATGTCGAGCTGATTGTGAGGAGAGTTGTGATTAGGTTTCTACAGCTGGGTTCTGGCTGTCACGGAGTTTGCCCAGGACAAAGTTCCTTGGATAAATTGCCTAAGTGTTGTAAGCACTTTCAACATTATTTTGTTTTTTCCACTTTTTCTAGGAAGATGGAGAGCTGGAGACCAGCCTGCTTCTAGGATTCATCCAGCCCATGCCAAGGACACAGCTTTTGGTCTGGGAGCCCTAATGTGGGGATTTAACACCCAGTGCCAACCTGCTGTCCTGCTGAGGGCAGAGCTTATGATGTAGTCTGAGCAAGGAGAGCTGGGGACAAATCCTGGAGGACACCAGAAGATGCCATGGGATGCCTTTCTTCCCAGTCAAGTGGACCAAGCCCTCAGCACACAGTAAGCATGAAGGGGATGGGCTGGGCTGTTGGCTCCTACAGACCTTGTGGCTCCTGTCCTTGCACAAGCATCCAGGGGTCAGTGCTTGGGGCAGGCTGTGCTTTGGCTCTCTCAGGGTAAGCCCCAGACTGCTTTTTGGAAAACAGCACCCCGCAGCCCCCTGTGCACAAGCCCCAGCTGCAATGGCATGTCTGGGGCAGCACTGAAGCTCCTCTGTGCACCCAGGTTCACTTTTGGGGTCCAGCACAGGGCCCAGCAGCAGCACCGGCAATAATGCACACCAGCCTTTCAGCAAAGCCAAGTCCTCAAGTTCCTGCCATGTTTCTCTGAAGAAAGTGGCTTGGGCCTCCCCAACAGCATTGCTGGATGTTTCCTGTCTCCCAGGGTCCAAGCCCAGAGCTGGAAGTTCTGGCAGTGTTTTGTGTTGGAGATGGTTCCAGTCTGTGGGGACAGCCATAGGTGCTGAGAGTGGCATTGGGTACACCTGGCCTTTGCTCATTTCCCAGACCTTCTTTTAGCAAATGAGGAACAGGAAAGGGGGAGGTTACATTTTTTAAATCATTGTTAATCACTGTAAAATCTACATTCCTGCCGTTTTGCTTTTTCTGTCTGACTTGCAGTAGATGCAGCACTGTTGCCACAAGAGTATGTGTGAATGTAGGTGCAGGTTTGCTGCCTCTGTGCATGGCTGGGCAGATGAGGCTTGGGCTTCAAGCCCAGAAGCAGTGGCCCTGCCTGGGCAGACTCAGGACCACTGCATATTTTGGGCAAACCATGCTGCATTTTCCTACCCTGGCTGGACTCTATTTGGCAGCGTTGTGGCCTAACACAAGCATCTTCTCTTTCTTCCCTCCACCTAGACCCTTGAAAACTTTGGAAATTCACCTGAAATATTTTTCATTCCTCAGCACCCCATTTGTGTGACCCACCAGAACTGTCCTTTCCCGGGACTCGGTTCTGAAAGCAGAGCAGAGATAACGTTTAACAGGCAAAAGCAGATGAGAAGGAGATAAAGGAATAAGGGGAGGGAGGGGAGGAGGAATGCAGAGGTATGTGGCTGCATGTTGTACTGTGTTTATGCATAAACAGGCTTGCTTATCGATATCCAGATGTAAGCATGTGTGCAGGGTAATATCTCCCGAAACAATAGGCGCTGCTCGGCTCGAGGAGCGCTGCCGGAGCCTCCCTGTCAGATGCTGCTGCGTTATCAGGTTGCAGCAGGCGTTCCCATCTAATCAGGGATCTGAGCCCCGTGAGCCGCACCCGGGGCTTTCGGAGCCTCTCCCCCAGCCTTCAGCCCGCTCTGCTCTCTGGGGGAAGAGGGCAGGAGGGGACAAAAGGGGCCAAGCATCTCCGGAGGTGATTCTGGGGTGTCTGGCCGCCCGGCTTCACACTTCGGCGGGGATGCAGGAGCTGGTGGTGCCGCCACATTTTGGCACCGCGGTGACACTTAGGAGCCGGTCAGCCCCTGCCAGGAGGGGAGAGCCTGGCCAGAGCTGCAGCAAAGCGCTGGCTTTGTTCAGCCTGGGGCAGAGAATGTCACCGGGGCCAAACCGGCCACTTCACCCCCATCCTCTGTGCTGCGACAGGACAGGAGCCGGCCCTGGGGGCAGCGCTGGCAGCCAGGGCTCTTTTCTCTTTTATTTTCTTCTGTCTTTTAAAGGAAGGGCCCAAGAGCAAAAAAACTTAGAAAACTTTCTTCCCCCACCGTTCCCTAGCACCAAAACGCAACGGCCGCTAATCTTATGTGGCTCATAACTGCGAATAGCTCTGGAACTAATTAATTTGACAGTGCCGCGGCTGCCCGCCTTTTTCACCAAAATCAATTAAGAAAATGCACATTTCCCCTTCTCCTCCCGCCCCTGCCAGCGCCACTTCGCAGCGGGGCAGAGGGGACAGAGGGCAGCGAGGACTGGGCGCTGCTTTCCCAGGGCTCCCGGGGGTCAGGGTGGGGAGCAGAGCGCCGGGAGCGCAGAGAAAGGATTAACAAGGTGGGGGAGAGACGCGGCTGGCTCTCCACGGCAGGAGCTGGGATGCTCTCCGGGGACGGGTGGCGGTGGGAAAGCTTGATTGCCACATGCAGCCACGCTGTGCCGCGTTCCTCCCTCCCTCCGCCCTGGCTCCCTGAAGACCCCTGTGAATTGTCATTCCTTGCCAGTGCAGGGGGGGAATTGGCCATCGGGAGCATTTCTTATTTGCATGGCTGATGAGCCGCTCCAGAAGGGGCTGCAAGGGAGAGGCAGGTGGGAATTTCAGCACTGTTTGCTTGCCAAGCGAGGGCAGAGGTGTGTGCTGAAAAGGATTCGGCGAGAAATTTAGGGAGACAAATTTTGCATTTTGTGGGAGGCAGTGGTAGGAATCGGAGTGGGGTCTCATGCAATTTTTAAGGCTCCTGACCTTGGGGCTCCTTGCCCAGGCAGGTAAAGGCAGGGACTGTGCCAGAGGGGCTGTGGCTCCCTCTGCCCTGCGCTGGGTGTGGGGTGGGAGGGTCTGAGCTGGGGCGGTGTATCAGCATCACACTGCTTCCCAAAAAATCCAGCAAGAACAGGACCCCCCTCTGCGCTTGTTCTTCTGATTCCAGAAGAAGGGAAAGAGAGCCAGGTCTGGGGAAAATGGGTTGAGTGATAGTAGGGCGTGGTGAGCATGCAGCTCCCCAAAACCTCTCTTTTCAGGGAATGTGAGACAACTGTTCTTAAGACATGGTGTTGAGACACCTGGCCAAGCTGGGTAAAACCTCCAGAGCATTATTTCTGTAAATGCCTCCATTTGGTCCATATCACCTCCTGCCATCTCTATAGAAATGCCCTTCTATTAATAAATAACTCCATTCTCCATTACCCCATCTCCACAGCTCACGTTGAAGTAACTGGGAATTTGGGTTTGGTTTTTATAGACATTAGAAATAGATTTTATCTTTATTAAGGGCTCTGTCTCCACCCCAACCTTTGCTCCATTGCACAGAGCACAGCAGTGGCTGGAATAGAGGAAGCAGGTCCCTGGGCTGAGCTAGGGGAGAGGAAGGAGAATGTCTCCCTGGCTTTGGCCAGGGCAAAAGGGTTTTGAAAGGGCCAGGTTCTTCCCTGCGCACTGGTGACCTGTGAGTACATCTCTATAGCATGGTGTAAAGTGTTTGAGAAAACAAGGGAGAAAATGTGAATGAAGAATATTTAAGAAATTTTGTATCTGAAAGATTTAGTTCTCAAGGGTTCGATTGTTTTTCCTTTGTAGTGTCTTGGGAAATACCTATCGGGAAACCTCCCTGAATGCAGTCATGGTGCTGAGCAACCACATGAATTTGGAGAAAATTTTCTTTTTCTAAACTGTGGGTTGCAAACAATCCCTGGAAAATATTTGAGTTTTGAAGTGCATCAGTTGGCTGTGATGGGGTAGGGAAGTCACAGGACAGCATTTTTATGCTGGCTTGGACGGCAGCATGGTTTCTGGCATGGAAATCAGTGCATGTAAATTAGAATTGTGGTTTCCATGAATACGATCATATATGGATTGGAAGCTGATTTTCCAAGTGCAGTCGTGCCAGGAAAACTTGTGCTCTCACATAGCCCCAGGCAGCAAACACAAGTGACACAAACATGGTGAGGGTGAGTTCATTTACAACTGTGACTGTTCAAAAAGTATTTCTAAAATTTGCCTTCCCTGCTGTTCCTCCCCCATCCATCCCCCCTTCCTCCTCCCCTTCCAGCTCCGCCAGAGTGAGCTCGGAGGTTTGGTATCCAGCCTTACGCAGCGGCTGGTGCTGGGCTGGCGGGGCTCGGCGCCACAGCCGCGCACCTGGGCGCAGGTAAGGCTCCGCCAGGGTGGGGACTGGATTCCTTCCCGGCCCCTCTCAGCAAACAGCTCCTGCCCTGGAGCCCTGCGTTCCTCTCTGCCCTTATCTCCCTGTGCAAGGCAAAGCTATAAATGTTATTGGCCATGAAGTTATTCATCCCCTTCAAAGTTACGCATATGCAAAACAGGCTCTCCTGCTGCAATGGGAGTTTTTGTACCAAGAGTGAGTGTTTAATTTTTTTTTTAAGTGAAACTCTCCAAGAAAGAAACTTATTAACATATAGCAACATTAATAGAGGTGGATCTGTATAAACCTAATTATATATGTTACCACAAGTAAATAACCACAGCATTTCTTACAAGGTAAACATACTCTAGCTCCAGGGATGGCTACACTGAGATGCCGAGCAATGGCTCAGCTCTTCTGTGCAGTTGGCAGTGGAGAAAATAAGGAGGAGCTTGAGTAGGGACATAGGTCCTGCCTTCATCCCAGGCACAACTCATCCCCTTGCCATCCCTGTCCCCAGCATGTGGCATCAGCCATGCCCCTGCAGCACGCAGCAGCCTCCATCCCAGCTGGAGATGGAGCACCCCAGCAGTGGTGGGGGCTGTCAGTAGAGACCAGAATTTCAAAACTCAGAAGACCCTGCTGCCTTCTGGGAGTTTATAAAATTCGTTCTGGTTCATACCTGCTGTTGTTTTAAGCTCATTCCTTTCTGAGGAATGACTCAGCTCAAGAAAGAAAGCAGCTATTTTACTGATAACTAGGAGTATTCAATGATATATAAAGGGATGGGAGATCTGTTACATCTTTTTGACCTCTGAAGCTGGAAGAAGCCATTCCCCCATTTGTAGCATGTCTCCTATTTTATTAGACTCATGCACAGGCTGTATCAGTTGTTCCCTTTTTTTCCCCCCATTCTGTTGATGGCTCAGACCAAGACCTTTGTAATTCTTCAAGCCAGCTGAGCATGGAAACCTCTGGATGATCCAGTCAGAAGTTTCCAATCAGTCCCATCCCCTTCCCTTCTCCTGCTGCAGGGCAGCTCTCTGCAGAGGATGGTGCAGGGGTGAAGCAATGTGGGACAGGGTTTTTTGGGGAAACAAATGTGAGACCCCAGACAGCTTCTGTCCCACATTTCAACTTCCGTGGCCCGACATCAAACATGTCACTGCAGCCTGAGCCCCCACGGGTCTGATGGAGGAGCAAAAAGAGAGGGCTGGAGGCAGCAGATCCTAATCTTTATTAAATAAGAACAAAGCTTATGCCGGCTAATGAGAAAAACAAACCGATGAAAGATCCGGCGAGCTCCTCAGAAGGACACAAAGAAATTCTCTCTGAACAAGAGCAGGCTAAAAATATTCCCGAATATTTATTTTGCTGGCAATGTCTTCACAGGCTCCACATTCGATGCCGCCTCTTTGGGGATTGGCATGGCAGTCACAGCAATTTCAGAGGAGGGTGCTCCAAGCTCTGCGTGACACCCGGAGTCAGGGCAGGAACAGCCAAGACACGAGAGCACGAACTGCTTCAGTGCTGTGAGATGACGGCCAGTCCCTGTACACCTCTGCTTCTCTACAGGCAGTGAGTGTTTACCATTGTTTATGTCCATCATCTTGTTTGGAGCCAGGGACTAAGAGCCAGAGATGCTACAGGCACTTTTTTCTCCAGTTTCATTCCTTTTCTCAACACAGGCCCTTACGCACAGGGTGCCAAGGCTTGCACTGATGTTAAGCATTCTCTGCATCCTCTCACATCAGGGTCAACTGGCCAGAAACTTGGGGCACTAATTGTCTTATCCAGTCTGAGCCCACAAAATTCCCCCAAAAGACCTCCATGACCTGCTGGCCTTTCCAGGCCCGGGTCTCCTCCCTGCAGTAAGCTGCAGCCTAAGCAGCCTTCATCAGTGAAGGCATGGGCATCATTTGCAAGCAAACCCAAAACCATGTGAAGTTGCCCAGATTGCACACATGATGTTATGAATTCCAAAGCACACACCATGCCTGGGGAAACCATCAGGGCAGGGAGTGTTTTACGAGGTTGTGATCAGCCCGGTATGCACTGTGAACCCCAGTGAGCAGAGCTGCACCCGCACAGGGGATTGCAGAGGTTCAGCCAGCCCAGCTGTGTCGTGTCTCCTGCCCTTCCCACTTTTCCTGGGCCCCCATGAGCCTCTGTCCAGCCAGTTATCTCCAGGGATGGTTAGTGGGAGGCAATGCCGTTGCAGTGCTGGGTCAGATCACCCAGCCAGGACAGGCAGCTCTGGGGGCTGCTTGGAAATCCACTCCCAGCTTCACAGCTGCACCCCCTTTCCCATACAGGCTGAGCCCCGAATCTTAGTATTGAGTACCACTTCTGAAAGCATCACTTCTGAAGGCAAAAGCAATGCAGCAACAAGGTTCCTGCAGTTCCTCCTCTGCTTCTGCCTTCACTGACCATGAAACTTCAGCCTCTGCTCTTTTAATGTACTGTGGCTGAACTTGCTGCCAGCAGGTCAAAGGGAACATAATTTACTCGGGCTTTGATTCATTTGATACAGTTTGGGGTGAAAAGGGGGAGGGGGAGGATAGGAGACGAAGGGAATAAGTGGTGGCAGGGAAGGAAAGAGGTTGCCTGTTTGTATGGGAACTGGATTAGTATGAAAACGACAGAGTCATTTTCTAGCCAAAAGGGATTTAGTAATACCAAGAGAGTTTTGACCAGAACAGCAGCTCCCTGTGCTCAGATCAGCCATGGTGGGCAGAAGGCAGCCTAGGCATTTGTCTGCAGGGTCCTTTTTATCTCTTTCCCTGCTTAGGAGATTGGCAAGGGGAGAGGGGTGTTTGTATTATGTATTGCCTGGAGAGCCCTTTTACTGATCAGTCAGGAGCATGGGATCGTCAGAGTTCCCTTCCTGGCAGATACCTCTCATCATGTTTGCATCTCCTTAACACCTTCCTCATCTTAGACCCTTTACCAGCTGCATCCTGATGCCTCCCTGCCCATTTTCCTGCTGGAAGGAAGCTGCAAGGCTTGGAAGAAATAGATGAACACACGTGGTACCACAAGTGGCCTTTTTCTAGAGACACATTAGGCACACCTATTGTCCCACCTATACTGGGGCATGGGGAATTCACAGGCACCAAGGATGGGCTGAAATCAGGGGAGCACAACCCTTTTCTCATGTTGCTTCTGGCTGTGCTTTTTCACGGCAGGCTGGTCCATCTCAACTCACTAGCCTTGTCCCCACTGGTGCTGTGCAAACCCCAAAATACTGTAAAAACCTCCACTCTCTACCCTCCTCACTCCTCTAGCCACCACCATCAGCCTCACAGAATTCAGGGGCCGTCATGTGCCTCTTGGTGTAGGTTTACTTTTAGGTACCTAAGCTTTATCATGGCTGTGGGCTTGAAAAAGAGGTCCTGAGACAGGACTGAACTAAAAGCAGGAGCCAGCAGCTTTTGCAGAGAGCCCCTCCTGATGGCAATGTCTTTGGGTCACCTCACACACCTCATTGGGCTGCGTGCACTTGGACCAGCCTGATGCTTTCAAACACAGGTTGCTTCTCCCTTTTTTTGTGGGGGAAAATAGAGGAGAAGGGCAACATCCCTTGTGAGAACATAAATATTTTACCCTCCCGCTTTTGTCCTGACTGACTGGTGTTTACACAGGGGTGAAGAGGCCAGGAGGAAGCAAGGCGATGTGGCTGGTGTGGTTTCAGTTCTCACTCCACCTTGCTACTGAGAAACTGGACCTGTGGTTTGGTTTGTGGCTGGGGGGGGAAGAGGAATTGTCCTTGGATCTGATCCCTGCCGGGAAGGCTCTCTCAATCCCACAGAGGCACCAGCAACACTGATGGGGGCTGGAAGAAGAGGAGAGAAAACCAGCCCTCCAACAAGCCCCACTCCAGCAGCTCACGGTGCATTAATATTCACCGCAGAGCCAGGGGTGTAAATTCACCGCTATCTCCTCGGAGTTTGCCGTTTATGCCGTTCATTTCACATAGATGTCACTACTGCCTTATGAGCACTCCTCCGAGCCAGCCGCTTAAATGGACCCAGTGCATTATAGTAATGGAGTAACTGTATAAAAACAATGAAATCCAATCTCTTTAAACTGATTTGATGTCTGCCTGAACCACAACATTTCCTGCTAATGGCTTCCTTCATTTTGTAACCGTGATCTCCACCTGATCAGATTACAGCTGTTTTTAATTACAAAGCTAATAGAGTTTGTAGGCAGTGTCAGGCAGACGGCGCATGCCTCGGGTGGGCACAGGGTGGAGTGGAGCTGGCAGGGGCTCTGGGTGACTGTGAACACCCTCAGCCCATCAGGCTGACTGTCAAAACACCAGGAGCAGGGGGCAGCTAGGAGGGATGGTGATATTTTTCAGCATGGAGCCAATATGCTGCTTTTCAGGTCAGTCTCTGTGATAGCAGAGAGCCCTGAGTTGTGCTCCTGCTCTGTGTTCTTGCCATCAGGACAGGTAGCAGATGATGCCCAGAAGATTCATGGCATGTGTTGGTACTCCTGCAAGGCAGGTGGCAGGGTCTCAGGGAGGCATGAGAAGGGCAGAAAGATCTTTTCTTGATGATGGAGTATAGAAAGACCAAGGGAGGAAAGAAAAGAAAAGAAAAAAGAAAAGAAAAGAAAAGAAAAGAAAAGAAAAGAAAAGAAAAGAAAAGAAAAGAAAAGAAAAGAAAAGAAAAGAAAAGAAAAGAAAAGAAAAGAAAAGAAAAGAAAAGAAAAGAAAAGAAAAGAAAAGAAAAGAGAAAAAAGGAAAAAGGAAACCAGACCAGAATAGGAATGTACAGTGCCATTTGACTTCTGCAACTAATGGGGCAGGAAAGAGCATTGCAGATAACTGACAGTGGAAAAAGCCCTCGAGATTGATGTCTTTCTTATGGGATAGTGCAGTCAGCTGCTGGGTCTGCATCCTCCTGCTCAGCCCAGGCAGAGAACCCCCAGGGATTGTGTCCACAGCACAGCCCTGTCCCCACTGGCCTTTTTTAGTCCAGCAGTTTGTTTGTGTATTGATTCCTCCATCTCTCTGGGTTAGGGACATGGATCAGCACAGCTTCAGGGACAGGAGCAGTTGGAAAGAGCTGTTCCCAAGCAGTGCTGGGCAGGATGTTTGTATCCAGCAGACCATGGGCAGGCACTGCAGGTGGGCTCCAGTTTGACTCTAGTGGTGGAGAAAAACTCTGTATGTGCTACAGTGGTGCTGGGTAGCTTGTGTTGATGTTTAAGATTCGGCTGAGGTTGTGCTCAGCTGAAGATGGTTGAAAAATCTCGGCAGAGAAACAGCAGCATCTCCCTCTCACACCTCCCTGTCCTGCCACGTGCACCTCTTTCCCGGGCAGGTGGAGCTCCTCCTGTCCACCAGAGCATAACGCCAGGCAAGCAGGACAGCTCGACGGTGAGGTACCCGTTTACAGAGCTGGGAAGGGGGGAGCAGGCAGGTGCAGCATCCCCAGGCTGCCCAGCCCCTGGGAGGGTGCCCCTGGGCGGTGTGACCTGCACCAGAGGTGCCCTGCTCAGTTCACTCTGCTGCAGGAGGTGCTCATCCCATCCCTTACTCTTGCCATGCCAAGAGCTGCACATGGCGGGTGATGTACCAGCCTTGTAAATGATTTAGGGTCCACATCAAGAGCCCATCAATTATGTACTCTGGGACTTAATTATTTAGCTTGACAGGAGTCTCTCCCCTTAATTTCATTGTCTTCTTGGTCTCCCCTTTCACAACAGAGATGTGGATGCTCTGCTGGGAAGAGTGCACTGTCACAGGTTTCTGCTTCTTCTCTGTATTGCCCAAACTCATCTGTTTTCTCCTTATCTTAGCAGATGAGGAAAACGAGACCCAGACATGAATCCAGGGCAAGGTGAAGGTCTGGGCCCTTGCACCATCACTGCCCTGCTCTGCCCTGGAGTTATGTCAGGGACTAGACTCTGGTCTAAATGAGCAAATTTAGGAGCTTTTGGTGATGCAGTATGTGAGATGGATGCTGGGATGAATATTTGTGATTTCTAAAGTCAGTCACACTGAGAGCCATCAGCACATGCCATCATTCACTCCTCTCCTCCCCCCTGCTCTTTTCTTCTCATTCCACCTCTTCCTTTATCTGAACTTTTAAACTCCATGTCTGGTGCAGATTTTTACAGTAACTCAAGCCTTTGAGAATCATTAATGCTTGTCTGTTTTCACAGTGACATTAATATGCACTGCAAAAATGCCGAGTATCAGAAGTCGGTCATTGCTGCTGGGCCATGACAGCCACAGAGAGCAGGGGTGAGGACATGGCCACACTCAAGGGGCACAGCTCAGGCAGGCAAGGCCTCAGATTTGACAGGATTTCCTCTCTGCACCATCTCCTTGCCATATCTTGGTATGTTTTTAAGCATGTTTGTTTTTCAACCCCCAAAAAACTACCTTTTCCAAAAATAAATAAAACTAAGACCGGGAGTCTAGGATTTTAAAGCAACCCTACAATAACAAAGCAGTGTGTGCAGATCAGTTGTCACCAGCAACCCTACAATAACAAAATAATACACGCAACCCCATACAACGCTGAAGCAACCGCTACGGGCATGCGAGGAAGGAAATATATTTTCCAGTGTCGAGCTTAACAAGACTTTGTTCTGCAGTAAACTCAGGGGTCAGAAGGGGGATGTAAGGACCAAAACACCTTGAGCAGCATAACTTTAATGTCACGCAGCAGGCAGGGTCGTGGGACACGCGGCAAACACCACTTGGTTAGCGCAGGGTTTAATAGTCTGGAAAAGGAAAAGAAAGCGAGGGTTTGCGATGAAACAGGAAGTTCCCTCGAATCCTGGAGCCTTTGAAGAATTGTCAAAGGAATGAGAAGTCTGAATGTTTGAAAAGGCTCTGGATTGTGGAGCCAGAGGGGGCAGGGGGACATGGAGAGGGAGGCATCAAGCACAGACCTTCTCCAGTCCCACACTCCGCTCTTTGTTCCCCTTTTCTTTTTTTCTCAAATTAATAGGGATTTTTTTACTGCCTTTTTTTTCTCCCTCATACACATGCTTTCTGAAGCTAGCAAGAATTTTCTTACAGTTTGAGCAAAGCTCCAATCCTACACCATGCCTTGCTTCCGTGGCATTACCCACACCTTGCTGCAGAGCACACGTGGAAGTAGCTCTGTGATCCAGGCTCTGCTCATGCATGACGCACAAACCATTTTTTTGAGGAAGTGTTTAGGGAGTTTGAAAAGTGATGGTTAGCTGCCTTTTTCGTATTTTTTGTTCATTTTCTTCTGCTCCTTCTATTTTTTGGGTGTGGTGTTTCTGTGCAGCTGCAGGAGCACAGGGGCAATGCCTCCACTTCTCGTAGTGCCTGGTCAGCCAAGAGCCACCAAAGAAAATTCCTGTATGATTTCCAAGACATTTTCTCAGCATTTGAAGTGCAAATATGCTGAAAAAGAGTAGTTCGGTGGCTTAGCTATTACTAGAGAGAATCTGGTTGTGCAAAACTGCTGATGATGGTGATGATAATGATGATAATGAAAGGCTGGTTCAGGGCTGAATTTAATGACCTGTGGTGTGCTAGTAAAGGGGACGGGACACTGCCTGAGAGATTTTCAGGCAGTTGCAGGCATCAGGAGGATGCCCAGTGCTGGAGGGATGCCTGCAGGCATATCTTCACAGGGAATGGGTTTCATTTCCTTTCAAGCCCAAGGTGAGGAAGACCAGCTCTTTCTTCCTATGTACTGAGGGAAACGGGATCTGCCCTCCTAAGCAAAAACTGCTGGTGATGAGTTGCCTTTTCCCCTTGCAGGGTGCCCTCCCCAGTGCCCAGAAATGGCAAGACACAAGCAGTGAGGTGGCCGAGAGGGAGCACCCAGCTGCTCTGTGGAGAGGGTGAGCCTGGGGAAGGGAGCCTGGAGGGAGAGCCAAGACACTGTCATGACACCGTGCTTTCCTCTGTGCTAATTGTACGCTTGGGACCAAATTTAGACTGGTGTAACTCTGCTGAAGTCACCAGGGATTAATTTGGCCTCTGGTGGCTCCATTGTTTTAGCTAAATGAGTCAGAAGAAGCAGCCTATTCTTATCTGCGCACAGTGGGGCAGTGGCAGCGATGGCTCGGCGGGGCAGACCCCAAAAGCAGCGTGACTGGGACCTGGGATCGGGGCTTCCATGAGACGAACAGGGCTGCAAGAGGAAATGTTTTGACATTTGGGTTATAGATGGAGGCAGGCTCAGCGTGGGTGCGAGCGGCGCTCACCGCTGCTGCAGGCGGAGGGGAAGGGGGCTGGCAGGTTCCCTGAATATTCGCGGTGCCGTTTGGAGTTCCTCAATTCTTCGGCCACCAGAGAGGGAAGCTGTGGCTCTGGAAGGGGCACGTGGTGTCAAAGGGGACTTCACACCACTTCCCGGCCCGGTGAGAAAGGGAGCCCAGGCTGGAAACGTTCAAAAAGCACCGGCTGCATCCCTGGGCTGCTCGTGCTTCTGCCTGGGTGTGGGCGAGGAGTGATGGGGCAGAGCACGAGCTCGCACAGGGCTGGAGTAGATGTCTTGGGCACGAGTTCTGACTGCTAGCCCAAGGCAGCGTGCTGGTTTAGTGTGTTGTGAATTCCCTCAAACCTCTGGGAAATTGAGGATGATTTGGAAAATAGAGATTTTTCCAGGCCAGGTTCAGTATGAGTTGTTTCCAAGCGGAGAGGTGTTTTCTGGATGGCCTGCAGGAACTGTGTGCCACACCCAGCCAGCATCCAGCCTTGTGGCAGGCAATTTTGGAGGGGAAATGGAGCAGGCAATGGAGATGAAATTGTTATCCCCCTTCCTGTGCCTGCTGCTGCACCCCATCTCCCCTTGTCCTGCTGTACCCCTGGGCAGATAAGCACAAGACTTCAGTCTCCACGGCTGTCACCCTGGCACATTTTGCCATGGCCAAACACTCTTTAAAGCGAGCACAAAGCCAGGTCTTCTTCTGAGGATGGAGATAACAATAGGTAGGAAGGGCAGGGAGAGCAGACCTGGAGCCTCGCTGCTCCCAGCGCTCCTGCACCTCCACAGCTCGAACGGGCGCATTCCCAGCGGCCAGGGCCGGATAATAAGCAGAGCCACAGCAGCTATTCAGGAGGCTCTGACCCTGGCTAGGTAACTACATAATGAGCCTGTTTGAATTGCTCCCGTCCCTGCCAAAGGGGTGGGATCGGGGGATGCTTTTGTTTGCAATAATGAACCTGTAATTATGCTACATTTCTTGGTTTTAGCCGCATTTTTTGTGTGTGTGTTGTTCTCTTTGTATTGACAGATTTATGGCCAGGATACTCCGCTGCACCAGCAGCCGTACGGCACCGTGTGGAGACTGTCTGACTGTCGTCTCGAAAAGGTGTGGGTGGAGGAGGAGGAGGGGAGGTCTTTGCACTACCTCAGTCTGCGAAGGGTTAAATAAATGTATTAAAATTAATACAGATGGCGGAGGTGCTGCCTTTCTGAAAGTGACAGGTTTCAGCAAGGCAGAAAAAAAAATCTTTTGGGCTCCAGGTGAATTAAAAAAAAAAAAGTAGGGAACAAAATAAATAAATAGCACACACCAGATTTCAGCTCCAAGGCACTCAATAAAATTACACTTTGAAATGCAAGGATTAAGCAGAGTAGGTGACAAGGTAACTTTGTTAACAGGCTAATCTCTTGCCTTAACAGAGACAGGGGATTTACATGTGACTGCACAAAACTGCTTTATGGTCTCTTTTTCCAGCTGGAGATGGTAGGAAGGGGGAAGGAGGAGATGGGACAGGGTTGGATGTTTTAAAGCTATTTGTAAAATGGGTTTAAATTATGTTTTTTCTTGGGTTTTTTTAGGTTTGTTTCTGGGTTTTTTTAAGCAAGTCTGCATGGAAATGTGTCACCAATAATCAGCTGTTTCCAAATGGTTCAGGTAGGAGATGATGAAGATGTCACAGAATGACGAATAATTGGGTAAAACCGTTTGTGGTGCCATTTCTTCCTGAATGGTTTTATTTGCTTTCTTATAAAAAGCCAACCAGTATCCTGTGTATTCAAAATGCTACATCAGGACTACCTTGCTCTGGGTCTTTCTCCAGATTTCAGCACTTTTTCACCAAGGAATGTGTGAATTCTAAATCCAGAGTCCTTTCTTTTCAAATGGCCCCTCTGTTCTTCAGCAGGGAAGGGGCAAGGGGAGAAAGAAAATTAAAAAATAATTATTAAAAAAAAATTAGAGCTTTAGGTCTTTATGTTTCTGTCCGTTACTAAAATGAGACAGTGATAAGCAAATAAACCTGAAATGAGACCTGGATTGCCCTGTGAGGGTTTGTATCATACAGTGCCCACTTCTCTGTGCCCAGGGTCCAGCCACCCCTGCCATCCTTCCCCCTGCAGCAGGCAGAGTGCCCCTGGCTTTTCCATTTCACTCTCTTGAGTGTCAGTGTGGATTTCCACGGTGAAACACGGGAAATGCAGGGAAGTAATCAGTTCAAACCTTATCCAGGCTTGTTTCTGGATAAAAAATGACAATTAGAAAACCAACTCCTCTATAGGGTTCGTCTGAAATTCAACAGAAAACAGCAGGCTGAGCATGTTCTCTGGTTTTAAATAGATCTGGTGAAAGTATTTATCATGTTGTATTTGTTGCAGCATTTCTGGGGTATTTGTGGTGGCTGCAGGCAGAGGGACAGATTCTGTATGGAAAGTTGGTGTCAGATCCCCAGCCCATTTACAGATTCACGTGCTGGCCCATTTCTGGATGAGATTTCAGCATTTTCAAGTGGGTGAAGATGATCTCATCTATGAGGGCATGGAAACAGAGATCCTAGTGAGGCAGGCTCTGCCACTGGGTCAGGGGAAGTTGCTTTTCCCTTTGCTTTGATGCCTGGGTAGCAGGAGGGAAGACAGTTTCACACAGGAGGGTTGTGCGCCTCAGCTGAGTATGACTGTTTAAACATTTCCAAACCATCATCCCAAAGACCCTCATCTACCGATGTTGATTTTTTTTTTTAATTATGTGGTTGAGCATTACCCCTCAGAGTTATGTCCAGTCCTGTGTTTCAAGCTACCTGTGCAAGAAGGTGAGTGTGAAGGCTCAGCAGTCCATCTGCCAAAAAAAAACATGGCCAGCTTGTCCATGGACATGCCAGGAGGTCATGGAGCCAACAGGAGTATAGGCAGAGGTCAGAACTGCAGTGGTGAGGTGGGAAGGAAGGCGGAGGGATGGGATGGGACAGGGCTGTCACCCATCATGGCTGTGACCATTTCCCTTGGGGAGCCATCCAACTCTCCCAAAAAAATGTTCAGCTTTGGTCTGAGTTGAGCAAACTTGATGGAAGCGCTGGTCCAAGCCCTGCCTGTAACTTGGCCACTGAGGACCTGCAGTACTGTGCTGAGTGCCCTCTGCCCCTCTGGATATCAGGGATAGCCAGGGCACATCCTCAGCACAGCTTTTGGGTGACAATGACACTCTGCTCACCGCTGCCCAAGGGTTTGAGATTGCACAGGGGCCATGCAGGCAACCGTGTGCCAGGTCCTAGCAGGGCTCATCAGAGGTGGGCTGCTGACTGTGAGCACACCAAGCACTTTCTCGAGCGTGGATGGAAGAGAAAGTAAAAACTGACCACTTTAAAAATCAGGCACAACCTCAACTCCGACGTTTAACCACTGTTTGTGTGCTAAAATATATTCAAACCTCGCAGCAGACACTTATTCTGTGCAGGAATCTGACCAATTGTTTCCCTTCTCTCTCTTGTCCTTATACCTTAAATCATTTTGACCTTTAATTGGCCCTAATTTGCCCACAGACGGCCCTGGGACCCTTCAACACATTTGCTTGTAATTGGGTCTCTTTGTTATTTTTCCAGAGAGCCGCTGCTGGTTGTTTCTTTTTGAAAACACTGTGGCATATCATTGAGAGCGGAGCCTCTTTTAAATGAGCCCTGCTGGAGGCCAGGAGAGCCCTGTGAAAGCCCAGCAGAGAGAGACAGGGCTATCTAAACGCAATTATCATATCACTGTGAAAACGTGAAACCAGCCTGAGCTTAAGCAAACATCACCCGCCCCTGGGCTGAGGGTGGTAAAAGCTTTGCTGGGAGGTGCGGGGTTGAACCCATGGGAGAGGTTATCCTGCCATCACACCTTTCACCGGCAAAGCAGGGAATGTCTCTCTGCCTCTTGCTTGCTGCGGCTGGGTGTGTCCCTGGGCCATGTGTTTTCCTCGGTGGTTTTATTTAAATTCACCGTATTTCAGTGTGATGGTTTGCAAGGGATTGCTCTGCAGAGCAGGGATGGGACAGCCCAGGGAAGGAGCAGCAGCAGCAGCGAGTGGCTGTGCCAGCAGACAGTGCTCCCCAGCCAGGCCCTGTGTGTGCCACTAATCTGGCTGTGGCCACAGTTTGCCCCTAGCCCTGCTCATAATGTCATCAAGATCTTAACTGTCCAAAGCGAAGTTAGGACAGAGAGGGATAATACTGCAGGCAGATAACATCTGCACTGCCTCCTGCGCTAATGGACGCTTGTTCTGTAACCGAGTCTCCGCTCAGTCAGCCCTGCAGCGCAGAGACCTCTCGTTAATATTCGCTCCGTGCAGACCTGAAAATCAACTTAAGATACAGGGCTGTCGAGCCTCTGACCACAGGTTGTTGTGCCAGTTGTCCTCTTGGAGATTGAAGCTGGTGCCCAAGAACATGGGAACTGCAGTTTGTCACATAAAGCTGTTTTAGTACCAGATCCCAAATAAACTTACCTTCCATGGCTTACAGCATTCACACTGGCAGCACCCACAGACATTCCACTGCCTTGAAATAGCTTGGCAAACTACATCTCACCTTGTACTGAAAATCAAGTGAGCCATGGCTGGCAAGACTGGAGCTAAGGCTGAGTTTCTGCCCTGCGGAGAGGAGTTTTTTTATCAGGTCAGTCTGTTCATGTGTGGCTCCAGCAAGGAAAAGACACTGCTGTTTTCACCTGGCTTATACTTGTGGAGGTCAAATGCAATTGAGGAGGATGTGCTGCTCTGCAAAAGTAGCAGGCATTATGATGCCTCCTGTCCCCTGAGGTCAGGGTCCCTTGCTTAA
Source organism: Acanthiza pusilla (assembly GCA_036630365.1). NCBI lineage: Eukaryota > Metazoa > Chordata > Aves > Passeriformes > Acanthizidae > Acanthiza > Acanthiza pusilla. Next base: position 11,766,533 of record JAXCHO010000001.1, read on the forward strand.
GATTCAAGACATTTTATTTCTGCTAATGAGGTTCTGGTTGGATGTGGGCTCTTGCTGGGGTTCAGCAGTGGATCCCTGCTGTAACACACCAAAGCCTTTACCATGTCCTGGCAGATGCTGGCCCTTATAAGTATATTTAGACATGTGATCCTTTCCCTTGAGCTTCAAGTGCCATGGGTGTTTCCATATGCAAATGCTTGCAAAGTCAGGGCTCTGATTGTATTGCCTGTTTAATAACTTAAGTTTATATTTAAGCTTCTGATGCTCAGTTCATTTGTTTTTATCCAGACATAATTTTAAGGAAAGAGGATTTTTGCTTTGCTTTTTAAGCAGATGTCTGAAATGTCACTTGTGAGTTCAGCATGCTGCTGCAGAAGACACAATGTCTGGGTCCAGTGGTTTCAGTTGGTGTCTCTAGATTTGGGCAATGATGAAGGAGCAGGAGAACTCTACTGTACAAAGTCGTATTGTCCCATCACCATTCCTGATGCTCTTTTGTCCCAGGGGCTGCTAGGACATGCTTTCTGATGTCAGACCATTCCACAGGTCTGTGCTTGGTGCTGAGTCACAAACCTGGTCAGCTGTCCTGCCTCCGAGCAAGACAAACACACAAAAAAAGGACATGCCTGCACATGCCAGCTCCTCTGACAAGCCACTGTCCTTCAGGCGCTTGGATAAAATCCCTGGCATAGGAAGGAGATATCCATGTCATGGAAGCCCTGTGCACCACCTTGGTCAGGTCTGGAGAAAAAGCCACAGGGGGACAGTGGCATGGGAGTATCTTCCTGCTGTTATCCAACAGCAGTGCATGGAGCAGCAGAGGGTACTGGTTTCAGGGCTGCAGTTCAGCACTAGAAAATTCCCCTTTCGACAATTCTCTGTTTTATTAAAACAAAAAAGCCTGAATGCTAGGCAGGAAGAAGTCATTTTTCCAAAATAGACAGTGATGAATTTGGGAAAATTGGAGGGAGGCCAAGGAGTTACAGCAGAGACTGAAAGCTGGGTGACTTTCCTGGGAGTGACCAGGGAAGCTTTCAAAGCCACCAACCCCCCCCTGCTTCCCCACCACTGCCACAGGAGAGCTGAAACCTTGGCGGGCAGGGGAGTCACTGCCACCACTGCTGCCTCCTTTTCTTGCTGCCAGATAAAGAGGACAGACTCTCCTTTTTCAGCCTATTCTGCTCGCACAATGGGAGAAGGGGATCAGCGCCAAAATTACAAGTGTGAGCCCTTAATGCATCAGGTTGAACAATGGGCTTTGGAGGCGTCTGCCTTGTCGCGAGAAGCAGTACAGCTAGTTCTGACTACCCAGTGCCATGGAAAAAAACCTCATTGTCCTGGCAAAATGCTCCCCAGAATGAAAACACCCTCCTCCTTCTTTCTTCAGCTTCCTAATGGGAAGCAAAATAACAAACCAGGCCCACAATTAAACAAACATGCCACTAACCGAGCCCAGCTCAAGTGTAACAGATGTTGTTGCAGTTGGACCAGGCTGGAGGCCGGGAGCAAGCCACGCTGGCTGGCTGCTGCTCCCGGGATGCTGTTGCTGAAAGGGTTTCTTTGCCACGCCACAGCCTTCTCCTTCCACCAATCTTTCTTCCTTTTTCTCTGGTATGCCCTTTTTTCTCGCTCTCCTCTGTGTCCTGGTGCATCCCCAGCTGCTCCACCTCATCCCGTCTCACTCATCACTTCATCAATTTCACTTTTTAGCACTCAAAACCACAGGTTTTATTTCAGAAAAGCTCAAGAGATGGGGTGAAGCAGTATCAATTAACTTTTTAGGCCATGTTAGTACAGGAGAATAAAGCAATTCCTTTTCCTCCATTTCTTTTCTCTTGATCAGTCTCCTCACTGGCACCTGGGCTCCACAAGGTTGTTCAATGCCACTTCCCAGTCCCTGCAGGCCCCCTCAAGTTTGATGGCTGTGGTACAGGTGACTGTGCGGCAGTAGCTCAGCACACCTGTGATTTCCACCCCAAAAATGCTTCTCCTGCAAATACTACAGGCATTTCTCCAACACAAGAAATTTGGTGTTTGACAGGTGACAGAGACGGCTAAAAGAGGACACCCAGAAGGGAAATTGTGTCCTTTTCATATCTGGCTGGATCCATCTTCTCTGGGGCTCTGGTGCAGTCCATGATGGCAGTCTTACTGCCTCCAAGGTCTGAAGTCCCTGGCACCAGCTGACTGATGCCCCTGATAGCCCATGCACCCCCTCACTTCCTGGGATCTGCTCCTTCCAGCTCCTGGGACCAAAATAATCTGCCCCATCCCAGAATCAGAGGCTGCCTGGCCTTGCTTGCTCCCCAGCAAAGCACTGCCAGGGTTGTGTTTCTGCTGGAGGAACGAGAGGTACTCAGGGCTGGGTGACAGCCCAGTGGCACTCCAGGGTTGGGGACAGTCTTCACAGGCCTTCGGGTCACTCCCTAGAGCAAAGCCTCCCTCTCATCAGAGAGCCACGGCCACCAACACCCTTCTAGGTGTTTTGAAGAGGAACACAGGGCTGTACACTGGAGTATCTGTGCCCACACACCTTTGGTTTGTCTTTCGTTCTCCTTGCTCGTGCAAGTACAAAGCCCTGTGCAGTGGGGTTTGGCTTTGCCCCAGGCTGCTGTAGCACTGCGACTTCTGTGAGTATTAATAGAAGCTTAAGGAAGTAAGAAAAGTTAACTTCTCTTTCTCCTTCAAGCAGGGAAGCTGGAGGATCCCTGAAATCTTTCCTGAGGTGTCTCAGAACAGATGCCGTGTCAACACAGAGGCCCTCAGAGCCACCAGCACAGTTTGGGACTGGAACATCCCACGCCTGCCATGCTCAGAAATTCTACATAGTGGAGCAGGTAAGCAGCTCAGAGTGAAGCCTTGCTTGGTTCGCCCTGTTTGTTAGGCAAGACCGGCTGGACACCCTGGGCACTGGCAATATTAAGCTCAGACCAGCTCTCAATGCTCTGATTTGATGAGAAACCAGCCAAATGTACACCTGCTATGGACCAGGTCTGCTAGCTCAGCTCTGCTGGTCAGAGCGAGAGCAGCACAGACACGGAGAGCTCCAGCCAGAACAGGCTCTCACTGCTCCCAGTGCAGTGCTGAGTGGCATTTCCACTCGTACAACAAACTGACGAACGAGCAACACAGAGCCTTTGGCAGAAAACATCCGTGTTGTCAAAACCCCCTTCCAGGTGAAAATGAAAACCAGTTCCAGGTGAACATCCAGGTATTCCAGACCAGGAAGGTACTGGAAGTAAATCACAGCAAGCCAAGCAACCACTTATCCGTTTACTTATCACCCAAGATTTGAGGATTTTATACTTTTGAACTGCTTACACTAAGATAAAGTGCCTCAGATAGAAGATTTAATGGAGGTATTGGTTTTTACTTCCTATTTCACAGTTGATAGACACAATGCATGCACACAATGTGACTGCATGTTTGATAAATACAGCAGCAATTTTACAAGGTTGGCTCCTTCTGAGCAGTTGATGACATGAGCTAAAATGACTAGGAATTACCATCCAGACTTCAAGTAACTTAGACGATATCCTGTCCTATAAAACAGTGGTGTTTTGTTCAAAAAAGACATCTTTCTTCTCACTGCCCTTTATTTTTCACCCCACCCCCTTTCTCTCATTTAAAACACAAATTTACCTCTGTTCAATTCCCACTCTGTTGTCCACAGCATCTTTTATTTTCACAGCAGCTTGGAATTGCAGGTTTTGTGACTAAGACCTAGGGAGACACACCTTGTTACAGCAATGTATCTGGGCCGTGGCTGCACAGCAGCCTCCCTCCTCTCACTGGCTCTGGGGCTCACTGGATGCTGCTCTGAGCCTGTTCAGGATGCTGAGTAGCAAAATGAAAGCAATTTTTGGTTTGGTTAGGTTTTATGCCAGCTCAGTGTATTGAGGCAGCTCTTTAAAGGGTCAAGTGAGAAGGAAGGGAAAAGAGGGAGACCAAGCAGGAGAGTGTGCTCAGCAGAGAGGTTGTCTGGGGATGAAGCAGAGCTGCTGCCTTCAGCCCTGTTTTTTTAATGCTGGTACATTATAGGTCTTGTATGGATGTTTGTTCTGGTTCTTGCTCAAAGCATTGACCTCAACATACTGTTCAACAGCAGTTCTCCCCTTAATCCCATCCCTATGTGGTATCTGTATTTTAAAGCCCGTTAATTTCAGTCTCGTGTAAGCAGGACTATTTTGATAGAGCTGGGGAAGTGATGACACAAATAGTTGATAGCACAAATAGTAGTGCTGGCAGATCAGAAGAGGTGGCAACCTCTGGATGAGAGCCATGAAAAGCAGCTGTGGACAGACACCTCTGCACGGAGTTTGGCTGCAGCTGGAACAGGATGCACAGCCTAGAGCTTCAGTCACCGTTCGATCAGGTCAGAGGAAGGGGAAGGGTGAATCAGTCCAGAACAAATGAAAACTATTCCGAATGCTGGCTCATAAAATGAAAGGGAACTTTTAAAATCTCAGCAAAAAAAGATTTGGCCAATCTTCCACCATTCTGTTATTTCTGTTGTCAGTCTAGCACCTGGTTTGATTCCCATCCCAGAGAAAAGTGGAAATACCAGGATACCACAAGTAATTGTTCGTGTTGTAGCTCTTGAGGCCAGGAAGAAGCAGAAGTAGTGGGGATATCTCATTAATTATCCTCCCAGTTTTAAAAAGTGTATCTATACAGTCTTGAGTGTCGCAGCCTCTTCTAGAGCAGATACTGTAAGGCACCAGCAGTGGCACCATTTCTGATTGTGATTCATTCCAGTTTGGCTGCAGCATCTCAGGTGCCTCATCCCATGAGCTCAGGAGTTCTCCACGCATTATTTCATGTCCAAGTTAGCATTTACTGGAAAGAGAAGGTAAAGTGAAGGGGAAGCACCCTCTTCAAGGGATGCAAGGGATGAAGGCAGGACTGAGTGAGACTAAAAATGCTGTGTGTGGCAATTCCCAACCACTGTAACAGCCCTCAGGAGAGGTGCTACAAACCAGAATAGTTTGTACCAGCCCTGTGGGACCAGGGCCAGAGCAAGGAAGGTATCTGCCAGCTCTGTCCCCTCCACAGAACTGAAGCTTAGCATGATGTGGAAAGCAAAGGATCTGTTCTCTCTCTCATGGAAATGGAGATCTGAGGATGCAAGATGATTAGGGCTCTTTTAACAGAAAATGCAAAATAGGAGTATCACATAACCCTGCAATCTGCTCACCCTTAATCTAGTGATGGCTTTCTCTTTTAGATCCTTCTGTCCCTCCTGGATGGAGCCCTCACTTTTGCAGAGCACTGGCAATGTGATGCCATGTTCCTGCAAGCCTGGGGGAGCCAGTACCACCATCAGGAGGAAAATGTGACCTTTTGCTGCAAACAGACCTGCCCCTAATCCTCAGGTCGCTGATGACAGCATGCCTGACATCCACATATGCCTACAAACATTCCTGGAGATCTCTCTGATGCAAAGCCCCTTTGGCCATGTGCTGCTATGTGAGGCAGCCTCCATCTCTTTGCATTTCAATCGCATCCATCTACAGCCAATCATCTGGGAATCTTGTCACTTGCATAAGGTCCCCTCTGCTCCTTAATTACAAAGGCCAAACCAAGGTCTTTAAATGGTTCGTGAGGTGATCAGGTGATGAGGATGTGACCTAAGGTATCAAAACTTCCAGCAATAAAGGGGACATCATCGTTAGCTAACCCCCTTCAGGGGCTGGTATGTGGCACTGGAATGCACCACTTTTCTTCCTCTGGCTTGATATAATTACTTTCAGTGTTATTTAAAGCTCTGACTAATCACAGGCAATGGCCAGGTTTATAATGCAACAGTGTGTAGCCTGGAGCAAATTCTGACATAATTACACTGTATAAATTCCCCCATTAGAAATGACACTGCACTGGCATTGTGTACAAAGCAGCCATGGTCCAGTCAACTGGCTCTGTGAAAATCTGTCTGACAATTGTTTACCCTGTTGGTATCTTATTGACACTTCTTACAATGATGAGACTGTTACATGACAGCAAATGGGAGCCAAAGGCTGAAGAGTCTCTCCTTTCCTCTTGATGGCTTCAACTGTGGTCGTTTTCTTGCCTGGTTTTCTCTGGGTGAGGCCTTGCTCAGTCTTGATCACTCTGAAGTAGAAAAGAAGCATTTGGTTATGGTACAAATCACAAAAGCCCATAGAAATCCTGACTGGGGTTGCATCATCTGCTTCAAGGAGCAATTGCTCCCCTAGGCCCTATCCCTTCCTTGCAGAGGGATTATGGGCCATATTAGGATTTGTTCCGACCTGGCATTGCCTTGCTCCATGGCAGGGCAGCGAGAGCCAAGCTGCTCTCCTGCTGGTTTTAGCTCATGCCAGCAGAGCAGCAGGGTGTTATGATGGGCTAATTTGTCAGATCCTGGTATGTTACTCTGCAAAATGATTGCATGATATATTTGTTTCCCACTGTGGTGTCAGGGCTGTGGCACATTTGGATGGCCTGGAAAGAGGGACACTGCACCCTTGGCTGGGAGGAGGATGATAGAACTCTCAGGGCTCTGCCCAGTGCAATTTGGGCAAAGGAAATCAAACACATTTCCAGTTTTGGAGCACTGATTCAATGTAGGGCAAAGGATTTTGACCTTTTCAGCTGTTATCTTGCATAGGATCAGAAAAGAAAAAATAATAATCTGAATAAACTCAATGAACATTGGTTATAAAAACAAAAGCTTGTAGAGAACTTCAAAGCAGTTTTATCACCTCCCTGAGGAAGGTTCAGGAGGGACCCACTGAAAACATATCTTAAACAACAGACTTTCTAGCAACAGAATAGCAACAAATGGTGATAGGGTTCAGAGGATGGGATAGAGGAGTATGATTCCAGCCTCCCTCTAACCTGGGAGACCTGAGCTAATTTCAAGTATGAGCAATGGGATCTGGAGCCTTTTCAGATCTACAGTTTCAAGCAAGCTCAGGGCTCAGTGTCTCCAACACTGACAAACTTAAGAGATAAGTGGAGGGGGTTTTCTTAGTTATAGCCGAAAAAAATTCCTACTTGTAGAGAATTATCTCTTGCAGTATATTGTCTATATTGACAAAATCCCGAAGACTCAGTTTCTTTGTTTCCCAGTGAAGAAGAGTATTCTTTGAGGGAGGTATTGACACAACTATTTGGAAATCTTTTGGGCTTCATGCAATACAAGTAACATTGGTGGCATTTGTCCATTTTCACCAGCTAAGAGATGAACTCATTCATGCCCACCCCAAAATCTGAGGCAATAATGCCTATCTTTTGTTTGTTTGTTGGTTTTCAGCACCATCAGGAAAGCTGCGACCCGGATGCACCAAAGCCTCCTTCTTAAGCGGTAAGTAATGCCTCTAAGAGATTCTTCCTAATGGTATTCAGAGGCTGCAGCAAATTGCTGAGATTCTGTTGCATGTATGGAGACAGTGGGGTGGTCCCCTGCTTGTGTTTCCAAATCCCAGTGTCCCCACACTAAGCTGGGTCCCTCTGGGAATTCAGTGTTTTCCCCAGTCCCGCCTCTCTGGGGTGCATGCCCTCGCCTGGGCCAGCAGCAGCATGGAAGAAGTTAGCACTGCTGCTCCCCATGGCAAACCAAGCTGTGGCTAAAGGAGTATTTGGATACCCTGGGCTGCCAATTCAGAACTTTCCTAAAACCAGCAGTAAAATTTGCCTCCGATTCCTTTTTAGGAAAAGAAGGCTGTAGCATAAAGTCCCATTTTCTAGGCATTAAAAGTTTACAACCCACACCATTAAAAGCAACATTCTGTGTCTAACTTAATGTTTGGTCTCCAGGAACAGCTAGCAGGAAAAGAGAAGGTTCCCTGTTTGTTCTACAAAACAGGAAAGTGGTTGCTTTCTATACTGTAAATATGCATTAGAAAGCTCTTATAGGCTCGTGCTGGGGATTTGATGTTTTTAACTGACTGCATTCCTTACATTTTTGTGTAACTGCCAAGAAAGCTAAATAAAATGGCTTTTTTAGTGTTTTCTCTAAGAATAGCCCTGCTTCTTTGTAAATATAGCAAAGGAATTGTTGATAATAATTCTTTGGGAGAATAACTGGTGTTATTGATGTTAAAAGTAGAAAGATTGCTGTTTCTCTGTCTCAGAAACAGAGCTAACCAAGTAGGCTGGGACTTCAGAAAGCCTGAGCATTCCTTGGCCAGTTACTGAAATTAGGCTGGTTTCATTCCTGTGCCAGAAGGTGTAGAATCAGAGAAGACTGGCACTGAAACTCAAGTAGAAAAAAACTCCCAAACCCTAAGATTTGCATTTTCTTTCAGGATGCAAAACGGAACTTTTTCCCTCCTGGTTTGCATTTCTCCATTTGCAGATGGTTTTGCCTTCTGCCAATTTACCCTGAAAAACTGGGGTTAATTTACTCAGTCTGATTCAAATATGCACAATTAACACTTGGGCACCCTTAAACCTTTGCAGTGTTAGGTGAAGTCCCATCCTCCTGAGATACTAGGATGCAAAGACAGTCATTCTCGAGTTGAGCTGAAGTTTAGACTACAGGACCCTGGCTGTTGCTGGTTTGACACCCATCATGTATGCCAAGACCTTGGATGTGTTTCGCAATGCCATGCAATAAACCAGTGGCAAAACCAGGATTGCAGCATGAGAATTTGAACCAGCCTGTGCCATGCTTTGACTGCTAAACATTCCTGCCATCCAGGATTACGAGAAGGTGGAAGGCTCTTAATCCACTTGTATGTCACTTCCAGGGGAAAAAAAGCTACAATTATTTTTTTAGGGTTGACTGGAAGCATCTGTCTTCCCTGCAGTTGAGACAACCCCTCACAAAGGCTCCCTGTCATTAACCAGACCTGCCCTTCAGTTGAGCATGCAGAGATTTGGTGCTTGCTCAGCCAGGCTTCGTCAGGGCTGGTGGCCCTCGTCAGGATTATTTTTCAAAACAGAGACTCAGCGGGGCCAGGCTGTAGCATACACTGCCCAGACACTGCCTTCTGTTTGTTCTGAGTCTGCCTCCTCCCAGCTTCCCTGGTTGCTCCCTACCTTTGCCATAAAAGCTGCTCAACGGTTGTTCCTGATTCACCTTTGCCAGTTCCACACAGCGTTTTATAGCCCTCTGTGATCATTTACTCTCTCATTTACTTCCCAGACTGAAATGCCCCAGTCTCTTTAGTTATTCCTCGTGGAGGAATAGTAGGTTAAAATAGGATTTTAGGAAAAGCAGTGAGCAGTCAGTGCTGTCATGACTGGGTTGCTTGCTCTCTTTGTCAGTGAGATTTCCACTGTGCCAGATGGCATTTGGGGCCAAGCATCCTGGCATCTTTTGAGCCAGAGAAAGGATTCTGTGTTTCACCTTCGAGCCTGTGCTCGTGCCACAGCTTTGATGATATCCAAAGCTACAATATCTCAAATGACAACAAAATTCATGGAATCTTTAAGGGAAAGGCTTCTCATCTTCTCTACAAGTGACTTGTGAATGTGAGGTGGTGAAGGATGGAAGGCAGAGTTCCCACCCGCTAAGGATATTCCAGATTAAAAAATTAAAATAACTCCTAGTGGTCCCTGTATCTACCAATTAAAGAAAATAAAAACCCAACCAACCAAAAGCCAGCACCACCAAAACCCACTTTGTTTTTATCAAGATTGAGAGATGACACACAAGCTGACTACAGCATTAATGAGCTTGTCTGTGGTTTAGGAAATTCAGATTCAGATCCTTCTACTGCTGTTTCCAGTATGCATCTGGGCTGGTAGCTGCCCTGCTTGTGTTCTTAGATTTCATGTTACCCCTACTAGTTTCAAATTTGGGTGAATTTTAGCAGATAGGACTTTGTTTGGGTCTAAACAGCAGCTAATTTAGCAGGCTCACAGAACTTCAATCCCAAATGAGGACAGAATTATGAAAATTGATTGTCCTATGACATTTCTACCATTTAAAGCCAAATTCACATGCTAAACTCGATTTGTCTGTTCCTTTTACTACTCTTCAGAAAAGTCTGAGTACTGTGATAAGGACTGTGTGGAGTAGAACAAGAGCAGAATAGGTTAAATGCTGCAAATGTGCTCAGATTGGGGTTAAGGAGAGAACCCAACCTGGGATCCAAACCACTTTATGACTTCTGCATAACTGGATAGTTGAGCTGTAATGGGATGCAGAGTGGTTGCATGCTTGTCTGCCTATGAGAGGCACAGCTTCTTTTAAGTCTCCTGGACTACAGGCCCCAGAAGATCTTGTACTAACTATAGGATAAAATATCTGTTGCCTCCATGTGCAAGAGGGATGTGAGTGAGGGCTGAGTTCCCAGAGTGGGTGCAGGGAGCACAGTGTGAGAGCGTGCGATGCTGTTCAGAAACATGGCTTAAGGTCAGACTCCACTCTAAAGCTTCCCCAGAATCCCAAATCCTCTTTTTATATGAGTTTCACTCAAACACAAACAATTAAAGAATTTCATCTTCTCCTACTACGGTGGGAAAGCTTGGATGCTTCTCTGGTCTCTTAACTTTATTAAACAGCCCCTGAGTGTTCCCTAGATGAGGGTCCTGCTTGGCTTCAGACGACCCAAATCTTTATGTTTGATGTGGATAAGTTGGTCCCTGGATGCCAACTGGCAGTGGGGAAGAGAAATAACACAGCAAAGGAGAAAAAAATAAGAGGGGCAGCTACAAGCCTCGTGTCTGCTCATATGATTGGAATGATTTGACAAGGACTCCCATCAATGGCATCGTTTCAGAGACCTCAGCATGGGCCATTGCACATTCCACTATCTGTGTCCTTTTATGTTTCCTCTCCTAAAGGCAGCACCCATGCCAGCTTTGGAGCTCAGGCACCACATGTTCTGACCCCAGCCCGGAGCACAGGGAGGTGCTTTTTGTAGTTTTGATTTTGGAATTTGCCCCATTAATAGCCACGGTCTGGTGGAATGGGGAGAAACATTCCTCCTGGGCCGGATTGCTCTGGTCTCCAGCAGCTCTCTCATCACCAGGGGTTTGTCAAAGCGTGCAGTATGCTAACATCCTGCCAGCTCACCTTTCGCAAGCTGGCTCCAAGGCATTAGTCCCACCAGTGCAAATAAGGTGTCTGCCACATGTCTGCTGGTTTCTCCCTGGTGCACTGAGGCAAAGCAGCCCTTCCTTGTCAGTCATTGACCAAAACTGTTGATTCTGGAACAACTGACTGTGCTGGTTGTAAAGGATGCCAAACCCTCTTGAAAGCTGGGAGGCAAAGGTGTTTTCTTTTTAAATGAATTAAGCTGTAGAAGGAATTTTCCTGAGAGCTTGTTTGATATTTGGAATAGAAATGGCTTTCCTTCTCCAACTCCACCTACTCAACACTCCGAATCATATCCAGAGAGCCTTTAGACATATTTCTCCTCTCCTCTCCAGACTACAAGCATCGGAGTTCCACTGCATTTATTTCTAGACAGCTGACAAATATTCCAGGTGAGTCCAACTTAAATTTGCTTGCTGAGTTAGTGTAATGGACTTAGTTCAGTCTGGGGAGAATGTAGCAATTGGAGGGAATTTTCTGGTCTGTCAGATGCTTCTATCAGGGCTGAGCTGGAGGAAGTTTGGTCCAGTTTGGTCAAACTGTTAAAATCGCAGCCAGTTCCTGAGCTGGTTGCAAAAGCTCAGGTCTCGTACATCCCACTCAATGTAGGTGTTTTCCAGGAAGCCACCCCTGCTCTGTTTAGCAGACAGTTCCCCTCTTCCTGTCCCCAAGAGCAGGCTGAGAGGGATTTCTGGGCAGCTCCAGGCCCCTGGGTCACTCAGACACCTCATGAACCCCTCTACCTCCCTAGAGAAACACAGCTGTGCCAAGGGAAAGCACAGCCCAACATCTGCATATGCCCAAAGCAACATGGACCTGTCATTGCCAAATGCTGTCACAGGTTCTGTGACTGAGGAAGGACCTTGCATCGCAAAAGTCGCGTTGCAGACACATAGAGAGCAACCCCATGATAAGAGAGGCTTTAAAAAAACAAGTCTGATTGAGAGAAGTGGTAGGCCCAGCTCTAGCTGTACCTAAAGACACAGATAACACGTGGTGGCACTGATAAACTGCTGGAGTGTGAGCCTAATGCCCCTTGGCTCCCGCAGGAAATAGGACCTCTACTAGCACTTGTAAATAAATATCCCCGTGTCTTTGCACACTTAAATACCTTTGCAAACCTGGCTCCTTGCCTGTTTCCCATATTTGGCTGCTGCTTCTTAATGTTTGCAGGGTAGCAGGAGCAAGAGCTCAGCTGTAATTTGGGGTTGTATTGTGCAAAGTGCTGTACAGGCACAGAACAAAGGACCTCTGACGCTTCCCAGCATCCAGGTCTTGTTGTTTTACAAACAACCTTCCCTGTTTTGTTTGTTTGTTTTTTTAATCTTTCATTCATTGTTTTCTTGTTTCCTTTATACTCCTGATGCCTCCAAGCTAGAATACCTTTGCTGAACTCCTGACTGAGCCAGGCCAAGCCTGCCACGTGGAAAGGACTTTTTACCTGTGTCCTGCTTTATCTGCAAGTGGTGAGTGTGGCTGGAGCAAAGCTGCAAGGGTTGAAATGAAGGGTGTTAGGGGTAACACTGCACAACAAACTTTGTGCTTCAGGATTCCCACTGGGATTAGGGAACATGAGCACTGCTGGAATAAAAAGGAAAAGTTTAGACCACAGAGAACTGAGCAGATGCAAACATGTGACACAAAACTGAAAAGCTGTGCTCCAAGAGAGGCAAATGCACTCCAGCTGTGCCTGGAGTGGGTGGGTCACGCTTTTCCTGTGCCCAGGCTGTTTATTTGACAGCAACTACCAGGATGGGATTTCCTCCAGGTTTACGTCAAGGAGCTTCATGTCTTGTCTCTTGACTCTTAACTAGGTAAAAGTTATTGTATTAACAGTCAACCAACCTTGGGTTCCAGACTGAGTGACAATTTGCATCCATCCCCAACTTGTATAAACCTAAACCACCATTCTTTAAAGAAAAACTTCTTGAGCTGGTGTTTCCTGTGAAATCTCACCAGGAGAAGTGTGTCTTCTGTGTGCTTTGATGCATTTCAGGTTCATTTTGGGGCTCTGTAATTCATGGCAGCTGGTTCTCTGATTATTTTATATTAAGGACCAACTTCCAGTAACATCAGTGGGAGCAGGATTTTAGCTCTAAAGCTATTATTAACTAATGCAGCACAACAATGCCTGGCTTTCGTTCTGTTTTGTTTTCTCCCAGGGTCGGAACGTGTGTGTATCCCATTAACTCTGTCCTCGCTGCTCTCAAGATGTTCCGCACAAATGATTTTATTTTTTTTGTAAGAAAATATATTTTACTAGGCAGTTTTATGAGAGCTGACAAAATGCCTCGTAAATAACCCAGCAGGAAATATGGGGTAAATAAAATTTTTACAACTTTATCATAAACCTGAGAAGTCTTTGGTTCCTTTTCGAATGGAATGAGCAAGGTATTTCATTAAAGGAAAAGACATGCTCTCTAAAGCCCAACAATTATAGACACAATGCCTTTTTAACCTGCAATTCAGTCAAACAGGTTTGGTGGCAGTGGAAAATGTTAAAGGCCCTGTTTTGACACTTTGGGTCATGCTCCCCACGGATCAGTTTGTGCTGTAGGTTCCCTACACAGCAGAGCTGGAGAGCTGGTGTGTGCCTGACCTGCCCCAAAAGTATCCAGGACCTCTAAGGAAACACCATTCTGGGAGAACCTGTTCAGGACAGGCTGAGGCTTTCTGCTGCCTTTGCACATCTCTGAGTATGGGGCTGTGCCTGGGCCCCTAAGTGCAGAGGGAGTACAAACAAATATGGTCCTCAGGTCTTCAGCACAAGCCCGAAATGCAATGATTTGGTCAAAGACCAAGAGTCTGAAATAGAAATGCTTGGAACAAGCCTCAGTCCTTGAACTTTGCGTGAAGGGGGAATTCAGCTCTCAGCAGGAGGATCTTTGACGTGTGATATTTTGGTACTGTGGGAAGACAGGAGGGGGTGTCACTTTTAGGTTCTTTTCACTTGTAAAAACTCATATTGACATCCATGACTATTTTCTACTTACAGTGAAACGGAAATTGAGCAAAATACAACCTGTTCCTGGGTGCATAAAAGGTATGGAAACTACCTCCCAAAAGAAGTGATAAGGTGCCATTGTAGGCCTGAATGGTCTGATGAAATACCAGGTGAGGCAATCTATAGTGAACAGTCTTTGCCATTTCTCATGTACCTGGTTCTCTGATCCCCACCCTATTTGCACCCCCAGCCTGGCTAAAGACTTGAGAGAGAGCAATCCTGGAAAGGCTGGGTTTCACAGAAGCACTGGAGATGTTCAGATACTCTTGTTATCTTCCTGCATTGAGAGCAGAGCAGAGTGGCCACCGCCACCCAGGACTCACCTTGCTGGCACCACAGGTACAGCTCAGCCATGGCCCCCACCTCTCCTCTGGGGCATTCTTGCATAAAGCCCACCAGGGTGGTATGGGCCCCACCTTCCCTTGGAGGCACTGCTGCATTCCCTGCCTTCCCTCGCAGTCCCACCCTGCTAGATAGCCCTTCCCCACCTAGCCACCAGATCCCCCAGGTCCTCAGGACATCTGCAGTAACTTCCTGCAGGAATGTCACATGAGGAAAGCATCTAAAGCTTTTGCAGCTGAAATGCCATGTAAACAAGGAGGTAAGTTCACCCCACCCCACACTGCAAGGCTCTTGTGATGTTGATTTTCTTAATTGCCACTGACTGCATTTTGGGAACCTACAGGAGAGCTGGTCCCTGCACCAACAGGTCTGAGGTCCTCATCCTCCATAATGCTGAGTACTCAGAGCCCCAGCTGTCTTCCAGGCCAAGTCAGGGTGTCCCTGGGAGATTTGCCTGTATAAGGGCTCCAATGTCTGGCGTGCTGTCTGGAAAACGCTGTGCAAAGAGAGACAATTACCACAGCCCTTTCCCAAAAGGAAATTGCATCTTGGCCCTGAGCAGCACGGTGGTGTGGCAGAGCACAGCCTGGCAGAGCAGGCTGGGCTGCGAGCAGGGCTCTGTCCTCCCCCGGCAGTGGCTGACAGCATGTCAAGGGAAATTGGCTTTTCGGTGGGACACACTGCTTTACTGAGAGCCCATATGTTCCTGAGTTATCTGCTCTGAATCCCCTTTATTATCCCAATGCCTCTATCACCACCCCCCTGCCTCTACCCTCCCCTCAGGCCCCCACCGCGATGCAGAGGTTAAATAAAATATCATTTCCTTCTAATTTAGCCTTTGTCTTTGGCAATCAAAATGCCCTTCAGGCCCCTGTGGATTCAACCTTCCAGGTCAGGGTAGGACATGGGAAACCCCTTCCCAGGCATTTCACTGTAGATAATGTCGTGGCTGATCCATGAGATCATTCAAAGCGCTGCCTTCCGCTGTGGCTGTGGCTGCTGCTTTTGGTGCTTGGGCTCTACCTCCTTTTCCCTCCCCACAACACCATCTCTCCTGGCCAGATTTTCCAAACCATCTCCTGGGAAACTGGGAGACACAGGAGGAGTGCTCAGGAGGAGAAGAAAAATAAGAGCAGGTTTGATCTACGGCAGCAAAGTCTCTGTGCAGGGGAGAAAAAAGCTGTGTGAGTCCAGAGAGCAAGAGAACTCTGTCCCTGCTCCAGGAGGGGCTGAGCCAGGGAAGCAGCAATGCTTTGCAATTCTGCCACTCCTGTTTGAGCCCTTGAGTGCCAGAGTGGACAGAAGAAGGGGGAGGACTCCTGTTGTGATACTGCTTGGCAAATATAGCATGAGACAGGGGAACATAAGCAAATATGGCTCTAGAAGCATCACCTGTGTGTTATTCGTTAGGCTGGGGGTGCAATACAAAGCAGCGGCATACATTTTTATTTTTTATAAAATCGAACATCCTGTTCAGCATCTTCCTGGAGACTCCCTCTAACATAACACCCAACAGAGATCATGCTGGTAAAAGAACCAATGGTGTAAAAGGAAGACCTATAAAGGACAGTATATAATTTATAATGGAGTGTCGTTATTTTAACCTCTCCTTCCGTGTTCGGTTTTATGTATTTGAGTTGAAAGTGCAGAGGCAGCAGGGAGATAGTGAGTGTCAACTTCACCCTGTAACATGCAACATAGGTGAAAAGCGGGGGTGCTGCCTTGGTTTTGCCACTTGTGTGGTCTCCAAGGTAAGTAGGATGAGTATGGAAGGAAAATCTCTAGTTTTGCTGTCCCACGCATTTTTCTGGCTGGGTTTGTCCATTTCTGACATGGCTGAGTGTGCAAATATGTGGCTGGGGAACAGACACGACTGTCATGTGTCCTAGGACTTGGCCACAAGTATCTCCTCACTGCCTGCTCTGAGCAGGAGATGCCATAGAGATGCCATAAGGATGCAGGAAAAGGCAAGCACTGAGTAAAGGACAAGGTATGGGTTGTTTGTGTGCATCCATGGGTTTTCCATGGATCAAGAACCCTGTATCGTTGGTGAATGAAGCTGTAGGGAATTAGATCACAGGATCATTTCAGAAATAGAAACTATCTATCTATCCATCCATTATCTATCTATCTATCTATCTATTCATTATCTATCTATCTATTCATTATCTATCTATCTATCTATCTATCTATCTATCTATCTATCTATCTATCTATGTATCAGCAGCCTCCAAAATAACTATTTAAAGCATTTCAAAAAGCCAAGCTGGCAAGACATGAAAATGAGAGGGAGACAGCAGGGTGGGGACAGCGCCTGAGAGCCGGGAACAGAGGACAAATGGTCCCCACCCCTGCAATGGTCCCAGCCCCCATTCTCACCCTGCTAACACCCCTCCCTTTGGTAAACAGAGACAGGCAGGTTGGCACCTTGTCTGCTCAGACAAAGGAGCTGGCCCTTTGTTTCGCTGTGTGACTCCCTGGCAGATGGGGGCTGGAGGGTGCCTGAGGGGTCTTGTTCAAGGAAAGGCTCCAGTATGCAAAACTCGCCCACAGGCAGACAGGAGAGGGGTGGGTTTCCTCCCGTAAAGGAGCTGGGTGGAACAGTTTTTGTCTCCTGATGGTTCTTTTTTGACTTTGAGAAGACATAAGTAGTCTGTAGTTTTACTAACTGAGCCTTTTGTTTTTATAGGAACTGAGAAGGAAACCTGGCATTTGGAGCCAAACTTTGTTTCTGAAGAGGGACAAAGTCAAAATCCTGACGTCAGGAATGTGTGCATATTTCAAATATTTAGAATTCTTGCTCAAAATTTCTTAGGAGGTGAGAATCTGACCCATAAATCAGTGAGATGCAAGTTTTGCAAAGTCCTAATAGTTGCCAATCCTTGCTTCCAGCCCCAGGGGATTTACTGGTTTTTATTCTTGTTGCTTTCAGTGGGGTAAGAGAGGAAGACAGAGAAGAAATAGCCAAGCCAAGGAACGAGAGTTGATGAGAAGCCCATAGTTAGTTGGTCAGTTAGTTTATCACTCAATGGTGTGTTTTAACCAGATCTTGTTCCAAGGCCATTGCATCACATGTGTGGCCTAAGCTGAATGTATGCACTTTCTCCAGCCTCCTACAGAACAAAAAGCCAGGCTGAGGCAATTACACCTCTGGAAATATATTGATTTATTGTGGGAAGCATCAGGCACTGCACAGGGAGATTCATTTCCATGCCCAGCTCTGCTGTGGTGGCAGCTCAGATCTGGCCCTGCGGATGGGCAGTCTCTGGGTTGAAACCAGTCCCATCAAAGGTTCTGTCATGCTGGGTTGGAGGTCTCAGACTGGCTGGTGACAGGAAGAAGCCCACACTGCTGTTGGCATGATTTGTCCCCTTGTTTTATTATTTTCCTTCCCTACTCTGACCTATTATTAACAGACCCACCTTCTACCTAGTGTTTCTGTTTCCCCTGATATATTTGTAAAAGGCCTCTTATTCTCCTTAATCCCTTTGGCTATAATTAACTCATTCTGCATTTTTGCTGCCCTTATCTTTTCCCTGCAAGCCTTAACTGACTGAATATTCTTGTTTGGTTGCCTCCCTGTTTTCCATTTCTACTAAAGGTTTTCTTTCTAATCCTTAGATCTCCAAGCAGACTTATTTCTTGCATTTTTCTTCTTTATTTACTATTCTTTTCCTCTCCCACCTTTCTTACTGTGTGTGTAAGGACCCCATCTGCCTTACATGTGCCTTACACACATGTGGATCTCAGGACTGACTCACATGACACATTACTTTCTCAGTTTCTTAATTCCCTTCAATTCATTCACCTTTTTCCCTTGGCACTATGTAATTTTTTTTGCAGTGCTGGATTTGCCCTTCCTTCTTGGGAGATTCCTACCTTCTCAGATAGTTCCTTCCTTTCACCCAATACCTTTTGTTATACAGAAAACATGTGAAGTAAAAACTATTTCTTTTTCAGAAAATATTTATTCAGTGTTATTTTTTGACCCAGAAAAGCAGAAGGGCTGAATGTGGACTCAGAGCTCTCCAGCACCATATTGCTGTGGATTGGGGTGGTGAAAGCCCACAAGGGATGGTGCAGACCTGTTCACCATAGCCATGCTGAGGCAGCCTGTCCTGCCTGCTATTTTAGGGTGCAGAGGAGAGGGCTTGGGCCACCCTCTCACTCCTCAGTGCAGTGCTACCGCCTGCCCCAGAAGCAAACATGGAGAGAGGATGATTTTTCTGCTAACAAAGGGATACAAACAGAAGTGAGATCTCCAGCCATGGTTTTCCTCCCTCTCCCAAGGACACCCGAAGGAGAGGCCACCAGGCCATGCAGGTACACCATGTAATGCAGTGAGTGGGGATGGGGACGAACAGCCCATTCTTTTGTTCCTGTTACTGTGCAAACAGAGGCTAAAGCAGACACCTTTGCTGGAGAGGGTTGGCTGCCCACTCCACTCCATGCCAGTCCTGGGTGAGGGCAGCAGCAGCTGCCCATGGCCATGCCCGCAGCCAGTCTTGCTGGCCTTGGCCTCATCATCACTCTTTATAATGCCCGTGGCCATTTTTTTGCCCTTCACTCTCCTCCAGTTTCAGGCTCTGTCACTCCAGCACTGTGGTTCAGCAGGGTAGAGTGGGGGAGGGAAGGAGGAAGAAGTTTGGGGGGGTGTTTTGCAGAAAAAAAAAGTAAAAAAAAAAAGTGAAAAGGCAGTCCTCTGGGGCCTGGGCATGTTGGTGGTTTTGCCACTTCCGTTGCCTGATCCACCTTTTCAGACACGCACGAGGAGACTTCTGAGAACAGCTCTGAGCCAGCCCCGAGCGCTGCGGCATCTCCGTGCAAGGGGACACGGCACGCTGGGAAGGGAACAGCGAGGCCAGGCTGCTCCCAAACACACACTCACGCATGCACACCTACCAGCCTCCTTCCACAAAAGAGGCTTCTTTCATTTCCTGCGAGAGGAGGAGGTGGGAGAGAGGGAACTTGAAGGCTGCAAATTCCTCAGCCACATATCTCGCCTCCCTCTCCTTTCCTATGCTGCCTGCCAGCTCCACGTTCAGGAGCTGCGGCTCCTGCTTCCCATACAAATAGGCAAGGCTAAACAACTGTGCTTTTAAACCTTCTGAGACATTCTGTTGCTTTGGGGGCTGTTTTCTTATCACAGCATTTGTGTGCTTTGCCTGTCAGAGCCACCTCAAGGCTGCTCTAACTCCATAGGGCCAAATTGTTGGGTAGCTGGTTTGGAGCACAGGCATGCCTTGTGCCGTTGTTTAGGCATTTTTTCCACCCAAGCTGCCCCCTTCTTGCCCCCAGCCAGCCCCAGGAAGCTTGTCTTCATGCATATTGACAATTACCCTGTGTTGGAGCAAGGCTGTTCCAAACTTTCAGTGCCATACCTGCCATTTCAAAGGGATATTGCTGTCAAGCACACAGCTTGTCACAGAACTGTGAGCTGGAGACACTAAAGCAGCAGGTGGTACCCAGGTGTGTTAGGCTAATCCTCGGCTTTTCTAAGGCAGGGTTACTTTCCCTCATGGGTAACTAGGACAAGCACAGGAGAGGCAGACGGAGTTTCTGTTTCAGTTATGTGGTGCTTGCATGCTTTCCCTTATTTTTCATGAGGTAGGTTGTATTGCTTCTCCTGTGTCAGGGACAGAAACATTAAGGGTAATGGGTGAGATCTTCTCACACCAGCCACCCCAGGGCTGCCGTGGCTGTGAGGTGTGGTGGTTCTTAGCCCATCCAGGGCATCCTGACGAAGTGCTGTGGCTCAGTTAGAGCCACTGCTGATGCAGGAGGGAGTCCCGCTGCCTCTTCTGTTTCTTTGCCTGACCCTGCAGGCATAAACGAGTGGTATCAATCAGAAATCATGCCTGAAAGTTAAGTAGATTTTGTGTTCATCTAAATAGGGGAAATCCTGTGCACTGAGATTTCAGGACCTGGTGGCTGAAGTGCAAAATGCATGGAGAGAAAGTGCGCTTCTGCAGAACGTTTCCCAAGGCATCCAAGGACTCTCTGAAACCCACAAAGCCTGCCCTAAAACCACAGCTGCAACAAAAGAGGAAGAGTCCACAGCAGAACTGGGAGCATATCAAACCTTGCAAAATCGGTCTCTTTCTGTGGTGGGGGGCACGTGTATAAATACATACATACATATACATGGAGAGAGAGCCGTGCTCATTCAGCATGGGGGTAAAAGTGAAGGCAGAGTGCAGCAATGCTGAGCAGGGGCGGTGATTTCAGGCAGGGCTGGATCAAGGGGAATGGCCTGAACCGGTGGCTTCACAAGGAGAATGACCAGTCTTCTCAGGACCTTGTGCAGTGGATTTAAAGGACTCTGTGTGGTTTGTGAGCTGCAGAGGTAAATTCAGCAAAGATGTAAATGGGAGAGTGAACCATGAGAAAGAGAGCAGCAAGGAAGAGGGCGCAGGTGAAAAGATGTCCAAGTGGTGCAGAGTGCATAGGGCAAAAGGAGTGGTATTTCCGAGTCACACTAAGCAAGAACATAGGAAAAGAAAGTAAAAAGACTGTGTTAAAATATAGCCAGCTGTCTAACATGCCAGTACCATCTCTGTTCTTGTCAGTCCTGACACCACTGAGTGCAGCCACTGTTGAGTTCTGAGCTGTGCAAGGTCCCATGAAGGCTGTGTTGAAAGCTGATCCCAGTGACACTCTGCCCAAGGTGGCTGCTTTTCTGGGCATTGAGTCAGGAGCTCAGGGTTAACTCTTTCTGTGATGCAGGACCTTTGCTGTGCAGGTGTGTGTCCCTCCTGAAGAGCTTTGCTGGAGCTGGAATGACTCTGGCCACAAGGATCTCAACAAAGAAAGGAAATTCACTAGGCCTGTGCCTGGACACGTTGTCTGCAAGAGCTGTTGCTTCATCTGGACAAGCCTCTGGGCTCATGGTGCTGGTGCAGACTTTGGGAATGTGCCTATGGTGTGGTTTGCAGTCAGGACTGCTTATTTTGCCTGCTGTATGTATCCAGCTGCAAGTTTCCATTCTCAGCATGTGACCATGTCCAAGGCCTGTACAAACACAGGTTAATGGATTGCCACAACCTTATGTGATGTAGAAAAATCCTACCTTAACTGAGCAGGCATGGACTGTAGGGCTCTGGGTTAAGCAGGTGTAGAGCCTGTTCTAAATCGCAGGGGTCTGTAGCTCCTGGGCACAGTGGCCTCGCCTCCCGGAGGACTTTAGAAAGTGAAGAAGGGAATGCACTGGAGATCCTTGCTGCTATCTCAGTTCTGAGCACGAGGTGAGCAGTAAAACAGCTACTCCATGCTATGTCTGGACTGCAGGCAGACAGGCTCCACTGGGCCAGCCACAGCCCTGGTTCCGTGACCACCTCATCCAGGCCAGGGATGTGGTTGGGGCTCCCTGACCTCCTTTAGCCCACACACCCAATCTTTCTTTCCAGGAAGTCAGATCAGAGCTGTTGTGACCCTCAGGATGGAACATCCAAGGAGTGGCTGAGACCAGGGGTTACAGCAGCATTTCTGTCTCGGAGGTTATCCATGTCTTGCCTTCCACTGGAGCAAAATTCACTTTCCTATTCCTCAAAGCCAGCCTGCTGTGGAATTGGTGCAGAAAGAGAATAAAGCAAGAAGATAATGCAGCGGGGGAGCATTTCTTTGCATCTTTCCTGGGTAGAGGCATCGTCCCTGTTCCCATCACTTGAGGACCAGCTGTGATTTCTGGCAATGCCGGACACAGCCATCACTCTCTGGGTTCCTTTCCCTTTCATTGTCCCCCTGGAGAACAGGACTCCTGTTAAAAATCCTGCAAGTATCATTGAGAGCCAGCTCTATTATTCACCAGCCAGTGAAGCAAGACAGGCAAACTCTCCCACAACCTAGGGATGCCCCTCTGATCTATTACCAATGGGGCTATCTTTAATGGGATCAGAGCCTGCCCTTTTTCACATCCCACAGGGACAACACCTGCCCACCAGAGAACAAAGAAGAAACCTGTTGTGATGGGAAAAAAGACAGAGTTCTCTCCAGAGAGGCAGTGAGGCTGTTTGATTAAGAGCATCTTTCTCCCAGCCAGCTGGTTTGCTAGCAAAACAACCAACTAGACCTCATCTTTATGCAAGAGAGAAAATCTCTGTGAAGCGAATGCCACAAGTCCCATTTTACTCACCTACAGAGACCACAAAAAATCTGGGGAAAACTTTGCAGAAGAAAACTGTAGGAGTAAGAGGGAAAATATTTCTGCCTAATTTTTTAATATTTAAAAAACATATTTTTAAGAGGTAATTTCAGCACAATATTTGGAATTCTGCAGCAAAGAGATCTATCTAGAAGCTTCATCTCTAGCTTGTCTTCCTCAAAAGACACAACAGTTATCATTGCTGCACATTTCTCTGTGGCCCCAGTCTTTGCAGAGGTGCAGCATCCCAGTCAGGCAGGTCCGATTCCAGCTGTGTTTTCTGCGTGAATGTCCTCTGGAGACTGTCCCATGTGTGCACATCTGCCCAGGAGTGCCCTTCATCTGTAGCACTCCCAGTCCCGGAGCAAGAAACCAGGACAGGACCAAACAACCCCCATCTCCTCGACTGTGGTGCCAAACTCCAAACCCAAAGCATGCCTTGTTTTTCTCCACCCATTTCTCAAACTGGACTTTCTCAAACCAGACTTCATTGCTGGTGCTTATCCCATGAGCTGCCCAGAGCAAAACTGGCATATGAGCACAGGTGCAAGTTCCAAGGGGGTCAGAAGAAGGTTGCCTATGACCCAGGGGCCTCTTTGTGGTACATGGTTCATTAGCCCTGTCCAGAGTTAGAGTGGAAGGACTCAGGAATGCTTGGGTGTGTTTGTGCATCCTAGTTTCTTTGGCAGTTTGGTGACTCTGGCAGAAGTGTAATTGTGAGCCAAGCTTTATTCTAGTGGATGCAGCACGTAGCAAAAAGTTCACCTTCAGTTAGAGAGGATCTTAATATGACCTTCCGTAAAAAAGGGGCATTGTTTTGAGTTGTTAAACAGCTGCTGTGTTCCACCCCACTAATGGTTGCAATTCAGGAGTGAATAATATAAGGCTTAGATAAACAGCCGGCAAAATAATTTGTGATCTTTCCTGGTGGGGGGAAGCAGGCAAGTTACTCAACAAAAAGAAATTACTATTCTCACTGCCTAGGAAATGAAGTGTTCTCCTTTTCATCATCAAGTGGGCTGTCACACAGAATCTCTCCCCGCCCTTCTGGAAGCAGCCCAATGCCATTTGCAGTGCTCTCTTGCCATCTTCACTCTCATGGGAAGCAAGAGACAGTTTTAGTTTGGATTCATGCATCTTCTCTGTTTTCCCTTCCGACATTTGTCTCCTTCATCCCATCCCCAGTCTTCTTAAAAATAACCCTCCCAAAATGCCCGTGTACTGTTCCGTACAGGCGCAAATACCATCTCCTTTCTTGAAGCAGCCGCGACATGACCGCGAGAGAACCAAAGTTTCCCCAGCCGCTCCCTCTGCCAAGCTCCGCGTGTCCGCTCGGTACACGCTGTGTCTGCCGGGCTGGGGCAGGACTGCAAAGCGCCGGGCCTTGGGTCTTGGCCTCGATCGGATGAACAATTTCCCGTTGAAGGTTACTCACTTCCTGTTTTCCGTATTTAGACAATCTGGGCCTATTGGGAGCTTTGATTTGTTGTAAACTTCAGCTGTTTTAAACGTTAAGTCGCGGGAGACTGTGGTAAGGGGGAGGAGGGGGAAAGGCCTGGAGACAAATTAGGGCTATTTAATACCGGGGCTGTGTTCTCTCTGCAGTGTTCTAGTGACCATTAGAGCATGTGAGAGGAAGGTCAGGGGCTGACAGCATGGGAGATGGCGAAAGGGCTGTTCACAGTGGGCTGGGGCTGGAGGCGCTGCATGCGGCTCTGTGTGTGCGTGGGGCTCTCCGTGGTCAGCGCTTGGGA
The DNA here is from genome assembly GCA_036630365.1 of Acanthiza pusilla. Lineage (NCBI taxonomy): Eukaryota > Metazoa > Chordata > Aves > Passeriformes > Acanthizidae > Acanthiza > Acanthiza pusilla. The sequence continues at coordinate 11,790,784 of JAXCHO010000001.1, forward strand.
CCAGCTAGGGGATGCACTCAATGACTGTTTTCTCCAATGTGTCATTTGTGCCACAAACAGAGGTGGTAGCGGCAGTGCAGCAGCTCCACGGCAAAGGCAGGGAGGAGCCTCTAACCCGGAGAGTGCTGTGCCCTTTCCCAGTGCCTATCAGTGCACACCACATGCTGACATTTGTTAGAACTTGCCCAGAAGTTTGCTAGGCTGGAGCAAGTTAACACTTGTGTGTAGCTGATAGGGCAGGTCATGTCTTCTTTATGCCTGCTTTGCAAGGGTAAACTGAGGCACAGAGCGCTGTAATTCTGCTTGTTATCAGAAAGTGAGTGTGTGAGGGAATGGGGTGAGTCCTGGCACTACTCAGGTGGTGGTCTGCCTCCAGAGATGTGCTTTTTCATCAAGAACATCTTTCCTGTGCTGGTGGGAGTAATGCTTGGAAAGAGAAAAATAACGTGCAGTCCAGAGTGCCTGTGGCTCAAAGGTTATGTGAACAATTTTGGTCTGCTCCTTTTTGTTCATCTAGTTCTCTTCTGTCTATGATTAACTCTCAAAATGGGGTGGTTTTACTTCCAATTTTTCAAGGATCTACCAGAAAAAAAAAAAAAAAAAGGAAAAAAAAAAGAAAATAATGGATGGTCTAAATTAAAGCAGGAGATGGTAAATTAATCTGAATTTTACAGCAAAATCCAGTAGGGTTTGCCTTGAAATCACCCTAGCAGTATAACCTTCCACCAGAATGCCAATGTAGGCAAAGTGGAAGTGAATTAAAGAACCAGAGATAAAAAATCACAACCAAAATAGACAACAAAATGTCCCAGGTAAAGAAATCTGCCATGTCGTCTCTGCCTGACAGAGAGCAGGCAGGAGCTGAATCAAGAGCCAGCGGAAAATAAAAGCACTGGGGAAGACTCTGGTGAAGCACTGAAGTGTTTAGAAGAAACAAGGGTCCATGTTCACACTCTGGCATTGCTGGGCCCAACTCCAAATGATTTACACAGGCTCTTGACCCTCCTGAGCCAGAGTCAACTTTCCCCCAAATAGCTCCCTGCAGCCCCGAGTGCAGAACCGCAGAGAGAGGCATGTGCAGGATATAGGCAGGTGGCTGTTTTCTGCCTGGCACTGCTGCACAGGCTGGGTTAACATTATACTTCCCTGATTCAGGTTTTTATAGACCGAACAGTAGCAGTTCCCTCCCTCAGTGGCATGTCAAAGCCTTTCCCCAAAGGAGGGGTCAGTTCTCTATTGTTTTTCTACCTGCTGGATGTTTTCTCTGCTGTATCTCTCACTCTGCAACTGCATTTTTTCAGATGCGCTTTCAGTGCTCAGAAATGCAACTTAGTTCTTACTGCAAATGCAGGGTAGTTCTGCATTGTCTCCCGTAAGTTTCCTCTGCTGGGGGCTCTCGACCTCTCAGCAGCACCTTGGTGCAGTCTGAGCCCTGGATTTAGGGCAAGCTCTGGATCTGACAGGGACACGTCGGACTGAACCACCAGGATAGACTGAAAAGCCAGCACCACGGAGAATTGCACCCAGAGCTGTTCAGGCAAATGGTGTCTCTGAATTGGCACCAGTCGGCTGCCCTGATGCTGAGGTTTGATCTGTTAGACCCTGAGCAGCCTGGTTTGCACTCATATCACCGTGCTTAAAGAACAGTCACTTAATCTCACTTAGAAATGTTTACTTGCGAGGACCAGATGGCCCAGGGAGTTGGGCTAAACAAAGCATTTTACTTCTAGGTCATGCATTCTAATCCAGTCCAGGTTGGTAATAAATGAACATGCTCACCTGTTAGCCACTTTTGGCTTCATTTTTGGTTGTTTTTCAGGCTAATTTCCAAGGGGAGATGCCACACCACAGAATCTCCCTCTCTGCCCTGCCACAGTTGGTACTGATTTGACTGTCTCTGCAGAGAAGCTAAGGATCAAATGCTCCATGGCGCCAGACTGTTTTCTTTTGCAGCCTGCAGGTAAGGGGAAGTTGTCCTGTGTCTGGCTGTGTCACGCGTGCTCTGCGGATGGGCAGGAGTTCAGTTTGCAAATCTGCCGCTCCAGCCCCTCCACCAATGTGAAATTAATTTTTAAAAAATGGGAAAATGTTTAATTGCAGTTGACATATAGGCACTCTCTGCTATGAACTTTACACGCAATCACAGATAACAGCATCAAAATTAATGCCTGCTTCCCACTTGTCCTGCTATAAGCAATAAACGTTTGGCAAGTCAGTAAATAACAAAATTCTCATGTGGCCATCTACAGGTCACCAGGATACTTAAGAAGTTTGCGTTAATTATACCATGTTTGCCATCAAAGAGGGGATATTAACCCTTTCGAGCTGTTGCAGGAAAGCAGTGGAGTCATTTGAAAGTAAGTAAATGAAGTCTTGTCACTAAAAGTGCAACCTTTGCAAAATAATAATAAAATAAAGGGATGTTTGAAGCAAAAACCTCACTAGACATCATGGAAAATACAGTACCTTTTCAGCTTTCCTTTTATTTATTTTGTATTTTGACATCAAACACTCCCTGTAACCTAATCTTCTCGGCTTTTGATGTGGCCGTGGAGACATGACAATTAAGCACGGCTTAAAACAATAATCCCAACAACAGGAACCAAAGGCAAGTAATGTCAGGGTTCCCCCCTCACAAAAAGCCTGTCCCCCAGTGTTTGGTGGTAGTGAAAGGACTATAAATCCCAATTTGTTGCCTCGATATCTGCTCTGTGCTTACACTTTACATTGAACTTTACACACTTGCTCCGTTTCCATTCCCTGCTGTTTGTTTTTCTTCTGCTATGCAAAATGTCTGGAGACAAACACGATACACACATTGCAGAGAGATGGTTTGATCTTTCACAGATTAGTGCCACCTGACAAACACGGGATTATTTATTATCTGTGTTGCAGGAACTGCTGAAGCCCCCGCTCAGAGAGGCACGCTCCTCCGGGCGCCGGGGGATGCACCACCCCTCCTGACAGCCTGATGGATCATGGCCCCAGTTCTGTCACCAAACCAGCAAAATACCAGCAGAGAGGCAGCCCCCAGGTAAGCCACCATCACAACTTGAATGGATGTGTGATGTGCAACCAAAGCAAACAGCCTGATTATTTCATATTTTAAGGAGATGTTGCTAGTTCTCATTTCTCAGCTATTCAAAGATGGAGGGAGAGAGGCTGAGTTTAGTTATAACCCCGTTTTAAACCTGTCTGAAAAAGAACATGTTTCTTTTTAAAAGAAGCTTGCACGGTACGCTATAAACTGCCTCCCTTTTTTTTTTTTTTTTTTTCGTTTTGTTTTTTGTCTTTTAATAGGTGTTTGCACTAAGCCTTGCTAAACAAGTTAGAGAGATGATTAACTCGTCTGAAACGATGCGGGAAGGCCTCGTCCCAGTTGCGTGTTCTTCCTTCAGCACATCGAGAGCTGCTGCTGCTCCGTGGTGTTCACGAGCAGGGCTTGCAACCAGGGCTGGGCAGGAGGCTGCAGGGGAAAGAGAAGCACTGGTAGAAAGGCTGGAATTTACACACACAGCTGAAAAAGGAACTCAGGTTATTTTTTTTTCCTTAATGAGTAAAGAGTTATCCCCAAGCTGGTTTCCACAGAAGTGAGACACATCTCCCAGGGGGTCAAAGGAGGAAACCCAAAGTTCATTAGCAGTTTTCTTGAAAATATTGGTGCTGCAGCAGCAGCAATGCCCACCCCTACGCATGGCGGGGGGACGTCGCAAGACTTTGCAAGGTCCTCGTGTGGGTCAGACTCGACTGTGTGATGAAAGCAGATGCAAAATTTTGGCCGTGGAAGGTCTGTCTGGTGAGCACTATTCTCCATCCTCACACGCCAGCCCATGTGCACACCCTGCTGCACTCAGGGCTGCAGCTCCTGTTCCCTGGGCAGCACTGAGCATGCAGGGCTGGCCGTCCCCCCTTGCTCCCTTCACGCCACTGATAATGACGAATGGCCAGAAACAGGTTCCCAGGTTGAGAGTGTTCCTTTGGAGAACTTTTCCTGGTCTAATACCGGTCCTGCCTTGAAACCCATTAAGCAGCTGGCCACTTTTCTACATTTACAATGCTTTTAAACTGTGTTTTTAATGCAAAAGTATTTTAAACGAAACAACACACCAAAAAAAAAAAATCTCAATAGAAACCACAGTTCATAATCTGCAATATGCCTGCTGCCTCAAATTTTAAACTAGCTTAGAAACTTTAGCACGCTTAATCATGTGACCTCGTTACCCCAAAACAGCACTGGAGAATGAGCTTTGGTACCTGTGCTTTTAATACTAAATCATTCTTTCACTTTTTTGTCCTACCCTGTTGGGTTTTTGAAATATCAGTAGACTGATCTGCATAAAGTATAAGTTAATAATTCCACTGGCAACAATGACGATATTTTTTCCCCTCTCCCTGCTAAAAGCAGTTTTTATAACATGAAGCTGGGCACAGGTAGTTTCACAAAAAAAGGTATTTTATTATTCTTAGCAATATTCACCTTGAAGGAATATGAGGAAAGCATACACTTTTTACAGACAATATATAAACATGTTGTACATAATTAACAATAACTTAGTTCACTAATCCAAAAATAAGCAAAATAAAAATTAAAATAAAAACAGAAAATACTGAAGAATTTTTTTATGCTGATACAAGTACAAAATAATTTAAATCTCGACTGCCGTTGTCTATGCTGCAGTGACTGACAATATATTGCACTTTGTCAACTGTATCAGTAATCCCTGTCTTTCACCCACATCCCTTCCCCTCTGCCCAAATCCTACAGAAATTTGAGTTGGGTACAAATAATGTACAACTGTACCATTGTAAAAGGTAAAAAGTAAAAAGGACCTAATTTTTTACCTCAGTAGATTAAAAATTCTTATGATTGCTCCCAACCAATTTAGTTTCCCATTTATTTCCACTTCTTTACAAAGTGCACCTATATGCCTATGCAGACCAAAAAAAAGGAGGAAAGCAGGATTTTCATGGCTGCTTGGTTCTTAATTATAAAATACTAGAATTACAGGTTTAAAAAACAATTTACATACATCCATTTTTTGTTTCATTCTGTTTTTTTCTTTAAAGCAGGACTTTTGCAGTAAAGATACAATTTGGCTTGATCCAAAAAAAAAAAAAAAAGAAAAAAGAAAAACCCAACAACAAAATAGTTAAAATTTTAAAAAATAAAATAAAAAGCTTGTCACAGAGTTAAGCTTACGTGGTTTACATTATCAAACCCCTCTGTTCATTGGGGCATTTTCATCAGAAGTATAGCTAAATATGTACACTGTATGTTATACTGGAGCTTGTGTTCACGAGAGGCATCAGATCATAACAATCAATAGAATACACTTCACATTGGCAATAGCTTTGTTTTCGGTCATTTACGTACAATATGGTTTAATAATGGGAGATTTAAATTTTTTTTTCTTCTTTTTTTTTTCTTTTTCATATAAAATCGGCTATGGAAAACAGACGTTCCCCTTAGAACGATGCTTTCCCTAGTCTCATCAGCTGTCGCTGTGTCTGGGATTTGACGGATGTGTGAAGCTCAAACTGATTGTCTCTCTTTTTTCCCCTCTCCAGTGATCTCAACCTCATTTCTGCCCTTCCTCCCTGTGAAGTCCACCGGGGCCTGGATGCCTGAGACAGCACGAGCTGGCTGCGTGTGGACGTGGTGGCCACACTGCCTGAAGTTTACCCAAGCAGCTAATCTGCATTTTTAAGCGACAGCTGCCAACACAACAGAACAAAATGCTTCAACCTCTGAAGTCTGCGAGCGGGATGGTTTTTGTGCCCCGTGATGGTTTTGGCTGTGCTAGAACTTAGCTACGACGCAGTTTTGGTAAACGCCTGTATCTCACCCCTTGCTAGTGCAGGATTGCCTTCCCCAGAGTTTTTTCCCAACGGTTTGCCTGACCTAGGTTGTCTGTTTTGAGGAACAATAGGGTAGTTGGGAGAGGAGCTCTTTTTTTAAAGAAATCTTTCATGTTAGGGAAAAGAATGAAGGAATTCTGTCAAAATAATCACCATCTTGGGCATATTAAAATCCTGTATTATGGCTACATTTTTGCTTTGTTCCTCGCCCTCGCAATCTTTTCCCCCTTGCTAGTAACTTTGGTATGGAAGATAGATGGAGCCAATCCAAGAGGGCTGTCAAGTACATTTCCCCTCTCCTCCTTGTTTTGAAGGCAGCTTTTTTTACAGGGTAGCCATTGCAAATGACAGCACAAAAACATGCAATCAGAGGGGTTGAGGCCTTTTGTGGAAAACAAAATAAATATGACTTTGTGTCTGATTTTAAAAATTACAGTTTAGTAAAGATGTCCTTTTCTTTTTTGCATTTTTTTTCTTTTTTTTTTCTTTTTTTTTCTTTTTTTCTTCTTTTTTTCCCCATCCCAAAGTCCGCAATAGAAATCCAGCACGTCTGGCTTCCAGTGAGCCAATTCCATCCTGGGAGGCTGCTTATATCTCTTTACAATATTCACAGTAATAACAAAGAGAGAAAGGAAAGCCAGTTCCAAGCCTTCTCCTTCAGCTTCTGCCATCTTTTGCTTCCTGCTGGACCATTAAGTATCGAACAGGTGAGTTCTGTTTTCTTATACCTGAGGGGGCAAAGTGCATTACAGGCACCACTACACATTTCTGCAGAAGACCCATCATTTGCAAGATTTCAGTCCAGCATTAAGAGTTAAACCACATGGGAGCAAAGATCTCCTTTTGCCATCCCTACATTCTCCTCTTGGCAGAACATTTTCTTACTTGGTGTCATCTTCGGCAAAGTCCCATGTCCTTAATATCTGGGCAGGTCTCTTGGTCATCAGGTTTTATCCCATGGCTGTAACCATGCTGGACGGGTGTGGGTGTCCAAATGAGATGCTGGAAGAAGGGTGGATGGGGGTAGGTGTTGGTAGGATGTGTCCAGAGTGGCTGAAAGGGGGCAAATGCCCCATGGGTGCCATGTGACTGGCAAGGGCAGCAGCGCTGAAGGGAGACGACTTCTCCTGCATGCACTTGGACAGTTCCTCAAAACACTCAGAGCCTTTCTTGCTTTTCTTTGATTTGTTGGACATTTTCCTATTCCTGGTCTGAATTCCTTCCTTTTTCATGGTCAGAGGCCTGTTCACCTGCAAGAAATGAGAAAATCAGGCTCATGCAGACAAAATGACCTTATTGTGCAAAAATGAAAATATTTGGACAGCCCCCATGTGTTTTTCCTGGTTGGAGACCTTTTTCTGGCCAAAAAAAAAATGGTGTTTCTCTCTGCAGAACTTGTTTATATTGATTTGTTTAATAAAACCACACACACAAAAAAACCCTAGACATGAAAAACAAATTGAACTGAATTTGGCAGCTGATGACTCTCTTTCCCGTAGGCTTACCTACCCTCAGTCCTCATTCATTTCCTAACAGAAGATCAAACTAGGAGGCACATGCTGACCCAAATTCAGTCCTGAGACATGAGCAATCTTGCACCAGTAACCTCTGTTCCTTACAGTGTAAATAACGTTCCAACATATCAAGTGTTCCCGCTTAGGATTAATTCCTTTTAAAAAAATAATAATACAACAAAGCCCAAAGCCTTAGATAATAATTATTATTTTATGAGTCAAAATGAAGTTAGCCCATCAGGATTAATTTTTGCACAGAGCCCATTCCAAATGGCCTCTGTTTCCAGAGAGAAACGGCACACACAAAACCCACTTAGTTAAAACCAAGTGTGGCAGCTCTATTTTGCCTGGTTTGCCCAAGCGTCAGAAGCCAAGCTAATACATTGTAATGTCACTGAACTTAGCATCACTATGCTGACAAAGAACGGCTGTCACTTCCCAGGGGAACCTTAGAGACGGGGAAAGGAATAAAACAACAACCAAACCCCTGAAACCAATAAAAGCCTAGTGTACACCATGCAGTTAAGACATCAATCCAGGCTAGGCAAGCAGCGACACATGAGATGAGTAAATACTCACATTGTGCAATTTATAGTAGAGTCCGCAGGCATTACAAACTGGGTCCCCGTTTGCGTTACGTCGCCATAAGGTCGTGGTGGTTGTCTGACAGTTGGCACAACAAGTCCCTGCTCTCCTGGCCGCTGACTAACCAAAAGAAAAAGAAAATTAAAATGTATCACCAGGCAGAGGGAGATCATGAGAAAGGTCAAATTGGACTCAATATTTAGTTTGGGGAGAACCAGTTACTAATATTTTACAGAGCATCTGGGCTGGAGGAAAGCTGCTGTCAGTTTTACGTTTGACGGCCGTTATGTTTTTGTTTAAATTTAAATATTCTCCTATGCAAACTGCAGTTTCAAGCCCCATGGTACTCTGTGTGCAAGGGAAGTAGGGAGAGAAACAATGAATCTCTGATTCCACAAACAAAAATTTTAGAGGGGGAAAAAATCTTGACTTTTTCAAATTTTCCCTTTGCAGGATTCTAGAATGCATCATGAAAATGCATTTGCCTTTTTTTCTTTTTCTTTAATGACCGATTTAGTCTGTGCCAATGTTGGGACTGGGTTTGAAAACAGGGAATCTTTAAGAATGTGATTTTTACTCTGGCCCTTGAAAGGTGGACACAAAAGAAACCACATTACTTAGCTGGGTGCAGTATTTATCAGAGCCATCACTGAAAATTCAGTTTGCATTTACAAGTGAAAGGGAGAAAACAAAACTGGCTCCAACTTTCTTTAAATATTTAGCAAACCAAATTTCATGCCTTGCAGCAATGATTCCACTGACCCGTCTGCCGCCTCTGTCCCTACTTAGTTCCTTGGCTGACAAGCCCTCAAACAACTGTCTTAAAATTAAACAAAACCACAAAAAAATCCACCACCCTTTCCTAAATCTATTGTTCTGCTGAAACCAAGGTGAGGGGAAAGAAAAATGCCCAAACATTCACCCACCTCCCAAAACAAGAACAGGAAAAGTAGAACAGCAGGCGGCCGTGATTCCTGGATGGGCCCTTGTCTAGCAGACCCCACGATAAAGCGTCCTTTGTGCATGGACACTGACGTACGAAGTGTTATGGACAGACTAACTGCATCCCATATTTTGGGAAATTATTTTGTATTAGAAACCTTCAGCCCTGCCTCTAGAAGCAGTTAAAATACCAAGTCAATTTTGTGCTACTGAATTAACGCTGAGGACTCGGTATTTTCTTAAATTGGGGTTCACTTCCTAAAGCATATCAATCACAGCACTCCCCAGGGGCCTTGCTCCTTGGATATTTCTGCAATTAGCCATGGGGTGAAGCAGCAGCAAAGCTCCCAGTAATGCACAGGGCATCTCGGTGAGCACAGAGCCAGTCCCGGAGCAATGCTTTCCCAAAAAACTCCGTGCACTTCCCTGCCTGCGGCCCCGCTGGGGAGTTGGTGCCGCTGCAAGCGCAGCCCGGCCCGCTCGACGAGGAGTAAATTCTGTTCTCACTTGCCCCTGATTTATGCCATGGCCCTCTGTAACTTTCCCAAAGCTGATGGACGGCTCAGCAGCTTTAGGCAAGAATCAGGCCCTCGGAGACTCATATATTTCCATGCCTCACTCGCCTGTGAGAACAGGCCAAAGGCAGAAAGAGGGGGTACCCCCTACTGCAAATGCACTCATGCAACCCAAACACAATTAATGCCAGACGTCCAAACGCTGACATTATTAATACGATCACTTTGCTATTGCATGGCAGATGAGCAAATTCCCAAAGATGGCCATCTCCTCTCCCCCGCAAACAAGCAAACTACAGTGGAAAAAGGGGCAATAAACAAAGCTGTAAATCAATTAAAACAAAACAAAACATTTAAACAACTACACTAAAAGAAAACCTCTCTAGTGCCCCCCAAACCCTGCACAGTGAGCTAAGTATAACAGTCTCCCAACACACTGGAAGGTGGAGAGCTATGTTTGCATATTTGAGATGGCTTACTGATACTCAACTATGCTGCTTAACTCTATGGCCTGTCCCATTCAGTCTGGAAAGCACTTGAGCCTGAGAGACGATAATGTTACACTGTTGTCTTAACATTTTTCTATATGTCAGTCACTTTAGAAGGCAAGTCATTAAGAAGCTTGCATAGCTGAAATTCTGACTCACGACAGAAATCTTCTGTATCCCATCCCAGTGTTAGAACAGTAATGCCAATTTTCTGCTCTCTAAACCTCATTGAAACTTGCCCACAAATAGCTAGGAGACTTAGGCACCATAAATCACAAAGCTCCAAAAAATATATTTATTATTCTTAGCATTTTACGCATTATTTGTGGAGTAGAGTGTATTAGAAATTTCAAAACAGCAAGCATGACTGGCAAGGCTTGCCTATAGAAACTCTCTAAAGCTTTTAGAGTCAGGAAACAGATACACAAAGTTTCCTTATCTTTAACGTACAGATATCCGGATAGGAAACTACTACCAGGAGCTTAGAAAGGACTTTTTTTTTAAATCACTCAAATGAAAATACAAAGTATAGGTGACTCCATGGAAAAATAATAGGATTTTTTTTTAACAGTAGGGGATTGTCTGGGGAGGGAACCAATATTAATATTGCCAGAGAATATAAGAGTGAAAATTACTTCATGGCTTTTATACAAATAATTATTAAGCAGGGAGCAGTAGCTTTGACTCATCCAATTTGTTTTGCTTTTTTGGAGCTGGAACCTTTTTTTAGTACATGGTGGAGGACATTCACGCTCATAACCCTTTCGCTCCCAGTGTGTGCCCAAACCGTCCCAAGAGGCCAAATAAATGAGGAATTAAATTAAAAGCTGTCACCCGAGGATAAACGTAGAGACGGACACACGATATCCCGCATGCATTGTGAGCGCCAGGGAGGCCCGGGACAGAGGCGGGGTCGGTGGTCTGTGCCGGGCTGGGGGCGGAGGGGTGGAGAGGGAGATGTGCCCCGAGGCACGGCAGTGACCTCGCCGTGACTGACCCCCGTGTACAGTACAGCTCGGCTCCACGCAGGGGCTGAGCAGAGATGAGGCACGACTCACTTGTGCCTGTGTGTGGTCCCTTCGCCTTATTTATCCCCAAACCCAGAAGAAACAGAGACACCTACCAGCCTTCGCTTAGGTTTAATGAGAGGTCGGTTTTGACCGTTCATTTTGTGGTAGAGCCCGCAGGCGTTACACAGGTAATGCCCGGTGCCGTCTCTTCTCCAGAGAGGGGTAGCAGTGGCTCCGCAGTTCACACACTCTCTGCCTTCTAAATGGAAACACGAAGAAACCGGATTTCTTTCTTTAAAAACAAATTCACAAAATCTTTTTGCATTGTCCTTTAGGCATTTTTTCAGAAGTCAAAACAGTGTGTTAATTCTGTTAATTAAGCACAATCAGACAGCAGTGACATCTACAGCGCATGCAGCAAGGAGCTCAGTGTTTCGAGAACTCCCAGGCTCCGGTGAGTATTTTATGTCACGATCAGAAATAGGCAGCGGTCTCTGCAAGGTGAGAAAGAGTGACACTCTTATTGTGTCAGATGGAAGTTATCGCTTCAGCAAGGAGAACTCCCTCAGTCTGCACTGGGCACCGCTCCCCTCCCGTATCTATTGCACTCCAGTGGTGAAATCCTGTGTTCCCCTGCCACAAAAACACCCGTGCACGTGCACGCAAACACACACACCTGCAAACACACAGCACCTTAAAGAGAGAGTCAGAGGAAGAGGTTTTCTAAAATAAAATCTAAGCAAAAGGACCTCCAATTCTGCACTTTCTCTTTTGTTGCAAATGCTACGGGATGAGAAAGTAGAGCTGAGCAGACTGGGAATGGATACAGAATACCAGAGGCTCAGTTGTGATTTTTGTTCTAAAGACAGAAAAATGCTGTTAATGCTGTTCTTTGGGAAAGTTCAGTTTCACTGGAAATTACTGTAAAAAACAGGCTTTGAATGCTTTTCTGTTTCTGTGATTTTTCAACAATCCAGTTTGAATTTGGTAGGGAGCAGTTTACCTTCATTATTAGTTTTAGTAGTACAATGTGGTAAACATGGCATTGTAGAATAGCTGTATTAAATAAAACACAACATGTAACTCCTAGATATCCGTCTCTGCCTCAGAAAGCTCCCTGCTAAAAGTTCATTTGCCTTGGATGGTTTGAGGGCAGGTCTGCTTAATATAGAAATCTCTCTTAATATAGTTTATGCAAATCCTACAGTATTTAACTGGAAAGGAAATTCTTTTTGCTAATAACTGAAGCAGGCCATGTTGAGTTCAGCGGGGCTTGTGTCTGCTTTAATCTAGGGAGAGGGTAGCTTTTAAACAACACAGTCTAGAGTGAAAAATGAGGGGAGCTCTGCAGTGCTGCATTTGTAGCTTTTGTCCCTCCTAGGGCAGGAAGCTGCAGGAGTCGTCCTGTCGTGAGTCTTAGTTTTCCTACAAAAACACTGAGTGGTCACGAACTTTCCCCAGTTCCTTGCACTGGGAGCTCCCTTGCAGAGGGGGGGGGGAGAAAAGAAGCAACTGTAAAACAAAGCAAAAAAGATTCTTGCTTCCCCCATCTAAAAAACATCAGTAGCTACAGGACAAGAATTTTTTAAAAAGGCTACTCAGGATCCCTTTATCTTGAGAGACCTGGATCTTGAATCAATTTCCAAACTCAGGAGGTTTGGGCTACCAATTGCCTGTAGTTTCTCTTCTATACACTACCAAAAAATACATACACGTAGTAGCAATTGCCTGGAAATAATGGCAGAGAAAGAGTGTATTTTTCCCCTCAAGAGGAATCATTTGAAACAGTACTGATGAGCTTGTAAAATAGCTGGTATTTTTGTTGCAAAACTCATAAGAGATCGCATTTCTAAATTATTGTCTACTTAAATAAAAACATGTAGTGTATTCATAAGCAAATATGTTCAATGGAATACATATGCAAACGCCTATAAAGCCATTTATTTTTAAAGGACTGTCTAAATTCAGCCCCAATATATTGCAGTTAATTTCCTTACACTGGTGAGAATTTTAAACCAGGAAGGTCAGTAGAATTACATAAATTGTCATAATTTCTGTCTAGCTGTATACTACTGTGATTTCAAAGTGGGGTCAAAACTTTGTCCATAGCCAAATTTGTGGATTTAGGACTTTTAGAAGAAATGTAAGGAAGGGTAGTGAACATGGGAAAGGTCTACAGGCAGTCGTTTGGAAGCAGAGATATGTCTGATTCAGGGTGAAAAAAAAAAAAAAAGGTGGGGGGAGAGAAGTATTTTCTAGTTAAAGTTAGGCTGGAGTAAGTTAGCAATGACTGGACACCTTAGTCTTTTGCACTGGTATGTAAACTATATTTGAACTTTTGCTCTTGTAAAATGCAAAGGGAAGAAGGCCCTCTACGATCTGAAGGGGACCGGCCAGGGAAGTTTCGCTTTCATCTTGCGTTAGGGCCTTGGGTGGTGTTAATGAAGAGCCGTGGAAATCATGGAGGGAGAAATACCTAGCGCTGGAAAGTCCCCATGTGTCATCCACGGGGGTTTGCCTGACTTGAGGGAGCAGGGTCGAGCCTGAGCCCCTCCGGAGGCTGAGGCCTGCTTTTCTCCGAGGAAAAGGATTTGGGTTTCTTTCTCCATATAAATCCCTCTTTGTACAACGCGGTCTGCTCGCTCAGACTGCCCTGGTCCCGTGCCCCGCGGCCCCTACAAGCTCCCTGGGGCCCGTGCCCGGCTGCACTGGCACCCACAGGAGCCCGCCCCAAGCTCCATCTGCGAGTTAAAAACCCAGAAAAGCAGAACCAAGCAGTCACCTGTCCCTCTGTCCCGAAGAGGGCCAACATAAGGACCCAGGGTCGCAGCAGCCCGCACCCTCACCCCCACAGCCGGCGCAGCCACCCACCACCCGCAGGCAGCCCCGGGAGCGCGGCCCTTCCACGCGGGACACGGCGGGGAGGCCACGGGGTGCGACACTTACCCGAACAGGACCTGGCCTTGCTCCGCGGCTTGGGGGTGAAGCTGGACGCGGGGCCCCCCAGAAAGCTGCCCGGGTGGAAGAGGCTGCTGCTGTAGTCGTGGGCTGCCGGCACGTAGGAGGGGTAGGTGGGGATGGGGTGGTGGGTGGAGGGCTGGGCCCCCATGCTGGTGAGGCTGCTTCTGAGCGGGCTGGCGCTCTCCATCTTCATCCCCTCCGACAGCGACACTTGGTACTTGATGCTGTCTTTGTCCTCCTGCCGAGCCCCGGCGGAGGAAGAAGGGGAGGCGGCGCTGGTGGAGTTGGGGTCTGGGGACACTTCCTTGGGAGGGGTCGGGGGGAATCCGAAGAGGTGGGAGCCGGAGTGCGAGGCCGGGGTGAGCGAAGACACGGAGGCGGTGCTGGAGGTGCTGCTGCCCGGGTACACCGAGATGGCCCCGGGCGCTCCGGCCGCCGAGGGGTGCAGGGGTGTCTTGGTGAAGGGGCTGACGGTCCAGGGGTTGTGGTGATGGGCAGACAGTGCCGCCTTGCTGCTGTCCAGCCAAGGGATCCCGGGGCTGTGGATAAGATGAGGCCGGCACATTTGACTCCCGGTCAGGCGGGCTGTAGAAACACAAGAGCGATTGGGATCAGCGTGGGGCGGCTCAGCCCGGAGCGGCTCGGGGAAGCCCCCCAGCTCCCCGGGGCTGGGCAGCTCCTCGGTCTGCGGGGAGCCGGAGGACAGGCGGCCACGGGAGAGACTTCACAACCCGAGGAAGAGCAGCCAGGCTGGTGCAGCGGCCCATTCGCCCTGTCCTACCCGAGGGATATACCAGCTAGGCAGGCGAGAAGGAGCAAGGGGAGCAGGAGGGGGACCTAGGCACCCCCTTTCCTCCCACCTCATTCCTGGGAATAAGCAACAAACCCCTTTCTGCTCTATCTTCTGAGATGCCGTAACGCTCTCTCTTCGGCTCCTAAAACCACCCCCAAATAAAATCCATCGCCGGTTTGAATCGGTTTGTATTTTGCATCCGGGAAGTAGCCGTGTCTGAGAAGTTTTAGCCTGTGCGCACACTATTTCCCCTTCCTCTCTCACCTCCCCCCTTTCTTTCCCTCCCCTCCGCTAGTCCTTGGTTATCCCTAGGGTTAAAATCACCCGTGCCTCCCTTTCTATCCTGTTTTCGATCTCCTTTTCCCCGGCTCCGACACACCGAAGCGGCCCCGAGTGAAACTTCTCAGCCCAGCTCAGGCCACCCGCGGCCCGTACGGAGGGGTCCGGAGCGCTGCCGAGACGGCGGGGAAGGGGCCGGGGTGCTGATTTACCGTGTGCCTGGCTGTACGAGACCCTGGCGCGGGCATGGGCGGAATTGGCGTAGTAAGGGTTGCCCTGGGAGTCCAGGTGGTTGAAGAAGACGTCGACTTCATCCGGAGGTAGGAGCTGCGCTGGTTCCATGTAGTTGTGAGCCAGCCCGGGGTGGTGGCTCTCGGGGTGCTGCCCATTGAGCACGGCGTGGTGGGCCATCCAGCGAGGCTGATCGGTGGCCACCTCCATGGCCTTGGGCCTCCCGTCCCACCCACCCCCGAGCCAGGAGCGAGCGGCGCTCGGTGGGGGCGGGGGGGTGCTGCTCGGGGGGTCTCTTTTGCCGCTGCCTCGTGGGTTTTAAGAAATGGGGTGGCTTTTCTTAGAAAGAAAACCGCCGAGCGACTGGAGCGCGCCCTCTGAGGCGTGGGGGAGGACCCCCGAAGTCAGCGTGTCCCTCTGTCAACAGGCGGGTAGCGGAGGCAGGTCCAGGGAAGCGCCGGGGCAGCACCTGTAGGGAGAGACGGGAGGGTTTAGCAGCTCGGCAGCCCGGGGTGCTCTGCTCGCCGGGCCGGCTCCCGGCCGGCTTCTTTTCCCAGAGGTACATGGATGGGGAGGGGGAACCAGAGCCCCTCCCCCCTTCCAAAAATATCCTCTCCCCAAAAGTCCTTGCCTTGCGCCCTCCCTGCTCATTGCCCCACAAAATAAACAGAGATCCCATTTCAAACTTTTAACTAAAAACAAAAAGAAAAAACAAAAAGAAAGAAAAAAAAGGAAAAAAGGGAAAAGCTTCCTTCCACACCCCCCCGTTCTCGCTACAAACGTCAATAGGAGTTTTTCCAGCTGGCTTCAAAAGCGGGGTAAAAAAGGAAGAACGGCAGAACTAATATAGCGTAGTTCTAGCAAGAACTCCAACTGACACAAAAGGAAAAGGAGGGGGAGAAATGGGGAGGGGGGAGAGAAGAAGAGCAGAGAGAAGGGTGTTTAGAGAAAGCAGCGAGTGCGCCCTGGCAGCGGCGCGGCGACCCCCCCCCCCCCCCCCCCCGCGCCCCACACTTACCCGGCGCGGGAGGCTGGGTGGCGATGGATGCCGGCGTGGAGGATGAGAGTGCCGCAAAGAGGGGGAGAACGGAGGGGGAACAAAAAAAAGCGAAGAGGGAGAGGAGGGGGGAAAGGCAGAGCGAGCGCGGGAGGAGCAGAGGAGGTTGGATGGAGGGTGTTACTCAGATGGCAAAGCCGCTGCTCTGGCCGGCTCGGTCCCATCCCCGCGCATCCTATATGAGCGCTGGCGCCAGCTGGCCGCGGCGCCGCAGACGGGCCGGGGCGCGCAGGGCCGGCGGCCGGGCCAGCCAATCCCGCCGCCCCACACCGCCCCCAACCGCACCCCCGGCCCCAAACGGAGCCGGCCCGGGGGGGGAGCGCGGCAGACCCCCTCCTCCGCCCCCCTTCCCCTGCTCGCAGCATCCTCGCCCGGCAGCGCCGTGGGGGCTTTCCCCGCCCGGGCGCTGCACGCCCCTGCGGGGCGGGGACGGCAAAATAGAGGGGGTCCCGCCGGGGAGTGCGGGGATGCGGAGTGGGGAGAGGGGGGGCCGGGGGGTCAAGCGAAGATGGAGTGCGGGAAGAGTTCGGCTTTGGGGCCGAGTCCGCCGGGTGCTGCCCCGCCGCCGAGCTGCGACTTCCAGCGCCGCCGCCGGGATGCCCGGGGCTGGAAATCGGCACCGGGGAGATAAATATGCTAAAATCCCTTAAATCAGGCATAGCAACGGGCAGCCGGGAGCGGGACAAACCTCAGCGTGGTCACGTTAGTTTGAAATAACTGTCTGGATCGGGAAAAATTAATTAAAAACAAATAATTGCGACGCTCTGCGCCGACCCCGGAGACCGACGGGACGAGCAGGGCCCGGGCAGCGGGGCCGCGCCGGGCCGGCTGCGGGGCAGGGACAGACCCTGCCCGCTCCCCGGCCCCGAGCGCTCGGGCCGGACCCGTCCTGTTCTTGGCTGGCGACCGCGGGCCAGAGGAGCCGAGCCGGGCCGGGGCACAAGGACGCTCGGACGGGGTACAGCCTTCCCGGTGGGGCCGCGGCACCGCTAACACGCTTGTTTTTTGGGTTTTTTTTTTCCCTCACTCTCAAACTTTTTTTAAAAATAGTTAGTAACAAAAACCAAACATCACAGCTCTAATATTTGCTATTACTCGCGTGCTTTGGGCCAGGGAGCGGAGGTGCATCCCGAATCAACAGGCGTTTTCTGTGGAGTTTTTGGTGGTGCAGTTCAGCGGCAGCAGCCGGGGCGCGGGTCTGGCTCCACCACCCCCGAAGGTGCGGATAAACTGGTGCGCTTTTGGGGCGGAAAATAATAATAATGGGAAAGGCACAAACAGCCCCCCGGAGCGCGGCCGGGCGCTGCTGCAGGTCCTGTTTCCCAGGCGCTCCTCCTCCGTTCCTCAGCCGCTGCTTTCGGGGGAAAAGGGAAACGCTGATCGCAAATCCTTCAACCTTCCGAGCTGGGCGCGGGGCGAGGACACTGTCCCTGCCCGGGGATCGGGGCGGGGGCGGCGGAAAGCAGCCCCTCCGCTCTCCGGGCAGCGGCCCCGGCTCCAGCCCGACGGCGCGGCCGGGGCAGGGGACGCGGGAGCGGTCGGGGCCGTGCGGGCTGCGCCGGGCCCCAGCGGGGGGCTGCGGGCGAGGGGAGCGGGGCGGCCCCGATGCTGCTGCTGCCGCTGCTGCCCCCGGAGCCGCCCCCGCGGCGGGCAGCGCTGGAGGCTGAGAGCCGGAGCCGACCTCCCCCGGCCCGACCGCCCCAGTCACTACGACGCCGGGGCTCTGACGTCACCCGTCACTGCCAAATTCGCCAGGAAATGAACTTTTTTTTTTTTAATAATAACAATAATAATAATAATAATGACGGTAATAATAATAAAACTCCCTTTCCTCGGTGCGGAGCACGTCTGGCCGGAGCGACATGGGGCTCCCTCTCTAACTATTCCCCCACCACTACACGTTGTCCCCCTATAACCTTCCTCCAGGGGACCCTCAACGCAGCCCCCTGAGGGGGGACCCACAGCGCAGCTCGGCGGGGCGGGGGAGCGGGGGCCGTACGGGGGGAACTAAAGGTTGGGACAGGGGGAGGCGATTATGCTCCCCCCCCAACCCCTTCGCATCCTTTGCTCTGACGCCTCCTGCATCCAATGCCCGGCTTGTCCCGCTCCTCCCGGCCCCCTGACCTCGGGGCTGCGCGGTGGCGCCGGGACCGCGGCGCCCCTGGCCCCCTCCTGCCGCCGCGGGGGGGTCGCAAGCGGTGGGGCCGGGCAGCAGCTCCTCCGGCGGCTGCCGGGCGCGGAAAGGGCGGTGGAGCCGGCTTCTCCCGGGACGGACTGGTTGGCCCGGGCAGGCCGGGGACAGGCGCTGGGCCGGGCTTGGTGGGAGAGGGGCCGGGGTTCGGGAGGGTAAATGCCCCCCGCGCTGCGGAGCGAGCCCGGCAGCATTAGTCCGGTGGCGCCCGGGAGGAAAGGGAAACAAAACCAAAAATTAAAAAAAAAAAAAAAAAATTAAAAAAGGGAAAGTTAAAAGGCAGCGAGAAAACCGAGCCAGCTTTCTAAACACCCGGCTTCTCCCTCCGAAGAGATTTTCTTTCTACACGCACCAAAATCACCCAAATACCATCTGAAAATGGATTTTTTTATGTTTTGAAAGAAAGGTGAGTATAAAATAAACTCGGGCCGTTGCAGGTAGACCCCCTCGGCGCCTCGTTCTACCCACTGCCGGAGGCTGCCGGGGCCGGGGTGTGCCGTGCCCGGGGAGTCCCTCTCGGTGGAGCGGGGCGGCGGTCAGCCGGGATCACCCGGGCCTCGCCGGCTCCCGCTCCCGGCTGCCAGCGAAACCCAGCTCCTCGCTACACGTTTATTAATTAATATGGATGCTTTAATTACTGCCCTCCTGCCATCAGCACGGGGCCGCGATTTTGGGGGCTTTTTTTTGGGGGGGGGGAAGTGGGGTGGGCTGTTTGTTTTAGGCAGGTGATAAAATCGCAGTTAACGAGCTGATAATTCGTTCGTGTTTGTTTTAAAGGACAAATTGTAAAGATTAATCAGGCGGCTTGATTTATGGCGAGGCAGACCCCGGCGCTGCCCGGCCAGGGCTCCCTGAAGCCCCCGTCTCGGGTTACCCAAGGCCCGGCAGGCGAAGCAAAACAAAAGGGGCGAGCGGGTGGCGGCGGTGGCTCCGGCCGCGCCGCCTCGGGACCGGCCCCCCGGCGCCCGCCCCACCTCCGGGCCGGGGGTCCGGCTGCCACCTCCCTGCCGCCGGGTGCTGGCTGTGGCCGGCGCCTCTCCTCGCACCCACCTCTCGCCTTCTGCGACCCCTCCCATAAAACCCTTTGTAAAATAAATGACCCCTCCAGCAAGGATGAAGGATTTCTGCTGAAAGACCGGCTGAGCTGGGAGATTTCCTAGCCGGCCGGCTCGCAGTATATTGGTTTATTTTGTTCTGTTTTATAATTTTATTTAATTTTTTTTTTTTTAAATTCCCGACGTGTCCTGTCCCCTCTGCCTGGTTTTGGCGAACCGGCTGCCGGCTCCGGTCTCGGCCGCTGAACGCCCCGGCGGCACGGCTGAGGTTTTTAATTGAATTAATTCACCCACCGGGAGCAGCAGCGAACCGCGCTGGCTGCTGGAGGCGAGCGGCTTAGCTCCGCTCCGCAGCCCGCCGCTCACACGGCTGGTTAAGCAGCTCTTCCCTCAATTTTCTGCCAAGCCTCCCGGGAGAGGGTCCGGCCGGGCCCCACTCCTTCACCCCACGCTTGCCAACCCCCGTTTACCTTCTTTCCCCATTTTTTCCCCGGACACTACGGGCTCCGTTGTATTAACTTTATTTTGTTATTGCTGTTGCAATTTATTTTTCTCTTTTAGTAAGGGAGCTTTCCCAGATCTGGAAGCACAACTGGTTATTTTGATTTGATTGACAAGTGATGTCATATCGTTAAGGGAGGGGGGAGACGACAACATGTTTTAGCAACAGTTAGTAGTGCCATGTGATGGAGTTGACACCTATTCATGGGCAGAGGCGAAGGCAGAAAACAAATATCCCGGCGCCGCACACGGACCATTTATTTACATGTCCGGAGGGGGGATTCTTCCTCTTTTTTTTCCTCCCTCATTCTGGGTGTTTGGATCTGGGAAAAATTGTACCTGAGGAAAACAGGGGCGGGATCCACAGACCCCAGGGCACGTTCCTCCAGACACCCCTTCCTGGGGTGCTCCCGGCGGCCCCCCGAGGGCCACACTCTCCCGGTGAACGGAGACCTGGGGGTCGAGACCTCCCCTGCGGCATTGCCTCGCTGCGTCCCCGAGGTGCAACCCACGGCCGCAAGCAGGGAGGGCAGGAAAACTCCGTGAAAAGAAAGAAGAAGAGGGAGAGAAGTGCTCAGTGCTCAGCCCCGCACGGGGCCGCGGCTCTCCCGGTGGCGGCGGGCGATGTGCGAGCCCCGGGGCGTGCGGGGGAAGGCGGCTGCTCGCCGGCGGGGAGGGGGCTGGGAGGGCCTGCTGGGGGCGTCCCGCGCCGGTCCCCCGCCCCTCCGCAGGTTGGGGACCGCCGGCTCTGCCAGCGGCTCCCGCCCGCCCGCAGGTAGGAGCCCCGGACAGCCAGACCCCGCGAGCAGCCCCCCCACCCGCATCGGGAATATTTCCTTGGATGGGATTTTTGGAGGAGGGAAAGTTCTTGTTTTCTGCCTTTTTAAATTTTTTTTTTCCCCGGTGTTTTCGTCCCTCTGGTCTTGTCTCCGCTTTGCTTTTCTTCACCCCCGGCCACCCGTCCTGCGTTACTAGCACGTATTAATGGCTCCGGGTAGGGTTATAAAGTGACACAGTTACCTCGTAACCGCAAGACCCTTACTTAAACTGCATCAAGAAAAAACAAACAAACAAAAAAAAAGCTCCAGGGATACGACTAGGAGAATAAATCACGGAAAATTTAATTTTTTGCTTGTTTTTGTAAATACGCTATTACCCATCCCGCAGAGGATTTCTGCGGGGTATGTCCCCCACCGTGGGAACCCTCGGTCCCAGTCTCGCTCCCGACACGCTCCCGCACACGCCTTCACCTGCGCTTTGTCCGCAATTTGCCTGGTGCCCACTGCCCCCGCAGCCCCCTGGCTGCAAAATAAAGGGGAGGAAAAGCCTGAAGTAGACCCCAGCCTCCCCACAAAACCGCCTTTTGTGCAAGTTCCCGAAGAGAAATGCGTGCGTGGGGAAGGGGGGTTACACACGCACAGCTTTGTCCAGAAAAAGGTATAATTTTCCTTTTCAGGCGCTGCCAGGAATGATTTCGTTTGCAAAAGCTCTCTTTAATTTTACGTATATATATATATGTTTTTCTTTAAAGGTTATTTCGGGAGCAGCTGTTGCAGGAGGGAGGAAAGTGGCCAATCCGTAGGTTTGGTTTGTTTCTCCTCAAGCAAAACTTTGCTGGGGAGGGCCCGACCAGCACGGGGAGCGGGACTCGACTCACGGCCGGCAGCGACACTGCCCGCGGCCGCCTGCTCCTGCCAGCCGCGGGGCTGAGCCAGGCCGGGGCTTAGACTTCCGAGGAAAAAATAATTGCGTTTAATAAAGATGCTCCGTACGCCGGGGAAGAACAATCCCCTCGACCGAAATTCGCACTCCCTTAGTGAAATCGCTTTTCTTATTGAAATCGCCTCAAATCCAGGCAGTCTCCGCTCCTGGACGCTTCTATTTATTTTTTTTTAAATATTTTTTTTTCTTGCCTTCCAGCCTGAGCACCCCAAAGCAAAAGGAGGATAAAGAGGGGAACTTTGCACATACAACAGAAAAAGAAAGAAAAAAAAAAAAAAAAAAAAAAAAAAAAGGCGAGAGGGTGAAAGAGCCGGCGGAGAGGAGCGGTCGTGTCCCCGATGTGCCTGGGTAATTTTAAATCATGCAAAGCCCCGTAAAGCTGCCGCACGGGACTGGGACGGGAGGACTCCCCGGCAGGCAGGTGCAGAGAGAGCGGGGCCGGGCCCTGCCGGCTTTCGGGGCAGAACAAACCCTCGCATCTTTTTTTTTTTTTTTTTTTTTTAATGCCCAAATCTGCCAACAAAGGGAGAGAGGAGATAGGATGTAGCTGCGGGGAGGGGACGCGGGGCTCTGCACACCCTGTCTCCGGGAAATCTCTGCCTGGCCGCCCTGGGTGAAATGCAACTTTCCAAGACGGAGATTTAAATAATCACCCCGCTGACAATGGGGGAAAAAAAAATCAAAACAACCAACCTCAGATCCAACCAAGGCCCGACGGCCCCGCTGCCCGCGGGGTGCGGTGCGGGGAGCGCCCCGCCGCCGGGCAGAGCCGGGAGAGCCCCGCGGTGCCCCCGGGCCGGTGGGCGCTGCACCGGGCTCAGCTCGGCCGGCTGGGAGGTGGCAGCCCGGGGGGTCCGGCCGCACGGGGGACATATTTTCGTTCTTTACAAACCCTGCCAGATCTGTCCCTGGGGAAAACTGCCCCGAGCGAAGCGCTCCCGCAGCGGGACCCGCAGCTCGGTGCCGGCAGGGCCGCCCCCGGGCCGCGCAGAGCCGCGCTGCCGCGGCCCCCTTACCTTGCCTTTCGCCTGTCCTCGTTTTTCTTTCAGTTCTCCGCACGGTGCCTGGGAAGCGTCAGTTCTGCTCCTCGCGGGGCCGCTCGGCGGGCTGGGGAGGGGTCCGGCCGCCGGAGCCTCCCCGCCTGCCCGCGCCGGGAGCGGCGGCTCTGCCGCGGGCGGAGGGCGCACGCAGCCCGGCGGAGGGGCTGCTGCCGTGCGCGCTGCTGAAAACTGGCAACAGTTTCGAGCTGAGCCCTTTTTTTTTCCTCCCTTCCCTCCTTCCCCCCTTTCCTTCCTCCCTCCTCCCTCCCTCTCCTTTCCTCTCTCCCTTCTTTCCCTCCCCTTCTCTCTCTCACTCTCTTGCATTCACGGATGGCACAGCGAGCCACTGTGTATTTATGTACATAATAAGGCAGCTCGTCCCCTCCACTTCATTTGCATCATTACAATATCTGTACAAGCACATCACATTGTCTGTTGCTTGCACCTTTTGTTACGGTTGCTGTCACAGTCTACGCGACTTGACTTTCATATTTTAAATGAATTGATATTATACCAACAACACGCACTCACATCCCAGGCGCTGGGAAGCCGGGCTCTGCCGCGGCGGGCGCCGCAGCCCCAGCCTCTCTCGAGCCGCTCGCTTCTTCCTCGGATCCCAAGGAAGGTGGGCAGGGGGGACCCGCTTCGTAGGATCAATTATTCGTATAAATTACTCCTATTCGTATTAATTTTGTTTCCACTCTTTAGTGAATGGAATGCTTTGGGGGTCTTGGATTTATTTTTTTTTCCCCCATTGACCAGCCTGGCTTTTTTATAACCTCGTGTTTCTTCTCACACCTCTCCCTTCCAAATTCAGCCTTTCGGGCTATACACCTGCACGTAAGCGAGGCAGTGGAGAAGCTGGAAAAGGCACAAGCAGATATTACGCGACGAGTCGTTGTTATAGCTAGGAAAGAGACGGTAAAATACGCATTTCGTAGAGCACTAAGAAATCCAGGCAGAACGAATGTTTTCGGAAATGTTTGCGCGCCCCAGCCCTGGCTTGGCAGTCCTCACCTGCTGGGTATTTGCTGCCGGTGCGTGTGTGTGCGGGGCTGGGGGCTTCCTTGGCCGAGCGCCCGCTGCCTGGATGGGGTGACGGGAGCCGGGGCCGCGTCCAGGCGACTCGGGGGGCGCGGCGCGATTCTCCAGAGGGGGGGACAGGAGGGACCCCCGCCCGAGGCTGCAGGAAAATCATATTAATGCAGAGACAAAGGCCGGACCGTCCGGCGGGGGCCCTGCGGGGGGTGGGGGAACGAAATACGGTTGGGGAAGGGGAAGAGAAAAGTTTCGCCGGAGAGGAATTATCATCATAATGGAGGTAAAAATGTGAGCAGGGAAAAGAGGGGGGGGGGATCCTATTCTGCTGGCATTTTCTGTCTGTCTTTGTGATATGGTTCGGGGGAAAAAGGGTCCTTGATATGCGGCAGATAATTCTTATCAGCCCCACGCAGCCCATTTCCAAAGTAAGTGTTTTAATTACTCCTCCTGTATTACCCTTCATCCTCTGAGAGAAGATACATCACCAGATTTATGCAGGGGAAAAATACAAAAGAATGTGGTATTAAAATATATACATATATATATCCCCTCTTTTTTCCCTTGTGCCCAGGAAGAGGGAGACGCTGTCGACAGCCGCGTCCTGGGATCGCCTCGCACGGAACGACTCCAAAACGAGGAACTGTCGCTCAGACGGAAAAACTACGGGAAAAGTGGGGTTTGAAGGCTGCAGATTTTTTCCCAAGCGGGGACAGACGGGGGTGTGCGAGCCGGGGGCTCAGGGGGCTGAGACCGGAGGGCTGCCCACCCAAGGCTCACCGCGCTGTGCCTGCTCGCCAGCCGCGCTGTCCCGGGACAGCCGGGGTCACCCCTCCACGTGCCACAAGAGATTTTGGGGGTCGGAGGGGCAGGGAGTCAGGATTTTCCCCTCATGCCCGCTGGAAGAGAAGGATGTTTTTCTTTCCTGTTAAGCTTTCGTACTAAAGATGTCATCTGAAAGTCTGGGAGGAAGGGGGGACCGTGCTCTGCTCTCTTCCACGGTAACAACCATATTCTGCATATTGAAAAATATGATCGACAGTGGGGAAAGCTTTCCTCCCCCACTAAAAAAAAAATAAAGAAAATTAAAAAAAAAAAAAAAAAGAATAAAACCCCCAACCTTTTCAATATTGATTCAACAAAAAAAGAGGGAGAGAATTTAAAAAGAGAAGAAGCAGCACCAGCAGCAAGGAGAATATAGGCTCAGCAGCTCTCCAGGTTCGCTTCCTTATTATTACTATCCAGGGGTAATTTTTCATCTCTGCTAGCTAATCTTTGTTCCTTGTGAAGATAATGAATAGCCCAATCCTTATCTCCTGGGCTCCTGGAGGCTGCTGGAGAATGGGGTTGAACAGGGTTGAAAATTGGTTCCAAAGTGCTGCTGAATAAATGGTGTTCCTTATCTCTCGCTTCCAGATTATCGGAACCCTTTCAAAACTCACACAACAAATACAGCCACCGCATCTAATGCATCATTTACCAGAGCAGATCTCCGCGTTTGATCGGCAGATAGGCAAAATCTATGTATTCCTTGCTTTACTTAGTATGCATGGATGCGGGGCTGCTGTGCACGAGGGGTGCCCCCGGCCGGGCCTGGGACACCCCCGAGGCTCTTTGCACAAGCGGATCTTTGCTGTGGATTCCGTGGAGTGACAAGAGGGTCCCCTGCCCATCCCCGACCCAGGGGAGCAGGGAGGGACAACAGCTCGCTGTGCAGGGCGCTGCCGCACAGCGTGCTTGGAAATTTGGGGCTGCTCTGCTGAGGTAGTGGTGGACTTGCAGGGAGGTGAGAAGAGTTGTGAACATCATCCTGGGTACCCCAGGCACCTGCTCAACTCACACTCACTCCTGCACGCACAGCCACCTGCACCTGCACCCACAGGCAGTCGCTGCTTCAGGAATGGTGAGCCCCATCTGCGTGGCAGTCCCTCTGTTCCCCCCCCCCCCACCCCAGAAAGCCACGTCCAAGCTCAGCTGTGTCCCAGTCCTGCCCCAGCCACTCAGGGTCCAGCTGGGTCAATACAGTAAAATCTCCCCGTGCTCCCCCCAGCTTTTTCCTCCCAAACCCTGGCCATGAAGTCCTGCCAGTCCCTAGGGTCCCCCACGGGCTGGGCTGGCTTCCAGCCCTCACTGTCAGTGCTGGGTGATCCCTCCACATCCCAGCCACAGGCAGAACAGGGCACCTGGGGCAGCCCAAGTTTGAGAAGCAAATGGTGATCCTGGGGGACAAAAACGAACCTTACAGAAAAAGAGTTCTTTGCTCCTAGAGTTAGTGTGAAGTCTGTCCCTTCCAGCTCAGTGCAGCATCAGGTTTTCCTTCCTTTATTTTTCTCTTTCTCTCCTCTGTTTCTCTACTTCTCTCTTTATTTTTTGTTTCTTAGTCTGTCCTTTTTTTTTTCTGGTTTTTCTTCTTTTTTCCTCCCCAAACCTATTTGTATAACAGTAAATGCCTCTCAGTCTGGCTGTGCAGCCCCCAACTCTGGAACAGGAGATCCCCCAACCCAGAGCCAGGGACAGATGTCCCTCCGGCTCTCACCCAACCCTTCTTTCTCTGGCAGCACCTGAGCCTGTGCCCAAGCTCCAAACAAGGAAACATTCTGCAGCACATCACATGTCACGGATGCTGCCCTGGACCCCCAGCCCGGGGGGACAGCAGGATTCTGGGTTGGGGACAGGACACCCAACGTCTCCTGGTCCCCTCTACCTGGCCAGCAAAACTCATTTCATCCCTGCCTGGAAAGAGAGAGAAACTTTCATGGGAAGTTGCAGGCAAGCAGCAGCCCCTGCCCGCGCTTGAGAGTTTTGCAAATGTTCAACTTGTACTAATTTTTTTATGGCTGTATTCACAGTTGTTCTCTGTAAAAAATGGACCTGTGTTAGTTTATTAATAACCTAAACATTACGTATTAAAGACCTATGAGTGACACAAGATGACAAAAAGCTGTATTTTTCCAATATACACAAGCACACATTTAATAACCTTCTATTGCATCTCAGCTAGGCCTTCTCTCTGATGGTTCCCATGGCAACTGAGATAAAAAAGCAGCCATTTTCCATATCTCTATGAAAGTCTATTATATTGCAGGATTAGTTCATCTTCTGCTAAGGTCAAACACAAAGTCATACAACCTGAAATATTTAGAATCCATGTACATTCATTTTTTTATATGCCCTTTCATTTTCCACAAAAGACTGGGCTCCTCTGAGGTTTTATTCCCCAGAAAATGCTAAGCAAAGCAATAAAAAAATCATGATTAGCAGCTGATGAAAAGTTCAATTGTTTTTTTTTTCCCCTCGGTTTTTTGTTGTTTTTTTTTTCCTTTAAAAAGAACCCCCACTATTGTTGGGCAGATAGTGCCTTCCCCATTTATCTCTATCAGCAGCCGTGATTGCAGCCGATACCGGCCGCCTAATTGGGCTGGGAGCGATTCGCAGGCGGACGGCGGCACCTTCTGGCAGCGGCGAGCGAGACGCGGCGGAGCCGGGGGTGCCGGGGCCGGTCCCGCTCAGCATCCCCGGGCCGCCGAGCGGCGCGGACCGAGGCAGGAGCCGGGCTGGCCCCGGGGCACGGGGGTCCCCAGCGGGGTACCCCAGGGCCGCGCCCCGGGGCCGCACCGCTCAGCTCCGCCGGATCGGAACAATTAATACAATCGCGCTGCGGACTTGCAAACACATCAAGAGTCCGCATCTGCTTCTTTCCTGCTTTTCTTTCTTAGTAGTGGAGGTGCCCGACCTCTTTCACCCGCAAGTTTTAGCTACTGCACGCTTGCAGGGAAGAAAATGTTGTACACAACCGAGCAGCTTCTGCAAGCCCTGATCGCCAGCGTGGTGCGGGGAAGCAAAGTCACTTTTCTTTTTTTATGAAGGAGTTAGAAACGTAATTCAACCGGCTCTTGGTGACACCTCGAAATGCAATAAAATAAAACCTGGGCAGCATTCAGACAGTTTGAATGGTGACAAATACGTTATCACCCATGCCATGAAGAACTACGGCTCACTCTTTCCAAGGTCACTCTTGAAAACCTGGGAAATCAGGGAAAAGAATTTGTGCATGTGGCCATTCACACTTGTGGCTTTGTTCACAGATACCTGCAACAACATGACATTTATTCCAGCCCCTTTAAATGTGGAAAAATAGACACTCTGGAAATACGTGGAATGGGGAGAAGCTCAAGTGTGGCAAAAGGATGGAAGAATTTTTTTTCTTTCTTTTCCCCGTCCCTCCAACCCCAGGAGGCCCCGCAGGGGTGTCCTAGTTTTCCCAGCCATGCTGTTGGAGCAGCTCGGGGTGGGTCAGGTGGGGGATTTAGCAGGGATGGTGTATCCCAGTCTGGAGATGACCTGCACCTGCTGCAGAGAGGTGGAATGGGACTGGGAGATAAGAGCCAGTGTGGGCAAAGCCAAATCCCAGTCTGACCCTCTGTTTCCCCATTGCCTCAGCTTCCCCCAGCCTGGGTGAGGGCACAGAAGCATTGCCAGAGGTCAGCATGTGCCCAAGCGTGTTTTCAATAAGCTGTTTTCAGGTAGGTGCTGCACAGCAGTGGCCAGAGCCATGTCCACCTCCCAAAAACAGCAGCACACCTGGGAGCAGGGTGCCAGGGTGGTTTCCCCAGCTGGGGACCCACTGACCTAGGGCACCTGTGCACCTATAAAAACCCACACCTGCGTGCTCCCCTCCTCCTCCTTTGCTCTCTGCTTCCTTCTGCTCTTTTTGGGGGAGGGCAGATGGCTGCATTTTTAGGACTAATACAAATCTATGTATTTTTAAACTTTGGATCCTAGGATTTAGATGTTTGGTGGTTTGGAGTTTTTTTTAAGGTGCCTGTATTTTAGTCTCAAGGTTTTGACTAAAGAGAAGACAGCTGAAAGTGTGTTCTGCGCTGAATATTTGAAGGAGGAGTTTAGAGCACCACTAAGCACAGGTGAGTTTCTTTTTTAAGTCTTGTGATTTCTTGTCTCCCCTACTTCATCCTTGCCATCCTAGTCAGCAGTTGTTCATGGTAGATGCACACCTGAGGTCTGTAGCCCGGAGAAAGTCTTTAGAAAGCTGGAAGTAATTGTGTCCTTCAGCTAAAAAAAGGTATTCCCTTACCTAGGGTGTTAGAACTCTCTTCTTGGGGTAGTGGTGTTGGTCTTTTCTCCCAGCTCTGGCTCCCTTGTGATATCTGCTGCTGTGACAGGTAGGAGCTGAGCTGCCCCAGTGCTGGCAGTGTGGGCTGTTATGGGGGCTGTGACACAGCTCACTGTGAGCATTCCTGTCCTCCAGCAAGTGGGGATGTTTGTGTGCTGGTGTCCACTGGGGCTGCTGGGAACTGGAACTGTGCTGGGTGCCATGCTGAGTGCTGCTCAAACACAGTGAAAAAGGGGAAAAAAACAAGTCCCATCTGGGCTGCAAATATTTAGATTATTTCCAGTGGCCAGTTAGTGCTCAGGTGAGCCTGGAGGATGTGGAGCTGCTGACTTTTTCTGGGAGCAGGGTGGCTGTTCATGCTGGGAGAAAGGGACTCCTTCCAGCCCCAGGGGCTTGGGGGGCTGGCAGTACCATCAAGGAGATGCTCTCTGCTCCCCTCCCCGGCCAGACAAATGCCACATGATTCATTCAGGGCCATGGTGAAATGCCCCAGTTTGGCCCCTGCTTGTTTTTCTGTCTCTCAGTGACATCTGGTGCATTGCTGCGAGTTCCCAGAAAGAGGCCCTGATGGAGGATGTCAGGGTAGGAAGAAAGGAGCTGACCTTGCTATTAAAAGGCAACAGAAATGGAAATGTTTCAGGCTGTTTCTAGCAGACATGTCTGGGAAGAAAATCTCCTTGCTCTGTTCCATCAGGCCCTCATGGGCAGCTTTTCTCTGCTAATTGTTCACTTGATACACTGGAGATGCTTAATTTATCCTTGTCCCCATTGCTGTGCCTGAAAAGATCTTGTGGAGTTTGAGAGGGATTTAAGTCCTACTGATCCCTCATGACTTTGTACGTTTCTGGTCTTATAGTGACACCAACAGCCCTGATGCTCTTGGATCAAAGATGTTGGTCTCAAATGAGAAGAGTTTGGACCCCAATCCTGCTTTGAGTCCTAAGCAATCCTGTTGAATCCAGCTCAGCATCCCCAGTAACATCTTTTTAAAGAGGGAATTTCTTGCAAATCTCTGATCCCTGCTCTGAGCAGGGTCCTATGGAGGAAGGAAACCTTGCCATTGTATGGCTGCTCCTTGTGATGTGGGAGAAGTCGAGTAATTATTGAGATTAGCGAGAATAAGCTTTGCTTACAGTTTGAGATGAATGAATGTTTTAAACCCTCTTGGCTTTTTGGCTGAAATCAAATGTGGCATCAGTGTAACATCTGTATCCATTATCTGGGGAGTGGAAGACTAACCTTTCTTGATGCAAGGCGTGAACTTGATTTAAAAGGGCTTTCCTTCAATTTCGTTCCCCAGTGCTGAGCGATCCTGCTGGGTGAGACTGTGCGGAGCAGAGGCTGCTCTGCCTGCCTGGAAGGGAAGGGGGGAGGAGGGAGGACTGTGTGAGAGGCTGTGCTGGGTATTTGGAGAATGACGAGAGCAGTGCATGTGAAATGCGGCTCGGGGTCGGCTTGTGTGCTAGAGGACAGTGTGGGTATGGTGACAGCGCAGTGACAACAGGCAGCCATTGGGACTGAGATGTACAGATAGGCCCTGCTGGCCACAGGGAGATTGTCTCCCTGCTTCAGGCTCCTCTGAGCTCTCATCCACTGAGCGGTGCCTGACAGCCTATCTCCAAAAACCCGAACAGCCCCTCAGCAGCAAGGGCATAAATCATCCCAGGTGCCACCTACCTGTGCCCCAGTGTGTGGTGCATGCTGCTCTGGCTTTGCCCTGGGAAGCACAGGGCCCGAAGTGACCTGACAGCCAGCACTTGCCCAGAGTGTGGGTGGTGCAGGGGGCTTGGTAGCAGCCACCAGAGCCCAGGATTTATATGTGTAAGGCCAGAAGCACAGGCAGCTGCTCTTTACTTCAGCCACAGTGCTTCTGTTGCTCAGATCAAGGTTTTCCAGTCACGTGCCAGTGGTGCTGCCAACAGCTGTCTCACCAGGACCACAGCAGTGGGAAGCATCAATGAAGCTGTTCCTGAAGTCATGGGCACAGAGGCTTTCTGAGCTCTGCCTTCAAATGCTTTTTGGTGATGAAAGTGGTTGTTGTAAAACATCACCAGCAGCTCTGTGGTGCTGAGCATGGGTGGGCACTGTCTGTGCTGCTGTTGGCAGTAGCCAAAGTTGGGCAGTGAGGTTGGTGTGCCCCAAAAGGAGAAGACTGATGAGCTCAGGGGTGGGTGCTCCTGTGGTGTTTTTCCATTCGCTGTGTATTTAATCTGTACTGGGGTGAAAGCGTCAGCTTCACCTACACCACTGTTTTGACTCGGCGTGTTGGTCTTGGTCTGCTCTTACTGTCCTTAACAGTGACAAATCCCTGAGCAGAAGAGCAGCCAGTGACTCACTCTTCCATTCCACAGAGAGGGAAGATGGCATTAAGAGAGCCCAGGAGCTTTTCACCACCTGGTGTGCCTGGCCTAGGGCTTGCTGAAATAAATCATCTTGGGACGTCTCTGCCTGTCCTTGCGAAGTGAACCCCATATGCATTCAAAGGAGGTTTTGTTTGCTGGGCCAGAAAAAGAGGAACACAACCTGAGAGCAGGGCAGAAGCCCAGCTTACCTGCCACTCTCAGGCAAGTGGCACATGAAGGGGCAGAGCTGCATCACTCAAAGCACCTGCACATCTGAGGCACTCGAGGTGTGTAGCTCCAGCCCCGCACAGGCAGCAGTCAGGTTGGTGAGTGGATGCAATATTCATAATCAGAGGGTTTCCACGAAGCTCCTCTCCCCTTCAGAGACCAAGTGAGCTGACGCTGGGAGGCAGAGCACATTGCCTTTGACTATTGTGGGCTCTTACGACCCGCTGGAGCATCTGGTTGAGCCACTGTTGGGGACAGGATATGGCAGCAGGGGATGTTGGAGCTGCTCCACCAGCCGGTTCCTGTGCTGTGTGGATGTGTAATGCACACCAGCACAGCATATACTGTGCGGAGTGTGTGACTGTGGATGCAGTATTTATTTAGGTGTTGAAGGTGAAATGAATCCCTGCCATTTCCCTCTGGGCTGAATCTTTACCTGCTCTCCCAGCTGAAAGCCAACACTCCTTCTCTGCACCATGGGAACCTCCTCCCGGCACAGCAGGATGTTTCCTGTATTTGGGGAGTAAAGCCTTTTTCCCCTCCACACGCCCTAATGCCAACACTCACTCCCTACTTCTCACTCACTTTTGCCTTCATTTTCAAAGGCTGGTGGGGCTGCCACTGCTCTGCCCCTTTCCCTTGTTTTTCCTGACTGTTTTGGAGCCCAGTGGGTGGCTTGGGACAGAAACCTGCCCAGTTCATGAAGTCCATAGAAACACTTCCTATGGGGCTGATAAAAGCAGGGTGGTGTTTTTCCTTTTTTTTTTTTTTTTTTAATTTTAGCCAGAATCCAAAATAGCCTTTTCCAGTGCAACAGGCACATCACCACCGAGTCACCTCAGAGCAGTAACTGCAAATCCTTCTGGATGGAGATGCCCTGGAGGAGGCAGCCAGGCTGCTGCTCTTCCCCAGCACACAGAGAGAGCAATGGTACTGGGATGGGTGGAGCCACTGAGAGCATCCTTCAAAGCAGTGCTTTCCTTAACTTGTTGCTCTCAACCCTTGCCGGTTGGGCTGTTCTCAAGGCTCCTAAACAAAACCCATCCTTCATTAGGTAATGTGGCTATATTTTTTTCAGAATTGAGGGTTTTCTTCATAAATCACTTTTCTTTTTTTTTTTTTTTTTTTTTACCACACTAAGAGGGAAGAGAAGGGGAAGAAGGGAAATCCCCCAGCCCTTGTCTTGGTGGCTTGTCATGCCTGCCTTTAATTGACAGACCTTGTTATTAATGTTTTCCAGCCGCCTCTCATCCAGGGCTCAAACCTCCCTTTTAAAGCCCTGTCATGTTAAAAATTGACATGTGTTGACTTTGGCCTGGGAGAAGCCAGGCCCTGGCTGTAGGTAGGAACTGCATGTGTTTAGTCTGGCTTACATTTTATTTTCCCCTTTCATCAAATTAGTTCAGCTGTATTTTTTTTTTCTGAAGGAAAGAAAAGAAAAGAAAAACTGTTTGACAGTCTGAGGCTCTGGGTTAGAATTGCAGCATTGCGTTAAAACAACAAAAAATAGCTTACAAATGTGGGCTGCGTCAGGCCGGGTGGAGATGGGGCCACTGGAGCAGGGATGGGAAGAGCTGCTGCAAGTAAACACTGTCTCTGGGGAGGCACACAGAATCCTTAGAGAGGAACCCCACAGCCCTGGCTGATTGTCTGATTTATTCCAGTTGAGCTTGTTGCATTCAGCCTTGCTAAAATTAGTGCTGTCCCAACTGCACCAGGTTTATTTCCCCCTCTTCTCCTCGCTCAGCCCAATCAGCAGTGCTGCTGTGGGCACCCCAGCTCTCCACCCTAAAGCTCAGCCAGGGATGTGCTGCAAGCCCACAGAGTGACCACTGGGCTGGACTGGAGCTGGAAAGCCAAGGAAATCCTGCTTCTTGCCCACTAAATATTTGGGATTAGGGGCTATGTGGCACATTTCTTTGGGATAGCAGTTAAGATCCAGACTGCATCTATCAGGGATGTGAATGTGGAGTGGCGGAGCTCCCAGACACTGGGGAGAGCATGTCCTGCCCTTGCTGTCCCAGGATTTTACCTAAACCTCAGTGCCTCGCTGTGGAAGGCATCTGGTTCCTTCTTCCTGTGTTTCCCCAGTTGCTTCGGAGTTAAATGCACCCGAAATGTCCATGGGGTTCATTCAGCACAGGAGGTCTCTCCAGACCCAAGTCACTGAGGACCAGGGAAGCACCAGCTCCTGTTTTGGTGCCAAATGGAAAGAAATAGCTGAAACCTCAGGGAGTTACTAATGTTCTCCTGTCACCATCCTGCCCACACTGAGTCCAAGCCTGCTGTGCCTGGGGCAGGTGAGATGCCAGCCTGGGGCTGGAAACTGTGAGGGGGGGAACCCCAGGAGGGGCTGCCAAGAGGTTCCATAGGGGTAAGGGGGAGCACCATTCCCACCCCCCCAGGGGCATGGCAGTAGCATGTCCCCGTGCCCACATGGGTTCCTCCTGCAGAGCCTGGGGTGCTCAGCACCTGCTGCTTGGCTGGTGTTGCTTCTGCAAGGAAGGTCTGCCCTATCACACCCAAACAGCACAAGGGAAGTGGAAAACAAGCAGAGAAGGATCCTCCTTTGCCCCAGGGCATGTTCAGACAACCCATCTTTGCCTCCTGAAAGGTCTTGCAGGTGCATGCTGGTTTAGCATCTCCCCTCATAGCAATTCCCATGCATCTCCTTTTTTCCTGCATCTTGTGATGGTATTTTTGTGGGACCCGTGGGATGCCCATCAAGCAGCTCTGTATCCTCAGTGCCCACCAAAACTGTGCCAGATCCACCATCCTGGCAGTCCCAGGACCCCCACCCTGGATAATCTGCCCGTTTTTTTTCTGTATGGGCAAACAAGAAGAGGTCCTCTCTGTGATGCTGGCTGCCCCACAGGTGCCATTGCAAACTGGGGGAGCTGAAGGGCTCCTGCCTCCCTAAAGAAAGAGGTGCACCGGGGGAAGTGAGAAGAGATTTGGCACCAAGACCTCTTCTCCCCACAGCCACAATCCCTTTCTGAAGGGCTGGTCTGGGCAGCGTGCCCGTACCCATGAGGACCTGACTCCTCATGGGGGGGCTGAAATATTTTCTAACAGTTACTTTTGTAACATTAGTGAAATCAAAGCAAAACGTGTCAAAATTCCCATTAAGACACGTTTAACTTCCCTTGTTCCAAGACAAAGTGCCTTTGCCTGGAGGCAGGTTTTGGGTTTGCTGCACGGCCGTGAGAGACTATTGGATTACAGGCAGCACCGAGCCAGAGTTTGCTTTCTTCAGGGTAAAGGCTTTTCCTAATCAGGATCAGTTTAATTCTGTTATCTGAATTATTAGCTTGGCTCTGTGTCTGGCCTGTGCAGGAAGGAGATGAGGGAAAGGAGACTGTTGCTGGAGGAGGGGAGGGGAGAGGGTCTGAGCCCCAAAGGGCAGAATCTCTCCCTGTCTGGGACCTGTTCTTTGCACTACAAAAACTCTGTGTTCGTGTTGTAGATGATGATGGATGGTGGAATATGTGAAGGCCTCCAAGGGCTTTGCAGCTCCAGGTTAAGGCTTATTGCCTGGCTCTGCCATAGGTGAGCGTCAGCCTGATTTATTGGTGGGGAAACTGAGGCACGGGCAGCAATCAGGAATGTGGAGCTAAGCTGCCCTCACCTAGATGTAAGATGAATTCTTCAGTAAGCGGAGGAGACAGCAAAATCCCTTCTTTCCTCCCGGAGAAAACAGCATCTCTGCATCCTGGCTCATGTGTCAGGGGAGAATGTTTGGGCCTTACCACATCCTTGCTTTGAAAAGGATACTTTTTCCCCCTTCCTTTTTTTTCTTTCCTTCTTTTTTTTTCCTCCCAGGGGTGAGGGTGTGTATGGAAATTTGAAGGGAGTGTTTTCCATGTTATTCCTCCAATGTCCTCACTCCCTGTGTCACAGGTTCTGTCTGTGACTCCCTACTGGATCTGGATGCTTGTGCTTGAGACATGCACAGTTGCACTGCTTTAAGCCCAGGTCCCCCAGGGAGCATTTTGGCTGTTTAACCTTCTCAGAGCGCACCAGACAGCAGCAGCAGTAACAAATAACAGGTTGGGTACTGCTGGTGGCATCATAAGGAGAGTGGGATGGGGAATGTTAGTGTGGTGGTGCTGGGAAGGGCTGGCCCTGGATGAAGGGTTGGGGCTATGCACCCTGAGCAGCCAGGGGGTGAGGTTTGTGTTTTCTGTGCCTCTGAACAGGATGGAAGCGGCTGGACTGAGGTATTAAAGGAAAGCTGGTGCTTGCTCATGCCCAGAGCAGCCAGCTCTGCTGGCTGAGTGTTCCCAACATGAGGGCAAAGCTGTTACCATGAGGATGATTCCAGTTTTGCTTCCCGTGCAATTCAAAGGAGAGGAGAGCCTCACTTCAGCCCATGAGCTGGACACATGCTTGTCCAGAGGTGGCACCAAGACACTGGAGATGAGAGAACCCAGGCACAGGTGGTGTGGTCAGGATTGCCCAGGTCATCAAGGAACCACTGGGGTAGCTAAGACTTACAGGAACACGCAAGGACTCCAGTGCATCTGATTTAAGAGGTAATTTGTGAGACTTTCCCCATTCCATAGCAGTGAGACCCCTCTGCTTAATAAACTCTCTTTCCTCTTTGATTACCCTCGGGCCATGGTTATTCCAAGGTCTGGGCCCAGGTAGGACTGAGCGTGTGTGTTGGCAGAGCTGTGGAAAATGGTGAGCTGCAAAAGACTTGGAGAGCCCTTAGCAGATCTACCCTGAGTTGTGTCTTGCTGGATTTTTATAAGGTTTCCTTTGCACCCATGAAGAACAAGAAAGACTCACTGGTCATGAAGGGTCTCCAACCCATTCAATTTGGGGACAAAAGAGCTGCTTGCTCCTTGGGAGTGGAGCAGGGAGATCCAGCACAAGGCAGGGGAGTGATGTGAACAGCACCAGTTCTCATCTGTGATGGGGAACCTGTGATTGGATCCATATTGGTCTGCACTTAGGGGTCCCACACAGGGCAGAGCTCAGCTCCAAGGAGATGGAGGCACTGCCATGAAGTTTTCGGCTTTGTTTTTTGCTGGTATAATCAATCTTTTGCAAGAGATTCTCTCTGCTCAGCTTTCTGACATTATCTGATCCCCACTGTCAAGTGCTGGCTGAAAAAATGCCTCAGCACTTTAATTTTCAGCCACTTAAACTCTGAGCATCTTCGAAGCCTTGGCTCTGTGCCTCCCTCTCCATCCACGTCTCCTTGCTGATGGGAAGCTGTTGCATGGGGAATTCAGTCCCTGTCTTTGATGTCCTGCCCCTGCAAGGTGCTCCTGTCCCCATGGACTGTTTTGCTCTATCGAGTCTCACAGGTTCCCTGTGTCAGAGATCAACTCTTTCCTCCTAAGTCAGAAGCTGATGGTTTCATGTCCGAGACCAGGAACACAGTGATCCCGGAGTTCTCTTTGCTTGGCCTCCTTAACCTGATGGAATCAACAGGCTGGCTCTTTTGCTGGGCCCCAATTTTTTTCCAAAGAAGGTAATTTTGGGGGGAAACTGTTGTGGGGTGTGCTAGCTTGCATTTGTGATGGTGCTGTGAATTTTAAGATTGTTGAGGGATTTGAAGTGTGATGCTGATGTGCAGGTTGACGTTGAGTCATTGTTACTTTGGGTCACCGCTGGGGCTTCTGCCATGGAGCTGCTGGTGTCCAAAACATGTGTGGTACCAGCTAGGCTGGTGTCAATTTGAACATCTTCTCCAGCACTTTCCAGTCCAGTCATGTATCCTGAAGGTCCTTCTCCCCTTCTGGAAAGAGGCCAAGAAGACTGGAGATGACATGAGCTCAAGTCATGGGAGCTTTTCCCCTCTGGCATGAGCTGCTGAGCCTGGATGACAAGGATGGCACTTCCCAGGGCCATCAGCTGGGACAGCCCACAGCCACCCTCAGCAGCTGCCCAGCACCTCCCCCGAGCTTCAGAAGCGCTTCTTTCCCAGGGAGGCTGGTGCCACCTCTAGCCCTGCCTTGCAGATACTCCTGGTGAGCACAGATTTTGTCTGCAGTTCCTGTCCAGGCGTTTCATGGTGCACTGCAACCCACCCATGCGAAAGGGACCTTCTCCCAGCTGGGAGTGGGCAGAGCTCTGAGCAAGCCTGCTGGGCTGTTGTGTCTCCAAAGCTGGATGGTGCTGGCCTCTCTCACCCCAGGGTGCCTCACCAAAATAGCTGCTATGGAAGTTTGTTGACTTTTTTCTTTCCCTTTTATTTTTATTTTTTTTCTTCCTGTGCTCAAACTTCCCCAGACCTCCTCAGAAGACCCTGGCATATCATCCTACAGATGTGGCATAGAAGCCTTGGTTGCAAAATATATCCGGCATGGCAGTTGGCAGTGTTGTGCAATCTCCATCAACTTACGGAAACCACCGTGAGATACCATTAAAGAGGGACTCCGGCCCCATCCATCACTCCAGCCGCAGTCACATGCCCTGCTGTCAGGCACAAGGGCACAGGCAGCACCGGGGCTGTAGGCACCAGGAGAGCTTTCCCTCACAGTGAGTGCTCTTGTGCAGGGGTGGAGGGGATGTGAGCTCTCTTCCAGCACCCTTCGCTTTTCAGACCTTCTCTGTTGTGTTGCCCCCAGCGTCCTACCATTAGATATTCTACTTCAGTGTCTCTCACTGCTGCTGGTTTCACATCAGTGGTCAAAATCTGGGTGGTTGTGAATGGCCATGGAAAGCTCAACTGGGAAACATGGCAGAGATGATGGTTATAGTAGCCCTGAGAGGCCACATGTGGGATGGCGACAGGAAAGCTGCTGTTCAGATCCCAAATTTCCTTTCGCTCAACCCAGTAGAGACCTTCCCACTGGCTCCATGGCCCAGCTGTCCCCTGTGGCAGTCAATGCAGAGTGCTGGGCTGGTGATAGGGAATCTTCCTCCCAGAGATCCATCCAGCTTCCCTGTTCTCTGGGGCTCTTGCTAAATGCCCTCTCAAATAAGCAGGGCCTTGGCTGCGAGGGGGTGCTTGTGCAACAACCTGCGTCTCCTGGATTGCCAGGAACGTGGGCATGGACTGGCAACCTTCAGCCATGGGCAGACTTGGGCAATGGGCTGCAGCACATAGGTCTCAACACCTTTACCCATCCCTGTCCTTGGGGTACCTTCCTCACCAAGGCCAAGGGCTGTGGCAGGCTTGGCAGAGCACTGGGAAGGGACACGGCACTGGTGCAAGTGGCGTCACTTGTCCTTCGCTGCTGAACCCTGCTCAGCATGGCCAACCCTTAATCACTGTGATTTTATTGCTGGCACCTCCTGGCCCAGCTCACTCTCTCCTCCTGAGCTGCCTCTTGCCCTTCTCTCTCTCTCTGCAGGCATATTAAATCACCAAGGTCTGCCCAGGAGAAATTGCTGCTGCTCCATTACCCTGCTGTCAGCATCCGCCGCACTTGTGAGAATCAGGCTCCCCATCAGAAAATAATAAAGGCAATATTATGAGCAGAGGGGAGAGGAGATTAAAAAACCTGTTTAAAGAGCCTTCTGGTCCCCATGCTGTTTATTGCACTTCGTGACTTTCGGTTATTTTTGTTGTCACTGAAGTTGGACTTTTAATTTTCCTCTGATCATCAAGTGACTGGTTTGTAATTTCCCTATGGCTCCAAGGATTAAAATAGGCTGTTTTTAAAAATACCTGTTGCTCCCCAAGATCAGCTAGTGATACTTTCTCTGCTAGTTGGAGTGCTAATTAAATCCTTTATTTAGCCCAACCACAGATGTGGTGTGCACTGAGTCCAGCCCCAGGGCTGAGCCAGACTCACAGTGGCAGTGACAGAGCTGCTTGGGGAAGACTTTGTGTCCCAGTGCTCAGCTAGTTCTGTTCTCTTTGGGATCTTGCTGCCACTCTCATGTTTATCCAGGACTTTTTTTTTTTTAACATGATTTACTTTCCAGGGTATTGTGCTCTATTTTCACCCTTAATGCCTTTGACTAATGAGCCTGTTGAATTTCACAGAATGGTTTTCATGGACTGACACATTTGTGCTGTCGGTTGGCAGCACTATAAAGTGAAGGTATTTAAGTCCTCCAGCCAAAACTGCCATCTCCTTCACCCTCATGCCAAATGCTTTATCTGTGATAGGACCTTTTTTTGTGGTGGTGGCTTTTTAATTAATGAATAACTGCGTATATAAATCCCATGAGCTTCAGATGCAATGCTGGGTGATGGTTACTGGCTTTATGGGCATGTGGCAGCCCTGGAGAGCATGTGGTGTCCAGCATGGACATGTGGCTGCTGCTGGGTGCTGCCTACCTTGATGGCTGTGCCCATCTCTGCACTGGTGGGTTTGTGTTATAGTTCCCCAGTCAAGAGGGTCAAGGCTGTGTGGGGCTGTTTAACTCATTTTATTGCAGTGCAGGTCTGTGGCAAGCCTGGAGAGCTTCACTGATGTGAGTCTGGGATCCATCACATCGGCAGCTCTGCCTGCAGCTCCAGGGCAGGCATTGCTCCAGCTGGCATGGCCACAGGACAGGGGGATCAGTCTTGGAGATGTTGGCAGGAAGAAACTCCTGGAGGGCTCCAGACTGAGAGAGCAGGGCTGTTGCTGGTCCTAGATCAGCTCAGCTCTGGCTTTTCTCAGTCAAGGCCTGCAAACCTCCAAGGATGGCTCTTTTCAACCCTCTGGGGAGCCAACCCACAGCCACACTCTTGTCCTGCAGGCTGCCAGAAGGAGCAGGTTGAGATTAGAGCCATGTTTTGCACAGCACTCAGGCACAGGGTGGTGGCAAACACCACTGATGTGAGGGTCTGGTGTATGAAGATGGGCCATGACAGATATTGTCACTGGCCTCTACAGGGCAGAGCTGCTGCAGGCACTGCTGGGGTGCTCTGTCCATG
This sequence comes from Acanthiza pusilla, assembly GCA_036630365.1. Lineage (NCBI taxonomy): Eukaryota > Metazoa > Chordata > Aves > Passeriformes > Acanthizidae > Acanthiza > Acanthiza pusilla. The sequence continues at coordinate 11,831,099 of JAXCHO010000001.1, forward strand.
TCTCTGTGCTGGATTTACTTATTGCCTGAGATGGGAGTGAAAGTGGAGCTGTGGTGAGCATGCTCCCAAAGGGAGCAGGAGGTGAAAACCCTCCACAGGAGCTACTTCTTCATTTTGCTCTGCCATCCCCTTTTCCCCACCCTGCTCCCTGGGCGTTAGTGTGGGCAGAGTTCTGCCACCTTCCCAAGAGCCAAGGTGTTGCCTGGCTTTGCTGGAGATTAACCCAGGTCCAGTCCCTGCTCCCCTCCCACTGCCACCCAAGTGTCACCACAGTGCTTGGCTGGTGGGAGGAGAGTAGAGCTCTGTCTCACCTCTGGTCTATCCCTCTCCCTCCCCCCAGCCCCAGGAAGCCAGTTTTGGGACCACCCCAGCAACAAGTCATGCTGGCACCAGAGACCAAAATTTTAAAAAAATTCCATATGTTTCTAAAGAAAACTCCAAACTGAGCTTTCCCAGCTGGAGGGTAGGGGATGGTTGCTTTGTAATCACTCCCAGCTTACTGTTGAAAACATCTTGGTCAGATTTTTATCAGCGCCTGAACAGGAACAGCCTTGGAGGACTGTCTCTGGGGAGATTAGGTGGTTGCCTAGTGCGGAGTGAGATGCTCCTGCCCAGCCAGCTGAGGTGCATTTTAGATGACACTGATTTGATGTGCAGCTGGGGACTGGCATCCCTCCTGTTCTATGGCAGAGCCAGTGCCTGCTGTCTGGCCTGGGGAAGGCCTTAGCTGTCACGTGATGGCCACAGTGGGGTCTAAGTATGGAGTTAACTCCTGTTCATGGTGCTGGGGATACCCAGAAGGCAGGTGGGATGAGTTCATCCATCCTCAGAATGCTGTGAAAGGAGAAAAGGGCAAGAAGCCTCCGGGCTGCCCGGTGGGAAGAAAAGTGGTACTGGGGATGAGACTTGAGCAGTGCAGAGAGAACCCTGCAAAAACCACACAGGGAGATATCTGTGCTGCAGAAACATGGTCAAGGTGAGGCCAAATGGTGTGAGGAGGGCTGGGCTGGAAGTGGTGAGATGTGATCTACGGTGTTGCTAAGCAGCTTTGGGGCTAAGCTGGGTCCCAAGAAGGTTGCAGCATCCTCCAGTGACTGGGACTGGGAGAGGAATCTGCACAAGAGGAAGTGGATTTGAAGAGCAAGAAACTACTAATGCAGGCTGGGATGGATGTACAACGGGCAGGGAGGAGACCAAGCCATTCCCCTGGAGGTGAGCCTGGGTGTGGGTCTTTGGTGATGGATGGGACTGTGGGTCGGAAGGCAAAGAATGCAGAGTCATGTTCCCATCAGGCAGCGCAGCTCTGTGAGCCCAAACGCTGCAGGCATGACCCCTCTGCTTGGCTGATGCTGCTGCAAACTGGGAGAGCCTGTTAATGCTCTCCATGGAGAGTGACTGCCCCACAAGCCCAGGCACCAAGAGGGACACGTTGGCTGTGATACTCTCTGTGGCCCCAGTGCCAATGTCATCTCCCACAGCCAGGGTTTGTGCCATTACTCCCCTCTCTCTGTCCCATTCTCTTCCATATCCCTACAGAAAGAACACAAGTATTTGCTCCAGCAGTAGCACAAAGCAGAGGGGAAGGGGGAGAGCAAGGCCATGGCTCGCACCAGCCCTTTGCCACCTGGGCAGTGCCGGTGACCGTCTGGGAACACTGAGCAGCACTCAGGGTTTCCAGTAAGGCTGTGGCCGTGGCGGGGGGCAGGGACAGGGGCAGGAAACATGCAGCAGGAAGCTGGCTGCCGCTGCCCGGCATTCCTTCGCGCTGGAAACCCGAGTCACGCTTCCTGCGGCGTGCCGGGACAGCCTCCACCCCAAGCAGCGCCTGCCACCGGGCTGGATGCCACAGGAGACAGCACATGCATGTTTTAGATGACTTTGGTGTGGAAACGAGCAGTGCCCCACGGCAATGAGTCCCAGACAGAGCCCTGTGTCCCTGTGGCAGTGTCCTGCTGCTCCTGACCTACTCAGACTCATCACAGCGTGCTCCTCCATGTCACACAACCATACTGTCCACAAAGATCCCATTTCCTTGTGCACCTCTGCTCTGCACCTCCTGGGCTTTGACCAGGAGAAACCCAAGCTGCTGTATTTCGGGACAGTTGGTAACAGACCCATCCCTAAGGGATGGTGTTGTTTCCTTTTCTCCACTCACATGTGGCCCACAGCAAGGCCATGGCCAAGAGCAGGGCTTGTTACCATGTTCCCTCCAGCCTTCCCCATTTCTTCCTGTCTGCCCTGCTGCCTGCAATCCAGGCAGGCGAATTAGACTTTGGGCTTTTCTCCCACAGCCTCTTCCACATTCGTGCTTTGGGTTATTTCCTGTGTGCTTGTGTTATAGCCCGAAAGATGTCAACTGATCAATAATTACTCTGATTCCCTCTGCTTTCCTTCTAGGTCCCTGTGATTCCCCCTTGCTTGTGTCCATAGACAATTCCATCCATGTGCTGATTAAACAAGCCTGGGCTCTGTGCAGGCACAACAGCATATCTCCAAGAGGGCTGCCAGCTTTGTTCTCCTCTGCCAGCCCCCTGGGTGAGTTCAACCCTCAACTAGAGGCTAATGTCTCAGTTCACTCTAGCTCCAGAAAGTCCATGCAGTGGCCATGTCCTAGTTCATTTCTCCTGGCATCCTGCAGTCGTGCAAAGCCACTGCTGCCCCTGCTTGCAGTGCCACTGCTCTGTTGCCCTGTCCTTTCTTTCAGCATGCAGGTGAGAGCTCTGTCTCAGTGTTGCTATCCATTCTGGCTGAAGCTGAGCACTTTCCGTGGAAGCGTGAGCAGTGGGATGGCTGCAGGAACAGCTGGCAAAGTGGGAAAGCAGATGGGCACAGGTGATAAGGAAAGTCTCATTGGGAAACTTTTTTGATAGAAAGAGGGTTGTGGTGTAACTATTTAAAGCTGACACATGCCAGCATGGCTTAAGGGTGCGAACAGGAGCTACTGAAACCCCACTGTTCACAGCAGGGGAAAACACAGTATTCCCAGCCGCCACTGTTGAGGCCAAGTGCCATGATTCTCTAGGCCCAGAAAGCTTATTTTTCTGTTTTCTCTCATTCCAGTACAAATCTAGCTAGCCTGGAGTTTAGGACACATCTCTTCACTGCAGAGTTTTCCCAGCACAGCTCTGCCTTGGAGAGGGTCAGTGCTTTAGCCTGCAAACCCCTGGTGTGTTTTCCTTGGCAGTCCTGGTTCTGGCAGTGTAAGCCTGGCCCACCAGTGATCTCTGCTACCTTGGCTGCCTTTCACAGCACACCTGGAAGCAGACTGATCCCTGTTTGAAAGCCAAGCTCCACCTGTGACCTTCACCAAGCCCCCTGAGTGCAACCCAGCCCATGAGCTTTGATGGCTCCAAAGTGACTCGCAGCCATCCGCAGCGAGCGTGGTCCCCGTGTCCCTGCCACCTCCATCCAGCAGCAAGTCCCACTGGGTAAGGAAACTCCCCAAAACCTCCCAGCAGCTTTCCCTTGGCCAATTTCCCCCTGCAGAGGGATCAGCCCTCTGCCAACCTGCCGCTGTAGGAAGCGGGAGCGCGGCTGGTGGCTGCGGTTTCCCACGCGGCTGTTTCCCAGCCGAGATTGCAGGGCTGGAGTAATGAGTTACCCAGCCCTCGGAGGAGAGCAGAGGAGAGGAGACAGCTCCGTGGAGCCAGCAGGGCTTCCAGGGGAGGAAATCCCAGCGCTTCGTGGGCTCCACATAATCACAGGCAGCAAGGAGCAGGAAGCACTTGTTAGGAAGGAGCAAGGAAACGGAGCCGCTGCCTCGACCCAAGCACACTTTTTAGGACCGGAAAGTGGGAGTAGGAAGGCATAAAAAGTGCTTTGAGCTTTCGCAGAGGATTGCAAGGGGCAAAGGGTGAGGGGAGAGGGAACAAACACCGGCAGGGCTCTCAAGGAGGGGGCAGCCAGCGTGTGCGTGCTGTGAAGGGGACTTCACGGTGGAGCTGCTAATTAAATAAGAAAGGCTCGTCTCCATGCTTGTTAGGTTAACTCAGCAGGGATATTGCAAAAGCAAATTCCTCCCAGCAAGTGTAATTAGGGGGCCGGAATTCCTCTGGTTCCCTGTCCTCCCTGCGAATCCTGCTAAAGCCATCAGGTGAGGACACCGGGTGAGGGGGGAACATGCAAGTCCTGTGCAATAACAACCCCCCTCCCAACATGGCAAGGATTTCAAATCAAGGCTTGACATTTTGCTCTCTCATTATTCCAGGGTGGAAAATACACATTCAACAAAACAGGCTCCCTTTCCAGGCTGGGTCGGAGGGCTGCTTCCCCCAGGACAGCACAGTCACATTGAAGATGGAAAGAGGACCGTGAGGGGTCTGGGCAGGGCACCGGCAGCTCCCAGCCCACAGGATTTGGGAGGTGTCCGCTCACAGCACGGCTGTCCTGGATGGTGCTGCTGACCTGCCGATGATCTGCTTCATCTTCCTCGCCAAGGGGGGCACAGCTCCAACCCAGCACAGCAGGACATTGCTGGGTTTGCCTGGCACATCGTGGCATGTGCTGCTGTGCTTGTGCCAGTGCTGCTTGTGCAGGCAAAGGAGGATGCTCATGGCGGACAACACGTGAAGATGTGTCTGGCACTAGGGGACACCAGGTATGTCTGGGAACACAGGGGCAATGGGATTTACATGGCATGGATGGAAGGGGAGAGCTGGCTGGAGGGGATGGAGGGCATGGATGGAGGGTGAGGGGTTGGGAGAGGAAATGTGGGGGGAGGAGAAAGGGTGAGCCTGGGACCTTAAAGAGCAATTAGTCAAAGCTGAATTGTTTTTCTAAACTCTTAATGAAAACAAAGAGTAGGGCATGGCCCAGATGGTGCCAGGGGATCAAATAAATGTCGCACTCAGGAAGCAGCTGCTACTGGGAATGTTTCCTGCCAGCCCTGCTGCTGCTCACAGCCACTTTTATTATTTGTTATTTTTCAGGACTGCAGCTGGGGTTTCCCTCCAGCTGTGTGGAAATATGCTTAAGGCTGGTCCATGCAAAGGGCCTGCTAGGGCTGGTCCCTGGCCCTTGGCAGCCCTGGGTGTGTCACCTCCCTACCTGGCATCTGCAGCCACCCTTCTCCATGGCAGAGCCTCTGATGGAGGAATTTCATCCTCCATCTCCCACCCAGCCTGGTCCAGCACCATCCTTGTCTCATACTCTGTGTGCCTTTATCTTGTGTAGGGTTTTACCCAAGGGCAGTGTCCTGTCTCCCTGCCGAGCCCAAGCATCTGCCAGTGGGAGTTCAACATCCCTCTGTTCCATATTGTTGGTGTGAATGGCCAGAATCAAGAAATTTGACCACAATTACCATTTTGAATGTTGATTTTATCTGCCTGTTGGGTTTTGGAGAGAGACAGGGATGTGAATGGCCAGAATCAAGAAATTTGACCACAATTACCATTTTGAATGTTGATTTTATCTGCCTGTTGGGTTTTGGAGAGAGACAGGGATATTTTTTTCCCTCTAATTTCAATTTTTAGGTAAAAAATATGAATCACAACCAAACCAATGTTCTCTTGACTCCAGCAGCTGAGATTTAAGAAATACACCAAAGCCAAAATACACCAAATGAGCTCTCTAGTCATGAGCTGGCAGCCATGTGAGCTGGCAAAAGGGAGCTGAGAGAGGACTTGTGACCCAAGCAAATAGTGGAGGCTGGTGACCCTTTGATGGAGAGGAGGGTGGCTGCCTGGGGACTGTGTTCTGTCCCCAATGCTGGCTGGTCTCATCCAGTCCATGAGCAGACCCTCTGCTCCCTTTTTTTGGAGCACAAAAGCCATGACTATTTCATATGCACTTTTCTGAGCACATGAGTTACATAAGCTCAGTGCACAGTCCCACTCTTTTTCTGGGCTTTCCAAGGCCCCAGAAAATGTGTGTGCAAAGAGCCGAACTGGTAGAGAAAAGGGCCTGTTAGTGCTACCACAGAGGGAAAGAGCATAACATGCACTCAAGCCTTTATTAGCCAGCAGAGATTCTACATGGGGCTGGGCTTTTGTGGCACCAAATGGTTGGACATTGTTCTGTAGGGCAGCTGCTCCCAGACCAATGTACTTCTAAGACATAAGGACCGTGGTGGTTCATTTATATCCAAGTATTTTATTGGGAGATCAGATATAGGGACCACTCAGGAGGAACTGTGTGCTCAGCTCCTGTCCCTTACTTATTATACGTGGAAAAAATATGTCAGACATGCAGTGTTGTGGTACAGCCTGATCTTTGAGAAACTCATTTTCCACCCAAGCCCTTCTCTGTGTGCCCAGCAGGATGAGCATGGACACTTAACTGAGGGCCGTGGCTGGCTTTCATCCAGGCTGGGGTCAGATACCTCTGAGCTGGCTCTGCTGCTCAGGGGTGGGGATGGTCCCAGCCAGCAGGTGAGGGTATGAGTGTGAGTTCCCAAAGGTGGGGAAGGAGCTGGGCAAAAGGGAGCAGGCACAGAGCAGTCAGCACTGACTGGGATGGTGAGGAAACCTTCCGTATGCCTGGGGTTTGGCAGCACAGCCCCAGCGCTGTGGCCCAGCACTGGCAGGGCAGCAGTGTTTCCCTGCTGAGCCATGTCCCAGGAGTTTTGCTGCAGCCAGCCCGTCGGCTGTGGCCATTGTGGCAATTTGGAGATGCCCGCTGGGGGTTTGGGGCTGGGTCAGGGTGGGGGGCTGTTTCCCGGCTGTGATGGCCAAGGCTTTGCCAGCTCATGCTGGAGACACCCCTTCCCTGCCCGTCATAGCATGTCCTGGGATTTGTGGTTACGTCCTCAGAGCTGTTTGATCCGCTCAAATCGCAGCTGATCAAAGGGGCAGTTTACGAGAACAAAACACTGGGTGACTTCCTCTGGTGGTGCCAGAGGCAGCCCTTTGGAGGCGAGATACAAGAAAAGAAGAAATCTTTTAACTGCTGAGCGTCTTGGCTCCTCAGAATAGCAGCTTCTGTGGGACAGCCCTGCTGCACAGCCCAGGGAAGACCCCAGTGAAGGAGGTTTTAAAAAGCTATATATGAGATATATATATATATTCTGATAGGTGACCTTGGTTATATCTTCTACACACACACATTTTAACAACTCTGAATTCCTGTATTTCCAGGCTTGTGAGCAAGCTTGGCTGCTGTAGTAACTCAAAAGTGAAAGCCCTTGATTGCTCATCTACTGAACATGTGCAGAGCAAAAGTCCAATGGGGCCATCAGATTTGGGGTTTGCACAGCAGCTGGGAGAGGAAAATGACAGAAAAAGCGGGGGCATCTGCCAGCCAGCCACGATCAGCCCATTCCCTCTGTTCACATTCTTATTTTGATGAATGCTTTGCTTGATAACATAGGACAGTGCTGTCATGTACATGGTGGCATTCTTGGGGTTGTCCTGTGCAGAGCCAGGAGTTGGGCTCAATGATTGTTGTGGGTCACTTCCAGCTCAGGATATTCTGTGACTTTATGATTTAATTGTCTTTGCTTGGTCAGCAGAAGAAAGAGATAGGTGATGATGGCCATCCTGCAGCAAGAAGCATACAGTGGTGACCACACATTGCCATCCTGCCTGAGACATTGGGAGTGTCGCCAGGTGGAAAGAAGCTCATCCCAGGTAGGTGTTGTCAGGCTGGATCTCAGCTGCAGACTCCCCTGTGGTCCCTGTGCTGGATGACCCTCCAAAGCTTCCTGACCCTATTTTGACCTGTCCAGTGAATTGGGAGGTTTTCTGATGAGCACAGATTGTGTTGATCACCATTTCTGGAAGCTAGAGCATCCTCTGGGATGGTTGCACTAACCCTGATGGTCTGGAGTAAATGGGATAAATGGGCATTTCAGAGGAATTGTGAGGTAGTGACCACCACTCCAAAGGGACCTCAGGTAGAGCTTAGGGACCTTTCTGTGCTGGTCTGTGTATTACCAGAACATCAAAAGCTAAAAACTGAATTTCTTGTTGCACGGGAGTGGGAGGAGATGGGCAGAGAGTGGAAAGTCCCACCCGGTGGTGGGAAGCATTAAAGAGGGCTGGGCAGAGGGGTACTCCCCACCCACCATCCACGCTCTGGAAAAAGCCTGCTCCCCAGGTAGGGAGGAAACTGGCAGTGATGATGTGCTCCGGATGTCACTGTGCAATCAGGGAGGCTATTTATAGGTCACTAATTGATTAGGGCAGCCACAGGGGGAGGAAATGACTTTCAGGAGAGACAGAAAACCACAGTGCCCAGTCAGCTTTGGAGAGGTCTCAGGGAGAGCAGAAAGTCCTGAAACAATCAAAACACTTTGGAAAGAGGCATTTCTCTGCCATGGTGCATGACTTGGGGTATGGTCTGGAGAGAAGTTGCACACCTGCCTGGGCTGTTCCAGGGGACTTTGGGGTAGGACAGAGCTGTCGTTTTTCTGGGAAGCCCCATGGAGATGCTAGTGGCTGTACTTGGTGCTGGGGCATGAGATGGAGATTTGGCTCTCCCTGTAGCCATCCCTCAAGGGACTTTTTATCTCTTCTGAGCTCCATTTAAGATACTTTGTCCCTAGGAGGGGCTCTCAGGATAAATCAATTAAAAGCTGATAAGTAGAATGGACACCAGCTCAGAAAATGCCTTAAATGCCAGTTGATGTCCTCCTAGGTAGGATGCTTTTTTCCCTTGACTTCTTGAGACACATGTTTTGAGACATATCCTGAGACACACCAGCGGCTGACCTCACAGTTGGCCATGGTGCTACTCAGTCCAGAGCATCTCAGGGAAAATGTAGCTTTTCCTTACAGCCTGGAAGATGCCAAGCTGATCTCAAGAATAAACCTGGGCAATGTCTTGTGCTGTGACAAGGGGAGAGCATGTTTCCTGGAGGTCCTGAAGTGAGATCCTAGCCTGCAGGGATGTGAGTATTGGGGAGCTGGTCCTTGCATGCTGGGGCTGCCTGAGGCGTGTGTGCTGAGCTGGTGAGAGCTGCAGGAATGCACTGTCTCCGAGTCTGCTCGTTTGGAAATGGTGCTCTTTTCAACGGTTCTGTTATCAGATGGAGCATTTCCTTCATCAGTGTTAATATCCATGTAGTGAAACAATGAAAGGGCTTCCTATCAGTTCCAAATAGGACGTGAAAAGCTCTCAGCGTTAAGAGTAGAGGATGCTAGAATAGGGCAATGGGAAACGCCTGAGTCACTGAAATGCCTCTTTGATTCCATGAGGCTGATATGTTCAAAAGGGAAGAAGAAAAAAATAAAAAGAGAGAGAGCAGAGCTAGTTAATGATCTGCGGGACAGAGAACAGGAAGGGCCAGCAATTGCAGTGTGGGCTCTGCAGAGGAGGGGAGGCACAGGGGGATGTCTGGCAAAGGCTTTGGAAAGTGGAGAGTGCAGCAGGGAGCTGAGCACAGTGAGCTGCCTAGTTTGTTTTTGGAAAGGGGGAGATGGCATGATGGAGAACTCTTTTCCCAGCCTAACCCTGCGCCCCTTGTCCTGCTGCCTCTTGGCCAGTGTGTGCCAGCTCAATGTGGGATCAGTGAAGTGCAAAACAAACTTTCAAATCACTGTGATTTAATGATGCCCAAAGCACTGCAGATTTGGAGTAGGGGAAGGGAAATACTGATTTGCAAAGCAACCCAAGGTCACTGCTCAGAGGACCTGATCCTTTCCATCATCTGTTGTCCCAGCCGGGGGACGTGCATGGCCACTTGTGCCAGAGCTGTGCCTGTGGGCAGGAGGGAGGGATTTGCTGAGGTTGGGCAGCGCTTGCTATCCTGGGGCAGAAGGAGCAGGATGTCCTGAGCCCACAGAAATCCCTGGCCTGGAGCGGGGCAGGCAGCCAGGGCAACACAGACACTTTCTGCTCTTTGCTGGAACTGAAGGTCTCCCTGCCTGTCCCCGCTGGCCAGGTGTAAATCTCAAGGCCACCAAACAAACACAGGGGCTGTGATGAGTGCCAGGTCAGAGGCTGCAGGCAGATTTTTTGCTGTTACAGGAAGAGCTGCAAATATTTCAAACATAACCTGTTTTCTCTCTGTTTTGCAAACCAGCCCCAGTTGCCTGCAGGCAAACAGCCCACTGTGCGTAATGGCAACTGCCTCACTGCTCTCCCTGGGGAAATTCCTCAATGGAAGAGTTGGAAATTGTGAAGAGGAGGAGGTCAGGCATGCTCCTTCGTGGTAAGAATCCTTGGCACTACAAAGCTCAGTAAAGAGCAAACCACACAGAAGCAGGTTTCTCCCCACCCTGAGAAGCGCCATGGCGGACTGTACCCAAGGCTGCTCCCTGTGTGGGGTGATGGAGCAGTGCACACCCAAAATCTCTCCTCTCCTGGCTTCACAGCCACAGGTGGTGTGCCACAGGTAGAGGTGTACAGGAGTCCCTGTGAGTCTACTTTTCAGGGCTGTGTCCTGTCCCCCATCCTGGCTTGCCCCATTCATCTGTCTCCCTTGCTCCATGGGGAGCCCAGCCCCAGAGAGACCCATCTCCAGGCGATGTGCAGCACACGCCATCCCTCGACTGCTCCCATTCCCGCACAGGACAGGGCTGCCCTTTGTGACAGGCAAGAGGGGAGGCGATGAAAAGCCGGGGGGAGATGTGCCAAGGCTGGAGGGAGCCCACCGCCAGGGGTGGGGGCAGCCGGGGAAGGCTCACACACAAAGGGCCGTCCTGTCCTCACACCTGCAGGGCAGCCGGGCGCTGACAGGGGGAATGACACCACTGACAGGGGCACGTCGCTGGCAGGCAGTGGCAAGGCACTTCAAATAAAGGCAAGCGGTGCGGTGACAGGAGACAGGGGCTTGGCTGCAGAGAGGAAGGCAGCTGCTGTGGGCATGGGCTGGGGACAGGGACAGGGTGGAGGTCGGGCAGTTGTCTCTCCTCTGTCTCTGCGTGTTCAAGCCTGGACAGTGATTTGGTGTAGATCCACAGCCATGCTGTGCCCTTGGCTTTCTGTGTCGTATCCAGAGCACATTTACACCCGGGACTGCAGGTGGGGGTGGGGTGTAAATGGGAACCAGTGTGCAGAGTTCAGGTGGGCACTGAGCAGTGTTTTGTCCCTACCACATCTGGGTGAGTTTCAGCATGGGTCTGCGGTGGGGACCCATCCCCAGAGGGGATAAGCCCAGGCTGCCCAGCCCTTCACTTACAGTGTGCGCCAAACCTCACCACTTGTAACCCCAAAGTAGTGGTGGAGCCCAGCACTGTGAGACTCCTCTTGCTCCCCAGAAGCTGGGGTCTGGTGCTGTGGGATTGCTTCCTCTCACTTGGGTCCTGCTCCCTTCTGCCCATTGTCACCAGCGTGGGGATTCTTGTGGCCACTTCTCACACACTCCCCCGCGCGTGGGGTTGAGCAGGGATTAGGGCTTCTGGAGAAGGAGGGTCCGTGCATTAAAGAGTAGGCTGTAGATGTGAACAGCTTCCGTGTGCCTTTGAGCAGCTTGGCGTCCCGGCTGCTTTGGGGCCAGCCGGGCCGGGGCTGATGCTCGGGAGCCGCAGGCAGCCGGGAAAAGCGGGCGGATGGTGCCCTCCGGCGGCCTCGGGGCCGGGCTTGCCAGCCTGGAGCGCAGCCGCTGCTCGGGACCCCCAGGATCTGGGCCAGCGAATTGGGATGTCGCTTCTATTCTTTGGGTTTGTTTGTAGGGGTGCTTTCACTCCTCTGGTCTCTGCTTTTCCCAGGCATCTCGTTGCTGAAGTCCTCTCCCTGTCCCTCAACCCGGGGAGATGCTGCTCCTGTGCTGTGGGGCCAAACCCCTCCCTGGACAGGAGCCCTGGGGTCCCTGCAGCCCCAGCCTCTGGATTGCCCCAGGACCCCCAGCCTGGCCGGCTCCCAATGGAGGGGTGGTAATAAACCCTTGCCTTTAGGTTCAGGAGTTCTGGGAATGATCTTGTCCTGTGTGGGCAGTGAAGGGGCTCTAAAGTGGTGGGGTGACCCTGAGAAGAGCCTGGTGGGAGGGACACCCTGGGGTGGGCTCTGTTTGGTGCCTGGGTGTCCCTGTTGTGGCTGCCAGCGCAACCAACCTGGGCCCTGAGCAGGACCCAGAGTGTCTCTTTCCTGTCCCAGCTGGAAAGGGCTGGGTCCCTGACAGTTTTCCTGTTTGTGTTACACCCCACTGTTCCCCAGCAGCCTGTCCCTCACAGGGTGGGTGGGGAGGGCAGCACTGACCCTGTTCCCCTCCCACTGGTGCTGGTGGCATTCCCCAGACCTCCTACGGGAGGTACAGAGGAATATTTAGGCTGAGCAGATTAGCCCCTTCTGAGGTCTGAGCTGGCCCAGAGCTGCTTGCAAGGCTTCCTGAGCCTCTGGCCCTTGGGTCCCTGGGGAAGGCACATCCCAAGGCTGGCTTGGAGGAGCCTTTCCCCTCCAGCTGGGTTTGCTGCAGGAGGGAAAAGGGAGGGTGATGGGCACCCAGAGCCCTCTCCAACAGGCTGTGCTGGCTCGGCCACGTGCCCACACCAGGCCAGCGGTGAGAGATGTCTCCTGGAGCTGTCACAGGATGACAACAGAGGACGGAGGCTCTCAGCCCTGCCCCACAGATGGGCTGAGGCAGGGCTGCCTTCAAAGCAAAGCGTGCATGCTCCCCAGCCTGCTGGAATTACAAAGTTAAGGGCTGGCATTGTTTTCCCAGTTTCAGAGGGGGTGGATACCAGGCAGGATTAGTCTGGCAAAGCTTCCCAATGTGCTCAAAGGGGCACAATGGGACCTTGAAGAGAAGAAGCTGCAGCGATGACAGGCAGAGGAGCGTCTCTCAGCAGCCTCTGCCTCCTGACGCAGGCGGGACGCGCTCAGAGCAGGTGCTGCTGCTTTGTGGCTCTGTCCCTGCCAGGACACTCTTCCTGTGTGCTCTGGGACCCCCCAGCACCACTGGTCCTGTGGGCAGGCAAACGGAGCAGGGCTCTCTGCAGGGAAGACAGGAGAGGTGAGGGGGTGGTGGTCTGGGTGCCTCTGCTGCTGACAGTCCAGGTCTCCCCTGTGAGCCCCTGGAGGTCTCTTTTTTTTTTTTTTTTAAATCATTTTCAATCAGGAGCAATTAGAAATAAAACCTGGAGAGCCAGAAAATCCCTGTGTTCCTGGGTTGCTGCTCCCCAGAGCTTTCCTGCCCAGAAACCCACATCAGCACCACAAGGGCTGCTCTGTGCTTGGTGCAGTTGTAGAAAGCGTGGTCATAAGGGCACTGGCAGCCCATGCAGGCAGCCAGCACTGAGGTAGCACCTTCTGTCTGAAAATGGGTCCTCTGTGGGCATGAATAGGGGTCTAGGCCTCCTCAGGGAGCTGGGGTGGGGGTCAGGCAGACTGGATGCAGCTCTGGGAGCAGGGCTGTGGGGGAGGATGGTGTTTCCCTGAGGTGCCAGGTGATATCCTGAGCAGGCGTTGGGCAAATATGGAATTTCTGTGTCCATACGTGGAATTTCCCCAGGCTGCTGTCTTGCTCTGTGCAGGCCCTTTTGTGCCTGCTCAGTCATGTTCCTTCTTATGAGATTTTTTCTGAAGTCTCAGTCCCCAGAAGCCAAATTTAACTGAGTAGAAACGTGTACCTGAACAGAGCTGCAGAGGTTAGCAAAGCAGTGCCAGGGGCATTTACTGCAGCGCAAGGAGCTGCTCCCTCAGTGAGCTGCAGTGATTGCCTGGGCTCCTTGCTGAAACCACAGCCTGGCAGCACCAGCACCAGCTTTTGTTTGTCTGTGATAACTTATTAGCTCTGATAACTCGTTAAGTGGCAGAGAACTTGAGTGTGTGCCATCACCTGCCTGGCCCAGCTCCGCCAGCATGGGCCACACATGGGCTTGGCACCATTCTGCTCTGCCAATAGCCTGTGCCTGCTGCAGGCTGGGGACATGGATGCACCCAAGCTGCCACCACAGAGCGTCTGCCTCACTCGTGGCCTGCCACATGCTGAGGCACTGCACACCAGGCTGAGAACCAAAGAAGCTCAGCACACTTCAGGATTCCTATCTACCTAGCCTCAGGATGACTGGCCTGGAGCAGAGGCGCGAGAGCCAGGCTGGGCTCTCTTTGGGGTGGCTGCAGGGGATCTTGCTGTCAGCATGGTCTCATGGAGCAGCCGGAGCATCCGTTGGGCTGCGTGGGGCTGGCATGCCGTGTTTGTGAAACCTGCCGCGCTTGCGGTTGACCAGAGCGCTGAAATAAGCCCGGCCGGAATTGGTGTACTGCTCTGTATCCTGATGTGGTGAGCAGCTCCGACTGGGGAGGGTGGGGGCAGCCCCACTGGGGTGACTGGTGGCAGCAGGACTGCGGGAGCTTGGCAGCACCGGCACGAGGACCACACGCAGGGCCCCGCCGGAGCCCGGAAAGCTCAGCCTGGCACTAACGGAACTGTGATAAAAATGAACGTGACCAGGACAGCAGCACGGGGGAGATTAATGTCAGATTGTCAGAGGGGAGGAAACTAAGGCAGACAGCACTCAAACAGATACTGGAGCACGCTGGGGGGGTGAAGGGGGTAGATGCTGCTTTTCCCAGCGTTGCTGCATCTGCAGATCTGCATCCCCCCCTACAGCCTTTGAGGAGAGAGGAAGGGACAAAAGGTTTACCTGGAGTGTGTGCATCACCCTTGTCAACCCTGTCATGCAAATCCTCCCACCCCTGCAGGTGGGGGATCTGCCCCTCCGAACCAGCCTGAACAGGAACATCTGCAGGGCTCCCTGCCTGAGACATTGCTACACATCTCTTGTGGGTCCCTGCCCAGGCCGGGTTTGCTCTGCTGCCCACCAGCAAAGCTTTGACTACAATGGGAACACTCTTGGCTGCAAGAAGGTGCTTCTCCATGGCTGTGTGAGGTACAAAGCTCCCCTCATCATTGCCATCAGCTGCTCCGGCCTTGCCCACGTTGCCAGAGAAGACACTGCCTCCACACTGCCTCATTCTCAGTATCACCACAGCTTCTTCAGGACCCCACAGCTTCCAGCCATGCAGGTACAAGAGCCTCCCAGAGGCCTCCGTTGCTCCATCACCTTTGGTGAGGTGGTTTTCTCTCTGCCCTCCTTGCTGCTCTGTCAGGGAATGTTCATGTCTGATGGGTCACATGCTCTTCTCCACAAGAATGAGGCAGTCCATGTCCTTACCCAGCTTCCAGTGCCTCATCTTCCCTCCCTGTTCCCATCCGGGCCCTGGGCATTTCGTATGTTTCTCCCAAAACAGTATCCAAGCCCCTTAAAACCTGCCTGTGGCATCATGCTGAACAAAGGTCTCACTGGGATAAATCAGAGACAAAATAGCCTCAAAGCAAAGCTTTAATAAGTGCTTACAGGAGCTGGGGTTCAGTGGGGCCATGTCCACCCTGTTGGCAACCTTGCCCCATGTCCCTCCCTCATCCTTCCCATTTCTGCCCTCTCTGCATGCCTGTCTGGGGCTCAGCTCCGTGCTCGCCCAGCTGCGCTAGCCAAACGCCTCGAGCGCCAGCCCCGGGCGGGCCAGGCCGGGGAGCCAGGTTGTCCCCGTGTCCCCGCGGCGGGCGAAGCGCGGGCCTGCAGGGACCCCTGGTGGCGGCCAGGAGCCGGGGGACCCTCGGGGGCAGCCCCGCATCCCGCGGAGCGGCAGGGTGCCTGCATCCCGGGAGCTGCCGCGCTGGAATCCTAGGGCAGGGAGGGCACTCCTACCTACAGCATGCCCCGAGCAGCCGCAGCTCCTGCTTCTCTGCCCTGAAGAGAAGGGGAACCAAGGACTGTTCTCTCCCCTGGGCTGGATGAAGAGTCAGGGAGAGGCAGTTTCCATCTCAGTCACTTTCTGGTCGGGTTTCCTTCTTCCCTCCTCGCAGGTCTGAAGGGAGTGGGTGGAGGGGCTGCTGCAAGCACATGCTCCTGTCCTGGCCGAGCTATTGCAAAGGAGATGCTTGCTCCTGGCTGTGAGGCTGCAGGTGGGCAGTGCCAGAGTACGAGCTGACAGCACAGGGATGGGTGACAAATTCTTCTGTGAACAGGTCAGGGGTAAATCCTGCAGGAGCAAGGGGTGCAGTGCTTGTCTGGGCTGCCTTGTTCCCTAACTGCCTGTGTTGGGTATCCAGGGATGCTGAATACACGTGATGAAAATTGAAGTCCACTTGCAAGTCATCAGTAAAGAGAAAGGATAACAAATTTTGGCACTTCCCCCCAATAGAATTGTTGCCAGTTCATAAAGCTGCCGTGTGAAGGCACCCTGTGGCACAGTAACCAGTGTCCCAGAGGTAGCAAAAACTGCTCCCTGTTCTAATTCTCTGGCATAGGAATGTCCCAATGTGGAGGTTACACCAAATCTTGTGGGCAGAGCTGACCTAGGACCCCGCATGGGCTGTGCGAGCGAAGGCAGGGGGCACTGCGGGCACAGGAACCAGCAGGGATGGGGCGAGGAGGGAGGGCAAGCAGGGTGCAAGCCCAGCTCGCTGCCCGTGGGATGTGCATCCTCCTGTGTTCCTGGCTCCTGCTCCTCCTCCTGTGTTCCTGGCTCCTTCCTGTTCTCTGCACCCACCACCCACAGAGGTGATGCTGTTCACAAGGTACTCTTGGACTGTTGGTTGGGATAAAGCCAAGAGGTTTTTGCATCTGCCCATCTGCTGGAGAGCTGCAGCCTCATTCAGAAGTGAGTGTCATTCATTTATGTGGATGATGAGAAATCCTCCAGCTGCTGTAGTTTTGTCCCACGAGCTCCTTTTCAAACAAGCCAGGTATTCTGTATTCCAAACAGCACCCCTTGATATGAAGGACCAGTTTATCAAGGATGCTCAGCTAGGATGCTTGCTCCAATGCTCTGGTTGTCTTGCTCCTTTTTAACCTTAGCACCTCAGTAATTCACTTGCCCAGAGCTGGTACTCACTTGATCCTCCATTCCTGAGCTCACATCTTTTCCCTGCTAACCTACATCATGTGGATGTGCTCTTTCATCACCACCTCCTCTAAATCGTTCTCGTCATCTCTCTCTGAATGCCTTCAGCTTGTATAATCTCTCTGGGTGCCAAAGGTTACACGAGAAGTGTGTTGGCATGCACATTGAGCAGCAGGGAAGTGTGGTTTTGGCTGCCTGGGACCCTGAGCAGCTGGGTCTGACTGAGGACACCATCCTGCCTTTCAGTGGCAGCAGCCCTGGGGGCTGGCCCTGAGCTCCTCACTGTCATTTCCTTCACCAGTCCTTTTTTCGCTTTGCACAGCAGGTTTACCAAAGAGGTGCCAAGCATCACCATCACCTTCCCCATCCTCATACTGAACCAGTGCCACTGTGATGCTGCTCTGTGGGCAATGAGCATGAAAATTTCACTGTGGGAGGATGTTTGGTAAGCCAGCATCTCTGGTCTTCGGTCCAAGCCCAGCCATCCCTGGACCACTCCAGTTTGGACCACTTCAAGAGTCAGCGGGGAAAAAGTACCCATGATCTTTTTGTTTGTGTGCCTGGCTGAGAGCAAAAATTTGTCCTAATGACAGGCTCCAGGCAGAGCTTTCCACAGCCACCCATTAGCCTTTTATAGTCAGGAACTGGGAAGGATGGGGTGAGCACGCTGTGTCCCCCAGCAGCCGGGTGTGGCAGGGTGTGGTGGCGGTCAGAGGCACAATGACACGGATGCAGCCAGCAGAGCCTGCATGCCTGAGCCAACATCTCCCCTTGGTGAGGAGGGACCCAGCACAGTGTGCAGTGTGGCTTCTGCTTTAGCTGTGAGCTCACAGCTCCTCTGCTCTCTACCTCTGTGCTCTCCGAGGTGTTGGGGGGAAGGGGTCTCCTCTTTTTTGAGTGTCCCATGCCGTGCTGAACTCAGAGACGCGGGATACTCTCAGGTCACTCTTTGCCGGGGTCGGCTTTCTCCCGCCTGGGCTGTCGGGCTGAGGCAGCTGCATCCCTGCTGGCCAAGCGATGCTCTGCACCTCAGGGCTGAGCCTCGTGAGCCACTGCCATGCACAGCCCTCGTGTCCCCATGGCAGGAGGGTGCTCCCCATCACCTTTGGAGCCCCTGGCTCAGCAGAGGTTTCAGGCTGGGTACCGCAGAGAGCCGCGCAAGTGACACCAATGGAGGACATCCACTGACACCAGAGCTATCAAAGCTGGGTCTGTCATGGCAGGCAAGGCCCACGCCAACCCTGTGGTGCTCCTCCAGCTTCAGTGTGCATGGCTGCTGTCCTTGGGAGGAGGAGGCAGCTCAACAGTGCCACGTGGAGCCCTGCACAAGATGGCAGTGGGGCTGGGCAGGGAGGATGGGGGTTCCAGCAAGCCCACCATGGCCCCAGAGGGGTGGGCTGCCTCAGCTGTGCCTCAAGACCCTGAAGCAGCCCCAGAGGAGCTCCCTGTGCCCTGAGGACGTTTCCTGTTTGCTGCCCGCGCTGAAGCATCGGCCCTTCAACCGCCGCCAGTCCTCTGCTTCCGGCAGGGGCTCCCGCCCGGAGCCCCCCTGCACTATCAGCTCACCAGATGCCTTTTTCAGGATACTGTGGTAAAACTGTGCCGGCCAGGCGCTGTCATTTGGGGTTTTCTCTCATGTCAGCTTTGAAGACAAATTGGACGAGGAGGACCAAGGGGGGGGAAAGAAAAAATAATAAATTTAGGCAAAAAAAAAAAAGAAAGCAAGAATGATGCTCACCGCCATCCTAGGCCAAGGCTGGCCCATGCACTGGCGTGGCAATGGGTCCCCCAAGCGGCGTGGCCAGCGGTAGCCAGGGACAGGGCAGGTGGGGGTGTCCAGCATGGCAGTGCTACCCCCCTGGCACTGTCGGCCTCTAGTGGCACTGGAGGCAGCGAGGTGCTGTGGCAGCACCCTGGGCCCCATGGGCCCCACCAGCACAGTGGGGACCATCTCCCATCCCTCTGGGCACTGCTGTGCCCTGGGGCGTGGTCCTCATCCCAGTGCTGCTGCCTGGTAGGACATGGTCCCCCTCTGGGACATGGCCCACCCTGCACTGGTGAGGGAGCAGGTGCTGGGAAAGAGGGTATGAGATACCCCTCACCCGTGGGCTGGCAACAGCTCAAACTGGCCCAGCCAGTCTCTGGGCCACTGGTCCACAGCCACCAGACAGTGCTGGGCAGCTGACAGACGGGGTAGACTGGGAGCCAGGCAGCACTGCTAGGGATGGAGGGAGGGAAATGGTGAAACAGCAGTGGGAAGCCTGTCTTTCCATCTGTGGAGCCCTGCAGGGAATGTTCACTAGGTCTGCCATGGGGCTGGGATACCCAAGGTTGTGTGCCCCACTGCAGGGATGGTCTGGGGACAGATGAGGGGACAGACCACAGATGCTGTTGAACCTGAGAGCTTGGCAAAACTCCCTGTGCTGGTGCAGGGTGCACACAGGTGTGATGAGGCTGTGCTCCCTGAGGCTGTATTGCAGCCGGCAGCATTAAAGCATGGCTGCTTGCATGGTGCTTGGCATGGGCTCCAGCTTTGCTTCCTGCTGGAGTGGCACAGTCAGGTTGGCTGGAAAAGACATTGTTAAACCAAGCATGCTTTTGGATGTACTCCCTCAGGGCGTACAGAGACATGGCACCCCCAGAGCCAACCACAAACCTGCAGGATTTGCTCCAAGTTAAACCCCCCGATTTTCTTTTGTTGGAGGAAAAACAAATTAAATAAAAATATGGTTGGTCCCTTCAGAGCAGAGGAGAGGTGTCAGCATGGGGAGGGGAGAAAGGGTCAATGGTACAGAAATAGCTCTGGGCTATCCCCACCCACAGAGGATGGATGAGAGACTGTGGGTGGGAGTTATCATGCACCTAATATAAAACCTGATTTTCTTTCCAGCCCTTGAGTTTGATCATCCACTGGAGAATGGGTTGGACTTCGTGGGCTGGTCTTCAGTTCTGTAGTTTCCCTTGGAGGACTGTAAGCAAGAAGTCAAAGAGGGAGAAGCTGTTCACTGGATGCCCAGGACCCCCAGGAGAAGCTGTGGGTGTGGGTATCACCGTGGTGAGCAGGGGAGGTGTGGGGAGGTGCTGGGAGCAGTGAGATGCCCATGCAAGGCAGGTGGCTGTGCTGTGCTGGGATCTGAAATCATGGCTGCTCGCTTTCACCGGCAAATCTTGCATTTGTGTGGTTTCCTTTTCCTTCTTCTATGTGCACTTTTTTTCCCCTTCTCTCTTCATTTTGTTCCTTTTGCTGCAGAGGCAAATTTCAGCCCTTCCAACCTTTTGGTTCCAAAGCCTGCACAGGAATAAAACTAAACACAAGCTCCCAGCAGGGAGCTTTAATTACACGTGAGATGCTAATCTGCTGGAGGGTCTCAAGTATTCCTGTATTTGAGCCTTCCTTTTCCTTCTGCTGTTCTGCAGTTCCCCTGGCAGATGCCTCACAACTCTTAACAGCCTCTCCAGGCTATTTTCTCTGAGCGAGATCACAAGTGAACTTTGTAGCTCAGAAAAGCTTCTGTGAAGAGTAGCAGAGACACTCCTTTGGCAGCTCCCAGCTCTCTTGAAGGCCTGGCTATTTTTGGAGGCAGCAGGAAGATGGAGATGGTCCTCTCCATCAGCGTGGGATTCCCCTGCCCACAGGTCTCCAGTCAGATGGCCACAAGCATGGCTGAAAGGAAGGGGAGCCCTCGTGCCTGGATTCCCTGGTGGCAGTGCCTACATCCCTGCCCAATGTTGGCTGTGATGCTTTGGGAACCTGCTGGCTCCAGCTCCTCACACTTGACGAGCTGCCAAGCCTGGAAGGAATAAGGGATATCCTTGCAAAGCACAGCTGGAGTTCAGGGAGATCCCAAAGCCAGCCAAAAATAGTGCCAGCAAAGCCAGCCCTGGCCAGGGACCTGCTGGAGTGGCCCTGGTAGCAGAAACCAGCATGGTGACAGTGGCTGAAGGATGCAGTGGCTGGAAGAATAAAGCAAGCCCGGCCTGAGCCATGTGGATGAGAGACTGAGCTCCCTGACATCTTCATTTGGGCTGCCCTGCAGTAGCTCCTTCCTGCCCTCAGTGGGCACCTTTGGTCAAGCATCTGGCAAGGGGTAGTACCTGGGCATGGCATGGAGTCTGACCGGGGAGATCGTTTGGAAACCTCCTTGGATGTATTTACAGTTTGTAAAATCCAGCCATGTGAGAGATTTTAAAGCCAGATCCCTTTGAGCCCTCAGACATGATGGGGAAGACAGCAGATCAACAGCTGACTGCCTTTCTGACCTAATGACCCACACCATTTCCCCCACCCCATGGATTGGAAGCTGCTCTCTTTAAATTTGGCAGAGACAAACAGCTCTAGCCCTAATGGGTCCATTTACTGCCATCAGGTGCTGCTGATCTGCCTCTCCCCTGGCTCCTGCAGATCCTAAGCTCATGGTAGGTGCTGTGGTTTTTCCTTTTTTTCTCATTTATTCTCAGTAGAAAATTTTCAGGGATCCAGAAATGGCTCAGGTTTCTAGGTCACTGCTGCTGTGTGTTTGTTAAAACGTTCCCTGATGTGTGCTGGTGCAGGAGCAGCACTGGGGCAGAAGGGGCTCAGGGTGCACGGCATTGGAGGCTGTGCTCCCCCAGGGAGGGCACCAAAAGGGAGCTGTGTGGAGAGGAGCAAGGCATCACTTCAGCACTGCCTGTTTTATTCTCGGCCTCAGGAACTGGGGCAGCTCTCCTCGGAGACTGGAGGCCTTTTTAGCTGGGGCTGCCTGCATTCATCCTATTTATAGCTGCTGTCATTGCAGATGTGGTTTCTATTAACAAGCAGAATCTGAAGCTGCCCAGTAGCTTGGTGGGCTGAGGTGTGTGCTGATTGATCAGATCCCCTAGGGGTAGAGAGGGAAAGAAACAGAAACATCATCAACCCCATGGGACTAACGGGTACCCCAAGATCCACTGTTCCCTCAGGGGTCTGAGCTGCCTGTCCAGCCAGGCAGAAGTGGTATGTGGGATGGAAGCATGGCATTGCCTCTCCTCTGTTGGGGGAATGGAAAATTAAGGGTGTCTCTGGAATCAGCAGTTTGATCCCTCTTCTTGCCCTCTGGACCTGCCTGCTTTGGCTGGTTGCAACCTGCCTGCTTTTGTCTGGCTTTGGATGCACCTGGTACTCCGAGTACAGTGCATGTGTGTTCTGGCTCAATGGATGAATGACAATTTATTTGATTTTAGCTATTTACAGCTGTCAGGCAGGACTCACCATGTCAGGGCTCCCCATAGCACCTGCACAGGGAGCAGGCAGGCATGGATTTAGGCTTGCTCAGTCTGCTGTGGGCTGAGGTTTGTGGGCATGGGACAGAGCTGGCACCTGGTGACAATGTGGTGGGTGCCTGGGCTCAGGCCTGTTGCAAAACACTCCTGACTAACAGACCACTCTGGAAGTTGTATGGCCTGGGGCAGAGGGCTTTCCAACCAATTGCATCCTCTGTGCAAGGAGAAAAGCATCCCAGGAGAGGATAAAGATAACTTTTATCCCAGATAAGAGGGGCGAGTAAGGAGCAGAGACAAGTGTGTCTATGTGGGTCCAGGACAGAGGGACAGCAGTGCAGGTGGCCTGACAAAGGCCAGTCCTGCTGCTTGTGCACATCCAAGCCCAGGGCTTGCAGGCAGCACTGGCCCACAGAGGCTGTGTTTGCCCCAAGTCCCACAGAGTGCCAGTGCAGGTACTGTGGCACACCTGCACTCCCCAGCACAGCCACATTTGGCACTAGTTTCCTCATGAGCCACTGCCCTGTGGGGCAGCCACGTGCCTTGCCCAGCCTGCAGGCAGCCTCCAGCCCCTCTGCAGCGTGTGAGTCCTGCAGGAAGCTGTGGGTGCCCAGTGGAGAGGGCTGCACACCACTTACCACCCCTGCCCTGCTCACACACACATACCCACCCATGGGCAGCTGCCACCACCCACAGCTCAGGGCAGGCTTAGGGACACACAAGCCCTTCTGCCCTTCTGATTTTTTCTGTATGAGGATCTCTAACAACATTGGTCCAAACAACTGTGCCAGCCAAGGGCAGTAGGGGAACACCATATTGCTGTCCCTGCAGCCACCTCTGGGGTGTTTAGCAGTGAACTGAGACAGAGAGGCACAGGAAAAGAATTCCTTATGAAACTTATTAGCAAGGGATTGCATGCATCCCTGAAGGCATCCAGGTGTGAATGAGGGCCTACAAGGGATGCAAGGACTTTTCTCACATGCAGCACAGAGTAAGGGGCTGACAGGAGGGGTTCTATTGTGTTTTTTCTCCCTGTAAGGGGGTAGGTGCATGTACATCTCTGGGGAACACGGGCTTGGCTTTCTCCCCTGCCTGGTCTGGGCTTTGTTGGGTGGCAGAGCTCTGACCTTAAGGTACCCAGCTGACAGGAGGCACGAGTGGTCAGGGCAGAACTCTGCTCCACAGGGAAGTGCACTGCCCGGCTGTGGGCAGGATGGGACCACCCAGCCCCTCCATCTCCCCCCAGCCCAGCACAACACAAAAAGGCGAGGCAGTGACGGTTTTATTTCAAAGTAGAACAAAGGTATCTTTTATTCTTTCCAGAGCTGCGACATTCAGCTTTGCCATGAGCGTATCTGTGCTCAGACTGGCCGTTTGTGTGCGTTTACTCAGAGCACATCCATACAGGGCAAACCAAAAGCAGGAGACTGTTTCATAACCTGGCTGAGTCTCACTCCTGGTAAAGAAACCCCATTACCCAGCCAAACATCATGGTGTGGTCCCTTGCACAGCACGTGCTGCTGAGCACACAGGCTCTATAGAAAAATCTAAAACAAAAAAATACTTTCAGACATTCCATATCAACTTTTCCCCTAATTTTGCTGGGAAGGAGTTTTGGCTCAATGTGTACCCACTCTCATCTCCCTTCATACCTCTCCCCTCTGCATGGTCACAGAAGCAGAGTTACAGAGCATCGAGGATGGTGTCAATTTTGGAGACCAGGTCCTGGCGCTTGTTGGAATGCATTTTCTCATTCTCGATGTACGTGTCCTTCTTGAGCTTGCCTGCCACCAGCCGCTCTGCCTCCACCGACGACTTCAGGACCAGCTCCTTCACTTGGCCATCGAGCTTCTGGATCTCACTTACCTGGCAGGGTGAGAAACCAAGAGTGCATTAGAGGAGAAAACAAAACCAAGAAACTCTCTACAGTGAAGCTGAAATAGAAGAGATGGCAGATGATAGCAAAAGATGAAGTCAGTGCTACAAAGAAACATCTTCAATCTCTGAATGCTGCCTCCTGAGCCATATCACCTCTCCCTGGCATCACATTATGAGGAGTATTTCATGAATGGGTAACTAAGCAATGCAGATAAAAGGGACTCCAAGGAGCCAGGAGCCATGCAGGCAAGAGACTGTTAAAGAGTATTTAATGACAGATTTTAAAGGCTTCAAGCTAAATCACAGCTCTGACAGCTGGAAGCTGTGTCCCTACAGTTAATGTTCATGGTGTGTGAGTGGCAGGTCTGCAATGACAGAGCTACTCTTTGAGTTAATAACAGATTAACCAAGGTGGCTGTTGGCTAAGTGGACCTTAGAGACAAAAGTGTCTCTCATTTGGGGTTAAGTGGCTGTTCCAGGTAAGTGTTAAAATGTATTGAAGGGAAGGACAGTGGGTTTGTGCTCATTGTGCCACGGCTTTCAACATGGTACAGCAAAACACCCCCCAAGGAGCATCATGTTACCAAAATTCGGTCAGCACCAAATGCAAATGTGCAAGAAAATATGAGATGACAGAAGATTTTGGGTTGACTGGTGTGAGAAGTAAAGTCAGAACTGTTAATGTGTTGATAGTTTCCATTTTTGCCTAAGTGTCAGTGCCACAAGCTCAATGAGAAGCATCAGGATTGTGTTACGAAAGCATTAATCTGTACTAATGCAGCTGGTTCAATGGCTGCTTAAGAAACAGCACAAGCAGCTGTTTACAAGCAACACTTACATGGCTGCATAACTGAGATTACTGCAAAAATAATACTTTTCACAGCCCCTTGCAGGGATCAAGCCATTTTCAGATGAAAAAAAAGCCACCTAAACTGGCTGCAGAAACTAAACCCCCAATTAAAACTCATGCAGAATACTCGAAAGAGACAAGCAGGAGAGCTTATAAATTTGAATTTCTTACTTTATCACATAAGTCAGAGCCTTCTGTCTTCAGTTTAGACTGCAGAGAAGCTATTTCATTTGTCAGGGCCTTGTGCTCCATCTCCAAAGACTTTTTGCCACTGTTCAGGGTGGAGATGTCCCGTGACTGTTTGTATTTATTCACTGCTTCATCAAAGTGACGGTACAGCCCAAGCCTCTTGTTCACCAGAGTAAGCACCTGCTCTGTGATGCAGGCAACCTTCATCCTGGCTTCAGCAGCTGGATCCTGCAAGAGGACAGGAGGGAAGATCAAAGCAATCATATCTTTGACCTGCATCAAGCCATGCCTGCAATCTGCCACAGGACTGTTACAGAAACTGTTCCCTTTGCAATTAAGTCAACTGACAGTAATTAAGTGAATGGTACAAGTGTTGATTAGGGCTTGCACCTTTCAGCACTCAGCCCTGCCCAACAAACAGTTTAACAGTGAAAACACTGCAGAGGGAGATATCCCTTCTTCTTGGGGGGTTCCTTTTTATCCAGAAAGCAAAACTCCAGTTATCTTTATGTCACCAGATTAGCCCTACAGGAGTATTAGTGCTCAGATTGCATAAAAACAGGGTTTTAAACAACCAGTAAAACATCTGAATGGCAGGAACATTCAGTGAGAATTATTGGTAAGGAAAATCTCCATTCATCAGGTGAGAAATCTGCTTATACTCCCACAGGGCTCTTCATCATACAGACCTTGGTGATGGAGAAATCCAGCCTGACGTAGACGATCACAGTAAAGAACAAGATGTAAAAGGCTCCAACCACCAAGAGAGGCTCTTGCAGCATCAGGATTTTGTTGAAGGTGTAATGCACCTACAAGAGAAGTTTCAAACACTGAGCAGTGCCCCATGTTACTACAGAGGGTAACTCCTCTTCTCAGACAGCAGCAGAACCACCCATGCAGCCCAGCAGGTCTTTATTTCTAGAACCTAATACAGGTGTTTCAGCTATGCTGCTGAATTCGGAGGAGACCCAACTGCTCAGAGGCCACACTCACCACGATGTCCTGGATGTGCTGCTCCACTAGGTTGCTCTTGTGTGCCACAATAACAGGACGTCCAAAAGTGTCCAGATATGTGTAGTGAAGCTCATCCGAGGCACGATTGATTTCATAGGGGCTGTCCACATGGATATTCCTGCAGATAAAACCAGACAGTCCCTCAGAACTCTAGGTGCTTGAGATGATGTAACCGAGGACTTGTCTGGCCAACTGTGGCCTCTAGAATGAGGTAAATTATGCAGTTTAAACAATGCTCTACAAAGAAGCAAAGCTGTGTTCCAAGATCTCCTCCACATGCACAGTCATGGTTCTGATTCACTGTCCCCAAGCCATTAGAGCAGACTGGAGAATTGCCACCAACACAGCACCGCCTGCAATAACAAGCCAGGAGGAATGACACTTACTTGGCACCTTCAGGCAGGACAATCTTGACAGTGAGAGAGTCTGTAACTTGCTCATCAAACACGTGGTCAACAAACCTCATCTTCAAGGCATATTGATCACCTAAAAGTGCAGAGCAGAGGGTGATTATAGTTCTTCAGAGAACACAGGACAGCAATGAAGCTCAGCTCCCACCCGAGGCAGGAGCAGAATTCGCATGGATAATTGTGCAGCAGGGGGCACTAGCTCATTCAGATATATTATAACCAGATGTCTATAAAAACCTGAAGGAAGCACAAAAAAGGTGGATTTGCATTTTCTAGAAAAAATAGCTGGCAACTGTTGTTGCTAAGGTGCAGTGTACCACAGCTTTCAATTCTTTACTCCACAGCAACCACCTTTAAACACAGAGGAGGAGGTTTCTTATTCCCTTCCCCTCTGCCACCCACCAAGATTGTAGAGGTATTCGTAGCTTGGCAGGTTATAGCCAATGATGTAATGGGTTTTCCAGCCTCCAAAAAGTGGGAATCGGGGACGGATCTCCATCTCCACAGAGTCATCCAGGACAAGGAGGTGGCTGGTGGAGATGTTCCCAATTTCATCTCTGTAGTAGACATCCTGAGCAGCAGCTGGGAGAATGGTCTGTAGGGAGAGAAGCAGCAGTGAGTGCATCAGATGGGAGTTATTTCCAGTGAAATTGGCAAAATCAGTAACGCTGGTAAGCTTTGAGAAACTGTGCTCCCACATGAGACATGACAAAATGGCCATTCAGTTTCACTGAGTGGTAAAATTGTGCTATTATAAGCAATCCCAGAAGTGGCTGCCAGCACTAAAATCACTTGGCCTCCAAATAGACGTGCTTTCTCCAGCTCAAATTCCCCAGACAGCAAGGGATCTCATCATGCCCACCAGGACAGCAATTCCCTTTTCACTCCAGCCCACCACCCTAGCTCACTTGGCTTCCTGGCTTTACACTCAGCAAAGTGAGATTTCTGTTTGGCTGCACCACCCTAGAGAATTACAACAATCAATCCTGGAGGTTTCAAGCAGCGAGAAAGGTTTTGGTTCAGATGAGAACACATAATACTTCTTATATCTGGCTAGCAGAGCCACAGCTTTAATTCTTGTTGAGTGCTTTCTGAGCAAGGAATGAATGGGTGAGTTTCCAATTAATACTGTTCACCATGATGAGGATATGACAGAGAGGGAACTTTGAAAATAATGGGGTGGGGACAGAATGAATGACCCCTGCACAGTGGAAAACCAAAACCAGAGTTCTCAATACAAAGATAAAGGCTTTAGACGGTCTCTGTGATTGGAGGGTTGGAGTGTGGAGAAACACTACATGCCCTGGTATGTGCAGAGTTTGACCAGCAGACACAAGAGTGTGTGTAACCTCCTAATGCTGCTTCCAAAAGCTATTCCTATCCAGCATGAACCTTCTCTGAAAATAGACCAGAACTTTAACATTCCCTTATTACTGGGATATGGTTACCAAACTAAAGGCAAAGGACAACTGTATTACTTTTTTTTCCTCTGGCAACAAAAGAAAGGAAGTCACTGTTTTAAATAAACCAAACATGTACTAAATGTCAACCTTAAACGACTTGACAGAAGAGATCCCACTGTCTGGCTGTCTCTGGTAGTCGTATCTGGAGAAAGGTCCTTTCAGCACTGCTCCTGTGTGCTTTAAATCAACCGTTTCTTCAACGGCGATGTTACCCCAGTGGGACACTTCTATGACTCGTGTCATGCTGGTGATGGTCAGGAATGGACTGTTATTTTCATAGTGCACCTTCAGAGTGTCCTAATGAGGGAAAAAAAGATAAACTGTTAGACCTGAAAAAAGGAGCAATCTCCCCTCACAATGATCCACTTCATGCACCACACAGAAACCTCCTGTGCAGATGCACATGTTTCTGGCCTGCACAGTCTGACTCAGGCTTGACCTGCCATTTCTACATTAAAGCCTCTGCTTCCCATCTTCCATGTTTGGCAGATGCTCTCTGCAGAGCCACAACCCCCTTGCACAGACATTTACCTGGCTGTATGGAGGGATGTCCTTGAAGGGGCCATATTCAATCATGTCCTCAGTGCGGGAAGGGTTGCCCAGCTTGGTGTAACTCTCCACGTTCCTGGAGGCCAATTTGACACGGGTCGTTTGGGTCTTGGTGAAGTACGGTGAGTAAAAATAGTGGTTTCCTTCAAAGACTACAAACTGCTTCTCACTTTGGGTGATGTGGGTGGGGTATGGCTGCAAGACGTGTGTGAAAACCATTTCAACAGAGACACGGACCTTGGCTCCTGGGGCCAAAGGAGATGGTAGCTTCACAGAGAAGAATTTCCCACTGGAAGGGAGAACAGGTAAGTCGTGTGAGATCGCCCTTGAGAGAACATTCAGATCCACCCACTGCAACTTCCCTTGTGGATGGAAGCTCACATATCATATGTATAATGTGTGACTTGGGCCAGCATTTTACTTGTTCCTCCAAGATATACAGATGTCTTGTCCCAACAGGTGTGATTACTCTAGACTGGGGAAGCACCACAGGTCAACACACAGTTACAGTCTTTGCTTCGCAAAAAAACACCTAGTTCCCGTTTTGGAAGAGGAATGATGATACACCCCTCCCTAATCCTGCATTTATAAAGCTTCAGCAATGTTTTCTTCCTTTCTTCTCCAGGTGACAGGAATGATCTGAATCAAAGGAATACGCTAGGTATGCAGAACTGGGATAGTAATCTCGGCTTCACAGTGAGGACAATTATGAACCCCCCATGCACAACTCTAGGTATTGACCTTAGAGGGTGATACGCACCTTTTGCCCTTAACTTTAGTCTCTTTCACTTCCAAGGTGTTCTCCTCCTCTTCCTCGCCTTTCACCTGTTCCCAAACAACAGACAGATCAGTGCGCTGCTATTTAAAAGACTTAGCAAATCCAGAGCAAAGTCTGTACAGTCCCTGCAAGGAGTTTTTAGGGGGGACGCCCCCTAGAAAGTAGAAGCTTATATACAACTAATTTAATAAGAAAAATTTTTTTAAGGTCCATTCATAATGTTGTTCAGGAATACAAATTGCAGTGTGGTCAGTGTACAAAAACAGATCCTGGAGGTTTCTGGTAACTCTCATGTTCCCACGTTCTCGCAGCCTGGTTCCCAAGCCGGCACAGTCACCACAACTTGTGCGAATGAGAATATTGATCAAATGCTTTTGTCATATCCCTTGTGACTGAGGAGTGAGCAGAAGCAGGAATATAGCTTGACCATGTGAGGTATACTACAGAACTCTGGATATAGATATACTACAGATCACGGTATGAACCTCTCTGTGCTGTATGTAGAGTTTATATAAACTGACAATACTTCTGGGGCTAGGACAGAAGTGTTCTCCTACTGCTGCTCCATCCCTCCTGGGGATATGGGCTGGGCCCCCCGTCCGGCGCTGCCAGCCCTGCTCCGGCCTTGCAGGCGGCGACCCCCGCCCGGCCGTGCCGGCGTGAATCGCCCCCCTCACCACCTGCCAGGCCTCCCCTCGCCGCCCTCACCCCAGGACACCCCCGTTCCCGGCCGGCTGCGGGATCCGGGCGCGGCGCTGAGGGCCGGCAGTGCCGACGTGTCCCTCCGGGCGCGGGGCCGGCCAGCGCCCGCGGCTCCTCCGCGGCCCCCCGGGAGCGGCGCTCGGTGCCTGCTCCCCGCACTCACCTGCACACCCAGGTGGGCCAGGCGGGGCTCCAGCCCGGGCTCCAGCGCCAGCAGGAAGGTGGAGGCGGCCGCGCCGCCCGGCGCGTTGGCCAGGCTGAGCTCGGCCGAGACCTTGGCCAGGTGCGTGCTGAGGTCCAGCGAGCGCCGCGCCTCCTCCAGCACCAGATCGGCGCTGGTCCCGGCGGCCGCCAGGCAGAGGAGCAGGAGGCGGCACAGCAGCCTCGCCATGGCCGGCACACCGCGCGGGGAGGGCACAAGATGGCGGCGCCCGCGCTGTACGGGTAAGGCACAAGATGGCGGCGCCCAGTGAGGGAGGAGGCTCGCTATGGCGGCGCCCAGCGGCGCTGGAGGCCCGGCCCCTCCGTCCCCGCCTTCCGCGGTGCCTGCGGAGAGAAGCTGCGCGGGCTCCTCCAGAGTCCCGGGAATGGCTCTGGTTTCCTGCTGTCCCGGTCCTTCTCGGCGGCCAGGCTCTACCGCCGAGCTTGGGTGTTCCCGCGGTGTGCTGTGCCCGTGCCCTTGCTGAGCTCCCAGGCCTGGGCAGGCATCGGGGCCACTCAAGCGCTGCTTTTTTTGGGCCCTGCTGGGATTCCCCACTTCTTTTTCTGCGTGAAAAAAAGCGGTAAAACAACTATAACAAATATTCCGGGATGTTCAGGGCTTTCACGTGCTCCTCAGCCTCCTCTTCAGCCACAGCACAAAGCCACTCTGTTTCTCCATGTTTTTAGCAGGTCCTGCCGGTTCCTGCCAGGGCTTCCAGGGTCCAGAGGTGTCAGTCCTGGTGGAAGTGCTGGGCAGGGGATGGCCCGGAGCAGCTGTCGGTGTGGATGGCACGGAGATGTAGCACCGGGAACTGCAAAGGGGTGGACTTCGGTGCTTTTGATTATGCTGTTGAATTAATGAGCCTCAAAGTGGGACAGTTCATCTCACTGGCCTGACACATGGATCATTGTTGCTCTGGAAGGTGAGGTCTAACACAAGTGGAAGTTAAGCTGAACCCAAATTTTCTGCTAAAGAATACAGGTAATTGATAGCTGGGTGATGCCAGGGTGGAAGTGCTGCAGGTAGCCAAGGCATGGTAACCAGCCCGGAACTGACTTAAGGCAGCTCAGGAAAGGAAAATGTTAGTGGTTTAACACACGACTGGGGAAGAGGTGATTGACACTTTATTCCCAAACATCTAAGGCAGATAAAAGCCAGGAACGGATGTTGTCTGCTGTGATTGCTGGAGCACGGCTTTTGCCTGTGAGCCCTGTGGGACAACAGACCTTTCATGTTTGCATAATGTGATCCAGGACTCAATCTTTCTCTAAGATCCTAATGTGAGTCACAGAGATAATTCTTTGATTTGGCCTGAGATTGCCAAGTATCGGAAGAGGATTTCCTAAATTATGTGTTTGGATATGGAGTCAAATAGCCCCTTGGCAAAGGCTAAATAGAATGGGATGTCTCCTGGTGTGCTGTGTTCAAAACAGTGTAATTTCTCAACTAGCCTTCCTTTTCTCCCCTTACCACCCCCCCCCCCCCAAATGCCTATCATGGAAATTTTCTTGGCAAATTACTTCAATTTCCCTTTGATTTATGTAGGCACCAGCCCTGTGAATTTGGCAGCTTGCCCTGTAGCATATCCTAGCATAAGCAGGTAGTTTTGTCACCATGTCTTGGGTGACAGCGGTGCTCTCTTCCAGCAGCACAGCAGGAGATGGCTGCAGGGGCAGGTTCCACCTCCTCAGCCTCATGCTTCCAGCCAGGGAAATGTTCCAGGGCCCTCTGCTCTCCAGGAAAAGCCTGTTTATCTTGGCCTTATCCAAAGAGCTGGGCTTTGAGGCCTGGAACTGGGTAGGCATGTTCAGGAGGAAACAACCATGAAACATGAGGGGCTGAGCAGAACAGCCGCCTCTGATTAGACTGGCCAGCGGTGCTGCATCTGGGGACTCCCTTCAGTTGTCCAGGTTGGATTTGTAAGTTCCTCTGCTAGGAACGGTTGTCACTGTCCTTCCATGTATCATAGGGAATAAATGAACTCCAGTCAGCCTCTTTAATAACACATGCAGCTCCAGCTTTTATTTCCCTCACTCCCTCAGGGCAATTTCTCCTGGTAAAGGGAGGGAAAGAAATAAATGCACATGTCCCTTGTGTCTGGAAATAATTGGGCTTCAGTTGCTACATCCTGGACCAAAGGTTGCTCTCTAGTGGGTTCATCCCAGAGGCTGGATTTGAGCTCACTGGCAAATGCCAATTTCAATATGTGACCCATCCCAAGCCCCGGCGAGCTCTGAACCAGTACAGACTGTTGTACACTAACCCTGTGTTTGGTTCTATTTCTACCTGTGATAATTAAGTCACCCCGAGCCTGTGCAGCATCTGTTTCAACACTTCAGCCCTACCACATCGGCTAAATTTGTCTTTGGGTTGAAAAGCTGCTGCCTTTGGGCTTATTCAAGGCTGAGTTTGGCTCTGCAGGCCCCTCTTGCCACTGCTCTGTGAGCAGTGCCAGGCTGTTCTTCATGCTTGGGGTCAGTCACAGCTGCTCATGGCCCCTAGCTGAATGTGCTGCTGATGGTGGCTGGGACAGCTCCAGGGACAGCCCTGGGGACAGCTCTGGGACAGCTTGCAGGCTGTGTTCAAGCAGGGACAGGCTGCAGTGCCTGTGTGCAGATCTGGCCACCCAGGCCTGGTGCCAAGTAACAGTGAGAGCCAGGAGTTCAGAGCTGCTTTTTCTCTCTTGATATGTTGGTTTTTTTAGTTCCCTCATTGCAAGGAATGTCCCCCTCCAGCAGTAATGTCCCAGAGAGCTGTAGGTCAGGAAGCAGCATGAGAGAGGTTACCAGACTCTGCTGCCATCCAGGCACTGGCAGAGTGCCTCAGCTCCCCGTGTGCTGTGGAGAGAGCGTGTCACCCTCAGGGCCATGAGCAGTGGGAGTGGAACAGCCGCGATGGAGCCGGTGCCAACCCAGCCGCCTGCCAGGGCTGAGGGACCAGAGTGGTCTAATAAATGCCTCTGGCAGGGTAAGCCGTGGACAGAACCGCACCCCAGGAAAAGCCCTGCGTTCCTCTGTTTTTACAGGGCTGATGCCAAACTCAGAGCTGTGTCATCTGTCAGAGCAATTTGCTCTCAAGGAGGGAAGGAGAAGTTGTTTTCTAGAAGGAGCGGGTTGGCTGTGACCACAGAAGCACACTGAAGCCTGTAGCAGCAGGGAACAGGATTTATCCTGCTGTCATCCTCGTACCGGTGGGGAGCTTGCACCAGGAATATGCAGGGACCCTGATCAATGTGTTGCTCTCTGAGTTGCCCAGGTCAGGGGCAGGAGAGAGTAAACAGGGCTGTGCATGTGTGGCCGAAGTCATCCTGGCAACACTCTGAAGATTTTAATACAGATGTATCAGTGATCCTGAAAAAACCCTCCCTGCTTCAGTTTTTTTTGGTGCTTCACTGTTTAACCCTCTGCATGTAAAATCAAACAGCCTTTTGGCTGCCAGTGGGAGGCAGAGGGCACTTTTCTCTCTGTATTCAGTGCGGAGCAAGGTGTTGCAGTTGCCAGCCGTGAGAGCACAGGTACAACCTGGCTGAGTGATGGCAGAGTTTGCTTAGCCATACTAAGGCCCTCGAAAAGCAACTGGGGAAAAAGAAAAAACAGTCTTCCAGTTTCATTATTTTTACAACTTCATTTTTAGCTCGTCAGCACAACTCACTGAGCCTCTGCCAAGCAAAACACACCACTATTCTTATTTGTGGTTTGCATGTGATTTCCATGGGAATGGTGGGCTCAGAGGTGGCTGGTTGCGTTCCTGATTCTACTCTTTGTTCGGCTGCTCTGGAAACACGTCCTGCCTTCACAGAGAGACAGTGGTGATGGGGCACTCTCTGCCCAGGGGCTGTTCCTCTGGGCTTTTTCAAGTTAATTTAGGTACCTGCAGTAGCTCCTCCCTCCCCTTGCCTCATAGTTTTCAGCTTACTTTAAAATAATTTCTTCCTGGTTTAAAAAAAAAAAAAAATCTGTTTTCCTCTCCATGTCAGACCACAAAACTAAAAAAAACCCCAAAAAAACCAAAACAAAACAAAAAAACCTGTCTGTGCACAGCAATTGTACGAAGCATCAGGAAACACACAGGGAAAACCTCCTGGAAGAATATGGGAGAGCATCTGTGAGTCCTGCAAGGGGGTGAGATCACTGTGTGTAAGTGTTGTTGAAATAAGGAGAAAACAATTGTGGCAAAGAGGACACTTCATCACTTCAAAAAGTACTTTTAACTCTTCTTAAAGCTTACTAAAAATGTAACTGAAATAGCCACAGGCAGGCACTGGCAGGCTGTGAATGAAAAAAAATTGCTGGATGTGTATAGTTAAAATACAAAACCTGAGCAAGATGGTCCACACAAGGAGAGCTGTTTTGGGCCAGGTGAGTCTGGAGTTTGCCACAGGATCAGAGCATGTTCTGGATAGATGGAACAGTGCTGTTTTAACTATATTAAAAAATGAGGACGTGATCAGACCTGCCACTCAAGTACTTTGCAGTTCAGACAGGACCTGGGCTTGAAAATGCCTTCAGTGGACTGGCATCTGCAAAGCCAGGAGGAGGGAGGAGGACAAAAGTGCATGTCTTGGAAAGGACAGATGCTTCCTTTCACTGAGAACCAAGGAGGCAGGAAGCTGCTGTCCTTCCAGGCCCCAGAGGAGGAGGCTGAGGGTCCTAGCTGTGGGCAGAGCGGGGACATGCTGGCTCCTGGGCCAACAGGTGAATCTCACCATTTCACCCTGTGCTGCAGATGAGGTCTGTGTTCCCCAAATCCTTGCAAGGCCTGACACAGTATCACACCTCGGCATCTGCTTGTTTGGTCCAGGACTGCAACCTCCCGGGGCCAGTGGTGGAGGCAACAGCACCCGAGTTTGGCTGAAAAACACGGAGATAAATGCAGTGAAAGAGCCCACAGTGGAATCAAGGTAGGAGCACCTCAGAGGCTGGCGCTGAGCTCCCTGACCCGGGCTGGGCGTGCAGGGGTCCTGGCCGGCAGCTGCAGGCAGCGGTGCCACTTCTGCCCGGTCCAGACTGGGCGACGAAGCCAGTTCTCAGCCGTGAGAGGTGACAAAAAGCCTCACCGGCCCCCTGGCCATGTCCCCTCGGTCATGTCCCCACCCCGCCATGGCCGCGCGCCGCCGCCAGAGGGAGCCCGGGGCGCGCGGAGGGGCGGTGCTGGCGGGGGCGCGCCGGGGCGGGGGCGCGCCTTGGCCCCGCCCCTCGGCCCCGCCCCTCGGCCCCGCCCGGCGGCGGCCCCGCCCCGAGCGCCGCAGCCTCACCGTGGCAACGACAACAATCAATGCCGGGCAGGGCCCAGCTGCCGCCCGCGGGATCCCGGCAGCAGCCCCCGCTGAGGCGGCACCCCCGGGCTGTTTGTGACGGGCGAGAGCCGCCCGGACCTGCGGGGTAGCGGGCACCTCGCGCTGCCGGGATCTGCAGGTCTCACTGTGCCGTCCCGCTGCCTGCCAGGCTCCGGGCCGTGCAGTGCCTCTGCTGAGGTCACTTCAGGAGGTGCTTTGTCCCCGGGGTGAAGGACGGGAGGTGAAGGAAAGGCCGTGCAGTGATGCAGTGCCCGGGTGCCGCGAGGCTGCCGTGGGATTTAGTGCCCATCTCTCTGCTAAGTGCTGTTGCATTTTTCCTTCTGACCCTTTAAGGTCTGGCAAATGTGGTGCCAGGACCCATCTGAGAACAGTACAGTGCTGTGGTCCATGATCCTGTGCTCAGTGGCAGTGAAGTCTGGCAAGGAATTGTCACTGGCCACTCAGTACAATAACTGAGCTTTCATCTTCACATGGAGCAACTCCTCTTTCTCAGCTTGTTTTTGGAAAGGAAAGCACTTGCTGGTGTATCTGCTTAGAAGCCTGTTGTTCACATAGAGTTTAAACCTGGATTTTAAAGCCTCAGTTTTGCAGGATCTGCCACACACAGCAGGAAGCTGAGGATCCAACTGACAGCAACTAGAGGGGGTCATTTACAGATTGGCAGCTCTTTTGCTCCCTCCAGGAGCCCTGTGTTCAAGCAGTGAGATAATGCAGGTTTCTCACCAGGTAACAAAATTTTTGAATCTGGTGGCAGGGACTTTCCTGGATGATGCTCTGTGAAGTGCCAGCTGGTATTTACATTTCTCCTGCAAAGGCAGCCCCTGAGTCCCCACCAGGCTGAATCATAACCTCTGACCCAAGCCCAGCTGTTCATGGACCTTGGCATGTGTAGATGTGGCAGTCAACAGTGGTCCCTTCCCCAGAGACAACCTCATCATGCCCTGCCAGATGTCTGGTGGTGATTCCTTCCCACTGCAGGACTCCCAAAGAGAGGGAGCATTAACCCTCTGTGAACAGCATTGGTCGGCAGCAGTGCATGCAGTCACCTTCCTGATAAGAAAAACATCAATGGTCAAGGAAAAAAGAAACATGAGGATTTTTAATAATTTGTTTTTATTCCTTTCTCTAAAGGCCTTGGGCTCTTCACACATAGCTCTCCTGCCTGCCTGCTAAGAAATACTTGGTAAGACATTTGTATTGTTTTTCCCTGTGTCAGTGAACTGATCCACTCCCAACAGAAAGGATGGCAGCCAGTGGCTCATTTAACCCCACACAGGTCACCCAGAAAGCAGCTAAAAGACAGCGTTAGCCCCCAGCAGGCCAGTCCCAGCTCTGATGTTGGGGTGGCCCCGGTGCCTGAAGCAATTGGACAAAACAGATGTTCCTCAGGATGGCCTTGTGCTGCGGTAGGTGGGATAATGAATCTTTTGTAGCCTCATTGTTCACAGGTTGGTTGAGAACTTCACTGAAGGAGACAAACCCAGAGTGATCCTGATTATCTAAACAAAGTAAGAGGTGCTGATTTCTATTTGCCAGAAATTCAGGCAGTGATATGGAGCCAGCCCTGAGTGCTGGAACAGAATAACTGGAGCTGTAACACCCACTTATAAGCATTTCAGTTTAGGATTGTGCTTTGCGAGGCATACCTTCAATTTGGTGGCTCAGAGATTTGCAAACAGTGAGTCATAACTCCCTGGGGTCAGAAATGCAGCTGCTGAGGCACCAGGCACTGAAAAGTGTTGTCCAAGATAAAAGCAAAGCAAGCCTCGCTGCCCACACACACCCTCATCCTTCAAGGCTGAGTATCTTTGTCACAGTTTTTGAAAACATGCACTCAAAATTATACCAGCTTCTTGTGGTTACCATTGATACGGGATTTGCTTCTCCTTTTAGAGCAGACAAGAGGGGATTGCGAAAATCTGTCACTTGAAAAAAGTTGAAGCAGATAGATCTGAAGATAATATGCAGCACCCTGTGCTTGCAGAGGGCTGCTGGGGTTTGAGGTGGGAATCCTGCTGTGTGATATGTTGTGTCCTTCCCAGGCAGGGTCCCAGAGGAACTCTCTAGGCCTCTGCTGACAACCCCGTCTCTTAGGATCCAGGATGGACCTGCAGACCACGGAGAGCATGCTGCATTGAAGCCACTTTGGTTCCTACCCACAGAGAGCTGTCTTTGGGACATCTTTTGGCACTGACTCACTGCTAAGGAAGAAGCAACATGCAAGTCACCTGTCCCACAAAGTGTCCCACTCACAGTGGTCACGTGGCATGACACATTCTGGGTGCAACAACAGCATGACATGGCCACCTTTGCCACAAAACGCCTGGATGCAGAGCTCACGTGGCTGGTCCACCCCATCACACAACACCCCGTGCAGAGAGGAGCAGTGGCACCAGCTGTAGGTCCTGCAGAGTGTTCCAGGCATTGCCAGTCATCGGCCTGTCCTGCCTGCCCCCATGGCTTCAAAGCCACTAATGGCATGAGCTGAGAGCTCTCAGGCTCACCAGATCTTCACTGTGAAGGCTTCAGTGCTTGGTAAGTAACAGCTCGTACAACCTGCTGCATTGGTAACACACTGCTCATACAAAACCTTGATGCCTGAAGGAAGGCCAG
The DNA here is from genome assembly GCA_036630365.1 of Acanthiza pusilla. Classification (NCBI taxonomy): domain Eukaryota; kingdom Metazoa; phylum Chordata; class Aves; order Passeriformes; family Acanthizidae; genus Acanthiza; species Acanthiza pusilla. The sequence goes on from JAXCHO010000001.1 coordinate 11,869,003, forward strand.
TTCTGCAAAAGCCTGTGCAGTTCTGTGCTGGCTGTTCACCTCTCTCTGTACCTATTTTTATACCATTCCTACAGTTTAAAAAGCCTTTCAGAAATGTCTGTGTTTAGAAGGACACAGATCTGACAAAGTAACTGACTCACTCTGGCCTCAGGGAAGTTACTTCACTCTCTGGATCATCTTCTCCACTTGAGTATGGGAACAATCATGAAATTACCTGGCATACCTCCAACGCAGCTGTAAAAAAATAATTAGCTGGTATTTAGGACTGGCTGTAAAAATGGGAATGTGTTGGTGGTGTTGGAGAACCTCTGTAGCTGGGGAGGCAGGACAGCTGGGAAACCTGCAGGGGACTCAGGTGATTGTCACTATTTGTGTGACAGCCTTGTGGGTTTATGGTTAAAAATAGAATGTGGGTGCCTCTCTGGCCCTGAGCACAAAATCTAGGCCACAAAAACCATCCCTTTCCCTATGACACTTGACTTTTCCATGGGCTTTGGTTTCCACCACTCTAGGCCCAGATAACTATGGTAAGCGCAAAGCCATGTGGTACCCAGCTTACACCAGCAGCACGAGGTTGTTTCTCCCTGCCTGTCTTGCCAGGGCCAGCATAGATACTTGTTTAAGGATGTCCCCTGTGCTCAGCACGTTGTCCACAGCCTCTGTAGGAGGCTGACTCAAAGGCAGAGTAGGTGTTTGGACCTTCACACCTCAGAGAGTGAGCTGGCATCTAAGGGAAGGTGCCAGCATTGCCACCTCCCAGTATCAAGGAGATCACAACTCTGCAGTGGTCTTGTGGCTGTTGTTATAGAACAGGGGGAAGCTGTCAAAATAGTCCAAAGCAATTTATTTTATGAGTCTCTTGTGTTTGATGAGAGGGGACTTGTCAAAATGGGACTTTGCAGCACTGCAGGCTGGCCTCACCCTCCCTGTGGGGCTCAGGCTTCAATGGCTGCATTTAGACCCTGTACCAGTGCTTTGTCTTTAAGATGTTCATCCTCCAGCAGATGCATTTTATCAGTGAGCACAGACGTAATCCCTGCACTGTGTTTAATGTCCTCTGCACCACAGATTGGAGATCTGCCATGAGATAACGTGATTGCAGTTGCTTCCTATAGTTGGTATCTGGTGATCAAGTCTTGTCCAGAGCTACCTTCTTGTTTTCAGGTGATGCTGCTCTGTGACTTGGAAATCATCAGAGGATTGCAAAGGTGAAAGCATTAGTAGATTACTGGAGCAGTATTTGTACTGCAGGCAGGTAAAAGACTAGCGCTGTGCTCTTGCCAGTGGAAATGCATAGGTGGTCATGCAATAGCAGATTTCTAATGAACAAAATGCCAACAGAAGCAGGGGGAATCTGCTTTAGACAAGATAAATCATAGCATGACAAAGCTTGGAGTATCAAAGCAACATTTTGCATGTTTACTGTGTTTAGTTCCCTTTTTTAATTTTCGTATGTTAGGTCACTATAACGATAATTTGAGGAAGCTGGTCTGGGAGGCCAAAGGTGACGAGGGAAAGCTTTGCACAGCCAGCTGGGAGAGGACAGCTATACACAGGAAGCTCTGGACAGTCAGTTTTCACTGAGGCACAGCCACTGCAGGCTGATAATACATCTTTCTGGGCACAGAGGTAAAGAAGGGTCCCAGGGCTGGGTCCAGTGATGAAGAGGAGAGACTGCAGGACTCTGAAGAGGTGAAATATGCTGGACAAGTACCAGGGGAATAAGGGGACTCCCCAAGCTTTTAACGTCACAGATGGCCAGGGGTGGGGTAGCTGTGTGTCTGTAGAAGAGGGTGAATGCATTAAGCACTGTGGGGAATCTGAGACACTCTCAGCTCATGCCGAAGATCTGTAAGTGCCACAGCTGAGGTGATGTGCTCCCTGGGCCTCTCTGCAGGCCATTCCACAATCAGCAGGTGTTTTTGTACCGCTGCTCACTCCGTCATCTCATGGATGGGAAGGGAAAGGGAGGGGCCCTTTTGGTCCAAGGACAAAAGCAAAGAGATGGTGTAAGACATATAATGTTTTATTGTCTCTAATTGGATGAGGAAGATTAGTAAATAGAGATTAGGTGACACAAAAGGAAGAAAATCAAAGCAGGAGACAGTCTCACTTCCTGGTTTAGAGGAATGAGTGCATGAAATAGGTTGAGGTTTCTGCACCAGTAAATGTCCAAAGACCTGTTACTATAACCTTAGAGAACCACTCGACTGTGTGAAGGCCCCTCAAGGAAAGATAATGGATTTCTTCAGAGCAACGTTAATGATTGGGAACGATTGGCATTGGGTTTCAAACTGGTCCGTCTTCATTGGTTTTCATTGGGTTTTGACATTTCACAGTTTCCTTCACAGGCCACTCACTGCAGCACTCTGGTGCCACCCAGGGCATGTGTTTATTCTGATGGGGAGTGGGACTGTAGAGCCACAATACTTCTGTTTGCCACCTCATTACCACCATCCTTCTACTTTCACTCTGCCACCCTGGATAGCAGGGACCTGTCTGCTGCCACTGGTCCTCCAGAGCGCCGGGATCTGTACGTTCTTGGAGGCAAGCAGGATCTTGCCTCATCAACTTCAGAAAATTCCTGTTCCCACAGAGGACAGGAAAACAGCTGTTGGTCAAGAGCAAGTGGCACAGGAACTTGGTGTGAAGTTCTGCGTAACAAAGGTCTGTAATAGGTGGTGCCAGGATTGCTCTGCAGTACAGGAGGAAATTTCACTCACAGTTTTTGTTTGCTTTTCATATTACGCAAAAAGAAATTTTTTTAAAAACTTATAGGAAAAGAGAGCGGAGGACTGGACTATTGATCTTGGTGCTGGCGATTGCCTGGTTAATCAATCTGAATGTATCTTCAACTGTTCTCTTTTATCTTCTTTCCTGACAAGTGCTGTTGCTACTACCCCACTCCTGATTACAGCTGCGAGTAAAAGGATATAAATATTAAATATATATAATCTAAATGTAGCATCTTAATTTCTAATACCAATAAATATGTTTTTTCCACATAAAAACTTAACTGTAGAAAACTCTCTGCTAGTTCTTCAACATGTTTTGGAGGAGACCAAAAAACAGTTTTGTGTCTGTGTGTCCCTATTCTTTATTTCTGAAAGCATGGACATTTCCCTTGCCATTTCCTCCTTCCCTGAGCCCAGGGCGCGGTGTCCGCCGCCCTGCTGCGATGGAAGTCCGCGGGGGAGGCAGGTCCCTCCCCATCGCTCCCCTTTGCGGGCTCCGGTGGTACCACAAACATTTATTTCCGTCAAACACGGAGGCGCGGCCTGCGCTAGCCCCGTGTCCCGCACACGGCCCGGCCTCGGCGGCCCAACATGGCGGCAGGGCCCCGCGGTCACGTGAGGGCGGCGCGGTGACGTCAGGGCCCCGTGAGCGGAAGTTGTCGGGGAGGCGGAAGCGGGCGCGGGAGGCGGTGGGGCCCATTAAAGCCGACGAGGCGGGCGGGGGGCGCAGCGATCGGGGCCGGGCCGCGGCGGCAGCACCAGGTGAGCCCGGCGGCACCGCGGGTCCCGCGCGCGGCCGATGGGGCGGGGGGGGCGGCTTCGCCCCGGGCGGGGGGAGCCGCTCGCGGCCCCTCCCCGGCACTGGGGGGCCCGCGGCGGGGGCGGCGCTGTCTCGGTGCTCCCGGCCGGCTCCGCACCGGGGCCCGGCTCGCTTGTCCGCCCCGAGGCGGGCCCAGGCGGCCGCGCTGCCGGCGCCGAGCTCCCTGGAGCCGGGCCCGGTGCTGCCCTCGGGACAATACGGGGAGGTCTCCCCGGGAAGGGGCTCCTCCCCGAGGGCCTTTCCCGGGATGCGCGTTTCGCCAGGCCTTTGTGGAGCCTTCTCTGCTGAGAGGCTCGCAGAGGCCCGAGCTATGCCTCCCGGGGAGGGAGCGCATTGTCTGTGGCGAGAGGAGCTGCTGTAGCTCCTTGCGAAGCCTGAAGAGGCTTCGGGGCACCCGGTGGCCGAAGGAGGGCCGGGTGTCTGGGGGGGCGCTGGATCGGGGCGGTGAATGCCGCTCTGGGGTCGGTGGGGATCGCTTTTAACATGAACCGGCAGCCCTGGGAGTAATTAATCTGACCAAAGTGGCGGCCGAGAAGACTGGCAGTTATTGCGAAAGTAGCTGTCGGTGTGTGTAAAGCCTGAGTCAGTCCTGAGAAGTATTAGAGTGGATGTTAGAAGTGCATTTGTCTGTGAGTGCATAATAAGGTAAATTAAGTGATAGATGTATTATTAGTTTCCATATATATATATATATGGGCTAATAAATATGGAAATGCCTGATGGTTGTGCTTAAGACAATTGCAGTCCCTGTAAATAGAGGGATTATTTTAGTAGTAAAAAAGCTTTCTTAATCTGAAGTAGGATAGGTAATCTCAGCGTCAAAATGAGTATGTTTCAACTAGTAACTCCAAGCCTTTTGTTCTCAAAGCTGGAAATCTCAGCATTATATATTTGAAAACTAAAAATGTTTGCTGATAAGCAGAGCTGTTGTGATCTGTGTGTATGAGGTTTTTATGTGTAAACTGAGAACACATGACAGAGTGAAGTCCTCCCAACTGTAAGCAAGCTGTTCTTTGTTTGACACTTGCCAGCATGGAACCTTTAAAGCTTCCAGTACTTGTCACTGGCTGGCTAGCTCTGGCCTGCCTAACACTGCGTATCCATGTGGGAATTGGGGCTGGGGGAAGTGGAGAATTCTCTTTTTAGGAGAATGGTACATAAGTAGCTATGCCATAGTGTTTGGCTGGCTGTGACTTGAAGGCTGTGGTGGTACCAGTGGTGTGTGATAGGAGCTGCAGCCTGGCTGTGCTTCCAGTAGAACCAGGCTGCTGGAGTCAGTGTACCCTGCTCTCTCAGGAGCTGAATTTGAGGTTAAAGTGGGTGGAGTCATTTGAATATTCCTTGTTAAATAATCAAGGCTCCGTTGCTGTACTTACTCAGGAAGAACAAGTATACTTGTCTCTCCCCCTCCCCCTTGTGACTCCCAACAGCTGACTGAACACATGACTTGCCCTCCATGCACTAATGAGTGGACCCACCATGCCTGGCCTGAGTCCTCAGAATTAAAGCAGCTCTAATACTGTTACTTTCAAGCACTGCCTTTTTTTTTTTTGTTTTTTCTTTTTTCTTTGTGCTGTTATGTTAAGACTCCTGGTGTAGAAAAGCTGTTAGATGGGGTTAATCTGACCCCTCAGTAAGGAAAACTTCTGAAATCTGATAGCAGTTTCTTGCTGTCCCAACCTGCAGTGCGCAGTATAACTGATAGGATGCAAGGGAGTAGCGGTGTTAAACTTTCTTCTTCCCTATGGTGTCATGCAGTGGTCCCTGTCCTCAAACTCAAATACCCTGGTAATAGTTCAGCATAAAATCACAGAATATTCTGAGCTGGAAGGGACCCACAAGGATCATTGAAGTTCAATTCCTGGCCCTGTACAGGACACCCCCAGCAATCCCACCGTGTGCTTGAGACCGTTGTTCAAGTGCTCTTGAGCTCTGGCAGGCTTGGGGCCATCACCACTTCTCTGGGGAGCCCGTTCTAGTGCCCAGCCACCCTTTGGGGTAAAGAACTTTTTTCCTATATCCAGCCTAAACCTGCTTTGACAAAGCTTCAAGCTGTTCCCTTGGGTCCTGTCACTGGTCACCAGAGTGAAGAGGTGGGGAGCGGCACCCTGAGTTGTACCTTCAAGGTGCCAAGTTAAGAATTTAAATAACTCTGTTGCAGAGTCTGCACTACAGGCATCCTGGCCCTCCTGTCAAAACCACGGAGTCAAACTCTTTGAGCAGCATAGACATGTTACAACATCGATAAGTCCTTAACTGAACATGGAAAATGTGCAAGCTCTGCTCTGAAGTGACCTGGAGAAGATATGACTTTGCTTGGTTTGCTTCTCATAATGAAAGCTTGTGAGCAGGAGGGTTACCAGATTTATTTTCTGCAGTACCTTCTTAAAGCTCGTGTTTTAAGACACTTGTGTTGGAAGGTTGTGAGAATTACCTGTTGGAGCAAATCTCTGGCAAAGCCTGTCCTTGAGGAAACATGACAATTACAATCAAACCATCTGTGCAAAACTATAAATAGCTCTGTCTCTAACATGTATGGGATTTTGGTCTGATTTCTGTGTGAAAATGAGACTAGTTTATGCAGAACTTAACATTTGGCTGTAAACAAAATTGCCTGTGCTTGATTAGGGTGTGTTTTTTAAATGCTGCATTGTGAGAGAGGGTTTGCAGGCACCTGGCTTGAGAAAAAGGCTACGAAATAGGGCACTTGGATGTTTGCATTCTCTGAAACTGGTGGATGATTTGGGCTCACAGGTACTCATTGGTGCCTGTCCCTGCTTTTAGAATACAATTTTATCAGTAACTGAAGTAAATTGAGCCTTTGTGATACAAGTATAGAGCCCTCACCTTGCATGTTGCCAGTGTTTCCTTACGTCTTTTGGGCTTCTCCTTGGCTGTGACCTGACCTGCTCTGAAGTCCCTGTTACTAGGACCTGATGGACCTAAGATTCACTTGCAGAGCTGTAGAGTAGTTTAAAGCTTGTTGCCTCCATAGAAGGGAGTCTAGCTAAGACCTTACCTAAAAGCTGAACTTGGTTGGTCACTAGTGTGCCTGTGTGCTGCTTGTCTGACAGCAGTCTTGCATCCTTCAGATGCTGAAGTACTTCATTCTTGCACAGCATTGTCTTGATAATTGCAGTTTAATTGCCTGATGAGTTAGAGTTGAGTTGGCTTCCCTCTGCTCCTTCCTAAAATGATCACTTGTAGTTGGCTGTGTAACAGTCTGCCTTCAGACATAGCAGAGATTGTGAGGATAAAAGGGTCACTCTCTGCAGCATCAAATCCAAACACGAGCTGTGCCTCTCGAAACTGAATTTAGGTATGGATAATTAATTGAATGACAATAGATAATATACCCGTGCTTAGTTCTGCAGTGAGGGTCTCGATTGAAGGTCCTATTTCTCTTTAAATGCACCTTGAATAAAGCTTGCAAATGAGCGCCCAAGGTCAGGGACTGCACATGTGCTGCTCAGAAATAGCAGGCGGTGAAGGGATACCCCTGTGTCACATGGTTCCCCGCTGGCTCCCGGCGTGCTTGTTGCTTTTGCTCTCTGTTGGTGGGGATGCAGCTCTCGAGCCCAGCGTGCTGCTGCATTTTGTGCTGGCGGAGATCTGCCCTGGTGATGTCATCGCTGCTGTGAGCGCTGCTCCTGCGAGGCTGCTCCTCCTCTCCAGTGCCAGCAACCAGCGCTCTGTCTGTGGGGGAAGCTTTGTCAACGCTGCTGTTGCTATCTCATGGTTAGTGACCCTGGGGAGAGAAGCAAGCTCATCAAGGCCGCTGGAGTGTGTTGATTTGCAGCTGATCTCCGATAGCCTTGACTTCTCTTGCCAGGAAACCTGTTATTGATGCCGTGGCTGTCTTTGTAGGGTAGTGAAGCTTCAGGAGGGGGTGCACTGCCTTTGAGATGGGATTGAAGTGTAAACCTGTGGCACAGATTTCTATTTGTATGATTTAAAGGCACTTGATATAGTGAGTGATGTGCTTTTTCTTCTGCATAACCAGTTAAAATGCCAATTTAAGGTGACTAATTGTGTCTAACTACTAACATGTGTCATGAAACTGCATGAGTTTCAAGCAGAAATTGTTACATGAAATTGAGTAGATCCTCTTAATGTCAGTTTAAAAAACTCAGTATTTTTTTTGAGTCTGTCCTATATACTGTAACTTTGGTCATTTGACAGACAAGATGGACTAGTGAAGTGGTTGGCTAAAGTGAAGGCCAGCAACTGGAGCTGCCTTTGGAGCCAACCTCCCTGGAATACCTGGACCTTGGTTACTGGGACTACCAGTTTATCTAACAAGTCTGTGCTGAGCCCTTGATCTCTTTCCAGCTGGAAGCAGAATCCTCTTGAAAGTAACCTGCCTGCTGCTTGTCTTCCTCAAGTGGGCTGAGTCACTCGGCTCCCAGACATGGGTAATGATATCTGGAGTCCAAACTGGCACAGTGGTGACCGTGTCTCAAGCATGAGCAGTGAGAGGGTTTGAGCTGAGACATGCCTAGGCCTGAACCTTACCCCCTGCCTAACAAGATGCCATTTGCCCACAGAGTTCTCTTAATCTCACCATGAAAGTAAGGCTTTTATTGGACCTTTGTGGAGCCTCATCGAGGGAATAGGTGAAGTGGTATTGATGCGGAATCTATGCAAGACATATGAGGGCATGAAGTATGAGTGTGAAATTGAGTATCCACAGTAGGAATTCCTTGTTAGTCACTGACTCAGCTGTCATGGCAAGCTTCCTGTTACACTCCCATCCTGGTACTGAAATACTTGTCCTTCTTGCTCTGCAAACCACATTAGCATAGTAAGAGGTATTGAGTATGTGTAGGATCAAGAGTTCTACTCACAGATCAAGGTGTAGTTCTTAGATTACAGCCTGTCCCTAGAGAAGGCTTCCTCTCTAGAAGACTCATTGCTGAGAACAGGACCCTCCTTGAAGGAGGAGTAAGGTTTTTGCCATTAGTGTTGGTCTGGTACTTCTCTACATCTGCTAGTCTGCTAGTAGGATCTCCCATCAGTATTTGTCCTTTCTCCTCTATCAAGTTTCTCATGCTGCAGGACAGACAATATTCACTCTCAGATCTGAATATCAGGTGTGAGTTACAGTATCTGGCAGACCTCCTAAGGGCCATCATTTGACTTGGTCAAAGTCTCCTTTCAGTCTCTTGTTTCCTGCCCAGCCTCTAGGAACTGTGGCAGCCAGGAATGGATAAACAAGACTTGTTTACCACTGACAAGGTCTAAGATCTGTGCTTTACTTACCACTGCAAGAGTTATCTATTTGTGTTTCTGAAACAGAAAGCATGACAGGAATGTGTGAAAACTTAGGAAGCTGTAGTCAAAACTAGAAATTAATCTGAGCACTTGAACAATACTGTTAGATATGGTACAGATCTAACAACTCAATTGTTTGTCAGTGGTCTGGCTAACTTAGAATATTTTGAATTGGACAGCCTTATCTTCTGGACACGTAGATTAAAACCTAGCTGCCTCTGCACTGTGCTTGTTTTATAGAAAGCAATAAGGGAATTGTCACTCAGGGTATGGTCTTATGTGAGAGCTGTGCCGGGCTCTTGGTATTCATGTCAGGGTTACTGAAACTGTTGGGTGGCTCCACTGGCTGGGTGGCTGTGTGCCAAAGGACCAACAGACACCACTGTATAAACTGAGCTCTATGAGCACTGTAGCTGTGTTCCAGTTAGTTTAAGATTTATCTTATTGATTGGAAAGCTGTCCACTAAGGAGGCCGTTGTGGTAGAGGCATCATGGAAGCTGTGCTGGTGTAGCTGCAGTGCTTTGCGTAGGCAAGGCCCTTAGTCAAGACACATGGCTTGTTGCCTAGTGTCTCCCAGCAGCCAGCAATGTGCTCAACTCTCCTCCCACATCCTGAGATTGTCTCCCCCAGGGCAGAATAGGGGAAGTTGAGCTTGCACTGATAAAGGGGGAGGGGTGTTAAAGCAAGCATGCCTTTTCTTGTAATAGCTTCATCCTTGGGGGAAATCTACTGGGAACTACCTGAAATCCTGTAGGATTATCAGGGGAACTGCTTCTTCCTGGAAGGTAGGGGCACGGCAATACTGGTTCTTGAATGATGGCATGATTTGAGCCTCCAAGAGAAGGGTAGCAGAAGATCTTGAGACACTTGCTATCAGTCTGTTAGGGTATGTCTCCCCACTCCTCAGAATAGGATATTCTGTGGTATAAGGGCCATTTAGCTGCTGGAGGAACCAATGGACTAAAACTTCATGATTGGAAACATCCAGCCTTCAGTGAATCTTCTGGGTATGGCTTTCTTGCAGAGCTGTCTTCTTATAAGCTGAAGACTTCTACTTCAGCAGCCCTGGCTTTCTGTCTGGGAATCCTGGTCTTGTTAGTGTGTGGCATTAGCTCCAAAAGGATCTTCCTGACTCCTCTTCTGACACAGCTGCAGTCTCCTATACCTGCTGCCCACTGTGGAGATGATGGGAATCATCCTCAGGTTGTCGAGGAGCAAAGTGATCCACCTAAGGTGGCTGCCCAGCATTGCTGGTTGCATCCTTGGGGACATTCTCTTCACTCCCTTCCCTCCATCCCTCCCTTCCATCACCTGGAAGCTCCTACATGTGCTCCTGTGATCTTAGGCTAAGCAGCAATCTGGGCAAAGTAGTGTTTCTATCAACACCAAGAAATGTCCTCCAGACCTTTCCCTCTGCTCCTAAGCACATTGTTGGTCTGATTGAACATGGAGAAATATCTGCCATGGTACTGTAAGCAAATGCATTTTCATGCTTGTTTTGCTCCCACTTGCAAACTATGTAGTCAGATCAATGTGATGCCTCCTCATGAGAAGGTGGCTGTTGTGATATCTAAACCAATAGAGATAAGTTTTTGGCACTAGAGGTGGGGTCTAGTCCTACATAGTTTGGACTTTCTAGGGTAGAGTCACAATTCATTATGGCAGCTTTACAGCAAAAAACTTGTTCAGTTCCATAGCTACTATTTAAACTTTGTGCAACATAGAACAACTCTGATCTGGAGAAATGCCAGGAGGTGTAACAAGGCTGTGAATCAGTGAAGCTTGGACTGAAGAGCTTGGCTTTGAGAACTTGGGCTTTGAGCCTGACTGATCATATGCATCAGTGCCTCTCAGGAATGCAGTGCTCTCCAAATCTCAGCCCTAAGGGAGCCACAGCTGAGCTGAGACCTCAGACAGGGCAGACCCCTTCTCACATGCAAGTCCTGTGATTTCATTGCAGACATGGCTCCTACCAGTGGCATTGCTTCTGCCTTCCCTGGGTTGTCTGCTCTGGCAAGCTGGATGTTGGCATGTCCTCTTCTAGTGAGTTCTAAGTCCTAGCCCACATCAGGGATGCATGGTAGAGCCTTCAGCTGGGGATTGAGGGGATGTCTGAGGCTGGCTAAAACCTTACTACCACTGGTAGGAGTGTTTTACCCCACACTGGCTCTGAAGCTCCCTTGACCACACCAAGAATCTATTACATTCAAAACTATTCCAAAGCTCCTGTTTCCCACCTGGGTTTCCTATCTGTTTCTCTAAGCCTCATCATTCTCTTCCTTAACACTGAAGTGTCTTAAGAGCATGTTACCCATGAACAGGACACAGCAGAATATTTGTGTAGGCCTGGTGTCATCTCCATCTGGGAGCTACTTCAGATCATGTCAGTTGGCTTTTAGCACCCTGTCACACCAGTTTGGTGCCCATGTTGAAGCAGACCATGAACAGAAATTAAAGCCATACAGCTGAGCTGCTGCTGCTGGTTCCTGAGCTTCATTCAGTTCTAGAGCAACTGCTCCAGCACTGGAGGCTGCAACTCCACCCTCAAAAGGAGGTGGAAACTTACTGCAGACAGCTGTAGTCTAAAAAGCCAATTCCTCTGGGATACTGAAACATGTTCTAAGATTCTATTTTGATCTGAGCCATGTCAGTGTGCTAGCGGGTATCAAAAGCTCTAGGCTGTTCTTTAAGAAGCTTTTTGGCATAGGACTCTCCGATGGGGGTGGGATATACTGGACAGCCTTTTTACACCTGACAGCTTGCAATATAATGTTTTACACAAGGTATCAAAAATTAATTTGTAGCTGAGGTTCCCAGCTCCATGAACAGAGGTAATTTCTGCCTCACAGGGCTGTCTGGGAAAGGTACCAACTGGACAGAAGCCTTCTCTTGGTGGAGCTGCAGTAAGTAGCAGGCAGCTGAACTGCTCCTCTTGAGGAGGGAATGAGGAGCTGTGCTTGAGCTTTTGGCTGGGTACCAGCAGGAGGGAATATATTGGTTGGAACAGCAACATAAACGTGTTGGAAGAAGGAGGTGGGAATCAGTTTTGAGATGCTGCTGGTAGAGCAGCAGCTAGTGTGTACCCTTCAGTGAAGCTGTCACAGGAATATCTTGCCAGCTGCTTTTGGTGTAGACTTTTCTTGAACTGATTGCTGCACCGTGGTGCATCTGAGAGGCCTGAAGGCACCTCTGATTGTATGGACTGTAGGAGCCCATTGCCCTAAAAAACAGCCTATTTACAGAGAGCAGTTCTTGCAAGTTGTCAGCCCGAATGACAAGATGTTCCTGATTTCCTTTTTAGACACAGCATGTGTCCCCACTAAATGTGAGGCTTTCCTCGATGGAATCTTCCAGGGAGCTGGGGAAGCTGAGCTTCTAGGAGACCTGTCATGGGAGTGGAGGAGAGTACTGCCCTGCTTGTGCAGCCTTTGTCAGTGCAAGACTCAACCTGCTATTTAACTTCCTATGCTTCTGTGGTAATTCTGAGTGTGAGGATGAGGATACATGGTCCACGTGTAGAGCACCCAAGTTTGGTAAGGAAAATATGCAGGCTCCGTAGCAGCCAAAACATCAAAGGCAGCCTTATTTCTTGTTTATTCCTTGAAGACAGCTTGGCATCTCCTAAGCCATATTGATGTGAAATTAACAGCCGCTGCTGATTGTCCTCGGGTTACTGCTGTGCTTTTTGCTGGCTGAAAAGAGAGGACTTCTGTCCTCCATGTGGGCTGTTGTATCACCCTCGGGAGAATGCAAGTGAGATGTTGAAGGCTGGTATGTGTTGGTCTCAGATTTGTGTTGCAGTGCTCAGGCAGTTACTTGTAGCTTTGTCTTGGCCACAGCCTTGGTAACAATGTCTGAGAGACCCAGACGGCTAGTGGGAATGAAGCTGTTGTTAAATTGTAGCTGGTAAAGGTTTTTCAGCCCCACCTGGGGCTTTGCCGCAGTTGGAGTATGGAGCTTCAATACCAAAAGGTGTCTGGACCACTTGGACATTCTGCAACCAGGAACTGTGTTCTATGCCTTTCCTTAGGATGAGGCCTTTTTCAGAGTAGCTGAATTGGAGCAAATTCATGTATCTCCTCAAAGCTTTAGCTAAAGCACAGGAAGGTACAGTGTGACCATGGGGCAAGTGGTATGTGCCAGGCTGTTGGTGTGCTTGGTTCTCTAAAAATGGGATAAACATTCAGTGACCATCTCATTTCAGTGGCTGAAGATCTAAGCAGATGTAACCCCTTGAGATGCCAAATATGCTAGGGAACTTGTTACTTTTTAGAGGGAACTGGTTCCGTCTGACTGAGCTGGTCCTGAATCATATTTCCAGCTTCAGTTTCCTTGAAGAAATGCAGAACCCGGTGAGGGGGGAGGGAGGGAATAAAAATAGCTTTCTGTAGTACAGAGACATAATGCTCTGCAGCCTCCCCCATGCAGGAGAACAGTGAGTAGAGCTGGTATTTCTGTGTCAAAAGTGCACTTAGCTGCATTTTGGGACACTTTTCCCACATTTCAGGACAGAAGGTTCTTCCAGTACACAAGGGTGGCTCTTAACTGGTCACTGTGGTGAACCCACTGCCATGTGTGATAGCCCCTAATGGAGGCCTGACCTGTCCACATCAGCTTGTTCATGGTGGGTGTTTTTGCTAAAGGTCCTGTGGTGTAGTGGGAAAATGGAAGCTCTTCTTATCAACCACAGCACCCAGAACAGAGCTGCAGTGCTTTGGGTTCAAATACACTTTTTTGTGGAACACCTGCCTGCTCTTGTGCTGCCTGCTGGGACAGGGGAGCAGAACTAGGCATCCGTAAGTGCCTCTCTGAGTTTAGCTGTGCTCAGTGCCTGCTGCCCTACCACTTTGTGCCTTTTTGGCATGGTGTTAAATATTCCTGACAGAGGATGCAAGGCAAGAAGTACTGTCCAACATCCTCACTTCAGCATTCAGCTGGTTTCTAGCAGAAGGTGCAGGTGGCAGGCCAATAGCTGTAGGAACAGGGAACTCCTGGTCAAATATTCCAGCCTCTATAGACATGCTAGGATTGTGACTCAAACCGTTCAATAGCAAAGCTTAAACAGTTAAGACTGTTCAGCAGCTTCAAAACTGGTATGGGTATGCTGCTGCTTAGGGAGCTTTGTCTTCCATGGAGGTGGGATTCCCCACAAGGCTGGATGCTTTCACGCTAAAACTGTCCATGAGCATCTTGGAGTGTTCCTTTTGCAAGGCCTGCTTCTGTTGAAAGACAGCTAATCTGAGGTCTGGTGAGCCATCAATGCAAGCTACTACTGTTCTTGGCTTGTACCAATCCAATTAATATTAAAATGCCTGCATTGTGACTTGACACATGTGAACATCTCTAAGGAATTCTTAACCATCCATTTTTGCTTTGAGTTAAAGCAGCTGTCTTAATATAGCAAGGGAAAGGACACTTGTAATGTACTCTGAAGCAACAAGGGAAACCTAATTAGACTTGGCATAGGCTTTATTTGCTCTTGCATCTGAGCTGTAGTGCTATGAAGCTTCATAGGATGGGTTTTGACTTATCCTTTCAGATCAGCTAAGTCAGTGACACTTGCAGGTCAGGTGTTAGGGATTTTCCCTTGCTGCTCCTGCAGGTGAGCCAAAAAAATGTAATAACAGTACTGTGGGGGAGAGTGTGCTATACCAGCGTTATTTCATGAGGGTCAGCATATCATTAATGGCATATTTGCCTAGAGGATAGGCATTAAAATGGAGTGGAAGGACTACTCTCCTGTATTAGAGAGAGCTGTGTCATTCCTTTGGCACCAGTTAAGCCAGGAGGAGGAATGATGCTGACTGGTCTCTTGGCTGATGTGGAGTGTCTGGTGGCTCCTGAGCAGGGCTGGCTGGGTGTGCTGCTGTAGGCTATGTTCTGAGCAGTCATGCAGGTGACCTCGCTCCAAAAGATTTCATGCAGTGTGAAACAGAGCTGATGTCTTGGATCAAATCTTAACAAACAGGTTTTTCTTCATGATACCTCTGAAAAAGGAAGTGTTTGTTCAGAAGTGCTCCCAGGACTGGACACAAGCCCCATGTGAGCTCTCACACTGCCATCTGAAGGGCATGTGCCTCAACAGGGTGCTGCTCTGGAGTAATTGTGTCAAATACCATAAAGCAAGACAAGCAGCATTATACAGTGCAAAATAGCCTTAGTGCTGAGTCAATGGGACCCCAGCCTCTCTCAACTAATTTTCTGCAGGACCTGAAGATGTGTTTGCTTATTGTACTAGGCAAGGAATAACTCTGAAGTGTTGGTCTGTTTACACCTACAATGAGAAGACTAATAAGAGGGTGTGGCCCGTCAACTGACTGGGCTGCAAGGCAGCATCAGTCAAGCCTGGTAGGACAAGGGTGTGAGACTGGGAAGTGTCCACTGCTGGTTCCTGGCAGGGCTGAAATTCCTCACTGTCTCATGGCCCACACCAAATATGAAGCTGCAGCAGCTCCTTCTGTGCTATGGCTCACATCCGTTGCATCACCTGGGATGGAAGCTGAGTGTCTCACCTGACCGGTGTTGATGGGGCAGTGACATCCCTGCACAGTGCTGGGTAGCCTGTCGGCTATGGCAAGAAGGCAGTGTCAGCTCTGACTCAGCCTTACTTCCTATGTCTGCAGGTGGCTGCTCAGCTGAGTTACTTCCAAGGTGATGAATCTTGACAGAGCAGTTTTCCCTCCCCTCACAGTGGGACTTCAGGCTATGTTGAACTTGGGAGATAAGCATCCAGTGTGATTTAGTGTTGCAATTTAGGGCTCTGCAAATCCCTCCCTAAGCATGAGAACTAATGCCAGCTTGTCCAAAGCTGCTTCGAATACCAGGAGGCAGTGAGCTGCAGCAGCAAGTGATACTGGAAACATTCTGAGGAAAATAGAAGCAGTTCCCAGAAGCATGCTGGGTTCTGGCACAGCCACTTCAGGGTGAGTTGTTTTCCTCTGTCCTGAGGAAATCAGGTGACTTGCACTGGACCCGAACCTATGCAGATGTTTTTCATGACAGTTCAGTGTACACAGCTGTCTTTTAGCTGTTTTAGAGCTCTGTTCACTTGCCTCGTGCTCCATCTGGGCTGATTGTCTCTGGCTTGGCTGGCAAAAGTGTCACTTCTTACATGCTTTGCAAACACAGGAGGTGCAGGCTGTTTGAAGGAGCTTCTGTGGTCTGTTCTCCCTATGGCTATAGGGGAGATGAGCTATGGTGTCTGAATCTTGGCAAGAGCAGAAGCAGAGCTAAATGTTGGTGTTGTTGACAACTTTCAGCTGGTTCTATCTTGGCTAGCATAGCTGGACTGCCAGTTGGATCAGTGAACAGTGCAGTCCACTGGAAAAGAGAGGTGTTTACCCTTGGAGAAACTGCCCTGCACATGCTCTCTGGCATCTGCTAACACCCATCTAAGGGTAGTGTGAGCTCTGTGGGTGACCTGTCACTGCTGCTCACTCCACAGCCCCTGGCTGTCATCTCCTCAGCACTGAGTCCTGCTTGGATGCATCTTGAGGATCTCATGAGGTTATGCAGGGAAGGAGAACAAAAGGACCAAAGACCAACTAGAACTTAATCTGGCTACTGCTGTAAAAGACAATGAAGCATTTTTATACCTTAGCACCAAAAGGAGAGCTAAGGGGAATCCCCATCCTCTATTGGATGTGGAGAGAATCATAGTGAGGAAGGATGAGGAAAATGCCTGCTACATGACTTAGATGCACTCCAGACTGTGACTGGATGGGATCCACCCAAGGGTACCAGAGGGAGCTGGGGGAAGTGCTCCCTGAGCTACTTTCAATCCAGCAATAGTGCCTGACTGGGGAGGTTCCAGTGGACTAGAAGTTAGCAAATTAAATGTCCATCTACAAGGAGGGTCAGAAGGAGGATCTATGGAAGGCCTGTTAGTCTGACTGTGGTGCCAGAGAAGGTTATGGAGCAGATACCTTGAGTGCCATCATACAACTTGTACAGGACAACCAGAGGAACAGGCCCAATGAGCATGGGTGTAGGAAAGGCCCGTCCTGCTTGACCAAGTGCCACGCTTAGTGTATCAGTGAAAGGCTGTGGATGTGGTCTGTCTGCACTTCAGTAAAGCCTTTGACCCTGTTTCCCACAGCGTTCTCCTGGAGAATCTGGCTGCTCATGGTTTGGACAGGTGCACTGTTTGCTGGGTAAAAAACTGGCTGGATGGCTGGTCCCAGAGAGTGGTGGGGAATGGAGTTACATCCAGCTGGTCACCAGTGATGTTCCCCTGAGATCAGTACTAGGGCCAGTCCTGTCTAATGTCTTTATCAATGCTCTGGGTATTGATAAAGGAGGGGGATTGAGGGGCATTCTTAGTAAATTTGCAGATGACTCCAAGTTGGGTGGCAGTGTTTGATCCGCTGGAGGGTAGAAGGGCTCTGCAGAGGGAGCTGAACAGGCTGGATCAATGGGCCAAGGCCATGGTATGAGGTTCAGCAAGGTAAAGTGATGGGTCCTGCCTTTGGGTCACAACAACCTCCTGCAGTGCTCCAGACTGGGGGCAGAGTGGCTGGAAAGCTGCCTGGCAGGAAAAGGTCTGTTGAGAGTGGCTGAACATGAGCCCAGGTGGCCAAGAAGGCCAGTGGCATCCTGGCTGGATCAGCAATAGTGTGGCCAGCAGGACCAGGGCAGTGATTGTCCCCCTGTACTGGGCACTGGTGAGGTCACAGCTCAAATCCTGGGTTCAGTTTTGGGCCCCTCGTGACAAGACACACATTGAGGGGCTGCAGTGTGTCCAGAGGAGGGAATGGAGCTGGGGAAGGAGCTGAAGCACAAGTCTGAGGAGCAGCTGAGGGAGCTGGGGATGTTTAGCCTGGAGAAAAGGATGCTCAAGAGGACCTAAAAGGAGGGTGTAGGCAGGTGGGGGTCAGTCTCTTCTCCCAGGTAACAAGTGACAGGATGAGGAAACAGCCTCAAGTTATGCCAGGGGAGGTTTAGACTGGATATTATGGAAAATTCCTTCACCAAAATCACTGAACTGGCCTGCCCAGGTCAGTGGTGGAATCACCATCCTGGAGATGTTTAAAAACCATGTAGTTGTGGCACTGAGGGATATGGGTTAGTGGTGGCTTGGCAGTGCTGGGTCAATGGTTGGACGCATTGGGTGATCCTAGAGGCCTTTTCCAACCTAAATGGCCCTGTGACTGTGAGGTGGGTGAAGCCCAACAAGGTGTAGCTGTAGGTGCATCACTACTGCTGTGGCTGCTGCAGGGGTGCTCCTTCAGCTTCTGCAGCATTCACTGACAGCAAAGGCTAAAGCTCTTCATGTCTTCTAACCCTCGGAGCTTGAGATGATTAAGATCTTTTGCAACTGGACTGCATCTAGCAAGAGGTTTTCACAGCTTGGAGCCTCCTGTAGTAGTGGGGTGAGGTAGATGCAGTAATCTAGTGCCTTAGGCTGTTGTGTATTCCAGGAAGCACAAAGGATCAAGCTGCTTGGAAGACATGTAAATCCCTGTTGTAGAAGCGAAGGCTTCCTTAGCTGGGAAAATCAGGAATAGCTCCTGAGGAGTAGGAGTTGTGTGCTGCAATGAATTTGGTGTAGCAGGATGGGAGTTTTAGGGTAAGCAAGTCCATATATAAGGGCTTAATACCAAAACCTGTTGTCAAGGGTCTTTGAAGTCAAATAGCACAGCTATAAAGATCTTGTGCCTCCTCTTGCTGTACAGAACCTTCAGGGCTCCTTTAGGAAAGCCAAGAAGTCCTTGTGTTGTGGAGCAGAACCGAAACAGGGTCTGTGATCTGATCACGCACATAAGAGTGGTTGGCCCACACCCTCTCCAGAGGTGTGGAGAAGGGCCTCATGGTAGGAAGCCTGTGCTCAGCCCCCTTGTGCTTGCTCTTACCATGTTAAAGCATACCCAGAAATGTATTCAGGCCTGCTGCAGCTGATGAACTTGTGGCTGCCTCAGTGGTCTGAAGGACACTTGGGAGCAATGAGTGTGGAGGACAGCTTTCTCTTGTTGATTGGACCCTTAGTGGCCTGTTTAGAGCCACCTGCCTATAAAGTTTCTCAGTTGCATGATGCAACTGAACAAACAAATTGTCATCTAACAGAGTAGATGATCATCAGTAGGCTGAAGGTTCAGGTTTGTCACTGTAACCTTATTCCAACAAAGGTGAGGTGGCAACAGTCAGCTTCCTTTGCCCTCAGTGAAGCCTCAGAGTCTGGTAGCAGTTTGCTTTGTAATTCAGCTGCCTTGTGTGGCTATTGCGGCTGCTTCAACCACAGCATGTCCTTGGGATTCAGTACTTTTACAAAACATAGCTGCTTGAGAAAGCTACCACTTCTCCAAGCTTGTGAGGGAGGAAACACTTTTTGTTTTCTTATTTTTTGCTGGGAAACTACTGAACACACCAAAAAGCTTGAGTTGTGGTATTAAGCACATGCCTGCTCACATCTCATTTTGTGGCATGTGTAAGAATTAACCTGTTTTGGGAGCTGGTATGATTTACTGCACTGCCTCCAGTAAGCCAAGGGAGATGGCCTGGGCTAGTATATCCACCAAATGGCCTGGAAATAGGATCCAGAAGGGTCTTGGTACAGTAAAGAACAAGCACTTGGCTCATCTGCTTCTTGGTATTAAATTGCCACTACTGGTCTGACATGGCCCAGCCTGTGCAACGGGCAGACATCTGGTTAGTGCTGAGTGCAGCCTTGAATTGAAGGCTGGTTTCAGGAGTGCTGGGCCCTGCCTGTCGCTGGCTTCTTGCTGGGAGTCAGGTTTCTCAGGCTCCAAACTTGCTGCTTGCTTTGTTGAGGAATGACATACTAATGGTTTGTGGTGGGATTGTTCTTCCTTTCTAGTGTGAAAGATGACTTCTAGGAAGAAAGTGTTACTGAAAGTCATCATCCTTGGAGACTCTGGGTAAGTGGAGGAGCCTTTAAGCTGTTAATCTCTATCTGGCTAGAGCAGTGCTCTTGACTAGTGGGAGCTTGAATGCACTCTAAGAAACCAGCAGTTCTGGGAGGAGATTTTACAGCCCTGGATAGCTGTGTTACCTCACAGGTTTCCGAACTCTTCGCTGCCCTCTGTCCTGAATGTGTCCCTGCAGTTTAGTATCTTGAAGTCCTCTCATAATATTAAATGGGTAAAATGTGGTGGGCAGACCACAGGAGTAGCAGAGCCGAATAGCCTTCTGCAAGGATGACATGTGCTGTTGGAATGAGTGTTTCACTTAAATAAAACAAAAAAAAACCAACCCAAAACCACTAGTAAGCATTCTTAATTGACTTCTTAAAATTCTGTCTCTGTCAGAAGCATAGTCTGTACTGAGCCATCTGCTTTGCTTCTCTGGTCTGGCTGGAGCCTGCCCCTTGGAGTGAAAGGCTTTGCTCTGTGCTCTCAGCAAGGAGCCTGCTCTGCTGTCACAGGTTACTTGCTGTGCAGGCTGTAACCTGATTCCCATGACATAAGGCTTATTTATACTGCTGTCCCCAGCAAGCTGTTGTTCAGGGAGCGTTTCTCAGCCACAGAGAGGGCATGTGAGCCTCTAAGCTGGCTCTCTGGGGAGGATCTCCACCTCTGGGTGCCTAGCAGATGTGTCTCTGAGCTGTTGCCATCTGAGATTGTCTGTTCTTCCACGTCCTCCTTCTGCAGAGGCTGAAGATTACTGTTTCTGATGAGTTTCTCTGAAGCACTACATCTTCCAAAATTGCCTTCATGGTTATAATGGGATGTCTGCTCCTTACCAAGGATCAGATTAGTAATGGGGAAGCAAGGTTTCTCAGGATGTAATCCTTTGTGTCCTTGGGTAGCTGACTTGTGTCCTGTGTACTCAGCTGGTGCCTCAGCATCTCTTGGTGTGCAAGCCTCTTCTAGCAGAGGTGGGTGCTTTTTCCCTGGTTCCTTAGCCAGGAGGTTATAGAAAGCAAAGGGCACTGGGATGTTATATTCAGGGTGGTTACTCAAACATTGTTGTCGGAACAGCCTACCAAGTCCTTCTTTTTTGTGTACAGGGTGGGAAAGACATCGCTCATGAACCAGTATGTGAACAAGAAATTCAGTAACCAGTACAAGGCTACGATAGGCGCAGACTTCCTGACAAAAGAGGTGATGGTGGATGACAGGCTAGTGACAATGCAGGTAAGGAGGGACTCTGCTCCCTGCTGCAAGGGGTGCCTTGACACCTCTTGTGTGGAAGCATCTGCTCTGGTGTAGCCCAGACTGATGTAGGGGTCAGTGTACTGGATGTGAATCTTGTTTGCACTGAACTTCTCTTGGCCATAGGCCCTTCTGGGTTTCTCTACAAATTTGTGCATGGGCTGAACAAGGGAAGGCAAAGATTAATATGGGCTCAGCTAAGAGCAGCTTTGCTAGGCCCTGTGTAAAAGACTGGATTTGGTACTGTCAGTAAAGTAGATCTTGATAGAAAGACTCACTTTGGTAGTGTTGAAGAACTGGAAAGGGCTGGGAAAGGACTCCCTAGGTCAACCACTCATGTTGCCTGTAGTCCTGTGGGTGTAGTGTTAACCTACCAGCCTGCTTATGTCTCTGATATCTGAAGCTTTCATCTCTCCATGGTGAAAGTGACTGCAAGGCAGCAAAAGCTGCAGCCATCAGAGGAGTGTTTGGACTCTGCTGGTACCTGGGTGCATCCAAGCACTGCAGGCAGGTCACCTGCTGACCCTAATACCCAAGTCCTGTTTGCCCAGAACAAGGATATGTCCCTGGCTGAGGCTGAGCACGAAAAGGGTCAACTATCTTTAGAAGATGTTTCTGGCTCTTGATGCTTAGTGCCTACAGAAATTCCCAAGCCTTCAGGTGCTGCTATCTGCCTAGCTGGGGACTGTATATGCCTGGTGGGGAGTTTTGGAATTAATGCCCTAATTGCAGACTGACTGTGTCAGAGTAGAGCTGGCTTATCTGCCCTGTCTTTTGCTCCAGATATGGGATACAGCAGGCCAAGAACGATTTCAGTCTCTGGGAGTTGCCTTCTACAGGGGAGCAGACTGCTGTGTGCTGGTGTTTGATGTCACGGCCCCCAACACGTTCAAAACCCTAGACAGCTGGAGGGACGAATTCCTCATTCAGGCCAGTCCAAGGGATCCTGAGAACTTTCCTTTTGTTGTGCTGGGAAACAAGATTGACCTAGAAAACAGACAAGTGAGTACTGGGACTTACTAACCTCCTCTTAAGAAATTGCTGCAGTGGGAGACCTTGTGGGAACACGGGAGGGTTATCTGAGAAACAGGAGTAGGAGGTGCCTGAGAGTGGCTCAGATGTTGTCTGCCGCTGGAGAAGGGTTTCTCCTGCCTGGAGAGGTCAGACCCCTGTGCACAGCATGCTCCTGCCCACTGGTGGAAGGATTGCAGCAGCTTCCTGGGGAGATGCAAGGAGAGGAGCTGCTTCTCCTACCCCAGGTGTGCTGAACAGCTCCTATGGGAACAAGCCAGTGCTCAGTGGTCTCATCTCGCTTGGGCATGGTGCTCCTTACCCTGGGGCTGGGTCTGTCTGGTTATGGGCAGTGGTCTTCTGTGTTGTGTATCAAGGCTGCAGCTTTGATGAGGTCAGAGATTCTCAGGTTGGATATGAGGGGTCTCTGGCCTTGCCCTGAAAATAAAACCCTTCCCTGCATAGCAGAAGGTGATGATGCTGCTCTCTGTCCACCCAGGTCACCACAAAACGGGCACAAGCCTGGTGCTACAGTAAAAACAACATCCCCTACTTCGAAACCAGTGCCAAGGAGGCCATTAATGTGGAGCAAGCTTTCCAGACGATTGCACGAAATGCACTTAAACAGGTAGGGAGGGGGCCAGTGTGCAGCCCTGTGCTGGTGCCGTGGGCAGCGTGGGGCTCACCCCCAGCCTTTCCTGACCAAGAGCAGCTCCTTGCATGCTGGGAGCTGTCTGCAGAGCATGACACTAACTCCTCCTTCTTTCCCACTAGGAAACCGAAGTGGAGCTTTACAATGAATTCCCTGAACCCATCAAACTAGACAAGACTGACCGAGCGAAGGCGTCTGCGGAGAGCTGCAGCTGCTGAGGGGAGAGGGAGGGGTTGAGCACAGTCCTTCACAAATGAATATCACACTTAGGCCTTCAAACACACAGCCCCTCTTCTGTGTTTAAAATGAAATTTAAAAAAAAAAAATTGCATCTCCAGCTGCCAAAATCCACCCATCTCCCATGAGCGTCTGAGTCCTGCACTTCAGAGCTCACGTCCCCACACCATCCACATCACACTTCATGGTAACAGACCTTTCTCTTAGTTTAAAATGGAAACTCTTATGTATGTTTGGAACTGAATCTAATTCCGGGTGTCCAATGGAGAGAAACTGTTTACAGGTAATCTGTGTAACAAGTTACATGCATTTTTAACTGTCTCGTGTTTTCCCCTGTGAAGGCTGCAACTGGAAAGGCTGATTACCCATAGTTCATTGCAAGCTCAGCACTCAGTCCGACTAGGTTGAGTTTTGTATGTATCTCTGTTAATGCTTGTTACTTTTAACTAATCAGATCTTTTTACAGTATCCATGTATTATGTAATGCTTCTTTAGGAAAAATCTTATAGTACATGTTAATATATGCAACCAATTAAAAATGTATAAATTAGTGTAAAATTCCTGAATTACATGTTCAAGTACTGAAACACAGGTTGTGTAGAAAGTGAGGAGGACACTTGTGACCTGCAGCGTGCTAGCACCACAGAGTCCAGATAGAGGCAGTATTCTGTACAGTAGAGATGAACTATGTAAGCCTTCTTGTTTTGAGGCCAAAAAGGCTTCATCTTCTGGAAAAATCTGTCTGGCTTCCTTGTATCTAAATTCTCAGATTTGCATAACAGCATTGATATGCACACTGGATTATTGGATTTAAAATTAAATACAGCTATGAAATGACCTCATTTGTTCACCTCCCCTACTGCTTAACTCCTAACATCCTGGAGCGAGTGTGAGGAGCCAGAGCTGAGGTGTCCCTGTGGCTCTTTGTGCTGTGGAAGGAGCTCCTCTCCCACCTGGGGTGTGGTAGCTGTTTCTTGATGAATGACCTGGACTACGAATCTTCCCTTTCTTCTTACTGACTGCTAATCTGGATTTTTGGTATGGAAAAACTTGGCAATCTAGTCCCTTTCCTCTCTTCCTTTCTTCCTGGTATTTGTTCTTGCGTTTGTAGCTTGCTTAAATGGAGCCCTTCTACCTGTTTTCCAGAGGTCTACATTCTAGTACGTAGGCTGAGCTCTTATGTAAAGAGACAAACATGATGCCAATAAACTTAACAAGAACAAACCTTCTTGTTTACTCCTGTTTCTGACTCTCTTTTTTTCCTCCACTAACATGCTTTCTTTCTCTGTCTAGTCACCATTCCAGCAAGCTGATGCCTGCTAATTGAAGGACATTTGTGCTTCTTCTTGCTATAAAGTTTGTGCCTCCTAGATTGGTTTTTGAGAGTGGGGTGAGCCAGCCCTGCTAGAGAGTTGCCCCTCTGCTTCTCTGGAAGCTGCTTGCAGGGACAGGAATGGTGCTGGATCAAATCCCTCAGCACAGTCCTTCACCCTGTTCTGCGTGTGCGTCCTGGACAGCCTTGGTGTTTTGGGACAGGCTGGTAAAGCTCGTGCTGCCCTCCCCTGGGAGGGGTTGTGAGAAGAGCAGGTTCAGCCCTTCCTGCTCATGAGCAAGGCTGGCCTGAGCCCCCTTGGAGCAAGGTGAGGGCCCTTCCCTGCTCCAGCCTAGTCAAAGTTAAGCCTTTAATTTCTAGATGCTGGGCATGACCCTCTGCTTGCACTCGCCAAGGCTGAGCTGACAACTGTACCCAGAGGAAGATGGAAAACAGAGTTTAGAGAAATGAGGGCAGTTATTTCAAGAGCTTTCTAACAGTCTTTGTGCTCCATATCCTATTTTATGGCACTGTCCTATCACGCTTTTCTCACTTGACTGGGCTTTTGCTGTCCACATCACTCTCAAATAACTGCACTAGTAATGTGTCCTGGTGGGACCACTTTTATATCTGCATCCTTTTTTGAAAGATTTGGACCTTCTGCTCATCTCCATTTAAAGCATTGCTCTGCACTTGTTTTCTGTGGATACAGCAGGAGGGTGGAGAAAGCCAAGCTGGGGGAGGGGGGAACAATAATAACCCTGAAGTTTCAGGGACAGGGGAAGGTCTGAACTCTGCACCCCTCTGCCTGCTTTGGCCTTGGGTGGTGGAGCTGAGGCTGGAAGAGCTGTGGCTGAGCCCTCAAGAGACTCTCTGTTTAATGTCTTTCCAGTCAAATAAACTGGCAGCAACCCAAGGCAGAGGGAGAGTGCTCCAGAGGGGGTAGGACAGCTGTGGGGCTCCTTGCCACAGGATGTTATGGATGCTAAAGGGGAGGGGAGGATTCCATTTGCCACCTACAGATCAATGTTTTCACAGGTGGGGATACACACAAGTGTACAGAAACCAGTGCAGGAGGCAAGCAGCGTGGGAATTGGGGCCCTGCTGCTACACTCAGGGGTGGTGGTGTCACAGATGGGGACTGGTGTCCTGCAAGAATCACTCGTCCTCACTGCGCTGGAGAATCCTGGGACTGGAGAAGCCAGCTGGGCTGCCTGTGTCTGCAGGGAACAAACACATTTAAAACCACTCCCTGCACCACCAGAGCCTCATGGCTTTTACTTCTGTGCTGACCTCTGTTGCTGGTGCAATGACAATGGGTGCAAGGGTGACTTGCTGCTGCGCAAATCCCAGAGGAAACCTGTCCCTGGACGAGGCTGAGGCATTCAGCTGGTTCATGGAAGCAGCTGAGCTCAGGCCTGGGTTTGCTCTGTGCCCAGGTCCTGGCAGGGCAGAAGGGAGAGACCCAAAGAAGGAGCCTGGCTGGGTAAGGGGAGGGGATCGGTTCCTGAGTCCACCATTCCTAAAGCATCACAGGAAAAGCTACAACCAGCCCTGGTTGAAGCTGAGCGAGGTCACAGCAGGGCAGGTGGGGCAGGACAGGTGGGTGTGGGGCCTGTGGCTGGAGCTGCTCGGCAGGCAGCTGTGTTGTGCGAGGTGGTGGTGCAGATATGAAAGCTGGGGAATCACACAACCACATCTGTGCTGCAGGGGCTGCGTGGGGGGAGCAGCGTCAAAGGAATTCCAGGCCGACCGCCGGCGCTGGCACGTGGAAAGCAGCACGGAGACGCCAAGCTGCGAAGCCCGGGGCGGGCAAGCTCTGCGTGCCCTGGCAGTGGCACCTGGCTGGGATTTGGGGCTGGACATGTCCTGCACTGCAGCCTGCCCTGACCCCACAGCAGGAGCCCTCCTGCCAGCCCAGCGCTCACTGCCGCAGCCACCAGCGAGCCACAGTGGGCTCGGTGCCAGCCCCATCTTGCACACCTGGAGCCCCGAACGGCTGCCACCGCCACCAGCCGCAGTGCCACAGAGCCCCAGGTGTGCAGAGACCCCCGCCCGCACCCAGCCCAGGGCCCCGCAGGGAAATGTGTGATACAAACACAAAAACATGCCCGGGTTTCTATAGGTACACCAAATATTTTTAGGCAAACACGGGTGTGTTTGCTGTTTACATACTCGAGCACATTTACACCAGCAGGAATCTGTGTATGTATTTATCTGCCAGGACAGATCTTTTGGAGAGCAAATCAGCAGGGGAGCACAAGAGCACAAAGAAGCACAAGCATGGAGTTGTGTGTGTGTGAATTGCTGTATTACACAAGCAAATCTCCCAAGGCTCAGAGACAGAGCACGAGCCAGTTTAGTTACAGGTTTCTATTTATGAGACACACGTGGCTGCAGCCTTACCCATGTACATACATGCAGGATAAAGTCTCTCTTCATATACATACATACATACATACACTTTTTACATATATATATATATATATATATATACACACACACACTCAGAGAAGAAAAAATTATCACACATATAGATATGGCTACACCCATATATACTTTATTTATATATTTATATATTTATGTAAGATTTTTTTAATATTAATTATACACATATCCAAAAGTGTGTATGTCTATGTATTAATTACCGCCCCCCCCCCCCACATGGAGAGACAGAGATGATCACACACATTCAGACACATTTTAAATTATTTTTTATATATATGTTTGTATTTTTATGTGTAGGGGTTTTTTCCTTTGTCTACATACTGAGATTTTTCTTACTATTTATACACTTCTGATTGTGTGTGTTTTATATATATTCAAATATTTTTATACAGTTATATAATTTTTTCAATTTCTGCCTCGTTTATATATAAAAGGGTCATTTACATGCAGCTGTGTGTGTGTAGTTTAGCTATTTTTACATTTCTTTGAAAAAGAGAGGAGGGGGAGGGAGATAGGGAAAGAAAATGAAAGAAAATACAGACATAAATAAATATTTAAATAAATTGGATGTAGAGGTGGCTATGGGGATATTTGTGTGTGAGTTGGGAGGGAGAATTATCACCAAGCACAACAATCCCTTGTGCTTGTTCTCCATACACACACGCACGCAGACAGAGAGAGAATATAGGTCCAAATCAATAAATGCACACACACAGACAGTATATGCATCCCAGATATTATATGTGGGGTCAGAAAAGAGGGCGGGAGAGACCACAGCCTCACACACACACACACATACACACACCCCACATGCATTTTTATGGGGGGAGTGCTGTGATGGGGGTATTTTTTACCATGCTCTAGGTAGGTCTTTCTCTCCTTCTTGGGGGGAAAAGGCAATGATGGGGAGAATGGTAGAAAATAAACACACACAATTAGTTACATATATAAGTAAATGTTTAAATAAATTCTGTGTGGCAGAGATGTAGGGAATTCTCTGTCTGTGTGCGAATAATGCATTTGTGCTTCATATTTGTATACATGCACATATGTATGTGTGTGCAGCAAGAGAGACCGAGCAGCTCACAATCTCACTGTACATATGTGTATATGTGCATGCAGAGAGATCAAGAGCATTGTGTGTCTTTGAGGATACACTCTGTGTGTGAATATCTCTAATTATATATGCAATAATATATAGAATTATTTATTCATATGTATGTGGATATATAGCAAAAGGTACTGTGTGTTAGTGTGAACACTTAGTGAGTATACAAATATATATATAAAATATATATTCCATACATTAAATATAATATATATAATATAATCATGTATATAATATATATAATATAAATAGATATATAAAATATATATTTCAGGTCAACTTGTATGCGAAGAGCTCTCATCCCTTTCTAAGCACATATCTATGTACATACATGTTATGAGAATTATGCACATTTGTGAACAGCTCATGCTCTTGCTTTGTATATATATATTGTGTGTGCCAACATTGCTTTCTCCAGTTATATATGTATACATGCATATATAAAGAGAATCTCTGTCTGAACTATAAATATAAATATAAATATAAATATAAATATAAATATAAATATAAATATAAATAGAAATAGAAATAGAAATAGAAATAGAAATAGAAATAGAAATAGAAATAGAAATATATGTATGTATGTAAGTTTATCTATTACCAAAAAACCCCATTTTTTGTGTGAGAACATATGTATGTTCAGAGAGAATATGTCAAAAATTATTGTATGTGAAAACAGTTCTCTGATCAAGTCTCTGTGTGTGTATATATGAACATATATAGTCTATATAATATATAAATATGTATAAATATTTTATCCTTGTATATTATATATACTACACTGCTACCTCATCCTCCTAATATCTAGGTATATATGTATATACACATATGGAGTGTATGCACATGCTTGTAGCAAGAGAGAGTTGTGTAATTGTGTGAATGAACAGCTGTCTCTTTGTATATATATATTTGTGCATATAAGTATGTATGTCTGTGTCCATATATAAGAATAAAAGTGTGATTGTTAACAGCTAAGTATTTACCTGTATCTGTAGGGAGAGAAGTGTGTGTGAGAGGAAAGCAGGCTCTGTGCAGCATATATGTGTGTGTTTATACACATATATATGTATTTGTGTAGAAAGAGAGAGGTGTACCATGGTGAAAACAGCTTACTAAGTGTATACATATGTATGTGTACAATGCGGAGAAAATAGTGTTTCTGTGTAAACAGTATCTACTTTAATTATGTATGTATGTATATATGTATATATAGAGTGAGAACTGTACATGAACAATCTATATATATATGCATGTATGCATCTATATATTCATATACAAGGCAAGAGAGAGTAGTGCACGTGCAAATGGCTCTTACTATCTCTACTTAGGCGTGTACATACAGAGAGACAATATATCAACATATATACATAGATACGCAAATATTTATGCATCCCAGAGAATATATATTATGGGGAGAGGAAAGAGAGAGAAAGAGAGTCATGGAAACTGTGCTTGTGTGTATGAATTTCTCTCACTCATTTTGTTATTTATATATGTCTAAATATATAGATATGGGAAGAGAGAGAATGTGTGTGAACAGAGACTATTGTTAACGTGAACTATTCACCCAGAACAATATGTGCTTGTGTAAGCGATGCTCTCTCTATTTGTATAAATTCATATACAGATAATTATGTATGAGCACTCTCTGTACATATGTATACATATGGATCTATGCAGAGCCAGTACTGCATGTGTGAGAAAAACTCTCACTTGCTCTCTACAATGTATCTCCATGCAGAAAAATAATTATACAGAGATTTTACATTTATATGGGACAGGGAGAGAGAGAGTGATAGAAAATGTGTGTGAGAGACAATAGCTCTTGCTCTTTTTCTCAAGCTTATATGCACATATATCTACAGACAGCAAGAGAGAATAATGTGAGTGAACAGCTCTTGCTCATGGTGTTTGAGTCTCTACACATACAGGGATGCATATAGTGAGAGAAAAGCGTGTCTGTGTTTGTGTGTGCATACAGAGAGGTCAAGAGAAAAGAGCGTGAGAGCTTGTCCCCATATCAATATGTATTGCATACATTATGCATACGTGTCTGTGTGTGTGCACAGTGAGAGAATGTTTGAACAGCACACTCACTCTGTCATCCCGTTTCTCTATATGCCTATATGTGTGTTTGCATAGCAAGAGAGAACTGCCTGTGAACCTCACACCCTCTCATACCTGTACGTTTGTATGTATATATAAAAGACACATATGTGAACAAAACTCACTGTCTGTGTCTACAGAAGTGTATATGTTCATGTGGGGACAGAACGTGTGTGTGGCGGGGCTATTTTCTCCCATTCTCTGTGTTTCTCACACACACACACAAGCAGCCTCCCCCACACATTCTATTCTAATAAATACACCTCCATATATTTCCACGTGTACGTCCCGTTCCTTGCCCTTTGGAGGGGAGGCAGAGGAGCCCTCACTGACTGCCCTGGTGCTCTGCCGGCTGGGGATTGCTGCTGGATCCCTGTGCTGCTCCCAGCCACACAGCCGGGGAGAGATCAGTGCACTCACTGCCCAGCCCTGCTTGCACACCCACCCACCCACATATATTGTTCTGAAATTTTCGTATGTTTATGCCAATATTTTAAAAATAGATAGCTAGGTCTTTATGTGTATGCATGTACTTACATTTATTTTAAATTTACATGTAGCTATTACATCAAATAACAACTATTAGATATCACACATCTATAACAGACACATAACATACATACCCCCCTATACAGTCACAACCTATAGCCGGCTTAGCTGTAAGCTTCCATTTGGCTACAGCGTTACATTTACACGTGTACAGGTCAATGTACACATCATATATCCTCCTGCCCGCTGACAGCCGTGCAGGCGGTGGCTGTCGTGTCCCAGGGGTGGGTGCTCGATGCTCCCGATGCTCCGAGGGGCTCCCGACGGGGGATCCCGGGGCCGGCCCCACGCTCCTGCGGCTGCGTCCCCTCTCCGTTCCCGCACGCCCCGCAGCCCGCAGAGGCCAGGCACAACTCACCACAGGGGTGCCTGGGCACGGCTGCGGAGTGGGCAGAACCCCGCTGTTTTGCGGGGCTCTCTCCTCGGGGTGCGGGAGCAGGGAGCGGCACAGGGCACCCGCTGCGGGATGGGGACACACACACACACACACGCACACACTGCCTGTGTGCAGGATCCTGCTGCCCCAGGGACCCCCAGCACGGCGGGCAGTCGGGGCTTGTCCCCTCCAGCGGCGGGGGCTGGGCGAGGGAAATGGCGGAGAGAGTCGGGGGATGGGGAGAGGGGGAGGAGGAGGAAGGGGAGGCGGCGGGGCTGTGCGGGCTCGGCGTGCGTGGGCAGGGGGCGGGGTGCGACAGTGTGTGCGGGTGTGACCGTGTGTGTGTGTGCATGTATGTGCATGTGTGTGTGCGTGTGTGTGCGTGTGCAGGGCTGTGTGCACACCCGGGCACACCCCCGTGCCTGTGCCCCGCGTCCCAGCACACACGTGTGCCGCCTGCAGAGGTGCCCCCGCGCACTGCCACCCCCGGCCCGCCCGCGGAGGGGCCACACGGATCCCGGGAGCGGGGGGAGCGCGGTGCCGGGGCTCGGCCAGGGAGGCGTCCTGCACTCCCTTCCCCCCTCCCCCCGAAGCCGCGTTCCTCCGGTGGGATTTGGGGGGATGGGGTGAATTGGGGGGGTTCAGAGCACCGCTGCTGCCCGCCCCCAGCCCATACAGAGCTGCGCCTGCAGCGGGGCTCGAGTCCCCCGCCCCACTACCATGGCACGCAGAGGCTGCAGGGGCGGCCACGATTCACACATTCCCCCCACAGCCACGGCACTGAGCCATGTCGGGGGTCTTCCCGGCCCCTACCCAGCCCTACCCGGGCCCTGCCACTATTTCCGCATCCTCCGCTGCGGGGCAGTGGCCGCCGGGAATGGGGGGCCACATCGGACACACAGGGCTCCCGCCGGGGGCCTCCCCCCGCTGCCCATGGGGTTGAGGGTCAGTGGGGGGGCGGCCCCAGTCACCGGGGCGGGGACCCCCGGCCTCGGAGCGGCATATCCGCGCTGCTGCCGGCGGCCGCGGGAGGGCGTAGCCTGTGTTAGTTCCCTCCGGATAACCCAAGGCCAACGCCGCCGCCATCGCCCCCCGCCCCCGCCGCCTCCCCCCGCCCGCGGCGGCCCCTCCTGGGCGGCAGGCGACGGCGGCGGCGATAGGCGGGGGGGCCGCGGTGAGGCCCCAGTCGCCCCCGCGCCAGGTGCCCCCCTCCTCGTTGCCGCCGCCGCCCCGGCCGCGCCCCCAAAATCTGGGCGGGGGTCGGCGGGCGGCGCTCGGCGGGGGGCGCGGGGGCGGTGGCGGGCCCGGGCCGGGGGGGCGCGGGGCGCGGGGCGGGCACAGCGGCGCGGGGGGGCCCAGCGGCGGCGCGGGAGCCCCGCGAAGAAGCCCCAAGAAGCACAAGTTGGGGCTGGCGCCGGACCAGGCTGTTGTTGTTCTCAACGTGGTCCGCCCCGCGCCCATATAAAGGGCGGCGGCGGCGCCCGCCCCGACAGAACGCGGACCGAGAGGAGCAGACACAGCGTGCTCGCCCGGCCCCGCCACGCCGCCGCTGCCCCCGCCCGCCCCCGCTCCGGCCCGCGGCCCGCGACTCCCCGCACCATGTCGGTAGAACTGGAAGAAGCCGATCTGCCCCTGACCGAGGCAGAGGAGGCGCCGCTCTCCCCGGAGAAGAAGGCGGCTGCAAAGAAGGCGAAAGGAGGCGGCGGCGCCTCGTTGTCGCCATCGAAGAAAAGGAAGAACAACAAGAAGAAGAACCAGCCGGGCAAATACAGCCAGCTAGTGGTGGAGACGATCCGCAAGCTGGGCGAGCGCAATGGCTCCTCGCTGGCCAAGATCTACAACGAGGCCAAGAAGGTGGCCTGGTTCGACCAGCAGAACGGCAGGACCTACCTGAAGTACTCCATCAAGGCACTGGTACAGAACGACACGCTTCTCCAGGTCAAGGGCACCGGCGCCAACGGCTCCTTCAAGCTCAACAGGAAGAAGCTGGAAGGCGGCGGCGAGGGGGGACCGGGCAGCAGCGCCCACAAGTCCCACAAGAAGGCGACGGCATCCTCGACCCGGCGGGCGGAGAAGCCGGCGGCCAAGAGCAAAAAGCCCGAGAAGAAATCACACAAGAAGGGAGCCGGCGGCGCGGCGGCGAAGAAGGACAAGGGCAAAGCCAAGAAGGCCACCAAGAAGGGAGCCGCGTCCCCCGGGGGCAAGAAGGTGAAGAAGTCGGCAAAGCCCAAGGCGCTCAAGAGCCGGAAGGCATGAGATCGGGGCGCAGGGAGCTTCCCGCCGCCCCCCGGACTGTGAGCCCCGCGGCACAGACTGCTCTGAGGACAGACCCCAGAGGACCCGCTTTGTCTTTGTGTTGCTGACTCGGCTCCGCAGCCGCCGCCGTGCGCGGTGAGCGGGGCTGCGGCTGCCCCAGCCCCCCTTCCCCTTCTCTGCCGCCTTATTTTTTCCACCCCCTTTCCCCCCATCCCACTCCGCGGCTTTTCCCCGATCGCGCCCTTTTGTTTTCGGCCGTGCCCCTCCCCGCCTGTAGACTGTTCCCGGCCCCCGCCCCCTCCCGCGTCTCCCGGTTCTTCACGGGGATTTTTCCCGCCCGGTTTCCATAGCAGCCATTTTGCGGCGGGGCCCCCCCGCGCCACGTGGGCCGGTCCCGCTCCCGCCGCCCGCGCGCGCCCCGCCCCTCCCGCCGCGCGCCCCGTGCCTGCTCGCGGCCGCCCCGAAGGGCCACGGCGCCCCCTGGCGGCCCGCGGCCCCGCCGCCATGGCAACGGCCCGGCGCGCGGGAATGGCCGTCCCCTGGCGGCCGCCGGCCGCACCTGCAATGGCCTTTAATGTTTTTTTATGGGTCTGGGGGTGGGTGGGTTGGGGAGGGTTTGGGTTAGTGGGGTCTTTTTTTTTGTTTATTTTTTTTTTCCTTTTCATTTATCGTCGTTTCAAATAAATTGGTACAAAACGCCGCGCTGCCGTGTGCTCGCTGCAGGCGGCGGGGAGCGGGCGGGGAGGGGGCTGGTCCCAGCAGAGCTTCCCCGCTGGCCGGAGCCCGTCCGGGTTCCAATGCCCAGAGCCCGCGCCCTCCTCCGAGCGGAGGGCAGAGGAGGGAGGGTCCCCCGCCATGGAGGCAAGGGAGGAGCGCGATCCTTGCGCAGCTGCGCTCGGCTGAGCTCCTTGAGCAGTGGGGCGGGGGTAGCCCCCGCCGGACACCCGCAGCACAGACCCCCGCCCAGTCGGCATCGACCTCCCGCAGCACCTGGGTTGGACAGGGGCAGCTCCCAGCCGCCTCGCTGGCCCGGAGCGCCCCCCGAGCCGCGTCCCCGCAGGCAGGAGCGGCAGCGGGGGGAGCGCCGGAGCCCCCCCGGCGGTGTCTATTTATAGCGCACCCGGCGAGGTTGCGTAAATCCCGACAGGGATCTGGGCCATCTTGTTCTGCCTACTGCGGGAGGGAGCACGGGGCGAGGGATGAGCTCCGGCTCATCGCCCTCCGTGCCCCGGGGACCCGCGGCGTGCACAGGGGCTGCACAGAGAGGGGACGAGG
This sequence comes from Acanthiza pusilla, assembly GCA_036630365.1. Classification (NCBI taxonomy): domain Eukaryota; kingdom Metazoa; phylum Chordata; class Aves; order Passeriformes; family Acanthizidae; genus Acanthiza; species Acanthiza pusilla. The sequence goes on from JAXCHO010000001.1 coordinate 11,903,273, forward strand.
TACGGCAGCCCGGCTCCCTGCGGCAGGGACGGGAAGTGGGGCACGGAGGGCAGGAGGAGGTGGAAGTGCGTGGTATCTCCCAGGCCGGCTGTGGGTAAGCCCCGGCAGTGCTGCCATCACCCCAACTCTCAGCCCTACACCAGGGCCCTGCCCCACTGCCTCCGCCAGCCTGGGAGGAGAGTTCCAGGCAGAAGCATTGCCCCAGAGCTGCTCCAGCCCTGGCGAGCTGCCGGGCTGGAGCATCAACACGCTCTCTGTACCTGGGGAACATAGCACGGATCAGGCCCATACACAACATAGCCAGGAGGACAGGGACAGCCGCCAGTGGTGTCTAGGGACTGCCACACCATGCCATGGCAGGGCCTTTCAGCACTCCTGGGAAAGGAACAGCCCCTTCCTCCAGGGCCCAGGCAGCTGCTTTATCCCTTTGTCCCTTGGAGAACAAGGAGGGCAAAGGGAAGCAAGTTTTATTCCCTGAAGAAACATCCTTCTGCTACATCCAGCAAGAGAAGCCAGCCATCCTCCTGAAGAGACCAGCACTGACCTGCTCCAGGGGGGTGCAGCCTCCCTCCAGATCTGTATTTAGGAGCAGCAGCCACCATCCTGCTGCCCCACACCAAGCCTGGGAGAGATCTGCTGCATTCCAGCACTGCCTGCAGTTGTGTCCTTAATCACGGCTGACACTGCAGGTTTGGGAGGGTCAGAGGGGATGCCCTCACCAAGGGCTGGGACACAGGGCTGCAGGCAGAATGTTCACCCTGCTCCGCAGGAGGGGAGGTCAAACCAACCCCGTCTCAGGGGCACTCATCTGCAAGGCAAACTATAATCACCTCCCCAGGAAGACCAGCAGGTGCCTTCCTGTGGGTAGGTAAGGGCAGAGGGAAGGCAGTGACCCTCCAGCTGCCCATCACAGCAAAAGCAGCAGGGTGACACACCGTGCCAATCCAGCTGGAGCTGTCTCACCTCACACGCTGAGCCTGCCAGGAGCCGTGATGCTTAAGCATCCCTGAGTGAGCTCCCATGGGTGCTGCCAACCATGAGGGCTAGACTCGGGAGAGAAACCTAAGCCCTGGGGACTTCCAAGAGCCAGTGACTCATCTCATCAAACTGCCAGAGCTGAGGGACACAGCTGGCAGAGACTGCTGCACGTGGTGAGATGCACAGCAGCCTCCCACAGCAGGCAGCTTTCAGCTCCCAGTCTGTGCTCATTTCATCTTCAGGTAGCCAAGAGGAGGCAAAGGAAGAATCCTGCAGCCTCGCAGCCCTCTCCTTAAGGGAAGCACGGACCAACAGACACCCTTCCAGGCTTGCTTGACCTTGGGGGAAGGCTCTACTCAGCCAAGTCCTTCACATTTTATGAGCTCAGCTGCTCTGGTGCTAGGAAGCATTCGGAAGAGCCAGGACAAATAACACCCCTATAGAAAGCCACAAGACCAGTCCCTGGAGCTGCCACTGACCACATTCATTGCAGCTTTATTATAAAGACCAGTACTTGCAACTCTCCTGGTCACAACAGTGTTCTGCTGTGAAGTTCATGAGGTGATAAAGGCCAAGCACTTCAGCAATGCTTGGCGTGACAGACAGGATTTCCTTCGGTCTGGCTTGCAACATCCCAGCCTTCCCAGCTGGTCCATCACACACCGGCAGAGGAAGCTCAGGACCCAGCTGGAGCTCAGTGTTGAGGCACGCAGTCATAGCACCCTCATCGTTCCACCAGCCTCAGCAAAGCCACACACCATCCAGGGTGGCTGCAGAGCTCCTGGGCAGCAGCCCCCCCATCCTTTTTGCTGCCCTGGGCTGGCAGCACAGCTGGAAGAGCAGCAGGTGACACTGCCCTCTGGGCACCAGCCCAGCACCCCCAGCCCCAATCCACATTTACAGCCCTGCACAGACCAACCCTCACTGCACTGGGAGTCATCCAAGCTTCCCACAACCCTTCCTCCCTAAAACCCAGGCAGGGAGCAATGCTGGTTTGTAGAGTAGCTTCCAGGACAGCCATCTGGGAATGTCCAACAAAGGAGAGGGTGTGAGAGTAACAAAGAGCCTTGCATCTCCCAAGTTCTCTTCCCTTCAGGCTCAGCTTTTCTCATCTCTGCCTACTTGCCTGCAAAGTCACCCGAAGGGTCCTGGAGCAGCCCACAGGGTGGGGAAAGCATCTCCAGCACTGGGGAGTCCTGGGTCCAGCCTCACTCCTCCTCCACTGCACCCAGCCAGGAGCAGCTGAAGCTTCCTGGTGCTCGTGACAGAGCAAACAGGCAATGTAGCATTCCCACAGCAGGGAAAAGAGCCAGACAACAGTATTATCTGCTCCCAGGGTAGGAAAAGACTGTCTGAGTGAAGGGCAAGCACAGCCTAGCAGTGGTCCTGTCTGGTGTTTCACTAGTCCTTCTCCTTGGAGAACACAGAGCCCAGACACCAGAGAGCCTGCCAGATTCTGTGGATTTGGTGAGGTGACAAGACACAGCACATTTAAGAGCATTCAACAGGGAACCAGTTTAATCAGGTATCAGGTTTGCGCCATTCTTTTCAGTATCACAAGTTCTGCATTTTTCTAAGAAATACAAAGCACTCTCAGGTTTACAGAATGCTGGTCCTGGAGAAAACGAGGGAGAGAACAAGACACTAGGATACAGACACATTGACCACCACACTGGGCAGCAGAAAGGAAACTGCTCATCCCCCACCTCGCTGATGGTAACAGTCCCTTTGCAGGAGGCAGAGAGATCCCAGGGGGTCTGTGCTGCCCCAGTGGGGCTGTGCCCTGCTGCCCCCCACCCCGCACCGAGGTCAGGATACCCCAGCAGAACCGTGGGACACCTCCACACCCCCATCAGCACAACACCAATGAACACAGTGCTCCCACATGCCAGTGAAAAACCCCTGCATAAAGCCAGCTGACAAGCATCCAGGTTCATCTACTCTAGATAACATTACACTCAGAGCCAGGGTAAGTTACTTCATCCACAAGATTAACAGCTGATTCAATAGGTTGAACACATGCTACTTACAGCACATAAATAGAAGATGCTCTTTTTTACTTAAAAAACATGTGATGAAGGTCTAGGTCCGATTGCCTTGACACTGCCGCATGCACACGACTATCGGCCTCACAGAAGCGGCTGCGCTGGGCAGCAGGAAAGCTGTCTCTGCATCAGCTATTCCAGGGGTCACGGGACAGCTATCCTGCCCCCATGCTCAACATTAACCAGGAAATAAATACGGCACTAGCTGGGAGTGGGCTTTAATACAAACTCTAGTGGGTTTCAAAAGAAATATTAATCCATAAAGGGTTACAGTTAACAGATATCATCATCACTTTATTTCTCAGAGCCAGAAATAGTGCTAAACAAACAAACAACAACAAAAAGGAGACACAGTATGTCATTTCCAGAAGTGCAACCGGGTACAGGGTAGCTCTCAGCGAGACGAAGGGCTTCTGCAGCTGGGAGAGGAGGGGAGCCATGGCAGAAGATGGCAGCTCCCGCTCCCGGCGAGCGCCTGACCTTGCGACGCTCTCCGAGGGGATTTGTCACCGCAGCCTCCACCCCACCCCGCTCCCAGGACCCACGGCATGTGGGAACACCGAGTACCCCAGCACCCACCGAGCCAGGGAGCTGCGAGGAGGTGACTTACAGGGAAGTACCCAAAAATAAAGAGACCTTAAAATAAATAGGACCAAAGCTTCTTTACAGTAGGCAATGCACTAGTTTTACCATGAACAAAACTAAGACTAACAGCCACTTCTTGCCAATGGAGAAACTTTTCCTCCTCTTCACATTTTCCAGCTCCCTGCCCTCGCAGCTGCAGTGCGGCCAGGATGGCATTGCTGAGGATGGAGGCGGGGGCACAGCAGCAGCGAGTACACGCCAGGGCGAGCAGGGCCAGCTGGAGGGGCCCTGCACAGTCCCAGGGCTGGTGGAGGTGAGAGGCAGCCGGGGGTGCCTGTGTCCATCCCCATGCCAGCCAGAGCAATCCTCAGCAGCTACCAGCAGCTCTGCACCGTGACCTAACCACACGGCTCCAGTTGTCACCACTGCCAACAGCTGTAATCCAGCTGCCTTCTCCAAAACCACTTCTTCCAGAGGGAAGAGAGGCAGAGTGGGGGTACAAGCAGGGCCTGACCTCACCCATGCTCGCCCAGCACCCTACCGCAGGCCAGACCGGGGGGGCTAAGGGAGGGCTGGTGGGGTGCTGCCAGGGCTCACCACCCAGCCCGGGCTGAGGGGCAGGACGGGGAACCCCAGCCCCATCGGGAGGTGAGGCAGTGGTGAGAAGGGAGCTGGGGGCAGGGGGACGGGGGGCAGCGCTCACTTCTTGGAGCTCTGCGTCTTCTTGGGCAGCAGCACGGCCTGGATGTTGGGCAGGACGCCGCCCTGGGCGATGGTCACGCCGCCCAGCAGCTTGTTGAGCTCCTCGTCGTTGCGGATGGCGAGCTGCAGGTGCCGCGGGATGATGCGCGTCTTCTTGTTGTCACGGGCCGCGTTGCCCGCCAGCTCCAGGATCTCAGCCGACAGGTACTCCAGCACGGCCGCCAGGTACACCGGCGCCCCGGCGCCCACCCGCTCCGCGTAGTTACCCTTCCGCAGCAGCCGGTGCACCCGCCCCACGGGGAACTGCAGCCCGGCCCGCGACGAGCGCGACTTGGCCTTGGCCCGCGCCTTTCCGCCGGACTTTCCCCGGCCCGACATGGCCGGCAGGCAGCGGCCCCTCGCCCCCGCCTCTCAAGCAGCGCCGCGCACAGAAGGTCCCGGCGCCTGCAGGGAGACAAACGCCGTTACACCGCGCGGGGGCCGCGTCGTCCCCGCCCGCGCCGCGCCGCGCCGCCCTTACCCGCAGGAGCCGCTGCCGCTCCGCCCTGCGCGCCGCCCGCCGCCGCACTGCCCGCGCTGCCGCCGCCGCGCCGCGGATATCGCTGCCCGCCCGCCGCACGCCTCATCCCATTGGCTGCCGCCTCTGCCGCCGCGGCGCTGATTGGTCACCGCGCCGATCCCTGATTTGCATAGGGCTCGCAGCGCCCCGGCTCTGCCGCGGGCCGGCGCCCAGGGCGGGCAGCGACATCCGCGGCTCTGCCCGCGCTCCGGCCGGTCCGGCTCCCCGCACCCCGGCAGCTCCCCGCACTCCGCGGCTGCGTCGGGGCCGGAGAGGTGGGGAGGGAGGCTTGGTCGGAGCCCCCGTGGGTGGTCCAGCAGGGCTGGTCCTCACACGTGCCCCGTTTGCCTTGGCCAAACCCATGGCCCCGTTCTCGACCAGCGGAATGTGTCTCCCGGGAGGAGGCCACAGTCTGCGGGCGAGGGCGATGCTGCAGGGGAAAGAATCCCCGACAGGGAGGGAACCCGCAGCGAGCTCTACCCTCCCTTTTCTCATCACGGATCAAAGGCGAAAGTTTCTCCCAAATCAGTTTCTGTGGACAGGCCAGGTTGATTGTGGTCATTTCCCCACCAGGTTAGAGCAACTGCCTCAAGCAGCCTTGGGCAAGCAGCCAGACTCCAGTTTAAAGGTGATGTAGCTCATCAATAACACCTCCTCATTAAACACTCAGTGTAGGGGTTTTTTGTTTGGTTGGGGGTTTTTTTTGGTGGGTTTTTTTTGCGGGGGGAGTTTTTTGGCAATGCTGTCGCTGGTGCTCGCAGGCTGGAAGGAGATAACCTGTACCCTGTGCCTTTGCATTGCCCCTGCATCCCCAGGGGAAGGATTATGTTCTCCAGAGCAGGGAAAGTTGAGCATCCCCCCACTCGTGCTCAGCATCTTCACTCCCTCCACAGCAACTGGAGACCTGAAATGAATTTCAGATGAGCTGGTGACCTTTAGAAAAGCCTGATATGCAGTTAGCACTGACTAGGCTGGGGCAGCTGAGCAGCTCATCCTGGAACAGTGATGGGCAGGAAGGGAGAGAAACCTCCTGTTGTGCCTCCTGCAAGGACAGGCATCAAGGTGACAGCCCCAGAACCCGAAAATCTATTCTGCCAGGAGCTGCTACCACAGTGATTTTCTTGCCTCAAGTCATTGTGAGAGCAATAAGGAGCCAGCTAGCAACAGGCTTTCTGTATAGAAATCCTAATCCCACCCCAGCTTCCCATAAGCCAGGAAACCTGGGCTCAGCTGCCTCTAGCACGCGAGGGATTCAGAGGCAGATTTTGTTCCAAGAGCACTTGGGTCTCCCCAGGTGTCCATCCTGTGGCTCCTGCCCTGGCTCTGCTGTCCTTCCCCAGGGACAGCCTCAGCTACAGTCACCCCTGCAGCTCCCCAGGGACAGATGATTCTAGAGCCACAGAATCAATCCCCAGTGGTATTTTCCACTGGCAAATGGAAATGCTCCAGCAGCATGGCCCTGCCTCAGAGCTCAGTAGTGGGGAGGTGGTCTCCCCCTCAGCAGATGGAGAGGAGGTACAAGCTCTGCCTGCAAAACAGGACCACTGGGGCTACAGTGGGCAAGAGGGACACAAACACACACATGGACAAGGGCACAGCCCAGCCAGCCACTGAAGCCCATTTTATTGTTTCCAATACAAAGGAAGTACTGATTTCCAGCAAGGATTTCACCGTGTAAGGCTTTTGGTCTGTAACATCTGGCTCTGTTTACAAAATCCCTGACCTCAAAAACAACAGCCTTACGCTGCTCTGTAATGGCACTTTGGTTATCTGGGCTTTAATGACTGACCTTTTCGAACAAGGCAGAGTGCATCCCTTCCCAGATCAAGGAAATCCTCTCTAAGTCTTCAAATCTCATTAACAAAATGATTGTACAAACAACGTGACAGACACCCTGTTCCACCCTGCTGCCTGCAGGGAAACCCAAGCAAAGTCCAGGTCTTCCCAGGTGCCACTTAAAATATCTCCTGTTTAGGAGCCATGGATGCACATTGCAATGCTGGTGCAGAGCAGGGTGGATCTGGAAGACCTTCCTGGCCTGGGGCTTCCTCATAATATTTACTGCTTGTTCCTCTGTACTGCAGCCATCTTCTGAGGGCAAGGGTATTGGAAAGGAATTTGTGCAGAATCAGTGTGGAATTAAGTGGAAAAGAGGTATCAGTTTAATACCAAAAGAAAGGGAAGAGAAAACCAAATAGAAGGAGACATGAACTATGAACACAGTCAGGAGGCAGAAGCTATTCCTCCCTGGCAGGCTGAGATGTTCTCAGGGCTTTATCTTCATTTGGCATGACTGGCAGGGAGGGAGGCCAACAGTTTATATTCACTCCTATCAGCACAAAACAAAGCCGAAGTCTTTAAAGACAAACATCAACCATTAAGAAAACACAGAGACAACCACCTAGAGCAGCAGGTCAATACCTGAGAGGCTTGGACAAACTCAACACCAGTCTGCAAGGCCTTCCAAAAAAACCATTTCTCACTCTGCTTAGGAAAATCCGGGGTAAAAGGGATGGCCAGCCATCCCCGCTGGTGCCTAAGCCTTGCGCTTCTTCACAGCTGGCTGTTCCTGCTTCCCTAGCCACTGCTGCATGATATCTGCACTGGTTTTCTTGGGTGAAGGGCTGTGGATGAACTCACTTGTCCACTTGGGCAAATCATTTTCTTTCTTCTGAGGAGAGCCCTCTTGGGAGCTTTTTAACCAGCCCAGCATCACTTTATTGCTTGGGGTGGCTTTGACCTCCTGGGAGAGACAAAAGACAGTGTGAGAGAAGTCAGAAGCATGGTGAGAGCAGAACACCCAGAAGGCTGTGAGAGCTGGTCCAGAGCAAGATGTGGAGGCTGGAGCAATGGCCCGCCCTGCAATCAGGCACATTTGTGGGAGGTTCCCCAGACTGCTGAAAGCAGGCTTGTTCCAAGACCCATTTCACATAGAATTTGCCTCATTTGGCAGCAAAATCCTGGCATGGTCTGACAGTTTATTTCTGGAAGCAGAGGGAAGGGAATCTGTCCAGAGATCAGCACTCCAGAATCAAGCATGGACATGCCCTGCAGACACTGCCTACTGCCACCCCTCCTGCAGCCTGACCCCGCTCAGGGACAGCTCTGACCCTGCTCAGGGACATTGTGGCTGAGCTCCCCCCTGCCAAGCCCCCACCAGCACCCACCTTCTTGGCTCCCAGCTCGATGGGTGCAACGCACTCGGGTGTGTTATTGCGGATGTTGTTGACAAAGGTGGACACTGGATGGAAAACAATGTTCTCTGTGGGCTGGATGAGTTTAACGGCTTCTTGGGTTGGCACTTCAGCAAAGTCCAGCCATTTCCTGATGGCTTCATCCCCATCCAGGATGGCTGGCATCCTAAGGGATAAGACAGTTGGAGCCAAAGCTCAGCACTGATATGGCAGAGTGTGGTGGCAAAAGCCAGATTTGTAAGCTAGCAAGGAGCTGGCAGCTCAGGGGAAACAGGGAAAACTGAAGCAGCAGGATGCCCTTCCGCAAGGCAGAGTGCACATTCACTTCACCCAGGCAGCTGATTTGTTGGAAGAGGCAGAGGGGTTGACTGCCAGGCCCCAGTAAGGCAGAGAGACCAATTCCAGAAAGCAATCCAATTCCAAATGCCACCCGTGGGGCACAAAGATGGTGATTTATGGAAAGGGCATGAGCTGGTGACCCAAAATGAGTCAGTAATGTTGTAGCATTTTTCCCAGAGGGCAGGAGGAGGAGGCTGCACTCCATGCCTGCATGCTGCCAGACTGGTCTCTAAAGGTGCAGCTCTCCTCCCTCATACCCCTCCACCCTGCAACCCCCTTGCCTGTGATGGATGAAGCTCACGTCCTTGGAGGCATCCACAGTGATGATGGTATAAGTGTACAGCATCTCTCCTCCTGCTGGTGGCTCCCAGCAGTCGAAAATCCCAGCCATGGTAAGCAACCTCCATCCTTTCCATTCCTCGTCTCCCTCCGTCCCCTTGTCCTGCAGGAAAGAGGCTCATTTGCCCTGGTCAGTGCTGGCCCATGGACAGCCAAAGCAGCACAGATTTGCCAGTACTGAGACAGGTCAGTGACTCAGATCTGAGTCACGAACAGAGCTAATCTGAGGCTTTCCAGGAGTCTTTCTATGGAATTGAGGTAATTCCAGGTGAGGTACAGGTAATTCCACAGGCAAGCCTATGCTCTCCTCCCCTTCTGAACATCCCAGACACTGCTTCAGCGGAAGGAAAGAGGTAGTGAAACTCCCAGCCCAGTCCCCTGGGAGCCACATTGCCCACCCATGCAAATATCTGGCACATGGGGAGCAGTGACCGTGACGGCGGGGACGCTATGTCACCTTCTACAGTCTGGAGACCGCAGCCAAGGGGACAGCCAGCCGCAGAGGGATGAGAGAGTGCCCAGCCCACCACAGAACACAGCCCTACTGGGAAACAGACTCCCAGAGATGGGCACAGCGGGAGGGAAATGGGCTTTTCCCCAAGCTGGAGGGAGCAGGGGCCCAGAGCTGGGTGCAATTGTTCAGACACAGCGAGGTTCTCCGTACCATAGCATCCTTGGACTGGGGGAAGTAAATGAAATACGGCTGCTTCCCTCCACTCTGCTGCTGCCACTCATAGAAGCCATCTGCCAGAACCACGCAGCGCTTGCCCTTGAGGAGAGCACCCTGGGGAGAGACAGCACAAGCGAGCAGTGAACAGCAGCCTCAGGCAGCCTGCAACAAAGGACAGGGCTCCTGCAACCACCCAGCCCTCTTGCTCATTCCCAGGGTTTTCCTAAATTCCCTCTGGGATGCACAAATGCCACTGCTAGTGCTATGATGAGCTTTACCAGCAACTGCCTTTTCAGTTCTTCTGTTTTAATGAAATCCCCCAGCTTTGCAGTACAGGGACTTGCTCCCCTGTGCAGTGGTAAGTGCTGACCAGTACTTGCCCCAGAGGTATTTCAGCCCTGGTTTTGTGGACTACAGGATCTCTTTAAGCAGGACACAAAGGTGGCAGCAGCTCACCTTGTAGGAGGACTTGCTCAGCATGGTATCGCTGCGGCAATTGGAGGTGTTGAACTGCAGTTTGGAGGGGTTGTCCTGTTTGAACCAGGAGGGCACCAGGCCCCAGCGCATGTCCATGAGGACCCTCTCAGAGGAGTCAGCATCCTTTTGAATGAGACAGAGAAACACCTCAGGTCAGAGCCACATCACAGAGACCACAAGCATCCCCACAGCTTGAGAGAGGTGCTTTGGGAAGTGCTGTGGAAGTGGCTTTGCCCCCTAAAAGAGGGGATCTGGCCAGCATCTCTGCCAAGAGACCAGCTGGGGCTTGCTGCCCCTCCCTCACAAGCCATGCAGAAATAGCCACTAATTATAACCCTTTGCATATTCTTAACAGCCTTCCTGTAAGAATTAATCTTCAGCAGAAAGCTGAAAAATGAGTATTTCGCAGGAATAAAGTACTGTCTCAGTGAGGCTCACCCAACACCTCTCTGGAAGAATTAACACAGTTTCTTTTTAGTGGAAATGGCTGGAGACATGAACTCCCCAGCTCTTGAATAAACAGCCACATCAGGCTGGCGTCAAAGTCCTCAAAAGCTCCCCTGGTGACAGCAAACATCCCAAAGAGGTCAAAGCCTCACTTTCACTTTAATAATGTGATTTCTGCTGACCTGGTGCACTTTCACTGTTTGTGCTTTGCATATTACCTGCCTTTGGACAAGGGAAACAGTTTGTGGCTTTCGATTCCCCCCAGCTCACTCTCACTTTCTGCCCACAGCTGCCGGTGCCAGCAGCGCCTGCTGGGCCATTTGCTCCCAAAGGACTGCAGTAGATAGACACACATATCCCTACGATAGGTGTCTGTATGCAGGGTTGTGTATGTGCCCAGTTTTGTGAAGTCTTTCAGAGCCTCCCTCAGGGCAGGAGTGGCAAGAAGGGACACCCTACACAGCACCAGCATCCCAACAACTTGAACAGTGATGGACAACTAAGCAAGTGTCTGCCTGCAACCTGTGCCACACTCCCAGCCCCGTATTTCTCTGCTCCATCAGCTCCATTGCCTGCTCTCAGGGGGATGGATATGGGAACCCCAAAGCAGGAAAGGAGCGCATGAGGGATGCCTGATGGCATTGCCCACAGCAATGAGTGGTCCCACCGAGGGTCCCACCCGAGCACCTGTCCCAGTAACGGCTGCAAAGTGCAGCTGCCCCACCAGCTGGGGAGAGGAGAGTGGGCCCAGCCTGGTATGTTCCGATTGAGCACACCCCATTGCACCCCGATGAACGCCAAAGAGCAGCAGTTGGCCGGGCACCCTCCTGTGTGGAACCAAACGAGCAGCACCAACAGCCGCTCGCTGCTCAGGTTGTCCGAGGGAGGTCGGGTGAGGCTTAAATTAGCCGGGACATTGGTCACCACAGGTGTACCACCACGGAGTCGAGGGGGTTTTTTTTCACTCTACTCTTCCCTACTACCAATGTGACCTGGACACATGCAGCAGCGTTATGAAATTTAAAAATGGAAGGAAAAAAAAAAAAAAAAGAAAGAGAAAAAAGAAAGAAAAAGCCTCAGGCAAGCCGATTAAAACCAGCAGAGCAATTACAGGCATTTGGGAAAAAACTCTACCAAGGTTAAGCACTTATATACACATTTTTGCAAAAACATAAACACTGTGCTGGAAACACGGTACCGATTCCCCTCCTCCTTCTGAACATGTAAACATTAACAAGAAGCGACATTTTTGCAATTAGAAAATTCAATACCTGCCACGTACAGCAAAACGAAACCAAACAAACCACGGCCGTTCAGACCGAGTCCCACACCCCTCGGGAGGCACGGCCTCCTTCCCTCCGCTGCGATTTGAGCCGCAGGATGCGCAGCACCCGCCCCCCGCCGCAAATGGCCCCGCCGGAGCCGGGATGCGGCCCTGCCGCCCGTGTGGCAGGTCCCCGATGCGAGGGAGGAGGTACCTGGTGAAGGTGGCGGCGGGAGAGCAGCACGGGGCCGCTGGACTGCGGGCCCTTGTTGTAGGACGGCTGGTAGCGGTCCCCCCGCACCCACTCGGGCTGCCGGCGCTGGCCCCGGCGGTCGCGGTAGGCGCAGGCCCGGCGGAGGTTGTCGGCGGCCAAGGAGCAGGCGGTGCGCCCGCACATCCCGCCGGCTCTGCGGGGCACCGAGCGCCGCGCTCCGCCGCCCGCCCGCGGGGAGGGGCTGCGGCCGGGGGCAGGGCCGGCCCGCGCCGCGGAAACGCCGGTCCCGCCCCCGACACAGCCAGGAAGAGCCACAACACGGTTTTATTGGAACGACAGCGGGAGGAGGACAGGGAGCGGCGGTCGCAACGCGCCGGTGCGGGGACAAAGCGCGGCGTAGCCAGAGCTTAAAAACATGGTGATTTTATAGACAGAGCCCCAAGTACAGCTGTACTGCAGAGAACACAAAAGCTGCTGTAGTGACCGTGATCCCTATTTTGCTGCCAGAGAAAGAAGCATTGCCCGCGGGGGCTCGGAGTCAGGACAGTCCTGGAAAGGGGGGTTTATCCGACGGAGGCCATGATCACATCCACGGGGAGCTCCTCGGCGCTGCGGGCCGTGACCTGCATCGTCACCGTGTCAGTGAGGACAAGACGAGACCGCACCAGGAGGTCATGGCCACCCCGGAACACACCTGGAGAGAAGAGGGGGAGGAAGGGGTGAGCACGTTGTAGGTTGGTGTCCCCTCCAACCCTGAAGATGAACACTGCAGCTTGGCACAGGCAGGTTTCCCACAGATATTCTGGCAAATCGTAGTACTGGGCCATGAGAGATCCTAAAGCAGCTTAATTCCTATTCATTATAACATACCTGGGACTCCTGCCACTGTAAAACACATGAAAGCAAAGTGTAAAATAAACTCCAGCTGAGAAGAGATCCAGGCATGTCTAAGAGCTCTGGTACTCATCTGTTCTGCTGGGTAAGGCTGCTGTCTTTCCCACACCAGACCCACTCCAAACCACGATGCCACAGATCGTGAAGACAGCAAATTCCACCCAGCTGAGCCTGGGGCTGATCCCAACATCCCCCCGACCACAGCACCCTCCCTGATCCCAACACCAGTTGCTCTGCACTGCAGAGACAGAAATCATGGCAGGAACAAGCCTCCAAATCCAACCTGGAGCACAGTGAGCTCCATCAGAAACTCCTGCCCTGATTTTCAACAGGCAGCTCTGTGCAACCTCCCAGAGCCGATTCTCAAGCAGAGACCTCACCCCACAGCTCACCTGCCAGGTACAGTGTGTGAGAGTTCTTGTTATCTGGCACTTTATCTGACCGCTCACAGGGCTGCATCCCCAGGAACTTCACAATATTGCTCACTGCCTCTGTTAAAAAAATAAAATGGGCTGTGTGTCACAGATATTTTAACAGGAGCATATTAAAGAGCACCTAAACGTGACTCAAGCCCTCCCTACATGTTAAGAGTTCATGTTCCTTGTCCTGAGGGACAGACAGCATCGGTCAGAATCATGGTTTTTGGAGGCCACAAGGACCACAAAGACAATACACAAAAACCCCATCACCATGGGAGAGAGGTCTGTTATCTGATGTAGCAAATGTGCAACAGAGAGAAGAGGGTCAATGAGTCAGACAAGGGCAGAAGGAGAGTGCAGCTAGCTGCACTTACTGCACAGCCCTGACAGCCTACTTGCTTCTCTGGAGACATGGAAAGGAAGGAGATGTCTTGAAGGAGACACACGTCTTGAGGAGAAATATGAAAACACCTTAGAGAGAGTATTTCAAACCCCAACAGGCTGTTCAAGGGAGTACAGAGATGGCTACAGGACAAGGACACACTGCTAAGGCATCAAAAGGACTGAGTTTTCACAGGCTTCTGAGTAAAAATAGAAGGACTCTTTAATACATGATGAAATAGAAGAGGGCTTACCCCACCAGCCTGCCCACCAACCTCATGTCTTCTGCTGTTTTCATTTTTTCTTACTAGTCTCAAGAAAAATAGTGGGAGTTCATAACTGTACTATAGTCTGTGTGCTTGCACAGGTAAAGTGCAAGAGCAAAACAAAGATACTCTCTTGCCTTCACAATCCAGCCTGATCTCCACTGGTCCCAAAACACTCATTTTTTGAAACCTGAGCTAACTTATTATCATAGTAACTGTAGCTCCCTATTTAAAAGCTGTAGCTCCCTATTTAAAGCTTGTGAAGGTTGTTGTCCCATTAGCCTTTCTGTGACAGATCTAAAGTGAGCCAGACTGGGCCCCTGGACTCTGCCTGCTGGAGGGAAAATAAAAGCTCTGCTGTACTCACACCCCCTTACTTACCTTCAAGGGTTTTAATGGCAGATAAAGTAAAGGTCTCTTCCTTTTCAAACTCATCACCCACTTCATCCCAGGCTGCTCCAAAGTTTGGCTTCAGAACTCGCTGGATGTGATCAGCCACTGTTACCTCCAGGTCTTCAAGCTGGTGGTAGAAGAGGTTCAAGTGAAACATGGTTGTTCTTAACCTTGTTCTCCTCAGAGTGGACTTTTGATTGGATTCCTTGAGATCAGGTGAATGCAGGAAGGCAGGTGACTGCCTCCACTTCTACTGCTGGTTTGCTACTGAGCAACTGCTAGGTCTGAGAAAGGCACTGTGATGCAATTTCCAGGGCTTACAAATCAGGTTCGTGCTCTGAGCACAGCCCTTGGCCTGACAGAGATCAAAGCACTGGACAAATGGCCAAAACAGAGGGAAAAACAAAAACTTAGAAATAACTGCTCAAGCATTTGCTTCCTTGAAATGCATATAAGCTTGTGTTTTGCCTTTCTGACTTATCATTTTGTAGGCTGGTAAAGTGAGACACTGTCAGATGCGTGTGATCACCTAACACTGCCACCATGGTAGCTGAGCTGCTGCTGTGACTGCCCCTGTGCAAGGCAGAACCAGGCTTCTCCCTCCAGAGTGTGTACTGAAGGGCAGGCAGTGCCCTGCAGGACACCAGCTTGCATTCATTCCAGCAATTGCTGCAGGAAAGAATCTCCTCCTGACTCTAGTTGAAACATATGGAAGGGTTTGTGTAAGTATCACTCAAATGCCTTGGTGACTAGTAGGAAGCTGAGAGAAGGGTTAACCTTGCATGCTCCATTGAGAAAAACCCTCCCCACTCCTTCTGGAAAGACAGTGACTCACTGCACAGTAGTGCTTCTGATCAGATTCACAGCAGTGACAGGCAATGCATAGAAAACAGTCTCTGGAGCTAACAGGCAAAACTGAGGCTGTAACAACATTCCTTCCTCTCCAAGGAAGAGAGGTGCTTCTGCAGCAACCGCTGCTTTCAGCAGTGTCAGTGCTGGGGAGGGAAGAGCTCCACCTTCCCCAGAACAAGAATGGCCACTTTCCTGTGCCAGCCAAGCCTCTAGACAATTAACTGTGCCACTACAGGAGCAACTCATGGAGAACAAAAGATGCCCAACAGCCCTCTGTCTCCACAACCCTGAGCCCATTTGCCCATTGCTGGAGCCCACAGGGCACGGTCAGCCAAACCTGGAGGATGCACCATAGCCTCCCAAAACATACACCTGCACAGTCACGTGTCCATCTACAGAGCAACAGGAGAATACTCCCAAGTGGGACAAAGCAAGCTCTGCAAACTCTCATCTGCACCAGAGACAGCCAGAGCTCCCTCTTCGTTATGCTGCCCACTTCAGTATGAGTGGTCATATCATAGCTTGCAGGGATCTGAGCTCAGATCACAAAACCCCACAAAATGACAGCAGTTTCCATGATCAGGTACATGCTCAGCCCCTTACCACATACTCATCCTCATAACCCTCGTCGTCCGTCTCACCCGTGCTGGGATCACAGTCCTTGACAGTGAACTTCATCATGCAGCTGAACGTGCAGGCCACTGGAGTAGGGAGGCAAAGGCAAAGCTCTTATTACCACCACTACCTTACAGTAAAACAGGGCTGGGAGGTTTGGGGCAGCCATGCTCTCCCTGTCACTGTCAGCAGCACAGGCTTAGCCACTGACCTAGAGCGAGCTCACCGACATTTCTGTCTCTCAAGGACAAGCTATTTATTTGTAATATTAAGCAAACAGCGATAAAGACAGGCTCATGATGGTTGTACAAGACCATAATCCTCAGATCAAGTGCTATTACTAATGAACCTCACATTGCGTTGGGAATACTAATGAAACATGTCCCACCAGCACCTTGTGAAGAGGCAAGATCCACATCTAGGGATCGGTTCATGTGCCTCTGAAATGAAAGCCCCTTGCACTGCAATGCTGCAGCTCATTAATACCACTCGGCTGGGAGAGGAAGCGATGACTCATCCCTAGAAGATGGGTACTGCTGAGTGAACAGCAGCAACACAACAGGGGAGCAGTTCCAGAGCACAAACCAAAGCACAGGTAAAGCCTGGTTCCTTTTCTGGATAGTGGCAAACAGGGAGGAGGATGTTCACTTCAAACAGACATCCCTGAAATTCTAGCAGTTTGTCTGAAATACCCCTTTTTGTTACTCAGAGCATCTGGGCACTCACAACACTTTACAAGCACCAGCCTCCCCACATCTAACACAAAGAAAGGCTGAAGGGTTTCATGCCAGAGTGCATGAAAGACAACTCATCTGCCAGTTCTCATAGCCTGACTTGGCAGTACTACAGCACAAGGAAACCAGCAGAAGAGAAGGAAGTCTTGACAGCCCCCAAAACAGCAAAAACAAGTCATGCTCAGCATCACTCAGGGCTGCACCCACACACAAGCTATAAATATCTGGCTGGGATGCAAGGTAGAAAGTGTGGGGATAAGCAATACAGGAAAAAAGAGTGCAGACTGTTTACCTGCTGTCGGATCCTCTTCAGACAGTGCCACCAGCGTGTAGCAGGTACCCGGCTGGTTGTACACCAGGGTTTTGGCA
The DNA here is from genome assembly GCA_036630365.1 of Acanthiza pusilla. Lineage (NCBI taxonomy): Eukaryota > Metazoa > Chordata > Aves > Passeriformes > Acanthizidae > Acanthiza > Acanthiza pusilla. The sequence continues at coordinate 11,920,009 of JAXCHO010000001.1, forward strand.
GGTACATAGCCAATGACCTCATACCCCTCTGTTGGCTCCATCTGCACTGTGACATTCTCCAGGATCTGATCGTTCAGGGTGTTCGTGCAGTCAAACTAAACAGGGAAGGGGAAAGCAGCAACAGCTTGAAGCTGCTCACTACTCCTTGAAAAGCAGACTTAGCTTAGGCACAGCAGGAGCCTGGTGTCAGCCCATGAACCCCCAGCTCTCTGTGTTTCCATTGTGCACCTTGCTATCAGCTGGCCCATCACAGAGCAACTTGACTAAAAAGTGCTCATTTAAATGCTTTAGGGGAGAAACTAGAACCCTGCTGGGGAGTCCACTGCTCCAGCAAACCTTTTTTTTTTTAAGGAAACAAGAATTAAAATGAACCAGCACACACCAGTCCAAGGCCTGCCCTCTGCAATCCAGGCAGGATCACAAATTCAGTGAGGGCAGGGATGTGTCAGCTTTTGCCTGTTTCATTTAACCAGTTAGTGTGGAAGGTTTTCGTCCAATGTCCTGGACAGTCATTCCTGGGTTAACTCTTTGCTCTATGGAAATGTAAGTACTGTGTTGCCTACATCATCCCACTTGAAGCTACAGGGACACAAAGCAGATGGAAAGATGATCCTTTTCATGGCTCAAATTAGGGGCAGCTTGAGCCAGTTTCGGCAAGCTTGATGTTTTCAGCAAGTCTAAACTTGCTGATTAGACTTCGTTCCAGCTGCAATGCCAAGATTCTTAAGCTCACACAATTGCATCTGGTGGATGGACAACAGAAACAAAGGTCAACTCCTGTGAGGGCTGTGTAAGCAGTTCTGAGTTTTGAGGAAGTAGCTGGCCAAGGACAAAACACTGCTGCTCATAAGCTAGCAAAGGACTCACTGTGCCTCAGACTCCCTGAGGCCCAGGCAAGGGTACTGGCACATCAATCCTAAAACCTCACGTGCAGCAGCAGGGTGGTACAGCCAAGGCCAGGATGTACAGAAGAAAGCATCTGTGCTACAGGCTAAACCGAAACATAGCAGATGAAGAGCTCTCCCCCACTGGATGCCTTTCTTGGGCACCCTTTTCAGATTCTCAGGGGTAGTAAGCTTCACTCTTTCATGCCCAAACCACGTGCCTGGGGACTCTGAGGAAAGAACACAGCTCCCCTTGCCAGCTGCTCAGTGAGAACAGCCCCATCTAGTGCTTGTTGGATTTGACTGTACCTGTAAGCATTGTTCACATACACACACACCCCCACACTCACCCCCTTATCCCCTTATTAATTTCCTCTGGGGCTCTGCTGCCATGGATAAGAAACTAAGGACTACTCATTGCAGTGCTGTGCTTTGAACACAGACTGTGGGTGCTGCTTCTCTGGAAGTGTTCAAGGCCAGGTTGGATGGAGTTCTGAGAAACCTGGTCTAGTGAAAGGTGCCCCCTTCGTGGCAGGGAGATGGAAATTAGGTTATTTTTAAAGTCACTTCCAACTCAGGCCATTCTATGATTCTATGATACTCCTGAGATATGTCTCCACAATGAAGCTTTTAGCTAGTCAGAAGGTTCTTTTCCAAGAATCTTCAGCACCACACCGCACAGCTACCCACCTGGAACACCATGTGGTTGACAAAGGTATGCTTGGTGCAACGAACCACGTACTCTGTCTCCAGCTCTGTCAGGGCCACAGGCTCTGGGGAAGACTTGAAGAGTGGCCCCAACCCCCGAAACTCTGGGATGGCCCCCAGTTGCTCTGAAATAGATGACACAAATTACTGCCTTCCTCAAGACACAAGGGGTGTTAGCAGTTTCAAAGCCCTTGTTTCAGCTGCCAGAAGCCACTACAGCAAGGAACTATCCATTAAATACCCATAAACATTCCCTAGAGACTTTTAAAGTTAAAAAGAGTCATCCTTTGCTCATGTCTACTGCAAGACAGAAAAAAGAGAACTGCAGGTACCCCCACCCTCCAGGAGTGAACAGTTGACCTTAAATTGGGAGTCCATGTCACTCCCTGCAAGAATGTGAGAACAAGCCAGAGGGGCTAAGCCTAGGCTTAGCAAGAGCTAAGAGTCTCACACATGGACACAGGAGAGGCCTTGCATCAGTTTACCTTGGAATATTTCTTGCCGTGTTGCTGCCACCTTCTCTGGCTGTTTCACTACAGCAACAGGAGCATTTTCTGCAAAAGAAAGAAAAAACAATCAAACAAAAACAAACCCAAAATATTTGAAGGTGAAGAGTAAGAAATTACTAAATCAGAAAACACATCAATATCTGGAGAGGGATTTGACTACGGAAAGGAAGGGAGCTCATTTCTCATTCGATATAGACTAGACACCCGTATTTGGCTTCCTAACCAGCTTTAGAACTGCAGCAACTCCAGTGAGGATTGCCAACTATTACTATTATTAGCAGTTGGACTAAACTGAAACATCAATGTGGGAGCAACCAGATTTGCAGGCCTTAGTCTTTCCAGGGGATGCAATCCCACAAAATTCAAATAGAATGGAGTTCAGCAATTCCCAGCAAGCCCAGTACAGGGAATCACTAGCATTCAGGGGAACTGGCTCCTCACCTGCTCTTTGCTCGATGATAGGAGCTGTTGCTAAAGGAACAGATTTCAAGTCAAAAGGTTTCTCAGAGGGCTCCAAGGTGTACTGATGCAGAGCCCTCTCCAGGCCAGGAATGGACACTGTCAACCCTGGGGACAGAAGGGACAGGTCACTGAAACCACAACAATACCAGGTCTTTCGTTTAACTCTTGTTAAACCAGAAAAGAGGCGCAGACTTGTTTTAAGGCCTTCCTGCAATACCATTCAGGATGTAGCCAGCATTGAGGGCCTTCTGCTTCTGCTCCAGAACATTCAGGTAGAAGGTGGCTCTGTCTCTCACTTCATTGTCATCATCCATCACACACCTGAGAGAAAAGTGAAAAACTTTCTTCAGAATCCACATGACTAAGACACCTCACAGGGCCAGAAAAAACATGCCATAGGGGAGATCCAGCAATTTTTAGTAATTGTACTAGAAAGGCAATAATGTGCCACACATGGCTTCAGTCCACTTTGTGGTGCTGAATGCAGTGGGGATTGCATCACAGGGTCATGGGTACCCCCTGCACCTTCTCAGACCCACAGCTGCAAGAGACTAGACAAGCTCCCAAGCAAAAAGCATTTTTCACCCAGGATGCTGAGAAACCCTGAGGCACAACTGACCTTTTCAGTAACACCAAGATACTGGGTAACATCTCCTCATTCTGAGCTCCAAACTTGGCCAGGGCACTTACAGCACCTGTAGCAAAAGTCATGAAAACAGAATTAGAAAGCAAAGAAATCAGCTGAAGTTTCCTCCATTTCTTGGCCTTGATCAAATGCCATGTCAGAGATGCTACACTAGTAAACTGTGTACACTAGTAAAACTGACTAGAAAGAAGCAGAGGTATTATGGTGAAGTGCCTGCAAACCTCTGTCTAGTTTCAGAGCCAGTGCCATTTCACAGCCACAGGCCACTTCTTCCATCAATACTACTGCAGGATCTTTGCTGGGTAAAACGATCTGCTCAGGCCTAGAGCAAATCACAACCCTCAAAAACAGAGGCATCCACATGCTATGGTTCCCTGAAGATCTGTCAAAGGGCAGAGAGCTTTCCAGGTCTGTCACTTACCTGCCCGGACTTCTTCATGCTCCAGAACAACCCTGTTGTAGATGAAGCGAATGTATTTGGAGGGGTTGTTGGTTTTGGGCCCTTCTTGCCCCAAGAGGTGGAGGATACGAGTGGCCAGCACAGTGAACTCGCAGTCCTCAATGAATTCACAGAGGTGAGACAGGCCTGTCTCTTTGCTCTCTGAGTTCTCCTCAATAATGCTGATGATGCAGTCCACGATGGCTCTCTTGTATTCAAAGCCACCCTGAGGAGCAAAAGGGAACTGCTCAGCTGGAAATCTCAAAGTATTTTAGAGACTCTGAGCTAGCCAGACAGGAAAAACATTCCTTTGAAAAGGTCACTCACACTCAGTGCTTTTTAATGTGTGTTTGAAAGGAGGAGGGCAGTAATTCTGCCCTCACTTTTGAGCAGCTTTACACCCAGAGGGCCAGCTAATATTCAAGCTCTCTTGCCAGCTCCCTTCAGAATGGCTGCACTGAAGAAAAAAAGTCCTAAAGGGAGTAAAAGAATTCATCTGCCTGAAGGGTTTTTATCTCCATCAAAATCCTCTGCTGCTAGAATTAGTGCTTAAAAACAGCCATATGGGAGGAAAAAAAACCCAACCCTCTCTCCCCTTTAGCACTAGACATCTGAGGATGAATCACAAGAGAAATGTATGAAGGATCATATCTGCCACAGCAGGACACAGCAAATAGCTCCATTAGTGTGGGATGATAGGCAATCAATACCTCCCCAGGTACAGCCACAACCTGACATGCCAGTAACGCTTGGTTATCTTCAGACATTATTTACTACTGTCCTCAATACACACCAGGGGATTAAACTGCATGCTACCCTCTGACAATTACATACACCATGCTGGGCATTTAGATCTTTCTGGAGCTACTTCGGATTAAAAAAGCTTTAAAACAGAATGGTTTGAAGTACAAAACCACATTCAAAATGATACCATCCACCCACAGAAAATCTGGGAAAGGAGAACGGTCCATTTTTCACAGGAGCAAAATGAAATGCTCTGGTTTGTTCCCAACTGAGAGGCTGTAATTGGCAGAAAGTGATGTCAGAACAAGCAGTAGTGCCAGCTGTGCTGCAGGCATGTTTGCTCATTTAGAAATGGCCTCGGCAAACCTCTGTAAAGCTGTCTTTCTGCAATTTATGTCTGACTGAATGCAGAGAATGGTTATAGGTACTCTTGATCCCTTCACCGCCACAGGACAGACACCAGAACAAAAGTGGTCCCGTGTCATCAATAAATAGGTTGTTATCGAATCTTTGTGTACAAGACAAAACTTCTTGGAATTTGCTGTCAAAGTATAAAAGAAAGCTGGTTCAAATGTGAAACACACATGGACTGCCAACAGATCTGCTGTTGCCTGCATTTGCTTTGAGAGTTAATAAACCCCCAGAAAAAAATCAAAGAATGAAAACCACACTAAAAATATGCCTGGCAGTATGCTTGTAACTGTTATGCACAGCTGGGCATTTCTGCAGTTAGACTGAAAACCTTTTAGAGAGAGGCTTTCACTACACAGCCTGATCAGTAAAAGCTTGACACTCACAGGGACTACTGCTCACAAACAAGGCACACATAGCTGTCCTGCAAACTTACCTCCTCCCGCAGCATAGTGAAGAGGAAGTTCATGAGGACGGCATGTTTGCGTGGGTACTTCTGACACAGGGCATTGATGGCCTGCACCACTACCACCTGGAGGAAAAGGGGGCAAGTAAAAAACAATTCTGTTTCACCAGGCAGGAAAAAACAGCTGAATTGTGTCAATTTTGAGCTGGTCCCTAGCCTGGAAATCATGTTTTTGTCTTTACTTAACCAACAAAAGCAGTTCCAGGAGGTACACTCCTAGGAATTGGAGATTTATCTTTATACACTGGTTAGCCTCTAAAGAAAGCCCACACCCACTGGGAAGAAGAAAGATTCTCAAAAGGCATCTCCCCAGAAGAGAGCATGTGACTTTGGAGCTGTAGGACTGAGGCATGGCTTAGGCAGACAGCCTCAAATGCTTTCTCCTCTCTGCAAATATTCTGCTGCTTTCGGAAGCAGCTCCATGCAGGTTTAGAGCACATGCACAAACATGGACAAAGATCATGAGGTTTCTTCAGGAATCTGCATGTCCCTCCTCCTCCTCCTACTTCCTTACTTTGAACTCATCTGAGATTTCTGACATGAAAGAGGAGATCTGCTTCATGAGCCGGTCAATGCTGCTCTCGCTGCCGGTTTTCAGCAGTGTGGTGATGGCCAGGGTGGCTATGCTGCGGTTGGAGTCTGTCACAAGGTTCTCCAGGTCCAGATTACAGGCAGTCACAGCAGATGGGTGCTTCATGGCCACCTGCAGCAGTGAAGGAAAAATGAAAATCCCTCAATAGATGCAAAAGGCCCAGCTGGCAAAACCCACTCCTCCCCATAGAAGAAAGTGGTATAGACTGTACATGAGGGATATCTCAGACAAACAGCTAATCTGCAGTTAAGGGAACAAGCTCTTGTTTCCTGTAGAATTGCACCCCTTGCTGGAAGAGAAGCAGTAGTAATAAACAATCTTTTACTATTTTTAACTCTCTCATTCTCCTCTATATAGTAAGAAAAGAAAGCTATGAACTACCAACAAAAATTCAGCCAGCCTAGCTGTGCAAAACAGCTCTGTGGGTGGAAGCACAGCAGTTACCAGACACTGCCATTCTCTCTTTTTCTTTTATAGAGTTTTTAAGGTGAAGGGAAAAGCTGGAGCAAGGACTGCCACAGAGCAGGCAAGAAGCAGCATCAAGGTTAGATCCCCGTTTTAGAAGGAGCTTCCTCACCATGGGAAGCTCAGAAGGCAAAGCAGTACCACTAAGACCAGTGACATTCTAGAGACCAGTGAAAATTATCAGGGTTCTTTTTCCTTCTGTAATGTTCTTTGAAGTTTTATTCCAGTCAGAAAGCAATGAAATGTAGGGCTGTAGCCTGAGACAGAGGTTATTCACACAAAATTATCACATAATCTGACCCCCTTTTTCTTCTGAAGTCTGCACCTCCCTGCACATGAGACACTATTGAAGCTCCCAAAAGACTGGCTCCTACCTTGTTGAGGGTACGGACGGCTGCGTATCTCAGTGCTGCTTTTGGGGAGCTGCAGAACAGCTGCAGAACTGCAAGGTGGGAAAACCAACAAAGGCACATTTTTGAGGCACTCTATTATTGAGAAGCATTTCATAACTAAAGAGCTTCAGTGAAGAGACAGTTGTAAGCATAAGGTAACTAGAAATATGCTTAAGAAGCAATTGTACCTTTAACAGGTTACTCTCTTCTTTGGTTCTCTTTGCCTTTGTCACATCCCTGCTGACAACTAACTCTTACCTACTTCCCTCTTTTTCCACAGTGCTGCTATCCTTTGCTCCTTGTGAAAACCAAATTCATCACCTTGTCATCTTTCCTATTAAGTCAATTTGAACTGCTGTTCTCCATTTCATGTCAACCCTGATCCTTTCCCAGAACTGACCCATGAAGTAACCCATACTTAAACACACCAGGAAATACCTTTACAAGAACAAAGCTATTCGCACACAACACAGGCTCTCACCAGCAGCATAAAGCAACAAAGGATACAGCAGCATAACAAGCCTGAACCTACACAAGGTCCTTGTTTCTTGGGGCAATCAGCAGGTGTCACCACTGCAGGTTTATAAATCCCTTGCCATGGCTATGAGCACTGCACTTACCCGAGACAGCCGGAGCCAACTCCTTGGCAGTGCAGTTGGGCAGGTTAACAATGGCAGATGCAGCTTCATACACCACCATCTCATGCTTGTTTCTTAGGCAGCTCTCAATGAAATCAAACAGGGGGCTATCACGGCTAAGGGACAAAAAAAATCCACAAGAATGAATTAAAGCAAAGGTACTAAAAGAAATTAAGAATTCAGCAGCAGAAATGAGCAGGTCCCATAGCCCATGGAAAGGTAAAAGAAGCCATAAACCCACTTTGTCCCCAGATTTTGCAGTGATCATTATACTGTGCTTCCAGCAGGCTTGAAAGTCAGGCTGCCTTCTGAGAAGACACCCTCTGCTTACAGGCAAAAGGGAATCTCCCTCAACTCTCACACAGTGAGAAATAACTGTACACACCACAGCTCTTATCCACCAGGAAGCCACACGGCATACATGGTGGATAAACAATTACAGAAGACAGAGAAAATGAAGTAGAACAAGAACAGCTATGCAAAACAGTCCAGAGAAACAAGATAGTATTTGATGTGCAAGCAAGATTCACAGAAGCCATCTCAAAACAACCATGAAGACATTCTATATTTTCTCCCTTCTCTTTTACCCAACAATGAGAAGGCAGAAGCTGCCATGTTGCTCTTCAAAGACAGAAATAATGTGATGGCAAGTGAGCCTGCAAGAGGAGATGGAAGCAGGACTAGGAAATTCTTTCAGCAGGGCAAAGGAGCCTGCTCACCTGCCAGCCTCCTCCTCCAGCAGCTTGCTGGCTATTCGGATCATCATGCAGTAGGCAAATGGGGACTTGAGGCCGTGGCGCGTGAACTTGCTGAGCATCTTGTTGACTGCCAGGCGGTCATTCTTCCGCACATGGTACAGCAAGCCCAGAGCATGATACTGTGCAGGGAAAGAGAATGTCACAAACCCACGGTGGGTTCTTTCCCCTTTTGCCCCCTCTGTTGCCCAAAGGTGCCTGGCTGAGCTCCAGCAATTTGCTCCATGTCCAGCTGCTGTGGGCTATTCCCCTGGTGGCGGTGGGTGTCCTACCTGCACCATGATATTGTCACTGGAAGCTGCCTCCTGAGCCTCGTTCACCCAGCGCTTTACCACATCATAACTGGTCTTCAGCAAGTGCTGGAAGGAGATGAAGCCACAACAACCCATGAGATAAGGATGGAGGAAGCTTTGGGAATTTCAGCTTATATTAAGAAGCAATGAGCCTTCCCCATGAGTGTGCTGGCAGCAGCAACTTATAGAAGAGCAAGGGATCAGCATACAGAGACCTGGACATGACAGCTGCAGCCTCAAGAGGTCGATGATCTCTTGCAAAGTCAGTGCCAGTCCCTCACTTCACAAAGACGGGAATAGCAACAAAACCCTGAAACTCCCAGATATCCAGTCCCACCACAGATGACTGCTTCCCTGCTTGACTGTCCCTCAAGCCCATGCTGCAGGGAGTACATACCAAGGAAGACACGAGAGCAGAGCTGGACACACTTGGCACTTTGTCAACAATCGCCTGCTTCATGTAGCGCTCAATGGCCTGCAACATGGTACTCTGCAGGGAGAGGGAAACAACAGCTGATACAGGAAAGCTCTTAGGGGTGTGAAAGGGGAGATGCAAAGGCATGAAAAGCAGGGTGGAAGGTGGGATGGGATAAAGTAGGAAAAAGTGAAGGGCACAGAGCTGCCCCAAGGGAAAAGCAACACTTACATCAGTGATCTGACAGAGCGCTCTCACAGCAGGGCCTCGGTAATTGTCATCCTTCCCAGTCATGTCTTTGGTTAAGCTGGGAAAACAGGAAGCTCTCAATACTGCTCTCCTGAGCCAGCAACTCTCAGGTGCACATACAGTGCACACAGAGCAGCAGGCAGCCAGCATCACAGCTGAATGCCAAGCAGGCAGTTGCAGGTCTCAGGCAAATCCCACTGGGGTGGGAAGGCAGGAGGGCAAGATTAGTACTCAGGTCCCAAGCCCATCAACAGGTTGCATGGTTTCGTGTTCACCAGCTGAGGCTGGAGTGCACACACATATCCCTGAGGCATTTGACTTTCTTACTGAACACTCATTCCAGCCCTTTTCCCGAGCTCCTGGTCAGTGTGAGACCATCTGTGAAGGGTCTGGAGCTCATCATATTGCAGCACTTGAGTGTGGCTTCTGCCTCAGCCCTTCACAGACCCTAGGCTCCTGACTCCCTGACAGGGTATTTCACTGGGATGATCAGCAATTCAGGAAAAACTCACAGAGGGAATTTTGTTCTCTGGTGAAGTCGCATTCTGTGCTGCTACAGGAGCAGTAAATCCTTGCCTACCTGTTGAAAGCCTTGGGATTTATGCCAGAATTCTTCAAAAAGCTTCAAGGCATTCAGACAGGAGTTAATGAAAAAGCCATTGCAAAAGGGGAATAATCAGCAGTGCTGCCATATCATCTAACCAAGAGACACTCCAAACACCCGTGGGCATGGGATATGGGCACACAGCACATTCCACATACATCACTACAAGTTCAGTGTCTGTATTTTAATGGTCTTTTATAAAGGAAAACCTTTTCCTCACCAAGGGCATTCCCTATCATCACCCTGTTTAGGGACTACAGTTATCGTCAAGAGGCTGGACAGACATTACTGGAGAACATGACATTATTACAGCAAGAAAAGTGAAGTGACTGACCTGCTAGTAACAATGATCACATCTTCTGCAATAGAGGACATCTCTTTGATAGTCAGGTAACACATCCTGCGAAGAGTTGGCTGGCAAGGAAATAAGCAAGAAAGACATCAGCTGAGACGATCCAGATAGGAAGTGATCTCAGTTTTCTCTGCTTACATAATTTTATTGTGAAGATCACAAGAACCTGATACTTTCAGAGAGCCCCACTCGCTGAGTGTAAAAGATGTACAAAATCCATATTGATTAACAAAACACCTCTTTCTCTTCTAAATCCCTCAGTCTTAAGATGAGGACATAGAGATATCAGATTTAGCTAGATCTACCATTTCATCTTCTGCTTGCCATTCACATGAACAAGCAGAAAACCTTGAAACCATTTGCTGGTTTTCTGGTTGAAGGCATTGTGTTGCTTCAAAAGCAAGAAAACAAACAATTTATATTCCTGATTCTGCGGGTTTCTACTCTAGTAGAAACTGCAATGCCTTGCAGTTTGGAGGACAACTAATGACAGTGCTACTGCTGTACAATAAGCACTAACTCCCAGCCTCCTCCAGGACATGCAATTGTTGACTCTCAGCAGGATCTTTTAATGTTGGACACAAAGCACAGTAAATTCCACCTGCCTAGCACAATCTCAAGAATTAAACAGCAATTCAGAGTGAGGAATCTCTGCTTCAAGAGCAGAGCATACTTCAGTTAAGCTGCTACAAGATCTGGGAAGGGCTAGGAGCTGATCACCATTTCTGAACTTTCACCCTACTCTTTCCACTCAGATCAGGTAGCTTCAGACAGGACAGAAAAGCTGATTGTATAAAAATGCATACCTCAAGAGAAAACTTGTCCCACCAGATAAATACAGAAAACAAAAGGCAGACTTACATCATTGGACTGAAACAGCTTGGTCATAGCAAAGAAGGCTTCGGTAGCTTCCATGACACCAAGGTGCTCCCCCTAGTTGTTTGGAAAGAAGGAAGGAAATCCCAATTATTACAACCAGCTTTGGGCCTGATGCACATGTCTGTATAGATGTACATTTTCTCTCTCTTACCTGGTTTATGAGATACAGGATCTTGGTGAGGATATGAGCACATTTTCGTGGGTTTATAGGAGTCTCATTAAACACTCGAGCCTGGAAACAAAGCACAGACAAGGACTGACACCAACACCCCTTGTAAACACTGTCCTGCCTGGTCTTGGCCAGTGATACAAACAACACATTGTGAGTGATGTATGGCAAGATCCTTAATGACTCTGGATCAGATTTCCTCACAATTTCTGTTAAACATGGAACCTTTTAAACAGCTGGTTTTGCAGTCTGGGATTACAAATCCAAGAGCAATAAAGGTCTAAAGGCCAAATTCTCATCACACTTTCACCCACATTACCCTGGACTGTGTGCTAGCTAAAGCACCACTCTTCCAACAGACGAACGTGAGCTTGCTGAGGCTATGGGAGCCAACATCATTCTCAACATCACCAGCAAACAGAGAACACTGAAACAACAGGGGTTGGGGATTGAGATGCTCACGAGTTCTTGAACAGAATGGCATTTCTTCAGAGGAATTTCAGACTATTTAATAACCACTCACATCCCTCTCGTTAATTTTGTCATCCACAAGACATTTAGGGTGTCCAAGGCAAATTTCCCAACCTCCCTGTTTTAGGTTGAGCTTTCCCAGATAACTTTATTCCCTTTATTACTATTTATAGTTTACAGTCTTTAATTTGTTACGAGACCATTTCAATCTTCTCCTTTCATCTGTCCAATAATAAAATAAGAACTGTTGCCCATTTCTTTCAGAGCAAGCAGGACTGTAACAAACCCTCATTTCCTTGCTGAAGTTCTCCAGTGACCTACTCAAGAGGGGGAGAGACTCTATCCAGAGTGGGGTACACAGAGAAGATGGTATGAAGATTTACCTCTTGCAAGACTGCACTCTTCTCCAGGTGCTGGAATGGGTTGGAATTCCCACCTGCAAAACAAAGAGAGTAAAAGTCTCTCCAGGGATACTGCCATGGAAAAGCAACTGTTTAACCATGCCCATACTTTTAAAAGTCTGAGCATTTTGGGATAAGTTTTTCATGAACACCAAGCAATCAGAGCACCCTCTTTGAAGTAATATTAATTGGATGTCTTCATGGCAGTCAGGGAAGGCAAAGCAGACAGGACATTCTTTGATTTGTCATCTCCTCCAGAAGTAACTGACTGTGAGCTGAGGTAGACGGAATGGCTGTAAAATAACTGTGCTCCACTGTATCCCCAAAGACCTATTTCCAGCCCCTGGGCTGGGAGCTTGCTGGCAGTTAGAGCATCAATAGGACAGGCCTAGAAACAAAAGCTTAGACAGAAAGAGATATTGCTTGCCAGAGTGGTGAGTCAGGAGTGTTTTATCCCTCCCATATAAACCAATCAAGAATCCACCAGTAAAGTATTTTTGGCTCTATCACTAATTAAAAGAACAAGACAGCAGACTAGATAGGCTGGACACAAAGTAACTTTCATTGTTCCACTTAAGAAAATAAATTATACTAAATAATTAAAACCCCCAGCAATTAAGGATGAAATAATCAGACGGAAAAGCACTATCATTCTGCATGGTCTCTATTAGATTGCCTCCCAAGCGTTTGTGAGCTGCAGCTTTTCAAAAGCTGCAAGTTATTGATAAGCAGGTTTTAATTAGTACCTATGTTCAGCCTGGCCCTGGGACAAAATGCAGCCTTTTTCAGGGTTGTTCCAGTGTTTGTTCCAAAGTCTGAGCCACTAGAGACGACATCTCCTGGGCCCAAATCTGACATGACCCAAGCTTGAAGCATCCTAGGCTGGTGCCAGGAGCCCTTTCTAGAGTAAGCCTTGCATATAGATGCAAACGCATCTGCATCCTGCCTCCTTCCTGGTTCATTAACTGCCCTCCTCTGGCTCAGGGGAAGTTTGCAAAGGCAGAAGGTGGCTGAACAAAACAGACTCTTATGTGAGGTTGGAGAGGTAGAAGAAAACAAGGGAAAAGAGCAAAAATGTCTCTAATATGAGTATGAACCGGTTGTAGTACGAGCATGTGAATGTGTTCAAAAACTCTGCCCAGCAGCACAGTATTCCCATGGTCCGGCATGTCTGTAATCCTTAAATCAGCTATGGACAACACAGCATCACCTCTTCATCTTTCATAGCACCAAGAATCTTGAAATACATCGTACATGGGATCTCAGACCTCATAGCACCCTGTGTCAAAGTATTCTTCCATACAGAGGAAGAAAGATGCAGGGAGGACAGAGGCTGTGTGTTCAGAAAGCTCTTAATACTGGATAACTAACAACAATGTATTCTGATTTGTGGAGAATTTTGTGCCCAAAATAACACGTCAAAGGGAGTGAGAGCAGCTCATCCAAGGCTAGCTAAGCCACCCGTGGAAAGTAAAGACACAGAAGTCAATTAACTGGATACTTGCATCTCCTGCCAGCCTTGGCCATAGGAAATGTCAATACCTTGAAGGGTGCAGCAGGTGAAAATGAAGAACACCCCCCAAAATTAAAGCCAACAGCAATTCCCCTCCAACAGCTGGCTCACTAAATTCTCTGTTTATCAAGATGTCACTGGAGGCTTTGGACAAGGGAAAAAAGGGCAAAGCATTTAATGCACATTAAGATAAAAAGCATGCACAGTCGCACCAAACAATCACCAAGATTTAAGCTGAATCAATTCGTTTCAGGACACACTGATTTGTTATGCAGAGCAAGCTGTGTGGAAACCCTCGTAGGAAGATGAAAAAGATACCACAAGACTCAACCATGAAATGAAACATTGTCTTACGAAGCATTGTTTCCACCTGAATTACACACCACATAAAATATCAACCTCTTCCTTACTAATCAGCCTAAAGTTTTGAAAAGTAAGGCAATCACTTTGTGTTTCCTTGGTGCTCTCAGATTTTGTGATCCACTGAAAGTAGAAGTGATTGTGTTGGAAGAGCAGACCGCATGTGTCAGAAAAAGTGCCAGAAACTATGAATTGGATTCTATCTGACTTTAGCACCTGCTTTGAGAGCTGGGCGACTGTGAACAAGGCTAATATGCTCAGTATTTACTCTCAGGCTCTGCATCTGGTGATGTGGCAAATAACCTCGGTGTGCTGTGCCGACGCAACCAGTTTAGCTTCTGGCTGCAGCTGTGAGAAGACGGCAGCAGACTGTTCTAGTGCTCCCATAGTGCTCCCATAGCGCGCTCTGTGCACACCAGCCAGTCCCCGCCGCCAAGCTGGCACCGAGCCGCCCCTCACAGCTCCCTTGGTGGTCCCCCCATCACATCTGCCCTCGTACCCACAAGAGGGGCCCACCCTCACAGCTCCCCTCATTTCCACAGGAGAGGTCCCCCCGTAGCCACGAAGGGGTCCCCCCCCACCAATCCCCTCCGTACCCACAGAGGGGTCTCATCCCTCACAGCACCCCCGGCCTCTCCTCACCCGACTCCTCGTCCTTCTTGTCGAATTTCTTCAGCATGGTGCTGCCGAGCGGCCCGTCGCTGCGGCCCTCCCGCCCCGTGGCAGTGACAGTGGCAGTCCCAGGCCAAATCCCGATCCCGGTCCCGGTCCCAATCTCCGTCCCGGCACCGCCCCCGCCCCTTCCTGCCCCCGCCCTTTCCTGCCAGCCTGTCACTGACACCGCGGCCGCCGCACTGCGCAGGCGCGGGACCGCCCCCGGACGTAGCGCAGGGCGTGGCGCGGCGCCGTGACTGACAGGGAGGGGGCGTGACCAATCGGCAACGGCGCGCTCTGATTGGCGGAGGGGCGGGGCCAGGAGGGCCTGGGGTCAGCGCTGGAGGCGACTCTGGGGTAGGGGCAGCGCTGGGACCACTGGGACCGGATGGAGGGCAAGGGACACTGCTGGGCACACTGCTGGGGACACTACTGGGGACACTGCTGAGGACACTACTGGGGACACTGGGCCTGGGGCAGGAGGCTCTGGTACCGGGGGAAACATTGGTGATGGGGAAGGCACTGGGATCCCTGATGGGACGCTGGGCAGGGGAAGGGCACTGGGGAGATGATGGGACACTAGGGACAGAGGAGGCTGGAGTATGAGCGCACATCGGGACTCGGGGAGGACAGATGGGACGCTGGGGCAGGGCATGGAAACGAGGAGATCCTGACAGGCTCAGTGTCCTGGGGGCAACTGGGGGTGGCAGGGGGGAACCCTCTTCTGGGGATGGACACTTGTCACCCAGGCTGCCTGCCCTGGAATGTCCCACCTGGATGCACCATCTCTGGCAGCTCCTCCTGTGACCCCGTTCCCACTGCTACTGACACCCTGTCTGTACCCTGGACCACAAACTCCAGGCTCAGCCCCACAGCACACACCCAGTGGGTGCAGGGGACATCTCTCAATGGGCCAGTGCTGCCCAGACATTACCTGAGCCTCAGGTCAGGCAGGCATAGCAAAAGACCTGTTACCCACCTTGCCACCTCACCCCAACCCCCCACTTGCTGGCACATCCCTTCCTGAAATCCGTCCCTCCCATGGAATGTGGGGTCACCCCAGCTGCTTCTACCCCTTTCCCAAAGCCAGTGCCGACTCCAAGGCGAAAGGGCTCACTCACCCTGCAGCAGGTAATCTTCAAGGAACATGGCCGTGTCCCCCACCAGCTCCAGTGGACCCCCTGCAGGTGTCCCCCGCCTCTGCCTCGCTCGCACCACCCTGTACTTTGCACGGGGCGGCCGCACTCTGCTCTGCACTGCTCTTATCTCCCAGCTGTGCTGAAAGCAGCAGCTCCAGTGCCACAACACCATGTCCCTCTTGGCCCAGAGCTGCCGTGGGCTCCCAGGGCCAGGGGCTGGCTCCACTGTTGGTGCAAGGCCTGACACCCCTCATTTGGAATTTAATGACCTCCAGTGCTGGCCCTGGCCCAGAACATGCCCTCACAGCATCTCTGGGGAAAGGGAACACAAAATGGGGGTGTAAAGGGGTGCAAAACCCATATAAAGCACAAGAAGTCGTGTTTGATGCCACATTTTATTGTGTGCGCTCACTCAAAACTCCAGCTTTGAGACTCAGCCAAGCTTTGTGGAGGATTTTGTGTGCTCCAGTCACCCTGGGAGATGCACACAGGAAGAGCTGCCTGGCTGGATGCAGCCCCTTCGGAGACTTCTCAGTGGTGGATGAGCAGGGAGCAAAGCCAAGCATAAAAATGCCTGTACTGCCTGGGGCTGGGACCAGATGTGCTCCAGCACTGGCCCAGGTCAAGGTAAACCCAGCTGTATCTTCTCCAGTGGTGTTGAGGTGATGGTTAGTAAACCAGATCTTCCATGGCTGCTGCTTGTGCCATGAGCACTGGGACCAGGGGGATGAGGTACCATGTCCACAGTCCCCTGTGGACACACCAATGCTGCTCCACGCTTCCCTCCGCCTGTGCCCCCAGCAGCCCCACTGCCCTCTCCAGCCCTGCCGTATCCCAGCCAGGACAGTTTATCTCCTGCGTCCAAGGCGGGCCATCAGCTCGGCATTGGCAGCTGCCTTGGCCTGCAGCTCCTTCTCTCTGGCCAGGTCAAGCAGGATTTTCAGTAAGTGTGTGTGGACATCGAGTGACAGGGACACCTTCCTCCCCTTTTTCCTGGGAGCAGCTCTCTTGGTGGCTGGGCTCATTGGCCAGGGCAGTACTTGTCTTTCTGATCCCTCTAGCAGTGGCAGGCTGGCTTTGTCCGGATGAGACCCTTCCCCAGAGCCATCATCGTCCCTCCTCATTTTGTGGAGACCTGGTAGCATCTTGTTAGTGCTGGTGGTCTCCTGCCTCATCAGCTTCTCTCCATCCACGGCTTGGGGGGCTGGCAGGAGCCGCTCACGGCTCAGTCCGTTCCAGGCTCTCGCTGGTGCCCCGAGGACCAGCAGGAAGGTGAGCAGCATCCTGCCTCGCAGCGTGGCTGGGAGTGCCTGTGGGGAGCACGTAGCTGGCGCTGAGCATCACCCCCATCACACTGCCATGGCCCCACAGCCCCCCAGGCAGGGCATGTCCCCACCAGAACCCCTCCACTCCCTGCACCAGCTCATGGGGCTCCACCTTCCTTTCAGGAACCCTTCGTTCTTCCACCTTGATTTTAACCCTCTTGAAAGGGACAGGGAGTTTTGGGGAGGCTGAAGGGGACATGGGAAGCAAATCACCTGGGTGTCCTTATACTTTCAGACAGCCCCTGGCCAGATGCTGGCTGTGCGTTCAATTTCACACCCTTCAGCCCTTTGTCCCCCAGGGGAGGAGACAATCCTGCTCAGGAGGGTGGCTGCTTGGGTGCTGCTTGGCTGCTTCCCAACCCATTCCTGCCCTTTGGCCAGGGAAATGTGACATGCCCAAGGTTTCAGGGCTGGGCAGGCTGTGGGGCTTTCTTCCTCCCACGCCTTCCCTGGCAGATGCCATCCTCCACAGTGTTGCTGGCTCTCTGGGGCAAAAGCCACCCAGTAAGGAGAGACATGAGCCACTTGGCCTAAAATAAATGGCATATTGATCACTGTGGGATAACAAGGGCAGGAGTCTGGCCATGTGTGCTGAGTTGTGTCAAGCCTCAGCAACTTTCTCCACCCCATTCCTCACCCTGGTTGTAGGAAGGGCCCCAGGGATTGCAGGGTGCTGGGATGTAGGATGGGGGTCAGAGCATGTGCAGGGGCAGTGCTGCACAAATCCTGCCGTATGGCTGCCTCTCCCCAAAATCAGTCACGCAACAGGGGTTGTCCAGCTGGAAGGGCAGCAGTGAAAGGCATCCAACCTCCTGCAATGTATCTCTGGGGCGAAACCCTTCAGAAAATACCAGAGTAGGCAGCCAGAGGTGGTTAACTCACTGGGAAGTGGGGAATGAAAAGCATCCAATACCCTGCAACCCATTTCCCAGTGAAAAACCCCTGAAAAGCACCGCTGAGGGCGCAGCCTCACCATTTGCAGCAGGTCCTCGTCTCCTCGATGTTCAGGCAGTGCTCCCAGGGTGCAGGGACCACAAGCTGGGGATTTGCTCTGCTCCCTGCCAAGCCCTGGCTCTTATCCTGTCCCAGCTCCACCTCTGACCCGCAGAGGGGGTGACGGTGATGGGGGGGTGGGGGGTGGAAGTGTTTTTAATAAATTTTGCCTAATAGCAGATGAAGTCATCCCAGGATGTGGGTGGGTGCCCCCTTGCAGCTCCACCAGCTGCACTTGGAGGGGATTCCGGGAACCTGGGACAGCTCACTTGTAATTGTTTCACGTCTGACTTGCAAGCTGTTTTTTCTCCATCTAATTAGGCCTCCCTGCTCCTGTCAGGCTCTGTAATCACTTAAAGAAGGGAGAGAATATGCATATTGCTGCTGGCCAGTGGCCATGGGCAGCACTCCAGGCATTGTGCCTTACAATCTCAGACATCTCAATACCCAGATATCTCCTGGTACCAGTTTGGCCCGTGTTCTGACAGAGTCCCTGGCCACAGGGAGGACATATCTAGAGACATGTTACCTCGCTGCCTTGCCAAAGCCAAGCACTGCTTTGGCCACTGGTTTGCCGGACACCAGTAGATTGCAGCTCACGCTAATGCATTCCAACTGGGACACCACTGGTTTGCAGCCGACCTGCACCAGTCCAGCCTGGCCCAGCTCCTCTGCCAGCTGTCCAAGGTGGATAGCAGCATGTACATTGCTGTGCAGTGAGCCCCATATACAAGGGTTTTGCTCCAAAGTTCCCTGCTTACAGACTGTGGGAGCATCCTGAGGCTTTCAGGCTGGGTGGGCACTGGTGTGAGATGAGTCGGTAGGTGCTCAGCCCAGAGGGTTGGCCAGGGCAGAGTCAGGGTGCCCAGGGTTCAGACTGCTGGAGGTCTGCCCACCCCCATGGCCACAGGGTGACCCATCCTCTGCCACCCTCCCCAGGATGGCAGGGAACGGAAATAATGCCAGCTCTGTTCCTCCCCCTGGGGACAGCCAGGAACTCACACCCAGTAGCCAAAATTAGCTGCCAGCACTGATTCACACAGTACATCGTGCAGCACCACAGATCCACGTGCTGACACGTCACGGCCTGGACAGGGGGTCATGGCCTGGCTGGCGTCAGCTGGGTGTCAGCTGGGCACGTGCTGGGTACAGGGATGGGGCACTGGGCTCCCTGGAAGGGGAGAGGAACCCCAGCCAGCACTGCCAGCTGCGGGCAGCTGGAAAGGGCAGCCCAGCTGGGGTGGGCAGGGGGCATGTCTGACTCAAGACCTGTCCCCAAACTCCACAGGCATCTCCAGTGTCGTGCCAAGAAGTGTGACATCTCCCTGTGAGCACAGCTTTAATACACATTCTCCCCCGCATGGTACACATATACATTCGCTGTATACAGATATACACAGAGAGCAGCGGTACGTGTGGGGGCCACAAAGCCCACCCAGCAGCCCCTTGGGTTCTGGGGCAGTGAGGGGCATGTCCCTACTCAGCCCTGGAGCCAACATCACTTTCACAAAGCCTTTGAGAGTAAGCGTGGGTGAGCAGGAGCCTCTTCTAACATAGCACCATCCTCAGGGTTTCCCTGACAGGCCTGGGGGTGCAGGTGATACCCCCCAGATTACAGACAGATGTGCTGCTGGCAGGCGTGTGAGCTGGAGGGTAGCACATGGTAAAAGCCTCCGGTCTCCCCACAGGTCATTGCCAAACCATCACAGCCACAAAAGGGGAACTGGGCCCCAGTTGAGGTTAAGGTGAAATTTATTCAAATGGAGCTGATTGCAGGGTGGGGGTGAGGGATGTTGTGCAGGGAGGCACTGCCTGGCATGAGGGCAGCTCCTCCTGGCAGAGAGTGGGGAGCAGAGAGGGAGTTTGGGGGTCTGTGGGCAGCAGGAAAGGGTACAACAGTGTTATGTGAGGGGTGGGAGCCCAACTACACCAAGTCCCAGCTCCACTTCCAGAGAGAGGGAACAAGGCTAAGAACCATTCTGTTGGCAACAATAATTAAAATGAGAACAGCCCAGGAAACCTCCATGTGGAAAAGGGGGCTCAGAGCCTTGGTGGGAGTTTTTCCCATTTGATATAAATTTCACCTTAATGACAACAACCTGATATGAAATGAAAAACCCATGAGCAGCATAAAGACAGGTTAGAAATAGCACCAGGTTCCTGCCGGGGCTGGTGGGTACGTGGGCCCCGCCACCACGGGCAGCCCAGCCCCGGCCGGGGCACCAGCTGGGCCCCATTTCCAGGCAGCCCTGCCTGCCGAGACACTGCCTGCACCTACACCTTTGGCTGCCCTCCCACCTTGCTGCTGGCACTGCCGCGGGAATCTGTGGAGAGAAGCGAGGCACTGTCAGAGCTGAGGTGGGGGACCAGCACTGTCCACCCAGAGCTGCATTGCTGAGCCACGGCACAGGGCGGGGATGCTGCCGGACCCGCTGGTGCCGGTGGCTGTGCCAAGCCATGCCTACCTGCCCCATGGTGCTGCCCACAGTGCAGCTCACACTCCTCCTTGCTGTCAAAGCGGTTGAGGTTGCCCTGGCAGCCGCTGTAGACAAAGGGCCGGCACTCGGTGACTCTTTGGTTGTAGTACCACCGCAGGGTGTAGCGCTGGCAGTTCCCCTCATCCAGCGGCAGCCTGCAGGGCTCAGCTGTGGGGAAAACATCGCTGGTGAGGGCAGGCAGGGGCTGGCAGCACACCTGTGGGGGAGGCTGCCAGACCCACTTGGTAGAGGGGAAACCCCAGAAGGGGAAGGCAGGGGATGGCTCCTAGCTGAGCATGGGAAGGGTCTGGCTGGAGGAGATGTCTCTGTGCTCTGCCCAAGAGCTGGAATTGAGGGCAGGAGACACTGCTCTGGGCAAGCTGTCTCCCAGGGGCAGCTCCCAGCAAAGAGCTGGGAGGGAGGTGGCATGGGAACACGATGGCCACAGTACCCTTTGGAAGGGCAGTGGAGGGACCCTCTGCATAATGCTGCCCCTGGGGCTTCCCTGATCTCCTGGGGACTTTGGGATCCCTCCTGTGGCTCATGACCAGAGCACAGGAAAGCTGCCAGGGCAGCAGATCCCACCAGCCCAACACACCACCCATCACTGCTGGTGACAGCTTCAGTGAGAGGGACAGAGCACAGGGTTTGCACGGCACGAGCAGCACAGTGCTGTGATGGGGAAGGAGCAACCCACCCAGGTACCAGCGAGAGGGCTGCAAATCCCAAATCCCCACAGACAGATGGCACAGGGACCACCCCAGCAAAACCTGAGGCAGCCCCATGGTTTCCCCCAGTGGCTTCACCCTCAGTGCCAGGTGAGCACAGGGAAGCTCACCATCCACTGGGGGCTGCTCCAAGCTGTCCATCTCTGGGCCGTCATCGTAATCGTCCTCCTCCCCATCCATGCTGTCATACTCGAGGTCATCATTGTCGAGCATGAGCTGCCTGTCCTGCCCTGGGAGACAGCATCATGCATGAGTAAGCCTCCTCACACACATGGAGCACAGAAAAAGGGGGGCAAGGACTGAAAGTGCAGGGATGACACACCCTCCTCCTCCTCAGTGTGTGACAACTTGAGCACAGGGACTGTGTGAGCGCTGCCAGCAGGGAACGGCTGGGTGGAGAAGGACCCTGTGAAGGGGAAGGATGTGATACAGGCATCAGGGAAGAGACAAGGGAGTTTGGGGTGTTTTCCCCTTATTTCCCAGGGGAAACCACCCCTTTCAGGTGTGGAGCAGTCCAGCACTGCCCCAAACCTGTTGCAACCTGACAGGGTACATGGACAGGGATGGTGGACCTGGGGATAGCCCCTCCTCTCTCTGCACCGCAGACCAGAGCTGCTGGGGCGCTTCTGGAGGAGGGACAGGCAGGGGAGGCCCAGGGACACAGCACCCACTTGGAGCCCAGCAGGACAGCAACAGGGGAGGCACACCATGCCCATGGGGCCAGATATTATAGGTCCTCTAGACTCTCCATCACCTGTTTGGCCATGCTCTCTCTCCTGGCGGACGATTCTTCCTCCTCCCTGGGCAGAGTGGAAGCTGCTCCTGGCCTGAGCCCCCCAGCCTCCTTGGAGAGAAAGCACCCACCTCATCCCAGCCCACCCCTTGCCTCTGTCCCTCCAATCCCACTCCTCCAGCCTACCCTCCCCTCCAGCACTGCTGACCCATGCGAGACCCCCGCCCCAGTTCTGACACCCAGGCATAGATGGGGTGCATTTCCAGTGACCCCTTCAGTTGGGCAGACCCTGGCAGCACCCAGACCCCATTGGCACCATCCCAAGCCAGCTGCCCCTGAGGATCCCTGCTGCACCATCACTTCTGCCACACACCATCCCTTCTCCCTGCGCATGGTCCCACACTGATGCTGACCCTCACTGAAGGGGTCATGGCCACCTCCAGTTCCCCAAAACCAGTGGCACACCTGGGTACCAAGACCCCTTCAGTGCCACACGCGTGGGGCAGGGGGGGAGGAAAGAAGAGCTGCAACCTGAGTGCTCACGTGAATCCTGGTGCCGTGGGAAGTGGCCGCCGCAGGCTGTGAGAGACAGGGTGGGGGTCAGGGGCAGCGGGTCCAGACCCCCAGCCCCAGGGCAGCAGAGGGGGATGCTCACCACAGTGCTGGCTCATCTCCTGCCTGACGAAGGCACGGATCTCCTCCTCCTGCCGGGCACATGAAGGGGCAAAGGTCCCATGTAGTAGTTGGGGATGGTGCAATTAAAGAGGAGGAAAAACCCTTTCCCCAGGCTCCAGCAGAGCCCAGAGGTGGGGGCAGTCCCTCCATCAGTGGCAGTGGGATGGATCCAGCACCCCTTCCTACCCCAGTGACCTAAGTGCCACAAGCTGGCTCCCTCCTGGCTCCTTACCGTCATGCCTGGCTCCCCCTTCTCCCCACGGAGCCCATGGGTGCCGGGACTGCCCTAGGGACAGCAGAAAGGAGGTGGGAAGCTGGCCCTGGCTGGAACTCATCCAGGCAGAGCCAGGCACCCGCTCACTCACCTGCTCTCCTCTCTCGCCGGGGATGCCGGGCACGCCACGTGCACCCGGCACAGACTGGCCAGGGGGGCCTCTCTCCCCCTGCAAAGGACATGTGCTCAGGATCTGGCTGGTGGGCTCTGGAGTCTCTCTGCTCTCCCCAGCACCACGGATGAGCTGCTTTCCCCACCTCTGCACCCCAGGGATGCCAGGGCACGTGATGATGGGACAGGTCCAGCTCAACTCAAGGACAAGCAGAGTCCCAGACCCCTCAGACTCCTATCCCCTGGGCAGGGGGACACAAGGGAGGAACGCAAAGCCAGCAAACTGGCAGGGCAGGACAGAGCTGGGACGCGACTCCAGATGCAACCAACTCCTCACCCACTAAGGGGGCTGGGCCCTCCCATTGTCACAGCCCCAGAGGGGGACCAGTCACCTGTGGAGAGGACTCACCTTCTGCCCCTGCATGCCCTCAGGTCCTCGTGGGCCAACGCTCCCTGGGGGTCCAGGGGGGCCAGGAGCACCGTCACTGCCCCGGGGACCAGGGCCACCAATAACACCTGGGGCACCCTGCAGGAGAGCAGAAGGTGAGGTCAGGGGTGTCAGCACCCCCAGCTCCAGAGCAGATGCCATGGGCATCCTCTGACCCCACAGCAGGGCATCACTGAAGAACCAGCACTGGTGATCTCTTGCAAAGAACAGGGATTTGTTGTCACTCATTGTTTAGTGACATAATTTAGAGCAGCACCAAATGACTCTTCTGGGAGCATCAGGCTCTGATGTGCCACTGACCAAGGCTGTATACTGTACAAGCAATGTGGTGCAATGCATTCTGTCCCTTTCCAGCCTGCTCACCCGGTCTCCTTTCTCCCCCTGGTCTCCTTTGGCTCCCTGCTGCCCGTCAAATCCCCGGTCACCCTGCAAAGAGGAAGGGACAGGCAGCAGGGGACACACAGTGGGGGGCAGGCAGCAAGGGGATGAAGTGCCAGCACAACTTTTCCCAGCACTGCTCTGTCCTACCTTGGGTCCCATGAGTCCTTCCTTCCCAGGAATGCCTGGTGGTCCTGACAGACCCAGCTCTCCCTGGGGGACAGAGCAGATGTCCATCAGCCACCAGCCGTGCACTCCTGTCCCACCCCGCTGTCAGTGCAGTGCTTACCGGCTCGCCTTTCCTCCCTGGCAGTCCCGAGCGCCCCGGGATCCCCGGCTCTCCCTACAGCAGGCAGGAGAGAGGCAGGGCGGTCAGTCCTTCACCCCTCAATGCTCACCCCAGAGCCACAGACAGAGGAGGGGACCCCATGACCCTGTTGTGGGGTCAAGGTGTGGCCTCAGCCATCTCCCTGCTCCCGCTGGCTGACGGAGGGGATCCAAAGGGCCACAACCTCCAGGCAACATCCAGGCTCCTGCAGCACCCCACAGGCACCCACTCACCTTCTCGCCCTTGTCCCCATTGAGGCCACAGGCACCTTTCATGCCCCGGTCACCCTGCAAGGATGAGGAGGGAAGTCAGAGCCATGCCAAGCCAGCACCAGTGCTGGCCAGGAGAGCACTGGCAGCCAGAGAGGCCAACCCACCTTGAGGCCACGCAAGCCCAGGGGTCCCATGTCCCCCTTCTCTCCCCGGGCCCCAGGGATCCCATCGCGGCCAGGCTGACCCTGTGGGAGAGCACACAGCATGACAAGGCTCTGCTCCTGCCCCGCAAAGGGGTGCCAGAGGCACCAAGACACAACTCACCGGCTCGCCAGGCTCTCCTGGTGCTCCAACCTCTCCCTGGAGAAGGCAAAGGCATCATCAGGGCAGGCAAGGGGCATGGTGCCACCAGCATCCCCCAGCAGTGGGGCTGCCCAGCTCCGTACCTTCTGCCCGCCAGGGCCGCGTGCCCCAGGGAAGCCCGTGGAGCCCTTCTCTCCTTGCTCACCCCTCGTCCCCTGCAAGCAGAAATCCAGATCAACACAGGGCAGGAGGGAGAGCTCCAGCCACTGCATGGCCACAGCACAGCCATGGTCACCTCTGAGGCCAGGTCTGGCAGCTCCCCTTGCACCATGTTCCTGGTGCCCACTAGCACATAGGGCACAGGGATGCTGTCATGCCTTGTTTCCTCTGTCCATCACCCTGATGATCCCCACTCCACCAGTCCCCAGCTCTGCACAAGTTCCCTCCAGCCTTGTACCTTCTCTCCAGGCATGCCTTGCTCTCCCTTGTCCCCCTTGTCCCCTTCTGTGCCCTTCAGGCCACGGTCTCCCTGCAAAGGAGGAAACACGGGAAGAATTCAGGGAATGAGGAGAAGCTCAGACATATGTCAGGATGGGGAGAACAAACGCCCTTGGGGGCAGGGACATGGGGTCTATAGGGTGGCTGCAGGAGAGGGGGACAATGTGCTCTGCAAGGGAGGGTCTCTCAACAGGAAGAAGCTCACCCAACTCCCCCCAGAGAGACTGGGAGGATGGGGAGAGAGGATAGGGACAGCTCTTACCGGCTCCCCTTTGCTGCCCCGTGCTCCAGACGGCCCCTCCACCACCACAGTATCACCCTGTACACCCAAAGCAGAGAGAGACGTGAGGGTGAGCAGGGGGGTCAGAGCTGCTGCCCACCCTCCCACTGTGCCCCACCCCAGGGACTCACCTTGTCTCCTTTGGGTCCTGGGGCCCCAAGGTCCCCCTGTGAGGAAGGTGAGATGCTGCGAGGATGCACAGCAAGGGAGCAGGCAGCACCTCCTTGGGGACCCCAAACCCTGGAGGTGCATCATTCTCCCTGCTGCTCCTCAGAGTCCCTTACCTTGTCCCCACGCTCCCCCCGGTTCCCAGGCAGTCCCTGTGGGAGAGAAGAGAGGGGTGGTCATGGAGGGGCCAGGATGAGAGTGCAGCGGGGGAAGGGGGCACTTACTGCTGGCCCACGATCCCCTTCTGGCCCCGGGCGCCCATCTTCACCCTGTGAGAAGGAAGGGGTGTGAGAAGGGGGTCTGGGATGGGGACACCCCTGTATCACCCCACCCCAGGGACAGGTGTAGCTCTGGTTCAGAGTCCTCTCAGGGCTGGCATCATGGGTTTTCTTGTCCCTGGCTGTGGGGACATGGGGGACTGTGGCAGTACCTACCCGTGGTCCCGGGTCACCGCGCTCGCCTCTGGCTCCTGGCAGCCCGGCCCCCGGAGCACCCTGCCAGGGGAGGGCAAGAACTCATCCCCATCCTCACTGCCCACAGCTCCTCCCAGCCCTGCCACATACCCCCCATGCCAGGGGACACCCCACAGTCCCCACCACCCCCCTGGCTGCCTGGCACACAGCAGGCTCCCATGTGCCACCATCCAGAGTGGGCTCAGCAGCCTTAGGGGGCAGGTGGCTGCAGGGACACCCCACAGGAGAAACAGCCTCACACCTCTCATGCTACAGGGCTGCCCCCTGTCCTACCTTGTCACCCTTCATGCCAGGGGCTCCTTGTATGCCCTAAAAGAAAGGAGAAGGGTGAGCAAGCCACGGGAGGAAGGCAATGCCAGACACCCTGCAAAGCATTGCTCAGACTCCCACTGAGGTTCCCACCAAGGTACCAGATCCTCCAGCAATGCCATGCCCCAGGGGCCAGGGAGGTGCCAGCTGGGTCTCTGTCACCCTCTCAGAGCCAGCAGGGAAGCCAGGACAGAGCCTACACCCCCAGGAATGCTGTGGCACCATACTCACGGCTGGCCCTGGGGGCCCCACAGGTCCTGGTGGTCCAGCAGCACCATCTCTGCCTGGAAAGCCGATCAAACCCTGGCAGGAAAAAAGCAGGGAGTGGGCAGGGACTGTGGCTGGGAGGCAGTGGGGCTTGCAGGGACCTCACTGACACTGCACAAAGGTCCGGGGTCACCAGGACCAGCGATGCCACATTCTGGTTGAAGTCTTTACCCTCTCTCCTGGGGGACCCGGGGGGCCAGGCTGTCCATTGTCCCCTCTCAGGCCTGGCTGTCCTGGTGTTCCAGCAATGCCTGCTAAGCCTGGGGGTCCTGGTAATCCTGGTGAGCCAGTATCACCCTGAAGCAGGGAAGATAAAGATGAGGCCCACAAAAACAGCCTCTCAGAAGTGTGCTTTTCCCTCAGCCAGCCAAGCTAGAGCATCACCAGGGCATTAAGGACATAATGAGAGCCTGGGTGACATGGGGACAGAGGTTACCTTCAAACCTGGAGGCCCATCTTGTCCTGGTGGTCCCCGTGCACCAACTCCTGGTGATCCCTGCGAGGTGGCAGAGAGCGTGTGGCACACACCCTGGCTGGTGGACACACAGGTGGCCAGGGCCACCATGCCACCCAGAGCATCCCCCAGGGTGGGGGATCCCCCTGGGGGCAGGGGACACATACCTTCTCCCCTTTGGCTCCAGAGGATCCCTTGGCTCCCTGTGAAGACACCAAGCCCGCAGGAAGCGCTGGGCAGTAGGTGACAAGGGCACAGATCCCATCCCTGCCAGAACCCACTGCCCCCAGCATCCACCCGCCGCTCCCATATGCTTCCTACTCACATCTTCCCCAGGATCTCCTGGCTCTCCAAACCTTCCTGGCTCCCCCTGGCAGGGAAAACATGGAAAAAGCAGATGTGGGGAATGATGGGCTGTGGGAGCAGCTGCAACTGGTCCCCACACTGTGGCCAAGCAGCCAGGGAGCTGAGGGACCCCACAACCCTCTCGCCACTGTCCCCCAGGGCAGCACTCACCTTCTCGCCCTTGGGGCCTGGCAAGCCTCGGTCACCCTTGGAGCCCTGGCAGGGACAGCAGTGTTAGGGGAGGGGGCAGCCACGGGGCTGGCTTGCCCCGCAGAAGGCAAGGGTGGTGGGTGGGAGGGGATGAGGTTAATGGGGGAGGGAAAGGGTAATGAGGGGAGATGAGGTTAGAGGGGGTGTCCGGGTTTATGGGGGTGACTCACAGGCTCTCCCAGCAGTACACCCTCCAGCAGTGCCGGCTCACCCTGCAGGGACACACGGGCGCTTAGATGTGCCCGCAGCAGATGCCAGTGCCCTGCGGAGCCCTGTCCACCCCAGCCCTCACACCCTAGCTCCTTACCTTCTCTCCCTTGGCTCCAGGGGGACCAGCGATGCCCTGGGGCACAGAGGAGAGAGTGGGCCGGTGAGCAGGGCTGCACTGGGATGCTCCCCCTCATCCTGGCCAGGAACACTGAACAAGGCAGCTCTGCACTCACCTGCCCTGGGGCTCCAGCATCACCTGGCTCTCCCTTGGGACCAGCAGGGCCCGAAGGTCCTGGTAAGCCCTGGCACAAGTGGCACAGCCCTCAGCCTCAGCTGCAGACACCCCAGGCTGAGCTGCCTGGGGGTCCCACTGGGATGGAGCACGGTGAGCATCAACATACCATCTTCCCAGGCATTCCTGCCTCGCCATCCTTCCCTGGCACACCATCCCTGCCCGGCACGCCTGGCTTCCCACTCTCCCCCTGCAGGCAGTAAGAGTGGGGCTGGGGTGTGAGGGTCCTACAGCTCCACGCACCCTCACTGATGGCAGCCAGGTGTGGGGGGACAACACACTCACCACTTGTCCTGGCAGCCCAGGGACACCTGGTGGGCCCTGCAATGGAGATATGAGCAGAAATCAAGCAGCATCCTGGACATGAGGAACAGCCAAGGGGCAGATTTGGTGTGCTGCAAATACCTACCACTGGGCCAGGGGGGCCAAGGGGTCCTGGCAGGCCCATGTTGCCCTGGGGGCCAGGCAAGCCCTGCAATGGAAACAGCCTTATCAGAGAGGGAATGGCACAGCCAGGACCTTGGCTGGCCCTGTGGGAAGGTGTGTTGGGGTGGGACTGGCTGACTTTGGGGAGGTTGGGTGGTTTTGGGTGCTAGCAAGGAGGGTGTGAATACTCACACGGATGCCAGAGCCAGGTTCCCCTGGATCACCCTGTGAAGAACACGCTGCATCAGCCCAACCACCTCAATCCTGAAGCTGCTGTTGTCACAGCCATGTCTCCATACCTGCACCCAGGAAGGGGCCGAGCCCAAATGCCCCTCCCTCCAGTCCAAAACTTCCTGAAATTTGGCCCTCCCTCCAGTCCCCAAACCTGGCAAGGCACCATTTTCCCTCTGCCAGGCTGGACATGGCAATGTCGATGCAGACGCCTTACCTTAGTACCAGCTGGGCCCTGGGTCCCTGGTGGGCCAGTGCTGCCCTGCAGAGGCCAAGGGGACATTATTGGGGTGGTGCTTGCTAGTGGCACAGGACAGGGAGGGGCAGCAGGGCCACCAGCACTGCCACCTCACCCCTGCTCCCTGGGGGAGCATGTGCCCTGGCTGATATTCCCCTTGCATGATAGCCCCCTGCACGTGGTGCAAGGTGTCTCCTTACCGGGGGTCCTGGGGGTCCTGGGTCTCCCTGATTGCCCTGTAGGGAGGAAGAAATGGGATCACTGCAGGAATGGGTTTTCCCTAGCGGGAGCATGGGGTGTCCCCAGGGAGAGCAGACCCAGACAGTGCCAGTGGCTCTTAAAACCACCAAGTAAGGCAAGCCTGGACAGCTCCTGCTAAGATGCAGGGGCCAAGGATGCAGGCTGGCAGCAGAGTGACCCCCGTGGTTTCGTCAAGCACTCATGGCCAGGAGCGCCCAGCTGTGTGCACAGGTGAGGCACAGGGGTATGGGGGACACACAGACACCTACCGGGCGTCCCAGCACGCCAGGGAAGCCTGGCACACCCTGCAAAGAACCGTATCAGAGTCAGTGGACAAGTGGGAATCCACCACTCCCACACAGCCCTGCCTGCCCCCAGGGATGCTCCCCATTCCCAGCGTGTGGTACCCATCCAGAGCATTTATGGGGGGTGGGGGTGGGGAGAGGCCCCCTAAAGCCCTGCGGGCCCTGCACAGGGTGGGGGGGGAAGGAGGTGAATGAGGCATAAATGCTCCTGCTGGTGGTGGCTCATGTGGGATCACAGCATCTCCCCCAGTCCCAGCTTGCATCCCCCCACCACGTCCCCACTCACCGGCTTCCCCTCAGGGCCTGCCAGCCCTCTCTCACCCGGGAGACCCTGCAGCAAAGGATGGAGACAGAGATGGGGTCAGTGCCAGGCAGGGTCTGGGGTCAGCGGCAGGCAGGGGAACAGTGCAGTACTCACCGGAGCACCATCCCTGCCCTTCTCGCCGGGCTCCCCTCGGTCACCCCGTGAGCCACCTTCACCCTGGAGTGGGGACAGGCACAGGGTCACAGGATAGACAGGGACCTTCCCATGACCTGCCAGGGCCTGCTGACACCCAAAGAGGGGTGTGCCCAGCAGTGCCCCCACCCAGGACTTTGCTCCATGGGGCTGCCCCTTGGGCATTGTAGACTTATGAGCTCAGACCTTATCTCCTTTGGGTCCCCGCTCGCCCTCGGCTCCTGGCTCGCCCTGTGTTGGAAAGAAGAGATGCCATCAGCCCCTGCTGCTCCTCAGCCCTGCCTCCATCCTCAGTCCCAGCTCATGATGCAGCCCCAGCTGCCCTTCTCCTCTCAGACCAGCCACACACCTTTGCTCCCTTGGGTCCGATGGGGCCGCGCTCTCCTGGGAGGCCCATCAGGCTGCCCTCCACCACGTCCGCCTGTGGGCAGGGCACAGTCAGGGCCAGCATCCAGGGGACCTCAGGAAGCTCCCCTCCGGGACAAAGTCCTCCCCAGGCCCCTGTGCCAAGGGACTGGACATGGCCATCCATCCCCAGAGGGGCAGGCTGGCATTTTGAGGATGGTCCCCAGCAGCAACCATCACCTACCTTGGGCCCGGGAGGCCCTGGGGGTCCAGGCAAGCCATCCCTGCCCTGGGAAGGTTAAAGAAATAGGTTGAGTGTCAAAGGGCATGGGAGAGGAGAGCCATCCTGGTATGTCCACCCCTGCCCTCCACAGGGCATCCGCCTGCCCCACAGAGAGCCTTGCATCCCCTCGAGAGGGGCACTACGCAGGAGGGGATGGAGGGGACCGTGTCCCCACCTCAGCTCACCTGCTCACCTCGGTCGCCCTTCTCGCCCCGGTCACCCTGTGAAAACAATGCAGTGGCTGTCACAGAGCTGTCCCCAAGCCCCTAGACCCCAGGTCCCCCAGACTTCACCTCACATCCACACACACTCACCTTCTCGCCGGACCGCCCGGATTCCCCCAGCTCCCCGGCGCGGCCAGGCACCCCGGGAATGCCCGGCTTGCCAGGCTCCCCTGGCTGCCCGGGCGGCCCCTCGGGACCCCGCTCACCCACGGCCCGGCCCATGGGGCCCTGAGGGCCGGGGGTGCCTGGGTCCCCTTTGTCACCTTTGGGTCCTCGCTCGCCAGGGAAGCCTAAGGAGCCCTGCAAAACATAAGCTGTGCTGCCAGAGCCAGCCCTGAGGCAGGGCTGTCAGCCCTCCCCGAGCACCCCAGGGCTGAGCTGGCTGCGTGGCCGTCCCCAGCCAGCCCAGGAAGCAGGAGTGAGGCAGCGTGTTGGGGCTTGGCATCGAGCCTGGCTTTGCTCACCTCTCGGCCCGGGGGCCCCCTTTCTCCTGGATCCCCCCGACTGCCCTTTTGGCCCCGCAGCCGCTCAGACACCGGCAGAAATGAATCTGAGCTGCCATCATAGGCACCCGTGAGCTCCTTCAGGGATGAAACCTGGGAGGGAGGAGAGAGCCACCAGTCAGGGCATAAGTGCAACCCAGCTGTGGCAGCACCCACAGTCCTGCTAACCCACCCTAAATTGCTCTGATCTCCCACCACCTCCCATGCCCTCCTCCTGGTGCCATGAGGCAGGAAAAAGCCCCAGCCTGATAGTCAAGAAATACATACCTTGATGCCAAGTGCTTCCAGGCTACGTTCAACGTTCTGCAATACAATGACATTAAAAACAAAGCAGGTGTTAGTCTGTTCCCACCATGGGGGCTGTGGACAGTTCTCTGTCCCCAAGGGCTGATGTCCCAGCACAGCAGGCCAGGATAGGGACTCACCACTGTAGTCCCAGGGTCTCCACGTGCTCCAGGGTTGCCAGGTCTCCCCTAGGTTTACAGGAAAAGAGGGAATGAGAAGTTGTACAGAGGTGCAGTAGGAGAGGGGAGCAGTGCTCACCCTCAGTAGGTTTCAGAGTTAACACTTTGGTGCTGCCTGGGCAGCGGCTGTGGCTGTGATGGGGTGTTGGCAGCTTGTCATGCTCAGTGCTGGGTACTCACCGGCTCCCCTCGCAGCCCAGGCTCCCCTGGGTCCCCCTGAAACACAGCAAAGGGGTCAAGGGGAACAGTCAGGCTGCCCAGCACCAACTGCAGCACCAGGGTGCAGCCCTGTCATCTTGGGGGCAGGGACTCCTGCCAGGAATTTATTCCCTCTGGCATGTGGTCCGCCCAGACCTTTGCCTTAGGGGGCTGGGGGGCAGGAGCACACTTACCTTTGGCCCAGCCACCCCACGGAGGCCTGGGGAGCCCTGGAAGACATGGAGGGGATACAATGGCACCCAGCACCCATGGACACAGGGCAGTGCCCCAAGGGAGCCATGGATGGGGTCCTGCCTGCCCCAGAGCAGTCTGGACTCCAGGGTCTGGTGCTGGGTGGCACCGTGGGGTCAAGAACTACACACCTGGCCTGGGGGGCCAACCTGCCCTGGCACACCGGGGAGGCCAGGGGGGCCGAGGGGGCCGGGCACACCTCTGTCCCCCTGCTCGCCCTTGGCACCGATGCGGCCCTGCCGAGAGAGCAATTATCACCCACAGAACATGGGACCCAGGTTTGTCCCTGATGGGGACACGTACCCATCACCCCCCATCACCACACTCCTCTTTGGAGAGTACTCACCTCTCTGCCAGGTAGTCCCATGTCACCTTTGTCTCCCTAACCAGGAGAGAAAGGAGTTGGAGGGATGCTTCCCCATCCACATGCCCCAAAATGGTGCTCCTGGTCCAGGCAGGGAGGAGCCACCGGGCTTGTGAGGATCACATGGGGACCGTGCAGGGATCACACAGGAACCACCCGCGGATCATCCCCTTACCTTTCTCCCATCCTCTCCTGGTGTCCCATCTTCTCCCTGGGGATAAAGGCTGCCTGTCAGCGCCCAACTCAGCCATCTCAGCACGGGCACAAACTGGGTCATGGCTCAGAGCATGGGGGTTCTTTGCCACATCCTCCCCTTGCCTTATGCCGTACTGGGATCACTATCCCTCAGCATCGTGGCAGAGCCCCAAAGTCAAGCCCTGCTTCCCCTACTCACATTCTTGCCATTCAGGCCGGGTTTGCCATCCTCGCCGGCTTTGCCCTGGGAGAAAGAAAAAGCAGTGAGGGAGCCCCCCAGGCTCTCCACCAGCCAGGGGTGCCCGCTGGAGCCCCAAGGTGCAGGGAAGGGAGAGCTGGGCACAGGGTGAGCCCTGCCAGATGGATCCAGCTGGGATCTGCAGAGAGCATGGGACAGGATGTGTCCCCAGGGTGCAGGGTGGCTGGTACTTACAGGGACGCCGGGTGGTCCCAGGGGACCCACGGGGCCAGGGGGTCCCTGCTCCCCACGCAGCCCGGGCAGCCCCTGCAGGGAAAGGAGATGGGGGAGCACAAGGCAGCAGGGCACCCCTCTGCCACAGCCAGCCCTGGGAGCAGGGAGTGACTGGGACAGTGGCATCCTGCACGGGGCAGGACATTGGTCCCCTGCAAGTATGACGGCCCCAGCAGGAGCACAACCTAAACCCACCCTCTCCAGGGCTACTTACATCCCGGCCAGGATCTCCCTGCTTTCCTGGGTCCCCCTGCAGACAAGGAGGAGCTGAGGACAGGGATATTCCCATCCTGCCAAAGGCCCCCACTCTGGAGCATCCCCAGCCTGGAGCAGAGGGTGTCCAGGGGAACAGCTGTTCCTAACCCCATCATCCCTGCATCCCACAGCCCCCACCTGTGGCACCCAGGGACAGCCATTCCTCCCACCCTGGACCACACTCACCCGCAGCCCAGCAGGGCCTGGGGGCCCAGGTTTGCCTTCCAGCCCATTGCGGCCATCCAGCCCTGGTGGGCCACGGTCCCCCTGTAAGAGAGCAGGGCAGGATGGTTGGAGCTTTGGGGTGGGATGGGGGTGCTGTGCGGCAGCCCTCAGTGCCAGTCCCCTCACCTTCTCTCCAGGCAGGCCTCGGTCCCCAGGGTCACCCTAGAGGGTGGGAAGAGAAGCGAGCATCATCTCCCATTAACAGGAGCTGCACAGGGCATGGGCCCCCATTCAGACCCCCATGGGAAAGGGGACACTTACCCTTGTGCCAGGGGGGCCACGGGGGCCCTCCACACCCTGCAAAGGAGAGACATGCTTAGCAGTGGGGCATGGGGGGAAAGGAGGGGATCCTGTGTGCTCAGCAGCCAGTCCCTGCACACCAAGATCCCGGGTTCTCCTGTAGAACCTCACCCACCATGCTGTCCCACTGCCTCCCTCCCAGGGACCCAGCACCTACCCTCTCTCCAGGCACTCCAGGGGAGCCAGCATCGCCCCGGGCACCCTTTGCACCATCCTCGCCGGGGTCCCCAGGGTCCCCCTGCCAGGGAAGGGCACAGCGGTCAGAGGGTACTGCCCTGAGCCAAGCCCATGCCAGAGTACACAGTGAGCACCTCTGCTTGTGCTGTGTGGCTTAGGGGTGGGATGATAGGAAAGGTCTCAAAATAAGGTACAGACTGAAAAAGAGGTGACTGGGCTCAGTGCAGCTCCCAAGGGACCAGAGAGTGGTTACAGAAGAAAGGCACTGAGCAGCACTGCTGAGGCAGGAGCCCGCTCTGCCACAGCTGGGGACCACAATGCCACCCTGTGGCACAGCCTGTGGCCAAAACTGTCCCACGCCTAAGCTGGGTTGTAAAAGCAGAATGCCCAGAGCATGGGATGCTGCCATGGGACCCCTGTGGGGCTGTGGGGCCAGGAGCATGCCAGTTCCTTTGGAGACCTCAGCCCCACAGGGCCTCGTCCCAGCACTGGGCAGGAGAGTCAGCCCATGTGCCCCCAGATCCCATGTGCCTCTCAGTCCTGGTGCACATCAGCTGCGTGTGGCAGAGGTTGTTTTGGGCAGGGAGGGCTTGATGGACAATGATCCCAGGGCCCAGACAGAGCCCAGGGGACAACAGAGGGTATCCCACCACTGGCATCCTGGGGACTCACTCATTACCTTCTCACCCTTTTCCCCCACTCCTCCAAGCCCAACATCGACCTGTGGGGCAGAGAGGAGCTGTTGGAGCACACAGAGCTGGATACCAGCTCGTGGGCAGGGAGAAGAGGGAAGCAGAACTTACAGTTCGTCCTGGAGGTCCAGGAGGCCCCTGAAAGAAGGGCAAGGGAAGCAGGTTAAGGGGAGCTGGCACAGCCCGGGGGAGGGCACAGCTGGCTCTGGGGTGGGGGGGGCCACACATGGCCCTGCATCACTCACTGGGTCCCCACGGTCACCCTTGCTCCCTGGTGCTCCAGGGCTGCCCTGAAGGAAAGAGCAATGGCGTGAGAGGGGGAGGGAATGGGGGACCCATGGGGTGGTGGGAACCCCCGGGGTAAGGGTGGGTGCAGGGCAATGATGGGTGAGGGGTGGTGGGTGTCCATGGAGCAGTGGGCACATACAAGGGGGTACTCACATTCCTGCCTTCAGGTCCTGGGTCCCCCAAGTCCCCCTTCTCCCCGGGGGGACCCCGGTAGCCAGGAAGGCCCTGGGTGGAGGGCAAAGGGAAGATGTGCATCAGCAGGAGCTACCCCGAGGCCATGGGTCTCTCGCCTGCCCCAGGGTGCCCAGCAGCCCTGCACTTACCCGGGGACCCCTGTCTCCAGGTTTGCCAGGCAGACCCGCTTCGCCCTGTGGGGAAAGAGGAGGTGAGTGGAGGGCAGTAGGGAAAGGGGCAGGGGGAAGAGGGGCAGTGGTCCTGGGAGCCCTCACTTACCGGGGTGCCTTCATCACCTTTCTCTCCTCGCTCTCCCTGTGGCACAAGTCAGCAGGCACCGGCCAGGGGAGAAAAGCACAAGTCACCAGCATCCCCCTGCTCCCTGCCAGTGTCCCCTCTCCTCGGGGCCAGAGTACCCCATGGCCCCTTGTCCCACACTACCTCCTTGCCTCGCATCCCGATCTGCCCAGGGGCGCCTGCTCGGCCTGGCTCTCCCTTCTCCCCTGGCTCTCCTGGGTCACCCTAGGCAGGGAGGGGGCAACAGTCAGGGCAGCGTGGGGGCAGCACAGGGGCTGGTGGGGGTAGAAGGGGCACAGCCTGCAGGGACAGCCCCTCCAGAGCCAGACAGACAGACGGATGGATGGACAGATGGATGGAAGGGCAGTGACTTTACCTTTGGGCCACTCCTGCCTGTGAGGCCAACGTTACCCTGGTTGTTGGAGAGGAAGAGCATGTGTCACTGGGAACCTCGGAGACCCCTTGACAGGGGAGGGACCAGGCCCATGAGCTGGTGCCCCCAGGGTGCACCCAGACTCACCCGATCGCCCTGCTCGCCTTTGGGGCCAGCTGGCCCTGGGATGCTCAGGCCAGGGGGACCCTAGACATGAAAGGATGTAGCATGGAGCAACGACACAGGCACCGTGAGTCTGGGGAGGGCTGTGCCATGTACCCTGTGCTTCCTATCCTCAAGGCAATACTCACACGGGCACCTTTATCTCCTGTGTCACCCTTGGGGCCAGGAGGTCCTTCTGGTCCTGGGAAACCTCTGTCACCCTGGAGCAGACAAAATCAGTACCCCAAACCACCCATTTTTCCCCACTGCAGCTGCAGACAGCCAGGCCTGGGACCAGGATGAGCACCCTGTCAGGTCCACGCCCAACTGTGCAATCCCCCTCCCCAGCCCTTGGCCATGCCCAGAGGGTGGAGGGCACAGCTGGGCCAGGGTTACCTTCTCTCCTCCAACACCGGGCATGCTGGGAGCCTGGAGGGAAAGCAGAGGAGACCATGCTGGGCACTGCCCATGGCTCCCTGTCCTGGGGCTGGGGCAGGCAGAGGTGGACCTGCTGGGCAGCATCACTTACTGGCTTGCCGGGTGGTCCTGGCTCGCCCTGCAGAGAGACAGGTGTCACTGCTGGCCCCTTCCCCAACAGAGTGCTGCCACCCCACTGGGACCCCACTTTGCCCTCACCTTCTCCCCACGGGGGCCAGCTGGTCCTGGAGCTCCCTGTGGCAAGACAAGAGACCTCAGGGGGCTGTCAGTGCCAGGGAATATGCACCCAGGGCATGGCAGCCCCAGTTCCACAGCACCACATCCACTACCCGACTCACCTCTCTGCCAGAGGGCCCTGGGCGCCCTGGGGCTCCTGTCTCACCCTGCAGGAGAGGAGGAGGAGGAAGGTGTCGTGGGCATCCTGCTATCCCCTGCCATCCTCCGGCTCCGGGGCAGAGTAGGTGTCACTCCACCGTGGCCACAGTTGCCCCAGCACACCTACCTTCTCACCCTCAGGGCCTGGCACACCACGGTCTCCCTGCAGAGCAAAGCAGGAGACGGTTTCAGGGAGCTTCCTCCCTCCACACCACCCCCACCCCACCCACTGCCCCCGAGCTCTTCACGATTCAGCCCTGAATCCCACCCAAGACCACTGGGTTGTGACAGCAATCCCCACCACAGCCACCATGTCAGGGACACCAGGTCATGCCAATATACTGTTGAATGGCACAGCCCTGCCCTGGCACCATCTCACCTTCTCTCCCGTCTCTCCCAGTTCGCCTGGTGCCCCACGGTCTCCCTGGTGT
This sequence comes from Acanthiza pusilla, assembly GCA_036630365.1. Lineage (NCBI taxonomy): Eukaryota > Metazoa > Chordata > Aves > Passeriformes > Acanthizidae > Acanthiza > Acanthiza pusilla. Next base: position 11,957,494 of record JAXCHO010000001.1, read on the forward strand.
AGGAGAAACACAGGGTCAAGGGCAGCAGGACCTTTAGGGGACATCCTGGGTCCTGGCACAGAACCCAGAACCCTTTTCTCCCTGCCAAAGGCATAGCAAGAGTGTCCCTTCAGTCCCTGCACCACTCACCTTCCTGCCCTGCTCCCCCGGTGGTCCCCGAGGACCCTGCAAAGGAGGATGGAGACATTGTCACCTTTGGTGTCACCTTTGGAGAGCTCAGGCTGTCCAAAGCAGGAGCTCTCCAGTGTGCCCTCAGGGCTTGGCCCTTGGCATGGCCAGCTCCTGCCTGCCTTACCTTCTCTCAGGAAACTCACCCTGTCTCCTGGGTCCCCAGGGCGCCCAGGTGATCCTGGGAAACCTTCTGTGCCATCACCCTGGGGATTGGGAAAGGCAATAGCCATGCTCATGACATAGAGATGCTCATTACATGGGAATCCCCCCTGCTGGAGAGTGGTGAGAGGTCCAGCCCCAGTGGGGAGCATCCCTAGCACCCTCTTACCTTCTCTCCCTTCAGGCCAGGGGGCCCAGCAGGTCCCCGAGGCCCAGGGTCCCCAGGCAGGCCCTGCAAGAGAGAACATCTCAGCCCCTGGGGAGAGCAGCTGAGCCCTGGGCACACACAGCCACTGCAGCCCTGATCCCCTCTGCCAACTCTGCTGGCCTAGGAGCTGGACTCACCGGGGGTCCAGGCTCCCCTCGAGGCACTGCCCCATCCACGAGGCCAGGGGGGCCCTGTAGAGACAAGGGTCAGCTCCTGTGTGGTTGTTTGTCCTGAGGGCTCAGTCCCCCCAGCACGCTGAGGGACTGCACTGCCCTCGGACACTCAAGGGACCTCCATCCAGGAGGGCAGAGGAGTCAGAGCCATGCAGAGCCACTCACCCTTTCTCCTCGGTCACCCTTTTCTCCCTGCAAGGGCAAAAAAAGCAAATGAGGGCAGTTCTGGGCTGTTGCCATGCCCTCCTTGACTAGAAGAAGAACATGCTGGCTAGAGCCCATCAACAGTGGCGTTAGGGTATGTGCATGCCATGTGCCTCTCCCCACACTGCCCAGTGCCAGCAACAGCCCATGCACATCATGTGTGTGCAGGCACAGCTGGTGGGGGGCACAGCCCACGAGCAGGGCCAGAAGGAGTCCATGGGGGAGCAGCTCCAAGGTGCTGGCTGCCACCCCATCCATCTGCCCACACAACCCCCCAGCCGTCCCCATGCAGCACCAGGGGCATGTACCTTCACAAACTCTCCAGGAGGTCCTGGTAGCCCCATGGGTCCGAGTGGACCAGGAGGGCCTGGATCACCAAGGGGCCCCCGTGGGCCAGGGATCCCAGGCGAGCCGGGGCTGCCCTGGAGGACAGAGGTGCTCCATCAGCTGAGGCTGCGGCGTGGGCTGGGGGTGCTGGCAGAGACCCCTTCACATCCCGATTCCCACACCTACCGGCACACCTGGCTCCCCTTTCCGGCCTGGCAGCCCCTGTTCTCCGTCCGTGATCACCCTGGGCTCTCCCTGCACGAGGAGGGGGAGGAAAAATCAGTGACCCTGTGTGCCCTGCTATGGCCACAGTGCCACAAAGCTTGGAGTCTGGCAGTGAGATGGGCAGACCCTGGGGCCAGGAGATGCCAGGGGTCAAGATGTGCCCACCAGAGTCCCCAGTGTTCCCTAGGGATTCCCATGGTGCAGCCCTCTGTCCATCACCTACCGGTTCACCTTTCTCCCCCTTTGGACCAGTAAGTCCCATGGGCCCTCGTGTCCCCTGGGAAGGAAAGATGAGAATGAGAGGGGGGGTGTTGGGTGTGAGCAGGGCTTGGGAGGGCTGGGGCCATACTCACAGGATCCCCTCGAGGACCAGGAATGCCCTGGATGCCCTGGAAAACAACAGCTCAGGAGGTGAACATGTCCCTGCCAGCAAGGGGAGTGGGGATGGGATGGGATGGGATGGGATGGGATGGGATGGGATGGGATGGGATGGGATGGGATGGGATGGGATGGGATGGGATGGGATGGGATGGGATGGGATGGGATGGGATGGGATGGGATGGGATGGCATGGCATGGCATGGCATGGCATGGCATGGCATGGCATGGCATGGCATGGCATGGCATGGCATGGCATGGCATGGCATGGCATGGCACCAGCCAAAGCAGGGATAGACAGTACACTTTGCCGGGGATACACACACAGGGGTCAGCAGTGACCATGCCAGGTACTGAGATTCCCCAGCACAGGGAACAGGGAGGCAGAGGCTGGCTCAGGGAGCAGGCAGGGCAGTGGAAAGAGCCCCCTGTGCAGCAGCAAACCCAAGGGACACCCTCACTCACTGGCTGCCCAGGTGATCCCGGATTCCCGGGGCGTCCAGGGCTTCCTGGTGTCCCATCAGCTCCAGGGAATCCCTGCACGACAGAGGAACATCATGCCAGCATCTGGTGTACCCCAGCACTGCTAGATGCCCTCAGTGCCCCAGGCAGTGCTGGTCCTAGCACTGGGAGCCCAGGGCAGCCCCATGGCAGAGCTGGGTTCTGGGGTGCCTTTCCCCTGTGTGCTGAGTTGGGGTGGGAGGGAGCAGTGTGGGGCTGGACTGGGGTTCTTCAGCAGGATTCCCCCTCCAGCGTGGAGGAGAACGAAGGGACAAGGGGCAGTGAGAAGCCCCATGGAGCCAGGTCACTGTGTCCATGGTGCTGGGGTGCCTGGGTGAGGGGGCAGAGGTACTCACCCTGTCCCCCTTCTTGCCCGGACGCTCGATGATCTCTCCTCGTGAACCCTGTGGCCCTGGGGGTCCCGGAGGGCCAGGCAGCCCATGGCGACCCTGGAGACACAGCAGAGGACAGGCTGGGTGGCAGGCGGTGATCAAGAGGTGTTCCCCATCTACCTCTGTAGTGAGGGCTGGACACGTCCTTGCCCCACACCCACCTACCGGCAGGACAGAGGGACAAGGGAACATAAGGACATGGGGACCATGTCACTGCCCTCTCGAGGGAGCTCCCCCCATGTCCCCCCCTCCATCAGGATATTACCGGCTGACCAGGAGGACCCGGTGGTCCTAAACGTCCTTGCAGTCCCTGCAGAGACAAAGCCAGTGGTGAGCATCGCCTGTGAGCTGGTGTCAGTGTGGTTTGGGGGATGCAGACCCCTCAGAGCCACCAGCTGGGGGCGGGGGGTCACCAAAGCACTCACTGCCTCACCGCGGTCTCCCTTCTCGCCCTGCAAGAGGACAGATGGAAGGGGTTAGGGGCCGGCATCCTTGTACTTGACTCCCCACTGGGCTTCTGCCACCAGCAGCTGGGGTCCCCTGTGGCACAGCACGGCATGGCACAGCATGGGGAGGCTCACCTTGGGGCACTGCACAGTGCAGGGCTTTGGCTTTGGCTCTGGCTGGCAAGACAAGACAAGCACGTGTAAACCCAAGGGTAGGAGAACCCCGTGGCTTACATGGGGCTGCTCCCCCTCCACACCCCCAGGTACTCTGGCCCTTACCCTGGTGGAGATGATGGTGCAGAGGTCATCGGTGAGCTCTCCCTCCAGTTCTGCCAGGTCACTGCCATGGTAGATGTACCGCGGGTCCTCACTGGTGACCATGCGCCGGAGCTGCTCCCGGTCTGCCCCCTCCAAGCCCACTGCCAGCACCTGGACCCCTGAGCCAACAGCACCCTCAGCACCCCAGAGAGCCCCCTGCACACCCTGATGAGACCCCATTCATCCTCACCCCCAGCCTTGACATCCCTGGCTGCAGTGATGGCATCATCCCCGGAGGGGCCGTCAGCCAGGACCACCAGCACTGCTGGCACCCCAGGACGGCGTCCTGCGCCAGGACTCAGCAGGTAGGTCCTGGCAAAGGTGATGGCTGCCCCTAGAGAGGAAGAAGGAAGAAGGGACAGTCAGCAGCATCTTGGAAGCCACTGCCCCAGCTCCTAGTGTGCTGTCCCTCACCGATGGCGTTGCCGCTGGGCTCCTCGTAGCGTATGGTGCGGATCTGTTCCAGCACGGCGGGCAGGTCACTGGAGCGGTTGAGGAGCAGCCAGGGCAGACTGCGGTAGCTGTACGTGGCCAGGGCCACCTGCGAGGGTGCAGGGGAGCAGTGGGCACCGCAGCCCACCCATGCGCCCCGTGCCCCCAGTGCTGTGGCAGCAGCCTACCTGCGTGGCCTCAGGGCCCAGGCGTCCCAGGGCAGACACGGTGTTGGAGAGGAGTGTGCGGACAGCATCAGCACCAGCGGAGCTGTCGCGGGTGCCGTGTACCAGAAAGACCACGTCACCCTGGGCATCCGTGCAGACTGCAGACAGGGAAGGGGTGAAGCCACCACCAGAGTGGAGACAAGCCCAGCCCACCCCTGCAGGGACCCCACAGTACCTGTGCGCTCACTGACGGATGCCTCGGCGCCTGGCACGCTCCCCAGGAGCGGGCGGAGGGTGAAGGTGTAGCGCTGGCCCAGGCGCAGCCCAGAGACCTGCTGGGAGCTGGCAGTGCTGGGCAGCGTCCGCCCCTTCTCCCCACCAGCTGCCACCCAGGGGACAGTCAGAGGGATCAGCAAGCCCCTGCGGGGATGCTGCCTGCTGTCCCGGGGCCACCCACTTGTCTCACCTGCGGGAGGGCTCCAGGAGAGGATGTAGCCAGAGGCACCAGGGACTGGGGTCCAGGTGAGTGTCACCGAATTTCTCTGTACCTCCGTCACCCGCAGGCTGGTAATGTGGCCTGGGGTGGCTGCTAGGGAGGAGGAAAGGGAGTCCCAGCCTCATGGGACAGCCCCCAACCCACTCCCAGCTCCCTCCCCAGCCCAATGCTGGGACAGCCCAGGCCCTGGATGCCCCTCTGGGCTGAAGCCATGTATCAGGGGTCTGATACCACCTTGGCCCCAGGCAGTCCCTTACCGGTGATGGCAGTGATGGTGACTGGCTCACTCTCCCGGCCGCCAGCCAGGCTGGTGATGCTGATGTGGTAGCGCCGGCCCGGCTCCAGCCCCGACAGGTCATAGGAACTGGAGGTGGCTGGGAGCTGCTGGCTGCGCTGGGCCCCCCCTGCCAGGGGTAGAGAGCGGTGAGGGGCTGCGGGTGGGGGCTGACAGGGATGCAGGGCTGCCAGCCAGCCACACTCACCTTCAGCCAGGCGCCACAACAGGCGGTACCCAGTGCTGCCAGCTACCGGCACCCAGGTCAGGCGCAGGCGGTGCTCCGAAGCTTCCGTCACCTGGAAGCCACTGACGGGGCGTAGGGGGACTGCCTCCGCTGTGGGGCAGAGGGGCAGGAGTGAGGGGCAGGAGTGCCCAGTGCCACCCTGGGGTGCTGCCCCTGCCCCAGCACTCACGGGTGGTGACGACAATGGAGACAGGGTTGCCCTCCCGGTTGCCAATGAGCGCCGTCACCTTCACAGTGTAGGAGACGCCCCCCTCCAGGTCGGGGATGTCAAAGGAGCTGGTGTGGCCAGGAACTCGCCGGCTATTCTCCGAGCCCCCTGTCAAGGACTGTGGCATCAGGCCCCCCACCTTGCTGCCCTCACAGCCCGTCCCCATCCCCATCCCACAGTACCGTCCCGACGGCTCCACACCACTCGGTAGGCAGTGGCTCCCGGCACACCGACCCAGGTGATACGGGCAATGTTGCTCCTGGATGCCTGCACCTCCAGCTGGGTCACCTTCCCCACCTGCTCAGGCACTGTGACACCAAGAGGGCCATTGTCACCTGGGGTTCACAGCAAATGGCACCAGACCACACTGTCAGGCGGGGGTCACCTCACCTATCCGTCCTGTGGCAGTGACAGGGCTGCCCTCGCGGCCATCCACAATGGCTGAGACACCGACCGTGTAGACAATGCCAGTGCTCAGCCCCTCGATGGTGAAGGCAGTGGGGTCGGCAGGGAGGAAGCGGGATTGCTTCAGACCTAAGACAGATGGCTGGGATAGGAAGGGCTCCAGCACTGCCACCACAGCATCCCACGGTCCATCCACTCACCGTCACTGCCTTGCCATGTCAGCAAGTAGCCCCCGGCGCCGGGCAGCCCTCGCCAGGTGACCCGCAGCTGGCTGGGACCGGCCTCCATCACCCGCAGCTCCGAAATGCTGCCCACCTCTGGATACTCTGCACCACCGATAGCACCACAGCATCACCTTGGCGAGTCCAGAGGGACCCCACAGCCACGCTGCCACCCCGAGGGGTTGCAGGGGGACAGAGGACAAATGCAAGCCAGAGTGGGAACATGCAATACCGGGACTCCTGGTGTCAAGCCCTGATGTGGACTTACTGAGACGGATGTTGAGCGTGGCAGCATTGCCCTCCCGGCTGCCTGCTAGCGCTGAGACACGCACTAGGTAGGTGATGCCCTCCCGGAGGTCACCAAGTTCCAGCCCCGTCTGGCTGCCTGGGATGCGCCTTGTCCTCTCCGTGCCATCTGCCAGGAACAAGGCAGTGTGTGCAGGGCAGGATCAGCAGAGCAGCTCAGTGTCAGCGGGGCAGGATCCCCCAGGTGCCACCCATGCCCCTGCCCACAGACTCACCCTGGTTGTTGCGCACCACCACTTTGTACTCGGTGGCACCAGGGACACCGGTCCAGCTCAGCCGCACCCACCGGCCCGATTCCTCAACGAGCCGCAGGTCTGACACAGCACCCACAGGTGCCTCCACACCTGCAAGGGGACACATGAGGCACGGCTGGAGCAGTGCAGCCTGGACAGCACAGCCCCCATACTCATTCTGGGCTGCGATGAGACAGCTGGGGGGTCTCGTGGCCAAGGCAGTCCTCAGGCTGAGCAGTGCCACATGGGACACTCCTCCGTGCCAAAGGCTTGGGATGTGGGGGACAACCCAGGGGACCCACAGCAGCATTTACCTGTCTGAAAGGTGGTGACAGGGGTGGCCACCTCCCCACCATCATAGAGTGTGTAGAGGGTGATGCGGTACTCGGTGCCTGGCTTCAGCCCTGTCAGCTGGTAAGTATTGGTGCTGCTGGGGAGAGACACCGTTCTGGGGGGCTCTGGTCCTGCAGGAAGGGAAGGGTCACAGCCAGCTGCTGGCATGGAGGGCCAGCAGGGGCAACAGGCACCCTGAGCCCACCTGTGGCTCTCTTCCACTCCAGACGGTAGCCACGAGCATCACGGGCACTGGTCCAGAGCACCTGGATGGATGTGGGGCCCAGGATGTTGGTCTGCAGCGTCTGGTCTGTACCTGCCTCTGCAAGAGCGACCCCATGGGCCAGGATACCCTGTGCCACTCTGCTGCCAGCCACCCAGCCCAGGTCTCTGGTCCCTGCATACAGCAGGGTCTGAGGGCTGGTCCCGTCCTCCCATGCACGACAGCAGGATGGCATCACCTGTACCCGACACCCACCTGTCCTCTGCCGCACAGTGGCTGTAGGCCCCTCCAGCTGCCCAAAGAGCGGGGCCACTGTCACCACGTAGTCAGTGTTGGGCTGCAGCCCCGCCAGTGCATGTGACGTCCGCCCGGCATCCAGGTCCACCCTGTGCCTGTCCTGCCCTGTGGGAGCCACTGCAGCAGTCCCTTTGGGGGGTTCAGGCAGCAGGTGCCACCAGCTCCCTCCTGTCCTTCCTCACAGGGGCCACCAGCAGAAGGGACACAAGCTCTGGGAGAGGCACCTACCTGTGAGGGTTGCCCAGGAGAGCCGGTAGCCAGTGGCACCAGTGACAGACTGCCAGGCCAACAGCATGCTCTGTGCTGAGACGTTGTGGACAGCCAAGTGCGGCACGCCCATCAGGCGCCCTGGGGAAGTGAGATGACTGTCCATCTCCCATGTGAGAATGGGGCAGGGGGCAGCAGGAAGCACCTTCACCTGCAAACTGTCTTCTACAGGAAGCCCCCTTGCCCCTGCTCAGGGATGCTGAACCATACTGAGGTCACTGAGTGCAGCCCGTGCCCAGGCAGCTCCTTCAAAGCACCAAACTCATGCAAACCGGAGCTCAAATGTCTTCCTCTTAATGCCTTAAATACTTTCTGTGGTTTAAGACTGCCTGGGGCAACTGAAAGAATTGGTTTGCCAAAATCTGATGCTTGCAAAGGTGTTGCCCTGGGGCCTCACCCCCACTGCTACCCGGAGATGCTTTCCAACAGCCTCTGCCCTGGTGGAAACCACGCTTTCCTCCCGCAGAGCACTCAAACCCTGCATTTTTTCAGTCAACATTTTTTACGTCATGGGAGGAAAGCACTGGTGGAAACACTCCCAGAAGGCTGCAAAGGAAATTGAGAGCACAGAGTGCTACACCCTGCCCTGGGAGCAACTTCTGGGGCTCAGAGCATCACCTTGTAGTCATGCTTACCTGCATCCCCATCCCATCCCCACAGACAGCAATGGGCCAGGCAGCCCCATCCCAGTGGGGCACGGTGACTTAGACGGGGGCATCCCTGTGCTGAGAACCCGTTCCTGACCCCAGCTGGGCCCAGGGCTGGGCACAGTGCTTACGTGTCCGGGCGGTGAGAGTGGCAGGGACAGTGGGCTGCTGTGCATAGCGGGGCCGCAGCATCACCACATACTCAGTGTCAGGCCGCAGGTTGCTGAGAATGGCCGACTGTGCGCTGGCTGCCAGGCTCTTCTCCTCCCTTTGGGGCGCTCCTGGAGGGATGTGGGTGGGCACAGGGATGTGGAACACACCAGGCCCGGCAGGGAAGGGGTGTCTGTGAGCCTGCACCCTGCCCTGAGGATGCCAGTCAGTGCCAGGGGTGGGGAGCACCGGGAGAGGCTGGGACGTGGGCCAGGACAGGGGCACCCCCTTGAGTGCCTGAAGCCAGGGTGGGACTGCCAGGTGTGCAGCTCCAGCCTGGTCCCTGGCTGGGACAGGGGTCTGCTGCCTGCCCCCCACGTGCAGCAGCCATGGGGGCACACGCCAGGCCCCCAGCCATCGTGCACACCCAAGCACACACCCTGAGCCTTGCGCATGAAGCCTCCGGGTGTGGGAATACGCAGGCTGCCTCCACGCCTCTGCACACACGCGCGCCCCACACCCTGCGCACGCGTGCCGGTGGTGAAGATGGGCGTGTACGCACCCACAGCACTCCAGGCATGCATCCTGGCATTAACCCCCATCCATGCACCCCTGTGCCCACGGGGCAGCACAAAGGCAGGGTGTCCAGGCAGCACTGACCCTCGCAGGGACTGTCCCCTCACCTTGAATAGCATAGCTGAGACTGTAGCCCTGTGGGGGCTCAGGGCCAGGCTGCCAGGCCAGCCGCAGGAAGGTTGGTCCAGTCTCCACCACGCGAAAATCCAGCACGGAGCCAGCACGGCTTTCTGGAGGCACACAGAAGCAGGGATGAGCCCCCAGCCCCATGTGCTGCAGGCACCCAGCGCCTGCACGCACCCCGGTCCCTATAGACATGGACACTCACGGGTCCGTGCTCTGCCAGACACTGACTCGCCGATGCTGTTGGCGTATTGGGCGGTGACAGTGACCAGGTACTCTGTCCCAACACGCAGTGCCCGCAGGACAGTGCTTGTCTCCCGTGGCCCCACGGTCACCTGGGCAGGAAGAGTGTCACCCCCTCATCTTCCCCAGGTCACACATGGAGCCACCAGGAACTCTGAGCAGTCAGGTGGGAGCACTCACCTCCTGCCTCTCTGCCATGATGGGCTGCCCCAGCCCTGTCAGCGGCACATACTGCACCCGGTAGCCAGTGATGGGACCGCTGGCTGCTCTCCAGCGGATCCGCAGATGGTCGAGGCCCCGCTCCGGGATCTCCAGGTTGGAGGGGCCAGTGTGGCTTGGCCCATCTGTGGAGTAGCACAGGGGCTGTTGGCTCCACAGTGCGTGAAGCAGCAGGGAGATCTTGCTGGGGCAGCACAGATGTGTGCCCGATAGGATGGAATAGCCAGGAGGTCATTTGGGGGTGGGGGGGATGGGTGCTCAGGGTGCACAGTCCGGCATCAGCACTGTCAGCATCTGTGCCCTTCAGGGAGAAGGATGGGGACCCATACCAAGCAGGCGCAGGGTGCCCCCGACACTCGTGCACACCCTGCGTGTCATCAGTGGCACCAGCGTGTCCAGCAGCTTGAAGTCACCAACGTAGGAGAAGAAGGCGTCAGTAGGCGTTGAGGCCACACGGGTCAGCTCCTTGTGGTCAGCATTCTTAATACCTGGGACAGAGGGAGATGATGGGTGAGGGAGGAACCTGAACCAAGCAGAAGACTCTTCCATGTAGCACAGAAGCCTCGCTCACCCACGGCAAAGATCTTGATGCCCTGGCTCTTCAGCTTTGCTGCTGGCCCCTCAGCATCATCCTGGGACTTGCCATCCGTGATGAGGATGCAGATCTGTGGGGCCAGGCAAGAACTGTGGGATGCAGCATGGGGCCCATAGATCTGACCCTTCTCCCTGTGTTGCCGGGCCCACTGCTTTGCACATACCTGCGGGACCCCGGGCCGGCGCTGCGTGGGGCCAAAGAAGTTATCAGCAACATAGCGGAAGCCAGCACCAGTCCGCGTGTTGCCACCCTTGTAGCTCAGCTGCTGGATAGCCCTCCGAACACTTGCGCCATCAGTGTGCTGGGAGAATGGGAACTCCACCCTGGGGAGTGCAGGGCAACACTGTCACTTCCCAGCCCTGCCACCCTGCACCCCACATGCCCCCTTCCTTGGGCTCACCGTGGGTCGTCACTGTACTGTGCCACGGCAAAGCGCACTGCCTTCTCGCCCACCACCTGCACGAAGGGCCCCACCAGCTCTTCCATGAAGGTGCGGACAGCACGGAAGTTGTTCCTGCCGATGCTGGATGAGCCATCCACCAGGAAGGCGATGTCAGCCTCCAGAACATCCTCACACACGGCTGTGGAGCAGTGACAGAACTCAGGGCACAGACTGGCACTGCAGCACAGCGGTGCTGGACCCTTCTTATTGTCCCACCCACCATGTGCACTCGGTGCTCAGCACCCACCTTGGCTCCTCTTCTGTGCCATGGCAGCTGGAGGGCCCAGGAGCGCCGGGAGCACAGCCAGGAGCAGGAGTTGGCTGCTCATCGTGGGAGCCTGAAGGAGAGGATGCTGCCTCCACCGTCTCACACCAGCCCCACGCCTTGGGGACAGCAGTCCCGGAGGTTCCCAGCACCACCCGTGCCAGGACGCCTGGCAGCGTTGGGGAGGGCAGGGTGCCAGTACCGTCCCAGGCACCCCACGGCGCAGGGAGAGCCCCGCTTCGCGCCAGGGCAGGCGGGCAGCAGCTGGCCCGTGAGCAGCCGGTTATCCACGGTGCGGGGGGTACGGGGAGCGCCTGGCCCCGCTCCAGCCCTCCCGCTCCAGCCCGGGCTCTGCCTCCGCCAGCCCTTCCCCTGCCCCACGCCACGGCACCGGCAGCAGCGCACCCCGACCGCTCCTGCACCCGGCCCCCCGCCCGCAGGGGCTTCTCCCGCCCCGAGAAGGTGCTCTAGGGCAGCGGGGAGCCAGCGTAGGCAGCCCTGCCTGCCAGCCCCCCGTCCCGCCGCTTCCCACGCACCTGGCCCGATACCCCCGCGATGGCCATGCCGGGTCCCAGCCAAGCACAGCCCGGCCCAGGCGGTGCGAGCCCCGCCGCGGGAGGGTGGGCGAGTGCCCGCGGGTGCCCGCGCGGGAGGCTCGGTCCTGCCCCGCAGTGCCCCCACCCGCGGCCGGACCCCCGCCCCAGCCCCGCGCTCACCCGCCGCCCCCGCGGGGACGCTCCGTCCCGTCCCGCGCCGTTCCGAGCCGTGGCGAGCCGAGCCGAGCCGAGCCGGGCGCAGGCGGTGCCGGCGCGCACCGGCCCCCGGCGCTCCCGCCCCTTTATGGAGGGCGGCCCGGAGCGCGGTCCGGGGGGGGAGCAGAGCGGCGCGGCCCCCGCCCCGCCCGGCCCCCCAAAGGGCTTTTCCCATCCGCGCCCCGGAGAGGGAAGGAAAGAAACCAGCTCCTCGGGCTCTTCCCCCTCAAGTGCCACCCCTGGCTGCCCCGCGGCTGTACCACGCGCAGCGGCTCTGGGATGGGGATGAAGGAGGAGAGGGCTGGACCCCCGGGAAGAGTTGCTGCTGGATTTGCCACCGAGACCTCCGTTAGGGGCTGAGTAGGTTCCAGTAAGGCTCAAGGCAGTTTCCCCTCCAGCATCTGCATCTTCCAGGAAGGTGAGCAGCTCTGGGACCTGCCAGCCAGGAGCTGGCCACCCACATCCATCCATCCATCCATCCATCCATCCATCCATCCATCCATCCATCCATCCATCCATCCATCCGTCCATCTCAGGGCAATGTGTCCTGGACACCTGGGGCCTGGCCCCAGGCAGAGCTGGATGGAGCTGCCACAGGGACTTGAGCCGCTGGCACTGTCTGGGTTAAGGCTTGACTCTGAGCACTAGCCTTGGGAAGGACGATGGTGGTGAAGTGCTGCTCCCCATGCCAGCGCAGCTCCCATGAGGCTGCAGGACAGCCAGGCCTCATCCAGGACCTTTCCTGCACCCGTGGCTCAGGGTACCCATCATGTGGGGCCCTAGCACCCATGGTTTCTAGTATGGGGACTGAACTGGAGCCAACTGTGGGACACCATCCTTCACTGCTCAAGACACCATCACACAGCAGCCACCACAGCAGACTTGTGGCTGAGACCTACCCCAGGGCTGGAGAAGCTGGCTGGAAAGCCACTGGCAATGTGGCTGCAGCTGCCGGGAGGAGGCGAAAGGGAGAGGATGCCCAGAAAAGTGGGAAGGGACCCCACATTGCCCTGGTCTCACTTCCTGCCCATCCTGTGACTAATGGAACAGTCCCCTGAGGCTCCTTCTCAGCCCAGGGCGCACCCCTGACCCTCAGGGTGCTTCTCATCTCCAGGGCACCTGTCAGACCACACTGCTCCTTGGGGTCCATCACCCTATCCTCCCCACTGGTGCCTGCGCTCGCCTGGGGTTGACCTTGGCTCAAGGAACCTGCCATGCAACCCATGCCACTTACCCTCTGTCACCTTGGTCACCCCGCATTCCCCTGTGCCCAGCACCCCACGTACCTGTGCCCTCCTGGCCACTGGCCCAGGGGCTCCCCTCCGGCTCCTGGCAGGGCAATGGACAGGTCCAGGGGCATCTTCTTGCAGACAGCAAAGGGAGCAACAGTGGGGGTTGCTGAGGCCCAGAGCCACCTCACAGCTGGGGGCCCGGGGCAGGGCCACCGGCCACCGAGCAAAGATGCTCCAGGGTCGGCTGCAGACAACTTTCCCAGGCACACGCTGTTCCCAGGCAGGGGAGGAGCGGCGATGCCCTCGCTCTTCTTAAAGGCACAGCAAGCAGTGCATCCCCTCCTCTTCATTAGCCTTCCTCTCCTTAGACCCCAGCCCTGGCCCCCAAACTTGGCGGGCGGGTTCCGAAGTTCACCGTGGCCGCAGGTTTTCCCCTGCCTGCCCCAGCCCTGTGGGTCCGGCCGTGAGTCCAGCATCCTCAGGTCAGGACCATCCCCAAACCCTCCTCCCGCCAGAGCCCGTTTAATGAAGACAGGGCGGCCTGTCCCAATTAGACAAGGGGCTTCGTTAAACAGGGAGCGTAGGGGCCTGCCAAGGGCTCTGTGGCTGGCCCCGGGCCCGGAGCTGGTGGAGCAGCCCCACGGCGCGGTGCCGGCGGCAGGGCGCGGGCGGCTGGGGGTCACCCCGGCGAACGGGGGCAGCGCTGGGGCGAACATCGCCCCGCGGGCACCGCAGGCAGCGGCACCGGGGCAGCGACAATTCGCAGCCATGCCGGGGGCTCTGCCCGCCACCTCGGCCCCCAGAACTGGGGCAGGCACTGGTTTCGGGTGGTCCCCAAACTCCAATCGCCCATGGAGAGCCGGGCAGCATCTTGACCATCTTGCCAGCAGCATTCCCTCACATTTGCACTGGCGTGGGGCACGCAGGGGTGCTGGGTCCCCAAAACCAGAGCGTCTCCCCCTCCGCGGTGTTTCCCAGCTTCCCTCCGCATACCAGGGCCAGGGAAGGAATCTGCGGCCCCCGGCGCGGGACGGTGCTGCCTCTGCAGAGGGAGAGCACCAGGTGTGAGTGACTCACGCAGGCACCCCCGCGCTGCTGCACGCCAGTCCCTCCGGGAGCATCCAGAAAGGCTGTAAGCCCTTCCCAAAGCCTGGAAAGCTGGCAGCCCAGCCACTAGTTATTCCCCCAGTCCAGACTTGGGGTTCCCCATCTCCCACTTGGCTGGGCCCCAAAGCATGCTGATTCCTCTACACTGATGCTGATCAAAATTTGTAGGGCTGACCCTGACCCCAGCTCCTCGCCTGTGCATTCCAACCTGGTTCCCAAATGCCACTCACCAGCTGGCCATATCGTGAGACGTTCCAGAACAGCTCCCCGGGTCCCAACAACCCTGGTGCTTGCAGGGCACTGCCCAGGCAAGCACTAACCCTGAGTGTCACAGGGGTCATGCCACCCCCAGAGAAGGGAGCCCCCTGCTTTGAGAAGTGTGCACAAGGGAAGCATGGGAGCTGAGCTTCTCCCTGCCCATGCTTGCCAGGCATGAGGCCTCACTGCTGCCTTAGTGGGGAACAAGAAGTAAATCTTCAGCCGCAGGTGAGGTTTGAGCTCTCTGGGACAGGATGAGTCACGCATCATGATGAGGTACAGAGCCAGCTGCACTCATGGTGCTGTGGAGCTTGTGCCCCATCCTCTGCCCACCCGCTCCACCCCCTGCAGCCACTGCCTCTGCTGCTGCTCTGACATGGGCTGGGATTCAGCACTGCCCTTACAGGAGTTTTTTCTGGCCCTGCAGTGGTCCTGCAGTGCTCCTTGCTCCAGCAGATATGAGCATCCCCAGCCAGCAGGAATGCATGGGACAGCTCAGGGGCTGCTGGGAGGGAGGAGCCACCTCTCCCAGCACTTTTAAATTGGGGAGCTTTCCAACAGAGGGGAGCAGCAGGGGGCTGGTGCTGAGGCGGGTGAAGAGAAGAGGAGCTGGCCAGAGCCTAAATGGGGAACCTCGTCTGCCACAGGGGCCAGCTGGGACATGCTCCAGGAATGTCTTCCAGCACCAGCCACCGCCAGCTCCACGCTGTGGCACTCGGCCACATAGTCCAGCATCCTGGGAAAGGGGCCCATGACCCCTGGCCACCATCATCAGTTAGCTCGGGGAGAGCCCAGAGGGCCAGGGTGACACTCCGTGCACACTTGGGGAGCCTTTGTGCCGCCCCATGGGACAACCCAGCAACCCAAGAGACCACAAAATAGACCACGATGGGAAATGATCACTCTTACCTCCTGCTGACCTGCCTGGAGGTGTCTGGGGTGGGAAAAGCCATGCCAGCCCTCCAGGCTGCACTTCACAAGGGAAACAGACAGCAGCCCCCCAGGTCCTCTGTGCCAGAGGGGACAGCTTACAGCACACCCCCCATCCTGCTGCTGCCCAAGGCTAGATCCCTGTGGGAAAAGGAATCAAAGTATGAAATCAGGATAAAGTCATGACCAGCGAGCTGCCCTCTCTGCCCAGCAGCTCTTGGGGTGTCCAAAGTGAAGGGGATGCTCCTGGTTGCGGGGACCACAGCCACTGTGGAGGCAGCAGCAGCCAGGTGACTGAAGGATGATACAGGCAAATGGTCCCACTGCAGTCAAGCTTGGGGTCAGGCTGAGCCTGTTGTGCCCCCACACCAGGGCACCCCATGGGGCGGGTGTGTGTCCTAGCTCTCCCACAAATACTATGGAGGGATGGAACGTTTTTCCTGCCTGTAAACTGTTGTGTCTGGAGGCTGTTGCCAGCACAGCCACACACCAGCATCGCACGAAGCTGTGCTGGACTGTGGCCAGGCCCCTCTAGCCATGCAAAATGGGCTCAGGAGGGAACGGTGACACTATGGGGATGTGACCCCCCCTGGCTGAGTTGTGCAGGAGAAGGCAGCCCTGGTCAGTCTGACCGCAGAGGTTCTCAGGGACAGCAAGTGAGGGGAGAGCCAGGCACCACCAGGGCTCTGCCAAGGGCTGGCGGTGCTTTGCAATGGCATGTGGCCAGCATGCCAGAAAGGGAAGGTGACGATGGGGATGATGGAAACAGGATAAGGAGCCAGCAGCACTGAATGGGGCTCCAGAGTCCCTAGTTAAAAAGCTACCCTCAGCTGCAGCCTGTGGCTGGGCTTTGGGTGATGCTGGGGATGCCCAGAGGGGCTGCACAGTGGCTGGGCCTGGGTGTCAGGGACCTGGGGGGAGGCAGGGGGAAGGGGTAAGCAGAGTGCAGGCAGGGACTGAAGTGCCCCATGCTGCAGGTGGCCATGCACACAGCCTGGCTCTTCTGCAGGAATACAGCTTTGTGACTGACTGAGGCATGAGCTGCACCCCTTTGCTCCCAGCCCTGCAGCCCCCCCTTGCAGTTGGGTCTAGGCTCAGTAAAATCAACGTGCCTTGCCCTTGAGAATGGGCAGCAAAACTCCCCCAGCACCTCTGCTTGGGGCCGGTGCTGCTTTTTCCCATGCTGACGGTTGCATGGGATGCTTATGACCTAGAGATACCCCAGCCAGCCAAGCACATGCAGCTATGGAAACTCCTGCTTCTTTGTAGGGGCACATAAAAATTCCCTGCCTTGGGGTTATGAGGATTGAGGTGCTCCCAGCCCAGCCCTGGCTGCAGGGTTTGCAGGCAGCAGCAGGCAGCGGCTGGCAGCGCCTGGGGCACAGCCGGGCTTGGGGTGCGCGAAGGGAGACCCAGGGACCCATCGCAGTGCAAGAGCGGGGCTGGCAGAGCAGAGGGAGCGGTTTCCTCTCGGATGCCTGCAGGAAGGAGGAGATGAAGGGAAGCCGAGGGAGAGCTGCCAGCCCACGTCGCACACACTCAGGGCATGTGCGGGCTGTGTCGGGGTGCGCAGAGCGTGACTCGACACGCCGGGCGGCTGAGCCAGCCCGTGCCCGCCTGCACCCACCGGGGCTGCCCAGCCTGCCTGCCCAGCCCTGCGCCTCTGCGGGGCTCCCCAGGGAGCAGCATTGTCGGCAGCGCAGCGCCTCGGGCCAGGTGAGAGATGCAGAGGTGAAAGGTGGCATTCCTGCAGCCGGCCCCTGGGAGAGCAGCTCGGGGCGAGGCCAGGTCACTGGTGCTTCCCTGCAGTGCCGGGAAAGCGAGGAGATCATCTTACCTGAAACCACCAAGGTGCTACACCTCTGCCTGCCTCCAGCCCTGGCCAGCATCCCTCGTGGAAGGTGTGTGGCAGATGGGAAGCTCAGCCCCCGCTGGGCGCTGGGGGGCTGTCACAGCAGGCTCTGCCCCAAATCTGGCTTCCAGGGGCACCACGGCTTCAGGGGACTGGAGGGGCACAGAGGAGCAGCTGATCAGGGCTGTCTGCAGGAGGCCAGGGCAGAACCCAGCCCTGCAGGGCCAGGGCACTTGCAGCAGCAGCACAGCAGCCCCTGCCACATGTAGGTACAAGCTGCCCCATCAGGTCCCAAACCCCACACCACCTCCACACCCCATCAGAGTGGGACAAGCACCGTGAAGCCACGGATGCCCCATCCCTCCTCCCCAGCCCATGTTGGGAGCAGATGGTACAGGGATAGATGGGCAAGGCAGTACCACCTTCCCTGTGCATGGAAGCTGTTCTGCTGCCTGACATTGAGCTTTCCTGGGAAACAGCAGTTGCCAAGGTCACAATGCGGCCCCCTGGGCCACAAGGCCAGCTGCAGTCTAACCCAGCCCTGGGAGCCCCCAGGGACCCTGGAGACCCTACAGCAGCAGGCAGCAGCATGGCAGGGGGTGCTGGGGGGAGCAGGGCCGTGACAGGGGATCATAGCAACTGCCAAGCAGTGGGAGGAAGGGCCGACAGGCAGCATGCGGGCTTGGGAAGCTGGAGCTGTTCCCGGGATGCTGCCAGCTGTGCTGCAAGAAGCTGCTCCTTGCAGGGGGTTTGCACAGCTTGATGGGGCTGAATATATTTGTTCCTCCTTTCAACAGCAACAGCAGATGCCTCCCTGGCTGCAGGGTCTCAGGGTAGCTGTATTCCCAGGGGAGGAGTGTTGCCAAGAGGAAGAGCTGTGAGTCCGAGGAGCCAGTCCTCAGGGGCCCCTTTCCAAACCCCCAGGGACAGACCTGCTGGACCACTGTCCTAGGACCCTGCTGCTGCCCTACAGCTCACTGTGGATTGTCATTTCCTTCCCAAGAGATGGAAATAGCGACTCACTAATGCATTGTGCTCAGTCCCTCCTGCTGCCAGCCCACAGGCACTGGTACCACGGGCCCTAGCAGAGCAGCACGCCAGCCTGTGCTCACAAGTGACAGCAAGAGACACACTCTGGAGCTGCACAAGGAGTTTGCCCACCTCCTCTCTCTAAACCCAGCTCTCTCACGGCCCCTGTGCCAGGGAAATGCTATTCCTCACTCACTCCCCTTTTGGATGGTCCTGTTCTCACTTCCCCACTTCTGCATCTGCGAGGGTGGGGTGGTTGCTGAGTGCATTCTCTCTGCCTCTATTCAAGTGTTTCACAACCTGCACCAACCCTCTTAAAAACTACCTGCAGCTCCATATAAACTTCTGGCAGGACTCATGAAAGAGCCCCCATCCCACTCTTCCCGGGGCTTGGCTGCTCCTTGCGCAAGGGGCACCCAGTGGAGCTGTGGGAAGCATCACTCGCACCTCCAGGGCTGGTGGGAGACGTGCAGCCCAGCAAGGACCTGGGGGCACATGTTCTGCCAGGCACAGCTCACACCCAGGTGTGGCAGGGGCCTTGCCTGGGAAAGGCAGGGGCGCAGGAGGGGGATCTTACCACTAGAGAGCTGGGGCCATCCTGCAGCCTCTGGGGAAGGGGCTTTAGCAGGCCTCGGGCACTGGTAAAGGCACATGGACAGCACAAAGTTCTTTTACCCACACTTGCCTATACCAGGGGTATGTCGGCTAAGAGCATTGGATCCCCAGCAGCTGCAGGATACTGCCCTGAATGTTTCCCACATGGCCCATGGTACATGGGAAGGATGATTAAGGTCTGGTAATTACCCTGTTAGGATGGTGAGGAAGCTGCAGGGACCCAGCACCAGGGAGCCGACGCTGCAGGAGGGGTCAGGCTCGTCCCTACGTGTGGGGCAGCAGCCAGGCTGCAGGGGAAACTGCTCCAGATGGATTCATGCAGTTCACGAGACCAGACTTGTCCTTGTGTCTCTCCCCCGCGAGGCTGTGCCATTGCTCCTTCAGTTCTTTGGCTGGGTGCCCGATTCCAGAAGAAAAGAATAAAAAGGATGAAGTACCCGCCCTGCCCTGCCGGGTGAATCGCTGTCTGTCACCATGGGAACTCCTCCCTCCCCAGGCCCCCCCAGGATGACTTAATATCTCCATCGAGCAGGAGGGTGCGTCACCGGGGTGGCACGGGGCGGGTGGACACGTACATCCCCCACAAGGACCCCACAGCTGTGGGGCAGGATGCTGTGGAGCTCCAGGGGGAAGCTGAGCAGCCCGGGTGGGGGCCCAAAGGGGATGGGGGTACGGTCTGCACCCACATAGTGCATCTCCAGAGCAATGACAACTGGGGGCTCTCAGAGATCCAGGTCCTTGCAGAAAGTGCATCATCAGCATCTCTGCACCCCTCCGTGTTGCCACCAAGAAGGGAAGAGCACAGCATCCTGTCTCTGGCCCCTCACCACTTTCGGGAGTCACCTTGAACCATGAGGACCTCATCCCCCATCCCCCTCAGCAGAGCTGGGGCAAGGTCACCTGTGAGTCACCACTGCTCGTGCGAGGCAGGAACAGGAGACATTTGTGTTCCCACGTCATAGGGGCTCCTGCCAAGTGCTGCACATCTGGAACAGCTGTAAACAAAACAAGGGAAGCTGGAGAACCACAGTGGACAGCAGCCAGGGGCAGCGGAGACCTCCAGCCTTGCAGCAGCCAGCAGGAGGAAGGGGTGGAAAAAGCAGAACCGCCACATGGAACTGGGATGCCCAGGGCTCAAGGATACTCATGCCATCTCCTCCGCCTGACAGCATCCTCCATACCAGGGGAGCAGAGGTAGGAACTTGTCACAGACATGGGGCCTGCTGCCCCAGTTCCTAGAGCCACTGTTCACCAAGCCTCCTGTGAGAGTCCCCAGCCCCACTCACTGTGCCCATGGGCAGTTATCCCTACCTGGAAATCCCACCCTCGAGGTTTCATGGGTAGCACCAAGCCTGTTTCTTGATCATTACAAGCTCTGCTCAAGAGTGATGTGATCTGAATGTGGGCCATGGGTTTGGTACACAGGAATCTGTACAATGCTGACTGTACACTGCACCCCAAGAAACTCAGAATGCACTTTCCTGAAGCTGAAATACATTCCCTGGTAAATCTTGAAGCAACACCCCTTTAATTCCCTAGATTAAACATTCAAATGAGGAAGAAAAAAATCCCCCCCCAGAAGACTAAACTCATTCTTCCCTAAATATAACAAATCAAAGATAAGCAGCACGTTCCCTTTATAGCATTATCCAAGTGCTTACTCTGAATAAAAGTCACATGCAAAACAGAAAGCAGTGCACAGTTCTGGGGTTGCTTTACAAAATGCTTTGCACACCTGAGTTGCCGTGTGCTGAGGGCAATGCACAGGGAGTAGCTTTATTTCTGTGCATTGCAGCTGGTGTCAGCACCCACCTTGATACAGCGCCCCAGAAAGCTGAATGCTCCATGGCACACTGCAGGCCCTCGGTGGAACCAGGAACAGCACTCAGATATTCAGGCTCCTGTTTCAGTATCAAGCCTTGCTGAAACCAGGCATTTGAGCCAGCCTTCTTCGCTGTCCTCGTGTTGTCTCTGCTGTGCAGCTCTCGCACCAAAGCAGGATATGGAACCTTAAATAACCCCAGAGGCTCAGCAATGGATGGTGGGACACCCAACAGAAGCAGCGTCT
This sequence comes from Acanthiza pusilla, assembly GCA_036630365.1. Taxonomy (NCBI): domain Eukaryota; kingdom Metazoa; phylum Chordata; class Aves; order Passeriformes; family Acanthizidae; genus Acanthiza; species Acanthiza pusilla. Next base: position 11,978,207 of record JAXCHO010000001.1, read on the forward strand.
CCAGGGCACCTGGCAGATTATCCAGCATAAGTAATATCAACAGCTTTTTGTACAGAAAAAAATCCCTCTTGCTCTCACAGATGAGGGTTGGGAACCTCCCCAGGCTGCTACCCAGCAGCTCCATTTTCCATTCCTGGGCAGATCCTCCTCCAGGCCCCACACTGCAAGGAGCTTTTCTGGGCGTCCCCAGTGATGGTCTGAATGGGCAGCAAAGCCAAACCTCAGCCTGGCAGCCCCACTAAAAACCTCAGAGCCCCATGGAAGGGAAATGTGTAAGGGGAAAGGACTGGAAAGCAGAGACTTGCATGGAAAAGTGAGAACCATCCAACCTCTTTGGATGGCGTGTGGGATAAAGCAGCTTTTAATGAGGGTGTTCAGGGCTCCAACTCACCCCTTCCAGGCACACCACAGCAGACAAAGACAGCTCCTGCCGCCATGCCTCGTGCCTCACAGCAGCCTGGGATGGCTGTCGCTGGCAGTCAGGCCTGGATGGGCCTTTTGTCCACTGCTTTTCCACGCAATAAATACACTAAAGCTTTACACGAGGCATTTCCTTTTCCAAATAGGAAACAAGATTGCTGGATATGTGTCCAGATACCACTGCCCACTGTTCCTCTCTCCTGGTATAGGAAGTCTCAGCACTGCACAGAAGGGCAAAGTGAAGTGCAGGAGCCCTGGTCAGGACTACCAAACACCAGGTACCGCCCTCAGCCTGGCAACCCTGCAGCCCCACTGAGTGACACTTCATCACAGGCAGAACCCATCTCTTTCCTGAGCAAACCACACTAGACAGGGTATGGGTGGGGAAGAAGGTCCCTGGTCACAGCCATGCCAACACCTCGGTCAATCCCTGCACCAGGGGTCTGAGCAGAGCAAGGCTCCAGCAACACAAGACACCACAGAGCTGCATGGCTGCCCTGTCTTCTAAACCCCACTCACCTATGGCTCCCACTGCCATTTTTCACCAGCCTTGGCCCAACAGCAGGTAGAGAAGCAGGCCCAGATGGCTGTGGGCTCTGCTCCCAAAAGCTCTCTGGCACTGATGAGCGGCACAGCTCCAAGCCTCTCATTTCTGTGAAAGCCTCCCTGCAGCTCCCTGCTTCCCCAGGACAGGCTTGGCTCAGCACCCATGATGAGTATCAACTGTACTTTCCAGGGTGGGTAATTAGTTCAGGTGAGGCAACTCTGACAATTGGCTGCTGTGGCCCCTCTCTTGGCAAGCACCCGAATCCCAAACAAGCATCTCACATATCAAAGGGGCTGCCTGCTCCAAAGGCAGATCCACCCTGTACATCTGCCCAGCCCTTGGAGCCCTGCACGGGGGGTACCAGCAGCTCTTCCTGCAAAGACCTGGACAACACAGAGCACTCAGCACAGGGCTCTAGTGAGCGCTCCCCATTTTCACTGCTCGAGTTTACATTCCTGGAATAGCTCTGTGTAGTGGAGACAAGCCACTGAAGTGCTGTGCAGGGGACTGCAGAGCCTTGCACAGGGTACACACAGCAACACACAGTATCCTCCGTGCCAAATCCTCCCTTTTGGCAGCCAACAGGGGGAATGCCAAGGTGTCATGGAGGAAAAGCAATGGTATTAGCTGGAAAGAGGGGACTTCACTGGGTGAGGGTAAGACCGTGCAGAAGGGGAGAGAGCAAAGGCCAATTCATACACCAGGCTAAATTTATCAGCACAGACTAATGGGATCCCAAGTAACCTTCCAAGTGAAGTAGCAAAATAAAACACTTAAGCTATTGAAAACTAAACTGGTCAAAGAGCCCTGCTGAACAATCCCGCATTGTCCATGGAGCCAGGAAACAGATTTATTAGGTCACCCAGGCCATCTCCAGTTACAGTGAAATTGGGATGCTGCTAGGGATGGTTCCAACTCCCTCCTCTGGCACTGGCACTGTCCTTCACTGGGCAGCGGAAACTGCAGGAAGGGAAGAGGTCCAGCAAAAGATCTCTTTTTCAAGGTTCAGGAAAAGCTGAGGTTGGACACTTCTGTCATGCCAGACATTTCCCAGTTTGGATTCCCTTGGACTGAGGCTACTCTAACAGAGGAACAGAAACCCCCTCAAACAGCTCAAACAGCAAGAGACCTGCCAATGAGATTAGAGCTTCAGTTCCTCCAGCATCAAAGCATTCTGCTGCCAAATGCTTAATGACTCTGCACCAATTCCAGGTTACACTTCCCAAGCCCCTGATAAGGCTCAGAGCAGAGGTGTCTTTGCCAAGCAGGAACACTCTTGACTCCTGAATGGGCTTCCCCTCCCCACCTTTTAGATGCCCAGTCTGAATGCTTGTTGTTTACCAAGGAAAAAAATCATATGGCAAACCTCTCAATCCTTGGGGCTGGTGAGATAGTCGTGTTTCTGGAGGCATGGACAGCCACAGCACACAAACACAACAGACACTACAAGGCAGAGTGCCATCACAACTGGAGCCTGAAGGTGCCAATATCCTGGGCACAGCTCAGCCTTGACTCCTAACAGGCACCTAACAGCCCTCTGCATCCCGGGCCACTTACCAGAGCACGGCTCCTAGTCCAGATCAGCCCAGATACTCAGAGTTCTACATGGAAAAAGCATCTACAAAATCCATTTAAGGATGCATAAGCCAGGCAACCTTGCAGAGCCGTGGCCTTTGGTCAGAAGTTGGTCCTTGCTGAAGTGCTGGAAGCAAGGCTCAGCACAGCCAGCTGCTTTTGCAGAGAAACACAGCAACTCGGAAAGCATCCATTGCTGAGGAGTTTGCATCTATTCCTAGAATAAACTTGTACAGAAGAGCCTGAGGAATTAATTACTCAAGGAAAACAGACATTCCCAAAGAGATACCTCCAAAGAAAACTTGTAGGAAATGCTAAGGCAAGGATATACATCTATCTTTCCTTGTACTTCTCACCAACTGCAAAATACTTTGGAAAATCACCTGGGAGGGGAAAATACATAGCAATGGAAGACAAAAGAGGATTAGAGTCTGACTGCAGTCACAAAATCAAGACAGAATCATTTACTGGTTCCACAAGGCTGGAGGCATAAGTGAGCTTGTTTAGTTTTTCAGCCCTCAGTGCACTTGCAACGAGCCAGAGCTTGTGATGATAGTTAAACCCGAATTGCATCAAGAACATTTAACAGTTTCAAACTTGCCTAGTATACGCAATGGGTTCAGACACACTGACTCTCTGATCAAGAATCCAGATTCAGCACAAATGATTTAGTGCACTGGATTAGTCTCAAGTGTAATGACTAACTGAGAAACTTTTACACTATTTTTAAATCTCACTTGTCAGGGCAGAACCTGGAAATTAAGTGAGAACCTCAGAGACATTTATCCCAAAGAGAAAAATCAAACAGGAGTGAGTACCTTGCAGCTTCCAAGGTTAGCTGTGACAGGCTAGTGCCACCTGGTGGGAAACTTTATCCACCCCCTTGCTCAGTTTCATGCTTTCCGTTCCATGTTCCAAATTCCCGGAGGCAAGACAAGGGAGCAACAACCAGGTTAACACCAAAAAAGCAGAGAGGGCTGGGTAGTTCTTCCAACTAATCAGACATAGAGATTATTTTATGGGTACAGGCCAGTCAGCAGCTTCTCAGTTATTGCACACCTGAGCCTGACTGCATGGAGAATCATGTACAAGAAGAATGTGTAGACCAACACCATCACTACACAATCATCTCTGCTCATTATTGAGCTGGTTTAAGGATAATACAGAAGCTTAGGAGGAGAAGTAACACACCTCCATATAGAGACATATGGGTTATTATAACATAGCCCCTCTGGAAAGATGTTTGTCTATCAACAGCTCTAGCTCCTCACATCCTATCTCCCCAGTCTGGCAAGATTAACAGAGCCTACACACACAACCCAGCAGTACACAGCAAGACGCAGTTGATTCCCAGCAGAACCAACTCCACATAGGATATATTTATTTTTGTACATTTAACACCGAGAAGACAGCTGTTTCAAATGGACTCAGCTTGCCCATGGTGCCCAAGACATTCAGTGCCAGAGGGAACCTGTCACAGTCCACAGCTTCATTTCCAACCTGCAGGCAACACATCCTAGAGACGGACCCAGTACATGGCACTGCGGATGCGGTTGTAATCGAAGAGCTGCTCAATGGGACCTGAGTGAACAGAACAAGAGTAAAGTCACCTGGAGACATCGTTAAAAATCCCTGTGCAGTTTCCCATGGTCTTCAAAGCAGATGGTGGCAGAGCAACCTGTGCTTGCAATCCACTGCAGCTTTGCACAAAACTAGGCAATTACAGCTCAAACTTGCATCAGGGAAACTAGCAAATACCAGGTCCTGACAGAATAAAGTGTTTCCTCACACTGCTCCTCAATGCTCAGTACTGCTCCACATACAGGTATCAAATACAGGGAGCCACCAAGTCGTTCCAGCTTCCTGTTCAAAAACTGTCTCCATTTTCCAAGCTGCTCTACTTTGAAGGCCAGAGGAAACAGCTGCAAGGAGGAGGGGAATTCACAACACACAGGAAGGAGGCAGCAGAGCAGAGCTGAGCTGCTTAGGCAGGTTTTCCGAGAGGAATTTGTCCTTGGCCAGACAGACATGCCAGAGCAGCACAGGAGATTCAGGTCCCTTCACTTCCCTTACATAAACCACCCTGACCCCAGGGTAAGGACACCTGCCAGACATGCTGGGCCCGCACCCAGCTACAGGACTCCCAGTCTTAGTCACAGCTCCACAGGAGGCAGAGGTGGGAGGACAGCCAACAGCTCACTGCCACCGAGTCTCCACCACCTGCAGGTCTGATCTCCTGGCAAACCTGCCTTGGCACACCTCATGTGCAGAGGTAGGAGGATACCAGTAAAGAACCAGAGTGGTTTAAGGAGTTCAGGACAGACACATGACAACTGCCTGCAGCTCACTTCCACTCAGCTCTTGGCCCCATCCTGTTTTTTAAGCATGTACTGATTGTCAAATACTACTCACCAACTGCTGCAATTGCCGGGCATTTGTCATAAACGTATTTACTGCAGACATCTCTCACCATTCTTGCATCAACGGCCTAACAAATATCAGACAAGCAATTAATGACTCTTCCAGCAGATCTGCACTTCTCAAAGTTGCAAGTTATTGTTGCTATTGCATATCAAGATCATTGAAAAGATACAATTAGACTCTTGGGGCCATCTGCACCAACTAGACAGCTCTCGCTGCAAGGACAGCTCATGTCCCTACACAGTGCATTCTTCTGTGGGTACAGAAGACAAGGCACTCATTCACAGAGTTGCAGAATTACCTAAACTAGGTGTGGGACACCACTAGGAAAACTGCTAAAGGAATTTTAAGTTATGCTGCTTAACACAGTCGTATGCCCTCTTTCTGGGATGGACCGACTGGAGTCACAGGGACACAGGATACACTGCATCTATGCCAGAAATTCTGACAGTTACATTAGCATCAGCAGGATAACCACCTGGACTCCAGGCAGTCTGATTAAGGGATAAGTAAGCCACATGTTACTGCAGCAGACTAAGGCCGGACAACGCTGACACCAAGCATGATCAGGTATCCCAGCCAAAACAAATTGATACCTACAGAAATCCTGGCATCCCACTCCTCCAGAGGGATACGGCGTCCGTAGTGCAAGAGATGGCTTCCAATGTTCTCACATACTTGTGTGGTACCTGGACATTGAAGATATCACATGGTCAGTGCACCAAGAAGCCTTCCAGAATTGCAAAGCCTGATCATCAACCCAAGCACAGAGTAGAAACTCTAACCATTGAACCGCCTGCTAACAAAACAGGTATTTCCCACTTTATGCAGCTCCATCAGGAGCTAAGCAAACACAGATTGCTTCACTGGTCTCCAAAGTGTTACAGCCAAGGCACACCCGTTTGAGGGTCTCAATTCTTAGGTCACCAGGCAGTATGTCACTTGTTGGAGCACAGCAGGCTGGGGTCAGCTGCTTTGACAATATAACAGGAGGCATGTGAAGCAGGAAAGGGAAGTTTTGCCCAGCACCTAACAGCAGAACTGCAATGTCTAGTACAGATCCTGCTGTCCAGGAGAAGCACAAGCAGTAACCCTCTAAAAGCTGCACAGTGGTTAATCCATAAACCAGAACATACCATCCAGCTGAGACACCATGGCATTTCGGAGATAGTTCTTGGCTCTTGTCACCTCTGACTCTGTGGTACTAGTGCACAGACGCATCCTGGAGAGGACATGGGAAGACCACAAAAGCTCTTAAAGATGTTTGTCTGCTCAGAGAGAAGGTGAATTCCTCCCTTTCCCAAGCCTCCTCAAAAATAAGCTATTATCTACACTGCTCGTTTTGCAGGCTGACATTCATCCTTTATCTCCACAGAGCAGCTAAGAACTGGGGAGCACTGAACAGCAGGAGGCAAGAGCTCCAGCTCACAGGCAGGGGATTCAGCCAGCAGGATACACGCTGAGTTACACTCAGAAGTTCAGCAGCCCTGGTGCTGGCTCTGGCTTGCCCAGCAGCACACATTGTGCATTGCCTTATCACAGGAGAAGGAAGGCGTGTCAGCCATCCACATGTATGGCAAACTGCTATGGAAACTGATGCTGAAAGAACAAGACAGCTCCACAGAGTCTGTTTGGACTCCAGCTGCTAAATCCCTTCTTCCCCTGCCAACGGCCACGTCTCTGGGGCAAGGGCTCCCTCCACCTGCTCCACACACAGCACAGCGTGTAGCTCAGATGTAGCCTTGAACCATTACTGGTTCATGGACACAATAAGATGGACAGCCAGAAGGCTCCCAAACCCTGGCATGACTCCAGCAGTGGGTCATTCATCAGCCACAACACAAGAGCCTGAGCGGCAGGAACTCTGCCTGCTTTGCTCAGGCTTAACAAGACAATGGAGATACGTCTCTTGGGCACCTAGGAAGGCCTTGTCTCTAAGGAATGATCTCACTTCTATATAAAAAACCCCAAAGCCTTGGTGCTAATACTTGAAAGCATGAACAAAAGACCTGAAGAGCCCTAAGGGATTAAAACAGCTCCTCAAAAACCACATCCTAAGAGATTTACAGAAACCACTTACACAATCACTTAACCAGAATGCAAGTTACCAAGAAGTTCACAGAGACAGAGCTCTCTGTAGACTTAATATGCTCCCCCAGCAGCTCAGTCTCACACAAGAGGGTCAGACCTTAAACAGCACCTTATACCAAGGTTGTACTTACCACTCCCCCTGAGCTAAAAACATCATATCATCTATGGCCAGAGGATCGGAAACAAAATGGAAACCGAAGAGGCCGGTGTCAGAGTAGGAGGTGTTGAATGGCTCGAAACTGTGGCAGAGCTTATGCTCCTCAGCAAGTGTAGCCACCCTGCTAGACTGATTCTGTAAATAAGGAGATACTGTCAGCCATTTCACTTTCAGCTTCCTCACAACTCAAATTCTTTCCCACTGAGCTGTTTTCACAAAGACCACAGACAAGACAGAGCAGAACACTCTGCTGAAGGAGAGCTTAATTTAGAGCCTGCATGTGGTCAACAGATGAGAATTACTGCTGGAAAAACCACAGACAATGGCCTAGGAGTCCATCCAGCATGACCATTTCCTTTCCCAGCTGCAGATGAAAAGCTAGTATGCACACCACCATAGGAGTGGGAGAAAATGAGAAGGACAAGGTCTCCCAGCAGCAGGGGTTAGCACAATTCTACAGGCCAGACAGATTCCAGACGATAATGGATGCAATACTGAGGTTTTAAACAAGTTCCATTTGCTCTGCAGTTGTAAGGCGAGCTTGCATCATGAGACTGTAGAGTATTCTGTCCTGCTTCCATCACCGCCCCCACCTAGTGGTTAGTTGTGAGGGTGGGAATAAGCTGCTGAGAATTCACCAGCTACATCTCTTCCAAACTCAGCAGAAAAGGTTCAATTCATCTGCCAGCATCACTTCTCAAGAACTGTCCTGGATTAGCCTCGATCACACTTCCATTCTACTTTCCAGGCTCCTAACCCCTTCACAGTTGGAAGTTAACCACAACACCCTCCCTTAATGCACATCCAGCTAGGATCTCTGTAACATTTCACATTAAAAGACTCCAGGCTCTCCCTATTGCACTCCCGAGACTCTTACCTTCCCACCTCCAAAAGTGCGGTCGTAGCGCCCTATGATAGCATTAGCCACATTGAGGACCACGTTGTCTGGATCAGCCCATCCTGGTCCCTCCACAGCAAGAGCAATATGGGCAAGAGGCAGAGCATCGTCTCTGGCACGGATCTGGAAAATCATCGAGTGGGGGAGAACTGCATGAACACTGTGATCTGTCTACAGCCTGCTGCAACGCCAGGCTGACAAACTGGGGCACTTGATGTTATTCCAGTGAAATTAAACAATCCCAGGCAGTACCGAGCACAAACTAGCTGCTCTGATGTGAGTTTTGCAGCAGATCATATGAGCAACAGTCCCACACCCCTAATGGATTTGGGCCCCATCTAAAACCCAACACGTGGCAATAAGCCCCAAAAACAGAACATGGGAGCACTACCAAGATGGTGCATCATCAACTTCTCTGACATACACAAGCAGACTTTCCCACTCAGAAGCAGCTGTAATTGGTTTCACATTCATTCAGCGGTTGGTTGTTGAATTCACATTCAACAGCTGCTTGTTTTGATGGAGACCAAAACAACTTTACCTCACTCCCTGTGAAGCGGCAGCGCGTGAGAGCAGGCACAGAATCCTCCTTGGATGCAAAAGGCATCCCAGCAAAGTGTTGCTTAGCTGCATCTACCAGCTCTCTGTGAGAAATACCTGGCAATGATAAAGAGAGAGATTTGCAGTCTTAAAAAAGACTAATTTAACAAAATTATCTAATTTTACATTAGCAATGTGTGACAGGGGGTTGATCACATGCTTGAAAATACCCAGGCTTCCCAGGATCACAAGGATCTAGAACTTACCTCCAGCAGCTGCCAGGACCATACGAGGCGCCTTGAAGTGAGTATCAACATACGAAACCAAATCTGCTCGAGTCAGATGCCTGGAAGGAACACAGAGACCCAGAACATCAGCGTCTCCAACTTGGGAGGAATAAGAGGCTTAGGAGAAGCAAGCTCACAGTGCAGACACAGTACTTTGTTGTGGCATAACAATACTTTTTAGAAGCAAGACTGCACTGTGTACTGTGTTTCCCTGTGCTCGAATTCCAGAGCACAAAGAATGGGAACTGGAAGCCAAGATGGAGAGTTAAGGACAGACTTCAATACAGACTGGAGTGTACTGAACCCAGTCACTGAGCTATCACAAGGCTACCGCTTTAATGAGCACCCCTAGCCTCCTAATTCCCCTAACAGTGTAAAACTGACAAGTATGGGAGAAGGTTCAACCTGTCCCTTCCACCCTCAGCAAGGGCTTGCACAAGGGGGCTCTAAAGAATGTGAGCAGCATTACACTTCCACCAGCACCAATGGGGAAAACACAGTCAGGGCAGAAGGAGAAGCTCATGGGCTCAGATCACCTCTGTGTACACACTGTGCAGTCACTACGCCCAAGAAGCAGCAATCATGCACCCCACGAACTGAACCCTGGGGCCGTGCACCACATCCAGCCTTTTGCTCACTTGATATTCTCTGTGGTCCCCTCAACGGTGTGGGCCAGCGCAGTCCCCTGGTAAGCAGTGGCATGAAGGTAATCAAAGGTGACATCTGCCAGGTTGTTGTCCATTTCCTTCAACTCCTTAAGGATGACGCCACGCTCCTTCTCGATCTGAGAATCCTCCAGTGCAAAGTTCTGCACAAGGTCACTCAGAAGTTCAACAGCTGCAACACAATTCCTATGTTAGCATTCCACTGCCTGACTGCTACCCAGTGCTGCTGAAAGGAGAAGAGACGCACAGCAGTGAGAAAAAACCACACTGGGGAGGGAGTGTAATGTAACAGAGCTGAGTGCTACCCATTCCCAAAGCATCTGGGAGGCACAAACACTGGTTTAGCAAGAAGTCTCCAAGTCAGTTTGCCAAGCACCCCTGCCAGCAGAGTGCAGGCAACATCTGCAGGTGAAGTATGTCAGAAGCAGGTACTGCTCCAGATATACACTGAAAATCCTTGCAGAGAGTTTGGGACACCTACAGCGTAGTCCATGTCTACAGTAAGGCTCTGACTTCAAGTCACTGCCTCTAGCCAAAACTGACCCAGAGGAGTCAGCACATGGCAGTACAGAGCACAAGGAGTACCTGCAAGAGCTGCATGAGGACTCCTCACACAGCAGCTTTTGCTGACCTCAGTTTCTCAGATCCATAAACAACCACAAACTACTGAATCTCTCCCATCTTCCTTCCTGGCAATGCAGTACAGCCTGACATAACTAGAGCTCTTGGTTTAGGGACAGATGAACATATATCCTTGAAGCACCACATCCCTGCACTGCTCTCTTCAACTACCAACCAGAACCTCCAATTTACTGCTCTGCTACAACTTCAGTCCCTGCTCAGTTGATAGAAAGAATGCCTGGGGGTGAGAAACTGAAGCAGATGCACTTGGTTAACCTCCCAATTAGACTTTGCTCCTGGCCATCCTACCTTTGGGCATGTCCTTGGACAAGGCCTTTATGTAGAAGGCAGTCTGCTCGCGGGAGGTGTATCCATTCAGGTGAGCACCCAGACTCTCCACTTCTTTCTCAAAGGCCGAGCCAGGACGCTTCTTTGTGCCCTAAAGGAAACCAGATAAACTCAATTATGAAATGAACAAACTTCCTTTTAGGGAAGAATTAAAGCAATGAAAATAACAATAGAGACCTAAAGCAGTAAGACCCATCACGCAATACATAAAAAACAAGGCCACGTGCATGAGGCAAGAGATTTATAGCTTGGCTAATTTCCTCTAGATAAAGAACGGCTATGGTGTATTTTGAAAAACCAATACCAACTTTCAATAAAGCTGCCTGAAAAAATGAAGGCTATCATCACCACTACCAACACAAACTCAGCAGGGAAAGAGACAACCTCTGCTGAGACAAAGAGTTTGAACAACACATCCCTGGAAGTTAACCAAGAACAAGCCTAAACCAAAAATAAGTAGGTTTCTAGTTATCCAAGTAGTGACACTCAAAAGAAGACAAATAGAAAACTACTTCTAATACAGGTTCCATCTCTTAAGGAGCTAGCTAGATGCTGTAGTTGCCTATGAAGGCACAGGCTGAACCTGAGTTAGCAAGTCCCAGGCTTAGATGTCTTCTGCCCTGTTCAGCAGACACCTGCATAACTTGAAAAGCAAGAACTGTAGCCTCTAAACTTTGCTGTACCAGTAAGAAAAGCAAAGAAAATTAAATGGCTACAGGAAATGCTGCATTGAGCTCTCTATGCTACCCTGAGGAAACATGCCTCATAACACAGTGTTCTATGTGTGTTATACTTGTTAATTACATTTTTTCCTTAAAGAGGAAAAATAAGCAAATAGTAAGTAAGAGACAACTTAATTCATGCATGCTTGCAAGTTGCTGCACATTCAGCCAATGGGATAGACGCCTCTTCTGGTTTATTTTTATACTGTATGCAAAGTCTCTAGGACTCAGATAGCCTGATTTACACGATCTTTCAACAGCTAGTTTCCAAAGCAAGGGGACAACGTATGGACAAAATATTCAGGGCAGCTCTGTGCAGACCTAGCACACCTCCTTACCTTAAAGGCCAGGTGTTCCACAAAGAAACCAGCCCCATTGGTCTTCGTGTCTTCATAGCGGCTCCCAGCCTCGATCCACAAACCCACCTGGCAGCAAAACCAGCGAGTGCCAACATTAAAGAAGAAAACAATCAGCATCCTAATGACACAAATATAACAGGAGGGACAAGAAATCTACTCCACAGACTTTACACTAGAGGCACCAAAATAAGAATAAACTAGGAACTGTTTCCTGCACACACTTTGACTTTTTATCTATCAGCTTTACCAAACCTGGTTTTGCCAGCGAGATAACTTCTTCTAATCACTTATGGCACATACAAAAACTGTAGGCTGAGAAAACTTACAGAGCATGAAAGCTTGTTTACAGACAATACAACACCAGGCTGTGCCTCCTACTGCTACATTAATCCCACCTGTTCACAAAGAGAAGCAGTAGGCTCTCTGTCAAAAGCTCTTGTTCAGACACGGGTCTGTCCTTTTCGGAGGACAAGGTGCAGGCTAGGTAAGGCTGACTGTTTCAAATAAGCCCCAAACCTATGTTAAACTTACCGTGCAGGTTGGCTGATTGGACTCCTCTGAGGCTACACGAAGGCCATTCTCCAGGGTGGTGACCTGGGTCTCAGGGATATTCTGGAGTGTCTGGGCATAGGTGGCAGCACCTCGCTTCCTTGTCAAAGTCAATAAAGCTGCCTGAAAAAATAAAGGCTGTCATCACCACTAGCCAACTGTTCCCCTTGGCACTGCAGAGAATCCAGAGGTTGGAATAGGTGGGAAACCCCACCGAAGAGCCGCACGGACCTGTCACACCCCAGTACCGGGGCGGAGAGCGGACAGCGGGCCCGCGGCAAGCCCCGCATTGGGTGACAGTGACAGCCTCCGCCATCCTCCGCCCGCCCGGCCCCGGGGGTCCCACAGCCAGCAGCGCCCGGCCCGCACCGCCCGCCGCGTCCCCATGACCTTCCCGGCCGGCGCACAGGCGGGGACCGGCAGCCGCGCCGCACCGCGTGGCCTCCCGCGGCCCGGCCGAGCTCTCCCTGGCGCTGCCCCCGCGGGGAGCGGTGACTCACCGAGGGGCGCGGGCCCCACAGCAGCGCCCGCCCGGCCGCGCTGCCCGCCCGGCACACTGAGCGCGCCGCCATCTTGTTCTTCCGCCGACCGACCGACTGACCGCAGCGCGCCTGCGCAGGGGCGGGGCCGGGGCCGGGGGCGGGGCCGGGGCGGTGCGTGCGGCTGCGATCAGCGCGCAGAGGGCGGCGGGCGGCGGCGCCCCCTGGTGGCGGGAGGGCGCGGCTGTGGGTGAGGGTACGGGTGCGGGGCGGCCCGGGATGGGGATCCTGGGAATGGGGGTCCCGGGGGATGGGGATCCTGGAGAATGGCAGGGACTGAGGTCCTGGGGAATGTGGGTCCCACGGAATGAGGATTCTGGGGGTAAGGATCCAAGAGAATGGGTATCCTGAAATGGGCATCCTGGGGAATGGGGATCCCAGTGAAGGGGGGTTCCTGCCCGTATTGCTCCCTCGGCCACAGCCCCAGAGGCCCAGAGTGGGTCATGGGGAGAAGTGGCAGAGAAGGGTCGGCGGGAGGGTACTGGAGAGCCCACCTGCAGGGAGGCCGTGCCCAGTGGTGCCAGGGTGCAGCTGGGCGGCCTGGCCCAAAAGCCCCGCTGTTGAGGAAAGGGCATTGAATCCAACCCTGAGAAACACCATATAGCTTTATTCATGATGCCAGCCCGCTGCTGGGAGCAGGACACCCTTGGCTGCTCCACTGCCCCCCAAACCATGTCCTGGCCCAGTGGGACAGGCCCATGCTGGGACAAAGTGGGGTACGAGGTAGCCCCTTGACATGACAGCCAGCAGCAGTGCTGTCCAGCAGCAGCCCCATCACGGCAGGGCTCGTGGACAGGGCAGGGCCCCAGCGCTCAGAGTTCAGAGGGGCTGGTGAGGATCAGGGCCTCTGGGCCCCAGGGCAGAAGAGTTGGTGCCAGCAGGGTGGCAAAGCCTTCCTTGCCCGCACGGCTCCTGGGGGAGATGTCTTCTTCTCGAGGGGCTACATTCTGGTGCTGCGGTCCACCTAAGAGGGGCAGACAGGGAGGTGTTGGTGTGGCTGCCCTCTCCGTCGCCATGGTGGGGACAGCAAGGCTGGGTGCTCACCGAGGCCTGGTGTTGCTCCCTGTTGATGTGCACCACGGCATCGTGCACCGAGGGGAAGAAAGAGTGCTTGGTGATGGCTGAACTGAAGAAGTTGCCCCGCTCCAGCTGGGTCAGGACAGACGCTGTGGAGGGAGAAGTATCTAAAGTGATGGCACCTAGCTGAGCCCCCCCCACCCACCCAGAGCAACCTCCTCCCGCCTCCTGTGTTGCGGGGGACACCAGGGTCAGCACCAGGCACTCAGCTTCGAGGCTCAGACTGGATCCATGGGACAACTTGCAGCACCTGTCCCCTAGGGAAACCCTGGGGATGGGAGCACCATGGAGGGACACCCCAGGCTATCAGCTGTGTGCCAAAGGGGTGGCCATGCCCAGCAGGGACTCATGACTCTACAGATCCCCCTCACCCGGGCAGCTGGCAATGAAGACGTCCACTTCTATCTCTCGGAAATCCCTGAAGATCTGCAAATGGCAAAAAACATTTTACCCAGGAAGAAGGATGGGCAGCAGCCAATGGGCCACTGCACAGGGCCCTGGAGACAGCCTCGGTGAGGCTGCTGTCCTGCCTGCTCCCTGGCCCCTTACATTCTTCAGGATCTTGATAGAGACGGTATCCACAAAGCTGACAGGGCTGAAGTCCAAGATGATGGCGTGGAAGCCGGGCTGGGGCAGCCCGAGGCTGTGCAGGGTGGGCTCTGAGGGTGCACTGCTCTCCCCCGCACTCAACTCAATCACTGACACACCTGGACCATCCTCAGTGCTCTATGGGAGGGAAGGAGACACAGCATCATTGCTCCAGGGCTGGCAGCACTGCAGTCGTGGCAGTGTTCCCCATGCCTCACCCTGCCCTACAGTGCAGCAGGGCTTGGTGAGGCTCATTGGCTGTGTCAGGGCACAGGCAATGGGTGACCCTGGGAGTGGGTGCCCCTCTCATACCTTTACTCACTTTTTCCTCTTTCCAGATGCATCAAGATTCTCCCCTATCCCCAGCACCACTCTCCAGAGCTGGGCTCATTAGCTGGTACCAGGCCAGCCTTTGCTCTTGTTCTTAATTCTGATTAACTGGCCAAAAGGTTAATGACTTGCTGGCTCCACCACATAATCATTAACAGCCTGGCTTTCCCACTGACCTTGGGTGTGTTGCTGTGACCCGGTTCAGTCCCAGTGCCTTTCTCACCCATTGGCCCTAAACTGAACTGGGAACCCTGTGGGCCACTGAGCCCCACCAGTGCACTGATAGGACCGTCAGAACCAGGCAGGGAAGAGGTGCAGGATGCCACTGGAGGGGTGGTCCCCTGCATTAGGGAAGCACCTTTTTCCTCTTTGCCTCTTCCTTCTCCAGTTTCTTCTGCTGTTTCTTCAGCTTCTTGAGGGCCTTCTTCTTCTTCTCAATCAGGCGGTCCACATCAATTCCACTCTGCAAAGCAATGCAGCCTTGTGTCCCCAGCTGCCCCAACACCGCCCTGTTGTTGGCAGGGAGGGGCACAGGAAGCACTGTGGGTCTGGTGGCTCTCCTACCTTCTTCTTCAGGGCCTCAGCATACAGTTCCACATTGGCAAAATAGACAGTGGAGGAAGAACGGAAGATCTTCACGCCAGGGACCTCCTGTGCCTGGGGGCAGATGGGGAGGGTGCTACACCAGGGATGGAGCCTGCACCCCTTCCTTACCCCCCACCGAAATGCTCCCAGCCCCTTTTCCCAGCAAGCCACTACTGGAGGTGCTTTGAACTGTCTCCCATCGCAGGCAGCTCTTCCCCCACCCCTGGTGCTGTTACCATCTCGTATTCCGCCACATCCCTGTAGACATCGGTGTCGGAGATGCGCCCCAGGATGGAGTAGTGGGGACTGTGGGGAGCAGAGCAAGGGGCTGAGGTCACTGCGGGCTCCTCCTGCCCTTGGGGCGTGGCACCGGCCCCAGCCCTGGGGTACTCACAGCTGGGTGCGGAAGATGACCGTGAGCAGCCCAAAGGCCACCGAGACCGCCAGGCCAATGTCCAAGTTCAGCAAGAGGGTGGCCACGAATGTCACAATCCAGACCAGCTGGAGAGGGGACACAGTCAGCAGCAGCACAGCCTCCCTGCTGGTACCCACAAGCCTCTAGGAGGGTGGAGAAACCCTCTCCAGGGACAAGGGCACAGACCCAGGACTGGCCAGCACCTTACCAGGTCCACCTTGTTGGACTTCCAGAGCGTGCTGAGGTCGCTGAACTGCTTGAACATGCCCTTGAGGTTAGCGATGATGATGGCAGCCAAGATGGCCTAGGAGAGAAATCTCTGCATCTATGAGGAAGCTGAGGGCAAGTCTGGGAGTGGCTCTTTGCTGTTCCCCTAACGTATCACCATGCCATGGGACAGACACAGGGGTGGGATGTGACACAGAGGCTGTGGGACAAGATGTACCTTGGGCAGGTCCCGGAAGAGCTCTCCAATCTTCAGGATGGTCACCAGGATGACCAGGGATGCAATGACCCCCGCGACCTGTGCAGAAGGAGAGCAGGAGGTGAGGGGTGAGCCCCCTCTGCTCGCTGTGCTTCCTGCCCCTGGTCCAGCCCCAGAGAGGGAGGCAGCGCTGCTCAGACCCACCTGGCTGTTGCCCCCTGTGCTCTCCTGTACCAGGCTCCTCGACATGGAGCAGCTGATGGCAAAACACTGGAAGAAGCCTCCCAGGAAGTTGCAGAGGCCCAGTGCAATCAGCTCCTGCAGGGACAGAGCAGTGGCAGGGGATCACCTTGCTTTCATCTGGCTGCAAGAAGGGCAAGCTTAGCTTTCAGCCAGGGCAGGGACATCTCAGAGCATTACCTGGTTGCTGTCCACTTTGTAGCCATGTTTCAGGGCAAAGATTTTGCCCAGGGAGATGCAGATGGCATAGCCTACCACAGCAATGGCAAAGGCATTGCCCACCACTTGCCCAAAGTAGCTGATGTTAGGGGCCACAGGTGGCTTCAACCTGCATTCAAGAAAGAGAGATGGGGCTCAAATGGGGGTTCTGTAGGCAGCACGGTGCCCTGGCACAGCCCCCTTCACCACCAGGCCCTGCTCACCCACTGGGGATGTTGCCCACCACAGAGATGCCAAACTTGTCGTTCAGGTTGATGCCATAGGAGATGCCGGTGGAAACAATGATCTGGGGGAGAATGACTGGAGTGAGGCAAAGCCTCCTGTGCAGGGACCGTGGTGGAGGAAGAGGAGGGCACAACAAATGTCCGGGGGCTGCACTTACCAAGGAACCCCATCCCACCCCCCCACCCCCCCCACCCTGAAGGGGACAGGGATATGCCAAGGATTCCTGGCTGCACCCCTTCAGGAAGCTGGGGCAGCTCTAGGTACCGTGATAAGCTCGATGGGGATAGGCATGGGCAGTTTGGCAGCAAACTTGTGGTTGAGCTCTTTCACAATTAAGATGACTGCTATGGCAATGATGGCAGTCACCAGGGTGCCCACGTTGGTGTGTTGCAGCTTCTTGCAGAGATCAATGATGGTCTAGAGAGCACAGGAGGAGAGAATGTGCTTGGGAAAGCAGATGCCTCCCCAGCACGTTTTTGGAGGCCTCTATGTGTCCGACAGGTGAGCCCCAGGGGTCCTTTGGTGCTAGCAAGCCCCCACTCACCACAAATAATGAGAGCGGCCCTGAGGGCTCGCTCTGGGAGACTCCAAAAACGTTCTTGAGCTGGGAGACAAGGACGTGCACAGAGGCAGCAGTGGTGTAGCCACGCACCAGCGGGTCTGAGAGGTAGGTCACCACAAAACCAAACTGCAGTAGGCCCAGGGCCACCTGGAAGGAGAGATGGCAGAAATGACCCAGAGGTTACGGTCTCCTGTTCTCTGCTAGACTAGGCTGGGACCACCTTACCTGGAAGATACCCGCCAGGACAGTGATAGTGGCCACCAGCTCCACCCTGGTAGCGTCCCGCAATTCCTCATTGACCGTTGCATTGCTGCCATTGACGGACTCCAGGAAGTCCTCACTGGGCACCATGGATTCTGTCAAGCTCCCGATCATGACAGAGATGACGGCAAAGGGACCTGAGAAGAGATAGAGTGTGGGCAGGGAGCCCAAGGTTGGCACCAGGACCTCTCTGAGAGGACCTCTTAAGGGGTCAGCTCCTCTCTCCTTAGGCCAGGCTCAAAGCACACACATACTGTTCTTTGGCTCTGGCTTGGCCAACCCTATTCTTGGTGACGTGAGGGCAAGAAAGGTCCCTCTCAACTGCTGATGTGGTCATGCTGTGCCATGGACATCCTTGCTCCCTCCCCACCCTTGCTGTCCAAGCATGTTGTCCTTCAGCTCACCCACAGAGTTGTGCCTCGACGTTCCGAAGAAGAAGTAGAGGAAGACGGGGTAAAACGAGGAGTAGAGACCAGTGACGGGCGGCAGCCCAGCCAGCAGCGCATAGGCAAGCCCTGGAAGGTGGAGCAGGGAGAAATGTCACCAATGGCTAATCCCTGGCCACCGCACCTGTGGGGAGCCCCTGGTAGCCTGGGCATGGCATCACTCACCCTGGGGTAGGTGCATGATGCCCACACTGAAGCCTGAAATAATGTCCCCCAGGAGCCAGTCCTTGATGGGGTAGCGGGGCAGCCAGCGCAGGAAGGGCAGGAAACGGAACAGCAGGGATTTGGCAGTAGAGCATGAGCACCTGGCAGGGAGGGAACAGGAGCTGAGGTTGAGCACAAGTGCAGAGGGCTTGGGGACATCAGTGAGGGTGGATGAGGCGCCATGGGAAGCAATGGGACCTGTGGGACCCTCAGCTCCATCCATTGGAGCCTGGTGTCCCCCCAGGCAGGACAACAGAGTGGGGACATGGGTATTTGGGCTTAGGGAAATGAACCCGCAGGTCTGCAGCTCCCTCTGGCAGTGGGGCTGGGGTGCACAATGCCTGGCAAAGTCCAGGCACATCCCTCTGACCACATGGTCTTACCTGATCTTGGGGAGACGCAGAGAGGGATTAGTGGGAGGTTTCCTCTGTGCCACCTCCTCCAGTTCAGCCTCACTCAGCACCTCACGGGGCGCTCGGTGGCTCAGGGCCATGTCTGCCGCCATGCCCACCTGACTCTCCGGAATGCCAGTCTACTGCAGGGACACAAGGGACAGCTCAGCCACATCCCCGTGGCCAGGGGCAGCCAGCAGCCCACCCACCCCGCAGCCCCTCCTCCAGCTCCACTTGCTCCACAGAACCATCCTATCCCAGCCAGGTGGGCAGGAATAGTCCAGAAGATAGGCATGAGCCAAGTTTCGGGAGTCCTGAAGCAGCAGAAGCAGCAGCTCAAAATGGAGAGCAGCAGGCAGTCAGCCGGTGGGCAGGGAGGGAACTGAGGCTTCAGCAGTCAGTGCTGCCCAGTCCTGCCCCAAAACAGCCCCATCTGCCCCACTGGAATGCACGGGTGGGGTCTGCCAGCAGAGCTGTCCCGGGGGGGCTCCCACTCCACCTGCCCACGCAGGACCCACCTCGGTGCCAACCACCCTTCCCCTCCGTGTACTGCAGCAAGGCAGGGCAGTGGGCCAGCACAGCTGCCGAGCAGAGCCATCCCACAGCCCCATCTGCAGACTTTGTCCCTTTACACATGAGGGGAGCAGGAATGTGAACCCCCGGCAAATGTCACGGCTCACCATCCCTCCAACAGTGCCCTCCCCTGACCCCAGTGCAGAGCAGGATGAGCCTGTGAGCAGAGGAGCTAGGCTGGGCTGAGGTCTCACCCTTCACAGGGCTGAGATGGTGAGACTGAGGAATCTGTACAAATCCACAGCTTGGCCTTGCTCAGGACTCACACTGAGAGCTGCACTATCCTGCCAAGCCCACCCAGCTGGTGGCCTGCTCAGTCTTAAGGTGCTCACCCACTTGCAACTGGACCCATGATCTCTTGCTGGGTCCCCTGCCCAGTCCTAAGGTGCTCACCCACTTGCAAATGGACCCACGATCCCCTCAATGAGGGCCTGGGGCTGTGCCAGCCTGAGTCCCTGTGTTACCCCCAGCTCTCCTACCTGCTGTGGAAAAATTGGTCACGAGCTGCCCATCAGGTGCATGCTCTGCTTCCTCCTATTTATTAAAATCAGCCCACGATCTTTGAGACACTGCTCCCTGCCTCCTGCCCTTCCTCCCGCCCTGTCGAGAAGCTGCCCCGCTTCCCAGCCCCACTGCTGCACAGCCCCCACCATGCTCCCCTTGGTGCCCTGGTGTGCTGGGCTCCCCAGCTGTGGCAGACACAGCACTGTCACCACTGTCCCCAGAGCCATCCCGTTCTGGGGACTGTCTAGTACAGTCTCAGCTCCTGGTCTGCAGCCATATCCAGGATGCTGCTATGCCTGACCACCCATGCCAGGTGCAGGGCAGGGGGCTTCTTGCCACTGGGCAAAACCTAGTGGCAACCTCTGGCCAAGAGCTGCCTCCTCAGGGAACTGCTTGGGGTCCCACCATCACCTCCTGTGCCCCCACAACTCCCATGGGTGTCTGCTCCCCAACCCATGTCCTGGAGCAGGAGCTGGGACCAGGACAAGGAGGGTTACCTGCAGCCTCTGGTTGTGGCATGCAGGGTATTTTCCCCAGACCCCTTGCTTACCTGCTGGAAACAGGTGTGCTGTGCCCTGTGGACTGCCTTGGTCTCACAATTTGCACAGACCCAGCCGTTATCTTGTTCCAAAGGTCCCTCGAGGGCACTATAGTCCCACTGAACTCATCACACTTCTCTGGGCTCCATCAAAACCTGGAAATTGGTTGCAGGGAATTTCTGAGTCACGTTTGGCCCAGGCCCATGGGGACACGGCAGCGGAAATCCAGGCTCAGATGTCTGACTGGCAGCAAGGTATGGCGTGAAGGCAATGGGCAGGGCCAGGCATTAGAGAGTCCCGGGTCTCCTGGGTGGTAGGACGGGGCTGATAAGTGGCAGGAGTGGTGACACTCTCCAGGGTTGGAGCACCTTGTCTCCATCCCTGGTGCCCGGTGGGGGTGGCCTGTGGCCACCTTGGCTCTGTGGTGAGCACAACCCAGAGCCCACAGCTTTCAGGCAGTGGGGCTGTGCCTGCTCCCTCAACCTCTCCCCCATCTCTGGCCCTGCCTGTCCCCCCTCATGCCCATCAGTGGTCAGGTAAAGGCATGTCCAACACAGGCACCCACACGTGACTGCTGCCTCATTTATCCACACCCCATCATTTATCCACTCCCCATCATTTATCCACTCCCGCAGCATGGAATGAGAGGCCATCACGGGGCTCCTGCTTGGAAGCAAATAGCACCCCGTGTCATTTACTACCTCCTTATCACCGCTCCCTGCCCCCACCCGTGCCATTCCTTCCCGCACTCCAGCTTCCAGGCCCTCACCTGCACCCCAGGCTGGTCACTCTGCCTGTGGCCCCTCCTTGCTGCCCCAGCCTCCCACTGGCTCTCCCTGGCCCTCACCCCCCAGCTAGCCTCAGGAAGGGCTGCAGGACAGGACCACAGCTCCTGGCACTGTCAGTGTGACTCCCGAAGGCCACTCTGAGTTCAGTCCCCAGCTGCTCAGGTGACAGAGCCTGTAAGGGACAGGGGGATGACAATTGATGGTGACCCTTGCCCAGGGCGCTGTGGATCAATGCTGCCCTTTGCTCACCTGCTCTTTCTTCTTGAACAAAAGGCAGGGACAGAGGGCACCAGGATCATGCTCAGCCAGCCTCCCTTCCTCACACTTCCTTCTCCTTGCTGGCAGCCAGCTTGACCCCGCTGAGGTCATGTAGCCTTTGGAAACATTATCTTCCCTTGGCCTAGGTCAGGCCAAGGGTGCTGGCAGCTGCCAGGCACAAGCCACACAGCTCACCACAGCTCGCCACTGTGGCATTGCAGCCCTGTCAGCCACAGCTGGGGCCACAGGGCACCACCACAGCCAACCCCACCTCTGGGTGAACCAGCCTGGACACAACCCAGTTCAAGCACCTGACAGCACCTGAAGATCCCATCCCCTGGTCACCTGGCCCTGGGCCCCAGGGACTCCCAGTCAGCCTAGGAACTGGCTGTGAGCTCCTGCCCAAGCCCTCTCCCAAAATCACCTCGAGTGCCTCACCAGGCACTGCATCCATAGCCCCAGCCATGGATCCCCAGCAGAGGGAGAGACAGCACAGAGGCCAGCACCATTTTATAGACTTTTATTTCCAAATCTGGCGCTTCCATGATACACTTTTACACAGCTGGAGATGGGGTATGGGCATCTCCCCACTCCCTGCCAACAGAGTCAGGAGACAGAGAGAGGAAAAAAACCCCAACCAAATCCCCCAAAGGAAAAAAACCCAAACTCAAGGAGGATGCTCCCCAGAGCCCAGGTCACAGCACTACAATCAGGGACCAAGCTGCAGACTGGTCTGCAAGAAACAGATTCCTGCTTCTTGACTGGCCCAGCTCTGCAGGGATAACCACCAGCTCTGCAGGGATGGCCACCAGCTCTGCAGGGATGGCCACCAGCTCTGCTGCTCTCTTCTTTTTGGCACTTGACACTTGTTCTCCATTTGGCACCAGCATAAAGAGCCCTGTGCCCAACTTGGCAGAAACACGGGCCCTACAGCACAGCAGGGACAGGATCCCAGGACTGGTGCTGGCACTGCACAGCCGGAGAGAAACTTGTAAACAAGCTTGTTCCCAAAGGCAAAGATGGGCAGCATGGAGGGGCCTAGCTATTCCCAGCATGTGGGACCAGCAAGCTTTCCCTCTGCACACTGGTCCCGAATGGCATGTAAACATGTCAGCAGGCCCTTCTCTCCTCATCCCTGGGAAAAGGATGACAGCGAGCCTGCCTTGTCAGGGCTGTGCTGAGGACCCATGGCACCCCCAACTGCCAGCCCTTCTGTTCCCTCCATGCTCTCCCCATTGACTTGGGGATGCAGCCAAGAGGCCTTGGCCTCCCCGGGGGCTTGGAGGACAGCAGCACGAGTCCTCTCCTGTAAACATGTCAGGCTGGGCTACAGTAAGATGCCACGGCAGTGTGGTAGTAAGGCAGTAAGGAGCACACGGTCACGCAGCCCCGAGAGCACCATGGGGGTGAAAGGAAACATACCAGCCCCCCGAGCCAAATGCCCTGGCCTGAGGCTGGGGTAGGCACAGAGAAGTGTCATCTCACAGCAGGGCCAGTAGGAGCCCATGGTCAGGCCCCAGGCTGAGCAGAGACACCATCAGGGTAGTCTGAATTTCCAGAGAGGGCTGGAAAAGTGCTGTTTATCTCCATTTCCTAAAATTCAGACCACTCTGAGCTGGGGTCCTCTGCTACTCAGGGGAGAGCAGGTGTACACAGAGCTTGCAGGGAACCAGCTAGATACAACTTTTTTGGGCAATGCTGGACCCTGAAATTGGAGTCACATGATGCTCCTGTGGATGCTAGTCCTCCACAGAGTGAGCACCAGCTCTGGGAAAAGCCAAGCCTGCTGCTGAGCAGGGCAAGGGCCATCCAGCATCTTGCCCAGACCCACCAACCAACAGAGGTTTGCTCTGTAACATGCAGGTTAAAGAGCACAACACCCAGTGGGTAAAAACACACTTGCTGAGTGGAGGAATCCAGCACTGATGAGAGCGGGACCATCCTGGTACAGGACAGGACTGCACAGCAGAGCTTGTCCTCCCCAGCAGGTTCCTAGTGCCGAATTTGCTGCCTCATTCACGTGTGCTCTCACTGGCACACAGCCCCAGCTCAGACAGGGCAGCCCTAAAGGGGGGTCCCACAGGAGGGCAGAGGGAGGCCTGCTGGAGGGGGCTGAGGGACACCAGGCAGGAGGTGGTGGCACCAAGACATGTGGAACTGCATGGGGGAAGAGCAGGGGCAGCAGGCCCAGCTGCCCTGCAGTGGAGATAGGACAAAGCAGTGCCAACAAAGCATTAAGGACTGCCTGGCACTGTTTCTCCAGTCCACTGGGATTGTGGTCCTGGTAGCCCCAGAGAAACTGGCAAGGGGCTATTGGTGAAACAAACGCTCCAGGTCCTGGGAACAGATCATCCGTAAAAATAACCATAGACGTTTCTCTTCTCTCTGATTACAAAGATACAAAAAGGTAGAAAACCCTCCCCTGTCCCCATATCCTGGGCTCCATTTCTGTCCCCCTGTCACTGCCCACCCTCCACACACACACAGGCACACCCCACATACAAACAGCTCACAGAGAAAGAGCTTGGCCCCAGAGGGTCGGAGATACCACCCTCGCCTAGTACTACCTGTCACACCAGGCAGCTGACGGAGAACACGGCAGCAGCCAAGAGCCTGGGGGCTCCTGGCAGTGGGTGGTGTGGGCTGGCAGCCTCTCAGCCCACAGGGCAGGGGATGGCAGGGTTGGTTTTGGGCCTCTGACAACCATCAGTTCTGGCCCCTGCTCCATGGGGATACCAAACCTCAGCTGGCAGTGCCTGGCGAAGGGCCCTGCTTCTTCTATCTCTCTTGTGGACAGCTTCGACCCCTCAGGAATGGCCATCGTTTCTCATTATTCTTCTCAGAGGAAAGAAAAACAGTGTTAAGCCACAGCATCTCTCCTGGGCTCCAGCGTCTTTCCCCCACTATGCTAGATGGGGACAGGGCAGAAACCCTCTTCCTGTGTCAGGGTATGAACAGGTAGGACTGGCTCCGAGTCCCTGAGTTTAGGGAACAGGGAAGGAGGGATGGGGTGGGGTGTGGTGGGGCAGGAACAATATCAGCAGGGAGCTGAGCTAGAGGGAAAGAGATGATATACTGGAACAGGGTCCCTAGGGAGAAATGTGGCTGGGGCAGGCATGGCTTCCCTAGGACTTGGGCTTCTCTCCAGCCAGCCTAGCTCTTGCTTACGCCTGCTGGGACTTAGAGCCAGCACTGACCAAGGAACCAGCCAGGAGGCCAGCCTGGCTGCACTGAGCATCCTCCCTGAGTCCCCATAGGCCACAAGTGAGGGCCATCACCTCTGGTAGAGTGGACAGACTCACATACCAAGAGGTTTCTGCTTGTGCTGCACTGCAGGTATCTGGGGCTGTCACACCTGAGGCTTCTCCCTGCCCAGTCACTATTCAGGAGGCACCTGTCACTCACCCAGGGAGCTCACCCTTACACAGCCCTCTCCCTCCAAACTAAACCCCTTTGGGAAGAAGCCATGCAGGCAGACAATGCACAAGATCAGCTGAACAAGACCTGGCTGAGGAAGGAAGGAAGGAACACACTTACTCTGAGTCTGGTGACAGCTCTGAAATGCTGTGGGAGGTGGCAGAGCGAGGTGTCGAGGGACACACTGCGGAGGGCGTCGAGGTCTGCATGGCAGAGGGGGTGGCGGTGGTCTGAGGGCCTGAAGGTGTGCTGGAAGATTGCACCGAGGACAGGACGGAGGAGTTAAAAGAAGCAAGGATGGAAGAAAGAATATCTAACTGTTCAGTGGAAGGATGTCGGCTGGGAATGGCCTCCAGGTTCTCCCTAGAAGGCTGTCTCCTTGACAGCGGTTCTAGGCTTTCCCTAGACAGCTGCCTCCGAGAGAGACTCCCCAGGTTGTCCTGCGAGGGCTGCCTGCTAGGCACTGTGTCCAGAGGCTCTCTGGAATTAGATCTTCTGGACAAAAAGTCCAGCTGCTCCCTTGAAGCTTGTCTAGCTGATGCTAGCAGGTCCCTTGAAGGCTGTTTTCTAGAAAGCAAGTCCAATTGCTCTCGAGAAGTATCCCGACTTGGCAGCATGTCTATTCGGTCTCTGGACACTTGCCTACTTGGCAATGTGTTTAGCCACTCTCTAGAGACTTCTCTTACTGGCCCACAGTCTAGCTGCTCTCTTGACCCAAATCTGCAGGGTAAAGTGTCAAGGCAGTCTCTGGAGCCCTGCCTCCGGGGCAGTGTGTTCCCACGATCTCTCTGACTGGGCCTAGCAGCAAGTAGATCCAAGTTTTCTTTAGATGCGTGTCTGCTTGGGATACTTTCCAGGTGTTCGGTAGACCCATGCCTGCTGGGGATAGTGTCCAGCTCCTCTCTGGACCCATGCCGACTGGGCACAGTTTCCAAGCAGTCTCCTGAGTTGTGCCTGCTCAGCTGCTCCCGGGACATCTGTCTCCTCATCAGCATGTCAAGCTGCTCCCGGGATGAGTACCGGCTGGCTGGCTGTGACAGACTGCCAGCCCCAGAGTAGATCCTGCCATAGGAGGCAGCGGGGACAGCCCTGTGACCCAGCGTGGACGTCTTGTACCACGTCAGCTCATTGGTCATCCTGCCAACGGATGGCAAGCCCTGGAGAGTTGGAGGGTACTGGAGGCGGTTCTTCAAAATCCCTGCACAGGACAGAAAAAGAAGTCAAATATTTGCACAACAGCAAGAAGAGCAGGAAAACCAGGAAGAAAAGCCATGCCTCCCCAAGGGCATGGCCACGTGGATCTGATGCTAAGCCTTCAGTGTCAGGTCAACCTGAGACAGGCAAGGCCATCCTTGCCCGTTTGCTCGAGATTGTTACCTTTTCTCTGCCGTTGGGTCTGGGTGAGGGAGTTTTCATCCCCACTGGTCAAAGCCAGGTCTGGCTGATTATTGTTGGCTGCATCCTTATTGATGTCCAATCCCAGCTTCCGCTCCGAGCCCCACTTCTGCAGGGAGCAGGGGTGAACCTCGCACTCGCCCAGAGCTGGCCAATATGACATGAGGTCATTGCCATCCACATCTGATGAAGGACACAGCAAATCAGGTCCCAGAGAAGAGGGAGAGAATATTTCCATGAGCAGCAATTGAGTCATCACAAGACATGGCCTGACCCCCAGGGAGCTGAGCTCATCCTTTTCCCTGCCAGAGCCCCGGGACTTGCCTTTGGGAGTGGTGTTGGCAGGGTTAGTGAGGAGGCGTTCGCTGTGTGCCGCCCGCTTGAGCTGGCGCTGGAAGCGGCCCCGCAGACGTACGTTCTCCTCGCTCTCTGAGGATGGGATGGAGAGGCTGCGCTCTTCGTCCAGAGACAGGTCACTGTCCGAGTCTGAGTCCTGGTCTGTAGGAACACAGTGTGTCAGGGAGACATTTGGAATGAGGGTGGGAGAGGTTCATGTGGTAGTGCCAGGAAGGCAGAACCACCCCAGGCTGACCACGCTCATGAGAGTGCCTTAGCCCTTGCTGCCCCTCCCTCAGCAGCAGTCTGTGCCAGCTCCCCTATCCAGGCAGCTACCAGGCAGCTGTGAGAGACGCCCAGCTCCGTCTTATTGCACCTCCCTGAAAGGCAGCTGCAAATAGCCCTCAGATCCCATCTCTGCCTCCTCTTCCAGGCTGAGCAAACCCACATCCCTCAGCCTCTGCTTACCTGTCCCATGCCCCAGCCACAGCTGGTCTAGCTCCAGTGAGTCAAATGTCTGTGCTGTACTGGGGAGCCCAGCGTCCCCAGCGATCCCACAACAGCCAATGTCCCCTTGTTGCCTCCCCCATTTCTACCCCCTTGGCGACTGGCTATGCCCTTTGCCATCTGTCTAGGAGGAGGCTGTGCTAAATGACACAATGGCTGCCTCTCCCTACTATCCACCATGTGTTTGGAAGTCACAGCTGAACGTGGGGTGGAAGATGTAACCATACAGCCAGAGCCTGAACGGGGAAGAACTTCCCAAACCAGGAATGGGGCTGAGCCTTACCTCCCCCAGCATCACGGTGGAACATTGCCACATCGATGTCCGTGGGGCCGGCGTGAGCCAACAGGCTGTGATCCAGGGCTGAGCCCTGACGTGCTGCCACATTGTCTCTGAAAGAGAGGAGGCCCGAACTGTCACAGTGGCAGGAGCCTCTGGCTCCACCCAGGCACTGCAGGTCCCCAGAGCCCGGCTGCTCCCTACCTGAGGTAAGCGCGCTGGCTGGAGTGGGTGCGGGCAGAGCGCACGCTGCTCACCGAGGACACGGTGGAGGCCCCCAGGGTGATGCGGATGAGTCCGCTCTCCTCAAACAGTGCTGTGTTGTTGTAGGCATTGGGGCCCTGGGGAGGGGGGAGAGGGTACGTGCCCTGTTACGGAGTTGCCACGGCAGCCCAGGGCAAGTGGGGACATCCCTGTCAGCTCCTGTCCCAGACATGCAGCCTGAGCTGCTCGCCCTGGGCTGCTCTGCTCTCACCCACCTGTGTGCTCCTCGTGGCCTCCTCGCTCTGCCCCTTCTTGCTGAGGCAGCCCAGCTTCCACGCCTCCCGCACCTCCTCATTCAGCACACAGAACAGGACCAGAACTGCCAGGCCCTGTGGGAGAGATGCCATGAGAGACAGCCCTTCACTGCCAGCTGAGCTGCTTGCCCACAGTGCCAGCAGCGGGACAGTCCCTGGCTCCTCCAGAGCCCAATGTGGCCACTGGACTGGGATGCACCAAAGACCTCCCAATACCAATGAGAACTAACACCCGCAGTGGCCATGGATGAGGGAGGAAAGGATAGGGTGTCCTCCTATCTGGCAGTGGCCAAGGAGCGAATGGCAGGGTCCCCTGCAGCAACACCAGCCACAGTGGTGCAAGAAGGTTGGCAGGGTGCTGCCATGGATCATATTTTGGGTGTCCAACACCTCTGTCACATGCTGTTCTCTTGCTCTGCCCTCTCAGGACATGGAGGTGCCTTGCCTCCAGATGGTCCTTGCTATCCCTTGGATGTCACCTCTGAATCAAATGCCTTGCAGCCATCTCCTGCTCCGTGCGACTGCTCACCACAGGCACAGCAGCAAGGACTGGCAGGAGTCACTCAGTGCCACAGAGGTGACAGCAGAAGGGACAAGGAGCTCAGTGAGATGTTAGGAGCGCAGCACAGGGCACCCACTCTCCACAGACAGCTGTGGGGACCACAGGGACACTCTCTTGGGCTGACCCATGCCCTCCCCAGCAGAGGCTGGGCAGTTACCTGGAGGCTGCAGAGGACAGTGTAGAGGTAGTGGAAAGCCAGGACACTGTTGTTGACAGCCAAGAGGCCAAAGAGCCAGGTAGTGCTAATAACTAGAAGCAGAACAAAGGAGCTCCGTAACGTCATGCTGGAGAGAGAGAGACAGACAGACAGACAGGGACACAGACACACACCGAGAGGTTAGTGCGTACTGTTAATCTACAGTCTAGTGCTCACAGACAGAGATCCAGAGGGGAAAGCTCCTGCAGAGACCTCCCTGCTGCAGCCAGCACTGTGGGCACATCCCCGCACAGAAGCCCAGCTCCCCCTGACTCCCAGGCCTTCCCTTCTGGATCACACATGGCAAACACAGGGGCCCAAATGACACAGGTCATTTAGAGCCACAGAGAGCTGAGCCATGCTCCAGGGCTGGCTCAAGAGGGAGTGGGGAAAGGTCTCAGGAGCATGTAGGAGAGGAAGAAGCAGGTGCCCGTAGCTGACAAGGGCTGAGTGCTGAATCCAAGCAGACACAAGAGGTGGCTGTGAGGGCAGGTGGTGAAAGGGCACCAGTTGGTAGGTCAGTGTGGAGATGGGGATGTAGGAACAAGAGGAAAGGACAAAATTTAGGAAGAGTTAATGTGGCTGGCAGGTGTGGGAGAGGAGAGTGGCTGCGAGGCTGACACTGATGCACAGAGGGGCCCTCTGCAATGGTAGAAGAAGCAGGATGGTCACTGAAAATGCTAAAAGCCATGAGCTGCCAGAGCTCTGCTGGGAGTTTGGCCACTAATACTCACAGAACCGATTTCTTCTTGGTCTCCTTTTGGCCTGGGGAACAGGACATCTTGGCCACAAGCAGGAACATGACCCCATTCATCTGAAAGCGTTGGCACTGATTAGAAGCTGTGCCAAGGGCCAGCTCTGACCTGACCTCCCCAGTGCAGAATGGGGGCAGACTCCAGGTCTGCCAGGCCCTGCAAATATTCCCTCCTTTCCCCTTCATGCCCGAGCCATAGCCTCCCCCAGGTTTGGCTGGAGTGAGGAGGGACAAAAAGAGGGCCTCTAACTGAGGGAGAGGGACACAGAATGGGACAGGCAGTGGGCAGCCAAGGAGGGGTGAGTGCCCATGGTGCAGAGAAGGGAGGCAGGAGAGGGTTGTGGGTGAAACAGGACAGGGTTTTACCACAATGACGACAGTAATGGGGCCTGCAAAGCTCCAGACCAGCTTATCATGAATGGAAATCCAGCAGAAGTCAGGGTTCCCGTAGCCCTCAGGATCCAGGCCAACGGCCAGCCCTGCAGGAGGAAGGGAGAGGTCAGGTCCAGACCCAGCAGCCTTGGACTTGTCCACACCAAGTCAATCCCATGCCAGCACTGTCAGCAGTGAAGGGGCTTTCTCCCTACTCCTTGCCCTGTGCTTCCGCACCACAGGGGGAAGGAATCAGCACTGTGAGACTCAGCAACAGGGATTTTATTTCCTTTTCCTCAGGTGTCCCTGACACAGCCCAGTCCAGGAGGCATTCACTGCCAGCAATGGGTCACCCAAGTAAGCAGGCTTGGGAAACCAAGAGGCTTTTAGCTATGAGTCCTGAGGAGACGTGCTGAGAAATTACTTCTCCCTAGGAGGCAAAATGACAGCCCTTGATACGTGGTCCCCTGACCACCACAGCACTGCTTGCTGCCAACACTGCTGCTGTGGCAAGCCCACCCTCAGCTCTCCACACTGCATGAGCTGGACAACATGAGGTGGTCAGGAGGCTGCTGAGAAGCAGCACAGCTGGTTTGGGCATGGCTGTAGCACAAGCAGCTCTTACCAGTGATGATGGCAGGCACTCCCCAGCCGATGGCGTAGTAGAAACGCATGGCCCCAAAGTTGACGTTGCGAGCTTCAGTCTGCATGCGGTAGATGTGGAGGCCCTGCACGAAGAGCCAGGCGAAGGTGGAGAGGAAGAAGCAGTGGAGGAGGATGGCGATCACAGTGCAAAGAAACTGGGGAGACAAAAGGCAATCAGAGATGGTCCCACTGTGCCAACGCTAACAGCATTATCCACACCCCACCCTCACCCCCACAGGCGAACTTGCTCAAGCCCGCAGACCTGGTTTTCAGTGCGGTTGATACCCAGTAGAAAGAGCAGCTCAGAGAAGAAGAGGGTGACTGATATGTTGGAGTGGATGCCACGTGTGTTGGACTTTAGGCCTTTGAGGCAGGTTAGAAAGGAGAAGGTCAGCAGCAGAGACACCAAGGAGAGAGACACCAAGGAATAGGTGACAATTGCCAATGTCTCCAGGTCACCTTCCAGTTGCTGCAGCAGCAGAGAACCAAAGGCAAAAAGCAGAGTTAGGGGCAGACACAGGAAGCTTGCAGAAGTCTCAAACTGTATTTGTGTCTCACAAGGAATTTTCTGCCTGTGCCCAGGACATTTTCTGCCTGTGCTGGGACCCAGCAGCTAACAGCCCCACCATCACCCACAGCGCCACAGGCTGAGGTTACCTCTCGGTGTGAGCTGTCCATCAAGACCCCAAAGGTGCCAAACTGGGAGCACTGGCAATGGACGTGGGTGGTGTTTCGGTACACAAGCTCACAGTCCCTGGCTGTCCAGAAGCCGGACGGGTTGGTCCTGCAGCCACCAAAAAGCAGAGTGCACTTAGGAGAGAAGACACTTAAGTGTGCTTGTGGGGAAGGAACTGTAGAGAAAAGGGGTGACTGACAAGGCTCTTCTACAAGCAGATACAACTGCCCTCCCACAGCTGAAGTACAGGAGCCAGAATGTGGATGTGGCACTGAGGGAAAGCGGTTACTGGTGGACTTGGCAGTGCTGGGTTAACGGTTGGACTCAATGATCTTAAACGTCTTTTCCAAACTAAATGAATCTATGACCCTGCTGTGCCCTCCCAGCAGAAACAAATCCCATGGGAGAGAGCAGAAACTCCCACATCCCAATGCTGCTCAGGCACACGGGCTGTCACAGCCAGAGAACCTTGGGAATGAGGAGGTGTGTGGGGAAAGCAACTCAAAGAGAATGGCACGGTCATGCTGGACTCACGGGTTGGAGTGGTTCCACTGGACACAGAGAGGTTTGCTCCTGTTGGCTGTCTCCAGCAGGTAAAATTCCAGCACAAGAGGGGTGTCCAAGGGTCCTCGCAGGAAGGTGTGATTGCTGAACACTGACACACTCACGATGGGGGAGTTCATCACAGGATTCTTGGGGAGCCTGCAAGGAGCAACAGAGCTCTACCACCACTGTCTGCAGCTGCAGACCCCCAGGGACTTCTCTGATGTCCTGCTCCAACATCTCAGAAGGAAGAGCTCTGCCCAGTCCACAGGGGGCTGGGAAATATGGCACAGAGCAGCACCAAGGTGGGGAACAGGCAGAACACTGAGGGACTGCCTGACTGGGAACCAAACCCTTGCCATTGCAGACAGTCTTGGCAACTGCCAGAGGGAACAGAACAGAGTCCAGCCAGCCCCTTCCCACTGGTGATAGTGCACAGGGGAGAGGACATACCTGACACTGCGGCGATCCACCTGATAGCGCGCAGGCAGCAGCCCCCCGAGGGTGCGGTACATGATGAGGATGACCACTGTGAGAGCAGGCTCTGGCTCTGGCAGTGCCTGCCTCGGGGAGGAGTTCTCCACAGTGTAGTTGCCTTCACCTCCTGCCAGTGTGGGCACTGCTGTCGGGACAGCTGGGGCACACAAGGGGGTGGTGAGAACACATACACACAAATGCTGCTCTGAAGACAATTTGCAAGGCCATCAGGAGCCTTTGGGATGTGGTGACGTCTGAAGCTCAGGCTCCCAGGGTTGGCTCTTGGACCTCTAAAAGACGCAGGTCTCAGTAGGGTATTTGCAAATCAGATGGCTTTTAAAGGTCACTTCCAACCCAAACCACTCTGTGATTCTACATTT
Source organism: Acanthiza pusilla (assembly GCA_036630365.1). Lineage (NCBI taxonomy): Eukaryota > Metazoa > Chordata > Aves > Passeriformes > Acanthizidae > Acanthiza > Acanthiza pusilla. The sequence continues at coordinate 12,010,631 of JAXCHO010000001.1, forward strand.
CTCCTGCCACCCACCCGTGCTGCTCCTTGAGTGATGCTCACATGCTCACCTTCGGCTTTTGGAGGGCTCAGCACTGACAGTGGCAGCACAACGTGCGTGTGGGGGTCCCAGGCGGGCTGACCCCGGAAGAGGCTGCTGTGGTAGCGAGGGTAGCGCCGGCGGATGTGGGAGTGGTTCTCCATGCGATCGATGCTCAGCACTGCGGAGGAGCAAGGCAGGGAAAATCAGCTCAGGATGGACACCTGGAGAGCAGCTGTGCCCCAGGGCACCCCAGGATTCAAGTCCCTGGCAAAGGGACCATATGAGCCACAGGCTGGGCTGTGGCTATGACCTGTGTTTGGGCATGACACAAAATCTCAGTACCCCCAGTGCCCTTTCCCAGCCCAGATCCTTGCTCTGCTATGGGGCAGACAACTTCTGCCATCAAGGCCAGCTGCTTTTTCACTAGAGACTGCGAAGTAACTGGAAGCAGGCAGCTGAGCCAGCTCTGCTGGCTCTTGGAGGTCAGCTGGTCCAGCCAGGGATGGGACCAGGACATCTCTCACAAACATCTCCCCGTGTTTGAGAGAGCCACCAAGGGCATTATCAGCACGCTCCCTGAGATGCAGTGAGATGAGAAGGGAACAAGGTGTGATGGACAAGTGTCTCTGCACCACCCCAGCCAGCCCCAGCCCAGCCAGCTCCTACTCACTGATGTTAGGGGTGACGACACCAACGGGGTTGAGGTAGGTGAGTTTCATGTTGCTGGCCAATGTGCCTGAGTAGTCCCGCAGCTGCTCCATGAGGCTGGCACTGCCATGCTCCCCGTGTGGCAGCATGGCCCAGTGTTCCCGGTTCTCAGGTGCCAGCACAGAGCTGCCTGCACGCAGCAGGTTCTGAATGGGAGAGACGTGAAGGTGAGAGTGAGCATTGCTTTTGGGCCTCTCCTGACCACCCCCACTGTGCTCTCTGCACAAGGGCTCTGGGAAGTACTTTCTACTGTGATTGGCTCCCAGCCTCAATGCCTCATCAACCAGTGCCCTACAAGACACATCTTCCCTGCACCCTTGTCATGAGGGACTTGCCAGCAGCCGTAACACTTCCCTTCGCCTTTCCAGGCTGAGCAAACCCCGTTCTCTGCCTCTCCTCATTCACTCTTTGCTCCAGCCCTGACCATGCAGATGACCTCCCTGGGTCTTGCTCCCCTGGGTCACTGCCTGTGCAGACTGAGGAGCCCAGTGCTCCTGACAGGGTCCCGCCACATCCTCAATCCCCTCAGGAACAGCATAGCTGCTAAGAGAAGCAGCATCAGAAGCCACTCTGATCCGGGGGCAAGGACTCACCTCATTGAAGTGGGCGTCCTGTGTGGCTGTTAGGCCAAAGCCACGCTGCTGACTCTCGAAGGCCATGAGGCGGGACAGCAGGCGGAAAGCAATGTGCACATCGTTGCCGAAGTAGTGGTCCATGTGGTCTGTCACAGCCCGGAGCCGGTGGGCCAACTTCTTGGCTTCAATTGTGTTGAGCTCAGTCTTGTTCTTCTCCAAGCCCTCCAGCTGCCAGTGGGGGAGAAAAGAGGGGGTTAAATAATTCAGCAGGTTCCTTACCAGGAAACTGGGATGCTGCAGGCCCTGCTGGACACGGAGATTATTTCTGAAGCCATGGCAGACGCCATGGACGCTCACAGTGGTGGCCACTAGATCAGGGAGCACATCTGGTAGACAATCAGCCTCCAGCAACACACAGAGTCTGCACTGGCCCAGCTAACCCAGTGCCACACACGACAGAAGCCAAGGAGATGAAAGGACAGGGCAAGGCCCAGCAATACCTCCCTGGAAACTCTTCTGGCTTCAGTTTCAATTCAGCCTCAATGACATGTAAGTGTTGAATACACTTGCCTGAATATTTCAAAGGGATTTGGCCCTGACAGAATCTGGGTGCTACAGAGGTCCCATGGAGGAGACATCCCACCAGCCTCAAATCACTCAGCCCTGCTCAGGGTTATTTATTTTCCTCTCAAATACTCTGGCAGGACACAGATAATTTCTGGGGGGGGACACAGATTAAATGAAGCCAAGTGAGCTTAAGTTCAGACCACACAGGATGGGTTTTGGGGAAGGAGCTGAGCACTGTGACAAGGCCCTCTCGTACTCCAGGCACTCCTGGAGAGCTGAGTGCTTTGAACTCTGTCTGTGAGCCCTTGTTTAGAGGGCTCTTGCTCTGTCAGGGATGCAGAGCCAAGAAGATTACCAGCACGGACAGCTCCTTGAAGGCAGGTGAAGTGCAGTTGAAGAGATCTGGCTCCAGCCAGCCCTTCTCCTCATCACAGTGTCTGATGGCTGCACCTAAAACAAGAAGTAAGGGCTTATTGGAAATTCAGCACAGGAATCATGGCTGCCCTGCTGCATCCTTCCAGCAGGGATTCTCTGCACCAGCTAATCCCAAAGAGTGGCACTGGCAAGCGATGGGGAGCGCCTGTAACACCCCAGGACCATTGTCCTGCTTTGCACCAGTGCAACCCATTCTACTCTTGGTCTGTAATACCTCAGCAAGCTCTCCCTCCCCTCCCTCCAGGAGCTGGACGCCTATGTGTGCTTTGGGGCTGCAACACATCAGGTGTCATCACACAGAATTGCAAAAAGGACTAAGTGACTTGGCAGGACTTCGGCTGGAATAGCCCCCGAGGATGTGACTGTGTCCTTAGGCACATTTGACCCCAAGCTATGGAAGCTCAAGCAGCTCTAGGCATCCCTCAGCTGACAGCCTGCAATGCCTGCTGAGGTCCTGCTCTCTCTACAAGGCAAAGCCATCCCAGGAGGACAACAGCCTTGCTGTGTGTGGGGCTGGAAAACCAGCCCCTGAGATGAGCCCATGCAGTTAAGGGGGATGGAGGAGTATCCAGCGCCAGCCCCCAATCCCTGGCTGGAGCCTAAGCACTTGTGCACAGGAAGGGAGTTCCCAACACTGAATGGGATGAGATGCTAACCACCACCAAAACCCCTGCTAAAGCCAATACAGAGAAAAGCATTCTTGGCTGGGAGTGTCAGAACAAACACTTAGACCAAGAGAAACCAGGCAACCCCAGCGTACCCGGCAGGACTGTGAAGCAGGTCCTCCTGGGGACAGCATTAGGGCACAGGAGCCCACCCAGGTGCCCATGGCTGGGAGAGGGTAGCAGGGAGAGGGCAGGGAGAGGAAGCTTGGAGCAGACTCCAGCTGCCGCTCAGAAAAGCCCCAGTGACAAGCGTGCCTCCTCCCACCACCTCCAGCTCCTAGCAGCCCTCCCAGCCACCCTTCTCTCTGCTGCAGAAGCACGGGGACCAGTGCCATTGCAGCAGGGAGCAGGTAGCACAAGAAGTCTCCATACTCATGCCATTCCCCTTGCACAGAACAGGGATTGACTCAAATGTAGATCTGGGCAAGATCTGACCCCCAGGTGCCTGTGCCTTCGCCTGCCAGCCAGGAAGAGAGAACAGGACCTTGTGCTGTGCCTACCCATCAGTTCCTGCCCCCATCCTACCACCACCCACCCCAAAGAGTTTCACCTTCTTCCACCCCATGGCCACTCCTTCCTGGCCTCACCATCCATTGCTCACCACCAGCTCCTTCCCCTCCCAGCCTAAGCAAGCGAGGAGCCAGCCAGGAGAGCCAGCATCCATCCCAGGCAGGGAGCAGAGCACGGACCCACCCAGAGCCAACACTGCAGGCTCAGCACAGCGGGTGGCAGGGGCTGCATGCGGCTGCAGCTGGGCTTGTGCTGGTTAGTGAGCTGGGAGCAGGGAACAGCGTGTAGGAGCAGTGAGGCCAGGCAAAGCATTGGGAAGACTCTTGGCAGCTCCAGAAGCAGCAGGAAAAGCGCAGGGGTGTGCAGGGTGTCAGGCAGGGAGCAGGGAGAGAAAGCTGTGTGGAGCACAGGGGAAAAGAGATGGGAACAACCTTACCTGCACCCCTCAAGCCTGAGCACGGAGGGCGAGAGAACCGGGGAGAGAAGCGACAACAGTTAGGAGCCGAACCTGCCTCCTCCTGGGGCAAACGGCTGGAGAAGGACAGGGTTTGTATTGTCCCCTGGGGCTCACATTGCCCTACACGCCCAGGCACCCTGCTGACACCTTTTCTGTCACTGAGGACAGCCCTGCCTCCTCCAGCTCGGGATGCTGACTCCTACCCAACATTCACCTGACAGCACACTGAGGCCCACCTCCCTCGCAGGGCACATGGGGATGGGGCTGGTAGAGCCACAACAAGGCACTGTGAGTGCTGTGCCAGGCCTGACCTCAGCCTCAAGCCCTGGTGAACCCAAAAAGCAGCAGGAAGAAGATGGGGACCAAGACTGACAGAAAAGCACAGCCCCATGGCTGGGTGATGGGCCTTAGACCCCACAGCTTGTACCCAAGCCCAATCCCATGGCCAGCATCCTCTGCTCTTCCCCAGGCTGTGACATTTTCTCCTCCAACTTCCTTCTCCCAAACCTCAAGCACAGCTTAATGGGACTGGGGTAGCACAAGAACAGAGTGATATTGCCAGGGCTGCTACAGGCCAGTCAGACTGCTCCTTCCCCTCCCCATCACATCTCCCACTCACCCAAGGAGCCTTTGGGACACAGCACTGCAGCCGAGAAGCCGAACTTGGTCTGGGGCCACCACACACCTGCCTTCAGGCTTTTGGGGCAGCCGTCATAGAGCACTGTGGAGACACACCGGTCACAAGGTCAGGCCACCGACACCAAGCCCTGGGACAGCAGCTCCCCACAGTCCTGTGCCCACACTCACCCTCGCAGCCACTGGGCGTCACCTCGGCAAAAGGGCTGTCACAGCTGTTGCACTGGCGGCCGATGACCCCGGGCCGGCAGTGGCACCGGCCTGTCTCCCTGTCACAGGAGCGCGAGGTGGAGCCCACGGGGTAGCAGTCACAGGGCAGGCAGGTGTCACTGCCTCTGGGGCGGTAGTGGAAGTCCTGGGAGGAGATGGGGACAGTCATCAGAGAGCCCACTGGGGCAGCAGCCAAGGCTGACTGGGGAATCCCTGGAGCCAGAGAAGGTCAAGGCTCTCCTGACTTGCACTCCCACTGCCCCCACCAACACCGTGCTGGGGCAGAAGGGCCATGCAAGGAGCTGAGCAGGGATCCAGCCCAGAACTGGGTACACAAAGCAGGGCCTGGGAAACTGCCAGGCCTTTAGAGGGGACAAGGAATAGCATCAAGAATAAGCAGGGTTTCAGGTAAGCATGGTCCATGTCCCCATTGGCACAGCTGCCCCTCACCTTGCAGTGGCACTGCCCATTTGTTTTATTGCAGTCGGGGTCAAAGCCCTTGTTGACATCGCAGTTACAGGGCCCGCAGGCAGGGCTTCCCCACCAGCCCTTCGGACACTGCTGGTCCATCCTAGGGAGACAAATACCTTTGATGTTGCAACAACCAAATTCCCCAGGCCTTGTCCTGCCACCAGTCCAGCTGCTCGGCAGCTCCAAGGAGGTGGGTGGCACTGAGAGGTCCCTGGTTACATAGCCAGGATGAGAGGCCCGTGTAGACCCAGGCATGAAGGCCATGGTCCTGCCCTGTATCTCACCTGTGCTCGCAGTACTGCCCAAAAAAGTTCCCGCTGCACTCGCACACGTAGCCCAGGGGTGAGCCTGGCTTGCGGCGACACACTGACTTGTTCTTGCAGGGGTTGAGGTGACACACATCCACACAGTCCCCTCCATAGTACCCTGAGGTGTGGACAGAGAGCACTGTGTAAAGCAAGTACCTTCTCCATTGAGAGGTGCCAGAGCACCAAAGAGTGAATTCAAGGCGCTCAGGAGGAATTCTCCCCTCCAGAAAAACTGATGAACGTCTGACAAGGATGTGACTTGCCCAGGGGATGGACAGGAGAGCAGTCACAGGCCAGGAGGGAGTCACAGCGGGAGAGGAGCAGATAAGCAGGCCTGAAGAGCAGAGGAGTGGCAGGGTGCTGCAGGTCCTACCTGGCTGGCACACGCAGGAGTAGCTCTGCCACTCGTCCTTGCAGATGCTGTTGGCTGGGCAGGGGTTGGAGTCACAGGGGCTTGGCACGCTGCAGCCAGCCTCCACCCGCAGGGCATGGCTGGGCTTGGGCAGCACGGTCCCGGTGACACTGTCACCCAGTCGCACACCCTGCAGGGCAGGTGACAAACTCACAGTGAAGCTAGGACAGACACAGGAGGCTGCAGTTCTCCTGCCCTCCACAAACCCACCGCAGCAGCCACTCCCCATCCCCTGATTTAATGCTATCCCACGGCACCTCAGAGCCTTGAATGCCCAGAGGGAGAGTGACACCAGCAGGATGGATGCTGGCAGCAGCTGCCAGACTTGCATTTCCAACTCTCCACATAACAGACCCGCTGAAAAGGGAAGGCTCAGAGCAATGGACTCACCTGTATGCAGCCCCTCAGCCCATTCTGCACCTCGCCAGAGCCCAGGACTCCCCCCACATGCAGGTGTTTCACCTTCAGGCCATGCAGTTCATTTCCCACAACCACCGTGTCCTGCAGAAGGGACAGGAGGAACATGAGGCAATGGGCACCAGCCCTGTCCCAGCCCTCTCCAGGGATGCAGAGGAACAACCTGGCCTGTGTTTGCCAGACATCCCCCACAGTCCCTGTCCTGGTGCCAGGGTCTTAAGCAGCACCTACCTGGTAGAGCCCGAAGTCCAAGGTGAGGGTGATGACGTAGCGTGAGTCTCGCCCGCTGTGGACGTCCCGCAGCTCCAGCTGGAGGTCATGCCATTTCCCATCGCTGAGCTGCAGCTGGTCCAGGAGGAGGCTGGTGCTGCGCCCGGACCCCCTGCTCACCATGAAGGAGAGCAAGCCCCCAGCCAGCTGCAGAGAGGGAACAGGAACACCAGCAGTGAGCAAAGACCGCATCAACTCTGGCTGCTTAAAGCCTATCCCCCGCCAGAGCATGGGAGGGAAATCCACCCCTGCTCCGTGCCTCTCCCTGCAACTACCCTCTGCTTGGGATGGAGCCAGCAGGGAGGACAGGGCTCCCCTGCTCTGCGGGGGCAGACAGCAGCAGAGGCTGGGCCATGGTGCTGTGGCTGAGGCCGTGGCCATACCTGGCAGAGCAGGGTGGTGTACTGGCCTGCGTGGGCCTGCAGGAGCACCCCGTCCTGCTGGCGGGTCCGAAATGCCAGCCCCAGGTACCATGGCACCGAGATCTTCACATCTGTCTTGAAGTCCCAGGTCAGGACACTGTTGCCCTGAAAATAGTGGGCATGGTGCATGGCTGGAAAGGAAAGTGGAGGTGAGGAGCAGGGATGGGCACTTCACAGGGAGCACTAGATGCAGGGACAGCAGATTTAGTTCATCTCACACGGACCCATCACTCTGCTTCCACAGCAACCTCAGCACAGGCTTGCACACATCCACCCTGCCCGTGCCCAGCAGTGCCCACTCACTCACCATGGCGGCAGTCTTTGCCCCCAAAGCCAACTGGACAGAGGCAGGAGTAGGTCCCCCAGCTGACAGAGCAGGTGCCACCGTTCTTGCAGGGGCTGGAGTCACAGAACGTGTGCTTGGCATGACAACCTGGAGGCATCAAAGTCACCTCTATCAGCCTCAACCAGCTCATCACCTCCCCCCAGCCCACATGGAAAGGCACCACTGACCACTAGCCCTTTCCCTGGCTGGAAGAGAGGCAAGCCCAGCTGCTCAGCCTCTCCACACAGACTCTGCCTGCTCAGGGATGAGGGTCAAGGCTCTTGCAGGTCCTTATACCAGAACGAAGACACTGTAGAGCTGGATTGATGATCTAGCATCTCCCAGATCAGACAGCTCTACGTGCTCTGCACTTGGGATCATGGGATATATGCAGAACATTAGCTGCAGTGGGCATTGGATCATTTAGGGGGACCTGAAGGCCTTATTCTCATGAGAAGCTGTTCAGCTCCAGCTGTGTGCCATGATGCTGTTACAGCCATCAGCATTGCTGTGTGAGAAGGAGAAGCAATTCCCATGGCAGGAGCAGAGGCACTGGTACCTGCAGCAGTTCCGTTGTTGGCGATGTAGGAGGCCAGGTCAATGCGTTTGCTGTCAATGAATAGGTCTCTCATGCATCCCACGAAGTCCCGGTGAGTGATGGGGAAGTTTTCCGGCAGGTTGGGGACCCCTCCAAGGAGCAAGGGACCTGTGAGGTCCAGGGACCTACAGGATCAGAAGCCCAGGGCTTTAAGAAGTACAGCGACCTCACAGTTGCCCAGCCAGCTCCAGTGCACGCGGCTGGGAAGCAGACATCCTCAGGGACAGGCACACACAGCCAAGGTCCCAGATGTGAAGGCCTGGCTCCTCCAGAGACCCTCCCCACTGCAGCAATGCCAAGGAACTCACTTTTTTGAGCTGGTCTGCACACCTTCTGCAGCACAGGAGTAGTTTCCAATCTCGCTGCCAAACTGCAGGGCCACTGAGGCATCACATTCATCTATTGTCAAGATGGCCACCTTGTCCTTGGAGGGGCCCTGCACCACCCCTAGGGTGCTGACCTTGGGCTGAAAGAAAATGCAGGGCTGTCAGCAGCACACATGCCCCAGACCCAAGCACCCAAGGGTTCACACAACAGCAAGGAAAGGCCTGAGCACAGCCCAGGCTCAGCTGTGCTCCTGGAGGTGTGAGCAATCCAGGAAGGACAGCTAAGGCTGAGCCCAGCAAGCAGCACCAGAGAGGGACATGGGAAAGACACTGCATGGAGTTCATTCCTGCAGCCTCCAAGCGAACTCCTGTGTGTCAGTCTGTCCCTGTACCCAGCTGTCTGCTCTACTGCATCCATCCCTAAGGGCTGAAAACCTCCTCTACCTTCTCTCCAGAGCCCCTGCCATGGGACAGAACCAGAGAACAGGAAAGCCAGACCCACCCATTTGCGGGGAGAGGGAGCCATGCGTGTTGGGGACAGCTGGGGCACACATACCTTGTTGTAGTAGCGGAGCTGCAGCGTGTGCCACTGCCCATCGCTCACACCCCCAGGCAGGTAGGGGCTCACCACCGTGCTGGACTCTCCTGAGGAGACAGGGATGATGGCAGGCTGAGGGAAACCGGACAGCCCTCAAATGTTCCCACTCTTCCTGGGGCACCAAACCCACCGTGCTGCCGATAGCCTTGTGAAGCTCATAGAGACATAACAGGACAGAACAGCAGCGTTTGTCCTTGTTTGGGCTCACAAACCACACTCCCAGGCCCAGCGAGAGTTCCAAGACACACAGCTCATCCCCTGTGCTGTCCACCGATGCTCACCAACACTTCTCAACCCTGCTTCCCTTAGCAAAGGCTCCATCCAGGGCAGCACTCTGCTCTCCCCACTCAGCACAGGCCATCTCATGGCTCCCATGGCACAAATCCCACAACAGGCAGAGCCAAGCATACCTGTGGAGTATTTCAGCTGGACCTGCCCCTGGATGATCTCCACCGCCAGGAAGTCATGCCTCTCGTTCAAGCGTCCATTGTAGAGCAGGAGGCCGCTGGGCTCCACAGTGCTGAACCTGGGGCAGGGGAGGAAGGAGGGCAGGGTGTGTGCAAGGAGCACATGAAAATCGCCCCTCTCCCATGGCATGCACCAGCATCCCAGCACAGGGACACTGAGACCTGAGCACGGGGGCCTGGCATGGAGGCAGAAAGCTGGCAGGGGAAGGGCAGAGGCATTGCAGGAAGGGATGAGCTGATGCCAGTGCAGGTTTAGAGCCCTTTGGCTAAAGGTGCCAGGGCAGCCCCATGGGGAGGCAAAGCCAGTAACACAGGGGTCTGGACAGCATCAGGCAGTTCCTGGATTGTCTCACTGTGCCGTGCACATGAGCCACCAGAGCAGGCGGGTGAACCGAGGATGCTGGAGTGCAGCGGAGGAATGAGAGAACTCACGAGAGAGCAAGGGTGAGGTGGAAGCGCTGGCGCAGGCCCCGGAACATGATGAAGGATCGCGGAGGGAAGGAGCGCGTGGACACCTCGCAGAAGGGCGTCTCAAAGCCTCCCGCCGGGCACTGGCAGCGGAAGCCGCCGTCGGCGCTGTTGGTGCAGGTGCCGCCGTTGCGGCACACGCCGGGCACGCACCGCCCTGCACGGCTGTCCACTTCACAGTTCTCTCCTGCGGGAGCACGGCCACAGGCTTGGGACACGTACACAGCAGCCACCCCTGTGCTCCTTGTCCTGGGAATGCAGACCTCAGCCTGGATTCAGGACAGGGCAGCTGAGGGCAAGGAGTCTGTGGAGCAGCTGGGGGCCAGCGAAGGATATGACAACTCAAGTGTTACCCAGGTGTTCCCTACAGTAGCCAGTGAGCTAGAGACCACTGCCAGCCCTGCATGAGCCACTGGGCTGCATGTGATGCCAGCTCTGGCTGAACGGGCAAGTTTGGATCCAGCTGGCATGGGAATGGGACAGGAGGGCACTGGCCACAGCTGGGCTGCACAGTTCTAAGGACAGAGAGGCAAGCCAGGGAAGTTCTGGTAATGCCGAGAGTATTTCCTTGGGCCCTGCCACCACAGAGAGCTGGGGCAGGCATCTCAGTCCTGCCTCTGAGGTGTAGGGACAGCCCAGTGTCACTGAGCTCCTCTGTCAATAGCTATAGAAGTATCACCCACAGCACTGGGAGCCTCCAAACCCTGCATGCAAAGGCAAAAGCCAAGTGGGAAACAGCCATATGAAGTGCAACAAATACCCTTGCATCTTGCTGGCATGGGTAACAGAGATGCCCCACGCCAGCTCAACAGTGCAGTGCAGGCTGTCTGTCAGCCTCTTTTCCTGTGCTATCCCCACAGCACCGGGGAACCACTCAGCTGCAGTCCTACGCCCCAGGCCCTGCTCCCATTACTTGCTCTGTGATATGCAAGGAGGACAAGGAGACAGCATGAAGTGACAGGCAAATGAGCTCATTAACCCTTCTGCTAATGGCTGTTCACGCTTCAAATGCCGGGGGTTAATTACCACTGACTCTGCTTATCTCACCAGGAGCCACCAACAGGAGAGCTCCAGGCAGCCATCTGCTGCCACGCTCCCTCCTGGCAGCCAGAGCAAGGCAGGGGATCCCTCCTCAGCAGCCACAGGCCACCTCCCTTCAGCCCCCAGTTGCCAGCTCTCCACAGCCTGTTGGGAACTTGTGGCAGCAAGACACTGGCTGGACTGTGAATTCTCCCCCACCGCCCAGCTAGGACCAGATCTGCCTGGATCAGATCCTGCCTGGTAGGGCATCTAGGCCCAGCCTTCCCGTCTGTTCTGGGTGGGCTGTAGCTTAGCCACTGCACATGGGGCCAGTGTGGCTCCACACCTCTGCCAGACCAGCTAAAGTCTGGCACAGGCTGAAACCAGCAGACAGACTGCAATGGTCCCAGAGCCCATCACCCTCCTAGCATGGGGCACAGCTGAGAAACCTCCTGTGCCCCAGCCTAGCACAGCCCAGCTTAGTCCTCCTGTTCTGTGAAAAGAGGTGGGAAGTGATGGCCAGGGTCCCCAAGAGTCCTCCATGTCAACTCCCTACAAGACAGATTTCTATGGCAACCTCAGCCCTGCACATGCAGCACCATGGAAACACGGAGAGCCGGGAGCAGAGCTGGACCTCTGCGGGCACAGAGAGGCTCTGACACCCACTGCCCTGCCGGGAAGAGCACCCACCATGGTGACAGCAACACCAAGGGACCCACCCACCTGTCCCCCCAGGGCCCCAGCCCCAGCACTCACCGCTGAAGTGCTGGCGGCAAATGCAGGTGTATCCGCCCTCCTTGCGGGTGCAGATGCCACCGTTCAGGCACGGGTTGGAGTAGCAGAGGTTGATCTCCGTTTCACAGTAGTCCCCGGTGAAGCCCTGGGGACAGCGGCACCGCAGGCCGGTGATGGGGTGGATGGGCCGAAAGAGGATGGAGGGGGAGGCGATGAAGGGGGCGGAGCTGTCGAACTTGAGGACAGAGATGCACTTCATGTAGTTCTGGCAGGGCTCCCGCAGGCACACGTTGTCATCGAAGGGCAGCACCTCCAGCATGGAGGTGCCCGTCAGCACCATGCGCTTCATGTACAGCTGCTCCTGCAGCTCCTCCGAGCTGAAGTAGCGCCCGCCCCGCGGCGCCAGGGCCGAGAAGCTGACGTTGAGCACCGTGCCGCCCACGTCCGTGTCGTTCTGGATGTTGAAGATGAAGATGTCCTCCTTGGGTGTCGCAAGCACGGTGGCCACTCCTTCCAGGAAGGTGGACAGCAGCGGGGAGAGGAACCGCTCCTGCCACATGTTCTCCAGCCGCACCGTAATGCTGTTGGCCAACATGTCCTCGGTGATGATGATCACCCGCAGCACGCACTGCGCTGTCACGCTGTGGATTCCGTCTGTTGGAGGGAACATGGACATGCTGCAGGTTCTGCCTGCTGCTCAGAGGGTCTCCTCCCTCCCATCCCAGGGCAGAGCCCTGCACCCCAGTGTGGCCCCTAAGAGGTCTGAGTCCTCAGCTAAGGAAGCTTGGAGCCACAGCCCCAGAGGCTAGCAGGGGGGCACCTGGGATGGAGGGGGAGTGGCCAGTGTGGCTGCACCTTCACCCCCCATCAGGCTCTCCACTGACAGAACTCTCAGGTTTTCTCCTTGTCCTGGATCTCGGCAGCAAACTGAGCTCTCAGAAACAAAGGTACTTAGAAAAAGAAGGAAGTCCCAGCAGGAGGCTTGGCAAACACAGGAGCTGATGCCAGGGCCTGGGGTATTTTGCTTCCCTGCTGCGCCCTGTCTGCCTCCCCCTTTTCCTACTGCCTTTCCCTGTGCTCTCCTCCTGCCATTTCCTTCCTCTCTCCTCCAGGCTCTCCCAGGCTTTTGTGCTGGTCTCCCTGCTTCCCCCCTTCTCACCATCTGCTCCGCATCTCTTCTTCCCTCAGCCCATCTCTGGTTTGTTTAATTCTCTTTAATCTCTGTTTTCCTTGGAAACAAACTCCTTCCCTTTGGGATCCCGCAGCACACGGGCGATCTCCCAGGCAGGAGCAGCGGAGCACGCAGGGACACTCTGCTCTCTCTCAGGACCTTGGCCAGCAGCAGCAGCAGCTCACCCACCCCGCACCAGGCGCACTCCCAGCCAGCGGCTCAGGCTGCAGGGGCACAGGCAGCACAGCACAGCCCAAAGCGGCAATGGTGCAGCTTCCACCCTGGCAGCTCTGGGATCATGGACACCTGCCTCAGCCCCCCTATCCAACTCCCACAGACCCAATGGATCCTGATACCCCAGGATACCCCAGACACCTCTGCCAGCAGCTCCGGCCAGGACAACCAGCTGGGATAAACTCTCTGCTGACCCCAAGGAGGATGCCTCCCTTCACCTGGTCCCCTCCTTCTGGGCCTCCAGCAGGCAGACCCAGACTTCAGCATGCCAAAGCAAGACTGTGACAACCTTGGTGGCCCCAGAAATGCTCGATGGGGCTCATCAAGAGCCTCACTGCTCCTGAAATGAGGCAATCCATCTTCCAGCACCCCAGCACAGGTGCCCCATGGGCATTAGCAGCACACAGCTGTTTGTCTGTTGCTCCAATCTCCCATCCCACATTCACCTGAGAGCCTCCAACCCTCACATTTCCTTGGAAATGTGGCTCTCCAACGTTATACCAGGACAATACTTACATCAGCACATCTCAACAGTGACTCCCAGGACTAATCCTGGATCTCCAGTCCTGGAGCCTGTAACCTCCCCCATGTGCTTCACCTCCCCCAGCCCAGCACGAGGAGGCATGAGGGGCAGCAGACTTCCTGGCACCCCAGTCAGCCCCAGCCCTGACAAGGACCAGGGGTGCAAATGCCAGCCACTCATCCCTCATCCATGCCCCAGCTCCAACCCTTATATACAAAGCTGCCTTTACTGTTCCTTTCTTCCCATGGCTGCTGCACTGCAAAGCCTTTTGATTTCCCTCAGCCCTGTTTGAAGTTTGCAGTGCAGGAGGATTTACAAATTGAAACATCTCCCTTTCTTCCACCTCTCTCTTCTACTCCTCAGAAGGTGAAAGCTTTCTGGTGACCCTGCAAATTCCCGCGCAAGCAGCAGCCTGCGCACCGGGACTGGTGCTCTGGAGATAAGGCTGGCTCCAGGCTGGGGGAGCAGCATGGCAGTACAGTCACCCAGGAGCTAATCTCCTGGAGGAAAGGGGGGTTGATTCTCTCTGAAGCCAAACTGCTTCCACCTCGTATGGAAGCAAGGCGAGAAAGCACTCCTCAGTGTGACACCCTGCCCACTCTGGCAGGGAGGGCAGCACGAGCAGCAGCAGCAAAACAGCTCCATCCAGCACCTGGCTGGACATGCCAGGGGATTTAGACCTGGCTGGACTCAGCACAAGGAATTGGCACCATCACCTGCATTCCCCAAGGCACATTCTCTCTGCAAGAGGCTCATGGGGTACTGAGATCACCCGGACCTTGGGAGGCAGGAGTGAGAGGAAAGCCACAAGCCACACTTGGCATAAGATGCTCCCCAAGCCACCATCAGCCTGGCATCCCTCCCTGAGGAACCTTGGTGAGACAGCATCCCAGGATGCCATCACTTGGACACCAGCTCCCTTCTCAGCACACAGCTGGGTCACATCCCAGCTCCCCCTCCTCTCCCTTTGTCCCCTCCTCGCAGTTGGCCTCTCTGGTCAAGGCAAGCATGAGCTCAGCACGAGCCCAGCTCCCTCCTCTCCTCTCTTAGCTCATAGCTCACCCAGAAGCAGTCATGAGCCCCTGGGGACAGCTCTCACTCTCCCCAAGGGCTGCTCAGAGCCCGGCAATAGCCAGGCAGACATCTGCCTGATTTACAGCTGTTATTAGGCCTTGGTTGACACGATGCTGAGTCCTGGGGCAGGCTGGAGACCAGCAATGCCTCCCAGGAGCAAGGAGCCTGTGCCTGGGGAAGAAAGTGAGCTGGAGGGTACCTGATGCCTTTGGCATTGCCCAGCCCACGGGAGGAAAGCCAAGGAGCCCTTTCCCAGCTCCCCACAGCAATGTGGAGCCAGGCCCAGCCCCACAGCCATCAGTAAGCTCCCCTGTACCACTGTCCCACCTCAGCATCACACCCAAGGCTGTCTCCCCCCTCAGCTCCAGGCAAAGGGAAGCAGATGGTTAAGAGAATGACCCACTGCAAATGGGGAAAGAAAAAAAAAATAAAGCTACCAGAAGAAAGCCCAAAGCTGGCTGGAGGCACTGACCCCCCATGGGAGGCATTTTAATCACGAATGCTCAGCCTTTCTGATTAAATCCTGTGGCTGGAGAGCTGGTGCCTGGTGAATATTCATGCAGCAGAGTGAGGAGTCCTAGAAACATGGCTACAGGGAATGGAGCAAGGAAAAGGGACAAGGGGCTCTAACCTACATGCTGGACAGCACTAAGCCATTGTGTTTGTAATTCCAAGACTGACAATTACCAGTGTCAAAAGCAGCGGAGCTAAAGAAGAACACTCCACGTTCTCTTGTGAGTGGCAGCAACAGTGTCCAAGAAAGGAAAAGCCACTATTCCAATTGCAATGGCCACCCCAGAGACAGCAAGGGTGCCCTGGGGACAGACAGGGTGGCTTTCATGTTTGCACCTGAGGAGCAGTAAAACATGCCCGGACAGAGACGTCAGGAAAGGAGACAGGCATGGGTATAGTGAACATTCCTCACCGCTGCTGAAGGGCTTTGGCAGACCTCTCAACATTTTGAAGATACCTTCCCAGTTAAGAGATCTGGGAAGTAAATCAGGCTCCTGTCACTCAGCACAGAGGATGCATGTCAGTCTGCAGCTGAGCCTCCACCCTTTCCACCAGGCCCAGAGAAACCAGTCTGAAATGGTTTAAAGTCAATATGATGTCAGCCTCCTACACTGACCTGATTTCACAGTGCTGCTAGCCACAGACACAGCCCCTCCATCCTGCCATCCTGCCTCCTCAGCAGCCAAGAGCAGATTTTAGCAGCCAGAGGAGTCCACACACCTATGAAAAGCTGGGGTCAGTTTTGAGGCTATCAGCCCTGCTGGGAAGGTTTGTGACAGCCCAAGTCTTCTGCCTCCTATAAGGGGCTGAGCTAAGAATACACACAACTCAAAGGCAGGCAAAAAGGCCCCTTACCCTGTGCTTTAGGGGAATCCAAAGCAGATTGGATTCTCCCTCAAATGGACCATAAAGGCAAGGAAGCCACTCCCTCCTAGGATGCTGACCCTTGGGGGAGTCACCACCTAGGTGCTACCGCAGCCTTCCAGCAGCAGGAAGGTGCTCGGGCAGGCACAGTGTCTGGGGCAGACAATGCAGCAGGGTCTGAATGTCCTGGCTGCCAGCTCTGCAAACCCACCCTCCCTCTGTGCACAGCGACAGCGTGGGGCCGGTGGAGCTGCCAGCTGGGCGGGGGGCTTCCAACAACAAAGACTGAACAACCTAACTAGACTTCCACCTCCACAGCCAATATCAAAGCCAACAAAAGGCCTGTTTTCCAGCGTCTCACTTCCCTCCCCAGAACGCTCTTCCCCTTCCATCTTCTCCCCTCCTTCTTGAGCACACCTCTCCCATTCTCCCTTCCCGCTGGAAGATGACGACATTCTAATTGCAAGGGCCCCCTTGCCGCGAGGCGGCTCGATACAGGACTTCAGGACGTGATTGTCTCCTGCCTTTGTGCAGGGTTAAGTGTGTGAGGAGGCAGGGCTTGCATAAATACACTGGGGCAGAAGCAGGAAAGGTCAAAACCACCCCCCTCCTCCAGCGATGGGCATGTGTGCGCCTGCAGCCGCTCTCGGCCAGCCCTGCGGCTACAATTAGCCCCCACAGAGCCCCAGCCCACTGCCAGGCTGGTGCTGCTCATGCAGGGCTGCCTTGAACAGGTCTGCTTTTAAAGCCCTCGCTCCATCTTTTGAAAGAGATGCTCCTCTCACAGAATAAGGCAGATCGAGAGAGCTAAAAGGGAAGGCAGCTGGTGGCCGATGGCCAGGGGAGCATCACGATTTAGAGTACGGCTCCCCAGGCACTCCAGACAATTCAGTGCTTGGCCCCTCCAGAGAGGGCTCTTGCCCTCCCTCCCCCAGAGCCACTCCGCGGTTCAGCAATGGACAGATGCCTCCATTTCAGATCGTGCACCCGTCGGCTAAAAAAGGCTGGTGGTGAAGGCAAAGCTCAGGCTCTGGGAGCTCCAGGTCCAAACCCTGCTTGCTCACAGGCAAGCCCCTAGGTCCATCTTTGTCCTGTCCTCAGCTGGGCTAGAGGGAACCCCAACACTCCCCAAAGCCACCCCTAGCTACTGCTAGCATCTGCATTTGGATACTCCAGCAACACACACTATGAAAGAGTTCAGGCACTGTGCTCAGGCTTGTCACAGCTGTCTCCTGCAACACTAAGTGTTGTGCAACACTAAGGTGGTACCAGGCTTTAGAAGCCATCCCACAAAGCGCAGGTGGTGGACTCTGGTGCCAAAGCCAGAATCCAGACTGAACTGTTTGCTTCAGGCACACGGGTGTTTAAGAGGGCTCCTTCTGCACTGAGCTCAGTCCCTCCCTCCCTCCCGTGCAGAGCCAGGGAAGCGCTCAGTCCCAGCAGAGAAGAGTCACCTGGGCTTCGGAGCAAAGCAGGGTACCAGCCCCTGGGCCAGCAGCCTGGCCATCCTGGGTCCCGCCTCCTTCCTGAGCCAGCACCCTGTGGCACACAACACAGCCCAGCTGGCCACAGCACCTCCAAAGGTGCCTCCCTAGCAGCTACAGGCGATCTCACAGCTCAGTAACGATGCTTTGTTCCTGCAGACCATTTCCAGCCTTGGCCCCTTTACGGAGCGCTGCTCAACAGCCTGCTCCCCATGCCACCCTTCACACCACTCCAGCAGTATTCCCTAACTAGAAGGGACGCCCAATCCAAATCTTGTTGCCCATCCCCAACCCAACCCCCGATGCACAATGGGCTGCCCCAGGGAGACCTCGCAGAGCCCCCCGATGGTACTGCACTGAAGGTTTAATGATTTTCACTCCCTACCTGTGACAGTCACCAGCATGGAGGCCACAAGTGGACGGTTGTTGTCCAGCTTACGGCTCAGCCTCAGCTCCCCACTCGATTGATTTACAATCAACAAGTGCAGTTCATTTCCCCGCTCAAAGGTGTAGAAGAGGCGGTCAGATGCATCTGGGTCATATGCTGGGACCTTCCCTATGACCCCCGAGGGGAAGGTGTTGGACTTATTGGACACGTAGTTATTGAACAGGATTTGGAAGTTCTTCAGAACAGGGCTGTTGTCATTCTGGTCAATGAGTTTGATGTGGACTGTAGCTCTGCTGACCAGAGGGGCAGAGGTAGCCTGCACCACAATCACATACTCGGGTTTTGTCTCATAATCCAAGTCAATCAAGGCTGTGAGCTCCCCAGAAAAGATGTCCATCTGGAATATCTCAGGGATGTTGCCTTCCACAATTTGGTACATGATCTGGGCATTGGGTCCCTCATCTGGGTCAACAGCTGTGATTTGGGCCACCACAGAGCCTACGATGCTGTTCTCCTTTACCAAGACCTCAAACTCTTCAGCGGGAAAGACAGGGGCATTGTCATTCACATCCTGAATGGTAACCTGGATGTGGACAGGCGTTCGCTGAGGAGGGATGCCCCTGTCCACAGCGTAGGCAGTCAGTTCATAGACAGGAACGTTCTCGCGGTCCAGCCTGCGCACAGTGCGAATGATCCCTGACGTGGGCTCTATGGTGAAGTCTCCATCCCCATCCTCCCCATTCTGGAACGTGTACTGCACTCGCCCATTGGTGTGGGCATCCCGGTCAGTGGCAGAGATCTGGAGCACGCTGGTGAAGGGAGGTGCGTCCTCAGAGATCATGCCCTGGTAATGAGGGCTGACAAACTGGGGGGCATTGTCATTAACGTCATTCACCATGATTTCAACATATGTGGTGTCCGCCTTCTGGGGGATCCCATTGTCCTTGGCAGTGATAGCCAACGTATATGTGACCTGGTCCTCATAGTCCAGTTCTGCCTGGAGAGTGATGGCCCCAGAGTCTGGGTCAATGCGAAACTGAGGGACGTTGTCTTCCAGGTAGTATGTGATGCGGGCATTTTCCCCCACGTCATCGTCTGTGGCGCTGATCACCACCACAGTGCTGCCCACGGGCCGGTCCTCGTTGATGCTCACAGAGTAGTGGGCACTCTGGAACACGGGCCGGTGCGTGTTGGCATCGGTGATGTTGATGTGAACGTGGCAGTTGTCACGCAGGGTGCGATCGGAGGCTGTCACGGTGAGCACATAGCGCCTCTCTTGCTTGTAGTCCAGCGGCAGAGACAGAGTGATGAGCCCCGTGCCACCTTGTGTGCTGATGGAGAAGCGGTTCCGTGTGTTGCCTCCTGTGATCTGGTAGGTGATGGCGCTGTTCACATCCCGGTCAATTGCCGTGACGCTGAGGACACTGGTCCCCACAGCTGCGTCCTCGTTCAGGCGGATGAAGTATTCCTTCTGGGTGAACTCAGGGCGGTTGTCATTGACATCCATGACAGTAATGGTGACGCTGGCCGAGGCAGATAAAGATGGAGAGCCATGGTCACGAGCCTCTACCCCAAAAAAATAGTGTTCAACCGATTCCCGGTCCAAAGGCCCACTGACCGTGATCCACCCCGTGGCACTGTTCACCACAAAGGGTGTGTCAGCTGAGACCCCTGTCAGTTTGTACTCCAGGCGCGCGTTCTCGCCGTGGTCTGCATCCACGGCCTGGATGTGGATGACAGAGTGGCCAAGGGGAGCATTCTCCAGGACGGAGATTTGAAAAGGGGTGCTGACAAAAATGGGAGCATGGTCATTGATGTCCACCACCTGGATGCTGGCCATGCCAGTGTTGTTAGAAAGAGGAGGACGCCCCGCATCCTGAGCCCGGATCCTCAGGGCGTACTCCCGCTCCACCTCAAAATCCAGTGGGGCCACCACCTGTATTTCCCCAGTGACACTGTCGATGGAGAACTGGCCCCGACTGTTCCCGCTGATGATGTTGTAGTGCACCAACGCGTTGTTGTCCTTGTCGAGGTCTGTGGCGGTGACACGCAGGATCTCAGTGTGGGGCCGTATGTCCTCCCTCACTTGGACGATGTAGCGCTTCTCACTGAACTGAGGTATGTTGTCATTCTCATCAAGGACCGTGATGTAGACCTTGACAGTAGCGGAGCGCGGCCCCGGCTCCCTGCCCTGGTCGTTGGCTTCCACCACCAGGGAGTACTTCTCCATCTTCTCCCTGTCCACCGGCCCACTGGTGGTGATGAGGCCGGAGCGCGGATCGATCTCAAAGACGTCGTGGGCAGCGCGTTCATTGACAAAGCGGTAGCGGATGTTGGCATTGGGCGGGGAGTCGACATCGGTGGCCCGCAGCTGCAAAATGGGGTATCCCTCCTCCACGTTCTCCCGGATGGTTTCCCGGTACTCGCCCTGCTCGAAGACGGGGTCGTGGTCGTTGCGGTCAGCCACGGCGATGGCCACCATGGTGGTGGCGGAGAGCCGGGGTGCCCCGTGGTCGGTGGCCGTCACTCGGAAGTAGTGCAGGTCCATGCTCTCGCGGTCCAGGGCCTGGGTGGTGGAGATGAGCCCGGCCCGCGGGTCGATGCTGAAGAGCTCCCGCGAGCGGCTGTTCATCAGCGCGTCCATGGAGTACACCAGCCGCCCCGCCTCGCCCCCGTCGGGGTCCTGGGCCGCCACCGCCAGCACCGCCGTCCCCGCCGGCTGGTTCTCCGCCACCTCCGCCTGGTAGTTGTACTGGGGGAACAGCGGGTGGCGGTTCGGGGCTGCGCGCCGGCCCCGCCGCCCCAGGGCCAGCGCCGGGGACAAGGGCAGCGGGCGCGGCGGGGCGGCGCGGGGCGGGCAGCGCGGCGGGGACCGGCGGCGCGGCGCCGGGGGCAGCCCCGGGGGCACGGCCGCCGCCCGGCACGGCGCGGCTGCGGGACAGCCCCGGCCGGTCGGCGGCCCCCAGCCCGCCGGCGGCGGCGGTGCGGTGGCCCCCAGCCCGGGGGGGAACAAAGGGAGCAGCAGCAGCAGCACCAGCAGTAGCGGCGGCGGCGGCCCCCGGTGGCGGCGGCAGCAGCAGCGGCTCGGGGCGGCCACCGGCTCCTCCGCCGCCGCCATGGTGCCTCGGCGGCCGCCGCCCGGCCCGGGCGCACGGCGGTGGGCTCGGCGCCGCCCCCGCTCGCGCCGGCGATGGCCGCCCCCCGCCCCACCGCCCCGCGCCGCCCCCGCCGCCGCTGCTGCCGGGGGTGGCGGCGGCTCCTCCCGCAGCCCCAACATGGCTCCCGCCGCCCCGCCCCGCCGCGCCCCCGCCCGCCCCTGCCGCCATCTTGAGCGCGGGCGGGCGAGCGGCTGTGGCGGCCCCGTGCCGCGGGGGCTGCGCGCGGGAGACGCGTTCCCCGGTCCGGCCACTGCCGGCCGTGCAGCGGGGTGTGCGAGTGATTCCCGCGGGCACCGTGCGGGGTGTGCTGCCCGCGAGTGATTCCCGCGGGCACCGTGCGGGGTGTGCTGCCCGCGAGTGATTCCCGCGGCACCGTGCGGGGTGTGCTGCCCGCGAGTGATTCCCGCGGGCACCGTGCGCGGTGTGCTGCCCGCGAGTGATTCCCGCGGGCACCGTGCGGGGTGTGCTGCCCGCGAGTGATTCCCGCGGCACCGTGCGCGGTGTGCTGCCCGCGAGTGATTCCCGCGGCACCGTGCGGAGCTCAGCGCTGCCGGGCACGGCTGCGCTGCACCGGCCGGTCCCGGGCGAGGGGCTCCCGGCGCCTCCCTGCCAAGAGCGCAGGGCCCGCGGACACCGTGCCACCGTGCCACCGTGCTCACAGCACGCACCTGCTGACCGCACTGACCCGCGGCATCGGCACTGCCGATGCGCCAGGCACCAGAACGATCCCCGTGCCACCGCCAGCGTCCCCAGGGCCAGGCTGTGCCCCCGTGCCCGAGGAGAGCCCGCGGGAGCAGCCGCCCTGCCGCCGGGGCACAGGGGCGAGGCAGGAAGGCGCCAGCGGTTTGGCAGGAGGCGCTGCCATGCCTGACAGCCCCACGGGCCCCTTCCACCCACCCGCCCATGTCGTTCTGGAAGCAGCACCGCGTTGGGCACCTGCAGGGATGGGTTTACTGGGTGCATGAGGACGGGCTTCCCCCTGTCCTGCTCTCCCAGGTGGTGCAAGTTGTGTCACAGCCCCTGCTACTCGGCTCCCCCACCCATGGGCACCCAAGTGCGTGGCACAGATTTCAGCTATCCCACTCTCCTTCCCCAACACAGACCCCAGCTGCCAGGTGAGGCATCATCATCAGAGGAGAAAATGCAGGTTTTTCTTCCTGTACCCATGATATAGAAAAACCCAACCAACCCTATATTTTTCCAAGGAAAATTCAGTTTGAGGCCCATGCATCACAGTGATTCATTAATGCATCAGCCTCATAATTTAGCTGTTGGTTTGATTCAATCAACTAATATCTCAGGCTAATCCACTGGAGCTCATAACAGGCTTAGGAATAACAGGGTTTAGGTCCTCATTAGTGTTTTGCGTGCCATGGCAGGGGGATGTCCTCAGCCATATCCTGCTGAAGGAGAGGGCACACCAGGGCAAATGCTAGGGAAGAAAGAGCCATGTCAGGGAGGAAAATAGAGGAAACCTGGAAGATGGGGGGAGTTTAGGATGGGGTAGGGGAGGGCAGGGCATACATGGGACACACAGTACCTCCACGAACATCCGAGCTCCAAAGGTGCTGCAAGAGCCCCCTGTGCTACTGTGCTGATGGGCTGGACATTGCCAGCAGCCCTTGTGTAGGCCCTGCATAGCTGCCAAAACAAACTCTCAAATTAACAGTGGGATGTATTCACACTGTAGATGGGGCTCTGCTGCTCAGCCTTCACTCCCTGCACTGCAGCAGCCATGCTCACTCTCCAACACAGTCCCACCCCACAGAAATAACACAAGGCTGTGCAAGGTCCCACCGTCCCTTTGCAGAAAGCCGAGTGGCTGCTTGGGAGCTGTGTGCTGCTTTGGACAGCACAGGCCATCTGCACAGCAAGGAGGGGTTACAGGAGATGTGTTGGTCCCAGGGCACAGCAGGTCTGGGGACCTCAAGGGGGTCCAGCTGCCACTCTCCTGGTGGTGCCCTCTGCTCCAGCTGGGGCTGGGGCCATGGCATCCCACATGCTGCTGCCACAGCACTGAATCCTGACATCACCAGTGCTTTGCCTCTCTGCTTCATGTTCCGGTGCTCCCTGACTAACCATGACCACCACCTGCTCTCACCCAGTTTTGGTTCCACCGATGGTGACAGATGGTCCCCTAACAATTATTGTTACTGTGAATGAGAGGGTGGGAAGAGCACACACTGCCCACAGATCGGGGGTTTGACAGCAAGCAGGCTCCCACTCCTAGGGTAGAAACCAAGGAAACAGAACATGGGGTCTTCAGCACACCCAGTGTGTCCCCAAACCACTGGCTAGCCTCAGGTGGGGCTGGTGATTCCTTCCCACTGCCATCACCCCTGCAGAAGCCAAGGCCTGCCCACCACTGGGGCAGCCACAGCGTGGGCAGAGCAGGCAGGGCTTGTCCTTGCTGTGTTGCTTGTACTAAGCATGTTTTAGGACCATGACAGGAGACACCAAGCATGCCCTGAAGTGGTGGACACTGCAGCTCAGCATGTGCCAGAGAGAAGCTCCCCTGGTGCTTGCTTACACAAAGCTCAGGGCTGACACCCAGTGCGTGCGGATTTCTAAGCCCCTGGAGAAGCCAACACGTTAATTTATGAGCTCCATAGGAGGGGCAATCTGCTCTGATTAACTCTTCAACCACCACATAACATCTCTGGCTTGGGTGGTCCAGCACCAGCACCGACAGGGCTGTGGCCATACCAGCCATGGGCATGCTGTGCTCTTAGGGGATTTACCTTCTCCCCTCAAGCATCCACTTGAGCCCTCCCAATGCTATTAGGATGATGCCAGAGCAGCCCTGGCCCTGCCCACAGCTCCCCCAAGAAACCTCATTTAACATAGGGCAGCTCCTCACCCACATGCTGGCTGGATCATACATCACACCTCCTCAAACTGGGGATGTGCCATCAGGAAACCAAATCAGGAGAGAGGCAATACTTTTTAAAAGTAATGTAGGCTTTCAAGTTTATTTGTTCTAATTACCCAGCTGACAGCTCAGGGGAGGAGGAGAAAATTATCAGGGTATTACTGCCACAAAATAGTTGTAATTGAATCATTCCAGACAATAAAGCAGAAGCGCAGGTCACAGGCAATGCATCACTCCCCCCCCACACCAGCCCCACACCACCCCTCACTGTTGCACCACAATAGAAACACCAATACGAGGAGACACTGCTCTAATTGTGCCCTATTACAGCAAACAATCTTGAGTGTGTCACCTACACGGAGAGCAGGACCTGCTCAGTAGGCTGGGAACAAGGAGTTTACACACTGCAGTTGGATTCCCTGTGATGTGTGAAGGCCTTTCCTGGGCAGCGGGTGCATCTCTGTCCCTGAACCCCATAACCACCTGCCCCCCAGCTCTTCCAGCCCTGGCTGCGGTGGCAGCAGGGTGATGGGACAGAGGGTGTCATGCTGCTGTGCAGCTGGGATGGGGTGAACGACCCCACGGACAGCAATGGCTCGGGGATGCCAGTGGGAGCCACCAGCTCTGCAGTCTGGGCTCCTGGCAAGCAGAGCCACAGGTCCTGCCACTGCTCGGTTTGTCCAGCACAGCAAAGCCTGTGCTGCGTCACAAGGGTAAGTGCCAGACGAGCATCCCACCACAGCAGCAGGTCATGGGACAGTAACAAGCCCCAGCAGCACTCAGAAGCAAGCTGAGGTTGGCTCAGGGGCACCTGCAACCATGTGCTGCACAGAGCAATGGGGCACAGGAGAGCCACCACGGGGGACACACTGGTGAGTGCTGGCAGCCCTCATGTGTCATGATTGCCCCTACGTGTGCAACTTGCACACTTCAAGGCCACACGCCTGGGCACTTTGGAGACACAGGCCAAAGAGGCAGGAGCTGGGACATAGCTCTGGCCCCGGTTCTGCAGGCAGTTGTGTTTGATGCCATCCCTACATTTGGACTGGCACAGCTTGCACCTGGCATTTACAGCCCTGCCCTAGCCCAGGGCTGTGCCCACAGCCTGGCTGGCTCCCTCGGCACAGAGCCAGGAGCAGAGACCAAATCCCTGCTGCCAACACAGTGATCTGCCCAGCGCCCAGTGTCCTCCCACCACCACAGAACCCCCTGCCATCCCATGCACCCCCAGAGCTGCAGGCGCACGCTGAGGTTTGGGAGCACACATCCGCAGCCAAAGTGCGATTCATTACACTCGATACAGACCATTAAACCCTTCCTGCCCGGGCTCGCTGCCTTGGCAGCTCCGCTGGGAGCCAGCTGAGGCTGCGCCTTGCAGGGAGAGAACTGTGAGTCCAGCTCTGCCAAACCCTTAATGCAGAGCAGCGATGCTGGGCAGGCCCCAGGAATGACGGCTGTGCCCCTAGCAAGGGCTGCTGCCCGCACCCCTCCTTGTCAGCTGCAACATGGTAGAAAAAGACAAGGCAAGAAGCTGAATGAAGGAAAACCACTGCTTTTGCCCCCATTTGGAGATCAGCACTCACTGCTTTGCGTCTGTGGGCAGTAGGCACCCAATTGCCGCCGCTGCTTTGGTGCTCTCATGACAGGATTGGGCAGGCAGGGCTACGCTCACAGAAGTCCAGTTTAAGACATTTTTATTCTGCAGGTTACACTTAGTGTTTAAGAAAATACAGGATCCCTTTTGACATTCATACATTTTTACAGGGAAAAAATAGGTTTCTCTACTAGGGTGGTTATTAAGCTTGGGCATTCCCAGGCTGACTTCCTTGCCCCCCATGGCTGCCAGGCCGACCCCCTCTGTTCTCAAGCATCACTGCCCCAGTGGCCAATCCAGGCCTGCAGAGCAGAGCTCACCATTCCTCATGCTAACAAAAAAAAAAAAAAAAAAAAAAAAAAAAAAAAAAAAAAATTAAAGTAAATAGAGTGCCCAGTATTTCCAGTTTTACTTTCCAACAGCTCCTACACTGGCTACTGCTAAGGAAGACCTGGGGACAGGGAGTGACCACACTGCGCACACGAATATCTAAGAGACCCACGTTAGCATGTGTGACTATCTGGACCAGGGAAGCAGGTTAATCCCGTTTACTAGAAACCTAGAGGAAATATAAATAAGGGTTCCCCACACTTAGCGTAGTCACAAACAGCTACTGGACACCAGGCTCACACTGCCTCTGAGCACTGCCATGGGGACAGGGAGGGCAGCGAGGCAGAGCTACTATGAAGCTCAAGGCAAGAAATGCACACGCTTCACGAACAGAGCGCGCCTGCCCAGGGGCAGCCCCTCTGCTAGGGGCAATGCTGCAACAGAGGTGGCAAGCAGCAGCTTCACTTGGCAGGACATGTCTTTGTGCTGTGTCCAGCCAAGGGCTTCCTAAGGGCAGCATCACCCACGTGGCCTTACTTCTAGGCTGCCACAGTGTGCAAGAAATTCAGAGTTAAACACCACTATAGAAAGCAGATTGAAAAGCAGCTGCTGGGGTAAGACCTCCATGACCCAAGGTGGGCTGCTGCCCAGAGGCAAAGCTGAGGGCCAGGAGAGAGTGAAAGGCTCACTAGACGAGGCGTTAGACAGCGAGCAGCTACTTTCCCTTGGCAGGGCTGCAGCACATTGGCACTAGCAGCAGGAAACAAAACAGATGTTACAAAAGCTTCTTCCAAGCACCAGCAGACTCCACTTGGTCACTGCAGGGAGAGAGACGCACATGGAAAAGAAGTGATACTCTAAGGCAAAGGCCTTTTCTCTTCAGGACCTCAGGACACCAGTGCAGCTAAACATCCCCCCATGCCGGCTGCTAAGCCCCACAAGCTCTCTGCCCTTCCCACTAACACCACCTGCCCAAATAGAATAGCTCCTGCCGAGTCTTGCAGACAAACCATGCGCCAGCGCCCACCCCGCTCCGCCTGCCCTGGGCACCAGGCCCCGGGGGCGCCCCACGCCCTGTCTGCCGCTGGCGTTTCCAAAGGGCCGGTGAACGCTGTCCCAACCTTAGGCCTCGCACAGAGGGATGTAAGGTATGAGCTGTACTGGGAGGGAATGGGGAGAAAGTGTCAACAAAAGACATAGTCGATCCAAGTGGTTCAAACTCCAGTCCAAGCTGAGGAGCATTAGCTGGTACCAGAAGAGATTTCTGGGAACTCCTTATAAATCTCCAAGATGATCAGTTTGTCCATCTGGCACTGCTGGTCCTCCTCCTCCTCGCCCAGGATGCGCTGCAGGATGCCCTGCAGGTCGGCAAGGCGGTGCTGGTGCTGCAGATAGGGTGTGGAGCGGATGATGGCGTGCATCAGAGACAGATACTCCATCCTCAGCTGCCAAGTGGGAGGGGAGACAAACCACAGAGCACAGTGAAAGATTTGAAGTGAGATAAATAAGCATGCCAGCCTCCATTACAGCATGAGCACAGAACAGCTGCTGCTGCATCATCAACCAGAGCACAACTCCAGAGGCACCTGCTTTTCCTTAAGGATCATTAGTAACTATGGAAAACTCTGCTTTCCCCACAGCAACAGCGTGCTGCTCCTCCCCTGCTCTCAAACACGTGTACATCCCCCGCCTCTTGCAATACCAAACAAGAGAAATTCCTCCTACTACTACTCACAGAGGGTCTGTCTTCCCAAAGGTCCCTGATCAGAAGGTTGCAGACCACCAGAAGCCTGGCAGATCTTTCTTCAAGTATGCTGGTGTGCTGGGCAGGATAAATCCTCCCTTCCTCCTCAGCTCCCAAGGTTGATTTGAGCACCCAGAAATATTGTGCCCACCCCAGAACTCCACTCTTGCCTGCACCACCAGGCCCCATGAGTGGCTAGGAGAAACCATTGCTTTGGGACTGTGCTCCCTTCCCCAATGCCCATGGGTTACTTCAAGCACCTTGTCTCCAGGGGAGAGATCAGCAATCTGCCGCACCAGGATGTCTATCAGGACCATCATGTCTGTGTGATAGAAGATGCTGGCTGTATCCTTGCTGGCGAAGATGTCCTGCAGAAACTTCAGCACTGAGTGTGGTGGCTGAGGCTGATGCTTGAAGATGCAAACTGGATCATCTGGGAGAGGCAGAGAGACTGTGCTGAGCCACATGCTCCCCACTGCCCTTCTGCTCCATCTCCAGTGCACTTCCCTTCATTAGACCCTGTGGCTCTGGAGAGGAGGCTGCCCTGCCCTCAGCCAGCCACTCTCTGCCCATGGACAGCTTTTGCACCCAAAGACCTCAGTGCCTTGCACAAAGGTGTGTAATCAGGATGGCAGCTCTGCAGGCTACCAAGATGAGACCAAACTCATTATGATTAGCATTAATCACTGTTTATGTTTCACCTACTATCCCAGGTGAGAGCTCATTAGCACATCATCTCTCAGGATCTCCCCTTTTTGCTGAACAGCCACCACTCATTTTATTCCTGGTTTATTAGAGGGGTCCAATAACCCCTCTGAAAAGCCCATCAGAGCCTCTACCAGAAACAAGCTTTCACCAGACCAGGCTAGTTCTGTCCCAGAAGCAAGAAAAGAAACACTTCCAAGTTTAAATGAGCCACCACATCCTGTTCTCTTGCAAAACACATCCCTGCAGACTCCAAGAGGGGCTCTGGGCCATGGCAGTCCCCCCAGCAGTTGTCAGGAAGGCGGGCAAAAGAGAAGCATCTTCATTAGGTTGTGGCCCCCCTCTTTCTTCTCCCAGCTCCTCACTGTAAGGTGATCCCTGCAGGGAATCTGGCAGGGAAAGGGCTAAACAAAGGCTTTGGGACAAGGCCAGACAGAAGAGCACTGAGGTGCCGGCTGCCCTCAAGCTGATATAGTGTGAAGACAGTGATTTGCAGCCCCAAAGAGAACTAAAGCCAGAGTAAGATGAGCTGCAAGCATCACAGGATGAGTTATTTCTAGCAACTCAACAAAATGAGTTCTCTCAGGCAGCAAAGCCCCTGTGCTCCAGAAGGCATTAGAAAGCACAATAGCGGCCTGCAGCACATGCTGAAAGACCTGGCATTGCTCTTCCTGCGGAGATCTCCAGCTTTCCAGCAATCTGCTCTGCAGCAGCTCTATGAGTACACTGGATTTCACGCCATGCCTGGAGCAGACACAAGGCTAACCCTCTGCTGGCAATTCAGAAATGGAAAGTTCCACTCTAAGCAGCATTTTGGAGGACAAAAGCTCCCTCTGCATCTCTCCCCCAGGGCAGATGTTTGCCAGCATGGGCAGAGGTTTGTGTGCCAGCACACGTTGAGTCCTCTGCCTGTCCAAGGACAGAAGTGGCGCAGGACCAGCTTTCTTCCCATACGAGAGCCTGCCCATGGCAGCTGGCCCATGCTGTGAGATGGAGCTGATCTGACCCAAAAGTATATGGAAATGGCAGTCACTCCTCTCTCCCTAAATCCTACCAGCCATGACCTTATTCCTTGTGCTGCACCATCCTCAGCAATGCAGACTGTCACCCTCGCAAACTCACCAGGAAGCAGCACATCCTGCCTGAGCTGACAGCCCCTCAGCTACCTGAATCCCTCACATGCTACTCTGTAATGAGCATGGGACTTGTCTCCCCAAGCTTCTATCTGCATCCCCTGCCAGGCACATAACAGTGCCACACACACTCACCTCCTCTGTTCAGCAGCAGCAGCAGCTTCTCTGTGAAAGTCTTGACATTGGAGTGCTTGCTTATTGTAGTCATGATCACACTGTGTTCTGGAACTAAGGAAGAAACTTGTTCAGCACCTCCCTTTGTCTCCTGAAGACCATGGTGATAAAAACACATAATGGGGGGCTCCTATTTCACATCAGTGCTCTGGGGAGCTTTGGGGAACCAAAGTCTACCAGGGCTACAAAGAGCTTCAGGCCCACAGAGTGGGTGGGCAGGGAGAGGGAAGGTGAAGTAACTCTGGCAACAGCAGATGAAACACTTGGGACTTGGGTGTTTTCTCTGTATATCTGATTCAAGGTTCCCACCTTGCCAGCCAAACACTGGGAAATACCTTGCAAAGGCTTTATTGTTGTCAAACATTACCTCTGCTCACAACCCTCTGTAGCCAAGGTTTCCATTCTTTGGTACCTTCTTATGTCCTACCAGCAGCTGGAACTTAGAGTCTTTCAAGTTCTCTTTAAGAAGTGTCCCAGGAGCACCCCAGAAGAGAAAAGTTTTTCCCAGCACTCAGCACTGCACTGTGCAAGGGTAGAGCTTGAAGACTTCTTCTAGGAACTGTCCCCTTGCCTGCTCTGGGGGTGCTTTGCTGTAAAGAATACATTTACCCTAGCAGATCTTATGTGTGTGTGAGTGTGCACACTCAATCACATAAACAGCAGAGTGTGGCTATTTCTGTGGCCTGTAGTATTTCCCAGGCTGCAAAGTGTTTCAGGATCCTGAAGGGCATCAATATAATATACATTTAGGAGAGTTTTTGAACTAATGTTACATGACTGAACTGCATGATAGATGAATCTTGCAGACAGAGGAATAAAAAATTCAATCCACTAATAAGCAACGTGAACATCATTTAACATGTTCTTAGTATCAGAGAACAAGTCACTGCTCTTGGCTATGCCCCAGGTGGGCAATAACCCCCAGAAACACAGTGCCTGTCATGCATTACTGCCTAATTACTGCAGCCAGCAAGGGTATGGGTAAGTGTGGGAAGGGGTATTGAATGAAAGCAGCAGAGATATACTTAATCAGTCTCTGTGCAGCCAACTTTCACATGAAATTAGAAACTTTCACATAAATTTTAATGAAGTGCAACTCAAAATTACGGGTAAATTACTGGACATACAGTTGCTGCTTTATCCTCCCCTCTCTCCAAAAAGCCAAGGATAAAGTCATGAAGCAGAATAAGGGTAAGTAATTAACTAAAGACAATTGGAGCAACAGGAGACTGGGTTAAGGGGTGGCCTCTCTTAGCAGGACCTGGAACTATGCTCAAATCTTCCAACAGGCTTCAAAACATGCAGGCAGAGAGAGGGCAGATGCTCTTCCCTAGGGACCTGATCTGTCTGTCCTCATGGAGCTCAGCAGGACAGGGAGGGCAGAGAATGAGGGCAAACATGGGAGAGCACAGCTCAGGCCAGTGCTGAAGGGCCTGGCCGCAACAACTTAGCACTGAATGAGCTTCAGGCTCTGCAGACAGGGAAGCGGAAGCTTTGCCAAGACCTGCAGAAGGCAGAGGACTTTTCTTCTGAACTGGTATCAAGGAATGCCCACTGAAGCATCTTCTCTCCCAAGTCAACTGTGCCTAGATTAACCCTACTCATGTTCTGCAAGTACAGCCCAATGACGGCTTTGATCAGGCAGTGTGGAAGTACAGCAACAAATCCATTGGGCTGCCCAGAGCTGCTGGGCAGGGGCTCTCAGACCCTTTTTTTCCTCTAGG
The DNA here is from genome assembly GCA_036630365.1 of Acanthiza pusilla. NCBI lineage: Eukaryota > Metazoa > Chordata > Aves > Passeriformes > Acanthizidae > Acanthiza > Acanthiza pusilla. Next base: position 12,041,937 of record JAXCHO010000001.1, read on the forward strand.
GTTTTGCACCATATTTAAACACAGTGTAGTGCCAGAGACTAGGAGAGCTGGATGGTGGTTATAGCACCCTGAAGACCCAGTGAGATTCTCCCTCCCCATTTTTCACACCCTCACTCCAGACCACTGAAATCCTGCCAAGGCAGAGCAGCACCAATTTAACCTGGAATGTGGAGATTGAAGGCCAGAAGGACGTTGACAAATAAGTCAGGCAGCTGGTCAGTGGTGTCCGAGGGCAGCCCATCCTCAATCACATCCAACAGGAACTGCACAAACTGAGAGTTGAGATGTTCTGCACAAGGAGAAAGGGGCATTTACACCACAGTGAAAATAAATCAAGCAACAGGGGACCATCCAAGCCACTTCTTGGTGCTCTTATGCTTAAAAACCATTAGCGGAGTGCTAGTGTCAGCCTCCAGGGAATGAAGGGCTCTTCAAGTGGACTAGACAGACCACTGAAGCATCTTCGTGTGGGACACAGTGCAGGGAAATGCTGAAATTTGGTGCCCCAACTGGTGATTTTTGTTAGTAAACAAAACACCAAATCCTGCTTTAGCTGTTGCAGAACTACTGCCACCAGTGAAGGCTTCAAGGTAGGAAGAGATTGGTATTCTTGACCACTGGTTTAATTAATCTCTTAAAAAAAAAAAACCCTAATAATCTAGATCATTAGTAATAACCCAGTTTTCAATTTAGCTATTAGGAAAGCTCAGGAGTTCATGCAAATAAGTCCACCTGCAGAAAATAATTGCCAGGGTTACACAAGGAGAGAAAAGCAGGAGGTGTAGAGGCTCATTCCAGTCTCTACTGCACCAGTTTAAATCTTGTACAGATTTACCCAGTGTTAAGGTAAAGCTGCTGACGAGATACTTGTAAAAATCGCTACTGCATTTCTAGGAAAATTAAGCCCAGAGTTTCCCAAATACAACATAGCCTTGGGAAGAAGCAGGCAGGGCTTTCTGGCTAAAGTGAAAAGACACAGGATAAAACAGGGAGAATATTTGCACTTCATTATTGACTGCAATACCCTTAACCATCTCCACTTTCCCTAAGAGCCTGAACTACACAGGGCTGCACTATCCTGATAGGAGAGAGACCAGAAAGAGGCCACATTATGCAGCTGACAGCCTTAGTGGGCGTTCATGGAGGGATCTGGGATCTCAGCCTCATCAGCAGACAGTCTCCAAAGCAAGAGGTGTGTGCTTTCACACAGGCCAGAGGTAAAACAAAATGCCACTTAGTCACAGGGATGGGCAAATCCATGTTACCTGCAGCGCAGCATTCAGTCCTCCACTGCTGTAACCCAGATTTATGCTGCTCTTTGGAAATATGGCATCTCAGCCCAGTGCTTCAGCTGCAAGGCTCTTTTGATAAAGAACAGACCTACTCTTTTTGGGCTTTCCATTGACCTGTCTCCTACCTTGGTCATCAGGAAAGGTCCCTTCCTTGTGTCTGCCACCACATCCCAGACATCCCACCACCAACTCTGCCATGAGCACAATCCACTCTTACCATAGTGGTGATATGGCAGGGGCTCCCCCATGGAGAACATCATGGCCAGCACCAGTGCAGAGTAACACAGCTTTTGATGATCTGCAAGACAAAGGTCCTGTCATTAGTTCTGAGATGGGAAACCTTTCTCCAGCTGCAGTTGGGAAGTCACACATTTAATACAGGCATTTAACACTGATCAGCCTGCTCCTCATTCCTGTATTGACTGAGCTGTAAGGGTGTTTTTCCCCGTTTTAGCACACCACACGCCTTCTGTGCCGTGTGTTTCCAAAGCAATTTAAAAATAATCATAACAAGAGTCCTCTATTTTTTTCCCCTCTACTTCAGAGGATCTGGGCAAACTTGATCTGAATAATTAAAAACCTCCCCTGCACAGTCCCAGGACACATCCCATAGTTATGTAATTACTGAACCCAGAAAAAGCATCCATCTGGCCAGCTCAAAATACTGCCTGTTCCAACCAACACCACCCCCAGACAGCCATGCTGCTTGTTACCATCACTGCACTGCTCTACTTTAGCTACCTCAGCTCTGCCTGAAGGTATAAAAGGTCCCTGGAGAGACCAGATCACTGCTCAGGCTGTGCATCTGCCCACTTCCCAGGCCACACGGCTCCAGCACTGATACCTCCCACAGCCTGCTAGTCCAACACAATTTTCGCTGGCAGCAGCTATATGTGAATGCTCCAAAGAACCCCTGCCAGTGTCTTTCCTGAATTTTAATTAATGGATACCTCTCAATAGATATTTGCAGAACAAAAAAAAAGTCATGGAATAGGATCTGTGCCCTCATCAAATGTAGCCCCTGTCCAGTTCAGTCAATCTGAAGACAATAGGAAAATTAGTATTATTATATATATAGGTTACCACACATACTGGCTAAATAAAGTTCAGCTACATCTGCCAGAAAGAACCCTGGGGCGCTTGTTACAAGGAAAGTGAAGGTGTATTTTTGAAAAACTGACCAAAACTACTTTTCATTAGAGGAGAAAAAAGCCCCTTCAATGTATGATGCTTCTGCCAGCCATACTGCTGCTCTGCACAATACACACCAGTTACAGCGTCTCCTCCAAACCCTTTAAGATACTTCACCTCTTCATGCACAAATCGAGCTATCTTTAAGCACCTGCACCCTTTTAGCTTGGCAGGGTGATGCTTTCACTGTCACCACTTACTCCTGGACTTGGCCACAGGACTTGCATAATTTGGCAGCTCTCAGGTTTACTGTCAGCATGGGGGACAAAATGCTACTGAGTCATTCCAGCCCTATGCCCCTGGAAAGTCAGCTCTGTCAGCAAAGCCTCTCTCCTCAAAGCACACACAGACTCTGTCAGAGCTCCACACGATGCCTCAGTTTTCAATTAGCAAGTACTTTGAGTAAAAATAGATGACTTGCAGCTTAACCAGATACTACAGCATTAACAAGATTAAGAATTTGTAGACCATGTGGCAGCAAAGAGAGGCTGGAAACTGCTGTTTACTCTCAGTAAACAGAGAGGGAGGATATTTAATGACTTAAATATAATTCGTACTTATATAAGAAGTTCTTAGCTATAAAGTGAGACACACTAGTAAAAAAGGGATCTGACAAAGTGCTCACCACAGGATTTCTTCATTCTTTCTTCCATGGCTATGGGAGTTGGGTCTCAGAGGCAGGATACTGCAGGAGGTAGACACAGGGAGTTGCTGTTCTCATGTTCCTAGAAAGGCTTTCATCAACAAAACAATTTCTCTCATCGCATCAGGAGCAATGAAATAAAGTGAGAGCCAGAAGCCAGTGGTAAACATGGCTGTAGCAAATATGAAGGAACATACTAGAGATGGGAGGGAAGAGAGCAGTTTTATACATTCTTGGCCCATCTGCCATTAACTGATGTCCATTCATCTTGGTTGATGTTAATCTACATGACTAGGAGGTAAATCTTGTTGTATTTCCATAAAGATGACAAATCAAAGGATGCTAAAACCAGTCAGAAATCTGAACTTGGGGCAAATCCAGATTAATCTGGGACACTCACTCTGCACAGGCTCTGTGAGTTTTTGCGAGTGTCCCAACTGCAGCAGGACAAGACTTCAAGACTCACCATGCTGAAGAACAGAGTAATTGTCAGCCAAAACATAGCTTTTTTTTTTTTTTTTAACCTTGCAGAGCAGCACCAGTGGCTGTAAGAAATTAAACAGCATCAATGCAGCTCTCCTGAAGCAGAGGAACTGATGACAACAGACTGATAAGCATCACTGAAGTAGCCATGACAGGCAGAAGAGATGCAGCTGTTTGCTCACCAGCCTGCATTGCTGAAACCTACTGAGATAGTGGTAAGAAACTGCTATTATGAATGAAGAGCATTTCTCAGAGGCCTTTGAACACCTTGCTTCCACCTTTTAAACACATCAGTGCGAAATGAGGGCACTGGGAGCAGATGCAATTGTCTATGACTAAAGGGAGAAGAGCCTGAGTGCTGACTTGCATGTACACTGTACTGCAACAAGAGAAAAAGTCATGATTACAGACTGGATTATCCCTGTCTGTTTTCTTTGGAATTGTTCTGGCTAATTGTGTCTTACTGTGGCTTATTATAAGGTGTTCTAACATGGATAGATGTGCAGACCAGCTGCAGCAGAGGGAAGGAGCTGTCCAGATGCAGTAAGACCCAAGCATCTGGCAGAAGAACTGGCCAGCAGCCAACATGCCTGCATCAGTCCCAGGGTACAGATCTTCTCACCAAAGGCACCCAGAAACCACGGACAGAGCTTCTGCCCCAGCTGCTCTTCAATAATAAGCCAGGAAGGATCCCACAGAGATGCTGCAGCCAGTTCTGTGCTCCCCAGTTGTGTAGTGTTGGCACTGATTGCTCTGGCTCCAGTCATCCACAGAAGGGATTAGCTATTCCACAGCATGTCACAGATCAGCTGCTATTCCCCAGTTTTTAGTACCAAAATAAGCTCAAGTCATTCTAGGATTCAAGGTCATGTTTTCACACAAGCTTGCCATTTGCTGGCAGGACATGAAGCAGTAAAGCACCAGAATGGCAGGAGGGAACGACTAATGCCCTAAAACACCTCTGAAGGACAGACACATTTGGGCCAAGGATGGTTACTTCCCTGCAGCACCTCTGGGAAGGCCAAGAGGACTGGATGTTGCACAGATGACATTGCACAAGTGCCTACCGTAAAGCTTAGCACAAGGAAAGCAGCACGGGATCAGGACACCGGTTTGTGAGGCTCCTGTATCCACACAGTGGTCTGTCAGCAAAGGAAGAGCAGCTTTTCACCCTCCAACTGGACCACCTCACAGCAAGGAGGTAAAAAACCCTCACCTTGAGATGATTCTAGGGGAGATGCTGCAGAGCTGCAGGTTGGGAACTCAGAGGACACAGCAGAGCCACTTCTCACCCATTTCCACTGCCACACTTTTAGGACCTCAAAGCGGAGCTAAGACTTGCCGAGAGACAGGCCTGCTCCAGCCTAAGTACTACATGGAGATCAGCAGAGCTGTGCAGAAGTCACCTAGGTCAGAGCTCAAAGCTCCATCCCACCAAGAGGCTGAATCAACTGTGCTGTCTGGGATGACACAGCTCTGGGCAAAACACAGCATCACTGTGACCAGACAAGGAGTAACAGAGGTGACCAGCCCACCCTGCCTGCACAAAGACAGCTCAGGAACAGGGCAGAAGACATAACCCTGTTTGGGAAGGTACACAGGATGCTGACTTGGAGACGATCTTCATGAATTAGTGATGGAGGCACAATAAGGTTTATTTTTGGCAGCACAAAATCAGGAGAAATGTTGCCACAGGAGCACAGTCACAGTCACATAACCAAGTAGCATTTGCTTCTTGGGCAGTAAAACCTCAGCCTGGAGAAGACGCTTCTCATGCATAACCAGATTAACCACCAAGAGTGTGGTAAATTCACAGCACAGAATTTATAAGCAGCAGTAACAAAAGAGAAAGCGTAGCCAACATAGGAGTAATAACTGCAGTCCCACACCACCAGCCCCTTGCTCTGCCCTGAAACACCACCCTCTTACCTTTGAAATGCCTGCACTTCAAAGCATCTAAGCAGAGATGTGTGCAAAGCCTTCTGCAACAGGCTTGATTTCCACCTCCCATTGCCCTTTCAGACGCGAGATGAGCCCTGTTAATTTTCTGCTCACCACAGTCAGGTTGGTGCAGTCTGTGATGGGGTGCTGGGGACACGAACATCTATTATGCACGTTCAAGGTGGTCATGTAGGACATTTACTCAGCACACATGAAATGGATGTGACAGTCCCTGTTCTGTGCAGACCTGTCAACCCTGACACAGTCTGATCACCAAATTACACCCCTCCACAGCTTCATGACACTCGCAACAAACCAACAGACTGCAACCAGGGCAGCAAGGCTGCAAACACCAGGCCCTTCTGATTTGACCCACGTGTCAATCAACAGCTACTCTAATTGTAGGTCACAATTAGCACAAGACAATAGATTTTCAATGTCCTTTTAAGAGAAAAAATACTATATGCCACTGCCAGCACTGGTGGCCTACAGGCTGGCTTCAAAATAGGGAACAAAACTGTGACTGTCCAGGACCAGGCACGAGTGGGGAACTGGAAGGTAGTACCAGGGGAGTATTACTACCATGTTCGCCTTACTCTTAGGCTTTTCCTCAGAAACTGCTTCTCAGAGCTCTGAGGGCATGAAGGACATTCCTATCAGTAGCAGGGACAGGTCATCCTAACAAATGGAGCAGGAGTGTGAAGTAGATGGAATAGGAGGGCAAAGCCTGAGCATGGAAAGCAAAGAGCTGGGAAAACCTGGGCTGTGGCACTATACTGCAGAGGACCAGGACTGCAATGTTAACAACAGCACTACCATCTCCCTTGGCACAGTAGTGGAGAGAAGGTCCTTTCCTTTAACACATCTCGTTCACTAGGATGAAACACCACAAAAATTGGGTACAGAACACTGAAAAAAACTCTTTAAGAAACTGCAGAGATCTTCCTTGAGATCTGCAGGTGTCTCTTGTCAGCATCATGAAACAAAACTGGAACAACTCAAAATGTGTTTTAAGACATCTACAAGAAGTGACACAGATCATTAATAGCATGTTCAAAAGCTGGAGGGCCTCTCACCGTTGGACTGAAACATCCCTTCCTGTGCATTCCCCAGTTACAGCTGTAATAACCTGAATAACTGTAAAACCAGACACCATTCCCCACCGAGCACAGGGCATGTAGAGCAGCCAGGCAACGGGGGGCCAACAGTCCTGCTGCAAATCACGTAATATGAAGGCGTATTCCCAGGGCCCTGGGAACAGCAGCTCTGGCTCACCCTGTGTGTGAGTCTGCATGTCCCGGGCCAGCTCCATCGGCAGCACAGAGTTCACAAGTGTTGAGATGACAGCAGCGTCCAAGTTGCACATGGCTCCAAAGCACTTCAACAGCAGCAGGCGCAATGGCACCCTGTGTTCCTGCAAAAACAATTTGTTAGATCAAACCACGTTGCAGAGGAGGGCTCACTGTGAGGCAGAGACATAGCTCCTAGAAGTTCCAGTTGTTGGGAAGCTACAGACCTTCCCAGGGTGAAAGTGAACGCAGAAGCTCTAAAAGCTTTTAACAACAGTACAGGAATCACTTTACAATAATGTTCACAACTGAGGTGGCTATGGGTTGTTGACACGTGTGGTCAGAGGGCATAGGGCAGCCAGAGCTCAGATCTGAGATACCCCACTTCATCCACTAAATCTGATAACACGCCAACAACCTATACCTGTCCCCAGCAAAGAGACTGTATTTGCTGGGTAGCCAGGATTCTCTGAGCACACTAAGGTTTTGTGAACACTGCTCTGATAAAGGTTTCCTGGGAATTTAACATTTGCAAACTCTCTTCAGAAAGTTTTGGGGCATGCAAGGATTCCAGGAAAGATGATGCTCAGCCTGCAGCTCACATGCAGGAGTTCTGATGCTGAGATAACCTGCATACTCCACCCTCAGCCAGCAACTCCAGGGTTCAGACAACAGAAGTGAGCCAAGCCCTGGCACTGGGCATGGCAGCAGCCAGGACAGAACACCCAACTGCTCCCTACCCAGTCAGGCTTCCTTGGAATCGTGGTCAGAGAAGAGCAGGCAGTGAAAGTCAGCAGGCTCTGTTATGCCCAGCCTGCCTTCCCACTGCTCTCAGTAATGCTACAGCCCCCTGATGCTGAGCTCTGGGGTCAGACACAGGAGTGCCAGATAAAAGCAAAATGCCACAAGACTTGATGTGCTGTAGCTGGCGACTTAGGGACAAGATGGGGACAACTTTTCAACTCCCACAGAGTCCTACAACAACATTCCAGGAAGGAGAGGGGCAAAGCAACACTACATAGGCATTTAAGGCAAAACTTCCATTTCTTCCTCTGAATACTGATTTCCTTCCTCACTCCCAAGGCTTCCACTCACTACCTACTTTCCTAAGCGAAGTTATTCACTAATACACAGGAGTGCATCAATTAAAAGAAGAGCAATCACAGCCTGTCAGATCTCCCGAGGCATCCTCAGAAATCCTTCCTCTAGATACCAGTGATGCCAATGCTGTCCCTCAACAGGCTAGTATAAGCAGCAAGCTTTACCCTTCCCAGTGCTAGCTACTGCTTCAAAGTCTGCAGCATCCTCTGCTCTTTCACACAATTTTCATGCATAGCATTGACATCAGCCAGCACTCAAAAGGGATATGCTGCAACTCCAGTGAGACCACGGAACTGCCCTATCTAAGGGAAACATCTTATATACATTCATCATATCAACTCTGTTCTTTTGCATCTTCAGGGAAATCTTAAAAAGATATCACCTTACCATCTGATAATATGCCACAAGGGACAGAACAGATTCAAACTCATTCTTCTTGCACATTTTCTTGCAAACTTCTGGGTCTGCATCTGTCTGGAAGAAGGAATGGACAGGTCAGCCCAGTGACACATCAAAGCAGAAGGTGCTTGCTGCAGGGACCTCAAGGGAGTCCACTTGCTTTCAGATCTCAGTAGCCCTAACATTTCACAAAGAAACTGAAGGTAGAGCACAAAGACAGGTCAAGAACCATCACCCTTCATATTCCGCATCAAAGCGGATCCTTGAGAAACGCCTCCACCATAGAGCACGTCTCAGGCTGAAAACATCTAAAATAAGACCTGAGCAGCACCTGATTGAGAGCATCACACAGTTACACTGTGCAGCTCCAGCACTGCTCCCATCCTGAGAAGTACATCTCCTCCCACCCCTAAGGTATGAGGAAATGGTTGCACAAAACCCCACTCTCCCTTGCTCTGGGAGATGGCACAGGCTGTATGTGGAGCGACAAAGACTCTGGCATTTATTACAGAAAATTCACCCATTCTGTTTATAGCAGAACTGGAAAGGAATATAAAATAGTGCCAGAGCAAACCCCACACCAGTACCTCTAACACAGACCATGTCATCCCCAGACACACATGGGCCTGTATGTACTAGTGAGAGTGTTGGGATAGTAATTCCACTGCTGCTCACTATGGGGATGTTCCTCTCCTGTATGCACAGCCGTGTGACATGCTTTATACTTTCTCACAAAAACAGCTTTAAAGCTGACTTTCAAGGCAACCAAAGAATGTTCTTTGCATTTAATGAGCTTCACCCCACAGCTACCTCCCAGCAATGGAGGATGTTTTAAGTGGAAGATGTTTTAAATGGGCCTAGGAGTGCAACAACTCTCACCAGAGACTTCCGGGTTTTCTGTAGGAGGTTGGGTTTTCTGGAGGTGAGGGTTTATATCCTCTTGTGATAGGTAAATACCACAGTTACCATGAAGAACAGCTCAGTAACGCTTTTCAGAACAGCTTTGTAAGATGGAATGGAGAGTAAGGGCAGCTCAAGGGCACTGCAGACCCCACAGAAAAGGCTAAGGCTTACACACTGTCTGTAAAGGATGCACAAGACACATGTGCCCCCTGAAACAGCAAATCCAGTGGCAACACAGGGGTGTAGGAGGTAAAAAAGAAAGGAACTTCAACAGGGCTGTCTGCTCTGCCTGTAAAGAGAAGAATTTACTCACCAGGATGCGAAGCAGCTCCTCCAGGTAGCAGCAGATGACATTCTCATCCTCATAGAGTGCCCAGCTGCGCTGCTGAGCATCATCCTTGTGCCTGGCCAGATCTGCAAAGATCACCTCCAGCCGCTGCTCATCGTGGCAGATCTGGCCCGAGGGCAGCCCCGCACTCAGGTTCTGCATGACAGCAAAACCACTGGTTAGTGGGACCCTGACAGCTGGCTGTTGTTTGGGTGCCTGTTTCCTGCAATCTTGTCTCACCACTGGCAGGTAACCTCATTCAGTCAAGAGCTGGCAGTACAAAACCAGTAAGTTTGTGACACATGGTATCTCATTTAGATCTCATACTTTTGGAGCCTCTACTCTGTAGATTCTGGAAATCATCCCAAGAATGGGAAAAAACAAACCAGCCCGGTATGGACCAAGACCACTGCCAGGCAGCAGCTGAGCACCCCCAGTAAAACAGATGTGTCCTGGACACCAAACCATCACACTGCACAGCTGCCTCGAGGCAGAAGTTCCCTTTGCTGCCCACTTCCTCCAGCCTGAAAGGGACAGATCTACCTTTAATCCTTGGCTCAAGAGCAAGAACTTGTATGGTGCTCTCCATGCCAGGTGCTCTAGGCCTGGATCCCCTGCAGCAAGAACAGGAACCAATTCATTATGGGCTGCTCTGGTTTTGCTTCATTCCAAACAGCAGAGCTCCACTGTTCACCACAGCTCTGAAGTGTATAGCTACTCAGTAGATCTTACGGCCCATATTTCCTTTCTCAAACTGCTGTCAAATGCATCCCCACCACTTCTGCTTCATACACAACCCTTGCCATGAAGAACTTACTCTTCAGTTGCCTTTCCTTTGCTTTTTTTCTCCTTCAAGAAAGAGGGGAGTAGTGAGGGAACGTTTAACCTGCCCCAACAGCTGCTGTGCTCTGGGATTTAGGATAAGGCTCTAGGACCTAAGTATATCCCATGAATCACTTAGTTTCCTGAAAGCAAGGCAAGACACAGGGTTCAGTACATGGAACTGAGTTAATCACAGGTAATGAGCCCAGGTACCATTAAGAGACGTAAGGATTAATTTGTGAAAGAGCTTAAATTATATACACAAGGGTTTGGCAGCAGTGACAACACACAGCAGGAGATTGGCGAGGTGGAAGAGAACCAAGCTGAGAAATTCAAACAAGAGGGAAAACCGACTCACTGAGACCAAATTCCTATAAAAAATTTTGGATGAAGTTGTCTTACCACATGCAGCAACAAGTCATGATCACTCAGTGAGAAAAGGCCTGTATAGGTTACCAACCAGGACATCTCCTGGAAACTCACAGAAGACACTCCTGTCCTGGAGCAGCTCCTTCCAACAAGCTGGCTGTGCAGGCAGGGGCAGCAAGCCTTTATAAGGCAGACCTCAGTTTGGGAGCAGAGCCCAAAGGTTTTGTACAGAGACACAAGGCCATGTCTTGTGCCAGTTGTGACAGTTGCACACCTGCACATCGATGACCAAGTGCAGGTGTGCACCAAGTGCACCCTTCCTGCCCATCTTCCAGCCCCCAGCCCTCTCTGGGGAAACCACTCTACGTTTAACAGTAATGTCTTACTGTCTGCTTTATTAGAGACACAATTGTTAGTCATTTGCTTTCGGGTATGAATTAATTTAGGACTTCAAGGCCATGCTTCAGTTATACAATAAAGAAGTTTTCTCACTGCTTCTTACATAATTTTTGGCAGGCAGGTAATGAAGGAAGGAGCATGCAGGTTTAACACAAGCCTCTGTACACTCTTGAAATTTTGGGAAGCTGTGGGTGGCCTAGCAGAAAGGCAGGTAACCTAGCTGTGAGAGAGCACAACAGCTTTCAGGAGCTGAGAACAAACACGGGAATTTCTCTCTGAACAGTGATTTATCAGAAGCAAATACATTAAGAGACTCACTTCATCTTGCCATCCCCCTGCTTCTTCTTAAGAGGACCTACAGCACTGCAGTGTCACCTGCCTGTCCTCAAGTGTCCCAGCTGCTTGGAAGAGGGTTCCTCCTCACCAGAGCACAGCAGGGTCAGTCCTACCTCAATCCACTGCTGGGACTCTTTTCGGATGATCATTTTAATGAGTATTCGTTTTAATGATCACTCTATTCAGCCTCTTACCACTAATCTACTTTCTCCAATCCCTCATCTGCAGCCCTTAAGGGCTCCACTGAGCATCAAGCTCCTAATGGACTTGGATGAGATCAATGCATTAACGAGCTCTTCCATCTGACCATGTAACTACACCTCGCACTGTCTCAGTGCACTATCAGCACCATTCTCAGCCCTCCCATCACCAGGGTCAGGTCTCTGCTAATTAAACATCTTGGTAGCTACTACAACCTGCAGCATCATCATATCCAGGAATCTGCTGGAGAGCCCACAAGCAGAAGGAGACTTCAGTATTTCTAACAATGCCACTTTGCATTATCTTGCTGCTTCAAATAGTTCCCTGCCCCCAGCCCAGTAGAACAAGCTGCTGCAGGGATTTTTTTCTTCCTGAACAGCCTAAAACCATTTTGGGAACTTTATCATATCCACACTGCTCAGAGGTAACCACACCTGCCATGCAAACCCAGCTGTTGTCCTGCCCATTTCTTCTTTCCCCACTCCCACGCCTCCCCCCCCTCCAGCACCAGCAAGTGGATCACCAGTGCCCTGGGTACACACATCTTCCCTCCAGATGAGCCTCAAAACCAGATAGCAGGTTTTCAGACACATTTCAGGGGAACTGCTCTGGGAATTCATCCATGCTCTGGGCAGCAAATCGTTCTCGTACAACACCATTCACAGAGACCAGACAGCTAACACTGCTTCCAACACATGCAGACTGCCAGGCTCCTCAGCTGCTAAATGAGGTGAAATGTGGTGCAAGAGAGATGCCTGACTTCAGCTGAGCCAAGTGTCCCAGGGCAGGCCTCTCACACACTCTTTCAGCAGCAGGTCTGCTCCCAGCTGGGCATTCCAGGGACACAGCCCCATCCAGGGCAGGTCAGCTCTGCAGGGAGGCAACAGGAGCTGGTGACGGGCAGCTGGGAGCAGGTCACAGCCCAGCATTACAAGGGAAACTCCCTGCAGAAACACATCACCTCCCACACCAACTTTCTGACTTGTTCCTCCATCTCCAACACGTCCAAGAATGTTTGACCCCACTCAGCAGTCTGGGCTTAACCAGAAGACCAATCTACATTACACATCTTTGTCAGCAGTTTTCAAGCTTAAATTTAAGGCAACCAGAGATGGGTCTGAGTCACAATTACAACACGGAAAAGTGATTTTAATAAAAAGCAGATAAGTGGTTTCTGTGTGCTCCTTCTCAAGGTGCAGCTAGCTTGTGCATTGGGCAATTCTGGTTGTATCACACTAAGTTTAATAAATCTGCAAAACTCAATCTCCTTAGACATGACATCTACAGTACTACCCCCTCCTCTCAGATGGGAGATAATCCAACAGAGTTGAAGGCAATCACATTATCACCAAAACCTACTAATCCAAGTGATTCCCTAGAAGCCCAAAAACCAGGTAGCATCTAAATTACCTTTAGGTATGTCCAAATTTCCAACAAGTTCCCATGAAAACCAGCTCCAGTCACTGCAATGCTGCCTTTGAAAAGAGGTTTCATTCCCTTTGTGCATCTTGCCCAGTCACTGTACCATTTATCAGGAGGCCAGCTCATGGACAAGGAGAGGGGCCATTTCCACGGCCAGGCCAAATGCTGACACAGGGGAGCCAACCTGGCAGGTTTGCTCCTGCAGGTCAGGCTTTCCCAAATAGTATGGTACCTCTGAAGTATCTTTCCTAAGGTGCGAGCTCCTCGGCACCCTCCTCGTCTCTGCTGTTCCCCCAACTTAGCCTTAAGTCACCTCTTGAAAAACAGCAGCAGGATGCTGCCCTAGCAGAAGGGTCTTTTATACTCTAAAAAAACCATGTGCCTTGACAGACTCCATGCTAGAGGAGCAGCAAGGTAAATAAGATGGAAGTGCTAACACTATTCAACCTTCAGAAGGCACTGGGGATAGAAGCGAGGTAATGGATTCTGGAATTGATTTAGTAAACCAGTGAGCTGACTTTAAATTAAGACTGGAATAGGAATAGAAAGGATATAACTAATTAAAGAACAGGATACAAAAGGTTGAAGCAGGTATGGTATCTACTATGAGCAGACCAAAGCTTTAAATCAAAGCTGGTATCTTGCTCTGTTTTAGGGAGTAGAAGAAAAACCTTGAAAAATATGCAAGAGAAGACTTGCCCACGTATTTGCGTGTACCGGGGAGTAGAGGGATTTCAGAAGACACAAATTAAAGAAAAAAAGTCCTTGACCTAGAACTGACAACTCAGCAACAATTCTACACAGAAACCCCTGAGATTGTGGAATGATTTGGTATAATGAACAACACAAAGTCAACGATAACAATTTGTACCACTAAACCACACTAGTGAAGGAAGCTACCGCAGTGCAGCCACCCCACAAGTACATGTGATTACATTCCAACTGTTAGAGCTCATCTCCTACACCAGGTGAACAACCTCACGTGGGACCAGGCCCCCATGTATCAGCAGAGCTATATCATCTTTGTGGAACATTGAGAAATAAATGCACACCAGATCCACAACATTTACACCTCAGCACTGTGCAAGCCCATCCAGGCTCTCCTTGACATTATGATGAGGTAATATGAGATGGGACAGAACCTTCTGCTGTGTCTCCATACATTACTGGTCATTTTAAAATCCCACAGATGTCCTAGATGATAGATGTCATATCAGTTACCAGTAGATCCATACTCATTCCTGCTCCAGCATCAGAGTTTCTTCCCCTCCTTTTCAGGCTAGTCTGCAGCAACGGCCATGAAATTGAGGCTTTCAAATCCCCTCTGCAGAAACTTGGCACTAAATGACTTCTGTGGAATTAAGCTTATTGTATCCTGAGTACAGGTATTAATGATAAAAATAATATTCCAATCTTGGACAAAGTGCAAATATCAGAAAACTGAATTTCTCAGCATGCGAGACAGAGCCAGAACATTTGCTTGAAACAGCTAAATTTTTTTGCTGAATCTAGATCACACATTGATAGAGCATTTTTACTGCAGAAGGAAGAAATTAACCATTGGGTTATGGCCACAAACAGAGACTTCATGATTGCTTATAGGACCCTCTATTCAGTGCAAACAGTCAACCAGATTATGATTTGATGTAAAATTTGAATGTCATTAGTTCTCCATATTCAGATGCCTCTGAACAGTTCATTATAATCTTGCCATTAGCAATAGAATTCCAATCTTAGATGTTTATTTGACGCGCACTCCTCAGGGCTGCATAGAGCACGTGGGAGCTGAAATTTATTATCCCTCCAGCTAAAGCAGAGGGCTGCCCAGGTGCACTGCACCATTTCAATGACTGATGCAGAAGGAGAAATATAGGATTATTTTGACATAAGGTTTATTTAGAACAAGCTGAAGATAATGCTCCAGCTCAAGGCTATATTGTACATCTGCACCTTATCTGGGGAATAAACTCACCTGTTTTCCACTTCTCTGCTAACGGTACACAAACCTGGCTTAGACCCCTCATTCCCCTGGCTGGACATTTACCCCCATCTAGCACCTTTCCTTTGGGATCACACTACATTTCTCATCCCAAACATCAGGAGCTCATTGAGCTCATAACACCTTATCTTTGATGCTCAGAGGTGGTGTGCAGCAGCCGCAGCCCCAGCCCCTGCCCCAGCCCCGCACACATTACCTTGCTCTCCACCACAGAGATGAGGATCTGCTCCATGATGCTGCTGGTTGCAGGGACAGAGGTCTGGATGTGGCCGATGACGATGCCGATGGCCACACGGGACAGCTCATAGCTGAGGTGGGTGTTCCTGCGCACCAGCTCGATCAGTTCGGCACCAATTGTCTTGGGCACGGAGGCCACCAGGCCACCGGGTTCTGCTGGCAGCGACTCCACCCCAGCTGCCTTCTTATCCTCCAGACAGAGGTTGCTGAAGGCCTCCAGGCTTGCAGGGGGGGCTGGGGCAGTTTTCTTTACCTGAGAAGTCTTCTCCCCATCCACATTGTGGGACCTCTGGGTTCCCCCTTCAGCCGGCGGCGCTGGGGCAACCCTCTTGGACTGGGGAGATTTGCTGGAATCCTTTGGGGAAGTCCCATAACGGGAGTGGGACACAGAGCCGCTGTCCAAATTGCGTGTGATCGTGGTGTGCACGCTCCGGCTTGGGACAGGGGGTGGAGTGTTGGCAGGACTGGAGGTGGCCGTTGGGAGAGCGGTCTCGGACACAGAAGAAGCAGTGTACAAGGTATCCAGGGATGTCGTGCTTATAGAGGAGGCACTAGAAGCTGACCCAGGAATAATTTCAACAGCATCTGAAAGGGAACAATTAAGCATGCCTTAGCAACAGCATCAAAGGAAAAGAGAAAAAAACCAAATTGCTACAGCGCAGTCCATTAAAAGGCTCATTGTGCATGCGACCAGAGCAGTTTAACTCCTCTTCCTGCCTCACTTATCTCAAAGCAAAATTGTACCAGTTCTCTCTGGAGCATTCCCACACAATCACCTCTTTAGAAAAGGGAAAGCTACTCTGTTGTGATGAATACCCTTCAAAGGGCTTAGTGTTTTACACAGGGGAAGGGAGGGAGGGAAGCAGGGACGGACAGAACTAAGGGACAGAAAATTCTTTTTCCCTGGGTTAGGCTTTTGCTGGGTGAAGGATGGAAGCCCTCACTTTTGAAAGATGGTGCCTCAGAATTGCAAGACACAGAAGGCTTCACTCAACAGCCTGCACCTCCCTCTTCCACACACCTCATGGTTAGCACTGCAAGTGGAGGAAACACTTGACTGACAACCTCTCTAGTCCCTCCCTTTCAGCACTCTTCAACATTTGATCAGGAGCCCTGCAGCCCTGCTAGCACCCACTGCTTTCACAAGCCTCCGCATTCTCTGCTCTACTGTACTTCTCGCCCCACCTCTAGTTTTGACTAGCTCTAACAGTGAGAGTCCCACGTTCCAAGGGAAAAAATCCACTATAAGCAAAGAGATATTACGATTTTCCTTTCCTTTAATCTGGTCTTATATATAGTTTCGGTAAATCTTATCCATTAGTTTCTAGTGGGCAGAAACATATCTGAGTTCTTCCCTGACTATGAAAACAATTACTTGGGCAGGCAGTGGGCTACCTAGAGCTTCCCAAGAATAGCTGGTGTTAGTGCTGGAAGAGAAGGAACTGCACCCCATGGGGAGACCAGCTCTCAGGGAAGGCAGTTACTTACACACACACAAACACACCCCAAAGGAAGGAGCATTGGGACAGATGTGAAATGCCTTTGCTGCCCTTCTGCAGGCAACTCCAACCCTTCCTGTTCCATCAGGGCTGAAAGCCCTCCACTAGTCCATCCAGCACTCCCACCAAAGCAAACACCAGCTAGGCAGAAAAACTGGGCCCTTCACTCCCACAGGGGTTCAGCATCCCTCTTTTTCTTCCTGCTCGGAGGATCATTCATGAATCATACCTCCCCCCATGCTTCATTAAATCAAAATAATGAGTTGAAGGAAACTGACCTTTGCGAACTCCCACTACCCCTGTGAAAAATGGCTCAATACCATTAAGTACCATTAAGGAAGCTGGTGCCAGTCCCAGGTCTCAATTACCAGCAAGTCAATAGCTCTGCCCTGCTCTGCAGAAGGGGACATGAGTGGGCTTGAGACAGGCTGAGTGTCAGAATCACCAATGGCATCACTGCCACAGCAACAGGAATCTAGGCTATATATATGTTACAGATATATTCATAAGGATATAAACCCTATAGGAATTTAGGGCACAGATAACGATGCTCATCCAAGCGTAAAGCAGAAGTATTCAGGCCCCATGGCTGTTACATCGCCCAGTGTCTGTTTCATGCCAGAGACCTGGAAAGCAGTTCGTCCTTACTTTTAATGGGAGCAGCAATCTGTGTGTTCTTGCGCTTCTCTGGAGGTGGGGGGGTGACAGGAGCAGCACGACGGGCCTGTGGTGGGATCTATAAGGAAAGATTTCAGAGCAATCAAAGGAGGTTGACAATAAAGACATTCGCTGTTACGAAGCCTTCTTTCTCGCGTGCATGTGTAGATTTGTCCTTACATCTCTCTCATCATTTGGGGCACTTTTCTCAAGAGGACAGATGTTAATAGGCGGCTTCCTAGTAGAACAAAGCAGGACTCAAAGTGACTTCATCCCCTCCCTGTGACAGGCAAAGCAGCCCTTGTTTAATTGCTGTGTTCAGCAGCACATGGCACATACGTCGTGTAGACCTGTCAAGCATTTACTCCTCCTTTATTCCAAATGCAATCCCACACACTTACCATGTCTCCACATTACTCTCAATAGCTCCACAGAGGCTGCAAACAGAGTGCATATTTACACACTCTTCTGGAGAGATCCATTACATCAGCTACAAATACCCTTGCAGAAAGACAAAGCTGAGGACTGGAAACATGTAAATGCCTTTTCCATGCTTTCAAAGCTATTTCTGCTCATGTAGGGAGAAAATAGGACCCTCTGTGCAATATATTATGCTACCTACAGTAAGACCCACTGGGAAAAGCTTTGCCAGGGAGTTGCATTAACTCTCCCCATCTGGGGTTTCTCCTGTAAGTCTCTTCTTCTAGGAAAGTCAAGCCAGCAATGTATGAGCCCCAGACCCAGATTCCTACACACATCTTTTCCGGTCAGATCCAAACACCACAATCACCAGTATCACTTTCACCCACAATTACTCCAGGGAGGTGCAGCCTGAGGGTTAACCTCTAACCAGTAGGACATCACTGAACACAGTGGCCAAGGTGGGAGCACATTGCATCAATACTCCAGTCCCCACAGCCCAGCAGCTCAGGGCCAGGAGACTCTATGTGGGGCCTCTTAGGACTTCTGGGATTCAGAGCCTGCTGCCTCAAACACGCCTCTGCTTTTATGGGATATTGCAATCACTGTCTGTGGCAAAACCTTGCAGGGAAGCAGGGGAAGGGAAAGGAGGTGATGGTGTGAATGTCTTGGGTAACCCAGGTTTCAACCATTTGGAATCTGTAGCGACATTCAGTCTATCACAAGTGAAAAATTTATAGGTTTGTTTAGCCTTGGAAGGGAAGTTTTTCCGTGCCCTGTCATTGCTGAACAGACCTATATAAACACCACACAGGGCACAGAGGTATGCCACCCCACAGTGAAAACCTGAGATGGGCCCCTGAACGGTCTCTGTCTCAATAGAAGGAGAATGAAAAATGTGCTCTTTTCCCCCAGATCCAGGAAGGGCAAAAACCTCCTCTGAAATGGGAGCAAAAATATTCCTGTAAATAAAACACCTTCAAAAGCTAACTCAAATGTTCAAGACTCAATGTCAAAAGCTGGCAATGTCCTCACAGCCCATGTCTAGATCCACTAGACAAATGAAGACACAGCAGTTTGCACTAAGCCTTTTAAAAAAGGATTCCTTAGTCCCTTTCCCACCCAACACCAAATACATCCAACCTTATACTATGTCATATAAAAAGTCACTTCTTTACAAGCGCCTTCAGCTTGTGAATTAGCACAAGACACTGCTGCAGACTCCCTGCCTGCACTCTCTGCTCTTGTCAATCCACCCCACATTGTTCTCTGGGTAGAATGCTATCCGATACTTGCACACAGCTTTAAAAATTATCTGTGTCAGTCCGAAAAGAGACTGCACAGCTGAAAGCGGTCAAGCAGATCAGGAAGGGTCTCTGCATTGCATGGTTAGCAGGCTGGCCCCAAATCCTGAAAGCTCAGCCGTGCTAAAAGCAGAGCCCTGTCTGCAGAGTGCTGGAGCTGACGGCACGAGTCGGAGCTGCTTGGCACGGCACAGCCACGATTACTGAGGCAGTGGGATTTAGCAGACAGGCAGGCTCAGAGCTTAGCGCAGACGCGTGACATTGTTTGGAGATAGTGAGGGTTGGGTCATTCTGGAGTACTTCCATGGTTTCATTAGCCCTTCCAAATTTATCACACAAGTTTAACACTGTTATTACAGGCTAGTACTTAAATTAATAGATGTACAGCTAATGCTGGCTCAGGCCCTACCAGTTTAGACAGCCACGCACCACAGTCCAAATGGCTGCGAGGGGAACGTGAAGCACCACAGGAATTTCCCTGTGCCTGCCCAAGCTGCATGGTCAGGAGCTGAGAGGTGTAACTGATGGCCACCCCCTCCCCCCACCCCACATCCTAGACACTGCTTGGGGCTAAGAGGAGGATGTACAACAACAAAACCCCCAAAAGGACAGGGAGAGAACAACCTCTGTGCAGCTGCCATGCAGAAGGTGATCATGCAGGAGTCCTTGAAGTTCAGATCCCACCTGTCCAGAGGGGGAAAGACAAGGGACCTTACCAAAGGTTCAGAGAGAGGCAAGTGTACTTGTGTTGAAAGCCTCCCTCCCCCCAGGCCTCTATAAGGGCACTGTGAACTTCCCCAAATCCACAGATCTTACATATCTGCTTCCTCTCCTTTACCCTTTTGCAAGGACTGAGAGCAGAGGCTGTGCTCCCTGTGCTGCTCCAAGGCAAGAGCTGACTCAACCACAACATCCTAATTCCCTTCGCAGCCAAGCAGGCAGAGAACATCACCACTCTGACTCCTGGGAACAATGTTAATATAGTAGTAACCTTTAAACAAAATAACAAAACAATAAACCAAACCAACAATCTCCCACCCACCACCTCCTCCAGGCAAACTCTGCCAAGCCAGACACACTGGTCTGTAGAAAAGGTTTCTGGAGATGAGCATCACTGAGCATGCATAAATGCAGCAGACTGACTAAAATACTCCAAGCGCCCAACCTCCTCCCTTGGCAGCTGGTATGAAACTGCCCCAGCCTCTCACCTTATGCTGACTGTGGAGGAGCTGGAGAGGCTCAGTACAAGTATCCTAACCAAGTACTGCAGCCAGTTCAGTCCTCTGAGCAAAGCCACTGAGAGGAAATTTGCACCTCAAATTTTGCTTAAGTTTTCAGATACAAACACTGACTGCATCTGAAAAGCCCAGGCCAATGAAAAGCACATGGCAAGACCTCTATTCCGCTGGAGCTAGTGAGAAAGTTTAGATTTCAGTAGGTCTCCTCTTAGGCTACTGCATAACCAGTGGAAGAAAGCAATGCTGCTTCCTCCACTTTGTATTTTCAAAGCACACAGGAAATCCACCAACTGAGCTGTTAAAATCTCAAGGAGCCCTTTCAGCACAGGGCTAAGCTGGAAGCCCTTCAACTGCATCCTCAGTGCCACCCAGACAGAAACAGTTCTTTGTCAGCCAAGGAAATTTGTCTTCCTCCTTTTTGGCAAGCAACCAAACCACAGACCAGATAAAGACAGGGAATCAGCATGGAGAATGGGCCGTAAGGTGCCCCATTCGCTCAGCCCATAATGTACAGGCTTGCAAAAGGAGCTGGTTTGACTGCCAAAGAACAAAAATGAATACTGATGAGAAAAATGGGGTTTGTAGGGATTGCTGTGTTCAGCATGAGCCAGAGCTACCTTTTATCTCCTCAAACCCACGGTTCTTCAAGTGTAAAACAAGCCTCATCTGCTAGGGGTGACAGCGTATCAGTGCCTTATAAACACAATGCCTCCAAACACTAAGCCCAGAGAGATGAAGAAAAACTACAGTGCATGTGTTCATCTGTAGGAGGAATAAAAAATCTCCATGCTCATCCTTGCTTGGCGCCTTTAGCCCTAACATCCAGCTACACCTACACAGTGAAATCAGGCACATCATTCATCCCCAACAGCCACAGCCTTGGTCCTGGGCTGCTACTTTGAAGCCTCGCTGACGCTGCACTGTAACCTTGGAACTTCGTAGCTGAGATAAAAAAAGATCTGCTCTAAATCTTATTTCCTGCAATTTGCCTTTAATTCATCACGATAAGCAACGCTCAGACAAAGAAGGATCTTTGTGGCTTTTTTTGGTTTTTGTTTTGTTTTGAGTAGTATAAATAGGCAGCCACAGCAGACAAAATGCTTAAGGACCAACAATCTTGTTGTGCAGACATAACAAGGGGGAAATGAAGCAGTGCTGCGCCCTTGGAGGGATCTCTGCTGCTCACGTCAAAACTGCTTTCAAAGTATTCTCCAGGGAGCCAGCAACTCTTTTAGAAAGTTGCCAAGAGATAGTCACAAAGCACAGAGTGGATTTTGTATGTTACCATAAAACCATCAAAGATTCCAAAAGACCCTCAAAGATTCCAAAAAGCATGACAAGTGTAAATGGCAGAGGGACTGTTCCAGATTTCTTACAGAGACACCAGCACATTACACTGCAGTAATCCCATGTCAGCAGCACAAACACTTGATTTGTAACTTCAGCTGAAAAGGCATTTTATTCAACAGGACAAGCAATGTCACACTACCAAAGGAGGGACTTAGCAAGTGTCCAGCCACTGTTACCTGATAGAGACCTTCATCCTCGTCCTCAAACTCGGTGTTGGGAAGGCTGTGGTGTCGCTCATACCCTGTCCGGCACACCCCGTTGGGCTGCCGGGACACATCCAGGTGGTGATCACTGGCAGACTGAGTCATAACTGTCCCCTGTGGGGTGGGAGAGTGGCTTTTACGGGATACAGTCTCCTTCCGGTGATGGATCAGTTTTCTGAAATGGAATGATGACATCAGGAAGAGCAAAGCTCAAGGGAATGACCATGCTGCAACATTTAAATTATATTTTTAATGATTTATTGCATTTGGGCTATATATACCAGAATAGGCTACATTACTCTGAACACCAACTCCAGTTTCATTAACAACTAAGGAAGCACTTCTAGGGCAGGAAGGAAGAGGCTTTTCAAGAGCCCATAATTTATTCATCAGTTCACTGGAGAAAAATGCCTCTTCCTCAGGGGAGAGTCACATATTGCACTGCAAGCTTCAGAAATTGCCTGCACTTTAGAATTGCTGTTCAACCAAGATTAAACCAGCGTGCCTCAGCACAGAGTGTGAGGTGTCAGAGAAAAACAGAAATTCTCCTCACAAGCAATTATTTGAGAACATACTAAAGACCTTGTGCCACATGCCAACAACCTCTACAATTCCTGGCTGGTAAAGCAGAGAAAATGCAGCCAGAAAGGTTTTGGATTTCTCCTCCAAGCCTACAGTGTGGCTGAGAATCTCCTCTTCTTGGCATGCACAGGGATAGAGGGGCAAGGCCAAAGCTCTGCTTTGTTGGACACAGTTGACAGGAGGAGCAGCAACAGCAGCTCAAATGCTCAAACACTGGGAAGCCATCTGAGTACAGCAGCACTTTGCAGCACAGGGGCTCAAATCAATGACATCCAACATCCCCCAAAGATGGAATGACACTGACCACCCTCCATCCGCCAGCTCTCCCAGGTGCCCATCATACTTACTGGAGGACATCTCTCTGCTCCAGGTTGTATTTTCCTCCATTTTTCATGGCCGCATTGTGCACAGCCTCAATGGCACGGTCAATGGACTGGAGAACCACATCCTGCTCCAGCACCTGGAAATGACATCCAATATGTTACTGTGCCCTCCAGCTGAGGTTCATTTGCACCAAAGCTTACGGCAGGAGAGACCGCACTACAGTCTGTACTGAGACTCCCAGAGTTTATGTTTGGGAAAGAAAGTAACTGTTACAAGTGCCAAAGTCCAATGATCCTAACTGAAAGACCAGAGACAAAGCTTCAGAACCATGCAGCAGCCTTGAATATTTAGCCTGCTGCAGGGAGGTTCTGAGATCCCATTGCAAAGCCAAGCTTATCCCACGCCCAATTATTCCTGCTCTTGCTGCCCTGCTATGGAACCAATTCACAACTATGAATGTGACAGTAAAAATGTGGTGGCCTCCACAGCCTGTTGACTCTGGATGGGGATTTTTGCTCACTTTTTTCTTGATGGTTTTTATACTTATTTTGTAACTTGAAGTGTCTTTTCCAAATCTCCACCCAAGCTGTCACAGCAGCATTTATTCCTCCCGCCAGCCAGTTTAGCACTCGTTACTCCAGTTGAAATAAACAGCAGCCTTGAAAGAATAAACACCAAAGATGCCACTCCCTGGGCTCCCAGAGGAGGCTGGAAGTGGAACGGGAAGATAAAGCAGGTTTCTACACTTGTGACACTCTATAAGGCTTTGTTTATCAACAGCTGACATGCCTCCAGGAGAAAAGACCTTTACAGGACTAAGGCAGAAGGCAAAGGACACGCTACTGAGTCTTTGACCTACAGGTCTCCCATAAGCTGCCACTGGTGCCAGCAGCATCCATTCAGTCCCACTGCTCCAGCCTCAGCCCACGCACAGGGGGAGGAGGGGAATGCTGGAGCTCCAGTGCTCACTGCAGCTGCTTGAACACTAAACCCCTCTTTATCTTCACTTGCTTTGGCCACCCCTCCCTGCATCAGAGCAACTATTTATCCAGCCAAGGAGCTGCCGGATTCTCATCAAGGATGCACCTTAATTGGCCTTAGGGGGCTGCAGAGCACAGAAGGCAAGCTCTCCCCGCCGGGGCCAAAAGTGCCTGCCTCCGTAGCACTGGCATGCAGTTTTCTGATAACATGCTATGTATTATTTATATCCTGATTAATTGCTTAACCAAATGTGAATTAACAGCTACTGCAGACTGTGGGGGAAAAAACAAGGTGTGGATGAGAGGCCTCTTCTGCAATACTCAGCTTTGAAAAATTTAGGAGGGGTTCTTTTTTTTTGTTGGTTTGTTTTCCCAAGAAAGACAGAGAGGGAAGAAATCAACTGGGGAAAACTTTAAAAATAAAACCAAATGTGTATAGGTATCAGGTCAAGAACAAAACCAACACTCAGAACGCAACTTTGGGATGAAGCCTCCAAGCCGCCCCATATGGCCTAAGGATATGGCCTAGAGAGCATTTCACCACCTCTAACTACGGAACTAAGTAAGGAAACTGAGCAAAGCTTATTTGAACACATTCCAAGGAGGGCTGGAAGGAACAGCAAGTTATTTCAGCGAATTCACCTCATTTTCTGAGAAGATAAGAGAAAATTACAGCAAGCTGCATGCTCTCTCTGGGAAAGAGGAGCACTGCAGAAGTCTCCAACACTGCTGTCTCCAGGGGAATGCCAGTGTTGCTCTGAGTGCCACAGACCCCTGCCCTCCGCAGAACCCACCTGCCCTCCAGCACTCCCACATGAGTCCCCACCTCAAAATTCAACACAGCTCCCACTACAGCCTCCAAACACTGGCCCTGGTGCACTCCCTGGTCCCCTACTTGTAGCCCCTCTGCACTCACCACCTCCCCTTCCAAAACCAGCCTACTCTACAAGTTGCACCCTTTTCTGCTGCCTTCTCCCATGCTCCCCAGTCTTCCAGGCTTTCACCCACATGAGTTTAAACCCTTTCTCAGTCTGATCATCCACCCTGAGGGAAGATGGCAGTACAGAGCACTGAATCCTACTGAACAGCTCAGCATCTCTGCCCTCTTCCAAAGGGCACATCGGCACAGTCCATAGAACTCCACAGGCTGGAATCATAGAATGGTTTTGGTTGGAAGGGATCATTAAACATTCCAGTTGCAACCCCCCACCATGAGTAGGAATGTCACGCACTAGACCAGATTGCCCAAGGTCCTGGCTTTGAACACTTCCAGAGATGAGGCACCCACAACTTCTCTGGGTAACCTCTTCCCGTGCTTCACCACTCTTCAGTTAAAGAATTTCCCCCTAACGTCTAATGCAAACCTTGCCTCTCAGTTTAAAACCATATCCCCCTTGTCTTAGCACTACCTGCCAATGTAAAAAGTCATTTTCCATCTTTTTATAAGCTCCCTTTAAGTAGTGGAGGCAATGGGGTTTCCCTAAAGCTTTCTTCAGGCTGAACACCACCACTCTCTCACCCTGTCTCCATAAGAGAGGTGCTTCTATGGAGCTGCTTCTTGCTGTGCAATGCCATTTATTATGGAGAGGGTGCTTCCCTTCTGATAAAACACAGCATTTTCACACTAATGCAGCAGTGCTGTGACAACTGGCTTTTAGCTGCTGTGCTATTTCCTTTTGTTTCTGTTCCCAACCCTCTATTAACAAGGCCCTGTCAAAGGGCTGGAATAAAAAAGCAGCATTAACTTGCCACTTGCACTTTATGACATTGTTGATGCTGCTTATAAATTATCTCCCTTGCTCAGCTGAGTGGGAGGGTGCAGTGGGGGGAAAATGGCAGGGGGTCTTTGGCACAGGAGCTGCCTCACATTCCAGGTTTGTAGGACACCCAGCATCAGGGATCCCCTGCACTGTAGTCATAAAGTTATAAAACAGAAATCAGTATCCTGGATAGATCATGTGATTCAAAGGAATCTGGACGCTTTAACCAAAATGGCACTGCTTTGTTTGAGGAGGATGGATGAAAAAGCACATTGCAATTGAAATGAGCACAGACTGCAAGGGAGCAAAAGTCAGGTTTGCCAAGGTCTCGCCTATGATCTCCTCCTCCCTGTGACTCAAGGGATCACAGAAATTCTGGCCAGTGCCCCACTGTTGTCCCCATGCAATCTAGGGAGATCAATCACTTTGCAGGACAGGCGATTCCTGCCTGCATCCAGCACTCCTTCCTGAGGATGCTGGCAGCTGGGACACAGGCAGGCAAGGGTCCTTGAGCAGTACATCCAGGCAGCTCACACATTCACAGGCAGCCCTGGCCATGCACAGCTCTACAGCCTGCAAATAAGAGGCCGCAAAGGGGCAGCAAGAGCAGAGCCCTGGAGTGCAGGCAGGGGCTGGGTGCTCCAAACTCCTGCAGAGTGCTGTACTGCGGCCCTGCCCCATCCCATGCTCTGGGATAGAGAGATGAAACCCTGTTCATAAGTTAAGGCCCACATGGAAACAAGGGGATGCGTGAAAAGGGCATTGCTGTACAGAGGGCTGTCAGAGGAGACATACCAAGCAAAGCCCAGGAATTCAGCTGGATTTACTGAGGCTGCACGGTGGGGGTTGGCAGAGCCCTGAGCAACCACTGCAGCACGCGAGCTGTTAACTCTGTCCTTCACCAGTTACAGGCTCGCCAGGCACAGGCACAGCCATCCAAGCCACTCTAGGAAGACTGAAAAGGTGGCAGGGACAGGGCAGTGGCAGAGACAGGGCAGTGATGGCAGTGGAAGGCACTGGCCCTTAGAGGGTGAGTGCAGGGGTCTCCTTGGTCAGCGTGGAGGGACAGTGCCCAGGCTGTGGCCAAGAGGCATCAACAAGACAACATACTGTTCTGCCCAACGTACCATGAAGAGCAAGGAGTATTTGCTGAGGTACTAATACACATTCCCACTGGTGCCTCACCCCAGAAATGTGTGGCTGCCACCCCCTCTATCAGATATTTCTGGTTAAATCAAACAAAATGCTGCAGCAGAGAAATGCTGGGCTGTGGCTACAGCCAGAGACAGGGGAAGAGCAAAGTGACCCTTGGTGATCACAGGCCATACTGGCTATGGGGCATTGTATCAGAGAAATGGGGGCACCACCAGTACTCCACAGGTGAGCTGCTCTGCAGGGATGTGGTACTGCTCAATTAGAGCCATGAATATCAGCCAGGAAACTGAATTTCTTCCTTCATAGCCTGGTGTAGGAGAATCACAGAAGCATCAATAAATCATTATTTCCTCGCTCCTTGCTAATAACACAAGCAAACAAAGGGTCCCCTAGAGCCTGCTGCCAATTTCCTCCCCACCTGATGAGGACAGAACCAGACCTCAGCACTGCCTTGGGGTGCTTTGCACACTCCAGGGTAGGTGGGAAAGGATGCCTTTCCCAGGGCCCAAGATAAGCTTTTAAGAAGCAACCTTCCAGAATGTCTTGTGGGCACCTAAGCACAGCCAATGTAGGGCACGGCCCTGCAGAGGCAGGAGTGCATCTACCCCTGTGCCTCATACTGCTCTCATCCTTACTGCCCCAGGAGCAGTACCCCCAAAGAGCGCACACCTGCACAGGACGTGTTGCACAGATTGGTGAGAGACCTGAGCAATTCAGAAGACACTACAGGTGCCCTTGTTGTACAAGCAGCACAATCTCCTCTCCTGTCCTCCCAAAAACGTTGCCCCCTCTCTGTTTTCAGTCTTTCCATACATACCACCGGTGTTGTTTAAATGCACTCATACAGAAGAACTTGCTCAATAGTCTAGAATAATCATACCTTTCAGAAAAGCATTTTCTAAACAAATAGGCTGACAGCTGCATCAGCTCAGACAGGCTGAGCCACTCTGCGTGCATGAGGCTCCCACATTTATGAAAGTGGCCCATTAACGTATGGCAGGCTTTTCTTTGCCTCCGCAGGGGGCTGATCCAAGAAAACATGGCTTTTTTTTTTCCTCCTGCCTCCCTATTTTTTAGTGATCAAGGGCATTTGCTCTTCTGCATGTGCAGGAATCAGTGCCCTCATGTCTGCAGCTGCCTCTGCAGCCAGAGGAGTGCCCAGGCAGGGCTGCTCATCTTCACCCTCATCTCACTGCCCCAGCTTTCACAACATGACAACAAAGGACAGACAAAGTTTTGTCTCCAGTGACAGCTCAGTTTTCACGCAGCTGCACTGACACGGACCGCTGGTGAAATTAGTATATTTATCCCGCTGGCATACACAAGCACAGGCTGGTTCTTTGTTACTCAAATCAGAGAGGAACGCCACCTCTTAGGTCACATGCCCTTCACCCCCAGTCACCGCCAGACTGTCTGCATGCTTATTCCTTCCAGATTTAAATGATCATGGCACCAGTTTACAAAAATCAACTGTCCTTTGTCTGTGGCAGAGTGATGTGCCAGATCAGAGTTGCCCCTTCAGGACCACCACACAGCTCAAACAAATGGGCTGAATTTTGGTTTTTTGCATTGCTGGGGAAAATTCAGCTTCCTTCCATTCCCGTTTTTGCTACCCAAATCAGAAATTTTTAGTCCCCAGGCTGTTGGCTAAGAGAGATGCATTAACTTATTCTTGCCGGCACGAAGATATTGTGCCTCGCGGCACTTAAAAACACACAATAAAAATACAAGTGAAACAATGGGCAACTGCCCTGGTTACTGAGCAAATAAGATGAGAAAAGCTCCAAACAAACCTGCAGCATCTCTGACTCGCTAGCGAGAAAACAAAGACATGGCTGAGCTCTTTTGACAAAGAGGCAGCCCAGAAGCAGCCCAGGAATTCCTGCTGATATGCTATAGTGCGTTTCTCACGGATCGGTGTTTTTCCACTGTCTGCTGACAGCAGCCGCTCGAGCGGACAGCCAGCACAAATGGGAAATGAAGAGAAAGGATAGCCAGGGAAAGGGCTTAAGCGGTACAAATCATGCTAAAGCAGAAGCCAGAGCTCCTGGCAAAGAGATACACTAAGTAGGGACAGTACTAGCACAAGAGGCGTTTGGAACAAACAGAAACCTGAAGGCAGCAGAAGGATGCACAGCAACCAAACCTCAACTGATTTCTCTCCTGAGAGCAGGAAGCCTCGGAGTTAGGGAGATGGGGGCAGAGACAGGCTGAGGGACAACAGAATGCATGCAACCCACCACTGCATGCTTGTACTTTCTGAGGTGGAAATGCTTTGTCCTGGTTCTTTCCAGCCATGCTCAGACCCTCTTTACTGGCCACGATGACCAGAATCTGCCACTGATTCCTTCCCCTCATAATTCTGTGCTCTCCAGTAACCAGAACACATGACTCATGCTAAAACACTCTAAGAGGATAAAAGCAGAGACAGAAGGTTTTAAAATAAAGCAATCAACACATATGTACATATTTTGCTGTTCCCTGCTGCCTTAATTCTTACTGCTCTCAATGCTTCAGGGGACTTCCCTGGCTCAGCCTGCTCCAGGTGAACAGCCGCCAGACAACAGAGCTGCCCCACTCTTTAGGATCACCTGTTCACCATCATTCTGGCACGCAATTGTCAAGCCAAGTCAATATCTGACATGATCAACATGGCATTTATGCAGGGAAAACTTACATTTCTACTGATATATATATATAAACATAAAATGTATACACATACACATATTAGAGTTACCATCTACACTGAAAAAGAAAACAGCCTCTGGCTGGATGAAAACTCTGGATTATGAACCAGGACGTATCAAGATGGAAGGAAACATACTGCAGGGCAGCACTAGAAGTATAGCAAGACTTTTGACATATTAGCATTTAAAGTTGAAAAAAAGCCCAACAGAAGGGGTTTCGACAGACTTTGTGTAGTCTTCAGTTTGGTAGCCCAAAGAACTGCTACAGATGTCCTCTGCTCACTGAAATTCAGCACAGCTCCAAGATCACTTGCACACAATTAGCACAGGTCTATAACAAACCCCCTATATTAATTATAATAAAAAATGCAACTAATTTCTAAGTTCCCAGAGTGCTGGGAAGAGTGCAAGGTGCTAATCTCAGCCCATCTTTGTTTTGATTGAGTTGGCAAAAACATGGATGTGGGATGAAGATAGAGCCACAGAAACTCTCTTTGCAGTTAATCAGGTTTGCAAGTGCTGCCAGAACAAGGAGCAAGGTCAGAGCCCAGAGGAAGGAACAAGACTGGAGAACTGTGCAAATCCTGGCTCTTCTTCTGGCATTTAAAGAGGAAGGCTCAGTTTTCCCCCACAATCTATTTCCATAGCAGAGATTGTAGCAAAATGCCAGAAAGGTGACAGTTACATAAAATGTAGGATGAAAAAATTCAAATTTCTACCACAATCATGAGAACTCTCTCCCTTCCCACTGACCTCTGCCTTGGAGCACATTCCAGTACATGAGGATCAAGTAAGTAAAGTCTCCAGGGGTCAAGCAGGAAAAAACTGCAATTAAGCTGGCAATTCAACTGATGCCCAAAGACAGATGCAGAAGAGCACGTATGTACATGTTAACCAAAAGGGACTTTCCTCCTGCATACCACAGACTAGCACTGATGTAACAGCTTGCAGTTATGTATTTAAGAAAGAGGTAATAACTCGTGATTCATCTTGCACAGGAATTTATGATTTATCAGCTTTTCTTCCCAAATCCTCCCTGTCCCATGACCAACACTCTGGCAAGAGTCAGAAGGCAGCACACTTGAGTTATGATCTGCATTGGGCATAATAACTGTGTTGCCCAAACCTAAAACTGTAAGCAAATTATAAAGTGTCTCTTATACAGACAGAAAATGGGGGAATGGAAAATTAATTGAACCTGCTTTCTCAGTGCCAGTGAACATGGGAGGACAGACCTGGCAGTAATCACAGGTGTACAACCCAGGAACATCAGCCAGGCAAGAAGGAGAAGGGGCAAGGAGGGTGCACAGGTCATCATTCAAAGAAGCGCAGAGCCTGTAGGGTTGGCATGAACAATTCAAGTTTGCCATATGGAGAACAAGCGCAGCTCTCCAGTATCCACTGGATGAATAGCCATATGTACTTCATTAAAACCATTAATGAGGGAAAAGAGCTTCCATCGTCAAGGGGCAACCACAGAAAAGTCATCAGCTAGTTTTAGTCCTGGACAGTTGTAAATTGCACAAAATTGTAAACCAGACATGAATCTCTAGGATCTTTTGAGCAGCACCAGGATCAGAGCTGCCAGGCCTGGCACCGCTGAGGCTCCTTCCTGCTAAGCTGTCATTGTGAGATGAAAACCTGTCTTGCATTACCATGAGCAAACCTGAGCGAGGCCCTCGAAAGTTCTCCCCAAAGATCATTCTAGTCGGGAGGATCAAAGGCAGCTTGCTGCTGCAGGATCAGTTAACAGTCTGGATAGAAAATAATTTTTTTCTGTGTTTTGGACTCTACGTGCAGAATAAGTATTGCCTCCTCTGCCATGAAGGGATGCAGCTCCCCTGCACACTCAAAGTAAAGAGAAAGCCAGCAGGGCAGGATCAGAACACAGTAATTCATACAGAAAACCCAGTGCTTTTCTCTGTAATGAGCATTTCCCTTCCTCAAATTACTGGTGCATCCTACCTGAAACTCAATTTACCAAGTCGTGTGATCAGATCACATGTGAGACCTCCTCCAAAATAAAATGACCCCAAATCACCATATGGAACGCCTGAGTATTTTTCACCAAGAGCAGAATTGCTATAAGCAAACACAGAAAGGGTGACTTTATGCTGCCCCTCTGCTCAAAGAGAGTAGCTCCACATTCTCATGGAGCAAAACTCATTCCAAGGTGGAGGGATCACTTGCCAATAGTACTTTTACCATCAACCCTTCCCACGACTCCTAAGCACAAAAGATAAACCAAGGTCCTTGAGGACTTCTCCTGCTAAATGGTGTTTCAGGCCAAGGACCCAAGAGAGTAAGCATATTTACAAGGTTTCTCCAAAGCAGGTACCCACTTAATGTTCCTACAATATGGATCACACAAACAATTTCTCTCCACAGCCCCCTCTGGGTCACAGGCACAAATATTTGAAACATCTGTATTGGGAAACCCCAATACTCAACCACCTTCTCCGCAACATTTTCAAGCTGTACTGACCAGCTCCCACCAGTGTGGAGGAAACACAGCTCCTTTTTGGTGGGGACATATTTCCCAAAGTGGGAATCCCAAACAAGTTTTCCACCCAAGCAGAACAGCATGTCCAGACCCAGCACCCTTCTTCCAGCCGCCAGGATCCTTCCTAACTTTAGCCTGGAACAAATTACTCATTCAGGGATTTAAACAGTGTAACAACCAGATTCCCAGTAAAAGATAAGTCTCACATGCTCATTTGCTTTCAGGTGGGCCACAGTAAAGCTAAGGCAAGGAACACCCTCTGAAAGAGGATCCCCTGCCATGGGTCTTGGTAGCAGTATATTTTAACATGTTCAGAGTAGCACTATGGAACAGGGGATGTTATTCATGCTTGTGGTGTATCAGTGATATACACAAGAATTACACAAAGTTAGGTGTGCCAGCTAATTATAGCAAAGCCATTTAAAGACTGTTGAGGGTGCAGGTGCAGAGCAGCAAGGGAGGAGGTATCAGAGGGGCTGACATACTCCATACATGCTGCACTGTCAAGAGGGAGATCATGCTAATTGGCAGAGACAAAGTACCCTGTTAGCTGAGACCTGCTCCTGCAAGCACATTTACTCTTGGTGAAGTGGATGTTTCTGCTGATATTTCTGTTCCTGGCTCTCACCAAATCCAGCGAGTCAACGCAATCAAGCTTTAGTGGGATAATGACAAAACTAAAGCTAATTCATACCCCAAAACCAATGAAGATACCACTGAGGTCTACAACAGTGTCTTACACTGCTACATGGGGGATCATAAAGACAAGCGCACAAGCCAAAATAAACCCCAGAAAATTGTGAACTAAAGATCCTGCAGTTGTTTTTGACTGGCAGATAGCAAAACACTATTTCTCTGTGCTGCAAAACTTCAACAGACTGACAGTTTCCATTGACCTACAAAAGTACCTTGAGAATTGCAAGTCTAGCTCTGTTTATCAGAAGAATGAAGCTAACTTGCTGTTATCTCCAGATTCAGTTCAAGAACAAATTCTGGGGTTTGTTCAGTGGGCTTTTTTACCTTAAAAAAAGATTAAAGGGTTCAACTGGATTTGCTGACATTTCACCCATAAGGAAGTAAGAGGTGAGCCATGGAAGAAAAGCAATTCATTAGTGTCCCACACTATCTGCAGGAGAAAAACAGCTTCTGCTTTAGCTGCAACTTTTAATCCCATCTCCTTTTGCAGCTTAGAATGGCACAGGCTCCCCAGAAAACACAAAGAAATGGGGACAGGAGACGAATGTCCTCTTAGGACATTGTGCTTCAG
The DNA here is from genome assembly GCA_036630365.1 of Acanthiza pusilla. Lineage (NCBI taxonomy): Eukaryota > Metazoa > Chordata > Aves > Passeriformes > Acanthizidae > Acanthiza > Acanthiza pusilla. The sequence goes on from JAXCHO010000001.1 coordinate 12,075,221, forward strand.
GCAGCAAAACAGCCATAATCCTGTTTTCCTCACTTCCTGAGGCAGTGAACAAAAAACTGCATTTGCTGGACTATTCATTTCCCATGTGCAAAAGTTGCTCCCAGCTCCCACGGCTCATTACAGGATCGATTTCTTGCATCCGCTTCCTCACGTGCCACGTTCACCTGTGTCAGCACCCACTCATTCAGTGGCATTAGCGAGAGCAAACCACTGTATTTCAGGAAATCTTCCCAGCCCGTATCAAGTGGGACAAATCCTGCAGGAATGGAGATGGCCAGGACTCAGCTTAGCTCCTCCATGAAGGTCTGGAGCTGCCCAACAGCAAGCAAAGGATGACAATAACTCTCAAGCTGTGTGGTTTACACAATTCATGTGCACATTTTCTCTCCCCTATCCCTCTAAACTCTTCCAGGACAGGGCTGATCACTCTTCCACATTCCTCATTCCCTTCAGCCCAGCTACAAGGTTTGTGTGGTCCTCCACATCCATCCACAGTCCACGAGAACAAACATTGCCAACAGAGGTTTTGCTGAGACAACTTTATGCTCATTCATTAACAAAATATCAATTGTATTTAAAAGTTTTTAAAGTGACCAGAGCTCAATATGATTTTGGGATCTCAAGCTCACAATTACAGCCAGTTCACACAGGTCCATGCATCTTCTAAATGCTTCTAAAGCAGCCCAAAACCACATACTTCCCAAAACTGGATGCTGGAGGGATTTTTTTCCATTCCTGTTATAAAAAAAATACACTGTGCAGATCCCTTGATAACAACTGCACAATTATTTCCATGCTGCTGCTATCTCTTGTCATCAAGCTAATGAAAGACAGACACATGAAATCAATTTAAAAAACAAACTAAAGGGGATGCATTTTAGTTTAAGTCAATAAAGGTGATTCTGGGGCAAAAACTTCGTAACTTAGAACTCAGCACTTCAAGGGACATTTTTTTTTTTATGTCAAATGGGAAAAGACTTCTTTTATAAACACTTTGATTTGGCCAGGCTCAATAAAGTCCCTAAGCTTCTGCAGTAAGTACGTAATGAATTTTTTATGATCATCATTCTAACTTGAGGTGCTGGGATTTCACACAAATATTCTTTTAACATGCTAAAAATGTGGGTTTTTCTGATACCTGAGCTTCTCCCCAAATACCCCCCAGGGATAGCTAAGCCTGAACACAGAGGGAGAGGCCCCATGGACCTGCCTTCTGCCAGGTCACTTGGATGCAAATGGTTGTTCAAACCATGGTCCATCCCCCTGCAAACACACATCCTTTCCTCAGGAAAAGGAAAAAGGGAATCTTCAAGCAGCCTGGAAAGGCACGGAATTCACTGAGTTTACACAAAAAGGAATTGTCACCACATCAGATTGAGAAGCCACGGAGGTTTGCATTTGTCTGTTCAGTGGAGAGCTTCAACTTGACGTCTCTAGGCAGCCATCTGGTTTCCAAAGGAGATGCCCTGGTTCTCATCGCAGCACACAGACACCGACTGAACTCGGCTGACAGAGAGCCCTCCACCCCAAAAACCTGTCCAACCATTCCATCACCCTCATGCAAGTGGGTCTAAGGCATCTGTGTGGTCCATCAAGGCTCTCTTCCCATCTCCAGAGAAAGAGAATGAAACTCAGAGGCTGAGCTCAGCCTCTGGGCCAGTGAGCTCCAGGGCAGTAGAGCAGGAACAAGGAGCAGGAGCAGTGGGAGATGACACCCCAACCACATTAGCAGCTGTGGAGGTATGGCCCCAGGCACAAACCCCATGGATAGGCATTCAAGATCTTTTCATCATACCATCATCCCAGGAATCCCCACCTCCTTGTGGGTGAGTGTCTATTTTTGCTGCTCTTGCCTCATCTTCTCCCTCAACCCTTTGTTTTTTATTCAATATAATAAAAGGTTTGGAGCTGGGGCCTGCCCTTAGGTTTCCATACTACAAGGCACTGTCCCTACTTGTACTAGAAAAAAGACAATAAATAATTAATAGTTATTACTTAGAAAAGATCTAATCTGAACTTGGAACCAGTGATTTAGTAAGAAACAAACCACAGCCTGGAATTATCTAGCATGCCTAGTCCAACAGCTTGACTTCTTTTTTTTTTAAAATTTTTTTAATTATAACTCTTGAGCAGCTGAACAAACTAAAATATCAGCCTATGATGGCATTTCCAGATCACAGAAAAAATCAACACTTTGCAGACCACTTACACACACACCACCCCAGCCTGAACAGGGAAGGGGAACAAAGCAGTACAGATGGGACTCCACTGGAATGACAGCAGACCCCTAGTCAAAAGCACATCCCACTAGCATGCAAGGCAGCCTGAGCTGGATGAATGAGCTCAGTGCACTTGCAGCTGGGTGACACTGCCCTTTCAGCTGATCCAGAGGGAGAGGAGGAAGGACACGGCTTCATAAGAAGCAAGCAGCTTCCAAGGAGGAAGGGAGTGACAACTTCTTCTAAACAACTTCAGCAGGCAAGCAAATAACCAGGAAAAACAAACCCATAAACTTCCCACCTCACTCCAAAAACCACACACTGACAAAATCTTACTTCCCCTTCTTCCCCAAGCTTCAAGCTAAAAGACGACAAGTTTTAGTTCTTTGTTCCCTTGCAAGGGAAGCAAACAGCTCTGCCACACAAGCTCTGCATTGCAGGGCATGAGCACAGAAGAATGAAGCTCTTCTCCCAAGGTGGTGGGTCTTGTCTTTTGGACAACTCTATTTCCTTGTTAGCACCGACAGAGCTTTCCCCTATGAATAGTGCTCAATATTCCTATGGTAAGAACAAGATGGGGGCTGAAGGGGAGCAAACAGATGCAGTAATGAATCCTGTCCTCTGTTCCACTTCTCACATGACAAGCTTCAAAATCCTCGTTTTAAAATCAAAGGTTTTGCCATGTGATAAAAGTCAAAGCAAATTGGGTTCGACAGGACCCTCTTTTAAAGGTCAAAACTTTATTTGTGAGCCACTGGCTGGGGAAGCAAAGCAATGCTCCTGCAGAAGTAAGACCAGGACCAACAATTCCTGCTGCGACTCAGACCTGAGGCAATGAGGTCAGTCAGGGTCCACATTTCCAGGGGACTGCCATCTCAAATGAGAATTTTTCCTCTGAATACAACAAGGATTTTTCAGATCCAGGTGCCAGCTCACAGAAAAAGCACGAACTGGCGTCCTCCAAGCATGTGGGCACCCACTTCTCTGAAGAGAGAGCATCAGCCCTGGGAACAGGACCTCCTTCCCACCAGAAGCTGGCACCCATCACACAGCAGTCTGCACACACAGCAACAGCAACTCTGGGAGGCACTGATCACCAACCCTGCAGGACCAGATGATTCCCCAGTCCAACAGCAAGCACAGCCCTCACAGTCCCTGCAAGTCTGCACACAAATACACTTCTTTAGTGAAATTAATTGAGCCAACTCTTACTGATACGGCCAAGATTAAGAGCTCAATTTAAGGTTTCATCTCTGGAAGAAATACAATGCACATGCATTTTAATTTAAAAATCTCTGCACAGAGCTCTAGTAGAACCTGTGGCTTATAAAATTTTGCTCATGGCATTGGCTACCTAGAATGTTAGTATCTGTGAAGTCTAATTTTCTTGCAGACTATCTAATGCTACAGTTGCATACTAAGGCTGCTTGTACTTCCCTCCTTATAAAACCCTTCTGGAATTTGTCCTTCTTCCAATACCCAGGCTGACAGCTCATACACTGAATACATAATCCTGTCTGGGAATGACAAAGTTTAAATCGTTCATGAGGGAGTAAATCTGGGATGCTCTTATAAATTCTGTTTGTTTTTATGCGCATCTGAACTACAAAAGGAAAGGAAGAAAAAGGAGGCGGCTTCTGTTCCAGAACCAGAGCTCTCCTCAACAGACAGGTTCAGCTGTTTTCCATGTTTCAACCACTGACAGATGTAAATACCCACTTTATACCATGGGATTTGACCTCCCCCATGAGTATTAATATGCTCAAGGCCTTGCAAGGAATCTTCTTAGGTCAGCCAGTGACCATGTTATTGTCTGCTTGTGTCAAAGCCTTTCCTAGTCTACAGGCTGTTCTGAGCATGGAGGTTACTCTTCTCTTGCAAGGAGGAGGACTCTTCACATTGTTTTCACATCATCACTAACAGAGCACATTTTTCTCCAAGGACAAGCAACATTAATTCCTCCCTGCTCTTCAATGTCTTGCCCCCTCTGTACTTCACACAGAGCAACAATCACAAGAAAATCAATTTCCATGAACTTTCTAGTTTATTGGTTTCATATTTCTTTCAATACAAATCTCTCCTCCTCTGTTTTTCTGTGGTTTGGCTTTTTTTTTTCTAATAAGAGTTCACCTGATGGGATGCTGGAAATCCTCAAAGGAAACACAAAAGTGGGATTGTGAGAAGAAATGTACAAGCACAAACACAGGGCAGGATGCTCCTAGTTCAAAGCTGGCAGTTCTTCCCTTTGCAGCAAGAAGCTCATCATCATCCAGATAAACGAGGAAAGAAAGTCTAGCAATCTTCTTCTGATGAAAAGCAGTAGACAGCAAAAAAAAAAAAAAAAATCACAGATCTGATCAGTAAAATTGCAAGGTAACAGCAGGCGATCACTTGTGCAACACTGTGAAATGCTCACAGCCCAGCACTAGAAAGCAGGGTGGCAAATGACCTAGCAGACACTGTGACCCTGCAGGGAAGTTGGGAATCAATCTGTGTCTGTCTGCTCTGTGCAAGTACCTCACCAAAGGTTGAGAAGAAAATGGTACATTTCTTCTTTCCAGTCTACCCCCTCACCTTTCCCTCGCTCCAAGGCAAACACAGCCACAGCCACATTGCTCAGGAGAGGACATGGACTCTCAGACATGTCCCTACTGCCTGCTCACTTCTGATCAAGGCAACCTTCATGCTGTTCAACCCTGAAACAGGCTTAACATTTGCTGCCCACTGGAGCCATCCAGGCATCCACCAGTGTCACTCCACCCATGACACAGGAGCGATAAGCACACATCACCAGTGCTGCTCATTTGTGGGTGTTCAGGCCACGATGGCAAATCTTATCTGATATCAAAAAGACTAATTATTTTTAATTGGAGTAAAAGTGAGAAGAACACTTCTTCACAGCCAAGGCTGAAGATCATTACCGTAGTAATCATTCTGGACCGTGAAAGATTGTAGAACTTCTGGCTAAAATTTCAAGTGTTTAGCTACAGTAATTAGAAATGGTTATAATTCTCCTGACTGTGTAATTCAGTTTCAAGAATAAAACTTGATCTCAAAGCATGAGCAGCTCTGACATGACAGCATCTCTGCTATGGAAAGAGCCCAGAGAAAAATGCTTCGTTCTTTCACTTTCTTGCATGTGTCAAGAAATGCAGCCTCAGCTGCAAAGCGCTACCAGCTGCTTATTCTCCAAAATAAAACTTTATTTTTAGCCTAAGCACTTACTCAGGATCTGTGTGAGTATTGCGATTAAGCTTTCACGCCCATTGAAAGCTCTGTCAAACCTGCAGCAGATGACAAATAACGCTGTAGGCTCCAGGGCAGGGGACAGTCTGTACAATAGTCTGTACAATCATCACCTGTTCAGGAACAATGAGAGCAACTCTGCCAAGGGTCAAGAGCACCAAGTTTAAAGCTGTTTTTTTTGTAGTTGGAGAGACAAATTCTTACAGCAAACAACAATTGCCAAAGCTTAGTTTCCAGCAACTGGGGATTTGCCATCAGAATGTCTAATGATCTGATTTAATAGCACTGGAACAGGCTGCCCAGGGAGGTTGTATTATCCCCCTCTCTCTAGAGATTCAAAACCCACCTGGACACATTCCTGTGTCACCTGCTACAGGTGGCCATCCCTTGGGATGGGGTTGGACTGGATGATCTCCAGAGGTCCCTTCCAACCCAAACCGTCTGTGACTGACACTGTACAACCAACTGGGGAGTTGGAACTAGATGGTCTTTAAAGTCCCTCCCAACCCAAACTATTCTGATTCCAACTCTGTGTTCCACAACCATCACTGTCTCCATGGTAGTGTGGAAGGTTTGACAGTACCTGAGCTACCACAGTGATCCTACACAGCACCAGCCTCAGCATGTGCTGCTCTATCCCCCGAACCAGTGCACATGTGATCCTGGCAGAGAAGCAGCACGATTAGAAACAAGGAGTTTTCCAGCAAGCCAGTGAACTGAATTAAGTGAGAGTAGGTCTAACAAGAGTAGAGGCAGCCTAAGGGAAGGCTGGACTGCAGGGCCAAGTGTAGGTTGTGGGATCAGGCTGGAGGAGTGGCCATGAGCTGTCAGACCCACACATGAGCCCTGGCATGCCCTGGTCTGCAAGGAAAGGCAGCTCCTATGCTACCTCAGTCTGCACCACACATTTCCAGTCCTGAACCCAGGCCAATACTACAACACAAACCAGGACAGAATGGTTTGGGTAACAGAGAGTGCTCAAATTTGACTCCCTCACAGAAACCGCTCTTCTTTGCAGCTGGGGAGGTGACACCACTCCTGTGCCTGCCTGGCCAGGACTACCTGTACTCTGCCGCTGTGCACTTGCTCGTGCTGCAGGAGAATCTTAAGTTGTTGCTAGGCTGCACAAAGCAGTCTCTTATTTTTATCACATGCCTGTTTATTCTTGCAGAAAAAGATACAGCAAACAGCAATCCAAGGCATCCTCAAAATGCTTGTTTTACTCTTTGCTTGGCTCCATTTTCTCACCAGACAGTCCAAAGCTTCTCGGCCATCAGCATACACACCTTTGCACGCAGACAGACCCTTGCTTGCTTCTCCAGAGGTAAAATGCGAAAGCGTGAACAGAGACTCAAAATCCACATTACAAACAATTTTTCAGTTATTCCAAATAAATTTAAAGTAATTTTGAAAAGGTTATTAATAGTAATTTCAAAGCTATTTCCTAATGGCTTAATACAGCTGAGCAGCTGATTTGTAGCAGCCAGCAGGCTAAACCATTCCCACTTCATCAGGAAACATCCCCCTGCGACTTAGCACTTATTTTTGCACCCCTGACATTTACCAATACAGCATTTTAAAGCTGCCATTCCCCTCCTCGGCATGTAATGTTAACACTTCCATTGACAGGGAATGCAGCCTGGGTCAGTGCAGACATGAGAAAAGGCAAGATCAGTTGCGGTGCCTGGTGAAGCTGAGAGCTAAAGCAGCCCTGCTGCTCCCCAATGTGGGTCCCACAGCAGAAGCAAATCACCACGCCAGCCCCTGCACCACCAGGAGCAGAGCAGATCAGCTTTCCTGGCAGGCCAAGTGTCACCCATAACTCAGCATCCTTCCGCACAACCACTCACTCTTGGATCCTGGTGCTGCTGTGCTACAACTTGAAACTTTCATCCAGAGCTTGAACAACTCCACACTCCCATAACAAAATTCCACGTCCCATCATAATAATAGCAACATATGAGCTATTTATCGCACAGAAAGGAGCCTTATTATTTGCTAGACTTGGCATTTTTCCATTTCTGACACTGAGTGAACCTCATGTGCCTAAGGAAGCTTTCCAAATTGAATCTTTTACAGCTGCACATAAAGCTTTGAAAAGCCTATCTTCTGGAATGACTGACTGACTCCAGAGGACACCCTAAGCTCCATTTTAACCTCCACATTTTTCTGCCACTCATACATCACTTAAGCATCAGCACACAGCTGGAGACAAAAGACCAACCTCATGCTGACGGGCACCTTGCCGTTCAATAGGAAGGCCTGGCACTCGAGCCGACAGCTTTGCTGCAGCAGTATTCACCTGGCATTAGATATTAGCACATTTCTTGCTCCACCAGTAGCTGGAGGCAATTACCCTCGTGCTGTCACCAGCACAGTGCTAGGTACATGTTTTCACTTGTCTGGCAGCAGCACCCACAGCCCCAGAGCTCATGACTTTCTGGGCACCGTTGTGCCTGCGAATGTCATGGCCCCCTGAGATCTCCACCGTGGGCATGCAAAGCCAGGGCTAAGCCACACGTGAGGCTAGTGTTTCAACAAGCAATTCACTCTGTGTGCAGTCCACAAGCTGCCCCATTCAGCAGCACAGCCCAATCCTTCCCTCTCACTGCTTGATGGCCTCAGCATCTATGCCCAGAATGGCACTCGGCTTGAAATTACTCTTAAAAACCCAAACAGGAGCTAAAAGGGAACTACATAATAGTAAAATCAGCAGGAATATCAGCTGAAGTTGGGCATTTCTAATTGCCTCAAATTAACTTCACATCATCTGCACCTTCTGGTGCTCTGGCTGGGCCCCAACTTGTTTCTTAGGGCCACTCTAAAAAGGATTTGTTGGTGGAGTTTTTCCCCCCCGACAACTAACTATCCTGTAACAGCAACACTGAGCCACAAGGATTTCAGTACAAAATTATGCAAAAAGACATCAGACAAGAATAAGCATTAAATAATAACTGTGAATTCTTTTTTCCTCTAGAAAACTCAAGGCATCAATATCCCATATCTATGAAAGCTGAGCAAAGAAAACCCTGAAACTTAAGAGGAGCTCAGAAGAAAACTAATGCTCCTTATAGTGCACAGCAGCAACAGCAGCCCAAGCCTCCCCCATGAGCATCCTCTCAGCAGGTTGCTGCAAGGGGTTGTGACCATTCTCCAACCTCTTGCTCACCTGGAACCTGACTGCACTGCTAAAGAAGCCCAAGCTTACCTTTACAATGGTGACTCCTGTTGGCCACTCTCTCTCCCTGCTAACACTAATCATTAGCGGTGTTTTTCCCCTGTTGTGATTGGGGCAGCATTAATTGCCTCCCAAACCGCTGTCACTAATTGGTCTCAGTGCCCTTATTAAACCAAAACTGGGTGACAAATTGTTTGCTCAATATCCAGAAGGAGTGCAAACAGTCTCAAGCACACTCTCAGTGAGCAGATGCTTTCTGCCATGAATAAACACACGTTTTGACTTCACATCAGCTCTTCAGAGCTGGCAGGATGCAACAGCAGAAAGTCAGTTACAGACACAGAAGATGATTGCAACTGCAGAGCAGCAAATTAGATCCTGCTGCTTCACACATCATCAACAAGTACAAGTGCTGGAAATTTTAATGGCCAAAACACAGATGAGCAGATGCAGGGAAGACTGTCTCCTGCAACAAGGTCTAAGGACATTTGGGAAAGTTACAGCTGAACTAGAGAGAATGCTCACAAAGCCACCAGCAATGCTGCTTTAGTATCAGTGCATTACTAACATTACTAACATGTCAGGAGTTAGCCTAGCAGGCTGCAAGCTGTGTTGAGGCTGTAGCAAAATATAATGTTAGAAATTAATGTAATGTCATACAATAAATACTTTTCCTGTAAGATTTTGAAATGCATACAACCAAGGTACCTGCAAGAAAAACTGGTATGAGTGAGCAGCCTAGGAGAAGGCTCCTGCACCCACAGCAGCTAGAAGACGTCATGCCACACAAGCAAATGAAGCAAGAGACTGCAGAGAAGAAACTCATGAGCAGCAACCTGGAGCTATGCCACTGTGGGGTTTTAAAATCTAGCAGTTAATAAGGTCTTTGCTCTGTAACTAAATAGCACCTGTAAATAGCTTAAGGGCTTATTGATACACAAGATGTCCCCTCCCTTCAGGCCATCCTGCCAGGTTGTAGAAGAACCCCAGCCTCACAGGATGGACAGACCAAGCGGCCGTCAGAGGGACCTGGTGTTGCCCTAACACACATACATGCTCCCCTGTTAATGCTTGTCTCACTAGAGTGTTCTGCAAAGCCCACACCCACACTTACTTACAGCCTGAGTTACTGCTAATCAGAAATTCAATGGCATCTGAAGGAGCAGCAGCAGCACACTGAAATAAAGGGGTTTGTCACCATTTTCAGTCAGACTCCAAAAGGCCCATTTGTAACATTCACACACATTTCTGTGCAGTTACCCATTCACTGATGTGAAGTCTTCAGCATCCAGTTCCCACAGATATCCCAAGGCCCAAAAGTACAAAAATCCCCATGAATTACTTCTATATGAAGCACCTACTTTAATTTCAGAAGCCATGTTTTCCCTCAAAAGCCTCCACTAAGCAGCCCCTGCACCATACAAGCCACAGGCAACCTCTTTCCCATGACACCTGCATGGGCATGGGGCTCATGCCCCAGCAGCCAAAAGGTACTCTCCATCCTCTGACCCCAGTTAGGGCCACAGTGGACGCTTGGATCTTTTGTAATTCCCAGTATCACCAACTTGGCTGTAAGCGCAACCATTGCCAGCAGTTTCCGTGGCTCCTCCCGGCCCCCAGGACAGCAGGGGGGTGCTGTGGGTGTCATGGCGTGTCGGTGGAAGGAGGACAATCACCCCTCACCGTCCTCTCAGTGCGAGGGTGCCACACACACAGAGCCCCCAGGCTGAGGAGCCAGCACAGAGGTGGCCACGGGACTGCTGCTAACTTACACCAACCATAGCTGCTGGCCAGGAGATTCCAGGTTACCTGGAATCATGTACACTCCAGGGAGGAGAATTCCCCACAGCATCTCTCAGGGATTTTCCGGTCTTCCTCTCCCAGTTCTGCAGGGGTGAACTCCAGAACTGCCAGACCCTCAGCCCCTGGGCTCCTGACCTGGAGATGGCACCCTAGGGATCCATACCTAGCCCCCTTCCTCTGGATGAGCCTGCTGAGCTCTCACTTTGTCCCTGACCCGCAGGCCTGGTGCCCCTCAAACCTGACACCACAAGAGATGTCTCCTGCCCCCCTGCAACCTCCGCATTCCCATCCCACGGTGTCCCAGACAGCTCCCTGCATGCCGAAGACACTGCAGGGGCAGCCACGGCCACCGAAAGCACACACGCGTTTCCCCAGCCGGGCCAGCGGCTCCCAGAGGGGCACGCGAGGGACCGCGAGTGGCTGAGCTGCTCGGAGCAGGGGGCAGCTGCTCCGAGCACAGCGCTGTGCTCCGCCACCGCCCCGGCACAAACCCAGCCTGGGACGGCCAGAAAAGCCCCGCTGCCTGCGACGGGCCAGGACAGAGCTGCCCAGCGCCGGGACCCCCGGCAGAGCCGCCCCCGCCCGGCCCGGCCCACCTGCAGCCGCTGGAGGTAGGAGGCCGGCGCGTAGCCCGTCTCGCCGGAGCCGGCGCGAGTGACGAGCCACCAGTGCTGGTTGCTGCGCTCCAGCAGCAGGAAGGTCTCTCCGGCGGTGAAAGGCAGCGAGTTGGGCTCGGCCGAGCGGAAGCTGTACAGGGCCCGGTACATGGCGGCGGCACCGGCACCGGCACCGCCGGCACCTCCGCCCGCCCGGACCGGACCGGCCCCGCCCCCGCCAGCCCCGCCCCTCACGTCCCCGCCGCGCCCCGCCCCTCCGCGCAGTACCGCCCCCTGGCGGTGCGGCGGCGCCGCTCCCCCGCCCCGCCCGGCCGGCCCCGCCCCGCCCCGTGCCGCCCGTGTCGCCCGCTGCGCCGGCAGGGGGCGCCCGCCGCTCGCCCAGCGCCGCCGGGGCAGCACCGACGGCACCGGCGACAGCACCGACCCCGGAGCCGACCCACCGGCCTGACCCCCGGCACCGACACCCGGAACTGACCCCCGGAACTGACCCACCGGCCTGACCCCCGGCACCGACCCCAGGACTGACCCACCGGACTGACCCACCGGACTGACCCCCGGCACCGACCCCAGGACTGACCCACCGGCCTGACCCCCGGCACCGACCCCAGGACTGACCCACCGGACTGACCCACCGGACTGACCCCCGGCACCGACCCCCGACGGGCCGGGGGCAGGCTCCCTTAAGCACGGACGCTTCCCCGGTGCCGGCCCATTTGTGTCCCTCCTCCATCCCACCGTTTCCCGGGTCGCTGCCGGCTCCAGGGGTCACTGCTCCCGCCTCCAGCCCATCGCCCACCCACGCCTGGCCCCTCTGCCCCGCGCCGTGGCCCAGGTGGCCGCTGGCACATCGCTTCCCCACTAAATCCGCCCGTCCCGGCCGGTGCCCCCGAGCAGCCCCTCCTCTCGGAATCCCGTATTGGAGCACCCGGCACCACAAAGTCCCCAAAGTCCCTGTGTGCCCGCCAGTCCCACCCATGGCGCCAGGAACGGTTTCATCCAGCCATCTTCCCTGGGCCGGTCCTGCTCCCCGCCACTCCCCCAGCATGGGATCAGGGCATGACCAGCGCTGGCTCTGGCCTTCAGTGGACACGGTGACCTGGCACGTGGCCGTGGGGATGTGAGACATGGCCCATCAGGCCTGGAGCTCTCCAAGAAGACACAGCAGCCCCTAGCACCATTCATCTATTTGCCCCATTCCAGAACAACTCTTTGGGACATTACCCCAAGTAGCCCAAGACCTCTGCAAGCCCCTCCCATACATCAGCAGCTTCCCTTGGTCTCTGCTGCCCCTGCCAGGGCTCTGAGCCCTTCTCACTGTCCTGGGGAAGTGAGTGTCCCCTCTCCCTCTTCCCCAGCCAGGGCTTTCTCCATGCTGTCCTAGGAACAAGACAAATTTTCCACCTGGCAAAGTCAGCCCAGAGAGCTCAGTAGGGCTGGTACATACTCCTGCAACCAAGCCCACCACAGAGACACCCCTCACCCATTCTGCCCACCTCTGCCATCCTGCCAGGATGCAGGGATGCAGAGATGGAACAGTCCAGAGATCCCTGCTCACAGTGACAGGGGAGTTTAATTCGCTCAGAAACCCTCCACAACCCAATCCAGCTGGTGGTAATACTACAAAAACCAGGCTGACAGCGGCCACAACCCCCTGCCTGCTCCCAGCACAGCCCGCCCATGCCCCCGCTGTTCCTAGCACTGGCAGTGAGATAATTCTGGCTGATCCTGGTTACGCAGGGATGGAGGATGGAGTGGGAGTGAGCGGTTGCCTAGGCTCCCCCACTGCAGCGGGTACCGGGAATCACTGCGGTGAGCTCAAGTTGGGCACACTCAGGCTGGAAAGACGACAGGGTGCTTTGACTGGGAACTGTGAGATGCAACCAGGGCTGAATCCTTCAGGATTCTTTCAGGTCTGGACTTCCTGCCCGGTCACGGTCCCTTCCAGATGCCCAGCAGGGCATAACATGACGGTGGGCAAGGAGTGGGCAGCCAGGGATTGGCACTTCAGGAGGGAAAGAAAACCTTCCTGCTTGTGGAGTCATTATTCTTGGTACAACCCGCATTCCACGGGGACATGGTTCTTTGCCTGCCCGTCCCCTGCCTGGTATGTCTGCACTGTTTACCCTGCCTCAGGGTCCACTTGTAGCTGTGTCCCCACTCCAGGTGAGCCCTGGCCACTCCCTGGCACGATCCCAGCTGTTTGTGCTGGAATAACGGTGCTTTGTTTCCACGAAGCAGGGAGCACAGGCTGTGCTGGCAGGCAAAGACAGCTGAGGGGGATGTAGGCACCCACCACCCAACTCCCACGTGCACAGCAGAAACAGCACCCCAGCCTCTCCCTCTGCTCAGCACAGCATCCCAGCTCTGCCAGACAGCAGCTGGGAATTATTTCCTCTGTAAGAGCTCCTGCAAACCCTTCAGCCTCTGGGTAGAATGCAGAGCCCAGGACAAATTCCTGCTGCTGAGGAATCAGCTTTGAATTGCAAGTGCTGGGTGATTTATATTGGACAGGGAGGGGCAACGAGCAAGGATCCTGCTGCGTCACTTGCAGGTGACTTTTAAAGCTGAACTTGAGACCTCGGAAAATAACACTTTCATCCCTTGCCCTCAGAGCCTTGGGGACTGGGATCACTGTAAGCCGTGAAGGGCTCAGTGCGTGCATGGCAGCCCCCACACTCCTGTTTTCCTCCAGGGCTGCGGAGGGGAAGCGTTGCACAACAGCACTCATATGATTGGAGCACAAACTTGCCAGCTCCACATACACTTATATAATTCTGCACCGTCTGCTCGTCAACACGTTGCAAAACAGCAGTGGGATCAATCGCTCTACTTTTAGGCATACAAATATTGTTGCACTCCCACCAACCCTCTCTGGGTGAAAAGTCATAGGGATGTGAGGTGGAGTGAGGACCCCGGGTCCACAGCTCTGGGCACAGCGTCTTCAGTGTGTCCTGCAGGGACTGGGGATATCCATGAGCAGGATGGCCAGGCATTGGGATATCTCTTGGGCATGTCCCTATTTCCCAATGTCCTGATGGCCCTACCTCCTGGAAAACCTCATTAAAAGGCTGCAGACCTGACCCCACAACTGCAGACACCAGCATGGCTTCCAGAAGATCTCACCTCTCCAATTACATCTGCTCCCTTACGGGAGAAGCCCCTACACCAGTGCTGCCTGCTACCAGCTGGGAAGGGTGCTCCACCCGGCAGGACTGAACCCTGCTCCTGCCTCTTGCAAGGAACAAAATGATCCCTCCTGAGCCCAAAAACATCGGCGAGCGGCTGCACTTTTGGCGGCAGCTTCCCCGTGAAGCACAACACGTGGAGAAGCCGAAGCTGCCAGGGCAGTGGGTGGCTCTGGGACCGCTCTGCTCCGCCTGCCTGCGGGGCCGAGGTGTCCGCAGGGCTCCTTGCGCAACCCGTCCTGCACAAAGCCGGGGCTGGCTGCGGTCCAGACCCCTCCTGCGGCCGGAGGAAGGAGCAGCCAGTGCCTGCCAACAGCTGCACTTCCTAGAAACGAAGAAGACAGAAGGTCGGGAGAGTTGAGGGATGGTGGAGGGGAGGCCGGGGGATGCTGCGGGAAGGATTGAGACACTGCAGGTTACAAGGCGAGCAGCACACAGCCCAGCCCACCCTGCAGCTCCTCTTCAGGAAAACAAGCTCTTTGGCTTCACACAGCAGCGCCCTGTTCTTTGTTAAACTCTGCTCGCGTCCAGACCTGTTGAACCCCTTGCCAGCCCACGCATTGTGTGCGCCGGCACGGCCCTTTCCTTTATCCCCCCGCCGGGGCAGCTCCGCAGGCTCCAATGCCATGCTGCGGGAACAAGCGGGTCAGGACAATGCCACTTTCTCTGCCACCAACCCGGCAGCTAGGCAGAAGGCATTCGGAGGGTGAGGGAAGTGAGGCCAGGGGTAAGGTGTTGGCAGCGAGAGCACCACGCCCTGGGCTCCCCAGGCCGTCCTTCCAGCTGCAGGGCTGCCGGGTGAAGGAGACTCCTGGCTTCACACCTCTAAGCAAGCCAATGCTGCCTTGCTCAACACCACCCTGCTCATGTCCTTTTCTTTTTTGCATGTGGGAAGAGCTGCAAAGCAAGAGGTTGCCTGGGGTGCAGCAGTGGATCCTGCCTCTGTGGGCTGCAGGAGCTCTTCTGCTTCCCTTTCAAAGAGAATTTGAAAATACTCCACGAGGCCAACGCAGCCTGTCACAGCTCAGCTGCTGGGGACACTGCTACGGTGCAAACCCAAGAAAGAGAAGACAGAGCCCATCTCCCCTTCTGGAGCTGGCAGCCCAGCATGAGGCACCAGCCTTCATCGTGTGAGGCTGTTGCCAGTGTCACCCTTTGCTGCCCATACGGTTTGTGGGGCAGGAAGGACAGGGACCATGTCCCTCCTTGCATCCCTTGCAGAAAGGGGAGCCCTGGGCTGGTGGGTGGGTGAGCAGGCCCTAGCAAGCAGGTGAGGGATGTTGGGACAGGGATCTCCACTGATGGAACAGGATGCTCAGGCTGGTGGAGGCTCTCTCCGCGCTTTGCTCTGCTCGCATTCAGGTGTCTGAATTACAGGCTGCGAACAATGGCCAGGCAACAGAGGGCTGGGGAGGCCCCTTAGCCAACCCTCATTCCCATACAATTGAAGTCAGGGAAACAAGCTATTCATTCCCTGCCCACTCTGCCCTGCCCTACATGGCTCCAAGGCTTGGGCACCATTGGAGCTGGCCACAGGGCAGTGCACGACCCTCACCCTGTGCTGAGGATGGATCCATGCACAGGATAGACAGATAGTGGCCCCCAGACCCACTACAGCATCACCAGTTTTGTTAGCATCCAGTTACACAAACTTAAGCTCGTCACCATCAGAAACAGGGAAGGCACAGCTGCTGGGCCACACACAGCACCTGCTGTCCCCAGCAGTGGATGCCATCAGGGTACAGGGTCCCTCTACCCCTGTGCACTAAGAACCATCGTGTCCCCAGTGGCTGGGGTCTGAGCTGTTTGCAGGCCCAGGGCCACAGGATGAACCATTCCTCCCTTGGCAGGGATCACAGCAACTTCAGGCTGCTGCCCTGTAAGATGTCACTGCTCGGCCACAAGGGAATATTTTGTTCTCGCTCCATAAAAGGCATTTGTGTGTCCCTCCCCACTGGCACAGACCCAGGTCAGGGGAAGAAGTCCAGCAGCTACTCCAGAGGCAGCAACACGGGATGGGAAAATTGCAGGGACAAAGGTGTCCTCTCCTCCAGCAAGGCCAGGGGCTGTCCCCTGCCTCTTCTTGCTTCTGCCCTGCCCAGGCCCAGTGCCAGGGAGGCCACCAACCAAAAGATCCTGGCAGGTCCACAGAGTGCCCCTCAGCCCCCACCTCAGTCCCCAGTGCCCTGCCAACAAAGCAGAGCTCAGTTCACTGGAGAAACGAGTGCCAGATGCAGGAATGTGTTTCATCTCTAGCCAGCTGATGCGTGGCAATTCGTCAGCCACTCCAGTTTTGGGCTAGAAGTGACCTATTTATGTAAGGCAAGCTTCCCTCGAGCCTGGGGCTCGTGCAGCATCCTGCAGGGGCAGCCATGGGAAAGCAGGTGCAGGTGGCCTGGGGGTCAGGACCCAGCCAGGCTGGACCATGTGCTGTCTCTCACCCAGCCCCTACAAAGTCACTAGTGCTGGGTCAGGCTCAGCACACTGTAGCCACCGTGGGCGATGGTCCTGCTAGGGCAGGGCTGGCAGGAAAAGGTGGGTCTTCTCCAGGCATCAGGAAGCAGACAGGGAGGAGACCAGACACAGGGGAGCCTTGAGGAACAGGGACGTGCGCTCAGCATTGTCCTCCATGGAGTGGAGGCTGCAGCAACTGCAGAATTTGGGATCCCTGCCAGGGCACAGGTCATCCCAGCTCCTGTACCCCATCCCAGCAGCAGAGCTGTTCTGTGGAGGTGCCTCTCACATGGCTCAGGGCTCACCAGGACACATCAGGGAGCCAGCCCAGCTGCCCCTTCCCAGTGCTCCTGCTGGCACAACCAGCACAGCTGGATGCTCACTGTGCAGGGAGGACCAGAGCTGTGGGGAGCCATGCTTAGAGCATGCACAGCAAGGGCAGGATTCATGCCCAGAGGAAAAATGCTTTCTGCAGAGGCAGAAGCACTGCTTTCCATGGCATAGATGCTCCAGTCTGCTGGAGGCTCTCTCACAAGGGCACGTAGATCAGGCTGCTTCATCACCACCCTGCTGCCAACCCTGGCCTGGGGGGACATCTCCAGAGATTCTGCCTCCAAGGTCAGCCCAGTGCCACAGCAACAGAGGAAAAACAGGAACAAAAAAAGCCCTCCAGCCTATTCGCCAGCCCAACTGCTGCTCTCCTATTATTCCATCACTGTGTCCTTTGCCATGGTCCAACAGGCAGGTGACCCCAAACACCCTCCCCAGCCTGAACCCCTGCTCATCCCACTCCTGTTCTCCAAGAATCCCGGGCATAGGCCTAGGGGTAGCGTGGCCATTTACAGGAACTGTGGGAACCCCATTCCCACCCCAGCATGTTGGCAGTTACACAATTGCCTTTCCTCAAACAAGGAATTGCTCGGAGGGATCTGTGCAGAACAGCATGGAAGGAAAACAAACCTGCTCCTGAACTTTGCAAGATAGTATGCCATTTAGAGGTACTTGCACATGAGCTGCCCCTTTTTTAACCTTTGAGTATGTGGCGCGAGGGATTTTTCTTCCTGACGTTTTGCTCTTACATAACCTCAAAGAAACTAATGAAAAAGGTCTTCTCTGTCCCTGCCCCCCACGCCCAGCTGCTGCAGTCCCGGAAGCTCCCAACCACCTTGTTGCTTTGCAGCACTGGCACAGCGTCTCTTAATCCTCAGACAATATTGGCAAAAGGATTTTAGCAGTGCTGGCCTGAGCCCACAGGGGCAGGTCCCTTTGCCTTCCTACAGCAGTACCAATTGCACCTGGGGGTTTGCTGTCATTCTATATGGACCCCCAAGTGCTTCAGGTCGGGCTGCTGACAACATACTGCCCTGAGACCACGTCTAGACCGAGCTTACCCCACTGGCAGTGTTTCTGCAGCTCCCTGTGTGTACCCCGGGCCGTGTCTGCAGGCAGCAAAACAAAGAGAGCTTGTTCTGGAGGCAGCTTGCATCAGAGCAAATGCGATTGTTCGCATCGGATTTTATGAATTCCCTCCAGAGTTCCTACGTAACACAAGTACATTAGGGGACTTTATCCTTGCTAATTTCAGACTACAAAGTCAGACCATGTATCAGATGAATCTGCACAGGGAGGCTTATTCATAAGTAGCAGCAGGGATAGGTGACCACAGTGCCTGCCACGAGACTCGTCATTAGCTCATTAGCAGAGGACATCGCACCCTAAACTGGAGAACTGAAAAGGAGACGTCACCTTGCAGCCATGGTCCCTCTCCTTGTGCTGGACACATCCTGGGAACAGCAGGCAGGAGCACTGCTCATCGATGCTGAAGGCATTTTGCAGTTGAGATGTCAATAATAAGTAGCCCCATCCTCCCCCCTTACCCAAGGCTTTTTGCAGCCAGTGCCAGGAGCGGCTTGGGGGCTGCTCACAGGGCCCTGTCAGCTGCACCAAGCACTAGAGACTCACCCAGGAGAAACATATGACCTGTACAGGCTGGACAAGCCCAACTCCATAGAAAACAGCCCATGTGCTGGCAGAAAATAATGATGTGAATGCAAGATGTAAAAATACCTGTTTGACACCAGCATCAGTTTATGCCCAAACACTGTGGAACGATGACAACAAAAAAACCCCACCCACAAATTCATGTATAAGCAAAGGTAAAAAACTTTTTTAAAGAGTACAAAGGAACACAGGAGAGCCATCGGAAAGACTTTGATCAGGAGAACTTGATAGCAGCTGCTGGGGAATAAGAAACTGAAGCTGCAGTGCTACAGCCAACTGAAGAGCATGAGCATGACCTTCCACCAGCAGATCTGCAGCCTTCCTGTCACATCCCACCTCTCCTCCCCTAAGCAAGTCTGCAGGCAAAGTATAGGCCAGGGAGATGATTCACCTGACTCTTCTGCACAAACTAACTCCTTCTGATTATCTGTAACTAGAACGTCCCCACACTTACCTCAGCACTTCCACACCCATTTTTCTCTTGCACTATCACGATGACGTAAAAGCTTCGCAAGAGGAGAAGTCATTTATCTAAGAACAGGTTAGATAAATACATGTTCCTCTTAAAAGAACCGTTGGTTTAGAGTTACTGTTATTTCAGTTACTCACTGCCTTCTCACTTTCTGATGCTTCCTTCCTGTCCCAAGTAAGATTTTAAGCTGCTTAAGGTACTTTTCAGGCTTGGCAGCTCTGCCTTGGTTGTGGCCATTGCAGCTAATCCTGTACAAGTTTTACACGTTTTGCCTCAGCTTAGGTTAAGTAACATCTATGGCTCTCTAGAAATAGGTTACACAGCAAAAGATCTAGTTACAAGACCCTGGAACAAGAAATAGGTTGTTGATTTCAAGACAAGTTCTCACTGATCAGTCCTCATTCTGGCTGGAAGGGACCTCCGGAAGCCTCTCAGAAGCTGTCTGTACACAGTCTATGCAGGCCCTGTTGTCTCAGCCTCTCCCCGGATGGTAAGTGCTGGACCTTGCCAGTTCAGTGGCTCTGCGGGGCTTGCTCATCACTCTTGACAGGAGGCCCAGGACAGATGTGCCATCCCACATGTGGTCCCATGAGGCAGGTAAGCCTTGCTGTTCATAGGCTGCTTCTGCATTACATCAGAGATCTGAGCTTCATCTCCTCAGGCACCAGCAACAACAGAAGAATCACTTACAACGAACAAAAAGAATTTTATTGGAACATATACACACAGGGATAACAGAGGTATCTGAGTAATCAAATATGGAATGTTTAAGAAAGTTAAAATAAATAAGGATACCAAGTTTTGCCAGTGCTAGGTCCAGCACCAATGTAAGTAAATGCCCTCTGAACAAGTCTGACTCTGGCAGGACCATCCCTGCAGAGCCTGTAAAGATTCCTACCACCAGAAAGTGGCCAATAATTTTGGAATACAAAGAGTCACAATAGTGCTTTCTACTGATGTGCATTCACACTGTTTATTCACTACTTTCGTCTCTTATTTCTTTAATAATATCTATTAAATTCTGGAGTCCAAAAACGTAACCCGTGTCTTGACCCTCATGCACCACACTATCTTCTCCATAGTACTTGCAGGTTGTGTGGGCAAAGTCTATCATGCGGACATCGACAGTACTGGCAGTCGGTTTGTAGGCATATGCTCCTGCTGACTCATCTGAAGATTCCTCTGAAAGGTCCTCTAGGTCCTCTGGGTCCGAGTCAACGGCAACTTCCTGCCTTTCCTTTCCATCATAAATGATCAGCAAGGAGCTTGAATAGAAGCGGTAAGACTCCTGTTTCTCCAAGACAGACTTGAGTTCAGTAAGTTTTTTAATAACGGACTCAAAGAGTTCCCTGCGCAGGTATTTGCCGTTATGAAAGAACTGGTAAAGTGCTTCTTTGAATCCTTGGACTGAGAGTTTTCTTCCGTGGTATTTATTCATGAACATCAGCTGGCCAGTGCCTGCCTGGTAGACCTGCATATACAAACACAAGACAAGAAAAAAGGAATCATTAAAATTGCTGGCACACTGACACCAAAGCCTTGAGGGGACATAAAATAAATTTAACTTAAAAAAAGTACACTACATAAAACTTCTACAGGATGATATACTGCTTACTAGAATTGCTCTTGCACAATTACAGAAACTGCTATCAACAGATCCAGCAGCGCCTGTACAACTTAGAGGAAGTGGAAAATTCCTTCAGTTTAGATTTGAGCTTTTCTACCAGGAATGTAAGAATGAGGACTTTAAATGAGATTAGGAAAGCTGCAGCCAAGAGCTCCAAAGTCAAGATACAACTTGTACCACAGCCACTCATTCAGCTCATTATGTGCCTCAGCTCTAGGATGTACCAGTTAATTCCCAGCATGCTGAGATCTGAGTGACAGCAAACACTCCTATACAAAACTAAGGTGTACCCCATAATCATCTGTACTTAAAGACATCAGAGGTGCTCCTGCAAGAAGATACCTGCCTATAGGAGAGTGGTCTATACAACCCATAGTTCAATAATGCCTAAACACCTGGGTCAAGTAAGGACTGCAGGTGCTTCTGAAGTTCCCGTTTTCCAGCACAGGTCAATACTGGAAAGTGAACAATGGCCATGCCCCACTCAAATCCCAGCACACTGTGGTTAGAAATGCAGCTCCCACACTTTCATTTCTGCCTCATGTTTTTCTCTGAAGTTAAACAGTGAGCTGACCACCACATATGCCAACAGTTGTGCTGTGGAACAAGTCCTAGCAAACAGTGCTAGCATTCCTGGAATCTATTGGATGGGAGAACAGAGGCTGCAAAAAAAAAAACTCAAACACAAACATGTTGTTTCCCATTTGTCACTCTAGGAATACAGAAACAAGTAAACAAAAAATTCCGGTGAAAGTCCACACAATGTCTCCTCATCTGGCAACAATTCTTATCACATTTACCAAGCACTTCTTGTCTGCACTTTGCAACAAGTCTACTTCAAGCAGTGAAAGAACTGTGGCTTTTCAAAGTTATGGAACAGAACTGATTGCTTCTTAATATTTTGACACATTTCCACACACTTCATTCAAAATGAATATAACTGGAAGACCCTCCTTGCAATTGCTCCCTATGCTATCCTGAAACATTAATTGAATCAGTAGTTTTAACACTTTTGAACTCCTGATATGGTGCAGGAGGCTGTGTGCTCAGAGCCTGTGCTCACTGATGCAGAGCATGGGCTGCAGGGTGCTCCTGCAGACGCTGCCACCTCCAACTGATCACTGATACTCAAAAGCCTCATTCCCCTCCGTGAAGGAAATGAAGGACAGCATCTCAAGGGTAACAAGTCATGGGATGGCTACATAAACCCAAAACCCCACCAACAGAAATGGGTGCAAGTCTGCTGGCCACACATGATGAGTTCTCCTCTCACCTGCATACCACAGACTCGCACCCCAATCACGGCTGACGTGCTCTGCTGGCACTTGCGGATCTGATTTGCCTTCTTCTCCTCGGATGCGTCGTCGCCGTGCTGCCGGGTCCCCATCTTCAGGTCCAGCACACACGGAACCTCGTAGCGAGATGTCAGGTTTTCCAGCAAAATGAATTCTGATCAGTTAAGGACCAACCCTCACAGCGAGGAATACAGATTTTAAAAACATTACTACAGATATTATACTGCCTCACTCTTAACTTCAAGCATACCCAAAACATGCCTAGTATAAAGTAATCTTTCAAAAATTAGTTACATAAACTTAAGATGCCCACTCTGCTTTAAGTCAGTTCCAGTTTTACTGGTCTCTAGAGACTAGGGAATTTCCACATTAAGTGAAAAGCAATCAGGGTTACACAGAAATATAATGCAGGAGCTGACTTTGAATTATGAAGCATTTCCTGTCTAGCAAGAGACTTTTTTTCTGTGGCAAATGAAAATTTTGTGTGTTTGTATTACCATTCAAAACCAATGAAGCATTTTCATTCCCTATTTAAAACATCTGTATTAATACTGTTCCAAAGATATCACACATTTCTAGGCAACTGAATAATCATCTACAGTGATATGGTGAGGGTGGCAGCCAAAAAATGCTTTCTATTGATTTGAACATTTATTAGTCATAGATGTTTTAGTAATCCATCACCAAAACTCCTCACACGTGAGAAATTTGTTTACCTGAGTATTTAGATACTACTACTTCTGCAGGATGTATCAGTTGCATCCAAGCCCACAGCAAGATCTTTTTTTGATAGAATGCTCAGGGTGGAATGTTTGCCTATGATTCCACAGCACAAAAGCAATGTGGCTTCTGCTTTCATGGATTCGGTCAGTTTTTTGTTTCTCATACTGCAATCCTACATGACTGTTTATATTCAACTTTTCTTAAAGCTCATTAAAAAAGGGGCTACTACAGAAGCAGTAAACTCCAGGCACTGGAACAGCCTCTGTATTTAAGAAACCGATGGAAAGGGGAAGAGGACAGTGGTTTTTAAGATTACCAATATCAAAACAGAAATAAAAAGCAACAGAACTCTTCTCCTTTGAAAGTTCTCACTAGAAACTGTTCTTGTGAAGACACCAAACACAGTATGTTGTAAAACTCATCCACTAACTAACACATAAATGTGAATATTTTAATTCAGTTATCTGAATTTCCTGTCTTAGGCAGTTTATTATGTGCTGGAAAAGCCCCTTTCTAGAAAGTGCTAGCAAACCCTTCAAAGATGCCAAATACATTACAGCTTCAGAGAGTCTCTTGGGACTGCAGTTAAGTCTGCTCTCTACTCTTATCTAGCAAGTTCAAGAAAAAAAAAGGCAGAGCCCTACTCATTGCATTGTTATGAGCTACTTTCAGGAAAGGATACTATATTGATTTCGGTGCTTTGCGTTTTCCTTCATCCGCTGTAACTGCTGCTGGTGACATTTCATGCTCCAAGGATTATGGTGTTTAAACTGAGAACTGACATTTCCTTTTTTCTCTACAGTATAATACAAGACTTCAGATTTCTTCAGCCACTCAAATTCTTCCTCCAGTTTGTGACTAGAAAAACAGAACAAAGTAGCAAATTACAGGTCAAGTGAAAAAATAAGCTCTTGAAGAGGGGTTGTCAGTGGATTTAACTGCAAGCTATTTTGCTCACCTTCATTAACAGCAAGCAAAAGCTTTATTTTCCTCTCTGTACAAGTGGACAAGATGCCCATGAGTAGTATTTCAACTATTACAAAGCTACTTCCATACTAACATAAATTAGCATATAGCCAAATACTACAAAACGTAGTAATTCTACTTTTATATCCTTTACCTGGGTGAACAACTTCTGTGAAGTAATGCAGGAGGTAGCAATGCACTTTTAAGGTTTATCCTTTGCTAAGGTCAGTTTTTAGCACAACAAATCACTGCTCACAGCTTATGGTGGGCACAATTTATAGAAATTAACAAGGGGGGGAAATGTCACTAACAGAGAAAAAGCAGGGTTCCTAACAAAGTATACCATATTTGGTAGCACTTAAATATGTTTGGGGTTGTTGGGGTTTTTTTGTTTGTTTGTTTGGGTTTTTGTTTGTTTGAAAACTACTGCTCTTCTGCAGGTGGGTGGATTTTTTAAATTGTTTTGTAGGGTTTTTTTGTAGCTGGGTTTTTTTTGTTTTGTTCTTTTCTTTCTGAAGCTTCAAAAATAACACTGGGAAACCTGTTTCAACTGACCACAGAAGGAAAAAATGAAAAGACTCAACAGGCTGCTTGAGGGCTGAGGACATACTAGTTTCACTAGTGAACCTGTCTGCACTGAAGAAGTCAGAAAAAACAAAAGAAACAAGAGAAGAAAATGAAAGCGAAAGAGTTCTGGAGAATTCTCGGGAATTCCGGAGACCAGAATCCCAGAGCAAAAAAATCAAACTTACCTTTTCATTTTTTCCTCTTTCCTGTGCTGCCGGACCCATTCCTTAGATATCTTCTCATTTTCTAACAACACTGTCTTTTTGTTAGTCCATCGCAATAGCTTACTTTTGGGTTCACAGTCAGAGTTATCTAAGTTTTCTAAGTTATCGTGGTCCCCATTCAATGGATATGCTATTAGACATAAGTTTCCATCTTCATCCTCTTCAAAGCTCACCGACACCACACCTGAAGAGAAAAAGGACCCAGACAGTTATGAACTGCTCAAGTGACAAGCAAGCCTTTTAGAACACATTATTTTACACTAAGAATACAGCAACTTTATTTTTTCTCTTACCCCAGTCCTTAGTTTCTGTCTTGCCACAGGGCAAACCTCATCTGCCAACCTAACAAATATCAAAAGAGCTAGACAAAAATGACACCTCACAAAAGACAATTTATCATATTGACAAAACAATGATACAAAAGGTAATTTTCTCTCTCTGAGGCAGTCAAGTGACAACCAAATAATAACAGGACACAATTTCAATTAATAAAATTTTTTATTAATTTTAAAAAACGGACTGGTCTGATTCTAAGTGAGATGTAAAACATTTGTTAACATCTTGCAGTGAAAAGTGACCTGCATAAAAAAACCTCACACCAAAGACTTTTTAAATTTTGCATGACAGCAAAGCAAAAAGCACTTATCCAAACAATATTTGGTTAATAGATCCCCAAGGGAAAGGAAAGATGTGCAAGTAGATCAAAACAAGGGAAATATCACATTACAACAGAAACTAGTCCAAAAACTTCCACTTAGAATCACCATGTTTAATTATACATTTTCTTCTATTTTTGGAATATATTTTATTGATACTGGTTATGCAGCAATCTCGTGGAATAAGTAACAAAAATGCAATACAAAACAAATCTGTTTGTGGTACAGAAACACGGTGAACCTCAAAAGCATTTTTTCTCCTCATCCTCCCCTCAGGAGTCTCTAGAGCACTGCACTGCATTTTAAGAGTCGTAGTGGAACACTGACAGATGCACCCAGTGCCACATGAGCAAATCTCAGGGGTTAATGGAGAAGCTGTAACAATTGTCTGAATCGGTTTTTATTTTGTTTTCCAGTCCTCCCTTTATTCTGGATCAATCAGTCTGCACAGTTCTTGCAGCTCATCACTAGCTAAGGGAGATGTCTTGGTGAGAGACTGGAACTTCCAAGCTGGGCAAGCAGCTCCCAGACCTGCAGTGGCTGGGGCAGGGAGTGCAGAAAGTCTGACAGTCCCACTGTCACAAAGGAAAGGACAATGGGAAAAAGAGGGTGGGGGAGCCAGCTAGCAAATGGCTTCTTTGCCTTTACTCTGGAAAAAAATAACAGAGGTGGACCAACTGAGGCCCCCTCCCCCTAAATCCCTCCCCATACTTCCCAGAAAGCCACATACACTAGTACAATTATTCTATTACATTTTGAAAAGTTTCATTCAAAGATCAGATCTTCTTCCAGTCCAACAAAACTTGTAATTAGACATGTCAAAAAGTCTCTGTAAATGAGCAGGGAATATTAACTCTGAAACATCTCTGAAGTCTTCCACCACTTTTACAAGCAGAACACAAAACTTCATCACCATTATGGCTGTTAAAATCAACGTGCTTTAAAAAGCAACTCCATTTTAAAAAAGTGCTTCAGACATATTATTTATTAATCATCAGGCAGCAGTTGATGGAATAGGAGAGAGAAAAAGAAGTATTCCTGTTAACTAGTGCAATTCTTAGGAGAACTGGAATTTCCACTCCTACATAACTTCTGACTCAGCCTCATCACGGCTACTTGATCCTTGCCTACCTAAATGCCATGAATTTTCATTTCCTTAATGGCAGAAATAACACTGCAAGTATTCAACAAGACACCTTGCTGGCATGTACTTATTACGATCAAAATGAAAGTCAGAGGAGAAATCAAAGCACAAAAGAGACCACAACTAAGCTCACACAAAACACTATTATCCAATCTTACCAAATCCCTTGTAAACAAACATTAAACAAGTGGCAAAAAAAAAAAATCCACACACAAAATAAAGCAGCAGATAATTACTGAAAACATTCTCAAACTGTTAGCTACTTACCTGTGCCTAAGGAGATATATGGGCTATCATCAGCAGAGTTGCTCTACTCTAATGCTGTTAGTCAGCCCAAACACCAACTTGGCAAGCATTTCCACCCTGCATCTCCACAGCCTGCCTCAGACAACATCAAAATACATGAAAAGAAACCCCTAAAATCTCTTCCACACAGAAGAGATTTCAGAGAGAACAGAGAGCACAGCACGCTTGCATTTACAGAAACAAAAAGCCCAACCCCATTCAAAGGTTTGGTAACTTACCCTCATATTGTGGAGTGAATTTACGCATTTCTGTTGGGAGAGTCTCATAGAACTGGTGTTCTCTCTGAATAAGGGGTTTACAGATGGTCTTGTCATTAAACCGGAGGACACAGGAGTGTCCTCCAACTTGGTGGACAAAAGGCTCGAGCAGGACTCCCTTGGAATAGTGCTCCACTTCCATAGCTCCAAATGCTGGGCTCATCCTTGTAGCACATTAGACAGAAGAAGGCGACACTAGTGAAGGCAGTTCAGAGCCTGAAGCCTCCGAGACCCGTAGGTGTTTACGCTGATTCAAAAGTCTGTTAAGGCAAACACAAGAGAGCGACGGCCGTCAGTGTCCGCGCACGCTGGGGCCTATGCAGCACGACGAGAACCGAGCGGGGCCGAGCGGAGCCGAGCAGAGCGAGGGCGCGCCGCTCTCCGGACGCGGCTGACTGCGGGCGGGCGAGGGCCGCAGCCAGGGAGGCTCTGGCGGACACGCCCCCGCCGCGCCGCAGCCAATGGGAGGCTCCGCGGGGCGGGGCGGGCAGCGCGCGAGGCGCACGCGCGGGGCGGGGCGGGGCGGGGCAGAGGGCGAGCTGCAGCCAGCGCCGCTCGCCCCTTCCTAAAAGGTAACCCACCCGTGGCCACCCTGGCGAGTGTCACCGCCAGCCACGCCTGTCGCCCTCCAGCGCTCGACCGCGGAGACAGGCGCGCCCGCGCTCCCAACGACAACACCCTCCTCCCGCGCAGGCCAGCCCGAGAAACCGGGAATTAACACCGAGCGTACAATTCCTCCCTTCCAGGCAGGGACAGCAAGCAGCCGACGTCCAGGGTGGGACGTTTATTTCACCGATTTATTCACATCAACATGTCAGATACCAAAAATATTACACAGATGCAAGCTCTTCACAGGCAAGCCATAATGCTAATGTGCAAAGAACTCTTTTTTTCGTACACCCAGCAGAAGGCAGTGCTCCGTGCCAGCTGCATCCCAAGGGTCTGCTTCTCTACCCTGTGACCGCACACTGCTCAGGTCTGGCCCGCCGCCAGTTTCATGCAACCTGCACTTCAGAAAGCAATTAAAGGAGCGAAGCTGAAAAACAAAACATGACTGTCTTGTTCTCTGCCTTCCAGTAAATTTTTAAGTCGAGTTACTCTAATTTTAGACCAAAGCTTTAATGATTAACTTTTTGCGGCTAAAAACAACCTCATACTTATTTTGCCTGAAGATCATTACACGAACAATAATGCACTTAATTCGAAGAGACTACAAAGTGTTCTAGGTCACAGGTCTATTTTTATTTGTCCTCCTTAGATATTTAACAGCTTTACATTAACTGGAAAAGCAGAGACCTGCAGGCTTAAAACAGCAGTGCTACCAGAACTACAGACGCCTACAGCATGCCCTGGACATAAGAGCATTAATCGAATTAAACAACTAAACTGCTTAAAGAAACAACAGATCGATCAACTGAATGAACTCCAGCTCCTGGAATGTTTACCTGCACCTAAGGATAACAGGTCAATAAGAGTTGAACGTGGTTTTGTTTGTGGGGCTTTTTAGTGGTTTTTCCCCCTCCTCCTTTCTTCCAAGTGCCTTATTTGACAAAACACTATCAGGTTGCTTTTTCTTCTTCTTTTTTTTTCCTTTTGATCTGGAATAGTATTTCCCAGAAACAATACTGTCTTCTGAAAACCTATATTATTATGACTAGAGCAATAACAGTAACCCTTCCTTTCTCTTTGTACTACTTTTAATTTCCTACTATTTTTTATAATGCAGCTACTGCATTGCCGGAGAATTTTCTCACCTACCTCAGCATCAACAATTTGACAGCTCAGAGACACACATGTAAAAACCTCTCAGTTACACCCTGAACATGAGCCACTTCAAAAAAACCTACCCAGCTGCATCAAGCTGAGTAACCCTGAAGTGCCCAGACAGTGCGGAAAAGCCATATACCCAAATCCTGGGCAGTCCAATACATCTCTTTAACTGCTGCAGTCAGAAAGGAGCACTGTTACTGCTCCAGGGTCAGAGATTTATTTCTCCATGGCTCCGCACAGTAGCGCCCACTCTATGCAGAGCCACACTGCTCTTCCCTAAGTCTCGCCCGCAAGCTGAGTTACTAGTACGTGTACAACACACTTGGAGCTGTCACCAAACACATGCCTAACAAGGCACATTAGCTCCTGAGTAAACTCTGAGAATTGCTTCCATTTTCTATTACAGAAATCATAAGCATCAATCAGTATAGTGCACCAGTAATTTTACAACTCCTGAGTTTTCATTAGGATTTTCTAGAGACATTAATGCCTCCAGTCTTCTGGAATTTGCAAGGGAAAGCCAGAAGTGTGCCACGTTTCACTGGAGTTGCAGTAACACAAATATATGCTCTTGCAGTGCCAGAGCTTGACACTGGCACAACCACTTTTAACAGCCTTACGGAAGAGCAGCAGTACAAGAGTTGCTCTTTCCAATACAGCATCACCATTCTGTGGCTGCCTATCTAATTACCCCTGATAGAGAGACACTCATGGCCAGCTGCAGTGACTCAGAAAGTACCTTGCATCAATCCTTTAACCTCAAATACTTAAGTTTGTCCCAGTCCTCCTGCACTCGAGTTGTATCAGGAGTTAAGTCTTGAAGATATTTATGCCATAGAAATGACTGTAGCAAAATCACCTCCAACACAGATAATGCACATGTTGTTTACCCAACACATCTTCAGGGAGCTCATTAGTAGCAGCTCAACTTGTTTGCTTTCATGTATGCCCAAGTGGTCTGGACAATACTTGTACATGGATCACCACATGCACTCAGAAATTGAATTACCAAGCACAGAATTGGATGGGACTAGTCATTCTATTTCACTCTTTCCTGATCAAGTAAGATCTGGCAGCACGTCACACAGTGTAACTTCCCATTCGAGGAAAAACAAGGCAAGCTTTTTTATTTCTCTGATATTATAAAAATATCAGTTACGCAATATTTAGACGGGTGGGGTTTTTTTGAGAGAAATGTTAGAAACATCTGTACATAGTCAAACACAGTGTAAGCCAGTCAGCACTACCACAAGACAAATGTAAATCTACCAGAAATAAAAGGGGAGGCTCACACAAATGAAGATGAGTTTACTGTGCCTGTATTAGTAAGCTCTCCTCTTTTTATCTTCCTAAACCACAGCGCAACTCCTACATGTTCCGTTTCTATGATGGAATTTTTGTAGTACACGTCCCTGCTGAAAAACCTTTATTAATACAGCTCTGCAGCAGAAACTGTGTGCAAGGACTGCTGAAGAGAGCAGCAGCAAGGAGTTCCTTGCTATAAAGCCTTTAACTGAGCTCCTTAATTGTGCAGCAAAGCAATTTACTGCCTTTTTATGAACCTAAAACACAGATATGATTTGAATGTAGTAACAATGCTCAACACAATCTTGTCAACAATTTAGGTTTCAACGAGGCTTTAGTTTTCACTTTGATCAGTTAATATATTTTAGCCATTCAAGAAGCACTGTCTACCTAATAAATTCAGATTGTTTGAACCCAGTGAAATTCTTCTCACTTGCAAAAAGATTTTGAGTAAGATCTTCAGTTTTTCTGCTGCATGCCTTAACATTACCATTACTAACAATCAGGATTTGTATGTCATTTTGGCTCTCAATATTTGGAATCTTGTCATTTAGATTAACAACAGGGCTTGAAGCACAACCCTAATGCCCATCAGAAATGCTTTGCACTGTTTCTTTTATAAATATCTTGATTCCATGAACAGCCTTAAATATGCCAAACTGGTTGCAGTTCCTTACAAATAAAAGCTTTGACCTAAGACCAATAGTTTCAAGTAGCATTGACGTTGAACAGCACAAGCACAATGCAGTTCTTCACTGCCTTTCCTCTGATTCTACACCCAGTTTGTTCTCAATGCTCTTTGGGGAAGAAAGAGCCCAGAACAGCTGTTTCTAGGCAATCTTCCCAGATACCAAATGCAGACTCACTGTACCCTGCCCTTTTCCTCCTACGTGCTTTTAAGTGCCTTTGGCTAAGAGCTTTTGTTCAAGGAACACATCAGCCAAAACAACAGATTTACTAACCCTTCACATGTCAAGTATTTTAAGAGAAAAATCTGACATAACTTGAAGTAGCAAACAAAAATGTGCCTAGACACAGTAACATTATCTTGAGCAATGTCATTCTTACAGTAAGCAGCAAAAGATGCTTAAAAGCCAAACCTGCAACCCAGAAATTACATTTATAGACATCTTATCCCCATCACTGCAACAATGACCATCAAAAGAATACCGCAATGAATTCATGTTTTCAGGCTTTAAATATTAATTTCAGGTGACGGCATTCTTTGGAAGGTACTTCATGTCATTACAGATTCTCGACTTAGTCCCACACGTAATTGCATTAATGAACACATCCTCTGGAGAGTACAGCTCTCAATTAAGCAGCAGCTTCTTCCATCATAACAATCTCAAAAATAACATACCTCTTGCCAAAACTTTGTAATAGCAGAACTACTGATGCAGAGCTGCCCTTCTGTTAAATCTGGGCTCTCTCTAGTGCAAGCCCTTTACTTTGGGTGGTCAGTACCTTCAACTCCACACAGCCATAAATCAGCTTTACAGTGACAGAAATAGCAAAGCTTTCTGCCTGTCCTTTTTTCTCAGTTCACTGGGCAGTGCAGAGGAAGCTGACAGGGTAGAGATCTGCAGAGCAGAGCTGCTGCAGGGTGCTGTAAACTGCTGAACCAGACAAAGCAAAGCCCCTTCCTGAGGTTCCAAGGAAACAGAGGAATGGCACAGTCAGCCAACAGGAGAGAAAGAGTATCAGTGCTGTATTAGATCAGCCAAAGAAAAGCTGCTTCAGCATAAAGAACATTCAGGAAGGAACAATAATAGCTGAGAATGGACACAGGAAGATGTGAATAACAAGGTGGAAAGCACATGGTACGTTTTTGAGAGCCCACCCACCACCTGTTTCATGTACAAAATTAAAAGGTTACCTGACCTGTGAGCTGGTAAATCATTACAATGCTCAAAGAGAATAACCCTTCACAACTGAAGCAGGATAAACACATTATAAGAGCATACAATACACCTACCAGCCAGGAATGGCTACGGGAATTTCACAAGTCCTCAGATGACTGAACTACTTGTTCCATTACTAATAATGTGGTACTTTACAAACAGCAAGGTACATTCCTTGAATCAAAGAAAGCAGAAGATGCAACTCCAGAATATTAAAAACATTAGGTATGTTAAACATGCTCAGGCTCAAAGGCCTTGCACAGCTTGTGATCCATTCTGATGAAAACCAATGCCATTCCTCTACACAAAACACTGTTTTATTAGCAGATATGCCCAGACTAACTTTAGTAATGATTTGCTTCCAACATTCACTCTAGCTATTGCTTGGCTCAGGAACTGAAGTTACTCTGGTGTGTTCCGTTTCAGAAATGTTTAAGATTAGAATGGAGATACTCATATCCTCTAGTGGTCAGTCAGCTGCCTTAGAAGAGTATCAGAAATAAATTTTAAAAATTTACTACATCAGATTAGGGCGCAAACCTTTTAAAATAAATGTTTTTCGTTCTT
Organism: Acanthiza pusilla; assembly: GCA_036630365.1. NCBI lineage: Eukaryota > Metazoa > Chordata > Aves > Passeriformes > Acanthizidae > Acanthiza > Acanthiza pusilla. The sequence continues at coordinate 12,107,707 of JAXCHO010000001.1, forward strand.
AACAGAAAAATTACCTCTGCATTCATTTATCACAACCATTTAAATCAATTCCTGATTTTAGGGATGCATTATACCTCTAAATATAATACAAATCCCACACTAGGATACTTTTTGAAGCCTTTTGTATCTACAATAGTAATAATATAACTAAGCAGTAAAAGCTATAGTTTCTAACTTTTAAATTCATTAGGACACAAATGCAGAGCCCACATAATAATGTGCTTGTATGAATCCTACAGTTTTGGGAAAAGTCTTAAGAACAGCCCTAAATTATGCATGATTACAGAACGCAAACATTTATTCTGGTAACTCATTTAGAGTAAAAAATTTATTTTCAGCAGAAGAATGCACTGACATTGTCAGTTCTCAGACTTTTTTATTTATAAACAAAAAAAGTCCTATAAACAGCAAATAATTCAAATTTAATACAGGAGACAATAGCCTTCAACACAGTGAGGGGAAGAGGGACAGTGTCACAGCATCAAGGGGGAGGAAAAAAGAGAGTCTTTCTTTAAAAGAAAGACTGTGGGTGGAAAACCCCTTCTTTTTCATTAACTAAAACTTGAAACAGGTGGTTGTGAAGACAAAATGATGCTGAGCTGTAACTTTCTATGCAAGCCAGGGTTATTCAAGCTCTTCTGCAGCAAATCAATCAATATAATGATCATTGAGTTACATGACTTGTACTCAGGGATGAGTAAGTATGACGTTTAGTAAAATACTCAGCAGAACACTTGCAAACTTAAGAGTAAGATACCAGCTCCTTCAGACCTACATATTGGGTCTATGTGTGCATTCCCTTTGGATGCAGAAACACTTTTGCTATAGCCTTTAGTGGTAAATCATAAAGGTGCTGCGAGTCAGACACTGTAGTGGCATGTCTATCATAACCACCTACACACACAAAAAGACAAAAAAGAACAAATTCTTCTTGTAGCATGTAGGGTGCTTGGACTAGACCAATAAAAAAGCCACCTGCTTCTTAAAAATGCTGATATAATGTAATCTGATCTTTTAACTTATATTTACTAAATGGCTGGTAATTGCAGCACCACATTGCTGCAGTTAAAAACAGTAAGTAATTTCCCCAGAAAAACAAGGAAACAAATGCCTCGGACTAATTTCACAGAATAAAGGCCATGTACTAGGGAGGTATACTGGTTGTCCACAGAAAATTCTGAGTTGGAAGGGACCCACAAGGATCATAATTTACTTAAACAGGCAAAACAGACTGAATCTAGAAACCCAGAACTATACATGAACTCATGCACAAAATTCCTGCAAAACACATCTCCAAAATCCTTTGGGAGCATGACTGAGCTGACTCCACAGCAATCCTGGCCTGTCAAGGTAGAAAGCTAAGCCTATTTTTAACATTAGCTGCAAACAAAAGCTTCCCGCCAAGGAAGAATGCATTTTTCTGCTTTCAAACTGCCAAAAAATATCTTGAAATGCCCTAGCTTCTTCTGAGGACATCAGGTATATCACACCTAAAGGTACTATTCCTCTAGATATTTGTTCCACTCTGGAAGGAGAGGGACAGTCTAACACTGGCTTCAATGGCAAAGGACTCACAAAGCGCTACATTCAAGTCCTGTTCTGCTGTGAGTTTCTCAGGAGTGTAAGATAGCACCCTGAGAAATCCTCTTTTTGAACTGGAGCATCACGCCTTTTCTATCCACTAAGAATTTTGTCTGTAATACAGAAATGAAAGACCATGCATACACTGAGATGCTGAAAAATGTGTAAAGATGCGCTCTTTCAACACAAAACATTTTTTTAAACTAGCAACATGTTTATCCTATCTCGTTTTAGTCCCTAAACATGGAGTTCTAGTTTTGTCTTTCTTTAAATATAACCCAAACACAGACATAGACACTGCCACACAAGTTAAGGCATGTATTTATACCTGTAAATTTAACACCATAGCTGCAGAGCCACCTCCTATACCAAAAAGAGTTTTAAATACAGCCTTAACAGACAAAACTAAGAATTATGAAACATTAGGCATAACGTATTAAGAGAGCAAACTATACATAAAACAATCTGAAGTTACATAATGTTCTGTGATTATTATTCCTCATGCACAATTATTATCCCTGTCTTAAACAAGGTCTACATTATTAGGAGAAACACAGCTACCCAATCCTTTTGTCTAGGAAAGCAAGGCAAGGCACCAAGGCTGTCTCCAAGAACATCTAGCTTTTTTTACTTAAGCACGCACAGCAGCCCCTCAGCTGCAATTTCTTAAAATTCAGCCAAGGAGGTTATGTGTTCAGAGCAATTGATATTTCACCATCTAAAAAAGCAACAGCTTTCAGCTGTCCCTACACCACTTGTAATCTATAATCTTAACACCTACATACACAAAGTTCTGGAAAAATGCCAGAGTTTTACCTCTCAAGTAAAGCTATTTTATCTCCCTGTAACTAAAATAAAGCTAATTTACAAGTTACTAAGCATATTCAGAAAGAAAAGAGCATGCAATTCTGACCAATGCAGTTTTTTCAGGGATTGTGTAATTTAAGAACTAGTCTCTTTTCCAAGTAAAAATACCATGGAAACTAAGAAACCTGAACCACCAAAACTAAGCTACTTAAACTTCCTATTTAGAAACTGATCCATCTTAAAACAGTATTCTGGCATCAGCGGCCAAAACCACCAGTTGCTACAAAAAGACAATACCGCCCTTTGTCGTGGAGAAACCAAAATAGCACTCAGCCTTTTTAATCTTCTGAAAATGACAGCAAGAGCTAAATTGTGTGGATTACACATATGAAAGTATTATTCAAGACACCAACACCCTCAAGAAATTCCAGCATTAAGATTAAAATAAATCCAAGGCTATGCCTTTCTCATTACCATGAATACAGTCTGGGAACAGTATTTCAAGCCACTCAGTAAAAGAACATGCAATCTTTGTGACCAGCCCTTCAGTTGTGACCCATTTGCCAGGTATGATGAGAAAAATAAAGTTCATATAGGGTAAGTGTCAAGTCCCTTTCAAAGTTCATCTTCATTTAACTACACAAAGATTTTCCCTCGGTGTAATTCCTTTGGAAATTCCAACCCCTAATGCTTTTTATACCATAAGCTAGGGGCCCACAGGACAAGACTGTTAAGTTAAAGCTTTGATGCCTAAATCCTACAATCCAAGCTAACTCCTTGAGCAAAAACTTCCAAAGGAATTAACTGCAAAGATCATTAATAAATAAATTTTCATGGGAAGAATGGAACCCAAAATGTACAGTTACCTATTTCATGCATCCCATCTATGTGTATGTTCACCTATACCATGAATATACCTCAAGATGTTTAGTCCTTTATGCAGAAAAATGACTGAAAAGTAGCCCAGAAGATAAAATAATGTTTTGGAGTACTCATCCCCATTTTAAACTGTAATTCTACAAATGTAGGTTTCGAGACTACTTCTGATGACCACGATAAATTGAGTTCTTGCTCCAGAACAGCTCACATTAATGAGATGCATTTAATGGATCTTTTAAAACTGTATTTATGTTTCAAAACATCTCAAACTACTGCAAACACATCTCAATTCAGGTAACACAACTCAGATTTGTATCTTAAATGGAAGAGTTTGTACGATTCAGTGATCTCTACGTGCTCTTTCCCTAAAGAGCTGAAAGTAACTGGGTCCAAAGACCTTGAACATATAGCTCCCTGCCGGGTTGCCAGAGCAATTACAGAAGTTCAAATGCAAAAAATACAATAAAATAATTTCAGTGTGCTTCTTGCTTAACTGCAGCAGACTGGACAAGAGCAAGTAAGGACAGGAGAGGAGTCTTACAAGATAGACTCTCATGTGGCACAACAAAACCAAGGGAAAATATCATGACTGTTTCTCCAAGTAAAGGCAACTCATTTCAAGAACCGTTTCTTCCCAGGAAAAGGACCTTTCCTATAAGTACACCTGCCCAGTACTTAAAAAACGCTTTAAAAATTATTTATGTATTTCATGTTTCATTGTTCAGTGATCTCCTAGTACACCATCTGGGGCCAATTTCAGGCTCAGCATAATAATCACTGCCAAAGAATTAATCCATTTTAATCTCATACAGTTTACATATTCAAACAGCAATACAAAACCACTTGAAAAAAATCTTATCAATTTCAGTAATCTAGAAAAGGAAGCTTCAGCAGGAGCTTGGCTGTATTGCTCTCATCCCTGCAGCAGGTTGAAATACATTTAACGATGCACAAGAGCTAGCTAGTTTTAACAGCCCAGCCCAATGGGACACAGCTGGAGTATGTCTTATTCCCTTAAAAATATCTGTTACTTTACAGGCAATTTTTATAGCAACTCGCAAGTGTGCACTGCACAACTGTCTTCAAAGAGAACCCATCACTCACCAAAAAGGGAACAATAAGACAGGATGATTGGCAAAAGCTTACTTTCTCTTCAAAATTCCGCAATATAGCACGACCATCCACAGTGTGCTGATGTTCCAATTCTGCATTTCCAAAAAACAGCACACTACGAGGGGAAAAAAATATTTCAAGAAGTCAAGCTTATGAAGAATGCATTTTATGCTTTGAAAGCTAACCTTGCATATAGTGATGTTAAATCATTATTTGCACTTTAAAACATACTCACAATTCAGCACGTAGGTTTAAATATGTCAAAGGCTTTGTTTAAATGGAACAACTTGAAGACAGTCATCCTCTCACCATGCAATTCACTGCTGCACCATCAGCATTTAGTTCATTTACCGTCAATCTCGAGAGACTACTTATCTCCACAAATTCCAAATGACTCCCCCAACCATTTTGTTCCCTCCCTGTTGGAAATGATACAACTTTAAACATTTTTAATGTAACTTTCCTCAGTGGTATCTAGAACTATACCCTCAACTTTAATACTCACAGATGTCTCTTCAGAAAACCAATTTTCCTAAGATATCTTAAACAGACTCCCAGTTGCAATGACAATTACATTAGTATGAACACACCTACCCATTGATTTAGCCTTATATCTCCTATTAAATTGAATCAACCTTCTGAAAGTGCTAAGACGTCAGAGAGATCAAGATGATGCCTATCATGTCGTGCAGTTTCACTTCTCATTTCTGTAACCTCATTAAACTAAATTATGTCATAATAAAAAAAACAAATCAATTGCCATCACACTGTCTCTATATATCCAAAGCCCAAGGCTAATAAACCACCATTTTTCTGGAAGAAGATATGAAAAAAGAAAAGAGCAAATGTTAAAAGAAAAGAGGTCATCTTCAATAAGCATAAAATTTAGCAGCACCCAAAATTCTTGATAAGGTTTCAGGCAGTGTAGAAAAATTCTGCATCACAGCACTGCACAGCTATTTGGGTATGCTTAGAGCCCTCTGTGCTTCAAGAAAATAAAACCATTTTTGTTCTGCTCATTCTAATACAGACTTTGGCATAAACCCCCCAAACCCTTTCTTTTTCTAATCGTGATTTTCTGATGAAAAATAGTCTCAATAATTGTATCTTCTGTCCTTGAGCCTGTTCATTTTAACTCTCAATAACCTGGGGCACTGTTAACCAGTTTCAGCAAGTCATCCAAATGAATCTTTTTTTTCAGTTCCTTCTGACCTTTTGGATGCCAGCACAGCAGGACAGAAGACAGGGACCAAGAGAAATAGTACAGCTGAATGGCTACTGTGTGAATTCAGTACTTCCCTGTTCTGTGTGGGCACTTAGCTGGCTGATGAGCACGTGCAGAGCTCCAAACCAGGCACTGCCTGTGCCACCTCTTGGCCTACCATCCATCATGTCCTACCATCATGGCAAACACACAAAGCAAGACTCTCAGTGATCAAAACCACTTTATGAGCAAGCCTTTCTTTTTCCAGTAAAACAATGCAAAACTGGGCAGTAACTGGTTCCAGCTGTCTCCAATAGAGAGTCCTCCACATGCAGGAGCAACCCAGTCCAGGGTCAAAGGCTGCAGGTTGAATAGCTGATAACAGCAGAGTGGTACGTTCTGTACCTATTATGAAGATTATCATTCCCTTATTCTAACACAGCCTGTCTTTCAGAGACACAGTCAGGGCTTCAAAGGCTTTGGGCCACACAAGCCATGAATTTGCTGAAGATTTCAGATTTCAAGCTCTGAACACCTGATTAAACACAACCAATTACAGACCTTCATTTGAACAAATAATTTTGCTTCCATTATGCACTCTAGTATTTCAGATTTTGCAGAAGGAGAAATTTCTAGCTACTAACAGCACATGATACAATGTCATAGAGCTCTTTGCAAAAGGGAGAGAGAATTATTTTTTTACAATTATTTTTTTACTACAGAAGGCCCAAAATTAACATTTTAATGAGACATTTCTAACAAAAGTCATAGAAACACATATCTGCAGTTACACCTCAAAAATCTTTAAATGTAACCTCTTGATATTTGTAAACTATCCCTGTATTGTTTCAAAGATGCGATAACCTTGGGTAAGACAGGAAGCCAGATAAAAGAATTAGCAAGAGGAAAAATCCTCTCCCTGCAATGGAAAATTTTCATCTCTTCAAGCAAGGCAGAGATGCTCAGCCGGACCTGCGTTGCCTGGAGACCAACCGCAGCTTCTTGCCAACAGGGACGAGCTAAGCATCAGCAAATTCAACAACTGATAAGTGGATGAACTGAATGAGAGGCGGCAAGGTTTTTCCACACATCAGTGTAAAAACCTGACAGCTTTTAGATAATGGTTCTAGCCCATGCTCACCAGATAAACAAGAATTATTATGAATGTAAAATGTCAGCTTAAGAGAGCTTCAAACTCCTCTATATTTGGCTCTTACCCCCACACTTTGGGTACAACTAGAGCAGTAAATACCACTCTCAAGATAAAAATTTTAGCTGCACCGCAGTTTCTGCCCTTTCAATCTTTGGATGCAGTACGTGAACTTTTGGAATATGTTCCTACCCATTAAACAAGTTCTGTGTTTAAGCATGGGTAAGAAATATTAAGGAAACCAAAGAATTACATCAAAAAGGAAGAGGCTATACCTTGACTCAGCATTAAAAACCACATCAAATCTTGTTTCCCTTCAAAAACCAGCCTCTCTCACTTGAAACACAGCACCCCAGGAAGGCCAGCATCACGTTTGCTAGAGAGACACTTGTTTTGACTATCCTGGATCTGGACCTGTGCTAAAGCTCAGGCAGGCATCAATTCGCATGCAGGAGCAGCACTCCTGACCTCTCAAAGAAACCCCTCAGCTATCCCCGATTTCTAAACACCATCAAATAAGAATTGTTGAAAAGAACTGACATTTAATACCAGTTACTCCAGAATTTCCCTAGACCATATCTTACTCAATTCACTGAAAATACTCAGACAGTAAAGAATGAGAGATTTTTAAAGGAATGGCTTCTATTTAATGTATCCCTGTAGTTAAATTCCACAAGGATATTGTACGTCACTAGTGAAGTAGGTCTTTCACCGCCAACCTGACAGCACACATTTCCCTGCCTCCAGCTAAACCAAAAGGGCAGACATTTGTGTGTCACCACTGCTGACAGACTGAGACACCCTCAGTGCCTCGAGGTTTGCACCCCTCCCCTACCCTTCAAAAGAAAAAACATCCCCAAAATAGCCTCACACTCCCCAGCTAAAGCACCACCCATACCAATGACCTGGATGGAAGCCCATCCACTGACAGCCAGCAAAGAGGTTCTTTCTTTAACATCTTTTCTCATCCTGGTTTTTCAGTACCTCGTGCCTGACAAATGTTAAATCTTCCTTGCAAGCAACTGGTAGGGAAAGAATTTTTGAGATGACAAAGCCCAGGATTCTTATGACTGACGACTATCCAGTTTTCCAGCTGCTTCCAAATTACCACACCACATGGTTACGACAACTCTGATCTGCCTTTCCTTCAGAAGAAACAGCATCATAAAACAGATTGCTTGTATGACTGAAGTATCATAGACAAGACAACAGACTGTTAATTCAGAAAGGCACAACTATCGAAGATGGAAAAGGCAGAATAACAGTTTTTCAATTAAATTAATGTAAATTTATGAAAAGATACATGGCCAAGTTTAATGTCTGAAATTTCTTATAAACAAGTACATGTGAATGACTGTAATCCTTCCCATGACCCTTAACCAAAAGACACTTCTGAACACTTAAGATTATTCTTTTTTAAAGAAATTTTCTGAATTCTTACAGTTAAATCATTGGGTTCGTCCTCATTTAGTAATACATTTTACTTAAAAAAAACTGTAACAGCAATCTGGAAGATGCTAGATCAGTCATATGTAAACAAATTAAACAGTCCATTTTCAAAATACACACATTTATGTGTGGATGCATGTAGACATAAACCCAGTTTCCATTCCTTAACGTTACTATTAAGTCCTGGAAACACACAAATTAATTCAACTTAAAGAAAATTTTAGAAGTCAGTCTTGTCTTATATATGAGGAAAATTAGGAGCAAAGATACCGATTCTTGGCTAAAATAACCCTGACCTTGTAATTTTCAAGTGTCAAATCGGAATCATTCTATTACCATTTCAGTGTTGCATACTGAGTAATGATCAGTAATACATTACCTGACAAAAAAAGTTAAACCAAACGTTTAGAACCAAATATTAAAACAAAATTCTAATTACAATATTTGACACAGAACTGTCCCCTTAGATATTCACGAAAAGCACAGGGGCACTGGGTGCATTTCTAAAACACCTCAGTACACGGGACACATAAGGCACTGTGTCAAAAAAAGAAAGGGGGGGGGGAAGGCAGCCTAGAAGTAGAGGGCGATTAAATTCCAGCATATATCAGGAAAGATATCAGTGTTAAACACGCGTACTTTTCACAGTGGAATTAAGGCCAAGGGCATATCAGGGTGTAACTACCAAGAGGTTGTTATTCTATCAACAACGATAACACTTATTTTCTTAAGCTGGATGTTTATTTCCAAAGCCTCAACCGTAAGTGTTTTTGTTAAACGTCTGCAGCTCCCAAACCACGTTAACAACCGTGATGCTCAAACCAGTTCCTAACAAGGCATCACCCAGCATTTCCAGTTTACACAGAAAAAGGGTACTCTTGAGCATCATATCCACTTATGCAACACATCCCGCAGCACCCGTTTTTCATTTTGAACTACCACCGAGTATACCAAGCACACCCTTCAGAGAAGCACACCCATCACCCGGGCAAAACGGACAGACAACGTCTGAGGATTCACAGAACTGCTGAGCAACAGCGTGAGGCGACCACCAGCCCCGGGGCCAGCAGCCACAGAAGATACAACCGCGGCCCCCCCGCGCCCAGCCCGGGCCAGCGCTGCCGGCAGCCCCCGCCCCGCAAACGCCGCGGGGAGCGCAGGAAGCGCTGCGCGGACGGGGATGCTCCGCGAACACTGTCATCGCTGTCCCCCACCCCGGCCGGACCGGCATCCCCGGGGTGACGCCAGGCCAGGGCCCCCCTCCGTGCCCGCTGAGCCCGGCAATGCCCCGAGGCCGCCACCGAGCATCCCCGCCGGCTAGCCGCCCATCCCCGCCTCGCCGGGCCGGGCACCGACCTGCGGGCGGGCGGGCCTGCGGCTGCCCCCTCAGAGGTGACCGCCCCGGGGGCAGGAGCAGCGGCGGGGGAAGCAGGGCACGCCCGTTACCTGGTGCGGGGCCGACGCCGGCGGCGGCCTCAGCGCTTTTGTTCCTCAGATGTCAAGATGGCGGCGCGGCGCGTGGCCGGCCCTCCCCGCTCCGGCGCGCCCCGCCCTCCCACCCACCTCCCCATTGGCTGTGCGCGCACCGCCGCGCGCTGATTGGGTGCCGCCGGCGCCGCTGTTGCCAGGGGAGCGGGGCAGGCGAGTCGGGGCAGGGCAGGCCCCGGCCCCGCTCCGCTTCGGGGTGCGGCCGCGCACCGCTTCCCCGGGGAGTGCGGGCAGGGCCGGCTGGGGAGCGGGACCGCGGGGGGCAGCGACCCCTCCGGGTCTCCCAGCGGGCCCTGCCTCTGCTCCGCGAACCCAGGGCACGGCCTCCGCCCGAGCGGGCCGCGCTGGGCACCCGGCCTTGGCCCCAAGCTTGGAGGAACCACCTAGGCACCCACAGGCTGGTGCCTGTCCCGTTCTCCTCCCTGACCTGTGGGTTACACCTCCGCAGGCCGCAGCAGCCTTGGACATGGCTCTCCATAACTTCCCCTCAGTGTCTGCTCGAAAACCATTCGTCCCTTGGTGTGCGACACATACCATCACAATTCCGACCGGCCCAGGGCAGGGCTCCTTCACAGCTCGCCCGCTGAAGGGGCAGAGGAAGAGCATCTGCAGAGCCCTTGAGGCATAGGAAGCTGGCAGGGCTGTATGGCTGAGCTCACTGCGCATCCTGTGCTTCTGTGTCGATACACCAAAAATCTCACTCGGGCAAACGCAGCTGAAAGTCCCAGAGGCTCCCCGCACTCAGCTTTACCCTGGATGACTTTTTCGATCCAGTGCCTGATGTTCAAAATACAATTGCAGTCGTCGTCAAGGTTTGAATGGAAGGCCGTGAACTGCGGGTAACAACAGAGCCACCATCATTGTAAGGAAAAAAGACAGAATAATGAGATCATTGCAGTTTAAATTACTAAGCAACAGTCTCTCTGACAATGAACTTAGTAACGCTCTGCCATCTATTTAATCACACTAATGAGACAGAACAACTCTGCTTAGATACAAATTACTCTGCGCTTCATTTAAATAAAGGTCAGAGAGCCAGAAGCCACATAAACCACCACACTTCAGCTGTACAACGCACCCAGCAACAGGCATCCTTTTTTTTTCTGGAAGGGACCCAGCCTTTCTGGCCATGAGCTGCCAAGGCAGGGCTGCACAGGGCCTCTTGCTCAAACCTCCCACTTCTGCTTCCCGACTCTCTGCCTGTGTGTGGGCCTTGGGCTTCTCTGGCTTGAGAATGGCTCCTTGGTTTGGAGAGGTGAGCATTGGTTCACCAAAGAGATTTAGAGGGCAAGAGATCTCTGATTTCTAATTGTTCTAAAGTAAAAGCATGACTAGAGTCTTGTGTAAGAAACAATTATACCCCTTGGTTCTCACCGCAAAAAATAAGCTTCTTGCTCATCAGGCTGACAATCGAACCCAAGCAGGGCTGCTTGCTGAGAGTGTTCTCATTTATCTGGCTGGTGCCATGATGATTACCTTAAAATAAAAATCTGTTTTTGTGTGTGTCTGTCACAATTTAAAACTGATTACTTCCCTTGGATATTTGAAATTTTTGTTTCAAATCTATGCCTCTTTGGGCTGAAGCTGGTCGTGAGAGGGCAGGTCTGTAATTTACTGAAGAAAACTGTCTGGCAGTTACGACTGGAGGTTATTGACACATGGTACTAGTTTTAATCTGTGTTTGCAAGTCCAGAGCTAGCCCAGGGCTCACATCTGATTTATGTTCCCTTACCACAGGGAAAGGGGAACTGAGGTAACCATGGGACCCTTCCCCAGTGGGTGGCTGCATGATCCCTCCAGAGGCTGGGAATACTCCCACATGCTCACAGCAGCATTAGGTTTCCTCAAGCCTCACTCCTCGCTGCACTTCTTTGCGTTCCTCTTAATTAGCGGGGGAGTAATTCCAGGCTATTCGAGTCACTTGGCATCTCCTACCTCCTCCATGATCAGCTTCCGTGATACAGTTCATGCCTGTAATAAGATGTCAGCATCAAGTTCAGCTTGGCAAGCCTTTCATTCCTGCACTGCTCTTGCCTGCACACCTCCTAGAGTCACTTCCTAAACTTCCAGCGCCCCATCCCATCAGGTCCAGGATGAACCTCCAGCTAGCTGTGCTCCTGGACACACAAGTCAGGCTGATCCTTTGGCTGCGTGGCAGTCCAGGTGACCCCACAACGCTTCCTGAGAGCATTTCCCCCGAGCAATGGCATGAGGCCAACGTAAGGAGCTTTTGTTGCAGGAGTCACCGCAATAGCAGTGCAACTCAACCCTCCTCCTCCTCCTCACCAGGACAAAGGAGATGCAGCATTTAAGCCAGTGAGGATCTGCTCATGCAGGCAGTTTCTCCCTCTGCCAAAAGCATTCACAAAACAAATAGGCAACAAACATGCTGATGCCACAAACACCTTCCTCTCCCTTGTGTACACTGTGTGTGTGCGTATATATATATATATATATATATACACACACACACACATATGGACAATTTTTAAGAGCTAGTGAAAAGTGCCAGACTGACAGTTTAAAAGAACAAGCACTTCCTGTTATTTACCAAACTGGTACAATATAGGAAGCAGCAGAGCAAGCTTCTCCCTCTTGGACTGTCAAATCCATAATCCAGAAGACACACCCTTGAACATAAACTTTATGCATTTTCTGTTTTTCATCTCCCTTGCTAAGGAGCTAAGAATTGAACCTCTACAGGGAGCAGTGGACTGTTATGAAGTTACTTAAATAGGTATAATTCTTACCTTGCAAGGGTGGCAAAATTTCATTTATATGGAAACTGAGACCCTGAATCAAAAAAAAGTAAACCTGCCAAAATTCAACCACTTCTTACCCACCCAGTTTCAACCAATACAATGTTCTAACTGCATATTCCTCACCCACAATCTTAATCCCATGCTGTGTTATGCTCTGTGCCATTTTTACGTGCCTGTGGTAGTTCAAATTAATGCACATGGTTCTAGTTATTATTTACTTGCAAAACATTTCATCAGAGGATGCGTCTGATTCAGGACTGAAAAAGCCAGGCCACAAAAGGAGGACAGTGCTTAATGAAGTAGCAGGGAAACGTCATGCTTTAAAGGTGTCATGCACGGAAACAGATTCCATCTACCCTCAGTTCTCCCAAGGTCAAAAATAGTAATTATGAGAACGGAGCTGGGAGAAGGAGGATAGCAATGGGTTGGGTTTTTTTGGCACGGGGCAGCAGCAAAGCCAGCAGAGCTCCATCAGTTCAGTTGCCCTCTGGGCAACCATGTCCCTTGCCAGGCACTTTCTGTTATTCCTGAGCAATTGCATATTGATGGACGCATCACAGAAGAAAAGCACAACTGGACTTTGTTTACTGGATGGAAGCACAGCTCTGCAATTGCTCAAGAGCTACAAGGATGGAGAGCTGACAGCGGCTGCTCCACCAGCCAAGGTGTGAGGGGTTGCAGGTGAAGGATCTGTGCTTTCCTGAAAAAGCCTGTGATTAATGGAAAGGGTTTTCTCCACCCCTTTCAACTGATCTGATCAGACCCAGAAACCACAGGCAAAAGCATCTATAATTTATGGTTCAAGGTTTAATTTCTTCTCCGTGCTTCAGACAAGGAGCACATGTGAGCCATGGTGTGCTGGCATTGGGGCCAGCGGCAGTACGCAGCAGGCAGGCTGCTTTCCTGCTGGGAAGGGGCTGAGTGTCACTGCCCAGATGCCTGTGCTTGTTGGGTTTCTGCAGAAGCCCGGACTGGCTGTGTGTGCCCACGTCCTGCTGCAGCCTGCTCTGCTGCCTGGGGAAGAGGAAGGAGAGCAAGCAGAAAAGAGGGCAGCAACAATGAGCTGCCTCTGAGCCAGCGGCACATGCAAACCACTCCCTGGCCTGACACAGGAGACCTTCAGCCTCTTCAGAGAACAAAGACTCTTGCCAGACCCACTCCCAAACCCGCTCCTGTGGGTTTCAGATGAGATCCCCAGCCTCAGAAAGCTTGCCTTGCCCGTTCTGCCATACAGCACCCTGGAAACAGTGTTCATGGGCTGTTAACAGAGATCCAGCTTGGTCTCGTGACAACAAAGTGCCAGCTACAGTTCTGTCCCCTCACTGCCTGCCCTTCACCAGTCCTGTCTGCCCAGGCTGTAAATCTCCAGTGGGACTCTTACCTAGTGATCTGCTGCCACGGCAGAATTCATGTGCTATTGTAGGATGAAACAACTTGCCAAAAAACACACAAAAAGAACAGTACAGAGATAGCAAGTCCCAAAGGCTAGGAGAGGCCAGAGGGTTTTTTCCATACAATCTTTTCTAAGTTTTCCTGCTGGGCAAGGCAAAGGTTTTAAATGCACAGAGAGGACCTTAGCTCCTGGTGGGCACTGGTAACACTGGAGTTAACAGCCATGGCCACCCTAGCACAGTGATGTCACCCACACATGGTCCTCCAACACTATCAGGAGGGTGTGCTGGGAATTTGTCAGGCTGGTGGGCTGTGTTTGGGGCAGCACACTGCAGCTAGAGTGAAAACCCAAATATACAGGTTTGGGTCAGCCCCTTGCTCCTGCCTCCCGTGCTGTGCTCCGTGGGCAACCATCTCAGCCGCAGCTGAAGCCGGAAAGAGCTGGCAGTTTCGGTTTTCTCTTGTGCAGGTAGGCTGAGGCAGCCCTGTCCCCCAACACCTGATCTCCTGCAGCCTCACTGGCTGCTTCTCCTTCTTCTGAGCCTCCCTTAGGCACTCCTTGGTAAATAAATCCCCCTGCTCCTTTCTCCATCCCCCAGGGCCAGGCAGTGGTACAAGGGCCATTCCAGCAGGCTGGACTAATTACATCTCCATTTCTGTTATTATTTGTGGAATAATTACATTTATCACGGGGGTGCTTAGGGCCAGTCTGGGATTGTGCTTTCTGCTGCAAGCTTTGGCTGGAGACATCAGTCTTGGTTGGGGCACCCAGATCTTGCCTCGCAGCACAGCTCTCTGCCTTCTATACAATCACAATTTCATGCTTTTACCATCAGCAAAACAGGCCCAGTTCCCCAGCATGCACAGTAGCATGACTAAGAGCTGAAACTCCTCCAGTGAACATTTTGGGAACTTCCCAAGCTGGGTGATACTGGGCTTTGGCTGGTGTCCCGCAGACGCACACCCCACCACACCTACCCACCTGGTACTGCCGAAATGTCACCAGCACTGCTCAGTGCAGCACAGCACTGTATACTATTTAGGGCAGGGAAAAGGCAGTTCAGATATAAATATCAATCAAAATAAGCCAGCTTGTCTTTCAGCTGCTTTAAACTTGTCACCCCTGGCCTTTGGATGCCATTTTCATTTCTGTGGCCAGTTTGCATGGCCTGGTTTTGCCCAGAGATACACCATGAATCTTGCTCCCACTTTTGTGGGATCAGGGCCAGTCTTGGCAGATGTTTTGGGAGGTGTCTGCAGGCAAGAGAAGGTCAGAAGCTTTGTCTTAACAGCTGCAGACATCTCTCATCAAGTCTTTCAGGTAAAGAACTGGTTTAAACTTCTCATCCCCATTCAACAGACTTAATGCTTGCAATATTTTACACCAGTAAGTCAAATGAGAGAAATAAATGCTGCCAAAAAAACTGATTGAGAGGGGACCATCTGTATTTCACACACCACTTCCTGCACCTTTTGTGCAGGAAGGAAAGGGCTTGTGATGCCTCACTCGCCACAGTCCATCTCACTGCAGATGGGCCAGGTGCTGTGTTCAATACCTCCTTCCTCACTGAAATCGAGTGCGGATCCAGCTTGTGACAGCACAAACTCACCAGCAGCTCTGTTCCTTGCCCGCCAAACCTGCAGCAACCGAATAAACAGAGGCTCAGGCTGCAGATGCTGCAGCATAATGCCCTCCTGCAGGAACCAAAGCCTCCCTCCTTTTCACCTTTCAGTGTGCCTCCAGAGGCAGTCCCCACATTGTTCTCTCATTTTATCTCCTGTGGAGGAGCTTGGATGTGGGTTTCTTCCTGTTCCTTCCCCTTGCCTCCTCCTCCTGTTGATTTCCCCCTGAGCAGTCATGCACCTTACTGCAGCCATCAAGGAGGAGATGATGCTGTAGAAGTCAGAACATAATCCTGTGTACCTTTTAGCTTTGCATTAGATAAGCATTTTCATCCCACCTTGAAGGGAAAAACTCTGCCAGGATGTCCTAAACGAGGAGGTCCAGCTCATCTTAAAATAAATCTAAATCTCTTTAGTCATGGAAGAGCAAAATCCCTCCCTTCAATGGATTTGTTCCCCCTAAGGGGCCGACAGCGCTCAAGGCAGAGCCCACAGTACTGCAGGGCAGGTTGGCAGTGGCTGTGAGCTCCAGGGCTACAAGCTCCCTTGGGGCCATGGCCATGCAGGGAAGCTCAGCCAGATTCCACAGTTAGTTCATGGGGGCTTCTCAAGCAGATTGCTTCACTCACTAGCAGACCAGTCTCAAAAAATTGCTGTAACTTGTGTGTCCATGGCTGTGACTTGCACCCTCCTGTCCCTTGCTGCAGGCTCTCAGTCCTTCCCTACCACCTAGCTATGGTTTTCTCCACCAGCTTCCCCTACCAGAATGGATAAGAATGAAAACCAGAAGACCCACATGAGAGCTGGGAAGGATGGGGACGAGCAGAGCTGTCTCCCAGCTGGGATGAACATGCTCCATCAGGTCTCCTGGATGCAGGGAGCTGGCAGCAGCAAGTGCTCCTGGCCCATTGCCCCTGCAGCAGCAGCGCTCCAGGCAATGCCAAGTGGATAGACTGAATCAGCACTGATTGGGAATGTAATTTCTTGTGAATTCAGTCCTCCCATCTATCCCTTCCCTGCAGTTCCTCATGCTGCTTCAGGAACTCTTCCTCAGGCTATTTTTAGTACCTGATTACATCACTGCCAGCTTCTGCTGCTTTGAAACAGGCAGTGGCTGCAAACATCCAGGCATCAGCAACCGTGAGCTGTAAGGCTGTAAGGAGGGGAGGTTTTTCACTCAGCCAGCAGACCAGGCTGCACTCACCAGCTGCCCGATGGAGCCTGGTTTGGGAGAGCAAAACAGGGCGTCTCCATGTCCAACAGGGAGGAGGAGCAGCCTGCCACGAGAGCCCCCGCTTCCCTGGGGACCGGGGGATGCTTTCTGACAGCACTGCCATTGCCTAGCTGTGCAATACCAAGCAAGTTAATTAATCCTCTGTGCTTCTCCTCTTTCCAAAGAGAGAGTTTATGCTGACCTACTTCTTACAGAGAAATTTGCAAAGGGTTTCAATGCCCATGATGAGCAAGTGGCACCAAAAGCACTAATTATGCCGGCTGTTCCCAGAACCCAGACCACTGCTGAGCCAAAATAAGAACATCACGGCTCTGGAGCAAGTAAAACAGAGAGCTGCTGCTGCAGGGAAGTCATGATTTGCCTGACAACTGGCTCGTGCTTTTGGGCAAGAGCAATTCACGTGCTGACCCGCCACGTGCGAGGGTGGCACAGCTTGTGAGGTGGCACAAGCAGCCACGTGGCAAAGAGGAAGCTCCGCCTGACACCTCTTTGCAAAGAGGACATGGGGGTCCCTGCAGCCCCTGGGTGGACGACTGGGGCAAGTGATACAGCCCTGGGGCAGCAAGAAGAGGCAAGGGATCTCCAGAGAGCCCTCAGCATGCCAGAGAGGCTGCAAATGCTTTGCGTGCCTTCCCAGGCATGCTTACGCTGACACTGCGTGTACCAGCACCTCTGGGGACCTGCAGGGACTGCCTGAGCCACAATGGCCTTTAACCTCTCTCCTCCCCATCTCTCCAGCTCAGAACTTCCCTGGTAGCCAGCTACAGAAACCTGTGCCAGAGTCATTAACAGAAATTAGGAAATCAGGGCATCCAAGCTTGCAGCACCCCTACCCAGGGGCATCCTGTCCCTAAAGCCACTCTTTGCCCTCCTCCTGCATCCCAGCTGGCCAAAATCCCTCTCCCAGAAGAATCTGGCCAAAACAAGGGCTGGAGCTCTTAAGGAGGAAATTCTGAGTTAAATTCCTTCCTCCCGAGTCATTTGCAGAAGAGAACAGCATGTTCTCCCAGCGCAGAGATGACGTCTTGCTGGCCTCCTGCTGCTCTCCAGCTGCCTGTCACCACAGGGCTAAGGCTCTTGCAGTGAGGCAGCAGGAGGGGTTGGCCGATGGAGAAGGACTGGAGGGTGTATGATGATGCCTTTGCCCAGGGGAGGGCTGGCAGGGCAAGCCCCATTGTCAGTGGCATGGGGCAAACACCTCACCACAAAAGCTCAGCATCCCCCAAAGAGGAGAGGATATAGAAGATCGTCAGAGAATTGCAAAGATCCTCTCCATCTCCCAAGGGAAAAGGAGTATCAGGAGATTGCAGACTATGTGTGAGTCCAGCATGAAGCAATTATCACAAATTCATAGAATAATAGAATTTCCCTGAGGAAGGGATCCACAAGGATCATAGAGTCCAACTCCTGACCCTGCACAGGACAACTGCAGAAAGGCACACCATGTGCCCGAGAGCACTGTTCTAACATTTTGTGAACTCTGGCAGCTTTGGTGCCATTGCCACTTCTCTCGGGAGCCTGTTCCAGTGCCCAACCACCCTCTGGGTAAAGAACCTTTTCCTAATATCCAGCCTAAGCCTCTCCTGACACAGTTCTGTGCTATTCCCTTGGGTTCTGTCGCTGGTTATCACAAAAAAGAGATCAGTGCCTGCCCCTCTGCTTCCCCTTGAGCGGAAGCTGTAGACTGCAATGAAGTCCCCCCAGTCTCCTCTTCAGTTATTAGTGAGAGCTCAATAATCAAACGCAGAATTAAGCAGAACTGAAGCCTCATCCAGCGCAAACAGCCATAGCCATATGAAGGCTGAGCCCCATCCCAATTCACACCACATTCCTCAGGAGGAGTTTAACTGAAACAGTTAAAGCAAGGAAGCTGTTAGTTCTGTATTTACATTGAGCTGCTTAAAAAGTAAACACGGCGTAAGGGCGTGCAGGCTTGCCAGCAGCTGTCACTGACCTCAAAATCAAAGATGTTGTGGGCTGATCCAAAGTAGGGCAGGCTTCATAAGCTGAGTGAGCCCAGCAGCCGTGCCGGAGATGGGAGGAACGTGAGCTGTGTCTGGCATGGAGCAGGGCAGCTGCTCCCCTTCCTAGGCCAATCTGTCAGCTGGGTCATGGAGATGATGAAGTTTTCTGAAAAAAAATATTCCTGATGATTTTCTCTGTCTCTCACCTCGGAGATCAGGCAAATGCTGCCCTGATCTCAGCAATCTGTGTAGGGATTATTAAACCAAACTATATCTGGGCCAAGGTTAATGAAAGAGCCTGCAAAATCCCCCTGGCTGCTGTGTTTTGGTTCCCTCATCGCAAGCAGCTTGGCTCTGTGCCGGTGGGGAGGCACAAGGCCGGTGGCGTGCACGCGTGCCGGGAGCCACAGGGAGCTGAAGGGGCTGGCACTGGCTTTCCCATCCTTGGGAAGCTGACGAGAGGCTCACTTCATGCTTGCCTGTGAAGCCTGTGGCACACCTCTGCTGACAACTGGCAGGAATTGTCACCTGGTATCACCATCACCCCACAGGGACACACTTTGTGTGGCTCAGTCAGGGCTGCAGCCCTCTTGGAGCAGCTCCAGTCCTCCTTGCCCTATCCCCAGCTTTTGGAGCAGAGCTTGTGCCACCCTGTCGTGGTGGGTGCCACAGAAACAATCCACAGCCAACCAACATCAAAGACAAGCACCTGTGTCACTTGCAGGTACCCATCCAGGAGATGTTTCCTTACCCTCCTGCAGAGTCCCAAGTCCTGCGTCTCTACTTGGGCAGCTTCAAGGCAGCATCACTTCTCTGGGCTGCCCTGGGGAGGATGGGAAATCATGATCATGCTCTTTTCCCCCTTATTTTAGGTGAACAGATAAGTTCTTCAAAGTGTGAATTTGTGGTTCTTCATTTTCATGCCTTTCTTATCACTGAGTGCTTTGAAAATGTTGAAGTGGGGCCATCACAGCATGAGCTCACACATCTCTGCTCTGACAGACTCCTTATCACTGGAGCAGTTTCCAGCATCTCAGTTAAAAACAGTAAGTCTATGACCATTAATACACAGCAAAACCAGGAACCATGCCACAGAAGTCGTAAGGGCAATTCGGTTTTCTGTTTCTACCAGCTTGAGACTGACCAGAACCTGCTGCCTAAATCTGCTGGGAAACCCAGGCTCTCCGGTCCCAGCTGCTTCCCCAGGGCTCTCACCAGGGCACTTCCCTTCCAGTGCCAGCTCCTTAATAAATACTGGTTATTCCCATCAAATTTCTCTCACTCTGGCTGGTGACGCCAGCCCTGCTGGCAAGTGATCAATTCCCTATTCACCGAGTCATGCAAATTCATCAAAAACACCCCGGATCCATAGAGACAGGCTCCTCAAAGTGTTGGGGGAGGTTCAAGGCAGAGCTGCAGTGGTGGCCCATGGCCTGGAGATGCAGCCCCATGCTCGGTGAATCAGCCATCTGCCCTCATTCTTCGTGGCAGGTCCATGAGGAGCTGCTGCAGTTGAGATAAGCAGAGCCCATACCCCATCTTTTGTCTCTTCAACATCCTCCCTTCAATAGCACACAATTATCTGTTTGCTTAAGAGTAAGGGTGATTAACCACCCAAATGGTGACCGAGGAATGCAAGAGTCACAATAGTCTCTATTATGGAATAGACCCACTAAATGGAGATCATTGTTCTTCCCGGCTTTAAAAACCTGGCAGCACACCCCAGAACCTTCACCCACTGTGACTGGCACCAAAAACCCACAGGGAACTGGTATCCCTCAAGGGCAGCACTGGGAAACAAGGCCAGCTGGGTCCACACTCTCCATGGCAGGACCAGAGCAGGGCAAAGCCACCAGAGCTTGCCAACATAGGAATGAGTCAGTGTTCAAGATTTCCCAACCTGGAAGATCACAGTGCTAATTTGAATGCTGTAAATATTTGACTTTCATTTGCAATTTAACCTCGCCTTCCTGCAGCTGAGAGTAATTTCTCAGTAAATAGCTGACTTCACCGTGCCTCGGGCTGAGAGCTGCACCACCAGCCCCCAAACTCTGTAGGGTGCTACCCAGCAGACATCCCTGGCACCACAGTGCTCACTGTCAGGATCAGCTCAATCCCTGCCATGACTTTCAATATCCTAAACTTCCCAAGCGTGGATTTGTATGGAGGACAAAGATCCCAAAACCCCCATAAGCTCTGCTGACTCTGCCATCCTATCAGAGCTGTGGGCTCTGCTCATCCTGCTCCCCGCCTTGCAGCCATGCTGAGGATATTTATGTCACTGGGCCACACTTATGAGATACTGGCGGTGTCATTGAGCTGCATTTGGCGGACACAGCAGCCACCTGTGTTTACCCATTCCCATCTCGTGCTGGCACGTACACGATTACAGCTTTCGGTTTGAGCCGCCCATCTATTTATATCAAACGCCTTTGAGCAATGTGCTGACGCTTCCCGGGAGTGTTGTTGTGCCAGGCCAGCCAGCCTGGCACCTCCTTGTCAGAGATGGATGCAGGGTGACTCGGTGCACCTACACAGCAAAAAAAGCTCCTGTGATGATGGTCTTCCTGCCAGCCATGACACACTTACAGGGCTCTGAAGCCACACTCGGGAAATATGTTGGATTCTGCTAACACGCAATTGAAGCATGGGACACCAAGTGACTGCATTGTCTCTGTCCACAGGGACAGGGATCTGCCATGGTGCCCAGCTGCTCACAGCTACCGTGGAGCAAGGTCACTGCCTGAACGGTTCTGCTCTGCAAGAGCAGCGGGATTTTGGGGTCAGCACTTGGAGGGCAGAAGAGACGTGGGTGAGCAGCAGAAAGGGATGCTGTAATGAGATTTGGTCAGAGGCACCCTCAGAGCTATTGCCATCAAAAATAAAAGGAGGAGACAGCCCCAGACAAGCCCACCCACCCATTCCCAGAGCCATAACGAAATGTTACACAACCATGCCAGAAGGCTCTCTGCTGACGTCATGCCTGGGCAAGAAATGGTAAGAGCTGGGCACTTGTAATCAGGAGCAAACCCTATTTATAGCACCATATAACAAGCTACATCTGAGAGAGAAGATGAAAGGGAAGATGAGTCAACAGGGTAAACAGGAATGAACTTTCCTCCTAGCGGGGCAGTCAGTTCATGTAATGAGAGACATTACTGGGAGAGCTCTCCCCAGCAGCATTACTTCCAGTGAATAAACCCTGACAGCCACATCCTGCTCAGGACACATCTAACTGCCGCAGAGGCAGCCCTGGATGCACCCCTGGGGAGAGAGACAGGGGCTGGGCAGACCCAGCGGTTGAGTTATGATCCTTTAGCTTCATCCTGCTCATCAGCTCCTGACTTTCTCCTTGCTGGAGGTGGGGAGAAGCTGGGGGCTTCAGCACCCCCTGACTAGCCCTGTCCTGTGCACCCATGCCATTTGCAATGCTCCTGTCAGGATTCTCTGTGTCCCCATCAAGCCATCAAGGGCTCACACCAGGAGACAGCACCATATTGCAGGAGAGGGCATGTCTGCCCCAAATGCAGCATAACCAAGGTCAGCTCCAGAGAAAAGCAATCCTGAGCTTGGCTCATGAACCATGTGCTGCAGTGAAGCAAGGGTTAATCATTGGCAAGGGTCTCCTTGGACACAGCCCTGGGGACCACCAGGTCCCCTCCCCAGCTCAGCGGGCAGCCCCTACCCAGCCCAGTCACTCAGGCAGCCAGAGGCTTGCACGATGCTATTTTTAGCCCCCTCACTCAGCCTTTCGTTCTAAAGCCACCCATGAGAAACATTTCCATTTTATCATGAAAACAACTCTGCTGCAAAAATAAATTATGAGGACATCAAAGTGCTAAAATAAAAGGGGGAAAAAAAGGCCTCCTTACACCAAGGAGCAAGGAGAGCAGAGAGGTGGCTCTGCTTCTTCCCAGCAGGATGGACGCAAAGCAATCTCCTAAAGTTCTTTCGGAACAAAATAATAGTGCAGCAAATGAGAAAAACACATTAAAATGAGAGAGGAGAGCTGCAGGGTGAGTAGATACACTGGCAGCGATGCAATGAGCCCTCACAGGGCAGATGGATCTCCTCCATGCAGGCTGGGGTGGCTATGCATGGATTTCACCAGGTTGCATCCCAGGGTAAAGTCTGGCTGCACATCATCCCCACTCGGAGCTAAGGAGCACCAGCCCTTGGCTCTTTGCACCTTTCCAGGTCATGAGAAAGCTGCTCTAGTTAACGCCAGTACCTTTGCTAACCCGTGGCATTGGGAATGCGATGTTTCTGGGCTGTAAAGATAGCTGTGGGCATGCTGGGATCAGGGAGGGGTTGCAGCCAGTGCTGCCATCCTGCTGCCGTGCCAGCCAACAACATGTGCAACCTCCCTCACCTGGCAAAAATGGGAACACCCCGAGCATGGGGTGATGTTGGGGACACCCCAACCTTTGTACAGTCCCCCTTGCCTTTAAATGGAGTGCTGGGTGATGTCCTGGAGACTCACTGTGTACTTTCCCCATCCACAAGACCCCAAGGAGCGGCTGCTGCACCACAAACAGCCATACCATGCATGCCAGTCCCAGGTTCCAACATCTGCCTGTGCCAAGCCCAGGGCAGGCAGCAGAGATGCTCTTCTGCCCTCACAACAGCCACGGGCAGCACAGCCCTTAAATGAGGGCAGGGGACGAGCCAAGAGCCTGACCTCCATTTGACACCACAGTGGGTGAAACCCAAACCTCAACCCACAGTGTCCATTACCTAATTAATGGGTTCTAAGATGCCTGAGGAAATAAACCTTTCCCAGCCCAGTGGCAAGGGCTCTTGCAGGGGAGAGGAGGCAACTGCCCATGTCCCCACACCAATATTCTCTTGTGCACACAACTGGGCAGGGGCAAGCAGTGCTGGTTTCAGCAATTCAAAGCTTTCAGCACTCTGCAGAAATTGCAGGGGAAGAAATCCCTAGAGGAGCAAGACCCACTGCCTGGGCCCTCAGGACATCTACCACCACCCTCACAGCACCCAAGGCACAGCAGGCAGGGGGGACAGACAACATTGGCTGTTAACTGCCAATGTTCTGGGGAGAAACCACAGAGAAGTCACCCCCCTGGGCTGGTGATGCACAGAGCAAAACCATAACCCTCTGTCCCAGCACACTCAGGACTCTTCCTGGCGTGGGGTCCTGCACGCCCCAAGCTAAGCAGGCTGCAGGGACCATTTAATTGTGGTTTATGAGACATCCCACTGTGCAGATGCAGTGGGAGGCACCGGTGTCCCACACAGGCTCGTGATCCCAACAGATGTGACATCACCTCCTCGCTGTGCAGCTCAGCGGGGACCAGGCTTTGCTTGCTTCTCTCAGGGTGACTTGAGTCAAACACTTAATGATTTTCCAGGAAAAAGCCCTGCACTGTTCCCTCTCCACAGCCATCTGGAGTCAGCCAATGGCTTCCCAAATTAACTCACCTACTCCAGGGTCCTCTGTCCTTGGCAGCCAGGTAGGGCCGAGTCACTTATTTTTGGAAAGAGTTGCAAATTTACCTGGATGGAAAGGGAATGCTGAATTACCCTGGCTCCCTCCTCCCCTTCCTCCCTCTATGCATCAGGGCTGGCACCCCTCAACTCCCTGCTCCTGTTAGCAATTAACTGTACTTGGTAGAAGGTCATTCGTCAGTCCAATTTTTCAAAGAAATGCCCTTAGGGGAAAATGCCCCTGTGTCATATTACTAACAATGACATCAGCCTACATTCCCCTCAGAGGAGCAGGCTGGGGTGACACAGGCATGGGCAGCCATTGGAGCAGCATTATGTGGTTCAGCCTTGAAAAATGTCTGTCCATGATGAGATGGGTGAGGCACTGCTGCAGCTTGGCTGGCACATCTGCACAGCTCTCCTGAAGCCCTCTGCTTCGGGACTGTGCCAAAGAGAGCTGACAGCCTGCCTGGGTTTTACTCTCCTTACACTAAACAGACTTGCTATCCGGTTATTTTAAGAAGTTGGCATGGCCAGATGTACGTGTGCTTTCTTTGGAGTACTGACCTGTGCCAGCCGCCCCCAGAGCCATCCAGCCCTGTCATTAGCAGAGCTGCAGATCTGGGGGCTGTGGGTAGCTCTGTTTGCTTTGGGTGTTGCACATGTTCCTGTATTCTTTCATATCTGCTCCTGCAGCTCCAGCTGGACACTCACCAGGGCACGGCTCAACCAGCTACCCCTGAGGTTCTGACCTCCCCGGTGCCGCATTCCCCTTTGCTCCACTTTCAGATAATTTCAGACAATACTGGCTAAAAATATAGATGAGCAATTAATCCCTTTCTGCAAGGTGGGACATCTCCCCCTCTGCAGAAAACAGGTGAGGGCATGAAGCCAAACCATGCCAGCGTACAAAATCCTGAGCAAGTGGAGTCTGACTGGCAGGTCCTGACTGTCAAGGCAGCACATTTCTGCTTGTAAATACAGGGCTGAAGTTCACCCCTTCCCGAGACACATCGTCTGTAGCTCAAAACCCTTTCACCAGCTGGACCCCTGTCCCTTCACAACCAAGGGACACCCTCCACCATTAACTCATAAACAATTTCTAGTGCTTGATGACGTGGGGCTTCTGTGGCCCTTGGTGCTGGTACCCTGGCATCCCACCTTGGAAAGTTATTTCATCCTGCTGACATTGTGTGGTTAAGTGCTGACCCCAGAGGCAATTTTTTGGTTGCTTTTGGCCATAGGAAAGCTACAATGGGGCTGGAGCTGAGCAAGATCGAGCACCATGCCTAATGGGGAATGTCCCCACGCACAAGCAGCCCCAGAAAACCTACTGGCTGCTCCCCGAGCCCTGTCCTGCCCCAGCAGACTCAACAGAGTCCCATCCTCTTCAACACACTGCTGGGCCTTCCATCAGTGTTTTGCAGCACTGGGGAGTCCCTCAGCTCCTGGTAGAGCTGACACTGTGGGCATTTCCCAGGTCCCCCTCAGAGCATATGGAAACTTGCCGGAACAGGTTTGCAGCTCAGGACAGCCCGTGCTGTTCCCACAGCAGGTACGGATGTCACACTCTCCTCCCCGCTGCCCAAACAAACACATTGCCGTGCTCATTAAAGCAGCTGGTTTTCATATCCGGCTCCCTGCGGTCACACCTCTGTGGGCGGGTGCCAGCGGCACGGTGACACACCGGAGGCCTTTCCGTGCCCTTGTGGTGACGCTCAGCATCAATCAAAGGTGGCACTTTCTGCCACCTCACCTGGCAGCACGGGCAGCTGGAGCCACCTCTGCTGCAGGTCAGCTGCCTGCTCTGTGCCACGCAGCAGCATTGCCCTGCTCAGGGCTTCCCTGCCTGCCTGGGGCACGGAAAGGACCTGCAGCAGAAACACAGTTAAAGGGGATGTCCTGCAACCACAGCACCTGGACCCCTCCCCACAGCGTGTCTGCTGCCAGGCCAGGGGTGCCATCACCCCCAGTCCTCCTGCAGCCCAGAGTGTGCCACCCCCCAAGTTACCACGAGTGAGGGTGATGACATGTTACCAGTGCCAGCATCCATGCTGGGGACAGCAAAAGCCATTTAGGATATCATGAGGGACAGAGTGATGGGAGGTGACACTTCACTTCCTGTGGTTCTGGTCACACACATCAGTTTCAGGGGGTCTGTGTGTCTCCCCGCATGGCCCATTTGGGTTCCCAGCTTCAGTCCCAAGCTCAGTGGGCAGACACACAGACGTAGAAACTCCTGTACAGAACACAGGCAGATCCCCTCCCGGCAAGCACCCCAGCCCTGCCCACCCAGGATGCAGGTGGGACCTGGCTGCTGGCGCAGGGCTCAACACAGAGTGAGGTTATCCTTTATTGCACAATCTTGGAGCACAGTGGGTTTCCTCCTTCCTGCCGCCCTGGATTTCACCCCTCCCTCCCAGGCCTGCCCCAGCCCTCCAGCTCCAGCTCACTGGCGTCCCTGGCTCTATTTTAGCGCACGAGAGCAGTTGTTTCCCTGTCAGACGTTCATGTTTTTATTTAACTCCCTTTCAGCTTCCCAAATTAGCACGGACAAGCTCCTGCACTGTTTGCCTTGGAAGAAGATGCATTGCCACAAATTATTTTTGATTCAAGTAAACAGAACCTCTCCTCTCTTTTTTTACCCCCCTCCTCTTTGATGTTGGTGGCTAATTTCAGTGCCCAGAGGAGCGAGTGCGAGGACACTGGCCAGGGCCCAGCATGAGGCACCAGGGGCACTATAGGCTCCCTGCCCTGCCACATCTGCAAAGCCAGCAAAGACCCAGCCCTGCTGCAAAGGGCTGTTTGTGCTTCCGAGCCCCAAAACAGCCCCAAGCTGCAGCCTCACCCCAACAGCAGCACCTACAGCTCCAGTTTCCAAACCTGCTGGCCAGTGGCACAGCAGCTGGTGCAGTACCAGCCTGCTCCGTCCCTCCTGCCCTGCTGCTGCATGTGCCTGCTGGTGCCAGGGCAAGGGCCAGGCTCCCCACTAGCACGCTGCAGATCACTGCACCATTTCCCTCACCCTGCATGCCACCGCAGGTGTTTCCCTGCCTGCGGCAGCTGGGGAGACAGACGGGTGGGGGGACACATGGCTGCCACTGCCACCAGGCATCACCCAACCAGGCCAGAGGAAACCACACTTTGGAGCTGGTGTGAAATGTGCCAGTTTGACATCACTGCCTGGTGATGGGTATGAGGACAGGTGGCCATGCTGTGAGGGGACAGCAACCATTCCCAGCAGGTACATGCGGTTGCAAAAGCAGGTCCCATTTGGGCTGTTCCAGCTGGCTAAGACAAGAGATTAACCTGTGTAACAATTTGTTCCTAACCTGGAAGGAACAGCACATATTGCTCTTCCAACTCCCCAGTTAGCTGCTCACCCTCTTCACTGACCCACCCAGCCCTACCCTGTTCCCCTCAACTTCTTTTGCTGCCTTCATCCCAAAGATCCTCTGCATTGCAGCTGGGAGAAGGCACAACTCTCTGGGGATGTGGAAGGTTGGCACAGGGGAGCAGCAAAATCTGGGGTGTAGGTATTAAATTACAGAGCGCTGGGAACCCACCCTTGGTGGCCACGGAGCACCATGGGGGTGGCAGCAAGCCGTGGGTGGCACAGCATGGCATGGCACAGCACATCACTGTGGGTGAGACCATGGGCGGGATGGGTCTGGGTAGGACCCCCACAGTAGCCCCTTGGGGACAGGCCCTGCAGCTGGAACCATGCCGGGGGATTTTTGGGTAACACGTTTGACAAAACCCCATGTCAGAGAGGGCACATGGGGTAGTGTTTACCCAGCTATTTCTGGGAATGGTTTTGCAATGGGACAGAGCCTCTGCACCCATTGGCATGCAGCTACCTTGGGGCACAAGCCCCCCCAGCATGGTGGGGTAAAGCAGCAGCTTGGCAGCCTGGTGCAGACCTCCCCTTGCAGAGGGGTCAGGCCCTGACAGGGGACAGTGACTCCACCGTGCCCTACCCCCCACAACCCACCTCGACATACGCACAGCTATTTATAGCTGGGACTGATGTTGATTTGGATCAAGTGGAAGATAACAAGGTTATTTTTAGGTTTATCTCTCAGCTTGTGAAGGGAAATAGGCTTTGCTGGCTCAGACAGGCGCTGCCCAACCTGTCGAGGCACAGCCGGGCGCTGGGACAAGTGACCCCGATGGTGGGGTTGGGGAAGGGACACACTCCGGATGCACTGAGGGCACAGAGCATGCAGTAGAAGAGGCCTTGATGCACTGATCTCCTTCATGCCACCCTGCCTGCCCCCTCCATCGAGGGAACAGCAGCACAGGGAAACCATGGCTCCAGAATCTTAGGTCTTAAAACAGAGCCTGCCATGTCTGTCCCCCTCAAGCCCCTCCATCCCTCCCAACAGGAGGATCCCACAGGGATCCTGTCCCCCCAGCATGGCCATGCCATCACGGGGACAGGACGCTGGCGCCACACGAAGTTCTGTGGGAAGGCGGTTTCAGACCAAGAGCTCCAGTTTGGCAACATCCAACTACCAAAACAGTTCCCTTAATTACAAAGTCCTGACACTGGGCTAAGAGGCATCTAAAAATATCAAAAATACTAACTCACCCCATAAGGCGGCATTTAGGAAAGAGAGCCACCGCAAAAACCAAACCAACAGCAAGGGAGGCTTTTCCCGTTGGGAAAGCTCATGGAGCCACCATTTTCTCCTCCAAAATTCTCCAGTGAAACCACAGCTTTGGAGGGGGGGGCAGAGAGCTTCTCCATAGCTGCATATCCCCTTTGTTTCAACTCCCTGCATGATCCCTGGAGGCACAGAGTCCCAGCAGGACAGCATCTGGGAGAAGCAAGAGGATGCCCCAGGTCAGGCCAGACTCATCCCACAGGGTGTCAGTGCCTCTAATGCCATAA
Organism: Acanthiza pusilla; assembly: GCA_036630365.1. Lineage (NCBI taxonomy): Eukaryota > Metazoa > Chordata > Aves > Passeriformes > Acanthizidae > Acanthiza > Acanthiza pusilla. The sequence continues at coordinate 12,136,698 of JAXCHO010000001.1, forward strand.
TACCTTATATTTGCTTTTAGATTTTGTATTTCCTTTCTGATTATGCAGAGGTGATGATGTGACTGGGCTTGGCCACATCTAAAATTATTTCAGCAACAACTGCCTCAGGCAGTGACTTGTTGCATACGCTGCCAGCCCTACAGCCGAGACAGGGTAAAGCAGAGGGCAGTTGCAAATAAAGTTTCAAAAAGGCAATTTTTGGGCAATTGTAACACCACATGGTGCCAGGCAGTCCAGTCTATGACAACAGGATTGCTTTGCAAGTGCTTGGAGAGGTTTAATGGTCAAAATTTGGTCATACTGAAGGCACACTGGCGGTGCTGCAGGGGATGGGTGTCTGGCACCAGGTCTCGGGTGTCCTCAGCTCTGGCATCGGACCTGGAATTACTTTGGGGCAGATTTCTGAAGGACATGGGGATCATTAAGGACAGGGGGTGGCACAGAGCCTGGAAATGGGGAACCAGTTCCTGCTGGTGACAAAGCTGGAGGAGTCACTCCAGCTGCAGTAATGGTCCCAGGAGACTGATCCCCACCCCCAATGACTTAATCTTACAGAAACTGCTCCTCATTTCCCCAAAAGAACTGAGAACCTCATTGCTGCTGGTATCAGGGAGGGGAAGAGAGAGGCCCCGCTCTCACCACTCACCGACCTTTGTCCCTCCACAAAGGGAAGGGGACAGGACACCAGCTGCCCTCAGCACAGGGACAGGTGTGAGTATGGTGGGAGCAAGCTTGACCACAAACATGCTGCAGAGGAACACCAGTGTCACATCCCATCCCTGCAGCCTGGGACTCAAGGGCACATCCCAGGAGAGATCCTGGTTGTGGTTCAGCTTTTGATTTATGGCAGCCCTTATCAAGAAAGCTTGCTGTGCTCTTTATAGTGGGGAAAACACAGATAGGACTGTACAAAGGTTTCTGCCACTCTTTCAGTCCCTCCCAGCCCCACCATTGAGAGGCTGGCACTTCCAGGGCTACTCTCACACTCATCTCCCTAAGGGCTTTTTCTCCCCAGAGCACTGTGATGTTCCCATCCCAGCAGCTGGCTGATGCCACTGCAGTAGTTTGCTCCCTTTCCTGGGGATCCCCGAGTTTCTTGAAGAAATGTGAGTAACTCCAGCTGAACCCAGTGGCACAGCCAGCAACCTTCCCGGGTGTAGGAGCGACTCACAGCCCCGATGCTGACATACACAGTTTTAAATACATGGTCCTGTCTGTGCAGCCCTGAGTGAGCGGGAGGGTGGTGCCTTGCCACACTGCCTGCCAGCCTCCCTCGGTCAGCAGGGCAAGATATCAGGCTCCCTGCTTCCCTGCCTGGCATGGGATTGCACTCGGGAGATCTGGAACTGACCCCAAGCTGATCTTTGGCAGGCACCTCGCTCACTCAATTAAAGGCAAACCCAGAGAGAGCAGTGTCCCAGAGCTGTGGTGAAGTCAAGTGACAAGCGTTTGCTTTGTGGCATGCCCAGCACGAGGGCACGGTCACCTGGCTCCTGGGGATCATGGGGATGACCTAAATAACAGCCTGAAAAAGCTGAGGAATGTTTTGCAGGCAGCTGCTCACAGCCTCCTCTGATCCACCATTCCCAGCCCAGCCTTGGACACCTCTCAGGAGCTGGCGGCCTTTCACTGGGGGGCCACTGGCATGGTGGGAAGGGCTGGAGGCATTGGGAGGAGAGCACTCCTTCCCCATGGCCCCCACCCAGAAGTGAGAGGCCAAGGGGAGCACCTGCCCCATCTCACAGCCCCTCAGTGCCAGCCACACATGGGTCACTCTCCGCAGCTGGCGATGCCCCAGCTCTCGGTGCCCAGCACACCGAGATGGGGAGAGGGTTGCCCTACACCCCCCTGGGGACAGAGCACCCCAAGCCAGGGACAGAGCATGTGCCATGAGCATGTGGGCTTCATCACTCAGGGGCCAGGACACCAGGCAGCATTAGCAGCCTCTCCAGGGGTTGTTTTTCCAAATGCTGCCCGTGCCCTGATGCCCTCTGAACCATGGACAGCATGTCAGCCTGTTGCTCTGGCCCATGGGTTTTGCAACTTCTGCCTGCCTTTCCCCCCACACATCACAAACAGCTTCACCTTGGGAAGCTCAGTGCCCACACCCTCAGTGAGCCACAAGCAGAAACAGCGAGATCGGGGTGCACACAGACAAAATGCCTGAAATCCAGAAAACACGGGTCTCGCTAGGAAGATGGTAGCTAGAGCACACAGCACTGTTCCTTCCTCCTGTCCCCAGCTGCACCCCAGGACCACTGACGAGAGGACCAAACTGGAAGTGGGGAGTAGGGAAGTGGCATTTGGCAGGTTTCAGAACAGAGAGGAGCTTGCATCTCAGTCCTGTCCAGCCAGGAGCCTGAAGCCCCCTGGGCAGGGCTCACATGGGGCCCTACACAAGCGGGATGAGCTCAGCTGTCCCTTGTCCCCAGCACAAGGCCTGGAGCACGGGTGTCAGTACCCAAAGCCCAGGGCCCCGTGTGTGTAGGGGATGGATGAGTGGGCTCATACCCTGGGCTGAACTATTACATAAGAGCAGGAACACGTGCGGGCTGCCAGGCAAAATTGTAAATAATGTCTCTGCCAGAATCTCAGCTCTGGAGCCAGTGGGATTGGGGAGTCATGTTCAGGGGAAGCCAGGGCTGGGCAGATTAGGGCTGCTGGGGTGGGCACAGGGAGCTCCTGGGGCAGGACACAGCATTCAGGGCAGGCCAGGCAAGGTTCATGCCCCCTCACAGCCTGTACTGTTTAAATTCCTTGTTTGTGAAAGCAAGACCCAAAACAAGCAAATAAATATTAACTAAAAACACAAAAGCCCTGACAAATCTCCCAAAAATCCTCTACGTGGGCTGTGCAGCAGTTGCACAAGAGGAAGAAGCTGTTGATCCCATTTCTGTGTGCTGGCGCTGCACTGGCCTCCACCCAGAGGCGCCTGCTCGGGCTTCAAACACAGCTAAACCAAAGTCAGGCACTGAGACAGAGAATACTGCCAGGTAACCTGTGCCCAGGTGTGTCTCCCCCTAACTGAATCCAGGTCTGTAGCTCTCGAGCACCGCAGGGAAAGTTGCTGGAGCCCTCCTGGCCACAGAGTGCACTGATTGTTCAGATGGGAACTGCTGGCAGGGGAGCAGGTTCTGAAGAGAGATGCAGAGAGGAGAGGAGAATGCTGCATGGGTTCTCCTGAGCTGTGTGGGATGGGAGGCCTGACATCATTTCTCCAGGGATAAAGGGGGTAGATACATCATCCCCACCTCCTCCAGCCGCCCTAGAACAGGATGTATGAACTGACACTACTCCCAGCCGTGGTGATCTGGCCCAGCACCACCTATTTTTCTCCTTTCATGTCCCTCACATCATCCCCCTCCGAGCCAGAACCCAAAACCAGCCTATGTGAGCTGGTGACAGCATCCCTGGAAGCGCAGAAGGATTTGCTTGCAGGCCAAACTGAGGATCTTGCAAAACAGGTTAATCATTTAACTCCTTTCAGAGGTGACTTGCCCTTAAACTTCAAAGTCTGGACATCTTATGGAGGGAGAGAATTTGACCCCAAGAGTGCCCAGCTCCAAGCATGAGACAGGAATGCTGGGCTTTGCCCTTGGATGGGTGACACATGGCCTGGGGAAGTATGCAGGACGCAGCTCCCACGGAGAGAGACCAGACCCCGCCCGGACATCAGCCCCGAGCAACGAGCTGGGCCCCGTCCGGGTATGGTTTGGAGCAGGGGGTGCTGCAGTAGGGCTCGCTCTGCTCCCCCAGAGTGCTGCAGCAGCTCCCCATGCTGGTCCCTTGCTGCCACCTGGTGCCACCTCGCCACAAGTGCTGGGGACAGGGGGTGTTGAAATTTGGGATGCCACAGGTGTTCAGGATGGACACCCCATGGGCACAAAAGCACCTGTGAGGTCCCCATTCCCAACACCCATGGTCCCAAGCAGCCCCGCATCCTCCAGCCTTCACCTGGATCTGCAAACAAGCCAGTGATCTCTCTCCTGCCTACGGGGTCAAAGGCAGGACTCCAAATATTTCCCAACCTCATGGACACCAGCAAGGGTTATTTACGTTAAGGCAAATATGTTCCAGGCATTGGATCTGGTCCCTATGGCATCCCAGAACAGCTTGGGAACGGAAGTGCAAAGCACCTAGAAACGGTCAGGGTGGTCAATAACAAGAATTACTCATGTTACTCCAAATCAATTTTCTTTTGCAATAGGGCAACAGGCCCCTGAAGCAGAGAGAGCAGCAAGTACTGTGTTTCTTCAGTAGGGTTTTTGCTAAGCAAGACCCTGTCGTTCCCACTGGAAAAATATAGAAACTCAAGGTTAACTCAACCTGCAAGATGGCTGCAAAATTCTTTTCAGTTACCTATGGCTCCCTGTGGAAGGAGACACGGTGAGATTTTCCACAGTTCTATCAGTGGCTCAGTAATTGAGCTGGAGACCAAGGTACTTAATGAACACACAGCTGAGAATACCCCAAGGGAACGTGCTGGAGGGCTGGGGTAGGATACAGATGATCTTGGCAAATAGATTTTAAAAAAGGGTGGGCAAAGGAGGATGTAGTTTTAGAAAGACTTCTGCAGGATTCTGCTTCCAGGTGTGAATAATCACTGTGCAAAAGCAGGCTGGGGATCAAGGTTTCAGGAAAGAGTGACTCATGGGCTGAGCCACCTCATTTGGGGTGGGGGGTGGTGGAGGGGTTGTGATTGTTACTATTTATTTGTTTTAAACCAAACTGACTGGGTGTTTGCTCTTAAAACACTGTTGCAAGATACCTGCTGTTTGAAGCCAGCAAAGTGTAAGTCCAAATCTTGTGCCCAGCTGCCTGCATTGTCCCTCCAGGTACAAGAGCAGCTAGTAAAGCCTGCAAGATTTAATTCTGGACACAGGATGTCTGTGAACACACAAGAGGGAGCTGCAGAGAGCTATGAACTCTCTGCCAGCATCTGATGGGGATAGGAGAAGTAATAAGCTTAAATTTCAGCACAGTATCAGGCTGTTCGTTAGGATGCCCTCTGAGCCCATTAGCTCCTGGGAAGCTGTAGTGGGGTGTCCAAGACCAGTGGGAACATTCAGGACTGATGGAGGAGGTGATCTTGGGATGGCCTGGGTGGTCTCTCAAGGTTTCTTCTGGCCCTGCATTACTACTGTCCTGTAAAATGGCTGTGGAGCAGCATGGGCTGCTCCTTCAGTGCACAGACAGACTCTGACCTGGTGCTCGAGCTCTCTTGGGCATTCCCAATGCTTGGGTGGCAAAAGCAGAGGCCATGGCAGACCTGAGTGAAGCCTCCCCTGCAGCTGAATGTGCCTGTGCCTTGAGAGGTCATTGTGTTATCCATCCAGCAATGCAGGTCACCTGCACGGAGGTTATCCTGGGCCAAGGGAGAGCTCTGCGAACCCACGGGGAAGCACAGATCCCAGTGCTGTTACTGGAAACCTGCCCGCTCACCCGATGCTCCTGTCCAGCTTTCCCGGAACACCAGAAAGCAAATAAAATCAGTAGAGCAGCACAGCAGGGCTGTGTGTGGGTCCTGCTCTCCAGAGCGAAACAGAGCTTTCTGGGAACGAGTGGGTTCTGAGAAGGGTGTGGTGGCACTGTCTGCCGTGTGCCTGACTCCTGGCAACAGCCAGAGCCCTCGTCAGAGCACCCTGCTCACAGCTACTTGCTGGACACAAAGAAATGAAAGAAAAAAGGCAGTGACCCTCTTGAGATGCCACTTCAGCCTGTTGGCTGAAATAATATTTCACAGCAAGTGCAATTTTATTTCAGCCAACAGGCACACACCAAGTGCCCAAGAGCAGCTGTCACCAGCTCTGTCCCACCACAGAGCTGGATGCTCAGAGGCATTATTAGATTTTTTTTCAGGCCAGCCCCGTGGTGTTTTGCAGCCTCTTTTCAGGATGTAGTGAAACAGCTTTTTGATAAAGCTGTAACAACCTTGTAACAACCCTGTAACAAAGCCTTGTAACAACCGAGGAGCCTGTCGGCCGAAGACAATGTTTCGCCTTAAGAAGAAGGGAAAGAAGAAAGGAAAGAAGGGAAAGCCGAGGTTTCCTCTCCCCGTGTGGAGCTGTGGGCAGCAGGCAGGCAGCGCTGTCGGGCAGGGAATGGCACGGAGAAGGCACCGAGTGCTAGCGGCTCAGAGTGTCTGATGAACAATCCCAAACCGCCCCCAAGAGGCTCCTGCTCGGAAAACCGCCCCCCAGAAGGAAAAACAACCAAACCCGAACTCCCCGCCAGATTCTGCATGGTTTTTCTTGAGTTCACTGCAAATCTCAGCTGGAGGGTCCTGGCAGGGGACCCTTGTCACATCGCGAGACAGCCACAGACATCACAGGATCACGAGCCTCTGTCACTGCAGGGACACGGGCTGGGACTGCTGTGCCCCCTCCACAGTGGATGAGGGGGGCCATGCTCCAGGGCACTCTCATCCAGGCTGCCATGGGAAGAATAACGTGTCTAAGAGGATTGGGACACACACTGAATCAGGGGAAAGTTTGGCTGAATGGTGGCCTGCCAGAGTGGGGAACACCCACGGCAGCACCCAAACCCTAGTGCCAGACCCCCGAGCATCACTCTGCCTGTCAGAGGATGCTCTGTGCAGACCTGTGCTGGTGAAACCCTCCCACAAACCAGCAAATGTAAATTAATCTCCTTTGCTGGAGAAAAAAGGGAGAAAGATGCTTTTCCACTGCAGACAAGCATCTATCTGCAGCTGTGTGGAACAGGACCCAGCCCAGGTACCCCTGAAGGTCCCTGTTTCGAGGACATCACATTCCCCCTTCAGCATCAGCTGGGCACACACCAAGTACCCGGGCACCAGCTCTGTCCCTCATGCTGCCACTGACACTCCAGGAGCAAGTACCACCACAGACCTGGATGCTCAGCGGCAAAACAACTTGCTCAGAGGCAGTATTAGATTTATTTCAAGCCAGCCCTGTTGTGTTTTGCAGCCTCTTTTCAGGATGCAGTGAAACAGCCTCAGCTGACCCACAACAAGCAAGGGTCTACTCCTCACTCAGCTTTTGTGTGAACCTTCACCTCCATGAGCCTCATGGCCCAGCCCAGCCCCAGTACAGACCTGGTTTAGCCACATAGAAAGGAAAGCAATACTTATACATGGAGCAACAAACCAAAGGGACACCTCCTCCCTCCCGACACGCCAGGATGGTTTCCAGTACCTGGACTTGCCACAACTGGGATACAATGGCTTCTTTATGGTTCCATCAGTTCTGCCCTCAGACAAACCCACCAGGGGAGCAGAAACCTCTGCCCCTTCCCAAGACCTATAAGCAGAGACACACCCTTACCTGGAGGCTGACCAGGGCTCACAGGGGTTCAGTGCCAAGGGGGCAGCAGCCAAAACCAAGGGAGGAAACCTTGTTGGGTGTGGGGCTTTTCTGGCTCCCAGCAGGAAATGAGGGCTAATGGGAGCAGCAGGCAGGTGTGTTTGCAGGTGCAGGCAGCTCCCATCCCTGCCGCTCCAGTAGGCTCAGCTGCTGCGGGGCCAGTCTGGGCCCCCTCCAATACAGACCTGAGGGTAAATTGCTGAACCACAAGAGCCTGCAATACACGATGCAGCTGCCCTGAACCCCCCCAACCTCAGCCCCTGCCTGGGGAGGAGAAGCTCCCTCCCATCCCTCTGCTGTGGTCATTAACAGGGTCACCTTGACGCATCACTGCAGCAGTGGAGCAGTGGCAGGGCATAGGCAGGGGGAGCAGGTGCCAGGAGGATGCTACTCAGCCCTCCCTGCAGCTCCTCTGGTAAATGATGCAGCTGCCAGGCCTGAGGAGCCTCCTGGGGAAAGGAGAAATGCAAATACTTTTGCCTGCATATTGACATAATGCTATTCCTAGCACAGTGTATGAATTCAGTAAGACTTGCAGTTATAGATGAAATTGGTATTTAGCAAATGCAAGAGTTTTAAGAAGAGTCTTGCTTAAAACCTAATTCCCTTGCCCCATGAGGTTTATTTTCCTTCTTGAGTGTTTGGTGCCACCTCCTCTTAATAAAATGAAAAAGGGAAAATTTGTATTGTCCTTGAAGAGATGAGACTTGAGCCTTCCTGGTCTTCAACATCTCTCCATTACGAAATATTCCTCAAGCCAAAACCTGCCTCTCCCCAAAATGTGGGGAGGAAAGAAGCAGCAGAGCAAGACCCCTGTATCATCCCACACCACAGCCCCCTTCTTCCTCAAAGGAAAAATAATAATTGCACCATGGACTCCTTAAATCACTAGATTTTAATAGCCATATAAATCCTTTGCATACGGCAATCTGTGGCATGAGAAACCATATAGATACCCAACAAGTTTTTCTGGCTTTTATCACATAAAACTATCAGCAATTTTTTTTTAATCAACTCCTGTAGTAGAAACAATAACCAGGCAATTAACAGCAAATTTCTAGTTTTCTAAAAGAACAATGTTTCTTCTCTTAAAAAGAGCTGAGAAGCTGACAGGGAGTTTCAGATGTATGTACAGATCAGGGTACTTCAGGAAGCCGTCGAGCAGATGGCTGTCAGCACCGCAAGCCTGTGTTCCCAGTCGGGGGGGGAGATGACACTCTAGCAGCACCCACTGTCACCCCTGAGGAGGGCTGGGGGTGACAGAGGGGCAACAGCCACCTGCTGCTTTGCTTTTGAGGGCACCACACACCGCCTCGCCCTCCAGCACACACCGGTCCTGCCCGAGACCGGGACCAGCGCTCTTTCCCTGGGACAGGCAGTGAGGGACCACACCTGGAGAGGTGCAGGATCCATCCCTGGACATCACCTTGCAGGCGTAAAGCGTAGCTTGTCTGTATTGCCTGTTTCTACCTATAGTTTCACTCGGTCAGGAGTTGTAATCATGGAGAGGATGCAGAAGCACACTGTACCTTTCCCCACCACCACCCAGCACCTCGTGGGCGAGCTGACCCCTCCTCGCCACCCCTGTGCTGGTCACACGCACAGCCAGCTCCCACCCCTCACGCCTGTTCCGGTGGCATTGGCTTTTGCAGAATTCACAGAATTCATTAAGAAAATCGTTATTTACATCCAGGTGTTCAGCAGCACAATGTGATAGAGGAGCTGAGCCAAGAGCTCGCCCGAGATGGCCGAGTCACACCCTGGCCACGGGCTTATTGCTGACTCGGGCTCAGGGGCCGAATGGCCCCGGGTGGTTCCCGCTGCTCCAGTTCCACAGCGGTGGCAGAGCTGCTGCCTGCACCCCCTTGTCACTGGCTGTGTTCACCAGCAGGGAGAACCAACCCTGGGCAAGGTGGGCTGTGCACAGACACCGCACCCTGGGCAACGTTAAGGCATTACAAATACACGGGAGCTATTCAGGGATTTAGAAAAACCCATTCAGAGTGTAAACATTTTTGCACATACAGTCATTGGACTTCCACACATGAAGTTTTCTGTTGTTTTCTGCATAAATCATGAGTTAAGGAGCTACACAAAGAGCACTCAAGCAGACGCCTGGAGCACTTGGGGGTTCTCTTACAGCACAGCAGCATGCAACACGATGGACTCTAAGTAGTAGAAATATTTTAAGTCTCAGTCCAGGATGCTTTCTCCTTCCTACATTTCATATATAGTTTAGGTAAATGTCATGAACAACTACGTGCTGGTAACCCAGGTAAGATGGGCAGCTGTGTGAGGAGCACTGGGTGATTTCAGCTTGTTTCTACCTTACCTCTAAGTAGAAAAGGGAGATACTCTGCATCTGTTCCTGTATCTATGGAGGTTGCTCAATGACCCCTAGGTCGCTGTGCCAGTGGTGCTATAGATTTAGGTATCAGTGATTCTGCCTTCCTCAGGGACTTTGGCACATTGACCCCGATTCGATTCGTACAAGATCCCTGAGAACTTATCAAAGCTGCAGTACTTTACAATTTAACCCGGCATGGGCACTTGGCTCCCCGCCAAGCTCATGCCTGCTTCTTGTTGTTGTCTATGCTGTGCAGCAGCGCCAGGAACTCCAGGATGAGGTTGGCTGTCTTGCGGGGCCGCTCCACCACCACCGAGTGCCCACAGTTCTCCAGGATGTACACATGGCAGTCTGGAATAGCACTTGCTAAAACACTGGCACCAGAAACATCCAGGACCTGGATGGCAGGGGAAAACACAGTCACTGCCACGGTCAGAGATGGGGGTTACTGGACACTATAGAAACCCTGTTGGCGTCCAACTGAGACGCAATGCAGACCCAGACCTCATGATGCCAGTGCCCTGCCTGGGGACAGGGCAGGGAGGCTGCACGGTGCCAGTCTCAGCAGGCAGCAGGGAACTCTCTTGGATGCTTTTTGGCTGCTGTCTCAATGCAAAGGTGTCATTGCAAGCAAACACTTGCATCTTTGCATTTATAGAGCCCTCTGCATGCCTGCAGCTTGCTTCCTCCCACTTCTTCCCTCCCACTCAAGACTTTGCCTTGAAGCCTGCCCACAAACAGCACGTCTCTTCCCAGTTGCCAGGACAACTCTCTTTGCTGACACTTTATTCTTCTTCCCAGGCTTGCCTGCTTCGGTGCTGGCACCTACCCTCCCCATCCTGCCCCTTCACCTCCCCAGCCCTGGCACTGCCCTCTCCTCCCTCTGGAAAGCTGGCTATCCGCTTTCTGTCCCTCACCCTGCTGAGCCCCTGCGGATTCACTGGGGACAGGGACACTGCCAGCTCCCCGCAGAGCAGTGCACAGTTTGGCAGCACAGCCCCACCGTGCCCCCGTGGGTGGGCACAGGCAGAGATGGAGACAGGTCTGTGGGAGATGTGCAGGGCGCTGCCTACCTGGTCCTGCTTTCCCCAGATGACCTGCGTTGGTGCTTTGATCTTGCTCATGTTCTCATGGAGAGAGTGTCTGGACTTTTCATCCACGATTTCTAAAAACACTGTGGGGCAAGAGGACGGTCAGTCCTGCAGGGAGATGTTTTGCTTTTGCTGCTCAAAGGGGGCCCTGTGAGCTGGTCCTGCCAGTGTCCCCTCACTGGGAAATCCTTGCAGAGATGGGGCTGTCCCTGCTCTGCCACCAAGCCCAGCTGCAGAGGGGCATTCTGCCAAACCATCTCTTCACAGGTACTTATTAACCCAGACAGGAGGGTGAGGGGTGAAGCAGCAACCCTGTCACCTGTGGGGGTGGCAGTGGGGGTGGCAGTGCGTTGCTATCAGCGACCAAGGCGTGTCCCCAAATCTGTTAATGACATTGCCCCCTCCCATCCTCAGCAAGGCAGCACAGGGATGCTGGGACCCACCCATGCTCAGGGGACATGGGGGCTGGGGACAGCTGGTCCCCACGCCCTGGGGGTCCTGCTGCAAAGCCTGGTGAGGAGGCACGCACTTACGTTTCCGGTAAAATTCATTGTGTGGGATGCGAACGTCAACAAGGCCCTGGAGAATCTGCAAGGAGAGCAGAGGAGAGCTGCTGGAGGGGACCCATGCCCTGCACAGGGCTGAGCGTGTCCAAGAGCACTCAAGAGCAGTCCTTGCCACCCCAGCAAGTCTGGCCCCAGCACGAGCTTCTTCCTAAGTGTGTCGGACTGTTGAAACCATGCTTAAGCAATATGTATTTCAGCAACAAATAATATTGTCTTGTATGATGCAGACCCGATTTCTGCCCCTGGCCAGCAGCCACCTCAGCCATGACTGCACTTTTCATCCTTCTTGTATTCTTTTGCCAAAAACCCAAAAGGTCTTGGCATTACCTTACATTTTTTTCTTACTCTCCAATCTACTCACTCCAGACTTCCTAAGGAAAACTAGTTTAATAGCCAGCCCCTGGCCAAGTTCCTCTCACTTGACAATGACGCAATTAACATTTCCATCGCTTCTACTTAAAAAGCAGCAAACAATCCCCCTCCACATCGGACAACAGCTGCCTTAGTTATTTAATGCTTCCTGCCAGCCATATTTACTAAAAAACCCTCCCTGCTGCCAAAAACTTCATGGGAAGAGGAATTCCAGCAGGCGCTGACAGAGGGAACTTGGAAAAAGAGGGTTTGAAGGGAAAGTGCTGGAAAGGTGCTGGGAGTGGGGCTGGGTGTGTCTTGCCTGGGTGATGGCAGGGCTGGCAGCTCCAGCTCCACTCCCAGTATTGCCTCAGCTGTAGGCTCAGGGAGAAGCAAACCTGCTCACCACCTCCAAGCCCCCCTTTCCCAGCTGCCACAACCCGCGTTGGTTTCTCACCTGCTGTGGCACCTTGAAGCGAACGTAGGAGCAAAGCTTCAGCATATCTGCCATCTCCTCGGGTGTTGAGGGGATTAAAGGGATCCTGTCAATGCTTTTGGACTCCTGCAGCTCCCGGAGCTGCTTAATGAACTTGCTGTCAGTGGTACTTGGCAGGCCTGCGTGAAGTGAGAAGGGGTGAACAAGCTAAAACTCGGATGAGATCCCCACAACAGCCCAAACAAAAGAACATCCTTGCACCGACCTCCCTCATCCCTGCCTATGGCTTCCTGCCCGCTCACTTTTTTAAAAAATGTTTAAAAAAGAGGGGAAGAAAACATCTGTACATACAGCCACTTCAATATGCATTCAGAGACACCCAGCCTCCCTCCTGCTCCAAGGCTTGGCACCAACCAACCCTGCAGGCTGGCACGGCACGAGGTGCAGACATGCATGACTACTTCAGCAAAAGCTATAGTGCTTATTTTTGTGGTCAGCGGATGCAAACACTAATGCCCAGGCTACCACTGCACAGGGTTGGACAGAAAATTTCTGCAGCCCCATCTGCATGCACCACTGAGAAAAAAATTCCCCAGCAACTGAATCCCAAACCTTTCTGCAACCCCCACACAGAGGTTTCACATCCAGAACCAGCCAGAGAGGCAGTCGACACCTCTCCCAGAGGGGAGTGGGAACCCTGACGCCCCCAGAGCCTGGTAGCTAGGTAACATTCGCTTTGCTTCATTCCTCAGTTCTTATTTGGAAGCCGCTTTCCTTGTGTGGGAGGGGGAAGGAGCTGCTATGACAACTGGGATGCAGCAAAGCCTCCCCGGCAGAGAAGCTCCTGCCCACCATGCCTCCTGCAGCATGGCATGCCCAGGCTCCCCTGAGACCCCTGTCCAGGGGATGGAGGGGATGGAGGGGATGGAGGGCACACCCTGCTGACCTCTGCCCAGCCCCAAAGTGCTCTTCCCACTCAGAGTACCCAAAGGTGGCAGGTCAGAGCTCTCCGGCTCCCAAAGCCCCAGCCCTTCAGCACATCGGGGCTTTCAGGAGGCCAGACTGGGGAGGCCATTCCTGTTGCAGTCTGCGTTCCCTCTCGTGAATTGAGAGGCTGCAGACATGCCATGTAAAATGCCTTCCATCCCAAGGGAAAAGGCATTTTCCTTCAGAGCAGAACTTGTCCCATTTGCACTAGTCCCGATTCTAACAAAAGCACAGTGGGGCAAATGCCAAACCCCTGGAGAAGAACAGTCAGCAAAAGGCTGTGATTTTCTCCTGTGCCTTGCCAGAGATTTCCAGGCTATAAATACAAATTATTTCTAAATGCTTTGCACTACACATCTATGTTGCCTCCAACACAGCCCTGGACTTTTGCACTGGCTCCTGCTTTCCCTCTCTCTGTCTCACCCCCCCTGCCTTACCCACCTGCAGGACAGATGAGGGTCAGACTGCAGATATCTTCTGGGTACTGAGCAGCATAGACGCCAGCAACATTTCCCCCCATGGAAGTGCCAACTAGATGAAAGGGCCTTCTGTTCAGCTTGATGCACTCCACGAACTGGCAGGGAGCAGAAGGAGCGTTGTTAGGGGAGAGGAAACAACAGCATGGGGTCAGGTCATTAGAGAAATTCAACTCAAAAGCTTGAGGCTGGTGGCTCTGGCTGCCTGGGAAGGGAGGGAGCGAGGTCACACAAGACAGACTCACGGGGTTTAGCATCCCTCACGTCCCCACGTCCCTCACGTCCCCACGTCCCTCACGTCCCTCTGCAGAGGTGATGTGATGCTGGGGCTTTACCTGGTGTATTCTCTTAGCTTGCCCACTGATGGAGTAATCATCCAAGTCCGAGCGGGTCGTGCCCTCGTGGCCGGGCATGTCCACACACACCAAGTGCAGGTTCTTGGGCAGGAACTGCAGAAACAAACCAGGGGTGGTTACAGTGCAGGGAGGCTGCTGCGAAGCCCAGGGATGGCAAGTGGGGAGCCCGGGTGGGAGCAGTGGGGGTCACTCTCCTCCTGGCAGCCCTGGTTGCTCGTACACCAGAATAAGTCAGCTCATGTACCAAGGATGACATGGTGAGAAAGTGTGGCCAAGTCGTGCCTCCCGTGGAGGCGGCAGGTGTGCACTGCTCTTCCCCTGCAGCTCTGCTCTTCATAGGGGTGAAGGGATCCAGTGAGCAATGAACACAGAGCTAAGGACAGTGTTCCTGGCACCTTACAGCAGTCATCCCATCCCATGCATGCTACCATTGGGCCCTCACACTGCCCCCAAGCCCAGGACCATCAATATCTGTAGGGAGTAACATGACAGAAACAGAGTCCCACCTTGACTATGGAGAGCCACATGTCTTTGTGGGCTGAGAAGCCATGTAACATCAGGATGGACGGTCGGTATCCAGGTCTCCCTCTATAGGAATAACAAAACTGATAGTCATCGTAGTTTGCATATCTAACCTGCATGCCCAAGGCTCGGCGCCAGTACCTGGAAACAAGGAGAAAACACCAGTGAGCAAGACAAGACCAGGGCCCAGCCACGATATAAGCCCGGTGACGAGTCCAAAGGCAGCTACAGATTTATTAGCTTACTAAGGCCAGGTTGGGCTCTCACCTGTGCCATAATGGGACTACTGGGATTAATCTTGTGCCGTAATGGGACTACTGGGATTAATCCTGTGCATCTGGTCCCTGGACCAGACCCTGTGCTTACATGTGATCCCTTACAGGTGTAGTACTGCTGGCTGGCTGCACTGCAGATGGTTTGTGGAGACGCTCTGTTAAGACCTTAAAAAAAACTACCCTGAATAACTCATTTAGCAATGGAAATGGGCCAAAATAACAGCTGTAAAACAGAAAATGCCCAAAGGTTGGTATGAGGACAAAGGTTGGTAAGAGAGAGAGGCAGCACACACATCAAGGCAGCATGCTAGATGGGCAGGCCAAAGGAGACAGTTCTTCCAGGTGACTAAGGTGGATCTGTCACAGAGTTACTTGGACACAGTCCTGTGTCAATGGGAGAACATCACCCCACAGACAAGTACATCAGTTCCCAGCCGAAACAACCATGTCACCCCGGAGAGCCACAGAAACCCAGTTCCCATGGACGAACTAGAAAGCCTTAAAAAACGTATACACACACAAAGGACCGGAGGGGACCATCCTTACACCGGGTTTAGCACCCCAGAAGATACCAGACTAACCCCAAGGCTGTTCCTCTGAAAGCAGAGGCAGACAGCTCCTGCCAGCATATACTTGCAGCCTGCTCAGAGGACACAGTGAAACTGCCGGCCAGAAGGACCTGGACAGAGATTATCGGTGACACTTTGGACACATGATGTGTACGTGCAGCCCAAGGCAGAGAGCAGGGTCGCTTTCTCTGCGTTTCCCCTGTGCTCAGACATCACCCTGGTCAGGACAACTCCTGGGCTACTCCTGGCGGCCAAGACACTGGCAAATACTTTTATATGCCGTATCACAGTTTATTTAAGACACAAAAGCAAGGTCACCAACACTTCTGGACTGTCCTACCTCTCTGCCCACTCAAAGCTTATGCATAGTGAAATCCTCTTTTAGCATAATCTCTTTTTCGAGGGAGTTAGTGGGACTTAAGCAGCATCTCAGCTCTGTGCTGGTCCTACAAGGAGAGGTGAATTTCTCCCTAATAAGTGTCTTAAGAGTCCTTGCCTCAAAGGCACTGGTGTGAACTACCAATGGGCAAGATGATAACATTTTTAGCAACTGATCCTAATGGATCAATTCAGCAGAAGGCAAAATAATCTGTGCAAAGCTGAACTGATCCCTCACAAGGTGTTAACTCACTTAGTGGCAGCAGCTAAACTGATTAACCCCTGTCGCAGCGCAGGCAGAGCGGTTCCAGGGCCAGGGTCAGCGGGGCAGCCCTGGATATCCTGCCAGGCAGGGAGGCGCATTAGTGGCAGGGAAAGCAGTGAGCCCATGGGTGAGGGGGCCCAGCATGACCCTTGACTGCACCAGCTGAGGACACACAGACTGGCAGTGAGGAGAAGGAGGGGCCAGGGAAGCATGGAAGAAGGGAGAAACTTCCCCTGGGACCTCCCAGGAGCAGTGCCGCAACGCTGGAGCTGCTCGAGGCTGTAAAGCGGAGGGCAGCACGGCATGCTGCCTGCACCTTTCCTGCCTCTGCTGTTGGGGAAACACAACAATTTCACCCCCCAAAAAAATCCAACTTGGGAAGAAACCAACAGAAAAGGAAGAGTAAGGGCAAACCCACCCTTCTTGTCCACTGTCCCTAACAAAAGAGGTGCCCATGACACACAGGGCATCACAGTTACTCCTGCAGGAAGCCCATCCTGCCAGAAATGCTGGAAGAGAGAGAGATGGGGGAACACACCCTTCAAAATAAGACAGTCCTCCTGACCCCTGCTCAAACGCTCCCTCCCTCACCCAAACACAGACCAACCTGCCCACAGTGCATTTTCACTCAGTTCCATATCTGCAACCCCAAAAGAACAAAGGCAGCAGGGCCTTCTCTACCTTCCACTCAGCCTGGACCCTCCAAGCTCCCGACATTGGACCCTGCACCTCCTGTGCCCTGCCCTGCCACCCCTGCCTGTGGCTGCTGAAGGCTTCACCCTGACCACGCTCACTCAGCAGGGTTTTCCAGCAATCCTCCTTGGAACCTCAGCCCATCAGGGTCCTCTTTGGCTTCCACCAGCCGTTTATGTACCCAAAGCAAAAAAGCACTTTGACTGCCAAACCAAGTACCACCCGAACATCCATGGGGCAGCAGAAGGCTGTGACACTGCCTGCTCTCCTTTGCAGAGTGACGATCCCATCTCTGGGGTTTTCATCCCATGCTCCCTTCTCTCTCAGATGCTGTGAATAAAAGGCTGCTAATTAAAGTGCCTTTAGAAATAGGCTTCATCCCATTGCCACACTTGAGTGCTGTGGTGGGCAAACATCTTCCTCTCACAGGAGGTCATTTCAATTTGGAAACACCCTGTGAGCTGAACTGCAGGAGCCACCATCTGCCAGCAGCACATGAGGGCAGCCTGACATGCTGCCTGCTCTGCCCATGCTGTCTGTCTGCTCTGCCTACCCTGCCTGCTGTGGGTATGAGACTCTGCCCTGACTTCTGAAGGGAGTTACTCCAGCCTTTCCTTGCAACAAAACCAGAGAGGAAAAGCTGCCAGTGGGCTTATCACTGATTTCCAGGGACAAATGAGGACTGAAGGATGTAGTGCTTGCCTCCTAGTATCAGAAAGGACAAGATTCAAGGGGATAAAAAAAGAAAGCATCGCTCCATTTTCTCTGATGCTCCATTCCAGAAGAAAAAGAGAGGATGAGAAAAGCCTCATCCATAACTACTAGTGAGGGAAAAGTCCCTGCCTGCTGAGCAGGCTGTCAGCTGGGAGGGAGTGTGTGAGCCTGGGGACACCCATGCCACAGCCACATTGATGAGGTGGGAGGTCACCAGACTGCCAGGGCTGCCGGGCTGGTGGACAGGCTGCAATGGCGGTGCTTTTCCCAGTCACAGCCCTGTCCTTGGGGGAAGCAACCCAGAAAGGTTTTGGAGATCTTGCAAGCTGGCACTGCAGTGGCAGCCTGGCCAACAGCCCCTTGGCACAGCCAAACCCCTGGGACAGCAAGGGGCCTGACAGACATAAGTCTCAGCAGCAAAAATGCAATAAGAAAATGTCCTTTTCTTCTCCCAGATATGCTTAAAGCTGCACGTCTGGGACGGCCCTGGAGGACCTCAGCTCATGTCACAGGCAGGAATGCCCAGCTCCATCCACACCACTGTGACCTGTGTGTTTGTGGCAACCTGCTGGGCACAGGTTCCACCCCCACGCCGCACTGAGAGCAGCAGGGCTCTGAACTCACCAGTAGTAGATGCGGATCAGCGCTGAAGGCCAGAGCAGGAATGAGGCCACGAAGGCCAGGATGGGGATAGCCAGGGTGCCACCGGCGATGACAAACATGTTCAGCACATCCAGGTCCATGCTGCTCTTCACTACTCAGCCTCGCCTGCCTGCATATAGGGAAGATTCTGAGGTTAACCACCAGAAATATTGACAAGTCATTGCTAAATGAGAACTCCGCTGCCAGAGGTGGGGAGGAAAACAGCTCTGCAAGAGGCCAAGCATATCACTCAGGAGCACAGCAAAGTCTTCTTCAGTTTTAAAACCCAATTATTTCTTCTGACTCCTTAATGGATCTAATTATTGCAATGTTATCCTCTCAGGAGAGCACATCTCAAATGGGCAATGAGCCTCCTAACAGGCAGGGAACATGTCCGCGGTGACAGGGCACAACATGGCCCTTGGGACACTTTGCAGACACAGGAAGCACAGCCCCCCAAAGGGTGCAGGCAGCCTCTTCCCCCAGCCTTGAGTGCAGGCAGCCTTTCCCCCGATGGATGCAGGCAGGGCTGCCTTCAGGCAGGCTCCACGTTTCTTTTCGGAGGCAGGTGTCCAGCTCAGTCTCCCTTCCCTCCCCCTGCCTGATCCCAAATCCCCAGCACACAACCACTGACCTAGAATTGATGGGTTGAGCCCAGCTCTCATTACCGCTCTGCACAGGCACCAACTAATCAAGGAAGCAGAGCCTATTAATGGGCTCGGGAACAGAAGGAAACAACTTGGCAGGACACTCTTTGGTGTCCAGCCCTTATCTGAGACAAATTTATCCCCACCCCCACATCCTTGCTTCTGCCCCACATTTTCAGCTTGCTGTGAATCACAGGTCCCCATCCCAGCTCCCCAGCGCCCTTTGGACAAATCTCAGGGGAAGCAGGTGAAGGACACTGGGAGCAAGGGCAACCTCTCACACAATGTCATGTTTGTCCCTGAACTCTACCCACCACAGGCAGCTGGGAGATATTTTTCTCATTAAGAGATTAAACACTGACACACACACATCTCCTTTAATTCCCCCTGCTAACCACTCCTGACTCCGCTTTCCTCGGCACCAGCACTTTAGTCCCACATTTGTAAAACGAAACATCCTCAATGCCTGCTCTCCCACCAGCCACACACTCCCCCATCACCACCTCCATATTTCTCCATGCCAGGACAGCCAGATTTTTTCCAGCTTCCTGCAAGACTGCCAGTGCTGCGTGTGTGGTATGTGTTGCCATGAAACAGGAACACAATCACCACAGTCACAGCCTCCCGCCCCCAGACACTGTCACAATGGACCCCCACGTTACACACAACCAAGGGAAATGGTTTACAGAACCTCTGAAGCATCAGCCAGATTTGCCCTCGCTCCCCGGGGAACATAGGAATAGCTGAAATTTGAGGAATACTGTAAATATTTCCACCAGGCACGTCCTTAACAAAGCTAAACCTCATTTCCGTCTTCAAGCCTCAACAACACGCCGTTATTCATTTAATTAACATTTTGTCGAAAGATCCTTGATCTCAGCATGGCTTGTTCATAAACACTTTATGCAACCGATAAACCTTATCCATGAGAGCAGGGCTGCGAGGGAGCCCACCGCAGAGCACTCGCTGCCTTTCGCTGTATCACTAAACCAGGGCAGAAATTAAACACAGAATATCGCCATTGTTCCCACTGGTGACCCGTAACGAGAGAAGGCTGCAGGAAGGAAAAAGCGTGGGATGGTGGGAGCCCCTGTGCTCCCTGGCACGGGGTCATCACCTCTGCCTCCACCTCCACACCGCTTTTAGAAAGCTAAACGGGGAGAAAGCCTTTAAAAAGCCCGGCTTACCTTGCAGAATTCCCCTCCTCCTCTCGGTACAAGTCCTGCTCGCTGTGGGCAGCGGCAGTGTCTGAAAACACTGTCAGAAGAGGAAAAAAACAAGGTCAAAATCGCAGTCTTGCTTTTACTCCTCCCTTCAGGCTCGGCAGCCCGGTGAGTTTGGGGTATTTAAGCCACCAGCTGCTCTTCAAGACGTCTCATATTCACCTTCTGACCAGCCTTTTCCCTGTTTATGCAAATATGGGTTTTTGTACAATAAAGCCCGTTGAGTGCACTTGTTCCAAGCAGGAGCAAAGTGCAAGCTGCCATCGGAGAGGAAGCGAAAGCCGCGGCGGGGAGAGCCGAGCCCAGCAGCCCCGGGCAGGGCTGCGCGGACCCAGCGCCGCGGGCTCATGCTCGCCCTTCAGGTGATTACTGCTATTAGAACAAAGCCAGCTAAGCTGCTTCTCGTCCCCTTCCTCTTTGTCTTAAAGGTACTTTTCCAAGCGCTCTCCGTGCCCCCCCTCCGAGCCTTCCCCGTGTGAGACAGGCTGAAGCGGAGCGCAGCCGCAGGAAATTACTGGAGAGGCACTGAAATGCTGGCCTGAACGCGCTGGCAGCTTTGGGCTGTGAAATTCACGCGGGAGGATCAATGGGAGCACTGGAGCCACGCGGCACGAGTGCTGGGGGCTGCTTCAAGCCAGAAAACCCCCGAGACCTTCCCCTTGCAGGGGCCGCAGGGCCAGGGGCAGCCGGGGGCTGCTGTCCCCAAACGCCGGAGCATTTCGGCAGGGCCATGGCAGCCACCGCTCCCCACGTGAGCCCGGCGCCCAATGCCGGCCATGCACAGCCGGCCAGCCCTGCTCGGGGCCCCGCTGGCCCTGGGTGCCTGCCGGGGAGGATGCTCGGGGAGCCCCAGGGCGCGTCCGAACCTCCTCCTGCGTGGGCAGAGCACAGCATCGCCGCTGATTTCCATGGCTACCTCCGCTGGAGGGAAACGTCAGCAGGCTCAGCGATGCGGTCAGGGGCAGCCTCCATCACCACACTGCCCGGCACCCCTTCCCCATAAAGCCACCCCTGCACCCAGCAGTGCTGCAGGAACACCAGCTCCCCAAAGCCTCGTG
Organism: Acanthiza pusilla; assembly: GCA_036630365.1. Taxonomy (NCBI): domain Eukaryota; kingdom Metazoa; phylum Chordata; class Aves; order Passeriformes; family Acanthizidae; genus Acanthiza; species Acanthiza pusilla. The sequence goes on from JAXCHO010000001.1 coordinate 12,157,637, forward strand.
GGAGCACCCCCAGTGCCCTGCGATGGTGCTTTGCCCAGGGCATGATCACCCTCCCTGCTGCACTGGGACCAGGGAGCATCAAGCCAGGCCCCAGCACAGTGCTTTGCTACCAGCTAGAGAGCAGCTTTTTAAGCTACTGTGGGTTTAAAAATAAAACAAGCCCTCTGGTAACAGCTGTATGTCTTCAGACTGCAGCTCATCCATCACTTTGAGGTGCCCCGTGACCAAGAGTCACAGCAAGTGGCCCCAAGTATTGCTACTGCTTCTCGGAAGGATCTCCACATACTTCATAAATAAACTTGCAAACATCAATTAAGCACCTCTGATAAATAATGTGTGATCATGGAGGTGATAACGCCAAGCACGCTGCCCACATGGCAGGGCACCAGATGCCGAACCAGGAGCACCGGTTCCCACACTGGCAGCCAAGCCACAAATACTAACCACCACAGCCTGTGGAACCCCGAAACAAGGCACCCCAGGTAATGGGATGGTCCCAGGACAGATGCTAAGGGGGCACTCCACATGTCCACTTGTTTCCTACTTCATCCCCTGTGCCAAATTCAAGCAGGGGTCTCATAACCTGCAAACAGAGGCACCAACAGGTGGGAGGGTCTCTGGATTATTACGGAGGACAGCATGTTGGGGACAGCCCCAAGGCCATGGGACAAAGGTATTTTTTCTCTTTCACGCTCAGTGTGTCACTCCAGGGACATTGGGGAAGACCCAACAGCTCAGGTGTATCTATCATTTCTCCAAGCCCCAAAAGACAGGCAGCAGCAGCAGCACAAAACCTATCCCAAGGTGGAAGGGCCTTGGGTTGGATGAGGACAGTGGCAGCTGATGCACTGGGAAGCTCCAGGCAGGGATTTCACAAAATAGGAATCATATCTAAGCTCTCCCTGCCAACAGTCAGTCACAAAGGTTGTCCTGGGCTGTGCTCATTGGGACTGGGCTGCACAGCTGCTATTGCACTCAGGGTTTTGCTCACCCCACCTGTACCCAGCACAGTCCATGTCTGACTGACAACAGAGTTAAATCACCGAATACCTGAAAGATAAGCAGCACATTTAGGCATACATTAATTTTTGTTTTTTAAGATCTGAAAAGGAAAAAAACATCAACCAATTTTAAGATCCCACTGCAGAAACAGGGGGCTTTGAGGGACCTCAGTGGCTGAGGTGGGGCCCCCAGAAACCCCGATTCACACCACTAACCATGTAAAAAGAAAAATCAAAAACATGCAGGTGAGCCCTTTCTCTTGGAAACTCCCTCACTCTTGCATTCTCTGCAGACATACAAATAATATTGAACTATAAACAATGACATAAGTAGTGTTATGATTCCCCATTGGTTTGCTATGTGATCCTTTAGGTGCTAATCACAGTGAAGTTGTAATTTAATATCTATTAATATTTGAAAGATCTCTGTCAGTCAGCCAGCTCTCAATCTTAATCCAGCCTCCGGTGAGCCGAGAGTAGGAAATGTGCCCTTTCACCTTCATTTATTTATAGACGGCAGAAATGAGATCATTATTTCTGCAGCAGCGTTTCACAAAACATACATCTCTGAGCCATTTGTATCTGTGCAACACGGCTCCAGCATGAGCCAGAGAGTCTGGGCTGGCCCCTGACCCTGGTGCTGTACCCCAGGCTGGGAATATGCAGGGACAAGCCATCACCATCACTGCCAGCCAGCCTGGGGACAAGGTGAATGAAAAGCATGACCCAAGCAGGCTGTGCTGCCAGTCAGCTGCTGGTTTAGAAATTCATAAGGTGCCCATCCTCCTTCCGGACCCCGTCGCCATCCTCATCCTGCCGCACACGCACGCAGCAGAGCATGCACGGCACATCCGATGTCACGAGTGCGCCCGGACTCAGCCCTCTCCTGGCGAGGGTGGGAAAGAGTTGGGCAGGGATGAGGTAGGGGTACTGGGGGCCATATCCCGGCCCCCTTTCTCAGCACACAGCCCCCCCAAAGCATCCTCCTCCGGCAAAATGACAGCATCCTCCAAGCAGCAGCAGCTGAGACCACAGAATCCTTTAGAGTCATAAAACGGTTTGCATTGGAAGGAACCTTAAGGATCATCTTGTTCCAACCCCCTCGTCACCAAATAATTAATTTTTGGGGGAGGAAGCGAATTTAAAGGCAAATTAATTAAATCTTTGAATATATATATTTTAATTTCTTTTCTTGGATTTTGGCTTTGCTCGCGATCTTCTGCCCAGCCTCCGCGATGCCAGGGTTGGGACCGGGCAGACCCGGACGCCAGAGCGGCCCTCGCTCCGCTCACTTCCCCCCTGGTCCTGTCATTGCTACCGTCAGCCCCGCACCCGCCCCCCCGCCTCTCACCGTGCCGATCCGAGCCGAGCCGAGCCGTGCCGGGCCGTAATGGCAGCGCGGGGCGGCGGAACGCGGCGCTCCGTTGCGCCCTCCCCCCGCGCCGGTGCGGCTCCGCGGGGCGCAGCGGAGAGGCGGGGATGCGGCTCCGCGGGGCGGGATGCCGAGGGCTATAGGCGGGACAGCGCTGGGGTGAAAGCGGGGGTTACGGCGGGGTGCAGGGGGGGTGGCGGGGCTGCTTTGCCCATGCGACGGGGGGACACAAGGGCCGCGAGGTGGCTGCTGGGGGGGGGGGGGGTGTAGAGGGACGGCAGCGGAGATGCAACGGGGGATGCAATGAAGCTGCAACGGGGGAGAAGTAATGGGGCTGCCATGGGGATCACAACGGGGTGGAGAGGAGGATGCAGTGGGGGGATTGAGTGGAGCTGTGATGGGAATTCAGTGGGGTTGCAATGGCGGATTGACTGGAGCTGTTATAGGAATTCAGTGGGGTTGCAGTGGGGGATGCACCTGGGCTGCAGTGGAAGCACAAGCGGTATAGAAGGTGTAACAGGGATGCAAGAGGGACAGTGTGGGGGTACAAGAGGGGATACAGAGTGGCAACAGAGGGATGTGATGTGGCTTTAGTGTGGGTGTGAGGGAGGGATGCAGGGCTGCAGGGGGTGGGCAGTTCCAAGAGGGTTAGGTTTACAGCAGAAATGTGAAGGGGTATGCAAGGGACACACAGCAGGGAGCCAAGAGGGATGCTAGGAGGCTACAGAACTTGTACAATGGGGTTGCCATGGGAATGCAGCAGGAATAAAAAAGGGAATGTGATACGGCATCGACAGGGTACAGCAAGGGTGGGTACAACAGGGGTTACAACCTGGATGTAAAGGGAATGCAACACAATTGCCACAGAGGTACAAAGGAGAGTGCAGCACCACACCCCCCAGAGAAACCTCACAGCCCCTTGCACGAGGCTTGGGAGCAAGCTTGGGGCTGGGGCCAGCTGTCCCCTTCCCTGGTTTTGGGCAGGGCTGTGATCAGGGAGCACAGAGCTCTGCCATGTTCCCATGGAAAGGGCACAAAGGTTGAAATCAGAGCATCCACTTATAAAAATCCTATTTCAGGTGTAAAATAAGTCTGTCACTTAGGATACAAACTTGTTACCTGCCCTCCCTTCCCAAACAGATGACACTGTTTGTGCTCAGGAGCTGCATTTCAACTTGCATTTTTAAATCTGCTCTGGTTTTTGGGTTTTTTGTTGGTTTGTTGTTTTCTTAACTGCCACCTGAATCATTTTGCTATAAGCAAATTTACTTGCATTCCCCCTGGGTCACATATCAGGCTGGTGTGTACCTTTAAGATATGCCAAAAAATTACAAGAAAACTTAATTAAATTGGAAATGAGATCAGCTCCTGAGTAAAAGCAAATTGGGTCAAATCCTCACCCCACCTGTGCTTTGATAAAGAATGTCCCTTTGGTCTGGCCGGCTGGGGGAGGTGAGATAACTGGTGTAAAGGGCTTTCCGGGTCAGAGTTTACTATGATAACCATAAGATTTTGGTAACATGAGCAGTCAGAAGAGATTTATAACTAAAAAAATCAAGGGGTTTAGGTGGCCTGGTAACATTGAGGCACAGCCTGTTTTGGGTTTTCTTTCCCAGTCAAGCTGGGCTAAACAAAGGTGAGCTTCCGCTTAGGTGACCTCAGTGGACATGGGAGGGATTTCACAAGCCTCCAAACATTGTTTGCAGTTGTAGTTGTTTGTTCAACTTTCTCGTGCGCGACCCCAGGGTCCCGCGGGACACTTGCAGGGCAGTGCTGACTCACTGCAGGGATGGATTACCCACCCCATGGTCATTCCAGGCCACCTGGGGGGAATGCTCCTGGGCACAGTCATGGCAATGATGGCACTTAAAATAGAGAATCTAAAGCAGAGACCTGGGGTGGTTTTATGTCGAAATGTGGTATGAGCTAAGCAGGGAACCCACCCTGAAAGCTCAGCATGCAGCCACAGGGAAGAGTCACTGAGAGTCTCCTCTGGTGCTGACACTCCTCTGATCCAGCCACTACCAGGAAAAGGCCACCGCTTCAACAGGTCACTTTGCCAGGCAGGAGCTGAGGCTGCTCCTCTGTCTCAACACAGTGGAGGAGATCTTGGGCTCTCCGGATGGCACAGGGGGGCTGTGGGGAGAGTGCAGGGCACAGCTTGGGCTCCCTGTGCCCACAGAGAGCAGATGAGCCTCAGGCTTCAGAGGAAGCCCCAGCAGCTCCCTGGGCACCTCCTTAGGACCCTGCAAGGCCATGTTTGGGGTGGTTGCAGTGTGGCAAACCCAAATTAAAGGCCAGTGCCTGCACTGACCTGCCCCATTCGTTTTGTTTCTCAGCCCACAGACAACTCATCACACAGCTGTGGCAGCTGGCGAGGACCGAGTCACCCCTGCGTCACCCTCCGAGGCTGCTGGCATTTGGGAGCCCAGCTATCCTGGCCCTCAGCCGAAAATTACTCATTCCTAGTGCCAGTGTCCGAGCTGGGCTTCCTACTGGCACAAGAGCACAGCTTTGATGCTGTGAGCAGGACAGACAATGACCACAACAATGACTTATGATCCAAAACAAAATGTCCCTCTAAATCAGAGCAACCACATGATAAAAAACCCATTAAAATAATCAGAATTAACTGCCCCATGGCCCTAGAAACCAGGCAACAAGACTTATGTAAACAGTCTTGTTTTCCATGGGAAGGTGGAGGCTCTGACTGGATTCAGTCCAGGATGGCTGTGAAGAGTTCCAGGTTCTGCCTCACCAAGCTGAGAAGCAGAATTGCTCCACTAGGTGAAAGGTTTCCATGTTATTTTCCACTGCTGGGTGATGGATCCCCAGGGCACGTGGTGAGGCTGTTTGCAGCCTTAACAAGTGACTGCACGCTGCTTTGGCGGCGTGAATCACCTTCCCAGGGTGCCTTGTCCCCATCTGTTCCCACTGGCACAGTGGTGGCCCTGTGGCACATTCTGTGAGCAATCCCCAGGGGACTGTGGGCACAGGAGAGCGCCAGGGCAGGTGGGTGCCCCAGAGCCCACCACGGGAGCTGCTGCTGGGGAAGGCCTTGCCATGCCCTGAGCAGTGCCACTTTGATAACACACCAAAGCTACCAGAATTTACCCCCCGGGACAGGGATAAGATCTCAGCTCACCTCTGTTTGCAAACAGCAGCTCTGGGGTAAATAACTCCCCTGGGCACCACCTTGAGCAGCTGCCCTGTCACTCTTCAGAGGCTTCATTGCACAACCTGGGACAAACACAGGAACAATGCTCCTGCCTTTTGAATCATTATAAAGCAAGACCTACTTGCCTAATAACAGCTTTAAATAATACTTTACTAGCTATACTCAAAGTTAATGTGTATATTATGCACATTTTAATTACATCTTTAACTGCTAACAATATGGGTGTACTTATTGGCACAAAACTTTATTTGGTGGCTGCAATATCTTTATGGAGGATTAACTTCAAAGCCTCATCTTGTTGTCATGCATCAAAGCCTGTATTTCAGATTACCTCCTGGTCCCCTACAACTCAGCTAAGAAGCCTTCTTCAAGAAACTGGAAACATGACCAGGCATTTTTCCTTGGACTGCCTTGTAGTGGGCATTCTGTCATGCTTCAAACCACTAGCTGAACAACACTGACATATCAAGTAGAAAAAGAAAACTCTATCAGAGTCCTGGACCAGCAAAGGAATTGTGCCTTGATATTAATTAAGTAGAACACTTACCTTCCAGAATCACAAATAAAAATTAAGTGTCAAAGAACTGATTCAAAACATTCCATGTGTCTTTCACATCAAATACTTTTACCCTGCATTACACCAAAATGCCAGAGGGTCACACCAGGACAAATATTGCCATTATTTTGGCACTGAAACCACTTCCCAAATGGCCATATATGGTCTGCAGGCCAGCTATGAACTTTAGCAATACCAAATGGCCCAAGTGCTTTGCTGATTATTAACTTGAAAGTCCAAGAGACTGCGATAAAATACTCTGCCTGATGGCTGTGATAAGGTCACCAAGAGCCCAAAGGCCATTTCATTTAGCCAAAGGAATCTACTTTTATGGTGATGACATCTTTGTGGCTGGCACTTCCTGGACTTCCCTCTGCCACAGTGGATGTTGACAGAGCTGGAACTTGAGTAGAAATGGTAAAGATTAAGAAACATGCAAAATTAAGAAACATGCAACACCTTGAAGCCTGGTACATGGAAGGGGAGCCCCCTCGTCCAGAAAACAGAGTTGTGGTAGCACCTGGGGAGCACCAGCTTGGGGGTGTCAGTCCCCACACTGCCCCTCACACCCAACACCACCTCTGCCCCAGTTTGCTGGAGCCAATCTCCGTTTGGGGGAACAGGCTAATGGGGGTGTCAAATGGGGCAGCAGGGACACCCCGACGGACTGGGGCTCAGGCAGACCAGGCCAGCCCTTTGCACCCTTTGTTCAAAAGGCACAGCAGTGCCAAATCCCCAACCAGCACAGACACCACATCCTGCCTATGGAGGAGAAAGGAAGCTTCAGGCAAGCCCCAAGCACCCCATGGGTGCTCCCCGTCACGGGGCATTCCATGAGTCACGCTGCCCTTCAAGCCCAGAATAGGCTTCCTCTGCCAGAGCAGAAGGGGATGTGGGCTGACCCTGCAGTGTCTCCCTGCAGCCCTCCCAGGGAGGCGCAGGAAACCTCAGAAATCCTCTCAGTCCATCTCTGCCAACAAAAACAATTCAGCGGGTTCCCCACAGGCAGCCAGGGCTGCGGCCGAAAGGAAGCAGCTGTGCCTGAAGGGAGAGCAGGAACCCCCGCATGGCTGCGGGACCCTCACAGCCCCCTGTCCCGTGAGGACCCTGAGCAGGCATGTGACACAGGGACACATCTCACCCCGTCCATCCCGCAGCACCTTCTGGCGAGTGGGAAGAAGATGGAAGGCTGAGTTTCTGCTCCAGAGGTAGCGCCACACCAGCCACAGCCCCCAGCACAGCACAGGCTGTCGGCAAAGCTTCGCCAGAGGGCCCTGGGCAGCACCTCCTCACCGCTCTGAGCTCTTGCCCAAACTGGCTTCTGCAGCACCTGCAGCCTCCTCTCCTCCCCTGGGAGCAGGGAGAGGCTGAGGAGGGGCTTTATTGAGGAATGTCCCACAGGTGCTGCTCAGCTGGAGAGGGTGTCCCTCACCTGGCATCGTCCCAAGAAGGGACAAGAACCCCAGACTGTGTTGGTTTCACCAGCAGCTTCACCCTCTTGCGCAAGAGCAGGGCAGCCCTGAACTGTCAGTGTTCATGCACCCACATCGAGCATGTTTCGTGATCTGATAAGGAGCAAAGAGAACATGCACAGAAAGTGAAGTAAACAGGGGTTAAAGTGGTACAGAAAGGAACATGAGCTCCCTGTGTCACCCCCCCACAGGTCGAGTGGCCGTTGTTTGTCCCCCTGATAATTCCTGGGGTGGAGGAGAAAGGGGCAACTGATAAGGCAGGAGCCCTGACGATAAACACGGCACTGACAGCCACAGTTCAGGGTCGGAGCCTTCATGGGCACCACAACAAACACTTGCTGTTTGATGCCAGGGTAGCCAAAACAAGCCTGATTTTGGGGAGAGCTCTGGGTTTTGATGACTCTGACCCTGAGGCTGCAGCTGCTGTCACAAGCGCTTGGCTCAGGCTGTGCTTTCAGCAAGGTTAAGCTGTAGCTTTACACCCCCTCAAGGCTGTCGCTTTCCCTCCCCTCCCCTCTCTCTCTATTAGTTTCTTCCAGAGCCTGTCCTGCCTGGGGACAGCTCATTGGAGACCCAGAGGAGAGGAAGCACTGCCTAAGCCCTGCTATTTTGGAGGATCACCTGCACACCTGCATCACCTCCCCACAAAGCTGTGTTGGCTGTCAAACACTGGGGTAAAGTGGAGACACATCCCTTGCTGGCAGCCAGGGCTCCAAATTCCTGTAATGCCGGAAGGGATTTGTGGTGTCTATTCCAGCACCTGCAGCACACTCCCTGGAGCACATGCCTCCCCAGCAAGACCTGGATCCCACTGCTTTCAGCTGTGCCATGTCTCTGGGAGTCCCTCCATGTGCTGTGTTTTGTGCCCGTTCCATCTGAGGCTGTTCAGTTGGTTCGGTGTTGGCAGCTGTGCCCTGGTGACGCTGATCTAGACCTGCTCGGGCAGCACGGTGCAGGCAGGCTGGGTGTTCCCAGAGAAAGGAAGGAGGATATGAAAGCACCCTGTAAGCACAGGGAGAAAAATTCAAGACTCTTAGAGATGTCATTTAGCTTGACCTCTGGTTGCACCTCCTGCCATTATAACTTGGTTGGGGCCCAACAGATGTGTCTCTGGCTGAGGGCTGACACGAGGTGGGGGATTAATAGAGGGTAGGGGGCTGGTTTCCCTGCAAAAGCCACCTCAGGAGAACAAGCCATCCCACCTGCAGCGTCCTCACTCAGGTGTTGTTTTAGCCAACCTCATGTATCCCCTTCCACCACGCTGCACAAGCCAGGCTCACATGCACAAACCAGGACTCCTGTGCTGGGGACACCTGGCAGGAGTTTGAGGGACAATGCTGGGGCATCATGTGTCTTCCTGTGGCTGCCTGGCAGCCCCCCTTCCAATGGGCTTCTGGTGCCCTCCAGAAATCCCATTCTTCCCCCCTGCTGCTTCCCAAACCCTTTCACCATCCACGCCATCCATCTCCTGTCTTGACCTCTGGTCTGGGATGGCCCAGGGAGACTGGTCCTGGCCCAGCACTGCCCAGAGTGATCCCAGTGAGGGATGCTGGGTTCTGGCAGAGCAGTTGCTCTGCCAGGATTTGGAGATTGGCTCAAAGAGCGTGTTTTCCCCCGGGGCAGAAGTTCAAAGCCTCCATGCTGCTTTGTACTGGGACATGGAAGCGAGGGCAAGGAGGAAATGGTGATTCCTGTTCGTGATTGACACAGCTGACTGCTTGGTTTGACCTCCCAGCCAGCCACAGAGGGACGGATACATAAACACACACACACATCCATATTTATAGGCACGCTTGCAGCAACCCATTTTGCCCAGGTCCGTGAAGATGTTGCTCTTCTTCTTACTTTCACTCTTCCATTTCAACCCATCTCTGAGCCTTAAAATCTGCTCCTTCAACGTGAGGTCTTTCGGAGAAACTAAAATAGCCAGACCTGAAGTTGTTGATGCCGTGGTCAAGGTACGTTTGTTTGCCTGGATGGGACAGACACTGAGCTTTCCAAGGGTTTCTTAGCTGAGGAGTCTTGCAATTTATTTGTCTTTCACAGTTAAATTTCAAGTTTAAAAACGAGAGAATTATTTTTAAAATATTGTACTCTTAAAGTAAAAATCAGCTGGTGGTTGAATAGAATGTTTGTTGTTATTTTAGCCTGCATGGGAATATAACAGAAACTATTTGCTGTTTCCTTTGGAAATTTAATTAGGAAAGGAGGAAAACCTCAGTGCACAGCAAAAATAATTTTCACTTTGAATCCACAGAGCTTTGTTTTCTGATAAATTATTTACCTTCCTTATGTGTTAATTATTCTCAAATATTCTTGTCTAATTAAACTTATTCTCAGGACAGCAAATAATATCTATCATATTAGAGTCTGGTACAAATCTGAAAAGCCCAATTGCTAATTTCTGTAAGCAAACTCTCACCATCAGGCTGCCTCTGCAGATGCTGAAGATAACCCCGGCTTTAAAAAGAACCACATTTTAGACTTGTAGCTTTGCAAATGTCTTCCAAGGTGCCACAGTGAGGGAGGATGTGGTGCTTGGCGTTAGTGAGGTGGCTGCGTGTGCAGAACGGCACCAATGAGAAATGGCCCCATGTAGTTGGGTTTTTATTCTTTTATTGCAAACTGGCAGAGAAGAGTGGTTTTCTTGGCTTTGCATTCCCAGACCGCTCTTCCTACACTGTCATCACTGTGGGCGATACATAGTAAATTACGGGGTAACTTAGATAATTATGGGTAAATTTTAGGGGGAAAAAAGGGGCTTTTTTTCCTGGCAAAAGTCACCCACAACATTTAAAGAACAATGAAACCAGGGGCAGAGGAAAGCCCCCGAGCGTGCTGGGCTTTGGGTGAGCTGGGCTTTCCCACGAGGAATCCCAGCAGTAGCTGTGGGAGCTGAGCCTGCAGTCCCTGTGGGGTGTGCAGTCCCCGGGGGTTGGGACTCCATTTTCAGACAGGGTGTTTCTTTGGGCTCTAGGGGCTATTCCAGAGGAATCTGCAACAAACTGGGATGGGTGGATGCTGACCATGGGGAAGGAATGAGGTGAGGCAGAGGAAGCACCCCAGCAGTGGTGCAGAGGCTGGAATCAGGCTCATCGCAGTGGCTTTTCTGCCCCTTCCCCTCCACACTTCCTTCTCAGGGTCAGATGCCGAAGTTTTTCACTAAATCTGAAACCACTGTGCTCCCAGGTTCCCTCTCCCAGCTCCTGCTGGGGCTTGCAGCAGCTCTGAAAGCAGAAGAGCTTTGTTCCAGCCCCTGCTCTCCTCCCACGATCCCAGGCTGAGTTCCACTTCTTCCACAAAGGACTTCCCCCGTGCCTGTAACCACTTCTTTCTAACCCTTTTCTAATCCTCTAAAACCAGCCACGTGCAAACTTCCTCCTGCTCCTTCCCCTTGCAGATCATTTCCCGCTGTGACATCATGTTGCTGATGGAAATAAAGGACAGCAAGAACCGTGTTTGTCCTCTCCTGGTGGAGAAGCTCACCAGGTAGGGTGGCCATGGGCAAATGGACAAATATTGGGAAAGCTGCTTGGCAAGAGCTTGTGCTCTGCTCAATGCTACCTTACTGGGGTGAAATTTTAGGATCTGGGCTCTGTCCCAGTATTGAGAAAGGACCAGGCTCTGGCAGTCTCACTGAGGGACAGGAAAGAGCAAAGCCAGCTCCAGACCACTGTAGAACACATTTTAAAACCAGTATAACCAAGTTAGATTCAATTTGCTACAGAGAATTTCCTGCAGGAGGAAAAAAAGGAAGGGGAAATGCCCTCACCGGGCTGATATAAGGTTGTAGCAGGACAGCCACCTTTCTGCAGGGCTCAGAATGGCTTTAGATTAGGGATAGCCTCCCTGGAATGACAGGAATGACAGTCTAGAGGAAACAGCAGCATTTGGCTGGCTGGACATGAAACCCAGCCGAAGGAGAGGCAGAGCTGCAGGGAGCAGGGAGAGGGAGAAGAGCCATGGAGCACGGGTCCAGCTCCTGAGCAGGGAGAGGGTGGAGAGCCATGGAGCACGGGTCCAGCTCCTGAGCAGGGAGAGGGAGAAGAGCCATGGAGCACGGGTCCAGCTCCTGAGCAGGGAGAGGGTGGAGGGCCATGGAGCACGGGTCCAGCTCCTGAGCAGGGAGAGGGTGGAGAGCCATGGAGCACGGGTCCAGCTCCTGAGCAGGGAGAGGGTGGAGAGCCATGGAGCACGGGTCCAGCTCCTGAGAAGGGTTTCATGTCTGTACCCTGAGGTCAGGCAGGCAATGCCCAGACCCCTGGCACAGGCAAAATTATTTTCCTCTCTGCCCTTTGTGAGTGCAGAAATAAACTCAGAAACACCACTTTCCTTCCAGTCAGGTGAAGGGGCCCAAGGAGGGGTACAGGTGTGTGGCCAGCGAGAGGCTGGGAAGGAACAGCTACAAGGAGCAGTATGCCTTCCTCTACAGGTGAGTGACCAACAAGCCAGCCCCTCCCCTGCCCTCTGGGGCACAGCCCCCTGGAGATGGGCTGCACACGGTGGTGGCTTTGCTCGGAGGGAGCCAGAGAGGTGCGGGCTGTGCAGGTGGGATGGGCTGTGCCTGGATGGGGGGATCATCCCAGGCTGTGCCTGGATGGGGGGATCATCCCACACCACCAGTGCGGCTGTGTCCATCGCAGACTGTGGCCCGCGGTGCAAGTCAGAGCATGGAGTCAGTGTTGGACATGTCCCAGTGAACCACGAGTGTGACATCCCCTATCCTGTTCATTCTGCTGCAGGCAAAATCTGGTGTTGGTGAAACAAACCTACCAGTACCCTGACACCCAGCCTGGGGACGAGGATGTCTTCTCCAGAGAGCCCTTTGCCATCTGGTTCCAGTCTCCCAAAACCGGTGAGATGCTCAGAAACAAGCCATTGTCTCACTGTGAGTCAGCAATGCAATGCTGGCCAGACCAAGCATGTAGGAGGGCAGGCTCAAGGAGCTGCATCCAGGCCCCACACTGCTTTCCCTTCCAAGAGCAGCATTTTGCCTTTGGGGCTGATGCCTCTGGGAAAGCCTACGGCCCTGCACATGCCCTGCTGGGAAAGCCTCTGTTGCTGCCATGGGCAGTGGGTTGGCGGGAGCATTCCATGCTGCTGGCATGGCCATGGGAGCAGTTACTGCATGGGTGCTGGATCAGGGTTTGCCTGCACTGGCACAGCTCCTCAGGCCCAGAAGAGCACCTGGAAGGGGACGCTGCAACCACAGAGATCACCCCCGATCCACAGTCAGAGCAGAAGCTGTTTCTTGCCCAGAAAAAACGCCCTTGCTTACAAGTCAATCTCTGTTTCTTTGTGACTCATTCTCTGTTCAACCATGACATTTTTTCTGTTCTTCTGCCATGTTTTGAAGCCATCAGTGAGTTTGCTATTATCCCTCTGCACACCAAACCAGACACAGCAGTCCGGGAGATTGATGAGCTCTATGATGTGTACTTAGATGTCAAACAGCACTGGAAAACCGAGGTTGGTTGCCACATCTGTGTCACTAACAGGGCTTTGGTGCTGAGTCACCTGGCATGCCGTTTGCTGTTCAGAGCTGAAAACCTTAAACCCATTGATAATAAGCCCCAGGTTTTGAGTATCTTTTTGGTATATTTTAGTTGAGTTCTCCACATTTTATACAGTAAACATAATCACCTGATAAAACTATTATCAGCATGCCCTGGAGTGTCCAGCCGAAAGAAGCCCCACTGCACTCAGTGAGTGGCTGCTATTTGAACTGTAATGGCTATTGGGACCATCCCAATAAAAATCCTCATTGGTCTTCCTTTGAAAAGCCATCCTCATGATTACATTTGGAAACTCTCCTACCTTCCAGAACTTTATCTTCATGGGGGACTTCAATGCTGGGTGTAGCTATGTTCCCCAAAAGCAGTGGAAGAACATCCGTCTGAGGACTTACTCTGAATTCATCTGGCTAATTGGTGACAAAAATGACACAACAGTGAAGAACAGCACAAGATGCCCATACGACAGGTAAAGGGCTCACTGCCAAACCACCCACTGGTTATGACTCTCTGAGAGAAAAATTGTATCAAAAGGTGTCAGTGACCAACAGAGAAAATAAATTAAAATGAGGCCATCAAAGACAGAACAGTGTCCAGGGGAAATGTGATCCAAATGCTTCCAGTCAGGAGCACAAAGTGCTTTGCAGCCCATACTGGGCAGGATTTAGGGGCTCAGGTGGGGATGGATGACAGGACAGCCAGCAGCACTTCTCATCTGCAGGGAGCCCTGCAGACACCTGGCAGGAGGTGCTGCTGCCTTCTCTGGGCTGGCTTTGCACCATGGCTTTTGCTCTTATGTTTGTGATTTGGATTGACAGATGCACAGCGAGGTTCTGCTCAGGGAGGGGACACCTCACCTTGCCCTGGACATGTGGCGAGTCCTGCTGCCACTGCAGTTCCCTCAGCAGGGACAAGAATATATCAGCTGTTAGAGCCCAGAGTCCTCTGACAGGATGAGTTTTTGGATCTGAGCAGGACTTCAGTAAGAATCCAGTCATTGCTGTCTTGTGATTTTTGTATCCAAAGCAGGAAATTTGCAGCATTGTTGGGTGGCTTTAGACAGATGTCATTTAATATTGGCTTCTAAGGCCAATGCACACCAAGATATTTATGTGCCTCACTGCCAAGGAGGCACCTGAAGGAGCTGATATCTCTGGGTGGGCAGCCCATGGCTAAGGGCAAACCATACATAGCTGTGACTTCATCAGAGCCACCTCTCTGGCCACCAGCTCAGTGTGGTGTGGCTGCCACAGGTCAGGCACCACCTCACAGCACCCCCTTCCCTTGCTCCTTGCAGGATTGTGGTCAGAGGACAGAAGCTCATCCAGGCTGTCATGCCACACTCTGCCAAGATCTTTGATTTCCAGGAGGACTTTCAGATGACCGAGGACCAGGTAGGCACAGCACAGCCTCTGCAGCAGCAGGGAAGGGCTAACATGGGAGCACAGAGCAGCAGAGCCCAGGCTGTAAAGCCCAGGCAGTAAAGCCCAGGCAGTAAAGCCCAGGCTGTAAAGCCCAGGCTGTAAAGCCCAGGCAGTAAAGCCCAGGCTGTAAAGCCCAGGCTGCAAAGCCCAGGCAGTAAAGCCCAGGCAGTAAAGCCTAGGCTGCAAAGCCCAGGCAGTAAAGCCCAGGCAATAAAGCCCAGGCTGTAAAGCCCAGGCAGTAAAGCCCAGGCTGTAAAGCCCAGGCAGTAAAGCCCAGGCTGCAAAGCCCAGGCAGTAAAGCCCAGGCAATAAAGCCCAGGCTGCAAAGCCCAGGCTGTAAAGCCCAGGCTGTAACGCCAGGTCATTGGTGATCATCACTCCCAAACTGGTGCAATGTCTCATGGCACCTCCCCACATCCAGGCACTGCACATCCACTTTCCACCCAAGCAGGGCTTGGAGAGAGCATGGGTGGCTGGCTCCCAATCCTCTGTGCCCCTGTCTTGCAGGCGCTGGGAGTGAGTGACCATTTCCCAGTAGAATTTGAGATAAAAGCCAAAGGTGGCTTCTTCAACTGGCTGAGATCAAAGTTTTCGAGGAACAGGAGGACCAAGAAGAGCCACCGATCGAGATCATGAGCGTGCTGAGTCCTTGTGCCTGACATGGAAATACAAAGATGCCAACAGATATTACAGAAGACTGGTGTAGATATACTCACAGCAAATGCAATATTTAGCGGGGAAAAAACCCCAAATACTTTGTTAAAGTTCAAATATTTTGAGTGAGAAGGCAAATTAAACCTTCAGGTTGTTTTCTTCATTGCACACAGAAATAAATCAGCTAGGAGCAGCACACTGTACTTACGGTACTGGACACAAGTGTAAGGAGGTACTGCAAGGCTAAAATACTTCTGTGTGTTTTACCTGCAATACCTGAAGGGCAGGGAGTTCCACATGTTCCCAAGGGCTCTGGAGCTCTGCCATTCCTCTGCAGGGGCAGAAGGATTAAAAGGATCTTTTTGAATCATGTGTGTGTATCTGTGTGTGTGTTTATGCTTCAGAGCTGCAACCAGTGGGACATGAGTGTGTGCCTGGTGGTTTGCAATGTAGAATGTTGCTGAATTTAGAGTATTTCTCAGTGAGGGGCTGAAATTGCTCACAGCATCCAGGGATTGGGGGAAAGACAGAAAGAAAAGACAGAGGGGCAGGCAGTGAGAGCCCCTTTTCTGCACTGCCCCAGCTCAGGGCAGCAGGAAGCTGATGGTTCTCACCCCTGCCTGCCCACCTGTAAACCTCAGGTGAGAAGTCCTGGGGATCCCAGGTGACACTGCTACCAACAGAGTGTCATAAAATCCCCATTAAAATCTGATTTCAGCATCCTGACATGGAAGTGAACTGCATCGCCCCCAAAAAAACAAATCTCCATGGCAGCCCAAAGTCCTCTGATGAACCAGACTTTAATGATAATTATTCAACGTAATGGTGCACCAATCTGTTTTCCTAGCTCAGCCCACAGGCTGTATTTAGTGCAAACCAAACCCTGTCACACAGATGGCATCTGGGGAGTGGGAATAATCCAACTGTTAGGAGAGACAAATATTCATCTCCCTTCATCAATTGACCCCAGGTTGCCTGCTGAAGGGGCAGGGAGGGCAGCAAGTGAGAGAGGCTTTGTGGGGAGGAAAACAGTTTGGCCTTTGTGAAACCCACTCTTCAGGGAGAAGAATTTGAGGAAAGAAACTAAATCAAGAGAAAATTATCCCAGGGGGGTGTGTGCAAGGCAGACAACAAATCCTCCAACTTTCAGTAGCAATTAAACTTGAAATGATACAGCATTTCATATGCTCCCTCACTTATACTCCAGTCAACGCAAAGGAAAGAGCCTGATTTAGAACAAATATTTACATTGGGATTTTTATAGAGATGCCACTGTCTGGCTGACATCAGTGATGGTTCATGTGAAGGCTGAAATCAGTCTGAGTCTGGCCTCACGTCTTGCTCCTATGTAAGCACTTTCTGTCTCCTGGCTTTCAGAAAGGAGCACTGCACAGAGAAAGAGATCACCCTCCAGGAAAGCAATAATGGACACATTCAGTAATGAAAAAGATGTAATTACAACTAAGTTTTACTGAAAATATTTGTCCTTATTTGCAATATTGGGTATAGCCCTTTATCCAGCTCTTGATGATAAGAGAAGTGGACAGAGAGCAGCCTTGGGAGTGATGTCAATCCAGAGCAGTGTGCTGGGTTTGCCTGGGACAGAGTGAATTTTCTTCACAGTAGTTGCACGGAGCTGTGTTTTGGATTTGTGCTGAAAACTGTGTTGATAACACAAGGATGTTTTTGCTACTGCTGAGCAGTGCTTACACAGAGTCAAGGCTTTTTCTGCCTCTCACCCCAGCGAGTTGGCTGGGGGTGCACAATAATTTGGGAGGGGATGCAGCTATGACACTGACCCAAGGGAAATCCCATACTAAATGGAGTCATGCTCAGCACTCAAAGTCTGGGGAAGAAGAAGGACTCATCTTGCAGAGATGCTGAGCATTTGACCAACAGAGAGACATCTTAATGCAAAATGGTGCTCTGCCATGGAGAGCTGGGACACAGTTTTGTGGGATTCACAGCAGAGAGACAGCATCTGTACTCAGATTATGTGTTTGACAGGGGCTGGGAGGTGTCCCAAACTCCTGCTGTCAGCAGAGTCCGTCTCTATAGATATTAATTTGACAATATTATAATTACATCCTAAAATATTTAGCAGTTCATGTCGTCTCTAGGTTTTCCCTGCTGGGGATCATTACACAGCTGTCCCAACTGCAAAGGGATTTTTAAGTTCTTCCAGCCTGCAGGAGCCTCAATATATTCTGCAGCCAGAACAAAGTTTCTCTTTTTGATGAATAAGGCTTCTTGAACTTTATTTATGATCAAACAGAAGTTTTACACTGGCAATCCAAAATTCCTGGAGAGACTTTGTCTCATGCAAGCCAGGTCTCAGATCACGGCTGGGAGAGAAACAAAGAGGCTCTTCAGAAGCTGAAAACTCTGTTTCCTCCCCAGCAGCCCTGGTGAGGCGAGAACACAGAGCAGAGGGGGTTCAGCTGAACAAAAAGTGCTAAGACCCCCTCATCCCTCAGGCTGGGGTCCTTG
This sequence comes from Acanthiza pusilla, assembly GCA_036630365.1. Lineage (NCBI taxonomy): Eukaryota > Metazoa > Chordata > Aves > Passeriformes > Acanthizidae > Acanthiza > Acanthiza pusilla. Next base: position 12,175,297 of record JAXCHO010000001.1, read on the forward strand.
GAAGCTCTTCTCCAATGCATGGTACTGGAGGCATCCTCACTTCCCACAGACTCAAGGTCCCTCTGCCCTGCAGAGAGACCCTTCCCCAGCCCACACAAAGTCCCTCTGCCCTTCTCCCAGGATAAAGCTTGGGCTGCCCCTCACCCTGCAGAAACCTACATGAGGAAGGTTTTCATTACCCTGGGGGTGTGAGTCCCTCGGCAGGGAAACCCCCAGGAATCCACAGCAGCAGCCCAAAGCTGCCTCTTCTCTGCAGCCTCAGTCATCTCTGCTGGATAGGTTTGTCCTTCTGCACCTTCACCTGGAAAGAGCTCATGTCCTCTTCCTGGCCCTGGCTTTGCTCCCCACTACCCCACAGAGAGGGCCCCGACACCTCTCTGCCTGTGCCACAGGGTGAGAGACCCTTTGGCCCTGGGCGAGGCTCTGCCTACCTCCTTTGGCCTCTTTTGAGCTACTGGCAGCAATGAGGGCACAGGAGAGCTGGTGCAAAACTTCACAGGGACCCAGCTGGCTTCCTCTTTCGGGGTTTGTACCTAATATTCAATCTAAACCTCCCCTGATGCAACTTGAGGCTGTTTCCTCATCCTGCCACTTGTTACTTGGGAGAAAACACCAACACCCACCTGGCTATACTCTCCTTTCAGGTGTTGAAGAGACTTATAAGGTTCCCCTGAGCTGCCTTTTCTCCAGGCTAAACAACCCCACCTCCCTCATAAACCTTGTGCCCCAGACCAGCTGTACAGATGTTTGGCCGCACACAGATGTGCAGCAAACAGCTGAGCTGCAGCCCCAGAAGGGCTGTGTTGTGTTGTCACACAGCAGGGCCAGTAGCACTGATAGCAAAGTCAAAGGCAGAAAAATCAAAGAGCTGTGATACCAGCAGCTGGTCCAAGCCTGGCTGTTTCACAGCTGCCTCAGCCTCTGGAGGGATTCTGGGAAACACTCGTGTGCCAGGCTGGAGTTGGCCACTCACTGACCAGCATCTGCCACGGAAAAGGACCGTGAGTGGAGCAGAGGCTTCCTGGGCAGTGCTCATGTGGCACCCAGGGGAGCTTTGTTCAGCACCCCTGCAGCCCAGAGGTCCCTGGAGGGCTTTTCTCTGCCAAGCAAGCCTGGGACATGGAGAGCAGGAGGTGAGGGCAGCAGTCATCTTTCTCCTGCCTCTAGTCAAAAGAAAAACAATTTAAAAAATAACTTTCCCCCCTCCACCTGTGGGTGGGTAAAAGCCCTTGCAAGCGCCATCAGCCCCTCGCCCAGAACAAGGCGTTTTCCCCTCCTGCAGGGCTCCTGCCCCACCAGCGGGGCCAGGCACACATGAGCTATTATTAGGGCCCCCTCTGGTGGCATCACTGTGAGTCCCATCTGTCTGGGGGATTCCCCTGGAATTCTCACCCAGACACCTAAGCACGGCCAGCAAACCCAGCGGCGGCAGGGAAACTGCATCCACCCTCAGCTGGGAGCTCATGGATCTGCGTCCCCTTCACACCTCTTCATTCACTGCACAGAGCCCATGGCTGACCACAAGGAGTCCCTGGCCCACAGTGTCTCTAAATGAGTTCTGCAACAAAAAGGGAGCACTTTGTTGGCTCCAGGCCTGGCTATTCACTGCCCACAGCTATTTAACTGGGAGACACACTGTGCTGACCCTCCCAAGGCAGCAGCAGTTCCCGGGACCAGGTGCCCCTGGGCCCCCTTGGTGTCCCTGCCATACCCACACCAGGAGCACCAGGGCAGCCAGCTTGGTCCAGCGGCGACCACAGTCCTTCCTGCCTGTCCAGCCTCTTGGGATGTCTTCTAGCAACTGTGCTTCTGCTCTTGGGTGGCTTGTACCTGGATTTGGGGAAGATGTGAGGCTGTTCTGGCACCAGTGCCACCAACCCCTCTCTGTCACAGATACCACTGACCCCTTCCCCAGTGCCAGGGGAAACTCCAATTTGGATCAGAGGCTCTTTCTGCAACCTCAGAATCATAGAATATCCTGAATTGAAAGGGACCCAAAAAGATCATTGAGTCCAACTCCTGACCCTGCACACAACAATCCCAAAAATCACATCATGTGCCTGAGAGCATTGTCCAAACCGTTCGTGAACTCTGGCAGGACTGGGGCCATGACCACTTCCCTGGGGAGCCTTTTCCAGTGCTCAATCACTCTCTGGGTGAAAAACCTTTTCCTAGAATCTAACCTAAATCTCCCTGAGCTGGGTTTAGCCCATGTTCCTCTCTGTCATCCTGAGGGTTCAGGGACACAACCTCTGCACCCTCACCTGGTATAAAACCACAAGCGCCCTTTCTCTGCAGGCTGGTTTTCCAGCCGGTGTGAAAAACAAGGTTAAATACTTTGTGTGTCATTTTAAATATAGAGTCTCAGCTGTCAGTGTTTGCAGGGGCAATTTTCTGGTAGAGAGAAGACAGATTTATAGGAATTAATTTCCATATTGGCAAAGTAACTAAAAACCTGCCCTGAAAAGCTCTATAAATGCTGGCATTGAGACAAGAAGGCTTTCTGTGCCTCTCTGCTGGGAGGAGAGCCTGACCCCAGGCATTTTTGGGGAAGCCAGATGCAAAATCCCACCTCCCAAATAAAACAACCTAGCTGGACATCACTGTCAGAAGGAAATACCCCCCTGGCAAGGACAGCTCCTCCATGGGACCCAAAGGACTCAGGCTTCCAGCTCAGCAGGGATGTAAATATTTGCAGTACCAAGGTCCTGCAAAAAGGCAGCTCAGCACAGGAAAGAGCTGTCAAACATACCTCTAGGTCCTGCTAAATCATATTTTCCTATTAAATTTTTTTTTTAAAATCATATATACTAGCCTTTCATTCATGTCATTTAAAGAATGTGCTTTAAATCTCAGTCAAATTAACAGTGACAGGACTTATAAATCCAACCTGATTTAGTGACAATATTTTTTCTATGCATGCAATATAAATTCACAACTATGAAAATTAACTCTGAAAGTCTGAGAAATTCTGAAAAGCTATTTAAAAGCCTTTTCCCAGGAGGCCCTGGGGAAACAGCCCAGCACAAGAGGGGGGCCTGGCAGCAGGGCTGTTTTGATAACCTTCAGTGAAAGGGACCTGAGAATATTAACCATTACTGGAGGCTGTGGAGGAAAAAATTGCTGTAGCCCTCCCTGCTGCTTTCCCAGCTTGGATGGAGCTATGAAGATGTGGCACCTGGGATGGGGATATCTCTAAGTTACTGCAACAGAGTGAAAAATTCCTTTTAAAATTTGTTTACAGGAGTTTGGTGCTGAAAGGTTCAGGTACCAGGTGGGTTTGGTCCCAGCAGGGCTGGGTGTGCTGGTGTATGCTCTACTCTGCTGCTGTCGGCAGCAAAATTCCAAACACGCCTTTCTGCTGCTCTGGATGTGGACAGGAGATGTGATAAATAAGGGGAAATATAGAAGAAAAAGGAGATCCTCCAAGCCAGCTGGCACCAAGCACAGATGAACACCTGGGGATGCTGCCAGCAGCTTTCCAAGACCCCATTCCATGGGTGCCAGAGCTGTCCCTGACCTGGCAGAGGACAAACTGGGCAACCAGTTTCATTTGGCTCATGAGAGAGCATGGCACAGCCAGTTGTCATAATAACAAATGGTTTGGAAAGAGTCTTTCCTCAAACAAGTAAAAAACACTGTGTGAACAGCATCATGCCATTCCCTGAATTAAGTTTCATGCAACTCCATCCCAGTTTCTGTCAAGTGATGTCTGTTTATATGTAACCACCTTGGATAGGCTTTAAAATGTGATTTATACATAGTTTGTTCCCTTCTCTTTCAGGTGAAAAAGGTGCATTGTCTGCACTGCAAGTACATTTCAATGTGAGGTGAATTAATTCGAAAAAAATATCAAGTAAGCTTAAAATAAATAAATGCAGAAGTTAAAAGTGAGCAGAGAAAAAAGCAGTTTCTGGATTAGAAATTTCACAATCTCGCTTTCAACAGACAATTAGAGGGAAAAGTAATTACAGGGTTTGCATAACCTGACCAAACCCAGAGCCCTGCTAAGCAACAGCCCCAGCGCCCACATTGTCAATGTGTCCGACAGACATCAGAGCAGCTCAGGGTTTTTGGGGGGTAAAGGGAGATCCAGCTTGGACACACAAAGTGCTCTGCACAGGCCCAGGCCTGGAGATTGACCACTGCAGCAACACTGACAAAAAACCTAAGTAAACTGGATTACCTTTAGATATATATATATATATATACAAATTATTCAAGGATTAATTTGAAATTATTTAAAGATTAAGTAATATGAATTTTTAATATAAACACTCATATATTTTGAATATTTTAAATACTATTAAATATTTAAAACAGTTAAAGTTGTTAAAATAATTTAAATGCATGTATTTAATTTATTATAGTTACTCACAGCTGCACAAGAAGAAATGCAATTCTTACTTGGAACAACGCCCCAATATATGAGGTATTTGGCCATCTCTCCAGCCTGCATGACGTCAGAAACACAGAGACCAGGCCATGGACAGCCAGAGGGGTCTGAAGAGGGAGCTCCAACAGTTCCCCAAAACCCCAATGGAGAAGGCCAGTGGGCAACCAGTGCAGGTGAGACCCCAAGGTATGGCAGGAACAAGCACAGCCCAGGGTCAGGGATGGCTGCAGGGCAGACCTGAGCCACAGGGAGTGAAGGACAGGCTGAGTGGGCAGGTTGTGAGGAGCTCCAGGACATCACCTTCAAAGACCCCTTCTCTCTGCCCATTGAGACGTGCAAATGATCCCACCAACACCAGGCAGGGGGACAGAATGCCCTGGAGTTACCATCCCATGGTAACTGCTGTGCTGCAGGAATTTACCTTCCACCAGCCCCCAAAATGCCCAGTGAACCTCCCAGATGAGCTGTGGGTCCCAGCATGTGTTGTCAGGTGGCAGTGCCCTGCTTTAGGAGCTGCCCTGTGTCACTGGCCAGCAGCAGGGCTCCAGCTGGCTGCCAGGGCACTGCCACATCTCACTGACAGCTCGGGCCAGTTGAAGAGGGATGGAGGAGTTCCCAGTGGGACTCGCAGGTACTACGTGGCTAAATCCTACTGCAAACCACCACCAAGGAGAGAGACGGAAAAAAAAGAACTTAAGTTCAACCAAATTGGTCGAAAAGCACTTCCACATTGCTAAAGGCAAAAAACTAATGCTAGTCCTTTCTCCATAGTGAAGAAAGTGCATCTTGTACCATTGCAAGTCTACCCAGCAGGAGGCACTGGGACACCAGTAACCCAGTACACAACACCCCAGCCCCACAGTTGCTTGCTAAGGTAGCCACTGAATACAGAAACCTTAGTCAAGGTGCCAAAAACAGAGCAGAATGTCCCCCAAGGCACAACTGTGTGCCCAACACAAGGTCACTTGAAGCAGAGCTCAGCTTTTACTGGAGGTAACCCCAGCCACACTAACAACCAGGGCTTAGGGTGGGTCAGGGAACAGAGCAGGGCATGGCCTCACCTTCAGCAAAGCCCAGCCGGCCCCTCACAGCAGACACAGGCACTGGCCCTCCAGGATGTTCCGAGCCATGGAACATCCAGTCTCTGGCAGGAGCCTGCCGCAATGGATGCCCTTGCAATGCCTTCCCCAGTGCCACTGTCCCCACAGCTGCAGGGACACAGCTCTCTAGAGCCTGAGCCCAGCCCACAGGGCAGCTGGTGGCCGGGGCTGAGGTGCCTACCCCTGTGGGGGTTTCAGGTCAGAAAGGTGTGCGAGCAGCAATGTTGGGGCCTTGCCACGATCACCTTGGCAGGCTCTTTCCAGCCCCGGTGTTCCTGGAACTCAAGGCTCTTTCCCTCTCTCAACCCTAACTCCAGGCTGAATGGCAGCCTATGGCCGGGGCCGAGGTGCCTTCCCCGGTGGGGGTCCAGGTCAGAAAGACAGAGGAGCAGCAATGTTGGGGTGCTGCTGCGATGGCCTTGGCAGGCTCTTTCCAGCCCCAGTGCTCCCAGAGCTCGAGGCTCTTTAGATCTCTCCAGCCTGACCCTAGCCCAAATGGCAGCCTATGGCCGGGGCCGAGGTGCCACCCCTGTGGGGGTTCCAGATCAGAACGGTGTGGGAGCAGCAAGGTTGGGGCCTTGCCGCGTTCGCCTTGGCAGGCTCTTTCCAGCCCCAGTGTTCCTGGAGCTCCAGGTCCTTTAGATCTCCTAACCCTAACCCTAAGCGTAACCCTAACCCTAGATCCGGTTAATTACCCCAACACACTCCCTGGCTTCTCCATGTCAGAAAGGTGTGGGAGCAGCAATGTTGGGGTGCTGCTGCGATGGCCTCCGCAGGCCCTTTCCAGCCCCAGTGTTCCCAGAGCTCGAGGCTCTTTAGATCTCTCCAGCCTGACCCCAGCCCAAATGGCAGCCTATGGCCGGGGCCGAGGTGCCACCCCTGTGGGGGTCCAGATCAGAAAGGTGTGGGAGCAGCAATGTTGGGGTGCTGCTGCGATGGCCTTGGCAGGCTCTTTCCAGCCCCAGTGTTCCTGGAGCTCCAGGCTCTTTAGATCTCTCCAGCCTGACCCCAGCCCCTAAGGGCACCCTGGCACTGGGCCAGAGGGGCTCATCGCCATAGATGGCACAGATTAAAAGGTGTGTAGCTGGCAATGGAGGCACCTGTTATGCTCTGGACACTCAGATCAGGGGTTTAGCTCAAGGTTCTATTGCTCTCTCTTGGCCAAAGGACAAATCCCCACCAGATATACGTGAAAATCACACTGAAGTTCACTGGCAAAAGGATCAAAACCAACCAATCAAAAATCAACCATGTTTGGCAAACGATGAAATACAACATAGAATGCAACATAAAACCCCTTCTCATAGCATTACTTGGTGTTAATTTAGCATTTACTTAGCATAAACTTAGCCCAACAGAGAAAAACCTTTACACTGACCAAATACTACGTTACCCGGAAGTTCTAGGAAAAGACAAGTAGGAAAAGAAAGGCAGAGAGAAAAACCCAAGGAGAGGAGATTCAGCAAGCCCTTTCCATCAACTGAGCTCCTCCATCAACTTCACAGACAACTCCTGCTAATTTGAGGCTGTCTCATTAAACCAAGACAAGGGAAAACAGGCCAGATAAGAGCAGGGTGACTGGGTGCTAGGAGTTATACAGGCGAGACGCTCTAGAGGTTTACTTACCCCAACTGTTGTATCCAGGTTTTTTTTGTTTTGTTTTAAAACACCCAATAGGAGGCTCACACTGACGTAGGACAAGGCTAATGAAACAGAGTTAACTATAAAAAGGAAATAATCTGATAAACCTGGGGCAGGAAAGTCCTTGGCAGCCACTGCATCTCAAGTTTCACTGGGGCTTTCAGCAAGAGAGTGTTTGGGAAAACATCTGCTGGTTTCCATGGCTGTGCCTGGAGGTGCTTGCCCCAGGTGCAGGGAGACACCTTCTGCAAACAACCCCGGGATCCCGGGGGAGCAGCGGCTGCCGGGAGCGCCCAGGGATCACAGCCCAGCTGGCAGCTCCAGGGACACAGCGCTGCCTTCATGCCTGGGTCTGCACAGGGGAAAACCAGCATAGCTGTGTAATGCCCCAGCCTCTCTGTTCCCACTGCATCCTGTATGTTTATGCCATGCCTTAAACTTCTGCCATTTTGTTTTAAGCTAAAAAAAAAAAAGGTTTCAAAGGAAAAAAATAAATGACACTGAGGTTCTGCCCAAATTTTCATGGCTACCTGCACAGCCCATGGGGAGTTTGGTCTACCTGAAGCTGCTGTGTGGTGTAGTTTCAGTCTAAACTTTACTGACTACATATGAAAAGAATCCAATGTTGTTTTTAACATGCACATTTTAATGAAGCAAACATCTCTATTTAATAAGTTATAAGATACAATTTTACAATCCTGCATTTTATTCCAGTTTATTTTGTTTTTACTTTCTAGTTTACAATGTAGTGAGCATTTCACATTAAGGCACAAAAAAAGCACAGTAAAAAACCCCCCCAATCTTCCTTTATTTTTGCAATGACTGTGCTGGAGAGTAGTGCATCCACACATAACTACAGAACCGTAAGCATAAAATTCTCCCGAGGGACAGTGACATTTCAACAGGTTTTCAACAAATCCTACCTTCTTCAAATTGCAGAGTTAGAGCTCATCAGGAGAGGTTACTAAAGCCCCAGCAGCTGACAGCAATTCAGATATGCACTTGGGAAGTAGTATGCAGTAATCTGGGACAAACAGACAAGTTACAAAGAAGTTTCCACTCCCGAACCCCCAGCAGCAATGCCTGTTGCAGCATGAAGGGAATTTCAGGAAAGATGAGTGTGCTTCAGGCATGTCCTTGGACTGAGATACAATAAAACACCTTGCACCAAAGAGGGGTTTGTTCACTGATATTGCTATTATTGGTATTGCTATTATTGGTATTGCCATTACTGGTAACTTCACAGACCCACCCTATGTCCCACTGTGGATGTGGGTACCATTCCCAGGATGGCTTCTTTGCCCCATCTCAGCCACTGGCCTGGCCCGCAGCCGCCACAGAAATCACTGGTCATCTTCCCAACCCACCACGGTGCTCTGGACTGCAGCGACTCTGGGTCACACAGGTGACAGCTATGCCTGGCTCAGCAAATTCAGGGGCTTTACTTTAACCCAGCCAACCCAGGGCTTGTTCTTAAAAAGAGTGTGGGGGATTACCTGTGAAGTTACAGAAACATCACCAGCATCCCAAGCTCATTAAAAACCACATTGCTAGCATCATGGCCAAAAAGCTACCTGTCTATAGAGTTACAAAGCATTAACATAGAGAGGCTGAAAGCTTCCAGGAAGTAATTTTCAGTCTGCTTTTGGTTTGCTATAAAAGATAAACTTTTTCTAAATGTAAACCATTAGCAAAGCATTTTCAGAAACATTTTAAATTTGAGTGGTAAAGCTACTTATAGTAGCTTTTCATAATGTTAAGCGTTAAAATTGATCAAGTATACAAAGGCACCTATTATAGTACCAGTTTTACCTCATTTCTTTACAGAAAAGAATTTGAACTGGGGACAGCCCAAGTCATATTCCATAACTAAAATGTAAAGTCTCCAGTCAAATAAAATCAGTAGTTAAGATACCCAATTACAAAGACAAATTCCAGTTTTCATTTAACATCTAAAGTCTTTAACATCCACAAGGGAAATTAGTGTCTAGTCATCCATATGATTCTCCAAACATTAACAGTGACCCGGACAGTACTACAAAGGTACAATTTAAGGAGATATTAAATAGATTGACATTAGGTTGGTAAGTAGGATAGAAGTGAAATGCTTGTAAAAACAGTTACAGAGTTTATGTCTGACTACTGAAATGTGAGCTGTGTGTATCTAGAAACTGCATTTTGCAACAGGACTGCACCCAGTACAACTCTACATCTGAACTGCAAAGGCAGAGACCGCCTGACGCTCGGCGGGTTTATGGAACACTGACATGGAAGGGACTCCCGGGAATGTGCTCGTCACCCCACTTCACCGCCAGGACATAGTCACCCCTTTCCTTGACGACATAGGTGACGTTGTACTGATGGCTGCCCAAATGCTTGATGGACACCTCTTCGCATGGTATTGTAGGTCCGTGGACGCCAACTAACAGCATGTTGGAACCTACGGCAAAACACACAACTGTTATTATTCCTGAGCTTAAATAAGCCAGCCTGCTTGTACCATAATATATTGTCTCTGTAACACATGGATTTTGTTGTTTTAATTCACAGAGTGGTAAGTGAGCTATACCTCAGATTAATTTAGTATAAGAAGGAATTTTATATTACAAAGCTTTCAACCTCATAGAGGTGAGGGTTTATCTGTGCTATTTCCCCATACCTGACAGGTTAACTCTACTTAAGTGGAGCGCAGGAGACATCAATGTTGCTTGTGAAAACAAGCTGGCATTGCTTTACAGTTGCTTCATCAGAAGTTAATAGCAGGGGCCAGTGGACACAGCTGGCTTCTACTTCACCCAGCACAGAGCTCCCAGACGATGATGATGATGAGCATCAAAAGTTACAGGAACACCATACATTATACGCTACAATGCACCACAAAAGTTGCTTAAGTTCAGCACCCTGTTTGTTCTCATGCCATAACCCTGTGGTTCTTTCAGGTGCACCTGGCTCAGATGAAGCCATTTGGAGAGGAACTTTACAGCCTCTCTATTAGGACTGACTTGGTGAGCACAGTATAGCATTCAGAGTCTTTCTTCAGTACCAGATCATTACCTCAAGCTCTGGATTTTAACTCTGCAAGTTGGTTTAGGGAAAAAAATGCTCAGCTGAAACACCCACCCTGAACATCCAGCTGGTTCCTGTGTACATACCTGCTTTGCTACAGTCCACAGAGAAGGAACTTTTCTGACCCACAAACGCCTTTGAGAGTCCTGCTCCCCGGGAAACCACTTTGCTGGCATCCGAGGTGGATTTGGGAATGGCACTATAGCAAGTTTCAGTCGATGACCTTGTCACCGACTCTACCAGGATGGAAGAGGTTTCATTGGCACTGCCTGGAGTAACCAGTCGCTGCCCTGGAAACAGAGAAGGTTTCTGACATTCAGATTTGCCCCATCTGAAAGGCATTCACAAGGAGGTTTTGAAACCCTCCTAATGACAAGCATGCATTCTGCATCCAAAATGCATTTTTGGAGAGGAGCAATTTCCTACTTGGGTTTTTAAGCTGACATCTTTCAGCACTGCTGGCAACAATCCCATCCCAGAGCCCTCAAGTGGCTAAATGACCACAGGAACTTCAGGATTCATTAAGCAAAGCTGGCTGCTTAAGAAGAGTTAATTGTGCTCCAATCACCAGATGCCAAAAATGGCTTGAGTTGGCAGAAAAGCAGGTGCAATTTTGCAATAACCCATTTTAAAAGCAGAGCGTGTCCCAGCCCAGGGGAGTGCAGTCCCTGCCACCCTCTCCCAAGAACATCACCACACCATGGGCACCACAAGAGGGTTCACTAGCTCACGGGCAGTAGTAGAGATGAGTTCTGGCCTGTGCTTAAACACAGTACTGCAGAGAGAACAAGCTTCCTAAATCAGCCTCCTCACCTCGCCTAGAAGCCTCCCAGACATTACTAACCTTCGGCTATATGATACCTGCACCAAAATGAGAGCAAGAGAGGCAACACATGCTTCAGGTGAGCAGGTTTCAGGCTTTGGCTATGGGGGGAAATGGGTAAGTAAGTCATATTTGCCTGCTACCAAAGCAACACCCTAGCACTAGATCAGGACTTAATCTTACCCCATGAAGCTGCTTTAGGGCCCATCACTGAGTCAAGCTGCCAAGCTCCATGACTACTGCTTCTGGAGCTGCTCCTGAGACCCCTCATCTAGGATTTGGAGGTGATGGGAGAAATGTTTTGCTTCTCAAGTTTTTGGGCATCTATACCAGAACACTACATTGTCTTGGAGGGGGGTTTTTGCTGAATGACATGAACTGCTTCAGGCACAGAGTAAATACTAATTAGCTTTTTACCTGTAACCTTTGCCTTGAAGGGGCTGCCCACTATATGGTTAGGTCCACCATATTTAACTCCAATTAAATAGTTTCCTGGAGCCATGGGTGTGTACATGACTTTGTAACCTTCTGGAGTTTCCTGGCAGTCCATTTTCACCTTTGATGGCCCTTCAATTGTAACAGAGAGGGTACCTGGACCAGCCTTGGTCGTGTTAATGAAAAACTCCGATTGCAGTCCTAGAAAGACGTAGCACAGTGAGACACACTCTTCCTCACACCCGATGTTAAACACGCAGCCTCAGACATTAAATAAAGGGTAATTCGGCGCAAGATCAGGCTGTCCAGGGCTGCAGGCAGGGAGGGACACCACATCCACCCCAGCAGCCTCACAAAGGCCAGCCCCAAATGGAGCTCTGCACCCCTGGCAGCCTCCCCAGCTTTATTCTGCTCCTTCCTCCAGTTAGGTTATGTGATTGTGTAGGAGAAGGGGTCATGAGAGCCCTTCAGGACTGAAATGGAAATAATTTGGTATCAAAAAACTGGCTTAGAGAGAAAACAAGAGCTTTTTTGCTGGGCATCAGAGCCCACACCCACACAGCTCCAGCAGGGCTAGGTTTGGGAGAGCTCGGAGCTGTCTCGCTGCCTGGACTGTAAATCAGCAGTGAAGAGCCCACAATAAAGCAGGAGAGACAAGGGACAGGAGAGGGCCTGGAGGAGATGGGTGTTTGAACTGCTCGGCAACAGCACTCGAAGCAGTTTGTGGAAACAAAAGCTTGTTTAATTACAGCATCTGGTTAACACAGCTGAATTATTGCTGCTAATACTAAGCCAATGACACAGGGCCAGCAACACAAGAAAAAATTAAGTAAGGCTTTCAGTCCCCAAATAATTTACTGTCAGACTCTGGCCTCAAATATTTATGATCTTTGGGCTGTTGCATGAGACACTCTTGATGAGGAATAAAGTGCTCAGGCTCACTCAAAACCAGCACGGCCATGGGAAAGTTTACTGCTGCTGCGATGGAAGCATGCAGACATGGGAATAAACTCAGGAGAGGTTTCCAGCCTCCCCACAAAAGAGGCTGCTGTGTCGCAATGCTGGAAGAGTCCAGCTCCCACAGAGGATTGTGCCATCTTCCAGTGCTCCAGCAGCCCATCCCCCTGGCACTGCCTGCCTGGGAGATCAGGCATCAGCCCTGCTCAACTGGAGAGAAGTTATTTCTCAAAGCCAGCAAGCTTCACAGCTTCTCACTAAGAGTTCTTGCTCCAGAGGCACTGCTTTTCCTGTGCCCCAAATGAAGGCTCGCATTGTTGGAGGCTGCAGACGCTCAGCCCTCCCAGGGGGATGGTTCAGGTGCTCAGCCACTGGCTATTGAAACCCCTACACTGGCTCATTGTTCAGAAACGATGCTCGGCAGCTCCCAGGGCACCGTGCTTTTGGCAGTGGTCAGGATTCAACAACAGGGCACAGAGTAGCTTTGCTGAAATTAAACAGTCTATTTAGATTAAAAACAACCCCAGGCACCTTTATAGATGAAGAAATATTCCCCTGTCCCTGATGCATCACTGGCTGGTATTAATGAGTGCTTTTGTTTCCACCTATTAAAGCAGCACAGCTATATCTTTATTTTATAGAGTGTATCTGCATGTTTCCAAAACCAACTGCTTGGTTTCTCCAGAACAGCAGAAGCTTTGACTGAATAACTGCAGTATGTTTTTTTCACAGGGAGAAAAAAGTATGAAATGGAATCCACAGGAGACAGCAGTGGATAGGATAAGATGAACTAGCTATTCCCTCACACAACAAAAGGAAAGAAAAATAATCAGTTTTACTCTGTTATTTACCTGTGTGTGTGGCCTGAACAAGCACACAATTAAATAAATCAAAGTGCATATCCTGGAATGTTTTCATACTTTCTTACTAAGACCACAAATCATAGAAATGAAAAAACAAACCCTAAACCCTACATTCTTGAGCTGAGAACTATCAGATGAGGCAGCCACAGCAGACAACGAGGTGTCAGATTTCCAAGAAGAGGCTGTTCACGCTGCATCTGGAGCATGCATAGCACACTACCAACAGAACAACCCACCTTCTCCCTAGGGTTTACACAGCCTACTGAATTTCACTTGAGATTTCTTAGAGGTGCAAGCACCGAAGGGAAGGTAACAAGGTACACCCTCAGACCCATTTAATTAACACAATTTAAACAATTCATCTAGACAGCCAACTCAAACTCGTGTTCACGTGTGGAAGGGAGCCAGAGCATCACTGGAGCTCAAGGGACCACCGTCATGGAGCTAAGCTAAGCAGCAGAGCTGCAGCCCAGCTGCTAACCAGCAGTTCAGTGAATGTGTGTTGCAGTTGCTGATTTACAGAAGTTTTACGTTTGTTAAGGGCTCAGTATAGGCTGCAGACTTGTGAGTGATGGTTATAAGACATGAGGAGCATGCTAGAAAGCAAAATTAGTCTGTGCTCAGGTCAGCAGAGATTGTGGGTTAGTTTAGCTGCCTTAGCAGGTAAAGTAATGTAAAAGTATGCCTAGAAACAGGTTCTGTATCTCAAAGCCCAAGTGCAGGCAGGTCTGTAGGAGAAGGGTTACCCGTGGTGCCGCTCTCCAGGCCGGATCCATAGGCTGTGACAAGGGCGGGGTTGCCCGCCTGGCCGGGCTCACCCACGCGCACTTTGAAAGGGCTGCCCACCACATGGCTCCCGTTGAACTTCACGTCGATGGAGTGGATGCCGTTCTCGTGGGGGATGAACCGAACAGCATATTTATCTGCAAGAGAGAAGGGGCCCTTCTGACAAACCAGAAGCAACAGTCCAACCAAAAACCACCAATTAAACCCAACATGGGGCTGGTTAGCAGCCTAAGCTTCTGAAAGGCTTTTTTTTTTGGTCCCAGCTTAAGTGAACTCAGCTACATGAGCTGCTAAGCTCATATTTAAGCAGGAAAGTACTCTATTTATCACATAAGGTTTTACAGGTTGCATTTTCACCTCGTTCACTAGGACTTGATCTCAGCTGTCATCTAGTCTGCAGAGTGAGTTTTAGGGTTATTTGCTTCACTTGTGCACTAAACATGAGAACTGAATCACAGCCCAATCTGTCGACGGCTGAGGGAGCAGTGCAGAGAAGAAAAGCAGCTGCTCAGAGCAGGCCAAATCTTACCAGCAAGCTGAGCGTGCTGCTCTGACACCACACCTTTATCTAATGAAGTCATTTACCAATTTGCTGATATTTCACATTTTTGATTGCATGTTAACTCAGAGGAGGGACTGATCTCCCCCAGCTGGACAGCTGCTGTCTGCTCATAGCACAGACCATAACTCATAGAGACTTCAAGTGAAAAAGAATAGCTCATTGCTGAAACAGGTGTTGAGCTTTCTGTAGTGTTTGCTTATAGACAGCTTCCTTGACATTTCGTGTGAAGAAGTGAGTGTGAGTTAAAAATAAACTATTAGTCAAAGATGGAAGCATAGCTTTGAAAAATAAACTTCTTCCCTGGTTAAATTCAACAACCACATCATATTTCATTTATTACTAATGTCACTGTAACTTCAGTGGCAAGCCAAGACTTAAATATCTCTATCTTACACAAGTTGGGGCTCAGTCAGTTCATGGAAAACCATGGATATAACCCTGATTTAACAGCTCTTGACACCAAAAGTCATTTTCCAAGCAATGTGCTCATCCCTGGGACACACTATTCACAAGCCAAAGGAACTGAATTCCCTATGGGGCAGCAAGTGCTTTGGAGGTCATGCAGTTGTTTTGGTCACCATCAAAGCCGTGCTCACCTGGCTCCAGCTCAGACACATGGCATTCTTCGACAGCTCCGGAGGGGCTGTGGACCTTAGCATCGATCTTGCCCTTTGCCCCGTTCAGCCTTATAGCAAAGGATGCTGGCTGATTAACTTTTAATCCAGACTCCTGAGAATGCAACAGTCAGATCATCAAATTTAAACTTTCATTTCAGACAGCATGAGACTTGTGGCAGGGAAATAACCACTTCAGCATGAGGTCTTTTTAGATTTTAACAAAAGGCATAAAGTTGTGACTTGCATTAACTCTCAAACCAGAAGCTCTCTCCCTCTTAGGGGGTGGCTGATTCAGGAGTCACCCATGTTGGCTAGGCTGACTTTTCCCATGGTAACAGACTGTTTTTGGAAGCCAGACGATTGTGCCACATCAAAGAGAGGCAGGTTTACAATACTAGTCACCCGTTATCACTGAGGTCAGCCTTCGGTATTCAGGCAATTGATTTAAAGGATGCTTAAGCTATAGCTCCATTTTCAGCCCATTCACTCATTCCAGATTCATTCAGAGAAAAGTCTCTGATAATCCAGTTGTCTGAAAGAGTAATATGCATGTTTATATTTGCCACAAGAGGCTGCATTTAGATCGCCACCACAAGACGTCTTAAACATGAGAAAGTAATTTAAAACACGAAACCAGATGTTGCAGTGCTGTCAGGCCATCGGTGGAAGGCAAGGCAGCTCTGCATCCGAGCCACAGCGGTCCTCGACCAGCGCAGCCCACGCAGCTATCCAGCAGTAGTATCTCATCTTTAATATACTTTACCTGATTTTGTTTTCAACTAAATCCTGAAGAGGGAAATAAATGCAACTGAGTAGAACTGAGGCAAAATGTATAAAGAAGTCCCTGATGTGGGTTTAGTGGAGGCTGATGCTGCATAATGCACTCCGTTACAAAATACTCAGCTTTATCTGCCTCTCCAGGATTTAATTGAAGTGAGTATTCCTGTCAAAGAGTCTTTAAATGAAACACAAGGCAAACATCAATACCACAGTGACTAATTAACGCCCTTGTAACTCCTGGTTAGAAGAGATACTATCGGATCAGGCTGTCATGGTTCATTTACACAGCCAGGTGGAGAATTCCTGCAGCCCAGGCAAACTCCTGGGGATCACAGCTGGGACACAGCCAAGAAAACGCCTCAACTGAAGTACTAATCACCACTCAAGGAGGACTGAGGTACAGTATATTTAGACACAGTTTCTCAGTCTCACATCCAAGCTTCTGGCTTTGGAGATTTCAGTCAGGCCTTTAATGTTACTTGTATTTTAATGCCTGTAACCACACACACACACAAATTACATGGTGAGGTTAATATATGAGCCCAGACCAGCTACAAAGCTGTGATTCACTCTGAGATTCACTACCGTTCATGAATCATCTGAGCTGTGACTCTCTGGTTTGGTGACATCAGCCAGAGCAAATATGCACCCTGACCTCATGGTGGGGCCACCTCTGTCTGCCCAGCCAGGCTGCAGTGATGTCCCAGCCATGCAGCCCTGTGCTACCTCACCCATGGAAATGCAGCTCTTCATCCACGTGCCAACTGAGGAACTTGGTACCAGCATGATCGCTGGTGGTTCACCTCCGAGTTTCAGTTCTCCTTGGCCTTCCCCTAGCTAATGCCATGGGAAACACACCTTAGCTCCTCCAATGCTATTTCTGGAGCCTCTTATTCCTAATTCCCAAGTGTTATCACTTATAACACACTCAGTTAAGCCTTCTGCCTTTGAACTCTGGCTAGCCAGTTACCCAGGAGCCAGCTGCCAAAAATCTCTCTGGCTGCAAGCTGAGCTTGAAAACAAGCACCAACCAAGGCAAGGCTATTACTAAGAAAGGACAACCAGTTTGGTTTTGGAGAACAAGGACAAAATCAGTCTCTGTGGTAAGTTGTAGAGATGTTTCCTTATGTCTCACCTGAAGACTAGTGACAGTGAGCCTGCGAGCATCATCGGAGGGGGCGATGACAGGAACCAGGTAGGGGCTTTCAGGAATGTGCTCATCATTGAACTTTATGGACACCTCATAGTTGCCTGCAGAGAGAAGAGAAGCAGTGAGTGTCCTTAGTTTCTTTGAAAGTCACATTCAGTGTTGCTTTCACATGATTTGGTCTCAGTTCATACCTGGCTCTTGAACTATATATGATGCACCACAAGATCCATCTTTATGGTCATCAAAGGTGATTTCTGCTTTGCTTGGGCCTTCTACAGCAATAGACAGTCCTCCAGCTCCAGCTTCCCGTGTCCATATGCTGAACTCAGCTGTTGAAGCACACGAGAGCACACAAGAGTAAGTCTGCTGCTGCTGGGCTGCAGTTTCCTCCTAACAGACTCTAAAGTTCCACACTTGAGCGTACTTGAACTGTAGCTCATCCCATCATCCTGGGAGATACTGCTTAACGGTTTCTCCAGAAGGCTCCTGTTAGCCAAAACACTGCACTGCAGACCTGCACACAGCAGATCCTGGAGCCCAACGAGCACAGAGGACTCACCTGGAACACCTGTCTCTCCACGCTCCAGCCCTGGGCCTCCAGCTCTCACTTTATGGGCTCCTCCCTCGCCCAGTGGCCCCACAGTGAACTGGAAGGGGCTGCCCGGCACTGGCTGCCCTTTGTATTTGACATCCACAGTGTGGACCCCCATTTCTTGTGGCACAAAGCGGACACAGTAGGTGTTTTTGTCACACTCTACAATTTCGGCATCGAAGTTTCTCCCAGACGGACTAGTTACCTGGGCTGTCATATCAGCACAATCAATTTCTAGCAAGAAGAGAATAAAAAAAATGCACATTAGAAAGCGACAAAGGGTTTTGGTATTTTGCTTTTGGAAGCTTTAAGGACCTGAGCTTAAGAGATTACCCAGAAGAAATAACAGAAGAAGCACACAGATGCCAGTCTGCATGCTCAGCTACATGTCTGCTTCTGAGCAGCAAACCTGGGCAGTTGCAGCTTCCCAGGTGCTACAGAGGCAGATGAAGTGGCTGGGTAAGTGCAGCCAGCTAAGCCTGGCCTACATGATTCACAGTTTCCAGGCAGCAGTACAAACATTTAACAGCCAACATGATGATCTTAAAACCCTGGAGCCAGGGCGAGCTGTGCAGCCCCTTCTCCAGCCTGCTGTACACAGAATAAATGAAATTAAGGCCTCCCCAGTATTTATTTCTCCATATGTTGATCATGGTTATGCTTATTTTTAACTGTTTGGAAGGACACATTATCAGTGTTCCTTCCCTAAGCTATATTACTATGAGGATGTCTTTACAACACTGGAGTTTGTATTTTCACTGCTTCAGGTACGCCCACGCTACACAAGTACAAGGTGTGGTTTTGGGGATAAGGATGCTGCTGCTTACCTGGGATTTTTAGGTTCAGATCACATATGCTTCCTACTGTTGCAACAGAGGGAGCCCGTCTTGTTCGTGTGATGCTCTCCTTAACTCTTCCTTCACCACTTATCTTCACACTAAATGGGCTGCCTGTAAGTATCACAGCAAGTCATTTCTCCTCTGCTCATTACACAGTGCATTAAAAGCAGAAATGAAAGCTTCCTTGACTTGTAGGAGATCATAGGAGAACTTTTATAGCCAACTAAAAGTCAGGTCCAAGTCAAATACATCCACATAACCAGAATAGTTTTGGATGCTTCCTGCTTGGGAAGGACTTCCTCAAAACTTTGGGACTTACAGTCCAAGCCAGATCACAAAGCCCACCCACAGTTCCAGAGCACTGGTCAGCCAGGTAAGACTTTTGTTGTACTAACCAAAAATTTGCCCAACACTTCTGCTTACCTGGAATATGTTCATCTGCAAATTTAGTGGACACAATGTACACGCCAGGTACAGTTGGAAAATAGGACACTTTGCAAGTTCCATCTTCTAGATCTTCAGTTTGGATCTCCACCTTGCTGGGTCCTTCAACTGCCAGTGAGATTCCACCATAACCTATGATACAGCTAAGTTAGCCTCAGATTTCCATAGCTTTACTCTAAATCTGACATAAAACAGTCCAAACTCATAGCAGGTGCTAGTTGGCAGGTTTATGTTATAATGGGCACATGGGAGTTGCATTATGGCATTTCTGTACTCCTAATCAGTGAGATGTTGAAGGCATAGCATGCATTCAGCTCCTAAAATTCTCTGACCATATCCCTTTTATTTTGTTAATGTTGAAAAGCTATCTTCCAAGCTAAAAAATTATCCAAGGCTCCACATTAAACCAACAGGGAAATAAATATCTTCCTCATTTCCTTCTTGCTGTACCAAATGATACTAGAGCCAGCAACATCAAATGAAAAAGTTTCATCAGTGCCCCAGTGACAGCCCCTGTTGGCTGTAACAAAGACACGAGCCAAGACCTTGCAAAGCATATTCTAAGTTAACAGCACTGTCTGTGGTTAATAACTGACAATAATGACTGTGTTTAATGGCAGCTGCTGCTTTGCATCTTGCAGCCTGGTGGTCACATGCCGAGGGAGGCAGTGCTCTCACATAGAGTCAATACACATCTCCCAGCATCTCACAGTCCCTTTGTGAGAGAACTAACCTGCATCTCTCGTGTCTACAATGAAGTCACACATTTCAAAGGTTCGTCCTTCTACCAAGCCACGTCCAAAAACTCTTGCCCGTCTGGCATCCCCAATCTCAGACTGGACCACCATGATTGTTACAGGGCTGTTTGGTACATGGCTCCCGTTTTTCTTGATGCTAACCAGATGTTCTCCTACTTCCCGTGGAATAAATGAGATGCCTACAAAGCAGAGAAATGTAAGAAAATTTATTCAGTTTTTATTCATGTTATACTTGATTTAAATACCTTAATCACACCAAGAAATTAAATACTGGAAGAACACTCTCTTTACTCATATTGAAATGTTGCTCTCAAGTGGACCACAAGGACATTAATATACGCTGACAAAAACCACTTCAATCACAGCCTGGCACGTCACATACAAGCTAAGACAAGAGGTTAGTCTTCATACTTTTCTGTCTTTGAGCAACTGTCAACTACTTGGTTGGACAATACCCTTCTGGGAAGCAGCACAGAAGTCAGTCATTTTACAGAGCAAAGCAAACTGGATGAAAAGTCTATCGTAGTAATTTTTCAGAGCTTACCAATGTGGTTATTAGGCAGCCTCTTCAGAAGACAAGGCTCATCACGACCAGATGGGGCTTTAATGCTGGCTGTCAGGAGACTGAGATCAGTCTCATTGATGTCCAACATGAAGTCAGCAGCAGAACCAAGCTTAACCTGAGACCGTCTTCTGTTATCATCTGAATACATAAAGAGAAACGAGTCACAAAACATTACAAGGTGAAGTGCAGAACAAGTCAGAGGACTTCAAATTCCTGCCACAAAATCAGGTTCCCTGTGCTAACAGAAGTTAATTTTTAATATGAAATGCTTCCAGGAGTTTAAACTTTATACCTGTGATCC
Source organism: Acanthiza pusilla (assembly GCA_036630365.1). Taxonomy (NCBI): domain Eukaryota; kingdom Metazoa; phylum Chordata; class Aves; order Passeriformes; family Acanthizidae; genus Acanthiza; species Acanthiza pusilla. Next base: position 12,195,972 of record JAXCHO010000001.1, read on the forward strand.
TGGCTGTGAATGGACTGCCTGGAATGTGTTTGTCATTGTATTTGACCAAGATGCTGTAGTTCCCAGGTAGAGTAGGCAGGTATGTGACTGTGCACGTCCCATCTTTGTTATCAATGCAGCTGATCTCTGCTTTTGAAGGTCCTTCAATAGCCAAGTCCAGCCCACCTAGGAAAAAAGGAGAGTGACACTTCTGTAAATCTTTGTGAACACCAAGTCCAAAGACTTGGTCCAAAGAGAAACATCCAGCACCGGGTACTGAAAATATAGCTCAAATGTGTGTTTTCAAAGGACAGCAGCACAGGCCAATATATTAAGGTTACAGCTCTATTCAGTCTGTTATATTTACCTAGCAGTGATTCCATACCCAGTCATCATCCAGTAGATTTAAGCTGCTTTCAGTTTATTTTTAATTAAACAAATGATTTGCACCCTGTACCACAGGGTACATCTATTGCTCTCAGGAAGGGGCAATAAAACAGTTTTTACTGCAAGTTACAGCCTGATATTTGCACAAGTCATTTGTATCACATCAGAGATTCATAGATGGACAGATGAATGCAAATTAAAGCCAATGTGCATTACACTACCAAGAAGTTCCTAGTTTAGGGTAGGATAGGTTTAAAGAACTGACTTACCCTCTCCTGCATCTTCTGTGACAATGGTAAAAGTTGCTGGTTTATTGGCAACCCCATAAATGAGGCCAGGTCCATAAGCAGACACACTGCCGCTGTTGGGGTAATTGACATAGAACTGCAGAGGGCTCTCTAAAGGAAAAAACCCAAAAGAAGCACTTTTAAGGATGAGTGGTCTGGACTACAAGAACTGATACCCATGTTCCTGAATGCTCTTTTCATTATATGTTATCTGAAAAACCTTATTGTGACTTTAATGCACTTAAAAACCAAATAAGCCTCCGTTTCCATCCTGAAAAGACATTTCTCCACAATTTGTGCCACACTCAGTCATGGAAGAGTAAGTGTTACTCTAGTTACCAGAGATAAGCCTAAATGATGTTGTAAAGGGCCTTGTTCATTGCAAGTTTATTTTTAGCACATTAAATCAGAACATGACTCAGAAGCAGGCTTTCAGTTCAGGCACTGATTCTGAATTTTGGTAGCTCAGAATTAGGAACTAGCACAGCACATTGTCTGACTCAATGAACCTGAACTAGCAAATTTGAAGGGTATCCAAAAATGTATTTGCCAGCCTCAGATTAGCTAAGCTGGTGCACAAGAACAAAAAGTACAGTCACCAGCAGCCAATAATGGTTTCAAAAAAAGGCATAGATAGCTCTTCAGTCCAAAGTTAGATTTTGCAGCTGAGACAGTAAAAAGTTTGATTCATGACAACCTTCAAGAAAGAAACATTATGGCACATCATCTTTCTATCCCAGCACAGGGTAAGGGTCTTAGTGAACCAATAGATCAGACAGGTCAGCACCTATGGAGGTGCTATATCCATAAAGTGCTGAAGGGACTGAAGCAGCACCATGCATCACATCATTGAGCTCCCTACTTCAGCCTAAGTTATCCTGTGCTTCTGTAAGAACAGAAAGTCCCTCTCACACAGCGCTGAAGGTATTTTGTCTCGTGCCTACACATTCTTCTCCAGATCAGCCCCTTTCTGCCCAGCCCCCCACAGCCGGCACGCCCGGAGAACCGCAGGGCAGCCACAGCCCCCAGGCGAGGCAGCGCTTCCGCTGGGGAGCTGCTGAAGCAAGGACAAAAGAAGAGAAATGGAATGAAAGGCAGTGGTTTCTATTTGTTAAGAAGCAGCCAGGAAGAAAGAAAGATTACAGCATAGTGTGCATGTGTGTTTTATTTTATTGCAATCAGATGGAAAGAGTAACTATAGTGTTTTAGCCAATCAGTTCTATCCACAGATTGGAGATTTTTTGCCAATGCAGTTTTAAGGATAAACACACACTGTAACCAGTAGTTTTGCTGAGCACCATGGCAGTAAATTTCAACCTGAAAAACTGGTAGTTAGAAAATTGTATGTTTCTTCTTCATAATAAAATGCCACAAAAGCTAGTTTCCCAAACCCAAAATCCATTTTAAGCCTGGCTGGTACTATTAAATCACAATGGAAGCTCATATGTGCCAGCACTTACTCCTTTGCTTTAGTTCCCTCCGGACTGCTTGCAGAGAAACTGCTGCTGAATGGCAAAATATCCTGGGCAGGTCTTTCCACACCATGTACAACTCAGATATAAAACCTCACCAGAGAGAAGATGCTTCAGCAGGACTCTGCACCCAGATTTGCATCACCTGCTTTCTCAGACTCACCTGGGATGTGATTTCCCATGTATTTTATGTGCATTTCATGCAGCCCAACCTCAGTAGGAGCATATTTCACTGTTACTGTGCCGTCCTTGTTATCCACGATATCTGGTGTATCTGTCTTTCCAGAGGGCATGTGTACTTCACCTACAAAAGGCCACCATGGGAGTTACAGAAGGAAAAGCTGCCTGCTTCCCCTCTCCCACCCACAGAGAATTGTCTAGCCATTTTAAACAAGCATTTTAAATTGTTAAATTCCTTACCCACAGGCACAAATAGGAGACTAATGGGAACACTAACCAGACATGTTTTCTACTTAAGCTACATGAATACAAGGCAGTGGTAGACATCTGGCAAACAGTCCTGTGACCTTACAAACTCTACAGGCAGGGCTGTTTGCTGCAGCCACTGAGCTTTCCACAGCAAGCCACAGAAAAAGCACTGATCTACCTCGTAAGCAAGATGCTCCCTCTTCTGCTGCACTTTTGAAAAGGAAAGATTGACTGTTCCTTCAGGCTGGGACAGGCTAGGGCTTGGGGTGGGACTGCTGAGCTAGGGGGCAGAGGGGACACATGCCTCGTGTGCAGAAGCTGAGTGGAACTAGGGTGCTGCTGGAGCGATGCTCTCAGCTGCCAGACCTGTAGAAGAGGGGTCACCTGCTTTGGAGAAGGCATGTAACAGGAATGCAGAATTAACTGCTTTACAGCATCTGCACAAGAGAAACAATGGAGCTTAGCAATGATGCACGTAGCCGCTCCAGAAGGGAAAAAGCATCAACAGGACCTACAGTGCAGTAACTCACAGCCTAGCACTGAGGGCCACAGCAGCACCAAGAATCCCCTCATTTAACTCAAACCATTGAAGGGGCGTATCCTACTCATCCTCAGCGGGTGCCACTCCATGTGAAATTAAACAACTAAGTTGCTGGCAGGATACAAACCTCCCCCACACACTGTGGTCTAGACCACCCAGTCTGTTAGCTGCAAATGGATAAACATACTAACAAAAAGCATAAACCTCCCTGAGAGGCACTCCAGGTACCTGTTATTTCTCCTTTCCTTACAGCAAACGGGATAACCATATCAAAGGGCCTGAACCCCATGCCGTTCATGTCTCCAACCGGGACATAAGCTTCTTCTGTAACCTAAAGCAAGCAAAAAGATGGGTCACTTCAAAAGGGACAGTAGAGCCAAACGAGTGCTGAGCAACTCCACTGCAAGCACAAGCAGAAGAGAGTGTGCGGTGATTATTGCAGCCAGCCAAGGACTGGGCTCAACCAGAGCAGTGTCCGGCCAAGCTCTCCTTCACAACACCACACCGCAGAGCAGAGCAAATCAAACATGGTGCGGATGGAAGACATGCTAGAAAAAAGTTAAGAGATAAAAATGGAACACAAAGGGATGGAAGACAATGTAGCGCACACAAGACCCAAAGTGGCTCCATCTGAAAGGATTTAGTTGCTTAAGGCCTGGAAGAGAAAGTGATTTTTAAATGGGGCAGAATGATTGCAACACAAAATGGACAAAAGAAACAAGTTTCACAATGCGACTCTGAACTCAAGACACTGTGATTTTACTGGGAAAACAAAGCAGTGCACTCAGGGTGCTTTTGCCAACAGTAGACATTTCAGAAGTGGAAGCTGTGGGTGCAATGATCCTCTTCATGTTTACATGAGTTTATTTGGAGACTCCCTTCAAGCAGCAAAGAAAAAACAAGGTCTGGATCCCAAGAACAATTGATGAAACAGAAAGAATGAACACAATGACCAGAGCGATCAAGCAGTCCCAAGAAGCAGGCTGTCATCTGAAATGGAACACAGATGGGGAAAAAACAGCTGAAAAATGTAAAAATTGTGTACCCAAGGGCGGAATCCGGGCGGGGAAGCGCCCACTGGCTCCTGCGACCGTGCGGCGACATCATCTGCATCTACAGCCTGGGCAAGGGTAGAGGCAGGTTAGTTGTTACTAGATATTATTCTGGCATGGAGGCATTCCCACCTTTCACAGTTTGGTACACACAGCTCCTTCCAGTTAAATGCCTTCCTCCCACCATGTAGCCCTCCCAATCCTCTTGCCACAGCAAAGACCTGGATCCAGTAAGGGAAGCTGGGAAACTGCCCTTATCTGCAGGCACTGGGGAAAGCCACCAGTGGCACAGCAAAGGGACAAAGCCAGTACGGGCTATTGTCGAATTCTTAGGAGGGAAGCTGAAAGCCAGGCCTCAACACTGGTGGAACTGAATGTCAGAGTTACTTTCTTATGGGACTGATGCAGTGAGTGAAGGGAAAGGCTTAAACCCAAGATACGAGTCCCCGAGTGCTGCGCAGCACAACGTGCCAGCTGGGAGGCAGGGGAGCCGTGGGAAGGCTGCTCCGGCTCATGCACTTGGGTGAATGACCCAGCCCACATCCAGCCATAGCAGCAAAGCCATTCTTCTGATTCATAGCTGGGACTGCGTCGTCAAGACACCGAATATGTTTTCCCCTGGCGCAGCCGCTCTTCTCACCAGGCATGCCAAGAGGATGACTTGCAAATTCCCATCTCTCCCATTAACCCGACATGAGTGGCTGGGGCTGACGCCCACGCAGGCAGCTCCCCCAGGCTCAGCCATCCCAGCCCCTCCTGCCCATTTACGCCACTGCAAAACACCCTAATGAAATAACCCACTGGAAACTTCTGCATGGATGGACTCCACTAAGAAAACCAATGCAAAACAGAAATGCTGCTGTTTCAGTGTTCTCAGTCCCCAGCTGAGACACCCAAGTCAAACACGTAACTGTATCAGTCAGCTAGGAAGTGGGAATTTTGGCCAGCCAGGATTGGGCTCCCTGACCTTGAGAGACATTTCCTTTGGTGAGCCTTGAGCAGCCACCAAGGGTGTCGTTTCTCTCAAGGGAATCTTCAGACACCTGTAGCAACCTGCCAGGATAACAGGTAGGAAGAGCCAGTGTTGCAGGCCCCAAGAACTCGCCTGTGAGCTCCATCCAGACTCAGCACAAGCACAGTCCTGTGATATCATGGAGCAAGATGCACCAGAGGCTGCTTTGGCTGAGATTACAAGACCAGGAATTGTTTTGCCGACACAGAGAGCTGTTCTTCACAAGAAGGGCTTCTGTGAGCCCTGAGAGGCATCTAGTCTGCTTCTCAGGGGGCTTGGGTATTGTTTGGTAAATGTGGAGTACTGCACATTGGAAAGAAGATAATTAGAAGGAGGGGAAATTTGGCTGTAACAGTTTAACTGGCACTTACAATTTTTTTTTAAGTGTGAGCTAACAGTCTGCTTCCCTGGGATCTGTCAGCAGACCATTCCTTATTTTGGGGTCAACTTAATAAAAAGTGAGAGACAGAGAAGGCAAAGCACTGTATCTGACAATGGCTAACGGAATTAGTTGTAGAAGCTGATTACAACCACCCTTACATCATCCAGAAAATGAACTACATAGTCAGGAAATGAAAAACAAATTTCTCCAGAGAAGCCAAGTCTTCATCGTCTGATGGCTTCTATCCCGCTTCACTTAACCGTATTGCCTGCTCAAAATAAGCTCTACAAGGAACAAGGATTCATTAGCTCCTGCTAGCCTAATAAATGTCTGAACAAACATTTACACACAGAGTTAACCTATTGCTAAATAAAACACGGCAGCAGGAATCTGAGTGGGAGGTACTTCTGGAGCAGAACTGGCTTACCATGACGGTGAAAGGACTGTTGGGAATGTCCACCCCACCAAAGCGGACATAAATCACATAGGTTCCTGGTTTGGCGGCAGTGTAGAAGATATCGTAAGTCCCATCCTCATTTTCAACAACATCTGCTTCAGCTTCTGTCCCATCTGGCGTGAGGACGGTGCACGTCACTTTTCCCTTCCCTGCTGATTTGGCATCTACCACAAAACCAACCTCCTCACCAGTCTTCACAGTGGGTGCAATTCCGGGACCTACAAGGCAATTTTCATTACAGAAAGTGTTCAGAGGACAGTTTTCCCAGGCAGGTCGCCTGCAAGGCGCCTGGGGAGCACAGCACCAAGGCAATGGTCCCAGGGAGGTTTTGGGAGCAGATGTACAGCAAGGGACATTTGTAGAATTGGTCAGCACAGCGGTATGCAAAAGCTGGCTACCAGCTCTCCTCCTCTGCAATCAGAGTGAAGAAAAAACTAAGTTTGAGGAAAGCAATGCCTTAACCCATACTCCTATCACCCTACTCCTTTATGCAGAGCCAAAGGCACTTTCTTCTGCCCAGCCAGCGACTTGGCTGCACTGCTTTAACATAAACCTCCCTGTGTAAGCAGCTATAAAAGGGCACAGTAGCAGCCATGGCCACATTTCCTCCACCATTATCCACAAACGATTTTCCACTGTTCTGCCACACATCCCAAAAAAAGAACATCATGCAACAATGCCCAAATTGTAGCAATCAGATCTAGCTTGAAGAACACTGTGTTTAAATGAGAACTATTATGTCTTATTTGCAATAGTACATATTGAGCACTCCTGCTTCTGACCCGCACTTGTTACCAGGTAAATGGCTCTTTTTCAAGTGGCAACAAACCTGCTGGTTTAATACCTTGGCAGTATTCCAGCACTTACTCCTACGGTGATTGTATTTCAGCTTTACAGCACTGAATCAGAAGCACTTCTTGGAAAGGGGAAATTTTAGCTGGCATCTGGCAGTAATCTCCCCATCTCAGTTACTTTGAGTAGTTAGTGACTTGAGTTACTTGGAAGAGTATCAGATTTACCCATTAAAGTATCTTCTAAACAAATTTTGAGGCAAAGGGGATACCTCTTTTTTTCTTCCATTGTGCCAGGAATGCATTTCTGTTTTAAACAACTTGAAAGCAGCCAGCTCCTGGACAGGCTGCAGCTGCACTCTAACTGCACGATGCCCAGGTCCAGCACAATGCCCACACACTCTCACAGGTCTACAACAACAGATTAGGTTTCCCTGTTCCATTTGGCCTTGCCTAGTTTATTTATTTATTCTACAATCAAAGAACTTAATGTTCAGTGGCATTCCTGTAACTAGTTCCTATCACTCCGGCTCCCTGCCACAGCCTCCTGGGAGGTGGGAGCACAGCACGGTGACTAGCCCAAAGCCATGTGATGAACACCCATCCTGAGAACAGCTAAGGGACAAAGTTGTCTGCTTCTACAGCAACAAATCTGGAGTCTCTCTCCTACACCAACACAATGATGTTTTGAGTCATAGTAATATATTATCTTTAGGTTCTCTCCTTCCCAAAAGCCTGTTTGGACCCAGGCCAACTTTGACCAGACAGAAAAGCAGCAGAAGCCTCCACTAATAACACCCAGACTGAACAGGCTTTGCTAATATAGAAGCACATGGCCAGCTATTTACATCCTCAGAATTAATTCTGTTCTTGCTTGAAACGAAAAGCTTCTTGCAACGCTCACAGTGCAAGTAGCATGATGTAGTGGACACACACATATGTGTTATTTTTAAATCAGCCTCACTGAAGTTCTCAGCAGGATTTATTGATGCCAAAATAAGCATCAGACAGTTGCATCTGGCTGTTTACAACAGCCCAGGCAGTTTGACAGATTTTGCTAGAGGCTGCAAGAGATCCCTGCTCACCCACAGGGTCGACACTTCTTTATCTTTAGGGAAACCACTTCCGTAAGAGCAGCCAGATTACACAAGTCTCTAGCATGTCTTTTACACCCATCATATCAACTGCATCATGCTCAGAAGGCAGCTTTACACCCAGAACAAACAACAAAGAAAGGAGTCAGACACTCACCCGTGGCCAAACACTTGCTGGCATCCCCAGCTGGAGATGCCCGGATCCGATAGGGAGAGGCTGGGATATCATCTCCACCATACTTAACGCCAATCGTATAGCGGCCCGTTTTGTCAGGAACGTAGGTGACTGTGTAAGTGCCATCCTTGTTGTCATGAATGTCCACTCTCTTGGGTTTGCCCTCTTGGTCCTAAGGAAGGCAAACCAGAAGATTGAGGCACCATGAAGGTTTTGAATTTCTTTAGCTAGGCATCAGATCTGTTCACAATCATACTTAGATGGTATCAAACAGATACAAAACTGCAGCTTTTTGAAGTTTAAATATATTTTGCTCACAAACTAGTAACAAAAATAGACTATTAGGAGCAGAAAGGTATCAGACCACTATAAAACAATCAGTGCCATTATTAACTACTCTTTGGTTGATATGAGAATGTTTATAAGAGCTGCAAGCCATTTTAATGAACTTTATATTAATTGTAAGAAGTTTCAGGCTCCAATGTCATACTGCTGTTGGAAATGAAGAACAGTTCCCAGGTCCCTGAGGCAGAGATGGGGAATCATACTGTGCAGCTCTGTCCTGAGTAAGCACTGGGTAGCCTTGGGCAGCTGCTCCCTGAAAGGTCTGAGGGCAGGGGGAAGCATTACTGGAGTCTGCTGTCAACCCTCCTGTAAGAGGCATCCTGCTGCTGGCACACTACGCAGTCCACAGTTAAAAGCAGGTCTATGCAGCCCCTTCAACTACCACTTCTCATCAGCTGCAAAGCACAAAGCATTTCAGAAAGTCTTCCAAGCCTGTTTACAGGGAACCACATGTTGACTCCATTTTGTATTTTATGACTTAACACTGCTTGGGGTACAGTATAAGCTGCAAAGGACTTGAGATTTTAGGGACAGCATGAAAGAGCCTACTTCTTTCAGGAAAGCTTGTGAAACATATGATATTCAACAGCTCAGAACAAGAAGCAAATGCTGCCAGGAGGATCACCTATGCCCTCCACCATACAGGACTTGTGGAACTTGATCTTCAAAGCTCTAGGCAGGCTGGGAGCTCTGATAAGCATTTTGGATCCTTTAAGAGCACACTTGCATGCCAGAATAATGGCATGCAACCAACTGTTTTGGTGCACCTGAGCAGGCATTGAGACAGGACAGGAGCAAGAATGCAGAAGGGCAAGTACGACCAGCCATGCCATGACCTAGGCATGCCAGAGCTGAGCTATGTGCCTTATGGTCCACTAACTAGAGACCTTTTTGCTGAGGCCACAGAGTCCAGGCACCAGAAACTTCAGAGAGGGTAGTAGCAAAGATAAATCAAAACATCCCTGCAGTATGTTGTTAAGCAGCTTATGACTTTTGGGAACCTTGAGGGAGATGTGTGTGGTAATTTATCACAATGTGATGCTCAGAGTGGTCATTATATCATGGCCTTGCTGAACTACACTACTAGAAGACTGTCTCCATTTCAAATGCCAGTATCTTCATAATCTAACAAGAAACCATTTATCTCATTCTGGGTACTTGCAGAGTGTAAGGTTAAACAAGAACCACATATAGCATAGCTGATGATTTTAAGACAGAAGTTTCATAAAAAGCACTCTCAAGAGCTTACAAATGCAGAATGCAAGAATTCCATGTATCAGACCTTAGGGTCCAGCCAGCAGCCCAGTCTCCAGGACACTGGGTACATTAGGATAAAGCTGTGGACACTTCTGAAAGGAGAGACTCGTGCCCACCTAGAAAACATGTTTCCTGTCTTGCTTGGTTTTGTAACTTACCGTGATCTGTACAGCCAGAAGTCCCTGCCCAGCATCCTTAGCATCCACAGCGAACTCCACAGGCAGGCTGGCTAGAATGCCATAGGAACTGAGCCCTGGTCCACTCGCTGTCACTTTGCTGGCATCATACGTAGGAAGCACCTTCACCTTGAAGGGACTTAAAAGAAAAACCCATTATTTTCCCTCCTCCCAAGCCAGTGGCTGATAGTTGCTGCAGTACACACTGAGGTACATGTGGATACACCTCTCCTACAGCATCTGTTGCAGGTGCAGTGGGCTCAAAACACCACTGAACCCTGAAGTGGTGCAAGGAGCTGCACTGGTTAAGTAGAAAGGACCACAGCCAGTCCTTAAATTGTCCTCATGTGCTGGGAGAACTCAATTGGATTGTTAAATCTTCAGTTCTCCAAAGTTTCTCTCATCACCTTACCTTCGAGGAATCTCTTCATCAGCATATTTGACAGAGATCATGTAGGGTCCCTCCTGCATAGGGGTGTACACCACCGTGTGGGTGCCATCTCCATTGTCTACCACATTAACAGGTCCCACAACTCCTAAAAGAGCAACACATTATTTTCTCAGCTGTGATATTAAAATGCAGTCATTTGCTGCACAAAGCTCCAAGAGGCACTGCTCATTTACAGCTGGCAACAAGCTGAATTTCAATCTTTTTTTTTAATGAAGGCAGCAGGCATGGATCAATGATCACTTTCCCTTATTTTGTATTCAAAGCCATTGACTTGAGATATTATCCACTGCTCTCTGGGCTCCCATCTTCTTGCTGTAAACAAAAGCTAGCATGAAAGTACTAGAGGAAAGATCTGCCTTTTGGTCTAGGTCAAGAGCAATAGCTAGAAGTGCATTGAAAATCTTTCAAGACAGAAAATGAGTAATGCTTATAATTGTCTGAACTGTCTTTACAAGATTACATATTATTACTGGGATTCACTGCACAGAATTGAGCCCTAAAGCCAGTTGGTGTGTAGCATTCATAAGCTGAGTCTTTCACAATCAGGTGTTTGGAAAGGCAGGCTCACTGCCTAGGCAGGAACACCCCGCAAGCTGCCAAAGACCTAAGAAAGCAGGATCAATTATTTCAATTTGCATTAAGCTAAATCTACAAGAGATTATGTGACATATCAGTTCAGATCAACACACAAAGCAGTCTACAATTACAAGTTGGCTTTAAAACACAGAATGGATTAGTAGTAAAGCAAGCACAAAAGAAACGTATGTAGTTGCCATGCAAAGCCTAAAAGCAACACCGTTGGTTCCCACTCCCTCCTCCAGATGATTCTTGCTGCTGCCAACCGGATTTCCAAGAGCCAAAATTGCCAGTAGTTAGTGAGAGTTCAAACCTGTCTCAGTGTCACCCTTTGGACCACCTTTAAAGAAATCCGAAATTGCTTTCAATGGGGAGCGCCATCCCTGGGAATCCGTCTCATCCGCTAGAATTAAAGAAGTGTTACCTGAGGGGCACCTGCACAGTGGGACCTGACACTCCAACTGGGAGGCAGCTCCCAGCAAAGCGAAAATTGCAGCCAGCAGTTACTCACTGCCAAGATACTGTGTCACTGAGACATCATTTAACATCATCATTTTAATGCTATTACTCGAGGGCCCTGTTGCTCTCTGGGGACCACTGAGCAGTTTCACCACAATTTAGAGACTCCTGCAATCCAGTGACACAAGTTTCCCAAGTGACTGTGCACACGTTAGACTTTGGATTTACTTTTTGATGTCTAAAACTAATGCACAATTATTCACTGGTGATGGCTACCCACATCACTTTTCCCAGCCCTGAAGATTAGGCTAATGTCATCAGTGTCTAGTTGTCAAGGAGCAGGATGAACAGGAACAGCGGAAATGCTCATTCAAGTGGCATCGTCACCTTCGCAAGCATGGCCAGGACCATGTTACCTGCCCGAACACAGATGTGGGCACAGCCAGATGGAATACTTTGGTTCTTACCTCTGGGTCCTGTCACCACCACCTCAAGCGGCGCTATTCCTGCCTTGCTGGCGTCTACAGTGAAGGACTGTGGGATTTTGGCTCGAACAGCTGTTCCCAGACCTGGTCCTGCTATCTTCACCTTGCTGGGATCCACAACATCCTTCACAGGAACCTTGAAAGGACTGCCTGGAAGTTGACAGAGCAAGTGTTCAACATCACAAAGTTAACAGTTACAGAGAACAAAAGGTTTTTCCCCCTCACTTTTCCTAAGGCTTTTTTATTACTATCCCTCTGCTACAGGCAGGAATAACAACCTCACAGCCTCCACACTACTCTCTGTTTCTGCAAAAGCCAGAAATGTAATGATGGTGCGTCTACATTTTCACAGAATTGTTGACAACAATTCTGTTGTGACCCATCTGCTTCTCACACCTCAGGAAAAAAAACAAACATGGAAGAAACCAGAAGTGCAAGCGAAGCATCATGGAGACAACGCATTTGCTTCATAAAGAGAATGGGACCAACAGGAAACATCCAGTGCCAATACATGCACAGGTAGATGTCTGGTTTAGGAAACAGTAACTATGCTTTTTGCAGTGACCAAAAACTACAGCGTTTAATAACATCCCCATGACAGGATCAGCCATTAGACCCTCTTACTGCAGAACAGGATCTTGAAGGCATCCACATACCAATGGGCTATTTTCATGACCTAAGGTAATACACACCACTTGTGCATAATACTAGTTACTTGTCAAGGGTTAATGTCCCTTTCCCTGTCCGACTCATCTGTACCCACTTGAGCAAATGCCACTGCCTTTTCTGTCTGAATTCTGAGGAAAAGCAGAAAGTCAAAATCACATCCAAATCCCATAGCACAAGGGAGATGCAATCAACTGAGAACTCTGAGTCCTTAGCTTGACTTCTTCCCTCTTCTGAAAGGCACTGAGCAAGAGCTCTTACCAGGAATATGCTCTCCCCCATACGTGATGTTAACATCGTAATCTCCAGGAACATAAGGAACATACTCGGCACTGCAGCTCCCATCTTTGTTATCTTTACAGCTAATTTTAGATTCTGAAGGTCCTTCAACAGTTATTCCAAGGCCACCAATTCCTGCCCCTCTGTAAGACAGAAACACACACTATTACAATCACCTGCTTCTAACAGCAGCTTTGTAGCCTCCACATGCCATGGCTGCATTTTCATCTTTTTTGGGAATTCAGTATCTTGACTTCTGATGTTCAGCCTTCAGCATGTGCTGGCATGTAAAGCTGTTCAGAACTACCTCCCTCACATTTTCCTAGAATTTTCTCCTCAATAACTATCAATCCCTAATGTTGAATGTTTGCAGAGTAGAGTAGATGATGAGGTAGCACACACAGTCATCAGCTGGACACAGCTCAACCCTTTTATAAATATTTGTACTGAGTTTAGCATCCTGCATTGTGCACACCACTACACTTCTCCCCCCTCATATATTCCTTCAAGATCAAACAGGCCCTGTTACCTGGTGACAACCGAAAAGGCATTTGGCTGATTTGTAAAAGCTTCTGTGAGTCCAGGTCCTTGTGCCTTCACACGTGATGGATGGCAGCCCTCTGTGACATTCACTCTGAAAGGACTATTTGGCACAGGCACACCATCATATGTCACGCTGACTGTGTGTGGACCTGTTAAGAAGAGGGAAACATGTCCTGAATTCCCTAAATACACTCACACCATTTAACGTCATTCTACAAGATGCTACAGACTCAAATGTCAGTACACGGGTAAGAGTTTCCTCCTGCATTTCACAAGACTTCACTAGTGTTTCGTAACTGAGATGCCATCTATACACTTTTCTTCTAAAGCCAAGTTACCGTAAAAGTCAGCTCAAGTTAAAATAGAGCTAATTCCTGCAGAACTAGCTCCTCTGCTGGCAGACCTCTTGCAAAGATGCCAACAAGTTACTGGCAGACCTCAGGAGTTTGCCAAATGAAAGTGGTAGAAGAGCTGCTTGCTCTTGGTTTTCCCCTTTCAAGTAAAAGAAAACAAACCCCGAGGTTACCCTTTTCAAACGGCGTGTACTCTACTGAATATGTTCCATCAGCGTTGTCTTGGATGAGACAGTCTGTGGGGGAGCCAGATGGGGTCGTGATCTGTGTCCTGATGTGGTCACCACCAGCCTTTGTTAGAGGTCGAGCATCCACAGTGAACTCAGTTGTAGCTTCTCGGAAGACATCTGCAGGAAATGTTTCAAAGAGTCACTTCAAGAAGTGCATATATTCCCAACAACAAAACATTTGGTGAAGCAGAATGATAAACAACTTGTTTGGGAACATAATTAGGCACTCATCTGTCCAAGGATCACCATGGAAACATGCAAGGCTTCTACAACTTTCAACACTCAGAATACTCAGAAAGGACTGCAAGTCCTACAAACTCTGATAACAGAAGTTATTCTCACCTTTTCCTTCCACTCCTGGCCCAAACACTTTAACTCTGCTTGTGTCCACAGCTGGCTCCACTTTGACCCGGGCTGGGAATTTAGGCACTTGCTCTCCTCCGTATCTCATCTTGATTGTGTACATGCCAGCCGAGAGCGGCACATAGGTGACGACATAGGTCCCGTCTTTGTTGTCATCGATCTGGACCTCGGCTTTGGAACCAGTATCTGACACCATGTCCACCCGCAGGTCCCCGGGACCTGCTTCTGTGCAGTCGACATTCAGCAGCCCTGCCTCACCTACTTTACCACGCTCCAGACCTGGGCCTGTGGCAATGACTTTAGAGACATCAAATGGCATTTCTATGTCTGCCTTAAAGGGTGAACCAGGAATGTGAACTTCTTCAAAGAGGATGTTTACAAAATACTCTCCGGGTTTCGTAGGCAGGTAGGAGACAGAGCATGTTCCATCACCGTTGTCCGAGCATTCAATTTTAGCTTCACACGGGCCTTCTACTGTCAAACCCAAACCTCCAGTTCCTGCCCCTTTGGTATCTATTGTGAATTCGGCTGGTTTTCCAACGAGGCCCCCTCGAAGACCTGGACCATGAGCTTTAACCTAGAAGAGAATATGCAGTTGAGCTAAACTGTCTTTTCCATGTTATTGCCAGAAGACTGCCTAGTTAGACTTGTTTTTATGTGGGACTCGATTAACAGGCTCTTAAAAAGACACAGAAAGCACTGTCTCCTTTGTCATTTATCCCACTTTTACTGTAAAGTTGGTATTTCTCCTCCAAAGAGGTTTCTAGGCAAGGATATTTATAATCTCACCACAGCTGTTTTTATATAGCCATGGGATATAAAAGGTGGAAATGTTAAAATATTTGATGGCTGTACACATATTTTTCCTGAAAGGCATTTCCTTAGAGAAAAGGATCTTAATATATCAGAGATGCTTATCAGAGACTTCTATTAAATTAGGAGCAATACTTAAATTTGCCACACTATGCAGGATGCATGCCATATTTTTGATTAGTTAAATGTTTTTTTTTTCAAATACAGTGTTACAGGAATGAATTCTACATGTCACGGAGGCTGCAAAAGGAGTCACCGAGTGCTCTGACTAAGGATGTTCCTGGGTTTGTTATGGCCAAGACCAAACCAAGCCTCATGCAAGAGCTCACAATTCAATTTTCAGGTACCAGTTGCTGTTACAGCCCTAAACCATTCACTTACCTTGGAGGGGTCTGGAGGTAATGTGGCCTCAACAGTATAGGGGCTCCCTGGGATTGGGTTGCCATCGTAACTCACATCCACCACATACAGTCCTTCTTCCCGTGGGATGTATTTTGCAGTGCTGCACTCCTTACCCAGAACTGGTTCCACCAGACATGGCACAGCTTTCCTCATAGGACTGGAAATATTAACCTCCAGTTTACCTTGCCCACCAGCTCCTTTGGTATCAATTACAAATTCCTGATCCTTCCCTACTTCCACTCCTGAAAAAGACAAAACCCATATCTCAACATCAGACAGTGGTCCGAGCAATCTCCCACACATATATCACTGAGGGAGCAGACACTGGCAGAGCCCTGCCCAGTCTACATCTCTCTGCAGGCAAAAAACCCCTCCCAAGCCAAGCAAGAAAAAAAAAAAACCAACCAAAACCAAATGCTTTGGTTAATTGATGCCACAAAGCTACAGGGGAAAACAAGCCTGTAAGATGTGGTCTGACAGTATCAGAGGCTCATTTCAGGAAAGCAACAATATTTCACAGACTTAAGTTCTTCCACTTTTGGAAAACAAAAAGACTATGAATGACAGTGTGTACTGTAGCAGTTTGATACATTCGAACAAACAGCCATCTAGCCCTGAGGGAAACAGATTTCATCAGTGAATGCTCAGCCTGGTGAAGCATCCAGCTCTGTTCACCACAAAGGACCAAATCCCAACACATGTTTGGTCCACATTACTATGTAATCTTTGCAAAAAAGAAAAAAAATGAAATCTAAATTAAAATTCAGTCCTCAAGACTAAATAAGAGTGGTCAAGTTATAAAGTTGGAGCTGGTTGATGCCCGACTGTAACAAGTTAAAAAGGAGATTGTTTTGCCTGCTCCTGTTCCAGCAGGACATGTTTGCTATGACCCAGACTCCAGAGACCCTTCAGAGGTTTCCAGCCCACAGGTACTTACTGTTTTCGAGTCCATTGAGTTTAACTTTGCTTAGG
The DNA here is from genome assembly GCA_036630365.1 of Acanthiza pusilla. Taxonomy (NCBI): domain Eukaryota; kingdom Metazoa; phylum Chordata; class Aves; order Passeriformes; family Acanthizidae; genus Acanthiza; species Acanthiza pusilla. The sequence goes on from JAXCHO010000001.1 coordinate 12,212,400, forward strand.
TCTAGGGGAGCAGCGACGCCCACTGTGAAAGGGCTTTTAGGGATAGGATCACCACCGTAAGTTACCAAAACCTTCATTGGACCCTAGTTGGAGAATTTACAAATTAGCTCAGTTCCTCACTTTGTACAGACACACCAACACCCAAGCAGTACATACCCACGTCAACTAATCCATTTTATCTGGCCACAGCCAAACTTACTGGTTTATGGACACCAAAGCTCTTACACCACTGCAGCCCTTCAAAGAACTAAATAGTTTATATTTAATACAGGAAGCGAGAAAAAGACAGTTCTTTCCAACATTTAATTAGACTATATTCAAGCTGCCTGGCAAAGGCTCCAGCTCAGGCTGGATCCCACCCTCTCAGTGCTCAGACCCGACAGCTGAATGAATGTCCCAGTGCTCCAGACCAGGTATCCCCTTCCACCGCATGGAGAGGCCAAAGCTAAGACTGCAAAGAGGCCGTATTATTACAGCATCTGAAATACCAGGGGTTTAAGCTCTACAAGTCAGAAAGATTAATGCTCTTGTGTATTTTGGCTGGAATGCTACACAGCCATGGCAAGCTCCAGCCCACGATGTGTGCTCCTTTCATTCTCTCCTACCACAGTCCATATTTTAGCTATATTCACTGTTTGCTTACTTTTCATTCTTGGCCGGTTCGGCTCCCAAGTGAAATAATCATGGATGTATCATGCAAGCTAGTGAATAGCTTCCATGATTATTTTTGGTTGTTTTTAGAAAACACACACACGGGTAGCTGTAGCAACACCACGAGATAGATAAGGCCGAATAAACAGCATTAAACCAAGGCTGCTCTGCGGCTGACGCTGCCCCTCAGGAATTTAACTACCTAGTCTGTCCTTCCCCTGCTCTGAAGAGCCCAGGGTCTCATTCATAAGCCACTGCGTAGGAACCTGAGAAAGACAGGGTCCAGGAAAGACCTGTGTGCTCACAGCCTGGAGGGACAATGAGGCTACTCTAATTACTGATCAATTTATTTTCATCTCTTTTTTATCATTGCTCTCCTGCCACTGCTATCTGTGAGCATGCCCTGTAAGTTCATAGATCCTTCATGACCCGTGGTACTTCTCCAGATGGAAGATCCAAGTGGGAACCCTGGTTTGGGCACCCTGGCTTGTTCCACCACTGCTTTTCAGGTGAAACACAGCAATCTGGTACTGCTCACAAATGCATGGAGTACAGAGGAGTGCTTCCTTCCCTGACTGAACAAGCCAAAGCCTCTCCAAACAGGCACGCCAGCCACATCCTGAGATCATGCAACTGCTTTATCCAAAAGCAAATGCCTGCTCTATGGTGCTTCCAAGAATTCTAATCCAGCATTATCAGCTAAATAATACTGCAATCTTCCTTATCACTTCACTTTTACATAGCTCCACTCAAGAAAGCTGATGCAGATGACATAGTAGCTCATTTGGTTGCTCAGGAGAACAAGAGCAGCAAAACACTTTCATCTCAGCACCAGAGCGCCTGTGTCCTCGGGAATACAAGATTCATGCAATCTGGAATTTAGTGGCCCTTTACAGACACACAAGTATAGCATAAGGAAAAATACTTCTGGTTATTAGCAGCTTGCACTTTCAGCTCTTTAATGGTGTTGCTAGGAAGCACCTCTCTGTGAACCAAACCAAGTCAGACTCAATTTTTTCCAACTGAAGGGCAAACCTCAAGTGCAGACAAATGCTTTGATGCATTTAATGTGCAGCTCAACTTCCCTCCTCAGCGCCAACTTGTTCACTTTCATACTGGGAACTAGTGCAGCATCACCCAAATTCTTCTTTTTGTCCTTGCTCTGGTTTGTACTCCAGCTCCTTTGACACCAGCAACTTGCTGACAGGCAGCACACCACAACCCCAACTCTGCAGGACTGTGGCAGCCCAGAGCAGCCAGGGCAGCACTCAGCTCCACTGTGGAGTCTGGGAAGGTTTGCCACCTTTTCTCCTCAACCAATAAGGTGTGGAATGATGATGTGAGCTGTGTGCTACTGCTTCCATACCTCTTTCCACAGAAAAGAAAACCATGGCAAGCTACTAATAACTAGCCTGGAAACCTGCATTATTGCTTTCCAATTTGCACTGTACTGCAGGCTTTAGGGATCCTGGGGAACAGGACACCCTGGCAAGCTTTTTCCTCTGTGCACTGGTACTAGCAAAGGAGGTCACTGACTAGAGCAACATGAACTGTTCACTCTTGTATTGCTACAGGTGTCAGACGTACCTGCTGTATGGGTGTGTACCTAACAGTGTGGGAATAGTCATAGTTGTCAATGATATCCAGATCCATCACCGCCTCTCCCGGCACCGAGCTGCTGAACTGCACATCCAGGGGTGCTTTTCCAGCTCCCTTGGTGAACACAGTGAAGTGTGTTGGTTTGCCATTTTCCACACCTGAAGAAAAATGTTAATTTTAATTTACACATAGCTCACACACAGAAACACTTCTCAAGAAACATTCAGTACCAATAAAGCCCAGTCAAGCAAAAAGCCACGGGAAAGGCATTGTTTCCAACTGCCTGACACCCCACCCTGCTGCATTCCAGCAATACTCAGCCAGGCTGTGACCACTCTGCAACAGCTCCTCATGGTCCAGTACTGGCCACATTACATGAACCCAGCTCTCACCCGTTTTGTTCAGCCCAGGTCCTTCAGCTTTCACTTTGCTGGCATCATGTGAGGGGTCCACTTTAACTCTGAATGGGCTGGCAGGAATTTCCTGTAACAGAAACACAATGACAAAAATAACCAAATCAGTCCTCACCAGCCAAAATTAGACAGATAACCATTTTAAGATAATTCTGCTCTAATTCCAGCACCCTCTTGAGTAAAATTTCACCTCACTTAAACATTACCTTACTGAGTAGTATCACTCAAAATCCAGGGCAAAGTTAAAAATTGGACAACTTGCAGGGGCCCTCTCCCTTTTTTATTTTTAAGGAAAACTTTTTTCCCCATTTTCCTTGGAGAGTCACTTACGTTTTTATCCTTTATAAAGCAACCTTACCCCACCATGGAGACCACTCTCATTATGCCAGTCCAAAGCATTCCACTTGAACTTCAGTGTCCCAGCCAACCCCTCTCACTTACGTACATCCAAGTATTACAAAAGAAGCTTTATTTTTTTACACTGTTATAGAAACAGTGACCGGACCAAGTGCATGTGAGCTGAGATGGAAATAGCCAGCTGTGAACTGGCACATGCTTGGTGATCAAAGAGCAGATGAATAAATGGATTCTAGAAACATCAGGCTGCAAAATGAAGATTACAAACCTCTCCTGCAAAAAGCACTTTAATAGTGTAGCGCCCGGCAGCAGGTGGTGAGTATTTCACTGTGAACGTATCATTAGCATTGTGGATGATGTCAAAATCTATGTCCTCTTCCTCACTGCTGACCACACGAGCATCACACTTGATTCCAACACTGACATCACCTAGGAAAAGTAAATGGGGGTTTTGCTACTGCACAGTTATTGCCAGCCAAACAGCCAGAACATTCCCATTTCCAGGAGTTGTTCAAGTCACCATGTTAACTGATGTAACAGATCAGATAACAATTCACTCCAATGTGCTGCTTCCCAAGGTTTGTCCACTAAATAAGGAAAACCAGCATGGAACAGTACATAATCCCCTCCTTGCATGACCTATGATTCTGATACCACAGCAACAGCCCAGACTGCCTTTACCTTCTCCTGCATCTGTGCAGTCCACAGTGAAGTGAGTCGGCTCACTTGCTTTCAGGCCTGTTCTCTCCACACCAGGTCCAAACACTTTGACTTTCTGAGGATGACTTCCTTGACCTATAAGAACCTACACAAATTTACAATGTTCAGAATCACACATCTCTGCCACACTCGAGATCACAGCCAAGCCAGCATTGCTTGGAGAAGGGCTACAAGAAAACAGGAGCAAGTGAACGGTCCAGAATCTCCCAGGCCACAGCTGGGCTGATAGGAGACCACCACGTAAGCTTGTAAAAACAGAAAGATTTCTACAAGTGGACAGATTGCTGAAAAACAGAGCAGAGGGGCACACCTCCTTGAAGTTCACAGAAGGGTTTTATCATTCTACTAACACTAACAAGTAGTTGTGAGCACCAATGTCATATGTGGCTAGAACTAAGAACTATTCATCTCTGTACTTACCCTAAATGGACTATTGGGCACATTGGCTCCTCCCCAGACAACAGAAATTGTATGTTTGATTGGTTTAACTGGCACATAGGAGCAGGCAAACACACCATCAGGCTTGCTCTTTATCTGGATATCAATAGGGTTTCCTTCTCCATCCTAAAAAGTAGTAATACAAGCAGAAGGTTCAAGTACTTAAAAAATGTTTGCACAGTTTGAACAGCCCAAAACTGTTCCAAAATGTGTGGGGTTTTCTTTTTCCAAAACTGCAGCTCAGAAATACTGAAGAAACATGCAATTTACACTCCTGTAAGTCTTCCTCATCTAACACTTGCTCATTCATACACTACCCTACAACACACAGAAAATTCACAGGCTCAGAAAAACTTCAGTGCTTCCAAATGACAACTCAAGGAAATTACACCTTGCTTTGCTGAGACTCCAAGGAAGCAAAGCCATATATTTCATACACCACAGAGAAGACACTTAGTCTTCAGTTGTTGCCTGACTACATTACACAGATCAAAGCACAGAGCTTTGAGTGAATTACACATGCCCAGAATTAAGTGGTGTGTGAGTGAGTAGAAATACTTAATGCATTTTTCACAACAGTATTAAAGCCCTTTGCTGCAGTTTCACATAGCTGCCTTTGGCTTTTTACCTGTGCATACATCTTGAGAGGTGCTTTCCCAGCGTCCTTGGTTTCAACTGTGAACTCAGCAGGATTGTTCACTATACAGCCAGTCCTCTCCAAGCCCGGGCCATAAGCCTTCACCTAAAAGAGCACCTCAAGAGTATTAGCTTACAGTTCAGAAAGAGAAGCAAAACTAAGTGATTTACGTATGAAGACCTGCCTCCTCCTTCCCATGAAGCATGTGATACTACTTCAGCAAGTTTTCATTACATTAAATCAAAACCACAACACTGTTATTAGAAAAAGCTGGGGAATATCTGACTGGGTAATATCTTGGCAAATTCAGAGCTTTAAGCACAGGCAGCTTAAGAGTCTGCTACCAGAATCCTTCAGAAACATCTCTACTGTAGTTACATCAAAGATGTGCTATGCCATGGGTGAACTCCTGTGCATCACCTTATCGGCGTTGAAGTCTCCCGAAGCTGGTCGGATGAAGGCCATGTAAGGGCTGTCTTTTATGTCCTCATCATCACACATGATGTGCACAGCATATTCACCAGGCTCTTTGGGCCAGTACTTCACATCACATGAGCCATCATTCTTGTCATCACACTCGATTTTAGCCTGAGAGGGGCCTTCTATTGCAAAGCCTGAAAAAGGAACAAGTAGGTTCCTCATGTTAGGTTTGTGGTGGCTGCTAATTTAACACCACTTCCACAAATAGCTTTTCGTTAGCCGTAACCATGTCTGATCTCTCAATCACCCTTCTTCAGCAATACAGGAGATGATCCATCATCCATCATTCCCTTCTGGATCTCATCCCACAAAACCACTGATTAACACTCCCCATCACACACTTCTGTCTCTAGGACTTGCCTTTGACAGTCTGATAGATGTTTATGTTTAGACCACAATGTCTTACAGACATGGTATTTTTACTGTTGGGAAACCTATTGTTTCTCATGAATTCGTTGCTAGCATTGCAAGATATAAATATTTCAGGGAAACTCAGTCAAGTAACATACCAAGAGAGCCAACTTCTGTGCCAATGGACTCGACCACGAAGTCGGCCGACTTGCCCACAATTCCCTCATGCAGTCCTGGCCCCCAGGCTCGCACTTTCTGAGGACCTGCTTCATGACCCACTTGAACTTCAAAGGGGCTACAAGAGAAAAACCAAGCATGGTATTAGAAATGAGGACAAATACAGCATCTATGTTTTTCCCCAGGCATTTTAATGAGGCTTTACATTGGATTTTCCAAATTAATAGATGCTACCATGTGGTGGCACAGTGCCCAGCACAGTGTCTTTCTAGCAGAGAGGTCATCTAGCCCATCATGTGCTTACATCTTCCACCACAAATCCTGAGTGTCAAATAGTTGCTCTGTTTGCTATAGTCCTGGACACTGAAATAACAGATCCCTTCAAAATCTTACAGAAAGTTCAAGCTGCATGATCCACCATGTTTTATTAATTTTTTTATTCATGATTTTGGGTTAGAGAGACTGATGCAAACCACCCTTCAGAGCTTTGTCAAACTGCTGCAGCCCTAAAACAAGCTGTTAAAAATGAAATGTTACAACAATCATTTGCCACTAACTTGTCTCCCCAGTGCATCTTCGAAGGCAGTGTTGCTTTAAAAGCCCACCAACTACACAACCCACTGAAGGACACAAAAATGCCTAAAAAGTTACTTTTAGCTTACCTTTTTGGGATGTTTTGCCCACCCCATGTAATCGTGACAACGTACTTCCCTGGGGTAGCTGGATAATATTCAAATGCATATATACCATCCATAAAGCCCTTTTGTTTCACCAACTCCTCCAAGCCCTCTGTTGAAAGATCAGTTCAGCATTGAACTTAACAGTTTCCATTCTGCTTTCAATTACTCAGACAAGTTCATGTTTTCTAGTATTTATTTTAGCTTGCAAGAATAAATTTCTTCCACCAGAAAAAAAAAGGTCAGGTTATAAGGGAAGTTAGTTCTAGCTGCCCTCTAGGACAAAGACAGCAAACACTTCCAGAAGAAATACAGCAGAAAGTATTTTAAGTTACCAGACTTAATAAGTTCCCTTGTGTTTTATTTTCTTAGTCTGCAGTATGATGCATGTCGTATGTTAAAACAAAAAAGCTTAACATTTGTCAGACTTTGTAACCACAAGTATGCAGGGAATGCCTACTTTTCATTTTCTTCAAGATGAAGAATTTAGGGAGAAAAGCTTAATACGCTACAATTTACATCGATACGTCTGCTGCTTTCCCCCTCCTCCAGCCTCATGAAGCCACACAGTCAGAGCTCTGTGTGCGTGGAGGAGGTGAAGGCAATACAATGCACCTTTGAATGCCGCCCCAGCCGGGGGGAGGTGACGGGCTCAGAGTACCACACAGGGACTGCTGCCGGTAGCCGCATGAGCCAGCAGCCCCTGTGCTCCCATCCTCCCAGGCAAAGGGCCACATCCAGACCTCAGGACACACCAAGGGACCTGGGGATGGATCCTGACAGATGGTTTCTGTTAGTCTATAGGTTTCTTTCATCCTCTGCTTGTGTGCCCAAGCAGCCAGTGCCACCAGGAATACTGCTCTGAGAGCCATTCCCAGCTTTATGAGCACAGGATTTCCATCCTGCCAGAGACCCTCGTGTGTGACTTGCTTCCACAGATTGGATGAAGATGCAATGTGTACCCATAAATCTTGGAGGCCATGGCAGGCAAATGCATGGATGTCCTCAGTTTTGCTAACTGATGCATTAAAATGGGAAGAACTAAAACCAGATATAATCTTACCCAGCCCTGCAGATCAAAACCTTCCCACTAGACACAAAGTACCAATAAACCCCTCCGCAATCTGGCTTCTTCTACAAATCCCATCAGTTCCATCTCCTTCCTGCTCTTCCTTTTCCCAGGCTCTGTTCCTCCCCCTTCTCCAAAACACATGCACAGCACAGATTCACCCCAACACTCACTTGGTCCCTTTATAGTCACTCCAAGATCTCCGCTCCCTGCTGCTCTTGTATCAACCTTGAAGTCGGCCGTCTCCCGGATGCGGACGCCCTTGGGCTGCAGACCTCGACCAGTGGCACGACATGCGTTAGGGTTGCAGGCTGCAAGGCAATTTCAGGCATTACTACTGTCTCAGATCTCAATGTACAGGTAGCCTAGCCAGCCTGGGACAACCTTTAGTTTAATGTTGACTCAGGGCAACCACAGGTTAGCTTTCAGCACAAGGTTATAGCACTAAGGCAGACAGACAGGAGTCTGCCCAGTCGCTGCCTATGCCCCCAGCTTTTAGGCAGTAGCAGTCAGTGCAGCCAGGCAACACTGACCCCCCGTTCAAGGCCACTTTTTAGAATGATAGCAAACACTGAAGCCCTGCTGCTTTCCAACTCAGTACCAGTTATCAATACAAGACTTGTACACAGCTATCACATAGAGATAGTTAGCACAGACACAACCTTCCTGACACCTCTCTCCTTGAGGCACACTGCAGCGTGGGGTGAAGGGTCCCTTTCGCAGATAAGCCCCAGTGAACAGTATTACTGTGCTGGTCTTTCAGAAGCACGTGACTGGGATAACTGCTATTAGGAAAGCCGAGTTTTGCCTGTGCTTCGTTAAAAGATGTCACATCAAACCCCACCTGCGTGTCACAGTTCATACTTTCACAGAAGCAAAGCCACCAAGCTCTCTGCAGACCAAAGCAGCCATGGGTAGGGGCAGGAAACTATACATGGCTTAGGCTTATCTTGGCCTCTTTACTCCAAGCACTTCTCTTGGCCTGCAGAGTGGCTACAGAAATAAAGTACCACGCACTTATGAACAGTTTTCATTACACAATCCCAGCTGTCATGAGGTCTTCCATGCCAGAGACCTGAGAGGCTTGAAGAGACTTACAAACAACCACAGCTTCCCAACACTGTAAACTGAACATGCATTTTCCCCAAACACACTGTGCTTACAGCAGGAGCACACGTCTGCCAAGCAGCTCGTTAGGTTTTCACTCATTACAACAGCTTACACGTTTTCCCCTCACCCCTGCAGCAGCCAACATCGCCCCGTGTCCTACACCGGACAGTGTGAGCAGGGATTGTGTGCCATCTGCCAGCTCTGAAAGCTCAGTGGGAACACACAGGAGCATGGCTGACGTGGAGTGGGAACAGCTTGCAGAGCACTTACACAGCTGCGTCAGGCAGCTTGTGGTTAAGCCAGTTTCACTGACTGGGTCACACAAAGCTTCAGTTCGCTTGCAACTTTCCTCCCCAACCCCAACAAAACCAAAAACCCTTTTGGCTGGGACAAGCTGCAGGCTAGAAGCTTACGAAAAGCAAACATGACGGAGCATCCTGCACACCTCTTACCAACTATGAAGCCATTAGCAGTGAAGTCCAAAATTCCACAAATGGAGGGTAGCTCAGGAGAGATGAGCAGAGATCTAAAAGCATAGGAGCACGTAAGGATGGAACAGAAAGCAAATTAGGTGTCCGTTAAGGAGGAAAACAGTAAATATAGTCATTTGAGGAACAAGGGTGGAAAACAGCAAGACACTGCATAGCTGCATAAATTACTCAAAAAAATACAAAGGGCAGCTTAACATTTGTAAGTCTAGGCAGAAAGGAAACTAGCAACAAAAGCCATATTACTGTTAGAGAGCACTGGTTTACCCTGAGAGTACTCAGGTGACCCACTGAAACAGGACCGAGATGTTGAAAGGTACAGAGAATGTAGAAGGCAAGATTCAAGCATATTCTGTAATCACATCCAAGGAGAAAAGTGGCCAACTACATTTATATGCATTTTTAAAAAGCATACCCTCTCCAACAAGAACAGTGCAAGGAGTTTTGGGAATTGCCTCCCCAGCAAAAGTCACTTTGACAATGTGAGGACCAGCTTGAACAGGTTTATAGGTGCAACGGTAGACTTGGTTGCCTTTGTCTTCCACAACAACTTCAGCAAGGCTTCTCCCCTGAGGATCCTCCACTTCCACGATCACGTCACCCACACCAGCACCTGCAACGGAAACAAACCCAGCTGAGCCTTGGCTTCCCCACCAGCAACAGGCACTGTGTTTCAGAGCACCGCCAGCTGTCTGGGCTCAGCCAGCCATCCTCTGCTGCCAATTCTAGGCACGGCCCCTCTATTCAGCTTTTGCTGACAGCAACCAACCATTTGAGCAGGGAGTGGGGGCAAGACACAATGGTGGTGTGTCCATGAAGTCAAACTGACAGGGCTCTGCTGCTCCAGCCACAGGGTTTCACAACACAGTACTGAATATACATACAGCCTGGTTACCCTATGGCTACCACCGTGTAGCAGCTTTATTGCAGATCAGCCCACAGCCTTACCAGTCAGTTCAATCTCTCAAGCTTTGAAGTGGTTTAGATTAAGAGATTGGACAACTGAATGCTGGTCTGACAAGGATCCTCTCTGCTGGACTATATGTATTCACTTTTGTTCAGACACCTGCTCCTCTCACATCTTATTCAACTCATCATAAAACAAAAACAGTTTTCTATACACTTTCAGAGACCAGACATGTCTTTACATGATTCAGACCACTCCCTCTCTCAATTAGAGGCTGAATATAATACTTCCCTCACTATAACCACATTTAATTTTATTCCTAAGCTCCCTCAGGCAGAAGGCAATTTAAAATATGCTACTCAGCATATTTTGGTGTTTAAATGCTACAAGTAACTGCCCTAAGTAGTTTCACATTGTTCTAAACGAATTAACATTTGTAGCGCCTTATTGACTCATTCCTCTAGGCTACAGCAATGGCCTAATAGCAGGTAACAAATAATGTGATGGAGATGCCCTAATGAAGATAGTAGCCCTCTAATAATTACAATAGAGGTTGAAACCAGTTCATCATTGAAGTATGAACTCAGAGTAGCACTGCAGCAGGTTCTTTCTGTAGAGCTAAATACAGAACACACTACGCATTTACAGTTTGGTCACAGTTTATCCTTCACACTTATGTTCAACCTGTCACACTCCTGTTTAAAATGAGCCGGGGAAGGAAACCAGCCAGGAACTTAACTGCTGCCATCCAGCAAGTTCATGGTAAATTTCTGGGTAAAGCTTAGCACCCTCTTGCCCCAGCTCAGCTCTGCACTTCAAGTATTTCATACACAGCTGAAGCCTTCAGAGCAGCCCAGCTGTTATTTCACCCCTGAGCTTGATGGGGCTACAAATCCTCATCCGCTTTTCAGCTTTTTTATTTCTCCAAGGCCTTAGGTTCTCACATTTGAGGAAACTGCAGGATTTCCATCATCATTCATCCTGCTTACCTGCTGTGTAGAGGTCAAAGTAGGTAGGCTTATTGGCAATGTTCCCTGCTGCCTCCAGTCCTGGTCCCTTTGCTGTCACTTTGCTTGCATCTCCCTGGGCTTTGTCAACATTCACTTCAAATGGGCTCTTTGAGATGTGCTGCCCAGCAAATAGGACTGAAACCTAGAGACAGACAGTGTCAGATCAGACCCGCTGGACAGAGGCAGAGTTCAGACCACCACCATAAAGCCAAGTGCAGGGTCAAGCACCTGCATTCCTAACACAAGGAGTCTTTCCCTCAGAGGTGAGGGACCATCCATCCCACAACCCTCATCCCATCCATGCAGTCTAACTGCTGGCCACCATGGAAGCTTGAATCTGGGTGTGCCAATAAAAGGCAGATCACAATCCAGCAATAAAGTGGCAGCAGAAGTTGCATTTTATGTTTTCAGGCTAGCTGTAGTGACCAGCCACCCTGGGAAGTGCCAAAGCAACAGCATCACCCATCATAAACCTGCTTCTGTGGGCATCCAGGGAGAGGGAAGGAATCATCTGCAAAACCCCTACAGTGCACAGTACCATCAGCAAAGAGATACCTTATAGAAACAACCAGTAGTTTTCACCTGCATTTCTGTGACAACCCACAAAACTGGCTTTGTGAGTTGCATAAAGTGGCCCCACGTGAGAGGAGAGACAGCTGGAGCCCTTGATACCCAAACACAAATGCACTTTCTCCCAACACACACTTCTTTCCCCTCTGAGAAGAAAGCAGCCCAAAAGCCAGATGGAGATCTAAGGCCACATCCATTTAACTTTTCTTCAGGATGCCTGGGGTGGCTCTTACCCACCAGTGAACAGGGAGCCCTCAGGGGCTCACATTAACAACCAGCAGAGCGGCAGGTCTAGCAAGAGAATACTGGTTATTGACACACAACCCACCTTGTGAGGTCCAGTAACCCTTGGAACATACTGCACTGAGTAGGTCTTGTTTTTGTCACTGGACGGCGTTATCTTTGCCTAGGAGAGAAAATACATCCATCATCGAGCTGTGCCTACACACGTCAGCTGAACTCTTCTGATACTGCAAACTATTTCCAGAGTCAGCATTGTCAGACACTTGCTGCTGTGAGAGCAGAGATCCTTGCTATCCCCTCTTCTCACATGGAAAAACACCCCATTGGTTTTGTCTTTACAAGAGAGGAAGCAAGCCACCTTCTCCCCACTCCAGCCCTTTCCCTTGCTGTTAATTGCTCTATTGAGGCAGGCCAAAAATGAGGAGACAGTAAGTCCAATGTACAGCTGTATTTCTCTGGAATGTTGTAACATGATCAAGTGGAACACTTGGATGAGAAGTTTCTATAAACATTAAAACCAGCATTTTAACTCAAAATGATTCATGGCATCTAAATAGCTGCTTTAGCCATTCTTGCAGAATGAGTAAAGGCAGACAGTGATTTAGTGATGCATGTTATCTAAAAGCAGGTCAGAGTGTACTTGGCCAGTCAAGCTAAAGCTCTGCAACTACTGGACACTGGATTTGTGTTGCTTAATTGCAGATAGTGACTTTTTTTCAAGGCAATTATGAAGAAAACTTGAGGCTTCTTGCACTTCAGATAAACGGTATTTTGCAATTTCTTTTTAGATGACTTATTTGTTAAGAACTCACTTGTGAAAGATGAAGGTTACCACGAAAACTACAGCATTCAGACCAAATTTACTTCTCCTTACAAGACACTTAACATACATACCTCCTCTCTATTTCCTTCTGGATCTTCTATGAAGACCATCAAGTCACCCTGCCCAGCACTGATGGTGTCCACTGTGAAGATGGCAGGCTGCTTCACCATGTTCCCATGAGGCTCAATCCCTGTGAGACAGATGCAGAACAGCACATTAGCTGCTGCCACAAAACCCAAAAGATAGTTTGGAGGCTACCCAAAAGCCATCCAACCCATTCTCCCATGCAAGCCACCAGCGCTAGTTTCCCCAGACTCCTGCATGACACCTCTTTACCCCCTGTCCAGAGCATCATGCTCACAAATAAGGCCTTCACTTGCAACATAACCCTTTTTAACAATTGGTTGAACGTTTGGCACACAACTCATCTTACGATCTCTGACCCAGTCAGGAGCCCAGCGGGTATCTGGATTCGGGTGAAAGCAAGTTACCCTGACAGGTACTGAGGGTCGCCCCCACTGCTGGCAAGTACAGGGCTGATGCTGACAGCAAGCAGGATATGTGCATTAGCTGGTCTTTAGGAGCTGCTTTGCTTCACACAGCTAAATGTTTAAGTATGCTGCACCACAAGATGGGTGACTAGAGAAGCAGGAGAGAAATTCTGGAAAGCCTTCAGGTGAAGGCATTACCCGAGAGCCAAGGGTAAAAGACTTGCTTTAAGCAAGACCATTTTTACCTACACTGTCCCATCTTACTCCACTTTCAAAACCCAAGAGTACAGACACCACTCAGATTTACTTTTCTTTGAAATCCGCTCAGACAACCTGGCCAGAGTGAACAATGTACAAATGGCATGCAGGAACCTCTTAAAACCATAAAAATCTTGCTACTCGATGTGGTTTCCACTTAACTTTTAAACAGTTTCCTTATTCCTCAGCACAGGGCCTGCTACAGCATGCATTTACCAGCAGGGTTTCATCATCTCCCTGTACATAGTCCCAGGTCATGACATCTGTCATGGTGGTGTCAGACTGAGTGGGTGGAAGAACTTCCCAAAGTTGCTGATTCCAGACTAGCCCAAACACATATACTCTTCCGTCCAAGGCAATTATTTCTTGGCTGATTCATAAAACCGTGGGCACTACTGCTCCATAGCACAATTAGTGGAAAGTGCAACGTCTGATAGATTATAAAGGAAGTGGTTGTGAACAACAGAATTCCTGAACTTGTTTATCTTCAGAAAACAGTAACTTGAGAGCAATGCAAGGAAGATCATGTTTTTGTTAGGAAATCTGAGCATTCTGATAAGGTGTTAACAATTGACATATTCATTCTTTCAAACTAAACCCTAGATTATCATCTAGCTGAAACTGCTATGAATTTGCTCTGCGTCTCTTCAGTCCATCCCACAAGCATTAGAATATGGTATTCAAGTTAAGTATCCTATCTTCTGCAAGCACAAGGAGAAGGATTTATTACTCTCCTCCTCCGAAGACAATTTCAGCCAGGACACCATTAGTTATAACACTTTCTTAGCCTATGCTTCATCTTCTAGATTTTTCTGTCTTGTCAGAGGTCTGCGCTTGGTCAAATCAGAACCCCTAGTGCACCAGTGCTGACCTGCACAACTCTGTACATCCCCTGTGCAGGCTCATTTCACTCCAGCTCTACACATGGCTCTCCCCAGCACAAACCCCCACAGTGCCCAGGGTGGTGCTACACCTAAGGCTTGTATTGGGAGGTTATGAGCAGCTCACGTGAAAAATGGTAATAAAAAGAGCTAGGACTGACCCACTTCACGCTTGACAGTCATTTTTTTCTGGAAGCACTAAAACCTGTTTCTCACCTGTCCAAAAGACCCTGCTCAATCAAGGACTGAGCCCCTTGCTGCTGGATTCACCTTCCAGTTCTGACACATCTTAGCAGTCAGAATTATCAATTAGTATATTTAGTGACTCTGTTTTGGCAATGTTCAGGAAAACATCAATCTTTCAAGAAGAGCCACTCACTCTAAAGTAATTTCCATTACAATGGCTCCAGAGCACCCCACACATGAAAGCAGACAACGAAGTAATTCCAGTTTTTGAATGAATGAAAACATGACTAAAGCCAAACTTGACAGATTGAGGCAGGCTGATCAGTCATTTACACATTTGGGGCCTGAAAAATGTGTCTGAGTATTGTGTTTTGCTGTGGAAGGCACCAACAAAGGACACAAACCCCAAGCTGGATAGGTGCTAAAAGAGCAGTTGCTGCAGTTGAAGTTGTAAAGTGCACAAATCATGTCCATGTCCATTCATTCCACTAGTTAAATTTCAATGGAAAATCAAATTTAAAAACCCCAAGCAAATAAGGAAACCAGAAAAAAATAAGGAAAATTTTGTTTCTTTCCATTTCACTCTTGTACACCCAATTCTGAAACCCATTCATTCTAAAAATCTTGAAGGACCAACAGCAGCCCCCAGATGTAAAAACCAAAAATTTAAATTGAGATGGAATGGAGAGCCAAGAGTAATGCTGAGATGTCCCCCAATATACCAAGCATATTAAAGGTAAAAATCTATTACTTATTCAGTTGTGACTGTGCACCAGTCTAGAAAAAAAACTCATCAATAATTATATGAAATTCTCAATTTAAATGGTCAATTAAAAAAAAGAATGCGTACATAGATTTACAGTTGCATAAACATCTACAGACAAGTCCTTCCAATCAGCAAATACAGCCTTTCCAACAAAAACTCAGCACTATTTAATATCTCAAGGGTTACCAACCTACCTTTGTACATGTGCAAAGTATTCTACACTACCAATCAATTCAAGTAAGTTATTTAGAATCAGCCCACTTTAACACACATCAAGCCTGGGAAATGAAAAACTGTCTCTACAGAGAGCCTGCTCAGAGAGACAGTGAGGTGATGAGGTTTTTCCTCTTTTAAGGAGTGCTTTATCACAAGAAGCATTCACTGCTAGATCATCAACCATCAGCAGCAATACTGCTGGCCTGAATTCCACACCAAGGTTGTTTTACCCCATATCATGCTAGTTCTTACAGCTGTGGACGGGAGGCTGTCAGCCTGCAGAACAGGTTCAGACTGGGGAATTTACATGTTAGAACTAGGAGTGTCTTTTGGACTATATCCATGTATTTCTGAAACCAGGCACCACACCAAGAGCATACAAGTGAAACTTTGAAGTCAGTTAGTTACAGTAGGTCTGAAGTTCAACATAAGCAGAAAACCCCACCCAGCTTTCTGAAGAGTTACTGCTCAATGCAGCTTCAGCTCACCAAGTCCTTACCTCTGCCATAAGCCCTTGCTTTCTTTGGATTCAATTTGGGTTTTAAAGGAGCTCCTGGTTTCAGCTTGGCTTTAGGGAACTGGGACAGGTAAGTCATCACAGAGTGCTCATCCACATCAGGGTGGATAATTTCTTCAGGGGTAATAACCTGAAAGACAGTGCAATTAAGTATATTGTACCAGTGCTTGGTTACCGCATGTCAACACAGAAACAGAGCTATGACACAGACTTAGATTTCAAAACTCCCACATGCTAATGAGATTTCTTACATTTATTTTCCCTTTGATACACACAACATCATTTATTATCTCAGGCAAGAAAATCAAGAAGCTCATTATGGTCCCAGTGCAGTTTGGGGGCTTTTTGTGCCTTGATTATTAGGGGTTCTCAGGAGACTGCAACAAGCGTAATGGTATCAAGGCAAGACAACAGTAGTTATGTTCCCCTTGAAAAGTGACATGGGGATAACTGATACTGAAAAAATTAGTAATTCGTAATCCTGTATGCTACAGCTCTGAACTGCAAGGCTTGCAAATTAAAACCTGTGACCAGTCTTTTCTCCTGCTTCCACAATACAAGCTGTTTCAGAGACTTCTGGAACTCTGTCCAACTTAATCACCATTAAAATAATCCAGTTTGTAAATACAGTGCTCTCTGTTTGAACATTATGATCACAGGTGATTTCCTAAGCCAGTAAGCTTTTCTTCTGTGTAATTCAATGCAGCATAACAAACTCACTCCATGTACTAACAGAGCAGCACCACCACACAGGCCCTTTCCTCCTACCTTACATGCTACAACAGCAGCTGTCTTCAGCAGAGACACCTACACAAAATCTTACAACCAGAGCTCTGAAATGTAATAGCACATTTCATTACAGTGCACCCTTTCTAAAGCAACTCTACATGAGTTAACTGTACCCTTTCAAAGCATCCAAGCAGCATCACCTGCTTTCCTCAATTTAAACTCCAGCTAGTCACAAGGCCAAAGCTAGCCACCGTGCTCCCCACAGGCAGCCCAGGTCTTGGTGGCCTTACCTGCGGCACACCCAGCCAGTCGTCCGCCTGCTGCATGGCTTCCCGAGCATTGTCCACGGGTTTCTTCGGGTCCCAGGTCTCCCAGTCAGGGCACAAACCTGCAAGCACATTTCAGTTGTTATGTGCCAAGGTACTTCCCTAGCTGAAGAAACCAAGTACTAGCTTAACATCTCCTTGTGCTACACTGCTTTGCAGAAAGACATTCAGAGCTTAGCAGAAGTAATCAGAACAAGATAAGCATATGCTGCTCACTGAAACACCTCTAAGACAACAACCAATGTAGAGTCATAGAATTGTTTAGGCTGGAAGGAATCTTTAAAGGTCATCATGCCCGCCCCCTGCAATGAGCAGTGACATCTTCAACAGAGCCCTGTGCAACCTGACCTTGAATGTCTCCCAGGATGGGACATCTACCACGTCTCTGGGTAGCTTGTGGAAGATACCACTCTAAATTTAGCACAAATACATCCACCATCCTTTATGTTTCCCTGGTTCTCCTTCAGCATATTTGGTAAAGAAAATTTCAACTGCTTGCCTCAGCAGCCCAGATTGCATTAGATGAGCATCAGGAACCCACACTAGGCAAAGCTGTTTTATAAAAAGGTGAGAAAATTTTGCCTTTTTCAAACTTCATCAAATTATTTGCCTTAAGCAGCTCAGTCTCAGCTTGCTAAACATTGAAGTTTCAGGTAGCATGCAGCTTCTGGCTGCTCTGTGCTCCCTCTGCAATCCTATTTCAGGAGAACACATGAAGTCTTCCACTGCACCCTGAAGTTGAAAGGTTGTTGGCACTTGCCGTGGGAACAAGCCTTTCTTCCATTTAGGAGCCAGCATTTGTGCCTTTGTCCCTTACACCCAATGCAAAGCTTAGACATGGCACCTCCCATAATGCAATCACATACTCTGCTTCAGGCCGGAATTTCTCTTGGCCAAGTAGTTTACAACCTGCTGCTTCCTGCAGCTGGTCTCTCTGGCCTCTTTTGGTTTTCTTGAAAGCCTCATTCCATCTCCAGCTAAGCAGTGAAAACCTCCTTCCATAGGAAGAGCAGCCACAAGGACAACAAGCAAGGAAAACACTGGCCATCAGAACAAAGGACTTACCTGGAGCACAGCTGTCAACAAGAGCACCCAGTGCTTTGCCATCCTGCCAGTTCTGATTGAAGTTTGTGATTGGCAAGTAAGGAATTTTGTTCTGGATCCAGCCCAGCAGCCTCTGCTTAGGGGTCTGCTTCTTTGCATCATCATCACCTTCATCTTCCCACACTGGCATAGAAATGGAGTAGTGGAGGATAAGGGTCCATATCAGGCCAAGGATCAACTTCAAGTTTCCATCAACTATGGCTTTACTATCTGGAAGACAAAAGACATACAACTGATTATTTGCCATCCTAAAGGAAAGAGGTGTGTTTTTAAAACAGTGTGCCTGCTCTCATGCACAGGTAATCAAAGACAAGAAAACTGACCCAGGCCACTGTGGGCACTTGTTCAGGTAGAGACACCATTCCTCACGTGGTGCAGTAGACAGGAGGAAAGAGAAGAGTCAAAGGATTCAGTGCTCTCCAATTGTCTTGAGAGATCAGTGCTTTCCAAGGGTGGTGTGACTTGCCCTTCAGCTTTACAATCTTAGTTTAGGAGAACTGGCAGTTTAAGGTCTCTGGTATTTTGGATTTGGATGGTAAGTATCACCTGGAATTTTGTAATGGCATTTATATCTTATGAAAAAGGCCAAGCAGCATGTGATGGAGTTCAAAAAAACCAGCATCCCAACAGGCATGAAACACTCCAGGGCATGGCTAAAAGCACCATTTAAGAAACAGCATTTATATACAGAAACATGTCTCCCACACACATCAATAATTTGCATTAAAAATGGTAGGGGGAAAAAAGTGCTACTATGTAGTGTAGACAAGCTAACACAGAGTTTAGAATTAGTCTGGATATATCAAGACCTGTGTACAATCAGCAAAGTGGGCAGTGGAGGTCCATGGAGGATCCTCTGCACCATCACTCAAGATGTCACCCCTTCACACTACAAACTCAGAGTTACAGAAAAGAAGAGCCAAGTTTGGTTTTTCCATGTCACACTCCAGCTTAAGAAAAATTTATCACCAGAGTGGCCATGCTGCTGCTCTGCTTTAAGATACACCATGGAGCTAAGCTTAAGGCTGCTAGGTATCAAGATCAGATCTTTGTAAGCAATGTCTGCAGCATCAGGATGCTTTTCTGCATCAGTTTGGCCTTGCAAAGTGACCACTACAGTTTAGCAAATTCTTGTGCAAGTTACTTTAGCTTTAATGAGTCACAGATTGGATGCCCTCCCTCCCTTTGAGCTTGTAGTTGTTACTCAGGTTGTATTTCACTACTAACAGTGCTCATCCAAACCAGAGCTCTTCTGCAATGTTTCAGGATGCTCTCAGCCTGACAGTTCCTCTTATTCACAGCAGCATGTTACAGCACAGCATTCTTCTGTTCTTTCCTCCATTTCAGTGCAAACTCTTACAGAAACCCCTTTTCAGTCAACAGAAGTTACAAGTGACCTGGAAGCTTTTGTCTACTCTGCAGCTCCTGTAGCAGATGCTGGGCTGGAGTAAAGAAAACTAGAGCTGTATAAACTCCTTTTCATGCCACCAGAATAATTGTACAGGGATCTTACTAGTCCTAGCTAGCAAAGTAAAAGTGTTCCATAATTGGATTGCATTCTCCAGTTCAAATTCAGAGTGTTAACAGGCAGCATCCTCCACGGGGATGCTCCCTGTGCACAACACCCACTGGGCATGCCGTACCTGTTCCTCTTCAGCTACAGAGACCACAGCAGCAACCCAGCACCATCTTACCAATACAGAAAGACCTACTGACTTGCAAAACAAGTGATTATACAGAATAGTGCCCAAGAACAGTAATCACCAGGGTGTTCCCTTTAACCCAAAGCTCAGGCAAAGTGGTTAATATTTACATGGTTTCACAATAGAGCGGTATGTCCTAAACAGATAATAGTGTAACTTCAGACCTTGAATGGCATTTGGACTTTCTGGATAGTTAGTGTCTGGTTTCTACTCAGATTTTATTTGTATGGGATTTTTAACACCAGTTTTGACTAATCTTACTGAATCACGGTACGTGTCTGCCACTTGGCTGCTAACTGCTGATTGCACATCTAGTCCCAGATACACAATAGATAGCTATGAGGTGATTAAGCCCTGCCGGGTTTTAATTACAGGTTCCAAGGTAAAAGTCTACATCAGGTAAGCAGTGGGTATCCTAGCAACAAGTAAACAGGCCCTGCTATTACCCATTTCTGTCCTCTTTCCAGCTAAGCTGCAAACCCGTCAGTGGTGAGAGCCGCTCCCTTATACCAAGCTGGTGCAAGCCCTCACTGCCCACCTGCCCCCATCCCACCCCATGGCACGACCACCAGGTCACACTGTGGTGCTGGAGAACACCAAAGGCCATCCCATCTCTGCTCCAGAAATGCCTCCAAGATTCAGTTTCAGATTTATATTGACATCGGCATTTTTACTAGAGGGACACGGCGATGATTTAGTATGCAAGATCATTTCAGAAAGCTATCCAGCATTTCCAGGGAGGAATGCCAGGACAGAACCACCTTGTGTGCAATGCTACACACACATTACTTGAGATAAAGAATGGCTCATTTTATACTTATGGCACATAAATAATGTCACTGTGTGGCTGCACTATGGTTACTGCAGCAACCAGACATGCCTTCAGAGCTTCCCCCAGCGCCCCACTGCCCTCTCCAAAGGCACAGCTGAGCTGTGGCCCTTGACCTGGGGAAAAACAGCCTGTACAGGGCTTCACAGCAAGAGCAAGAATATCCCATCTCATCAGCCTCATCCAGAGAGGCCGGGCAAAGGGCTGCTGCCCTGATGACAGGAAAAGGTCACCACAGGAACAGGACAGCTCTTCCTCTCTGGGGTTGGTGCCAGTGCCACAACTGCACTTTGTTAGCAAGTTAGCAAGCTCTCACAGCCTCCCAGCTTCCTGACAGGCATAGGGATCTCATGATGTAATTTTTTCCAAGCTAAGGAGGAGGGCTTGTCTGCTTTCATTTGGGGTGGGGAGTAGGGAGGGAGAAGAACTCCTGGGCAGGAGAGGAGACCTTATCAGCAGCCAGCAGAGCTGCCCGCATGCCCTTCCCGCAGGCACCCTGCTCCCAGCATTGGCTCACAATCTCTATCACTATATAAAAGGACCCTCCACATTCAAGAGAAGACCAAAGTCCAGCTCAAAGCAGGCTTAGCTTCCATACACTGCTGTAAAGCTCAGCTCCACCTGAGCACTCAGCCTCTCCAGAAGAACCTCTGCTTTAGTGCTGTCTTTTTCATTAACTGACTAAAAATACTAAGTGCATTCTCCTCAAGGTCTCGTGGGCTTTAAGATTAAAGCGGCACCCAGGAAGACATGCATCTATTCATAGGTCCTCTACAGGGAGCACAGAGCTGGCCCTGAGAATGCTCTTAGTACAACCAAATTTGCAGGCATCCCCCACCAGCTCTGACTGCACAATCTCAATGTAATGCCAAGGTGTTGGGATAGTGGAAAAAATAATATATTCCAATGACACTTAAGCACCAACAATCATTACTGCAGGCACTGCTTGTACCCTAGCTCAGCTGGCTTTCCACTGAATTCCCTCCATTCCCTGGTCTGCTTCAAGACACTTTCTGGCCATCTCAGGCTGGAAAACAGATTACATAAACAGCAGATTTCCACCACTGCTTTCCTACCACAAAAATTACTTTCAGGCATACTTACTACTCACACAATCAATACTTCACAGCTTTATAGAGCCTTTAAAGTCATGTTTCTCAATTGCTCCACTGGAGCTCATAGTAAATTTACAACACAGAGATGCACGCTTGTGGTCAGTGTTTCTGAATGGCAACTGCCCAGCCCCTTGACAATTCATCTTCACCACCCCCAGCTACACTTGGAGCTCAGCTTCAATGAGTTAGGTGGATGAGAACAAACTGCCTGCTTTCAGCTTGGGAGAGCGTGTTTACTCCATAGCACCAGCCACATTTCCGCAGATTAAAGCAGCCCTCTCCATGCAGGAGACAGCCACTGGTCCCTGCCTTCCTGTGGCTTGGAGGAAGTGAGCTGTCGAATCTCATCTGCCAAGATAATTTAGCAGGGTTTAACCAACTCTTCACAGCATCACTGCAGACAGCTTTAATGCAACCTTTCTTGGAGAAAGCATGGTCATCTGCATAATTTGCTTTATTTGTGTCACAGTGCTTATGTTAACATCAGCAAGATTCACTTACAGGTGTTCCAGAGAGCACTGTTCCCTGGTTCCTGGTAGGAGATGTGTGCTTTGGAGACCAAAGTCCCTGCACAGCTGACTCATACCTGCTGACAGCCACTGGACTTCACTTTCAAAGGGCATATTATTACACGAAGCCCAGGCATGGGCTGGAATGAAGCAAGAATGAAGCAGGCATGAAGCATGAATCCATGCCACATGACCTCTCTCTTGCCTCTCACCAGTACTTGGGAGGACTTCAGCTCATCTGGAAACAGAAAACTTCAGAGATGCAATCTAGAAGAGCCAATGGATGAAGGGTTTGGAGAGGGGGTTTTGTGCTGTTTTTGGTAGGTTTGGGTTTTTTTAATTATTATTTGAACTAAGAATTTTGTGGGTGCGATATGCAAGTCCTCCTGACACTCTTGCTGTGGACTCTGAAATCTTGAGTGCTGTAAGGTAACCACTTTCAGATAGACTGCAAGTTCTCATGGCTAGACATGCTGTCCTGAACCAGCAAGAAGAAAAGGTGCAGAAACATTCAAGCTGGGATATAACACCAACCTTCATTCCCACCTATGCTGTTCAACATGCATTTTAACTTCAACTCTCCAACTCGCTCTCCTCCTCTAAATGTACCCGATGACAATCCAACATCAACAAATAGCAGCAGCCATCAGCAAGACGCAGCCCCCGTTCAGCTGCAGGCAGGCAGGAGCCATCTGCAGGGAAGGGCTGCTGTCAGCCTGCTACCGAGGTACTGCTGTCAGGGTGCATCTTGACATGACCTACATGCAGACTGCTGGGGAAAACCTGCCAGCCAGACTTAAGCTGTTCTGCAGAATCAACAACAGTATTGAACAAGCAAGCACTCACTGTTTAAAAAAAAAAAAAAAAAAGCCTATATATAGCCTACAACATTAAGTTTTATGTAGAAGTATCCTTCTTCTTAGTTAGCTATTAAGTGGCTGCCTAGTAGGGTGAAGAGGAAAACAGGCTGAACCAGAGCTCATTTGCTTCCCCCATCACACCTCTGAGTCTAGATTGTAATTCTTCCCATTTTATTATCCTATTAACTAAATGGCAACCAGCCCAAAAATGGATTATGGCAATTCCATAGGCCAGTAATACATACCACCAGTCTCAGTCTTGAAAAGGAACCAAGTTTCAACTGCTCAAACTGATTTATAATTGTTGCTCTATACTAAATATTAATATGATATGTTACACTTGGACCGCTAAAATCACACTCCTCAAAGCAAAAAGAAAGATGTTAAAGTGCCAGGGCTTCAGCTAGCAGTGTGACTAGTCTGAGCCGGCAATGTGACCATTTTGAGATAAATGTGTCATTTTTATGGCTCGGGCCACAAGAAACTTCCCAACATAACCTACCAAGTGGAGAACTGCCAATGCTTGGTCCTCTGCATTTGTGCTTATAGCTGCCACAGGAGCCAGTGCCAGAACTGAAACCTGGCACTGGTTGAAACTTGCACATTTGTCTACTCCAGTAGAAATCCCTCAACTCTACTTGGAACACATGGCTTGAACTATATGACCTTTATTAGGTCTGTAATTCTACAATTAAAAAAAAAAAAAGCAACAAAGCGTTATAAACAAGTTTGTGACCAGTATTTTTTGCTCATGTGAAAGTCTGCTCTGCATTCAGATTAAGCGTAAGTACTACCCGAACTGTGGCAACATTCCTTAAACTCTGCCCTACAGCAGAGCTGCAAGTCATTCTCTGTTGGACAATTAGTGGAAACAAGATAAGCTACCGAAGCAGACAGCTTCCTTACTAAATCGAGCTAGTCATACAGACTGTGGAAGTATTGCAAAACAAATGAAGGACTGAAAAAGCAGCTTTTCAGCAGTGAAATTTTTTTTTTTCAATACTTTCATGTCTGGGGCTGCAGTCAACACAGCTTGTTCACTATCTCACAAAGCCATCTCAGAAGCTTTGCTGTTGATTTTTGCACAGAGAAGTTAAACCACAACCAGCACTGATTGTTCCATCCACCTTCTCTATAAAGTGGTCTTCCTCTTAATTTTTTATGTCTTCCCTATTTAAACTTTTGTTGCATACATTATGTAGAGGGAGAACCCAAGATGCATGGTCCTCAATACAAAACAAAGGAGCAGTGTCACCAACAGCCCTTACTCCTTATTTCCAGACATAGAAGTAATTTTGTATAGCATACACAAAGTTCATCTGAATTATGGATCAGTTATGAAGAGTGCGTAGGAATTTTATATCTTACTGTCTTTAAGTGTCTGAGCATTTCCCCACCTCTAGTAATTCTCACCTATTGTTAAATAGCTATAGCAGCTGGGGGACAAAAAAATTAGGCAATCATTAGAGCTTAATCTTCTGGAACAGAGAAAACACCACACTGAGCAGAACCGCATGCCAAACAGAAGTATGCAGATGAGATGGAGCTGAGCGAGCTGCCCAAAGAAATTCTTTGCTGAAGCATACAGTATGCGTTCATAGGCTTACTGTGCCTGCTAAAGACATTAGCAACATCCTCTGTAAGGATAATATGTCTTTAAATCAATTACAGGGGTTCCTCTGTGCTTTGAGAACATACTGCAACCATTTCCTCCAGCGTCCCTTAAGCCCAGGTCCACATCCCAGCTCCTTGGGGTCAGCACATCGCTTGTCTCCTGCTGCATGCAGCCGCTCACCCACGGAAGCACAGGCTGTGCCTATTGCACAGAGCTGGCAGAACGCGGGCCAATTTTGTGCATTGCTAGCTGTGACCTGCCAGCCTCTAACTGCAACGTGCTCCAGTCCCATTGCATCTCTGCTTCTCAGCAGCGTTTGCAGGCAGTGCTGTGACCCCCGGGAGAGCTGTTCCTCAGCATCCAGCTTACCTGAATATCGCTGTGCCTTCAGCTCACCAGCCCCCAGCTGAGCTCCCACTCCCTGCCAAGGCACAGCCACTGCTCAGCTTCACCAATGAACCTCAGGGAGTCCCTCACCTGAGGAAGTGTATCTCCAGGAAGCCTAAGTGATACACCATGTACACTCAGAGATCCACTAAGCTTTTTGCAATGTAAGTTTTCCAGCGGAGGAATGACTTTTCACTGGAGGGTTGTAAGAACAGTAACTGAATGCTGATCTGGGCATGGACATGGGAAGGAAAAGAATATGGGGTTTTATTTTTTTACAAGGGACAGAAACCATTTTGTTCTAGGCTTACCAGGGTGACTGGTTATTTAAAAAAAAAAAAGAAAAAAAAGTATGATTTCTTTGTGAGACAAATCTTTGGATTTGAGATATTAAACATTACACTTCAGAGGGTTTTAAACAATTAAAATAGTGTTTACTTCAACTGGATTTGAAACCGATCATGTCAGAGAAGTTCAGGCCACTGTGGCATCCATCACACTGTACTGTCTCTTGGTGCATGTTGGGCCTCTGGAAAGGATCTCATGAGGTAGAACTGACAACTGAAAAAATAAGTTCAAATCCAGTACTTTCAGGGTAGGTTTGGCAAGAAAAAGTATAATACGCACTTTTAATATAGTAAAGAATAAAAATAATCAAACCAGTGGAGCTCTCAGGAGCAAGATACAGATTAAAATAGCTCTGCCCAACTTCTGAATAGGCACCCAGAGACCACTCATGTCTCACATCCAGAAGAGAAAGCCATAACACAAAGCAAGTTTAAGCCAGCAGTATAACAGCAACAGCAACCAACCCAGCTTCTCCAAGAGAAACTGAAATCACTCAAGGGGGCTTGAAGGAAAAGTCAAGAAGTTCAAAATTAGGAATTGTTAGGGTGGGTGGGGAAAAAAGTCAAACTGTGGGTGGCTTATGATCAAATTCCTTAATACTTTCAGTCTGAACACACCTAGGTTTCTGCCACCTTAAGTGCCATATCCCACGTTAGGATACAAGAAGCATTACTCTTACGTCCATGAAGAGCCACAGGCAGGTGTTAGTGCACATCCAACCCTTGCTGGGAATGCTCCCTGTGGGCACCAGGAGGGCTCCGCAGTGCTGGCACTCTGCTGGGATGGGATTACCAGTGAGCAAGGATGCAATACAGAACAATAGGAGCTGCCATTCACAGGGGCTATTTCAGACTCAGCTGCTCCCTGCCAAGCAGGTCCCCACTCACAGCTGCAGGGCTGCAGCACAGATACCCAACTGAGCCACATATGGGAATGCTGTGCCCATTATTTGAGATGCTTTTGAGGTGGGGGGAGGAAGGCGTCTGAATGTTCAGCCTTTGTAGAGCAGCAAGTTGCCATGAGTGCTGCTTTGTCTGCAGCCAGCGAGCCCCTCGCCAGCCTGGCAGGGCAGCCTGCCAGCGCCACACTGACCCCAAAACCCTGACTTGCCTCAAGGACTGGCGTGGCCAAGAGCCCAGCAGCCAGGGGACAGGAGGCATCACAAGGGGGTTCCCCCACGCCTGGAACCCCCGTGCCCCACCTGCAGCTCCCGCCCTGCACGCAGCCGGCGGCACAGCAGGCTCTGGGCCTGCCGCGGCATGATGCTGGCCATGGCATCACTGCCAAAACCACCCCACAATGGGCCCTGTGAACACGGCCCCTGCACCAGCAAAGCACATTCCCCACTGCTGAGCTCATCCCAATGCCCCTCGGTACTGCTGCCGGCCCCAGGAGTGGCTGGGACACGCGGCTCCCACTTGGCTGTGCCGGGGACAGACAGTGCAGATATCCTGCACCATCACTGAACAAGCAGTTTACGTTCAACCCCCTTGATGGCAAAGATCCACGTTTCCAGGGTGGAATGAGTGGAAGCTGGGTGGCAGAGCAGAACAGGTCTGCAGCCCCTTAAAGCTTCACTATGCAAAGTGAGTCCAAGTCTGCAAGGGACAGTTCTGCTCCCATGGGCTCAAGTCGACTCAGCAGACTCCCATCCTCCAGGACAGCATACCTGGCAGCATGCCAACACCAAGTGCATCAACCTCACAGACAACAGGTGGATTGGGAAAGCCCCCCGACAGCACCTGGCAGCATGGGATGGGAGTGTAGAGAAGGGCTTCAGGATAGCACCCACATGGACACTCACCCCCAACACCCCCAGAATCAGAGGCGGGTGGAAGGAAGCTCCAGGAAGCCATGGGACAGCCCAACACAAGGCACCCAAGTGCTGATTAATCATCCAGGAATAACTTGAGAAGGAAAGTCCCTGCAGTGGGGAGTGAACATGAGAGAACTGGATTTCTGTTAAATGATGGAGTGAGGGGGAAGAAAGGCATCCTCCTGCCCTTTGCCACACTCTGCTGAGAAACACTTGGCTCAGCTTTTGAAACCAAGTGACATGACACAAACTACACCTCCCTCCTCCAGGCATGAGATAGGAGTGAAAAGGGAATGATCCCATACCAAGCCTGTGGCATGGCTCCCCAGGAGTCAGTACATTTACTGCCATGGCACAGGAAGGCTTCACCTTCCCATCAGAGCAGACAGCTACGACTGAGTCAGCAACACTGCTAGCCAATTCACAGGAAATGAGTTTCAGTTTATCCAAGACGTTAAAATTTTAGTCAACTGTAGAACTGTCTACACCGCGCACAAAATACTTCTCTAGGAGTCAGATCAACTCAAGGTTGTTATTCATTCACACACGCAAACAAAAAGGGCACCTCCTCACAACACATCTTGTGCATACACAACTAGAAAGCTAAGCCTCAATCACAAAGGCTGAGCTGATAAAAAAAAACTGTAGTGCCAGAATACTGCAAGTGACACAATAAAGCTACAAATTGTCTCTGAAGCCTAAGAGTCCTGTAACCATCTAACCATCTCTGTAGGATTAAGGTAATCCTAAATCTCACAGGTTACTTCAGGTCTCATCAAGGTCAAAAACCTGTCTAGCTCTTGCAAAGACCTCCCAGGGGCTGGCAGAAGCATTAGGTGACAAGCCATTAGCCTGTGCTGTATCTCACATTACTGAAGGAATGTTACCAAGCTTCACTGCAGGGGACAACAGGAAGGTCCACCCTCAGGCACCACAGTGCATTGGAGATGAAAGAGTTGCAAGAGACAGGGCTGCAAAAAAAAGATGCCTTGGCAAGACCAAAGAAGCAAGGAATAATCCAGAGGTTTCCAGACACCAGAGTGACCTCTGTGCTACTAACAGAGTGTTTACTCACACTGGGGGTAGGTCAAGATAGTTATATGGAACAGCATGTAAAATCTTGCCGAGATAAATGAGCCTATTCAGATAGGGCTGTCTAACATCTTCTGTGTAGCGGACGCCAGACACAAAAGCTGCAAGGGATGGACTTTGTGAAGCCAAAACCAACACATTAGAAATTATCAGAAGTGATTACTGTTTGGGGAAATCCTTGGCCACAACATACACCAAGACTCAGTTTTTCCATTTGAAACCAGAATTGCTACACTGACTGATTCACTGTGCACAAAGCTCTTCAAAGGAAATCCCCATTCATGAAGCTCTGCACAGCTCAACCCATCTCCACTGCACACTGCAGCACCAAAGTACTGAGGATTGGAGCACATTTTGTGGTCTGGGGTTAGTAACACATCAGAAAGTACCCTGTCAGTTACTTTAGTTCTGCAAAAGATTTGTGGTTTGTCTCAGTTTCGATCGTCTCTGATTCTGAGCACCTAACAGCACTGCTTGATGCAGGCTTGTTTTGAAGCGTATAAGCCCAGGCACCATGTTACAGATGCTCTGCAGCCCCCTGCAGCTTAATGACAGAGTTATTCCAGAATGGATCAGCAGGTCAGCTATCTCTTTCCAACCCTTTCCCTGAGAAGCAACAGGAAAGGTAATTAAACTCTAATGATCTGCTCGCTTTGGCTGGGATAGAGTGAATTTTCTTCACAGTAGCTGGAATGGGGCTGGGTTTTGGATTTGTGCTGAAAACTGTGTTGATAACACAAGGATGTTTTTGTTACTGCTGTGCAGTGCTTACACAGAGTCAAGGCATTTTCTGCCCCTCACCCCACCAGAGAGTTGGCTGGAGATGCACAAGAAATTGGGATGGGACAGCAGACCCCCAGTGAGTCAAGAGATATCCCGTACCATATGGTGTCACACTCAGCATTAAACCAGGAGAAGGAAGGGGGGGGGGGGGGGACATTTGTAGTGATGTCACCTGTCTTCCCCAGTAACCATTACATGTGACAGACGGCTGAACACCTTCCTGCCCATAGGAAGTGCTGAATAAATACCTTGTTTTGTTTTGCTTATTAAACTGTCTTCATCTCAACACACAGGTTTTCCACTTTTACTCTTCCAGTTCTCTCCCTTGTCCCACTGCAGGGAAGTGAGTGAGCAGCTGTGTGGAGCTGAGTTGCTGGCTGGGCTTAAATTATGATATGTACAATTGTACCCCCACTGCAGACAAGAACAGGCACTGTGGAGATACCCTCCAAATCTGAGCCATTTCATCAGTTCATTTTGACATTCATAGTACTCACTCAACACAAACACACAGCACCAGAAGTAGCCCAACACCCACACACCCCAACACCAGAACCATCTCACCAGCCCACTGCCCTTCAGCACTGCTGTGATGATGCGAAACACCCAAAATGAGCCATCATCCTGCCTTTAAGTTCCAGCCATCACCACAGCATTGCCATGTGAGTGTCCATCAGGAGGGGGTGACACAGCCAGGCTGCTTTCTGCAGCGGCACACCAAGTGAGGATGCGCAGGACACAGTCACTACAAACACGTGCATGGCCTGGAAGGCGCTGCTGTTTTTCCATGATGAAGATGTCTTCAAGTTTCTGTGGGTAAGCCAGCTAGATTTAACTCCCCATGAGCTTTCACATACAGACACCTATCCTCCACCTCCACTGGAAACCATGACTATCCCTCTCCAAGAAGGAATGGGGTCACTTTCTTACTGGAACACCAATTCTTAAGTAAAAAATACTCAGTGTTGTGCAGCTGCATTTGAAGGAAAAAGCTTTCCCCTCTTTCTCAGGAAACAATGAAGTTTGAACACATTTTTGTATGCTTGTGCAATACAGCCATAAACACACTTCCATCTGCACATCACACAAGGCTCTCCCCTGCACAGTGGCGATTTGAGCCCTGTGTGTTTAACACCCCACACACGACAGCGCTGTGTTTATATGGTTTCAGCTACAAGCCGCTAACATAAGGAATAGACGCTTGGCTTGAGGCCCAGGTAATTCATCCAGTGGTGGCAGCCACTATCAGACAGACCTCTTTTCAGAGGAGCTTTCATGAGCGGGAGCATGGTGGTGAATCTGCAGAGGCACAGTCTGCACGGGTGGTCTCCAAGCACCTTAAAGAGGACCATCTGGGATTAATGGTACAGCTTGAACACACATTAGCCCCAGCTGCACGACACCCGCTCATGCAGACCACATACCCGCTCCTCCCACTCAAACTCACTCCCAGCACAGCAAAGCTTTGCTTTACATGTGTGGGTTTTGCACGGCCCTGAGTAGTCCAAGTCCCCATCTCACCCCAGCTGCCATGGGCTGGCCAGCTCCAGGCCCTGGAGCTACCCTCCCACACTGTGGGTCCTGTGCCATGCCAGGGCTCTGCTCAGGGGCCATCCCCCCACTTTCCTAGCAAGAGGAAGAGGCAGCTCTGCTCATTTGACACCATCAACCTAATCCAACTTTGTCAGGAGCTGCTCAGCCATAACAGGCTCTGGCTGCTAATAGAGTTTCCAAACTAGCCAGCACTCAGAGGGATACTACCTTTCCTCTCCAGAGGCTGGACTTCAAATCCTCCAACTAAAGGCTTCACACAAGCCTTTCTAAACCTTGCAAGATTGCAGGTCTCTCCCTTGTCTTCAAGGACAGCACTCCACCACACACATGCTGACCGAGAAGGGTGCAGGCAATGACCCAAATCCTCACTTTCGCAAGATTCCACTTTTAATCTGCCATCTCACATTGTTCACATTAGCAAGCGTATTGTATTTCACACTTTTAACACAACACTAAAAATATAGAGCACTGGTTCTAGGGACAATTTTTCTAGAGTTGGAATAGTTGCAGCAACTTCACAAGCTATACTGCTCTGCCTGATCTCCCACACCTCTTCCAGCTACCTACCAGGTTTGATGCAGTGTTAGGTTATGTTGCTTGTTAGCAATTCCTCCATTTCACCATGAAAAATGTTTACTGGCATACTACTACCTCCATCCAGACACAAGAGCCTCACAGGTGTTTATCTTACTCCCAGAGGAAGTCTGGGCTGCTTCTTTCAGCTTCCACCTTTGAGTTTGAATACTCTTGCTACCCAGGTACTGCTTCAGAAGTCTGAGTTATTTTTCTCACAGGTAGAGTTAGAAATATTCTGCAACTTGTTTAAAGCCTATGTTTAAGTAATAAAGCTGGTTAATTAAAATATTTGAGCTTCCTCTGCCTTAGGCAGTACTTTCAACCAATAACTGCAACACTATGTGTGAAGCAGTTCATTTTTTCTCTTTGCAATTAAAACCTGCCAAAGGGACATAGTTTTCTTCAGTTATTTATCTACATCAGAAGAAATATTTCTTTACTCAAACACTGAACTCAGAGCTAGGCTACAAAACCAGAGCAAAATTTGAAATGGATTTGTTGAAGTAGGGTTTTACGCCACCAACTTCAGGGGGCTTCCCTGTTCAAGTCAAGAGTCATTCAGCAGAGTTTTCCATCCAGGAAATCCCAGACATCTCCACTGTTTACAGGGCCTGAACTAGCCGCTCCTCACTCAAGTCAGCTGCTCCTGGTGCTTTCACAGCAAAGCAAACCTCATCCATGAGACAACCCTTGCAGAGTAGCTCCAAACTGCATCCTTCCAGAAAGCGGAACATGGGATGTGCTACAGTGAGAATCCCAATGGCAATGCGGTTAATTCTCTGGGACAAGGTCTTTGCAATACCCTTGTCCAGGAGCACCACATGCTTCTATCCCTATAACTGCAGATGTCTGCAAGTCATTAGCAGGCTCAGCAATGTTCACTGAGCAGCCACGGATCATCCGGTGGGACAGCACCAAGGGCAGTGCTAAGCCATCCCACTGTACAGTGGCTATGAGCTGAATGCAATCAGTGTTTCTCCACTCATGTGTTTGGAGAGAACCTGGACCACTACAAGACTATCTCAGGCTTGTCTAACTTTTTTAGATGCAAAAAACATAACTGGCCACTTGGGAGCCGCACCTGCTTCTGCATGGCTCTGGGGAGCCCCAGGGCACACTGCAGCTTGGGGATCTGCAGGCACTCCTGGGTCACCTGACTTGTGGCCTCCCACCAAGTAGACAACTCACTTGGTCATTGGCACCTTGATAGAGCTGGCAATCCCTGCTCTTGCTCAGCACTCAGGCCAGAGAAGTACTATTAGCACAAGAGCTGGTTTATGAACATGCAGCAACCTCTGCCAGCTGGGGTCTTCTCCAAACCAGCTGTATTGGGCTGGGGCAAGTTACCCTCCTCCCTTTGGGCACCCATGTTCAATGTTGCTGTTCAGCTGTCCAGCACATATGCTGCATCCTCTGTTCAGAGCATCAAACTCTTATTTAGTTAGCACTAAATAGCACAGGAACACATAATCACAAAGTACTGAGAGCATGAAGATGGCACCACTATAGATGCATGAAGATAGCACCGCTATACAGGGTCCTGCGGTCTCGGTTTAAAAGCCTCCGTGTCTTTGTCCTGACTTCTGACAGTAGCAGTGTCAGGCACTGGTGAGCTCAGGTTGTGGCACTGGAAGTCACTGCCCTTTCAAGTGCCACCACAGATTTTCCTGGCAGTCACCAGCCTAGTTTTTCTACTTCTTCATGGCTGCATTTTTACTACATGCCTAAAAGAGTTACCAAAAATAACCCCCAGAGACAACTAAAGCTGTTTCTATTTGACTTTTAATTAGATCATTGATCTTGTTCTAGCGGTTACATGAGCTATTGGATATTTGCACGCAACCACACTGGAAATCAACAGCCAGAACAAAGCTGAAACAACACAATTAGCATCCCAAGTCTTCCCACAGACGGTATTTTAACTCTGCTCAGACACCAACTTGTCCCCCACAAGGAAATTTGATAACAAACCATGTCTGAGCAAGTGACAACTGCTCAGAGAGTCACTGCAACTAGAGGGACACCAGCAAACAGAAGCTCTTCAGGAACATCCAGGTGCTGGAAAAAGATCAAAGATGCATAGACTTGAGATTATTTGGGAGACCAACAAGCAGAATTACTTCTAGCCTTGCAGAGAAAAGAAAACCCTACAGAAATTCACTGTCTAGCTGTAATGGTGAAGTAACATGTGATTTCTTGCCCCATCAAGATGACAGTTAGACTCCAATTTTGTTTAGCAAGCCAGCATTTCCTGTTCTGTAGCAAGGATCAAAAGGAGACAGATAAATCCAAGAATCGTGCCTCGAACCATGACAGATACCAATTGGATTTATTATACTGTCAGTTCCCAGCATGGAAGATGCATCAAAGACAACTGCAGGACCCCGCACATATCCCCCAGGTCAGGCTCCTTGCTCCTGTGGTTCAAGACCAGGGAAACCTGCTCCTACCACTCACCACATAACAAAGGGAGGATCTGCAAAAAGGTAAAGCTCACCTTCAAGATGTACTCATTAGTGTTTTAGCACTGAGACCTAAACTAGTTCCAAGATCTGGCTTGCCAGTATTTGCCTATGGAAAGTCCACTAAAACTGCTGCACCTACTACTGCAAGGTTGTTGTGAGAAAAGGGAATGCAAAACAGTTAATTACACCAATTAAAGAAAACACAGATAGAGCAAGTTAGTATCTAGCCGAAGGGAACAGTATTTCCTCTTCTGTGTTTGAATAACCTTCAGATGCACATATCACGGGTGTTTGCTCAGCACAGCTCTGTACGCCGTGCCTTCTGCTGGAGGGCCCCAGAGAAGACATGTACACAACATAGCTCACCAGTTGCTCATTTTGGGCCCACCAACCATGACAGTGCCCTTTAATATAGGCTCAGAAATACAGTCACATACATTGTCTCCTTACAAGAGAGGCCACAGACTAATCAAAACCAGTAGGCAGCTACAAGCACACAGGGTAGCCCAAAACTGCCGTGGGCTGTGAGCCACAGAGGAGAGCAGCCGCCAGCTTCCTACTCCTGGGTCAGACTGGGGCAGCCCCCAGGTCCAGACGTGCTCACAACATCAGTGCAAAGGACAGGAGTTGGCATTTCAGAGCAGCACATAATAGCTCAGCCCAGAGCTCATCGCACAGGTTTCAGCACAAAAAGCTGAACCCCCAGATTTCAGCACAAAAAGTGGGTGGAAGCGCACTGGCCACAGGCTAGCAGTTGCCTCCAGTGCTTTCAGCTGCTGGTCTGCAGCAGAGCACCCACGCAGAGGGCTGTGGCCAGCGTCAACGGCATCCCACCCAGGCAAGCAGGAGGCAGCAACAGTGACCGCAGCAGCATGGGGAGAGCAGAGGGCAGCTGACAGCCTCTGCTCAGCACAGCACCTACACCAAGCCAGCACAGCACTCAGCAATGTGAGACTGGGATGTGCTGCTGCAACAGCCATTGCCCGATTTGCGCCTCTCGGCAGGCAGGCTGGGTGTCAGCGTGGCAGTCTGTGCCCACCTTGCCCTCAGAGGACCCATCATTTGGGAACTGTGCTGCCACACAGCCTGGCCAGCTCATGCTGGAGTAATTCAATGCTCTGACAAATAAATGCCTCATGATTTACAGCATGGCCCGAAGCAAGGGAGAAGGAGCCACAGCCCATGATGTCATTGCAGCCCACAGTGATTTTTGTGCTGTTACTGGGTAACATTGGCAGGAGAGTTCATGCAACCTGCTGCTGCTCTTAGATGAAAACAGCTTGTCCCTTCACAAGAAAGGCCACAGCCTGGATGGTCAAAGCTCCGCCACTACCAACTTACCAGCCTGATCAGTAAAACTTGCTATATTTCAGTGACTCAGAGAAATTAACTCTGAAGTATCTGCTGAATTTATGCTTTAAAGTAAGGGAGTGCCTTCTGTATTTATGGGTTCCTTCCCATTAGATTAGTTGTCTACTTCTGCAGGGTGTAAGGAACAGCAGAGGACCATCACTTGACTCAGAGGAAGAATCCCACCAGCAACCAGACAGTGCAGCTGCTTGTGCGGCCACTCTTCGCAGACACTTTAGAGAGACATGGCTGCTTTCTTTCAAGAGTAGCATCAGCAGGAGGCCCAAACAACTTCAACCCATCACACCAGGGGAGACAGGATTCAGCTGCTCCACCCTCTGCCCACTCCCAGGCAGCCCAGGGCAGTGTCTGCTGCCATACTTACCACAAGGGAGAGGATGTGCCAGGCAACCCTCACTTCCCCAGGAACTTGGGCAAAGCTTCGTTTGGCTGCTGTTTGAAGTGGCCTAGCTTGTTTTCACTAACACAAAAAATCCAGTTTATTCCTGCCATGGTTGTATCCCAGCTGCCATGTATGAGCACAGTGGGAAGCAGACATTGCATAGATCTCACTATAGACGTTAGACTTCAGCTGCTTACAGCAGGATAATGCTTACACAAGGAATTGCAATCCATGAGCTGAACCCACAGCCCACCACAGCAGATCCAGTGTTCACTGCGATGTACCAGATATTATGTAGGCATCTTCAAAATTCAGGGTTAGTTGCGGGAGGGACAGAGAGCCAAGGGAGGCTAACAAACAGGTCCCTAACAAACAGGTTAGGGACAACATCAGAACCCAGAGAACTATCTAGTTAAGATACAGCATACACTTATAGCAAGGCTTTTGAGTACAGAACTGGGATTTATCTCCTAATGATGACCTAGAAGAAAGATTACAGAGCACTAGGTCTTCCTCAGGAGGAACACAAACAAGCAGGAGTGCAAGCTGCGTAAACTTTTGCCTTGTGAGGAAAGAAAATCAGTGCCAAGTCCCCAGAAGCAGGACCTAGGGGGAAAAACTCACTAGAGTTTCATTGTACAAATCCAAATAAACAGGCAGAGCTAGCTTAGTCCATTGCACAGAACCTCAGATCTCAGTTGATTCAACTCTGAACCTGAGGTCAAGTTCCCAGGAAGAGCAAGGGTAGCTCTACTCACCCCACCAGGTGGGTGGTTGCAAGACAATGGGTGGGTATCCACCACTACCCCACAGACACAGACTGACAAGCCCAGCAATCAAGAAAAGATACAGAAGCAGCTAGCACAAGTTTCACAGACATAGTATTTTCATGAAACTGTTACTCTTATTTCTCCAAACACAACTTAAAGACACATATTGTTCCATCACCACCCCTTGACCATTAGCATGAATCCGCCCTGCAACAAACGAAGCAGTGCCATTTAGTGAAGGGTGTAGCAGACTGCTCAGATGTCCTTACAAGGGTAGGTAGCGCCTTCCCGCAGCAGTTAACATTCAGCTACACAGCACTTCCTTCCTCCAGCAGAAACACACTTGGTATACCCGATTCCGTTTTTCTTGCCACACTCAAGTCGATTGCAGCTACCCTTCCCCACCTACTTCCACCCATCATGTGTGCCCATCACTACTCTGGTGCACTGCCTCTTCCCATGGGTGGGTACTCTAGAACAGGACCCATCAGAGGACACACAAAAAGCAAGAAAACCCCACAGGCACCAGCCTGGCTACTTCACCAACAGCCAGAGCCAGGCTCAATGCTTTGTAAGCAAGAGCCACTGTGACAGGCTCTTCAGGCACACTGGTACCAGACACTGACAGAGCCAAACACCAGGCCACTGAGCTCTGTGCCGTTTTTACTGTAATGACTTAAAAGTCAGGTGCCATATTCACGAGACAGGTCTCTGCTATACTGTGAGTGTCACAGTATAGAAGAGGTTTTTTCACTCCAGCATCACTTGCAGCACACTTTCACTCTGGTGTGCTGGCTAAACATGCATTAGTGGCCTAAACTTGGCAGAGCCTTGTTCGGGACCCAAACTAGTTGCTCATCAAAGTCTGTTTCTGAGGGGCAGAGAGAAAACAGAATTCCTCTGCAGCCTGGGGGATTCAGAGACCATTGTTTTACTTCCCATTGCTTGGAGCAGACACAGAACAATGCTGGCAACATAGCAGCATGACCACACACAAGGCTAACCACATTCTTAGATTACAGTTGTAGGCTAGAAAAGAGTTACCCTAACCCATTTAGATTTAAACATCCTCATGTAAGTCAATACAGGACGTGGCATTAGAATATGGAGCAGTTAAGATTTCAGTCCATCTTGAATAGCTGGCATAGCCTTCAGTGCCTTAAATGAAAAAGCTGTTTAGCACATTAGTCTAACTGGCCCCAAGTAATTTTACTGAAGTTTGATCACTTTACAAGTTTCCGCTCATATGTAAAAGAATGCAAGAACAGTCTGTGTAAGCTACCTTAAAGTTTCCTGTAGCTTATAATTCATAGTCAGGCAAAGACACTTTTTCATTAGACCAGCAGTCCAACTACTGGAACAGAAGGTCCTGAGGAGACCAAGCACCCTCCAAACCTGAAGCCACCTCCAGCAAAGAGGTGCACTGCCAATCTATCAAAAATTATTTTCAAGGGGAAGGATTAAGTGTCACATTTCCAAGAAGCAGAAATCTGCTTCCAAGATACACTGGATATTTTCCAGAAAACAGCCTGCAGGGAAGTCACAGATAAGTGGCAGACAAAATGCAAGTGTATTTTGACTACCTCCTTATGATGTGTTAATAGAACATTGAGTAAGACCAAGGAACACTTAAATGTACACAGGCTGAAAACACATTTTCCTTTTTCAGTTTTCAAGCACATAGCTCTAAGCATTACAGGACAACACATTTACTGTTTTACAATAGACTAGTTTTCCCTCTAGAAATGTACTGTTTGCTTTTTGCTTTGTCACTCAGTGTTTGTGTATGAACAGCCTAGGGAAGAAAGTTGGTTTTCAACTCTTTTCCTAAAATGAGATTTCTCTAAGGTCCTCAGACTCACAGGTAAAGATACTTCCACCTTTAGCACACTATAGACTTCATTGTGTGCATTAAGTACTTGGTCATTAACCAGAACCCCACGCAATACACATGTTAGACTTGGTCAGTACTCCTGCAGCTGGGATATGCCAAGACCACCAAACTCTCCATGAGGTAAATACCAACAGACCATGACTATAACCCCATCCTCTCCTCACCCATCTCCCTCCTGGCATAGCTTAACTCCCTGCAGACACTGCAGCAGGACACAGGACCACCACAAAGACAAACCTGAAAACAAACCACACAACTGCAGCCAAGGCCAGCACCAGATCCTACTGCCATGGCAGCAGACATGCCACAGCCCATCCATTTACTTGCATTGCCACTTGACATCCTGTCGTTGTGAGGCAAGCCAGGTCAGCTCGCTTACCTCATGAAAGTGCAACCTGGCAGAGAAACCACATTTTTCAGTTTGCTCAATCTGACTGTAGCAGCCCGAGACTGCAGTTTTACCCAACAAGGCAGCTTGGCACCCATCCTGCCTCTGCCAGTGACACGAGGCTGCTGGGTGAGCAGTGGCCATGAGAACACTCGAGGCTGCTGGGTGAGCAGTGGCCATGAGAACACTACCGACAGGCACCGAGCAGCACCAGAGTACGCATCTAGGACCGGCGGGCTGCAAGCTTGGGTGCAACTTGGCAGGTCTCACCACAAAACCATTTGCTAGGCTTCAGCCACCAACTCCTCTGTTTCTAAGCTAAATCAGTTGACTCCTATTGCCAGTTATCAGGGTTTCTAGGGACAAGCTCAGTGCCAAATTAGCTTCAACTTCCCCCCCTTTTCTGCTAAGCAATCTGTAGAGTCAATCAGCCCCTTCAGCCAAGAGCAAAGCCCTTGTGCTCTACATTCCTGGCGTCCTACTCCCAGTGCCTGTCATGCAGCATGCCACTCAGCACCCAGGAATTTGCAATTATCTCAGTCTAGCAGACAAGGAAAAAAGCTAGACTTAACACTTGTTAACACTTGAGCAGCACAGCAGCCACCTCATGTTGAGCAGAAGCCTCTGTGAAGTCACCTGCCCCTGCAGAAGCTTTTTCAGAACTTTCACTCCCATCTTTGTTGGATGGCACAAAGCATCTATGTGCTTCATGGCCTTCTTGACAGTGCATCATACATGCAGTCAATTTTTGCATTGAAGTGAAGGCACTTCATGCCTAGAAAAAAAAGCTTCCTGAAATTAGCAAAAGACTGTGAGCAGAGACTAAACAAGGAGTAACAGCAGCAGGAGAGGTTGGGCTGCTAACTTGCATCCAGAAAGGGTTGTGGTCAAACACCGTATATAGGCAGACTTATTTGAAATGGACAAACACTGAATGCCAAAAACTTGCTACTGAAAAGGTTTTAAAATGCTTAAATGTACTTTTGTAGTACAGCAGCAGTAGCTGAGCCATAATACATAGCTTCCAAAATGTTCCTGGAAGTTAAATAATAACTGGAACAGGCACTGCATCCACTTAGCAGAGGTCTGATGGCATTATTAATGCCAGAAATCCAGCAGGCGCAGCTGTCAGGTTTTCCCAGTTGGTTTGGCTCAGAATTGGCCCTAAACACCCCAGGCCCTAAAGACCAACCTGGTCATAGAAGTTCTCCATCTAAAGCCTTTACTAGTTTCTTTTTTTCACTTTAGCTCTAGGGCCTGCAACACCCCTGATTTTGTTGAGCAACACAAAAGAGATTAAACAGTAGAAGCAAAAAGAAAGCCTCAAGTTCTTCAGAACCTGCAGGGAAAAACACACCAGGGTCAGGTAGTGATTCCTGCAGATGTTGCACCTGCAGGAGAAGTGCAGAGAGCTTCAGCCATTCAACCCAGTGGAGCACTGCAAGACTCACTCGAAAAGCCATTCAGAATGTTTTTTCAGGACGGGCTCAGTTTATCCAGGACTGTACAGTAGGGCTCCTGTGCTACTGCTTGGCTCCAGCTCAGGTGGCACAGCACTGATGGAGCTGTACACCCCTTCATGCAGAAGCTGGGATATGGCAAAGGCATTAGCAGTCATAGTCCTTCCATTCTCTCAAAGCTTCAAGTTTCCTCAGGGTTTGGGGTTTTTAAATTTTATTTGTTTTTTAATAGCCAACACAATGCAAGTAAGCTGTAAAACAAATAGACATGTCTTAAATGATTACAGCCACCCTGCAGCTCAGTCTAATCACGTAAAGGAGCTGTGCTGCTGCAGCAGCATTTCTAGAAGGGAAGTCACTGAAAGCCAGACCTGACTGGAGTAGCCTTGATCTCCCAAACCGTCACCCTCGGGAAGTTCCACAGACAAATAGGAAGGCAGCTGGAGCAACAACATTCTTCTAGGGAAAACAATACAATAGGAGGGGAGCGCTGGCCTGGTGTTGGAGCTAGTCCAGCAGCTGCCACAGAAAGGTGAGCTCTGATGTTAGCAAAAGCTCAGCCCAGGAATCAGCAGCTGCAACTCGAACCCCACTGTGTGCGAAGGGAATCCATCTCTAAGTAAATAATTAGCACCAGCTCCATTCCCAGCTGCAAGCACATTAGCTGCTCTGCCCAGGGAGGACAATCAGCCACTGGGGACCAACAGTCCTCACTTCTTGTCCAAAGCTGCTTTTACACATTAGTAGAAAGGAACAAGAGGATACCTAGCTACAGGTTTCCAGAGAGGGCCAGGTCTCCCCCAAACTGGAGAAGTGTCCATTTTCTTGCTATTGTAGCTAAAACCTTTGAAGAGAAACAGCTTTCATCTTAGCCAAGCCTT
This sequence comes from Acanthiza pusilla, assembly GCA_036630365.1. Lineage (NCBI taxonomy): Eukaryota > Metazoa > Chordata > Aves > Passeriformes > Acanthizidae > Acanthiza > Acanthiza pusilla. The sequence goes on from JAXCHO010000001.1 coordinate 12,253,392, forward strand.
TTAGACAACTGAGGAGAGCTGCACTCACCCAAATTCAGCTGTGCAATTCATGGAGGCCAGAATCATCAGGAAGCAGTAGTTAGAGTTATCTGGCAAAGAGCTAGAAAAGGCATTCACATTCCTTCCCAGAGATCTCTCAGGCATTCAAATTATTGCTTTACAGACTACTTTTGTGGCCACACCTGAGCTATTCCCCAAACGGTCACCGAATGCATTCCTGAGGGATCATCCGCAATCCAACGTGCATGCTAGCAGCTTTCGTCTCCAAACCACCAGTTATCTACCAACTGCGTGCTCCAGTATGGCACAGGCAGGCAAATTTCATGCCAACCTGGGTTGCAATGAAATGGTAGCTCAAAGCACCCATTGCCTGGGCTTAGCAGGGTTCCTTGTACATTTCCTGCTGTAACCTCTCCCAGCAGAAAGGTTGAGGAGAAAGTGCAATCCTGTTCAAAAGCTGCAACTGTGCTTAGGCAAGAATCAGTGCTAATCTGAACACTGGCATCATCTACTGGGCTATGGTGAGTAAAAGTCTCCCCACTCTCCCATACTACCTACGGCTGCAGCTATTTCCCCACAGCCGTGAGAGTCTGGCTGCAGCACCCTGCCAGAGCCCAGGTACATCCGGCTAGGGCGGCATCGTCCCAGCCATTTACTCCTGCCGGGCTGCTGGAGGGGACAGTGCCTGGGCGAGCTGGCTGCACAGGGAGAGAATATGCTCTAGCACTAAGTTTCTTCAGCAAAGACCTGAATGCAAAGCCTCACCTATGAACTAGGGACCAAGAGGGGGGAAGGAGCTCACTGCCGGCTCCGACAGCCGGGCTGTGGGGCAGCCTCACGGCACACACAGCCCTTTAACGACAGAAGTAGCAGAAGCCCCTCAGTTTCTGAGCCCGCAGCCCCACTGCTCTGAGCCCGTCACGGTTCCGCCAGGCAAAGGTCCAGCGCAGGAAAAAACACAATAAAATGACAAAACAACAAAACCGCCCGCCGGAGACGCACTCACCGATGGAGACCAGCTTGATGCTCTCCCGCTCCAGGAACTCGAGGGCCACCGAGACGTTCTCCAGCTGCATCTGGCGGAAGGTGGGCCGCTGGTGGTACTTGCGATACATGCGCTTCTGGCTGAGCACCTCCAGCAGCGCAATCAGCCGCAGCCCGTCGCTCAGGTCATGCTGCAGGTTGCCGATGCGCTTGTTGACGCAGCGCAGGTGCTCGTTGCACCAGCGGGTGAAGGTGTTTTGCTGAATCCGCTTCCAAGGCGCGTCCTCCGCCAGGTCCTTCTCGGTGGCCGGCATCTCGCCGTCGGGATCGGCCGCTCTCCGCGCGCCCTGACCCCGCGCCTGCGTGCTCATGGCCAGCCCCGCTCCGCCTCCTCGATCCGCTGCGCTCCGCCCGCGCCCCGCCCGGACGCCTGCGGGGAGGGAGGGAGAGAGTGAAGAGCGCGGCGCTCAGCGGCGGCCCCGCTCCTTTTCCTGCTGTTGCGCCCGCTCCTGCTGCTGCCGCTGCCTCCCCCGCTGCCCCGACCCGCCCGCTCTGCGCCGCTCCTTCCCGGCTCTGCGCGGCCCCGCGCCGCCGCCCGGCCTTTATCCGCCGGGAGCGGCACGCCCTCCGCCAAATCAGCCCCGCGCCCCGCCGCACCGGCCCGCGGGGGCTGGGCTGGGCTGGGCTAGCAGAGCCCCTGCCGGAACGGGGCCACCGCTGGGCCGACACTCACCTGGCCGAGGTGTCGGGCAGGGCCAGGGCGTGGCCCCGGGGCACGGGCAGGAGCGCGGGCTCCTCGCAGCGGGACACGGGCAGGAGCGCAGCTGGCCCGGCGCTAATGCCTGGCCGGGGTGCAGCCCCCTCGCTCCACAGACAAATGGAACTCGCAGTACGAGGAGGAGCGCAGCCCCCGACCCACCCGCATACCCCACCACAGCCGCACTTAGATGACACAGGTCAGGCCGCCAGTCGGGTGGCGGTCTGGGGTAGATAGAGCCATGTATTTATGTGACCCCTCTCTGGGCCTGCAGAGCTGTGCGGAGGGGCGGGAGAGCCCGGGCTCCGGGCTGGGGGCATTCGATTCCGCACAGCCCGCACCGAGAGAGGCCGAGGGCGCTCACACGAGATGCGATGTGGCAAAGTGACAGCAACCTCTGTGCCGATACACTATTTAATCGGCCATTTCAAGATAACACAAACTTCTAAAAGCAGTCAATTAAAGTTCGCATTCTTGGGGGGTTTTTTGCTGTTTCCCCCTCTTTTGTGACTGATTTCCTGGCGCGCCACTCCCTGCTGACATACAAGACTGTGACTTGCCGCTGACTCATTTGACGACAGCAGAGTCAACAGAACTACTCCAGCTGCCTTGCTGTCTGCCTTATTTTTGCAGGTCGCTGTGATATCTCATGACACTTCCTGGGTCAATGAAAGCTGCGATGAGGGGTCCCTGCGTGTCCCCACCCCAAGGGAAGCCTGTGCCCACCCGCTCACCCTCCCCTTGGGTCCGATCCTGCACACACTTACGGTCTTGGCTTTGCTATGAGGAGCTGCTCCACTGATTCAAGCGAAGTGCGTGTGTCTACTTATTTACATCAAGGCTGCCACACTGAAAGGTGCAGGAGTCTGTCAGAGAAAACAAATCCATTAAAACACAATGAATAAAGTCTTATTTAATTAAATTACTATAGCCACTCTCAGCTAGAAAATTAGGATACAGATTTCCAATTATTTTCTTTCAAAGGTTTTATTCTCTCCAATGACCTAATAGACCCTTTCCCCAGACTGAGTTATATGAGATGCATTTGTTGGCAATAAATTAAGAAAGAAGCAAATATGAAGGTGAGGTAAAGCAGGAGTTACATCTAAACTTCCATTGTTCCCCAATCAGCATTGCCTCCTGTTCTAAAACTATAAAAAATATCAGAGATAAGATTTACTACACTGAAATGTTGAGGTGTATCTCACAGCACAGCAGCCACTGCCCTTTCCTCAAGTTACTGAGCCAAGAAGGAAGGATTCAAATAAAAATTGACTTTAACCGAGGGATTTAATTTACAGAGCAAACCAGTGACAGGGCATAGAGATGCTGCAGCCAGGGCAGGTTGTGCCTCTGCAAGCAGCTCTCTGCTGTCAGCACAGGCTGGTCCAGCCCAGCCTGGAAAGATGGAGCTGAGCCTTTTCTCAAGGGCTTTTCTCCCATCATCCTATACTTCATCTTTTAATAGATACTAATTGCTTATTGACTTTGGCCTGAATTGGGACTCCTTAGCAACCATTCCACATCCGGATTAGCTGATTGCCTATAATATTTTAATTTCCGTTTCTTTTCACTGCCACACCTAGTAATGCACACTCTTTAATATCATTTTGTGCCCATGCCATACTGAAAGTTGATGTTTCAGCCTTTTTTTTTCTGTAACAAAGGCAGTGAATAGGAATTACACAGGAAAAAGACAGAATTAGTATTAGGACCTCTGTTTTCAACTTATCTATTTAGTTAAAATTTTCAATAAAAGTAATTTTTTCCATAGACCCAGCAAAGAAAATTTTCATCCCAATGATATACTGTGAAATGACATGCTCTGCACACAATAAGGTCAGCGGTTTCTTTGAGTTGTTTCGCACCACTCCATCCATCCATCCATCCATCCATCCATCCATCCATCCATCCATCCATCCACCCATCCCACCAAAAGCACTGAGGCACAAAACCAGATTGTGAAGTTCTCAGCAAAGCTGTGGCACAGACATGCAAGCCCAGCTCACCCCATCAGACACAGGAAAAGGGCAGTGGCACAGTCGGGGCTGTTGCTGTTGGGACCAGGCAGGGTTGGTGGGGTGCTGGTGGTCTGGATGCAGCAGCCCCTGTCGCAGCTGCCCTTCCCTGCACATCACAGGGCTTTTGATCAGAATTCAGCCTTTTGCATCCTGACTGCTTTCATGATTATTGAGAAACAAAGACTGCTTTATGGGAAGAGAATGAAAAAAAGCAAAATAATTTCTGCTCTGAGGAACAGATCTTGTTTCGTTCCTTTCTTCCCAGTCACAGATGACCCTCGCAGCTATGGTCTGATCAACATTTCTGGTTGACTGGCAGCAGAGAGGGGCAGCCCCTGCATGCACCCCATTGCCTGCATGGTTGTCTGAGATAGGAGAGGTGCCCTGTGGGGGACCTGACTGGCCAGAAGTGTGATATCCAGCTGTGGCAGCAACTGCAGAGCTGGGCATCAATGCTTTGTCTCATCTACCGATGTGAGACTCCCTCTGTACTGCTCTGTGATCAGATTCTTCTTGGGGTCACATTTGACCTGAAAAACTACATTTGCTTTGAAATGAAGTTGGAAGACACTTTAACACAAGTGAACACATGTTCCAAGTTTCATCAGGAGACAGAGAAGTAAAAACAAGCTAACCCATGAATCTGCACTTGCTGGAATACCATCTTGGTAGTGTATATTATTACAAATGAACTAATGTATGCCTTGCAGAAATACCTTATGTGCATATTTATATGGGTAGATTTTTGTGTGGATCTATTTATATAGGGAGTAAGGGAGGGAGATTCCAACATTATGCCCTGGGATGGATACATTTTTCTTTTGCTTTATACTGTATGACAAGGATCTTTCATCCTACTCTCCCTTTACTTGCTAGATGCAGATACAAGGAAGGAAGAACACTGTCATTGCTTTCTTGGTTCTCTTTAAGCAGTTGTAAAAACACAGCAATGATTTTTTTCCACTATTTAAAAAATACTCTTCCTCTATGGTAATTCATTGCAAGGCAGAATTTAAAAAGACCCCGTTTAATTCAGCAGCAGAGGGCTTCCACTGCCTCATATTCACTATTTTATCATGGAACTGCTCAGGATATTTTGGGTTTGAAAATACAGCCTTGACAAATGGAATAAATTGTAAGGGCAATTCATTATGGCATGCTCTATTTTTAGCAAAAAGTCACGGCGAAATGTCTCTCAAACCAGAATACGGCATTAAGCTCTGAATTTACAGGGATTTGCTTTGCTGGCAAGAATAAAAAAAATTAGAAGCATAGTTTAAACTGTAAAGGTAAATAAAAGTTGGCTGGCCTTTGCAGGTCTCTTGCTGCTCTTTTTGGGATCATTGACAATCCTTAATGGAAATTTAATCTCATTTATCTTATCCTTGGGGGCCCTGGTGTGGTACCATGGGACTCCATGGTGGACACTTGCCATTAGTTTTTTGGACCATACTAACAGCAGAGGGAAATGGCAGTTTTAACACTGGCTGTTTCATTGAGGAAAGGTCTCTTGAAGCCTGGTTTTGAAAAAGCAGAAGGGTGTGGGGAGCGGCGGTGCGGGCCCTTGCTGACATCAGTGAACAGGCAGCACATGATGGGGTGACTAATGAAGTCAGGTCTGTTTCAGGGTAATCAACTTATCACAGTCTCATGTGATGATATGTTCTTGGATTCCTCCAAGTCATGGGCCATACATGAGAGATCTGGGCCATCTGGGACACTGTACACGCTCTCTGCTTGACGCACTGTTCAGCAACAGCTTGCTTTGATTGTAAGAGGACAAGGATCGGAATTAATCTCAACTGTTAATCCAACATCTGCACATTTTGCTTAGAGCAGGAATAGGCCATGGCTGAGCATTCAGGCTGAGTCTTTGCAGGTAGAAGGATTTTTGTCTGCCCCTGGCAGGTCATGGTTTAGTTATCACCTCTCTGAGGATCTGTGCAACTAGAAATGTCATCTTCCAAAGATTTCAGTGGTGCTGCTAATCCACAAGGAGCAATGATTTTTTTTTTTTCCCACACTACAACTAACCCCACACAAACTACTTTGAAGATGCATGATGTCTCAGCAGAAATGTGTGGTGAAAAGTCAGCAGGATGCCTCCATCTTTTCCAAAGGTTTCTGTCAAAGCAACAGCACACTGAGGGTTTGTACCCTGGGGCTGTCAAAACTTGTGAGTTGTCAGGGCAAGATCTTGGAAAAAGAATAACTGGGCCACAGGCTATAACACCCGGGTAGCTTTAGAAATTTATCAGGAGATTTTAAATATTTATAATTTTTTGGCACATAATAGCCTTATCCAAACACAGGACAGCATTGTGCATTAAAACAAAAGCCATGCATAACAAATGCCATAAAATAAATTGTAGCACATTCAAACCAGTGTGCAGATGCTAATCCTCACATCCCCGCGGGGCAGCTCATCCGCTAACCCAGCACCCAGCCAGTAACACTAAAGATCCAGCAGCTGAGGCTCACAGTAGTTAAAGGTTTGCTTTTTCAGAAGCCGCAGGCACCGTAACTCGATGGGATTTCATGACTAAGTGACCATAAATGGCATTGCCGCGCAGTTGGCAGCACCAAGCCTGGCTCAGCATCACAGCCGGGTCCTCCCAGCCTCCTGCGTCAAAGGTTTCTGAACACACCACACATTTTCTTCACCCGTTACCTATTTACTGTGTTCTGAAAGACAATAGAAGTGTTTCTTCTCAATTGATGTAGTCACTAAGCCTCTCCTTTCGTTACCATGATCTCTACCAAGTGAAGCCAAACCGAGACAAGCCGTTCAAGTCAAAGCATGAATCAAGTGGATTGCGTCATATGGAGTGCCTTTTCCTTATTCAGCAGCTCTATGGAAGGCAAAGAAGTGCTGCATTATATAGATATTGGCTAGGACCTTTGATACAACTTGTTCTGAGTTTTTCCATCTTCTGTTTCCTCCTCTGTTATCCAAGGAAGACAGCAGTATGAGAGCCTGCAGCAGCAGTTCAGTTCAAATCGGATGGAGGGATGTCTTTAGGCAGAGAAATCTCTAGAAATATGCTGAAAAATATAACTTGTTCTGGAATTTGTATTGAAATTTATAATTTAAAAGTCTATTCAGGCAACAGTTGTTTGTAGCAGCAGTTGCATCTGAGGCATTTTTTTCATCTCTCTGTGTCTGGAAGAATATGGTTTTTCTTCTGCACAGAGTTCGTGCTGCATTATATGTGTATATGTATGTCTTGCTGCATTATATATGTATCCGGAAGCTGAAAGTAGTGCCAAAAGCAGCCATCCATCTGGCAAACACAGTGTTTTACCAGAACTTACAGTGCTGCTCTTGCCTTTGGTCCCAGGGAGACTCACAGCTGGAATTTAAAGCTCTGGTTTTGACACAGGCTGTAAACAGCCCAAGAACAAGGCTGCTTGTGCATTTTTGCTATCCTGAAATCAGAGGAGACAATTAAACTGAAATCCATCTAGCACATACTGGAAGAGCAAGGACAGGGCATTCCCTGGGAGTGTCTCATGCAGGAATTCACCTAATTTATTTGTCCAAAATACCCTTGCTGCTTGTTTCCATGGAAATGTTGTGAAGGTCATCTCTTTTTCTTGGTTCATCTATTTTTCTGACTGATAAACGGCTGCAGGTTTTTAATTTTATTTCTGATTTGTGAAGTTGATTTTAAATGAAAAAGCATATACTCACAGCCATTTATAAGCATCTCTCGTTCCAAAATCCAAACAAAGTTGTGTTGGTACCGGAGGACAATGCCTGGCAGTGCAAATGTCCCCACGGCAGTGCCTGCTCTCAGCCAGAACCCCCACCGAGCACCAGGAATGCGGCGATGGCTGCGCTGTGGGTGTCCGAGCGAAACATAGCTTACCCAAATAAATGTGACTTGACATATCAAACATGAAGTTGAAAAATAATTTGAAAAAGCAGCTCATTTTTAAAATAACTCAGGATCTGATTTCATGACCTGGGAAGTCAGATCCTATACAAAGCCACACAATGCTCCAGTGTGTAGCTAATCAGGGCTTCCTGCCCCCAGCAGATACCGCAGGCACGGGCCTCATTAGACATTTTCTGTGCTAATTTCCAACCTTACCTACTGCTTGTGTTTGCACTCAGAGTAACCAGAGCTCTCTTCTAAGATGATACACCCATTTTTCTCAGGGTTTGAATTTCTTTTCTTATGCTTTTACTCCATGAGTTGGAGTTCGTAAGAGTGACGGTGTAAAGTTGGAATTAAGCATCTCACATCTGCCAGAGCTCATGGACTGCACAGAATTCCAAGTGTTCCCTAGTTACTCTTCAGGAGCTGTTTTAACCTGAGATACAGATGAATAGTTGTGTTTGACTGCAGAGGAGCAGCCAAGCTCCTCCTTGGGACAGCTGGATGTATCGTAGGAGGGAACGTTTTCCAGGGGAACAGTGTATATTTTTTAAACAAACCAAAACTCTTCTGTGTGGCATAAACAAAATTGTTGACCTATGTCCAGCCAAAGGGGGAGGTTGTTTGCCTCTCCTGGCACACACCCTGGGATGCAGTAGTGGGGTGAGAATACCAGTGCACAGAGTGAATGAAAACACAACATCTCAGCTATTTCAGAGGAAAGGCATGACACTGCGGTGTCCACTTCTACCATCCCTGCTGCAGTGTTCTCATGACGGCCAATAGCCAACCCCAAAAGCACTTTAAGTGGATTTGCTTTCTGCAAAAGGCTGAAGTCATGCTCCTTTCTCTTTTTTAAACATTCTCACAAAAATATTCCCAGACAGAAATCTTGCATAAAAGAAGTCTTAAGTCTACTGACTCATTTGAAAGCTGCTTTATTAGCCCCTACACGGGCTGATAAGCCTTGCCTGGTGCATAAGGACACAAGGGCTGTGCATTGTTCTGCTGCTCAGCTCAGTGCAGTGCTGGCAGCCTGGGCTTGATCCAGCCAAGCAATTAGAGAATTTAACTTCCTCCATAAATGCTTGTACATGTGAGGCCATGTGTTTGGGGCCATTCCTCTACTCGAAAGGAATCTAACATTTTAAACATGTTGCAGCTGCAGAAGGAACGGCAGAGGCCTCTGTGGACAGCATCACATAGATTTGGGTGAGAATTAGGAATAATAAAAGGCAGAAGAGAAGCACTTGGACCCGGCTAGCAATCACCAACCTCAAGCCACCCTTCCCCCTATGCAGTTGTTAGTCAGTTCTGCTATTACTAAGTATATTGCAGCATAAAAATGTCCTACAGCTGAGCTCTGCCCGGCAACACCCTCAAGGAGGAAAGGCGGGTGTGTGGGTGCAAGAAGCACCAGCCGGGGGAAAAGGGCAGGGTGTTGCCGCTGTCCCAGAACAAATGGAAGACACCACCCCAGGATGGGCAGGAGGAAGGTGGCAGTTTGGAAAACCCTGGGCTATGTGTGCTGGCACAGCCCCCAGCAGAAACTATGGGACTGGGTGTCCAGGGACAGTTCAGCAAGGGTTTTTCCTAGGAAACCGGAGTTCTCAGATGGGAGAAAGCAGGGCAGGAAGAAAGCCAAGTAAATCACCCACCCCACGGCACAATCAATGCCTTACCAATTCCTAGGATATTCTCAGGGTATATGCTTTCCCTAAAAAATGCAAGATTCCCCTGGGGGTATCCTTGCTCTGCTCTGGCTCAACCTTTGCCTTGTAGGGCAAAACCTGCAATTCCCAGGTTCCTGCTTTTCTCAAAATGATGATTCCTGGATTTGTGAAGCAGACCCAAAATCAACAGCTCAGAAAAAAAAAAAAAAAAAAAAAAAAAAGAATAAAAGGTATGCAAATGGGAGAAGATGGTATCAGAAAGGTGTTACTGGTGGAGCTTGCTGGGCAGCTGGCACCTCATGCTCCTTGTGTACCTGACAGTCCTGAAACAGGAGATAATATCGGGAACAAGCCCAGTCTCAAGCTGTCTAACTGAAAAGGACCAAAAAGTAAAAATAGACCCTTTTCAATCAAAGAACCATGTATTTCAAATGGCAATTCAGCCACTGCAGCAGTTGGCACTGTGCTTCACATCAGCCATCTGGTACAGCGCTCCCAGCAAGGAACTTTGTAAGCATTGTCACTTCCCTACAGGTTAAAACACCAACCAAGAGCCTGGTATGACACACAAGGGAAAAACAGAGCCTTACCAAATCCAGTCCTACTAATCAGAGTGAGCAAGAGACAAATATAACAGGGGTTGGGGCATGGCTTGAGACCCTTTTCTGAGAGTGGTCACTGTGCCTTAATTCCAGCTGCCCCATTGCTGCAATAGTGGTGTTAGAGAAGGGGGAGGGGAAAGTGAGTTATAGATAGAGCAGCCCCAGGTAAGTGGTTTAATCTTTACAGCCCTGGTGATAACATGGTATGCAGCAGGACAGAGGTGATCGATCCAGGTGGGGCTAGTTGTGCTATGTGTGAGCCCCACGGAGGCCTCGCAGAGAGGATGTTACCAGTGCCCGGGCAGGGCTGCAGGAGCTCTGCAAAGCTCTGGGTTATCACCACTGCTCTCTCAGAGGCACTGGCTGTTTGCACAGGCACAGCATGGTGGCCGCCCAGGTGCCTCTGGGGGCCCTTGTTTGCTCTTGGCTTCTCTGAGGATCGAGCCTGGGCAGGGAGATGGCAGCAGCTCCTTTAGGGACCAGAAACAGCCCCCAGCTTGCAAGATGCACCAGGAGGGCCAGGTGCACCCATAAGAAGTCTCCTTCTGCTTTCTGCACAGCAGTTGTCTTCTGGATGTATCTCCTTTTTGTTGAACTTTGTATCTAAAACTCTTCCTCTGTTCTGCACGGACTTTAGTCCCTTTGGCACAGCCATCGCTGGCTGGCAAGCAGCTGCTATGACTGTGTCTTAAAGCATGGGGCTCTGCGGGGCACATGCCAGCACACCTGTGTTATCTCCGTCTCTCTGGGAGCAGTAGGTGGGAAGACTCCGCAGTGAGAGGCTTCGGTCCTGTGGGAAAAGCACTAATCTGGCTGTTAACACACTTATGCTGCTGGTGGGTGCTCAGCTGGCACGGATACTGTGGCACAGGTACCGTGGCACAGCCACAGCCCAGAGCCTGGGAGCTCCATACAGACGGATGAGCCACTCCCTGTCCCGTTACTGGCTGGTCTGGCCCCGCAGGAGCCTTCGTCCTGCTCCTTAGCCAGCCTGGGCAGATGTGAGCTGAGTTTTCTGTGCTTCTCGCAGCAACTGCAAATTTTCCTTATGCAAAGCAGAAGTCCTCTCCCAGGTTCCTTGACAGCAGCAAAATTCCAATAGCGAAGTGGGGGGGGGGGGGGGGGGTGATGAAGCAGTTGCAAACTGGAGAATGGCTTCGTTGTCCGAGGTGGGGCAGACCAGTTACCCTCCCCGGCAGATCCAGCCGCTCTGACAGCTCCTAGGAACGCTGATGAAGTGGGCAGGGGGTCGTAGGGGCACAGCCCGGGGGACCCTGCGGGCACGGCCCGGCTCCATCCCCGCCGCTCCGTCCCCGCCGCGCCCTCGGGGCACACCGCCCCCACAGAGCCCTGGGCGCTGCTGCCCCCTGCCGGCCCGCGGGGCCCCGCCTGGCCCGGCCCTCACGGCGGTCCCGCCGCTCCCGGCGCCGGACAAGCCCCAGCAAAACGCCTTATTGGTTTAATTTGATAAAAATCCCGGCAAGAAAACCCCCGCGGCGGCGAAATCATAAAGCCACAGAATCGCTTAGGCTGGAAAGTCCCTCTAAGATCACCAAGCAAAAGCATTAACCCAGCACTGCCAAGCTACCACTAACCCATATCCCTCAGCGCCACAACTACACAGCTTTTAGACACCTCCAGGGATGGTGATTCCACCACTGACCTGGGCACCCCGTTCCAGTGCTTGACAGTGACTTTAGTGAAGAAGTTTTCCTTAATATCCAATCTAAACTTTCCCAGGTGCAACTTGAGGCTGTTTCCTCTTGTCCTCTTACTTGTTTACCTGGGAGAAGAAACGGACACCCACCTGCCTACAATCTCCTTTCAGAGTGATTAAGGTCTCCCGAGCCTCCTTTTCTCCAGGCTAAACACCCCCAGCTCCCTCAGCTGCTCCTCATTGGTCTTGTTCTTCAGCTCCTTCCCCAGCTCCATTCCCTCCTCTGGACACACTGCAGCTCCTCAATGTGTGTCTTGTCACGAGGGGCCCAAAACTGAACCCAGGATTTGAGCTGTGACCTCACCAGTGCCCAGTACAGGGGGACAATCACTGCCCTGGTCCTGCTGGCCACACTATTGCTGATCCAGCCAGGATGTCACTGGCCTTCTTGGCCACCTGGGCACACACTGGCTCATGTTCAGCCGCATGTCAACCAACACCCCCGGGTCCTTTTGCAATGGGCAGCTTTCCAGCCACTCTGCCCCAAAATCGCCCAAAGCCTGCGCAGCCAATGGGTTCATTCGCACTCCTCAGGCCTTGAGAAGCGCAGTGGTGGGGTGAGAGCAGGGAAGGGGCTGTGCTGCCCCTGCTGTGGCCTGGGAGTATCTCCTCATGCCGCAGGAATGTGGTTATGTCATGGCGAGTCCCCCACACGCCCCGCCGCTGCCTCCCAGCCGGCCGCCGGCCGACAGCTCTGGGAAGCATCGTTACTGCTGAAATGGAGGCATAAATTTCTGCTGGCAGGGCTGCTGGCTGTGAAAACTTGTAAGCCCTAACAACCGCTCACTGCGACAAAGTTACTCCGACATTTCCCATGGTCCTGGTCCTGTCCCTCAGAGCTGGGGGCAGGAAGAGGGGGAAAAGGTTTTAAAAAACTTTTCATTTTCCTTATGTAGTTGAGCGTTACTGGAGGCGATATTTCTGACTGTGCATGAATCCTTCCTGCTGAACTCATGGGGCATGACGCACCCACAGGAGGGGAGAGCATGCCCGAGACAAGAGCGGCTGAAGTACGCTCCTGCTGAGCTGCTCTTTCTGAGGATTTGTATTTCTTTTTCCAGCCGAGGAGCTTTATTATTACAGAAAGAACATGAGATTTTTATGAGTGATTTTACAAATTAGTTTCTCAAATTGTTTGCAGCAGCACAAGAAATGTTGCAGTCATTAAAGTTCATAGAAAGTATCAAATGCTCCATCACCGCAAAGCTTTTCCTTGTGCAACAGAAACAAAGCAAAGTCGCCCTTGGCATGTTTAGACATCTGACTCTGAAATGCTGTTCATCACCTCTCCACCATAGCATACAGCAACTCATCCTGCCCTTGTGCACATCGGTAGAATGAGCCGGGAGCTGAACCAGCACAAACCCAGCTACAAACATGATTTTAAAAACAAACAACTAATTATTTCCATTCACCTCATTTAATTTGGGCTCATGCAGAAATGCTGTTCATCCAATAGTCCAAAATATGTCACGTATTAGGAGCTAAAGAGTCCAACCCAATGAATGAGTCATCACCCAGTGGATGAAATCCCATATCTTCATGGCTGCTCATAAATAAGACAAGCTCAACTTTATAGTAAGTCATAAGTAAACAATGAACTATATGAAAATCAGACTCAGCTGTGTTATAACTGCATGGGCACAGTGCCCACGCAGAAATGAAAAGCGAATGTGATACCATCACCGTTTGGCTTTGGAGGCTGAATTTGGGACTGAGACTCTTAAGAGGGGTTTTGATGCGTGTAGCAGGGCAGTCGGACATCCAGGCCTCCGAGGCCACTGCAGATGCCTGTTTGCAATAAACAACACATTATCCCAGCCATTAGCACTTCTGAACCTCAGATCCCAATGGGCAGATTTTCTGAAACTATCGTCTGCTATCTTCTCGCGACAGCCCAAAATCTCCAGGCAGTGCTTCCGTGTTCTTGCAGCTTGCTCTTGCATCAGTGCTCTCTCTTAGAGGGAAATGAAGGGCAGCAAAAAGCTGTTCCTTCACCCTGAGATGAGCCTTGGTACATCCTGTGTATCCCCATAACCATGCCCTGAGTGCTGGGCTGGATTCACAGAGCTGGCTGGGGTTTCTGATTTGTTAATAACTGTTTGAACCTGTGTTGTGAGAGAAGGCAGCAAATAGCAGAATGTATTGACCAACCTCTATCTTGTTTTAAAATTAACAGCATATAAAACACAGTATTGAAATAACTGGAAGCCTGACCACACTGCAGACAGCCCAGCAGAAGGGCCAGGCAAGAAAAGGTGTGTTGATGGCACTGAGGAAGACTCTGGTACCTGGTCATGAAGGGAGCCTTCTGCAGCAGGGGCAGCTCAAGCCACCTCCAAGTTTGAGCTCATTGCCCCCACCCCAGGGAGGATCTCCCAGCCACAAGCAGCTAGTGGGGCTGCAGCCAGTTTTGCAGGGGCATTTACTCCAATAAAAAACATCCTTTTGCTCTTGAGAAAGAGAAGTGTTTTGCTATCTTGTCAAAGACTCCGGGAAATGTCTTATAACTTCCTATTGGTATTCAGGTTAATGGTGCCAGTGGGATACAAAGGAGATCACAGGAAGCAAATCCTTGAATTTTAGGGAAACCCAGGATGTAGTTGGATGTGCTAGAGGGTAGACAAGGTTGACAGTCTCAGAGGATATTCTCTTTTCATTAGACTGACACTGTGCAGGTAACCATTAATGGCAGAGCTGCTATTGCCTGAATAAAGTGTTTCAGGGATAGGCGCCTGATGGAGAAGGAGCCTTTGAAGACTTCCAGGCCAGCATGGGCTTGGTGGTGCACCCTGAAGTGGAGATGTCCTGCTGCTCCCTCACCACAGCCTTCTCCTCTCAAGTACAGCAGAGCAGCCCACGCTGCCTTTCGGACAACAATGAGGCCAAGACAGTAGCTGTCTGGCTATAGGAAGGGAAGAGACCAAAGCAGCTTTTCCCTGAGAGAGCAAAGCTCCAGCATCTGCCAAAGTACACAAGGACACAGACTGCCTTGTGGCTGTCCCTGCAGAGCAGGGGCTGGGGCAGATGGGGATATCCGTCCTACAGTGATGTGTCCAGACACGGGGGAGGGCTTCGAGATGCGTCACAAGAATGAAAGCCCAGAAGAGGCCCAAGCCTGGTCACAGGCACTCGGTCCATCCCAAGGGATGCAGGGTCTCATGCTGGGGAATGGGGCCTGGCTCCCTTCCTCCTTCCTGCCCCCACATGACTGCATTTCTCTAAAAGGCTGAGAACAGTTGTGCCCTCTCAGGATTTCACAGATGATTTACAAGTCCTCTCAGGAGACCTCCAAAGAGCTCCTCTGGCTCCCTGCCTTCCTGATGGTCCTTGACCCAAGTGACTCCGGCAGTCAGAGAAGGCTGGGCAGTACCACAACTCCAGCTCAGGCTTTTTCCAAAAAGGATGCTCTGATCAGGGAAGTTGTTTTATTTTCTCAACCCTGGTACAGTTGTAACAGGGCAAAGCATGAATGATATCCAACCAGAGATGTGACTGCACAAGCCCAGGTCACTACTTGCTGTCCAAGCAGAGATCCTCTGTATATATTCTCTTTTTAACATCGGAAAATTATTGTACTTTAATGAAGTTCTGTAAATGGATGAATAATTTCCACAAAGGAAAGAATGTTAAACTTGCATTGGCACAGCATTACTTCTAATCAAGTGATCTTCATAATTCTCCAGAACAAGCAAAACTTCATATTTTCCATATGTAACCATCTTTGTCACCCAAAGCACTTTGTATTCAATAAAAATACCAGCTTTCATTAAAGAAAAAAACCCTTTTGGTGTGCAGTTTTTCTGGCATTGCACATCTCTGGTTCTCTCACTCAACATGTTTAGAATTAAATCACAAAACCTTAACTCACCCTCTAATGATCTGTTTGTTTCCAGATTCATATTCCCACAATATGTTTGCTGACAGCAGTTGGGCTCTTTGACAAAAGTCAAGAAATCTTTCCCAACAATGTATATTGGCTTCGTTCTGGTGTATTACAGGGGAAGGGTGCAGGCTGTACAAGCTGTCACCAGTAACGTGACTGTAAGACCAAGTGTAATTTATTTAGTACAAGCTAAATGTTTATACTAAGTGTTCTTTGTTCTGAACATTATCACTTCAACATTGAGCTTTTTATGAAGAGAGTTGTGAGAAAGGTTGAGCCCTGTTTTGAAAGGATTTTTAAATTTAGCATCACTATGTCTTGGATCCAAGACCCCGATGCATACAGTTCTCAGGAGAATGATAGCAAAAACCTGCTCGCCTTGGTTTCAGGCACTTCTAAACTGTTCCTTTTGACTTTGTATTATGTGTTAGAACTGAATAAAAGCAAACCAATTCTTGAAAGGATATGTTGTTTCAAAATAAATACAAAATCTTACACTCCAAATAATGTTGAATGGGTTACTTTGATATTATTGCACCTTATCTCCTTCTCCCACTCTTAAAATAATCCCTTCAAACTCGTATCAATTTCACAAAGCACTTTGATCTCAACAGAAACAAAACACACTGGGATGAAATCTGGTCCTACCACTATGTCCTCGGCCTTTCTCCCCTGCCCACTGACAGATGGAGTCTGGGAGGTGTGTCCCCACCTTGGTGTCCACACACAAGCTGCACTTCAAGCAACAGCGATAAGCAGCCCTTCTTTAATAAACCAGTGACCCCAGTTTATTAAACTGTCAATAAAGAGAAACCAAGTCTGTGATATCTGGAGAACCCCGGATATGGTGTCTTCTAAAAGTAAAATACAAGTTACTCTGTCAGAAGAGTATTGGACTTTATAAGTAGCATGAATAATTGCATTCCATATAAACACATTTGAAAACTGCATCCCAGTATGATATTTGCCACTCAGAAAAGACAAGAAAAAGGAGAGCAGCAAGGAGGATGATGACTATGGCACAGGAAACCCACCTTGTAGTGAAGGACTTCGGGAACCTGATCTACTGCTGAGAGGGTCAAGGCCAGATGTGGTCACGAGCTGCAGCACCTGCATGGAGAGAGCACTGTCAGAGACGAGGGGTTTCCACTTCCCAGGGGAAAAGTGACTCATGGCAGAAAGCTGCAGCTAAGCAGCCACACGCTAGGGAAATATATGTTCAAACAGGAGTAACTTGATCTTATGGACAACTAAATGTACCCTTAACTGTCTCACAGTAGATCCTCCACCTCTCACATGGAAGAATTAATGTCAGATGTTTCTCTAAAACACATGTAATTTAAATAGGAACAGTTGAAGATGGTTGTCCCACCTTACAGATTGTACTTCATCCTAGTCCATGTTTTCCTGGGAGCAATTCATCCTATGAACAGTGATTCCAAGTTTTACTCCTAGAAAGTATTAGGATCTTAGTATTACTTCCATTTCTACAGCAGCTAGAATTATCCTTGTTTGCTCATTGAAAAATATTTTAGACACAACAAATACAATACTTCTGGGTTTATCTGAAGAAAGGAAATCCTTTCTGTGGACTCCCCTTTGGTCCCTGCTGAGTTGCCAACTCTAAAGCCTGCAGAGTGCCCAGCAGCATGCGAGGGTGTTTCTCTGGGGTGTGAAGCTGACCCTCCTCTATTACAGATAACAGCTTTATGACACAGGCATTGTTCTGCTTTACCAGTGCCCCGTTTTCACAAAGTATTTAATGAATAGGCTTTCAACTGCAAAAACACAGGCTGAGATCAAGAAGAAAAATGACCTTTGTGCTTGTGATTGTACATTCACATAGTTACACTTATTTTCCTAATTAACATATAGGAATCCCTTTTTTGTCAGCACACTTTATTTAATTCTAATAGGCTTTTTGTGTATTTAAAAATCTAGAGGAAAACAGAAAAAAAGTCCCATTGTTCTCCCACATGTTTGTTTTCACTACAACTACTAAGAGGAAAAGCCCTTTACAAAAACAGGATACAGCAGACTCCTCTGCGCTGTGCACCCCCTGCACACTCGCACACCCTGGGCATGGCTGCAGTGGTAATCAAGAGTCCATAGAAAGTCATAAGTGATTGAAAAACATCAATGGGAGCTTTATCATCCACTTGAATGGGAGTAGTATCAAGTCCATGCTGAATAAACCCCACCAGTCTGGGCAGGTTCTGCTCCCCTCACACAAATAGCCACCTGCCTAAGGACATTTTCTCTGTGACATCAATTAGAGAGGCAGACGGGGATGTCTGCAGGGCAAACCCCACCATTGTGGGAAGGCGTTGAGTCAATGACAAAAGCCATAGCATCCAGCATCCCTTCCCAGCAGTCCTAAGAGACAAATCACCAGGGAACCACATGATGTCACCTACATCAGGTGCTGCCCGGCCCCAGGAGATGCTTCAGAACCCACATGGATCTTACTGAGCTGTCTCTAGGTTGTCTTTAGGAGTGGGGTTCCCCACTGCATTTCTACTAGTGACTTTTCAGACCTCCTTCCTTAACGTATCTCATGGCGCCCTTTCCCCCCTCTTGGATTAATGCTTCCCCTGCTGGATTTTTGGCCAGTTGGCAGAGGGATGCCCGGCTGTGCTGGCAGCCCCCAGGAAAGGCTGAAGCTGAGGCAGGAGGACTCTAAGCTGCACTCACTGCAAAGCACATTCCTGTGGGCTGTTGTTAAGAAGATAATAAAAATTGCTGTTTTCTTTCTCCCTACACATTAGCATTTGGAAGAGTTCATACTTCCAAAGAATAACACTGACTCGTTCTCTGTGATACGGAAGAATAAATCAAGTGCAATTACCAGGAGACCTGCATTTCTGTAATCAAGAGCCCCATCTCTGGCCAGAAAGTACCTTGGGGGAATTGAGTTCTAGTGACTGGGAGGCCAGTAAAGAGCAATTTCAGCTTTTCTGACTCTGAAATGTGGTGATTGCAGTTCCATTTGCTTGGGCAGAAACTACCGCTTAGCAGCCTGGCAACCTCCTTCAAACATCATCCCAAGAGCTTTAAGTTAAAAAAAAGTCTCAGATTTTAGGGAAATATGTTTTCTGATTTCTTTCTAAGGAAAAACATATAATGTTATAATGGTTGAGGATATGCTTTGCAATGAGGGGAACAATACACTACTTTGGTTTTAGTTTTATAGGGTTGTGGTTCTACTTGTTTTTCTTTTAGCTATGTTAAGTAAGCCTTGTTTCTTCACCAGAAATTATCATAACTTTTGATTTAGCCATGATTTCTGAATAAGAGAATTGTTTCTATAATGCAAAATGATTACATTTTACAATGTAAATTACATATGTTTATGTAAATCCTTAGGTAAAACAATACCACTTTATTACTGCAAAATAAACATTCAGATTACTGACACTTTGTCTTTGAACGAGAGAGTCTTTGCTATCGCTCAATAAACTGAAGAGACAGGGAGACAACTTAGCACAACAGGCTATGCCTGATACTACTTAGAATCAGACCACAATCTTTTCAGTTCAAGGGAGAAAAACCCCAATTTCCACTTGCATCAAAATCTTTCATTGTTTAGAAACTGTAAACTGACATTTGCTGCTTTTTGCATTTATTGGTAATTAGCTGGCCATCATCAGAGGATTGGATTAAATAATGTGGCCATCATTCTTTCCTCATCAGGGAGAAATAAATCCACAGTATCCTCCCTTGCTGCATGCGAGGAGTTCAATTACAAAACTATGCTTTTCCCGAACTCTCGGTATCTGCCGACTGGGTGTCCCAAAAGGCAAGAAATCACAGTTCCCCAGGCAGCAGCAGGACAAGCTCACTTTAGCAACCCCTGTTCTGAAAGCAGAAGAGGGGCAGCCCTCCAGGCGCTCCGTGCATCCCACGGACCCTCATTCCCTGCCATCACCCTCCGGCCCCAGCCCCGGGGTCCCAGCAGAGCCGAGGGCAGGTCCCACATGGTGCCCAGCCACGCCACCCCTCACACCTACCGTGCGCTGCTTGCCGCGGCCCCACCACGCCGATGGATGGATGGAACTGCCGGGCTTGGCTGGGAGCTGCTGCTGTCCCAGCAGCGGGAGGTCACCAGGCTGCTGGTCTGATCTTCAGCTCGCTTTCCATCTGAAAAGTTTAACTCCTTCACGCCCTGAAAGGCAAAATATCAGCAAATATCGCAGCGCTGTGCTCGCCCCTTGCCGGGGATGCTGAGCACACCCTTGTTCCAGGCTGCTGAGAACAAGGGCACGCACCTGAGAGGAACCAGGATGTGGGGGGTCGGCATGGGCAGTTTTGCTCTGAGACTTGGGGGTGAGTGTGATGCAGAGAAGTCCTTGACGAGATATTCCTCTTAACAATGTACCCCCCTAAGTCCCGAAGTCTCCTGTATTCCCACGCATTCCTGTGGCTGCCAAATCCCTGACGGGGATCCCAGGGGCTTACACTTTGGAAGGGAAGGGGAAAACCTCTGACAGCACTTTTTTTACTTTCTCACCAAGCCCCTGGGAAATTGAAGGGGGTGGAATTGCTTCTGGCAGAGGAAAAACGCAGATCTGCAAGGGCACACTGGGAAGGGGCCCCAAAAAATCCCAGCCCCAACCCTGCTGCCAGGAAAACCCAGCCAGCCCTAGTCTGGCTGTGCGCATCCCTGGGCAACCACCTCCCTCCTTGCTTTGATCAGAGAGGGGTTCCCAGTGATGGGGATGGGGTTTTGTGGTCCAGCTCAAGATGCCTGTGCAAGAGCACAGGGAAGAAGGAGCCTCTGCTTCACCCTCATAGCCCACTGGGTTTCCAGCTCCCTGCACGCCAGCCCTGGGCCCTGCATGTGGTACTACCAAAGTGCATAGGACAGAGTAGTGGCAGCCATCAGGAACTCAAAATGTTGCTATTTCCAGAAAGATGTTTAAAATGGTTACATGATGATGTCAACCCTGACCTCCATGTTCCTCTTGTACTCCTCTGACGTGAGACTGTTGAGCAATGGAAACACATTCTGGGTTTCAAGGCTCTGCGTCCTGTCCCCCATCCCCAGCTGTGAGCTCTCTCTCACCCTCAGCCACCACACTGTCCTCTGCAGCCTGTTCAGAGCTGACAGGTAGGAATTTTTAAGCTCCTGCCCCCCAGGAAACTAAACTAAATCTGCCCCCATGCAAGGCTTCTTCAAACACCACTTGTTAGGCATGAAATCATGGCTCATGAAATCAAAAGCCCACTCCCACTGCCACCCGGGCTGCCCTCTCCCCGGCTGTGATGGCAGCTGCAGGGAAGGGACAGGTGTGAACTTACCGTCCTTCTCCAAAGGAGGATGTGCCAGGTGGGCAGGCTGCAGGATGTCACAGGGAAGGCCATACATGGCAGGGACAGGAGCATTTCATGGGGCTGGCAGGAAGGCAGCAGGGCCAAGCTGCATGGGAGGTTTTCTGCCCAGGGTGTTGCAGTGCCCAGGGTGTGGGCACAGCACTCGCTGGCCCAGGCTCACGGGCACACCGTGCTGAGCCCAGCAGCTGCCCACC
This sequence comes from Acanthiza pusilla, assembly GCA_036630365.1. Taxonomy (NCBI): domain Eukaryota; kingdom Metazoa; phylum Chordata; class Aves; order Passeriformes; family Acanthizidae; genus Acanthiza; species Acanthiza pusilla. The sequence goes on from JAXCHO010000001.1 coordinate 12,274,444, forward strand.
CCTGCTCAGCCTCTGTGTCCTCTCCAGTGCACCAGCCCAGGAATCCATACGGGCCCTCAGCAGTGGCAACAAAGTGCTCAAAGCAAACAACCAACACAAGGCTCCTGTGACTCGCGGCTCTGATGCCAGCACATCCCACCCTGCACCCTGCGGCTGGACTTCACTTGTGAGCTCCCCAGGCACAGGCTTTGCTGAGACTCTTGAGTCAATCCGGTGCTTTTTAGCCAATATAAATTACATGACCCTCAGCCAGCCCCTCCTGAGGGGGTGCACCTGTCAGAGTCTCTTCCTGTCCAGGTGATTCCCAAAGGACCACAGCCAGACCCCTTCAGCTCCCAGGTGCTGTGAATTATGCAAAATATGACTTTTGTCCCCAGTAATAGGAGCCTGAGTAAGGGAGAGGAGGGGTGCCCCCCTGCCCTTTGTCCCCAGAGCAGGAGGCTGTGACTGCAGTGCTGTAATTCCGGGTGACACATAGCATCCCTGAGGCTGCACCACTGATGCGGCAGGAGATGGTGGCTGACGCATAATCCCTGTGCAGACACCCTTATCAAGGGGCTGCAGCAGCTTTTCATTCATCCCTGAGATCAGCAAAACCCAACATTTAAGATAATTTTCCAAACATTGCTCTGGAGGGAAAACAGCTTTGGGGCTTTTGATTTCAAGTATGAAAAACGTAATTATGGGTAATGATGCCTCTTGCTGTAACCCAAGCAAGAAACCTTTCTGTGTTTCATGGTTGGTCCCTCTGCCCTGAAGTAAAAGAGGGTTTCTGCTTTCATTACAAAACATATTTGTATTTCAACCTGAAAGGCCTTCTCATCTGGGAGCTCTCTAGTGGCCAGCAGTCTCTCCTGCATCTGGTGTTACTTAGCCAGCAATTTTTCTTCTGTGTTGCCTGGGGGCCAAAAGTACTCCCCAAAAGGCGAAACACAGGTTAAAATTGTTTAGAGAACAAAACTCTGTTAGAACGTTTTATTGGAGTCCGGGGAAATTACTTTTAAAATACATACACATAATATTAGCAGCAATAATAGAGTTTTAAAAAGTCCGCTGTAAAAGTAATGATGTTTCAGATGGGAGCCAGCGTTTCAAACCCATCTGTATGGAGATGACATCAGACACACAGCTTATGTTTCCACTTTTGGCGGTGTGAAAGAAAATACGCTGCTACACATACTTACCTTTAACTGGTGTGTTTGCTAAACTTGGACAAATGCTTGAACTCAGAAAGCTTCACTTTCACAGAAAGCAAAAGCTGTTTGGTTTTATTTTCATTTACAGGCTTCTCAGCTTGTATCAAAACTACCCCTCTCAATCCTCGCTGAGTTCTGTCACTATGATGCTTAAATCCACTATTCTATTTAAATCACTATAAGGTGACAAATTAATCTAGGACATGGATGGTGAATGCAAGACGTGTCACAGCAGACATCTCACAGCGTTACATTGCAAATGTTCAGGCTCACCTGGTTGACATCAGCCTTCTGTCTTCCCTGACAGTTCAGGCAGGGTGGCACTGCCGGGGTGGGCAGTGTGGGGACAGTTCAAGGAGGTGCAGTCCCCACTGATTTGGACCCTACCCAGGATGCACTGGGTCCAAGCACATTATACATTTCTTTTACTTAAGGACACTCACTATTGATGGCATTTTCTGCCCGGAATGGGAGCTCCTGAGGACTGATCCCATCTGCAGAAGATGCCGTCGCTTGCGGTACAGAAGCAGGCAGTGCAGAGGGGATCTGCTGGCATGAACATTCTAAAGCCAGTCTGAGATTTCCACATCGTCTTTAAAAAAGGGGGAAAATCTAAGTGATAAGAAAAGAACAATGAAATCTGAGCAAACAGCACTAATGGAGGTTTCCTAATTCCTTAAGATCCCTCCTATGTTTATAAATAAAAGAGAAACATCCAGAGGTTTCTAGTATGAGATCTCATTTCTTTTTTAATCAGAAATGCCCTGAATACTTCTCAGTTTCTGTTTTCAGATGTTGCCTTCTCACAGAAATGACCACCTAAAGCATTCATTTTTTATTAAAAATATATATTTTAATTTAAAAATTACATTGGGATTTCATTCTTATTCCAGTTCTATGTTTTTCTTTTCTTTTTTTTTTTTTTTTTTTCATGAGTACAAGCATTTTTCTAAACTTTAAGAAATCCTTCTCAGAGGGGGGTGGAGATATGAAATATTTTTAAGATGTAGTTGTCTTTGATTTCCAAAGAATTTGATTCCAGTGCTAGAAAGCTGCAGAAAATAATCCCAGTGAGAGGAATAACCAAGAGCCAGGTTATTCCTAAGGCTCTGAGACCCTTTCAAGTTGGTCTGAAAACCTCATTGTTAATCAAAATAATTGCATGAGAACCAATCAGGAAATCCTGAAACATTCAGAATGAAACCTTGTCATTACAAATTCACCATCATGGCTAAAAAACAGATTATCTCTGTCAAAAGCTGTGGGAAAGTTTGCTTTGTAGCAGTAGGGGCAGAAGTAAATATTTGCCCAATCTGTTTTGTTTATCCTAAAAACATATATACATGTGCAGAGTTTCAATTAAGCACTATTTTCTTTTCCCCCATGTGTACATCATTTGAACTGCCCATGTGAGGAGCTTTTAAAGCATCTCTCCCAGGAGGCAGGGAGATGGCTCCATGCCAGCACCTTACTCAGACCATTACGCCATGGCAGGGCAGGTCGGATTGCTTTGAATTTTAAGCCTCATTTCTTTGGTCTCACCTCTGAGTCCATTTAAACGTAGCTGGCCCCTTGCTGTAATTTAAAGCAATCAAAAGCAGATGCACAAAGTGCCACTGAAAACATACCCACAGATGTGTTGGTTCTGCTGGTAAATGCCACCACGCCCCAAGGCTGGTGCTCGTGGGGAGCAGGTGCAGGGGGAAGGGGTTCAGGTGTGAATGGGGTCTGTTTCACCAACATGCAGATTCCCCACGTTACTGTATTTAAACCACTTAAGAAATTGCATATTTTCTCGAGGAAGAGTAGCGTTTGGGATGTGTGAGCTGGCAGATGAGCTTGAAGGGACACTGGGACAGACCAAGAGCTCAAAACAGCTGTTTACTGCCCTGTGGGGGTCACGAGCCCCTCCTGTACCTACCCCAGAACCTCTGTGCTGTGCTTTTGCAGGGACACAGTCAGAGATACAGATGTGAAAGGTCTCCGGTCTGGGCTCTCCTTTGCAACAGCTGTTTGCAAAGTCAGTGAGACACTTTGTTTTGAAAATTAGGTCCACACTTACAAACATGCCATTTAAAAATGTGGTTGTAAAAAAAACAGAAAAGAAAAGGTGAAGAATAAAAGGAAAAATGTTCCAGCCAGTGGTTGAACTGAATCCATTCCCCTGTGGCAACAGTGTTCAATCAGGTGAACAGGGAAGAAAAACAAAGGCTGGAGAAAGAACAAATGGTCACCACATTTAAAAACACCTGCTGGAAGTGACTGCAGCAAAAACCAGTTCAGAACATTTTGGAAAATACCTGAATGATGCCCATAATCCACCGCTGCTGCTGACAGGGCCAGAGACCTCTAGGCATTGCACTCTGGGACGCCACTGGAGCATCCACTGATCCCACTGGCATCACATGAAAGTGCAACAATCCTCTGTGGGGTATTAAGTTCAAAGTCTCTTATTGCATGAAACAACTCACAGCGAAACAAAAGAGCTTATTTTGTCCAGATTGAGCAAGTCTTAGATCTTTATCATCTCAGGGGATCAGGGTCTCAGTGCTTCTCCCACTCGAGTCATTGGGAATGCTGCTACAGGCTCCAGACGGCAACCAGACCTTATCCTACAAGCTGCCCTGTTGAGCTGACACCTTTCATTCCCCAGCACCTATGGCAGCAATAGATTTACCAGAGCTGGGCAGTTGCCAGACAGAGCAGTGGGACAGGCACCAGCCTCCTGCAGCTCTACAGGCAGGCAATGACACAGTCACAATGGCTGCGGGTCCCTCGGAGATCAATCCCCACACCTGCTGCTAAACAAACCTGTGCCAGGATCCCTGTGGTGGAGGATGAGCTGAAGGATGCCCCCAGCTCTCCAGGCCTGGACCTGTGGTTGGGGCTTCTCTTCCCTGGCCACGGGTCAGCAGTGCAGGTGAAAGATGTGTCCTAGGAATGAAAAATCTGGCATTTTGGCCCTGCTCTCCCTCTGAGTCCTTGCAGTGCAGTGAGGGGCTGTCTCACCCCAAAGTGCTGCAGCCAGGACCGCATACAAGTTTGCACATAAGCACCACCACTTCCATGTGAGGAAGACAACAGGTTTGAGACAAAGCTGTGTTTCAGAGTAAGAACTGGTTGCAGCTACAGGCTGGTCCCTTGCATGGCTGAATTTAATTTTCAACCCATTTCTGTCGGATGTAGCAACAAATCTTTGAAGCATCATGGAAACAGACACATCCTGTGTGCATCTCCTAGCAGGACCATCACTTCTGGTGTCTTGAGGTTGTCCTGCACAGCACCAGGAGTTGGGTGCAGTAAGTCCCTTCCAAGTTGTGATATTCTATGATTCCGTGACCAGGAGCACTTCTAGCCACCCGCCCTGCTGTGCTGCAGCACCTCACTGCCATCATAAGCCACTGCTGGTGACCCACCAAAGCCAAATGAGAGCTCTGACTGGCTCTTTGTGCCTCCACATACTCAGACATGGGCATGCCCCAGGTGAATGGGCAGAGCAGGCACTGCTGCCAGCCAGGCACCTTTGTCTTCTCAGCCCTTGGAAAAAATGGAGAAACCCAAAGGAAGTAAAGGACACCTTAAGAGAGGAACAGAAAACAATGGGGAGCTATGGTGGGAGGGAAAGAGGCCAAGGAGCAGGATTATAGATGAATAACATGTGCAGTGTAATTAATCTAGATTAGTTTTTATTTTATAGCATTAACAGCCCGCAGTCGCAGCATGCGGTGATGTGGTCCCGCGAGTTCCGGATCGCGGGGAGGGCTCCCGGCACAGCATCAGCGCGCAGGAAGCGCTGCTAGTGACTCACCGGCTGGAGCTTGCTCGGAGACTAATGAACTCAGAGCCGCCACTGCGGCCCTTTCCACGGCCCCCTCCCATTAATCTTCGGGTTAAAAAGGGCAGCAGTCGCTCAAGAGGGAAATTCCCACAGAGCAGAAGGATTTGTGCCGGGAGCCCCCCGTGCTGACCTCCTTGGCAGCCCTTGCAGAGCCGAAAGCCCGGCTCCTCCGCCCCAGCAGCCGTGCTCGGGAGCCGCTGGGATTTGGGCTCTTCCTCCCAGCGCCCCGGGAGGCTGCGGGTCCCGCAGCGCCTGCGGTGAGCGGGCTGGGGATGCGGCCCATGCCTCGGGGATGAAAGGCAGGAGCAGGGTCTCGCCCTGCTGCCGGGCCGCTCACAGCCACATCTTTCTTCCATAAAAGGTTGCCCTCGGCATTTTTGGGCAGATTCCACCTTCTGCAATAGCAAGTTGCGCATCTGAAGTGCTCAGAGCCATCCTCACTTCCCTCCCAGCCTCCCCCACCCCCACCCCTCGCCAAACTCTGGAAATTCGGAGTTTTGCTTTCCCTAGATGACAAATTGCCACATGCTGTCCCATTACCAACAGGCACTACCCCTAAAGGGCCCACGTATCAGTTGCTGGAGGTGAATTAGAGCTTTCCCAACCTCGAAAAAGCCTTTTAAGGTTTCCCAAACCTAAAAATTTTCTTAAAACGCCTGAGACAGAAGAGCTGCACAGTGCCACAAACAGCAGGAGAGCCGGGGATGGTGGAGACAGGCACTCCTGGAGAGCAATATGCGACAGAATTTGATCTCTTTTCATCCAGGACAGTCTGTATTTAACATTGTATCATCATGTGGAAAACACCTAAATCACTCCAGGGTCGGCAGAGACCTGCAGCTGGAGTCTTGGGCAATGGGACAACCAGTGCAATTGGGGACTGGGGGTCCAGTTACCACACAGCTACTTTACTCCATCCTTTGTCTTTATTTTATATTTGTATTTCTTCAATATAATAGAATACAACTTATTTTACATAATGTATACAAACTATATCACAGTGCTTTACAGAGCAAAGCATGAATTACATGGTGAAAACTGGGAGAAAAATGACAAGGTCCTCTGCACTGCCAAGCCCCCTCTTTTCTCCCTGTTCCAGGAGACCTCCCAGGACACCCTCAATCTAGCAGGAAACTCCCACCTGACTCATTACTGGCCCCCAAGGTGAATTTGGCGCATCACCAATGTGCTCTCCCCTCTCCAGAGCACTGTCAGGGCTGGTATCCCAAAGAATTGTCACATTTAACCCCCTTGTTCTTATCTCCCTTTTCTCATAAGAAAGCAGCAGCTCTTTCTTTTGAGCAACATAATTACTCTCAAAGTAATTACTGGAAAGTCAGGGAAACCCCCATCATTATTTTCTCCCAGGATGAGCTATTTTTTTCCAGAGCACATGGGTGGCCCCAGATAAACCACTGGGTTTGGCAATGCTGTTTGCTGCATTTATGAAAGCAGTAAATCCATCACAACTCCACAGTAACAGAGCCGGGGTGGGATGCAGACCTGGCTCCTCCGATAGGCTCTTTGTAGCTGCTTTATGAACACAGCAAGCAAAAAGCACTCACGACCATCATTCATGGTGTTATGGGATACGGCAAGTGACACTGGATTAATGACTGCCAGGTCTCGGAATGAGAGTACTCACAATGGGAAATGGGAAGGTTTTGGAAACTGGGAGAGTGGGATTGTGGACAATGGGAGCCGAGGGTCACGCACACAACAGGGACATGGCAAGGACAGACAGAGGGAGACTGGCCTTAATGCCAGATGAAAAGTTCTCAGATGGATCCCCAAAGTGATCCCTGTAGGAATCCTGAACACAACACACACTTCTGTGAACACAAACACACAGCAACAAAAGGAAAGTACTGGCCCTGGCTTCCCTCAGGGCCTGAGCCACTGCAGAACATCCCATTGTGAAAAGGGCACTGTTTTAACACACACTTCTAATGAGTAATAAGAATAATAAACCACCCATTTTTCCATTCTCTAACCTAATGGAATAAATGTAGAGATTCCCAGCATTTGTACAACAATGTCATGTCCAGAATGGTCAGGATCCCTTTCTGCAACAGTAAAATGGAACACACCCATGGCAAAGCTGATGACAATGGGTAGAAATAGAGCAAAGGCAGACGCGTAGGAGTAAGTTTCCCTACAACACTTAAAATAGAAACATAGGTCAAATATACATTTGATGAGTAGGAAAAAGTGAACAAGAAACTGAAGTTTTCCTAACTTTAGAGTCCACTTCCTCTCCTAATCCCTTTCATTCCAGATCCACATCAATGAATCAGAATTTGACCTAAAAACTTTGCAGCAGGAGAATTAGCCAAATGCTTGAATTAAATATTGCATATAAAAATCTATTTCCTTTTCTTAACAGCAAATTTTCCAACTGGGAAAAGAGTTTGAGGCCCACATGCTTTCTAAGTTTGGAGAACTAGACACTTCTCTCTTATATCCCATCCCTCATAATCTGGAAAAGATACAGCTTTACACATCAAATTATTTTCCAGGAGAAACTCGGCAGGATATTTGCTTAACCAGGAGGAATTCTCTACATCTAAATGATTCTTGAACAATCTCTTCATTTCTGACCGCACATCCTGTAGTCATTGAAACTACTTTGAGTATGACGGGACTCTGCTGGTCCTGGTGGCTGTTGCTTGGCGTTCCAGGACTTCCTCCTGTCCAGGTCCTGGTGCTTCTGCCAGGGCTCCCCTGGGCCCTGTGGCCAAGGGACAGACCTACCTTGGCTTGACTGCAAGGTCAAGTGCTACTGTGAGGTGACTCCAGCAGAAAAATTGAAATATCTCAGACTCTGCCCACATAACTGTACTTATAAAGAAAGTCCCAAAACAACCTGACCAAAAAACCCCACGTCCCTCTCAATTTTATAATGCATTGATATTATGTAGTTCTAATCTCTGGAGCAGAGCAGCCGTGCCTTGCTGAGCACACATGAATGAACCCTGTGCAATGGCCTCGCTCACAAAATAAACATTGCCAGATCACCCAGGGCCGCGCTGGCACGGGCAGGTGAACCACAGCTTACTGTGCTTTCAAGAAGTGACTGAGACTTAGGGGATAGGACTGGGTCCTACCTGGCTAATTTTGCTTTTAATCAGGGGAGGTATAAAAGGTTTTATCTCTACTGATAAAGTTTGGGCACGATGCACAAGTGATGGGAACTGTAATCTCAAACACTAAAATAACAAAGTGTTTATTAAATGAGTACTGGCTGGTCCATGTGAAGCTTCTTTTCCAGAGAAGGATATGACGATGATTAAAAACATTTAAAGTCTAAAAAGGACTTTGGTTACTATGTTAAGGTCCTATTTTCTTAGTCCATCAGTCATCACTCTTGGCTCAGCTTTGAGCTGCAACCATTTTTCAGACCATGGACAGGAGGTTGTATCTTCCCTACAAGCAAGCAGAAGACCATCAAGTTTAACTAACGATGGAAGCTTTGCCTGTGGAAAATATAATAATTTAGGTTTCCATAGTGGTGGCATAACTGGAATATCTAAGTAATGGCGTGAGTGTTTTCTTGGACTAGTTTTAAGATTACTGCATAAAAGGAAACACTTTGAAGTTCTGGCAAAAATCAGAACTGGTAACTGGTGGTTTTATATCCTGCTGGGCCTTTCAGAAGCCATCGGCATACATTTAGAACAGCAATTAGGTCAAGCTTTTCTGTTGTTCCCAAGAAATGCAGCAACTTTTCTCGAGAATTCTTCCTTAACAAGAGAGAAAAATGAGGCAGCTCTCCCTCCGTGGCTCCTGACTTGCAGAGGGTGGCTTTACCGATATTCTGCAAGTGCACGAGGAGCACGAGTGCTCCAGGGCCCACACTCCCACACAGCCACACAACACAGCTGGGGACTTGCAGCGAGCCCCTGGCTGGCTCTGTGTGCACACACAGCGCTCCTGCCCCTCCATCACACTGCCGTGTTCCAGCCATGGTAAATGAACCTCTGCCTGGGGCCCGACATTCCTGCAGGAGCACAGGGCCATGGCTCCAGGCAAGGTGACAGCACAGACCTTCCCAAACTCCCCCGGTGCTGGTGGCACCCTATCAAACAGCTTTTCCTGCACACAGGATTCCTGCCAGCCATATCCTGCTCCCTCCACGGAGCAGTGAAGTGTCTTAACAGCAAACTTCATACACAAGTTACCTTGGTGGGTGAACAAGAGCCAGAGGGCATGACACCACAAAAAAGAGCAAAATAGCAAGAATATAGCATGACACCAGTTAGCTTAGTCTTTTTGCTTTACCCCCCTTGCTTTAATTGGATCAATATTTTTAATGCAATATTTATCACATCTCACTCATGAAAACATTATTCAATTCTATTGCAGCAAAATAGGTGGCACCACAAAACATAATTTCCTAGGAGCTCATGCTCATGGCATGCTAAGTCACACTGATTGCTGTCCTAGGTGTGCAAATGGAGATATATCAAGTTTTGAAGGACACAGAAGATCCTACTAAATACCCACTAAATAGCCCTTCCTCAGAAAGTGCTATAAGTAGATATAAGGAGCACTGAAATAGTCCGGAAAAAATAGATTGTATCCTAAGGCAGTGATGCTTCAAACATGTGCTGAAGCCCATAAAAATAAGTTAAAGGCTGCGTTGACAGACAGGATGAAGGAAAAATCTGTTTCTGGGATTAGTAGTTACAAAAGGTCTTCCAGATTCTGGAATAATCATAGGATGAAATTTCCAGATGGCTCACCAGGATCTTAGTAACACCAGGGAAGAAACACACATCCCTAAAGTTACCAGGCACAGCAAATCTTCTGGATAAATGGCATCTCAAGGCTACTCCTGAGAACTGTCACATGAAGGTGGCACCCCAAATCTTCTCCAAACAAGGACCAGCCTCTCCAAAACTAGTCCAAATCTCCTCACCTTCCTGGAAGCAGGAGGAGTGGAAACTGCTTCTTGCCCTACATGTGAGCCAGGGCACCAGCCCTTAGCTGTGGGCAGACCAAGGCCAGTGAGGGACACTCTGAGGATCTGTTTGGGGCACTGCTGTAATTCTGGACCCACTGAGGAGCTGGTGTTTGTGAGATACCCCAAACCATCTCACTTCTGCCCCCATGCCAGCTGGGATCATCTGATTTTATAAAGTTGCTGTTTCGAGATGAGGGTGAAGACACTTGGTAGCTCAAAGCACAAAGTGCCATCAGGGAGTGACCCCTCCCACAGGGAGCTGAAAGACAGAACAGCTTCAGATGGGATCTTCCCTTGGTTTAAGTATGAAATGCAGGCATTAGAGCAAGTGAAACCTGGCAGGAGCCATGAAAAGCAAGTTGGTGACCTTCTCCAAAGCAGCTGAGCAGCACTGGAGCCCTTCCCAGGGCCAGCCCAGGCTGATGGTGAGCACCAGTCCATGAGCACTTCCCCTGCTCCAGCTGCCAGCCTGGCAGCAGGAAAAGGCACCTACCAGATGAGAGAAATAAGGAATCTGACCCAAAGGTTTGCTGAGCCAGCCCTGGCTAAAAGCCAAGGAAAAGTGGCAACAGCCACTGCACAAGGAAGGTTGGGGAAATGCTGTTCTGCCCCTGGTATAATGCAACATTTACCTTCATTCAGAGAGGAAACAATTCAGAGAGGACAGAAGGTTCTCAGGTTTAGGACATGGCTGGAGGACTCTGGGCCATGGCACTCCCAGTTGTCCAACAGCACTTAACCCCAGCCTTTCTCATGGCATGAGGCCAGGTTTGAAAGCAATGCTTGCTAAACATTTGCTAATTTTTTTAAACAAACAAACCAACTCAAACAACTTTCAGCCTTCTGTCCCAGCCTGCCCAACACAAATGAAGTCACTTCCTGACTGCAAGAAGCACCACAGAGACACGGTCCTGCAGCAAGGCAGGTGATAGGAAATAGGTAGCTTTTGTCTATTTTCCTCATGGCAATTCACTACAGGAGCAATTCTATTCAGTAAATATGGCACAGAAAATCCAAGTGAGGAGAAAACAGGGTTTTCTCTCTCCGGCAGGCAGGTCCGTGTGTTGCTGCCAATGTGCAGCTGGCACAGAGGTGGAGCCTGCCTATCTGTGGAGAGAGTAATTTCCCATTCAGGTACAAAACAGATGCAAGAACCCAGCCAGGCCAGTGCTCTTGGCTGCTCACAGGACATCTTTAAAGGCTGAATGACAAGCTGTAGAGCAGATGTTCACCCTTGGCAGCAACTCAGCCATAGTGTGGTGTATGGTTTTGCTTTTTCAGCTCTGGCCAAAAAGGATGCACATTTCCTCCACGCTGTGTGATGGAGAAGAGACTGAACCTGACTGTGGCGGTATTTTCTAGTAGCCATCAGCAAACTCCCCCAGCAGTACACCAAGTGCTTTACTGGCAGCTCATCAGTGCCCTCGACACCATTCCCTGGATGACTAACACTGAACGCCAGGAACAAGGCAGCCACCGTCACTGGATGGGTCAGGCATCACTTACAAAAGGCTTCTGGAGGAGTGGAAAAGCAGATTTCTGGAGGAGGCTGAAAGGGGACAAAAGAGCTGGCTCAGCTGCTCTTCACACTCAGCAGGCTGAAAGCACCAATTTTCACATAGTTCAAAAGAAAAAAAAAGTGAATCATTTTTGCTAGTAAATTACAGTTTGAAATGGAGTAAGGTCAGAATCACAGAACTGATCTGACTCAGGATACAGCATCTTTCTTAAATATACACACTTAAAGATGAATCACACATGTCTCATAAGGACACTTCCTAAAATTTGCTCTCCCATAACTGTTAAAGGTTCCCATTCTGCAATAGAAGATGATGTCACTGTTTACATAAATAAAGGCAATGGTGCTCAGATCAGATCTAGGAAACCAGTCTGTTCCCTCTTCAAGTTTAGTAACCATGTTTACTTTCTTACAAGGTTGGGGAGTGTAAGAACTGGCCAGGGCACAAATAGAAGCACAGACAAAATAAAGGTGCAAAAGTGACCCAAATCACATACTTGACACAGATGTCTTTTGTTCTTAGAAAACTGGCCATGTTAAAATGATGTAGCTCTCATTGCTCTCACTCTGTCCATATTAGGAAGATTAAACTTCTGCACAGGAGAGTTGCAACTGAAAAATATTGCCATTACAGTGAGCACAAATAGCTTTTTCTTGAATACCGAGCATGCATGTGGCCTCCCCTCTCCCCCCAGCTTACATTTTATGAGATTTTGGACAGTCAGAGAAAACTCTCCTTCCATATGTTCAGGATGTTAAGATTTCAACCTCCTTGCAGCAGGAAAATAAAGTCATCTTCTTTGCAATGCCACAGCACTGAGCACACACAGAGCACTGAAACAGTAACGCATGAACTGATCTCTGCCATTGCGGAAAACTGCAGGGATCCGGAGCAGGTCTTGTTCCTGTCATGTCTGCAGATGCTCTGTTAAGGACTCCAGGGACAGAGAGCAATTACTAGGGTTTGTTTCTGCTTTCCAGGAGCAGTTCTGTTTAGGAGAGAATAGAAAGGGATTATTTTTACCTTATAGTTTGGACTTACAGGGTGTGAACTGAATTTTTCTTCCCACAGAGAGACATGGTGTAACAACTCTTGCAATGCTCTGTAAATGGGGCTGTTCCCTCTCAGCAGTGCCCGAAAGCCCAAGGGCTAACAAGGGTGACAGGCAGGGCCCAATTAGCAGCACAGGCTGCATTTAGGCCACACACTGAGTCTAAAGGGTTTTTTTCCCTTTTGTTTTTGGAGCTTTGTTGGTTCGTGGTTTTTTTGCTTTGAGTCTAGAAAGTTGACATCTGCTTCTGGTAAAATTGACAAACTATTTTATTTGTCAGTAAATGTAAGATTGAAACAGTACTGTGAACTGCATTGTCTGGGTCTGCAGGATTGTAGGAAGTATCGGTGAAGCATTTTCCACTGGCATGTGTATAGAGAACAAAACGTTTAAGTGAAGATAATTTTTTCCATATATATTATGTACATTATTATATACAAGTGAGAATTAGACAAAACAAAACTAGAACAAAGATTCTTTTAAGCTTTAAAAGGATCTTTGTCTCTCAGCCATAGGGATGGCTCAAGCCAAGCTCTGTGGATGAGGCAATGAATGAGGCAACAGATGCATCAAAGGCATCTCACTTGTAATACACAGTTTAGCCAAGGCAAGACTCACACCACGCAGGGGAAATGCTGGCACCACCATCATTCTCTCTACAGCACAAAAGATACTCCCCAGACCTTACCTTCTCCTGATGCAGCCAGGCACAGGTGCAGCCTCCACTGTGCCCTACACAAGTCCTGACCCCTGGGCCAGCAGAGCTGCTCTCACCAGGGGCTGTGCCCACCCTGCAGTGGCACTGTGCCCCCCAGCAGCGTACCCAGCTGCATTCTGCAACGTGATCTCCACCAATTCCCATTCCACTGTGTTTCCTGCAGCTGTGACTGCCCAGACCAAAGACTTTGCTTCCTGGAAGCCTTAGTGACTAGAAGGGTGTCTCCAGTTAAAAATCCCCTGGCAGCTATTTTACTGTTCACCTGCTTAATGCTGCAAACACAGCTCCAGATCAGCTCCCTGTTGCAAAAAGCAGGAGGAATCTGCGTTCAGGGAAAGGGAAGCCCCTGGACCTGGCTCTCGTGTGGCGGTGGAAGGTGCTGGCCCTGCGCGGGTGAGAGGAAGCCTCAGGTCAGAGCAGACCCAGGGGTCAATGCCAGGAAGGGGATAAGAATGGAGCTGGCTTCCCACGAGGTTCAGGCGTAGGGCAGGAAGGCAGATATTGTCCCTGAGGCCCCTCTCTTGCACAGTGCTTGAAACATTCAGCAGCACCTTCCCTCTGGCTGCTCCCCAGGGCACACAGGGCAGCTCTCCCTGCCCCGGCAGCAGCTGGGGCTCTCCACCACCACCGGCGGCAGGCAGCAGACACCACCAGAGGATGGGAATGCTCTCTCAAGACTGGAAGAGTACTTTCTCCCTCTGCAGTAAAACCCAGGAAGAGCCTTCCCAGACCCATTTGACCCTTCCCTTCCTGATGTGCCCCCTACCCCATGCCTCTCCCTTGCATTGTGTGCGAACGTTCCCCAAAACACGCTGTTTTCCCCTCATTTCCTTCCTCTCGAGACACCTGGAACTTCCTCCTGTGGCTCCTGCCACCCCTCATGGTCATACAGGCTGGGCCAGGCTTCCCAGGCCACCAGCTTATTGTCCAGGAAACCAAAACAACCAAAGATCCAGCGTGGGGCTGCTGGGGCAACACGCTCAGAGACAACACAGCTACGAGGGCTTTTATGTACTGATGATGACAATTTATTTCAGCAAAAACAGCCTGATGTATTTGAGGAAAAACAGAAGCAGCAACTACCAGCAAGGACTCTCCCAAGAAGGCTGCAGAGGAAGAATTTTTCATGAAGAAACACGTTTTGAAATATATTTGAAATTTGTGATTTGGCATCTCAAGCTGTTAGTAGAAGCTCCTTGCTTAAATGAGTCAGTTTTGCATGCGTTAAGCAATGCAGCACAGAAACAAAAGAAAAAAATCCTCTCCAGCTTCAATGCCAGTTTAAAAGCTATTGGGAGGCAGCCAATATATTTGGGGAAGATTTTTAAACACCCGCCTTGAAACTAAGATGCCTCAGCAGAGATCTGTGCACACAGCAGAAATTACAAATCACAGATCCAACTTCACCCTTTTAACACGCTGAATTTTAAAAGCTTAAAATACCTTTATCTAAAGCTCTATCCCATTAAAACGGCATTGAGAAGCACAAAGCTTCATCCCACAAAAACAGACTGTATAGAAAAAGTGAAGGATTGGCCTGTCTCACACTTCAAGGGCCTCTTTTTCCCGCTTTTCAGCTTTCGTTAGTGAGAAGCAGGAAGAGCAAAGTGGTAGTGTCCCAAAGCAGTGTTAACAGGATGTGACTCTGCCCTGAGTCATCATCCTCTTTCTCCTGAAGTGGAGATGGCTGCTCACACCTGGACCATGGACACCTATGGCCAAACTCACCAGGACAAACCCACTGCTGCCCAAACTTGCACTTCAGAGGCTGCAGAAAGCAACCTCCACCTCACACAGTCAAAACTTCCTATTTTCAGAGATTTTCACACCCAAAGGACCGAAAAACTCCAGTATGTGCTCACAATCTAAATAATAACATAGCCGTTTTCTGATGAAGTAGTGAGCCAGCAGGATCTCACTGAGGTCTTACTTAGAGTCCAAGAAATTAAAACATTAACCCACACAGCTGCAGAATATGACTAAATATGCAATTATTGTTCTCTATTTTACAATTGCAAGCTTACCCTGTTTGATTAATCTCCAGTGAAATGCATTTCATGGCAACTGGAAACCATTTACATTAAATGAACCAAATGAACACCACTGTTAATGAGTCCACGTGCACGTGAGCAGAACTGAGGTGCCTCAGCTGAGGATGATCTCTGCCAGCACTGTGGCCCATCTTCCACCCTGACAAACTTCACAACAAAGGTTTCCATGATACATTTCCCTGCCCATCTAAGGCAGTCATTCAGTAGCAGGGATGTCTCACAGACTCACATTCCAAGCAGATGCAACATCCTACACATCTGACAAAGCAATTCAGTTCTCACCAAAGAAACATCCCAGAAGTGCTCATTCTGATGGAATTATTCCAGTATTTGTTTTTCAATTACTGGAAGAAACATCAGTTTGGGGCAAATAGTTCTTTACCACTCTCTCTAGATTTGAAATGAGACACACCATATAAGACACCAAAAACTTTTTTGGTATTTGTCTACTAAATGTCCTCCTGAACAGGGACATGGATGTGCTAAGGAACATCCTCGCTTGCTGCAAAGGCCATCATGTAAAGTAATAACAAGGGAGACTTTTAATAATGTATTATTGGCTGGGACATAATTCTTCTAAAGAAGAATTACAGTTCAGAGCAGTCTGCAGGGGAAGGACCTACTATTGCTGCAACAAGTAGCACAGACACACCAACACCTGGCCAACCCAGGGCTGGCAGAGCAATTAAAAAATGACTGTGAAGTTGCTGCAGGCTACACCTTTGCTTACGTGCCACTGCAATAATTACAAAGTGGAAAAAAAGGAAGGGCAATAAATGTCTCTTACAATGGCCAGCTACAGTTGGATTCCAGTCAGGTTCTGCAACAGAAAAACTGCCACTCAGCTGTGGCTGCTACACTGACAACAGAAACACCAAATATCACATCAAGAAACACTTGAATATCACACCTATTGAGCCTGGAATATTTACACTGAACCTTTAAAAATGAGCAAACCCTATCACCACCTTTTACCTGTACCACTGCTCGGAAATTAACTCATTCAGGGTCTAAGGAAGAGCGCTCTGCGCTGGTGTTGGGACACAGGAATTCAAGACAAAGTTACAACACATTAAGTGCTACCAACAGTGTTCCATGAAGAGCAGCAGAATATTTATCACCTTTTTCTACTTCCTTGCCCCCCTCGCCCCCCAATTATTTACTGCAGCTGGAAGAATGTTTGAACGCTAACTCTAACTTTTGAAACAGAGAAATACCCAAGACAAGTTACCTGGGTCTTACACCAGGACTTAGCGGTTGCCTGGAGAGCAACCATGTGTACTTAAACTCGCCCTGGGGTGGATCCAAACCACACAGTCTCCAAACAGGGAGGAGACTTTCCTTCCTCAAACTTGCTGAAAACTATGTGAGTGACTCAGTGAATGTCCTTCTCTTGAGTCAGCACGGAAACAAGAGCTCCAGAATTCCATCTGATTTACAGTGCAGATAAAAGACTGTGGGATTGTTGGTCTTCTTGAAGGATGAACCGTGACTGATGCCCTGAGGATGTCTCACCACTAATCCCATGTATCTCTTGCACAAACCAAGTTTGCATTCCTACCCCGTGTTCCAGCCCTTCTGGCCCTGGGTTCAGACCTGGTGGAGCCCAGCTTTACCACGTCACACAGAGGAGGGAAGGTCATGTGGCTGCAAATCCCATTTCCACAAAGTAAGCAGGTAAATAGATTGCAATTTTAAAGTAAGTTTTAATTGATTCATTAATTAGTAACTTGTCTTCTATAGCAGTAGAGTGTAGCAGGTTCAGAAGTTGAAAAGTGCTGGAATTTGGAGTTAGGCTGAATGAAAGACTATGTACAATACAAATCAGCTTTCTGTTGTGATGTAAATTTATTCTCATAATTTTTACCATTTATTCATCCCAAAAGACATATTGCATATTTGGAACATTTTAAAGTAAGAGCCACTGTATTCAAGACAAGAAGTAGTTTTGTCACATCAAAACTGATGACATACTCAATAAAATTATTTTCCAGAGCAAGAACTCCTTACAAGAAATATAAATAGAATATAAACTTCATAAATGATCTAGCATGAAAAGATTAAAATAGTAAATCCATTCCATACTGAAGGCAGTACTGTACCACTCATAATATGCGCGGTGTTTCTGAAAAAATTCCATGTCCCAACAGTGGGTACTGAAACAAATATGGGTAAGCTTTTGGTTAAATTTTATTCCAGTAGAACAGAATGAATTGATAATTTCACCCTTTTGTCTCAGTTACTAACTAACACGATCAGGTAATAAAACATTGCTTTTAGTTGAACCCAGGCTTTGGATTTGTTCATCAGACAGATGAAGGGATGACACGCTTTGGCAGCACATTGGCATTTTCAATGTCTCACCTGACATATACAAGAATTACCTCTCCCTGCCAACATCTCCATTCCCACAGTTGAGAACCATTTACCCAAGAATCTCAGTTACAGCCCCACTCTCTCATGGCCACTGACCATGTCCTGCTTCACCACATCCAAGCGCAATCCCAGAACAGCACGGACACACATCCACATCCCTCAGTGCCACACCCAGCTCTGGGAATGATGCTGAGCCACCCTGGGCACACTGAAGAATTCAGTCATGTGAACAATCTCGAATTTGAAATGCCTCAGAGAGGGAAGTGTCAGTAATGTGCAAACAACATGATGGGGCTGAGGGAAGAGAGTGAAATGTCTGATCCTGGGAAGAGGACTGGCTTTGCTTCACTCTAAGATGAAAGCAAATCACAGAACAACCTATGGGAAGCAGTCAGCAAAAAATTCAAGAATGTAAAATAATTCATACCTGTCAAAGCATTTAGAAAATAAAATTCCCCTTTTCAAAATAGTTTAAAAAATGAGTTTATTGGTGTTATTAAACCAAGATTTCTATAAATCATGACATTCCAATAAAAATGATCACTACACTACTATCACTGTAACTAAAAATGCAAGTTAGAGAAAGCTGTCAGTTTGTGAAAAACTAAGTGAAGGAATTATTCTGTGAATATTTTCCCCATTGTCCTTCAGGGATCTGTAATTGTCTCACTACTGTTCAGCAGTGTATGATCAATAGTCCAGAATAAAGCTTCAGTAGTCATTCCTATAAAACCTGAAGGGAAAAAACTCTTCCATGCTGTGCTGAACAGTCATGGGAACAGGTTGCTGCCTGAGCCTGCTGCCTACAGTGGTTTTTAGCAAATAATATTGCAAAGTCAGATAACACAGGGTGCACCTCATACTGGGGTGATGCGAGGAATACACAGATTTGATTCACAAGATTAATATCCAGAAGCTAGAAGTCAGTGAATCGCAAAAAAGGTTCTGGTAGAAAGTCAAACAGGAATACCAGAGCAGGATATAAAGCTTATTGTCTATTTATATGATGTTAGTAAGGTAATTACTGTAAGGACATGTTCTATTCTGGCATCTACTCTTCAAAACAGAACATTCAAAAAATGAAATTGTTTAAAAAACTGACAACAAAAACTAGAGGGATGAAGAAAAAAATTAAGAAATTCAATCCATTCATATCAAGTCAAGATTGGAAGGTATGATCGTGGTATGTCAAATCCCTGGATCAGGACAACATTTGCAGCAAAAGAACATCCTCCAAGAGAGATGAACTGGAATCCAATTTTTGGAAGCCAAAGCAAAATGAACTCAAACACAGGGCTGGGTTTTGGTTTGGTTTTTTTTTTAAGAGGACAGTAGTTGCTTACGTACCTTACCTACAGAGGCGACTGATCATTTTTCTGAAGTTCTTAAAGCAAGAATTCTTTTTTCCTAACAGATGCTGAACTTCTTGACATTCTGTTGCTGCTGCTGAAATCAGTCAGTGAAGTTTTATGGCTGTGAGATCCAGATAAGTGATCAGATGAGTTCCCCTTACCTTTACAAATGGGAACTTGAGCCTGTAGTGTCCCTTCCCACCAAAACCTGTGTTTCAATTGCTGATTTACCTTCTCCTGCTGGGAGCCTTTGGTCAGACAGGGGTAGCACCCAGCTTTTACAGCAGCAATGGATGCAGCCTCTCTCTTCCAAGCAGAAGAACTTGGCTCTGTGGACAAACCTCTGCTCACTTTCAACAAGTTGGTACAAACTAAAAACCCAGGAAGGCCAAAAAACCCCCCTATACTGCAGCCCAATTCCCCACCAGAGAAGAAAGAGGAAATCTGTGTTCATAAGCACGTGCAAAGAGGGACTGGGATGAGCAAATCAGCTGGATCTGGGGAATCCAATGCAGCTGTCTGCAGGAAGAAATCACCCTTCAAACAGACCCAGAGGTATATGCAAGAGAGAAGGAAAGAATATGGCTTCTAATTCTTTTATATGATCAATTGCTATTATTAATGCAGACTCAAAATTTTGAGACAACTGCTAATGAAATACTAATGGTGGATGAACAGCCAGAGGGGAGAAAAGGCCCCTGGTGCAACCCAGCCAGCACTGCCTGCAGAGCCAGTGCAAAGGACAGTGGCTTCCCAAAAGCCATAGTGGTGACCTGGTGTTTTAAAGCACTCAGATGCTGCTGGTGGAATGAATTCGGCAGTGGATTTGTCATGGAGAAGATTCAAGCTGAAGAAATGATTCTTGCAAGTGGCAGAACCCTATGGATTAAGGCAGGAGACATTCAAAATCTTACATAAAGCACACAGAAATCTGGAACAGGTAACATATTTCAGAAGACTTGATTAGAAAAATAACTTAGGGATATACCCCAAAAATATGTGCACAGGTGATTGATTACCTTTGTTTCAGCCATCAGTCATTTGATACTAATTCTCACTGTTTTATGAGAACTCTTGCAATATATTGTGCAGGCTCACAATTCTCCATTTAGCACCAAAAAATCCAGACATTCTGCAAAAAGAATGAGGCTAAGACTCTGGAAGAACGCATTTAATTCAGCTACAAGGAACAGGAAAATCACACTATATTTTTCACATATTTATATTTTAAATAAAAGGCCTGCTATTGTAGTCCCCACGTAGGTAGAATTCTTCTAGAATTTAAAGAAGGTGCCTCAGTCAAGACACCAGGACAAATCTGAAGAAGTGTTCAGATATTCTATTACACTAAATCTTCCAAATTGAACTAGCAACAGATAAAACAACTCTCTGACTAACTTTGCTACTATGAGGAACCTTTTTAAAACCTCGAACTTCAGTGCAAGCTCAGAGCACTTGTTTTACAAGTGGAGCATCTCACACATGTGAAAATTTGTTCATTACAGTAACTCCAAGGCTTAGCTAATCAAGCCTCACAAAAGGAAAGAACCTAAATATGAATGTAAAAGAGCACACATATTTACCATTAAAAAAAGCAATAAAAAACCAGAAAGGTTTGTGCAAGGAGTCCTTGCAAAATAACTCCACTTGCTGTTTTAGTATCGAAGCACTGAAGAACAGCAGCTTCCCAGTTACCCAACCCTTCTCCAGGGATTCTCACAATGAAAGAGTGAACTGTGCATTTTAGCTCATTCCTCATCATTTTGAACATGCAAATGTCAAGAACTCCTGGAAAAGGCACTGCATTAGGGAACCACAGGTATACTTGTAAGCACAAACCCCCATGCAATGTGTACTACACACCTGTGTATATAATATAAATATGCACACATGCACATAATGGAATTAGAAATATTTCTCCTTTAATACAACCATGTTGGGCCTCACACTGCAGCTCTCTGACGCTCTAAAGATATCTGAAAACATGACATTTGCCTTTAATACAAGGACAAAATGAAGGCCAGGCAGCACTGCTGCAGTGCAGGGCCCCCACTGCTCCCAGGGAACCTCGCACCTTCCCTGCTGTGCGGGGAGGGACCCCCGGCCCCAGCAGCTGCACCTCCTCACACCACCTCGACATGCAGGGAGGAGGGAAGGGAATCCACCGCAAGAGAAACAGCAGCTGGAAGAGGGACAAGCAGGGAGTCTGAGACGCTAAAGAGGTGAGGAGGCAGCATCAGGCTCCCTTCTCCCAGCAGAGCTTTCCTCTACCGCCCAGGACCTGCAGCCACTGCTCCTCCCATCTCAGCACCCCTGCCACGGGCACATCCACCCTGCAGCTCCGAACACCTTTTTCCTCCTCCACGGCTCTCTCCTACCCCGTTTCTTTCTGAAAACCACAGACAGAGGGATCAGCTAGACCAAAACTTAAACCAGTGCAAATGTGAAATAAAAGGTAAAAAAAGTCTTTTGCTCTTACTGGACATGCTGCAGACATTGTGCCTAGTAACTGTGGCAATATCTAGTGCAAAAGAAACTTAGCATGAATCTCTTGTTTTCAAATGACATTCAACTCAAACATGCATAGGGAGAGTAAAGTTATTTTATTAAATCATGCACATCACGTGTGTTAGTGCAAATAGTTTAATCTGTACTCCAGAAATTCTATTGTATTTTTATATCTTTACAAAATAGATTTAAAACAATTATTTACTTTAAAAAATGTAATTCTGAAGTTAAGCATTTCAGAACAATATTTGCAATAACCTATATACAAGAGGTACTAAGTACCACTGGCATACGAGTGTTCTGTGGTTGGGTGGCTTCCTGCAACTGAAAAGGATGAAATGAATGAACTAAATGACAATAGTTATTTTCTACAAGTCACTTGTGGACTATTTTCTCCAACTAATAATCCTCCCATTAGCAAATCCCATGTAACTTAAGATAGAACCTGTAATTAAAGGACAATGACCCTTAAAACCTCACAAAGTAAATTATATGCTAAATTTCTATTTAAATATTTAAACTATCTGTCGATTGCCACAACATTCTTTAAAGCCAATTGAATTGCTGAGATTACCTCCCTATTTTGAAGTTTCCTTTAGCAGAGCCATTTTACTTTACCATTCTTTAGCGTATTATTTAAAAGTCTTTAATAAACTTTTTTGACAGAACTGTTGAGCTGAACAAGACAAACTACTGTCTACATTTAATTCAGCACTAACTACAGTGATTCCCACCAAAAGTCAGCAAATAGCAATAGTTATAGTACTTAGATAAGGAAAATAAACTTTGTAATGGGGACCACTGCATCATACTTACAGCCATGTGATAAGGATCCGCAAAATTTTACTACCAAATTAAAATCATCTTCACCTGACAACATTTCATCAGGTATATGATTCCAATTTCGTAGTATTTTATGTATCTAGGTTTTCTCAGCTGATCACAGACGTACTATAGCAGTTCTCTTAATAAAGTTACGTCCACAAAAGCTTATTCTAAAGAGCTTCTCCAGCTCAAGTCAGAAAGTATCAAATGACTGAAAAAATAAACTGATAGATATGATATGTGAGAAAGTATTCATACTTTTAAAGAACGTATCTCTTTAAATATATGAAATTTAATAAATTACATTCAAACTAAAGTTAACGTAAGTTGAATCACTGCACTATGTCCATCAAATGACCAAGTAGTTGCTCCCAGAAACACCTTAGTTCACTCAAGAACACACACATGCTTACACTCGCACACGCGCACACTAAATACTTTAGGCTGGTCTTCACCATCAGTATCTCTATCTCTTTAAGGCTGGACATGAATTGTGTTTATTCCCAAAACCCATTAATAAAGCAATCCTTATGAAAGAAAAATATGCTTCCTTCGAAAGGCGTGGTAAGAGAAGTTTTCTTTAGTCTTGTTCCCAACAGCTCAGTGACTAACAGCAAGTAAAATGATACACTAGTTTAAAAAAAAATAGATCATACTGAAAGGCACTGAGCACACTGCATCTGTTTCCCAAGTATCTGCAAGGTTACTTGGCTTGGATGTCCAAATCAGTATTTTCCTCTTAAATCTAGCAATCAGATTCTAAAGTCAGTGTCCACAACCCTAGCCATTATAAATAATTTGGTACCAAGAAGCCTACTTTAGGCCACCATTATAATATTCAGAATCCCAACATACTAATTTAAAACTTGCATGAAGTTGTAAGCAAAAATATTGCTCACAGTATGATGAATCACAATTTTATTCCCTCTTTATAGACAGATACATTTTATACAGTTTAAAGCAAATGACCCTACTGCTGTTCTCACGCAGAGCTGTGCTGTATTAAGAGGTAAAAAGGAAGAGAATTAATCTGTTTTCCCTCAGTATATGAATGTTGCCAGCTTCTAAAGGGAGGACGGTGTATGGATTCAACAACAGTTCTCATGGAGAAGCTCTGGTTAGGCCTGGGTACAGCACCACGGCTGTTACAGCAACCAAAGCTGCCATCACAGGCATCCAAGGCCATTGTCTCTGTGTGGAGAGAAAAAAGAAATCAAAATCATATCTGTTCTAATTCATACTAATCAGTTTACCTCGTGGCTCCTGCAAGTCCTGAGTACCTGTTGATAGGCATCACTACAGTGTTACCCACGAGCCGTGCTGCAGGCTAGTCCTGACTCGGAGCACCACAGCAAACCACGTTTCTCTAGCACAGGCAGCTCCACACCTCTTCATGACTGAGGATCATCTGCAGGACTTTCGGCAGCTCCGAATTTCCAGGTTTGTTACTGTACACACCTCAGAGAAATCTGCCACTGAACATGCGAGGGCTTGAGATGTTTAAAACATCGCTTGTGCCAAGTCAAGGCTAGACACAGGTTTATGCATATCTTTAACTTTGGACTGTTTAAATCCAGATCTGTGACATTAGTTTGCAGCAGATCCTTACAACATCATTTTTAACAGACTGTCACAACATTGCATGACAACAATGGCATTTTAAGAGGACACACTGAGAGACATAAGAGAAAATGCAAGCTGAGAGCTCAGAATACAAACCAACCACCTATTTCTTGTCTTTTTTTTCCATCTTTCCATCAGCAATAGTGAGAAAAATTAAAGTGTTTAGAGCCAGAGAGGAATTTCTTAGTCCATAGATAGGAACCAAAGCTTGTTGAATTTTATTATTAGAGGCAAACTCTTCATTTTTCATAGTTAATTAAGCAATTAAGTTTTCTTACAAGCCCTAGCATCGCAGCATTGTGCAAAAGGCAGCCCATTTGCTAAAGACAAACTGGGACGGAGTTAGAAAAGGCATGTTCAAGCACCAGTTAGAACAAAATTAATTGTTAGAATTAAAGAAATCACAGAGATGTTAAATGATTAGTGAATTGCTCAGCTCGTCAGTGTCAACAGAATGGCATATTAAATGAAGGGTTTGCTTCAGGTAAAGAAATACCTGTGAGCATTTCACCATGCACTATTTGATACAGAAATGGCACAAACAGGTGAGAGGGACAAACATACATTGACTGAACAGTAGTGCTTGTACCTTTCGCTACCACAATGGGCCGTAACACCAATACAGGAAAGCCAGGATTAGGCCGATGAATACGGCTGGGACGGGTTGTAATATGGAAGGCTAAAGAAGGGAAGGGATATTAAAAATCACTTTGTGCTATAAATCAATCAGCTAAAGATGATTTAGAGAGGGGAAAATAAGTCAGTAAGTTTTGTTTTAATTGAAATGTATTAAAGACATCTAACACATTACAGCATTATCTAATCTGGTATACAAAGTTAGTACACCATTCTACTCAAATGAACAGGGATGTTTAAAAATAAAGGGAAGTAAGCAGAAAATGTTCCAAGAAACCTCTTGTCATAACTTGGAATTTAGCACTTGAAAACAATACAAATCTTCAACTGATTTGCCTGTATCTTATTTATAGTTGGTTTTAGTCTTTCTAAGTGAGAGGAAATCCCATTTGGATTTCTTGAAAGACAGACTCACACCAAATATTGGATTTTTCACCTATTTCTTCATTCCTTGCTAGTTAGCCATTTCCATTTTCCATCACCAGCCTCCGGAAAAGCAGTATTTTTCCTCCATTAGTGAATCAATTACAGCTATGTCCACAGGCAAACCCAGTAGTTCAGACATTTCCGTGAGATTGTAACGTGACTGTACAATCCACACTCAGTTACCAAAAAGCAGAGAAGCACATTTCCATCAGAGATACCACAAAGCTCAGCCTCTCTGCCAGGTCAGCAGCCTTGTGACCAAATGCAATTCTGAAAATTGATAAATACTGCAGCTGGGCCAAACCAGCAGCTGGCCACACTGCAGGGTTCATCCAGCTTATGGCCTCCTCAGAACCATTCACAAGTATTCTCAGCTATGTTCAATTCATGTAAACTACTGCATGTTCTGGATGAACAGCCTCTATCTGTGGTATGATAATTAAAAGCAAAAATGGACCTAAATTCTTTTAAAGCTGTCCTTGGAAGACATCTGCTTTCTCTGTATCCTACTCTATATATTTGTGCACACACAAAGACACACAAAGGTTAAGGTCAAACCATGCCAAATATTTTAAAAACTGTTTGTGCTGAAGCTACCTTGATTTTGTTCAGTCAAATAAATAAACAAATGATAAATTCATGCTTAACTTTTCTAAAACATTGTGATAAGTAAAATCTCATCCTGCTATAAATTTGTAGGAATCACTTATTCCTAGAACCACCAATATGGTTCAAAACACAGGAATGAAGGTCTTGTTCAATTAATTTTTTTTCAATCAAGGCAAATACTGAACAGAAAAGTTATGTGTAACTATTGATGTCTTTTCCATGCAAGATTATTTTTGTGTCATGGGTGCCACGAATCACAGTGCCACCTTCCCACAGAAAGCATGTTGGCAGAAATAATCACAGCAGTGTTCAAAAAAGTGCCAGAAGTTTAAATCAACCAGAGCAGCTGATGTTCTCAAACCATTCACATCATTAAATCTGTCATGTAAGCGCACCAGGAAGTAACCAGTGACTACAAGCATGCAAGCACA
Organism: Acanthiza pusilla; assembly: GCA_036630365.1. NCBI lineage: Eukaryota > Metazoa > Chordata > Aves > Passeriformes > Acanthizidae > Acanthiza > Acanthiza pusilla. The sequence continues at coordinate 12,300,570 of JAXCHO010000001.1, forward strand.
AGTAGTACACCACACTGCTAAGCATTTCAAAAACACAACATTGCAATTTTTTTAAAAGTAAAACTTAAATACCAAAACTTAATATTTAAATGATATCCCAAATGGAGTACAGAAGCCTTGTCTTTTCTAACATTTGTTGGTTCACTGAACAATTCTATAGGTTTTTTTTGTTTTTTTTTTTAATTATACACATTCACGGCTGTGGCATCTTGGCAAATGAAACCAATGATAAATATCCATCACATTCAATGAGATCACCTCCAAATGATTATTTTTTTCCTCACAGAACTTATCAATACATAATGAATCTCCCTAATGTCAAGGAGCATTTAACTAGGTGCTTCCACAAAATTGTGCATCTTTTATTAGAATATGAAGATATGCAAACTCAGACACATATGGGCTGCAAAAGGAAACAAACCCCAAAATGGGAAGTCACTTTCTGTCCTCAGAAATGAAGTAGCAGATAATGACTCCAGCATAAGGGGGCAATGGTACTTGAAAAATTTGACCTTGGAACTCAGCCCAGTATCCATGATGTTTGAAACAATCCCCAAGATGGACATGTTTTACATTACTGACTGTGAGTAATGTTTGGTGAGCAGTGAGTTTGCCCTTATATGGACGATGCTCTTCATCACACCCTGACCTCCAGGTTTCAACTGTCACAATTAACTCCTCTTTTGCAAGCAGATTTTGGCAACTACTGTGGTTCCTGCTTTCATTTAAATACTCACCTCTAATTCTTCCTAAAATTTCCTTTTAGAATTTTTGCTTTCATCAGGTGCTCCAATTTCTTTGACAGTATTTCAGCCCTTTACTATCCCCCTTTTTCCACTGATCATTTTGATTCTGAGGTTAATGTTTTTAGAGCAGAAAATCTCACCTTCACAATTACTTATGCAGGGTGATTTTAGAACAGGGTGGGGTTTTTGTCTGGTTGTTTTTGACTTCTGTTTTAAGTAACTCAAGTAACTCAGCATTATCTGAGAACTGCAGAAAAATTCTAAGCAAGAATCAGATTCCAAGAGAATTATGAAGTCATGTTGCTGAAAATATGGCTGAAAAAAGTGAGAAAGGATTTGAATTCTTAACGTCTTTGACAGCTCTATGATGTTAGAGGTTTATATTCAAGAATTGATTATGGCAAGGATATCCATACAGACTTTGGGCATCCAGCTTTAGAGGATGGGACCTGTAAAATTTTCTTCGTAGTCAGAGAAACAGTTTGCTGAAGTCTGTTACAGAGCATTCATTATCCTGTTTTGTACTGTGCATTACAGGAGCTGTTCACCCTGCACTGACTGCAAAGGCAGTACAGGAAGACAAAACCAGCCCTCCCAGGGTAGTAAGGGACCTAAAATAAGGCTTTGACCACCTTGTAATGTGTCTGCCACACCCTTAATGTTTGGAGGATTTCAGAATCTCAGTAAAAGTTGTCTCTAGGTAGGATCTCAGTAATAATGATACAACCTCTCAAATAAATTTCAACAGAAAACAGGATTTTCATTAGCGAATAGAAAGGACAGTTCAACTGTACTGTTTAAAGCATGAGCCCATCAGAAATAACCATGGTTAAGGAGCATGAGCAAGAGTAAGGAGGGAACACCCATTGTAATAAATATAAAGAGCAGCTTGAAAAGGTTTGCTTAATTCATGTGGATACAGGTTTCTCAGCTTATACCCCTGTATCCTTCTTCGAAATCAGAAAGTTTTACTTAGTTCTGATCCACTAGTATTTAAGCCACATGTTTCCAAGAGAGCAGATCTCTAAGGACATACTTAAAACTGTCAAGCAACTGTAAATTTAACTTTCATGCATAATTGTAACTGTGTCATGATCTGCAAATCTGCACAGGCAGGACCAGAATGGAATTTTGCATAATATGGTACACAGCCTTTTTTAAAAAGCCCATCCTTTTCTATTTGACTCTTCCATAACCCTTCAATCAACAGGATTGCCAGTGTCATAACCTGACTTCCCCACACATTTGGTACAGACTTACGTTGTTTCCTTTTTCTTGTAGCAGCTTCAGGTTTTCTTTACATTGTTTGAGCTCTTCCGTGAGTGACTGGTTTTGCTGTTCAGCCACCTCATATTTTGCCTTCAGCTCCGAGAGCACAGTCTGTGTTCTTTCATACTAAAGACAAAGAGAGAACAATTTGTGGACCCCTGGACACCCAACACATGCTGACATCTGCTTAGCACACAGCTTCCTTTTCTGTCATCTGCCTAGACTAACTCGCCTTGGATCAGTGCACTTTCTCTTCATAAAAGCAGGGTAGAATTTAGATTTCCTTTTTTTCTAAATTAAGATTTTTTGCCCAGCCTGGCAGGGCTAGAATTACTAAACCCAAGGAAATACAAAGTAAATGCAAAGCCTTAATTAATCTCTCATACCAATTATTCATTATTATATTGGAAAGGACTGTAAAAACTACAAAGAGAAAACAAGAAACGGGAACGAGGAGTCCTTCACATTTGAATAAGGGTCTTACATCTAGGCTGCAGCTTAAATACCTACACCCCTTTAATAGGTTCAAAAAACAACACTCTGTCTGCAGTAAACCAAACTCTCTTCCTACACAGCAAATTCAAACATAAGAGCAAGGCAGGCATTAAAAAATATTATGCCTTGTTACTGTCATGCCATAATCCTCAGTGTGGGTCAAGTACAAACAGTACTGGGTGAATGTGATGTTCCTACTGAATGGATAGCTTTTCCTTTTTCAAACCCACATTCCTTCTTTTCTACAGATCACAAGCTTCCTAGCAGTCCTCCTGACTGGGCTTAGTAAGGACAGAACCAATGACTTTCAGTACTGGCATTCACCACAAATTTAGAAGATGAGGCATCTTTACAAATACTGATGTGATTACAAAACAAGAGATAACTGGGATTTTCAGATTCTGAGAATTGTAAGGAATGTGACACGGATGAATTAACCACAAAGCAAACAAAAGGACAGCAGAAGAAACAAAGAGCAGTGACTGGGGAAACACTCAAAATGCTTATAAGAGGAAGCGAGTAAGTGTTGGAGACTATGGCCTTCTTCCAGACATAATCTTTAGAGGCCATGCAGATTAAATATGTGCTCAGAATGCTGGCCCTTCCTTAAGCACATACAAATCCACTAAGATAAAAGGAGCTCTTTGTAAAGAATGTGTAGTCCCATTGTCAAATAAGAGTTTAGCTAGGAAGTTCAGACTGTAAAAAAGAATTGACTTTGACTTGTAACAGCTAAAGAACCTCTGAACCATGCCGTTCATGAAGACTCTGAATAAGGATTTACCTGTCTGAACAGCTTACAAATAAATTCACTACAGTAGTGCATGGAAGGGGTAGGAAGTTCCTGAAAAACAAGTGTTTTTACCTGAAATCTTCCTTTTTAGATTTGACTCCCATTTTATATTTTCTTAGCTACCATTTAAACTGCTTGCAAGAAAAGAATTCATTACTAGAAAACTTCCCCTTTTCTTTTGGCTTAAAAAGGTCATTCATTGGACATTACACTCTCGCAAAATGGAAATATTTCCTGTTACCTCTTTCTGAACGTCTTTTGCTTGACTCTCAGCTTCACTGAGTTGAGTTTTCAGACTGGCTGCATCCCGCTGATGTTTTTCTTTCAAAGATCCCATCTGATTTTCAAGTTCCTTTCGAGACATTTCAAGAACACTTATATCGCTGGTTAGTGCTAAACTCTGCTTCTGAGAGCTGAAAAACAAAATCCAATTGGTTTCTTAGGCATTTTAAATTTAAACAAACAGGCACTTTTCATCCTTGAAAGTTTAACACATTGGTTTTATTATGTAAATATCAGCTTAGAGCAATCACAGAAGTACGGACCATTATTGCCTCTGGCACACAGAGTGTTGACACAAAAGGCTGGCCATGGTCTTACTTTTAAATATATGTCCACAGCTTAGTGTGTAAAACTAACACTTCTTTTGGGAGGAAAAACCACTACCAACAAAACTGTTCAGCTGCTGTGGTACCTCCTGGACAAACCATTGTGCCCTTACCTAGAAAGCTCCTTCTCTTGTCGCTGAAGTTCAGATGTAAGCAAAGTATTTTCCTTCCTCAGTTTAACACATTCAGCTTCCAGAGCAATCCACTCTGCCTTCAACTTTTCAAGTTCACCTGCAATTAATAAATTTAATTGAATTAAGTAAAATTGTTCCATGACTGCTTCAAGTAACACCAGCTAATAAACAGAGGAAAAGCTGGTATCAGCCATAAATCTCAAATATACTTATTTGTAATCATGTCACATTAATTCTTTCATGAGCACCTGTAAAACATTACAATATCTTCTACTGTTATGAGGTTTGTGACCCATTACCAGGCAAGTTACTTTTTTCATTAAAGGTTTTTTCCTAAGGTAAAAAGAAGTAGAGAAGTCTTTTTATGGGTCAACTCAAGTATTTTAGAAACAAAGGTAGAAAAGCTTATTAGAAGAAAATAAATTCCCAGGCTTGAAAACAGCAAGAGAATCACTAGATACCATGCCTCTGTTACAAGGAAAAGAATGTTTAAAGCAAAAAGCTCTGGTGAAACTTTGGTAGAATTAAAAAGTCAGGAGCTCCCCCTTTATGGACTTAAACTATAGAGAAGTTACACCAGTCCCCTTGGAAATCTTTGGCAGTATGGATCCCTCAAACTGTAGAAGTGTTCTGTCTTTTCTAAGTGGAATTATACTTGGTCTACTCCTGATATCAAAGAGTACCTACTTTAATTTAGGCATAATTGACAATTATATTTAATGAAGCATGCAAAACAAAGAGTGATTTGAAGAACTGGCATTCAGCACCTTGAGCAGGATGCTCTTCTAGCCATGCTCTGGGACATCCTTTCAAACAAGTACCTTTTAGGCGAGAGGCCTCTTCCTTCTGCTGCTCCTCACACTGCTGGCATTTGAGCTGAAAACTGGCTTGCAGATTGACAATTTCTTTTTCATAATCCGAGGCATCTTTCCTCCACCGTTCAAGCTCCGCTCGCACCGTCTGCAGCTCGGCTTGCAATGTAGAAATATCTGTGTCTCGTTCTGATGCTGCCTTTTCCGCTACTTTTTGAAGTGACAGAATCTCATTTTGAGCACTGACTAGTTCATTCCGAGTGGTTGAGATTTCATTCTCCTTTTCCTTGCGAAGATTCTCAATTTCTTCTTGTAACCTTCGCAACTGAGCTGGAAAGGAGACATTCATGTTCATATTTTTTCAAACTGCATTTAAAAAAATGTAAAAACCCTACCTCCCTTTCTCAACCTGTTGATGTTTAACAGGACTAAAGAGGCCTAATGCAATTGAAAAAATGTATTAATCTTGTCAAATGCTGTACCCTTAAAGAGACAAGTATGTAATACAGAGAGCAAAAAGAAACCAAAATTACGTCAAAACTTTCTTAGACAAGGCTGTGTTGTGTGTGTGATACCAAAGCAAGTTTCCAAAATCTGAAACCAAGATTTAGATGCAACATCACTGTAACCAAACCAAGTATTATAGGACAAGGACATTGGGGCTTTCAGGGACAAGAGGAAAAGCGAGAAAGTTTCTGTGATAAGCCAAACGTTTTCAAAGCTACACTGGAAATGTCCACGTGTTCAGCAGTTAGCCTGTGATGTCTATAAATATTTGAGGCACAGAGTAATTTCTACTCCATTCTCAACATGCAGTAGAGGAAATAAACAGAATTTCTTTGCAAAAAGCATTTTTCAAAGCAAAAGATGAATTTTAAATTGAAAGGGACAGCTGCACCAAATATACTGAGTTAGAAGAAGGCCCTTTAGCATTTACAGCTTACTGTAAATGTGCAGCAGTCACATACACAAGGCTACTTGACATTTCTGCATGAGATAAACCTTATAAATTTTTCCCATTTAAAACCCTCTCACAACTAAAGACACCTCCAAGCACCATTTTTAACAAACACACGTGCAAATAGAATCCAGTGCAAACAGCTGGAAAAAAAAGTACAGTACAGAGGAAAGGGAAGTATGAAAGAACAACAAAACTATAGTTATAACCCTGATTGATGGGAGCAAAGTGTTTAATTTGCTGTGGTTTTGTTTCACTTTTTAAAAAACATGTATTTCACTGACTTCAACATGCAAAAAAGCAAGTGAAATTAATGAAGAATTACTCTGAGAAGAAAAGGTAAAATTCTTAAGAGCACTTGAAAATCTAATGTAAAATACTGTAGAGGGTCAGAATTACACATTTAAAGTTATATGTTTCAGAACCAAAGGGCAAAACAAGGACAGTGAAAAGCATGGGGTGGATAACCAAGGCTGAGTAACCTTCCTAGATTACTTGCACTTATTTTTGTCCTCTCAATCCATTATAGAACATGACAGGAAGAATGTGAGTGAGTCTTGCTGTAAACTGATAGAGCATCAAAGCTACTCAAGAGAGACTTGCACCTCCATGACAATTATATTCGATGTTTTTCAGTAGCTCCATACACAGCAATAGAGAAAGAATGCACATAATGGTACAACCTAGAAACGTTTTTGATGTAACTTAACTGATGTACAATGAAGAAGAAAAATTCACCTTTTTTGTGCCGTCCTCTAAACAGGCTCCAGCAAGACATTTGTCTCATTAGATACACTAAAGAAGCTAAGAATTAGCCATTTCCCCACTTTGAAGGAAAAAAACATAATGGGGACAAATATGGTAGTTATTATATATTGTAATGCCTAAGAGCTACTATAGACCACACTAAATTAATTTCAAACAATTCTGTGTAAAATTAAACAGTCTATCTGCTTCATAACAAAGACATTTGCAGCATGATGGATTTTTAAATATATATGAGCAAAATTAGGCTTACTACCACCTTGTTTTTTTGAAAATAATTTCTATTATTAGGCTTATTCTTTCTACTTAGGCTTATACTAACAGAATAGCAAATGAAGTAGTGGATGAGAACAACCTGACAGTAAGACAACATATGATGTATCAACAATTGCCTTTCCATGCATCCTTATATTAGAAGCCTTGAACCAACCAAAATAATATGCTGTAAAACACAAAGAACTACAACTTGCTAATACAGCAGGTGTCTGAGCAAAGGAATGCAAACCATATCTTCCTGAAAGTATTTTCTGCATCAAGCCAAGCTAAACTCCTGCTTCTTGGTATTGGCAGCATTTCAAAGAAATGTGGGTTTTTTTTGTTCTGTGCATGTTGTTGATGAACAACTCTCCCTTTAGATGTTCACGCATGAAAATAAGCACAGTCTTGGATTGAAAATCTAAAGACACACATGAGTTCTAAGTTTGGTGGAGTTGTAGAAATAACTTACACAGGAAAACTACTACTAAGAATATGGGAACGGTTTCTGAAGCATTGGATATAATTTGAGAGGACAATTAGAAAGAAAACTTCCATTACATCTCTCGTTTATGTAAGCCATTACCTCATCTAAACTGAATGCTTCACTTCTTTAATTTTTTTTAAAATAAGGAACAACAAGTTCCTTGAATTTCCTTGCTCTACGTATCTGCTCATCTAATAGACCTGACATATAGAGACACCACCTCAGTTGTTTCTCTGGCACTTTCTCTTCCCTATCACAAACAAAGCCAACAACACTGGCTGGCCTAAAACATTGATTTCATGAAAATGCTTCTAGAAATGTTACTGCATGAAGCTCCCAGTTGTTTTTTCCTCCCCTGCAGTTCACAGGGGCTGCCAAGGGAGAATCCTGACAACTTTTCCCAAATTGTGAGATGTGTCACACCCTGAAAGTTTGGGAAGCAGCAAAGCATACAATGAACATCAGAACATTTTGAACTACAACAGAGAGATGAGGAAACATTAAGCAAGACCTCCCTTGAGAAGGATCCAGAAAACAAAAAAGTACTGAATTGTAATTGAAGAGGCATCTTGAAGTTAACGTCGGCTCTGTCAAGCTTCTACATTCATTCTCTCTTTTTAGGAGGAAAAAAAAAATCTTTCTTTTCTGCATAGAAATAACTATGAAATATTTTCTAATTTTTGTTACAGCATTTACTACTTGGGGAATTTTCATTATTAGCAAGATAACACTCAAATTAAATTGCTCCTCTTGTTCCGAAGATGAGCATTTTGTAAGGTTCTCTTTGTTACAGTAGCAATGGCAGGAAATGTAAATATTCCTGCTGATATTCACATAAAACAGAGCTATTATTTAAGTTTTTCAGTGTAACTAGTATATGACAAGTACCATATCACACAACAAATTACTGCCCAGAAAGTAATTTTCTAGGGCTATTTTGACTTCCTAAGAAAGTCAGGACTGTCAGTCCACCCACCTGTCTGCTCACCTGCCTTCAAGCCATTTTTGGGTCCAAACCAAATGATAAGCCAACAAAGATGCCAAGGGATGAAGCTCCTAAGTTTTGTAACAATCAGTGGCTAAGTAGCTCTATGAACTAATGCTTGCCCTAAGGAAGTCACAACATAATATAACTTTTATTGGCTTTAAGGCTAGACAGACTCTTGATCAACAAGCTCACTCACAGGCACAGATGACAAGTCATCATGACACAGAGAATGTGACACAGAAGTTATGTAAATTATGGGATTACATCCTGCTGTCATCATTTTGGGCTGAAAAGAGCATGATTGGTCATATCAATTATCAAAAAAGCACGGACAGGGTCTCTGTTGCAGGAACTTTACTGCACGCTCTGTGGTTGGATGTGGATCTGGATGAAAAATTTCTTTAAGAGAGTCCTATAATGAAGTGAAGATTGTATCTTCTGCATTTTCTAAATTACTATTAGAATGACAGAAATTGACAGGAAACACTCCACAATAAAATTCAAAGACATGGTGAAAGAAATCAGATTTAAAACACACACACAATTAAACACTTCCCTTTATTAGCGATCATGATGCCACAGAAACAGTCAAAACGATATATTTTCCCTAAAGAGTGGGATGAAAAGAATTCTTACCTTGCAGAGCATTTATTTGCTTGTTAGATTCTTCAACTTGCACTCGATATGCTTTTCTCTCTTCTTCCAAGAGTGCTATAAATGAAAGTGAAAATGTGCCCAAGAGCTTTTGTTAGTAAACATGTATTTCAGCTGTGTAATTAATTTTAGTCACAACTTCCCCTTAAATGAAATATTAAACAAACATATTACTTCAGGAAGTTATCAAAAGTAGTAGCTGTGTAAGTAGTTTAATAAAAGTTAATACTAAGACATCATTCCATTATTGTGGTAGTATTACAATTAATTTGAAATTAATATAATCTGTTGCCTGATCTGAAAACTCCATGTGTGCTAAATGCAAACGGGCGTGGGAGGAAGAAAAAGAAAAAAAAAGCTGTAAATATAACCCCTAAAGAACACTGAAAAATATGCAATTAAACTGGACTATACTATTTCCTCTCAAAAACAACTGAGTTACATAGCTGATAGGATGATCTAACGAGGAACTACCACTGAACATATTCAATTACATCCTTTATCTGACTGAAATAAGGACTAAATATACAGAGTTCAAGTATGCATTCAATACTATGAAAACATGTTGATTTATCTTGAACTACCTGATAAATACAATTTTAATGACTGCCCTACAGAACGAAATTGGTCTGGGTCTCACCTTGAAGTTCAAAGCATTTTTGTTTACTTGTCCTAGCTAGCTCTTGGGCTTCAATCAGCTCCTTGTGCAGTTGCTGAATTTCTTGCTTAGCCTCAGTCTCTGATTGTGCACCCTGCAATTCATCTGATAAAAGAACATTTTCTTTAAATCATAAGTTTGTACAACAGCTTCGTTTGCACTGCCACGTGATGACTGGAGAGTTTCTACTCAAATCTTGCAAAGTTAGTTAAAGTGAACTCAAAATTAGATTAGGCAAATATTAGCAAAAATATTAATATACCTTTAAAAGGAACACAACATATGCAAACTTTAAAACATTCATTATACATAACATGCAGTATGAAACAAAACATAAAAAGGAAGAATTAGAGAGTTTTTAAAAACACTGTATAGATTGGCTAGGACTTCTGGAGTGACAAAAACAAGGAACAACAAACCTAAGACAATCCCTGACTGTGTTTACAACTTGTCTCTTTTTAAAGGGAGCTGCTCTAAGCCTGTCTCAGTGCACGGGCTCAGGCAAGAGCTGCTGTTCCGTGTTTCACTACTGCCACCCACCCATCACACTGCCAGGCTCGGCCTCCCCTCTCCCGCTGGGGACCGACAAGGAAAGGAAAAACCTCAGGAAATTTTCTAAAACAAAATTAAGAAGAAAAGTCCAGCCTCCTTATTTCATTCAGTGGCCTTAGTGATCCCAAAGATAAATTTTGCAATTGATTTTTTTAAATTCTATCTTAAAATATTAGGTATATTTTCGATATGATCATATCTCTATGCATGTAATTTAAACTCTAAATAAAAATATTTGCTCTTCCCCGTAAGTTTTGTATTAGCTAAAATGCACATTAAATGTCTCTTGGGCTCACAAGAGATGACTTGAAGTCACAGACAAATTAAGTATTTTTACAGCTGAAGTTTTGGAGGATTTGAAAAGAGGAAAACTAAGTGTTTGTAACTAAGAGCAGGGTTCTCTAATGGGCACACACCAGAAACTAGATACAGGAACACTTTAGCCTGCAGGCATCTGCAAAACCAGCAACAGCATCCAGCAAACTCTCATTTACGAGAGTTTCCTTAAGTAGTGTCTGTGCAGAAACAGATCTTTCAATAGGCACAAACAGCATTAATAAACTCTATAGGCAGAGGGCTAAAACTTAATGTAAAGCTTGTTTGGTACGAAAGGCTAAGGAAGGAAATTGGTGAAAGAGTTCCAGCTGTGTATCATGGGAGGGGGGGGATAGAGAAGGGACATGTTACACAGCTACCTGGTCAACAAACATCTGCAAGTATAGACCATATGGATTTAAGATAAAGGCTTAGAAAAAATATTATTTTGGTTGTCTGGACCTTTCATTAATAAGGAAAAAATAAAAAGAAGCTATATAAATTAGTTCATCATTATACTTTTGATATTCACATTTAGCTGTATATGTTACCAGTAAAGTAATTGTAGTTTTTTTCCTGTTCTCTTAATTAAGAAAGCTGTTTAGCAAATCATGCTGAAGTATTCATACTGCATCTCTCTAAGGGGCTGTTTTTCCTGCTCTCACAGTAATGAACTGGTGGGTTTGAGTAGAGCTGAGGACACACATATGCTTTTAGACTTCTTCAGAACGAAATTATGAGAGCAGAAAGAACAGAAAGGACTACATATTTCATCCAAATACTTTGTTTTATAGATTATTAGTTCTAAATCCAAGTTTCTCTTTACTGAACATGTTTTGTTCTTAGCTTCTCATGGATAAAGATTTGGGGCAATTAGACTTTCAACCCTCCTTAATGAGACTTTTCAGGAGAAATGGATGAGGAAGTCGACAAATTATGCTCAAATCACGCCTGATAAAGAAGCAGTGTCCCAAATCCAACAACAGACACCCTAAATGAACTTTCTGGTGTTTTTTAGTCAATGAAAGCACACATCATAAAAGACAGTATTGCTTCAAAGGAGACGAGAGGCTCAATTTAAGGGACAACATAATCTGTTCAGCAAAGGCACATTCAAGGTAAAAACTCTTTCCTACTCCAACTCAAAAGGGGAATTTCCATGTCCCTGACATGCTTCTAAATCAAAAACCAAGAAACATAAGCACAAAAAATTACTAGCCTTTTAGTCTTACCCAAACTGAAAATTTCTTCAATGTCTTTTAGTTCAAAGCAAATACAATTTTTGTGCTAATTCTAGTTTTGAAAAGGAATTCTTCAGTAAGTAGGATTGCCCTATTTCTAAATAACAATACTAAACAGCATTCTTAGAATCAGTTCCCTTAAGAGGCAAATTCACATCACAACTAACTGTTCTCAGTGAAGGCTGAGGAGTTATCACTAATTACAACCAGGTGCCAGAAAAAATGAAATAAAAAAGAAAATATTAAATACAGCAGTTTGAAAGCCCTCATTCATTTTTTCTACCGCATGGAAAATATTAATCTGTGATCAGTTTGTTTGCCACATTACAAGAAATGTTCTCAATTAATATCACTTTGTTTCCCACACAAGTACAGTGAGGCTTCCCTTAACATTGACTCTAATGGTAATTTTAAAATTGTTTTAAAAGCTTTTTAAAAACAATTTTAATTAAAAAAATGATAACAGAGATAATACAGAACCACACATAGGCTGTGGTCTTAATTGATCCCTTATCTGTATGTGCCTGGCCTGTGGAAGCAACTTTATGAGCAACCTGGTATTTCTTCATGCCTCACTTCTGAAAGCTCACTTTCAAAACTTTGCAGGATTTCTCAGGTTATTCAGAAGAAAAACTTAAAGGTACTCTGGTAAAGTCAGACAAAACAATTAAAACCCTGAGGTTTTTTTCAGCTTCATAAGATCCACATGAAGGAAATTGCATCATATATTTAAAATAAAGTATCTGGCTATTCTGACATAAAACAACGGTTCCCAAACTTTCTGAGCCAACACACCACTGCTGATTTTCAAAATTTCTTATGTAAATTACCCCTGTTCAGCAAACCCTCAGCTGAAAACACTTCCTACTAAGATGCCATGGATCAGTCTTGTAGTTACTATGAAAACACAGGGAGGTTGGTAAGAACAAGATTACCAACCTTCCAATGACATTTATAGCTTCTTTCCATCTGTTTAACATTTACCTGCCCTTAACTTTGCCATAAGTAGTCACAAACAGCCTGTTTAAACAGAAGTGTCCAGGGAACTGTTACAAATGCTTAATAAAGTCATTTACCTCGTGGGGAAAAAAACAAAGCTAATTAATCTGTCTCCCCTTCCCCTCCTTGCCAGATTTTGACTTGTAGAAAGTTGAATCAAATCCTGAATGCACTCAGAAATTTTGATGGAAAACGCTTGGAGGAAACTACAGCAATTAGAAGTCTCATAATTTTCTTGTTCCATTAATTTGTTTTGTAAATTCCAACAAGACCGCTGCCTTTTCCAGCGGCCGTTTCCGCATTCCAAACAGAAATGTTCTCACTCTTCCTTAATTATATGACTGCATAACAAGTCCACTTGAAAAACTTTCTGTGGCAAATAAGATCCTTTTTAGGGCAAAGTCAGGCACATGAAGTAGCTCTCTGAAAAAAAACTCAAACAAAACTGTAGGTTTATAGGCTCTTCATAAAAATTAAAAGGGCAAATGATTCATTGCACAGATATTTTTTAATGGTTTCGTGAGAGCAAAATAGGAATGCCCATAAATAGCCTCAAGAGGAAGAGAAAAGTTGCTGCCAACCTCAATTTTATAATCAAAAGTAAGACTATTATAATCACTACAAACATGATCAAATTCTACCTTCTAGCATAGGAAGTCACTGAATATATTTGTTATTAATTGCAGATATCAGAGCAAACCCCAAATGGAACACACTCAGTATCTCAAACGCTCCTTTCTAAACTGCTTTGCTGAACTGATGTCCACTGGGAAATATCAAACTCAACTTCAGACATGTTGCCAAACAGCAAAAGTAATTTGTGCAATTTTTGGAAGCCTTTCTGTTGTAAAATTAGGGAGTGTAAACAACTGCAGAAAAAAAGCTCTTTTACAGGTCTCCTACGTTCCGTTATAGTTTCCTGTCTTTCTGAATCACAAAGAATTGTGACATTCTTTTTACTTGTGATCCCAATAGGAGCATAATTTTAAGATCTTATCAAGCGCCTAATTGTACAAAAAGCATAACATTATTTTCAGTAGGCTAAATGTAATAACTAATTAATATGCCACAAAAATTTTCTGCTAATGAATATGTAAGTATCAGTTTCCTAATTAAGTTTTAAATACATGACTTCAGTGCAAAAAACAATAAAAAATTTTACTTTTATAGCAATGAAGCTCAAAGGTAAGCCTCAGAAATCATTCTAAATACAGTTACAGCATAAACTTCAAATCTTGAATGTGTTAAAAAGAAAATCTGAAATCTTGTTTTGATTAACCTATCAGCTGCAACTAACAGAAGCATTTCTGACAGTGATGGAAGCTATGCAAGTAAAATTTGACAATGCTTGAAAAATGTCAGTGATGGAAGAATCCCTCCTCCCCACAGCTATCAGTCTTAAACGTGTGCTGACTCTTCTTCTCAAGTTGAAGTTAAAACATGTAAATTCCTAGAAGAGCGTTGGTGAGAGCAGAGATTACCTTTATACACAGATTATTTCTATAGCAACACTCAAAAGTGTGCTTTTATATCACATCACCCAAAGGTGTCATTACTGATATTTAAATTTAACTCTTACATACTACATGATTAAAATCTTCGAATTTCAGCATTCTACTTCAATACACATTTGATAAAAACCAGGTAGGTAAAAAGAGTACATATACAGATTATGCATCTAAGGTTGCAAAAGTAAATTTGTTTACCTTTTAGAAGAGCTACTTTAGCAATAGGTTCATTTAGATCCTGGTCATCCATTTGAGCATCTAAAAAAAAACCCCACACCTTTCAGAGAGCAGGCATTCTGCAGACAGTTCTCATATACACATTCTTTACATGGAGAGAAGCTTTTGTGTTCTTCTCAATTTACAAGAGTTAATTATGAAACCGTAAGATAGACAATACTGCTCTAAGCTTGTATCTCACTCTGCATAATACACTCCATTCTTTTAAGAAAATGCTCATGATTAATTAGGTTTATTTCAAACTAATTAGAGGTTACAGAAATCTCAGTTAAACTCTTACCTGTAGTGTCGTCGCTGCTTTTCTCCTTGCTTGGGCTAAGGGTGTCGGACAAATCATTCGATTCTTTGACTCGTGCTTGGTTCTCTGCAAGAAACAAGGAAAAGCAACTACAGTCAATAAATGCTTTGTTCATAATTTCTCCTATACATCAAGCTTCTGCTAAATGTCAGTACAAAACAACTTGGTTCAAGAAACAGTTAAAAACCTGGTGGTTGCTTATTTCTTTGCAAGTCTGGGCTAAAATGGATTCCGCATCCCTGGAGTCATTAACCCAGCCTAGGCTCTAATAGGGGATGCAACTGCCTCGTGCACAGCTTGAACTTGGGTTAATGCTGTGCTCTTGCCAGCTGGAACTGGGCAAAAGCTGATTCAATCAGCAAACAAGTAAGAAAAGAAAACTAGAACAATGCAGATACTGTAGCAAGTCAGAAAGAAATTGCTGTTAAGAATAAAACTGTGCTTCAGTATTTTGGACAAATAAAATAACAACAAGTCTTATACATACTGTAGTGTTCAAAAGAAGTGTGGTGTGAACCATTAAAGAATCACAGCAATATAAATTAACACACTAATTTCTAGAGAGAATTTTCAGTTTAAATTGTATTAAGAGAAGGCAGTGTATGTTCTTTCCACAAAAAAATACCTTCATGAAATACTTGTTCATATATAATTCAGTACTTCATTACATGCAGCTTAGTGAAGCCACACAGGCTTTTTTTTGTTGTTGTCTGCTGGCTTTTGTTGTTGTTGGGGTTTTTTCCCCAGTTCTAGACTTTTAGTGGAGACCACATATTTTCAAAAGATGAGGGGATTTAATTATACCAGTGCATCCTTTTCCCACACAGAATCACCCCTGACTCAAAGTCTAAAAATTACATGTGACCAAAATACAATTTAAAATTTTTTTCTTAAAGAACAATTTCAGTTCAGTTTTGATGGGTCCATAAAAGAAGGACACGCCATCTCTGGTGTGGGCTAATCCAGCAGGTCAGTCAGCAAGGAACTGTCACCAACATGCAGGTGAGGTTACACAAAATGAAATCTTTCTTGGCTGCCTATTCAGAGCATTGCTTTGACAGCACTGCTGCCCACCTACAGATTAACAGAGGCTTCCTGTGAGTCTCAGGTTCCAGGCAGAGATATTATATAAAAAGGGGTCAATACAGCATTTCCCAGTACACAGACTTTATTTCTACCATTCATCCAGAAAAGCACAGTGAACACAAGCAATTTCCCCACATAGAGATAACATGCATGCAACAATGAAGTAGCAGGACGTGGGAAGAAAGAAGCGCATTAATAAATAAACAAACAGTGTTATACCAACAGGGTTAGTATATGAAAAAACATAAAAACCAGAGGAATAATGAGACATCTTTTCAAATAACAAAAGAATACGCAGAACTAAATTCCCCCATAACGAAAGAAGTAGAAACTGGAGACAACCTGTGCACCTACATGGGGAAATCAACATGATAAAACACAGACAGCTTAACAGAAAAAAACTCCAAATTTTTCTTCATCTACCATGAAAAGTTTTCTATCACTCTGTGCCAGAACAACATCCACTTGTACATGAAACAGAAGGCAGCAAGTACAAACAAAGCAGCTGATGAAGAGACTCTTTCCATCCTACTGCAACTGAAATCACTGGAGAGGAGGAAGAGGAAAAGCACCTGTACAGTTAAAGCACACTAGAGGTTCAGACCTGGCAGCTATTCCAAACACAACTCCCATGATTTTAGCACACTTCAAAGTTCATAACGATTGCTGTAGTTAAAGACTTAACTTTTGGGGGTGGTTCTTTGCTAAAACAAAAAGGGTTCTTTCTTATTTTTAGGAATAAAGTTTTTAACTAATATTTAAAGATGTTACAAATCAAAACATTTTACATTATCATATAGAACCAAGCTCAGAGGATTGTCATTGAAACTGTAGTAATTACTAAACCAAGTAATACATTCTTTCTAAAGGATTAAGAAAAGTATAACCTAAAAGCCTCACCCATGTCACTTTTATTAGTGGCCGGTCCAGAAGCGCTAAGCTGAGCAAGATCCATATCCAACTAACTTTACCATATCTGGGCATCCATGGAAATACTGCTTTCCTGCTCTGTGCAAAATGGGAGGAACAGCGCGAGCTCCAACCACTGAATTAATTCTCTCTCCCACAGCTCCCCCTTATATACTTCCCTCCCACCCACCCTCAATACATCAGCTTCTTCCTCCCTCCTGTCCTCCTCCCTCTGAAACAAGGCACAAAGGATTAGGTACCAGAAGAAAGATGCACTAGTTCTACATGTGAAACAGCAGAAGTCAAAAAGAGAAATTATTAGAAACCTGCTTCCTATTCTGGAACCAGAGTCATAAGCACAGAACTCCTTCCTGTACTATATTATATCACAGCAGTTGTTCCTATTTCCCATAAAAAAACTGAGCTGAATAAATATAGCCAAAGTGATGAAGTATATTAAAATGTGTTGACATCATACTTGATGAGTTAGAATATATTACCAAACACTAAAAATAGCTTGGGGCTTTGCAATGGCAGGAGCATGCAAGTGTTACGTTACAGTTATTGTATGCATTCTTTTGCCAAATATGGCACCTTGTCTATAGCTTCCTCACATACAGAAAGGAGTTAAAGGTGCCGTTCCATGCATTAAGGGAAGATAAATCAAAATAGCTCTAAAACACTGGACCTTTTAACAAGCTAACATTTATCCAATGCAAGAGCACTTTGCAGAAGGACAGAGGGTAAAGCAATGAGGTTGTATGTCTGCACAACAATAAAAAGCTGCAAGAGAGAAGTGAGCCTAGAAATCCAAACAATCTTACATTATTAGACACATGGGAAGTATTGACCTGCACACTTTGCAGCATTCCTGACTTTGGCACTGCAAGGTAAGGATGACTGTTCCTTGACAAGATAAGTCTTTTCTAATTAGCTCCCTTAATTTAACTTGCTTTACAGATTAAAAAAGAGTTAGAGATGCACAGATATATTCTACTTGGAAAAGACACATTTAGGAGGTTAATACTTATTTTAAAGTTATGAGGGTGTAAGTTAGAAAATAGTCAAATTAAAATACACTTTTATTTATAACTTAAAATTACACCAAACATTATTTCTATGTAGGCCTATAATAAAACAAAAACATTGTTTGGAACTCATGCAGGCAATAAAGCTTGAAGTGAATTTACAAAAATTACGATATTTTGATTTTTTTTAAGGCATTTTCAGGTAAGAACTCAGTCAATACTGAGACTAGCACTTCATGCACTCAATCTTCAAAAATGGTTTCTATTAAATCTTTTTACCCTACAACAGTATTTGTAGTAGAGTACAGCAAATAATTTCCCTCCCCTTTATTGAATTTCTCTTCAAATGCATATTCAGTCAAAACTCGAGCTGCTGGCTTAACACAGAACATGCACTGAGTGACAGGAGAAGCATGCTTCAAAAACAGTTAAATAATCCAGAAGTCTAACCTTTCAAAAGCTTTGTTTCTTCCACTTTGGTTAGATGTCCTTCATCTATGATCTTGTCTGCCAAACAAAATAAGTGTTACTTTCCAAGCTCAAATTTAACCAGCTTTTCCCTGCACACATCTACGTAGAGTACATTCCATGACCAAATTAAAAGCTGATAATATTACTTCCTACTCAGGCTTGAACAAAACCTTTATTCTGGCATGGAATAATGAAACAGAGCACACAAGCCTACCAGCCCTTTGTGATACAGTGCATAATTATTTCTCCTTATTCACTTACATAATGCTGCAGTTCACTAATGAGAATTTAGAAAAATTAATTTTATGTACTTAAAAAAAAAAATCTAATCGGAAGCAACAAATAAATAATACGTTTCTCAAGTTTAGTTATCAAAAAAGGAATTCAAATAAATGGTTGCCTGAAATAGACATCCACCCGACACAGGAAAAATCTAGAAATACACCACAGTAAAACAGTAATAGAGAAGTCCCCTCCACATCATAATTGCTTTAAATAGCGCCTGTGAAAGGTTCATGGAGACAGCCTTTCTTCACTTCAATCTTTCAAGAGAGCTGCACAAACCTCCATAAAACTAGGAATGCATAACATCCAGGTTCATGAAAAATGGAGGTTTTATAGAAAGTCTACTTAAGGGAAGTCTACTCTTGTGTGTCAGGTGCAAAAACCTTAGAAGTGGAATCTGAGACTAGATCGCTAACTTCATCCTAACTCCTGCTAGGACCTGAGGGTAAACAAGAACACCAAGGGAAGAGCACGACTGGATAAATCAAAGACACTAAAAGAACTATTGAATAATTAATTTCTTTTTTCAGATGAGATTTCATTATTTCATATTCCTTAAGAAGTGATGCCAATACAGAATTATTGAGGGTCCCATCTTACAGATACATCCTTGATTTCTACGCAGTAGATTTTGCAGTTTAGACCATGTTGAAAGCTGTTAATAGACCCTGAAACATCAGGCTGGGAGCTGCCTCTGCCTCCCCTCCATGCTCTCCCTGCCAGATCCCTGAAAACCAGGCAGGAATGCAGTTTGCTGGGTAACCCCATGTGCTGTTAGCAGGTATCAGACACAGAGCGGACTGAATGAACAGCACAAACAGGAGAGTTCAGACTAAGGAAGCTGGATGACAGTAAATCCTCCTCAAATTTTTGATTAAGAAAAAAGAATTTTCATCAGCATTTCCAGCTTCAAGTATCTCTGAAGTTTAACTCATCCCTCTGCTCCTCTGATGGCATGTTGCTGCAACTACGACAACCTAAGGACAGATACAGGACAGGATCTGGGAGGAGCTATCTTTACAACCCCAGATGGCAAACAAGCTTTCAGACAAAAAGCCCTGAGGTCTGAAAAATGGTTTGCATGGCCAAGAGGTTGTCTGTCCTGTCCTCTTCCCTCCCCACAGCCAGATAAACCCGTCTAAAAGAGATGTTCCCTCCACCTTTAATCTAAAAATATTGTCCTGCATTAGTGTAACGTTTTACTAGTACTGCTTCAGAAATACTCGGAAGAGCACATGGATTTTCAGAACTGGCTTTAGGTCTCAAGCAACTGTAGGAGATCACTCATCATCCAAGTTCAGAACAGCCCTGAGTTCCTCAGAGCTGGTGAGAATGACTGTGCCTAGACTGAGGAAGGCACTGTGGAGGGAATCAAGTTACTGGCAGCCACAAGTCAGGAGTTTGAGTGATGAGTCCTCTTCCATTTTAAAATAAATCTAAACAAAAGTCTTCATATATGATTAGTCCAGGACTCAGCTGTGGCTGGAAAAGGGGTGGAAGGAAAGGCAGCAAGAAAAGAACTGAGGAATTCTCCCCGCAGACCTGAAAACACCAGCTGAATGCAAAAAGAAGTAGCTATGAACTGCTTGATCTGAAGGGGTAACACCTCATCTATGCTAGACTGCTAGCTTAAAATAGGCTTCTATAATCAGCTTACAGGGAAAACCTAGCATTATGAATTGATGGATCTTTTAGCTTTCACAATTCAGTAACTGCTAAACCCCAAGTAATTACAATACAAACCAGGAACTACCCTTCTTGACACGTTTTCCAAACAGAAAATTTTGAAGCAGCTCTTTACTCTCCACTCCCATGACTAAAAGAAACTGTAGCCTTGGTTGATTTTTGGAGGTTTTTTTTTTCATTTCTATGGTGGCTTACTGTTTTCTAGCGTCCCTTACTGATTTCACCATTTGTACAAAAGGTGTCTCCTTGGCACTATTTCCTCAGCCAAGACCTTGAGCAGCAGCACACATGACCCTTTGCCCAGCCTGACCCAAAGCTGGCACAGCCAGTGTTATTTACTTGGTGACTGACAGCTCTCCTAACTTCCAGAACAAGTGAACCTGCTCTGTTTCAAGAATGCTACCATTAGTATATGGCGTAAGACAACAAAAAAAAATAGTTTATTTCAGCATGCTGGTGTGTATTTAGATAATATACAAACAACTGGATATTGGTGTCACTGAACTACACAGAATCTTATTTTTCACTGTTACCACCCTAGTCACTAAAAATGGCAGAATCCAGACAACAATCAGAAAGTAAAAGATAAAGATGTGTTCTTTAAAACACCTCTTTCAAATCTCTTCATATTTTTCTTTTACTATTTCAGAAAATGTCATAAACCTGATTTATTTTAAAATCAGTTAGTGTTTTCCCTTGTGGCTACCAAAATATAAATTAGTGTGAGGATCCTATCTTTAATTTCTGGCACAAAAGAATTTTAGCTTTCATGCTATCCAGTCACTACTTAGCAGAGATACATATAACTAATGTTTTTACTGACACAAACCACTGTGAAGTTAAGCTTTCAGTTCATTTTTAAGATAATTCATATTTCCTTTTGCTGATGAATGCAGCTTAAAGCTGGCTTTCCTTTAGGTTTTTAGGCATTTCCTACCTTTTCAATTCTTTTCAATTTAAGAACTCCATTTTAGATTTAGGTTGCCTATCACTATGTTCAATATAATAGCTAAGATCTGTTAACATTACCATAATCACGTAAGTAACATGGCCCATCTACATTAATATTTTGGCATCAAAATGGTCTTTGAAATAGGCCAGGTTTGAAAACCAATAAAAAACCTGGCCCACAACACACAAATTTCCAACCATCTGAAAAAAGTCATACTAAAGAGCTTTAACTTTACTTGACACCTGCAGGTCAAAGGAAAAGTTAAAAATAACCATTCAATCCATCCAAAACCTACTATTAATAAATTTGAAAAAATCAGCTTAGTGAAAAAGTAGACTTGCATTTAAAATCAAATTCAAAAATCACATACTAAGGGAAAAAATAAGGACACAAATAAAGAAGGGTTAGATCAGAGTGAAAGACAGGAAGCTAGCAGGGCAACAAATCTCGCTTTGGTCTATACATCATCACATTTTTGCTAATAATGTACTAATCAAAAAGAAGCACCATGACTTTCACTGTTGATATCACTGATTTTCACCAGTGGTTACTAAAAAAAAAGCTATGGAATGAGCAACAAGTGAACTGGATGTAATGATCAGAAAGTTACAGACTTCCCAGATCATTCAGAGCCAGATTTCATAACAGTCCACAGATGTTACAGATCAGGACATGCTACTGATGATTTGTGAGCGCATTGTGCTTAAAAAATAAAAATAATTACAAAATATCTTTAAAAACCTACAGAAGCTGGATTCAACAAACCATCTGGTTCCTGGGATTTTTATTGTTTTATTATGGCTTAAGTAATAAACCTGCTCCTCTCAATACTTGAACCTCTGGGCAAAACCCCAACATACTACCACATGATGAACTTTCTCCGTACTGCCAATCTTTATGATATTGTTCTACACTATTTGCTGTGTGCTTTAAAACTTGATTTCCTGACAATCTCTGGAACTGTAATTTTTCTCCCTAGGAGTTCCCAACCCTTGATGCTACACAGAGCAAGAACAGGAGTAGGACTGAAGGGAAGCATTTACATACAAAAGGAAAAAACCAGATCCTGCAGTTTGCACTTTTTAACCTCACCTCATGGTTATTTTGAGGCCTGACTAAACATATTTGAATGTGGAAAAGGCAAACTTTCAGTCCAAGAAGAAATACAACAGCCAATGAGATGGAATTTTTTCTTGATGTGAGAGTGAAAACTTGTAAAATGCAAGTTTTGAACTCTTTCTTTTAAAAGTGAAGCAGTCAAGGCCTTGCAGTGTCTTCACTCTGTAGCTTTCAATGTCTCAAGAAAGGGTAGGCATAAACACACTGATCTGAATTTTACTCTTATTAGTACTTCTATCACATCTTAGAATCTTTAACTAGATACTGTTGATCACTTTTCCTCCTCAATAGTGACAAAACTGGTCACATTTAGTATGCAGAAGTGATACTAATCAAAGATTTACCAAAATAGATTAAGCTAACATCCAAACGATGGAAACAGGCAACCAATTTGTATTTGAACATTACACAGTGTGCTCTTCATGTTCAGTCTAGACCAAAAAAAGTTTATTCAAATATTTAGCTTCATTTTTACGCACTGAACAAAGATGATTCATATAAGGTCCCTGCAAAATTTAGAATTAAACTGCAGCCTGACAGAAGACAGCTACCAGTCATTTATTTTTTTAAATAAGCATTTTTCAAATAAATAAAGTTTAAATTTTCTTAGACAAACGTTAGCAGTATTATGTGGTTCAGTTTATGCAATCCGGATCACAAGCAGTAAAGTCAAACAAGTCTGCTACACTTCCTCATGAACATCTGAGAGGAAAGAGTCCAATGGGCATAGTGTCAAAGTCTTATTTCTGCTTCTAAATGCACCTCTTATCAACTTTAGGTACACAGTTTCTACAAACTCTGTAGTTTTTAAAAAGCAGGCTTTTTTTTTGAAACTTAATAGCACTTTGCTGTCTTCATTCTAATGATATTTTTTTCTTGGTAGACAAAACGTATTAACATCTTCACTTTTTCTTTAATTATAGATGTGCAGACAGTGCTGTTTCATTACTCATTTTCAAAAGGCATTTGCTTTGAAAAACGTTTCACATTCCAGCATAACACATCTTTCTAAAGACCGTTATTGCTTATTTATTTTCTGCTTTTCTTAAAAACAGTCTCTTGGACTTCCACATACAAACTATGGACTTGTTTTCCTTTTTGTTCTTTGTTACAACTAATTTGGACAATGAGTAAGGCCTTCAATTATCAGATAAATGATAGATACATGAAAGGCACCTTATCTCTGTCCTGCTGCTGCCTGTAATGTTTGCTTAAACTGACAGTGTTAGGCTTTCAACTTAATTTGCAACAGCTGAAAAATTACACTCAGTTTTAAACATCATGTGGCAATATCATCACCCTTTTGTTGGTCAGGGCACAATAATGGATGAACTGATAAGAAGAGACAGTGTGACCATCACTTTGCAAGAGCAAAGATATCCTACTACTGCTTCTATCAGACATCTGCTTAATACCCAAATGCCACAATTCCACACCTAGAAAATTTCTGCTGCTACAGAAAAATTAAATAGTAGTGACAAATTCTGCTTTTATCCACCTTTTTCTGGGTTTTCTGTTGTTTTTAAAGCAAATGTGAACACTCTTGTACTCACTCTGACATTCTATGAACTGATGAATAAAAGTGCAGTCCCCTCCACTCTTTGAAAGAAAGTGCTCTAGTAGAGAAAGAAACACTTCAGTTTACATCTTCTTATCATTTTCAAATTGATGCAATAAAAAATTTGAAAGGCATATTAACAATATTTGTCACAGTGTATTCACAATGGACTTTTGAAATCTGAGTTAAT
The DNA here is from genome assembly GCA_036630365.1 of Acanthiza pusilla. Taxonomy (NCBI): domain Eukaryota; kingdom Metazoa; phylum Chordata; class Aves; order Passeriformes; family Acanthizidae; genus Acanthiza; species Acanthiza pusilla. Next base: position 12,324,626 of record JAXCHO010000001.1, read on the forward strand.
ATGCAAGCAGACAAGACAAAATTGAAATGATGTCTGAGTGATACTAGGAAATAGATTACTCTTTTAAACTGACAGAAGAAAGTTCTTCAACTGCATTTTCAAAAGAAACATGTTTTTAACCTCTATTCTTCAGCATAATTATTAGCTTTAAAAGGGTATTTTCTAAGTTCTTCATTAGTCTTCATGTTGATTCTTGTAACACCCTCTATTTTAAAATGTTGTTGAATATATCCATATTCTTTTTAAACAGTTTCACTTTGAAAATACAGTTCTACAGCACAGTTCCTAAAACTGGGCTCCATTCCCTGGTTTATTCAAGTCCTTGTTCAGCTCTCAACTCCATCAGAATCCTGCATCTCTTCAAGGTGGAAACACTTGCTTTCTGCAGAACCTCAAAAATCCTTTGACCAAGAATGCAGCAGTGTGCAAAGGCTGTCATTAGTACAAACCTGCACAATGCGGTACATTCTAACGAAACTGTTCACTCATTAGTTCTGACATCAGCTCACCTGCAATACTGAGCTTTACTATATTTCAAAGTTATTCAAAAAAGTAAACTTTTTTTTAACTTGCAACGACAGAGCCTTTAAAAAACATCACCATGGCTGTAAAATTAATTTTCCATATTTAAAATTTTTTTTTTTTTTCATTTTTACCGGGTTCTCTAAGTGACTGTATACAAATTTCTCGTATCTTTATGCAATATATGGCTCATAAAATCTAAAGATGAAAGCCAGGAGTGGTGCAACTCATTGGGAAAAATACCACTTTTTGAAACAACTTAGCTCTACACAACTTTTACCAGGGGCTTGATGTACAAGTAAGTTCCTCTCTTCTGCACTAGTTTTTCCATAAGTTCAATGAGAGAAAATGAAAGTCTAACCATCATCCTCTGAACACACTTTTTAATGATAAGCCTGTACAGAGGCCGTAACATGAATTCTTTGCTCCTCTACTCTGAATACAGCTCTTGACTGCTGCAGCCACAGAAAAAAGTAATGTAAAATCATTATTCTTATCATGGCCACAGAGTGTGCCTGTGCACACACTTTGAGGACTTGACCTGAAGTCTTGAGAGAGAGACAGAGACAGAGAGAGAGAGAGAGAGAGAGAGAGAGAGACAAAAGGAACTTCAAAAAGCACACTGATTTTACATGGTTTTACAGTTTTCCTCTTTCATTCCCAAAATTGTTCAATCTGCATTATAAACTCAAAATTTTTAGCTCTTCTAAAGTAATGCAAACCTGCACAGCAAGAAAAAAAAAAAATCAAGGCAAAAACCCAGCAGTAACTGTCTCCTGCTGCTTTTAAGAGAACAAAATCCAAAATCTGGCAGAGCAAATAACTGCCCATCTGTCATACAAGGGCTACATAAGGGACCGGAAGATGCAGAAAGGCACAGACTGTCATGAAGAGAACACAGGGCAGCAAGCTGAAAAATGCCAGAGAAATGGGGATGGATCAGGTAAGGCAGAGATGCAGAAAAATGTGGTACAATTCACAGAATGAAAAACTACACTAAAATACAGAATAATGAAACAGCATGGTATGTGCAGGACAGAAAAGGTGATAGATTGTATAAACACGTAGAAAGACAATTTGAATGAGCAGTTATATGTTGTCTGTACCCAAAGAAAAATAATTTGGCAAACAGCTTCCTAAAACTTGCAGGTTTAAGCACAAGTTCCACTGTTACTCACAGGATGGAGGAATCTATCTTGTCGTTCATCCATTCAGATGACATTGACTCTTATGCAATCCAAAACCTCAGTGTGCACCACAGCTGAGTGCCTCAAACGCTAAGACACTCAGGAGCAGCCACTGCTCTTAGATTGAGGGGAGGTTTTGGTACAAATCCTGTGGGTGTTCAATAGGTCTCTCCTCCTGCTCCCAATAAGGACTACCCATGAGGTTATGTCATGATTAATTTCTGATTTTGCTATTGGTCTCCCAAGTTAAGAACCATATAACTTACAAATATGCACGTGGAGCTTTAAAATTCTGTTATAAATAGAGTAACCCTTAAACACTGTGAATATTAGTTAAAACCACGAGCTCTCTATTGAGGTCCCCAAACGTTCAAACTGGTTCCATCACTATTCCTCAGATGGTAGAGGCAAGCTACATCCAGGAAATAATTAAGATTGACATAAGAGGACAAATATATCTCAACTGATTAAACATTTTGGAATCATAACTGGAATACTCTGCTCTATGTGATATTAAACAATTTTACTCAAAAAACTTAATGCATATGTTAAGACAGGAGCTAAAATATTTGGCTTTAACTAATTGGCCTTTAAAAATCCCTATCACTTAGTTCAATCTGTATGAATTCCTGTTTCCCATAAAAACACTCCTGAATTTTAAAAAGTCAGTTTCCACTATTCATAAATTTTATATACCCTTATTTTTCATATTAAAGTTAGAAAAAAAATAGGTTTTGCTGACTTTACTTAGCATACCCAACTTAACTAGAAAAATACTGTATGCCTATATGTTGCAAGGGAAAATTAAAAAGGAAGAACAGCCAATGAGTTCTCCACTTTCTTGTGTCACAAGCCTTACATCATTCATTCAGTAGACTTCTACTGATTCCAGTGACAGCCCATCACAAACAAAAAAAACCTAAACAATAAAATAAAGACAGCCTCCAAGTGGTTCTGTTGTATTTTACAGAACTTTCTAAAAACACTGTGACTGGAAGTACAAGCAAAAATAAATGCTGGTCAGGAGTGGACAAATTCATTTTTAAAGAGAGTATTATTCAAAGTAAAACTTCAGAGAACATTTTCAATTTGTTCACCTTCAAGCATCAACCATAAGACAAAAGGTAGCCTTCAGATACACTACCTTTCTCTGTGCTCCCATTAATTTTAGGTATGAAGTCGTCAACTTGTATGCCTAGGATTAAGAAAGGGCATTATTTTTGGAACCAAGAAAAATGCTTTGGGTTTTGTTTCTTTATAAACACAGCATTTTGAAATGTACCTGGCTTTTCACAGACCTCCTCACAAGTACCTAATCAGACAAACCAGGCAAAGTTTGATGTGTTTCCTACTACAGATCATGTTGCTGTTTCTTCAAACATATAAGAGGTTACTAACTCCAAAGAATTACTGCCTATTACATACATATATATGTGTGTAATGTATATAAAAGCAATTTTAAATCCAATGGCTCTGAGGCCCCTGCAAGCCTCGGGCCCCGGGCCAGAGCGAACACCCGCAGCAGCAGCGCCCTCTGCCGGCCCTGCCCCCGCACGGCACCAGCATCCCAGGAGAGCTCCCTGCTGGGATAACTGGGAACCAGAACTCCTCCGCCAGACACCACGCGATTATCGCAACAAAAGGACAGCAAATCCGGAAACCAGCTTGAAAGAAGAAACTGATCATACCTACCTAAGCTGTTGTGTTCTTTAAGAGTTTTCTCTTGAAGGTGCTCTAACCGTACTGTAAACAGAAGTCCAAGAAAAAGGTATTTCACAGATTAAAAGAAAAACAAATAATCAAAATTCCTTCCCCGCTAGTGACTAACCTTGTAAAGCAGTCAGCCGCTCATTGGTGAAGTCATTATCAGCCTGCAAAGCTTCTATTTTTGCTTGAAGCTCTTGCTCTCTTTCTTCCATTTCGTCTATTTTATGCTGCAATTCCTTTTTCTCAGCAAGTCCTTTCTGTTGGATTTCTTCTTGTCTTCCTTCTGCTACCTGCTCAAAAAGATATAAAAAATCCCCAAACAAACCAAAATTAACCTGAGGAAGAACAGATCATCTTGATTTTTATGTAAATAAATATACATAAGTAACTTCCTTTGCTAATCAGATAAAGAAAACAAAAAGAAAAGCAAAATTTATAACTTTTATATGAATTTCACTTCAAGTAGACTGAGGAAATCTCGAAATATCATAACTCACTTTTTGACTTAGGAACATAAATTTTACAGCAACAGTAAAGGGCTCTAGAACTAAGAAATGCCCAAAGCCTCCCAGCATCTCAATTCAATCAAAACCAAAGAGCCCTTCTGAACTGCATAGACCAATTCGATTGAAAACCACATATTTTTCCTTGCTGGATCTCAAGACCATAAGTTTCAAACAGTCTCCTCCCTCAAAACTAGGTAATAAGTTTCAGTTTTGATCCTTCTGGGTATACTCATCATCACCTATGATGAACTCCTTATTGGGAAACCAACTGCCTTAAGACCAGCAATTTAATATTTTAATTTGGAAAGAAAAATTTCTCTGAGGTGCTGAACTAGGAACCTAGGTTCCAATTCCAGCATTTATCCAAGATAAATGCAACAATTATTTCAGATCTCCAGAGGTAACACCATTACCTTCCTCCTCCACAACTCCTACTTAACTAGACTGGAGACTCTTGGAGAACAGGCTTTATCATAAAGGGATTATTCTGTTCTCCAGCATAAAAGATCTTACATATTAATATACTTAGATATTTAGTTCAATAACAAACCTGACACCAAGATGGAAGATGAGCCATATTATTACTGGTGGAGGGAGTTATGTTTGTAACTGCACAAAGAGGCAACACGAAATGCAAATTTATTTCTATTTCTAATTTTCATTCCTCTTACCTTTAAGATGTTTAGTTTGAAAGTTGTCTGTATAAAAGGAGCTGGATATAAACATTTACACTACACATAATTTTATACTATAATATATTCAGCTCCAAAAATATGGTAACTTTCAAAGTGAATCAAGAGGGAAGCTTTTTATGAAGTTACTTAACTGATGACAGTTTCAATTACATTAAAACTGAACCCTAAGAACATGTTAAAGATGATATGCATCATTCTATTGTTAACATGTTGTTTAACAAAGTTCTTAACCTTTTTTGTTGCTACTTTAGAAATTAAACTGTATTATTTGTTCAGCACAGCTCTATCCTAAGTCAGATGAAGTTCTGTCATTACCTTTAGCTTGTCAGAAAGATCTTTAATTTCATTTACAGCTCCATTGTACTTATTAGCTAATTCCCTTAATTCTTCCTGAGTCCGCTCATTCATTTCTTTCAGGTGTGTACATTCATCTTCTGTATTACTTAAACTCCGCTGCAAGACAGAATTATTATACAATAAATAAAAACAAAAAACAGACAACAAACTACCAAACACTGCAGATGATCTATTTTTTCCAAACAACAGAAATGCACAGGATGCCAACTAGTCTTATGAGACTTCTTGACCAAGGGAATATAGCAAATAATGATAAAGGAAAAGAAAATAAACAAAAAGAGAGTAATGCAAGATATTATAGGGGCAGAAATCTTATTTGAAGAAAGTCTCCAACTCTTTAATTCTAAAAGCTCATTGTAAAAGCTCATTTTAAAGTGTACTTTGTACAAGTGGTTAAGCGTAGGTTTCCATAAATGCTACAGTTTAAACAAGGTCTTACAGCATTTTTTTAAATGTGTGTATGTCATTTTCCCCTCATGTATGTCCCACACACAGTAACTTCTGTAAGAGAGCTTCATGAATTTTGAAACCAAGGAGAAAATGGAGGAGCTGAAAGAATAGTTTCTCATTAACTGCTTAACAATTTTAGTCCTGTCCAATAGGAGAAATAAACACTACTAAATATCCTGCAAGTGTCAGTGCACAACAGATATCAGCATATTACAGCAACAAAACATCTAATCTAAAGATGCAGGGATCTAGGGATCTTAGGGATCTAAACAGCAGCAGTTACAACTATTTCAGCATTTCCAGGAGACCAGGCATGAAAATTCAATACCTCCACTTCAGACAATTTTCTGACCACTTCAATTTTCTCCTGAAGGACCCGCCTCAGGGACTCTTTGGCTGTTGTCTCATAGTTGTGTTTGTCTTCTTGTAATGCTATAAGCTCTTTTCGTATACTGTCTTCTGTTTGATTCTGCACATATAAGGTAATTCAAAGAATATAAATTACTATTTTTCTCATTAACTAAATTAGATTGTGATAAAACCTGTTCTATTAAAAAAGTTTAGCAATTTCTGATAGATGAAAAAACGTTATGTACAAGCGAGTGATCAAGGATTCTTGACATGACTGGGTAGAAAGAAGTTATTTTTTGAAGTGTATGTATAGTTGCACATGTTCAATGGTCAGCTTTCATTCCAGAAAAATGATGGAACATTTTTGGGTACTGCTAAGATAATGTCAAGCCTAGGAAATCTACAATTGGACAAACCAAGAACCTACAAGGTCCCAGAGGAAAGACCTTAAACATGACCTGCAGAAAAAGTCCTTACAATGTATTGTTGAGAGAAGATACAAATAAAATTTTTAAAAAATTAAAATCCAAGGCAGGCATAGGTGGCCTAAACAACAACAGGGCAGCGCATACTTGGAATTCTGAATATCAGACAGGATATGGGCAATGAAAACAACAGCCACTTACTGAGATGCCTTGAAAAAGAGAGCAGTTCTTGTGTTACTCAGATTATCAGAACGGCACAGGCTCATTTTGGGAAGTTTATGTTCCAAATGCTTTCCTACAACTAGCTACTTCCAAAACACTTGAAAAGAGCTGCCTTTCAGCATTCCTAACATTTGACCTGAAGTGAACCACTTACCTTTGAACAAGCCTGTAACTGATTTCCCATAACCTCTAGTCTTGATAGCAGCCTGTCTTCATCTATTAAAGCCTAGAAGAAAAGAAATATGACCTTAGAATTATTGTGTGCTTAGTGTAGAGCCAGTAGAGTTCTGCTTTAAAGACCTGAATTTTTTAGGAGTACTTACTGCTAATAGCTATTTGAAACTGGTACACAAAAACAGAATTTATTAAATGTTGTCTTTTGCACAGTTTTAGAGAACCACCACGAATTTTTTATTATTTCTGCTGCTTTTTCCCCCATTAATAGCTAAAATTTATATGGCACTGCATAGGTCAGTCCATGAGGAAAAGGATGCCTGCAGATACCTGCCAACTAGTATCTGAAGCCTCTTGTGTGACAGCAAGTAATCGCTGAAGGGTTGCCAGCTTCTGTTCCAACATTTGTTCCCTATGTAAGGCTTCCTGTGAAGAGAGCAGGGCACCAGTCAGTTCAGCTAGAACAACTCAGGAAACCAGAAGCAAGAGAAGAGATCCCAAAATATAACAAGAAAAAGGAATTGTGAGTAGCAAACACTGTCACTTCTTCAAAACCATAATAAGCCCATTCCATTTTATCCATCCACACATTTATTTGGATAGTTTAATTAGAAAATGCTACCCTATAACCTCAGGTTCCTAATACCTTCATTTTTCATGCATACCTTGCACATGCTGAAGACACACTGTTATTCTTTCCAAGACTTAAAGACACTTTGTCTTGTCAATAATCTGAGTAACAAAATTGCAGACACCAAAAGACAGCTTGGCAGCTCCCATGCAATGAGCCCTTCATCCTCAAATGAGGTCATAAAAAGAGAAATGCCAAGCAAGAACAACTATTTTTGTTTGAATTTTGGTTTATGACAGGAAGATAGAAGAGCGTCTTCGTTAACAACTCCAGGATATGGAGAGTGAACAGATTGGTGAGTGAGTATGTATTTGGCTTCCCAAGAACGAGCATCTGCATGAGCTGCTTCCTGCTATGTCAGCAAATACATACAAAGATAGTATCCATCTCAAAAGCCTTGATGTGAACAAATAAAAATTGCCATTATCAAAGAAAACCAGGCAAAAAAAATCAGTAGAACTTATACACAGTTGAACCTGGACAGAATTTACCATCAAGAAAGCTTTCATTTTTTTCCCAGAAAGATGATTTTATCATCCTTTTTGAAGGATTTACTTTTATCTATCAGCACACAGTTTAATGTGCTGCCATTTTGCACTCTCACTCTTTTGTGACATGACACCTTGGGAAAAAACACACCTATTAAAGCTGACACAGAAGCATGCACAGAAAGGCTGGTGATGCCAGTGAGAAGGAAGAGCTGCCAGTACTGTCCCTTTCTTTGTAGCTTCCAAGAGATACAAGCTACAGTATAAGATTTGCGTTTTGAACAAAAATATTTAGCCAAACTAAATGCCCTTAAAAGAAAACTTACTTGTAGATACTGTGAAAGCTGAAACAATTCCTGAGAATACATACTGGGAGTGTTAGCAGCAACCTGAAAAAGAAGATAATTAAGAATCAGAATGGTTTTGCATTTTTCACTCAACACAAATAATGCAAAATTCACTTAAATCTAGTCACAAAGGTACATGTCAGATTATCTAATAATAGCATTTTCCTTCATTTATTGTTCTGTTACTATTTATGTTTTTTTTTTTTTACCATAGAACTTCCCAACTTGGAACTTAAGACCCATTGTGTTTGTCTGCACAAGTTCTTGAACCACCAACACACCAATGAGTTGAAAGCTTTTGTTACAGCTGAGACTACACTGACAAAAAAGAAACAAGGGGCACAAAGGTGAAGCCATTCAGCCCAAGGACAAACACAAATTAATTGTGGGCTTCCAAATCAATGTCATCACACATTTTACAATTGTACATTTCCTACTGACCTACTCATCATCATCATCATCACCTCCCTCTCTAAGTATCTATTTCAGATATAAGGAATACCTGTATTATCTTTGAGTAACAACAAACTGTTCTTCACTTGGAGAGAAGCAGAGGGTTGTTCCATGGGTTTATTTCAGCCAATCTATTTATTTACTAATTCTTGTAGGCTTCCTACACTGAAATAATTTTTAACTGTTTTCCCACAGTTATACCTGCAGTCCCTCCTCAGGATTTCTATCCTTGTCCTGCATTCAAGGCACACATATTGTTTTGAAATCCCAATTTAAAATACAGTCTATAAACTCCTCAGGCTGCTGGCTTCACAAATAAATTTCCACAATTTCTTGAATTTTTTTTCTTCATGTTGAAACCTCTTATTAGAACCTATTTAATTCTTCTTTTTAAAGACTAGAGAAATAATCAACTCCTGATCACTTTTCTCAAGGGAATACCTATTAACAGCTTTTCTACAAGTCCCCCAGATTACCAAAACTGAGTTTAAGAATTACACTTGATAATACTGACTCCACGACTCTACAGTGAGAAACTCTGGTTATACAAGAGAAGCAAAGAGGTTTGGTCTCAATCTTCCTCGGGAACACAACAGTACCTTCCAGACTGTGCAGTGCAGCTTCTCCTCCATAAAAAACATGATATAAAGAAAGCAGACCTCATCCAAACACCAAATCATGAGCTACTCTTGGGCCCACAGAACCTCAAGTATTAAATTACACAAGACCTGTTACTCTGTCAACCTGCACTTGGAAATTAACCACCTTAGCATCAATGGTTTTGTTCCAAAGCCATGTTGCAGGTGCCACAATATAAAAAATCAACTTACCTCCCAATACAAACTGTAATATTATATTATCTTCTCTATGTTAAATGTCACACAAAATATTAAACTAGGTAAAAACTGGATGAGGAAAACATACCAAAATGTAACTGGACAGATTTCACTATTTCTTCATCTATACAGTAAGTCTGAAAACAGCACATAGCTGAATAAGGCATAAACCAGCAAATTACTGAATTACCTTGTCAACAGGACTTGGCAATGGAGCATGGATGACACTAAAAAATAAAGGAAGTGAACACAAAATGCATAAATGTTGTACTTGGACATTTTCATCAAAGCTCAAAATTTAACACCATACATTTCTACTATTTCTTATTTGAACATGCAATTATATGGAAAATCTCTCATAATTTACTTTTACTTATCTTCCCCCAAGCAAAGACTCCCTAAAGCTTCATGCAACTATTTCTGGATACTAATGATAAAAGGGTATTTAAATAAGCAATAAAGCCCATAAAATTGTTGATAATGAAAGATGACTAAAATTACATCACTTGAGACTAGCACTCAGTGCGAACAAAATGGTAACGTTTTTGGTTTCTATTACTCTTGGAAAATCTCTCACAAACGTGCACATATACACAGAAAATGCTGTCAATATTCATCTGAGTTTCCATTAACTTCACTTTAGTTGAGTCTATGTGGGTTTAAAAGAGCAAAAATAATAATCCCAAATAAAGAAAGAGGGCAGGAGAATTTGCTCATTTGCTTTCTTTTGATCTATATTTTTCTGTTTCTAATACCATTTCAGTAGAGTAAACCACAGTCAGAAAAGCCTGACTTCATAAGAACTTTCCTCCTAATTTAGAAAACGTTTTTATTCTTCACAGTTGTCTCAATTACTAAAAACAACAAGCAAGTAAGATTTTTTTTCTCACAATTGCTGCAAAAGAACCATGCTCTCAGTTACTTGCTTTGCAGGCTGACAGGAAAATAAACTGTTCCTATGGTGATTTTAAACATAATCCTCATCATACAGTTGTTGAGTTTTGGTATATGTGAATACTTACTCTGATCGCAATCGAGCTTCCATTCCATCTGGAAGGAACAGTTTGATTGTGGAGACTATACACCCATGGGTAACTGAAAAGAAACAAGTGTAAGTTAACAAATTGAAAGTTCATGTTATAGGAACTAAGCAAACTGTCTTAAAAAACCTTGAGACAGGCAAAGAGGAGGAAGCATGAACACTTTCAAGCACCAGTGCCTGAGTGCCTTTTTAAACCTCCTACGGACACAGGAAACCTCATCATGACAAACTTGAAGAGGTTATGCTGTGTACTCAGTGCTGGCTGTGGAGCAGTTCCAGTTCCAAATCTTCCACGTGGAGCAATACTTGAAACTTGTCTTTACTACAGTAAGCTCAAAAAGTGAGTGGTATGTTTTGATCATAAAATGAGCAAAGAGGAATGCATCTTACCTGAGCTAGGTAATGGGAACGCAGAGGTATAAACAAAATAATGAGCTGCCTTTTTGACAAGATTCCTACAAGCAAATCCAGGGACTTAAAAGGTAACACACCCAATTTCTGTCACTCACTTCAAGATCTGGAACTTGCCAAGTGATTATTATTTACAAACAAGGATCAAAAAGGGAATGCAGAGAAAGTGTGTAGGAAGCACCAAGAAGTACATCCTTTTGAACACCGTAAGCAGCATCATTCAAGACAACACATCTCTATTTCGGGATGCTTGTAGTGCACATCTAATGCATAGCCCTAGACAAGTGGACTTTCATTTCAGAAGAGGTGAACTTGTTCCTTGACAACTAAATTCAAGGTTCTTTGAACTCTAGAAAGATCCTAAGGAATAAGAGGAGGAAATGCAATATTTGATTCTTCCATCAAGTTCGAACTTTCTATACAGTGTTTCAAAAAATGTTACCGATACTACTTTAAATGCCTTTGCAAACAGTCAAATTATGTGTGGGGGTTTTATTCTCCTGCATGGTTCTATGAACTGGGAAGTAAAAATTATTTCCAGATACATGGAAAGATAGCTATACATTGTCCCCAGATTACTACCACAAGTGAGATACAAATAAATATGTGGTCATGTATCATGCATCACTAGACCTCCAGCACCCACTAACATACAAAGGCAAATAGCCGCTCTACTTTCTCAGTTATTAATATCACCAAAACAGTTAATCTGGCTTTGGAAAAAAGGGCAATGGGCGTTTTAGGACATTGGTAATACTCCAGGGAAATGAGGCAGGTCTTTAAGGAAGCTACCTCAATAGAATCTAAAAATACAGGAGAAATGATCCAACCAAGATGAGTTGTTTTTAACCTTTATTTATAGCTAACAGATAATGCTTTGGAGACATATTCTCCTGGCTAGAGCACCTTGTTTTTTCAAGCTGACCTGGTAAAGTATTAAATTTACATCCCAGGGCAGAACAGATTAATCTGCAGGGTTTGGGGTCTTTATTTACAATGGAATAAATCCAGTTTACAAAAACATTTAAAAAATACATTAGCAATATTAGCTATAGCCCATACTGCATTTCATAATGAAGATTTTTCCTTAAGAGGAAATTAATGATTTTAATAAGAAAACATTAGGATACCTGATATTAAATACCAACAGACAGCTTTACCTTTGGGTCACATATCAGAAGGTCTGCTGTAAGATTATATAATTCTGAAGTTTTTCTGTCAACAGCTAGACTGACAAAAATCTCCTAAAATCTGCAGAGGCTTTATTTGTGTCAAATTAAGATACAGTGGGCATCTAGCAAAAGGTCTCAAATAGACAGTGACTGGGAAAAGATACCAAGCATTTTGATAAATTTATAAAATTAAAATAATAAGAAAGGAAACAACACCCAAACCCTGCAGTCGGACCTTTAGCTATCAGTTCACTGCAATTGGAAAAATAAGGAGAAAGCCTGAGGGAAAGGTAAAGCGACACAGAAAACATGAATACAGCACTGACTGCACAGGACAGCAGCAATGGTTTAAATTCAGGTCTGTAGTAACTCCTTAAGGGAACTAAAAAAAGAAAAGGCAGTAGAGCAACCCTTGGTTTCCCAGTGGGGCTGAGACACCCCCTGTCCCCATAGCTCACCCTCTCCATCCCACTCACCTCCGGGCGCTCCGCGGGGCCGCCGCTCCCGCCCGGCCCCGGCACGGCGGGCATGGCGCAGCGCCGCCGCCAGGGGGCGCCCCCGCGCCAGCCACTGCGCCCCAGCGCCGCGCCGAGCCCGCCCCGCCCCGCCCCGCCCCGCGTGCCCTCCGGAGCGGGAGAGGGAGCGCGAGCGGCCGCCACAGAGCCACTGCTCCATACAGTCACCGCTCCAGCCACGGGCACCGCCTCATCCACAGCCACCGCTCCAGCCACGGGCACCGCCTCATCCACAGCCACCGCTCCAGCCACGGGCACCGCCTCATCCACAGCCACCGCTCCAGCCACGGGCACCGCCTCATCCACAGCCACCGCTCCAGCCACGGGCACCGCCTCATCCACAGCCACTGCTTCACACACAGTCACCGCTCCAGCCACGGGCACCGCCTCATCCACAGCCACCGCTCCAGCCACGGGCACCGCTCCATACACAGCCACCGCTCCATACACAGCCATTGCTTCATGCACAGTCAGCGCTCCATCCACAGCCACTGCTCCATACACAGCCACCGCTCCATACACAGCCACCGCTCCATACACAGCCACCGCTCCATACACAGCCACCGCTCCATCCACAGTCACCGCTCCAGCCACAGCCACAGCTCCATCCACAGCCACAGCTCCATCCACAGCCACAGCTCCATCCACAGCCACCGCTCCATACACAGTCACCGCTCCAGCCACAGCCACTGCTTCATACACAGTCACCGCTCCAGCCACAGCCACTGCTTCATACACAGCCACTGCTTCATCCACAGCCACTGCTTCATCCACAGCCACCGCTCCAGCCACAGCCACAGCCACAGCTCCCGCTTCGCCTACATCCACTGCTTCACCCGCATCCACTGCTCCCTTCATGGACTGGAACAGCCCCACAGCCATCGCTTCATCCACAGCCACAGCTCCCTCCATGGACTGGAACAGCTGCCCTACATCCATCCACTGCTTCATCCGCATCCACTGCTCCCCCTCCACATCCACAGCTCCCTTCATGGGATGAAACCTTGCTCCTGCTCCATTTGCTGTTCCGCATTCCAGTCACGAACTTGTTGCTCCCCTCCAAAACACGGAGCTTCCCCACTCTTCACAGCTCCAAAACCCCCGAGACCTGCCCCGAGCCCCAAGAGGTTCTGCTGCACTGGAGCACAATGGGAAAACAGAAACCATTTCTGTTAGTCTCGTTTTCCTTCCCAGAGAGACAATTCACCAAGTCAATAATGATGCTCTTTTTTTATTTTCACTCATCAATGTGGTACCCAGCCCTGAGGAGCCCCCCATGTCCCTCAGGGGTTGGTGCACTGCCCTGTAGCACACACTGGGCTCCCCACTTACACAACCTCCCTCAAACACCCCATGACAGAACAGATGTATGAGAGAGTCCAAACCTGACTAGAAAAAAGTGCATGAACTGTATTTGAACTAAATAATTTTGGTATTATTTGACCCTGCTTTGAAATGCTGCTGCTCTTTTCCAACAGGGAAGCATCACCAGTTAACTCTTGGAATGCTCTGGCACTGAGTAGGAAATTTAGAAAGTGCTGAAAGAATACAAACCACACTAAACACAGAGAAAAGCACAGTGAGATGTTAATATGTAAGTGCTGTACTAAGGAGAGGGAAATGGCCAGGCCCCTGTGCTTGTTAGTAATACACTGGGCAAATAAGAAAGTAGGAGGGATGCAAACACTTCTCCAGGACCTGTTACTGACTTTGGCTCAGCAGCAGGAAGCTGAGGAATTGGTGTTCATACCTGATAACCTGAAAAATCACATACTGAACATGCCACTATCTTAATGAACCAAATCCAGATCGCATTTGCAAGGAAATTACTGACTAAAACACAGCCTGAACAATAAAATGAATATATTCTAGCAGTATTGACACAATTCAGAATTTACATGGGCAAGTACACTCGTTCTGTCCTGTCATTACCTTATAATTACAGACAGCAGATTGCTGAAATGTCTTGTGTAAGTAAGGCATTATGTAAATACCAGAGAGCAAAGTGCTTTTAAGGGGAATCACCAATTTAAAAACTACTTTTCTGTCTGTTTCATAACTAGATTAGATTAACAGTAACATCTAAGACTACTGAAATGAACTGGGGAAAAACTCATGTTTATATGCATTCCAACTGCACGCACAGGTAAACACCCTGTGATGATACAATCTTCATTCACTGCTTGGGGGAGCAGAGAGGGAGGAAAGCAAACTTGTATCCTCTTCCCATTAGCAAGCTCAACACATTCATGAGTAACATGAGCACAGTTTCCATGTTCAAAGCTAGAGAAAGGACAAGGAAGGCCGCATAATCTGATCACTCATTACACAAATGCCAGGTCACTGGGATCATGCTTTGTAAAACTAACATAAAACCACAGCAAAGAACTACTGGCAAAAATTCATGGCAAGGATTTGCCTACCATGAACTTTCCACAAATGTTTCCATAAACTAACTGCAAACTGCTGCTAAAAACAAGTCAAGCCCATTTTTTCTTCCAACTAAATCTTATAATAAAAATTGTTTTAGTCTAAATACACTTGAGCAAATTCAGCTTCTCTTAGCAAGGACAGTATCTCATCTAATTAGTAGCCCCAATTTCATTAGATGCAATGTATTCCTTTGATTTCTTCCATGTATACTTCTAGTATTCATAAATATTTGCAATCACTTCACATGGAAACATTTTAAGTAACTCCCAGGCAATTTCAGCTAGGTATCCTGGAGCTGAATCTTTGCAACATCAATTTTGAGAAAAGTAAATGTGATGGGACCTTCACGACAATGAATCATTCAAAAATACTACAGCTCCACAAGTCCTCCATGACAAAATACTTCACCACCACCATTACTTAGCAATGGTTTCTTCAAAGACAGTCATTGACTTTCCTCTGATACTTCAGAGCTGAAAACTACAACCCACCTGGCTAAAGACAGAATTCAAGAGTAACAGAGCCAGGTTATGTTTTGTTCACTTAATGCGCTTTAACAAATTTTCCCGTTGTACTATGGTTTGGTTTGTTGGGCTTTGAGGGGTTGGTTTCAGAGAGGATTCTTTTGATGGATGTTTTATTTGTTTGTTTTAAAGAACTTTATCATCAGCATTCCAATTTAATATTATTCTTCCACTATTTTCTAATACACTACTCTTTAAGGATAAGCTCTGAGAAGGTCTTGTTCAGAAAGTAGTAAAGTGGAAAAGGGATGATGGCAGTTCTGACATTTTATTAACAAATCTGGGTGTTCCTGAGTAGGCAGGATTCTACAGAACACCGCCAGAAGTTCAATGCTTATAGAAAGCAGCAGACCCATGACGGAACTTTAAAAAGTCTTGACAATACTGATTACAATCTAATAATCCCCATACGGATCACTCTCCAGAAAGAGAAAGAAATGGTTCCTGAAATACTATATAATTTCAAAAGAAAAGAGACTGAGGCCGCATTTTAATTAAAACATGTACAGAGCTAGTGCCATAATACAAGATCTCCTGAGCATGCATACTGGGAAGACAGCAAGAAAAATAAACCAAACAAAAATGCCATCACCTCATCTCTCGGCTAGCAACTTTTTTCTATTCTCATTTTAAAATACCTGCAGAAATCAAAATCAGTAGCAGTCACAGAAAGAAAGAGTGTGTATCTTGAAAAGAATTAAGTTAGTTTGTTTCAAACCTATGCTGAATACCAAGAAATTCAGTTTCATACTTCTGCCACACTATTAGCTGAAATCTTAGGGTTCAAAGGGCTTGAAAGAAAGGTAATTACAATTATAAGATAATAATAAAATACAAACACAAAAAGCCCAACACAGCACTACACACATGCCTATGTTGCACTTTTAAAATTGCTGCAGGTCAGTTTAAGTGAGGCAATAGATGAACACGTGGCCCCAGCTGAGCCTCCTTTTCCAGACCTGCATTTCCCCTGCACACAGTAGCAGCCACACTGCCAGAGAAGAAGGTAGGCCATGGAAATAACCCAGTTAAAATCCATCTGGGGGCGTGGGGGTAGAAATAGAGTCAGTGTTCTCAGCAGATGAGTTTCTTGATCTGGTACCACATGGGCACAGGGCTCCCTGCCAGCACAAAGGAGGGAAGAAGTAACAAAAAACCCACCCAAACAAAACTATGTTCTTACAATGGGAATGATATTTAGTTTTAAAGACTGGGTTGCAATAAGATGTTCTAAACAAATATACTTGAAAAGAAACCAAAAAATGATCCATACCCTTACCTTTCCGCGTGTTCTCCGTCACATCTACACCAAACTGGATGATGTCACCTGACATAATTTCACATGGTGGGCTTTCCTCCGATCCTCTACTCAGTCTCTGACTATTAATAAAGGTACCATTACTACTTTTAGTGTCTTGAAGATAGAACTGTAAAAAAACAAACAAAAAGAATGGTAAACTATCTGGGAAAGGTAAGACAAGAAATATAAGCTCAGGTAAAATTTTACTTATATAAAACTTATTTATAGAAGATAACAAATGTATCAAATTCCAAACACCCTCCTCAGGACGCAACACCTTCCCATTATCAAGAAATATTTGTATTTGATTTTGAGTTGTTTAATGTATGAGTGAATTCTAGCACATACACTATGCAAATAATTCCTACAAAGTGTACCTGAACTACTGCTCGCAGTAGAAGATCAGACATCATTAGCAACACCAATTTTTGCCACATATATGTAACAATTCATATTTAAGTTGGTCAACAAACACAAATTCTAATTGCTCATATACTGAAGGTAACAGTGTTGTATGACAAACATGCTATAGTGAAGGCTAGCACTGAGGGCACAAGGAAAACCTCTGGCAGAAGACAGAATTCAGGAATTGCAATGAAAGACCAAAGTGAAACTAAAGAAAACCAACAGGATGCTTTTACTTCTCAGCAATACTGGTTCACATCATTAACTTAATTTCAAGATTGATGTATCACCAAGCACCTTTGTAAATACCCATTTGTAGAGTTAATTAAATGTTAATAGCAACTTATTGAATCTGAAACTGCTTATGACACAAGACTTGTAATCAAAACTGCTGCGTCTGAGAAGAGGTTACAAATGAGTCACCTGGCAGAAGAGTGGAGTGACTGCCTAAGGCCTGAGCAGTGCAGCAGAAAAGAGGGGACCAGAATGTTACTGACAGCCAGGTGTAACTACTGCAACGAGTCAATCTCGGTACTCCAAGACAACAATAGCTACTGCAGGAACCTGCTGGAATGGTAGAAATCCCTGGCTTCCTGCACTCAAAGAATCTCATCAAGTCCCAAAGCAGCCATAAGGTTGGGGGAAAAGAAGATGTGTTCAGAGAAATGAATGTATTCCCATGTTTTTCTTAAAAAAGCAATTGACCATTCTTTTTTTTCAGGATTCCATGCAAAATTTTCCATGCTTTTATTTTCCTCTATTATCACACTCCTCAAAAAAACTGATACATAGCTCAAAACCGTGGTGTTGAGGGGAAAGACGGATTTAGAATGGAGTGAGAGCACAGCACCAAGGCTCTTCAGATCTCGTACTGAACAATGGTATCAAGTGTATGATATGGATCTTACGTGGCATAATACAGTGGCCCTAAACAGAGAGTCGAAATTCTATTGTAAGGAATTCGGGGACTCAGTAATCAAGAGGAATGCCAGCACAGGAAAGCTCAGGTGTTTGAAATGAAATGCAGTACGTGAAAAGGATGAAAAGCAGCTTGTGAAACTTTTTTTTCCCTTAACAGATATGCCTTAGATCTTCAATTGAAGGAAAAGAAAATAGTAATCAGTCATAAGTTGATAAAGATGAAGGTAAACATAAATTATGGATAGATCAAGAAATTATGACTGCCTTCACTGTATTAATAATCAGACCCACTCCACTGTAAATAATACTCTCCATATTATGAAATACTATTAGCATAATAGCATATAATATAGCTTTTGTAACAGTTATATGCTTAAAAGCCAATCAAATTAATTAGCTTGTTAATTTAATAGTCTGAAAGTACCAAACCCTCTCACAGTTCAGTGCAGAGGTAATTATTTCTTGCTTCCTGTTTGTTTTGAATTAGCTTTCTTCTTCATTTGAAAATTCTTTTGTCATGAAAAAGTGAGTCACACGCAAAGAGAAAACAAACATGCTTCTGCTTATTTGCTTTTCCCCACCCTTTTCTTTGTGCATATCTTTTATCCCTCCCAATGTTTTGATCAATCATTGCCCCTTGTAAACACACTTTTGCAGAATCTGCAAATGGGGCTCAGACAAGACGGCACAAGGAAACACAGGAGAGTGACCACAGGAAAAGAAGTGCATCAGAGTATTAGCCATACAAAACTTAAAAAGTATTAGCAGACACAAAATTCAAACTGTAAAAGGATGTTTGTAAACAAATGTCCACAGAAAATACACGACATTTAATATTACGTAACTGATGTCCACTTAAGTGAATAGTACTGAATTGCATTACATAAATTTTAGAAAAGTGATGCTCTTCAAGTATTTTCATCCTGTTTGTAAACACTCTTCTTCCTGCATCTAGTAAAGAAGTAATACCAGCCACATGTTAATAGTTGATGTCTAAGGAAGGAAAAACACACTGACTTCAAATCTTGCTATAAAGGATTCAGTTATCTTTAATGTAGCTATTGCTTGGGAATCCACTGAGCTGGTCCCTTTCGAATAGCAAATTCAAATGTTACTTCCAGGCCAGTTTTCACTAGTTCAAATGGTCTTTCTCAAAGGTCAATCCCTCCACCCCTTTGACATAATTACTAAAGTTATCTTCAGGAAATAAAATCAAGTGCAAGCCCTGAAACAAATGTGTCTATATATTAACTAGTACTTGTGGCAGTATACTGGTTTTTAATGTACTATTTACTTATGCAGTCTCCTCAGAGGGTTCTCCGGTTCCCAAACCAACGCCTTTTACACAGCAGCTGTGGAACACGGCGCCTTCTGTGAATCCAGCACCATTTGTCCTTCCTGCTCCCTGTGCAGCCCAGGCTCGGGCAGCAGTGCCAGTTCACAGAGCAGCGATGAATCCTGCCCTTCCCAGCTCCCACTGCCCATGGATCCTGCCCTTCCCAGCTCCCACTGCCCATGGATCCTGCCCTTCCCAGCTCCCACTGCCCATGGATCCTGCCCTTCCCAGCTCCCACTGCCCATGGATCCTGCCCTTCCCAGCTCCCACTGCCCATGGATCCTGCCCCTCCCAGCTCCCACCGCCCATGGTTCCTGCCCTTCCCAGCTCCCACTGCCCATGGATCCTGCCCTTCCCAGCTCCCACTGACCATGGATCCTGCCCTTCCCAGCTCCCACTGCCCATGGATCCCGCCCTTCCCAGCTCTCATTGCTGAGCTGTGCCACCACCTCCTCACTTGGACTGGCTCAGGCGCTTGTTTAGTCACTGCAAAGCAGTTTCGAGCTGATGCAAGGTACACGAGGAGGTGCTCAAGCCGGTGCCGCCAGAAAAAAGGGCAGCATATCCTGGCCTAATTACACTTGCTTCCACTCCTCTCTTCAGAGCAAAGTCCCAGCCCTTTGGTTCCTCATATTAACAACAAGTCCAATGTAGAGCAGAGATGGCAGCTCACACACATTCAAAACAAGTCAGCTTAAGAGGATTTTTAAAGCATTATCACATCCTTAATTCAGGTGATAGCTGTATATATCACTCAAGCACTGGTTTCCCCTCCTTTCTTTAAAAATACAACGTAACACACAAAGTATTCAAGAAACTTCCACTCCAATATTGTAACAGCTCTGACAAAAAAAAAAATCTAAGCCTGTATTTCTTATTTAGTAATTTATTGTTTACATCCCCTCTCACTTACATGCCATTAATAAGATCAGTTAACTGCAGACACCTTACCATGCTGCTTCCACAAAGTTCATGAAGATTTTATTCTAAAGAAAAACTTGCAGTTCATCAGTACACTCAAACTTCTCCAGTAAAGTCCACCTTCCTTAGAAACTACATTATGAAAATTTTTAAAAACTACAGACTTTTGTTTCCCTGCTTTGCAAGGATTTTGTACTTATTTCACAAATCTAATATTTATAATATTTCAAGTTACTATTCAGTTCTGCAAACAGAACAAATGAACCTCCTCTGCTCTGACCTGAGGTGTATAAAAATCACATTCCTTCTTCTAGGTCAATACTCAGAAGAGCATCAACAACTTGCCAAATCACTGCTCATGTGTTATTTTCATGCAGTTGGATACCACTGTGATTTTTCCCACATAATAGATCCCTAGTATTTTCTGATTAGACAAATAGAAGATTCCTCTGTAGGGATCCCAAACTGTAATACATCAAAATTAAGCATATAAAATATATTAATTCTAACTGATATTAGGAAGTTGCAATTTGCTGTACTCCAGGAGGTCAGATTTTAACCTTATTTATGAAATGTAGGTAAACTGTTTTCTTCAAAGTAATAAAACCAAGTAGCAACAACAAAAGCCACTCTGTTTAATGATTACTACTGTTAAGTTCTTCCAGGAAGCAGGCTGAAGAGAAATCCTTACTTAGCCTGACAAGTGAGAAAGTCATGAGGTGTTTTCTTTCCCAAGCCATATGCAGGCCTCATACAGGATGAGACACTTCTGAAGGATCTCAGAGAAGACAAAAAATGGGCTCAGAGATGCACAGAAAATCTTGAAAAGAAAGTAGCACACACCTTCAGTGATTTAATCACCTGGATTTAATTACAGTAGAACTACAGCAACAAACAACTGACCAGCTTTATAATATTTCTTTATATTTGTTATTACTATGTACAGCCATTCTTTGCCATTTTTTAGAGCACATTACTGCTACTCCATCTAACCCTGCTTGAAACTGCAGTTCAGGACAATTATTCTGAGAACTACAGAGAGGAGAATTTCTGGAGAACTGAGGCAGTTTGTCCACACAGATGTGAGATTCAGTATGTGAAGAGGAACAACTTCTACACGAAGAAATGCAGGCATAGACTCCACCATATAATGAAACTTATTTCAGCCTCATTCAATAGCTGAATTAATAATTAAGTAAATAAGTAATAAACTGTAGGCTATTGCCTTTAAAAGAAAGTTAAAACTTAATGTATTTTATTTGTTAAATATATTTTCACTGCCTAAACAACTAATGTAGAAAGAGAACTCCAGTTTCAGAATGTCCTAGTTTACTATTCTTTTTCTCATCTCTTATTTCCTTTGTGAAAGAAGTACATACAACTCCCATGTGCTTCAGGGTCCTGTTACACAATCGTGGCTTTAGCTTAAACCAAAAAAATTTAAATTAATTTGTCAAATTCTGAACTATAACCAGTAAGGAGATGGCAGCTTCATTTCTGCCATGGTTACTGCCACAAAGGGGTAGCAAGGCTGTCAGCCAGAGCAGCTAAGCCATAAAATGCCACAGTTAACGATGACAGATTCTTCCCCTGCTCACACTAAATAATCATTGAACAATTAATGCAGGCATTATAAATGCACCCCCTGAGTACTAAAGCTAATACTCAAAAGCAGCAAGTAAATAGGGATCTAGAAATTGGAATACTTGCCCTGGAGTAATACTTCAGCTAAAAATTTGACTAAGCAATAATACAAATGTGTTCATTTACTCATTGCATGCTGAGAATTCTACCAGGAAGTGAAGTACACTGCGCACGAGTCCAACTGTGCAAAGCCAAAAACTTTAAAACAACACATACCAGGGTCAAACCAACATGGCCAACATTTGTCACACTGTGGCTAGAAAGCTTTTCCTCTCATCTTAACACTGAGTATTTTCTCATTTTTGGAGCAGCACTCTGCTAGCAGAGTACACTGTGCAAACCATACTGAATGCCAGGTCAGTCCTTTGCCTGTAAGATAGAGAAGCTCAAATGCTAAATTATCTCCAGATCCAATTGATTGAGCTGCTCATTCTGGTCTGCTTAGACAGATCCCAAATTCCTTTCCTCTCACTTGCCTAACTCCACCCGCCTATCAAGGAAGTAGAAGTATTTGTCTCCATAAGCAAGCATAATTCACAGGGTGGGGTACATCAAGCAAAATTACTTTTCTATTTAGTTTTCTGTTTCTTAAACATACAGATCTAATAGCTCTTTGCTTACTAAACCCCTGCTCCTTCAACTTAGAAACACAACTAGAGCATTAACTTTTTAGTTCTTATGAAATCTTTTTAAAATGATTCTAACCACCCGAGGCAGGCACACACTATGAAACTAAAAGCAACCAGCTGTGAAGAAAGGGATTTTCCAGTCAGATTGAACAGAGTGAAGGAGTGGCAGTTGGCTTTTCAGGGACCATAAGTATTGGATTTCTCAAGTGAAGCAAAACTTGCTAGTAGTTTTCAGTAACTTTTCTAGAAATATAATAAACTTAACCACTCTTCCTGTACAGTAATAAAAATTTAAAAAGGAGAAAAAAATTAACATTCTTTGACAGCACTGGACAAAAAAAGCCACTGTGTTTTTAACTCATAGTGTAAGCCTAATGTAAATCCAGCTACGCTGATAAAAAAAGGTTAAAATCTTTAGCTACCCCCAGGAATTCAATGCTATTCTTCCAAACTTGCCAGTAGTTCAAAGGGATAGAGAGGAAAGAACAGCAGGGAGTATGCTCTTCTGCTGACCAAGTTGTTCCCGTGTCTGTTTACACCTTGAAGTTTTGTTGTCTGTACTGCCAGGACAACCCTGCTGGCTGCTCATACCTGTTGTCAAGCAAAATAAACTGTGCCAGTAAAAGCAGCTTTGTGCCAGCATAACTGAGCCTGGGTATAAACACAGGCAGGCCTTTCTACATGTATTATTTGAGGTGTTATGAAATATTAATCCCTGTGCTCCTCACCATGTCCTGGTCATCCAAGTGCTTTGAAGTTCACTATAAGTCCTGTCACTCAGCGTAACTTTTGTGCGAGTAGAGTCAGCAGAGTTGGCCTGAAAAGGACACAGGGACTATGACTGGGAAGGGAAGATGGATGGATTTGTGGGGAGGAAGAAGTGCCCAGCACTGAGAGGCACCAACACATTAACTGCATGCAAAACAAGTGTTTGTCTACAATCCTGAGTTGCTCCAGCGCCTTCCTCAGCAGCAAAATGTCACCTTTCTCAACAGAGCAAAGCAAACACGTCCAAGTTGTACTTGCAAACATTTCAGCACAGACTTTTTTTGACATATGACTTTACAACGCTTATTTTAACTGCTGACTTTCACAGAAACACACCTATCAGAATTTTAAATTCTGGCATATTAAAATCATTGATAAAAAAGAAAAATACAAAAGCATGTTTGCAGACTTAATGCCACCTCCTATGTGTTGTGCCCATTTAAGCATCACATTTAGTTTCTAAATCACTGTTCAAAACCCATGTTCGCTAGTAGTTGTAACTCGACTTACTCATCTGAAGGTGAAAAGCTCAGTGCTCAGGGTTATTATTAGTCAATAGCTCTATAGTATTTTTCAACATCTTTAGTTACAGATAATCTACTTTACATACAAAAATTTAGAAAGAGGATATTAGACATTTAATTTACAAGGATTTTTGATTAGTATTAGGAAGTGGTCACTATTAACAGAAAGGCTACTAAAAATATTAAGCAATACTTCCTAATTATTCAGTTTTACAACTTGCTACATGGAGCTTAAAAATACTCCACTTAAATGGTTTGAGCTATTTTTATCAAATCTAATTCTCAAGCAGTATTGTTTCATTTTTCCAAGTAATTCAGACTTAAGACAACAGCAGAAGATGGCTGAAAGTTTAAGTATAGGGCCTCAATCTATATCACAATCCATGTTCTCTAGTTTTAAAAAAATGCAAAACCCCATGGTCACAATTCCAAATTTGTGCATGTATACAAAAACGAGGAGAAACATCTCTACTGCTTGTCTCCAAAAGTTTGTGTGATTATACATTGCTGCCCTCAACTTTAACCCATAGTCTCCCACACCGTTCACAAGCACTACACTTATCCAGACTGATGTCTTCAACTTACGCGTGGTTACAGACAAAAGAAATGAGGCAGCTGGACCAGGATGGTGGTGTGTTATCTGCTCCTTGGCCATCACAGAAAGCAGCAAAGTTGGCTTGATGGCAGGGACAGCTGAAAACCCAGTGTGGTTTCAGAATTCTCATTTTCAGCTTGCCTAATTTGCTTGATATATAATGATGACCTGAGCTAAAAATGAGCAAACTTCAGAAGCTGGTTCCTAAGCCACATACTCACACCTCCCACAGCAGCAGCAGCATTCATGAAGAGAATGGCAGAGAGCAGGCTGTATTTACAGTGTCAACCACCTGACTTCTGTCATTGTTATATGTCAGAATCAGTACATAACTTATGTAAGTACCTAAAGTACAGTTCACAACAGAATTTGAAGTTCTCTGTATTAAGATGCAATGGTCTCAAGCTGAATTAAATTAAGCAAACCATGACCTGCATAATTTTTGCTTTCTTGAAATACATGATCCTTCGTAAAATATATAGTTCTGGGTTCCTCAGCATAGGGCAGACATGCAGCTCCTGGAGCAGGTCCAGCAGAGGCTACAAAGGTGATTAAGACACTGGAGCATGTCTCTTATGAGGAAAGGCTGAGGGAGCTGGGGCTGTTCAGCCTCAAGATGGGACAGCTGAGAGGGGACCTCATCAATGTCTATCAGGATCTGCAGGGAGGTGTCAGAGGATAGAGCTGGGCTCTAATCAGTGGTGCCAAGCAAAGGGACACAAGGCCATGGGCAGGAACTGATGCCCAGGAAGTTCCACCTGAATATGAGGAAGAACTTCACCATGCAGTGACTGAACACTGGAACAGGTTGCCCAGAGAAGATGTGGGGATATCATATCTGGAATATCTCCCTCACTGGAGATATTCCAGAAGCATCTGGACACAATCCTGTGCCATGTGCCCTGGGATGGCACTGCTTGGTAAGGGGGATCGGACCAGGTGACCCACAGAAGAAGAAAACAAGAAAACATCTGGAAAAAAATACAGTAGTGCAATGGTGATGGCAGTTTATACACGGGAAGAATGCCTCACATAAGATTTCTATATAGATACATATAGATATAGATATATAGATAGATAGATAGATATAGATATGTATATATGTATATATATATATGTATATATAAAATACATACCAATATTAAAGTAACAGATTAAACTGAAAACAAAGCTTTTACTCTATGAGTGTGCACTATGACTTTGCACAACCAATGTGAATGGAAACATTATTGGGAAGGATAGTTCCCCTTGCTAACCTATTTGCCTTCACCCTCCTTCAGCAGAACTGGGGCCATTCAAGTAACCATACTGTTTTCTAGAAACAAATATTTCTAGCCTAACTTGACAGTTGTGAAGTTAACACCTCCCAGTAAACACATTCCATAATGAAAAATGCAGTACAACACCAAGTCACAGAAGAACAAGTCCTGGACACTCACCATCATGCAGTAAAGGCTCCTCAAAATTCTGTAGTAAGTACATTCTTCTACAAGATTCATGTTGAAGAATGTGACCTGAAGCAATCCCAGGCATGATACAAAATATTCAGTCCTCTTCTAAATAAAGTTTTTTGCAGGAAACACAAGGTGTGGAATGAAGTAATTGCAAAAGGTAGAAGTTGCTCATCTACCTGAGTGCTGTTCTATCCCTAGATTATTCAAATAATCCAAAAAGGCATTCACTGTCAAAAGCAGCAGATTGACAAGATACTTACCAAAAACCTCAAGATTAAATGTTTTACCACAAAATGGGACAACACCATACAAAAATAGATCCCTCTCTACACATCAATGTCACTAGTTTTGATGCAAAAAGCTATTTTTGAAAAGAAGAGATGTAGAGGAAGAGTTCTAATTTACAAGTAATTTGGTTTATATATAGCTGACTGACTTGCTACAGTGAGACATCTGTCACCATAGTTACTAATTACTACTCTTTAGAATGTCTCTTTTACTTAACTTTTGTCCTCACAGTTCACAAGAATTTCTGAATATCAGCCTTCTGCTACAAGTGCTGGATGGTTTCAGGATAAGTAGAAGAATTTTATATTTATTCTGTTCACAGCAGAATGAAAGTCTGTCCCTTCACACATGCCATGCTTTAAAACTTCCTTTTGTACATGAATCACAAAATAGATTAAGGACATGAACACTCTCAGAAAAGATGCAATTCCATTCTGAATATAGCACAAAAAGCATAAAAGCTTCCCACAAAAAAATTACCCAACTCAGTACTAGCTATATACAATATTCTTGAGGAAACTGAATTTTCAGCCTACATGAAAATTCTCAAGTACTATTTTAATTCCAGCCTGAAAAAGCTGAGAGAATTTTAAGGTACATCGCTGCTTTAAGTGCAAAGCTAAAATCCATTAACAATGAAGTACAATCCATGGAAAGATTCCCAAGAAATGATTACTCACACATCATCCCAAGATGCTCAAATTGACTCATTAGAATACCAAAACAATATAAAGAAGAGACTTATTTTGTCTTACTCCTGTCACAGATGACAATATCTTACATAACATACAGAGACTTGGAAAGAATTTTTCCTGTTCCATATTAAAATGCTGACTTGTGCAATGGACTCGTAAAACCAGTAAAAAGTAGATAAAAACAGGTATCTAGAAGGAAATTGTCCTTCTTGCAAAGAAGTTTTCTGCTTTACTTCACTAAAGAAGCTCAGCCTCTCATTACACAAGACATTTACACAGCTACATCTCATGTATCACTATGACACCAGAGATTACTTTGTATAATTTACATCAACTTCTATCATCACATCAAACATGGACCCTGGGGAAAACATACGGCCAAGGTGACTTTCTGAGGTTTCACTTAATGCTACTGTGCTCTCTATATTAATCAATTACGGAAATATACTGCAACTCAATGCAGCTTTAAAATAAAGAAATAAAACGCCCTAGTAGGCCATTACCACAAATCCAGGCTTCTTCAGGATAATTACTTCTATGTGTAAAATATTGCTGAAATACTCATCAATCCTCATGCCCTTATAGGAATACTTTCCTACAAAACTAGACAGAAAGCTGAACTCTATTATTTATTCTAACAAATGTAATTAAAATTTGGCAACATGACATACTCAAACTTTGCAATAAGTAATGTTAATATGCTCTCAAAAGTTTACAAATTCCCAAGGACTGTGTTTGTAGGACACATGTATCCAGATAAAAGAAATAGGCTCTGCAAAGAGCATATTCCCATATACAATCTTAATTTCTTTTCAAGTACACGTTTCTAAAGGCTTGTAATGTATTATTGCAATTTACTCGTACCTTCAGGAGGCAAAAGCACCCATAAATATTCTGCACTAGGGAAAAATGCTAAGACTATACAGGAAATTAAAATTTTTATTCTTAAAATCACAATCAAAATATGGTTAAAGGTGATAGTTACCATTCTTTGGCCAACTTAATGAAGTGCAAGAGCAAAATAAAGTGTGGTTTTGTCTCCAACTACTGCAATGAAAAGTATGACAAAGAGGGAGATTTGTCATGTTTGGACAGAGCTTTGCTCTAATTTAAGAGCAGAGGTAAGGCATAAATCTCTCCCTGTTTTTAGATTTTGACTGACCTTATTAAAACCTTGCATAAATAAAAACTAAAATCAGATTTCTGTAACACCTACTAAAGAAACTCAACCAATTGTTTTTACAGCTAAACGTTGAAGAATAATCAGAAATGACAGAAATAGTAGAAGACAAATGAAAAACAAATGTTTTTTAAAAAGCAATCACGAAATAATATCAGCATCTGTCAGTAAATACTCAGAATGAGAAATCCAACACCAACATCATGCATTGTTTCTGCTTCCTCAAAAATCTTGAGCTAATGAGATAGCTAAATAACCAGCAAAAAATTAACTGAAATTGAAATTTTCCTTAAGAAAATTGCACTACTGAACTTCTATCAGCAAACAATTACATTTTCATTTGCAAGCAAATTGGAGAAAAACCACAACAGAAGCCAAGATCACCAGATACTCCTCCAGAAGAGAAGATCTACTTACACAAAAGCAAAAAGTTATGAGGCGCTCGTTAGTTTATCAGGAAACTCCAACATAACCCCAGACATTTCAAGGCAGGTGCAGAACTGCAAAAGCTGCTTAACTGGCATGCTACTCACTGCTGAGTTTCTAAATTAGTTAATCATTACATTAAAGCTCCTCTACTCCTGGCAAAGAAGAACCTCTTCTCACATGCTGACTTTTCAACTGTTTATAGAGAATAAAGGGAGTTGTTGAAACTACTTCAAACTATTTCTCATTTCTACTCCTTCCACAAGGCTCTGTGTTTACCTACTATCATTAATTCCATACTGCTGCTGGTTTATGGTGGAGAAAACTCCCAGTGATTACACATTCAGATAAAGAAAAAAACCCACATCAGATTTCACAGACACCTCCAAATGCAATGCAATAGCAGTTTGATATTGTCACAATATATATAAAAACTCTCAAAATATCCTGAAAAATTTAGGACAGTTTCTCCCTTTTATCAAGGGACATATTCCATCTGAAAAGACTTGTCTAATAGCACTACAGTTCTTTTTTTTTTTTAAACAAACATCTGCAGCAAGCCTAGCTAATTCATGTCTCCTTTGCACAAAGCAAAGTCTTCTTGCTTTCTGCCATCATCTGCTCCTGAGCTATTTATTAACAGAGCACAGGTGCCACAAGAAGAATAATATTCAGCACATTGCTAGAGTTAAAATGCCCATATTGAGGATAAGTTTAATGCTACTGTGATATAAATTCAAGGCAGCCAATAAAAATGCAGAAGTCCAAACTGAAGGGAACTGCCTTAGTACAAATGACACTGCACTAATTTTAATCATGTCAAAAAAGATATTTTTGTAAGAGGTCCAAACCACAAATATTACCCAAATAGAGTGTACTGAGAGTTCACTACACAGTTCCTCATACTGAAAACAATGGGTCACCAGAGCAATATGCTCCTCCTTGCTTTTCTGAAGACTTCTCTACATCAAGGACAGACCAAAACTTTTTTTAAAAAAAAATACTAGATTTAATTTATTTTCATTCTGTGTTTTGAACTTCAGCATTCCATGCAGAGAGCAAATGCAATTAACTGGAAACCAAACACCGAAAGAGAAGGGTGCGGCTCCATCCAAAGACGGAAAATTCATTTTCCAGCACAGAGGAGAAATCTGACAATTGGGAGTTTAATATTTGTACTCAAGGCACTGCCAAGCCATACCTCCAACAAAGTGAGAGCAAAAATACCCTGGGAGGAGGCTGCATTTATTTGCAATGCATTCCTGGGTTAGGACTTTCAAAACAAGTAGTAATTAAATACTGGTATTCATGAACAAAGGCTGATTTATTCTGGTACTCCTTTGAGATCAACAATTTCATAATAAAGAAAAAGATAATTTATTTTAAACTTATGTTAAGAAATCCACATATGGAGATGGGTCTGCCAGCAATGGGAGAGAATGTATGAGCTGGTTTTTGATAGGTAATCTTACAGAATATTGATCAGCCATTTCTTTAGCTGTGTCCTACTGGCTTCAAAACAAGGGGCAACCTTCTCACAGGTTCCCAACGCCAGAACAAGCCCACAGAGGAGCAGGCAGAGGGCAGATAAGGCGTTTCAGGATGTGGCAATTACAGTATAAAAGACTGTGACTCACAATTCATACCGCTTAGTCAAGGGCAAAAATCACACACACAGTACATCGGATCACAGATTAGAAGGGCTGCTAACATGGCAAAACTTGCCAAGGTACAGCTTTCTACACAGACAGAAGTATTTTGCTGGGTTTTTTCCTGGCTATTTTCCATCAAGGTCGTCAGGGATGTTACACTGGTAACACCTGTGCCCATGAATGTGATTGTTCAGACAAGCTAAAAATAAAAAACCAATAAACCAAATGTCTTAATCTCTTTGTCAATAGAAACATACCCAGAACAGATCAGTGCCCATGATCAATCTGCCAGTGAGCATTAGGAGCAGGGGAGCTGCAAAGTACTGCTGGCAATCCCACACCCTTTCAGCTGCAAAGCCTGAGGGAGTGGTCATCCACACCTCTCAAATGTCATTATCAAGCCTGCAATTTTTTGTACTAAATGTGCCATGTTTCCCTCTAGAACACAGGCAAAAAACTTCAAAGTACAAAAAGAACCTCCTTTTAGCATCACAGGTTCTGGACTGTCAGTCTAAGACGAAATAGCCTCCACTGATGTTTTAATTCTTTAAACCACCATAAGGGCATTTTCCAAATCCCTGGCTTAAGCACTAAAATGCCTTTTCCTTTCACTATTTAACGCTGAGCTGCAGCCACTAGAGGGCAAGGCCACGATACACAACACACTGCCCGGACTGGGTAAAGCAAAACCAATGCCACAAGAAGCAGAGCAGAAATTACAGCTGAAGACTGTTTATATCATGAAGATTTCGTTGTTCAGGGTTTTTTTTAATACTGAAGTTTCCATTAATTATAGGAATATACCCACATATTCTGTGGGATGCCTAAACTATTAATTCCATCTTTACAGTCTAAAGCCTCCCAGACAAGCTACTTCTACACTTCAATCCACATTAACAATTCTCGTACTTCTCAGATTTTAAAATTAGGTTTCTCAACTTCAGTGTTCCTGATACTGAAATTATGCAAGTTACTGGAATTCTACCCAGAATAAGCAAGCATACGTAAAAACCAGAATGTTGTCAAAGGCTTTTCCCATTAAATATAGAAATTGAACTTCCTAATCAATGGTAAAAAATATCTAGCTAGAAATTGGCCATATGCTGCAAAAGAACCGGAATTAACATGCAGATTTTTTCTGTGTCTATCAGCATTTCAAAAAAATTGCTGTTCTGAGAACACTTAGGCTTTTTCTGTACAAAGATAGCCCTCTGTTGAAATGTATTCTTGACATTTAATATATTAAATTCTGCTACAGTTAATTATCTATGCTCTTAGAAGAACAAAAACCGAAGTCCAGAAGCTAAAGCAAACCAGGAGAATGAGTCATTTACTAAAAGAAAAAACCCCAACCAACAGAAGGACACACACTGGGAGCTCAAAACAAAAACATTTAAAGAATTAATTCAAAATCTATAGTCCCAACAGAACATGGAAGAAAGCTCAGCAAGCTTGTCATTAAACTGATGACACTTAATAATAGTGGCAATGCACTGGTACTGTGCATGAAATCAGTCCCATCTACACTGGCCCATCTACTCTATGGAAAAAAAGCATCTGTACTGTATATCACCAAAACAGATGAGCCCTCAAATTAAGTTCACATAACATTCAAACTGCACTCCCAGTACAAACACAGTCTTCCCACAAAAAACATGTTTGCTGTTAAGTAATAAGCTTTGACATACCAAGAGGTTTGTCATCCAAGCTTAAATTTAATACAGCTGTAGACATGATTACACTTTGATTAAAGAAAAATCAGCAAGACTTTTACACTACCTATAATTAGTCTACTATTAGTACAAAGTTTTAATAAACTTTAATTAGGATTAGATGCTATCCAAAGCTTGTTTCAAAGGAAAATAGGTTGGGCCACTGGGAATTGGCAGCATTAAGAGCAGCATGGTTAAATACAAGTTTAAGAGAAACATGTGTGTTCCCATTGCTTCTTTCAACTTTTTTGGAAAAAGGTTTTCTTCTGGAGCCAAGTAGTATACTCAGGTCCTAAACAAATACTAGGCATATCAAACCCAATACATGATGCAGGTTGGTAGAATATTTCATTGGATTATTACAGCTTTGCACTATTTAAAAAATAAAAATAAAAAATGCCAAACAAATCTGTAACACTTTTGTTAGATGAATTTTAAAGTGTTTACGAGGAAAAATGCTTCACAAGCTTGCCCAGCCAGCCTTTAAACAATTAAGATGTTATTGTTATAATAAAAACAGAATATGAAAATTATATATAGATCAGTAACAGCTCTCCTGATTGCTTATACACAAATTCATGTGAATATCCACCGAAGCTACAAAGTCTAGGAGGTACAGGAAACTAGTGAAGGTCAAGGCCCTCTCACATAAAAGCACCTTTCCACACTGCTGTGGTTAGGAGGCAGGAATTAGTCTGTCTACCACAGACTTACAAAGAAGTATGCTAGTCCTTCTCCTACTTGATTTTAAAATTGTCCCCTTCCTCTATTGCCACCTGACAGCAGCTCCTCGGGGCTGAGGAAGCAGCTGTATTTTAGACATCCTTAAATGACAGAGTGCAGCAGCAAAGTACCACATGCACAACCTCAGCCTTTACATATCTCTTGGCTTCGCTGGATGGCACTTTCCTTGACTCAGAATCTCCCGTCTAGGTTTCCAGGGAAGTGTCACGAGTCAGCTCTCTGCTTTCTTCTCTCTGTATTTCAAATAGTTTTCATCCCAGCAAATTCCCCTGTTCCCACCAGGTCTATGCTGGGAGCAGGAATATTTCACAGCAATCGTGGACACGCACCCTGCACAGTGCACGGCTGGTGTGCTTTCCTGAGCATCTGCTTCAAGGGCTGCACCACAGGACATCTCCAGCTTGCTCCCTTTTCACACATTCTGGTTTCTTTTGGAATAGACAAAACCCTCCTGGACACGTGGTGGAGCTGAGTGTAGAGCAGTCCCCGCCCAGCACGCAACTGCAACACGTGCAAAGCACACAAGGGACTAGAAAAACATCATGAAATATCCTGTACTCTTTCAACCTTCAACAAGGCACCTTAAAAACAAAGGGGGGCTGAACTTCTGAACTGAAATTATATTATTTAATTCTTAACAAGCTCTCACAGGACAAACAAAATGCATTTTGTTTACATTTATTTCAGGGCTTGCTTCCCTGTCTCCTAAAATTACTTCAAGTCAGATAAAATAAACATGTACTGTTAACAAAGGTGCCTCATTTACCTTGTTACATTACACTTTCCACACTTAATTCAAAACTGGACAACTTGAGCAGCTTATCTACCTCCTGACTGCACAAACTGGATGGACTGCCAACTTCCAGGCTCGGCAGCTGAGTGTCTCCAGACTTCCAACACCATCCACGCATCCAGTGCCAAGCAGAACTAATGCAAAGCATGACACACTATCACCAACCACCACCCAGCAGCTTTCTGCCACCTGTTTCTCAACCTCACTGTTTCTTAACAGGCACATCAGGAACGTTGATGTTTTCTTCACTTCCCTTTGAAAGGTTTAGCTTGAAAACTTAAGTACCAGAAACAGCAAATTAGTAAACAAAATTGTGCAAACCACATCAATAGTTCAGAGTAACAAAACAGAGAAGAAAAATCGTAAGAGAACTCACACAGCTACTATTCTAAAAAAAGGTACGCATTTCAAACCAACTGAAATTAAACATTTATTCCTAACCATTCTACAAATATGTACATATTTTGCATAAAGCATTTCACAAATACAAATTCTTACCATTTCAGAAGGTCCTTCTGGATTTTATCAGTCACTCATACATAAAATAACCAATGTGCAAATTATTAATCAATTTTCACTTATTACTCTACAAGAGGACTCCTAATGATTTACACAAAGGAAGACACTTAACAGGAATATTCCATGATAAGTTACAAGAGAAGTATTCTTGCAAGTTACAATATAAACCTTCTAAAAATTCTATTTAAAAACAGGTGAAGCGGTCAACAATAAGTGTCTCAAATATGGCAGAGAGATGGCACACTTTTCTCACTAGGAACAATCTTATATGAAGAGCTGAAACAATTTTTCCTAAAATCTTTCATGCAAGAAGACTCATCTTCCAACTACATTACTAGTTCAATAAAAAGATCAAAAATATCTGTCTGCTCTAGAGATACTTCACTTCACTATAAATGAAGCTCCTTACAACTGCCATTCCTGCATTGCTCGTAACAATGACTCTTTTCAACATGCTAAGAATATTTTGATAGAGCCTGATAAATTAGGCTGAGAGAAGTAAGCATTTTTAAAAATTAAATATTCAAACAGCAGAACACAGAAAATTGCCAATAAAAAGCTTTTTTACCTTAAATGATAATTCTAATGTTTACGATCATTTTTCCACGGCGCAGAACTCTGCTCTTCGGGCACCTATGCTAATGGTACAAGTAAATTTAAAAAGGAGAAGTAGCAATACATGCTTCCTGTTGGTTTTTCTTTTTTTTTTTTCTTTTTTTAAAAGGGCAACTTGAAATCTAGAGTGTGCAATTGTGACTTCAATTGCTCTTCAGTTTCAGTATCCCCTTTTGCATCACTTGATCCACTGGTTACACTGATTCCTTTGTCTCCATCCCATCCTTGTAGAATTTCCCATGCTAACTCCACGGTATCTTCAGTGCTCTTCTCACCCTATTGTTTATTCCCAGTACTGCAAAGTGATTTGTACTTTAGTGTTGATATGAAGCCTCACCTCAACAGTTCTCCAACGTTACCATACAGATGTGCCTCCTGCCCCCACAGCACCTGCAGACCACCTTCCATGGCTACCAGGCTCAAACCTGACAGTGACCTCAGGAACTGGCTGGTTGTGTTTGGAAGGAATGAGAAAGAGAACTAGAGAAGTTTATTTCAGCGTTTCCAGCCTCTCTCCAGCTCCTAAACCCACTTATGTCTGGCTGCTCCATCACCACATGATACATACGCAAAGCCACTTGGGCATAACATGAGAGGAATGCAAAACGCACTAAGATGGAATTTTACCACTGTTGTTTGTACTTTGCAGAAAGGGACAGTAGCAAGAGGAAGGTGGAAATATATAGACTCCAGTGGGGAAGTGTTGTGAAAAACACAGGTAAATTCTGGTAAAAACCAAGAATTCTTTTCCTCCCGAAGTCTGGAAGGAAGACAGCACCAACATAACAGAGCACAGACAAAGGAGTTGAAGTCTAAGTTTAGTTGTTTTAAGAGTGATCCCAGTGTGAGAATCAGCATGAGGATAGGATAAATGATGGACCTGTTATGCAGAAGGGCTCACCTGGCATTTGACAACTGGTTTAGAAATATTCTGTGCAGACATAACCTTTTCTGCCACAGATTTGTTCTTCTTGCTTCAGTTTTGTCAAATAACCTTCCTGAGAATCAGTATTTTGCAGAAAATTTTATTTTTCACCTTTTCAACTAGAAAAAATAAAGGGAAATTTAATTCCACAACCTGAAGTATTGTATTTTCTGATGGTAACATACATACATTAAAAATGAAATGAAGCTACTAGCCAGCAATTGACAAAGAAACACAATACAGAGAGGAACTCCCTGCTATAGAGGCTTTAAGCCTCAAGAGGATCAGCTAAATGAAACAAGGAACACTGTACTCTGATGTTGGGGCTCACTGTGCTTTTTTGGTGCCTATGCCATTTCACTATTCCTGTTCAATTAGATTACTGCCCTAATGGTGGCAAGAGCATCTTGCTCTAAATAAGTGTTACCACCAACATTTTCAGAAACTTGTAGGTTCAGTGATCTTGGATTTTATAAAATGTATTTTCACTGGACAACGCAAGCTGACAAGATTTTGTTGTATGCTATTTGCTTTAGTTGTTCTGTCAAAGGTACTAGAAAGCACAGAGGAACATAGAAATCAATACTGAAAAAAGTACCTTTTGAATTGGAACAAAATTTGGTAACAGTAGAACTGAAACTGAAAAGCATGAGCTCTCTCTGAACTGAAGCTCTGAGTTCTGCAGCAAATAACAAATACTCTATATTCCACCACAGTTTTCATAATGTAATTTCTCATAAGTATTGTAGGAAGATGCAAGGCGTGCAGGCTTTCTGCTGTGGGACATCTTTAACAGTTCTGCCCAAGCAGAATATCAACACATCTGAAAAAAACCTATTAACACCTTTATAAAGAACAGCCATCCGTGTCTATTCTCCAGAACCTGAAGCTCTAAAACTTGAAAAAAACTAAACAATTCAAGTATTTAAATGATAATGGTTTCAAAACTTGTAAGTTTGGCTTCATACGTTGCTAGCATGTTAAACAATTATGTTAATTACCATAATTCAGACATTTAAATCATAATACCCTTACTATGCCTCGAGTGTAGGCAGGTATCTAAGTGTTTTACACTGTAAACAAGCCGCATTTAACTGAATTTACCACTTGTGATTATATAAAATAAATATACAAGACATAATCCTTCTTCAAGCAAGGTCATAGAGCCCTTTCCAAAGGATTGTTTATCAAAGCAGATAAACTTTCTCCTCCCTCCTTGAAGATGCCAGCAAACAACACTCTTACTTCAAAGGTTGCATTAAAAAGGCAAGTACAGCTCATACTCTTTCAGATGCTCAGGAATGCAACACGAGGGAAATAAGGAGCTCACCTCCACCAGCCTAAGCCTACACAGCATAAACCAAAAGAACCCTGCTAAGATGTCAAAACGGTCCTCAGACGTGCTCATGGACACAATTGATAAAAGTGCATTCCTGACAGCTCTATGAGCAAATGCAGTGCACCTAACACCTATCTGATTTTGTGGTCATGTATTACTGGTGCACTTTTCTTCCACTGATGCAGGACATTTCATCAAGAATTATTAAAAGCACTGACAGAAATTCTATTACTTTGGAATACAATAATAATAATAACAACTACTGCTACTATGCTAGTACTTATTGAGTACAATGAAGCTAAAAAGTATCAAGAAAGGAACAATGATGGGGGAAAAAGAAAATCCCAAATAACTGGAAGGTGTTCCATCCCTGGAACTGCTCAAGGCCAGCATGAATGGGGCTCTGAGCAACCTGGGCTAGTGGAAGGTGTCCCTGCCCATGGCAAGGGTGTTGCAATTAGATAATCTTTAAAGTCCCTTCTAATCCAAAGCATTCTGTCATTCTGTGATCAGTAGCAGGTTGGTCCTGTCCATTCACTGTATCATCTCTAGCTTTATGGAAAGGAAACCCCAGAGCAGGAGTTATATGGGTCAAAAATTACAAAAAAGACTGAATTGGCCCATTTTTTGTATTTGACTCAGTATACTCACTAAAATACTTTTTCATATCCTAGCAATTACACTGTCACTGCTAATACTAAAAATTTTTAAAAAGTTGGCCCCCTCCTATATTCCAACATATTTGTTTTGCTTGTGACTTATTCTACCACATTATTTGTAAATTCAAGCAGGACTTCCCAAAAGTCATAACTTCTTTTCAGATAGAAGAGACCGTACCTAGAAAGCTGATTTGCCTCTTCTTTCTTTTTTTATGCCTCCCCTATCTCACCCACTAAATCTATATATATAAAACATAACTTTAATATATTAAATATAACCAGTTTGGAAATAAAAATTCATGTTGACTGTGTCTGTATTTACAATAATTACACTTCAAGGTTAGAAATATTTTCTGTCCCTGTAACAACACAAATTCTCATTCTAAAACAGATCCTGCCACTACAACTGTCCCATGAAAAAGAATACTTGGGACGCCTCAGCATAAGTGCAGCAGTTGAAAAAAATTACCTCTTCCAAATGTTTACAGGTATAAGCAAGCACTTATTATTTCTTAAATCCTTCTATTGTCTGTAAAGTTTCAGTCTGGAGAAGACAGAAGAGTCTCCAGTCAGCTTTGCTCACCTGTATAATAACTGTCTAAAGCAATATTGAAAGCAGAATGGTTTAACATACTTTCTAGATTTGAGGCACAATACCAGCAAGCAGATCCAGTCACTGAAATAATGTTAGAAGATTATAGGTACCCTAACATTAGACTCAAAACTACATCTTCATAAAAGGCTTTAAAGGATATTACAAAGCAATTATTTGCAAAACAGCAATTATGAAAGAAGATGCATACAGCAAGTTTAAACTGTAAAACACATCAAAGAGAGTACAAGCTACAGATCTCAAAGAGTCATCAAGATCCTTTAATATTAGCTTTTAAAATTCAGATCATCTAAAATTTATCCAGCAACACTTACCTTGGGAAAAATCAACATTAAGCTGTGCGGGAAGAAAGGAAAATGACCACACTTGCATTTGATAACCAGGGAAGACCAACAAAAAAACCCTCTTACCTGCACATCTGCAAAATTGTTCAACTGCAGGCACATTTACACCAACCTGTCAAGCAAGCAAAATCCCAGAACCCCTAAGGAACCCACAGGAATGCAATCTAGATGTCCCAGAGTGGCTCAGAGAAAGGACAGCTGTGTTGGTGCAGTTTTTTGCCAAACTAACCCTTCCCAAGCCCACTTCTGGAACACAGGGTCAGGGAAGGTCAATCTGCAGCTAAAATGCAGATCTGCAATACATTTATCAGGAGGAAATATCCTGCAACAGGATGGATGCACAATCTGTGCTGATCTCAGTCAGTAAGACAGCATATATACAGAGATTCCAAACCAAAACATGAGTTTTGAAAGAAAGGTTGTCCTTCTGTGGCAATGCAATGCATTTGTTCAAGTACAAAAACCTCCAAAAACATTTTCCTTTCTGTTTACATGGAAATTAGAAGTTATCTAAATACAGTGCACTTAACTTTCTAATTAAGAGTCATTCATAAATGTAACCAAAGATCAGAATGACGCCATGGCTAAAGAGCATTCAAATAGACTTAGAACATCCACATGCCTTTCTGTGTTATAGGTAACATATTATTAATATAAATAGCAGCCTATCAGTTCTTCCCTTAATTACACAGACTAAATCACTGGCCTTCACTGTCACAGACAATATTTATATACCTACCAAAGCTCTGCTTAAGCAGCACAACCAGCAGCTTTACCTAATGTCAACTAGCTACAAAGATTGCAAAAACAGTATGCCCTTTCCATGACAATTTATATTCCTGGCTTTCTTTTACAAGTGCTGGAATATGCAGTGCACGAAAAGTCCTCAAAGAGGAAGACTGAAAAAAAAAAAATTTCCCCTTTGAGTTCTTAAGAGGGAAGTAGTGGTTAACAGCTATAAGTGAAAGTGTTCTATTATTTCCACCCTTATGGAATTAGGGGTGGAACTAGGAACATTCTTATATATTCCATTTAGTACTTCTTTTCCTCCAGAAGTTATTTTAAAATTTACCTGACACAATTTGGTGGTAATTTTAAGTTACACTATAAAAGAAGTACTCCGGGTATGTCATGATACTAAATTCTATCTATGTATATACACACTGGAAGACAGAAACATAACTGAAGACAACAGCAACACAGACTAACCTACCAGCTAGTACTCTAACACTGACCTCAGAAGCTTATTTCCTGGTAGGGATTAATGATGTACCCAAAATCCTCTACCAAGTCCACAAGCAAGCTTAACTCATTACACCTGTTGTGGACCAGCAGACAGGGCTTACAACCCCCTGAGGTCCACACCAACCTTAGTATCCTCTGCCAGTTCATTCACATCATGGAATTTGCTGTCCTTATTCACAGTATTGTTAAATTCCCTTGAAGTAGATAGCACTCTAACTACAGAATGACCTAAAGTTCTGGAATCCATAGAAACAAAAGAAACTTCATCAAACTTATTCTTTGTCCCTTAAAAATATGTGTTAATAGTGACATAACCTTAAAAGCCCTCTGGCATCCAGCAAGAGGAATCCCTGTAATGACAGCGAGAAAAGGAGTTGCTATTACCTACAGAGATCAAAGACCTGCAAAAATAACTTGTCTGCAGAATGGATTCTTTCACAATCAGATATAAAAAACAAAGGGTTTTTTTTAATAACGAAGTTAAAAACGTGAAGAATTACAAATAATTCATTATGCCTCCTGAAAGCTTTCAGATTCTTCACGCACCTGGAAACAGCAGGTATGAGTGCAAAACCCAGCAATGCCAGAATAAAATCGCAAGTAATACTACGGAAACTGATTTGCAATTCTATTGCCCATAAGTTCTGGCATAACTATCACAGCTAACAACAAAAAATAGAGAGAATGACAGTTAATTGTGCCATGAGTAACTGGGAAAGCTTACCAGAATATTAAAAGGCAAAAAGGTAGGCAGGCTAAAAGCTCAGCTTTGCAGAACCAAGAGATCTGGCTTCTAACCTATATAATTAAACATGACACTTCAAGAAAAACAATTAAAAAAAAAAAAGAAAGCAAGGCATAATCATCAAACTCTGCTGGGGTGGAGTTAAACAAGTGAAAAAAACCACTTAAGGAACATTGATACTATGGCAAAGACTAAGTTTTAGACAAATCTAGGTTTAAACTTAATCTTGCTCAACTTCCAAAAAAGGAACAACTTTGGAAAAGCTCCAGCTAAGAGCAAAAACTTCCATATCAGATAAGACTAATGACATATGCAGATGGCAGCAGCCAGTACCAAATGTCTTCAAAAGAACTTGCTGTACAAATATCTATCTGGCCCATTACAGAGCTTTTCAGCTTGGATTTGAAACATAAGCATTTCTATTCCTTCCTTTAAAAAGGGTTTGACTCAATACATGGTTACAAGCAGCCATAACTTTTCTTAAGCTCTTGCATTTATTTTATTTTTATGGAAGAAATACTGCAAGTGAATTATGAGAATATGCAGCACATAACTTAATTCTTATGTTCCTATTCAATACTCTTAACACAAGAGCGAAAGGTCACCTTTCTGTTCTTACATAGTTTTATACATATATGAGACATTGCTTGGTTTCTGTATTGAAGACTTTCTGTAATAAATATTTTAAACACATCTGAATTACCATGTTAAAATAAAACTAAACAATATAATCCTACCAGGGAAAAATTATCTCAACAGTAGCACAATACTGTCAAAATATTTTCTATTTCGTTACAAGTCCTCTGTTTTACACTATTAGGACATTTGCAATTGAGCCCATCTCACTGTCAATTCTTCAGTCTTTCGAATGGCTGGTAAATGTTATTTTATAATCCAAAAGTTATGAATACCACATATTTCTCTCCACTACACACCACAGTTAAACTATCAATACTGTAATTTCCTCAGCTGTGCAAAGATCTTATAAATTCCTCATGCCCTAAACTACCCTTGACTAACCCCAGTACTTTTCATGTTTACTTTTTACGAAAGTAAAAAAAAAAGTCAATCTCCTGCTAACATTTCCTGTGTTTTTCCACTCAACTACAGTGTTACTACTGGGTTTTGGACTTTCTATTATAAGCCTGCTGGAAGTTCACCATTTATTTATATTTTCTCAAGACTGAAATAAACTCTAAGGCATTGCTCAATCACACACAAGTCTGGTACAACACAACAGGAAAATTGTATCCAATTAATTGTCTGGCTCCAGCACAATGATTTTCCTTTTCAAGGAGGAAACTGTTCTGGGCCTCTGGCAGACAGATATGTCTTCTGCAAGATGGTACAGCCCAACCCATCCCTCTGCCTGATGTTCCCACTTCTAGAGCAGACTGAAAAAACACTTGCCTATATTCAACAAAAATGTGACAATGCTGAGCCTTCTTCCAACAATTCTGCCACAAGCAGAAATGTTTCTGGAAAGACAGACAAGGTGGGAACATTAATGCATTGTCACAGCAAGATCTAACACAATTCAGGACTCTTGGATTATCCAAACTCTCAACAAGTGAGCAACATTAACAGGAAGCAAGTATTGATGTGACTCAAAAGAAAATCCAGAGACAACAAACCATCATATAATTTAGCAGCAATAGACTGTAAAATTGCTAGCTATAGGGATGGAGACAGCATTCTTCCTTTTCACTGGCCTGGTTCCACAAACAGTAATAATTTTCACTTTATGTTATCTATTAAAAGAAATGACAAAACCAAAAATGCAACAAAACAGCTGAGTATGTATCAACACATTTTGCAGAATTCCAGCTAGATCAGGTTCAAATCAACACCCCGAGGTAGCGCAGTGACACAGACACTCCTCACCCACATGGCCCTTTAGAGCATACATAAATTCAATTACTTTCATTAGATAAATAATCAAATGAAGCTGTCAAATTTAAAGATGAGAAGATAAAGCCAAATCAAAGTATTTCTCCAGTGCCATGTAAATCCACCTGCAAACGATCAATGGATTACCCAACTAACATGTGGAAAATTAAAAATCAATAAAAAGTTTATATAATCAAAGTGTAAGGAAGCAAGTTTTTGCATTTATAAGCCTGGGACCAGGAGCAAACCCAAACCATCCCATTAGAGATCTAAGGAAAACACATTTACTGGCCTTCATTCCGGCTAAGTAACCTGATTCATTTGAGGTTTGTAAAAATTCATTGTAAATACAAAAGGGATTTTTGTTTGTTTTTAAAGCCTAATCAATGTGTTGGTGTTCCTGGCTCAGGATAGATGCATCATGACTGCAATGGATCAGCTCCAAGAATTACAGTATTAGCTCTGCAGCAGTGGCTCTAGATGGTATCTCTGCAGGGAAATCCTTGTCAGCACTGACTTACCTCTACTATAAATGGCTGCCCACACTCCTGCATTGGCTTCTAAAACCATGGTGCTGAAGTTTGTGGAAAGCAAGATCCCTAGCCCATACTATACTCATGATCATATCAGTATAAAATTGGAGGGTTCATTCAGGGTGAGAAGCACTTACATAAAAATATTAACAGGTGTACGTAAGGGCTGCCTGACATCACCCTCTTAACCAGAAGCACCTAAGCACTGGAGTTTCACCTTAGTGCATTACAGCAGATCCCAGGTCAGTCGCCCAGGGCTTGGAACAAACATTCCATGTTTGGAAGATAAAGTGTCTCCACTGCAGACTGCAAGCAAACAGCAGTATAAAGAGTGCTGCAAAAATAAAACATCTGTTCATCTCTTGGACAACAATCCTAACAGAAAACTGAAAAGATATAATAGAAGGAAAAACAAATCACAGGCGTGGTATCTATCAAAATAAATGCTACTGATACATGAGAAATTAAACAATCCTTACACAGATCAACACTAATTAGGCCAGAGGACACAAGAATCTCTAGTGGAAACAGCAGGAAACAGCAGGAAACAAATCTCCCACCAAAACCCAGCAATTCCAAATACCATTTTTCACATCCAACTTAGATTTTTAAGATCAATTTACTAAAATGCTTCTGAAAAAACAGAATGTCCAGAGAAAATGTTCTGTACTTTCCTGAATCATGCCCAGTTCTCGATATCCACAAAACATTTTATGTAATGTTAAGTGAGTAACATACTTCCTCTTTACAAATTTCCTTTTCTTTCTTCCATATCAATTCACTTTTATCCCTAGTACAATACAGCACAAAGAAAGACCATCTAATCTCAACTACCGTTTATCAATGTATTTCTTGCATTAGTGGTCCAAAATTAGATGCAGTATCCTAGATAGGGCCTAATCAGCTGTAAGGGGTTCTTCCTTTCCAAGTGCCCTCCATGTTTGTCCTAAAGCTCCTGTCTGCCCGTTCACCCAGCAAGGCCAGGTCCCTGTGCAGGGCAGCCCTGCCCTTGAGCAGATCAACTCACCCCCCACCACACCAACACTCACAGACCTGGTGTCATCCTCAAACACGAGCGGAGTAAACGTCACTGCGTCCTTCAGATCACTGCTAACAATGTTCAACAGGCTGTACCTTTGGCGGGTTGTTTTGAGTTGTTGGGGTTTGATATGGTTAGTTGGGTTTGGGTTTTATTGTTGGATTTTTGGTTGGTTGTTGTTTTGGGGTTTGGTTTTTGAAGTTTTTTTTGAGGGGGGAATCTATTTTGTGTTTGTGTTCTTTAAAGAGGATGCTCCCTGCAGGAAGTATTTTGTAATATTTTTATCTCACGTACTTTAAGTCTA
Source organism: Acanthiza pusilla (assembly GCA_036630365.1). Taxonomy (NCBI): domain Eukaryota; kingdom Metazoa; phylum Chordata; class Aves; order Passeriformes; family Acanthizidae; genus Acanthiza; species Acanthiza pusilla. The sequence goes on from JAXCHO010000001.1 coordinate 12,368,831, forward strand.
GAAGCCAAAAAGCACAGCCTTAATGAATTTCATTTGCTATTATGGGGACTATGGCTTTCAATATACTAGCTAGCATTTCTGTCACCAAGGTATGAATGTGCTCAATTCAATTAATATCCACTTTAAATTAAATGAAAACAATAGTATTAGCTACCATTAACACTGCAACTTGTGCCTACAGTTTTGGGTTTTTTTCAGTTATTAAAAATGACCAGTTCTTTGGAGTGCTTTTGACCTAAGAAAATACTTTATTTTTCACAGTTTCTCAGAGGCTTTGGTAAACTGTGGCAATGAATTCCGTATAAAAGGTACTTATAAAAGCAACACAACAATCTAAGTCACTGAATAGTTCCAAATTTTGAAAGCCTGGATATCTGTTGGAAGCTTCGGGTTTCTACTAAAAGCTTCTACATCTGTCAGAAGCATTTCAGCCTGGAAGAAGTCACACACAAATTCTCAAGGGTTTTCCACTTGCCTATTTTTAAAAATGAAAACAAAACCTAAAAAACCAAGTTTAAGATGATTTCAGTTACGCAATTTTAAAGTGTTTCTTCCCATATGCAGTGATATGAGCTTAACAAACATATTTAGATTTTCTGAACTATAGCCCACTTTTTCTTTTGCTTTGATTCACACTTTTTGGAACACTCCATGCTCAGCACAACATCTTCTTCCTACATATCTAGTGAGTCACTTTTTCAGGCACCTCCAAAAAAACCCAGATTCATTAACTTGCAATTACTAAAACAAAATAAATCAAAATGAATTCTAAGCATAACATTCTAATGTTATCACTGCATGAAAAATCCACTAGTTAACTAGGAGTTATTATGTTCTATCTACAACATATCTATCTAAACATGGGCAAAAAGAGGCATTGCACTGGTTGTCTATAAAAGTATTACTAAGCACAGAAAAAGTCCAAGTACAGATAATCCCACCACCATCTCCTTCCATCTTTATCTTACACATATTTAGGTTTACATATTATGTTTAAAATATTTTTAAAAACAAATCCAACTTTAAGTACCTTCTTTTAATTGCCCTGTATTGGTGATCTTGAAAACTCATCCTACTTTCATCCTCAATAATGCTGGTGTTACATAGACATTATCTCCTTGGGCACATAACTTTTTCCATGCATAATTAGAGTGCCTTTATTTACTTACAAAGTAAACATTCACATCTTTCAACTGTAAGTAACATGCTATCTTCACCTTGGTCTACTTATGTGAGGTATTTCATCTTATGCCTGCCCCTGCCTTAGGAAAAAAATTCTGTACTACTTCCCTTGGCATTGCTTACTGATGCTCCCTCTCTTCAGGTTCTATCCTATTTACAGATGATACTGATAAAATTGTTTACAGACTATGTAGTAAACAGGATCACTCACATGATTCACTAAACAAAATAAAACTCCAAGCCCTCAGGAAAAAGAAGAGTATTAGAGTATAATTGAAAGGCAGCCCAAGAGGCAGCACAGAGACTGGACTGAGTGACTAGTAATGCCAGAAATCGGTATTGCCAAAGTCCACAACTTACGAAACTGCAGTCCCAGATCATTCATGAACCATTTTGAAATATCTGAAGGTTTTTCTCATTACCAAATTAACGTTTGAAGGCCTTCTATCTTTTGAAAAACTCAGAAACATTCTATATATAAGCTTCTAGGAAATGTTTATAAATACAATAACAAAGAGAATTTGTGCAGGTTTAAATATAGGTCATTGATAGGATAATGGCAGTTTCCTAAATGAGATGTGCTTATTAGCAGTTATGTAAACAATTATAATAGATGTTAGTGCACGTAAATGTTCTGGCATAGTTCTAGGTTTTTGTTTGTATTTTTGAAAACACCACAGAATTTTTTAAGTAGTTCTTGTGATTCAAGATCAAACCTGCATCTCCTACCTGCCTTTTCACAACAGCACTTGACACCTATTATCACTAATGGTGCATTTCCTCCCTCCTCAAACCGTCCCACAATTCACCATTCGGATACTCAACCAGATGAAAAACCAGTCCATATTGCCAAGAAACAAACACAAAATCTGAAATTCTCCACACTGCTATACCAATGCTTTAAACCTTTCACAACACCACCACATTTAACATGCAACAAGAATGGATTCCAGGGCATGATCACAAACCCATTCTTTAGCTGGTCACTATGGCTACAGATCCCCACCTTGGCAATTTTCATCAGACCCCTGTCAAATCTTCACATGATGGTATTTCAAGAACTATCATATACAATCCTATTTACTACTACTACTAAGCTGCTATTTTAAAACAGATACATAAAATGAGTAAGCATATAATTTTTTAACCTATATTAGAGAAGCTAAAGCTAACTGAAATTTAAAAACAAACAAAAAACTCCATACCTGATGGCCTTTGAAGTTTTTCTGTCAGTTAGCAGATTTGCTCAACACTCAGTGCTATGTCAAATTAACCATCTTGAATATGGCAGACTATTTGTAACCACAATAGAGCATATGGGGGTCTCAAAATCTGTGTAAGTCATGAGCAATGTTGATAAAAACCTATATGCATAATACTTTCTAATTTAAAGACAGCACAATAAACTGGAATGTTTTCTTCGTCGAGCCAAACAAGAAAGGTTAAAGACTAAACATAAACTGAAAGTATTCAAAGCACTTAAGTTTTGTAGAATCCAAGAAATCACACACACAATAGAGCCAAAGCAACACGCTTAATGAAACATTTAATACAGATAGCAGTTTGCACAATTACCTGAAGGTAACTTGAAAGCTATGCCATAATCCAGCCTTAAGAAATTAAATGCTTGTCTTGTCCCATCATGCCCAAGTATTGCATAACACAGGATAGTTAACAATGGAAGGTTTAAGAACTTTGACTGTGTTGCACTGCTCCTCATGCTGTGTCATACTACTGAAAAAGTCTGCATTAATTACAGATCATGTTATTCTTAAAATCCAGAGCTACACCGATTGCATTTTGTAGAAGGGCTTGGTGTGAAGCTAAAAACCAGCTGATTTAGAGTACCTTAAGTTCTAGGGTGTAGCATCAATATATTTGGAAAAAAAATACAGTGCTGAGCAACTGTAGTCTGTACTTGGTTAATTTTTCGCTGGATATTTAAAATTAACTTGACAGTCATTAAGTAAAACAACTTTACTTGTCCCAGTTCAATCCCTAGTGGACAAAACACGCACTACAGGACCCCTCAATTTCACTTAACAAGACTGCCAGACTTGTGAGAGGAACAGTTAAGAACACAGGATGTATTTTAAAACCATTTTCACTATCAATAAGACTGTATCATGAATGCCACTCGTTACACTCCTATTGCCAATAATAAACTTTCTGTCAGAACCAAACAAAATATCCCATAAAATTTCAAAAGGACAAGCAGAAAGAGCACCAAACAAGTACAGTATTTTTTGTTAAATCCATTTTTCAGTGCTCCTTATAATGAATTTACACACACAGATGAAACAGTAATTTCTCAGCATTTTAAAAAAATACTATTACACCACTATATTGATACAATGTGCTTTCACATTTGCATGACTCACCTCAAAATCACCTACTTCCAGCAATGAATAAGAGACATTCAAGTCTTTCAGTACCCTAACCATTTTCAACTGTTAGTTTTATATACTTCTCATAACATTCAAAGATTCTGCTCAGTAAGAAATTCCCAACTTACCTGAAAAATTATATTTTTAAAACAAATCTTACTCCTTCCCTATGCAACTGTATTTGTTACAGCAAAACCAGAGCGATCCGGGATCTACAGGGTCTTGCTAAAACAAACGTGCAGTTCCAGTGTTTTTAAACAAACATCTTACCTTGCCTGTCTTGTGATCAAACCAGACAAGAGCATGGTTCCTGGACAGCACCTTGCAGTCAAACGTGGCGTTGTTCTGGGCTGGCCGGCAGCGAGCCACGGAGCGGCCGATCTTGACGGGCTCGTCCAGGTAGACATGACGCTCCTGAAACGGGTGGGAGTTCGGGCGGCAAGTGAAGATGGCCAAGGCTGAAGGCATCGAGGACAGATTGTGGTTGCCACACCAACCAAAGATGAAGAGAGCCTCTTCTGATGCAGACTGTCCTCCACAATTTTTAAAACACCTCCACAGCAACTTTATATTAAAGCAGGACAAATATTATCGTTTGAGAGGCCTAACAACTCATTGTTTCAGTGTGTAAACTAATTCTGGCAATAATCCAGTGAAAAAGCCCCATTATGTCTTTTAACAATATCAGCAGTGGCCCAAAAGAAGTCTAAAACGTACAACTTTCAATCCATCCTCCCCTGGAAGAACAGGAACAAGCATCTGATTCCTTCAGAGAGAAGCAAAGGCCCCGTGAAAGAAGGATACAATGTCTTAAATCCAAGTAGATGAGTCATACAAGTACTTTTGTTTGTAACCTCAATTGCCTTCTTTCCCCCCCCCCTTCCGTAAACAACACTGACCAAAAGTCTGACCAATGCAACATGGAAGCAAGGAAAGGTTTAGGGAAGGGGAATGAAGGAGGAAGATTAGCGTCCTCTCTCACAGGGTTCAGATCAGGAACTGGAAGGTGAATACAAAGCCCTCGTTCCACAACAACGATCTATTGCTTCACACAGCAATCCGCATTTCACCATCTTCGTGTGTTAAACCCCAGCAGAATAGGTGGTCCTCGATTTAGGATGGAGTGCGAGAGCTACACTGTTTGTCTCCCCTACACCAGATAAAGCTGAACTGGTCTACAGCTTCTGGGAGCCGCTCAGATAAGGAACTTGATAAGGCATGGAGAGGCTCCCAACTCTCCTTCTCCCGGGGACAAACCAAGGCGTGGGAAGGGTCCTCGGGGCCGGCCTGCGAGGTGCGCTGACAGGTCGCTCCCCGGCGGTGGCTGCGGCTGGCGGCGGGGTCGGTGTCCGTCCCTCGGCGGCGGCTCCCCAGGGGCGGGCGGCGGGGGCTGCCCCGGGAAGTCCCCGCCACGAGCCCCCGGCGCGGGGCGCGGCGGCGGCGGCTCCGCTCAGCCCCTCCGCAGGTGGCTGCGCATGAGGCGGGCCCGCTGCGCACCCCCGCGCTCTCCGCCCGCCCAGCGCGGCTCCGCTGCCCCGGCGGCGGGAGAGGCCTGGCGGCCGGGCCCGGGCGCTCCCGCTCGGTCGCTCTCCCGCTCAGGCGGCCGCCGGCCGCGGGAACTTTCCTCCGACCTACGGGGCCGAAAACAAACCCGGTCAGGAACGTCCCTCACTGCGTCCCCCTGCGTCCCCTCAGCCCCGCGCCGCGCGGCCCCGCGGGCGGCACGGGGCGCGCCCCGCTCCCCCCTTACCTTGCGCGCAGCCGCCGCCATAGCGCCTGGAGCCCTTCCCGGTGTGGCCGCGGCGGCGGGGCCGGGGCGGGGCGGGGCCGGGGGCGGGCGGCGTGCGCACCGGCGAGCCCCGCGCATGCGCGTTGCGCGCGGTGAGGCTGCGGCACGGGCGGGCTCCGCCCCGCTCCGGGCGCGCGGGGAGGGGGCGGCGGAATGGGCCGGGAGGGGAAAGGGGAACGGGAAAGGGGAAAGGGGGTGCTGCTCCTCCGGGAAGGGCGCGGCTGGGACTTTGTTAGCACGGGGCAGGTCGCTGAGGTGAGTGAGCCCCGGCCCCGTGCCGTCGCTTTGCCCTCCCTGTTCTCAGCTCGGCCCTGGCGGGGAGGGAGGGGGCGAGCGGGGCCCGTCAGCCCTTATAAATAAGGGGGAGGGAATGGCCTGAAGTTGCGTCAGGGGAGCTTTAGGTTGAATCTGAGGAGAAGGTTCTTCACCCAGAGGGTGGTCGAGCACTGGAATAGGCTCCCCAGGGAAGTCGTCATGGCCCTAAGATTGCCAGAGTTCATAAACCTTTTGGACAACGCTCTGAGGCACAGGTGGGATTCTTGGGGCTCCCTGTGCAGGGCCAGGAGTTGGACTCGATGATCTGATTCCAACTCAGAATATTCTATGGTTCTGTGCAAGAGCGGAGCTCAGAGGAGGAGCTGGGGTGACACGTTCTCAGCAGAGCTTGCATGAGAAACTGCAGGAGTCTCCTGAACATCCTCCTGCTTTTCCCGTGCTCTGCTGGTTGTTTTATGATCCCGGATAGAAACCTAGGGAGCCGCAGTGTGGTTTGATGTGTCCTGGAGCAGAAGGAATGCTGGCCATGTTCGCCATGTCTTGTTGCAGGTTGGCGGCTGGAGCAGGGGGACTCTTGGAGTAGTGGCTGCAGGGACAGGACTGAGGTGGGGTCACTGGTGCTGTGTCTTCCCTCAGTACATCACGGAGCATCATCCAAAGTCACATTTGTGCCTGTTTTCCAGAAGCCAAGGAAAGGTCACTTGTCAAGGTCATATGGTAGGCTGGTGGTGAACGAGTCTCTCGAGTCCGAATACATTTTTAATTCCGTCATTCCCTGTAAAGCAAACAAGTGGAAATTGTATGATATAAGATAGATGTTGGGGTCACGCCAGCACTATAATTACCCGGTGACAAGGTGTTAGGATTAGGGATATGGGAGGGTTCTCTGATGGCAGAAAGAGCTGGCAGCCGTGCAGGACAGGAATGGAGCTGGGCCAGGCAGTTCAGCAATGGATGAGAGGAAAAGCAGCAATTGAGGTAGGGCCGTGCAGTGTATGAGGCACAGCACGATTGCTGTGTTCTTAGTTGTAGCACAGTAAAATCTCAGGGCTGTCTTCATTATTTTTCCCTTTCTTTTTGACTGCACTGTGATTTGGGACAAGGGGGGGTGATTCTCGACAGACTAGTTTTTTTCCAGCAATCCAGTGAGAAAAAGACAGCAAAACCAGGCTGTAGCATCCGTGTTTGAAACAAAGAAATGAAATCCAAGATTAAAGACAAGTCTGATTTTGTGAAGCAACTGATAGCTGGAAGCTTTAGAACTGCTTATCCACGGTTTTAATTCTCCTGACAGGAAAAAAAACAACAACAACAAAAAAAAAAAATCTGGCATGCCACTTCATGGGTTTCATCAGCTTATGAATTGTAATACTGTGATAAATATAATGGTAATTTACTTCTGCTAATTTTTTTAATAAGTGCTAATTTTTTAAAATAAATTCAATGCAACTGTTGCCTACAGCGCACAGGTGCCATAACTAAAGGGAGAAGGAAAGGGGTATAAAAAGAAGATGGAGAAAGTGAGAATAAATTTAGGTCCATTAGGAGTTGTATTTGAGGGAAAGAGTTGCAAAAGTAGAAATAATTGAGAGCACTTTGGAATTGCAAAGAAGCAAAAAGTGGGAACAAAGTGTACTACAGGTTTTGGAATTAAAAGAATGTTTATGAGAGCAGTTTTTATACTTTTGTGGCATGTTTAATGGAGAAAGGAGACTGAAAGTAAAATTAGAGATGAAGAAGGTCGGTTACCATCTATAGAGCCTAAGAGAATCAGGCAAAATAATAAACTGAGCAAGGGATACCTTTTTCTGATGTTCTAAGTATTTGTAATAATGTAATAATAATACAACTATGTCATTTAAACTGCAAGCCACTGGCATATTATGTTTTCTTGAACCCTTCTTCATCCCCTGGAGAAATCCCACTCTGACAGTTTCACGGGGAACCAGTGGTATGTGCCAGCTGCCTTTCTAGTTCTCTTTGGCACTGCCAAATGGCTCATGTAACAACTGAGCTGTACCCACTGCTCATCGAGGATATTAATTTGAGCCTTCCTTCTCTGCGCGAGTGCCAGCTCCCAGAGGAGCTGCATGGCTGTAGTTATCCCTCTGACGTTTTAACTCCTGTTTCAAATTGCTTGTTATGTTCAGAAGTTATCGGGGCGGAGTCATAGGCTAAGCCGAAAATATAGAAAGCAGTTGCAGTCTGAAATAAGGATGCCATTATTGTATGGGTATTTTATGGATGTCTTCTGCTTACCAGGAAGTGTCCATCCCAGAACTGTGGAAAGCAACAGTTGGGTGAGGAGTTCTGTGTGAAGTGCTCAGCCGCTGTGCTGTGCTCAGAGGAGGAGGAGAAAGAGGAGGAGGAGTGAGGAAGTGTCAGCTGCTGCTTCGTTTCTGCAAATGCTGTCACACAGCTGAACCAGGCAGAGCAGCTCGCAGCCATGTTAGGTAAGGGCAGCGGGATCCCACCGTGTCCATCCTTTTTCCGGGCAGGAAGTCCATGAAAATGTTATGATAGCCATCATAGCTGAGGGCAGAAAGCGCCCCCTCCATAGCCATCTTGGATAAGGGAAAGGGAGCGGAGGGGACTGTCACATTTGTCCCCTAAAAAAGCTAGTGTCTGTTTCAGGAGGATGAAATGCAGCTGTGGTAGTTTATGTGCATACCTGAAAAACGTCTGGATTTTGGCTTGAGTGTGTCGAAGTCTTAAAGACTTGATGAAAAACGAGATCTTTTGCTGAAGGAAGCCTGTCGCAAATTCTGCACTAACTGTAACTGACTCAGAAAGAAAAACACTGAGCAGCATTAAAGACACCTCAGTGCCGGATTTCTGAGTAGTGTGCAGTGATGATCTAAAAGGCTACCAAAATAATTCATATATATCAGACTGAGTTCTCAGTGCAGAAGTATGAACCAGTTGCTTAGTTGGAGATGCTGATTCCAGAGAAATTTTACATTTGGAATGACTGAGGCATGTTGTATAGCAAAAGATCAGTTTCTAGTGTAAAAATTAAGATGCAAACTGATAATGAAAGCAGAATTAACAGGTAAGGAGAAAGTTGGAGATGCATGGTTTTCTACTGAATTCTCATCCCTGAAACTTATTCGTCAGCAATTTATCCAATGAATTTTGTATTGATTTTCAGAAATACAACAAATTCCATGTGTAATTGCCATACCACATTTTAAAATATGACAGTCTAAGAAGGCATTTGCTGCTGTGTAGAGCAATGTGGAAATGTAAAGCAAGGTTTGGACAGATACTTACATCTTGTCTATCTTTTGCAAAACAAACTTGCCTCAGAAGTAGCTTCTAAACCATTCTGAACCAAGCTGTCAAAAAGTAAGGAACTGTTTCAGAGAAGTTTTCTCCAGTGTTTAAAAAATTGATTCTAATTATCACCCCAGATTTAATAATGAGATTACACTTTTTTATTTTATTGCTATTATTGTTCTTTAGTTTCAGACTTATTTTCTGCTCGTGATCTTTTAATTCTGACTGGTTATGTAAAGAACAATTAAATTATCTTTCAGCATGAATGTTGAAACAGTAAGCAACTCAGCCAGTTTAATCCTCTCTTGTCAGGTAGGTTTTCCATTTATTCAATTTTCTTTCAGATCCTTCCCTGCTCCTATTTCTAGTTTGCATTAAAGAAAAGATACTTATATCCAGTATACAAATGAGTGTCTTACCAACATGACAATTACATTAATGTAATAGATGTAGTAAGCATATACTGAATGTACTATTCAATTTACATTATGTAACAAATATGAATGTGTTATACAATGATTTAAATTATTATTATGTGTTATATGTCTTATCTATTTATATATACAATGTACATTGCATAGTATGTTGATTGCATAGTATGTTGATAATATATGTATTTGGTATATATACGTAAGTATAATGTAACATGCATACCATTAATACATGTTATGCTAATACAGAATGAATTTCACATGCAGTCTTTTTTAATTTCAAATGAAATCAGGCAAGTCGATATATCTGGCATTTTCACTGCATTATTATTTTCGCAGAACAGAGTCATCATCTGACCAGCCCTTATTTGCTTTTCTATTAATCAATTAAACAGTCAATATTAATAATGACTTTTTGAAATGTTTTAGGTTTTCCGTGACTGTTTGAAAAATGGAAAAGATGCTTTGAAAATAATTATTACTTCTTTTGTGTGTGTGTTTATTTGTTTTAAATGAATATATTTATTAGACCAGATCTAATTTTCAAATACAAGTAAAATACTGTTTTGAACTGAAATCTCGAGGCGGGGGATGGAGGGGGAAGGTGAGATGAGCAGATGATGTTTTTGCAGTTCTTTGGTGTTACTCTGTGGATGTGAGCAGTCTGCACAGTCACTCCCTGCTGAAGCTGATGGAACCTGGCCAGCCAGCAGCCAACACAACATTTGCTGCTACCTGATAGAAAGCATCCTGCTGAGAGAGGCAGGACAGAGCCATGGAGATCACAGCTGTAGGAGCAAGATAGAGCATGGAAGAAAGCAAGGCAGGCTGGAACACTGAACAGTTGGGAATCTTTAGAGCCCAGCTGTCCTACATGGGCCTTTTCTCATTTTTATTCCAGCAACTGACATCACAGGGCATGCTTTTTCTAGAAGTCTCTCTCGTCCAAACCCTTCCAAATATTAACAGATGGCTGTATTTCTACAAAACAAGGCAGAGTTCCTGGAGATTTGTAAGGGCACATTCCATATGCAGAGCCCTCGTGTTTCATGAGACTTTATTGCAAGTTGCAGCAAAATGGTCTGTTAGTAGGTTCCCAACTCTTAAATCTGTCTTTTGTCCTGCATTGATACTTCTTGAAGAAGAAAGCAGTCTCAGATGTTTCTAAATGTTATGATACACGCTGAAATATTTTTATCCTTTTTCTTAAGGTACATTCTTTCTCAACTGAAGATAATCACATTTTATCAAAATGAAAATGTGTTTGAAATGGCTAGGTGAAAATCTTCCTGAACCAGTGTTTCCCTGGTTATTGGGAATATCTCCAGTAGGTGAGAATCCTTTCTTCAGTACTTTTTTATTAAAGATTGTGTGTCTATTCTCTTAACTTTCTCCTGCCAAAAGATTATTTGTTAAGCATTGAATGGAATTAATTTACTGTTTAATAAAATGAGCAGAGCATATCACTCTTACTAAGTGCTTTATTCTTATTATTTCACATATACTTGATATTCACATGAAAACTTAAAAATAGAGGCCAGCAAAAACTAGAAGGACATGCATGAGGATAATAGCTAAAAATTTGGTTTGCCTATGACAGCAAGAATATAAACAAGGGAAAGTATAAAAATATAAGCAAGGGAAGGCTTAAAAGAAGCAGTGAGATGGATTCTTTTCTTAAACCAAGCGATAAAAGCTTTTGGCCAGGCTTTGTTTCAGTTCTTAAATGGAAACAGCAAATGAAATACCACTGAGAATCATTGTGCTGAGTTTAACTTGATTAAGCTCAGTCTTAGTCATGTCTTTTTTTGGATAGTAATCTTTTACAGACATCATGAGTTAACTCCTAGAAAAATTTGAGAGTCGTGCATGGTGTCACAGTAAAATACCTAAAGCAGCTGGAGACAGCAAGAACCTTCCTGTAGAGCCCTGCCTGAGGCTGCACACTGCAGAGCCCCATTCCTATCTCAGTTTGTATCTAACATTCACTTTGCCACTAATGGTTTATGATAACTGAAGGCCGCTATATCTCAAATTATTACCATGATAATTTTGTGCGTTATAATTTTGTCTGAGTTATATGTTTGTTCCTCCTTTGTCTAGGAAATTACTCTAATGATCAAAGCATACTTTAATTTCGAGCAGTTTGGTTTTGATAGATAAACAAATGTTGTTAATGGGCCTTAAGGAAACAGTGCATCTAAGGAGTCATAAATTTTCTTTCAAGTATGTATAGATGTATTATCTTGGTTTTAATATTTGCAATTCCTATTCTGGAGAAAAAACGGCATGTAGTGATTCAGGTAAGCAGCCTGTCTGCATCTATTGCTGCTGAAGGTTTTTTAGTAGCAGTAGCTGTTGCAGTAGTGAATAATTAAATATAAAGAGGTCAGGAATTTGGGGGGGTGCATGCATGATCTTTTTTTTATTTGTTTGGTTGCTTGGTTTTTTGGGTTTTTTTAAAGTAGAGTAGTTATTTAGCACTTGTAACTGTACGAAGTGTTTCATAATGAAATATAAATAGCTGGTGGACTGTGCTAAAAGAATATTTGAAAGCTCTTACATTATTAAATAAAGAGCTTGGGCTTTGGCTAAGGCACTAAAAGAGGGTTTAAGAGATTTGGATGCTTTTTTTATTATCCCAGTTTCCTGTGAGGGTGAAGTTATCCAGCCGTCAGCCAGAGGGTTATTTCCATCTCCCTCCGGAGCGGTGCTCAGCAGTGCACAGGACACGATGGAGATGCGCTGTTAATTACTTGGCGGCCGCGCCGTCCCCGTGCAGGTGCTTTCACTGACATAGCAAAGAGAAAAAGCAAGCCGACTGAGCCGGTGCCTGCAGAGCGGCCCTGACGAGCGCCCCGCTCGGCAGCGGTGGGCCGGGCTCGCCGGGCCGGGTGCGGTGTCGCACTGTCCCCGCCCGAGCCGCTCCGCCCGCCCGGTGCCCGTTCGGCGGGGCCGGCCCGGCCTCACCGCACCGCACCGCCGCCCTTCCCCGGCGGGCCGCGCGGGGGCGCTCCGTCCCTGCGGCCGCTGGCGCCCCCCGCTCCCCGCGGGAATGGTTCGGCCTCCCCTCGGTGCCCGCTTGGCCCCGCCCACTCCGGGCGGCTCCGGGGGGAGCGGGCGGGGCGCAGCGGGTCACGTGACTCCGCGCGGCGGGGCCGGGGTCGGGGCCATGTCGCGGCGGGAGCGGGGCCCGGAGCCGGGGCCGGGCGGCGCCGGGGCGGCTGCGGAGGATGCGGCGCCGGCGGAGCCGGAGAGTCCCGACCAGGGCCTGTCGCTTCTGCCCTGGGACCGCTTCTCAGCCTGGCTGCACTGCGTGTGTGTGGTGGGCTTCGACCTGGAGCTGGGCCAGGCCGTGGAGGTACGTGCGGCGGCGGGCGAGGGGCACCGCTGGCCCCGCGGCCTGTGGGCTGCGGCGGGGCCCCGCCGGAATCGGGCGCTTCCTCTGGCCCCGGTGTTGCACAGTGGCAGGGGAAGCTCGGCCGTGCTTGAGGAAACGGGATTGTGCGGAGCCCCAGAGCAGCGAGCGGGGCAGCCCTGCGGAACCAGCCCGGCTGTCCCGGCTGGGGCTGGTCATTTTCGGGCAGCTCTTCTCATGGTGCTACTTGTGCTGTCAGCGGACTCTTGTAAATGGTTTTTATCGCTTGCCGAGATTTTGTATGAAGTACATCACCGGCTTTCTTTGCACACGAATAGCGCTGATTTCCATGGCATCTAGGTGTTAAAGAGTGTGATAATAAGGAGAATGCGACTGGTCTTCATAACTAACAGCGTTCTCTACGTCGCTGAGGTGTGCCAAAAGGTTCTCTACAGGTTTGAAGCGTTTTCCTTCAGCACGAGCTGGATGCCTGTCCGTGGCAGTGTCATAGCTACGGCTGCGACTCCCAGCTGTGCCCTCTGTGCAACAGGCAGGGACAGCTGTGACACTGCTTTGGGAATGCACTGGCAGGGACAGCTGTGACACTGCTTTGGGAATGCACTGGCAGGGACAGCTGTGGCACTGCTTTGGGAATGCACTGGCAGGGGCAGCTGTGACACTGCTTTGGGAATGCACTGGCAGGGGCAGCTGTGACACTGCTTTGGGAATGCACTGGCAGGGGCAGCTGTGACACTGCTTTGGGAATGCACTGGCAGGGACAGCTGTGACACTGCTTTGGGAATACACTGGCAGGGACAGCTGTGACACTGCTTTGGGAATGCACTGGCAGGGACAGCTGTGGCACTGCTTTGGGAATGCACTGGCAGGGAAAGCTGTGGCACTGCTTTGGGAATGCACTGGCAGGGACAGCTGTGACACTGCTTTGGGAATGCACTGGCAGGGACAGCTGTGGCACTGCTTTGGAGTGCCCAGGGAGCTCACAGTGCTGGGAAATGGAGAGAAGAGTTATCGTTCGGGTAATTTTCACATTCTGTTTCACCCTGTTCACCATGTGACTGTGCAGCAAACTCTTGGTCTGCAGGGGAAGTGTCTTTTTCTTTCTCTCGCCCTAAAGGGGTGCCAGCATAAATGCATGTCAGACTTCCCTAAAATTCAACCAATCCAGCTATATAAAATGTAAAATACCTAACTGTTGGCCACAGAGAAATGCAAATAAAACCCCATCATACTCTGCTAATTATCTGAGTTCTCTTCCCTTGATGTTATAAGGTGGTGTTAACAACAAAGAAGCGTTTCTCTGTAACCTGTGACTTGGGTAGCTGCTGTGCTCAGTGGCTGAGGGGCGCACAGCCTTTGTCCTGGCTACAGACTCCTCTGTTGACACTCATGTTAATTTAATTGACTGAGTGCACAAAATGAAACTTAAAATATCTGCCGAACTAAGGCCTGATTTTTTTTTCCAGTATGTAGCTGTAGGAAGAATAATTAGCTTTCAGTTTATATAGGAATTCTGGGAAGAAGCACCTGCTAGTAGGGAGGAAGATTATGAATTCAAGTCTGTATGCCAATTTTCTGACTTGATGTGGATAATTTCAGCATCATTCAGCTACTGAAAGTGTTACATTTAGTGTACTGCTCAGTATAAGATAGCAAAGGAAGATACTAGGAGCTGGAAAAGAGATGGTGATGTGTTTGCATCATGCAGAATGCAGATGTTCCAGTCGTGTCTGCTTTCAGCTTTAGTTGCACTAATAATGTCTTACAGATGGATATCATTTGATAAGAGACTGAGGGTGGGAAAAAAAAGCACTGGAGACCTTATGGCCAGGGGACAGGAAGGTGCTTAGAGAGTAGCCAGTGGGTATATTCGTTGTTTTCTGTGGAGAAGGATACTGTTACATTTTCAGGAGATAAATTTACTTATATTTTGTGGGACAAGATTAAATGAGATAACAAGATGTTAGCTGTATGGTAATATGAGGACTCTGCATGAAGCTGCTGTTCCTGCGTTGAACTTCTGCTCTTGGACTAGGTCCCATCTTTGGAAGCCCTGAAACCTTCTTTGAAACATAATCCTGGAATTTATGTAAAATTTCCTTTGCTTACAAGCTAGCCACCCATTTCAGTAGTTTTGGAGTGGGTTATGGGTTTTTTTGAGGACATTTTTAGCTGAAATTTGAGTGTCTCATGTTTGTCCTCTTTCCTGTATATTCTCTTCTCACTTACTTGCATAATCACTGATTTTGTACATCCTTTTTTTTTTCCCCAGTAATGGTGTTTCTGCATCTTACATTGTGTTGCATAATTTTTGATTTCTGTGTTGTAAAAAATAGATCATGTAACAAGTTTTTTTCTGTAAGTGCAAAAAGCCATGACTTTGAGTGTATTCCTTGACCTTTCACAGTTGTCATTTGGGGCCAGCGTCCATCCTCCAAGAGTTAGTATTAATATAGAGGATGTTTTGTGGTTGAATTTTGGCTACTCCAACCTAACTTTCCATTGCAACAAATTTCAGACAATAATGTGTGTTTGCTTTAAATGTAATCATCTACTGCATTGTGCATGTACAAGTTAAATCTAAAAGATGCAATCTTGCTCTCCTTTGAGGCCTTTTGCAGCAAAAATTTCAAGTACTTTAAATGTAAGCTCTGAATATACATTTTTCAATGTATGTGTATGGTCTCTAAATGGTATCCAAAATACCTTGTAAAGATGGGTGATCAAGAAAGCTTAAAAGCATATAAAGATATTGACTGAGACATATTATTAATAGCTTACAGTTGAAAATATCCTGAAGCTAGGCAGGTATTCGAGGGTTGTATTGGTAAAATATTTAATGGAAACTTACTGCTTATACCCAGCTTATTTTCAAATAAAATAATACTGTTTTTTTCTTGTAGGTAATATATCCTCCACATTCCAAACTCACAGATAAAGAGGTAAGCTATGATTGCTATATATCGTTTGGTTTTTGTTTAGGAAATATATGAATCTGTTGTATTTCAGGAATTATAACAGCTCTCTTTTCTTTTCCCCACCCTTTAGAAAACCAATATTTGCTATTTGTCTTTTCCAGATTCTAATTCAGGTAAGTGCTTCTTTCACTCTATAGTTGTCTGATGTTGGACTAAACTCTGTAAAAAGATAGAATTTGACAGGATATATTCTGGGCTTTAGATCAAATACGTATTTATATATCTTAATTAATATTGCAATACAGGAATGTTGCACCTAAGGTTAAATATAAAACTGCAACTGTCTGCATTGCAGTAAGGTCTGAGGATTCTTCTTCGGTTTATGTAAGTGTGTAAGACCTTCCAGATGACATTTTTGCAGACATTGCAGAGTACTTGGCAAGTAAATAATGAACATCTTAATCTTGCTCTTTAAACAAAATAATAGTATTGACCCTGTAAAGAGGAGAGTAGGCATGGAATTTGAAGGATGTAATAAAGTAAATGGAGGGATATGGAACCCTCATCTCATAAAGGACTAAATTTATATTTTCTAAGTTCATAACAGTGAAATTAACTTTTAAATTCAAAAGCATTTAGGAAGAACAGTTGTGAAGGCTGTTTTTTCCATTCTTGCTGTGTCTGTGGCTGTGTGTGGTCCTGCTTGTTAAATTATTCTTGATTGTACTTCTGCTCTTCTACTGCCAAAGAGAAATTGGGGCATGTGGCTGATGGGTTGGACCACCTGTGAAAAGATACAGCAGAAGTACAGACTCTTCCTTTCACATTTATTTCTATACAAAAGTCAAAGCCTGCAGTACCAGCCTTGTGCCTGTAACTGCACTGATTCTGTGCCTTTGGATGCTCTGCAGTGTAACAACTGTGACAGGGGGTGATGCAGATGTGTGCTTTTAATGTGTGTGAGCTCTCTTGTACGTAATTTCACAAAATATTTTGGCTAATTTTTCCCTTTTGTCTTAATGTCATTAAAATTAAGGTATTTTCTCTGTTCTTGCTATTCCGTATGTAAGTAGAGGCAGAGCTTCTTTCTGTTATTGAAAGAGGAGATGAGTATCTTCTAATTACTCTCATTGTTAATGGTTGTAAATATCTTCAGTCTTTAAAAGGTGTCTTAAAGGTACAAAATCGTGTTAGGAACAAAGGTTGGTTTCATAAAAAATTTTTGGTGTATTTTTTCAAATAGGAGTGTAGTAAAATTGCTTTGGGCAGACTAGGTATATGTAAGGAGGTTTTGCTTTCAGCAGGAAAAAAATCCCACTTTTTTGCTTTTTATAATGTTCTTATTAAGAACTGTTGGTTCTTGATGATTCTTGGTAGGCTTAAGTTTCAAATTATGGCAGAGGGGATTACCTGTGTAAAACCTGCCTTCCACAAATGAGCTGGAAGTGTATCCTATCTGTTAGGATTTATTTTTTTATCGTAGGCCTTAACATAAAAAGAAAAGCTTTATGTAAGATAGCAGCAAAGGAAGTTATTGGCTTGCAGCTAAATTAGAGGTCAGTCTTCCTTAAATTGTCATGCTTAAAAGGTTGATTCAACTTATTTCTTTCACAGCTACAAAGAGATATTATTCCAGTACTTGTGGTTATGAATTTAGAGGAGAAAATTGATTTAATCAGCTACTAGATCACAACACTTTTTGTGGTTTTAAGCTGAGTTTTCCAGTACAGTTGTCTTCAAAATAGTGCTTTTACTGTCTCTGCATGGATAGTTGAAGAAAGAATAGGCATTTACCAGTCTTTTGTGGAAGAGCTTGGTAAATAAGAAGACATCATATTCTCAGTGATATTTCAACATATGAATGATTAAGGGTAATTTACTTTTAGGTCTTCTGTGTGTAGGTTTTTATAATATTTTGTGGTTTGCTTTTTTTATTCGGATGAAGGGAACTGGCTTTGAAAAGTTGAAGCAAATATTTAGTGCTGTGTTATTGGCGTAATATTGGTGATGTGGTTTTTCTTGTTGTTACTGAATCTGTATTGCTGAGCACTTGCTTTCACTACCTGTTTGAATCAGATAGTTGTCCCCTCATGCAATGTTTTGCCACTTTTGGTTTTGTCTTGGTGCATTGAGGGTTTCTGACTGCAACTTCAAGGGGTGCTAGAGACCTGGGTGCTCTGAGTGTGTCAGTGTTAATCAGCACAGCCAGGGATTCACACTGAGGGCTTGGGCTGTCTGTGCTTGCTGTAGCAGAATGTATGTGATTGAAAGAGAAGATGAAATTGAACTTTCAAGTCTGGTGAGTAGTTCCCTGAAGAATTAGTTACATTTTTAAGAGATTCGTTTTGATAGAAATGAAGGAAAACTTCGCTCCTTGGGGATATTACTGGGAAGTCCTACTCAATTTCACTCAGTTTTCAGCAATTAGCTTTGCAGCTTTCAAAATGATGAATCCTGGATGTGCCTGTGGAGGTACAGATCAGCATAATGCACTCCTACAGTGTGACTTCTGTATGAACTCTTTGGTGTCAAAAAAAGAGGCAAAGTGCAGGTATTCAGCAGAGAAATGACATGGATAAGATAATCAAAACGATCCAGGCAGGCCAATGAGATGAGTAATGCCAGCAGGAGAGCAGCCATCAGTTGACCTATGTGAGGACATGATAGTCACTGTAAGGCAGTGACTTCTTTTCCCTTGCTGCAGACAGTATATTTACTGGTGCCAAAGATGCCAAATTGTTCACATATAAAATTATAAATATATAAATGGTCACAATAGCAATGCAAGATAAATGAACCAAACTGTGATACCTCTTTGGCTATGAACAAGGCTCAGACTCAGAATACTGTCTGTTGTTTATCTCTTCCCCCATGTAGGTTGTCTTGGGGACACACAGTTTTGTTTTAGGTTCCGACGGTCTCCTGGAAGGAAGGTCTCATTATGTTGCTTTCTGGACCAGTTGGATAGAGATCTACCAGTTTACTTAAAGGTTGGAAATAAGAAAAAATTAAATCAAATTCCTTATGGGTGATGATAATTTGTGGGTCTTCACCTTTAAATATAATGTTCGAAATGAGAAATCTGTGAACTAGATGTCCTGAAGGTCAAAGCTCGGAAAATGTTTGTTGTAGCATGTTACTGTAATTGTAATAATACTTAGTGTCATTAACTATTCTTTAAGTTCTATTAGTATGGATTTTGGACTAAAAGGAATTAAATTGAAGCCCAGATCTACTTAATTACTGACTAGAAACCTGTAGATCAAATTGTAAGAACCATTACTGTTGGGGAAATATGAAGTGCTTTATAACTTCGTTTAAAAAAAAACCTGAGAAACTTGAGCTATCTCTCTCAGTTTCCACCCTTTACTTTTTGAAGATGGAGCAGTTACCTGTGGGGAATATTGAGGCCTCTGTGAGTCTGATTCTCAAACTCAGTTAAGTTCTGTTTATGTGGCAAATACTTGAATTCCTGTTTGTAGGAAGGATGAAGCTGATGTCTTGTCTTTGAAATGTGAGAGCATACGTCCTTAATATTCCAAGAATCTTCTGTAAAACTAATACATTGAAATCCTAGGTTTTATCTCTTCAAGTCAGGGCTTTAAGGTTTTTAACTGCTAAAATCTTTTTAGTGCTGCTTTGCAGAATTATAAATGTTGATTTATTCCTCAAGAAATTATTTCTATTTTTGGTTTCACAGTGTGTCAGGAGAATGTAGATGTAAAAATAGTAAAGCCAGAAAGCACAGCTGTTTGCACACACTGATGTTTTCTCTTTGAAGTACTTACTGAAAAAAAGATAATGCTAATAAACACAGTAATCCTTCCAGTTTCTTGTATCTAATCAACTTTGGAGCTTGCAGGGAAATAGGCTTTTAAACTGTATGTTGAATGCTTCAGAAAGGAGGGCAGTATCAGGTGATTGTATTGAATTCTTTCCTTTCTTTTGCAGAAAGATTCAGCATATTACTATGGCTATGTGTATTTCAGACAAGTTCGAGACAAATCATTAAAAAGAGGCTATTTCCAGAAGGTAATTTCAATTCTTTTAGGAAAACATTAATTTGGAAATTAATTATTTTCCAGTGACTGCAGAGGAACAGGAAAAGTGTCTTGCTCTCTAACTAAATTAGTTGTTAATTTATAGTGAATTAGTCTAATTTTACATCAGCTATGCTACGTTCCAGCTCTACTATCATAAGAGGTGTTGCGTCTGTGTTTAAAAACAAGAAGTTGGGAAGTTTTGGGAGTTGTTTGAAGTTTGCCTGTTGTCAGATGTGTGGTTGGCTTGCATGTGTGAGAAAAGTCACATCTGGTGTTGTGTGAGCGTAACAGGTGCAGTAGAACTGAGGGAAAGTGTTAACTTGAAATTTTGTTTCTGTTTTGTTGCTCTTTATTCCAGTCCCTGGTCCTCATCAGCAAGCTGCCTTATGTCCATCTCTTTCGTACCATGCTTAAGCAAATAGCACCAGAATATTTTGAAAAAAGTGAAGCTTTCCTGGAAGCAGGTAGTGGTCCTATAACGTTGCTCTGGAGGAGCTCTTACACTATCACATACTTCTTCTGAGTAAATAAACAGCTCTGTCGTGTTCTAGTTTGTGGTTTTGTCTTCTTCCGGGGTAGAGAGTTGAAATTTTAGCAAACTGGCTTGACTTGTAGGTCATTGAACAGAGTTAATCGAATTCTGGATCCTCCCTGGGCGAGTGGGAGGTCCCTCTTGAAACACATCTAGGGTTGTGTGTGCTTCAGGACCAGCTGTTGATCCCAAGGCGCTGATGGCAGTCCTTAGTTTGCACTCTTCACCACCCTAGTCCTTTTGGGCAGTCTGACAAGTTTTGCAAAGCAACTGTACAAATGTCATCTTGCTTGAGGTTTGTTTTTTTTGTGTGTGTGATTTGTTTGGTTTTTGACCAAATGGAAAAAGCAACAGAGCAGCACTGGTAAGAAGTGCCTGAGCATTACTGCAGATCTGAAAGAGCTGGAGAAGGACAAATAGAAAAGTTATTTGCTCTTTGCCTGGAAGAGCTCTGTTCTGCGTATTTGTGCCTGCTCCATACGACTTTCATGTCTTTGTGCTTTCACTGAGCAACATTTTGTGTAAGCCATGAAGGAACTGTATTTTTCAGTCACCTGTTTTCTTCAGAGGCTGTATTATGAGCAAAATAAGCTCTGCAGAAACTACAAGAACTGTGTATTAGATTCATAATGGTTTACAAGAAAATGCTGGAAAACTTTCTTGTCAAGCTAGAAACCCAACTTTTTCCGTAACCGCTGGTGTTTATTGATTCTGCAGTAGCCAATGTACATAAATGTAGGTGTTCTTCTCAAAGTTGTTTTAATATGTACTTTCATGGTTTCTCAGATAACCTTTCTTCAACTAATTGTAAGTCTCGTTGCTATAAAAAATGGAAGACCAGAGGACACTGTTTTCTTGAAATGAAAAACTTTATAGTTCTAATGGAATAATGCATAGAGTCTGAAAGGCTGTAAAACTTGTCTAGTGTGATCAAGAGACAAGTAGAACTGTGGACTATTAGCAGTAATTTAAAGTTGCAGTGTGCATAAAGGTGACTCTGTGGTCATGGTTTATAGCTCACAGAAACTCTTGTATTTTTCTTTCAGTTTGTAGCGACGTTGATCGTTGGCCACCACCAGTTCCAGGGAAAGTTCTGCAGTTGCCTATTATGGGTGTTATAATGAAGGTAGGTACTCCTGCACTTCGTTTTCTCTGAGGGTTCCCCACCTTTTATTGTACAGGTCCTCACTGCCTTGTGCCTCATTTTCATTGTTCTATTCTTCCAAACAGGAGTAGATGTTTACTGTACTCAGAGTGAAGGTCTGGGAGACTTTGATTAGATGCTTTAATTGGGGGGAGGAGGGAAGGATTTTTTACGGTGCTTAGGTTAATATTTAATTTTTGTAGATATTAAAAAGTGATGTTTCAGTACAACTACTAATTGCAGTGTCTGTATTATCCCTCTGGAGTTTGCCTTCTAGGAGAGTTTAGTGCTAATTATATTTGTCAAATCAAACATAAAGTACCACTTGAAAGTGCTGAGAATTAAGTTCCAGTCAAGCAAATTAAATATATTGATGAAAATCATTCTTGTTCCTGAAAGTTGATAAGTAAAAATCTTTTTTGGCCCACACACCAGAAATAATTGCTTGTGCTGTTTGTGATTTTGAATGGAAGTGAAATATGTCTGAAGAAAGCTATTAGAGAGGTTGTGTCTAGTGCATAGGGAGGAACTGTAGAGTTTAAACAGTGGTTAAGAGCTGGGCCTCTGGGTGTCATAACATTTTCATATGAAATGCAGTTGAATGGATTTGATGAAATCAGAGGTTATAGCCAGAAGTACATTCTAAGCAGATACTCTCAAGTTTGTGGCAAGACATGTGTGCATCACCAGGGAGAGAAAGAAGTTTCTGAAGCTGTTCTGAAAGTGGAAATTGAATAAAACAGTTCTGGGTGCTGGATGGTGAGGAGTGTCAGATATGTCTTGTTTGGGTATTGCCTGCATTTATCTCATCAATAATTCTTACCTATGAGAGCTGAAATTGCATTCCTAAACTGAGTAAAGCCATAATTACTGCCCAGTGATACTGTCCCTGGTTTTTTACACTGCTTGGGCAGTTTTAAGTGTTGTGTGTAAATGACATCCATTTGTGCATTCCAGCTTCCAGTATGATTACATTTGTAGTACTCAAGACTTAGAGGTGCAAACTGTGAGGCCAGGGAAGTGTACGTATGTTCAGACTATTTGGATTTTGCCTCACTCACCAGGACATCTTGATGTTTTAGGAGAGGATTTTTTCTAAAAGTAATTCTGTACCATCTTAAAACCCCAAGACCTTACTTCAGATCATTCTTTCCAACATTTAGAGGTATTTTTATTGAAATTACAGTAACAGTTTTGACTAATTTTAGCAATAGTCTCATTTTAAACTGGAGTATTATTTTCATATTTCATAGAATTCAATTTGTAACTGGAAATTCTGTTAGGTGGAAGTTCTGTAGGATAAACAAGCATTTATGCTGTAGTATATCCTATTTAAGTATTAAAAATTGTCTCTAAATCAACATTTTAAGTGTCTCCTGGATTCAATCCAAGGAAAAATAAATCTTTCTTTTTCTTTCCAAGTTGCGGATTCCAACATATCGTGACAAGCCTGGAACAACACCGATAGTACAGAATATGCACCAGGTAGAGATTAGATACTGATATTGTATATAACCCCAGACAAAGCTGGACATCTGCTTTCATTCTTTTACTTTGAACTTGTTAGAAAAGATTGGTAGCAAATCATCATATACTTTGATAATAATGAAATCCACAGTCTATGAAACTTTCAACGAAGGAGTCCAGAGTTGGGTTTTTCATAGAAAGGATATTCTAGCCCAGTTACCCTAAGCAAGGAGAGATATCCACGTCCTCGAAGAAAGTAGTTGGCTGACAAAGTTACTAACCTGAACATCCCTTTAATGTTTGGATGATTTGGGGGGTTTTTTGAGGATGAATCCAGAATTAAGTTTTTAGCCATCCAAGATGGATACAAAACAAATCTGTCTGTGCCTTCACATGCAGTTTTTTGAAAAAGCTTCAGTATTTTATATCTCTTTTGGACTGAAAGTTACATGCCTGTAAGTGGGGGGGTGTGTGTGTGTCTTGGGGGAAATCTTGCTCTTAGAACACAAATAGTTGTGTAAATAATGCACTGTATACTGCAGCAGTACATAAATAATTAGGGTATATACTGTCTACTGTCTGTAAGCATTTAAGGGAAACCATTTCATTTAATACCTAGGTGTTCTGATGACTAAAAACCAAGCATTGCGATGTCTTTTAGGCAGATGCTCAGATCTCCATGGCTTTACCGACTGTTCATGAAGTAGATCTTTTCAGGTAGGAGTTTGGACTGATTGATTTCTAGTTGTGAACTCCCATATGTCAAAGATTTGTGACAGTTCTGTAACATGTCTCATGGCTTGCAAGCTAACATTTTTCAGTGTTGGTTTTAATATTCTTTTTCTGTAAAGTTTGCTAAAACAGTTTTATATGCAGGCTGAAATTGCAATAAATAAGCAAGTTCATTAAACGTTCCATTTTACAAAAGTATTCTATGTTTTTCAAATTATTGTTAAAATACTACCACAAACTTCCTTTTTATCCCTTTATTAACTGGAAGAAATATGTGTTTTCTGATGTCAAATGTATTAAGATGCCTCAATCTGTTTTTAGGTGTTTCTGTCCAGTGTTCTTTCACATTCAGATGCTTTGGGAGCTAGTGCTGCTGGGAGAACCACTTGTTGTGATGGCACCATCACCATCAGAGTCTTCAGAAACTGTGTTGGCCCTTGTTAGGTAAATGCTGTAGAGCTTCCTAAGGAATTACTGAGGGAGTCAGTGTAAGGTTCCAGCTGAGTGGTCCTTCATTTCATCTGAGTGTGATTACAAATTACAAATTTTAAAGTTGCTTGTGTCTTCCATGAAGGTTTGCACTCAATACATAAACCAAGCTCATGCTCTCTGTACCTTGCAGCTGTATTTCACCACTGAAGTACTGCAGTGATTTCAGGCCATACTTCACCATCCACGACAGTGAATTCAAAGAATACACAACTCGCACACAAGCTCCGTGAGTAAATCAAACTCTGGGGAAGATGTGGCTCAAAGCCACTCCGAACCAGAAATTTGTATTAAAAGTACTGTTTAGCTATTCTGGATTTCTGTCATTAGAGAATTAGGTTTAGACTTTTTTGTTAATAAGATTTATCTTGCAGAGTGCAGTGATTAGCTGATTTAAGTTTTCACTCCAGTTAGATAGGACAAAGAAGTTATGAAACAATGCCATAATTAAACTAGACTTGAGCTTCACAGGATACTTCTCTACAGAACAAGTAAAACTGCAAATGTGAGACCAAGAAAAGTTCGTGCTTTTCCATAAGGGTTTGTCTGTGCAACACCAGCTCCAGAGTAGCTCCTTGAGAAATTCTGCTGTAATTGTTTTGGTTTTTAATTAACGGCTAAACAAAGTGACTTGTGGAATTCAATATCCATACAGCTGTTTTGTAAAGCTGAGTCAGTTGGTGTCCTAGTTGAGACAATTTAAAAATCAAATATCTCTTCACTAAATTTGTTAGGTTGTCATTGTAAATAATTCAAAAATTAAGCTAATTTTTTTTTAAGAGTGTGAATGTCCAAAACTAATGATGCTTGAAATTGCTTTAAGGACACATTTTTCCCCTTTATTTTTTTTTAAATCCTGCTCTTATTTTGAGAGCATACATCTCCAATATTTATTAATATAAGTTACTTAAATGCAGCTTGATTTGGGAATTGAGTGCATTTGTTAGATTCACTGATCTTTTACTAGATAAATTTCTTCTAATATCAGAACAGGCAGAGGTTGTTGGTTTGGATTTTTTGTTTGCTTTGTTAGTTTTTTTTACTATAGTTTTCCTCTCAACGGATGTATTGCCAGAGATAGAGCAGTGGAAAAACACATAAACATAAGCAATAATGTTTTAGATTGTGTTCCATGGGAATGGTTATGCAGCATGTAATTTAGTTTCTAAAAATAATTCCAGGT
Source organism: Acanthiza pusilla (assembly GCA_036630365.1). Lineage (NCBI taxonomy): Eukaryota > Metazoa > Chordata > Aves > Passeriformes > Acanthizidae > Acanthiza > Acanthiza pusilla. The sequence goes on from JAXCHO010000001.1 coordinate 12,394,059, forward strand.
AAAATTTGGTTAAACTTTAGTAACCCATGTTTCAAAATTGCATCCACTCCTCTGTAGCAATATAAAAAGGTTGGTCACTATGTGGATTAGTATGTGAAATAGACTTGAAATTGCTCTGACTTTCTTATGAAAAGCAAAAAGTTGGAAAGATTTGAAATAGGTTTTAAGAACAGTGGCTCTAAGAAGGTGAAGAATCCAAATTAAGCCAATTCTGTGTATTTTATTACCTTAGTAAGAGAGGAGCAGAGAAAATTAAGGACAGTGTACAGAAAGTGTTAGATTTGGGGATTTTTAAGATCAATCTGACAAAATTATGATGACCTACTTTTAAGATGGCAGTTTCAGTGAGACTTGTTGCTATACTCCTTAGCTGATGTTTTACTGTAAAATGGATGGCAACCACTGTATTGAAAAATATGCTCCTGCCTCATCATAGCAGTGCTCTAAATCCCAAACTCTGCAGTGGCAGCAGCACTGTGCTCTTTCTGCCTGTTGTTCTCTGGGTGCCCCTCTGCCCCCCCAAGCAGATGCCAAGCACAGAGCAGACGGGAGAATCTGGCACGGTGTGAGCTGGGGCACAGTGCTGTTCATGTGCTTGTGCTGCAATACTTGATTACTGCTGCTTAAAGCAAGTGGGATATTGAGTGTCTCATATTCTGCATGACATGCACATTCAAGTATTAAGAGTTTGCTATAATCAATCCTTGAAATGTAGCAATTTGTCTTTCAAATATGGGTCAGATTCCTGCTCATTAAAAAAAAAACCAAAAAAAACAGAAAGAACCAAACCAAAACCCAACACATCACAAAACCCCAATTACAGATAATGCCCTGTTCTCACCATTGCAAATGGGCAGAATTTAGCCAAGTGTTTAAGTAATTTTTTTCTTCACTGTCGTTTGTACTTTAAGATGCCTCTGTCTTATTTTCTAAAACTTTAAAACCTTGATAAACATTTGTACTCTTATGTGCAATTTAAAATGTAAGTCTTAAATACCAAAGGAAAATAATTTCAAGTTAAGAATTTAAGTTCACCTTTTGTATTTGCTAAGGCAGAAGCTCTTGCTGTCATATTTTAAACATTGTCATTTTTTTTCTAGGCCGTCTGTCATTCTAGGGGTGACAAATCCCTTTTTTGCTAAAACACTTCAGCACTGGCCTCACATTATCCGAATTGGGGATATCAAACTTCCAGGTAAAGTAAGAATATCTTCTACAATCCTGTGTGACAGGATCTAATTGTGTGCTTATTTATTTATGACTGTATGTAATTATGTTCCATTAATTTAGTTTACTACTAACTAAATTCTCACGGATGTAAATCTGTCAAGTGAAATTAGACTCTTGATTGCTCTATGTCTTGTCTTTTCAAATCTAATATATTAAATGCAAAAGGTAGTAATGCTCATTAGTAAAAATGTTCTACCTTTCACAGTGTCCTGATTTTGTATCTCTACCAAAAAGGTATTAAAATGAGACCTAATATATTGCTGATGTTAATTTTAGTCTGAGTAGAATGTAATAAATCAGTTACAGCCAGCACAGAACATAAGACCCATGTGAAAGCTAAGTTTGAATGTTAAAGCAATACAAAAAGTTGTTGACAATATTTTGATAATATATTTATAATCTGGCAATATTCCAGTAATTATTAATTGTTCAGTCTGGATGATTTCCTTACATAATTGAGTAGAATTTTCATGTAATCTTTGGATAACGTCAATTGCCAGCCTGCAGTAAAATACTGCACCACTCTAATTATTGTATGAAATTCCTGAATGTAGTTGTTTGCTGTGACAGGTTCACTATGCTGTGCTGACAGTGGGAATGCATAAATATGCAATTAAGATAAAACAACATAAAATTAATTTTTGTAAAAGTTAATTTTAACTTTTGAGTACACTGAATTAATTAAGGATGACGTACTGTGTTCAATATGATAGGCAAGGTTTTGCTTTACTTTAAAATACCATGTCTGTCTATGGTCAGAATACCTGTGGGGCCTTAGGGTAGCGTGGAGAAGAGTTACTTTGCTGCTGTGTACTTGAGGTTTGGAATACAGAATCTGAATTAAACTCTGAAAAGCCATATAAACAGATGGCCTTCAAATCTGATATAAAGTTTCAAATATGACATTCTGGTTTTGATGTAACTATGGGAAATGCTTAGTCAGGAAGTTCTAGAGATGTATCTCTCTGATCTGTTATAAAAAATTTGTATTTTATTTCTTTAGGGACAAAGAGAGGGCTTCTGGTTATTTTTTGTTAAGCTTTTTTTCATTTTCCCTCCACTCTGCAGTTTCAATAGCAATTTAACTGTTATTGTTTCTGAAGTTGAGCATCCAAATAGATTTAGGAGGAGGGTTCTGCTGAGGCTGCAAGACTGTTAACAGGGTTTAGAGTCTTCTGGTTGGAGCAGGATAAATTGGAAAAACAAAACAAAAGTCCATAGTATGGCCTACGACTTAATTTTCTTACAACACTTTGTCCATGGCTACTATTTTATTTTCTTCTATACAATTTTTAGTTTTGCCAAGGTACCAAAGATTCTTTTCTAAAAGCATTTACACTAAGGGGAACAAAGGAAGATGAAATAAAAATATGAAATTAAGAACACAATTATTCACTGCTATGTATCTGTGTGTTTATTTGGCTTCTTGGATTCATCCTTTGAATCCAAGATCATCTTTTGGCTGCTTTTGTTTGTTTGTGGGGTTTTTTGGTTCATTATTTGCTTATTTTCAGGTACTTGTTTATGGGGGTGTTTTCTTTTCAACAAGGAACCCTTATAGGAAGTGAAAAGTCATTTGCTTTTATTCATGTGTTTGCTGGATGTTTCTGGATACATACTTGGATTCTTGTCAAAGTTTCTAATGTTTCTTACAATATTAGATAGCCTTCAAGGTGGCTTCATGTGTTTTGGCAGGTGAAGTTCCAAAGCAGGTGAAAGTGAAAAAACTGAAGAACCTAAAAACTTTGGACTCCAAACCTGGTAATAACTTCAGAGTTCAATTGCCAGCATTTTCATTTTAAAAGGCATACACTGTTGCTCCTTTGGCTATATACTGCTTTTTTTCTTTAGGTGTTTATACCTCTTACAAGCCATACTTGAACAAAGATGAAGAAATTGTTAAACAGTTGCAAAAGGTAATGGTGTAGGTCACTTTTAATGGAAACTGGTTCATGTATTTTGTGTACTGCTGTACAGTGTTTTCATTTAAGGCTGCACTTTGTGTCATCGAAATGAAACTGGGTTCTCGTTGCTTTGCTCCAGCTCATAACTACATAGATGGATATGCACCCTCATTGTAGAAGGGCTGCTGCCTTGTTAGCAGTTTCTATAACAACGTGTGAATGGTAGGACTCAATAAATTAGCTTAATAATTTAGAGGATTAAAGGCATTTATCTGTTCATGTGTTGAGGTTTTCCATCCTCTGCTACCCCCATTCTGGTCTTTGGTCTAAAAGTCTCACACATGAGGTGTATAAGAATCAGAGCTTCCAAATTTTAACTGATTTGCAAACACTTGTTTATAGAAATGTTTCTTCTCATGAAAATAAAAAATTCAGTAATTCCAAGGACCAATATCTGTACAAAAGGACTTGATGCTATTGTTTTCCTTTCCTGGTTCAGGGTGGGAGGTGCTGTGTGTGGGCTTATGGCAAATGATTAAAGAAACACTGCAATAAATATTCAGGAAAAGTAAACCCACCACAACTGCCTACTTACTTTGGAGTAACAGACTGACTGTGTTTTGTTGTTTTGTTTTTTTTTTTTAAGGGAATACAACAGAAACGTCCTACAGAAGCACAGAGTGTGATACTTCGGCGGTATTTCTTGGAATTGACAGAAAGTTTCATTATTCCATTAGTGAGTTCTTAGACTAATGGTGTTTTTACATAAATAATAGGGAGTAGTTTTTCTGGAGTTACCCTAAGTCCAGTAGCCATCCAGTGTACCCCTGGAATCAACCATGCCTCCAGTGCTGGGTGCAGCTGGCGAGGCACAGCTGCCTCCTGCTGTCGCAGCTGACACTTGGCAGTGGCCCCACTCCCTGTGCCTTGGACACGTTGGGGCTCTGGCTGTGTCTGTGCCACGCCTTGCTAGAGCAGAGATGGCCACAGCTCACACAGAGTTCTGTGGGTTAGTTCTAACTCTGATGTTTGGGTGAGGGACTCAGAAAATCTCTTCCAAACACTTGATACAAAGTGTGGTTACTGTTTGGAATTACCCACGATATGAAGGTACCTGTGGACTGTTTCCAAAGACAAGAGAGATTATTTACCAGTGGCTGAAGTTCAGGATATAGATATTCTATGTGTACATTTGCTTTCTGTCTCTTCTTGCTCCATGTCCTTCTTGAACTTTGCTGGCTTAAAGTTCTGGAGCTGGGAAATACAATCTGTCTAAGATAAGATCCTTCTTGTCTTCTCATGTGGCAATACACACAACCCCACCCTGTGCTAACACTGAGAAGAGAAAATGCTGTGGTCACAAGCAATAAGTAAACACACACATGGACTGTGTATCTTTAAAACTGGTTATGCAAACAACCTTTCTTTTCCTTTCCCTAGGAGCGTTATGTGGCAAGCCTAATGCCTTTGCAGAAATGCATATCACCCTGGAAGGTAAGGAAGTGTAATTTGAATGAGCTGGAAATTGGTGATTAGAGACGTTAAGGTCTGCTAATTTTTTTTTTTTTCCCCATAGAGTCCACCACAGCTGAGGCAGTTTAGCCAAGACGACTTCATGAAGACACTGGAAAAAGCAGGACCACAGCTCACCTCAGGTTTAAAGGGAGATTGGATAGGACTTTACAGGTAATTTCTTTCATCAGCATAAAAATTATACAAATTTAGACAGATCAGTAATATTCTGTTTCTTCCTAAGCAAACTTACAATCAGGATTAATTTGAATAAGGCTTTCTTTTAGAATATATGGTTTAATAGAAATTGATAGTGCTTAGTATGCTTTATCAGCTTAAATCTGTTCTGTAGATCAGTGTTATTTATGATTTTATTTCTGGTTCTAGCTTGATTCCTCCTTCCAATCAAACACTAAGATAAAAATCAGGCTATTTCAAACTGAGCCTTGATTTTTTTTTCCCTAAAATTTCCTAATCTTCGTTGTGTTTCAGACACATGTTCTTGACATTCTTTTCTCAATCCTTGTCTTAATTAACAGAAGCACCTGTTAATCTCTACTTAAGAATATTACATCTTTTTGAAAGTAAATAGAGAATGGGTTCTAATATCTTCTTCAGTCTCAAATATAATTACATTTGATGATGTAGGAAATGCTGTTACCAAATTGTACTTAAAATACAAAATGTATTTTTCTTTGGTGTTTTACCAGGCACTTTTTGAAATCGCCAAACTTTGATGGTTGGTTCAGGAGCCGGCAGAAAGAAATGACACAGAAGTTAGAGGCCCTTCATTTAGAAGCACTCTGTAATGAGGTTAGAAAAATGTGTGCTTATGATTATATTTATCATCTTGTAATAAAAAGATGTCTTCTCACAAGTCAGTTTTACTCCTGTTTTCATAGGCTGAACGTGAAATTGTTGACAGTTTTGTGAATTCTGATGTAGTGAAACATGATTTGTTAAACAAGTACAAACTAGAACTAACACAGCGAGAACAATACAAAATACAGTTCACTTGTCATAACAACTGTCATCGTTTGTAAAACATACCTTTAGTACTTTTTGTTTTGCTGTGTATTTTAAAGTTAAAAACACCCCCCCCCCCAAATAACCTTTTTCCTCTTATTTGATAATACTATTCTATTCAGCTTCCGTTCTTGGCATCCTTGACAAAGTATTTTCAGTTGTGATATAGTTTGTAGCTTTAAAGGTATCAATTCAGCAAATTTGGCATTTAAATTGACAGCTAATTAGATATGGTTAGTAAATAAGCCTACAGCTGATCCACAGTAATTGCAAGCTGAGAAGTGAAATTGGTTTATATATAACAAAATGCCACATAAATATTCTTATGTTGTAAGAAGCCAAAGTGGGTATCAATATAGTGTCAGTTGAAACAACGGGTAGAGAAAGGAATTGCAAGAGAAGACATTGTACAGCTAGAGAGGGAATAGAAATAAAAAAAACAGAGTAAGGCAACACCACAGCTTTAGAACAGACAAAATTGCTCTGGTTATTTTTCAAAGGCCATTTGTTTTTATGCCTTGCCTAGTCAATTCCCAAACAACACAATGTAGCAAATCCAAACAGATTGTTCAAACAGAGCAGCCTAAATAATTTTCAGGTCAGTTATACAACTTAGACTCTATCCAACTGCATTTGACATTAACATAATCAAAGAAAAGGAAATGTATTACAAATTTATTACTGATTCTGCTCCTTCATTGTTTCTTCTTTTGATCCACAAAGAAATGTTTCTTTGTACATGAACAAATGTCTTTCATAGGTGAGTCGTAAGGGGGTAGGGAAACAGAACTTCCATAAGAAAATTCTCTTGATTGTATCTTACTAGTTATCAACTGTGATCTCTTTTAATGCCCTAGAAACAGTGAGCACTGCCTTGAACTACTTTAATATTGCATTGTTCTGGCAGTTCTGATTTGGTAATCATTGACTGCCATTTTGCATTGTAGATGCTCTTTTTCAAACTAAGCCTGTTTGGCAAGATTTTTTTCCCATTAATTTATTTGTATTGTGTTTGTGTGCAAGTTTGCTGTTATGCGAAGTACTGGGCAAACATGCGAATAAAGCAAATTCTGCAGTTCACAGTAAAGACAGTGCATGAGTAAAATGTGGCTAGCAAATGGCATGGGAATAAGGAAAATATCTATTCTGAACATCAGGTATAGATTAAGACTACTTTTAAAAATTACATATCTAACCATAAATATTTCAACGCTTAATTTTTTTAATTTTAGAATTTGGTTTTCTGGAGTCAGAAGCATACTGAGGTAGAAACAGTGGATCTTGTCTTAAAGCTTAAAAATAAACTGGTAAGTAACTGAAATGAACATGATTTAGCTACATAAAAGCATGATGTATTTTTTTTGCAAGTACATAAATGAAAATGTTCTTCATGATCTAGGTAGTTTAAAGAGTCAATCATCCATTCCAGCTTTTAAAACAAAAACAGTTAATTTCAGCCATGCCTGAAAAGTTATTTGGCTTCCCAACATCATCTGGCTATGCTGGAAGTATTGTATTGCTGGGGTTTTTTTAAACTAGTTGGAACTCTGTGACTAATCTGAATCCCCAGGGAAGAAGGAAACCAAATTTTCTTGTTATTACTGAAGGTCCAAATCAGTGTTGCTCTCGCTGTTGAATGGTTGCTGAGGAAACCTGCTGTTGTCCAAATTCCTACTCAGCCAGCAAATGAGGAATTCATTTTCCAGATTTTCTAATATATGACTTTTATATTTCTTAAGGTAAACTTGCATTTTTTAGTAGACATCATGTTTTCTGGTACCTTTGCAGTTGCAGGCTGACAGAGAACATCTTCCTGTGAAAACAGACACACTGAAGAAGCTGCAGACACACATCAATGATATTATACTGGCACTGCCAGATGACTTACAGGACATCTTGCTCAAAACTGGCACAACATGATTTCTACTGGGCTTTTTTGGTGCAGAAAACCAAAAGGCAAGTAGTCTCACAGAAGACAGTGGCTTACCAAGTTTGGACAGCTCTAAACTGTACATTAACACTACAAATGGACTGTACTAATAGTATAGTCCACTATACCATTTTCACTGTTTTTTCCACTTAAATACCAATGCAACTAAAGGGATTCTTGTGTCTGCTATTGTTTGAAATAAGTGCTCTTAATGAATAATCTGTGGGCATATGAAGCTGTGCCACAGTATAGGACTACAGTGCAGTGCTGGCATTGCAGAATGTTCTCCAATTGGTGCTGCTATACCCAATCCTTCTCAGGGGTAAGCAATATTGATCCTGTACTGTCCTGTTGATGTAGTATCTGATCGTTTTTTCTTTCTTTTTTTTCTTTTAGTTTTTAGCTAGTGATAAGTCCAACTGACATATTGGGTGACTTGGCCAGAATACCTGGTAATTGAGGAATTTTACTGGTAAATCATGGCTTTCAAAACTGTTTCAGGAACAACTGAAATTATTAGATCAGTTCTTAACTTTCTGCATTTCTCCTTTTTACCATCTTTCCAAAGTGATACTAATTTAGCATCTTTAAAAAAGAGAAAGCAGCTGACAAAAATTTCCTGAAGGGAAGTCTCAATGTCAGTTAATTAGGGTGCTCTTACATGCCTTAAATAAAGTAATTATATACTAATTTGTGGTTTAAACTGCTGACATCCAGGATTTCGAGTGGATCGCTAGTGTAAATGTAAGCATGCAGTGTTCATCACAGGAAGTAAACACTGTAGTGTTCTAATAGGGATTTTAAAATCAGGGATTTTGGTTCAGTTAGCTGATACACAATCTGTTTCAGTTGGAGACCATACCAGTTAGCTCCTGTTATAATTTTTAACTTTATTATTTTTGGCTTACACCAGTCAAGTGTTTGAGGAGGTAATGAGGCTGGAGGGAGAAGATGTTGGCATCAGCTGAAAAAAGCCTCTGGACAGGTCAGACTGGCAAAAAAAATTGTAGCATGAAATTATTCTCAGTATGTGCATATGGCAGACATGCATAAAGAATAATTTCCTCTTGCATATTAAGCAACAAGAATGGGATGTCTTATCTTCTTGAACGAGTTTCAGTAGTATATCAGAACTCAGCTGCTCCACATGCAGTGTTGTACTTTGACCAGTTTCAAGTAGAGCAAACATAATGCTATAGTGTACACACAGCATATACTTTTATATGTCAAGTGGATCACAGTTATTAAAAAAAACCACTCTGCTTTTAAGTGCTTTTAAGTGGATAGAATTTTTTAAAACTTATTACATAATCCTGCTATAAGAATATGCTTTTGTATAACAAATATTTCATACCATCTTTATAAAAATGTCTTATTTAGATACAAAGCATCACAACGTTATTTTTATGAAAATAATGTATTTTAATACTGTTATGTTTTGTATACAATTACTCATGACCAAAAGTTTAATGTATCTTTTATGTTACTTAAACTATACCACTTCAGCATTAATTGCTAACTTGCAAATTCTTTTTTGCACACCCTGATGAAAAGCATTTCTAATCCAGAAATTATTAAGTGGCCATTCATACCCTAAATTATCTTAAATATTTAACCTGGAGCACTATATAATTTCTTGGAACTATGTCAACTGGTAACAGCTATGATAACTAGCACATGACTGCAAATACGTATTTTTTTAAACAAAAATAAAGAGTTTGATTTTTTTTTTTTTTTCTCTTTGGAAGTTATGTGACTTAGATGATGGGTGTGTTTGGTTTGGTTGGGTTTTCCCCTCTCCTGTGTAAGCAAAACTGTTCAACTTGCAGAGACTGCTGCTTGATGAAGCTGTACCCCTGAGCTGAGCAGAAATGTGATGGAGTGGTGGTGTAGTTTGATTACACATCATGGTTGGAATATGACAGAACTGCAGCATCCTCAGCAAAGCAAATGGCAGGGCCTGGATTCTAAAGCACCTGTTCACTTCTGAAGCAAGTGTTTGTTAGACAGTACTCAAAGAACTGAAATAATGAAAGGTATCAGTAAGAATAGGCCAGCTTGGCGATGTAGAAAGTAACTATCCTCAAGTTCAGGGAAGCTTAAATTTCCTGGCAAAAAAAAAAAAAAAGCAAGTGTAAATACTGAATGCCCTGAATAGAAGAGGGGTAAGTATTGGAAACCAAGAACTGAACTCCTTAGATTACAGCTTCCTGGTAGTTTTCATAGTTGACCAGAATCATATTAACATCTTAAGTACTAACTAGACTAAGTTAAGGTATGATTTATTTTACAAAAATACAACTTTCCAACTTAATTTACACCTGAATATTTGTTCAGAAGAACATTATTTAGAGCTAGAATAAGGTTTTCAACATGATACCTAAGAGCATCTGTGGATGCCCCATCCCTGGAAGTGTTCAGGTTCGGGTTGGACAAGGCATTGAGTACCTACCCTAGGTGGCCTTGTCCATGGCAGGGGCTGGAATGAGATGATCCAATGCTTCCAACCCGAACCATTCTATGATTCTATGAAAAGAGCAGCCTAAATTGTCTCAGTAGCTAACTTTGGATGTTTCAGTCCTGTCTTAGGTCATTAACAAAGGTTTTCTTCAGTAGAGGATAAGTAAATACCTTCTGTTACTAGAATGTTGACCCGGCCTTGGTTCAGTTTTACTCCCCTATTCCTTCCCTGTGTCGGCTGCTCCCTGGCACCTAAGCCGTGACCGCTTGGATGCCATGCTGACCTGGGGAGGCTGGGGAGGGTCAGGCTGCGAGAACTTGGTCCCGCTAACAATAGTTACTATAGTAGTGGAGATTATATATATATATATATATATAAAAAATAGTCTAGTAATGGTAGTATGTCACAGCGCTGCCTTTTGTCGGTTCGGTTTTTACGGTTCTGGGGGGTTTTTCGTTTTCTCAGGGATTTTTTTTTTTTTAATTACGTGTGCCTGTCGCTGTTGGGGTGCATTTGGAGGCTCTCTGAGGATTGGTTTTGTCCATCTCTCGCTGCGGGCGGGAGCGGAGGCCGTTGCCATCTCGCCGCCCGGCGGCTGCGGAGCGGAGCATTACCGGGGCTGCCCCGTGTCCCCGCGGCCAGGGCGGGGCCCGTGAGCACCCGGCGTGCCCCGCGCGACCCGGAAGCTGCGCGGGGCGGGCGGGCGGTCCCGCCTACATCCCCCGTCCTGCCCCGCGGCGGCGGCAAATGCGCGCGGGGCGCTGGGCGGCGCGGCGCCTGCCGGGAGCTGTAGTCCGCGCCGCGCCGGGGCCGTGTGGCGGAGGGCGGTGCCGCCGCCGGGGGATGTGGCGAGTGTGACGTGATCGTGTCCGCGTTGGAGCCGGGGCGGCCACGGTGAGCGTGACGTGGCAGAGACCGAGCGAGGTCCTCGGTCACAGAGCACCCGCCGCCGCCGCCGGGCTCCCGTCGCGCGCGGAGGGATCCGTGCGTGCACACCGGCCGGTCCGCGCTCCCTCCCGCCCTCCTTCCCTCAGCGCTCCCTCGTCGCCGCCCAGCGCCGCCGGAGCCGCCATGGGCCTCACCATCTCCTCGCTCTTCTCGCGCCTCTTCGGCAAGAAGCAGATGCGCATCCTCATGGGTGAGGGGCACCGCGGAGCCCGGCCCGGCCGGGGCCGCACGGCCGAGTCTCGCCGGGCGGGGGAGGGGAGGCCGCGGGACGGGCCGCGGGTCACGGCGAGGGAATCGCCCTGTTCCGGACTGCGGGGCGCGGACACCGCGCTGTGCCCGTCCCGTGGGCTGGGGGGGCGTTGGGAGAGCGGCGGGGAGGGTAGGGGGTGTGGATCGGGTCGTATTTGCCCTTCCTTTTCTCCCGCCGTGTTCCCGTTCCTTTCCCTGCCTCACCCGCCGGTCCCGGCGAGGCCGAGCCCCGCTCCCGCACCTGCGGCGGGCCGCGCGCGGAACAAAGATGGAATTGCGGCCGGGCAGGGCCGGGTGTCCCCGGGCGAGGGGCCGAGCGAGCCCCGCGCCCCGGCCGTGCCCTCCTGCCCCGGCACTGCGGCTCCGCGAGCAGGATGTGACAAAGCCTGGTGTGTGCAGCACCAGGGCGTAAGAACTGCCGTATAATGGCCGATTTTCGGCAGCTGTAGGGAGCTGTAGTGTCTGTATCCTGACTCTTGTGAAAGGGCGTTTCGGTACAGCATCTGTGGGCATTAATTCTGTGCCTCGTGTACAAACCCACAAAACCTTCTAGGTTGCTCTTGCAGTGCTTGCTTAGTATTACTGTCTCCCCATAATGATTTATTTTGAATATCTATTTATTTTAGAATTATCTGTTCCTTTGACACGGACTGTGTAGGAGTTGGAGCCAGTGGCTCTTGAAGATTCTCACTTTCAGATTATAGTTCAAAAGGTCAAAGCCAGCACATACTGCATTGGTATTTCCTCCTCCGCTTCGAGTTCTTCCCTGCCTTCTTCCACCCACCCACCCACCCCTGCAAGCTTTATGTACAAACAGTTCTTAGCCCCTAAATTTTTCTCAAATTCTGTTACCAAAGTGAATGGAATTTGGTTCATGGCCGTTGACTGAAGTAGCTTGTCCTAAGAAACTATATAAAGTGCTCCTTTGAATATAGCCGGCAATGGGAGTGGGTTCTAACTGTGAAACTTCCTGGCACACACCCATCCCTAGTGCTGCCTGGGTATGCACAGCAGACACAGTAGTGCAGCTTTTTAAATTATAGTCTTTCAGGATCTCCATATATTTTGTGATGACAAAGTTCATTATTGAATACACAGTAATTTTTATTGTATCTTATCTGTTTGAAATTAGAGATTCTCATCCATTTCAAAATAATCCATGTAATTTAGTCTTCGAGACTACTTAGTACATATGTTGGTTTCAAGGAGGTGATTTGGTTGTCTCCCTAAGAGCCAGACTCTTCATATGACTCTTAATGAATGAAGTCAAGTCTTCAAGTGAGCTTGACTGTAGGATGCAGGATGAGACAGTGTCTGTGGTATTTGTAGTTCTGTTACATTCTGCAAAGTACTGAAAACAGTAAAGTGATGTCATACAGATCAAAACTGCTTGTAAGGCCTTTCATTGGTAGGAAATCAGGTTGAATTTAGGTTAGAGATGGCTTTGGAAGGTGCACTTTCTAGCAGTTTGTTCAAATGAATTAATTTTTTTATTTCTTAAGAATGTTGATTTTAAGGCCTTATATTAAAATGCAGGGCTGGATCAGGGTGTGGGACAGCACCAAATTTGTTAGGTAGAATAGGAGAGTAAAACTTGGGGTGAGTTGTGGTGAGAGTGTGTCATAGGACATAAACTGTAGCATAGGACATACACCTGTAACATGAAAAAGAATCTCTGCATAGCATTCTGCATCATATATCAGCACTTTGAGGAGAGATGTCTGAATGAATACTGGGACAGAATTAAAACTTTTCCTCAAGGTTATAATTTTCAGTGTATGGTTTGAAAATGGGCTGTACAAGGCCAAGCATTTGAGTTTCCATATGTAGTACACCAATTAAGAAATAATTTTATGGGTTAAAGTACTTCAGGGAAAATATTATGTGAGTTGATAATGAACAGATGATTAATTTATAATTCTAACTTCCTTTCACAGCTTTCTTCTGTTGCAGGACTGAAGATAAATTAGAATTAATTTAGCTCCTAAAACAGACTTTGTGTTATTGAGTTCTGTAGAATTTGAATATTTCTCATCAGGGACCATTACCAACAACACTCAGTTATCTTTCATGTTCTCAAACAACATTTTCATGTTACATGTATGATAAGAGGTGGACATTTAATGTTATACTATTAGTGAAAGTTTGTTTTCAAAATATGCACTTGTATCATTTAGTATTTTTCAAAAATATTAAGTTACTGTTTGGAAGAAATGCATGAAAAAAAGATTCACATGTTTTCTTTATAAATAGACATAACATGAGGGAAAAGAAAGACCTGTGGATAGGGTTGAATGCCTGAAAGTCAGATCAGGCAAGTGAGGCATGAAGAAAGCATGAAGAAAGTAGAAACACTGCTTTCTAACCCTATATGTACCTGTCTGTGAAACTCTTCACTCATGGTTTCTTGTCCTTGAAAAAAAGGTATTGATTCATTGTGCACCTTTCAGTATCACTGTTTAGTGTTCTGTGTCTTGGTGTAGTTGTGCAAGTGTTAACTAACATAATAACTACTCAGGAGCATCAAATACAAAGGTAATTATTAAATACATTGGGTGGAAAATGTCAGATTCTTTGGGAATTGTGTCACTGTGCAGATCACAACCATTTAGCTGTTTTTTATTTGGAGGGGAGGGTGTTGTTTTATACAACTGTTGGTTTGTATGCTGTTGGCTTTCTATAGTTTTTATGAAGTTCTGTGCTGTGATAACAGAGGCAGCTTGATATTCAGCCACCAGTGATCAGAGTAGGAAGTTGGTTAATGAAGAACGTGATGTGGTCAGGGGTGATGTTCCCAGGGACAACTGAACTAAAAGCCTGGGATTTAGAAACATAACTGACAGGCTGTGAATAAAACACTCTTTAAGAGGAGTAAAGGGCTTAGAACCACAGTGATTTTAGCAGCGCCTGAAAGCATTGTAAATTTTTTTTTTTCCAGCTAGAAGAAGAGGATGTTTGACTCAGTTTAAAGATAAATGGTTGCAAGTACAGGTCTGTGCTTCCCACATGTACTTTATTGTAATCTTGGTGCTTTGCAGTACAACTGCTGTATGTTACACCCTTCACTGAGTCTCTTACACCTTGGTCTTGACAATGGTCAGTCAGGCAGTAGAATCATTGATTCAGTGAAAATGTAGGATTGGAAATTTACTTTGGGGATTTGAGGTGTGTATTTTAATCTTGGTAGAGTTTATGATGTGGCAGTAGCTCATAGGTTTACATTTAGTGTTCCAGTTCAAATGTGAACGTGTTTATTCTTGGATTACTAAAAGCAATAGTTACACTTCCTACCAGCTCAGAAGATTAAATGTGATTTAGTGCTCTGAAATTTTTTAAGAGGGTGGTAAATTGCGAATTGTAGTAAGAAATATGAATGGAGGCTATGTTGTCATGATTTGCTTCTTTAGGCTTCATAATATTTGCAGTTTGGCCAAAAGAGGCGTTTTTTGCAAATAGCGTCACAGTGATTTGCATAAGGTCGTTCCTTAGGAGGTTCAGTTAAGCTTCTGCCTCAAGTGTGAAGTCAGAAGAAAACAGTGTGCATAACCCCATAACTCAGCCTGCCTCAGTGCAAAGTCCAACAGCTTAATCAAGAGTTGTGAGTAAGAGTGGATTTTAGCAAAATCTTTGGGCTTTGTGCTTGCATAGCACTGTAGCCTTCTTCCAGCACCACTGAGGTGGTGGTGGGTCCTGACACAAGGGTAGAGTGGGTAACTGGGGCAGTATTTTCTTAATTTAGCAAGTCGTTTAAAATTCTTGACTAGTTTCTAATTTCTTAACTCTGAGTCATGTCTTCAAATGGATCTCGATATCCTGTGTACATTCTTTGAAATGAGATTAGCTTTTTTTTCTTCATCTGTGTTGTTAGTATAAACCTCAAATGCACTCTTAACAGTTTGTGTAGACAATGGCATCTTTCTTACGTTGTTAATTTTAACAGCTCTTGTCAGTGCTTGTTATATTGATAATGGAGTTTTTTTTTTTTGGTGAGGAGCAATAAAAGAAGAGGTTTGAGTGATAGTTGTAACTAATTGGTGATTTGCTAATTTATCTTATTAATTTACTGGAAAAAACTGTATCATATAATGTACAGGCATTGTATGTTTTTATCAAGATCTAGGCATCCTACAAGTGATTACTTGAGGTTGAGCTGTGTGAGAAGTGTTGGTCTTCAAGCGTTGTGCTGTTAAAAGAATTGGGTTTTGGCATAGATGGAGTATTTGAGGGTTCTGAAGTCGGCTTAGAAGGTTTTGTAAGGTGACCTGACACTTCAGTGGTGTGGGGAAAATTGTGGCATTTACAAATTTCATGACTTGCAAGTTCTTGTGTAACTTCTGCTGCACCATGACTTTTTTTGTTCATACTTGTGTGTGGTTCTGAAAGAGACCAACACTTAAACAATAGCAGACTTAAAACCCTTATATTTCATTTTGAGCGTTTTGGGAGTCAAGGAGCTTTGGTTTTGATGGTAGATTCCCACCCCACCCTCTTTCTTTCATGCTTTCATGACATTGAGAATTAGATCAATTTTTTTTTTTTTTTAAAACATGCAATGACATTACCAAAGAAACTGTATTGGTATGTTTAATCCTGTGCAGACTATTAGAATATAGGACAATTATAGATAGGTTTTTTAAATTACTTTGCTGCAACAGCAGTTTGTGTCTTGAGAAAGAGGAGGTTTTTTCAAGAGTTTGGTTTCATTCTGAATAAGTAGGTAATTTTGAATTAAATTTTTTTTGCAATGCTAAGGAAACAGTTCTATTATTAATAGGCAAGTCACAAAACCACTTAAAGCTTAATACATTGCAGTTGCAGAGTGGGAAGTTAACTGAGAACACTTAAGAATGTGTGTGTTGTCCTTATCAAATGAGGATAGTGTTTGGTTTCTTGCAAAAGTATTATTTAGTTCTTTTGATGGGGGGGTATTTATGTTTGGGCAAAATGTTATTGTCTTTTTTTAAGTTTCACAAATAGACATTTTGTGCTGTGGTGTTCAGCACCTGCTGTTTATGGAGGTGTTTGTGTGCCAGGTATTGGGTTCTAATTTAAAGAATTCCATTTTGAGTTACATTTATGTGTTCTAAAATGCATAACATTATGCAGTTTCACAAGCAGTTTTAGAAAACTGCAGTGTGTGCTTGCAATGTTGGTGATATGTCTCAAAAAATTCTTTGAGGCTTCATTTTATTTTATTTCGTAAGGATCATGTATTTACCACATAGCTTATGTTGAAAAACGGCAAACTTAAATTTTGTTTTAGAAACAGAAGAGCAAATTCATGTGCAGAAGGTCTTCTGTAAAGACCAACAGTGGAGACTCCAAATGGAAGCATCCTAGTGGATCTCAATGCATAGAAGTGATATCCTGAAGAAGAGTTACAGCCCTTGGGGTATACACGGAGGGATGATGAGGGATTCCTGATGTACATGGTTTTGTCAGAGCTAAAGAAATGTTTTAGCAGAGGGAGGAGAGACTGAAATGAAGGACACGGAAGTGTCTTTCATGGATAGTGCCAGCTTCAGTTGGCCCATGTGCCTGTGAAGGTGAGCTTTGCAGAAAGTTGAGTAAGTGAGGCCTTCCCCACCTTAGTGAAGTTACAAATGTGTGATCAGTTAGAAACTCTGTGCTGCTTGTAGATTGTTGCTAGGCTTTAAAAATCTTCCTGATTTACACAGAAGAAACTTGCCAAGTGAATGACAAAGCTTAACTAACACAAATATTAAGGAAGATTACTAGAAACTTTTGAACCTGTAGGTTGTGAAGGGAAATGTCTTACTGAGCTTGTTTTCTTCATGGCTTGTTTTCTCTCAGTGCTGGGTAGAGAAGATGGGGGAAAACACAGTACTTTGTCAGCAATGAATTAAGTGTTTAAAAAGTTGTTCTCAGAAAAAAAAACAACCTAGTACTCAGCATGTAAAATGGTATTTTTTAAAATTAGCAGGTTGTAGTTCAGTTTGTGAACTAAATGATTTTTTCTCTTCCTTCTAGTTGGTTTGGATGCTGCTGGTAAGACAACCATTCTTTATAAACTGAAACTAGGAGAAATCGTCACCACAATTCCCACTATTGGTAAGATCACTAGTTCTTATATCTTCATTTTTGTTATTCTAAACCTGACAGGTCTCTGAAGGGTGCAGGGGTTGCTATCTTTGCTGCTAGAATAAGAATCAAGACAAACATGAGCTGTCCGGTGCTGCCATAGCATAACTGTGTCAGACCAAAGATACATCCAGACCAGAACCCTGTGTCTGACCATGGCCAGGAGAGGATTGTGCTCAGGATAGGAACCTGATCAGTAGCACGGCTTCCCCCAACATCATGAGCCTCACAGTTCGTGGCTGAAAGATTTGCTCAGCCACTTGGACTTGGATTTAAGGGATTCATGTTTTTTCCCCTTTCAATCAGTTTTCTTCTTGATCTACCAATTCAGTATTGATAAGGCATTTTATAACTATTTGGGAGAAGCATAGCTTAGGAAGTATCTATCTTTAACATGGTTAGAATTATGTTTTAACACTAGAATTAACTATTTCTAATTACTAAACTCCTTCATTTTTAGGTTTTAATGTGGAGACGGTAGAATATAAAAACATTTGTTTCACAGTTTGGGATGTTGGTGGTCAAGATAAAATTAGACCTCTTTGGAGGCATTATTTCCAAAACACACAGGTAAGAGTTCTCAGATGGCAGTAAAGACCTGTTTTGTAAAGCGTCATTGTGTTTTCTAGAGTATATATGCAAAGTTGTTTTCTTTCTTTCAGAAGGGCTCTGCACTACTTCCTGCAACTTCTGAGGGTACCCAGATTTTATTCTAGTTGAAGCTAGTTTGTTACCCTGAAGGTTTCAAGCCTAGTTGTGATTGTAGCCCCTCAAGGATCAAGTCCTTTAGGATCTACCAGTGTTCTATAATGTGCCAGAGCAACTGGTTTGTTGTGAGGAACTCTTAAAATATACGGCTTTTACTATGCTAAATCAGTGTTTTTAGTAAGCTGAGTGTCTAAAATATGGTAAAACATCTTGTTATCAGTTGATTAAAAAGTGGCAACTTCACACTGATGTGACTGCAGTCAGATTTTGTGACATAAATGTGATTCCTTTGGTTCACAAGTTGTGAGGTAAGTTGCTTATTAGTATCAGAAAACTTTTGGAGTGGGTTTGTTTTGGGGTTTTTTGTGTTGAATAACAGAATTGTTTCCATTATATTTGTGTGCAGCATGATGCATATGATTGGTGCAGAAAAATAGGTCTGGATTGCTGAAAGGGACCTTACACCATACTCCTTTGAATAGAGTAATAGAATTCAGTTCGTTATTACTGTTCTGTTACTGAACACTTTTAAAAGGTATTTCTCTTTCCTTGAAGAGAATTATAAAAGTGAGGTTTTCAGTCGGTGTAAGGATACTTGGATAACAGAGATGCCATTAGAAACACTGTTTGTTAAAAAGTTTTTAAACAAATTCAGGCATTACTTTAAGGGTGTGGGTTTCTTCAGTTAAACATGAGTTGGTGAAGCAGTCGTGATTTTCAATACAATGAGTGAAAGGGGAGGAGGAAGAGCTAGTTTATGTAATTGTGCTGCATTTTTTCCCTAGCTTTATTTTGAAGTCAAGACTTAGATATTTGTTCAGACACACACCATGCATTGTTTAAACAGAAATTTCTGTTAAATTTGTCCCCTTTCTTAGGTAAGCAATGACCATATTCAATAGGAGTATTTTGGCAGTTTTAAAATAGTGCTGCACATTTACATTGTTTTTTTTTCAAATCTGCTTAACTTTCTACAGGGCCTCATTTTTGTGGTAGACAGCAATGACAGAGAGAGAATCCAGGAAGCAGCAGAAGAGCTGCAGAAAATGGTAAATATCAGTATCTTCTGAAGTATTACTGTTAGATTGACTTTGTCATATTTTTGGATGTTTCTCAGCTTCCCTAAGAGATGAGGATTTTAAAGTTTAGGGAATTTGTATGGTGCATATTGTATTCACCTGATAATTCTGGGTCACATAGTGCACCGAGTTGTAATTTTAACTCTGTAGAGAACTAATAATGTGTCAGAACCTTTCATTCATTATACCTTGATAGAAATGCAGCAGAAGAATATTTTTGGAAGAACAAATTGGTGCTAGAGAGTATTTAATTATCAAGGTGCCCATGAATTTAAATTCTGTAAATTGAAAGATTGTTTCCTTAATTACAGGAGTTCTGTTGTACACTAGTTAAATTTCACTCGATACTTACTAGTGACTTCAGGAGCAAGAATGAAAATGTTTACAATCAGTATTTAGAATTTTTGAGTGTTTGTTGAAGTAACTGAGTTACTTAACTGAAATAGTTTAATAACATGCCTATTTTTTCTGTTAGCTTCAGGAGGATGAGCTGCGAGATGCAGTGCTGCTTCTGTTTGCAAACAAACAGGATCTGCCAAATGCCATGGCAATCAGTGAAATGACAGATAAACTAGGTCTTCAGTCTCTGCGTAACAGAACTGTAAGTGCTAAACTTTCTGATTGCTGAACTCTTTTCTCCCTCTATTATATATGATAAACATAAATTTCCTCTAAAGGAAAGGGAAGCTGTCGCCTCTTTGTGCAGAAAGATGCAGATACCTCCTCTTAAACTTTATGATGCATCATTTAAGTCCTTGTTCAAAATAAGTGACTTAGAAGTATAATCCAGTGCGTATGGCTGTTACAGGTGTTTCTTTTCTCACCTTTTTCTGAAAACATACAAATACTCCAGTCTGTCTCTGAAGTACAGCCGTTCAACATGTGACAAAGTATGCGATGTGCTTTCCTGTTTTCTCAGTGTTCTCAGGAAGCAAATGCATTCTGCATTCCCACCTCCAGGAGGAAATTAGATAGCTTCTGAAGCGTTAGATTCCATGTGCTCAAGCTTTAGAGACAGTGGTTTGCGTCACATAAACCATCCCACCTTTTGTAGTCTCAGTGTCTGTGTTGACATATTAAGATCCTGTCCATAGAAGCTGTTTCAGACAGCCATTCATTCGGATAATTCCATGTCTGCTCCCTGAAGAGCAGTCTTTCAGAGACAAGAAGTAGTTTTCAGCATGAAAACCAAATACAACTTCTGTTTTTGTTTCTTGATGTCTTAAACTGCGTTGTAGCCTTTAGTAGGCCAACACTTGAGTTTCTGGATAATGTCTGAACCTGCTCTATGTGTACTTCTCAAACCTTTTAAAAATACTGTTTGTTCAATCTTTACTCTGCTGTTGGTTCAAAACAGTATTTAAGGAACGCTATTATAATACTAACACAGTTACAATACTAAGGAGTGTCACATACTGTCTTAACTTAGCTTGCATTTTGTCAGTATTCAAATTTATTTTTTGTGTTCTGCATTAACAGTGGTATGTCCAGGCTACCTGTGCTACGCAAGGAACTGGTCTGTATGAGGGACTTGACTGGCTGTCAAATGAACTCTCAAAACGCTAATTCCAACTGGATGGCTCTTTCACCAGGGACATGTTTGATATAAGTGGTCTAGGCTTGTTACAACAAAATTAGTTTGCATCTTGGTTATTACAGTATCTGGAACTGATATTTGGGCAGGATATTACAGCGTTTCAACTTATTTTGTTGCCAATTATTGTTTACCGAGCTACATGTTGCAAAGGTAGCAATATGCTTGGGTAAAAATCTCCTTAACTTGGAAAAAGTGTATCTTCTGATTTTATTCCCCTTGTTAGCCTAAATGCCTGAATATAGTTATTGTGACATCTTTAAGATCTGTTTTGAATACTCTTTGAGCCCCAATAAATTAATGTTTTAATTTTTTTTCTCCCTGCTACTCTTAGTTTACTGATGCCCTGTTTCATTCCTCAGACAGTCTGCTGATTTAAAAATGTAGCATTCCGTATGTATTTATTTCTCTCCCTTGCCAAAAAGATTTCCTAATACTGCTTGTTCCAAGCCAAGGAAATGCTCTAAAACACTATACAAATCTACTGCACTGAGGAACATTTTATTAATCCTTGGGTTCTGTTAGCCCAACTTGCCTTTGTGTGAATTGGATTTGGTGGGTAGAATAGTTCTGTGCTGGTTGCGAAGAGCTCATGTTGAGGTTGTTTTTAATATTCAGCAGATTGTCTTCCTTTATATTGTATCTTTTTTTTTATGTTGCATGTTGCTTTTTGGTATCAGCCTGACTATTTTTGCCCAGTGTATAATAGTTCTGCTGAAGTTTTACTGTTTGTTGGTGAACATATCTTCATAAGGAAATTTTGGAAAATTCATCAAACTCAATGGATTAGTTTCTTCATAACCCACTTGGAATTATTCCTAATAAAATGATAAAATGTATAGTTCTGTGTATGCTCTTCTTGATTCCTGAAATAGTTGAATGCAAATTATCACTTATTCTTTTACCATATACTGAGCTTTCCTAGAGCTTGAATATGAACATCAGTCTCAGATTTTCACTTGTTTGGAGTTGTGTAGAGCAGGACATGGAAGGGAGGCAACCGAGTTGTATACAGTGCAGTAGAGTAGCTGTCATCGGGGCTTACATAATTCTGTAATGTCTTTTGAAGTTGTAAATCTAAAATTCTTTTCAAGATGTCCAGATATGAAAATACTAACAGTTAAAAAATTGTAATAAAACAAATACGAACTGCCTGAAAAGCATGCATGTCTGTTTCATAGTTGTATCTACATGTCAAAACCAACATGGGTTCCAGCAGGAGAGTCACACATTCTGCTGGTGGCTAGCGGGGAAGGTAATCTGAGTGCTTTTACAGAGATGTAGTGAATATTATAATAATGTTGATAATCACCCCCCAAAAATCATCTCTATACAACTGCTACTGTCTGTTTTCATATTTCTGTCTCCTTACACCTCTGTAGTTCAAAAGACATAAATTAATATGTGTTTTGAGGCCACTGCTAATTGGTAGTTTAAAATCTATTTTTCTGTAGCCTGTTTGCTGTATTGAGGCAAATACTGTTCAACCCTCCAACTAAAATGTGCTGTTCTATTGATTGGATGTCTTTAGAAACACAAAGCGTGTTTCTGTTGCAGTTTCAGGCTAAGTGCTTCTCATTTTCCATCCAGGTCTGGTTACCCTTGCTACAAGAAATCCCAGTGACAAGGTCTGGTAAACCTCAAGCTAGTTTTGGTTCAGAACACCCTCCTGGGCAGCTTCTGCTGTAAGTGCAGTTTAAGTTCGTGTGTTACTGGGAACACAGCTAAGCAGGGAACATTCCAGAGTTTTTGAATACTGTCCTTAAATGTCTTCAGTGTGTAATGGAAACCCAGGAGACAGTGTAAGGTGAGAAGGGTTTTGCCTTCACCTTTAATGAATTGCTGATTACTTATTAACCAAAGCTGATACACCCATGCATTTGATCAGTAACTGTTGATGTGCATATTTCTAGCAATACAGTTCCTTGAATGAAACCTTAAAAGGTTTCATTCAAGGTGCCCCTTGTTCAGAAGAGACAGCTTGTCCCTAATACAAGTTGATATTTGTAGTCCCAGTAGATTAAAAGGAAACTGTGCTTGTTACAAAGTTAGAGGTAGACTAAATGAAACAGTAGATACTTCAAAACAAATTAGGCCTATTACCATGAGGGAAACATTCTGCTTGGTAGGGATTTAATTATTTAAATGAGTAAATACTCAGGTGTAGGTGAGCACTGTTGAGCCACTACGCTTTTGAGTTGCAGCATGCGTATAAGAATTTAATATTTCAGAATCACCGTCTTTGGGTTTTTGTATCAGTAGGTGTAATTCTGCTGTAAAATGAATAATTTCTCAAAGTCAGAATGTAATGAAGATCTTGAGCTTCATTTAAGACTGATGGAGTCTGCATGACGATTAAGGTTACAGCTTGCACTGAAATGCAGTAAGACAATGTTGTACATCAGTAACAATGTACAGTACAGCTCTGCTCTCCAGAGGGAGATGAAATTTCCATGAAGATAAAATTTTGTCATGTCTGTTTAGAGTTTAGCTACTAACATGGTTTGTCATTTCCCTGTCAGAAGTCAAATACCTGAACTGAGCTGCTGTCCCAAAAGTTCAAAATCTTGAACAGGCATGAGACTGCTAAATATCTGTTTCTCATTCACTGTAATGACAGGAAATCCTGAGTTCCAGTAGCTGAAATTTCTCTTTGTATACATCCACTTCTGTATTCAAACAATGGGAAAGTTGTACTGCACTGGGGAGTTAGTCAAGTAATACTTGTACACAGGAGGATTTATTTCAGTGTGTCAGGTGGCCAGCTTAAGTATAGACAGCAAAACACTAAAGAATGAGTAGGTTTTCTTTTATTTGACCATGGTGACAATTTATTTCTAGAATATTAAGTACATGCATGATTTTCACTTTTTTCATTGCTTACAGGAAAGGCCCAGCTTGTGTAAAACATTGTTTTGGGTTTTGCCAACATTGAAAATTCAGAGCCCAGTTAATAGTCCCTTGTTAGTGTAAGAAATCTTTCTGCAAAGGTCTGGACAAAGGCAATTTGAGTGCAATATGATGAAACTTTGCACATCACCTTGTCCAAATATGTCTTTCTCACCCTTGTCAAGAATGGGGACTTAGGAAATTACATTCCATATGCTGCTGTTGGATTTATGAATAAAGCTGAGCTGCCAAAACTGAAATGTTTAAGGCCTTTCCTCTTACTGGGTAGGAGTAGGAAGACTTGAAACAATTTTCTTTTTATGCCAAGAATATGAGAAACAAGGCAACTACACAATTAATTTGAGGTGTTGAAAGATCTGATGCCTTAGCACACTGGATATTTTTCCCCTTGTTTTTTTCATACCATTTTTCTCTTCCCTTTTCTTCCTTCTCTCAATCACATATAGCATCATTGCTTGCTTTATCATGATACATAAAGGTACTTTCCTGAATGCTTGAATTTTACCCTTCAAAAATAGCAATGACACAAGAGCTGTGCGAGAATTCAAGTACTGTCACAGGAGGCTAAGAGACCCCTTTGTCTGGAATGGATATGGTCTGGGAAAACAACAATAGGAGTTCCAAGTTGCCAGACCAGTCTGAAGGATCTGGCAGAACTTGGTTGATTTTGTACGTATCAAATACACAGGTAAACAGTTTACAATACCCAGAGCCTAAAAAGCCAGGTCTGCTGCCTCCAGAAGGTCAGTGTTTCAGTGCCTTTAGTTCTGTAATGTTCTTGTGAGTGATGAGTTTGTCCACAGCAGGAGCCAGTGAGAAAGAAGAAACTTCTCCCTCCTGAAACAACAGCCAGGCAGGAGCAGCACTGTCTCTCTTGAGTTTAATGAATCAGAGATGGGAAATTCAAGTAGAAGGCGAAGAGATTTTCCATTTTCCTTAACAGGTGGTCTGGGAAAGTAGAGTAACAAAAACAAATCCCACACACATTTACAAAGGTGCAAAGAAAATCCTACCCA
Source organism: Acanthiza pusilla (assembly GCA_036630365.1). Lineage (NCBI taxonomy): Eukaryota > Metazoa > Chordata > Aves > Passeriformes > Acanthizidae > Acanthiza > Acanthiza pusilla. The sequence goes on from JAXCHO010000001.1 coordinate 12,418,728, forward strand.
ATTTTTTGTGAAGGGCACAGAGTATTCCAATTGCTTGATGAGGAACAAATACAGGTGAGTTTAGGTTTATGAAATGAAATTGAGACAAAGTTGAGTGGGACTTCTACAAATGTGGGTTTTGGATGTCATTTAGAGAGGAAGAATTAATTGCTGGGCAAGGTCCAGATGTGTAGGGGGAGGCAAGATGGGAGTTAAAATCACCATATGTGCAGTAGGAAGTACCATATGTTGCCTTACACAGATGTAAATACAGCTTGGGGGTGTGGGGGCTCTGGGCCAAAGGTGTACCTAGGGGTTGTCATTCATCCCAAAAAACTCAAGTTTTTTTAAATTGTGCTTTTCCTAATCTAGACCCGAGTCCTGCATTTTCATTCCAGACAAGCTGACAGGTTCTTGACATGTTGCTGCTATTGACAGCCTCTGCTGCTACATTTTATGAACTAAATGGAGGATACTGGGTCTGGAGACTGCCCAGCATCAGCTCATGGGGCTGAATTTCCTCCTAAGCACAGTAAAGGATTATCTGCCACGTGCAGGGGCCCATTCCAGTGCCGTGTTTGTCCTCACCGCTTGCTTCCTGCAGATTCCAGCTTCCCTGTGTGCTCCCTCTCCCTGGTCTACGGGGGGACAGAGACAGCAGCCCAAGAGCCAGCACAGCGAGCCGGAGGGACCTGCCGTTCCTCGGGAGGCAGAGCACCAGGCAAGTCTGTTCTCTGAGCAGCTCCATCTTCTGGTTCCAGGGACAAGTTACAGGTTTTTAATGTTTTGGGTTTGGAAAAGACAAAGTAACCCAGTTGTAATGGATAGGTACTTTAAAATGAGGAAAATAATCTTTCAAGTTATAAGGGGAGCTCAGTTACCCTATGTAAGTAATATAACCTCACTTCCAAACTTCACAATTGCAATCTTACTGTACCAAGTGACTGAGACATTTCTCTTACCAGCCTACGAGCCTGCGTTACTCAGTGGAGTTTGTAACTTTTCCCCTCATTTTTTTTTCAGAGATGGCAATTTGTAGGCCTCTGTATTTCTGACTCAGCTGTAGTACCGTCATTTTCAGTGTTTTCCCTGGTGTTGATACTGAATTTTTTTTCTTGAACAGATCTTCCAATTAATTTTTCTGCCTTTTAAGATGCCATATGCTTGCAAATGTTGAATCCTCAGGTGTAAGCTTTTCCTCATTTACTAAATTAGTAAAAATTATTTGCTCAGTAGGGGGTTTACAGACTCCATTCTGTTTGCGTGATTTTCTCCTCCCTCCTGTATCTTGAAGTTTCATTATGAATCAGCAATACTTTTATTATCAACTTTGCAGTCTAGAAAAATACAGACATCAACTCATATGCAAGACTGAATCACACTTTATTTTTTAATTAGACTTATAAAAGAACAGTAGCTGATCAAAGACTACACCAAAATTTTTTAGGGTCCAATTTTTCAGGGAGAGTCCATCATTAGTGAAGTAATCCAACATCCTTCATTGCTACTTTTATTGCTACATTCCATTTTGCTTCCCTTTTGTATCCAAAGATGTTTAGCTACCATTTGGCTTAGCTAAAGTGCTGAGTTAACAAAACCAGAAATCTGAGGGCTTACATATAAGGCTGGCAAAGCTGTTGGAATAAATGAGCACCCTTTCATTGAGGTATTGTGTTATGTTTTGGGGTGGATCTGATGAGGCAGATTAAGGTCTTGCTTCAAGCTTTCATCACCTCTTTCCACCTCCAAGTCTGTATCTTGTTCTTTGGGCACAAATGGCTTTATGGTGAATAAGTTCACAACATAAAGATCCACTAAAATGGCAATAGAAGCAAGAGAACTAAAGGCCCTGTATTTTTAATAAGATTGTGTCCCTGTTGTAGTTTGGTGTGGCATGAGCAGGAATAAGGAGACAATTCACAGGTGGTAGAGCAGGATCCAGGAGGAGAGTTTCGGTAAGTGGAAGAGGGAAGGTTAACTGCTTATGTTGCTGAAAAGAAGCTACTTGCAGAGGACATTTACATGAGCTCTTTAGCAACACAGGCTTCTACATTCTCAGAATAGTGGAATTTGTCCATTTCCCTTTATCTGGGTGCAGAGTTGGTAAGGAAATACTGGACAGTTCATGAGATTGGTCTTCTCACGTCATGCTGTTTGAGACATATCTGGAGATTTCTGGGCCTGAATCTTTTTAGCCTAGTACGATCTTGGGAGGTAAACTGGCCTTGATGGCTTTGCTACTGCAGTTATCAGCATCATGTTAGATGCCCAGACACTACAGTAACAAAAAGCAGTAGTAATTTTATTGGAAATAACAGACAAGAGCAGATATTTACAGGCTTATGCAAAGCACCACCCTTCACAGCATAGCAAGTACTTTAGCAAGTGACAGCACTGGCAACCCTCAGAAATATCCTATTTGCAAGTGACTGCCTGGTTTAAGTAGTCTTTAAACTGTTGAGTGAATCCCAGCTACAACTACAATGCATCAGAATGCAGGAGAGGTGAGCAGGTGTGCAAGTAGAGAGTACACAGCTTTTATCAACCCAGGCAGACTTGTTCTGCCATGAAAAACACCAGTAACTAGAAAAGAAACCCAAACAACTGACAAGAGTGACAGACAATTGATAAAGGGAGTTTTATTAGGTGAAAGAGGAAGATCTAGTGAATGGTTTCCAAATGCTCTTTGTTTTCTATGGACTAATGATGCAGGGCAAGAAGCTTGTTAAATATTCAAACCCCCCCAACACATTCAGTGAAGGCATGGATAAAATACACTTCCCCACATCCTATAAAATAAGGAAAACTAGGCTATTTCTAGAAAGAAAAAATGCACATAAAAACACTTAAAAATTCAGGTTGTCTTGTATGCAAGAGAGGAACAAAATATAACCATTGTGATAAAGGTTTGCAAGTCACTTGTGTTTCTTTGTAAAGATTTAGGCACAAATAGCTAATGCACACACCATTCTGTATCTCTCCCCACCTGAAAACAAATGGTATTGATAAAAAGCTCCCTCCCATCCAAAGCTGGTTATCCTAAACTCCAGTGTTTCTTTTATTGCCAATGACCCAAACCAGTTCAAAGTAGATGCTATCTCGTCGTGTAGTCCAGTTTCACCAGGTGTTAACACTATCCTCATTACCCATGTTATGTGGGCAGACAAATTGCTTCCAAATCAATGATACTCGTGAATTTAACATGGTTGATTATTGACAGAAAGTCTATTCACCGATAATGAAGAACCTCTTATTAAAAGTTGGTAGCTACAAGCACATTGTTCATGCAATTTACTAAAAAGTTGGGCCATAGTAATAGCAAGTGAACAAGACAATTTCTGAACTTAAATTATCATGACATTAATTACAGTGAAGTTGAGTCAACTAAATCCATTTGGGTTTGGGTACTGTTTGGTTCTGAATTAAGCAGGGTTCAGTTTGTACATTGTCTTACAAATCAGATTATATTAATATTTTTTAATAAAATAATTCTTAATCATTTAAAAACACCACTAAAAAGGTATATGATAATCCAATTTTCAAAACCCTGTCGTAAGTATATTTTTCCCATAGCATATAAAAGGGGAAAATTGTCATGCAAATATTCTGAATAGTGTCATTGTATTCAGTAGAGCCATTAAACACATGAACTCTTCATTAAATGTTTTGGCTTTCCTTTTAGGAACATACAAGTCAGGGTCTAACCTCAGTTCCCCAGCAGTACATTAAATTAAATTTCTCGTTTGAAAACTTCCGAAAGCACCATGCCAGAGCTGCTCTATTTCCACTTCAAGTCACATATTAGTGCTATATGATCAGAAGGATGTGAAACACTTGGCAAAGCCTGATGAGTTGTTATTTCTTCATGACTTGGCAATGGAATGACTTGTTCAACCTCTAGAGCATTTTTGTCAATGAAAATGTAGTCCAGACATCCATGAAACCCACCAACATAGTTTGTATAAGCAGGTTCTCCACAAGCACTGAGCAGTTTGAAAGGATGGCTTAGAGACATACTGCACCTTTCCTCCTCCCCATTTGACTCCCAGTCTTCATGATCTGCAGCAATGCCACCGCTGCTGATAAAACTGTAAGTTCCTGACGACGGTGTGCTGTTGAAATCTCCACAGAATATGACTGGGATATTGGGATACAAGTCACATGCTACGTGCTTGATGTGAGACATGGCTACAGCAATTTGGATCAAACGGATGTTCCCACCTAAGGATATTAAAAATATTATTTCAAATACTGCAAAACAGCACTGGAGGTGCTCATTTTAGCATATATAGCTCTGAAACAGTGATCTTGCATTTTAGAACTGTTTTCATGAATCAAGAAGCCTTTAAAGTTTGTGACTATGAAAGCTTCTGAGAGCAGACGATTTTAATTTAAACTTGCACATGCAAGAACTCTGAAGCTTTAAGACCCATAGTACAGCAGCTTTCTATTTCATGGCAACCATCCTAATAAGATTCCCAAAAAGGCACAAAACCAAAAGAAAACTAATTGAGAAGAATCTCTTCTAAAAGCTTCCGTACCCCAATCTCATTGCCCTCTTGGCAGTGCCCCAGGAGAGCTGCATGTTCAACAGGCCTGGGAAACCATGAGCACACACAAAGCTCTATTTTATGGTCTGCTTTTTGGGTGAATTGTATGTAATGTGACTTGCCTTGCTTTCAGCTAGATTCTATTGACTCTGAGGCAGACTAGAAAAATAAATATATAAACAGACCTAGGAGTCTGGCTTGATTTCATCTAGATAAGAAGCAAGGCAGGAAACCCTCAGTTCCAGAAGAAAAGACTATAGCTGCAAAAGAATGGTGGGAAATCTATTCTCCCAAGGAAGAGTAAAAATCTTTACGAAATCAGTTACCCTACATGCAGAAATGTGCCAAAATTACCTTTGGGGTGCCAGTATAGGTGGGTATTTGCTACACAAAGCTTCCTGGAAGGATCAGTTGTAGACTGAAGAACTGAAACCTTTAAAAGAAAAAGCAGTGTTTGTTAAGTCTTAATTAGAGAGGTTGTATATTTCAAAATGCACTAGTCAGCTTATGCCTTTTTGGCAATCCAATTCAAAGAATCTAATGCTTATAACAAATAAACTCAGTTTAGGAGCTGTACTTTTCATTATTCTCCTATATAAGGGTATCAGCCAAAATATTACCACTACATCCAGGTATTTGACAAACATTCTTTTTTACCAAATTTTGGTAATTCTAACACCTTCCAGTTCAGTAAGGTCTCAATGTCTTGTTCTCGTTCCTAAGTTGATCTTCTGCTCTATCCATTACCCCAGCTAACAGAGAACATAGTTCCATGTTTCAAATTGTTAATCCCTCGCCTCCCTTCTGCCGTGTGAGGCTCAACAAAGCTGGCCCGGCAGCACCAGAGACAGTGGGAGGAGAAGAAAGGGGAAAGAAAGAGCGGAAAGAGAAGAAGACATGTCAAAGGTGGTACCTGCAGCACAGATGACCTCTGCAGCACCTTCTCCTGCACCAGGGGGTACTTGGCCAGCTGATCACACAGCTCCTTGTGTAGCGGCTCCGAGAGCAGGGCTTCGCTGAAAGCGATGTCGTGCTGGCTGAGGAGGCTGAACTTATCCCTGCGAAAGAAAGTGGCCAGGCCTTCGTGCTGCTTTTCCTTAATCTTGAACAGCCCTTCCAGTCCAAAAGCATCTAGGGCCGGGGTCAAGCTATCCACGAAGACAGATTTATCCACCTCTTGCAAGCAGATAAGGTCGGCGCTGTAGCCCGCCAGCTCCTTCTTGAGCAGGTTCTGGCGGTAGTCGATCTCCAGGGCGTAGGGAGCGCAGTAGGGGTAGAGCACGGTGCGGGAGAACTCCGTCTGCGCGTAGGTGTCGGCCAGGATGTTGTAGGTGACGGTGCGGACGGAGCCGTGGCCGCAGACCTTCTTGGTGTAGAGGTGGCGGGCGTCGAAGGTGCAGGCGCCCGGCCCGGCCTCCACGGGGCCGCTGCTCTCCACCTCGCGGGCGGGCCCGTAGCGCTGCTCGCCGTCCCCGGGCGTGCAGCGCAGCTTCAGCCGCAGCCCCACCAGCGCGTTCGACGGCGTGAACACGCGCTCGGCCGCCGCCGTCTCCACCCAGGCCTCCCCCGCCGCTTCCCCGGCGGCCGCGGGGCGCTGCTCGCGGAACCAGCGGAACAGGCAGTGCTGCGGCGCGGCGAACTCGGCGCTCACCTTGGGGCACACGGGGAAGCCGGCGAGGAGCGAGCGCGGCAGGCGGAGCTCGGTGAGCGCGGGCGGGTTGCGTTCCACGCGGTACTGCGCGTCCCCGATGTGAAGCACGGCGCCGTCCTGCCAGGCGGCCGCGTTCGGCACCTCCTCCGCCACCGCCGCGCCGTCACGGGAGAACAGCCGCACGGCCGGCACCGCCGCCTCGCCCTCCGCGCCGCCCTCCGCCCGCGCCTTCTTGCTCTTCTTGCCCGCCTTGCCGTGGCCCTTGGCGGCGTTGGTGGCGATGCGCGCCAGCGCCCGTCCCAGCGGCTCCGCCTGGTCGCGCTGCATGTGCCGGGCGCTGCCGTCGGGCAGCACGAACCGCAGGCTCAGCTTGGGCTCGGACGGCACGCAGCGCACCACGGCGCGCTCCATGGCGGCGGGCGGGCGGCCGCCACCGCCGAGCGGGGGTGCGGCGGGGGAGCCGCGGAGGCTCCGGAGGGCGGAGCGGAGCCGGCGCCACATGGACCCGGCGGCGCTGCAGCTTCCGCGGGGCGCGGCCGGAACCGCCGGGCGGGGCGGGGCGGGGCTGTGCCGTCACCGCGCGCGACGGGGGGCGGGGCGACGGGCGGGGCGGGGCCGCTGCTGCCCTCGGCCTCGCGCCGAGGGGCGGGGCCGCGCGGGAGGCGGGAACGGGGCGGGCGCGCGCTGCTGGCCGTGACGCAGCGCCCCCTGCTGGTGCCCCGCGCCCCGCTCGGGCTGGCCGCTCGCCCCCGTGAGCTCGCTCCGCTGACCGCGCCCGGCCCCGCGCCCCGCGCCCCGCCGTTAACCCGCCGGCACGGCGGGAGTCAGGCCCACCGGAGAGCCAGCGGGTTCTATTCCCTCAGCAGGGAAACCCCCTCTCCTCAGCGCAGCTTGCCGGCCAACAGGTGTCCGAGGCGTGGGCGGGCCTCCCTCATAACGCCCCGCTACTAATTGCCTGTGGATAAATCCTTTAGCATAAATCCTTTAGCATCAAGGGTTGGGGTTTGTGTTCTGTTCGTGAGAAAACATTTTATGTCTGGCTTGAGACTCCACGCTGAGTAGTCCCGGGCTGTGAGAGCCACGCTAGGAAGGTGTCCAGGACTTTGGAAAAATTCCCTCCCGCTGCGCCCGCAGCCTCTGCGGGTGAGGCTTTGCCCACACAGACACAAAACTAGGGTTTTAAAGCCTCTTCGTCAAGTGTAGGCAGGTGGGTAGCAAATCTCTGGAGTTCCTTGAAATTTCCATTTGTAGTTGTACAAAAAAGCAGAAGCTTAGTAACAGCCACCTGATGCCTGAGATTGTTATATTTATAATTTCTCAGGCATTCTTGCTGTGGTCTGCTTGGTGCAGGCAGAGGCTGGAGCACAGGGACTTTCTGACTCGCTCGGGGTGTGCCAGCCCTGCCGCAGACGGGGACGGGCAAGGTAAGGTTTTTCCAAGTCTCTGCTTCTCTCTCTCTCTTTTTTTTTTTTTTTTTTTTTTTATTTATCACTAGAGGCACTTGTCTCCGCGGGCAAGGAGAGCCCCCAGCAGCCCTCACGGCCCCGGCCCCGCCGCCCGCCCTCGGCTCCGGGGCAACCGCGCTGTTGTCCCGCGCCGGGCCCGCGGCGCCGGGTGAGGTGAGGGCTGAGGGAGCGCCGGGGAAAGGCGATTCTGTCCCTGCTGTCCATGGCTGAGCTTTGTGTCCTTTCATGCATCCTCCACCGCCCGGTTTAGGGCGTTTTTAGGGCATACCACTGATTTAGGAAGTAGCTTTGGCTTTCTGCTGCGCTGTGGGAACCTGTTGAAATGCAGTTGTGAGTTTGTGCGTCGTGTTTCCAGGGGAACGAGACGGTCAGTCTTTGGGACCGCCACACTCAGCCGCTAAAGCCGCCATAAAAGAGTGGTCTTTTAGTTGAACCTTAGCCCAGTCGCATAACACAAATTTGTTGGTTGGCTTCCTTCCTTCCTTCCTTCCTTCCTTCCTTCCTTCCTTCCTTCCTTCCTTCCTTCCTTCCTTCCTTCTTCCACTTTCCCTTGAACTTTGCCATTTGTTCCTATGCACTATTGAACTGTCCTACCTAAGTTCTGGAAATCCCTGAGGTGACCTCATGTTATGTATTATGTACATTCAACTTCATATGTGCTTTTGTTGAACTCCTTTCTGGACAGGATTGTCTTCTAGAATCTTGGTTTTGTTATGATTTTAGATGGAGAAAGATCAAGCAACTTCCAATAAACGGAGTTTGAGAACTTTGTTTCGTCCTGCTGTTTTACCTCCACCAGTCATATCTGAAACATCACCATCACAGAAAAAACTATTGGCACACCAAAGAGGCAAGAAGCAGCAAAAGCTGCTCAATCAGATACTGTGAGTTTCATGTAATTCAAGACATGTTGAAATTCAAGTGAAAGAGACATTACAGATTTGATATCTGACAAATAATAATGGTGTTTGTTTAATGTAATTATAGTGAGATTTAGTGATCAAGGAGTTGGTAATCATGAAAAAATAGGTTGCATTGATTAAATTATTAGCATTATTTTTAATATATTATTTGTAATTTTTCTTAATTTCTGATTCTATGTTATACTTTAGAATTGATCGAGCTCTTGAAGTCTATTACACAGCCATGGATGAAACAGATAACAGAGGTGCTGCAGGTGCTGCACTTCCTATCAGAGAGCTGCCTTCCACTGTGAGAAAGTATTTCTTTATTCTTTTAGGTCTCACCTATTTAGTTCTTTGCTATTGGGGCATTTATTCTACTTCTCAGAATTTCCTTTAAGTTCCTCAGTAGTTTATAAATGTATTTATATACTCAGGTAGTCAAATTGAAATGTATACCTGGATATCTACAGAATAAAGCATTTGTTTAGGAATAATATTTGTTAAATTTTGTATTTCTGGTATTTTTGTTTGTCTGTTCTTCATACATAACAATTTTCTGTTTCTTTTTATGCAGATGAAGAGTAAGGAAAGACAACAAAAAGTGAGTTAAATTCTTTCATTTGCTTTTTTGGAGTAGAAGGGTGAATGGTCCCTGTTCAGAGAAATAGAGTATTTTATGTGGAATTATTGTTATTCAACAAGGAAAAAGTAGTATTGGTGGGGAAAAATGTAAAGTACATCTATCAAGAATTAATTTAACCTGAGTTAAAGACCATTACTTCAGAAAAAAAAAAACCTAACAGGCTTCAGGATTTTTTCAGTTGAGGTCATAGACTGTACCTTAGCCTGTACAAAAAGTAGTCTTTGACATTGTTCCCTTAATTTGAAGAACATGCACTTATCCTGAAATTTGTGTAAGGCTTTTAAAGTTAGACTTCATCTCTGAGAGCCAGTTGAAACTCAAATTAGTATTGAAATATTAAGTAGCCGAAGGTAACACCAATTTTGCCTAGCTGTTGTTATGTAAACTCATTGTCTAGACTGTAGAGATGCCCTTATGGGGGATGTTTGTGCACACATTTTTCCAGAAAAGTGTTTGTCCAAAGAACAATAGCCTTAACCTTGAACTGTTTTATTGTCAGCCGTGTTGTCTCTTCTAGCAGAGGACCAAGGAAAATGCCATACTGACAAGTACAATATTTTATATTTAAATATTAAGACAGGGTGACCATGTTACCAACCACAGAACAGCTTTTAGTGTATTAGTCAGTGAACACTGAAAAGATTAGATTAAGTCTCCTGCCCTTAAGGATAAGAAATTGTGAATAAAAAAAGACTTTTGCCAAGCCTAACACAAAATATATACATAGGCAGTTATATACCTTGTCCTTTCAGGCAGACTACCTCTTTAGGAAGGAGTGTGTGCACAAGAATCCGGTGGTTCCCATCCAACAGCAGTGGCTGATGTCCATGCTCACCATGGTGCCACAGTCTCTTATGGAGGGCAGAGACAGAGAGCTGCTCACTGAAGAGCTATTAAAGGAGATAGTAAGGGATTATGAAAAGAGCATGAAAAGATGTGTGTGTAAGTACTACGAGTTACTCAGCACTTATATTAATGTTAGTATATGTATTATAAGCTCTGTATTCCCCTGCTGAAAACGATTTTTCTAGTTTGTTCTTTCAGCCAGGCATAATCTTTGTAATTAACTACTGATTTATCTTTTTCTGCCTCATCAAATGTGTGTTGGCCATAGTGTTTAAGGCAAAAATTGAGTATTTTATTTGGACCAGTAAAATGTTAACCAGCTGAAAGTACAGTTCAAGCAAAGTCAAAGGCATCTGTAGACCTGATGTCAAAAAGGTTTTTTGCTGATGATATTATTTCATGAAGTCTTTAACCTATTTAGTTAATTTGAAGCAAGAATGTATTGCTGTTTACTGCTAAAAAAGGGGAAACTTTATGTACTAGTCATTCTTTCTCCCTCTTCAGAACAGCAGCATTTTTTAAGCTGTTCATCCACAAACATGTTCCCAAGTTTTCTGATGGTGCTTTTGTTGCATGAGGAAGCTTGCAATAAAAATCTGCAAAGTTAGTTACTGTTTTCAGATATTACTCATACAACTCAGTTCAATTTTAAAACCTTTTTAAAAGAGTCATGAACTGGAATTTTGAAATGTTTTCCCTTGAAATTATGTATTTATTTATTTTTATTTACATTTGTAGTATCTGTAATCTGAAATTGAGCCCAATTTTGTTAATATTTTAGTGGATGGCTGATCTTTAAAAAAAATAGGTTAAAAAATACACAGTTTAACATGGGACTAACTTCTTTGTAATGCCATCAGTGGGATAATTATAGTCTCTCACTGTAATTATGTTAAACAAAGTTGCCATAAATTATTGTAATCATAGAATATACCAAATTGGAAGGGGTCCATAAGGATCAGAGTCCAACTCCTTGGTCCTTGTAGGGCTATCTAAAACTAAACCATACAACTGAGAGCACTGTCCAGATGCTCCTTGCACTCTGGCAGGCTTGGTGCTGTGATCACTTCCCTGGGGAGCCTGTTCCCATGTCTGACCATCTCCTCAGCAAAGAAATTGCCTAAGTACTGAATTATTTAAACACAAACCCATCTGAAAACCTTCAGGAACAGGACCCAGAATTAGAATTAAGGCACCTGTGGCTGTATAAATATTTAGCAGAAGCTATTGATTTTGAGTTACCTGTGGGAGAATGTGTTTTGGAGACTAGGGTGACACATTTTTCATCCTACTATGTGCTTGGTTCAAGCACCTGGAGAAAGACCAAGGAAGTACAGTGACTATTGAATGTGGCCTAATTTTCTTCTAATGTTAATGTATTTTCTTTCCTTAGTGAGAAGAGTTCTTATTAAACCAAACATAAAAGAACTTGATGATGAAGAGGAGGCACCTTTGCCTTCATTACCTCTGTGAGTGGATTAAGTTAGCAAATAACCCACTGGGAAAACACACTGAATTCATGAGGAAAATTATTGTTGAGCTGTGTGAACAGAGTTATGGCACAATATTAATTCTGGAGCCCCTTAATGGGATGTTTTTAAATCTCTGTAGAGGATCTTGCATTTGAAGGTCTCTTATTTGAATGCTCTACAAGGTTTTAGCACCGACAGTGTTTTATTACTGTTGTTACAGTTAAGTAGAGCAGCACTCATGACTGCAAATAAAACCTGGCTCTGGGTGCCCAGACCCTAAAGCCATAGTGCAACTGCTTCTGGAATGAAGTGTATGTGTATGGGGCAGTTTTCTGGCAGACAGCAGCATTGCACAGCACTTTGACTTCCTAAAACTGTATAAAATACCAAGGTTTCATGTGATTTTGGTTTTATGAGATGAAACCTTGAGACTGAAGGCAAATCTATTGTGCCCTCCTATCATGGAAAAGGAATTCAGGTAAACAGAATATAAATACCTGAATTGCACGAATTGCTGATGCATTCAGAGTGTGTGCTATCAAAATGTAGTGATAAATGCATCCTGAGAGCCATTGGTGAAGTTAGGGGGTTACATGGAAAGAGCTTCTGGAAGAGCAGGTGATCTAAAATCCCATGTAGAGTAAAGCAGGTTTTATCAGACATAGTATCTTTATAACTTCCACTGCATGCTGGTGAGGACATGTGTGTGGCATTTAATTAACTATTCATGCTAGGGAATAAACTTTTGAATATTACCTTTTATATATGAGTACTTTATTCAAGTAGTGCTTGAGCTCTTAATTTTTGTTTGTTTGTTTGTTTTGGTTGGGTTTTTGATGGTTTTTCTTTTTCAGGGGTCTGGATTTTTCTACTACGTGGCGTAACAGTTTTATCAAAGCAAAAAACCAAATTGCTTCCACCTTACACATTGTTCACCCCACAATGAAAACTCTACTGGATTTAGGTTATACAGCATTCTTTAATTTTCTTGTAGTGGATTTCTCAAGTTCCAGGTAAAGCCTGTCTGCTGACCCATACAGGTTTTTGATGCTGGCAAAGATGAGTTTGTTCTATTATTTATCATGGGGGAGTTTATATAACAAATTTCTTTGATACACCATTTTAGTGTACTGTGATTAAGTTACTTTGTGTTATGACACGTGCCCTTTCTTCTCTCTGTTACATATTTTTTTGTTGCTTAAGTTGCTGGTAACATCAGACCTTTCAATTTATATTTTGCCTTTAATTCTGTAAAGTTCTTCTGATTATTCACTTATTCTTAAGGCTTAATCCCCATAGAAGTCTGTTTAAAGTAGCATTATGAAAAATCAACTTCTAGTACTATGAAGACCAGACTTCTTGCTGGTATTCATCAGTTGAATTTTCTGTTTAATCTTGGAATTTTGAATTTTCATAGTTTTCAATAAGATAATATTAAAAATATTTTTCCTCTTTTTTTTTTTTGGTAATTGTTCTGTATTTCTGGGAGTTTGAGGTTGGTTTTTTTTTCCTTTTAGTCTACTGAAGCAATGCTTAGGTTCCCACTGTGCTTTCTGCCAGAGAAAGACTGGGTTTGTAATACATTATTTTTGTTACTGTACTCCATGTTTGGTTTGTTTAAATTTTGTTTATAAAGTTGCCTGTAACTTTCTTTTCTAGATTGAAAGGACCAGTTGACTGTAGGTCTTTTAAAACTGATGCATCTCTAAGCTGTTCTAAAGTAGAAGAGGAGATAATGAGTACATGGTACCAAAGTGTTACTGCTCTCTTTACTCAGTCTGAGTCCTTGGATGGTATAAAGTTGGATCAGGTTGAGTCTTTTTATAACTGTGTGGCTGTGCTTTTGTCTAATCAGGTAAATATCTTTCCTACCCATTATAAACTTAATGGGATTAAACCACTACTTCTTTTGTAGAAAAATAATGGAACAGTAGTCTAATAAAATCATTGTCATTAAAAAAATAGTCAGAGGAAAATGCTTTCAAGATATTTCATTTCTACATACATTTATTAGTAATAGACTGACTTTTGTAGCCAAAATAAATGCATAGTCTTTACTGAAATGTTTACTTGTTCATTAGTTTTCATAATTTAAGGGTTGGGACTAATACCCACTGGAGTTATTAGAAAAATACACACTGCTTCAGTTATCCATGAATCAGGCCAGAAGTACTAAAATGAATGGAAATCCTGGCTTACTGGATGAATGGAAAATGGGTTGGGCCTTTGTTATGTCAGCTAATAGGTGATCTATGTTATTACCTAGCTGAAAGAATTATTGGGAAGAACCACTGAAGCTTTTGTGAAACTTTTTGATCCTGAAGACAGAAGTCATCTGCCTTTATTTAAGATGGACTTGACTTTTGATGAAAATAGAATGGAGTTTTATCCAAGCTTAGAAGACTTAGAAGAAGCAATTCTGTCTGTAGTAGATTCTATAGGACAGACTCTCCAGGTGTGCTTTTGTCTTTATTTAAACATTTAATTGTTAAGATGCTCAGTATGTGAAAATAATCATAATTTAGGAGTCTGACTACCCTGGCAATTGTATCAGAATGCAACTTGTATTTATTTTCCGCAATCATTCTACAGGTCGCACAATGAATCTTGATGTCCAGTGGCACTCCAGGCTCTGAAAGTAATTTTGTAATTCCTTGTTTGTAAAAAATTGGTACACCTGCTAGTGATTGTTTTAGTCTGCTCTTTGGATCTTCAATTATAATGATAACATCTTTAATTATAGGTGTGATGAATTGCAATAAATTTGCATTAAAGTTAAGATCTCCAGAGAAAGATAAGAAATATTAGAGTTTATATTCCTTTTCTTTCTAAGAAAAATACTCAAATCTCTAAAAACTAATATATAAAATATCAAAAGATTGATGTCTGGGGAACCTGTCTGTGGTTCCAGGGAAGGGAGCCTTTCTGAGAGCCTTAGATGTGAACTGAGTATTGATCACTAGTCATAAATGATTGTACTTTCAGAGAAGTGCTTTGGGGCTGGTTTTCTGTATTTGCACATATGATATAATTGAATTTTATGCGAGGTTGGATAATTTATTATTTTTCCTTTTACATATTTCCTGTTCAACTTTTTGCATCAGGAAAAGTTATTCTACATGTCTACGAAGCATCTGAACTTGGTCGTGGTTAGGGTCTCATACTTTTCCGATTGTGTCTTCTGCAGATTGCAACTTACTTTTAATGTATATGTACCCCTGCACTGCTTTTTAAAATTTAAATAATCAACACTTGCACTTCTCTTAGAACCTCCAAACAATACGTTCTTTGCAAATGGGAGGCACTGCAACTCTGGATGCTGAGCTTCCTCCTCACACCGTTCTATGGGCCAAATCCACTCTGCAAAATTCTATCAGAGACAACTTAGAAGGCCCAAAGCAACATTTTAACAGCTATAGTAAGTGATACAAGAGTGTGTTAATAACTGTGTCACTACTTTGTGATAAGTAACTTGCTGTATGGCATATGCGTTTTAGTAATATAAATACGTTGTAATTGAATTGTAGTTGAAAATTATGGCTGGCTTGTAGATGGAACTGCAGAGGAACAGATTAACAGATTTGAAGCAGAACGACCCAGTTTTGATGAATATACTGCTGTAAGTTTTAATTCTGCATTTTATAAATAATTTTTACTACACATACAGCAATAATAAAACAGTAACAAAGGGTAATAGGTGCTTAGCCTTCAGCTACAAATTATATGGACCACCTACAACATAACTGATTTTGCCCCTAAAAATCTGTGAGAAGTAGAAGAAAATATTACTTATTTTCTTCATTGTCTAATACTTACTCATGTAGCCAAGTATTTAAACAACAGCTCTGAAGTGTAAAGTCTAATGTTTTTCTGAAGTTAATAGATGAATTCTTCGCCCTCAAGAAGGAAATCATGAGTTTGCCAGAGGTGATTTATTTCCCTATGATCTGTTTGAATTGTGAGGATTTAAAGCAAGGTTTGGCTAATTGTGCAAACAACTTTGCAAAAATGCTAATGGACAGAATATTTACAAATTACAGAGAGGAAAATGAAAAGTAAGTAGAAATTTTCTGCTTGTGAATGCTATATATGTTAAATGCATAGTAGAAACATGTGGAAGAAATGCAAATATACTTCTGTTTACTGAAGGTTCTTGGCTAACTAATGATACCGTTTGCACCAACTGTTGTATTTTTTCTGCTGTTTTAGTCAGAAAAAAAGGCAGGAATACATGTTAGTGTAGACTTGGATAACGGAGGAGCTAAAAGATCAAAGATCGTCATTACTGTTCTGGATTTTTAAGTGTGAATTACAGTATTACTGCACTGCCAAAGGAGCGACTAGTTAGACTCTCTTATTACCTGACCGATACCTCAACAGGGCTGCTACTCAAGCCATTCCTCCCCATTTGTACCTGTGCTGGGTGTTACTCCATCCTGGGTGCAGAATCTGGCAATTCATTACATTTAATCCCCTAAATCATAGTCAAATGGTTCATTCTACAAGGTGAAGTCAGAAGTGAGAAAATATTTTCTAGGAAAGTGTTTTTGTGTACACTAATGATACTTTCCTGAAGTTCTTTTATTAACAACATGTAACCAAAGTATTTATTGCAGAACAATATGGACCCCAAAATCCAAACGAAGCAATTATTGCAAGTCAGAAAGCAGTATTTGTTTGGACTGACTTGGTCATATTCCCTTTCTAGCTTCATAAATAATGGAATTTGTGCAGGGATAGTACTTAAAGAAGTAATTTGAATGTTTAGTTCCATTAAGGCTGAGCTTGAAGCCAGTCAAACTAAAAATCTTAAAATGTTGATATTTTTTTGTAAAATAAAACTACAGGATATGCAGCGAATTTGAAACCATTAAGGAATGTGCATTAAAAGTTCCTGAGACAACAGAAGAAATGGTAGAATTAATGGATTATGTAAATATGGTGAAAAGCGAAGATATTAAGGACCTGGCAGAAAGGAGCAAGGTAAATGACTGTACTTTAATTCTTGGTCTTCTATTAGGCATGCTGGTCTACACAAATAGCGTCTTCATTCTGGAGTGCAGTTTTGTCTCTGTGTGTTTATAAACTCTGTGTTACTTCAGATAGAAGTGGGCAGTCCAACTTATTCTTTGCCATATGCCTTTGCTTCTTGTCGTTCCTGTGTGCTCTGAGTGTCTGTGGGGAAATGCAGCTTTTAATAAATCGCTCAGTTTATTGTTTGTACCTGGAGTTCTTCTTCAGGACTGCTTAAAAATCTACTTGTGAAAATTTAACAGACAACTATAAAGAACATTTTATGTGTAAAAACGGTCAACAGACTTTGGATACGTGAGAAACCATTTAGTCTTTGAGCAGAATACAGGTGATGTTACATTAGTAGCAGTTTGTGTGTCTGTGTGAATATGTATCAGATTTTCTGTTATGATAAAGGATCTATAAATATAACACATTACTTTTATAGCTTCAGAAATTATATTTTGTCTGTTTTTAATAATATTAGTATTTCTGCATATAGATTTACAGACCACAGGAGTCATATTTAGAGAAACAAACTCATGGTCAGGGCAGGGATTTGAAAAATTTAACACATATATATTTTGGATGTTAATATTCAGTTGGCTGAAGTAGCTCTGAATTCTGAAAAGTTCATGAAATGTAGATTTCTATTTTATCTTCGTAGATGATATTGTCCTATCTTATATTTTAAATAGAGCTACGATAACTAAAGTTTTGTGAAATCCTTTTTGTAGGAGTGCTGTCGGCAAATGAATTACTTGATAGATATTTTTCCTTTTGCTCCTGAAGACATTGAACTAAATTCAACAGCTATATTATGGCCAAAGAAGATTAATCTCATTTTTAAAGAGCATGATACTGTAAGAGCATTTTCTTAATTTATGGTGTATTTTGGCTTGTTAGACTTCTCACTTTACTAGAGCTATTTACTTCCTCAGCAGGCTAAATGTATATGCACATATAACATGAACCATTCTAATTCAGACATGCATGAATAACATATTTCCAGATTTTTGTAACAGAAGTGGGCTTTTTGTGGATAAATTTCAAAACTATCATTGTAACTTAAAAGCTTCAGCAAGTCTTCTTATCCTAATTTGCTTGTGGTCAGTACTAGGTAATACATAGGTACATGAAAATTGACTGTGCTTGTCTAGTACTGAAAATGTAACAGTCAGGCCCTTAATAAGATTGAGTGTCTGGACAGGAAGTCATTTAGTTAAAATGGTATTTAGTTCTGTCAAGAAAAGAACAGTGGGAACAATGTTTTCTAGCAATCATTAATAGAAAATATGCAACATCTCATTTTCTCTGTGTGACTGTATCTTACTTTTCTTCCACTTTTCTTGGAAGCAAGTATTCATCTTGCTTAGCATGCGTTGTCTCTGTCTATGAGACAGTAAGTTAAGCCTTATAGTATTCATCTTGCCTCTATATAGTAATTTAGCATAGATTTAAAAACTTCTTCTAAACTTTCAAAAGAACTAATTATTAACATTTAAGAAAATCAGTGTCTTTTAAATATTACTGTTAAGGATTTCTACTTTACTAGGTTTTGTTTAGATACTAAGGCATATGTCCAAGGGTAGTAGATATGCCTCTGACTGAAAAATATCCAGCTTGGGATGCTGCTATGTCTGTAAAATACTTAATTTGCATGTTATAATCCTTTTAATCCCCAAAAAATAAATCCGTAAAATTAATTTTCTAATTCTACGCAGGGAGTCCATGATTCTTGTTCTAACTCTTTTTAATGAAAATGATAGTACAGAGTGAATCTGGCTTAATGAGAGTTGCCCAGCAGTGGGACCCTGTAGCTGACTGTCAAGTGCCTTGCATTGTGCTAGAGCTCGAGGATGAGAATAATCTCACATCAAGTTTTCATGAGTTTTTGTATTTGCATTTTATACGCTCAGGTGTGAGTCCGTACTTATTCTAATGCAAAAGGAAAAGATTGAATCCTCCTTTGGAGAAGTTCTGTTTGTCTGCTTCACAAATTTTGCATGGCAGTAGGTGTTCTTGTCACAGGAGATCTCCCTCTCTTGGCTGATTTCTTGTTTGGTACCTTAACCCTTGAGTCTGCAGACTCAGTGCCTTAAGGTGGTCTTATGTTGTAGAAATTCTGCCTTTTACAGATTCATGTGGGATAGCACTGGCTTTCAACAGCTGTAGGTGTCCTTTTCAGTAACAAAATACTGAATGCCAAAGATGAGAATATCTATTTTTTTCTGTAATGCTTTCTGTTGTCTGATTGCTGAAGGAGGTCTTTAAGACAATTCTAAATGCTATGCTTATTAAGATAAGGGTTCCATGCTAGCATATATAGGTTGCACACACTTAAGTGGGACATAAGGAAAGAAATTTCCATTGTTGTAAGGATAACAAATTATCTGTATTGTTTGTCTTCTGTCTGTTTGTACTAAATCTTTAGATGGTAGTATGTCTGTTAATCATTGAAAGGACTTACAACCACCTTTGCATTACGTTTTTGTCATGAAAAAATAATTTGTATTGTAGCTGATTGAAGAGTCTAGAAGTAAAGGAGAACAAGAAGCGCAACAGAAATGTGATAACCTGCATGTGGAATTAGACAAGCTTTCAAATTCTGTGGCAGAATTAGAAGAATACTCAGACCTGGAACGCATGCAACAGGTTTGATTAATAGTACAAAATGGATTGAAATGTTTTGTGTGTTTAATACAGAGGGATCATGGAAAAAATTATTAATTAAAAGTAATCAGTTTAATAAATGTGAACTAAAACATGTATTACCCTCTTGCCACAGTGAACAAGCTCATAAAATTACGCTTGTCCCCCTCCCAATTTTGGTTTTCATTGGCAATAACATTTTATTTAGAGGAAAGTTTGCCATGAAGTTGTGCTTGAGTTAGCTGATAGTAATAATAGTAGAAGTTCAGAAAGAGTGTCGGGTAGCAATTTGATTTTTTTTTTTCCTATGAACCTTTAAACCTCATTGTTAGGCTAGTAAATTTCTAGCAATATTTTTTAGTTTCCAGAGCATGTCTTGTGCTTTAATTGGAGGATATTGCATAGTAAGAAATTTTGGCTTTTTAAAAAACAAAACACTACAAAGCACAAACCAGAAATCCTAAACTAATTAATTCCAGTTACCAATATGGTATGCCAGGTACATAAAAAAGTGTGTTCCTGCCTCCTGGCAGGAGTTTTAAAGTACAATCATTTTGAAAATACTCTAAAATTCAGTAATGAGAACCAATTTTATTTTTCATAGCTTTCATCTGAGTTCTTCACAGTTTATGTACTCATCAATAAGCAGACAAGTTTTTAATTCTTGTTTTCTAAAATTTTGACATGAAAGCTTATGATATTTAAATGTCTTATTTTGATAGCTGTTCAGAGCATAATTTGGTTATTTCTCAAGACATACTGTTATTTAATTTCAGTATGTGACAGACCTGAGGACATTACAGAAAACAATACAGGACACTGATGAAACAGTAGCTGCTCTTAATAAAGAAGAGATTCTGCTCGGATGGAAACGGACTGAATTCCCACTCCTCAACAGCTTAAAAGCTGATATAGAACCATTCCAGAAACTCTTTAATCTTATACTGAAGTGGCAGCGAACAGAAAAAAAGTAATTCAGCTCTTAATGCTATAATGAGGGAGAGCGAGAAAAATGCTTATGCTGATCTTGTTCATGTCAGATGTAGAATCTGGATTTGTTTTCTTGTTCACCTGTTATTTGCAAGCAAAATAAAAGGGTAATATAACATATATATCAGGGTTGCTATTTTTAATTCAGCTAGAAAAAATGTTGGTTTGTTTTTATTTTTAAAATGTAATCATGGAATCGTAGGATTTCCTAAGTTGGAAGGGATCCACAAGGATCATTGAGTCGAACTCCTGGCCCTGCACAGGACAGCCCCAGGAATCACACTGTGTGCCTGACAGCAGAAAACCATATCTCAGACTGGGTTATAATTGTGTTGGTCATGCTGGTGTAGCCTGTAGTAAGACAAGCTCTGTGAAAGAAATGTATTAAGAAGAAAAATTGTGTTATGGGCCATTTTGATTCCAGAAAAAGAAGTAGTTCAACTAGAAAGCTCTTCATCTGTATGTAACCAAAACTGGTTTAACCGACCAGCTGTCCAGAATGGTGGGTGGGCTCAAATAATTGCGTTGCTGTCTGTGGCGAGATCCTACCACAGAAACTGTACTCTGTGTATAAATTAAGAGAGGTTGTTTATCATTTCATGCATGCTTCAGAAGTTATAATGTGTTATGGCTGAAAGTAGGGGGGGTTGCAAATGCACAAGACCTAGTGTATTTTTAAATGTCATATGTCAATCTCTATCCAGTGGTTAACTTAAAGATTTCTCCATTCATGTTTCAGTATGTGGCCAAATTGAGAGAATTTGTGTAATTGAGAGAATTACACAAATACACGGAAGAATGTGGTTGAGCCACCTTTAGTTGGGCATTAGAATTTTGCAAAGAATGACAATAATGGGGAAGAAGAGCTTTGCTCTAATTTAAATTACTAACAATATGTTGCAAAACAAAGTGATAAGAACTTGTGAGCTACATTTGTTACTCTATTTTGTAACCTCATGTTTTTTCTCAGATGGATGGATGGGACCTTTTTGGAACTAGATGGGGAAAGCATGGAGGCTGAGATTGATGAGTTTTATAGAGAGATGTACAAACTGTTAAGACTCTTCCAACAAAAGCAGAAGAAAGCGCTACAGGACAGGAGAAAGAAAGTGAGACCCAAAGCTGCAGGAGTAAAGGGTAATCCAACTATTACAATGTGTTCTTCAGTTCTGGAACAGATTAAAGACTTTAAGGTAAGAAAAAGTGAGGGATATTAATATCTGATGCTGAGGGACAAGCGCTAAATTCCGGGCTCAGTAGAGCTAGATGATGCAGTGTCATATTATAGAGAGAGAGGGAGAGAGTGCTCTAAATCCCCATTTCCAGATTGTACTTACCCTATTCATTTTAATAAAATTGGAAATTTAGATTTTTTTATCATTTTTGGAGTGGTTAATGAGTGAACACATACAGGAAAAAGTAATTTTTGGATACATAAAAACAGTTAAGGATATAGTTGGGAGTTTTGAAATGGGACTCTGTTATGTTAATAGAAGCAAACTTTTGCATAGCCGAAAAATTATGCTTAATAGCTTTTTGTATTTCTTCTTCAGTAATTAATATAATTATTTAGAAATTGAATTGATAACTGAATGGAGCCATCTGCACTTTTTGGAAAATATTTTCAAGTCTTCGGCTACTGTAGCAGAATTTTAAATGTATGTCAAAGCTTATTAAGAAATTAATAAATAATGTATATGACAATATTTACCTTATAAATGTCTTTTCTGAATTAGGAGAATGTTCCTACTGTGAGTGTCTTTTGTAACCCTGGCATGAGAGAACGTCATTGGCAGCAGATGTCAGAAATGGTAGGATATGATATAACACCAGATGCTGGAACTACCCTGAGGAAAGTTTTAAAGCAGAATCTATCTTCTTACTTGGAACAGTTTACAGCAATAAGTGTAGCTGCAAGCAAGGTAAGCACAGAGATTTGATAGTGACAAGTATGACATCAGGTCTCTTAGTGAATACTTTTATGAATTACTAGAATTTTTTGTCTTTGCCATTATACAGCAGAAGAGATTTGGTGATTTGGCCCATTATATGTTAATAATGAGTGTAAGCATTTGTCTCTCATGTGACATCATTAGTACTTCCCAAACGTGCTGCTTTCTGTGTGCTAGAAAAGGATATACTGAGGCAAAGTAATAACAAGTACTGCTAGAGCAAAATAGCGTATTCAGCTAGATAAGCTTATATATTGAATTAATCAGTTGGAAAAAAACAATTCAGTGACTAGATCAAGGTATTATCTTTTTGAATAGGAATTTTCCTTGGAGAAAGCAATGCATACCATGATGGAAAGCTGGGATTCAATTGCCTTCATCACAAATGCATATCGTGAAACTGGTATTCATATTCTGTCTTCAGTGGATGATATTCAAGCTCTTCTTGATGATCAGATTATGAAAACTCAGACAATGAGAGGATCACCTTTCATTAAACCATTTGACAAAGAAATTAGGGTACAATGAGTACTTCTTTCAACCATTTTTATTTGTAGGATAACTGTAGTGCAATAGTATACTGATTGTATTACAACTTAATTCTTTGACTTGTTATTGAAATGCTTTCATTAATTTTTCGGCAAGAATCTTTTGAGTTCATATGATTAATACTTACCTTACTTCTGTTTTGGAATTCCCTCTTCCATTCAGATCCAAGTGCAACCAAGAGAACATGATTATTTTTTCTAATATTTTGCAAAATCACTATTTCCATTATTGCTAATAAATACATGTAGTAATTCAGTAGTTCTTGAGTTTTGGACTCCAGTTTTGAACTGTAATGTTTTCCTCTCGCAAGGAAACTTCTTAATGGCTGGGAGAAGGTTTTTAATCAGACCTCAGAGCAATGATGGCAGTGCTCTACACCTGCTTTTGAATTTCAGGGCTAGAGTAGTCTTTGTGGTGCTAACACCATGGCCATTGACAGGAGAGAAGCTGGGGGAATTGCTTTGCAGTTACCCTCCCTAGTTCTGTGTTGGTTTATGTGGGAAATGTTCAGGCTCAAGCAGGCTCAGTGAACATATGTAGTATTTACACTTTACAGGCAGCCTCTCCAGCCTGCTCCAGAGGTATCTGCACTTGTCCACTTTAGGAACAGGATGCTGGACTTGCTGGATCTCTCCTATGAGCTGATGTGGCTTTTCTGGTATTGCGTACCTGCTGCCACTCAGCCACAAGAGCTCCTTGCTGTGGGGAGATGAAACAGAATTTGTCATTGGTAGCCTGCTGGCTACTGCTTAACAATTAAGTTGTTAAAAGTTCATAGCACTAAAGTGATAAATAAATCCAAGTAAAAATAAATTTCTAAGTAAATAAAAATTTCTGAGCTCCTTTGGCCATTTGTATATGTGGAAGAACTGAAATACTCCTAAATATCTTTGTGTGATTTTGTTTATGGGAAGACTTTTTTTTTCTCTCTGGTAGCTAGAATAACACAATGTCTACCTTTCCTGAATTTGTTGTCTCTAACATTATTTGCTTGGAAATGTCAAGTTAACATTCTTTAAACTTTTATTAAGGAATGGGAAAGCCGCTTAATGCAAATTCAGGAGAATATTGATGATTGGCTGAAACTGCAGGCCCAGTGGCTGTATTTGGAACCCATCTTTTCTTCTGAGGATATTATGCAGCAGATGCCAGAAGAGGGGCGGCAGTTTCAGACTGTGGATAGATTGTGGAGAGAGATTATGACATTTTGTGTTCAAGACCCAAAGGTAAGGGAAATATCCATTACTAACAAGAAACAGTAGCTTCTCTTGCCTTTTTTTTGTGGGGGGGATGCTTAGTTTTCAGAATATATAAAGTGAACCATGATTTCAGTTCCCTAGGCTCTCTAGGAACAAAGTCGTGTTGTTCTTTATTTGATTAACTTCTGCTATTTGAAATATCTTGTTCATAGCTGACAGTTTGCTTTTGTTTGTTGTTACAGGTTCTTGTTGCTACTTCCTTGCCAGGATTGACAGAGAAGCTTCAGATCTCTAATGAGCTTCTTGAGAAAATCATGAAAGGGCTTAATGCTTACCTTGAGAAAAAACGTCTTTTCTTTCCCCGGTATGATGAGCTTTGTTTATTTAAAACCCACAGATTCTGAATGTTTATTTTGTTGTCATTAAGAACAGTCTTAAAAATAGCTTGATAATACCGTTGTCTTTCTTTCTTTTTTCCCTAAATTTTTTAGCTTCTTTTTCTTGTCCAATGATGAAATGTTGGAGATCCTGTCAGAGACTAAGGATCCTCTCAGAGTTCAGCCTCACTTGAAGAAGTGTTTTGAAGGCATTGCTAAGCTGGATTTCCTTCGCAATTTGGATATTAAAGGAATGTGTAGTTCTGAAGGCGAGCGTGTACCACTGATTTCAAACATTTCTACTTCTGAAGCTCGAGGTGCAGTGGAGAAGTGGTTGATTCAAGTAGAAGATATCATGCTGAAGACTGTACGTGATGTAATTGCCAGATCAAGAATGGTATGGAGTTTGTGATAATTTAAGAACTATAACACCTGTCTTTGTTTTGTAGCTGTCTCTTGGCTTTCGAAAATTCTTCCTCAACACAGGAGTTGATGAAGTTATGGGGCCAGGACCAAGTTAACATGACTTGTATTTATGCGCCAGTGATATACAGTAGAGTTTAGTTTGAATAAGAATCAAGTTGTTTTTGTATAACACTGGATAGAAATTCTTCTAAAAGTTTCACAGCAATAGTATTTTACAGGATATATCACCTGATGTAAATACTTCAGGTTTCTTACAAATTAGAAGTAGAACACTTCTAGTATGCTTGCTTCTTCTTAAAAGAAAGTCATTAGACAGAAAATGTTTCTTTGTATGAAGTTAACAAGTTGTGAATATTTCTATGATATGGAAAGATAATTCTAAGAATCTTTAATTCTATTGGGTAAAAAATTGTAAACCTAAGGGGAAAAGAGCATTTAAAACTCCATTTGGACATTGCAAAGAGGAAAATAGTATTTTTTTAGCTAAGAATATTAATAGGATTACATTATATGCTTCTATATTACACTGTGATATATATTCCCAGACACTGTGTTTGTATAATGTATTTAACTCTTTCAGGCATATCCAGAGACTGAGAGAAAGCAGTGGGTTCTGGATTGGCCTGGCCAAGTAGTGTTGTGTGTGTCTCAAATGTACTGGACAAGTGAGGTACACGACGTTCTTCACGATGGACCCAAGGTACTGTGTAATGCATAATTTTTTAAAAATCTTGCTTGGTATTTCATTTCAGCTAATGTATTTTGCTTAATCAAATGGTTTTTTACAATCAAAATTTGAAAAATTATGAGTGTATGAGTTTGACATACATGAATTTATGTACAGTGATTTATACCTTTCAAGTATTTGAATATTCTTATATAACATAATCATAGTTCAAATGTAGCTTTGCAGCATAAATGCATAACTGTGGATAAGAGAGAAGTTGATGCAAAACCATGACAATGTAAAAGAGTAGCTTAATAAGCAACCTCTCTTAAGATACTTAGTCAACATGAAGTCTGGAACTGTGATATAATCGGTTTCAAAATGACCTTTTCTGTCCTAGGGCTTAAAGGGTTATTATGATACACTTCAGCTTCAACTTAATGATATTGTGGAGCTGGTAAGAGGAAAACTGTCAAAGCAAACAAGGACTACACTGGGTGCCTTGGTTACTATTGATGTTCATGCTAGAGATGTCATCAAGGAAATGATTGAAAGTGGTAATTATCTTTTAAAACAGTTTTCTTAACACATGGTTAAAGAGAAATAGTTAACCAATCAGATTTTACTGCCTATAACAGTACATTATTAAGACAGATTTGTGAGTATTTGGATATGAGGATCAACATTAATACTTTCAAAGCTGTTTTAAATTTAGCCATAATAGAAAATCCAGTTATCTAAAGCATCTTTTATGATTGCTTTCAATTCTGTGTTTGTCAGGTGTGCAGAGTGAAACAGACTTTCAGTGGCTTGCACAACTGCGATATTATTGGCAGAATGAGAATGTTCGTGTGTGCATCATTAACTGCAATGTGAAATATGCCTACGAATATCTGGGAAACTCCCCACGTCTGGTCATCACTCCTCTCACGGACAGGTGTTACCGCACCTTGGTATGAGCTCCCTCCTGGCTACTGCAAACTCTGTTTACTGTGCTGTAGTATTGCTTACACTGTTCAGTGCAGACATACTTTTAGGACTTACGGTTATTGTCAGACTCTGCTACTTCTGCTAGAATGAGGTTTTCCATTATTGTAATTTGTATAGAATATTAAACATTAAAATCACTCATAACAGCAAATGTGGATAGCCTTCCAACCTGTCTGAAACATTAGTGGGTTGTTCTGTTTTGGTTATGCTTTTTTAAAACACACAGGAAAAACAGACAATATTTGATTGCTGTATAGATTATGAGAACACAAAGTGCTTTTCTGATGTTCTGTGGCTGCTAAATTAAGTGGAGAAGGATTCACCTGTGATCAATCACACTGTTCCTAAGACCACTACAAGTTTGGCATGTTTTAGTATCCCTGCTCTTGGCAGAGGTGTTTATTATTGTACTGGTATATCCTCAGCTAACCTGACAACTGAAAGTTATCAAAGTCATCTCAGAAATGGCTTTTCTCACTATCATTTACTGCAGTCTCTTTGCTGGACTACGGTTTCAAGTTTTACTAGGCACCCGTGGTATGGCTGTAGCTGATGCTTGGCATCTGCTTCTCAAAATGTCAATGTACATTGATGTGATGCAGCTGGTGGTCTTTTTCGGTTTTAAGCTCACAAACCTTGAATCACAGTGCAACAGGTCTGGCATTCTGGCAAATGAAAGTCTTGTCTTTGTCCACCAGCATCTTAATAAAGTATTCCCAGAGCTTTTCAGTGAATATGGGTGTGGCCTTGTTACAGGATTGGATTGTATGTTTAAAATCTGCACCTTTTTTGTTTTCTGTCAGATTTCCTCCTACTTCCATGGAATATAGGAGAGAATATGGAAATGTACATGCAACAAAGGGGGATGGTGTGGGAAAGAAAAAGAAAAGAGGAAAAATATATTAGAGGACAAATGGAGAAAAGAGTAGCGACCAAGTAACTGCAGCAAATTTAACTTGAAATGTGTATCTAAACCAGAAATGAAAGATTGGGTACAATAAAGTTTGAGTAACCAGTCACGATCACAATGAGAATAAAACAAAACTCTCTGTTAGTGTCAAAATTAAATTCTCTTGCATACTTTTCTCAGCTGTAAGTACATTTCAGATTCCTTTTAATTAGTAAAACCATACTTGTTATGTTAGGTGAGTGTATGAAACTATTAAGTGCTACTTAATTTTACCATTTTCATTCAGAATAATTTCAAATGAATGAAGTACAAATAATTTCCATAAACTGTTTCTGTGCTTTAGATTGGAGCATTTTATTTAAACCTTGGTGGTGCCCCAGAGGGTCCAGCAGGAACAGGTAAAACAGAAACCACCAAAGATTTGGCTAAAGCTCTTGCTGTTCAATGTGTTGTCTTCAACTGCTCTGATGGCCTTGATTACCTGGCAATGGGAAAGGTAAATAGAACATAAATACATGTTGCATTTTATTTTTAGCATGAAAATTTTAGGGTCCCTACTTTGCAGAGACAAATAAATGTGGCACCTGTGGTCTGCTACCCTTGGATGCTATGTGCTGGTCTCTACTTGTTTGATTTTCTGTGTTTTGTGGAAGCTTATTAAGTTGCTAATTAAAACATGAAAGGAACAAGAGTTCATGGGATTGGGATCTTCTGATTTAGCTTGCTTTAGAACCAAGAAAAAACTTTGTTCTTCAGTACATCACTGATGTATGATCTAAGCAGGTTTAGGTATTATTATCATTATTGTATTCTTAAAATCTAATTAAACTTCCAACATGATAGCCTTAGAAGATTCCTTTTGAATCTTCTAAGGCTCTGTTAACGATATTGGTTTCTTTCTTCATTTGCAGTTTTTCAAAGGTTTGGCTTCATCAGGTGCTTGGGCATGTTTTGATGAATTCAATCGCATTGAACTGGAAGTGCTATCTGTAGTGGCACAGCAGATCCTTTGCATCCAGAGAGCCATACAGATAAAGCTAGAAACATTTAATTTTGAAGGAACTGAGCTGAAGCTTAACCCCAACTGTTTTATAGCAATTACTATGAATCCAGGTTATGCAGGACGTTCTGAACTTCCAGATAATCTGAAGGTAAAATAATAAAATAGACACATCTGTGACCTTTGAGATGTTTGTTTTGACCAGACAAGCTCTTTGGTAACTGAAAGCAGAGACAGCACAGCAAGAGGAGCACACCAACTGCAGATTGCTTAAAGAAAGGAAGTGCATTCTCTCACCTGCCATGGACCACATTTTCCTTCCTTACTTCTGGATGTATCTGTGCAAGGGGCAAATTGCATTCTTGCATTCTTGAGACACTGAAAAGAGCTGGGAGGGACAGTGTCTTTTCTGCACTGCATTGTACATTGAGATGGATGTTGATGGCAGCTTGCTTAGGTTAACTTCCTAGGGAGTCATAAGCTGCAAATATTGATAATTCTATTTCATGGTGGGATGAATACTGATTGATCACTTGTAAAAGTTCTGAATTACTTTCCGTTCCTGAATTAATTATTTAAAGATATATGTTTGGGTATGTATTTCAGGTTCTTTTCCGAACAGTAGCCATGATGGTTCCCAACTATGCTCTGATAGCAGAAATTTCCCTCTATTCATATGGATTTTTAAACGCTAAGTCACTGTCGGTGAAGATAGTCATGACCTACAGGCTTTGTTCAGAACAGCTTTCCTCTCAGTATCACTATGACTATGGCATGAGGGCAGTCAAAGCTGTGCTGGTGGCTGCAGGCAATCTAAAATTAAAATTTCCCACAGAAGATGAAGATATATTGGTGAGTTCCTGAGGGAATACTTGTTTGAGGAATTTTATGGATGCATGCAGTTCTGAGTTCTGAAGGCAGTTCCAACATGTCACATAACTGATCCATGTTTTGTAGTTTGTGAAATGAAGATAATAAAATACATGCTGCATTTTCTGGGGCTATGCTGATGATTGCACAGTTGGGCTTAACTATTTGTCAAAGGCACCTTTTAATTAATTCATCTTTGTAACATAATAGGTTATTTTAGTCACTGAACACTTTATGCTCTATCTCTTAATAAGAGCAGTAAAATGCATTTTTTTTTTCTAGCTTCTTAGATCAATTAAAGATGTGAATGAGCCCAAATTTTTGTCACATGATATACCTCTGTTTATGGGTATAACTAGTGATTTATTTCCTGGAATCTCACTTCCTGAGGCAGACTACAATGTAAGTACTCTTGTAATTTTTCCTTGGTTGTCGTGACCATTGTTGGTTGTTTTGTGGTGATTCACTTTTTAATCAAGTGCAATTAATGCAATGAGGTATTTCAAGATGAGGAAAATTGCTGAATGTTTGCAATGAAACTTTGTAGCAAAGGGAATTATTTTATCTGTGCTGAATATAATCCACATCTGAGTTCCCTTACATTCAGAATGGTTTTGCCTTACAGGCTGGAAATTGACCTGCACATTTACCAAATTTTAGGCTTTCTGATTTCTTTTCTAATTTTTGGATATAATTAAGTGAGATTAAGCTTTGTGCTTCTATTTTATTTATAGCAACACTTAAAGCATCCTTTGAAGGAGGATGGTTGGAAAGAAGGATGAGTATATTGGAAAAACCAAATTGGATTAACTTTCAAGTTGTCTGTAATTACTACAATCTTGATAGAAGTGTATGGTTCTGAAGCTCACTGCTGATTTCCTGAGGATGATATGCCTTCTCCTCAAAATAAAAATTGTTGTTAAATCCTGTTCTAGCACATGAAGTACGTAGGTGGACTTTTTTCCTGCCAGGAAGTTTGCTATATTGTGACTAATACTATTTCAGTTATTAATTAATATAAAACCCTTACTGATGAGTATAAACTCTTCTATTGTAGTGTAGGCTAGTAATTTAAATTGTAGCAAGAATAAGATTATGATTTTATTTGATTTTAGGATTTTCTGGAATGTGCCACTGAATGTTGCAGTCGACATAATGTCCAACCTGTAGAAACTTTTATGCAGAAAATGATACAGACGTATGAAATGATGATTGTTAGACATGGGTAAGAGTTTCATCACTGCACTAACTGCTGTATTTCTGACTTATAGTGTAGCAGTTATTTATATGAAGTTATAGAAGTTTTTGAGGGTGGCAAAATATTCCTCTTTGTATTGGAGCAGCTGATTACTGATAGTGCTTTTGCATGTTCCAAAATTCTTGTGGGTGTATGTCTGGGGAGTTTTACTCTCCCCAGTATCAGAAGTACTTGCACATGTATAATGATTTTAGGTGCTGGTATCAGTACGGTGAAAACTTGGGACTGTAGAAGCTTATTTGTATTAAAATATTAGTTGTCACATCAGTGCCATTTTATTTCTAGCTTTTATTACAGAATAGCAACTGTGTGAAGAAAATATATACAGTATGGCATTAGCCATATAACAGTTAGTATTCAGCTCATTAATTAATCTTCTCCATGAGACATTGTGCAATCAGATTTGCATGTGTAAATAAATTGGATTTGTGGAAAAGGTATTTTTTATATACAAAGCAAATTTGCTTGCTCTGCCTTTTGAAAATTAGGTGAAAATTAGCTTTTAGTATGTGTTTGATACTGTTGGCCTTCATGTGATCTGTAAAAATGTAAATTGCAAGGCAAATTTATTAATAGCAGGATTTTTTTCTATCTAACAGCTTCATGCTGGTGGGGGAATCATTTTCTGGGAAGACCACAGTTCTACATGTGTTGGCAGATACGTTGTCTCTTATGAAAGAGCGTGGTTATGGTGAAGAAGAAAAAGTCGTTTATAGAACTGTGAATCCAAAATCAATCACTATGGGCCAGCTTTTTGGGCAGTTTGATCTGATATCCCATGAGGTAATGTATGTTTAAAAAGTAATGTTTCTTGTATATTATGTTTCTGTTATTATGGATAGTAAACCACTAGAATTCATAGTTTTATTTTTTTAAACACAGATGAGAACACAATTATAGTTTTTACTTTAACTTGTATTTTTAAGGCCTGTTTTTAATTAGCCTATAAAAATGCAGTACCATGTGTGTATGCAGTTATATAGGTTTAAACATGAAAAAAAAAAGCAATACCATTTTGAAGGTCATTGTCCTCTTATGGTTGCATCCGTGCTAGGAAATCATATCAAACATAATTGTATTCATTTCTCAGTCTGTTCTTAACTAGTATAACCAAAGTAATGCAAAAACTATCTAGAAAAAAATCTATGAATTCATGGATTCCCAAGTGTGAAGCTTAGGTTTGGACAAGGAAAGATATGAAGTAGTTAATGTGGAATAGTGAAACTTAGGGTGACTATGGAGAGAAACAGATGCAAGACAGAGCAGAAGTGCTTCCATATTTCAGTAAATTGGATTGCTGGTCTTTTTTGTTACAATATCATTTCAAGTGAAAAAAAAAACTATTTTAAAATTTGCTGATGTTGCAAGACCCTCAGTGAAAATGCAAAGTTTTGTGTCGCTCTCTGCAACACAAGAGGAGAATAATTAAAAGTGAGGGATAGTGGAAAGCCAGGGGAAGGGTTTCTGTAACTGGCAGCTCGAGCTGAACTCTGTGTTCTTTGTCTCACTTCTCATTCCCACATCCACCCCCGTCAGTGGACCGATGGGGTTGTCGCTACAACCTTCAGGAAATTCGCATTGTCTGAGACCCCTGACCGCAAATGGGTCATCTTTGATGGCCCCATCGATACTCTGTGGATAGAAAGCATGAACACGGTTCTGGATGACAACAAAAAGGTATCAGCCAGTAAAACAAATGACTAAATAAAAATATGTGACATTTTGAAAATATTCTTCTACATATAAAACCATAAATACAGACTTCAGTGCCTGACTTTTGAAAGGAGCAAGTGCAAGATGGCATTGGTGACAAGTTCTAAGGGTTTTTTAATTTGTTTTGTTTTACTTTATTGGAATAATAATCACAGTATCAACTCATTGCTGAAAGTCATTAATTATATAGTATTTCCTTAATGACATAATGTAATTTTCTAACATAAATAATTGAAATTTAAATGTCAGAAATTACAATTAATTATATATTATAAACCCTGTCATTTCTAAACCTGCACAAGCTTAGACACTCATATTTCAAGACAATTCCAAGACACAAAGGCTTGCGTTTTCAAAATAATGGCTTCTGAAGTTAAAGTTGTAACACCACTTTTGTGAATGGGCCCTAGGAATCTCAAAGCAAATAGAAAAATTAGAGACAGCATTTGAACTTTAAGTTCTGGATGATAATGTGTCAAAATACACAAAGTGGACTCTTTAGTAAGAAGGGGTAGCGTGTCTCTAGCTGGAATGCTTCAGTATTAGCAACAATAGCTGCAGATATCTTTTGTCCTTTCTGTTTGCTGCCTTTTCTTTATCCTGTCATATGCAAGATTGATTGTAATGAACCTACTGGTAGGTTACTATGCAGTACTATGGTTTAAGTAAAGAATTTAGCTGAAACTTGATAAAAATCTGTTACTACAAGTGGTTCAACATTTTACTTAGTTGACTTTAGCTTTGATTTTACTTTGTTTTGCCAATTTTCATATAGAACTCTCCTGTGATAGGAAGTGTAATTTACAACTAATTTTTTTTTAATCTTCCATGTTATATTTTATCTTTCAAGCTTTGTTTGATGAGTGGGGAAGTCATCCAGATGTCCCCTCAGATGACTCTTATTTTTGAAACAATGGATCTTTCCCAGGCATCAGTAAGTTTCGTATTTAGTGAAAATATAAACCAAAATTCAGTGTAGTAAATCCACAATAAAACAAATTTACTATTTTTCCTTAGCCTGCTACCGTCAGTCGTTGTGGCATGATTTATTTGGAACCTTCTCAGCTGGGCTGGAGGCCAATTGTTACCTCTTGGCTGAGTACACTGCCTAAACCTCTGGACTCAGAGGAACATCAAGAGCTTCTGCAGGGACTTTTTGACTGGTTGGTGCCACCAGCTTTAAGAGTCCGTCAGAAACAGTGCAAGGTATTTTTTGCCACTTCTTCCTGCTGTAGTTAGTGGCTCTTTTTATTCTGTTACCCTTGGTAGGAGGTGGTTGTTCTCTCATGACAAGCGCAGTTAGAATGAATATGTGGCTATTGGGACCAGTTTGGAACTTTAGAATGAAAATGTCAGCTAAGACTGGAAACTTGATCATCGTTTTCATCTTTTTATTTTCAAAAGTAAAGTAAGTCTTTAAAAAACACTGATTAAAAAGTCTTTCCAAGAGAATTTTAGAAATTTTTTTCTGTAATGATGTCATGTTGAATAAGGAAGTACTTTTTTAAGTGTTAGGGGAAACGTAGTTCCTTGCAATCTCAGTGTGACAGTGCTTAGAATTTTGCTCATGTGTTGCTGTAGTTACTTCTGTGGGTTTTGGTTTGGTTTAAGATGTAGAACTGTAGTAGTCACATGGTAGCCATGAACATGGCTAACAAGTTACAGGTCTTGACATTTCAATGACTGAGGAGGGCAAATAATCTTTCGAGTAAAAGTCATTGTATACCCTGCCTTCTAATACGTGTTCAGAATTCGCTAATGATCTAATTGTTTTAGTATTTTATCTCCAAGAGATAAATTAACTGAACTTGTAAAGTATGATATCCAACCTTTTGAACCTCTTAGGAACTGGTACCTACAAGTGATATCAACGTTGTAGTTTCCCTCACACGGATTTTTGAAATGTTGATTTGTCCAGCTGTACAAGAAGATCCCACCAACAAAAACATCCGTGCCTGGATTATGGTTAGTATTTTAACATGTAGTGAAATATGTATTTGTTTCTGTATATGCTAGTTTTCAAAACAGTTGTACTAATCAAAATAACTCTATATTTGTGAATAAGAGACATGTGAAACAATTTTACTACCTCCTTGCTCTCTCTCCCCATACTCTGGAGGTGCCCAGATGAGGTGGAAGTCTTACAAGTGACAAATATGAATAATAATTTTACTGGTTTTCCAATTAATTGGGATAGTGTTTTTATTAAATATGCTTTTTAAGTAATCAAGAAGCTAGCTAAAACAAAGTGTCTTCTTTCTCTTCAAGGAAATAGATATTAATGCAACACTGATTGGCTTGTTTGAGCAAAATTTCCTTGGAAGAGGATTTTCTGACAGCTGTATTAGTTGCTCTCTCTGACCTTATATGATCGTTCGTATGAAAAACTGAAGAAAACAGAATGTGAAAGTAGTTACTTAAAATTGAATTAGAAAATTCCTAGATCCTGGCTTATCATTAGAACTCTTCTCAGGCTTGGTTATATGACATACTACTGTAGTCAGTGGCCTTTATTTTTTGTCATCCATCTATCTATCTATCTGTCTGTCCATCCATCCATCCATCCATCCATCCATCCATCCATCCATCTCTCTCTCTCTCTTTCCCCTTGAGTAAGATTATTGTGTCCTCTGTCTATAGTCAGATTTCTAAATCTCTTTAAGCTAGGGCTATTTAAGGGCAATTTCTAACATCTCTCTGCTTAACAATATTTTTCAGAATGATGTTTGTTAATCAGACTGTACAAGGTTAATGTAATATGTCAACTTATTAGACAGTTACTAATATTTTTGCCCTTGCAGGGTTGTTTTGCTTTTGCCACAGTTTGGTCCATTGGTGGGACTTGTGATGGTGACAGCAGGACAATTTTTGATAATTTCTTGAGGAAAACTTTGTCTGGGAACTCTAAAGAAGATCCTATACCGGAGAGTTTGGGAGAATGGGAGTGTCCCTTGGGAGAGAAAGGCATGGTCTATGACTATGTGTATGAGGTAGGATTGGCTTCTCATCCACTAAATAGATTCTTACAGTCATAGTAGAAGGAAAATACAGCCAGATGGGTATTTCAACTTTACAAAGCTTGTTGGATATTGTAGAGTGTTAGTTGGATTAAATCCCACAAAGCATTTTTCATTTCTTTTTCAAATACCACTGTATAGAGCAATTTTTTAATAAAATACTGAGATGTACATTTCAGTTATATTTATAATACTGCCACATTATGGTTCTTCTGTAACTGAAGCTCAGTTAGCAGATTCAAATCTGCTTTTGTGTAGAAGGAATAATGTGGACTGTTCAGAAGGAAAGCAGAATATTAAGCCCACAGGCAGCTTGCTTGTGTTACAATTTTTGTTTATATTATCTATTAGGCTCCTTTCTTCTCTTGTTTTTTTGTTGTGGTTTTCTGTGCATGGGTATTTTTTGTTTGTTTTCACTGAACAAAATTTTTGAGAAAAGAAAGGGGCCTAAGTATAGGTATGTACTTTAATACTTTATTAGTGAAGTAAAGCAAACTAAATGTATGAACTTTTGAAACATCAAATATTCAGTAATTTATTAAATCCCATTATTTTAATTTTTCAAAAGTGAAGTAGTAGAGAAAACCCTTGATATGTATAATACCAATGTTTTCTACATCTGTGTTTCTTCCTAGCTGAAAGGCAAAGTAGGTTGGTCTCACTGGAATGAATTTATTGAACAAATTAGTTACAGTGACAAAAATGTGAAGATTCAAGATATTATAGTCCCAACTATGGATACAGTTCGCTATACCTATTTGCTAGACCTGTTCATTACCCATGGAAAGTAAGTGGCTTCACTACAAATTTCTGAAGTATTGGTCATAAGTAGAAATATCTCTTATTCTTTCCTTTGAGTTCATTGCTTTTATCAAACCCTCAGTTTAAATGGCCTTTTAAAAACAGACATTTACTACAAACAATACAATTTGACCAGAAGTCTGGTTTTACATTTTTTATGAAAATTTGAGTCTACCTTTAGTATTCTCATTCTGATGATGCTGCTAGGACAGTCCAAGGAGTTTTTGTATCCTCTTTCTACTTTGGCAATTAAGTACATATTTTAATTTTTTTTCTTTGATTAATTATATCAAGCTCAGTTATATTAGCCATGGTCAGATCATATATGAGAATGAAATATAAAACAACCTCAGGTTCCAGGGCTGAAAGCATTATGAAGTTTGAACTAATGTAAGACCTATCAGAAACTATTTAACTCCTGTGAGTGTTCATATACTCCCACACAAGTAGAATGAGGGAATGAGAAATGTTCATTTCTCCTCCCATTTTCCTGATGGTGGAAACAAACTAAAATTATGAGAGGGTTTAATGAATACATTAGAAAGCTTTAGTTTCTTCCTTAGGCAAGTAATATTTTTAGAGGTGGAACAAAAAGGGCAAGTTAGTGAAACCTTTGACTTCTAGCTGCATTTAGTTTACAGTGTTAGATTTCTGCAGTCTGTGTGCTTTGTTTCTCCCTTTGTGAAGACCACTGCTTCTAGTGGGACCAACAGGTACTGGGAAATCTGTGTATGTCAAGGACAAGTTAATGAACAACCTGGAAAGGGAGCTCTACTTCCCCTTCTTCATTAATTTTTCAGCTCAAACCAGTGCCAATCAGACCCAGGTGAGTAGAATGGGTAATTTATGTCTCAAAGAGATTGTGTATGTGAATATTTCATCTGTGTTCTGAATGATCCTGTTTGCATTGCAGAACATTATTATGGCCAGACTAGACAAGAGGCGCAGAGGAGTCTTTGGCCCTCCAATGGGAAAAAAGTGCATTATTTTTGTAGATGATATGAATATGCCTGCTTTGGAGAAGTATGGGGCACAGCCTCCTATAGAACTTTTAAGACAGTTCTTTGACCATGGATTTTGGTAATTATTTAAAATACAACTGAAATTTTTTGTTGCCGTATTTGCTGTTATAATTATTTATTCCCTTGAGTTTTATTTTCAAAACTTTTTTCAAGTGGTTTGTAAGTGTTAAGGTAGATTTAGTTTATATAAAAATGCATTATTTAAAGTTGAAGCAACTTGTATATTACTCTTTAAGGACTTCTCAGTTTAGTTGTTTTTTGGTTTCTTGGGGAAGATGGGTTGCTTGTTTTTAAAAATATAAACTATAGAGAAATATACGTTATATTACATAATGCCTACTATGGTTTTTATATTTTCAAGTACTCGTTTTTATGCATGGAGAGAGTAGCCTTGTCATATAGATTCATCTAAGCTGTAACAAAGGTGTTATATATGGATCTAAATGTCACCTGGCATTTTATTTTGAAGGTATGATTTTAAGGACACCTCTAAAATCACCCTCGTTGACATACAGTTACTGGCTGCTATGGGGCCTCCAGGTGGTGGGAGGAATCCTGTCACCCCTCGGTTCCTGCGGCACTTCAACGTTTGCACCATCAATTCTTTCAGTGATGAAACAATGATCCGCATCTTCTCTACTGTGGTAACTCTTTACCTAAAGCTTAATGACTTTCCTCACGACTTTGCCACAATTGGGAAACAAATTGTCACTGCCACTTTAGAGGTAAGAAGCAAATACCTTAATAGAAAAATTTCATTCAATTTGTTCATTAAAGTTCCTCTGGCTATACAATAATGTAGTGTGAAAGGGATTTTTTTTGACAAGTAACATTTTTGAAGACATTTAGGAACTATGATAATAATACAATCGGTGTTACTGTTTTGTTGATCTTGTTGTTCTCCATTGTTGTTATCTGAAGGTGTATAAGAAAGCCATCAAAAATCTTTTGCCCACACCAGCCAAATCTCATTATACCTTCAACCTGCGTGACTTTTCCCGGGTTATCCATGGCTGTTTGCTCATTAAGAAAAGCGCAGTTGAGAACAAACGTGTGATGATTCGGCTGTTTGTACATGAGGTGTTCCGTGTCTTTTATGACCGTCTGGTGGAGGATGATGATAGAGCCTGGTTGTTCAATCTAGTGAAAGAGATTGTCAAAGAACATTTCAAAGAAGCATTTGATAAAGTTTTTGCACACCTGAAGGAAGGAAATTCACCTGTGAGTATCATGTTTAACCTGTTGCAAAATAGTTGCTTTTATTGTAAATTTAGGACTAGAAAGTTAATCTTAATTCAAGTTTTGATTCAAATGCACACTAAAGTTTAAGTTGAATTTGGCAAAATGGCTTCATGAGGGAAAAAATGTAGAAATTAAAACTGTTTGGGATGGTTTAACTGTTGTACATAAGCATTCTTAATATTACATTAAAGATGTGAGTAAACTTACTACTTTTCCTTAGAAGAAATGTGTGCATCTGCATCCTGTGATTGTTATTAAATTTTAGTATCCAAAATGCTGTGTAGTTGTGTTACATTTTATGCCTCATCTTCCTTTTTCCTGTTGCTTTTTTTTAATGTCCCCTGTAATTTCACTGATGTATATAAGAAATAACTTTGTGGTCGTAGTTGTCCATTTTATAATATACATCTGTATGAATTTGGTGTAATCTGAAGGTCATGATTATGAGGCTGTTAGTGGCTATTTGAGCCAATTGTTTCCCAAGAACAAATTAAGAATAAGTATATAGTTTAATGCAGGAAACATAATTTTGAGGGAGTGCTGTCTGTGAGTAAAAGTATTTTGGAGTGCTTATTCTTGTGCCTGGGGTATTTGTCTTAATTCTCCTTTGTTTTCTAAAATTCCAAATAGGAATAAATTCATTAAATATTAAACTTGGTTTCATAATTTGTTGAAAATTTACCATAGGTAACAGAAGAAAACATGAGAAGTTTGTGTTTTGGTGACTACATGGAACCAGAACTTGAGGGAGATGAAAGACTTTACATTGAGGTTCCAAGCATTGAGGAGTTCAGTGCTGTTGTGGAGCAGTGTCTGGATGAATATAATCAAACCCAGAAAACAAGAATGAACCTTGTGGTTTTCAGGTGTTTATGATCTGTATTATTCTGAGCTTTAAGCACTAGTTGATAATTCAGTATATTCAATTTTGTGGACTGTGGTTTTTGGTATGCCTCCTCCCCTTTATGCATCCTTAAAAAGTGTTTGTGATGTTACACCTTTTTGGATGGGAGTAAACTGATTTTTCTCTTAGGGCTCTCCTTTTCCTATCTGAAAGTAAATAATGAGAAGCTTTTCTCCTAAGGGGCTTTGCATATTTTCCTGAGTTGTTACGGAAACACTGTGCCTTGAATCAGGTAGGTGCTGTACTTTTAAGCCTCTGTCACCAGTGAAAATGGATGTCACTGGACTTTCATTTCCCAAGGGCAAGCATCTCAAGTGTGAGATGTTGCACAATGCTAGCTGTCTGTCTGCTCTGTTACTATGCAGTACAGCCATGCACACAGCTGGTGCTGCAGATAATCCTGTCAAATTTTAGACTCTGCAGGCCCTTACTGTTACCTTAACTTGTGATCACGCAGAGCTACAACTGAGAGAGATTAGGTCACAACTCCTTCCTCCTCCCTATTGCTAGAGATTACTGCCTCTTCATGTTTCCCAGGGTAACTTGACATGTAGATACTTCATGAAGGTGATTAGGGTTACTTTAAACACTTCTAATAGCAGCTTATTTTAGTCTAGGCCATTTTGTCAAGCTGGATTTGGGAGTGCCTGTGCAGCTGGCAGCCTCTGATCAGAGGCCACTTCCTGGGTGTAGAAGCAATATTCCAGTGACCTCACTGAACAGCAACCAGGAGAGCATGTTTGAATGTAGCCTTAGAGTTCAACCTCATGGAGAACATTTGAACTAATTTCCTTTATTTTTCTAACCAGTAAAAATAAACAAGAAGTTATCTTTCTTGAAATGTTTGAAAGTTTTTTTGAGACCACTTTGTATAGCTGCTCAGCCTGCTTTAGTTACCCTTTGCCCTGTGCTTAAGCAGGTGATCTCCTATAGGCCTTGCTGCATGTTCTATGATAAATTGTGCTTGAGCTTCCACAAGGACTTTCCGTAATGTGCAGATACTGCTTCCTGAGGATGTTCCAATGTCAACTCCACATATAAGTTATAAAACACTGTCAGAGGTAGAGGGAAGGGATATGTTTGTTGATATAAACCGTGTTCCCCAAGTGGTTATTTTAAAAAGATATTCTAATTGCTATACTTCAAGAAAGTTAAAATTGGTGGTACTGCTGTGATTTTGAAGTAGAGTTAATATTTTTCTTCTCTTTTAACACATTTATCCTTATACAACCTCTTCTTACCTCTGCATGTTCCTTTTAGTAATTTGTAGTAATTTAGCTAAATACCAATATTTGTATAACAGAAGAATTGTAAGTTTTATTTTGTGGTTCATTGCCCTCTCTCTTTCTTCCTCTCCACCCCACCCTACATTCAGAAATTTGTTTTGGAGATGCTACTCCTTGATTTGTTTCACAGGTTTATAGGTGCATAAATGTATATGTATTTCTGCCCTTCTGGTAATCAGCACGTTTCCCATGCAGGTACATGTTGGAACATTTGTCTCGACTAAGCCGCATTCTGAAGCAGCCAGGGGGGAATGCTTTGCTGGTTGGAATGGGAGGAAGTGGGCGGCAGTCTCTGACTCGCCTGGCAGCATTCATGGCAGGAATGAGTGTTTTTCAACCAGAGATTTCTAAGAGCTATGGTACAAACGAGTGGAGAGAAGATCTGAAAGTGAGTATTAGTAACCTATCTACATTTTGACTTAATTTTGAGGACAGATGTTTTGGAATGTTTAATTTTAACTGTCTTGCATTTTCAGAGACTTCTGAAGAATGCAGGTGCAAAAGGCTTGAAAACTGTATTTCTAATCACAGATGCACAAATTAAAGAAGAAAGCTTTTTAGAAGATGTTGACAGTGTCCTCAACACAGGGGAGGTGCCCAATCTTTTTGCAGCAGATGAAAGACAAGAACTTTTAGAGGTATCTTTAGTTTTTAATCTACTTGGTCAGTTCAGTGCGAATTGCGGCTTTTGGATATTTGCACTTAATTTTGTGACTTCTTTCTCAGACCTTAGGTAAATCAACCAGTTACTAGTAAACTTATGGAGTAGCTTATGCCAACTACAACCTTTAATTCTAACGTAGCACTCTGTTCACAAGCACATTAATTTACCCGAGTAGAGAACTTGGGTTCTTCACAAACACCCCATGGCCATAGTTAGATTTATAGTGTATTGTGTAGGAGAATGTACATCACAATATTTTCATTGAGTGAAGTGCAAAGACACGATATTTTTATTAGAAAACATGGCCTGCCTTTGTCAATAGGCTCTTACTCTCTGGGGCACTAGGGCATTGTTAGACAGAATTTCACAGTCTTGATACTTCTACTCAGAGTCAAGTTGGCCTAAGGTGCTCCATCAATTTAGGCTCAGAAGTAAAAATGCAATGTACTCAGGCAAATTGAGAGATCTATCTGTATGACTTGATAGATATCACTACTGGTTTTTCTTGCATTTATAGAGCATGTTGATACCTGGATTCATGTGTCTTTCAAAGTTAGATTATAATTCTAATTATAATTCTATAAGTCATCTTTGTCTATTACTATTTCATTCTTGCCAGGTATATAGTGACAATATTAAGATAATATGGCTCTTTTCCAGTTTTACAATTTGTATGAACGTATTCAGTGGCTGTATGCTGGAACTTGGTAGCTCTCCACGATGTGCCAGCTGGAGCAAAGTTGGTTTTGACTCATTTAAATCTGCTCCCTCAAAAGAATTCTGCCTTTACTCTATTGTTATGATCTATTCTCAGTTTCTCAGAGCAGCAGATGATCATTTCTAGAATGAATTGTCAGGGTCACAGATAAATAGTGCAATCCTATTTTCAAACAGTATTTACTACTTGTTCTGGTTTTCTACTTTATTTTGCCTGTTTCCTTTCTAATAAAAAAAGTTATTCCATGGTGATGCTACCATTAACAGGATTGCTACAGGACTTCAGATGTACTTAATGAGAATTTAAATAATATTTTTTATTCTATGTGTTATTCCTAAGGGTGTTCGGGCAACAGCTCAGACTGGTGATAGAGATGAAGAACTCAGTCCCTTGGCCTTGTTTGCACTTTTTGTGAACTTCTGCAAAGAAAACCTCCATATTGTGGTGGCATTCAGCCCAATTGGAGAGGCTTTCCGCAATCGTCTGAGACAGTTTCCATCGCTCATCAACTGCTGTACTATTGATTGGTTCCAGGTGTGGGAAAATATCTACATTATTTCCTCAAAAAGCTACTCCAGTTTTCTAACACTCTATATTTCTAAGTACCATTAGATTTTCTTTAGTCTTCCTTGTAGAAGTACTCCTTGTTTTTCAAAATTTTAAAATTCCATAGACCTTTTCTGTAGTATTTTGGGAGCTCTTTGATGTGTGATCTCAACACTTCTACAACTAAATAAATTTAAATTCTTCTTGCTACAAATTTCTGAAGTAGTGAATATTCTTAATTTGATTATGGCAATTTGTAATTTTATTACATAATGTGTATGTTTTAAAGGACTAGAGAAACCATTTCGTTGAGACTGTAAAATTCTTAATTGCAGCTGCCTGTTAAGCAGGTCATCCATTGCAGGAATGGCTAGCAAATACAAATTCTGTTGTTTATCCATAGATCTTTTATAGCAGAATAAAACTTGGAGAAGCAGTATTGATGTAAGCAGTATTGCTCTCAATAAAACACAGTTAGCTCTATAGCTTGGGCTGGTGCTGCTGTCCATTAATTTTTCTACCAGAGGCTGTCATAGAACTATTTGGATGGAATGTTAATGTGTAGCTTTGAGCTACAGGATCAGTGAGGAGTTGCCAGAAAAGATTGCATGGGTGGTGACCTTGCTGCCTGAGCTAACCAGCTCTTATATCAGTTCATTGTTTTTGAGACACAGCTGGGACTAGTGTGTCTCATTCTGGTGGTTTGAATGGTAAATACTGATTTAATGTTTGAAGACTGCTAACAGTTGAATTTTACAAATTCTTTCCTCCTTGCTTCTCCCTCAGCCATGGCCTGAAGATGCCCTTGAACGTGTGGCTAGTAAATTCTTAGAAACGCTTCAGCTCACAGACACTGAGCGTCAGGGAGTTGTGCCTGTCTGTAAATACTTTCATACTTCGGTTTTGTCACTTTCTGAAAGGTCAGTCTCTTGCTTTTGCAAACAATCATAAAAGAGTAGCTGACCAAGTTTCATTGCTACTCATTTATGTATTAAAAGTTAACAAAACTATTTGCCTCCATAGAAATGTTATATAAATTTTTTGAAATTAAGTCCTATCAAACAGTCACATAACTTTGCTAACGATAAACTAAAAAAATAAACCAAAATTTAAAGTTACTCTTTTTTTTTTTCCCAAATAGGTTCTTACAAAGTCTGGGACGCCATAATTATGTTACTCCTACTTCTTATCTTGAGCTTATTGCTGCATTTCAGAGACTTCTTACTGAGAAACGAGACAGTGTAATGAAAGCCAAGAAGAAATATGTGAATGGACTAGATAAACTAGCTTTTGCTGAGGCACAGGTGAGTTAGGACAAATATGGGACTGAAAACAGAAAATGTTTGTCA
The DNA here is from genome assembly GCA_036630365.1 of Acanthiza pusilla. Taxonomy (NCBI): domain Eukaryota; kingdom Metazoa; phylum Chordata; class Aves; order Passeriformes; family Acanthizidae; genus Acanthiza; species Acanthiza pusilla. Next base: position 12,462,355 of record JAXCHO010000001.1, read on the forward strand.
AATGCATGTCTTTTTCTGGAGAAGTCAGTCAAAAGCGTTACTTCAGATTTTGTTTAGCTCAATCATCAACAGTAAAACTGTAAGAAATGTATTTTGCCTTTTCTTTCCTACAATCACAGGACTTATGCTAGAGGCCATACATCTGTAGGCATATATTGTTAGGTAGTACATGAACAGAGCTTCCCTTTCCTTGGTGGTTAACAGGTGACTATAAATGAACATAGTTCTTAAAATTAGACATTGTATGTAGGAGATTAAATTTTATCTTTGAAATGCTTTGATTTGAAACTCAATGTTGCATCCTTCTATCAATAAATTAATCATTAGGTAAAATCTAGGTCTTAAAGACATTGTTGGAAATTGTACATGACCCTTCTGGATCCTACCTGATCCTTTTATATATGCATAGGTTGGTACGATGAAAGAAGAATTAATTGAGCTGCAGCCCAAACTGGAAGAGGCTAAAGTGGAAAATGCAAGCATGATGCAGGTATATACAAATACAACTTTGTGGCTTTTAATGTAAGCATGTGTATATTTATTTCAGTGTTGCTTGACCTATACGAGGATCCTAAACCCAATTAGTTTCATGGGAATTTAGTGGGATTTAGGATCCAAAATCTTGGGTGTTTTTGAAAATTACTGTTTTTGAAAATACACTTACTAGTATGTGACTGTTGCACTACCAAAAAAGAATGATGTAATTGAGACGTTATGCGCTTGTTTCTGATTCCAAAGCATTTTTATAGATACAGTGATATCTCTTCTACCTCTAAGAAAACTAAATGTTACTTCCATAGAACTGCAAAAGGAGTTGGATAAAGGCTTGACTTATCCTTGAAGAGAAAATAAATTTCCATAGCCAATGTTATAGACTATGAAGCTATGAAAACTCCCTAAAAAAGCTAATCCTTTTTAGTTACAGCCTGATGCACAAACATGAAGAGTTTCTTGACTCCTGAACTTCAAATATATGTTAAATAGCTTTTATTGAGAGTAACCTGATTTCATGCAGCTTATCTACTGTTAAAACTCCACGATGATGTTGCAATATGCTAAGAAATTATTCCCTTAACATAAATTGCAATTATATTAAAATATTTTAAAACTTCAATATTCTCTCTATCTTTTACAGTATTCCATAAGCCCTATACTAGGTAATTTCAATTTATTTGCACATTCACTGCACAATATAAAGCTCACTCATGGTTTTTCTTTAGGTTATAGAAGTAGAATCTGCAGAAGTAGAAGAAAAAAGAAAAGTTGTAAAAGTGGATGAAGAATTTGCTACAGAAAAAGCTGAAGAAGCTCAGACACTGAAAAATGAATGTGAGAGTGACCTGGCAGAGGCGTTACCTGTCATGGAGGCTGCAATTGCTGCTCTTGACACTTTGAAGGCAAGCTGATCTAAATTTTAGCATTTCAAAGTGTTATTTAACTCTCTAAAATGAAGTAGGAATTTAGAAGAATATGAGATGTCTTAGATGACACAAAAGTGTATCAAAGATATTCTGACCTGGGATTTTTAAAACAAAATTTAATTTAATCATTAGTTTACAGTTTTTTGGCCTTTATTTAATTTTATTTCCCCTGCATGTCATGCTAACACTGTATCACACTTCTAAAAGTTCTCTATAGCCACTTATGTTCATTGGTAATGGTGTTATAATTTCCCTTTTTTCTATCAGTTCATTGATTGAGTGCTGAGAAAGACATAATACTTGTCATAATATTTTAAATGTATTTTTTATTTTAGCCTTCTGATATATCACTTGTCAAAGCAATGAAAAATCCTCCATCTGGTGTCAAACTTGTCATGGCTGCTGTCTGTGTCATAAGAGAACAAAAACCTGAAAAAGTTACAGAGCGTGGGACTGGACGCAAGGTAAAATGGCAGACAATAGTCTGAAATAAAAATGTAATTCACGTTCTTCTCAACACTTGTCTAATAAACAAGATGACCAAAGGTCCATTAAAGCAGGCGAGTATTTACAGCCTCTATCCAACATTTTACTAAAAACTTTCAGAATTCGCTATATTCCGAATTTTGTAATGTGCCAAATTTAATTTGCTTGACTCATATCTTGATAATAGATAATACATAACTTCCCTGAGACACTGTTTACTTTTTGGCTTTAAGTATGATTAGAAGGAAATGTTTTATCTGACAGACTTTCTGCTTTATTGGCATCTCAAGGAGGTACTAAGTTATCAATATTAAATATGCATGAGTTTTAATTAAGAGGTTTGTAATTTTTTGTTTGTGTATTTGTTTTAAAGCCTGAAAAGGTATTTCCTACTATGTTTTGTAGGCTTTGGATTATTGGGGTGCGAGCCAGAAATTGCTTGGCAACATTAATTTCTTAAAGGATTTGAAAGCCTGTTCCGAGAAACCCATTCCAGTAAGGCTTTTTCAGTAATTTTTACCACACAGACACTTTCTTACAGAGAAGAAAAATAAATTGAGAAAATACTGTATTAGAGACATCATTTACCCAAATCGATCGGTTTCTTCTGAACTTACACCCCTTTAGCCTCTTTTAACATATTCTGCTTTGGGAGTTGTTTGGGGTTTTTTGGTGGAACCAGTGGACATTTGATCCATGTCCAGCCTTTCTATGCCTCTTTGTTTTGTTAGTTTTTCTAGATCAATTATTCAGCATTATAATCTTCTTTTTATAATTAACTGTCCATTACTGCCATTCTTAACATATTTTTCTAATTATATTATTTTGAATGAATGATGACAAAATGGGTAATATTTTGTTAATTATACTGGCAGATATACAAATAAATGCAGAAATGTACTACTATGTAACCTTCTTCCAAATATAATCATTTCTACCAAAGATCTTGCTATCCAAGAGTGTGCTTCTTGCCTTATGCTGAATCCATTGGAAATTGAATATGCTTTGCCCTTTATAGAATATGCTTTGCTCTTTGTAAAACTGGTCCCCAAAAGTAGGCACAAGCAATTTAGATTTTGTCTTATATTAGTATAAGTACATTTTTATAGTTAACCTCGAAGTTGTGTATTGAGAAAAAGATAGCAAGTAATGGAATTGGTGTGTTTTACACAAAGGACAGTGTAAATTAAGGCTTCTATGTGACTGTAATGCTTTTAGCACTTAGGGAGCTGCACGAGTGATACAGCAAATGCATGATTAGAAAGGATAAGAACAGGATTAGGATGAAAACAGGAAAAGACCATGAAACATGATAGGAAGGTCAAAAGAATTAAGTGAGCAGTAATATTGAATAGTTCATTCTTATTTTGTTGGGTAGACAAATGGCAATTAATCAGTTCAATTTTGAAGTGTCAGCCATGAGATTTGACGGGCTACAATGCTTTTGTTATCCAGGATGCTGTCATGCAGAAGATTCGGACTGAGTACCTGACTAATCCAGAGTTTGATCCACAAGTGGTGGCCAAAGCTTCCTCGGCAGCGGAGGGTTTGTGCAAATGGATTAAGGGAATGGAAGTGTTTCACAGGGTGGCAAAGGTGTGCTTTAGATCCTTGTCCCTCAGCGCTATGGAACCTTCCCTTTGCTCCGTGTATTCACCCTAAGCATTGTAGTTAATTATAAAGTTACCAAAACGGACTATAAGCATTTTTGTATTGGTTGTAATTGAATAGGAGATTGAACCCAAGAAAGAACGTTTAAAAGAGGCAGAGGAGTCCTTAGCAGAGACAATGGAACTGTTGAATCAGAAGAGAGGTGCGCTTGCAGAAGTTGAAAATCGTTTGGCTGCTTTGGAACAAACCTTCAGAGAAAAGACCGAAGAAAAGGCTCGTTTAGAATTCCAGGTTGAGATGTGTGCTAAAAAACTGGAACGAGCAGAGAAGTTGATTGGAGGCCTTGGTGGAGAGAAAACAAGGTCAGGTTAAAGTTCAGATGTCAGATAAAGCACCCATTGTAGAAATGGAATTTAAACTTCAGTTCTCCAAGCCTTTAATGCTGTATTTCTGTCTGAGGACTTCAACACTAAAGAATGTCTGAGCCCTTGAAATATTCCCAGTTGTTTGTAACATAAAAATATGGGCAGCAACGTTGGGAGAATTGTAGAGAAAATCTTCAAAATGAGAATAGAATACATGAATGAGGTTTTCATATTCTCCATCTGAAATTAAGATGCACAATAACAACGAGTTGATTTTTAACATCAATATTAATGTGGAGGTTTCAGCACCACTTTTTCTGTATCTGCTTGTCACAGATGGAATCAAGCTGCACATGATCTTCAAGAGGAATATGATAATCTGACAGGAGATATTCTGATATCAGCTGGTGTAATAGCATATCTGGGAGCTTTTACTGCTGGATTTCGACAAGAATGTACCAAAGATTGGAGCAAACTTTGTAAGGTTAGAAGGGCATCTTAGATTTAAATAAAAGTTTGGGAGTTTTGACACTGCTGCAAAAGGCTTCCAAGATCCCTTGTAATTTATTTTATATTAACCTGGTAAACTTCATGGGTAACCAGTGGGATCAATTCTGCTGATCGAATATTTTGTAGATTTGAATTTAATTAAAGCAGTGAATTTACTCCACATTTACAATAGCATATCAGAAACTAGAGACCGTCATTGATATTGCAAGGCTTGATTTTTTCTGAAGTAAAACCTCATCATTTTCTGTATTTTGCCTTTAAATGAAAGAATTACACAGTTATGTGTAATGTAATTAAAAAATCAGTAGTTTACACCATCAAGTATTTGTATGTTAATTAAATGGTTGATTGTACTGTTTGCAAAGGGACACTTCCAACATACTTTCATGAATGCCACAATTCATAAATCCAAGTGATTTGGAATCACTTAAAAATGCATTAAACAGTAACAAATCTGCATTGGATTGCTGTATGGAGTTAATGGAAGATATCAGATGTCTCCAGTTGTGTATGAATTTCTTAATTGTCATAACTTTATCTAACAAACCTCCCACATTATGAATGTACCAAAAACTGGACAGATCTTACAAAAATTTGAGGAGAGAGTAAATATTCAGTGGGGAAAGGTAGTTAATTATTGAAATTATGGTTTTATTTTCCCCAGGATTTTTACTTATACATGACCTATTTCAGTCTCTTAAAAGAAAATGCACATTGTCATTTTTGGATTGAAGTGGCATTTAATAAACATGTAAAGAAACACAAAATAAAGATAACTGTTTATTTTGTTGGGGCTTTCCCCTCTTTTTCAGGAGAAAGAAATCCCTTGTTCTGAGATTTTCTCTTTGAGCAAGAATCTTGGTGACCCAGTAAAAATAAGAGCCTGGAATATTGCTGGTTTGCCAACTGATTCATTTTCGGTAGACAATGGGATCATTGTTGACAATTCAAGACGTTGGTAGGTGAAAAAAAGGTTTAATTTTCAAATCCAAACAAATTCCTACTTTATTTAAAAAAAAAAAAGGAAAAAAATTCTCAAAACAATGTAGCTTCTCTAGAGCAATGTAATTGAAAAAGGACTGGAATCTTTATGTTCCAAGTGGGAGATTATAATGATATTTTACAGGAATTCCGCATTCTGGTATATTTTATGAAAAATGTTAAAAATATTTGTTGCAATTTTTAAAAATGTTTTGCTATTACTGCGCAAATTATCATAAAACACCTATGCATCCATTTTTCACTGATACCTTAAAATAGCATAATTAGAATTGTATCACTTCTTCTTGACAGTCTGATACAGAAATGTGTAAAATAGTTTAAAATTCTGAAAAACTCATGCAAGGTCTGAGAAAACTGTCCTGTATTTTCTAGGCCATTAATGATTGACCCTCAAGGTCAAGCAAATAAATGGATCAAAAATTTTGAGAAGGACAACCGTCTGAATGTTATCAAGATCAGTGACTCAGATTATATGAGAACTGTGGAGAACTGCATTCAGTTTGGGACTCCACTGCTGCTAGAAAATATTGGAGAAGAATTAGACCCATCTCTTGAACCTCTGCTGCTTAAACAGACATTTAAACAAGGTACAGCAGAATTAACCTTGAATCCTGAAGGAGAGGACATTAATGTTCAGTTTATAGTCTCTGGCACTGCCTGATATTTCTCTTATTGCTCTCTTCTTGCCTTACTTCTGCCTCTGGTAAGAGAAGGGCAATTGCACAGCAGCCTGGAGTTTTATTTTTTAATAAATGTCATTCCTGTCTATCATGAGAATGGTTTTATGTGAAAACCTTCACTGTGTCGCTGTAGGAGACTAAAGAAGTTCTGCGAAGGGAACATTGTTAATGAAATTGTTTTGCTTGTACATTTTCATGTGTTTTAGTCTAGTAATAATAGTAACAGTCTAGTAATAATGTTGGCTAAATTTTTGCACAAATCAAGGAAAGCTGTCAAAGCATTTTACTTAAGGCATAGTTTTCACTGTACTTAGCAAGTAACTAAGAATTTGGTTTTCCGCTTTTCCTCCTCTTAGATGACAGAAAAATGCACATAAAGAAAAATATGTTTTCTTTCTGTCTTACCTGATTTGCCTTTATTGGTTTTCATGTTCATAATTAAAAGAAAATGGAAAGTACAGCTCAAACACTTTTTTTGGTGTGCTTTCCTTTTTCAAACAAGTAATTCAAGGAAAGAGTAGTCTGTAAGAATATAATATTTGGGAATAATTCTGCAGCTCTCTGTTACCATCCATAGTTTTTTATATGAAAATTGAAAGTACAGTAGGACTTGATTTCATCTGCTAAGAGTGATGAGTTTTCTTAATGTTTCTCTTCTTAATTTTAGGAGGCATAGAGTGTATCAGGCTTGGTGAGAGCGTTATTGAGTATTCCAGTGATTTCAAGTTTTTTATTACCACAAAGCTAAGAAATCCACATTACCTTCCTGAACTTTCTACGAAAGTTTTATTACTCAATTTTATGATAACACCAGAGGGACTTGAAGACCAGCTGCTAGGTATTGTTGTAGCAGAAGAGAGGTAAGTCTCTCTTTATGGTAAACAGCCATTAAAGTTTTTTATAGCATAATTCCAAGGAAATGAGAAATTAATTTAATGTTTAGCAAGATGAATGTTACATGGTATAAAAGTACCTCTGAAACTGATTATGGTTTATATCTGAACCCTCATAGAGACACAGAGAAGTAGTACCTGGGTTGGACGGACATGTCTGTGCCATTGGGCTAAACTCTGTTTGTTAAAAAAAGTGTTTCCAGCAGTAAACGGGCTCTGCATATCCCATCATGTTTTTTTGCAGGCAGCAGGGATACAGTAAAGGAAAAGCAGGATGCACTGTCATTTGCAAAATGCTAAGATGTAAAAGATTAGTCCATCATTCCCAAATACTGAATGGAAGTTATGCAAAGAAATCTTTACTCACCATTATAAATAGATGTTAAATAGCAAAAACCTGCTTAAACTGAAGAGAATATTCACAAATACTGCAGGAAGAGGGAGCCCATTTTCACGGGCTTATTTTGCACACAGTGGAAGATGAGCATTGACTGATTTTGGTTTTTGTGTTTTTCTTCATTAGGCCAGATTTAGAAGAGGAAAGAAATGCTCTCATCATTCAGTCTGCAGCCAATAAAAAGAATCTAAAAGAAATTGAGAAGAAAATTTTAGAAACTTTAGAGTCATCTGAAGGAGATATTCTGGAAGATGAGACTGCCATCCAGGTCTTGGATTCTGCCAAAGTAATGGCTAATGAGATCACAAAAAAACAGCAGGTAAGGAGTGTGTATGTGTGCTTCCCTCAATAATACTGAGAAATTAAATATCAAAATTTACAGCTAGAAGAAGTTCTCTGAATTAGATGCATAGAACAAGGAGCAAATTCTGTACTTGTGCAATGTAAAGAGAAATAAAATTGGATCTCTTTTAGAATCTTCACTGGTAGTTTATTAAGTCTTTAAAATGTTTTAAAGCATGTATCTGTAATGCAGGTAAATAGATCAGTACTGGGGTAGGGCCAAGTGCTCCTTTTCCCCAGTGTCATCATCACCTACTGTGGTGCCTTCTGGAGCAGAAAAGTTGTGTTACTCTGGTGTTACAAAATACTGTATAGAACTACTTTGGTAATGTTATGAAGTAGTAATGTTTTTGTAGAATATTAAAAGCACTGAGAATATGCAAAGCCCTTGTTTATCCCTTACTGTTGCTGTGTAGGTTGCAGAGAAGACAGAGCTGAAGATCGCGGAGTCGCGGGAGGCGTACCGGCCTGTGGCACAGCACTCGGCCGTGCTGTTCTTCAGCATCGCAGACCTGGCCAACATCGACCCCATGTACCAGTACTCCCTCAGCTGGTTTGTCAACCTCTTCATCAGCTCCATTCATGACAGGTAAAGGGAGTCTGTCTGCTGTAAAATAAGGGCGTTTCATTCTCTTCTTATAAATAGTTCTCTCCATCTGGAAACCTCTTTAAATGCAACCTCTTGAAGAAAAATACCATTTATTAATGAAGTAATTGCTCTTTTTAGTTACCATTTAAGCAAATGATGAACTGTAAGCATGTGCCACATTTAAATATTTTTAAGAATGTGACTTAAAATATAAAGTTGATTTCTGAAATAGGTTCCATTATGAACACTGAGTGCCACCACTTTACTGTGGCAAATTGATTTCAGCTAATTATTTTTGTTTGGATTTTTAAAAAGGCTAAAGTCTTTTGAAAAGACACGGAGTATAGTTGGAGTTTTGGGAAAACTGGCATCTAAGTCCCTTGTGGCTCATGTGGGTCTAACATAAATCCTCTGCAACCCTAGATAAATGAGATTTCTTAAATGATTGTATATTGTATTCCATTTGAAGTCTCAGTTTCTTACTTCTTTTCTTTTTAGTAATAAATCCAAAATGTTAAAGAAGCGACTTCAATATCTGAATGACCACTTCACCTACAATCTGTACTGCCAAGTGTGCCGTTCACTGTTCGAAACAGACAAACTGCTCTTCTCATTTTTGCTGTGTTGTAATCTGCTCATGTAAGCTCATTTTTGTGAAGTCTTTTAGGAACAGAAACTAACGATTTTCTTATCAGGGAAGCAGGTACTGATGAGATGGAATGTTCTTGTTCATATTGATACTAATGCCTTTGGAGAAAGGTAATGAATACTTTGGGTTTTCTAAGATGTGTAATATTAACAAATGGAAGAGTATATGAGTGCATGTATCACTAGTACAAGACACATTAAAAAAAAGTGTTTCTGTTTGTCAGTGGTTTTGTCAATGATAAATCTGTCTTTAAAGGACCTGGGTAGTGTTACATAGCATCATTACATCAAAAACAATTGCTATTATTTAAGAAAACATTTTAGAAAGGAAACTTACGCAGTAATGTGCAGCATCAACAACTTCCAGAGTTTTGTCTTGGTTTTGCAATTTTTCCCTTCTCTTTCTGTTATCCTTTTGCATAATATCATGACATCTCAGATTCAATCTTCTCCCTTCCACCAGCTGTTCCGTTTTCTCTTCCTTATTTTGTGTGAATACATCCTGAAAGAAATTATATGTTCAAAATCACACAGCCATAATGTGCATACTTAATTAATTGTATACTTATCTGTACATGGACTATTCTTCCTGGTCTAATTCGTGAGGCTACTGTAATTGCAGAAGATGCCTTTAAAAGGCCTTTTTAAAGCCTTTAAAAATCAGAAATAATTGCACTTAAAAAAAAAAAAAAAGCAAAAAAAAGCAGGTATTAGGAATAAATTCTTCACCAAAAGGACTGTTAAGCACTGGAATGGGCTGCCCAGGTAGTGGTGGAGTCACCATCCCTGAAGAGATTTAAAAGCCATGTAGATGTGGCACTGAGGGACATGGATTAGTGATAGCTTGGCAGTGCGGAGGGAACAGTTGGACTTGATGATCTTAAAGGTCTTTTCCAACCTAAACAATTTATTGATTCTAAGATTTAGTTCTTGAAACCCTTACTTTAGTCTTAATCTGATATTTTTACCATGCAGTTTTTTAATAATATAGATTATTGAGATCTGATCTCAGCTCTTACTGAAGCAGAAGTATTTCTAAAGGGCCATGAAGTGTAAATCATTTAAAACAATTGATTATATTATGTAAAATTGTGTCTCAATTACTGAATATTATCTTCTGTTTTTTTTTAATATAGGGCTAATAATGAAATAGAACATCAAGAGTTTATGTTCTTACTAACTGGAGGTGTGGGTCTCAAGAATGTGCACACGAATCCAGATCCATCTTGGCTGTCAGATAAGAGCTGGGATGAATTATGTCGTGCAAGTGAATTCCCAGCTTTGGAAAAACTGAGGTAAAATACTGATGTGAACTGACCTGAATTGGTTTTGACCAATACATCTGTAACATGCTGAAAGAAATGTTTGCTATATGTTTTCCAAATCTGTGCCAGAATGCCAATGGGATAAAACCAGCCCTCTTTTTTCATTGTCACGTTTGCTTCACTTACTCCAATCAGTCAGTCATTAATTATAATATTATTTAACAAACCTATTTTTTCTAAATTATTTGAGGCATTGCCTAAAGAAACTTTTCTTTTGAAATGTCTTCATGGTAGAGAAACAGTGTTTTAAGGGTTCAGTGAAAGCCAGAGGTGGTACATGTGGCAGAATTCCACCGCAGTTCTGGGGAAGGAGTTTTTCTAGTAAACTCTGGTCTCCTGAACTCAGTACAATTTCAGCCTGGGTTTAAATAGAATTTAACACTAAATTCTGGAGCCAGCATGGCTGTACAAGACTTCCATAAAATAGCTGACTGAGTGCAGGTATTTGGAACATTTGGATCTGAGTGCAGCAACACTGCGCTGTTAGAAGAAGTTCTTTGCGGTTGTTTTGTGTTTCAGCCCCTTTGGAGTTTTAGTAGCAGTGTGGATGATGATCCAGTCTTTAAATAATCTGAGAGTTGTCCCATTGCAGAGGACATACTCTGCATGTCGTATGAAGGAAAATATTTTTTTTCCCCCTAGTTGAATTTCCCGGTGATTTTCTTCAGTTAAAGTGTGGTGTTTTCCTGAAATAGTGGAGGCAGAAAATTTACCCAGACCTATGAAAGTCCAAGCAACGCTGGCTGGAGGAACAGAGAGAACTTATTGTCAACTTGGAACCTTTCAGGTGGAGTCTCTCCTCAGCAGCATGGTGGAAAGAGATTTTTCACCATTCAGCATGGAGAAGCTCAACTGTGGGATTATTTTCTGATGTAGATATGAAGTGGCTTAAATGACAATACAATGTAATTTGCCTTTGGGAAACATTTAAAAAAAAGACTCCGGCTATTTATAGTTCTTGTGGTTTTTTTCTCTAGGACTCATGTCTCTGAAAATATAGGTGAATGGCAAAAATTGTATGATAGCAAAGAGCCTCACAACTTTCCATTACCACAAGAGTGGAATAATACATTAACTGAATTACAGAAGATTATAGTTCTTCGGTGCTTAAGACCAGACAAGGTAAAATGATCTGGCCTGGAATGTTTTCAGACTGTGCCAAGCCTTGTAGCATAGTTTGCACTGCCTGTTACAGTAACTAATCTGTTCTTCATCATATTTATTAAGAAAGTAAATGCTATTCTTATTTTTCAAGTGACCAATACAAACACCACAAACATCAGCTAAAATCTTTTTTCTGATATGCTTTTATGAATCTTTTGTAGTATTCTCACTGTTCTAGTTTTCTTGAAGTATTTGTTCATGGCCAGGCTGTTTCCTGGGGCACCCAATACGCTCAAGAACAGGACATAATGGCCTGAAAAAATACAGAGGGTATCTAATACCATGTGCTTTCATACAAAAGATTTTTAAGGCAAAAAGAGATGTGTTGATTCAAACAACCAAGATGAACTTTTAACACATTCTGCCTTTCGTGCTCTAAACAAATTGTACTGTATTTTGTTTAGGAACTATTAATGTTTGAATTTAAGGCCTGTTGCAATTGCTCCCTATAATTAATTAAAAATAAGTCTTAATATTTCGTAAGGGAGAATGTGCTTGTCCTCCACATCAGGAAAAGCCTGAATCACAGTCTTAATGTTATTTAATATTGTTTATATGAGGCATGTTATTCTTTATCTTCTAAAAACATTACTATTCCTCTTGTAAGGAAAAAACAAGAGGAGAGGTGTCCACAAGAGGTGAAACCTTTGCTTCTGGATCATTCTGCAAGACTAATCTCAAATCTCTCCAAATCCAAGAAGTGTCTGTAGGCTTGGGAGTTTGGCATGAAAGATGGTGCCACATCTGCAGTTATTTCTATGTTAATGTTTTGTATTTTCTTTTTTTTAAACCAGATTGGTCCAGCTATAACAACATTTGTTACTGAGAAACTGGGAAAGAAATTTGTAGAGCCACCACCTTTTGATCTAGCAAAAAGTTACTTAGATTCAAATGCTACAGCCCCTTTAATATTTGTGCTATCTCCAGGAGCAGATCCCATGTCTAGTAAGTATACACAGAAAGAGAAAACAGAAATGTAGCTCAGCTTTTCAATTTAGAGACCTCAAATTCCCCTTCAGTACATGTGAGGATGTGTGAGGATTATTTTGCACTTTCTGCAACTAGATTTGCGTGCATTGTTACAATGGTAGAATTCTGTGCCCCTTAAAAAGGGGAATTTGTATGTACATCTAAACAAAACAGTAATAGAAGCTTTTCAGTATTTTTTTCTGACATAACTTCTTTTTAATGAACAAGTGCTAAAATCTTATGCTTTCTGTTCAAGGCCTCCTGAAATTGGCAAATGACAGAGACATGGTAGGAGATAAGTTTCAGTCCATCTCATTAGGACAAGGACAAGGTCCGATAGCTACAAAAATGATTGAAACAGGAATGGAAGAAGGAACCTGGGTTTGCTTACAAAATTGTCACTTAGCTGTCTCCTGGATGCCAATGCTGGAGAAAATATGTGAGGATCTTAACAGTGAAAATTGTCATCCAGAATTCAGACTTTGGCTTACAAGTTACCCTTCACCCAAGGTATGTGCATTGCTCAATATTCTCTCTTTGGGAAAAGGGAAAGTTGATGGCATTTTTAGGGAATTTTTATATACCTGAATGATAATGCAAAACTTCTCTGAAATGCAATGAGGCATTGAAGAGATAATTTAACCAAGGAAGAACATTTTAAAAATAATTATAAACATAATAATATCAAGCTTTCTTTGTAATATTTTGATACTGTGATGTGCAATATTTTGTGTACTACTCAATGGAATTGCAATCTGTCAGCATATATGTTTATCTTTAAAATGTAATTTCTTGCAAATAGTGTTTTATGTAAAAAACACATAATAATAATATATTGTTAATACAGCATCTATTCCACACTTTCTGAAAGCAGTATTGCTATTTTTTATTTCTAGTTTCCAGTAACCATTCTGCAGAATGGAGTGAAGATGACAAATGAACCTCCTACAGGTCTCCGGTTAAACCTACTTCAGTCATTTCTGTCTGATCCTATTTCTGATCCTGAATTCTTTGCTGGATGCCCTGGAAAGGAACGGGTAATGTGCCTAACTTTTCAGAAGTTTTTGGGGTTTGGGGATTTTTTAACCACAGATATATTGATTGCTGACCAGTAAATATTATAAGCTAAAATATTTACTGTGGTTGTGAATTTCGGTTTTGCAGTGATAAAGATAATTAGTTAAGAATTACCTCTGCTGGGTAATTTCAAATGGCAATATTTAAAATGGTTTCTTAGGATTTATTGAATTACTTACATGTTGCACACACATAGTACACAATGTACATGGACTCTGAACATTGATTAAAAGGGCATGTCTGTCATTATTGGGACGATAAGCACTGAGATCTTTTCTTGCTACCAGGGACCAAGTACTGCAGTGCTCATATATCTTATTGGTACCACTTAGCTAATCATTACCTGTGAAGGAAGTGGGATTAGTCAGAGATATGAGTTGTCAGTATGCATAGGTGGGACTGCATCCAAGGACCTGCATCAAAAATACATCTGTATTTTGTGTTTATCTAATGAACCTTGAAAATAAATATCTAGGCTCTTGGAATTCTTATGGAGTCAGTTGCCCTATACATGAAGGAATATAATGGTACTTGAGGAGCTGGCTAAATGTGTTTGCATATGTGGCACCCTGGTGTGCACTTGTTCCCAAGGCAAAAACCACAATGTTATTAGTGATGGCCTGTATTTATACCTGGATGGAGAGTTCATGCTCTCTACACAGGTTACACACTAGCATGAGCTTATAGTGTGCTATAATAGTGCTACTTAATAACACTTTTTTCTTTTGCTTTTCTCAAAGGTATGGGAGAAACTGCTCTTTGGAGTTTGTTTCTTCCATGCTCTTGTTCAGGAGAGAAGAAAGTTTGGGCCCCTTGGTTGGAATATACCCTATGGATTTAATGAATCTGACTTGCGAATCAGTATCAGACAGCTGCAGGTAAAATCATTGACTGCCTCCTGAACTCTGATCTTGCAAAGCACAGCTGGTAGTCACAAGGAGCAATACACTGAAGTTACATCAAATGTTCATATTCAGCATTTCAGCTATAAATCAGTGTCAATCATATTATAAATATTTTCCAAATTGTAAGTTACATAAGATATTTAGATTTCTGCAGACATATGGAATATAATGAAGATAGGTGAGTATTATAAAAGTTAAAACTGTCATATATGAACTCACTGTTCTTTAAGTGACACCATGTCAGTGGCAGTCACCTAACAGTGTGGCTAATAGGAGGATTAAAAAAATTTTTTTTTACATACATACTGGTAGTTAACAGAACCTCAGACTATTGTCCTTCCCCGAGATGAAATGGTGAACACTACTTGACCTTGAATCCTTTGTAGGCACTGTGTAGGAAAGTCAGGAGAGTTAAAATTGAATTATGGAAGTTGAGGCTGAAGATTTGGAAAGGTTACCAAGAAGTTAATGAAAGACATTGGAGGGTACTGAAGATGAAAGATAAATTAAGCGAAGTGCGTGTTTATTTCTGACACAGAAAAGTGCCCATCTACAAAATTTAGACTGGAGAAACCATCCGCTTGTAAATAATTCAAGAATTACCTGGATGACTGAGTAATTTTGATATTCATAAGAGGCTTTTACTATTAACTCCTCTTTATTTTAAACAGTAATTTTTATGTGAAGCAAGTTTTCAGAATTTGGATTTGCAGCACCTAGGAAGAAAGCTCCATAAATTGCAGTTTACACATGCTCTAGCTTCCCGTCTTTTAGTCTGTTAGGTCACACTGTTGTTCTGCAGATATTGCAAATGTCTAGAATTACTCATATTTGTGTTTCAGTTATTCATCAATGAGTATAGCCATGTCCCTTTTGAAGCTGTCTCGTACCTAACTGGTGAGTGTAACTATGGAGGTCGAGTGACAGATGACTGGGACAGGCGTTTGCTGCTGACAATGCTGGATGACTTCTACAACCCAGATATCATTGAAAATCCTCGTTATACTTTTTCTCCCAGTGGAAACTACTATGCTCCACCCAAAGGCACATATGAGGACTACATTGAGTTTATTAAGGTAAAAAGTAGCAACAAGATTTTGAACTGTTATGATCATGTGCTAAGAAAGCAATCCTTAAAGTCTTCTCTGCCTTTAAAAGGTAGTTTTACAGACCATTAAATGGAGTGCTTGGGTTCTTGCCTAACATCCTTGTATGATCTTTGCCATGATCTAGAATATTTCTGAGAGGGAGAGGGAATCAGTGAGTAGATAGGACCTGTAGCATAGATAATTAAGAATTCCTTGGAGGTGGCTTTGTGTATGAGAGGTGATGGCTCTGTCACCAGTAACTCTGCCTGCTGCTGCTAAGATCCTTTCTCACCTGCAATTGAAGTCAGTGCTACTTTTTCACTTGACTTCTTGAGGAAACCTTGGATCAGATTCCTGCTGCTTTATGTCACGCAGACTTTTTTTATTTTGTCCTAGAGTCTTCCCTTTAGTCAACATCCAGAGGTATTTGGCTTGCATGAAAATGTGGATATTGCAAAAGATCTGCAGCAAACTAAGACCATCTTTGAATCTCTGCTTTTAACACAAGGAGGAGGAACTCAGGGAACTTCCGGGGGTGGTGACAGCACTCTCTATGCAATTGCAGATGATATTCTCAGCAAGGTATTGTATTATACAAATGACTTCAATTTATATTTTTAAAAAGCAGAAATTCCTTAACTAGAATCTTCAGTGCAAAGTAGATTTCATGTTGGAAATAAAACCTGCTGGAAGGAATTTAGTGCAGTGTGAGAGTAAGAACTTGTGTGGCTGTAACAGACAACAGCTATATTTCAGTGGAAAGAAGTTTTATTGAATAGGCAGAAGACAGGAGAAAGAGAGGAAGGAAAGCAAAGAGAACTTGAAAGAACAGTTGATTCATTCACATGAACAAGTGTAAAATTAATAAATTGAAATGTATTTATAACTTTCCATGCTATCAAAAATTCTGTTTTTTAAAAGGTGAACATTAATCCCCCCTAATTTTTATTTGGATTGAACTACTGAATACTGTAAAGATAAGATATTAATCAGAAAGTTTAGTGGTATCTATTGCTCTTCAAATATTCATATTTGCATATCTTTAATGTAAAATCATAATGATATATGGAATGATTCCCAAATGTGTTGTTATTTACAGCTTCCAAAGGATTTTGACATTGAAAGTTGCCTAATTAAATATCCTGTGAGATATGAAGAAAGTATGAACACTGTGCTGGTGCAGGAAATGGAAAGATTTAACCAGTAAGAATGCTCTATTTTATTAAATTTACCAGAAATCATTCCATTTACAGAAAAAATTTCCTGCAAAACATATTCTGTAAGTCCTGTGTTATGTGAAATATTTTTTTGTTCCCTTCTAATTGACTGCAGGGATATCTGCAGTCCAAGCACCCTTTCTCCTTGTGGAGGGTCAGAGTGTAGGATAAATGTCAGGAAAAATGAAGTGGCAAAATTAACTGAAAGAGAAAAGAAGGGAGTATTAAGAAGTACTGGGAAAAGAGAATGCAAACAATATTTTACTTTTTTTTTTAACTTCACTTTACGTTTCACCATCTTTACCTTCATTTTATTTTATTTTCCTCATATTTCTGACCTGTAGGGTAAAGGGGTTAGAAACTGCACAGTTACAGTTTATGAAACCTTTTCCATGATGGAGATATTTCTGTTTGTTTCTTAATTGTCTCATGTGCTTCTGTTTGAAATTTTTATTTTTCCCCTCTTTTCTGATGCTTTTTTCCTATGCCTAATTTTCACAATTATTTTCCTAAGATAACAAACCTAGAATCACTTTTATTTTTCTCTTTTTACTTTGTTTCCTAATTTTCTTTCTTGTCTTTGCCTGCCTCTCCATTCCTTCTTTCTGTTTTTTCACAGTCCTCCTTCTTTTCCATTTGTCTCTTCACATCTCCTGCTTCATTTTCTCCCAAATGCTCTCTGGCCTTCAGTCTCCAAATTATCCTTATTGCAGACCCTGCACACCTCTTCTTTTGCAATGGAAACCTTTTTCCTTCATCCAGTCTATGGTGCATATGTTTGGAGTTCCAAATTTATCCTCTTACCAAAGGATTCAGAGGATATCACAGATAACAAAAGAATTTAAGACTGTTCCTAGTCTTAGATAAATCTGCACAAATCCATGACTTTACAGACATGGCTTTTTGTGCAGATATCTATATAGATATATAGGTATAAAAGTTACAAAAGTTCTATAGATGACTCCCTAATCCATTTTTTATTTCTTTCTAATGACATTGTCATGTTTAACAAATCATGCAAAATGTGTAAAAGTTGTTTTATTTTTTAATTCTAGTTTAATCCGAACTATTCGTATTACACTAATTAATCTGAAGAAAGCCATTAAAGGACTGGTTGTTATGGATTCTGAGCTGGAGGCACTGTCTGGCAGTCTCCTGGTTGGAAAAGTTCCTGAGAAGTGGGCACAGCATTCTTACCCAAGTCTAAAACCTTTAGGCAGCTACATTGTGGATTTGTTAGCAAGGCTGAAGTTTTTACAGGTAATGTACAAGGGGCAGTACTGCTGACTATTTAATCCACTTTTCCATATAATTTCTCTTTTATGTTAAAGGATTATTGGGTAAGGAGTGATAGGCTTTGTTTAGATTTTCTGAGTAGAATTATGTAGAAAATAGTCAGAGAGTATGGGATTTCTCTCTCTCTGATTATTGAATGTGTCACTTTCCTCTTTCCAGGATTGGTTTGACTCAGGAAAGCCTGCTGTTTTTTGGCTGTCAGGATTCTATTTTACTCAAGCTTTCCTAACTGGAGCTATGCAAAACTATGCTCGGAAGCACAGGATCCCTATTGACCTTCTAGGATATGAATTTGAGGTACGGATAAGTTATAAATTAATATTTTATTAATCTGAGTCCTGATGTTGGGGTGAAATATAGTGAGTAAATCCTAACTGGAAGGTTCACTTTGCAACTAACTCACTGCAATCTGAAGGCATACATTTAATTATTTGGTAAAACTGGCAGGCTAAATAACATCTGTAGAAGAGGTATTCTCAAAGTGATTGAAAGTAATTCCATCACTGGACCCAGAACTCAAGTAAGAGCCCATCCAGTGTATATTTTTCTGTGTGATTGATGCCCCATTTTATAACCTACAAGAACGGTAATTAACAAACCCAGAGAAGTCTGCTGTCTCCACAGATACATATGAAAGTAGCATTGAAAGGAAGAGGTTACTATATTATTCTCAGTTTGGGTTGATCTGAAAATTGGCAATTGGCATAATAGCTCAAAAAGCAAAGAGCTGTGGAAGTTTAATAACATGGAACGCTTATTTCTTGCAGGTTATTCCTCAGGATACTGCTGATACTGCACCAGAGGACGGTGTTTACATCCACGGATTATTTTTAGATGGAGCTCGCTGGGACAGGGCCAAGTCAGTAGCCAAGTGTTTTACTGTGGTTCTGGAAAGATTTTTTCAGTGCTCAGACAAGATTGGTTTAAATATTTTAAATAATACTTTTAATATTGTTGAAATAACACACCAAATTAAGTACTCTTTCATGCATGGAAAATTGAGAACTGAAAATAAGCTAATGAGCAAATAACCAAAAAAACACCCAGCAAACCCCTCAAGGCACAAATAATTACTTTGTTGCTCTCTCTCACCAGGGGAATGCTAACTGAGCAGTATCCCAAAGTGCTCTTTGATGCCATGCCAATCATTTGGATAAAGCCAAGTGAGTATAATTTCTCTGATGTGGGAGCTGTTCAACAAGAAATTGCAACAGTGGTTTCCTTTTTTTACTGAGGATCAGTGAGAACTTTTGACTGACTTACAGAGACTGAGTGTTTTACCTCATGGGATTTAGCAGGGGTTTAGCTGCTGTGATAGCTGTCTCTCGTACTAGGAAGATGTTTTTTGCAACTCTCGTTTTCTCTGATTGAGAGGAGTAAATCCTTGTTTTTATTTATGCTCCAAATCAGGACTTACTTCTGCAACTGTTGCAATTTAGATGTTAGCAAATAGGCAGTATTAAAATTTGCCACTTATGCTGCTTGTGCCTTCTCTTGAGGTTAGATGAATTTGTTCAGACCTGCATGATTTTAGGCTTTGCATAAGTTCTGTGTAAGCAGTCTGGGCAAACAAAGAGTTCCTGCAGAGCTCTGTCTTTAGATCTCAGATGATTTGAATTGCAGTTAGCTTCTCTGGCAGCCAGACCAGGATTATTGAAGAGCTGTGAAAAACTCATGTGTAAGCTATGTATTAACTAGGTAACTATTCAGATTTTAATGTGTCATTGAGTATTAAAAAAGCTGGTAGAATCACAGGAAGGCATCGAGTCCTGAAAACAAATTCTAGCCAAATTAGTTGGGTTTAAAACCAAAACACACCTCAAAAGAAAACACAAAAAGAAGAACACAGATAATTTTATTCTGTTGCTCTCCAAACAATTTTGCATTTTTATTTAGCTTTATAGGTGTTACTGTAAATACTTAATCTACATTTGCATGTAGATTATATTTCTACCAATAGATCTGCTGACTGTAATGCATTATTTTGGGGTTTTTTTGAAGCGGTAAAATCGGACATAAAGGAGACCAATGCCTATGTTTGCCCACTCTACAAGACAAGTGAGCGCAAAGGAGTCTTGTCTACCACTGGGCATTCCACGAACTTCGTCATTGCTTTGATGCTCAACACAGACCAGCCCGTGCAGCACTGGATCAAGAGAGGTGTGGCCTTGCTGTGCCAGCTGGATGACTGACTGTGGACAGTTCTCAATCAGACTTCACAACATCTTCTTTTTGTTAGCTTACAGAGGAAGTGGATCTTAGTGCGTAAAAGAAACATCTGCAGGTTTTTGTATTGTAAGAGGGCATACAAATACTTTCTGACCCTCAAGGTTTTGTCTTAAGTATGTATTGTTATTATGACCATCTTTACATTCTGTGAGCAAAACAGCTAGGATTTTAGCCCTTGGTGGTATTATTAAAGTGTGAACATCTGTTTTGTGCATTAGTTGAATATCACAGAACATATTTTTGTGGAAAATGACAGAGAGAAACATTACAGGTAATAAACTTGATTCTGCACTTTTGTTTTCTTTAAAAATAATTAGAAAACATTACTGAAGCATTCTTTCTAGATCTTCAGCAAAGAACTGTTTCCACCCTGCATTCAGATACAGCCCTCATCAGTTCTTTGTATGGATCCCTCCATAAAATACAGTAGAAGTGACTAAAGCACAGGAAGGTCTCACTCCATCCTACCGTCACTATTACAACTGGGCATCTGTGTCCTTCGTTTCCCTGCTTTTTGGATGTTAAACCAGTGTAAGTCTGTCTTTCTGAAATTGCTTTTACCTTTAAGAACTCTATTTTTCACTTGCTTTTCTATTTATATTAGTGTGAATTGTGATAAAGCAATCATGGACATATAATAATTTTAATAGAGTTTTTGCTTGATTATTTGCTTGTTTATGTCTACTTTTATTGGTTTAGTTTTTCTTTTTCTGCTATTTCACTCTTAAGCAAGCTCCTAACACCCCCTTCAGTTCTCTCTCCGAGGACAGCACTAAAGAATTTTCTTTTCACAGTGTAACAGCAACTGCTATATTTCTGAAATTCTTATTACAAAAATCAAAAGTCTTTTTAAAAGGAAACTGGACTTTTAATTCCTTCTTTTGTTGGCACCACTTGTCAGCTCAGACTATTAAACATAACTGACGTGTGTGAAAGAACCATGGAGAAAGTCCCAGAGGATCTTATGATCGGGTATTTATAGTGAGCTATTAATGGACATGGGCTCTGCAGAGATTGTTTACAATCCTGAAAATGTCACTTGCAACTTAATAATCACTTCTTCAAAGGCTGAGGTCTTCCGTCTTTCAGAAGGTGAGGAAACTCAGTATATTTTCTGAATTCATAGAAAAATTAGTAGTATTTTTAGGAAAAAAAAAGTGGTCTAGACTTAAAAAGTTTGTGTACTCATTGTGCCATAGTATAATCAATTACTAACAGTTTCTTGCTATATATGTTGCTAATATATTTCTCTTTTGTGCTGCATATGCAATTACAAAGCGAGGCCTTGCGATCACACATTAAGTGGATCAGGTAACAAATTAAGTGATGCAGGTTTGCTCTGAATTACTGCTGCCCAAATTTAAGATGTTTCTAGAATTATTCCAGGCTTTATAGTTGGCATGTTGACAACTTCCGTAAATTTGCTGTGCTCGTGCATTTTTGCAAGTTATTTATTTGCTTTCAGTTTTACTTATTAATTTTGTTTTGTCTTGCCCTGTAGTTTTGTTTTGTTTTTTCAGGCCAACTTTCTTGAAATACAGAAGTGGAAGTTTTGGTAAGGTAAAACAGATGAGAGGTTTGAGCCTAACAGGACATCTGAGATCTCAAATATGCCAAGAACAGCATAAGCATATAACAGCGTAGTCATTTATTTTAAATTATGTGTCATGTCTCTTGATACTGACACTGTGATTGTTATTTCTATTACTCCAGATTTAACCTGAGGATTTAACGTCTGCTTCTAATTAAAAAGCAGTATTTCCCTACAAAAGTGATCCATGTTGTGCTGATCTGCCATGAATAATTCTGTGTATGTGCTCGATAGTGATTCTGATGAGGAAATCCATACCCAACAAGCTATTCAGGAAAGCTTACAAGATAGGCACAAAATCGAAACAAGTGGCAGTGCCACAGAGGTTGAAAGGTAAAAAGTTATTATTTCTATTTTGGGTGTTTTCTTGGCATTATTGAAAGCATTTAGTAACCTCATTTTCTTTGTAACTCCATATGTTGTATTGTGCCGAGCTTGTCTCATGGATACTGGAAAGCACTGGTTGCCCACTTGTTCTGAGTTCTCCCTGAAAAAGTGCACCTGCTTCCTTGAAAATATGGAATGCAGGAAACTTTCAAATGATATTTTGCATCAATAGGGAAATGAGTATAAGGCTTTATAATGAAGATAAGTAGGTGGTGTAAAATTAGATTGGTATGGGAGCTTCCCCTCATTTTAGCATTGATCGTTGGCCTTTGAGTGAAAAATTCAGTATTTATAGTGTTGGGAAAGACCAACAGAAAATGTGTTTCGATGTGTTAAACCCTGGCAAAACCAATGTAACTTAGTGAAATCTAACATGTCATGTAAATTAGAGTATTTAAGGTATAATTATATCCTGAACTTCACATGAATTTTTACTTCTTGTTTTGTTGCTGTTCTGTTTATTCAGTTTCCACTATACTGCAAGTAAAGAACATGGGGAGATCATTGCAGCAATTCGGACAGTTAAGTACAAATACAACTCACTAAGCCTACACCCCTGGAAATTGCTGAGCAATGCCTACATTTTAAGTGTTTGATCACCTGATTTAAGTGCAGTTTTCTTTATACAGTCTTGGGAGGAGTAAGGAAACTAAAAACAAGACATCCAAAAGCTAACTTATTAGATAGGATCATGGTAGTGGGATGGATTTAAGGGTCACCCCTTTGAGAAATTCCAGTCCTTCATCTCCTGAAATTTGGGGAAACATCCAGGCCTTTCTTTTAAAATAATCAAGATACACTGGGGTAAATTGCAATCCGTGTATTAGCTGTCTGAATTTTGTCTTATGATAAGTAATGGGATGTGTGTCTGTGTTAAAATATCACAGGCCAAGAAGAGGCCTTGAAGAAGTTGGTGAGGCACAGTTCTGCTTTTGAAGAAGCAGATCAGCAAGGCTGGCTCCCTGTGCATGAAGCTGCAGCACAGCTAAATAAGAACATCCTTGAAATAACTCTAAAAGGTACAAAGTCCTTCTAGTTTCCCACCAAAAAGTTTTACGAAGTAGAATTTGATGAATCATCCAACTTCAAATGTGTTCTGCTTTTCTGTATTTCAGCCTCCTGTGACGTTACGTGGGAACAGACCAATCTAAGAGGGGAAACACCTCTCTTGGTGGCAGTAAGACATTGTTTTGTGGACAATGTTCACTTTCTCCTGCTCAATGGCTGCAATCCCAATGTTAAAAATGAAGAGGGAGATTCTCCTTTAGTTATAGGTGAATACTGTTTTTAGGGGTGGAGAGGTGAGGGAATGAGGTGAGAATATGGTTACAGATTTTAGTTTTCAATTTGATATATTTAACTTCAATGCCTAAAATACTTCACTCTAAGGAGAAAAAAAGAATTTCATCTCATCATTGAACGTGTCTGTCCCTGTTTTTCTCAGATGATAATTAGCTTTCTCCATGAAGTGTAGAGTGTCATCCTCTGCTTTCCTTGGCATCATTTCTGCAGTGGTGCCAGGTAACCAAGTCCTTCTGCTTCTTCATGCTATTACTGCCCTTCATGTCTGCAGGCATAAAACATTCCTATTCTCTGTCCACATGGAATCCCCTTCATTGCATCAGCCTGTCTTCCTCCAAAACTCATGGTAATTGGCTGTAATTTTCAAAAATTACGGCCAACCAGCCTGATTTATCTGCAGTATGCAGAGCGCAAAGCAGTGTTTGTCCCTATTTAGACATTACAAGGATGACAAGTGAAGAAGCCAGGCTGACATTCTCAGCTGACTTCTCTTTAATAGTTTGTAATTTAAGAATAAGGTCCCATAACTAGTATGATCCTGGTGAAGTCTCATAGCCACACCCTTTGTGTGAATGCCACTTTAATTTGATCATGCACAAGAACTATAATTCTTGATTTGTAAAGAACCATATTTTGCCAAAATGTTTTTCAAAACTGTTCTGTGTTCCTTTGCTTCCCTCATCCTGGGCTATGATGCCTTAATTCTTACTGAATCCTAGACAAAAAAAAAGGAAAGTGTGTTCTCATTATCTAAATTGTAAAGGAACATTCTAAGTTTCTTGGATGAACCTGTACATTTTTCTGTATCGGAAGGATGGTTTTCTTTTCAAAACTATTGTTAAAGGAGGAAAAAAAAGCCTACCAATCATCTGTAGGACCCACAGTCCATCCTTGTGAAATGGCTGAAGCTTCAAGTCAGGGCTATCTGCTTAAAAAAAAGTGGGGAATTCCTACATAATTTTGAAGTGCACACAGGAAAATGCACCGTCCCCCAAGAAGGGGATGCGTGGGATTTATCTAAAGCAGCCGTGCAGGTTTCAGATAATGGACCATCCCAGTTTCTATCACAGAATGCTGTCACTGGTGTTCAAGCAGCTGTGGCACGTGAAGCTGCTCAGCCTAATCTGTCCTGATGAAGGACACTCTCTATCCTGCACAGCCTGGAAGATCAAAGAGAGAAGGAGGCAAGGGTGTTGCCTAATCATTCCATCCACTGGAGTTAATGCAAATTTCTCTTTTAAGATCCTCACTGACTTAAGAGTTCAGGCTTATTAAGCTAAGAAGGGATATGAAACAGTCATTATAAGCTTTGTTTCACATTATGGTTACTGCTTATAGAGATTAAATAGAGCTCTGGTGGCAGCTCCTGAGCTTCAAGGCCCTGGATGTGGTCTCCATCTAGTGGCAAGGAAAGCTGTGTTCTGTTCTATTACCAAATGCAACAGAGAAAAAAATCTACAGAGAGAAAAAGAGATTCCCATTAAATTATTCATTTGTATACTTAGTGCTGTCCTGGAGGCAAAGAACAGACTTGTTGATGAGTTAAATCTTTCAATGTAGGGTGACATTTCTCATTGCATAAATAACACTGCCAGGAACAGCTTTCCTGGGCTGCCACATAACAGGAGCCTTAATGCACAGAACAGGATTGAATAACATCCTGTCTAAAGCTTTGCTTGTTGTCCCACAGCAATTAAACATGATTCCTATGACATTGCCTCCTTGTTGCTACGATCTGGTGCCAGAGTGAATCTGCGCTGTGTCCATGAAAGAACTGCTCTGCATGAGGCAGCCAGGCTGGGCAGGAAGGATCTGGTACAGCTTCTCCTGGATTCTGGAGCAGATCCTGACCCCCGCAGTGGATATGGCCTCACACCTCTAGCACTGGCTGCACAGATGGGACATACAGAAATCATGGAGCTCTTACTGCAAAGAGGTGAGACTTTATTATATAGGATCTTATAGGAAGAGAAGGCTTCAGATATGCCTTCAGAAATAGCAGAAGTAACTCATCTTACTAGAGAAAATTAAATGTTATCTGCACCAAGAGGGTTGTTGTGATGTAATGAAGGCCTGATAAAGATCAAATTTTATATTAAAATAATATATTAGTATTTTAGTGAGGGCTTCTAATTGTTTTTAAATGCTCTATTGTTTTCTCAAATAGTAGACAGGTCATTTTAGGGAAGGCCTGACAAGACATTTATTGTGGGGAATTTTACATGATGGTTCAGCAGCACTGGAAGTGGATTGCATGAACTGTTTGATACTGGATTCTCTCACATTTGCAGTTACACCTGTCTGGTCTTTGTAAAGTAAAAGAATTGAAATGCATTCTCTGTAAGCCAAAAGCAATGGTTTCAGTGAATAAGAACCAAACCCCATGTTGGCCCAGTTCTAGGAGCAATTCTTCCTGTGTAATTGTGTTCAAAGCAATGTGGACCTTCTTGTTCCCAGGATTACATAAACACATCTCAAATCAAGGAGCCAGCATGAAGGTTTATGCCCACAGTGGTTTTATTTGGCAAAGAATGGAATTCAAAACACCATGTCATTGGGGGGTTGGAGATATTAATTACAGCTGGATATTTACAGTGACTACTGTGAAAATCCTTGCTGCTTCTTCCCAGGTGCGGATGTTCTTTCGCAGGCAAAGGATTGTGCTTCTATATTGTTTGAAGCAGCAGGAGGAGGAAATCCAGATTCTGTGAGTCTTTTACTAGAATATGGGGCTGATGCCAATGTACCAAAGCACTCGGGTCATTTGCCAATCCACAGAGCTGCATATAGAGGACACTTTCTGTGAGTTAATATACTTAAAAATCAAATAATAGTGACACCAGAAATATTAATTTTACTAATTTTACTTTATTCAAAACAGGCAGCAAATCCATAGTGTTGTACAAGGAATTATTTTTGACTATGTAAATATTGTTCTGTGTCTGAATGTAAGAGACCAGTCAGGATAAAATCTTCATTATTTTAGGATGTACTTCTTAATCTCTATAGTGTTTCCCCATTTGCCACAAGTAGTAACACTGTCCAGTCTAATGCTGAGGTTCTTAGGACATCCTCACTCTCTTTGGGTCATGTCCACCTCATCACAGAAATGTGAATGTACTAAATAGACAAATAGCCTTAGGGAATAAGGGTTATCCTTATTTTAAAGAGTAAGACTACTGGAATATATTAATGCTAAAATCACACCTAACAAATGAGAAACAAGAATCTGAGAATTTTTAATTTCTCTATTAATATTTTGTATACCTTGTTATCTTTAAACTTCGATGTATATATTACATTATAGATTAGATGTGTTCATGTTACAATATATATTCTATTAATTCCCTACTTCCTATAGGTTAACCAATAACACTGTGCTTTCAACATCCAAAAACTTCTATTGAGAAGGAATCATTAATTCCTGTAGCAAGGAATGGGTTTTTCGTGAATAATAGTATAATATAATAACATTTCATGTGTAATAGATGTAAAGTGAGTATCCATTGCTGGCTAACAATTACATTGTTAGCAATTCAAGTCAGTGCGTGCTATGGTACTAATTTGGTATATTAAGACTGTTTTAACAGTCATGATGAATTCTGAACAAAGAGAAATTCAAAGATGAGTTAGCTGAACCAATGTGTTTAAATTCTGAGATGTTTCTGTTTTAAATTTTTCAGGGCCCTGAAATACTTAGTTCCAGTGACTGATTTTGCTGCCATTAAAGAAAGTGGGATAAGTCCAGTTCACTCAGCAGCAGCAGGAGCACATCCTCAGTGCCTCGAGTTTCTCCTCCAGTCTGGCTTTGATGCCAATTTTATGCTGGCTCAGAGAGTTCGCAAAGGCTATGACGACCACCGGAAATCAGCGCTGTACTTCGCTGTTTCCAACGGGGATATCTGCTCCGCACAGCTGCTGCTGAATGCTGGAGCCCTGGCAAACCAAGATCCCATCAACTGCCTCCAGATAGCCCTGAGAATGGGCAACTACGAGCTGATGAATCTGCTGCTCCGCCACGGGGCCAATGTCAATTACTTCTGCCGCGTGAACACCACGCATTTCCCGTCGGCTCTGCAGTATGCCCTCAAAGATGAGGTGATGCTGAGGATGCTGCTGAACTACGGCTACGACGTGCACCGCTGCTTCGACTGCCCGCGGGGCAATGGCTCCCATGCCCAGTACGTGACCGACGGCTGGACCTCCACCGTGATCAAAGACACCATGGTGCGTGTGTCACATGGCTTCCTGTGCTCCTCCACTGCCACTGTCCTTCCTGGAACTAAACGGAAAGGTGCTCAGTGCGGTGTCAGAAAAGGAGGTTTTGAAGACAGCTTACACATAAAGAGAGGAATAGACAGGGCTTTAAAATTAAATAGATGTTGTCATGAAGCCTGGTTCATGAGAACAAATGATTGTCAACAGTAATTTTTAATTGTGAAAATATAGCTGATGATATGCTAATGATCAGTATGGAATTGGCTCTCCAGGGCAGTGTTGTCTATGCTGTGAAAGCAGGGATTTGTCCTGTATTGTTCTGTACCAGAGAACCAACACTGCAAGCCTATTGAACCTAATAAACCCTTCTTTAACCTAAAGATAAGGGGATGATGCATGCAGTGGGCTGGTGGATCATTCTATTAAGCACCTGGGACACAAGTCTAAATTCTACTTAGAGAGTGGTAGCACTTCTTTTTAAGCACCAAGTTAACAAATATACAGCTGCTGAAGTTTATTTTTGATTCTGGTACAAAATAACCATCTCTCAGATTTTTAGATTCTACTAGTGAGGCCTGTGCAAGCTGTGGCAACCTCTAAAACCCCTTATCTGAGAAAACATTCATTCTTCCTTGGATTCTGCTCAAGTTAGTTAACTGTTCTTGTCCTCAGAGACAGAAGTCATTTGCTGTAGTATTGAGTATTACCCGGCTTAACGTTTTGTTTCTATCAGTTCTGTGAAGTGATAACCTTGTCCTGGCTGAAGCACGTGTCTGGGAAAGTAGTGCGAGTCATGTTAGATTACGTTGATCACGTTAAGATCTGCTGGAAGCTTGAAGCAGTTCTCAAAGAACAAGATCTCTGGCCAGACATCAATTTCATTTTAAGTAAGCCTCTGCTTAAATTTTCAATGAAAAGAAGGTGCTTTGGCATTGGGGCCTTTTTGGTTGGTAACATTTTAATTTTCCCTCTTTTTCTAGCAAATCCTCGCTCTCTGAAGCACCTTTGCCGGCTGAAGATCCGGGCATGCATGGGCCGGCTGCGTCTCCGCTGTCCTGTCTTCATGACCTTCCTGCCACTGCCAAACTGCTTGAAAGACTACATACTGTACAAGGAATATGATCTTTATGGACAGGAAAACTTCACAGGGATCTACAACCTCAACTGTGCATAAGCAGTAGTCCTGTACTTTGAAGGGAATGTTAACATGGATAAGACTGTTGTGCTTTTGTCTTTTGGGATTTTCTCTCCTCTGTATATTAAGGAATGCCAACATTCTCCCCCTCAACCCCTGAAGATGGCGAGAACACCAAAATGTAAGTATTGGTGATACTGTTGTATGGCTTTCCTAGAATATGACCTATCTGAAAGTTATGGTAACAGCATTTTAAGTGCCTGGTGTGACAAGTGTAAAGTGCAGGGCTGCAAATCTTAGTTAAAGCCTGTCGTATCAGATACCACTACCCCCATTCCAGAGTTCAGCTCAGGGTTTTGACTAAAACCAGGAAGCGATGTAGTTCTTTTTCTCTTATACTTACTCCCTTAAGTAGTTTTTATTTGTGAAGTTCTACAGTGAAGTTCTGAAGAGCAGCTTAAGTAATTATTTTTTCATCCAATAAAGCAATCCCCCATTCTAGGCAATGAAATGGCATTAAGCTTTAGAAACCTTTGCTTATCACAGCAGCTCATGTGACATACCGATGTTTCAACAAGGTGGCACTGCTGAACGATGCGTTAGGGCCGCAGCTCCTTCTGAAGTACTGGTGTGTCCCATCCACCATGGACTTTTGATTATGCTCTTTAGAACTGGATTTTCTTTTCACAGTGCTGTCCAAAGCCATGCTTGCAATTTTTGGAGTTTCTCTCTATAGAGGTGAAGCTTAAGCTTTTGGAGCCCTGTCATTTTAGGAAGTGTTAGAGAGTCTTAGCAAGACCTACAGCATGCCTGTTCCTTTTAAAAATACTGCAAATGTCAGTCCCTATTTTAGAAGAAAAAGGAGTTCATCAACACATTTGGCATTAGTAGTATTTATTCCTTCATAATCAAGTAAGCATAAATCTTTTTTTTCTAGTTATACATGCATCTTTATCACGGAAGTTACAGAATTCAAAAGTCTGCTTTTCCCCAGAAAAATCTACAAACCTTATAAAATACAAATTTAACCATAATGTGGTTATGGCCCATGGTTTTTTACATGGTGTTTATCACATAATAAACTAACTCAGTCTGTGAAGATATGTCCAGTACCTGTGGTCATGGCTGTGCTGGCAGAGCCTCTGCACTGGGCTTGTTCCCAAACCGTGGCTCTGCAGAGCCGTCACTGTCCTGTGTCACTGCACCACCACGGGCCCTGCCCAGCCAGCTGCCACAGCTCCTGGTCACCTTCAGGCTTTTGATTGTTGCAAAAATAAGTTATCAGCATTCCCAAGTATAACAACTTCCTCTGAGGTTATCTGGCTAATACTATAAAAATTAAGAGAAGTGAGCTACACTTGACAACAGAGGGCTATAACTGCATGTTAGAACTTTGTTTAATGGAAGGGAACACATCCTGTCACCAATAATGGTACTTCCTGAAAGTCAGGATGATGAAGGATGCAGGCGGCTTCTGCATCAGTACAAGTCCCACCCAGAAAGTTACTATGGTTAAGCTTTTATTTAATATACAAAATGCTGACTGGAGGCCTGGCACAATAGGGTCACTATCCATGTTTCCAAGATTAAGACACAACAGAGTTGACATAAATATGCCACTGGTGGTTTTTAATACAGCTATTCAGGGAAAATGTGCAAGTCAGTCTCAAACATTGCAAAAATCACTTACACTTCACCAGAACAGGACCAATCCAGAACACCATCATAAGAATTTGACCACTCCACTCAATTATAAAAATTACCAGAAAGATTGTACAAAATCCTCGGCTTGCAATATAAACTTCATTAGGAATACAAGTGCATTCACAATGACACACTGACTTACTCTTGTCATGACAACTTAGATACCACTGTGGCAGTAAAAAAAAAGTCAACTTAGTGCTTAATTAAAACAAAAAGCCTTGGGGGCTAATTAACTTGCAAGAATTTTTGTAATATAGAGCAAGAGAAAGAATATAAAGTATCAGCTTTTGCTGTTACAATAGACAATATCTCTACTAAATTCACTAAGCAGTGGCAGTTTTCTTTCTCTAGGTGAACTACTTCCTAAATGATAAGAGACTATATTGTAGCGTAGTTTTCACCACTAGCTTGTCCCAAATGCTGGGCAACTGATTAATCAGAATTTACCTTAAACATAGACAGAATTTACCTTAAACAGTCAATTTTATTTCTTTATATCCATGTACATCAATTACAGCTTCATAAATAGCTTCAGCTGCTTCACAATTTTCAGCTCTGGGTTTACATCTCTATAAAGAGGAAATCTGACAGCCCTCTAGAAGGGGAATGTTTCTTAACTCTGAAATATTACTTTACTGTTCAACAGTAAATTGTCTTGATATAATTTCAAACCTAAACAGATTAAGGAAGTATGACTATGACATTCAAATAACTTTTCAGTACCTGATCATACCCAGTTAGATATGTTTAAGTTGCACATGACTTTGACCTCATCCTCGGGTTCAGAGTTGGCCAAATCTGGCAGTGGCCACAGAGGAGTGCCAGGTATCTTCTGTAATGCAATAAAATGCTTACCCATAAGCACATCTGATATATTTTTATATTCATGCCATTACATACATAAAGAATGTATGTAGCTTGAAACAACTGACAGCAAGACTGGCTTGGTCTGCAGAGTGTAAATCTACACAGTGTAATAAGCTTCATATCCTCTTAGCTAAGGGATAAAAGTGTGGCAGTAATTATGAGGCTGTAATTAGCAACAGAACAAGTTAGTCCTGAACAACTCTGCCAATTCAGTACCTACATGAAGTCACTTCAAAATCATGGACTTGAAATAGTATTTCCAGGCTGACTGAAATAATAGTAGATGCACATGAAGCAAACTACAGCCTCAGCTGAAAGTGCTTGGAAGATCAGTTTGCAAATAAAAGGCAATAGGAAATAATAAACAGGAGAGTTTATTTAATCTCCTGTAATTCAGGAGAGAAAACAAACTAGCAATTTAGTTACAATAATACTCAGGTGGTGAAATCCTACTGCAGCAGTTCCCAGCAGAACATGAGGTGTTCCCACTAGAAGTCATACTCTCAATGAAAATACCAAGCATTCTGATTTTTTTTTTAAGTTAACAAAATTGTTTTCTAATGAAGTAGTTCTAAACCTTATAGGAAAAAAGGTACCAAATAACCTTTCCTTTTGGGAAGAAGGGTGTGGATAAAACCTCAGCAGCAATTTTTGCCTTGAGATAGTTCTAATTGCAACCTGTGTGATCCTCCCCCTTAGGCAAAGCTCAGTCATTCTCAGCCCCTGCTAGCTCAGTCACCATTCCTGTCTGACTTCCTCAGCTCTGCCAACACACCCTTTGATCTTGCAAGCTTTTGTCATTGTCCCAGATGCTTTTATACCTTCTTGCTCATTTAACGCCAGTGAAACTCCTCTAAATAAGCAAAAAACCAACCCCTACATTTCATTCATACATATCAACAGTTTAGTGGTTAAGATGAGAATCATCCAACATTAAGTGAAATGCACTTCACTCCTACTCTGTTTTAGAAAGCTACATTTAATGGTATATATGGAAAGCCTGAAAAGCAAATGGAATAATTCCAGTATTTATTGCTAAATCAAAAAAATCCCATATGACAGTAAATTCACCTGCCAACTTCCTTAGCCTTTCTTCCTCATCTTTGCAGATTTATATCTAAAATAGTAATGGTAGGTTTTGAGAAAAATACAGTAATTCCATTTTCTGACATTAAGGCTAATGCAAAACAGGCTACAGATCAGAAATGTTTTTTCATGAGTGCTTGTCTATTATCTGTCTTCCCACTGGAGCCTGGAATATTGCAGCCCCAGTGCTTTAACACAATCAGTCCTTCTCTGACAAGCTGAAGACTGGATTCTAGACAGTGGAGATCATTGATTTCAGACTTCCTGTGCTGTTTCAAAACTGCTTCATACTCAGTATATATTTGAGAAAGATATGAGTAAAACCCAGTAACCTTGAGCTACTCTGTGATATTATTTGACAGGAAACAGAAATATCAGTAAATAAAAACAAACATAAACAAACATGAACTGGAACAATTTACAGAGACAGTCTGCCTTGCCACTCTCTGTAAGCACAAAAAGGGAGAAAACTGGGAGCTGAGAATGGAGGCCTAGATATGAAATAAAAATGCCACTGTCTTCTAAAAGAAACCTAAGGCTGGTTAGTGGTCCATGTGGCAGTGTGCCAGCCAAATCTGGCCACAGGGCAATACTATTTGACCTAACTGGGCAACAGCAAAAGCAGATATTTCTACAAGTGACTGGCTACTCTGGGGATGAAAAATGCACTGGAACAAGACCTGGTAACTAACTCAGGAAGAGAACCTGGGGCCTCTCTCCTCCTCAGCCTCCCCCTCCTTTTCCAAGGCAGGGTCATTTGGTGGTTGCTCAAGCCCCTGCCTGGCCTGTGGTGCAGCATTTGCCCAGAGCTGCTCCAGCTCCAGCTGCCTCTGCTGGTCCTGCCCAGGGCAGTGAGGGCAGGCACTGCTGCCCTTCTCTCTGTCACAGGAGCTGAGGCCATGAACTCCTGCACACAAAGTGACATCTCCAGCACCAAGGGCAGGAGGAGGACGCTGGCATAGCCAATGCAGGACACTCCTATGTGTTAGAAGAGCCCTCTGTGCACCTACAGCCATCCAGCAGACACGACCTGAGATTCCTCACTTACTTCATCAGCGCTGAGCAACTCCAGCTAGGAAGGGCTGGGCCATCACCAGCTGCTGAGGGGATACTCTCAAAATTGCTTCCATTCCTGAACACCAGAAATGCCCTGCAATGAACTGTAAATCACTCATAACTGTTATATTATAACTTGGAATATAAGTATATTCTTTTCTCTTAACATATCCTGTTATTTTCATGCCACTATTAGAAAGCTATCTTCTGTTCCACTGGATTTTAATATTTATAGTAATTAGTGCAAAAATAAATATTTCTCTTCAAACAAGATTTCTCTTCTGGATCAAAAGGTGAATGGACATCTAATACTATACAAAATAAATATTACACAGGGTATGGAATATGGAGTGCAGATTCCAAGCTGTAAACAGACACCACTTTGAAAAATGCTTTCCAGGATTGACTCTAGGATGTAGGATTAGTATCGTCTCTTACTTCAGAACTGGTAAATACTGTTTGCAAAATCAGTTTCTATAAAAAAACTAAAGAGCCTCAATGCATTTTCAGTAGATGAAGTGTACTGGCAGCAAGGCTTTACATATGCAGGAGATTTTTCATATGATGGAATTCAAGATGTTCCTGCAAGTCTAAGCATGTTTTATAAAAATGAACTCAAAGGTTTACAGCTTTTTATTCCAGGTACTGGGGAAAAACCAAGAACATGGCACTTGTGCTACAAGGCTATATACATTACTCTTATAATTTGATGAGGAATGCTTTTCCTCATGCAGCAAAGTTCAACTGCATCTCATCAGCTCTTCTCTAGGTCTGACAGTATATTTTTCTCCTGTTGAAAGAAGTTTTTCAGCATTGTATTCACCAAAAAAAATCAAGACAGTATCATACAGTGCAAAATGAAACAAAAAAGATCCTTCTGTTTAGAACTATTGTACATCTCACTGATGTTAATGAGGATCCTTCTTTCTAAATCTAAGAACAGGTATGTGCAACAAACTGGGTAAAGCTTAGCACTGTCTTATTTGGACATCCACTTTTGTTTCAAGCAAGGTGTTTTCCATAGTGCAGTGTAAAGAATGATTTTCAGTGTTACTGCTGAAGCCCAAAGAATTTTCAGTTTTGCTTCCATAGCAGTCAATTGCACAGAGGTAAGTGGGGAAAAACCCCACATTTTTTCCCATACTGCAGAGAAGCCTTGAGAAAATACATGTTTGTAATAAACATGGCAGCATCACCGTGCTTCATCTGGCATACAAGAGAAATTATACTGACAGGAAATGGAAATCACTTAACTGAGAAAGAAAAAATCAAGGCATAATAGGGTCTATATATTGTGAAGTCTTTTCTATAATCAGACAGACCCTCCACCTACATTTCACCTCTTGTAGAACTTGTGCCATTTCACCAGATATATCCATGATTCCAACTGTAATGAAGCAGGCAACCTTAGGCTTCAGATTCTCTCTTCTTCTTTCCATCTTCTCCTAAATCACTGTCTTCTGACTGGCTGCTGCTAAGGACTACAAACTGTCCTTCTGCGCTGCTCTGGTTGGATCTGCTGGAAGCTGCTATCAAGCGGCTCTGCTCCTCCAAGTCCTAAGTTGAGAAGGGGCATTGGGAAATCAGAAAAAAACAGTTAAAGCCATCTGCAATTGACACAGGATACCATTATTATGGTTTCTAAATGATCTATCAATACTATCAGTGGACAGCTTTCTGCACAAAATGAATTAAAAGACTGAATAGGAAACCAAAACAATCTTTCAGAGGTCTTTTCTAACCTAAACAATTCTGTGGTTCTTCAGGCACTCTCCTCATTGTGTGCTGAACCCTCATCAGCAACTGAAATTATTCTTGGCTTGTGATAAGTGTTCCTTCAAGCACTGCTCTTAAGTATTCCTATAAAGATATTTTGTCATTTATCTCCTCAAGAAGCTCTTTTTTAAACTACCATACAAAAGTATACAAAATCTGCTCAGGAAACACTTCTGATAATTAACTGCACAATATTCTATGAACTCATACCACAGAGTATGACAGTGGAGCCTGGAGGTCAAAACTGCAAAAGTAAGTACAAAAAAGCTAGTATTAAGAAATAATGATTGAAGGTACCTTTTCAATTTGCTTTTGTTTGTTCAGTTCTTTTTGCTGTTTCTCTTTGACTCTGTCTATTTCTTTCTGCTTTTCTGAGGCTTTGCGATCCTAAAGGGCAAAAATATAAATACAGTCAGTAACAACAGCCTGAGATGTTTGCCTGACTGATTGATACAAGCTTGCTCAAGACTGTGACATCACTGTTTTGATTATTCTGCTTTTAAACGACTGGTAGGGCTGTTAAAAGTAGCAAAATGAATCCTGCATTGAATATTGTTCTACAGTAGATATTGGTCAGTCTTTTTATTGGAATTTATATTTAAATTCTAGGGGGAAAAAAGTCTCTTAAAATACATAATATTATTGCATCTAGAAGCAACATTATTGCAGAATACATTCTATTATACATATTAAATATACCCCCTTTCTTCCATTCTTAAGTATCCCTTGCCCCATAAAGATTCTTACCAGTTCTGCATGAAAAGCTATCTGTTTGGCCAGTCCAACAGAGTCACAAATCTAAACACAAAACAGATAGGAAATAACTAAAAATGCCTTTAAATTTAAGCCAGCACCCCCAGTTAGATATAACAGCACTTTAAAGCACTTGCAGGTACTTAAATGCACAGGTTTAACTGTTTTTCAGTACATGAACCAAAAAACCCCTTCGACAGCTGGAATGGATCTAGCATCTCGGAATCCAGATTCACAACTGATACAAGTTACAGCCATCACCAATACCTTTTCCCCTTCATTATTTGATTCAAATATATAGCAGATGGAAGTCTGGCGGCTCTCCACTCTCCCTCCTGAGGTTCTAAGCACAAATCCAAACAGGCGCTTATTCTCCTGGTGTGTAGCATACAGAACTACATTGGGCAAAGGAAACTGCCAAAAGGATCAAATATGGACAGATTAAAACTGGTTCCAAATCATTCTCTACATGAGATTTCAATATCCTGCACATGAATTAATGCATGACCACAGCACAACAAGTGATGATTAAACATGAAATTACATGTTTAAGGTTAAAAAAGAAACAGATTAGACAGTGAGGACTAAATTATTCCAAAGACAAGCAAACATAAAAAAACACACTCCATGTAAGAAAAAGGGACCACATTTGCAGTGTGAATCACTTATCTTCCTAAATGCGGATACACTCCTTTTTTATTTTGTTTCAATCATCCATTATAATTACATTAGTGACTAAGCTAGCAATATTTAGTTCCATCTAAGGGCACTACTTCTCAAAAAGCTTTATTGCAATTAGCTCAGCTCTCCTGAGTTATACAAGCCATACAAACCACATACCCTCAATAGTTTGTTACAAGAACATTGTTTCTCATTCTTATTCTTAAAAGAGGTTGGACTTCAAATTATCTTTTTAAGACTTATCAAATGATAAATTTTAAAATTCTGAGAGTCCCTACTACAGCTGCTATAAACTGACAGGATGAGCTTTTCCTAGGATTAGATGTTTGTATTTAGCATATGGGACATACCCTCAGTTCATGTATCTCACCTGTAAAAGGCTACAGCTTAGGAGCACTTTTGATCTTAATGTCAAACTTTAAATATCAAGGTATTTTTCCATGCTCAAGATTTCCTTTTATGGAAAGGAATTCAAAGCCTCCAAAAAATTGAATGTTTTTAAAATCATAAAGAAGTTAAATGACAGACCATAAACTGTGCATAAAAAAGGGGAGAGGGAATAGTTTTGAAATATGAAGAATAAAGACTGCTATTACTGAAGAATTAAGCTGGCCTTATTTGATATCCTAACAGTGACTCTTTTCAAGTGTGTTTTTAATAAAGAATTAGAAAAACAAGAAATCAAACCAGAAACCATTCTACACCCTCAAGGCAATTATGCATTAAAAACAAAACCCCAAAATGAAACAAAAAAACCAAGCAGCAAATAAACCCTCTTGGATTTCAGAACTAACTCTGTGACTCCATCATGAATGTTCTCTCTTTAATATTTTACCCTCTCAGATCACAGGGGGAAGGGAGTTTCAAAAGCCAATTTCACCTATTGAAATCACTCCCCTAAACCTGATTTGCATGTGTTTCTAAATGTCTGCACTGGTCTCCTAATTTCAGTGGCAAATTGCCTAGAAAGCTCATGCTATCAGTGATTTTTGCTATCCTTTACCAATAACATTTTTAAAGTAAAATAATTACATTGCTGGGTATTTATCTGAAAATGGAAAGTTACTTACTCGTAGTCTTGTAACTTGTGTCTGTGGATCAATTAACCTAAAAATTTGTTTTTAAAGACAAACCAGAAAGTAAATTTTACCAAAGTGAAAGAAGATCATTCTGTAAATAAATATCAGTAGAAGTCAAGAAGCAAACTTACTTTAAACAGTCACAAGTGACTAACAAGTGTGACTCTGTCATCCTGAAAACGTTATGGATGGCGCGAGCGGCAAGTATCTGACGCATGGTTTCATAAACAACATCTGGGCTCTCATCAGACTTCACTTCCATAGAGCCAAGAAATCTTACAATAAATAACTGATGAAGAATTGAATCTAAGAAAAAAGAAAAGTATTGATAAAAGCGAACTCAGTTTTGGGTCTCCCATTCAAAACCAAAGGTGGACTGCAGTCAGGAAAACTCCAAACTCCTCCTAACTTGGAAAGAGATTGCTCCTACCTAGCAATTACATGTGCAGTTACTACACAGAATATCACACATCTTCTCATTTAGTTAATGAATACAAAAAGTGCAATCATTCTTACAACAGATTTTCAGACAGCAGTCTGATTTAACTTATCAGATACATTGCAATGTAATTAAACATTTTAAAACTGGTGTTAAATTAGAAGAGAAATCTAGAGATTAAAACAGAAATACAATTTTCAAATCCTGGTTTTATTTTGCATTGAAATAAAATTGTTGTTTTACCTTCTGTTTCAGGTTTTGAGCCTCCAGATTCACCAAAAGGATTTGTGCGTCTATGAAAAAATGAAAACATTAAACCAGGATCAGATTCCAGGAACCATTAATGGATGATGCAGTAGTCTCATGCTGCATCGAATACCAACATATAATGAGTTGACAAACTTGTAATCTGGAGGAATAATGTGCCATGAATCATAAGGAGAAGCAATTTCATCAGGAGTGAGATATAAATTGCTGTAATTGAGGGCCCACATTATGGGAAAAATACCAGATATTATTGTCCTATTGCTGCCATAAAAAGTTTTGCTCACATTTCTTTTTTTTTTTGTATTTGAATTAAGCCCAACCCAAAATCTTGTTAATGTTTGAAAAGGTGTAGTTTTAGGGGATGAAATTTCACAGAACAGTTTCAGGAAGCACAGCCAAAAGCCAGGCCCTTTCAGTGCTCCAGAGGAGCACCCACTTCTCGTCACTCTCAAGGTGTTGAATTACTTACTCAAGAGAAGCCCCTGGGTTTGTTTCAAATGCAGCTTTCTCAAAACATCACTGGGGTTTTACTCCTAGAGGGTCAAGAGAAATGTGGCTATTTCTGACTCTCAAAGACAGAATTACTATCAGTTACAAAGAGAAGTGAAAATACTCTAGGCTTCCAAGTCTGCATTTTTCAAAAACAGTAAAGGAATGAGCACAGGACATTGGGACATTTTATTTAAAATTTGTAAAGAAGAAATCACCCTTTCCCTTTGGCTAACTGGTAGCTGAAAAGCTATTGGCAAGGGTTCAATATACTTCAAATTAGGTTTTTTAATGGGATTAATGAAAGTGTCACCTTGATAGTTAGTGTTCTAGAAGTAAATTTCAGAACTATGAGAAAAAATTGTTCAGTTACACATCATACTGACTGCCAGTTTTACCAATTATCAAAAATCTTTTAACTAAGAGATGCCTAGTTTAAAGTAATAAAATTTTTCTAGATTGAAGTCAAGATGGCATTGCTACAATGTTTAGAGAACATGGACTCCATCAAGACCCATCCCATTAAATGCTGACCTGTGTAAGTACAGTAAAGGCAAAATCTTTCTACTAGCATCTTCTATTGCTCAGACTTGTCATTAAATCTTAAACTGGAACAGTAAATGCAAAATCTCACAGGATGTCTCAAAAGGCAAAAATGCTATTTAAATATATGTCATCAGTATCACAGACCAAGGAAAGCAAGTACCAATCTGTACAAATGCTCCAATTCTTTACTGAAGGTGATGGTTAATTGAAAACACTGAACATAAGTCTGTTATCTCTGCTATGAAAAATATGATTTTCTTGTCTATAATTATAACTGATGACATCACAGAATATTCTGAGTTGGAAGGGACCCCCAAGGACCATTTGAGTCCAACTCTTAAGTGAATGGTCCATACAGGGACTGAATCCACAGCCTTGGTGTTACTGGCACCCTGCTCTGATCAACTGAGCTACATCAGGCTACAACAGGAATTTAGCGAAGTCTTAAACTTTCCACTTCCTGGAATACAGTTCAAGTCTATTTTAGCTCAGTATTTTCTGAAGGATCTAGTTGGCCACATGCTTATCCTGCTACACCAAACAACAAGAAAAAAGAAAACTGTCGGAAAAAACCCTTGAATATAAGTTTAACTCTTACATCTGTGAGATGTAATTCAATGTTCAAATATTTTTGGAGAAGGGAGGGAGATATAACACATTTTTGTGACCAGAGTCACATAAATTAGTTTTCATCTCTTTGGCTGTTTTCGTTGTTGTTAAGAGCAGCTGGATCTGCAAATACATTTTCTTAATATCTGAATTCTATAGATACAATTCCAGAAATGCAATGATGATTTACAGGTCTTTAGTTTTTAATACATCTCCCACTCAAATATAAAAACAAGTAGGAGAAGATGTTTTTATGTTTTGGGATGAACTCTTAGATGATTTTAACTTGTCTGTATGTGAAATTACTCTAGAAGCCTAGATCATTTTCACTCACCTTTCAGCTTAAGAGGAGTGTCATCGTATGCCATCATCACCTGGAGGCAGGGCTACCAAATTTCTCTTGAGTTTCCAAGAGGAAATAACCCAAGCTGCTGCGTGAGCAAGCAATAGGAAAGGAAAATACTTCGTGAAACCAAAAGTTTAAAAGAAATCAATAAATAAAAGCATTGGCTGTTAAAGCAAGAAAAGCTGCTGCAAGAACTACACCTTGACTCTAGTGACGTAATTAAGCCTTTTTTTACAATTCCATTTAACAGTTAAATTGTTTTGTTTCACTGGCCACCACAAAATTTGTGACATCAGTCAGGGAAAAGGCAGTGTGTATGTCGGAGCTGCAGCTTAAATGTGGTTTCCTTTTTGTTTGTTTTTGAATTAGTAACATAAACTTTAGAGATTTTTTCCTTCTCTCTACATTTCCTACCTGCCCGACTGCCCTGAAGATTTTGCTTGGCCAGGCAGATCTTCACTAACTGGAGAAATTATGTCAAATTGGATGGGAGTGTCAGGGGCAACAAGGGAATCCAAGGAAAGTGCTGAGAGAGCTGCAGAGTCAGATCCCAGTGACCCTGTGCTGCTGGTGCGAGCTGCAGGAGGACGAGATTGTCTACAACAGAACCAAAATGCACAATTAGGGTATGTGAGTCAGGGTGGTTGATAATAAATTGAACCATAAGGAACACCAATACAATATTCCAGAACTTAGATGTAAAACAAAGCAAAATCTAAAAACCTGCAGTTCAGGGTAGAGTAAACAAATAGAGCCTATGTACCTAGTCAAGTTCAAGTTACTACTTCCATTAATAATTGCATTAGGTTGTTTTAACATCAATATATAATCACATATTAAGTATAATGCAATCTGAAGTGTGCTTCCAGCAGTGGGGACACATGAAGAAAAATCTCACTATGAAATCACAAAACAAAACAACATGAATTTTTCCCCCTGGAACTTTATCCAGGATTCTCTTTTCATATGTGCACTTCAAATGCCCTCTAGTTGCTTCACTTACACAGTTGGCCTCATGCTCTCATGCCTCTGCTGAAAGGAAGGAGAAGGAGTGACAGCCTCCAGAGCTGACTGATTCACACGGGCAGCAATTTCCTGCAGCAGGGATGGGAAAAAATAACTGAAAACATTTCTCTCAAAATAAATGTTCAGATTTTAGTTTTATTTATATGCAATTGGGAGAAGTTGTAAACTCAACCCTTCATGAGAATCTTGCATTTTTAAATTTTCCTAACACACCTGTAGCATTTTCATCTAACTTTTCTTCTAACACATATCCTGATGTTAACTTTCTCAATTTAAAGGAAGATACTGGCTTTACAATACTGCCAATGTTAATAAAAGACAGCAATAGAGAATAGTTCCAATGATAAGCCTGGCAAAATAAGCAAATGTAGTTTGAGAAAATGCAGCCCTCAACTGTGAACTAAAACCCATGAAGACATAGTTCATCTATAGCTCCTATACTTCATAATGCTCTGTTATAAAACACGTTTTACTGGGTCAATTTCCCTAATTTAGCAAGTAAAAATCGTTATGTAAGTTTGTATTAATATAAATTTATTTAAATAGAAATATGTTTACATTTAAATAAATGTAAATATATCACTGAAGAGTATAAATTTTAGTAAAGTTACCTCAGGGTTTTCGCTTAGATATATCTGCTTAGATATGTTGTTTATTGTGCATATCCACTGAAAAAAAGGAAGAGAAAGAGAATAAATTAATTAGTCATGTTTTCTAAACAAACTTGATTGAATACCCGAGTTGCTAGTTGCAGCACTTTTTCTACTTTGTCTGTAAATTCAGGGAGCCAAATATTCTGTACACCTAGCTTGTCATTAAATTCACTGCAACCTGCATACTGCACCTTACAATTTTAGATTTTACTCACAAAAATTATTTCAATCATACTAAAACTGAACTAAAGAAGGCTTAACTCACAACTCTAAGGAACTAAAAAAAAACTCATCAGGATTCTCTATACTTCATTATTCTGTGCTGCAGATGACATTGTTTCCTCAAGACATTATAAAAATTCAATTTGCCTTTTGTGGAACTTGCCCATTTCTTGCATCTGCAAGCTAGAATCTGCTTTCTCTCTGTTCTGGAAGACCATCTGCTCCTGTTCCTGGCTTTTCAACTTTTCTCTGAAGGAGGAAACTAACTGGAATATATGCAGTATCCAGCTACGATTAGGAATGTGTTCTTTCTGTGCAGCAGAAAATCAATGGAGTCCAAACCTCCTGCAAGCTTACCTCTTCATAATCTTTTTTACTTTCTGCCTGTAAGATTGAAGACCTGAAAGAGGAGAATGGAAAACACAATTTTATGTATTTAAAATGCCTCACATATACAGTCATCTAGGAAATTACATTTTCATGTTTACACACTGAACAAGAAGTTATGAAAGACTGAAGATTCTGTGTATGTGCTGAGTGCAGTCAGCATTTAATTAGGGAGGGAAGGAACCTATGCTTTTGTTTCAATTGGAAACAGAAAAGCAACAAAATTCTAATTCTGCCCATGTAATACTTAAGTACTCACTAAATGCAATAATACATGCTTGTAAACTGGTTATCATAATCTTATTCTGAAATACTGCTCAGCTACATTACAGCGCTTATAAACAAAAACTCAGACATTACAAAGTTAAAAGGACATCCCAGATTCTGCTTCGAAACATCTACAAAATATATCAAGCCAATATCTGGCCAGAGGCAGACCATCTTTCTTTTTGTAATTAGTGAGTCCAGCATTTCTTTAAAGAAACAGCAGTGTCATACCACTTACTTCTTGCCATCGAAAGATGTTATCTGAAAACAGTACCGTCTGTCCTCACAGTCCACAGCCATCACAGAACAATTGTCTATGTCCATGACAAGTCCCCCAGCTACATCACCTCTTGCCTGGCTCATCAGATTTCCACCTTGAGTGAAGTAAAACTGTCTCTCCCAGCTGGAAGATACCAGCCCTGTCTTACTAAAAGATAAAAAGAGATCCTCAGTTAGCCTCCATTTTTGCTCAGATACTCTGTAATATTAATTGCTGCAATTCTGTTCTACTACAGAAATTCATGCCTCATTCAGTGAGTTTTTTACTTCAACTGTTGTTTTAAAAGTAATCTGCATTTTTTAAAAATTCCTTGGAGCTTATTATATAGATTACAGTAAAAAAATCTGAATGTTACTACTTATTTTTAGTAACTCTTTAAAACAGCTTATCTTTAAAACAGCTGGTGGACTTCATTAGAGGCACAGCTCCCTCCTGTGGGCAATAAGCCTCTGCTGCATGGAACCCAGAAGCTCTTTCAGAGGGTATTTTGGTTAACAGAACGTTTTGCCTTGTTTGTATCAAAATTACAATGTTTTATTAATAACTTGGATCCCAAAACTTTAACAGGTACTTATAGAACAATCCCAATAGATGGAATCTTGTTACTTCTGTTATGATGCAGGGAAATTATGCTCTGAAAAATTTTTAACAGTGAAAATTCAGGCAAAATTGGACTAAAATCAGGATAATTATGCTTTGCACTTGAATGACATTATGTCAGTGTAACAATGAATTTAATACTAATTAGGTGAAGAAGTCCAAAGAAAGAAACAGAACAGCTCCTAGGTGACGTTCAACTAAATATGTAAAAACAGCATAGATAACATTAAAAAAAAAACAACCCCAAACTTCAACTTCTTTAGCTTTCCTTTCCCAAAACTGAATACTCTG
This sequence comes from Acanthiza pusilla, assembly GCA_036630365.1. Lineage (NCBI taxonomy): Eukaryota > Metazoa > Chordata > Aves > Passeriformes > Acanthizidae > Acanthiza > Acanthiza pusilla. Next base: position 12,506,626 of record JAXCHO010000001.1, read on the forward strand.
GAATTTTTAAATAGTAAGTTAGTCTTACTTTCTTGCATTGAGATAGCCAGCTTTCCGTGTTAGATTCCTGTGAGCAGGAAATTTGGTAGGATCAGGATCAGGCAAATACAGTGGATCACTGGCTACTTCCAAGTCCTCTATAGTTTGTTGCATGTTTTCTACTTCACAATCCATTTCCCTGCGAACACTAAGATAAAAAATGTGTTATTAACACGGATAATTTATTAATAAGTAGAAACAGAAAAAATAATTGTCTTGATAAAAGTTCAAAATCCAACAAAGCCAACTTACTTCTGTACACTTGTGCCAATATTGGTCAAAAATTCTTCCAGTTGCTCAGTAAGATTTTCTGAACCCATTTTAAAAAAGCTGATCTTTAAAAAAAAAAAAAAGGAGGAAAAGGGAGAATTTAGTCATTGATAAAACTATACTAACAATTAACAGATGAAGCCATAGGAGGCTAAAGTTTCTCAAAGAAATCTATTTTCATCCCTCATTCCCACCACAGCCTCTTAACAGAAGGAGCAGCATGTGTGTTCATGGCTGCAAGTGAAGGCTGCTGCTGGCACTGCAGGGGATGTGTGTCACAAGGACGTGCTCAGAGCTGCCTGGAGGCAATACACAAACACACAGGAACTGCCCTGGAAAAAACCCCCAAGGTCTCTCTGCCCTTTTCCAAGCTCACCACTCTGCTACCTGCTCTTATGGGGGATCATTTGGGGCACATAGCAGAGAACAAACCTGGGAGGGTTTCTCCAGGCCCATCCACAGGGAACTGACCATGTGTACTATAAATACAGGGTACTTCATAATGGGCCAGAAGATCTGCCACAGCTCAACTGAGTTCAGCCATGAGAAATCTCAGAACAGGAAGCCACGGGACATGGCCCTGCCCTTCCGTTTCTTAGATTCAGCAAAAAGCTCCACCTAAGCAACAGGTTGCACTACTTTGCTGCACAAAACATGCAGAGCTTGGTCCTTAAATACGAGCTGCAGAGTTTCAAAAGAAAGCAAGAATTCTTGCCTTTGGACAGCTTTCAGACAGCGTGCAGAAGTTAATTTCTACTCAGGTCACTGTGGCAGTGCCAGATGCTGGAAAGTTTTGACTTCCAAAAAAACCCCAAAACCCCCATGCTTAATGACATACTTCTGAAAATACAAATTAAGTCTTTCCAAATAACTTTATCATGGCTGTATTTTCTGTTGCACCCATCCTCAAATAAACCAATCATGAACTTACTTATATTAAGCAAAACCAAACCAGAATGTTTTTCAGCATTCTGGCTCTTCCACAACCTTGACTGGAAACAGCAGTGATGTGACTCTTGATTATTTCAGAATAGCTGCCATAGGCATGAGTTTAACTGTCTCCACATTACTTGCTGAGAAGGTACACTTCCACATGGACTTGCCTTCATGAAAAGCTCTAATCAGCTCTTCCCATCAGTGGAATCAAGTGCCCAGCAATGAAAATTTAGGCAGTGTGTCAGCCATCTGGGTTTTGGGGAAGAGTTAACCCTTATATTTGTCGCCCAGACTTTAGGAAAGACTCTCTGATGGGAGTGAGGGCGTATCATGAAGAGATTCCTGCACTGAGTGGGCAATGAGCAGTGTCAGCTAATGGCACAGTCACTGCAGCAGCTGCAGCAGCCCAGACAAGTGCATGGGTGAGCCTTTTCTCCATGTCCTTCCTTAGATTGCAGAGGAGGTCTTGCAATGGATATCAGTATATCAACCTTAATGAAGTACTTTTACATCTTCTTTCAGACCTACAGCTTTCAGAATCTGAAATTACCTGAGCTTGCATGTATCCTAGTAAGGGTTCTAGCAGAGAAATTTTCTTTTTGTACTGGAGGGTATTTAATGCACAGAAATAATGCATCATGGTCTGATGCTGTTTTTTCCTCGAAGTATATACATCTTCTGTAACTTCAGCCTTGATCTGGAGACACAGACAGGGGGAGGGGGGGAAAGGGAATGTTTGAGACTTGGCATGAATCACAGGCCTTCCAGACAGCTTTATAGCCAGCATGGAAAATCCCACAGGCATGTTCCACCCTCTATCACCAGCAGCTGCATATTTTACTTTGCCATTCTGCTTCTCTAATTCATACATGAGATATGTGAAAAACAAATACAGCATTCTTTTCTCCCTGGAAAGTGTGGTTATTTCTTCACAGAAATAAACTGAGTATGATATCACAATGTTACTCCTAAAGCACCATCAGTGTTACAAGACAGGCATGTATTGGAGAAACCTGCTTTTCTGTCTAGACTCCTAAAGATAAACTCTCAAATGTCAGGTGGAATCTGCCATACATTGTGTTCCATCATAAATATATATATGAAGAATATTTATCTTCTCTAAAAATCTTTATATTAAGATTTTGTTTTACAAACCTTTTCATTTTCCCTTCTTTTTGACAACCGACTGTATCTGGTAATGGCAGCATCATGGTCTAAGCAATCAAGAGAGAATTTATGATCATTTTCATAAATTAATGACTTAAGAAACAGAGCAGAAAACCTTTTATATCACTGTGTTACACAGACAGCTGAATGCGAAGTTCTGTCATATTAATACCTTGAGGAATTGTTCTTGTCTGTTTATAATCACTTCACTGCTACAAATACTTGGGCTAACGAAAAATTCTTCAGATGCAAATGTCACCAAATTAGAAAGTTCCCTAAACATCCACTATTCTTCAAAGAACTTCCTATTAAGTAGAGAAACTTCACATTATGAAAACCTGTATCTTTTTTGTTTCTAAAGCAATGAAGCAATTTTCACTGAGAGAAGCAGAATCTTACTTAAATAGTAAGTTCTCTACATGGATATATTAGACATAGCTAAAAAAATAACCTCTGACAATAGGGAAGAAAACGATGAAATTCATTTTAGGGAGGTAAAATTTGTTTATTGATCCAGTCCTGACTTTAAGACTTGAGCTAGCACCTTACTATTTTTTGTAATTTTGGTAGCACAATCCTACATTATTTAATAATCATACATACATTTTAAGTATTGTAAAAAAACCCTGTCAATTTGCTTTAATGCTTCAGTACACAAAGCAGGGATCTACAAGTGAATCAGGGAAAGTTAAGTGCCTATTGCCAAGAAAAACTACAAATTAATTAGTTACTTTAAGCCTACAGGCTTAACTCCACTAGTTAAGTACAAAAAATATTCTACAACAATACTGTGTTCTTGTAATATTGATAAGATTAAGTACTTTACACTTACCATTGCTTGCAATCTGGAAAACTTCTTTTAGAGTTAGTATCTCTACAAAAACAACATATCACAATTTAAGTAAGTTGTTATTAACATAACAGTCATGTATTACAGTTTCTCATGTAATGTTTCACTACTGAGAGTTGAAGGTAACAACTTGGGCCATACTGAGTTACTAGCACAGGCACTACATGGCCAGGCAAGTCTGCTCCCATCTGGGGCCTGAGTATCATTTCTGTGCCTGTCTGGCTTACAAAAAAAAAATACTGTACTGCAATAATGTAAGGAGGAACTTCTCTTCAAAATTCTGTGGAAGTCATCATCAACACAAATGTGTCACCTACAGTTCCAGTCTGAGCTGGGGAAATGGAAGCACAGGAGAGGGGAAGTATCAAAGCCCGAATCACACAGTGACTCCTCCTACCTAAAATCAGCTGAGCTCCAGCTGGTTATTGGCTCACTGTGTCGGGCAATTGTAACCACACAATACCTCACAGCTTGTTCTGACCTTGGTTGTGGTTTGTGCCATATTACAACATCACCTAGCACAGAGCCATGGTCAGCTTTATGGGAAAGCAAATACAAAAACATGGCAAAGCTGCCCAGGAAGTGCCTGTGAACTCCATGAAGAAGTGTGGGGTCATTACAAACTACACCAGCTGATGGCTAAAAACTTCCAGTGGGAAAATTTAATTTGTAATTTCTGTTTCAGGGATGCTGCTTCAGTGAGTACTAACACTAACAAAAACAGAACCAAAAGCACACTGTATTTATTCCACAATTTTGCTGCAAACTATTTCCAAAGTATTTCCAAAGATTCATAAGGGATTAGAAGACTTATGAAAGACTTGCAATTTTTATTTCAATTTAGACTTCAGATAGTCATATCTTAGGTATACCCACTCAAGAACGCTCAAAATACGGATATTTAAGTTACTTGGGGTTTAACTCAAAATTTCTACTTGAAGCACATTGGCCACAGCAGTCTAGTCACTCCAGCACCTTGAGTAAAATCTACCATAATCACACACATTAGATGCTGTTTTAAACCAGGCAGAATAAGATACAATTATTACAAAAATAAGAAGCTGGAAGCACCTTATGTCTGCACATAAGAAGTCACCTGTATTACCAGCAGGGTTGAAGAACCACATTATTAAATCTTAATATCGTAAGTACTACAAGCTTGGCACTTTGCCTTTTGAGTTTAGTTCAGCAATTATATTGATATCATGAGCCAATATACAAATATTTCCTGAAAATGCAAATTACCTGAAAATTATTCTTTCCCAACATCTTTCAGTAGCTGCTAAATGTTCATCTTGAATAGAAGGTAAGTGCTTCCCTAGTATAAGTAATATTTTTGTTGAAACAACAATAGTGTTAAGTTCAACTGCAATACTCTCATGAATAGAAATAACTTACTTATCTTTGTAAATGGGGGAGATGCATACTTTTGAGAGCTGAAAAATAAGTGGTGTACTCTATTTAGTGAAACAAGAGCTATGGAGATTAAATGCTATGTTTTTATTGTTGCTGCTGTTGATAAAAAACAGTATTTGGTCAAATCCTCTACCTTTTAGATCCCTTTCTTTAAACTGGGTAATAGGAAACATCATTGCATCTGCAAGCTGAGTTGAAAGTACTGCATGGCAAGAGCTGAGCTGAAAAAGACAAGAGAAAGGAGATCTTAGGAAAACAGTGCTGAGACCAAATCAAATCACAATAGGCTGACATCAATGTCACTCAAAGATGCCATGTACAACTCAAACACATTTTTGCACGTTCCGTTTTTTGCAGCTACTTTTTTCTAGGTTCCAGATCTCATCATTAGCTTTTTACAGAAGACCTTTAGAGTTTAGTTTTTGTCGGAACTTTTCCAAGGTACTGGATCAGGCCTCAATACATCCTGACTAGTCAGTTTATTTCTCCAGTTTCCCTCCACCTACCTCCCAACCCATCTTTCACAGTTCACAGGGGTAGAACCAAATGCGATCCTCCTCCTAAAATGCTGTTTAAACGAGGAGAGGGATCACAGCAAAAAGCCTGACTCAGCTCTTAATGGTGCTCTGTGTGTCCTATGGGTCAGTGTCTAAGAGAGACAGCAGGAGGTCCTTTTGTCAGTCAGGTACCTGGAATCAGGCAGTAGATACCCTTGTGTAAATAGTTGCTAACTGCTTGTAGTGTTTTACTGTACCTATACTAAGTTAAACTACATTCTTCCTCAGCAATGTATCCTCATTTTGAATTCATTCTTTATCTTCAGGTTACGTAACTTTAAATAGATGCTGAAATGTACAATTAATTGTTACCTTGTTGACAAATGAATACTATTTCTGTAACCTCCTGGCTTAAAAAAGGCTGGAATAATGAGGCAAAGTTGAAGTCCATACATGCCAACATTAGCAAAGCAAATACAAGCACTTACCTCATCAATCACTTTTGCAAATTGCTGCAGAGTAGAAGTCATGACTTCATCATCTCCCCCGAGTGGAAAACGCTGAAAAGGTAAAAAGTTATGTTGTTTGCAGTGTTTTCTGCCATTCACGAAACTGTATTCATCATCTCTATGAGTGTATCAGGTATTCCATAGTTTTAAAATATTATACAGTTAAAATACACTGAAGCAGTTCACCTCATTAGGTTGAAAAGGAGGACAGGGAGCAGCAGGCTCCTAAAAGAAGCAAATTTTTGTTTTTAAAGTTTTTAATCTCAGAAAAGGGGACCCAGCAGCAAAGCTACAAATAGAGAACCCTTCAAAGTACAGGCTCCCGTGGAATAAAGTTATGGATTCCAGAGTCTGTGCTTTCAGAGATGGTATTATTCTCAGAGTAAACCATGGTTGTTAACTGGAGATTGCAATGCAGTCTCTTCTCTTTGTGACTATTGATACTGAAGCACTTAAGGGTAAACAGGTTTATAAACTAAAAATGAGACAGAACCACCCTAAGCAATTCCCAAAACATTAATCCAAAACTAAAATATTTCAGAACTTATTAATATTATTCATGGTAAGAAGGACTTCATTCTACTTTAGCAGAAAGAACTAATATAAAGACAATAGATCCTTCTGGCAAAGATTTGAACCACCACGTACAGCAGTTCATTTTATCTGGAGCAAATTTAAATGCATTCTACACTGTGCTCTGGGAGATAAATACCACAAAAATACACAGTCCTGACCACACATAGACAACGATTTTTATGCAGTACCTGTTTCTCATATTCCTTCAGAAGCTTTGAAGTCAGATGAGTTGCTGCACTTAACTCATTCTGATTTTTAAAAAAGGGGAAAAAAGCAAAATCAGTAAAAACGTCAAACAGTTAAAGTATAAAAATTAAAAAATATGGCCATAAACTCAATATAGAAAAACATACAAAATGGGTTCTGTTTCTGGCATAAAAGTGGAGTTATTTCTAGATGAGTGAAACATGAATATATTGTGAGTAAAAAATAACCTCCCACTTGATACATACTATTATACCCACCAAGATCATTTTAGTGTGAATAACATTTTAGAAACACTTGGGAAATACACTAGAGCTACTAGGAGGAGAGAATACCATTTCACTTGTCATAAATTCTGTTACAAAAAGAATCACAAGAATTTTGTCTTTAACACTCCCTAACACAGAAAAAATCATTAATTCTTACTTTATTTTACTTCTGTGTTTACAGAATATGGAAGTTAAAGAAAGGCATATTGCTCATAATGACAAAAAAAGCAAGACACATGAAATGTGGTTCAAAAGCTTTATAATGCGTTCAAGAGTTTCATTAACACTACCTGTGCATCATATATTCTGTGCATGGCTTGAAACAACTGATTGATGTAATTAGATATTGCAGCAGCATCTTCTTCAAATACTCCCAGCAACGAGCGGGTCTGTAACAATCAAACAGCCAAAACACCAACATTACAACTTAGAAAAGAAGAATCTAAATGTAATGGAATTCCAGACTTAAATAGCATTATTTCAGGCTTCATTACTGAAAATTTTATAAACCCTCCAACACTGTTTAAAGGAACCTGTTGCATGCCAAAGAATCTTACAGATATCCAAGCTCAGCTTTCCTCCTCCTGGCAGCCTCTCTCCAGGTTAATACATTTTCAGAAAGGAAAGGGCCAAGGGAGATGGACAACTATTAAAAGGTTTAAACTGTGGACAACTACTGGACCCACTATGGTACATCCCTAAGGCGAAGGGTAAAGATGACTGGCATTTAACAGCTTGCCAGGCATACACATTTTCTCTGCAGTGAGATCCACGTTAACAGCTGTGGCTTTCCCATATTGTCCAGCCTCAACACAGACACTTGCTGGCTGCTCCTGGACCTATAATTCACCTGTGGAATAACCATCAATTCTGTGATCAAAAGGTTAAGGAACTGAACACCAAACCAAAAGAAACAATACAACCTAGATCTGATTGTCATCAACATGCATTTCTCTCACCACTGAAAGGGAGTGGAAAGATCTGTCCTTTTGTCCTCACCCCACCTTGTCAGTCAGTCTGTTCCTTAGCTGGTGTCACCCACAGGCCTGCTGACTCCTGTGCCCTATTGCACTGCCTGCATCACTGATGGTGCTTAACAGCAAAATCAACCTCTTTATCACCAGCCACCTATTAGACTAAAACACTGATCTCTATCTGTAAACCAAACTACCCAGCCAGTTTTTCCACTCAGGTCACAGTCCATAGCTGTCCCTTTCGGCCAGAAGAATGTTGCCAGACTGTGTCAGAGTCCTTGCATAAAAGTCAGGGTGACTGACACCCCCTGCTCTCCCTTCTGCCCAAATGACTGACTCGATGAGAAGGCAATCAGGTTGCTCAGGTATAATTTCCTGTAGGCTTAAATGAGATGCTGACTGCATGTTCTTGCATCCTTTTTGCACTTGGAAGCAAGGTTATTCCTCACCATGAGGATATTGAATGGCTTCCTTGCACCAAGACAAAAATCCTGAAGGGGGAAAAGCAGAGGATGTGCCAGCAACTCTGCACAGGCTACACTGGCTTTTCTTAAAACATTGGTTGGGGATGCTTGGCTGCAGAACCAGGAGTAGTACTTGCAAAAGTCACAAAAGAAATACTTTAGTAATGTTTTAGGAAAGGGACTGTGCTTTGGTTTTAGGTTTATCAAAATCAATGTCCAGACAGAAAATGGAAAGAATTGTAAGCACATAATTATTTTTTTCCCCAAACTATGATTGTTAAATAATTGAAATTGAAAATTCTATTTCTTAGCCTTCCTTAGGCTGTCTTGAAATTACTGAATTCTTTAGTCCATTTCCCCTTGCAGCATGGAGGTCTTTTTCAGCTACTTCTCTGATTTTTTGCTTTTAATGATAAACAGAGTATATATTAAACCTGTATAAAGTGTATTATTTGACAATTCTTTTCACATAAAACTTTTATTTAACTTGCATTAGATGCCTGGATGTATCACAACTACTGTTATACTATATAACATCTAAAAGACATTTAAACAATAAAAAATATAATCAAGCAGCATAATCAACACAATAAATAGCTTTAAAGCTGGTTCCACATTAGAAAACAAGTGGAAAGAAGTGGTAGAGGAGGAAAGAGGTGCAGGAGAACTTAAATCTTTGCCAGGTGTGGCAATGTTAGGATGATTCCTAACAGCCTTGACTCTTCTATTAAAGGAGACATACACGAAGGAATGCAAAAGAAAAGATTACATGGCACTATAACCACTGAATTATATACTTGTGACCTTTAAACCTGAACATAAATCTGAACTTGTAATTTTAAAGGAGTATCATGTAAGGTTTCTGGGTTATACTTACTCTTTAAAACTGAAAATTAAGGAAGAAAGTATTTCTATGTTTTATTTTAAAAATGTCAGTTATTGATGTTCAGCCTTCAGGCTCCCATTGTATGATACTGATGGAAAGAAATTAACCTGAAACTGTAAACAAGTTATGGCAGTCTTTTGTTTAGCAGAAAATGAGAGGAATTGTTTACTTATGTTTCTAGTAACACTCTGCATCATTTTGTAAGTTCTTTAGGATTCTTTCAACCCGTGGATATGAGCAGGCAAATGGGAAAGGACCAGGGAGAAGCTGCACAAAGAAACCACCTGGCTGGAAGTCAGTGTTAAGCCTTCTATGCCATCACATGGAGGGCACTGCGAGCGACATGAGCCGGAGCCTGTGCTACCAGAGTCTCTTGGCTTTTTTGTTGTGCAATGCTTTGGGAATGCAAATCAGAGTGAGCAGAAACTCTCTCTAAATACACACTGAGTGTGTGTAATATATGCCCTAAGTTAATACTTAAATTGCTCTGTTTTGCAAAGCAAAGAGCATGTAAACCTGGCATTTGGTTTAGGCCTGACAGCACAATGGTTAGATTATTATCCTGTGACAACAGGAAATGAATGGGTTTGGACATTTATAAAAGCTTTTCCTTCCCTCAGACACATCAACATTTGATATGACATTTATATATCTACACTTGGTGTCTGAAACACAAACTTCAGGCCATAGTTCAGCACTGAACAATGACCCAGGCCCACGAGCTTTGCAATACTCCAGCATGAAAGCATGGAAGGCACCTTACTTCAGAGAGAGGGCTCTTCCTTCTTCAAGCAAGGCTTGTTGCCATTTCCACTGCACTGATTTCAAAGTTACAGAAATTAGCTAACACAGCAAATGGACTAACCTAACAGAAAACCACTGAGTCCTTACTAGAGGACCTGGCTCCCAGAATTCACCTGAAATATTAAAGTTGACTGGAAGATGTAAATTTTCTACCTAAAACAGAAGACAACATTGGCAAATCCAATTGTTTAAGCACCTCAAACTCATTGGACTGAATTAGGCTTTGCTTGTCGGTATCACAAGCTCACATGGAAGAGTCTAGAATTTACAATGATGTCCCAAGAAGTAACGCTTTTTCATGTGCTTTCCAAATGTCCTCAGATTGTCCTAATACCCTAAATTTATGTTACAGTTGACATTTCCTATAAATATGAATAGTTCTGACTTTCTCATACTAAGAACAGACCTTCAAAAGATAATTTTTTAAAATCAGTATTATTATAAGACTTCCACATTTTTTCCTCTTCATGAGATGACAGCAGGCTTTGCCCCTTAACCAGAGCCCCCATTAGAGGCCAGATCTCATCTCACATCTAGCATTTGAGTTATTTGGGGCACCGTCCTTAGCAAAGCAACGATTCCTTTTCTGTATGGCATTCTCTTTCTTTAAATCGTCCTTCCACTTGATGTAAAATTGCTAAAATGACTGTCATTTTAGGGGCTAAAATTCCCGATTAAGCAGTGAAAGTTTCTCCTCCTATGGCCAAGAAATTGAAATTACCAACACACATGCTATTGCAATATAGGACATCCTGCTCACCACATAAACCAGGCATCAGAACAAAGATCTTCACTCAAAAGGCTGCCATAAAAGAAAATATACTGCAAACTTTTTTCCCACATCTAAGAAGCACAGTACAAGGACTTGCTGTTGCTGCTGCCAGCAAGAGAAACCAACACAATTGAATAAAGCATTTGCTACCTTAGAAAGAAACACCAGTGCACTACAGGGCATCGCTGACACAGATCAGGCAGCAGCAATGGAAGAGAAGAATCGGAGCAATGAGAGGCCTCGGGGCACCATGTGCTTCCCACCTACTCTCCGCATTAACCACCGCCGCGATAACCTCATCCGGCACCTGCTGTTCATACGACTCTATTAAACCTTAGTGCGGCTTTAGTAAAAAACACAGAGGAAAAATCGTTTGGCGAAGGGAACACGCGTTTTGTGGTCACGAGGTGTCCAAAACCAAGCCTGGGTGCGAAGGCGGGGGTGCGGATGGGGGAGCCGGCCCGGCACTGCCCTGCCCGCGCTGCCGCAGCAGCCGCAGCAGCCGGGCCCGAGCTGCGGCCCCGCTCTGCCCGCCGCACTCCCGGCAGCCGCGGCTGCCCAGCGGGTGACGGCGCCGCGGAGCTCCGGGCGGGCGTTCGCAGAGCGCGGCCGGGGCGGAGAGCCCGAGCCGAGAGTGTCGAAGCCCTGCGGGGTCACGGAGGCAGCGTCCCCGCCGCGCAACCGGAGCGTCCCCCTCCCTCCCGGCCACCGCCGGGGCTCTCCCGGGGCCGGGAGCGACAGGGAAGCAGCGCTGGGCCCGGCGAGCGGGGGCTGGGCCCGAAGCGGCCTCCGCCGCCTCTGTCTCACCTGCGGGCTGTCCTCCAGCGTCTCCTCGATGGGCAGTTTGTCGATGCCGGGCATGGCGGCGGCCGCGCCGAGCCGAGCCCCCGCGGCTGGGCTCCCCCAGCACCGGCCCGCCCGGACCCGACCCGACCCGCACTGACCCCGCCCGCCGCGCGCCGGACGTCCCGCCCCCCGCCCGCCCGGCCTTCCCATTGGGCCGCCCCCCTGCCTTCTCAGTTGCCCACTGGCTGGCGGTCCCGCCCGCCCCGCCTTTCCGGCTGCCCATTGGCTGGAGGTCCCGCCCGCCCCGCCTGCCCATTGGCTGGCAGACCCGCCCGTTCGCGCGCAGGCGCGGGGCTGAGGGCGGGGACGGTCGCGCGCGGCCCCTCAGGGCGGAGGCTGTGGCGGCGTCCCGGCAGCGGGTCAGTGTGGGACGCCAGAGCGGAGGCAGCCGGGCCGTGTTCCCGCTGAGGTGACTGCCCGGCAGTGCGAGCAAGAGGCGTCAAACAAAGTGTCCCCCCGACCCTGTTTGTGCTCCGGCAGTTGCTGTCTCCTCCTCATAGACAAGTGACTTGGGGGCCACGCCACAGCGGGGGAGCCCTGTTGGGTCCCTGCCGTGATGGAATATCGTTGGCACTCTTTCCATGTTATCAGGAGCATCCCTTTTGGGAAGGCTTCTCTTATCCCTGCCATGTGGAGGGGTCCCAGATGGAGGCCAGTCACTTCTGCCGTGCCTGCAGTGAGGGGACAAGAGTCCTTAAGCTGAGACAGGGAGGATTCAGATTAGATACTAGAAAATTGACTCCCTGCTCTCTTAGACTGAAAAAGTATGGTGCTATAGGTTGGTGGCCAATTTTAAATGCTTAAAACTACTGTGAGGGCTTGCTGGAATTGAGCCAGATCATTGGTTGAACTTGCAAACTGGGTCAACTCTGAAATTACTTGGAACTGTAGAATCACTAAGGTCAGAAAAGACCTCTAAGGTCATTGAGTGCAACCCTTAACGCAGCACCCTGTGTTCACTGTTAAACCATGTGCCCAAGTGCCACGTCCACACACCTTTTGAACACATCAGGGATGGTGATTGCCAGTGCCTGACCACCCTGTCCACAAAGAAACTTTTCCTAATATCGAATCTAGATGTTTCCTGGCACAACTTGAGGCTGTTTCTTCTTGTTCTGTCACTTGTTACGTGGAGGAAAAAACTGACCCTCACCTGGCTACAACCTCCTTTCAGGTAGTTTTAAAGAGCAAGACTTGGTAGACTTAATGGGGGAAAAAAAAAAAAAAAAAAAAAAAAAAGGAGGCTGTTCCCTTGTTGGTTTTGTGTTTTTGGGACCAGGTGAACTTAGTGTAAAATGAGATTGGAAAGTACATGAAGTCATTCAGCAGAGCATATGATTAATGACTGTGCAGTCTTGTTACGGAGACGTTTCTTTTATGTTGTATCAGGTCATGATTTACCTTTAGAAGCAGATAAAGGACAGGGCTGGTGTGCTAAATTACAAACAATTAAATATTTTTGAGCTAGCTCTTTTGTTTGTTGGTTTGGACTTTTTGGTAGGTGGTAGTTTTTTTGGTTTTGTTTTTCTGTTATGTTCTTTTTGTTTGTTTGTTTTTCCGTGCAGGGAGTGGTGAAGAAATTTCCAAGTTAGCATTCTGTTCAGTCAATTGATTTACCAGCTCAGCTAGTGACTCACCTGACTGAAGCAAGTTACAGCACCACCTCTCCCTTTCCCTGTCAATGAGGGTAATAATTCAGGGCTATCTTACAGGGTATTTTAAAGACTATGTCTTGTACCTGGAACCCTGTGACAGCACATTAACATTGGTTCATGACCGATAAATACATGTGCTTTCTGGTTTTGAGCCAGTTACCTTGTGACTAAGTTTTACAGCAGTCTCCTGTAAGAAATTACTCTGTTTTGTACTGTAAGATGTGCTTTCCCAGTGGAATTCTGGAAGTTAGTAACTTCAAGTGGATTTAGTTTAGTTAGCTTTGTGTGTTTACAGCTCCAAGTGGCATCCCAAAGTTTTGCTAGAGCTACAAATTTGACTGCAACAAATGTGATAGTAATGAATCGAAGAATCCCTCTGAATCTTCTACGTGTGGTTTTAGTGCTACACTGTTTTCAGCACTGTAGGTCTTTTATTAGTGTGTGAGTGTTTTGTTGTTGTTGTTGTTTGGGCTTTTTGATTTGTGGGGTTGTTTTTTTTTTGTTTGGTTTGGGGTTTTTTGGGGGGAATTGTTGGGTTTTATTTGGTTTTGGTTTTTGCTGTTGTTCTTTCTGCAAAATATCTACTAAGAGGCCTTAAAAATGTGGGGAACTAACACCTGCCACTTTGTCAACAGGGAGAAGAGCAGCAAACAGGTCTTTAGAGGATTCCAGATGTGTGCCCTTATGGGCAGAACATTTTGCCACAGCTGGAGAGTAAAAGTAGCTGTGTGGATAAGGTAGGCTTTATTTTCAATGTTTCCTACTGTCTAATACACTGTTTCTCATATTTTTGCTGGTGGCAACCTTGGATTTACCTTGAATTTACCTGCACTCACTCAATCTCCCTGTGTCAAAATAGCTTTAACTTGAATCAAGAAATAGCTAACTGCTTTTGTTGTGTGAAAATTGGTGTTACCATTTTGAGGTATTCTTGCTTTAAAAAATCTTGGGAATTTTGAAATTGGTTTTGAATGTACTACTTGTTATTCATGTTCAAAATATATTTGAAAGAGAGCTTTATGCAGCATGACTTCTGAGGAGGTGAAATACTGCTGCAGCAGGATAAAGAAGCTGTGAGAAGGGTGAGGTGAAGGGCAAGTTTCTGGAGTGTGATAAGTAATCAAGAAAGATCGTATATACCATTTATGCCTTTTAAAAAGCTGAAAATATTGCCCGGGCTCTAGTGGATGGTGACCCAGCAGTGGAGTAGCAAGGGGTGAGAAGAGCCAAAGGCAGCAAGAGTAAGTGCTGGGGCTGCAGACCAAAGCCCCCAAGAGCTCTTGGTGTGGTCTCTTCAGCTGGTGTAAACAGCCCTTGGAGGCTTCCCATCTCTAAAGAACGAGAGCTTCATCCACTAAAGAGTTGAACTCCACTGTCCCTGGGCAAAAAACAGTGGTGCAAAGTCTGAAAGGGAGATTAGTTTGCTGCCTCATCAAGTATGTGATGCTGTAAGAGGATTGGATTTGCATATCCAAGGAGCAGTGGGTTTTCCTATTATTGATTACTTAGGATTCTCAACTTAATGTTTGTTGTGTTGCTCTAATTGCCCCTACAAAGGTATTTAGCTAAAAGTCTGTAGGTAATTTCACATGGGTTGCAAGGCAGTATTGGTCATTACTAATGGGCCAGAATAATGAAATACAGTTTTCAAGTGAAGGCTTAAGGTCTATAAATGGTGGCTGGAGCTCAGCTTCCAAGTGGGCATTGCAGGAGAATTGATGCTGCTTCACAATCCATTGATATGTGCTGAGAAGTGTCCTTGGTAAGATCACTTCTGGAACTGTCGCTCTTTTTCATTGCTGGGTTTGACAACAATCTTATTGCATAACACAAGGTTGGGGCAGTAAGAGGTGTGGCTTTTCCTCCTGAAATGAAAATGCTGTTCTCATTTTAGCATGTTGTTTTTGGACAAATCTTGATTTTATAGTGTCTCTACAGAAATTCCTCCTGAACCAAAAGCTGCTTTTGAGCATGTGATGTAAACTGCTGTGTGACTGACAGATGAGATTGACTATAAAAATGTTATAGTCAGTATTTGCTTTACAGTGGATGAAATCAGAATTCTGTCACACTCTGAGCCCCATTACAAAGCCTTTATCTCTTTTCTCCCCATTACTCTTTTTCTTTTTTTTTGTGGTTTTAAGTGTTTGCTCTGTAGGATTTAAATATACTTCTGTTTGCTATAAACCTACAAGGAGGGAGGGACATCTATGAGAAAAAGGATGCTTTTTAACCTGTAAATTTGAGTGTACTGCTTCTATTACTTGAAGTTTTGCTTTTGTGTTGGGAAGAATTATCAGGAAATTTCACATCTGGTATGTTTCAAAAAGGCTGCAACAAAGTTATTTTAATAAGAAAAATGAATGCATGAATTATTTAAAATAGTTGGTGCAACTGTTCCTATTAACTAATCCAGGCACTTGGAAGGCAATTACACTGAGCTTTGACAACACTGCCAACCCACTGCACAGTGCCTTATGCCAAAAGCTATTGTTGTTTTATTGACCACGTTCACCATTACATATGCATATGAAAAAACAGAGGCATTTTCATCGGGATTACCCTAATAGCATTAAGAGATTATTTTTTAAATTTCCTTGGAAGGAAATTCACTTAAATGAGATTACTTATTACTTGACTGGTTTCCTATCATGCTTCTATGTTTAGGTAAGTGGAGTCCATTAGAGTATAAAGTTTTTAAAAAAACTGATTTTATACATTAATGATTTCAAATAAAAGAGAAGTACTATATTTGTGCACAGCTTCTTTTGAGAAAGTTAAGTCGATGCTCTGGTTAGGAGAGATAACACTTTTTGTCCCCCTTGGTGGCCCCCCTAGTGTCACCATTAGTTGCTAATTACTTGCAAACAAATAAACAATTAACTCCTCGTGCCTCTTGGTGGGAGAGTTTTCATTGACATGCTAAAACTTTCTAATAAAAGATTTTAATTAATGACGTTGCAAATCCAACCCCCTTGTCAACATAGCTATAAGGAGGGCTTGTGGAGAAATGCAAGTACGGCATCCCTGCCATGCTGGCTGAGGGCGAAGGCATGGCTGGTGCCTCGCTGTGTGCTGCTAACACAGCAGCCTCCCAGGATCTGCACAAAGTGTCCAGCTTTGCAGAGAATAAAACCACACAGTGCTCCTTTTCCATTGAGAGCATATTGGGACTGGAGCAGAAAAAAGATGGCATTCCAGCTGGGAAACCTCACAGACCCTGGATGGATGCATGCACCAGCTTGGGTAAGTCAGTCTGTTTTGTAACCTCTCAAGTTTATCCTTTAAAACTATTTTCTTGTTTCTACTGCAAACCAGTAAATTGAAGCTCTACTTTGCTTGCTTTTTCTAGTTTTAGGTGATGACAATAATCCCCATCTGCAAATCCCTGTTGTTTGCTATGAAAATCCATTATTTCATGCTAAAAGTGATCCAGTGCAAGAGGAAAAAGTTTTGAAATGTGAAAAATATTTTTCAGTCACTGAAAGGCTGTCTTTCAAACGAGAATTGAGCTGGTACAGGGGTAGAAGACCAAGAACTGCATTCACTAGAAACCAGGTATGGCTTTCCTCAGTATCTGACAAGTGGGTAACAATGCAGCTTAGCAAAATGTTGGAAGAAATCTGTAAAAGCTGATTAAGTCAGTGTGATGTACCTCTGCAGAGAGAAATGTAATCAGGAACTAGTGTAAATTAAACGGAATGTTGCTAATTTCAGCAGACCTGTGTTTATGCATGGAATCAGAATTGTGCAAACACTGATCAGAAGTCTCCTGTTGAACAAACTAAACTGTTATTTTATTTATTTTGTGTATTACTGCAATGAACATAGTGATCACTGTTCAACAAGTGTGTTTTAATCTCCTCAGATTGAAGTCTTGGAAAATGTTTTTAAAATGAACTCCTACCCTGGCATTGATATTAGAGAAGAGTTAGCTCGCAAATTAGATTTAGATGAAGACAGGATCCAGGTAATTAAATTTTTATTTGAACTTTTCTGTAATTCCAGCTACACGTACTTTCTGGTTAAATAAGTAAGTAGTTTGACAGCAGTAGTGAGAATGTTAATACTTCCCATTTAAATCAATGTATATACATGTGATATGCATTCAGTGATTTGTGAAATGGAAACCACTGAATTCATTCTGAAATTGAAAGCCTTCCATAGCATTGATGAGGTATTCATCACTATAATATTTCCACAATATCTGCTCTGTTAATCTCTAGTTATTATGTGCAGAACTTGATCATTCTCTTAAAATAATGTTTGTATTTTGCTTGTCACCATATTTGAAAACCAAATTTGAAACAGGTAGGGACAGAATTTGTGTGACTGCCTGCATATTTTGCCAGTAGACTATAGACGTGTTAAACCAGTGTTTGAACCTATGTCTTTACCTGGCCAAAAGCATTCAGGGATATTAATTATTGATTTCCACATAGTCCAATGGATTGTGATAAGCATACTGTAAACATTAGAATTTGGGCTTCACTTTGTTGTTTATCAAGCTTTGATGCAAGTATTATGTTGGGGCTGATGGGAAACTTGATGTTGCAAACAGTTAAGGAGCTGAAGAAATAGCACCATAAAGACGTGTGAATTCCAGATATTCAGGGTCTTCCAAGGTCTGATTCTGTCACTGAATTTAATACCAGTTTTATATTAATTACCGTGAAGCTGATTCTCACTTTCCAGTTAAGCTGGGGATATTATTTTCTTCATCTGTGATGTTAGAATTACAGCAGGTAGCTACATGCTATCATCTGCAGATTTTATGTTTATGTTGAACTTGCAAACTGCCCTCATCACACAAAACATTGTAATGCTGTGTGAATACTTTTAAGTTTAAAAGACTATTCTGCTTCTACTGCTGTATTTCTGAAAAGCATCCCTTCTCTTTCCATTTTAGATCTGGTTCCAGAACCGTCGTGCAAAGCTGAAAAGATCACACAGAGAATCTCAATTTCTAATGGTGAAAAATAGCTTCACCTCCAGTTTGCTAGAGTAGAAGGAAGGATGGCTTGCTGTTACAGTACTGTGACAGAAAATGAAGAATTATTCATAAACTGTATTAAGTAATGATATAGTAATTATGATTTTATGCCCAGATTTGAAAGTTTATTATAATTTTCATTCAAATAAACTGTAAATACTTGAAGTATTATTATAATCTGCTTCTTGTGGAAAAAGTGAACTTTTCCTATATATTTGAGTAAGTATTTTCAGAGAAGTTGAGATATTTTTGCAGTTCTAGAAAATGCAAATCTTAGGTTGCACAAGATTTTCAGCTACTGTGAATTAGTGTGGATGACTTTGCAAAGCTTTATGGTTTTAGAGGCAGTCTGTTTCAAGTATGAAATACACAACATGCAAAATCGATTTTGCTACTGGAAACAGTTTGTTGCACTGGAGTTAAAGTAGCTTATTTATAAAGAATACAATAGTTTTCATAAAGAACATAATTTTTAGAAAAAGGTATCTCAGATGGAAGGGCTAA
This sequence comes from Acanthiza pusilla, assembly GCA_036630365.1. Taxonomy (NCBI): domain Eukaryota; kingdom Metazoa; phylum Chordata; class Aves; order Passeriformes; family Acanthizidae; genus Acanthiza; species Acanthiza pusilla. The sequence goes on from JAXCHO010000001.1 coordinate 12,525,257, forward strand.
TATTCAATTGACTCTTCAGTCTGAACAATTGCTCAGTTAAAAGAAGCTGACAATTATAATCTTTTTATATAATTTTAATTAATTTAGGTTATTTGCCTATTTAATTTTTTAACTTGGTTATCTCCTCTCTTGTCAGTATAAGTGTTCCAGTTATGGAAGTTGCCCTATTATCTTTTAATGACAGAATGTAGCATTTCATGGGATCAAATCAGTAGGGACCAGACCAGATATCTAGATCATTGCCATTAATTTTAGGGTGTTGAATTAATTTTTATCAAACAGTACATGAAAGTTAATTATGCTCATCTTTGATATTCAGCCTGAAGTCAAGGAGAACATTATATGACAAAAACCCACCCAACTCTTCATGGCCACAATGTAGGCAAACATTGTAAGTACAGGTTTATGCTGTTCTTTGTTCAGCAGAGCTCTAAGCACTTGCCTGAAGTGCAGGTGTGCTTCAGTGAGACTTCAGCCTGTGTTTCTTGCTAGATATAAATTCTACATTATTTTATGAACAGACACAGTATTGCTCTTCCTTTCTTCATGCTTGTATCCATATCTGTTGTCCAATAGGATGAAAGGTAAATTGAGAAAATGGGGTGATAAAAAAAAAATCATTTTATGTAATCTCATACCATGAAAAGCTAAAGGGAAGGATGATCTGACAGTCCTTACTTAGTATTTTGAATGATAGTTTGAGCTATGACAGTTTAAATAAAAAACATTTTTATATTTTCTGGAGAATAGCACTGAAAAGCTTCATTGCTTTGGAACTGGGCTACAAATACTGGCCCTTCTGTGTTTTTAACTTCATTGCTCATTGCCTTCACTTTTATACAGAATCCTAAAAATCTTGAATTGTTTGACTTTGCTCCTGGAAATCTGATTTTAAAATGAAAATAACAAACTTTTATCCACTATTGAAATGTTAATTTTTTGTGCTTTGTTGTCTTTGGGAAGTAACATTCCTAATTGAACTTCTGTGGTATCCTGCATTCCAGAATACTTAAGAGAATATTCACAAGTAAGGCAATTTAAATTGAGCCAGATCCATTAGGAATAGTTTTTAGAGAAATTGAAATCTCAATTCAGATACCTGCCTGATCTGGTAAAGGCAAAGACAATATTGGGAGTGCATTCTTCTATTTTGTTTTTCTTCACACCTCAAAACATATATAGCCCATAGCTTAACCTTGTTGCAGGTAATCTGAAACTATTGTCTACTTTACTGCTGGAAACAAGGTTTCCAGCAGCAACAGATTAGACTAATCTGTACAGATTGATTGCCTAAGAACCTTACTCTATTATCTGGCAAATACCTAAATACACCTAATGTCTGCTATAATGGAACTTGTCTCAAGTGACGGAAGTCTGCCAAAGCAATTTAAGAGAAGCAGTAGAATAGTAGTGAAATAATAATAGCAGCAGCCCTGGTGTCCTGCTCTCCATTAGCAAACGTTACCAGCAGGATCACTGGTGTGAGGTACTGAGTGTCCCACAGAGCGCTAAGGGGAAAAAGAATTTGAAAGCAGAGTTGCATGATTTGCTTCATTTGGCTTAGCTTGTTCCCTTCATCAGCAAGTCAAAAAAGAACCTCTCGCTTTACATTTATATATACCTTGACCAGCATAGGTTTAAATTGTGCCCATCACTTTCTCAAATGCAGCTGGATTTTATTCCACCTTGCAAAGTATTGGTCCGGACCTCCCAGGATCTTTGTCTAGTAGCTGCAGGCGATGTGCAGGGCTCCCTTGGCAATGTGTGTGATAGGTTTGGTTACCTGTGCAGGCGGTGCCAGCGCAGTCACGGCAGTGGGTGAGGCTGTGGGCAGAGGCCACACGGGCTGCTGGAATCCAGCCCTGCTCCGCTTTTGCATGCCTTGCCTTGCAGTGTTTCTGTTCGTATCTCTGCCCTTCAGAACGTAGAAAAGTCTTAATCTTCTTTTTTTCTGGTTCTGGCTTAAGCTCATGAAGCCACATCCTTTACTTCCAGCCATGTTGCCTTGCTTTGTCTCCAGTGATCATTTGACCCTTGTGATAAGCTGAGACATTGACTAAGATGGTGAAAAACTGTTCTAGCAAAAAACCCTGTCTTAAAATGGGCAAGCTGTCATGTCAGCAACCATCGACAGCTGCAATTTGGGCTCGGGCAGGTTGATACTGGGCCTCTGTCTCTGACTGTAATGGGGCTAAAATATTCTTGTAGTGTTTTCCTGAAATAGGTCCAGTGCCCATGACCCTAACTGGGATGCTGGGCTGCACAATAATTTGTTTAAAATTGATATTCTTGGGAACACAATGAGTATAGTCTGTCACCCTTTTCCTGAATCTTGTGCAATTTGGAGCTAAAAGGACAAAAATAAGCAGGTGGTATAAGATAGTCCCCTTCATTAAAATTTATCTATGTCATTAGTCTTGTTATTAATCACTATAAAATTTTGAGAATTTGCAATTTTTAGATTGCATATGTTTCAAACTCATTATCTCATTGTGACCTTTAAAAAAATCTATAACCTTGCACCAACTCAATTATTGCACCTTCTTTTTCTCTGATTCTGTCTTGCTCTCTTAGCCCTGAATTTTTATTTTACCAGTCCATGACATTTTACTGCTTCTAAGGTTTTAAATGCATGTCCACAATTTCTAGATTATGGGGAAGTCTCTTGTATGTATAACCAAATTATGTTTTATATATTAAATGAAAATTAATATATATGTTTTAATGATAAATTTTACACTTTTAATCTTTAGAATTTTATTTATGGACTATAGTGATACTCCAAAATATTCCGTTTCTATGAATGATGCCATATTAAGGAAATTAAGAAGATAGCAGATAAAGTAATCTGCACTGAAAATTGCTTTTCCGTATTAAGACAGACTTTAAAGGCATACATTTTGAGACAGTTTTATTCTGTGTTTGAACTGCCTAGAAAAGTGCTGGGCTGCTTCTGCCCTCTGGTGGGCGGAGTTAGTAATGACAGCCCCACCTGTTCTGGGGATTCCATTCCCCAGGCTGGAGCGGCGCCGTGGGCACAGGATGCCCGCAGGGGATTGACTGATCCTTCCAACTACACAACATTTGTGACCGAAATTGTGTTCTGCAGGCATACAAATGCTTGATGGCAGGCCTGATTTTCAAAAGCTCTGAGTGCCAGAATCTAGTGAGGTGTGGGTACTTAATATTTTTGATACTCTGAACAGCCAACCTTTTAAAATCTTGCCTCTAAATGAATTTAGGCTGCTGTCATGAGTATGTGACTGTAAGAGTGTCTAGCATTGTCAGTTTATAGTAGGAGAATACTTTCACATTCCAGAAAGGAATTCTCAGGAAGAATTTCTTCACAGAAAGGGTTGTTAGACATTGGAAAAGGCTGCCCAGGGAGATGGTGGAATTGCCATCCCTTGACATGCTCAAGAAACCACTGGATGTGGCATTTAGTTCAAAGGTCTACTTGACAGTGTGGTGATTGGTCAAGGGTTGGACTTGGTCTTAGAGGACTTTTCTAAGCTAAATGATTTTGTGAAAGCTTTTGACAAAGTATTATGGTGTAAAACTTAGAATGACTTGTGGTACAAAATCTACTAATATAATTCTTCTGTTGAATTGAATATAATGAATTAATTAATATAATTCATTCTGATAATGAATACAGTGTTGTCAATGCAAATGTTTGCCAGGCAGGAGCACTTATTGCCACCAGGATTTTCATTTTTCATTGTTTTGTCACATCAGAAGGATAAGAAATTACTTTGTGCTGTTTAAATACTGTACATTTCTTGACCATTCTTACTGCATTTCAAAGCATTCAGTTGGAGCAAAATATTTAAAAATATGATAGTATCCACTAATATCTGTCATGATTCAAATATTTGTAGCATTCTGTCACTTCAGAGCTGCAGAGTTGCTCTTGTGGCTATCTGACAATATTACTGCAATTTGCTCTAATTCATTTTGGCAGAGAAAGGAAGTCAGAGGGAAGTATTCTCAGGAGGCATCAGCACTGGCCTTTAAATGCTGTTAGCTATAGCTAGAGACTTCCGTAAAATTTAAGTTGGTTACATGGAAAATACTTTCTTGGGGACGTTTTTGTTTAAATGAGAAAGCTGATTCAATCTTTTCCTTCTTTCCTCTGTAAACATATGATCCTGGGCAGTTAGTTTTACTACAAATTACAAGTTAGGAGGAGTGGTATATTCAGTGGTTGTTACTAGTATAATCTAACTAGAAAGAAATGATGATCATCTATTGTAACTTACTATATTAACAGGCTTTAACTTTCCCTGTAGTCTTAACAAATCTTGTTCACTGCATTTGATCAGTCTGTTATTATCTGCATATTTATCTTACTCTTTCCAAAAATAAGCAGCTAACTCAATCCTGATATCCAACTGCTTCAAATTTGTGTTTTAAAATAATATGCCAGACTGTATAAAAAGAACTCTGGGTTTGTTTGTGTGAGAGGTAGAGCTGCCAGCAACAATTGTCATTCCTAACAGGGCCCTTCCTCTGGTTGTTTTTAGCCCAGTAATGTAGAATTGCTGTGCATTCTTTCATAAATCTGTTATAAAATGTTTTAAAATTAAACTAGAATATTTGGGGGAATATCTATCATGTAAACAAAAAATGCAATTTCCATATGTCTCCAGGCCTCGTATTTTCCTTTGTTTGTGTATTTCCCTTTGTGGGAGTAGAATGAGGTGCTATTGACAAAGGGCTTTCCAATCTTCTTCCTCAACGGTTGCACAATAGTCAGACCTTTTAAAATTCTTCCAGTCATGTTTCTATTGTTCTGCACTGGTATCTGTTACAAGTGTCTCTATGCATTTTAATTGCAAAAAGATTCAGAACATTTTCTTTAGACTTAATTACCCTTAGCTTTTGGCCTCAAATAACAAATGATGTCATCCCAAAGTGCTTGAGCAAATAGCTCTCCCTCAGTTAAATGGGAAAGGGTTTAAGGCAGGTTATGCTCAGTGAGGGGTCCCTTAGTGTGCTAGGATTAATTTTGCAGACATTGCCACAGGATGCTGTTGAATTGCACAATAGACTGTTAAATCAGGTTAGGGTTGTTCTCCCACCCCACCTCCCTCCCCCGTACTTCCCTGCAGAAGGAAAATGACAGGCTGGCTGCATGGAAAGTATTGTGCTGCAATAAGAAAGAGTTGAGAGTGGAATTAAAACTGGAAACTTTTGTCAAGATGTTACTTCATTAAGATTTCTGGCATTTATTCAAACTGCATTGTGAGGATCTTGGTTTGCATTTTTAATAGCTGTTTGAGATACAATTTCTATATTGCAGAAATATATTATTTTAAAATTGAACACTACAAATTATTCACTTGTTAAAGAATAAAACATAGATAACTTTGGGGACGGAATTGTTGGTTCAGAATGTTTTTAGTTCAACAGAATTTTTATTGAAAAATTACTCATCCATGCAATTTTTAATTTTCTTTGCATCATAAATCTACTTTTCTCTAAAAGTGCAGTTTCATATTACACCAAATCCAGTGTAACAGAAGACTGCTGCTGAAAGATGCAGTCCTGCCCTGCTCCCTCAGAAACAACATGTGGCCACAGGGTGAGTCATTTCAGTGTGCTTTTGGAGCAGGGAGGAGTGTGCTTGGTGGCACATCACTAAGTTGAATAATCTTAGAGAACTTCCTTTATTATATTCATGTGAATAAACAGAAGCAAAACTAAACAGAAATACGGAGAGTTGACATTTGATTGCAAACATTTTCTGCCAGTAGAAGAAGGAGGCCTCTCTGCCATATAGGGAATTGTGAGGTCTGGGAAGTGGTAATATTATATGAAGATTTGCATCCATGGATCACTGACAAATTCTTAATTTGATGGTGATCAGAAGTAATTTTCATATAATAGCTGCTTGGTTTCGTTCAGTCATTTCCTTTTCACCATAACATACTCCTACATCTGATGCTGACTTGAGCCTCTAGGAATATGGGACTTAAACTCCTTTGGTCATTAAGTGCAATTTCCTGTAGAAGAGATTAAGTCATCCAGAAAGGTCACAAGACCATTCACTCCCTTCTCTCTGAACTCTGCAAGCCTCAAAATGTCCCCGAATATCTGGAGACGGAGTTGAGATTTTTGAGAAAAATCTCAAGCATGACACTGTGACAAAAAACATGAGCAGGAAACATTCCTGCCAGTACACTCCATGGGATTCTGGAAGGTCTGGCTTAGTCAGCAGTAAGGACTGGATGCTCAGTTTCAGGACTTGTTGCAAAGCATCTGGATATAGAAATGGTGGCTGCCAGTGTCAAAGCAGAATTCACTCATCTAATTCCACTTTCCCATCTGGACACAGCAGCAGCTACTCCAGAGGTGCCAATAAATGTGTGGCCACAGCAGGAGGCAGCTGGCTGCCAGGACAGCCTGCTGTGTGCTCTTTGCCACTCCTGGGAGAGAAGCAGCAGTTGGGTGGAACTCTTCTGGAGGCTAGCACCCACTGGTACTGTCTGGATGATCTTAGGGAGTAGAGTGTGTCTCTACAGAAAGCAGCAAATTAAAACCAAAGAATGCTACACACAGGGCTCTTTTCCTGTCTTTCTAAAGGGCAGAGTCTTTCCTGACTCCAAATCTAATTATTGGTTTAGCCCTGAGCATGTGTGACAGACATAAAAGCAGGCATCTTTATGACTTGGTGCTTAAGTTCCCCCACCTATAAAATGGGTCTGGTAATACAGACTTTTCTTTGAGAACTCTGTGTTTCGTGAATTTTTGTCACATCTCTAATGATTTAACAGTTGCCTTGAACAAGATGAGTATTCATAAATTGATAGATTTGATTGAAATATCAATTCAATTCTATGGCTTGAAGTTTCTTATCAGTTGATAACTTTTCACTTGAGCCTGGCTGGATCATCTGAAAGTATGACATGTTATAATACAGAAGATTCCATGAAAAGAGAATTTTTACAACCCCTGACACAGGAGGGAATTTTCATGCCCTTGCTAGGAGTGTCCACATCCATTTCACACTTGTTTTGTTCTTAAGGTTTAATACTGGAAAATGGTTCTTCCTCTATTTTATGCTCAGTGCTGATCCCATAGATAAACCATCCCCATGAAAGAGGGACAATTTCATATAAGGGGTGCTTTCAAAAGATCTGGGTTTCTGTCTTCAGGTATCTGCCAGATGAAGTTCCAGAACACCCTCACACTGAGGGGTTTCTGCTCTGGGATCTCTTGAGGGACATTGTCTGCTTGGTTCACCGCATCTCATCCTCACTTCCGAACAGTGGGCAGTGTCTGTCTGCAACAGGAGTTACGGAGTTATTGCAATATTGTGATACTGCAATAGTCATGATTGCCTACTTAGCTGAAAACTCTACCAGCCTGGTAGAGTACTCTACCTGAGAATACTCTACCATTCTGCCCCAAAATGAGCTGTTTGCATGATTTCTTTTGCAGTCCAGATTAACCTCTTGGGAGAGAATTCAGTGCTAGAAATATGAACTATGGATGGAGAATACAACTTCCTAGTTCAAGAATGAATTTGTGCTGTGCAATAGAAAGATTTGGTAGGGAATCTTTAACCATATTATCAGAAACTTTCGTTACATGAGTTTTCATGTTTTTATAGGAATTGCTGAGTTCTCACTGTCTTCTCCATCTGGGAACAGCTGCTCAGAAAGGGTAAGGGAAAAAAAAAGATTTTTAGCTTTAAGCAAGAAGGGAGAGTGGCAACCAAAACCAGCTGTAGAATGCAGGATATTGATACCCATAACTTTTGGATAGTATGCATTCTATACTACTCAGAAACAAGAGACTGTTGTAAAAAGGACAAAAGAACCTACAGACAAGCAGAGTCCCCACAGCCAATTTTGCCCTTCCATGAGCTAACAGCAGTTTGGAGGCTCTAGTTAAAAACATTAACTGCAGTCATTTGATTCCTTCCTCTCCACTACTGTTTTCCACAAAAGATTTCACTGGAAATTATTCTAAATGGATATGAAGCAATGCAATACTTCTGTATTCAGCCAGTTCATTCACAGGATAAGTTGGACATGGTGGCAGTATGGGGAATTGTTTTTCAGATGTGTCATTTTGTTATTAGCTTAAGATGAACTATTGGGAAAGAGGCATTAATGCTCGTTTTGTCAGATGACATCTTTGCTTTGTGCTGCTAAATTAGAGGTAAAACAGTAAATCTCAGTAAATCTGACCAATCATTTTGTTGCTTTCTGGCTACTGCCAGTGTAACCAGTGGCAGCTGAGAGTTCTTCAGTTACTAAGTGCTTCAGTTATGAAGTTCTTCAGTTATGAATGCCTTGGTTATTCTGCAACCGAGGCATTGTCATTATTTATTGTGTGTCTGCTTTTGTTAAAATCATCATAGACTAATGCATCAACAGCACAGATAATGCTAACTTTGTCCTCACTTAAAAATTCCAGCTTCTCCAGCAGTCTAGATCTCTGTTAACAGAAAAAGCCTATTTTCCCCATGGTTTAGAAGATTTAATTGCAGATCGATGGCGTTATGTTCAACAGGGAATCCTTACTTGTCACAGGTGGTTATGGGCAGCAGAGGTATTACTGACCTGTAAATGAACTGTACATATGTCTTCCTTTACCCATGAGACTGTGTTATTTTATGTCCTTTGTAATTAATTCAAACATAAAAGGACCAGTTATTTACAGGTTTTATGCAGCCTGACTTGACTAAAAATAAAAATGGGCATGTAATTTTCAAGCCTGTTGGATCAGACTTCTGAGTAATGCAAGGAGAAAGTAAAGCAAGAATACCCAAACAGAAGTGTGTGGTGTGCAGTGAGAAAAAATGCTAAACTCCCATTCTGGCCTGGCTGTACTTGACCATCAAAAACATCTCATCATAAAATCAGTGAAATTCTACCTAGATACTTAAAATTACCTTTTTCAGAATTCCAGCCATCAGGGGCAATGGAGATCAAAAGAACCTTTTGCTCCCAGAGCCATAAAGAACTATGACCTAATCTCCAATTTCTGCTAAAAAAAAAAAAAAAAAAAGTTTAATAGCAAAAATTAAAGTTCTGTTCATATCACAGTGAAGAGCTATAGCCATCCTGAAGTCACAAACCTGTTTTCAAAGGTAACTGTGAGTGCCAGGGCTGTGATCCATCAACTTTAACAAGCAGTTTAAGAAAGTTTTATTGTATTATTTTCATCACTAGTCACAAAGGATGGAAAACCCTGTGATAGATCTAAAAGCAGTAGTAAAAAATTACCAGCTGGTCATGTTTCCTTTCAACTGATTGACTTAGTGGTGGTTTTACATACTATTTTAATCCAAACTGTAATGTCTGTTACAAAATACTGATGGATTTGGCTGTTCCATTAGGAATATGTTTTTGTCCAAGATCAATAATAGCAAACAGAATGTAATAAAATCAAGGTTTTCAAAATTAAGTGATATGTAAAAGTGATGTTCAACGAGGCCCTGGGCTACCTCATCTGAAACTGAAGTTAGGACTACCTTGTGTAGAGGTACCCTGAGGTCGCTTCCAAGCTAAATCATCCTGTTGTTCTGTGCTTTGGAGGAGCCTTGGGCTGCTCTGTCTTTTACACCACTTTGAAAATTTCAGGCAAAGGGGTTGTAATTGATGTGATTTAATGATATATCAGACCAGCTGCATTTCATATTTATCAGGAATGTAATTTATTTTATTTTAAAGTGTTTTCATCAAAGCATGTAATATCAGAACTAACTCCAGTTGAAAAAGCTGAACTATTTATTGCCACGTACAGCTTCCTTTGTATTTTCTGCAATTGAAATTTTATGATAGTATATTATTCCAGCTTGTCTTCCTTAATTAGAGTAATTAAAGGGGGAAGCTGGTGTGTTTAGTCTGGAGGAGGCCTAGAGGTGACCTTATCACCCTCTACAACTACCTGAAAGGAGGTTGTAGTCAGTGGGGTCTCTTCTCCCAGGCAGTAACAGGACAAGAAGACAGTCTTAAACGGTGCCAGGGGAGGTTGAGGTTGGACATTGTGAGGAATTTCTTCACAATACGGGTGATTAGACATTGGAACGGACTGCCCAGGAAGCTGGTGGAGTCACTTTCCTTTGAAAGTGTTTAAGGAAAGATTGGACATGGCACTTAAGGTTGGACTTAATGATCTCAGAGGTGTTTCCCAACCTAATTGACCCTGTGCTTCTGTAATGCATGAAATCATGTCAAAGATCTATGACTGATCTTTGCCTTGTGGCCCTGATCTTCTGAAGCACCTGGACGGTATCCCTGAGGTTTTGTGTCACTAAGTGATACCTCTCTTCCTTGCAATGTAGTAGGTGGATCAGGAATATGGTACCGCACCGCAGAACGAAGATGGGAATTCGGCCAGGTACTGGCTGGACCCTCTTATCTGCAGGAAGGCAGCAGCAGCCCCCCGCTGTCCCGGGAAGGGGGGAGGCCCCGCGTACCGAGGGCTCCCCGGGAAGGGAAGGGAAGGGAAGGGAAGGGAAGGGAAGGGAAGGGAAGGGAAGGGAAGGGAAGGGAAGGGAAGGGAAGGGAAGGGAAGGGAAGGGAAGGGAAGGGAAGGGAAGGGAAGGGAAGGGAAGGGAAGGGAAGGGAAGGGAAGGGAAGGGAAGGGAAGGGAAGGGAAGGGAAGGGAAGGGAAGGGAAGGGAACACACGCGGGCGAGGCTGCCGGAGGGGGTCCCGCTCCCTCCCTCCCATTGTTGCCGTTTGGCAGGGCTGGAGCGGGGCGGGGGCGGCGGGGCCGGGGCTCGGGCGAACCCCCCGCCCCCGGGCCGGGCGCGCATGCACACACAGCCACACAGTCAGGCGGACAGACAGGCAGACACACCGACACACCGACACGCACCCGGCGGCAGCGCTGCCGCCCCCGCCCCGCCGGGCTCGCTGCGGACCATGGCACTGGGGCTGCAGCTCGGCTCCTTCCTCCTCGCCCTCGCCGCCTGTCTCGGTGGCCCCTGGCTCGCTGCGGCCGCGGGAGCAGCCGGCGGCAGGAGGGGCGCGGCGGCCGAGGCGTGCGCAGGGAGGGTGAGTAGAGCGGAGCGGAGCGGAGCGATGCTGCCGCTCCCCGCAGGAAGGGGCTCTCGCAAGGCGCTGAGATGCGCGGAGTTCCGCGGGGCGCGGGCGCTGTTCCGCGGCCGGAGAGCCGCGCGGGGCTCGGGCGCCGCTCGGGGAGGGCGGCAGGGAGGGAGCGGCTCCTCTGGGGACACTTCTGCAACAAATAACGCTGCCCCGGGGCTCCGCATCTGGAAGTTAATTGCGGCCGGGAGAGAGGGTGGCATTTCCCGGGCAGGGATATTTATTGGTTTCTCGCCGAGGGGGGAGGCAGCTCGGAGCCGGCGAGTGTGAAGAAGTCACTCAACAGGTCCTTTACCACCATCGCTCTCCACTTCCCCGAGCCGACCTGGATAAAAGCGATCGCTGGGGCTTTGTTATTTTAATGATTCGAGGCCGGCTTGGGGTCTTAGCTCCGGGCCTGATCATTATACAGAGGATGTAGGAAATTTACGGGAGGGGGACGGGGGGAGGAAGGTGATAAACGTTTTGTTACTGGTCTTTGCCTTTTGTTCCTGTTTCTGATGTGTTTTGCTGTCAGACTTTTCTCGATTGTTTGTCCTTTTCTTTCTTTTTTTTTTTTTTTAAATAATATATTTCTAATAACTTTTGAGTTGTGTGTTTTGGTTTGTTCCTTTCCTTTCTCCTGATGTCTGGTTACAGGTTTAGCTGAAGCGTGGTGATCCGGGAACACTGGGGGGAACACAACTGACTTTCATTGCTTTTCCTTTTTGTTAGACTGTCACTAAGGATTTTCTTGGTTTCAGATCAGATCCTTTGAGAACGTTGCTGCAACACACAGTTCAGAAGTTTGTAGGGCATAGTTTAGAAGGGCGAAAGCATCGGGAAATGTGTAAAAGAAGAGTGTGGAAAAACGAACTTCAAGCCCTGATAAAGCTTAAGACCTAAATCTTTGTGATGGATGGAGCAGTTTTAAGTTTAGACTCCCCTGTTAAGTCTTTTTAACAGAATTAGCAATAAAATGTTTTGGCTCGGTATGGCCATTGTGTGCTTCACCAGACGTGGGCAGGATACTCCATGGGCTCATAACACCCCTGTGTATGTTTGTGCAAAGTTTTGCATCTTCTATTAAGTAAATTATTGCTATTACAAGGCATAGTGCCTGACTTGTTATACACTTGAATTAGTGTATATTGACGTTTATAGAAATACGCAGATGCAGTTTGTTCTGAATTTATATTTTTACTCACATAATTAATGTCATTGTGTGTGTTAAATAGGAATGTACTACAATATAATTCTTTAAATATAATGACTTTGACTGGCTTTTAGATGAGCAAACTTACCCTTTTTCTAGTTAGTGTAACCCCCCCTTTGTCTTTACTGTTCACAACTAATGTATCATTTTAGCTTATAAAATATTTGTACTAGTTTCTGGTTTTATTGTATTTTCAGCTTCAAGTTCAGGCTTCCCTAGCCAATTTATTGGATACCTTGTCTGATTGTGTAGTTATAATTTTGTAGTCTGATTTTGTAATGCCACCCTTGCGCATGATTGCCTCCGTAATGCAGGCAGGGCAGCGTTTATTAGAGTAATGACTGCAGGATGGTACCCATTGTCTCAGTTATGTGGTATTTATCTTGGGCTGCATGTAAGTTTTGAGTAGACTTGACATACTATTAAATGACTGATGGCCCTTCTAACACATTGTCTGCTCTGGAGCAGGGCTGCCTTTGAAGTAGTACCCTGTAGGAAGTAAAGAGACTATTTGCTCTATTAAAATTCCTTGGTATTTCCTCTGTTTAACCACAGGCCACTTCCCCTCTGCCACTCTAAACACTGCAGGGACACTGACTGATTGAAAAGACACAAGCCCTAAGTAATTGTATGCTATTCAAATAGTTATTCTTATTGCAGGTTATTTATAGGTAGTATCTAATTAATGTATGTTAAGGGCATGAATAAATCTTAACATTTTATATAGAGAAAGTAAAAATGTCTAGTTTGCATGAAATGAAGTGGTTGAATAAAGGTAGTTCTCAAGGGCATAAATAAATTGAAAATATATTATTTAACTTTTAATGGTTGTTCAAGGAGAAATAGAATGTAGCTAGCTGGGTGTTTGTATGTGCATTTAGATAGATGCACGTTGGGTATTTTGCTCTGCTAAAACTAAATGTGTTGGGCATTTCCCTCTGATGAATCTTTTTTTATTATTTGAGTGTTGTTTTTGAGAATCTGTGTTCCATTTTTCTCCATACATGCACAAGTAATATACATACATACACAAGTAATGCACAAGTTTCTTTCACTGTACAAAATACAGTTTTAAGTATTTTCAATATTTTGTGGCAGAAAAAAACTGACTTAATGAGAACATATTACTGGATTATAGTTAAAAGCATTTGATGAGGAGGTATTGGTTGGCTTTATTAATAGCTCCTGAAATTATTGATACCTAATATTTTCAAAATTAAAAACTAAATCACATTCTAGGTGTGATTTTTTGTTTGTTTTTATAACTTCCATCACAAAATACATACCTGTGTTCTTCATCATCTCAGGTAATACACTGGCATTTCTTGCCGACTGAACATGTGTCTGTAGCAGGAAAGCAATTAATACCAGGACAAGTAACTTAACATTACTGTGGCTAAGAATTATCAGATTTCAGTGGGTTCAGGATTGTAGAATTTGGATTGACTTTGCTGAGTGTAGGATTTCTTTCATTGATGTATAATAGAAATTTTGATGCATTCCAACACTTAATAATATTTCAGATTAGGGTAGACGTTTGCTGGAAGTAGAATAGTATTGCAAAGTAGTTTTCCATATGGATGATCTTAGTACCTCATATGCATACCTTCATCCAGAAAAAATAGTTCAGAGAAGGGCCACTTTTAATCTGGAGCAAGTATGTCCACATGGGGAGCTATTCTGGAAAAGTGGTTTCTGGATTTTTCTCTTGCTATAAACAAGCCATGAGGTGCAGAGAGAAGACAGGCTTGTGATCTGAGGATGATTTGAATATATTTCAGATTCATTTATTCGGTGTTAAACACATGAGCAACTTTACTCTCAAGTTGTTTTGTAGATTCTAATGGGACTACACACATGAGTAATTTTTTTCATATGTTTAATTCCTCTGAAGTTCCTGGCACTGAATTGTGTATGTTCAGTATAAAGCTTAAATTTAATGAGACTCTGTGATGAGGAAGAATAAATAATACAACATTTTACCAAACCTCCCCTCCTTGTTAGCAGAGAGTTGTACCTTCCTCTGCTCTACTAAGCAAAGCTGCTCAGACAGACTGGGGCTCTGTTCCCGTGCATTCTCCCTGAAACTCCCTGCGTCCCCTCCTATGCTCTTTATGTAAGGAACTTTCTATTTCCTTTTCACTTCAGAGCAGAGACTCTGAAGATTGCCCACTGTTGCACTATTGGAGCTCTGCCTGTCTCATTATTCTTTAGGCTCATGCTGCTGTGTCCCTCAAGCATCTCGTCAAGCATCACAAAGCAGACTCATGCTTCTCTACAGTTAGGAGTCTCCTAAGCACAGAGTTAGGTCGTACTGAAATACTTTTCTCAGCTAAGTACATGTTTTGGAAACTTTATTTTGGAGGAAAAACAGCCTGTAAAATGGTAAGAAATTACCAAAGTTTAAATTTCTCCCTTCTATTTCATGTTATTTTCTAACAGTTCAAAAACACCAGATTTTCTCTTGCAGGGTATTGAAAAATTTTAAAAGGTATTAAGCAGAAGACAGACCTAAGATGGAGTGTGGTGGAAGGTGTTAATGTTTGCCATCGGGGAGTTTTTTAATCTATAGACAGTTCCAGAGCTGCTTTAAAGCTCTGCAGACCAGATGCCAGCACTTCCCTATCTGCCTTTCTGTTTTTTTTTTTTGTTTTTTTTTTTTGAGTTTATAGAATCAATAGATTTCTCTCCCTGGCACAGAGAACAATGTGATAGCATTTCAGAATTTATGAGATGTGTCCCTTAAAGCTTGGTGTGTTCTGTGATTAGATAAAATGCAAGATGGTGAGTGCAGGCCTTTGCAAGCATGGTCAGTCATGCAGGTAGGCATCTGTATCACTTTTGTTTAGCTTAGAATTTGGCTTCAGGATCGCTCCAGGGTTTGTTTTGTGGTTTTTTGGGATTTCATTTATTGCATAATGTAGCAGAGAATGAGACATGAGACCCCATTTCTACTCTGGTGTCAAAAAGCATTGATGACAATCTGCCTATTTAAGTGAATTCAAAAATGCACAAAGTAGCCTAAATATGTTAGTGTTTAAATTAGCAGATGACTGTTTCCTCAAGAACTGAGGCTGTATGGTTTAATGCTGTGTTTTCAGGATGAGCTTTCAAACACATGACCTAGCAATGAAAAATATGGAAGCATATGTTTATGTAATTGAAACTAACTCTCAGTATTAACTACAAAATTATATATTTCCTTGTTTGTATGAAACTGGGCAATTTGAATATGATGGTAATTCATCAGCTGTTGACTTAACAGGGTTTCTGCAGTTGAAGTCACTTGGGACTGTTGCAAATTTGATTGATTTCCTCTCTAGAATGTGTCCCTTAGTTTAGATGTTGAACTCCACTCCCTGCCTTCCTTCCCCTCAAAATCTGCTTCTGAGTAAGTACAAGTGTAGAAACTGCTGTATCCGACTTGGTAATTTAAAATCTTGAGACATTTATTTAAGAACAAGTTCTGCTTTAATAGATTAATACTTTATAGTCCACTGGTGAAAGGATGTTAAGTTGTCGTGATTACATGATACTAGCTTTTCTTTAGTTAATTATTTGGTAATGTTAATATAACATGGATGTTGCTTAATTAAGACTGCAACATTTAAAGGGTGTTTAATAAGGACCAGCTGTCTTTTCAAACAGATCAGTCTAAAGATGATGAAACAAAGCTTTGATGTGAACTTGCCTGCTTAATTATGCTCAAAGGCTGAATTTTACCCATAAATTTAGCATGTGTTTCTAGAAGCAAACAAGAGGAGTGTGAAGTATTACCGCAGAACTGTTAAGCTTGAATGCCATTTTTAGTTTTCAAAAGTAAAATTTTTTTTCAAGTATATTGCTTTGGTTTTATATATGCTGCTACCAGTGTAATGAGGTGTATTTGAAATACATTTTTTTCTAAGTTTAAGTTAGTATTGATGTTCCTATAGCAGTTTTTACACTGTTGTTTTTACATTTAAAAATGAATGTTATGCATTAATACATCACACATAGGGAAAAAGTACATAACAGTAGTGTGAGATACATGAATGCTTGTTTTTATTATCCTTGTCTCTATATTAATTACAAGAAATGATTGTATGAAAGTGTAAGTTACCGTAACTTAAAGTAATGTTAGATCAGTATATCTGAAGTACTTAATTTTAGGTTATGGCAATGTGAGACGTTATTTAAAGGTTAAAATTTAAGTGCAAACTTGAAAAGGTATTTTATCCTTCCATGCATATAGTATTTTATAATTGTTTCACTGTCCAGCGATTTGCTCTCCCCAGCTCTCCTCAACAGAAGTGGCACATCTTGACACCAATATTTCTGTGTGGTTTTATTATAAAGACCCTGACCAGATATATACTTAGTAAAGTAGTAAATGCAGGCTTATGTCAGTACTGGATAGGCTCATTGCAATATTCATACAACAGATATTATCACTCTGCTTAGCCAAAATTCTGCCAGCCAAACCAGGGTATAAATCTGTATTTTAACATGCTTCAACCTATTTGACTTAGTAAATTGTACTTTCAGTATCATGTCTAACACATCGTTTCTGGATTTTAAAAGTACAGGTGCTATCATTGTTCTCCTGTCGCCTCTCACCTCTGCATGGTAGATTCTAAGAATGTGAGGAAAATTAAGTATGCAGGTAGGGATTTGTTCTCCCAAAATAATTAAGGGTTGGATTAGTGTTTTATCAGGCATCAGCCCCTGTTCCAGGAGATACTGTATCCTCTGAATTTCTCTCACTCCAAGGCTGTTACATGTTATATCCCTATTGGCTTTGAAGAATTCTTCCAGGCATCCTATTTTTATTATTCTGCCTTGGGCTGCTTTATTCAGCCAGACAGTAGATCTGCTTTTGGGCACATCACTCATACCCCAATGTGCCCAAATAAATGTGAGAGGTAGCTTTGTCCTAGGAGATTCCATGCTACATCAGGTGTCACACCTCTTCCTGCAGGCCTGAAAGCATAAGCTCTGAGATGGTGTTCTGGGTGATTCAGGAGAACCAGAGTTGTGTTTCTATGTCTGATCTGAATCAAATTTGTGTCTCTTGGTGATCTGTCAGCACACAGAGGTGTCTGTGAAGTGCTGGCATGTGTGCTGACTGATGCACCTTCGGCTGGCAGTGTGGAGTGAGCCAGCCAGCAGTCTCTGAGCCTCTAGCAGGGCTTCTCCTTTCCCAGAGCCTGCTGCAGGAATGCCAGGGCAGTGCAGGGGCTCTGAGGGCAGTGCTGCTGAAAGATGTTCTGCTGTTCCCTCCAGCCTTTGTGTTCAGATGATCTCACACTGAAGGTAGAGCTCCTTCAGAGCTGAGCCCTGGGCTCACAGAAACAATCAGGGACTACTGAGGAGCGGGTGGAGTTCAAAGGCTCCAAGTGAATGTGTGTATCGGGACATGGGCACGGGACAACGTCCATCAGATCCTGAGACTGCTGTCTGAAAGGGTTGATAGCTCTGCAGATCTGCTTGGGGCTGCACATTCTGGGCTTTGGGGTTTCCAAATGATTGATTTGTGATGTTCTATCCATATGATCCTTTATCTCACAAAATTGCAATAACCATTTCTATACCCCCTGTTATATGGCCCTGCTGGATTTTCTTCATGGTTGGTGGGCAGACTTGGATTTTAATTTCTGACCTTGCCTATGGTCTTCACTCTTATATCAGTGGGAGGGACTAGGTATTTCTGATCTTACTTCTGCCTACATTCAAATCCAACCAAGCAATCAATGACTTCCCTGACTTTTTTTGTATACGGCTGTGGGAAAATTCCTGGTTGGCTGGCTATGAATTAATGAAAATCCTTAGAATGCTTCACTAATGATAGCTCCTGTGGCTTTAAAAATGCTATTCCCCTCTTTAATTTGAGGGAGGTCACAGAGGTTTACAGAAACTAAGAAAAGAAAACATCTGATTGTGCTCTGTAGATGGCTGCTTTTGTGTGAAGAAAGGTGTCGCCTCAGCATCAAACGCATTCAAGGTGATCCTTTCTAAGAACTCTTTGCAAGAGCCCTCTCTGCTCAAACTGTGTTTTCTAATTAACTTTGCTTTGTATTTTCAAATGGAGGATTTTAGTTCTCCATGGGAATCCTAAACTCATGTTGTTGCTTAAAGTTCACCCTGCCTTTATCAAATAAGCTTATTTTCTTGAGTTTTGTAATTATAGCATAAAAATATCTCCATACATTTTCTAATATTTTCATTTAGAAGTTATGGAGCTCCAAGAGGAAGCAAGCTACTGGGTTGGGTTCTGGTATTCATGAAAGGAAATTTGTTGTGTGTTTGCTTATCTCTAGTGAAGTTTAGTTTCACCTATTTGTATATAAAATACTGAAGAGTAATCTGATTTGTCAAAAGTCCCCTTTTTAAAATCTTAATTTTAGAGACTAAAAGAGAATTATGTTTTCCCCCCAAATAATGCATGTTAAAATGATGTGTGAAGTTAGTTGAGCTCATAGAAAGGCATAATATGAGAATGTTTAGGTCCAAACACTTAATCTTCTAAGTTGTTAAAATTATAAGTTACCAGCTGCTCAGTTATACATTTGTAATTCCAGGTGTGACGGGCCTGGAATCAGAAGCATTAAAAAAATACAACTTTAGAGACTTACAATGGTCACATTTTATATTATACAGTGGTTTAAACAAACTGAGCAGGCCTCTGTCATCTGCCTGTAGAAACAACACCCCACTCTGTTTTCCTTTTAAACATGGAAAACTATGGGTTTTATTTCTGGTTTTATTGGGCTGTTTTGTTTGAAGAGCTAAATCCCCACCTGTTAAAATCAGTGGCAATACTCTGCCTTCCGTTCTGATGAGGTTTTCTGTCACACCTCGAGTGGCTGGGTGCTTGGTGATGGCCCCGCACTGACCTGCTGGGACTGACTCCATGCAGGAGCTGGGTGGTGCAAGCTTCTCAGCTGCCTGCTGCTTTGTGTCTCTGGGGATGTTACTGCTTCCTTTACTGATAGGCTGTCAGGGGTAGATTCCAACCTTAATGATTCTGTGATTTTTATTTTTTTTTTCCTCCCCCCTCAAATGTACCAGAGTAACTTTGGGTACAGCTGTCCAGGCAGTGCAGAATTCCATTCTTTTCCTCTGCCTGAGCTATGAAGGTGCCAGTCTGTATCTTGTCTGACAGCCTGTGTAAAGCCTGCCTGCACAGCTTCCTGTGCCTCCAGTTTCTCTGGGAATCAGCGTTATCTCCCTGCCCAGGCTTGCCCCAGGTGTAGGCAGTAGTAACAAAGTGAGGACGGAAGTTGGAACTGGCAAATTGTGCAATTTACACTTACAATAAAGAGTGCTCTGTTTTGGATGAACTTTAAATGCGGTGTGGGCAGGGGGTGTTGCTGAATCACAAACCTTTTTGGCAAAGTTTTCGAGCCTGTGCTGGGCTTGCCCTTGAGGTCTGAGAGATACAGGGTATAAAGGGGCGATTTAAGCCTCACCCTGGAAGTGTGAGCAGGTCCTTAGAAGCTTGGACTGGGATGCTGAAAAAGAATGGAGTGCCCCTACTCCTATTAACTTTCAATGGGATTTGTTCTCTTCTGTGGCTCAGGGGTGTAGTTATGTTTTATATTGACTCAGCAATGAAACTGCTTAGTGAAATTCTCACTCCCATCTGTTTCCTCCCACTTTGGTGCTGCTGCTCACCCTTCCCTCCCCACCTGCTTTAATGCACCTATTTGTGAGCTGCAATGTAAATCACATTACTAAAGCAGTTTGAGTTGAAAGTATCCCTACTTTTTGTTTTGTTTTGTTTGTTTTTTCCCATTTTAACAACTGGAGTAATTTCAATGACATGGATCAAATGAGGTCGCCATGCAGTTATGTTAAATATACGTTGAGAATTGGTGAACTGCAGCATGGAGGCGGAGGAGCTGGACAGGGGAGTCAGGAAATCCCGAAGCTAATTTTGTGATTAGGCACAGTGTTCCATGTAACTATTCAGATGCTTTTAAAATTCCCACCCTTAAGCTGTGTTAATTTAGATACTTTTTTAAAGATATCTCATTGAAAGAGTTTGAGGTTACTATACTGAGCATATAAATTATTCAAGATTTTTCATAGGAATATTTTTTAACAGTGAGTTTTTCACAAGCAAGAAGATGATAATGTTTCAAAAATCACTTCAGCATCTGTTGAAATGCAGCCAACTCCGTGGTGGAATACAGAGCTCATGGTAACGCTATACAACCCTTCCTGCCAGGAAATGAAGAGTAGTGTATTCATTTGTAACCCAAGGGGGGCACTTCACCATCCAGCCTATAGTTTGTGAATGGAATTTGGTCAGATTACCACTAAAATTACAGAATGACCCAGTGGGTCTTAACTCTAATTCTTATCTTGCTCTGAAGACAGTATCTCTTATTAATGTAGGGTCTATGAGCAAATTTGTGTAGTTAGGGAGTACAGTTAAGGATTATTCCTCATTATAAGAAGCTTTCATTTTGTTTACTCTGTCAAAACTTTATCTGAGACCTCCTGGTAGTGCTTCACAAAGCAAGTGTTAACAGTCCCCAAAGGAGAAAGGGCCAGAGGTATAGCCTGATGCTTTAGTTATGAAAGAATATCTAAGGTTTTGCTTTTTTTGTTGTTCACTACAAAAAGTTTAGTTAAGATACTTTTCAAAAAAACAGTAAAATGATCTATTGCCTAGTTACAACAAATTAAGCTTATGGTTTAATTTTCTTTTTTGAGCAAATTATGTTGGTGGTATTTAATAATTAGCTTAGTTTACCTTCTGACAGGAGTAATAGGTTAACTACGAAAAGAGGTAAAATAAGAAACAAAAAGAAAAAACAAACACCTAACTCAGCCAGACCCTTAACAGGTGAAAAGTTATTTTTCCATGCTTCTTCAGAACATCAAAGGAAACAAAACCTTTATCTTTTATTCATTAGTTAGGAATAATGCAAGTTGGCATAGCTTAGGTTTCTCCATATAGTTGCATTTGTAAGAGTAATTCACTGATCATGCCATTCACATTTGGGGTTCTTTTTCATTAAGGACCACTGGCCGTGAAATGTCATGCAGAGGTCTGAAAATGGGACATTCAGCTCACTAAAGAATGAGCTGCAACGACAGAAGTTTCTTTTTATTACCTTCTGGCAGTAAATGTAGGAATCAAAGCCCCAAATCAGCGAGAGAATAACACCCAATATCATCTGACAATGCTGATAGATGTGGGTGATGATTGCTCAGTGTAACCACGTTGCATTTGGTTTACATGTTTTAGTTATTGTTTATTACATTCCATTCAACCATTGAAGTTCCAGTGTGCAAACTCCAGCAGTTTATCTGCAGACTTGCATGTGGCAGGCTGACTTGGAGTTACAGGTGTGATTCCTCCCTCTCCTCCTACTGTGGTCAGGTTTTACTGCAACAAAAAAAACTTGTTTCCAAGTTTATATTTTACAATTATATCCAAATAATATTTCTGTTATAAGCTCTAATTTCTACTGGAAGTGAAACTGGATGATCTTTCGATCCACTTCTCAATTTACCACAATAATGTAATTGTATTTTATATCTTCCTGTTCGGCGTTTTAGGATTAGCTATATGTATGTGAAGTTTAATGTTGATAGAAAGAAGTCAAGTGAAGGTTAGAGAGAAACACAGGTTCAGTTTAACTTTTTAATCTGTGTATTTAAATGCTTTCTTAAAACTTACATTGCATTCTGGCTTCTTAAGTAAGATGAATGCTGGAAGGCAACTTGTTCATTGTCGTTCTGTAAAGAGACTTTATTTCTTAGAAATGATTCCTTCCTGCAGAAAAAGATCAGTTAGTGTGTGTGTATCTTTAAAAAGAATAGGTTAAAAATTAGTGCAAATGTTCCTTCAAGTATTTTTAAATTCAGATGAAATTTTGTCATAATTTGATCAAAGTCACATAACCTGTGGCTCTGTTTTTGTTACACATGCTGATGGTCTGTGGATAACATTACATTTTTTCAGCATGAAACTGAACACTTCAAATCCCTAAAGCAGGCTCAAATTTATGGTTAATAAAGGAATTTATTGTACTGGATGTCATCTGTTATATCACTCTGGGAACAGAAACTGGCAGTGAGTGGACAGGAAATATTTCCATTTCAAATCGCTTCAGTCTATGGTCTAGGGTGCAAGTGTCTGATTTCAGAAAAATCACTGTGAATATCCATGTAATAGAAATATTTCAGAAGAGTATAAGCTCTTTCAAATATGTTTTTTACTTTATAGTATTTTTTGTGAAGATACTGCTTGTTAATGTCGCGTATTTTCTTTATTTCAGTCTTGATCCCTTTACCTGTTGAAGGCAGAAGGAACAGTAGCAATGCATTTTCAGATATATTCAGGTAGCTTCATGTGCCAAGTAAGCAGCAATTTCATGAGTTGCTGTGCAGTGGCCAAACTGCTTCAAAATCTCAGAGCTTTGTGTTTGTAATGAGTTGGGTTTTTCAGAGTGTGAATTCCTATGTGTTGGTTGGGTTCTTCCAGCTTAATGCATTTCTTCAAGTTGTCTCCTCTTCAAGTGTATTAAAAGGTGTGAGATCCATGGATTGTAACTTTATTAATGGAAACTTCAAGCAGTCAGATTGAAATTTTGGTATGTTTTTCATGTGTTAAGTAGTACTTAAACAGCTCTACATTTTAAAGTATTTAAAGCATTTCAAATAACTGTACATTTTAAATGGACACATTTGTCCCGAGAACATGAAAACCAGCAGAAAAAAACTTTAAAATTTTTATCTTTATCATGTATTAACATCCTGAAGTACTCTACATCAAGTAAGTTATTTAGGTGTGTGGGATTTTTTTTCAGTTTTGCAGGAACACAAAATAGGAAACAAACCTTAAGAGTGTCAAGATTTATTACTTAATTTGGACAGTTTGAAAAAGTTTTATCATCTGAGGTGTAGGTTAAAAAATAATTAAATCTGTATGTAAAAACAAAGCACTCCTTCCTTTTAAAGACAAGAGAAGTTTGAACTAAGGATTCATTGTGAAACTCACTATTTACTATGAGAATCATTGAAGGGCATGAGCAGAAACCTACCCCTCTTGTTATCTGTTATCTTGTTATCACATCTGTGTGATGTGTTCAGCTGAACAGCTCATGTGTTTGACGTAGGATTCTAAAATGATTTTTCTTTTATTTCTGTGTTTCTATAATTTTAGTGAAGTGGGTGAAATTACAGTTTAGGATACCCTCCTTTGAGGTTCCTCTGACTTGTGAGGACAATGTGGAATGAGTCTGGATTTCACTGGTGCTGCTGTGTGGAAAGCAGAGGTATTTCTGTAGTGCAGCACAGCCGTGGTATTGTTCCTGAGGCTAAATGGACTTTGTACCACTCCTGCATCTTGTCAGAGGAGGCCATGACAGAGCAGACCCATATGCCACGCCTGCATTTGTACCTCAGGCATTTCATTGTAGGGTTCCTGCAATTTTTCCTACAGTATGATTTCCTATTATTATTTGAGTCTTGAAATTTATAACTTTAAAAAATCTGATTTAACTGGAAAATTAAGTGTTTTCAAGATACAGATATTCTTTGCCATGGGTTTGTGGGTTGTTTGGTTTGGTTTGGTTTTTTTGGTTGGATAATTAAATTTTAACCAATAATGCAAGAACAAAAAGTGTTCCAAGGTTCTAGAAAAAGATTTAGAATTAAAATCTTGCAAGAGTTTAAATATTAGTTAAGCAAATGGCACCAATGAAGTCATTTAAAGCCCGAGCAGGTTGTGGTACAGGTTGTGTCACTGTTTTAGCAGATATCAGATTTCCTGTCAAGTGCTGTATTAATTAGTATGAAAAGGGCAATTATGAACTGGCCATGTACCATACAGATAGGATGTGTAACCTTTGCTTTGGCCAACTTTCAAAAGCACTTAGCATGAAATACTTAGGAAAAATGCATCTCTCGAAGTATTTAACTTGATCAAGGGTAGTATAAAGAGTGATATCCATAGGGTGTGATTTTCATTAGTGGAAACTGAATGCAGTCAGGCTGGAGTTTCAGTACCCTTTCAGACCTTAAATCTGTCTTTTAAATATTGTATCTATGTTCCCTTTTTTAGTGGTTAAACACCACATAGGACTTGATAGCACAGAATGCCTGAAGAGTTTGCCAGTACAGATATACTTAGAACACACATATTTATTTCCCTGATTTTTTTCCTACAGTAAAATTTAGCAATACTTAATGCTTTTTGAATCCAAGTGCTGAAGCTAGATGAGCACACAGGAAAATTGGAATGTATTCTGTCTTCTCTTCATCCTTTTTTCGTTGTGAAAAACCTCAGCAATCCTGATGGCAAAAACTATTCTGTGTGAAGAAGTGGTTGAATCACGAGGTGAACTTTATTCAAGGTTGGCAGTTCTCAGAAACATTCTCATGAATGTTTCTTCAGGAAACTGTGTTTGGGATGGTTTTATTTTGTTGTGTTCAAATTCCTGGTGTTGATTATTGGGTGGAGCTTTTCCTACTTGACTGCAAGTGGGGAAGCTCCAGTCTGCCTGCAGAGATGGTCTGGTATAGTTGGAATATTTTACTGCTATTTCTTCCAAGTATCCTTCAGGTGAGCAAGAAGTGTTTGTGCAGCTTTGTGTATGTTTCTAACACTTCCAAATGGAGTTTTTTTGGCTGAAAGTGTGATGGCTGTACTCCATAGAGGGTAACCAGGAGTGTATAAATTCCCTGGCAGCCAAAGCTTTAAATCTGCAGCCACCAAATGTATCTGCCTGTGTCTCTGAAGTTCAGCCATGTGGATCGTCAGTACACAGCGAGCACTGGACCTTCTAATCCTCTCTGTTGAATGTATTACTGCTTGAGCTGTGGAGTAATTTTCATCTGCTCTGTGGACCTGGACTAGACAGAGGCTCTGAGAAGGAATTATTTCCTAAGAGTGCATAGTTCAGCAGTGAGAATCTCTCTTGGCACAGATTTTGGGGAGGTGGGGGTAACCAAAGCCTGTCCCTATAACAGCTGAAGGAAGGGCAGCACAACTGAGGCTTGTGTCTGCCTGCAGGGAGCAGCTTCTGCCGCTTGTCCATTTACTGAGGGACAGGAAGAATGGGAGGAGTGCTTGGTTTCTTCCTAGGAGCAGATTTGTAGGGAAAAGTAATTGATTTTATTAGCACAGTTGATGTATAAGAACATTTACTTCCAACAAAAAAATATTCTTAGTCATTGTGTTTGATGTAATGGTCCCTCCATTTTTCTGGCTTGTTTTTTTCTCCCCATCCATGGTAAAAAAGTCTGGAGCAGTTGTCATGCTGGTGTGTCCTGAAATTGCAGTGATCTGACCCTCACTTCTGATGAGCAGATTGAATAACATGGCTGTGTATGGAATAAGTGCAGCATTTCTTGGTGTGTTACTCTCCTTGTGCTCCTCCTGAGAGCAACCTTAGTGCCAAAGGCATCTTTTCATTGCTACTGAGGAGATGCCTATCACATTTCAAGTCCTGGCTTCTCATTGCCCAAGGCTTTTTAAGTTCTGTACTCACAAGGATGGGAACTCTGGGAGGAGATGCTTGTGTTATTATAAAGAAGTTTTTTTTTTGCTTCATCTCCTGTAAAAACAAGTTTTGTGTGAGGTATTAAAAATACTATTGGAGGAATGGTGAACAATTCTTTGAAGCTAGAACATGAGGTTTTGACAAGCAAATCATTGGTTATTCCTGGACTAGAACCATACTGCTTACCAATTCACTTTTAAAATCTCATGGATGAGTGTGTGTTTCTAAACAATTGTGTGTTTCTAAATCCCTAAGAATAAGTTTTTATGTCCAAAATAATTGTGTTATTTCAAAGGGAGGGATTAAGATGGAAGAGTCCCAAATCCCATCTACTTTAAAAGTTTTATGAGTTCTGTGGCACTTTAATCAGTGCAGTTATTGCTAAATTACCTTGCCACCATATCCTCCTGAGCCAAGGCTTTGGTCTGTTTATATGTTGGTCCTACAAAACCAATGTACATTAATATTCTTTACAGTCATGATCTCTTGTGAATATGTAATACTTTCTGTAGTTGTGCCTGTATGTTTCATTCATGTAAGTAAGAATGAAAGTGAACTTCCTAAGAACATGCATTTCATATTTTCTGATGGCAAACTCTTAAAGAATTTCAGTGACTTTTGAAATAATACAGGAGAAGGATCAGGACTGGGGGAAACATTCTCTCAATACACTAAAACAAAATAGATGTGCTATGTCAATTTTTTCACATTCCAGCCTTTATGTGATGTTCTGCTTTAAAGATTTCCTTGCAAGCAGCTGTTCTTATCATTTTCAGAAGTTACAAATTAGGTAAACTCACCCTGTACTGCAGAGTATTTGTAGTCTGCTCTGAGGTTGTTTGCAATGAAAATGTCCAACATTGCAGTAAATTTCAGATTAGACCTTTAAGTCAGGCAGTTATGAATAAAACAGTTAATCCACATTTGATGACAGTTTCCCTCAAAATTGTTAGAGGAATTTTTTTTTGTGTGCACTTTGGCATTATATTGAGAAATGAAGAGTAAAAAACCCACCCTGTATTAGTCATAATTGTGAATTGTGTTCTGTCTGAAGCTTAAAACTGAAGCTATGAAGTCAGTGCTAGTTACTTTTACAGATTTTCTGTTCCTTTGGATGAAACCTGAAATCAAACAGAGAGCTCTTGCTAGGAGTTTCCAGACTGAAAGGTAGGAATCTGGCAGCAGAACATTATTAGGGAATCATTTATGATTTTGGAAATAAGCTCTTTTAGTTGTTTTCCAGGTGCCATTGCATTTGCTCAGCTTTAAAGGCAAAGACTTTCTTCTTGGATCTGTCTCGCTTGGAAGTACTTACTCATTTAGGAGGAGCAGCAAATTTCATGTGCACAAAATCCTGAAAGATACAATTTGTAGCTCTGAAGTGTTTTTCTTTGCTGTCCTTTTCACCTTGACGTTCTGTCCTCTGAAAGCTACCTAATTTCTTAATGTGGTTAGCAAAATGAATGAACATAGCCATATGTACTATATACATATTAATATAAATAATATATATCCATTGCTCTATCATGGTTCAGTTACTTCTTGAAACCTTTTCCTGTTTGTCTTCTGGGTTTGAACATCTTCGTGAGACAAAGACTGTGCCTCTCAGCTTATGGCTCTGTGTACAGTAAGTGCACAGTCAATAAAATGAATTAAAGTAGATTGTTTAATTGTTTCGTGGACAGGTTGGTTCAGAACTGCTTGGGCAAAAGCTAAAATTCAGTGCTCATGCAGTCATTCCTCTGAGTCTGAGGACCCCTGTGGGCTTGCTGAAGTGGTGGATAACTTCCTGCCAGAAGAAGAAAGATATTCTTTGGGTGGAATAGTCAGCTTGCTGATTTTGCAGTATGCTGTGCAGTATGTTAAGAGGTAAACAACCATTACGGGTTTCATTATTTTCTTCTCCTCCCTGGTTTCAGATGTGTGTTATTCTGTTTGTTTACAGTGCCAGTCAGTGTTTCTCAAACTAATTTGTCTGGGGTCTCTCTAAGAGCAGCTTTACCATTTGTAGCCCCCTTTCTTCCCAGTCATAATCACTGCTCCTGCACCTGTCTTGGCAATGCTTTTTCTCCCCCTCCCCTTCCCAAACACCTCGTCTTTTCTCGGAATTCTCCTGCCAGGGGTCGTGTCCCACAGTTAAGAGAACACTGCTTTAACTGCAGACTTTTGGCTTTTGTCCAAATATCCTTAGACTAGCACATTTCGGTATTGTTTGTGGGAAATGGGCTTTGTTTGAAAATATTTATTCTGTTAATTTCTGGGGGCATTTTGTTTGTTTTTAGAAGGCTTTTAATTTACCAAACATTATTTGCACAAGAATGTTGGGAAAAATAAACTCTCAGTGCAAACAATAGAAAACTTCTTAGGCAAACTTTCAAATTGCTTGAGAGAAATCAGAGCTGGTACTGCCCATTCTGTGCCATGCTTTGCTGCATTAAATTCCTGAGTGTGACTCGGAGATTTCAGATTTTCACGGTAGGTGGTGAGCAGTATAGATTAAACTTGCTGCTTTTGTTGTTAAGTTGTGCCCCTAAGAATTGCCTGTTCCCTGAGGTAACCAGTTTGCAGAATTTCAGCAGACAGCTGCGTGGAGCAGTGTTGAATCTGCAGAGTTGTGCTGTAAATACTTCTTGTCTTGTTTCTCCTGACAATGGTTTCTCACTTCTGTCAGACAGACTCGTGTAAGATAACTTTCCACGCTGCCTTTTTTAAACAGAAGCTAAGCCAGGCAGGAATGGGGCATAATGAAAAGGTATTTTTACTGGTTTGGTTTGGTTGGTTTTCTGTTTTCTCTTCTTCAGATGGGATACACTGTGGCTCTTCAGCCAGTGTGTTTCACCTCCAAAATCCCCAAAGACCCCATGAAATGAGTATCCATGCATACCTTTCGGGACCACCTCCTTCTCTGGCAGGATTTAAGCCAGCAGCTGTTCAATTCAATCCTTTCTTGATAGGAGAACCTTGGGAAAACCATATCTAGTTGAAATGGCAGAAGGATTGTTCAGGCAAAATGTAGTTACAAAGTGTGGGAAGTTAACCATAAAATCATGGATAATGTCATTGAGATATTTAATGATCACAAAAGCTCTGGACAACTCAAGGGAAGTATGAGTTCCTTGTGTTTGGTTTAGGAAAATAAGTATATGTTACTCGTCAAAGTAAGTTTTAGCTCACAGATTCTTACCTAAAATGGCTTTTTTTGTTATACCTGGATTATAACTCACTTTGCAATATGATATTACATAATTGAATATCTCACTCTGGAGCATCTATACAGTCCTGGTTTTGAATTTCTTACTTAGAAGGTTTTGGCTGTTGGTTAAATCAGTTAGCACATTTTCTAAAAAAGGCCAGTATGGATGCTTCATAATGTGTTTCCAAGTCACAGGGCTCCAATTGGGTAAAAAGCTGTGTTCTGGGAGGTGGAGAAGGAATATGCTAAGTGTGAACATGCCTGACAGTTTTAAAACAAAAGGATGTGTATTGTGCTTGCCTTGGTCAGGCATCTGCTCCCTGGAAGGCTGAGCAGGTCAAAGCACTGAGAATGTTCACGTGAAACAGGGGTAAAAGATGTTAAAACCAACCTGTTTAGAAGAGGTTTGGTTCTTCTTTCAAATATGACATAGGCACCAAGAAGTCTGTTGCTCCTTTAATTCATGCGTATTAAAACTGACTTCTTCAGTGTCACTGAGATGGTTTTTTAAAATGCTATTCCCATAATTTGTGCATGGAATGCAGGAATATATGTATATACACAAAGGCCAATCTGAACAAAATTTATGGTTGCAGCTGTTAGTTACACCAAGTTTATAAGTGATAACAGTACAAACCCATCCACCCAGGGTTTAGAATGCATTCTGCAGTCAGTGGAGTATACACAAGTTATATAGCAAACATCAGCATGGATGATGTATTTTGTTACATTCTCTTGAAAGCAATTCAAAATGCAGGCATACAGATAATTCATTCTTTACTGATGACTCTAGAAATAGAAAATATTTTTACTTGGTTGAAAACATCAATAAAGCTTTCAAACAAAAAGAGCAGATGTCAAATATAAAGCACTTGGTTTACTGAGCAATGAGTATGATAAACATTGATTATTCATCTTGATGTTAGAGTTCAAAAACAATTGTCCCTTCAGTTTGCCTCGTGGGAGTGTGAAATTAGGACCATGTGTGCATTGATTAACAACATATGAAAGATGAATCATGATTACTGTTTTGGTCTGCTGCACAAGGCTGTGCTTGAGGGGTAGTGATTTCCTACCTCCTTTACCAGATCTCTGTAATTAGTGCTAGCATCTCTCTGTTTCCTAGTATTGATGTTCAAGTGGCTGCCTGACAGTGCCTATTCACACACAGAAATTGGCTTTCTTGAATGAAAGAGTGTTTGCTCAACAGAAAAATGTTGGAGTATATTTCAATATTCTTTGTAATAAAGATTAGTCATAGAACCATTCTGAAATCACCCATCCATTTCTATCACCAGTGCTATCTCTGGCAGGAGTTGCCAGACATAAAAAATAGATGAAACGTTACGTGTTCTATGTTAAAAGAGAGAAAAGTTCAATAAGAATCAGAGAGGTTTTTCATTTCATTCTATTGTATTTAATTTATGCCTCTGATGGCAGACATTCGTTAAATTTAACTTTTCTTGGAGGCACAATTAGTTCCTGTGGTTACAAATTTCATTTAAGCTTTATTTCTGGATATGTAATCCTAACTTTGCTCCTCTCTGGCCTAGTAATGTGTGAAAGAGTTGTTGTAAGTACATTTCATTACTGAGCTGTTACTATAAATGAGGGTTGGGTATTAGAAAAAAGTAAACAAACAAAATTAGAGGTTAGCTTCATGTAATAGTCTTTTTTATTAATACTTGTGCTCTTTCATGTTGAAAGATGGATGTTTAAATAAAATGAAATGTCTGTACATGCCTTGAACATCCAAGTGAGCCTCATTCTTCAGGAGATGATGGGTATTGGTCTTACTTAGATCTTAATTATTAGACCTTAATTATTCAGGCTGTTTATGTGGACTGAGGAACAGATCCAACATTGATCTCTACGATTTGAGGTATGTGATGTGTGATGGAAATTCTTCCTGGCATCCTTTCCAATATAGCTGCAGAATTTGGATTTTAGCTTATCAAGTTTTCTGTGGAGTTCTGTGTTTTGAGCTCACATAATGTGAGATTTAATGTGGATAATTCCCCCTCTGCTGCCCTGGCTTTTGGACAAATAAGGTTATTTGTAATTTAATATGTGTGCATTTCAACTTTGATTATCTGTTTGAAGATCAGTGGTCTAGAGTTCTTCAGGAAAGATGTTTTGGCTGTTTTCTTTCCTATGTGTTTCTTCTCAGTCCACGTGTATGAAAGTATGTAGACCACAGGGATTTTGTAGACAAAGCTCCAGGACACAAAGACTTGCTTTCTAGTAAAATTCAGAATAAATTAAATTAAACAAATGTGAATTCAACAAATGTTCGTGGTTAATTAATGATAGAATCACAGAATGGTTTAGGTTGGAAGGAACCTTCAAAATCACCTCCTCCCAACCCCCCTGCCATGGGCAGGGACAATTAGCCAAGAATGTAGAGCCCTGAGGCCATAACATTAGTATTTATAATTGTCTAGTAAGATGCTCTAAACAAGTTCTCCTAGCTATAAGCACAATTACTTTAATTCAAAACCAAGGGAATGCTTCCTGGAAGAATACATTTTAAAACTCACAGCATTAAGTACTTGAAGGATTAATACTAAAGTTTAGCATGATTAAATTATCTGAGTAGCTTACATATTATAACTTATAAATAAAATAACAATTATCTAATTCAATAGTTTAAGGTGACCCGAATTCTCTCACTAATTACTGCAGCCTTTTTGCACCTTTCCTACACTTGGGAGCAAATTTTTGCAACCAGTAAGTCTTACGTGCTGCATAAATTCAGCAGTTTGGCTTGTATCTATTTGTTTGCTTCTAAATTGTCAATGGTTATGGCTTATTGATTTATATTTCTGTTATGTATTTTGTTATGTCACCATAATCCCAGTAGAAATGCAATTAAAGATGTGGTGAAAAGTGTTGCTTTTTTTTAATACAGCATATAAAAATCCTATCTAATGAGCTAAAATACATGCACTAATTTTCTGTGGAGTTTGGTAAAATTTATGTCTCTCAAAACTTCAGCTAGGACAAAAGGAAGACAATTAATTTGATGGTTATCAGTTTGATAGTATTTGATGGTATCAATTAATTTGATGGTTAATCTCCCTTTATAAATATGAAAAGTCAGTAGTTACTTTTTTGGTGATTTTCAAAATCAAATAAATCACGTCTTTGTTTTGCTGTAATTTAAATGACATTTAATAAAGTTTAGAGAAACAGAAAGTGAGTCAAAATAGAACAGGTATTAATAGAAAAGTTACAACTGAAAAAGAAAGACTCCTTCCTGTTTCAGGAAGCCTTTTTGTGTAACAGCTGGTTCAATGCCAAACTAAATAAAACTTAAACAAATGAAAAGCCACCTAAGAAGAAAGTGAGATTACAAATTTAACTGGGAACAATACTATCAAGGTCTGAGTTGCTTTCAACCTTTAAGGTAGTGTTTTACTTTTTTTTTAAGTTACCAGCTCCTACCTTGTTCTTCTTTGTACATACCTGTCTGTGTCTGACTGTGGAGGGGCACACAGTGAGTGCTCCTGACAGCATCTGTCTAGTTACTGCTGCAGGGCTCTTATTCTATTGATTTTTGCTCTTTGCCTTGTAGCAGTGAGCCCAGGTACCATTCTGTGTACATCTGATGTGTGCCTTTCAGGGAATGATGCTGTAGCATAAGCATCAGTGTTCTACTTTTCAGCTTTGTGTCTTGTGAGGGGGAGAGTGATGCTACATTTCCTGTTTCAAAACGATTTCAGTGCTTTCTGAAGGGTGAGGTACTGCATCTCTGGGGTCCAGAGTTCTTTTCTGTAAGCATAGAAGGGAATCAGCCTGGAGTGCTTCCTGGCAGAGCAGTTCTCTGGTTGCTCCTCAGTTTGCAGTATCTCCTTTAATACTATTTGCTAATAGAAAAGGGTGTCTCAGGTGGCACAATGGATTTCTGCAGTATCACTCTCTTGGAACTTCTGATGCTCTTTTTCGTGGCTGTGGAGTGGAGAAGAGCTTTTTGGCTGACATTCTCTTCTCTTGCACCCTGTTTCCCTGGAGAGCCCAATTTGATTTGTCATTAAACCTTGATTAAAGGTGTGGGTTTGTACAGGCACAATTAACCTAGATGGTGGAAGTTGCGAGTATCACATAATTTTCTTCCAAAAATAAGCTGCTATGATTCCCATCTACTGGGCAGGTCATGCTACTTCAATCACAATTTCATGTCTTCATGTAAGCACTATATTCAGAGTTTCTCTTTGTTTTTTCTCTGCAGGGGCTGTCATCAGTCGCAAAGAGCAATGGACTACTCAACATCACCTTTAAATATGACAGTAAGTTGAAAATCTACACTATAGTCACAAAAATCAAGGACTTCATCACAGTTGTCAATATATAGCAATATGTCTCTTAAAATGCCTCTAAGAATGGCATAAGCTCTTCAATATTGACATAATTTTAAAATCTAGATTTGTTTCTGCTGGGTCTGGTAGATCATCTCCTTCTGTGTTTCACTGATAATAAAACTAACAGTTTATAGTAGTTTCTCTTTCCCATTGGCCCGGTATTTTACTGGAACATTATAGAGAATTATTTTATTCTGTGAAAAAATGTAGTCACTGAAAGGTTCAGTTCACACAAAGTCATAGGAAAGGATTATTTTGAGCTTTATACAGCTTTTCTCTGATGTGTAATTTTGGGTGAAAATGGCATAAAGTATGTCTCGAGCTAGAAAATGTGTTGATTATATGTTAAAAAAATTGTCTTTGCAAGGATTAATATTGAATATAAATATTGAAGAATATTGAATAGCACCTCTTCATTTAGTTGAATCAGTGGGAATTTTTCATTAGCTACAGTCTTAAAGGCCCAGGCCAGTGGAAAACTGCTGTCTGCATTTGCAGTGCAGACAGATGGTTTTAGAGCTGGAGCAGATGTGATGTGTTTTGCAGCTAAACTGAGAACAAAGTAATCTCTGGCATAATAACAGTGATAAACAGGTTGCAGCAGTAATATTTCAGACCTCTTCAAACATCTGCTAAATGGCTGTATCTTATTGTTGGAGGTTGTTTTAGGTGTTTTGTCGTCTTTCTTGTGTAGTTGTCAAAATAGCTCTGTTGACTGCATTAGGAATTTATCCTTGTTTGGGCAGTTAGTGGCCATCATCAATATAAACTCAACGCAGAGTCAAGACAAGGTCCTAATTTACAGCAGTAATGTTTGTTTTAATGTCAGTACAAGTCATAGGTTATTTTTTCTGCCTACCTAAAGAAATTATCTCAGATGCTGAATGCAGGTAAAATTTCATCATTGAGAGCATGCATCAGGAAACCTAACAATAGTGATTTGTTTCATTCTGATCATCCTTTTATTCCTCTGTTTTTATGTTAATTTCTGAATTGGCAGTCCTCCACTGTGATTTTTTTGTAATCTAATTTGATCTTAATATTTAAAATTGACAACATTTAAGTATATCAAATTGCACAAGATGTAGGTGGTCACTACAAAAGAGGCATGTTTTTTTTTAAAGTTTACATAAAGAAAACCAGGAAATAATTCCAGTCAGAACAGAGATCCCCACATTTAGTTAACACAATGAGTCTGTTTAAATCCCAGTATGTGTCATGTTTTTTCCATTAATTCTGGCACCAGAAACTGTGTTTAACCAATGAGAAGTATTAATTCACAATTCTGCTGGCACTGTGTGCTTCCTGGACAAAAGAGTTATTTGAGTTCTGCAGGGCTAGGAAAAGAGTTTGCTGATATGAAGACTAAAGAGCTTGCATGGTATGGAAATACATATTTACTTTTAATAAGCCAGCACAAAAGAGAATTTGGCTTGCTGGGTCTGATTTAAAGGCTTTTATTTTGCCACAGAGCAACTCCAGCAAACTGTATTTTATGTTGCTAAATTAGTTGGTTAGCTTATTTATTCAGGTGAAAAAGAAGTGTTTGTGTTTTATAGTATGTCACTTGTGTTCAAGTAAAAGATGTGGTTTCCTAAAACGTGTGATTTTTCCATGCTGTTTGCTTCCTAAAACTGTTGTTCTTTAAAACTGGGAGTCCCTGACTTACAGTCAAGCTTCAGGCATTTGTGCTGTATTCCATTTTGGCAAATTGTCATTTGACCATAGAATTCTAGTAACCAGGATCCAAAATCTTGGGCTTGCTATTAATTAGATCCAGACCTAGCAAAGCCAGTTACTTCAAACTTTCCATTGAAAGAGATCCTCTGTCCTCCAAAGAGGAAGTTCATGCTGTCACTGAGTTCACTCATAGCAACCAAATTCTGCAAACAGCGGTGTCAGTACCGACCGCCCAGCTTTTGTAAAAGGCAGTGTTTACACTGTTCTATTCTTATGGCTGTGACACTTCTATAAGAGACCCCTTGCCATGGTTATTCATAGTAAAAAGCCATTTTCTAAATCCCCTTTACAGTTAATAATTTTTCTTTCCTTGCCTTTAAGATCACACCTCTAAATTAAATTCGAATTTCCTGTGCTGGTGTATCATAGCACTTGATTTTTCATGTTTCTTTTCTACAAGCTCTGTATAGATGAGTATATAGCAAATAAATGATCTCAGGTTTTTTAAATTAATCATCAGTCGGTATTATACAATCTACTGACTAATTTCTTCTGGATTTTGTTGGTTTTACTACTTCAGAAACAGAATGTTTGGTTTTGCACACCCATCTTCATGTATACTGTGCTCCAGAACTAGTGAATTCCCCGCCTGCTACTTCTCTTCCTGCCACAAAATATGAGCCTAAATATTGTAAAGCTTTAAAAGTAATAAAATTTGGGGTTGTTTGTTTTCTTGTTTTGAAAGCAAAAAGACATGATGAAGTTCAACAACAAACAACAAAGTCAGGAATCTTTTGCTTGTATTTTGTTTTCGTTATTAAGGATAATATTTTTGATAGGCATGTCTTTGGAGCTGTAACTTTAGGGAATACACTGTATTTTGTGAGGATACCAACACAAAAGCAGTCCTGAGTGAATCCAGGGGCAGTGAAATGGTCTGCAGGGATGTGGCTGCAGAAGGGACGGCAGAGAGGAGATGGATTGAGGCAGTTGGCTCTTTGTGGTCAGGATCAAGCACCATTGTGGTTAAAAAGCACTTCTGAGCACCAGTTCTCAAGCTTCACATGGTTTATTGTTCTCATGTGTGCCTGATCATTGACCAACATTCTCTTGCTTTGAGCATTGTACATGACGAAAATTAATGTCAGTCTTCATATTCTTTTGAACAATTACAAGGAAAAGTTGTTCTCCTTTGGGAGTCCCAACGCGTGTCATGTGGCACAGGTTACTCTGGTGGTATAAACTGGTAATTTCCTTGGGAGTCCTGTGAACTGGGGGTTGGCAACCAATGAAAGTGGTTGTGCTCAGTGATTTGTAAAGTTTTGTGGGATTTTGTGTCTTGAGACAAAAACTTCATCTAGATTTACTATATAGTACTTAGAAAATAGTGCACTTTTACTTTGCTCAGTCTTGAAGAAATGTTAGGGAATTTATGTGAGCTAGAATGTTTTTCTTAAAGTGTTTGTTTGTCCATATTTTTCAGACTGCACTCCTTACCTGAATTCAGTGGGAAGACACGTGATTGGAGATGTACAGAACATCACTATCAGTCAGTTTGCATGCCAGGAACAGGTGGCTGTGATGATCCTTTGGACTGCAAATGCCATTGGTAAGTTCTAGAAGGAAATGGACTCATTGATCATAGGTTTGGTAATAACTTTCTGCTTCTTGCTGTTAAGTCAATTAAATTGTGCTTGGAATCATTGACACAAACTGCCCAAGAAGAAAGGAATTCCTAACATCTTTGCAAAGCTCTTATTTTTTTACTGGCTTGCTTCAAAAACATCCTTAAAACTAGGATGCTCTCTGCAACCAAATGCTGCTTTTTACTATCCCAGTTTATTGAATTCCTGCTTTTCAGAGCTGTACAGCTGTCCCTGGTTTCATTTTCTGCCCTGAGGCTTTGGTGCATTTCAATGGTATTGATCGAGTTAATTCCTGATACACTTAGAGGTTCTTGAGGAGGCAGATTGTCTCACAGGTGGAAAACATTTTCTAAGCACAGATATGCAAACTTTAAAGTGTTTCCTTGCCAGGTCTGGTCATTAAGAGTATTCCTCAATTACTTCAATGTCAGTGGAAATACCCTGTCGCCCACTAGAGCAGTAGTGTCCAAAACTGAGGAAGTGCAGAAATCAATTTCCACTTAGAAACTTATTTATGGGCTTTAAAAGAGTATATGAAAATTCCACTGAATTCTTCAGAACTGTGCAGTTGAAAGCATTTGGTAATCTTCAGCTGCAGACTGGATGAATCAAAGATCCATGGGAAACAAAGCCTGGTGTTCTTCCTTGTAATCATCAGAGGCTAATCCTTTGGAAAGTGTGAGGACAGAACTGCTGTTCAGACAGCTTGGGTAACATGGGAACTGGACACTTTCCCCTTCAGGGTCTTTGTGTAAGGACAAATAGTGCTTTTGTTCCACAGAATACTAAGAACACATTTGGCAATGCCTTATCTTCTACAAAATTATAAAACATTAATCAAAACACACAAACCCGTGAAAACTAGTGAACCAGAGGAGGTGGTGGAAAATGTGGAAATTGTACATTTGGGATTTTATTTTTTGGTTCGACAAGCACAGCATAAACTAAAATTAGTCCTTTCTGTTTTATGTAGCGTTTATCTTACAAAAGCTGTGTCTGTGTCTTTGATAAATATGTGTAATGCTGTTGAAGAGACGTAATGAGATGGAGTAGTGAGAGTTAGTCTTGAAGAGCTATGCAGTGCCTTTGATACCTGAGCCACAAAACTGTCACAGGGTAACACTGGCATTTTCCTGGGATATCCACATCACTGTGACTCAGTTTAGTCATGTCATGAAGTAATTCTGTGATGAGAACATTGTAAGGACACTGTGCTGAGAGAAGTTGTGTTAGAGTAACTTGAACAAAATGGGTGTAGCTGTGGCAGCAGTGATAAATAACTGGAAGTATACATGCACTGGAATAAATTCCATTCCATTTAAGTCAAGTTTTCTGTTACCCCTTACTGTACTAGAACTAAAGAAGTTGTAACAATTGTTATCACTTTAATCTTGTAGTCTCAGGGATGATAGTAAAATCTTATAAAGGAATATTTCTATAATGTGCCAGCAAAATATTATATTTGATTGCTAATAATGGAAATGTGAAGTTACTATATAGTATTTCTGGAGGTGAAGAAGGTACTGGTAACTTATATTGCAATGATAATTTGGAAGCCCCAGATGAGACATGGGCCCCTCTGTTCTAACCCTTACACAAGTATGCAGTAATTGTAGCCTTTGCCAAAGACTGAATTCTAGATAGGCAAGATAAAATATGCAGGAAGAACTGACATACAACAACAGGCATTAAGTACAGACCTATTTCGTATGACTGGTAAGTTTTATTTTTAAAGACAAATGCAATGTATTCAAATTACATAAAATACCACATTATGCATATTGAAATATTAATCTTCTGTTTAAATGCCCTGCTGTTTGTAGGGATTGAATACCTGAAGGGATTTCGAGTAATACTTGAGGAGTTAAAATCAGAGGGAAGACAGTGCCAGCAGATGGTTTTAAAAGATCCAAAACAGCTCAGCCCCAGTTTTAAACGAACAGTAAGTGCTTTGTTTCAAGAAAAGTTTCAGGGTTGTTTGCCTGTGTGAGTAGTCTTGAGAGTGTTTATCATCACAGAATGGTTTGGGCTGGAAGGGACATCGAAGGTCATCGAGTTGCAACCCCTCTGCCATGGAAAAGGACACCTTCCCCTAGAGCAGCTGCTCCAAGCCCTGACCAGCCTGGCCTTGCACACTGGGAGGGGTGGGGCAGCCTCAGCCTCTCCGGGGAACCTGCATCAGGGCCTCACTTCTTTCACACTGAAGAATTTCTTCCCAGTACCTAACCTAACCCTACCCTCTCTCACTTTGATTTCCCCTTGTCCTGTCACTTCATGCCCATGTCAAAAGGCTGTTTCCTAAAAGTACTGTTGAAATTAATGATATTTGTTTCTTTAGAGATAGATCTTGTCCCTTTTGATAGAAGCTTTCCTGAAGCTGGGAACTGTCATTTTGGTGACTCTGGAGTACAGATGCACATCTGTAATAGTCTGCATCCAACTATGTGTTGAGATTCTTCATGTCAATTTGGAATAGAGGGGTAGATAAAGTTTTCTTAATTTCAGCCTTTGATTGCAAAATTGTGGGCTTGATTTGAAAAGAACTTTCAGCCGTAATAGTTGATTTTAAAATATATTGTAATATTGTCTTTTTTGTAGGGAATGGAGTCCCAGCCCTTTGTAAATTTGAAGTTTGAAACAGATTATTTTGTAAAGATTGTTCCTTTTCCTTCCATCAAAAATGAAAGTAATTATCACCCGTTTTTCTTCCGAACTAGATGTAAGTACTGCAAATAATACAGTGTTTGATATAATATAGTATTGCATGTAATCTCTTCAGTTGGCTTCCTGTCCCCCTGACTTTTTGGTTTTCCCAACAGAGAAATGTAGTGGATGATGATGTTAGATGAGTCTGAATTCAGTAGTTACTGGCATTGTCTTGGGAGGAAAATCTGGGTGTTAAGCAGAAAAAATTTGAACACCGTAGTCTGTGGTGTGTGATCATATGTGTTAGGCAGCACCCAGAAGAAAAGTCTCAGGTAGGCCTGAGATCACCTCAGGCTTGCCTACAGCAGGATTCTTCCTGTAGTTCTCAGGATCATTTAACTCATGAAGATGGTTTGCTCCTCTCTGGTTTTGAATAAGGGCAGGTTTTTTCCCAAGTAAAAGTATTTTCTAGTCTGTCTGTTAATGCAGACTGCAGTAATATTTGTAGTAGTGCTCAGCACACTTACTCACTGTGAGTAAATGTATTTAAGACTAGTTTTGACTTCCTTTCCCGATGTGCTATGCCTGGTGTTATCCCTTTTGTCTCACTAAGAAATGTGATTTTCAAATTAATGGATCTCTGTTTCTCATGTAAAGATAAGAAAGGACTTGAAATTGCACCAAAGAAGTTAAGTTTGCAAAATGTATTTAATCCAGGCATATTAGAGTCTGGGAAAGAAGTGGGGGTATTCAAAATAATGAACTCCCTATTTTTGCCCTTGTTCTTTTTCTGTTTAAATAGCATAGCAGTTTGATATTATTTAATTAATAATGATATTATTTAATTAATAATGTTTCTGATTATTTGTAGCATGTGAATTGTTGCTACAGCCAGAAAACCTTGTCTGCAAACCTTGTAAGTAAAATGTTATATTTTTGTATATTAATCTTACAAAAAGTTACTGTACTTGAGGAGTCATTTTGTGATTCATGAATATCTCCTCTGACAG
This sequence comes from Acanthiza pusilla, assembly GCA_036630365.1. Classification (NCBI taxonomy): domain Eukaryota; kingdom Metazoa; phylum Chordata; class Aves; order Passeriformes; family Acanthizidae; genus Acanthiza; species Acanthiza pusilla. Next base: position 12,565,564 of record JAXCHO010000001.1, read on the forward strand.
ACTGGAAGCCAAGGAATGTGAATGTTACCCAGCAAGGTTTTAACATGCAAGTGTCCTTTGATCATGCACCTCACAACTTTGGCTTTAGGTACTACTTTCTTCACTACAAACTGAAGCACGAAGGGCTGTTTAAGCAAAAGACCTGCAAACAGGTATGTGGCTGAGTTATGCAGCTCTTAAAAGCACGAAACCTACTAACATGAGGTGTTCTAAGGTCTTACAGAAACTTTAAAAACTTAATATAAAATAGTATCAGTTTTAAAATTGTGAAACTATTGATGTAAATATCAGTTGTACTGTGATACCACTCATCAGTCAAAACCAGGCTCGAGGGCTCCGTTGGACCTGGATAATGCAAGTTAGTTCTGCAGGCAGAGGATTGTGTAATTGAATGGGGAAACTTAGTTTTGCTGGTTTAAGGTGTGTTAATACAAGAGTGCACTGCATATTTCTAAATTCTGAATTCTTTATTAGGTTTTAAAAGTTATGTGAATGGTTTGCAAAGTATTCTTTCTTTGATGTAGGAGCAGAACACAGACACTACAAGTTGTGTTCTTCAGAACGTATCTCCAGGGGATTATATACTTGAGGTAATATTTCTAGTCTTTTGTACAACACCTAAATTAGTATGTTAATGGGAAAATGGAGTAAAATTAAAATATTTCAAATCACACTCGGGTAGAATTGAATTTCAGGCATTCCTACTGAAGTAACTTGGGCGGGTAAATTTTTTAGAATGTTCTTGACCTTTCCATAGCTTTGCTTCCCTGAGTGCACAGCAATTTCATCTGTGACTTCAATTGAAGTTGTGGGCCTGCATAATTCCTGGACTTGGATTTTTATTTTTTTTAATTGGAATTCTGTTGTTTGGTCAATTTTTATTATACTAGTTTGTGCTGCTCTTTAGTTTTACCTTTTTGAACAGTAGCTTCCTTCATATTTGTTCATAAAAGCTGTTACAGTTATTTACATATTGCAGAAAATAAAATTAATCTTTTCCTTTTCCAAGCTGGTTGATGACACTAATACAACAAGGAAAACCATGCACTATGCACTAAAACCAGGTAGGAGTTCTGTTTTTTAAACAATATACTATATTTGCCTTATTAGTTTAGATCCACTTTTATTTATGTTGGAAATAAGTCTCTATTTGGCCTTTGTTTGTTTGCCATTATCTAGACTATTGAGGTAATTGTGCTGTGATTTTTTTTTAAATCTAATGAAAAAAGAGTAGATGTACACACTTAGACATGTGCATTTCTGTACATTTGTATTTAGTGGAGTTTAGATCAATACACCATTGGAAATCTTTCTGAGAAAGACACATCACCTGTGTCCTTCAGCCCTGGTACCAAACCAAACGGCCTGGAGAACCTGTCAGGTGAATTCTTCATGTGCCCATGTACCAGACCCATTTTTAGGAAGCTAAACAGAGATTTCAGAGTATAACTGCAGTCTCAAAACAGCCACAGATGGACTGTGGGCAATGGGCAAAATGCACTGACTCCTAATGCACATTGCTAAGGGTGATCTCTGCAGGAGGACAGTTCTTTCTAAGAGGTGACTTCAGCACCCTGGAATCAAAACATGTCATGTCCAAATGGCCTTTGCATATCTCATCAAAACTACACTGGACACAGGTTGTTCTGGGGGTGGTGGGAGTTGCAGCTCTTGTTACTTGAGTGTGTTACCTCTGGTGCTGTGGCTTTGGGGCAACTGCCACGAAACCTATTTGAACTGGAGCACAACATGATGTTTGAGCTACTGAATCCTTGAGAATCACCTGATAACAGCGTACTGCAGCAGTTTTGCATTCCCAGTGGGAAGATTTGTTTAGATAACTGTAATACAGCTTATTTGCATGTGGCTAATTCTGCTTTCCTTTGCCAAGTGCACTCTCCGTGGGCTGGCCCCATCAGAGCTATTGCCATTACAGTCCCCTTGGTTGTCATCTCTGCTTTTGCCACACTTTTCACAGTGATGTGCCGCAAGAAACAGCAAGGTAGGAGGCTTTATCCAGTACAAATGCCATTTAAAGACATGCTTTTGCAACCAAAACTGTCTTAATTGGTTGGTTAGTTCCAGAAATACTTTTATCTGAACAGCTTTCTTTTCTATTTCTCCTTCCTCCCCTCAGCTTTTTTGTGTGTTGAAACTTGCAGTAAATTCTTTATCAGTGCTTGATGATAATTTGTTGCCTAGACAGGGTTGTATCACAGATCAAGACTTCACTGTAAAAAGGAGAGAACAAAACCAATATTGGAAAGTATTTTTTATTTCATGTTTCTTTTTGAGAAAGTACTACGTGACCATGTAGATTACAAACAGATTTGTAAATGGATATGTTTTAAACATTCCCTTACTTCACTCAGAAATATCTAATTCATATTTATTAAATCAGAAGGAAAGTAAAGCCTTGTGATGCCAATACAATTCACAGTGCTGTCTGGAATACTATCTACAGCTACTATTCCAGATTTGCTCATTTTCTTGGAAGTTGCCTTTACCTTTCATTCTAAGCCATCTTCCTAAATTTACTCTTTCTAAGACCTGCTTGCAGATGTTTTTCTAACTTAGATTCCATCCCTCCTTGCTGCCTTCTCTGTATCCAGGAGCTGGCAAGCAACACTTGATGCATTAAGACGTTAAAAATCCATTGGCTTTTTATATACAATTTAGGGAATCATGTGGTTTCATGAATAATGGAAAAAGAGATTACTTCTCCAAACCTCACATATCTGTGTTATCCACCTGAATTTTGGCACTGAGATATACTGCAAGTGCTATATGCCAGCTGGGTTAAATCCTTTTACCTTCTGGTCTTCTGTAGTTATCCCTTTGCTCACAGCGAGCACAGTTCCAACAAAAAAACCCAGACAAATCACTGAGGATTTGTCTACAGAGAGAGTTGTTCCAGAATAGTTATTCCTGATGAATTGTTCTGAATTAAATCCCTAGATGGATATTTGTATTTTGAAATACTCATGCTTTATTCCAAATTAGCTTAATCAGCTGTAGAACTAGATTGAATTAGTCTGGCATAAATCCAGACTTTTATGTTCCAGCATAAAAGCATCTATGCAAGGAAAGAAACACTAATAGCTATTTTGATTTAAATTAATCATATCTTAATTCAAATTAATGTCAAATTAATATATACACTAGAAGGGATCCTGTATGATATCCTGAAGGGGTCTGTGGGCCTGGAGTTTAGCATTCTTACCTGGCTTATGTTGTGGTTTGGGGTTTTTTTAACCAAGAGACTTTGTTAGACAGGAAACTCATGAAGATGATACATCTTTTAAGCTTATAGTATTTGGACAGAGATTTGAAGACTGTTGGAGCTGGTTAAAGGTGAAACAACCTCATTCGATTTATAAAATAAACCTTCCTTGTGTTTTCTGAGTTGGACAGAAATAACTGCACATTTCATTTTGAAAGTGTATTCCACATGCAGCAACTCATAAGCTGAATAAATAAGAGTCTTTTTCAGAAAGTAAAGGAGAGGAAAATCTTCAGAAAAAACAATCATTGCTGTATGCATTAGTAAAGAGCCTACAAAACTTCTAAAAACCCAAACAAAACCAAGCTTTATAGTGTGAACTCTCTTTTCTCTTCCAATTTAGAAAATATATATTCCCATCTAGATGAGGAGAGCTCAGAATCTTCAGCATATGCTGCAGGTCTCCATGTGGAAAGACTCCGTCCCCGGCCAAAAGTGTTCATCTGCTATTCCAGTAAAGATTGCCAGAAACACATTAATGTCATCCAGTGCTTTGCTTATTTTCTTCAGGACTTCTGTGGCTGTGAGGTAAACCCAACATTTCATATGTAAACAACTTTTCCTTAATTGAAACAGCGCTCCCAAAACTCTGTGTGTGAAAATTAGATATTTCAGCATCTCCACAGAGATAAATTTATACAGCCAATATTTAAAAAAATAACAAAAGTGCCTTTACTTGGGGAAATGAACAGTTCTTATGCAGTGTAAAAAAAACCCAAAAAACAAAACAAACAAACAAACAAAAAAAAAAAACCCAAACCAACCCAAGCCAACAGAATAGTGGAAAATCGTGATTCCAGGAATTTCATTCAGCCATGTTTAGCTTGTTTTGTGTTAAGTGCTTTTTCTATTTAGTAGGTCTTGCATCTCTACAGTCAGCAGCCACAAAGAAGTATTGTTGTCTACCGGATATACTTTGGTATTCCTAAAATATATTTTGTACTGTAATTTAAAAGAAGTTGAATCTATCAAGGCTTCTACTCATAGAGCAAAAACTGCATTATTAGGATTACTTGTTGACAGTATATACTTACTAACTGCTTTTTACTTTTTTACTTCCCTTCGTTCCATTAATACTGTAAAATCAGCAAGTCTTTTTTTTCTTGTTTTTATTGGAAAGCTATGAGAGAGACATTCAAATTGCTACTTTGAATGAGTAGGCTTAGAATCTCATACTCCTTTCTAAAATAGAATCAATATGTGGCCAGTCTCCCACTGTTCAGCTGGAAAAAGGCAGGACAGTCGTTGGTCTCTTTGCTGTATTTTTCCTCCCACACCGCTGGGCTGTGAGCAGCATGAGCTGGGGCTGGGTTTCCTTACAGCAACTCTGCTCTCTGGTGACCAAACTCAGAAACACAGCCCAGGCCTCACATGTTTGCTGGGAATGGGCTCAACTTTTTCATCTGTTTACAATAGTTCAGGATAAAGTGTTTTATGAGTAACTTACTTGGAACCCCTTTTAGAGATGGTACTTTAGCTCTGCTACACTGTTCCTCTTTGGAGTCTCAGGCATCATTTAAAATTTATATAACAAAATAATGATAGCATCTGTGTACAGGAAAAATACATGGTGTTCTTAAAGCTGTGGTGTTTAATATAAAAATTGATGCTCAGTGCATAACAGAAGAATTGCAGAAGTCTTTTTCATATGGAATTGGAATGTTTTCTCATAAAGGATAAAATCAGTGGCATTTAATAGCCATTTAAAATAATAACTTTTCCATAATAAACACCCTTTCTCACAGATAGCAGGTCATACAGGATATGTACAGGTCTGTACCTTTCCAGAGTATCTCCCGAGCAGCAGTAAAATGACTTCTCTTCCCCATGCATAGACTGGAGTTGTCTGTTTGGGAGGAGCTGACAATGAGCATCCAAAAAGTATGAAAATAACTTTTAGGATAAAATTTTCAGAGCTTTGTTATCAGATAAGGCTGCTGCTGTTTTGCATTCTAACTGGAAGGACTTGATATTATAGGCACTAATTAGGTTTCTATCTAGGTATGAAAATTCTTGGCATCACACTTCATTAATATGCAAGAGATGATAAGTGAATATGGCACTTAGGGGCATGGTTTAGTGGTAGACTTGGCAGTGCTGGGTAAATGGTTGGACTTGATCTTAAAGGTCTTTCTCAATCTAAACAATTCTGTGATTCTGTTATTTCCATTATATTCAGCACATTATGGACCCAGACATACAGTGGTAAATTGTTTCAGGCAGGCACAATTGTTTATTGTGGATTGATGATATCAAATTTGATTACCTAAGTAAATTGTAATTTAGTTGATCCATCCACATTTTCTGTGTTCTTTTTATTCCCCAATAAATATTGCTATGGATCAAATCCATAGTGCTTTTGTTTTTTGAGGAGCTGATTGGGTTAACTGTCATAAAAGTTAATATCAGCCAGAATTTTTTTTTTTGTTTTTTGCTTTTCCAGGTGGCTTTAGATTTGTGGGAAGATCTAAAAAGCTGTAAAGAAGATCAGAAGGAGTGGCTTGTTAAAAAAATAAATGAGTCCCAGTTTATCATCATTGTATGTTCCAAAGGAATGAAATACTTTGTTGAAAAAAAGAACTGGAAGCACAGAGGAGTAACCAAAGATGCAGGAAAAGGAGAACTCTTTCTCTTTGCTGTGTTGACTGTTGCAGAGAAGCTTCGTCAGGCAAAGCAGAATTCAGCTGACCTCTGCAAGTTCATTGCTGTCTACTTTGATTACTCCTGTGAGGGAGACATCCCTGCCATTCTGGATCTAAGCACAAAATACAAACTCATGGACAACCTCCCCCAGCTCTATTCACACTTACACTCCAGAGATCTTAGTGTACAGGATTCAGAGGTGTTTCCTGTTAACATTAGTAAAAGGAATTATTTCAGGAGCAAATCTGGGAGGTCCCTTTATGTTGCTATTTGCAATATGCATCAGTTCATTGATCAGGAACCAGATTGGTTTGAGAAACAGTTTATTCCCTTCCCTCCACCTTCTTTACATTACTCGGAGCCTGTCATGGAAAAATTTGATTCAGGCCTGGTTTTAAATGACTTAGTGAATAAACAGGTGATGGATGGTGATTTTTACCTGAAAACAGATGTAAATATTTCAGTGGGGAATTCAGACTCTCACTGTATAATTCAGCACTTAAACCTTGGAGAAGATATAGGAACTCAGGACATTCAAGGTGGTGGCAGCTCTGTCCTTCAGCCATTGTTACATGTTGTTAAAGCTTCAAATCTGAAAGACATGCCTCGAGATTCTGGAATCTATGATTCATCTGTTCCTTCATCTGAATTATCTTTACCTTTAATGGAAGGACTATTGACAGACCAAATGGAAACATCTTCCATTACTGGAAGTGTTTCTTCATCATCAGGTTTAGGTAAGATGCAGCAGTGTTTCAAAACTTATATTCAGTTACTGTGTGATCATATTTCTGCCATTTCTAAATAGGTAAGATAATATGTGAGGAGCCATATAGAAAGCTGCAGAGAAAGGTAAGCATTGTATAAAGATGGTAAAACAGGTACAGTAACTTTGGAAAAGTGAATCTTAACTTACAGTGTGTGGAGGAAATCTTAGCTAGGTAGGATTTCACTACAATTCTATTAATAAGTCATGCTCATTAATTGACCTATTCTTGGAGAGTTAGCTTCTTTCTTCCAGGGACTCCTTGGCAGCTGGAATTTCAGCTGACAGCTGTGGGGTGTAATCAAGAGGGTGATACAGTGAAATGGTGAAGCATTCTCACAGACAGCCATAAATCTAAACCTGATGTCCTATTTTGCTCCAGCATGTATTGGATCCTGTAGGGGTATCATCTGTACTATGGTTAACTCAAGTTTCAGGATGACATCAGGCTTTTCACCAGATATGGAGCTGGGGAATGAACAAATGGGGTTCACTGAAGGAATTTAAATGCTTTGAAGACACTCTCCAGAATAGATACCCAGCTTAGATGCCTTCAGTTAGAAGGTGTGAATTTTGCCTCAGGCTATATAAAAAAACTGATCTGACCTTACTAGTTACAGGATATTGAACTGGCATCACAACTACATCAGTGTGGAATGTTCCAGCAATTGTATGTGATAAAACTGCTCTTGGCTGAGATTTTTTTAAAGCAGCTACAACAGGTGAATATTGCATTTTGAGGGTAGTATGCTGTTCTGCTTTCTGGAATGAGTGTTGACAGTGAGTTAACAAGACTTTTCTCTTGGCTAAATGAATTTTTTATTGTTATTATGATAATTCATAACTAATGTTTGATGCCAGAATTATCTTGGAGGAAGAGAATGCAAATATTGATTTACAGATACAGCATCTATATTTATCAGCTAGATAGCCTATAGGACTAAATAGTTAAAACCTGAAAAAAACGTCAGGCAGAAAAAATAGATTTACTGATTTAATTACTTAAGCCACAATTACTCTGATTTCAAAAATAAAACTATATTTGAAGTTTCCCACCATCTTCTAACTTAGCCTTTTCTCTCATTTGTGGGAGAGATTACAGATGATCTCTGTAAAGGTTCTAGGGACAGTAGGATGCTAGTTTACAATGTATGGCCTCCCTGTAAGAATGCCTTCCCAGTGTTCCTCTCTGATTCAGTTTTTGGGCTGTCAGCTGGCTAGCCCAGCTGCAGGGAGGCACTGGAAGAAAGAGGCAGTCTTTGCAGTAATTGATTCTCAAGTCACATACCTCCTTGTTAACATGCTTCAGCTGTGGAGGTTAAACGTTAGAGCTCTCCTTGCTGCAGTTGGATCTGAATGGCAATGTTCCAATGTCTTAAGAAGGCACAATAATTTCTGCCATTTTCCCATTTACTGTCCTCATCCAAAAGCACCATCCTGATTGACTCTGCCCCAAACCTCCCTCACCCAAACCACAGCCCTAATGAGGTACAGGGTACAAAGGAGACAGTATCTAGAGCTGCCTTTTAGAGTGCAACACATAAAAAATTCTTTACTGTTCTATACATACAAAACATTGATAACCCTAATATTTATATGCCTGGTAATGATAAGAGTAAATAGAATTTTTTAAACTTTTATTGTTGTTCTGCGAGATGGACATGTCCTAATTATTACTCTGAATTCATACTACATTTCTGTTTTTTACTTATTTTTTACCCATTACTTGGTCAGAACAGATATGAATAGCTCTGTCATTTAACATCTCAAGGTAGATCTTTCCATTCTTCCTTAGAGGACAGTTTGATATAATCTTTTGAATAAAAATAATAAATCACACAATTTATAATTATTTCTATCTTTCAGTGCAGTTCCTGTGCAGACTATTGATCTGCAAAGAAAAAATTCCCAAAGAGATCATCGTATTTGACATCCTGCATTGAAGTTCAAACCAGTTTAATTTTGAGGAAGTACCAAAAATCAAACCTTTACAAGGTTCATTCACTTATAAGGTCTTCCCTAAGAAGTCCTGCCTGGGGAGAAAAATAGTGTTGTTTCTTTAGATAAGGTTTTACTGAGCTTGGTAGTTCAGCCTCAGGGGTGTATGACAAGATGGTGCAGAGGGTTTTCATAAGCTTTCTTTGCATTGTTTCTGAAATGTTGACCAAGTACAAAATCAGTGGTTCAATTAATGAACTTCACTTTTTGTTTGTTTTTCGTCCTTTTATAGGGGAAGAAGAACCTCCTGTAATGACTGCTACAAAGTTCTTAGTGCCTGGAATATGTAAAGCAGAACTTCATTGCCATATCCACACTGATGAACTGCAGGCAATTGCTCCTTTATAATTCATTACAACGTTGTTATGCATTGCCACTTTATCAACAGCCTCTGTTTGTGCTTTAACTACCACACTGTCTCAGCACTAAATCTACTTGAAGAAACAAATAGTCCCTGGAGAAGATCTGTTATTCCATGTTTTGTGGCCAGAAAACTTGAATCTGTTGGTCTTTTGTAAAAAATCTTTCATGATTTGAAAAATGCAGCATGGAAAAATGGAAGATGATACATTTCAAAATTATTCCTGTTATAATTTAAATGTCATGATATTGCACTGTTTACAGATGCCATAATCAAAATTTACTATTTTTTGCTAGGAATAGTTTTGCAACTGGACATAAAATACTTTGGAACAATAAGCCTTAGTGAATTTTGTAGTCCAGCCTCTAGTTTTAAGTGCTGATGTATTTGATGGCAGGAGTGTTGTAGTGAATGCGAATAGGATTTTTTGCAGAAGCAAGAAAAAATGCCAAAGGTGAGATCAAGAAATTCCCCATCAGAAGAAATAATTAGAAATGTTGAAGCCCTTTTCCTCAGTCTCTTTTTCCCAGATGTTGCTGTTTCTCAGTATTTCATTTCAGTGCATGTCTCCCTGTTCTGCAGTAATCTCCCGTCTCTCCTCCGCAGTCTGCCTGTGGTGACTCACAAACTGCACCATACTGAGGCTGAAGGATCATTTTTATAATAGACAAAAATACAGGTCCTCCATATGCTGAGTGATACCATGGAAACAAAGTTTCCTACTTTCTTCCTGAAGGGCTAATATAAAGAATACAGAGATGGGGGAAGGAAGGCCATATTTTATATTGAAGATATTCTGGGTTTGTTCAGCTATGAGATGAGTATGCCTTATGGGGGGTTCCTGTTATCCTTCAAGGATGTGGTGCTACAAACTCACCTGGGGTGAAACAAGCCAACACAAGCAGGCAGGAATACTTTGTCTTGAGCCAACCAGTGAACAGAAGCCTGTGAGTTACTCTGCAGTTTACACTTCTTACCGCTTAGTGATTAAGATAATGTACTGTCACTGGTGTTATATTAAGGAAAAATGCAAGAACTACAACTGGCCACGTTTATCTGCTGACCCAGAGCGTGCATCTCCTGTTTTCTGCAGTGACCAGGTGGGTGTATCCTCATCCAGAATGTCCCTCCTGTTTCCAAAGAGCAACTTTTCCTAAGTTAAGCACGTCTATGTAACTGTAATTCCAGGTCTATTACAATAAGCATGGGAACAGTAAATCCTAAAGGACACCTCACCAATGTGCCTTTGCTCATTCTGTTCATGGAGTCAAATTCTCTCTCATTTAACCTGTATTCACATTTCACTAGCAGGAGGTTGCTTTAGGGAGAATTAAGGGAGAACTCAAATACCTCAAATATTCTCTCAGTTTTGATAGATGAGAATTAGACATTGCTAATTGTTACATTTTATTATACATTCTAATAGCATGAGATAGACCTATTAAACAAGTGATGATTTTGGCTGAGTAGCTGTAAAGGTCATATGTTGTTTTCTTGGGTTGTTTTTGTTTTGGTTTGTGTTTCTTTGCGTCAGTTTATGTTTAATCATATGAATTTCCAAACAAAAGACTCTAGAGATTGTTATCACAGATGGAGTAAGAAAGTGCTGTAACCATTATTTGTGTATAACTGTTGATGGCAGAACTCTGCCGTGCTTTGCAATTGTAATACAGAATTCTGTGATCATTTGGGTGCATGTGTTGGATCTGGAGGGCCTTCTCCATTAATGTAATGTTCCTTATTCTCTCTGCTTTCTGTATTTCAAAGAACACTACCTGGAAAACTTCAAAATTTGCAATATCTAAGTAAGTTTAGGTAATTTTACACACAGAGTGAATCATCTGCACCTTTGATGATTTTTTTAAGGCTGTACCTTGGGCTGCATTGAAGGCAGAATTCTCCATGTTTTCCCATTACTTGAAGGTCAGACTAGGCAGAGTCATTTAGAGGTAAATGCTCCTCCACTAAATCCAGCTATGAAGGATCTTGACTTGGTGCAATTCTTGTTAATTTTACTGGAGAAGGAGTTTGGATTGAATAAGACAAGGCAGAAGGGTGACACACTTTGTGTGCTGAAGATCTGCTGTGCATAGAAATGCCAAAGCTGCACAACATAAGGAGGAGGAGGAGGCAGTTTTTTAGCAGTGAGCTGGTGAAGGTAATGCTGCTTTCATTCATGGGAAGTCCCAGCTCACTTACTGTTATTTAATGCTGGGCTAAAGATTGGGAAAATTTCCTCATTCTGTTAAATTCAGTGGCAGAATTGGTATTATGAAATGAAATCAAGTTTTCATTTTGAGCTCTAAGAAGGCTGAATTTTGAAGAGGGATGAAGGCAGTTGCACAAAGAATCATTTGTCAATAATGTTTTTATTTTTATTTGTTCAAAATTTGCTGTACAATCTTGCAAAACTTATTTGTTAATTATGAAAAGTCTATGCAGATGACAGTCAAATCTGGGGGTGGGAGGGAAGAAAAATTCCTTTATTCCTTCTTAGCTTAAGGTGGAAACAGCATATTGTATGTACTCAGAAGAAAGAAAATATAATTAAGTGAAAATAGAGATTAGGACAGCCCACACTTAAAGTATACAAAAGTAAGAGAAGTAATACTCAATCTAACTTAGTATAGTTTTTTTACAAAGCCACAGTACTTAAAACAACTAGAAAGATACTGTCTATATTGTGGTGCCACAAGGACATAGTACTGAATTGGCAAGAATTCTTTATTTTTTTCTCTAATGCAGCAAAAATCCTTGTAAAATTATTTTTTTTAAGACATGTTAACACTTATATTAGAGGTTAGCTTACTACTGTTTTCAAGCATTAGGAAATTCTAAACATCATGTTAATGGTGAAAGGATCCCTTTAATTTCTGCTACACTCAAGTGTGTGGACATTGGATGTTTTATAGTATATTTTCTGGGAGGGTGGAAAAAACATTGGAAAGTTGAAGGCTCAAGATGTGACAGCATGTTCAGCATTTTGAATGATGAGTATAGTTATTGCCATAATCTGTACCTGTCCATGGACACATCAACTGTTGAAAATAGAATGCAGCTGACATTTGCAGAAATAATTTTTTATCATACTATAATTTAGAAGTTAACTATCAAAATAAAACATTTTTGTTCCATTTCATTCATTGGGCTTTTCTTATGCTATTAAAAAGAAACGGCTTAGAAGTGCAATCAGTGGTTTTATCCCTCCCACTTTGGGTGCAGTTCCCCACACACACAAGCAGCCAGCACTGCTAACTGCTGTTCATGCCCTACAGCTGGGAGGGAAACAGCTGTTTGGATGGGTCTTTATTACAGTCAGGCAACTCTAAGAAACTTTAACTTCTATAATTTCTGTATTGGACACACTGGGTCTGATTTTATTTTTTAATAAAATTGTGTTAATGTGATTTTATGTAATTATTTCTCCTATATCCTCCCTGAAGGTCTAGCAGTACATGGTTGTTCTGTATGCCAAGTGAAACCTATTCACAGCCACAAAACTAATAACCTGGACTGGATTCATTTTGTCTAAGAGGATGTGATAAATACTTAAGATTTATATGTGGTTTTTTAAATCCAAGTGGATTTCAAAGCACTGTTCAAAGTCAGTGAACCCTGCAAACTGTAATTTTACAGGTAAGCCTTGAAACCACTTCCTTACGTTGGTCAGGTAAATGAAAGAAATCTAGTTATATAATGTTAGATATAATGATATATACTTAATAGTTATAATAGTAAAAATCCATGCCAGAAGAAATTAACATCTAGAGGACTTTCTTCATCAGGTAATAGGAAGACTTAAAGCTGTAACAGTCAAGGCTGATTTACAGAAATGAAATGTTTTTCCAGTCTCTCCTGGAACGGTCGCAGGCCTTGACAATAGATGAAAGCTTGAACTAGCATGAGTGCATGTATGGAATGCTGTCCTGTTGGGCTGCTGATTCAGTTGGAATTCTAACTATTAAGTTGCTACTTGTGTGCAAAAAGATCTGCTTGAGGAGAGGCAGTCTTGTTGATTATATGAGTCAGGTGAGTTTATTTCATGGTAGTCCATCAATTTGGCATTATTTCTCCACAGGGCAAATGCGCATCTGTGGTTTCACGTAATTCGAAACTCTCTAACACATCTGCTCGCTATGCAAATTCTGTATTAACCCTTTAACTGTAGATCAACATCAAATTGTTCTCAAAACTTGCTCTGAATTTTTGTAACTGCCAACCAGGTTTATGATGAGATTTTGCTCAACCTAAAATACTTTGCTGTTGATAATCAGAATACATTTTCCTAGGAACACAACATTTCTTACAATATTTCTCTAATATTACCTTTCTGAATAGCCGCAGAACCCTAGATTATACCAAGGGCTTGGGAAGCTGATACCGTGTTTTTTCTATTTTAAACTAAATTAATCTTTAGTGGCTACACTCTGTCCTTTATTAGAAAATTGACTATTTCCAATAAATGCAAACCAAGAGTTCTTCATTACCTTTGATAGTACTGTAAAATTACAGTTCAAACCTAAAAACAGAAGTCACCTTTTTCATGGTTAAAAAAAATTATTTCTAACCCAATTACAGAGGATTAAACTTGTCAAATTGGATGCTTTTCATAGCAAAAGGGAAAATTAAACATTTGGAAAATTGGCTTGTTTATTTTTTAGATAATTACCAAACTAAACTGTGTTTTAAAGAAAAAAAAATTGCCAAAAAAAGAAGGATTTTACATTGAGGAAACCAGTGCCAGGAGTATTTTCAGGGCAGCCAACTACTCTCTGGTGAAAATAATTTACAGTGCAAATTGTAGAACAACAATTGTGACATAAAAGTCATTTTTGGCAACATTCTTCAAGCCTTTCCAGAAGGCAGTGGCCAAGCCCTTTTTAGTAATGCTTTATTTCTCAGGTGATTCAACCAATCTCAATGGGTCTGCTTATGAAATCAGACACTAATGATGGGAGTGGGACATCGATCAGGGCAGTTGTTTGGTGTGTCACGAGGCAGAATTTTTTCTTCACGAGTGCACAGCTGGTCATGGAAAGGCCATGAGCAAGTGTTCTTGTCCTCACGTTGCATGAGAGCTGGGTAGGAACTAGGTGAGATACGGGAAATCCACTTGGGAGCAGAGGTGTCAGCTGGTGTCAGCTGAAGGCAGAGCACAGGGTTTCATGGCTTGGTCGTGAGCCATAATGGTGATTTTTTCAGCAGTCTGTGATTTGTTGTTTGCATTTAGTTAGAGATTATTGTTGCAGCTTTGGCCTTTTGCAATAACTTTTGTGATGGAACCACAGGGCAGTGGTTCATGTCCCAGCGTTCTGTGGCACCACTGCAGCAAATCATCTACTGATGGAGCAGGGTGGGAAACAGAGTGAGACAGCAAGAAGGGCAGGAGAAGGAAGAGGTAGATTTGGGGCAGACGTTAAGCAATGCTTTATTTCCTTTACAACACCCCACAGAGAGCTCTGAAGTGTGAGGTACCTCGGGGCAGACTCTGCAGGGGCCTGTTTCAGCCCTGTAGCACTCCTTGGTACTACTCTGGAAGTGCACTGCTTGATGAGAACCTGGTTTGCAAGAATGACTCCTTTATAATTTTGATGAAAATCTGCAGTGATTTCATTGCTGTCAGTTACATCATACTTATTTCAAAATAATTAAAAGTGAGAATAGAATTAGACCTACTTGTGTTTAGCAATGTCTAATAGAGGGGATGTAGCTGAAAACGCCGTGAGTCATCAACAGAAAGGAAACTGTCTGCTCTCTGTTGTAGCTTTTGCATATGTGCCAAGGTGTGTTTAGGTGTTAGGAAGGAAGTCACCATCTCTTTGCTGAGCAGTTGGACAATGCTCAGCTACTGAGGGTGGAGTGGGAGTAATAGTGACAGTGAATCAGGAAAACAGGGCAGGATTTGTGTTTCCGAACTTCACCCTCTTTGCTTAGACTGCCTTCAAACCTGAGAAATACCAGTACATTTACTTGAATTTGCATGTTTTTACCCTTGAATTGGCTTCCTAAATATATATTTTTTAAAGTATAACATCAGATATCACTGTGTTTTTAAGATAATGTTTAGGACTGAAGTAATAATACATTTGACAGTTCAATTTTATATTTTGCATACTAAAGAAAATTCCATGCTTGTTACAATTTTAAAATGCTGAACAAACAACAATTACAACTTGCATTATATAATTTATCATCTTTAAACCCAGGAAATACAAATTAGTAATTAGTAAAAGGTGTCCATTCTCTCTGGACAAGGCTTTTAGTTGATGTGGTTGAGCAGCTTCCACTTTGTCATATAATTATGAATGTTACATCAACTAATTGCTCATTCCCTATGTGCATAAGTAAGTGGAAATTTTGTGGACACATAAAATACTCCAAAAGTTAAAGGTCTCTAGACAGACCACATCTTCCCATTTCCTGGTAATGAATACCAAATTAAGCTTTAAAACAGGGGTCTGGAACTGTCGTGTCCTGTGATAGACATGGTTAAGTCCTGGATAAAAAATGGACATGCACTTACAGCCTGTGCATCTCTGCTCTTGTACCAGGCACTGCCAAAGCAGGGGGTGGGATGTCTGTTTTCCACTTTGCTTGGCTGCAGTCATGACAAAGGCTCAGTGTTTCAGGAATCCATCAGAAATTGTCAGACCTGAGCAACCTCATAGATTTCTCCATTCTGTTAATTATATCAATGCTGCTGGGAGCCCAGGTTTTGCCCATAACCTGCTGTTGATTAAAACATAAAGCCCTGACTTTGCCATAGGGCAAGAGATGTGCCAGGTCTCCACACACCTGTATAATTTATGTGAATTTCTACTTTAAGAGCAGAAAAAAAAGCCCCAGCTGTAAACTACTATGTAAAACTACTATGGCATCTTGATGGCTATTATCCAGTTGAATTGTCCCTAGCTTAAAAATAATTCTCCTTAAGAACCAGTTTCTTTAAATATGATTTTAATTCCAGAATGTTTTCATACAGTACAGAGTTTAGAAATTACTTTAGTATTCCAAAGTGAAGAAATTACATAGAATTAGAGACTTTTATTTAAAGCAAGGTCTGACATCCATATGTCTCTCTATATGCTACATTCCTAATCTCAGGAGTTAGAAACAACTGAGAGATGAAATCTCATTGCAAGATGTTGGTTTAGAAAGTAAGGCCAAGACATAGTTAATTATTAGTTATTCTACTGTAAAGTGTTTCCGGTGCCTGGGCTACAAATTGTGGTGAGCTTTATTACTGTTTTTCCATTGGCTGTTTTATGCTGGCAATGCTACTACTGCGAGAGACCTACCACGTACGTTTCATTTGAATTTGTTTTAAGTGATGTAATTGTTAGGTTTTTACTATTATTATACTGACTTCAGTTACAGAAAATAAGGTTGTCTTTACCAGGCACGGTACAAACAGATACCAGAAAGAGTCCCTCATCTAAAGTGCTCATCATCTACAGGGATCTTCACATCCCTGTGTTTTTCCTGGTCAATAGCACTTTGGAGTGTATTTCCATATTACTACTTTTTCCCAAAACACACACGCCTCTTACCATCTGTGCCTTATTTCTCACTATTTTCTCCAAGTTTTTAACCTAATGGTACCTACTCCTGGTCGCTTGCTGTTAATCTCGCTTGAGATTCTTCGTGCCTTTCTTTGGTCAGTCTGCCTCCTTAGCTGCTCCCAGCCCCAGCTCGGCTTCCTTCACCTTCCCCGGCCGGGAGGCGAGCGATGGGGGCAGACCGGAGCCCCGGCAGAGGCAGGGCCGGTCGGGGCTGCGGAGACAGCTGCTGGGGGCCCGAGCAGCCGCCCCTCGCCGGGAGGAGCAGTGCGGACAGGACACAGAAGCGAGCAGCAGATGGGAGCCGGGAAACGGGAGCGGGAAGGGCGGGGAGCCGGGCGGGGCCGGCGGAGAGGGGCGGGCGGCTGGGCCCGGCGAACACACACACACAGACAGACAGACACATCCCTTCCCTCCGCCTGTCCTGACAGCCGCCCGGAGCCCCGGGACCACTGCGGCCGCCGCCGGCTCTCCCTGCCCGCCCTCCGCCGCCCTCTCTCGCTGCCGCCGGGCCGGGGCAGGGGCCGGGGCGGCAGCTCCGCCAGCCGCATGCCCGGGGCAGGGCAGGAGCAGGACGGCGCCAGGTGAGTGCTGTCCCGCGGGGCTGGGCAGGTGGGCGCTGCCCGGCAGAGCTGACCGGGCTCGACCCTTCTGGGGCAGCCGGAGGCGGCAGTGGCGGAGCTGACCGGGGGTCGCTCCGGGGGGACCCGCCGCGCCCTGCGGGACTCGGCAGGGAGCGGTGGCGGCGGTGCCACGGCGGGTCGGGAAGGGACTCCCGCCAGCCCCTGCTGGGGAAAACGGGGCTCGTCCTCCTCCGTGTGCTGCCCCCGCTCCGGCGGTGCCCCGTGCCGGCGAGGCCGCAGCTCGGCGCTGCCCAGGTCGGCGCGGGGCGGGCGGGACGCGCGCGCTCCGCTCGTGCCCCGTGAGGGGCCCTGAGGGGGCGGCACCGGGGCCGGCGGGCGCTCGCCCCGCTCCCTCTCGGCTGCCTTTATTCGGTTATGCTTTGGAAGAACTTTCAGTGTTTGTTTAGTGGCAAATCTTACACGAGGGTCGCTTTCGAGAGAAGGGCCGCGCTGCCCGGAGCCGGGGCTCCTGCGAGCCCCGCGATGGTTATCAAGGAGCGGCTGTGCCCCCGCTGCTGTTTGCCTTGGCGGGGCCCGGAGCCGGCTCTCGGCCCTTCCCTCCGTCCGCACGGCCCCCCCCTCGGGGGAGGAGGTGGGGGAGGCTGGGGCCGAAGGGAAAGTGGGAAAAAACAAACAGGGAGCGTAACGAGTTCCACTTGTGGAGTGAGGCTCCGCCGCCCGGAGCGGGCTGTGGCGGGAGGCAGCGCTGGTGAGCGGGCCCGGAGCCGCAGCCCGGGCTCTGCTCCGCAGGTGAACGCGAGGTGCGGATCGGGCGCCACTGCTCCTCTCAGTGCTCTGCTCGGCAGCGGCCAGGACCTGTGATTTACTACTGCATCATTTGCGGTCATGCAAGAAATTAAACTTTCGTAATTTTTTTTTGTAGGTTTTTTTTTTTTTAAATTTATTTTTATATGGTTCTTAGGTCTTATGAGTATATAAACGTTCTTGTATACCTTTTCCATGTATACTTATATTTATTAATGAAATTTCTAGTTAAATGTTATCCTTTAGTATATTGTCTCAGTGAAAGGGCAGAAGAAATTCCCTCATCCTCAAACACTTACTATAGAATTAATTTGGTTGCCTACTTAGTTCTGTAGCATGTACAGAGCTCTACCAAGTGCAACAATTTATGAGATGGATGTTGTATCTGTACAGAATTTGAGTTCAGAATGGGAAAGGCCATGGGATTTGGAAACAAATGGAGCTAAGTATTTATTGCAGAATAATAATGCTTGCAGAATGTACGTAGTATAGTGTGAGAAACAGAGTTGCCCAGGTGCAGATGACGTAAGGGCATGCACAGGGATATCCCTGGCTTGTCATTTAGTGGATTTAGTCCTTCTATTTAAATTTTTTATATGTATGATATGATACCTGTTCTCAGTAAATATTTTTTAGCCAGTTTCAGTAAACAAAATATATTGTTTTGAACAGAGATCCCATTCACTTTCCCTTCCGAGCGGTGTGTATGGGTTAGCAGTGTGACAAGGCCTTGTGACCCGTGAAGACACTGTAACATTCAGTATCATTCCCTGCACATCTCTCAGACCTCCGCTCTGTTTTGAATAGCTCACTTCTTCTCAGGACTGCTTTTGTGTAGACAGTTGTTCTGGCGTGATTCCAAGTTGTGGGAGATGTATGTGCACATGATTTGGAGGTGTTTTATGTGGAGTTGCTTCCAGCAAGTGGCCAGTGAGACCACATGGCCTTGAACAAAACTGTTTTGTTTTGCTGCTCATGAAATGAAGTGGGTGATATACCTGCTTCTGCTTGGGAGTTTATGTGTAATGCCCTTCATATTGACTCAAGAGCTTTTTCCTGTGTTAAAAAGCTCCAGAGTTTTTTTTTTTTCCTATCTTAAATCTTTTGCTTTAGGTGTTAAAAATTAACCTGACCTCTTAAATTTTGTTTATGCTGGAGTTTTATTTGCATGTTTTCAGTGGTTTACGTTTTTGAACAATCTCCTTTGATGAAAGGGCTTTTCTGAGTATTTTTTGTGGAAGCATCTGCCTGCTGCTACAAATGCTGTAATGAATGCTTTTGGAGTGCTTTGTGTATGTTGTATTGCAGAGCCCTTATATTAAGTGTATAAGTGAGAAGTGCATTTGGTGAAGTTATTTGTTGCCGTTTTCTTTCTATGTAATATAGAGGGAAACTGCCAAATGATATGTTTGTGGAAGACTATATTTTGTTTAACTTAACTAGCCTCTTTGTAAGTTTCTTTGTTTTTTTAAACCAAATTGTGCCACTCAACTTGTGGGGGTGTGTTGTGGATTCCGGTTGTTAGGGTCACATGAAATCTGGAATTAACAAGTGGCTGAGGTCTTGCACAAGTCTTTAGGAGTGTGTAGAATTACTGTAGTGTAGTAGCTAAAAAGAATGGAAAATAAAGTATTCGGTAAATATGCTCCAGTAATATGTGATTGACATACACCCCCTGCTTTGTTTCTGACTATAACAGCTACAAAGTAACTGTTTTGAAATGAATGGTTATTTAGCGTGCGGCTGTGGTGGTCTCCACCCCCACATGTACCATAGGATGTGCAAACAAACACAGGCTGTTCTCCGCTGCGGTGCCAGCCAGAGTAGAACGTGCAGCGATGTGCTGTCAGGTACCGAAATGTGGGCAATGATTAACTCGCAGGTGCTCGGCACAGCCCAGGATCAGCTGAAAGGGCTCCTGGCGGAAGGCTCAGGCTGTTAATACCTAAACACAAGGGCATGTGTACATTTGTTCACTTCCTAATCCCGTGCTGCTGAGTAGCCTGAGGGGAGGCTGCTGCCGTGGCTGGAGGAGGTCATTTGCCATGACCACAGGTCTTACCCAGACCACTGCTGAGGGCAGTACTTGAAGGTATGGCCAGTAGTGAAATCCAGCAATTCCTTCAGAAAAAATTGTTTAAACTGGACAAGAAGCAGAAGCATTATGTTCTTGGCAATAGAAGAGAGGGGTTTGCTTTTTGGATTAGATCATAATATATGCAATTGGAAACGTAACTATAAAGGTACGCTATACTGTTTTTTTTTTTCCTCCTTTCTATATAGAGTTAATTACCTTCACAGTCCTCTAGCTGCCCTCATAGCTCTGCAGGTGTAATTAATGTGTAGTACAACTTGCATTCAAAAAAGGTTTACTGGCTTTTACATCACTGAAGCTTGCATAAACTTGGAAAGGTGGCAAGAATTATCTGGACCTGTGTGGTTTCTGTAGAACAAGAACAGCTGCTCTGCTGGTATAATCTCTCAGACATTTCAGTTGTTAAATAGAAGTGCAGCTTTTGCTAGTTTATTTTAAATACTTCACCCTTTCTTCTAAATAAATTTTTGGGATTATAACTAAGAGAAGAGTATGTCCATGACACTGTGTGTACTGTACCAGGAATCATCCTGGATTTATTTAAAATATAACCCTGTGTCTGGGTAGTGTTCCCTCAGAAGGCTTTCTCTGGACTATTCCTTATTTCCTGAAGACAACAACCAGCTCTTTGGACAGGCTGTATTTTGGGGGTGACTGACTCCTTCTGCTCATGTATGGCCTTCACTTGGGAGAGGTTAAAGGCCTGTAGGAATTGCAGCACCAGCACGTTTTTATGGACACATGCAATGATGAGGATATCCCAGACTGGGTATCCCCTGCTGGAGGTTCTTTTGTGAGTATGAGCCCTAAAATGCTTTGCCTACAGAAGAAGGTGCTGTCAAAAGTAACATTTGTTGATGCTCCATAGATGAGTAATTAATATCCTGGATAAAAAGCTCGCTCAAGTGAGTTGATTCCTATATGGAGGGGTGATCTTGCCAACTTTCCCATGTAGGTTTGGATTCTGACTGCACTTAGCAATTGCAGGTGAAAAGCTGTAAAAACTCAATTTTAGGACAATACAACTCATTGTCTGCCATTCAATATATTAAATAACTAAGGAAATAAATGCAAGGCCAACTTGACAAACTTCAATTAAGTGTATTAAACTGTGCAGTAATCCTGACTTAAATAATCATCCTTATTAAGACAGTAGGCTGAAAGTTTTAATTTTAGGCAGAAGATATGACACCCTTCCAGGCAGATAAAATTTTGAACCTGCTGCCATTTCCTGGCAGTGATGATTCTGATAAAGGAAAAATGAGCAGTGTTTGTCTCAACTGTGGTGGTATTTCTTTTTGTTTTCATTTGTGATTAATGTATTTTTGTTGAGTATAAACCTCTTTATTATGAGGGAAGCAGGAATATGCTGAAAGGATGAGAACAACGTGAAAAAAGGGAAAGTGGTTACATTAATTTTATACTGGGCATGCATCCTGTATCTCATTTTTCTTTTTTTTCTGAGTCTGTCTTTACCATGAAAAAGATTTAACTGCTAGTTTCAAAAATGCATCTTTTTTGTTTAGTAAATTGTTCCTTAAATTGACTTAGCTTTGTATAGCCCTTTTAATATTCTTTGCAGAAACAACAAAAAAATATTTCTGGAAATAGTTTTCCTCTAGATAAAACCCAGATTAAAAAAAAATAGAAAAAAATCTTCACATTTCATTGTTACTACTTTTGAATAGCAACTTAGTGCTTGCTTTCAAATACAGAAGTTTGAGGAGGATAGAGTTAAATGAATCTCAAATTGCTGGTTGTATGAGTCACTAAAGTGGGAACATAAATACTCATATTCTTTGGAAAGAACCTCTCAACATTGTTTTCCTGCATAGTGTCAACTGCAAAACACAATGCAGTATGTTTAGCTTAAAGTAGTTGTATTTGCATTTGAAATCATAGTTTATGATAAAAGTCAGATAACCTTTTGCTTGCCACACTGACTAAAGTCTCCAGTGGAAGCTGCATTATTATACTGTTGTGTTTTGTTTGCTTTTTCTGTTGAAAAGAAATAAAAACTTGGAGAGGGGTAAAAGGTAGAGAAATGGGCAGTGCTGGAGAACTCTCCCTGCATTCTGATAGAAGGGATTGGTTGTTTTGTTTGCTGGCTGGTGCTGAAGCCAGAGATTTGAAATAGGAACATCTGGATCTTTTAGTCCAGAGAGAGATCTGTCTCAGGATGACATATGTAATTTCGACATCAGTGACAAAAAAAATTCTTGATATCTGTGAGTATTGAATAGAATATGGTACTTAGTGTTCTCTGTGTTCTGCTTGAACAGTGTATTTCATTTTGTGTGTCTAGCTTCTGTATTTTAAACCATCTCTTTAAAACGTTTTGTTGAAGTCTTTGCAAGTGATTCATAATGTTAGATTTTGTCCTAGTCAGATGAGAGGTTTGGTTGCATGTTTTAAGATACAAGAGTACTGAAGCTTTTTTTTAAAAATTAAAGTGGCAATGAACTACAATCCCTCAAAGTGATGACAAAGCTTACAAATATTCCCTATCGTGCCCTGCACTGCACAAGTTTGACTTGAAACCACTGACAGCTCCTGATAACTTTGCAGACTGGACAGTGTGGATGAGTCCTTGCTCTTCTATTTATCGTAGTGATGGGGACATTATATAATATGCTGATGTGCAGAACAAACTAAACCAGCAGTCTCAATTCTTTCTTGTTCTTTCTTGAATAATGACCTGCTTAGAAAAATCTGTGTTTGTATTTTGGGAGTAGAACATGTGTATGTGCTTGCCAGTGGTGTCCCTGATGTTGCTGTCTTACCACATAAATGTGTTTAATGGTTCTGAAAGCTGTCTGAGATGTAACCATGTCCTGTCTTTGACACTGGGAAACTTCTCCAGGGCTTTCATTGAAGGTAATGTTAGATGGATTGTAATGCTGTTGCCTTCCATTTCTTTTTGGCATTTTTTAGGGAAAAGAGCTAAGGCTCAGTTAACTAAAGGACTAGTTCTATTGATGGTGGTGTCTCATATGGGCTGTATTTCTGCAGCATGGAGCACTCTTTCAGTGCTCTGGCTACAGCCTGGAATGAACTTTTATCTATTTTATTTATTTATTTATTTAATAGTTGTCTCTTACCTTTTAATGTACTTTGTGCTGAGAGTAAGTACAACATTCCTGCTATTTCAAACCTAAATATTGTCTTTTATATATGCTGGATAGACTGTCTCACTGTCCATAGCATGTGTGTGTATGGGAGGGAGAGCAGAACCCAATACTTGCTGTGAGGCAGGATCATTCCACTACTTTACAGCTTCCTCTCTGTCATCTTAAAGAGTTCTGACAGACTCACCAAAATGTGCAGCATCTGTGGTTCTCCGAACTGCTGCCTGCAAATATCTATGTATATATGCTTGTGTTAAGTACCTATATAAAATTT
The DNA here is from genome assembly GCA_036630365.1 of Acanthiza pusilla. NCBI lineage: Eukaryota > Metazoa > Chordata > Aves > Passeriformes > Acanthizidae > Acanthiza > Acanthiza pusilla. The sequence continues at coordinate 12,589,059 of JAXCHO010000001.1, forward strand.
AACTGCACTTCTGAAGAGGACAGAAGGCAAATTTTTTTAATGAGATGCCTTCAGAACAGGAATAAAACCTCTCAAAAATAGGTATTTGAAGAGTTCTTCCAAAACTTCATTCTTTAGTGCATCAGGTGCATTTTAAAGGCCCCAAGAGGGTAAGTAATGATACGTGATATGTGTTCTTTGAGGTCAAAACTTGAAATAACCGTGGTGTGTGTGAAACCAACTTTATGGTATGCTGAGCTTGGATTGAAGTGGTCATACAAAGTGGAATTCTCAGCACTGGCTGCTACTTTCAAATGTTCTTCAAGAGCTTCTTGAGTTTTCACTCTGGTGTCATGCTGTAGTGACATAAAGACATTTTGCAACTGCCATATCTGAAAGCCTCAGAAAAACAATTTGAAGAAAAAATTGTTTTTAGAATTTGTTGTTACGCAGTTAAGTAGTGAGGTTTGTTTTAAAGTTGAAACATGCCCTTGAACAAATTGTTTGCCGAAGGCGGCAGCTGGTTGGGAGCTGAGTGCTCTCGAGATGAGAGATACTTGTGTTTGCTGACTTTGGGTGTGGAAACTGGGCTTTTCAGAAAGCAATGCAAGGGTAAATATGTTCGTTCACTAGAAAGGGCAGATTTCAGGCGGTTGGTAAGGAAATGGGAAATGGCCTCTTTAGAGATGTTGCACTACATCTGCTAACAGGTAATCAGCTCTTCAGGTTTTGTGCACATAAAGACATTTGCTTCAGAGAATGATGGTGGGTAACACATTTTTTCTTTGTGGTAGATGCACATTACTGCACATTACATAGTGATGCTACTGCCTTCTTTTTCATTAGAAAGAATAACAGTTTCTGAATTGAGGGTTCTTAGAGTTCAGAAAATATTTTTCCCTCACAGTTCTCTTAACTAAGTAGAAGAAGATACTATTTCAACAATGCAAAGCATTTCAGTGAGGGTGAGGAACTGTGGAAACATGTTTCATCAGAAGATATTAATTATTTTTGCTCTAACTGTAGTGAACAGCTGTTGAATGATATGTTATTTTTTAACTAGTGCTACTGTGAATATCTTGTCTAGAGATATGAACAGGGAGTGGAGGCATAGGCAAAAAATATTTTTAGCCTGAGGTTCAAAGTGTATCTATACTTTGTCACACAAGAGGAAGGGGGAATAAAAGGAGGAGGAGAAAACGAGCTTTGTGTAGGAAATCAGTTTTAACAAGATTGGCTAATTCTTACCCTATTCTTCAAGATATAAGTCACAGGTTTGAGCCTGTGGTGTATTGTGACTTCAATAGTTTGCTTGAGCCTTCTCATGTTTTTCTGTTCAAACGATCCTGCAGTGCTGTTCTGTGCAGGTGTTCAGGGGCTCCCTGTGCTATACTAGAGCCTTTCCCCCTGCTTTGTTTTTGTCCACTGAAGGGCAATTGCAGAACTCCCAAAACTGAATACAAAGGAATAAAATGTACTTGAATAAAATAACACACTTGTCAGTGTTTGAGCTAGTGGCTTACCACTGCTAAGCTCTTCTCTGCCATTATGTGGTGTAAGAATCTACTCTTAAGGCAGATGGGCTGATAAGGCTTCAGATAAACAGAGTTAATGTTTTTAATGGAAGCAGAATTTTGGGGTGCATGTTTGCTTCTGGGGACTCCAGTGTTAAACAACCTATACTTGGTCAAAGAAGACTAAGTATTCTGAATTTCAGATGTCTCCTCAAAACCAGCAAGGATGTTTCTTCAAGGCTGTTTCCTCAGTAAGACAGAGACAGCAGTGTTAAATGTAGTTGCTATAAATAAACTCTTTAGCATTGTTTTCCTATGTTTTTGTTCTGCTATTGCTTGTTGCCCACTTCCTGCTGTTGCAGCACAGCACGATCTCTAGGACAGCACCTCATTCAAGTGCGTGTCCCTCATCTGGAACAGGCAAGGTTCAGTGTGCAGAGGCTGAGGAACAGAATGCGTCTGAGCATTCTCTTAAATTAATATTCATTGACTTGTCTTGGCATCTCGCTTCGAGTTATTTAGAGGGAAGATGATAGATTTATTTTCCTCCTTCAGGTTTCATCATGAACCTTGCCTATGCCATAAAGTTCAAGTCCAAACATGAGTTGGATGGTGATACAGAAAGAGGCACCTGTGAACAGCATATTTTTTTCTGAATGTTTTTCTTTTGCTTTTTGAATTGCATTTCATTTTCTAAGATGATGTTGTTACTGGAGGCTGATTTCTGAGGATAGTGGTAGTATGCTGATTGGGTGCATATATATATTTTTAAAAACAAACACAGAATTTTCATTTGCTAGTTTTAGCTTTCATTTTGTGTGGCTCACTTTGAATATAAACAATATTTTTTTGAGAGTATAAGCCTTACAATTTTCTTTCCACAAAAGCAAATTCAATTTTATTTTAGACCTACTTCATGAAGCAGTTTGCATTCACTAGAAATATGTGCATAAAATATTCTTAATGCTTGGGGGGAAAAAATCCCCCTTGTACATATCTAATTTTTTTTTTTTAAGTTAAAAAAGAATTATTCTTAAGGAAGGGTCTTGAGGGAAGTCTGTGGCACATGAATAAGGAGAGAATCTACAGTCTGAGAATTTTTCACTGAAATGACTTTGAAGTAAGGGAAGTAGTGGTAATATTTGGTATCCATGGCTTTGTGAAGTGTTGACAGATACCAATTTTCCATTTGCCATTTAGAAACTAAAAGCTTTTGGTATTTTGACAAGGTCATAAAACTTGTCAGTGTTGTGGGGATCGGCTGTTTAATTACCTGCTGCTCCTGGTAGAGAGTGAACAAGGACCTGTGTAGACCTGTTGACAGAAATAGTGTGACAAAAGAGTGTCCCCGAAGCTTGTCTGAGTCACTGCTGTGCCACCTCCGAAGGGTGGCTGGGGAGAGCTGCTGGATGGCAGACCTGGCTTGGCCTCCAAACCCTGCCGGTGCCTCCATCCCTGCAGACAGTGACCAAGGAGGATGGGTGCAAAGAAGCTGATGTAGGTGTCTGATACAGGCTCATACAGACAAAAGTCACTCAAGGTGCACGAAGTGCTGCTCTTGTTCTCAGATATTAGGCAGGGAAGGTGAGGGAGTTGAGAAGTTTGACAAGATGTGTTCCTCTCTGTATTACTTTATGTGGTTTTCTTTTGCAGACCGTATGAGAACACAAATTGGGTTAATGGCATATTTAATTTATTTTCTGTTAGATCAATGTCAACCTTTGTCATCAATTGTTCATAGAAAAGAGTAACACAGTAACTTTTATCACTTCTGTCCTCTGCTTTTGCTCTAGTTTGAGTGTGGAAGTGTCAGTGCAGAGATATGTGTGGGGTGCTGGCTTGGGTATTTCCAAGGGTGGGAAGGAGAGTGCTGAAAACAGCTTTGCTTTTTTTTTAATCATACGTTGAACAGTTGTACTGCTCTAGTGCCAACTCACAAGTGAACAGTGGAAGTTGTACTTTTTTTTGCAATGGCAACCTTGTGGTTTTGTAATCTGAATCTTTCACCTTCCAACTCTGAGAGTTAATGGGCTGCTTCTAACCTTGCCCTGAACCTTTGATCTGACTGGTACGGGTGACTGTAAGAGGAGGTCAAACTCTTGTTGCCATAACCTGTGTGATCATTGAAGCATCTGGGCTTCCCTCAAGTTAGGAAATTGCTTCCTCAAAAAGGGGAACTTTGCAGAAGATGTTAAGTATGGACTTCTGCAGTGCTGATTTAAAATGTGTTTAAGAACAGCTCTCCTCTTCCTGTGCTACTATAGAGAAGCAAGTAATATAGTTTTCAACACACGTTGCTGCTGAGCCAGTTTCAGGGTTACTAGGTTTTTTGTTGTTGATTTGGTTTGAGTTTTTGTTTTGTGTTTGTTTGGTTTTGCTAGTTTGGGGTTTTTTGGGGGGTTTTTTCCCCCTTTGTGGTGTTTTTGTTTCTGTTTTGTTACTTTTCATTTCTTCTAAAATGATCCACTTGAGAATCAAGAGTAAATTTGAGGTCAGGCACTGATCCAAAAAGAGGTCAGATGGCTGAGTCTCTGCTCCTGCCCTCACAGAGGTGAAGCTTTTGTTTTTTTCCCATTCAGAATAGTTTTTTTAAATCTTTAAAACAAGATTTCAAGAAATGAATGTGCCCAGAAATGGACTTCTATCCCTCTCTATTATGAGGGGTGTTAAAAAAATGCAAGATTAAGGACCTGTTCTTACAAATCCATTCTGTTTGCTCTGACAGGTCAGTGCCACAGGCTCTGTTCACAGCAAGGGGCCAGCAAAACCAAGATATTAATATCAGTAAGGACCAAAGTTTGCTTGCTGGTCCTGGCACTTCTGTCTGTTAAACGTGCTTGCCAGGGCTGTTTATCTACCCTTGCATGGGCAGAATTTTGAAATCAAGATGGCTATTCTCTTCAGAGCATTTATTTTGTGCAGGTTGGCCATATCTACCTGCCAGTGATGGGACACATGCCCTGTACTCAGCTTTTCATGCTGTCCCTGAAATCTGTCAAGCCAGATTTTGACCCAGGCTTCACACAGGTTAAACCAGCTTTTTAGTGGTTCTCTGTACCTTCTTGAAAAAAGTAAGGGATTATTATCTTGACAAGCACAGCCTGTTTTCGGGATGTATTCTAGCAGGTATGAATTGCTATACAGCTGAGCCTGATTTCTGTTAATCAATTAGGTCTTGTGCTGATCATAATAGAAACCAGGTGTCAAATTAAGTTGGATAAAATGACTTTGATGGCTAAAAATATCCCCCCCCTTCCACCCCTCTTGAACAAAAGCAGGGGTGGAGAGGAAAGCTGTAGGGCTCAGAAGTTTCGGGTTAACATTGTGGATCCTGTAACCAAAAAATAATTACTGCTTCATGGTGGAATTAACTTGCTTTTTGTAGAGTCTTCATTTGTTCTTGCTCTGCAAATCATTTACTGGAAACTTATTTGACCATATAGACCTTCTGGAAGTGATGTAACTTGGGAATTGCTATTGCCAGCACTGGAATATGTCTGTGCTGCTTTAGAGAGGGACTTCAACCATGAATGAATTATTTTCTGCAAATCAGCGAAGTATGATCTTAAGTTATTAAAATATGCTAAAAAGCTTCTGTAAATCTTTACATGTCAGAAATTGAAATTTTCTCCCCCATGTTGTGTGTGTGGATCGTTCTGCAGCAGTGCTGGCTGTGGCTGCTGCTCTGAATTAGCAGAACTGCCATGATGCACAGCCCTGGATCCAGGCTTGCTGACATCAACTCTCTTGGCACGGGTTCAGAAAAGTAAACAGAAGACAATCAGTGTTGGGTTTGGCATAACTAGCAAGTCCATAAAACTGCCAAATCCTTCTCAGTGTATTCATCCAATTAATCCCATTGATGTAGGACATTTACTTAAATGAGTAAAACATACTGTATTTGGTCTTTAAAAGTTCTCGTCTTAAAGTTTCAGTTTTCTGCTTAATTAGTAACCAAAATCTTTACTTAAATAGCATTTTTCTTGTTTTTTGATGTTATTCTTTTGTAGAAAGAAATGAATTCTGAAAGCTCAGCCCTTACTATGAGTAGCTCTGCTGTAATAAACCAGTGTGCCAGAGGAGGAATGGAACAAAAAAAAATTTGGTAAGCTTTACTTCTAATTTTCTAAGAGACTAGTAGACAGCAATATTGGGAGATGTAGTTTAAAAATTAAGTAAAATAATTATTTGTTGTAACTGGTATATTAAGTCTGCATTATTTAATAATAGAGAAGGAAAAAGGGAAATAATTTTTATTTTAGTTTTTAGCAGATGACATGGTACAGGGTGTCATGGGGGATGGGCAGTGGAAAAACTCCTGTTCCCTTCAGCAGTGCACCAGTTGTGCTCAGGGAATCTCTCACATATGGCAAATGTTTTAATCTCCCAATGCTGCTGCTATGCTGAGCCGTGCTGGTACCAGCACCTTCCGTGCTGTGAGACTCCAGAGATCCCTGCCCTGGGAGACCTTACAAAGTCAACAGCTTCCACTTTGTGTATGGAAAGAATTTTACTCTGTGCTGGAAGAAAAAAGCAATTGAAACATTAAATGGTAGATGTGGACAAACACTTCATAACAATTTTTTTGGTGAAAATTGCCACCGACCATGCAATTTTTAGCACCTGGTTTGGTGTTTTCATGAAGGGAACAGGGTGTTGAAAAGGCTTTGAGACTATTCCAGCTGGGTTAATGAGAGCCTTTTATCGACAGCCTGCTGGTTTTTACTTGCTGTTGTTTGCTAGGGTTTTTTACATTATTTATTTACCATGTGGCAAACAACCAATACATTCATGACAGGAAGCATGACACCCATATGGACAAAAAGCTACCTTACATTGTTTTTGTAGTCTGAGAAATACTCTTGAAAAGCTAAAGAAATATTAGCAAATGAATGTTCTGTTTCCTGTTGCATGCTTGTCAGGAAATCAAATAAAATCTTTTTTTTGCTTTGGTTTCTATGTAATATTAAATTATAGTACTTGAAAGTAGTTCTCTGGAACATTCTCAACAAAATCTTTGGATGAAAGGTCAGGATGAGGAAGACCTGTGGGCTCCCCTCCTGACTCACAAATCCACCGAGGGGTGGGAAATTGACACAAACACTTCTTTTGTTTGTATCGTTTGCTGGTTTTTATATCCTGCTTGTGGTATTGATGTGGGGACAATTCTGTTTAATATCTTTATCAATGATCTGCAAGAGGGGATAGAGGGCACCCTCGGTAAATTTGCAGATGACTCCAAGTTGGGTGGCAGTGTTTGATCCGCTGGAGGGTAGAAGGGCTCTGCAGAGGGAGCTGAACAGGCTGGATCAATGGGCCAAGGCCATGGTATGAGGTTCAACAAGGTAAAGTGATGGGTCCTGCTTTGGGTCACAACAACCTCCTGCAGTGCTCCAGACTGGGGGCAGAGTGGCTGGAAAGCTGCCTGGCAGGAAAAGGTCTGTTGAGAGTGGCTGAACATGAGCCCAGGTGGCCAAGAAGGCCAGTGGCATCCTGGCTGGATCAGCAATAGTGTGGCCAGCAGGACCAGGGCAGTGATTGTCCCCCTGTACTGGGCACTGGTGAGGTCACAGCTCAAATCCTGGGTTCAGTTTTGGGCCCCTCGTGACAAGACACACATTGAGGGGCTGCAGTGTGTCCAGAGGAGGGCAGGGGAGCTGGGGAAGGAGCTGAAGAACAAGACTGATGAGGAGCAGCTGAGGGAATTGAGATTGTTTTTGAGAAAAAAGGAGGCTCAGGAAGGACCTTATCAAAAGCAGTGTGATGCATGCCTGGTTAGGTTTCTAAAATGCAGTTTTTTATTCTGGGATTCTGTGAATACTAGAGCTGAATGAACATTATTTTTCTCAGCCTAATAAAGTGCAATGGTGCACTGCCTTATGCATTGTTCATTTATTGCTGTTTATTCATTGCCTGATTCTTGGAACTAATTTACATTGTGCTGGTTCTGGATTTAGTTTCATGGAAGTATGAGTATTGGTAAGGACTGGTGTTTGTCATAGCAAGGTTAGAAATGTCTACTGTTAAAACTATACAGCGACAGTGTAAAATATTCAATTAAGTCAAAAGCCTCCACAGAGAAAAGCCCTGAGCAAGACCTTATCTAGCATTTAGACATCACTTATGATGCTTGTGAAAGGCTTTCATGTTGCATAAGGCCCCCGAAAAACAGAGGGGAGAGTAAATAATTGACTGATTCCCAGTTACCTTGTACAGCCATTTACCAAGCCTCCCATGCTGGTTCATCAATGTTTTGTATCTGCATAGCTCGGTGCCTCTACCAGATGAAAAAAATAATTGGATGCTCAAACTTGCAATGCTTCATTTGCGTCTGTTGCTTTCCCTGCACACCCAACATACATAATCAAGATTACAGCAGCAGGAGCATGGTGGTAGTAGCAGAAGTGTGACTGCTGTGAATGTCTGATAACTGCAGTGTATCATGGCAGAGTTTATGTGTGAACCAAATTAAGCTGCCCTTGATAAGCAGGAATGCTGAGGAACTTGGTGGATGCTCATAACATCAACAGTATCGGCTGTCTGAGCTGGTGTGGAATTTTGTTGAACAAATCAAGGCTTGAGAGCCTTGAAATTGTAGAAGCTCCTGATTTGGCAGAGTCTCACTTTCTTAATGTTGAAAATTGCAAGAAAGGAACTAAAGATAAGGGAGCAAGTGGGAACTGTGTCAATTCATTCACACTTTCTGTGAAAGTAGCTGGCTGGCACATCGTTTTTCAAAACAAATGTGCAGGAGAATTGGAAAATTTCCAGGTTTTGTTACTGTGTGGATTTATAACATGCTTCCTCTAGGCTGGATCAAATCTTGCTAGTTACTCCTTCGTCATGTTACTCAGTATTAAGTTAGGAAGTATTTAATCCTTTTAAAACTAATAATTAAAATTTGGGATTCTGGATGTCTCATGACAGAGTTTGTGGTGCCTTGGCTTTCCATTTCTGTCTCCAAATACTCTGCCATGTTCCTTACCAAGTATGCAGTATTCTACTATTTCTATGACAGTTTTCATCACTTTTAGACCAAATTTATCTGAAAATTGTCAATGTTATGAATAAACAAATCTATAAATCTTTAAACTAACCAAGCAAGCCATGTTATATGTGGACTTCTGCACATTCTAACTCTGTACTTGTGACTTGGCTTAAACTGAGCTTGAGGACAGAAACTTCTTTAAATCTTTCCTTCTTTGTTTTTGTCTTATGTTGTAACATATGGTTTTTGTTTCAGCTTTCCTTTCTAATCTGAGACTGGTGACTTTCTGGGGAAGGGAAGCTATTGAAACTCCAGTGTGTATAGTGAGAAGGAAGACATGCTTAGATACTGAATTTCAATATTGCAAAGGCTAATTGTAAATCCAGCTCCATTATTGCATGCGCTGAAAGAGAACAGCTTACTGTGACATCTTAATGTGCACATGTCTGGTAACCCTTTGGCATAGAAAAAGTACTTATTCTGGTGTATTGTCCAACTTATATTTGAAGCACTTTTTAAAAATTTTAAAATACATTCATCTGTTTAAGAACGAAATAGAAATAACAGGGTCAACTGAGATTACAGCTATACTTGAACTGACATCCCCATGACTGAGTAAAAGCAAGATAGGAAAGCAATGGTGAGCAGCTGAAAATCTGCATCTTCACTTCATGAGGAAGTAGTAGATACCACATAGATCTTACCTTAATAACTGTGGTTTTAATCACACAGCCCTTCTTCCTCAGTGAGGATCAGAACAGAGTAGCTAAATTGCTGCTCAGAGACAGACAAGTGCACAAGCTGACTCTTAGCTTGTGTGGGAAGTAAGGTTTCGTGACAATAAATCATCATGACTCTGTTGCAGCTTTTTGCCAGCTGCTAGTTGATGAAGGAAGAATTATGTGTCTGGAATTACAGTAAGAAGAGAAACAAGTTTCACAACTTTCCCTGCTTCTCCTATATCCTTGTTTAATCAGTAGAAATGAGTCATCCTGAAGAACTGAATTAAACTGGCTCTAGTTAAGTGCAGTTTAACTGCAGATGTTTGATTACAAAAGGCACATGCATGTTTGGGGAATACAAGGTTACAGTGTGCGCAAAAAGGATGCCCCATAAATTACAGATTAACACTTTAGATAGTGGGATAAAATTAATCTTATCTGCAAGAGGCCTTGAATTTGTTGCTTTCTAGTAATGTTTTATTACAAAGAGAGAAAATGCTTTTCTTGGAAAGCTGAAAAATGTTCAGGATAGTTAGCATAACATAACAATTATGACCAACTACTTTTAATAAAGGAGGTAAATATTTGCTATATATATGAAATCACTTCCATCTTACCTAACTTTCCTAGTTTATTTAAAGTATTTCTCTGCCCATAAAAGGAGTAGTAGAACTGAAAATTGTTACAAGGGAATCACTTGCATTGGTACTTGCAGCCTGAGAGCAGTCCCTGAAAGGAAGTGGATGAAGATCCAGGAGAGTGACGTAGGCCATGGAGAGGCTGAGTCATGAGAGCACACCCACAAACAGTGAGAGCTGAGAATGTGCTGAAATGGTTAAAGTGAGTGCACTCACCAGCTGCTGACTTTGCCTCATGCACACATGAAATGGGCTTTGTAGCTGAAGAAAATATGCCCTGGAGGCAAGTACAAGTTTAAACATATGTTCAATCATCATGTCTTACAAAACTAAGTATGGATTGCATTTCCTCATCTTGGATGGGATCAAAACCCTCTTGATTGCTGCCTTGAGAAAGAAAAGCTCTGGGGCTGCCCCTGGCCCCAGCCCACGAGGTGGCAGCCTTGGTTCGGGTGAGCGGCTGTGCCTGTTCCCTCTCCTGTGTCTGACTGATCCCCTTCCCCCTTCCCATCCTCCCCTTGCCTGTGAGCTACTGATTGCCTGTTTAAAACACCTTGCTAAGCTAAGGCTGCTGCTTGTAGGTAATATTTGATGGGGTTTTTGCAGGGGGTTCCTTTTTTCCTTTTTTTTTTTTTTTTTTTTTTTGGTCTAAGATCATCATTCACTAGATTCCTGGATAAAGCTGTAATCTGCATCTTGTACATGTGATTACATTGTCTCTAGGTCATACTGAGAATAATTGTTGATAGTGTGTCTCTTAAAACATTAGCTGCATACTTCCTTATGACTCTATTGGACTCGACCTACTTTTTCAGTGTTACATGTCTCTTTATTATAGCTGAGGGAGGGAGGTACAAGAAACATTTCTGAAATACCTGATTGGTTCCAGTTCAATGTCAAGAAATTTTTATCCAAGTAAAAGGTAATGCCATCTTTAGGCTGCCCTCAATGGTATTTTGTTTATGAACGTGTGTTAGTGCACAGGCTGGTGACATGGCTTTTGTACTCTGACAAATAAATTGAGCATTCACAGGGAGTGTATAGAGGGAGAGAAAGACATTTATTAAAGAGCTGAAGAATGTTTTAAAACTATAACTTTTAGTTACTTTGCTGTACAGAAAGAATTAAAAATCTGTCAGTGCACCTGTTTTTTAAAAGTGTCTTCTTGTATTCTTCCATATGGGCTATCCTGGTGAAATCTAGAAAATAAATTTAGTAAAAAATGTCACTTTGGACTGTGTGAGTAACTCTCACGGCTGGAACAGGAATCACTGGAACTGAGAAGCTGAATCTCTGTAGTTTTACATAAGGAACCAGGCTTTCACATTTTTGGTATCTTAATTTTTTTTAAACTTACTTTCATTTGTCCCCTCTGTGAATTAGAGAAGTGCATGCTGTCAGGGTGATAAATAGCACAGGTGATTAGGCTTGGATCAGCAATGTTAATTACTAATACACTATGGAAGGAGGCCTCAGCATCCCTAACTCAGGTTTTGGTCATTTGTAAGTTGAAATTATGATTATAGAGGATGAAAATGTCTCCTTCAGTGCTGTCTTGCAAACATCACATAAATAAGTTTGTGCAGTTTAGAACAAGGATGAAATTTGTCATCTGTCTTAGTTTTTATTCATGCTGCAGTGCCTCATTATCTCGTTCAGATATGCAGCATCTTGCTGTATTTTCCTTTTCTTCTCTATTACCTTATAAAAAACCCCACAAAAGTTGCAGAAATAGTAAAAATCTCTAATTGAAAAATACGAAACGTTAACAAACCAAGTAAAGGGAAAACACTGCCTTCCCTCCTTCATAGTTGTTGTGGCTTAACCCCTAACTAATGACAATGATAGTGTCAGCAAAAGTCAGGAATAAAACTCTCTAGCACTGTAATTTCAGTATTAGAAAGAGGCATCACTTTTATTTTAGGCGCCAGGTGTGAGGGGGATATTTCTGCCTAATCCACTAGCTAACAGACCAGTTTAAAGCTATGTTCCTCATACATATTCATTACGTTTCCCCAAACTCATACATATATGTTAAAAATCCACACGAATTCTTTTGCATATTCAAATCACTTTTTGGAGCTTATTTACATTAGAGTAGGGGTCTTTTAAGGGTCTTGGGTGGTCGTTTGGGTGGTTCCATTCCTCAAATCATCCTTTTCTGATCACAGACCTCCAAAAAAAAATTTCTTGTCTTTGAATGCATCCCAGTGATGTGGTCTGGCCAAAACACAGCTTCTTATCAGCTCAGGCCCAGGGTCTTTAAGGCTGCAATAAACACTTGTACACATTAATACAAGAACAAGCACTGTCCTGCTTTAGTTAAAGCTAAAGGAATTCACAAGACTTAAACTCTATTTGTTACAATTAAAGGTTTTCCCAGCAACAGTAGTAATTGTAATATAAGGGACAGAGAAACGAGTGATGCATGGTGCAGTTGCTCACCAGCCATTGGCTGATGATCCCCATGCAGTGATCAGCCCCCTCTGGCTGCCTTTTACACTGGGCATGGCCTCCTGGCTTATTGGATATCCCTGTGGCCAGCTCGGCTCAGCTGTCCTGGCCATTTCCATGCCAGCTCCTTATGCAGCTCCTCACCAGCAGAGCAGGGGACAGTGAGTGTGAGTTGCTGCTAATCGCTTTGAGACAGCTTGATTCTCTGTGTGGGTGTATGTGCATGCGTCTATATGAAGTGTGACTTTATTTTAATGTTAAAAAAAAAAAAAAAATCCCAGTGATCTACTGATAACCATCTGTTTCCTGTATGCTTACCCTGCTTCTCTTTTAGAGATTCTTGTCCTTGGTCATGATTCCTTTTCACTAAGACTCCAGAATGTGTTCTTATAAACAGTCTGTTACTATTTTATACACTTGTTCACCGTGTATTAGAGTTGAGTTTCTGGTTAATACTCTAATACTAATAGAAAGACACTTCCCTCCTTCACCCCGAAGAAAGGGTTCTTAGATATGCTTAGTTAATTCTCTGACTGTAGAGGGAGCTGGTGATAAAGTTTTTAAGGAAAACAAACGGTATTTCTTTGGGAATATTTATACATTGTAGTATTTGGAAACAAAAGATCAGAAACAGAAGGGTGATTTGTAATTTGTTCTTTCCTTCACGGGGGAGGGAAGGCTGGAGGGTGTGGGAACTGGTGAAATTAACTGCATTTTCCTGTAGGCCCTGAAAATTTCTCTACGTAAGTGTTGTAAGACAAATGATTTGAATATGTATCTTTGAATACAGCTGAATACATTCGGTCACCTGCAAATCTCTGGGACACAAAACATAGCTTTTCTGTGTTAGGTTGTCATTCCATTAAAGGCATTCCTTAAAAGCAAGGAAATTCTTCAGCTAAATCTGCAGATTTGTTTCTTTTGATGTGGAAAAACAAAACCTGTGTTAATAGGAATAGCTTATATTAAGGTCATTATGAACAGAAACTCAGTAAACATATGTGACTAAAAAATACTTGCAAATATTTCAGAATATCCTCTTATGTTAGTTAGTATGAAGAATTCATGTTTTTCTTTGTAGCTGAGAAAATGTACTGACTTTGAACTTAATCGTTGTTCTAAGAAGCATAAATCAAAAATTAACTTAATGTTTTGGCAGGAATAGAGGTGGTTTGTTGCCACCTCCTCTGTCGGGCTTTGTACTCAGTGGTGAAGGCCAGGAGCTGACTGTATTTTCCAAGCTGCCCAGTTAGTTATGCCTTAATTTTAAAAAACTGGGTTCTAAAGCTGTTTTTTTTAAAAGCTAATTCAATTGCTACTATGCTTCTGAGTGTGGAGAAGATGTTATTTCAAAGACCCATTTTTCGTTGCAAGTTGCACCAAGAAGGAGGAGCTCTCAGTTTTTCTCTCTTGGGGTGTTCCCAGCCCCACTCTGAACAGTAAGATAAATGTGACTATTTTGAAAGCTATGTAATGTCTTTCTATTCCACGGATTTAAATGCAAGCAGTACGTGACTAGACGGATTTTTAGAAAGAGATAAGTTGCACTCAAATTTTTAAAAAGCGAGGTCTCTTTGCTCTTTCATTAGATACATTCACATCTGAAACTTTACAATACATGATTTATTACTACAACCAGACTAGATCTGGCAGGTTGTACCTGGGCATGCTTAGGCACATTTCCCTCCCTCTCAGATCTGCTGTTTCTCTAACTCAGTGCAGGGAGTGACTCACGCTAAGTCAGCTACAGGTCAGTAAGGGATTTGTATCAAAGTGCAGACAGGGAAAGTCACTATATCATTTTATTGTATACCCTGGTAGATAGGACCTTTTCTGTCCTATCCATCAGTTTTCATAAATCTGGAGTTTTTTCTTCGCCCACATATCCTCCTTTATCTGAACTAGCATTTGACCCAAGGAAGTCTTTTGTCTTTCTCCCCTGTGCTGTGTTGTCCTGGGGGCACTCCATAACAAAACAGAAAATTGTGGGAAATACCGACCAATCTCCATATAAATAAAGAAGAAAGCAGGGTTAAATTAGTTTATCATTAAACGTTGAATTTTATTTGATCATCTGCTGGTTTAATATTCCTGGAATAACAAAATGGTAATAAACCCCTCCAACTCCTGCCTTCCACTCTGCTACAATACGATCTTTTCATTCTCTGTCTGCTGGAGTAGGAGAGCAGTGGGAATCGAGCTTTGGGAATAACTCGCGGTGCAGATCCGCGCTTTGCCCGCGGAGGGCGCTCCTCGCCGCCAGGACCTGCCCACCCTGGGGCTGTTTCCTTTATTAAGTATGTCATGCTTTAATTCCTCTTAAGCTGTACTTAACTTCTCCCGCTTACTGGTGTTTGTCTTTTGTTTTGAATTACTTTATATTGCAATACTTGGTTTCATGGTAGTTTTTTAGTATCTGTATCAAGGTATTGAAAAGGTAAATTTTTTAGCACCAGAACCATTTCTTCATTTCCTCCCTGAAGGTTATGTGTCTGGTTTTGTTTATGGTGTGTGCTGTATGGGTAAGGCTGGACTGTCTGACCAGCAGTGTCCTTCAGGTGTGTAGGTGTGCTTTGCAGAGTTTTCTCTTGTAGCTTCAGCAGGTTTCCTTTGCAGCTCCTAAATAGCCTATTTGCAAGAAGACAACTGTGGACTGTCCCCTGACCCTGTAGACTGCATTTGGAAAAACTGGATATGCTAACTTTGTAGTCAAAAACAGAACAGTGGTTTCTTCCATTCCTCTGCTAATGCGCAAATTCATATAACTGAAGCAGCTGTCCCTGCCTCCTTGAGGAACACAGGCCATGAGTGTTCAGCTGTTTGTTTTTCTCATGAACTGTACAGGTAGAATGTGATCATGATCTTCTCTTACCATGCTCCTGCCTCAGGCCTTTCAGCAGCTGACTTCTGCCTAGAGAAACATTATTGTCACAAAGGGCAGGTAGGAGGATTGGCCAAAGACTCTAGAACTGGCAAAAACTTGTTTTGGATTCTAAATCTCTGGTGTCCTTTTTTAAAGGAAATTATTTTGTTTTAAATTACATCGAAGTTCCTGAGTATTGTTTCCTTGCCCATTTCAAATCAAACTGTTTCAATTGGTGATTAAAATAATGTTTGGTAGTCCCCAAAACTGTCTAATCTATCATCAGATCACAGTTGATTTAGGATTTTGCATCTGCTGGGTGATTAGATGAGGACAGTTTGTAGTCTAGTGAAGCAACAATCTGAGGAAATGCTAACCTGTTTTCTCAGCCAAACCCAGCAGTTTAGAAATCGCTCAGGTAAACAACATTGTGGTGCTGCAGAGCAAGATTTGGGATCAGTGTGAATGCCTCTTGTCTTGGTTTGTTGCAGACTTAATCAAGCGGAACTTTGAACAAAGCCCATGAATTCTTTTGTTTACAGTGCTAAATTTTGTAGGAAAACAAGCTCATTTATTCAAGTGCCTGTATTTATTTGAAATATCTAAAATTTCGTGTTCTTTGCACAGTGCCTTGTACATGTTTTGAGAGTTCTGTAAGAACAGATAGGTTTTTTTGTGAAGTTGTAAAAAGGTAGTAACACCCACTTCTTATTATGTGTTAATGCCTATTAGGCGTTGTAATTGGTGTGCAAAGATTGACACTCCTGATATCAGAGCATGCTTACAATAAATGTCTGCTGTGGTAATTTAATGCCTTAATAGCCTTTTAGCAATCAGTTACATCTCAAATGCACTACAGGGCAATTTTTTTTGTTAGCTAAGGCTTTTGCTCACAGTAGAACTCCATTACAAGTGTACTGCAACTCTGCTTATGTTACACTGAAGCAGATGTATCAGTTTTGATCAGGTTTGCATTTAAAGTTTACTCAAAAATACTGTGATGCTTCTTTTCTGCATTTTTTTCACAGTGCAATTGAGTTTAGCGATCATCTTAAAGCTCTTTGTTCGTACAGTTTTGGTGACAATATCAGACACATGTTAGTGTTTATCTCTGTGGATAAGGTTTAATATTTAATATTTTTCACTTGCTAGTAATTTTAAATATTCCTATCTTGAGAAGAACTACCTGATTCTGTGAACTTGGAGAAAAAAGATTTTATTTTTCCCCAAGTAGGGTGGTTGATTCACCAGGACAATTTAAAGAACTGGCTTTTTTCTCCCATTCCATAGATTTACTTGAAGAAAAAAAGTTATGACACATTTTGTGTTTAAAGATCCAGCCAAATAACCCCCCAGCTTTTGTCTCTCTCAGTAGGACATCAAGGGAACATGGCAGCTGAGAGTCCTGAAAGCATTTCTTTGCTTTTCAAGGTGCCTAAACAAGTCAGACTTGCGGAAAGGTGCATGTGTGTGGTTTGAATTTCCTGGTTTCCTCAGGAAATGACATATGACTGTGCTGTTGATCTTGCCAGCAACTTTTGAACTCATTGCCTAGTTTCGTTTTTTACAAGATATAAAAGATACCGGCGCAAATGAACTCCAGTTTTAACATACTCGTGTGTGGGTCGAGGTGAGAGATGCTGGTTAGTACCAGCATGGCGAGGGAGGCCCAAAGAGCATGGCCCTTTGCATCCTTTGTGAAGAGCAGCAGCACAAGTGCCCTGAGCTGACCGCAGCCCTGCCATGGCAGGGGGCACAGAGTGGGTGAGGGCTGAACTGTGGGACACAGCTCAGGGCTGCTGCCACTGCCAGGACCTTGCTCAGCTGCCCCAGCAGAGTCTGTTCTGGTGGTGTCTGCAGCAGCGAGGGGATGCTGTGCTGTCGCCGTGTGTGCTCAGTGCTAAACCTCTGCCTTTAGCTGTGCCTGACATCCTGAGGTCACACCTCACCCCATGCCGTGCAGAGGATGCGAGCGAGTGCTGCTTCACCTCATTCTGGTGCCACCTTGGTCTCGAGAGTGAGAAAGCAGCTTTTATCTTCAATCTTTACCCTGAACAAAGAGCCCATACTGGAACCTGAGACTTTCAAACTTGTTCTTCATTACTGTGCCACCTCTCCCAAGTGATTGACTCATCAAATCGCTGCATATCTATTCTTTCTCGGTTTGAAGTTGTCAGGGTTGGGAGATGTGCCTGTAGGGCTCTTAGATAACGTTGTCAGTGAACCCTTGCAGCAGCCTGAGATCCTTGATGTGTGACCCCACTTCAGCTGGAGGCGGGGAGAGTACCAGATATCAGGTGAAGTGAACTCTTTTCACGTCAGTTGTTCATAGAAACATAGAACAGTGTCTTTGATACGTTTGGAAAGGAGAAATGCAGTCCTGAAAGCACAGATAGTGTTTTGTTAATCAAGAGATATAGTGTAAGTGATTGGAAGAAGTCCAACAGCTTGGCTCCAAAAACATACTTTATATATTTAAAAGGAGTAGGATCACTCACTGATGGCTGCCAACAATAGCTGAAGAGTAGAACAGTAGTTCTCGTATCCATGACCATAAAGGAAATGGTAAATACTTTTGCATCATCGTTGATGAAATCAACATCTCTTTGATTTCTTCCCTTGTGGCTTGACTCTTACTTCAGCTGCCGTAGTGACTGGGAATATTGTCCTTGTGTTCCTGTGCTTTCTGTACAGAGACTGAAAAAGCTTGTTCTCCTGTGTTTGTGGTTAGGGAGCTTTTCAGATTTTATAATTAAATACTGTGTGTGTGTCTCTAATGTACCTCTTTGAAACCCAAATATATTAGCTATCAACGAAAGTAGGAACAAAGACAAACATGCTCTAATTTAAAGGCATGACATTAAAAAAAGTTTTAGGGGAAACGTAATAGCAGAGAGTGTCTAGAAAAAACAAAAAACCTGACGAAAATAAAGATCAAAACTGCATGCAGATGTGCAAGTGCTAATTTCCTGCATTGGTGGCTCATCAATGGTCTACTTTACAGCAAAATCCCATTTCCTGCCTCACTTCATGTGTTAATGCCTGGTTTTGTAGGGATTGTAATCAAGAAGGAAAGAAAAAGCATAGGACTGTGAGTGTGTATCCATAGGAATAAATTTTATTTTTTGTGTATACATATATATGCATTTTGGAAAAAAACTAGCTCCAGATATCTCCTACTGATAAATGCACCTTTTATGGAATGTTCTTTGACCTGTGACTAAACAAATGTACACTTTTAGAGCCTGGTATAATGTTATTTTTAATCATAGGATTCTGTACTTGTAAAAAAATTATTCTAATGAAATTCCATGTACGCCCTTGTAAAATGGTCTTGGGCTGAAATTAATGCAGCTAGTGTATTTATATTGAAGAGACTAGAAAACCTAACTCGTTGCTGACAAAAGTACAGATAAGTGAGCATTTTCTGTCCTGAGTGGATATTTTGAATGGAGCATTAATGGCACCACAGTTTCAACAGGTTTGACTCCATTGCATTCAGGGTTTCTATAGTAATTACTATGGCAACAGTGATGCAGAAAATGTTCCCACGGGAACCCAGCTGTGAATAATAACTAACTGAAAACATTTTGCTTTTGCATCTCAGGTTAAATGTCCCTCCAGTGAAAGTATGGGGGAGGGTTTGCTTACTTAATAGGAAGTCATTCCCTTGCATAAAAATCCACATATGTTGAGAGGAGTGTCTGGTTTCAGAGTAGAAACACCTTTTCAATGTATGGCTGAAGGACCAACTGTATGATCCCAAAGACCCATGAAAAGTGTTAGAAACATTAGGTGTAAAATTTGGCACCAGCTTCAAATGTTTTATATTGTAAAGAAACTTCTTAAGCCAAATTTGTAGTACAAAATCTTCTGCTCAGGAGCTATAACTTAGTTTTATCTTCAAGAATTGTGTAAATCATTTACATAATGACTAATACTGATAATAAAAACTATCTTGGTAGCCTTCTGACCTCACTATGTAGCGAAGGTCAGGATCACACAAGTCACATGGTGGAGGGGTCAGTATTTGTTGACTTCAGTGTCTATTTATAATTTGCCTTCAAAAACTCTTCTGTTTTTTTCAGAAATAAATTTGTCAGTGTTAAATGAAATATCCTGAAACTGTTTGTTGTTAAATCTAGCTCTTCTTGTAGTTATAAACTGGCCTTTGTGCATCCAGTTGCCTTGTTCATATTTATTTCACTTTTGTTCAGAACAAAGGGGAAACCAATCTGGTGTTTATGATATGAATAAACTTTTAAACTTGAAAGCATTGCAGGGCTTCATTTGGTAGCTTCACTGTCATGGAATAACACAAAATGCTTGTGTTGCTCAGGGGATTTGTGGCCACAAGAAAAAGTTCTAATGAGTTCTATAAAAAAAAGAGAAACTAAACTAATAAATATTTAAAAGACTCTGGTAATTATTTTTGAGATCTAAAAAAATATGTTAAAGCTGAATAAGAAAATAGTGAAGGGTACTTTGTTAAATATGAGGAGAAAATAGCTTTTTAAGCTGCAGGGGCTGATAGTTGCTCTTAGAGTTATTTATGCGACTTAATAGGAATTACTGTGCAGATGGAAATGTGATGAAATGGAGGCGAAATCACAATTTGTTTTATTTGGGCCCCTGTGGTGTACAATCTTCTAGTAATGCAGGTGAAAGTCTTACAAGCAAAAATGTCTTTGTAAATCTAAAAGCTACATAGTTTGATCTTGATGACTTATAGCTATATATCATGTCCTGATATCACATACACTGCAGATGTTTCAGCTATGAGTATCTTAAATATTTCATTGAGTATAGTCACATTTAATTTCCTTATTGGTGTTGGTACTCCAATAGATTGGAAGTGTTCTCTCCCAGGTTTCATTGGGTTCTTGTGTTTTAAACAGCACCCAAAGGAAAAAGAGATAAAATAAAGTATCATGATTTGGGATTTAAAAAAAAAAAAAAGTCTAAGTAAAATCTCTAAAAATGGTGAAAGGTTGAAAAGTTGAAGCTTTATCCTTCAGGCTTGATATAAACATTGCAACTCATTCCCATGGAAGGTTTTGTTATCGATAACGTGATGAGGACAAGAGGAAATGACAGTACAAGAGGAAATGGCCTCGAGCTGCACCGAGGGAGGTTCAGATTAGACATCAGGAAGAGTTTCTTCACTGGAAGGGTGGTCAGGCATTGGAATGGGTTGCCCAGGGACGAGGTGGAGTCACCATCCCTGCAGGAGTTCAACAAACAACTGAATGTGGCACTGAGTGCTGTGGTTTAATTGACATGGTGGTCATCAGTCAAAGGTTAGACTTGATGATCTTAAAGGTATTTTGCAGCCTTAATGATTCTATTATTCTATGAATTTCTGACTTTTCCCCCACTTCTTAATACTCTACTCTTTATTTAACTGACGATGCTCAAAGTGTGGGAGAATTTGTGTTGCCCGTGTTGTAGTTATGCCATCATAAAATACTTGCTTGTGTTCTGAGCAGGGCCCCAGGATGCTGCAGAATTTTACACTTGGTAAGACTTTAATGTCCAAATTATTGAACTGTATGTGACAAAGTAGCTAAATGGAATTTGCCATGAGAGCCTCCTTTAGGCATGGCAGGGGGCAGAACTAGTGGAGACAGAAAATTGTGGTATAATTTGACTTTTCTGGAGAGGTAATTACTGCATGCTGAAGATAAGTCATGGGCATGGCTGCATCCACTTGGAAAAGTTTAGTTTATTAGCTGTGGTGGTGACAGGCCTGTTACAATCTCAAGATAAGACGTTCTGGTCTGTCTGCATAGAGATTGCAGGAGTGGTTCTTGTCACTCAGTGTAAAACCCTTCAAGCAAGAGCAGTCTTGCTCAGTGAAACGTTATGCTGAAAGTCAGCCCTCTATAACTGATCATATTTAATAAAAGCAGATTTCTTTCCTTGACTGACTGGCTTAGTGCCATACCCTTGAGATCAAGGTGTGAAAGTGTCACAGAGCTCTCTTGTAAAGGTATACAGCAATGGTTTACTTTTCAACACAGAGAAGTCTCTAAATTGACTATAATGATCCTATATGACATTTTAGTTACAAACCTATATTTTTTGCCTTTTCAGTTGAAATACAAGCTGTAATGCAGAAAAATATGAAGTTGCAAATGAAGGGTAAGGAACCAGCAGTTTAAAAAGTCGTGTGGAGGACTGACTTGCCTCCAGATGTTACTTGTTTTAAATACTGTCGCCCTCCTTATTCAGTCCTTATCTCTCTGAATGCCTGTTAGTGAATCACAGCTCCACAGGAACTCAAGTTTGCCTTCAGAAAGAGCCAGATGAGATAAATCCAAACAGAAAGGGCTTTCAGAACACACCCATTTCCTTTATCAAGAACACGATGTGATGGCACTTGAATGGATTTTGAGGGTGTTAGTAGGCTCTCTATGGTCAAGCTGAAAATGCTGTTTGAGTGGATTTTGAACAGCGAAGAAATCCCTTGTTTGATTTCTCCGTGTGATCACCTATTTTTCTGTCTAAGCAGCAGGTATCCAGTCTTGCTAAACTAAGTCCCAGCCTTAGGTTCTAGTTTGAAAACAAAATGAAATAGTCTTATCTTTCCTTGAGCATGAGTGTCCTGATGTTTTTGCCCCGAGGCTTGGCTTTTTCTGACGCTGTGATGATGGGGGCATTTAAGCCTTACCATCAGATCTTGTTTTTCCCATGGACCAGAGGATCCTCTCTGGCTGTTGGGTGGAAATGAGCAAACATTTCTTTTGAATGAGCAGTTGTTCTCCCTGAGTGTCTCTGAGACACACAAGTAGGGTGAGGTAATGACTAAAAATTAACAAGGGTTATTGCAGTTTTTTCTTCTGAATGTAATTGAAATGATACAGGAATATTTTTAGTCTGCAGAGTCAAAGTAAGTCTGTGAATTATCTCAGCCTTTTCCAATATTCATGAAACGGTGATATTTTGTTATAGAAACATAATACAGGACTCTGTTCACATCCTCCCCAGCATTAATGCAGCCGTGTCTTTGTCAAACAGAGGACGAGTCTGGGTCCTTGTGTTGGCCAGCAGCCAGGGATTTCTCTTTCAGATGTGACCAGAGTTCATGTGTATCAAGGGAGATGCTTTTATAGTGAAGTATATTGATGGCATTTATTGCATTAACTTGCAGTAATTAGAAGTGAAGAAATATTTTATGGTTAAAGCTTTAAATCAAGCTTGTTATTCTTCAGAAGGTGAAATGTTACATCATTTGGAGTACCTGATTTTTAGATTGAAGTGTTGATCTGAAGTGGGCCTTCAGATTTTTTTTTTTTCATCTTTCATAAAGGTGTTTTTAATTTTTGCAAGAAAGTGATCAAATACAGAAATGAAAAAAAGGCATTTTGTAGCTTCTTTGGGTTTTGTTAGTGATGGGATATTTTCTGGTAGGGTGCATTGATTCATAGTATAAATAAACATGTTCTGAAGCAAGCATGGGAAAAGAGTAGGTGTGTGACAGCTCAGTGCTACATGTACCTGCTTTGTCTCGCACAGCCACATTCACAGGGGCTGTTTTTCTTTCCTGATGCGTTTATGCCACTTCATGACAGAAGGACAATGAAAGATTATGTTTGCATTCAGGAAGTCAGCACAGCAGCTGAAAGTCAGTCAGCTGTTTTTTCCTTGGTATTTTTGTTTCTCTCAAGATATGAAGTGTTCAGTCTTGCTCAGCTGAGTGTCCTCCCCACCCCAGTTATCCATTTGTGATGAGCTCCTGTCTGCAGGATGAGGCCCTGGCAAATCAAACATGCACCTTTGAGTTATTTTGCCTTTAGCAAGAAAAACCCATCAAGTAAACTCTCCATGTGAGCTTAAATATTTTCTGAGTCAAATTCTGTTGTGTTAGATTTGCTTCTGGAAAATAAATGGAATTTTCCACAATCTGCTTTTAGTGCCAAAATGCACGGGCCTAGTATAAAAGAGAAATGGTATTTGAGATTACAAGTGGATGAGTCAGTGTTTTTTATTAAGTAGGTCGAAGCATGAGCTTTTGTCCTGCTTTTAAAATCAGTACCAAAGGTACATTATTATTATCTGTTTAAAATATCTTAGAAAATCAGTATTCAAAACTGTTGTTCAAAGCTAAAATGCTCTTGCACATCTCAGGCTTCACCAGGTAAACCACTCTGACATTTTGTGTGTGTGGAAATCAGTATCACAACAGTTCCATTGTGTTAAAATAAATGTGCTTTTGTGACCTGTATCTTAGTGAACATTTTTGATAGGTTGCGCAGATGACATCACAATGAACAGATTTGAGCAGTAGGTACTATTTATTATTTAACAGTATCTTTGTAAAATATTCACAGCTGTAGTGAATATCTTTATTTTTGCAGATTGAAAAGAATTCTTATTTAGCACAGTTTGTCTCCCAGTGGTTTGAGCTTTCCTTTTATTATCTGAGTATTCATGTAGATTTGCAAAATGAGCTTTTATCTTTGAACGGATGTAGCAGCTGAATGTTTTAAACAAAACATGCACAGTTTGGATATTCATATCTAAAAAATACTCTTGTAGTCAGTGATTCTGTGTGCTGATAGACTGGAGGATCAGATGAAGATTTAAAAGTTGTGTGAGCCTAATATAAACTGCCATGAATTGTTCACTTAACCCATCACCATGCTTAAAGGCACATAACACACTTTTGTTAGTAAATGTAATAGAAACTTTAAAACACTCAGTCTGTGTTTTAGTTTTTAGATTCCTTTATATAGTTTTACCTACCAATTATCATTCTTTAACTAACCTACAGCTTAGTAAATGTTGCACAAAAAAAACCTCCACTGGTTTATTCTGGGAGGCATTTTACTCTGGTGTCTAAAAATATTTTTATAATACATCCATAGTATGTGTGTGAGGGAGCCTAAACAGAAAACCCTGCACATCTTAAGGACAAAAGCATTTTGTTCCCTAGGCTACAAAATAGTGGTGGAAGCACCTTGGTCAAAGAAAGTGCCAGAGCACAGAGGGTATTACCAGTGTCAGAAGCTCTGCAGTAATAAAAGTTTTGTTCAGTAAAAATTCTAAATTAGTCTTATTGAGCTGCAGGGTCACTAGGAACTAGCAGGTAAGCAAGTCAGTCATTCCCTGGTAAATGTTTCAAGGGATCCAAGGTATGTTTGAGTTTCTAAGATGCCATGAAGATGCCATTTCCTGGCTTATGTTGCCAGGGCTGGAGCTTAAAGATGAAATGGAGGATACGCAGTTCAAACTTCTCCTAATGAGAAGGGGGAGGAGTTTGACACGCAGAGGGATGGGGCTCAGTGCTGAGTTTCTCCAGGGCTTCCTCTGCAAGGCACGTTTCTCACTGTGCAGACACTTGGTTTCAGGCTTTTATTCCCAAGGTAAACTTTCCATAGTGATCCCCAAGCCAAGCTCAGATGGAGGGTTTGGTGACCCCTCCCTCCCACAGACTGAAGAGTTCCTTTGAATCCCCACCCTTTAGTCTTTCCTTCTTAACACTGCGCTGCTGAGGAGAAAACACTTTCGTGCCTTTTAGCTAAACAAAAAAGATTCCTGTGTAAGAAAGGTCAAGTGTAAGAAAGGTCAAGTGTTATAAATTACAGCTTTGAGACTCTTGTTGCAAATAATTTAAGGGAGGAACTCCTCCTCTCTTAACCCCTGTGCTCCCTTTTCTCACTGTGATCTAGTCTGTGATAACCTATTTGGTGCACTTCAAGAGTGTTCATCACAGTGCATTCAGTTATAGGAACCATCCCCGCCTTGTCCTTGACATTTGAAAGAGCTTTACTACAGTACCTGAGTAATTTATTTTAGATTTATGTGCCTCTAAAAGTCAGGTCTGCCCATCACTTTTAATGCCTATTAATAGCTCCTCTTTTTTTCTTTAAGCTAATGTTTTATTTTGCTCTATCTGCTACCTACTTATGCCAGTGATGACTTTTATTATTGGTCTTGTAAATTATTTTGTTTCCAAACCAAGTGCATCTAACACACTATTGGACCAGTCAGTACCCCTCCTACCAAAGTGTAATGTCGATTGGGAAAGTCGACTTGAAACATTCACTGTGTTCCAGACTTCAAATAGCCCTGATAGAGTAGAAAAGAGGGAAGTAATAATCAGGCCAGATGCATGAAAGTGACAGTTTTTTAAAGAAATTATTTAAGGTAGCACATAAGGTGCAAAAGGAATCTAAGGCTTTAGTCTGGTATTTGAATAGTGCTCTGCACATTGGGTGGAAAAAAAATTGGGAAGAATTTTGTTGTACCCTGATTGTATCCGATCAGGTCAGCAAGTCATGGAGGAACAATACAGCAACTTCCACACGTTTCCTTGCCTTTTTAATTAACTCCTCGTGGTAGAACTGTGTTGTTTCATTAGGGTGCTGCATTTAAGGCCCTTTAATAACACCACAGTAGTATTAAAGAATTAGGAGACCATCGTGAATGATGGGGAGATTCAATCTCACCAAAAAGAAGTAAAGCTCTTGACCAATAAGAGGGAAGAGGATACCTATTGTGAAAACTGGCAAAATGTAAATTTTGCTATGTTTGCTCTTGATAAAGACTGGCTGTTTTTGTGTAATCTGGGTTGCTGTCAGTGAATGGGAAAGTTACAGATTGATAATAACAATTGCTTAGTCATCCTTCTTCTGCTGGATGGACTTTCGTTGAGTGTAGATGGATGGTATGACAAATTTATTACTCAGAGTTCTCAGTTCTCATTACAGAATGATTGTGGGGAGAGATAATTTTTAATTAGGTCTTCATTTCCCTTGAAATATTATCTAAATTGTCATAAAACTTGCTTTATTGAAGTTGAAATATCTTTTGTCTCCCCTACCTTCATTTTAATTAGTATAGAACTGGTGCAATTCTTAACAAAATGGGAAAATAAATGCATTAACAGTATTAAAATATAAGATAAAAATGATGAAATGTAAGTTCAAACATACATTTTTTGAAAAATGACTGAGGAGAACAACTTAATAGAAAGCTCACAATACTTTCTCAAAAATCTGACTGGTTCCAGTGTGAGATCATCTGTGAATAAAAAGGTGCAAAATACCATTAGGAGAATTGATACTCTGTGCACCTTGCTCTTGTTAATCACATTTTTCTCTTTTTATAATGCACTTTCCGTTCCAGTGAGGCTTTTAGGTTAGAAATTCAGTTTCATAATATTTTAACTTGGAAATCTGTAGTAGGAGGATTTATTAGTGGTACAGCCATTAACACTAGAGTCTGTTGTGTGTGCTGCCTTGTGCTCTTTAATGACTTTACCAATGCATTTCAGTACTAATATTCTTTCTGGTTGGCAGGCTGGTACAGTGAAAAACTAAGAAGATTTACACCTCAACCTTTGATGCTACAAAAATGACTTAATTGTCATGATTATAAGTTTTTGTATTGTCGTGGCATCTAAAAATGTTTACTGTGATCGCTGCTCTATGATTGTTTTAATGAATATAAAAACAAAAACATCCATGCACCAAATATTTTACACCAAAGAAGAGAAGACGGAAAAAAGGACAGTGAAAACTATTGCTATCCTGAATCTAAGAAAAGAAATTGGGGTGTGATGTGTTGGAGTCCTTCAGGGACTATAAGCAGCAGGAAGAACTTGTCTGTTAGTTCAGTGCTTTAACTTCAGTATCTGCTGTGTTGTTGGATGGGGAGGTTTGACAGACAACCATTTCAGTTGCCATTTTCTAACCAGGTTTTTGTGTTGCTGTTATTATTCGTGGTTGCTCCTGTACTGTCTCTAATTGCATGGCTGGAGTCACAGCGTGCTCAGCACTTGGGTCCTGCTGCCAAACCATGTGCTGCTCTGGTCAGCTCCAGCAGGTCACTCGAGCTTTGATCTGACTTCATGTGTAAAATCTCAGCAATGTTTACCTACCTTGGTGAATTAATTGAAGATCTTACTGGTGAAAAGCACTCATTAGGAATGAAGTGGCCCATGGTATGGTTACCTTTCACAAATAATTGTGCAGTGCTAATTATAGGGTAGGAGAAATATTTTTTTGGAAGAAGTAAAAACAGAAGTCAGCATCTAGTTTTTAGCATCACACAAGAGGCTGGCTAACTTGCTTTTTACGGCTTCGTGTAGCTTCACTGTCAGGATTAAAGGCTCTGAAATGTCCCCCTCCAGTCCAGCTGCACCATCTTTGCATCATGTGGCATAATTGCAGCTTCATAGTCAGTTTGGGTCAGAGTTGTTTCTGCTGAAAATCAGTGGGAGGAATAAGTTGCTGTCAGACATCAAGTCAGAGCATCTCTGGAGGCTTGAAAGGCTGCCATGTCCCTTCGTGCTCGATCTGAATTAAAACATGTAACTACACTGAAGACAGAAACCTGTCAGAGGTACAGCCAAGGAAGTCTAGGGTGTCTTAGTATTTGAAGCATGTGTTTTTCTTTTCTCCCTCTATTGTCATTCTGTTATTGGGATAGAAAATATGGCAGTTAAAAATGTAAACACTTCTTTGTCTCATGTCTCATCTTGCAGGCCGAAACAGCAGCAACAGAATAATTTTTCCTTGTTTCCTTCCACCAAGGGCTGGAATTTCAGAGGGGTAAGTTTTGTATTGTTTTGTTCACACTATAACATTCCCTCCTGCTTTGTTCTGTTGCAGTGTAACTTGGTAGTCAAACCATGATCTGTGAAGACTAAAATCATGGCAAAATAGT
The DNA here is from genome assembly GCA_036630365.1 of Acanthiza pusilla. Lineage (NCBI taxonomy): Eukaryota > Metazoa > Chordata > Aves > Passeriformes > Acanthizidae > Acanthiza > Acanthiza pusilla. The sequence goes on from JAXCHO010000001.1 coordinate 12,616,892, forward strand.
TAAACTGGACCTTTTAATTTTGTACCCTCCTAAAAGGCTTTCTAAAAATGCCTTTTTTTTTTTTTTTTTTTTTAAATGTGATTGGCTGTATTATTATGAGGGGTGTGGGACATAATCCCACTGTGCATTAACCCACTTTTAAAAAAAAGAGGGTGTGTTTTCATGTCTGAAAATAAATAGCAAAACTGAGCTGATACTCTTTTACTCTAATGTAGCTATTTGTAAAATTATTGAAAGTTTGTATGTGTGAATTTTGCAGAAGTACAGTAATTGAGGAAGAAGGTGGGTATGAAAACAGTAGGAAGAGTATTGTAGGTATGAGCTGTAGCTGAAGAAACAATGATCCCAAGTTCAGAGCAGTAGCTCACTGCAGTAAAGGCTAAGGGCTGGTGACAGTGGCAGCATGAGCTCTGTGATCTTGCATGGTGCAGGTGGAGTGAGCTGCACACAAAGAGCAGAAAACTGGGGAGTAAAATACTTTCAGAATCAAGAACCTGAAAGGAGATAGGAATAGTGATACTAGAGAAAACAGGCAGCAAGTTAATGGATCTTCAACTGCTTCCTTCCTGTGTGGAAATGAAGATCTGTGCCAGGTGGCTGCCACCTTATTTTTAAGGAAAGGTATGAGATACTAACACAGAGGTGAAGTTCTACAGCTGTAGTATTTCATGCAGTGCATAGTAGGCAATTGCAGTTAATCGTTTGAAACAAATGGCTGCATCAAGGGAAGAACCTGTATGAGCTGTGCACTTGATCTGTGAAAGTGAGCACTGTCTGCTGATGTTTGCATTGTATGAACATTAACTTTATTTTGATGGATGGAAAAACTGTGTTATGAAAAGCCCAATGAGCAGACTTGAAGTCACACAGGTTTTCTTAGAGATGGTGAAAGATAATAGGTTGGCTTTGATGTATTTTCTCAAACAGGACGAAAACCTTACTGGCTAATAGAACTAGGTTAATGTTGACAGTGGAGCAGAGCCACACTTGAGTGTAATAAACACAACTCTGGAACTGACTCATTCATGGCTATGTTTTTTTTTTTTACTTCTGTTTCTATTATTACAGACTGTAATACAGGATCATTTCAACAGTCACAAAAAATAATAAAGAATAAAGTGATTAAGCACAGAATTGCAACACTGTGTTCATCTCACTGTCCTCGCTTTGCACTCAGTTCACTCAGTTTAAATGCTTCTGTATCATGTTGATAAAGGGACAAGTTAAAGCAGCCTTGAACATACACCAACATAGACCTCAGAGTAAGATAAGGAACGCCCGGATGCTACACATTTACCAAAGAAACTCCTCTGCACTTCTCTTTTCCTTACTTAAATTTATCAGAAGAAGCTGATTTCCATCTTGAGCAGCTCTTTTGAGCCCCATGATTCGAGATCACATTTAAATCTTTCAATGGGGATTTTCATGTCAAGATGATATCATGTTTCTGTCATTTTTAGATAGTGGTAGCAGTGACTTCCAGAATTTTGGGCAGTGTTTAGGTATCAGTGGGGAGAAAGGAGTTTATTAATTTATTTTTTCATTTTAACTGAATAAATCAAACCTGGTTGAGATAAAATTTAGGCATGAAGCTACTGAGCAGTGAAATATTTTTTGTATAAGCTCCTCCTGCGTATAGAGGAGGTATCAGGTTAATTTGGGTTTTGAAGAGATTTTTATAGCCAGGTGTCCAGCAAATAGACTGTTATAGACGGGAAGTATTTATAGTGAGGACTGTCATTTCAGACGAAGAAACACAGAACCTGTAGAGATGAGAATATCCCACCCTGGAGAGAAGACCAGAACATAAGAGATTAGGTATTAGATGTGGTACTTAAAAAAGAAAAGAAATAAAGTAAAGGAAGATCCAGAGTACAGGATTGGAGAAGGAAAGTGGAGGAAGCTACAACTTGGAAAGAGGGATAGTCAGGGTGGGGAAAGCAAAGAGCTGTGACAGAATTGTGAGAGAAAGAGAGTGGAAATGGATAAAATATAGACATGGAGGAAAGATAGTGAGTGTGAAAGCAGAGAGAGGGAAGTACAAAGCTGAGGCAGAAATCTGGAGAACACTGCAGAGTTATCTATTCAGCCTTTGCAAGTGCTGACCCTGACATGATACAGTGATGTGGGTGGGGAGCAGTTTGTGGCTGGGACTTGGTAAGGAGACGAAACATAAATATCCAATGGGATGGGGCTATTCAGAGGCAGGTCAATAGTGAATATAAAGAAAATATTGCACAGATCTTGGCACAGAAATTAGAATTAATTCTGTTTTCACTTTATCTTCTGATTGCCATTAACTGTCACTGTTACTCTCATCTCTGTGCCCCCCTTCCTTTAGAACCTTGGTGCATAAGTGCCTTTCCTCAGCATCACTGTTTGGTGCTTATAAGTAAGGGAGAGCAGGTCAATATGCTGCTCTGGGTGTCTGTGGAAACAAAGTGTTATGCTGCTGTGTGGAGTGGGAAACAGCTTCATTTAATAAAGCATTCCATCAAATGAGGATTACATTTGTACAGTCATCCACACACGATTAGAAGATGCCAGGATTAAAGCTTCTGTGGTTTTTTGCTAGCTATGATACAGTCTTGAGTTATATGCTTGTATGCTATTTTTTCCATACTAAGAGTAGTCAGTTTTATAAATAAGGAAGTTCTGAATACAAAAAGAATAAGAATCTCTCTTGAGAGTTTGAGATTTCAGCTGCATTGTTTGTCTGTCTTCCTTCTACCTTAAAAGCACCCGCTTTGTTTTTGCCAGCAGGATAAACTTCTAGACTTAGATATGCGAATGGAAGTCTTGAAATGATTGTTCTGGGGAAAAAAAAAAAAAAATCCAGGATATTTGCAGAAGTAGTGGTACGCAGTGGTCCCAGTGTTGCTATGATGACATACGAGGTGACTATGAAAAGTGACTATGAAGGAACTGCCAGACAATCAAAAAAAAAAGCAGTTACCTGGATAGTGAAGCCTATTGGGCTGTAGGCAGAACTGAAGAGATGCTGGTTTTGTCTGCGCTTGTGTCTGATATCTCTCCACTGTTCTACTGGCAGAGCATCATTTCCTGCATGCTTTAAACAAACACCTGAACCATTATGATGGTGTCTTTATTTCCCCCCACCACACACAACAAATTTGACTGAAGAACTTAAGTGCTAAAAATAAATAGTGAAATCTAAACCAACATTTTGTACTTGAAATAGTTTGAGGCATGTTTAGTGTGCAGTTGCCTGAAGATTGAAGATAATTTATTGCAATGAGGCTTCTTCCTGTTTCCTCCTTTCTTGTTTCCTTTCTAGTTTTGCAAAAGCATCTATCTAACTGAGCTGCAGATGTGGTCACCTGTGAGGAAGGCTGACCTTATTTATGAGAAACCTGGCATAAAAAAGTGTTAAATATGCTGAAAGTCAGTTTTAGATGTGTAAGTGGTTTCTTTGCTAGTTTTACTGCACACGTGTTTGTGTGGGAAAAGGTATCTTTCATGCCAAATGGGAAGAATTCCACACTTCTCAGACAGTATTTGGAAAACAGTGTATTTTTTTTTTCAGACTGGCACACTTCAGTTATTTTTTTCAGGATGCACAAATCTTGACAAGATAAGAATTGCTAAAAGAGAAAAGAAGTTCTTTCCTGGCTTTAACTTAATGATTACTTGCAGAAATTGTATAGAAAGCATCTCTGTACCTCTCCTTGATTCTGCTTGCTTTTACTTAATTTCTGTATCCACTGATAATTGTCTGCTTAAGCAATGATGTTACCTGTAACAGAAACTTATTAAACTTATTAGTGGTGTAACACAGGCATTTTTTCTTACTTGTTGAAACAAAGTTATGTGCTACTGTCTCTAGATCAAATGTGCTTAAATACCATTATCTCTTAATACATCCAGTATGATTTTAAAACACAATTACCATATGCATTAAAAAACACATGTAGTTTTCTGTTATTTCAATATACTCCTAGCGCAATTTAAGCAGTTTCCTCAGAGGAGCACGATGACTTTGTGTCACTGACAGATGTTTAGGTAAGTGATTGCTTTGTGTAGTCACAGGGTGGCTGGGAGTGGAATAATTGTACCTGTTGTGAGTTAGCAGTCAAGAGTGAGTTCCTTCCCATGCACAGACAGACTCTGAGCCGGGGAGTGCAGCTGGGATCCCTGCTCCCCGTGGCTGTTCCGGCGCTGCTGCTCCTCCCTGTGCCTCTGCAGAGTCCTGTGTCTTCTACCCCGCAGCAGGTTAAAGAGATCCCTGACCTGTCTCATCCCCCTTTCTCTTTGAACAGAATTCCATATTCCTTTCCTACTTTCCAACAGATGATGAATTCCTGTGTGCCACTCGCTTGTTCCTTTCAGATCTCTTCCTCTGACTTCTTACAGAGGGTTCAAGCTCTTCTGTTTCAGAGTTCAGCTGTCTCAGCCCTTCTCATTTACTGCCTGGCTCTGCTCAGGCTTGGTTGTAGTGTGCCTCTGTGGAGGAGCTGTTGTGCTGCTGTCCAGCACTGACCTTTCTCGGGCCAGAATGCCCCTGACACCTGATACTAGAAACAGTAAGAAGCTGTTCTGTAAGTCTGTTCTTGCAGTTCTTTCCTGGGGAAACTTTACTTCACACCACTGATAGCAGCAACGTAAGGAGCATTACAAATATCCCTCCGTGATAAACAATTTCCAGTTCAGAAGACAGGAGCTTGTAAACAGTAGCAAATAGCCTTGATACTGATTTTTGTTTGTAAAAGAGTTGGGTTTGATGTCTCCCTGCTTAATCTGTGGGCAGAGTTTTAAATGGTTTAACTTGTTATTGGTTTTGTTTTTGAACAAACCATTGGAACTGTTGTTGATTAGTCACAAGACTAATTTCTCTTGGAACAGCAAGGTTTATATTGGCAAACAAATAGAGATGTTATCAGAAATTCATTGTGTGGCATTTGCGTAACTGGATAGCAGTCAATTCCATCTGCAGTTCCAAAACACATCAGAATTGTTGTATTCTTAATGTATACACTGAGTTCAAAAACCAATTCAGGGAGACCAGTTGGACGATTTTGAAGAATTAAAAAATGCATTATTCCAAAGTTGTGTGCTAAGTCAGCATGGTTTAATTACCATAATTTCTACCCACAGTGTGTGATGTGAGGTTGTACAACTTTCGTTGTAAAGGGTTGGAATTCCGCTTACTAAAGCTCAGTTATTCAATTAATACTTCAAATTTTCATATGGTCATTCTGTTAGTATTGTAGGGCTTTATTTTATGGATCTTTGTAAAGTGCTTTGTTACAAGTTTATTTTTGTTCCGGGTGTGGTTTGTTATTTATAGTAGAAGTATTCTGTATATGCTATAAACCCTCCATGCCAGCTCTTTTGCACATACAAACAATACTGAGCTAGAAGCAGCATGTGATAAAGCAGATAGGTCCAACTGTGATTCTCCTAGGCTAGGTTGGATGTTCTGTTATAGAGCAGATTTCCTGTCTTTAATCATAGAGTGGGTGTTACCTTGTTCTCCTGCTGTCATTTACTGTTCTTTTCTTTGTTCAGCAGCAGATGAACTTGACCCCTGTTCAATTTAGCTCAAACCCAACTCTGCCCATTTCTTTGTCTTTGTTTCCCCCCACTCCACCAGTGGCTGCTCTTTGAGAACATGTGATGTGAAATTACTATTTCCTATGACTGTTCAGAAACCTGTAGTGGTTAACAGGGTGATGCTGTTCTCCAGCTGAATTTGATGCCACTCAGTCTGAGAAACCAACATTTTAGAAGGAATTTTGAACTGTACTTTGGTGTTTTATTGATGCTACACTCTTTCACATTAGCAATTTTATTTTCAAATGTCTAGTTGCCAATTAAAAAATCCCTGTGTCCTCTCAGACACTTCCAGTCCAAAGCAGACCCATAGCCTTGTCATGAAAAGGTCATGAAATGAGGGCAGTTATACTCATTCTAAAAAGATTTGATTGCATGTCCTGACTGCAAGGACACTGGGAGGAGATGGAAGAGAACTGCAGTGCTTCCTGAGGGTCCTCAGTTGGGCAGTGCCTGGTGGAGTTTGGTGTGGCACTCGCTTCTGGACTGCTACACTCCTAGAAACAAAAATAAAAAATACTCTCTTCTAAATGTCTTCATCAAACTATGACAATCTTTTTCATGTTCTGGGAAGCATTATCTTAGAGTTCTCCAGGTCTTTGTCTCCAGGAGAATATGTGAAAAGCTACAAACTCAATGGTTTGTACTATGGGAGATGAGATGAGATGAGATGAGATGAGATGAGATGAGATGAGATGAGATGAGATGAGATGAGATGAGATGAGATGAGATGAGATGAGATGAGATGAGATGAGCAAATCTGGATGTCTTGCAGGGAATTTGTTTCCAGTGAACATCTCTCCTAGCCCTTGGAAGGAGGCAGGTCAAACTTCACAGCACTTGAGATGTGTATGTTCCCCTTTGTGCAGCAGCAGGACATTGCCCTGGAAGAAAAATTTTCATGTATTTGTTTTCCTATTTTTTATTTCTGTAATTTTAAGAACTCTGAAGAAGAAAGCAACAGTGAATCTGCTTAGACAGCATTGCTTGCATTTTGCTGTGATTTTTGACACAGCAACTGGGAACTGTCTGTGTACTGTCTGAATGAAGGCTTATCATGTGCTGCTGGTTACAATCACTTGACAAGCTTCAGCCTTATGCCACCACAGTGCTTTGGGCATTTCACAAGTCAGAATACTAAGGCAGGAAACTTTCTGAGACATAGTGTTGCCAATAGCATTCACCTAGGGGGATGTACATGAGTAAATTTTAAGTTTTGGCCTAAAATGTCTGCCTTCTGAAAGGTCTTCCAGTCAGTGTTTTCTGTCTGCAGAGATGCCACAGCTCCTCTTCTCAAAGGAACTGGTTGCTCACTGGTATCAGTTTCACCTTTTATCTTCTTCCTCCAAGCTCAGCAGAAACTTTTGTTCTGAAGAAAGATTGCACCAACTCACTGAGGACTTGTTTTCTTTGAAGATGAAGCTTGAATTGCTGTTATCTTGCTACCCAAATTTAAATTTATCTTGATGTTCTTGCCCACTGGAAGAATGCAGAATTCTGCAAATGGCAAAACCAGCTCTGTGTTTGTAGATCTGAGCAAGTCACAAGAAATTGAACAGGATAGGGAGAGATCAAGGGCGAGGTGGAATTCTTTCCTCAGTTATACTGAACTACTAGGGATAAAGTCTGCACTTGTCCTTGCATCCAAAACTGGGGTGCTCTGCCATGCTCATCTCTGCTCCTTTATTCTATACTTAGCTTTTACCATTATGCCTCTGTTAATGTAAGAACTTTTGCTAAGAACACCCCCTAGCTTTTTAAATACTAGGAAAAAAAAACTAGTAAAATAAATATTTTAAAGTTCTGTCCAGTATCTACCAGCTGTTTTGTTTGCTGAGACATCTACATTTGGAGAGAGTTGTCTGCCCTTGAGTTTAAAGTCTATTGCTGCTGTTTAAGAACTGCACAGGTGGGAGATGGACTGTGTTTCAGTTACTGAGGCTCAACGTTTCCAAACACCTACCTGTTATTTTAGAAACCTGTTAATGATATCTTTACTTGCACCATACTGGTGCTGTTCACTTATTGGCTGTTTGTAAAACACTTTTGTCTGCTTAAAATATTATTTGAAGCAGTGTGTGAGAGAAAAAGCACAAGAGCGATAGATACAACAATACCGATCCCTCAGCTTCTGACACTTGAAGTGCATGACAGGAAGCGAGTGCAAACTGTGTGGCTGCATGGGGAGGAGTTCCTGTTGAAAACTTGAGGACAGACTTAGGGACTCCTTTGTAGCAAAGACTTTTCACTGTCACGCTGAAAATTAAGAAACCTCCTAAAATCTGAGTACAATACAAAATAACTCATGGTGTGGTGCTGCTTATTTGTGCATCATCAGGTAAGCGTGAATCGGGTTCGTGTAACTTTCTATTGTTTGTGTGTAAGTTGGAATTGCACAGATACTCCTTCCAAGCATGCCAGGACTTAAGATTGGGTATTGATTAAACCAAAATGTTGCTTGGCAGGAATGTTTCCTACTGCAAGGAAAAAGCAATTTGCTAAAGGTTAAGGTAATATACTCTGCAATTCCCAGTGGGATGGAGGACGGTTTGTTTTTCTCTCTCTATTGGTCATCTCTTGCTGCGGGATGATGGGTTTACATCTTTGCTTTTTCTGTTTTATCATATCCATGTAAACATTTCTGCCTCAGTCTCCTAGCATGAAAATGTGAATTTTGGCTGATGCTAGGATTTAAAGGGGAATATTTGTAGCAATAAGCTTTAGTCTCTCCATTGTCAAAGTGAAAACTGTAACACATCCTAGTTCCAGTGTATTTACACTGCAGAATGATTCTGCTCTGCAGCATGTGGATGTGGTATCACCTGGAAAAGTGGGTGCTGTTATGGACACTGCATTTTGGAAAACTGTGGATAGAAAAGTAGCAAGATTGATTATAATTGTAGAAAATACAGTATTTGAGGGAAGTTTAAAAGATTTTGTGCATCTTTTGTCTAGAAAAACAAGACTTGATATAAGATGTGAGCATAGGTTTGTCTCTGAGTGTGTGTGAGCAACTGCAAAGTGGGCACTTGTTCTCTGTATTTGCCAAGAGTAGCACAGGAATAAGAGGATTTATTTCATAGCAAGGGAGATTCAGGTTAGATATTTTGGGGATAAGTGCTTCCTGATTGTCATGTTCATTAAGAGTAGAATGTAAAATTAAAATCTGTCACTTCAAACTTTGCAGCATAAAAACTTTCCAAACTGTCTTACGTGTTGCAGTGGTTAGTATTTAGTACTTGCTTGTTAATGATTTGTGTCAATGATTTGGGCTGTTAATATGTGAATAAGAGTAGCACATCAGGGACACCAGTGAACAGATGTGATCTCAAATTTTGCAGCTCGAGCCCCAGCCTACAGCATCCTTTCTTAGAAAACTAGAGAGCATCCTCTCATTTAGGAAGCCAAATGATTTCAAAATATTTGTGTCTATGTTGACTAAAACTGTACTTTGAAGTTCTTAGAAATATGCAATCAAGGTGAGGGCCTGTAGTTTCCAAATCAGGGATATGGAAATCTTACGGCTTTACAACACCTGACAGGAGCGTGTAGCCAGGGGTCAGTCTCTTCTCCCAGGTAAACAAGTAAGAGGACAAGAGGAAACAGCCCCAAGTTGCACCTGGGAAAGTTTAGATTGGATCTTAAGGAAAACTTCTTCACTAAAGTCACTGTCAAGCACTGGAACGGGCTGCCCAGGTCAGTGGTGGCATCACCATCCCTGGAGGTGTCTAAAAGCTGTGTAGTTGTGGCACTGAGGGGTATGGGTTAGTGGTAGCTTGGCAGTGCTGGGCTAATGCTTTTGCTTGGTGATCTTAGAGGGACTTTCCAGCCTAAGTGATTCTGTGGCTCTGCATTCAAGGGCATGTTTGCCCTGCAAGTGCACAAAACCTTTAAGGACAGAGTTAGAACATTAAAACACCCCAACTTTGATTATTCTTGCTTTTACAACTAGAACTGTGCTAAACTCCCTCAGCACAAACATACAAGGCCAGGAGCTGCAACTTCATCACCTCAGCTTACCAAAGACTAAGGAATTCAGGGATTGTTTGCATGCTGCCTGATTATGTTACTTGGGGACATTAAAAACTGGATCTGACAGATCCCAGCTGAAAAGTGTTTGAGAGAAAAACAGAAGATGAATCTAAATATTGTATGGACTCTTCTAAATTGCATCTTATTTTTTATTTATATACTAGGTGGATTTAGAATCACTAGATATTGATTGTGTTAATTAAAAGCATAATTTATGTAGGAGTGTTCAAATTCTGGCTGAGAAAGGATTTTCATGCAACAAAAAACTCCTATGGAAAAGAAACAAATGTAAATTATTTAGCTGAATTTGGTTTGGACTTTACTATAAAGCTTGAAAAAGTTCCAGTGTATTTAACTCTTCTAGATTCCAGTTACTGGTCCTCTCCCCCATCTTCCAAAAAGGGGAAGGAAGAAGGTTAAATAAAGACAGAGTAAATACCAGTCCTCAAACAAAGCTGTGCTAATCCTTGTCCTTACAGCATCCCGTACATGCACACCCATTTCCTGTTGTTAAACACACTGAATATAACTTTCATTTCATTGTTCACTTCAGTGTTCCTTTTACATTATATTGACTGGAAAATCTCCAATCCATCCCAAGCAGCAGTGCAGAAGCGGAGCCTGCTGGCTGTGGCGAGGGGAGGCTGGCAAGGAGCTGCCATCTTGGCCAGCAGAGATGTGATGACTCCTGGAAGTGCTTAAAAAGGCTCAGTGTGAAAGTCTTCAATGGCAGAGATGGCCTCACCTCCATTGCAGTTTTTGCTGTGCTGTGGCAGAGCAGAGACTGTTTTTTCATGTTTGTTTTCTTTGGAATATCAGGAACAAACAAGTTCTGTTCCTAACACCAAACACAGTGTCCAGGGCTCCTGCCAGCTGAGCGTGTGCAGGGTGGGAAGCTGCACTGTCCACGCTGTGTCCCAGGCTCAGTGCAGATTGTGCAGTGGGCTCATCTCTGGCCATTTCTCCCTTAAAAGCAATAATGTTTAGGGGTTTGTGTCACTCTTGAGAAAATGAAACCTGGAATGTCTCTGGTATTCCAAACAGTAGAGGGCAGTGCAAATGTACAGGGAAACCAGTTTTATTATAACACTAAAGAATTTTTGGTTGCAAGGTTTTTTTTTTTTGCCGGCTTCTGTACATTGTAAGGATTTAAGAATTAGAGGGGCACTTAGAAGTGCGTATCTATATTTGAGTAGATATACGTGGATGTTGCTGATAAAAAGTATTTACACATCAAGAGAATTTATAAGCTAACTGGGTTTAAAAAAAAAGTTGTATAAAAACAGTGTGACTAGAAATTCACATGGAAATCTGGCTTTTTGCTGTGATTTGATGTCTGTCTTTAAAGAAATGTTGTTATGCTCCTGCTTTATTCTGAGTTGCTTCAACACAGACTGTGATTTCTAAGGCACAAGGCCATCATCAGACTTTAGGTGGGAAGGTTCCTTATAGATGTAGAGGTGTTCTCAGCTGGCTCAGGAGGTACTGATTGCTTTTTAAAATTAAAAAAAAAATAAATCATGTAATAATGCTGCTTTTCGTGCAGATGTAATCCACCCTTTGGAGTGTGGCTTAAACCTGGCCTGTGATGTTTGACTTTTTATTAAGTATTTGATCAGTTTTCTCCCCTCCTTCCACATTAATTGCTTTTGATTTTATTTTTGCTCTACTTGATCGCTTCAATTTTTTTTTTATACCAGTCTGCATGCAGACACATTTCTAAGCATTTAGAATGGACAGGTGATTTAACAAAAGTCAGCAATTATTCTGAAAAGCATCTCCTTCCCCATCACAAGATGGGTTTTGTCAAGCTGTTTTTGTGCATCTTTGCATTTAATCTCCCAAGTGGTAAAGTATAAATCTGTGGTATTGATAATTAAAACCCTGTGATGGAGACTATGTTAATCCAGCCTTCCTTATAACAATGCCTTATTGCTCTAATTCCTTTAATTAAATCATTACTTTAATGTATAATTGGATATGTTACCTTCTCATCTCCTGTGAGATAATTATGGAAAGCAACTCTTTCCTGCTATGTTAAGGTCAGGAAGTGTCCCCTCTCTGTCACTGTGGAGGTAGCCACAGCCTTTACGGCAACAGTACCACAAACATTAGGATTCCAAACTGTGATAAAAGAAGTTCTTTCAGGCTAGAGGTACATGTTCAGATGCATATGTATGATGATCTATGTGGTCAGTCAGAAAACATGAACACATTTCTGGTCAGGACATGCTATTTTCATGCAGGTCTGTACCCATTTCCTAAGGTCTCAAAATACTGTGCAAAAAAGAGGAGTTATTGAAGTGTTCCAAGCTTTCCTGTTTTCCCAGCAAGGCAAACAGCATCATGACATTTTTCAATTTACTTCGATTCATGTATATACAAATTCTAATAAAAAGATACTCTGTAGTCAGGTGGCATTTGCCCTTTGCTCTTAGCCCAGTGGGGAGTTATCACAGTGCTGTGTGTTCAGTGTGCCACACAATGCTGCAGTGGGACATTGGCATGGCAGTGTGTGCTGGGGATGGTGAGGGAGGACACAGCCTGCCCTGGTGTGGAACACTGCGGGGCTGAGCCTGCTGCACCAGACTGAGCTTCTGGGCTCCTTTGTGGAGAGCTTTGTATTGCTTCATGTGCCATGTGCTTTCAAACATAAAACGGAGCGCAACAATTACAGAGTGGTTTTCTGGGATGTGGCAGATTCAGGGGTCAGCTGCATTGTGCTGTGGCAGCTGAGACAGGACTTGTATCTCCTTTGGGGAAAAGATCTTCACAAAGAGCAGGGATTAATTTAATGAGCACCTTATGCTCCCTGCACAATATCCACTGCAATCTTTGCTTCTAATCCACTTATTATGGGCAGAGATATTTATCTGTGATCTAGTGGCTCAATTATTGGATTTTTTTTTTTTTTTTTTTTTGCCATGGAGTTCTGCCGCCCCTTTATATAATGGTAATAACCCTTGAAACTCTCAGAAAAATTAAAACATTAATCTTGCCTGTAGTGGTTAATATTTAACAATTTCTATATGAAATTACTGGTGTTGCATAACCACTGAGACTAACAGAGAACATAAGGAGTATAATATTTGCAAGCTTCCCGATAACATGTTATTAAATTTATTTTTTTTGGAGTGTGTCTTACTTTTCAGTAAGTAGAAGATCTAGAATAAATTGAGGAATGATGCTTTGATTAGCGCAATGAAGTATGAGGTAGAGCAAGAGATCTGTTTTGAGGAAGCTGTCCCAGACTTACTCAATATATAATTGCCTTTCCTATGCTTTACCTGTCTTTTCATTGCTTTTGGTCTGTACATCACAGTTGATACTGATTTGTTGCTTGGGAGTCTGTTGATGTTTAGTTATATAACCAAAGAGGTTGCCTCTAAATAAGATATGAGCATTTTAATTCCTACTAACTCCCTTTTGCACTGTTCTTTACCTGAATAGCCTCACTGTGGATGCTTGTCCTCATGGCCACTACTTTGGCCGTGATACCTCTGTGTTTTGGACCCAGTTACCTGCTTTGAATCTAGCAGTTAGATGCCTGCACGTGATTGTTGTGTAACTTTCCTTCTGCAGTAAAATGATGTCCTGCCTCATTCAAGTTCACTTGAATCCTGTAGCCTTGCCTAGTACATTTGTACTTCATATTATGTAATTTACAGTCTCAATCCACTTTCACTAGAGTTGGCCCGTGTTGGAAATGCCACCTTCTGTGTTAATCTGTAGCCATGTGATTGCAGTAAGAATCTTTTAACTGGTTGTTTAACAGAGGAGTACCTGTTTGTTATGTGTGGTCATTTGTCACGCTCCATTAGCACTGAAATCGAGTCTGAGATGTCAGCCTTAAAGCACAACCCAAGCTGAGGATGCAGGTCCATCCTGTCCATCCATGCACTGGCATCAGTTAGTACAGGCTCAGGTGCACCAGGTCCATGCACCATTTTCATTTATCCTTCTCTTGTAGAAAGCTCTATTCCAAATCTAAACACCTTTCAATCTTACTTAACTGCCTACGAGAGCTGGAACTTTTCAGTTTTATAGTTTCATTTTGCTAAGTAAAGACTTGGTGTAGACTTAAGTAGAATCAATGTATGAGTTTTTGAGTAAAACTAAAGGATGCATGCATTTGTATCTCCAGAAATCTAATTAGGTTTGAAGAATAGTCTGCAACACATTCACTAGAATCTTAGGAGATATTACCCTCTGGCTAAAGTACTGACCTGACAGATGTCATCCAAATTTTGTGTTTTTCACAATGAAATCACATTGGCTAACCCAAGAACGATAATTCAGATTACTTTGTCCTGTGGGGAAAAAATCCCAGCCTTAAAAAAGACTGATACAGGATAAGCAGACATAGTATCATTTCAGATATTTCTGTTTATTGCTCAGTGGGGTCTGGTCCAGAAATTTCTGTATTCTAGTCCATCGTTCAACCAGCTGCTAAAAATCCATACTGTAAAAGTAAAGGCGATTTGACTGTGCCTTAGTCTGAGGGTGAAGAATTACTTTTCATAAAACACTTCTCACTATGTAATGTGACAGAACTCATGGTCCTGTTTTTGGATAATGATGATGTTAAAACACAGCTGTTGCTGACTTTGAAATTATTGTTAAAGTATGGGAAGTTATTTTCTGAAAAAATTGTATTTAAATTGTATTTAAATGAGTCAAAGATCTGCTGGAAACTAGTGAGTAAATATAAAAGGTTTCAGCACCTAGACTTTAGTTTTAAACCAGTATGAAATCAAAATATCTGGATTTTGTGATAAATATTCCGTTTCTTTTTTCATCAAAGAAACAGTTCTCAAAAACCATATGCTTGACCTAGTAGATTCAAAGGTGTTTCACTGACTTGATGAAATAAAACCTCCAGGTTTCATAAGAGCTCGGAGCATGGGTACTGTGGATACAGTTTTCCTGTATTTTGTTTTAATACTCAATAAATACCTGCATTGCATGCGGCTTCTATCTTTTTGGACATCTCGTAAGCTATGAACTCTGTATGACATCTGTCTGGGGTTTTTTGCTCTCTAAATTGCTCATCTTTGACTTCTGTAGACTGGAAACTAAATCCCAGCTATAATTATGTGTGACTGCTTATCTTTGGTTGGCAGTGGAAGACAACACAGCTGGATAAATAAGAATCATATACTCTGTGACTTCTCTTGTTTCCTCCATCTTCCTGGCCTGGCAGAAAATGCAGAGCTCTGTTAAATGACATTTCATACTTATTTGAAGTGCATGAAGATTAATCTTGTGGTGAACCTGTGAAATGACACGAGGGAGGGCTTGCCATTTGCAAACCCAAAACCTGAATATAGAGCAGAATGTAATCACTGATGTGGAGAGGGAAACCCTAATATACATTAATGTAATTCCTGCAGTACATTTCACCTTTTATCCTCACTATGTTGACTGTCTGGGGATAGCACTTGATTGTTGAAGGTAGGCTTTGAAACAACTTAGGTATAGGCTTTCAATACAAAATATGAGTTTCTCTTCCTGACAGTCTCATTAGTTACAGAAGTTCATATCAAGTGCCAAAGTACAATTTCCAACGTGGACTAATTAGTTGTGCTTTTAGTTAGAACTAAGTTTCTTAATTGAAGTGAACCTATCTGAGCAGAAAAAGGAACAGCATTTAATTCACTAATGTGCTAATTGGTAGCTTTTCAACTTGTGAAAAGAGAGTTTATATTCACACATGGTGATTATAATAATGGTGAGAGAAAATTAGCTATATATACACACGTGTTTATGTATGACATCATTATGTATACTTGTTTCAGGATCAAGCTAATGGTGTTTGGTACTGTTCATCAAAACTGAGCTTTTCTTTTCATTTTGCTCTATAGAAAAAACGGAAACAGAGTACTCAAGATGAAGATACAATCAGTATCTGCAGCCTGGACACAAGTGTGAGTAATTTAATTTTCTCTTTAACACCTCCTTAAACTAAAATTTGGCTGTTACTGGCATTCTGAAATAAATCTTTTCCATCTACTCAGCTGTATTGTTCTCATACATAGCATGAATAACTTGTTCTGCTTGTTATGAAAAAAATGAGTTTGTTGTATTACTGCTCTCATTTTCTGTAATAAAACTTTTAAAAGAAAAATGAAGTCATTACAGTAGTTTATTGTAAAGCAATGAATCTCTTATTAGTAAATAATTATTGTGATAAAAAGGCTTTGTGAATGCAGGATTTAAATGCAGACCTTTTATACTGTTATATCGGTGTATGAGAAATTCCATTTCACTTGTCAGTGGTGGTTCATGCAAGCTATAAGAACTGAACTCTTTCTGTTGATAATAGTGGATGTTGAATCAAAGTATTAATGAGGGTGATTGTGCAGTACACTGCAATGTGTGTTGTCTTTCCTGTAAACTTGTGACATAAAGGTATACTTGCAGTTATCGTTTCAAATCCATGGAGCTAAAATAGATGTGGGAAAATTTACCATTCCTTCTGTTCAGAGTTGTTATCAGTATTTGCAGTGTTTTGTTTACAGTCAGCTGTTGAACCAGCTTTCCTTTTTTGTAGACCTCTCATGTAATAGAGACAGAAAAAGTAGTGGAAAAAAAAGAGAATAAACACTGCTTGTTTTAACAGTTTTATTTATTGGCAGGTGTCAAACCTACTGCTGTGGTTTCTTTAATAATCAGATGTTAATTTTGGTTTGAAGTATACCTGTTCTTTGAAGAATTAATTACATTTAAGGGCTCACCTGCCTGGATGGCTGCAGACAAATGCAAGCTCTTGCAGGCACTTCAAGTGAGCTGGGTACAATCCAGCACTATTCTGGAAATCATAAACCCACAGTAGCCTGACCTTTTCTGTGAGCTAATACTTTAATGTTAGTTAATCCCATCAGACCTTACATTTGGCCCAACTTCAAAGGAATTGTTATTCCTTTAAAGGAGTTTTAAAGGAATTGTTGTTCTTCAGGGAAAATTGAAAATTGATGACTATTTATTATTATTTTGGACAAATTGATAGTTTTTTATGTGCTTAACTGATCTGGGATGGAAAATGCTGGGTTTAACTATTTTTATGTTTTTGCAAAGAGTGTCTATTTTATTCTTCTATGATTAAGACAATTACCTAAAATTCTCTTGTGTAGAATCTCTTATACTGCTGTAGAAATAATTGGATGAATACAGGTTCTGGTTTGGCTAATAACTAAAGATTTAAACACTGCTTGAAAGGAACAGTTTCTGCTAATAGAAATAGAACTGGAGGAAGATGATCTAATGTGATCTTACCTCTGAATTTGCCCAATGGAAACACAGACAGAGCACCGAGCAAAGTGAGGTTTGTGGTTTACCGATGAGCAATAGATAAGCAATAAAAATAGCAATGTCCTTCATTTGCAGTTATTAAATACTACTTAAAATTTATAAAATGTTATTTCCTTGATGCTGCTTTTCTGTGTAACCATTACTATTGACAAGACAAACACAAATTGGTGAGACGATAAAGCAATTAACTAAATATTTCTGAGCTGATCTATTCGACAATGACTAATAAAATTATTGAATTTGGATTTTCACTAAAAGATTTGTGCTTCCCTACTTTAGAGGGATCTTGTCAATAAAATATATGAAGGGCTGTTAAGAAAACTCTTCCCACTGTCATCAATGCAGAACTTTAATGTTTAAATTTAAATTCATGCTGGAGTCTGTATTAGAAAATAGGGGTGAGAAATGAATGGGTGAAGTAGTTTGAACCTTTCCTTACAGTGCTTCAGAGTCACTCAGGTCAACAGGGTGGGGAATGTCCCATGAGGATATAAAAGGTATGCATTGTATCTTGAAGAATGATCAGTTTATTTAAATGCACAGTTGATATAAATACCAGTTGATTTATCTTTTTTTTGCTTGAGGTAACTTCAAGTCACTCCTTTTTTCTGTTACCAGGAAGTGCTGATTACTTGATGCTGTACAGATTATATTGTCTCTTGTGTCTTTGAAACTTACTTTGCCCTGATCCCTTCTACATTCCAATACTACAGTTTCTCGTTCACCATGTGATATCTTCTGTGCCCTCACCACTGACAGGAGTTGCTGTTAAGGCCACTTTGTCTCTGGCTGTGACAGGAGACTTAAACTGACCTGCTGACTGACTTGGGGAGGGAAGGTGCCTTTGGTTAAGAAAATGAGCCTGGTATGTGACTTCAGAACAACACCCTCAGGGATTTTAGCTTCAGGTGATGGTTCAAGTGTGCCCATCAAAACTTGGTGCTGTTGACATTAAAACAAGTTGGGCAGGAAGAGTTCACACTTTCTCATGACTCGTGTTCCTGCCAATTAGATTATCATACCCCGGTAAAGAAGGACTATCACCTTTGTGAGCCTCCTGGACATGGCAAATAAATGCTTGTTTTTTCCTTTCACAACATATTTTGCTGATGGATAAATGATAGAGACAGTGCTGAGTATGCATCTAGACTGCATCTAGATCAAGTGTCTCATGTCACTAGAAAATATTGGAGGGTCTTCTAGTTGCACTGTGGAATGTTGTAGCACAAAAGGGATGGTTGGAATCCAGGAGTCCATGGCTAAATACTTACCTGTAGAGGCATTTTGCTCTCTGTGCTTAAATGCTATTTATATCGAGGAGAGATGTGTCTTTTTGTGTCTTGGGTTTTGATTTTAGAGAGCTATAGCTGACATTATGGGTAATTCAAGATTTTTGTTACAAGCCAGAGAGTTGGCTGTCTTTTGTTTTCATGTTTGTGATGGCAAATTTCAAAAAGAAGGAAAATGTCAGAAATAATCAGTTCATACCTCACAGAAACCAGCTGTGGTGGTGTTATGCAAGGTCACTTTACCTTTCTGTGTTGTTCTCCACTCTTTACATACAAAGTAACTTATTCCCAAAAATGGAGAGGGGGTTGAAGAGAGGAGGTGAGAAGTACCTAAAGCAATCAAATTTTGGAACTGTTTCTGTTTAAAAAACAGTCAAATGTACTGAAACTTACATAAACTGAAATCAAATATACTGTGAACAAAATGGTGTGTGATTAATTCTGCAGGAAATGGTCCATGTAAGGTGATGCCTTGTCTTGTGATTAAGGGCACAAAATACAGCTGTTTGTGGGTTCCTACCAAAGCAAAAGGGATGCCATTTCACCTACCGCACAGTGGCACAATTCTGGCACAGGGTGTTGTGGATACCAGAGGTTTTGCAGGAGTTCAAAAAACAAATTGGGTAAATTCGTGGAAGAAGAATCCGTCAAGAGCTATTAGACAGAATGAAGCCATCTGTCTGAGGAAGCCCTTGAACTTGCATATTTCTGAGTCTGGGAGAACAAACTACGTGTCTGTCACTAGGTGTTTACTCTGCCTTCACACACTTCCCTGGACAGCTTTTTTTCACCATTGCTAAAGAAATGGTGCTGGCCTGAGGTCCATCCTTGACCTGTCATGGCCGTTACAAGATTTTGATTCGCCTAATGCAATACCTTCTCTTCCTCCAAATAACAATAGGTTTGAAATTACTTAATGAGGGCTCTGAGCTTAATTGGAGTATTTGGATTATAGCATGATGTAAATAATTAAATGTTCAGGTTCCTTTGCCTAGAAACTCTCTTATGCCCTTGAAAAGATGGGCCAAATTGTTTATGTATGTATCTTCAATGAATGCATTTATTTTCCAAGGCTAAGAATTTGAAAATTTGAATGTGTGTGTTTCCTATTACGAATTTAGATTTCAACTGGGATAATGATATATAATTAAATATTTACAGAAAAGAAATCTCTCAGGCTGGGCAATTATATTGGTTATTTTTTAATTAAATATTATATGTATTCAACAAATAAGCATCTTAGGCTCTCCTGTGCAGCACCCTGACTGGTTTGCACAATGAGGTGAACGACTCCTGGCCTGGTCAGTTCTCAGCTCCCTTAGCCGCTGATGGAAAAAGCATACGGTGCATTCACTCTGCACTGGCTTTGCAGGCAGCACCTCAGGGATGTACCACTTTTTGTACTGGGCAATGGAAAGATCTGGCCATCTTTACTGTCTAATGTTTCCAATTTGTGTAAATGTGTCTGTTGGCCACCTTTGTCCACGAGAGGGTGGGGGATGGCAAAGAAAGAGGGTATTAACTATTTAATGGTTGGATCGCTTCATACACCTTGGAAATCAACACCCATATGGATTTCATGCCAATTGCGTCATCATGTGTCTACAATCCTTTTACAAAAATAGATTTAAAATCTTCTTCTGTGACTGACCATTGCCAGACATACCTGTCTTTTCCAAGGGAATCAGTCATACTGACAGAATTTCCTTTCACAGGAAACACTGCTTGGAGCTTTGCTGACTCAGGACAAGGACTGGTAACCTAAGCATGTTAAATGATCTTTGTATTTGTTTAGTGATCTGGACTGGTGTTGATGCTTCAGGAGTTGATAAACTGCCTTATTATACTGACTGGTTGGACTTGGCTCATTTTATTGCCAGCTTAAAGAAGTGGATTTGCAAATCCCCTCAATGTCAAATAGTTTGTGATAACTTGTGACAGATGTGGCCAGCAGACTGTGAGGGCTGAGTGCATGAACATACAAGGCCACAGCAGTCGGAAGTTTGTATTTAAAGGGAAATATGCATATTATCTGACATGGTTTTGTTCATGCTGGCCTCCACTGGGAGGCTTAACTCAGTCAATGGACTTCAGTCTATCCAGTTAACTCAGCCAGTGGTGTTCCATGCTTGTACTCTTAAAATGGTGATGGCTTCTCGATTTGCATATGCCTATTAATTTATAGACATTATGCAATTAACATGGCTTACATAAACTTCAGATTTTATAGGTATCCCTTTAAAGGCTGGGGAATTGGGACAGAGAAACTGAGACAGCTTGAAAGATCATAAAGGGCAAAGTAGATTTTTGTGTTTAAAACACCCCCATGAGCTCTGCTCTGTGTTCCTCCTGTTGCAGACAGTCTCTCCTTAGTTAAATTCTGAGCAGCTTCTGGATTGTTCCTGTCTATGCTTTTGCTCCTCGTTGCTGCTGTGACTTTTGTTTCCTCATATCCTGGCTTTGAAACACGGTTCTTAATTCAGTGCAACCTTCTCGTGAGCCTGGTGCAGCCCTAGAGGGTTGTGCTCCTTAGGGACAGGCAGAGCTCCTCCTTTAGCTGTATTCCATAACTATTAAATATAGTTCATACATCACACTGAGCAAAATGATGGTGAGCACTGGTGTCTGGAGATTATTGGACACAGCACTCAGCAAGGTACTTAAAAGCAATGCATTTTTAATGGCTGTTGTAAAAGGGGTAACTGCAAAGTAGTTGAAATCTTGTAATGGTGATGATAGTGTGTGCCTCGTATGTCTGAACTGTAAAATCATAAGTAACTCAGCAGGTATCCAGAACAAAAATTTGGTAAAACCTAACACAAAACTTGGACTTTTCAGAATAAAGTTATACTTCAGCAAAATTCTATCCAGAAAAAGAATCAAGGCAATGGTGTGCAGTTCTTCTCTGCAATTGGTTGTGTGCAGATTTGTTGTAAACCCATGGAAGTTGCTGTTGTTATTTTGAGGAGAAAGAACATACAACAAATATGTGATGAACTAGACATGTAAAACAGTTTCATGAAGAAGGCAACATTTCAGAAGAGCTATTTATTTTTGCCATGTAGAACAGTTATCATTACTTAAAATAAAGCTCTTCCAAATAGTCATCATTGAGTGAACTGGAAATGTCTTACTGCTTATCTGTCTACTTGCAAGTGAATAAAATATGTCCCGCTATAAAATACCAACAAAATGTAGCCAGACTTAAGTTACATTTACATACACTAGATCAGAGTTCATTAATTTTGATTGCTTTTAGTGCAAAGTGATCATTTATTATGTATTTAATAGTCAATATAGCTGAAACATTATTTGACCTAATTAAACTTAATTATAAACTCAATTATATTTGATTGCTAAGGCATGGTGAGCTAGCTTTATAAGCTTACAGAGGATTACTTCTACATCAGCTTATCAGAGCCAAGATAATTAAAATATATATTATATCTGGTTCTTTTTATTTCTATAAACTGTGGTCTGTTGCATGTTCTTAGTATAAAAGCTCTTCAGCTTGCCCAGTAAGGTGTGTACAATATGTTTGAATTATTCATGACTTTGAATATTGCTGTGCAGCAGGGTGGTCAGTGCTCATCTGGATTCAGACTTCATTATACAGTGACTGTTCTTAATCCATTATTAATCCCTCATATGATTGTCATACAGTACACACTGTCTGCTGATGGCATTATTTGGAGTAATGTCCTGTATCTTAAGGCTCTGTTTGGTTATCCTCTTGCTATTTCTCATTACACAAGGCCCACAAATGCTCTATTGGAAAAATGTGTAAATTGCTGGTCAGGCTGCATTTCCCCCCCTTGCATTCTAGTATTATCTCAGAGTTCCTGTGTAGTTTTGCAATACAATTACTCTTTATTTATGTGAACAACTTCTCAGAATTTGGCTAATTGTTCCAGTAAGTCTCATGGATTATTTTGGTGAAGACAACAAATGTATGATGAACTTCAACATCTTCAGTGGAAATCTGCCTGTACAAATATACCAAACCTTTGGAAACACAGACCAAACTGTCTTAAAACATACTTGTGGAAATGGGAACTGAGTAAGAAAATGTTCTCTTGTACATCTTCAAGTTTCTAGAACGTAAAGGTGGTTTATAGATACCTTAAATGAAGTATGATTGTTAAAACTAATTTTTTTATGGTTTAACTCCAACTGTAACAGTATCTTACTCGCTGGCATCTATTTGTCTGCCTGTATTTAAATTCGTGTCCAAGGCATAATTTGATACATCATCAATTTGTTGAATATGCCTTTTCCTCTGCTTTGAGATCCTTTATTTATACAATTCTTGGCATTCTGCAGTCTCTGAGTGGAAAGTAAAGTATGGTTTTGTTGGGGGACTTGTTGGGGAACTTGTTGGTTCCTAGAAAATGGTTTTTATTCTAATTTCTTTTTCCTGATGAGGCATGCTCAGTGTTACTGTTATGAAACTGTAATATGCATAACTGTGGAGCAAGAAAGATGTGATAAAACCCCAAATCTGATGATTTTCAGATACTGCAAAGCTATCCCTTATACTTTCACCATGGGGCTGAGTTGTTGATGAAATAGTAGATTCTGATTGTCTTGGGAACTGTGGAAGGCTTCTGATACAAATCTGGAAACAGATTATGGCAATTCATAGACTAGGTGGGTTTTGCTGAGATGCCAATTTTTTCTTCCCTTGGCTGTACTGACAAAAGAGAAGAAAATGAGCAAAGGTTTTGCCTCCAAATCAGAAATGTTTCACCCCAAACATCCACTCAGTCTGTGTACTTTGCTCCCAACAGCAGCAAATTACCTCAGTGAGAAATACATGAGACAAAAGAGAACTTTATCTTCAGAAATATGAGTATTTAGTTACTCTTACGATACTTGCACATAACACTGCTTATCTCCCTGATTCAGTCAAAAGTAGTGTACCTAAGTGTGTATTCTAGTTCAAAGAATTGGTTTGTATAGTCATAGCAGTGTAATTTATGATATTCTACCATAACAGAAAATGGCAATTGACGTTTGAATGGAGTTTCAATTACTTTTGGGTTGCAGAAACAGCCTTGACATTTGCTTATTTTCCACATTGGAAATTGGGAGCATTTGTGAACTGAAATTAGCCAGATGTTATTGGCAGCTATGAAGGTGGATATCCATTAAGCAATGCGTGTGGTGGTTGGTTTGATGAAGATTTGCAGAGGAGGTTTTCATAATGAAATTGAATCAAGTAATGAGTTATTCTAATTTGGTTTATTTAGAGGTCAAAATAAAAACCTATATTAGTTCTATAGTGATAAATATTGTATAATACAATTAATTCTCTAAAATTAAGTTTTATATATCATTATTGGTAATCGTATTTTATATTGAATTTATAATATGGACTGTGCAGACATAATTTGTAAGAAAAATGAAGGCACCATGTAAGCAATGTGCTGTGTGTGGCCTGTAGCCAGAGAGTCGAGGTTTTTCAAGTTATGCTCAATTTTTGATTGAAGTAGTTCCCTATATTTATTCTATTGAAGGGGGAAGGGATGGCACATTCATCCTCAAATAATAACCACTGGGAGTATTCGACATAGTCCAGTGCTTACTGAAGTCTCTAGTGGAAGCCAAGTCAGAATTTGATTGAATTAGCATGGCAGTGTGTTTAAAGTTCATAAATTTCTGCAATGCCAGAATCAAGAAAAACAAAGACAAGTTTACTGTTGAAATTTTTCTAGTAGGTACTTTCTAATTTTAGCAGGCGAAAGTAGTTAAAAAAAAAGAGATAAGAAGTTTCACTCAGATATTTGTGGTTACATGGTCTATTTGGCTTGTATGTATTTCATCATGAGCCTTAAGTTTTCTGTGTACCCTTCAGTGAATCACTGGACTCCTCTCTTGATCAGATCCGTACCTGAAAAATGTAAGCAATTATGCATGTTTGTTTTCCTAACCTGCTTTGAGACCAAAATGCAGAAATTCCTGGAGGACTGTTGTGCACTGCCCTTGCTGTGACTGCAGTTGGCAGGGGTACCTGGCAATGCAGGCTGGCAGCCAAGGCCACTCCAGGGCAGAACAGTGCGGGGAGACGCCAGCAGGTGAATCTTATAACAGAGTAGTGTAACATAATGTGTCATACAAGTTTCACAACTTTTCTCTGGGGTAACCTTAGAACGTTGTGGTAATGCCACAATAATCCTAGAAAATCATCTCTGCATAGCAGTGATTTCTCAATTCATTTGGTAGCCTTTAGGTTCTCTTATCTCTTAGGGAAAATGTTTTATTGTTATTTCTACCATACTGCTATCACTGTAAATCTGTAATCGGGACAGCTGAAGGGTGTCTGCTTACAGCTGCTGGCTCTGTTATGTACCTGCACCCTGCTCCCTTTCCATGGTGCACAAAGCAACCAGGAGGGGAAAGACCCCAGCAAATTGAAGCTCAACAAGTGTGTCTAAATGCTCTTATGGTATTTTACAAGAAAACATAATATGCTATTTTTTACAAGCCTGTGAATATATTTGTCAATAGAATATTAGTGTCAGCTCTACTGCTGATGAACAAAACTGCAGAAAAAAGGGAATTAAAACTCGCAGAGTAATACTCTTGGGGGTTAAGCCATACCCACTAACATACAGGAGGCAGAACAAGAGTATTTTGTAAAGCCATCCCACCTGGATGAGGACAGAACATTTCTAGTGGTAACTTCTGAGATATTTACAGTTACAGAGCTGTCAGAACATTGTTGCATTGGAATATGTTGTTTACATTGTTATTTACTGTATGCCTTGTGTTATTTCTGGGAGGTTTCCTGTTTCATATTCTGGTGTTTCTTGCTTACAGCATGTTAGCTGTGCTTCTTTGTGGCTTTTTTCTTTTGTACCATCACTTAGAATAGTAAAATGACTTCCTGCACACTATAAGAAATGTGCTCTGAATTTAAGCAGTTCGAGTGTTTTGATGTTTGAAGACGTTTTTGGTTTTAGACTAGAACCTCTTGCCCAACCGAATAAGCAGCTTTTTATGTCCCTTTCTTCTCACATGAAGTTTTTAACAGTTATGATAATGGTAATGGGCTTGCTGCCCATATCTCTGTGGAACTGGCCGAGGAAGCTATGTGGAGGTTGGGTTTGACACTGCCTGAAGTTAAGAGTCTGTTTGTGGTTACAGAACATATTTCTCATGAACTTCATGTATCACTTACCCATTCTCTGGTTTGGTTTTGTTGCTTATGAAATGCTGATGAGCTTATTTTTCCTTAGCGGTACTAAAAAAATTTATTCATCGAATCGAAAGGAATATGGAAAGGTTATTGAAATGGAAACTACTATTCTTGTATTCATTTATGACGTAACTGGAATTGAGCTTGGTGTGGTTGGAGAATTCCATGACCTGCTTTGGCTGAGACAGTCTTTTGATGCAGGATGCATAGCTGTAGAATAACCAAAATAAAAGCAGTGCCAGGAAGTACTTCAGTACAAATTTGTTAAAATCAGTTTACTGCATGAAGTCAATGCAGTGGTGTTCTGCCATATACTAAGAAGGGAAAAAAACCCTAAACCCCAAAGTGATAGGAGCCCTTAGAGCATAGCTGAATGTACTGATCTCTCTCTGCCAGAATACTTTCTAGCTAGCACCTGCATCAAATTCTCACTTGACTGTTCTGCACACAGGCTTTAAAAATGTCATCTACAGAAGTTCCAAAATACACTACCTGGTCAAAGAGACAGCTAATATTTGTTGCCCATTTGTTGCCATTGTCATTCATCATTCCTCTATCTTGTGCTTTTAAAATCAGTGATTTTTCTACATGGAATCTTGACTCATGGATAGGATTAGATGCCTAACTGGCAGCTTTTGCCTAATTCCCCAGGAAGTTAAGATAGTTTGCCTCAGGAAAAATAATTTTCCCTGTGGCATCCTGGCAGGGAGATGACTTCTTTCCTGTGTCTGGGGATATGACATGATATGATATGAATGAGTGTTCCCTTCCATTAAATGAGATGCCTTGTTTCCAAAGTAATTTCTTTAGCAGCAATAGTATAGCTATTCTCTGATTCATCTTTTAGTGGCCATTGTTTACATTAGCAGAAAACATAAATAATATGAATATATTAATAATTTTTCATCCATTGGTTAAGCAATGATATATCTCTTGCTGGATATATTTTCTCACATTTGTCACTTCTTAGTGCTCTTTAAAAATAACTTCCTCTTTGTTGTGTTTGCTTAAGTAGGTGAAAAAACCCTCCAAAATGAGAGATATGGA
Source organism: Acanthiza pusilla (assembly GCA_036630365.1). Classification (NCBI taxonomy): domain Eukaryota; kingdom Metazoa; phylum Chordata; class Aves; order Passeriformes; family Acanthizidae; genus Acanthiza; species Acanthiza pusilla. The sequence continues at coordinate 12,643,346 of JAXCHO010000001.1, forward strand.
TAAGGACATCTTATGAAAAGTAATTCTTAACATTAAACAGACCACGAAGTTGTAAATATACAAGTGCTGGATGGATTTACTAGTAAAGCTCTCATCTTCTAGTTTCCTTTTAGTGGCCTTAGTTTAAGAAGCAAAGAATTGGTGCATTTAGCAGAATTTAGGTTTTTTCTTGTAACCTGACGTGTGAGGTCATTCCAAAAGGTAAACTTATATGCAAGTAGGAAAGGGAGAGTTGATGAAGACTTTATAAAACAGCTGCTGTAGTATATGTAGGTACAACTACACTGGTAATGAAGCTATGACAGATTTTATTTTGCCTTGCATAATTTTCCACTTCTTAGAAGTAACTCTGAAATAATGAGTTAAAATTTCCAATTGGGTAAAGAAAAAGGAAATGGAAGAAGGAACAAATTGTTAGTGACAACATTAACATCTTTTGTCTGTTAAAGGATCATCAGAAAAGCGAAAATGTTATAGCTCTTCCATGTGGAGGCTTCTATATGGAAAAAGTAGGTCTTATCCTTGGGGATTACAGCAGCTAATGAAGGAGCCCTTTATTGTTCTCAGATTACTGTCATTTCCTGATACGGAAACAGTTTGAGCCAGCCAAGCTTGCACTTGTGAGTTTGGAACAGCATCACCTGCAAACTGCTTCAATGGCTTCTTTCTCCTTTCTAGAGCTGTTATTAATAACTACTTGATTTGATGCTTATGTATAGCAAAACTGAACCAACAGCAACTGTGAAGCTGCAAGTGGGTGTGAGTTCACCTGTGAGCAGCAGTCACTGGCACTCTTAGGTTCTGGAAGGTATTTATGTAATGTAGCTCTAAATTTACAGAAGTAATTTGTGCTGATTTGTTTACATACATCAGTTGTGAAGGAATCAGCTGCTGCTCTGCAAATACTCTGTCAGGGCAGTTAAAGCAGAACCCAGCAGCAAAAATATTAATGTAAGATCTGCTGTTACTTAACAAAAATAAATGGAAGGAAATGCTCCAAAAATAACTGGGGATTTTTGTTTTTTAGTCTATACCCCTGCAAAGATCGTTCTTTAAAATAGGGAAGTTAGATATCTGGCCTCATCTATGGGCAGATGGCTTGTGCTAAGCACTAAGAGCTGATCAAGAAGAAAGGTTACAGAAATGACATTCCTGTCATAAGTCGATGAATCTGTGGAGTTGACACATTCCTGACCCTGGCTTTCCAGCTGAATTAGAAGTTGAAATGCTGATACAGTGTACTGAGAGGTTCCAGCTGAGACTGCTTGTAACAGCCACATGAATCCTATGGCTTTAGACAGAATATTTAAAATAATTCTAAGACAAAAAAGACTAAAAATGACAAAGGCAATAGCCTTTGTTTATTAGGTAAGATAACCATTCTCACTGTACCTGTTTGTTCAGGTAACAGCCTAGCAGCAGACTGAGCCCCAGATGGTACCAGTGACTGCCAGAGGCACCCTCGTGTCTTTGGTAATTGGCCTTTGCCTTTACTGTTTTACCTCTCCGTGTTTCGTAGCAATAAAAGGGCATTAAAGAAAGCAGCAGTGTTTTTTGATACTGCTTGCCGTGCTTAATTGTGTGCTGCATTCAAGTGTGTGCTGGTTCCACTTCATTAATTAATTCCAGGCTGCCAATTACAGGAGGCAGCTGAAACCCAAACCTTTTCTGGGTGCTGACACCTCCCCTCCCCCTGTCAGGTGTGACAGCGAGGGCCCTGCGTGACTCAGTTCAACAGGAAGAAGTAACACTTTGAGATTTAATTAAGACAAGGTGTCTTTAAAGTTTCTTCCCCATCCCCCTCATCCTCCACTTATTTCCTGATACATTTTTGGGGCCAACTTTAGCAAGTCTCGGAAGGAACAGGTTTGAAAAACAGATGCATGCTTCCTGAAAAGAACCATTAGAAACTTCCACCCAGTTTCACAAACAAGACATAATCCTCACCCTGTAAGAACTGAGTACAGTAGGAAAGAAACTGTGGTCTTAGGTATTGGAGTTTATTCACATAGGGAAAAATATTTAACAAAATGATTGTATAAGAATCTTAAAAACTGTGATCAAAGTGTTGTTTCTTTGAAGTGTCTTTTTACTATTCTTGCGCCTTTTTTCACTGGTGAATACTGGGGAGTGTCATTCAATTTCTTTTATTTTGTTCTTTTTTTTAGTGTTATGTGAACTGTTCAGACACTTTACAAGTATTGATCCCCTCACAAATACAGTTGTTTCTAGTTAGTGAAAAGGTCTGAAAAAGTGGTCCTGGGATTATGGATGGCAGACAACACTGTCTCAGAGATCACTTCAATGATTCTTGTGGCCACATGAAAGAAAAAATTAGAAAAAATTCCTAATTACAAGTCTGAAGTTGTTGGTAAGCACACCACTTGCTTAATATTGTTGTCTATGATCCCTGAAGTTTGGGGATTACCAGGATAAAATCTGTGTAGTTCTTCTTTGCAAAGAATGTCTGCCTCCTGAGCCCACTTGCCTGCAATATGTGCTTACAGAGATAACTGTACATGCATGTTTTGTGGCCAGAGGCACAAGTGGATTTGTGCTGTATGCTTCTGTAAGGTTAGAGAGGATGAGAAACACTGGACAGTATTTCTGATGTCATTTTTCAGCATGGTGGTTGGTGACATTTTCCTACTGAGTTGGATAGGGAGTCATAGTAAAAGCTGCTCATTTCCTAACACCAGAGATGGAATCAGGGTTAAAGATTTCCCTTTTTCCATTTTCTCTTTTTGAAACGAATATGCCTCTTTGTAGTACTTTGTTAATTGGGTTTATCTCTGTTACCATTATTTTTGAAAATTGGCAATATCTCACTCAAAACTGCTTTCTTACAATCTGGATGCAAATATAAAAATTGGTAATATGATTTTTTTATTGCATTGCACCTTGGAGAGGGTGGGGGATATTACAATTCTGACAGAAACGTTGTGTCAGAGGCTGATTGATTTAGAGGTTCTGCTGCTCAAATGCTGCAGATGTTGAGAAAGAATGTGAGGGCAGGCAATGATTATAAAAATTCAAACCTGTACACCACAAAGAAAGCAACCTTCCCTCTGTGAGCTGTTGTATATTGATTGGAGAAATAATATCTGACTGAAAACTCTATTGTAGATACACTGTAGGAATGTAAATGTATAACTCAGAACAACAGAAAAAAAAAAGGTGGTAGTAGGGTAGGTAGCAATTGTAAAACAAGTGCAAGGCATTAGACTGTGCCTTACTTAAGATCTGTTGCCTGGTTATTGTATCTTTCCCATATGTTCAAGTAATATCAGGCTGGTGATTTAGTTTCATAGAGATCAGGGAGGCTGCTCATGTTCAAAAAGTCTTTGTAGCTTCTTATTTCAGCTGTTTGCCTTCTTCATGTGATATGGTTAATATATCCTGCAACGACACGTTTTAATGCACATCTGCTGTTAGATAGCACGTACTAAAACAAATGGCACTTCCTGCACTAACAAAATACATGGATTCTTTTTGTGGCAAAGCTGCAATCATTTGGATAGATATCCTTTATTTTAATATAAATACCAGATCTAGAGGAAGCAATTAGGAACAGAAGCAGGTAGTCTCTAAATGTTTGTACAAAAACAAACCCTCCAAATTCCAGAGAACAGTATGTAATAACATACCTGTGTTTCTCTTGCTGATATGAGGTGCATTCCAATCTTTATTGTACAGCTATGCTTTTATGAAGCCGTCCTTTCAGCCTTTCAATTTTGATTCATCAGTGCAATAGCTGGACATTTCATAGGACTTATCATTTTTCTTTGTGGATTATCATTGCAACTCCCTTAGGCAGTCTTGAATACCCAGTCTGTGCTCTCTTCCTGGGCCCTGTTTTGTTTTAGGGAGGAATGGCATAGTGAGTTTGAGGGGAGCTGGCAGAGCACACTGAGAACACCTGTACCAGACAATGTGCTTGAAGTACAACACAAAGATTAACGTTTTTCCTTCTGCTTTACTGAAACATGTTCACACGCCAGCGGTCTGCTCACTTGTTTTCTCCCACTTGTTTGATACTTGGTTTATACTTTTCTGTTCATTACTTAACTATCATATCCAGAATAAGAGAAGTACACAGACAGTGAAATCTTATCATGTTTCTAATGGATAATTATTACTGGAAATCAAAACAAAGGCCCTGTAACCTGCAGCCTGGAAAAACATGGGTTTTACTCCTGTTAGACATTTTATGAGATAAATACAAATATATTATCCTAGGTAATCACTTCTGTGCTCCTCTTTGCATTGCTCCAATGACTTATAATGTGCATCAAACAGAAACTACAAAGGCTTTTGAAAGAGTAGAGAAATTATTTATCCCAGTCCCCCAATCCCAATCATTCTGCCATTCAGGTTGTTCACTCCTGTTCCTACCTGGTCTAGAATAACAGCCTTCATTCTCAACTTGATTTTAAAAATTTTTTAATGTGTGCTTTTCTCCTGCTATACATCCCCATATTTTCAGAAGAACCTTTCTCAAAGGTTACATGTTGGTCAGAACAAACTTTTGTCAGCTGATTATGATCTTGAGCTGTGAAAGCAGTGCCTCACATTAAAACTGTATGGCTTCTCTTTTCCCCCACTATACTTCCTGTTAAACATGCATCCTTAGAACAAAATTATTATATACCTATGGGCTGATATTTAAGTCTCCTCATGTTGTTCTACAATCAGTTATATTAACACTTCATTGTTTACTAGGGTAAGAGTTTAAGAGTTTGTGTTTTTCCAGGGTTTTGAAGATACAATATTTGATATCCATGTAATTTAACACTAACCCCAATTATATAATAAAATCAGAATGTTTGCTAAAACATCTTGCTTTTGTATTCAGTCAAATGCTATGTTTTCAAGATTATTAGATATAACAAGTATGTTCTGATGCAATTTTGAGTTGATTCTTAGCTTTTAAAGTAGTAAACAATCTTTTCTCTCTGATGGTTGGAATTACTTTCAGAGACATTTTTCCCAATTACTGACTCTCTCCGTTATCTTGGGAACTAAATTAACTGTGATCATTAATCACCTGTCCAAAATTCATAGTTGAACATTGAATGGAAATGGAACACTTGTGGTGGGTTGTGGTTGCAGATTTGATAATGAAGATCACATAAAAGCAGGATGGACTTGATCAGTGCCAGATAGCAGTTCGTGGTTAACAACTTGAGCAGAGAGGAGACAGCCTTCAGATATTACGGCTGGCTTTCCTAAATCAGGAAAGCATTCAGGAAAACTGTTTCTCATTTATATTTCTCTGTCAATTAAAACTTGTTATAGGAATTTCTGTACCATGGGATGGGATTACATCATTATAGTTACACTTGGGAAGACAGTTACTTTGTAACTTTAAATAAAACCTTTTTTATTCCCGGCAACGCTTTCTCGATTCCCTAATCCTTGATAAAGGGATATGAACAAAGAAGTTCTGTCCTAGTGTAAGTTGTTGTTGTCTGTTTGAAGATGTTATGTCCCATTTCAGCTGTCTTTTAAAGATTAGTCACGGTTGTTGCTTACTGCCACATCATCTTTAAGGACACAGGTCTGCAGTGCAGTTGTACTGGGAGTAGATTAATTCTATCAGTTGTTGATGCATTACCAGTTTTCGCAAGGACACTTCTTTTTGAAGTTATACCGTGGTTTTCCTCCCTGCTCTTAGGGGGACGATGTGGGTAACAGAAAGATGATTTAGTTTCTTGTGTTCATTTCTGTCTGATGTTTTTATACAGTGGGTCATAGCATGGAGGAATTGAACTACATTTCTAAAGATATTAATGGACCACTGCAGTGGAATATTGTGATTGGCATAATCCTTGTAATGCAAGGAACTCTCTTCACACCAAATGTGGAGGTTTTTTGCACTAGGCTGTCAGTCAGTATTGCAGTGTGAAAAAAGGCTTCTCAGCTTCAAGGTTGCTTTACTGTGGTGCAGATACCAGACTCTTGTTTCTGTCTGTAAAGCACTTAGTAGTCTCACAGCTTTGTTTGACTTTCATCACCCTTTCCCATGGATGTCTTGTAAGTTGTGTCAAACAATTTTTATTTGCTTAACTTTGGATCTAGAAACACTGCTACCACATCCTAGGCTATGGTCTAGGAAAGGGTATGTGAATAGTAACTTTCATGCTTCTGATTTCATTTCCTAAAATTGTTAGACTTTCAAACTACTAGTGTTGTACAGTGATCTTAATTTCCAAATTTTAGTTTTCTTTAAATACCTTTTGCAGTTAATGTATTGTGGTGGGCAGTGCTGCATTAACAATTGGATGTGATTATCTTAAAGGTCTTTTCCAACCTTAATTCTGTTGTTAATTCTGCTCAGGAGAACATGAAATTAGTCTCAATATTTGTGTTCTAAATATTCAAGAAACACAAAAGTTCTCCTAATTTCAAGATATTCAAATTGGCAAAAATGACTGACTAGATGAGTAACAGTGCACAGTTGTTATGGAAATTAATAGGTGGGTTTGTTTTTAAAAATAAATAAATAAAGCTTCTGATCCAAATCGCTCATCCAAGAAATGAAATGATGACAGTATTCTTTGGGTATGACTTCATGAAAAAAGCTGAGCTAACAGTTTAAAGCTACTAGGAGGAGAAAACCCAGCCTTTTCTTTGTCCTGCCCTTATTTGTACCTGAGAGCTTTTTCACCATTTCTCTTCAGTGAGTTCTGGTGCTTTTCTCATTCCTCAATAACTTGTTCAGCTCACGAAAACGGCAGACAAGAGATCTGAGCACACATACATAGATAAGGAAAGCATACATACAGTGAAAAATTACAAAATACTATCTACTCTGAGAACAAATATTACAGAGTCACTCATGTAAAATAAATGTTACTGTAATAAAATTCAATCAAAACAAAAACTAGACCACTACTGTGATGTCTTGCTAAACATTTTGTATTAGGGATAATGATTTCTCATAAAGAAATTTGTTACTTAATTTTCAAGGCAGCACGAGTGCCCTGGAGAGAAATTCCTGCTCCCCCACTGCCTGTAACTTAAACAAAAGTATTTTAATTACATTTAATCTCATTTAAACATCATACAAGGGTTTCCAGTAATTTGCTCTCTCTAGAATGCCTTTCAGTGAAAAAGTCAGGAAAGGACGCTCCACTTCGGGCGATCGTTTCACCCTCTACAGAATCTGAGCAGCTGTTTAAAATCCACATGGATAAATCAGTACAATTCTCCCCACCTCCTCCTTTCTGCTCTCCCCAGGGAAGTGTACTCAGACAAACTCAACTAACGTCTTTGTTTGTAAGTGTGACTCGGGCTGGGTCATTTTAGCCAACCTCACCACACCCTGTGATTCCCTCAGCAGGGACCACCCAATGGTGTGCACTGCTGGGTGTGGCAGAGGGGTGGGGGAGTGTGAACCCTTCCCAGTGCCTCTGGGCCAGCCGTCCTTAGGCTTGAGCTGCAGCCACCATAACAATTTGTGTGTAGGAATCTGAGGTCGGTTTAGAAATGGCCTGTTATTATTGTCGTCCCTAGGGAAGCTCATGAAAGGAGTGCTTCTGCCTCAGTGTCAATGTGATTGTTACAGGGCATCTTTAACTGCACAGTGCTTCCTGTGGTAATCAAAAGTTGCATGGGTTTAGCAAAATATAAACAAATGAAAACAATATAATTGTTTGATCTGTTTCTCTCCCAGTGCAGAATTGTTCCACAGGTTACATTTGTATGGAGAAACACTGAGAGCATGTCTGACTGTGAAAGCCTGTAGCCTGCCTTACAACTGGATGTGTTTATACAGTAAAGCATTCGTGATGGTTGGTGTGAGAATCACGGCTCTCCATCACTTCAACATGAGTGTACTCCAGGGTAGAGGTGGTATTTTGAAATAGCCATTATTCATAGTGGAAGACAAGGGAGACTCCTGCTACTGACTAATTGTATTTGACAAAAGTTAGGGGAATAGTTCAGGGCATCTTGGCTGCAAATCCCAAAGCACAGCCTGTGATAACTGTGAGGAAACAAAAGTTCCTCCTTCTCATGTTACTCCACAAGTGGCACAAATAAGGATCATGTGAAAGGTAGTCTTCAATTGGAGAATCTAGACAGAATAGAAATTTGGGGTTCCATTTTGTGATGTCACAGAGATGTGTTTCATTGTTCTGCACTGATCTTTCCATGACTAGGACTCTACCTGGAAAAATTACAGGCGTGGTTTTTGAGAGAACATATTTAATGGTAATCACTTATTCTGTTATATTTTACTGGAATTTATCAGCACCAATGTGTTTAATCAAGTTATATCTTCCTAATATTTATTACCTAGTAAACTGAAACTGATTACCATATGTACAATCTGTATTTGCAATGAGGAAATTGCAGTTTCTTTAACAGCTGGGTAACTGCCTGATAAATGCTCTTTATTTAGCAGTTTATGTGATTTCTGGCTTCCCTCTTGACACTGTCAGTAGTTCTGCATTCCAGCTTCTGAGTAGATTCAAATTCTTAATATTTAATTGAAAAGACTGTTTCAAAAGTTCTGTTTTCGTTGTTTGAAAATTTTGGTGTTGGTGGTTGTTAGTTTGTTTTTCTGAAAGGAAAACTTCCTAATGATTATCCTGAAGAGATATTGGGGCATGTTGGAGAGAGGCTTCAGAGATACTCAAGAGGTGCAGAATTGTGTGTGTATGTGCACCATTAGTCTGGCTGACTTTCACTGGTCATTTCAGAGTAGTAGGAATAGGAGCTTTGCTTTGAGTGTTCTTAGCAAAATTGTACCTCTCCTAAGCAATGGCTTCTGGTTTATTGGTTTGTTTGTTTGTTTGTTTTTTGTGAAATCACAGACATGGAATCACAGAATGGTTTGATTTGGAAGGGAGCTTGAAGCTCATCGTGTTCCAACCCCCTGCCATGGCAAGGACACCTTCCGCCAGACCAGGCTGGGGAGAGCCCTGTCCAACCTGGCCTTGGACGCTTCCAGGGATGGGGCAGCCACAGCTTCTCTGTGCCAGGGCCTCACCACCCTTACAGTGAATTTTTTTTTCCCTCAATATCTAGTCTCAATCTACCTTCTTGCAGTTTAAATTAAATGAAGGGTGCATATATCATATGAGAGATACTCCATACTCCTGAGGTTTTTTCCTTGAAATGTGTATGCAATATTTCTACTTAATTTAAGGCTTTTGTAAGGTTTGAATCTGATCGTGTGAAAGGGCTTTGCTGTGCTGACAGATGCTTTTGCAAGAGTTACTTCTGGGTTAGGTTTTGAATCTGTGAGGAAACAAACTAAAGGCGTTCGTGTGAACACCATGACCACAGAACAGCTCTGTCAGTGAACTTCAGTCCTGAACCAGGTCAGCAGTGGTAGGCACCTTTGAGCTGGGCTTTCCAGAGTTACCAAATACCTTCCTTACTTCTCGCTGTCAGTTAAGTGTCTGCTTGACTAAATTCTGTGCTGGCCTAAATAAATTTAGAAAACCCTCCTACACCCCCCCACCAAACTAACCCTACAAAAAACCTGTTCCAGAAATGGCAAAACTGATACACTGGCCTGCTCTGCAATCTAGTCACTACCATCATTTTATCTGAAATACTAGTTTGTTTTTTGAAAGTACCTTACGACTCAGATTTAGAGTTTTTATAGTGTTAGTGTAGACTTGTAGTCTAAGTATAATTTTTGGAATGAGTGGACTCACTGGCTCCACACTTAGAAAATTCCATAGTGCAATCACTGAAACCTTTGTTTCTCCAGCTGTATAACTGGAGTTCTCTAGGGAGTCTTTCAGCCACAAGTTTATGAAGTGACGTTTGGCTCTGCCTGGGCCCCGTGCACATGCACAATGCAGTGACTATTGATGGGCACTCACTGTGCAATCTAAATTCATGGAGAAATGAAATGTAAATCGCACAAAGTTTGTAAGATCTTTCAGAAGGGACTCCAAGTGTTTGATATGCAGTTCAGAAGGGATTCAATACCATGACTAAACTGTAATCATAATTATTGTTTATAAATGCACATAGCATTCTACAGACCATTCAGCTCTCTGAAAGGGAGAATTGTTTGCAATTGTACCATTTTTTATTCCATCAGATAATATTATAAAGCTCAGTGCCATTCATCAATGAACTTTGGGTCCAGATTTCATTTCTAAATTTACACTCTTCTGGTGGAGTAAATAAACATCCATGGAGTCTAATGAATCCTACTTTTGATGTCATTGAAATCTATCTTTATCTTTTAGGTGCAAGATACTCTGAAACTTAGTGCCGTGAAGGTCTTGCCTATTAAGAATCATATTTCTCTTAGAATTAATTTTTCTAATGTTTCTCAAGAATGCTTAGTCAAGCTGAAGTGCACTGGCCTGATTAAGAGAGAAATGACAGAATCCCTTTCTTGGCATATTTTTTATGTGTATAAACCCAAGTTCATTATTTCAATCTCCAAACCAGTACACTCTTGTCCTTTGTGAAGTGCTGTTCATGCTGTGAAGCATGTTACAGGATTAGATTGCTTTGAGAACATGCCCTGAAGGTATTTTGTCTAAATGATTTAAGTGAAGCTGATTTTTGAAATGGTGTTAGCATACACCTTCATAAACAAACATACACAGATGGTATTTGAAATCAAGGCTTCTTGGGTTTAAATGGTTACACAGCAGCTGCAGTGTTCTCATGGAAGTTCTTGACCATTTTTTTACAATCTGTGTGCGGTGGTGTTTTGATGTGCTTGAAATGTGAAGAGGAACTGCCCAACATTGTCAGGTTGTGTTCAGAGCTGTGTCCTCTGAACATCACATGGAAGAAGTGAGGGTATGTTCCTGTGACTGAAGCAAGTGTTCATAGCTTCAGAAATCCTGAGTGAAGACTCATATGTAGTCTTCAAATAAAATGCTACTTTTTTTTTTTTTAACTTTTTTTTTTTTTTTTTTAATATGTAAAGAAAAGGGGTGGCTGCAAGAATTGACCTAACCTAACTCCAAATCTCCAGTGGTGGTCAGCAGTAGATGCTTAGAGAATAGTCCGAAACAGAAATAGCCTGTCATGGTGTTTCCCAAAATACTGCTCCAGTAGTCAAGAACTTGTGTCTGAGACCATTTCTTAGGAGCAGCATCTTGTGACAGATGCTTCCACTGTGCATAATATAAAAGTTGTATATAATATGAAGTTCCTTTTTCTTTGTTCTGAATCTGCCACCATTTGGTTTAATCTGGGGCACCATTTTTTTCCCTGTAGTTGAATATAGTGAAAAATCATTCCATGTTTGCTTCCTCTGTCAATTGTGGTTTGTAAGTCTTTATCACACCTGCTCTAATCTCTCTCTTTTCTGTATGTCCTGTCTGCTTAACCATTATCTTCGTGAAGGCTGTTCTGTGCCTCTTGTCAATACTTTCACTTTCAGTAAACCTTGTCCTACCTTATTGTGATGCAGATGAGGAGGCACAGAACACCCAAATGTTCAAATATCACATTTTCTTCTAGAATCATTGCACATCTAGAAGTATTGATAACTTTGTTCTAGTGATTTTGCAGGAATTTCAGGGTTGCGAAACTAGTGGGGTGTTTGTTTTATGGTCACGCTACCATAAAATAGAGATATGTGCATAACAGGCACAGGATAGTATCTCTGGTTGTACTGCAGCTGCTCCTGAAAAGGCCTGGAAGGGTGAGAGCTCTTATATGTTTGGGATATTGGTGAAGTCAAAGGAAAGTGTCCAGATGAGGACTAGCTTTGCCTTTTGACTAATCTTATTCTAAAGTCATCATTATCTGATTAACAGCCTTTAGAAAAATAGATGCTTGTAAAGCCACATCCATCGCATGATCTTCCTTTAAAATCAGTTAATTTTTTCAAGGTCTGTGAAGTTATTCTTGGTTGGGATGCTTCCCTGTGGCTGAAAATATTCTTTCCTCCTCCCCCATCCAGCTTCCTACCCAATTTCCTTTTCCTTGTGTCCTGTATTATAGTCTCTGTCAGACTGATCCTGTGTTGCAGACGGGGGCCCCTAATGCTTCCTCTCTCTTTTCAGGAAATTTTCACTACCTTTGTTCAAAGGTAGCCATCAAACAGAATTTGCCTGGCTGCACAGACACTGAAATGCCCTATGAGACACCTTAGGCAGAAGTGTTTTTCCACTTTCACAGCTCATTACAATGAGAGGTGCGGGCAGGGGAGCAATTTGGCTGAACAATAGCAACAAAAGTGGAACTTTAAAAACACAAGAAACAAACTCCAGCTTGCCAGACAGGAAAAGGCAGCACTATGAGTAGGGGGAAAAAAAAAAAAAGAAGCGTCGTGGGAAGGGAGTAATAGCAATGCTCTATGTTGTGGCACCACGACATGATGCAGATCGCCGCTCTGATCAGCGGGAGCACAGCGCACTGACTGTAGGTGCCACTGCCGTGTGCAGGACTGGAGTCCAGCCTGGATTTGGGACTGTGCCATTGCGGACCGCTGTGAGCACGCCCTCCTGTCGGACACCCGGCTGCCCCAAAAGCCGGCCGCGCTCCCAGTCACCCTGCGGGAAGGGAAGCACACGGCTCGTGTGTCCCTGGGCGCTGCTGATGCTGCGGCAGCGACAAGGGAGAACGCACAGCGAGAGCAGAGGCAGCGGCACCGGGCCGGAGCCGCGGCTGTGGACCCGTGGGTGAGCGGGGCTCGGACCGGGGCTGGGCACCCGTGGGTGTGCGGGGCTCGGACCGGGGCTGGGCACCCGCGGGTGTGCGGGGCTCGGACCGGGGCTGTGGACCCGTGGGTGAGCGGGGCTCGGACCGGGGCTGTGGACCCGTGGGTGAGCGGGGCTCGGACCGGGGCTGGGCACCCGTGGGTGTGCGGGGCTCGGACCGGGGCTGGGCACCCGCGGGTGTGCGGCGCTCGGACTCCGCCCTGTCCCGCCCCCGGCCCGGCCCCCCGGCCCGGCCCGTCCCGTCCCGCCCCGGCGCTGGCGCTGTGCTGCCGCAGTTTGCTCCGGAGGTGCGGGTGATGCGCTCCGGGCCGGGGGCCGGGGCACAGCTGAGCCACAGCGCTGCCGGGGCCCGGGCAGGGCCGGCGCGGCCGCCGCCTCTCGCCCGCTGCTCGCACGGAGCCGGCGCCGAACGTCGAGACCGCCGCGCCTGCAGCCACCATGGTGGCCAAGGATTATCCCCTCTACCTGTCCGCCAAGAGGGCAAATTTCGCCTTGGAAGTGCAGACGGTCACCAGCCCAGCTAAAGAGACGGAGGTACCGCTGACACGGTTGCAGCTTTATTTTTCTGCATGGTGTGACCTGTATTGCTTTGGGGAAAAGTAACGTGCTTTGAGAACAGGCTGCAGTGTATAGATTCCCGTTTTGTTTAGGCATCCTTTACTGCCTTCTCTAGGTATTCACCTTTCTTTCGGAATAAAGCAAGAAACAGAGTCTAGATTTTTGTCATCTGTTACTTTAAGAAAGTTAATCTTCTACATAGCTAATTGAGAAGTACCTGTTTTACATAAGTAGCTTAAAGTGATTTAGTTGTATTTTATTCCAGGACTAAGCATTGCTTACAAATTGTTACACTTACATAGGAATTGGAAGGGAATCAGTAAAATGGTGTCTTAAAGCATTAACTGTCTTTTCCTCATCCCAATAAACATAAATTAATCTGATGTACAGTAAACTGAAAATCCTGCTCTATCAGCAGATTGACTGCTCTATTTCTTAAAAGGCATGGAAGCCTTTCAAGTGACTTTAAAAATCTTATTCATTAAACCAAATTCAACAATGTTCATGAAAAACTTAAATATTTGATACTTTAGGTTAACGTTGGTTTGTGTTTGGGGAAAAAAACAGCGACCTTAAGGATTCTGACTGCTCTGGAGGAGGGAAGAACATTTCTCTCTGAAAGTTTTTATTACTTAAATATATTGTTTCTTTATTAATCTTGCTTGCTGAGTAACTTGAAGACAGCTTATTAAGTTGGGTTCATTTAATACATCTGCATCAAAGATTAATTACCTCCCCACTTGAATAGAACTAAAGTAAAAGTAACATAAGCCCGGTGACTTTATTTAATCATGATGCTTACACTAAGAACTAAGATGATGCCGCACTCTTGCTTTTCAGTGTACTTTTACATAGATTTAATTATTGGGGTTAGATATTGTTAGGTACTAAATGTCCCTCTTAAGGGTACTCATTATACTAATGATAATATCAAAGAAACATGGTTTTAGCCTTTACTGCATGAAGGGATTTTTTGTGAATGAATAGAATTGTCACATCTGAAGAGCTGGAGTGTTGCTCTGTTACAGTTAGAAAGGGAGCTTGCTTATAGTCAAATTCCAAAGAAAAAGACTCAATGAAAGCTGAGAGCACGAGGAAGTATCGAGTAGCAGATGTGATCAGTCAAAATTACAACGTGCAAACAGCTTGTGTTTTGTAGGAATAAAAAATGGCACCCGTATGCTTTTGTACTGTTTTCTGAGAGTAGGATGGGATTCCAGCATTCTGAAAAAGAAACTTTTAAACATCCTGTTTTTCTTAGGGGAGGGTAAGACCACCCACCACACCAAAAATTGATTAAGAAAGTAGAAGTAAAAGCTACTCTTTGGGAAAGGCGTTATAAGGACTGGTGTATGCAGCCTGTTTCTTTTAAGTCTGTCAATGTACAGGGGAAAAATCCTTAAGCTCTAACATTAAGCTGTTCTTTCAGCTTTTAGTACTTACAAAGCGAATTAAAGCTGTTGGGCGCCTTCTACCACAGCTGCGTGTTACTGCAGCAGAGCACTCCTGTGTCCGGGCTGGGCGTTTCTGCCTTTGGAAACTCGAGTTTCATCCTAGTTATTAGCATGTGAAGTTGGTCGATTTATTTAATAACTCAAATTGTGTGTAAATGTTGTTATGTTTGGAGTAGAACAGATTTTCTGCTATATAGATGTTTTGAGGAATAAGGCAGAAAAGAGAACTGAGGTTTTCTACTTTCAGTTCTTTCTTTAACCTATGCCAGCTTCCTTGGCATAAACTTTGTAGAAAGTTGCACAGTCACAAAACAATGACAAATGAAATTTCCAAAATATATGGAAACATTAAAACCTGGATTCTGACAAAAAGCTATCGTTCTAGTCCAAGTACAGTTGTCTAGTCCAAGTACACTGCAGTACCTGAGTTAATATGGCAAACAATATAAGGTCTTTACATCGTTACATGCCTCACACAAAATCCTGTAGTACAGTTCTAGGCGTGAACAGTACTGAAGTGTTGGGCTCTTCCCAAATTTTACATAATTCAAAAATAGAAACAATTAGTAAAACCTGAAATTTGCTTACCCTAAGTTATAAAAAGCCCCACACGTTTCCCAATGAGAAACACCATTTTCTGTCTTTCA
Source organism: Acanthiza pusilla (assembly GCA_036630365.1). Taxonomy (NCBI): domain Eukaryota; kingdom Metazoa; phylum Chordata; class Aves; order Passeriformes; family Acanthizidae; genus Acanthiza; species Acanthiza pusilla. The sequence goes on from JAXCHO010000001.1 coordinate 12,658,667, forward strand.
CTGGTTAAAGCAACTCCCTTATTACCCCTTGTAGAGCAAACACCCAGACTGGAAGGGCAGCAGGTGAGAAAGAGCATTCAGACTGAGGTTTAAAAGTGTGAATGTGAAGTCATGGGAAGGACCTCCTGAATTCCTCAGAGTAAGGATGTCCTGTTCTGCCATACAGGATCTAACACAGAACCTGGATTTAGGCTCAAAAAACTACAATGGGAGCACAGAATTCCTTGGCATCTCCATTGTGTTGTATGTCTGCTTACAGCTCTTAGGGTGGAGAATCTTAGCCCTCAGAGTCAGAGCTGTTTGCAGCCGCCCTTTTGCTGTCTCCTCCCATCACTGGTGTGTGGGAGCTCGGGGCTGCCTGGTGCCCAGGACGGTGTTTTCTTGGCATGGGGAGCGCAGGAAGCAGAATGTGAAGGGGAGCCCACCGGCATGTGGCACATCATTAACAGGAGAACCAGGCATGGAGCCAGAGGGAGAGGGGCCAGAAGATTATGAGATAAACTCCAAGTCATGAATTTTCTTTGATCTTCTTAAATGTATGTATTTCATTTTAATGAAATATTAGCAAGTTGCAGTTTTGGCATATTTCAGGTAAGTTCATGCACAGTGTAGCTGGAAACATGTCAAACCCCTGCACTTGGAATTGCTGATCTGTTCTGCTTAACGGCAGTGTGAAACAAACAGCTTGTCTTTATTTTTCCGTTCAGTAAATCGCTCTACGATGTCTGCTGCGTAATTGGCAGTCTAGGTTAATATCCAGTTTGTTCCAGAATGGAAAAGGTCTTTCTTAGGTTGCCTGTACAAGCAGCTTCTAATGAGAGGAAATGCAGAATTTAATCAACTCTACATTAGTTGTCTGTGTTTTTCAGGGTTTCTGTTGCTTCTGTTAATTCACCTGAGTGTGAAGTTTTTCTGTTAATTTGCCTTCATTTCCTAACTCCTGATAGATGTATTGATTTCTGGATATTGGAGGACAAATGAATGATCAGTCAAGACTGCTGGATGCAACTTGTCCTTATGCTACTGACACTTCAGTGGCTTTGTCTTGCTATGGCAAGAGAAATCCAAGGTCCTAAGGGTGGTGACCAACGAGGGCAGCCTGTGTGCAGCCAGGAGCCAATCTTTGATAAAAACATGGTGGGATAACAATGCAAACTTCATTGTTGGCTTTGACCAGGAATACTTCACCACTTCTCTAAATGGCTCTTCATTGTACCCCAACTAGCATTTCAGGTTCTCTTCTTTGTAATGCTCTGATTAAAACAAAATGGCTCTGGATTCTGCTTTGTTTACTTTCTGGTTTTGAGGAGACTACAGAGGAGGAATAACAAACCTTCTGCTACCTTCAGGAGGGCAGGTGGTGGATGGGACCTTATGGATTTAAAGAAAAATTGCATCACCAATACACACAATTCACTGGACGATCAAGTTATCTTTATGTGTGAATTCACTAAAATTGCTTAATAAATTCTTTTATTGGTGCTGCAGTTTTAGTAGCGGGATGCCTGTCCCAGGTTTTAGTGTGGATCATGGATGATTTAGTTACCTTTGTACAACACTGAACTATACTTAGAACTGCTTTAGAGTCACCTACTTTGCGTTTCTTGACCCTATGCCTCAGTTCTAGAAGAGGCAATGTTCTGTAATTTTACAGTCAGGATATTTCTAAGATACTATGAAGTAAAGACAAATTCTCTGCTGTTTCAATATAAAAAACCAGTCTTTTTAGTGCCAAAATCAACTGAGAATGTTGTTCTAGTTTTAGACGTGCTTCGCTCTGAAAGTACAAAAAGCTTGAGATACCCGGCTTGATTTATTTTTAGGTTTAGGTGTTTGCTCTGTTAAAGACTATTGTAACATAGGTTGTTTTTTCTATTTTAACCTTTTTTTTTTTTTTTTTTTTTTTTTTTTTTTAATTCTGCTGAAGGTTAAATACTGATAACATCCTGTGGAACAGAGGTTGAATGTGTTTTTTTTTAAATTAAACTCCAAGGTTTGGGGCATTTATTAGTGCTGTTTAATCTGAGGCCAATTTAACTAGTAGCAGACTAACAAAAATAATATTGTTGGGCTTCCTGCCATGACAAATGTTGACTTACCCTTATAAAGTTGACTAAAAACTAATAACCTTTAAAGTATGGAAACCTTTGAGGTGTATGGAAATACAGCCAGTTACATGAAGTCTGAAACAGAGTGGTTCTGTTTGAGTTTACTGGCACTGCTTGTGAATTAGGTTTGAAACAAAGGTTACTGTACTGTTTCCATTTATAGTGTCTTCTATTTATTACACTGTTAACACTCTTGAGACTAATTTAAGTTAAAACATTTTTCCCTAATGAATGCTCCCATAGCACAGAATGAATGCTTTGGATATCTGTTTGTCCTGATTCACATCAAAAAAGAAAAACAGTAACCAGCAGATTTTTGATAAAATGTTAAGCACGTTAGCAACCCCAAATCCAGAATTACTGCTGTAAATGTCTCAGAACTTGCTGAACTCCAGTAAGTCGGGATTCTAACAAAGATTGACAATTACAGCTACTTTGTGTGTTGAGAGAAGGTTAGTTGACTTTTGAAGGTTAGGGATAAACAGGACAAATTCTCATATTCTGAAAGGGTAAGCTTCTGTACCAGTTTTCACATAGCGCTTATTTTCTGGGTTGTCTTAAAAGCCTCTTTAAGTTCCTTTTGTTGAGTTCGGTTTTAAATACAATCAGAAAAATCAACACAATATCCTGGTCACAGTAGTGCAGCAGACACCAGAGTAATGAGCCCTCAGGGAAACATTTTCCCTTGTTTGTCGGATTCAGCACCAGTTCTCCGACATGGAGACTGTTGTTGAAGTTGCTGATAAGAGATGGGAGAGTCAGGTGGAAAAACAATCATAGCAGCAGTGAACATGCATTTGCTCTTCCCTGGCAGGAAATCAGTGGCTAAGCCCTTCAGGGGCATAGAGTGGGAGAATTTTGAAGTGAGGTACTGGAGCAAGTGCAGACCTTTTATATGGCACCTAGACTACTATTCAGCATGTGTTATCCAGGTCATTGGTTCTGGTGTTCTTAGGGCAATATCAAGGGAATCTGGCCTCATTCTTTTTGTTTGCTTTCTTTCTGTTTGTTAGGAAATGAAAATCAGTCTTTCGCTGGAGTAATTTATCCATCACAGTGTGAAAATTAAGCTGTGGGTGGTCCTGAATGATAATGTATCAAAAACTGATTGATACGGTTAAATGGGTTTAACTCACTCCGCTTTGAACTTTGGGAAAATTCCGTTCTTTAACATGTATTAGTAAAAGTGGGTTTTTTATTTTGCCGATGAAGAGCACCAAAGTATTACCTTCTTCCCCTAAAAGCCTTCTAGAAGCTTTCCTATGTGTGTACTTTGTTCCTGGATACAATATAACCAAGTATTAGGCGCCAGTTTCACTAATGAAGAAGCAAAACCAGCATGACCTTAGCTGCCCGTGCATTGCAGCTAATGCAGGTGCCTAATTCTTCACAGGATCTTCTGCTTTATCACACTTCCATGGCTCTTTGAGTGCTCAGCTTGCCCTGGGACCAGGTGCTATGGGCTAAGATTCAGGCTTTTAAATGGTTAATCTGCGTGCATCAGACCCAAAATAATGCTACAGAGTTATCTTTTTGCCAGGATGTTGTCATTTCAAAGTGACCATATCACAGTTTAGAAAGCAAGACATCACTCAGTTTTGCAAGGCAGAAAGACTTACATTTTGTTGAAAGGGGAGCTGGCAGCTGTTACTCTTCTGAGTGTGGCTTCCCAGTAATGCTGGAGCTGGAGCTGATGGCTGCTTTTCCCTGCTGTCCCACAGCAGAAGGGTCATGCTTTGAGAGTTATACAGTAAAAGATAGAGCTTTCCTTGCTTACTCAACAGTCTAAACCATTAAGTTAGAGTTCAAGATACAGAAAATACTGGAGATAGAATTGTACGTATATGTAAAGAGTAAAATAGAATGAAGAAGCAATCTCAAGCAGTGTCCTTCATGCTTAATTAGAGGCATGACATCTTTGAAACTTCTTGTCTGATAGCTTTCCATCTTAAATTGGTAATAATCACTGATTATGCCATTGTGATTACTCTATTTTTTTTTCCTACTAATTCCCCAGAAAAGTATATTATAAAATTGTGCTAAGAAGGACATAGCTGTTTGAAATGTCCACCGTCTGGTTTTCAGAACCATCTGCGTGTTGGACAGGGATTTGCTTCTTTTATCAGTTTGTTCACAGCTTCAAGTTCTTTCTGAGGCTGTATGTATACATGGTATTTCCAGCTTAAATTTTTTTTCTCTGAATTCAAATGTTACCGAAGTCATCTTGAGTTCAAATATACAGCTCCCTCCAAAAAGCCATCTGCTCTTTGTTCTAACCTAGTCAGGTATTAATTTGACTTCACTTGACTGTTCAGCCTTTGAAGTTCCTGCACTCATGTTTCCCTCAGCTTTATTTAGCCTTATATCAAATTTAAAGCCCTGTCAGATTAATGTTACTTGTTCACATATACCAGCTCCACATTTTGGAAACTCTGCCAAACTGTAGTCTGGATTTCTTTTAAAAAGCTTACTTCCCGTATTGCTTTGGCAAGCCTTCATAACTCTGAAAATACAGTCTAGCATGCAATAATTTCAAAACTCTGAAATAAGGTTTTTGTAAAATACCAATAATAATGACTTTATAAGGCAAAACATTGTAACTTCTGAGTTTTTTGTGTCATAACTTGGCCTGGTTCCCTTTCTGGACAGGTAATGGTTATTGCAAGCGGATCCAGCCTCCATCTCTCAATCCCTTCTATTTCTAAGTTCCCTGAGCTGGGAGGGGGGAGGCAGGAGGAGAGGGGGAGTGATGACTTCGGTAGCTCTGAGTCTTTTGAGCACATTCAGAGCTGCAGGCCTGATGTTCAGAGTCTGATGTTCATTCTGCCAGTGCAGTATGTTCTCACTGGAGCCTCCTCTTGCTGGGCAGGCAGCATTCAAGATTTGTACCCCAGAGGCTTTTATGGTTGTGGAACTTCTGGTTAACTGGAAAACTGGAGAGTTTTCAGAGACAAATTAGTGAAATAATGAGCATCTTGGACTAATGTGCAAGTGCAGATTCTGGTCAGTATCTCTGGGTAAAGCAGAACAGTTCACACAGTCTCCTCTTTCCATCTCTTTTGTTGGCTGTGATGAACAGAGTCCTTGGTGAGAAAAAGAACCACCTGTTCAAAACTTGCCCTTGGCTGTGGAAATTCTCCCTATGCAGATCATTGTCTCGGTATTTTGTTCAGCTTCTCTGCAGTGCTGGTTTGGAGAGGTGACACAGCTTGAGAATGAGGGTGTTGATGGAAGGGGAGGTAGAGGCAGAATGGATGTAGACAGATCAGCAGAAATGCTGTGAGCAAATGTGTAGCAGTTTCAGTATTACTGTCTGACAGTTTTAGAATTGCTCTGGTAGAGCTGTATTTTCATTGCAAAGTCAGAGCCTTATTTGTACAAACTCCGTTTTTCTATGGCAGAAGGGGTGACACAGAGCTGATGGCTTTTGTTGTTAGACTTCTCTGAATAAAATGATACCTGGAACACTAAGATTTGATGAGTTTTCACTTTCAGCTCAGTATCTTAACCTACCATGCAGTTTCTAATGCAAGGGGAAAATCATGTTAGTGTTCAGAAAAGCTTTTCTCATACTTAAGAACTTACGATGAACAAGATTTTCTTTCAGAATTCATCGGTAAAGATGTAAAGTCCCAGGCTTCTGAAGTTAATCTTAGATAACTCTGTTTGAGAGAATCCTGTAATAATGCTGACTTTTTTCCATAAAATTGAATTCTGAATTTGAACTGTGTATTTGACTGTTCTGAATTCTGGTCAGAATTTTCCATGTGAAATCAGAGCATGACACATTGCATGAGGAATTCAAGGTGGGGTGCTGGCACAGAAGGGCAGGACTGCAGTTACCTGACCTGCCTTTGCCTGCTGAGAGAAGAGCTGGCCTCTAGTGGCTCACAGCAGGAAGTTCTAGAAGATCTTAATGGTTTTTGATGGTGGCTGAAACTGTGCTTGGAGTTAATTTTTAAAATCAGTTTCTCTTTTCAGCGAGGTTTTGCATCATGAACATTGGTAAAAACTATACTGCCTTAGCATTTTTCTGCTTGAAATGGATGGGGGGCAATGGACACCAGAAAGGATGCAGCATAAAGAAGGAGTAATAATTTCTATTGATCATAATCCTGCTCTCCCTATCTTCTGGCAAGTCCATACAACGTTCACTCCCGGGTTTTGCTTTTGGGCTGGGATGTTGGTGGCAGTCACCTGTGCTGCTAAGGCAGAGCTGCTGGCACGAGCTGTGCTGCTGATGGCACTGCCCGCCCGGGCTTGGTGTCCTTGCACTGCAGTGCAGCACCATTGCTCACCAGGCTCTGCCCTGGGCTGGGGTCTGTGCACTCACAATCATCACAAACCAGACACAGCCCATGGCTGTGCCACCAGTTAGAGAGGAATTGCACTGCAATCTCAAAGATTTCTCCTCTTTTTTGGGGAGTGGGGGAGGGGCTGGGGATGCTGCTGCTGGAGATAAGTATGCGAGTGGTGCTGCAATGACGTAAAAAATGCTCCTTCTGAAACCTGCCTCAAAGACATGACTGCTGAAAAGGAGGGGTTATGAAGAACAGTGCAATGATGAAGATAAGGATTTAACTTGCTTTAGACTGCTGCAGTTCTTTAATGCCAGGTTTCACGTGTGATGGAATACATTATTTTTGCTAGAGGGTTAAACACTTTGTTGCTCATCTCAGCTGGCTTTTATGGATATCCAGGTCTGCCTGCTGAGAAGTAAATTAAATATGTAGCTGCTTCTCACCTTTCCTCCGTTGCTGCATTAATGGAAGATAATTTTTCTTGCCAGTAATACAGATGGTGATCATCGCTGCTGAGATTTATTATTTTTTGGTATCAAGAAGGATGACAAATCTGCATTATTTCCAGAAGGATTTATATTTCTGAAGAAAAGGATAATAGGCATGCTTCATTTTCTTAAAGCTATATCTAGACAACTGGAGGCATAGCAAACCTACACAAACTTTATAAGCATGGCTGAAAAAGAAAGATGAACTGCTTTAGGATGTCCTTGAAATATGGTGTTGGATGGGGTTTTTAACTTCACTTGGAAGGTTTGGCTCTTTTTCTGTTGCCTTTTGCATGTGCTGTTCCCGATCCATTAAATGTCAGATGGAGGTTAGGAAGCCAAGGGTAACTGTTCTATTCTTATGTATTTATAATAACTTTTTTCTGTGTTATGATTTCTGTTAACGTAAAAAAAAAAAAATGTATCTGCAGGGCAATTGGCATATTTGGTTATATATTACTTTGAGTACTGTTGTGCTGTTAAAATATATATGAAAAGAACAATATTTAATTGAGTGCTCTGTGGTAGATTTTTGTTGAATTTTCCTTTATATTTTATAGAATATAGTGTAAAATTAGTATATGTAAGCATATTATTAATGTGTTTGCCTGTATATGTGAGTATTTCCATAAGAACATGCATTCAAAGACAATGAGAGTTAGAGATTTCTGTCTAAATTATATTTTCTGGAAGAAAATGCATTTAACTGGATAGATTCACATGCTGACAGTACCAGATGCAAAGGCACAAACAGAGTTGTTTATATTTGAAAATATTCCTTTCAGTGAGAAGATTGCCATAACATGCATTAGCTGCAGATCATTCCTGAAAATTTCTCTTCTAAGAATGATTTAAATAATCAAATGATTTAGTCTTTCTTTACCTCCCTTCCCCTGCTCCTGGCCGTGCCAACTTCTCCATCATTACACTTTTCAGCTGTTTCCAGGACCTGTATGTTCCAGCCAAGAGCAATCTGTCACTGTCAGCATTTGAAACTGCTTTTGTTTATTTACTGCCCTAATTATAGACCAGCTTTGCAAACACACTTGCTACAAATGCTTTCTTAGGAAAATCAGCAGAACTGACCAATCTTTATCTGATTACACTCACGCTCCCATTTTTTTTCCTTCTCGTCGCTGTGCTGCAGGAGCCCAGTAACAAACGGGTCAAGCCTCTTTCCAGAGTCACGTCCCTGGCCAGCCTCCTTCCTCCTGTGCGAGCCACTCCTCTGAAGCGCTTCAGCCAGACCCTGCAGGTAATGGCAGCCACGTCCTGCTGCATCCCGGGCAGCTGCGGCTCCTTCCAGGCCTCCTGGGAGCAGATGTCACACACCCCCTGCTCTGTAATGTGCCAAACAGCCTTAGGCAACTTGTCACCAGAAGGTCACTCAGCTTAAAACTCACAGCTCTCCCCTTGAAAGAAACACTTCTCTGTCCAGATAATTCATGGTTTTTCACTTATCAGTAAGAAAACTATTGCACCCGTAGCATATGAAAGTTGTTTACTAAAGGATTACAGTTGCTTTTTAAATTTGATGACAAGAATGTTCCATGATCCTTTCTATTAATGTTGGTTGGTTTCTTTGAAAATGTTATTTTTGGTACAGTTGGCTAGGTAGAACTGCTGAATTTCCTCCTGTAGAGTGAACTTTCACCTTACCTAAACAAAAGAGTTCATGAACAGTTGGAAATTTCCAAGTCATTTTCCAAAGCTGATGATGAAAATTAATACAGGGCAAAACAAATTTTAAATGCAGTTTCTATGTTACAAATTAGGTGTGTGATACTTAACATAATTAGAGACTAATGGAACCTCAGTTTATAAAGCATTTGTGCCTTCAGGCCTAGAGATGGCAAAATATTGGGGTGCTCAGCTCCTGATGGCTGTGCAGTGACAGCTCGGAGCTGCAGCACTGCTCTGGGTCTGGCCTGGAAGCCACAGTTTCCTCTGTAAAACAGCTTATGTAAGAAGGCATGTAAAAGATCTAAAGAAAATTATTTAACAAGCTTAATTTCTTTGAGAGGAATTGTAAAAGTAACTTGAGTGTGTTAGAAATATTCCTTAATCAAAATTACCTAAATTAGAACTTTACTGTAGTTACCTGTTAAGGAGGAAAGAAATAAAAATTTAGAGTCTCATGGGAAATAAAAAGTCATGGGAAAGAACCCCATTTTTCTGTAGTGGTAATTACCTAGGAAATGGATATAACAGTGTTTTCTGACATTGGTTTTCCTGTCTTTGGTTCCTGTGAGGTTGAAAGTGGAGATTTCTGCATGGGGTTGGAGGATCAGCCCAATGTCTGCACCTCCTCCGCCTGGCTCAGTGCAGGTGTGGTCTGAGCAGAGCTCCCTGTATTCCCTGGGGTGCAGCAATCTCCTGCAGACTCTGCCTCCAGGAGAAATTGGCCTGACTCTGAAAGGGCCACATCAGTTCCTGTTGGGAGGAGCGTGGAAAAGGATTTCATTTTTGGCAAAACTGCTGCTGAGCACAGTGCTCCCTTTCCACAGCCTTAGGCTGCTGCTGGCCTCGTTTAGGTACCTGTGCTATTGTTCTCAGTGAAGGCCTCTGGGACTGCACCATGCCCTGTCCAGTACAATATTGTATTTCATAAAGCTGTTCTAGACTAACCAAAACAACGATCCTTCCATGTCTGCAGTAGCAGCTTCCCGGCATTAGAGCTGCATTCATGTGTTTCAGGGTAAAATTTGTCAAAAGGGAGGGAAATAATGCCTTTGTTGCAAGCCCTACAGTTGCAGGCATTTCTGTTTTGCTCTGTTCATACCATGAGAATATATTTTAATTAGCAGATTAAACAGTGGTGTTATTTATCCCATCCCCTCTAACTGTGTGCTTGAAGGAGCTGTGATGAGAAATCAGCCTCTATGTTCTCCAAATCCTAGGTCGGTATCCGTTTCCAAGTGACAAATGCTGGTGATGTCTCAAAACTGCCTTCATACCTGGCTGTAAATTGACTTCTTATCTGATTTTGTCAATAGCTGTAGAGCAGGGACAAAAAAGACTGACCTTGTGCTCAGGTGTCCTACTTGGAATTATTTAGAAACATTCTGGGACATATGTATAGATATTTCACTTTATGATGTATTGACATAGCTGTCACTGTGTCTTGAGAACAGTATAGATTTCTTTTCATCATGTAATCTCCTGTAAAAAAGAAAAAAAAAGTAGATTTTTCTTACTGGGGGAACTTTTATATATCTTCATTGTTATTTCAGTCAAAACCCATGTTTCTTCTTACATTGCTGCTAGATGTTCTGTAGGTGTAAAATGAAGAAAACTACTGTCATCACCAGAACATGTAGAACAAACAGCTTCTTTCCCTGGAAGAAAACAAAACAAAGTCAACAGAACATCCATCTAAAAAGACCACTCCAACAGCATCAGTAAAAGGAATTAGAAAATGCTGAGATTCCCTAATGGTTTTTCAAACAAACCTTCTTAGATATTCTTCTAAATGGAAGATACATGTAAGAGGAAAAAGAATGCTTATTGTGTATAATTTTCCTTACATGTACATGTAACTTCTGCTTTACATTAATGGACTTTCATCATGAGGAGAAACATTTCTGTCTGGGATTTGTGTAGGGTCTTTTAAGATAACGTCCTTAGAAACTTCTCATGTTTTGCATATTTTATTGATTATAGAAGTATTTTTTTTAATGTATATTTAACTTTATTCCAATTTTCCACTTATTTTCAATACATTTTTCATAAGGATTCCAAGTAAAAAACATTTGAAGTCTTTCTGGTTTTCTTTCTGGGCTTTAAAAAAATATTTTTATTATTTGTAGTCATTCTGTTTCTATCATGTAGGGCAGTGTAGAGCAGCTGACTAATAAAATGCTATTAGCTTCATCTCTGCCAGCGTCTGTCTGTGTAGCTGCAGGACACCTAGTGCTAGGCAGGTATTTTTATTTGTTAATCCACCTGGGAAGCCAGTTTATTTCATAGCTGTATTTTCAGTCTCCATCAAGCTGGACTAATGATTATGATGATCTGCCTGGTCTTATTCACAGCTGTGCTGTTTGGCTTAAAAGCAGAAAATAGGATCAGAAAAAGAATTCCAGCTGATGCTGAAGAAAGAAATTGAGGTCTGGCTGGCTTCCTCTGCAACTTCAATTTTCACCAGTGTGTCTTAAGTAGGGAGTCCAAATTACTTTTATCTGTCTTAGGACACCAGAAATTTCTAAAAATCCTCAGGAAGAAAATTGTTTTTAACATCATTTGTGAATGCCAGGGCTTTGATCAGGAGTGCCCTTTTCCCAGTACATGGAAGGTGTTTGCTTTACTACAGCTCTAATTAGGGTTTGTTAATTGGATTAATTAACATCAGTAACACATAGGTCCTTCAAATAAGAGTCTCCTAACAGCCAGAGAAAGCTGTTGTCATCAGTGAAATATAGAAAACAAAGTGAGGGGTTTTGGATAGATTTTTCCCCAGCTCCTTTAGTTTTTGGAATTATAGGAAAAGTTTAATCATCCCTCGTGGCCATAATTTTTAAACAGTGTGTGGGACATGTTCCTTAAGGAAGCCAGGCAAACTAGGAAAATATTTTTAAAAGACTGGAGAAGTAGAAGTGCCATTCCTGCATCAGAGTATCTTTGAACTTGTTTTAAAAATTTTTTGGTAGAACTTCAGTTCAGGGTTCTATTTCACTAATAAATAACCTCAGTCCTGTGCCCCTTATTAAGAGAGGTCCACTTTGTATGGTTAATGAAAAGGCTGATGTATGACAGAAATCAATTAAATATATACTTACTATGTCTAGGTAGCAAAGATGCTTAGCAAACAATCAAGCAGGATTTTGGGGAGTTTGGCTTCATTTTGAGTCTTTTAGCCTTTCTGTGCCCCTTCTGCCTGATGAGGACAGTTCAGGGCTGTAGAGAATTGTCTGGATTGTTCTCGTGCAGCAGAGAGGAACATTCTGTCAGTGCATGCGAGACGTTACTTTTCCCGAAACGCTGCGTAATTTGGGTTTGCTCCATGATTCCTCATTATAACAAGTGTAAATTAAGCATGTAATTTCACGTGTGTTTATCTTCTTAACTCTTGAAGGAAGACTAGCTCCTGACTTGTAAAGTTTTGGAAGGGATGTGTGTGTTTATTGTTAAGGTCTTTGGCAATTCCGAGTAGGACTCAGAATGGCTTCTGTTAAAAGACAGGTTTTTATTTATATCAGGTCTTCTGATATGGTAAAGACATAGTATTCATAGGCACTGTTTGCAGTTCATGGGCTCTTAACTTCACTGAAGAATTTCAAATATGCTGCTTTCAACCTGGAAATTGAGAGAATTTATTTTGTTTTAAATATTCTTACCCAAGGCAATTGAAAGATGATTGTGTTATGCAAGACAGGTTTTAAATAACAATAAAAATGTAGAGTATTTCAACTATGTGAAATAGTTAAAGCATTTCAGAAGTACGACCTGAAAAAGAAGCCTCTAATTGTAATGGAGAAAAAAAGAAACCTTTTCAAAATGGAATAGTAAGAGCATAAAGTATCCATCCTTAGCCTGAAATCTTTCTAAGAGTTTACAACCAAATAGAACTCTGAAGTTTCTCTTAAAATTGAAATTTGCTGTATTGAATTTTAAGACCAGACCACATAGTACACATAGATGCTGGTACACATTGGTAGAGTGTCTAATATTTGCATTAATTCTAATTTTTTTATGAGGCAGATGTGGAATGTGTCAGTAACTCCTGTCTATTACTGAACTAAAACTCTGGATTTGATCAGTTCTGTTAGTTTAGTGTGCTGCACCATTCTGCATTATCCCTGTAGTTCCCTCTTATTGTATGGGAATGCATTGCATAAGGTTTGTACATGTTGAGGACAGGACATGGACAGAGTTCCCTGGAGGAATGGAGCTCCTGCCCTTCCAGGCAGATGTATTAAAGTAATTTCTCTTACATTCCCAGTACTAAAGGTTGCTATGAAGTTCAAAGTAAAAAGTAATCAGAGAACATTTGTTTGTTGTACTGAACGGTGTATATGAATCCCTTAGAAAATGAGAAGAGTGAGAGTGTAACACGAGACCGTTGTGCCATAACCCCGATTCTCCTTCCAGCGCTCCATCAGCTTCCGCAGCGAGAGTCGCCCCGACCTGTTCAGCCCACGGCCGTGGTCTCGAAATGTGCCCCCTGCTAACACAAAGAGGAGAGACAGCAAACTCTGGAGTGAGACCTTTGATGTCTGCGTCAACCACATGCTTACATCCAAGGAAATCAAGCGGCAAGAGGTATAGATATCTTTTTTTAACCAGAAATTTGATGTTCAAAAGTCATCTCGAAAGAGTGGAGTTGGGAATGCTTGTAGGCATTGGGATAGCACTTGGAGATGTGCTGCAATTAAAGCATGTCACAACACATGCCATTAGGAGCAGAATTCCATCCCTGGCCTTTATGACTCAAGCTTTACTAGATGAATATATTCTTTGTAAAAAACCAGTCCATCATATTTCCTTAAGACACCTGAAGTTACTGAGATGCATTGTCCTGAGATTGGCTGCATGTGTGTACATGTTCTGCATGACACTTTCTGTAGTCATGGTTGACTTTTTGGTGTTTCATTTTGTTCTAGTAATTTGAGATGAACACGCTGTGTCAGGAACAGGTGTTCATCAGGTGATACGTACACGCAAAAATGCACCATCATTTCCCTTGGTGGAAAAGAGGAAGTTTCCACTGCTAGAAAGATGACACACTGATCAAAAGATGTGTCTTCCAGAGCAAAAAAGAAGTATGCCAGTGGTTTTAATGTGTCAGACAAGACAAAGTCTAAATAGTTCATATTATAGTCAACGCAGAGCTCCTTCACATTCACGATACTTTTATTTTCTAAAGAAATTTCTAGCAGTATCAACAAAGCTTATAACAATCTCCCTGAGAATACTTCAGGGACTGAGTCATAAATCAAACAACAGTAGTGTCAAGCATTTCTTGTGCAAATTTTAACATCGTACAGGAATTCATAGGAAATAAATTTGTAACTGAGAACTTCAAAGGCAGCTTATTGAAAAATAAACTGTAGAAACTGTTTGCAGAGCATATAGCAGTCACTGCTGTCCAGGGGCAGAACCAGGATCCTTGGCACAACCCAAAGGAGTGAGCTGTATCCCGGGAAGTTTTGCAGGAGGGTTCTGCTCTGTGTGTTCCCATCCTGTGTGCTTTGCTGGGACAGCTGTCCTGCTTCCCGTGGGCGTTGCTGGGGAGCTGCACTCCGGCACACCTGGCAGGAATGGGTGTTCCTGAGCCCCAGGAATCTGCTCCAGCTGGGGTGGGCTTCCATCACTTATACTGCTTGAAAACCTTGACTGTAAAGCTAGGAATTCTAGCCCAAAATGTCCTTAACTCTTCCTGTTTAAGGAGGAAATCATGTTAAGAGTTAATAACAATGGGGGTTTGATAAACCAGTGAATTAGGGTGGTATTAGTTTTAATCTGCCAGCTTTAAAGCCTCAAATGTGCTTCAAGAGGAGTAACTAATATCAGCCAACAGTAGTTAGAGCTCAGCCTTGGTAACAAAAAATGAACTGGTACCAAAATAAAAGGGCTCAGTACCAAAGAAATGCTTTAATTAAGATCTGCCTTCTGCCTGGTAGAACCACCTGTAATTCTTGCCACTGCATGTGTTAAAATGGAACACAACAAACTCCTATGCAGGCAGGTGTTATAAGTGGTTAATACAGAGTCAAGTCAAAACACCACACTGAAGATAGCTTCCCCCATCTGGGAATATATCCCTTTGGAAAAAAATTCTTTGGCTATTTGAGATAAGCATTTAATGAACATTCTGATATAACTCTGTTTTAAAATACACTGGACTTGATTCTGTAGTTATGGAATAAAGCCTTACTTTATTTCTGTAGCTTTAGCAGAGAAATGCTATTACATGGTGCTAAGACAGCTGTTCAAAACATAACATCAATCCAGCATGTGGAGCATAGATTAAAGTAAGATATTTTATAATATTTGTGTCTGTTTTTACAGGCTATCTTTGAACTTTCCCAGGGAGAAGAAGACTTGATAGAAGATCTGAAGTTGGCAAAAAAAGTATGTTTCAAAAACAAAAGCAAAACCCAAACCACAACAAACAGTACTAATTGGTTCATAACACAATTAAAACAACCTTTGTTTTTATAATTGCAAAGACAGTAAAAGAGAAAAAAATCCAAAGCATATTTCTATCTTCCCATTCTTTCTGAAACACTTAAGTGTGCTGGTTTTTTTTAATACGAAATTGCTAGTTTAATATATGGTTATGAAACTTACTTACAGGGAGCTTTAAATTCTATCACTAATTTTACAACCAACAAACCACAAATGTTTGTTTTGCTTTTCAGGCTTATCATGACCCAATGCTTAAGCTTTCCATAATGACAGAGCAAGAGTTGAACCAAATTTTTGGAACACTGGACTCTCTAATTCCTTTACACGAAGGTAAAACTCAAATAGTCTTTGTCTGCATAATTATTGCACATAGATTTAAAGTCATCAGGTTTTTAAAGTGATGTTTCTCTTCTTTTTTCTAATCTTGATCAGATCTTCTTAGGCGACTTCAAGAAGTCAGGAAACCTGATGGATCAACAGAACATGTTGGCCACATCCTCGTGGGTTGGGTAAGTTAGAGTTTGATTGTAGGAATTTGCTGGTCTGAAAAAGGCCAGGTTTGGGAGTACTCATTCCTAGGCTTTAATTTCCAATCCTAATTAAAGTCAAGTTTCTCTGTTCAACTGTTGTCTGCACTTAGTAGTGCTCAGTCTTAAGTAATTGATATTTTTAATGCTTTGCAATAGTATTGGAGATCTGTAGGATCTAGGCGATAAGCAAGAGCTTCTAAATTACTTAAATGTTGAACAAGGTGGTCTGAGGACCCTTGTAAAGGTTATCTTTGTTGGAACTGTGACATCAAAAAACTGTGGGCTAATCTCCAGCTAAGAGTCTCAGCATGAATTCTGACATCCTGAATCACCCGAACCTTCCAATGCAGGAAATTGTGCTTTGCTTCAGCTACAGAATAATTTATTCTTTCCTCAGCTTCCATGCCTGAACTCCTATGACAGCTACTGCAGCAATCAAGTAGCAGCCAAAGCTTTATTGGATCACAAGAAACAAGATCACAGAGTGCAAGATTTCCTGCAGCGCTGCTTGGAGTCTCCTTTTAGCCGCAAACTGGACCTTTGGAACTTCCTTGACATCCCAAGAAGCCGCTTGGTTAAATACCCACTGCTGCTCAGAGAAATTTTAAGACACACACCAAATGATCATCCAGATCAGCAGCACCTGGAAGAAGCTGTGAGTTACTGTTGGGTTTGGGGTTTTTTCAGAGATTATTGCAGTTTTAGCTTATTAATGAATTAAGGGACACTACATAAAATACGAAATGCTTATATGCTTATAAATGCTTATATGCTTATAAATACTTATATGAACAGCTGAATATTGGACTGTCTAATGAAAATTCATGTGTTTTCATTGTGTTTCTGCAGATAAATATAATTCAGGGCATTGTGGCTGAAATCAACATAAAGACTGGTGAATCTGAATGCCAGTATTACAAAGAGAGACTTATTTATCTTGAAGAAGGCCAAAGGGATTCATTGATTGATAATTCACGTGCTGTGTGTTGTCATGGGGAACTGAAGAACAACAGGGGAGTGGTAAGGAATAAATATTTTGTCATAAATAACTTTTAAAGATATCTTCATTTTGCATGACAGCTAAAAGATGTGAA
The DNA here is from genome assembly GCA_036630365.1 of Acanthiza pusilla. Classification (NCBI taxonomy): domain Eukaryota; kingdom Metazoa; phylum Chordata; class Aves; order Passeriformes; family Acanthizidae; genus Acanthiza; species Acanthiza pusilla. The sequence continues at coordinate 12,675,318 of JAXCHO010000001.1, forward strand.
CACACATAGAGAAACATTACTCTAATATACAGGAAATTGACAAATATTAATTTTTATGTATAACACCTGTCTTTTTCATTAGTAGTTAAATATCTGTGTAGGGAGATAATAAGCTTATACATATCTCTGTCTCTTAGGGTGCCTAACAATATCCTGGATAAATTGTAAATCTTATAAATTTCAATACTTGCAGGAAAGAAACCCCACATTTCTGGTCTCAGAGATGTGATATTAATATCTATAAAGAACACACAAAATGTACCAACAACTTTAAAATTTGTCAGAGGCCGTGGTTATTAAAAATCCTTTACCTGATTCTTTGTTGAGGTCAAGGTTAATTTATTAACCAGCAAAATTTGTTACTTTGAATTTCAGTCTCCGAGACACTGCACTATTGATAAGTTTCACAGTCTGAGCATTCAGTTAAAAAGAAAAAAAAGGAAAGAAAAAAAAGATACATTAGTAGAAGAGAACATAGCTCTTCCTAGATTCCCCCCCACAATGTTAAATAGAAATTTTGAATGGACAAACAATGAAAAAATATTTTTTGTCACTACTGACACTAATGGAAATATAATACTTATGACAGTTACGGAAGTAAATAAAACTTAGGGAAAATTTATTTTAAAAAGCAGCACAGTAAACAGGATTCTAAGTGCATTTTTTCAGCTCTGGAACTGCTTCTATGTAGCATGTTTATGCATACAGTGGAAGGGTCATGTTTCACCACACACCTGAGAGGGAAAGATGAAACAGATGCTGCTTCCTGATTCACCTGATGAAGATCAGGCAGGCAGTTCAATACCAAATTAACAGGAAGGAACTGGCAATTTTCATCTTTCTGGTGAACTTCGTTTGTTCCATTTGGTTTAATGATGTTTCAAGAAAGGAATGAAACTGTATTATTCATTAATCTTTTAACAGAAACTGCATGTCTTCCTGTTTGAAGAAGTGCTGGTGATCACTCGCGCGGTCACCCACAATGACCAGCTGTGCTACCAGCTGTACCGACAGCCCATCCCCGTCAGGGAGCTCGTGCTGGAGGACCTGCAGGACGGAGAGGTGCGCCTGGGTGGATCCCTACGTGGTGCATTCAGCAACAATGAGAGAAGTATGACCACAGCTTTTTGTATTTGCTCCTGTAGGGTCATCATAACCTTAAGATACCTGCCAGTACAACATCAGAATGTTTTCTCTAAAATTAACATTGTCCAACATCTTGATTTTTGTTTCAAACCGGTTATTTATTATATTTTAGGTTGATTCTTTTAGATCCTTTCTCAAAGCTCACTATATTGATAATAGGATTTCTCCACACACCCGTTCCTGTACTGAATTGAGAAGGGGAGAACATGCAGACTATAGTGGCAAAACTGTGAAATTTTAAGCAAGAGTATTTTGAAATCTTAAGCTTCAGCTGGTTTGCCTTTCCTTGTACTGTAGACACTGATTGCTAATCCATAACTCTTTCAGCTGGCAGATATTGTAGTACTCAGGGTCAAGACTGCAGCTATTCATGTTAATGTCCTTCCAGTTAACTATATTATGAGGATGCTTCTTCTATTACGATGCTCCTTTAAATCTCATCCAGTCAAAACTCCAAGGGGTTTTTGTATGTATCCACTGTATTAGTGAAGTGAGTGGAAGAGATGAGGCAGTCTTTGGCTGGCGCAAGGACACTGTATTCAGTGGAGGTTCTGGAAATCTGCTTTGCAGAGAAGTAGGAGGAGAAGCATCAAAGTGTGGGAGAAGCCTTAATCCTGCTGATTCACTTAATGCTTTTTGGATAGCTCATGCATGGCAGGGCCAAAATTATTTAATCCAGCAATATGAAGTTACTAGAAGTGCTTGTGGTGTTCTGTGGTCTTGTCCCACAAACAAGGAGATACCCAGACTCTTGTGTTTGGTCTGACATGGTCTTGTCTGACCTTAAGGCAAAGATTGTCCAGTTTCTGTTACTTAAATATATTCTTTGATTATAAAATCCATTCAGCCAGGGCATTCAGGGTTTTGATATGTATTGTTTCTTTCAGTCAAAAACTTCTTTAGAGTCAGCTTCAAAAATGGATCCCAAAGCCAGACACACTCTCTCCAAGCCAATGACTCCTTCAACAAGCAGCAGTGGCTGAACTGCATCCGCCAGGCCAAGGAAAAGGCAGCGTGTGCAGGCAAGGCCGGCGGGCTGGAAGCACATTTGCTCTTGTCACCCAACGGACGCAGAGGGCCGCAGGGAGAGGCCAGCCTGGAGCAGATGGAGCAGTCGGACTGTGAGTCAGACTGTAGCATGGACACCAGCGAGCTCAGCGCCGACTGCGAGCGCATGGAGCAGACGAACTCTTGTGAGAGCGAAAAGCAAATAGAAACCAATGTTTGACAAAAACTTCCAGCTCGTGGAAGAAAATCAGTCTCTTACCTGTACAGTATTTGCATTCCGTACATGGAACTATTTGGAGAAGCACTTTTAGAATATTTTTTGTGACAATGTCAATGCAGTTCTTGTATTCGTACCTGTGAGTGTTGTACTGTAACTGCCCATCTGTATAAGCTGGAATCTCTTGCAACTCATGTCCTGTGATTATATTCCATAAACACCCAAGGTGGATGAAAGAGGTACTTGACCAGTTATTCTCAATGTCCTGCTGTAAACAGAATCTCTAAACTACTGTTTATATGTGCATTACATAAATAACCTTTTCCTAATTTTTAAATACTTTATTTGCCCTGTAAAGGGGCAGCTGAAGATGTGGACTTAATATGGAATTTCAGGATGGGTATCAAGATAATGAGTTTTCTTAAAGGCATGGAAAGAAAAAGTAGTTTCTTGGAAAAAAAAAAAAAGAGAACATTATCTTGCAATAACCTATCCAAACTCCTGTGGTATTAAATCAACAAGAACTATAAACAGCGGGCCATGGAACCAGGGACTTTTTAGGGATTTATTTTTCAAAATGAAGCACTGCCCTAAGATCCAACAACCAAACTTACTGAAATCTGGACATTTCAAGTGGTCAGCATAGTGAGATGGTTTATTTGTCAAAGCATGTAATGCTAAAAATAATCAACTGAAAAGACCACAACCAAACCTCTACAGCCAGCACTGAATTAAATGAAATGCTGAGAATACTGGATATTTGTAAATAAGCTGGTAGTTTGCTTTCAGTGCCATATATATGTTATCCCAAACAGAATAAGAATGGAAAGGAGCTTTAGCTTGTGAATAGGCCCTCTTCAGCATTTTGCACTCCACTGACCTCCACTGTTGGTTTTAAGCACCACTAATGTTAAAACATTTAATTTTCTGTAAATGTCTGTTTACAATTACATGTAGTTGGTTTTTAAAACTAAGCGATGATTTTATATAAATGGTGCTCTACAAATACCCTATGGGATTATGTAGAGAAAGTTTAAACAAAAAGGGAATTGTTTTCCTTTAGGATGTATTACATCCTTTTTATTTTCCTCAAGTCTTGTTTTAAAAGTTTTTGTTGCATTTAATTTCATGCTGTAATTGGAAATGTTACTGTGTTTTCTGGTGGCTGATTTAACCTACTCATTATGATGAGAAGCAGATGAGTCACTTAAATGCAGTCTAAAACCCTTATTGAACATCCTGTTATTTTTCAGGAATCCCTGGGTGGTATTTTATTTCTTACTATAAGAAATAATGCCAGTGCTCTATGGCAAGCTATGAAAATGATATATTACAAATTTTAAATGATTCTTGGTATTACACAAGATAACCTGTGCAAAGTACTTATAACAACAGAAGTAGAAAAACTGCTAAGTTATTGCCAAAAATATTTTTCTTGTGTTCTACAAGTTTACAGAAAATTTACTAAGTATCTTACATATATATATGCTGATGTGCATTACGGAAATCAGTGTGACAAGATGATAAACAATATAAAACAAGGTATTTTTATTTTTTAAAAAAATTGCGTTTTTACCCTATAGAACTTATTTCTGTATTTATAGTTTAAAAAAAAAAACAAAACAGTTTTCTTTTCTGTTTCAGCCTTTGTAATTTATTTCAACTGCTTCATTTTTAGAGCTGAATGAGTATACCAGTGAAGATGAAAGGGAAATCGGCAAAAGAAAAGGCATAGGGAAGTTGTTCAGCAAAAATGTTGAAAAAGAGCAAAAAGCATGTAAACTGTTCAGAGAGAGATGAAAGAATGAGTGTGTGTATTGACTTTTTTTTTTTTTTTTTTTTTAATAATGGCCTTAAACCTTTCTGGAAGCATTTCAAATAAATTACATTAAACCATTTTGGTTTTTATTTGGTTTGGTTGGTTGTGCGAGAAGACTATGAAAAGATTTCAGTGGTGCACACAGTGAGACTTTTAACGTAAGGCCAAAGCTTGGACTTTGTTTCTCATAGAAGTGGTACATATTTGGATCTAATTTGCTAAATGCACAGTAATAACAGAAACAAGTCACTGCACTCAATTCACCACATTCCCCAAAGTTTTGTATGACATAATTAATTTAGTAAGTAGGCGGAAGAAAAATTTAACACCCTGTCATCAGTTTCTCTCTCATGATTCTTTGTGGGTCACAACTGAGATGATTAATTTTGGGCTATGCAGAAGACACCAACCAGCCAGGAAATCTCAGAAGATTAATTTAATTTACATTTGTTTAGTATAATTTAGCCACCCACTTACTGTTCAACATTCTGGAGTGCAGGTGTTTTGGTTTTGCTTTGTAGTTGACATGCACTTAGCTACTGATTGATCTAATAACTCCTAATGATGTTGGGTTTTTCTCTTCAAATCATCCTAAGGATTAAGCTTTCCAGTTTAAGAATACTAATATCATGCTGGATTTGGTAAGTCCATTTTATTTCTCGCACTTTTAAAATGCTATTGCTTTTGAAAGGATGACTTTTGATTGTGGCAGGAGGATGGTGGAGGGGTAGGGTGGGTTTGGACAATAAAACGTACCAAAAAGGATGGGTAAAATGTAAAATTATGAGTGTGAAGTAAAAAGGAAGAGTAATATACATAAACATGTACAAGTGCTTGTCACAGTAATCCTGGTGTGCCGAGGGGAGGCTGAGAGGTTGCAGCAGTGAAGGGGCAAGAGGCAGTGGGAGCCTGAGGTGTCAAGTGCCGCCATGATCACCCTGAGGGGATGGCAGAATGGGAGAGGGATGCAGACACTCGTCTCAATGTGAGGAACGAGCTCTCTGGGTCCCACGCTCCGGCAGAACGGTGAGTGACGAGCTGGCCTGCTCTTGAGGAGGATGTCAGTGCTCTGAGGGGGCAGATTTGTCCCTTGGTGACAAATTTTAGCAACCTGTTCACTCCTCTGCTCCTGATGAGGTCTGTCAGTGCAGCTGAGCTTATGAAAAACCTGATGGACCAGAAGCAATAAAGGTAAAAGCAGAGAATGTCTTGACAGACAAAGAAAGGTAAGCAAAGAGAATGGCCTTGGAACCCTGAACTCTGGGGATCCTCTGAGACTACAACACCAAACTGAACTGTCTGTGGCCTTTGTTTCCCTAGGTCTGCTCTGCAGCACTGGAAAGAACAACGCCAGGAGGATGACCTGGAACACGAAGTCTGTTATGAGACACCAGAACAGTGAGTGTGAGGTCTGGGAAGCTCAGTGTCGGACAATCAGTTGCCAGACTCTGGGTAAGGACAGGCCCAAAACTGCAGGGTAGAGAGAGCATTTCCTATTTAGCATGACCCACCTGAACCAGGCCTTCTGCCTTAGGAATGCTTCTGTGACAGCAGCAACCAGGTTTCTTGAGGTTTCACAGAATTTCTAGAATTTGAAAGCTACATCAGAACTTTTAGATAGCAGTTTAATAGATTTGCACTTTGTGAAAAAATGGATGTTTTATGTTGATACTGCCTGGCACTTAACAGCCAAATCTTGATTCCCAGGATCTAACAGAGTCTGAAACCAAGTTCCATATACATGGAAGAAGATTTATTTCCTTTTAAAAGGGGGTTTCAGATCCAGAATGGGCAGCTCTTCCATATTTAATGCTCACTCATGAATAGTGATTTTAAAATACTTTAAAGTGGTGTCCAGGTTGATGCTGCCATCTGTTGGAAATAATGGTGTAGTTTCACAGCTGATTTGATTACATTAAATTTAAAATATACCAAGATATTAAATCTATTAATAATTATAAAAAGGAAGTATTTTAAAAGACAAGTAGATATTTTCAATCTTTTACCTGAGGATCATATATTTGTTAGGAAAAAGAAAGTACTAAGTGTATTTCTTCTACTAATTCCTGGTTTTTCAGAGCCAGGTCAAGACTACTGCCTCATTTTGTCTCATCTTTTAGTATCATAGGTGTATTTTCTCCATAGCTGGTAAATAATATTAAAGCTCTTTCAAAGTGTGTAAATTAGGTTTTCTTTCTGAGTTTTCCAAAGGTTCTTCTCTTTGCATGGTCGAGGAAGAAAGATTAATGATGCAGTTCTCCTTCTTTGATCTGCTGCCACCTGAAATTTAGTCAGCACAAAATTAGCTCTTAAACTTTTGAAGAAATTAGATGTGTTTGGCATCATTAACAATGGAAAGTAAAATATTAATTTCTAGTTATTTAAATTAAACCATAATGATATACTCAGATTGATGAATTTTAAATTTCTAATTTAATTTTCAAATTTCTGTATTTGCTTTCATAAAAAAATACTGAAGTAATATCTGGAGCAAGCATCCGAGTTTGCTCCTTGAGCATACGACCCTCCCTTGCATCTCCTTTGTGGCACTTAATCTGGTCTAAATGTTTATTACTAATGTGTTAAAATCATCTGATTTCAGAATCAAAGGGACCTGCAGCTGCTTTGTACTGGGGTGGGAAACCACTTGGTGCAAGCCTGGGAGTCATGGTTGAATGCTTGGCAAGTACCAAAAACCACAGAAACCAGAAACTAGAGAGAGAATAAGGTGACAGATTTTATAACCTATTCCACTTCAGAGTACTCAAGTAATCTCTTCCTGTGGTGGCTTTTTACTGAGCCTTTGTTTTGTGAACTGGGATTCTTGGTACCTGTTTGATATCTTTTGGGATCTAAGATGCACAGTATGGTGCAGTGATCTGGAATTATTAGAGCATTTATCAAGTCAGACCTAGTAATTTTTGTGATGATCTCTCCCAGACTTAGGTTAATTAATACATGAAAATAATTCTCTACAACTGCAAAGACATATCTTGTTAAAGCAAATGGTAAATGAGGAAAACTTCTTTGTGTGTTGCTTAGTAAATAAGCAAGACTCCAGACTTTGTTTGGTCCAAACACCAATCAACTGAACTAGTTGTGTACTGAAAACATGCACAGCCTGAAAGTGGTTTTGAACAGCTTTGCCAATTCAAAACTACTAAAGCAATTTGACCAATTTTGGAAATCTATAATGGATCAACACAGTCTTAAATAGATCCAGATTGGTATTTCCATTTCTTTTCTTGTATATGGAATTTCTATTTAAACAAGGTAAAGCATGGCAAAATTATTTCAATAATATATCAACTCCTCTGTAATATTCTCTTTACCAGCACTGAATCCTCACAGAGGCAGGACATCACATTCTTGGGGAGCCTATCCTAATTTAGCCACAGAATGAACACTGCATTTGTGGGGTTTGTTACCTCTGGATAATGGAACACCATGTTTCTGCAGTTTGATAAATATTTTGTGTTATGTTTCTCTAATTTATGTAAATTACAGATACTAATTACCCTGTTTAAACTTGCTGGGTCCCCAAACATTTCTAAGAATTACTAATAATTATTAGCTTATCTTCTTTTAACACCCTGGAGGATACCACTAGCACCAGGTCGTTTGTGAGCTGCTAGGTTATTTATATTTTCTGATTTACAGCTAATAAAAAAGATTAATAAAATAAAAGGGACAGGTTAAAATATCTGTTCCTTGCATATCTTGCAAGCATGAAGACTTCCTATTTTTAAGGTCAGTAGCTGCTTTTGAGGTGTCAATATAAATCGCTACAGTTATGAGGGCTGAAGGTAATTGGTGTACATAGCTAATGAATATATGCACTCGTATAACTACAGCACTAGCGTACTTGTAACAAAGAAAACAAATGATGGGCTTTTCATGTTTGGCTAGTTACTGGTAAAACTGAGCATCTGGTATATGCATTTCCTAGGCACGGCAAGATTGGTTATTTTCTGCAGGCACTGTTCACTTGGTGTATTCCTTGGAGCTGCCAAAGAAAGGTCTTTGCTTTGGCTTTCATATTTTTATGTCCCTCTTGTACCAGAAGTTGAGCCTTGCAGAGGAATAGATGTTAACCTTCTGATCTGATACTGGCCTCCAATATAGGTTATTTAGTGCTGTCCTAACTCCTTATGAGACTACAAAAGAATCCTGCTGAAGTAAATTAACTTTTTTTTTTTTTTTTGGCCTGCCGTTCATGGTTAATAATGTGTTTTTATTCTTCAAAGGTGAAATGTTGTCCTTTTGTCCAATGTCTTGGAAAAACCCCTTGACTGTGAGAATAAGAAGTACGAGCTGGCGCTCAGTGCAGTGAACCTGCAGCTGGCGTTGGGAGCTGGCCCAGACGGCTGCGGCAGCCCTGGAGCCGGAGCGGCCCTGGAGCCGAGCTGCCGCGGCAGGTTCGTGCCCGAGGGCAGCCTGGCTGCGGGGGCAGCCCGTGCCCGTGCGCTGTGCCGCGGCTGCAGGGCGGGAGCCGAGCCGGCGCCTGCCTTCCCGGGAGCGCCGCGTCCCCCCCGGGCTGCCCCCGGGCTCCCCTCGCTTCGGGCCCGGAGGAGGCGCCGCCGCTTGCGGCAGGGCGGCGGGTCCCGAGCGGTGGCCATGGGCGGGACCGGCGAGTCCCGAGCGGTGCCCGTGGGCGAGAGCAGCGGTCCCGAGCCCTGCCCGTGGGCGGGACCGGCGGGTCCCGAGCCGTGCCCGTGGGCGAGAGCAGCGGTCCCGAGCCCTGCCCGTGGGCGGGACCGGCGGGTCCCGAGCCGTGCCCGTGAGGGCAGCGGGTAGCGAGCGGTGCCCGTGGGCGGGAGGGCGGCGGGTACCGAGTCGTGCCCGTGGGCGGAAGGGCGGGGGGACGCCGAGCCCCGAGCGGTGCCCGTGGGCGGAAGGGCGGGGGGACGCCGAGCCCCGAGCGGTGCCCGTGGGCGGGAGCAGCGGGCCCAGAGCGGAGCCGTCCCGCCCAATCGCGTGGGCAGTGCCCGCTCTCCGGCCGCGCCCCTATTTATAACGTGTGCCGCGCGCGGATTGGCTGGGCCTGGCAGGCCGCAGCCCCGCCCCCGTGCCGCCGCCATGTTGTGTGGCGGGGCGGGGGCGGCCCGGGGGCTGCCGTGAGGCAGGCGGGCGGGAGGGTGGAGGGGGAGCCGGGGCGGCGCGGGCGCTGCTGGCGCTGGGCAGGGGCGCTGTGCTGGGGGGAAGAGAAGGCGCGGGCTGCCGGACTCGCTTCTCCGGACGGAATGGCGGATGCCGCGATCCCCAGTGGCGGCGAGATGGAGCGGGAGCAGCATCGGCGGACGGAGAAGACCAGCACGGGCGTCCTCGGAGTGGAGAGTAACAGAGCAGGAGCCGCTGAGGACACCACACAAAATGGCGGACGCTCTGAGAGCGGTAGCGCTGGGGAGGCGCTGCTGGTGGCTGCTGCTGCTGCAGAGGACAAGGTCCCCACAAACCTCAGCATCAGTAGCAGCAGCCAGCGCAGGAGCAGCATCTCGACGGCAAATGAACAGCAGCAGCAGCAGCCGCCCAGCGGTGTGCTCGGGGGGCCGCCCCCTCTCCCTAAGCCCCCAGAAGACCAGCAGCCTGTTAGGAGGAACTTTCAGATCCCCAGGAAGAGCAGAGAAAAGAAAGGTTGTTCCTTTCCTTCCCCTCCCTTCTCTCCCTCGGTCCCCTCTCCATCCGATTCATCAGGCAGCTCTCAGACACCACACGGCTGCATGCAACCCCTGCGGGTGTGGAGGAGGCTCTGCTGGCTCGCACTCGCGAGGCTGCTGGGGAGCCGATTTTAGTGTCAGGCTTTTACATTCTTTCCCTACCCTTCCTCTTTTCTTAATCACTTTTATTTTGTCACAAGGATGGGAAAAAAAAAAAAAAAAAAGAAAACCCAACAAAAGCTCGACTTGGATTTCAGATCTTTGCTTTAAAAGCAGGCGAAGCTGGATGCGGTCAGGGTGGGCTTGAGTTGATCTCGGCTTCGCTTCTGGAGGTGCATTCGCACGTGGAGAAGATGGTTCTTTGGAACACCGACATAAGAGACGATGGTTCGCTTTTCTCTTCCCCCTGACCTGCTCCCCGCAGGAGAGGGGTGTAATCCTGGTTAGGATAGACTAAACAAACACTGAGGAGAGCTGTCCTTCATTGATGATACGCAGAAGACTGTTCTTATCTGGTGAAAGTTCTTTGCAGGGAGGAAGGGAGCATCCCACGTTCTCGTGCCTCGCCTTGGAAGCGTTCTACTTCCAAGTATGCAGGGTTTGTTTGGTTTTTTTTCTTTCTGAATATCTCTTCTTCTAAAAGCCTGTGGTATTTCTTGCTTTTCACAAGACTCCATTGGTTTCTGCTTCACTTTTAGTTAAGTGGAGTTGAAGACACGGCTGAGTTCCTCCCTGAAACTTATTTCCGTTCTTGCCCTTTTGCAATATGGAGTCAGTAACTTAGTCCATATGACAAAAATACTGGTTTGAATAGGCTTCTTGTTCTTCAGAGAAGAGTGTAACATCTTAACTTCTTGAAATCCTTTCTTCTGTAAGGAAGAGATGAAGGTAGGTTTATTTCATTATCCAGTCTTTTCTGTCCTTCAGTAACGGAGTAACTCCTTTTGGCAGTAATGACCCCTTTTTCTTCCCCTTCTTTTCCATTGCCACCCCGCCTTGGGGTGATAGAAGTCTGGCAGGGATTCATTGTTAAAAGAATTGGGTTGATTTGGAGAAAAAAAGTCTTTTTAATCCATCTGACAGAAAAATACTTGGATATAAAGTGGTGCCTCGTGAATAGCTGAAGTTACTTGTATGTCACACCCACGTGTGGTTAACATGTGAATACCTTAAAATGTATTTCAGAATTGTTTAGTGCTTAACCAATGATATTTGAAGTTCCTCTTTAGCATTCGGTTCCAATGTGAATGAAAACCTGCAAAATACTTTCCCAGGTCATCTGATTCATCATTTGCCTATGCAGAGCCATCTGCAGTGTGCAAAACCTTTTAGGTTGTGTAGTTCAAACCTCAGGCTTCTGTGGCCTCTAGGGTAGAAGAGGAAGCTCTTCTTACCTTACTTCAAAAAATGATTTGCTAACGTCACGGTCATTTGACCATTCTTCCCTTTTAGTGCGGTTGTCCTTTTTGTCCTTCCAGCCTGCAGAAAGGTTGTTGGGCACTTGAACCAATCTGATGAGTTAGAGCTTCCGCAGCTGTCAAAGCAGACCCTGTTCCGTTCAGCCCATGGGGCTTGTGGCCTTGCAGTTGCTGAGTGTTGGTCACACACCACGGACTGCCAAACGTGGGCAGTTTGAGGACAACCAAATTGCGATTGGAATTCATATTGTCATTTGAAAAATGCAGCAGTTCAGTCAGTTCTGGATCTGGACTGGATGATGAGCACTGCATGGATCATCTAATGCTGTAGGGGCACATGCTTACAGTATCCTTTCTGCCAGTGCTCAAATCCATTTTGTTAGATTGCAAAATAATCTGAAAGCCACCAGTCTCTCTCAGAAGAGCTCTCTTGGCTCGATTCTAAAGCCTAGCATGAAGCAATACACATGGAAGCTTCCTCCATCCTTCCTTGCCCTGGAATTGTCCTTGTTTTTCCTTTTAAACCATCGTTTCTTTCTTGGACAAACCATCCCGAGAGATACCTGCTGCCTCGGTTGTGGAGGCTTAGCTGCTGTGTACAAAGTATGTACAGGATGACTTTGCCAGAGCTGTTTGGGTTTGTTTGGAGGGGTTTTTTTAAACACCAAAATGTGTTTCAGGAAGACTTTTTGGTAGTGAAGCAATTAAAAATTGAATCCGGAAAGCAGAAATATAGGAGAAACATCCAAGAAAAAAATTTAGGCTTTAGTTGCTTATTTATCTTCTTTGGAATTTATCTCCTCTTCTTGAGGCTTAAGTAGGAACTGAAAGTCAACAGAAATCCTTGTTAATCTGGAGAAATGCATCTGGAGGAAAGATACCACTTAGAAACAACTGTGATCAGCTGGCACAGAGAATGCCTCTTCTGATTTCCTCATTCTTTTACTTAGCATAGGAATTCAGGAAACAAATGAAAGAAAGGTTGGCTACGACAATTTTTTAAGGTGTGTCTGCATTTGCTTTCCTCAGAACTCTTTTGAAGGTTTGTTTTCTTGGTACATAGAGTTTAGCAATGTTGTTATGCTCTCTTGAGCAGTTTATCTACTGTTTATCTTCAGGATTGTCCTGGCCTGTTCTGTTTGAATTGTCAGATCTTCAGAGGTCTCCAAGTTTGCTTGAAACTTCAGAAATCCTTAATAGGAAAGCAAATATTAAGGATAAAGCACTGTAAGAGCACTTTTAACTTGCTGAACTATATGAATGATCCCCTTACCAAGAGAGAATTCCACAAATGATGCTGACCTTGCAGTCAATGCCTTTAACGGTCACTTGTTGATTAAAGCTGGGTGTTTATTTCTGGCATCTGTCTAGGTAGCAAATAATTGCTGTTTCTGCAGCTGAGTAGGGCAAAAAGGTCTTCCTTTACCTGTGAAACTCTAGGCAGTACTTGCATGAAGGTACGGGTTGTCCCTTTTCTGCTTCATCATCTTGCCTTTTGTCTTCTGATTTTCCTTATCTATCTTGATGTGCATCTGCTGTTTGCTACATGATGTTTCCAGGTGGGGCACTCTGTCAGTCCTTGAACTTTTTAACTCTTCAGGCCTTTTGAGAGCAAAAGACATTTTGGGCTGAAAAAGTCATAAAGGTAAAGGTGTTACAGTTCATTAACACCGCAGATACTTGGTCTTAATATTAAAAAAAGAAGACTGAAAGAAATGAAGACTGAAAAGGGAGCATCTCAATGGAGTTTTTGTAGGAGCACTCGAGTGTGAAGAGTGCTAACGTTCTGCCAACTTAGCTGATAAGAAAATCGGTCATTTACTTCACTTAAAAGCTGGTTCAGGATTTCTCAAGGAGGATGGCTCTGTCATTGCATTCTGACTTAAAGCAGCCAAACCCACTCTGAGTTTTCTGAAGTTGAAACATCAGACAGCTGTGAAAGAAAAGGAGCCTCTCAGGCATGACATACATCCAAACATCCAGTCCATCCCTGTCCCTTGACTAGTACTCATTAACTAAACTCAGTTTCCACCTAATAATAATTATGTATGTTCCAATGCCCTGGGTAGAAGCTGAACAAACCCATTATTTTACTGCATTTTTGTACCTATGCAGAGCAAGCCAGCAAACCCTACAACAATTGATTCGTGTAACAAGGATGCTGCAGGTTAATCCTTACTGTAATTACTGTTTAATTAACACAGGTCAGGAAAGGTGCAGCATACCCCCATCAGCTTTGTACAGCAAGCCTGGAAGTTATGTATGTATGTGCACACTACTGCTCTTTGAAGTGACGTGGGACTGGAAATGAGCTCAGTAATTTCATGGTTTGCCTGCGAGCACAGGCTTTGGTGACTGCTGTACAAGGTCTAGTTTAGTGCTTCTCCTTGGTTTTATTTTAGTTTTGTCTTGTTTCTGAACTCCTCCCTTAAAATGAGGTGCAGGCCATGCTGTGGGGACATTAACATTTTAGATCATCGCTGCCCTTGACCACCACAGCTCAAGTGACAAACTGAAAAGTATGGCCTGGCTATCCACCTCACTGGGGTAGTGTTTCAGGTTTTGATTAAGAACATGAAGTCAGCAGTGCCTCAACTTCTGGAAGAAAAAACTGCACCAATCTTAAAATAAATTTCTAATTCTTTTGTATTCCATAATTTAAGGAACAGGTAGGGCTTTTCCATAAATATGTTGAGAACTAAGTGTGTAGTAGTTTATGTAGGTTCTCCGTAGCAGGAGAACAGGGGACTTGCTGGTTTTGGGCAGGTCTGTCTCAGCTTGCTCCTCAGAGCTTTCCACAAAGCAGATGTTTAAACACAAATGGGAGTGTAGTTGCCAATATTTGTACATATGACAGGATTTTGGTAATTGATGTAATAATGTGCCTCTTCCTAGATTTGCATCTGGGAAGGTAGGTGAGGCATTGTGTATGGTTTGTGGTGGCTCTTTCTAGGTCACCCTGCAGTGCTTTCCACTTATTTGGGCTCCAGGTGGAAGTGAGAGGCTGATTTTTACTGAGCCTTTGTCCTGGGCGAAGGAGGGAGAAGGGAGATGGCACAGTAAACACTGTTAAGAAAACAGGAGATTTGGTCAAGCAGCTGGCACAGGTAACCTTCTGCCTTAACTGGCCCTTTTTGAGGAGCTGGCAGTCTTTCTGACAGGGAGTTATTAAACTTTAGTGCTGTAGTGCCCAAGAGGTGTTTGGGGCTGGGGTGGAACAGGGGGTGCTTTTCCATGGCGTGCATAGCTACAGCAGGCTTGTTTTCTATTCTATTAGTAAGCATTTTTCTCTTCAGTACAAGAGCATTCAGTCTCTGTAATACTAAGCTGAGAATTCCATTCACTCTTAATTCTCTCTGCCTCCTGTATTGCTTTGAGTTTTTCAAGGATGAGGGCGTAGTTTCAAAAAAGGATATTACATAAGTATGGTTTCTAAATCACTTCCATAATTTCCACTCTTAAAAAATCTCTTGCTCCTTGATGCTGGTGTTGGAATCATTAAATTGAGTTTGCAGATGTGTTGTTGCATTCCAAAGTGTGCAGCTTTTACTAGATAACCCAGAATAGTTCAGTTTTCATTAGGAATGTTTTGTTTTATATTGAGGCTTATGCAGTAAATCTTTTCTGCAAATGAGAGAAAGATTGCTGTCTAAATCTACTGCCATATTTTTTAATGAAGTTGGAGAATATACTCTGAGGATGTAATTAAATTTGATTTGTTGTTAGAGTAATGGTATATTTGTTCTTTTGTGAGACTAGTACTGCTGTAGTTCTTCCTAACTATTGTAACTACAGTAAAAATCCTGCACTTTGGGTGTGTGTGTTGGAAATTACCCTGAGGAAAAACCCCACTTTTTGTGTTGTACTAGTTCAGTTTCCCCAGAGATGCTATTTTCCTAGCCACTAAAAATCTGCACTCCTGTTCTCTGCTGGCTCACTCTGGGGTTGCTCCTCTGATCAGTTTGTCACCTTGGTACCCAAACACAGATAAAGAAGCTTGGGGACATGAATCCTTTCCTGTGGGAACCCACGCAAAGGTTTGCCCAGGAGGGAATTAGTAAATCAGCAGATGTAGGGCTTTCCTTTTAAAGCAGTTGTAGTTAGGGATAACATCATCAAGCATGAGCACAGGCAGTGGGGTTTTTAATAATAGGAGCTTATTTGTCTTCTTTAAATACTATTGGATTTCTTCATATTTAGCTTAATTGCCATAAGCAAACAAATACAAAACCCCATAATAGTTCTGAAGCGAGGCCAAGCTATGAAAGTCTTGTTGGGGTTTTTATTAGAGCAATTTGTTCCTGCTTCGTAATTAAAAGTTAATTAGTTAATTACAGTTCTGAAAGTTTAATTACAGTGTTTTGCAGTACATGTTAGATGTTTTTCAAGGGGTAAATTTAGACTTGAGGTGCTTCCCTTACAAATTTCTGAAAATTAGCAGCTGCTCAACAGTAATATTAAAAAAATATAAATGTGATTTTTTTTTTTTTTAAAGATGCTGTCATTTTGGGCAATTTTAAGATAAACTTTCTAAAGTCCATATTTTCCAGGTATTTTAGGTGTTTTGTATTTGAAATTGAATCACAAACCATTTGTCTTCATGCATAAACTGTCGGCGAACTGGGAGATTTTGGATGTTTTCACATGTATATTGGTGCTAATTATTTTATTTCTTTTATAGCACTCTTTCAGCCAGTTCTTCCAGGTTCTCGAGAATTTGAGGATATTTTGAAGATTCTGCATTCTTCCTACTTGGATCCAAGTTCAGTGTCCAATTTTAAATACAAGAGAGCCAGCTTAGTTCATAGTGAACTGTTGGAAAAGGAAGTGAGTATATTTGTGGCTTCTGCTTTTTGACAGTGCTTCTCAATCTAGAGGCAGAGACCTGGGGATTATTTTCAATGATGTGGTTGGTGCTTAATTGCAAACTCACATCCCCAGAAATGTAAGCAGCTCTTTTTGAGGCAAGTTTATTACTGCATAGTTGTAAACTCTTGTCTGGCAGATACCCCAAAGAGACTAAAAGAAAAATTGCATTTGGCACCACTTATTTCTGTGTGTTTTTAGTTTTCAAAAATTTTCTTAATTTTTATGTACTTTAATAACCCAGAAAGACGTTTTAGTGTCATCTTTGCAAGGCTGATGTTTCCTGTGAAAATGAAGATTAAAATATATGCCTGAATTTTAATAGTCTGTAGTTTTGTTGTTTTCCAAGAAGTACTTCTAACAAGTTGATTACTAAACTAGTAAGTGGAGCACCTTGGTGGAAGCCCTTCTGTTGTGCCTTATGTGGTGTCTCTTAAATCTTGGCTTGCTCTCATCACTCTGAAATGAAGTTTTCATTCCCAGTGCCAAAAAGCTTCACATATGAAGTATGAAGTAACTGAATACATAATTCGTTTGGTGTGATTATCATCTTGAGGTTATAAAGTAAACAGAAGCCTTTTCTGCTACTACAACATCAATTATTCGTGGTTGCAGCTAAGAAATATTGGTAAAAACCACCTCTGTAGTAGTGAGCTGCACCTGCAAAAGTACATGCACAGTGTAAGAGATCTGTCTCCTAAAAGGAGAAAAAAAATCTTAGTTCTGCTACAAAGACCAAACCAAAGTGTTACTGCATAGGTTTGTTTGAAGAGTGTCTCTTTCTTAAATAACCAAATACTTGGGCAGATTAAGCCAATTAGATTCCCCACAGGTATAATGTTTTTAAAATTTAATTATAGCATACAATAATTTCATTTGGATTATCTTTTGATTAATTTTGTACACTTGCATGTAACATAGATGGGGCCTTAAAACACTGCCACTTGAGTGTGCCAGCAGTATTGTGTCTGCCTGTGTTAAGAGCTTTGTGTATGAACAGTTCACAGAGAAACGCAGAGAGCTGAAGTTCGATGGGCGCCTGGAGAAGGAGCTTTCGGAAAGCTACGCATTCCTCATGGTGGATCGGTGCCAGGTGAGAGAAGGAAACACTGCAGGGGAGGTGCTTGCTTTATCAATTCTGAGGTTTTGGGGCTTTGGTTTTATTCAGAGTTTTTTATTGATGCAATCTTAAAGTTACTTTAAATTCTTACTTGCAAAATTCAGCACTGGAGGGTATAGAAGGATGGGAAAGGGATCTCTCATGTCACTATTTAAATTCTCTATTTCCTGCTATTTAAGGTCCTCCATTTACATGTCTCTGTAAAGTATCTTTCCTGGTTTATGATCTGTTTTGTAAATAAAAGGATAGACTTTCTGGATGGCATGTGAATTTTTTTTGTGTTTGGGTTTTTTTGAGGAGGAATATTTTGTGTTTTCATTGCAGTTGGGTTTTGGGATTTTTTTTTTTTTTTTGCATCAACAAGGTAACCTGTAATATTAGAAAATTGACATTGTCTTCTCTGTCTCTGATCAAATACTTTTAATCAAAGTGATGGAAAGGGAATTTCTGTGCTTTTTCTGCTATTACAGAACTAGGATTTTTTAAGCATGCAATCATTTGGCAGGTGTACTTCTGTTTTAAATACTGAGATTTTCTGTATTGAAAGCAAGTAATGTTCATAAACAGTTTTTAAGTTATAGGGAGGCTGTTGTTTTTTAAGATACAGGTGAATCTGCATAGCTGCTCCCTATCAGTATTTGACTTGCACAGTTTAACAGTTTTATAGAGAGTTCAGAGTAGTCTTGTCTCTGTTTTTAGGGTTGGGGTTTTGTTTAAATCCCTGTTTAAATGGTGTAATTGGCATTTCTCACTATTTGTTCTGTTCATATCTGGGCTTTCCTAATAGACTTGCTTAAAAAACTGTCTGTTCTCTTTAGATCCAGAGCATATGTGAGAAAGGGCTGCAGGTTGGCCACTCCAGAATCACAATTCTCGGCAGCCCTTCCATGGGTAACTATCTTTTGAATAGAAATGCTGGTGTTACTCAGTTTTAGTTGGCAGATGATGTGATGCAGTTGTGTAAACTTCCAGTCTTTTTTCTGTCACTTACTGCAGCAATATCACAGCAAGATGTTTTTAGCAAAGTAAATAGACATCAGAACATTATTTCATAGCTCTGGTTTTTGACTAGTTCTGTTAAATTCCCCTCCCAAAGGGAAGACCTAATTCTCCTTTTGGCTTAAACCAATATACCAATGGCAAACCAATTTCCAGTAAAACTGGGAGGCCAAAGAGCTGATGCAGTGTGGCTGGCTGCCACTGTGTTTATTATGTACATGTGTGCATTCAGAACTGTCTCATGGACACAGTAGCTCAGCTCAGTTTTGATGTAGATAGAAGTAAAATTCTTGAATGCACAAATCCAAGAAGAGCGTGGATAAATTGGAGACTTAGAAGAGTGACAAGGTGTTCAGAGTTTTGTGAGCGCAAGACAATGAATTCTTTCTGCAAAGCTTTTCTAATAGAAAATTAGGAACTAATTTTGTCACCCTGTGTGAGAGGAACATGGTACAGAGGTGACATGAATATTGAAAGCAGAATAGGTGCGAGGTGGAGAAGAACAAAGCTATATGATCATATGATTTTTTACTGGTTTAGCTGGTGAAGAGTCTGGAGCAATTTACTAAAGCAGTTAAATACAGACTTGGAATGAGAGGAACCTAAGCAAAAAGGATGCTTTTCAGAGTATCTGAATTCAGATACAGTTCTTGGATCTGACATAGTCAGCCAGACCAACAAATGACTGTTGATCATTTGTATTTGAGGCCTTAAAATCTATGAAATAATTAAGTATTGAAAAGCACAAAATTATTTAAGTTTTTACTTGTGTGTCAATTGTATCTTTATTCTTTTGTGTACATTGAGCTTTAATCCCATAGAATGCTTTTTAAACCTCTAATAATGTTTTAACATTCAGCAATAACGTATTTTGGTTTGTTTTTTACTCTTCTCAGGTGTATATATCTCCAAGTATGCTGATTTATTGCAGCCTAATCCTCTAGAATCTGGAGCAACTGGAGATGTGATTGTTTTTAAAATAATAAAGGTAATTTTATCGCTGTTCTTGAAGGATTACATTGCTTACTGATAGCACACAGGTGGTTTTAACCTAACTTTTAATGTGCACAATGGTCTGCTTATAGAGAAGCTAGAGCTCTACTAGGTTTAAAATCCAGTGTTGATGTTAAGTTTAAAGTAGGCATGATAATTCGTTATAAAAGGCAAAAATGTATTTTTTGTGTTTAAAAGTATGAAAATAATATCTTTTTAGAAGTGGCTTTCGTAATGACCTGTTTTACTTTGCCTGCTCTTTCTTTCTCTCTTTCTTTGGTACTTGAAGTGTTTGCGAGTTTTCAGGAAAAAGCTCATGCTTAAAATTCTTCTGCTTTATTACAGGGAAAAATGAAAAGCATATATGACCACATTGGTATGAAAGCAATGGAATCAACTGTCAAGAGTGTGTTAGATCCCACCCCAAAGCACGAGTGTCATGTTTCAAAGAATGCAAATAAAGTAACCTCCTTGTTGGCTTATCGAGCCTACGAACTCACTCAGGTAAGGCTGAGCCTGTGTTAGCTTCCTACATAAAAACTTCATAAACAGAACTTCTGAAACGATGGAGATAAAATCACTGAAGATAACAACAAACCCTGAGCTGCCCTGTGAAGCTGCAGCTGGGTGTGTGTAGTAGCCCACAGGGGCCTGCATTAGAAATCACAGAACAACATGTCAGCCTCTCCTGCTTCCATTGTATGAAGAGCTCCTTCAGATTAGGATGTAGGTGGAATAGGAAATAGCCAGGGAATGCACATGGGAGCTGGAACGGAGACTGGGGAAGAGAGGAGATAGATAATATGGGGTTTGAAGTGTAAAAGTACAAGTGGCTTCTGGCCATTAAGTGACTCCTATACGGGAAAATATTGGCTAGGAAAGGATACTATTTTTTTTTTTCTTTTTTTTTTTCTCCTTTCTTTTTTTTTTCTTTTTTTTTTTTTTTTTCCTTTTTTTTTGCTTTTCCCTTTTCTGTCTTTTATTTCCTTTTCCAGGTTCTCAGGTTTGGAGATGATGAGGGAGCAGAGAGTGCAATCAATTCCAGGCATTTATGTTACTCCAGGTGTTCTGTCTGTTACTGCAGTAATCTGTTGCAGTCAGATTTTTCCACCAAGTCTGTAGATTACAGGGTCCTTACTTGAAAGCATTCTCTTCAGTATTAACAACTTCTTTTGTCTTCTGTAAATCACTGGGCTGGGCACTGAATCAGATGGCTAAAAAATGAATATATTTTTTAATTTCTCATTACAAATGTGCCTTAATTAACATTTTACTTAAGAATTTTGTGAGTGAACTACGGATAGACTTCAAGGCTCATTGCATTATTTACTTTCCTCTGATTTTTTTCTTTGCTTTTGTTAGTTGTCCCTTCTCTCACCAAGAATATACTTCCAAGTGAATGTTGCAAAATTATTTTTTCCGTCCTGATTCACTCCTGAAGTAGTGTCCATATCTAAGTGGTTGATAAAGGAGGTAAAAAGTTAAAAAACTGCCTTAATTAATTATATTCTATAGGACATATGAGAGGAGCACTTAAAACCTTCCTTATTTTAGATACTGGCTTTTAAAGAAATGGACTGTTGCTCCAGACTCCTGATTTAACATTGTGTCACTTCTTTTTCCCAGTACTATTTTTATGAATATGGCTTTGATGAGATCAGGCGAAGACCAAGACATGTTTGTCCTTACGCTGTTGTTTCATTTACTTACAAAGACGACATGGGACAAGGACCAAAATTCGTGCCCCCATCAAGGTAAGCTAGGAAATGAGTTTTGGAAAGTCTGCATGTAGCATGAACAATCCATAGCTCTTGGCAGTAGCTTAGACTTGATTTAAATGAACAGTGCTGAAATGAATGGATGTGTCACACGGACTTAGCATAATAAATACTTCTAATGCAAAGCAAGAGGTGGCACAGTTGGTTTTGTGCAGCAGGGTGGCCCCTGTGGGAAGCAGTTCTGCTGCTCTTTCCACCTACTTGCCTTCTGCCCAGGTGGAATCCACAAATAGTGGAGGCTTTTACCTAAATGAGGAAATTCGTGGACATAAAAACATTCACAGCATTATCTTGCTTGGTGTTCTAAAATAATATTCTGCATATTTTGTCTCTGAACCCTTCACTGGTGTTTGACTGCATGTGGAGAGAATGTGTAGATGGCCAGTTGGTCACAGGTACAGTGTGATAGCTGTGCTGATAGGAAGGCATCCAGATGTGGGGACTGCACTAGGAGGTGCTAAAAGCAGTTATCAAGGCATCTAAAACAGTACAAGAGGCTGCAGCATTGATAGCTTGGGGTTAGAGAGGGAATTGCCAGTCTTGCTATTTTGGCACACTGATAAAGTATCGTTAATATTAAATTCAGTGGCCAGAATTCTCTTTTCCAACCTAGTCATTCTGCCTCTTTTCTTTTGTTTAGATCAAACACCTTCAACACAGATAGAAATACAGGTAAGAATTAAGTTCGTTTTTTGGTTTTATGATACAGACATGAAAGGTTTTTCCCTGTGTAGTTTTATGTTTGACCAGTTTAGTCATGCTGAGTGTATACCTGAATTGTATCCTGAACCATGCTGGTTGCAGGCATCTCCTCCTGATACTGTATGATCCAACAGACACCTTAATGATCTTTTATCAGAATGAGAATGAGTTTGTTTGAGTGAACAAAATTAAATGTCTTTTTTCCGTCCTTTCCTACTTGCAGTGAAGTAAGAACTGATCTTCAGTTCCTGAATCTCCTGTTCAATGGCACTTCAAATAATATGATCCTCTCTCATGCTTTTTTTTGAACCTCATTGAAACAAAATGAATATGTATGAAAGTGGTTGACAGTTAAGGTGAGGAAAGGCGATATTGTTCCTCAGATATTGGCATCAGTGTCTGGTGTGCTTATACAGCCAGGTGCAGGTAACACACCAACCTCCTCTACTCTGCTCAGAGCAGGTCAGAATGGAACAGGGTTGATCACCCCCTTTCTGTTACGTTTTAACGTTGTCTGGTCTGGTATTATTAGTATGAAATTCTCACTGAACTGGTTTTGGAGATCAGCAGCCCCTTCTTTCAGTCCCACGTGGCAAGTGGTTTCACTTAGTCTTCCTTTCTCTGTCTTAATATAGAAAAATCTAACATTACATTGTGGAGGGGACAGCTTTGGAATAAAGGCAAACTTGTGTGCCACATTTCCCTAAAATCAGCAGCACGAGCCTTCCTCCCATGCAAGCTGTGAGTATTGCCATTTACACAGTAAGTTTAAAGTATTGCTCTGTTGAAGAGCAATACTTTGAGTATTTGAGTAGAGACTGGTGAATTTTGGATATATTCAGATGAAAATGTAAAATAATGACTAAGTGCCTTAAATATGTCAAACAAGATTCGAGTCACGCATGTCCAGAATTTCCTTGTGTTCAGGCACACACTGTCAAGATCTCTCTGCTGTTTGGTGTTTTGTTGTTTGGGGGTTTGTTGGTTTGGTTGTTTCACCCCCCCCCCATTGAAGTGACACACCCTTGTGCAGGAAAAAGCACCAGTGGCTCACAAGATAGTCCAAAGAAATTGTTCTTAAGGGCATGTATTTACCAGTTCTTATTTTATCAATGAGGGTAGGAATATAGAAGGTAAAAAAAGAGGTCTTTTATTTTTTTTAATCTCTCCCCCACCCTTCTTCTCCAGTCCTGAGAAGCTTGAGGTTGAAAAAGTTGTCAGCATTGATCAGCTGAAGAAAAAAATTTCACCAGCGTTTTTCTTTAAAGAAACATACCAAGGAGGAAAAGAAGGTAAATAGTTGTTGCTTAATTTATTTAAATTCAGAATTTTCAAATTTTTTAAATTACAGTTTTGTTTCTTTTTTTTCTTACCTTCTCTTTCTCCCCTTGTATCGTGCCAGTGTTGAAGAATGGCATGTTCTGTAGCCTGTATGAAGTTGTGGAGAAGTCCCGTTCTGGGAGTCACTTAGAGGGTTTACTTCAAAAGCTAGAGAAAGAGAAACTTGTGAGTGCAACAGATTTGACTATTCCTGTTTTTAAAAATGATTGTACTAGTTTGTAATTTGAGGCATACTTACAAGCTCCATGATCTCACTGGAATTCCTTAGCTGGCATCTTCTTAAGTATTATTATCTTAAGTATATGCCCAAGACAGAATTATCTTGCAGTCAAGAAGAGTATTCATAGTGAGCAAATGTCTTTGAAGCAGTTTGCTCTTTTTGCTTGAAAACAGGTCCTTGTGAAACCACTTGTGGACAGAGGATTTCTTTTTCTGCTCTCTCCTTGGCAAATGATGTCCCCTTATGGTAAGCATACTCTGGGATTTTGTGGGTTTGAGTTGGTTTTGTTGGTTTTTTTATGGGGGTGGGTTTCTGGGTACTAGATTGTCTTTTGAAGCATACTGATTCTCTCCTTTTATACTGTTTTTATTTTTTTTGTGTTCTAGACCACCAAACTGGACGGTCCCGCGTGCTTCATGCATTGTTTCTGTTTCCAGAGCCTAGAGGTGTAATTAACTCAGGTAATTTGTTCACTGTTGTGTACAGGTTTATTTAAACATAGATCATATTCTGTTGAAGACTTTGTGGTGTTCACAGTCAGTGTGAAATAAGAGCAAGAGTTATCATTGGTTATGGTCATGCTGTTGGTGTTTAGAAATATTTGTTTCTTCACAAAAAGAAATACCACACATTGTAGGTTCATCTGTTCATATTTGAGTAAGTAAAACTTTATGAAAATTTCTTGATTGCATATGGCTTCCCTGGCTTCTGAATTGCTTCTTCATGGTCATTCCAAACTGTGTTTCACCCAGTACATATTAACACAGAATATTGCTAACACAGAACATTTATTTATCGCTTCATGGTTTGATTTTAATGGTGGATTCCCTTTTCTCCTGTGGCAGCACAAAAGAGTGTTCCATTTGGAGCACAGAAAAATTCAGCTACCATGGTTTTGCATGAAAAAAAGGAAATCATTCCAGATCGCACAAAGCTGATTCCGGCTCTGCATTTTGCTTTAATCCAGTCTCGTAAAGACAATAGTGCAGATTTCAATGCTGTTGTGGAAAGGCACATGTATGAATATTTTAAAAAACTCTACAGTGGCACTGGAAGAGAATTTATATTACATGAGTATGCATCACGGCTGGATGACAAAACATTTCTGTACCCTGCCCCAAGATATAAAGGTCACATTGACAGCTGCTTGCAGAACTATATTTTTGATTGTGATGCATATCAGCTCCCTGTGTCCAGAGCTAAGGAACTGCTGGATAGAAATCGAAAGCCTCAGTGGTTCAGTCCTATCTCAGATTATGAAGCCACAGAAGACTACTGTGACATTGCCAAGGCAAAATGTGGGAAAAGAATCCGTCCCAAATATGAAGCCACTGCTGCCAAACAAAAACTGCCTCCTTCTGGAGATTATGATCCTGAAAGACTCAAAAAACTTATTAACTTGATCCAGTGTAGGAAGAAAAATGTAGGTGGAGACTCTGATTCTGAAGATCCCAGAATTAGAAGTGGTCTGAAAAGAAAGCTGGAGAAACAGTCTGAAAACTTGAAGAAATATCTAAAAATGAGTGACTCCTCAGAGAATATTTGTCAATATGAAGGTAAGAAAGTCTTTGTTTAGGGTTCTTTAAACATTGTTATTCAAAGCATATTTAACATTTAATTATAGACTGAGTATTTTTTGCCTGCTGTCAACATTTAATGCATGGTGATTCATTTAAACATTGGCCTGAGATGTATCAATAAAGTTTATTTTTTGCAGGTTTCATTTTCCTAGGAGACAAGTTAATGGGAATTGTCATGGAAGTTGCTTTTGTTCTGCCTCTTTGGAAAGAATGCAGACTTTCAAAGAGTTCACTTAGCTGTGGAGCTGTCCAAAGACTCTGCTACAAAACACTCAGCAGACTTGATATTGCCTTTTGCAGAGTTTAATTCTAGCCTTTGCTGCAATTCTTTATGGCTCTTATAGCCTATATAATACCTAAGAAGTTTAGATTGAAGAGAAGAAGCATAGTTACGTTTTGAAATAGCCAGTAATGCGTGTAGTGGGACAAAGGAAACAACCTAGTAAAATTAAATTATTCTATACATGAAATTATTAACACCCAGATCAGAGAAGTATCACAGATCACTTCTGACTTAAGATCTGCCAGAAAAAAACCCTCTGTTTTCTGTTTCCCTAACCCTTTCCTCAAGGCAATGATAGAGGCCTCTGGCAGAAGGGGGAAAACTGGGGGAGTAGGGTGACAAAAAGAAGAGGGGATTTACATCAAGCACCAGTCACTCGTGTATGTGAATCATTGGAGGATGAAGTGACTGATCTTAGTTGTCCTTCTGAGAGAGGCAAAAGATACTGACTGGCATGTAGGGATGAAGCAGGCAAAGGGTAGGCTTTATGGCTGGGATTCCTGCTTGGAGTTCTGTGAACCTACAAAGGTCTTTTTACATTGATTATTAATGTAGAATATGTGGTGGATGCACTTCTACCGTTTCTGTTAAAGGAAGTGTATGTGTATATATGAACTGATGCTAAAGAGTGAGACTGTGGGTATGTGGCAGATGTTTGTGGGGGGATCTAGTTTTGTTTTTATGTTAGGACTTAGTAATGGATTCCTTTTCCCCTCCTCACCCTACTCTAAGGGGGCAGAACCTCGGATTCTCCCCACTCTGTGTTCTCAGTGAATTCTGACCACGGTGGCCACGAGAGTGACTTCAGGCAGGCGGATGTGTCGGACGCTGCTGCTGACCCTCATGGCCTCATCAAGGCCTTCCTGGAGACCCTGGCCACCGCAGGCCGCTTGGACACCTCGCTGGCACAGTCTGTCAGTCAAGCCTTGGCATTAGGCACTGAGGAAATTGAAGAGGCTATGAGACAAAAATATGAATATGAATCCATTCCAGCTCAGGACAAAGATGATCATGAGCTTCCAAACACTGCTCAGGCTGACAGTGTCACCTTCAAAGACCTAGAGAGCCCAGCCATGCTGGAAGCTGTGGTGCCATGCTTGCCCAATCCAGTTGATGTCAGTCTGCAGCTCCCACCTGACGAAGCAGGCCTTGAACACACACTACATTTACAAGTAAGTGAAACTGCCAAGATGCTGACAATGAAAATACTATTTTTATAAATGAGAGTGAAGGAAAAAAACAGTCTGTTTTTTTACATAGGTAAACATAGGTAAGTATTCACTTTTCTGCCAAGCAGCTTTTCCCTTTGGTACGAACATACATGGAAATTTTTTTCACCCTTAAGTGTTTGTTCCTGGTTCTTTGTATCTATTTTTTCTGTAATAAAACAGGAGCAGAGGTGAAGAATTCTGAGCATTTCACTGCATGCCCCACTCTCTGTGTGCCTTCTTGGTGCAGTGGTGTGCACGAGTTCTGTCAGCTCACAACTGGTAGATCACCCTTGTGCTTAGGGATCACAGTGCCCCAGCTCCTTGCTCCAGCTCATTACCCTACAAGAGTGATTGTTCTATGATCTCTGTCACTGGAACTTGCACACAACGCCCAGTTTCTAAGTCACAGAGCAGGAGTGAGTTTGTCCTACCTGTAATCTCCACACTGTTTTGCTTCCAACCATCTGAAGTGTGAGATGCAATTGGCTTAAGGGCCCAATACTGGTTACAGACAGTGCCTCAGCAATGCCAACATCTTATGGCTTTAGTCAGGTATTGAGACAACAACCTGGAAAGAGCAAGGGAGCAGCCAGTTCTCCCCTTCTTTCCTCTTTGCCACCCCCAGCTTCCACACTGTAAGGCAAGTGCTCAGGACTGCCTTAGTTATTTCATGATAGACCAGGGAAGTACCTCATGGAAACATTTCCAAGTTCAGCTGGATTTGATTGATGTCAGAATTGCCAGTGTGCCGGTGAACTCAGGCATGTTCTTTCTGTCAAATGCTCGGAATGTAAAAGCTTAATGAGCAAAACCAAAAGAAGTTGTTTTGAGATGATCATTTTGTTTTTCAGGAAGCAAGCACTGGGAGTACTTTTGAAGACTACAGCTCCTGTCATAGTGCACTGATAGAACATGGCTATCGCGGGGAACATGCCACCTCAAATAATGTAGGAGAAATTGGAATAGACTGGAAACTTATACCAATTACAGGTAAGATGGGCTTTAACACCTCTATTCCTTCAAGTAGTGAATGAAAACATGTTCTAAAACTTTGTATCTTTCATAGATCCATTCTTGGATCACGTGTTGGTACACAAGCACATCTATAGCCCATGCACTTGTTTCTTGTACTTGATTAATGCAGAAATCTGCTGGTTGAAAACAGATCTTGGAGGACAATATTGGTTTGGCTTTATATTGACACAAATTAGAGTGTGAATGCGTTAAAAACAAACAAAGCTAGAGTTTTGAATATGGATGGTGGAAGAAACTGAGTTGGGGTTATGAGAGGCTTTCAGCACTCCTTGCAGCACTACTAAGGCTGTGTCAGTAATCAATCTGACTGATCCGCTCCCCTTTTAAGCAAAAAAACTTGTGTTCACAATTGCAAGATGGGATGTAGCTTGCAATCCAACTCCACAAGGTCATTTGTGTCTAAAATAAGCTTTTTGAAAGTGAGGATTTTAACCTAGTAGCAAATGAAAATATTTGAATATGTCGCCCTGCTTGATTTCTAATCAAATTTTTAATTCGTAATGGAAGCCTATCCTGTTATGCTTAATCATATATTGTCTCTGGGAATACTGCTTGTATTCAGCTTCTTCAGCAGACTTGGACTGTGTTCTTTTAGGAGCTGTTAAATGTACTGTGCTAATGTACCTCAGCAGACTGTAATGAGTGGTTGGATTCCGGTTGGTTGGGGGGGAGGCATAACATTAATGCTGTTTTCAGGCTGTGATTTGGAGGTTTTTGTGTATCAGTTGTGTGTGACTTTCAAACATGAGATGATGATGATGATGATGATGATGATGATGATGAAGAGCTCTTCCTCTCTAGGTCTGAAATCACCAGAAGAGCCACTGGAGTACTTACCACCAACAGAAGCACTTCCTAATGACCCCCGGGTAGTAAATCGACAGAGAAGTTCTGATTATCAGTTTCCATGCTCTCCGTTTTCGGACACACAAAAGGGGACAGCAGAAGATGGACATTTTACAGGACAAGTGGAGAAACCTGAAGATCAGTATGAGCTAACAGATCACCCTTTTACAGCTAAGCATTCTATTAGTGCAGTAATAGAGACAACAGTGTTAGAAGAATATAAGCTCTTTGCAAGAAAGATTCAAGAAATTTTGCAGCAAAAGAACATTTCTTATGTCAGTGGCATGTCCACACCAGTCCTGTCTGCCCAAGAGAGGATGATGAGACTTTCTGAGCACATTTGTTTGCAGGCATCAGAGGTTTCTGTCCAAGAATATATAGAGACGCTGAGTGAAAAGTTGAATAGCGTTATTTTGGCTTCTTCATGCATTAAGCAGACTCCCCCAATTTATTCCAGTCCTGAAGCATCAGAGGTGGTGAGCAGCACTGCCCCCAGGCCTGTGCCTGACACGCTGGCCGTGTGCAGGGACAGTGACACGGCGCTGCTAGCACAGCCACTGTGCAATAACCTGGGGGAGGAGCTGCATTCTCTTCAGCAGCCTTCAGCAAGCTTACCCCTGGGGAAGGAGAAAATGGATCACGGGAATGCTAAACCAGAGGACCAGACTTCTTCTGGTGGTGATCTGATGGAGCTACCAGAAAAGACTCAGAAATCCCCAGAGAACTTGAACATTACAACTCTACCAGCTTTTTCTAATTTTATAAGCCAGTTAAAACCTGAACTGTTTAACAGTTTCGTCAATATTATGAAACATGTAGGCAAAAACACCGTCAAATTTTATATTCATGAAGAGGAAGAAAGCGTTCTCTGCAGAGAAATCAAGGTAAGTCTGTTTCAGTTCAACCTCTCTCTAGTGTCAGAACAGAGTGTCTTGTAAATCCACTTAGATGAAACTGGACTTTCACTGTGAAAGTGAATTGGGAAAGTAGGCTGTCCTGTCCTGTTTATTCCTTGAGCTTTTGAGGTAGTCTTGCTTATATTTAGCTTTTACATAAGTCTTTTTCTTAGAGTTGGAAAACAGAACAGGCTGTAGGTTGGGCCTGTCTGAAGATCCTGCTAGGGGTGGCCTTACAGAAAAAAGATAATAAGGGAAGAAACGTGATAGCTTACCATTTTAGAAAGAATGTATGAAAAGGCATTGTGTGTGCCTTTGGGTTTTTTTTCCTTCACTTCCAGTAGTAGAGAACTTTGAGAAATTACTGTTCTTCTGTTGTTAAATGTGTAATTGTAGTTAAATGAGTAAGATGAAAGTTGAAAACTCCTGGCTTTTCTTGAAAGCTCAGGCAGTTTGATACTGTCAGTTGGCCATGTGCCTGTGATTCAATAGGAACGACAGACTTACTGAACCAGTTCATCTCTGTGTTGTTGCATCCTTCTGATTCATGTATGGGAGAGACAAGGAAGCCTCTGGGATTCACTTAAATGGAAAACCTTCTTGCTGCAGGTGTCATCTGGGGATTGTTTTTACCAAAGTACCTACTGACTTTTTCCTTGTCTCCTCTTTCTGTGGTGGTAGGAATACCTTAGAAAGTTTGGTAATACAGAGTGCCATCCAGAGCAGTTTCTTAAAAGAAGAGATGATTTAGATAAACTGTTGATCATTATCAAAAATGAAGACATTGAGAAGCGCATCCATAAGGTATGTCCCATGTAAGTAAATGTGTGCTACAGAAAGCTGTTGTCAGTAGTGAGATGAGCTCATTTGGTGCAAGGCTCCTTCCTTCTAACAGCACAGCCTTTAGCAGTGCCCTGTGTTTAGCTGCTGTTTGAAGAGACAAAATGGTTGTGGTAAAAATGGTCTTGTTCCAACATTTACCATGAACTTCTTCCACCTCCATGCATGTGCTAATGCATATTTATTCTTAGCAGTTGTAAAGCTGCACACAGGCCTGAGTACTTCTGCTTCTGGTTCTGTGAAACAGCCATGGAAGGCAGTGCTCACATGACCTGAGCTCTTCCTAACAGCTGGGGCTTCAGACCCTGTGCTGGACAGAAAGGAAAATTATTCCAAGTGCTCAACATCCATTTATCTTATTCTTGTCATGTTCCTGAGAGAGCACCTCTCCAGGCAAAAGAAGAAACAGTAATTTTTTGAAAATGTGTTTTGAAGATTGGTGCTCGGCATTAGTAGGTAGGAGAGTTCTGTAGTTCCTTTTCCTGTGTGACCTCTGGTTACATCTCTGATTTCAAATGTTTCAAACAGATCCCTGGCCTGGTGACTCTGAAGAGGCTCTCCTGTGTCAGCTTTGCAGGGGTCGATAGTTTGAATGATGTGAAAAACCACACTTACAATGAACTGTTTGTGTCTGGGGGTTTTGTTGTGTCAGATGAATCTGTCCTTAATCCTGAGTCCATCACTACAGGTAGGTGTGATGCTTCTGGAAGCTTTAGAACTAAAATCCTGACATTTCAGTACCTGAGAGGTCCCGTACTCACCACAGTGAAAGATCAGGTCTTCCAGTTTTTCTGATGTTCTTTGAGAACTTCAGCTAATTCAGTCTCTTTCTCACCCCCCTGGCCTTCTTGAAGAACATGTGAACAGGGAGATTTTGTGTTCCCTTTGTATTACATTATGTAGTTATGTCTGTGGAACCTTTCGTTCCTTACTCCTCCATCCACAGATATGCTATGTATACTACTTTATTTGAAGTTGAAGAGTTAATGAGGTTACAATTTTTTGAAATATTTTAGCAAGGCAGAGCATGTATGACTGAGGTGAGCTCTTAAGTACCACTGCTGGGCACCTGATGTGCAGAAAAGCAGCTCAGTTTTATGATAATGTTGTTGGCCAGTCTGCTTGGAAGAAAACCTGAAGTGAGTGGCTGCTCTTTGTGTGACTGTACTGTGATGAACACAGAAACCAGCTTTTTGAATATACTGAAGCAGTATTTGCAGTCTGCATGCCACAAAATGTAACTTTAATTCATTATCTCCATAACAGATAAACTAAAACAGTTCCTAAAGTTTCTGGAGGATCTCAATACCCCAGATGGGAAATGGCAGTGGAAAGTTCACTTCAAAACACAAAAAAGACTGAAGGAGCTGTGGAGGTAAGTAAGGTTCTACCATACCAGCTGTTAAAATGCTTCAGCTTTCATTGTGCCCTCCAAAACACACTTAAATAGAACTTACTCTTTAGTCTTTTGATATTTAGACTGACCTTAAATCAGTCATTTCTAACAGTGAGTTTCCTGCCACTGCAGGATGAATGCCAATGCCCTGAACCTGCTCACACTTCTGAACACCTATCAAAAGAAGCACTTGGTTGAGATTCTGTCTTACCATAAATGTGATTCTGAAACTGGAAATGCTTCAGAACTAGACTGTCTTATCAAGCTTCAGGCTCAAAACATACAACAGAGACATGTTGTCTTCTTAACAGGTAAGCCTCACATTTGTGAATACCTCTCTCCCTTTTTTGATAATAGGTGCTAAATATTAATACAAAACCTTCTGTTATGTATTTAGAAAACAATCTCAAAACACTCTCGAGTTTTGTTGATAATGGCATAGTGGTTGCTGCTGTTGATGACTTCATGCGTAACTTTCAAAGCCTCGTTGGGTATCACAAGTCTGTTACTGAGCAGAACCACCTTCCTCCCTGCAGTGCTGGCCAAAGACAATCAGGTAATGTCAAACAAACTTAAAACTTTCCTTTCCAAACTTGGTGGGGTGGAGGGCCTGGGACAGTGTACCTTCACTCTGGTCAAGGAACACTGCAGCTGGCAAGGAAAACCCAACTCTCAAGCTACTCTTTTTCTATCTGATGGGGGAAAAGCAGCTGGGATGGAGCACCAGAGGAGATCTTAGATACAGAAATACAGGCTAACATGGTATTCGAGGCACTAGACCAGGAAAAGGATAAACTTGTCTCTATCTACTTTATCTATGTAGAGTAGAGATAAACTGTACTAAGATATCAGTTATTGTACTCCTTTAATTGTCTGATCAAATACTCACCTGCTGTGTAACTTTAGATGCTGTTTTGACATTGTCCCCTTTGGAGCTGGGAGTTGGGATTTCCCCACACTAAATATGAACACAGTGTGCAGAAGGACACTCCCACAGAGGGTTGAGTGTGTGTGTTGAGTAAGTGAACACGAGTGGCAGAAGACCAAGACATAAGTGCTATTGGACTGGCAGACCTGAAGTGTAACACTGTGAGTAGTGTATGGCCTTTTTAACCAAAGTTTGTATTTCAATAGAATAGGACTTTCTCTCTCTTTTAATGTAGTTCTGGTAGAAAAGGATGAAAAGGATGAGGAGGACATGTCTCTGGATTCAGGGGATGAATTATCAGAAATAGAAATCTGCAGTGATGCCTCTAAGTATGATACTCATGTGGAAGTTTTGCAGACAGAGGCCAAGGGCCCACATGGAGTAGATGCTAAAGCAAGCTGCTTATCAGTTACAGAGTTATCTCCTGAAGCACAAACTGGCCTTGTGGAAAAGACTTATCAAACTGACTTGGAAGAGAAACAGCCAATTACTCCAGTTTCTACAGCATGCTCTACTGAAGGAGAAAAACACAATTCAGTTGAACTCACTCCTTTCAGTAACTTCCAGGTTTATAGCAGACAATTAAACATGTCCCATCAGTTCAGCCATTTTAATGTACTCACTCATCAGACTTTTCTGGGAACAACATACCCAATTTCTTCTGCAAATCAAAACCAAGAAGGGAGCAATTATTTTCTATCTGCCTACAGTCAGAGCATGGATACAGAAAAGTCATCATCACCTGGTGGCTGGGATAACACCTGTGATTCTTCCAGGCCATATTCAAAACAGAAATGAACTTTTAAGTCTCCTTTTCTAAGTTGCTGTGGACTTCTCTGTTTCTAAAATGTTGAATTAACGATTTCTATTTTATTCTGGAACAAAATGTTTCTTGTTATCTCAGATGTTTTCATGTTCTATTTAAATTCCCAATGGCCTGTCCCTGTTGGAACCATCTGAAAATTTAAATAAATACATATATTTTTTAACGTTTACTGTACTTGAATTATCTTGTTTGTTGGCACTTTTAAGTTTCTACATTTGTATTTGACCTGTTACCTAGGCTTCAGTTTGAGGTCTGTTTAATGTAAAGTTGAATGTTTGCCTAAAATATGTGAGAGCCAGTTGTTTTTTTAACTGTAAGAGTATCCAAGTCACATTTCTTTACATAAATATTAAAATTAATGTATTTATTTGACATTGACACAAATTTTGTACAATGTTTTTACATAGCTCTAAGGCAGTGTACTTATTTTCATGACTATATACTGGATTTTGGCTAAATACCTCAATTAGAGTAACCAATGGCGCAGTTCCATTACAATAAATCAAATAAACTCTTAATGCACAAGGGACTTGCTAACACATTGCTTTGTCTGTGGTTTTTCTATCTTTGCAAAGTACTTGAGGAACACCCAAGCCTGGTTTCAGGCACAGCAATTATCTGTGTCTCACTCGGGGCTCTGTGCTATTGCATCAGTGTAAGGACTCCATCAGTGTCCTCACAGCTTTTATCTGGCCATGGTAATTACTGTAATGAGAGAAGGACAAACCTGGATTTAATGACTGTGGGAGTTCAATTTGCATTAGAAGAACCTCAATCCTCTCCCACTTCAGCTTAATGATTCCTGGGGCTTTCGGGCTTTTTTTGGTTTTATTTTGTGAACTGGCACTGGGGTAAGTACAGTTTTATCTGTTTCTTAATTTTGTCTTTTTAATTTCACATCTGCTGCGTTATCAACCTTTTTCCCCTCAGCGATTCTCTCTTTCTTGGCTCATTTTGTTCACCATTCTCTGCCTCAGGCTTCTGGAAACAGCAGCCCCAGGGAGCAGCTGTGGGGTGTCCAGATGACCCTCACTGCTGCATTGCTGGTTTTGCTGAGACTTGCACTGCTCATCTTCAGGTTCTATCCAAAGTCCTGTGTTTGGGGGTTTTCCTGTCTGTAATTTGATTTTAGTGCTTTTCTCTGGGATGTGCTGTTTGGTGTACCAGGTGAGTGTTTGAAACTATGTAACTCTAAATTCACAAAATCAGTTGGGACAAAATTATTGGTTAAAAAGGGCAGCTTTTAAAAAACAAACAATCGAAACCCATAGATTTTTGTCTAAAGTTGATTCTTTCCCTCTAAAAACATTGGATTGATTTATTCAAATTAAGAACCAGTACCAGACTAGTGTAGCAGTTGTTACCCTCCCTCCAAACATGGCAAATAATTTTTTCTGAAAAAAGAACTCCCTTGTATCAATGAATTGTACCAGACTGTGTGTTGAACTATGGTCTTAAAATCTGAGAGTATTTTAGTTACCATTTGCTGTGTAAGCCTAAAGGGGGGGCTGAATATTGAAATACAAGCAGGTTTGTATAGTTAAAAACAAGCCATTCAGAATACATCTTTTTATTTATCAAAATTTACACACTGAGTTCTACGCAAACCCGTATACCAGTTTTGTTCCATGTTTTTGGTGGTTTAGATAATTAATTGACACGTCTTCAGGTAGCATGAAAACCATTCTAAACAGACAAACCATCATTAGTTTAATGTATCTTTAATATAAAAAGTGACATGACCCTGTAGTCTACCAAAATTCTCATAATTTAATTTTCATTAAAAAGTAGAGGGGGTTCATAATTAATTACAATAGCAAAGTGCTGTGCATTTCCATTTTAAGAATTCAGAACATTCATATGTACCTCTCAAAATGGTGGAATGAAGTTCTCTTGAGCTACAATGGGAATCAAAGTGCTCTCCAACTCCTTCTGCTTCTGTAGGAGGCCCTGAAATAAATATAAATGTGAATGTTCTGTTACTTGTTAAGGCTCAATGGTTTTTAAGTACACAATTCAGAAAAAACAGTACAACCTCATACACTCAGTGGAGAGGGAACTTCTCCAGAAGCCTTCAAGTGTGACTGGAGTGGAAGCCAGGCCAGCTTCCAGGGATGACCATGCAGAGGGAAAAATCTTTTGAAAACTGTATGAAATGGAACTTATTCCTTTGTGCCTTCTCTCTCCATTTGCAGTGTTGCAGTGTATTCTTGCATGAAGCACAACCCAAAACCTTGATTGGCATTGGCTTTCAGTCTTACCAAAAATGATGCTCTAAAGTGCAAGTGCAGCAGTGCCATTTGAACTAAAGCAGTGTCAGACCTTTCAGGACACACAGATTTACTGTCAAAAAGTTCAAGGTTCCAGCTTTGTTAATGGTTCTTCTAAGTTCTGATGATAGAGAAAACCTGTCCTAAAAAAACCTCCTGGAGGTGTATTATTGTCCATTAAGTAATACATGATAGAACTATGTCAAGTATATGCATAAATTAAAAATAAGTATTTTTACTGTAATTAACGTGATCATTTATATTCATACAGCTTGACCCTTGGTTTCCATCTATTTTAGACTTGTCAGAAATAATGTGGTACAGTGGAAGTTTGTTTTTAAAAAAAGAATTTTTTTTTTTCAGAGTTCCAAGGCCTTTCTCAAAGATAAAGAGTTACAGGCTTCTGGCACAGCTCAGTGCAGACCTAATGCAAGGCAGCAGCTCTACTGCTGGAATTTAGGCACAGATTCCTGGTGGCACCAAAGGAAAGTTGGCAAAGCAGCCTCTAAGACTCCACTATTTCAAAAGCAGCAGCTGCCTACTTTCACTCACTTGATGAATTGCTTTCTAATTCATCAACAGGATCTGTTTATTGCTATTAACAGGGCAGTGCAGTTTTCAGTCCCTGTGTCAGTCCCATTAGAGTATTTCTTGCATTTAGGAGCATGCTACAAAACCAAGTCATAGAATAAACTGCCCTAAATGAACCAAGAGCAGAGAAAGGAAGTAACCCTGAAAGCTGGCAGTTCACTGTTTATCACATGGTTTGCAAAGATAATGGAAAGATAATGTGAAATAGCTTCACAGGGACCCTGGGGGGTCTGTCCCCACCCAGCCATTGTCACCTGCAGCCTGTTGGCAGTGCTGCTGCTGCTGCCTCAGGAACAATGGGGTGCTCTGGTACTACTGACCTGGGGCTGAGGGGAGCGTTCTCCTCCTTATTGAACTTGGCCCTTCTTTTTCACAAATAATTCACTTTGCTGGGCTTATCCACTGACTTTTGATTTCAGTGAGGAAAGTGAGTCTGTTGCTAGCTCCTATTCCTGCTGTGACCTGAGACATAGGAAGAGATTTGCTGTCTGGTAGCAAATGCAATGACAGACTCACCCTCCCTTTGCCCTCTGTTTTTCCTGGGTCAGTCAGTTCCACTGGGCTCTTCCTGCACCAGCCCAGCTGTATTAATCTATCACGGGCTGAGTGTGGAGTTCAAAGACTAAAGACTGGTCAAATATTATGGGAATTCCCCCAGACAAAACAATGGCTAAATATGTTGTAAATGCAGATATGTATGTAGTCTGAAACAGTCAACCCACTCTATACATGTATATGTATAAATGAAAAAAAATCAAATTATCTTCTGAAACAGAAAACTCCGCTTTTTGTCTGTATTTCAGACAAAATACTGCACTGTTCTTACTTTCTCAGTGAAATAATTGATGCAAAACAGGTGTCATCTGTACATCAGGAGTACACAATACTTAGGTATACAAGATACACTGAAGTTGAACAGTTCATGTCCTAAATGCCTGCTGCAGCTGGCAGGGTATTTAAAAAAGAACTCCAAATATTCTACCTTAACTCCCTTGCAGCACTAAGATCCTTTGAAAGACTAACCTTCCTGTTACTTTTTAGCCACTGCAAGAATGACCTGTCTTTGCTAAGTGTGCCAGCTTTAAACCTGTTTAAATATCCATGGCCTTTGTATCCTCAGCAAGCACAAGGATCAAACTGTACTGTGAATCTGTGGCTTCACTGTTAACCAAAATGCCACAGGCAAATGAAGTGAAATACAGAGCACGGACTGTAGAGAACACGGATTTGTCCGAACGAGGTGAAGCCCTGCAGGCTGTGAGCAGCACAGGGGCACAGCTGCTATTGCAAACTCTAACTGCCTCCCAAGCAGGGAGCTAGCCCGAGGCTCGGAGTGCCAACTGGAACTGCTGCCCAAGCAAGGACTGAGCCCAGGCCAGCTGGAAGTGATAACGAGGGGGAAACTACCAAAGTACCAGCAGAAAACAGCGAAGATGCAAAGGCAAGAAGTTCTGCTAGAATAGATATGGAACTAGAATGTAATCAATGAAATAGGTGTAGGTGGGCCACAAGCCTAATGTGAACATCTCTGTGTCATACAGGAAGGTGCAGTTATTTGTGTTAGATTGGAATGGTGTGTGGTGTTTGTAAGCTGAAGATAAGAAAACCTCAAGTTATGCGAAACCCCAACCCCCAGATCTGGGACTCCAAGATAAGTAACTGGCAGGGGTGGGTGTCAGATTTGTAAAAGTGTAAAAGCTGACGTGAAGTGAACAGCAGTGGGACATGCAGATGGGAGTGCTGACCCCTGCCTGCTCCTGGCAGCAGTAAAGGTGCCTCTACAGGAACTGCTGTGGAGTAGATTCCTTTGGATCAGAAGCCTGAATACAAAATACTTAACAGCTGTAGATATTTAACAAAAATGTTAATGAGCAGTGGGGAAGACCAGATCCAGTGAAACCAATGTGGAAGCTGTTAGAAATCTGCAGCCTTTCAGTGCTTTTGGGTCACAACCTTTCTGACTGAGCTGGGGAGAGTCATGAGCCTTTGTTTGCACAAGGAATTTACCTACTGCTGAAGAACTGTGTGTATGTGGCAGTGCTTCTGTCTTTCTAAATCACAACAGGTAATCAATAGCATTAACTACTGTTAATTTTGTTGTGCTTCAGTCTGTCAGACTTTCTACCCTCTAGTTTGATTATTTAAGAAATTTTCCTCTCTCAAGGCAGACAAAAATCCTGCTGTTAGCAACAAAGTACTTTTAGATTGGACTGATTCAAAAGCAAGGGAATACAAGCTTATTTTCAGTGCTCTTCACAAAGAGAAGGCAAGCCTGAAGTAAGTATTTTTTTGTCTTGCTGTCAAGCCATTTAGAAGCATAAAAGAGAACTGGTGTGCACGTCCAGACCTGTGGCCTCAGTTGCTGTGGGCCACACCTTGTTGCCAACAGGTGGAGTATCAAATTCACTCAGGCTTTAATAACGAGATGCCATTACCAGTAACTGACTACAAAGAGAACAACGTACACAAACACACACAGGCTTTATCTCAGGAGCTCGGGTGTCTGTGGCATTAAACTCATTTTCATTTTCATTTCAGAAAACCTGGCTGATAGACAAATCCTGAATTTTCCTTTTACATGCTAACAAGTAGCAGCTGTCTTGGAAGGATTTTGTAAGTGTTCCCACTTCCAGTTACCAAATCACAGAATTTTTCCAGACCTGATACGAGATCACCCCACCAAGCACACTGCTCTGTCATGACCTGGGAACTGCAGAGGTGAAAACTCATTAACAAGGTTCTAGTGCTGTGTTTAAATTGTTCTTTTGAAACTCATACATTCCCTACAAACAACCCTAACTATGGAACCTGGACACCAAACAAAGCCTTTGCTCTTGGTTTCAACTTTGCTCAGGCACTCCACTGTTTCATATAGAATATAGGATCTAAGGAGTCCATATTCTCTAAGGACTGTCCAAAAGTGGAAGCCGCACATGAAAATTAGTAAAATGGAACAAAGTAGAGGGCAGGGCCCAAAACATAAATCATATGATGGAAACTGAATTAAACATTATGATGTGGTAATTTTTACTTCAGTGTATATATATATGCATGCACATTTTTCCAATAAATTTTTGCTTACCTGTCGTAGTTTTGACAATCCTTTGAGAATTGCTTGTTGTCTCTCTCTGATTGTAACTACATCAGGATTTAGAAGAGGATCTCTAATGTGATCTGAGCTAAAAATCTGTCGTGGCATTTGGTAAGAATCTAAAAATAAATGTATATCAAATCAGTTAATAATACTCTTTATTAATTTTCTTTTAATTTTGAAGCAAGCAGTAGATTTTGAAAGTTTATGAAAATCAGGGGTTGGTTGCTATCAAGATTATAATTTCTATTTTTAAGTCAAACAACACTGAGATTCCTAAACACCAATCTCTAGACAGTAATGCAAGAAGTGCAATCATACTTCATGAAAGGTAAACAACCAGACAAAAAGCCTTTTGTTACTTTTCTGATTTTTTAAAGCGCTTTTTTTGTGGTTTGTTTGAGTTTTCTTAAAATACAGAGCATAATTTGGCTGCACATCCTTTCTGTGCACTGCTGTGACACACAGAGATCACAGCAAAATTCAGTAAGAAGCAAACAGCAAACAGATTAGAAGCGCAGCACTCCAATGTCAATCACTAACATTTCCTCTCCTCCACACGAATCATTTCAGTACCATTGAAGTGTGGATCCTGGGGCTCGTGGGTTGAAGCTCTGCTCAGGGGTGCCTCTGGATCAAGGTAATAAACCTCGTGTGTTCGGACATAGGGAACGAACTGCGCCGAGGGAGGCCTGGCAGCCTCTGCCGTGGGGGGAGGGGAGCTCCTCTGCTGGGCACCTGCCTTGGAGGTTTTGTCTCTTCTACTCTGGTGGTTATGCACCAGGAAATCAGAAGCCTGGATCTGTCTTTGTTGTACTTGGAGTAGTCTGTTCCTAACAGCAGGAACAGGTGGTGATTCAGATCTGTAATGGAACAATTGCAGTTATAAAGAAGCCTGAACAATACTTAAGGAATGTGATTAATTTTCTCTAATAGCAGAGAATAAGAATCCTTGGAGGACAGAGTTTTTGTTCATTTATTCTGCTTTTATACCTGCAGTCTGTCTGGTCTTGTGTATTTTTAATAGCAGACTATTAGACACATCTAAATCCTTCTGAAAAATCAGGAAAGAAAAGCATGTGTATTTCACTAATAACATATTTCTACATTTCATTAATGCACAGTACTGACATACCTTTCTTCATCCAAGTGACTCTTATGAAATTGTTCTTCCTAGGAGAAAACCAAGAAAGTAAAAAATAAAATCAAAAATCTGCATGGTTTTTCTATTAAAAGCTTTGATTTTTCAAAGCAAGTTTGTTCTGAAATTCCAAAAGGACTGTTTGACCTGGGCTCAGGAGAAAGGTATTTGTCAAAGATTTGCATTCAAGACACTTACACTGTTTATGAAGTAAATGAAACAAATTACAGCAGGATTTGCTCCAATTTTCTGTCTTTGGCAGCTCTAAGCACTATCAAAAATACTATGTATATTTTCCTATGTCCTTTGAACACAGAAATTTATAAACCTGAAAGGTTCAATCCAAGATGTTAAAGGAAAGGTCCAGAGTTTTGCTACTTGAAGGTGTGAGGAAGTGAGGTGTTTATGCATACAGAGATTGAGGAGGGGAGAGGGAGAAGACAAGAATTTATTTTACAGTATTTACTTTAAATGGTTTTTCCATCCACAAGCTCTACTGATACATGCTTACTGCAAATGGAGGATGACTCCACTAAGAAGGATGCATTTCTGTGACAATGGAGTACATCCTCAGTAATCCATATTCTCTGCAGAAGTAAACATAATTTTCTTGAGCAGGTTCTGCTGTACCTCACCTGTCAGCACAACACAATGACTGGCAAAAAAAGGCAAGTCAGTGATGTCACTGTGTCCTGCACCCCGCTTGCAATCAAGCTTCCTGTTTACATAATGAATCCATGGTAGTGAAGAAACAAAAGGGAATCAATGCTTTGGGAGACTGAGGTAACAGTAAAAGCTCAGTCACAAAATCTGAGCATGCTCTTCTGCTCCTGATGAGCAAAACAGTGCTCATAAGGATGAACAATAGGAGAATTTCAATGCTTCAGTTACAGAACTGAATTCCTACTCAGGTAAAACTGTGAGAAACAAAACTCTTAGAAACACTTCATTGTTCTCAAAGACCAGACAGTGACCCACCTTTCTGCCTCTGTGGCCCTTACTCTTCACAGCTGTTTCTTCACGAGGTGAGAGAGACCTGGCTGAGTGTCCCCCCCTTCTTGCACTGAGCTGCCCAGGGCTGTTCCTTTCTACCAACTGCAGCAGCTCCAGCTGTCGGCGCACTTTGTTCTCCTCCCTTTGCTTTTGCAGTGGTTTAGGGTACCTTTCCGAGGCTGGAATGTATCTTTTGCCAGACTTGTTTATGTTCCAGTCAGGTCTTTTGCTGTATTTTTCTGAAGATTTAATTTGTCTTTCTTTTCTTGCATATTGTTCATACAGATCGGTGTAAATGGCAGCAGTCTCTTTTCCTGAAAGTTTATTTTTATCCATATATTGTATTTCCTTCTGATACTTTTTGCTGTTAGGGGTTTCTTTATATTCTATGGAAATATCAGGCGATTCACAACACACAGTTCTTTCCTCAGCTGACTCAGTATACGCAAAGTAATCTAAAAAAAAAAAATATCTATTTTAACTTCAAATCTGAGCTATTCAAATTACTTGGTTGCCTTTTCCATGTGTATCAATCTACCATTACTGATTTTATTTTAAAAATGTCTGTTACAGTTTTATAATGCTTTTTTATTCTTTTATTTTTTTTGTGTGTGTAAGACAAATAGGACCTGTAGAAGCAAACTCAGTAAGGAAGGGATAAAGCACAGAAGACTGGAGCATGAAATCAAGTTACTTAGTAAATCTGGACCTCAGTCAACACTATATTCCAGACTGTGGGATTTGCTACTGGTAAGTAACTATACAGAAACACCATTTATTTAGAAGAACAGTGCTATAAATACAGGAATAGAGTGATACATTGTGATACACCAACGTGTCTGTGTCTGTGCAAGTATTCCTTCCAAGCTTTATTCCACTGTGAGTTACAGTGGTCCCTCAGAGTCACTCAGGGTGAGGGCTCTGTACCTGTCTGCACCGCCGTGTCCTTCCGAGGAGAAGTCTGCTGCTCAGGAGGGCTCTGAGCACCAGCAGGGGAATTGTAACTTTGTGCTGAAATGCCAGAATTACAGTTTTCAAACTGTGTATCACCTGAAAAGTGGTAAAATTGTTTCAGTTAGTAACCTCTGTTCAATTTAAACCGTGCTACAGAGTTATCAGACTGTGGTGGTTTAGAGCTGAAAGCAATAGTGATAACTCTGGTCCAGACCCCGCCAGTCACCCTTGTCCACTGGAAATCTAAATGACAGCACACAGGTCTGAATATTCTTGTGCATTCCTGCCAATATCTTTACATTTCTTCCTGTGTAATGGAGTACTTGAAACTTACTAAAACGCAATATTCTCCATAGTAGTTAACACTCGTATTTGTTTGAAAGGTAAAAAAATTTTAATGGAATTTGGTTTGTGAAGCAAAGGAGCAATTTCTAACCCAAATGCAGACAGGGAAACAAAAACCAAAAAACCTCCCAAGCCCA
This sequence comes from Acanthiza pusilla, assembly GCA_036630365.1. NCBI lineage: Eukaryota > Metazoa > Chordata > Aves > Passeriformes > Acanthizidae > Acanthiza > Acanthiza pusilla. The sequence continues at coordinate 12,717,965 of JAXCHO010000001.1, forward strand.
GAAATAACTTGCTTTCAAACACCCAAGGAACAGGCAAACTGAGTATGAGAAGACTTGTACTTGCCACCACCAAGATTGCTCTGGATTTTGGAAATGTCATGTGCCTTCTGAGCCAAGTCTGGAATGTGCTGCTCTTGTTTTGATCTCTGGGCTAATTCTTGAGCTTTCTCCATTGTCTGATAAAGCTCTTTGGCTTTAAGAGTTGCAAGCTCCTTTACCAAAAAAAAAAAAAAAAAAAAGGTAAATGGTAAATAGGTGATAATGTATTTTCATTTATTTTGAGAATAAAATAAACTGGATTGATAATAACCGTATAATCCTCGAGGTTTACATGTATTCTTATTTAGGGAAAATATTTTTTTCAAAACTAAAACTAGTTGAGTAAGTGCAATATGTAACCTGTAATTTCTATGGTTATAAAAATAAATACAGAACCTCTGCTGCACTAACGAAAGATCTTCAACCCTAGCATTAAAAAGTGAGCATTTAGATCTTCCAAGTTATTTCTAATAAATTCATTGTTTTCCATTTGCAGTTGGAAAGAACAACTGGTGCTGTAACATGTTTCAAAGGAGCCGAGCAATTACAGAGAAGGATGACTTCCCCCACGTCTGTTGTACCAGGCTGTTCAAGCTTCTACAGGCAGATGCTACACATTTCCACCCAGAAAATGCAGAGAAATCTGATCTGATCTGCAGGGATCCACATTTCTGCAGGTTTTGGAGCAGACTGCTTTTGCAATCACCTTGTCTCATGACACCATGGAATCTGCTATTGTTCCGAAGAGGAAGCAAACAGTAATAGCTGCTGCTGTGCCAAAAGGAAGAATGAAACACCAGATCAAGTGTTTGACCTTCCACAGAGGTGAGAACAGATACAAATGCAAAATCTGTACTTCCCAAAGGTCAAAATGTACTTTTGGTTTAAGCTTTTATATGAAAGCACTACGTAAAGCTCAGCAATAGCTACACAGGGGAAAGCTGTAGAACTTGAATGACTTTAAAAATAACTTTTCCAGACTATGTCCGAATTCAGGCTGAAAGCATTTTCATTCAGACTGAAAGCACATTCACTCAGATGAACTCCATGGAACTGAAGCACCTTAAAAGCATCAAGTTGCCTATAACAATAATTGGATCACATACTTCAAGGTATTTTTTAATTTTTAAGTTTGCATCTTAAAATGGGTGTTTCTGCACTATTTAAAACCACATTTCTATTTTTGCCAGTTCTTAGAGTTTCTCTTCCTGAAAAGGCCCTTATTCAAAAAAACAACCTCCCCTTATACTTGTATGGTGTTATATGTTTATTAGTTGAGAAAGCAGATTTTGGTTTCCCATGTCTGTATTTTGGACATTTTCCATTTTCAAAATGAGGAGGTGACACAATTTTGCAGGTGAGGAACAAGAACTGTTTTTCTCAAAATGCAGTACTACTACTATCTGCATTAAAGATAATGCAAACCTCACCTCCTTTTGTTTTTGTTTCAGCATTTCTTCTTCAAATTGTTTCTGCAGTTGTGCTTTTTCTCGTGCCAGGCGCAGTTCTTCCTGTTGCTCTTCCCATTTTCTCTGCTCTTCCTCCAGTTGTTTCTTTTTCCGTTTTTCTTCCACCTGAGCCATTATTGCTTTCTGGCAGGATCAGGGAAAAAAAAAAAAAGGCAAAGTAAAAGATAAAACATTAAGGTGTTGTAAGGTATTTATTTGTATATTTTAATATATGTGTAGAATTGGATTTGGACAAGTGAAAAAAAAATTCATGGCAATTTATTTAAAACATTCCTGGTTTTGTTTCTGGAAAACCACCAGCTCAATTGAGCAGTCTGAAATACTCAGACAGAAAAAAAAGGAGCTTTTTATGTTTTAGAAAATGCTTTTTTTTTCTTGTAAAGAGATGAAGGTCTGATTTTCACCTTATGCACACACTGTAACCTAGGAGTTTGATCCAGCAGAGTAAGTTTGACCAGAACAGTCTCCTCACATTTCTACTGAGCCCTCTTTACACCATGCTAGAGACAGCAGCATGCAGATAGACCTTGTTAGAGTGCCACAGAGGTTATGTAAATGTCAGTAAAGGAAGTAAAAAAACTAAAGATTCGTGGAGTGGCAATCTGTAAATATCAGTCCTCCTTATACCAGTGGAGACTGAAAGAAAATGCACACAAACCTGTTAGAGTTCTAAAGACTGAACTGTACATTTTCTGAGGCAGGAATTCAGTTACAGAAATGCAATAATCTTGTGCAAATATTGAAAGAGAATTGTAGAATCTGACTGAAGGAAATACTGCCAAACAATGTACATGTCATCTAAAGCATAAAAGTCAAGTGCTTCCCTGGACTCTGGTATTTAATCTCATGCTTTATTCATGAGACATTACCTTTCATCCCTTCTTATTAAAAAAGTGTGAGGCTTTAAAACCAAAGTCTACCTGATGTTCCAACTGCTTCTGCCGCCTCCTGTCCCTCTCCTCAAGCTGTGCAGGGTCCAGCAGAGCTGTCATGGAACGGAGGAAACTGTGAACAAAGGGGCATGTAAATTTCTTGATCATTAGAAAATAATCTTAAAGCCTTTCTTAATTAGGATCAGTTAGATTTAATTTTCATACTGAGGTTATCCTATTGTATTAATTATAAATCAATACATAATTCATAAATTATGGAATTCCTTTTATTAAGGAACAAAGTAAGGTTATTTGCAGTAAATTTTATTAATGAACAATATAACCACTTGTGCCTTTCAGCAGTCAAACAACAGTTACTTGAAAAAAAGCAAAAGCCAAATGAATAAGATCCGAAGATCAGATTAAAAGAATCTTATTCAATTTATTTTTTTTTAAATTTTCATTTCTGAGGAGGTACCAGAAATGTACTGGCTGGGAAAATAATTATCCTTACAAAGATCACTCACCTGACTCTCGGACTCTGTTCCAAAGCCCCATTTTTAGCAGCTTTTTCTGCAGTTCCTGTCTGTAAGGGCATGAGGCTGCCTAAAGCTGCAGGTGACAAAGGGTGAATGAAAGCACTCAGGTCCTTGGGCTCAGGTGACAGGCAAAGACTTTCAGGCTGCTTTCTGTGCATTCCATTTAAGGGGCGCTGTGCATTAGCATGAAGGTGGTTCTTAAAAGAATCAAAATGCATTGCCCATGTGTCATGCTCTTCTGCCTAAATAAATACCAAGCAACAAAAAAACCCAAAAAAGCATTCAATTACACTGTTTCTATAAAGTGTGGTTAACAAAACAAACAATGCAGTTTGTACAATAGAACATCTGAAATGCTACAGTACAGACAGCAGTCTGTAAATTCCTTAAATGAGAAGACAAGTGCTTAAAATGCAAGTCAGATCACAAATTATAATGCTGATCCCTACTTGGTCAGCACAAAGACACTGCTACTACATTTTCAGGTAAAAAGGGGAAAAGGTACCCTGGTACCTGCAGCCCTTCTCCCCCAGCACACCTATTGGGTAATTAACAAGGCACCTAATGAATGAACCTTTCCCAGCTGTGTTCCCTTCACAGTAAAAAGCTCAGTTTACAAAGGAAGCCTGATGCCTCCAACAACTCAGGGAGCGACAAGACTTGTGTTGTGTGGAGCTCTGTAACCACTCCTGGCAGCAAGGCTTTCTTTGGGGTTGAAAAAAGGTAAGGCTATTTTCTTCAATACTTTCTGGAGAAGTGCTTGCTTCTTATCTTCAAGAAAGTTTCTTGAATATGTATGTGTATTAAAATAGTATTTCTACAAACAGGATTTAAGCATCACTGTGATGCACTGTACTTGTCTTCTCTTTTCTCATCCCCTCTAGTCTACACAATTTTTTTTTTCCAAAGTGTCTAGCCATGGTCTCTACACTACCTTGCAAACCCAAGTGTTTTTACACATGGTGCAAAAAAGAAAGTATAGCACTACCACTGCCTTCATCCCTGCAGCAAACTCTCTAACACATCACACCAGACACTGAAATACTGAACAGCCTCTGGCTTAATGTTCAGTAACTCCATCCTTACGGTGAAAACCTGGAAATGCTGCAGCAGATTCCATCTCTATTGCCACTTCACTAATCACATCTTTTATTTCTTAAAAGAAAACTGGAGAGAAAAACTTCTCTTATTTCAAAAAGACCCTCTAAACCACAGATACCTTTGATAAATTAAGTTTTTCTTCTATTTTTCGTAGTTTAGCTTCTTCCTTTTGCTTGTCCAACTCTTCAAGCCACTTCTTCTGTTGCTCATGTTTCAATGCACTAAAAGGCCGCTCCTGTGGCACAGCTTCCTGAAATAAGACAAGTGCTAGTGCTTGTACAAAAAATAAGTATCTTGTCTAGCCACATAATAAAGACTTGGCAGAAAGCTTTGCCTTCAGCTGGTGAGCATAACTGGGCCTTTCTCTAGCACAAAAAAAAAGTAAATTTGTAACTGTGCCAAGCACCTGACCGCTGACAGAAAGATGAATTCTTTGAATATTACTCTGACTTGAACCATCAGCCTCTCACTCCAGAAAACCTTATTTATATGTATCATGAACAGAAATACCTTTTTCTTCCTATGGTTCACTACTCAGTCTGTGTTCCAGGTAGATTCAGCACCACAATCTAACTAGCAGTAATCTGTCTCAAGTTAGGCAGTTACCATCTTCATTCTTCTGTTTCTGCTTCTTAATGGATGTCTCTATCCTTGAACAAGCTCCAGTGGCACTGAGAACTTTCAATGCCATCTGACAAAAAGCTCTCTTCAATCATTGCCTACCAGCCATAACTCAAAACCTACTCCTTGAACCTTCTGCCATCAATATATTTTATTTTATGTAGGTTCTCAGTTCTCTTACTTCTTCAACACATACTTAAAAACTAATGAATACTGCATGTCACACCTCTAGTACTGTTCTTCGCATCAGCCTTCGAAGTGCTGTTATCATTGATATCTTGGTAAACATTCATTCAGACACAATTATTTAGAGCAAAAAGGTGTAATGAATTCTTCTAGTTTAAAAGAACTACTGGAGACAAATATTGGTTGTTAATAAATAAGTAAAAAACCCCTGCATGCAATTTAAGATCTTACCCTGAAAACCAATGCTGTGCACCTGCCAGCTGGAAAGTCAGAAGCACTGAAATCAGAAGACTGCCCAGCTGGAGCTCTTGGAACATTCAGTGCAACTCCATCAGCCTCTGTGGCTAAAGCAGCTGTACAGGCACAGTTTTCCTCAGTGCCATTAACTGAGCCAGCTGGAAACACTGTCTACAAATAAAGTCACCATTTTAAGACTTATTTAGTTCACCTGTTTGCTTTGTTAACAAAATTATACTTCTAGAAGCTGCTGTTCATTAAAACTTCAGCCCAAACTTGTAACTAAGCATGTTTTATCCAGTATTTATCAATTATGTAGATTGAAACAAATTCTTACGGGGCAGAGTCAAAACTTTGCTAGGAATGCTGAATATGCCACAAAAAAGAGTGCAATTTGCTTTTGCTGTAAGAGCTGAGATACAATGCTAACTTCTGTTTAACAGCAATAAATTTCACTGGAGAAGTCTCTTGTGAGTATATTTACCTAACACAAGTGTTTTTAGAATGACAGCTGACTTTTTAAAAGGCTAGAAGTCATATTGCTATGCTCTTTATGTAAGCAATCAAATATATGTGAGAGCTCAAGAACAATGTATAAAATTATATAATCAGGAATTACATTTGAGACTATTCCTCAAAACAGAACAAGAAAAGATTTATACTTTTTAGTCAGGAATCAAAATGGAGGGACAGGAATGGGTTGTTCCTACTACAAAGATCTTAAGCTGAGAAGCAACAAACTGGAGCAACAAGTAAGTGTGGGCCAGGGGGCTGCAGCAACTCATGCTGAGAGCTGAAAACACCACTGCCAATGGCTTCTAAGGGGTTTGTACAGAACAGAAACATCTTCTATGAACTAGAAGTTAAACTGGAGCAGTGCTGCAGAAACTGTGCAGCCTTACCTGGTCTGGCTCAGGTGTTTCCACTTTCTGGGTTTTATTACTGCCAAGTTTTGCCCAGAAATAACCCACCTCTCCCTCCAAAGTTTCTTTCAGTTTCTTCTTCAGCGCTACCTGTTCATCTTAGAAAAAAACAAAACCAAACTCTAGTAAGAGTTCCCAATACAAACATTTAGCAGTTAAAAAAGGTTAGCAAGACAGCAATGAGTGTCTCCCCTGTCATTTGGACTGTAAAATGGACGACAAGAGCTGTCAGCATCGTCTGACCAATCAGTCATGACTTTGCTCTAAAGAGGATGGCAGCTGAGTGCCTGCCCAGAGATGCAGAGGTAAAGCAGGAGTCTCTCTGAGAAGACTAAAAAAACACTGAATGCTTTACAATTTACCAGGCAAAGAGGGAAAACTAACAAATAACCAAGTACAGAAACTCTCTGAATTTTGTGATATCCGTCTTGAACTACTGTATTATTAAAACCAATGGAGCTATAATGGAAGCTACTGACAATGCAGAATGAAACCTTGAAACCAAAAGGTCTAAATCCAAGTTCAAAACAAAACATAGCACTCCTCCATGTCAATCACAAAAAGCTTAGTTTGTCAGGGAGAATTTACTACTGTGCTAAACATTTTCAGTTCTCTCCAGAGATTCCCCTTGGTTGGTGATGGGGCAGGACTGCAAACTCTCTCAAGTTCAAATTGCAATTTCACACTCAGTCATGTTTTAGATTGGGGTGATGCTGTTTGCATTAAAAACCAAATGAAATTGTTAACAATAATGGCTGTGAATGACTGTCAGAATGGACAAAATCGCTGGCAAATAGCATCTAAAATACAAAGCATAATAATATATTTATTTGAGATATTTAATTGGCAAAGAAGTGTTTCTTGCAAGAATTTATAATCTTTGCATAAACTTTTGAAGTTCAAGAATCTTAAATCTGTCTTGGAGACTTACCAAATTTTTTACTTTTTAATTTGTAGCAACTGCACTGATGTAAGCGAATTTAAAGGAGCATAAGGAATATTAAGTTTCTTGGCATCCTGAGTGTAATAAAAATTGATCAAAAATATATTTTATACATCATAAATACCTAATTCCTTCTTCCACTGGGTCTTTTTCAATTCCAATAAGGCTTTCTCCCCTTCTCTTTCACCCAAGGTACTAAACATATCAGCAGGCTTCCATGAATCCTTCCTAGAGAAAAGAAAGGAAGGAGAAGGTTTTTATCTAGAAAGCTGATCTGTTAATTTTAAAGGTAACGTTTAAATTTGTGTTTATAAACAATATTGTTATTAAGAACATATGATATGAATCTTTATTGGAGACACAATTTTTGTAGACAATAACACAAATACACATACATAACTTTCTGTCCTGGCTGTGGATGTGCTTCTTGCTTCCTGCTTGAATCAGAGTTCACTTCATCTGGAACTGGGGATACTTCACAATCTTTTTCAAGTGATGCTGTAACATTTCCCTCTGATGCCTCATTAGTTGCTGTCGTAGAACATAAATATATATAAATGTATATATAACCACTAAACTTTCTTCAGCTTTGAGTAAACACTTTGAGAGCAGCAGAAACATACGGATTCCCCACAATTTAAGAGAAGTGTTTTCAGCCCTGCTTATATAGTTAAGGCACAGAAGTCAGACCTTCACAGGGTATTTTTAAAATGCTAGACTTAATAATCACTTATTCTCGGCTAAGGGCTCAGAATTTGGGACTCTACTTAATTGCAGAACGTCTTGTTCTTGGTGCAAAGAACTGATCCCCTCCACAGATCCACGAAACGGAGGAAGGCTGCAATGAAGGAAGATAAGCAATAGTTCTGTTTTCCCCCCCAGTGTAAAATGGTTCTTATTTTGCATGAAACAGTCACCAAGTTTCTTGCTGGTTTGCTCTTCAAAATACTGGAAATCTATCAAACAATCCTTTTTGCTGTTATAATTATGAAATGCTTGGTTCCTCACAGTAATAGACAATTCCACACCCATAAAGGCAAACAGCATTTTGTCTGAGACCATCCAACATAAGACTGACATCTCTACAACATGCAAATAAACTTCAATTATTGACTCAAAGTTAAGCTTCACATTTTGCTCTGTCTCCATGAAACAAATGCATCCAGTGGCAGGTATCTTACCCATTTCCTCTTGCTTTTCATTTTGAGTCTCAGAGATGCTTCTTCCTTCTTTAACAATCATCAAAATCTCTTGAAGCTGTTCTTGTGTTAAACACACCAAACTTTTTAAGTCTTCAGCTGATACATGTGGGGTTTGAGGTTTCTGTTTCATTTTTTTCACAATATTAGGATCCTCTGAATCAGGGTATCTGTTTGTCTTATCTCTTTGGAAAATCAAAGAGTGACCTTTAGTTGTGGCTTCATGTGAGGAGTGTTTATTAACTTGCAGTTTTTCACCTTTTGTCATTGATAAGCTTGATTCACTCCTTGGTTTTGTTAAATTTTCCTGCTTGATACAAGCATTTTGTGTTGGCCTCAAGACAAGCCCAGTGTGCTTTATTCTCAATGCCTGTTTAGGTGCTCTGGCTTTATTACCCATCTGTTAAAGCAAAAAGATTTCACCATCTATTAAATAAGGAAATAAAATTGTATTTGTAGGAAATGAAAACAAGATTGAAGCAAAAAGGAAAATAAGTGTAATTTTTCTGGTCATCAGTAGAAACTAACTGTATAAGCTTATGAAATATCTTAATGAGTACCAGGAATCCACTGGAATCCACTATACATGGCATTTAAATTTGAGTATTTCAAAATGACAGTATGAATAGTAACTTCATGTAGCATGACACTTAATTAATAAACATTAATTCTGCTTTACTTTGGTGTTTCTGAAGCCTGGCTTCAAACAGGTACACGTCTTCACCAAGCAGCCAACAGTATTTCGATCCTGATTTTTCCATTCTGTACTAAAAATGTATCCTTTCCAAGGTCCTTGGTGTACACTTGTAATTATTTCCTGTGTATTGGGACCTTTTTCTGCTTTTCCTCCTTCCCAAGCCCACTGCATTCCAGTTTACTGAGAGACAACCTATATGACCAAACTTGAAATTAAACACACTTCAGATCTCTATTTTACCAGAATTCCTTTAAGGTCTCTGAAAAGTTCTGATTTAGATGACTCCCTCTGCTGCTCTAACTTCTTGGCCAAGGAGACTAAACCATTTTGAAAAGGTAAAAATAGTCAGAGAACTTTGAATTCATCCTTTTGAACAGACATTATAAACCTGAGAAATAACAGTCTCAAGTTAGACTGGACCTATAAGCACATATTTCTTTTTAATAAATATAATTGATTACAAGTTCAATGAGTTAAACAGTTCAATGAGTTCCCAATTTTTCTTTTAACAAATAGTAAACTTGTGTGTTCTAAAAATTTTTCCGCTTACCTTCATGGCAGGCTTTGATTTATCTTTTGGGAAACAAACACAAACAAATGAAAGAAGTATTTAATAACAACTTGCTCCTGAAAAACAATCTCGAAAAATTAGTAAACTGTTACATTCATTTGATTTTTTTTTTAACTCAGGGGGAAAGTACTTTCCACATACCATCTGCTCTGACTATTTTACTTTTTTAACTTATTCCAGTATATACACTTCAAAAGTATGCTGGAAAAAATTTAGATATATTTCAGTAACTATTTCCAGTTTTATACACATCTAATCAAGTTACTGTGCCAGTCTGCCCTTCCCCTACTATTCATTCTTTCTCAGAGAAAACTCTGGATAACTGTTCTTAAGGATCTGCAAGACCACACTATTAATGGCTTCCAGCCTAGATGGAGATTTTAAAATTTGGAAATATGCTGAACTGTAGTCCTGCAGAGGCAGGCATTAAATCCTGAACCATCCTGGAAATGACAGAGTAGTAAAGGTGTTCTGTGGTATCATCACTGTGTTCTCAAGCATTCAACCCTTATCTAAGCAGGCAAAAGTCACTCTGATTTTTTTTTCTGGCTGTTGAGACATTAAATACAGTGGGGTTCTCTGTGCTATGCAAACCAACTTCTCTGTGGAAATGAGAAACATAAATAAGGTCTTCTCCATAACAGCGGGGAGATGCAGAATGTAGAATTCCAAAGTGATGCTTATGGGTTATTGTGATTTTTTTTTTCTGTGTAAGACACAATAACTATCTCCAGTAGCAGCTTAAGCTACTGCAGAATAATCCTACTTTAGCTCCTACCAATATAAGCAGTGTTTCTCAGCACAGAAACCAAAATTCAGAATAAATACAATTTGATGGAATTTCTGACACCATTCAGTTCAAGGAGGTGCCGTTCATACCCATGTGTAAAGAGGTTAATTCTGGCAAAGACTGCTTGCTCAAGGCTAGTTCACAGTCAAGGCAATGCTTTATCTTGGAGCACTCTGGAACACAGACTGGCCCTACCCAGGCAAAGATGCTAAGGGTGGTTGTAGAGAGCACTGGAATTCCTTCCTGCCTCAAAACACCCCACAATGCCTCATTAGCCAGCTGTCTGGTAAATGCAGAAAATGAAATGCAATTTAAAGGGCATTTAATGGAGAATTTCTGTACCCTATGTAGAACAGTTAGGAAAAGTAGACTTATACAGAAATGTACCTATGACAAATCACAAAAATGGAATTTATTACAGAGACATATGTCTGACAAATCACAGGAATAGAATTTATTAACATTTGATTACCAACATAGACTTTCCCAGTGTATCTCAGATGGTAGTAGTCAGATTTGGCCTAAATGAACTGCTTACTGAAAATTAAAAATGTAAATTGCAAATACTGAAGTTACTTTAAAGTAAAATGTGACTGTAATGATGTAATGTTGTGTAAATTAAGCGGAGTTATTAGGCCTCTTTTTCCCTGTCCAGTAATGTGCTCTGAAGTTACAGAAATTATCAAGTTATGCCAATTGACACACAATAGCACGTTTTTTAACAAACTAAGGAGTGGAGACTATTTGCCAGCTGCTCCCCCATGGGCAGACTATTCAGAGCTTCATTATCAACCTACTGTTCAGAATCGAGACGGTGAGAGAGAGGACTCATAACTAACAATGTACAAACACTCCTCCTAATCTGGAAAATATTTCAGGAAAGCTGAGCTTCATGTTGCTTGGATATTAGGTTTAACTTCAAGAAGCTTTAAAGATTACTTGAGATAAATGATTAAAAAAATACCAGAAGCAGCTAAAATTAGCCTAGGCTTTCCATTCAGTACTTCAGTTTCGAGTTTCAGTCCATCGCTGCAAAATGAGAGAGAGAGAGAGGAATCTGAAATATTAAGTAATCTGATAATGGTAAGATTTTTACAATAATAACAAGAACAATTGTACTTAATTACAACACAGTATTTACTGTTGTTTCAGATGGTCTTTCACTGCCCAAGCTATGTTTTGAGAAGTTACTTAAATCAAAGAAATCAACATGTCTTGAAGGGTACTGAAAAAACTGGATTTTTTTATTGATTCTGAAAATACTGGATTTGCATGTTCCAAAGTAGATCTTTGACACTAAAGGTGCCACTCAATATTGCTATACAGAGCAATATGCCTCAGGAATTTAATAACCCAACAATATAAACTGTGTGCTGCAAAAATCGCTAAACAAGTCTCCCGGAATGCCAGGGCTGATCACAAAGAGGAGCTGTGTTCTGGAAACAGCCTTCAGTTGTGCTTCCATGCACAACAATCCACCTTTGGAAGTGGAACAAGAGCTATTACAAGCGTTTATGAGAAGAGAAAAACGTGGCAGTGTAAAGTACCCAAACGCCTTTCTTTCTACCGTGAGCTGGGACAATCCAATATTAAGTGCTCAAAACAACACTTTATCTTCAAGCTTTCATTTTAAAAGGTTAAAAACTTAAAAATCCGGCGCAGCTCGAGCTCGCACGCAACTTTCTAAGGGGCACCTTCGACAGGGGCACTGCAGTGAGCGGAGCCACCGCCCGGCCCGACCCCAGCCCGCGGAGGGTGTGCGCTGCCCTCGAACGCGCCGTCCCGAGCATCCACCGCTTCCCGAGCCCGGCCCGAGGCCCTCCCACGGCAAGGGTCGCCAGACCCCGGCTCTGTCCCGCAGATCGCTCCCGGCGCCTCGCCCGCGCGGCACTGCGCGCCCTGGCGCGGGACCGACGCGTTCCGCGGGGCCGGGGCCGTCCGTCCCCGGAGAGCCGCGTCCCGCGGGGAGCGCGTCCCGCTGGCCGCCCGGCCCGGCCCGCTCGCTCCTTACCCCAGGTTCATGGCGCTGCCCGGCGGCCGCGGAGCCGCGCGGAGCCCCGCGCATCGCCCGCCCCCAGCCCCGCGCCCCGCTGAAGGAGCCGCGCGCCGATTGGCTGTCCGCGGGCGGGCCTCCGCCAATGGGCGCCCGCAGCACTGCGGGGCGGCGCGGCCGGGAGCGCTGGGGCTTGGAGTCCAGCACATCCCCTGTGGCCGGGAGCGCTGGGGTTTGGAGTCCCGATGGAGTCCCGCACATCCCCTGCGGCCGGGAGCGCTGGGGTTGGGCTCCGATGGAGTCCCGCACATCCCCTGTGGCCGGGAGCGCTGGGGTTGGGCTCCGATGGAGTCCCGCACATCCCCTGTGGCCGGGAGCGCTGGGGTTGGGCTCCGATGGAGTTCCGCACATCCTCTCTGGCCGGGAGCGCTGGGGTTGGGCTCCGATGGAGTTCCGCACATCCCCTGTGGCCGGGAGCGCTGGGGTTGGGCTCCGATGGAGTTCCGCACATCCCCTGTGGCCGGGAGCGCTGGGGTTGGGCTCCGATGGAGTCCAGCACATCCCCTACGGCCGGGAGCGCTGGGGTTGGGCTCCGATGGAGTCCCGCACATCCCCTGTGGCCGGGAGCGCTGGGGTTGGGCTCCGATGGAGTTCCGCACATCCTCTCTGGCCGGGAGCGCTGGGGTTGGGCTCCGATGGAGTCCCGCACATCCCCTGTGGCCGGGAGCGCTGGGGTTGGGCTCCGATGGAGTCCCGCACATCCCCTGTGGCCGGGAGCGCTGGGATTGGGCTCCGATGGAGTCCCGCACATCCCCTGCGGCCGGGAGCGCTGGGGTTTGGAGTCCCGATGGAGTCCCGCACATCCCCTGTGGCCGGGAGCGCTGGGGTTGGGCTCCGATGGAGTCCCGCACATCCCCTGTGGCCGGGAGCGCTGGGGTTGGGCTCCGATGGAGTTCCGCACATCCTCTCTGGCCGGGAGCGCTGGGGTCGGGCTCCGATGGAGTTCCGCACATCCCCTGTGGCCGGGAGCGCTGGGGTTTGGAGTCCCGATGGAGTCCCGCACATCCCCTGTGGCCGGGAGCGCTGGGGCTTGGAGTCCCGATGGAGTCCCGATGGAGTCCCGCACATCCTCTCTGGCCGGGAGCGCTGGGGTCGGGCTCCGATGGGGTCCCGCACATCCCCCATTGCCGGGAGCGCTGGGGTTGGAATCCTAGACCCTCATCCCGGGGGAGTCCCTCACAGCCCCGTGGCCGGACCCTCCGGGGAATTAGATCCCGCACACCCCCGTCCCGCGGGATGATGTTCCGCACGCCCTCGTCCCGGGGAATGGGATCTCGCAGCCCCGCCGAGGGTGCGAAGCAATTGCCGGGCGATTATCCCCGGCCTCGAGCAGCTGCGGAGGAAGGAGGGGAACGAGGGGCGGCCGCGGGGAGAGAGAGGATGGGAGTGGGGAGAGCCTGAGCCAGCCGCTGTGCGGGAGGGCGGCGGCTGCTCTCTCGCATTGCCATCTATCTATCTATCTGTCTGTCTGTCTATCTATCTATCTATCTATCTATATCTATCTATCTATCTATCTATCTATCTATCTATCTATCTATCTATCTATCTATCTATCTATCTATCTATTTTCGGATGCAGCTTGTGCAAAGCCGACAAGGTACGAGAGGGGCGAGAGGCTGAAGGTGGGACGGGACGGCAGTCTCGGGTGTCCGGCACTGCGCGGGGAGCGGCGGCCACGGCGTCCTGTCCGGAGAGGAGAGAGCGGCAGCGGGCTGAGCAGGGAAAAGCAGGACACTGCCCGGGGCCGGGGCTGGGCGGGAGCGGAGGGCGGGGAGTGCCCCAGTTAACCAGCGGGGGCCGTGTCCCTGCAGCACCCGTCCAGTCCCGGGACCCGCCGTGCTGCGCTGCCGGGACGCTTTGTGCATCGCACTCCGGCTGGGCTGGGCGAGCCGGCCCTTGGCGATGGCAACTGCTGCGATGGGCGAGCCGGCCCTTGGCGATCGCCACTGCCGGGCTGGGCGAGCCGGCCCTTGGCGATCGCCCCTGGCTCGGGGGTTTGGCTCCGGGCGCTGGTGCGTGTTCCTGGGCCGTCTGTGATGATCGAGAAGCGTTTTAGGAGCTGTATATTGATTGTTGTGTGGGTACAGCTTCTGGAGTAATGGGACCCGTAAACCTGCAAATTAAATGAGTCTACGTCTTGCATGATTTTCAGGAAAAACATACTGGATTTGTTTAAGGAGAATTTGGTTGTGTTAAAGAATAAAGTCAAATTCAATAAAATGCTTCAGAGCCCTTATTTTACTATTCAGCATGGCATTTAGGCTAATGCTTAAGGCCAAATGCTTACTGAAGTCCATTATTTCAATGGAGGTTGAGACCTCAAGATCTGTCTGGAATAGTGTTGCTTCTATGTGGTTAATTTTGGCCGAAGGCACCACAGATAAGGGGCAGATCCTCGGGTGTGTTCTCCAGCTGACAGTAAGAGAAGTGCTGCCCTTGTTAGGTTGCACGGGAAACGAAGCAATAATAGGGAAATAGACAGTCAGGTGGAGTTTATTGTGTGCACAAAATCTCCAAACTGCTTTGTGTTTCTATACAATTCCAGTCATTAAACAAAATTACGAATTTTTTCCCCCAAATACTGATTTGCAGCTTATTGTTTGGTATTTATCAGCTAAGAAGTTTTTGAAACTTTCATTTATGGACTAGAACAAGGGAAGAAAAGAAAAGAAAGCCTGGAGTTTTTCTCAATAATACACTGCATATGAAGTCCTGTGAAACACAGAACATACAAGATGGGTGATAAGAGCAGTGAGATTTCATCTCCTGCTTCACAATGGATTACCTAAATTAATAGATTTCCATTATAATATAGCTAACCAGACCTGGCTCCTGCTTTTTGTCAGAAACAGCAGGTGGCAATATAATTTCAAGCATCTCTTCAAAACTTTGTCATAGAGAAAATCAACTTATAAGGACTATAAAACAAGCTTCACAGTCTATTTAAATTTATTTTTATTTTACTATTTTGTAAATTATCAGTGTTTTACTGGGTAAGTGGTAGGTTCTTTCAAAAAGCTGATAGTATTGGATTGGTGGTTTCATAACTTGGGGAAAACACAGTATTGTTGTGTTCTTTGTGGACAAGTCAAGGCTATGTGCAAAACTTGTCCTACATATGTGGAACTGGATCTTTCAAAACTGGCAAGTCTTTCAGGCTTTACTAAAGCATTTGCTAAAGTACTGCACGAAGTAAAATTATTTGGCAAATGAGCAGATTGTAACTTGTGTCAAAGGACTTCCTACATGGTAAAAAAGTTATTGATTCCATTAATGCACACTTGGCTTTGTAGTATCATGAAGACCAGATAACTTCTTTTTTGCTTCCAAACTCTCTTGGAAATGTCATGTGTCATTCCCACATTAAGAGGTAGAAGCCTTAAAATATCTAAAGTCCCTTAACAGAGCTGGAGTTTCCCAAGGAGTCCCTCTGGAATGTTTACATATTGGAGAAGGACTGTATCAAAGTGTTCATTTATCTGAGATGGAAAGGAGAATGATTCTGTCCCTCAGCAGGCCAGCTGCCTGTCTTGCACTGAGGGGACATTGTACACTCATGCAGATAGTACAGATTTTAAGGCTGCCTATGAATTGACATATTTTCTTAAATAGGCATGGAAAACTTACCTACATGCTGTAATTTAAAGTGTTTTTTGAAAACCAACAAAGGAGTCTTTGAAGATAAATTCTGTTTGAATACACATTTAAAAAATACTTCTGTTTTCTTCATGCTTTAGTATTTGTTAAAATTTAAATCATTGGACTTTAAGACAACTATTTTATTTGAAGAGTTTTAACAAAGGTTTCCCAGGTAGTAAAACTCCAGCCTTAAGCTGTGGTTTTATCTTCCCTGTGTCTTTTCACAGGGCATGGACTTAGTTGCCTCCAACTGACATATATTTTTGTAATATGTGGCTGCAGAATCTGCATATCATCATTAGGCATTTTGGTATTTTGGACTGGATGCTTTCAACACACACTCCAAACTCTTTTGAAAATATATCTGTTCATGACAGTAAGTCTGATTGCATGGACTATATTCTAGCTTGCCATGCTTCCATATTATAATTACCTTTAATGGTTTTATTTACTGGTTCTTTGCAGAATTTCATGTGGATATTAGAATCCAACACAATGGAAAATATAGGAATTGAAATAAAATATCTGAAGAAACCTAAAGATTATGTTTCCTTTACTGCTTGTCCAAAAATATTAATTAAAATGCTTATGCCTTTAGAAAGGAGAATAGAGGAGATAATACTTATTTCTATAATGCAGGGGCTGATGGAATGCTTGTAGGGAAAGCATTACCAGGCTTACTTCATTTCCTGATAATCACCAGCATTCCTAAGTCCTTGCTTTGTCATTCTAGAGGGCTGAATAAAAATGCTTTCAGGCTACATATATCTCTCCTAAGGATCATGAAACACCATACAAGCACTTCAATCACTCATTAATTAAACTTCTTAATAGCCCGTATGAGCAAGGTAAGAAGATGAGATTTCAGTGGGAGGTAGGTGTTATGAAAGCCCCATCAGGTGTCTGTCTTGATCTCCAGACACATAAATACCATTAGTACCTAGTCTTAATTGACATAAGAGAACAAGTCACATTGATTTTTCAATCACTTACACACTCATGAGAACCCCACTCAGAATTGCTGTACTTGTTTTCTAGGTGGAGAAACGGATTGGCACAGTGATTAAATTCAACACTGTTAGTGATGCCTTGTGGAAGCTGGAACAACGTGGCTTTGACCTGGAATTCAGTTTGCAAAGGTATTTACAATACAAATGCAGCTGAGAGGGTCCCCCAAGAATACATTTCTTTGGGGCTTGCATATGGAATGTAGCCAGATTAGTATTTGGCATTGTTGCTGCATGGGGAAGTGTTTTTTAATAGTTGAATATACTGCTAGTGTTGTTTCAGTCCATTAATTTCTGGTTTTTAACTTTTGGAGTTTCCTTCCCAGACCTTTTCAGAATAGCGTGACTTTCATAGAAAGTGTATCCTTATACCCTACAGGGATGGGCAAAAATCATTATCCTTCCTCTTAATATGTGGATGTAGTTTCTTGGCACACCCAGCCATTGCAGTAAAGGAAATCAAAAATGTCTTTAAGGTTTCAAATTCATACATAGCTTTTCGGGCTTCTGGAGTTAAATGGGAAACCTAAACAGTTTTGGCATTGCTTCCAGTACACTTTAGGTGATGCAAATGGAAGTTTTCAGGCTTGTTTCCTTGATTGCTTCCTGCAAAAGCAACACGATGAAGAGTAACTATCAACTGAATGCAATCAAATGCCAGCATGAGATGGTGTTAATCTTTAGCCAGCACACACTTGATGATTAATGGAATGAACGTGTGATCTGTGTGCCAAATAAACTGAGTGTTAAAATAAAAAAGAAATCTAAAGAAAATTGTTTGCTTTTTGATACTCCATTTGATACAGGACTGCATGTTCTGATTCTAAACTATAGCTTCAAACAGGGGCTTACGTGATGTCCATAAATTAGACTTTATATCTGATATCACAGATTACTACATACTGAGAAGTTTTTAAATACTAGAATATTTCTAAAATATATTCCTCTGTAGCAGAGGAATTTAGTTTCTGAAACCTGCTTTTGTGGCCAAGAAATGTGCAGGCCATACATACGATACTTTTGTTCTCAGTGTGGGGTTTTGCACATTTCCTCCCTTCATACAGATGGATTTGAATGATAGTTATGCTTGAGATTGTGTACATGGACACTGTGTTTGCATAACTCATTCTGTGGAGGATTAATACTTTTACATTCTGAAATATGGTGGTTTAGAAGCACATAAGGAATGTAAAGCAAATATGTTCTCACTGCATATGTATTACTGAACAACATTGAACTGGGAAGAGAAACTCAGGAGTAAACAACCCAAATTCATATAAATTGAAACCTGCAGCAGTAATTTCCTCTTGTAACCTTCAAATACATGGGTTTGATGAGGCAGCAATGAGATTGAAATGTGGCAAAAATGGCTGTTGCTCCAGTGGAATTGTGCTGTATTAGAACAATAAATCTTAATTTCCACTTGAGAGAAACCCTTCAATTGGCTGCTTGGGCTTTACAGCATTACTCATAAGTATTTGTGAAGTATTTTTTGTATTTGGGTATCTCATGCACACCTATGAATGGTAACCTTTGCACTCACCATCGTTTGTAGGAATTGTTCAGAGATTACATAACTGGATCCTTCCTAAAAAGGCTTTTAATGTGAGCTTTGCTTCAAAAGGACAGGCGCACTTGCTGCGTATTTGTTTGTGCACAGCACTTTCAGATTGCACATGGCCATAGCCCTACTCACAGTCACTTCCTGTCCTGTTTCTTCACATGGGAATCCCTACTGAAAAAAACCCCAACCAAACTAAAATCCATCACAAAACGAATTTAAAAAGTTTATGTGACTAGAAAGGATTTCTATGTAGTGTTTTGACAGAAAGGGTACAAAGTGCAGAAGTAGAACTTAGTGCATCGTAAGGCAAAAGCTTTTCAAGCAAAGAATGGATTGTGGTCTGAGTGAAGAACATGAGGGGCTGCAGATTTTTACCAAGCTTTCTTTTTACATTCTTACTAGCAAAGAAACAAAACCTCACGGTCCTTTACTGTAACACAGAGTGACTGTCAAAACATGAAGTTGAGTCATATTCCTTACAAATATATTTCTCAACAAATGCTGGGAAAGAATAAATTTTGCAGCAAAATAGCAGTATTTTCTGGTAATAAGATTAGAATGCTATTTTTATAATGCTAATATGTAGTATCAACTTTGGATTAAAAAAATACTATAAATAATCAGCTTAATAAGTGGGGATGGGCCAGTGCTCCTTTAGAATGATGTATTATCTTTTCCCCACCCCTAAAAATACATTTTGATTTTTAATTTGTAATAGTTTTAGTTTTTAGTTTTGATTTTAGTTTATAATAAAACACTACAAAAGCAAGGATTACCACTTAACATTTCATTTTTGTCAGGAAAGCATCTCCTGCAAAATACTTACAAATGAGTCTCTTCTGCAGTCTTGACTGAAATGCATTATGCAGAAATCTGACAACTGCTCAGTACAATTTGCAAGCTGCAGAGAATTCAAAATAGTCTTTGATGTCTAGGCAGAAATTCACTGTACAGCAGGGAGTTTAGGTCGGTTCTCTGCATTTTATCAGCCCATGTTGTGTTTAATTAAGACATGGCAAGCGTCTCAGGATTAGCCTTTGACAGCTCAGAGTTTTTGCTCCAGGTTAATAAGCCTGATTTTTTTTTCCTCTCCCATTTTTCCCCCTCCATAAAATTCCAATAGGCTGTCAAATCTTCTACCACTTTTCCTGAAGGAGCTTTCTTTTGGATAGAGACATCAAATTGGCACTGGTGAGTTTTTCAGCTTCATGCATGGTAACTGGCCCATGTGAACTGATGAGATTGTACTACATAGCAGAAGCTTTCAATGTTATAAAATTAATATCTCCCAGCAGGTATTAAAAAAATGTCCAAAATGAGGACTGAAGAAACTGTCCTCACAAGAAATCAATCAGTATGGATTGGCACATGCATCAGTGAAAGATAAGTGAAAAACCACAAAAACCTTAGCAAGAACAGCAGAAAATAACCAAATAATTGAAGTAGTAATGATGTTTGCTTGTAATTGTTATCAAATATTAATGATTTTCATAAAACCAGGGAAAATGTAAATCAAATACTAATAAAGTAAAACCGTACTATAGTTTAAAAATTAAAAATGCCATCTTGAAGAGACCAAAGGAGTGGGGAAAAGAGGGAGAAAGTTAAGCCCTCAACATACAAAAAATGGGTCAAGCCACTGAAATTTCTGAGTGAGCACTTGATCAGGTGATACACAGATACCTTCCCTCCCTTCTTTATTCTGCTTCTGTATACATACACTTTTAAAGTGCAACTTACCTTAAGAAGAAAATGCCCATAAATTAAAAACTCCTAAGATAAAAACAACTAAATCCATTAAACAAGGAATGTTCATCAGAGCTTGGACAGATAATTATGCAGAGGACATCCCAGGAGAAAGCACTGAAACAATCAAAGTTAAACCAAGCTGCAGAAATAAAAATGATAGCTTTAGCAAATGAATGCCAGTAATTTTATTTCCATCACTTTGTATTCCATTGTTTGTCTTCTTGGGATAAGATTTAACTTATTCAGTCTGAACCATTCTGATTGCTAGAACTTGGGCAAAGGGACTGCTCAGAAGAACCCCTGAGGGAAAGTAAAACCATGTGTTCATGTTGTAATATCTGAGAACTGAAAGGTATGTTCTGAGCTCCTGGGGCTTCTTGTGTTCAATTTTTAAAGCCAAATTTTCAGGGATTTTGGAGTGGACTCAGCACTGAGTTGCACAGCTCCCTCAACTTGGGGAGTGAGGGTAGGTACAAATATTACACTTTATTGTAGCATGACTTAGGAAAAAAATTAATATACCATTGTGATGTTTAGGGAATATGTGATTATTTCATGTATTTAGAAGGTTTTTCAAGATGACCAATCTACATCACAGCACATTTGTCTGATAAGGGGAAGAGGGAAGCTCATCCATGGGCCAGAGGCAAAAACAAGCAAGCAGACATCTCTAGAGCTGTTTTCAGACGCTTTTGTATTTTTGCTACTCTGATTAGCAAAAATCTTGAGTATGGGCAGACTGAATATAAAGCTATTTATGCTGAAGGATAAATAGGATTTTCTACCAAATTTCCTCATCTCTCCTTGTCTTTTTACACTGTAAACTGTCATTTTCATAGGCATTTCCATATTTTTTGTCTTTCCCTTTATCAGTATCAGTTTCTTCCCAAAATTTCAGCACATTCTCTCCTTCACCTTTGAATTGTGCATTTAATTGGATTCATACTTATGTTTGGAGGGAGGAGTGATAAATTGCTGGAAACATCACCTTCTGCATTATCTGGGGTAAGAAGAATATGAAAGAAAAAATTATATGTATAGTTAGCACAATTTTCTGTTTGGTTCCATTTTTTTTTTGTTTGGTTGATCATTTATTTCTTTATGTTTGTTGCTAGAGTACTTAATCTAAATGTAAAAATAATTTTAAAAAAATTATCCTTTTCCTTGGTGTTTTGATAGTTCCAGTAACTTTATGACAAATTCTGATGGAAAGCAGAATTTTATATGCATTTTCCAAAGATACTGCTAACTTTACAGGTTATATGTGATGGTGAACTCAATTACTACAGTATCATAAATGGTCCCAATAGAAAGTTTTATTATAGTTTTGCCTTCCCTCCTTCAGAATGTCACAGTTGTAATTACAGTTGGCAATAGGTGAAACTTCATTGACTTCTGTAGATTTATGAACTATGCCTTAGCAGTTCCACTTCCAGAAATTCCTAGGATTTCTTTCATATTTTGTGCAGTACTTTGTAGATCTTTGAGTGGCTAAATCATGCATCAAAAAGATAACCAAAGCAGTAATTGCAGATTCAGCTCTGAGCAGAAGAATTAATTGCAGAAATTGATTTGGCTTAAAATACATCAACTACACTGAATATTTCCCCCCTGTTAAATTTAACAATAAAAAAGGCTTTTAAAATTGGAAATGTTTTGCTTTTGTGCTTATGCCTGGTTTTTAACCTGTCCAAACCTCGGGTATAGCTGAAAGAGAAAATGCATCATAATGGGGATTTGGGAAAAAAGAAAATAATTACCTACGCTAATGTAATGCTTTCTGTCATTTTTTGTATTACTGTCCCATTTTGTCAAGTTTTTTAAGCAAAGCTCTTTAACTGTAACTTGCTTCTTAAACCAAGTTGGGCTTGAACTTGGATATATTTCAAAATAATTTTAATAAATCTCAACAAATGCTACTTGCTGACTATTATCATTTTCATTAGTGCTTTAGAATTTCTGAGCATGCAAATTAATTTAGTTGTAGTGCTTATCAGTCTTTGAAGAGAATGTTAATTATATCTGGCAATAATTGTTTTGCAGAAAATTGGGAAATCAGCCTGGATCTCTTGAAGGGTTTATGATTCAATGCCACTTCATGAGTAAGCTTTGCCAACTGTTTTGTTTTTACAATGAAAGCTTTATATATGTGGGGGTGTGTGTATACACACATACATATATTAAATATATATGTAGTTCTTATAAGTATACTTACCCAAAAATATAAGTATTTACTGTATTTCTTTTCATTCATTCTGAAAGCTCTGCACTATTGAATTAGATAAGCTTGAATAGGAACAGATTGGGACACCAGTAATTCAGAATATTCATTCAGAATAGGCAAAGGAGCTTTATTAAGAAAAGGCGATAAAATTGTTGTGCCATGGCTTTCAAAAATGTTCTGTGCTTCAAAGAAAAAAAACCACTCATCTGTCTACTACAGGACGAGTCTGAGTGTGGTGATGACAAGTGTGACATGGAACCATCAGGTGTCCTTCTGGAGCTCAGGCCAGGCTGGGGGTCCTTCTGCAGGGCTTTTGTGTCCAGCTGGAGTGCCAGGGCACATCTGAGAGCACTGCTGTGTTGGATTCTGGAGCAAATGAACCTGCCAGCCCTTGGCCCAGAATCTACAAGTGATTGCTTCACACTGGCACCAATCTTTACAGGCTATAAAAAGTCACCAGTTTCTGAGAGGGAGCTCTGTAGTGTTGTGTCATACCTCGGTTTTTTAATTGGGTTTGCTTTCACAACATGGGTAATTCAGAAGCATACATTGTTGGATCATAGTCATGGGAATGAGCTGAGTTCTGTCACTTTTACATACAAGTTGAAAATAACTTGGGTTTAAAAGGATTATTGCCAGACTAATGAACGTTTCAGAAAAGGAATGTGTATCTGGAAAGCTGCAAGTGAAGAGGCTGCAACACTGACATAGTAATGATTTATGTTTCTAACAGAGATTACAAATATTTTCCCTGAAGTTTTGGATGATTATTCTTAGCCAATTGTATGTGTGGCAGTGCTTTTTGAGTTACATTTTAGGAATTAAAATACAGAGCTAATAGACTGTGTGCTACTATTATCCTGTCAGAAATGCCCACATGGAATTTCCAAAGACAGCCTGTGAAACTGCCCTACGGCCAGGAGCTCAAACACATTGATTGCTACTCCTGGATAATTGAGGTGTAACCTCTACCCTCCCTACTTCACTTTTCCATTTGCAAAAAAGGTCAGTATTAATAGACACTTCGATAAGGTTTTTTTCAAATATGTGAGATTATGTTCTAAGTGGCATCTCACTTTCATAGCATGTACACTGCTCTTGTTTCCAGCGACACAGAAAAATGCAGTTTCATCTCATCTCTATGGCTACGTGGTGTTATGCAATGTGACTTTTGAAAAATTGTAATTTAATTCTTTTCATGGTAAATAAATCCTTTTGTTCAGTCTCAGGGAGAAGCAAAATACTGAAAATAATATTATTAGAAAGGCTACATGGTTCTTCATGCGTATGATATTTAATATTTCATAAATTATTTAAATAATTGGCAAATTGAAGGACTGAAGCTTTGCATAAAAGGTTCTCTGAAAGGGATTTCTTACCCAGGCCTTGCTGTATACACTTCACTCCTGATAGCTGCAGTATAGAAGGGGAGGTTGTCTGAATGATCTCTCCCTTTCTATATATATAGAGAGAGATAATAGATAGAAGGGACCTGCTGCCTGTGTGTGCTTTTTTTACTTCCATCTCTTTCCTTGAAAAAAGGAGCTACTGTGTTTTCTTCTCTCATGCTAAGGAAATCAACAACGCAGAACACTTGAGATCCTTCTGAATGACCTCTGAAGTTTCAATAAGCTAAATAACACTGCCATGGAATTAAGCTAAATTTTAAGGCCACCTGAAGCATCATGGAGGTCATAAAATGCTTACACATTTAACTCTTGGTTTGGTGAATGAAAAGAAGATGATGTCTGTGACAATTAGAACTTTTTGTTATGGGTGCAAAATTTAAAAAAAAGGGAGAAAAATAGGGGCAGTGGGACTGCTGACTGCCTAAAGGGCTGAAGCTGCTGAGCAATTTATAAGAAACTGATTTATGAGAGTTCCCAGCTCAAAATACATTCCATAGGTGCTTCAGAAACAGAGCTATTTTTGTCTTCCTAATAAGTATGACATGGCAAAAGGAGACTTTCTATTCCCTCCTTCCATCTGTGTTCTACACCCATCTGTCACACTTCATCCCTGTTTAGATTGAAAATGTTCCTGATTTATGCAGCGTTTGTATTTACAAACTACACCCATAGGCTGCATGTGACGGAGGCTGGGGGACCCATGGGTGTCATGCCTTGGCAGGAGGGTCCCTGCTACAAGAGGCCATTTTTGTTCTTGGAGTTCCTAAATTCTGGCCTCTAATGCTTATCACAAAATAACTAAGAAAACATTTGCACTCTGCTGTCCTTAGGACGCACCACCTCTGAATAATAACAGATCGTCCAAAGGATGTCTGGGAACAACTGAGCAGCTAAGTGACCAGAATGGTAATACATCCTAAGAGATAACTCAGGCTTATCAATAAATAGATTTTTTTCCTCTGATGACAGAGCCAAATGTCTGTTATTGTATAAGATATATATTGTATATATATATGTTATTATATGCTCTCTAGTCTTTGATGAGTCTTTAATTTGACATAAACTGAATTTTTAACTAAAATTAAACATTTTTTTAGATTTTAAAACACTAATCTACCATAAATGCATCCAGTTAACTTTGTGTCAGCACTTTAAAGATAAGAATTGTTCCTTTTTTTCTAGAGAGATATGTATTTAATATAAACAATAATTTAGATATATGCTTACTCAAATTATGACTAACAAACAAGTTGAAACTGGAAATAAATAATGTGGGGAATATAAAAATAGCTCAGAAGTATCCTTACTGTGTTCCTATAAAATGTGATTGCATCAGGAGAGCAGCAGAGGGAACAGCATATAAAAATGGAAATAATGTTTCAGAAAATTTACATTTTTTGGATAGCTTCCCTTCAAAATCAGACCATGAATAGACCGTGTCTTATGAAAAGGGAAGATAAAATGTTGAGAGATTCAGTATTTTAAATGAATGAATCTTCAGTTTATGTTTCTGCAACAAAAAATAGCACTGATAGTGCCAGAATAGTGCTAGAATATTTAGGAAACAGTTAACCTGGTTCTGAGCACAGGAACTGTGCAGCCTTAGGGATACTGCTCCACCTTGGGTTCTACTGTAAGGAGAAAATACCAATCTCAGGGATAACACTGTGTCCTACATTCCATCAAAGCCTGACTGCCAGAGGTGATTGGTCCAGGCATCATCATCCCTGTCCTCGAAGTGCTGACCATTGCTGGGTCTGGACTAATAAAAAATCTAACTCAGTAGCTTTACTTGTTCTTCCAGTAACCAGTTTGTAATCACAGCCAAAATTACCTTGCAACACAGAGTGTTTTTTCTTCTACAAATAAAAATTCAGATTGCAGTACTTTCTTCTGATCTTTCCTCCACCTCTCTTATTCATTTTTTCCTTAGTTTATTTTTCTCTACTTGTATGTGTCTTAGTCATTTCTACACCTCTGAAATCGTTCCACATTCCAAGCTGATCTGCCAAAAGCATCTCTAAGATCCACGCTAATTACATGGGTGGGTTTGGTGACCACAGATGAAATTTCAAATGGCAATATGCAGATCTTGAATATTTTCTGTTCTATATCAGAACTGCATGATTTTTGGAACACCTCAGTTTGAGCTTCAGTAGCATACAGGATTTGTCTTTTAATAACTTAGTGTAGGAGAACTGCAGTACCCCAACCGTCTGCTTTCTGCTGAACTCTCTGAAGCAGCCAATTTTGTCTCCCAGAACGTGGCTGCTGCACATGCTGGGTGCTGATTGCAAGTATTATCTTAAGAGAATCACTTCTCGATATTTAGGAACATGACTCTTCTTTCAAAGGCATGCTTTTGGGTTTTTACTCCCCTGCTGGCTTCGTCTCACCAGGAGCTACCTGTCAAATACCATCCTTGGGTTCCACAGCTGCCTTTGCTGCTGCATTGTGTTTATCAAGCAAATGGGAGGAAGAAGAGGATTATGAAAAATCAACAACTTGCAGCTTCTTAAGAGGCAAAGAAGGTAGCCTGGCAAGAAAAAGAAAACCTGTGCTATAGTGCAACTAGCGTCTGAGAAGGGCCTGAAACTGAGATTGAGAGCCTTTGGGCACCCTAATCTGCTTTACAGAGCTCGTGAAAACTGAACGCAGGCAGGAGCCCTGCAAGAAAGAGCCTAGCCAGAATGTCTGTGCCAGGCATTTTTCCTTGCCTCCCAACCTTCTGTGTTAGCAGGTGTGGCAGGAAATTCAGTATTGAGGGTGCTCGACAGGCAGCATTAGAGGCCTTGGAGATCCGGGGGTTTATGTGCTCACAACCTGAACTCACCTTACGCTCCTGAGTACCTGCTGCTATGCCAAACTAAATCCTTTGTAAGCCTGATCTTCTTTCTTCACTTGTGTTCCTTATAATACATCGTGAATCACCATAATCTCTGCTCTGTAACGATACCACAGAAGGAAAGTGTTATTTCACTCAATTAATGTAATTGTAAATTAGAAATTAAATAACTGCTGACTTCCAAAATACCTTCTCTAGTTATGCTCCCATGTTTCCATATTTTCTTCTCATTAAACACCACAAAGTAGTTTTCCTTCGATTACCTTTTATTTCTAAATTAACCCTTCCGTCAGTCAAGCACAGGCCATGGAAATGTTTAGGATCCTAAAATTGCAACTGAACCTTAACACCAAAACCATGAATCAAATTAGCTGAAAGAAGAAGGCAAAATATTTCCAGTCAGATAAGGTTTGTGCAGAGAGGTAATATGTTTTCTTAGACCAATTGCTGTAGCTGCGAAATATTTCTACTAATTTTCAAATGTACTCCTCTTCACAGCTGCCTGGTCAAGGTGTTAAAAAAAACCTAATGCAGGAAATAAAAATATATTTTGGAAATTGAAAGTACATTTAAATAAGGAGCAGAGAAATTTAAGTAAGTGTGAATAAGATGCAGTGATATGTTATTTAAAATACTGCTGCTGTTTCTTCTGCCTCCTGTTTTATCCCAAGGTCTCTCTGGTTCCTAATTCATATTAAAGATGGTCATATACAGCTCTGATGCAGCAGTGGCAGCACAGTCTGCTCAGGGATCAAGAAATCATGCTCTATCTTGTAGTCAGACCTTTCATGGTTTATAAAAATCTTTTAAACTGAGCTATACTCCAGTGATTAATGCATTTATCCTTCCCTTTGCAGTGGCTGCTGCTGTAACATAGGGTTTGCCTGTCTCTCTTGTGCTATACATATTTGCTTTCTGATTGCCCTGAAGATTTCAGATTAAATTCAGTACTGCATGGCAAAATACTGCTTTACCCAACATGAAAAATCTTTTTGTTTAGAGTCAATAGTTCACTTGTATATAGGTGTCTGACATCCTGAAAGAGCAAAAAATGGAAATAAGCTGCATTTGTGAGGTTTTCCATCACTTTTCTCTTACCTCCTCTGTGGCTGACAAATATAGGGAAGTTTTCCATTGCTATTTCTTCCTCTAGCTTGTAATTTAACAAAAGAATTTTACCAATACTTCAGTTTGTTTCTATTGCCTGGCTTTTTCTGGGAGTTCTAAATCTGCTTCTCATCACTCCTCTATTGCTTCAGCAGAGATGATGGTTTCCTTCTGCTTTTTTTCACATCTGCCAAAGGAATACTCAATAGCAATGGATTGACAGGAGCATACAAATTTCTTCACCCTTAAAGGTGAGTGAAGGATAGAGTAACAATTGTTTATAGGCTTCATTTTTCTTCCTGTGTTTTCAGGCGTGTAATTCTTCAGCTATATCAAGTAAGTTGTCTTCCCAAGATCATGTCTAAATGGGCAGAAAAATTATGGGGAAATGAAAGTTGCTGTGGTATATTTAATCCATAACCAGAACTGCTTGGAAACAAACCCCCCAAATTGTTATTTGTTTTCACCAAGCTTAAAGTTTGACACCTTCCTGTTGTGTTTTGGTTTGTTTGTTGTTTTTTTAATGTGACTTTCCCAATAAAGTCAATTAAACAGTGAGAAAGTTCACAAAAACGGACAAAGGAAATTAGTAATAGTCACACATATGGATTTTTTTTCCTCTGTACAATACTTTATCAAGTGGTAACAGAAAAAACCCCAACTTTGAATTTGCAAGAACATTATTACAAGAGCCACCTTCTCCCTCATGGCACAGTCACACCTCAGGCACAGTCATGCTCACGAATTGCACACACTGAGTCTTGCAGTCCACTAGAAATAGAAGTGCCAGACTGGCAACTAGGAATTCCTGCACTTCAGCAGCCATTTTGTACCCAGTTTTAGGGAAATGTTATATAATGTCAAGCTGACAATTAAAAATATTTTTCTATTTTAACTTGCATGTCCTCTTATTATTTTTTTTATATAGCTTAATAAAGAAATTAAGTCATCACTTGAATTTAACGTCAACTTCCATTATTGGTATATACATAAATTCTTCTCTTACTATGTGTGGTTGGGTTTCTATTGCTGAAGTAACAAATTGTTCTTAGTCAGAAAGATAATTAACAAACTTTATGAGTGGAATAGGATGTAAAAGTGGGATTGGAGCAATGAAGAAAGCAGAAACTCTCAGGGGAGGAATGCAAAAGAGGCACTACCAAGTTGATTCCTGGATCTAAATGTCCCTAAGGTAAGCAATCATCAATAGTGAAGTAGGCTTTCTTTAAAGGCACATTTCAAGTTCTGAGGGGAACTTATTCATTAGATGCCTTTGTAGTCAGAGAATCTAGCAGAGAGAAGGAGCTTCACCTACAGGTCCATCTCTGCTAGTAAATTAAACAGGTTCAGGAAAGTTTTTTGGCACGGAAACTGAACTGTTGAATTGTTAGAAAAACCATGTTTTGTAGACAAACTCTCTCTATCCCAGTTCTCAGGCATGTTTCGGAAGCTGGCATAAATTTGTGCATATTCCCAACAGGAATTCTACATGGGAATATGATATTTTGAGAGCTGAGAGAATCCAGAGGCACAAATCAAGATAATGCTAAGCCGTTTCTTCTTTATACCAGAGAGTTGTTCAATAAAAATTTAATTACATGTGCTAACATTCATATAGTTTACAGGGCTGGTTCTAAGTGATAAAAATAAAAAGACCATTATCTCCCTCTGGTTCTAGAATTAGTAAGATAAGGGGACATAACCTCTTGAAGTCAGATGCTCAAGTAGTGGCCAAGTTTTGCTCAAAAGTGGGAGAAGTCCTGATATTTCACAAAGTCAGACTAGTAGATGATTGCGATAGAAATACTGATAAAAGGATATTTTAAAGCCTAAATTTAACCTTTCTTCAATTTTAAAGACCAGAACTTAAGTGAAGTATTCAGAATTGCTTGTGCTATTTGTTATTCTGTGTCACAGCACTGACTCGATGACAAAATGAAAATCCAATGGTTATGAGATCCTGTCGTGAGTAAAATGGGACAATAAAGTCAAGATTACTTCAATGAAAATTATGGAGTATGTGACAACTGTCTGGGTACTGAAATGTAGGATTCCTTAGCTAGCCTTAGGTTGTACGAGACACAAAAACTAAATTAGTAAAGACAGAAATCTACCATTCTTATATTCTCTTTCTCTAGATTGTTGTGTTTGTGTAGTACCACAAAAGTTTTGCATGAACCACAAAAGCAGGGAAAGTATTTTTTTCTTAAGGGCTCTGGGACTTTGTAGTGAAGAAGATATCAAGACTGAGACAACCTGAACGTCTATATCACAGATTTTTTACTGGGGAACCTGTGTAGGTTTTTTCATGTTTTCAAGCAGAAATACCAAGAAGTACTAGTACATGTGTAAAACCTCCTATAAAACCAACTTGCAAATTGTTTAAACTAATTCATAGAATACAGAAATGTGTACTTTGTGTAATCCTGTGAAGTATTATGAAGTGGATATAATGTGTTAGCCTCTCAAAACGGTCTAGAAATTGTTGTCAGCATGTCTCTATAGCGTAAGAGATTATTATAAACATAACAGCAGTGTGAACCTCACACCTGCTGTGTAGTGTCAGTTACTAGCTAATAACTAACATTCGTGGGAGCTGGAGTTGCCATCCATGGTCAGGTGTTTTGTGTTTCTCGTTATTCTGTTGGGCACACAGCTCCTCAGCAGAATCCACGCTGAGCACAGAGCAGGGAAGTGGCTGTAGGTTCACACCACTGTGTGAAAACTGTCCGTTTTGAAGCAGCCATACAAGGCTACTTGTTTTGAATTATTTTCACATTGTTCCTTAATTTTGCTGACCTAGTAGGGCCCTGCTCACTGTAAAATGTGGTCCCATTTGGGGGCTGCTGTGGTGGATGGAGCTGAGCTCCCCCAGGTGAGGCAGTTTGGCTCCTGCCCAAGCCCTCGCACCCGGTGGATGTGCTTAAGGCTCCAGGACTCAGCTGTTTACAACTGGAGGAGATTGTGCTGCCCATAAAAGTTCCCTCACTGAATCACTGCTCTCTGGCTCAGCTGAGAAAAGGTGAGGTGCTGGGGGTGAGCAGTCCTGCAATTCTGATGTTTGTACCTGCTAGCTTTGCTGTAGTGTTGAGTTCATGAGTAGGGAAGGAGATCTCTGTTTTCTGCAACTGGAGAATTGAGGGGAGAACCTCATGTTGACACTTGTAAGTAAAAGTTTTAGTATCTAGGTTTACTTTTCAGGAGTGAGTCTGGTGTTTGAAAGCTTAATCCTTACTGAAAAGTCAGTTAGACTTTAGCTCTGATGTGTCTAAAGTAATTTAAAAGAAAAACCAAACCAGCATCTGAGTGTTTACCAGTCAGTGCTGCTTTAGCACCATGTCTGTGGAATACTTACTCTGGAATACTTACTCTGTGTGTTCCCATGGACAATAATAGCAGCAGTAGTACTGTGTTTCCAGCCAGGAAAATAAAGGACCATTGATAACATTTAAAATGTAGCTTAAAAATCTTGAATTAGGTTTACCATTTGCTGCATGCTATTAGAAGTCATTGGAGTTTTCCTAAGAATTTTCCTAGGAAATATTTTTAATTCTCTGAAATACATTGTAGAGTTGATGCAAAAGTTAATAAATAGCCCTATGCTGAGATGTGGGAGCTGAAAAACTTCGGTGAGATGGGGGTATTTTTGCTATTAAATTATTTTAGATTTTTTCTCTATTCGCAACTATGATATTAACAGCCTGAGAATAGTTTTATTTCTATCCTTGTTTTGTTTTTTGCATTATAATACATTATAATGAATTCCTTAATAGCACAATGTGTGTTTAGGTATATCTGGGTAAATAAAATGTAAATTAGAATAAATAAATTATACTAATGGTTTTTAAAACTAAGACAGCAGACTTGGGTGATCTGTCATGAGGAAAGTAAAAATGGAAGTGGAAACTATTTTGTAATTCAACTTGACAAGTATTTGTAGGTGAATCTGTAAAGTGATAAAGAGGAAAGAACAATCTGTAAGTTAATGACTGATGAGTGCACCACCTCTGTAGACTAGATTGATAGGACCTCATTCTGAAATTAATAGAAAATTGAATTTTATTTCAATTATTTTGTTTGTTTGGAGCTTTTTGTTTCTTTTGGGTTAAGTGCTTACCCAAGGTCTGATCACCATGTCATGGTAAAGGCAATCTTTTTTTTAATCTTCTGTAACCTTTAGTGTAAATCAAGCAGCACTAGGGAAGCTTCTGGAGGAATACAGCAGGGCCAGGTTCAGTGAATGAAGCTGAAATGTGTTTTCTTGGGTTTTGAAAGCACACACCTGCAGTTGCTTGCTAGGAATTATGCAGCAGGGACTAAGCTTTATTTCTATTTGTATTTCTGTTTTAAAAAACTTAAGCAGTAAATAATATCCATCTTCACCAAAATCTCAAAGGTAGCTAGCTGCTGCTGAAGTGTTAGTACCACAGGTGAGAAGAAGAAAGAATTGGGAAGGATGAAGGGATGCACAGGAAATTGAAGACAATGAGTAACATTACGTGCTATTTTAAATTATTTATACTTAGAGTAATTATACAGAAAAGTTTTCAAGTATGTTTTATACTCGTCTGTTTCCAAAATCAGTATAGCATAGACTGAGGAAAATACATGGCTTGAAAATCTGTATTTCATGTGTACATTGCTTGGTTAGGGCCTAATGTGGGCTCACTAAGATGAGAAAGAATTTTGCCATTAATTTCAGTGGGGTTTCCACAGCTCCTGATGTGAAAGCAGAAAGGACTGTGAATATACTGCATTTTTAAGGTAGAAAACAAATAAACTGAAGTCTGCTTGCCAAAAATTTATTTGAAGATAGAAACTGTTGACAAGTGCAAACATTAGATACAGCATCACATGGCATCCTATAATATAAATAGTGGTTTAAGTTTTACAACAGACTGCTTTCCTCTAACAGTTGGCTGAAAGAGATGTCTAGTAGTTAATGGGAACTTCTTACAATAAAAAAGGAAAAAAAAAGTGGTAGCTTACTCATATGATCTGGCTCTTTTTATGCTTAATGGCACCCACCTGCATCATGGTACCAAGGACAACACAGATGGTCCTGTGATTAGACTGAAATGAGATCTTTCATCAGCTGCAAAGAAGTCAGCCTTAAGTACACACTATTGTTATTATCCTGCCCTTTGGATTTGGATTCCAGCATTGTCTTGAACCTAAGGAACGAATATTATTGAGGGGTTTGGATTATGTGACCCTGAGGTTCTTTGCATGGATGTTGTTTCTCCTAATACAATAAGTAGATTAGCTGTAAAATTCTGATTACTTTTTCCCCTTCTCTTGAACTGCACATTCCTCTAGCAACTTTCTCAGTACAATTTGGCAAAATACTTTTTCCCACAAAGCTCTACAATGGCCTACCCATGGTGTGTGTATTCTGTGCTTTGGCATTGGTGGCACTGGTGGCACTGACAGTCCCCCGCAGAGGGTATGCTGCTCTGAGATGGGCTCTGATTAATTCTGCTACAAAGTTTATTGAATGATAGCGAGCTTCATTCATTGCAGTATAGTTGCAGCCTCATGGCAGCTCCTGTGTCTTCCCACAGTGATTATTCTTTGGGAAGAAGATTCCTAGGCTACTGGTCTCCTGTCAGAACGCTTCTGGCTTTTGCTGGCTATCACAAGGCCCTCAGTCTTTGCCAATGAATGAGTCACAAAAAAGATAAGGCAGAACCTGATGTTCCTTGTCTTTTCATATAGACAGGGATGGTGTGACATGTTGTTTAAAAAACTGTCAGCAGCTGACACCACTTAGAACAAAAGTCCTGTCATCATTAACAGTACTGAGACAGAATTGGATTTAGCAATATAGAGACAGGTCTGTAAGAGATTCTTATTTCCCACTGAATCCAAATTAAGGGCTAAACTGAAAATGGACACTTCCTGTGCTTTGAAGCATTCAGTGTAGTGACCCACATTTTATAGTGCTTATCCATTTTCTCACAGATGCAGACTTGCTAACTCTTGAGGAATACTTTGTTTGCTTTTCAGATTGAGTGAAATTATTTGTATACAAAACCATGTCCCTTCTTGTCAATTTCTCCAGGAACAGATTTTCTCTGTCCTTATTTTTCATGGTTTTGTAACTATTTTAACAGAAATGTCTTGAAGTAGACATGCAGGCTCAAAAGCAACTGAAGTTTGCATTTTAATCATGGTTCATTCCATTACTTTGAACTCAGAAAAATATTTTCCCTCCATTGTAATTATAGCTAAGGTAGGTGGGTACTGTGAGTGTGTCCCTTTCTTGGGAAATACAAACCTGCTATACTCCTGCTGGGAATGGCATTCGAGCATTTCTGAATAAATATTTGTGACAGCCAATTATTTCAACTGGCTTTGAATAATTCAGATACAGCAATAAAGGGATTATGCTAATTTTAAATGTGATTGGTTGAAATCAATTTGGTTTGACAGTTTTTAATAGTAATTCCATAAAAGTTGTTCTTCTCAATAATGTTTAATAGTGGCATTTATAGGTCCATATGTGGGCAAGAGAGAAATAAAATTGAGATTATAGTAAAACAACCACAGATCTGAAAGGGTTCTTAAAATCATTGTTACTGCAATGAGATCAAGAGGAGGCAGAGAAAATGTTTGTGAAATTTTGTGTAGGGTGAGGTATGAAGGGGCATTGAAGCTGAAGACGATGAGTGGTCACTTATAATTGTATAGAGAGCAATTAAAATTAAAAAATTGAGAAGAGGGAAAAATACAAGAGGAACAAACCCTCATTTTTTAGGATGAGAAGCTAGTGATGTTTGTGGAAGTTTCTCTCACTCCCTTTAATACAAAACAATAAAATCTCAGGAAAAATTTTAATGCAGATTGCAATTTTCCTATGAAAAAGGCTTCCAGACTTTGCATAGCAGCTAATCTGTGCTTTTTTTCCTGCATACTGCTTTTGAAAAAATACAAATAAATATGGATGTCATCTTAATTTCTTTCACACTTAAGCCAAAACGCAGATTCAGATTTTCTTCTTTTCCTGTTTGTGTATACGTATGCGTACAGTAATGGATTTTTAGCCATCACGTTCTGAAGCACCTGCCTTTGAACATCTTTGG
This sequence comes from Acanthiza pusilla, assembly GCA_036630365.1. Classification (NCBI taxonomy): domain Eukaryota; kingdom Metazoa; phylum Chordata; class Aves; order Passeriformes; family Acanthizidae; genus Acanthiza; species Acanthiza pusilla. The sequence continues at coordinate 12,752,834 of JAXCHO010000001.1, forward strand.
CCTCCGGTGAGCAGGGGGCGAGGAAGCAGTTGTGCCTCTGCAGTTGTACGCAGCCATAGGTGTATTTTTAGGCCGTTTCCCAGTGAGTACCACACTGGCCGCCGCTCGCTGGGTGGGGACTGGAGCCCGCGGGCCGGCGATGAATGGCCGAGGCGGAGGCTCGCAGCAATCACGGGCTGCGGTGCGTGTGCCGCCGCCGCTGCTGCTGCTGCTGCTGCCCCCGGCGGCTCCGCGCCGCGCCGCTGGAGCCCGGCTCCTCGGGAATGCTGGGAATGTTGAGTCAGGGACTGGCAGCCCAGACAGCCGGGCTCGCAGCTGACTGAGGGAGACTCGCTGAGGGACGGCAAGGCGAGGGACGGGGGCACGCGAGCCGCCCCCGACTGCAGCAGGTTCCTCCTCGTCGCCCCCTCGCAGGTATTCCGCGGCTCCGGCTCTCCGTGCTGCCTCCTTCCTCCGCGCCAACGGGATGGCAGCTAAACGTGATGTTGTAAAATCCATGTGAGGACGAGAGACAGATGCAATGATTTGAAAGGTGAGAAGCTTAAACAAGAATATGGCTGGAATACATGACTGTAAATTTATTGTGATTAAGGTAATTGCTGTATATTGCTTTTTACAACTATCTGGTAGCTGCATCTGGAGATGAATTTGCAGAATAGGCTTTTTATATTGCTTTGGAAATACATTGTAATAAATGGGACCAAGTGCACATCTTATTCTGGTAACAGAGTGCCTCTCCCTACAGAATCGTCAACCAGAAACCTCTCTTGCAATTTCTATTAAAAGCAGCCATAGGACTCTCAGTTTTTTATTTTTCTTTTTTTGTGCCCAGTGTTTAAAAATATTATTATTGTTGTTAAAGTTTTCTAGAATAGAATTGATGAGCTTTGGAAATTACCAGCTTTAAACCTAAATAATGGATAATATTTGATATTTTAAAAACCGTGTCAGGAAAAAGGTGAGAGATTTCTGTTCCCTTCTAGTGGCTGGCAAATGGAAACAGAAGCTAACAGGATATTATTTTTCAGTTATATAATTAATGAATACTTACTAGGGTCCCTCATTTACGATGCTGTGGTTTAATTTTTTTAAAGAAAAGATCATTTTAGGCTGCACAAGTGATGGATGTGATGCATGCGATAAAATCCACTCCTATGTTCACCAAGGATGCATACATATTTTTTCTGGGAGCACTATAGTAGTAATTTGATGGAGAAGGATTTTTTTTTTTTTATTAGTGTGTGATTGATTTCTAGGCGGCTACCTGCTAAGCCTTGTGATGGATGGATGGGAATCTACTCCCTTAGCGGCGAATTGCTCTTTCCCTGGTGATGGACACGCCGGCCGACCACTGGCATTGGCAGACACAGGCTCGCTGCACACCAGCGCGGCCAATAAGTGCAGCCAAGGGGAGGGCAAATCCTACTTGCCAGGGTTAGTTTTCTAGTCGGGCTTCCTAAATCAGTGGTTTCGCTTACCTATTTGTGCGTTCGGCATTTGTTTTTATTTCCATTCCCGTGCCCCCAGCCCCACGTGCGTGCCCCGGGCAGCGCCTCGAACGCGGCCCGTTCCCGGCAGCGCGCCGGGCGCAGGCCCCGCTCCGGCTCCCCCTCCTCGGAGGGCGGGGAAGGCAGGCAGGGAGGGAGGTTCCCCTCCATCGAGCCGCTTCTCCCCGGCACTTGCTTTCCCCGTGGCCGAGCTGAGGATGGAGCCGGTCCCCGTGTCCGCCCAGCCCTGCGGGGGGATGCAGGGGATGCGCTGCCGCCCTGCTCGCTCCCTCCCCGGGGATGGCAGAGCGGCACAGCCCGGACTGGGGCGCGGGCAGAGCCCTCCTGCGGCCCTTCCCAGCCCCGGGGCCAGCGGGACTGTCCTTCCAAGCTCCGCTCGGCAGAGGGCTGAGGCAGCCCGGCCGCCTCCCGGCCCGGCTCCCCGCAGGCGCTGGCTCGGCGCTGCTCGCCCCACGGGGACCCCAAAGCAGTCCCTCTGCCGGGGCATTTCCTTGGCTTGTCCCCGTGGAAAGGCGGAGGATGGCGAGCGCTGCTGCAGCGCAGGTGAAGGAAACCCCAGCCATAAAAACCCAGCAGTGGCAAAGCCAGCGGAGCTCCCTCAGCCGCAATCCCCTCCCGGTCACATCTGCTGGAGCATTCCCCGTTCATTGCTTCCTCCGAACAGGAGGAGGAAAAGGGCCCTTTTCAGGGTCTGTTTCTGCACACGCAGAGTGTGCAATGGTGTATGAATCCAGTTCCCTTTAGGGATATGTTTCTGCTGAAAAGCTTTGTTAGTTTCTTGATGGAAGAAACTTAACAGTCCAAGCCTTGGCTTCGTGAATGACTGTGTGAAAGTGACTCCACATCCCCTCAGTGCCTCAAAAGCAGTCTTTTCACCACTTATTTTTGTTTGAAAGCTCTGTGCAAAATGGCTTTCAAAGGCATCAAGGTGAGTTGGCATTTTCACTTCCCTTAGACAAATCTGGGAGGAAGGAGAGGCTTTCTGTCCAGAGAGTGAAGGGAACGTAATTTTCTTCCAAATGCTTATTGAGCTGAGGGCAGTCCCTAGGGTTTATGGCTGTCCAGCCCAGGTTGACGCTACATGTTTAAGCTATGGAGAGACCCTGTGCTGTCTTGCACACCCAGGGCGGGGTGGATCTTCCAGTTAAGAACTGATACATTTCTTATTTAGTATTTGGGTGCCTTATTATGCTCATTATCCTCTCTTGAGGTTGGGCAGCATTTGGAGGAGACTCATCTTGCCCCCTCTTTTACCCTGTGGGTGATTCTTCAACTCCACTCATCTACTGCTAGTCAGGTTCTGATGGATGGCAGTGTGAGATTTATTGTCCCTGTCGGTCCCTCCTGCTGCTCCTCGCCTGCTCTGGAGGCTATGGAAAGGTGTGGGCCCTATCCTTAGCAGCCAAATACCAAAAGAACGCATTCAATCATTTTATAATGTCAAATATGTGTGATGCTTAGAGAATTATCTATTCAGCATGTGTGTTTTTGTGTAAGCGTGCTCAAGGTGGTATTTTTTTCTTTTGCTTTAGAAAGATGATTCTTACTGCCCTTTGAAGGATGACTAAGAAAAAAGAGTGGGTTGTTCACCCCTCAAAGAGGGTGAGGCAACCAGCCTGTGTATCACTTCCAAAGACAACATATGTTCCCCCACCTGTATCTCTTAGGGTGTTTATTGTATTTTTATCCACCATGATGCATTTGTTATCTCAGTTTAATTTAGTTTTTAATGCCTGGGATATATATATGGAGAACCTTGGTTAGATCCACCTAGGAAATAATACTGTGATACCGATTTTTTTTTTCTTTTTTAATTTTTGTGATGTGACCCCTCTTATCTGTAATATTATATTTATTCAGTTTAGGATTGTGTTAAAATATTTTTGTGATTTAAATCTTAGTTTTTGAATTATCTCATGTACTTAGTAAGGATGAGTTTGCCTCAATTCCTTTATATTTTGCAACACTAACACTATCTTATATTTTCTACTAAGTCCTGGCAAAAGGGCAAGAGCTATTTGAAAGTAAAATGATTATAATTTCTTTTTGAGGGTCACAGTTGGTCAAGGGAGAGCTCAGAAACTAAATTCTGAAAATGAACTGTGTAGTGCTGCTTCTTCTGAGTGATGCTTTTCACATTAAGAAAATACCAAGGCATATGAACAGAAACATCAGTTAAATCTTTTTCTGGAGCATTTTGTTTTTAATTAGTCACATTTTAAAGATGTAAAGTATTTTATAAAATAAGCAATCTTTTACAATATTTTTGAAATCAAGTGAGATGGATTTCTGTTGGTTTGTTATTGTTTGTATGCAGGATGTAAAAAACCACCAACCTGTTTCCTTGGAAAAGAGCAGTTGACTACTTGTGGAGATTCAAGGAAGTTTATAAGCATGGATAGCCAATGTTTGTATAAGAAAACGTATATCTGATGAATTAGCACTGTGATATTTAAATTTTGTGGTTGCTTTCTTGGCTGTTGATCTCAGGGAGTTTGATGATTTATTTAGTGGTAGTGGCTTTTGGATTTCCAGCTTTGGAATATCTTAAGTAGCCAGGTTTTGTTTTCGAGTAAGGGCAGCAATTAGGAACAGCAACCACATCTCCTTTCAGAGAACAGTCTGTCAGGTGCTGAGCTCTGCCAAGCAGAGAGGATGAGCAAAGATGTTCTAGCTCTTCTCTGGATAAGGCTTCATTTCTGTTCACAGAAACCTGGAATTCCTTCTTGATATTAGAAATGTAATGGACAGGTTACATGTTGGCAAAGCTGTATGTCACTATAGTTCCTTTAAAATGAGAGTAGTGAGGGAGATGTGTAGAGTTAGAATTTCTGTGCTTTTAAGAAAGCACAGAATTGAAGTCTAAGAATTTGAGGTGTACGTCAGAGTTGCAAGTTGTGATTGGATGTGTGGGAGTCTTTGACATTTTGGATGTTTAGCAAAGCCAGAGCTTTTCTGTGAAGTTTTAAGATTAGGTTTTTAGAAGGGGATACTTGCTTTCTAGATTGTCTTAGAATGAGCTTTTAAGATAATCTTGCACCCTAGCACTCATTGGAAATGCTTCAGACTAGTTAACATGTGGCTTCCTTAATGATCAATGTTCTTTTTTATTTAGTTAAAATACCCCACTTTTAGCAAATAGGGTTTGTTCTCTTTATGCTTCTCACTGCTTGGCCTGCTTATTATCCTGACCCTCTGACTGAAGTCACAGTGCAGATGTAGAATCCAGCGGCTAAATTCTACAAAAATTGAAAACTGAGAGAATTTCCAAGTGATTTAACTCTAAAATCTCTCTCAAATTGTGTGGGAAAATGTAATGGGATATTGAATGGAGTGAAAGGATTGATGAAAGTCATGTATAAATAAATATATATTGGGTGTATATGTATATATACACACACATACATATTTTTATATATATGTAAATTGTATATATATTAAAAAAAGCATGTATAGGTACATGTGAAAATGATGTGCTGTAGTTTCTGGAAGTACTGTGGAGTTGGGGTGGGAAGTCACTAAAGAAAGCACTGTCTATAATGATTGCTTAGCTGGATATAATGCAATTTATTTTAAGGGAAGTGAAAGAAATGTAGCAAAAGTCTCTGTCATTTCTGAATTTAGTCCAAAAGTGTGTTTTGCACAGAGCATTGGTGATATGTGGGGCAGTTTCCCTCCAAGTAAATAGCTTAGATCACTTAGAATGGGACATCATCTTCATACAATGAGAGGTTAACAGAAAATGCTTTGGTCACTTCATTCCAATTCCTAATGGAGGTTTGCTGAGTCCATGCTTGAGGTTACACGGTTTGGTGTGGGTTTGGATTGTTTTATTGCAAGACCTGGAGACCGTAGTACTTGAATTCTCAGGAGCTGAGTTTTCTTTGTCAAATATGAGTTGAGTCCTGTTGGATATTTCGCTGATGCTTCTTCAGTTTTCAGTGTTGTTATCTAAGCACTTTTCGTGGTCAGTAAAATTAATTTATTGGTTATCTGCTAAGATATAGATTTCATTATCTCTTGGCACATGCAATGTCTGAATTATTTAATTACTTTATAAACCAGCACAGGTCTATGTCATTTCTGCGGCAGTGGGGATTTTGACTTAAACAGTTTTCCGTAGTGCATTCTTTTCAGCAGAATATGTTGCTGAAATACTGTTCTTACCTCTTATGTTCTTTGAACAGTTCATATTAGTGGACAAATATGACCTGGTAAATAAAGCACAGTTCTTTTTGTTGACCTCTGTCCAATAATAGTGGAAGAAATGGGCACTCTCAGGAGCTTCTCTGGAAGACAGTTTGCTGTGTAAAGCAAGTTTATTTTTGATGGCTGAGTATTGGCAGTCATGATGTACCTCAGCTTTCATCTATAGACCTCATTTGAAATCTGCCCAAACCATTTGTTTTTCCTTAAGGAAACAGTTACAATAACATCTGTCATCAACATCAAATGTTAAGGCATATGCCTGTGAGGGTTTATAAATTGCACTTGTGAACTGGTGTGATTGTGGTCAGCTGAGTGTGAGCCCAAAGGGCTCAGATTGGGCTGTGCCATGAAATTAAGAGTGCTTGGGGAACTCTCCAACTCTTTCGGTGAATAAATAAATAAATAAAAAGGTGTAATTCCTGAAGTGCAATGTCTTCTAATGGCTCCAGGATGCTGATTCTATGATGAATTGAAAGCTAATCTGCTAAATCACTTGGGTTGCTTACAGAGCCTGTGAGTTCCTTGGACAACTTTGATCTGATGTGGCTGAAGCAGAGCCAGTTTTTCTTTGGCATGGGACTGAAACATGTGCATGCTCTTGTAGCTGAGCAAAGAGAGCAGACGAGAGATGTTCTACAGGTTTTTGGATTGTGATGGCTTCAAAGCATGCTGAATGCACAAATATGGCTCTTCTTTTCAATTTGAGTGGGCGTAGTACTATTCTTTAATCAAATAAATATAAGATGCAGAGTGGATATTTAGGCTTGCTAAATATCCCAATATTTAAGTATTCTAATAAATTTCTGGAGAGTACACAGGTAGTCTTAATAGCTGATTGTATGACTACTTTGTTGCACTTTTTTATGAGAATGGAAGCTTTGTAGCAAAAAAATAGCTTTATCTCACAAATGTGTAAGCCTGTGTTTAATAACACTCGTGAATAACCTTAGTGAACTCAATTGAAAATACTCCATTGTGTGGGAACATCTCTGATGGTTTCTAAAGCATTAAGAGTTATGAATGCCTCTTAAAAATAGAAGTATGACATTTAATAACAGAATATTTTTAAGCATACTTAATGTGAAAATAAACAAATTTGCAGGTCTAACTAATAACTCAGTCAATTTCCTTTTATTTTCACTTCTTCAGTTATTTTACTAAAAGGAATGTGTCTTTAACATGCATTATATGTATTTATATGTATATATCTGTGTGTATGTTACCAGCTGAACAGCCTTATGTTTCAAAGAATTGGTATAAATGCTGGCAATATAGATGAATGATAGAACGAGTCTGGTCTTTGTTTTTTCCTGGAAAACTTTTAGGTTTTCTTAACTCATGCTCATTTTTAAGCTCTACCTTCTCAAAGGTAATTCCATCTATAACAAAAACAGCATTTCTGTAAACTTTTTAGTCATTCAAGTTAGGTAAATGTTGACAAAAGCAAAGCATAACTGTGCTAATAATTAGGCATAACTTTCAGGTAGTCCTGAAGAATATTGTGTAATTTTACATTTTAATATTTTTCCCCAAAAGATACTATTTTAGTAAAAATTCAAGATAGATGATTGTTGTTGTTGTTCTTTAATAGTCATTAAATGGAAAGTACTGCTTGCCTGGTTTGCCATGTGCCTTAGAATAATCCTCCCCAAAAGACTGGAGTTTGTAAATGCAGGCTCGCATTGATAAATGAGAATCCTTATCGAGAAGGAAATAAAAGGCAAGTGATTAACAATTGCAGGATGGAACACATAATGAATACAGGATAGGATGCAGAACTTAGCACACAAGACACCTGCATACCTGCAAGGACTGAAATGTTAGCAAATATTTTTCTGGAAAACCAAAAGCCAAGTCTTTAGAAATACCTGTGTATCCTGAGAAGGTCATTATGGTGCAGGGAAGTTGAGAACTAAAAAACTGCAGAGGCACAAGCAGTGTTTTGGAATGTATGTGTTTCTGTCCCTCGCCACTTGTGATTCACACCATCCACCCTCCCACCCACCAATAAAAGATTGGATCCCCATGTTAGGAGCTGCAGAGAGCAGATGGGCAGCAGAGCAATGACACAGCGAGCGTGGGACTGGGAGCTTCAGCCCCTTAAAGCTGAGGTGCTTTACCCTTCACACCACTCTCAGGGCTTGTGCTTAATGCTTCAAACAAAGGGTAGTGCTGAACGTCCCTCCTTCTGAGGAGTGGCTGCTGAATCAGAAGGAGCTGGGTAGTGAGAAATGCTCAGCACTGGGAGGGAACTTGTACAGACTGTACGTGCTTGTTTCCCCAGATCTGACAGATAGGCTGCCCCATAGCTTTTTATAAAGATACACTGTGTTCTCTGGCATAACAATTAAAATTAGATGTGATGATTCTGCCATTGCTTGGCTATAGAAGTTTTTTTTTTAATGTTCCATTTTCAGGTCTTTAATATTTTACGCAACATCAGAAGAATAAAATGAAACAAATTTGAAATTTCTCACCTCCCTTAAGCATCTTAGAAACCCTGGGAAGGCTTGTCACATGCAGAACTGCAGGAAAGAATTTTTTAATGGAGGTGTTAGAGATAAAATGGTAAGAATAAGAGTTTAGGCAACAAAAGGACCTAACTTAAAAGTTAGAAAATAATGGAGGTGTCATTTGTTGGTGTTTAAATATTTTTTATATTATTTAAAGCCTATTCCTGACTATTGTGTTGTTTTAAAACAATTACAATGTCTCAAACAGTGTAATAGGACTAAGATGCATTGAAACAAATGTACCTCTCTTGAACACTAGCCTTATTTTAAACCCATGAAACTTTATAAAAGAGTTAAAAAGGTATTGTTGACTCTTCACCTAAGTACATTTGAGAGTAATATAATTGACAATCTGGATAATGGTGTCAGAACTGCTCGCTTTTCAGGATTTGTAATAACAGCATTTTGAGCAAATATTTCAATTGGTGGAGTTTTCTGATTGCATGACAAGTATTAATTGCTGTCACTGCACCTGACAGCGTTGGAGTGCCTGACAACTTTATTTTCCTTATGTGCCATGAGGTGCATATTGAGCATGCACTCCTACTTTTGCCTTTATATGCTGTTTCTCCTGGGTGAAAGAGAATTATAAAAGGCAGGCCTGGGGAGGCCCGTGAGGTGATAAATGCCAGTTCTTCTATGGGAGTTTGGGGAATGTCCAAGCTCATGAGATTAAAGCAGACTTTGAAACTAACTTTACTTACAACGACATGTGGACTATTTTTGCAACAAGCTACGAGAGAGAGGGATAAATTAATGTCTGGTTACTAGTAAAAATAAGTTTTACTACAGTCTGCACAATAAAATTCAATTTACATGAGAAATGCAGATTCAGGATGTTCTGAGGAACCTAAATGTTGCATTTAAAGTTGCCATGCATACTTTGCCTTTCAAACTTGTAAGGAACAGTAGAGTAGTAGGAAGGAATGCATTATTTTCTTTCTAGGATTAAAACTAGGTGGGAGGAATAAGTATTTTGGTCAGTCTGGTAAGGAGGAAAAGCGAGTACTTTGTCCTTTGAATAAAATAAAAAATGCAGTTCTTGTACTAACCCCATATGAAGAGCATTGTGTTTGGTTGGTTTTTTTTTTTTACTTGATTAAAAAAAGACATGCCAGGCTGCTCAGATTAATGAAGAAAGGAAGGATACTGTACAGCAGAATTGGGTTCTCTGCATCTAGTTTGTATCAGCATGCTGCCTTTTTTTCTTTTACATCAGCACAGATAATAAAAAACATGTGAAGAAAAGAATATTCTCTATGAGGATGTATTGTACCACTATCAAAGCAGTAGAAAACCTAGGTAAACCAAAAGAAAGTGCTAGAAATATTTCTGGCTTGGTTGCTACTTTTAGTACACACATGCTCCTGGTCTTCTGTGTACAGAGATGTTTTTGTTGTGACAAGAGAGCATTCAAAAATGTTATCAAAATAAAGAAATCATTATTGTTTGGTAGGACATGTGTTTATGGAACAGATCTTTTTCTGTGAATCTCCTTCCTTTTGTGATGGCCCAAAATAGAGTCCTGGTGGAGAAAATAGGAGCATTATGTTCTATATCACCTGTTTTCTGTTTTTTTTTCTACTTTGCTTCTTTTGGTTGATGTGTGGGGAGCTGTATAGTACTAAACAGTTTTAGGGAGTTTGCAATCAGACTGATGGTTTCTGCAGTTAACTGTCACTAAAAATTCTTTGGGGAGGTTAACTCTAAGGCAGGCGTGCCCTTAAAGCTTTTGGTGTTTTTACAAATGTTTGAGCTCTTGGCTCAATGTTAATATTGGCAAGTAGTTGTGCAAAGCTATTAAGTATCTGGCTAATACCCAAACTTCCTGCTGACTAGGTGATTCAGGCCAGAGGAGGACACACTGAAAGTCTAAATCATCCCTGAGCATGTAGGAGTGTAACCAGTGAAAACCAGCACTTATGGGTGTGCACAGTATTTCAAGGAAACTCTGTAATTATGTGAAATGTAGAAGTAAGGATTTGGAAAATAGAGTGAGATCTTCTATTAGCATCATATTAGAGTCCTGTGCTCCAGGTTTCTATAAAAATAGAAAGCTGAAAGACAAAATGCACTGTCAGACTTCAGCGATATGGGTGATGTGAACCCGTGATGTTGCTGTCTGCAGAGTGCAGGTGATCAGATGGGGCAGGAGCGTGGAAAATAGGGCAAGCTGAGGTTGGAACAGGCATCAGGAGGGACTTTGGCATAGAACAGACTGTATCAGGTTTGCTGGGGTTCTCAAGGCTGGCGAGAGCATTGGGGAAAGTGTCCAGTGCCTGCCCCCAGCTGAGAATGCCTGCTTAATTTTCTAAAGGATCCTTAGAGAAGAGAGCTTTGTTTGCAATGCGGAATATTAAACTCATTATTATAATGCTTAAAGTCATACCTTATGTACATTAAAAGGTATTTCTTTAAAATTAGAAAATACTGAGCCAAGCAGGTGAGCATCTGGGGTCTTTTTCCTAGTACTAAGTGATTTGGATTTTAACACTCAACTGTTATAGGAAAATGCATGTAGTGGGTCTACACTCTGTCCCTACCAGACTGAACAAATCTGGGTGACTTTTCTTCTCAGAGAAGGTTTTAGAGGGATATGACCTTTGTGAGCTCCTTTGGCCTGGCTACTGCAACACCTATGGCTTGGGTGAAAAATGTCTTGAGAGTATTAATATTCCTTCCCTCCCCTGCCCAATTAAAATAGCAGTATAAAATAAGTTTATCTTTCAAAATAGAATAATCTATATCTCACCTGTCCACTCTCAGTTCAACTATGAATGGCTCTGTCAGCTGGTTCTGTGGGAAGATGGGATCTCTCCTCTCTCCTTTTCTCCAGGCACTGGATGATGTGTGTGGCAATTGTTGAGGTCCTGAGGCTGATATTGCTTCTTCATGTCTCCCGTTCCTGATGTGCTGAGACACACAGGAAATCTTCCCCAAGCTACGAAGGCTGGATAAGCAGTAAAGAGCAGAAAATGGTGTAGGTGCTGTTCTCCCCTCTTTCATAAAACAATGGTGTATGGCTTCTACTGTGCCTGAGAATTTTCACAGCCATGAAGGAAGGGTCCAGTTTTATCCTTAAAAAGTACACACTTTGAAAAAGCATATTTCCATGTGCTTGTCTTTTTCTGAGGTGTTTGCAAGAAACCCAGTCTGTACAGTTCAGGCTGTAGAAGGTAACAAATTTGAATGAAAATAGAGAAACTCTCAGAATTTAAGTCAGGGTTTTCAGCTTTTGGTCTGTCCTTAATAGCTCATTAAAGTAAGAAAACCAAGCATATCATCAGTGTGTTTGCGCTTTCTACACAGAGGTCTCTGTTTTGATTAGAATATTTCTAGGGGGAAAATAAAAGCAACGATTGAAAGTGCTGTGGAGATAATAACACTTCTTTGGTTGGTGGTGTTTTTCTTCTCTTTTCCTGTTGCCTTCAGAATTTTCACAAGCTTATGAAAGCTGTATTGTTCAGTCAGCATTTGAACATTATTAAAGAAGTGCAATGAGAAGTTAGCCTCCTTTTGGATAAGGAATGAAGATCCTTTTTTAAGTAGAGCTCAATGGTAAGCACTGGAGTGCTAAGTGAGATAAACATTCTCTGATTTGAGATGAGAATTTCCAATACTTCACACAAGTTGAGAAAAGAAAGACCTCAACTAATAAGCTCTAAAAGGCAAAACTAGTACCTAAAAATACATATCAGAGACACAAACAGAAGGCTAAGTAGGTTATTAAGTAACTCTAAGCAAGAAACATAAATTACTTATTTATCAGACCATGGCAATGAAAAGGAAAAACAGTATGGATATGATGTCAGATCCAATATAAAATATTGTAGATATTCTGTACCTCTAGTTCTGAGGATCAACAAAACTACACCAAACCCCACCACCTGGCTGTGTACCATATCTGCTGTATCTAAAAATGTTTTATTGTGTGCAGCTTAAATTGATACTGGCAGTTTCTGCTAGCGGTATTGTTTTTTCACTAGGCCAGAGTGTTGTGTTTTTTGTGGGGCTTTTTATTTGTTTTGTTTTGTTTGTGGGTTTTTTTATTGAGTGAATGGGAGGGTGGGGTGAATTCTGTCAATTTAGAAGATAGTTGTTTAGTTGTTTTTGCTCAGGATCTGCCAGGAGCCAGCGGAAGGAAAATAATCTTCAGCTCTGGTCTCATGGGAGATTTGTCTTTGAAGGAGCTACAGAACTATTTCAGGCAACTAGAAAGATAGAAGGATGGGATTTCTCAGAGGGCTTGATGAGTTGTTTGGCCAGAGGATGGCTGGTGCTTGAGAATTAGGATAAGTAGTTGCATTGCCCCAGTCACCATGAGGAGAATTTTTTTTTTTTAAAAATCAGTCAATGTGTTGAAGTTGAGATGGCAGAAAAGCTGCACAAGTTCTTTTGGTGGAACAAGGTGTGGGTCAAGGAGGACAGATTTGGATAGTGCTGTTGAAATGCCAAAACTTGAAAACGTGGATCAGCAAGTTACATCTGGTTCCTTTATAACTGTATGCCTTGAGGATGAATTCTGGATAAATAATAAATAAATGGAATAAATATTTTTCTTTCCATAAAATTTCATATCGTCGCTCATTTAAGTCCGTTAACATACCAATGAAGGTATGTTTTTGGGCCCATGTTGTTCATTGCAACTTAGTTTAACAAGCTTTAACTCAAAGTTTTCTAGCAAGAAAGTTAGAAAATTGAAGTTATGACTCTGGCAAGTGAGTTTTTCTGATACATGGTTTCCAAGATGAAAATTTAATTTTATAATGTATTTCTTTTTGTTTGTTTGTTTTTTCCCTGCCAGATCTGTCTTTGGAGGAAAAAAGAAATTTTTGCCTACTGGAAGAATGCAGTGAAACTGCCAATATTTCTAGCCGGAATTATAAATTTAATATTCAACTTTAGCGTTACTAGTTTCTTACTAAGCAGTACCTCAAAGTAGAAGAAAGATGTACGGGAGTGCAAGAACAATCAGCAACTTGGAAGGAAGCCCCTCCAGGTCTCCGCGCCTGCCGAGGTCCCCTCGCCTGGGCCACAGGCGGACCCACAGCGGAGGAGGAGGGACAGGGAAGACGCTGTCCATGGAGAACATCCAGTCCCTTAACGCCGCCTATGCAACATCCGGACCAATGTACCTGAGTGACCACGAGGGTGTGGCTTCTACTACTTTCCCAAAGGGCACAATGACTCTTGGAAGGGCTACAAATCGAGCTGTGTATGGTGGCCGAGTCACAGCCATGGGGAGCAGCCCCAACATTGCTTCTGCTGGACTGTCCCACACAGATGTGCTCTCTTACAGTGACCAGCACGGAGGGCTGACCACATCCTCACACCACCACCACCACCAGGTTCCTTCCATGCTCAGGCAGGTGAGAGACAGCACCATGTTGGACCTGCAGGCTCAGCTGAAGGATCTACAGAGGGAGAATGACCTTCTCAGAAAAGAGCTGGACATTAAGGACAGCAAGCTGGGGTCCTCTATGAACAGCATCAAAACTTTCTGGAGTCCTGAGCTGAAGAAAGAGAGAGTATTGAGGAAAGAAGAAGCAGCCAGAATGTCAGTTCTTAAAGAACAAATGAGAGTTTCCCATGAAGAAAATCAGGTAAGTAATTAGGAAGGTTTCTTTGTGTTGGTTTACAACCAAGCACTTGATGTTTTGCTCATGGTGCTGTATCCGATGCTGGCACAAGTTTGACATTTGCCACAGGAATTGTGTCTTGATATATCTGCTCCTGGCTGCTAAACTGCAGGAAAGCACACTAATAAGAATCCAAATGCAGGTTATAATTTCCTTCATGCAGCATCCTTTCACATTTTAGCTGGAGAAAATAATTGTTTGTTGTTACCCTTTCTCTTATTTTTGAAGCTTTCTCTAGGGGTTTCTTTGCAACAACTGTCTAAATATACTTGGCAACATTTTCTGAAGAGGTAAATGAGCCACCCTTGCAAAAGTATAAATAAACACCCAGAGGCATATTTTGTTTAAGCTGTACAGGGATTTAACAGTTTTAAAGTTAAAAGAAGATAAATCCCCATACACAACTTTCTGTACTTCTGCATTACAGAATGAAGTTGAAGTTTTCAGTAACATTTCAGAGACCTGTGTCTCAGAAAAAGTATCTTGTAAATACATATTTTAAATACTTCTATTCATGACATAACATATTTTTCCGAAAGTTATAAAAGGATTCAAGTATTTTAATCTGGATGGATAAATCTGTCAAGTTAAACTTTGAGACTTTATGCAATATCAAATATATACAGCTATAAATACAAAGCTATACGGAACAGTGGCACAGAATAGATTAAAAAAAATTCTCCTTCCTTTCTCCACACACTTTTTGGCTGCTGGTCTCATTTTAAAGCTGCTCCTTTTTAGACCATCTGTTAACTTTCCCCAGACAAAAACACAGTCCTGTGTTTCTCTCACTTCCAGATTCCAAATCTAAACTTCTTTCCTGGCAGGCAGCAACAACTGACATTTTTAATTTACTTCCAAGTTTGTGATCAATTAGTGCTTCTCAGCAAACTTTCCACCTTATAGGCATGTCATGAACCCAAATATCTCCAGCACTAACAGGTCTGTTACCAGTTACTTCAGTGGGAAACTGACTGGGTTGTGATCAGGAATTCAGTACAATGAATTAATTTATTACTTTCTTGTGTAACTTTTGTATCAAGACGGGCAATAGTAGTTGCTGATTATTTATTTATAGCAGGTGCTCTAGGATGCTGCTAGAGCTAATATTATCAAAAATAATAGTGGTAGAGATTGTTTTTCAAAAACTGTGTTGGTTAGGTATTTTAATGGTCGTAGTTAGCGTAACCTTGTTAGGAGGAATATTCTAATAGGCTCTTGTGTTTCTCACAGGAATGTCACATTAATATCTTACACTGACATTTGGAATTTGAATCTGGTATTTAGAGACTTTCTCACGTAGCAATGGGGTTATGTTTTGGTTTTTTTCTCTAAAAGCTGGTTTTCCTTATCTTGAGGAGGAAGTAAACTAGTAACTTAGTTATGAGTTCATGTCATATGTTTTTGACAAATGCTCTTCTTGTAACAGCAAACCTGACAAAAAGAATTTATTTTGCCCTATGTGTATCTTTAACATGAATAATCTCTATAATACAATACACAATAATACTCGATAAGATATAGTGTTAGATTTTATAATATATATAATATTATTATAGAGTATTATAATACTCTATAATACAATAACACAAAGACTGGGTAACTCAGGATTCCATTGCTAACAGTGCCCAAACATTCCCAGAATAGGCCAAGTACACAGTGATATCCTCACAGAGCGCTCCTTAGGATCCAGATGCTGTTTCTTTGTGCTTAATAACTCAGTGGACTTTAAATTAAGCCGGTTACTTCTGGACCTATTTAAAATGCCAGTATCCAGAGGCTCTTACAGCCCAAGACACCTGTGAAAAACCACTGCTTTTCAGTTGCTTTTGCACTAGACTTTGGC
Source organism: Acanthiza pusilla (assembly GCA_036630365.1). NCBI lineage: Eukaryota > Metazoa > Chordata > Aves > Passeriformes > Acanthizidae > Acanthiza > Acanthiza pusilla. The sequence continues at coordinate 12,768,549 of JAXCHO010000001.1, forward strand.
TGCTTTTGCTAGGACTTTCCTGTACCTTGTACTGAATAATTGATGGCTGGTGCCAGTCTCTGTGCCACTTATGATTTTGCAGTGCCATCATCACATCCCTCCCTCAGCTCTTTTCCAGACAGGAGAGTCTCACCATGTGTGATAATTCCTTGTGAAACAGTGACATGATGTTTTTCTAGACCTATTACATGTTAGGGGTTGTTTTTTTGGAGGTGAGGAGCCCAAGACAGCTTATGTTTCTGATAAGGTGTAAAATGAATTGTGTAGATGTAGTGTTTACCCTTTTATTCTGTGCGTCTCACAGGAATTCCCAACAATTAGTTTTTTCTTTCCAGTTTTGGATGCCTTTCTTTTTGCTGCTACTGAGTACTAGGCTAATATCTTAATGGAAATATTTATTATAGCTGAAAAAATGTCACCACTGATTCTAACCAGTTTAGATCCCAGCTTGTTATGCATAAAGGTAGGATTATTTTCACTTGTGTACCACTTTTATCTCCCTGAATTTCATCTGCCAGCCTTGGACTATTTGCTTGGTCTTATAAAATTCTTCTTTGCATTTAGTTTTTGTCTTTACTGCCCAGAATAACCAAATACCATGAGGAAAATTAGTCATCTTCCTGATCACCCTGTTCTTAGGGTTACTTAGGAAGTGTCAATCAGCACAAAGCTCAGCCACAGGTTCCAGCAACGTTCCACAGGGACCCTCTGTTGGTTTTAGGAGTCAACCATGTGTTTCTGCTATTTCCTCTCTTGTAATCAAATATTTGGGTATAAAAGGTCCCATCCTCTTATCTTATTGCTGCCTACTTTCCTTGTAAGCACTTGGAGAGGAGCCTTTCCGAAGGAATGGCTTTGGAAGCCCAAGCTGGCTGTGTCAGCTTCTTTGTCACTCCTACTTATCCAGAGGGCTGTTGATTCTTTCAAACAACTAATTTAAATTAGGATTATCAGAAGGCTTTAATTTTAATGAACAAAAAAAGGTGATGTGCTCTATCACATCTGTACTAAAAGTGGTCAATCTTTCGTGCTGTGTCTGAGGATTTTTGGCTTATAAAACTTTCTTGAAAACTGAGTTGTTCCATACTGAAACACTAAAATCGTTTTCGCATTGGTTGTCCATGATGAAAGTGACCTTGACTGGATTCCTTAGTCTCCTAGCAAACTTTGGGAACTTCCAGGAGACTGGAGAAGGGCAAATCTATCTGCCTGCCAAAAAAAAAGTGAAATAAGAGAATGAGTGAAATAGATTTGATATTTTTATTGTGGTTCCTGAAAAAAATACTGTAAAAACCAGAGAAAATTATTTGTAAACTGTATTTTTTTAATCATTAGCTAGCTTTAAATATAGAGGCAAAAATAAAAAAAATACACTAACACCCAATATGGATTTGTCAAAAATAATGCCAAGGTAGTCAGATTTTCTTGGATGACAGTAAAACACCTTATGCATAAGGGAAAAACAGTAGCAACATATTGATGTTGGGAAAACTTTGTTGTCTGAAAAGACTTTTCTTAGTGAGCTAGTGGGAAGCATGAGAGAGGAAATTGCTACTCTATGGAGAACATCTGATTGGAAGCCTACGTCAAAGTGTAATTATCAATGATTCATGGTGAAATTGGAAATGTTTCCAGTAGGGTCTGATAGGGATCTGTCATGTGCTTGAGGCTTTCATCAGTGTCCCGAAGGATGGATGTGTGTTATGCATCCAGATAGTGTCAAGCTTGGAAAGGCTTAAAAACGTCCTAGAAAATAGGATTAGAAATGAAAATAAATTTGGCAAATAGATGGAATAGTTTGAAACAGCAGGATCTGTTTCAACAGGAAAATTGATAAAATTAAACTTTTTGGAGGTAGAAAGAGACCCATGGGAAAGTTTATGACAGTAACTTGGACATTCCTGATTTTCTTTGGGAAGTAATTTTATTTCTGAAAGTGTGTGCTTTCAGCACCTGCTCTTTGATATTGCGATGCACATTTAGTTGTCTTGTCTTTTTGTTCTTCATGTTCTTTGATATTTCTCTTAGCATGCTTGGAATAATTTCATAGGAGTTGATATACGTAGGGGCAGGAAGTACTCTGCAAGTTTTTTAGTATTTAATATGGTTCTTCAGCTTGGAATCATCCATTTGCAATGTCTCAAACAGAGATTTTGCTTTCCTTCCCTCAGACAGTTGTTCCCTCTCATCTGGCTTGAATGGAAGATTCTAATCACGTGTAAAGTGTAGAGGAGTTAGTGTAGAAGGTTTCAGTGGAGAGCGGAAGGCCATGAGGTGGGAAGTGCTGGGAAGACATTATTCAGCAATATTCATTTCCAGGATTGTTGCCTGTCTGGCAAAAGAAGAGGGAGAACTAATTTATTGATTTGGACTGGTTGCTTCTAGTACAATACCTTAATGTTTATTGGCTGCTGTGCTGCTTTTATGACATTGAAAAAACTGAATCACTGGGACATTTAAAAAAATGTACATTAAGCTCTGTTGCACAAAATAAAGCCCCTTTTATCTGCATTAAAATGTCATCATTTAATAGTACATAATTAATGTAAAATGGACACTGTGCGCAATGAGCAGTGGCTCTTTTTGGGTCATGATATGGTTATATGTTACTGGAAATAAATGGTGAGCATGATCCTTTTTTCCCTTACAGAAAACCAGGTAATTTTAATTGACTTAATGTGTTCTTTGAAAACCTATTAAAAATTTCAATCTTTTGAAGTTTAGTTCCTGTCCTGATACTGCAGGAATTTACTTCTGATTAATGAGATGAAGAGAGGATAAAAAGGATAGTGAGCAGTTCCTCTGAGGCTGGTAGTCTTGAATCCGAAATTTTCTTGAAATAGTTTCTCAGAATAACTTTCGTCTATCTGTAGCAATGAATAACTCAGATGCTGCAATTAACAGAATAGAGCTGATACAACAAAGAGTAGAGAATATGTATTCATGAATTCAGAACTGAGTAGCTACTCAATGTTATTTCACATGCTCTTAATTTTCACTTTGATTCATGTAAGTATCTAAATATAACAATAAAAGGAGATATACCAACAAATATGCTGAAATGGTGTTTCCCTTTTCTGTACTAATTAAACTATATTCCTAATAAAACTTTGATTAGGCTAAGGTATCTATTATTTTAAAAAATCTTTTTTAGATATTTTCTTTATGTCCTCTGAAACTCTTGAGGGTTCATCTTAGAGGAATAGGCAGGAAACTGCCAATGTTTGGGTATTCAGTGTGAGTTCCTAGATAGGTATTTTCTTCCCTAATGTGTCAAAATATGTACTTGATTAGTCATTGGAAAGGAGACTCCCATTGTTCCTAAATACCAGATGTGGTCGGAGGAGGATTTTTTTGGCTATGAATACTTTTCAGTCTGCCTTATTGTGTGAAACAGCATGGATTTTGAAGCTTATTGTGAATATTAATGAAGTACAAGGTTACACACAGAACTCAAAGCTAGGGACCCAAGGAATGGAAATGTTCTACTTGGGGTGTACTGTGTTACCTGAGGTATGTTATCACATGAATAGTCTTAAAAAAATATAAATTAGCTGTGTTCTTTACTAAATGTCTCTCTTCAAGAAAAAGTATTTTCTACATCAAATTTTAATACAGTATTTACAACTGGTGGAAGTTTCTTCAGGTATTTTAGAATGATTCTTTAAAGGCCAGTAGGTTCATCACATCTGTTCACCTTATTTTCTGTTTTTCACTGTACTGTTGTTTTCTGCTTTCTTCAGCTTTTTAAAAAAATATTTCTGTCTTGAGCTGCATGCATACTTGTTGATTTTAACTTTATTTTGCATGTTTCCACTATTTTCTTCATTTAAATTCATGTACGTTGCTGGCAATTTAGGTAAGTGCAAAATATTTCTTCTTTATTTTGTTTATTAAATGCGACAAAGTGCTTAAGATTTTAACCACACAGAATAGATCAAACATTCATTATCTGACTAGGAAAGTAGAATGAAATAAATAAACTTTTTTATTATATTGAAAATATGTCTGTGAAACGGGAAGAGGCCAAAATAGCAGGGCTCTTCTGCTGAGGAATGATGGTGAGAAGCAGTGGATTAGCTGTGCCAGAAGGGTGTGTGTTGCCTTTTGTTGTTGTTACTGATGAGGAGGAAAGGCTCGTGGCTCTGGTGGGGAGTAGAATTTGATAAGGAGAGGGGTCATGATACTACAGATAACCAAGGAAACTTTGAGGAAGTAGTAACTCGAAAGTGCTTGAGGGTGAATGAGGGAATGTAGTTACTCTTAACCACTTTTTTCCTCCTGTCTCAAAAAGCTTGGTAAGTACCGAGCTAGGAAAAAAAAAAAAAGAATGTGACCCTGTAACTGTGCAAGTGCTTGTTTAGTTTTGGCTGAAGCTTTTTGATGGTATTCTGGTTTAGATAATAGTATTCCTGTGTATATTAAACAGTAGAAACTAACAGTTTAAGTTGTATGAAAACTATCACATGGTAGTGGTAATTTGGAAAGGATAGGAATAATAAGTTATACTTTTTGTGCATATTTGAGGTATAGAGATCTGACAAAAATGAAATTTGATTTTGTGTTCTGTTGCCCCCAGTATTTCAAAAAGATATAAGGACCATGAATTGTAGTCTTTAGGATGCACTGTGTGTAACTGTCAACTGAAAGAGTACTATTTTTGTATTTAGAACAAAAGGTACTTTATTCATCATGTTGGAAACTAAAAGTTATTGAATATTGCAAAATCCCTACTTTATTTTAAGTGCAGGATATAGGTCATTCTCAATTATCCAGTGCCAAAGTGCTAGCATGAAATTTCATTTGCATCTTGAAGTCTTTGAGTGTCAAATAATGAGTGTCAGTGAGTGTTCTTCAGAAAGAAGAATAAACAAGAGCAATAATGTTTTGAGAAGGTGGATTGACTCCATAGCAGAAACAGCATTGAATGAAAGATGTTTGGAACTGTGTGATGCTCTAGGACTTGAAACTGTGAACTCATCAGCTCTGAACATATTCACATCCTTAGCTAACATTTCATGGTTCACCCCGAAATGCTACAAAACCTGCTGCTGTTTGTGTTGTTGACTTTTTTGTCCTGTAATGGTGGTGATCATCTTAAAACTGACATATCACATGAGGAGTTTTCTGAAAGGCTATAGGTTTATTATTTACTATTGAAGCTGATATTTCAGCTGAATTTAGTAATTTCATCCTCTTTCTTAAACTTCCCTTGCAGCCTCAGACAGAGATACATTCACTGTTCCCCAGTCTGATGCGCTTTGTGCATGGCTCTGTTGTTCAGCAGTGATTGTTGCGCTGCTGTGTGGGTAAAACCCTTTGGCAGAAGCCAGAATTCTGACAGGGTCTCAGAGGAGACCACTCCAGAAAAATGTAGATCTGGCAGGATATTAGTTGGGATAAAATGACCTTGAAGTTACCCTTGCTCTATGCTTGTAGCCCTGCTTGAAGGTGTGCCTTCAGCACCTACTGTAAAGTCGAACCTCAATATGGCAGCTGCTGCTTTTTCCCCCTCCTGTCTTAAATTAGGGGAGTCCAGATTCAATTGTACCCTACTTTATGCTGTCAGAATGTCAGAAAAGTAATGAGGAGAGAGGTAATTATATGGAAACCATTTGGAATTTTGTTAGAATTGGGTGGTATTGGGTACATCACATTAGTAGTAAACTTTGGTAATGTAGGAATTCATTTTGAAGACAAGTTTTACAAAGCATAAATGAAGTCTCTTGGAGATGTTAACTAAACATTTAATCTCATGAATAATACAGTTTCTCACAGGTATCATGGATAATACATCAAATGTTATCCTTGGTGAATTTCTTTTCCACTGATTGTCATGGAGCCTGTAGTATATGAGTGTTTTTTTTTTAAAGAATATTTTTATTTCTCTGTTAGGTTCTCTAAACATGTTTCTTTCCTGGCTTTAAGCCTGAAGGTCTTAGACTTAACCTGGAAAAAATGCTGGAAATTTTCAGAATTTTCCATCATCTAAAGTGGGAGAGAGAAAAGGAACAAAGTACTGTAAAATGAGTAATTTCTTTTTCATTTTACATTTTTAGTCTTTATTAGTAAAATTTCAGACATTTTCCTTCCTTTTGGTCCTTTCATCTTGTATTTTCTGAGAGTTGTCCCCAAATTATCTAACAGGCAGTTGATAACGCCATATTCTATTAGCCTGCAATACAGAACTCCATCCTCTAGGCTATTTCTGAAAAACACAACCCTTTTGGCCGTGCTGCAAAGCATTATATTTATTTATTTTATGTATGTATATAATTTAAAGATAAACTTGCATGGCGCTTCCTAACCTTCCTCTTTTCTGTTATGCTCCTGAATTCATAGGATGCATTTCAGATTGTTGTCAGGGTAATGGCAGGGTTGTGATGGTGACTTAACCTGTTGGTCATGGATTCAATTTTCTGAATTTTTGCATGTCTGGCAGTTATTCTTGGCTAATGTCACGCGGGGTCAGATTTGGACTATTTGTCATTTGCTCTGTTGAAGGTGTCTGGCATTCCTGACTATGGAAATGGTGTATTTCCCTGGTGCCAGAGAGTCACTTGTTAAAGCTGTCAGCTGCAAGATATTATTTGTTACTTGAATTTATTGCTGGAATATCTGTCAGCTGAGTCGGTAGAGAAACTAGGATTCAGGAGCCCTTGGTATATTTTATAAAGGATAACTTTGGCTCAAGTTGGATTGCTTTGGATTGCTTGTGGCAGGAGTAAATAAGTCTTTTGAATCGAGTAATTTTAGAATATTTGGCCTGTGGATGGGGAAATCATATTTACTTTTTGAATTTCCTTAAGCATCTGCCAAAACATAGTTATTGGTCTTACTCTTGGTGTTGGAAGATGATATAAAAAACTAACAAGATGCATGTTAAAAGAAGGCAGTAGATTTCATGTGAGTTGCTCTTTGTATCCCAAAGGAAAAAGAATAAATGATGGTTTTGCCAGAAGGAAAATCCTGAGGCAAATCAATGTAAATATTTCAGTGTTAGAGACTCAGAGAACACTAAGGTCTTGTAAGGTCTGTGTTCCAGTCTCATCTATAATTGAATGAGAGGGTGGGGTCTCCGTCACACGACATTTCTGTAGGAGAAAAGCAAAGGTCAGCAGAACCTACAGGAAAAGCAGAACACACATTGGGATGCAACGGCAGGGGAGGAGCAAACTCTAAAACAAGGCCTGCTTTTCCAACACACTTGAGTTTCCTTTTAATTGACTACAGCATTAATTGTATACAGCACAAGTCTCACTGCAAAGCCCGCGTTTGAATTGAAAGAAATCACAGAGGCAGGGAGTTGTGCTTTGAAAATCCAGTATTTTCTAAGTATTTTAAGTCGTGTAAACTGATGCGTGGCTCTTGCAATTTGCAGGTAGGAAGTCTGAAAGAATAGTCCTGTTAGTGTGAACTTTTTCCTCTGTGTGATGTTAACTGCAGGTACCTGGTTACTGGCAAAGCGAAATGGTCTTAAAAAAATTCAGTGAAGAAATGCCTGGATATTGTGGTATAAAATTTCCTCTGGATACCCTAGAAGGTGGAGGTGAACTAGTGGGTTACATTTAAATCTTGATATACCAAAACATTACTAAAATGGTTCAATCAAACTTGCAAAATCACTCTTTGCAATCAGCACGTCTGTAATAAAAGCCAGCTGTTCTATTGAAGCATACATGTAATTAAGCACATAGATATACATAAAAAATATACATAGGTTGGGATGCTCAGAATATTTTGCATTCAATGATCACTAAATTTCTTATCTGAGTGACAGAAACTAAGCTTGAGGGAAATGAAAATTCCCAATTACCTTTTATTTGGAAGCCAAAATTCTGTCCACATCATTCTGAAAATGTACCTTGTCAGCACAACTCCCTGGACTATGGAGCTACATATGGAAAAATGCTTGAGGTTTATACTGAATCTGGTGTTAACATTTAGGTACATGTTATATTGTCTTGTCTGTTTTAATACATATCGTAAACAAAAATGAACCTGCAATCCTTTAATATTTCTGCTTATTAATACTGTAATGAAAATGACAATATACCACTGGAATGATAGTACACTATTCTGGAAATCTGAAATTCTTCCTAAAAAATTAGTGTTCAGAAGCACATTGGGTTATTTGCTAGTGTAAGTTTTGCTAGCAAGAGAGATTTGGCATGAATTTTCATCATTGGTTAACAACCACTGCTTACTACATCACCTTCTAGTAGATAAAGTTTATTTATTTTAGTTGTATATTATTGTTATTTTAATATGTTTATTTTTCTATTTATAACATATAACTTGTCTATTCTTAGTGTGGTTGGAATATGGGAATGAATGAGCTACATAATTGCATAATTGTGTATGAATGATCTGGTACTTTCCTTACACTTGAGAGATATTTTTGTCTTCAGCTTCCCTAGTGCAGTAAAGGAAGGGAGGAGGGAACTAAAGAGTAGAAAACGCAGAAGTTGCTTAAGAAAGCAAAACTAGGCATTCTTCATCCTGTTCAGGCAGTTCATCCCCTGAAGAGGGAGAACTGTCAGAAGGAGAATTTGAGCAATTAGACAAGAACACTCGTGATAGGCTTTTCCACCTGAATACACTGCACTGTCCTGGCTTCAGGACTGCAGAATTAACGAGCAGTGCCAGTCGGGCAAAGTCCAAGAAAAAAGATTTGTGAGTAACATTTTAGAGAAGGGGTTTTTTACTCAAAGAAGTATATAGGTGTAATAATAAAATATGAATGGAAGGCACCAGTGTTAAATAGGCAGGGCTTTGTCCTCTTCAGGTCTTTTATACAACTTCTCACTGTGTAGAGAAGTGGTGCCTTGATGGCTAAACACAGGATCGAATACTGGAGGAAAGATGATGCAAATTTACAAAAAAAGAAAATTATCTTTAGGCAGATTTTTTCATATTCATTTCAACCAGAAGGTCTCCTTTTTTTCATGTCACAGTGATCTCAGAAGAAAGTGGTGACTTTATCTAGTTGGAAACTGTATTTGAAAACCTATGGTTCCAAAATCTTTCTAGTTGTTTGTTCCCCAACTGTGTCCAGTTGATTTGTTTCCAAATATGTGGGGTAGAATCTACTCTTTATTTGATATTCCAAAAGCTTAATTCAAGGATAACTTGGGGATAAAATATATTAAAAAAATTAGTGTCATATTTATTAACTTAAATATTTTATGGCAAATTTTGTTACACAGTGTTGCGTTATAAATATTTCAGATATTTTAATACATCTTAATAAGAAGTAGAGAAGTCATTTGGATCTAGAAAGATGCCTTTGCCTCACACCAAATTGGTCCCAGCTTCTATGATTATTATTATTTTGTGCAGGTGCCTTTCTGCCCAGCAATCTTCTTTCTCTGCATTTGCTGCACATACCTGCCAATTCTGGAGACTGGTGGTGTTGTCCAGCTGGCTGGATTATTTCAGGGTTACTCTTTCAGTTCTCTTGAAGTTGTTTGATAATTGAAAATTTGTGAAACTGAGCATTATATGATATGCATTTTTAAAACAATTCCCATTGTGTGTAAAATTCTTGTCTTTATGTTTTCATGAAGATTTACCCTTAATAGCTCTCAGGGCATTCTTCTTCCATTTGAACATCTATTAGGAATGGGTTATTCAGCTTGTAGAATTTTTTTTTAGGAGAGTGTTCCAATCATATTTAATTTATCTCAGATTGTACTCCATGAGAGTTGTGACTGTTTTAATATCCCAACCTGAAAGTTTGTGCTTTGACAAGTGGGTGTGGTTTAATGCCCTCTGACCTTTGCCCGCTCATTCTTTTTCTGCAGGACTTTGGATTTTTGCAAGTGTTCAGTGCCCCCTCCTGCTAAGTCACTTTATTTCTGTGCCAGTCAGCAATTGCTCACGTTCTGCTGTTTTTCCTTTGTTGTCAGCAGGATTCCTTTATCAGCATGATGCGCTACATTAGGGATAAAATCCTTGGGTTTTTCCCCATGGGGTAATTTTGATCTGGGTCAAAATGACTTAATAGTGTCTACAACAAATGTAATTCTTTCAGCCTTTAAGACTTACTTTCCTCATACATTTTTCTATAACTAAGTAATCATCTGTTTTTAATAATAATTTTAACAGATAAGGAATTCTAAAATGTGCAGAAACAAACAGTTTTTACAGCAAAACTATAGTAGATCTGTTTTGCTATGAATTTCCTTTCATTTTATTGATAACTCACTTTTACCAGATGGTAGAAAATTCAGGAAAACACATAATGAGGCTTGCTGCTGTTTTCGTTTTTAATTCAGCTCTCAAAAGGCTACTGGCAGGATTATGTGTGATTAAGAAGAGTGAGTCAATTTGTATAAACTCCTTATTTATGCCATTTACACATCTTACCCATTCAGCATTATTCCCCTCTCCTCTGTTGTGCTGTTCAGTTTTGATTATGCATTTTCTTTGACTGCTAAGTTCAAAGTCTGCTGTGTCTTGAGGTAGTGATTCTGTGTGACAGAGTGTGGCTGCTCACCTTCTTCTCCCAAATTCAGAAGTAACTCTTTCCTCTTCCTTAATGCCTGTAACAGTGTGGTCATTAAAAGCAGTGTTCCCTTCTGTTTCACTGTGCAGGGGAGAACTGTACCAACTGTTAGAGGAGTATAGGGAATTTGCAACCTAAAACCAGTGCAGACCATACAATTTCAGAACTTAGTAATTTAGAGATGATTAACTGAACTAATATGTTGTTTTATAAAATCACTTTCTTTTGCTTTTCTGTTAAATGTCACCCAAAAGTTGATTGGTTTTGGACCAATATGTGTCACAACTCCTGCTGCTCTGTAGGTAAAACACTGGGTAAATTACAACTTCAGGTTGTTTGAGAGTGGAGATTTCCTGTAATATCAAACATAGATGAAGCTTTATTCCAAATAAGATATTAATATTTTTTTGTGTTTCAAGAAATTATTCTGGAATGTTTACTTATCTCATATGAACACATGTAAAACAGCTGAAAGAAGAAAGGCTGGAATTCAGGAGAACCCAGCAGTAGCTTTGGCAGTTTGCTCAACAAATGTAGTAGCACTTTTCATAGTGTGCCAAGGTAGGGAACTGTGCGCCCTTCTGCAGTTCACAATTCCATTTACTAAGCTGCCAGATAAGGATCTGAAGGAAAACAGAGCAGGTTGTGATAAATGCTAGGAAGAATAAATATACATGTGCACATTTTCTGTACTGGTATTTTTAAATTCTGCCTGTGCACAGCTACACCGTTTTAACTTTACATTTTAAATTGGTCATTCTTGTATATGAGGTAACTCTCCTGTTGTGTCTCTATTATTGAGATGATACAGCTTTTTTTTTTTTTTTTTTTTTTTTTAATGCCTTCCCATTTTCTGCTGTTTTTCTTGTGGATTCTTTTGCTTCAGCAGTTTACTTTTTTTATCTAGCTATCTAGTATCTAAGCAATGAAATAAATGAGTCTGAGCATGGTCTTACAGGTTTTGGTAGTGCTATTCTACTTTAGTTTACATTTTCCTTTAAGCTGGGCAAAACCTGAATGACACAGCAAACTGAGAGGCCTTAGCAATGTTTCCTATTAAAAGTGGAGTGTTCAGTTCTTTCTGTACAGAATCTTTAAAATAATTCAGCTGTGTTGTTCTAAGTATTTAAGAAACAAAGGTTTTAGTGTCTTGCATTTGAGAAGAAAGTTGGGGAGGCTTAATTTCAGAAACAAAAACCCCTGTACAGTAGCTAAAGAAGTTTGTGCTCTATCATATTTGGGCATCTGGAAATAGTCACTGGATAAATACACACTTTTTTGGATTTAGCCTCTTGGATCGGGTGTGAAACTTGATGTTTAGAAACTCTATTGGCAAAGGTTTCATAGCATCTAAGCATATGAATTTCATTCCTGCATTGCTGTTGAATATGGATCTCTTCCATCAAATAACTTAATTTGCCTTCATCAATCACAAAAAAGTATTTTTATACTTTAGTGACTGAGGCTTTGATTTTTCTAGTGTGAAATACCACATCAGCTTTCCATCAGCTCAGACTGGTTTTCACTATTTTAGTTGCATGTTTTTTTCTTGCTGTGCAGTAAGGGATTTCATGATAAAATCTTACCAAAACTGACCCCAAATCTGACCTTTAAGACCACTATAAATTTTAGTAAATATGTATTCTCGTTAGTCTTTTGCAATATTATCCTGTATTTAAATGTATCTCTTTGTAGTCATTGATTACTAAAATATAAACAAGGAGGTTTCATAGCAGTAGGACACAGGAACAGTGATTATGTCTAAAGGGAGACAAGAAATACTTTCTTTTTGGTGTATCTGATTCCTCACTGTTCATTTAATTTGTTTTTTTTCTTCACTTACAACTGATGATCTGGAATCTGCAGAGCAATATTCTAGATTGAGACCAAATCTATTCTCTGTTGTGCTCTTGCTGTACCTGGACTAACTTTTTAGTTATGCCTGAGCATATCTAGCTTTCCTCTTGATAACAGAAATAATAATAAATAAATGCACAAATGTCTGGAATAGGTGCTGGGCTAGTACATTGGATGCCTTTTCCCAGCCCTTGCAATGTCTCTGTTACTGTTCATGGTGAGCCCCTCTTTTGTGGCATGTGACCATGTTAAAGAACGAGTGACATTGTTTGCAATGAAATGGACCAATGGAATAAGAGATTTCTTCTGACACTTCCCAGAATACCTTAGAAGTACGGAAGCATTTTTCAGAAGTCCATTTATTGAAATCCAGTTTTACATTGACTCTCTTAGATATCTGTAGTGTTCTTTGCTTCCATTAGATGGTTGGGAGCCTTTGGCAATTCCAGCATCCTTCTTTGTGAGACTAAAAATATCTTGACACACAAAAGTACTTTCAAGACTGACTACTGCTCCTGTACTGGGAAATTAGCAATCTCAGGGTCTTGGGTTTTTTGTTTTCGTTTGTTCTGCCCCCTCCCCCCCCATCTGGTGTGCTATATTTCTTTCATTTCATATACAGTTATGAGATGGAAGGTCATTTTATTGAAACTTCTAAGATTTTCAGATTTTGTGTAAGAATGCTAAGTAGTATTTTTAACATTTGCATGGTTTTTCTGAACTTTCAATTAAATGAACTAAAGCAAAATCTATAGATTTTAAATTTATAGCACTTCAGGATTTTATGGTTATTAATATAGCAGAAAAGGATGGAAAACTTTCTTTATTAGTATACCTTCCTACCTGTGTTTACAGAAATAGAGCTTTATACACAATAAGAATAAACTAATGTGACAAATTTAAAACGACAGGAGAAAAAGAAATGGTCTGTATTTATATACAGTGCATCCATCAATAGCATAACTGGAAAACATAACACTCTTTTTGAAGCACAATTGAAATGTTTTTTTATAAAAAACCGTGAAACAAAACCACCAACCGCTTGTGGGGAGAGTAAAACGGAGGAATTTCTTGGCCTAGTTCATGGCAGAGGCTGAAATAGTAAAGGATTTGAACAAGTCTCTTATTTTTTTTCTTTCTTTTGGTAATGTTTTGTTGGTAGACCAATAGGATAATAAGGCATTAGAAGAGAGAAAAATATATCTGGCATACAGAAACAGCCAGAATTGCTCTTTTGGGGTTTGGTACAAACTCAGAGAGGTTTTCCTTAGGTGCTGTCTCGAATGCCACATGTACAGGCTGTTTTATTCTGTGTTACCAGATCTTACCAAACCAGTAGCTGGGTCTGAGGAGGTCAGCTGAAGCTCATGAATGGCGTTGTATTGACTCCTTGTCATGGCTGAGGTGGGAAGCACTGCAGGTTTTTGGGTGAAATTCTGCTTTACAAGGGAAGGCAGCACCACATCTCAGGCCAGGCAGGGCATGTGCTGAGGGAAAGAGACTTGATCCTAAATGCCCAGTTTGCTCCTTCAGAGAGATGCCAAGGAAGAATTGTTATCTTGATTAATGCCAACCTCAGGTGTACTGGAGACACAAGCAAACTCTAGGCTCACCTCAGGGGAATATTAATTAGCACCAGCACACCTACTGTTCTGTCTTGAGAACTTAATTGCTTTAGCCCAGATGAGAACAGTGATTCATGAAACAGAATTTAATGACTGTATTAGAAAAATGGCTGTGAATAAGAACATAAATTAATCCCTGGAGTAATTCCCTCTATAACATGAAATAGGGAATGTTTCTGCGAATTTAGCTTTATATCTCACATACTAATTTAACTTTCTTTTTACAAAATATTAATTCAGTTTGATTTATTTTTTAACATGTACAAAACGGACTTCTGCCAACGTATTAGAGTAATGCTAGAATGTTCATTTGAACATTTCATTAGGTGGAGAAAGAGGTGTGTATTTGATAGGTCAAATCCATGGTCCCAGCTAGTTTCTATTGGGTGAGGTCATGTCTACCACTAAGAAATTTTATCACCTGAGCATTTGCCAGCTGCCAGCTCTGCTGTGCTGTGGGGCACGTGGGTGCTTGGCTGCTCTGCTGGTGCCTCCTGTCGCTGAGGCACGGGGGTGGCCAAGCTCTGGTGGTGGTGAGAGCCCAGCGCGGGCAGCTGCTGACATCCCTGAGCCCCTGGAGCGCGGCCAGGCTGGCGCTTTCCCAGCGGCTGAATGTCAGCTGAGGGCTCCTGTCATCTGTGAAGGTGGCTGCACTGGAAGGACTGGATTTTGCCTGCTTCATTTTGAGATGCTCTGGATATTGTGGAGGCGCGGCAAAAAGAAGGCAGTAGCTCACTACAAAAATTGGCAGGATATGGTACATCTAAAATAAAAAGAAATTAAATTATCATTTTCAGGTTGCCTTAAAAGTGTTCATAACATGATTGCAGAAACATTTACTTAAAAAAACTGAGAAATGAAATGGTTTCATTACGTATGCTGTGCTATATTTTAGCTGCATGCCTATAATTGAATTTACTCTGCCCTGAGACTGTTTCTATCATTCTTACTGTGCACTGAAGTTGGTGGCATAAATACATACATGGTTAAGGAATAACATGTCTGTCAGCACTGAATGAATGTATGGTGAGAACTGAGGGCTGTGGAATGAAAATATTAGTGGAACTATAAATACATGGTAATAAAAAGGAGAGGGAGTTGAAAAATTGTGAACATGATTTTTGGTAATTTCTCTATCTCTTTGGTAACTGCTGCTGCTTGTAGTTTATTAAAGGAAAAACCCCAAATTTAATAGCAGATAGGACAGGAACTTCTGAGTACATCTGGAATGGGAACATAGTCTTGATACATTAAGGAAGCAGGGGTGTATTAAGGCCCTGTTTTTTCCTTCCTTGCATTGGAGTGAATGCTACCCAAACAATGCCACTTTCGAGATAAGCAATGTATTTTCATATATCTTTTCTTGAGATAGAGAAGAATGTTCTTTTTAAAATTAGTTTGTGCAAGCTTGTACTTAATGCTTTGAAGGGAGGTTGTGAAAAATGCCTGGGGAAATTGGGAGCAGATCTCGCTAAATTTAGCTATTGAATTCGTGCTGAGAAATTTTTTTAAGGTCTTGCAAAGTCCCATTCTAAAGTAAAACATAAGTTTTGAAAAAGTGATGCCATACACACTCCATAGCCTTACACTGCTAAATTTCCACGACTGTGAAGTGACCAGGAGGAAGAAAGTTGCTAATGTGTTGTATTTTGTGTATTAGTAGTGCCCTGTTTACTTGCTATTAAAATACTGAGAAAGTATGACCTAGCTTTCCTTTTATGAGTGAAAAATAAAACTTTCTGAAATATTAGCTGTAAAAAATCCAAATATTTTTTTATTTTTGTTTCTAGAGCTTTCTTCAAAAGTTCTACTGTACCCCTTTCTACTGGTATCCTGAAACATCCTGTAGAAAGAATTTTGTATGACTTCATATTTTCTGATTCAATATCTATAAACACATATTGTTTCTTTATGCATAAAGGACTTTCTATACAGCTAGGAAGCATATTGATATTGTTATGTTGGTATGTGGGAATATAATAATATTTCAGTTTAGTGCAGTGCTAGTGACATATCTGGAAAGCTTATTCTTTGTCAAGAGTCCAATTCATAAAAGAATCTACTGGAAGCCATATGTTTTAGTTGTATTGAAATAAGATAGAGGATCTCATGTCAATGTTCTGTCAGTTGGATCAATGAATATCTGAAAACCCTTTCCCTCCTGTAAATAATACTGTATTTGCTCAACATGTGCCTAAAACACCTCTTCTTGATGAGAATAATTTACTCTTAAAAAAAAAATATACACATGCTGACTTTTTATTAAAGTGCAGTTATTTTGGTGCTTGTGCACAAAGAACAGGGAAGAAACAGTTAGAGGCCCTCAAGTTCGAGCTGGAATAGTTTCTTAATTTATGGTATTTACAGCACACTGTAAAATGTGTAATAAGAAGAAACTCTTCAGACTCTTTAATGGTGAAGTGGCTGGAGAGTTAAATGCTCCTTTAGCTTCTACTTCACCGTTTATAACCTAATTCATAGATTCATCTTTCCCTGTGATAAAATTGAAATGGAACGTTTTCAACTTCTGGTGCCAATTTTCAGTGTGCCAAATCTAACTACCTCCAGTCCTTCGCTTTCCAGCAAAACTACCATCTGCTTTACAAAGAAATGGGAAGGCTTGAAGTCCTGCAATTAAAATTGGCATTTCAGCAACAGTGCTGTATTATTTTTATTGAATGTTTATTTATTTAACAAAGTGGTATTCAGGTTTGCCAATCAGTGTCCCATTGTGAAATGTGATATAAAACCCATAGGAAAAGACAGCTGCGAAGAAGCATTTAGATTTTCTTGGACAGACTGGGGGCAAATTTTTGACAAATTAAGATTTTTTTTTGGTTATATTTGTTGCTCTGTTTTTGATGGAATGACAGCACCATCAACTTCCAGTCTCAGATTCACAAAAGATTGTTACTTTTTGGTTTCTCTCTATATTTTCCTTATATCTTCTCTTTTGAGCGACTTATAGGCTATTCTGTATGTATGCAGGTGTAAAAAATTCTCTCCACTGTTCATGCTTAAACCTCTCTTGACTGTTTGCATATTCACTGCTCCCATCTCACTTCCCCTGTTGTGCTTTTATTGCCCTTTCTGGGTCCAGCTTTTGTCCATGTTACACATTATTTGCTGCCAGGCTTATTATTTCTCTATCTGTAAGTTCACCTTACAGATAATACCTCTTTTCATCGTCTCTTTTCCCCCGTGTGCCTTTTGCTGGCTAATGCCACATTCCCATTTCAGTCCCATTCTTCTCTCCGTGCTTTCTCCAGCTCCTGTCCTGCTTTTTGCCTCACAGATGTTTCCACATGGCTGTTGAGCCTGAGGTTGCCTATTCAGTTGGAGAATATGCCTTTGTACAGATTTGAGCGAATATTAGGGTTTGCTTAAATGAGTTTTAACTATTGTTTCTGCTGGTACCATCTCGTTTCTATTGCCACCGCTTCCTCTGTGAATGGCAGTGTAGGAGTGTTTGCAAAACCAGACTTCTGCAAGTGCAGGAATGTGAAGTGTTTGGTAATGACTCCTGGTTTCTCTCGTCTCCATTTGGGTTTTGCAATCTTTATATTCCACTATACATTTGTATGAGTAGGGAAGGAGGGAGGAATATCATGTCCCTGGAGTGACAGCGGAGGTAGGCAGTGTTTCACAGGCAGCTTAAAAATAATTATTTTGAGCCAGCAGAAGTGTGTTACTGAATGTTGAGAGAAATAGCACGACAGCAGAAAGACAAAATATGAAACAGATGTACCATATGCTACTGTGCACTTGTTTTCTATAATAAAACCATGAGGCATGAGAGAATAAGTGTATTATAAGAAACAGGCAAATTTGGTTTCTTTGCAAGGGTTGGGGAAAGCCCCAAATTTATATTTGATTTATTCAGAGGGACTACCTTTAGGTTTGAGCATAGTGTTTACTGTATTACAATCACTGGTGATGGGAATTTGTTTTTGCACTTTTTTCAGAGTGCTTTTTGGTAGTTGGGAAGGTCTAAACTGGGCCTTAAATCCCCTGAAAAGGTGGTATAAATATTATTTTTGCAAAAGGGAGCAGACTTCTAGGTGCACAATTTATCCAATGTCCATATATCCCATACCAATACTGTCCCCAGGTGTTCTTGGGGAAATAATGGAGTTTAGAAGGCCCATATGTTTATTATGCACTGGAAAGGGAATAGATTTGCTAAGATTTCCCTGATGTTATTGGCAGCCTCCAATTATTTTACCATAGCAAAGGGTAGAAAATGGGTATGAATGTTACCTTTTTGGTTTGCATGTGGGAGTTACCTGAATTACAGAGTACATTTAATGTTAAAGTATTTGGTCACCTCCTACCTGGAATTTAAAAGCATAGAAAAAATAGTGGTTTAGTACTTAATGCAAGCTGATCCACTAGTGAGAATTGAAGGCACTATGGATTTCTGTGGAAATTTCTGAGGTCTCTGAGTGTGTCTGAAAATAAGAATCTTCTGTGAAGTCTTCCAGACACTTTCCACCTGCAAAAGAAAGGAAAGGTCCACAGTTTTCTCTCTACAGCCCCACAGATCCTCGAAAGCTCCGCAGGAAAGAGACTTTAGTATTGAATTATTCTATAGAGTTTAGCTCTTAGTGTTTTAGAAATTGCAAATGTATTGAAATAGCAGATTGGAAACATGTTAAATAATGTCATCAGCATAATAATATAATTTTCTTGTTCTGTCTTAATTTTATGTTCTGTGTCACAGTAATTTGTGAAACACCCACATTACTTTTATGTCTGAGTAAAATAACTTGTTCGATATGTGCCTCCCAGTTTCATATATGCAAGAAAGATATTGCACTTCTGTATTTTTTATTGAAATTGTATTAAAAGAGCTTCACTTAATGTTCACGTTGTAGCTGCATGTGAATATCCCAATGTGCAGTGATCTTGAAGTTCCTTCACTGTTTAGCTTGGTGAAGAGAACTTCATTCGGAATTAAATGAAAGAGAAATAATCTTTGAAATGTGCGAAGTACCTGTTAGTAAGGGGCAGTAGGATTGGTGCCACTATAACTCTAGGAATTTCCTGTATAATTAAGTTAAATTCTGTGGAATCTTGTGTTAGAATAGGGGCACAGAACCTTATTCAGGTGGACAAAGCTTCCTACCCATTAATGATCTGTGTTCTTTGTGTTGTTTTCAGTACAATTTTTCTGTATAACTTGACTCTATGCTGAAAGCAATGAGATTAGAGAAAAATTCAACTTTAGTTTTTTGAACATATTAAGTTTGCATTATAGTATTATTGAAGGTGTTCTGTAGTAGGTCTAGGTCAGAGACAATTTTTATAGAAAGCAAGTAAAAGGGAGCTGATCTCTTTTGTTAAGAGCCTTTACCAAAAAAGTAGAGTTAAAGGTTCTGTATTGAATAGATTAAAATGCCATTTTTTGATATGTATGTTTTAATGGATAAAAATGAGGCCATTATAGAAACCCCCGTAGGAGTTACATGAGGTCCTTCTTTTGTTATCTAAGGAGGTCTGAATTCTGATGTGCTTAAAAGATTTTCATTCTTTGTGCTTTTTTTATACATGCACACCTTCCATTGTCCAGCTGCTGTGCTGATTGACACAATAAAATAGAAAATAAACCTCCCCTAGTTCTATAATAATGATTTAGTTTCTTATATTGCATCTGGACCAATTTTTGAGAACAGCAGAGGCTTCTGCTTAATTTTTTGGGCTCTTGTGCTTTCTGAGCTGCATTGGGAGACTTAATACTTTGGTAGCCAGGTATAAAACCTGTGATGGCTTCTCTTGCCATCACAGGTTTAACTTCCTGGACAGGTTTAACTTCCTGTTATCACCTAACAGGGAGTTGAGGTCTGTGCTTTCCCAGTTCACCAAAGGTTACTGGTATTTTAGTTGCTCCAGTTACTAAAGCTGTTACATGCTAGGTAGGCAACTGAGACCCATCATCTAGGAAGCTTTTGTTTACCTTTTTGTCCTTTTTTATTTTATTTTATTTTTTTTAAATTTTTTTTTAAATTTAATTTTTGATCTTTAAATTTCTAAGGTATTCACTAAATCATGCAATTACAATCTTTTCTATGAAAGTGCAGAACAAGAAATCACTCAGCTTGTGTTTGAACTGCATTTAAACTCCACCTGTCCCTGTCTGTAAGTTTAAAAGATGAATTTCCTGTGGGCTGTATTCCAAACCCCTCCCTTGACAGGAACAGAGTGAACATAGTCATAAATAACATGACATCATCAGTGAACAGTGACATCATCTAGGCAAATCCATCAGTCTGTGTTCCAGACATTCCTTTATGCTGCTTCTCGCAGCCAGGGAATCTGTCTCCAAATCAGGGCGGGAAGGGCAGAAGGACACCTCTGTCTGGAACCAGTGAAAGTAAATGAATTGTTGGCAAACCTAGAGCAGATCCTCTTGTTCACAGGCAGGCTGTGGTGACTCACTTCACAAAAGCTCTTCAAACAACTGATAAATTTTGATCTCTAAACAAGAGCTGCTGCTGTCAAATGGAGGCATAGTATCAAAACTGGCAAGTGGATTCATTACAGGATGTTTTAGGAGACGATGCATTTGTGTTTAGTGAAGGGAACATTTGATTAGAGAAAACAAAAGTGCTGAGGTGTGATCAGAACTGTTCTGACCTTTACAAACAAAGCTTCCTTTAAGTGGGTGCCATTTACCTTGGAAAGCCCTGAAAATCCAAGGCACCAAATATAAAGTACCAGAAATGATTCCATTTTACCATGTAAGTTTGAATTAAGAAAATAAAATCCAGCTCAGAGGGATGAAGACTGTCAAAAGGGTTGTAAAGTTTAAAATCAAAAGTCTGAAAGTGCTTCTTTTTCCTGTAAGTTTTAAGTGAGCAAATCTTGATGTTTCTTTCTTATGTCATGTAAATTTTGATTTTTCTGCTTCCCAGAGTAAGAGCCAGGAAAACAATCAATGTGCTGAAAAGTCTAATTAGCTGAAGCTATTGCAAATATTTGCATTATTTCTGCTGAAGTAAAATTTGAATTCTGGCTGGTGAAAGTACTCTATATTTGGGTATTATTTAGAACTGGCTACAGTGCATTGATTTATTTATTGAATGGTTTTATCAGATGCTTGCACTGAATCAGGCTTCAGGGCAGAAAAATGTATCTGTGCATCAGTAATAACAGCCTTCTGGTATTTTGTCTCAGACAATTGAATTTAATACAATAAAAACTGCAAGCATGCTTTCTTTTGTTGGTAGGTATGTAATCGTCAATCTTCTGCCATTGGGATAACTTTCAGCACAGTTTCATTTTGAACAAACTTTGAAAAGGGGATTTAGTATAGAAGAATATACAAATGAAGTTGCACAATGTCTGAGTAGAGATGCTTGATTATTAGGATTTATTCTGAAATTCTTGATTAGATTTAGCAAATTTAGCTAAAGAGAGGTCCTACACTAGGTCCCTGGTGTCTTCTCAGACTACGCAAGTAAGAAATTATTAAGCTTTTTGCCTTGAATTTACAAAGACTCTAGCATTTCCATTCTAGATATTATTAGGGGAAAAGGTGATAAAAGATTCTACAGAAAAAAGTATTAACGTAAAGTCTATTTGATTACAAAGGCAATTAAATGTTTAATTTCCTTTGTTTTCTGAAGTGCTTGGAGCCATTTTCTCTTGATTCTATTTAGTGATAGTTAAAAATAAATGATCCAGCTGGCTGAAAGCTTTTCACTTGGCAGGTAAACAGTATTACTCTCCAAGGAGGTCAGGATATTTTGCATTTCATCATTCCTGGAATTTGTTTTCTATGGTCCAGCTTGATTAAACCTCCTGTGGCACTGGAAAAAAAGGAAGCAAACTTCTTAAAGCAAGAAAATTGCTATTGACTAATTGGAGTTTAGGGTGATAACAAATTTAATTTCTCTTTGCCCCCCTCTCAAATACTACATTTACTAAACACAATGCAGAGTAATCACAGAACAGTTGCTTGGAAATGTACATTGATTATTTATTTAATTGGCAATTATCTTGCCTGCTGTGGTTGAAGCCCAGCTGGCACCTGAGCCGCACACACCCATTCCCCTGGGCTGGGGGAGAGCTTTGGAAGGGTGAAAGTGAGAGACAAATAAAAAAGAAATAGAAATAAAGAGGAGTAAGGTTTAAAGAATTAAAGAGGTTTAAAGTCATGTGAGTTTGATGCCCCTTCCTCGCGAACACTTTCCATCGAGGGTTATCTTTCCTTCTCTTTGAAACTGAAGAGAACCAGCAGAGCCCTGCAGTGATTATAGCATCTCCTGTTGTCCTTTCCAGAGGAATTTTTTGACCAGTGGATTATGTGGGTATCCTCCTTTTGTTGTCTTTTTTTTTTTGAGAACTAGCTTAGGAACAGCAAGTTCTCCCCATGCAAGTACAAGTAATCAGCACAGCTTACACTGGAGCACGATGGCAGCCTCTGCATTTTGGGTGAACTGAGAGATGAAAAGGAATAGGGCTAATCCCAATACATGTTTACATTTTACTGCAGCTAACAAGCATTGGATAAATAAATGTGCATGCAAGGAAAATGCGTGGGGTTTGGAATGGACAGCCTTTATCTTTTAAAGTAATCAATAATAAAAAAAGTGCTTGAGATATTTTAGATTTTGGTTTGTCAATAAATACTCGTTATGATGAATGGAGGAAAATGGAATGGTTATTCACATCATCATAACCAGATACTTGATTTTTATTGAATATGGGTAACACTCAGGATTTCTACAGGCTCTGTTTATCAAAGGAAAAAAAAAATCCTCTAATCCTCTCTAAAAAGTATAATATGTTTCAGCAAGGGTTTTGGCAGTAGAAATGGCAGAGTGCTATTTTAAGGTACACTTTTCTACAAAGGCTTTTTTGCTCCAAGTTTCAGAGTACAAGTGGCCTAGACTTTTTTCTCTTAATAGATAAAATTCAATATCTAGGACTGAACTTGTGTTTCCAATACAGCTGGGAATATTGAAGAGAGGGTCAAAGTAGCAGATGAATCATGGAGCCGATCAAGGTTATTTCAGTAAAAGACGTTTGGGAGAGGTAGAAAAACCCCAGCGAGTACCTTTGACATGGCTTGAATAGACTGAATGTGTGCTGGGTTTTTTGTTAGAAGTGATAGCAAGTGGTTCATTATTCAACTGAATTTTGAATTAGGAGTAAAGTTATATTAAAAAAAGTATGAAATAGGCCTTGAGCTAAGACTCCCTGGTACACTGCTGTAGACATCAATGAGGTCAGTATGTCATGTTTGTGAGAACAATTGCAGTTTTAAAGCTGTAGTCTTTCTTCTCATCTTGGTTTTTTTTTTTTTTTAATAGAATAAGGTAAATGACAATACAGAGGAACTGAAGCAGGAAGAGAAATGAAAAAGCTGTAGAATTTATGTCCTGTGTTGTCTGAGATAATGGTTTAAGACTTGACAAAAGGAGAGTGTTCCATTGACCACCTGTTTGCTTCATCATTTAACATCTCTGTATGAGATACAAAAATGGACCATAGGAAAAAAATAAAGCCTGTAATGCAATTTTTACTGCCACCATTCTGGCAAGTGTTCCTATTAGGGATAAAATGTAGTGTAAAGCCTTTGAAGTTCTGTTTTGTTCTCATTTCTAGGATTTCCAATCTCTTTCCTAAGCTCCATGATCACACTTTCTGATGTCTAGTTCTCTTCTCCTCTGTCTTTGAACACAGTCTGGCTGTTACATTTTTTGCATCTCTACCTCATTGGTGGCAGTTCCATGCCACTGAGTGTGGCATCATTCCTTGGAAAAAAGTAGAAATTACTTCTAATAAATGTGCCTGGGATGGCTTCCCATTGTTGGTAGCAACTTCATCTTCCCCGAGTAGATTAGAAATAACTAAATTATCCTGTGATCATCAATCCACTAGCTTATTTCAGCAGCAAGTTGATCTCCAGGCTCTAAGTAAGAATGTTTGTTCTGTTTCACAAATTTCAAACACAGAGTTATGCACAGGCTTGGCTTCTTGGGCTAATAGATTTCTGATTCTAAAGATGTTGGACAATACTTACAGAATAAAACTTGCTTTCCTCCCTCTTTTACATTTGAAAAAACAAATGAAGTTTTCTTCATAAGTATAGTGTTACATTTAATAGCTTAAGATGCAGACTTTAAATTCATTTGTAAGAGCTGGTGTAAGTTCTCAGTTGTGGTAGGTTGTATCCTCCATAGGAACTTCCTCTGCACGGGGCTTTCTGGTCTGCTGAGTAGCACAAAGGTTTGATCCAGAGAACTCTGGGGCAGATTTTACACCTCAAGAAGCATCTGCATTACTGCTTACCTCAGAGGTGATGTAAGTGCATTTGCTTCTTTACAGATTGAGTGAGAAGGCAAACTGGAAATTACAGGAGCTGCAGCATGTGAAATAGTAGAGAGTAATTCCCCTGTGATTAATCCTTTGCTGCTACAAATGATCTCATCTGTACAGCATTAGAGTGTTTCAGAGCAGGATCTCTTCCAATTCTTAGTGTGTTTAGATGGCCCTGAATTAGAGAACAATAATTCAATATTTTATTACTTCTGGAAGCAGTGCAGTTGTTTGAAATATCATCAATATTAATTTTTCTGTGCAACTGGGGAGTAGAAAACTGTTCCAAAAAGTGGAATACGCTGTTTCTGTTACCAGGGATGTGGTGTGAAAATATCACCTTGCAGAGTGATGGATTCTCGTTTGTTATAGAAAGAATCTCAAATGGAGGGCTTGGAATCAGCCCTTCTGGATGTGAGGCAAGAATAGCAAGGACTGGTGACAGTGATAGCTGGGCTAAGAGAAGGTGTTATGAGGAGTTGTTTGGAATACAGAAAAAAGAAATAACAATTATAAAGATCATATTGCTTATCACACTTGTTATTCAGTGTTAGTGCTCTCCTCTTATTGCCACACAGGCTCTGGGGTTGGGAGGGGGAGCACTCGTATTTTTAACAGCTTTGCTCTAAGGGATCAGCAAACAGTGCCCAGAGCAGGAGCGCAATGAAGCTTTATTTCCCTTAGGCCTTATGTGCAAATGTTTATTCCATAACCTTTACACTAAAATTCATTTACCTTTGATTATCTAAATTTTTATTGTCATCAGTTTACCAGATTATTATTTAAATAAATTGTGCTGTAAAATGTATACTTTTTGCTAGAACTCTCCTAAAGTTCTAGGATGGAGTCTGAATGATGTCTGCCAATAGAATCATTTGTCTTACAATAATTAGGTGACAAAAGAACATGAACAAAGGCAGTGTACTGAACCTAGGTAGCCTGGCTTCTGACAGATTAACTTCAGCAATGTGTGAGTTATGAGCTTGCTAGTTAATTTTCAGTCTTTCATCAAAGTCAGGATAGGAATTATCAGTGTTGTGAAACAGAATTCAGAAACCACTGATATGTTTTCCTGGAGAAACTCCTTCTATGGGCACTTGTGTCTCACTAAATGATGATTGTCAGTGCAGTCTTTCAGCACCTGTATGGCAGAAACAGCAAGACTTGTGAGTCTTTGCAACACCACAGAGTAAACGTAATAAAGGATCATGGAGCGTTAAAAGTCAAATATAAGATGCACCTGAGCATGAATTGAAAAGTAGGAAGATATAACATTATATAATTTTTTTTAAAGAGAAAAGAGCCCATACGCTTATTTTGACAGACTATGCCATTAGCTGAGCAGGATGCAGGGAGTGTTTTGGATGATAACACGGGTATTGATTCTATACTCTCACTTCCTTTCGTACAGAATAGAACAAATCCTCTCTCGTCATACAGTGCAAAAACTGGGGATTAAGGGAGGATGTGTTGAAAGGGATATTCATTCTGATCACAAATCTGTACTTAAACTGCAACGAGTTTACATTATATAGCCAACAGATGTGTAAGCATGTGATGTGGGGAAACCACCCCCCCCCAGCAGGAACAATTAAATAGGCATTTTGGACTTCAAGGTGGCTCTGAAATCCCTTACCCATCCCCAGAGCTTGTGGTGTCTTACCCTGAATGTGGGGTGATTTGAAAGAAAATCAATATTAGTGGTGCGCTTGTGGAACTTAGCATTGCTTTTTGTGTGAGTATAATGCTTGGAGCACAGAGCAGATCCACAAATTGCTTTATTTATTCTTACCTTTATCATCGTTTTCTTTTGTGTCTGGTTGAAAAGTAATTGCAGAGCTTTAATAACTCCTTTCTTTCTTAATATCTGTAAAAATTGAATATTCTTTCAGCCTGCTTACTTAAAGCAGTGTGAAAAATAAGGAAAAAACCAATAGACTGTTGGAGGAGAAGTAGGTAATGCTAACAATTCAAAATTCAGCATGGTGGAATGCATTTGGCCCGAAATGACCCCACTACCTGTTTATTTAATTGAAGTTGGCAACAAAGGGCCCCCTGAAGGCTTCTGGACACTTCAGGAGCTTGAACACCACTAAATATTAGCCCAGCATATGGGTACACTACTATTCCAGTAATTAAGATTATGCAATACACTTGGGGGAAAAGGAATCCACCAACATGCAAGGAAAGTGTAGGGGATAAAAATATGCAGTAGTTCAAAATAGAATATTTACCGAATTTGGTTGCTCCCCTGAAGTGGTGTAACTCTGGATTTGTATCTTAGCTGAGAAATTTCTCACTCTTTGTGGATTAATTTCAAAATTATACCATTAGTTTGATGCCTTTCCCTACAGAAATATACAACAGGCTTTATAGCCATATTTAAAAAAATATAAGTTAGCAGTACTTAAAACCTGAAATACTGAACTGCTTCATTAAAAGCCAAGTGTTCAAGCATTTTGCGCCGTGTCAGTTGTTGGGTGGTGTTCAGGAAGGTTTGATGGATGCAGCTGCACTCTGTCTCTAGGGGATGTCCCCTGTGGGAGGGTGCAGGTGCCCAGCGCTGTGTGTGTGGCTCTCGGTGCCTGCAGGACACACAGGGCTTGGGCTCAGCCCTGCCTGCCTGCCTGAGGTGCTGCCGCCAGGGACAGGAAATATTCCTAGATCAGAAATATTCGGTTCTGTATCAGACCTCGGGACAAAGGGCTGAGGCTGGCGGGATTTGCTGTGAAGTGCTCACTGTGACTTAATGCACACACTGAACGTACATGTGTATGTGTATAGATACGTGTATAGATACGTGTATAGATATATGTAGTCTGTGTCTGTGTCCGCCCACTGCCGTTGTTGAATTATGAGGGGGAAATTACGATCTCTTCTAAGAAAGTCCCCGACTTAGGCTGCTAATTTTTTTTTTCCAACGTGCGATTTCTAACTCGTAGATCGCCTATTTATTTATTTTATTGTTTTCCCTTTGCGTTTTTGTGCTCCGTGCGAGTTTTCTGGCGCCCGTGGACTCGGCGCCACCGTGTGGCAGAGCTCCGCAGCTGCGGGGTTTTTGTGGCGCTGTCCCGGGTTCCTCCGGGCCAGGAAGAGACTGCTGCGACATCTGACAGAAACAAAAACGGATTGAACAGAGTTCACTGCCAAATCAAAGTCTTCCAGCCCGTGAAAGCATATATTTGTGAACTGCAGGTATCTGTTTTGAGCCCACAATGACTTCTCTCTTCTGTACTTCTTCAGTAATTCAGGATGAAATACCTTCCCAGATGGTCATCTTGCTTTGCAATGCATCATTTTTCTCTGCTGGATCTAACTGGACACTGTTTTGAGTGGAGCCACTGAAATCTCTGTATTGATTTTTTTTTTCCCCCCCTTCCCTTTAGCTGTATCAGAACACGTAGTTCTAAAGCTCCTTTTCAAATTGTTTCAATGGGAAATGATTATGTATTATGGTTAATCAACTCACAGTACTATTCCTAGTAGTGAAGAAGAATTGAAAGCTGAAGAGTGCTCTTTTATGTATTTTGCTGATTAAAATAGACCAGAGAGAGGTTGAAATTGGAACTTGTATTTCTGGCTTACGAAGAGCTGTGCTTGAAATTGTCACGTGAATAACTTATATTCACATGATTTTTCTAGTGGCTGCATTTAAAAAATATAGTTAGAAAGTTACAAAATGAAAAGGTGGCAAGGGGTAGGAAGGTCGGACCAAATGTTAAGATGCCCCATTCCCGCAGCTTTCCCAGAAGCTCTGCGTTTGTCTCTTCTGTCAATGGAGATTTCCTGTACAGAAACTTCAAGCACCCAGTTCACATGTAAATTAAACATCAGTGCTTGCAGTGCAGTGCTGAGGTTTTGTTTAGTCTTCTAACTTTCCTCTTTTGCGTCTTTCAACATAGTGTAAAATAATCACCCAAATCTTCACTGGAGGAACTGGCAGACTCTGCCAGGCTGTTGAAGTTTCCTGCATTGCTTCTTAGATGTGATATACAAAATGTTAAAACTTTTACAGTGTGCTGATATTAAGTATCTGAGAAACAAGCACATCCTGCATATTATGGGAATAACTGTTTTCATGTTTTTAACATAGTTCACATTGTTCAGTGTTTTGTGGTTTGCAGACAATGACAGCCATCTCTGTTCTGGACCATTATGACCTTATTACTGGAAACACTATTTGGACACCTCTGTCGTTTTCCTTTATCTGCATTTCTCTTTGGGAGCTTCAGCAGAACCTGCATGTTGTCCACAGAAATCCCCTTCCTCAGATTTAATTTTTTCAATGAAAGAAGTGGGACGCTTCATTAGAGGCAGACAACAAAATAGGAAAAGAGAGCCCAGTTCAGGTGGGGTTTTTTATCTAGGAAAAGGGTTCTTTTTATTTTAATTTTTGTCCAAGGTAATAGCAGGTTCTCTGCCAGAAGCAGAAACTCTATAGCAAAAGTTCAGGCAGATAAAGGGAGGGTTGGAAGATCAAATACCACAAGTTTTTCAGTGTTTGAAATGTGACCTTGTTTGCTCTCAATGCTCTCCTTTTGTAAGTAATTTCTTGACTTGGTGCCTGAAAAAGAATTCCTTTAATGTACCCCGACCTCAGTTTTTGAGAAATAAGAAAGTAATAGGCCTGTTTAGCATCCAAGATTTTTGCTATGCTATTATTTTGACTGAATCAGCAGGCTGGACAATAAATTCTACTGTCCAAAAAGAAAGAGGAAGGTACTTGCCAAATATTTTTTTGCTTATCAGTTTTTTTTTTTAAAGCTGGCTATCAGAAACAACAAGTTCTTAACTTTCTGTTCTTCATTAACTGCAGTTTGCACGATGGTTCACACTTAACTGGTGTTACAGAATGTAATCCCAGGGATAGAAAACAAAAACCTGTGAATATTTGCCTTCTTAAACAGGTGCATTTCAGTCACACAGGACCATGGAAGCGGGAATGGAACTCAATTCCCTGTGACAAATGCAGATCCTTATTCACATACAATCTTGCTTCTAAATTAAATGCTCCCACTGTATGCAATTTGTTTTAATTTCTTGGCTCACTGTGATCATTACTAAACCTAATTTCTCATCAGGGCCCAAACCAGCAGTGAGGAATGCTGATCTCATGGCATTCTACTACTGTTCAAAAGCCCCCAAATAATTAGGTAGTCTCTAGAGTTTTCTGAGAAAGAAAACTGCACTCCAATACATCAGTAATCTGTTCTGGAATCTGACAGGGCAGTGCTCAATCTCTTGCTGGTCCACTGGGGACATAATATGGGATTTCCCTTTTGAGGGGAGCTCTGCATTTTTTTCTTTAAAAAGCTCTAAAACTTCTCCACAAAACAAAAACTTGCTATTGCCTTCTCCCAACATTTGATTAATCAGCTTCCATGTTTATAACAAATATGTAATGAAAACAAATTAAAACCTTGTCATTTGGTGAGTCTGAGACAAATAATATTTTAATAATTTTTCAGTCACTTCAGTTGCATGTTTGTGACTTGCTGACTTACTCTGGGTATGGCTGTTTCTGTACTGGGCATTGAATACATAATACCCCACTAATAACAACAAAAGAGGAATAAAATGCTATTTGATAAAAAACTTGACATTGAGCATCTCTGTGCTGGGAAAAAAAATCTGCCTTGTGTGTGGTGATTTGAACTTAGAAATCACGGAGAATTGTTTTTTGGTTTTTTTTTCCAATTTTTTAAAATAAAAACCAGAAACCAAATTTCAACCTGTTCTAAATATACAGTGCAATGTTTTGTTAGTGAACAACACTTAGCTCATTGAGTTTTAAGAATTTCTTTCCACAGTGTTTTTAGAGTTTTGTGTATATCTGCAAATATCTCATCTAAATAGAAGATATTGAAAGCCCTCAATAATGTACTGTTACCTTCTGAAAGCTGGTGCTTATTACTTTAGGGGTATATTTATTGTGTTAAATCTTTGCTATGAAAGAAAGTTTTAACAGCAGAGGAGGCAATCTCAAAAACAAAGGCTTCCAGAAAATTACCAGACAGTGCATCAGCAGAACTGAAAACTCACTGTTCCCTCTAGATAAAAGGCTGAAGAGATAACTGGAAGTCTATTTAATGAAAAAAAAGAGAGCTAGGAACGATGTGCTGCTGTGCTTTTTGTTTTAATTTTCATGTTGTATCTG
Organism: Acanthiza pusilla; assembly: GCA_036630365.1. NCBI lineage: Eukaryota > Metazoa > Chordata > Aves > Passeriformes > Acanthizidae > Acanthiza > Acanthiza pusilla. The sequence continues at coordinate 12,799,024 of JAXCHO010000001.1, forward strand.
TTTGTTAACACTGGGGCTTGTGGGTGGTATCGATGGGGGAGTGGAATGTTCTTTGTTGTTTGGACAAGGCCTTGAGTGTTTTCTCGCTTTGCTAGACTTGTGATGATGTGAAACTCAGATGATGTTTCTGTCCTATGGTTGCAGTTACTCCTGGGATTGGCTGCAGGACAGGGATTCTGCTCATCTCTGGCAAACAATGGGCAGAATACAAATCACAAGTATTGATTATGTGGAGTCAAGGCCATGTGGGAAATGTTCTATGGGGAGGGTAAAGGTTTATCATCCCGAATGGTTTAAAAGCTTCCTTGGGGAACCCTAAGTGCTTCAATCCTTAGACAGGGCAGAAACTTTTTATGCAGGCAATAAAAGAGTAAAAGAGGAGTTCATGAAGGGATGGAGGATTTCTCACAGTATACAGTTACTTTATCTGTTAAATATGAATGCCTAAGATTTATCTTTGTGTGTCCAGGGCTCCTAAACCATGCATTGTTCTTATCTGGGTAGCTAATATTTCTGACAGAATTACTGGGACACAACTAATAATCTGCTTTTCTTAAACTGACATTTCCAGGCCTTGTTCAAATACATTTCGTATTTTCTTCCTGTTAAGTTGTAATAAATAATCTGGAAACAGATTCTTCCACATGTGTTTATATTGGTCAAAATATTTGTTATTGATGGTTTTTCAGTCAGCTCAAATGCTGTTTAATGATTCTGGCACTACTAGCAGTATTTTTCTAAAGGGAAGATGTGAAAAAAGGAGGCCAGTCTTGTCATAGCAGCATAATTGGACTGCTCAAAAGTTGCCATAGTAAGGATCGCTTAAATACAAATCCTTGCGTTTTGCTGTAGTACTGTTGACTTAAAAGTTTAATAAAGCACATTTTTGTAGTAACTAAAGGACTTGATTATTTTTTTTCCCAATGTGTATCTTTGCAGATTATTCCTCTCAAGTCTTTTTTTGACATTTTACTTATCTAAAAGTCCCTTCCTCTTGACGTTCTGGTTCTTACGTTTACAAGCTACAAGATTTGGCCCATTGGCATCTCTCATCCCACAGCAAGCAAGGGAGTTGGGAAAGAAATATATTTACAGATTTTTCCTTAAGAAATAGGTGCAAAGCTACTATGGAATTTGCAGTATTAAAGCTTTTTAGCCTATGTGGGGATGCATTTTCATTCAGTGACCTCAAGTTTTTGGACAATATTTGTTTTTCACCAAAATATTTTTTGTGAGATGACCCAGAGAAGCTGACTGAGTAGTAATGAAGCCTGATAAGTCATATTAAATATACTGTCTGTATTAAGAAATGGAGATTTAAGTGTGTATGACCAGATTATTTAATTTGCAAAGCACAACATGAGGGGCAAGCTTAGGGGAGTGACAGAGCAGCTCGGTGGGCACTTGGTTATCATGGAGGAGGAAGAGGAGGAAAGGTTTGCTCAAGAAGCTGAAGGAGGGGTTGTTCCTTACTGCAGTGTTTGTCATCTGCAGCAGCTGTACTCAAGCCCTGCTGGCCAGAAGTGACTGGGTATTGCCTGCTCATGGGATATAGAGAATAAATCTTCTGTTTTCCTTTGCTTCTGTGCATGGCCTTTGCTTTTGTTTTATTAAACTGCCTTTACCTTGACCCACGAGGTTTATTTCATCCTGTTCCCCTCCAGTCCTGCTGAGGAGGGCAGTGATGGGGTGGCTCGGGGGAGTCCTGGCCTCCAGCCAAGGTCAGCCCACCACATCTGTGCTAAGAAATGCAGATTGAAGTATATGTGACAAGATTCCTTATTTAACTTGCAAAACATGGTAATAAGGGAGAGCTTTAAAGAATTTGACATGACACCAAATTTAAAGACATGAAGAAGGGAAAAGGAAAGTCAGTAGACAAGAATTCTCCCTTTTCAAATACATAGTTACATCAGCAGACAGTGTTATGCAAAAGCTCTCTCACATCCCATGCTCAGAATTTTTAATGCTGAAGATTCATCCTGTGAGGTCAGAATCTCTTGTGATTCCTCACAAATTACATCTGTCTTCTCCTTTCACCTCTTTCTGTCAGTCCTGTCTTATTCAAGCACAATTGTAGTCAACTGATTTTCAGTGGTGTTGTTTGGATGCCAGAATTATTAATTATAATAGGCAGGTGAGAAAATGCATGAGAGAATCAATTTCTTAATGTATGGTAATGAAGAAAATATCTCCAGTTGCTTTTTATTTTTTTTTCTTTATAGAAGAAAATTAGGATTTGCATGTTTTTCTTTAACAATACCTAGTTGTAAATATTTGCAAGTCTAATGCTTGTACTTATTCCAGTAGCACAACTCAAGTTAACATACAAATTGATTTAGATGCAGTTCATAAGAAAGATTTAAATAGTCTGTTTCCTTTCAATGATAGAGCCTCATACTGTGAAGACTTAAAATAGAACAGCGATGGATTATGGAATAAATAAGGAAGCTCGATTTTAGAAAATGAGAGTATGGTTGATAGGATGATTTGCTGTTCTGTTTGCCTGTTCTGTTTGCCAGGTGTATTGTTCAGGTGTAGCTGTGGCTTTCTACAGTGTACAGTTACACAGGAGGATTTTTGGAATTATATATTTGCCACTCCCATGAGAGCGTCAACTGATTCAGCCCTGTCAATTCTTTATTCACTGGGGTGGGAAAGAAGCTGGAGAATCAGGAGCTAAAATCCAGGGCATTGGGCTCTTGAACATGTTCTTTGCCTTCGGTGGCAGTGTGGTGAGAAGCATGAGAAGCTGTGTGCGTCTGTAGGTGGACTAACAAGTTTAAATCAGCAAGTCTCCTCGTGAATTAATTTCCCTCCACTGTTCACCACATGTCTGAGGCTTTGGGATGCTCTGAAAGTGCTTATGTATTGTGGCAGGAGAGTTCTCAGCAGGCAGTTCTTTTGGGAGTTGTTAGTTGGCGTACGCTAGAGGAACTTCCTTGCGTAGAACATGGCTTGAAAGCTGGGAGGAGCTGTTAATTAATCTTCCTTTTATAGTTTTGTTTCAATCTATGGGGCAGTTCACAGTTCCGTGGATTGCTTCTTGGAGCTGGGCTACAGAGAAGGATTGAAAAAGTTCTGGGAGAACTATTTATGTATTGTCAAGAAATTGGCATGGAAATATTTCTGGTCAACTGGTCCATTTTTAATAGGAATTATAAAAAATGTGATAGATCGTGCATGCTTCTTTAAAAATCCCATAAAGTTCTGTGTCTGTCGTGACAGCAGTGTGACAGATATTCACAGCACTCCTACATTCCTTCCCCTGCAGTTAATTATACAATTTCTTTCCACCCTCACAACATTTGTTCTCCCCTTTCCTTAGCTAACTGGAGATGCAAAAATCTGTGCCAGCACAAGTCTAAATTGGGTCCACCATGTTCGAAGTCTTGAAGGTGTACAAAAATGGATTATTTTATGTCAAAGTAGCAGTAGTCTGCCACAGTTGAGGCTGTTAGTTTTAACATAATTACAGAGAAGCAGCCAGAACTGTCATGCTTAGTGACAAAGGTGGGTCTGGGTAGAGCCTAAGGACAGCCTGCACAGGCTGCTGGGGGCAGAAAAGGACCTTGTCTCACTTTTCTTAACCAGCATTGCTGTTTGAGTTCTGATTTCTAATTATTTTTGTGTTGATCCAACAATTTTGATCTTTACAGCTTGAATTCAAAAGGTTTGTGTGTTAGCAACGTGTAGATCAAGGTTTTTATAGACATATGGCATACGGAGACTAATTGACTATGGAAGAACATCTATTTGCAAATAGGTTTTAGCATGAAGTAATAAATACTGTCTGGTTTAACTTCACGAGGATGTATTGTAAATCGCTATTCAGATTGGGAAAAGGAAATCCTTTTGACTATTTCTGGGGTACTGGCAGTTGCTGAATATTGCTGTTGCTTAGTTGTAGCACAGTAGTAGAGAGAAGGTTCTTGGTCAGGTGTGGGAAGTAGGACAGTGATTATGTGGGTGATTGTGATTACATTTATTGTTAATACAGTGCCTAAGTATTACCAGTGCTGTATCCAAATAACAACTCTATTATCTGTTGCTATTGATTACAGTGCAACCAGGACGTGGTCCTTCCTTTAGAGTCCCTAGCTCCACTGAGACCCCCTTGCTGTGTAAAATTCTCAGAGAAGTCTGAGTGCAGCTTGGTCCCCTCAGCCTCAGATTTTGGTCAATGGTCTCTGTATAAAGAGTTGTGATTTAAGCAGGTTCCGGTGGAAGCATTCAGGTTGACAGAGTTGGCTCTTGCAGCACTCACACTGACAAGGCAACAAAGCACCAGTGTAGCTGCTGTAGGATTTCATTTCTGTGTCTGACCAGATCTAACCCCTTCACTCACCCATCCAAAAGGGAGTGTTCCTCTTCTTTGCCCTGGCTGTACTCTGCTGGCACCCCTGCTGGGGACAGGATCCTCCTGGAAGCAGCCTGTGGCCTCAGGAGACACTTTGCCCAGCTGGCCCCGTCCTCAGCAGCATTTTGTACAGTTTTTCAGGCTGATGTGCACCTAAGGCAATTGCAAACATCAGCTCCCCTGTCTTTGGGATGTATTAATTATGGGATCATCCTGACAGTTCCACCTGCAATATTCACCTGGTGTGTTTTATCTTAAGACAAACTATTCTGCTCTTCAGAGGCGGTGAAAAGGGACACACAATCTGTGTGTGTGTGTAGGATATGTGCAAAGACCCAGCTGTCTTTTGTCACTGTCACAGCAGTGAAATAATTTTGGAATTGGAAGGTGCAGTCAGTCTTGGGGTCACAAACACTTGGCACATTAGTAGGTTCAAAGGGGAGAAGTTGCTACATCCTAGAGGAGTTTTGAGTTTATTGGAGCTTTTGAGCTTACATAACTAATTAAAAAGATGATGAGATTAAGAAAAGATAAGAACTGCCATTAAATAAAGGCAGGGCTCTAAATGAGTGGCCTAAATTTGTGTGCTCTCGACTGTGTGCCTAATAAGATGCAAATACTAAGAGAAATAAGATCTGGACATATATTAAAATAGTGCTTATTTAATGATAGAACAGAATGAAAGTGTCTAACTGAATTCTACCACTGGCAGTACTTTTTTTTCCATTTCAAATAACTGATAAAAGACATGATTTCAAAGTGTTGGTTTCTTAGGGTTTTGAATTTTTAATTTAGATTAAATGATTGCTACAAACTGAGATTTACATGTAGCTGTGTAAAACATGAAGATAGTGTCGAATGAAATGAAGTTTTGTTGTTCGTTTGGTGTCTGTTGTTTTGGTTTGTTTCTTTATTTTGGTGTGGTTTTTGTTGTTGTTGCTATTCTTGTTTTTAGAATGTGGATTTGCAGAACATCAATTAAACCAAAAAGGTCTAATGACATGCATTTAAGTCCCCTAACTGCAATTAAATGTCTTCTGGTACAGGCTGAGTGACTATTCAGGAATTCATATTTCTAAAAGCTCAGTATGCTGTGTAGGCAATGAATAGAGGGAAAAAATAAGAAGAAAAACAAATGGATAGATAAAGATATAATCTGAAATGAACATAATAAACCATAGTAATTTAGGATAATTATCTGTATTCCAACCTTAACATGGGCAAAATGCATTTTGATTTTGATCTGTTTTGAAGGAGTGCAAGATGTACCTCTGGAACAGAGACAGATGCCTGTACTCAAATGTAGTATAAACATTTTAGGACAAATTACAGTCTTCTGAAAAACCTAAAAGTGTAAAAGAGCAGTAATGTCCAATAGGAATGTTGTAATTCACTGTGGGACTGATTATTTCTAATATACTTTTCTCTGTCACATCTATCGAGTAAAGTCTGTCTATAGGTTTATATGTTTGAGTACTGTGAATTTGTTGTTGCCTTTCTGTATAACTCAATAAAATTATTTTTTTCTGTTGAAGATACTTTTTGTTGAATTCAGTTCTTTCTGTTGAATCTCCTTTGCTTGCATCTGACCTTTATTTATGTTGATTTTGCTTCATTTTTTCATTTACCATGCTGTTCAGTTTTTGGATGCCAGAAGAACAAAGGTTTGTCTACTATTTGCAGTAAATTTATTTTTCAAAATTCAGTATTGCTTACTGTGATTTTTTTTTTTTGGTTTGCCTTTTAGAGATACAGTAATCCTGTTTACTAAACTTGTTCATAGCTTTAGCTGCCAAATTGAAAAAATGAAACCAACCAGCCCCAACTCAGCTCCTCCCCAAAGTCCCCTTTAATTACAGTGAGGGCTGTGATTGACTTTACAAACAGCAGTACTCCTGAGCACCGTGAAGAGCAGATACATCTTTAGTCTATGAAGTGATTTAGGAAACATGGAATACTGAGTCTTTGAGCTTTGTAGGTACATATTGATTGTTCTAATGGATGTGTCACTGCCTAGTGTTTATGTTTGTTGGTTTGCCTTTTGTTGCTTTTAATTTTGTCTGTAGCTGACATTATTTTGTGTCTGTGTATGTCGTCGTCTTTTTCTCTTCCCTAGAAGCACTTGAAAGATATCATTACAGATATTGTCACCTGCATTTGATATTTTATAAGGTCATTTGATATACTTTCATTACTAATCCTAATGACTTTTTGTAACAGCATATAACAAAAGTTTGATCAAATACTAACTCTATATTCAGATCCTAAATTACTTTTTTCTCTTCTTTTTCTTTATTGCAGCATCTGCAAATGACAATCCAGGCACTTCAAGATGAACTTAGAACCCAGAGAGACCTTAACCATCTTCTCCAGCAAGAAAGTGGAAACCGAGGGGCTGAGCATTTTACCATTGAGCTCACAGAGGAGAATTTTCGAAGACTTCAGGCAGAACATGATAGACAAGCTAAGGAGCTCTTCCTGTTGAGAAAAACTCTAGAAGAAATGGAGCTTAGGATTGAAACACAAAAGCAAACACTAAATGCCAGAGATGAATCAATAAAAAAGCTTCTAGAGATGTTGCAAAGTAAAGGTTTGCCTTCTAAAGGAATGGAAGATGACAATGAGAGAACTCGAAGGATGGCAGAGGCTGAATCTCAGGTTAATCATTTAGAAGTCATTTTAGATCAGAAGGAGAAGGAAAACATGCATCTTAGAGAGGTAATGAAAAATTCATTTATTTATTTAAAATATATACTTTTGTTAAAAATAGTCATAGTACTTGTTGCAGTTTTAGAAATATAATTTAGAGTACTGAAGTGTTTTCTTTATCTGCTCTGATTTTTTCATGCATTTGTTTTACATCTGTAATAAGTACACAGCAGGACTGTATGACATTTGAAAGCAAGTATAAGAAAATACAGAAGAGAAGTAAGTATATTTGGGGCTTATTGTCTCTGAAATGTTGCTTTGCAAAATTTCTTTATCCCTTTACTTTGATAAAGTGATATCTGGGAAATGAAGACTAGACCTGCTGAAGAGGGAAGTGACACCTGCTGCTGCTGGAACTAAAGTGTGATGAGTGCCTGCTACCTTTGTGTTGGATTTTTATGCCTCTGCTGTTTGAAAAGAGTGTTTTAAAATTATTTGCCTTCCATATAAACAAAGGCTGCTGCCTGTGTGTATTTCTAATGTATTTTCATGTGGGGGTGCTCCAACTTTTTACGTAAATATACCATAATGTTGTCACCTTAAAACACTGTGGTGATGGCTGTGCTGTACTTTGAGAGAACCTAAATTTGATCCCAAGCCCACCTGCACCAGCTGCCCGCATCACTTGTAAATGCATTTTTGGGACTGGATTTGGGATGATTGGATTAGTCCAATTGAAAGAAAATCTGGCCTGGTGTCAAGCCCTTCAGATCCCAGCAGTGTTATCATGTGATGTCAGGCAAACGAGGCAGGGGAGTCTTCCTCACCAAGACCCTGCTGAGGAGGGTGAGGATTGCAGGGAGGTTGTGTAGGAGCTGCACACAGCAGGGGAGGTCAGGAAGAGCAGCTCTGTTTGCTTAGAAACTCAGCAGCAGCGTGCTCAGACTGAACTTCCACTCTGCTGAAAACACCAATTTGCCTGGCTGATCAAAGTGTAAATGAAATTAGTACAAGAGCTTAAGAATTAGTGCTAGAGATTAAAATGGCTCTTTGCATCTGGAGACTGTTGTCAAAATGTTTTCTTTGCTATGGACAATTTATTTTATATTTAGCTTTTGGTCTTCTCTAACCTAGAATATGTATTGAGGACTCAGTGATATCTGCTGCCCATTTGAAGTTTAGAAAGTGGAAAATTTCATAATGCATTTCAGTAAAGCTTTCTTGTGAAGATGTGGATCCTGAATCTTTTCACAGGCAGAATTTTAATTAAAACCGATGCAAAATATTAATGGATTCTGAAAGGACTTGCATAAGGAGCTAATGATCCTGAATTTGTGATGAGGGAGGGTTCTGGAATAAGTTCTGTAAACTAGCAGACAAGTTTCTGGATTTAGGTCTGTGTACACTGTTTTCAAGGGTGGATGATTATGTGAGTGTATTTAATCTGTTGTATCAGTATCACTGAAGTTGGTGAACCCTAATTTGGCTTTATGCTGGACATGAGGAAATTTGAAGGAAGTTTCTAATGAGAATGGTAATCAAGGACAGTGAGAATTTGAACTACATTGAACTTGAAAAGTAGATAAAATGTAAGCTTCCAAGTAACATCCTTTGGCATCCAATTTATTGATTAGTCCAAGAAGTGCTGAAAGGGGATATTATTGCTACTTATAGCCTGTGTATGTTTCTCCTGTACTTACACTGAATTAATTTGATGTTTCCCCCTGGATTATTCTCAGGGGTGGGGAAAATAGTTGTTTCTCCCTCAGTTTATATGAGACTATATAGGTTGTCTTTTGTCTGCCGTACTGCGAGTGCAGAATGGGATTTACTCCATATGCTATGCTGATATACCTTGCTAATTGGTCAAGGATTAAAAATTCACTAGAGTTGTTGCCTGGAATCTGTCCCAGCCAGACTGGCAGGAACTACCTAATGTTTTGGAGATTTTAGCTCACAATTTCCTTGTTTTTCTAAAAATTCAAGGCTTTGGGTGAAGTCTTTGTCTCCAGCACTCTATATGTTGCATGGTATTTATAGGTTTTAATTTTTATTTATTTTTTAAAATTTCTGCATATTTGAAGTTTGTTGTAGGAAACTTCGAAGTATGATGTGTAGGCTGTAGGAACTCTGTAGAAACAAATTGTTTTAGTAGATGCCTGTTTCTTTATCCAGGACTCTGATTTGATTGTTCTGGTGCGCTCTTGGAAAATGTTCTGAGGTTCAAATCGTTTTCTTTTGCTTTCTTGTTATGGAAAGTTGTCTGCATGCTTTGAAGTAACATCAGACATTATGTAAAGTTAAAAGTATTATGTATTTGTTAAATGTTGAAATAGATGAACTTTTGATCTTCATGTGTAGCTTGGTAAATCCTTGTTCTGCAGTGCTCACTTGAATTGCTGTCACTGCTTTTAGTCTTCATCCTGCACAATGCAGGTTTTCAATATGATAAACCAGAGATTACTGTGTTGAATCTTCTGCAATAGCCTCCCTTCTGCAATAGTGGATTGATATTTTTATTTTCTTAACTAGTTTGTAAGTTTTCATTCCAGCTGTGTAAATCACCTTGCAGTGATACAAAGTTACTGAACTTTCTTTTTCCTCCTGAGAATGCTTTAAAAGTAAGCTAGAACTTGGATAAATTTTTAATGAATTTCATTCATGAATTATTTAGTATTCACTCAAATGGTGTTAATCTTTCTATATCTTTAAACAAAGCATTTGTTATTTTAGAACATCATCTAAAATATTCTGCTTTCTTTATTTTTACAGGTTGGAGTATAGCTCAAGTGTTGAGTGTATTTCTGAGAAACTAGTGTCATGTGTAATGTTCTGTTTGATCAAATCCTGAATGCTTTTTTCTTCTTTTTAATGAGTTTTGCTATTTTATTTCTGCCACTGCACTTGAAGCTGTCTGTGCCAGGGGAGGTTCAGGAGGAAGTTCTTCACAGAAAGGGTTGTTAAGCATTGGCATGGACAACTCAGGGAAGTGGTAGGGTCATCGTCCCTGTTGGTTTTTGGCTGTATGTGGCACTCAGTGCCATGGTCTAACTGACAAGGGGGAGATTGCCAAAGATTTTGGACTTCATGAGGACTTGGGGGTCTTTTCAAGCCTTAATGATTTGGTGATTCTGTGGAACAAGTTAAGGATGATAAAATTCTGTGTAGCAGCATATGAAATTATTCAACAAAAACAGTTTGTGTGTGTCAGTTTACCTTTGCAATGATAGATTCTGCTGTAGTTTCCAGCAGAAAGACTGCTGTCTGTGGGGAAAAAAGGTGAACGTGGTGCAAATGAGGTTGAATGTAGAAAAAAAACCCTGAAGACTACTGATCTTATGCAGCCTCAACACTACCTTAAAATGCAGTGTAGAGCTGGACTTCTCATAAGCTCCTTGCTGTTGGTATTTAATTTAAACTTACTTTCAATCGGAATTTTTCAGTTCTTGAAATCTAATTGTGTACCAACCTAGCTGGAGAAAGGTCAAGTCTTACATGTATTTTGCTGACAGTTGACCGTGTTTTCCCCTAATCTAACCATAACTTTCTCCCTTATGCTGTTCATTCCTTAGTGCATTAAAAGGGTGCAAAACTGGAATTTCTTCTTTCGTTCATTCACAGTCTTTTAGCTAACTCAACATGCACTGGTGGGTGATATTTTGACCAAAACAGAGAATTAAACAACCATGTTGTGAGGGAAACTGAAGCAACTGGTCTTGAACCATTGGGAATTAAGGACAACCTCTTTGACACACTCATGTCTCAAAATGAATGTCAGTTCTGTCTCCTTGACCTGCGCTCCCTGAGCACTGATACTACCAGGAACTAAACAGTAAGGGAGGTGTCCTTTGTTATTCCACAGCTGCCTTTGTCTGGCTAGTAACTTCTTCGAAGTTCACTGAACTAGGTAGAGAGAAATAACTTCTTGTCTCTAAGCCTCAGCCACTTCGGCAATTAGTAATTTTCTGCCTATTTCATGCAGAATTACAAATTATGAGAATGCACATAAGAATGCACATTACCAGAAACAAATATCCTACTATTCTGATTCAAAATGATTGGCTGAATATCCAAGAATTATGCAAAAATGTCTCTTTTTAAAGCCATTGATTGCTTCTTCCCCCCCCCACCCCCGTGACAAGCCTTAGTACCATTTCATAACATAGCTGCCTTCAAAGATCTGGGATTTCTCCGGGCCGTAGATTGTATTTCTTAGAGAAAGTACAGGCAAGAGTCATGGAATTGGCTAGTGTTCTAGAGGCAGGGAAAGAACTCCAGAAAATAAAACAATTTTTTTTCTTTGTTTGTTTCCAACTTTGTTTGTTTCCGACTAACTTCGGTGTGTTGACTTTAGGGCCGTCAAAGATCGTACCTTTCTGCACAGTGTGAAGTCCTCTGCATCTTTAAACTTTGTTTCCCAGAAGCAAACATGTGCTGACAGTTTTACTCAAGCTTTGTGTTTGAAGGTCTTAGGAAGGGCAAATGTGAGGCCCATTATAGAGCAGGAGGAGGAGGAGGAGAATAAAGCTGAAGTTGGAATCCTGCTCTTTTACAGGAATAGCAAAGAATGTCAGTGTCGGCAAGGTTCACTAAAATGTTGGGAAATAAGCTATGCAAAAAATGGGGTTAGATTTCTTTCCATGTATCAAGGAATTTAAAGTCTAGGCAATAAGCTTTCACAAGGATAGCTGAATTCCCAGCTTAGAGATATAGCAGAGGTTTCCTTCGTGCCTGATTCACAAAGCAAGAGAACAAATAACAGTGTGAGCGTGTGTTTCTGCTCCAGTTTGGGAGATGCAGCCTCTTAAGAGAATGTTGAGCTTTTTTTCAAGTTTTCTGAAAATTTCTGCGCAGTTTGCACTCAGTTTTCCATCACTGAGTTAGACTGAATCCTATGCCTTTAACTAACTAAACTCAGTTGATATTTTTGTTAGTGTTTTTCAAAGGTAGCTGAAATTTATTGTTATTTTCTGGAGAAAAAAAAACCCAACAGCTTTTGCTTTAAGGAAATTAATGTGTCCTGTAGGGAACAAAGTGGTCTTTGCAAACCAACTTAAGAGAAAGGCCACTCTTGGTCTGGATAGTCTCCCAGTAACTCTGTTCGTGGTTGAAAATCTGTCTTGAAGCCATAACGTCATACGAGCATTCTTCATGTTCAGAATTAAATACCATGAAGATCACTAAATATACATTCCTGTCAGAAAATGCAAGATGCCTGCCTTAAAGTTCTTAAATTGGTTATCACATGTCTCTTCTAGAATTTTAAATAAACATTTGTTTCTCTATAACTTTGGGAGAACTGTAGGGGATTTTATCATGTGGAAATCTAGCACAGATGTTTGGTATTACTTTTTTTTAAACAGAGTGACCACACATTATTTACCCTAAGTACCATTAAGTATTTTTTTATTATTGCTATTAAAAACTTGCCTAAGGCAAAGTCCCACTAAGTCTCTAGTGAAGTCAAATGTTAAAATTCCAGCAAGTATTTTATTATATATACATACACGTATATTACACATGCCCTCTCTGTACAACATACAATTTCACTAAAACAAATTCTGAGATCATACAGGATTTTGATATACACATTTTAACTCTTATCTTGCATGTATTGTTGAAATAATGTTGCTGCTCATGGTATAAAGCTACAGCTTTTTTATATTTAGTAGAAGAAGAACAACACATCTTTATTATAATTTAAAGTGTACTTCTAAACTTTCAAGGGATTTTTTTAAAACTTTGCTCTATCTTTGAACTCAGCTTGGTCAAATAATGAAGGCTGCTGATAGGATTTGAACTGCCATCATGAATTAGTTATTGCATGTTTTTAAAGTTATTAATGGAGCAAAGTTCCTTCTTCCACTGTGAATAGAACAGATGCCTTGCAGACTTTTGGTGTTTACTGTAAATGTCTTACACTGGAGCCAGTAGTAATTTACTAAGGAAATGCTTTATCGACACCAAACCTTTCTTCCCTGAAGTTGGTTACACAGATTAACAACCATTCTAGACTGAGCTTTTTTATTAGGTTCATTAGTGCCTCTTTCCTTTTATTTCTCCTGGCTCAACTCAAAATATTAATCTTATCAGTCGCTATAAAGACAATTGCTTTTTAGCAAAATATCAATAGTAATATGTGTTTTTAAGGTGCCCCCTTAAGTATACAGAAGGACTCTGCAGTGCTGGCAGTCACTGGAGACATGAGAAAGTAGACAGAACCTGATTATGCTCTAGAGAGCAGTTGTTATTTCTAACACAGCCCATTCAGATTTTGCTATGCCCTGTGATATTCTTGCCAGGGTGCTTGGTTGCAATAGTTTTTATAAGTCCACGAAGGATTAGAAAGTTTTGTTAATTTAGAAATCAGTTTCTTTAAAAATGGGATTGACCTCCATGGCATCACCACCAGTAGTTTGGAATCTCATACATGAGAAAACTGTCAATTTGAAACTGCCATGTCTTGTAGTAGCAACTAAAGAAATTATTTTTGGAAGAGAGAAACATCGGATTTATACATTAGCTGGATTTCTGTGCCTTTCCATGTGTGGAGGTGATAAGTATTGATCCTGCCAGCACTCCTGGAAAGTGCATCCTTTAGAAGGCAGTCTGGAGAGTGGCTTGAATTGCTGTATTTCAAGTGTTGTCCCCAGATGTAAAATACTGTCTTTGCAAGACTCTTAGTTCACACATTTACTGCCTTCTGGTTGCATCGAGATTTTAGAGACAAGCCACAACGACATAGAGAAAAATGATCAATTTTGGTTTCTATGATAGATTTTGTTTTCTTTCATATTCCTTGTACTGTAAACATGCTGCTGCTAATTTCTGTGCCAATAACTTCGTTATTCTATAATGTAATTAACTTTTTCTAGCTCCATCTTCCTGTCCTTTTTCATATGTGTGACTGTCGCTTATGTCAGTGACTCACTGCTCTGACATGTTGATGAATTTTCTCAGAATCAGAACTGAATTTCCCGGGAAGGGGAGAGTTGGTTACTCTCTAATTCCAAAGTACACTTCTCTGATTTAGACCCTCTGTGTGAGCTAAGTTGAGACTCCTTTGTCTTGGGAAACATTCGTGCTTTAACCTGGACTGGAAATCCATGTGTTGTCACACGAGCTGGAGTTCCACAAAACTGTACCAGGCGACTCTCCTGCCAGAGTCTATATATGAGTGTGTTCATACATATGCATGAATATATTTTTTCCCTTGCAAGGATGCGAAGAGTCAAAAGAAGAAAATGCGTTTTTTCATCTTTAAAAAACCACTCCTCCCTACCCCCAACCCCCAGTCTGCTAAAAAAGAACAGTTTTTCATTTGCTAAATTTTTTCCTTGTACAAGTCTTAAACTCTGTAAGAAAATGAGATTTGCTTTGGTATGTGCTGGCTCATTTTAGTAATAAAAGTGGAAGTTTTATTGTAGGCAGTAGAATGTGACTAATAATGTAAACCTTTCCTAAAGTTTCACCTAAAACTCAGGTTGATGAAGGAAAAGTGGAATGTTAAACTATTTAACAAAACAGTATTTCTGATTTAGTGAATAGATGATCATATGCTAATTTTATAGATGTATTTATTAGCTTGTGAGGCAGTTCTGATAATAAGTAATTTTTTTGTTGTTGTTGACAGTTTGAGCCTGGTATTCCAACACCATTAGGGCTCTCAACATATTTATGCACAAATACAAAATTTGATAATAGCTATAAATATATCTCATCTCACTATAAAGATTTGGCTAAAGTATTGGTGAATAACCCCAATGTGCTCTGAAAGACATATCCATATTTTTGGCGGATATGTTTGAAAGCACTGAGGACAAAATGCTGTTCATGTTTGGTGTTTTTGGGGGGGTTTTTTGAGTCAAATGAGGTCAATGGGATTAACTGATTTAAGGGGAATAGGATTGGATTTGAGAGAATAAATGAGTCTAGACTGGGTTACTGTTCAGCTACACTGTTGGAAGCAAAGAGTTTGCTGTAGCTTTTCTGTAGGTGGAGCCAATGTCTTCACCTGCTTGGCTTATTTCCATTTGTCAGCACATCATCTTCCCCCTGAAACATAAACCTTTACAAAACTAGCAAAACAACCCAAATGTTTTAGAGCCATTTGTTTATAATGAGTATATTTAGAATAGTTACTGGTTCTGTGTGTTCTTTATTGACCTGCTTTTTACACAATTTACTTGAATATATTCTTTTTAAATACACACTTTATGTTCTCTCCTAGACACCTGTGATACTGGAAGGTTTTGTACACAGTCCAAGTTCCACTGATATAATTACAAAAAAGAAAAATAATCTAATTGACAGAGAGAAATGCTTCGTCAGCTAATGGCTGTATTTGGTAATTGCAAACAGGTTCTTAGTGGTGCTTCACTGACTTCTGGCTGCCATATCCTCCATTAACAAAGTTCTTATGCTGCCATTGCTCTGCAATGTTGTCTCATTCCTAATTCATTTCAAGTCAGTATTTCTTGTGAAAAAATGGTGCTAGTAAAGAGCCATTCATTAAAGGGAATGTGCCTCACACACCTTTCTCTTTAAAATCTGCATTTGGAGAATGCATTATTTTCATTTGCTAATAGATAATTAATGCCTAGTTGTAGGTTTTTGTAGTCACACTGCTTTAATTGGCTTTGGCTCTCACACATTTTATTTCCCTGAATATAAATTTCTTTACAAAAATACGTAGATATTTGGTTTTAGATTTATAACAATGAATATAATCTAAAATATGTGGGCTTATTTTCTTTAGTTCATTATTTGACTCAAAACTAAACATTGGAAAAAATATTTCACTAACACATGATCTTTAGAAGGAGAACTTGAGGAATTTCTCAGTTCATGAGATCCTTTCAGCAAGTTCCTCCAAATACTGAGTTAATTAAATTTCTACTTTTTCATTATCAGCTGAATTTTTACAGGGTTTATTAACAAAAACTGTGGTCTTCAGATGCTGAGCAAGAAATAGGGCATTGATTACAAGGCATTTGAAAATATGGGGAAAAATATGTGGCCCTAAATAATTCCTAAAAATCAGCCAATAGCTAACTTGACAGATTTGCATTCTTCATATAAAGCATGAAGGCACTAGATGGCTCTCTTGAACGAGGATTGTGTTTCAGTCTTGTTCTCACAGACAATCTCATCCTATTTGTTATTTTTCATCACTCATTTTACAATGGTAGAACTTGAAGTCAATGCAAAGACAGTTCCACATGGATTTTATTTCTGTCTGTGATCCAAATGCAGTTTAGAACAGACTCATCTAAGCACCAAAGCAAGGAGATTGAAAATGATAGTTCAGCTTTCTTTAGAAACTCAGGCATGCAGTCTGAAGGTATTAGTGGAATTCGGTCCCAGTGTGTTAGTAAAGGTTTGTAATTTATTTTACAAAAGTGGAAAAGCAAACTAAGGTGTCATTTTCCTCTTTGAATGGGTTGGTGTTTCATCATATCTGCTCTGATACCAAAACCCATCTGAAAGCACATCGGGGATCCAGCAGCAGTGCTTGTTTCAGGTATTAGCCAGTTCTTAGCAGTGCTGAATTAAACCATGTAAGCGTGAATTAAATATGAATAAATAAGCTTTTTTCTATTTACGTTTTCATAAGTGGTTGTGCAGGTATCAGATGAGAACACCCAGTATATGATCTTCTCAATTGTTGTCTTTGCTGTCATCTATTACACATCTGTTTTGATGAATGACAGTGTCCTTGGGGAATTACCATGCTGATCATTCCCCAAGTTGTAGCATTCATTCTCCTTTTTCCTCAAATGGAAGATGCCTCTGCAGGTTTCCATAGCTTGAACAACATAATGATAAACTTGTGGTGGAGAATTTTTCTGATTTTGTCGTGCAGTTACACATACATGCCACAAACAACTTTTTCCTCTTGCAGAGCTTTCTCACAAAAGTAGAATCTGTATTCTATTTTAAAATGTACCATTTGTAGCACAGGAGGAAGGATTTCCATTGCAGGTACATTATTATCCCAGCAAAAATGTTGGTCTGTTTCAGAGCCTTGGTGGACTGAGCACCTGCATGTTTCAGAGCCAGAGCAATCAGTTTGTTCTCACTTATTCCTGATCTGCCTGGAGAGAGCAATTTTCAGCTCTCAACTTGAAAATGGCGTATTTTTGCATAGGAGGACATGTGGCAGAGAACAGATTTTCTGCTGATAACAAGTTTCAGAAAGCATTAACAAAATAATGTTACCTTTCGGCCTCTCAACAGTATTGTGAGTGTTTACAGAGGTCTTGGCAGTGCTTGCTCCCCATCTGCATCATTAAGGCACAGGATGACTGGCCAGAAAAAGGAATTCTTACCAAGAGATTGGGAACAGACAAGAATAGTCCCCCAGGAAAAAAAGTTCATTTTAACACCAACTCAAATAATAGAATTTATCAAAACAATAGTGGGCTTCAGGATGGTGAGAGAGAGCTTCTGGAAGGATTCCAGACAAGGGATACTTTGATAATTTGTTTCCTCTGTGTCCTTCAGCAGGAGAGGTTTCTTGTCTCTGTCACATGTATCTGGAAACCTGGTGCCACATGCAAAATTTTTCTTTAATTTATTAACCTTTTTTTCTGAATAGCTTTCATTCCGGCAAAGTCTAAAAAAATACTGGCTTAAATATCCAGAAAACCTGAGTGTTTTTTTGTGTCTGATGGAAAAAGTAGAGTTAAAAATTTTCATAAAAATGTTCCTTTTATTTGTTTAAATATAATATATGAACACATTATTAGCAAGCTGACTATTCCCAGTGTATGAATTTATGGTGGTTGAACTTCACAAGAATTTTTCACTCAATTTGGTGGAGCTTTAGCTCTAATGTCAAATGTATTTGAATATTTGCTACAATCCCTTCCTGCTAGAATCATTGGGCAGTAGTACAGAGGTGAACTCCATAAATAAGGGAAAGTGTAGGCTGTGCAATTATAAATGAGAGCAAGCAGGGTTTGGAACTCGAGTGTGCATCATGATGTGATATTTGGGAAATGCTTACCAGTTATTTACAAAACGCTGACAGTTTGAGCAGAAGCTCTCCTGGGAAGAGGAGCAAAAGAGCTGGCTTAACATATTTAGTTTGCCAGCTGTAGGAGTGATGCACTACATTTGGATAGATATTTACTACAGAAAAGTAAAATTTAGGCAATTTACAGCATGAAGGAATTTATGAAGAAAGCTTGTTTTGTCAGATTGAAAAAGGTTTTATACATGATTTGAATAATTGCATCTGCCATTATGACAGCTAAATTTGTTTGACTGTGTTCCCTCCAGGACAAAATGATGTATTGTAAACTTGGCTCTCATTGGTGTTTCTGGTCTTTCACTGGACTGCTGCACCTTGAGCTCGCAGTGACTCACACATTTACAAAAGACCTGCAAGAATTCTCTTTCCGTGAGAACATCCTCCCCTTGTTTCTCAGAGCAGAGTTAAATATTCCAGATCTGATGTATTGATGTTCTTTGTCTCCCTTCCCTTTTCCATTTCACTTTGAAGGAGGAATTACTTCAGCAAGAGAAGTACCAGCCAGTGTCAGGATGAAACAACTGAGGCTTTTCTGTGAGACTTTTGGCCCACTTTGGTGTTTACTGTGTGTCATTAGCAGGTGATTCTGATGAAGCCACACTCAAAACCTTTGCCCAAGATAAGTTTCAGAATTGCACATTTAATCATGTTATATGCTAACCTGTATTACTTTTGAGACACATTGAAATAATGAAAAAACTGCATGGCACTTTAAAATATCAGAAAAAACTTTTTTTTTTGAAGGTTTGGAGCTCTTCCCCAAACTGTTAGTCCTAAGGACAGCTTAAAAATTTGACTGTTTCTCTGAATACTTCCTGAATTACTGTAAAGGATCTGTCTCCGAATATATTTGGAACTTTTCTGAGGCGTTACATAGTGCTTGGGATTCACTGAGAGGGAAACACCAGGACAGGCGAGTGTTTTCTAATAATTCTGAGAAAGTGATAATACCAATGCTTCTAACATGAACGTTTCCAAATGCAAAAGTAACTTTTTCTTTAGCGACACAATAAAATTTATATAAATTAAAAAACTGACACCTCCTGTGAAGGAGAGGCAATACATACACAGAGTATGTTGAAACTGTGGAGTCTCTTGCTGAGCACCTGGCAGTTGTGGAGATACACTTCAGAAAATGGATTTTGCAATGCTTTCTGAGTGAACAGCCTGTCAAAGCTTGCTTAGGAAAAGGAAATATCTTTAAAAGTTTTCATTGTATTCTCAGCTGTGTTAAACCAGTTTATTAAAAGAGTGAATTTATGTACTCTGGTACCTGAACAAAGTAATCTGTGTTGGGATTGTTCAATGTGATGACAGAACTGGAAGTCTTTATTACATTACACTTGTATTTCTCTTTGCTGGCAAGTTCCTGGAGGACATGAGATTTTAGATGTTGTCACACTCAGAGACAGAGTCTCACCTAACCTGGAAACCAGCAAGATAAAAAAAGCAGGAAATGACCTGTAAAGAACAAAGTTCTTTGGGATTTTCAGGGAGTGGTTGGGGATTTCTTGAAAAGAAACTGAGTTAATGATTGATAGTGGAGGAAGTAGTGAAAGTAATGAGGTGTCATTAATTTTTCATAATTGTCAACACTACAGGTGATAACTGGAAGCAATATATTGCTTTGTCTTGAAAGCACATGTCAAAAGCTGTTTTAGATGTCATTGTACCATAACAGCTGAGCAAAAATATAGTGTGCTTATATATGGATCTCTTAATCTTGTCTAATTTAATGCACCGAGAAATTAAATCTAACATTCCTCTTTGTTTGCTTGGTTGGGGTTAAATGAGCAAGTAATTCTTTGACTTCTTAGTGAAAGAAAGTCTGTCTTGCTTTAAGTGTTAAGATAAAATAGCACTGAATTAAAAGATGGTTTTAAACTTTTCTTTTTTTTTAGTAGCACATGGGCTGTTACAGTACAGGCTATGGTTTATTGATTTATTTTTTAGTGGGCCATCTGTTTATGTACTACTGCTTAATAGCAAGGAAAAAGAGAGGAAAGGCAAAAATATCAGAAAGTAACTGAGAAAAGTTTCTACTGCGCTTTAGTGAGTGGCATGTGAAAAATACAAGTTCTTCACTGACTTTTAGACTGGGTGGACATTATCATAGCACAAGAAGAATAGCTTTGGAGCTAAGGAGTTAGTGCTGAGGATGTTTTGGGGGTTTATGCTCGGTGGTTTTTTCCCATCTCTTCTCTTTTCTTCCAAAATAGCAAAAAATTGTTTTTGTGCTTTTGCTCGAAGATTTACAGTGTGCTAGATATTGAAGGAAAATAAAATTTGACAAATAAATACATATATTTTCAGAATAAAATTCAGAATGTAACTCTAATTTACACTATAATTAAATAGCAGAAGTTGCAAAACTTTTAAGGGCCTGTTCATTAACATAGGGGCTGGGTTTTATTTTGCTTTGGAGGGAGAAATACCAAAGTCAAAACTATAAAAGTTTGTAATATGTTTGACATTTTGTGCTAGAGATAATGATGGTTTTACAGAACTGTTTCTATAGTCCATTAGGCTGTAGTATTGCTCTTTCATGATTCCTATTACTGCAATGCATTGTTTAGTTCATGCACACCATGTTTAGTCAATAAACAAACATCCAGAGCATGTGGAAAGTTCATTTTCTGGAGGTTTTGGAAAAATCTAATTATATGAGATAATGTGTTACGGTAATGCAAAAGCTAAAGTATAAAATACATTCACTTGTAACCTGAGCAGTGCCCAGACTGCTTTCTGTTAAATGTTTTCTGTTGGAAATTACTGACATTAAAATCTCAGCAGTTTTTTTCTGATGAAGGAAAACCCTTTGAACGATGCTGTTAAATGATGGTTTTACCTAAAGTATTGACAAAATATAATTTCATAACTTAGAATATTCAAGATGCTTTGTTTTCCTGTAATATTGCCAGACTAATGGTCTGAGAAGTAGAAGTGTGACGTACCTATTCCAGATTTTGCTTGGCTTCTTTGAATAGGCTCTGATGATATTTTAGGTTATTTGGAACTTGATAGGATATGATCTTAATTTCTTTATGGTTGAAGGACACTGAGCAAAATTTGAGAAATAAATTTTAGAACATGAAGACAGAACAAGATGTGTTCAGGGCCTGGACCTTTGAAGGTCAGTGAGCTTTACATGTATTCATGTGAAAATACAGTGTTTGTGCTTTGATAATGTGCAAAATTCCTACAATCTGCAAAAATGGAGGGGAGAGCTCTCCTTGGGATACCTCAGTGTACCATGAGACTTTAGTCCTCAAACTCTACTAAAAGGGTAAATGCTTTTTGCATAGCAGTTTAGGATTTTCCAGAATTACAGGACAGGAAACTCAGTGGCTTTCCAAGAGTTTGACAGAAGCTCTGCATTCACGGCAGTGTCGTGTTTCCCAGGTGGATATTTCAGGATGTCCAGCCCTAGTGAAGGTGCTCAGTCCAAGTGTCTCTGAGCTGCTCGAGAATGGAAGGGCAAAATACACTCTGAATATCCTCATTAATCTGAGTTCCAAGAGGAATACAAAGAGTGTTCTGTAGTTCAGATATATTTTAATTTTGAGCGTATACTTTGTCTCCGAGTGCTGGCAGAATTAGAGGCACTTCTGAACGTGTGCCTGAAGGAGGTGATGGACACCTGCAGTTCCCTCCACTGGAAGGGAATTTTCATGTAAATGTTTAATTCTGAGCACCTATACTTAAACATTGCAATTAAAACTCTGAGATACCTACTTTTTAGATATCCCACCTTTCAGCCTTGTAATGAGACTATTCAGATCTTGTGGTTGATAAATTTGAGTTCTTCAGGTTCTGAAGTCACAAGTCTTTGGATAGTGAGAGAAGCCTGTGAGGTTATTTGTATAAATTGTGTTATCTGGAAGATAATTTGCCTGCTCTATCCAGCTATTGCTGCTGTGTCTGAGCAGTTGTTCCTCTCTTCTTTAGGCCTCACCCTGAGGCAGTGTCTCTTGTCACTCAAGCTTGAAAGTTCTGGTCTGCTGTCACCTCAATCCATATTTAATGACCTTATAGAGCTAATCTAATAATAGAAGCACAGAGTCTGCTTTTCCTGCAGCTGGTGTCTGCAGATGAAGTAAACTTTTACAATTGAAATGGGTATAGGTAAATAATGATTAACAGCCAAATATGGATATAAACATCTATATTTAAATGTTGGTAATTGAGCATAACCATATTTACACACCGTGCCCAGAAGATTTGGTGTGCAACTATATAACTATCAGGAAAAACCTACCTCATGAGTAAGGCTGGAGAGTTGAATAATGTAAGGTAAAAATAATTAATATGAAGATCAATTATTGAAAAAGACTCCACCCCAAATAATACAACCGTCAACCCCCTGAGAAATGCATAAGCAAAACAGCAATGTGTCAGACCTTATCTTTAATTCTAACGTCTAAAGTATTGTTTACTGTGAATAAGTAATTGCAAACTAAGTGTTTACAACCAGATAAGCTGTGATAATTGAGTTGGATGTCCAATAACTGTTTTTGAAAGCTCTTCTAACGGAAATTTTGTAGCTTTTAATATTGCTCAAGAAGTGA
This sequence comes from Acanthiza pusilla, assembly GCA_036630365.1. NCBI lineage: Eukaryota > Metazoa > Chordata > Aves > Passeriformes > Acanthizidae > Acanthiza > Acanthiza pusilla. The sequence goes on from JAXCHO010000001.1 coordinate 12,821,639, forward strand.
GATAAAGATTCAGTTCTTTCAATAGATAGGAAAGAGAACCAACAATTAAGTGAAACTTTGAACCATATTCAGGTCTGTTTCCTGAGCAACAAAATCCTCATTAACGTGACCATTTCTCATTTCTCAATAACCACTCATTGATTAATTCAAAAGAACCCCATAAAATGGTCCTTATTCTGTATATAGGGATTGTTCTGTATGCACACATCTGCAGCTGGGGAGAACATCAGGGTGTAGCAGAAGAACTAAAGGGGGGCCCTCAGGGTGGCCCATTCCTCCTGGGGAACCACAGAAGTCCTACCAGCCTTTCTGTGGTAAGTTTGCTCCAGTGAATGAATTATTTGTCAGTCACACTCGTATTTATGTTTGTGATCACACAGCTAACAATTTGTGCATGTATCTGGGAATATTTTTGTTTTCTAATTTTTCACTTAAATTTACTTTATCATTATATTTTAATTTCTCGTTTTACCTTTTGTTTTAAGGGGTTGGATAATGAGCTACAAATCAATTTAAGGTGTTTTTTTCCTTTTCCTGTGTTGCAGATACGTAACATCCGGTAGGAAATGCGTTGTGTGGGAGGAAGGTCAGAAAAAGAAATTGATGATTCCAACATGAAAGACTAAATTGAGGCAGGTAATGATGCAGTTCCTTGGCTTGTAATTTTGCCCATTTGATACGAGGCCCATATGTTAACTGTTTTTTAGAATGCTGCACAAAATCACAATAACTTTACCTAATTGCTCTGTAAAAAAAAAAAATTAAATCACCATTGTACCATTCTTTCTTTTAGATCACCCCTGTGATGAGATCATCCTGTGTACCATCATTTTCCTCCTAGAAAACATGAACAATAAGAGGATCAGAAGAAGCCTGTGAAAAGGACTACCTTGCAGTCATTTTTTTGTATAAAAATACGTCCTTATGTTGTAAACTGTTCTAAAGAAAATGCTGTCATCCAAATGCAATTAGACAAAGAGTTTACAATAAAAGTATATAAAACGTAGTTATTTTTAAGTATGTTTTTATTACATGTGCAAAGAAACTTTGGCGTTATTTTTCATGGAATAATACACTTCCAAAAGTGTGCTTACAGAGCTGTGGGGTGTGCAGGACTCGAGCAGTGGAAGAGACAAGTGCAAATAAGAGATCTAACGTAGTGTGATGCTTTACTGTTGGCGTGTTTGCTGCTAAATGAAAATGTTACATCTATTTCCTTTTTATTGCCTCTAAATACTGTAAGATCCTCAGAGTGTCTTTTAACAGATTTGCATGTGATTTAATCTGCAATGACTTTGCTGCAGTGATGTCACTGACTAGAATTACACTTGTGCTGGTGTAAATCAAGTCAAACCATTGGTTCACAGAGACCTGCTGAGAGCTGGAGTTCAGCCTTGAAATCCAGTCTTCTGAAAAATGGCACAGGGCAATATCCAAATAGAAAATGAATAATTCATGTGAAGGGAGCTTTTAGCACGCTGAGGTACTGAGGACCTGTTCCTGAAGATACTGCTGCTAGGTAGGAGTTGATGCCAAGAATTTTTGACATTTGTGGGATAAGTCCATCAGCTGGCAGGACATGTGAAGAAGTGATTTTGAAAATGGAGGCTGTGTGGTAAGACAGAGGGGCCGAGAAAATGTGCCTGACTCTATTGTGAGAGTCCACAGAGAGCTGTAAATAACCAGATAGTATTTAACCAAGAAGTAATGCAGTAAGTAAACTATGAAATAAATTGTTTCTGTAATATGTCAACAGAGTTATGTAGTTGGCAATTTTCCACCAGCTAACTTTTTATACTCTCTAGGTTTCAGTTCTTACTCCACACAGTGTCTCTCTTCTCTGTACTGTTAAACGTATATCTTATAGTTTTTAACCCTTAAACTATTTAAAACTCTTTGTTTGGAATTATCTTGTGCCCAAATGTATGTGTTTTTAAGCTTTGTTGTCTTATGTCAGTAGTGTTTGGGTAGTGGTTATTATCAGCCTACTGCTATATTTAAATTAAGGAAAATATTCCAATTCATAGACTACCTGGGTAACTTAGCAGATTTTTTTTTGCCATTTAATGGCAATATGGTACATTCTGTACTTATTGAGGGCTTCTAAGTGTAGCTTAAGCAGCCAATTAAAACTATGGAAAATATATGAATGGCATTTATGCCTAGACTGAAGATTTGGCATGTTCAGTGAGTACTATGTGCTTAAAGCAGTGACAGATTCAAGCTCCCTAGTGATTTACAGAAGGCCTAGATCAAATTGCTCACAGGGATGTTTGGGAAGGCATAGAAAACAAACTGCCACATTGGAAAGAATTGTTAGGATTCACCTTGTCTGAGCCCATAAGAACTTAAGAAAGAGATATGAAATAAATGTGAAATTAAACATTTCAGGCAGTATTGAGGTGAAGAGTTGTTGCTCTGTAGTGTGAAGAGACCAGGGAAAGAAAAGAACAGTCGGTATGAGTTACAGAATCTCTAAAGAGAAGCTTCAGCATTAACAGATGCCACTTCCAACAGAAGTATCAGAAGAAAAGTGTAAGAATTGACAGGTGGATAAAACATAAATGTATTTAAGCGAGGGGTGATAGCTCATTGCAGCCTCAGTGCATAGAAATCTTCTTTTAACTTGATAATTATCAAATGAACGGCATTAATATTTATGTTCTAATAACTGGACCTAAGATTAAATGATGAAATAAAGTTATTTTGTTCCCTAAAATATAGTGGACTTTAAAGTGGAGACTTGACAAAGAACTATTTAGTGAAATTTTGTAGTTTTCACTTATTTAGCCTGGTTTGCTCAGCTATTTCAGAGCTACATTATTAATATGTTTATGAGATGTTTGTTGAAACTTTTTTGTAAGTAAAAGAAAAAGGTTGGTTCTGCTTTCTTGTCATGCATGTCATAACCCATGTGTCAGCACTAAAGTTTTCTCTGTTTTTCTGAGTTTTAGGTCATAGAATATTGTGCAAAGAATTCATTCGGTATACACTTACCTATGAATTTTCATTATGCTCATTTTACCAACAGTATGTAGACTGTGAAGTATTAATGCATTTATTAAGTACTAACTAGAGATCAAGAATTTTTCAGCTTTGCTTTTCTCATTATGGCTAAGGATTCTTTAGCAAAATACTGTGTTTTCCCAAGATAATTGCTCTTTTGGAGTAAAATTCTATAAATCAAATCTCCATAGTAACACTGTGGATTCTTCTACCAACCTGTGCTGTTGCAAATTTATTTGTCAGATTGAAGGTAGTTTTAAAGTTACATAAAAACAATCTTTTTCATGTTAGAATGGAGAAGTAAGACCAACACTTTTATTGGTCATTTTGCTTTAGAGTAGCATGTATTGTAGATCCTTTCTCATTTTCATTGCTGGTATTAATATTCTTGGCATTTGTGGAGAGTAAAAATTGTTCTGAAGTGGAATTTTAGCTAGTAATTGTACTACAGAACACTTTTGGTTCAAGACAAACCTTGAAGAAACAGCTTATTGACTGAAATGACTTTAACCAAGAGTCTTTTAGCATGTTGAGGATTCTGTTTCTGTTCTCCATATCTCTGTTCACTAATGAGATAACTTACATTTGCCTGTCATGGGGATCACAAGCTAATTGAATCGAAACAGCATAAAAATAATTGCTCTAGCTCAGAAATATTTTCATAAATAATGAGTTAAAACTCCTGCATCAGCTGTTGTGTAAAGGAGCACATTGCTATTAATGCTCCCTTGGGAGGCAGTGCAGTGCATCCCCTGTGCTGTCAGAGGCTGCTCAGCTGAGGGGCAGCTCTGGGTGTGCTTTCCTGATGCACCGCGGGGGTTCCTAAATCTGTGGGTCCCTATTCCTGCGGGCACATGAGGTGTCCCAGGAGCTGTCTTTCACTGTCACAGTTCTCTAGTGGCACTGCCAGGGCTGTGCAGTCACACTGGGCGGGGCGGTGGCTCTCTGTGAAACACTGAATGTGTGTCCTGACCTGCCTTCCCACCTCAAAAGGCGTAGATTTAATGGATGATCAAAATGCTGTTGGAATGACTTAGTGACAGGATGTGTCTGCTTGTGTATGGGAAATGTCTGTATTTTTACTCTCTAGAGAAAATGAAGCATTTGGGTATTTATGATACCTGTGCATTCAGCATTTATTTTGAGTACTGATGCACAGAGAAGTTGTTCTTAAACTGTGCCTTAGCCCCTGGTCCATAAGTATTCACATCACCAAATAGATACAGAAAAGATGAAATCTTTTGAATTGTGTGAGGAAGTGGTGTCTTGTTCCTTATATTGCCCTGAGGTAAGGAAAAGGAATAAAATGAAGAATTTCTTTTCTCTTTCTTAAAAAAAAAATTATCTGTGATGTGAAGTGTTGTTGGTTTTAAGAGACAATATCAGACACTTCTCACTCTGCCATAATTTAAAAAAAGATAAGGAAAAGCAGATAAGGATCTGTTGTATCTTTTATGCAGTGATAAGACTTTTTTTTTTTTTTTCTGATCATATTTTCAGTTAGGGGTGGGTTTTTTCTGTTCTGATAAAAAGGGAAGACTGAAAGAGGAAATTTGAACAGATGGATTCAAGTTACCAAGCAACACTTAGTTTCCCAGGCAATGGAAAAAGAATTGGAGCAGGTGCTAAGTGGATTTTATTCCTTAAAAAAAAAATAAAAATATTGTGAGCTGATGTATGAACTTCAGTTTAACAGACTCTTGACAAAGTTCATAGAATGATAAATATTCAATACCTGTGCAGGTTGTTTCCTGTGTGACTTGAACAGTTCTTTTCAGTAGCTGTGGGAGCACACAGTCTGTGCAGCAAGGCTGCTGTGGAGGACATTGGTGTTGTTTGCTTCACTCCGATATTCTCATATACAATCTCTATTTTTATACTCTATTTTTCTGATTTTAATATATTCCTATAATATTGGGTTTAGGCTCTTCTGCAGAATATGCATTTCAGAGTGAAGTAAGTGTTCTCTCTTCTCAAATGTTCAGACATTACCCCTACCTCTTCCCTTTTGGGAAAGACTGTGACTTGGTTGGCAAATCTCAACTGATAGGCAGAGCTGCATTAAATTGGGGGTGCCTTGAATTCAGTTTCTAGTAGATCCAAAAATAGGATTTTTTTTAAAGAAAAGGGTCAGTGCAAAATAATTCCTTTCTTTTTTTTTTTGTGGAGTTGTGGTGTGGTACGTTCTTTTGGCAAGCATCAAATTTTAGCTTTAGGTTAAATAACATGCTGTTTACAAGTTTCTTAAAAAAAAACCAAACCAAAGTGCCTACCTGCCAAAACACGCCCAACACCCAAATTGTGTGAAAAATTGTCCATGTCTTATGTCTTTAGGTTAGTGCTCTGATGTCCTTCTCTGCCATACATTTGCATTACATAACAGCTATATAGAACACTTGGGAATGTAGAGATCGAATATGGGCCCCTGATGGACACCACAAATATCATCACAAAACTTTATTTGCATTTTAAAAAAACTTGCTGTACCACAGAGTCAAAGAACTTACACATTTGAAGTCTTATTAATTCAGATGTTTGCTGGCTTTTCTGATTAAGTTTAAATACTAAGTAGCCTAAGCCAGCAGTAATTTTAAATATATGTAAGTAAAACCCACTCATATTTAGAAAAGCACTTCCTGGAGAATAAACAATTTTAGCTAGTGATTTCACCAAGTCCACATGAAGGGAAAAGAGACATGAAAAGGTAGGCTAGAAAAGGTAATAACAAAACAGTATATCCATTAATAAGTTTGGAAATTAGTAGATACTACTATGCTTTTCAAAATAAAAAAGTCCCGTGCTAATCAGTTTGAAGTATTACCGCATCACACAGGGAACACCACCACTCCCCTGGGCTGGCTGAGGCTGTTTGCAGTGATTGATGCTTTATCAATGCTGATTTCATAAAAGGATTTCTACCAGAAAATGAACAGCATGTTTGAAGTTCTGTGCATGTTAACGCCAGCTAACACATTCTTCAGTAACCTTAGGAGATATGTGCAGCAAGTGTGTGAAATATGTCGTACTTCTGGCTCTGAGTTGCCAAGTGTGACTCTGGTTTTGGCAGGGCTATTTTGCTGCCATTTAAGAAGTAAGTTCTTAATTTAATAATTTGAATTATTTTTTCATCTGCATTCAGGCTGAAGAGGAGACCAGCGCAGAGTAGAAATTATACAAGTGTTTCTGGGGGTGTGCATAGCTTGAAAGGTGCGGAAAGCACTTAACAGGATATCGCCCTTTGTCTTTTTGTTTTTCTAGAGCAGAACTCTTAGGTTTCAGTCTGTTTAAGGAAACTATCAGGAGCTTAGCTGTATGAATATGGGAAGCACTGTTGGAAAACTGTTTTCCTGTACTTGGATGAACTGGTGTATAGAAATACCACAAGCGCTATGCATTGGCCCATCCTATCTCACAGCACCATCCATGTTTAAATGGTTTTGGGTTTTTGTTATTTAGGAAGAGTGGAGCTGGCACACAGCACCATCTCTACGGTGTGTTCTTTGTTTTAGGATTGTATTTGGTAATCTCTGCTGTGACTTTACCCTTTTAAGCTTTGCCTGTATGCTTTTGATGGCAGGAGCAAGGGAAGTCTATTCTTAGTTACACCCTAAGGTGGAATTCCATTATTACTCTATGGTTAGTGTTACACTTATTGTAAAACTGATGTGATATTGCTTGCTTTTCCAGCCTTATTAAAAAATTTCTTTTGTGTGCTCAGGCTTCTAAATGGGAAGGAAGTACTGGAAATAAGTCTTTAAAATCATGGATTTGTTGGATAAGGATTTTTTTAAACAGTATAGATTACACAAGAATTTGTTGCAATAAGGATTTTACATTTTAAGAATTTGAAGATGTGATTTTAATAATAGATACTCTTCTAAAAAAAGATCCCCACACCCAAACCCAAATACCTAAAAATCTTCATTTGTAACTCCCAACGTTTCATTCATGTGTCCTACTGCAAATTAAGTCTTTTTAGTGTACCTGGATTTTTCATAAATGTCTATTTAAGCATTTAGCTTTAAAAATATTGGCATGTTTTTCCATGCAGTTTTAAAGCTTTATATGCACTGCGGAAAGAAAGCTTTTTAGCCAAGATGTTTCTAGATTATATTTGCTTTGCAGAGTGTAAGCAGCAGTTGGAACTTCTGTTTTGTGATTCTAATTGACTACCTCAGAAAACAAACACATGGGCTTCCTTTACTGCAGGAATGGTATGGGGTTCTTAAAGAAAATGGAGAAAGGGAGAGAGCTGCCTATTATCAAAGTTTCTTTTCCTGAAGATATGTGTGAATCAATAACTTTTCCCTTTTCTTGAATTTGGAGAAGTAGTTTTGGTGAGAGGAAAAGAGATTAATGATACTATGGGGGGAAAAAAATCCTCTAGAAGTTTTATTCTTGCTACAAAGAAAAGAAATAAATTTTCAAGAATTCTGGTAAAAACAGAGTTTCAGTAGCTCGTTTCAGGAAACATTCTGTGTGCTTTCAATTACAAACAAAATTGTCCCACATGCATTTCAAGCTCCATATACAAATCGTGTTTTCACTTGAAATTTTGTATATGGTCTCTTGCCAGAGGACACTCTTCCAGAATGACAACTCATGTGGTTGCTTAAGGTGTTTTTGACATATTAAGTCAAAGGAAAGCTGAATTTCTTAATGCTCAGATTATTCTTCCTCATAGTCTGCCTTCAGGCACATGAGTAAAACATCCTGAGTGCCTCTTACGTGCATTGAATTCGGGAATAAATGGAAGTCTGATCATTGCAAAGAAGTACTTTGGCTAGTGATTCAATATGGTGGTTTTCAGCTGGTGTACAAACTCCTCCTTTCTCCCTCCTTCTCTGCTTTACATCTCAAAGTTTTTTGATGTTGGTGAGGAGTGGTGTTAGACTCATTGTTCAAGAATAATACAGAAGCCATTGAGATGATTGCTGGACTTGCCCATGGTGATGGACTATTGACCTTTGTTTTGTAGTTTGCTGTTGGTGCCTGATTAATGCAATTTCTTTCCTATTCATCAAAACTCATATCTGTTTATTTAAAATGATAAATGGACAGAGAATTAGGCATGCGTCTGAGTATTTTGCTTAACTGTGAGAACAAGTTAAAATGCACCTAATACACAAAGAAACTCTGCAGAACTTTTGTAGCTATCAGCTCTTCATATTTCCTGTAATTCTTCATTTCATGTCTTTATATGCACATTTGCATTTCTTCAAGCTATAAAATTCTTTGGGTTTGACAAAATGTGTTTAACAGGTTCTCCCAGAGAGCAAGTACCAATAATGGTGAATTTTTAAGACAATCAATGGCAACATGATTTTTGGAATCCTTTCCAATAACAGAGCTCCTTTTTCCTGCACACTGGAGACAGACATGGGAATTTTGTGTTGTCAATTTATGGTTTCCAGAAAGATAAGTAGTTTTGATCAGGATTTCTTAAATCTACTTTCATTTAAATTACTATGAGACTATTTTGGCTGGGGGTAGATGCGAAGAGTTAGAAACTAGAGAAGAGCAGATAACTCTTTATGTTAAGAATTAATTAATTCCTATATGTTACATTTTTCGAGTATTCTGGTTAAATTGAATTTGATCAGTGTTTCTAATGGTATTTTTGGCTGAAGAAACACTACTGTTTAGACACTTTAGGTAAGTGCTGTGCTTTTACTTAAATGATTGATTGAAATATTAAAATACTGCTGATTTGAATTTTAAAGTTCAGACGAGCTGATCCTGTAGAAGAACTACCAAGGCTTTCTTTTCCAGGGGAATGGAACCAGTGTGCTTGGAGGTGTTTGAGAGAACTTGCAGCTCCTACACCATTGCCTGCTGTGATTTATAGATTTATGCATTTTGTCTATGAAGGCAAAAAGCTGGATTTACTGACACAATGGTTTCTCATGCCAGTTTTTAAGATCCCTTCTTTAATAACTTTTCTTTCTTCTTCCAGTGCTTATTTGATTCTGATGGTTTTATTCCTTTTATGTCTGTATTTTTCAGAAATCTTGAATTTTGTGTTCATTTTTAACCATCTTCTAGTTTATCATTCCATTTTCATTCTGTTCTTGAATCAGTAGAAGCTTACCAGTTGAAATGCAGACACTTGCAGACAGTTCACACCATCTCTAAATTGCCTGTTTTTCTGAACGTTTCCTTTCTAGCACTTTGTGTCATTATTTTAGGCAGTTTTATGTGAGTAGAGGTAAAACCTTGAACTACATTGATAGTGTTGGTATCATCAAATGAGAAAAACACAGTCACTGATGTCTTGGGAACCTTAATAAAATACTTCAGAAACAGAGTAAAGAAGGATCAGTTTGCAGCACCCTGACTTTCCTGTGGCCAAGGGATAAAGTGGCTTTTAATAAAGCTGGGATAAAACCACAGTTTTATTTGGGTAATTAGTATTGGGTACAGATGATGCTATGTAATGGGGTTTTTCAGCACCAGCGAATAATGACAAAATCTTACAATATCTTCCTATCAATTTCTGAACAAAAGAGTAGAATTCATCTTCTACCAGTACTTTAGATTATAAAAGGTAATCTCTCTCCTCTTTGGATTTTATTTTGGTGTTTGTATTAATGGTAAAATTGTGTGGTTAAGTTACTTCTGAGGCCAATACAGGATGCTAACCTAATATTGTGAAAGGAGAAAACAATGGCCAACAATGGTTGAGACTCATTTTAGTCTAAAAGCAAAGACTGTTCAAGTAAACTTACTGTGAAGAAGATCTGACTACCTGTCAGTTTTGTGTGGGTGCGTTAGTCACCTTGACAACTCAACATCATCACGAAATACAAGGTGTGGGCATTTGGTTACATGGAATTATAATGAATTTGCGTGCGCAAAGTGGTTACTCAGCATTATTACCAATTGCAGATGTCATATGGAGGGATAGAAAGAGTATATATACTTTTATAAATGATTGCATCTCTGGGAGATTTTTAGTATAGGCTTTTGTCGTTGCGGAGATGATGAGACAATACTTTGTTGGGGATATAAGTATCAGGAGTTCCATTCAATAGAGTTTAGGTTAAAAGAAAACATCCCTGATAAATTTTTTTGGTTTTTTCTACATTTTCTTATTTGTCTCCCTGGGCTTTTTATTAAAACAAATTTAAAACAAGAAAAATGCATCATTCTAGAAATGATGTAATGGATAAAAATGTGGTTTCCTTAGGCTGTGAGGACTTTCTGAAATCTCCAGAATATCTCTTGCTTAGCTGATCAGGCAAATTTGAAAGCCTCCAGATGACCTCAGATAGTAAAACAATCAGTGTACGGTATCATGCACATAAACTGTGTCCTTAAATTAGTTCCCCAAAAGTACATCCCTGAATCAGGTACCCCAAATGAAAAAGCACATACATAGAACAACATAAATTCAAGAACTGAGCCTTGTGGGAGTCTCGAAACATTTGAATCTGATTGGAAGAAAACCCACACAAAATAATAAAGTGGGAGTCATTTTCTGATCTTCTCCAGAATCCTAAAGTCTGCTTCATTTTACCATCAGGGATAGAGAAGAAAAGCTTTTAAGTCAGCCAGCATCAGATTGATTCATAAAGCAAACAGGAAAAGTATTATGAGGCAAGGCTTCATGCTATGATAGACATCTCGGAATATGCATCTTTGGCAGTCTATTCATCTTTGGCTAAGGGGGTGGAAACTCTGGTTTGTCTCCCTGGGTAATGTGTGGAATCCTGTTTATATTCCAGCTCAGTTTATATGGCCTTGGGGAGCAAAGTCTGGTCTTAGAATTAGCTGTAATTTTTGCTGATCTGATAGTGGTATGACTTTTGTGTAACTGTAGGACAAATCCATGACATACTCTTAGTTTTTAAAACATTTGTGCAGTGAAGGTACTTGTTTCATCTCAGACAAACAGCTGGTGGTGATTGAGAGATTCCTTGCATAGGTGATTTGCAAAGGTTTGTTTCTTTAACAAATGCAGAAAGAATTTCATAAATGTCAAAGCATTTGAAAAATACATAAAACAAAATTATAAGTTCACTGTTATCTGTTAGATGTAGATTAAATATATGAATAGATATATAAACATATATTTAAACTACCTGCAACTGTATTTGTATGTATACATATATTTAAATTATATCATACCTGCAATATTCTTAATCTAATAAAAAAGCATTCAGACTTACTTAGCTTTAGATATACTAACTTGTCTCTTTCAGTTATTTTAATATATTAGGCCACACATTTTTTTAATCTATTTTATAAAGATGTTTATTAGCAGTAGACTTTAGTTTAATAACATACAGTAAATCACTCCTACTACTTAGTCTTTGAGAACAGTTGTTTGTCACGGTCATGGGTAAGCAATATATTTGTTGCTACACAGAAGAAGAAACTGATTGATAGTTTGTGATACAAAAAATATGACTTTTAAACTTACATAAGGTAGTCAAGACATAGGTTAATGACCTTGGCTTCTTGGCCTCAACATAAATGTCTTTTTCATGGCTGTAGGGTTAGTTCAGGAGTGTATGTGGAGCACTGCAGTAGAAGGAACTGGGACATAAAGACATCAAGGGTGGCAATCCTGTCCTTCAGAGTAGAAAGATTCCGAAGGAGTAGAAATGGGACTATATCTGTCCTGTTTCAGGGTTTTTTAAATAAACTTCTCAGATGGTTTATGGGAAGGGAATAAGCATCACCAAATTCTGAAATGAAAATGTTTTGTCTCACCTTTACTACATTTTTTCCAGGTAGTTATGTGAGTTTTTTATTGAGATATATCATACCAAAATATATAACTCTGGCTTTAGGGCACTGAGTGCTGCTGTCTTCATACTCTTATGGGGTTTTTTTATTATTATTTTTATAAAGACCAGTATGTATTTGTTCTTTTAACTGTATGTCTTAACTAATGCAATCCATTTTCCTTTTGCCTGTGGATTAAGATGCATAAAAAACAGTATGAAAATGTGAAAACTGAAATGTAATTGCTACTGTACCGTGTGCTGTGTCAGCCCACTGCATAATTATTATCCTTAAAATGTCAAATTTGAATATAATGTCTCTAAATTGCTTACTTCAGACATTAGAGGAAAAATTAAGAAGAAACTACAGTAAAAGATTTAACACAAGTGTTTGAATTAGTAACGCAATTGAATTCAGTTTTGGTGTTTGAGCAGCGACAGCAGCATTGTATTTGGAGTAAGAAATTCCTTTCTGGGTTGTCACGCTTGACATTAATTATTGATAAGGGGTTTCAGAAATAGCGCATGTGCTGTCAGAGTTGACTGTAACTTGAGATAGGGACTGCAGTGATGCCAGAGGGATTACAGCCAGGGAAGCACCTGTGGCACTTGGAGTTACACGCTTCTCTTCAGCAGACTTTTATTTTGTTGTAATGAGTTCATCTGAGTGATTAAAATAATGGCAAGATGAGTCGTCAAGCTTACTTCTATCGTGTCCCTCCACAGGAATTGCACAGAAGAACCCAACTTCAGCCTGAGCCAGCAAAGACGAAGGCTCTGCAGACAGTTATCGAGATGAAGGTATGGTCTTTGCTCATTGTCATGTGTGTTTTTTTGATATCATGCAGTGTTGTACTGGATGTGGCTGGGATGGAGTTAGTGTTCCCCATGGTAGCCTGTCTGGTGCTGTGTTTTGGATTTCAGACCGAACCAGTGTTGATAATGCACTGATGTTTTAGCTGTTGGCCAGCAGTGCTTACAGAGTGAAAGCTCTCTCAGTTTCTCCCTCTGCTCCCACCGCAGCAAGGGGTGGGGGTGGACAAGAGGCTGGGAGGGAGCACAGCAGGGACAGCTGACCCAAATTCACCACAGGGATATTCCATACATCATGTCATGCTCAGCCTCAGCAAACTGAAGGGAGGGCATTCACAGTCACAGCATTTGTCGTCCCAAATAATTCTTGTGCATGACGAAGCACTGCTCTCCTGAAACCAGCTGGGCATCTACCTGCCCTTGGGAAGCAGTGGAGGAATTCCCTGTTTCGCTTTGCTTGCATGCCCAGCTTTGCTTTACGTATTACACTGGCTTTATCTCAAACAATGAGTTTTCCCACTTCTCCCCTCTGGTTCTCCTGCCTGTCCCACTGAGGGGGAGTGAACGAGCAGCTGTGACACTCAGCTGCCTACCAGGGCTGATTTATGGCTTTTGCTCTTTAGTCATTAAATACTTCCTTTACCATGTCGATTAATTTTGTTATGTAGCTAGGAATAATTAGTATTTATTTCTCTTGGTCTGTTTTCTAAATAAAATTGATTAAAAAAATGAAGTGTAGCATTGCTAAATTATGAGAACTGAATATTGATTTTTAAAAAGAGGAGGGTATGTGTGTGTTTTAGAAGATCCAAAGTGCATGGAATAAACTGACAAACAGAAGTCCAAGGCAAACTGTCCAAGGCTAAGGTAAAATGTTTTCCTTTTCGAACTGTAAAACCAATTATTCTGTTGGTTGTTATTAGGCCATAATTTTACAGCCAGCCTAAGGAAAATATTAGTTGCATCAGCAGATATGACAAAATGTGATGAAACAGCTGTCTTAGTCCTGAGTATGTTTTCCTCTTTTTGACATATAATGTTACTGAAGTGTTGTGGCTTTTCCCCCCACAATAACAAAAGATAAAAATAGTAATTTGAAAAGTGAAAACAGATATTTTTGCATAATTCTATGAGTCTGGAATGTACATCTTTAAGAAAAATACCCTGAGACTTGAGATAATTTGTGAGTTGGCAGTGCTGCCTGAAATTCATTAATGATGGTCTTTCATTTCAGTCTTAAAAGGAAGTGCAAATTAAAGGCCTCATTTTGCCAGTGACTTCTGTTATGAGCAAATGAGTTCAGCATGCCTGAACATCGTGGTAAATACACAGTTAAAACAACAGCAGGACTTTATAAATACAGTATCTGTCTTTTAATAGATAATAATTAGTTTGGATTATATGAGTAACAAAGAAGGTACATTGATTTCAATATTCCATTTTTGCATGTATATTTGCTTTGGACATTAGTTCAGAAGTCTTTGTATGAAGTCTAAAATAGATTTTTGCAGTAACTCATTACTGTAAGTAAATGGGAAAGTAAGATACTGGCTGAGAAACTTGGTTTGTCTATTAATATTCAGAATTATAAATATAAAAGTTTTGGGATACAAAAATGATGTGTTAGAATAACTTGTAATCTTTCATGTAGGCTATTAACAATGTAAAGGACATGTTGAAATGGATTTTCAATTCCTTTTCCTGTAGCAAACCTCTTTGAAAAGAGCAGGGATGGGGAATTCATGACACATGAATGACACATGTGATGACTGTAGTTGCTCCTGACAGTGTCTGGCCCCTGATGTAGGTGAAGTGTTTTCTTTTTGTCTCCCAGGAGAGGTGGGCGTGGTGCAAAGTTCCACTTCTTAAACATCAAATCTTCAATAGTGAGGGCTTTCATTTGTCACGAGTGAGGCTGCAATTCTGCTGCTGGAGCACTGATGCTGAGCTGGTTTTTGGCTCTGAGGCACCCAGTTCTTTCTGTTCTTATGAACCCACGCCCCTTTGGGGCTGCCCTGTCTAAAATAGGCCTAATATTGAAAAGAAAAAGGGACAAATGTAAGATGTTGAAATCCAGATGATTAAACAGCAGTTTTCATTACAAGTTCCAGATTTGGCATGTTTTCAACTAAATTTAAATCGTCTTAATCCAGACAGCATTTGCTTTGAAAAAAATGTGGGACATTTGTTTTGAATGATGAAGCATTGAAGGAATTGTTTCCCTGCAGTGGTGAGGGTAGAAGGAGGCAGAGGATTAGCTGCAACATGGCAATCTCAGGCCATGCACTCCCCACGCAGAGGCTCCAAGCAGTTTATGTTTCTCTCCACCAAACCCAGCCCCTTCCAGCCCCTCACCACTTTAGTCTGACTCTCCTCCATGGCTCCCCCAGGCTCTGCCAGGATGCAACTTTCCCTCCTTCGTAAATCCTTCTATTCTTTCTGTGGTTTTCTTCGATCCCTTGCCACTGCTGAATTCTTTCTGTCCCTTTTCCCAGTCTGTCTTCCCTTTCATCCAATCCAGTATAATTGTTTCTCCTGCCTATCCTCTCTCATGTTTATTTGTCCTAGACATCTTCTGCACTACCTGTCTTGTCATGTTCTTCATTTCTCTCTGAAGCTTTACAAATAGTTGCTTTTCCTTACAGCAATTACATTTTCTGCGTAATTGCTGTCTTGTTGACAAGTGTCCATCTCCTGTATATTCATGTAAGATAAAAAAGGGCAAACAAAAAACATGGAAAATTCACATCCTGTGCCTTGACTTTTTTTTTTTCTTTATTCCAGATATCTATTGTCTTTTTAGATGCATTGCACAGGCCTTTCTTTCCTAACTTTCTGGTTTTGCTTCATAGACACATTTGCTTCCAGATGTCCCATGTCCTTTGCTCTACTGTTTCTCACTACATTCTTCACTCTGTTCTCTTTTTTGCAACTGACTCCAGAAGCCCTTTTTTCTTCTGGAAAGCAGTCACAAAACTAAGGGAGGGCAGGATTCTTCCCTTTCCCACACACTCCTGTTATTCCCTCAGGCTAGTCTAGTTTTGATGCAATGGTTGCTTTTGACTGTGGATATATGTAATTGAACTGCTTTCTTTTCCCCTCATGCCTAAATCTTAGTTAAAGTAAAAAATAAAACCAGTACATGGAAATCCTTTCCTTTAATTGCAGTTGCACCCGTGCACGCTTCCTTGCATATTGTGTGCTGGCAAATGCCACATGACTGATATCTTTGGATGTTTTTTGAATATCAGTGATATTTGAAGTTGATTTAAACCTATTAGTATAATAAAAAAGATTGAAAAGAAACACACTTCCTTTTATGGTAAGTACTCCTGAGCGTGAGAATTGAGTCAGAACTCGCTCATCTCTCATGAGGCCTCACCTGAAGCGCTGCCTTCTCTTGCGGGCTCCACAGGACAAAAGACACATGGAGTGTTGGAGCAATTCCAGGGGAGAGCCCCAAAAATGATCCGAGGGCTGCAGCAGCTCCTGCAGAGACAGGAGAGAGAGCTGGGGCTGTTCAGCCTGGAGAGAGAAGGCTCCTTGGTGGCCTTGTGGCATTTCAGTGCATAAAGGGGGTGTGAAAGAAAGATGGCGACAGGCCTTTCGTTAGGGCCTCTTGTGATAGGACAAGGAACAACAGCTTTAAACTGAAGTAGGATAAATTCAGATTGGGCATGGGGAAAAATGAATTTTACGGTGAGTGTGGTGAGGCCCTGGCACAAGTTGCCCAGAGGAGCTGTGAGTGCCCCGTCCCTGGAAGTGTTCCAGGCCAGGCTGGATGGGGCTCGGAGCAGCCTGGGATAGTGGGAAGTGTCCCTGCCCATGGCAGGGCTTGGATTAGATGACCTTTAATTGCTGCTTCCAACCCAACCATTGCACATTGCTCTGGTCTAATTCTGTCATCACTAAAACAGTGATATTACTAGAGAGAGAAAATCAGAAATTGCTTACAGATATGGCCTAGAAGTCATCGTAAGGATAGGATATTGAAAAGTAAATGGAGTCTGGCAACTATAAAGTCTTCACAAATTTAAGCTGTAAAGTAAACAAAAATATTTATGGTTTACCTTACTTGCAGAAAGAGCCATCTTTGTGTATTGATCCAGCTGTGATATTTCAGGTATGGGTTTGGTTCTAGAGAACTATGTTCTGTGTGTTTGCAGTGCAATATACTCTCTTGTTAAGATTGCATGAACTTTCACTTCCCTTATCTTCAAAGATAAACCTGAATATTCTCTGCATTAAATGACAAGATAAAAATTCATATAGTAAGAGTAGTTGCCTATGGTCTGTTGATAGCATGTGTACATAAGTGCATTTAAATTTAAGTTTTATTAAATGTGAAGTTTCAAATACTTGCTTCTGATTGCTTGTTGAATGCCTTACAAGCAAATTTTTTCACAAACATAATTTAAATTTATCAGGTATCTCAAATGATGAACAGTACCATTTCCTTACTTTTCCTTTCAGAGTAAGATAGCCTGGAATGCTGCATTATATAGTGTTGGACTTGATGATCCTTGTGGGTCCCTTCCAACTCAGAATATTTGGTGATTCTGTGATTATTTACAAATGTTTTGCCCTTTCCCTGCCCCTCAGTTTTCAGGAAATGTACTATAGGACTCTTGTTAGGACTGATATGATTCATGAAACATCGTTGTGGAAACTCATCTGTAGAGTTGTGAAATCTTGTTTCTTCAGCATCAGGACATGTACTAATTGTTTCACATTCTAAAAGAGGTGGATTTCTGCTAGGTCCAGCCAGCATAGAAATAGCTCTAACCTCTCCCAGAATATCTACAATACTGTTCTAATAAAGGAGATAAGGAAGACGTATCAGTTACTGCTGGAAGGAGAGGATAGATTAGGGTGAGTGCCCTGATCTCTATCACAAATCCTGCTATATAATCTTGTGTCTTTTAACAGATTTAGAGGGCCTGGCTGGAAAAATCTGAACAAATGCTGCATTGTTGTAGAACTCAGGAGATGTTTATTAGTACCATTTAATACTAAGCTGCTTCCTTAATATTATTGCAAAGGAATCTTTGTTGTGATTCAACACAGACCCATGTAGTTTTTTAGAATGTTGCTAATGGGGATAAATCTTAGAGGTTTGAAGGAAATATTGCATCTGTTCCCATTTCAGTTTCTGAAAGCTTGCCAGACCCTGTGCCCCAACAAGACTGGTTGAAAGTTTTCCAATTGAAATTTTCTGTGGGAAAACGCTGATTCAGCTGAATCAGAAGATTTTATGGGAATGTGCCTATTCTGTCAAAGCCTTTGGTAAAGGCAAAGCTACCCAACTTTCTATCCATCATGTAAGTCAGCCCAGCTCCCTTGTGGCAGTACTCACTGGGAGCTCTGGGCTCTCTCTTTTATTTTTGACCTCCAAGGTTCCTCACTTTCTAGCAGCTATCCAGGCAGGAAAACTGGGAGGTTTCCTGGGCAAGCCAGCATGCAACAGGGAACAGTACCTTTGACTTTCACAACGTTTGCAAAATTTCTGGCTTCTGTTTCAATAAAAAGTTGATATAAAACTTAGTGACAATTTTTCAAGAAATAGGAAAATAGCTTTTACACATCTCTAATCACAGCATGGAGAAATCGATTAAAAATAAACTTTTCCTCCGAGATTTCAATCTTATGATGTAGAAGTACAGTAAATGCTTCCACAAGTTATGTTAGATATTTCTTCTAAAGCTTAAATGTTATTCTGTGATGTATAAACCTTCTAAAGGGTGTAGCAGGCTGTGCTCTGAATTGTTTCTGCCAAATTATATTTACAAACACGTAAAATACAAAGGCAGTACAAAAAGGCAGACTCATATACTTAGCTGGAGCGATTTGATGCAGACTATTCCCAGATGTCATGTCATAACAGGTCATGTAAGTATTAATATATTTCATTGCAAAATCATTCCAAAGTGTACTGAAGCTTAGGTTTTGCTTTTATCTTCAAAAATAGGAGGAAAATATTTCTGAAATGAAGTCTAATGGAGCAAGCTGAATTGATTCTAGTATCTGTGAGAGCTACAAATATTTTTGTGTTGTGTTTTAGTCTTGAGAGCTCTTAAGTTCAGAATTTCTCCCTTTTTTCATTCCATCTCAATATTTTACTTCCACATTTTAGAATTAAACTTAATTTTAAAATTAAATTTTGATGGAATAAGAAGATAGTAAAAGAAAGCTTCTCTCAGTCTGAGATTTATTATTGATGATAAAGATAAAAGCTAAAATGTTAGAGGAATGACAGTGGGCCATCTAAATGACATTGCTTAGTCCTTAGCTTTCATTCTATATGGATTTATAAATTCAGATGCTTTTTGGAACTTCATCCAGACTCTCCTGTGTCTTAACCTGCTAAGTTTGCCTGACTTTGCCGTAGTTAGGACAGTGATTCAAGCTTACCTTGTCCTGGTTAAAGGATCAATTCAGTTTGTGTTTTTTGTGGGATTAACCTTCTAATTTAATAATCTGGTTATAGTGAGTCAGGTTGGTTTGTTCTGTGGTTTAGTTTTGTGGTGTGTGTTTTTGGTTTTTGTTGTTGGTTTTTTTTTTTAATATTGATCTCAATGGAACAAGAACTTCTTCCAATCTCTAATATTTTACAGGTGGTTGATCGTTCATGTTCTTGAACAGATTTCCTAATGAGTAATTTTGCAATGTTCTTTCAAACAGAAAATTGTGACAAGTTTGTGTAACCACTTTTCTAATCTTTCTGACTCTCACAGAAGAGGTTTAGCCAATTTTCAAATGACTGGAAACAGCAAAAAACTGAGCTGCTGGCACATGTGGCAGCCATTGGCTGGGATGTAGAAATTTTTAGTGGTTGTGGTTTTATTTATCTGGGGACTCACAATAAAAAGTGCTAAACCCCCTCTTAGTGATGTGGCTAGATTAGTTAAGGAAAAATCCATGAGGACACAACCTTTCTCCCCCTGGGCAGGCAGAACTCCAGAGAAATGGGGACCCTGAGCCCCAGGCTGAGGCACACAATGAAGTGGTGTCCTGCAGAGACATGGACTGGCCTCCCCAGGCTAAACTTGGTGTTCAAGAGCTTGGAAGAATAGCCAGGCCTAGAGGGTTACCAGTGATAACAAGGTTTGTTATCACACATATGTGGAAAAACAGGGCATCTGCCATTCTCTCTTCATCCCTGAGTAGGAATTAAGATGGAATTTTGACCAGAATGTATTCTCTACAGACTATGCAACTATGGTGAAAGAGGTCTGGTCTGAATTCTGCATTTCTTTAAGATAAAACCAATAGAATTAGTCCTGGTTTATGTGCATTCTCTATTTGTACCTTCTATTTTTGCTGTCTCATTATTTGATATTCACGCAAGTACAGTTATGCTTCTGTTACCCTTTAATATATGTCTCATATAATTTAAAATTCTCTCTTTTTTGTAACTTAGGATACAAAAATAGCTTCACTTGAGCGCAATATAAGAGATCTTGAAGATGAAATACAGATGCTAAAGACAAATGGAGTTCTGAATACAGAGGACAGAGAAGAAGAAATCAAACAAATAGAAGTTTACAAGAGTCATTCAAAGTTCATGAAAAATAAGGTAAGATCTATTTATAAAAGAGATTAAGACTGTTTATAAAGGGAAGGAAAGTTTTAACTTGATCATTTCCAATGCAAGCAGCTGCATGTCCCCTTTTGGTAAATCTCTGCTATATAGTAATCAGCAGACATGAAGGAGTGAAGCATTTTTGGATAAAAGAAAATTAATTTGATTTTACCTTTTGATGTAGTTTTGCAGTAAGGACTTTTGTTTCACAGGTGCTACCAAATTGTACTCTGCTCATATTTTTAGAGACTAGCAATTTAATTTGATAAACAGTTAAAAAACAGACCTTATGCCTGTATAACCTGTAGAATCTACTTAGAGACTTGTAGGGTCTACTACAAGCAGCCACATCATTTGTGTTGCTCTTCCTTTTCCTTTGCTTAAATCCTTCACTTTATAAAGCAGTTGTCATTTGTTGCGTATGAACAAATCCTATCGTGTAAATCAGCATAGTTTCATTTAATGGAATTATTGACTTAAAGATTTAGCTCATTAATTTAAATATGCAATATTCAGGGGAAAAGCCCTGATTTTTTCCCCCCCTTTGTTTTCTGGTTACTCTGCATAATGTCATATCAGAATTTGGTATGTAAAAATAACAGGAGAACACTGATAATGGTTTTCTGCAAATGGAAAATTAATGGGATCTAAGGAACTGAAATTATGGGAGGTAGCGGAATCGTAAATTGAGAAGGAACAAAAAGGAATTAGGGTTTCAGGAAACGAGGTGAAGCAAGATCCTATTGGGCAATGTTGAAAAAGCGGTGACAGGCAAATTACACATATGAAATATGTGAGATGGGGGAAGGTCAGAGTCAGAGGAGAAACTTGGAGTTTTTTTGATGCTACAGCACTCATACCCAGACTTGTAGGTTATCTTCATTATAGTCTTTATAATGTATAGAAATGTTTTTGTTGTATTATATGAGATCATGATGTTTCATTGAATTATGACAGTTAGTCTTCCACATCACTTTAGATACAGCAAAGGAAAAATGTTTGCATATCTGCTAGAGACAACAATCTATTTCATGTCCTCTTTATTTTTTCTACACACTGAGATACTGCAGAACTTAAAAAAAGTGAATATACCCATGTCTAAGTTTTCTTGATGTAAGTTTTGTAGTTTTTTGTTATACCTTCTTATTTTTGCGACAATTTTTTAAAATTGAAATTTTAGTACTTTTTCACCATATTTTATTTTAAAAATACATCAGCGTATTTATTCAACAGTCCTTGTGTTGTATGTGTTTGGTTTGTGTTTTAACTCTTAATTTTTAAATTTTTTTTATTTGAGAGCTCTAACACATTTTTAAACTCCTGACAATTTGTAGGTCTTGTAGCCAGAACTTTACACTAAACAGATTCTGTTTCTAAAACACAAAGAACACACCTGCAATGACAGCAAAGCCTTTTAAAATTTTTTTTATTATTTCTCATGGTGTGGGTTGTGTCATGGAGGGAAGGGGGAAGAGTTTCTAGAAGAGATTAAGCATCTGTGATGTTCACATGCATCTCATATAAAGCCTGTGATGTCATTCAGATTGGCTGCAGATCTATGTTTTGTCTTTGGATCTTGTAGACAGATTTTCCCATTGTTCATTTTCTGTACATTTTCTCTCGGTTGCCATACTTGCTTACATGTTCTGGCAAGGGATGGAGGAAGGTGGGTTGCTTTCCAGAGAAAGCTTTCTCTAGCAGCCTTTAATTGCATTCTTTTCTCATGTCTGGTTTTTGTATGCTTCTTTTCTTATTTTGATATTTTCAGACTTTAAAGGGGATTTCTTTTAGTGCCAGGGTGGTTTCTTGATTTTATACAGTGGCTCAGGGGTGGCTATCCAAGCACCTTAGCTGGCTAGACAAACATATTGGAATTTACAAAGAGAAATAAGGAATAAATATATTAAGACATTCATATGGACTGTAGCTGGAAGAAACATTGTTTTCAATTTTAATTTTTAAATATGCACTTCCAATGTAAAACAAAAGAGAAGCATTTTGATCAGCAGTAAATATTTCCAGTACCATACAATACTCAATTTGTGAAATGTTTTAGTATGTGGATCTTTGCAATGTGATTGAGTAGGATCAGCCTGTGGGTATTCTTTTTTTTTTTTTCCCTGGGGATTTTTGAATCATTTTCCATCTACCACTTCTAGATTTCTTGTGTCTACTGGGACACATGTCTATCAAATGTCTATTGGGACATAGAAAAGAGCTCTTCATATAAAGGAAGTGATTTCTCAGTTATGCAGATACAGTGAGGCATTTTATTTCAAATAATCCTCAGGAGATGATGTATCTGGATTCATCTGATGACCAGTGTTATGTTATGAGAATTTAAGAGTAGTTACATGCCACCTAATTAACCATCCTTTCACCTGTGCACATTGTTCTGTGTACAGTCCAGTCCTTTGCTCTGATTCATGTATTTTAAATCCACCACACTTTTGTGTTCTGTGACTATTCTTCCCATTTTATCATTGTGGAAAGTGAAAAATAATCAGAATTCCATGACATTTACTGATGAACCTTAAATTCACTTAAATTCAGAAGCTCTGTCTTAGTATTGTGTTTCTGCTGTTTCCTCTGGGATAAGCTTTTATAATCTCTCAGCCCTTTCATTGTGTGGAATTTTTTATAATGTTTTTCCCAGACTTCTCTCAAGTTAGTCTTCTTGGCTTGGCCTTTCTAGTACCTGAGAATTCCATGTGAACTGCCAGGGAGAAAAATAGGAGGTGGGGATGGTGGGCAGCAACACATTTGCGAGAAGAATAAGGTTAAAATTCCACTCTTCTGTTTTTCTCTCCTTTCTAAGATGCCTGTTTTTTCTTTATCAGACTCCTAAAAAAATCCTGATTCACTCTGGCCAATGATAAGTCATGGGAATCGTACTGTTGGAAGGGCTGAATTTATATTTTTATGAACCCTTTTTTTCCTGTGCATTTTTGCTCTCCTGCCAGACTTGCCTCACATGGGATACACGCCTTTGAACTTAAGTGAGGTCCGTGGTGAATTTGTAGGCCAAATCATCACGTATAATCTTTAAGAGTTTCCTTTTAACTTCTGCAGCAACAGGGAAATCATTCTCAAGACAGGGTACATTAAATTGCGAGAATCACAATTGAAGGTGTGAGTGTAAAAAGTCTGAATCTTAATTCTCTTTCAGAATTCACAGGTGTCTGATTTGTCATATCATGGTCATTCACACCTTTGAAATTTCAAGTGGAACTGTGAATTGGAGACAAAATTAATGACCTAACCTTTTTCCTTCCCCACTGCAGATTGATCAACTGAAACAAGAACTCTCAAAGAAAGAATCAGAACTTCTTGCCTTACAAACTAAGCTTGAAACCCTTAGCAATCAGAATTCAGATTGCAAGCAACACATTGAAGTGCTTAAAGAGTCCCTTACTGCCAAAGAACAGAGAGCTGCCATACTTCAGACAGAGGTATTGTATCTCCTGATCATGAAATTCAATGGAAATATTGAGTTCATAGCCAGTATCAAGGTGGTGATGTGTTTGATTCAGGTCTGTGTAGAAGGAAAGTGGTTGAAGAATAATGAATAATTTCAAACACTTTAAATGACAATATATTTGGTGTATATATAATTTTGGTAGTACACCAGCTCTCATTCTAGAAATTTTTTGAAGCACTTACAATGGCATTTAGAGAAAATATTTGTGTCTATTCACATTGGCTTCAATGGGGGGAGGTGGACCTTAATGAGTTGAGTGTTGTGATATCATGACCTGTTTCCTCATCTGTTGGTGGACTGAGTTTTCGTTTTGGTTGCTCTGGTTAATGCTTCTTCGGTGTATTTCTGTTCTGGAGGGTGAGGCCACTGTTGTATTTTTACGGGATCTGTTGAAAGGTGCATGTTAGTAATCTCTGGTTATTTTTTCAAGTGCAATCAACATTTATTTTAAAAGATCAGTAATTTCATTCTTTAAAACAGACCAGTGTATTAATTATGTATGTATCTACAAAATCAGATCATAAAATATGTGTAATGGAATCCACACTTGAGATGGTTGTGTAAATCTAGTGTTTAAAATACTGTCCATTAACTATTTTCCTGATGTTTTAAAAAACTTCATAGGCTTGGAGCACATAATACTGAATAGATTGGTTACTATTAGAACTTGGTTTTATTTTTAATGTGTGTGCCCCTTTCAGGAAACAAATATCTGTGGAATTTAGTCATGCAGTGCAAATAATTTGTATTCAGAGAAGTGTATTATTTAAGGTATACAGGAATCTTACAGAATGTTTCAAATGTCTGGCTAGCAAAGCTCTAGGAAAAACATGGCTTAAACTCATCATTCTTGTGGAAGCAGGAAATAAATATTTCTAAGATTCTGATTATCCCTTTTTGCTGTATGTCTTGTGCTCTGCATGTTAAGAAGATACAGATGAAATTTGGAATTTCCAGCTTGTGTTTAATGGGCCAACCAGCATATGCATATAATACAAAATAATCATAGCAGAACAAGGATAAAAACTCCAGCAATTTCAGTGATCTCAGTCTAGCATTTGAGTAGGAAAAGATTGCGTATTTTAAATCCTGGGCTGTGCAAATCTGTTTTGCGAGGCCTTCATGACCTGTCATGCTGCTGAGGATAGTGATGAATTCCATTGGCTCTCCACTGATTTGACTTCCTAATTCCTTATCAGACTGGTTTGTATTCAGTGCATTACAATCTTATGGCTGGCAGATGGGCAGTGGCACAAAGAACTGAATTACAGAGCTCTTGATGAAGGGCTGCTGGGATTCTGCAGTCCTGCAAGACAACCTGTTGGCTTCTGACAGGTATTTATTTCCTCTTTTTCCCAGTTTCTGCACAAGGCTGTTGAGCTTGAGCCTTTTACACGATAAGGCCTAGACTGTGTTGTGGTAGCAATCCAGCAATGCTTCTAGACACAGCAGGTCTAGTTCTCTGGGAATTGGGAAAAGATTTTGTTTGCTTAGAGAAACAGAATCGTCTATCTCCAGGCCTCAGGTCTGATCTAAAGGGAGGGCAGTGGCTTCCAGCAGCAGATGGGAAAGCAGCTGCAGGGAGATGCAGGGCAAATGGCAGCCCTCCAGCAGGTGGAAGTCATTATGGAAGGAATTTTGTACCGTACAAGCTATTGTTGGCCATTCCCAGATGAGGAAAGCTAATAACATTTTGGCCTGCAATAAGCCACACTCGTTTCTTCCTGCTTGTCCACATTGTCTATTTGTAGAATAGTTTTTGTAGAATTTTGTACTGTCTTAGAATGTGTTCATAACTTGCCTTGAAGTGCTTTCTGGAGGTGAAAGTAACCATCAAAGTGCAGTTCTAATCCTGTGCTGAGTAAGGTATTCGTAGTTGCAATGTCACCTTCCTGCCTAAATAGGATTACTTTATAATCACCTTGTTGTAATTAAATTAGCATAGTAAATCCTGTAATAAAAGAAACCCTCCACAGGCTCTCAGTTATTTCATAAGAAGCCTTTTATTATTATTTAGCTTAATGGTACTCAGCAGGTTATCTTCAGGTTTTGCTGCAGTAGCTGCATATGATGCAATGGGATGTGATTCATAGAATCCCGTAATGTTTGAGGTTGGAAGAGAGCTCTGGAGCTCACCTGGTCCAGCCCCCCTGCTCAAGCAGGGCCACCTAGCGCTGGCTGTCCAGGACCATATCCAGATGTTGAATATCTCAAGGCATGAGACTACAACATCTTTGGGCTACATGGGCCAGTGTGAGTGTTTCCTGCGTTCAGAGGGACCCTCCTGTGTTTCAGTTTGTGCCCACTGCGTCTTGTCCTGTCATTGGGCACTGCTGAAGGGTTTGGCTCCATCTTTACAGCCTCCCTTCAGATATTTATACACAGTGATAAGGTGCTCCATTCACTTTTCTAGGCTAAACAGTCCAGCTTGAGAGAGCTGAGAGAGCTTTTGTCATATGAGAGGTGCTCCAATGCTTTAGTAAAGCCCTTAAGTAATCCCTTAGTTTCTGCATGGCCTTTTGCTGGACTGTGTCCAGTATGCCCAGAACTGGTCAGGATATCCCAGGTGTGGCCTGACCAGGGATGGATAGAGGGATCACCCCCCTGAGCCTTCTGGCAGCACCCTCCCAAGGAGCCTGGCATGCTGTCGGTGTGTCGCCGCAGGGGCACATTGCTGATGTTCACTTTTGTGACCACCAGGACCATGAGGTCCTTTCCTGCAGAGCTGCTTTCAGCTGGGTGAACTCCAGCACATGCAGGTGCTTGGCCTGTTCCTCTCCTGGTTCAGGACTTTACATAGCCTTTCCCTGAGCTCCATGAGGTTCCTGTCAGCACATTTCTTCAGCTTGTCAAAATCCCTCTGAACATGACCCTCTGGTGGAATCAGCTGCTCTTTCAATTTTTTTCCACCAGCATGCTATCCCATCACCCGGATCATTAATGAAGGTGCTGAACTGGACTGGATGCAGTACTGACCCCTGGGGTGCAGTGCTGGTTCTGCTGGAGTGTCCTGGTTGCACTTGATAGCCCTCCACCTACCTACTTGTTTCTCACAAGCCAGTCTGATAGGGCATGAGGCTTAGAAATGATTTGTTGGTATTAATGACAGGTTTTTTTTGAGATCACATATCCCAAGGTTTCACTGTTTTGCTTGGAAAATTCTACCAGTATTTGTTATTTGGTAGACTAGATTTTTTCTGGGTATAATTTCAAGTTTGGGATTTTCATGATGTCTTAGCAAAATCAGTGCAGAAAATATTACTGCTTTAAAAGTTTAGTTTAAGTTTGAGCTCTATCTTACACAGTTGGTTTCAACAATAAGAAATGAGGAGTTGTAATGATCTTCATCCTGAAGAATACTGACTACTATTGAGGCATGACTAACCTGGTCACGATTTTGTTTGTTTATGTGTGTTATAGCAGGTCATCAGAAAAAAGAGGGCACTTGAATTTTTTGGATGAGTATTGGATCAAGTTTCAGGTGCAGTGGCACTTTGTGACATAATGTGAGAGAAGTTAAAACCATTGGTAAACAATCCACACAATGTTCTCTTCGCACGATGTTTTTGTTGTCCCAGTGATGTCAGTGTTTTGTTTTGTTTTGGTTTAAATGTGTTTGTTTGACTTAAAAAAGCTATCACTTGAAGTTTTTATTGACAGCTGAAACAAAAAGAAATAAATCCTGTACAGCAGTAACTATCATGGTGGCCAGAGTTGGGAGGTCTGAAAATGGTTTACTGCCAGTAGGAAAAATGTTTGGAAGCAGTCCTTAGAAGGTTCACCACCTCTGCTACGTGCATTTCATTTTTGTTCCATTTTTAAGGTTATATATGATAATAGTGCCAAACTTTTCCTACCCTGATGTATATACCCTTTGTTTTGATTATCTCTTTATTAATGATGTGAAAACCCTGAGGTCAGATAAAAAGGAGCCAATGTAAGGCTAGTCCAGCTACAGAAACCTAAAAATGTCACTGTGCTCCATAGAAAAATTTTAAAAGGAAGAATATGACACTTGATGAGGTCTTCCTTGCTGTGTGAAAAAGCTGTCAAAAGATGTTAATTTCTAAATGAAGCCTTGTACTGTTACTGCAGAGGAAAAGAGGTTAAACACAATAATGTTCCTTTTCAGTGATTTAAAAACATTAACATTACCATTTGTATACTTAAAAACGCGGTAGAGAGTATAGTTTGATACTTGTGCATATTTGCAGTGACTGGCTCTTAACTACTGCACTTACCATCAAGAAAAAACTTACATAAATTGATGCAAACAAATTCAATTCAGCTGGGTAGCTCAGTGGAGAAAAACATTCATTTCGTAAGCATTTCTGACACAAACATACTTTAGCACTTTATTAGTCAGTGTATCATTGCGTTAGATAAAACACCTGCAAACTGGCAGGTGTGCTGTTTGAAGGTTAATGAACTGTGAAATAAGTAAATGTCTACAAAGACGTTTTGTAAATTGTGAGCGCAGTCCTGTCAATGGAGAAAATGGATTAGAAAAATAGCTAAAGTCTGTACTGTAACTGAATACTGATGTGTTCAGCATACACATACTAATATAGAAAACCTAATAAAAACGAAGAGGAAGGGTGATTATGGTAGTTATTTATTGCAATCTGCTTTTTTGGTTAAACAAATCTGTTTACAGAGAAGGGTTGTGAAATGATTGACTTCTTGGCAGTTTTTAGTTTGCATAAAGAGCGAATAAAAGAAGACAGCACAAAATACTTGGAACAAGACTAAAAAAGCTTTATTTTTCTTTCTATTACAATGTTGATATTTGATATTTCTTGAAATGTAAATCTGCTTTTAATTTTACAACAATAATGGTATAACTACGGTTATTTCACTCGCACATTTTTATTTTTCAAAGTTAGAGTTTTACTTTGAAACTGTGTTTTTCTATTGTTCTGTGATTTTTCTTGTTTCGAATCAGCCCGGGCCAGATCTTTCAGTGTGGTCTCTTTGCTGTGCTGCCAGTGCATTGTTCTGGTGGATCTGCTGTGCGTGCGAAGGGGAGATCACCCACGGCACAAAGCAGCGTTCTGGACACCAGGCTGCCATTGACTCCCTGCCCCTCTGCTGCTGTCCACTGCTTTCTTGACAGTGTTCCGTATTTCAGGTGGAGCTTTAGCTCAGGTGGAATGTGCTGACATTTCGCTTTCTGTGCAGCATTCACGTTTTCTAGGCCCCGTGACTGTTCAGAACGGGAGAGAGGAGTTCAGTAGCAAAGCAGTAAATTCTGAGTTAAACTGAAAGAACACTTAGGTTAGCAAAATGCTGTATCTTAACTGAGGCAAACTGTGAAGCAAAGGTGTGGGGGTTTTAATTTGTTGTTGTTTTCTTTTGGTGTCTATCCACCTATTGGAAGATTTCAAGGCTGTTCAAAGGCACATCAAATGGCCTGGTCTGATTTCAGCGATCTCTGTGCTTTGAGCGGGAGGTTGGACTTGTGACCTCCTGAGACCCATTCCGGTGACTTTGTGTTATTGCAAAACGAAGCTTTCGTGAATACCTGATAGATGTTACACACACAACCCTTCCCACCTCGACTGAATCAGTTCTTAATTATTGCTTTGATTATCCTGCCTTTCTTTTGGGGACACCATTATTTTCGTTTCACAAAAAAATTGAAAAAGAATTTCCTGTGAGCAAGGTGACTGAAAGAGTGGAGAGTTCCATTTGCAGGGCCTGTAGAAAGTAGTGCCCAGAGACAGGAAAATGGGAAAGTAGAAAGAAGGGGCTATACATTTGGTGTATAAAGACTTTAGGCAAGTTATTTGGCACAAATAGTTTGATGAATGTTAGATTTATCTTGCTGTCAAGACACTTCTCATTTTCATTGATTTTATTGAATTAAAGTGAAAATCAAACTGTAGCTCCCTCCTCCCCACCGCCTCAGTTCTTAGTTTTGCAGAAAATTACCTTGTTGCCATTGAAAACAATATTCAGTTAGACAGCTTTAATGGACTTTTATAACCGAGCAAAATTTGCTCTGATAAGATAAGTCACTGGTGGATGGAAATGATTAGAAAAATATTAGTACTGTTAGCTACTAATTTAAATGCTTTGCTCTAACTGGAGATGTTTGAAGAGGAACTTGGATTGGATTGCTTGAGAAATGATTCTTTGTATGCTGTAACTTCTTCTTATATTGTGACTGATCTGAAGGGGCCTGGTTATGATTCTGGTGTACTGGCACTACAAACAAAGAAATGCAAAGAAAAAAACACTTCAAAACAGCACTGAAATTTCACCAGCTAGATGCAGACCCGAGGGGAACACAAAAATATTGTTAATTAGCACAATAACCAGTAGATGTAACTCCCCAGGCCGAAAGAGTTAATGATGTTTTACACATATTGCTATAGTGATGAAGTGTGAGGAGAAGTTATTGAAGTAGTTTTGCATATTTTTGGGTTTTCTGCTTAAGAGACAACTGGGGAGAAAGGGCCAGAGCCACTTGGACTTTTTAAATTACTGATTTGCTTTTTCCGTGAAAGATGTCCTCTTCCTCACACAGGTAACAGAGTCCTTAGCTCACAATTGCTCTTAACCCAAACATTCAACTCGTGGGAGGTGCAAAAACACATTCTCGGCCTTCTTCTGTCTCTGCTGAGGAAAAAAGTCATGCTCACAATTGAAGGAGAGTTTAAAATAGGTGTTATGGTCCATTTGGAATGGAAAAACTTCTGCAGCTGTGGTTATACAGAAATCTTTAGAGATGCTTATACTGCCAGTAGACCTCATGTGGCTTTTTGATTATTATCTTGGTAGGATTCTGAATAATATTTTCCTTTATAGCTGCGTGGTGATGTGGGTTGTTTGTTTTTTTCCTTCTTCTCCCACTTGTTTACCTTTTAGAAGGAAAGAATTTTCTAGATCTTGGTATCACGGTGGGCAATGAAAGTAAGGATCTGAACTTCTGAAAAATTAGTGGTTTTGCAGGTAACCTGATAATATTTAGAGAAGCATTTAAATAAGATCAGCTTGGGCAAAGAGACCATAGACACTTCATGTCCCAAGTGATAATATGATGTAATTACCTCATATTTGACATTTCTTTAGTACTTTCTGTACTTAAAATCAAGTAATGCAGTCTGAAAATTTTTGAAAGATTTGTCATTGTTATAGGTAAAAATTATTTATAGATTATCTCCTGCAAAAAAACCAGTTGCATTTTCTCCTGAATAGTTTAATTCTGTCATTATTTGGTATGTTTTCAACTAGCTGATGTGGTAAACTTGATGGTATTCCAGTTTTGTGGCTTCCATTTTTTGTTTTCTGTTAAAGCCAAAGCTGCTTTTTCATGTTATGAATTGGACGAAATAGAAACCCAGACACAAATGCACTGCTTCGTCCAGACAAGCAAAGGATAACACCAGTGTGGCAAAAGCTGTCTTTCTGGAGCAGACTTGGTGCTTCACAGCTCTGCCACGGTAAATCATGGCAGTTAAGCCGTGTAGCCTCAAGGCTTTAGTAAATGAAAGTCCTTGAGGGCTGTTGGCTGGCACAGACATGT
Organism: Acanthiza pusilla; assembly: GCA_036630365.1. Taxonomy (NCBI): domain Eukaryota; kingdom Metazoa; phylum Chordata; class Aves; order Passeriformes; family Acanthizidae; genus Acanthiza; species Acanthiza pusilla. The sequence goes on from JAXCHO010000001.1 coordinate 12,852,784, forward strand.
GGGAGCAATCATCTTCATTTCAAGCTGTTGCAGGGAGGAATTGCAGTTGTGCACAGAGAGCCATGAAAACAGTGGCCTGACACTTAAAAAGGAGCTGGGCTAAACAACTGCTGTGCATGATAGCGCCTAGTTAAAAAGGATATTAATGTCATTGGAGCAAAAATTTTTAAAGATATGTAGTTAATGAGATGGCTCTGAATTGAATTCAAACACAAAATATTGTCAAATGCAGGGTGCTAATTAACATTGGCTGGACTTGACTAAGTGAAAAGTCTTGCAACAAAGATATGAAATAATTTGTCTCCTTTGAAAAGTGTTATTTTTAGATCTTAAGTCATGGAAGTGGTTAAAGATGTTACTAAACTTCTCAGTTAGATGACTATGCCACAGTTCTCCATTTGTTTGATTCTTTGATTCTATCCTGTGATTTTTTAAAATATGACATTATAACTTAAATGTGAGCTCTTGAAACAAATCCTTCACTTTTTTGTTTCCTGCAGGACCATACACTTTCCCCCTCTAATGTTACTTCTGTGCACTAAACTTTGTAATACAGTAATATTTTTAAAAGAAATAATAGCATTAAGTGACATCAAATAACTTGAATCTGTATAATTGCCTTTAGTTATTATCTGTTCTGTGAAATATAAAGAAGCTTTGAGCTGCTTCCCCTGTGCTTCTCCCTTGAATGTGCTCTTTCTCACACAGAAGGTTAATTTACTCCTGTGGTTTTCAGTATTAGTTTCCATATTTTAGAGAAGGAATCATGTGTTTTAAAAAGTGATGACAATACCAAAGTTTGCTGATGTCATTATAGACACCATATATTGGGGGTTTCTTGCTCTCATGTGATCATACTTTTCCTACCTGTGCTCATTCTTCCAGCTGTAGTTGGTTAAAGGCTGCACATACATCCTGAATTTCCCCTGTAAACTCTGCCACAGACCTGCCTCTGTTTTTGAAATTCTTGTCTAACAATAACTGGAGATGTTTCCAGTTTTACAGAAGAAACTCTGTAAGCAGTACCATGCTAGACAAAATGAAAATTTACAAAAGTGGAAAAAAATTGTTTTAAAAATGCAGACAAATATTTCTGATAAGTTTGAAGAAATAAATTAGAAAAGAAGGACACAAGAGGACATTTTTGTCAAGCATTAAGAATAATCTAAAGCTAAAGAAGAAAGTGAGGCATTCTACAAAATAAGCAGGAAATGAGTGAAAAAGGAGCATGAAATTGTGGAGGGGGTTATAGAAGATGCTGTTATGTAAGAGCACTGGGATAGGAACATCTGTGCTCATGTACAGAGCTGCTTAAACATTGTCTGAATCAGTGGAGTTCTGCTACAGTTTGTGTCACAAGTGTGTCTAAGTATTGTAAAACTGAGACCTAACATGATAAAATTGGGGATTTACAAGTCAAGTATTTAGAGTTCTGAAAATGTTGGTGCTTGTGTCAAGTTGGATTGAGATGCAGATCAGAAGATAGAATAAAATGATAAGGATGCTTTGGTTTCTGTTTCTGTAGTGATCATTTGGCCGTGTGTTTTAACATAAGAGGTCAGGCTGGATTAGTAGAGGTGCAAATCTCACTTCTGACATTTTGTAATGTGTGGTGTTGATACCCCCCATTCAGTAATAATTTTCCTTTAAAAAAGGTTGATTTTGTAGGTATCCATAAAGGGCTTGTGAGCCACTATTGCCTTTGCTCGATATCCTTTGTCTTCTGCCTTGCAGTGGAAGTAAGTTTGATGCAAGCAAGGTGCATGTCACATACTATTACCAGGGCTGGCTGGAAATAGGCTGGAACAATTCTGCAAGTACTGCTTTTATGAGGACTCTTTTCCTTCTTGTGTCCTTTTGCTTTTGTTTTTCAAATTCTTCCTGAGGTCAAAGAAGCAAAACAGCTGTTTCTTATCTATGAAGACTGCTTTCTTCCAGCTGCCCTGTGCTGTGAGATCAGGCACAAGATCAGTACAGGGTGGGAAAGACTGAGGAGTGTGTAAATAAAAACAGTTAAGGTTCACATTCACTTCATGCTTATTTTCCCCTTTAAACTGTTTAAACTGTTGAAGTTCCAAGAAAATACTTAAAATACTTTCCATTAGTTAATTACTTTTACACTGTATCACTTACTCATTGTTCTGAACATTGTTGGAGCAAAACTAAAGTGGATTCTGGAATAGATCAGAATATTCATAAGTACTTTAGAATCTTCCTATAATCCTTAATTGAAATTAAAGTCGGTGTCTATTATAGCTGCCTATTTCTATATATTACTAATCTTCTGCATAAATAATTCTTTCCTGTTTTCCAAATGTAGGTATCGTTTGTGATTGAATTTAAAACATTTTTGTAGCAAGATCAGAGAAAGTGACTTTCTATTCCAAAATATTTAGTATTTTTCAGTAGTAAATTTGGAAGAACATTGTCATTGAAATTCTCTGCATGGAGGACACTGCTGTTGCTGTAAGGCTTAGGAGAAATAATAAAATAAGAAGGGAATTGTTGGTAGAAATTACTACCAATAGCAATAGGAATTGCTAAGGTTCTTTTTTCTTTGCTTTCTACAAGAAACGTTCATGATGCCTGTGTGCCATATCCAGTCTAACAGAAGTGACTCTTTGGTCAGTGGCTTACATTGGAAGATGGATTACTGCTGGAAAGATTTGTACTGGAGATTCATCTTTCATCTTTTAATTTAGATAAATAGCAAAATCATGTAAAAATAAGCAGAGTCCTCACTGGGCAAGGCAGGAAACTGTAGAGGAAAGTGTGCTCGGCTATATTTGAGCTCCAGATTGCACTTTACTGATCTTTTACATGTTTTGGAACTCTAAAACATAACATAGAGCATGGTTGTTAATGGACTCAGTGGTGCATTGGATTTCAAACAGAACATGTATTTTTGCGTCATAGTATAGTTCTGTCTTTGAATATTTATAGCTAAATTTCTCTGCTTTATGTCAGGGCCAATAAAGTTTCTGAAAGGAGAAAGTATGGAAATAAAAGATGTAAATCTTAATTCTCCTCAATACCTAGTCAGTTCCACATTATTTGAGTTACAATAAAGTAATCTTTTCTCTTACTGTTAATTAATTAATTTTTTTAATCACCTATAAATTTCTTTTCACCCTTTCAGCCAAAAAAAATCCATTTTCTTCATTAATAGGCACAGGTAGTTTAAGATATTTTATTGTGGAACTGTTTAATCTTTCTATATATCTGATGTAAGAGAAAATTGCTTTTCTCTAACTAAATGTATTTATTTTTATTTTAGGCCACTTTTATCTTTCTTGTGACTCAGGTGATGGTTGACCTTTCAATAGAAGCATTGGTTTGGTTCCTTGTTTATTTTGAAATGTTGCCAGAAGTTTGGGGGTAAAGGGAGGAGGGGAAGAGAAGTTACCTTTATTTTATCCCATTTTAGGATTTTATGCATGATTTCATAACACTATGGTAAATACAATAGTACATATTTAATACAGCTTGTAGGTTTATGTTTGCAACAGACTGGAAATAATTGACAGTGCTTTACTTAAGCATAACCAAAAACATCATGAAGTTTATCCTGCCAAGTGTCAGGCCACAAATAAAGACAGGCACATGTGTGGTCAACCTGCCCTCCATTTCTAGGAAAAGAGCCATTGGACCAAAAAAACTCATTTGAAATCAGGCAGGAAATCTTTGCCAGACCTGAGCCAGACTCGTGTGCGTCGGTGACTCCTGGCTCTGCCCAGCCCTGCAGCTGAGTTGGCTCCTGAGCCAAACTAAAGGCCTCCCCGACTGAGGTGCCAGTGGCCTCTCATCTTTTTCTCTTCCAGGCTGATTCTGTGTTCCAGCAGTTTGGCAGCAGCCTCTGCTCTACTTTGTGTCATCTGTCATAAATTTTGAAGCAGTCTGTCCCATACCTAGTGAGAGGATAAGCTTCAATGGTGTATGTTTTTGCTGGACAAAGAATGCTTTCAGGAATTGTTCAACTAGAGGAGAAGGTTTTGGTACCATGCATTTTTATAAATGATCGGTTTTGTATAACTGAAATCAGCTCTTCTTCCTTCTTCTATAATTATGAAGCTAAATAAAAAGGAATGACACAGGGGGTGGGACCAGGCGCAAATGTCTGGGAGGCATAGGGAGAGACCTTCTCTGGGCATTTGGGTTTAGGGCTAAGAAAGACAAAGCCCATCTGGACTTGAATAAGAGATGAGATGGGCAACAAGAAAGGTTTCTACAGGTACAGCAACAGCAGAAGACTAGGGAAAGAATGGGTCACTGGTGAATGGGGGTGGAGATCTGAGCCTGCAGGAGATGGAGACAGTCAAAATGCTGAATGCCTTCTTCACATTGATCATTACTGGACAGACCAACATTCAGCAATCCCAGGTCTCTGAAACCACTGCAGAAATCCAGTGCCAGGTAAACTTATCCGTGATGGAGGAGGATCAGGTTAGGAGATATTTAAAGAAACCAGACACATACCAGTCCCTTGTCCTTGCTGGAATGCACCTGCACATGCTGATGGCATTGTGTCAGTCACCTTTGGAAAGTGATGGGATTTGCAAAAGGTTTCTGAGAGCTGGGAGAAAGCCAATGTCTTAGGGAAGGCAAGAAGGAGGATCCAGGGAACCACATTGATCATACTGATCCCTGGAAAGGTAATAATAAAGAAAAAATATTCCTGGAAGCCATTTCCCAATATATGACAGATAACAAGGTGATTTGTAGCAACTTGAATGAATTTATGAATTTCTGGGTAAATTCTCCCCAAGAAAAGCTGTCTTTTTGATGGATTGCTGATAGTTGGATTTGAAATCTGACACTCTCCTTTGCTTATGTTACATTGTGTTGGATAATTCTTAAACATTTTTTGTTATAGTATTTCTCTTTTACAGTTCTCTTTCTGGCAAACTCTCTTTTTAAATAATTCATTTCTGTAGTGGTTCTGATGGCTTTTAGGCAAGTAGAAACCTTGAAAGATCATCATTGTTCAACTTCATTGTGGAAAGGATGGTTAAAGCACAGGTGCATAACAAATTCTCACCACTTGCCTCACGAACAAAATTACAGGACAGCTGGAATTTTGGGACCTTCTTACTGTCTCTTATGTGTGTGCATTTTGTACTCAGTCCCTCCAGCTGCTGTGTGCCCATCTCTGTGAGTGTGGGGAAATCCTCAGGGAGGGTTGGGCTGCGGATACTTCCCAGGGTGGTGTCAGGATTGGTGCCACCGTGCCAGGGTGTGGGGCAGGAGGAGACTGATGCAGATGCACCATGGGATCCTGGCTCTTGGAAGGGGCTGTAGAGGTTATCCAGCCCAAGCTTCTGATCTAAGTAGGTTTTAGTTAATTGCTGCTTGCTCAGGGCTGTGTTCAGCCAGGTTTTGGATACCTCAGGGATGGAGATTCCATAACCTATGTAGACACCTGTTCCAGTAGTTGATCGAACTTGAGGTAAAAAAAAAAAAAGTATTTTTCCTCTGTCAGGATGGAATTTCCATATTCCATTTGTCTCATCCCTGCCCAGTGCTCCCTTGAGAAGGATTTGCCTCTATCTTCTCATGCCCTTCCACTCAGGAACTGAAGTCAGGACTGAGATCTCCCTGTGGCTTTTTCCTCAGGTGCACAGCCCTGGTGCTCAGCCTCTGCAGGCACCTTCTGTGTTTCAGTTCATCCAGGTGGGGCCTTCGGTTGGACTCGTGCCAAGGCTAAGCTGAGCTCTGGGTGTGTTCCAGAGGCTGGCTCCGTATCCCCAAGGCATGTGCTGCCTGTTCCCGTTAGCTGGCTTTGTTTCCTGCTGGCGTAGCTATTGTTGTGGAGAACTTTGTGTTCTGATGCATAACCAAAAGAAGCATTTCTAGAGCATGAGTTTGGAGTGGCAATGTGTTATTAATTCCAATAGTTGTTATTATTAGTCATGCATAAGTCCAAGAATTATTATCCACTTACTGTTCTAAGATAAAACGTTTGATGAAAAGCTTATTGTAATAGTTGATGGGGTATTTAACAGTTCAGTGTATTTAAAAAAAATAAATAAGGGTCTGTCAACCTAAAGAGAACCTATTAAAAAAAATCCTTGTGTCAACTCTGGAGCAAATATCATTGGGGAAATTATCTTATTTTTCTCCACAAAGATAGATGTAGTTTTAAGATTTGAAGATGAGGGTATGTTTTTCAAGCCCTGTCTTGGTCAGTTGCAGGATTTTCTTGATGTTTTTGTATTTTCCTCGTTTGCTTCTGTTGGAACAGTGAGCACAAGGTTTTGGTGAGCAGCTGCTCAAACAGAACATGCAAAGAAGTTGTGGCAGCAGTTTAAGTCAATCTGATAACACCTGCTTTCACCTCTTGGTGGAGGAGAAAGATCCAGGGCAGGGTGATGAGATTCTCTGCTTCCATCTCCAGTTACTGCACTGAGCCCCATAATCATCTCAAAGGGAACAGGAATAAAGACATGGCATACTTCAAAGTTCAGGGCCTCTCTTTATTTATTTCATTATTTTTGAGCTGTCTGAAAAGTGTTTGCAGTCACATGCACGTGGAGTTCGGCCAAATGGGTAGGAATCAGACACAGATTTCAGATCTGTAACATTGGACTTCCCCATCTAGGAAATGGTTGTTACAATTTCATAGGTTTAAAATGGAGTGGCAATAGTTAGTGCAAAATTTAAAAATATAAACAATCATCATTTAGAATGTCAAAAGCAGCGGCTGAGAGAGAACTCAGGGTGGCAGCTGTGATGTGGCATATTGATAAACCAAAATAATAAATTCAAAACATATGATCTCAGTAATGTAATCCAGGTTATGTATTTAGAGGGTAACAGTCGTGCATTTTCAGTGCTAGAAGTTTACTTTGCCTTTGACCCGGTGCCTTGATGTGCACTAAAGGTACAGCGTTGCTGTATTTGGATAAGTCGTATTTGTGCTCAAGTGGTACTAACAACCTAAGTTTGTATTTGAATGAAACATAAAATCTTGGTTGGTAGTGTAAAACTATAAATATGCTTATTCTGTAAGAATTGTATTTTCTTTATTGCATGAGATGCAGAGGAGACTTTAAGGTATTGAAATTTGAGTGTGGGGGAGATACTTGCCTTGGTGAAGTCTTAAAGTGAGTGTAAGAGCATTTTTACACAAGTGATGAGAACCTCCTGGACATGATTGACTTAAATTAGCTTGATTGGTTTTTATCAATTGCAGCTGCACTATTTAGCATAAAAATGCAAAACATCCAAAAATCATTTGCCTTGCAGTGTAGTAGAAAGATGGTTTTAGTTAGTCTTTAAGATGTTTCAAATGTTTATTCTACACAGATTCTCTGAGAATGGATCCAGAACATATCTAGTTACAGAGAATTAGTATAGATATTGTAAACATTGAGAAAATTAATTAAGGAAAATATGCTGCTTTATGAATTGCGTATTTAGGATTTTAGTTTTTTTCTTTTCCTTTAACTGTGTTAGTAAATTAAACAGTTCAAAGACATTTGTTGTCGTGTCATAATCAGGCACCTGCCATTAAAAGCTAAAAGAGAAAGATTAGAATTTTGTGTGATGTTCAATTGTCTGACTTGCTCTCTCAATCGGTGACATGCTTGAGAGAAATCCTGAATAAATTTCTTTCTAAATAAGACAAGAAAGTTTTAGACCAGTGCTGAGGATTGCAACCCAGTGTTGAAAACTTGACCAGGGAAAGGCTGCTGCTGTTATTTAAAGGCTGTATTCTGTACATTGAGTTTTGATATATGATGTACATTTTCATTTCTGTAGAACTGTACTGGCAAACTCATGATCCTGTGTTTGTTTCAAAGGTTTCTCTTTTTCAGTGGCTTAATGATTTTTAGAGCATGTGACCTTAAGGCTAATTAAGTGCATATTTGTATTCCTTGGATGCTTAATGTTGTCTAATTCACAAGAACAATATTAACATATAAAAAACTATATATATATATATATAAAGTGCATAATTTACTATCATTAATTGTAACCAGCTGTTATGCTGAAGAAGAGCCCTAATTTGTACATGAAAGAATAGATTATGTTAAAGAGAGAGATTACCTGAAGTCAGTCTTTTGTACGCTTTTAAATGTTTTTGATACAGGATGCCTATGTTAAGCTCAGAACCTTTTATTATTCCTTAGATTCATTTAGTCTTACATATTCCTAGGATAATGATGCCAATTTAGATCTTTAGACTTGGAATTAAGATGTTGAAAATGGAAAACCGTCCAGTTAAGAGCATACTTAATGGTATAATTTCAGTGGCTGAAGAAGTTAAATATTTATAGATATGTATATATAAAATTTGTAAATTTGTGCATATACGCAAAGAAATCCCAAGCAAGCGTGGAGACTGTTTTATTTTATCCCTGTGCTATCAGTTTCATACATGGTTGACGTCCAAAATCACATCTATATACATAATTCAGTAAATAATTTTTGTACTCCCCTGTTAGGTTTTGCAGTCTAGTACAGAGATGAATGAGGGTAGAAGGTTATATTTCTTCTTGCATAAATAATACAAGGGTTTAGAAAGTTTCAGTTACAGAGGCACTTAATTGCATCTGCACAAGTTTGCAGACAGCCTGGTGAGCTATTACTGGGGGTATAACATATGCAGGAAGAACAAAGGCTGACTTTGCTGTCCTAAATTTAATTTTGAGGAATGATAGGCACAAACTTCCCTGTTTTTTGTAAAGTAAGATGGAAATCGAAGAGGCTAATACACCTTTGTATTGAAATCCATGCTTTTGTAATGCAATGTTAAGGTAGATGTAAATTTAATAAATTCATTACATTGTAAGCAGTTGCTGTTTACTTGCTAGCTACCTGCTCCTCACTTCTTAGAAAACATCCTTACCAAAGAGGTACTTGGAAACTAAATTCTTTAAGACAGCTTGGCAGCTGCAGGGAGAAATATTAGCACTTCTTGAACGAGTCTTTTATAATGTAGTCATTTGAAAGGTGAGGGTTTTCTGGGGATTGGTTTTGGTTTTGTTTTTTGCTTTGCATCTGCTTGAGAGATGCTGTTGTGTATTGTGATACTCTTATGTGTTGATAAATACAATTAAATTTGCATAGTGCAGGATCCTGTGTAGTTAATCTATGCAAGCTACATTTACATTAAGATTCCTTTTGTGTGCTGGCATTGTCCTGTTTCTTGAAATGTATCTTTATTTTCCCAATCTTTTGAGGAGATTGAAAAAAGGAGCAGAATTTCACCCATGTGTAGAATTATCCATGTCTGGGAAAAAGATTACTTTCAGAATGCTTTCCAGGAAAAGAAAAACAGATGAGGAATGGTACTTGCTTTATTTATTTATTTACTTTTAGAACTTTCTTAAAGGGCAGAAGGCTCCATGTTAATGTCAGCTGTCAGAGATTGGGGAATGAATTCTCATACTCAGGTTTCATTTCTATGACTAGTAAATCTGATTTCATGTAGCCTCTCCTTGTGTGTTAAATTATTTATACCCTGATTTTTTTAGCAGTAATATTTGTTTATACATAAATATGCATATACATCTCAATATATGCACTAAATATTTATATATAGACTAAAAAAAGGTACTCAAAATACATATAGTATATACACAAAAAAGAATTTTAAGAATTATTAAATAGTAATTTTTTTAAAAAATAATGTTTCTTCCATGTTTTCTATAACACATTAGCAAAATAATGTTCACTGTTGTTTGTATCTTTATATTTAAGGATAATCTTTTTTGAAAGGGTTGAAATCCTAGAAGATTCAATCCTGGAAGTATTTCAAAGACACACTTTCAAGGACAGAAACTTTCAACAGAAGTCAAATGTTCTAACAAAATGTTATTTTCATGTGGCTAAGTAGTTCCTTGACTTCTTCACTGATTGTTTCTGTTTCTCCATTATGATAGATAATAATAGTTATGCTTCTTCAACATATTTTTCCTTTTAGCAGATAGTACATTGAATCAAGTATATAAAAAAAGCCTCTGCAGGATCTAGAGGGTCTTGGAAATTAGTGAAGAGATCTGTGGGTTCAAGAGCTTCCTGTGAAGAGTCAGAGGTGGGCTGTGCTCAGCTCAGCTGAGGACACTATTCATTTAGTCCCCATGCCCTGGCTGGCACTGTTGGCTCTTGGAGGTTGCATAGCTCATTCTCTGAAGGTAGTTTTGGAGAGTTATTTCACTGCTGATTCTTCTCCTGAAAGCATCCCTTACATATTTGACAGTGCAAAGCATTTCTGTGATAGGGTTTGTTTTCATATCTGACTTTATAAGGCTTGTTTAGTGTCAAGGCTGTGAGGAAAGCAGCCCTTACCAGTTTTGCTTTATCTTTCTCATGCCGATGCTATTCTGTCCTGAGAAACTGAGTATGTCCCAGATGGAATATAATTGTGGTAAACTGGTAAACCTATAGCTTCCAGATGAATAATAAATAAATGCAAGATCAGATCTTGACATGTCTCTGACTTGCTGCTAGATGATCTGGCAGACTGGATTCAGTAAAAGTATTTGGTGAGGTAATCTCTGTTAGAATGTTAGGCAGTCTGCAACTGAAACTTGTCTGATTTCATTCCTGCATAACTTTTTATTTTTAATTTACCATTTAACCTCTGTTATAATCGCTGTATTTATAAAATGAATGAAATTGTTGTTTTTGTTTTCTTAGTTCCAATCTCATGCATTTCTTTGCAGTATTGTTTGGGTCTCATTACTCACCCTAAACCTTTCAAACACTTAAAATATGAGGTGAAGTTCTATCATTCCTTTGATTATTGAAGTTCTTTAGGTAAAATGCCTTCTCCAGTTCCACCTAAAATACCTAAACAATGTTACTGCAAAGGTTACCTAAGTAAGGAGTTACCAGTTTGCAATCTGGAGCAGTCCCTTTAGTCCTTTGACACCCTTGGTCCTTAGGAGCCTCTCATGATCTAAGTAGCTTTTCCTTGTCTGGGATTCTTATCACAAGCCAGCACAGTCTCTGGAAACAGGTTTGGAAGTCTGTTTCCAGCATAAAGAAGTAAATATATTTGCAGTGTCTAAGATAGGCAGAACAATTGCACTTTTGTTTCAGTAAGAATACACTCTGCTTTTTGGTAGAGGTACTTCTTTCTAAAAAAATATCAAGCCTTGCCATTTTCAGCTGGTGGGCCATCTACTGTCTGTAACATATCTCTGAATAATGACTTACAGAAATAAGTTAATATATGTGATACAGCATTTCAGAGAGCAGTTCCTTAAGGGGCTCAGGATATCACTGAATATCATCTTGCTCACACATGCAAGGGAACTAAGAGGGTTGCCTTGTCTAACTTGCCTCAAAAGCCAGAGCCAGTGGGAAAATTCTAGAAGGACCCAGAGAACTGAAGGTTTGTCTTGAGAATGTGCATGGAGTGAAGCGGAGCTGTAACACTTCTGGTACTCAAGGTCCTTATCAAAAGTGGCTGAGCTGATTCCAGCTGGCCTTGCTGCTGCAGGAATGTCTGACATCAAGCAGGTGACACAAACACGTGCTCCAGTTTCAGAATGGGGTGAATCATAAGGTTCTCCTCTGCGAGATGTGTCTCTCAAAAGATGTGAAGTTGAGGGAGGTCAAGGATCCTGCTCAGCCCTACAAGTGTAACACAGGCTCTCCATCTCAGCTGGAGAGAGGTTTTACCTGCAGGCACCTCCTTTATTCTGAGTAGGCTACAAACATAAATGCGCTTTATGAAAATCACACATTCATTGCTGTCAAGCATTTGTAATTGCTGAATCCTACTAGTAAAAAAAAAATTAACTGAGAAGCACAGTTCATGTATAAACTCTATTTTTATCAGATATAAAGCTAATGGATATTTTTTGATGATTCTTTCATGGAATCCTACACTTTTTTTTCATGAAGCAATTAAACACATTGGCTTGACTTTAAAAAAGAGTACTGTGGCCTTTTAATTCACTTTCTATTAATCTGTTAAAGTACAATAAAATTTGAATGTTATTGAAGACAGAAATTTTAAAAGTTAAAAGCTTCCAAGATTGATAGTTTTGTAAATTGGCTTTAAGTATTTTGAATTTATAACCATCATTATGTAGCTAAATAACATTGACTCTGGAATGACTGACTTCCTTTTGCAGTAATTCAAAAGTATTATGATAGCTATAGTTTTATAGTGAGCATAAAAACCAGTGAGGTAAGTTCAGTGAGGTAAGGTTAGTGTTGGAAGTTTTATTAACAAAAACTGTAAGTATTAGCACATGAGTTACAATTCCCCTGTGTTTTCCAAAATTTGCTGCAACTAAACTGAATATTAAATTCTGTACTTTGGACTAGTTGCTTTAAACTACCTAATTTTAGTGGTAGGAATAGGCAAAGATACAAATTAAAGAGCTGTTGGGTAGTTGGCTGCATTGATAAGCTACACTGATCAGAATTCTTTGTGGCATATGATGTTCTGCAAGGACAAACTTCATGCTGCCTGAGGGAACCATTAATATCTTGTTTACCATCTCTGGTTCAGCTGAAACCTTTGCTGGTGTAGTTTGACCAGTTAATTTACCGAGGTTCTTTTTTAAAGATCAACATGATCTTTACTGGTGTATGAAAAAAGGTAAGAAAAATTCAAGATTGATTAGTAGAGCTGGTGGCTGCTGAAGCTGTTGGGATGGAGGCTGGGAAGTTTATGAAAATTGTAGATGTCATCTTCAAGGATTAAGTAGAGTTAAGTGCATTTGAGGTGTTCCGACACTGCCCTGCCCTGGTACGGAAGGACTGAAGGAGGTTGTGACAGGGATTCTGTAAGGGAAATGTAGGAGTTTGTTTTCCTCATGTGAACTGCCAACACTGTCCTGTGTTTGCAAAACATCTCCTGTTGCTCCCTGTCTGTCTCTCTGCACTCACCTGCTTTAAACAGCTCCCCTTGTGTCAGTTCTTAACTACTGATGTGGAAGTAAACCAGTAAACTAGATTATCCTTTAAAGCATATAAAGCCTATGAACTATCAGCTGAATTAAAATGTAAGCTGTAATACTCAGAGTAGTAGAGGCGTGAGAATGTTGTTTGAAAGAATGCTTGAAAGTAGAATTTTTCTCTGTGAAGTCAAAAGCACTAGAGCTTTAATTTGGAACAGAGTGTAAAGGATATTAATTGTACAAAATTCAAGTGTCTGCAGCTTTTCTGCCTTGAATTTTTCATACATCAGATGTTTTTGGTAGAAATGAACGTATTATAGTATGGCTTGTCAGGTACAACTTTGAAAAAGATAATCTTTATCATATCAGACTAAAAAGTGATGGACAAATATGATGAAGGGATAGTTTCCATTTATTTTCTTATTTTAGAATAGGGTTTTTTGTTTGGTTGGGGTTTTTTGTGGTTATTTTTGTGGGGGTTTTTTGTTCATTTGGTTTTTTTTTGGGGGGGGTTTGTTTTATTTTTTTATTAGTGGCTCTGAAGTGGGGAGTACAGTTGGGACACATAATATCCTTTCTACACTTGTAGTTCAGTTCTCATATTTGCAAAAGGGTCCATGTGAGAATATGCTCTCTGTACTAATAATTCAGTACTTCTGTATGGAAAATTGAAGTGACAGCTCTTTTATTCTCTGTTTAAATTGGTTTTCAAAATAACAACTTAGAATTTCCCAGATAAATGTGGATGGATAAATACAGGCACTAAGATCTTTAACAGAAATTTGGGGTTTTTTTATTAACTGAAGTTTTTCCTCAAAAGGTGGCTGCATAATACACTAAGAGAGGAAATAATAGCCCAGAAAGTGTCAACAGGCATTGGAGGCTGTAGTGGTCATCAGGAAGGGAGAGAATGAGGGTACAGAAGGGAAGAGCTGGACTCCAGGGCACAGTGGGAAGTATTGCCTGCAGTGTGTCCTGGAACAGAGGTGGCTCAGGAGGGGGATTAACAATAGGTTTTATCACAAAAGTTAACATTTTTTGCCTTCGCATTACCCAGCACACTTAGCACTTCAGTTGGACTTTCATATTTAGTTAAAAAAAAAATACAGTCAAGCATTTGCTTTAAATGTATCCATTTATGATGGTAAAGTAAATAATTCTTAACAGTTAAACACAGCAGTGCTTCTTCGTGTTTTACTTCCTCATGGAGCTCCACAGCACTAAACCACTTTCACAAATGATATATGCAATATGGCATCTAAGTCAAGCTGTTAACAAGAAGGAACATCGAGGGATAGACGTCACTACTGAAGCAGGTCATGAGTGACGGGTGATGACGTGAAGATTAATAAAGTTTGACTTTGAATTTGGCAATTTTTGCCACTTACATGAACTCTTTTTTTTCTAAAGTATAACCCAACTTTAAGTTTTTACAATTTGTTGTATATTTCCAGAGCAAGTGACAGACTTTATTGTATTAAATAGTTGAAGTAAGTAGTTGCTGAGGAAAAAGAAGTTAGACAAAATTAAAAAGCAATTTACTTGGAGAGAGGTCTTTGAAATACTTTATGTGTTAGCTATCAGATCTGTTTTTGCTTTATTTTTCTGGAAAATTATGGTGTTCTTCAGACTGCCAAGTTTTACTAGTAAATATACTGCCAGAGCTTGGGAAAAATAAGTGAAGGACTCTTAAAATGAGATAGTGTTGAGTGAAAAGCCAAAGAGAGGGGTTTTGTGTACCAGAATTCCTTACCCTTTCAAATATAAAAATATATATCTATCTGTTGCTGTAAAATGACCCATATTTAATTTCCTTTCAAATAATATTTAAAATGCCTTAGATGTAGAAGTAGTAACAAAATGGCAGACATTCCTCATGGTGTACTGGCATGCTCCATTTAGAATACTTCATTGCTTTGTTATTTTTGGGAGATGTGACTTCACTGTACCATTTTCAGGGAAGAGACAATTTCTTATATTGGCAAACTCACCCTGGCCAAAAATGAAGTAGTATATTTTGCTTCTGGTCGTCCACAAGATGAGGAACTGATTTAACAGCATTTTGGTTTTCTACCATCTGGAGGTTCTTATTTGACTTATGAAATGATGTCATACACGCTCAGTGCTGAGCAGATAGTGAAAGGTCGCCAGCAGTTCAGGCTGAGGTAGTTTTATTTCCTATTATGAGAATGTAAAAGTCTTGGTTCATGGTTACTAGAGGCAGAAAGAGGACTTTAGGGAAGGAGAAAATTACTGACATAACTGATGTTCTCCTAAACCTCCACACTGCATTGCTGTGAATAGAAAATCAATCTGCACACCCAAGACCACACACAGCATGAGTTGTCTGTTCCCTCTCCCAGGCTGGCACTGGCTCAGAGTTCTGCCTCTGCTTTCAGAATGGCTCCGTGCTGTGAATGTTAGTTTGGGGATGATATACTTATTCCATCGAAATACTTCATTGTGGAGGTGGATTTTTGAATTAAAGTGCTCTGCTGTAGCAGTCTCAAGATGAGGAGATGTGAGAATATAGATATGTATTTGGCAGATTTTTCTTCTGCCACCTAAGGCTGTGGTGGGCCTGTTGTGCTCTTCCCTTCCCAACTCTTGCACTGTCCCTGTGTGAACTGGAGTTGGTGAGATTGAGATTCTTTGGCTGTTTCTCAGTGCAGTTGAAGCTGCACTTTGGTGATGCTTTAAAGACTTTATTTGAAGCTGAAGCAGGATTTGGGGCTGAGAAGCTGGAGTGGACATGGCTCTGCTCCTGTTTCCCACCCAGGTTGTCACTCTGGGCATTCAGAGCCATTTGCTCTTCCTCTCTATCCTCCTTGTGCTCCCAAATTTTATTGCCTAAAATTCCCCACTGTTCCTGAGCTGAACCTAGAGAGCCATGCTGACAGGGTGTGTGGGAAGAAATTTGTGAAGAAGAGTGAGAATTGTCTGCCCAGGCCTTGGGGCACGGCCTGGATGGGCAGAGAAAGGATTATTGATTCAGACCCTGCCTGGCTCAGCCATGCAGGACAGAACTGCATCAGCCATGGGGGAATGGTGTCAGTGCTTTGTTTATTGGAGGCTCTGTGTTTATTAAAAGTGGTCTGAAGGTTTGCTGCTACTATTATTTCTTGTTTTCTAATTTAAGAAATCATCTTTGAATCCCTTACTGCGCACTGCTTACAAACTGGGAGATCCTATTACTGTAATATTGCAAAAAAAGTCTTAAAAATAAAATAAATCCAGAGGAACATAACTCTTTTTTCCAGTGTATAGAAAGGCAATGAGCCATTTTAAAAGCAGGAAGAACATGCATTTTGAGATCCAATAGATCATCTAAATTGGTCCCAAACCAAGTTTTAAAATGGCATTGAAAATACTTTCGCTTTGAATAAATTTAGCATTACAAAACTCAGAATATACATAAATATAGATTTGCTGATTGTTTTGCACTTTGATAGTATTCTGATTAACTAGGGCAAAATTGCTTAATAGAGAAGACCCTTTCTGACTATTCCATCTGCAGAACTTAAAAATTATGAGCTTCCATTTATGCCCTTTCAGTTTCTTCCATCCTGCTTTTTATTATGAATTAACCTTATGAATTTCTAGGTAATATAAACTTTAAACTCTTGTTATTTATTTTCTAAAATTTTTATGTTTGAGATTTGGATTATGCTATGTATGCAGAGCATTTTGCTTAGGAAAATCCTTGGAATATCTATTATTTTGTTTGACTGGGATTTGTGCTTACTACAGAGAAATAGTCAGACCCATTTGTTAAGAAACTTGTGAAATAAACACTGAAGAAAAGTGTAACAAGTAAAAGAATCTCTTAGAGTTCAGTTTGGAAAATTGCATAGAAAGGAAATAAAATATTTCTGACGTGTGAAAAAAAGAGAATTAGAAAATGATGCTTATGATCGATACTAAACATTAAATATGCTTAATTTACCTACTGTAGGTTGATGCCTTGCGGTTACGATTGGAAGAAAAAGAAACCTTTCTGAATAAAAAAACAAAACAACTTCAAGACCTCACAGAAGAGAAAGGAACCCTTGCTGGAGAAATTCGAGATATGAAAGACATGTTGGAAGTAAAAGAAAGAAAAATTAATGTCCTTCAGAAAAAGGTAAGATCACTGATGAAAGGATATGTTGTAAAACCTTTGTGCCATATTTAAAGGAAATACTTCTATTTCTAAAAGTGTAATACTTCTAACATATTAAAAATGCAGGGAGTCTGTAATAGTAAAATTCTCTAATATAAAATATGTTACTGTTATCCACGGGTACATTTTTATAGTATTATAACTTACGTATATTATATGAGAAATATATTAAGTGCTGCAGTTGTCACAAAATTATTGGAATTAAATGAAAGTACTAAAAATCCTGATAAAACTTCTTATCCCTCAACATGAGGGATTCCAGTATCCTTATGAACACTGATTACTACTCTTTCCAAATAATGTAAATAAAATGTGTGGGCCTGCTAAAGGATCAGGATACTCTGTTTTTAGCCTGAAGGCCTTTCTCTTCTGCAGGGGGAGGAGGGGAGTGGGGAAGGAGCCTAAATTAAGTCAGTTATCTGCTTTTTCTGTGGTCTAAAGACATGAGGAAGGGAGACTCCCTCCAAACAGCCAAGTACTCTTATTTCTAATTTTCCACAAATTTAACTAACTGCATTTGCTCTCTTTGGGAAGTTGGATTAAATCATTACAGTTTCCACCTGGGGGAGTGGGGAGGGAATTTCCTGTAGAGGCAGCTCTGCAAGGGTTCTGCATACAGTAGCAGAGTGTTCATTTCCATATCCTTTTTCTCACACTCACAAAAATATTTATGCTACCAGGTATGTACTGTGTGTGTCCTGTGTGTCTCTGTTTGCCACATAGAGATGCACTTGTGAGCATACAGAGAAATGGAGAAAAAGTTCCTGGCATCACATATATTTTACTGTTCTCCCCTCCTTTTACAGCCGCTCAAAGAATGTCTACTCCTCCTTGCTCTGTTATTGTGTAGGTAGTTCATGTTACTGTGGTTTTCCTCCAGGATTCACACAGGGTTCACATGGTCTGCTTGTGCTTCTGTCTGCAATTGCTTAAGCACCGAATTAAAAAAGCCAAGTCCTTATTTTCCAGAAACTGAGAAGACTGCTTTTTCAGGCCTGGGAAATAAGGCCTATCAAAACTGGAATATAAGAACTCATCCACTTTAATCCTATTTCTGAATATTTGCCTTGTTAGCAGTGCTGATGATGTTAAAAAAAAAAAAAAAGCAAACTTCAAGGCTTTTATCCTGTGCTGAATGGTAACTAGTTTTGGACATTACTTGAGCATTATGAAGAACAGAATGCATCTTTTCATATTGTTTGCATTCTAAAAAAAACCCCAACCCCCTTACAAACCAACAATTTACAATTTCTCTTGTACTTAGGTCTTGGGGAAAGGGATGAGGAAGAGCAATGTGTATTGAGTGGTAAAAATTTTGTGAGGAGTAACTATCACAGAGCTATCAGCACTGTCATGCTTTGTGCTCAGAACTATGCAGTATAACACTTCTTTCCTGTTTTTAATGAATCATGACCATTTTGTTAGGGTGTGCAGACGGTCTTGCCTCTTTCACACCTGCTTCTTAATGCACATAATCATTCTCAAACTGCACCCTCTCTCTTCACTAGATCATAGAGTAAAATATGTCATAGCCTCATGAGCTCTAGTATGCAATGAGATGAATCCTGCTAGCAGCAGGGTGGAAAATCAGAGTTACTGCTGAATTGATTTTTTTAAAACTGGAAGTAGCATTTCCAGTAGGCTATTTATTTATTTATTTATTTAAGGTTTTTATTTCTCTTCATTAGGGGACTTGTGAAGTTCAGTTTTTCTGCTATGGGCTAAATACTGGATTACTTAGAGAAGAATGAATTTTGATGATTACTTTAAAAAAAAAGAAAAAATATTACATTTGCAGCACATAAGTTATATGTAGATTTGCTTCTCTGAAGCAGTTTTAATAACCACATTGTTTTTAATGTGTAGATGTTAACATGCCCAAAAATACTGATGCCAGATTGTCATTGTACCATTATTTTGTTTATAGGAGAAGAATGTTGTATTTGGAAAATACATTTTTAAAATTACCCTTAGGTCACATTTTCAGATTTGGATCTTTATTTTACATGCCTTTCTCTTCCAATATTCACTCACAGATCATTTGACTAAAGAGAAATTTGATTGAAATACTGTCCTGCTCTGCTCACCCCTTATTTAAGTAAATCTGGAATATGATGCTATAAATGATGCTTTCAATGTTTACTTTTCATGTGCCTGGTGTACAATTCTGAAGTAGAAAATTCTGTATGTCACCAATGCAAACCCAGGCTTTTACATTCATCTGGAAAAAAAATAATAATCTACTTGTCTGGTTAACCCAAGTGCTCAACTCCATTTTGGCAGTGCTTATTAGATCATGACTTCTCATGTTTAATGTCCTTGAGCATTCCAGTCCTTGGCAGCAGATGAAATCTCATCTCTGGGTCACAATACTTGCATGCAGAAGGGAAGATGTTCACTGTCTTTTTTTTTTTTTTTCCATTAGTGCCTTTCAGTTCTAGATAATTTTACCCTCACCAGACCAAGTTGTGTCCCAGGGCATTCATACCTTGTACAGTCCATGCGTTCTGCCAGAGACAAATCTGAGCACAGGCAGATTGTTCATTTGGTCCTGTGTTATTTCAGAAGGATGTTGGACTATGTATAATACTGATTCTTAGAGCTGTAGTACTGTTTTTGCAGTATTTTTGAACAGTCCCTCTTCAGGGGTTTTCAGAGCGTGCAGTAGTGGATGCTGTGCTTTAAGTAAAAGATTGTCATATGTACTATTTTTGTCCAGTTTTGACAACATGTCTTTCCAATTGCAAGCATAACTAAGAATAAATTTTGGTAAAAAAGGATCTCGTCTATCCTAATTACAGTAATTTTATCCTTTATTTTAATCTAATTATAATTTTAGCTTTCACTTTTTTCTGGATTGCACATGCCTTTTGAATTCCTATGGTTTTTGCTCATCATCTGACCTTTTGGCCACTTCTTCCAGTATTGATTTCTATTTGGGATGGCGGCCAGACGTTTCTATGCCGAACATTTAGAAATTTGTTCTCATTGTGCACATATATGTGGAGAATTCAGGGAGTGGAAAGCAGGATGGACTATTTCCTGTGACACTCAGGAGGTGAAACAATGACTGGGCCTCACAGAGGATTGTCCTGTTTTTACAGACACTCCCTCTTTCAGGACTGCTCTAGTTCTGGCTTGCTCTCCTGAAAACCCTTTTGAAAATGAAGGAAGTGCTTCTAGTTCTTCTTTGCAAGTTCTATCTGGACATTAGATTCTTCTGACTGTAATATTATAAAGCTTGCTTCCAGTTTCTTTTTTATACACAGGACCGAATTTTATATCCTTGTATTTTTGTTTACTTTTGATACGAGACTTGTGAATAAGCAGTTGTGTTACTGCCTTCAGTTGTTGGTGCAAGACAGATGGCTACGTCTCTCTCCACTCAGCCTGAAGGACTTCACTCAGCCTAAAATAATATTTGTTTCAATGGCTGTATTCAAGTAACAGAAGTAGGAAGAATTTGTGTATAGTGCTTAAAAATATTTCTGTCAGTAATAATCTGAAACTGAGTAGGAAAGAATATGTAACTTGGAAATATGCAATTTCTAATCTGTAGTTCTTATATACATTATCTGCTGTATGAAAAAAAATACAAAGGAGACAAAACCAAACCCTTGAAGACTCCCTTTGGAAACTGGAGCAGTTCTTTTCCCTTGCTGGATATCTGTCACACCAGGAGGGCAGGACAGGTTCTTTTGGGGTCTCCCTACCCAAAGGTGTGGAAAAAACAAACCCAAAATGGCTGTGGTGAGGCCACGGGGTGCCATAGGGACAAACACAGGGCAAACAGTTGCAGAAATTTGATAGGCTAGATAAGGATCTGATGGTGCATTGTCCTTCCATGCAGTGATTTGGGTGTAATTTTTGACCAAATTTGAAAACTGCTGCACTATTCAGTATAATTTGCAGGCTTAGGGGAGGCCCAGCACTGGAGCAGCATGTGTTTAGAGGATTTGGATCAAGGTGGATTGGCATGGAGTAATAATAAACTTATGTCAATGTCAGAGGTGCAATATTACTTAATATTTCTTTCTTTTAGAATCTTTGGCACCACTGTTCCATTTTAGTGCCAGTAAAGTTGGGTATGCTGTTTTAATAGCCTTGTTTAACCTGGCAAATCTAGTCTTACACCTCATATCTGTCAGTTTAGCATGCAGAGGGGCAGACCTCAGAAATCTTTATGTATTTCTTACCAGAACGTCCCAGTTCTATGAATATGGCTGAGCTGTAGGCTGGAGGGCGAAAGTGCTGAACTGGGTGGTGTCCCTTTTTGCTCCCAAATTTCGCCTTTTGTACAGTAGGTAGAAGTGGTGTGTTTTGTCCTCTAGGAATCTACTGATAACTTAAAAACAGAAGTTATATACTCTGAAGTAGGAGTCTCAGTGTTGAAAACAGTAGCTGTTGAGACAAGAACAGTGCAGAGGATGTAGATCTGGATCATATTAAGACAACAGCTTGTGGAAATTCTTTAGTGAGGACTATCATAAAAGAACACCGGCTAAAGGGGACTAATATAATATTCTACTTTGACTTGCTACATAACTTTTCATGTAAAATGTTACAGTTTCCATCTTTAATAGTTTAAGCTTTGTGATTGATGAAGTGCTGCATGACTAAGGGCCTTAACCCACCAGCTAATTAGCATTTGTAGGAAATGTCATAAAGTCTTAGTTCTCATGTAATAATTGGAATTTGTGCTTGGAGTGGCTGGACTATGCACTTTAGGTGATACTGTCCAGTTTGCGTTCAATTAAAATGTGTGGCACAATTAATTGGATGCATTGCTGTTGGCTGTCTTCTAAAAAAGAGGAAATGTTCATGTGGTAAGGTTGGGAGACTATTGGTGTAAACAAAGGAGTCCTGCTTTTGGGCTGAGAAGTTTGCATCATTCTTGCTTGATGCAGGCAGCAAGTAGAAAGCGCAAGCACATTGCTGATAGAAGATGCCTTTGGTCTTTTTTTCCCCATGGTTTAATCAGCTGGGAGCATGGTTTTGTATCCCTGGAAAGGGGTCATGGCATGACAGATGACATTTTTACTGACATTGTCAAATTCTATCAGAACACTGTAAATAGGCTGTTATATGAACTGGGGTTTTGCAATCACAAATCAGAGATCTGTTGTATTTCTGGAGTCAGATGACAAGTTCAGAACTAGTTGTTCTATAAAACCAGTGTTCAGATTGTAGATTTCAGGTGTTAAAAAAAAGTAAAATTAAGGAGTTTTTCTGGTGTAGTCTGTGATTGAATCAATTGTCCTTTCTAATGAATTTTGTTCTCACTGAGGCTAGAAGTTCAGAATTTTGTTGTTCCCCCTCCCCTATTCTCGATGACCTGCTTGCTACTGCTGTTCTTTTTCAAGCCTACCCTCTAGGAGAACAGTTGGATTACACACTTCTGCTTACTGGCCTATTTGAAAATAAGCATTTACCTTTGTAGGACAAAATCATCAAATTCCTCAAATAGAGTTTCCTGAGATTACAAAATTTAAAACTCTTTTATCCAATGCCATTTCTGTAAACATTGTAATTTTTGAATATCAGGTATATGGTAAATCACGGACCCTCAACTAAGGCGGAATATTGACTGCAGTTGTCTCCACTACAATGGTGTAAATTATTGCAGATCATGTTGAGCTGGTTTTGGGAGAGTTCCTCCCACGGTGAAGAGAATGGGCTCCTTCAACACTCAGGTTATTCCCAGCACGCAGAAGTGCTCTTAGACACAGTGTGTCCTTTGCAAAGTGGGACTGAGCTTAATGAGGTCCTTACATAAGGGTTTCACACTGCTGGTGTGACACCAGTGCCACTGGGGAGGAAGGAAGCTGCCCTTCAGCTCTGAAATGTCAATACTAATTAACAAAGTTATCTTTAAATAAGATATTAGGTTTTGTTCGTGCTGAGAAAACAGCCAACTCACATGCTGGGAATTTTAAGCTGTGTGAAGAGTAATATTTTCTTTTTAATAGAGTTGGAGGAAATTTCTTTTGAACTGTGAAAGAGCTCAGTTATGTATAGTGTGACTTGGCAAAAAGAAACTAGAAGTTGTCATATTTTGGGTCTGCAGTAGACCATATAGGAATTATTTAGGCAAATTGATGGCAACCTGTATATCTGAAAAAGAATCAGGGAAAATGAGAATTGTTTATGGGAAATATATTTTTCTTCGAAGAAATGAAATTTCTTTCAAAAAAATGTGATAGAAGTCTACTGTTTGGAATTAAAAATTATAAGGGAGAGTTTTGTAAGTGTAATTGAGAATAATTTTACAGAGAGGTATCCTGCTGTCATGACTCACTTAGAATTTTTAGCTGCTGACTGAGGGTGCATTCATGTGATTCCCTGCTCTTGGAACTGCAGCTTTGAGTGGCAGCCTGGCTATTTCCCAATGTCTCAACACGACAGATTCAGCTGCTTTTGTACCTGCCAGCACTTCAGCACTGAATCCTTGACAACTCATTGAAATGACACAAAATCAGATCCCCCAAGAAGCAGTGCATGGAAAAAAGTATTGCACAAGCCCAAAAGGCTTGTATGTCTTATTGCATACTGATGATCTCTTTCTTGGAAGCTCTTTCAAGGTCCGTGCTCCAGGTGACTGATTTGTGGCAGGGAGGAAGGAGGTTGGGTGGCTTCTCACCTTCAGTGACTGGCACAGACATTGATGAGGGGGATTCACAGGGACAGGCAGCTCTCAAGGCATAATTTTATGAGATGTTCCTTAGGAAAATAAATTAATCAGCTTGTTAATTATGTGTTAGAAAGAAAACCTTAAGTGTTTCAGAAATGATACATTTTGAGTATGATCTCATCTGAGAGATTAATTTTTTTATAGCCTGATGTGTGAAATATTCAGCAATATAGCGACTGAATAACCTATTAATCTGATAATCCATCCTTGCCTAATCCTGAAATAAATAGATCCCACTGCCCTTGTTCATGTACTTGCTAGGATAGACAGTTATGCTTGATCTGCAGCTTGACCTAATGTATATCCAAGTTTGTTATATCTGGAAATAAAAAAGAAACATTTCCTACTAAATATAAGGAGTAGGACTATGCATTAGCAGTTGGGTTTTACCAATTTTGTAGTATATTAAAACTCTACTTTATTTTTGGCATAGAATCAACCACCTCAATTTATTCATTGCTAGAGCTCCTTGGTGTTGGCAGTTGTGCTTTCCTGGTGGTATTCCACTGCTGTCTCTGACTGAGCACTCAGTGACTAGAGACTCTAATTCCTTAGTAAATTGGATATTTAATCACATTTGGAAAAGCATCACCCTTCACCTTTAAGTGGAGCTCTTATTGGCTTTATGAAATCATGGAGTTCAAAGACTCAGGAGTATGCATGCAGATAAGTTTAATGGTAACAATAAATGAGAATTGTTATCTTCATACTTCTCCCTTCATATTATTGTTACCAGATGTGGCCAGAGCTAGTGGTGCCAATTTGGTCAGATTGCTTTGATAATTTTCTTGTTGCCAAGTAGTATGTATTTCTTGGTGGGAGAATCAGCAGTGGTATGTTTGAATATGAGTAGAATAAGTCCAACTTTAGAATGGAATCTGAATCTAATTCACTTCCTTCTAACACACCTGACTTTAATTTTTAACGCCCAGCCAGGCACAGTGCTAAGATCAAAGTGAAACAAAGAGAACGGAGTAAAGCAATTCTTGCAAAGTAAAAAGAAAAATGGCATAACATTGTGTAATCTTTTATATATTAAAGAAATATTGGGCTTATTTACCATTCACTTAAGAATAAACCTGCTGTAAATTTGCTAAAGGTAATTATGCCAGCAAACCCTCACACTTATCAGGGAGAAAAATCAGGCCCACTCTATTTATTGCCTAAGAGATGCCTTAATTTGACAGCAGAAATCTCCATTAACGTCCCCAGAAAGACATAGAGTCTTTTATTGCTCTGTGCTTAACCCCTGGCCAAAGTGACTGCACACCATGGGAACCTCTGCGTGCTGCTCTCTGTGGATCCTTCTGCTGATCTTGAGGGAGAAGCTGCTAAAGGTCCACAGCAATCTGTCAAACCTTCATCTTAAAGCTTGTTGACAGACAGGATTGGGAGGGTGCTAAAGAATAATTTAAATTTGAGTGAAATACCTGCTGTGTCCAATCCCAAAATCTTTATTCATGGTTAAGTCTGAGTTTTTGTTGTGGCTGTTGTGGGAACCATGAAGAGTTAGATTTGAATGTTTATTTATAATAAAAATCCATGACTTTTGAGATTCTTTGAATGTTGGGAGGTGGATGTGATAGTAAACAGCTGAACAAATGGGAAGAACTTCAAGGTGTAGAAATAGAATATAGTAATAGAAAGCAGGAGTTTGCTAATTTAGTGGCAAAAAAGATCATCCCTGTGAACTGTCCATGGGAGCTTCTCTTGTTGTGTTACATTTACAATAATTAGAATTACAATAATTTCTTTCCTGACATTTTATGTGTTTATCAGTTCTTACTGTTTGCACCCTTTAACTATTATTGATTTCTGTGCCCTTTCAGTTTATGAAATGTAATATAACTCACCCTTGAAATCTTTGGATTGCAACACCCTCCATGAATCCTTATAAATCACTCCAGCTTTTGGGAGAGGGAAGGAGATACACCCATGGACAGGTAGCTCTTTTCTAACTCAGAGTTCTGTTGCACTGAACTTGCCATCCTTCAGTCCAAACTGTCAGCAGTGTCTCTGATCTGAATGGGAGACACTGGAAATGGAGGTGTTGTCAGACTGTTGGAGCTTCATTGTTAAGCGATGCTCAAGTTTTTTAGAGTTTTACAGTTAAAGTTTTGAGGCAATACAAGATAAAGAAAATTCAGTGAATTTTTTTTTTTTTAGAAAAGGACATTTTTCATACCAAAAGCAAACTTTTCTTAAACACAAAGCCATATCAGATTACTTCCTATTCAGACATTTACATAAAAGCATGGCTGTCTTACCTTTGCTGCTGTAGAGAAACTAAACTGTTCAGCAGATGTTGATTAAAGACATCCAAGTTGCTGCGTTTAACATTTCAGTTTAAGTTTAGTGCTGCTTTGATAGTTTATATGTAGAAAGACTGTGTCTGGCTGGCAGTAACTAATGGTGAAACTCAATATGTGCATTGTCTTTGGGGCAGCTATAGTGAAAATATTAAATTACGCCTCATAGTAACAAGAATCTGAGTTCTCTGATGAACATTTTGAACACTTCAACTCTTAATGGGTATAAACCTATGTACATTGACCATACGTTAATTTAGAATGATTTAGAAAAGACATCTCTAAAGAAAGGGGGCAGGGCTGTGTTATCCTTCTGCAAAGCTTTTCTGTCATGTAAATGTATGCCACTGTCCCTTATATATGAATATAGATGGTTTCTGTGACCAAGGAGCTAAAAGGAAACTTTCCAATAGAAAGAATATTATTATTTCTGATTAATTGCTGCCTAACCATTTCAGCTTCACTACCGTGGGGGTTTCTTTCCTACTTTTTACCATTGGTACTAAAGGAAACTCATATAAAGTAATACCATGTGAAACTGGATTCTCCATTACGGCCTTTCTAATGCAATTTCTAAGGCCAGGGTGCTCTTACAGTAGAAATCAACATAGCTGTATTGAATTTCTATATCCATTATTTATAGTAGTGAGGGGTCAGGACTGTTATTTTTACTTTCAATGTAAAATTTTTTGCTATTACCGAATTTTTAAAAATTCTTTTTCATTTAACATTTATTTCAATTTTTAGGGCATCCCACCTATTTTCAACCTTTCTACCTCTTTAATTTGAGAGTAAAGTAGTGTAAAGTTTAATGATATTCTTCCTCTGTTGATTTTGTTGAAGTGTTATATTATTAAGTAGTATATTTTACAAGAAAACTGGGAAATAAGACAATATTGGAAATCTCAAAAAAAGTTGGAAGGCTTGGGAAAGAGATATAATTAAGGACTAAATATGATTGAGCAGTTTTAAAGCACTGTACTTGCAATTTTTTTCCCTCCAGGTGTGAAATGTCTGTGATTTACAAGTTTATGCAATTAATTTATCATTTAGAATTAGGAGCAGTACATTTACCTGAAAGTTTCTCAGTTAACAAAAGTGCACTGGGAGTTCTCGGCATTCTGAAGCAAATAAAACTAACATTAACTTTCAAGTTAGTTATCTATCATTACTTTTGCAGTATTTATATCAAATATGTTTAATATTGTCACACAATTATGTGTTAAAGGGATGTTGTGAAACTGTTCATATAAGGAGATATATAATTATAGTTCTAATGTAATGTATGGCCAGGTCTTCTGACAAAATTAGTTGTAGCATGGTACAATTAGGCATTTATTATCTTCTGAATTGTGTATGGTCTGAGTTACACTGTCCTGTGAAACAGTGTGATGATGTTTAAATGTGCATTTATTTTGCCTTTGTCTAGGCTCTTGTATTTTTTATAGCTTTGCATTGAAATCAAAGCTACAGGAGTTGTTTAAATGGGAAATGTATTGAGTTTCAAATGCAAACCTTACAAAGCATGTTAAATATCTCTTTAAACTTTCCAGGAAAGGAAATCAAGGTATTCTTTTCTTTCACTCAAACTGGTGATTTAAAGAGTAACCTTAAGCCATCAATAGAAATATATAGTGGTGTTACTGAAAGTAAAACAGATATTTAAAAAGTATACAGTGCATGGGTACATAAGCTGAAGTATGAAAAATAGGCAAGAGAAACTGGGATGCTGCAAATTATGGTAGAGTTGAAATTTAGTGTCAATTCCTTAACTGGATTGCTTACATCAAGTATATGGTATTTTAGTGGAGCAGTGACTTTCTGGATGTGAAATATTTAATTCTAAGTCATAATTCTGGATTGAATATGAAACAGAATTAATCCAAGAGAGTAAAAGTGATTAAAATACTTCTGGTAATAAAATTATTTGTTGATTGAAGAGTTCTCAAAAAGAATAAATGAACAACTGCAGTTGAGAGGGACTTACGTGGAGTGAGAAGGCAGACTTTTATCTCAGATCTAACCTTCTTCAGCACTTTCATTTAGAAAATATCCTTCAGTGTTAAAATTAGGGGAAAAAAGCTCCCCAAAACAACCACCTTTGAATGCAGATGGGGAAAAAGAGATGATGACTAGCCCAAAAAACAAATTTGGAGTGTTAATGCCAGGAGGCTGAAGGCAGTGATTAATACAGTTTCAGAAAGTATTTCAAACAGGATGTGGTAGTGAAAATTGCCAATATTCTGTCTGCAGAAATAATGGGTAGTGGAGCAAAAGATGATAACTGCTCTCTAAATGACTTTTGTGTCATCCCACCTGAAAAACCATGTGTGATTTCAGACATCTCGTGGTCAGAAGAAGGATGGAAATGTGAAAGTGTCAGACAAGAAGAATGGTTAGAAAACTGTTGGGTTCGGGAATCTGTCTAAAGTTAATAGAGCTTAGTTTTTTATTTTAACTTTCTGAAGGTATAAATATCACAAATGAGGATAAATTATTTTGGACAGTGTAAATCTTAGAAAATGAGTAGCATGAAATCAGATTGACAAGGTCATCTATTAAGTGATTGGATAGCCTTCAAATGGGAAAGGAAATTCAATTACCATAGGTTTTTCATTGCTGGGTGTAACATAGGGAGCCCTGGAAAGGATCTCTGGGTATTATAGTATGTTCCACTGCCCACAAGCAGGATTTGAAGGAGATTCCTACAGTGAATGAAAACATGGCTTTTTCTCTAAGGATTAAGTCAGGCTTCCAGCCTCTCCACATCACAACCTGCTCAACCTTTTCACTTTGAAATGAAGTACAGTTTGTAAGGTTTCTGCCTGCTATTCAGCACTCAACGTTGTGGCTCTTTTTTGTAATTAAAAAGAAATATTTTTTTCTGGATATCTCTCTGTTTTCCGATCTTAATAATTTTCCTAAGGATGTAAAATTACTATATTGATCTTTAATAACTACATTGATTTTAATAACATATTATAAAGTGAAATAGTTATAATTAAAAGGAAGGTAATATGCATTTTAGTGTTTTTCTTGTAATACTTTGGATATTCAAGCTAAATCTGCTTTCAGAACAGACTGGTAATCTATTTTACAGCTTATGTTGTTCTTCCTTTTCTTTATATATATTTCCCTTTCGATATCTCTGTATTTTAAAGCACTGCACACAATATACTCCTCTTGTTAGTCCCTGTTCTTGTCCAGCATTTTGATTTCTCTGTGTTCTTTGCTCTGGAAGACTTCCCATGCTACTGTTGAATTGGCTCCTACTCTTTTTCTGCAGCCTCTTGAGGTGCTTATTCTTACTCTATTTCTTTTGTAGCTTCCCTTTTCAGTGTTCCCTGTTGCCCAACACTTGTCTGTACAACTTGTCAGCTTCCTCTCTCTTCTCACCATCTGTTAACTTTTTTATGAGAAGTGCTGTAACTTTTCAGTCTGGGCAGAGGCCCCCAAGTCTTCCCAATTGATACAGACATAGTAGGAATGACAAAACACACACTAAAAATCATGTTCAAATTCAGTGATCTATATTACGAATGTAAGAATGCCAAAGCAGCTTTTTTTTTTCCTCCATGTGAATTTACATGACAGTTGATTAGAGTATTTGTACTTCTTTCACTGGCATATGACCTAGTGTAACAGTTTCTCATGCAAAGTCTACTTTTAAAAATTTTTGTGTGAGCCAGCATAGCCTATTTTACATCCATCTACACCAAACAGTACAAACCTGGCCACAAGTAAAACATCACCAGATGTTTGCAAGCACCTGAAAGGTAGGATTGAGCAGAAAGGAATGATTTTTCGTGGCTAACTTTGACAAGTAGTTCAGGTGCTCTCAATGTGCAAATTGGGCTAGGCTTCAAAAAAAGTTCTGTAATCAGCCATTACCCTGTAATTCATAAAATACTGTGAGATGTAGGGACCTAACCAACCCAGCTTGAAAATCTGGCCCTTATATATACAGAAAGACATTACAAGGAGCATTACCTTGTTAAGAATGAATGTCTCCTCACATGTCATAAATGGAATTATGTGTTAGTCTATTTTGTATTTCTGTATTTGCTATCTAGAAAATACCTATTGCATTCAGAATTACATCACAATAAATACATATAATGAGAGCAAAAGCTTTTCAGTGGATGTCTCACAAGATTGTGAATCCTGCTTAGAAGAGTCCAAGAGTCAAGCTGTTTTGTTCGGAGAATTTATTGGCCCCTGAGGAGGAGACAGAGACTGAGTATTTCCAGATACACAAGTGGATATTATCAGCCCAGGCTTCTTTTGGCTAGCTTCCTGGTGAAGGTTAATTTTAGCATTAAGTTCCAGCTCTTTCTCAGCTGGAGTCTGGCAACAGAAGCCAAGCTTTGAGTCCAGGAGCTCCTCTCTGTGTGACAGCCTTCTCCTCTCTTGGCTCCTTTGCCCACTGACCTGCTTTTATAGCCCTGTAAAAGTATCAGCTGACTGCAGGACAGAGCTCTTCCCTAAGCAGCCCTGGGGTAGTTTTCTTCTCCTCTCTGTATGAAAACTCAGCGCACACCTCTTGTTTCTTAATGCTTCTTGATTCCTCTGAATCCTTCCTGTACCTGCATGTTTGAATCCTGCATTAGGGAGGGATCTAGGATCTCTCCGTAAGTAAAAGTGGATGAAGTATTTCCTTTGGTGACTGCACAGTAAAGCAAACATACATGCTTGTTTTGGAAGAAGAAGAAGAAAAGATACTTATCGCTTTTGGGCTCCGATTTGAGTTGCATTTGCTTCTATTTATTGATGCAATAGGACCCCCTCAGTTTCTGTGTGTACATGAGGGAGTAGGCTGATGTTTCCAATCATGGAATAAAGACAGTTTTTTCCAAGTCACATAGGACAGGTACTGAGCAGAGAATGTTTCTGCATATCCCAGCACATGACATACTTTTTCACCTAGTGATCAACAGTTCATAGGTTCTTTTCCTTTTTTAATTTTTTTTTTTCCTTTCTACAGAATGATAGGGTATATATATTTTCTATTTAGGTAAACTTCAAATCCTATTTTTTAAAATCTACTGTAATAATGCTTTATGCTTCTGTACTGTGCTGTTTTCCCTGAGATTTCCATTATCCTCAGCTGATGCATTTAAAAAACTGAATGATACGGAACAAATAATGACGTGGGAAATACTTGCACATTCTGTGAGTAGATCTTTGGATTCTACCACAGACTTGTTTTCCTCAGCCTACTTTAGGAAAGTTTAATTACTGTGTAACATTTGTTCAGAAGCTTGATATCAGTGTAAATTTCATGCCTTCATTAATATATTTTCTTTTGGTATTTGCAGCTTTATGACTATACTGTGGTAGATGTGTTGAGCAGACTATCAAATGGATGGATAGTCAGAGTGAACATATGGGACTAAACTGTGTACAGCAAGAATGTCTTCTAGATCTTAAAATATTCCTCTGTTCCTAAATTACTTACTCCTTAGGACAGAGATGTGTTGTAAGAAAATGTGACATTTTTAGTAAGATACAATATAAAAGCAACTCTTAGTGCTGTTCAGGTGGCAGAACCCCACAGCTGTGATTCTGCTGTCAGCGTTCATTACTTCATCATAGCTTTTACACCTTTCCTTTCTTGTTGCCTGTTCTATTTTCTTCATTCCATTCCATGAAAATTCCCATCTCCAGATATCAGCGTCTGTGTAAATGTGCTTTTGTTTGTCTTGTATTTTCTTTATATTTGGTTGCTATTACAGCTTTAGTGTTCAGTTGGACACTCATTAGAATTTGAAGCCTTATTTTGCTTAAACACTGTGTAAATGAACATCCTCCTGGCCCAAAGCACTTGCTGCTTCTTTAGAGACAAATTGCATGTAAAAATCAGCAACTTCAAATGAAGGAAAAAGGAAGATGACCCTTCTGCATTGGATAGAATGGACACCACCATGTGGTTGGTAATGTGAATGAATATATAGACTATAATAATTTACATATATAGAATATACATATAAAAATAATGATCAGCCACAAAATTACGTTTTCAAACCCTGGTATTAATCTGATCCAGCTGTGTGATCCTAACAGCAAAAAACATGAGGAGTTTAAAGGAGTAGAAAATGTGTTGTGTTGAGTTGCTGTAACTTTGGGGGCAAACAGTGTAAGTGTATATCAGGAAAAATGCTTTAATTAACTTTTTCTCGTTGTTCTGGTTTCCTATTCTGGTCTTGTGTATATTTCTATTTTTTAAGCTTGTCAAGTGGAGCATGATTCTGAAGGATTATTTTCTTCCTGCTGGGATTAGGGTGGGAAGGTGCAGTGGGGTGATTAGCAGCTCATGCCACTGCTCCGTTCTCTTGTCATCGGGCTGAGGTGAGGGCTGATGGCTGCAGAAGCCCTTGCCTCGTTAGCTCCTTTGTGACAGTCACTTTGCAGCTGCATTTTGGTATTTTGAACTGTAGCCCTGAAGGCAGTTTGAGGTAAAAAGTCCTCAGGCAGATCAATCGTTTTTGTGAAAACCTTGCAGACTATTGAACTGGAGACTGCTCTCTCCTTGGGCACAGCCCAAATCCATAGTTGGAAATGTTCTTTTACATAACCTAAAGGGCTCTGCCATGTTTATGGACAGCTTTAGAAATACCTTCACTGTCTCTGATTTTGTAATTCAGTAGGATTGACCTGACCATATGCTTTGGGCCATCTAAAACCTCTGGTGTTTTAGAAAGTCTTTTGGGACAAAATAATATAGGAATATAGAGCTAAAAAGTACTATTGAACCATGAGGTATGTTGTAATCTGAAGTAAGTAAAATGCTGATGTATTACTTCAATTTGGAAAATACAAATTTGCGAGGTAGAAACAAGAAGGCACTTTGGAAATAATTTAGATTGAGAACATATTGTTCAGTGGGCAGCTATCAGGAGGAAGCATTACTCTTTTGAGACATATCCACTTTAGTGGATATTGGTTCTGCTTATGGAATCCAAGAATATCTTATCATGTCATTAGAAGATTAACAAGCTTTTTCCCAGTTACAGTAGTAAAGCAAAAGTTAGTACAAATCCTACACTTTAGTGAACATATTCATCTGCAAGCAGCAACCCCCTTATTTTGTAATATTTTAAAGAGTTTTATATTGTAGTGTAACTTTTTAACATAACATTTATGAATTCTTGCAATCTAAAAGTCTGTGATTTTTTACTTTTGAAAAAAATATTTCCAATTAATACTTGTCTGTCTACTTACTTAAAGAGAAGAAAAACAAGAGTGATGTTACTGGCACTGAATGACAAAGCACTTCTGGAGCAATGTCTTTCAAGACCAAAGACATTCTGCCATGTCAAACTGTTGAAGCAGAAGTTGTCCTTTGATGGGCTCATTTCCTTACTGGAAATTCTTCTTAAACTAAGAAGTGTATTTAGGTCATATTGTGACTCTAAGGAAAATTTCCCCTCTCACTCCATAGACTGAAACTTCAAATAGCTGCGTAAGGCCTGTTAATTTTAAAATATTTTGACCGATTTAGTATTTTGTAATTGTACACCATTCAGTAAAAAAATTCTTGCTAAAAATCTATAATGCTTTCCAAAATTATACCTCTGTATTAAATCTACTGTTACTATTCAGGTAGTAATATTTGTACAGTCATAGTGTAGAGTAAAATTATTTCATTTTTTTTCTGGCTGTTTCATTACAAATTATGCATGCACACATCCACGCGTTCTGAAAGGAGATGTTGGGTTGTCTGTAGACATCTATTTTACTGAGTCACTACCAAAGCTGGTTTCATGTTCTGGGACATCCTGAGATGTTACTGAAAAGGACCATATGAGCCAGAACATTTACCATGAGTCTTACTAA
This sequence comes from Acanthiza pusilla, assembly GCA_036630365.1. Lineage (NCBI taxonomy): Eukaryota > Metazoa > Chordata > Aves > Passeriformes > Acanthizidae > Acanthiza > Acanthiza pusilla. The sequence goes on from JAXCHO010000001.1 coordinate 12,886,648, forward strand.
TAAAAATAAATTATGTGTAAGTAGCCATTTAGAGTTTTTATGTTTGAACTATGCCTAACTGTTTTTTTCTTTTCTGTTTTGATTAATTGTTACATTACTTTTGTCTTTTGTTATCTTTGTCTCTGAAGCAGAAGCTAAAGTCTGAAAATGAATACTAAGTTTTAAAGTAGTCATAGATAATGCTCATGTTGGATGAATGCTATATATATTTTAAAAAAATTTAATATATATATATATTTTTTGGTAAGTAATGGAAATGATACATACAAAAGTTCTGTGTTCTCCCATGGGTTTCAATTTTAAATTTAAATCAAACTAATGTTATATTGCTGATCTACTTCACTGGAATTGACGTGATCTGTGTTTTAATATGGAACAAATCTCAAAGACTTCTGCCTAGAGAAACTTAGAATACCACAAAATTAAGAGTAAAAAACCCCATTATTAGAAAATACTTGTTGTCTGACTTACTTAAAATTCAAATACAGAACAGAGAGGGAAATACACGCAGCTAAGTTTAAATCTGCAGCTTTACAGTTTCATTAGCTAGGCCCAAGAAGTCTTAGGTAATTTCTCTCTTGCAAGTTCTTAAACTCTCTTATACTTTAAGGCATATCTCTGAAGGCAAATTGTTATAGCATGGAACGTTTTCTTTGATTATATAATTTTCTTGCAAGTTCCATAGTACAGCACCTTAATTTTGATAATGAAAGGAATTTTCTTTTGAGAACTTGGGTTACTGGAGAATTTTAAAGCCTGTCTGCAGGTGAGATTTAATTTAATCCCTTCAGTATTTAATAAGCATTCCTGAGACCGTTGCCAAAAGGTGACAAGATTAGCACTTGAGGTTTATTGACAGGATGCCTCATAGGAAAGACATTTATCTGTGAGGGTATTGTTTTAAAAGAAGGAATAAAGTCTGGCTCAAGCCCTGGGAATATACACACTTTCTGAATTAGAAGGAATAGAGCAGTTTCTTTTCATCCCGGCACAGGGACATAGTTTACAGAGGTAAGAAATAGATGTTGACAAAACTTCACAGTAACTAACTTCCTATCAGAAAAAAAAAAAAAAAGTGAGTGCTTGAGGATTAAGAAAGTCTTAACTGTCACTGCCATAAACTGAATTCAGGCATGCTCAAAAGTCATTATTCAATAATAGAATTTTATCCTTACATATATGCTTGTACCCAAATATATGTGTGTTGGAGAATGACAGAGGTTACTAGAGGGTTTGTTGTTCTTTCTGGGTTTAAAAAACTCAGGAAGAACTAAATCATATCTTGTGTTCCAAGATTTGAGTGTGTGAGACTGCTCAATCTTTTTGTCTCCTGTAATCTTTTTGAGAGACCTCTGTGATTAACTGGTCATAAAGTCTTGTCTGCATTTGTAGGTCTTTGCTAATCCTGTGCCCATCCCAACAAATACTCTGTGGTACTGATTCTACTTTCACATACCCCAGTGTGATCCTGTTCCTATCAAAGTATTTCCTTCAGGTTTATATAGCACAAATAGAAGAATAATTAGATCCTTTCCTCTTATTTTATCTATGGAGTATGTATTGAGTGACTTATTTTAAAGCAGTTGTGATTCAATGGGGATGTTTTTAATTTGCTGCCTGTTCTCTTTACCTCTGAGGAAGGAATTTTGTAAATGCTGAATAATTTTAGAACATGTTTTCTTGGTTAAGGGTTGGCTCATATTTTCAATTAGTTTTAAGAGGAAGGAAATCGTGTAAATGCTGTGGAATTCAGATAAGCACTGTGTATGGGAAATAAGTACTTTAATTTAGGGTGCCTAGAATTGGTAGGTCAAGCTGATGATAATAAAGGACCAGATCTTAACTTTGTTTCAAAGAACATGTAATCAATATTCACTCTCCTGTTTTATTTCCCTTTTACTTGAGAATTTGTTTTGGTGAAGCTGAAATGTGCAATTGCTTAAGAATTCCACAGGGTGTCATGAGGTAGTTGTTGGAATCGTTAGTACTTGGATGAAGTAAAGAAAGAAACATAGTGTGCAGTCCTCTGAATGCCAGTTAATGTAATTTTAGATGTGACTAATACACATGCCATAAAATAAAAAGTTCTTAACTCATTAACACATGTATCATGTTTCTGTATCTGTATAAAATATACACACGAAGAAAAATATTGCAAGAGGTCATTCACAAGAGTAAGCTATTCTGTGTCAGCTCTTCCCCCAAAAACCTTTCTATATATTCCTTAGTATTTTATAGTTTACACAGCAAGTGGAATCTTTGGCTCATAGCAGTAATCTGATATACCAAACTATGTATATATAAAAGAAAAAAAAAAAGAAAAAGAAAAAAGGTACAAGACTTGTGTTTGCCATACTGTAAAGAATTTCTAATTGAATTATGCTCCTCCAAATTTACTTTCAAATTTTATTTTAATTTTTATTTAAGTTCTTTCAAAATTTAATTTTTTAAAAACACACTTTATAAAGTGCACACAGCTGTACTGTGGATTTTATGACTTGTTAATTATAGATATATATGATGTCAAAACGTCAGGATTTTTTCTCCTGCACTTGTATAATGTAGTAGGAGGAGAATTTTTACCAAAGTGTGCCCCAAATTAAAGTGTATTTGATTATGGTGGTACATTCTTGCATATGGAGATCAAATTTTTATTGACATAACTGTTGACTTCTGCAAAGCTGCACATGTATTGAATTCAACTTCAGGTTTGTAAAGAAATCTTTAAATACACTTTAACAGTAACTGTAAAAGATCCTGCTTTTGTTAAAATCTGAGTTACTCTAAATAGAAAAGGTATTGGCTATGAGAAGAGAAATCATTACATTATGAAAGGAGCAGGAAAACTGAATTCATTCCAGTAGCAAGAGAACATGATCCAAAGTGAAAAATCACTGATGGAAGTAAGAATTTGAATATCTGTTGACAGTAATAATTTGTCTAATGTTGACAACGTATTTAAAACCCGTTTTGAACAAATGATACTTTATGGTTTTCGGCATATTTTCTCATATTATATAAAGTGGCATACTAGAATAACAGACTAGTTAATTTTCTTGTTACTATTTATTTGTGCGAAGTCTTAAGTAACAAATCCTGGGTTTGTGCCAGCTAGTGCCTAAAAGCGAGGGGCACTGAGAGTGCAGGATGGAGCAAGGTGACTCTCCCGACAACTAATGAAATTTTGCACGTAAAATATTGCACACACCCCTCCTCCCTCTGCCTGGGGGTCACAGAGCCTTCCAGCCACAGAGGGCATTGCCATTGCAATCAGAAGCTGAGTGCTTTTATTCACATTTGCTTCCAAAGTCCACATTGCTCTGTGGACAACTTTTTGTGCAAAACCTTTCTGATCTAACCACTATGGATCATGATCTGCTAACAAACAAGTGTTCTTCTAGGTACATTAGCAACATTCTTAAATACTTTACAGATGAAGAACCAGATCTATTTAAAGCAGTTAAAATATCCAAAATAGAGTGACATCTTTTTGGAGATGAAGAAGGTGAATGGAGACAGTGGCCTTTGAGGCCCTTTTGTTTGTTTGTGGGTTTGGCCTTTTTAAGTATAAACATCCTGATCTCTGCCCAGATGAGTTTTCTTTACAGCAGGGCATCATGGAAGAAGAGGTTTCTAGATAGGCAGCTTATCATCTTTCTACTTCCTCATTTTAAGGCTCCCTCCACTTGCTTTGCCTCGCCCTTTCTTTGTCCTTCTTATTGAGCTAGAATAATCTAAAGGGGTAATTCCAGACATACTTTGAATTACTGAGATAATGCAGTACCTTAAACTAGAGTGATTAATATCAGAAAATACTAAATAATAAAATACCTGACCGCATTGAGATTTTTCCTTTATTTTATTAGAAAACTATACCTCTTCCGCAAAAGAAAACAAAATAGAAAGGACAGAAATTAAAAGCTGTTGATGATATAGCAGGTACAAGCCTGGGAGTGTACTGGACCATGTGTATGTGTGATCACACATATGTGTGATATATGTGTATTCAACCCAAGTTCCTCTTGGAACATTATGACAAGTTTGATGATTATTATAATGTTTTTATTTTCAGATTGAAAATCTACAGGAGCAACTTAGGGACAAAGACAAACAATTAACTAATCTAAAAGACAGAGTGAAGTCACTGCAGACGGATTCCAGTAACACAGACACAGCACTAGCAACCTTAGAGGAGGCTCTATCAGAAAAGGTAATGTTTTCTCATGAAAAGCTTTGTGTGCTGCTCTTTTGGGTGACGTGTGTGCAGAAAACGTCTTCCTGAGCTGGTCTAGCAGCTGTCTCAAAGCCTGTGGGCCTGGTCAGGAAAGCAGGTGGCTGTGTTCTGGTGGGATGAGCAGGGAGTGACTGCCAGCTGCTGAGTGACACAGCACTCGCAGGGGCAGGAGTGATGTCCTTTGAATGCTCACGGGGGAAATGGCCCAGGACGTGGGAAGATTTTCCCTTAGTCCAGGAATGGTTGTTCCCTGAAAGAACTGAAAGGCGTTGGAAACCTGGCTCAGAGAAGGTAGAGTTTTGGGCATTTTTCTGTCTTTGTGGTCTTGATTGTCCTGTTCTTTTGTCCATTAAGTGGGGCCAAGAGCAAGTGGTTGTAGCAACTGTTACCTTGGCTTGCTGTGAGCACTATTGGTTTCCTACATTTCATTTTTAAGGGAAACAGTGTTTCATAAAAAGAAAAAAAAATTGAGAATTACTTTTTTTTTTCCTTTGCAAACTCTATGCCTTTAATTTGAAAATACCTAGGAGAAGGGATAAATCTGGACTGTTTAAATTAGTGGCAACATTCCTACCAGTTTCAGTGAGCTCAGGTTTCTTCTTTCAGTTAACTTTGAATACGAGGTAATGCAAGTGAATTTATATGCCCAAAAAATTAGTACAAGTATCCACATTTTGCAGCTCACAGATCTTAATATATACCACTTAAATGTGAACAGGTGAGTGTGACTAATTAAAGTAGTATGTGCCATTCTGCAGTGTGTAATCCTATGAAGGTATTTATGACTGTATATGGCTTGAGAATGGCACTGTGGTGTTGGCACTGACACATACAATGTTAATGTCAGATTTTTCATTTCTTGTGTGTTTAATTGCCTTCCTAGCATTTGCTTGGTCAGCAATAGTGAAAAAAGTTGTCATTAGTATTGATTCATGTGGATAAGTATCCACACTTAGACAGTAAAGTTACACATTTCTGTAATCTTTCACTGCTGGTCTGGACCCCATGTTCATCCATTTCACAGTGTATTAATAAAAAATGACACAAAGTCCTTTTTAATCTGTTTTCTCTCCTTGTTAGCTATCTTTTTTGGATTAGTCACTTTCCCAAAATGCCTACAGAGGCAGCTGAGGGATTTTTAAAACAGTCCTTTGGGAAGCAGAGTGTCTGTCACAATGCAGATTTGCACAGGAGGAGGAGGCAAACAGCACTGCAGAGTCAGGGTTAAGATGAGCTTTAGGAAAACGGGGCTTGATCTGAGAGCATGAGACACCACGAGGAAAAAGTTTTCAAGATAAAACATCTCTGTGTATGATTTGGATTGTTGGTTATACAGGGGAATCTCCTACAATTTCTTTTCCATTTTAAGTCCCTTGAAGGCCACACTTGGAAGGGCAGATTTTTCAATGTTAAGTGTGATTTCTGGGATGTACTTACACATTGAAAGAAGCCAGTAGACATCTAGAAATTCCAAATGGGCTCTCATGCCTGGCTTTCTTCTGTCTCCTGGCAGATAAATCCTTTGACAGTGTGTGTTTACACATGCACCTCATTCCTTTCTGTGTCCAGCTTCCCATTCATCCTAGCTGCTCTCAGAAACTTTCTCATCCCTATTCCCCTCTGCGGTAGCATTCTTAAGACCTGCAGACTTTATCAATAGTTACTAAATATTTCCACTGGGAACACTGGTAGAAATATCCAATAGAAGTTTGTCCAAATGGAGCAGAAAAGTACTTTTATCAAATCAATATGCAATGTTAAGAAAGGATGATGCTTTCATTTAAGAACACTCGATTTCCATTTCCATGGAAATGCATTGCTTGCGTGCTTTGTTTTTTTTTTCTAGAAATTTTATCAGATCGACTTTGCAACTATATTTTGGTTTATACTCTGACATGAGGATGCTTTTTGTGTTATATTAATTCTTTGTCCATTCAATGGTTTTTAGAATTTTAACTTACAAATAAAGAATAAAATTCCTCAAGAGCATCATGGGAAGCTCTTTTAAAATATAGATAAAGTTTATTCATACTGTTTAGCTAACCACAATTTACTGAAATCTAATTGAATTGCTTTTCTTAGCTTCTGTAAGAAGAAAAACACATTACAACATGATCATATGATATGAAGGAATTATAAAGCTATTTTTAAAGTCCAAAACTCAAATGTTTTCCTGCTTTGCTCTGCTCTTGAAAATACACAGACTGAGATTCTGGCTCTGAATTAGAAAACTTGTCTCCTTATTCTTTATGAAAATAACTTTTTCCAGGTATCTTTATCTTGATTTTCTTTCATATTTAGTGATTAGTTATCTTGGGAACACTAAATGAGAAATTAATGTAGCTATGATAAAACAACGTCAAATTTTCCTGAAATGGGTTTCTTTTAATCTTAGTATTTTTCTGATGCTGTTGCTGGTATGATTTGTCCTCTTGTCAGGAATCAGAAACAAATCAACTTCAGTCACATTTAAGTTCATTTCGGAACTAAGCTGCAAAGCATTCAGTTATTTATCTTTAATTTCAGAGCTTCTCTTAAGCACTGAAAATTCTTAACAACAACAAAGTTGCAATTAAAAAAAAAAAGTTTGAAAATCAGACTACGCAAAAGTGCTATCAGCTTCCTTGATGTTACAACAAGAAACTTTTCAAAGAATATCTCAGCTCTTGGACTGGCCCAAAGCAGCTCAAGAGGTTGCTTTCATGAAGCTGATATTTATAAAGTTGGTCCTACTGTAGCAGCATACAGCAGATAAGCAATGGAGTATGTCTGATAATGGAGCTATATGCTGGGGCAATTCAGTTCCTGCTGCTGTGATAAAGTGCAAATAGATTAGACCTGTGAGGTCCCAGATTAGTGCATAAGGAAAGCTGGCCAATGCAAATAAGACTGAAACAAGAACACATTGTTGGGATTTCTGCAAGTTAGCTGTTAATCAAGTAAAACATGCTATATTAGGGCCTTTTAACACGTTTTTGACATTTAGCCTTATGCAGCTGACAGATAAATTAGTCTTCTTTTGTGATTGACTGAGAAAAAAACCATACTGTTCATTAAAAAGATGAAATAGTGTTATGTTTAATTTGTTATAGATGAAAAAATCATTTGGGTAAATAAATCTTCAAGAAGGAATTGGTATAAAACTTATTCTGAATATAACCAGGTCGAATCCAAACGTTTATGATTATTAAACTATTCCACTTAATGGAGGCTGGCATTTTAATATTAATATTCAAGGGATTAAGAATTTATATTGTTTGTTATTAGGAATAAACTTGAAGTGATTTAGTGTCATAGGTTTAGATTGGAAGGACCTTAAAGATCATCACCCATTGGCTTGACCCAGGTGCAGGATCCAAATGATGTTTCTTCTACTGCCCCCCTGACTGCCACTGCCAAAATGATAGCAGCAGTTCTGATACCCTAAAGACCTGCTCCCGACTGAAATGCAGTTCTAGTGGTTATTCTGTTGTACCCTGAGTACTTCTCTCTGATTAGTGTTTGCATCCTTCAAGTGTTGATAGAATGTGATTCTGTAGAACATAATCAGAGCTTAACAAAACCATACTACTGTGTCTGCTTTTTACGTTTCACCCTTTGAATTATTCACCCAATCAATGACTGGTGATTTTCAGTAAACCTTGTAATAGTGATAGTTGGAAATCAGCAAAATATGCAAAAACATGGTTGAGTTTAAATGTCTGTAGGGCTACTTTTAATTAGAGAAAAATCTTCCTGTGTATTTCTTAATGTGTATCAGGGTACTTTTTCTGTGTCTTGGACAACTGTTTTTGTTTCCATCTCAAAATATGATACATGTAAACTGTAAGTTACTGGTAGTTAGAAAGTGATTGATTTCGAATTAGATTTGGAACATTCACAACTTATTGCAAGCACTGTAGAGGCTACATAACAAAAGTGAAGCTGAGTAAACCAGTCATGGCCTTTGAGGAAACTAGTCATGGCCTGTTTTGAGCTTTTATTCAAGACTTCAATCACTTATGAATACAGGAAAAACATTATTGAAGTGGCTACCACAAAACTAAACATATTCATGTCAGTATAGATCTGTCATGAAGTTCCTGTACTGTGTTACTCTTATCAAGTATTTAAAACCTTGATCTTGTGATTTTGAAATCCAGAGAAATCTTGCATTGACTTTAACACCATTAACTCAAACATCCTCTGATTATGAAGGTCATTTTTCTAAGTGCTACATAGCACAAAAAAATTGTATTTTGTCTTTTCTTTAAATGATTCCCAACTTTTCCATTTTGCAATTCTTTACCTTGTTAGGAAAGAATAATAGAGCGTCTGAAGGAGCAAAGGGATCGAGATGACAGAGAACGACTTGAAGAAATTGAATCATATAAAAAAGAAAACAAGGACCTGAAGGAGAAAGTTAATGCTTTACAAGCTGAACTGACAGAAAAAGAGGTCAGTCTTTTCTTAAAAGCTCTGCTCTTCAATCCATGTCATTATGATGAAAGAAAGTGCATTAAGACTACTCTTGAATCATGTCAAGTACTGAAATTCTGCCACTTCAGTGGTCAGCTGCAGAACTACTGTTTTCTTAAACATTCTTCACAGTCCTCATTTGTACATAAAATATTGTTTCAGTTTTTACAGAGTTGTGTGTCATAATCTCTACTTTGTCCTTTACCTAAGCTTCCACTAGGCTGAGATATTCCATTGCTGCTCTGTTTTCGTTTGTCAGTTAGAGAAATATTCAGTGTGTTTGTACCTCCGGAATACGACACGAGCTTGTCTGTATTATGAATGTTTTTGTGTTTCACTGCATGCCAGTTCCTGTGGGTCCAACTGTATCCACAAAATGGTGTCTTTTGCTATCAATGCTTATATTTGAGTCAGCTCTTTTTGGGGGAGGGGGAACAGGATCCAAGGGATTGCTAAGTTGGCAATGAGTTAGTGTCCTGCTGACTAGGAATTAACTTTTTACTCTTGGTCATTTTCCAGTCTAGTTTAATCGATCTCAAAGAACATGCATCTTCATTGGCATCAGCAGGGCTGAAAAGAGACTCCAAACTTAAGTCTTTAGAAATAGCCATAGAACAAAAGAAAGAAGAGTGTAGTAAGTTGGAAGCACAGTTGAAAAAGGTAAGTTCCATCTTAAAACAAACAAACAAACGGCAAAACAAAAATCAGCATCCCATACCCTCATTTTGAAATGATGAGATTATTTACTCTTCTGGAGTAAATCTGGAATCTACCCATCTTATGCTGTTTGCTGATGCTTGCATCAAATACTGCTTTTTCTCAAGAGGTTTGTACCAAAGCCACTAGTGAGCCTCAGAAATTGTCCTGAGTACTTCTTTGAGGGAATTCTGAGAAGCTGCAACAAATAGATTAACTGAGAGCAGGACATTGGAAAGAAAGTAAAAAGGCAGAAAGAAATTATCAAACCAGCAATGTGTACGTGTGTGAATTTATGCTACTTTTGGAAGTAAACTGAAATGTTTGCAGTATGAGAAAAAAATCAAAGGCTTGTCCAAGAATGCTGTAATTCCTAATCAAAAAATTCAGCTTCCAAAATGAAAACTCTAGCTAGGCTTTATTTTGATGTATTTGTGGCTTTGTTGGTGAACATGTTTGTGATAATTAAGCAAAATAATCAAAAGTTTATCTCAGCTGGCAATTCAGTATTTCTATTCAACAAGTAGTGGAAGCAAGCATTTAAAGGAAAATATACAAACCCTGTATTTTATAACATGGTTTTACTTAAATTGCTGCGTTAAACTGGATTTTGCTTAAATGATTTGCAAGTGTTTTGATGCCATTGTTTCTTTGACCTTTCTCTGTGTTGTTTGGTAATGTCTGCTCTCATTGTTCTCATTACGTATTTGGTGGGGTCAGGCATTACATTTGCCTTCTGCAATTCATGACTAAGTGTACGTCAAAAGTTTTGGTTTTTTAAATTTTTGATATAATTTTTCATTTTCTAGTAAATAATACCTGTTCTGTGAATGTTATCACTGTTAGCATAATATTCTGACACTCCTTTTACCCAGTTTGAGTAGTGTCCTGCTCAGTGACTAATCATTGTTTCAATAGCCTGACCTGTGAAGAAGGTATTGCAAAGTATAAAGGATAGCAGTGTGTAAACCTTATAATTCTATTATTTTTAATTCAGAATGAATATGTGCAATTAGACGTCTGCATTAGATCTTTGGTTGAGAGGAACGGAAGATTTTCCAATAAACATGTACAAATGGAAACATGAATACTTTAAATGTCTGATAGCTTAAAAATGCTATTGATGGCAGAATTAAAATATCCAAAGAAAAGGTTTCTCTGGAAGTAATTTAGTTTGCTTTAGTTTATTAGAAAATATGTTTGTTTACTTTGCACTCCACTACAAAATATACTTCATTAAAATCTGAAATATCTTCTTTTCTTCTTTTAAATAATATAGTTAAAAGAACCCTGAAAGCACAGATCACTTAAAAACCCCTCATCAAAATCCTCTTGAAGGACTTGAAATCCTAAGTCAATTGTTTATGACTGTACATATAAACACATCATACAGTCATGGAAAAACAAGCACTAATAAAAGTCAGAGAGTGTCTGGGATGTCTTTTGTATAAAAAGGGAGCATGTTTCTTGTGTATAAATGCAAACAATTATTGAATGAAAGTTGAAAACATAATAGTTTTATTATATCATAAATACAGCATAAAGCCCCAATGGAAATTCACCCACCATTTGTAGGAGACCAGGTATTTCCACAATAAAATGTAGTTACAACCCTCTTTCTGGGCATGTTTAATTGAACAGAAACAGTGACTGTTAATGACAGTAGACTCCAAACAGTCATTTTCAATTCACATTTTCTTTAATGAAATACTTTATGTTCGAACCTGTAAATACCCTGTGTTAAAAGTAATTGGTCCCCAGAAAAATACCTGCACCGTGTTTTGCTCCTCAGGAAACTGAGTGAAACAGAAACCTGGGTCACTCTTGCCCATGTCTGGGTTGGAGGAGGAGGGGACAGGGACACAGGTCATAAATGACCCCCCGTGTCCCATGGGGGTGCTCACGTGTGAGCATCAGCCCCTGTGGGAGCCAGAGGGACCTGGCACCATTTACGTCTCTCGCTCAAAACCCGCTCCAGGGGGCTGTGTCCCTGAAAAAATTCCATGTAGCTTACACAGTACTCCTCTCTAAAAATACCACGGGGAAGGTACATTCTGTTGTAGTGCTGTAAAATAATGGTAGAACAATGGTGGTTTATGTTTTAACAATTTCAGCTGAGAAATATGGAGATAGTACTCTCTGCACTCTTGCTTAGAGCTGGTTTTGCAGGAGCACTAGTGGTAGTAAGTGCTATGTCTGAAAGAAAACATGCCAGGGTACTATCTTCATATTTCTTAGTTTAATTTGTTAAAACATATAAACCAACATTGATTTTGCAAGTCCAAACTGAATCTGTAAATAAAACCCACCAAAACAGCTTTTAGAGTTTCTCCTCCCTGGCTTTCCCTGCTTTCTGGTTTTTTTGGAGAAAATAAGATTCATTTGTTGATAATAAAGATGTTTTTTAATTGGATTTGATTAGATCCAAAGATTTTTCAGCATTTTTGCTGGATTTTTTGCATTTCAGCAAGAAAAAACATGCTGATTCTAAGCCCATGGTTTTACACAGTAGGTGCATTTAAAAGTAATAAAGAAGATATTTGCACAAAGTAGTTTTCCACATGACTGTGCAATATTTTGGTATGCAAAGTAATGTTTTAAATTGCAGACATTCTTATTAAACATTTTTTTGACAAATATTATGGATAGAAATAAAAAATTTAAATGAAAAAATTCTAAATACCAGAGAATGGTCAATGCTTTTTCCCGAAATTCCACAGATTTTTGTTGACTTACTTTGTATTGCTGCTATTGAAAAAACAGTAGGAATTACCTAATAGGTAGCAAAATGTTTTATATATATGTGTATATATAATCTTTATTGTCCACTCTAGAATTTCCTCCTTTTGTTGTTTTTCACTATCTTAAATTTACTTGCTTACTGACATATTTGCAGTTGCTAAAGTACTATTTGCCAAGCTGTACTGTTGGAAAGTCATTCTGCATAGAAAATTCAGTCTTGTATTAAACAAAAGGAAAGTAATAAATTTAATGATACAATTTAATTAATCTTTTATTATTACTGTCTTTGAAGCTTTGGTGATAAATTGCAGCCTCAGCCAAAAGCACTTCTCGTGATTCATTGCTTGAAACCAACACTTAATGTATCATCAAAAGTGGACACCTTTCTTTATTTCATGGGTTATTTAACTTGAGAAAGGGAAAGTAACACAAACCTTGAATTTCTTACTCCAGCTATTCTTTTTTAGGAGCCAAAGTCAACATTTATTTTTCCCCAGTGCCTCTCACTTTCACCAAGGAATGTTTAGAATCTTAAATTTCTACTTTTTTTTCTTTTTTCTTTTTTTTTTAAATGACGAGTTCTTCTGTGCAAATGCTCTGGTTTTGTTGAGCTAATGCTGTTTTCCTGGATCTTTCCTTCTTTTTCTGTCTGTGCTTCACTCCCTACCAACTTTGCAATGTAGCAAGCTGAACAGTTGTTCAATCAGATGTACAATCCAGTAAGTTCATTTTTAAATGCCCGCTGTAACATATGAAAGCATGAGGATCCATTCCCTTACTGTGTTGTGCTCTTCCTCTGTGGAGCTTTGCAGAACGCTCCTGATGCTCACCATACCACATCCATTATATCCAAATAAATGAACTTTGTGGACTTGAAGGCCATTTTTAGAATCTGAAATGTATTAAATAGGTACATACTGTGTTTCTGAGAAAACAAATGTCTTTGCCTTTAGGTCCTCAACTTCTCCATCAGAAAACGCATGCAGATTTTTTTTTTCCCTTTTGCTTTGCTTTTTAATTCCTCTTTGTGCAGTACTTTATTTGATCCTTCAAACTTAAATAACTCTTAATTAACTCAGTCTATCTTCAGGGACTGAGTTAATTAGGTGAATAATAATACCTAGGAAATGACTGGTAGTATTTTGAAAAGTCCATATGACTGAAATAGATCAGTTCTGCTCATGAAAGAGTGTGTACATTTAGCATATGTACAATACATATGTACATTGGGAACATGGAAACTTTGTATTTAAGTGAAGAAAATACTGAAATGTAAAATGATGATTACGAAAGGCAGTTCTTGCAAAAGTACAGTATTGCTTTGGCTTGTTTAGCATTAATGTTCTGGCCAATGCCTGCTTTAATTGCGCAGTATCTCCCCTTTTGGCTTGACTGTTCTCCTTTTTCAATTTGAGGAAGAGCAGCAGCAAACGTTTTCTCTGCAGAGAAGAGTTTCCATTTTTTTGGCTGAGACTGTGACATTAAATGTGCTGTGAGCGTCGCAGGACAGAAAAATGATGTAACTGTAAGAGCAATTAAAAAACTCTGGTTTACACAGTAATTGTAGTCAGAATCACCGTGTAATTGGGATAGTGTGTATATAGAAGAGCTGGGTTTGTAGCTTAAGTAATGTGATCCTGCACTTTAGAGGAGGTATTGCCATCTCTGAGGTCCATGGGAGCTTTGCCATTAGTGTCAGTGGACCAGCACTGCAGCTTTGGAATCTATTATGGTTAGGTTTTGTAGCTTCTAACCATGTAATGGATATGTCTTGACTTTTGTGTGGGAAAAGAGAGTCCCACAGAACGTGCTGTATTTACTTTTAAAGTTATTGGTTAACTGTGTTTAGAATTTAGTAATAAATTTTAGTGTAAGTAGCATAAAGCCTGATATTATCACCTCTACCCTCCAGCACTGTGCTGGTAGAAGAGTTTGTCCCTTTCAGTGATAAACCCCTTTTTTCTGTATCATCCTGGGTCACCTCTGTGGTAGTTGCTTCTGTTCATATCGTTTGCACTGCTCCTGTGCGTGTCTTTTCAGACTGGAGTCTATTTACTGTTTTACTGTTACTTTTTACCGCTAGTTTTTAGCTTGGTTTCCGTAACTGCTGGCCAGTCATGAGCTCAGTATTAGTGGCTCTGCTGTATAGAATTCATTTGTTACTTCCTAATCTGTTCGTGTGCAGTATTCCAAAGTCAGTCCTTTTCCTAATTGTTTTTTCTGCCTTTACGTGCTTAATTTTCAAAAAGGACAGCCTGTTATAAGTTGCAAAATAATGGATGCAAGATCCTTTTCCTTTGGCACCAGGCAGCAATCGTACCATAGCCACAAGATGATTTTTAAAAACAAACTTTTCTTGCTCACCTTTTTTTCTTCTCCTACACATATGAGAATGAGATGTGAATAGAATTGGACACATATTTCTTCATGTTTTAAAGGTGAACTTTTTGAAATACCCAATGAAATTTTGTGCAAAGTTGATTACTGGAAGTTACATTATTACCTTTGTGCTGTAATGAAAAGATAATGCTGTACTGAGTTTGAAGTTCAGGTGAATCTTTTTCTGAATAGTAAAGACTAAATTTTCCAAAATTTTCTATCAGACAAATGTCAGATCAAAATTTAAAGTATTTTCAGGATCCACTATAAACTTCTTATAGCAGTCCCTGAAATTAAATAAAAACCCCATGAGTTTTAAGGAGACAAGAAAATTCAGGTAACAGCAATCTCTTTTTTGCATTCATTTATTATTGAAAATAATAACATTTGAAGGATCTTACAAAGTAATTTCTTGCATGTAAATTCTGCTGTTCCTTTTCTTTTTTTATACTAAGTACTCACTTGATTTCTGTGTATGTATGTCTGAAGCTTTAAAAATTAAATACTTATCCATCCATCCATTTCTGTAACGCAGAATAATACATGCATGACTGTACCATAAGATTTTAATAGCCTAAATAATTCATGTTGCATGTCTGTACCACACAATTAAGGTGTTTCTATGGGAAATTTGTGGTTTACATAAGGAAATGCTACTTTTCTTCTAAAGCATTTGTAGTGCTTATGAAGCAAAGATCAGAACTGATACATAATGTAAAAATTTGTGAAATTATAATGGTAAAGTGATATGCTATTTTTATTGAATTGTAAAAATAACATACAACAACACAGTCATAATATTGACAGAAAAAGCATCATGAAGTGAGCAGGTTGGTTTGAAATTAACCTAATCTGCACACACAAGAGTTATCATTTGCAGATACAGATTTAATAAAGCTGAAAAATACCCATGGACTCTTACACATACAAGCCCCGGAGAACTTAGGGAGTAAAAGTGGGACAGAAATTAAACAAAACAAGAGGAGAAGAGAACAGAAGTAGGCAGAGATTTTCTGATTCATGTCTTAACCGTGCAGCTTCTGTCTAGAACTGATGCGAACCTCTCTCCCACAGCCTACAAAAAAGACAAAAATATCTGCCCTGTCCTGGCAGGAGCAGGGTCAATGTCAGCTGAGCTGCCTTTCAACTCCTTTGGGCCTCCCGTTTGACCTCCAAACTCAGGTTCCATCTGTTAACAAACCACCCCTGATCTGCACACAACAAATAAAAAAGGTGCCTAGTTCAGATCCAAATGCATCTTTCCAAGCCATAAAATAAAATGGAGCCTTATGAGTAATTCTGTGCCTTTGCCCTGGGAGTGTCAGATGGATTGTGTTTTGCTCTTTTCTGGTATCAGCAGCTTTGTTTACAATGTGAGGTTTCCCTTAAGGGGAATTGCAGGTTAAAGTACTACCTGCAGGAAGCTCTTTTTACAAAATTTTTGTTCCTGCTCTCCTTTTTAAACTAACTTTCCTTCTTCGCTTGGGCAATGTCCTTGTAAAAACCTAGTTCCTGCCAATAGCCCAAAAAAGATTCTAGAAGTGCTTTGAAAAGTAAAGGCAATCTGCTAAATTGGCGGTTTGCAATACTGGTTTGTTTTTATTTTTGAATAAGAATAACCTTATAGTAACAAAATGCTTACACTGATTTATATGTGACATTGTGGATAACTCTACTGCGCTTCAAAACCCTGCACAGGTTGGATGCTTAACCACACTGGTTTAATAATTCCTCGTAGGTTCCACTTCATGTTGTAAACCATGGGGAATGCAATGAGCCAGTTTGTGCTGCAGAATTTTCCAAAAAATTTATCCCACAAATATGGAACGGCATGGGTACCACAGAAAACACAAGAACTGAAAATGCTTTTGCAACTTAATGTTGATTTCCTTAGAATGATATTGAGCAAAGATGTAAAGGGCTAAACTGAGGAATATATCTATTATTTCAGGTGATGATTTATGTATCAGCTGTGCAGTAGATAATTTGTTGGGCACATTTCTGAGGTGCTGTGTGACAGGAATACTCCATGACAGTAGAACATTTGACACCTTTGTGTTGGTGATGCTATCATGTTCTTGCCGAATGTATTTTCCTTGTAGAAAGCCCAAATTGGCAATGAAACAAACAAAAAAAAAGGACAGGGTTCTCTCTCTCATCTGCATTGCTTCTTGTTCTGGGTTAAGACAAGGGCAGAAGTGCGTGGGGAAAAAATTTGGGGCTGAAGCTGGGAGTTTCTTTATGCTACAATGAAGAGTGGTTAGAGGAAGCAAGGTGGGTATTTTTCCTCTTAATGAAATGATGGAAGCAAGGCTGGTAAACAAGTTAATTGTGTACTAAATGAAGGGAAGGGACAGAGAGGTGACAGGGAGCTACAGGAAAGAGCAATAGCCTTTAGAGGGGAACTGAATTCTGCATTTACCCTTGGGAGAGGAGGAGAAATCTGAAGAACAGTAGGGAACAATATGGTTTTTGCGTAAGTTTCTTAGTATCTTGAAGGTGTGTATTGGGTTGTATTTTTATTTCTAAAGTGAATTTTCTCAGATAATTGGCCCTGAGTCTGAGTATTACATTGACTTCAAAAATCACAAAACTAGTAAATTTCTTGATGCATTTAACAACTGGTATAAAATAATCCAGGTTTATTATTAAGGAAGATTGTGAGGCTGAAAAGGAATCTGTTGCTGTCATCTCACCCAAACAGTAAAATCAAGTAACTCCTTGAATGTTACCTTGAAACAAGTTCTGTGTTTCAACTGTCCTCCATTTCTAGAATTCAGGACTGGAGCATGTATTGTTATCAAAACAGAGATTTTGAATAGCAAGGTCAGTAGGTTTATTAGGCTCCTCATGTCATTCCCTTGGTTTCTTTTGGTAATGAAATATTTCTTCTGAATAAAAATCTCAGAGTAGGATAAATAACACTTCAAATCTACTGTCTTTTTCTTATTATCCTCATGCTTAAATGATATGTTACATGCAAACCCCCTGAGTTTCTTCCCTAGTAATTTCAATTTTTGTTGTCTTTATAGTAAACTCAGACTTGTTCCTTATTCATACAGAAAATTTTAATCATTGCAAAGAATATGGACCTTCTAGTATCTGTAGCTTATATTAATTCTTTCCCAAACATGCATGTTTCATTTTGATCTGCATTTCTTTCATTGCTTGTGTGCATTGTCCATTCCCTGAAATTAAGAAGGCTAAGTATGTCCACGTCTTCTCTGCGTACTTAAATAGTTGGAGGACCTTCAGTTCTAAATGCCGTGAATTTCTGTAAAAATCCTGTGTGTTACCTGAATTTTCTATGTTTAATGTGCACTGCCTTAAACAACTTGTTTTTTCCTTGCCTGCTCTTTCAAGATGCCAATTAGGAATAATGGGAAGCAAGGGGTAGGCTAAGCATTGCAGTGCATTGTTGTTTCCATCTGTCTGTGATTATTGCAGCCAACAGTTGAAAGCGCTCGGTGCCAGATCCTGCTCCCATTGAAGTTAATTGGGATTTTGCCATTAGGTTTGATGGGAGCTGGGCTGGGCTCTGCACTGTTGTTGTTTCCATCGCGTTCACTCTTGTCTGTGGAACTGCCACCCATCCATGCATGTGTTTGCCAGGTTTGTGCTGTTTTCACCAATGGCCTTGTTCCTCTGGTGTTTCAGGTGAAGTATTAATGAGAAGATGAAAAGGATTATTGGGTAAAATGTCTGCTGAGAGCAGCTTCTTAGTTTATTGGTTTATATTTTAAAATCACTACTGCATTAAAAACAATTTTTTTCACTTAAATTCGTTGTGTCAAACTGCATTTGGTATCATCTGTATTGTACAGAGATGTACAATATGTATATATGTGTCTGTGTTTGCAAATATATACATGGACAAAGTGTGTGTATTTATATATAGGAAAGAGGACACGATTTGTTAAGAAATTGCCTATATATTCAAAACACACCAAGAGCTTAATGCAAATTGAATGAATTACAAAGTGATTTCTTTTTCTAAATTTGAAAAAATGCCTTTAAAATGGGATCACTTTAATATGTAAAAAACCCCTTAATAAATCCCCTCCCCTTTCAGGCTGATAGAATTTGACTATGTAGATATTTTTATTTCTTTCTATAATGCATCTGTAGGAAAGTGTCATCAGACAGAAATACCCATAATCCTTTTTAATGAAAACTTGAACTTGGAGACTGAAGAAATAAAGCTCTTAAAGCTATTTAAGTTATTGTCATCCTTATCTTTTTTGAAATATTGGTTCTGAAGGCTCATGAAGCTGAAGAGGAGGCACGGATGAATCCAGAATTTGCAGACAGAATGAAACAGCTTGACAAAGAGGCATCGTACTATAGAGAAGAATGTGGCAAAGCTCAGGCTGAGGTTGACAGACTTCTAGAAATACTCAAGGAAGTAGAGAATGAGAAGAATGACAAAGATAAGAAAATTGCTGAGTTAGAAAGGTAATTTTTGTATTATATGTCTAACACTGAGTAGCATTTTTGCTTACTTGTTCTTCATTTCAGTGCAGAGAAGTTAAGAGCAGAGTATGTTTTTTAACAATATTTGTTATGCCTGGTAAAAGAAATGGAAAAAAAAAAAAAGAGCTACTTGGGAACTGCATCTCCTGTCTGCTGACTTTGGAAACATTTAAGGTTTCCATTTTTTAATACTCTTCATAAAACAAGCCCATGTAGGAGAAGTCATGTGCAATTTACAGGGACAACAACCCTCCCAGAAAACCGTGCTGGGGAACAATCGTGTCTTTCTGGTAAGTGGGGAGTCAGAACTGTCCCCGCACATTTCTCAAAGTGTGAGCATCGCTTGTTCTCTGAGGTCCTGAAAAGTATTGGTAAGTATTTCTAACTCGTCTCATGACTATTTAATAATACTTGTAACTATTTCTCAGTATTCCCATAATATTTGTCTACTTCAAAAGAATATTTTTTGATGTTGACCAGGCAGTGCTTGTCTTGTTTTTGGGAAGGTTGTACAGGCTTCCCATAATGGAGAGAGGAGGGTTTTGGGATCCATTTTTCTCACACCCTTTGTAATTAATTAGTTCTTGGAACCTTCTCCCATATGCTGTGCTGCTATTTATTCGATTGATCTGTTTCCTCTGTTTCCTTCCTCTACTTAGACATTCTTGCTTGAGTGAAAGAAAGTATTCTGTGTTTTCAAATAATTTATATAATTGCTTTATTGTAATGAAGTCACAAGAAAACGGCTTCATGGTGCCAAAAATGAAGTTTAAGTGATCTCATTGTTGTGATCATTGCTATAGTTCCAGGCGAGACACAGCACCCATTAGGGAGCATTACCATGAAAAAGGGAAGATCTGCCAGAAATGTTGGTTACCTTGGGGGGCAGAAATCAGACAGCTTGGAAAGAAGGATGTGTAGAGCACCTTTTACTGATGATATCTTATCAACTTTCACAGCTACCTGCTGCCAAAAATTGTTATTATTTGCAGATGTTTGGTGAACTGTAATAATGGTTAAGTGTCATAAGAATGGAGACCTCAAATTTAAAGTGTGAAAAGATTTGTATTTAAAGTAGAACAGATTATTTACATAAAGACAACTCCATTTAGCTGTTGCCTCTCTCACCACGTCAGAGTTTAGAATACTCAAGCGTTTGCACCTAATTTA
The DNA here is from genome assembly GCA_036630365.1 of Acanthiza pusilla. Taxonomy (NCBI): domain Eukaryota; kingdom Metazoa; phylum Chordata; class Aves; order Passeriformes; family Acanthizidae; genus Acanthiza; species Acanthiza pusilla. Next base: position 12,906,800 of record JAXCHO010000001.1, read on the forward strand.
ATGTGTAAAGGAGGTCTCAGAGGAAGTGAGCAGTCAAGAGTGGTCACTGTGCACTGTGCCTGTGAGTTCAGCCCACACTCTCCAAAATGCTAAAGCAGCACATTGGAAAAGATACCACAGTCAGAGGTTTTGTGTGGCTGGGGAAGAGCTGCCCTTTCCACGCAGTGGTGCAGGGGCTGGAGGGGCAATTACAGAGCCAGGCTTGTAGCGCAGCAGCTCCAGATGTGACCCCCTGGTGTAAACAGCAACTGATCCCTCCTTGCACTATAAAACCTGAATTATTGTGTGACAACAGACTCAATGGTAGGCATGGTAATCCTTTGTTGAAGAGGATAATGGTATGGCATTTATTTGGTAGCAATCATGAATGTGTTGAGTGTTTGAATATTAAAATGACAAGATTAAAAGATGATCATGATGAAGTACTGAAGCTTGTGATCTCAAATTTCTGGAAATGTTAATTTAATTTAAATAACTTGTGTAAGAAGAGACAGTTAATAGACATCAGTAAATTTATTTGAATTAAATTGAGAATTATTAATTACAAAACAACAGTTACAAAGATACGAGGAACTAAGGGATCCAGAGATACTCGTCCAGCATTGCCAGCATACAGTCTGTTCTTATTGTCTGAGAACCCTGTAATGGGTGATGCAATGGAGAGAATTTTCTATTTTTGTATTCATTTTCTTTTCAAATTTGTTATACTCTTATCAGTTAAATTTTGGATGTACTGTCTTTAGGATGTGATGGAGTAGTTAAAATTGCCATGGACCTTTAGGATATATTTGACATTCCCCTAAACTTCAGATGCAAGGTCATCTCTGGGGTTTTGTAGGAAAACGAATATGATGTTAAAATGCATTAATTCATAGCTTGCTGGGATCCATGTTCACTGCTATACCAACATCTTTACATTGCAAGAAAATTGCAACAACATAAATTCTTAAAATGTATAAACATAAATTTCTGAGGAAGTGATAATCTAGGTGATTGCAAGCTGTGGTATCCTCATAATATTTATTAAATTCACATATAAATTCATTGACATGATGAGGTGTGCTCATATAAATGAGTTTGAAAAGTAAAAATGGTGGTAACAAAATTATAATTTACAAATCTAACAAAAAATTAAAACAGGATGATGAATACTAATGTTCTACTAGTCAGAAAGTATTGACACAGAAAGTGTCAAATACTCAGGGTAGAAATATCTGCTTTGAGATACAGGCAGTTAAATTTAAAGTCTGTGCTACTTGGCAGATGAACATTGTTAATAATTATGAAGAAGTCTTCATATGAATGGTAATTCTTTTGGTTTTAATGTGATTTTCTTGGCCTAGAAAGTATCACACTTCTGAGTGGCATCACTTCAGATTAATATTATTGCTCATGTATAAAATCACATTGTCTGTTTCTTAAATTACTCTATATTAATATTGTATTTTACAGTTTCTTATTACTACATAGGAGAACCTACTCCTGCTTCTATACTAGAGCTATTTGATAATTTTTATGACAATTTTCACAGTTTCTCTGTTTATAATTAAAGAAGGTTAAAATTAAATGCAAGATATTACATTTAATATATAATGTGCTTTTGTTAAACTTAGAGTGCTGTTTTTCTTTTGTTTTCTTGATGAAGGAAATGTGGTTTGGGGTTTTATGGTTTTTATTTTTGTGGTTTTTTTTTTAAATAATGTAAATGAAACTGGATAAGATAGTGATCAGCTCAAGTTTTAATGCAAAGAGCCACACCAAGGAGAGGGAGCTGCAGCTGAAACAGAACTGTCGGATTGAAGGAGTATATTGTTTTAAGCTGTTATTAATGGTGTTAGAATGAAAAATATATTTATGAAATGTGATAGAGAGTTTGAATCATGAAATGAAATGAAATACAACAGCATAAAATACATGTTCGTGAAGTTAGGACCAGTAAGACTGCCTGATGTAAACTAAGGATAATCCTTGATGAAGTTTCGGAAAAGAAAGATTGGGTGAATTTGCTTATGGCTGTGTCATTATGAGGCATCGAACTAATGAAGCAGAGATCTAAATAATGAGGAGTGAATCCTGATGTGTCAGAAGAAATATCTGCAGTAAGGATAGGAAGGTATTAATGTCACCAGGTGCTGGCAAGGCTCTGTGTGGAGCAATGCTGTGTCCTTCTCATCAGTCATATTCCAGGAAGCTGAATTAAAACTGGATACAGGTGCAGGGAGGGCTGGGAAGAAGAAATGAAGTGCTTGTGACACAGGAGGGATCTAAGCAACAGTGGTTTATTTCTCTGGCAAAACAGCAGCTCTGTGGGGATGCTTGTTCTGGATAAATATGGGAAGGGCTAAGCACTGCAGGGAAAGAAGAGTTATTCCAGTAAAAGAGCGCTGGCACACAATGCAATATAAATTATCCACTGGTAAATTTAGACTGAAAAGAGAAAGAAAAGTGATGACAACATGGTGAAGATTGCAAAATCTTGGACCCACTTTTCTCCAGTGGTATGTGAGATGCTTGGTCATTTGCGTGGCTAAGTGTAGCTTCTCAGCAAAGATGCCAACAATATAAAAGTTCATTTAAAAATACTTTACTGGCTACAAGACAAACCTGTTTGTTCTTAAACAAGAAATTTGGTCTTTTTGCTATTTCTTGTGTGCAGTGGGTATATAGCACTGTAGATGTGTATTCAAGCTCTTCGGGTATCCAGACTACAATTAATTCATTCTGAATTGATTTGGAATTGAATTCTCATGAAGGTAAGTCCACACAGCACTAACAAGTCATTGCACAAGTGACAAAAGATCAGCATACGGAATAATTGCATTTAAAAAAAAGTACTTTTCTGGCTGTTAAAAACACTCCTTTTCCTAAGTGCACAAAATGCTGTGTGCCAGGGATAGATTTAAGGACTAGTCTAGCTGGGTGGCGATTGTTTTGTCCTTACTTATTTGAAGGGGCATGTTAGATGTTCTTCCAAAAAATAAAGTTATCAAGCATCAGAGTATTTTCAGTGCTGAAGTATTAATCCTCTGCTTCATACTGAATTAAAAATCTGCTGTCAGCATTGGAAAGGGCTGCATTTCCTGGGTGGGGTGGGGGGTCAAGTCTTCATCTTTGATTATTAGGTAAAGTGCTTTGTGAACTTTTAAATGTCTTTGAGCAATTGTTTATCTGCTTTGACTTCCATTGGAAGACTTGATGAATGAGGGTCACCAAATCTATGATAGTTCAAATGAAAGACTTTGTGGCATATGATGAGATGTTTGTGTGGCAGCAAATGCTAGCAGTGTTCATCCAATTTATTTGTTCTCTTTGGTGTGTATATGAATTTGGAATTCAGATGGTTATAACTATGGATCTTTTCCCCTGTCCACCACTGACAAGATGCCCTTTTAAGTTTGTTTTCTTCAGTGCACAGCAAGGATATAGCTCTGCAGAAATTTTATTTTAGTTATTTTCCCTTCCCTTTCCTTTCCTTTTTTTTTTTCTTTTTTTTTTAATAATCTGCTAATATAACATCTGCTTGTTATATTTTTAAAGAACTAATGTGTTCCTCCCTTTATTCTCTTTTGCTGTCTTCCTCCCTATCTGTTTTTCTCCAAACTGCTGCTTTCATCCCTACTCCAACCAGCTTGACTTCCAGGTCAGTATTTTCTGCTCTCCTACTTAATTCTCCTTCCACAATGAAGGTTTTCATTGATGCTTCATTTATTTCGCTGTTTCGATTCTACTTTAATAACTTCTGTTTGTATTTTGTTGTTTTTATTCTGCTTGCCCCCATTGTGAAGTTTTTGGTCATTTCATTTCTAGACCAAAAACTTTGCAGTAAATGAATCTTTTTCTCAAAAGCCTGTAAGAAAAAAATGTTTATTAACAACATATTCAATTCATATGTTGTTTTGTGTGAAGATTTTTTTCTTCTTTCAGTTTTGTTTATGTTATCTTTGTTTAGGGAGTTCAACATTAGGAATAATTTTTTGGTAGATAAGACAACCCAGCAGGAAATGAGCAATGACAACTGTATACAGAGAGATTTATACCTAAGATCAGAGACTTATTCTAAATACTTTGCCATTGACCCTTTTACTGTTATTACAAACAGAATACAAAGAGTTGCAGGGGTTCAGACAGTTTCAACTCCTTGTACTCTGGACTGGTACAACTCTAAAGGAGTTTCTGTAGATATGGTTCCAGGTTGCCATGCAGCACATTTGACTAGAATCATGACAAATGTTCAGTTTGCCTTTGTAATGTGTTCAGTTCTGAAGTGTTCATAATTTGTCTGTCCAACTGTGCTTTTTGCACAGCTTTGTTCTCTGTTCATGTAGAAGCAGAGCTTGGAAGAACTTGGGAGAGTTTTGGTTTCAGCCTCAAAACCAAGCACAATTCAGATTTCACAGTTCAGATAAGTTTCTGACACAAACAGCTTTGAACTGCACACCTAAAGATGGCTCACTGCACAAAGATTGACAAGACTTTTTGTTCCCTCAATGTACTAGTGTACATCATAATCATGTTACTTTCCAGCTGAAAAATTTTGTTCCTGAAATTTGAAGCTTATCGATTGCAGTCATGAATTGGATGAACACTAAATTAACTATCGACTTCAAGCACATTTTTATGTGCTTGAAGGGATAGTTATTACACTCAGATTACGAAAATACTTCAACGCTTTATTTTCAGATTCTTTCTTTCTTCCAGAAGTTAATTAAATGCATTTATTCTGGAGTTGGCTATGATGAAATTATAGTCTGAATGTGACCACTTTTCTATCAGAGCATATTCAACATTGATTGAAAATCTCTCTAGCCCGAGAGAGCCAAAAGAAAGGTATTATGCTATGTGGTTGTCATTATGGTTGATTTCACTGGAATTTGATGATTGGTATGCAGAAACATTTGTTCAGCAGTTGGAGGTGCAATTTCTGTTATGTTTTATTGACCTAAAAAACCAACCGATCTTGTTGAAGTAAACTGTCCTCATAACACTGCCAGCTTCCATCCCTAGAGTCCAGATAAGTTGTAGAGTATGATTAGAATTTATTGTGGGAATTCAGTGAAGTGTTAAGTTTTCTCAGCTTGAATCTTCATTAAGTTCAAAACTTAATTTAAGAAACAGATCTATTAATTTATGTAATTTCTGCTAATCAGCATGTTCTTAGCTGTCATTTTATTCATCCGTCCTTATGTGAGGTTATTATGGTTAGAAAAATGCTGAATCTATTTTATGACATAGCGAGCTCTCGATACTGATGACAAACAAGAAAATCAAATACAATGGCATAATCCCCCCATGTGCACCTGCCTGTACAAGATAAAAATATTCTGAGCACAACCATCAGTACAGGGATATCCCCCCACGTTTGGGTCACAGCAGGTTACACACTCCCCAAACTTTTCTCCCTGCAGATGAGGAGGAGATGGATATTTTTTCCGTGTGTAAAATACTGACCAGTGCTAGAAAGTTTCCCACCAGCCTCTGATGTTGGCCTTCCTAATGGTTTCTGCGGGAGGCCAGAGCTCAGTGAGATGTGCAACGGAAGGTCCAGTGGAGTTTTAAATTTAACCTACAAGCCGTCCACAGTTTTGTCAAATGTCAGTTTGATGGTTCCAAGGGCAGAGTGATATGTTGTTCAAAGATAATTTCCCTGGAGAAATTGAGATAGTGTGCTACTGAAAACTGAGAGAATCTGTGATACACGTTACTCTTCTGAGAGACTGGTTATTCTGAGTGAGAAACACAGTTGTCACGTTGGGTAGCAGGCAGATTGCTGACATGTCTTTCTCATTTAGTCTGTGTGCTACATATGCAGAACTAACATTTTAGCATTTAAATACTTTGAAAGAGATGACATTTTGAGAAGGGATTATTTAGATTTATCTGATTACGTGTGCTTTAAAATTTTCATAAATTTCAATTTATTTAACAAATAGTAAAGGAGAAAGTTTATTTCTTTGGAATTCTACTTTCATATAAATGAAATAAATAATAAATAATAATAAATAAGAATAATAAATAAGAATAAATAAAAATATAAAAAAAAAATAATATGTTCCAAAATAAGCAGAAATCATGGTGATGAACAATAAAAAGATACAAACAGGGCCCTGGGAGAAGATGATGCACTGTTGTTTGTTTGCCTCCCACTCACTACTGAACCTGTCTGCTAGGTTTGTACTTTCAGTTTGCTGAAAGCCATGCCAAGCTTAAAACAGAAAGGGATTATTTAAATAAGGAAGGATATTTTTTAATTTCTGAGTGATTTGCTTTTTTGGGATTTGATTTGGAGTGTAAATACTCTGTTAAGTAAATGGATATGCAGTATGAAGTGGGTATGAGGAGGAAAGAGTTCTTCCTCGCTGAAGGAAAAATATCAACTCTGGATTGGGTTGGATGTGACACCACAACTCTGTAGGGGAAGAGAGAACATAAGGAGCTGTTGCTTTTCCCTTTCATGGTTCAGAAAATCAATATTTCTTATGCTTCTCCCGACCTGCTGCCTCCTAGTTTTCCTCAGGGGCAAGATCCCCAGAGGATATTTCTTCACCTCTTGAACCTGTGAATAAAGTAGCCCCAGAGCCCTCCCTGGAGAGCTCGGTGACTGCCTGGGCTCAGCGCTGTCAGGATTCCCTGTGCACAGTGGAGGGGTGTGTGAGTGAAGAATCATTGTGAGATAGCACGGCTTGCCCTCAAAAAGCTGTGACTGAAAAGAGACAGGGGAACTAAATTTAGGAATTGGGCTGTTGGTGGAACCACTCCTTCCACTCCTTTGCTTTCACAATGCAGGAGCAACATGCCTGGGCAACGGGATTGTGGCTGGATGGAAATGCTCTGATCTGAATTTATAATCAGGGGAAGTTCATATGTCTAAGCAAGAATCATAGAAAGTGTACCTGATTTATTTGGAGGTCGGAAGAAGTTACTGGAAAAGTATGGAAAGCTTGATTTATGTTGAATGATAATGGCTGGATTGATCCTGAGAACTTCTAGGGTGAGCCAGGAGTTGCAGTCAAAAGACTTGATCCAGAAGGAAATTACAATGAGACATAAAGTGCTGCAGAGGAGATGTGATCTGATTGCTGTCAGGCTGAGCTGGACATGCTGTGGAGCAGTTGGATGCAGAGAAAAGCTGGAAAGAGTCAGGAGGTGGTGGAGCTTTTTTTTTCAGTTTGTTTGTTTGTTTGTTTGTGTGGAGATGCTTTGTTTTTTTGGTATTTTATAGAAAAAAGCTTTCCTGGACTACAGCTGGAAAGGACCTGATGGACCAGTAGCAGAACTGCAACTCCTTGGTTGCAAATTTCAGACAACAAATTATTTCCAGTGACTGGTTACAGTTATTGCTAATGGTCTCAATTAATAAAATAGCTGAGCAAGCGATTGCCATATTAAATCAGATCAAATATCCTTCTCATCCAGTGTGCTGTCATCAGCAGTGTGTTTTCTTTTTTTTAAAAAAGAAGAACATCAGAAGAAAGTGCACAACAATCCTGGGTGTAGGAGAGAGATGTGTGACACATGAGTCTTGTGGTCCGAATTTCACACGTGTTCATGTGAAGTGTCATGCAGCAGGAATGTGCTGCGGAAGGCAGCGCTGCAGTGCTTGTGTCTCAGCGCTTGCAGTGCAGATCTGTGTTGAAACAGTGACATGAACCACGGTTTGGAACGGGATTCTAGTACGGCTTTTTCATTCATGCATTATCCTCACGTGGATACTTCTAGCATCTCTCTAGGGCTTTGGAGGGAACTGTGTCAGACTAAACACTTCTTAAATAAAGATTTTGGAAAGCTTCCCAGATTGTGTGTTAGGTAAACCCTTCCTCCCACGTTTTGTCTTTGAGGTGAGAAATGTTTCAGTGACTTCTGTGACACTTGCTTTATTTCTACCAGGCAGAGTTCTTGGTTGTCCCAGGACAATAATATTGTTTCGTGGTGCATTTGGAGGCAAAATAGTTGCCTCACTGAGAAAAAGTCATAATATGAGTATTAAAAATCTGAAATGAGCCTTCAAGCAATTGAAATAATGAGATATAAAGGGGGGACAGTGCAAGGGGGTGGGAAGAAGGGTTTTACTGAGACCTACACATCTCTGTGGGCTGCAAGCCTGCTCCTTTGAGTGAAACTGAAATAGCTATGTAACCGATAGGAGCTGGGAATGCAATGAAAACATTGACTATACCAAAATTCATTTATCTTAGCTGCTAATTCTGGGCATGATGGCATTTTTGCATTCAAGTGGAGAATTAGTGATATAGGAATTAATTTTTTTTTTTTTATATTTTAAAAATATTACTTTGTTTGGATGATTTTTTGTCCCATGTTAGTGCTGGTCATTTTGTTTCCAGCTCTTTCTATCAGAGAGATGTGGAGAGAGCTTAGGGGGGTACCTTCCAGTTCTGATGTGTAGATGAACTGTGATGTGGAGTTTGCCGTAGTCTCAGCATCAGGTGAATGGCAGAAAGAAGAGCAAGCATTCTTCTTTAGGCAGAGGCGTTAATATTAATTTCTTGCTGATAATATATTTTCTCAGGCATGTGGAAAATAGTGGCCTTTGTTACCTATAATCAGTTTGGCCAAGGTTAACCAGAGAGAATTACCTGCCTCCAAATTCTCTTGCTCCAAAAGGCAACAAAATTTTACTCAGTTGTCATAATTTTCTTTTCTGTGGGAAGGTCTTAATGTCCTGTTGGTCTTCCGGGCAAGAGGGGAAATCCAACCCCAGGCTGATAACATTTTCCTGTCTCACCAGGAGGCTTCCACTCAAACTTTCTTTCTCATCCCATATGATAATAGACATGCTAAGGAAGCTGAGCTACTTCCCTGTATGTCACTGTAGAATAGACTTTTTTTATTTACAAGATCAAATGGCACAATTGTAAAAATGAAATTTTGTCACAGGGTCAGCCGTGGGGTCATAGATTATGTTATCACACAGGTTAGGAGTTTAAACAATTATGAAGGGAGTTGAAGTCTTGCTCCTGCTTTTTTTCAGTGGGAAACAGAGGGGGGAAATACAGTTTTTTAATAGAGAAAATGAAAAGAGTGGTAATAAGGTCTGCTAGATTTTTTGCTTTGGAATAATGAGGCCAAGAAGGGCAGTGTTGAGACAGGATATATAAGGTTTTTTTTTTTAATAAGATGGCAGTAAGTTAGTCAGATATGCAAAGAAAGGAATTTCTCGAGATTTGGGAATGATGTATTCCTCAAATTGATGTGGACTTTATGGTAACAGACAGGTAAAAAATTCTTGGTTTTGTTTGTTTTCTTTTGAGTATGTTTAACAAAACCAAGCAATATTTATTTTTTTTATTATTTATTTCTCCCTTAAGAAATATTTATTCCACACACTTTGCTCCCATGTAGCACTTTGCCTATGTAGTGAAGTTTTAGTGTTTTTGTTGCCTATCTGTGAGCTTTTTAAAGAGTCTTTGACTGTAGGAGTATTTCTGCTTTTAATGTTAAAATCTGATAGACTAATTAATTTATTAATGGTTGGGATAGTTGCTTTTGTTTATTCGTTTAAGTTATTCTTTAATTTGATGTCAGTGTGATAATAGTATTCGTTAACAAAAGGAAAATAAGAAAAGCCAAGAATAGGGACACACCAGATTTTAGAAGATGATTTGGAGACTAATAATTCTTTAGGTTATAGGATCTTGATTTAAAAGCCAACATGAAAGTTTTAAATGCAAATGACAACACAGAAAGTCAGTGCTTGGTTTTTTATTACCATATTATAAAACTTACAGTGACTTTAGTCTTACTAAATCAATTCAGCAGTAAACCATGAGGGCTTTCTTTTTGAAAAAAAATTCTTTTGTTTAAGGCATGTTTTGTTTTCTTTGTTATATTAAAAATTCAGCCTGTCACAGGTAGAGGTTTTTTTATCATGATGATATCTATTTTCTATAGAAAAATCTGTCTCTGGGCTGTAAGTGAATAAACAGTGTCCTTGTTTGTGTCAGGAACGTGTCTGTTCTTGACGTCTCTTGTGGTGTTTACGGTCTGCTAGAGTCCAAGCCAACTTTGTTTTTCAGGTTTATAGATAGGTAGTAGCAAATGCATTTGTATTCAATGAAAATGCCAGAAATTATACTTAATTCTGCTCATATCATAATAAAATTCTAGCTTTTGGATTTCAAGGAAATTAGACCTGAATTTTAAAACACGACCCTTATGCTGGTTGTGACCAATTGTGACTCAATTCTGCATGGACTCTCATTCTTAAGACAGTGAGAACTGAACTGTTAGGAACATTTCTACTGAGTTTTACTGAAGTAATGTAATTTGGAATGGACATTCACATGGTTGGGATTTATGGGATCAGGTCTTCTGCATGACTAGCTGCTGAGACCCAGAGTGCCTAGGAAAATGCTAAGATTTGTTTCATTGCTCACATACATGAATTCTTTGTAAAGCTGTGGACTCTTTATAAAGGAGAAAGAGATAATCTGTTAAAAACAAAAATAATTTTTTCAAGTAATGATGATAGTAATGTTCTACCCAGTGCTTGCCTAGAAGAATGGGTGACAATGTTTGTTTATTTAAAATTCATGTACTATATTGAATTTTAAGACACATTTTTGGGAATTTCTTATTTTATATAGATTACTTGTTTTGACGAAATATCATCAAATAGTTTGATGTGGTTTGGGGCTGGTCTTTTTTGTTTGTTTGTTTCTGTGAAAACATTCTTTGCTCTCTGATTTTTTAATCTTTTATTTGCTGAGGAGCACAGCTTCCTAGCACACTGGAGAACTTTTTGATTGACTTGCAGACAGCTGGTCCCATTGCAATGCTGTTTAAAGTGATTAAAATTATTGCAGAGACATATTCCTTTAGAAAATGTTACAGATTTTGCTCTTGGGAGTATTTTGCATGTCTGCATTTTTCAGATGCTTTGAGGGAAAAATAACCCTTTATGAAATAGAGTAAAGACTATACTAACATGTAACACTTATTTTTGGCTGACATTAACAGCTTTTTGTCCAAGGTACCCAGGTGGCTAATTAAAGCAGAGAATTTAATGAAATCATGTGATTTTCTATAGCTATCAGAGATGAAAACATTAGAGGTTAAACAACACATACTACTGTAAAATAAAATCTGAATTATACATATTAGAAACTTAGTGTTTAATATTTGTCTTTAAAAGCTGAAGGAATTAGATCTCCTATAGTTAGACCTGTGAGATCAATTTGTGTGCTACTCCAGAAAAAGAAAAAGCCCACAAACGCGATTAAAATGCAGTCATTGCTGTTCTATCATACCTGCAAGAACTAAGTGTGGCTACTGCTTTGCCATTTGTCTTTGTGCTGATCAAGGGTCGGGGTCTCCATGGCACTGATGTCTGTTTGCTACAAAGACATTGCAATTAAAAGATTAAATAGAATGAACAGTGCATTTGAGGTAAGGACATCCTGCTGTGTGCACACGAAGGCTGATGGGCTCTAAGTTCTTTGAACTGGATGTCATGAGAGATAAAGCTAAAGGGCTGTTTGGGAATTTTTTGTGTTTTCCCTTTTCCTGTCTCACTTGGATCTATGATACTCCAAGAGTATCTAAATATTTAGCAGTCACAGATAATGGTTCTTCAACAGTATGAGAAATCAGAGCTGCTGCAGTCTATTGACTCCAGCACTGGCATTCTGAGGCCATTTTTCTGGAAAAGTTGTTGGATACTGAAGAAAGAGTTTGGCATTGCTGTCATTTAGATATTGATTTTAACCCTAGTGCCCAGTTGAGGTGGAAATCAATGGCTGTGGAACATTCTGTGTTTTGAGAAAGATTATAAAAAATTATCCCAGGTCAGAAAGATTCAGGAAGAGGAATGGGAAATTATTAGTGGCTGATTTTTATGGAGTAGCATATCTAAGGTGAATGAATATTCAGTTAAGAGCAATGGCTTGATCTAGGTATCAGAAATTAAAAAATTTAATGAGTAGTAAGATAGCATCTAAGGAAGTATGTTACTCTATATGATCTTTTTCTCTTTAGGAATGTGAGAATGACTAATGTACTAAAATAATTAGATTTTATTTAGAACTTTTTCTTTTACCTGGTGTTTATCTCTTCTTTATTAATTTCCAATATTATTGTCATTTAGTATTTATATGGCGTGGGTGTTTGCTGGATACTGCCTCTCTGATACTGAACTATCTAATGAGTTAGGAGATGCCTATAACATCCTTCAATTTGTAATTCTGGAACAGAACAGAACTTATTTTCTTTTTTAATTTTTTTAAAAATTCATTTTTATTTTAAACTCTTCAAGATGTGTTTATATTCTAGCTCTGTTTTCAAGACAGTTTAGTTTCACTTGGAATCCTTTTTTGTTCCTGAGTTGCTAGATATTGTATGACAGTTGCTGACTGGCTATAACCACATGAACACAAACAAATGTAAATTTGTTGTCTGAAAAACTGTCATTAATCCTACTTTTTAATGTTTGGCCAAGATTAAGCATCTGTGCAAAGAGTTAGTCATCTACGCTGCTTTTTAGTCTGCTTTGTTTCCTAAATGTTTATGAGCTCAGAACATCATTGCTTTGAGCCAAATGCAGTGCTGGCACCACTTCAGTGTACTCTGGGCTTGGTGCTTCAGAGCTGGTTTGCAGCCTGGCTTTCCAGCTCTGTGAAGTTTGTAAAATCACAAATGCAGCGGAGTGTTGGTTAATAACCAGCTTGAGATGACTGTGATGTCTGGCTCAGAGGTTAAGGAATTTAGCTCCCTAAAAGAGAATAGATGCCTGACTTCGAAATGAACTGTAACAATGTGGAAAATCAGAGAGCTGTGGGTTTCATCTTCCTGCTCTGGGGCAATTACACTATCAGAAAATGCTCCACTACCAGAAAATGATTAACTTGTGATGGTCAGAGCAATTCTACTGACCAGACCCCTACAATATACACTTCAGATTTTAAAGGCACATGTCTTAAGCAGTAGTCTTTTATTTATTTTATTCTGTCTAATGAATTTTGTGGTCTTAGAGCTTTGAATTCAAGCAGTGTAGCGGAACACATCAAATGAATTCCACATGATAAAGAGTAATGTAGACTCAACAATGCACATCAGCATAGCTACTAGTAAGCTATGTGGATATTTTATCATATATCCTCTATGCTCATGGTATATGATATTTTATTCTGATTGGGTACTGTTCCCAAATATTTTTCTATTTCTCGTGCTTATTTTTTTATTTATCATAATCTTCTGTTTTATTCAAAAGCATTTTAGAAACAGAGCCACATGAAAACATACCAGAGCAGGCAACTCAAAAATTCTGCTGGACCAAGGATTATATTTGATAATTGCTATTAAAAAAAAAAAAAAAAGAAAAAAGGCTGGTGGGGAATATGTTTTTGTACTTATTTGCACTGGACTCCCCCAGTACATTTAATGCAGGCCCAAAAGAAAACGCCTCAGCTAGGCTTTTTAACTGTAGCATTTTCTTTTCATTTCCATAGGTATGTAGCCAGTTGTGGAATAGAGTCTACGACAGAGCTTTCTTTAATTTCCTTCCCTTCAAGATTTTGCATATCACAGGCACCAGATGTTTTCCTTTGCAGCTTTACCGTGTTCTACTTTTCAGTGCGGCATTAGACAGAAGCTGAAGTGGGGAGTTGTGTGAGGGAGGGGTGCTGAAAGAAGTGGCTAGCATTGGCATAAAATTGAACTTCTTACAGAGATTAAATGTAAATGAATTTATCATTTACTCGACATGAGATTGGAAACCAATTTAAGGTTTAACAAACAGCACACAGTCATATTGCACCACCAAAATTTCTGCCAAATACATTTATATATGAAGTTATGGAAGCAGTTTTTCCAATATTCATTTTGGTTTTATGCTGAGTAAGTCTGTGCTTACCATTATGAGACAGACTCATGACAGGGAACTGATTTTCACTTGGAGTTGCAAGCGGATAACGTGTATTTGAACTAGCTGTGCTTTTTCTTTTCTGGGCAAGTTGAAGTTACTTTTTTTAAAGTTATAATTGATTTCTCTTATGTGCTGTACTTACAGACTTTTTTTGAAGTGTCTTTTAAGAATTTTTAATACCATGGCACATTTATTGATTGTGAATTAATTGTTAATTTTTCAGTAGAAATAAATAGTGAACAAAACACTGCTGGGACAAAGAAGCCAGTGATAGATGTAGATATCGAATGACCCATTTTCTTTCGCATAATAAAATCTGTTCAAGAAATGTATTCTATAACTTTTTTTCACTGCTGCTGATGTGGAAGCAAAGGAGGGATTTTCAGTGATCCTTTTGGGCATTGAATAATATTCTCTTCATTTGCCACAATAGGATTAGTGAGTAGATCTCATTAGGAATTTGCACGTGACTTTTATATTTTATAGATAAAAGCGAACAAATTCCTCTAAGTCAAAGAAAGTCTGGAAAATAAGATCTAAGAATCCAAGTAGGTAGGAAGCATTACAGCAAGGATATGTTTCATTAGCTGCCAGGGAAAATTAGTTTGCTTTCTTTCTCAAAAAGGTGTGTGCTAAGTCTCAGAAATGCTTCTGGTAACTTAAAAACATCCACAATAAAGCATAATTAAATATTGAATTAATTAATTTTTTTTATTAATACAGTCTGTACAAAAGAAAACATATAAGGGTGGCAAAGATTGTTTCATTTTCTTAGGAATGGCTCATAAATCTGTTTGTTGATTATTTTTTGTAGAAAGAAGCCCCACTATTAAAAATGATAAAAATATTTTAGTCATGTACAAAGCTATTTGTAAAGGCATCCTTTATTCTTCATGGCGTGTTGATGAGCTGACCTTCTACCCCATCACACTTTAATCCTCCTAAACACTGTATTTTTAGTCCGGGTTTTAAAAAATAGAATTTCACAACGTACATTAGCCATCATTTCACCTTCTGGTCCTTTGAAATTAATGCTACTTGAAGTACCTATTAAAATTGCTGCTGAATGCACAGAGTGGGTAAGGATTGTTGGAAAATCTCCCTCTTTCAGCAATTTTTCTGCATAGAGTTCAGAATATATATGACTATTTGTGAGTAAATCATAAAAAGAGAAAAATCTTGTAAGCCCAAACAATTGCTTTACCACTGCATAATCTGAAAGCTGTTTTGATATGCCATCTTGAAAACAAGATGAAGTTTTATTGTTACAACTGATACTTGGCACACTTGTGTCTGTTGGAGAATCGATGTCCTGTGTTGTAGTCACAGAGTTAATCTCTAGTGCAGAAGTGATTGCAGTCATTGACACTAATGGGTGTGTGTTGCAATCCTTAGACATATGAAGGACCAAAACAAGAAGGTTGCCAATCTGAAGCACAATCAGCAACTCGAGAAAAAGAAGAATGCACAGCTGTTGGAAGAAGTTCGTAGGCGAGAGGACAATATGACTGACAACTCTCAACATTTACAAGTGAGTTTATTTTTCAGTTGTGTTTTAAAACTATTGAAGACAATACACTTCTGTTGCACTGTGTGTCTTCCAGAATGGGTAATGAGCCTCTTCCCACAAAGAGCTGATGGCTCCCTCCTCTTCTGCCAGAGGATGCACTACTCACCTCAGTTGTATCCGTGAAATATTTACTATTTAGAGTCAGGAAAAAACAGTAGAATTTGAAGACCTCTGCACAATTACTACATCAGCATCTTTTTTCTTACATTTGGAAAGAAAAGGTTCTTGTATATCTCTTCTATATTTGAGATAGATTTTTAAGCCTTATTCCAGGAGAATTTCTACAGTGTGTAAGTTACTGAGTTGGGTGGTTGAGAAATGGATGTTCTTAAACTGATGTGTTTAAGTGATACATTACATACCAGGGAACTTGTATTCAAGGCCACAAATTTGATGCTTGACTTAAAAAGTATTCTCTGAGATCTGACTGTGGAAAACCACGAAGAGAAGTGCTGATTTCTGTTGAAAACATCACTGTCTCCATGCCCAGTGTTTGTAGGCAATTTACAGTGCAAAATATCAATTTTGCCTTGATCTGGTTAATATAATGTGTTTCTGGAAAATTTCCAATGGATGGAATTTGACCCTCTCATGCTTCATATGGTTGTATTTCTCATGTGTTCCTATACGCAAAATGGAAAAATGGAAAAATTAACACCACATCTCTCTTTAGAGTTGTGCTGGTGAAACTTTATGTCAAAATCAAGCTCAGGAAATGATATGTTATTTATGCATCTGTGCAGTGTTATGTTTACTTTACGGCCTTGGTCATTACATACTGATTGCATCACCATGCATTCCACTGCACGTGATACAGCAATAAAAGCTTGTGAAGGATTTGGTCTGACAATACGATATATCAAAATTAAATTTCAGTGTTGAGCAGCTACTTGTAATTACAGTGGTTCAGTAAAGAGAATAAATTAAGCTTATTTTTCCAGTATTATTTTAGAAATCTATCACTGTGGGGTGATGAGTAGAGAATAGAAGCCATTCTCAGGATCTTTGATGTAACTGCTATACTTGGAAGTTTCTAGTCATGTGATGAGAATAGGTCTACCAAATGGAGGTGGTGTGGCTGAATGGTTTGAATTTAGAAAGAAAATACCCTGTCTGGTGTATAACTCCTGTTTCTTGTTACTGTGCCTTAAAATGTCAATATTTTTATGTGATGTCTTTCATATGGATATATAGATATATAGATATATAGATATATAGATATATAGATGTATAGATGTATAGGTATATAGATATATGTATGTGTGTATGTATGTATGTGTATGGTATGTGGTGTGGCCCATCCTTCACTTTCTGAGCTGCTGGGGAAGTGAAAAAGAAAGAATCCCAGCTGCCTCTGCCCATCAGTAGGTGTTTGACGTTCCCAGTGGCTGCAAGAACAGGAAAAAGGGACTCTTGGTTGCCTGTACTGCTGGGTTGCTGGTAGGGATAATCCCACCCTCTATGCCCCACAGACAGTCAGCTGCCACAACTGATTGTTGTATTTCCTGTGTCAAAGATTTCTACATTTCCTTGCCTTATTTCTTCTCAAGCATTTCTTAATACTGAAGAGTTCATGGAAGCTTGAGGTTTCCCTGTGATTGCAAGATTTTGGGAGGTTTTATTGCCCTACAAAAACACTGTAGTGAATCTTGCAAACCAAGTAAATACATCGAGTAGTCATGTCACAGTGAAGGTGATGTAAATCTGATATTCATTTATTCTGCTGATAGGAAAGTATTTTGATTGGAAGTTTTTCACTGGTACAGTTTGTTTTATATGTCTAAGGTAATTGCAAATGCTAGGTGTGAGCATCAAGTCTTGTTATATGAATCTGGTAAATAGGTGATTGACTGGTTGAAAAACCAAACAAATTTTAAAGCTTCAGTCAATTAGCCTTGTTATAGAAATGAAATTTTTTTCATAATCTTTTAAGAAAACCTTTCCTCCTTCATGGAGTTATGTAAAACGTAACAGTAGTGATCTAAGGATTTAAATGAGGCACCATTTTTCGGGAGGCAAATGATGTGAGATATATGATATTCTTTGAAAAAAAAATTCTAGGAGTACTATGCATCTGCTAATTAAAACCAATATTAATAGGTATTTCAAGAAATGTTTAATTAACCTCTTAGTAAACCGTAGGGATCTCACCTCCTTTTCTTACTGTTCATAATAACTTCTACTACTTTTAGTGGAAACACCCTGCATTTATAGGCATTTATAACACACAGTGCTTGTGTCTACAGTGTACTTGTTACATTTGCGAATGATATATTGAGCTGTTAGGGGAAAAGTGTATCCTAAAATTCTCTGGCCTGATGTAATGACTGTATTTGTTGGCTAGCTGTGATAAGCTGGCTGTTGGCTGGCTGTGATAAGCTCAGCTGAGAATTGAAGAGCAGTCAGACTGGTCAAATTACATGGACTCAGCCAAGCCTCAATCCCTCTTGCAGGAGAAGTGGAAAAGACGGAATGAGAAAGTGAGTGCCATTGTCCAGGGACTGTGCAGGGGCTGCTCAGGGCACACTGCAGTGATCAAGTGCCACTCATTGTGTCCAGCTCCTGTAGGGGCTGAAGCTGTACCCATCCTGCTGTTTATCTGCTTCCTCATAGATTTGGAGAGGGTCAAAACTCAGGCATTTCTTGGAAGCTTCAATAGCATGTAGCGGTTCCTGAGGCTTGCAGCACCAGCTCTTTTTGAGAGTTTCACCATCTTTTCAGGTGAGAGCCTCTCAGAGCTGGTTCATGTCCCAGTGCTTGCAGGTCGAGTTTGAGTCTCTGGTGGCTCCATCTCGCAGCACTCCAGGGCCACTGCTGTGATGGAGAGTGCTCTGGATGCCTGGGGGGGAATTCACTTTGGTCTCCCTCAGCTATCATCTTTAATTGTGAGTGATGCTTCAGGTGTGGTTTTGGGGGGTTCTTTGGATCACTGTAAAATTGGAAACATCAGGGAGCCAGATTAATTCTTGGGGATGAAGAATAGTTGTGAGGTTTTCTGTTTTTTCCTAACACAAATCAAGGGCAGACCTGTGTGAATCTTGCCAGACATGATAGTCATATATTACATAAAGCATCACAGCAGGAGAGCTGGACTTTGAACACTTTGTCATGAGTTTTTTTCAGAATGGTGTATCTAACATGCTTTCATTTTTCTCTTTTTTTTTGGTCTGTGTTAAAGATGATAAGCCTTTTTGAGAAACATGGAGCTAAGAAATACACAGATATCATGTCATAAATTTGTGTGTAATTCTTCAAGTGTCTTTTTGCAGGATTTCGAAATGGTAGAGATGTGAGACTTGTTTATTCCCTGAGATTAATTTTTCTTGATTCTTTTGTGGAACATGTTTCTTCCAGTAACACTGGTACCTCAGTAGAATTGGGAAAGAAAACAATTGCATAACGCTGAGCACTTGAGTGCATTTGGTTTTGATTCTGATTTTCAAATCTGCTGTAATAACAACAACAAAGTCTTTTTGTTTCTCTAGAGTAAACAATATGAAGGTGCACTAATAGTATTCCCATGTGTCTCATGACATAGCCTCAAAGGGAATTAAATATACACTTTTGTCGGATTATACTTTTCATAAATGTAATGAATCAATTCAGTAAGTGATCTAAGTCCAGAAACACTTTGTGGAAATTTTATGCAAGCTGTCCAATGCATATGTGTCACGAAAAAAGTGCAGGGATGAGCCTGAAAAAAAAGTTTAAAAGTTTAATACCCTGTTCTGCCCTGATCTGCTCAGCTCCTGGGTGTTTCCCCCTTTTCTTCCAGTTCATCCCCTGGCAAAGTTTTTGACTCTCCAATGTTTTAAATGTTTGAGTAATGTGTCACAATTCTCTTTGAGGTAGCTTGGGTTTTCTTTGGGTGGAAATCCACATGTGGAGGAGAGATATTTCACCAACAATATTGTTTTTGAGTGAGACAATGTGTAGTTCTCATTGATTTCAAATATCATATACAAGCAGCTTGATCAATGGTCTATGCCTGCAGTACTGTGGAACAGATTGTGTACACATGTACATTTTCCAGGTGTAAATACCTCACTTTTTAAACAGAGTTCAGCTTGTCAGTCGTGCTTTTTCGTGGGATGTAGTGAGGCAAGGCAAGAGTTCCAGTTTTCCAATAGCTCTGTACTGGCTGGAAATTTAGTCTTAGGTAATGAATAAAACATGATCAGGAGGAAGTCCTGTCAAAAGAGATTAAAAAACTGGCTAGTTAATATTACTGCTTTCTGATTCTTGCCATGTGAATATCTGTGATGTCTTAATCACTGAAAATAGCTCCCAAGAGACTTCACAGCTAGTCAGCATGAACCCTTAACCTTGGATTTGTTTCTTTATTTGTCACTCTGTGCTTCACCATATAATTTTCAACTCCATAATAGCTTTAAAATACAAAATATCCCAAGATATTGCACATTGCTATGTGTTTTTTCTGTGTCTTATAAAATAGCATGGCCTAAACAAGGGGTATATCTGATGTTACTATGAATTTACTATGACTTCTCCTAATGCAGTGCTTTTCCTACTGCATTGTCTCAAGAGCTTTGATACTTTTATATTAATAAACAGAGGAAGCTAGGGAGTGAGATGAAGTCTTGCAAACAAAACTGAACAGAGCCATGTAATCTGTTCAGGGACAGAGGAAGCAGTCCTGGCTGCTGTGCAGACAGGCATTAGTGTATGGAGCTGACACAAGACAGGAGAGAATTCATTGCATAAACACACAGCTTTGTGTTATTAGTGCTGAAATTCATATGCAGTGACAAAATGCAACCTTTTAAGAGGTTAAAATCATGAGCTATTGTATTAAAATTAAATTCTAATTGAAGCATCCGTCCTAAGGTGGACCTATACCTCTCTGGAGAGCTTTAATAATTCTGTGTTTATGGGTTCTGTATGTTTCTGTCTTTAGAAGGCTGGTAATTTTTTTTTTTTTGGGGGGGGGTGGGGGGGAAGGTGTACTTTGAGAAAATGCAATTCCTGCCTTTTTCCTAGATATTTACAAGAGGAAAAAAAAGTTTCCTGAATTGTGTGAAGCTTATAATATGCTATACATTTTGCTGAAGGCTGGACATTTTTGGGCTTGTAGTTTGTACTGCACTCTGTCTTGGTAAAATCCACCTACAATTGCAGAAGCAGAGAAATGCCAAAGAAGTACCCAAGAATACGTCACTAATGCTCACTACTGTGCAGTCTATTAAATTCTCTCAATTTTCTAGTATGTAACTCTTGTTTATAAGAGTGAAACACTCTGATATGTACATGAACACTAATTTTCTTACAAATTGAGCAAACTTCAGCTTAACCATTTAAATAAAAAATTTTCATGGAGCTGAACATAAATTTTTAATAGATGCTTTGAAAAAGTACAGCTTAATAAAACTGTCTTTTCTGTACTTATTGATAACCAATCTGTAAAAACCCCACAACTCTCACTGGGTATTTGGCCAGTGTGCAATAGAAAAACAATGAATAAACCTGTGATGCTGTAGTGCAATATATTAAAAAATTATTACCAGATTAGAAATGCTTCCTAAGAAAAATCAGAATAATCCACTCAAACTCATGTAAGACTATTGAAGACACAGCTAGTGTACTTATCTTCAGATTTCCAACACAATGTAAATATAAATTCAGATTGTAAACGTGGATGGACGGTCAGGAATTTTCCTTCCTTGGCCTGTGGAAGTTTCATACACTGTGGATAAATTCCATATGTGTTGCTGAAACGTGTGTTGAACTTCAGCCAGTAGTTTAAGATTATGTTGAAGAAAATATTTCTAAAAGGTTTCAGATGAAGAAAGGTATTTGAGAATCTACAGAGGGCAGGAAGGTTGATTGGTAGGTCTGAGGATCAATACCAGAAGTGGGTTTTTTGGGGAATTTACTTTGACATTTGTTTTCATTGTGCAGTGTAATCCCCAGAAGCCAAAACCAGTCTTGTTATAAAATGTCCCTGTGGACAATATGTGAAAATCTCACTTGCAGATCAGTTTCTACTAGACTCACAGCCTTTTAATTTTTTTTTCTTTGTCATAATTGGTGGGTTGACAGAAGTCATGCAGTCCTATGTGCAGCATTGTCTAACCAGATATAATATGAAAAAAATGGTAGTGGGCAAAACATTATCAGCAAAACTGTTCTATGTATTTGTTGTGTCCTTTCTTTTGACTAGTGTGTTCCAATAAACAAGTACAAAGTAATGTACTTTTTATTCTTAGAAATGTCACAATCTAATTTATGCAAGTACACAGTATAATAGAATATTATATATAATTTTTAATACACTTTTTGCATTGTTACAAGGACTTGTAGGGCATTGCAGATCAGGAAGTCTGAATACTGACTTTCTCATCTTTCTCAGCTTCTAAAGTTAAGTTAGAAACTTAGCGTTTTTCAGTATTATCTAGGTAATGTTAATTCACTGGCTTCAGTTACCCAAGAGTAAAATGTGAACTTTTTGATTTGTAGGTGTTTAGAAATCTTTGAACTGCAACTATTGACAAGTACTTTATGTTTAAATTAAATCAGTTATTTCTATTATGTGCTTTAATATATTATGTTAGTTGAAAAGGGCTTATATGGCAAGGCACTGGAAGGAACTGTTGTTATTGGAAAAAACAAAACTGCAACAATAGGAAACAGAAAAAAATTTAATGTGATACAAGTTGGTTTTTTCCCCCTCTATATGTAATAACTCACACATGCAGAACTCCTGTAGTCTCCAGGGAGCAATTGAATTCACATGCATCAAAAGAAATAGTTCAGTTAAACCAACTCTCCCTACCCAGCAATAATTACCACAGGTTTACACTGAGATATAGTTGCAAAAGGTTAGTCAGTAGGGCATCTGCAAATCAAGTTGTACGTCAGCTCTACATCAATAACCTCATTATAATAGATGTTAGTATTTCAGCACATGACTGTCCAATATAGCATTCCACATATAGCTCATTTTTAACTTTTACGTTGAGTTATAGCTCATCTAATATTTTACTAAATTATGTATTTAAACACTCTATATTACATAAATTATAATCAATGACAAAAGCAATGATTTAGATTGAAATTCTACAAAGTGAAATTGCAATAAAATGTCTGACCCTATTTGTGTAGCTGCCTTCAATAGAAGATGAATATAGGATGTTTAACCCTGTAATATAAAAGAATTATAATGGAAATGATTATTAGCATAGATTTTCCAATTTAGGCATTACTTAATAATGTTACCTATGGATTTTTATTTTCAGTTATTGCAAGTGAAAGCTGTTCTTCTATATATAAAGAAGCAGAAAAAGTAAATACATTTTAAAAATACAACTGATTACCTACAGTCTGTGCAAACTCCCTTCATATACTTTCTTTCATTTGTAGCTTATCCACAAGCTATAACATTTTTGCTGAAAGCTTGATAGGCTGGATGAAAATATAAAAAGCTTTTCAAAAACCTTCTTGTGGTCTGCATCAAGCTCAGATTCCTACCTAATTCCATAATTTGGTCTTACATTTACCTGGTTAGGAAGCAGTAAGAGCTGCTGCTGCTGTTTGTCGCTCTCCATAGATCATTTTGAAGTCTGTTACTAATACATCTGGTCAGCAACAAAAGTTCTGCTTGAGTAAGTCTAAGTAGAACTGTTTTGGTTGGTTGTTAATAAGGCAGATTTATACTTATGTCTCATTATGAGTGTTCTGTAATAGCCTTATACACCATTGGAAAGAGAACGGTGGTTAAGCATCTTCATATGCAATCTTGTCTAGAATATTCCTACCTTGGATATTATTATTATTTACTGTAACCACATCTTTGCTCTGAGAAACTTTCATGAGAGAGACTTCAGTAGAAAAAGCCAGGGCCAAATTTCATTGTAAGGTAAAAAAAATAAAGAAAAAGAATTGTATTAAATTAAGAACGCCCAAATTTGACAAAACATGCTTTATTAGTAAATCTCAGAGTATCTTAAAGAATATATAGGTAATATATTGAATGAAACTGAGGCACAAGAAATAAAGGTTGTGTGCAAGGTGCTGCCGATGGTTGATGGAACCATTAATGAGCATAGACTTTGTCTATCCAATATTCCCTTTACTTGTCTGAGCTGTTAACTCAGAATGTTTTACTCATGATAGTAAAAATGTTGCTGATGAATTGTTACTGATTGAGGTACTTAGTGCAGGTGAAGCTGATAGAGCTTTCAGTCCAGTGAGTGATCAAAAGTTTGTGTTTAGCACATGAAAGACAAGGGAAACCGCATACCATATTAATTATTTTGCAATGGCTAGGCAGTTTCAGTAGTATCTTGATTCTCAGAGGATGGTGAGTAATAGCTGCACTTGGAGAAATAGAAAAGTACTGCTATTTGCAGTTCAGAGGCAGCTGTCTTTTAAAGCAGCATTGTCAAGATAAATAATTCAACAACAAACAGCACTGGAGTGCAGTGCCTTAAATTGCATAGAAGGCTCTTTCAAATTACAGCAAGAGTCCCTAACAAGTATTTCTTTGATCCATTACTTCTGTTTATATTTTTCTGTTTCTCCTTTTCTTGGGGAAAGTCTGTTTAGCTTTCTGCAGTTGACAAAGACCTCTACAAACACCTTGGAGAAAGCTTGACAGATGAGGGATATTGTTGAATCCCAGTGCTTTCACTAAATAAATGTATTAACACAATTGGAGCTTTTTTATATGAAAGCTTTAACAACTATAAATAGGGGAAAGAATGAATTTATTTTAAAATATTAGTCTGATGTAGATGAACTCTGAAAGTGTTAACTTTGAAACTGAACAACCACAGCTATGCACAGAATACAGATTATTTTTCCTGTTGCCTTTTAAAAACACATTTTGAGTTATTCTTTGTATTTCTGTGATATTTTAGTGGCGTGATTAGAAATGCTTTTTCAAATGCATTGTTCTTTAGTGGGGTAAAGCTTTATTGAGCAATATTATTTGGCATCAGGTAGTCATGTTTCTTTTCACAGTTGCATATTGGCATAGTGAAAGAAGCATTTTACACCTACTCTTTAGCTGTCACATACCTTTGTCATATTGAGAACTACCATAATTTAGCCAGCTAGAAGTTATGACAGAGATAAAAGCCAGGTGTTTGTGATTCCCTCCTCCTCTTTGTTTTTTTAAACTTCAAAGGGACATTATAACAATGTGAACAGTGTGTCACATGAGTGCTATAGTCTCTTCATTTTGAAGAAAGAATTTTGTGTTTTCCTGCATGTGGGGTGAATTCCTGGCTCTAGTAAAGTAAATGTGATTTTTGCCACTGCCTTGTCAGACAAAGATTTCTCACATGAAGAGAAAATAATTTAAAAAACCCTGTACAGACAAAAAATAAACTTAAAAGGTCATTGAGAAAGCAGATCTCAAGTACAAATGGAAACAGTCCATTGTAATTCATCATTTACATCTGATCTGTTGATGGGAATTGTAATTTGTGAGGAAGTCCTTCTGCAGTCAGCTGTAAGGTTTGTCAAAATTGGCTTTTCTGTCTGGGTGTTCTTTTATAAGAACATTTGGCTGCCAAGTCCTAGCAAATATAATTATTTCTCTTCATACAGACATTAGAAAAGATTGCTCCGAGGCTGCTGTCTGGTTCTTGTGCTTTCAACATAGGCTTTGATCCTTTAGACATGATGGCTTTGTTAACCTTTTTCTCATGAAACTGATAAACACTAAAATAATTAGTGTTATAAGCAGGATAATTGGTAACTTGAACTCCTCTTTTGTGTTTTTTTTTTCTCAATATGAAGTAAGTGTATCACAAGAACACTAGAAAGCTCTCATATAAAACATCACCTCATAGCTCCCTGCATGGAACCCTTTGCTGTGAACACATTAAGAGGATACCTTGATGAAGGGATCCTAAACCCATTCTGGTGGATATGAGTGATAAGCTATACTTAGTTACCTACCATAAGCTAACTTGTGCATGGTTGGTGCTCTGAGATGGCTCTATTCCAATTTTCAACTGCAAATTGCATGCATTAAATTCTCCTCCACAGGTTTTACCACATGTGCAGTGATCATTTGTTTGTTTGTTCTCTAACTCAGGTATAGATAAAGCAAACATAAACCTTTGTCTTCCAGCAAGCTTCTGAAGATCCGGATATCTCCAATAGGATCTCTTGTTTTGTCATCCATTTTCTTAAATTTTTTTTCCCCTCAAATTTATTGTTACCCGAACTAGTTCTTGAGTACAAAACAGGTGGCCAGACGTTTCATGTAGTGATTGAAAGTCAGTAAATTGGGCAAAATGTAACCATAGCATGTGTGCTTTAAAGGAAAGTGTAATCAGCAATAAACTCAGTGAGCTAGTAAATGTTTTCTGTGTTAGGATGGTGAAAAATAGCTCAGTATTGGCATGAAAATTTGAGATATTAGCACTGAATATGTATTTCCAAGGGAAAAAAAGAACTTCTAATGTACCTTTTTAATGTAATTGAACAAAATCTGGTCCATAATATATGTGAGCTATAGTGTGAATCCAGAATGAATTTTTTTCAATTTAAGAAATTATGCAGACTACTTCCTTAAGTGTAGAAGTGCATGTGTGTTTCTGGAAAGTAACTCCAAAGAATTAATATTTGACATATGAACCAGTGGAAGTCTGCTTAAGAGAACATATATTTTCTGAGGCTTTTAGTCTTAGTCACATTCAGCATCCGTATCGCTGTCACACGTCAAAAACTGTTTAGAAAAGACAATCAAAGGAATAAAACCTTTACAGGCATCATGGAGGCTATTTAAAGAAAATTATATTGGCTCAGAGGAAATGGATACCACCTATCATAAACTGCCTTAAGACGACCAAACGGAAACCAGCACAGTTAAACAGCAGGATAAAGGAAGCTAGGAAAAAAAAATCAAATCTTTTTCAAAACTGAAATTTGTCTAGCTGAAAAAAACAGAATCATAAAACCTGGCAAGTAAAGAAAGCACAAATAGGCGGACCATGAAATGCATGAGGCACAATACGGAATAAGCAATGAAATGTGCTCAAACTGGTAATTTTCAAATGTGTCAGAAGGTGGAAGCCTGCCAGAGAATCTATAGAGCCAAAGATAATCAAGGCATATAAAGAGTGCTTTCAGAAAATAGGGTCATGAGGTCAAAAAAATGAAAGATACTTCTTTTTTTGGCGTTCACAGAAGAGGAACTTGGGTAGGTTCTGCTTCTAGAACTCCTTTTTAGAGGCAAAGTATTGGAAGATGTATCTCAGAGTGAGGTGACAGCAGAAGACATTGGACAACAGTTACTAAAATTAACACTGACATCATCGTAGGATCAGAGGGTAATTCAGGTTGAAAGGTACCACCAAGTTCAAGCTCTTTTTAAATGTAGGGTGAGCTTGTAGACAGGCCAAGTTCCTCTAGTACCAAGCACTTTTCATGCTAACCTTGAAAATTAAAGGTGAAATATGTGAATTTCTAACTTGCCGAAGAACTGGAGGGTGACTAATGTGACATCTGTTTCTGAAAAGAGTTCCTTGTAAGTTTTGGAAAGCTACCTCCACATATGATATCTCTATTGGACAAATCAAGAGAAACTGTTTTTTAAAAAGTAGAGTTACTGGGCACATGACCAACTAATTTACCAACATATTACGTTGGTAAAGAAGCAAAGTGCTTTTCCTAAAAATTAAGTCACTCCTCGTAAATTCACAAGTCATTATATTTTTCAGAAATCCCACAGGAATCTATGTTGAGACAGTTTGTTGTGTTTTTAAAATTCCTGGAAAAGTATGAATAAAGAAATTCAGCATCATCCACTTGAAGAACAAGGATTGTTTCTTTGATTGTGCTTCCCTGCAAACTCAGAGTACACTAGGTAGTATTTAAAAACAAATCCCATAAGAGGAATTTAAAACAAAAAATGACAACTGTCATGCAATAAGAAAGCCATAGTGGTATGAAGCTATGTAATCATGTTATTATATGCAGAACTCATGGCTAAAATCTTAAATGTCACTGGGAAAAGTTTAATGAAAAAGGTTATATAGAACAGAAAAGAACATTTTGGCAAACTCAGACTGATTTATTATGGTAGGAGGAACTCTGTGGGTTTGCATGGTTTTGACCTTAAACCTGCAAAAATATGTTGGATTTGGCAATGTTTCACTTGGAGTTTTTGGCTTTCTTCAAGCCCAGAAGTCAAAGAAACATTTGGGACATGAACCAAAGCCAAAGAAAAGGTTTGGATGAACCATACATACCATAACAGCCAAGTTTCACACAATTCTGATTTTCATTTTCCCCCTTTCTTTGTTTCTTTATACTTTTTTCCAGAGCTGCTTTTCTATTTCTGAATCTTAATGGATAGGAATATCTGTATTCTGTGAAAGCCTTTTTACTGTCCCTGCGTAAGGAGATGAGAAGAGAGAACTCAAAGGTTTTGTCTCTCATTTTTGTGTTACAGCAGAATTTGAACAAAAATGTTGCACCTGGAATGATGAGGTGTCTTCATGTCCATTTTGGGAATATTTTACTTTGTCTTTTTAGTGGGAGTGATAATGTTAGATACTTAGCCTTCCCTGTGTGTGTTTCAGATTACGGAATGACACAATTAAGACATCCAAACCACGGAACAGTTTAAGAAGAGGATATAGTTTTGTTTTTTTCTATCACTTATCAACAAGTATCTCTTAAATCTGGTAATGTAAATACCACTTTCCATGAAGACAGACGTGCCTGTACAGTAAATGGTGCATGTTCTGCAGCTCATTTGGATCTCATGAAGCCGTGGGACACGATATGTTCAAGCTGCTGATCTGAGAAAGTGTCTCAAATCCATAGTCTTTATATGCACATCAGACACTGTACATATGGTAAATGATAAACATACCATATGGGATTTAGGAAGTTAAGACTATCAAATTCCTATCCCATTATTTTTTCTTACATTGTATGGTCAAATCAAAAACATATTATTCTTCATATTATTAAGGGGTTATGTTTGTGGCCCCATTTATAAGGTTACAAAACGGATCACACTTTAAGCTTTCCTTTGGCCTAGAAATTTTCCTGGTTACACTCATGTTGTCATTTAAAAAAAAAAGAAAGGGGGTGGGTAGTGTTTGTGAAGTTTGTAGAGTTCGGCCAATTTTTGAATTACAGTTTTGAAAACTTCACATGTAACCATAGCCAAATATTACAGCTCAAAACATCTGATTTTAAGGTTAATTTTGAAAACTTAGTTTTCCAGAATTTTATTGTGTGCATTGTGAAGGAGTTATCTAGAAAAAATAGTTTCAGTCCTCATAGTATCATGACTATATGTGCACTTTCACAATAGTTTTATTTTTTGTGTTGGCTTTGTGGACTGGAATAACTTAGTATCCTCAGCTGAACTGTCACATGTTCATCTAAAATTTATAAATTTTCTATCTCCTTCTTCACTTACTTTCAGATAACAAAATTATATTCATCTTCAAAGAAGATTGAAATTAGTTACTCTGTTGAAGTGTTCCCCAAAATTGAACTTACTCTTTGAAAAAATGTGAATTTGCAGTGGGTTTGTAATTAATCTTTGAACTCTACTATTTCTTGAGCAACTATTTACCTTCAGTTCATTAAACAGAAAGTGGAAAAGCAGCTAGCACAGTAAACTATGGCAATAGGAACCTGTGGGTAATAGGGGAGGAACTAGAAGTATATATGACCTGATCTCATCAGTTGAGCTGGGGTTGAAGAACATTGTGTGTAAAATGTACTTTTTCTCATCGTACTTATTAGTAAAAGCTACAATAGTATGTTAGAAAGGATAGAGAGGTTTGTCTGTAGTGTGGGTGAGACTCTATACCAGACCTGACTGGATTCCTTAATCTGAAGACCTTTGAACCAAAAGTTATATGGTTGAGAGCCACAAGACTTACACCTTGGAATATCAAAAGTGGGGAGGTAGAAGATTGGCTCCTGGATTTGTTTACCAAATAGGAAATGATTCTGTCTCTAGGGGTTTTCTGAGTGAATCTGCTTTATCCATGGAGCTGCCATATAAATCAATCTCATCATTTTAACTGGATCTTTTCCTTGCCAGCCAGGGATTCAGATTACCCAGCTGTATCCCTACTGAAAAGCACTGTTATCAGTTGTGCAATGAAACCCTATCATGAGAACTTTATTTGACCTATCCACTATACATGTGGCTCAGGAGTCACAGTCTGGAGACCAATTTCACATACAGCCAAAATGTGCCTTAGGATAAAAAAGGATAAGCATGTGTAAATGTATAAATCTTTTAAAGACAGTCAACTCAAACAAGGAAACTCTTAGAAATAAAGAATTAAGCATCTCCTGCTCTTAGTGAGCATAAATTTGGTCCTGAAGTTTAACTGAGTTAAGTTTGAATCCATTGAAATTATCCCATTAAAATGAAAGAAGAGCACACTAATTTCATTGGTCCTTTATAATTATACAAAATGGAAACATCTGGGAAATATGTTTACAGGAAAAATTATCTGGTGACAAAAGAAGCAGCAGTAAAACTGATCTAGAAGGAATGGTAGGCTTATACAGCATTTTGGGGTAATCTGCACCAACAGAATTTTTGAGAATTTTTTCATAGCTTGTAAGAAAAATAAAATTAATGTTTTAATGAAATTCAGGAAAATTATAGTTCCCAGAATTGACCCCAAGACTGAAGAGATGATCCATTTCTTTCTGCGGGACCCTAAAACTGATACTGGTTGCAGGCAGTGAAATTATTAGGCAAAAGCTAAAAGTGTGAAAAGGAACTGGAATATGTAGGGAAGGTGTTCTTGGGCTGCAAAAGTGAAATGGAGGCACACGGTACTGCCCAGGTAATAGGTAAGGAAGGAGGATGTGCTTTAACTGCTGTGGGGGTACATAAAGTCTATTTCTCAATTACTTCAGACTTAGGTAGAAGATTAATATAATAAACTTAAGAGCCCTGGTTTATAACCTTTAGCATACTACCAGTTAGCCCTGTACCTTCTAAAACACTGTGGAAATATGTACGAAAATGTTTTAGAATATCTGGGACTGCAGGAAAAAGCTAAAAATATTATGCTTGGATCTTTTTAAGAGTCTGTGAAATAAATTTAGTTTTTATGGAGCTTTTAAATTTTTTTTAAATGTTTGTACCTGGAGAAGAATTGGTGTCATTTTCTCAGTTCTTCTCCCTCACCCCCCACCCCACACTACAACACCATATCTTGAACATGAAAACAACTATGATGTAAGTCACTGATTGCTTATAAAAGCCCAGAATAAGCTCTAGACATGAAGGCCCCTAATCAATCCAGCTGGTGTCTTACTTTCCAAGGAAAGAATCCAAAATGGCAGCTCAAATGACTCTGTTTCGTGAGTCATCTGAACTGTGGTACAGAGTCTTTAGGAGAAAAAATGGTTTCCTGAGATTTTCATATGATCATTACACTTCAGCAAGTAATAATGTATGTAATGATATGGTATATATACATTTTAAATTCCAGTGTTGTCAAGGAAAAATGTGCATTGCATTAGTGTAACATGGTGTGATTTACAGTAGGGCACTTCTCTCCGCATTACTGAATACCAGAGGACCAAGAGTATCTGTCGGCTCTTATCTATCTCCTCACAGCTGTATTTAAGCAACTAATACACGTTTCTATAAACAACTTGATTTATAGACAAAGTTGGCCACTGAGAAGTAGAGTTTTGCTGAAGGGTAGGAGACATGTCATTCTTCTTCGGGTTAGTGGGGCGATCATGAATGTCCAGCTCCTGTCACGCCTTTTGGTGTTCAGTACTAACCACTTTACTCTCTATACTTGTGAGTCCTCTTAAATGTACAATATATTCTGTCCTTTCCTAAATATTTATTTTATTTTCAGGAAACTAAAGTGCTTTTTGTACTTTTATTCTAGTACTGTCGTTAACTCTTTGATGAACTTTCATGGTTTTAAGTAGAAGCATAAAGGAATTTCTCATTTCTCTTATTTTTCTAGTTTGGAACCTTAGTTGATTAAGATCTAAAATGGTCTCACCAAAAGTGTTTTCTTCATTGCATACAAAAAAATGACTGAAAATTTTCTTCAAGATATGAATCTTCTTGCATTTCTCTAAGCACTTTTTACCCAGGGTGGTTTTGGGTTTGTCTGTGGTTTTTTTATTTATATATTTTTAAAACCTTATTCCATATAAGGTCATACATTACATTACTAAGGCTCTGAGGCTGAATTAGTGTAACTTGTGTCACAAACCTGAGTGGTTTTTAGATATTTCCCCAGAATGACTCTTAGAGTCCAAGCCATGCACATCAGTACTTTTAATTAACATCTGCAGTTTTTGTCATTGGTCCTCACAGCTTGGAAACTCATTCTGTAATTCTGCATCACAGCTGCCCTCTGTGGGTATTAGTACAATAAATATGCCTTCCTGATGAGCTGAGAATGAGTGGGTTGCAGCAGTGTTTTCAAAGAAGGAATCATCAGTGTAAGAACTGGATCAGATAAGAGATACATCTACTTAATCTTTTTGTCCTGGTCAGCAGAAAAAAACCAAAGTAAAAAAATACAAGAACTGGTGCATGAGAAAATAAGATTAGGCAGAGTGTTGTTTCCTCAGTAACTGTCTCAGGTTTATCAGTGGGTGGTTTTAGGGACCTTTTGAGCTGGAAATTGCACATATATTGCCATGCTAAAAGTCAAAGAACTTATAATCAATAAAGCCTTTAAAACTTCTGGGCACTCATTTTGGGGCTGAGAATCACCCGAGATCCTTGAGCTGTGCAATGTAAAATGTCATATTAAGAGTTTTTCCTTTTATGTGGTTTTTAAGCCTGTTGCTTAGTAATGTCCTTGGGTGCCCATAATTCTTCAGCTGTGAGAAATAGTGAACAATAGTTCCCAGTTCACCTTTTCCATGGCATTTATAGTCTCTTGCTTCTTTTTCGGTAGTGAGTTTTCCAAGGTGAAAAGTCCTGCTTGAAAGTCTGCCTTTCCTCATTGCAGATGGCTTTGTTTGTCTTTCTTAACTGGGAGAGCAGATTCTTTTCAAGTTATTTTTGGCTGGTCTGGAACATTTTGTCTAGTGATTCTTCCACGCATTTTATACTAAAAAATAAGATAAACAACTTTTATATACGTTTTAAACTGAATTTTCTTAGAAAACAGGTCTGGAAGGGATGAATCAGTATCTTTTAGTGCATCCATACTACTAAGTGAGCATCAATTTTACCACTGTTTCTGAGAGAATTTTGTCTTGCTTTTAGTGACAATACATAATATAGTCACTAAATAATAATATATAATCACTTTATTTATTGTTCATAGTCCACAGGTATGAAAAAAAAATTTCTATTATCTTACCTTAGTCTCTTTTTCTGTAATTTCAGGCCGTTATTTATTGTCTTATCCACACTGGACATAGTAAACTGACTTCCCTCATCCTTTGTGATGGCCTTTAAATGCAAATGCATATCGTATTCCTTAGTTTTCTCTTCTTGAAGTCGATAGACCCTAATTCTGTCAGCCTTACCATAGAGGTTTTCTAGTTTTCTTATTGTCCTTTTTGCTCTTCTTTGTAGTCTTTCCAGTTTGTTCACATCTTTGAGTGGTTAAAATTGGATCCACTTCTCCTGCTGAGCTCTTGTCAGTGCCAAAGAAAACAGAACGATTACTACTAAATATACATCTCTCCATAGTATGTTTTTTGCAACAACATGACACTGTTGACTTGTCACCTTAGTGTCTCTTGATCCTTTTCTTTAGTAGAAAAAGACTACTTCTTAATCAGTTATGCCTCTTCCTGGATTTGTGAAGTTGATTAATTCTGCTGAAGTGAATGACCTTGCTTTCTCCCTATTAAATAGCTTATTTTTTTCCATGTTTAGTTCTCAGGTTTGGCAAGATACCTTTAATTTCTTCAGCTTGGCTATGTGAATATCTTGAAATTTGTTACCAAATATGACTGCTACTCCTATTCTTCAATAAAGCCAATTACTCTGTCATATGAAAAAATTAATTTGATATGGGTGCTTGGGAACTTCGTATTCATTCTTCTAGGTGTCTGAAAATAGTCTGAAGAAGATTACTTGTTCCAGTAAGTCTCAGAATCAAAACTGACTTATCCATAATTCTCCAGTCTTACTTTTTTTTTTTTTTTTTTTTTTTTTTGAGATCAAAATTATCTTCGTCATTTCCTGTTTTTTTGGTATCACAATTGTTCTCTAAGAGCTCTCAAAAGCACTTTTGTTTTCAACAGCTCTGAGATTTTTATCAGTCATTTCTACTCCTACTGCAAAGTTGCCTATATCTAGCTAGTATGAAAAAATCCCAGTGTTAATTGTGCTATTGGATCAGTGCTACCCTTGGCTAAAGAGTGATATAAAAGAGCCTTTTGGTGGTCTTGGCGTAATCATTCAATAAATTTACAGATGTGCCAGAGAGAGTAAGCTTAACAGGAGGCAAGCCTCACTCTTTCAGTATAGCTTTAGTAATTTTGTTTGCGAGTTTAATAATGACGTTCTTTTAAAAGTTTGCAAATAAAAGGGATAATGCTGGCTCGTTTTGTAGAAAATACTTGGACATGAAAAGGCAATAGGCTAGTGGAGAATCCATTTCATAATTATGATAGTTAACGATCCCAGAGGGGTTTGATATCTACCAGCATCCAGTAACTTTAGCACAGACAGGTGGTAAAAGATGGGGGAAATATAGTTGTAGCCTCAGGCAGATACTCAGCTCATGCAGCTGTTTCATGCATTCTGGCAACATGACTCAGTTAAAATCAAATAACATTCCTTATGCCAGTATTTCTTACCTGCATATGAAACCAGTTGTCTTTCATTTTGCAAAAACATGATAATTCAAAGAGCATTAAAAAATGTACTGTTTCTCACACAGAATTTATATCTTGCAGCTGCACACTAATCCAAGTGAAATGGAGTAGAGTTTCACTTTATCAGCCAATCATAACTTTAAACTGTTTTTACAATTCATCGTACAGTTTTTAAAGCCAGATTTAAGTCTGTATATGAAAAATAGTCTACTTGATGTATGAAACCATAGATTAGTCAATATGTATTTAAAGAAGTACTTCAGTAATAGCAGAAGAATGACTTCAGAGAATTTACGGACTAAACTCTGAATGATACACATGGAATGTAAGTGTTATGCCATCAGTACATTTAGGACGGTGTGTGAAAGGAGTGGCTCAAAAATATAGTTAATTAGCTAAAATAATATCTGATCCTGGTATTCTTTTACAGCTGTCACAGTAAGATTATTAGTCTATCCTATGTCAGACCCTATTTCCAGCCACTCTGCCCCCAGTCTGGAGCACTGCAGGAGGTTGTTGTGACCCAAAGGCAGGACCCATCACTTTACCTTGCTGAACCTCATACCATGGCCTTGGCCCATTGGTCCAGCCTGTTCAGTTCCCTCTGCAGAGCCTTTCTACCCTCCAGCGGATCAAACAGTGCCACCCAACTTGGAGTCATCTGCAAATTTACTGAGGGTGCCCTCTATCCCCTCACCCAGAGCATTGGTAAAGACATTGAATGGAACTGGCCTGAATATGGAGCCCTGGGGAGCTCCATTTGTGCCCCTGATCCCTTAATCAGCCATCTCAAGGACCTGGCTTCTTGTTCAGACCTGTATTTCTCACAGAAGTCCTGCACTAGGTATTAGGCAGAGTAGATGTGTTGTGTCTGAGTATTGCTGAGCCCATTCATTATTTCCCTAGTTACGATCGTTGAAGAAGATGAACAAGCGACTAAATTTCTGCTTGTGACGACAAGTGACATGTAAATATGCTGGGAGATTATCTTTGTCCTCACAGGACATTGCTGGGAATTGAATTACACCTTTAACATGCTTTTGATTCTTCTTCAGCAATCGTTTTATTCTATACAGGCTCAGATAAACTTGTTTTCATATGTGGAAAGGGTTTTTAGTGTTCTCGGAGGTTTATGGTGTCTAGTCACGTGGCTGTCCAATGAAAGCTACAGCAGTGACTGTGTGACTGTAATGATCTCCATTTATGTAACACATTTAAATACACTCAGATATATCCTCATGTACCTTTTTGTTAACAAACTCCAAGTAGGACTTAGAAAAAGACACCTTCAAGGAATAAAAAAGCTATTGAGGTTTTACCCCTACTCCATCCTTTCAAATTCTGTTTACTATGGCTGATGCATTTTCTAATTGATGCTAGTTAAGATATTTATCTATTTTTGCTGTCATCATGCTGTTAAACATATTACTATTCAGCTTTTTTTTGTATGAAAAAGTCTTTCCTCTTTGAACTTTGTTTTTTAGTAGTAACTTCCTACTATAACAGTATTTTCTGGAAAAAAGTCAAGAATACCTAAATACCTTAAACAGGTTTTACAAGTTAACAATTCTGCTGTAATTAGTCTTCAGGCTACCTCTGGCTCCATGGATTTAAAGCTATCAGGGTTTACTGTTTTGTGAAAAATATGTTTTACTTTGTTTGGACATGCTTGTCATAAGTTTCTCAGTATATCATTATGCTTTAAAACCTCCCACTGGCAGCGTCTGGAAGGAAAAAATATAGTGTAAACTATAGAAGACCTAATGGCAGCTTCCTGCCAACGTTCATTCTTGAGTCAACAACGTTCATTTTTGTTTTTGCTTTTGTGAAAATATGTCACAATCTAGTCTTTCATATAAGCTTGCTATTTTTTTAGCAGTCTAGTAGAGCATATATCCATATCTTCTACTTTCCCCTATTTTTTCTCCTTTTCATTCTGTGATATCTGTGTTTCTGGCCATACCACCAGTGAGTGCACACATAAATTATACACCTAAAAACACTCATCACTAGAAAATTTATTGCTTCTAATATCTTTCTCATGAACAGTTGTGTTTATTTCTGAGTTGACTTCTCTGGTAAAGACAGCAATGCTCCCAGCTTTGGTTCAGTTCTTTGTTTTTTCAAGACTTTCATTTTAGATATTACAGTGTGTATGGGTCCATGTGGGCTTTTAACCATAAGCCTGTGCTGGGAATATTAAAATGGTTTTAGTTTATAATTACAACTCGGAGTAAAAATAATAGTGGATTGCTATCCATATTAATTCTACTACTTCTATCTTGCTGAAGCCACAGACAGTACATTGGAGCAGAATATATCCTCCTGACAGAGCATATAATTGGCTTTTTTTCTTTTTTCCTTTGAAACCCTATTTGGAGAAGGCAGGGGGCAGGGAGGAAGGTTGTCCTTTAAAATAAGGAACTTGGATCTTCTTTCCTGTGTTCAGGAAACTTATGTTACTCGGTTTGAGAAATCTTTTTACTTCTGGGCCTCCCTTTGGCAGCTTAATTTCCAACTCCACTTAATTAAAGTAATGGAGAGACATATGAAAAGTACTGTCTTGGAAAAGCATATGTTCTTGCTTTCTCTATTTCTTTTTTTAACAAACAAAGCAAACAACAAAACAACAAACCAAAGCAAGCTTCTTTAAACATTCTTTGGCAGTATTTTGGCTTTTTTGAATATGAAACACTAGCTGATTTGTAGTATTAGAATACCATATTAAGTTAATAGTAGTTATTATTTGTATTGTCTCACGTTAGTGTGCATTTATGTTAGTGTGCATTTATAGCAGCGTACTCTTGAAATAACTAATTTTCCTTCCTCTTGAGTTGGAATGTTGTATAATATTACACCAAGCACCATGGCAGATTAAAGTATATTTATAATGCAATACAGTAGGATAGCACTTATTCAAACAACTTATATCACACCACATTTGTCTGGGTGACTCACGGGTTTGTGTTATGAGGAGTCACTGTTGGACAGGAAGGCATGTACAGCAGGGAAGTTTGGATAACCAGGATCATACTGTGATTATTTAGGTTTTTTGTTGACCAAATCCATTATATGTAGAAAGGCTATATATCTTTTTTGTTCATTTATAGAAACTCTCTGTAAGATTATGCTATGAATTTCCAGAACAGATGTTGTATTATAAGCCATAACTTCTGATCTTGTCACAAACAGTAGATTTTTTTGATAAGTGGCACCAGCACAAAAAAGACCCCAGACTGAAAAAGCCAGCTTAGAACAAGAGAATTGTTGATCTTTGCTTTTGAATTTTATTTACTCCTTGTAAACAGCATTTCTTAAATGGAAAAAGAAGGAAACACTGAAGTTTTAAGGGCTGAGCTCTCTTCCTAGATTAGAAAATATTCAAAGCACATCTTTTATATATGAAACATTATTTTTCTCAGTATCCCTTATATCAATCAAGATCAAGAAAAATCCAAAATCTTTCAGTAAAAAAATTGTGCAGTTGTCTAAACCATGTTGCCTAAATGAGTGAGAATTATTGAAAGCTCCTATAGCTCTCTCTCTGTGGAGATTTTGCTTTGTAGGTGTTTCCTGTGGAATTCATCTTAGAGAGGGGAAGGAATTTAGATGTCATTTATGTGCATGTGTGTGTGCTCACTGAAGTGATTTTGAAACCCTTTTGTATCCACCAAGAAACTGAAGAAATTAGATATTTGGAAATGGAAATTGGTGGTCTTCCAGGCAATATTGGATCTAAAAGTGCTAAATCCTTTAATAAATAAACCTTGATTCAGACTGGAATGTCTTGGCTTGATCTTAAAAGTGATATTATGAGGGCCTTCTAGCTGTTGACTAGCCTCAAAGATAATTATCTGCACATTCCAATCTTGTTCTGCCATCAGCAGTGTCTGAGGCCTAAATGGAGCAAATGTTATTTCCACCAGAAATACATTCTATTTAGACTATCCTTATTCCCAAACATTTAAAAAATATTTGTATCTGATTGGAAATAGAAATGAAAAAATAAATACCTATATGACCTGCGTCTTACAGTCCTGTGTGCTTAATTTCAGCCATTGTAGGCAGTTTTCTAACATGAAACACTTGTATTGTTGGGGTTACTACTTTTGTCGGACTGTCGATGAAAGAATAACCTTTTCTTTGCTGAACATTTTGGAGGCAATGTTTCTTAAAGCACATGAATACAATGAGAATTTTGTTTACTGTAGCAGGTACTGGAGCTAATTTCAGGGACTGAATAGCCCATCTGAAAGAGAATATATGCAGTATCAAGCATCTTGAAATGGATGGAAGTGCTTTTCTGCCTTAAAAAACTAACGCTTTAGTTCATACTACATAGCTGTTTTTTTAATACATGATAAATCTAAGAATTTTTTGGTTTGTATTCTAAGTTCTACTTGCACAAGTGAAATATAAATTTGATTCCTTTAAGGACTGCTGGGTATAGCAGAGACTTCTGTAATAAAGTTTTTCTGTGGGGAAAAAGCCTGTACAAAGTTGAAAAAGAAAGGAAGCATTAGTTTACAAATATGGTTTAAATATGTATGTTTGCAAATGCACTCTAATATAGTTTTAATGTATCCTCACTTGTGGGATTTTGTTTTTCATGGATATGGGCTCTAGATCTCAAAAAATCCCTCAAATGCACAACTTGATGTGTCTGTAGTCAGCTCTGTCCTCTAAAACCAAGCCTGTCTTTGGAAGAGAGGGATTTCAGAATAATTAAAATATATGTCCCGATGAGAGGACTTATACCAATATGAGCAGCAGCGAGTTAGTTTACATGAAAGGTCAAGCAGATCCAAAATAAAGTTCTCATCGAGGCTAGTTTAATCCTCCCATCTGTAAGTTTTGTAAGTCCTACCACTTAGCTTGTGGTCTTAGTGCCCATATATTTTGCCTCAAAACAGAGTGAATGATATCAGTTGTAGAGCTGCATGTTTTCTGTTCATGCTCTCTTGCATGTTGCCTCATGTGGGAAGAGACTTGAGAGACTCAGAGGAAACAAAACTTTTAGATGAGGAATAAAAGGCAGGTTGTGTTAGTTAAAGATTCTGTGACTACTTTGCCTTTTTTCTTCTGGTGAGGAATGTTATTCTCATCAAACTTTGTCGAATATATTTTGCCTACAAAAATACATAGCTGTATAAAACTTATGCTTTTATGTAAGGCTTACTTATGAAGCCTATAACTTTGGTATCTAAATAATGCCCATACAAGAACACTTACAATAGCAAAATCTTTAGAAAATTCTATAGAGCAATTTTTTTGGTTCAGGCCAAGGCTTTATTGTATAATTTCTCGTAGTTGTCTTATGATTAGCTGATTATTAATTTGTTGATACAGGAAATTTCTTTAAGCTAGCTGCAAACAGAATTCCTGCATCCACTGAGGCTTCATGAGGGTTTCCTTTGCAGTGTAATGTCATGTCAAGGCATCGCAGGGCTCTGTTCTGTGCTTGGCTTTTCCCAAGCGCTGGCAGTGCTGCTCAGGGGCAGCTGAGGCTGTGCCACCGCCTCCCCTCTGGCTCCCTTCTCACACGAGTTCTGTTTCCTGAGGCTGTTGTTGAGTTCAGGTCAGCATCCTGCCCCTCCAGCCCTGCTTCGTGCACCCCCAGGGAATCTCTCTTGTGCATGGATGGAGGGAGGCACTGGGATCTGGGGCTGATGTGCCCTGAGATTATTCCCGTCTGGCCGGTGTGGGGATAGTTTAATGAACAGGAGCTACTGTTTGAGTTGCTGTTGAATTACTGTTTCTCTTTAGTGCACTGAAAAATCAACATGCTGATTGTGAACTGCCTTTGGGGAGGAATTCCTGTTGACAAATTCTGGGTTGATATTTTTGCTCCATCATGTGATCATTCCTATCTTATCATGTGTTAATAATGGAGTCCAGTTGTCAGACATTTTGTTGTGCCCCACAGGCCTCCCTGACTGTCCCACGGGCTGCCCTCCCCTGGACAGCCTCATAAGCACTTCAGTTCTGTTCCTATTGACTGTTCTCTTCCTGAAGTGACCCTCCAAAGCAGTTTTTAATTGCATTATTTTTAATTATTTTATTTATTTTTACCTTATTAGTAAACTCATGTAACTTGTGTTCGTTGTATATCTGAAACAAATCAGTCCTTTGTAGTCCTGCTCCATGTGTTCTCCAGTACTTCCCCCACAGCTCTGAATAAATTTGAGTCAGGCTGTAACTATCAATTGCTGTACCAAGTATTAAAATTTTTCATATTAAGAGTGATCTGTAACTGGGTGTGCCAGAA
The DNA here is from genome assembly GCA_036630365.1 of Acanthiza pusilla. Taxonomy (NCBI): domain Eukaryota; kingdom Metazoa; phylum Chordata; class Aves; order Passeriformes; family Acanthizidae; genus Acanthiza; species Acanthiza pusilla. Next base: position 12,947,309 of record JAXCHO010000001.1, read on the forward strand.
CTAAAACTTGGCTCTTTCATGACAGACAGACTTGACTTTTCTTAAAATTGTTGATATAGTTGATATTGCACTATATACAATAGGAGATAATTTTAGTTTTTAAGGAGGAAGCTTGTCCATGCCACAGTGACATCTGTGTGTGTGCCAAGCCAATAAAATACTACATATATAATTTTATAGCAAAAATGCCATAGAATTAAGTAAACAGGGAAATATTATCTGCATTAAGAGAAGAGCACAGATATGTCTTCCTGGGCATTCAGTACTCACGTGAATTTTTAAAGTCACAGAACTTTTAAAGATGGCGTGAATTTTTTTTAATACAGAAGCTGTATCTTCCAGTCAGTTACATGAATCTTTATATTGCTGTCTATTAATATTATTTATTAATATTCATCGTGTCAAAACTTGTTAGGAAATTGTATTTTCTGAGATTTCTCACATAAAGTTATCCAAGTGTTTTCGTACAACATTTCCTCTTTAATAAGTCTTACTTGCTATTTCACAATATGCAAGCACATTTCTGGGTGTGGAAAACCTCTTACGTACATAAACTACCTGTTTGCAGTAAGACTTTACACAAACCATGTGAATCCCTGCTGCCTTTGGACATATTCTAAGGAAACATTTCTAACTTTAATAATATATTGTGATTATGGATTAAAAGCAGTGGGGAAGTAGCTTTGTGCAGTGTAACCTAACAAATGTGCTAAGAACCAGCCTTTGGCAAGAAAACTCCCAATTTGCCCTCTCTCGCAGAAGTTGACCTGGTGGATGAAATAGTAGATGTGTGTATGATTCTAGGCATGCCTTCTCCAAAGATCAACATTTGTACACACTTTAGTCACCTTTTATACGCAGTGCTATTGACATTAACCAGGGAGGCCGCTCTGACAGCGCCGAGCTTTAGCACCAGCTAAAGGCTAGCTCTGCTCTGCTCGCGTGGTTTATCTGAAAGGACTCAACACCGAAATCACACAGCCTAATTGTTTTCAGTCCATAAGGGTTCTCTTCCAGATCCAATATCCTGTAGGACAATTGAGTGTCTTACTGAAATCAGCATATGGTCAATAGTCAATTCAGTTTACTGTGCTTTTATACTTCTGAAAACATGAGGTTGAGCTTCGTAATTTATCTATACATTATATCAGATTTGCTTTCACTTGCACAACTATAAAACACTTTTCGTGCTACCTTTGTAATTAGGTTTGGACAGTATCACACACGTGTAAGAGCAGAGCAAAGGCTACCAGCTGTTTAAAAAGATCACTGAATTGCTCAGATGAAGCTCAATGGAAAAGGAGAGAAAATTAACAAGATATGTCAATGAGCTAACTAATTTTCAAACTAAATGCAAAAATAAAAGGATGCTACTTTTTTTTTTTTTTTTTTTTTTTTTTTTTTTTTTTTTTTTTTGTAAAAAGTGGATTTGCACAGTTGCTCAGGTGCTTGATCTTGTTTCCATCCCACTGCATGTCTGGGTGACTGAGCTGAATGGGGTCAAGAGGGAATTAGGCCTTGTCAGCGTGAGATTTGCCTTGGGGAAGGAACATTTGTTGACTGATTCTTGCAGCACTTTAAATACTGTATCTTTATTGACATGGTCTGAGGGCTGCTTTTTATTTTTTATTTTTAAATGCATATAACATTCAAATATCAGAATGTGGCATTATTTACTTCATCAGATATATATGATAGTGTTTTGCTATTAATGAAAGAGCTTCTATTTGGGACAAAACATTCCAGCTACATCTGTGAGGAGTACTCTGTTCTCTTGCCCATCCTTTTCAGTTTTCCTGAAGGTCATATTCACATTTTGTCAGTGGCTTGTCATACAGTGCATTTTAGCTGAAGTTAATTGAGAATACTGTAACTGAGGGCCAGTTGTGTTTCACAAGATGAAGGTTTTTAAATTCCTAGGGCAGTATCCCAGGACAGATGCAGGGGAGGCATCATTGTTTGTACTTGAGAATAACTTTTGTTTTCACCTGTCTAGAAACATGACCCTAGAGCATAGACTTTGCCAATATTTGTATCATAATTTTGTTTGATTTAATTAAAAAATATAAAAATTTTGGTATTGCTTATAGCTGTTGGTTTGGTTTGGCTTTTAAAACTGATTGTTATTCTATTTAAATGATTATGACCAGTGTTTTCCAAAATGATTTAATTATGTTTTTCAGTTATAGGTGAAATCGCTGTATTAATTGGAAAACCAGATCACAGATAATGAATTCAAGAATTGTATTGTTGTGGTCCTTTATTTTATTGAATAACTGAGGCTTAGAGTAAGATGATCAATGTTCTAACTGCCAGTACCAGTAAAGTTAACCACTTGAATACAGTTCCCAGAACTGTCTTACAAAATCTTAAATTAACTTAATAAAGACCACAACATCAGTAATCCTTTCACTTAGAATATGTATTTCTTTTAAACTATGGGAAGCCACTAAATTCTAGAATAATTCTGTGTAGAGATGGACATATGTCTCTGCCATAACGCCATATGTATATGAATTAATATGACTGGTAACTGCCATGTGACAGCCAGTGAGGAAATGCTGAGGAAACTAAAATACCTTCTCTCCCTGACTGTGGTCCCTGCAGGTCTGGATGGGAAATATGTGCCCTATCTGTGCCATGTCTCCTCTTTATCCAAATAAAACTAAACCTTGTGTACTCTTAAAATAGCTCTTAGGAGGAGGATTAAAACACTTTAAATCCTACTTTTTATAATGAAGTAATCTCAGTGAGGTTTTTGATTTCAAATTCTGCAGCATGACTTTTGATAATTGTGCTGTTGTGTTCCTATGGACATGGCCCTTCCCTGGGGACTGCTGCTCCAGTGCTTCTGGCACTTTGTGTTGAACTGCCATTGCATTTCTGGCCGATGTCATTGGGCTCTGTGTGTCCAGTCTTCAATGAGTTTTGGAAAACCAACCTGGAATTCGTAGATTCTACTTCATATTCTGTCAAATCCTTCACTTGTGATGTTTATATTAAAGCTTTTACGCATTCTAGAGTATGGTTACTTTTCTCGGACAATTTCCAAAGTTGTGAGCCACAACATGTGTCTAATTTCTTTGTTTGGAAAGGTTCAGGAGCATCAGCCTCCATAACTATACTGGTTTTGTTAGACCTGTTTCCTGGGTTTAGGAACTGTGATGGAAGTCAGAGGTGAGGAATTTGTCTAGGGATGACAAATGGGATGGGAAGAGAGTAGAGGGGAGGGTGACAAAGGGTTTATTTCCATGTCTTGCAAAGCTCAGCGTGACACTTTGCTAAGTCTGTTTGCTTTGTGAAAAACACCTTTGTAATGAAACTGTTGGGGCGGTTGCACACTGGAGAAATTCCCATTAGAAACAGGAAGAAACAAGGTACTTACAAACCATATTGCAGGACAGCGTCGGCAGTTTTAAACGCAATAGGTGCACATGGCTGGTGCCAGCCCTCCTGTAGGTGTATAATTGAATTAATCAGGAGATAAAGGGTTCCCTGCATGGGCAGCAGCTGCTGGCACAGGATCCTGGCACTCACCTTCACTCTGCGAGGCACAGGCAATGCTTTAATGTAAAAACCTGAGATCTCCAGCCTGAGAGTTGAAAGAGCTGGGGAGTGGATATTTGGTGTGTACAAATTCAGGCTTTTAGCTGTTTTCCCTCATCTCTGTGAGTGTGTTTTCTATGCCTTCTTAGTCCAGTGACAGAATAAATTTGTAGGAAAGCCACAAAGAGAAAGTTTGAGGATTAGAGTCTTCCCTTTTTTACAATCTCATGCTTAATCTTGGGGGGAAACCCCCAAATATTATTTTTATTAGAATAATCTTCACAGAGCTGGAGATAACTGAAATTTATATAGTGTGTAACTTGGAGTGGAGAAAAAAAGGCATTTCCTTAGGAAATGAAAAAAAAAAACCCCTTTGAAAACAACTGGATGGATTCTTACACTGAATGACTTATTATCAAAATGCATCCAGCTATATTGAATGAATGTAATTGTTTAACTTTTCAAGTAAATGTAATGGTTAATATTTTAATACTAAAGTGGAAGAATCTCTAAGTAAATAGATGGATTTCTTTATTTCCTTTTACTATGTAAAATTCATGAATGATCTGTGTGCTAACACAAGATTAGGTTTTAAAATAAAGTAGGTATGAATTTTTTGTATAGCTACTGATACTTGAAAAAGTCAGTTAGGGAAATCCAAAACTCTTGCACTTATCACCAATATTGTTGCTAAAATGAAGTGCCAACCCTTTAAAGATAGTAGTACTAACCATACTAACCTTGACTGCTGGAATGTTGCCAGCTCTTCGTCATCCTGCAGAAATATATTATACTTGAACTGAGAAAACATGCAATTGTCCCTCCCCCTCCTCATTCCCACAAACTGGAACAGTATTATGTTAGCCTGAGTTGTACTGAGCCGAATCCAATCTGGAATTAAGAATGCTCCAGGGCATTTTTAATAAACTGTCATTCATTTGAACTCTAACCTTCTTTAATTTGCAGAATCTGGTAATGCAGATGTATACTTCAGCCACATTCATTTCTTTTTCTTTTCTTGGTGTGAAATGCTGCTGATAGCACTTGAAAATGTGAAGTTGCAGAACAAGTAGAAGGCATTAATTTAAAATTGACTCAAAACTAAGAAACAATTACAATAGTTTAGTTTGCTGGGTTTCTGCCATTCCGAAATGTAAACTTAATTCTAGTGCAGATTTTAATAAAATCCTCAAAGTGACGAGGTCAGTTAAGCTTTCTGAAAGAATGAAAAAAAATAATGGCGTTTTATTACAAAATGCAAAGGATAAAATGAGGCCATTGTCTGGCAAAAGGCAAGAAAACCCAGTTAATAACATATTTAGGGCATAGAATACTCCCAAGCTAAGGGCTGTGCATTCACTGAGGTTCTCACCGTGTGTTCCTATGAATTCAAAACGTGCAGGGCTTGTGGTTAGGAGCAGTTAGACTGAGGGGTAGGGCTGGTAAAAGGGTACAGCTTCCAGGGGGGAACTGCCCCCAGTGCGTCCTCTGGGCGGGGATTGCCCCAAACCAGAATTCTCATCTATAATGCTGCCTTCATTGGTTAATTTCCATTGTAGCACATCTGCTACAGCAATATAATTTACATGGAAAGATGATTGTGCATGCAATTTCAACATTCCCACATTTACGGTTGATAAGAGTTGATTTAAAAAAAAAAAAGCAAAACAGTTTCTTGTGCGCATGCCTGCCAGTTGAATTTGGCTGTAGGTGTTGGTGGGACAGTTAACTAGGAAAACGTGCAACTATGAACTTGGGCCATATTCAAAACATGAAGGAAGAACCAGCTGGCAAATACCGTGTTGAAAGTGTAAATGAAAGTAAAACTTTCAAGTCAACATGTGTTAACGATTTGTGGTTTGAAAAAGTTTTCATTTTTAAGTTTTTAATTTTTTTCCTCTCTCTCTTTTAAACTTTGATCTCTTTTGTCTGGTAATGTAGGATTAATGTTATTAATAGACATTAACAAATCCACAGCTTTGTTTTCCACAAGTCTTTAATTCTCTTAAATGTTTTGAAATGTAAATTGTGTGACAAATGTGATATGAACTTGGGTGAGAATTCAGTCAGTCATCAGGTTGGGTACCAAATTCAGCTGAACATGGAAAAAGAGTACATGATACTAAAAATACAGAAGTGCAACAATTCTTCCTTTTTACATTCTCATCTGCCAAACAAATCTGTAAGTGTGGAGTGCCTTGGTGTTCAAAGATACAGTCTCAAAGCTGGAGTCTGTGTGAATTAATGACTTTTTAGTTCTGATCTTTACTAGAGTTTCCATAAATACATGTTGTATGGAATTAAGTGATAGGATGGAAGCTTAGCAGAAACTAGATGCAGTTTTTAGCAATTTGTCCTGCATTCAGTTGACACTTCCCCTTTTCCTAAGGAAAGAGTGGGATCACCACAGCTTTCCTACACTTCATGCTTCAGAGCTTCTCAGGAGGAAAATACCTTGGTTGTTATTAGAGCAGTTACGAACCTTTAAAGTTTGGGGTGGTAGAATAATTTGGTTAGAAGGGACCACTGGAGGCAATTCAGTGTAACCCCCTACTCAAAGCAGGAATAACTTCAAAGTTGGATCAGATTCTCCAGGCTTCATTCAATAAAAATCTAAAACTACTCGAGGACTGGAGAGTTTGCCATTTCCCTGGGCAACCTGTTCTGCACAGGTATGCATTTTTTATGAAAAAAGTTGAGCTTTCATGAACACATTTATGTTAAAACATGTATCTATATCTGCATCTAAAATTTCTTAAATTACTGCTATGATGAGTTACCACCATCCTGAATTTAAAATAATACAGATGGTGAAGGAAATATTTTAAAACTGTGTCTGTGTAATTGTATGTGGCAGTGGCCCAGGTTAAATAGGTTCCTGGTGATCTGTGTTAGTTCTGTTTTGTATAAATACTGTTTATTACTAATGGATTCATGGAAACCTTGAGGGGTGTTTTTTTGGTATTGAAACACCACTGTTTTTACTTTTTAAAACAGGAAGAGATTTGAACAGCCATTTACGTAAAGTAGTTCCTTTAGTGGGTTTTTCCCCCCGTATTTATATGTATTTTATATTTTCTTGTTGTAAAGAATATGGAGCTTAAAATGTCCTCTCTCTTAGGTAGAAGAGCTGATGAATGCCCTGGAAAAGACTAGACAAGAATTAGATGCTACCAAAGCCCGCCTTGCCTCAACACAGCAGTCTTTGGCTGAAAAAGAAGCACATCTGGCTAACCTGAGAATAGAGCGAAGGAAACAGCTTGAAGAAATTCTAGAAATGAAGTAAGTACATTGATTTCTCTGATTTGTAGAAAAGAAAAAGAAAATAATTACTTGTTCCATAGGAGAAAGTCTTGGTGGGTTTCTTTCTGTGTTGTTTGTTTGTTTGTTTGTTTTTTATTTTTCTCTGCATATATTTGACCTTGAATCGAAGGACTTCTAATAGTTTTAAGACACTTAAGTTCCTTTAAAAGCATTGGAATGCAAAATTCTTGATTTTAGAAGTACTGAACATTTTTTGAAAATTGTCTTTTGTTACATGCAAATAAAAATATCAACACTATATAACTTCTATGGGAAAATGAGAATCTAAAGCCCCATCCCTCAGTGGGAATGCAATGCTCTGCTACTGTCACAGTCAAGGAAAGGGAGTTATTAACTGTCTATTGATGGTACAAAGTTTATTGCTTTAAATTGGTTAAAAACACCCCCAAACTAACAAAAACCTATTTGCATACATTTAATCACTTTATTAATGTGTTCAGAATGAAAAAGGAAGGAGAGATCTGAAGACAGAATAATGACAGTTCTGTGTTGTAATATTATACTAAAAAAGTGTGTCTTATCTCTGACATTTTAAGATACTAACTGGAAGCATTGACCAAAATTTCTATTTATCATTTTTAAAAAATTCAGTATTGAGTGATTACAGTTTTTGGCTGCTAGTTTCCTGTTAAATAGGCATGAAGTGTGTGTTTCAGAACATTCATGATGATTTCCTATGCTTATATTACGTTCAAGTTCCAACCATAACTCTGCATTCTAGGCCCATCTGGCTGTCATTGTCAAGATCCATCTTAATTTACTGGCCACAATCAGTTGTCATTTTTAGATAACTTCTTCAATTGTCATTTCTTGTTCCCATATACATTTGGTTATTTATGGAAGTTTAGAATAAAAATGGATGGCAGCTTAATCTTGTTCATATCTGGTTGGTCTTTTTTGATTGGAGACTAGGTAAGTACCCATTAAATGAAAGGTAGTTTGATGAAATCAACTTATTCTTAACTTGATGCTGATTTGTGAAAAATAAGGGTTATTTTAATGAGTCCAAAAGTATAAGCTTGAAGTGGGAGTTTGTCCTGGGGTGGCTGTCTAATCCAAGACAGAGTTGCATTTGCATGTTACTTTCTGAATCTGTGATTTTTTTTTTTTTTTTTTAGATGTCTATTAAAAATATTACTATATTAGTTCTGGAGGAAATATTTTTGTTATGGTCATATTATTTTAGCAGTGCACACATAACTCATACTGACATTAATGGAAGTTATGCGTACATGTTAACAGTAAAATGCAGCATGTGTTCGAATCCATCATTTTGCCTAATTGTCTTCTTGCTTTGTGCTCTTTCTATCTCTGAGCATTAAAAAAATCAATGCACTTTTTATTTTTTAGTAAGTGATACTTTAAAAAAATCTGCATTGCACAGTGTGACAAAAGGCATGTCAATGTTTTTCTAAAAAATGTATTTATCATCCATAGAAATATTTCAGTTGGCCTGAACTTCAAATTTGGTAGTTAGAAATATATCCTAAGACTACTTTTTCCAGACATTGTTTTTGTTTTGTGAGAGTCTGCTAGTAGGAACACAACCTCCTGAGAACTTCACAAGGCTTGCCTAGAAAAGCTTATTCATTTTGTAACATGAAGAGCTTAAGAGTAGGAGCAGTTTCAGTGCTGTGATGTGGGGGAGGTTTGTCAGATGTTTCAGAAATGCCATATTTGTGGAGCATACTTTCATGACCACAATGCTTTCCTACAGATCTCCTTTCCTATGTGGTGGTTCCTTCCAAAACTCATAAACCTGCTTGTAACAAAATTAGGTAGCTGTATAGATAGATAAATGAGTATTTATATAATATTAAAATTACCTTATATATATATGTATGGGAAATAAATGTCTGCCCTTGTGGAAAGTGGGTTTTACTCTATGGGACAGATCATCTTTTCAGAAATGGTCAAAATTATTTTCCCTTTGGAAGATATAAAGTTTGACCTGGAGAGCCAAAAGTCATAAAAGAAAGTCTAATGGCATGTGGGGGAAAAGGTATAAAAATGATTGTCACTCTTTTCCTTAGTCCAGGTTTTAAATTATATGCATTTTATTTTCAACTGTAACCTCTGAAGTTAAAAAAAACCCAAAAAACTCCAACACCCAAGGTCTCCCTCCCTCTCCACTTTGTCATCAAAATTTGATATTTTCTTAGTTGAAGATCTTTAAGATAACTTTCTGGGATGTTTATTTATTGTTTAAATACAAGGTTAAAAAATATTTCATTGTGGTTTTGCATTAATTTGATGGTTTTTCAGTGACTTAGTTACATGTGACAAACACTGCACTTCGTGAGTGGCCATGTGATTAATCCCCCAAAAGACTGAACTTCATGTTTTGACCTGAAGACCTGACAAGTCTTAATTTTTGGGATTCAGTTGTTAATTACTGAGTGTTTTCTCTGTTAACTCAGCACACTCAGTGCTCTGAAGATTTCAGAGTATCCTGAATGAAATTCTTGCCAAGAGCTTGAAAGGCAATTTCCTTGCCTTTAATAGAGTTCATGCCATCACCTGTGGGTATTGCTAAATCAGTTTTGTTGGAAGTGACTGTGCCCTGAAATTTGCTAGAAATTTCCAGAACAAAATAAATTTTCCCTTATGTGGAATAAATCAGATGATTAGTAATGAAGCATTAAGATCTCCTAATAAAACCCCAGCTACTAGTTATTTTATCCAGTAACAAAAATAGAACATTGCCGTGGTGTCCAAAAAATATATTTTAAATTCGATTTTGCAGTAAATTTTCCTCGAGTGACAGTATAAAATTAAACATCCCTTCCTTTGTTTAAGTATGTTCACAATCTTTTTCACTGAAGATAATAAATGAATATTGCGTATCTCTGTTTTTCAGTAGATTTATCCATTTAACAGCACCTGTGTATAGTCAGGGATGAAATACTTGTGGGGATAAAATGTTTTTTTTCCATCAAGCATTCAGTGCCAGCAGCTGCCACTCTGTGCAGAAGTGCTGAGCTCACAGTGCCCTTTACCTGCCGGGGCAGTGCTTCAGCTGCTGTGCCAGACCAGGAGAGGGCACTTGGGTTTGCCGCTAGATGCCAGTCTCGGGTGCCAGACCATGGTCTGGAGCTGCTTGGCTCCAGCCCGAGGATGAGCAGCTCCCCAGGGTGAGGAGGAAGCTTGTCCTGTTGGGAGGAGCGTGAGCCTTGTCCCCTGTGTGTCACCTGCTCTGGCTGCTCCTCTTCCTGCCGGGTAGTGCCAGAGCTTCAGGCATGGAAAAGCACACAAATAGCTTCAAGTGGGCTTTTCAGGATATTGCAGGGATGAAGAGGGTCTTTGAGTGGATTCTGGAAGTCAGGGGTCACAGCCTAAGGGAAAGGCTGTGTAAAATGTAAAACCAAAGAGCCGGGATTTGTACGGAAGTCAAAATGCTTTATGAACTACTGGTGGCAGAAGTATAAGAAAGTTTACCATTCATCTGTTTTTCTGCAGACATACCCCTTTTTTCCACCTATAAATTTTACTGGAGTAGAAGTTGGGATTTCACATCTGTGTAGCAGCTCAGCAGGAGCTGCAGCTCTGACAAGAGCTGTTGGATGTCCAGAGAGTCTAGATGTGTTTCCAGCACCTGGGCAAATCAGCTCTTGTCCCTTCCTTACATTCTCCTATTACTGTTTCCATCCATCACCATCTGACACTGACACTTGGGGAGGGAACTCAGCATGTTTTCCTTTATTTATGTCCTCATTGCTCCACCCTGAGAGGTTCTGACACCCACAGAACAGTGCTTTCTTCCTCATTGCTGTGGGTACAGCAATGGTGAAAAGTGCTTCTGAAATCTCTGTGTGAGGAGTAAATCCAGTGCATCTGGAATGTTTCAGGGTAATTATGGATGCAATTCACCTGTTCAGGGCAAGCAGAGGCCAGAGGCGTGACATTCATTGACAGGAAAATCCCTGACGAAATTGTAGGGACTCTTACTTGCATGTAGTCAGGAAGTTAATTCCCTTTTTTTGGGTTTTTCCCAAAGAAGAGCACAGCACAAAGGATGAGGAAAGCAATGTGGCAAGGTAGGAGAAACTGGCAAGGTGATTTAAAGCTGGAAGTTTGAAATGCATGGAACTCACCCCTTAGAACCACTCAAAAAGGATGGTTTCCCTACAGCCCTGCCTGCCTTCTGTGTTACAGCCAGACAGAGCTTTCTCCCAAAAGGAAAGAAGGAAGGGAGATAATTGCTTCTCTTGCCTGCACTGGAACCTGAGGTGTTTCACTAAAAGGTGTGGGCAAAGTTGCTTAGCTTATGCTCCTTTTTAAATGCTAATCTATTCTAAAAACAGTAGCACCTACCCTGGGAATAGTGCTAGGCTAAATGAGCAGTAGTGGATACATAACATTAAAGGAGTCTCTTTGAAGTTTAAGCAAACACACCAGGGTCAGATTTCTTATATTATTAATAAAGTATTATTTTGAAAGAAGGATAATTTTAATTTTTTTCCCTACTTTTCCAGCTATATTTCAGCATATATTTGGAGAAAGATATCGATGGTAATTTCTCTAATGTGAATTCTTTAACTTATCTTTACTCAATAGGTTAGATAACAGGACAGTGTATAAAAAGCAGTGAAGAAAAAATAATTTTCAGAAAGAAGCTTACTATTTTTTTACAATTTTATTAGAAAGATTATTTTGACTTGTTTCAGCTGTGGTAATGTATACTATAAACGTGTTCAGATAGCAAGTTGATTGTCTCAAGAATTGTACTGTTTCGAATGCAGAACACTGGACTGTTTTTTAGTAACCTGTGGACTGCTTCAATTTAATTGTAGGATTCATGCTGAGAGTGTGGAGAGTCATATCCCAAGTTAAATACAAACAAAACAGCAGGATGTTGATACAACTGTGACTTCCATAGGAAGTAGTTAGAATGGTAATGTGGTCTCCTAACTTGGGTGGAAAGTCTCTTGTGACTGTTTTTGCCCCACAGACCTGTAACACAGCATGCCTTGACTAACATTTTTGACACCAACTTGCAAACACCATAAAGATTAGAGAAGGCCAAATGAAGGCTTTGTTCTCTGGAACAGAAGCTTTCTTGACTAAAATGAAAAGATGTTTTTCTTTTGTAAGCAACGGAGGGGCACTAAGCAATAAAATGTTTCTCTCTGTGAGAACAGAATGAGTGAGCTGTTTACTTGTCAAAGTAAAGACATCTGAGTGTCACCAAGTTCCTACTTGCTTGAGAGTCTTGTCTGTTCAGGCTAAAGGATAGTATACTTAGATTTTATTGTGTAAGATTAAAAGTGTTCGAAATTTCATCAGCACGGGAAGCAAGTATGCCATTTCTTAATTTTGTTCTTGTTAAGGTCATAATTTACTTTCACAATAGGTTGTCACCTGTGATTGAAGGGGTTAGTAAGATCAATTTAGGATTCCTCTGACCGTGATATGAGAGGCTGTGTTTTGTCTACTTTTATATGGGAATCCATGTAAAGGACGCTGGATCCTTTCCCATGTTTCTCGTCCCCTTTAGACAGTGGGAGAGTGCAGTAACAACCTTTTCCGTGTTCCCCTCCCAGGGGGACAATGTCTCCGTCTCTGTTATGGAAAGGTAGCAGTGCATTGTCTGAAGGCAAACCAGGAGGAGTTCAAACATATTCCAGGCAATGCATATTATGGTTAAAATAATTAAGCATACTTTTCTGAGCTAGAAAATGAGTCTGGTTTGTTTTCTTCATTTCAAAAGTATTTTGTCTCTAGTTGTACAAGTGATCTTTCAGGTTCCTTTGATCCACATGATTTGAGGCACCTGCCAAGCAGAAAGAATTTGATGGTAATTCCCACTCTGTATCCTAGCAGTGCACTTTGCTTTCCAGTTTTGTTGCCATTGTTCTTTACCCATTCTGGTACCTTGACTCAGTAGAAAAATGAGTCAGTGCTCCAGCAAACATTTTATATTGGAGATTTTACAATATTTTTCAGGGATTTAGTGCTTTCCCCAGGACCTGAATGGTAGAGAGATCAAGGGGATCCTGCAGCTGCTTTATGAGGGAGACTTAAAAGACTCTTGGCTCTGGGGAGGGTAGGGCAGGGGGAGGATATGTTTGAAGTTTGAAGAATCAGAAAGGAAGGCATAAAGTCAATGTAGAGCTGTTGTTTGCCACATCTCCCAGCATGAGGAGTATCAGGCACTTGCTGAAGTTAATCAGTGATCGATTTGAAGGAGGGAAGTGATGCTTTATGCAATGGTTGCCTGCCTGGTGACTTTCTGGAGCTGGCTTCCACAGAGGCATCAGCTGATTCAAAAAGGGGTTAGACAAATGCATAGACAAGGGGTAGCTGTTTATGGACTTTTTCATAACTCTTTGGCTCTTGTTCTTGACCTACGTTCCTAAAATTTATTTGCTATCTGAAGTATTAGCTCTTTCCTCCCACATTGCTCACTTTTACTAAAGCACACATAGTGATGATTTGTACCCCTTTATATTTTTTAAATTTTTTTCAAAGAACCAGTTATATGAAGTCTAATGCAATATGGAAAAATCAATGCCGCACTTTGAATGGCCTTTTTCATCTTCTGTTGCCCTATAGTGTATAAGTGGATTTACAAGATGATGTAAGTGACAAAATGATTGGTTTAAAGTGCAGGTTATAAGTGAGATATGACAGTTACATGACATTCTCTAGTGATTGAACCACTTAGAAGACAGGCAGGATTAACAGTGTTTCAGGTTTACAGGTGTTTCAAACTGTTTGAAGGCTGTGGAGGTGCAGAGTATTCTAGCCTTTTGTAATGTGAATGAAAATTTGAAGAATTAATTGTGGTTGAAAATCCTTACCCTTACTTCTCTCATTCTTTCCTTTTTTTTTTTTTTTTTAAATAATTTTTAATTTTAAATCGATCTCTTTAAATTAAAATACTTTTTTTGGCTTTTATACACAAATATGTTAGGTATTAAAATTTTCTAAGGAAGCTTGTTATTTTTATCTGAACTTAACTTACTGAGCAGTTTAGCAATCTTAACTTCTAGATAAAGAAGCAAAAGTGAATATGCTATCTACTAAGTATTCAACACTTTTTGTTTGGTTTCTATTACGTAACCTCTTTATTTATAATGTTGCAAACTATAAAAAATTAAAGCATTTTATGGACAGAACAATACTATAGAAAAAGACTGTACTCTGCAATTAGTGATCTTAAAAAAGCTATATATACTTTGTTTTAACCCTACCTTTAAAATGCTTTTATTATATATATATAAAAAAAAAAAGAGATGATAAAAATTATTAAATAGGATGGCATTTGTTTTGAAGTTCAGCCAGCATGGGAATATGGAGGCCTACACCTCTGATAATACACTCAAAAGAGCAAATGGCTCAAAAGTCAGAAAGGAAGGAGTAGGAGGCTGAAAGTAAAAATAAGAAAAAAGAAGGAAAATGTTAGGCTTCTGTTTCATGGATTTTTTTTTAAAGCTGACTGAATTACGCCCTTGTCTACTGAAACCCTCTTAGTGTAATTCCCATTGGCCTCCGTGACACCTAGGGCAGCGCTGATCAACTGCAGGCTCCCAAAATCCTAACCTCGGCCAGCTCAGTATGATTCTAGCAGATGTTTCTGCATTTTAAACTTCAAAATATGATGGGTCAGGGTTTTTTTTTTTTCCTTTTTCCAGTGGCAAATCTTGCATACTTGAGACCCAGGCCATGCAATTCAATGATAGGAATTATGAGCTGAGGGTCTCCCTGGTGGGATAATGCTGAATTTAATGTAAACTCAGATCTTTGAAGATGGAGAACCGAAGAAATTTTAAAGGTTTGGATCATTTAAACTAAACTGGTGTATTATTCTGTAATATTGTATAAAAATACAAAATATAAAATGTGCCTAGAAATGCCTGTTTTCTGCTAGAAGGAAAAGGTCTTATAAAGTCAGAAGAGAGCAGAGTCAGAAGCAATCAAAAAGGAACAGTTTTCTCGGTGGCAGAAGGGAAAAGTTTGGATAGCTTTCTCTGCCTTCCAGTTACTCCTTAGGTGCTGTGAAGTAAATCCACTGCTACCTTCTTCCTGCGCTTCCTCATTATTCCCCATGCCCCCAGCAGAACCAGCACTTCCCTCTGTGCTGTGGAAAAGCACATCTAAATTCCCACTCTTTAGTTCCCTCTGGTTGGATTCTCTTGTGTGTAATGAGGTGCAAGGTGTGCTTGAAGTTCTGTGCTCTCATGTCCCGGGGGGGTTCACCAATGGTTCTATAAGTGCCTTCTCTTGGGCTTTGTAAGGTGTGAGCTCTCAGGGCAAGGACAGAAGTGACATTTACTCTTTCATCTAACTGATATAGTGGCCCCTGTAAACATTTATCCTCCTAGAGGTCTGTGCCTCTATCGTGAAATGAGTCCAAAGTTTGTGTTTTGAAGAAGGAGATGCACTTGTGGTGATGTTTGTGCCCTCCCACTGAACTGTGACCCTGACAGAGCTGAGCCATCCCCTTTATTCATACCCTGCCAGGTATAACGGGCTCCATCCTTCATTGGCTGTCCATCATATAATAAACACGGTAATAATAAAAAGATGCATAATGTTATCACTGTCAACCTGATCTAAACAATGTAAATGTGGAAACATAGCAAAAAGAGAATTCTTCAAGTACAATTGGTCAAATATGACATAGCACACAAAAATGTGCTGAAGCACTACCTTTTTAAGGAGCAACACCTCTCCTTTCAATGCTATGTTTCTGTTTAGCACAGACCAACAGATCATGAATTATGTGATGACAGTGGAAATAAGGATGAGCTCATCTCAATTTTCTCTGATTGTGAACAAAGTTGGCTGAGTCCACACTGTTGTACAGTGTACCAAGGTGTCTCAGCACAGAAAACCTCTATTTAGGAAGGTACATGATATAGTTCTGTGCTAAGTTCTATAGTCAAGCTGTTTTGTTCAGCATAAACATCACCTTAAAAGGACACCTTGGCTTGCTTCCTTAGGGTGCAGTGTCTTCAATTGAATAGATAAACTTTTCAAGGTGAAACAAAAGCTTGGTGACAGTACAAACTTATGCAGAATATCTTTAGTGAAGGATTGTTTTTGTTGTTGGAAAATGGAAATGTTACATTTGTAGAGGAGATTGTGTAATTTTAGTAGGAGTACTATGCTTATTGTATTGCATTTTAGTATTAAAAGTTTATTGAGAGATGCAAGTGAAAGGTTTGATATATTTTTTCCCTCATATTTAATAGTGATTTTCTCAAAAACCCGTCCAGTTTCAGTTTTGTAAATGTGTAGATACTAAGGGGGAAACTGTGATTTATTGGCTTAGATTAGAAATGTAAAATACTTTTTTGTGGTTAAACTCTTTCCAGTTTCTAACCACTCCTACCTCAAACATGTAGTTTATCATTGTTGTATTCAGCTCTGACCAAAATTAGGCCACACAGGACTCTGATGATCACCATATTGCTAAAATCATTCTAGTTATGATGGATTATTCTTCTCTGCTTCCCAACAAACCTCTTGCATTATTTGAAAGCCAGCTTCCATGATTCTCATCTTCTGGATGGGAGGGGGAGATGTAGGTTGGTCTAACAGAGACAGTCATTAAATGCTCTGCTTCGTTCTTTTGGTTTCCAACCTCCTTGGCCATTGTTATGGTTAGGGAACAGAGATAAGTACTGAGTAGAAAATGTCAAAGGAAGGGTTTGTTGTGTGAGGGGACTTTGTGATGATAGTTATGCTCACCTGTCTGCATGTTCTGGCAAGCTGTGTCCCAGAGGCTGCTCAGGAATGAGTGCTGCAGTTGACAGGGAGAGCTTTTAAGCTAAAAGGAACTTTTACCCCCACTCTAAAGCTCCAAAAGACAGAATTCCCTCATCTCTATTTAGAGGATTTACTGTGCTTGATAACTTGTGAATATTTTTTATGAGCTGGACAACTTCTTCCAGCTCTTGCATGATTACCCTGAGAAGTTTTCAGTGTGGTCAGTAAACAAAAGTTAAGCAATTGATGTCTGTGAGGTTTTGAGCAGGAGCCGTGTTGGGACAGTGTGAAACTCAGTAGTAAAAAGCAGAGATTATTACGTAACAGCTGAAGAGCAGAAGCCTCAGGAGCAGGTCATCACCTAACATCCAGCAACGTGATACCCTCTTAGCAGAGTGGAAAATGTTCTGACAATCATGAGCTTAAAGAAAGCTTTTCAACTAATGAAAAATGTTTGAACCATGCAGCAGGCATGGAAAAAACTTGACTGGTTTCCAATTTTGTTTTGGATGCCCATTACTCTCCTTGCCCACCTGGATTATTTTGTCAAGAACTGAAAGAAAACTGATGAAATTAAAGCGGAATACTTTCTGGTTCTTGTGGCTCTGCATCCCACCCAGGTACCCACTGCTGCTTGTCCCTGTCTTATAAAATTATCACAAGGATCCAATCAGGAAGGAAATTTACCTTCAGGATTTTCACAGTTCTATTAAGAAATAGAATTTATAATTTGTTCTCTCAGAATAATCTCCCTTCAACACTTCAATACTGTGATGTTTTGTTTAGTCTAATGTAGGTTTTTGGTAGTATCTAGTCTAAAAATGAATCTAATTAACAGATGAGTTTAGGAAATCCCTCCTGTAATTTGGCAACTAAATGAATAGGGGATATCAGTATCTGACAAGCAAGTTCCACTTAAGGCTAATGCAACTATTACCTCATTAGTGCAACTTTCCACTCTTCAAATAAAACCTTTATTGAATTTAAAATACGTACTTGAGGAAGGAATAGCTGAACTTATGTGATATTGGCTTTGTGAAATTATGCTGCTGTTATTGATACTGACTAGCTTTATAAATGTTTATCTTAATTATGTTTTATTGTGATTAAAAAAGATTGCAGATACTCTGCCATTTTTGTAAAGTGAGCTGTTGGAGCTTTTTTTGTTGGAGAGGGGGGTAGGGTATGGAGAATAGTCCAGCTCCAGAGAGGAGGCCCCTCGCAGGCCATATGAATCCACTTACATGTAAATTGCTTGTCTATATGAATTAAGGTGAAGGTTATGAAAGAACTGCATTTCTGTGTTTATTGTAGGATTTTTGACAGTCTCTTTCCTCTTTCAAGTAAATTTGGCTTAAGTCCACAGTCAGTACAGTTTTAAGTAAACTCCTCTTTTGTTACATTAACAAGGTTATAACATCACTGAGGCAGATTTCCAGCTGCATGAATTGAGGCCTGAGCATGCAGACGGAGGGGATAATTAAAACCTTAGGGTGGGTGAGTTAAACTACCAACTAAAATTGGATAAAAGGCTAATTGTCCATAGCAACATAGTGCGTGTTTCTAAATACCTGTGAAATAAAGATAAATATTCGTGGTATTTTAATTCCTTTTTAAATGGTCAGATTCAGATTATATTTTAGGGCATAACAAAAATCAAGAGAAAGTAAATAGAAAGCCAAAGAATTATTTCCCAGATATTGTTTTATTTTCGTTATTAATTGAAAAACAGAATACTTTTGAAGACTTCAATGATTTTCTGACTTTCTTTACAATTCAGGAAGCATTTTTGTGTAGGAAGTATGAGCCTCACTGTGTGATACAGTATATCAGAATGCACTGGTCGGTGCTTTGTCAAAATTTGTCATATCTCTTTTTCCTTCCTCCTTTTTTTCATTATTGAGAGTGGAGTTACATACCTTTGGTGACCTTCAAGAAGATGACATAGAGTCAGGCAAGATGATACATTACCACAAAGTTAAAAAAACAAAATGGGTTGTAATGGCAGCTTGTACTGAACTAAATGAATTGTGAAGGCCCATTTGTTATTCATTAGGAGAAGCAGAGCAGATACTGTTCTGCCTTCATAGGGAGCCTTTAAACTTAAGGTCATTTTACACTAGTACCCTTGTGGCATGGACAGCATTTAATACATTTTTAACAGCTTTTACATTTCCATGGTTTGCAGCAGTGCTTGTTGAATCATTTCTCTAATGAAGGTGTTTTAAAGTAGTTTAGAGTTACTTTGGGGGAAAAAACAGGAAAAAAAAGAAATAATTGGGTTGATGAAGTGACTTTATGTACTAAAGAGCTAAGCAGGCAGAACATTTTGCTCTAAAGTAATGCATGCTGATTCCCCCTGCTACAGAAATACATCCCTGAGGAACTGTGCTTTTTGTTTTTGTTGTTGTTGTTGATTTTGTGTGGGGAGGGCTGTTTTTTAAAATGTAAGTAGAATTAAAGTTGCTTTTTTCACAGTGGTCATTCTTTCGGGGAAGGAAGGTCTGAGCATAGAAATTTAGGCATATTTTTTTGGCTGTTTCTGAGTTGCTCAGGAGTCTGATGGAGAACATTCAGCATTTTGGCTTTTTTTTTTTTTTTGAAATTGTGCATAATATCTGTCATAACCAGTGATGTAGGCATCTAAGGAATCCATCATAAAATGAGCGTGGAGTGGAGGGTAGGATTTTACTGATCAAAATAAATATTGATTATTTCATTGCCTCTCAGATGGTTCACTGGTGCTGTGGAAAGTCAAAGCAGAAAGGTAGGTGCTCATATGAAACGCTCTGAGAATCATTTTTTCAAAAGTGATAAAGAATTCTAAAATTTTATTAACTTAAAGAATGATTTGTAACTCTAAAGAAAAGTTTAATAACCCCAGCTAAAGGAATTAGTCATTTCATAAGCTCACATTTTATTTTAGGCAATAGCCTTTATAACTGCTGCTGTCAAATTATGTTGTGGATTAGCTGTCAAAAGGCAAATTACAATGACTTTATTTTTGTTTGAATTTTTAGAACACAAATGATGCACTGAGTTTCAAGAATTGTTTGCAGATAAACTTAACTAAGAAAATGCTAATTTAAATGTATGACGGTATTTCTTCCTGCAGCCAGTCCACCTTTATTTTCTTGTTTAGCAGATTAGCAGCATTCATTCTTTGCTCCACTGCAGATGGCTTTCACTGCAGTTTTTTAATGGATTTTACTGTTTTGTGAGGATAAATTCTAATAAAGTACATGTGGATGACAATCAGCATATGAGGAAGAAAAATTATCTATTCTTTTAGAGCGGAACTGGGTTTTTTCTGAGATTTTGAACAATATGTATTTTAACATTGAAAGGCTATCCATCTCTAGAAAACAGCAAGCTTTAAATAACATTATAAATGCAACAATGATTGTTTTTATTTAAGAGTAAGTAGACTTGAAGAAGCAGTGAACTCTGAAAATCTTGTTGTTTGAATTATATATGTTTTCAATAAAATTAAATTCTTTAAATATAAGTTTAATGTTCGGTTGCACCAGTATTACTGACTTTTCCTCTAAGAGAAATATTTGTCTTCTTTTACCTTTGCACTGGCTTTGTGCAGTCATTGTTGGTTTGTCAACTAAAGCCATTTTAATGAAAACTGCTTTAATCTCTCTGAGGCTTTACAAGTTCTTGACACATTTGAAAATACAGACTGGCAATATATGTCCATTAAACATGTCAAGAGTAGTTTTGTTTGGTCAGAAAACAAACCCCATCACTTTTGCTATTCTAGATTTCTGAATATGCAGTGGAGGGACTGTTATCATCCTGTGTCCAAGTGATACCCTAAGAAAGGCATAGTGCCACTGCTTTCATTTGTAAAGAGAATGAAAAGAATTCTGTGAAGTTCAGGCATACTTACCATAACAATTTTATCCTGGGCTATGGTATGAATTCCCTTTTAATTTAATTTTTTTTGAGCTAATTACATGTAATTAATGGTAATCATACTTCATTGCCTGAAACTGTTTATTTTTCATTTATGATACCTCAAAGCTTTATTTTGGTGGTTTTAACTTATTTGTTAGAGATGTAAAATAAAGAACATCTCCTGTAAAAGGAGAGTTCCAGTATTAATTACCTCAGACAGTTCGATGGTGTCCCTTTAGCACAGAGCTGTCCCAGTTGAGGACTGTACCCTCTCCAGTTCTGAAGCCACTTCTGGTGCAGTCCTGACTCAATCACCCCTTGGGCTGCCATTCCTTGGGTACCTCGTGAACGTCTTCAGATGGATTTTGTAGCAGCTGTGACCAATAAAGCACGAGGCAGCCAAAAAAATTGCTGTGTGCCTCCAGAATGTTCTCTGCGTTGTGTGTCATTAGGACAGGCCCTGTGACAGGACTGTGCCAAATGGGGCTTTCCTAGAACAATTCCAGATGTTTATTCTGCCACTGGAAAGCAATACATTCAGTCAGATGTTTTGATTCAGCCAACAGTTCCAGCATTTGAACAGGTTTAAAAAAAACACAACAAACAAAAGAATATGAAACAATAATATTCTCTTGAATACTGGCACACATCACACAGTTTGCGGTAATGACTATTGAATCAAGTAGAGACACTGGGAGGAGAAAAGTCTTTACTAGAAGGGATGTTCATATTAACATCCTGTTACAGTCAATCTGTTGAGACCTCCAAGATTAATATTCACTAAAATAAGGCATTAAATTTGTTTCAGCTGATCTTCCATTATCTTTGAGTTTGCCTTCCATCAGTAGCGTAAGAAGAGTTTGCTTGTAGGAGTGTTCACAAAGCCACGAAATTTTTAGCTTGTTGTGATAATGGTGACTGTATGTGTGCATCCTTGGCTGAAATTTGATTATAAAAGTTGTCTTCCCCAGTCTCTGGAAAGGCATGTAAAACTCCCAGACACAGGTGATAGGGAGGCCAACTTTTATAAGAAACAGCTTTTTTCCTTTTTTTAAAAAGTGGCTAGGTTTTGAGATAGTGGAAGTGCACCTATGGTGGCTTATTTTCTTTGATCCTGTGTGAGTCAGCCCTAGCAGTGATCTCAGGCATCCGGACAGACTGACAGTTTTACCTCTCCTTCAGAATAAAGTGGCTCCTTTTGCTGTGGCACAGGAGAGCCGTGGTGTGGTAGGATTTGTGGGAATCTGCTAATGGTTAGAGCTCTGCAGTGTGCCTGCTCCCATCTAGGATAGATGGATCTAAGTCTGTGCAAATAATCAAATTTGACTAAATAGTTATTAGGTATTACAAAAATAAATTGAGAAACATATTGAAAGGTTAGATACATGGTAATCCACAGGCAAAATCTAGCAGTGGTTGTGGATTTTTTGTGTTATTCTGTTATCATAAAGCAAGCAGGGAGTTTCTTTAAAGAGAGTGTAAGGAAAATAGCTGGGTTGGAAAAGTCAGTATTGTGGTAAATCTGGGAAGACAGTGAGAGAAAGAAAACCTTCATTTATATTGCTTCAGATGATTAAACCTCAGACTGATAAGAGCAGTGGCAGATTAATTGAACAGCAGGTAAAAGATTCATGTTGAGAGCAGATATCCTGCCTCATGAAGGAAAGGACTGATTTCTCTGCCAAGTGGTTCTTTTGACACTGATCATTGTGTATGGGGCATGTTTCATAGATGAGAAAGACCATAAGCTCTTCTGTGTAGAATTTAGATGGAAACAGTGTGAATGCTTACAGACAATATTTGATGTGTTCTAATCCCGGTGCTGCCACATCACTTGTTTCTAAATCAGCTGAACCACAAAGCAGTCAGGTTTGTGTCTCACAAAAAAAAGCAGCTATAGGTAATACAGATACTGTAACATCAGTCCTGTGTTTATATAGACAAGGCTTTATATTGGCCCAAGGGGAAGAACAGCAGGTTCCAGGGTCCTAGTTGCCAAATCTCTGGAAAGCCTGAGAAAGTTCTATAGTTCCGTAAGTTAAGGAAGCAGCAGTGGGACAAGAGCAGAGCTCAAATGAACATCACAGGAATGTACTGGATATTCTTTCTGAAATGTGAATGTACTACTCTTTGTAGATAGTAACAGTCAAAAGTCAGTTGTTGAAGTCAAAGTCATGAGAAGGAAAGTAAAGACATTAATGAAACAGATTATGTGCCTTGGTCCTTTAGTACTAAGGTATATAAGAGGAAAAAGCTTTGTCAAAACAGAAGGAAATATTCTCCAGTGAGAAAAAAGTGTTTGTCTGAAATCTGGTACAAACTAGTTTTTCCTCTGTTGGAAGGTAGGGGAATTGTCTATGAAATTTTGAGGCTCTGGAGGTTTAAACTGTATGACCTTCAGAGATTGTGCCAGTGCGCCTGGCTCGCTTGGAGTCACAGCTGGGACAGTCTGGGGGTAGCAAAGTATGTTTTCTTAGGGAAAATAATAGAGGTACCAGGTGTTGTCAGGAACCATCATGTCAGTAACATGTGAATAAATGTGGTTGATAACTTCAACCTTAAAATTCCCTCTATCAGAGATTATTTTTCCCCACTTATGGAAATGAATGATCTGATCTTTGGCTAGTTTCTAACTAGAGTTTAGATCCTGTAAGACAACAAAACAAGCTGACAGATTTCTGTGAGGAAAAGCTTCTGGTTAGATGGAGTGAGCTGCAAGAAGAAATAGTCATGACACAGTTGGGCAGAGACAGATGTGCAGATGAATAACTGAAATTAATAGCAGGCACCCTTACAGGGCTGGTTAATCTGCCAGCAGAGAGTCTGTCTCTTTTCTACCCACCAGTGCATCAGCTCATAAAAAATACAAATGAGCCCAATAGCAGCAAGAGCCTTAAGATCTGCTTCCTCATTAGTGAAACTTCAGAGAAGCATTTCCTATAGCTCTGTATCTTTTTCTACCTTTTAGGCCAAGCTGTTTGCCAGAACTATGTAGGCTGAGTTCTTGGGGCAGAGGGAGAGAGAGTAGAGGAATGAAGCTACAAAGAGTTTATCTTGAATTACTTTGTTAAACAGTATATTTAAGGGTTTTAATGATGGAAAAGATATTCATATATTTGATAAATAGTTTTTATACGCTGGAGATGGACTGTCTTGTGTGGTTTATATTTTTGTTCATGTTGTAGCCCATTGAGAGCAGCTCTGTTAGTAGATCATGTGATAGTGTGGTCATTCTTAGCTGTTATGGTAGCACATTCTCCTGTTTTGCACAGCTAGGGCCAACCTAAGGAAAAGTGATCCAAGGATGGCTTTTCCTGACAGCATGGAGTTCATGAACTGTAAGTTGTGTGTATAATGTTGAAAGATAAACAAAGTTGCCAGTTGGGGTGGGAGGAAATGCCCTTTCCAGAAGCTGAAAATAGAAAAACAGGGTAGAGAAGGCAGAGGGAAAAAAGCCCCACCAATGTTCAGGTTTAGAATGATTCTTTTTTCTGTAGTTGTGGAAAAGCCAAAAAAAAAGAAAAGTGAGATGGACAAGTAGAAAGAAGAGAAGAGGTCACTGGTCAAGAGGTACATTAGGGGCTGTTCAATTGTGGTGATAACTGGAACTGATAAAAGTTAGCTAAGGGGGCTTCTAGCACTGAAAAAGCCCCAGAGGATGTAAACAACTTTGTTCCCTCTGTCTTCCTTCTGAAATTGCCCAGTGAAAGCTAGAGCTTGCTTCAAGCACTCTCTCACAATTTATCTTCTCTTTGACCTTTTGTTTGCATATGCTGCCTAATATACAGCAATTACCTCAAAGCTATTTGTAGTCATCATTTGGGATCATGTGGCTGGCTATGTGAACTGCTTTTTTTTTGAAAGGTTGGAACAAAAATTGTTCCAGGCAAAACAACCAAAGAGCAGAATTGTAAAACTGGTTGCACATGTGTTTAGTGTAATGAAATTTATGCCTGACTCTTTCCCTAATGCTACATAATAGATCATGATGATCTTACTCCTGTACAGTGTAATCTCCTGTGTGTCTGGGTTATCTGACTGTTACACTATTGTTCAAATTGATTTGGGTTCTTCTTTCTCTCCTTTTCTCCTCTCCCTTACAAAGACTGATCATGTAGAGTTACGTTTCTGTATTTCTTTTAATGACCTGCTTTATGCTTATCAGCAGCTCTTACAAAGGTATTCGTGTACTTTCCTAAACTGACATACTCTGCCCCCTCACAAGTTCTTTGGCTTTTTATCCACACTCATGTTTAGAGGAAAGGGCCTCCAAGCAGGAAAATCCAGATGACAACAACAATAGAGAGCGATGATGCACATTTGAAGTTATTACAATGATGTACTGATTCATAAACCTGTATGATTCACTTCAGAATTTTGTTCATTCGGTTTTACAAGATCTTTGTCAATTTTTCTGTGTCTGTCTACATTTGTAAAACACATACATGCGCACACATACATTTTGTATTTGTCAGTGATGTGAAAGACCCTTTAACCCCCTTCTGCTGTCTAATAGGTTCAGCAATTACTGCTTTTAAAAGCACTTATTGACCTGATGGAGTCAGGAAAATCACATACTTTTAAAATGCAAGGTTTTCTATGTCAGGAATATTATTCATTAGCAAAATTGTTCATTTATCTAAATTTATCCTTAGCCTCTGCTTAAGTACTTCCTATGGGTCTGTAATTACCAGCTGACATGCCAGCTCTGCACAGATACAGTGTCAAGAGATTCTGAAGCTTTGCTCCCTCTAGGGAACCTCAGAGACCAGGAAACACATTAGCCATTTAGAACAAAAGTAGTTGTATTATTTCCCAAAC
Source organism: Acanthiza pusilla (assembly GCA_036630365.1). NCBI lineage: Eukaryota > Metazoa > Chordata > Aves > Passeriformes > Acanthizidae > Acanthiza > Acanthiza pusilla. The sequence goes on from JAXCHO010000001.1 coordinate 12,972,623, forward strand.
TTTACAACATTTGTAGAATTATTTGAATTATTCCCATTTAAGGGATAAAAGCATTTATGTTTCCTTACCTGCCTTCTCTACACAACAAATATGCTGGCTGCCAGTTTCATACAGAGTTTGTTTATGTTTGACACAGTAGGGATGGCCTGCAGTTTCTCAATCATCTGCTGTATTTGCATAACCTTGCAGAGTTAATGGCTGCCATTCTGACAAATTAAGCTGGTTTCCTATGTCTTTAATGGATTAAGTCCTCTTGGACAAGTTATACTTAATTTTAATCCATGAATAGTGTTTGCAAAGTGTTGTAAATAATACATTCATTTGTTTTATTCTAGTGTCATTTGACTTGTGTGCTAAAAATATACAAGAAGAATGCTTAACAAATATGGAACAAAACAAGTTATTTATCTATATGAAGACAGAGTTAAAGATTATCAGTGCTTAATAGAAGAAAAAAATCAAATTAGTTATGCTTTAATTACTGTCCTATATTTGAAAACATTTTGGCTGTGAGAATATTCATACTTTTAAAGTTTTGATTCCATTACAGTAGAATATTACTCAGTTCCTGATTCCTGTCATGATGTTTAGAAGTTACATAATTTACACTGTGTGCTCCAAGTGTAGCAGGAACATTGCAGCACATGGTTCATATGATGAACGAGGTCCCTGACAGCTGCAATATACATTGGAGCTGTCAATAAGTGTAAACAGGTTAGAGGCAAAATATTGGAATGGAATGCGTGCTAGTGTTATAAATTCCTGAAAATGTCATGTTTTGCAGGTAAGAATGTGTTTAAAAATAACAATCTGTGGGAATTGAACAACATTGAATCTGAGGCTCTATAAATCCCTATTTACAGAGCAGTACTTTGACAATTTGTAAATGATCTATAATAGACATGTTCTTAAAGCATCCTGGTGTGGTAGAAGGGTAGTGCTTCTCCAGCTTTTACTCTATAGATAACTGGAGGTATAAAGCTGCTTCTTTTCATGTAAATGAAACTTTTTACTGGAGTTGTTTTCAGCATGAGAATTAGGCAATACAATAATTTCAGACTACTTCAGGCTGTGCATTTCCTACTTTGCTGCCTGTGCATTTCTTCAGAAATACACCTGGGTGTTGGGAATGCAAAAATGCATCTCTGTTTATCATATTGGCATTCATTTAGATAAAGGAGGGTTTTTTAAACTCCACAAAATATGTCTATATGATGCTTGAATTAGAACTGCCTTGTAACTGAAATGTTGTGTTTAGGCACATATTAGAGCTAAGTGCGGAGGAATTGAATTGTTCCTGGCTACCAGACCTTCATTCGATTCATTAGACCACACATACACTGCACTATATTATTTTATTATTTTTTTTGTAACATGTCATATCTCTGGCAGTGTTCCTAAGTTCTCCATGTTTTGCATGCACAGGCTTATAAGCTCACTCTTCTCTGTAAGCAAATCTAAAAATTCTGTTTCTTCCATATAAGTTCTAACCGTGAAATCTCTCCATGAATTATAGAATAAAACAATGCCATTTGTGAGATATGACATAACAACCAAATATTAAACAGGAGCTTAATTCCCCCCATCCTCCTCAGGACCATGACAGTGGCTGCCTACTGGGAAATACAATGATCTGTTATTGAAATGACAGCCCCACCTAGGGAGACAGCAGCCCAGCTCAAAGGGTAGAGCCAAAAGCGCCTCCACCGCCACCAGCAGCAATTGGGATCAGCTGGTGCACTCACAGTCCCTGGGCTGGAACATCTGGTGGCAGGGCTTTCTCAGTGGAGGTCTGTTGACTGTGGAATTCTCTTACACAGACACATACATGGTTGAACAAAGCCAAAGTTTTTTTATCCTCAGGGTACAGTGTCAGGCGATTTCCTTTCCCAGGCAGAAGCATTTGCTGATGGTTCCACTGGCATCCAGGGCTGCATTGCAAGGATTGTCCTGGAGGGACACAGCCAGCCGTGCCTGGGGGTGAGCTGCTCACAGTGTCAGTGTCCTTCACCAGCTCTCCACAGCCAGCAGAGCCCTTGAGGGAGAGCAGTGGTAGAATATCTCTTACTTTTCCGTGGGAATTTGTCATTTGTGCACATTCTTTCAGTTTTACAGAGGGCTGGGATTTAGGAAGTCAGGATGTGTGTGCTGTCCTGCTCTGCATCCTAGAGCTTATGTTCAATGGCCCAATTTCCCAGGGTGCTTCTTTAATTAATCTCCCCAATATGGGAAAACTTCTTTTTTGTCTCACAGGTATGGTTTTGCAATGCTTCTTCCCATCTCTATCACGCTCATAAAATATGTCTGTGTTCAAGACAATATTTCCAAAGCACTTGAGGTTACTGTAAAAAATTATCCAAGCTACTACAAGCATCCAGGTTGCAAAGAGAAGACAGTGAATTTATCTTGCAGCTGTGGCCTGTTGTCATACCTCATGGAGGAGGGATTGCCATTCTCCCAGGTTATCTCTGGACATTAATGTTCTTTTTTCCTAAAAGTTGAGTGTTTCTTTTAGGATCAGGTGAAATCTGCAATTGCCATCATTTATTTGGCACTATTATACATATTTCAATTTATGAGCTCCTAAATCAAACATAACATGACTTATTTCACGTCATGGTTTATTTCAGGATGTTAGGAAATTAAGACCACACAGAGGAAACAATACTCAACACAGAACTGTGAATGAAGAATACTGTGAAGGAGGAATTAATACATATCCATGGGGTTATGATGTAGCATGACAGAGGAGAGTAACACACTATTAAGTGCTGTAATGTAGATACAAAGCAGGACAATTCCTCCTTGCTGCCCCCAAATCTTCTACTTTGCTAAGTAAACATAAGAAAGAAGTTTAGCAGAAGGAGATAAAATATGTGCATTGACTTCTGAGTGGTTTTCAACCACCTTTAAGCTGCTTATCTACATGATGAAAATTCATTGTGAAGCATGTGATAAGGCGATGCTGCTACTCTTAAAATGTCTGTAAAACTTTGAGTGTAACTACAGCCTAGAATGCTGCATTGCATTGGCTTTCACTGTGAAAAAGCAAAAGGAAAAACCTAAGTGAGGAAAATTAGAAATGTCTTCTGTGCTATTTTAACCAGCCTTGGTTTGAAGACTGAGGTGGAAAGTAGATGCAAGTTACATTTCCATATCTCTCTCAGCTGGTTATGGATGGGAATGACAGAGGCCAGGACACCAATACATTTACATGCAATGCCCTCGAAATGATGATTAGTTGGGATGTATTAATTTCAGCAAGTGAGTTAAAAAAATAGTGTGGTTATCACCTAGTTATGTAGTTTTATGTTTAGTTTCTTTACTTATTTTTATGTACTTCATGTAGCTAAGTTGACACACATTCTTCTTTGTGTAACTGCAAGTTTATATAGAAGTAAATAAATATGCTTTTGTGTGTTAGTGTAGAGGGAAATATATTCAACAGCACTGCAGAATATGTTGCTATTTGTGGAAGTTAAATATTTAAAAGACACAAGTGTACAGCCTTCATTTAGATTTTTAAAAATTTATTTTACTTTTAGAGTTGATTGACCATCACTATTATTTTTAATTCTCTTTTGCCTTTTTCTTTAAACTCAATTCTGTACTTTTGAACAGAAGAAACGAGAGCAGCACAGGGTAAAATTAAAGATAGTTGTGTATTTAGTGTACAGAAGTGGACATTTATTGCTTTGTGTGAAAAATTATGTTGATTGTTTTGGATATTTAAGATAATAGTGTATTTATATCTGGCATAAAAGAAGTCCAGGCTTTAAAAAGGGGATAGAAATCAGTTTTATGAGCTTCCACTAAAAGCCCTTATTGAATACATGCAAGTAAAAAAAAATGCAAATAGCAGAATCCAAAATATTCTTTAAGTCATATTAGCAAACTTAACTAATACCCAGTCTTATATAAAATAAACACCAAGCTTCACCACCTTCCCTCAGGCATAGTTAAGGAGCATTGGAATGTTGTTCCAAAATGGCACGTGTCTTTGCAGTTCTAATATCATCATTATCCAATAGATGCTATCCCACAAGTGGGAAAACAAAAATGTATTCCAGAGCCTTTTCTGCTGTCTACATGTGTGGTAAAAAATTTCCATGCACCACATGTCTCTTCACTATATCTATATGGTGTCTGCCAAAAAAAATATTTTATTCCATTTATTTTCAGTTGGTATTGCACAGGTCCTTCTAAGATTAAACAGTCAAAGGTCAAATAAGTTGAGATGAACTGTAGTTTTAAAATAGTTATGCTGCTCATAATTATGTGCATAGAGGTTTTTAGGTATATACACACATACGTACGTACATCTATAGATACACAGACATATTTGATTAAAAGCTGAGGATGTTTGCTCAGCAGAGAAGCAAAACCATCATTATCTGATTGTACATGGAATCCAGTGGCTGCTAATCAAACCCGGGGCTGCATCTGGTTAAACATACTTGGCATGGACTTGTTACAATTAGAGGTTTTGCCATGTCAAGGGAATCTTTCACTCAAAGCAGCGACCCATATTGTACTGAACAAACACATGAGTTTTTAATTGAGAACAATAGCTTAACAAACCACTTCCCAGGACCACTGAAAGAAAAAAATGTGCCTGTGGCAATTCTGGCACTGAACTGTGTTTATTTGAATCCATTTATTCCAAGCCAGGGTTCAATATACCAAGCAAATTAAAAAAAAAAAAAAAATTAAAGTCAACATGGAAAACAAAGTTAAAGTGAGAAAAATATAGTATTCTGAAATGTAATGCTAATCTGTAACTGAAATACTTGTGATTTAGCAGATCTGTGTGTATATACTTGTGCCCTCTACTCTCATAACTTTTAAACTTGAAGATCTGCACTTAAGTTATTTTGTTTCGTATGTGTATTAATTTCACCATGTATATAGTTATGATGAAGTATGTATTTACATTATAAAGTGAGCATTGAATATGGCTTTTGTTATATAGAATTTATGCTACATCTGTATTTCACAAAACAACTTGATATAAATTATTGTGTATTTAGAAATAGCTGGAAATGGTAACAAGAGCATAATAAACAGTGAAGAACAAAATGATTAGTTTGGGAGGTTAGGTGTTATATACACTAGCCAGTGCCCCAAATTTTTAACTAATACATGTGGTATTCTAAATTCAATAATATCTAAAGTCTGAGTATATTTCTAAAGATATAAGTTAGCCCAAGGTAAATGACTGAAAGAGAATAGCAAAAACTTGACACACTATTTATGGCGCTGGAATAAAAAATAAGATATTTTAGTTTTATTCTCTATTTTTCTACAGCTTTCTCAGATTTTGAAGTCACAGTTTAATAATAACTTTTCAACCTGACGTTTCCAGTAGAAAAATATTATCATCTGATGATTACATGCAGCTGTAGGTAAAGTTGGGTACTCAAAAAAGGAGGCATCTAGATTAGTAGAGACTTTTAACGGTTCTAATCCTGATTTTTAAGGTTTGTCATCTTGACGGTTGGTCTTAAACCATTAATTTTTGTCTACTCTCTCAACCTGTTGGTTCAGTTTCTGAGTCATGAGTGGAACAAACCACCTTCATGGCAGGGACACGAAGGTAAGAGGAGAAAGCAGGGAGCAGAGTGAGAGGGAAAGGTAGCCTGGACTGGCAAAGGTGTGTGCTGTAGTCTCTGTGGGCATAGCTCAGTCTAACTGTGTGATACAGATTGGGAAATGCCAGTGAGGGCTTCAGCATGGATCAGAAAAATGCTGTAGGCAGTGCCACAAAGGATGGAAAGTCTGCAAGTGTGGCCAGTAAATCTCTAACAGTAAAGGAGCAGAATCCTACAGGTGAGTTAACTGCTGTGGAAATGTAAAGTTCGGGAAGGAGGATGTGTGTATAGAGAGCGAGGAGTTCTGTGAGCTACTGCCTCCGAGAGAGAATGGTCAGCGAGTTCTGCCAGTAGGAACTGATTGTGGCAGGGATGCATAATCCCAAAACTTTTTGTTTTGAGCAGGAATTTGAGGCCATTTTACCTGGAAGCAGTATGGCTCGGTCTGGTTGCAGTTCTTCATCAAACTTGGATTTTTCTTTCAGGAGACACTAAATGTGGTTTTAGGGGAGTTATTAGTAATTAAAAGTGGAATTTTAATAAAATATCAGAACAATTTTAATTTAATAAATATTAATATTTTAATAAAACATTGGAATAAAACACCCTATTTTATGATCAGCTGGCATGATGAAAATGCAGTTATTCACACTTCAGCCTTTTTTCACCGTTGGGCTCCAACACTGCACAGATCTTTGAGCGTTTAGAGCTCTGATGTTAGTTTTGTTAAATCAAGGCTAAAATATTTTCCTAATCAAAGAAAACTTTCTTGTACCATAATCAGAGTGTATATGTTTATGATTTTGTATTGCAAGTGCAGTTCCCTCTCATTATTTTTAGCAGTATTATGTAACTTCTGTGTCAGGATAGTTTGGATGGTGCTGCTGATGTTTACATTGGATTCTACTGCAAATAGTGTTGCCTGAGCTTTGTGTTGGGTGATTGGCAATGAAAGGTTCTTGAACCAGAGAGTGTGGGGTTTTTGTCCTGTGGGCATATGAGACCTCTGTAATATGGAAAGAGTAAACGAAGAAGTAAATTACTTGACTGGATGTTGAAAATTCAATATTCTTGTTTTATTCTTTTATGTAATATTGATAATAAGATAATCCTGAAGCATGAATTCATCCAAGTAACACAAAGTTTGTGCAATCCTGCTGCTCGCATGCTGTCACAGTAAGTCACTGCAGCTTAGAGTTCTCTTACTGATTTCCTGAAAACTTATTTCATCACTGGAATCTCCTCTTGGCCATAGCATAGTTTTTTATTACTGTTTCTTTATACATTTGTCCCAGAATAAATTCCAGCTTGTTGACAGCACAGCCTTGTACTAATAGAGTAGTAGAACTGAAATATTATTATGATAAAACTGCCAAAATGGAGTAGAGGGACACACTGACTGGGTTTTCTTTTAAGAAATGCCTTATCTTATCCATGTTGGGGTTTTGTTTATTTTGAATGTGACATGTTTTTAAGTTAGTCTGAAAATGCAATAGTCAATGGATTTCATGTTTAACTCTGTACTTTAATCTCAGTGGATGGAGTAAAAATGGTGGTAAATTTTCCATGGATTGACTCCTGTGTGTCTTAGCCTCCATTCACACAGTGTTTCTGGCAGCAGCTGAGTCTGCTTATGGAGTTGCCTCCTCAAGTTCAGCACTGCAAGTTTCTGCTCTGCCAGTACTTTGTACTTATATCTGCTTTCTACTCTAGTTCTGTCAAAATGATCAAAGTTGTGTTAAATTCTTTAGTTATGTTGAATGATTTTTCTAAACCACATAGTTTTGATAGAAACACATTTACACTTGTAGTTTTACTGTGAAATCTGAGGGGATGGGGGTGTTCCCTCACGTGATACTTATGGGAAGTTGTGCAGTTAAGATTTAGAAAAATGGAAGTTGGGAAGCTCCATTTTGCAGGATGTTCAGTGCTGGGGCAAGTGATGCTACTGATGAAAGTCATCAGAAAATCAGGATTCATTTGCAGTATGTAGGTCTGTCCGTGCTCATGTGAATGTTTGAAATTAAGTTTATGGCCAGAGTTATAAAACTATGAACTGATAAACCACTCTATTTGCTGGCTATTTATTTATACTGACTATTTATTTATACTGACTATTTATTTATACTGACTATTCTGCCAATACAAAATGGAGGCAACTGTCAGTGGTATGGATGGACTCATCTTTTCCTCCTACATAGAGAAGAGTGTTAGGAGGATGGTCAGGGTTTTGGATAGGTTGGCAGGAGGGAGGATGCACACACTATGAACGGGAGCATCTGGTAATTTTTAGATCATTATTTGTTTGCAGGAATACTTTGAGCCAAAGGGGCATTCCCAGATCCACAGGATATGACTTCCCCATTTACTGTAACTCACTTTCTTGTTTCTTTTGGCATCATCATAAAAGATTTACATTTTTTCAAATAGCACCTCCTTGCTCCATCCACATTTTCCTAACTTACCAACATGCAATAAATATGGAAGTACTTTCCCCTAATTTCCTACTGGTAACTTTGTCAATGCAAGTTAGTGCAAGCCAGGGTGCCTTGAACTGATTCTTCATGCCTCAGTGAATATCAGTCTGATAGCTGAGATAAAGTTGTGTAGCTTTTCTATTCAATTCCAAGGAAAATTTTCTTCTTTCAAATGGTTGTTGCTTTATAGGCCACTAGCCACTTTTGGCAGCGCTATTATGTGAATTTTCAGCCATTCAGATTTTAAGGAAGAAGTGTTTCAAAGTATCAGTAAAAAAATTAGCATCCTTGAAAACTGCAGTCCACAGATTCTTTTTACTTACTTTCAGGCAGGATGGTATCTCTAGCAAAATTACAGTGCATGTCAATTGATAATATATGGTGAAATGTGTGGAAAAATTTCATTGTAGTCTTGTTACTTCAGTATGCACAGATGAGCTTTTCCTTGGGCTGTTGAGAGCAGGTCATTCATCACATCTTCTAATGGAAGTCACATGTTGTGGAAATGTACTTTAGCTATTCCTATCTGGGAGAAATAAATATACATTGAAAGGTACAGTTATCATTTGGAGATAACAGAACATAAAGGAGCTTTCAGTCATTCTGGAAAGAGTCATAGGCTTTGCTCTAGTTCTGAGAATAAATTTTGTAGAGTCTTTCCAGCTGCATTAATTAAAATTCATCTGAACTTGATAAAGGAAGAACTGAAGGAGGAAGATTCCTGGTGATATGTAGGCATTAGAATCACTGATACGTTTTTTATGTAGTCATTTAATAGTGTATCATAAAAAGGGCAGTAGACTTTGCTTACTCGAAAAGCAAGAAGAGTTAATGTATCTCCATGCGTGCAATGCACAACATTGAATCACAACATTTGATTTTAAAAGATTTCTATTCTGCTATGATTGATTCCACAGTATTCCTTGTGTTAAGAAAACACTAAAAACCCCAAACCAAACAAACTGTTTTAAGTACTGTAGGCACTGTAACGTAATCTAGAAAGTTCAATAGGAGCTAAGGCGTGACTTCTATTTAATGCCATGCAAAGGGAATTATTTAATCTTGGTAAAAATCTTAAGTAGATATTAATGGATATTTTAAAATGAGTTTTTATTTCTTGTCTTCTTGTGAACTGTATTAGTTTTAACATGAGGGTTTTCTTTAGGCTGAGAAAATATATCTTTATACCTCAGTTAGCAGGATGTTGTACACTGTACAGTTAGATGACCTAGAATGTGAGACTTAATGGAACATAGCTGGAGGTTATGGTTAAACTCACTTTTATTATAGCCATTTTATACACTGTTAGGACGATTTAATTAGCTAATAAGCAAAGGAAGTTATTTCAACCCTCATCTGTTAAGGGGTTGAAAGAATCAGATGGTCCATATGGCTGCATTTAAGCTTCCTGTTGTGTTTTTTTTTCACAGTTCAGATATCTTCTTTGTATTAATCTGGGGGATCAAATAAGCCAGACATGCCTTAACTGGCACCAACAACAAAGACAAACGCCTTGTAGCTGTGAGACCTCATGAAAGCCAGACTTTGGTCTCTTTGACCTTTTTAATACCATTTACACGTCTACAGAGTCTATTAGTGACATTTTTCTTAATGTGGAATTACTCACCTTTGAGCTTAGTATAAACTGAGAAGTAAAGATTAGATATTTCATGTGACACAAAGTAGATGATGATAATAACATAGGTTTTATCAAATGCGTGATGCTTACATAATATTTAAGGAAATAAACTGTTGTAGAATATGCATGGTTCCTGTTTCTTTTGGAATTTCATTTCACTTAAGATAATCACTAAAAATAACTTACTGTAATGGATAAATAGCTCTATAAAGCAATCTTCCATTCAGGAAATTACTCATTACATGTAATTTTCATGTTCAAGAAGAGATTGAGGTCTATCCTATAACAATACAAATAGTGGGTCTACCACACAACCTGAATTCCAGCACATTTAGCAGTCTAAATAATCACTATTCACTAAGTAATGAGTTACTAAAAAAAAGGTGGAAGTGATATGCCTGTAGATTTGCTACATGAAGAGGAAGTTGGCTACCTTGACATCTGTTCCCTGGAAGAACAAATAGTCTTTCAGTTACTTTATAGCTTGGCACACTACTAAAATTCAGTTGTCTAACATTTTGGATAAATATTTATGAAGGGTGCCCTGCACAGTTTCATTGCGAATTAAGAAATATTGGCAGCTGAGCTGATGTAAATCTACAGAGGACCAGAGACATTTCTTTTGATCTTTGTCTTACTAAGACCCTGTAAAAATGACCAGAGCCTGATAGCACAGTCTCCTCTCATAGAGGCTGATCTGCTAAAGAAGTCCTGCAGGCCTTGGTTTTGTTGAAGGGCACAGCCACAGGTCCTGAGCATGTCACAGATACAGCTCTCTACTTCGCAGTTTTTCAATAAGGTTTTGACTTGTTTTGTGGGAATATATTTCTGCTAAGAGAGTTCGGAAAGTGAGTTTATTCCCTGGACAGTTTTGATGAACCATGAAATTTCAGCATAGCACTGCAGCCAGCAGGTTTTTAACTGTCCCCTTATAATATTTTAAAATATTTTAGAAAAGTAAATAAAGAACTGTGTTTGGCCTTTCATAGCCATGTATCCATAAAACAGAAGCAGTAGGTTTTGCTGTAGCATGATTTGCAGCTGTTCTTTAAAACCTGTGTAAGCTAGTAGAGAAGTCTGTGTTTACCTGTGTTTGGTAGTTGAGAAATCAACATTTCTTTGTTCTGCCATTCTCTGTCTGACTTGAGAAACTTCAGTGTTTGCAGTGTATCTTGTAGTTACATTAGGAACACAGATGATAGGCAGAAAAAGTCAAGCTGCACAAGTCCCACTCAAGTGGGAATAAAGTAATGCCCTGAGTTCTCTGTTACAGTTTTGTATGTGAAAGGCATATCCTGTTACATCTATTGAACATTGTGCAGACAAATTTTGTTATCCAATCCTTGCCCATTGTCTCATTTATTAAGCTGAATTTTTGTGAACAAAACCATGGGAATCCTTGCTCCCACTGCTGAAGTACATTGACTGACATGTCTTAGTGATCTCAAGGGTAATCCTTAATCGTAGCATTGCAGTAATACAGGATGGAGGTCAAATGGAGTGATGACCTGCAATTTTTCAGCAGCAGAAGGCTAATACAAGCTTGCTGTAATGGAAAATGAGTTGTAAAGTGCAAGCAAATTCAGCAACGGGCAGGAATCAAAATTATTTTGGTAAAAGTGTCAGTGTGTGACCACATTTTACTAATCAAATAAGCTTTCACATTTATTGCCAGGGAATTGTTTTGCAGTTTGTCCAGTGATGGGAGGAAGAGGATTCCTTCTTCTCAAAACAAGCAAGATTTTTTTTGTTTTGCTCATTCAGTCATTGTAGCATAAGGAAAGGAAGTGCTTAGATTCTCAAAGAAAGGTACTGACTTCATTTTAACTGGTTGGCTGTGGCTGAATCCACATGCTTGATCTGCCTGGAAAATGAAGTAACCTGGTGACTGGCAGTCAGTCTCTCCTACTACAGCCATTGCAAAAATGCTCTGGAAAGAGAAAGGAGTATACTCAGTGTTTAGGGGACACCTGGATTCCAATCCTTGTACCTGCAGATTTAAAGGGAAAAAACCCAAAACATTTAACTTTAATCCTTCAGTTACTCTAATTGTTTTACTTTCATGAAAAAGAGATTATTTTTTTGTTTTTTTTTGATTGAGTTGCAGTCAGTTTTTGTCCAAGCTTCTTTCTGCTGGACTAAGCTATTGGGAAAACAGAGGAATACTGAGGTGCTGACTTCAATTTTGGATACAAGGTGTTGCCTCTGATCAGCACACAAATGGCATTTGAGTGCATTGCTTTTATGATTTTGTGGCTTTGTCACTGAACTGCACTTTTGTGTTGAGTTCTGCCTTTAACTTAAAAAGATAATTTAGTGCTGTTGCTGGAAACTGCTCTGTTTTAGGAGTCTGAATGTGTGCACAAACCTGCAGCCCCAAATCTATGAGGACAGACTGGATTTCCTGGCTTCTTTTCCAAGCTTTTAATTGAGGAAAAAAAGCATCCTGTGTTCAATAATAGTGATGTCCCTCACAGCTCAACACAAAGCCTTAGCTGCAATCTTAACAACATCAACAGATATTTGGGGTTGACATATGCATGGTTTAGGTCTGTGGTGTGTTGTGTGTTTGTGGGGAGAAGCATGAGGTTGTAATTAAGGTTTTACATTGTACTGTGTGGAAAGATTAATGTGTTTGTCTGTAATGTGTTTCTTCATCACTGGGGGCAGGGGAAGTTCTTAATAATGATGACAAGCCTGTCACTGAAAATATGCCATTTGGGCACTGGCATGAAATTAAGTATTGTCCCATAATTTGTCATATCCTGGGTTGCGTTGTGAGCGATGCATTTATTATCTTTTTTTTTAACATGGAAGTTTTATTAAGAAATTTGACACTAAATAAAAGGAAGACTAGTACTTCTATTCTTTCAATATCAATTCTTGTAACTGAAATTTTAATGGAATATTAATTTTAGGAGTGCGTGAATAAGAGATGTACTTTTTGAGATGTTTGATCAGAAACTGCTCCCTATATCCCAAAACTCAGTTGTTAAAAATGGAGGAAAAAAAAAAAGAAAATATTTATTTTCTTTTCTAAATCCTGTAATTTAGTTTATAAAAAATACTTTACAGCATGTGTTTGTCATCCTGGACAACTGTGCTTGACTTTGTGCTCATGAGTAGCACTCTGAAAAGCAGGCTGGGAGAAATACAGAAACATGCACAGCGTATCATGACTAAATTGAAATACCGCTGCTGTTCAGTTTCAATGGCTGGAACAACTGAAGAGTACTGTCACCCAAAAATTAATTGACGAGGCCAGAATCGTCCAACAAAATTTACTTAATGAAATTTTGTAAGTTTTATAACTAGGGATATTATTTAGGAAGTGGAGTAAATGTTGAGAAAAAGGTATCCAGTGGAAGCTGTCCCTGCCTATGGCAAGGTTGAAGCAAAATGGTCTGTAAGGTCTCTTCCAACCCAAACCATTCTATGGCTCTTTGATAATTCTATGATTTTAGAATGTTAGAAAATGAGAGGGGAAGAAGACCATTGGGATGAGTAAATTCTTGGTGATTTGTATGGGAAATGGAAATACCAATTATGTAGCTGAACCAGGGAGGAAATACTGGAGAGACAAAAAGATTAACACTGAGATGCTGGAAAAGAATTAGGAGAGTCAGTACTAAAGAGCAGCACTATTTCTATCTAAGTACTTATTTTAATTTTAAACCAGCTCTTTTCACCTCAGGGACCCTTTGTAAGTAATAATCATCTTTTTCCATCACTACTCTGGACTGATGCAGTGGCATTTTACCAGTTAAGTGAGTATTTGTAGAAGTTGTTTCACTACAGAGTCTTACCATAGTTCTCAACTCTCAGTCACCAATAAAGAACCATATGCGAGGTCACTGTTTCTCATGTGATCCTACTGTTATGATTTTAAAATAGTGTAATTTGATTTCTTTTAAAATATGTGGCCTATGAAGACTGAACCATTGTCACAACCGGTGCCAAATCCTTCATCCCAGAGAAAGTGTTTATGGAACAAGTACCTGAACTGAGCTGAACCCTGAATGTTGGCTGGACCAACAGATTGTTGAGCTGCTCAGGAGTCGTAGGGCCCGGCTTAGATTTGGGAGATGGGTGTAAGGTAGACATTAGAGTCTTCTATCTCCACTCCAGCTGTCCTTCTCTCTCTTATTTGATTCCCACATCCTATTGTTCCTTCATAGGCTCCTGACACCTTGGTAGCCTCCTTACACTCTGCAGGATGGATTTAGACTGTGCCCTCTGGAGATGAACATGTCCTTTTTTAGAAGGATGTTTATATTTCAGCTGGCATTGTCCAGAAGGATGGATGCCTGGGAAAGCCAGTGATAAGGGAAAAAGCCTTTGCTAACAATTGTAATGGAATGACATAAAGCAATATAAGTACGAATGCATCAGTGAGAGCAGGGTACAAATGATTTAGCAGTAAATTTCTGTGTTTAATTATACACAGATTCAGAGCAGATTTTTTTTCTTCCCAGGCATGCCTATCATGGGAGAGATAGCACTGTAGAGGCTTAAAAAAAAAAAAAAAAGGAGGAAGTTTCTCATGAGCTTTGCTGAATTAGTGACTGAACAATGCCTTAGTACACCAGACCTCTCTCTGAGTAAGAAATATTGCAATAAGTTATAAACTTAGTTCAGCTCTGAATTATGCATTGTGTACTTAGGCTATGCTAGACCTATAGTATGTTTATCTGTTGACTTCCACTAAGATTTAGGGTCTATTTTGACTTAATAACTTGCTTTATTTTGTTTGACATGTATTTTATGTCTTCCATGTGCATGGATACATAAGATACACAATCGTGGGTGAGGGTCTTGAGAGAAAGTACAGCACTATAAGTGCTAATAGTGGTTCTTACATGAAAAATAATACATCCCTTTTTTTTTCTGATGTCTTGTCACTCCTTAACTGGTGTAGAAGCCTCAATAAATGGTAAGAAACAGAAAATAAAGAAGTTGTCTATTTTGCTTTTATATGCTATATATTTTACTTGGCAAGTCCAAAACTTAAAAAACCAAAAAGAAATTAAGAAAAAATATAAAAAATCTATCTCCTGTCCTCCTGACACACAACTATTGTGTTCATTGCAAAAAATCATTCTACAAAGTGTACGCTTGGTTGGAATCCTATTCTACGCCTCAGTTTCTGTTTCTGCTACTTACAAAGATAAGCGAACAACTATGTGAGCACATAGAGTGCTCTTAATTTTAGATATGATTTATGATATTATGCAGATTAAATTGTACTTATTTGATATTAGAGAATGTAAGAATACATATGTTTTAGAAAGCAAAAAGCTTTCAGCGGTTTGATCTTTGTTGTTATATAGAGAAAGATTAAAGCTAAGCTTCTGTGTCTAGAAATTCTTTGACATATATTCTGTGTGTCTTTTAGCTTTTCTGCTTTTGGCTTCCTTTTACTTCATGGTTTATAAAGGAAGTCAAGGGCAAACTGCTGTTGTTATGGACCCCTCCTGTTTCAGAGCAAAGCTGAAGCTAATCATTGCTTTCTTCAAGATGTATATAAGAAGATTAAATAAAAAAAATTGGGACTTTTAGTGGAGGAAGTATAATCCTCAGGGTTTATTAAAGTTTTAAGTGAGGTGACAGGGCAATCCTTACCATTTTGTCAAAGATGATAGAGGAATAAACAAAAAGAAAGAAAATTCCAGAAACGAGTCCAAAACAAGGAAGCAATCTGTCCAAAGACAACTTTCAATTCAGTGGAGTTCATAGGGGAAATGGGGAAACTCATGTTGTCTTGCTTTAGTCCTGCTTTGCTGACATGTTGTGCCTCTCCAGAAGTGCTGGTAAGAAGCACTAGTGAGATTCTGTGTGGGGAAGCTGATTTTGGGGTGTTCCTGTGGACATGTTTTGGCTGTTTGGTATATTTGAGAATTTGTCTGCTTTCCTGCCCTCCAGCACAGATGAGCAGCTCTGAATGCAGGGCTGTGAGTGTGGAACTGTGGGAGATGACTGGGGGTGTGTTTGTCCATCTGGTTCCTTTTAATTAAGTCAAAAGACAGAACCTGAAAACAGCACAGTGCCTTTGGGACCTTCCATCCAAGGTCAAGTGGATGCCGTGAAGTGGATATCATAAAATGCTTTATTCCGGAGAATAAATTTCATTCTGTACAGGATGGGCCTTCTGTTGTGGGGTTGAAATGTTGCTAATATGGATATTGGCAACAAAAAGAGCTTATAAGTAGGTGGTTCAGTAGGGTGGGGTTTTTTATTGAGATGGTTGGCATAATAATGAATAATTCAGACCAATCTTCTCCTGTTTATGCATTCTGGTGTAGAAGACAGGTGTGAGTGATTTTACAAATGCTGACTCAATTTAATGGAAAGCTATTAGAAAGATTAGCAGGAATGCAGTGTCAGAAAAACTTATTAACTGAGGATGATCTTCCTGTTCTGTAGAGCAATGAGAGTTTGAATTCTAGGAATTCTAGAAACTGCAGCAATGCATCACTATCTGAAGCAATTAACCTTGTCAGGTCTTGTTAGCTGGGATTCAGCTCTGGGCTGATGGAGCTGGAGTCCTCAGGCTTTGGAGTTATTTACTTTGTGCTGTGTCAGGGCTGCACACAAACCCTGTGAGGCAGCCAACCTCGTGTGAGGCAAGATAGACTTCACTGCCGTTCTTGCCTTTGCCCAATTTTTCACTGCCTTACCTGTGGTTCTTGGTTTAGAGAGTCAGTTTCACCTTTATATTACGGTGTTTATCCTATTGCCTGACATTGTCGCTTTTGAAAGGCTGAGGAAAAAGCATATCTAGAGAACGCACTATTCAAACACTGAACTATTTGTGGAGACTTTGCAATGGAAATATCATTTATCTTCCTATGCAATGATTTCAAGATCAAGCTGAGGGTGATGTTCCGGGCAATGTAATATGATTATACTTTCCTTGGGAGCTGGACAATATATCCTTTTTGAAAAATGGTTATATATTGATGACTGAAAAGGAAAACTTGACAAACTGCAGGGAAAATAACTTCCCCCTTGAGAAAGTTTGTTTGATAAAATTATGATATCCTAGTATAAATTCACTATTGCACTTCCAAATTTTTTGATCACCAGGAAAAAATTCCATGATCAAAATAAAACTGAAGTGTTGAAAGTGGAAAGTCTTCCTAACTTGATATCAAAACCATGGATTTTATGATTTCAGGGTTTTGTCCAATATTTTATCATGGTTTGTTTCTCATATACAAAATTAACTTTGAACTGCTGTTTCTCCAATACAAAAACATTCTGTTACTACACTCCTGAGTAAAGATCTGCCAATTTTTCTATTTTCCTCTTGTGTTGCATTCCTCTAAAAGACATGAGGGAAGACTGCTTAAGAAATATTTGTAAGCAAATACTGTTGGGTTTTTAAATTTTATTTTAATGGAACCAAACTATGATCCACCCTGCCAATGTTGATGCATTACTTGATTTTTAGAATGCAAATACTTCTGCTGACTTTTGTCACATACATTTGTAACCACTCGGATAATCAAAGCTTCTGGATGTTCCCAAATGAGAGCTGTAAATTTCATTATTAATACAGAAAATTATGTTTAATATGTTTCTGAGAAGGAAAACAAAATTCAGAGTTATTTAATGATGCTAGTAGAGGAAGCTTTGAAATCTCTGTTGAAGATGATGTTGTAAAAATTGAAACTGCTCACACACAGACTTACCATATATAGATTTTTAAGAGGAAAGGCCTTTTCCTAGGTGAACAGGGACATTATTTATTGACAATATATGTCTGCACAGTAAGGGATAATAAATCTACATAGAAAAGCAGCCACAAAATAATTTTACTATTACAGTTGGTGTCCTGGGCCAGATTAATCCCTGTTTTTTTTCTGGTAGATCAGTAGAATGGCACTAGGGATTCATTTATCGCTTATAAAAACACCCATTCCTCAACTGTAACTCCCAAAGCCATCACCTTCTCTTGTATCAGCATATAGCCAAATGTTGTGTATCTCTGTGTATGTGTGCTGATTTTACGTGCCTTTTGGCAAAAGTTACCATAACATACCATTGCTCATTCCAGATGTTGTGAAAAATAAAACACTTAAGCTAGAAATGCAAACAGAGAAGAGCTTGCACTTCAGATACTTTTGCATCCCTTGAAATCTGAATGCCTTACGTTGCTATCAGTCATTCTGCATAGGGGTTTGTGCAAACCAGATTTTCTGAGTTCTCCAAGTAAGAGAAAGTTTTTACAGTTTCATGATGTTTAGTGCTGAGGTCTAGTATTTCCGGTCTTGCTGTATGAGGAGACAGCACTGACTTCCAATGGGTGAAAGCTGTCTGAGTCACAGAGCCACATATAAGCATGGAAAAATTGCTCTCTAAATTACTCAGAGTCCTTGTGGAAATTTTTACTCAGGATATTTTGAATTTAGGAGGAGGAATAAAGGTGTGTTTCCTTTGGCGAAAAAAAAAGTTTTAAGTGGCATAATACTATAGATCACCCAGGTATGTTTACATCTAAGTGTCATAACAACTTCAGTGTAGGTAATTCTTGTGATGTTCCTAATGTGATTTTTGTTTGGTAGATTAGAGTTGATGTAGAAAGAGACAAACAGATTTGAATAATTGTGTACATATCTACACAATTTAGAAACAGATCTTCAGTGTTTTCTAAAACAACAGAGTCAGTGATGGAAATAGTTTCCATGACATGATCTAGAAGTATTATCAGCAGTACCTTTTGTGATTCATACCTTAGGTCACCTGTCATAAGCAAGTTCCTCTAGCAGATCTATCACCAGGTATGAAAGTGAGCTTCATGAATGTAGATAGCCTTCTTTCTTTCCTCTGGAGCAGGAGTGTCTTCATTACTCAAACTCTCAGGAATGTTTGGAAGAAAAGGTGCAAACAAGGTGTATTGCTGTGTTGAAAGCACAGAGTCTCCAGCACCCCAATGGTGAAGAGTTGAGATGTAATTAGCAATGTGTTCTGTGTGCCATGGATTGGTTACTACTTACCACAGTATGTTTTTCAGAAAGTCCATTGAATTTCTGTCTGTATCTTTAAATGTTCAAATACAACTTATTCCTAAAAAAAAAAAAAAAAGAAAAAAAAGGGGGAAAAAAAGACAATTAAGTATTTTTTCCTGTTTTTCTTTTAGATAACTTTACCCAAGTGACTTGTAGAACCTAGGACAGAGGCAAGAGGCACATCCTTACCTCATGCCTGATCCTCTCTCTGTCCTAGGCTGTTAGTACTGGGCATGTTAGTTCTGCACTAGTCAGTACTAGACCTGAAAATGGGAAGCTGTGTTCTGGAGAGTTTGTTAAGGGTGCAGTGAGCAGGTAAGGAGATCAAAGATGTATGACAATTTTCAGTCACTGTGTCCACAGGCACATAGCAGCTCTCTTCTATTTCGTATGTTATGTTAACAGTTCATCTTTCTCTGAAAGCCCTGCCCTGCTTGCAGTTAACAAAGATTCATTACCTCCACTCCAGCATTCCATGTCTGCACGGCAAGAGGTGGTGACTTATCTTCCTGTTTTCATCATCTACCTTCAAACGTGCCTAATGCATTGCCTGTTGACAATAATTGTTTCCTTGGTAGCCTGGATTTCTTCTGCATATGTTGGCAAGGATATCAGAACATAGAAGTACAAAACTATATCATCTGATATAATGTCGATTTCTTATAGCATTCACTTGTATAGCAATATCACTGATGAGAGATGTTATGCATCCTTCTGTGGAAGTATTTTTATGATTGCAGCGTGGAGAGAGAGTGTATTAATTTTTTAAAATCTTCACTATTATCAGTACAAAATTTCCTTGTGGTGCGTTAAGATATCAATAATGAAACTGCCTTAAGTGTTAGTTCACATGGGATCATTTCAAGATACATACATTAATGAGAGTAGTCTGTCTCAAAGATAGCTTGGAGGAGTTTATTGAAATTCAAAGTGCTTACAGACCAGTTAGTCAAATTTGTGTCCCAAAAGCAGTGAGCAGCAGTTAAATATTTGATCTTACTACTGTGAATTAAAATTATTTCTCAAATTTTATGCCACAGTTCTTCATTATTTAGCATAGTATTGAGGAATTTATAAATAAATAATAACAAGACACTGAATTTTTTGAAAGTAGATTTTCCTGAAAGGAAAAAACAGAATGAATGGCTATCATAATTCTAGATCTTTTAAATTAAGAAACAACCACCCCA
Source organism: Acanthiza pusilla (assembly GCA_036630365.1). Classification (NCBI taxonomy): domain Eukaryota; kingdom Metazoa; phylum Chordata; class Aves; order Passeriformes; family Acanthizidae; genus Acanthiza; species Acanthiza pusilla. The sequence continues at coordinate 12,992,531 of JAXCHO010000001.1, forward strand.
CTAATATTTTATTGGGAGAAAATTAAGATAGAAAATGAGTTTTTTGTTAGTTCGCATAATTTTTTTTTTTTTTTGTTCCCTGTCTGTGTTTTGCAAAGTTCAGCAGTCGAGCATGACTCAAAAAACAGTAAAGTTCCCTTAGGGACACTTTGGGGATTAGAGACATACTGTAGTAGAAAATGTAAACATGATAGAGCAAAGAGCAAGGTCATGCAGAGCACGGTCTGTTAGCAGAAGATCTTAAAATTGATTCACTGCTTCTCTATAAATTCCCTCTGCAGAGAAATACTGATCTCTGACACATAGACTGGGTGATCATTCTTGCAGGAAGGTTTTGCAAAAAGTACAGTCGTTTAAGAAGGCTGGAAAGGTGACACTTTCAAATAATCTGTTTTGTTATTCTAGTCTGAAATCTACGATCTTAGTGTAAAAGCTTGTTAGACTTAAAAACTATCAAAATAAAGTGACTTACTGTAACCTAAATAAGTTTCTAAATTTGCTAGGATTATAGATTTATATTGTGCTTTAAAGAAGGACATAAAGTGAAGCCCAGGTGAAGACTAGTGCAGTATAACTGATCTAAGGTACCAATAAATCCCAAATTCCTTGAACTCAACCTTCGGCCACAACATCAAAAGGTACCATTTATTTTTAATATAAAATTGATTTTTTTGGGGTGTATTGCTTTTTAGAGCAATGAGGCATCATCAGTGTTAAATGTGTGTTCATCACCTCTTGCAAATCATACCTTTTGTTTGGAACAGTATTTCTCTTCCTGTCTGCCCACGTTTTTGAAGGTGATAGTGAACCTATCTCCTGTAGGCAGCACAGACAAGTGGCTCTGATGGGCACTTTCTTCTCTGGGTCTGAATTAACACCCACCTTGGGAAAGGCAGAGCTGCCACGTCTCTGCCTGCCAGTGTTGAGCTTTGCCACTGTAAGTAGGGAGGGTTTGAAAGGATTTAAATTTTCGAAGGTATCCGTTGCTTAAGCTGCTGCATCGCTCCATTTTTTGAGTAGCAAGCTTTTAAACTGGACGGATTTGTTCTGTTTAAGAGCCTGGTGAGGTTTCTTTGGTTGTTTTTTTTTTTTTTTTTTTTTTTTTTTTTGAGATGTGCTTTTTAGTCAAGGAACAGAATAGAGATATCAGAATGCTAAAACCACTGATCATTGCATTTATCTGAAGATTAAATAAAATTGTGGGGAACATGAAGAGTGTTGCAGAATATTTGTGACCCTTTACCAGCTCTACAAATGGGTGGGATTTAAGGGAGGAGCTTACAAGTAGGAATCTTGCTGTTCCTGACCAAAGCACTTAAGTGCTTCCTCAGCTGAAGCCTGTGGGTAGTTCTGCTGAATCCACATCTGATTTGCGTGTGCGAGAGCATATGTTCAAATGCTTTAGTGAACAGGAGCAGAGCACTCTGTGGCTTTCAGGACTTGACCCTAGTAGTCAAGAAAAGAATTGTTAAAGGGATTCTGTAGATTTGGGGTATAATCCCTAATGGTGATTGCAGGTTTTTGCCTGCGTCTTTTTGCACCCTTGACTCAATGAACCTTCAGAGTCCCTTTTTTCTGTTAGGACTTGGATATATGTATGTATGTGTCTCTTTTACAGTGTTTCTCACTTTCCTTATAAACTGCATCTTTAGTAATTTGAAAAATTTCTTCTGCTAGTTGTAGTTCAGTGGCACTGCATTGAAAATTTTGGTTGTTTAACAATGGGCATGGGGGAATTCACATTTGGAGTGAAGAAAAAACCATATTTAATCAGTGTGTTTAAATATATAAGGAAATATAATCCAGAAATTCTAGAATAGAATTTTTTTTGCTCAATAATGAGTAAGGGTAAAGTGGGTGCTGCCAACTTACATGCATGAGATCAGTAAGATGGAACTTTTATTTTGGTTGATTTTGCACTGCAGATTAATTAGCTGTACACATGCTGTGCATTTACAATTTTAATAGCGTGATCAGCTTTGAAAAAAAGAAAATTGGGTTCTTCATGTCATTGGAGAAAGAATTTGGAGATCAGTAGTATAAATGGGTGAAGAAAATGCCTGGGCTCTTTTCCATTTATCCTGATCTTCCTTTTTCCTTGTTATCTAAACCCTGTTTGTCTGACACATATACCTGGTCCCATCAGCTGTAAGCAAAATGAATTTTTTTCATTTTCACTGCTGGTTTAAGTAACAGGACTGGATGTCTCCTGAACTCACTTTTGCTCTGTGCTTTGGTCTCCTTCCCTTGTAAGTCATTCCATATGTTTATTGTACGTGTCAAATTGTTCAAACTGTTATTTCTAGATTGTTTTATTTAAGATTTATTTTTAAACTGGCAAATACAAATTCAGTGAGCCTGCCTCTGTGTGGACCAGTGTTGACACCCTGTGGCTAACTAGATTAAATCCCAGAGGAGTATTTAGGAGGGGTATCCTAAGGGACATCTCCAGGCTTTAGCCACTGCTGGGATACAGTAGTCTCATAACTGAGCTGTGCACTAACAGTGCAGCAGGTTTCTGCTCTCATTTCCTCAAGGGAATATGTGAAAATAGTACAATAATATATTGAATAACAACTGAATTTTATGGCCACTTTTCCTTACCCTGATTTGGTACCTTTTGACTGCTTCTGTGCTAAAGGAAGGGCTGGATGCCAAGCAGGCAAAAGCACACTTGTGATGTGTGGTGAAGGTGTCTTTCAAACAGTCATAAAATCAGTGTTCTATTCATTGACCATTCCAAACATTCAGTTGCATAATCTTTAAGTCTTTTTTATTGCTGTTGTGAACATGGCATTTCTCTGGAAATTGCTGCTCTGTAATTTATTTTATATCTGAATGTGTATCTTTACAATAAGTGAAGTGCTTCAGCCTTAAAGCAGTAAATTCAGAGCAGCACCTCTGAATGCAGAGACTTTAATTGACTGGGAGTAAGGTGTACTTTAAGCACTGATAAAAATATGGATTTTTAGTAACATACCTTTGACTTTTACTGTGGATTTAAGGCATCATGTGAAAATAAGAAGCCTTGGTATTATTTTTTTGTTATTTAGCTGTGTAATGATGGCTTAAAAATTATGTACCACTCAAAGTACTTTTTTATCATTCTTTAAGGAAACTCCATAAGTGAAGCCAAGGAATAAAGAAAACCTCAGAATAACCTCACCATTCATGAAGTCAAAGGCTGAATTTTTGCCAGGAGTTAGTGTGTCCATCGAGTAGTAATGAATAGGAAATCATACCCTCTTCAGGCACTCAGGGGAAGTGATGGTCCTTGTACCATAGCCTTATGGTCTGGTTCACATCAAAATGTGCAGGTTTTTTCTCTCCTGCCTTCATCCCTGTTCCTCTTTCTTCCCTGCTGCCTCCATCCACTCACATTTCCATTGGGAATACTCTCACTCCAGGTCTCTTGAGCTGCCCAGCACAAAGGAGGGAAAGAAGGAATCTCTCAAGGGAGCAGGTGCCAAGCCATTTCAGACTCTGTAGACCAAAACTAGCACTTTTACCCAGGCATTAGCCGGCATCTAGCACAGATCATAGAGTGTTGGTGTGAAGATCTCTGTCTAAAATACACGATTTGCTAAATGACGCTGCGTTCTGCATTACCTCAGACCTCTCCTTCCATCGGCACTGGAGTCACCTGGTGTTGAGCACATCACAGTCATTAGCCCAAGAGGGCACTTTAGACTGAATTCTTACCTTGTTTTGCATCCTCTCCAGGGCCAGCCCTCCCAGTGTGTGTGGTATTTCGATCAGAACAGTTCTGATATGAGCTCTTGGCCTGGCACCATTGGGAGCTGCCTGTTCTCTATAACCACTAAGTGGAAGTCTTCCCCTCTTCCTTAAATAAACTGAAGGTCAGCTTTTCGGGACCCTGTACCCACTGATGCTGCATCACTTGTGTTATCCATTAAGAATAATCATTAGGTCTATTAAAGCTTCTGTGATTTCAATCTTTTTTATGATCTAAAGGAATACAAAAAAAAAAATCTATTTTCTCGGGTTAACTGAGGAGTTCTGTGGCAGTGTATTTTTGGAAAATAACTAGTTGAGCTTTTTTTTTCCCTATCTCTCCATGTGTAATTCACTGCACCAGTCCTTGAGGTAAAGTCATTTTAATATGGTCTATTTGATATTTCTGCTTTCATTTTAACCCTTAAGGCTGGGCAGAAAGCTGCCCCTCTGTGCTGCTCTGTGGGTCCCTGCTACCCCCCAGAAGATCCTTCCACTTTAAATAACACCATAGTCCAAAAGGCTCTGTCACTTCAAATTTATGCAACCCATGCTGCTTTTGCTGTACTGAAGATTTTTCTTATGGTTTTGAGGGAGAACAGGTCTGCCTTGTGAGCTTTCCACCCTATCTCCCTTTAACCTCTCAAATCTCTTTGCCTCGTTTCAAGTTTCATTACTTATACTTTGACCAGCTTTACTTGTTGCCAGTTTTAGACTTTTGCATTCCAGTTATTATATTCACTTGGGAATAAAAGCTTGGTGTGCTATAAATTTACTTTTCTTTTACAAGAAACAGAATATAGTTCTTTGGAAGTTAATCTATTGTCCCCATTTGTCTGATAACCTTTGGGCTGTTCTTTTCTTTGAGAAAGTGAGTGAAAACATATTTTACTCTTCTTGTAACGAAGTATTTTAGTATAAGAAACCAAAGTATACAGATTTACTGTATTTTTATATATTCTTGTATTCAAGGATCTCGAAGACATAGCATTTAGAAAATTTTAGACAGTGGACAAATAATTTAACCAAAACACAATATGATTCTCTTTTAATTTTTTTTCCTTTTACAAAGGGAAAATGTATTTCTTTTTTCTTTAAGTGTGCCACTCTTCATGATCCTCCATAAAACTTGAAAGTGTCAGTCATCTAGATAATTGAAAACATATAATAAACTTAAGACTTATGTAATAGTTAAATCAACTACTGAGTACATTTAAAGACAAAAATTTACAGCAAAAATGGGTTTTTTCCCAAATGTTTTTTGCTTCTAATTATGCACTAAGGAAAAAAAATAGATTTTACAGTTAGTGAGGTTAAAATATTCTCTTCTGTTTAGTCTTTCATCTTGAGTTTTGAGAAGATGAACTACCATGTTTATCATACTTATTTTGACCTTAACCTTTTTTTAATGAAAGAGACTTAAAATGTCCCAGCTGGCATGTCTCCCACTGTTTTTTAAAAAAAAAGAAAAAGAAGAAAGAAAACTTTGAGTAGCTCTTCCTGTGCAGTAGTTGTAGCAGGCTGAATAAAACCATATAATGTATTAAGCAGAGAGTCAGTAATCTGTTATTCCGAGATGGAACTTGAGACGTGTCTTGCCCCAGTTTGTTATGAAACCTATGAAGAACCAGTGTGGACAAAAAAAAAGTAATAAAATATCTTAATAAGTCTACAAAAGCATTAAAATATGCTTTATTTTTATAATTTTGCATCAATAAATACAATCTCAACTATCATCATAACATCTTTATGAGGTAGTTTGGCTCAGTGCAAGGTTTATGTACCTTGCATTAAGTCTGAACAAGGACATTCCCTGTATTTTTAGTGGAATTTACAAAACATGTACTAGCTGGAGATCTGATTCAAGGAACATCATGTAAACTTCTGTCCATCACCTACAAGAGCACACTAAAATTACAGGTGAAAATTAACTCTGGCAATATGTTCTTATATGAGGATCAAAAGGGCATTGCTTCACATAAATCAGCAGATTCTGCTTTGGTGCAAAAGTAATTAAATACAAACATTATATTTCTTTATAATTATTTTATTATTTTTCTCCCAAGTGTGTCTTGCATCAAATTGAAAGGAGATGAGGCGTAGTTATCCTGCTGTCAATATCAGATGTCTGTTAGTGAATATCATCCGAGAGAATGGAGGACACCTTACTCCAGATCGCTGCCAGACAGATGTGGGAACCAGTGCAAGGCTTCCCAGATCACAGCAGCATTTGGGCAAGGTCAAAGATGAGAAATAATTCAGTGCCTTGGGTCTTATTCTAGTGAAGAGCATTCTGTTCTGGTGCTCAGACTTGAAATGTATGCTTTTACTTTTTGGCAGTTCCTGCAATTCTAGAAGAGTAAATTGCATTTTTTCCTTTCGAAAAAAGGGAGAATCGAGCAGACATACCCTGTAGCTTATGAGTAAGGTTTAGGAGTAAAAGTTTTTGGAACTCCTCATAGGAGTACTTCACCAAAAAGCTGTTAGTAGCTACACCCTCTAGCTGTGCATAAAACTTGTGTGTGTTGCTGATTATGTTATATGCAGAATTAGAATTTTATCTAGATAAAAACTTCTCTTAGAGTACTTGAAAGAGTGTTCTTCCCGACTCCATTAAAAATATCCATGTAGTGGATATAGTGATTATCACTGCTAATTAGTTCAGTATAAAGTTCTTGAAAGACACACATCTTAGCAAATGCATGCTCTTGTGCATTGGTGTAACATTGGTGTATCAAGGACTTCACTCCATGTGTTCAAAATTTGTAGGAAGTTCCTCTGGATTCTTTGTGATGTCAGTGTTCCATCTATTCGACTCCAATATCTCAAGCTTTTCTGACTTTTCATTCAAAGCCTAAATATGGGAGAAAGGGAAATGTTTTTTGTTTTTTCTTAATAGGACTGAAGTCCTTTAATTTCTGTGGAACTGTTGAAGTTGCACGCAGCTGTGAAAATGCCACGGAAGGAGCTGTGACTTTGGTCAGCCTTGTGGCATCAGCTGCTGAGCCTCCTTTAACCTGAGACACTGTTGGATCACAGCGACAAAGGGTTGTGAGGAGAGATTCAAGACTTGTACCTTAGCTAGTTTGTTGTTTTTAGTAGAAATCATAAATGTTGATGGAGTAAGATTGGCGAATTTGTTCTTTTGAGTGATCTGAAGTAATTACAGGTTAATATTCCAGAAACCTATATTTTGTGAGAAAGGGTATCAGGCAGAAGTATTTTTTTAATCCAGTGTCTTCTAAATAATAAAAAAGTAAATGTGTGAGATATAAATATCTAAAAAGTATTTGCTTGAAAGCTGTCAGTGTCCTGGTAACTTGAAAAACAACCCCTCAAAGAATATTAAAGAAATATAACATATTTAAGCATTATATTTTCATTATCCTATAAGTAGATACCCTAATTTATTTTTCTCTTTGTGATACTATTATGGGAAGGATAGGCAGTGGTAAAGTGATGTTTAAAAGCTTGATTATGGTGGCATTATGTAACAGTCACTTTTCAACACAGTTATAGTGTTTCAATTTGCAAATTTTACATACTAAAAAAAATCAGTCCAGCAAGCTGCAAACTTTTAAAGACTTTAAATCTGCCAAATTATAGCCACTTATTTTTGCCTGACATATTTTCAGCTTAGACCCACATAGGAGCTGCCAAACTTGTTTCTTTTCATTACCTGTTCTATGTCTGGCTCGAAGTTTAGATTTTAGAAAATGGAAAAAAGCTGTTTGTGAAATCACAAGGCTCTTGAGCTCTTAGTTTCCTCTTAGTATCAACGTTTATTTATTTAGGTTTGGGCTGGGTTTCAAAAGATTGAAATTGGAAACAGAGAAGGTGACTCTGAATACCATTTATCTGTATGTAAGCGAACATTCAATGTACATTTAATTTAAAAAATTGCTGTTTCCTACAAGAGGGAGATATTTTTCACATTGTTAAAACATTTTTAGAGGTCACTAGGTGGTCATGTCACCAGCAGGGAGTTTTTGTTTGGCAGGCTGCATTAGCAGTTAGTAACAAATGCCTCCCATGATTCTGCGTTCAAAAGGAGTTGCTTTGCAAGTAACAAATACTTACAACCTGAGAACTGAAGTATAAAAAGTAGTGACAGGGGAAAATGTTTGGAAATGTAAAACAGCATCTTTAGTGGCCAAATTGGAGTGTTTAGGGAGTTGAAGATTACATATCTGCTTTATACTTGAGCTTGGAGTTTACAGAAGCAATAATATTTTCACTGCTGCAGTTGTGAGTCTCATCATTTCTAAAGAACTGTAAATTTGCAGCTTACAGAAGTCCTTGGTTTGGGTTGTAATTAACTCTTTCAATATAATTGTCATCAGATCCTTCACACTAATTTTAAATTTTGTTTCCTTATATGGATTTGTGTATTTTATGAATGCCTATAAATATTATGGCTTAATTTTCCTCAGATTTAAAATGTTTCAAAAATTAAGAAGAAATAAAACTGAACAACACCAACTGTGTACAGAAAGTTTGGCCAAATCTACACGGGGAGAGAATGGAAGCCACATTTGAGAAATTCTTTGTAATCACTTACTTTGTTGTCTTTCTGGACTGAGATATGGTGTGCAAACATTTGCTAGTGAGAGTACAATGGAAATAGTATTTGGAAAGTAAAAGTACTGTGAGTTGGACTGAAGATATCAATTTGTTATACGTGTAATACAATTCATTTTTCAACAAGTGTCATTAGTAGCTGGAACAGCTAAGGATTTCTTCCCTTAAATACAGGGTTCACTTTTTTCCCTGGTGAATGTAATAGAGACATTCTGGTTATTACTGTGTATAACTTAAGCCCATGTCATCCCACCATGCAAAAGAAATCAGGGAGGGACCCTGGAAGAAGCTGATGCCCATGGTGATGCTAATCTGAAGCAACTACTTGATGTACAGCTGCATTGATTCAGTTAAACTTTGACCCCAGAACTTATCCTCTTGTATTGCCAAAATCTCCACAGTCCCTAGGCTTTACTCACTCATATGTCCTGGACAGGCTGTGTTTTTCATTTAAACTGACCATGTCCAGAGTGAGAACTTCCTGGGAGGAGAGGATATGCTGTTGGACACATTGCCTTCCATGGAGAGTCTGCAAGGGATGAACAAAGCCAGAACCAGGATGAATTGGACACATGTGGGCTTTCCCTTTGGCACCTCAAAATAAATGTTTCCTTAAAACAGAGATTTGCTCTTCTCCAGGAGAGTCTCTTGTTGATGGACAGTGCTGAAAGTGTGAGAAGGGAGAATACCTCTGAAGGATGGCAGGATGAGCTCTGAGAGTAATCCCCAACTCACCTTTCCACTCAACTTCCCCAGGAAGGAAACTCTAGAATATGAGAGATAGAAGAAAGTTGCTGTGCCCTCTGATCCTGTGACCTTGTTAAAACCAGGCCTCCAGTCTGGATGAGCTGCAGAATAATGTGCGCCAGCTGTGCAGGCTGCACGTAGCATTGGGAACCAAGATCTTTGACAAAAAAAGGTGCTTGGAAAGGCACTTTAGGCCAATTAATACCACATGGTGACCTTATGAGGACTAGAGTCTTTGGGGTCCCTTTTCAGAGTTAGACTTGGACCAAATCTAGCAGCTGGATTTTTTTCACTCTGGAGGCTTGCTGTGGTTTAGTTAGCTGTACTATTGCTTGTCTGTATTGAATAGGAAAAGACCATGCCTGGAATTCTCAATATCTCTATTTTATTATACTCAGAAGACACATTCTGATAATTTTTTTCTGGGGATTCCTGGCAGGAGTGATATGAAACTTAATCCTTACCTCAAGCTCTGCGGTACTGGAGCTCATGCATTACTGTGGTTAGGGTTAGAGAAGGTGCAGGGCCAGCGATAGATCAAGCAAGGAGCAAGAGACTTGTGTTTCTCGTGTGTGTGTGTGTGTGTGTTACCTGTTGCTCTAAACCTGCCAGCAAGCTCCTGTTCCCTGTTTCAGTCTGTACATTCTGCTCAGGTGACCTGCTCTGGCTCCTGAGGGAGAAGGTTATGTTTATCTTCATTATAGTGGGATAGAATCACAGAGCACCTGGAAGCAGTGACTTTGAGATGGATGCTGACACAGTCTGTGGTTAATGAGATTTACATAAAATATTTTCTTGACTAGGATTTCCTAAATTGTAGTCTTACCTGACTGGAATAAACAACACTAAACCCAACAATAGACTCAGTCCAAGAGTTTCATGGCTCTTTGTAGCTTTCTCTTCACTTCAGTTTCTGTGCAAAAAGGATCTGTGGGATATTTTGAATATTTTTCATTAACTTCATTTTTCTTTAATCAATTAGGCTGAAATTACACTTTTTAAAGATTATGTAGGTACATATTTTGCTATGTACATTATAAAATAATTTGTACTTTGGTGGGTAATTGTATATTAAAGAACAGAGTTTGAATAGTTCACCTTGCAGGTGACAACTGAAAATTGATTTGTGAGTTGGTAAATGTTAGGAAATGCTATTTGTTCTTTTGGTAGCTTCTCTTCTCTCCTGCAGCAGCTGAGGTTTTGCTGCCGGAATATATTAATTTAAAGTGATTTGTATTAGATCCATCTCTAGAAAAATGAATGCCACAGCTTTTTATTTAGCAAATTTTATCAACTTTGGCAAATTGCCTATGAAGTGCAGCAGTCATTGTCGGTAATCATTTCTTTGCTGACTTGGAAATAGTTGCTGAGTCTCTATTCTGTTACTCAAAAACCTAAGGCCTCTCTCAACAATCAAAACATGTGTTTGGGTCCTTTGAGGAATTTTAGCTGTTTCTGAAGAGGAGTTGGGGGCACAATTGGGGTTCTGTCCATCTTTCTATTCAAGAACTGGTCATTTTAAAATGCAATGTTAAACTTTGGGTACTGTTTTCAGCAGATTTTGATTGTGCTCTGATTTATTGATTTTATTGTATTGTGAGTGCTGGTTTAGTTACCAGAAAACGATGATATGAACTTAATTATGGGGCACTGCGCAAAGAAAACTGCTCAGATAAGCTCTCCCAGACAGATTTTAGGTCTACCCAGTTTATCCATCAATTGTCTGTGTCCAGCTGGCTGGAACTGGGGGTGCTGGGGTGCATGGGCAGAGATTTCAAGCCAAGCACCTTCCTGTGACAGTGCTGGCACAGCTGCAGAGTGCAGAGGAGCTGGTGGCACTGAGATGAAGTGGAAGTGGCAGCAGTACCTGCTAAAACAGAAGACAGGTGGGAGCAGCCTGAGGTTGTGATTGGGAGGGGTGTCAAGTTGGATCACTCAGTGGGACATTACCCCTTGAGATTTTCAAATGCAAAAAGGCTGGCAATGGTGACATTGATTACCGTTAAATGGAAATAACTAAAATTTACTCTCCCTTTAGTATTCCAGATCCATCAAAAATTCACGGGCTAACACCAGGATTTGATTATAACCAGTAAGAGTTATTCTACCTGTTGAAGAAACAGGTATTGAGGAAATACATATTGTCAGTTCCTCCTACTGTGCATGTGTCGTATTCACTGCACTGATTGCAGAGAAATAAAAATAATTTTCTCTATTATATAAGTGGCTGAGATGATGACTTATTAGAAAATATATTTTGGAGGTATTATCAACACGTGTGAAACTGTGTTCCCATACACTTTGCTGATTTACTTCTCAGGTAGTCAGCACTGATGTGATGAGCTCCTTGTTCTTCAGCTCTCATCTTGTTTCAAGCTACTCTGCTTCCTGTAAATGTGAACTGAATATGTCAGCCTTTATAAACATCATATGGACTCTGTTCCTCCCAAACAATTGTAGCTGTTAGTAATTGTTCATTACAGAGTAACTTCCACGGATGTTCAGAAGCATGGAAGTAATTTGGGGAGAAACATACTCTGTTCTTTTGTACTTGTATAATACCAATCTCTGCCTTAAGGATAAGCTGAAGTCAAGCTTAACTGTAGGACCACAAGCAGTGTTCATAAAGTAGTTTTAAAATTAGTAGAACAACCAAACCAATTATGTCTTCACCAGGTTTTTAATACTTGAATGTAGTTCTAAATGTTTTAAATATTTTATTAATTAGATTTTTACATTGTGTTTCCTACTTTTAAAAATACTTCCGTTCTTTGTTAACAAAAACTTTGTTTTCTGTTGTTAAATCACAGGGTTTTGTAATGAATACAATAATAACCTGTATGCCTTTCTCTTTTTTGGATAAAATAAGGCAGACATAGATAAAATTTCTTAGTATCTGATCCTTACATGAATTTTTGATTTTGGTTAGTCTTCTAGTCCAGAAAGGATAATGGTGCATTCTCTCTTTCAGCATTTTTTGGCAAGTTTTTGCATTACTTTCTCATTTATTGTATTGTTGTGGCCAGCTAGCATGGTTCTCAAAGTGACAAAGTGACAAAGTAGGTCCCTTTTGCGCAACAGGGAAAAAGAAATCCTACACCTACTTTTGTATCTAGACTTTGATTTGGTCTCTTCTGATTTCTTTGAGCAGCTGAAGTGCCATTATTTCCTCCCACCTGTGCTAAATCTCTGCTCATTGCAGAAATTAACAGCTGCTGTTTCATTTCTCATGGCAATGGCACTTCTATTAGCATTCCTCCTTCCAGTGACAGCTCATCTGAAAATGGATCACATTATTTGTGTGAGTCACAAGGCCACCCGGATTGCAATTTCAGCCAGCATTTTCCATAGCAACTACTTCTTAGGCTGATTCTGCCACAATTCTTTCCAGATGTGCTGTTGATTCAGGTAGTGCTCCAAATCCTGCTCAGAAATGTCGTATTTTTTTTGGTTGTATTGGATTCTAGAGCTCATCCATGGTTGCTGTAAGTGCACAACTTTGTACATAGTTTAAAAAAATCAAGTCAACCATGGGCGTGCAGAGGCCCCAGAACATGTCCTTTATTTGATTCTACAGAAGGGCTATTTTTTTTTAATTGGCTGTATTTGGTTATTTTTCCAAAAGCACTATTGATTTTTGTTAGATGAGCAGTCCATGTATAGGTTTTGGAAGGAATTTATAGATTTTGACTGTACCATAGCCACGGTAGAAATTTAGCAATCTTTATTAATTCAAATGTTCATGCAAACATACCTCACGTAGAACTATCCCTGGGGAATCCTGATTTTACTATCTGACCTGTGTTTGGTAGCTGCTTCAGAAAATGTCCCAATGCCCTCTTTTCCCAGGAAGATTCACCTCAGTTAATTTAACATATCATGAGAATGCCCAACTGGACCTGTTAACTTCTGACCCAGGCCTGGCTGATAGCTTGGGAAGTGTTCTAACTACAGAAAGAGACAATAGTTAAAATACTGACAAGAAAGAAAACCAATTTGATTGACCTACCCAACAAACAGCAAGAGCCATATAGTTTTTTAATTCTAATTCACTGATTTTAATAATTTCAAAAGTATCATCAGACACTGATTTCAGTAACTAATGTAGTCATAGGGATTAATTTTGTTGTCCATTTTTGTAGTAGAATTTGAACTAACTTGATCTTAGCACAAAAGCACACCCTTTTTTTGCCCTGAATAAAAATTTAAGAACTTTTGCTAAAGACTGTCAGAAGCATTATTGGAGTCAATAGGAACTTGATAGTCTCGCGTGATGTATAAGTTAATTGTTTCTCAAGACTAAACAAGCTACAATTCACTGTGGAACTGTCTTACAATATCAAAGTACTGTTATTTTTACAGTTAGGACTCCTTATTTCCATTCTGACATCATCTTGTGAGCTCTAAACCTTCCCTCTGATACCCTTCAGATACATTTTGTGCCTCTTCAGTCTGCTTTGAGAAAGTCAGCACGAAGTGTCTTCACTGTGAGCCAGTGTGTGTTATTTTACAGCTCTGAGACTGTACATTGGCATTTTTAAAAAATGTTTCCTTAGTCGGAAACAGATTTAAAGCAGTTAACCCACCAAAGAAGATCAATGAGCAAACTTCTTTATGCAAAGTTGAATCATATGAGGTCTTCATGCTTCTGGCAATGCTTGTGAATAGCTCCATTAGCAGGGAAGTCATAGAATTAAATAACATCATGTGGTATCCTATCTCTTTCATTCCCAATCTTTTAAGATACTAATTAGAGAAATATTTGTGTGCTGCTGTCTAATTTCCTCTCTCCTTCCATATAAAATATCTTGTTCCTACTCCAGGCTCTCATTGTCTTTACTGATACTTTTCTATTTCATAGTTATTAATTTCATATGCTGTCAGTATTTTATTCAAAATGAAGTTGCTGGGTTCTTTTTACACTGAGATAAAATGATGGCAGCAGGGTTTGAATAAATATTCTCTGATAAAATGCTCTTAGGCACTTAGGTCTTTAGACATCCCATGCTTGAAGGAATTGTGGTCTGCAAGTTAGAGAAGAAATAACTTACCTTCTTTACTCAGGTGTTTAACAACTTTTTAAATGTTAGCTCCAATATTTCGTGGTGTTAATACTTGATTTTCTGTGGCTTGTTCCAGTAGTTCCAGATATAATGAAATTGTCAGAAATTATGTGTTAAAGTTTATTCTTTACCTCGCAATGCCTTATCAACTAGGCAAATTAAACAAAACCATAGCTTTATAAAATAAAAATGCTAAGTTGTAATAATTGGTAGAATTTCCTGACTGGTAGAATCAAATTAAGGTATGTAACTTTTAACACATATTCAAAGTGTAAAAATAAGTAATGAATGTCATCATGTTGATAAAGGTAATGATGTTTCTGACTTCACAGATCTAAATTTAAATAGTTAAAATATGAAAATATCAGCCTTCTTGGGGTGTGTGTGTCAGAAGTGTCCAAACATCTAAGGAGTTTCTTGGTTTAAGGTTCACTTACAGAGCTCTACTCTGACATGGAATTTGTATGACACTGCTTTACCCTGGCCTGACACCCTTTAGTGAGTGAGCATTTAATCTGTGCCCTCAGATCAGTTATCAAATAGGAATTATGCATGGCCAAGAGAGTGCATTCTGTTAATTGTACGTGTTCAGGCACTTTTATTTCTCAAAATTGCCTTCTAACGCACTGTAAAGCCCAAGGCGTAAATTCTATACATTCTAATATGTATATGTATTAGAACAAATTCTATATTTTGTTTCAAAATGGAGCTAATTACTCTCTTTGTGATACATTTTCAAGTTTAATGTGTTCTACATTGGATTTTATGAGTTTTGTTATGTTTGTTGTTCAAAGGGCAGCTCTTTGCAGCATTAGGAAAATTAGAAGGAAGACCTTAAGCTCTTTCAAAACCAGCTTAGTCTTTTTCTTAAATTTCCAGTGGAAAGGCAGGAAATAATTTTTATATAATTTTATTTGTGTGGATAATTTTGTTGATGATCATTTATTAAAAGTTGAAAAAAGCCCCAGTGATTCTTGAATGTAACAATCTGCTTGGTAACAAATGGGTATTTGGAGTATATTGTCAACTCAAAATTAAGGACAGATTACAATTAGCAAAAGTTAATAAAAACAAAGGTTGGGGTTTTTTAATGTTGTACTTCTGCATCTCAGTTTTGTACATCTTTGACTCAAATATTTTGAATTCTCTGCAAATTCATTAAAACCATAGTAACTCCTAATAGTAACCTTTTTTCAAGCTTAAACCTTCATTTGGCAGTTCAAAAACATTATGAAGAACTATATTCTAAAGATCAAACCATTCCTCCTCCAAAGCACTTTTATCTTTGTCTTCTATAAACAAAAAAAGCGGTGCTGAAGGATGAGGGGGCTGACAATGACAGATTACCTATGGTTTTGTTTTCCTGTTTAACTTAGGTGCACCCTGTGCAGTGCCATGTTGTGCTGTAACACAATCCCAAGCGCTCAGATCCCATTGTTCTCCCTCATTTCTGCACCGCTTTGGGCTGGGGCATGGAGCAGGCAGAGGGATTGATCCAAGTGTTGGTGTCATTCCTGTGGAGAATCAAAGTCAGATGAACAATAGGAGTCAGTTCCAGTAAAAAGCTGCAAAACCCAGGAATAATTGTAATCTAATTCCTTCTGCTGTGCTTTGCAGGACTTTTTTAAAATTCTTTTTTGCTCTGCATTTCTCACACAATCTGAAGCTTGTTCCTTCTACTCCTGTGTGAGCAGTGCTGCCTCTTTGGATGAAATGATAACGCAGTGGTTATTGAAGCATGATCTATGCAACTATGATGTAATTGCTTTCACAGTCTCTTTTCTGGGGGATCCGTTGTACTTATCTGTCATTTCTAAAATATAAATTATCGAGACATCAGAAGCGCAATGTTATAGGGCTTGAAAAAGTTCCAAGAATTCAAAGGGCAGTTGAGTGGCTACTTTTTACTTGAAAATTAGCCCCAAATGATGGGCATGAAGTTCCTGCTTTGCCTTTTAAAATCTGGATTATTTTTGTTTGCTTAACAAAGGACCTGTATGCACATTTCAAATTGCTGTTAAGTAGGAAAAAAGTGAATAATTAGAAATTGCCAATATAAAGGCAATACAGTTACTGGGAGATGTAAGCAGAGGTGTGATTACAGGAGTTATGGAGTGTGGCTCTGGCAAGGTGAAATGGAGGAAAAGGACAAATGGTTAAGGAAGGTGATTTTTCAAGAAACTCCTCTGAGATTATTTAGCATCAGGTCCTCTCTTTTCCTTCTTCCCATTTACTTTGAAATGTCACATTAAGGACAGATGAATCCTCCCATTTCTCCCTGATTTTAGTCTAATATACATCTAGTATACCTCTAACACAGGTGTAATACAGACTGTTCGTTGTCTGTCTCACATAGTGGAAGCATTGGTATTTCTTCCTCACTGCTTCCAGCAGAAGACTTAATCAGATGGAAAATTCAAGATTTGATAACTCAGATAAAATGAGGAAAAGTGCTTGGTGGGTTTGAGCGTGGGGTGGGGTGTGTAAGAGCAGGTCCCCCCTCTTTCTGTCCCACCCTTAATGGAGCTGCCCTTTCTTCTTGGTGTGTTTGCGCTGTGGAGCATCAATAGTTGTCTCTGTTTGCTTTTAAGGGAACCAGGGCAACCCAAAATGCCATTTCATGCAGGTTTTTTCTTCTGAAAGTATTTCAAAGGGGTTTGTTCTTTGCATACAGTGCAAGATAATTGTTCATTTAAAAGGAGTAATCTATAAATGTGCTTTTGTAAAGCAGTTGGAGAGATAAATTTTCTGTCAGAAAAAGCTTTAAAATACCAATAATATTCTGAAGTTTATTTTCTAAGATGCATGCACATCCATAATGGATTAACAGCATGTTTTAACAAACCATTTATTTGCTTTAGGAGTGACAGAGAGAAGCTGTTTCAAACAGGATCTCTCATCACCGTCTATCTCTAGTCACCTCCTACTGAACTTAAGGTTGAATACTGGGGGTCACAAGGGAAAGAAAACAATAATTAAAGTAAAAAGTTGATTGAACTGGTTTTTTTGTCCTTCAGTACAATTTGCATGTAAGAAGCTGGCTGAGTACTCTACTGTATATCATTAGTTCAAGCATTTCTGACTTGATTTAGCTTTAATAGTGACTTTTTAAATTGCATTTCTGTATTTTGTGGAGAGCAGCTTAAGTAGTAAAAGCAGTAAAAGTTCTCATTACAAGGTCTTGTTTCTATAAATCTTAATCTTGGAATTCTGCTAGGTTACAATTGGACTGCTTCTAAGAACTCACCCCACCTCCCAAAAAGTTGTCATGGGTTCTTTTATTAAAGCTCAAAAAATTATTCTTAGACTAACAGAGGTGGGGAGTAAGGCAGGAGTGTTTACAGAGCTCACTTCTAAATTGACTGTGATAAGTGGCAATGCAATGTATTATGATTAGAGGTTTCTGGGAGACTCTTTAAGAAGGTTAACTGCAAGGCAGCTCTCAAAAGAAAGCATTTATCTTAGTGGTCATCCTTCAGTGTTTTATACTACTGAGATTTTTTTGTGGGTGGTTAGAACCATTTTTTTGTGTTTTATTAGCTGTATCTTGAATACCTCCTACAAGCTGAATGACAGTTTAGGGTTATTAAATCTGTTCTTAGTACATTTTTTTATCCTTAGTTAATCTTGACTAAATATATGCTAGTGAGCAACCCTTTTTTCTCAGTTGTTGCCCATATTTGTTAAAGAAATTATTCCATTTGACATTTGTTTAGGCTGAAGTTTGATAAAATACTGTATACAATATACTTTTTCAGTTTGGCATTCAACAGAGACTTTCATGGATTTATTTCTTCTTGCATTATCTTATCTTCCCTTCTAGTATGCTAAGACTTCCTTTTCATATTAAGTAATTTTTTTCACTCCAGGACAGATGCTTTCACAAATGCAAACTCTGTGTGTGTGTTGCTAGAGATCTGTAAGATTGCATTTTTCAGGTGTTAGGTAACATTTATTATTGAGTTACTTTACTGTCATCTGCCTTCTCTAATCCTGTGTAGGGTAATTTAAAAAAAAAATTCCGATTGTTCTTTAACACTACTTGCAGTGACTTTACTAAAAGATTTATATTATTTTATACTTTCTGTTTGTTTAAAAGCAATCTCTATTATCAGATTAATAATTGATCAATCCTCCAAGGAAAGGAATCTTTGTATTTGACTATCACTGAGGAATAGCCATTATCATTACACCTTGGTGAGATAGGAGGAAAAAGAATGGCTGACTCTGCAATTTATGGACATTACTTCTTGTTCTGTGTGCCATGAATGTAGAAAAGTTCTGCTTCAATTTGGCATAACATTTAATGTTCTCATTATCATGTTGCCACTCACAGACTATTTATTGTAGTTTTTCCCAATGTTTTCGTATCAATCATTCCCTGCCTTTTTCCACATTTTTCAGAGTACTGGATTCAGTATTTCAGCTGAGATCTTCGGTGTAGATCAAAAGACTCACTTCTGCCTTGCAATCTATTTTTGTTTTTACTTCTTGGTGTGATATTTGCCTTGTTCACAACAGATCATTAATATGGAGTTTCTCCTTAGTTTTCTAGACAGTGTCTTTGGTTTATAAAGACCAATTTTATTCCTGTCTTCATGGCACTTGAAAAGCCTCCCTTTCTGAGGCCTTGTTGAAATTTAATAAGTAGGTTTTCTAGTCCATCATTCATTAGTTAATGAAAACATTATACAAACTGGAATCCTGAATGGTTTTGCATAGAGCACAACTTGTGTAAATAAATTAATTCCTGGCCATTAGGGTGGGAGTGTTTCTTTCATCTATTCTTTTGCATTTAATATGAAGTGACATTAAGTATAGTAAGATTTTTATGCAAATTTTCTTGGTACTTCTTAGGGGAAGCCATAGGACCTTATGGCCAGATCCCTCAGTGATTTTGCTTTTTGAGTGAGCTTTTTGTGGCTGTTGTATTCACTGTCTCTATAATCAGGAGACTTGCCTGAGGTTGCTGTGGGTGGTAGGTTGTTGCACTCAGTCTTTGCCAGGAGAGAAGAAATTTCATTTTATAAGTTTTGCTTCTCTAGGGAAAAGTTTTCCCTTTTCTCTTTGTAAGGAGCAACATGTTATAGTGGAAGATGTGTAAGTTGGAAATCCTAGAAATTTATGCAGGTGAAAGGAAAATGTACAGAATAATTACCAATGTGGAGCATATGCTTTTAGGTTTTATATCTACTTTTTAATCTGAGAGTTTACTTACTTTTACTGTAAACAGTTAGAGGGTTTTATATTTTTTTTTAATCTTTTTTCTTTTTTTTTTTTTTTTTTGGTGTTAAAAGTACTACCCTGTTATTTGTATAACAGATTAGTTTGCCAAAAAAAGAGAGGAAAAACTACTAATAACAAAAGGGATTACTCTTTATAAATATTACTGTTAAAGAATGTCATTTAATCCACTGCTCTAATAAATTATTTTAAAATGTATTTTATTGCTATAATTTATTAAACAATAAGGAGACATTTTGGCTGCAAATAATGATAACATCTCTGTAGAACTCTATTTGGATAGTCATTTTTTTCCCTGACACAGTAGATAATTAGGAATTATAAATTATGCTTACACTCTTGGGCACGTTAGCTGAGAGTATATCAGACTGTATGTTGTTCTTGGTGCCAGTTCAGGTCTTGGTTTTCAAAAATTCTTACACTGAAGCACATGACGAGTTTCATTTTCTAGCAGCAAAGTAGAAATGTATGACTTACCTGAAAGATTTAGATGAAGACCTTGCCACCAGTTTTTGTTTTTGAATGAAGTCTACTTCATGTTTGTAGGTGAGAAAATCATTATTGCCAGCTGCTTTGCTGGCATCATAACCTTGCTCCTAGAGGCAAAATAATCTCATTTCAAATGTTTGCAGCAAAACCAATGATGGTAGTTTTTTAGCAAGGTCTCTGAATAGCTCAAATAAATTGCTTCTATCCATGAGGTTTTGTTCTTCCATAGGAAATTTGAAGTATGATGACAGGTTAGCATAGAAACCCTCACAGATGTGGCTTAACTTGTGTGCAATATGGAATAAATAGGATATGGTAGTGGAGAGATCCTGAGAGAGAGAGCTGAGTGGCAGCTTCAGAAATGCTTGGATCTCCTCACTTCCAGTGCCTCACAAGTGTGGGCAAGGCCTTTTTCCACCTCTGTCTTCCAGGGACTTAGAGGGGCTGGATCCGGGGCCATGCAGGAGGGGAAAGGAGAACATGAAAGGGTTTCCTCAGGTGCTGTGTCACTACCTGCATCTTTCCTTTTTACTCTGAAAAATAATAATGAAAAATGAAAAATAATAAAAATGATAATTAAATAACCTTGGGCTTCTCTGGCTTCCCTCTCGACAGAAGTAGTTACATTATGACATTCAAGCAACCAACGTATCATTCAGTAGAATATACACTCCTGTTTGCCAGCCTCCTGTTAACCCGGATGCCTGGTTAAATGCCACTTCTGTTTGAGGTTATTGCTGTCCAGATTATCCATGATAACCAACACGGGTAATGTGCTGACACATCGCAGGGAGCTGTCTGTGCCCACCCTGGGCAGGCTGTGGGAGCCACTTCCAGCCTGGGAGCCACCAGCAGGTTGTGTGGCACTGAGCCCGAGCGGGAACGCCTCATCTCCAGGAAAGTGAGGCTTTACAGCCTCTGGACGGAGGCTGACTCACGTTTGGGTGGCTCCAAGAGTGCTCGTTCCACGTGGCTGGGGAAGGGCTTCCACCGAAATCCCCAGCCCAGCCCTGTGCAGGCGCCTCTCTGCAGTTGTAGGTTTAAGGCCTCCCAGCTCCACTTAAAATAAATATAAAGATAAGATTTAAAAAATACATTGGCAATAATTTGGGGGGGGGGGGGGCAGTTCAAACGTAGATGTGCTGTGGGTTTGATTCAGATCTTGGAGTGTCTCTGTGGACCTCTTGTGGTGCCATATGACAGCAGCTATTTCACGTGACTGTGAAGCATCCTTTCCTGGAAGTGTTTGATATGAGTCATTATTTCCTGGAATTAAGTGTTTGGTTACTTATTTCCCCAAGCATTTTCCCAAGATAGGAAAATCCCCATCAGCTGAGAAAATACATGCTAGGGCCTGCAAAATTTTGTGGGTTTGGGTCTGCAGAGTGCAGGTTTTTCAAAGCATGTTGATTGACTGGCTCTCCTCTCCCATGGAAGGTTTCACCTCATCTGTTACTTTAAAGTGGAGTGGAGAATGCTGCACAGCTGAGCAATTAAGATCACAAGAATGTGTGATCATTTTGGCTGGCAACATAAAAAGTATGGATGTGGCTGAATCCTATGATCAGATGTTGAAATAGTACCAAATAATTCAGTAGTTCTGACTCTGCTTCACTAGCCAGGTTTGTGTTTTTACTACCAATTGAGAGGTAGTGGCATGATCTAAACTTCAGAGGAGAAGTAAAATTTCAGTATAGCTTCATGTAGTTTTCAAGTTAATTTAAACCTTTTATTTCCTCTTTGGCATTTTAGAGATGAAAATGTTATGGAATAGATATTGTATTTGAACACAACATGTGAACAAACTGACAGTCTTTTGCAAATTACAGCACAGCAATTTTTATGCATTATTGTTTTTCTTTTGTTTCTAGAAAAACAATATGCCTAGATTTCCTTTCATATTAGCATTATGGATATGCAACCCCTCTGATATAGATATATTTATTTTAATATTGGGTATTTAAAATAATTCATAGCTACAATTTAGTTTAAGACTGTTGGAGTCTAGTGACATTCTCTTTTAAACATCATTTAAACTGAGATTTGAATGAAGAAGACAGAATAATAAACGAGACTATTAAAGTGCATGAATAAAACGCAACTGTTTATCTAAAATTGATCCATGTCGCATAACTTCGACTAAAATAAATGGGTTGTTTTTCTTTGACTCCATCAGAAATATTGTCCTGTAAATATTTATATTAATACATTAGGAACTTTGAAATAAAAGTGAAATAACTTTCTTGACATTTTTGCTGGCAAGCAAAGGACTGTGAGAATTCCAAACTTGTAGCTCACCTTGACTATATGAAGTTCATGAGCCATATTCTTACATTTATTAGCAGTTGGAGCCTAAGGTTAATTTATGATTCATTTATCCATGTTTATTTTTTAATGATTGATCTTATATACTTCTGGGAAAAGGCACAGGCCATAACATATTCTTTCTAAAATCTATTAGGTATTATGTGCTTTTTCTTGGCTGGATGGGTCATAGTCTGTCATTGAATACATGGCAGAAGGTGAATATATTTCTTTTATTTATGAAATTAAAGGACAGATTATGGCCTTGCCCAGAGCATGAGCTTTTTAGGGTATAAGATACTACAATATCTGTGCTTACAACTGCATGTTGTAAAAAATTGCCTTTGTCTTCTGTCCTCACTATTTATGGTGTGCCCCTGTGAGTGTCTATGTGATCCCAAATATATCTGAGTGCTGTGAGAGTCTGTGCTCTGCGGAGATTGAGGGCTCAAGATTACAAAGGAAACAATTTCTCATGAACAATCAGATCAGGAAAGTTGTATTTTACTTCTAGAAATATATTTTTGTGTTGACACAGCGAATAATAATAAATCCATAGGAAAACATGTAAGTAAATATGAGGAAGATACCCAGAGATTCCTGCACTGAGGTCTCTAGGGTACCAAGTTAACAGGATAATAGAAAAATTTGTGTTTTATCTGTATCACTTTGCTTTCTATTATTCAATCTCTATGATTTGAATAAGTCAAAAGAGATTTATGTAAGATATTCTATAATTCAGGGAAGTAAATTGCAAAAAAACCCCAAAGATTTTTAAAAGCAAGAAATTTCACAGAACTGTTGTTAGATATAATATTATAGTAAAATTGAGAGAAAAATGTTGTATGAAGGAAATACTGAAAAATATATAAAGAGAAATTTTGGCTAATCAGTTTATTCTGTGATTTGGTTAGACTTGACAATGTTTGCTGTTTAGTGTTCAGAAGGTAGGTGATTGTTCTACTGATTGAGAGAAACATCTCACGTGGTGTGATGTAGCAGTATATATTCTGTTTTAATGAGAATGTAACAATTTGTATTTTATTTTATTTTATCAGACAGGAAGCTTTGCTTGCTGCAATTAGTGAAAAAGATGCAAATATTGCCTTGCTTGAGCTGTCTGCTTCAAAGAAAAAGAAGACTCAAGATGAAGTAATGGCTCTTAAACGAGAGAAGGACAGATTAGTACATCAGTTAAAACAGCAGGTGGGGAGACATTAATTTTCATACTTTCATGGCAACTAAAACCCAGCATTATTTTCATTCTTACTGTTTTATTCTGAGCTCCTACTGGAAGTGTTCGAGCCAGGTCTGACAGGTGACAGCAGCTGCAAAGGTGGGATGGCTTCCCCGGGGGTGTTTAGTGCCTCTCTGGAGTAGTGAACAATTAGCTGCACATTTGTTTGGCTTCTATTATATGCAGCCAAAACATTTTGTTTTCCCTCTTCATATAGGATCCAACCTTCTGAATTCTGTGAGAGAGGAGAGCAGATGCTCTTTGCATAAAGCAAGATCTATCCCTTCTCTTGACTCTTTTTAACCTCCTTCTGCTCAGTTATTTGCTTATCTGCTGTCAAATAATTGTGTTTTCAGAAGGTTTCAGGCTTTCGGAGAGGTTATCTAGAAACTGTGATTATCCCTAAAATAAATTCTCAAATGGGTAAAAATCACTCTGTCTGCAATGCTATAAGTCATTTGAGGTTTAAATAAAACCACACACAGTTAAAAAACCCTCTAGAAATAGATATTATTGCATATGTTCCAGCCATGATGCAGTTGTGTCTCAGGTCAGTCAGTTGGCCAGGAGATATTTCACCCAAAATTTATATGATAAATAGGCAGATGTGCTTCATGATTTTTATCACTTCGTCCCTCTGTGCTGCACCAGAGCAGATGATGTTGAGTTCCAAATAATTTTAGGCATTTTTGTTTTGGTTTGCTTTGGAAAAGAGGGGGTAGTTATTTTATTTTTCAGATATATTTTTTTTTTAACCTTCATCTTAGGTTACTGAAGAGTAAATAAATACAACAGTTTGCTACGTTCCATGATACCCCTCATGGATATTTTTAAAATGTTCATCAGAGACCTGGGCAACTGTTTTGTTGTTGTGCTTGTTTTTGTTTGGTGTTGTACCTTTAAGGTACTGCAGGAGAGTGCTCAAAACATTCATAACTTTCTTCAGGCAGAGTGAAGGAACAGCAGAAGAGGATTGCTAGAGAGGCATTGTGTTGGATAACTTCAGTTAGAATTGTAACCAAATACTTCAAATACCTCCATTATTTATAGTGATAAAGATCTTCAGTAAAGCTATTTAACTAGATTAAATTGATGCCAAAATAATCTCCCTGTTATCTCAGACACCACAAAAAAGAGTCACCAGGAACAGGAATGTGGTTTAACTAGGTCACCACTTTATTACACTTAAGAATTATCTGATAATAGAGCTTGTAGACTTCACTCATACTTCTTTAATCCCTTTGGGAAGAACCAAAAGGTTCTTCCCCAAAGGTTTCCCATGTCCCATCCCCACAAAGGCTTGCTCTGCCTGGGCTGGGCTGGGGGCAGGGACAGGTAAATTCCCCCCAGTTCCTCAGTTTCCCTGAGAGATGCTATCTCTCAATGTTTCTGATTCACTGCAACTTCAGCTGCAGCATCACCTTTTTCCTTCTGGCCTTATTTGTCCCATCCTCTGTTTCCACAGCTGTTACACTGCTGAAAGAGAGAATTCAAAAAAGCCCAACTTCTCCAGCCTAATGTGATCATCAAAGGAGAAATATTTATAAATACTAGAAGATGACTCACTAGAAAATGCTAAACATTAATATAAAGCCCTAAATCCACCCCTGGTCTATACTATAAGACAGATTTTTGTTTTGAAAGGCAAAATAGCGTCTTGATCCGCAACAAAAATCGACATTCCTTTCATATGTATCCACATTTTCTGGCCTTTGGGAATGTCAAACACATTGTAAACTGCTATTAAGACATTGATTTTAAAGTAATTTGTCACAATTTTTCACACTGCAAAAGAAAAAGAGGCATCTTAAAGAAATTAAATGTCCCGCCTTTGTTGGGAAATGAGAATATTTATGATTTATTTTAATAAAGCTACAGATGGACATATCATATTTTCAAGATTGAAATGTTATTTATATGAATGAGTTGACCCATCTTTTTATGGACTGTGACTGTGTGAGTTTAAGTAGAAGTTCTGTTATTTTTAAGCTGGAAGAAGAGAATTGTTTTTATGTCAAAATCTAGATAACCTAGAAAAATTATTTGTATCACAGTGTATTCAGCTGTAAAATTAGCAGTAATAATGCTGACCTCTATGTTGCAAACACATTCTCACAAGAAACAAACATATTTAATTGTAATGATTTAAATACAATTTAGCAGCTGCAGTCTGTCAGTTACATATTTATTGTTTAGTGCTTTAAATAAATGGCAAGCATAGTAATGCACTCCCAGCAAAACAAAACAAAACCACTGGTATTGCTTTGATTCATACACCAAATACTGTACTGTGAGAGCTATAGAACTTTGTAGTAGGCTTTAAAAAACCTTTCAGAAATACAGTATTAAACAAAATCACCATGTGGGCTTGGCTGAGTGATTACATAATGTGTATAATCGCCCTGGCCAAGATTCCTTTTGAGAGTTCTGAGAAGCTATTTTTAGATAAAATTGTACAGTGATGCAATCCTTCATGAAATAATTAGCTAGAAGTCCATTTTTAGAACATCTCAAGAGATTCTGGTAAGAGCAGAAGACACTGCTATGTTACTGATTCTTCCTGAACTTGGATAGTGCGAGAAAATTTCCCAGTTGTGTCTTTTTGCTTTTAGGATATTGTGCCAAAAATGTAAGTGCAGTTGGCCAACATGCAAGGTCTTCTAACTCCTTGAGAGCATTTTATTTTTCTTCTCAAAACATGAAATTAGAAACCTTCCCAGTGCTTTCAGGACTGCAGGTGTACAGAATACTCTGGCCAGAGGCAAAGCTGGTGTTTGGCAGACTTCTCAGTCTGTTAGTTCTGTGCTCTATATTTCATCACATCAACATATTGCTAATGCAACAAAAAGGGTGAGAAACAATCAAGGAATTTAAAAAATGTGTGTAATCACACTTGCTCAGCAAACTAACAACTAGCAATATTTTCTCCTGCATTCAGTACACAGGATTATTTGTTATTAATTACCCTGTAAATATTTTAAAGAGCTCTTTCAGCAACAAATGAATAAAGTGGAATTGGAGGCACTGTGTTACATTCCATATACTGTTTTAGTAAAGCACTTCAGAAGCAGTGCTACTGTGATCTTATGGTGGTGACATCAAGCATTCAAGAATAACAAAATACCCTAAGTTGTATTTTCCCTGATAGATTAATTCAGCTTTATTGCACTGTGTATTTTATGATATTCAAAGTGTTTATATTACTGTATGAGAAAAAGAACATGATTAGAAGTTGTTGTGATTGTGATTATTCTGGCAGCCCAAAATGCTGTGCAACACTGGGAATTAATTAATTGCATTTAAGCCCTCTATATGTTTAACAAGCATGGGAATGAAAAAGTCTTGCAATGCTCTCTTACGGTGTCATCTGTAGCACTTGTGAACAGGAGCGACTCTGCTGTTGGTTCCTAATCACTGTTGCTTCAGTTTCTGAAATTGTTAAACTAAGTTAATCTTTCTGATTGCCTTGAATTTCACTGGTGGGAATATTATAGGACTACGTCAATTTATTATTATTATTATTATTATTATTGTTCTTTATTGTTGTTGTTATTGCTGGTATTGTTTTTGTTGTTACTTCTGCTGCTGTTTACACAGATCTGCTTCAGAAAGAGATTTATGGTACAGTTGAATCCAAGTATTACTACACAAAGAATAGAATCCAAGTTATGAAGCCATTCACATGGGTACTGCAGGCATAACTGACCACTCTGCTGCTTTTTTACCTCTTCTGTTTATGCTGTTTACTATTACTCATAATATTTGTGGTGTTCAAGCTTTAAGCACCTAATTTTGAGCAAAAGAGTAGTCTGAGACCCTTTAGTTTTATTTTTCTTATGCTATGTAGATTCTTTGTTTATTTTGGGCAGGTAAGAATAGTTGTTCTAATAACTTCATATATTGATGATAATCAGTCTGATTATTTTCTTCCTTAAAAGTTTTCAGAAAATGTAGTAAAATGGCTTTTACTCACTGATTTTAGATGTGGCTGTTCAGATCCCATTTATGTCAATACAAGGAGCTTATGCATTCAATGGCCTTACTATCTTAAAAATCTTTTTAGTTTATACTTTTCTATTAAATTAGAAATATCCTACCGGAATTTTTCTGCATGTCTTAACATTGGGGTTTATTCTCTTAATTTTTAACCTGATTTTTGAATCTGTATTTTTGAATGTGGGTCATTAGAGTCATTACAATTGAATTACATCTCAGTTTTGCAGATTCCTCTGGGGGTGAAAGTGCAGAGTGCCACTTCTCCCTGCAGCTTAACCCAGGAGGGGCACAAGGTGGGAAAGGGAATGTGTGAGTGGAGCTAAAAGCCTTTGCCTGAACAACTGAGTTGATTCGAAAGACATTCTGTGTTGGAAGAACACTGAAAATGTTGGCAGTGCTCTCATAACACTTTTCACATATTCTCAGTAAGATCTGACAGTGTATATTATAAAATTTGAAGGACTCGGATCATAGCTGGATATGGCATCACTTTTTCCTCCTTATGCTCTCAGGAATCCAAAGTCTTTTGGATGGTATTTTTTCACAAACATTTTCCAGTCGGAGGGGCTTTTTTTGCCTATAGCAGTCAGGCCCTGGAAGCACCACAGGCTTGGTCCATAAGTCCTTTTCTGCTTTAAATTCTGTTTCTGTTTGTTCTCTGTTCAGAGTTTTTTGATTCTTGCAGTGTCTGTGGCACAGCTTAAGCATGGCTATGGCTGAAGGCAGCCTTTTTTTCACTGGTGGTAATATTGTGAACTTATCCTAGAACATTCTTCAGATAAATGGTTTAACTTCACTAAGACTGAAAATCTTAAATGGAAAAAGTAGGTAATGCAGATATAAAATAATGTATATATTAGCACTGGAACTCTTGTAATTTTGGATCTGGCTTCCTTGGAAGGTGAAAATGATTAAGTATCTCAAATAAGAGTAGTGAGTATCCTCATTCTAACAGTCTGAACTCCCAAGCCAAAAAGGATTTTTCTCCACGTGACATTTTTTAAACAAATCCTTATGTTCTACTGCAGTGTACCCCATGATAAAAAGACTAAATATAGTATGACACTTGATCTCAAATACAGTGCTAAGTAGCCAGTTATTAAAAAAGAAATACTGTAAAAATTGGGTGTCAAGTATTTCTGCCACTGTAATGCTGGCTAAAACTGGAAATTCCTACAACCTAGCATCAAAAAGAAGTTGTAAGATGTCTCTATAAGGTATATCAAGAGAGTGGTGTGACGTTACCTCCATTTCAGTCCACACTGAGATATACCACCCATGTATGGAAATGTATGTTTTATTTAGCAGTTTTTGTTGCATACAACAGAAGAAATGTAGTAATTTCAACTTAAGCTATATTTTGTATATGATATAAATGGGAGACGTGGGCTTGGTATTGAAATTGCAAAAATTACAGCTGAAACTCACTATTCAGACATTAAAGATGGTGAAAAATTACCAGTGCTGCTAACCAGAGTTTTGCAGTTTCAAAGGTCTTATTTAGCTGCTAAAGTTTCTGATTCATGTCTGGTTTTAAATACTTACTGTGGGGAAGTATCTTTTTAATGAGTTATTTCCTGTTGTAAAAAGGAAAAAAGAGAACCTTCCTTCCGTTGCTTGTCTGCTTTTAGTAGGACCTGGCCTGAGATGTCCTCAGGCAGCTGCTGTTTCAGAGCTTTAATTATGCTTTTTAACCACTTCTTTGTGCCTATGTTCTTACATACTTCTATGTAATTACCAAGTTTAGTAGTAGGACTGAGACAAATACCTTTAGCATGACTTTAGCCTATACATTACTGAGTATGCTGTATTATTACAAGATATTTCCTGCGCTTCAAGCCATACTTTTAATTCACAGAGCTTTAAAAGGCTTCAAAAACACAAACTCTAAATGCAGGAAAACACAGCTAAAAAAGTCAGACAGGCCATGTTCAATTCAACATGGCTTTGTTTAATCACAAGTGTCAGAAAAGTTGAAATTTGGCTGTCCTGCTTTAGATAAGTGTCTGCTTGGCACTTGAAAGTGCTGCCTGTCTCCGTCTGCCAAGTGTCCAATATCCCAGCTGGTGTTTGGGGGACTTCTGTCCTTCACCTTGTGAAGAGGAACACTTACTCTGAGCTTTAACTTCTCTCAGGACAAGTTAGCCACATTTTGTAATCTTGGGAAGCAGCAGGTGGAATGGGTGTTCATAGCAGTTAAATAGTGCTCGAATTAAAAAAGAATTGAAGTGTCTGTAAGGCTTCTGTGCTCGTGTTCAACACTAGATTACCAGAACTGAGTCTTTGAAAAGGTTTACACTGGAAGTTGTTTTGCAGTGCTTCAGAGGAGTCAGAGTATTAATTTGTCCAGCAATTGATTTTGTATTTCCTGTGGGAGGAATGTTGGATTTAATGAAAACTTGGAAAACAGTCAGTAGCTTTTCATAATCGCTATTTTCTGTCCTGTGAGTGCAGACAGGGCCTGAGCATCAACTGCTCTGGGTTACATGTTACAGGTGATAAGAATTCTAAGATTTTAATGTGAAAACATTATGTGAATTAAGTTTAGTATATAACTATAGATGCAAAAAAAAAAAAAAAAGTATGCCTTCTTAGCATAAAAACTTAACTGTGTTCCTTACATCATGTGGAACAGTCTTATCATTAGTGAGGTAAAACCTAAAAAGAGTTAAATGCAGAGTAGCCAAGCTTTTCTCCAGTAAGCTATCATGCACACTTGGAGCCTGCATGCATCCTGTCTCTCACACTTTCCAAGACAAGTCATACACTATAACAGGAAAAGAAAAACATGCTTATTAGCCCATTTGGAATTTTAACAAGGAAAAATTTGTGTTCTTCAATGGAGGCAGGAAACAAAGCAGCAAAACCCATGTTAAAATGTAGTTAAGACTAAGAATATAGAAGAGATTACATTACAGGGATGTTATAAAAAGAAAATGCATAATGAAAGCACTCAGTAAAACATAACTCCGCCCAATGGTGATGCATTCCAACACCCATACGGTTATGATTATCATTGTTATTTAGCATTTGGAGTTGCTGGTTAGTTAACATACTGCACTGTTTCTGTTATCTTTCACTTACTGATGAGTGCTTGCAAGCTTAGAGTCTTCATAACTTCACTTTCTTTTCCATTGAAATTTTCTTGGTGTCTAAAACCTCACTGCATAAGGAACAAAGAAGCCTGAATCGAATATTATTGTATATTCCTAGTAATTGAAGACAAGAGTATAATTTATTTTGGAAATAATTAGCATGATGTTGTTAGTATTGCGCTGTTAAAAGTGGCATGAATAATTAGCATAAAGCAATACAATCTCTGGCAATCTATTGAAGTCCACTTCTTCCATGGAGCTCTAATAGTGGCAAAAGGTCCTTCAGAGCAATAACTGATTCACAGATCCTCTGGCTTCTGGAAAAACAACATTTCTGTCAAAGTCATGCTCGGTGGATATGTTTTAACAATTTGTCTCATTTAATCATGTGGATTCAAGAAATGTGCTACCATTGAAAAGGGAGCAGTCTCAAGGCTTGGCTGTCTAACAATAATACCTTTGGAAAGTTTTTTTTCTGCTTCAGCTGGATTGTTAGTGAAACTGTGACCCAAAGTATATCAAGAAGTTTAAACTTCATAAAACTTTGAAAGGAATCTCTCCTAAGTATCTTTTCTAGATGGCAAATTAATCTCACGCTTATGTGAGTGGCCTATGTTATGATGTGGCTTATTTTCACATCACTTGTGCAGGATGCAGGTATCTCTGTAAGGCTGAGATCCTCAAAGCAGGTGGAACTAAATGACAGTGAAGTTGAACACAATTTTTTAGAGGCTCGAAGGCTGGAACTTGAACTTCTTGTTTTTGATGTCAGAAAAATATCTAATGATGATCAGACAACAGAAGTGGAATAAAGGAAAATTTGCTGAAGAGGGTTTTTTTAAAAAAAAAAATCATTGAACTTTATTGAGTTCTGGAAATACAGGCTTTACATGGCATTTAATTTTAGTTTTCATTGTAGCTTGTGATGACTCTTTCGTTATCTAAAGTTACCCTAAGGGTTACTTAGAGGCCCAGGATTCTGTGCTACCTTCTGAAATGCCTTTTGTAGCTGTTTTTCTGTAGACTGTCTTCTTGTGTTACACAAACATGATAGTCTACATTGTGGAATAGTTTGGTTTTTTTTAAATGAGAAAATACACTGTTTTTGTAAAGTCATAGTTTTGTGCAAACTGTTACAGTCCTTTAAAAGATTGTGAGTGACAAATATAATTTCTTGAACTTTAGGGATGTTTAAGGCCAAGTACACCATTTGCTGTCCAAAATTTAATGAACTGTAACTTTCCAAATAAGAAATTCACTATAAATTTTATTCCATGGCAGTTAGCGACTTCAGAGTTGTTTAGCAGCAGAAATGGTAAGAAATTCTTCCTTGGTCTTCAGACAATAACAATTTTCAAAGAATGTGCAAAAATATTGTTCTAACTTGAAAACTGATTTTATTTGGAGAGAGTAAGGCCAGAGCTGGCTTAATTAGCAAACATTTTGTTAACCCTCTGTTAATGGGACTCAGGCCTGAAGCACTGGATTCATGGGGGAAAACCAATTGCAGCTACACATCCTTTCATTAAATCCACATTAATTCCAATAAGTTCATGTAACTTCTGGATAAACTTGCTGAACTGTATAGTCTGAAGAACACAATTTTTTAGATCATTGCCCTTTTCTGTTTTCTAAAATATTGTCTTTGGAGGAAAAAAGCTCAGATAAAATCACTTATTATTAAAAATCAAGACAGTTAGAACTAAATGCCTGCCACATGAAGTTCTGAGAGTGTTTTGTGGAAATATTAGAATGCTTATTTTCAAACAGTGAGATTGCAAGAAAAAGAGTTTCTGTGTCATTGAAGACAACGAGAGGCCATTGCAGAATCAAACCTAAAACATGGGTCTCTATATTTTAAATTTTGTCCTTTAACAGTTAGACCCCAGGATAGCTCCAGGACAGGTTGCAGGACTTTTATCTACCTCCTTCTCATATTATATAGGGAAAAATCCTACCCCATTGACAGTGAATATTCTAGAAATATTTCAAATTCCATTAAGTGAAGAGAGATGGAGAAGAAAATCCAAAGGAAAGTAATAGCTATTGAATTGTATTACACCTATATCCCAGAGCAACAAATCTTACTATTTTTCCTCATTTGAACCTCATTCATGAGAGTTTCGTTGTTAACTTGATCCAGATGACAGATGAAAGCATAGTTCCCTATTGCCACCTTGCTAAAATATTTTTTAAAAGACAGTTTTAATATTATAGTTTTACAGTTACAGATTGCTGTTAAGCTATTTAGTCTGTTACCAGTCAATCAAAGACTTTCATTTCACTTCGGTATATCCTTACTTAAACTCAACAGACTTCTAGGAGGACAAGAAATATCTGTCAGTTTTCTTGCAGTGCTAGATCATAAATTTTTGGATAAGTGGGTTAAAAATTCAGTTACACATACCATTCATGACCTTGACAGCTTAGCAAATAGTGATAGTGAATGATCAAAGACAACTGTTTCAAGCCCCAAGGGTTAATATACCTGTGCAAGGAGATTTAAGCTGCTTTAATTCTTCAGTCATTCCTTTATTTCAAAATGGATGCAGTAGTTTTTGAAAGTAGTGGACAAATTTAGAGCAAAAACCCTGTTAAGGCTAGAGCTAATAAGGCCATACATGGTCTTTAGGAGATGCAATTAATTAATTGTTGCATTTTACAAGTTAACATGTTTTTTTCTCTTCTAGTATAAATCCAAATTAAAACCTGTTCCTTCTCAGGTGTGGGCCTGTTGTTCACCAGGCATTTTCCAAAAGAAATGTTGACCTGACGATTTAGTTGTTAGAGATGTGGCTGTGTAAATTTTGTGAAGCCCCATTTTCAGGTTTGAGAGGAAAATGTGAATAAAAGTTTAACCTTTGCAATATAACTATTTCAGGTAAGATCTGACTTGTGCAGAGTAACATAAAGTGCCCATTAGATATGGCACAGTTTGAATGCATGTTTGAAATCGCCACTCTAATGTTCATTAATTGAATATTTCAAGATTCAAGTTTCTTGATCATCCAGACAAAGCATAGTGAATAATCTGCTGTGCTTTCAAAAGAAATGTAAGAAAAGATCTTGGATGATCTTGAATAGGAAATTTTCAGGTATGCTGAAGATGTTGCAGGAAATGATGGCATTGCCGAGTCACTCCATGGTATTCTCCCCTCCCAGGCAGTCCCTGAATGTGTTGGTTTGGGACCCAGAGCGTGAGGATTTTCTGTCTGTCTGATAAACCAATGTCCCAGCACGTACACACCTTTCTGCTGTGTGCTTGGATGTAGGTGTAGGGTGTGAAGCCCTGGGGTCCTGAACAAATTCCAATGTGGTTAATTAATTTCTTCCTCAAATGAAAATACAGTTGGCATTTCAAAGCCTGCTAAGGATTAAAAGCTAGCAAAGGGAGCAAACAGAAGTAATGTTACAGATTTTTGTTTAGAAGGATGTGAAAAGGATTGTATTGTTCCTTAGGATTACTTTTGTTCTTCCTCCAGAAATCCTCTTGCTCATCCTCCCCGAAAGTCCTGCTTTTAAAAGTTTGAATTATGAGGTGTTTGTACTTCCTAAGTCAAAGCTAAGCATACCTGGAAAATACAGTTCAGTGTAGCACTAGCAGTAGCTAAAGCAAAGACAAACAGAAAATTATATTTTCTATCATTGTGAAGTGCAAACAAATAAAACCAAAAAGTTATTAAAGGTAGTATTTTGCCAAATATGTGGCATCATTTTAAGAAATAAATGACAGTTACAAGTCATGTCCAAGTTTAGATGTTTCGATGGTTACTTGAGTGGAAATTCTCATTTCACATTTCTTATATATTTTGCTTCAAGAACAGGCACACTAAAGGAAGGCTACTAGGGCATTAACATTTCTTTGTGCACATTTTACTGCAATCTGGCATGCAAAAGGAAGAAACATTAGAAGTAGTTTATTTATATTTCAGCACCAAATTAGAAAGATGACATCATTCATTTACAGTTCTTATCCCGTGACACGCCTAATCCCCAACACCTCATTACAGAGGACACTTTTAGGATTGCATATATCATCTTGTTTAACTTCTGCATTCTTTATGGAATACAGTTGAAAGGTAGGGAATTTAAGGCTGTTCATTGATAAGAAAATAAACTAATAAAATTTTAGGAGCTTCCCCAAAGAGGCAGGGTATGACAGTGTTTACAGTAAGTGGCTTATTATTTGTCTATTAATTCTCCATCTTTTCCACTCCTTTGTTCAAAAGGCCTTCCTCTTTGAATCTAAAGACAAACAGACCAACTGTGATATTCATATTGAGATGATCTTTTTAGCAAAAATGGTAGAAAATCATAACTGAAATTCATAGAGCTGCTTGCTTCCATCATCTTTTTTGGGAGGGAGAAAATGAAGTATTTCCAGCTGTGCAGATAGCTCTTACTCTGTAACACACTGAGAAAATGCTCTTCCACTGCTATGGAGATGCTCAGAAAGTCTGACGGTGCACATCTGATCTCTGATTTTTCTTCTGTCTTGTTGTTGTGGATGCCTCGAGGGTTTGGTTGGGTTATTTGGTTGTTTTTACTTGAACTGAATACAGCTCCTCTCCTGTAAAGCAGTTGTCCATGATCCTCTAATGGACATCATGTGAAGTGCTTGAGAAACATTGTGACAACTGAAAAAAAATGAATTGTTGAAAAGGCACATCAGGATTTCCTAGGATTCTGTGGCTGCTTTCCTTGCATTACACTTTGTTATACTTGAAATAGTGCATAATATGAATATTTATTTTGCTTTTTTTGTTTTCAAATCTCTTTTCAACTTTAGAAAAAAAACATTAAAATTGGGGAATTTAATAGCAATCTCTGAGTTTTACATTTTCAATTAAAATATACTTGCCAGTGAAATTTTCCAAACAAAGATTTTGATATAGGATTGTTGTCAAAGGAAAATCAAATTCCAGCAGTCCTGGAAGTAAATCTACCACATACTAGCTATGGGACACGAGGTATCTCATGGGCACTTTGCATTGGAAGTGAGATAGACTGTTAATATAAGAACATACCTGAACAAATGTGTTTAAATTCATCTACTTACAAAGTTGGTCCTTTGGAGCTCATTAGTCTGGGCAAAGTCCTGTTTATCCCTAATCCACGCTGGGGTTAATGTACTATTAATTGTATATGTCTCTGATTATTTTAATTTTGGAAGAGGTCTTTGAGAGTTGACAGCATTTTCTTCTGGGTTTCATTAGTGCAAAATTAATTAAAACTTGATTGCTGTTTTACAGGTTTGCCTGAGCCAGTCTTCAGTCCTGGTACCACAAAAAATTAAGGACTGTATCCACTGGTATCAGACAATTGGTAGTAAGATATTTTTGGTGTTATGAGCAAGGTTTGAATTATTCGAGTCTATGTATTTCACGGTATGGAATAATTGTAATAGTGATAAAGAGCAGCAATGTATCTTGTTATTTCATGGTGACATAGATTTCATTATCTGTACACAGCTGTAGCTGAAGTGTTGATCTCTTTTTCAAGATCTATATCTTAGCCTTACTTCCACTCAGTTACATGTCAAGTTTCATAATCACTTATTTCTCTAAGTGCCTGTGTCTCTGTTGGTTAGTTTTCAGATTCATTTTACTTATTGTTTAGCAGGGTAATCCTGGTGTACAATTAAAAGGAGTTACCCAAAATAGAACTTTTAGCACAACTATTCATGATTGTTGTTGATGTGCCTCGGTAGCTAACTGTAAATGTTCGAAGTACGTTTAATATTCCTTTCAGTGAGATTTAAAAAGTCAATTGCTAAGACATAATGTTAGACTGGAAAAAATAGGAAACTGCTCTAAAATAATAAATTTAGAAAATCTGGATGTCTTTCACCCTTGAAACATACCATCCTTGATCATTTACTTTTCTGACTTTTTCTTGTCATTCTGTGGATGTGAAAGCTGAAACAGAAGATGTGCTCACATACTTTATTTTTCTATTTCTGTTTCCTTTTCTTTGTGAGCCAGCAGTCTGGACTTCCATTCTTAGATCCTTCAGCTCAAAAAACCCCCAGAGCCAAGATCTTCCTAAAACACTGTCAGAATAATATGTCCCAAGGTGTAATAGAATTGTCTTACTTTCCATCTTGAACAGACGCAAAACAGAATGAAGCTGATGGCAGATAACTATGATGATGACCATCACCACTACCACCACCATCACCACCACCACCACCATCGATCTCCTGGGAGGACACAACACAACCACAGACCCTCTCCAGATCAGGTTGGTCACCTCTTTCTTCACCCTCAGTTTTATAATTTTGTTATTTTGCTATTTCAAGATTAAATAAATTTTCCAAAGAACTAATAACCAAGCTATTGGTTCTTTGAACTGAAACGATTAGCTCTGGTATTTATTCCCATACCTGAAATAGTTTAAAATTCTGGCTTTTTGTCTCATGCCTTATTTATCCAGAGTGGAAAAACAGCCTGTAGAAACAAGTAACTCATTTTCAGGTGGAGGAGCCTGAGGAAAAATTAACATTGCTTTTATATGAAAAATCATTTTTTGATACTAAAATAGCTTATAAGTTCATAATGTCTGGGTAGAAATAAAAGGGAAAAACAGGGATGAAAATATAAAGGGGATGTATGATAGACTACTTAATTGGAGTAAGGAAACAAAGAGG
Organism: Acanthiza pusilla; assembly: GCA_036630365.1. Taxonomy (NCBI): domain Eukaryota; kingdom Metazoa; phylum Chordata; class Aves; order Passeriformes; family Acanthizidae; genus Acanthiza; species Acanthiza pusilla. The sequence continues at coordinate 13,029,671 of JAXCHO010000001.1, forward strand.
CAAATTACACTTTTTTACAGTGACCAATGGAATTGTATTAGAGTCAGGAACAGGTAAGAATGACAAAACACAATTTCTTGGATACTAACACAAAGGAAAAAACCAAAAACACAAACCTGAACAATGTGACACAGACTCCTTTGAATTCTTGGAGCATGTTAAGAACAACTTTTTTTGTCAGAAAGAGGGGAAAGGAATTAAGGACTTGCTGTCTTGTTTTAGTTCTGTTTCTGATTAACAGAGATAAGTTGGCTGAGTTTATAAAAGAAGGAAAAATTGTATGGAAATATCTGTAAAGTAAAAAAAACTTTTGGCTTTATGCAAGGAATGGAATGAAAAAAAACACCTCAGAATTAAGTCAAGAGATGTGGAAAAAAGGTAATCACCACCACAGTGTTACTGAAACCCAGACACTGTTCTCAACTAATTCAAGGACCCTGAACCTGCCAAAAAAATTTGAGGCGCAAGACAATGTGAGAGAGCTTACATTTAGTCAAGTGCTTCTCAGTGCACGGTAGCAGCTTATTCAGGAAGAGAATGAATAAGAAGCATAATAAAAGTATCAAAACATACTCAAGTACATAAAGATACATGAATGGTGGAAATATGTGCATGATTAAAGACAGAGCACATAAAATAGAAGCTATTTAATGAGTATTTACCAGTACTTGTACTCTCAGTTTTTTTCCTAGGTGACAGTTTTGGGCCACTCTCGGAGAAAGAATGCAGGTCTAGCTTACCCATCCTATATTTAGTCTGCTTGTATTTGCCAAGGAAAATTATGCCTAGCAAATCTAATTTCCTTTGATGGGGTAACTGGTTTTGTGGTTAAAGCAGAAAGTGGTAGCTCTTAATTCATCAGGTCTTTAACACTGTCCCACCATATATTTGTGATATGCAAATAAATACATTATTTTGTGATGTAATTAATAACTAATGTAAAATGAAGTGCAATAATAAGAGCTTTAATTATAAATAATATTTGTGAATTTAAATAATTATTAGATCACCATAGGATGGGTGTGCAGCTGACAGACAAATTTTCTGTTGCTCATTGTCAGACAGGAGGGCCAGTTACAGCAGGGCTCCAAAGAGGTCTGTCCTTCATTTGATTTTGTGGGATATTGTTTTAGAGATTATTTCAGTGTTGAAATAGGAAAAAACATTAATATTGATGATCATGAATCAAGTTGTAGGAAGCTCTAAGAACAGTAGAAGCAGCCAAACTGCTCAATGAGATGCTCCAGTCTTGAAAAGCTGGAGAAAGTCTAGAAAAGGTAATTTGAAATTCAGCAAAGACAAGTCCACTTACAGGGGAGAAGTCCCATGTGCTGATGAGGTAACAGCATGGAAACAGGAATGTAAATTGCACAGCGGAATACCATTGCAATGAAGTTGGATCTAATCCTGGGATAGATATAATGCTGGAAAAGAAGCAGGAAGCAATTATTCTGTTCCTTTGAGCGCTGGTGAGAGCTCATCTGAAAAGCTGTTTACAGTTTTGATCTCCATGCTTTAGGAAACATAGACAAAGTGGAAAGGGACAAAAGGAGAGCAACAAGAATGATAAAGTTTGAGAGAACATGACCTGTTGGGAAGGCTTAAAGAACATGGTTTGTTTAGTCTAGAAAGTACCAAGGGGGAGACATAAGTCTTCTAATACAGAAAATGTTGTTGTAAAGAAGACGATGATCAATTGTATTCCAGTGCCCAATGGAGAAAGAGTAGGAGCAGTAAATTTAATTTTGCCAAGAATAACTAGGTTGGTTGTTAAAAAGAAAACTTTTTCATTATGAGTCTAATGAATCTGTAAGTGGAAACAAAACGTGGACATTCTTTCATGTACATGTAATGGAAGGTCCTTTCTTGGAGATTTCTAAGGACAGGTTGGATGAACATAGCTTTATTTCATCTTGTGTTGGACTCAGAATAGGTGTTCTCTTGAAGTGCTGTCATCCCAAAATTTCCACAAGCTCTGTGAATAATGGATGAATCCAGCATATGTTTAATTGTAAAAGAAGCAAAAAGGAGGTTCATAGCAAAATTCTTGCTGAAAAAACCTTTGAGAAAAGCACAGTCAAGGGTAATCATGAGTGAACTCTGGGCATTGCTTTATCTTACATTTTTCAATAATGGATTTTATTTTTTTCTTTCAGCCACTTCTTGCCTTATTCCCTCTTTTCTTGCTCTTTAGGGAGAGGCATAGATGGGTGACCTTCTTTTGCCATGGTAAAGATAATTTTGCAGCTTTGCATAAAAACTTAAATTTACTCTCTTTAGTTTTGTCTTGAGAGCTGACAGTCACCCATATTCACTTACTGTAAATTTCTGTGGGCATTTTGCATTCCATGCTGAAAGTCTTCACAGTCCTTACTGGCACAAGTGACAAATCTCTAACTCCAGGATGTCTCCACATAATGAATACCAATATTTGGTTATTGCCCAGGACTTCTTCGAGTTCATGAGAACATTAAGATGTGGTTGAAGGTTCTGAGTTAAAGTTTCTGCTTATGGACTACATAGTAAAAAACTGTAATGGATTATTGAAGTTAAAAGTGGTATCTCTGCATGAAAAAAGAAGTGTAGGTAATCTGACATGCAGGTGTCTCAGATATACTCAAGTTAGTCTGATGGCATTCTCAAGAGGAAATTAGGCTATTTGAGAGGTCATATGGAAGAACTAGATTCTGCGTTCACTCGGTAGAAGACTGAAGGTCTAACATCTGAAGAATTTTCGTACTTTAGACTTACAACAACTATCAAATCTTCTTACTTTCCATAGTACTGGTAATTTTTAGAGAAATAAAATGTACAGTGTTTTTTATCTCCTAAGAGTTTCTTGAATACCTGAACTGTAGTGGATTCAAAGCTGAATGCTTTACTGTGTGATCACCAGGGCTACAAATATATTTTAATTTTGTTTTATGAGAGTTTATCTGCTCATAGAAAAGAATCTGATTTTTAGAAAAATGTGACTATCATGGGGTGTGCTTTAGAAGCTGGCTGCTTTCCAAAAAGCTGGCCCTATTCTGAGAACCTGTAATTGGGGATGGAATGTCACATGGTGCCTAAGCATGTAAAAAGATGTCCTTTTACATCTTTCAATCCTGTCTGGCTACATAGTGAGGTTTTTTCTTCCTACTTCAAGCATTGTTGATGGCCCTTCTACAAGGTTTAGTGTTTAGAAGTAATTTGTCACAAACTCACCAACAAGTTTTCTGTTACTCTGAGATCTCATCAAGGAGGTCTAAAAGGTAGTTCAAGGTTTCTGAACTATCCTCTTATCTAGAGGAAAAGTACTCTTTATCAGGACAGTGATGGGACAGGGTTATCTCTGAAGCTTCCCTTCCTGCCACTCTCCAGTCACAAAGCCAACTGTTAAAGAAAGAGCCTGGAGCTGTCCTAGTATTGAATGCGTGTCATTTTAAACAGGCTTTTTAGAAGTATGCTGGTAACCTCCATCATTTGAGAAAAGAAATCATCTGCAGTGAGGCATGAAACTTGACAACAAACTGAGTGTTGCCAAGTAGGCGAATGCCACTAAAAACTAACTTTTTGAAGAAGACCATGTGCTCTGAAAAAAAGTGTTTATTGATTTGTAAAGTGGTGACTGGTCTTGGCAACAGGTCTTTATTCATCAGCTGGAACTGCTAAATATCCTTGGAGTTGCTGAAAGACGATATGTGAAAAACTCTGAGCAGCTCAGATGGGATTTTGTCTGAGGTGGATGACTTTGAAATCAGAACCACAGGACAGTCAAACAACAATTATTATTTTAGTGTCTGGATCCTGATCTACAAATCACTGTATTGATCCATATGTGATTTCAGAGGAAGGGAGAGCATGCTGCTTTGTGTATTTTGGCAGTCCTGGCTGTTAGCATAATGCCTTATATTCTGTGGCCACACTGGAAAATTGCCAACCTCAAACTCCTGAAGAGGCCTCAGGAATATTGAAACTGAGATTTTTCCTTAAAAAAAACCCAACACAAAACCTAACAACACAACCTAAAAGCCATACAAACATAAACCAAAACAGATTATTTGAGCTAATGCAAATAACCATGGTTATTTGAAAAGCATTAAATTATTCAAATTTCTTTAGACTGACAGCAGAAAGTTCAATCAGAGCAGAAGTTTAGTACCTGGAAAACTGACATATCTTGTTTGGGAGTTTTCTGCATCATTGAAACTTTGTCTTTTAGTCGTTCAGGAAGGAAGAAGAAAAAAAGAAAACCAAGGGGAAAACCCAAATCAGCAGTGACATTGCCGTATATAAAAAGAGTGATATGATATAGATGCCTAATGCAGTAAATTGAGATTATTGCCTTCCTCCCCGACCCAGATTTTGTTTAATATTCTGTGTGTTTCTTTATCCTGTGTTTACACACTGTTTTTGGGCAGGTGTGAGCTTGCTGCTGTCTGTTCCCCAAATGTTCATGAACTCGTTCTGCGGGTGCCTCGCGCTGCAGGGCAGCACGCAATTGCATTAGCACCGAGCTGAGCCTGCACTAAGCTCGCTGGAGTCACAAGGATTTATTTAATTTAGGAATTTGGGCAGGGCAAGGTTTGCTTGTCAGTACATTCAGTGTAAACAATCCCAGACATACCCACTGTAAATAACTAGTATTGTGCTGAATTAGTGTTTTGAGAACTCAGAAGCTCAGTGCAAATTAGTCATATAAATGCTTTCAAATTTTTGTCTTTCCTCTGATTTTTCATCTTTGCTGCAGGTATTATTCTTGTGGAACAAAGAACTTGTGATTCATATCACACACTGTTCAGGCTTGTAGAACTGAATGCAATAAAATCCTATTTGTATCATGGTCACCTTTAAAACATCAAATTTCCAATTAAATTGTATGCAATTATCGTAGCTATATTGCTTAGTATAAACAGCTACTGAATGGTAAATAATTCTCTTCCAATGAGGATGTAATTTCTGTCTAAGCGTTTCCCAAAACTCAGTAAGAGTTATCATGTGCTTATATCAGAAGATACAGAGAATTTTGCTTGCCTCTGACATCTATCTAGGTATTTCTGTCTACTTTATCTTAAAAAGAAAACTGAAATAGTCTTCCACAGAGGCTTGCCCACATTTTGAGGTTAATATGATTGGCTTCAAACCTAAGGGTCATTGTGAGTTCCATTGTACTTTTGATGGAAGAAACAAAAGAATCTTGAAATTTGAAAGTCTCTCTGAATTTGAATTTATCCTTCAGCGATACTCTAGTTCTTGGTTTTGGTTTGCTGCCATTTTGGAGGTACAAACATTGTGAGCTACTCAAAATTTCTTGCTTGAAAGTAAAAGCCAGTAGAAATTTGGAATATTTTTCAATGCTTTTGTTATTCTTGGCTCATAATTGCAATTATATTGTAGCCAGACTACTTTTCAAATATCTTTTAATGATATTAAACTTGTAATTTACTAAAAGACCAGCTAAACTGGAGCTGTATTAAAAGCAAGAAATAGGAAATAGGTTTTGCTTTCTTTGATACTCCAGGAGATGGATTTTGTACATCGAAAAGTTATCCCTCTCCTTTGCTTGCAGAAATGATTTATTTTATATTTTGAGGTTTAATGAATGTGATATAAATGTATACACACTGAGCAGTGTGTATATTTATATATATCTATATTTATATGTTAGCTTTCCAGTCTTTTCCACATATGGAAGAATTTTTTGAGAACATGTTTAGCTATAGAAATCTCTCCCCATCACTTCCCCTGAATGTGTGTGTTATAATATACAACACTTATATAGAGGTTTACATTTATCTTATATTTCTTAGTAGAAAAATTATCTGCCACCATCATAGTCTAAAACAGGTCCTTAGACCAACTGAGAGAGCCAACAATGCATTTCTGGGAGACAGTAATTTGATAACAAAAGTTGCATATCTGGCGCTGGTTACTTAAGTGAGATAACATGTCACAGGCTTTCACTACAAAGGGGACCATAAATTTTTGCATTGCAAATCTGATTTCACGGACCACTTCTTGTAAGAAGCATTGAGTTTCCGCTTCATCTAGTGATAAAACTTTAGAATGCGTGAGTATCTGGTGAAACATCTTATTCATGTTAATGCTAGTCTGGGTGCTGTAAAGTAAATGGTCAGAAACCACCTTTTGCTTTCCCCCATGGCCAATATTTGTGATTGATTTTAACCCAACTACATACAAATAGAACAAAGGGTGAGATGGGCTTTAAGGCCATTTTCATAACTGGGTGATGCATGGTCACTTGTGACCCCTTCTGTTATGGATAACTTTGAAAAGAGACCTCTGACATAAATACATATTGCTGAGGCAGTTTTAAAGATTTATTCAACTTTTTGCATATACAAATGAAACATAAAATAAAGACCTTTTAAAGCTCTAGGCACGAAGGACTTAAATGAATCCACTGTTAGTCTTTTGACTTTTTAGCTACAGGCTCAGTGCTTCAAATAATTCATGCGCAAAACTCTTCTGTAGTCAGTTGTTCTGTGCATGGAGAGTTGGTGTGATTAGTCCTCAGCCATGTGTGCTCCTAGAAGTTGAGCAGCAGATAAAAGTCTCCCTAAGCACTGAAAGATTCTGATTTTAGGCTAAGTTCTTGATTTGAAAGAAATGTCATTGCTTAGCAGGTAGATTTCTTTTTACCAAGGGGAAATGACTATTTGTAAATGTAAGTATTTGGTGTAAGTAGGACAGTTTCACAGCTCAGAGCCAGAAGTTACACGTTTAATGACCCATTAGTAGCCATAGATAATGAGAGCAGCGTAAATCAGTCATCAGAAGGTTGGTTGCAGAGATGAGCAGGTTATCGCTTGATTTATTTAACCCAAGTTAAGACATTAATTCTTAGCATGCAGCACATGAAAGGGAAATGTGATGAGCCTTGTCAGGAAGGGTCTCCTATTGTGGGAAGAGAGCCAGAAAAGCTTAACTCATCAAGTTTTTAATGTTGGCTGTGTTGCAAAAGCTTTTGGCAAAAAGGAGATTAGGACCTTTTTTTTTTTTTTTTAAATGGATTTTATAAAGATACTTGCATGCCACAAAAGTGAGGGGGATTGTGCTGTAACCAAATTTTATACACATATTTTTATGAGGTGGCCACAGAGTAACGCAGAATTTTGCAGTCTTTGAGCACATCTACATCATTAGGGTTTTAGTTCTGAGCAAGAATGCAGATTCGAATCAAATCCTCCTGGTCATTCCCACTTTTGCTCTGTGGTTTATATCTGAAAGTGGTGTTGGATTGGGCACCCCAAGTTCCTAAAAATTCAAGGCATTCAATAATTTAAACACTCTGAATTGATAATAATTTTAGAGCAAGTGTGCATACTAATTTCTCAATTCAAATGGTATCTCTTGAATTTTGGTTTTTTTCCAATTTTGCTTGTCAGTAACTGAGATTTTGCTTTGCAGTTTTTGTCATTGAATTGCTATTCTTGACCCTATAAACCAATGAGAGATCCAAGTTTAAAAAGCAGTTAATGTACACAAACATTAATGAAAAATTGCTTGATTATAGTTTATTGTTTGAAAGAGCCATAGATTAATGATTCTGTAGGATACACACTGATATGAAAAGCTAAGCATACTTCTGGAACCCTCTGTTCCAATATTAATAAATGATAAGGCATAACTGCAGCTTTTATTTTGCTTCAGTGTGTCAAGAATGCAAAAAATAAGTAGTGAACTTCATTTGTCTCAGAATGTCAGTGAAGGATTCTGTATTCCCTCCATTATCTGTTTGCATTGAGGCACCAAACCTTAGCTTCGTGATACAAAACTTTATTCATGAAACCTATCAAAATTACAGTTTTTTGTGCTTTTTATCCAGTGCTTTTGCATACTTGTTCCTATCCACACAGAAAAATTTGTAACTCTAAATTAGGGTTTACACCAGCTGAGACTGGTTTTGAGGTTGCTTTTAGTATTAGAAGTTTAAAATCCAGTGATGGGTTTTTTTGTTTGTTGTTTTAAAATTATTTTTTATTCAGTTTTATGTCAAAACAGATCACTGTACTTAATTTTATAAACTTGATAATCAAAAAATTGGAAAATATGTAATAAATTTTTTGTGTACAGGATAAGATAGATCGTGGCACACACATTCTCATTGAAACAGATGTGAGGATAAAATGATGGAAGATTAATTTTTATTAATTGTAGCTGTTGAAGGTGAAGTGGACTGTGATCATAATCTGGATCACTCAATAATTTCTTCATCAAATTTCTTCAAAATATTCAAAATTGTATTTCGAATATAATTAGCCATATATTTGAGAAAGTGTCTAAGACTTGATATGAAATCTTCAAATCATCAGAAATTATGAGTTACTGAAAAATAAGTGCCATATTTACAGTGTAACTACATCTTGTAAATCTCTATCTAGATTTTTTTTCTAGAGACGAGAACTATCTCCTTTCCTCTGTGTTAGTTAATAATGATCAGAAAATCTTTTCATGTTTTCTGAGGGATCAGTTAGGTTGAGTCTCTTGTTTCTCACAGCCAAGTTTATTTTTCAATAATTTTCTAGCTGTTTCCTGCTCTGGTTACAGTCTTTCAGATATCCACAGGAGTGTGACACAAGTGCCAGATGTGTAATTCTCTTAATGGTCTTACGCTACTGGATAGAGATAAAGCAAACATTTTGATTTTCCTTTCTCTGCCTGTATTTGTCTTGGTAAATCCAACATTGTGTCACGTGTTCCTTTCCACCACGACCTGTACAGCCCTTTTTGATGTCACTGATGCAGTTCCCTGTCTTCTGAGCCTGCTCTGGGTGTTTTCCAGTTACGATGGTGGATTCATGATTTCAGGCATATGTATATGTCTGATAACATTTATTCAGATAATTCCAACTCTGTTCCCTTTTCCAAGAAGACTTTGTCAGGCTTTTCTTTCAGATCATGGGAATATGGAACAAGTTTGGGATGAGAAGGATATGGATGGATCCCCTTCCTTCTCCAGCAAACATTCGTTCTGTATAGAGCTAATTTTTCTGACACTGTGTCATGTGGCACATCATCAAATGCCTTACAGAAATCTCAGCATATTATTTCAAAGACTTACCTTATCAAAAAGCATCTCTATGTAATTGGAAAAGATAGAAAGTTACTTTGACAGGACTGGTACCCAATAAAGCCATGTTGATTGACATTAACTGAGCTCCAGCTTTTAATTTATTGCTTACTGTATATCAGGATCAGTGTCAAACTATATAGTCTTTAATTTCCCATAAAACTCTTTACAAATATTTGACAATATTTGATTTTTCAACTCTTCTAGAATTCTTCCAAAAAGAGATCACACAAATAATTGAAGTAAAAATGAACATCTGCCTGTTTGAAGAATTGCAATATTCTAAACAGCAATCCAGCTGTGTGTAGTTAGGGGAGGAGTCATTTGGAAAACTATTGAGTTGTCCATTTTGTTGATTTCTTGCTGTTTTTAAGGATATCACCAAAGATTAACTTAATGCATTCTGTTAGTGAAATAGGATCAAACTACTCAGTGGAAAAGAAATCCTTCATTCTTTCTTCAACCTTTACTCTGGCAAAACTCTTGTCAACTTGAAAGTCAGTTCAATTAGCGTGAGGGCCTGTCCAAGAGTGGCTCCTGTAGAATTCAGAGGGAATAACTTGTGTTTTCACACAAATGAGCAAACCCAGCTTATTGGAAGTTTTACAGAACCTGTCCCTTTGTTTCAAAAATAAATAAAGATATTCAGGCCTTACTGTGTCTTGGTTTTGTGGTGTATTTGTGCAGGCCTTATAACTCAGATGTGTTTCAAGTTAACTGTAAAAAATTTACCCACATTTCTTCTGTGTTAAATGATAGCTAAGTTTGTAGTGGACTGTCAGATTTCTTTATTTAATTCAGCAACATGCAAGACATCTATCTTAACATCTGGTTTTTAATAACAGTTGACATCTGGGAGCTCTTTTTATTCCAAGAATGGGTTAGGAACAGTAGTGATACTGGCAGTGTATATTTTCAGGCTAAAAATCCTGTCCATTTCAATCATAATTAATTACCATTCATTTTATTTAGCTTTTAGATTTAATTAAGTGCCAGAAATATGTTACACCAGCTAACTTTCAAGGTTTTGAAATTATAGAATGTATTTTTTGATGTTTCTATTATATTAATGGGTGAATTTTAAGAATATCTAAAATGATATGATTTTATTTCATTTTGAAATGATGACTTAAATGAAAAACACAGTGCTGTGCATCTCTGTGTTCTAGAAGCTGATTATCACATCATTTGGCACAGTAGAACTATGTGTAGAGAGAGCTGTGCACATACACAGCTCTTTGTCTTTAGATAAAGGGTCATTGTAATGTTGTAATCTTAGTTAATGTATCTGGGGAAGAAGATTTCAATCTCCTGGTTTAATTAATGTTTTTTATTTTGTTTTTATTTTATTGAAATTAAATGTTATTTTTATTATTAACTTCAGATTTATAATAAATGTGAAGTAAGACTTTCTTCTTTCAGCTTATCGACCATAAATTAATCCCTTCTAAATACAAATTCAAGAAATTTTAATGAATTTTCATATTTGTCATAATGTATTTATCACTAAAACTCAAATGAATAAACCTAATGGTTCAAAAGTGGGAAAAAGGGGAAGAACTATTTAATAGTATCCAAAGATGTGCAGTGTTTAAAATATGTTGAAAAGATAGATTTAATTGATAGCATGTTGGAAAAGTGTACTTTGCTAATGATAGATTTTTTGGTTATTCAGCAGTTTTGGATCTTTTAACAGAATGTAAGATGATTTGATTAATTTTTTTGCTTACTTAAAAGTTTTGATCTTTTCTTTGCGATCAATGTTGGTTTGAATTGCATCCAATTAAAAACTAGATAATCTTTTAATATTTAATCTCATAATCATCTTCCTACACATTTTTTTAACTGGGAGGGAAAAAAAATTTGCGTCACTGTTGTTGTTTTTTTTGGTTGCTATAGATGCAGATTCTTGTATATGTAACACAAGCTTGTTCAGTTGTGTTCACTGGCTTATAGTTAAAAAAAAAAAGTAATGTTTTTAACAGCCAAGAAAATTGTATTTTATATGCACTAAAGCAACTAACCTTTCTCTCTTTCTTTATTCCAATGCCAACGCCTTCCCTGTGCATCTCCTAATGCCTGGCACCCAGGATGATGAGGAGGGTATATGGGCATAGCCGTTCCTATAAACCAAAGTTCCAGTTTTGTTTTGAGGGGTGAGCAACTCTCTTTTCTGTCTTTTCCAAGTTGCAGTCTAACTGTGTTTTGTTTTACACTGCGTGGAGCTGTGTGTTTCTTGACGAGTGTGTTTGTGAATGCTGTAAGGATCTTTTCTCATATGCAGAGAAAAATGAGAAACTGTGTCTAATGGTTTAATGGCCTAGCATTTTAGTTTATTTCGTGACTTATTGTGGCTAAAGGTGTAGGTGGGTACAAAACTTTAAAAGAAATCTATTTGTATCTGTTTGTTTCTGTCTAAACAATTTTCTTTTTTTCAGTAGGTAAGAAGTTCTTTAAAGCAGTATTAATTTGCTATATCATCTTTAAAATTCCTGTACGAGCACTGTAATATCTTTGCGGAATGTGTATGAAAGTTTGATACTTAAGAAAGTTTGCCACAGATTAAGCAGTTTTACTGGAATAGAATTTATTATATGCATGGAAAAACATGAGACTACCTCTTAAGCGGAAATGTTTTAGTGAAATTTTAAAATAAGCAGCAGATGTTTAATAAGGAAAGTATAATCTCTCTGTGCAATACATGCTCTTTGCCTGAAATATTATGATGGAATAACATATCCATACAGTAATTTGTTTGTGATATTCAAGAGTACAAAGTGCAGCTTCTATTGTTTGTTTCTCAAATTATGAGCAAATTCTGTATTGTCCTCCTGTGTCAGGAATTGATTGATGCATGTCCACTTGTGTGGGGCTTGCCTTTGAAGCTGGGGGTAATTTGCAGCTCAAGATCTCAACATTGCTGAGATTACCAGGCTTTGGTGGTTCACTCCTAGGAAATGTTCACTGCTTCTTACAGGAACAATTTTATTTACTGCAGTGGATCTGTTCAGAGGAGCAAAATCTACTCACATAAGTAAAGATTAATGTCTTATTAAAGCTTCCACACATTATATTGCTTTTGGCATTTTACCATTCTTCCTCTCACACTCTCTCCTGATTTTCATTACAAGTAGTATGACTGAGGGAAATCAAATCTCTGTTAACTGAATGTATATTAAAACACAGCAGTAATAATATTAAATTGGGTGTATATCTATCTTATTTAGAAAAGCTTCTATGTATTTGTTTTGTGACTGCAGACATAAAAGCTAATTGTGAACATGAAGAAAACAAGTGACCCAATGAGAATGAACATGAGGAATATATTTTGTGTTGGAGAGGAAAATAGAATAGAAACAATTTAATTTAAAAAGCATTTCAACTGCAAGAACATGGATTTCTAGTGTAAAATCTTCACCTTACAGTTTTATACTTTGTATATTTGCCATAATTTGTAGTTATAGTTTAAATTATTCAAACTATGAATGCATTTCCATTGCAACATGGAACATCTTTATGAACCAAAGCATATTTATGCCCTTTTAAAGTCTCAAAACCGTATTTAATTTGGTTTAAGGAAACTTGTGCACAAAGAGTACAATGATTTTGAAAGCTGATTAATGAGACTAAGGGAATATTTATTTAGCATTTATTACAGCAGTGTAAAATGGATTACATGCTTTTGAATTGGAGTTCAGCTTTCTGTAAGAGGATTTTTTTCCTACAAAACAAAAAGCCCCTGATATACCAAAACATTTAGCTTCTGAACTTGTTTTGTTCCAAGACTAATTTTTATGATTGATTTATGCAATCAATGCTTTTCCAGAGGCCATGAGGTAGGACTCTGCCTCAGTAAAGATAGTGCAGGCTGGTCCTCTAATTATGTTAAAAAGGAATAAGTTAAAAATAAGTGAAGTCCCTTTAAACTTTAGCACTTCAGTGCTCAGCTACTGCCCAGGAGTGACATGAAATGCTGGTGGAGATGCAGAGTGGCAGGAGGAGAAATTGCTGTGAGGTTACAGAGAGCTGGTTTCTCATTAAGGGCCAGACAAGGTGTGCAGGGACATCTCAATGGCCAACCAATTTAGCAGCAAATGGAGCTGCAGGGCTCGAGTCCTGTTAGAAACAGGGTCTGTTCCCCTCTCCTCACCCTTACAGAGGGAAAAAAAAAGAAAGAAAATCACGAGGTGGTGATAAGTTTGAAGAATTAAGCCTATATAGCAATCTGTCGCGGGTAACTGAAGGCACGTGACGCTCAGAAAATTTGATTTGTGGCTCAGCTGAGGAGAGCAGGTAGAACACAAGTGCTTGTTTTGCCTTTGCAGTCCCAGCCCTGGAGTGAGCAGACACTGGAAAAACAGTTTTGCCTTTGCCACGAGCAGTCCGTGTGTGTGTGAGGGAACTCACACAAAACCTGTTTGTGCAGTATTTTGTTTGTACAGTACCGTGGGGCTCGTTCTGTGTCAGATGTGAAGCAGATCAGATGTTTCCAAAGATGCTTTGGAGTGTTTGGACAAATTTATTGTCTGTTACCTCCTGAGGACAGGGGCACGTGGGACAAAGGGCGACTGAAGCCTGTGCCTGGCAGCAGCTGATGTCTAGTGCTTTTGAAAATAGGATTATAAAGCTAGTCTGCTAAATGTGGATTTAGGAGCAGCCCGTAAAGCCTGTAAATTGAAAATTTGGCCTTAGTACACACTGTGTACACACTGTGGAGGCATACTTCAGGAGGTATCAGTGCCCTTCAGTAAAAAACTCCTTCAGAGCAGAAATTCTCTACAACATGGACCAAAGAGTTGCTCAGGCTAATAGGCACTGTTCACTTCTAACTATTGGATGTGTTTCATATGCTTCAGGGAGGAGGAGGAAGTTGTAACATAAATGTGGTGCCTAGATTGTCTTTGCTGAGATGTGGTGAACAGCTCTCTTTCAAGATGTTCTTGCTAACAGCAGAATAAAGCACAACAAAATTTGGTCATGTTGCTATATGAGGATTTGTTTAAAGACATTGACCATTAGCTCTTGTTCTGCTTTTTGTTTTCATTATTTCAAGTTTTGATTTTTGTAAATAATTTGTTTTTCTTTTTGTTTGGATATTCTGTTCAGTCTGTTTTGGAAAAAAACATGTTGACTTTGAAATGAGCATCAGTAGCATGTGAAACAAAGGGAAAATAAGGAGCATGACTGTTTGCAGTGTTCATTTTAATTTTCTCACAGAGTGTGTGAATACCAGCTCTATGCTTAATTAGATAAATGGGTGTTGCTACATTGACTGGAGCCCAAGGGCATTTTGGATTTGTGAATTTTTAGGCATGATTGTTGTTTTACTGTAACTTAGTTTTTACTAAACAAAAGGAGGAACCTCCCAAGCAATGTTTGTTTTGCAAACCATGGACAGATTTGTGAGTAGTCTTTATTCCTGTTAAAATACTTTTATTTTTAATGGAAGACATTTATAGCTTTTATTTTTATTGGTATGTTTTATATTAGTTAAAAAGTTACCTTCCTTTTCTTCTTAAAGATTTCATCACTACTGCTAGTATTTCTAAGTATTAATTGCCTACTGCTGAAGACAGAGGGTTTTCATTAAAAGTAGGATTTTTTTTAGTTGTATTTGGTTATTTTTTTATTGATTATATACTGGAAATATGTCAATCACTTGACATGAGAGTTAAGGCTGGAAGTTGAAACCCTGGGCCTGTAAGAGTTAAGGAAAACCCTGTTATTTATTTCAGTAGTGTTCAGTTTTCACTCAGGGCACTTCCTTCCTTTTGATTGTTCATATTCATAGTAGAAAAGCACCTGTGCACATACACAAATGTGTTCTCAATGTTATTTGTGTGAACTAGATGTTCTTTACTTTGACATTTATCTCATCTTAAACATGGTATTTATGAGACACCAAATAACTCTCCTGTCCAGTTGTAGAAATGTGTTTTATAAATTCAATAGTTTTTTGTCTGTCACTTGTGAGACAGTGTGTGTGAGTCAGGCCCTTCTGCCTGAACTTTGGCCTCAGCTTTTTCACTGCAGGTGCAGAAGGTGTACAAAAAATAAGAAAATGTAGCTGATTAGCTCCATTTTAAACCTTTGATGTAGTTAGTCTGAAGGCAACAATCACAGGGCCTACCATCATCATCAGTCGTGCTCTTTTGTAATCTTCCGTAGTAAAAATAAATAACACACCAGAGCAATTTTAAACACTGTAGAAAGTGAGAAAAGGCTGTATGTGTTTTCACAGCTTTCATCTTTGTTTTGAAATGCTATAGTTGCTGTAAACTGGAGTAGTTAATTGGTGATTTCACAGACTAATCAAATAATCTAGCTGTTGTTTAAAATCTGAAGCTGACATCTTGAAAAAAAGTAGAAAAATCTGTTTTAAAGATACAAATCCAATGATGAATTGCACTGTGTTGGATTTCACTTCTACAAATTATCATGTGAATGTGTGAAATTGCTATTATTTTGTTTGTCTTGAAAATAGTTTCAAAGAGTTGTTTGTGAATATTAGGGTGTGTGAATATGGGACTGTCTGCAGAGCATTCTGATTGGAAGGTCTTGGTTTGTTTGGAAGAAGTACCTTCTGATCTAATCAAAGATCAAATGACATAAACTTTTGAATGTAACGTTTTACAATTGAATACTAAAGGATGAAATAACCCAATTTTGAATAAATGAGATTTATATAAATTGTCCTGGGAAGTTGATGGAAAAATACAAGAGCAAATGTTCATCCAAGTACAGAAAATATATACCTAATCAAAATCTTCTAGAATCTATTTTCAATATTTCATTAGTTACAATGCTATAAAATAAGAAAAAGAGTAAGAAAACCTCCCTGTGCTGACCTACTTAACATCAATGAAATACCAGTTGTCATTGCATTTGTCTCTTGATTTCCTCAAGGAAAACCTCTGATAGGTGATGACTGCTGGAGAGATATCCAGCCCCAGCAGCCACGAGCCTGGAGCCACTTTGGAGTCACATCCCTGTCTCTTGTGCTTTCTGCTCTTCTGGCACTGCTTTTGAAGCAAATTTGCAGCTCACACACATTCCATAATGAAACAATTCCTCAGGGGTTGGTGGCTGGAGCTCAGGCTGAGCTGAGGGAGGTGCAGGTGCGAAGAAACGAATCAACAAAAGCATACAAGGTGTCCTTGCATACTCCTTTCCTTTTTCTGACAGAGTAAAGGCATTGGGCAGGATGTGATTGTCTTGAGTATGAGCCTTAAATCAGTGGCTGAAGCATGATAATTTATAAATAATTCTATAACAGAGTAAAAATGTAGAAATGTAAGAAAAATATTTGTTTGTGCGATTTAATTAGGTTCAGTATTCAGTCTCTTGGGAACATTGTTTTGACAATATTAAGCTCTTTGTGTACTTGTGCTCTAGTAGTAAATATTAATGTACTGGATTAGAAATAGCTAAGAAATGCCTTTTAATATTTCTCATTTCACTATACAGTCCCACTAATTCCTCATATGTTCTGGAATCAATATTCTCATTCGTTAAAAAAAATCTCTTGTGCTAATTGGTCATTTCAGGTTGTGATGGAGTGTCCCCTGCATATCACAAATGTGAGCCTTGCAGTTTCATTTTGTTTCTGTTTTGATCTTTGCTTCACAGGCAATTTCCCAGTGAAAATGTGTTTAGGTCTGTTTTGCAGAAGAGCCATGAGGATTTCAGTGGTTCCCTCCTGGAGCCTTTCAGCACCTCTGCCTGCCCAGACCATGGCCCCTGAGGGCTGCCAAAGCGAGCCAAGCTAGATAAACACTTCATGTATGAGCTTTATTTTAAACCAGATCTTTTTGACTAAAAAGAGCAAGATACTCCATCAAACAGCATTCCTGGTGGATTTGAAGAGGTCGCAGTGCTGTAGGGGAGAGGGATGAGGAGCTGGAATCCTTGCACAGCACACCTGAGTGAGAGTGAGGGAGTCTGTCCCAGCCTCAGCCATGGGCAGAGCGCTGTGCCAGCAGCTGGTCACGTTATTGCCACCCCCTTCACCCTCTCACTGCCCTTTCTCTGCTGAGATTGCTGCCCCCAGATGCAGCAGCAGATGAAATCAATCCCTTACCAGCTTCAGGGCAGCAGAGCCGGGTTAGCCCAAGCAGTGATGAGTTCCCATTCGTCAGGGCAGCCTGGCTGTGGAGAAGGGAGCAGTGACAACATCCACCCCATGGCTGGGGGACAGCAGCCAGGGGCACGGACATCTTCAAGTGGAGAACTTAGTCTGGAGGAGAATTATGTCCTGGAGTTAAAAACAAGAGGACCCTTACTGCCATTGCTTTATCTTCAAAGGCTCTAGCACCAATATAGGTAATCAGGTTATTCAAATAATTTAAATTTATCCAGTGCAGTTTTTTTGTTTTACTAATCAGAATCAGAAACTCTTTGTTTGTTTTGCAGATAGACATATTTCTACCAGATGCAAGCATGGAGATCAGTAATAAATGGTATTTTCCATGGAGCTATAATTTTGGATAGTAAGTCTGTGTTACATTTCAGGAAAACAAATTCTTCAGACATTTTTTTTGTTGGGATTATTTGATAGATCTTGCAACAAGCTTTTTCTGAGCCAATTATATTAATAATATGATTAATTTTGTCACACATTGTTCTAGGACCTTGAAATTAGGTGATAAATCTCAAACAAAGCTGGAAGCTTATAAATGGCTGCTGTTCCCCAATGTGGCTGAGTCTAAATCTGTGTTTGTTGGAGCCATCAAAGCAGCACAGTCTCATTTTTTGTGTCATGTCTTATATCTGCTGACCTGGCCTGCTCGTGAGCTTTTCATGAGGATTGATTTTAGCTCGCAGAATATGGAGAGGTTGGAATGTTTTTAATGATTTAGGAATTCTGTTAGTTAAGATGAATTTGATTATGGCAATTAGAGGCTTCTGGTCTGACTTAGGTTGGTTCTATAGCCCTGTAGGAATTTGTACCTGTGTCAGTATTAACAGATTCCAGCACTCTGATTGAGTTGTGTTCCAGCCTTCTGCATTGAAAGTGCTCTAAGATTGCCTTTATGGTTTTTTTTAGTAATTAACTATTACATCCTACCTGCATTAATTGCAGGGCAAGAAAGGTTTCTTGCCTACAATGTTACACTGCTGAAAGAAGTTTTTTTTACCAAGTTTCTAAAATCTCTTGTGTGCCTTACTCTATGTTGCATCTGTGATATAAATCTGTGGTTAGATTTAATGAAAACATAACTCCTTATCCACCTTATTTTACTTACCCACACTCATACTATGTCTCAGACTGAAAAAAATGTTGAGAAATTTACATAGATCATGCAGCACTCATTTGTAAAATATTTTAAAATATTAGGAGATTTTTTTAGAAAAACATAAAAAACTGCTTGAAATTTGCTAGCTGCTTTTCCTCACCAGGTTTCTTTACCAAACCACATTCAGCTTTTAATCCCTCTATTACACAATTTATCTTCTAAGAGATCTTATTCTTCATTTGTAAATTTGCTTAATTTCTAAAGTCAATGGCAGAAATTTTAAAAAGAAACTGTTGTATTGTTAATTGCTTTATAATTGAAGTGAGCTAATTTACAGTTTGCAGTGTGGCAGATCTCTTTACCTTGAGGCTTATAATCTGTTTCCTCTGTGCAATTAATAGATGGAAGCATATTTAGAACTAGAATGACTATGCATTTTAAGGAAAGTGAATGATCCTCAAGAATATCTGCTAGTAGTAATAGTTCTTAGAATTGAACCCGTCAACCAAAAAGCCTGCAGATGAGAAAAGAGCTCATTCTCAGAGAACTAATTCCTTTTTTTTCTAATTTTAATTAGAACAGGTGAAGACAGCTTGTTCAAAGATTGCAGTGCCTTGGAGTACCTTTTCTGTGAGTTTTGTGGACAAGAGTGGTCTTACTATGAAAAATACTAAAGTTGTGTGTGAATCCTCCACAGATACACTCTTACTGCTTGAAGGAAGTTTTATCTGGTACTGATCCTTCAGTGTAAGAGTCAAAGTACCCTCTCTTTCCCTCTTGAAAGCAGTGTAGCTCCAAAAATCTGCTCTAAGACAAGCTGAGTGAGGAAACCCTGCCTTAGTTACAGAAAAAAGATCCACTACAGAGAAAAAACATGAGCTTTCTGGCTATATTTGACTGCTGTTAGCACCAAGACAAAATGAATGCTGTCAACTGTACTTTTACCAACGTGCTCTGTTTTTCCTTGAAGATTGATAGGTTTAAATGCACTGATTCTCTCCTCGAGCCTGTCTGTCAAACTTTGATCTGATGTTGAAGTGTTCAAAAGCTTCATGCGTTGCAGGGATTCGGCAAACTTGATCTTACAGGTTTAACTTCAATATTGTTTCCATTTTGAAGCCTGTCATATGGGTGTACCACAAAGAGTGTTTGGTTTTAGCCCTGATGCCTTGAGTGGTGGTATGCAGCAAGTAACAGAATACTTGGAATAAAGAAAAATCCTGAAATTAATCCCTCCAGCTATGGGCCAGTTGAGAGGGAGAGAGACAGGATGTAAAGTAAAACCAGTATGTCTCTCTTTGATCAAAGGAGAGATTCCCCACCACCACCCAGCAGGTGATTAACACATTAGTGCATTCTCCCCTCAATGGGTGGAGGGACAGAGCTCAGGATCTGCTTAGCACCCATAAAGCAAACTTCAGTTGATAACTGATGTTAGAAACCTCTCAAATGCTGTCTTTGTGCATTCTGATTCATGGTTTTGCATGATCCGATGCATGTAAGTGCTACTAAATTGTCTTAGAATATGAAATTCTCTAAAGGAAGAATTGCTAAGCACCTTATGAAACTGCATTTTGATTTTCAGGAAAAAAAGCTCTTTCCACGCGTAAATGGTTACATATTTTTCATTTGTGTGTGTTTTCTATATTTGGAAAAATTCATTAATACTCAACTGCACCATGAATTTGGAGTATGGTGAAACAGCCCTGCAGGGTGTGGTGGTTCATGGTTTTATACATAAAAGCTGCTCAGAAACAGACTTGACCAGCTGGAAGATCTGAAAGCCACAGGCTGTTTTTACTTCTGAAGTAATGTCAGCGGGTGTTTCAATTTTTTTTTTCTAAAACTATAATACTGGGTTTAGAAATCTTTATTTCTTCATGGTTTCATCATATTTTATTTATTAAGTGCCAAATACATGTTTGTTGAAGGGGAAGAATGTAGCATGTGAAGCTTCCACCATCCTGCAGAATTTGCAATGCAGCAGCACAATGATGTCAGTAAATTCTGTCATTGTCCCGTTGACTTTTTTGGGGACAAGATTCCACACCAGAACTTTTGGAGAGAATGTCAACTCTGCTGTTCTCATTTTCATGATTTTGACTTTCTTTGCAGTACAAATCAGTATGCAATGACCAAAATCTAAATATAACACCCCTTTGCTCTAGTCTACTCCAAGTATGTTAGAAAAATCTCATAAATGAGTGTCTTTTTATTAAGTAGCCTCACAAGTTGCCTGATGGAATGGAACCTTAAGAAAAAAATTAAGAATGAATTGTAGCACAAATATTTTTTAATGTGTAATATAATCAAATCGTCTGTCTCACCAAGGAGGGTCTACCACATATCATCATTCAGAGACCAGTAAGCTAATTACTAAGCTTAGTTGGTTTTTTTCCCGTAATTTTATTGTGTGAGATAAAATGTAGGTATACATATGACACAGATGGTTTTTACTAGGATTCTGCAAACAGTAATTATTTATCCTGTTGCCCAAAAACTCTACATTCTTTTAATATCATGACTGAATTTTTGACACAGGGACCCATTGCTAGATTCTGAAACAACATGGAATAGATAAATCTAAAATTGAAAAAGATGAAAACATTCCAGAAACGAAGTGTGGATGAGATATTCTAGAAAATAAAGCTCTGAATTCTATAAAAGATGTACTGGTTGTTGGCTTTGATACAAGACTGCTCTGTGGTTGGTCCAAATTGTGTGCATTGCTATTGGTATTATGCAATTTTAGCAAACTTCAGTATAAGAAAAATATTGTTTATCAGCCAATCACTTTTCCTAAGATCAAAGGATATCAAAAGCAATAGTTGGAGTATAAACCTCCAAATCTGCAGGAGAAGTGTTTGACAAATTAATGTAATTTAATAAAATGGAATAGCATTGGTTTAAAATGTTATTTACACCTTGTTTTTCTATATTCTTCCCACAAATGGTAGGTAGAGTGTGCAGTGTTTGGAAGAATGCAAATTGTCAAATGTTTCCAAGATCGATGGTCAGGCAGTTCCAACAGTGGAGTCTTTAAATGATGACAGATAAAGGCTTTGTGGCGAGGCAGAAACAGGTGCTGAGATACAGAACCACTTATTCTGTGTATTTGGAAGCTCTTTTAACAGCAGAAAAGCTGCTTTCTTCTTCAGCGCCCAGTTTGATGTTGCTTTATGATTTTAGCTAAGGACTCTGTCTCTTGTGTCACTGCTCAAGGTCATGTCACGACAGAGCTCTGACAAAGCATCCCCAGCGCCCTGAGCGCAGCCCTGGCTGCCAGTGCCGTGCTCCCTGAGCAGGTAGGCTCCATCCCGAGCTGCCCCAATGTCCTGGGGCTGAGCTCTTGTTTGCGTTTCCTTTGCAGAAAGCCTGCGGTTGTTATTGCACCTGCTGGTGTTCGGTGTCACTGACCCCTCACCTCCTGCACCATCAGGTGCTCTTTTCTAGCAGCAATCTGGCACCCAGCCCACTTCAATTAGGTTCATTTGTCATGTACTCCTATCTGCCAGCGAGCAAACCGGGGAAAAAGAGGTCAAAGCAGGGATTTTTCAAATGTAAATGTTTCCTGCAAGCTGCTGTTGAAACTTAGACATGTCATTCAAAATGCATGTTGCTGCCTGCCCGCCTGCTCGGCAAACTGATTGTCTTTTCCAAAGCCTGCTTTTCTCGGTGTCTCTGCAAGTTTTGTCTGGGGCTGTTGCATGCATATTCCTATTGCCAAGTATTGTTGCAGGCAATAAATAAATCACTATATTTAAAGCATATTTCACCCAGATGCTGCTTTGAAATACTGAATCAGAATGGAGGGGGGGAAAAAAGGGTTTTAAACCACTTACAGGAAGTGGG
Organism: Acanthiza pusilla; assembly: GCA_036630365.1. NCBI lineage: Eukaryota > Metazoa > Chordata > Aves > Passeriformes > Acanthizidae > Acanthiza > Acanthiza pusilla. Next base: position 13,051,835 of record JAXCHO010000001.1, read on the forward strand.
ATCATGCAAAAGTATCTTGTTACAACCAGTGCTTTTTTTTTATATGGGGTGTGTTCAAATTTATATTACAATATTATATCAAATCTGCATTTTAATTTTTTAAAATTTTGTCTCCTTTATGGTTTGGGCTTTTTTGCTTGGTGTTTGGATTTGGCTTTTTGGTTTGTTTTGCTAATTTAATCCCTAGGGCCACCCTATGAGTAAGATAGTAAGATGTAGTTTCTGGAAGTAGATGATGTTCTTTTAAAACACTAGAAATTAATGTTCTGAAGAATTGTATGGATTCTGTGAAATTACCGAATGTTTCAATGCCTGTGACAGCACTGCAGCTTGTAGAAGGTAGTGGTCCTTGAATCAAAATTATAGCAGGAAGACACAGCTATCCCCAGGAGCTGAAATGAAGCATGATGAGGTGGCAGAAAATATCCTTCCTGCCTTATAGAATAATAATTTCGTTTTGGTTTTGCCATTCTTATAAAGGAACTGAAACTTCATCAAATAACTGTACAGTTGTGCTTGGATCCAAAATTATGCACTTTTGGCTAAATGATGTGCTGGCTTTTTCTTCTGCTTTTCCATTCCCACTGCCATTAGTGAGGAGGAAAGATTTGGCTTGGTGAGATGGGAGTGAGAAGGGACTGGTTATGAGGTTGGGAATTGGCTTTCTGGGGCTGCAGATTGAGAAGAAGAGCCTTTTTCTGGGGTTGTGATATGTGATTAGGAGACAGCCTGCAGTCCTGGGTGTGTTTTCAGCAGAGGAAGAGGAAGGAGCTGGGGAACTGCGTTGGTTTTAGCGCCAGGGCAGGGCACGGTTTGTTTTGGCAGGATTGAACTTCGGGGATGGAGTGAGAAGGTGAATGGCAAAACAGGTTATTTGTGTTTGTCCAATGAAAGGGGTGGGTAAACTGTGTGCTCAGAGCATCAGAGGTAGAATTAGGACACAGGAAGAACAACAGAACACTGAGAAATAGAAAAATAACGATAATTTCTTTACATGCTTCAAGTTATTCTTTGGTGGATCTTCTCCATCATTCTTTTGTTTTTCTTTTGTTTCCATTTTCTCTTATTTTCCTTTTCTCTTCCCCCCCCCCCCCCCTTTATTTTTGGATAATCTCACTTGAAAATACAATTTATTCGCTATGTCTTTGCTATAGTTCATAATCTGCATTCCTACCCCAGATCAAACTTATTTTCTCCCAATTAAAATCATGGCTATTGCAACCTTTGGTATCTAGTTATTGATTTGAGGAAATACGTGTAAAATAGATAATCTGTGTTTTGTTTCTGTTTCCTTATTTCATAATTTAACTTTTCTAGTAGTTTGTTTTAATCAATTCGGTTAGATTCCCCAAACAGTCAAATTACCAGCGTTTGTAATTTATTTTTGCAGGTATCTGAAATGAACAGCACACAGCTGAAACCTCAAAGCAGGAAAGGAGAGGGAGGTGAGGTTTAGAACACAAAGGTTTTCCTTCTGCCTTTGTTTTGTCTGTGTAGTGCCAAAGCAGCTTTTGTTTTGAAAAGTACTTCAGGCTATGAATGTGAAAGCCCCTTTAGAAAACTGACTTTCAGAATAGAAAACAGTTGTTTTATTCATTGCTAAAGGTAATAACTAACACATATAAACTGTCTGCTACTCTGGATGAGTCATTACACAAAAGTTTTATTATGAAATAAACTTCCTGGGATTTAGTATGGATGGAGATGTAGAGTACACATCATCTTGCCAGCCCACAAAAAAATCTCCTGAAAGGGTCTTCCAATTGTTAGACAATTTATATTGATTACATTACTACAATAAAGCATAGCAAAAGCTATGTAAGCAGTAAGAAATAGTCATAATTAGCAGAGTGAGTTAAATTGCCTTCAACCATCTACAGAACAGAGCATAGAAAAAAAACCAGCTCAAGAACAGGTCAAATTTTAAGTTAAAAAACCACAACAAATTATTAAACCAATTGTATTGTGGCTGTTACAGATATTATTTGTTTCAGATGCTTTTATTTGATTTTGTGAGCTACCAATATCACATGAGCAGTAAGAACCCTTCTTCTTTCTTTGTGGCTTTTTGTCAGTTCTCACAAAAGCTCTACCCCCTCAGGAAAGAGTAAAAAATTGTTCTTTTGTTCTCCGCATCTAACTGAAACTATGCTGGAAAAAACATCTTATCTGATTTTCCCTCTTGTCAGATATCTAAATTCAATAGGATAGGCGGGCTGCATTTAGGTTTTCAAATTGTTGGGGATTTTTGAGAACTGTCCATTAATGAAGAATTAATGGATGGAGAATTCTGACATATATAATGGATTTAGAAATGCGTATGTACAATGGAGCTAGGTATAAAATATAAAATAAAACAATGAGGTTAAAGATTAACTTGCATTGCTTAATGAGTTTTTATAGGAAGTTGTATAGAAGATAAAGCCAACTCCTTCTTCCCGCAGCGTGGATGGATCACCAGTGACACTTTGCTTTTCATTTCTCAGAGCCAGGGGCTTGTCTGGCCCTCCCTGCTCTGCTGCTCTCTCCACTCTAGAGACCCTCAAGGGCTCATGCTTGGCAGCCTTTCAAGTGCACTCCAAATGTAGTTTAGTCCCAGGAATCCACCTCGCTGTTCTCCCGCCAATTAAGCAGATGCATCCTAATTTCTATTTGTCTATTTTCCTGTAGAACACGAAGAAGAGATTTCAGAAAGAATCTGTTAATACAGAGTGCAAAGTATAAATTTACTCCTGAGAAATCAGGAGTGACTCAAGATTTTGGGTGTGTGGCAGAGAAAGAATTTTAGATCCTTATTGCCAATTTCCAAGGCAACTGCTGAAGTCAGTCTTGAGCACTTGTTCTCACTTTAGCAATTTCTGGCAGAGACAATGTTATATTGTATAGGACAGCTTGTATGATCTACAAAACAGGACAAAAATTTGGAAACAATGGAAGAATTTGGCACCTATTAATCTGTAGGGTGTGCACATAGTTTAAATAACTTTACGATGTGAAATCTCTGCGTTTAGAGTCAATAATCAAAAGCTTTACAGATTTAGCAGAAAGAATTCCATTTTAAAACAAAATTAGCATGTCATAAAAAAAAATCTCAACATGAAACTGGAATGCAGTATGATGTAGTGCACCAAGGCTTACATGTCCAAATCCCTTTTTGTCCCCTTTTCTGAACACAGAGGTCAGTACACACATGCAGATTGAAAAAAATGAGTAGAATGTAAGTCAAGCATCAATATTTGGTACCCATAATTTTACATCTGTGTTTGAAAATATTGATTTCTTTAAATTACTGTGACATGTACAGTTACATTTGTTACAATATTCTTTTACACGAAGGGATCTCATGCTTACATGTACCAATAAGTTAAATACCCTTTGGATAGCTGCCTTTTTGCCATTTGAAATCTACTAAATTTCTCCTTTTTTCTGATTTTCTTAGAATTGCAGACTATTTGCATTGCTGTGGTGTAAGAGCTGTATCATGGTGAAGAACATGACCAAAATGCCTGTACACCATCAAAGAATTCCCAGTGCTAAAAAATGTGAGAGGGTTTGATTCACCAGATTTAAGCTGTCATTATGTCCGGGCAGAAATCAGCTCCACCAGATTCCAGATCAGGTCTGGAGTGTTTTCCCAGGGGTTTGCCACTTAGAGAAAAGGCAGCTTGTTGTGCAGAAGTCTTAAAAGTACAAACTCAGCTATTTTGGTTTTGTGGTTAGGACAGTGCTGTTTATTGAGTTTCCAGGTAGGAATCTGGTAGGTTATCTAGCACTCAGTAAATTACAGTATGGCCATTGAGCTAAAAAAATCCCAAGATACCTGCAGTGTCATCATTTGAAATTAATCAACTGATCAGTCTGCTTATTTAAAACAATATTTTAAAAATTACCAGATGTCTTCTGGCATGACTTCCTGGTTCTATAAGGGCATGTTTGGATTTGCTTCCTATTTACAACTTCAAAGAAAACTCATTAATTGCCTGGGCATATGTGCTACATTTTGTTGGTTTATTTTTATGTTTGCAAGCACACTCTAAGCCCAAATTGGAAATATATTGTGCTAATTAGGTTAGCAATTTCCTAATTACTTTATCTTCCGAATGCTTGAAAATTTGACATGCATTGAAATGTAAATGTATCAACATTTGAGGTTGAAAGAATGCATGTCATGGCTCTTTCTTTAGTGAATAAGGTATATTTTTAATGGACTATTTTATTATCCTGACATGTTCAGGGAAGTCCAGATCTAAATTCCTTTGGCCAGTTGGCTTGATTCTCCTTGCAGGGATTGAGTAGCAGTGCCAATATTTTTTTATTCATCCTTATTTACACAGAGTGACTGGAAGCTTTCAGAGCCAATCATTCCAATCGCTCATACCTGAGCTGAGCCCACATGAATGCAAATCCATCTGGCATTCCCCCATCCCCTTCAATTTGCATGTTGAGCTGCGTGGCTTGCATGTCTCTCAGGCATAGCCAAACAGTGTTTATTATTTTGTGAGACCAGCTCGACCAGCAGCATCCTCCGCGAGGCAGGGAAAGAAGGAGAGGGCTGTGAAGGACACCCTGAGGAGCAGTGCCCCAGCGGCTGTTCCTGCAGGCTTTAGGCAGAACATGTGTGTGCTGGAATGGGATCTGTGCTCCTGAGTGTCCCTGGAGCTGCCTGGGGGGTGGGAAGGCCAGGGGCGTGGGGCAGAGCGCGCCAGATTTCCCTCCCAAAGGATGGAGCTGTTCGTGTTGGCAGGAAGTTTTACTTACCAAAGTGGTTAGCAGCTGGCAAAGTGAGCACATCCAGGTCTGAGGGATCCCTGACACACATTTCTTCATGGGAATTTCTTGTGTTAACAGGGGTACAGTATGCAGCAGGCTTAATATTCTGCTTTATTTGTCAAGGCAAAGAAACAACTGTATGAGTAAGGTCAATATACAGTAAAAGTTATTTTAGGTTGAAGGTTGATATGTTGGTGCTTGTGGTTTGTTGTTTAAATCTTTAGAGATTTTATGTATTAGCAGGTATTTCCTGGAAGCTATAGGAATGATGTGAAATCCTAGAAGGATTATCACTTTACATTTTTCCTGTCTTCCTTTGAGAGGAGAATAGTACTCAGCCTCCTAAAATTAATTCATTCCTTAGTTGTAAATTTTATTTAACTTCTGAGGACTTTAAAATTTATCATGTATTAAATAAAAAGTGTGACTATGTTTTAAAAAGTACACAGATCTCATTCATAAAAACTGAATAAAATTAGATCAATTGAAGTGTTATGTTTACAAAACTTCCACTTTCTTCTCATCTGCACCAAATAAAAAACTACAGAAGATCCTTGTTTAAGGTAGCAAGTCCAAGGAATTCCCTCCTTTCTCTCATGGACATGATGTCTCAATGCACTGTCCTACCATTAAAGTGACTTCACTACTGCATTTGATCTAGAACATTATTCTTATTGAAACTTCTATGTTTTAAATCTTTTTCCCAAAGGGACATGTTTCTCCAAATACTTCACTGACCAATAGAATTAATTTCCACACCTATTAAAAAAACCCCAAGCTCACAAAACTGTTGTCAGTCAAAACAAAGAAGCACCAAATAGTTTAAAGGCAGGAAAAAATTTATTTAAAAAGTAATTTTTTGTTAATATTGCTATCAACATTAAGACACACCATGGTTTGTGTTAAAGGTTTTTGCTGAGGCAGCGATGGATTTAGCAGTTTGTGGTCATTCTGACAGGCTGGCTGCTGCCAGAGCCTCCCTGTGCTTCTCTGGAGATCCAGGGCCATCAGCTGCAGAGCAAGGTCCTGTCCTGGCTCCAGGCTGTCCTGCTGGACAGGAGCACAAGGCTTTGAAAGGACATTCCTGCTAACTCCATCCTTTTGCCTCAGTCCCCAGCTCTGCTGTGGGTGAGGTTTAGGGCAGATGATTATTTGCACAGGGAGGCTCCTGTGGCCCAGGTGCTCAGGCTGGCCCCGTGCTCTGCTCTGCTCCTGGCTCAGGAGGATGGCAGCAGCCTCTGCTCTGTGACTGCAGCATGAGGGAAGATGTGCTGCAGGCAGATAAGCATCGCTGCTCAAGCAGCTTGGCCTCCCCATTTGCTGCTCTTTGGAACATGGCTGCTAATAAGGGATGCTGAAATTGAGCTTTGTACTTGATTGAAATTAGAATCTTACAAGTCATGTAAATCTAAAGAAAGTTTTCTTCACGTAGCTCTGCTTCTTGAGACAAAATACACCCATGCCATTGGAAAATAAAAAGCCCAAAATAAGAGGACATAATCTAACTCTTGCTAGTTGTTCAGTAGGATTTTTTTCTTGTCATTCCTCATTCCTTAGGATTATGATTTGCCTTTTTGATGATTTATCAGTATTTTTAAAAAATTATTATGTTTTTTAAAAAATTTTAATATTTTTTTTATCTGAAGTGATTTGTGGTTGGCCAGCAGTAGTTTCTTTTTCCTTCATTTCTAAAGCTGCACTTGTAAGACCACATTCAGCAGCAGATTAATTCTCAAATAGCTTGGTTCAGTTTTCACAGTTGCTGCCAAGGAGGCCTTCTTTCACAGCCCTGTTTGGGCTTTGTAGTACTTGTAATTAACAATTACTTATGGCAAATTTGCTGCTGTATCTCCACAATGAGAAGTAAGCCTTACTGATATAAAGTACAAATGAAGATAAGGAACATGAAAATTTAGAGGAAACCTTCTGTCTCTTAATTTTAAATGCTTTGAAGTAGAGTGGAGAAATAATCTCTTGGTGATATGACCCCAAATGCTCTGGCAGATACTGAAGATTTTTAGGATATAAGTAGGGCTGAAGAAATGCTCAGATCTGGTTTCTTCTGATCTCATTTGATTTTTGGTTATGTACAATGATGAATGGCATTCTTTTAAAAATTGAGTTCTGCTCCTAGTGTCTGCTTAAATCCACTGGATGTAATTTAAATTGCATTAAGAATAAATGGGTCTGGTAAGGTGTATTTCCAAACAATATATCAGGTGAGAAACTAATCTCACAGCTTTTTATTGACTTTAAAAAGTATGTATCATTGCCAAATTTTCTTGCTGTGACATTGAACCAATACATTTTTCAATTATCTCTAGACCAGGTTTTGCTGCATTTGAAATTGTATTTCAGTTTTAATTCAACACATGTCATAACATTTTCAAAATAACAAACCTTTATATTCAGTTGCAGTCAAAGTTTAAAAAAACCCCCACAAACAAACAAACAAACAAAAAACCAAAACAAACCCCTTTTCAGTAGGGTTTAGTTTAGCTCTATTTCTAATCTTTATATCACAATTAAAATAAGAAATATATAACTTTGGTATTTTAAATTTGCAGTACACTCAAGCACGTGAGTAGCTGCCCAGAGTAACAACAAAGGTGAAGCAAACATTCTACTCTGGGCTCTTCCTTCTGGGGCTCCCAGAGCCTGTTGTCTTTAAATAACTTTATATTCTGCAGAGGCTCTAAGGGCAATGAAAAGATGGAGTGAATTAGAGCTCCCACACTGCAAAATCCTGAGGTGTTTGGTGAAATACTGTGAGGTCATTATAGGAAAGCGAAGAATTTACAATGAATTTAGAGAACATAAGGAAATCATGCTTTATTTTAAATCCTTTAAAATTTTAATAAGACTGTGGTTCATTTTTGAGAAGCACCAGTGTCACTTCCAACCAATTAGCCTCATGAAAAGCAATTAGAACATCCCTGTTTGCAAAGAGACTTTTCAGACTCTTCTACACTATTTTTAAGGAGACAGACTCTAAAGTATTTTGGCATAGCTACACTCACTGTATCCATTATCACTCTTTCTTTTCTCTTATGTATTAGTGAATGTAAACCAAGACATTTTTAGCCTCCCTGGTTTTCATTCAGTTTTTCAAACAAAGTAGTAGTGACTAAACAGCTCTATCAGCCTCTCAAGGAGCCCAATTTAAGCACTGGCAACTTGCCATAAACATAAAAATACTATTTATTTATTTACCAGGTGGGGGGCTAAAATGGAGCAAGTGCCTCTTTCTGTTTTCTTTAAAAAAAAAAAAAAAAAAAAAAGAAATTTGAATTAGTTTTAATCTTCTTCAATAATAAATAATTCTCTTTCAAATTTGTAAATTAATTAGATAATAGCAATAATTAAAAGTGTTGAAAAGACATTGCTAGACTGAGTACCTAAATCCGTTGTATGGTGGAAAGGAGGTCTCAAGTTTTTTAATTACACTGTATTTCTATCCAAGTGAGTAAAAATCACATTATTTTGTTTGCATACTTTACTGTAAAAAGCAATTCACTCCATCAGTGATAGCATTGACACCTTGTTTTAAGAAAAAGCTGATGTTTTTGCTATTTGCTAAGCTGAGTAAGTGTTAGAATTTAAGGTTGAAATTCCATTTTGAAATTTTGTGTATGTAACTTTGACTCTGCCTCCCAGTTTAGGCCCATGCCTCTGCTTTGCTCCTAGGTGTGATGCCAGTCTTGAAAGGGTCTCTTTTCAAGTCTTTGTTGCATTTATGGCTGGGTAGCATTTTCTGGTGGGATTTTGCTTCATGGGGACAAAGTAATCCATCTCAATTCCTGAAGATACTTTGCAAAAATTCCCACCTGATTTCTGAATCAAGCCCATCAACTGCATAATTGGTTTGACACCTGGTAATCATTTTGTCAAACTGTGAATTAAAAAAATGACACCTCAGTTGGTCTCTGGTTTTTATTTTCCAAGCTGTAAATAATAGAGGTGCTTTTAAAAAAAAAGTTGTTCTCAGTAGCATTGATATCACATTCATTTGCTTCCCCTCTATTTGCTTTTTTCCCTGGTCAAAAATATTCGTGTCTTAAACGATGAAAATAGGAGTCCATGGAATCAAAAAGGCATATGTTCATGGTAGTAGGATCATCTATGCTGTTCATCTTTTAGCATAATTTTTAAGCAGTATGGTGCTTCCTTTGAAACACAAATCAGGGATTTTTGATGATTTAGCGAAGTGCACAGTATGGAGGAGTGACTGATAAAAAACCTAAAAGCAGATGTGAGCCAGAGCACAAGAAACCGTATGTATCATGGATAAGTTATAACAGGGATCCTTAGAGGAAAGTGATTCACTGTTGATTTTCGGTTTTAGAAGCAGCATCCTGCTGTATTTTATAGTCAGGAATTGCTGCAGCCACACAGACTGCGCAGAATTCTGATGGAATAAGTGAGGCATCTTTCAGCATCACCTGGACCCCTCTTTCCCAGGTGGCCTCTGCTGTGGGTAGCTGCCCTGTTCCCATGGGATCCATCCTAATGAAACCGAGCTGGCATTTCTCTTGGAGCAAGCAAAGGTGGTGCTCACTGTGAGCTTTTTTTGTGCTTCCTGAAACAATGGCCACAGAAAATTGACCCTAGGTGGGGTGAATGACAACAGTTTGTTCTTCCAGCAAGTTATTAATTTCTGTCTTCTTATTGGAACAGGAATTTATGTAATTGCTTTACTCATTGTGAAGTCATTATGATGACACTGCTTCTGACAAAAAAATAGGGGTTTTGCTGACATATTAGGTGTGTCACCATTCTCAGCTTGTCTTCAGATTACCACATTTTTCATGAACGTATTGCTCTTTAGGGTCAAATCTAACTTAATAATTTTCTTGGTATTCTGCTTCACTTAAAAGTCTCCATCACATTTTTTGCTGCAGTCAGTATGTTTTAATTTTTTCCCTAAACTATTCAATCATATTGCTAGTTTTATTTAACTTTTGTTGATTTTACTCGAAATGAGGTGCGGCTTGAAGTGTCTGGGTTCAAATCCACTTCGTTTAGAGGGTGGCTAGATAGCCGTCTGGATGACAGATGTTACCAAGATAAACTACTGTCATATGCCCTAATATTGTTTCTGAAGATGATTTATCAAGTGATTAGCAGAGCTGTCAGAATTAGCTTATATTTAGTTCCTCTAGAAAGCCTTTTTTTAGCCACTGACTTGTCTCTCTTTAATTCTGAACTGGGGAGGAATTTTTTGAGGCATAAATGCTTTGCCCCTAAAGAACAGTAATAAGAAAAATGTCAGGGCAAAGGATTTTCTAAAGCAAAGTTTGAAAAAATCCATTAGTGAAGACATTATGAAATAATATTTTTGGTTACATTGAGCTATAGATACATTTTCTTGGAAATACTTGGTTTTTAGTGAATAAAGATATGGTTAGCTGTTTGGCTGGTTTATGCTGTTTCATGTGGAACCTTAACCAGCCCACATTAAAATAAAGCATTATGTTGACAGCTGGATTCCTGATTTGAATTTTGACTTGGAAATAGAATGTTTTCTGTGTTACTGTCAATAATTAGTTGGACATATGATCAGTGTTTATGCACAAAGATGACTGTTGTAGTTTTTAGATCTGTATTTATTAACTTAAAAGAAAAATTGGCACAATTTAAAGAACATGAATTGGAGCTCTTGATATCTTGTTCGAGTTGTTAAACCTTATATACTTGTTCTGGAGAAAGGATATGAACGGAAGTAAATTTTTAGACAAAACTAAACCGGAATTTGCGAACAAAATTAGATTTTTGTTGCCTGGTTTCTATACAGACATGAAAATGTGAGGGGTTTAACTGAGAGTCTAAGAGAAGCTTTGGAAAGTGAATGAATCCCTCTTCCTTCTAATGACAGATTATAAAGGTGGTTTAATCTTACACTGTGAGTGAGTGTTCTCCTGGCAGGTTCTCATGTGGCCAGATTAGACATCCATCTGAGACACTCTTATCGCATTGATTCCTTCCCTGGGAAGAATGCAGGCTTTTACCCATTTCAGAGATGATTCCAAGTGGCTTGTGGAGATTACATCTTGCATGTGAATTTTAGCTGGGCTTGGGTTACGTGGGAGTGACAATTTTTAGCAGGCATGGCTCAGGCGGTGCTGCAGGAAAGGAGCAGCTCAGCTTAATGGGAAAAGCTGACACACACACACACATGTAGGAAGCAGCTCCAGGGAATTCCTCAGATAGTGTTCTTGAACAGTGCACGTGTACGTACAGAGTAATATCACAAAAATTACTGCTGATTTATATTCTCAGAGAAGAGGCAGTTGTATATAAACCGTGTTCTGGGTGCTTCACAACCAAGCGGCAGCTCGGATCACTTTTAAAGTGATCACTTTGTCTTTGATGGACAAAGGGGAATTAATGTTTCCTGAGCCAAACTTGATTAATGCTTTGGAATGCTGTGGCACTTGGTCCTATTCAGACAGATTTCATGGATAAATCAAAATTTTACATAAAATTTAGCAATTAATGTTTTGTATAAATTTTCCATTCCATGTCAGCATAAATAGATTCTTACTTAAGGTCACATTCCTGCTTGAAGCAGTGCAGGTTTCAGAGTTAACTTAAGCTTGTTTGGACTGAGATATTTTACCGAGACCTCAAAGTATATGGTCAGTGAAATTTCTAGACGCATATAGACATATAGATGGGTAGTACAGAAATAATAATAGTTTATGCATTTGTCTATCTGCCCTTTCATGTGAGCAAGGGTGAAGCAGATTTAGGGATTATCATAAACTACCAGATGTAACTGAAGGGTCTTTGCTGGCATCACAAGTTACATTTAAATGAGTCTTCTCAGCAGGAGAACTTGGGGCTTGTATCAAAGAGACTTCAGTTCATCAGCAGGCAGTCAGGAACAGGGAATTTAAGAATCACTCTTACCTGCATATCTTGCATATCTACAGATCATTAAATGCCCTTTTTCTGTATGAGATTGAGCTGCTGTGAAGGGAATTTTGCACATAACTTCCTGGTGACGCCACGAGTGCAATACACTTTGGGTTGTGAATTTATTAGAGAAGTCAGAAGAACCCTATGAATGAGCCTCTTTTCTCTGTTTGCAAACCCTGAATTTTGTCTTCTCTGCCTCAGTTTGTTGCTTTACATTTCTAATAATACTGTACTGGCCAACTATATAGTACTACATAGTGTCTATTAAGACCTCAGATCATAGATGATAGTAACTAATTCAGTATTTTTCAGCTATAAGGCTATTAGGCTACAGTTATTTTGCAATAGTTATAAACTGGAATCTGTTACCTAAAGAAGAGCTTTAAGCTCCTTTCTCGATAGCCTGCCTTGTCCATTTTCCTACCTTCATAACACAGAAATCAAAGGAACTTGCAAACTTCTTTAGTATTTTATTGGAGAGCAAGACATTCTAATTAATCTCAATTTGTTATTTTATAGCCATGTGATACCAATAACCAAGAAATACCTCTCAGAAGGCAGCAATTATGCATGAAAAAGGAGAGCTAGAGCAGTTTATATGGGAATTTCATAATGTGAGAGCTGGTCTACATGTACTGGTGCTTTCTGAAGGATGCTCCTGCCCTTTCCTTGACTCCTGGGCCCTTTTTGCCGTTGTTAGGACTCATGCTCAGCCTGCAGATCTGACTCAACACTAACCTTACCCAAAAAACAAAAAGATTGCTTTGTTGGATCAGTGAGTTTATCCAGCTCACCAGCTGCCAAATGGATCTTGAAGCCAGAAAAAGTCAATGACGAGAGCTGCAGTCTGGGCTGGGAGGCTCAGGGAGAGGGGGCACAGGAAGGCAGGATGTCCACTTTTAGCAGAGAGCAGATAAACTGAGGGCAATTATAAAATTATGTTCACTGGCATCGAATGGAATATTCAGAGTCACTGCATGTTTGTGCTGCTTTAGGAAGATGCTGCTAAAACAAACCAAAAATACACCAAGGAGTTTGGTTTACCAATGTGTTCAACCGTTATGGGGTTTTTGTTCCCTCTAAACAGTTCACTAATGTGAGGTCTTTCCATTTTACCTACATAACCCATTCTTTAAAGGTCAAAGACACATTCACCCTGTCATGTCTTCACTAATTCAGCATAACAAAAATGGATTTTTCCCATCATTGCCAGCTGTAAATCATTCAGACTATTCTTTCTTTGGATAGATTTCAGTTGTCATTTCTTATATATAGCACTTGAAAAATTATTTCTAACCAGAAGTTGAACTTCAGTAACAAAGTGCCTATTCATTAGACATGATATTTCCTGGATATCAGAAGGGTATCTGCAATAGCCTTTTATCAAAGAAAAGATAAGATTCCTCCTTTCCCTGTGACTGAGCCAACCCCAGCAAGGAGCAAAAAGGGGAGTTCTGTAAGAGAGTATTGTATCCTATTCCAGGTAGTTAAGTCAATTGCTTTTCAGTTGGCATTAATAAAACATTTCTTTCAGTGGTGGATTAATCGCTGGCAACAGACGTCCTTACGTAGAAATGCATTAAATATTCTTAAGGTTAAATGTATTAAAGATGTTTACAATTGAGCTAGGTAAGGATTTGAATATCCTTTATTTTAAACACAGAGAAAGTTTTCTGTTTGTCACAATCATAAATATGTACAGACTTTTCAGGGAAAACTGAGCAACACAATGAGTGAAGTCAAAGTAGATGGAAATACAATTAGTTCTACATAATGGACCATTCCAATTGTGGAAAAGGGAATTTGAAACTTAAACAAGCCAAAAATGTATAAATAAGTGACAACCATTGGTCTGCTGTAATTTACATTCCTAAAGGTGACCTACACTTTAAAGCCTTGGTCCTGCAGAACTCAATAAAAACAAAAGGAGTCACTGCAAACTCCCTGGTTTGCCGTGACAATCCCCTAACAGGGAAGAGAAAAAGGCATCTGAGATGATGCAAACTGAGAAGTGCTTCATCACAGCACTGAATTTTGTAGGCCTTCCCTTCCAAATAACAAAAAATCTTTTAGGAAAAAAATGCAGTTTACACAGATTTCTTTATTTACTGATTCTTTTGTCTTAATATGAAAGAATTTAGTCTGATGTTACAAGTTTAAAAATAGTCTTGAAAATTACAGTTAAATTGCTTTGCTTAGATGTGTGAAACCCGCACTCAGCTCGTGGTATTTGGCAAGTCTGTAGGCATGAATTTTGCATGAGATTATTTCATGTGCACTTACAAGAGAATGACCAAATGGTTGTTGTGGGTTTTTTTTAAAGTGGTTTGCTTTAGTCATTGTTTGCTTATTAATGAATTTTCCCCCAGTGCTTGTATTAAAGTCATTTATATACATTGTGTGTATGAATAACTGTTTTTAATCGGGAGCGTCTGTAAGGAATGTAACAGAGACAAAATTTTTTAGGGGAGGAAAAAAAATCAAAATATAGAAGGTCAGCAGAAAGTAGTGACCTTCATGGCCAGCACAGCAGTGCCAGGAGCAGGAGGAGGCAGGTTCTGTTCAGCAGGGGACAGAGGCCAGCAGGAATGGGGGAGGATCCACGTGTGGCCCTTGTACCTGACTGTGTATTGCAGATACCTTCAATCCCACCATGTATTCTCCCATTTTTTCTTTGCTATTCAAGCTGTTTAGGGATTCTGTAATATTTTGAGGGTAAAAATCAATCTACACTTAGCTTGCAAATACCTCTTTGTGAATGGGTTGTAGTTAGGTCTGGATAGAGTCTTATCTGTATTGACTTAAATCTCATTTTTTATCCTTAAGATGTCCCTCATGACAGTTTGTATTTCTAGACACCATGTACATCCACCTCCGCTCTGTGTGTAAATAACACTCTTCATTGCCTCTGAATGTAGTAACAGTGCAAAGATGTCTTAAGTAGCATAAGTGGGTTTAGTCATAATATTGGGGGATAGCAGAGGAAGAACTCTCAGAAACGTGTGTTATAATGTGGATGTGAGGGAGAGTGTTCACTTACATTTCCTTTCACATTTCCAGCTGCAAGGTGCAGTCTGCACAAATTCTACTTCACTGTGGTTGGGTGGTCAAAAATTAAATGCTTCTTCATTTTTTTTCTCCCCCTTGATTTTTCACTGTGTCTTCTAAAAACTGATATTCAGCCTTACTGTAATTATACTGAAGTTTATTTATTACACTGTTTCATTATTTGGATGAGAAAAAATGAAAATTTGAGTTAACTTGCTATAAGTTCTTTATCACAGAACAATGGCATGGTTTGGGTTGGAAGAGACTTTTAAAGGTCTTGTCATTGTCCCTCTGCCACGGGCAGGGATGTTATCAACAAAACAAACCCACCATCCTATAATTCTGTGAAGACATTACAGTCTATTAAGCTAACAGTGTAAATGTTTATTTAAGGAATAGTTTTTAAAAAACTTGTCACTGACCCAGTGTGATAAATAACCAAGGCTGGATTAATTTGAAAACTGTATCCAGCCATAAGCCACAGGTCATAAGAAGTTTATGTGAAGAATGCAGAGCCGTAGTCTCAGGCACTTGCACTGTGGAGCTTACAGGCTGCAGGATCTTGCTCCAACAAAGTTTTGACTGGATTTTGTCGTGTACACAGCTGGGGAATGCTTCAGAAGCATTACCATCAGAACTTTAGTTGGGATTGTGTTGCGTGTGCCAAAATGTCTTCCTGTTTTCGACGTTTTTCCTCCCTTAATTTGGCAGCGGGAGGACACGGAGGGCACATTGTAGAGCTGTCACTGACCAGAGCAGACGAGATCAGGAGAAAGGAGTGGTTGGCCTTCCACTAATGTTTGAGTTACAGCTGGTCTGATTAAATTAAGTTTAAAACTACTGTTCTAAAGCAGGAACTTGCTCTGCAGTATAGGGTGAGTCTGACTGTGTGCCTGCTGGGAACATCACTGGAATGTGCCTTGGAGGCAATGGAGTGAAACGTTCTCTGTCTCCTGAGGGGCTGCTGAAATGGGCCCTGCCTTGGAGCAGTGTCACTCCTGGGCTTTAGAAAACCTGCCTGCAGTTGTTCTCTGGAGGGAATGCGCACTGGGTTTGTGTATCTTGATCCAAGTTTCACAAACACAAGGTCTCTACTGAAAAGTGCAGTCTCCTGCCCTGCTGGAGGTCCCTTCTCTGGTCAGTCCCAGCCCTGGTGAGTTGTGCAGTTGTGTGTGTGTAAAGTACGTTCCATTCTGTGCAGAAATAGGATGATGGGTCCTCCTCAATGCACTCACACTTGCATTTGAGCTCCTTCTAAAGGGCATGTAAACTTTATATTTTTCTGTAATAATGTCTACTAAGTCCTTACATATTATATACTTTCTCACAGTCGTGCTTGATGGGGAATTTGGAAGACAGGGTGCTAGGAATATGAATTCTTTAAAATCCTCTCTTAAAGTGCAAATTGAAGAAGACTATCTGCCCCTTTTCTCTCCACCCCTAAAAAGCGATTTATTTATGGGAAAACAAACACGTCAGTGTTCCACTGTGGACTGTATCACCACTTGATGTTTTATGTGCCTCAATTGTTGTGTTTTCAGATTGCAAGCCCCAAGGGGCAGGGACCATGTCTTCTTTTGTTTGCACAGCACTGAGCCTACTGTCAGCACTCCATAAATAAGAAGTAATTATAGTGTTATGCACCCATGTATTTTGAAAGCTTGGATCTGCTCCTGTTGAAATCCAAGGAAATTTTTCCCCTCTTACTTCAGGGACAAAGGATAACATACTGTGTTAGCTAGCTGATTTTTTTTTTTTTTTTTTTTTACATTGGGGGAGGGTGTTTATGTGAGGAAAATAGACCAAAAACTATAATGCATCCTTTTGATTCTGTTAAATGAATATATAGGAGGTGTTGTGAATTACAAATACTGTTTCAAAAGATGATAACCAGTTTTCCAATGCTAACGACTTAGCTTATTAATGCGATAATAAAATAAGAAATGGAACTGCTCCCAACTATGGAAAATTGTAATTAGAATGGAAAATTCCATCATTCTACTCAGTAGACACAAAGGTTTTTCTGAGTGCAACGAGTGCAGAGAATACAAGAACAAGAATGGGAAACCTGTTTTGAGCTACCATGTAATCTGAAAGGCACACCATTTTTTTAATATATGTGAAACATACTTTAATGCTGAGACCTTGTGTGTTAAGGTTCTGCCTGAAGTGAAGTTTTACGGCCAATTTATAAGGTCTTGCAAACAGGAGTTTACAGTGGAAACAGTGACTCTTACCTTAATTGTAGCAGTGTCAATAGCATTGCTGTAATGAGCATCTGGCTACATTCCATCTGTTGACCACACCAATGGGTTTTGTGCATCATAAAAGAAGTGTTTCCCCTCCATATTTGATTTTCCACATGTCAATCCCTCCTACGCGCTCCAGCCCTCTCAGTTTATTGGGATCCCAACGTGTGAGCTGTGTGAGTGAGGGACATGGGTGTTTCTCCCGTGACAGAGAGCCCAGCCCAGGCAGGTCCCACGCTTTTTTAGATGCATGAATTGCCCTTGTCGCTGCCCCACTGCCATCTAAGTCCCACTGGATGCACTGGCTGATCATCCTGTCAAGGCCAAAAGAATGAATTTCGTGTTTATCACATGAGACTTGGCAGATTCAGTTAATGGGAGGTGCCTGGGGGCAGCTTACATTTGCATTTGTGCAAGCTGTGTATTCAAAAATGTTACCAAAATCAAACTGCATAATTTTAAATGGGTGCTGGGCAACTTCATTTCTGAGTCACCTCATTATTTCTTTAATCCAAATAATAATTGAATACATGTCCCTGCTAAAGTGGGTGAACAATTTGGAATAAATATATTTTGCATGAAACACAAATAAAATGTCTTTTTGTATGAAGCCCCAGATGTGCATGTAAGGTTTCACAGCAGTACATACAGCTGCTCTTGTTCTTCAAAGGTGTGTTCCCATGTTACTAGAACTTTTAAAGGATGATCTAATCTCTTCCAATATCAGTGGCTCTTCATCTCCCCCAAGGTGAGGTGCTATGAATATCTAAGATGTTTAATGCAATGACAAAATTACCTCTTCTTCCTCGTTCATGTTTGGGGCCTGGTGCACTATTCTGGGAACAGAGACAATTTATAGTGAGCTGCCTCTGTTCCAGGCCTTTATGTCTGTATGCTAAAATACACAACTTGGCTCTTTCCTGAGCACAGAAGAAATAAAATGCTGTAGCTTCTTGGTGTCCTCTTCTGGTTTTGTCAGCATTCAGTCCCCACGGCTTAGCAGGTCACACCATCAGTTTCTCTCCTGTTTCCTCAAAGTGAGGGGAAGCTATGTACAAATCTATAAACTCACCACCATTCCTCCTTTTAAATCACTAATAATTGTCCTTAAAGGCTATTAACTTCTGTCTAACAAAAGAGAGGCAAGTGATGAGCAAAGTTGATAAATACTCACTGAAATCAGGACTGTGTCTTCCTCTTCATCTCACCTTTTTTTATTTCTTTATAATTTTATGTGAAGTTGTGAAGATTTGGACAAAAGGGATTGAAGTCCTTGAATGGATAATAGGTACAACTGTAAATTACTAGGAGTGTTATGTAGTTTTGCTGTTTAGGCTTTTTGTCTCTGAGGGATAGTTTTTTTACTTTTCTTGTTCATAGTAAGGAGTCTGTAGTTTTTATTTTGTAGGCACACTAAATGTCTGCTCACAACAGAAGATAAGTCAGTCCTTATCTAATAAACCTCAGAAGGACTACTAATTTCTGAAAGGTCAGAGGAATACTATAACCATAGCTAAACACCATGCTCAGTAATCTAAACTTAACATTGTGCCTTCTCTGAGTGATGTCTCCCACAAAATATTAGGTGTGGGAAAAACTTCCAGAATTTAGGACTGGAATTTTTATTTTCAATTTGTTACTGTGACTGCCTCATAACTGCTGACAATTGCCCTGAGAATGTAGGGAGCTACCAGGCAAGTACAAGTCGTTGACAAAGTTAGTTCTTGAAAGGGTTCCACAAATCTTGGCTGATAATTTTCTTTGTAAACCAACCTGTGATTGGTTTCACCCTATGTTTAGAAAGAAAAAAAAAAGGTATTCTAATGATCAAAAGCAGAATATTTAAAAAGGACCCACATCTAATGATATTGACTTCTAAGTTGCTTCATGTGTTCAGAGAGAATTAAAAACATGGTATTGTTGTGTATAGTGGCTTTCATTTCCCGTTTTAAGCATGTCCATGGTATTGTATCTGAGATGTTTGGGTTCTTACTGTAACATACCTCAGTCAAGTACTGTTGTTTGCTACCTACAGGTCTCAGGCATACCAGTTCAAAGCTGGGTTTTATTTATTTATTTGCTTATTTTCCTTGATGTACTCAGAGAAGATAAGTATCCAAAGAATCAAAGACTTAGATGCTTATTTTTGTAGCCAAAGGTTTTGGAGTCTTTGAGGATATATCTCTTGGAACAACAATAAAGAAATTTAATTTTATTAGAGCCAAAATATTTTTCAAATGTTGGTAATTAAATTGAATCCATAAAAAGGCTGGGGTATTAATAACAAGGGTGGATATTTCAATATTAGGAGAGATAGCAGCTTGCAAGATTCATGACTAGGAGTGTGGTTGGAAAATATCGTAGTTATACCTTTAACCTACAAACTGGCGTATTTTAAATCATAAGCAACACATAACCAGGGCATGCCAGGGGCCTTTTTGTACTTTACTGTATAATAAGTATAACAGAGGAAGCCACAGGTTTTTTCCAGTGATATTTTGCAAAGGGAGAGCAGGAACAGAGAATGTGGAAATCATAAATATGTTCTTGCAGGAAACAGAATTAAAATGAGTCTGGTGAGTGAAGGAAGAGTATAAATCAGGCAAAACTATCAGTCATGTCTGTAGAGGAAAATAGAGGATGAAGTGTTCAGAAGCACTGTCATGACATTCAGAGAAAGAAAATTGAAAATAGCCACTTAGTAGACTGGAAAACTGTGATGGAACTAATTGCAGCATGTATTTCACACACACACACACACACACACACACACACACACACACAAAATTGACAGGGCGGATAAGAGAGAAATTTGTAACTGTAAAGAGAATTGAACATCAAAAAATGACACACTGTTCCAACTAAACAAAAAATTCTGGATCTGTTGAAGGAATCACTTGAAGACGTGTTATGCATAATGTCATGGTTGTTCTTCGGCTTTATCAGTTGTTTTCTCATGGCTTTAGCTGTGAGGGTCATTACACAGGGCAAAGGACCTGCAGAAGTGTTAAGAATTTCCTTATAAAGTACAGTTGATTGAACTTGCTCACCACCCACACACTGCTGTCCTCCAGGATCAAGACTTTTCTCTGGGACCTCATGCACAAATACATACTCAACGCTTAATTTTTACACATCTTTTCATAGTTTTTAATACCCGATATAAGGAAATTGTGATCACTTCTACAGTTGTAGATTGTTCTAATTTCAATTAGAATTAGCAGGTGATCTGAAAATGTTCATGACATCATGTTTAGATGACTGCTGCAGTCCCTTTTTTGTCTTAAAAATTAAAAAGCTAAGAGGAGAACAGACTCTGTGTGTGTGATACAGGAGACAGAGCGGAGGAGTGAGGAGAGAACTCCATTGCTCAGTTACAGTTTTACAGTGGGAGGTGGACAGGCAGTGTCAGACTTTGGGAAGTTTCTTCCCAAAGGAAAAGGAGCAGTGGTGGAAGCCAAGCAGCCTCATTGTGGTCTGCTCTCAGATACCTGGCTGTAGGATAAGGGATCTGCACGGGCATGAGTGTGGAGAAAGTGATTGAGGCGCAGCCTTCTGTTCCCCAGGTAGACCTCTGCACAAGTTTGGGAGCACAGTTTCTATCCCAGAATTAAAAAATAGCTGAATGCATTCCTAGGCAGTAGGAGATCAGTGTGGAATGAAAGGGCTTTCATGGTGTAATATTTCAGCTGGTCCCCACCAGTGCTGAGGAGGTAATTATCACTGTTACTGTTTTCCAGGGTGACAACAAAGGGGGTCGAAAATGCTTGTTCTGTCTGATAATGTGCTTAACTAGCTTTCAATGAAGTTGCACATCATGGTTCATTGCCCTTGAATTTTTTTGAGGACCTGAAGTGACTGGTTTAGTGACTAGCAGTAATGTATCAGTGCAGATCAGCAGCAGATAATTTAGTCTGATCTTGTTTGATTTTATGGGTCTCCTAAAAACTTTGTTTCCACATACCAGCAGCTTAACGGACAGACATATGATTTCAAGCTGCTAAACTTCAAGGCCTGTTGTAGAAGGGGCAAGAATGCATGGTGGAGGGAAAAAAGGGTAGAATTAATGCTGGGAAAGAATTTGACTCTGCCTTATACTCTTGCCTTTCATTTTTAGACATGTCTACACTGAATATTATACATTTCTGCATCTGTTTGTGGTACAAAAAACCAGAAATGAGATGACTAAATTTTAATAAATAAAAATGTTTTCAGATGTATATGGTTCTCTATGTTCCTCTAAAAAGAAAAGAGAAAGTTTTGCAGTTCTACATGAAACTTAATATCTACAGCAAAGGGATTCTTGAAGTTGATATTATTTAAAAGTATTCTTTGTAGAAATAAGCATGTATCTTTCAAATACGTAATAAATACAGAATATCAGTGGAACCATGGACTTAGCTGGGCTTTCAGACTGTGTTGATCTCAAGGTGTAACTGAATGGATTAAAATGTGGTTTGGACTTTTTACCTTTGAAATGAGAAAACCCCAAGGCTTTTGTTTTTCACTTCATTCATACAGTTAAAAAAGCTCTTATGCCGAAGCACTTTACAAAAATGGAGCCCAGGGAAGACAAAATGTATTTATATTTTTATGAATTGTCTTTGTCCTAAAAAATAACACAAATCTCTTGTTGAGTTCAACAGACATTGCACACAACCATTTCTTTTGGTCAGCAAATAAATCTAATTTTAAAATATCTTATATTTTAATCTTATATGTTGAAAACTGACAAATATTTATGTTTCAAATATCTGTAATTCCTCTCACATCTTCTACTTAGTTGTTTGTCTTTTATAGTAAGAATCCACTTTCAATATAGTAAATAATAACATTACTTTATTTCTAGGCAGGATTAATTTGAATCAAATTTTATGGTGGTGTGTGTGTAGAAGGAGCCAAAATACTGTAACAGAGATCTATCTGGTATTAACCAGGGATTGCAGGGTCTCACTTTTATGTGCCTAAGAGCTTGATGTATTTATGGAGTGTAGGTTAGTGGATAGTTTCCTTTTAGTTTTTTTACAGTTTGACAAGGTATTACTGGTACAAGCAGGTATTTCCTATATGCAGAGTAGGAAATACTGCTAATACACTTAATAACCCACCTAACAGAGGAAAAAAAATTAAAAGGAAATGCTTTAAGGGCCCTCATGGCACACTATAGTATTAAACACATGGCAGCCCATGGCCTCCAAATAAAATCTTACAATTTGGGTGTGATGTCACTGGTCAATTATTTGACTGTGGTAGCAATACTGATAGTGATATCACACCTATGAAAACTGGAATTCCTCCAGCTGGGTTTGGAGGTGTGATCTCCAATCCATCAATGTCAGCTGAGAGTCAACCATTACCTTCTACATCAAATCATAAAAGCAAGTTTTACCTTCTCTGCTGAAATGTGAGGGTGTTGTTCCAGCAGCCCATTCCTTTTAGGTGTTATGGCTATAGTTTATGCATTATGTTCCTCTGAGAGGCCTTTGATTGCACTTTCAATCATAATCAATATCTGGTGTTAATTGCTGCTACTAATTTGTTCTCTTTTCAATAAATTTAAACTTCATAAAATAAGTTGTAAGGGGAAGCAATTATATTTCCATTTAGAAATTGAACTGTGAAGACCTGTAGTAAGTGATTTGGTATTTATTTGTATTGACCTAGTTTGTGACTAATCGTGTCCCTAATTTCACTATGAACACTAATATTGTACAAATTTTTAAAAGAAAATAAACATCATTGTGATAGATTTAAATATATTTAATGAGCTGGCAATACTGTAGCTCAAAAGTCTTATATTCCTGTTTTTCTTCTATTGAATATATGGATGCAATAATTTTTTTACTTCTATCATGCTCAGGAAGAAGAATATCAAAATTGTATAAATACATGAAAATTTAAATCAATATGTGGAAAATATATAAACATATATAAAACTACTTGTCAATACAATTTCTTAATAAGAATTTTAACTATGTTTATTGTTGTTCTGCTGAGTTTTAATAGAGTTTTTCAGCTACTTTAACGTAATTATCAAACAAGATTTTCCACATATTTTTATTTTATAATTGCAGCACTTTAGCATTTCCTTTCTGACAGCAAAAAGAAAGAAATTAAGTAAGTCATTACAGTAAAACAGTAGTATGGGGTTTATTTATCTGCATTATATATTCCCATTTACAGTCCTGCCTAGTTATCCTTTCTTCTTTTAAAGGTTGTCTGACCTTTCCCATAAAGAAATCCTTTCTTTTAGCTGATAATTTTATAAAATTACTTGGGACACTTGCCAGGTGAGGTATCTGTCTGAAGAGTTTATACTCTGCACAAATGGTTCCAGGTGCTTAGCTGGAAAGGCTCAGCTATTTCCAACACAGACAATACAGGGAAAAAAACCCCCATCAAAATCGTAAATAATACTTGTTTTAGAAGATTCACCAATCCAGTTGCTTCAAGATGGTCTCCTGAGTGTTAGCAGTTGGATAGCATTAATTTCATGGCTGTACTTGCTGTTGTCCAAGAAGATTTTTGTTTAATTTGGTTACTACAGAAGAATCCTGGTTTCCCTGAGATTCTTGGGGAATACATCTGCATAGAGAAGAAAGGATAAATCAGCTGTGGGGTGAGATAGAGCTGAGGTACCTGTGCAAACAGGAGGGAATAATGGCTGGGGGTGCAGGAGACAAGGAGGAAAATGGGGACAGCTGAACTCTGCGGGAGAGGGTGGGGAGATGGGGATGGGAGGGCAGGGTGGGGAGCAGGGTACACAAAGAAAAATGAATGAAGATGGAAGATGGAGGGAATATTGGAACTGGCAGAGCAAAGTCCCTAATGAAGGGAAACTGAAGGAAGTCCGGAGGGATAAAATAACTGCAAGTGGACACTGATAGTCAGGTCTGTGGAGGCAATAATGGCATGATAAAGGATGCTCTAGAAAACCTGAATAAATGAATGTGTTTGTTTGACATTTATTTTTGAGCAACATTCAGACAACCAATCTGAATACAAAATGGATCAAATGTCTTGGCTAGTTGGCCCTACACCTCCCATTCCTTCTGTGTACTGATCAAGGCGGGAGTCCTGGGGAAAGACAAAATAAGCAGAATTAAGGAGTGTATCATAAGTAATATTTAATAAGGTTCAAAATTCAAACTGAGGAGAGAATCTTAGTTCTGAAACTTTTTACATTTTCCTTGTTTCAACTTGTAAGCTGATAATGTTGTTATACCACAGAAGTTTTTTCTCTGTGTGGAAAACACATGAAGTAGATTGCAAGATAAAAAAACGTGATGAGTGTCTAGGCTTTAATTGTGTTATGCAGTTAACATTAAGGTAGGTGGCAGAAAGAAAGAAAGATCAATTTCTCAATATCTTTTTAATCAGTAAAATATTTACTTGTTCATCCCTATGAGAGCTTAAATATATAGCAACAGATTTGCTAACTAACGAAAGGTGTAATGTGTTTGATCTTCAGCATGTATACCTGCATCAGGCAGCTTGTAATACTTTCAATAATTATTTTGTAATCAATTGCACTGCTCTGCTAAGACACTGTTTCCTTGAGTGAGCTGCATGGCCTGACAGCTTTTACTACAGGACCTGAGTATGTCAACATTGGCAAATAGTTCTGTCACTTTTTATAAATTAATCTACAAGATAAAATCTAGAACTCAGAAGAGCAAAAGAGACAGCTATCTGCTTTTGTGAAGAGAAACAGTAACAAAGGATAAATTAGAAAGCTGAGGATGATGAGTGGTAAATAAACCTTAGTACACACGACAATTCTCTGTTTAGGATTTTCTCATGAAGGTTCAAGGTATAAAAACCTAAAGATAGAATAGAGTACTGCCAGAATATCTGACTTTTCCTGTAGGCAACTTTCTGGCTCAATGAAAGTATTTAGTTTATCTAAATATGTAGAATTTATTGTCCAAGAAGACAAGGTCCATGCATGAGCAGTGTTTACAAAACAATAGACGTCAGACTCCACGATGGAGTTTTTATTTGACAGAATCTGGTCAGAAAGGTAGTGCATTGAGTAAACATGAATAAAATGGAATTCAAGAATCCTTTTTTGTGAGTCTGGTGCAGAAGTCTGACATCTGTAGTAACCAGGAACCACAGCTGCTCTTGCTAGAAAGCTAGAGGGTATCTGATTATTCAGAAAATTGCTGCCAAGGTTCTTACCCTTTATTTGGGAGATCTCCTTTGTATTCATTATTTTCATGTCATCAGTGCAGCATTGTGCACTAAAAAAAGGTGTACAAGTGTAACACACTGCAAGCTATTTCATAAGTCTGCAACTTCTGTCTGTAGTATTTTTTTTTCTGATTAAGGGGATGATCATTTATCCTAATGTAAGAAACCAAAGGCTTATCTTAGAGATCAAGTACACTCTGGGCTTAAAATCAGCAAATCTGTCTCTCTGGATTTCAGCAGAGGTTGAGAAAATCTTAAGCAATGTCTTCCTCTTCACATTCCTATTGTTACAGGCTCTGGAGCACCTGTTACTAAGACAAAGGCTATGTACATCTGTCTAAATCTTATATTGTTAAAGCCTGCATATGATTCTTTTCAAAGCTCTGTGCACAGATTAGATGCTGCTTAAGCACTGTGTGCAGTACCACCTGGAAATATTGTTAAGTACAGTCAATGAGGGGAAAAAAAGTCAGTGATTGTGACTTTGGATTCTGTAGAAAGAATTAAGTAACGATTTTTTAACTGGATTTTTAAAAATCTGTGTTTCCAAGGTTTTTATCTTTAATTTTTAAAGTATTTATAAGGATTTAAACATGAAGATGTATTTAAATAAAGAAGGCTTTTAGTGCAAGAATAAAAAACTTAATCTAATACCACCTAAAAAAGCTTCAAAGTCAGTCTGTCAGGTTCTTTCTGGCAATGAAGCTCTCACATTATCTTTTTAATGTTGAAATCAGTTCAAGTCAGTGAAATTTCTTTAATGAACTTTAGGGCACATCTTCAAAGAAACCTGCAATTGAACCTGTGGAAAGGCCAATGCCTTTGAACTGTGGAAAAGAAGTTTATCCTAGATTAGCTTGATCTTTTAGTTTACTCTGCCTTCTAATCTAGTAAGAAAGATCTAAGCTTTAAGAATACCCCTGAACTGCAGTGACAGCCTAAAAGTAGTGTATTGTTAGGGATAAATTCATTGCTTCCCTTAGGTATTGGCATTTTCAATTTGGAAGGATAGCCAAGTTGTTTATTTTGTACTGTGAGCAGGACCACTCTGGGTCTCCCTGAGCACTACATTTTCTTTGGTTTTGTAACTACCTTATCAATTGGAAATTTAACTTCATTTTTGTTTTCATTCTCCCTCTAACATTTCGCTGTACTTCCATCAGGTTCAGTCTTTCATCACTCAAATGTGGAACAATGTACCTTCAAATGTGAAAGAAATAACAAAATCTGGAACAAATTACAAAGTGATGGGGAAGGGAAATGCAAAGCTATATGGAAATAAGTGCATTAATGCACAGGCTCTGATGCACACGAGTCTGTTTTGAAGGACACTTCATTTTTAGTTTGAACTTCTGCTTTTAAATTGTACTGTAATATTATCTGCTTTTAAATTATACTGTAATATAACATTTGCATGGGTGAGTACTTGAGGAACTTTCAGTGTCAACAGTATTCTTTTCGATAGAAATTCCATTGGATTTTGGATTTTGTACTCTTTCCAGGTTACAATAAGAAAAACATGGAAGAGATTTTTAGTAGAAAAACAACACTCAGTGGTTTGCAGCTGGCAATCACAATGCCTCTACTGCTGCTTTTATTTTATTAAGTGGAACAGGTCAATTCAGTATCAGAGCTGACTGTGTTCCTTCTCTGGTGAAAGTAAAAATACAAGTCTAGTAAAAAAATTAAATGACCACTAGGTTCTTGTTTTCAATAATTCTGTGCAATGTATTTTAATTATCATCTCATTTTGTGGAATCAAGTCAGACAAGGATGGTTATCACTCAGCTGGCAGAGGAAAATGCACCTTTTGTCTACAGTGGTGACTTCCATCAGTGACACTGTTCAATGTCTACTTTTAATTATGGATTAGTAAGCATTTACACTATGAAGAAAGTGCAGAAAGGCCGAGTTAGGTAGAAAATCTCATTCAGAGAAAAGAAGTCATATTTATAAAACTGGATTTTTGAAAAGAAAAGTATTGAAGGGAATAATATAAAATGTAGTTGAAGGAACAGGGAATAAGTGAAAATTATCCAGTTTATAAATTATGTTGTATTTTCCTGTATTGTATTTTTTTAAACTTTAATTCCTTGACCTTTTAAGGTCAATGGGAATTTCACCACAGTGATTGTCACTATTTCACCCTTCATCTGTGAGAAGCAGTTTCTGCTTCTTATTACTATTTCAAAATGGTATCCTTCCTGTTCTTCTCTCGCTCCAGTTTGCTAAGGATTTATAATCCTTTGCATCAAAAGGAAATTTTTTCCTGGTACATACTGTATAGTTGAAATCAAGTACCAGGCAGAAAGCTGGCTGACCTAATGGGCTGATTCCAGCAGAGCAGACGGTTTGAATCTGGACTTCTTAGTTATTGAGGGCACAGGATTTTGAATGCTTTTATCCTTTTATTGGTGAATGCACTAAAGTGCATGCAGACAGAGAATGTTAAAGTGGCAGTCAGATAAACTTGTTAAAGCAGTGGGAGTTTTTCCTTTCTTTCTACGTGACTTTATCATCGCAGTGGAGTTAAAAGGCAATTAGCCCTTCAGCTCTTTTCTGGCCATTTTATTGGCATTTTACACACAACTGTTGAATAGACAGTGCCATATTAAAAATTCCAATGAAGCTGGCCTGGGGATAACAGACTCTAAATTTCTGGTTAATGTAGGTTTCCTTGAGAGGAACTATTGCCAAAAAGCTCGACTGAAATTATCTAAAAACAGTACCTATGCTGCATGTACTCATAGTTGATGGAAAATTGTAGTAGTCTTGCTACATGCTGTGCTACATTTCCAGGGAAATATTTTTATAAAGAGTGTTTGATGAAAAAGTTTATTCCTTTAGTAATAACAGGCTACCCACTGTGTTACTTTAGGCAATGAACATGGTGAGCAGAACGAGACGTTTTCATCATCAGAACAACAATCATACTTACTTTGCATTTCTGTAGTTTTCGTCTCAGGTCATTAAAACACTTTAAAAACATGGATTACTTATTTCTTTCAGTATATGAGAAGGTGGGGAACAGATTATTATGTCAAAGTTTTGACCAAATGTAGTCCAAATTTGTTTTGGTTTATTTTGGTTTTGTTTTTGTATTGTTGATTTGGTTTTTTCTTTTTGTTTCTTTTTTTAGTGGGTGTTTTTTTGTTTGGGTTTTGTTGGGGTTTTTTTGTGGGGTTTTTTTTGTTGTTGGTTTTTGTTGGTTGTTTTTCTTTGTTTTGGTTTGGGGTTTTTTTCTGTTTGAGGGGTTTTTTTGTTATTTTGGGGTGTGGGTTTAGAATTGTAAGGCACCATTGTGGGGTTTTTCTCATTTCAGTGTCAATAGAAAACCAAATATGTCTTTTGCAATCCTTGCACCCAAAGTATTAAGAACCAAAACCTGATTATGATATTTTTCATGACTGAGGAAAATGAAGTACAAACACAAGACATATAGGCTCACTACTGGAGAGTAAATTGGATTTTTCATAGTATTTCAGTTTTAATCTAGTCTTGCCAAAGAAAATAGAAAGTTTTTGTTAGACTTGACTGAGACTATTATTGCATCTTAATGATGCATTCATTGCTTCTATGAATAAATTTATTTAATTAAATTTTGTAGCTGATTTTGTTTTACTGATATTAGATCATAAGAAATCCATTGAGGTCCGTGAGTGTGGTTTAGGGCCAGATGATAAAAACAAAGAGTAGATCTGATATTTTTAACCTGACCACATGTATTGCTCACACTCCTCCAAGCTACACTGGGGAATCAGCAAAAAGCTCCTTAGAAGTCCAGCTGATTTTTTGATCAGATTCCTTTCAAAGCAGGGAAGGAAAGGTGGTAGGTTTAAAGGACCAAAAGCTCTATTTTCACTGTGTTTTAGTTTGCATGGCAGCTCCAGAGGGCACTCAGATATTGTTCAGAGAGTGAGTGATGGATTTTAGCTCCAGTGCCTTAACAATAAACAAAGCAAATCAAAATGCCTTCATTTGCTCAGGTATATAAGTTAGCAGAATTTCTTTCAGTGCACATCACTGATTTGAAGTGATCCCCAGTATCAGCAGGTTTATTTTAAATGGTGTATATCTGCATTTCAACTGTCTCCGTTAAAAACTCAAATTTTACTTCTGATATTCAAAAACCATCATTAAAGTTGTCTATGACTTTTGTCTTTTAATACAGCAAATTACATATTTCAGGGCAACAAATGGTTTCATTAAATGGGTATTAAAGTGTAAATTGGAAGTCTGGAAGTTGGAGAGTGCCAGATTTAAAGTAGCTCATATAATTTATTTTTTTTCCCCCTTTTGGGTGTGTTACAATACTTTTCAGTTACACAGCCATTTATTTACTGCCTTTTCTGTAGCGCTCACTGCTGTTCCATGCTTGCATTTTAAATGGGACACCCGTGGGAGAGACAACCAATTGGGCAACTTACTGCTACCTATGCTCCTGCTTCAGATTTCTTATGCACTAAAAAATAGTGTAGACCAAAATAGAGGTTTTGTGTGTATTGAGCTCAGTCAGGGCCTGTCTGAGATGTAGAGAGCACCCTCAGCAACTTCAGAGTGATAAAAACTCTGCCATGAGGGCAGGAAGAGTGTCTGTGCATCAGGAGCAAAACCAGTGCTGAAGAGCCAGGAATGGTGCTGAGCTTTAGGCCATCTCTGACAGTTTGCTGGGCTGCCAGGAAAAAGTAATTTTTTTCAGATCTACAAAGTGAGGGAAATAAAAAGTACAATTTTATTTTATAGAGATGTGTCAAATATAACATGCTGAAGTCTATACAACTGTTTTAAAAATGAAAAGGACTATAAAATCTGAAGAACTTTACACAAGTAAGCCTAATGCATCAGAGCAAATGACCAAGACATCTGCAACAAAGACTTTTGAAACTGTGCCCAGTGTCTGTGCACCATCTTTTCCCACACAGATAGTAATGCTCTTCTCGTATCACAAAGAAGAAAGTGGATTGTTAGTGCTCTGGAGAGATCCAGACATGGTGATGAGCAGCACAGAGGAGCCCAGGGAGCAAACAACACTATAGTTGCAGGGAGATGCTTAGCCAAAGCAGCATTTTTAAAACTTTGGGGAGTGTTGAAAGCAACTACACTCTGTAAGGAACATTTGTCCTGTGAACAGAATGACACAGGCCCTGGAGTGAAAAATAACGTGTGATCATTAGTTAGAAACAGCCATAATTTATAGACACCAGGGGGCAGAATTAAGGTTGCAAGGACACCTATAAACCTGGCATTTCCAAGCAAAGGGCTATTTATGTTCAAACTCAAGCACACTTTTAAATTTAAATATTTGAAGGGTACAGAATTTGTTGCAAATAATGTTCTGTTTGTGGGGAAAAAAAGTTTAAATGCAGTTGGAAGAGAAGTGTGATTGCTCATTTGTTACAAACATGAATTTAACTAAAAGCTAGTTTTAATTAGTTTCACCTAATGTTCAACACTTCATTGTTTGTGCATAAATTAGTCCAGCTTTCTAAAGGAAAAACATCAAACAAATCCTTTCTTGATAGTTAGACCTCTCTTTCTGACTTTCTGAACTGCAGAAAACGCTGCAGATAACTGCAGCTTTTTATTTTCAACCTGACCTTCCACGTTCTGAAACTAATTTGCCATACTGCTTCTCAAAGTCTGCTCAAGGACTTCCTTTAGCAGAATAATGTGGTTCTTATTAAGTACATCCTATAAGACCCAGGAGGATTGCATGCAAAGAAAATAAGATGGAAACAGAAATGAATTTCCATCCTCCAGTCAGATATATGATATTGACGACCAGGATGCATATGAAGGATATTGTAAAGAAGACAAAGAAAAAGAATTAAAGCAAACGTCTGACAAATTTGCTGTCTTCGGATGCAAGGATGACAAGTGCTGTGTGCAGCTCAGCAGAGGACATGGAGGCATCAAGCCAAATCGTTATGTAGTCAATAAGTCTCTTTGAATCACATGGTTGTGTGTAACCTCTCTTTTAAATAAGGCCTCACTTTAAATTACGTCATCCTGAAAGACTTAAAAGCCATGAAGTTTTACGTGAAAACTGATAGTTTCTCTTAACTCCGAATGTTATTCTTCACAGTTATGAATTTTATATTTTTATAGGGATAATGAGATGCTCTGTGAAGTGGAACTTCTCTAGGATATTGTTTCCCTAATTTTTAAATAGATACACCAAATACAAATAATTGTGAAAGTAGCAGCTTTAATTTCAAATCAGTTTCTTCCTTTTTTTTTTTTTTCTGCAAGGTGACAAAATAATTTCATGCTAGCATAATTTGATGGAAAAATGCACTGAAATAGCTTCAGTGTACTATAATCTCTATAACTTGTGATGTTCTCATTCCAGTGTAGCTAAATATAGATTTCAGAGGTTTTACAAGGTTAATGAGGAATCTTTACCCTCTGTAAGCCACTCCATGCAAGTGTAATTAAGTGAATGGACTCCAGAGTTATCACTATTTTTCATTTCATTCTTCAACAAGATGCAGAATTTGGGTAATCAGAATTATAATATGATTTTCCTATCAATCTGTTTTAAACCATGAAATCTGATATTTTCACCATGACTAATCCATGAAATTTGTCAGCTTTGTCTGTGATTTACACAAGCTCTGTTTATAAAGAGAACTTGTTTCAGACCTAAGGCATGGAATATTATTTCCCAGAATGCTTTTAGTGACTTTTTACTAACAAGTATAAACAAAGTGTGCTCATTGACTATATTATTATTTCAAGATCAGGAGGTAAAACATGAGGAATGTTGAAGAGTATATTCCCTGTAGCAGTGTATATTAGTCTTAAGCCATTAAGAAGAAAATAGCCTATCATATCAGAGTTGGTAAGGATGGTTGTGATCATAAAGTTTACCTAAAATAATTGGATAACTTGCTTGTAGATTAAAAACATATGTGATTCTTGTATGTCTTTGTGCTGAGGCTTTAGAATTAATTGCTGTCAGCATAAACCAGACCAAACAAAAATAGATTTGCATCAATTCTTTGTAATGGGGGAAAAAGAAAGGCTTGAATGACAGTGAGGATAATTCTGTTTTGTATTTGAGGGGAAATGGCTGCACAATGTTCACATACGGGAGTGCAATTTACTATATATGGGAAAGAATAAAGATCCTTTATGTAAATGTAATAACAGGCGAGTAATACCTTCAAAAGGAAAGAAAAACAGTCTCTTGGGTACAGAAAGTTCGTGTGCTCCAGCTGTCCTCTCTCACTTGTTGGGGGAAGACATTTGGGGAAAGGCCAAAACACAGATATTCACAAAGCATCCAACTTTTAGCCCAGCACAATGTCTTAATCAGCTTTTCCTGAGCTGCTCTGCCCCGTAGCAAAGGAGCTGTGAATGTGCAGCTCATCCTGTGTGTGAACGAGTCCCACTGCCTGTGGTGATGGGAGCAGGATGGCTCTGGGTTTTGGGAGCAGCACAACGCTGCAGGTGAGGCAGGAGCAGCATCACCTCCTCTCAGCTGAGCAGGGCCCAGAGCAGGAGCCATGCCATGGCTGGCTCTGCATCAGCTCAAATTCCTCACCATGGTTTTATGATAGATCTCCAGAATTCATACACGGTAAGATCACACATGGCCAGCGTGTTGCAGGATCCACAGGCTGGAGCCAGGTAGCCAAAGGAGCTTGGTCTGCTCTATAGTATGTTCTCCATGGCTTACTCACGTGTCCATCAAGTTATCCAAATGCAGACATCGTCTGCCGTGTCCCTGGGGTGTGAAATGTCCCCTTTGTGATCAGATCACAGAGAGCTTCTGGCCATGGTGGAGAAAGGTCAGGGAATGCTGTCCTCAGGTGTCTTCTCCAATGCCATGATGTTCTCGTGTGGTTGCCCAAGCCATAGCAGGGGAATTCTGTGCCCCTGTGCTTCTGGTTGGCCTTCTCTCTGTCCTGCCTCCTCAATCACTGGAACTCATGTTTTCAGAGGCCCAGCTGCCTCTTAAACTGATTTGTGAATGAAAACAGTCAACTGCACCACTTAGAAATTCTTATTTCCCAATGTTCTAAGACTCCAGGGGAAGTGTGGTCTCTACTCCGGGCTGAAATCTGACCTCAGAATTACAATTTATTTCAGACTTGCTAAAGTGTTTAGCCCAAAAGGATATTTTGTGGAGGACAGAGAAGAATTTGGGGCAGACAGATGAATGCTTTACACATGATGTTTTGCACTTCCCTAGCTAAAAAGCAATTGAATTAATTTTCTTTTAATTGTTCATAGGGTAAAATGGAAAATAAGTGGAATTTCAACATTCTGAAAGATATTTTTAAAATAGTATAAGTGAAAAATAGATGTTTAGAATTAAAGTCTGATTTAATATAATCCTATCAAATTTAGAAGCCAAAATGATTCACTGATCATCTTACTTTAATATCTCAATGTCTCCTTACAAATGTAACTGTTTCCTTCAGAGCCTTGAAACTTCTCTAATACTGCTGGTATGTGCAATTTATGAGTAACAAGTGGGGTTACATGGATCCTGATATTGAATAGCCTGGATATTTGGAGCTAATATTTTTATGTGTATTATCCTAATGTACACAGAATTTCTTGGGACAAAATTGAAGCTGCATCAAACTATGAAAGCTCTTTGTTTAATTTATTTACTGAATAATTGAGCAAAGATTTCTGTGTTTTCTTCATTTAGGCTCTTTAAATTCTTTTTATGTTATAAAGAATTCTGTTTTACATGATTGACATGATGTGTTTGTATAAGAAAAAAATGCTCTCCTGTGTAAATTATGTCTACAGAATTTCCTTAAATATTTGTTGCTTATGAAAGTTCTACAGCAAGGCCTTTTCCTAAGGCATACATTTATCAGCTAAAATCTTGATTGTTTTGCCTGTATTATGTCACTCACGTCTGGCAGGAACAGCATCCTGCTGTTTGTGAAGCTGACCTCCTGCTGCTGCTTAGCCACTTGTAGGATTCTATCCCAATTCCTCTAATCCACTCGGTTTCAATAGCACCATATTTGGGCTCCTTCACAGATTCTTTTGCTGCTCTGTTTGGGATGCTCGATGAGCTGAATTAGAATTTTAATGTTCTGTTCAAAACAGAAGGAACCTTTTTGTTAAATGAGAATATAAGGAATAATCTCCTGCACTGCCTTGGACAAAATTTCTACACATGCACTGTATTATTTTCCTTCAAACTTTTGTCCAGAAGTTTGGGGCACTATTTCAATATATTGGTTTACTTTGTGTAAATCAGATCCAATTTGAGGTTTAATGTTGCAATAAGGCCTGCTACCATCTTAAATTGTTTCTTTCCTGTTGTAAGTCCTCATTCAGAGTTCAGTGCTCCTTGTTTCCATTATGTCAAGAGTTTACTGAAATCTTTTCAAGCTCCTTGTGCAAGTCAGGCCTAATTAAAGCAGAGAACTGAAAGGACTCCAAAAATGGTGTTAGAAATGACACCAAAGCACAAAGTGCACTGGAGATCTTTTTGCCATTCTTTCAAGAAGTCAGGAAATATTTTCATATGTATCTTTCCAGTAGCTATTTTCTGATCCCCACACAAAACAAGGTTTAGAGAAAACAACTTAAAGCTTGATTGGTGTATATATGTGTGTGTATGCATATGTATATGTGTGTGTATTATGTATTTATGGAGTATTTCTATATATGTGGTCTGTCCCTTTCCTTCACACCTAAGCCTATTAACTTTGCTGGATCTACTCGTGGTCAATATAGCAACCGGGAGAAACAACAGCAGAACATGATTCTTTTTGATGCAGAGCTCCTGAGCTTATACTTGATTTAAGAATTGTTCTTTAGAGAATGGGATTTAGTTTACTGAAAAATAAATATGTGGTTGAATTATTATGCTAATTTTATTCTTTGAAGAAGAAGTTTTTTGGATACAATGGAATATTGCATGAGTCTCTCTTGTACAATTTAGAAAATCTTCAGCACAGTATATAGAGCTTAGTTAAGTGTATAAAGAGAAAAAAGACATTATCGAGGTGAAACATATTTCAACAGTTTCATAAAGTGTCTCTCACTTCTACCAAACTTCCCTCACTGGAAAATTCATTTTAGAGCATGTACCATGTTTGATTCAGCTGTAGCTTTCTGCAGTCCAGAGTTCCCTCAGTCCTGCTTCATCATCATCATCATCATCATCATCATCATCATCAGGAGCCACTTGGTGCCGAGACCTGCTGAGAAAGTCCCTGTCGAGAGCGGGATTGGGGTGCAGAGGGAAACTGGAAAAGACAACAGCTACAGCAGTTTGGTATAATGATAAACTTTACAGCTAGAAATGGAACAGGGAAGATAATGGAGAAAACAGGGGAAAGAAAAAGACTTCAGAAAGAGAAGGTGAAACATGGACAGAGGCAGTGAAGGATGGGAGGAAGCAGAGAAAACAACACTGAAGAAGTGGGACACAAAACATATTGCATGGCCTTCTTTCTTACATTTAGCAAGTATTGTGTATATATGATTTGTTCACAAATGTGCTAGCATTTTAATGATAGCAACATATAAGAAGGAGGTTTAAAAGCTGTTATCAAGGGATCCAATCTGTGGAATACAAAATGAGGAGGTTTGTAAGTGGTCTCTCTATGCAGTATCAGTGTGAAGATTTGCGGTTCTGCTGCTCCTTCTCTGTTTGTACTTTAAAATTAATTGAAAGCCTCATTGTTTTGTTTAAACTGTGAAAGCTTCCAAGGTCAATGAGTGAGGTAATTGACCTGCCTGTTGTAGGACAAAAATATGTATGTTAAATTGCATAATTAGTTTTAATTACATAATTATGGTGTTTAATGTGGGGGGGTCAAAGGTTACTATTACATTTAGAAGTCATGGCAAGAAACACAAAAATAAGCAACATAGTTTAATTCTGTGTTTCTTTGGGTTTTAAAAAAGGGGTCCACTGTGATCTATCCTTGACCTTGGATATTTGATGATTATAGCAAATAATATATTGCTGTTACCCTTTTTAGAATCATAGAGACACCTTTGTAAATGACTAAGTGACTTTTCCAAAGACTTCATTTAGGTTTAGAGTACACAAAAGTTAATCAACAGTGGGAACTCAACTGACAGCAATTTAATCTGATTGGGTAAGGTAATTACATGATTACCAGGAGTGTTTATATATGGACAAGGATATTTTTATTGGAAAAAATCCTAATTGCTTTCTTACTGAGAAGAGAAAAAAACAAACAAATTTGTTGTTGCAGGTTAAGAGGACATCCTTCATTCCTTGAAATAGCTTCTTTTCATATTTTAGTGACAAAACGAACTCAAAATTCTTTGCAAATTTGCACTGGGATCATGTCAGGAGTTCCTCTGTTTCTGAACTTGAAATAATGCCACCAATATCTTATTTCATTTAAGCAGCTCGTTGTTTATACATCAATTGTGTGATAGCCTAAAGATGTCATGATGCTTGTAATTAATTATCTCTTTTACTGTGTGTAAACACTGTTGCTTAAATACAGGTTGATTTCACCAAACTTAAACCTAAAGGTCCATTACACTAATGGATATTTCTGGGAAGGAGGGCAGTATTTGTTTTTCCATGATGGTTAAAAATAAAGGCACCATGTAAAAGATAGGTAGATAAAAGATGGTGTTCCTAAATGCTGGAAGAAAAAGTATCACTTCAGGTTCTCTGAGTGGTCCTTTAGAAAATGCTCTTTCATTCTATTGACAAAGAAGGGAGTGTTGGGAGATGTATCTTCATTAACAATCGTTAACTCTGTGCTTACCTGGCTGAAGAACACTCAGAGCAGAATCCCATTTGGATTGCTCCAAAACCTGATTAATGAATAGGCTGGGCCTGGCCTTGGCACTTTGTAGGGTTGTGACTAAACCTAGATGCGAAAAAGGAAGAAATCTTAACTTATAAGAATACCTTTATATCTTATCAGTAACTTTTGAACACAGTGTGACAATGGAAATGAAATGCAATCCTCTCAAGGCTGACTTCTAAGGAATTGAAAAGTTAATTAATAAATGTTAAATAAGAAATAAATTAATTTTAGAAATTAAATATAAAATTATGGAAAGAATTTCTATTATATATTCCATGTTATAAAAATTATTTGTTCTCCCTTTTGCTAATTTTTCCCTTATAAGTGCTTTAGAAAATATTACAATTTTGTTTTTCTAAACCAGATGATCCAGTCACTGTTGGAGGCACATAGCCACGGCAAAATCTCATGCTGTACATTGATCACCTGTCCAACCTTTGCCTAGAGTGTGATCCCCAGTTCCTTCAAGAGATCCATCTTTACCTGTCTATAAAGAAGAAGAGGAGGAGGGAGACATCTGGGATATTCAAGTATCAAAGTTTAACACCAGAGCAGGTCGAATCTTGATTTATATTATTCTCTATATATGTTGCTAGTGTTGACTGGGATATTTGGCTGGAGATTTTTTCAGTGATTGTAAAGTATGCGTGGAAGTTGCTCCAGTGCTAAAGCATTTTTATTTAGACTCTTCACTTGCTGAAACTGCACATGCATTTTCATAGTTCTGTGGTGTGAAATTGAACCCAAAGTCACTCTGCTCGTAGGGAAGTTGGCTAATACTGAGCATGCCTGGAGTCTGAACCTCTCCCTTGCACATGTGCTGACCACAGAGACTGAAATGTGGCAGCTTATTCAAAACTGTTCCTGTACTGTGGCTGGACCATTCTGTATTTAGCACACAACAAACCTGGGTCCCCAGCCAGTGCGATCATCTTCAGTCACTTGTTAAACTTCCTTCTTATTCTTACTCTTCCCTTTCCAAGAGGACTTTGATATCCCCAAAAAGCCAAGGTTTTGCTCGCTGTCCCAAGGACTGCCCCTTTCGGAGTGTAGCACAGCCCACACACAAACCTGGAATATGTCCAACTTGTTCTTTGAGCAGAATGTGAACCCCTGACCTCCTGGGCCTCCGGCAAGAGTGCTGCCTACTGAGCCACCAATACCCAGGCCATCAATAAGTTTTAAATGCCAGTTGCAGACTTCACAGAGATAATGACTTCAGTGTGTAAAGGTTTTGTTGTGGAGGCTGCAGTCTCACACATGGCGTGACAGAGTAAATATGCTAAAACCATAGAGAGCCCTTGCATAACTTGCCTTGATATAACAGTTTTTGTAATATGTTTCAAGGCATGGAATATTATTTAAAGGGACCCTGTTATGTAGGCTTAGGCCCAAAATGAAGCTATTATGAAAAGAATGTTTAGCAAAACCAGAAATATGTCCATGAAATTGTTGGAGTGGGAATTTCAGGGTAACCTTGCTTGGATTTAAAGTCGCCTGCATGACATTGCAGTGTTGTGCTAGGGAATGAGAACCAGCAAATGAAAATACTGTTAAGTGAGAATCAGAAACTGAGCAGAATAAAGATGTTAGAAGGCTATGACTATTGTTATAACTTCTTAAAAATCTTACCTCATCCTGAGAAAGATGAGATGAAAAAATAAATTCCAATTTAGTGATTCAAAGCACATTATTGACACATGGAAAACCATGTATTTGCATTTTAATAGTATTTTTAACCTGATCTTGTAAGTTCTTGTATTTTAAGTACTTATAAAGGAAAATTAATATGAAATATCCTTGCAGGTTTTGGTACATTTCAGTTTTATTGATGTTTCCTATTTAAAACTTAGCATTAAAGGCATACAAGAGATATGTTGATGTTTGCAAACAAAGTGTTATTTATAGAATTGGATCAGGAAGGAAAACATGGCCAGATTCAAGCTAAGACTTAGATTGCTGAAAGGCTGTTAGATAAATTGCATGAACCTTCTGCGGAGCAAAGGCCAAGAACCCAGGACTCCTTTTCCC
Organism: Acanthiza pusilla; assembly: GCA_036630365.1. Lineage (NCBI taxonomy): Eukaryota > Metazoa > Chordata > Aves > Passeriformes > Acanthizidae > Acanthiza > Acanthiza pusilla. The sequence goes on from JAXCHO010000001.1 coordinate 13,090,839, forward strand.
AGCTGAGTGCCCAAATCACTAGGCTACAGACTCTTGCTCCCTCTTGTGTTCTTTCTCTGGCCCAATGAATCTTGAATTATTTTCTGTACAATGATAGAGCTTCAGTGGTAGAACTTTGCTATATCCCTCTCCTTGCCCCAGCCTTTAGGGCACCCTGTGTCCAACTGATGGGAGCACTCTGCTGCAAGAATTGTTGGCTCCCAGGCTGGAGAAGGAATGGGACCTGGGGATTTGGCTGCTGGGATGAGCAGCGCTGCTGCCAGCCTGGGAATGGCTGTTGCCTGTGTGCCATTTTAGAAAGAGATAGCACCTGAAGGGTTGTGTAGGAAAGCCACCTGGCTAGGGTTTGCTGGGCTGGCTTGGAGAGCGCCTGGTGGCTCCAACTCAGATCAGCTGTGCAGCTCCCCAGGGCTGAGGCATCAGTGGAGCCAGGAGATGATCCAGCCTGGAGAACTCTGGCCATGGACAGAGATGCAGCTTCTGGGTCTGGCCTGTGTTGCCATCAAAACCTTCATTGCCATCAGAAACATCTCCAGGATGAGGTAGGGGCCTCCAGGATCACCATTGTGGCTACACATGCCTAAATTCTCCTCATGACCCATTTTGAATTTCCATGTTTTTAGGCTTTTAATTAGTTTAATTTAACAGCTCCTTTGAATGTACAACTGAGACATTTTATGAACCTGTTTTTCAAACACAAGTTAAATTTTAAAGAATGTGTTATAATTAAGCAAGATAACAGGAAGAATTTGTGGTTCAAAGTGCATTGACAATTATGAAGCAGAGACAAACACAGTGTGTTTTGAAGCTTAGAAAGTGAAGTTGCTTTAAACATGTTAATGCTGTTCAGGCAGCTCTGTAGAGCAGTGTGTATTAGACTTGAACTCAGGAATAGCCAACTAAATTGACTGCATTGCAGTTATAAAACAAATTTTTGTCAAAATTGCTGACTTAATTCTTAGGCTCCTTTTTTTCCCCCATATGTATGTTTTTATGAAGTCCTGCAGTGCAGGCCCTCATTCATGCAAATGCATTTATCTGCCTCAGTGGAATTATTTTGGTGAATAAGTTAATGTCTAAGATTAACTAGGATGAGCCTGGTTTTCCTTTTAATAGAAATGCTAATTTTGAAAATTACATCTGTGCATTATTTTTTAGCCTGAAGAGCTACAGACAGTATAAAATTGGAACGGTAGATTTCCTTGGCAGTTTTTCTATTATTGTTTCTACCTGTTTAAAACACTGGAGGGATAATGTGATTCATTACACATCACTTTTCTGGCAGTAAATATATCACCTTGTTTGGTGTCCAAATGTGAGCTGTTGCTGCTTTGTAATATGGTGAATTGGGGGTGGTGGAGGTGGCAATAGAAACTTGTATTCATGACAGACAAGTCTTTTTCTGCCTTACTAGAGTCTGTTTTCATGGTAAGGGAATTTTTTATGCAGTAGGAGAGCCCTCAGAAGAAGGAAGGATGCAGTCTCTATCCAATTGTCCATGGTTCAGGGGCAGTTCCTTTGACAGCATTTGTGGTTCCACACACAGGGCTCTCCCTGTCCCATAATCTGGCTTTAGCAGGGCTACCATTTGCTCAGTGTGGCGTTGTCTCACCTTTCCCAGAGAGCAGAAGTTAAATTGATAAGGACTGTAATCATATTAATGATTCTCTGTGCAGCGGTGCAGGCAACTGCTTAGCACGGTGGGGACTTCCTGGCCTTAAAATGGGCATGTGGTGGTGTGTTAAAGGGGATTTTCAGAGAGCAGTGTTATGATTTGGGATAAATGCTAAAAACCTGCTGTAGTAACCCACATAATGACAGAGAAGGATAGAGAGGGCTGAATGAAAGCCAGAATGGGAAAATTGAGTAGGAGGGGGCAGGAAAAAACATTGCTGCAGAAAGCTATGAGTTGATGGAGTGGTAAACTCGGGAGGTGAGTAGAGGTCTTAAAAAATGAATAAATTTTGTGTAACTGTGGATAAACGATATTACATGACTTTAGTTGATTTCAATCAGTGTAATTTGGGAAGCCCTGCGTAAGGCAGTAACCATAACTAAAAATTGTGATCAGTAAGCATCTTGATGGAGGTGGTAGTCAAATGGAAGATCAACTATAGAAGAACAAGCTAAGAAAAACAGACTTGTAGTTCAAATTGCATGCAAATTGCTATTTCATTTCGGAACATCATACTTTCAAGATTATAGATTGGAAAGGTTAAAGTAAATCACTGTAAATATGACTCATATGTTAGTTAAAGCTCACATTAAAGACCTTATCCTCCCAGCTATAAAGATAGTCAACTTCATTGTCAGATAACAACAACAAAAAAAAAGTAGTGTGAATGATGCTGTGTTTTCCCTTGATCAATTTTACATAAGAACCTTTTAAATTTTATTACATATTTTGTTATTTTTATCTTATAGGAGAGGTTGATTGATGGATGAATTGTAGCAATGGTTCCTCAGTCTCAAATTACTTGATATCTTGAACAGGAATAGATTGCATGGCATGGTCTTGCTGTCCTCTTTTTAGTGGTGTCACAAAGGAAAAAGATTGTTTACAAATGCCTGAACTTTTTTTTCATCTGCTCTTGGAAATACTGAAGCTAATAGGGATTTTTCCAAGTTAACAGAGTTTTTGATAGAAATTGTTGCTTTATCAAACCTGAAACCCCTCTCATGTCAAGGGTAGTTCAAAGAAATTTCCTTTAGAAGACTTTAATTTCAAATAGCAAATAAATAATTTATTGGAAATGGAACTGCTCAAAAAGAAACCTTGAGAAATCTGCATTACAATACCCAGAGCCTAATAGTTAGGGCATTATCCTTTAAGACGTGCGACTTTGGTTCAATTTCCTTTTCTGAATCCAGCTGAATAGAGACTTAAATCCAGCTGAATATCTAATGCATCCAAGGCAACTGTCTTTACCACTGGACTATTGTCTGTAATAGGTTGGGTATCTCTGCTTTTGTGAAAATTGTGAAAGGATTTGTCCTAATACTAACAAGACCTTTCTGAAAACTTCAGAATTCTTATAGGCTGGGAAAGAACCTTTGTGTTTAGCTTTATTCATAACCCCCAGGCTCTGCAGAAATGCCTGTAATAATCATTATTTTATATATTCATACCAGGCAACATTTGTTAATCTGGACTGTAAACTAAATCTCAATCTCAGACTCCATATAGAACTGTCTTTCCATGCCTCTGGTTATTCCTGTCAGCTGTCCCAGGTTTTTCTGGTTTTCCTATATCCATTCTTTTAAAAATTCAACCAAATCTGCCTAAAAATAGTACTTGGGCTATAACAACAATGAATTTAACGGCATTTTTCAATATAGTCTTCTGTATTCTTTGCACACTCTGCTTTACTATGATAAACTGAACTCTGTGATCACTATTGAAGATGCTCCTGGTGAAATGTCCACTTAATGGGGAAAAAAAAAAGTCCAAAACATGTTGAAGGTAATTTGATGGTGGTTAGGACATTGTTTTGGAGTATGCAGTCATGATGGATTCCATGAAACCAGCGGAATTGGGATTGTTTGGTGGCCTGTCAGTGTAGGTATTCTTTTGAGATTACCAAAAGGGATCAGTTACCTTGGTAATGTGTCCACCAATATTTATTGTGCCTATTTCTTTACACAGGCTAACAAACATTCATCATGTGGGAATGTTGGTCATGATCAACTTGAGCTGAATTTAAATTGATGACCTAAAGGTTAAAGTCTCTGTATCCCATTACCTCTCCCTTGGGCTGTCCAGTCTCCCTACAATTGGGTTTAACACCACTTTTAGTTTATCGGTGTCTTCGGAGGAAGAGAACTCTTCAGGAGTGCTGATCTGACAAATACCATGCATGTCCTGTTAAAAAACAAAACCAAAACAAATCAACATGACTTTTGCAGCTTGTCAATACTTGCTGACGAAGGTTCTGAGCAAGTATTCAGATGCTGCACTAATAACTTCACCAGCCTGTTAGATAGCTTTAATCCAGTCACATGGGAACATAATGCAGTGTAGCAGCCCAGTGAAACGTGAAACTATGAGAACAGCTGAATAAATTTAAACACATTTTTGAACATTCTAACCTTTGTCATAAAAATCTGATAATATAGAAGAAAAACTAATAACACTTGCTTTTGGTTTTGTTATTTTGTACAGTAGTTGAGAAGACAACATTTCTTGTGGCTGCTGACTTGAAAGCAGTGACAATTTCTAGCACTGCTTTTTGCCCCATATGAAGTTTATTCTTTCTCACTCATTAAGGAATGAATCTGGTTTCTGTTTTATTCAATACTGTATATACATCTCACCCATAAATATTTAAACTGAGTAAATATAGAATCTTAAACATGGAATATGCTTTCATTCTAAACTGGTGGCCGTGGGGGAAGGTAAAAATATTTTATTCAAAAACCAATAGTCCCTTTGGATGAAGGGGAAAAAGAAAGTGTTCTGTGCTTGCTGTAGGGCAGCAAACTTTTTACCAGATTATACCTTTATTGTTATAAAGTTCAGACTCTAAAGGATCTATAGGAAAGGGTTTGCAGATACTCACTTCAAAAACACATGGCTAGTATTCAGCCCCTGTATCTGGGGCTAATTTAATTCTTCTTCTCCATTCAAAGTGCCTCTCTCCTGTCTACAAATGCAGAACAGATTCCCAGGTAATTTTCTTCCTTGGAAGTACCGTCATTTTATTCCTTACTAGGAATTGCATGAAATGGAAATACATTTATGACTCTACTTAAAAACAAACACCAAACAAAATAAAAGCAGGGATAATATGAAAGATAGTTCCATATCAAATTGATGCAGAAAAATGCAGAAATTTGAAGCATATTGAAAAAAACACATTTTCTCTGGGAGGATTTCCATTAGGAAACTGATGTTTGGAAACAGTGTAATGTGGCATACCTAGAGTACGTAATTAATTTTGGCCCAACGGGTAATGCAAATTCATGGTTTTAATTTGATCCATGCAAGCAAAGTCCAATACATTTCTAGGCATGCAGCAGGCCTAGATCCTCCTATTCTTAAGATGCAATTAAGAGGGTTGCAAAATTAGAGTTTTATTAAACTGAATACAACGGACAGTGGACATTTGTGCCTTACAATGTTATGACTCTGTGACTCCTCCGTGCATTACCCACTCCTCTTTTGTCTGTATTGTGCAGTCTGAAGTGCTTTGGACACTGAAGGTTACATCCCAAGTGCTGCTGAGGCTTTCTTGAGAAAAGTCAAGCTCTTTACTGTGTTTTGGAGTCTGTGGTCCAAGCTGTTGCTCGTGTAGGTAGCAAAGGTGTTGGACCAGCCCTCTGTAAAGTCTGAATGCTTTTGTGGGTGATACCTTGTTGAAACTTAAGTAAGCTTTGATTAGAAAGGTGACAAAGAAAGGTACAAATGTAGGACTTTGCATTTTCAAGGCAAAATCAGATCAAGCCTCAAAGCAGAAATGTAAAGCAGATAATATTTTATTTTGCATTATGGATATGTAGTTAGCTGATCAACATGAATCTCCTTTGGTGATTTTGATGAGGTGACAGGACTGATTTTAAAGGCGAGAAAAGAATCCACCCATTATTTTAATTTTATATGTGGACCAAGTACCTGAACTGGACCAGTAGGAAAGACTGTTTTACTAAGTTTACTACTGCTCCTCATTTTTCTTTCTTTCTTTTTTCTTCTTTCATTTATTTTTCCCTATGAAACAGAAACAGGAGGGTAGGCCAGTATTTTCAACAAGATTCAATGTCTCTTGTTGACCTTTTTATGTTAAACCTGTGTTTATGGAACACAAAGGCAAAAGTTTTATTGATTTCTAAAAGAAAGATTGGGCTATGTTAATTATGCCTACTTTAATCAGCATAATAAAGACTTTTTTTGATGTAGAGTTTTTTAAACAGCTTGGTTTGGAGCTGCCCTTTCAAGGTCTGCTGGCTGAAGTGTTACAGTAATGAATCCTCAATTCAGAGATGATTTCTTAGGCATGTGGCTTTGTTCTCCTGTGCAGACTGACAGATACAGGGAGGACAAAACCTTTTTTTTGGTCTTAGATCAATACTGTCATGAACATGCAAATACTTGTGTATTTAACCACAGCTGCCATAGAAGCACCATTCACACATTGGGTTTTTTCCCCCACTTTGATTATCTGTACTGGCCCACAAATTCAGTCTGTGTTGGCACAGAGCCCTGGAAAATCAAGGCAGACAGAAACTGTCTTGTCATGTCTCTCTGTGCTTTTATTTTCCACTTCTTCGAGCTGCTCTTCTGCTGAAATTCTCCACTTCAGCTTTGTGGTTACTCTAAGTACTTCATTTTACTGAATTTGTTAAGTGATTCTAGACCTCTGAGCTCCAAATACCATTTTCACATGAACATAAACTTTTTTTTTACTCTTTGTGGGCATCTTAACTCTGCTGTGCAGAATGAAGTACAGTCCCATTCTCTGTAGTTGTAATATACTTCATCAGTTTCCAAAAGACAATAACTTGCTTTATTCCCATTTTATAAGGATTAATTATACTCAGAAAAAGCTCTCAAATAGCAAACAGAAAAGGAAACCAGATGTTGCAGAGTTATTTAATCAGTGTTATTTGCAGACAAATATTTAAGCTATGTGATTTAATTTTTTGTGGAACCTTTAGAAGCGGGCTAGTGAGTGAATAAAACATCCACAGTGTATGTGAAAACATATTTTACCTGATAGTATCATTTTTTCACCTAGCTATTACAGGTAAATACTTTTTTCAATTCTTGGCAACAAATTTGCAGAAGTATTTGATTAGAACAGGAACAATCCCCAAGGCATATTGTGTATAGAGTCATAATTTATAAATAGGCTTTTGTTGCATAAAGCAAAGTTGTGCATTTCCAACAGTTTCAGTTTTCTGTGCACTATTGAAATGGTGTAGTGATAAACCCTTGTGCAAATTTGTTTTTCTTATAGATGCAGAATTAAGTAATGAGTCTATAGAACAAGCAAGGGAATTCATCATCTGAGCACAAATATTTATTTATGTTTCAATGAGACCAAGCTTCACTTCTGGAAATGGTGTTTTGCAAAACAGATGAGGGCAATTTCTCTTTTAGCCATGGTTTGTATAGGCAGTTAAAGGCATATTTAAAATGTAGCATATGTAGCATATCAGTTCCTAAAACTGATCTGTTTTTACTAATTAATTTTCATCTCGTTTAGTACCTGTAAGATTTGTAAGACCTAGTTCTAAAGTATAGAAGCTCTCTGTTCTAGACTTTGTAGGACAAACAAGAATATCAGTTTGTATTCAACTTTTCATCCTTTCTACACTCTTGACATCCAAGAAATCCTGAACTGTGGGATCTCCCCAAATTTGTCTTCCAGTTTTCTTTTTGAGTACCAAGAGTTTTTCTTTTGCCAACCACTCCTGTCAAAGGCAATCTGCCTCATGTCATTAAGAGACATTTTCTAAATGAAAAATGTTGTAATATTCCAGTTACTAATATCTCAACCCTTGCATGGATATTTCTCATATTCAACTTTGTCTTCCTAACTCAAGGAAGCACCTTATCCTTGTTTTTCCAGATTCGCTCTTTTAATATTTAGGATCCAGAATTTCACTGTGTCCTTTCTTAGAGCCTCTAGTGACTCTTCATTCTCTTTTCTCCTTTCCCTCTACAATCTTTTCCAGCTGCAAGATTCCTTCCAGGGTTTCAGGTTCATTTGGTTTATTTTCAAGCCTATCTCCAGCCTCTTTCCCCTTCTTTCCTCATTAGTAACCTGCAGGCTCTTCAAACCTTCTTTTTCCAACCTTAAAGCCTCACTTTCCCAGGTTACATAATTTCTCATTTGTTCAGCCTTTTCCTACTGATCTCCAGCAGCCACAATTTCTGCCACAGTTGTGTTACAGAAACTTCCCCTGTTCTCTTCTGACCTCACAATTTCCTGTTATTTGGTCTATGCAAGTGCTCAGCTTGATGGACTTTGCACTGAACGTAATCAGAAAAAAGAAAGTATGTAGTTTCTGTCATCGGAGATGATAATAATCTGTTCCTATTTTTGAAATACCGTTTCCTGTTTATGGGAACCCATTACTGCTGACAGGTTATTGCAAAGAGGCATCATTCTTAAACGTGCATTCATTTTAAGAAGTTTCAGCATTTTTTTTTACTGTATGTAAGAATTGTTTGCTTTATGTAACTATTTCCCTTGTCTAAATGTAGCTTGTGGGATGTGATGATAAATGTTAAATGGTTCTTGTAAAACTCTCACACTGTCAGTCTCAAAGTTTAGTGAAACACCAAAGTTTTCATTCAATCCCAGCACTGAGGAATGTCCAGCTTTCATCACAACGGGGTTGTTTAGTTCCGTAAAAGTCTAAATACTCTGCCCTTGGGAGATATCTTACTGTCACCTGCTCCTAAATTGAAAATTATGTGTTCAGCCAAAGGTTGGGGTGGGGGTTGTCTTTTAAGCAAAGAATTATTTTCTTTAACAGGTATCTTTGATGTGGGACAGAATCCCTTCAATGTGAAATAAATCAAAGCCTGAAAAGCTATTAAACAACCCTTTAGTTTAAATACATCCAGTTCTAGATTAAAAAAAAAAATATTCCATCCTTGTTCTTGCTTTCTCTATTCAAGGTGTGTAGATTTTCAAACAGTTCTGTTGGGTACATCATGAGCTTCTGATCACTAGGGCTTTTGTTGATGAACAAAATGTAGTGCTAGATAAATTTATTTAGACCACATTCTCAGTATAAATATTTAGAAACATTTTTCTTGAACAAGAGATATAACCATTGAAGTCAGTAAGTTAATGTCATTCAGCATAAAATATTATCATAGAGCTGAATGTTTCTCATCTTACCTAAACAATTAACAGAATCAATTTAACTTATAATGTCAGAAAACCCTTAAAACTGTATAGTGCAAATACAGCCTTGATTTACTTGTGCACAAATAAGAACTTCTGTCATATTCACCAAGGTGCATTTGGCTTAAACCTAAACAAGAACTTCTTTTTTGTAATAATGCCCTGTTTATCTTTAAGAAACATAAGATGTAGGGCCAAATCAGATTTTGCTCGAAAGGAATGAAGGAATGCATAAATAAATGTATTAGTACCTCGTTGAACAATATTGTTTTGAATTATGTAGGATTTTTTTAAAATAATGATTGAGAATATGAGCAGGTAAGCTCTTGCAGTAGATGTGGCTCCATAGGATGAAAAAGGAGCATGAGGCAAATTTTGCAGAACTAGGAAAAAAAAACTTTGCACAGGACCGGAGACAGAATGGAGGAAAGAGATCGTAAAGTGTTTTACACTGAATTTCCTAGTCCTTGTGCAACCAAGATACCACAAAAAAAAACCTTACAGAAAGCTCATGGAAGCCTGAGGTGTATTGGAACTCTGAATCTTGCTCTATACATCTTAAACCAGGAAATATCTTGGAGTATTCTGCCTAGAAACCTATGAAATAACAAGAGTTGGTCATCTGGGCTCCGAGTTTCCCCATTGGTACAGACCTCTTTTATTTTTATGTCTTCCTAATCTGATGCTGATATGTCCATTTGGCTGGAGAACATTTATCTTTTTAGAATCAACCTGTAACACTTTTTCTGCTTCTTTTATTCCCCCATATTTTTTTGTTCACTTCTGGCTCTCTAAGTACTTCATTGCTTAGTCTTTGTTTTTAAACTAAGAAATAATTCTGATGTCGATATATGCTGCCCTGCTGGCACAGGGCTGAGCATTATTGGTGGCCTTTTGATGCAGCATCAGACACCTAAATCTTAGGCATCTATTCCTAATATTAGAAAAATGCCAATTAAAGAGGTGTTGATTGAGGAAGACCTAATTAACAGAGGTCTCATCGCGGAACTGAGATATACTATAGATTTATCTTTCTGCCTTCCCTCCCCTTCAGATTGCAGACACAGATATAAAACTTAAATTGTCACAAGGTGCAAAGTGATTTTCAGAGGGAGTTGTGTGTCCAGGCTAAGAATATCCATGGATTTGATAGCCACAGCAGAACATAATACTCTGTAATTCTGGACAGAGATGAAGGGCATTCTTACCTGCCTAGTTAACAGAGCTGCTGTGAATTCATGTCTTCTAACATGAAGTATAAGGAAAAATCCTATTTAAAGGATTTTTATGGTAGTCTTGATCAATTATTTGCTACAGGGGCTCAGAAATGAGAAAGCAGCAGAAAAATGTCTACCATATCCCATGTTCAAAACACTGGTCAGATAATGAACAAATAAGTATAACTTGATTTTTTTTCTTTATAGATTATGAATTTATAAAATGGAGAAGAGTGAGGAAAATAATTAATGCTAAAATGTATATTATATCTATTTCTGTGGGTACTATGGACTTTGCCTACAAAACTAGCAGTTTTCAGATGATTATGTGCTGGGTTGCTTTTCAAATGAATCAATTGTCTACTCAGCACACGTATGGGCCAAGGGGTCTTTACATTATACGAATATATATATTTATGAATATATATATTTTATCTATGATCCTGGTGGTGTAAAATCATGGGTTTGAGTATGTCAATAATGCCTGTGTGTTTGTGTGTGCAGCGAGCAGGGGTGATTAGTGTTTGTGTGTTTGTGTGTGTGTACACCAACATGTTCGTTTTGTGTACACACACCAATTCAACAAGATTAGACACCACCACTCAAAGAGCTGCCGAAACTTGTTTCCAGCTTCCAATCCTGTTTACAGCCTCTGGGCATTATTTTAATGTAAATAACAAATGCAGGGGGGCAGAGATCTCTGCTGCAATTCATTATTTAGGGCATTTTTCACACTGCTTTAGTAATGTGGTAAATTTGTTCCTGTGATGGACAGGACATGGCTGACGTGTCTGCCTCCAGTTTGACAACTCTTGTTTGATTCCATTGTGCTTTCTAGAAGGCTAATCCAAACCTTCCCTGATGTGATTTTTCCAGGTATTCAGATTTCTTAGTATGTATTTTTTTTTCCTAGTTGGTTTTGAAAGTATTTACTTTATGTGTATATTTTTTTTCCCAGTTTTTGCTTTCTGTTATTTATGTGAGTCAGAACTTCAGCACCTCCCCTTATCCTCATATTGAGAGATTTACTGTTTCTATAGAGAACTTAGAGTCCATTTTATACATATACACCCGTAGAGGAATTTCTCTGATCACTGAAGCCTTGCATCTTCCAGACAATATTATACTCCTCACGACCTGACCTATAAAATCAATATGAATGGAACTTTAAAGGGTTCTCCAGGGTAACTGGTTCATCAATTAATTAGAATTTATCAGCAATGAAAAACTTGATGTATAATTATTACTTAATATTTATAAGTGTATTTGATACAAAATATCTATGTATGAAATGCATTTATTTGTATTGAATGTTGAGTCTACATTTAGCTTACATGTATTTTAAGATCTGGGAGCAATATAGAATATAGTAGCTGTTTTTTCTTTTGACCAGAAAAAAATAAAAATTGAATTTGGCTGAGGTTGCCAAATTACTTAGTTACACTTACTTAATTATCAAATCCATTCACAGCATGACTTAGGGATATAATAGCTAAAAACACTGTGCATAATCAGCCTCTAAAAAATAGTATTGGCAGCTTTAAATTTGTATGAGACCAGGAATGATTTATTGAAGCTTGGAAACAATGCCAATCACAAAGCCATCTAAATCCTTCCTGCTTTTGTGTCATTTACAAGGAAAGCGCTTATTATCTGTTTTCAATTTCTGGTCTGCATTCCTGCTCTATACCCTCAGTTTGGATACAGAAGACCTGGAAACATCCAATGGCAAATCTGAAGTTTCTCCGAGCTTACAGAATAATTTTTTAATTCCTCATAAATCGCTTAGTAATTACTAATATTATATCATGAAACTAAGCATTAAGAGAACATCTAAATTATAAAACACAGGAAATTAACTGGTACATGATCTGCATTCTTTCTTTCTGGGCAGAAGGGCATAGCATGGCCATCAAAGCTCAGTCATGTCTGACTCCCAAAAAACTCTGTCAAATGCGTGAGCAGCTCTGCAGTGCTGTAGGGATGGAGCTGCTGAGCATCAGCAGTGAGCGAAGGACATTCCTTGGAGAGCTTTTAACTTAGCACTGCCACAGGATACGTAGTTAATAACAAAAACATCTGCACAGGCCTTCTTGGATGCCGTAATTAAGCTGATAAATCTGCAGTGACAGATATCTGCGATGGAGGGATCTGCCATTAGTGGATATTTTTTCTTTAGTGATCGTCTGTATATCTACAGCATCTGGCTGAAGAATAAAGATCTATGCCTAAAATCCACTTGGCATTTTTTATGAAAGCAAAAAAAGAATTATGTTTTGGTTTAGTATTTTGTTAGGAAATAATTATAAACAGCAAATTGGTAGTTTTCCCTACCTCTTTGGTACCCTGAACAGTTTTACAGCAAAAATCTGTGACCAGTGTTAGTTTTATTATCACCAATCCATGCAGAAAATGTACAAACATAGAACAAGTGTCTTTTGAAGAAAAGTTACTGCTGTGTATATGACATAAGTCATTGCTGGAAAAATCAGTGAATTCTTAGTGTTATGGCTCGGATAGGAGTGTGATTTCTTTTAGCTCCACAACTCAATTTGCATTTTAATGGATATAAAAGTCTCTGGAGCAAGAACCATGTCCATTATTATAAATTCTTTGCATTATTACCAGATAATTTTCAGGTATCAGCTCTATTTCCCAGTCCCTATACATCTGTGAATGGATGGATGCAAACTGCCCTGTTTTGGGTAAGGTTTGGGGGGCACAGAGGGCTGTGTTCAGTGTGTTTCTCTTCCTGCTGAACATTCCGAAAGCTCTTTCCTATGGAGCTGCTGACTGCAGATCAGAGGGCCACGTTCATATCTTGTGTCCTGGAAGTTGTCCAGCTTCCGAACAGACACTCGTAAATTCAAGAAGCCTGTTCTAATTCTGAGACCAGTTGGGAATTGCAGTAGCAGATGAGAGCTTGGACTGGTTCATGGGGAAATAAGATATGCAAAGAACAAACAAGTTAATTTGAGATTACCATAGTCAAACAAAATCCATTGGAAATGTTCCTTAGGTTTGTCCACAGTGATGAGGAATTTGCTACAATAAGGATAACTGCTTTTGCTAATGGGTTCAGCCAATGCTAATACCTGGGTTTGTGTTGGTTTTATGTTTGGTGTCTTTTTGATTAGGAGTTTCTCCTGTTGCAAAAATAATTAGCAATTTATTGTACTTAGTAACAACTGTATTAAGTTACTATAGAAATCTTAACAAAACTTTATTTTAGCAGGTGTTTGTATCAAGATTATGGACCATACAGATTTGCTCTTTTCCGAGCTGATGTATGAAGCAGATGGATGAATAGAGATGAGGTTTTATTTTAAAATGTCCCTATTTTTTGATGATAAATCAGTGTTCCTTTTGAAGAGGGTTTTTGAGCTTTTTGAGGGAGAGTTGCTTTCAACCCGTGTTCCTTATTGTCATGGATCAATGTGGTCTATATTTTACAAATCTTTCTTCATTGGTGGTCATTACAAACTATTTTCACTTTCTTCTTGTTATGATATGTAACAAATTAAGAAAGTTAATGCCTTAGGCTAGATGGAAATCTGTAATAAGTCATCATACATACATCATAAATGCTATGATCGTGGTTCAGAAACCCTGCAGAAATTCTGGCCTGAAGTATTTTGGGAAATGTTTCCAAAATCTGCTGTGCTCTTTTCTCCTTCCAGATTAGTGGTTTCTCTCAGTGCGCAGGTTAACTTTCTAATTTTTTTTCCAGTTCTATGCTGAATGACTGATATACTTCAAAATTCACTGTGCATGCAAGCAAAGCCTTTATTAATTATTTGTATGAAAAGATAACCAACAACTAAGCCATGAGATTACAAACACAAGAGTGTCATCCTTGTTTCCAAAAACAGTCACCCATACAAGAGCTGGTATTGTCCCAGTTTGGGACTCCCATGTGAGGTGAAAATTGCAGATTCCGGGGAGCAGGGCTGGAGGGACAGGGCTCAGCTCCTCTACCCCTGCAGGCTGGGGGCTCAGGAGGTGCCTGCTCTGCTTGGTCACTCTTGGTCCTGCTGTGCTGTCCCCCGGGTGGCACAAGGTTCCCCATGGGGCCAAGTGTCCCGCGGGAATGTCAGGGAAGCACCCCAAGTGAAACATTGGGAAGCTAATCATCTGCTTTGCCTGTACCCCTGAGAGATTGCTTTGTGAGCAGTGTGACATCTTGCTGTGGGTGTTAGAATGCTTGTGACATTGTGGAAGTGGAGCTTTCTCAGGGGGTGACCCCGCGGCTGAAGTGTTGTACCTCCGCACTGCCCTGACTGCCTGCATGAGTGCTGTCTGTGTGTGCCTTTCAAACTCTTGTAGAAAACTGCCTGGGCACCCAGATAACACAGAGATCTGCTCCCTTTGCCTAGGATTTGCTATTTGTTACCAGCTTGGGCCTCTGTGTCTTCCAGTGTATAAAAATTGTCTGTATGTGGAGATAATCAGGAGCATTTTTTGTTGAAAAATTGAAATTTGTTTCCAAAAAAATGTTTTGAAAGATGCAATACAGTGTGCAAATTCAGGTCAGACTTGGTGAACAGATGTGCACTTTCTTTGAAAAAGAGGTTTTTAAAAAGTTTTAAACATTTGTTTGCTCTGTAGATGAGGCAAGTTAGAATGAATTCATGGACAGGCACAGAAGGTTTTTTACCACGGTGTTGAACCCTGTGTGCACAAACCAGCGTATACTTTTGCATTTTATTTCTTTTATAATATGTCTGACTTTACTGCATGTTTGTATGAATTTACATACATTTCATATACATATGGTCTGTCATTTAATTCTCCGCTGCGTCATTACACAAGAATGCCAAAGCTGATTCTAATTGTTCAGCAAACTAAAGGAATTTAGGGAGGTTGCCCAGAAATTCAACGTTACTTAAATAAAATACACATGTATTTTAAACCTTTTAACAGACACGTTCTGTGCCATACCCCCTTTACTAATATTAAAATAAGACTTATCAGCACAAGCTGCACAAGGTTGTGCTGCTGGAGCCAAATCCTGGGATCAGCATCCAGGCCACGAGCCTGCAATCAGTTACACTTATGTTGAACTTCATGCACATTTGTCATTCTTTTGAAATCAGCAGGATTATTCACCTCCATAAGACAAGTATGTGTGGAACCGATTCCATGAGCAAACCCTCCATTTTTATTGGCTTTGTTACGAATCTGAGAGAAGGAAGGGGAAAAAACCAATCTGCATTAGGAGCACAGAATTTAGCTGCTAGGGATCACACTGGGGACAAAACTGTGGCACTCGGGCTGCTGGTGTCAGGGGAGGAGAAAAGGAGCACGCAGACGACATGCATGGCCAGTGGTGGGAGGCGTGTTCTGGGGGATAAAAGAGATTATGGAGAACAAGAGAGCGGAAAGTTATTCCATTAGTGCCCTGGCTGAGCTGAACCTTTTCAGCTCCTGTGAAAAATCACAAGCACATCATGAAATGGTAGGAAAACAGTAGAAGAAGCGTAGAAGGAAGGATTAGAAGGTTGGGTTGGGTTTTGGTTTTTGTTTTTTTTTTTTTTTTTTTTTTTTTTTGTTTTTTTTTTTTTTTTTGTTTTGTTTTTTGTTTTGTTTTTTGTTTGTTTCTATGTTCATAACATGTGTATCTAGTGAATATTTTGATTTCAGAGTTTGCCAAGCAGTTTAGTTGAACCTGCATAAGGACATTTTTTGGCTCTTCCAAAATGATAATGTTAAGATCATGTAGGAAACATTTTATCTTCCCTAGACACTGATTTTTTTACATCACTCCTGGAAGTGCTGTGTGCAGTTTTCAGAGTCATGTGCAGTAGTTATAGAATCTTTTGTTATCTGTGCCAGTGTTTAGCAACAAGATTTTAAACGTGGGTGCAAGTATGATATTAATGATCTGACTTCCTTTGATTCTTAAGGAATTTTTGTTTGCATATTTTAGACTGAGCCTTTTAATAATAACATGCATGCCCTCCCCGCACTGCCCAAATAAAAGTCCAATAGCAGCTCTGAGGGGGTTGGACAGGCTGAATGAAATCTTGTTACACTGGATGAACGTAACTGCTGCAGGTAATTAACGCTTTTCATTTTGAAGAATGAGTTCAAGCACTTGAGGGAATTTGGAACAATATTTTGTGTTTTATTCCAACTAGTAATGTAGAAAGGAAATGAAATAAGACTAATTTTATTTTCCATTTTTGCTGTCTCTCCTCTCTCTCTGTTCTTTCTCTTGTTGAAAAACTATTGTCATTTATGTCATTAAAACACAGAATTATTGCCCCCAGACTTTCAGTGAACCACAGCTGTTGACCTTTTTTGTCAAAAGCTTTGAATACAAAGCTACATTGGGAACATTTGTAGCCTGTGGACCATGACAGTACTGTAGACTTCTCTCCTGTCCTGACAGAAGAGAGTGCCAGAGGGTGTGCTCACATAGTGACTACATTATTTTCTGGCAATTGTGGTAAAGATTTCCTTGCTTTGGGTTTTTCTGTCTCTCCAGTGTACAGTCATCCTTCAGACCTATTATACCACCTTCTGAATGCTGTGGCTTTGTCCCTTAGGCTACGTAATCCATTGTGCAAAATGTTTACCAGTCCTGTACAGATATTAAATTAAGCATTGCAGCTTAACATGGAATGCGTGGATACTTGAAGCTGGATTTAAAAGACATCTTGATATCCTTGCTGTGTAATAGTATATTACACTGAGTGGGAAAGAGAGTTAAAAATTAACCTTTTCTAATAGAAAAAGTGCTAATTTTCAGTGAAGAGTTATAGATATTAAAATGAAAAATAGTGAATACTAAGAATGTGAAAAATTCAAGATGTCTTCACTTGAAGTATGCCATAAACTCTTTTATTTTTCTGGCTGAATAATATAAGCATTTTTGAGCAGTGCACACCAGCTGCTGCATCTGTAAGGAAACCAAGTACTTTCCCACAGCACATGCTGTATATTTCATTCTTACAGCATTTTATTTTGACAGGTAATTTTCATTCTTCTGCATATGGAGACAAAATTTAGAGGATAAGTAAAATGTAAAGGCAATATTCAGTGTGTTTCGCAGTTTCTGTGAATTTAAATAAAGCCATATTTTTATTGACAAATACGAGCACATGCAGAGCTCTCTTTATAAATACATGGTCTACATGTAGCATGAAATATGAAGTTTGGACCTAATTTCTTCCTTCTCTATGCAGCTGATATTGCCTCAGTCTTTCTCTTGTGAGTGTGTGAGGGAAGCAGAAAGGGTGGAAGGGAATTCTGCTTTTTTTCTTAGGCTAATTTTCTCAGTGAAACTTGATCTGTCTTGGTTACGTTTATGAGATTTTGTGAACAGAGAAGGAGCAATGTGATGTGAATGCAAAAATCATGCATTTTCAATACAATTCATTAGATTACACTGCAATTTATATACAAACCACCCCCCCCAAACCAAATCCTTTCATAACTGAGCTTGCTAAGCATTACCATAATTGTAAGCATACACTTATTCTAAATAGTCTTCCTTTAGAGAATAAACAGGTACTTTTTTTTGAATCCACAGTCAAGTCCACTTAGAGGTGCAAGGAACAGAAATTGTACTTGCAATTCAACTGGTATTTTGAAATTCTTCTGGCAGAAGAGAGGCTGCCTTTCAGAAAACTGTTTTCTATACATTTCCCCCTCCCATCCCCCTTTTCTATAATAGGACAATACACTTCTTTCAGTTGAGCCTCGAAGTTCTTGAATATCCTGAAAATCAAAATCAGGATTAATGCTGGAAATGTATGCACATATCCCAGAAAGTTTAACCTGTGACCCTCAGGCTTCTGGTCACTCCAGATCCCAGGAAACAGCGTTAGGCACATCAGGCCTCAGTGATTAAAAGGGAATGCAGGCTCCTCTGCCTTAGGTAAAACCAAAGAACTGCAGTGGTGTCCAAAAGACTTTGTAGCAGAAAGGATAAAGAGTAGCAACAGGCACTGAAGACATGATTTAAGACAGTTTCATCCAATAACCTCTTCTAAATTTACAGCAATTTTACTGCAAGACCCGAGTGTTCGAAATGTCTACAGCTATTAATAGTTAGAATACCTGTTGTCCAGTGATACTGTTTTGTATTTTTTACAAGAGTATAGCAGTTAAGAAGGTAAATGATATCTGATTACTTAAGGCTGTGTGATAGGATGTGGATCTCTGGCTGAGGATGCACTTCAAAGCCCAGGGATGAGCGAGGGCTCCTCAGTGCTGAAGCCTGTGATGGGAAAAGGGAGAAGGAGCATTAGGACATTCAAAGTCTTGATAATAGGAAAGGGGCAAATGTCTGCCTGAGCTAAACTGCCAGGGATCCTTCCATCAGCACCTCTTGCCTGAGGCTGCTTTGTCCCAGCCCAGGCTGTCCTTTGCTTGGCATCCTTACATAAAAATTGTCTTTCTGCAGCTCTTTTGACAGGGATTTTTAGAAAACTACTTCTGTCTGAAAACACAGAATGGCTAATCTTCCTCCTCCCTGAGGTTCTTTCTCATGGCTCTCTCCTATGTCACAATTTTCTTCTGTTTTTTGAATAAATATGCATTATCTCCCAGCTGCTCACAACTGCCACTTATCCTACAGATGGCTTTCTGTGACCCAAAAGTGCTTGCAAGAGGCCTTGGTGGAGTCCAACTCCACTGAGCATGGCCTTATTTTGGGGAAGAACTCAGAAACCCAAGAATATGGGTCAGAAAAAAGGCTGAATTGCTGAGTCCTATGAGGATGGGGTTTTCTGTGCAGAGCAGGGTATGGCAAACATGGGAGAACTTGCAGAAATGGTGTGGGCAGAGTAAGAAAAGGTGTGAGAGAAAGAGAATCCAGAGTTTAAGGTTCCTATGAATGCATGAGATGGAAGATTTCACCCCCTGCTCTTGTTATCCAAGTGTATTAATTACTTTGCTGTGCATTTAATCTCCTGAATCTTTTCAAGGTGATCTTTATCACTTTATTAAGTACATTTTTTCTTTTCTGAGAAAAGGAATCTCTGTATCCAGAAAGAAAAATAATGCCTTACTGCTATTACTGAAGTTTGTGGGAGAAAAAAAATAATTAGACCATTTCTTTTGAAACACATTGTTAAATTTCTGAGGTCATATGTGGGATGTTAAACATTGACAAATATCCCAATTCAGATGTGCCTCTCCACTTTGCACTCAGCGTTCTCTTTTGTGTCCCAAAATTGACTTTTATCAGAAAATTACTGTGTTGTGTTATTTTGTTACTGTGCTAATATCAGAAGCACATCAAGGCAAAAGAAGTTTTTAGAAAGAAATTAGAAGAGACTATAAAGTTCAAGGCAATGGTCAATCTTTTAGGACAAAATTTCAATAATTAAAATAAGAAAATAAGTATCTCTGGAAGAAATAGGAAACAAGTGAGAATTTACTGGCAGTTTTTCTCCCCATGCGATAGTCTTGGAAAACAAAAAACAATAATGAAAACAAATTAATTATTTCTCATGTTGTAAACTAGATTCATAGGTTTTTTAATTCTTAACAAAATTGAAATCAGTATATATATGTATTGCCAAAATAAAATACAAGGATGACAGATTCATCATGTGAGCAAAAGAACGTTTTTTGAGCACATTAGATGCAAAAACATTGGAAACTATTCATCTGATTTAATTGTAATCTTTTGCCAAAAACATTAATGCAATACCTTTGAAGAGTAATTGGTATAAAGAATATCCTCAAAGAGGAGCATTTCCACATGCCTAGGCTTTATTTTGCCCTCATTAAACTTTATTCTGAGTTGAATATTTCCTGTCTATAGCATTAGGATTATTCTTGTTCTGCAAACATCTTAACCTATTAGTTTTGTCACTTTATGTTCTCTAGTGCCTTTTCCAGATGTAAATCAGTTAATGACAGTCAAAGGGAATGTTTAAGCCCTTTAATGTTTTCAGGTTTGCCTTTCCCTTTTGTTGAAGCAGACAGGTTGGAAGCTCGTTCTGGTCAGTCTGTTCATCAGGTGAAATGGGCACATTTTTCAGCCTTCATTGCTTTCAGGCTGCCTCGGAGCCGATATGTACAGTGCCACAGAAGTTCAGCACAACTGTGAATTAAGCACCGATGAATGCTGAGAACAGAGGGAACCTTGGGCAGTACTGCCATCTGCATTACTTCTAGTCCCAGCTTTGACTGAAGGACTCACTTAAGGAAATTATGGTAGTTTAGCAGCATATCTGTCCATTTCTGTGGGACCCTGGCTTACAGCCTTTTCCTGCAACTTTGGATCAATACTTTTTTTGAGTTTGGCATTAGCTATGCGTGCATCATGATGAATCCCTGGTCATTAGATGCTCTAACTGGATAAATTCGGGGCTTGTTGTTTTTATCAATTTGTGTTATAGTCAAATGGACTGATGCCATTGTCCATGAGCTGGATTTATTTCCTCATGAGCTCAAGATCAACCAGATCCTTAGAAGTCAAGATGATGTCACAAAATGGAAGATATATTAAAAATAAAGTCTAGACTTACTATCGCCCTCTCTTCCCATCCCCTCTCCCTCCCCTCAACATCCTCTTTTCCCCACCCACATTATCTCATGAACTTTGCTTCTCACCATAAATTTGTCTGATACTGACATTTCCAAGATAGTAAGTCTAGACTTCTGGAGACTCTGGAGACAAATGAAAAAGTCATCGAGGTGGTTCTTAAGTGTCTTGGGCAGTGTTCCCAGGGCACCTTTGACAATCAGTGTTACTTTCCCATTTCCACTCTACAGTTAGAGATCTTCTCCATCAGCTTCTGCCTGAAGCTGCCCCTATGGACCAGCCAACACCTCTGACAGGGATTTTGTGGGTGTGTGATCCAGTAGGACATTTCCTTGAGTTCTCATGGCCTCTGTAGCCACAATTCCTAAGGATCTTTTTTTGAGTGGAAGGTTCCCACTCGTGGGGGATACTCTTGGCTGCACAAAGCCTGGTGAAGGACATTGGCTGGTTTTGCCACTGTTAGTCAGTCACTGGCAGCAGATATTGGATGCTCTCTGCACGTGCTGTACAACCTCCGTGAAAGTGACTTTACCTGTTGTTATCCCGGGGACCTGAATCGATGTGTTTGGACACTCTTGTGCAGCCATAACGAATGCTTTGGCTGCTATTTAGCAGGATTTTATTTGGGTTTTAATTTACTTGTTTCGTTAGAGCCTGTGAAGTGCTGACAAAAGCCAAAGGAGGAGAATTGCACTAGAGGAGATGTGTTTTTTTTAAGACAGGAGCCCAAGGGCCACAAGAAGGGGTCAGGCTGCCTGCAGACACCCACAGCCCTCTGTGCAAGCTCATTAAAAATATCTCCCTTGTTAATGGCTTTTATCACTTACTGCTAATGAGCCTTGGACAGACAGAGCTTTGAGGGATGTCATATGTTTTTTTAGAAGAAGAGTTTTGTCTGACAGTTAGTGGGTTTGAAAGTTATAGCAGAGCATCTCAAAGCCTTGGCTGGGTTCCCCTTTTTTAACAGATATTTTAATGCTTTGTGATTAAATAATGTCTAGAGATGAATATTCCAAGAGGTCAATTCTTCCAGGTGTCAGGTGTTTTCTGCCAGCTAAAGAATGTGCTTTTTGGGGCATGAGGAAATACTGCACACCACAGGTCCCTAACTGTGGCCAGTATCACATTTCATTTTGTGTTGAATTGGTTTCCTTTTGAATTGATTATATAAATAAGAGTTAATGTAATAATGTATATTTAAATCCATTCTGAAAACTGCTAATGGCCAATGACTATGTGTTTAGAAGTATAAAACTGTGTGATACAATGATTTCTTATTTTCAAAACCTGCCAGCCCAAATGATTTAACAAAATTTTCAACTCCACTGTGGTTTTTTTCCTGTTGTTATGAGTGTCCACTGTATATTGCCTACAATATACACAGTAGGCTTGAGTATATTTATGAAGATGTTTTAGAGGTGCATTTGAGTGTCTGTAATGCAGTCACTGGTGCACAGAGATTTGGTTCACAGAGATTTGGTTCAGAAGTGCCTGACTGCACACAGCCTGACTGCTGTAAGCGTCAGCAAAGCCCTGCTAACTTCCATTTCCCTGGTGTCAGACTTGCATTTACCTCCAGTCAGCACTGAGGAACCTGGGCAAAAGCTTTGATTCCTCTGTCTGTGTGTCAGTTTTCAGCCAGAGTCCTTGGATGCACCAGTTCCTCTTGTATCTGGTGTGCCCACGTGTTCCTCTGACCTTTCTGGGGACGTTGATGGATGTGTTCTTAAGCATCCATAAGTGAATTGTAATATACGCTAAAATTATATATTTTTGCAATATTTTTGCCAAAATGAGCAACAGTGGATGGCTTGCGTCCACATTACTTTGGAATGTGCATGCTCATAAAATTTTACACCGGACATTTGACGTTTTGCCAACATTCATTTGCTATCACATCACCATCGTTTCCTACTTTAAGCTTATTAGTACCAAGTGCATGTACAAGCAGAGCTGTGTGGTGCTCAGGACATGGTGCATTTAGAGGGGGAGATGAAGTCACAGAGTCTGTGTGAATGTCTGCAGAAGCAGCACAGTAATGCTTGAGTTTTGTTCATCCTGCCTTAGACAACTATATGAGATCAGTTAAAAAAAAAAAAGTCCATAAGTAAATTTTCTGGTATTTCTGGTATTTTCATTCTAGGAGCTTATCTCTCATTAAGTTGAGGAAAATTTTTGCCAATAACAAGTGAGAGGTATTATGTCTTGATTAATATGCACATAAGCTGTAGTCCAGGAAATTACAGGTCAGAGGCGCCTCTGTTGTCTGAAGAATACAATGAAAGGACCTGTTTTCATTATTTCTTTTATTTCAGACAGTATTTCTTGCTCTAAATAGAATTATAACTAGAGAATGTAAAGGAATGTTGTCAAGGTAAACTATGTAGCTCCTACTTGTTCCTAATGTCTTGAGATTCTGCAGCAGAAGAGAGAACCAAAATCTGTATTGACTTTAACACTAAGTTCAGTTGCATATTTTAATTTCATTTTGGCGATTACCTAAGCTGGTCTTTCTGTTCATAATTCTGTTGTATTCAGGCTCACAGCACAAGCTAGGGGCTTGCAAGACAAAATAATTTCAATTAATATTTATGTTATTTTTAAAAGTTTGAAGGCATTTCTACTCTAGTACTTTACAAAATGTCTTTTTCTTTTTTATTTTTTTCCTAAATGTGTAAAGTTATTGCTGTTGGACCTGATCTAGATATGCAATATGGGAAATCTGCCATACACCTACACACTCATACCAGCAAAGCTGTGTACATCCACAGGGGCCTTCAGCTGGCAGTAGGATCAGATGGTCTTTGCTAGAAATGTACATCCTTGCTGTTGAGATGACCTTTAAAGGAGATGAACTTATAAGCCCCTAATAGGAAAGTATTTAAATTGTAGGGGATATTTTGGAAAGAGAAATTGGATTCTGAGAGGAAAGCATATGAAGTTAGGAGGAGAGGAAAAAGTTTCTATTAGTTTGAAATAAAAGGAAAATGCAGAGATAGATGATTATAAGAGGGGTATGAGAAATACAAGAGGGAATAAAAGAGGAATGGATGATCCCCAAAGCTTCTGATTATTCTTAAGTTTGTCCCAATTTTTGTAGTTTACCTGAACCATTTACATTTTTTATACTGATTTTCTATATTACATCTGTATGAGCTCATGCTATAAGAAACAGAAGTACTTGAAAGAAAATGAACAAACAAGTCTGGTCTTTATTAGCAAAAGAAAACAAAGGACTAAAGCAAAATTAATCCCCTTTGTAACCATATAAAGTTAAGAGGCACAGCGTTATGAGACAAACAGCAGAACAATTACATCTGAAGTCTGTAATAAGATTTACAGCATTATATTTGAAGGAGCTTAAAACCATATTTATGAATGTTTTGCATTTTATATGAATCTTATGAAGAGATATAATTTTCCCAAGGTTTCTCTACTTTAGGAGTAAAACCTGTAGAAAAGGTTAACTTGCTGCACTGCAGACTGTTCAAGATTTCCTTCTGACCCTGTTGTTGCTGGTCTTTGCCACTTAATTGCATTTATTTTGTGCCATCCAGTCACTGTCTGCTTAAAAGATAAATGTCAGATGTTTCATGAGAGAGTCCACATTTCATATACAATGTTCTGTTGTTGACCTACCTTTGAAAATAGAAATGCTTCTTATCGTGGTCTTGGGTACTATAGTGGCCCTTGAATATTTGAGTAACAGAAATGCAAGATAGAACTGGTTACATGCAGCAAAAAAAAAGGATTGTAGCAAAAATAACTGGATTGTTGTTCTGAAACTCAGGATAAATTCCTTGTGGCAACTTATTTAGGCAGGAGCTCTTTCCCCCACCTTGCTTCTGGAAGGCGCAGCCCTCACCCCTCCCCATGGGTTCTTCCTGTGGGAAATCAGTCATGGACAAACTATCAAATGCCATTTATTGCCACAGAGTATGAGGGGTCTGCATTTTCCCCTGTTTCTGATTTTCTCACTAAAAAAAGCCCAAACAGAATTCTGTCCAGGACTGAGGATAGCAGGGCTAAAATTCAGGCTTTGGTAGGATTTGGCACAGTCCAACAGGGAGGGCGTGAGTCCTGTGAAGCTCATACAGCCTGAAGCCAGCCCAAGGTCTTGACCAGGAATTATGCAAGTGCAGTGGATATCTTCTTTCCTCAGTGTCTTTGTAAATAAATAAAATCAGCGTGGGCTATTCTGAGAATGAGACAAATTCGAGTTAAATACCATCTGCATTATGTGTTTTAATATATGGGTGGGTAACAGAACATCTTATGTAACTGTTAAGTTTTGGACAAAAAAGCAATGCTTTGCTATCCCCTTGGTAGGCCCTCATCCCCCGGGGTACTGAACACTCATTTTCCATGGTAATAACTCAGCCCATTAATTTCATGAAATGATTGCATCAGATAATGCGTTTTAGTTTGCGTAGCCTAAAACTAGTGATCCCAAGGGATTAATAAGGTTATAAAAGTAACTAGAATTAGTTGAATTTCATGAAGAGGCAGAATTATCATGGTACTGTTTCTATTCTTGTTGTCAATCAATCAAAAGCATATATGAGACAGAACTTACCCCTGAGTGATGAAGCAACAATTCAGGATTTCAAAACCTCCCAGTTTCCAGAAATTCTGCATTGCAATTGTGACTGTACAAAACTGAATGAAGATCTATGTCTACTGCATTAATTCTATGTGCTTTGCATCTTAAAACAAGGTACATTTACAAATATAAAATAAGATCAGATATAATGCATGAAAATCCAGACATGTGGCATTGATAAATTGATTTGAGCTGGTCACTTAACATGTAGTTCATCTACAAAGAATTTCGAATGATTGATCTCTTGGACTTCCATTTAAAAAAAATCAGTGTTGATTAGTAGAGATCCAAGACAATTTTTTCTGACATTTCACTTTATATAGTTTTGTTTTGTCAGAATAAATTTGCGTACCTATCTTTGAAGTAAAGCATTGACTCTCTGTCTTCCAGAGATCTTTAATCTTATTCTAAACAGAAAGTTAATTGTACTCTGTTTAATCTTACTCTGAATGCAGCTTTCAGAGTCAATTTTTGTCCACATGGAACCATGGACAATAGAAATTAAAAAATATATGTATCAGTTCACCCATTTCATCTTCCTCCTCCCTAAGCAACAACTTCTGCTGTCACATTCCCAAAGCTATTGATTTTGGATAACATCTCACCTTCAAACACAGATTTTAAGCATGTGCAAGACTGGAATAAAAAACATAAAATAAGGAAGTTTGTCTTCCCGTTAGGCCCGAGTTTTGAGCTGGAGTAGGTTCTGAGAGACTAATTTATGCTAATTTAAAGATCTCCATTTCTTTGGGGTGGAACATCACTGCAGGGAGCAAGGCCCTGTAGCCCAACAGTGCCAGCAGTGAGTGGCCATTATCCTTCTGTAGGAGGAGGAACAGACTGTGCCACCTCTGTCTTTGGTGCTGCTCTATTTGTCTTATCTGCTTACAGTGCTTCCCACCGTGCTTGTGCAGCCATTCCAAAGGCCACTTATTATACAAATTTATGATAACTCTGGTGTTAGTTACAGATCTATCCTCCCTTTGGAAGAAATATTTCTCTTCATCTCATATCCCACTGCAGAGTGAAGATCTGGAAAGGCCCACGTTGGCACTGACACATATTGTGCTTTTGACTTCAAGATAAATGAAAAGCAAACAAACATGTCTTTGTCTGACGAGTTTTGTCTTGGGCACACCCACCAATCCCTCATCAGCCAAGATAAATTGCTTCAGAGGGAGGACTTCCATGTTCACAGAAGGAATGCAGAAATTCTTTCTATTTTGTACATTCTTGGCGTCTTTCCTTTGTTATCAATTTCACGTCCTCTTTGTGTTTTGAAGCTCTGCTTGGGGAAGAGGTTATAAATATTAAAGCTCTGCACAAATTCTTAAGAATGATTTGGGATTTTTTTTGTCTTAAATATTCTTTGTTTCTGCTATTTTTAGCTCAAAGCTATCCTTCCTCATCCAAGCAGTGTATTTTTAGTTCATCCAAATATTTGAAAATGTTGTTATTCATTAGACAGAGATTGCTTTTGGCTTTCTCCTTTTCCAATCCCATTGTAATATTATCAGTACTGAGAAACACACACTTAAGGCAGATTTTGCAAATATTCTATGAAAGATACAGAATTTATATTTTGAAAGTACTGTAATGAATCCCTTATCATGAACAGCAAGAATTTTTAAGTACTGGAATGTGTGTCTTAAGTTGGACTTCATGAAGAAACATCCAAAGACTTTGCATAGGACTTCGTAATTAAAAGTTTTAATATGATCAGGCTGTGCTTGATACAGTTTCTGTATCACTGTAGACAATGCAAATATGTTTCTGGCATGACTTGAATTAGATGAGAATTTCCATTCTCCCCTCTCATAAACATTTACAGCAGATATTGACACATACCTGAAAGGCCAGGATTTCAACATTTAACTAGGGGCAAATACATATACTATATTGAACCTCTAGCTGTGGACCCCATTTTTAAGCTCACATGTCTTTTTTCTCTGTTCTAGAGAAAAAAAATAATAAGGTTACCTGTCACTTTTCCACATAAAGTTCTCTGCAATTCCTGTATTTGGTTTGCTAGGACTGTAAATAAGTTTTCCCTCATGTGTGGGTAATGTACTGCTCCCTCTGTCATTTCCCACAGTCACCTGAAGCTCCATAGCAGAGCAGTGGGAAAGGATATGGAGTAGGTAACAAAAGGAACAACCCAAATGCAAAGCAAGAGAAAAAAAGAGTACTTTCTATAATTGGAAGGTCCATAAATTACTGTAGCCCTGGGGTCAAATATTTGTGTGTGGAATTGCTGGACCCTTCAAGCAGCTACTCATTAAAACCATGTAAATGCTCCAACAATCAGGCTATCATTTTACACTGATAGTGGTACCTGCTCCCGAGGAGGGACAGCAAATGCGCATTGATAAGGATACCCTAAGGTAGGTTCCCACAAACGTGGCCTTGCTCCACACAAATATTTCCTTGAAGGCATGCTGTCAGGTAAATGCTGCAGATTTTCAGCCAGGCTTCTGTATCCTGATGGTAGGACCTGCTCTAACGCCAGTGGAAAAAAGCCTACAAGAAATACAGAAAGTTTTGCTCCATTTTTTAATGTTTTAGCATGCAGTGCAGCAGGAGCAGTGTGGTTTCCACTGTGAAGGGAGCAGTGAATATCCCAGGGGATCCTCCAGAGCCACGAAGCCATCCTCAGGGTGATGGCTGCTCCTGCATGACCTCTGCCCTTCAGCCTTCCCTCTCCCAGGTTCTCCAGCACGGTGAGGAGGGAAGGATTTGCTCAGCAGTGGTAGTGTGCTCATGGTTTAATTACTCCTCACTTTCTGGCAGCCTTCCAGCAGAGTTCAGCAGGGATGGTGGCTCTGGCTCGTGCCTGTACCTGTCTCCTTCCTCTCCCAGCGCTGGGAATGGCTCTGCAGGTTCAGAGCCCTGGTGCCATCCCCAAATGTGCCCTGGAACAGAGGGGCCCTTGGGTGTAAATCTGCTACTGCCCTTGTTTGGCACGCTGGGCTAAACCCTGCTTTTCTCCTGATGCAGTCTTCCCTCTCTAATTGCCCAGGGTGTTTTATCTCTTCTCTCTTGGCCTTTCCCCACCTCTGTGTTAAAATTCAATTTTTCAACTTTCCCTGTGATTTTCCCTTCCAATTTTTGACTGTAACTGTTATGATCAGCTGCTGCTTTGTTCTGGTCTCTGATCCTTTCACTGTCCCGTGGAGGTGAGCTCCTTCATTCTCCAGCCCCATGTGATGTGAGTGGGTGAGCAGTGAGCAGATGACAGAGTTAATTTGCAGGTGTCTCCCTCCTTTTGCTTTTGACATCCTGTCATTTACCATGTCCTTACGTTTAGGGGGTTATTTCTCAGTCTTGTGCAATGCTTTTCTAGGTTAGCATTGAGCAATCTCAATTATTTCACAGAGAGTCTTTATATAAGGAGATATTGTTGAGGAAAAATACTTTCAAATGTATTTCTTTTAAAAACAGTTGAATACAATGAAATGGAAAAGGCAGGGAAGTAGTGGCATGATTTTGTGGCTTGTCTGCAGCTGCTCTAAGCCAGGAGAATGGAGCAGTTTGCAACAGGACAAAAATGTACAACTCGAAAAAGTAAAGATAATAACAGTAAGATACACTGCTGTGCCTTCCTTTTTAATCTTAGGAGATGACACGTGGAAGGTTTGGTCTCCTATGCACACAGCTGGGGAGGTGAGGTGGGGCTGTTTGCAGAAGTGCAGGGTGGGTGACTTGAATGTGAACTTCTTTGCACTCTCATTTGTTTACAAAAACTGGCAGGATTTGCTACAGGTATGAAGTGCACACTTAACTGTAATCATATTTATTTAATTGATGTTTCATTTCCTTTTCAAGATTCTAGTGTGCTTTTTATTATTTGTTGGTTGGTTTTGTTTTTTTAATTCTGTTGAGTGATCCACCAAAAAATTCATTGTTCTTAGTCATTGATATTCTGCCTCACTTTGGGAGAAGAATGTAAATAAAATGTCCAAAACTGTAGGTCTTGTGAAAGGTCCTTCATATTTGAGCACTATAGATATTATTTCCTTGGAATACTTCAGTTATGCCTAGCCTTAAGGGAAATCATCTTGCTCTTTAAGGAGTTTCTTTTCATTATTTTAAACATTTCTGAGAATGACAAGTGAGATTAGGTGAACACATTTGGGAGAAGGAAGGATGAATGAGAAATTTAAATGACATGAGCACCAATATTACTTTTTATGGGCTTCATGCTATCTGTTGTTGTATGATTATGAAGAGCAGGTATTGCTAACAAGTCATTAGAAGGAGACCCCATTTTCTTTAACCGTGGCCTTAAATGCATAAAGTTTTTAGTAAAATAAATGTGTGCACATCTGTGATGTAATAGCAAAAAGAAAGAACAGCTGGAAACAAATTTGCAGTTCTTCAGTGCTCACTCTGAATGATAGTTGATTTTTATGTTCAATATTATAGTTCATATCTGGCAGGGAAATAGTGAATTATTAAAAAACCAGAAATATTTATCTTGATCTTTTTTCTTAAGCTTTCAGGCTCTGTGCTGAAACTATTGCTGTAAATTATGAATAGTATCTGGAATTTAAAATGGTTGCAGGCCACATTTCAAGGCTAAATGGATTGATGATAATTCATTCTTCATAAATTACATAAATGTTCAGATTCCTTTCACTGGTTGCATGTTCCCAGTGACTTTAGTGGGAATTATTGGTACTATGATTCTTTGAAAACTAGGGCAAAGACAATTGTGCAATGCTCTTTACAGGGTGGTTTGCAGACGGATGTGCAAAATTCAGTTCTGACACAACCTGAAAACTCCAGAAAGCTCCATCCTCTCCCAGCATCTTTGTGGGAAGATTGTCTCTTTCCTACAAATCTATTCCCAAGCATCCCAAATTGTTTAAATTGTATTTCACATTATGTGAGGCTTTTACAACAAAGCTCACATCCCCTCTGTGAAACTGAAAAAGTTTTAACACGCTTGTGCTGGTGCTTGGTTTGCTTTTTTAAACGAGCTCTCGGATAAATTACCCTTTTAATATTAACCTAAAGATGGGCCAAGCAAAGCTGAGCAGGCTGAGTTCACTTTGAGAAGGGACAGAGCATTTGAGCAGCTGGGGAGGGTGACAGAGTGAATGCTTAAGCCAACCTGTCTAATGAGGGTGTCTGTCACAGTTGTCCCTGTCACAGAAGGCTCTTTTACATGCTCTATTTATAATGCCGTGTTGCCATTTTATTGTGCCTTTAACAGCTATGCAAGGGTGATTAAGAACAGTCCCCAAGTTTCCTGTGTCACTTTTCACTCATCATCACTGCTCTCAATGGTAACAGTTTAAACCTTTCCATGCCCCTTAGCTAATGCCTGTTAAGAACATAACATTGGCCTCTTTCTTTTTATTGCAAACTTCATGAATCTGTATTATTAATTTTTCATTGTCAGGCTTATGGGAGCGATCCAAGTCTGGAAATTTAAATAACAATTAATCTTCCTTGTTTTCTGGTCTTTGAATTCGTCTGTGCAAAACTCTACTTGACACAGCATTACTCTAGAATTAGTTTCAGTGCCTTTGCCTAGCAACACAAATACGTTTTACACTTTCCAGGTTTCTCCTGTTGACTTCTAAGGCTGACTGTTGTCCCCGGCACATCTTTGTTTGCTGTTTATTTGTTACTAGGTGTCAGAGCTCTGCACAGGCTCCCCGGGCTGGATGCTCCCCAAGCTCTGTCTGCAGGTCCCACCAGGCTGGGGCTGTGCTGCCTCACTGTTCCTGACTGTGAGCAGAGCCCTTGGCTCGGGACCATCCCAGGCTCGCTCCCCTGATGCTCAGCCCTGCTCTCTGCTGCCGGGGCCTGTGCTCACCCTGTGCCTCCAGGAACAGCCTCGTGCTTTCGCAAAACTCAAATATTTGCACTGTTCTTCTTCAGGCTGAGATGGAAATTTTCGCTCTGAACTTTTGACATTGCACAGAATACACTGGATCCAAAAGAGAGAAACATCTCTATGCCCTTGCATCATTTTCTTCCTTTCTTTCCCCTTTGGAGGGGGGCACGGTCCCTCTGTGCAGCATTTCTTGCTGCCAGCCAACTCCCCTTCACCTCTGCCATTACACAGTGAGGAGGGTTTATTCTTTGGCCCAAAGCCTGTGCCTTTGTTCATCCTTCTCCTGCCTTTTGCATCATCTGTCTTCTTGACCCACCCTATCTTCATGGATTTAAAAACAGTGTTTAATGCTGTGCTCCCTTCAGATTGCCCCAGGAGGGTGGTTCTGCCTTCTCAGGCGATGCTTAGCAAACTCGCTGCCCAGCTCAGCACATTCTTGGAGGGTTAGCAACATCTTTGCTTGTTCTGTAGTTTCTCTGGAGCTGAGGTGTCACAGGACAGTGTCCTCATCAGATTTCTCGGGGTGTGGACTGGAGGGGAAGAGTGAGGGCGTGAGGGCACAGCACAGTTTGCCCTGTGCCTGCCCGAGGCTCGGTGGGAGCATCTGTCAGGAGCTGGCATCGCTGTTTTTCCTGGCAGTATCTGTCCCGTGTGTCCCTGCCCGAGTCCCCAGCTGCTGCCCACAGTGCTGCTGCTGGAGGGCTGCCTCTGCACCCCAGAACGTGTCCTGCCCAGGCAGGGCAGCAGCACTCGAGCTGTCTGGCTGTGTAGGGAGACCTTGGGGCTGGGCTCAGCTCCAGCATTGCCCTGGAAGTGTGGGACAGCTCTCCTGGCAGCACGCAGGGTGACTCAGGAGGGAAAGGGGCAGCAGGTACATCAGTGCAGGTGGCTCAGCAGAGCCTTGCGGCCACACCCCACATTTGTCATTTCAGAGCTGCTGCCAACACTGCACCCAGCTGGTGCCAGCGCTGGTGGGAGCTGTGAGCTCTGGCCTCACTGCCCTGGCTGTGCCTTCTCCTCTCACTCCTGGCTGGTCACAGCCCCAGAGGTTGTCACCGTCCCAGCCCCTCTCACACAGAGCATTTTCAAACAGGGACAAGTGGCACAAAGCTGTGAGCAGAGCCTGCGCTGAGCTGTCTGCGAGGGGCTGGTGCTCATGGTGGCCCTCAGTGTTTGTATTTCCTTGAGAGAGTCAATCCCTTTTGGGAGCACAAATGAAATGTTACTGTAGGACATCCTGAGCGTGTGTGTGGGTGTGTGGTTTTGGTGGTTTTGCATAACATACGCGATTATTCTCAGTTTTGTTGATTTTTGACATTGTGCTGTGTGTGTTGTACACGTGTGAGGTTACCTGCCTGCTCTTTCTGTGGACAAAAAGAAGGCTTTTGACTGGAGATTGCTTTTTAGTGCACACACATTCATGAATCAGTTACAGTCTGTATTGGGAAATATATTGTGAATATAATTGGCCTGGTGAAATGAAATGTTTACAATGAATAATAGAAAGATACTAAAGAATTTATATTAATAAAAAAATATTAAAAGCAGGAAAGGACATGACCTTCTTACGTTAGTGATGGTTTTTGTTATTATAGGAATGAGAGGCTTAATTCCTGGAAGTGCTAGAGTGTTTTTTGTTGGCTGAATGTGTCCTTCATAGTAGTCTGTTTGTCATCCCAGCCTTTTTCTGAAAATGGAATTCAGGTTTGTAGCCAAAAACATAATATTTTTTACTTTGTATTGAGGTTATGTAACAGATGGTGAGCTAAAATGTGCTCGGTGTTTCAAAATCGTTTGATGACTCATAAAACTGAGTAACACTTTTTCCCTCAGATCACGTTTTGATTCTATCTAGGGATGAGTAAAACTATTAAATTAGAGAAAACTACATCTGAAATACTAAGCAAGTATTTGAATCATGAAAATCTGTTGGGATTTTTATTAATTCATTTGCCTGCGCCTTGTCTTGTAGTAAGAAGTACTTGAGATCACGGCAGAAAAATGTGCAATTTCTGAAATGTTTAAAGAATAGCTACAGTTTGGTCAACATTGAAACTGCAAACAAAACCTTCAAGTTCTCCGAGAGTTCAACTGTTCTGTTTTAACTGGAACCAACATAAAGCATCTCTCTTTAAAACCACTGTTTTCTTGTATATTTGGAATCAGTGGGAGCCAGATTCCTTTGGAAATACTTGAGACGGTCTGTTGGGAAATTAGGTGTCCAGGTCACGGGGCGTCTGTCCCTAGTGCTGGTGTGATGGACAAACTTAAAAGGCGCCTGTCCAGCGTTGGGAGTTTCACACCACGGACAGATCCAGCTCCTGCTGGCACGATCCATCATTTCCCTGGATGTCCTAGCAGGTGCCCTCAGGTGCTCCTGCACCTCTCTTGGATGTAGGACATTGTCACTGACCTCAATTAGGTCTCAGCAGTGCACATTTGGCCCAAACACTCCCTGGCCATAGTTCAGCCTGGCTACTCACGATATTCTGCCTGGAGCATGGGACATTTCCTGGGGCTAGGAGGGAAAAGAGCTGTGTTTGTGCTGTCAGCACACGGTGATGGATTTGGGAGGCCTGAGCAGATCTCAGTGCCCACAGAAGTGTCTGAATCGAGGGGGTAGGACAGCTCTGTGAGCGGAGGGTCTGACAAAGGGGTTGGCCACTAGCCAGCTCTTGAGTTCAGGTTAAGGATTTCCATTCAGAACAAACTCTATTTATCCAGGCCTAAGAGGAAAACTCCATTACCGTACCTTACTGTGGATATATTTTTGAGGTAACGTACACATTGCTATAGAAGAAAGCAGGAAACACAGAACACTTCTATCTCACAAGTACACAAAAGTATATTATATATACAAAGAGTACACACTTTTGAAAGGGCTCTTAGGCCTGCTTGTGATGTTTACACAGAGACTTAGGATTGCCATTCTAGGTGTATTGGCAATATTTGCCTGAAAAAGAGATGCCATGCCTTGGATATTCTTTGGTTTTGGTTTGGTTGTTTTTTTCCTTAAGTTACATTTTTACTCTCTCTATCTAGTAGCTCAAAGCTTGTTTTTCCACAAGTTGCTTTGCTCTCAAAGATGATAGGTAGATGTTAGAGTTCCAGCTTTTCTTCCTGGTATTCCATGTGTGTCTCTATTTGCATTCTCTCAGCTCATGTTTTCTCAGATGCAGAAAATTATGTAATTAGTTGTGCGGTCTCATACCATCGTTTCAGAGATGTTTCCCATTTAAATTAAAGGCCTGTTCTTCTACCCAATCAGTAATTGTCTAGATCTTTTAAGATCTCCTTCAGCTTGATTTAATTGTTAAACATTAATTTAGTGGGAAAAAGGCTTCAAAGGGGAAAAAAAAGAACTGCTGGAGGGGCAAAATATTAATAGGTGCTTAAAAGCAAAACAGTAATTCTTCCCTTTCTAAGCTTGCAGCCCTTCAGGCCTAGTGGAAAAGAAACAATTGACTGTATTACAGGATTATATAGGTTTCATTGACTTAAAATGAACTGAAAGCAGCTGTAGGGAGATTTACCTCAAGTCTTTATTATTAGCCATATGAGGCAGAAAGAAAAACAATGTTTTGTTTGAGTCAGAAAATACAATTTTCAATGGTGGTTTAGAAAAGGTTAGATAAAGAGAGCATTGCTTTTCAATAGGGAAAAGGTGAATAGAAAAATTCTGTTTTGCCAGCATTATATACCATATGAAAGATTTCAGCCAGCAGAAAAAGAGCCTATCTTATACTTGTAGGGTCTTTGTTTTGTTTCATTTCTGATGGATAATCTTGGAGTTTAGTACACTTGATATCTCTTTTACTTACTAATGACTGTAATACTTCACCCCTTTGAATACTTCTACCATGAAAATGGAGATAAAGATCAAAAAAGTGTTGCTTTTTTACAAAGAAAATCCTTCTAAAGTCTGCCTCTCATTGAAAAATACATTGGGACAGATTTCCCTCTAAGTTTTCTGCCCTTAGTTGTTAAAAATTCTAATTAAGAAACAAATGAAGGGCTTTTAGAAAAACAAGTTCAGAATGCAAAGTCAGAATCTAAAGATACAGAATATTTCCTTACTCCGAATGTTTAAAATATTTAGAATTACTGTGCCTACCATAGACTTTTTTTGAAACCATGCATGGCATTAAAATGCAGTAAACAGTAGTTGTTTTATAAACTGTCCATACTCAGTTACTTCTGCAATTCAGGATGTTGCTTTAGCTCTGGTAATGTGCTGAGGATGGGAACTGCTCCTTCTCAGATAAAAGTGCCCTGTGTGCTCCAGTGTTGGGGGATAAGGGATCTGTGACCACACAGAACATTGATAAAAACTGGTATCAGTAATAAGATATTATTATTTCAGAAAATATAAAACTTTCTGTTCTGTTGGGATTTGTGATACAAGTTTCTTATTTCTTAAAACTTCCCTTTGTCCAAGGTCCCATGTGTTTTGTGAGGTGGTGGTACTCAATAGATTCAGAAATACTCAATAAGCTTTTTCTTCCTCTGGGTTGTTCAAGTGAAGTGCTTTTATATAAATGTCTCCACAGCAATATTCACTGTGATGCAGGATGGAATTATGAAATTTTGAACGTTATATTAGCGGTGCATTATATTATATACTGGCATTGCAGCAGCATTTCAGTAGAGCTGAAGGTGATTTAGAGATATAAAAAATAAGTTTAAAAAAAAAATCTATGGCCATTGAAGAAAAGCTGGAATTAAATTCTCACTGATATCCAAAAATATTTTCTTAACCTATAGACCAGCCACTCTTTAGCTGCTGTTTTTGACTGGAGCAAAAATGAAGTGTTCTGGTGTAAGGATGAACAACTTTGTGTAGCTGTGAGTGGTTATGCACCCACTAACCCATAAAGTTCCTTCTTCAAAGGAAAGTCTACAAAGAAAGCTGTGGCTGATTCTGTCTGCAGCAATGTAGCTTTGAAGTGTATTTTTCTGCATCTGGTACTCTGTGCATGCAGAGGTGGAATTTTCCCATGTTTGAGAGTTGTCTTACACTCTCACATTCAATTAATACTAGTGTGCCATTGTGTAATTTCCCAAATGCTTTTCAGTAGGACAATATCTTTTTGAGGTATTACAAATGGTAAATTT
The DNA here is from genome assembly GCA_036630365.1 of Acanthiza pusilla. Classification (NCBI taxonomy): domain Eukaryota; kingdom Metazoa; phylum Chordata; class Aves; order Passeriformes; family Acanthizidae; genus Acanthiza; species Acanthiza pusilla. The sequence goes on from JAXCHO010000001.1 coordinate 13,126,987, forward strand.
TAGAACCTTCAGCGCTGTCATCTCAAATGTCTGGTTTGATTTTGGATATTTATGGGAGAGATGCTCATCTCTAACAGTCGTGGAGCCGATGTGGCATTGAACTCCCAATTTTTTCTCTTCAATTCATAGAATCCCAGAATGGTTTGGGTCAGAAGGGACCTTAAAGTTCATCCGTTTCCAGCCCCCCTGCCACAGGCAGTGACATCTTCCACTAGACCAGTTGCTCAAAGCCCTGTCCAACCTGGCCTTGGACACTTCCAAGGATGGGGTATCTTCCTAATTCTTACAGAAATCCTTCCATAAAGAGTTATCTTTCTACAGCTGCATAGCAGCTATTAAAACCCTGACTTCACACTGGTGGACCTCATTTTTGGATCTTAAGTTAGAGAGAGGCTGAATACTTTATGAAAGTAAAACATTTAATTGTTTTTCAAATTTGCCATCCAGATCCACTATTTATGCTCTTAAAAGTTAAGCCATGGTTCCTAATCAACCTGAATTCAGATAACACTGCATGTATTTGTCAACAGAAAGAAACTGAAAATGGTGTAGTTGTGCAGAAGAAAGCGTAGAATTTACTTTCTGCTTTGATTTATAGGTTGAAAGGGACTTCTCCAGGTTCAGTAACAGCTTTTTTGGTTTTTACAGTTGAAAAAGTCTTGATAGAGAGAGATATAGCAACTTGCCCAAGGTCTCAAAAGGAACCACTGACACAATCAGAGCTGAGCACTGCACTCCTGTCTCGTTCACAGCATTTAGATCACAGGCTGGGAAAATACTCTTGCTCTGGCATTCAGAGGAGTTTCGTCCTGGAATCTCACCCTGTTTGCTTCTCCAGCAAGAAATCCCAATCTTCTTTATCTCCTGTAATTTCCAGTAGGTTCCTCCTCCCTTATGCCATCAGCACACACTTGTTATCAATGTTGCCTTCTAATAAGAAGTCCAAGTAGCTACCACTGTGTGTGTGTATAGGAAATTGATGCTTTCATTCAGGTTGATGGGTTTCATGCTCAAAAGCATTCACTTCTAATTGAGACCTCCAGAAGATAAGAGTTCAACAAGAATTTGATGTATTTGCTGTAGAGGTGTTGTCAGACTGGCTAAGTCCCATCCCAAACACTGGTGGGGCTGGGAAGTGGAGAGTGGAGACAGGTGACCTGAAACACCCCTGCATGGTTTGCACAACTGCACATGTAATTATTGGATGTGTGCATGCATTTACAGTGCTGTAATTGCATGTCTGGTGCACTTTTGGTTTTGTGTTCATCTGTTAATCTGCTGAAGAGAACAGAGATATTGACCAAAATGAAACATTTCCAAAGAGCCATTTTATTCCATGCAGACGCTCACAAAAAGAAAACTAACCTGGATGTATTGTGAATTTGGGTTTGTGTTCCTGACAAATGGATGCTGCTGGCAGGGCAGGAGCAATCTGCCTCCTGGGAAGTGACTTCCAATTATTTGTGGAGAGGGTGAACAGAATGTTCAGCTTCCTTGGGCAATGTTCTCTGCTCAGAATTGTGAGGGACACGTTCATTGTGTTGTGAGTGATCAACAGGAGTTATGAATTATTGAAAGTTAACATGCCTGCCAGGCATTTCAGGGCAGTAACCTGTAACAAGAAGAGGCACATTTCCCTAAATGAATACATTTTCATTCTGAGGGTTATTCACTTAGCCAGCATTAAATGTAATCCCCTTTGAATCTCATGGCCACCTCCTACTCTATTCCTGTCAGTTTTCATCTCCTGCAAAATCATGAATCCAGCTTTCAAAAGAATAGTAGTTTGACTAATTCACTTTGTGTAGCTTTCTGTAAGAAATACAAGAGAAATTCTATAGAATTAATGAAAAATAGGTCAAGGTCAGTGGCTCCAATATTTACATCATAATTAAAGTATTGTCTTTTTTTTCTTCTTCTTTTTAATTTTCTTTTTCCTCTCTTCTCATTTTTTTTGCTTTTCTTCTTACCTTTATTTTAACCTTCTTTTTCCTTTATTTCACCTTTTTTTTTTAATTTTTTTTTTTTTAAGATGGAAAGGTGTTTGTCTCAGTAATACAGCATCATCACCTCTTTTTATGCTGATTTCACTTTCAGACAAGGCAGATGACACTGCTGGCCACTGCAATTTGCTGCACACCAGCTTTGCAGAATATAATGGAGTGGGACAGTATTCTTTTTGATGTGGTTAATCTCTGTTGTACTTGTGCCTCTCCTGAAAACTGCTCTGTGTCAGAGAGTCTTTTGTAGCCAATGGTGACAGGAAGATCAACAGAGAGAGGTTGCTCCATTAACCTCTGAAGTAATGAAGTTGCATTTCAGGCAGTCAACACTCACGCTGCCAATTTATTATCATTTAAGAGGAAGTGAAACTACTTCAAGCCACTCTAGTGTCCACATCGTGATAAATACCCAGAGTGCTAATGTTCTAATGCTAACAATCAGCCTTGAAGGGACCTCTAATGGTGTAGGATGCTGTGGCTGTGTCTTCTTGCTCTTTCACAATGATCTTCACTGAATCAGCAGCAAGGGAACATGCCAAGTATTTACTTCCATCCTGAATATGCAGATGTAGTTTTGCTGCATCTGTCCATGCGGAAAGGCTGAAAGTAGATAAATAATTTGATAACAAACTTGTGTAAATTTCCAAGGGAACTGAATTCAGATCTTCAGATTTTCTTTTATTTAGTTCTTGTTTCTCAGGTGATGTGCATTGTTAAGGGGATTACTTTCCATCTTAGAAACAGACATAACCAAAATCTTGGGAACGTGTTTAAACCTCCAATTTGTTAAAATCTTGCAGGATTGTCTGACCTTATAAGATTTTTGTGACCAATAGTCATGAAGTCTTGTGAGAACAGCTTTCTGAGGAAGAAATAACACTAGTCTCCCCCACCTCAGCAGTAAAACAGGCTTGTAAAAGAAAACATTGCAAAGCTGGCATGACCATAACCCCATTCTTCCTGAGTTCTGCTCCTAGGCATGGTCTTTGGCACATATTTTTTCCTGCTAAGGGCAGTGTAATTTACATGTCTGGCTTTCCATAAGTAGTGAAAACACTTTTTATATATAAAAAATCCAGGTGGTTTCATAGCCATATCATACATTCCTTTTCTCCCAGGGTGACATAAGTAGTTATTTATCCACAGTATTTCAGAGACACAGAACCACGGTGGTCAGCAAAGGGCAGTATGGTTCTGCTGGTTCCTCACTGGGTTTCTGATGTGTTTCTCTTTGTGCTGTGGGCCCGGTTTTGGCTGCGGATGGGGCTCTGAGTGTTTGCTTCCTGGGACTACTTGATGTGTCTCCATTGAAATAATTTGGCAGACTCTGTCTTTGTGTGGATCCTGTCAGTGTCTGGGAAGAGCAAGCACTCAGTAAAGCAGGGGGAATGTTACCTGCACTGTGTAAAAGGACATTGTTTATGAAGAGCACACTCAGCCATGGCCTGGTGCCCGCGATGTGCGATCACTGTTTCCTTGCCGCTCCTGTCAATGCCTGAGCTCTCCCGCTCTCCCTCAGAACTGCAGCTCTTCCTGCTGCAGAGCAGACCCTCTGCCTTGCTTCCTTCCTCCTGCCCTGGGTGGGGAAGGTGGCTGCATCTCCTTGCTTGGGTTTCCCTTCTGGAGCAGAGTTCCTCCCTGTGTTCCGTGTCCCATGGCGCAGAGCTCCGCCAAGGGCCAGAGCAGCGGCAGCTCTGGGGTTTGGAGCAGTGCCCTGGGCTCGGCTGTTTGCCAGAGCCTGGGACAGAGCTGCTGCCAGGAGGGACCACAAGCATCTTCCATGTGCCACAAGGCTGCATCCGGAGCACAGCCTGCAGAGCTGAATAGTTTTCTCCCACTCTCTCTCTTCCCCTGCCATGAGACATTTTTCTCTGCACTGAGACAACAGGTGTCTCAAAACTCTCCCTTTTGTCTTTAGCAGACGAGTTTGAGATGGGCCCCGGCCAGGTTCGAGCACAAGGTCACTTTTGAGCACCTGACTTGGCTTTTTCAGCTGCTCGGGGCTGAGAGGGGTGGGGAGCTCTGCCCTGGCTGCCACAGGGATGGACCTGGAGAGAAACCCACACTGCTGCTGGGGCAGCATGGCAAGGGTTATGGAGCTCGACAGCATTCCAGGAAAACGTTAGGAATACTGGAGGAACAGGACATGGAAGCTCTGCCACCTGCCCAGCCGGTGCTGGATGAAGAGCACTCAGACTGCCCACGTGTCCTGGACACCATCCGCAGTTTCTCCGAGGATATGTTGTAGAGGGGTGGGAAAAGCTGTAACAATTCCCCAGCAATGCTAAAGCCAGGGAAACACGGGCAACCCTCTGTGGGTTTGTGCTGTTGCAACACCCCCTGCCCTCTCAGCCCCTCCTTCCTTGTCCTTACCAAAGCATCCACAAAACACACCGAGGCACTGTGTTTGTGAGAGAGGAGAGAGATGGAGTCTATGCCGTTGGGAATTGTAGAAAGATGTGCTTGGCACCATTATCAGATTTTTAGGTAGTGAAGATATTTTCATTTCATGCAGAATTAGTTTATATGTTGTATCTGCTTTCAAAAAGGTGAGATAAGATTAGGCAATTCTGAATTATAAATTGTAAATCTACAATTTGTTATTAGCTTGTGTTTGAATTATTTTTACGTGATTTAAATATACAGCTTATACAGTTCTTAGCTTCTTATACAGTTCTTAGCTTCTTCCCTTCTATGTTTAGCCAAAGGGAACTGCTGAAGAATATGAAATAGATTATTTTATTGGCACTGACTCACAACTGAGTCAGTGAACTTTTTTGCACTTACAACTAAAATTGGATTCTAACTTGCAAAAATTTATGACAATTGCTCCTTCTTGTGGCTTGAATGTTGACATATAATTAATTTAGGATTTCTTCTTGAGATTTCCTGTCTAGGTTTGTACCTGTCACAAAAATATCCTTGGAAGTTTATCTAACAGCTGGAACACCACGAGAGTCGATTGAAATTTAGCAGAGATTTACTGGGGCCAACAGGAAGTGCTCAGAGCAGGATGGCATAAATATGCAGAAAGAGCTCTTTTATTTCAGCTGTTTTCAAGGGTCCCAGTACAGGCTGATAGTGGCGTAATGCTGAAAAATGCTGACGCTGTGTCAGCCACAGCACCAGCACAGCAAAGGATTCCACAAGCATGGGTTGGCACTTTGTTGAATTATGCACAGGACGGAGTTGTGTCTGTGGCCTTCCCTCCATCCCAGCTGCCCTGCAGGTTTCAGAACATTCTTTGGAGAAACCAGATATATTTAATGGGAATTTACCACAACATGGTTTTTGAAATCTGTTTTGTTCTTCTGCAGGACTGAAAGAATTCTGAGAATTCAAAACCTAGGTTGCAGCGACTTGAGGGACTGGGCAGGTGAAATTTCCTTTAGATAAATGTAAAATGAAGCATATGGAAGAAAAGCAATCCCCAGCCCCAAGACTGCATACTAAATATCAGGATCTAATATTAGTTGTTACTCTTCAGGATGGAGATGTTGGAATTCTTGTGCATTGTCCTCCAAAAACTTAGCTTTATTTGCAGCAGTAATATAAAAGGGAAACAATATATTAAATACTTGGAAAACAAAAAGTTTTTAAACACAAAGCCATTTTTAACCCCTGTACCTGCTCAAGGCTTGCTCACATCTTTGCTATTCCTCTCATTTCTGATAAGCCACTGAGAAAGAACAGAGAACACAGCAAAGTTAAAAAACAGGAGATATTAAATTGGCTCTATGTAAAGAGAAGCTACTGCAATATAATTCTTCAGTTTGGGAAAGAAATAGAAAGATGATAAATCTCTAAAATCCTTTATTATCTGAAGGGGGTGAAGATGAATGGAGTGGTGAATTTAGGGGCAGTATAGACTGAAATGAGCTGGCGTTGGGTCTGGGTAGAGCACAAGCAATGCTGACTGGAATATCGTGGAGCTGTTGGGCAGGTTTGCCATGGCAGCTGCAGGGACCACAAGGACCAGTGCAACTGGACCAGTGCTGAGTGGTTTGGGGGTGGTGTTGGCCTCCTGAGCATCACCAAATGCCATGTTCGGGACTGAGCAGGAGCCCTTAGCTCTCAGGGCCATGGGCACTGCATGGGGGGTTTGTTCTCTCTTTCCTTCTGCAGAGGGACAGGGCAAGGTGGGAATTGTTCCTGATTCACACTTCGAAATTTGGAAGGCATATAAATTAGATATTGCTATTGGAACAAGCTGCATTTTCCATGAGCCTACAAAACATTCTGTGATCGCTATCATGGTAATGCCTGATGGTGAAAGGTACATAGCTTGGGGAATTAAAAATAGGATTTTGTTTAATGAAAAGAAAGATCCCAAAACATTCTATTGGAAAAAAAATCTGCAAAGGACACAGGTGACCCTCTTCCTCCTCCTGCTCATTTCTTACATCCCCAGTTTGTGAATCTGTGACTTTCCTGAGAAAATTAGTTTGGGGTTTTTTTGTTTTGTTTTGTTTTGTTTTTGCATGATTAACTGTTGAGCTCTGCTAAAAAGCTATTTCTGGCTTAAACAATAACTTTTGATGATAAAAGAATTGATAAATTACAGTTGGGGTATATTCTAAAAAAAAAAGAAGCCTTGTTCAAAAGAACAAGTAGCTTAAATTAATAAAAACGTATCTTGATTTGATCTCTGGAAATGTTTGTAAAAACAAGGTTTTCTCATAAAAAAATGCAGTGAAACTACATTCTTTGACTTAATCCTCACATTTTCATAATACAACATGCTGCATTCAAATATGAAATAATGGTTCAGCTGTGCTTTTTTTGCTGAATTTCCCACATCTTTTTGTCCAAATCCAATGTTTTTTATACAGCACAGGCCACTGTGTCCTATGTCCAGACCATAAAAAAATGAATGTAGAGGTGCACCTAGAAATGGTGACCTATATTATATCTTTAAGTTCCTGTAGAGAATGAGGCAAGATGTGCAAGTGTGAGGAAAAAAATAAATCCAGAAAATTAGAATTAAATGTGCTAGATAATTTTCTTTGCATTTAGAGTACTTAATGAGAAATTAGGATGTGTTGTCAAATATGGTTTTACCTTTTTGAATTAGTTGGTAAAAACAAAGTTTCTGGAAAGTAGGCCTAAAACGATCTTGTCTTTCTTGTAGTTGTTTCAGTGGGAAAGATTTTTTTTTAATAAGGATCAGTTTACTTGTTGCACTCTCTACAATTAATGGAGGAATGAACAAAGTTTGTGCTGCCATAATTTTTCTTATTTTCCAAGTTGTTTCCATTAATTAATTTCCACTCTGGGCTTTACTTTTTCCTCAGTGGGCTTGACACATTTGTGCATGCACATCAAGAGTATCTTCTGGGTTTCTAATTAGCAAATTGCTGTCCACAAAAATGTTTTTTGTGAGCTACTCTTCTCATGTTTTACGTTGGTCCAGAACTGCAAGGTGCAGGTAAAGTAGGGGGTGATGGTGTCACACCATTTCCAGCTGTTGTCCAGTCCCACCACTCAGCAGTGAGTTGGTCAGAGATTGGCAACAGAGCCTCAAAGGGTGCTGAGAGCTCTACTGCTGAGAATGGAATAAAAAAAAATTAAAAAAATGTCTAGAGAAACAAAATTTAAGCAAGTAGAAAAATAGAGAGAAAAATCAGAGAAGGTCTGTGCACAGCTGGAATGGGAGATTGAGAGGAGAAAGAAAATGGACATAGAGAAATAGGTGTTCTCTAGAAAAAGAAGTTTTACTTAGTGTAAATTGTAGTTTAAAATGAATTGTGATGATTGTTCTTGTTTTGCTAAACAGTTTAATTGCAATGCATATTTTTTTATAAAAGCATCAAGTGGAAAATGCCACCATTGTAGTTTTATATGATTTCATAATGAAGTTCATATTTTTAGTTGTGTGTGTTTACCTGTCACTTGAAACTTGCATGGATGGTCTGAGTATCTTTGGAGATCTTGTAATCTAAGGCTCTGATCTCTCCAACTCTTACACGCATGCATGTTTTTGAGTGTACAGTGATTATAAAGGTGGTGTTTGAAGATTGGGAGGGAGCAAAATTTTGCTTTAACACTTGCTTATTGCTATTTTATTATTTCCTTTTATGTAACACTCATTATCATTGGAATGCTGATAACTGTAGGTGTTCAGTCTGCATGGAATATTATATGTGTGCCCTTAGCTAAATGAGAGCCTCTAGGGTCCCTTTCAGGATCTACTCTTAAGCCTTCTCTTAAGTGCATTTTTAAGTCTCACTTAGAGTAAAAATTAAAAAATTAAAACATATGCTTGTATGTTTAACAGAGCTGGCCCCTAAGTCTTCCCTATCGTGCACTGAGAAATGCGTGGGCAGAGCCATAATTGTGGAGAAGCTCATAATATTGGGGCCTAAATTATAAAAATTATTGCATAATTAGACCACACAAGTTAGATTTCAAAATGCTGCGTGTTACTTGGATGGGTATTTAAAAAATAAGTAGCTGTCGAGCATGTATGGTCCTGTTCCCAGTGCCACACACAGTCATTGTAATGCTTTGGAGTCTGAAGGGTTTTAAATGGATCCAGCACTGGTCTTCAAATAGACCAAACCTATAACACTTGCCTCAGTTGTGTCTCTTTCTTCTTAACAGTCAAAGATGCAACTGCAAACATCAGACAGCATTTTATAAGTAGTTTCATATCATGAGCCATGTAAAATAAAAAATGTATTTAGGATCATTTGGAGGGGAAGAAGGTGAGAGTATATCTGTAAAACAGGCTTTTTGTATACAGTAGAACTCTGACTCTGCTTTGGCATATTGATTTCTTTTATATTGTTATTATTTATACAATTAGCATACCTCACAATGCCTTCCACAGCACAGTCAGTATTGAGATATAACTGATAGGATAGCTGCAGTGAGCACTGGGTTATGAGCTAGCAGAACAAACTAATGAAATGGCATGTTAGTGGTTTATCTAAATTATTAAGCATAGGTGGGGACATACAGCTGCTGGTACAAATATTCAGAGCAACACCCTGAAGCTTTATAGTCTATTCTCAGCTTTAGTAGATAAGCAATCTGAGGTGATTGGGAAAGAAGGCACAAGGCATTAGATGCATCTTTATTAAATTTCTTGCTATTGCTTGGTTAAGGAAAAAATAACCCCAGCAGACTTTCCCTAACCTACTGAAGGACACCATGCTCGTGTCCACCACTTCTAAGAAGACTTGTCCTCCGTGGCTGAGAATCCACCCTTTTCCTGAGGGCAGAAATAGGCACACACATAAAGCGCCTCAAACCTGCACTCAGCCATCACCACCTCCCTTCCGCCCCACTCCCGCCAGCCTTTGGGCACATCAAAAGGAGGAGTACAGCCCTTGTGTGCCTGCTCCGTGGCTGGAATGCTTTTGGATTAAACTTCCTCTCCACAACCACCAAATTTATTAGTATTTACTCTGGTACAACATCTAGTAACCAATATGCTTCTAACAACAGTGTGGTAGCAGCCACAGTAACTGGAGTTATCCAAGCACAACAGCCAGCCAATTTTAGCTATTAAATATTGACTGACTCTGGTAGGATGCATGAGGTAAAACCCAAATCATACTCCCAACAACCAGAGAAATATGTAGGAGATTTTGAGAATTTCCTTCTAGTCCCAAACTATCAGCAAATCTCAAACGATGGCAGAGAAAAAAACCAAAAAACCAAACTCCTGCAAATTCTAGAAATTTCCCTCATCCAGAGAAAAGCCACAGCCCTGACATTGCTTGGCTCAGGTAAACTCTTAAGACCAGAAAAGAAATGCTCCTTCATCACTGGTGGCCAAAGAAAGAATGTGCTTTGCCCCTGACATCATTTTTGTCCCTGCAGAAGGAGTGGGTAGTCATTTCTGCGGATCTGCAAGTGGGAGCTCATAGAGCCCCTCAGGGAGCTGGGGGCACCCAAAGGGCGACCATGCCTGGGCAAAAACCCCTGGAAAAAACAGGGGAGGGCACCAGGGAAATGGCTTTGCTGTGGACAGAAAGAGCAAAGGATTGGCAAACCCTCCCTTCCTTCACCTGTCTTTGTCCCTCCCTGCACATTTAACCTCTTGCATAAGCTTTGGCTCAGCCGGGAAGGAGGGCAGAGGCAGCGAGGCTTGAGGGAGAGACAAAAGTTTCAGATGCACGAGTGTTCCGCCAACTCATCCTTTGCTCCGTGTCTGCAGCCTGGTAGCTCTTGGCAGGGGTGAGTCTGCAGGGACTCACAAAACCTGTGACCACAACACAGCTCTGGAAGGCAAACAGAGCCCTCAGAGCTGAGGGACCACGAGCATCCTCATCGATGTGCAATAGAAACCTTGCTCTGTTCCCTGACAAAGAGTGGTCCACAGTGAGATGGGAAGGTGTATTCTTCTGCATATTAGAGTTAACAACTTAAATCTACCCCTCATTATGTCTGGAACATAGCGTTTCATTAACGAAATTAATATTTCTTGTCCATTTCACAACCCAGTTTTTAAAATCTGAATTAAATGTATATTTTATCTTAAAGAAATGAAAAAAAAGAAGTACAGTGGGGAGTGTTGATTTAAATAAGAGGATGCGCATAAATGAAACTTATACCAGCTGAGATTTTGTTGGGTTCATTTTTTTTCTGGTTTCGTTTTGCAGTGAATTTCTAGCAACAAATATTTCTCTCTCCAGTGAAAATTTTCTCTTTTAAAGAGAAAACAGCATCTTGAGGTTTCCTTTCTCTTTTTTTTTTTTTTTTTGATTAAACAAAACATGCAGCAAGTAGCAATTAAATTTCAGTTAACAAAGTGCAAAAAATACACCCACTCTCCATCTGCCAAAAATAAATAGTTGGAAAAGTAATTTCACATCCCTGACAATGACGACTGTGTTTATGACATATTTCTGGTGCCATATTCCGCTCTCCTATCGCTGCCAGCTCGCGTCCAGTATTTAGAAATAAAACAGAAACACATTGAACTTGCTGAACTAGATGTTGCCACACTGCAGCTCTAATGGGCTTAGTGACCACAACCTACAGGGGCCAGAATGTGTCAACAGCAAAAGGGCCAACCTCAATCACTGTCTGTGCTTTTACAAAGTTGTTACATGTTTAATTCTTTGCAACTTAGTTCTCCCGCTGTTCCGGCCGCTCCAAACCAAGGCTCATATATTGCAGCAGCCCTCTCTACCTCGTATAATGCCACAAAGGTCCCAGCAGGAGCCCTTTCAGCGGAGCAGACAAGCCACAGGCGAGGGCAAACAGGGCATCACAACTTCCTAATAAGATGACTTATTAGATTGGGGGCTTGACACAGCGTTTGTTTAACCACTTCTTCTCCCAGGCGCAGGCACAGCGCTGTGTGCGCTCTGGGCTCCGCCGGCGCTGCGCGGCTTCGCTGCCGAGCGCGCTCCGAGCGCGTCCCCGAGCCGGGCGCGGCTCTGCGGGCAGCTCCATCCGCAATGAGCCGTGCCTCGGCGGCACGGTGGCAGCCCGGGGGCCGTGCTCGGCGGCAGGCCCGGCTCCGGGCCGGCAGAGCGCGGGTTAACGCGGCCGTGCCGGCGTTTCCTGCCCGCACTTGCCGTGGCCCGAGGCGGTGCCGCCGCCGGGAGCCGGGCGAGCCGCGCCGGGCCAGGTGGCGGGCAGGCACAGCGTGTTATTAGCAGCACGGACCGCCGAACCTTGATCTTCAAAAAAAAAAAAAAAAAAAAAAAAAAAGGCCCCTAATTAGTCCCGCGCACGAGAATCAATGGCATTCCGCATCCAGCCAGGATGGAAAAGGCACCTTCCAATTTCGGCCAGTGGTCTCTGTTGTTGACAGCTTTCAGGATCGCGTTGGGAGCGTTGTTGTTTGAGGCGCTTAAACCCGAGAATTCTTTTCTTCTTGTCACTTCAGCTCGAGTTAAATAACAACAACAACAACAAAACTAATAATGGTCTCAATGTGCTCCATCTTTAGGAAGTCATAAATGTCTTGCCAAAGAGCCCCAGTGCCCTTTGCTGCTGCGTCACGGCCACCTCCCCGTGCGGCTCCAGGGGCGCGATGGAAACTCTTCCAGCAGCTTCACTCCACTCCAGCTCACCCCATGCGAGAAGAATCCATCTAAAACTCCATCTCTAGATCCATCCTTAACATTCCTTATAACCCTCTTTTTAATTCACTGTCAGAGTGACAGATTGAAGGATATGTCCTGAGTTTTCTCATATTTCTGAAGAGCTTTGATTTGGACTAGACTTGTTTTATGAAAAGAAAAAGGTTATAGGGAAAAAAAAAATAGCTGTCTTTTAACTCATATAGCACTTGTCTAATTTTGATTTATAAACATTCCCAGTAGAGAAGGCATCCTTGTCCAAATACTCTCAAGGTTCATAAACTTCATCTAATTTTATGATATAATTGTACAGTAGTTTTCAAGGACTGTTACTCTCTAGAGGGCTTGAATCCATTTGATTTTATTCATCCCAATGGTATCTGCTTTTATCCCTAACTAAGATTAACAATTCTGGCATTATAGCAATATGGAAAGTTCATCACATTCGTGCAGTGATTCTACCACCAGCTGCAGATCCTTCTGAAGTTTACTGTGTAATGAATTTAAAACATAAATAGCAACAAATGGGATAAATAATTTCTTTGCCAGAATTGCAGCAAAGTTAATCCTGTCTTTATAAATAACTTTTTATGCTGGTGGTTTTTTGTGAACCTTTCAATATTTAATTAAATCACACAGTTGCTGGATCTTTCTTTTGAATGTGTTTTACTCATGTATTTATAATTTTTAAACTTTTTTGTAAGTAGCTATAAATCATTTTTAAAAAAAGGTTTTAGTTTTGCAGTGTAGCTAAGAAGATATTTTCTAACATCTAAGATATAGATGTCAAAGTTGCTTATTCAAAATCAAGAGTTATCATTACCAGGGACATTTCACATTATTATAAAAGAAGGTCTTGTTATTAGGATTTTGTCAGCTAGGTCTGAGCTCTTGATTTTCTGAAAGGAGTAGAGCCAAGGTGAACCTGGATGTTGTCAGACAGTTGCAGATCTCCCAGGTAACATATCCTTAAGTGGAGTTTTTAAGAATGACTAAAATTTGTTCTCCTCCAAGCAGGGTGTTTACTTTCTGTGTCCAGTGTTCTCCAGATAATGTGCAGTGCTGCACTTACCTTGTGAATCAAGAAACTTCCTTGGGCATTGCTTTAACCTGTGGGCTTTATTGATTTGAGATGTAAAAACTATATGGCAAAACTTTAGTTATTATAACTAGATCTAAACAAGAAAGACTAACATCAGTTTTGACAACAAACAAAACCAGTTTTTGTTCTATCGGTTATGTTTAAGAGATTCTAATTTCAAACCAAACACAACTTGTGGTTATTCTGTCAGATATTTATATAGCCACTGGGGCGCCATAGTTATGCACCGCATACATCATTGTATTTTTAAAATGTACTTAATGAACATTTTTTCTTTTCTGGTAACTACTTCATTGCCTTAAATGAATGCATTCCAATAGAATTTGTAACAAATGAGCACTTTGTGTTTGCATTAATGCCAAACACGTTTAACAAATTTTTAACAAGGAACACTGGCAAAAAGCCAAACTCCTAGAGGGACACTGAAGGAATGCTATAAATTTAAACTAGATTTTACCTTTTCACTCTGCTCAACAAGTGTCTTAGGTGTCTTTGGCATCTCAAGCATTGAAAATTTTCTACGTAGATTGGATACAAATTTAGGTCTTAATTATTTTTCTTCTTGGCCGTCCTCACTAGAGATTTTCACATCGATACAACAGGCTTTAACAGGTCACTGTATTCTTTAGAAAGTGAGAGGTGGGTTTTCATTCTTTCCCCCAGAGTTAGGCCAGGAGGAAGTAGCAAAAATGGTATTTATTGTTGGGGCTGTAATGACAGGGAGGCTCAAACAGCACAGATTGCCATTGTCACATCCTGTGCTGGGGGAACTCCACGGTGGCGAGCGCTCCAGCAGATCTGTGCTGCCCAATTTTGTTGCTTGTGCCGAGCTGCAAATATCTGGGCTGTGATCGTGTTTGCAACTGCACCTCAGGGGCAGGGGAAAGCAGCCCACAGTGCTCCTGCTGGCCCCAGCTCTGGGCTCACACAGAAGCCACGAACAGATTTTTGGCTGGATCAAACTTCTGGGGGGGCTTTCAGTTGTTAAGTTATGCCCACATGGTACATGTCAGTGCAGACCTTGGGAATCACCTACTCTGTAATACACGTTGGTATTAAAAGTGTTACAAGTAGCTCCACAAACCACATGCTTGCTCTTTACTTGTAACTTAATATATTAATTTAATTTTTACTATGTTATTTCAGTTTTAATCAAATGCAGGAACTGAAAAATAATAATACTTAGCACTCATCCAAGACTCTTAAGGCACATTACAAACATTAAGCCTTGCAAATTCCTGTGAGGAGCCTGATGTTATGCCTGCTGTAGCAAAGAGCAAGTTAGGCACAGAAAAATGATGTATCTTTTTTCTTGGTCCCACAATAAGCTGGTGGCAGGAACAGAATTTAGAGTGGTCCATGCCAGGGCTTTGTCTTAATTAATGGAGTCACTCTTTTCATGGTTTTGCACAGACAAAGGTAAAAATTGAGAATGCGCTTTTTTTTTCCCCTTCATATAATGTACATTAAGTTGTTGCAAGAGGCACAGGCAAATCCCAAGACATCGCTTGAGAAAGACTTTAAGAGTTATAGCCTTATTTCAGTCTAGTTGCATGTTTCCAGAAAATGAAATAGTTCGCCATCATTTGTTGGTACTCTGATTGGAGTAATGATGAATGAGTCTGGAGAAGGAAACTGAGGAATTCATCCCGACAGCTTTTTTTAAGGATGTCACATCACAGTACAGAGGCCTTGTCATGGCTTAGGGGGCAGAAATAGCCCTAACAGGTTTTCATTAATGATATCCTTCTCTACTAACATTTGGTCAGATAGCAATTCCCTGCAATAAAGTGTCTATTCCCTCTCTTTCTGCCTCACTCATTACCATATCAGTTGTTGGCCTTTTATGTAGGTACCATGTGTAACAGGTTAGCAGAGGGCAATTTAAGCCTATGTGAATGGGTATCTGTTTTTGTATCTGGGTGCTTGTTGCAAACATTTGGAAAGCATATGGAGCATAATGGACATTAACCCAGATGTCAAAAATAGCCTGCATTTTACTACTGTTATTAAACAGTTTCCCCTTTAACCCCTTTGTGTTTACCCTCCCTCTCCAGCTTGTTTCTGCAAATCACTGCTGAGAGGAAAGGATTGGAGGTAAAAAGTACTAATCAGGCAGGTGTCTTTATCCAAAGGAAAAACAATCTGAACAAATATTTGTGGGCTACTACACTTTTATATCTTCACATCCTTCTGCTGTTTTCATTGACTGGTATCTAATGGACTGACAGAGGTGCCAAACTCGTAGGACATTAATTTCAGCTGGAGCACTGCTGAATTCAGGCCCAGCATATGTTACCAAACTTTATTTCTATTTTAGAGGTTCAGTGACTTGTACCAAGTACAGCATTGTAGAAACAAATATAAATTTAATTTACTCAACCTCAGTTGGTATTTGACAGCAATATCCTTTTATATATTTATTTGGCTTACTTGAGAAATACTTTGCATTTCCTACCTGTGGTGAACAAGTTTTTGTTACACTTCCAATACGTATACGGTTTCCTGATGAATGGGTGGGTTGATTGAGTGGGTGAGGTTTATTCGGGGGATTTCATTCTGTAGTAAAACCCCAATGAAAATTTGAGGAGCAGGCTGGAGAGGGAGGGCATTTTGTGCTTTGCTGCTGTTCCTCAGATTGGACACTTTATTCTGGGTTCTTATTTTTTCCGAGCATAGAAGAGTGTTAATTGCAAAGGAACTTCAGCTTGTAAAGTAGCAACTACACTGAAGATTTGCTGTAATTACATTTTAGTTTAAAAAACCCAGGCATTATAGTGCTGCAGTTTCTGGAATGTGCTCTCCTCATTAATTTGTAGGTGTGCTTCCCCTGCCCGAGTATCTCTTTGGATGACGATTAAGAAATTCTCAGCACACAAAGGAATGGGAGCTATGCACAGCTCACCAAACGTAATGCATGCGCTGACTTACAGTTTTCATAAAAAGTTTGCAACGATTTTATGTGCCAGAACTAGTAACATGATCTACTTTAGGAACTCCCTGGCTTTCCAGCTCTGCAGAAGTCATTTTTAGACCGTTCAAGGGCCAGATCCAAAACTTGTTAAAATCGGTGGGAACCTTTCCACATTTCAGTGGGCTTTGGATTAGTCCCTAAGTGTTTTAACCAGAGAATTGTACCAACCTCTCACTGCAAAAGTAGAACTATTCATCTAAGTTTGTATGACATAAACTGTTTTGTGTGCTTTCCACCAATATGTGAATTTGAAAATATGGATTTAAAATAATTTGTGAGTTTATTCTGTAAACAGTGTTTCACTTTACTCACAGAATAATTTCTCTGATAAATATTAGATTCTAAAATTTTTAAAGGGGAATTTTAGTCAAGTAGTTCTATTTAAAAAACATAACGAGTTTTCAGCTGTAAACAAAAGCTTAAGTACTGTATGGCAAATTCTTTTTCATAAAATGGGATGTTTTGGGAAGCTTTAAGGTTACATAAATGGAGGGGCAATAATGGAGAATCCCATACATAATGAATTTCAAATTTTCTAGAAACAAAGTCAGTGGACAAATGAGCAAAGGAATCACTTAATTCCTCCCACTCATCTGATACACAGATAATGTGAATAAGACCAATTCACTGCTCTTTGTTCAAGAATCCTGTGCTGTTTGCTTGCAGCACAACTAAGCAACACTAAAAATCCTTGAGGCCTCACTCTGTAGTCTCAATCAGAGTCTCATCTAAAATGGGTTGAAGGCAGGGAGATTCTTCCCCCTGGCTGAGTTGTGCTGACATCACTTCCATCTCGCAGTCCGCAGGGTTTCAGCAATGCCAGCCAAGCCAGGGAGAGCCACCAACCACCTGTGATTAGTGGGTGTGGCTGAAAACCTCCTAACACATTGCTGTGCACTTTAACTTCTGCAAATCTGAGCTGTTCGTGTCCATAAAACCTTTCTCCACCGTTTGGCAAATGAAGGTGAACTTAAAGTGATTAAAATATGACAGGAAAATGGTGCTTCAATTTGGGAACGCTGGTAGAGGTACTACACATTCCCACCTGCCGTGGAACTGAGTGGAAATAAATGGATGATTCCCTTGGTTCCCACAGAAAAATATTTAGTTTTATTAAAAGCATTTCCCTTTCAAACTACTGTGCTTATAGACAAGGTCAGAAAACTCACCGTTTACAGTATCACAAGCGCAAGAGAATTTGACATCTTAGGAAGTTAAAATATTTCCCATTTAGGGGGAATCGTGTCATACAAGTCAGCAATAAAACTAATTGCCACCCTATGAACATAAGTGGGTTCAAATTGAATTTAAATGCCTTACTTAATCCTTAGCCCCTAGAAAAGCAGTATGTCCACTCATATGTATGAGAATCTTGATTAGATGAGAACTAGGATGCTCTGGATGCTTCAGTCATGTTGTTAATTGGAATATTTTGTTCCCTTGTTACAGTTGTCAGAGGAACTTGTGAAAAAGGAAGAAAAAGCTGTAGCACTGGAAGGTAACAATGATAATCTATTGCATTGGATCTCCAAACATGACCATGATATCCTGGAGAAGATCACAGATGCAGAAAATGAATGCTAAGGTTGCTATCTAATGAAATGCTGCATTAATTGGCATTTTCTCCATTATTTCTTGTAGTCTATTGTGAAATTAGATACTTTGGAAAATAATGAAGGAGACTCAAGCAGAAATTCTAAGAGCTTCATTTCTGTCTTTAATGGGTCTTGTGAGCTATTCTGTTTTTACAAAGAAACCATCTGTTCAGAATATGATTGTTTGATGAAGTTCAGTTAAACAGGTTATTTAGCTAATTTTTGGTAAATTAATATTGATTTTAATAAGTAATTCAGATTCCCTTAGATGTGGTATCTGCATTTGCTGATTTTACCTAGTCTGTTCTAAAGTATCACTTCTATTGCACTAGATTATCAAAGAGGTATTAGTAAAATGCTATATAAGGGTGTTGGCATTAACTTTACCCCCAGTTAGATATGGGCTTTTCCAAAAAATAGAAACAAGCCTTTACCCTCCTCTGTTTTCTTTTATCTACTGATGAAATAATATAAATTAAAAACAAACCAAAACCAAATATTGATACTATAACCGGTATTAAGCTCTGGGCCAGGTTGGAAACGAAATCAATTTTTGGTACTAATAACTGATGACAAAGATTAGTTTTATGAAAATATGGTGTGTGTCTCTGACAATGCATAGGACATCTAATTTGAACATAAATATATGATTATATACAAGATGTATCTATTCCTGGATGGTAAAAGCTTGAGGCTTTTATATGTATGTATATATATGGACATGTACACAAGGACGAATCAACCTTTTACCATCCAAATGCATACATGTTCTCAACAATAAAAGCTGGGACTCTTAAAGAAACAAACAAACGAAAACAAAAATAAAGATAAGATTGCTGTGAATACAGTATATGCACTAGGTCTCCTGTAAATGTGGAACTGTTTGTTATTGTTCTCTGCATTCAAAAACAGTCTCCAACATGGACCCCAACAAATCTTTGATGTTAAAGAAAATACCAATGAGCAAACAGCACTTGAAGGCTGTTTGTGTCAACAAAATGTGTCTAGTAAAATAAATTTAAAGCACATGCAAGGAAAAATCAAAATGTGAAGTTGTTCCATTCAGTGAGAGACTCTTAACTGACAGTCAGATCTCTACCACTTCTCAAGGAGAGGTTCCTTCTGACTCCACAAACATTTTCAGTCAGTCTGGCAAACATGTGCAAATGTTTGGCTGTTTTGTTGAGGAAGTTTTTTTGTCCATGGAAGAAATGCTTCCATGCTGATGGCAGTGGAAATAGAATATCTGCATTTTTAAAGGACAAACAATAAATTTAAGCATGGGTGGCCTTAATCCTTAGTAGTTTTTCTTTGCTGCTGTTAAAAAAAAAAAAAAAAAGAAAAAAAAAGAGAAAAAAAAAAGAAATCTAAATGGATACTCCTAAAGTCTTGCACTGATTTAGAAAAATTATTTTTTGAACCTGTGGTGCGATTAACCCTAAACATCCTACATGAGCCATACATAGTAATCCCCTTAAAATTATCGTCTAGAGATGATATTTTATTTATTTGTACCATAATTCTCGGTGCAATCAAAGAGCAATTTATTTGAGCAGGAGTCCTGCTGGATGTTACTGTCTTCAGTAAATAGAGTAAAATGTATAGAATTAGCATAGCGTAGATAATCCCAATCTCATTCATGTTTAAAACGTTTGTCCTTTAACTATCAATGGCATTTTAGATCTTTGTTTTTGAAACAGCAAAGCTTTTGGGAGTATATTTAGCACATATGACAAATGTTGCACTTGGAAACTCAGACAACAAAACTGGTTTCTCATGACAAATTTGTTGTCGCAGTAGGGGACAATCGTCTGTGTCTCTTACAATCAGGTCTTTACCTTAACTCTGCAACTGAATACTTGAAGTAGGATATAAACTAGGGGGGAAATAGGGTCACAGATACAAAGCTGTATAGTTAGATATTTATATGTATGTGCCAATTTTGTCACAGATATTATTTTAGGGGCATTTTTGCCCCACTCATGTTGTTATGAGTATTGACCTAAACTTTTATCGGGGCCTAAAGTTAGTCCCTAAAGAGGAAAATTTTGTCTAACATTTATTTTTCCTTTCTGGCTTTCTTTTTTTTTTTTTTCCTTTCATTTCATGTGGTACTCTATGATGTTTGGAGAAAATCTTTTCATATACTAAAATAGAATCTCGGGGTTTACAATAAACACTGTGATGTTGGGAAATATTTTATTTGAGCAATGTTTGGTAGATTTTTTTTTTCCCCCCCTCTAAGTGTAATGAAGCAAACCAACTTTTGCTTAACATTTAAGATAATGGTTATTATTTTAATGTGAGATCAGTCTTGTACTGCACATTCTTTCTTTCATTTAAATGTACAGTATGAATTTTGTATTTAATGAATTTTGTGTATCCAGTATGCACGTACCTGCACATTGACTTTCATTTGAAAGTGGGTTTCAATTTACTTTTTAAACAGTGTTTATGAAAAGACCTCAGACGTGTTGACACAAACTATATCCGCAATGTTTCTTTTGTGTGCGTAGGGTGACGTTTGAATGTGATGTTCTGCAGCAATGGGTCAGTATTCCCTATTTACCTTAGATCCTCATTTGATAGTGCTTCTTGTAATAATTTTTTCAAGTGAGTGGCATGTTCTGGATTGTGATATTGATATATGGTTAAGGACATTGATATGAAACTAAGGAATTCCTAGAAATTACCAGTGGGCATGTATTAGACAGTCATTGTAATTTAATGTCTCGTAGAAGTGTAAAGTACCAAGGTATTTAGAGTTCATAACATTGTTATCATGTGTATGGAAGTATTTAGTGTTGATCAGCTTGTTTATTTTCATCAAATAAACTTTGTTTCTTTCTGAAATCAGTGTTGTGTCATTAAAAGCAGGTTTAATGACTGCAGGAAAATGGTGTGAGAGATGTTTTCCACATGGTAAATCTATCACACTCCTTATTTCTCTAATTGCTACCATTCAAAGTAATTTATCTTCCTGTTGTTACTATCACATAAACTGTTTAAGAAAGCATAAAAAGGAAAATGTCTCGTAGGCCCCACTCCCAGAAATGCTTACGAGCAACTTTACTAAAGTGAGCAACCATTTGCTGGATTGGGCTCTTAGAGAGCAATATGCTTTTGAGTGGGTTTCTAAAACATAATATTCTTGTGTGACCCCTGTGTAATTGCATAGAAAATTACATTTTGTTTATGTACTTTACTGACCAAAAGCCATAAGGTGTGAAATTCTCTGCACAGTCAGCTCCTTTTTCAGCTGCCTGGTAAGTGGTTCCCTATTTCCATTATGTTCACTTTTTTTAGAAAAGGAACTTTTGTTGACCAGGAATTTCTTACCTCATAGAACTCCCTGGACCAGCTCAGGGCACACACAGCAGGAGAATAAAAGGTAAGTAAGTTTGCATTTTACTTAGCTTATTTAAAAACACACAGTCTCTTAGTTTTAAGCTCTGTTTCTTTACCTATAAATTAGTTTTCTTCATAAGAGAGTACTATGCACTAACATAGGATATTGTTTCACTTCTAACTACAGCTAAATATACATTTATTGTGTATTCTACTTATGCCATCTTAGCTTTGAGCTGCAATAGTATAAATTGAGTAGCAGTAGCTTCTCTCTTCTTTCCAGACCTGCACAATTATTTGGAGTGGTCTGTTCTGTGCTCGGCTGGTGTCTGTCGTAGTGGGCTGCCCATCCCACTGGAGACACACATTTTTTTATTCTATTTTCAGTATCCATCACTTCCTGCTTTAAAGGCAGCTCCTGCTTCCCCCGTGGTGACAGGGACAGTAGGTGCCAACATCTTACTGAGGACCTAGAGGGGGCACAGCGGATTTGAGGAAACTGTCAAAGGCTCTTAAGCTCCACTTTCTGTGAGCTGGTTTTCAGGAGGGATCTTTCATCTGCCCCAGGGAGGGGCAGGAGCAGCATGGGTGGGCAGTCTGTGGGTGCCTCAGGGGTGGGCAGCTCCCCAGAGGGCAACTCGGGGTGCAGGAACATCTCACCCAAATGAAGGTTCAGTTCAGTTAGGAGCTCCTCCAGCTCTGAGAGAGCCTGATTAAGGATAAAGCTCTTCTGAGGCTGGAGTTTCCTCCTCAGAGAGCCTGTTTGTTCACTCCATACTCGAGCCAGAGTAGCTCAAGGTTTGAGCAAGCAGAACAAGCAGTGAGGGATGCTCAGGGGCTGAGGCTGTGTCAGCTCGCATTTCAAGCCAACATGTCAGTGTAGACACATTTTGAGAGTCCCCAACAGCTCCATTCCAGCACGAGTTGGATGAAGCTGAACTCCTAGTGCATCCCAGGTTGTTCACGCTGTGCTCAAGGTCCAGGATTTGGCCCTGGAAGAGCCTCACTCACCAACACACACCGGGTCCCGCCCCGCGCAGAAAGCTGTCAGGAAGTGGAGAGCAGAGTGGCAGGGAAGGGCGCGGGTCACCTGTTGATATTGCTTCTCCAAACCACGAAACTTTTAATAACCAAAGTATTAAATCACTCTGAATAAAGCCAAGTCAGCTCTAAATAAGTAATCCATTTCCCATTATGAAGTCAGTGGGAGCTCTGCACGTCGCCAGGGCATGATCTGACCCACGTATGAAAAGTGCAGCTGATGGGGGGCTGCTGTGCAGTTTTTCCTCCTGTGAGATTACAGCAATGTTATTTCATGCTCATAACTTTCCAAGTTAAGATATCTCTTTTTCAAATGCACCTTTTCGAACAAGAGGTGACTTCTGCCTTCATCAGGAATAGCCCAGGGCACATCATTTCAGCTTTTGTATGGCCTGGAGGCACTGATGCAGCAGAAGCCCACCCTTGATGAATGCAGTTGCAGAATCAAGGGCTAATTTTGTTTGGGTTTGCATTCCTTCCTCTCCTTGCTCTTGACGTCTTCAGCCCAGACTGTTCTAGCCCAAATCTGCACAGATGCAGGGGAAGAGCAGGCGCAGTGCCAGCGCATCCCAAAGACAATGCGCTGTATCCTTTTGAAACGTGCACTGGAGTCTGTGTTACAGACAGTTGTCTATTCCCGTGAAGCTGCAAGTCTCAGGACAAAGAGGAGAACTTTGAACTCCTCCAGTTTCAAATGGAGGCGAGGGTCCAGCTTTAAAAGGGCTGTGCTTTTGGTGCTCACCCGGCGAGGCCAGGAGACAGCAGATGTGCTGGCAGCTGCAGCTGCTGTGAGCTCGGGGAGCTGGGGCTGGAGGAGAGCAGCCAAGCTCCCTCCAGATGGAGCAGACAGCGAAGAGGAGAGTGGGAGGCTGCACAAGGAAGTCAGATAGCTCCAGATAGCAAAGGACTGATGATGTGTGGCTCCAGAGCACCTAAGCAGCTTCGCAGAGGCTGCACAAGAGGAATCAGCACCAATCCACAGCTAACCTGGGTTCAGTGAGGAGCCTTCTTGCCGTGGGAAAATCGATGGGGAGGAAATATCTGTGCAGAACACATGATAATGTAGCATGGTAACTACTTTTTATTTGAATGTAATTTGGACAAATGCATTACTCATAAGTGAGTTATCCAGGGCTTGCCAAATATGTGGTTAAACAGTTATTATAGCAAATTACACCATCATCTAAACACCTCTGTTTTGGCTCTTAGTTGTCTTCTTTTGCAATGAGGTTGTTTTTTTTCTTGATTACTGCTGTCTAATATTGCTGTCTTTACTGTTTTGGTTGCCATAGAAATAAATAATGGCACAAACAACAACATGCATACAAGTGAATAAGAGCATTTTCTGAATTTCACAAGGAGAACACCCTTGTTAATGAAGACCTCTATGGTTGCATAGTTCTTAACATAGTTCTCATGTCTATCGATTTGTGTCCTCATATGCATTTTATTATGGGCTTTATATTTCATTTTAAACTTCCAAAAATAAAGAAAAACAGCTGAAGTACATTTTTTTTAAATGGCCAGATTTTGGTTAGAGGTTAACACAGGCCAAAAGAGAACACAGATCTGCCCCCGAGCTCTCGCAGTTTTGTTTTGTTTTAATAAAAAGATCCTTATTACAATCCACAAAGGGTCACAAAAATGCAGCCATTACAGACCAGCCGTTTTCCTTGTGCAGCTCTCCTGCCCTCTGCACCTTCTGCAGGCTTAGATCAACCAAATGTGTGAAGGCAGGGCTGTTGTCAGTCATGATAAGTGTGTGCATTAAGGGACTAATCCAAACTTTACTGAAGTGAAATGAAAGACCATTGATTAAAAGTGAATTTCTGATTGTAACCCACTTTCTTCTTTCTGAAGCAAATGTGTACATTTACAGGAGCACGGGGCCAAACTGTTTCCTCTATATATCAAAATTTCAGCTAAATGTAATTCAGATGAACAGAGTACCTGACTTTTTGAAAGCTTTGTGATAAGGAAATACTTCTTAGGTCTCATTACTGAAGTTAATTTACAATGTATTTTGTTTATAGTTGTCCTTACTGTGTATCTAGACCAGCACTCAACTCCTACCAACTCTTAACACAGTCTTTCATTATGGTGTCTTTATATTATGATCACTTATCTCGTTTAATTTGTTACAATTTAATAAATATCATTTAGGGCATTGGTTAGTCTGCTGTTGCTAAAAGTAGATCTGCTATTGCCTAGAGGAGTAGAATGCATTTTATTTAGGAGTCTGTTTTCTAAAACAAACTAAATTCTGAGCAATCTTGCAGCTGGGGTTACTATAGGAGAAAGAGGAGGCAAAACCCCCCACCATAATTATTAACTCCCAGGGCTGTGCAGGTAGCCAGTTCCTGGAGGATTTGTTCCAATTCTGATGCCATTCACCCTGTCAGAGTTGTTCTCTCAGAGGTGAAACAAGCAGTCTCCGTATCTGAAAGCTGAAGGTTGTAAATCTCCCTTGTGAATGTTGCCCATGACAGGGAAGGAAAGACTTGCATAATTACCACTTGTACTTCCTCAGAGAACATGAGCTCAAGTCTAAAGCAAGGAGCTTGGTCAATAAAACATCGGAGTCTGAAAACTACAGGAAAAGACCTGTCCAGCTTATATGATAAAAATTTTTTTCTTGGTTAAAAGGAAATTAATATTTCAGAGGAAGCCTCTTCTTCAGACCTGATTATTTTGCAGACATTCTTAATTTTTCTTCAAGATTGTCACCAGTTAATGCAATTCATTGCTAATTTAACTGAAATGTCTTACAATTTTCCTTCTCTCTGGAGCTTGGCACACTGGATATAGTTATTCTGCTAAAATACAGAGAACCATTTACTAACCTGACTATAAATGTTATTATATTCAGCAGTATCTGTGAAACAGGTTACAAGTTTAAAATCAGGAAGCAGGAGCAGCGCCTTGTTCCCACGCTACCGAAGTCGGAAGGAATTACTCTCAGTCCTTCTCCATGAGTGAGGAACATCAGTGCTTGGCATTTGGGGCGATAATTGGCCAGATAGCTTATGGAAGAATACAGCTACTCATGTGAGCAAATTTTTACAGGACTTAGAGCCTGAAATCAATTATAAATGCATTTGGGTTAATGTGAATGCTTGTGGTCATACTGGTACCTCTTCACAGCAATCCTTGTCCACATCTGTTCCCTACACAGATCACAGGGAAAGATTTTGGTTAAAATGTTTATGCATTGCTGCTATTCTGTTTGCTCTTCTCCACTGCAGCCATAGGGATGTACAGGACTGCTTTTTCTACTTCCTGCACTGCTTTGCACATTTTTATCTCTAAATTCCCTCACACAGAAGTGCCAGATGCAGTCTTTGAAAAATTCTTCACGAAGGACCCCTGTGATTCTTCATCTGCTTGGCCATCTTCTCTGGGGGAGCACAGAGAACTTGGCATGAGGTAGGAGGCACCTCAGGTAAGACTGAAATTAAACACACGCTTCAGATGTGGATTGCCCATGGGTCCTGTGCAGTACGAAATGCCCTCCTTCCTTTGATTGCTGTGGGATTTGAATATAATCAGCATCTGGCACAACAGAGCCTGAAATAAAGAAAACCTTACAAAACTTGATATATATTTCATTGATATCATCGGTGTCCCAAGGAATCTGGCAAACCAGGAAATATTAAAATAGGTTGTGTAGAAATGTTTTTTTCAGAATCCATCTACCTGGTGTGGCTCGGTTATTTTTCCCTCTCGGTTCTGAAATTCCAAATATAAATTGTGATGCATGCACATTCATTAAACTCTGAGGGATTGGTGAGAAATTGCATTGGAGGGGCATTTTCTGTGACTGGTTTGTTCGACCTTGCCACCACGGCAAGTCTGGAGAACAATTAAGATTACTTACCAACAGAGATACTAAACTGAAAATAAAGTAAATGAGCTATTTGAATTGAGTAATTCATGTGAAAGGAATCATGTCTTGATGTGTGATAGCCCAGTATTTGCAGGAAGGTCAAGCACCAGAGGAATGGGACAAATTTAAAAAATCAGATGTTTTTATTTTTCTAAATTTCTTCCTATTTGCATATTCATTTCAAAGTTGCTGCCTTAGACTATATTATAAACAAAATGGCAATTGAAGAGATAGTTTTGATGTGATGCACATCCTACTTGCACCGCAGGAATGAAGATGAAAAGGACACTTCTTTTGAGTGCCACATCCTAGTACGGTTTTGTAATTATGCTACACAGACAATATTAACAATTCTTATTAAATACAGGATATCATCTTGAAATGAATACCAGACTTTTAGGAAGGGCTTTGTAACAAACATTTCAAAAATCTGATTTTACTTTGAGTTAGCTTTCAAAATCCAGTCCAGATATATGTAAAGAATATAGAACGTAAATATATTTTCTAAAGTACTACAGTATGTGAAATTTATAAATTGTTACATGCTTTCCTAATGCAGCTGGGTGAAGCTTAGTCTCAGATCAGATAGAATCTTTTAGATAAATCATTTATGACTAGATGACTTCTTATCCAAAAGTCAAATGTGTGATCATTTACAGAGGTCACTGGCTGTATTCTGCTCTGTGTTCCATAATCAGCTGAAATAAACCCCAGAAGTCCCTCCTGAATGTATGCTCACAGGGTCACAGTATAATAAAATACTGCTCAAACTGTGGCTCAGACAAGGAATGCTTTCCCCAAAAGTGCTCAGGTCTCAGGGACAGGACTGTCAATATGCATTGCAGTGCAAATGGCAAGTATAAAGTCCAGTATTTGGAAGGGGAGTGCCCTGCCCACTTAGTGCCAAAAAGCCCTGCTGTGACATACATTTAACTATTTAAGTGACTTTTACAATGTATATTCTATACTCTTTTTACAGAATCAAGCTGGGACTTACAACTAAGGCACCTTTTTGATACAAAGAAGTACAAAGAAAACACTGAAAATCTTGGTAATATTTTCTGAATGAATACAAGCTGATCCTGTGGGAGAGTGAAGAAATGCTATCAGATTCTATGGAAATATTCTCATAATATCCTACCCATGATTATGCAGTGCCCACAATAACTTCAGACCATATTGTCAAAAAAACCAAACAAACAAAAAAAGAAGTCCTAGAAATACACCTAACTGATTATGAAAATGCAATAAATGTTCTGTGTAAAACCTTATAAGAAGGAATGAGGTTTGGCTTTCCCATGGAGATCACTACAAGCAGCAGTGGATCAATCAGTACATTCACCTCTGTGCTGGGTAAGTTCCCCTGTGAGCCTCAGACAACCTGGAAGGAAGTGTTTTATGAAAATATTGTCAAAACAACTGACTAAACAAGGAAAAAATGCAAAATTGGCAACCTGTAATAAAGACTATTAGATAAACTGAAGTGCAATGACTATTATCAAGCAATTAAGTGGCTACTCCTGTAGCTGTTCCTTTGCTTGGCTGCTTTGTTAAAAGTGATATGATGGAGTCACCACTATGCTTTGAATTATAGGTTATTATGGACTGGGTGGAAGAAATGCTGCTACCAGGACAGGTGCCAGCAAGGCAGGGCTGGGCAATTACCATCACACTGGGCACTAATGAGTACCTGTCACACTTTCCCAGAAGCAAAAATACATCTACTTGACGAAAATGCTTACAGTGTTCTGCGCCATCATAAAGAACAGAAGATCATCTTCCATCCCTGTGGGACTGTCAGCTCCAGGAGCTGCTCTGATGCTGTTTCTGTGCCTCTAGATGAAGAAACAGAACAAGAGGACTCATACACACAGACTATGGACTCGGGGAGCCTGGAGGGCAGTGAAGGCCTTACTGCAGGAGCTTTCATCCCCTGGTCCTGCCTAGAAGGACAAGAAATTCCACTGCTGTGGTTCTTATTTCTTCCAAGATTATGCTATAAATGTATTTTGTCAGGTCACTTCTCAAAGAGTGACAGTCTGCAGGCTCTAAAGAGCAGAAGAGAATAGGAGGTGGTTCATGATAAACCAATTTCCAGCTTTTCAAGTTATTGATTTTAGCAGGAGAGCCAAGTGCCACATGCCCAGTACACCTGTTCTGCACAGAATCTTGGTGCATATTCCTCAGCCTGGTCCCAGGTCTGTGCTGTCAGTGTATCCTTGTGTTCTTCACTATGGGCAGACATTCACACTGTCAGTGCCATTTTCAAAAGTCTTCACGTTTTTTATTTAAATTGAGGAAAAGAATGAAGAGCTAAAATAGTACCTCGATCATGAAAAAATAAAGACAATAATATCACCAGGACAAGTCACAAGGTTTGCCTCATCAAATACTTAAAATGAAGAGTTTAAAATTCGTCTCAACATTAAATATATTTTAAAATTAGTTTTAAAATAATGTTGTGCTCTAAATAAACAAGGAATCAAGGTCAATTGACAGACTATTATGGAGCTTGAAAGATAGGGTTAAATTTATCAGATGTTTTTGCCCATGGTGCCTAGATTAATAGCTATCTTCAGAATTATATCGGCTTTAAGCAGTCATGGACAAACATACATTGGCTTAGCTGTTATGACAGTCCTAAGGAAATGATGAATTAGCTAAGTAGTCTTTAAGATAAGTGTGATATAGGGGCTAACCAAGATCCCTTCCCTCTCTCTTAAGCACACTTTACTGATGACATGTGTGTGTACATATTCTAAAGAAATCCTTAGAGATATTTCAGGTGAGAGCTTCAAACAACATCCACCTACATTCCTCCTTGAGCTATGCGGAATCTGAGGATCTAATATTGCTACAATTATAAACTTCAGCCTAATCTTCTAATCTTCTCAGAGGTAAGGAGTGCTATTCAGGAGCGGGTGTGGCCCCAGGCAGCGACACATGGCTGTGACCATGGCAGGAGTGGGTCTCTGACTGGTCCACGCTTACAGAAATTTTGTGGAGCCCTTTCC
Organism: Acanthiza pusilla; assembly: GCA_036630365.1. Lineage (NCBI taxonomy): Eukaryota > Metazoa > Chordata > Aves > Passeriformes > Acanthizidae > Acanthiza > Acanthiza pusilla. The sequence goes on from JAXCHO010000001.1 coordinate 13,155,996, forward strand.
CCTTCCCAGTTCATGGTCTGCTCGTTTGCCATCAGTAAAATCTCCTGAGAATCCTCGTTACCTGCAGTTCATGAGCGTGGCACAGCGATCACACCAACACCAAGAAAATATGCCAGCAGAAAATGGGATTTAAAAGCTTCCTAAGGTAGGAGTCCTACATCCCAAGGTCCAAGGGGGTGTGTTCAAAGAGCAGAGATCCCAGTGTGATCCCTCACCTGCACAGCTCCTGCCGGGCTGCTCCTCCTGCCCTTGGCTGCTGCTCTTGGGAGCTGAAGCACAGCCCTGAGGCAGAGAGCAGGACTGGCTGTTTCCGTGGGCTGTGGAAAGAGCCTTGTGCTGTCCTTTCCCCACTGTGGCCCTTGCTGAGCCCTCTGCAGCCACAGCCTTCCGATTCTGCGGCTCTGAGGAGGAACCAGGGCTCTGCTCTGGGCTGCAGTCAGTGTGACAAAACTCTCTGCCTGCTCATCTCTGGAAAATGAAGTCTCTGTGCGCCTTTGTGTGTGTGTGTTGGGGAGAGTTATGTTCAGGGCACTCATAAGAAACATGTAAGAGCCCTCCAGAGTTTATGGGAGGTGCCTTTGGCCTCAGTGAAAGAAGGAACTGGTAGCATTAGGAGAGGGTAAGTACTCTGTTGTTAAGGAGTGGTGGTGGGATTGTTTATTTTTCCTCCCATAAACGTTTTTTTTAAGGTCCTAATGGAAACAAAGCAAAGTATTATTCCTCTAAAAGCACTATTCTTTAAGTAAACCAGACTCACTACTTGAAACATTCCAATGACATATGGTGGCAGCAGGGGGATGGCCGGGATGCGGATGGGCGAGGTATCAGCGAGATAAAACCCACACACCGAGACAAAGGCACAAGGTGTGAGGAGAGGGACGTGTGCCCCAGGGAGAGGCAGGGCAGGGGAGAAAGCAGCACACGCTTCTAGGGGTGTAAATTTACCCCTCTGATAGTTACCTTCAACAACCTTACTGTTCCAGAGATCAAACTAAAAAAATGTCAGAACTCTTCCCCAGTCTCTCTAAATTCAGCGGAGCCCCATGCTGCAATAGATGTGCATCCAGCTGGCATCCTGGTTCAATAGCTGTTAGAGTTATTTCTCTTTTTCTGTAAATTATTTTCTTATCTCTTTATTTTCCTGCATGACCCAGCACACGCGTGTCGTACCTGGGCTGTCATTTCTGCAGTGACACTGGGGTTTATTAGACCTCAAAAGAAGGGAATGGAAAGAACCCACCTGTGTTTTGCACATGAAACATGAGTCCACAGCTGTCTGTCTCCAGTTGATAATGCAGACAAATGGGGGCTATTTGCTATGCAGTTCATTACTAGTAATAACAAATCGGTATAGTTATCATCAATTTAAATATAAAGTGGTGTATTTTTTCCACAGGCTTTGCAGGTTTGTAGATTGGTGTATTCACCTGAATTTGTTACACTTCATTACCCTGTAAACTTTCCTCTCTTGCCTGCTGCCTCTTATTTGCATCTTACTGCATCTAAAATATGTCTTCATCTGGTAAAGATGAATGCTAATCTAGATTTTATTTCTTCCTCTCTAGTGGTTTATTGCTGCTCCCACATATCCTGGCTTCTTTCAACATCATGAATTTGGGATTTAAGAGATGGGAAGGGAACAGGGCTGGGGTACATCCATACATGGACGCACATCCATACTATTTTCTTTGTCTTCTAGTCTCTTGTCAAAGTCTGTTCAGAATTTAGGCAAGCTAGAAGTACAAATTATTGTTAAAAAGAGAGTTTCCCATGCTATTTCTTGCTTCTACTGGATGAGGATTAGGAAAATAGCAATTATGACAAGATTTGGCATAAAATCATCTTTGGCATTTCTTTTGTAGTTTAGCCATCTTTTGGATGACAGGGTGGTCTGTTGAAAAAAAAAGCAATAGCATGTTTTGGGAAAGAAAACAGCCTTAGGAAACTACATATGTGATTTCAAGGCAGTTACATCTAAATCCCTAGGAGCTTAAAATAAAGTCATCCCTGGAGTAGATGGTCTGGTGGGCAGAGTGCAGGTTCCATGTTCAAAGTGACACGGCATCTTTGCTCTGTCAAATGGCCATTGTGGTATGACCCTCACCCAAAAAAGCAGACACACTGTGTAATAATCCCAAACCAGCTGCACGTGGGCTGTGCCTTCACAATGGTTCAGTGTCGTAATTCCTACACTATATACTCAAATTCCATAGTGAGCTAAAAAGACATGTAGGAAAACACCTCCTTTCCTTGAAAGTTCTGTTTCCCAAACGAGTTCTTCATGACGAACACCCTGCCATTGGCCAAGCTGGAAAGATATAAATCACACAGCACCACACGTTCCAATGAACAGAGGCGTGCAAGGTTTTGATGTGACCACTCCTTTGTTAAAATGCATTACCCTGCAGAAAAACGGCAGAAACACATCGAAAAGACCAGGAATAATTTACTTCTGTCCTACAGAGAATTGCAGCGCTATAACAGACCGAAATCTCTAAAATCCTGCAGTGCTGCTTTTCGAGGTTCTCCTGTTTGGGCATTCAACGATATCATCACATTTCCTATGACATTACCCTGAGAATTAATTTTTTTCTCTAGAAAGCACTTCGATGTTGGCAGTAAAGCATCAGATCAACTGTCTGGTTACCTTTAGAGCTCCATCGCTAACAAACCTGGAAAACAAAACCTTGGGCAGCACGAATGCCTGTAACATTGTCACTGCTTCTCCCTCCTGCCCCCTCTAGCTTCACTCAGCTGTTTTAAATAGTGAGGAGAAATTAAAATTCTTAAAGCCTTGCAGGATGTTTGGATTTCTGCCCTTTATTTCCACTTCTATGCGCCACAGCTTGAAAATTTGCCCGTGTTTTATAAATTCCCTGTTCAGTTTTCTTTTTAAAAGCAGCGACTAGGAATCCCGGCAAAAAAAATGATCTGGTGTTGGCTTCGCCCATTGCCAAAGTGCCGCTCACAGCCCTGCCCGTGTGGAGCGTCCTGGGCTTGGCGTTTTCTTGTGCCCGATGACATTATGCAATTACACGATGATAAACAACATTCGGGCATACAAATGCGAGAGGTAAACAGCTCGGGGCTCTTTATTAGTTTATTCCAGGCGATCTTTCTTGTTTTACTGCGCGGCTCCTCCCCCTTTTACAGTTTTCTGCTATTCTTTACTAATTCTAGTGATTTGAGAAATGACCTTTAACCTACGCAGTTTGCAGACTCCTAAAGGGGATAATTGAAATGCCACAGTAAACCAAAGGCAATAAAATATTATTTACTAGGCATAAAACTAAGGTTGGTCTTCTTAAAGGAACGAACAGCCCCCTTATTCCTTCCCCCTCCCCGGATCTGGTGCTACACCTAATTTATAAATTCCTCACCAGGAGTCCCGAGGAATGAACAGCAGCTCGGGCAGTGAGGATGCCTAATGGAAAGGCTCTTTGGACATTAGGGAGTAAAGAAACCTGCCGGGAGCGATGCTGCGGCCTCGGTCCCCGCCGAGGTGTCGCAGAGTCGCGGGCTGTCCCCTGCCCGAGGGGGCTCGGCGCTGCCCCGCTCCGCTCCGCTCCGCTCCCCCCGCGCTGCCGCCGCTCGCTCCCAGCGCCGCCGCCCCTCTCGGGGGGAGCGGGCCCCGGGCAGAGCAGCGGAGGGGCGGCCCGGGGGGATCGTAGCGACCGGGGCCCGCTCGGCCGCCGCTAGTGCTGCCCGAGGGTGCGCTTACCTGGCGGGCAGCGCCCCGTCGGGGCGACGAGCTCTCGGCTCGGGAGCAGGTGGGCAGCGGCTCGGGCCGGCCGGGATGTGCCTTTTCCCCCACCGGCCTCCTGAAGGGATTTTATTTGCACTGGAATGGCTTTGAAGGAGTGAATGCATTTATTGATAGCGGAGCTGCTCTCGCAGCCTGGTTGGATTTCCCAGGGCTGCTTTGATAATGTGCCCCCTCCCCCGCATCCCCTCGTGGACCCACAGTTGCAGGCGGATACAGGGGAAATAGTGCGGAGTTATGGCATGGCTTGGGGAACGCTCCCATTTCCTGTGCTGGGGTGCACACGGGACGGGAGAGGTGCAATAAAAACGCGAGGGCTGCAGAGCGGGGAAAGAGCTCGGAGCTGCAGAGGGTCCGCGAAGCCCCCCTCCCCTGCCGCTCTCATTGGGTCTTACGGGATTTAACCCAAACACTTTTGTCAACAACTCGCCAAATTTACAATGGCAAGAAGCCGCTGCAGAAGGAGGAACGCGAGCCGTCGAGCTCGCCCGGCCCCCCTTTGGCAGGAGGCACACGCGGCAGCCTCCGCGCCTCGGAGCATGCGACAAGCAGGAGTTGTCACCGAGCCGGCGGCAGGAATGCTGGGGCAGCCGCTCGGCGGGGCCATGTGCGCCGCACATTGTGTGCACATGTGTGCGACGGGAGCCCCGCGGGGCCGGCCGGCAGAGCCCGCGTGTGGAGATGTGTGTATGTGTATATATGTGTATACAAACGTGTCCGTGTGCCCCCTCCAGGCCCGGCACAGGCAGCCGGCGGTGCTGGAGGGGCCGTGCACCCCCGCACGCAGCCCGCCGGCCGGGATGGGCGCACGGGGCACTGCTCTGCAGGGAGAGTTTGCGCTCACGGGGCCTCCTCCCGAGCCTGCCCAGCGAGCATGGCCCGGCGCCGCGGGGCTCAGCGTGGCGGACAGGCCGAACGGGGGACGCGGACCGCAGGCGCTCGCCGCGGGGCTGCGCGGGGTCCCGCTCGCTGCCGTACAGCTTTAAAATCCAGCCCCGTCTGCAATAGGCCGGCCTCGGGCGCATGCGCTGCCGAGAAAGTTTTCCAGCTGCCGTTGGCTCTCTAACTTTTTTTTTTCTTTTCCTTTTTTTTTTTTTTTTTTTTTCTTTCGCAGTTTTAAGCGGCGGGGTGAAGAGGAGCGAGGGAGAGACGCGGGGGGAGCGGGGCCGGCTGCAGCGGGCGGGGGCAGAGCCCTGCGGAGGAAGGGTCGGCTGCCGCGACGCCGCCTGCCCCGGCTTGCTCTCCCGGCTCGCTCTCCCGGCTCTCCTCCCGCGTATCCCGCTCCCCGGCGCTGGGCGCCTCTGGCACCGATGGATTGGGGGAGCCGCAGCTCCTGAAGCCCGGACCGCTCCCCTCCCCCTGCCCCTGCTCGCCTTGCAGGATCAGTCGCCCCGTAAGACAGACACACGCGTGCACAGCCCCCCTCCCCCTTCCCGCTTGTGCAGAAACTTCTTTTTCTGTTTGGGCTTTTTCTTCTCAGTGTAAAATGGAGGGAGCCGGCTCCGGGATGGCTCTGCAGCCGCGGACCCCCGGCTCCGCACCGCCCAGCCTTTAAGCAAGTGAAGGGGGGCGGGCAGGGGGGAGCCCTGCACCCGCTCGGCTCCACTCGTCCCCCTCGCGCGGGCCGGTCCGCGCCGAGCTGCGGAGGGGGCGGTCGGCGGCCCGAGCGCCGGCGGAGCCGGGTGGGAGCGCGGGGAGCCCCGCGGCGGCACCACCTGGGCTGGTGGGACGGATCGTCGCCCGCGGCGCTTTCGCTGCCGCTTGTGAAGATTTTTATTTGCTTCCGCACAATCACGCCCACGGGCGCTGTGTGCGTGTGTTGGGTTGGCTTTTTTTTTGGCTTCTTTTTTTTTGGGCTTTTTTTTTTTTTTTTTACCTCCTTCTTCTTCTGCTGGTGGAAAGCCCTAATTACTGCGATTGCTGATGGACCTTGGAAAGAAGGCTGCACTGGTGCCCCGCTCCGCAGTCGGACACGCTCGGTTTGCGCCGGACAGGGCGGCCGCTCGCCCGCCGCCCCCCGCCACCTCCGCGGGCCCCCGCGCTCCCCCGGCCGCGGCTCGGGACGATACCGCCCGGCTCCTGCGAGCCAGGATTTTACTTTCGTCTCGCCGTTTCTCCTCCTGCCCCGGTTGGATTACTTGGCTGCTCCCGCTCGGTGATCCCGCGCGATGGAGGTGAGTCCGCGCGGGGCGCGGGGGCTCCGCGCCGCAGGGGCCGCGGGCGCGCAGGGTGGGCTGCGCTCGGCGGGGTGCGGGGCCCCGGCGCGGGGCGGCCTCTCCTCCCCTCCTCGCTACCGCCGGGCGCTCCCACCTCTCCGCTCTCACCCACCGCGGAGAGCGCTGCTCCCACTTGGGAAAAGCCTCCTGTATTTTCTGGTTTCCCTTCTCTTTTTAAATTTCCCCCCGAAGAGAGGCTGCCCGCCGCAGGGACACTTGCTGGGCTCGCTCTGCCCGCCGCGTCCCGGTGCATCTTTCTGGCAGCGGCTCTTAACGCGAGTTTAAAGACATCTTTCCAAACTTCCCAAACTTTCCCGAGGAGGATCGCTATGGAGGAGCCCAACGTCGGCGCTAATGGTGGCCTGTACCTTTAAGGAGAGCTGGCTGGGGGCCAGCGGAGGACCCGGAGTCAGCCCCCCCCCTCCATTTAATTTTATTCTCAGTTTCTGGAGATTATCACTCTGCATCTGCAGCGGGTCCCGCCTGGGTCAGCGCGGAGGAGCACGGCTCCTCGGGGTCCCCTTGGCGCTGCGAGGACTCCATGTTGGAAAGGCTGTTGGCTTTTTGTTGTTTGTTTGTTTTTAATTGTCAATTGTACGGTAAATGGGCTGCGCTCGGAGGGTCACGGGGAGTTCAGCGGGGCCGAGGAGCGAGGCTGTCCCCGGGCGCCGAGGGAAGGACACGATGTGCCTTCACCCCCGGGAAAACACCCCCTCTGCGCCTCCGCTGGGGAGAGCTGGGCCGGGACCCGAGCAGTGCCTTTCCCTGCAAACGTGAGACGCGCTTTCGCCCCTCCAAATGGCTGTGAAGGCGCAGCGGGGAGCAGGGGGCGGCCGGGGGGTCCCCGCGGAGCTGCTACGCCTCCCGCGGTTTACAGCCCCCCGGAGCCGGGCTCTGGATGCCGCCTGCCCGCTGGTAGTGCTCCTAGAAAACCAGATGCCTTCGCAGGCTTTCCAGACACCCCGTGTAAAACAGGATCAGAGGCGATCCCGCGGTGCAGGATCTGTAAAAGCCTCTCTTTTCATCTCGGCAAGGAGCGCGGGCTCCGCATGGGGTGCGTTAAATACCAAAACCCAATCTCCGCGGCCCTACAAAGTTGAACACGGTGCCTCACACTCCCGATCTCCAGCGCTCCATGCTGTTGGGCAGTCTGCCTTTTTTTTTTTTCTTTCTTTTTTTTTCTTTTTTTTTTTTTTTTTTTACACTGTTGGCTTTTTTTCTGGTGTTGTTTCTGGTGCCACCTTGTCAGCTGCTGCGTGCAGACGGGCCGGGCTGGAGGGGCCGGGTCCGGGCGCAGGTGCCTCCTCCGGCTCGCTGCTCGGCGCAGTGTCCGGGACGAGGAGGGCGATGGCAGCGGCAGTGGGGCGCGGGAGGTGCCGTCGGAAGGGCAGAGCCTCCGCGGCTGCGGCGGGCGAGGCCGCCCCCTGTTGGGAGCGGGCCGCCACAGCTCCGCGGGGCGCCGCGCGGGGCTGGGGGCTCCGGCCGAGCTCGGGGGGCACCCGGGCCTTGGAGCGGGGCGGTGGCCTCTGGCCCCGCCGAACGGGCCTTGGAGCGGGGCAGCGCCTCACTCCCGCTGCTGTCCCGATCACCCGCCCGCCCCGCCGGGGCAGCTCGGCGTGCTGGGCCGGGCGGCTGCACAGCTCTTGGGGTGCCGCATGGGCACCGGCGTCTCCAGCCCCTGCAGGGCTTGGGCAGTTCCATGGCGCCTTTTTGTTGCTGTCATTATTTTCAGAAGTACCAGCTGAGAAAAGCCCAGCCCAGCGGGCTGCTGGTGTCGCGGCTTGCCCCGCGCACACCGCACTTCGCCTCGTCCCTCGCTCGACGCGCCCTCGGCGTTCTCACGTTCGCCGGGAATGAGCCCCTCCGGGGCGGGCGGGCTCTTTCTGCTGCGGGAGACCGGCCCCATTTACCCACCCCCGGCGGTGGGGACCTGGGGGATCAGCTCCCCGGGCAGGGGATGTTTGCCCCGCAGTGTCGGGAGCGGCGCACGGGGCTCCCCACGCTGCGGCACTTCCCGCGTGTGCCCGGGCAGGTTCCGTGTCCGGCCCCGCTGCCGGCGCTCCGCTCCTCCCGGCCCTTCGCAAACAGAAATAAATTAGAATTAAGAACACCTTCAATTCAGCGTTAAGGGCCTTTGGAGAATGAATAGGGAATAGGGAGCCCCCAAGTGTCGAAATGTCCTTCTTTTTTTTTCTTCCCTTTTTTTTTTTTTTTCCTCCTTTTTCCTTTTTTTTTTTTTCCTTCCGAGGGGAGGGGAAATAAACCCCGGGAATGGCTCTGGGGAGCGAGTGAGAGAGTCCCGTGTGAGGACCAGATGGTGATCGCGGGACCTGTCGGGGAAAGCGTTTGACTTCCAGGACGGCAGCCCGGCTGTCGCAGGGTCGGGACGCGGAGCCGCTCCTTGTCGCTCCTGCTGCTTCCCCGGGCCGGTAGCGGCCCCAGGGCTGCCGTCGGGGCAGGCACCGCAGTGCCAGCGCGGAGCTCGGGGCTGCCTCGGCCATCGCGGAGAGCGGGAGCTCCGAGATGTTTTAGGAGCCGGCGGGGAAGGGCGAGGAGCATCGTCCGGGCGGGAGCCCTCGGGCCCCCCGCGGAACCGACCCCTCGAGGCAGCGGGCCCCCTCCCTCTCGGGCTCACTTTGCAAACCTGAAGCCGCCTTTAGCCAGCCGTGAGCCTCTGGTGTCCCCGGCGCGGGCAGCGATGGGGTAATGCCCGGCCCGGGGCGGCGGGGATGGGCTGTTCGGAGCCGCTGTTCCGCCCGGTCCCGGCCCGGCCCGTCCCGCGGCGGGCGGGGTGCGGAGCGGCGGGGCCGGGGCCGGGAAGGCGGTGTCGGGGGTGGGGGTGCGGGGGTGGGTTCTGCCCGGTGCAGCGGCAGCCGCGACGTGCCTGTGTCTGGCACCAAGAGCCGCGGCGGGGAGAAGGGCCGGCGAGTCAGAGTCAAGTTAAAAGGGGCCCGGAGACTTCCGTTGTTTAAACTTGAATGCTCGAAAATGGTCTGAGAAGCAATAAACAATCTGATCCTTTTTCTCCCCCCTCTAGAAATCCAGTGCAGTATTAATCCACGGAGGTGCTGTGGGGACAGTTGGCAGTACAATGGCTTCTCAGTACCTCGTAGTGGCTCTGGCCGTTTTCTCCTCTTTTACCCAGGTTGTAATAGAAGCCAGCTCTTGGTGGTAAGCATCTCGTATCGACTTGGTTTTGAAAGGGGGTGTCAAGATTTGCTCGCTTCAATGTCTGTGCTTCTTCTGTACTTTGTTTCTGCGGGAGTGCGGCAGGAGCGAGGCAGCAGGGGAGACGTGTGCTGGTTGGAGTGTGTTGTGTAGGGAAGGGAGCGGGTCTGTCGAATAAGGGTAAATGTGCAACATCTAGTCTTGTAAAATGCACTTTTTGGAATTCTGTATGGTCGATTCTCTTTGAATTTTATCATCTTTAAATTACTACAATTGTTTCTCTTTTAAAAGAGTCACTGGAACTCCCTTAGGTTAGAAGTTTTGTATGTATAAGAGAAAACATACAAAGAAATGTACAAGGAAAAACTTAAAGTTTTGGTTTGAAGTTTTCTGTAACTGAAATGTTTACAAATATATTTCGTTACAAAGAAGTACATTTAAATTCCTGCTTTGACAAATTATCTGTACAGTGTACAGTGTTGGGAGTTCTTGAAATAGGTGTTTCTCTGCTGATGCCTTTTGGGTTAATAGCCACTTTTTGACTGAAATGTATCATGTGAAGAGCACTTTAAGAATTAAGGAAACAAAGTTGATTTTGTTTAGAGTGAATATACTTGCCTGTATGTTTTTGTGTTGTAATTTGGAAGAAGCTGGAAGTAGTCTGTAACAAGTTTCTAACTTCTGGCTTGCTAAAGGTTTCCCTATTTGTTTATAGTAGATCAGATTGAAAAACCCAGACTTAAATATGAAATATGTGTTAAGACAAATAGGGATTTGGAATGCTTTTTTTTTGCTTTATTTGTTTTCTCAGCCTTGCAATTGTTTAGAGCTTCTGTTATTTTTACTATGTCAGTTTAAGCTGGTAAAAGACTGCCTAGATGCAAGTCTTCCAAGTCAGTGTCTTACTGCAATCTCTAATGTATGCTGATAACCACATGGGTGGAAACTAATAACTTCTGTCCTGTCCTTAAAACAAAAGTTTCATATTTGTTTGTGGTTTTTCCTTACTTGTTAGCAAAAATGGGAGTTGGGTACTCATGTGTAAGATACAGTTCTGTCTGGAATTTTTAGAATTTTCTAAAAATTCTATTTTACTTTGGAGTCTTCTCTTTATTAATACAAATCTTTCTTTATGCAGGTCTTTAGGGATGAACCCCATGAACCCCATGAACCCCGTTCAGATGTCAGAGGTGTATATCATAGGAGCCCAGCCACTGTGCAGCCAGCTAGCAGGGCTTTCCCAAGGACAGAAGAAACTCTGCCAGTTGTATCAGGACCATATGCAGTTCATTGGAGAGGGAGCAAAGACGGGCATTAAGGAGTGCCAGTATCAATTCAGACATAGAAGATGGAATTGCAGCACTGTGGACAACAACTCTGTGTTTGGCAGAGTCATGCAGATAGGTAGGAAGCAACATCTTTATGATTAAACTCTTGTCTGAGGATATGTATGGCACACACTGTTCTGCACTTGAATCTCTTGCCAGGTTCTTACTGAGCACTGTATACAATCAAGTGTTTCTAAAAGTTGGCAAAGGAGTTGGATTATTTTTAGCTGGAGGTGATTTCCCACCACTGTCCAGCCATGTGTCTTGGAAAACAAAGTAGGAATATATATTTGCATATGGGAATAGAGGAGAAAGGAAAATGAGGCCCTGAAATCTCTTTTTTAGAAAACCTGAGACAAAAACGAAGGCAACCTACGAGAATTAAAACCAGCAGCATCTTGTAAAATTAAAGATGTCCATGTCTAGTTCCAAAGTTAGCAGCTGGATAATAAATCTCTCTTGGTCCAGAGGTTAACTGAAAATTGCTGCTCTGTCGATTAGTGTTTATAGGCAATTCCTCCTTGCTTATTTCCAGATACGGTAATTTTTTTTTCTCTTTTTAAGGAAAACAGATTTATTTTTAAAGTACTGTAGCAGGGTAATTTTCATGAAATCAGTTCTATCATGGCAAATAGTGTGATTGTCGTTGTAACTCACATTTAATGTAATCACATCACTGGTAAGAGAGGCAGATTCCTATTTAACATCTTATCACAATTTGGTGGGCACCCAGCCCTTCCCCTGTCAGATCCTCTTTGAAATGGGCTTCTCCGGTGCTCACGTGCTGCCTTCCTTTCCTGGCATTTAAGGACCTCATAGTACTTTAAAGTCTGTTTTAACCAGTGCTGTTGAACTGGGTCTGTGGTGAAACCTTCCTCTGATTTTCCCAAGTCAGATTGCTGATTTTGTGTAATCAACTGAAAAATGCCTATTTTTCTGGGTAACACTTGTGATCTTTTAAATAGTGAGCAGTACACTGGCAAATGCAGCAGTGCTGTTTAGCTGGAGTTGTAAAGTACAGCTTTTATGTCAGTGTTTTTCTGTCCTGCTTTAAGAAAAGGTTTTAAAATTGGTCTCAGTCTAGGTTTGTCTGTAAATGGGCTGACTCCAGTTAAAGTTGAAGGAATACATCAATTCACATTTGGTCTCGGTTTTTCTTAAAAGACGTTTTTATTTGGAGATTGTCAGACAAACAGAAAAAAATCTATTGCATAAAAGTACTGAATTGGAACATTTGATTTTAGATAAACAATGTCCCCTATGCTTTTTGAAGCACAGTATTAACCCCCCGCAGTGGAATTTTTTTTTTGCCTTACCCAAGCGAAAGTCTAAAAACATATGTAACATGAAAGCAAGCTTTTTCTGTACACCTCTCTGTTCTAGTAATCTAACAAATGTCAGAAAATTAATGTGTTTAAAATTTAGGCCTTCATCCTTCAGCCCTTATTTGTTATCCAAGCAAGTGCAAATTAGCTCAGGGGGACTGTTGGTGTGAAGCAGAGTACAGGATGGGGCCATGATTTGTGGTGTCTGTCTGGAATAGATGTTTCTGCCCTCCCCAAGTATGACAGATCTATTTAAAGGTGGTTCCTTTCAAGTTAAATAACTTTGCCGCACCCTTCTGCTGGATATGACTGTATTAGCTGATGTCTGCACAGCAATTCATCATGTAATTAAACCACTTATTCTAATTGCAGATGGAAGCAAGGTTAATAGACACATTCAGGAGTTAGAGCATGAAGAGTGTGTTCAGTGAGAGCGAGGAAAGTGCTGTAAGAGTTGTAGGATTTCACGCTGACCCTCAGCAATGGCCAGCTGGTGTTCCTAGAAGTGGACACTTGAGAGCCTGATTTAGTTCCCGTGTGCTGGGCTGTCCCATAGCCCTTGGAGGTGCAGGCTCTGAGTGCACATTGTTTGGGAAGGGTTTGCCATGTGCCCTTGGTGTGCCCCAGAGAGTTCCCGGGCACGGCGCTGCCCGCGGCACAGCCACGGCCCCGTGTGTCAATGGACAGTCTTTCTTCCAGGATTTACCCTGCAGTTAGCTAAAGCTGTACAAATAAACCCAGCGTTGGGTTTGGAAACTTGCTCTGTGGCTTATTGAACTGTAAAGTTTTAGGGCCTGTGCTGTGCGCTGCTCTCCTCGGGCGCTGGTTCCCAGGTCACGGTGCTCGCTGCCGTGCCCACCTTGCCCCAGCTCCTGGCTTTGTGGCCAGCCCCGTGCGGGCTGCACGTGGGCTCTGCACACAGCTAACAGGAAATAAAATAACTGGATCCTCCCCCAACAGCTCCGTGTGGTTGGGGTCCAGTTTATCCTGCCTGCAGCCTGATGTTAAATGCTTTTAAAATGCAAGACAAAGAACATGTTGTATCTTATGTTCAGGTATTAAAAAAAAAAAAAAGGTTCTGTTCTTGCAGACTTACTCAGATCAAGTGCAAGGCTCAGCTCCTAGCTCTGTGGGTGGCTTCCTACAGTGTGTGTATATTGAACAGTTCCATTTCTATGTTTTATATATATGGGAGAGAGGGGACTCAAACGTGTTTGGAATGTGTGTTTCCTTGCCATGGCTACAATAGAGAGAAATCCTGTGGGAAAAGACAGATATGTTTGACAGTGAAGGAAAGCACAGTTGTGCCTAAAGACTGGGAAAAAGAAAATGAAAAGAAAAAAACAAAATTCAGAGTAGCTCATCCATGTGGAACCATCACTCTTAATGTGTTCCTGGGGTCAATGACTTGAGGCTGTGTTGGCTTGAAGTGTACTTCAGCAGCTGATGCTGTTTTATAATTTGCCTAAATGTTCAAGGAGGGAACTTTCAGGGCAACTCTCCTTCCTGTACCCAAGCCTTTCCTTCTCCTTCCCACTAAGAGTAAGTCCTTCAACATTTGTTCCAGGGTGATAATGAAAACTAGTCAAAAAATAGCTTTATGAGTTTAAATCCCGCAATAAGCGGCAGAGTTAACCTTGTGAAAGCATGAGCTAACTAAACATGAAAAAGAACAAAAATGGAACGGAAGAGGCGAGTCCTGTGGTCCAAAGCAGACCACGTTTCTTTCCTCTCAATATAGTGGAAATTTTGCTTAAGGAATTAATCCAAAAATGTGTGTTACAGAGCAAACGGGAACATTAAAATCTGTATGAGGTTCCCCCTGCTATAGTTTGCAGTAGATGCAAGGCCTAAGTCACCACATAAAGCCAATGTTTTTTTTAACTGAAAAGGCTACTCCTGTAACCCTTTATACCCACAATTCATGTAAATGCTTCCATGAGCAGGTGTCTGTGAGAACAGACCACTGAAAGTAAGGTAGCAAAGTGCTTCTCGTCCTCCTTAAGTCTCATCTTTCCTAACATAAGATTCCTGATTTTTCCCATTTGAAACCAGCATTTATTACTAAAATTAATCCAACGGTTGACAGCTGTTATATTAACAAAGCTGCTCTGATCATGGTGTCATCTCGGTGTTAAATATGAACCAGACTTCAAATTATTTATGTTTCAGAAGTGCTTGAAAGCTCCTATTCGATTTGACCTGTCATGATACATCTTGTACAAAGAGATTTTGCCTAAATATGTTGCTATCTAAATATACATGAATTGTCCAAAACACAGCCTCCTAAAGTCCTAATTTTACAAAGGCCCATGCTGTTCCCTGAGAAAAATCACGTAAAATCAAGATTAAAAGCTATTTTGATCTATTGATTAGACTGAAGATTAGGAATAAATCTTAACTCATATAAACAGAAAAAAATATTTAGTCTTTTCGTAGTCATTCTGAGAATCTTTCTTGGAAAAGACCCATTGGGATGCTGTCTCTTAAGAAGAAAAACAAACTTCAAGTGTTGCTCTCTGATGCAAGTTTTGTGTTTGTTTGTCTGAAAGCTTTGCTAGTTGTACTCAGAACATGTGGCACCCTTGGAAAAGCGATGGGGGCAGTCAGAATCTAAATGAGGTGGGATCCAATACTGTCAATAGGATGGTATGTGGCCATGTCTTACATTATGGGTATTGTAACTTTTTCTTAACGAAAGTTGGAAACTTGAGGTTTTCCATTTCCATTTAAGGGCACCAGAGGCAGGAGAAAACCTTCAAGGCCACCTTGTGCCAAGGGTTTTTTCTTCCCTGTAATTTGTAAAGATGATTGTCCATGGGCTCCCTTGCCATATTCGCAGGAGCTGGAGTGGTGGATAATAACCAGCACAGGTTGTTGTTAGTTTTAAATAGTCTCCTCCAGAAGTGTCTGGCTAATGTGTAGGGTGGAAAGTTGTGTGTTATTCTGCTGCACGTTTCCTTCGATACCAGGAGACTTCGTAAAACGCTTGAACTTTAAATAAATTGGAACAAGTGGGTGAAGCGCATCAATCATGTTTGAGAAGTAGTAATTTAAGAACCAGACTTTTAAAAGTTGTATTTAGCATCTCTTTCTTCTGAAGGACAGGGAACCTATTGCCCTTGCCTCCCCTCGCTCGCAGGCACGGCTGCTTTGGCCCCATGGCATTCACCAGCATGCATGAAGTGGTTTCTGCTCTTGACAAGCACTGGGTGTCCTCAAATGGCAAATGGCTTGGTTTCACTTGACTCTTTCACAGTGAGGATGTTTTGAGCAGCATGGTTCAGGGTCCCTCCACCATTTAGCAAGTGAATTGTGGTGGCTCTGGAGAGCCTTTGTGCTCCTGGCCCCTCGGCAGGCCGGGAGTGGTGGCTGTCCCCTAACCCCACTTGTGTCTCCATGCAGGCAGCCGGGAGACGGCGTTCACGTACGCGGTGAGCGCGGCCGGCGTGGTCAACGCCATGAGCCGTGCGTGCCGGGAGGGCGAGCTGTCCTCGTGTGGCTGCAGCCGCGCCGCGCGCCCCAAGGACCTGCCCCGGGACTGGCTGTGGGGCGGCTGCGGGGACAACATCGAGTACGGGTACCGCTTCGCCAAGGAGTTCGTGGACGCCCGGGAGCGCGAGCGCGTCTACCAGCGAGGCTCCTACGAGAGCGCCCGCATCATGATGAACCTGCACAACAACGAGGCCGGCAGGAGAGTGAGTGTCTGCTCCACAGCATGTCCCTCTGTGTTCCTTCTCTTTGGGAAATCGTGGGTCAGTGGGGCACAGAGCAGCCGTCATGGCTTGGCTTTGTTCTGGTGCACAGAATGAGAAAATGGCGAATCCAGGGTGTGGGTGGGTGGGGAGTGCATGAGTTGGTGTTGCTTCTGGTTGTCTGACAGTCCTGTTGCTTTCCTCACGGGGGACGCTGGGACCAAAGCGTGTTGTGTTTCCCTGTGTGTTGCTCATGCAAAGTGCCCAGCTTGCTGTGGATTCTCTGCAGAACAGGATTTTATTAGTTGGTATTTCCAACAAGGACAGCGTGTGTTGGAAGGAAGAGGGGTGTGCTGGGCTTCCCAGGCTGGAGTCGTGCCACAGGATTGTTCTGACTTTTTTTCTTTAAGAGGATGTGAAAAGCTTCTCCATGCTCTTAGAAAACATGGTCTTCTGTGGTTGAACATGTCTTCATGGTTTCTTTAATCTCAAAAATGCTTTAAATGAATGGGTGTAAACTTTTCTTTTTTATAATAGTCTGAATATGAAGAGCCAAAATCATTATTTTCCTAGAGCTTGAAGTGCCAGCAATAGTCGGCTGGAGACTTTACACTTGTGCTCTATGGTGAAGAAGGATGAAAGATAATTGAAAATTAATAGTATTTAAATGTAGGAGGAGGGTGTCTGAAAGCAATGGACAGGCCAATTACTATTAGCAAGAAGAAAAATTACACTTTCACAGTTGCTTACGGAGACTCGAGCAGTTTTTTCCTTCCTCAGCCTCATCCTTGCAGTGCCATTTGGCAGTGTTAAGGCTCTGTAACTGCTGGGTGGAAGTTGTCTACAGGATCGTCTAATGTGTCAGACCCCAGGATTTTTGGGGCAGTGTCAACACTGACTCCTACTTTATTTGTGCAGGGCAAATGCCTGAAGTTTCCCTGCCAAAGCTTTGTAAAGAGGATATTGCTGTGTAGCTCTGACTCCCACCCATAGGTGTTTGGGGGTTTCTTCTTGGATGAAGTCTCTTCCAGAGCAGTATTTGGGATAGGAGGAGGATGCCGAGCCAAGAGTAGACAATCAGCTGCAGCTGAGCCAGGAGCAAGAGGAATCTTAACTCTTTCCCTAATTGCAGCCTCAAGCGGAGATCAATAGGGAGAGTAACTCAGATAGAAAACAAGGGGATGTTTTACATTTCTCAATGAAACAGCAAAATCCTTTGCTGGCGTGAGAGCGAATTCCTAAAATTTGAGCACAGCCTGAGTGTTGCTGCTGTCTGGGCTGTGTGTGCTGTTGTGGCTGTCTCTGCGGTGGGGAGAGGCTGGTGAGACTCTCTCCTCCTCCTCTTCCTCCTCCTCCCAGCTCCTTGGGGTGCTGGGGGAGCACACGAGTGTCAGCTCACTCGTCCTTCCCAGTGTGCTGGAGGAGGAGGAGAGGATGCTGAGGTGATTACCTTGGAGGGGCCAGCAGGAATGGGCAGGAGATGGGGGGCAGAAATGCTGTCACAGCCATGCTAGCCTTTCACCATGGTTTCTGTTTCTCTCCCCACCTCCCACAGACGGTGTACAACCTGGCCGACGTGGCCTGCAAGTGCCACGGCGTCTCGGGCTCGTGCAGCCTCAAGACCTGCTGGCTGCAGCTCGCCGACTTCCGCAAGGTGGGCGATGCGCTGAAGGAGAAGTACGACAGCGCGGCCGCCATGAAGCTCAACAGCCGCGGGAAGCTGGTGCAGGTGAACAGCCGCTTCAACGCGCCCACCATCCACGACCTGGTGTACATCGACCCCAGCCCCGACTACTGCGTGCGCAACGAGAGCACGGGCTCGCTCGGCACGCAGGGCCGCCTGTGCAACAAGACCTCGGAGGGCATGGACGGCTGCGAACTCATGTGCTGCGGCCGCGGCTACGACCAGTTCAAGACGGTGCAGCGAGAGCGCTGCCACTGCAAGTTCCACTGGTGCTGCTACGTGAAATGCAAGCTGTGCACAGAGATCGTGGACCAGTTTGTGTGCAAATAGGGGCACGGACGAGGTGGGAGGAGCTGCGGCCGCCTGCCAGCCAAGGGGTGCGGGCCCCTCTCCCTTTCCGCAGGACTATCTCCACTTTATTTATAGAGTCCAACGAGTTGTCGTCTTCTTTTAAGAAAAAGAAAAGAAAAGAAAAAAAAAGGGCGGGGGAAGGAAAGAATAAAAAAAGAAAAATATAAAGGTTGCAAAGAGAAGTGCCTGGAAACCCTCTCTGCGTCCATCCCAGAACTGTGTAAGGCTTATATTTTTGGCAATAATGGAGGAGAATCTGAGAATATTTATTTTACAAAGTTAAAAAAAATTGACTTTTCTTACAAACAATAGAGTAGTTTGAGGGGAAAATCCAACATATCCTAATTTAGATCCATGGAACGTAATACATGTGCAGTAGGCAGAGCAACCATGTAATGTGCTTGGGATGTTAGAACAATCCTTATGGATGTGAGGAACACACAGACCTGTCCATGACTTTTAGGTTCAGACACTAGAAGTTCCTAGAATAGGGTGTATAAAGCTGTTCAGTGCATGTAGGGCTCTGTAAATAAGGGGTATGTTCATCACAAGGGGCGGTGTCGGTTGCCCGCCAAGTGTCACCGGAGGGCAAAGAGCAAAGGATCAGAAAGGCTTCAACTGCGCTATCCCTGAGTCACCAGGGCTGGTTCCAGAACCGAGCAAGACAGGAAAAAAAACCCAGAAAAAAATATCTGCCTCTGTGAATAATAAAGATATTCTTCAAGGCAGAGTTTGGCCTCATTAGCTGATTGTGACGTTTGAGTGTCTCATCCGCCCGGAGCACTGGAGCTGGGCAATGCTTACAAACAGCTTTGGTTTCCCAGCCTGGAAAGCCCATAGAAAATAGAGTTCCCCAAATCTGAAAATGCCTTAAAATGGTGTAATAGCTGGCTGTCTTTCAAAACACAGCTTGACAAAGAGCTCCTCTAATTTTATGTGAGAAAATAAATCATTAGATATCCGCTCTTGGAATGATTGATTTTTATTTTTTTTGCAGATTTTGGGAACGCTTTCACTCAAGGAGACAATAGTTTCATATTTTAATAACATTAACTGACTATTATAGTTCAACGAAACATTGCAGCAATACCAAATTTATCATCCTATGTCTTTAATACACATGCTTTAGATAATATATTGCAGATATACACTACAACTGTTCAGACTATACTCGAGCAGTTACATATATATGGGAGAACTGTGGTCTCTGGTGTCTGATACTTCAAAGCTTTTTGTACATATACATTTCGATGATTTAGAAAATAATAAAACATCTAAATTAAAGGGGCAGTTCATCCCTCATTTTCTTTTTCAGATCTCTTCAGGTGTTTAGATTGATTCTAAGCTTTTGGTGGGTTTGATTTTTTTAAAAAATTATTATTAAAAAAAAAGTTTTAACACTCAAAAGTTTTAAGGATAATCACAAAGAAGTAAGTCTCTTCCCAACTTCAGGACTTCCTGGGGTGGTTGGTAGAGGCAGCACCCTGCACTTGGATCGATACCAGTCTGGAGATCGCTTCTACTCCACCCTCGCCTTAAGGGCATTATTGATTATTGCTGAAAGGAGACACCTTCCGACTCCAAAATGTGCTGCATTCGGCCCTTGCTTTTCAGATTTTGAACAGAAAGTTGTTACTTGCCAAACGATACGTGTTCCCCTCATGCTGTGTAGTTACACAGGATTTCATCTTTGGGTCAGATGCCACTTTCCAGCTCAGTCCCATCCTACAAGTTAAAGAAAATGGTTTTGCAGATACCAAGTGAGGAAAACCTTTCACTTTAGCCTAGTTGTACTAAAGCCTTGACTTTTCACAAGCCTTTAAGCTGTATCATTAAATTCATCTTGATCATTTATCAGCTTCTTAATGGCGCTTTATTGCTCTTAATTTATTGTACAAGGACATATTTACCCCTCATCTTCAGATGTTTGCAAAGAATATCTTTAAAATAAGAGAAATAAATAAAGCACTAATTCATTGAATATGTCACTTTGGTTTTTATTGTACAAAAACCATGATCTTTTTTTTTCCATTTGCTGAATCACCTCATGTTCCTTTTTAGTGACTTCTGTCTGAGCAGAACTGAATCTCATGATCCTAGCTATTAAAACCTATTTAATGTAAAATATTTTACTTGTCATTCAGATATGTAAATCTTCTATGTCCTTTCCTCTGTTCTGTACATTTAATGTACATATTTCTGTCTTGTGTGATTTGTATATTTCACTGGTTTAAAAAAAAAAAAAAGAAAGGATTATGCCATAATTGAAGATAGACTATAAAAATAAAACTTTGGTTGTATATTGGGAAGTGGTTTTAATTATCTTTCAGAGGAGGGTTTGTTAAGACAATGAGCAGAGTTGATTTTTAAATGTACTACGTGGTAAAACAGGGAAATGTTCGTTGGCCAAACACACAAAGTACACTCTGAAGTTTTATTTCAATATTAAGAAGACTTACAGATGTAACTATTGCTTTAGTAGAAGGGGGGAAAAAAACCCAAAACCAAAAAACACACCGAAAACCCACTCACAGACCCCTGTGACTGAGCTAGGAAGCGTTCTGGAGGTGGGTAAGTGCTGAATTGTCAGTGCACAGGGCCCTGGGTTAGGTTTCTGAGCGTGGCTTCCAGGGCTGCCTGCAGGGGCTCTGGGGCATCATCCTGCAGTGATGCCAGTGAGGGCAGCAGCATCGTGCGAGCAGAGCTTGCCAGCAGGGAAAGCCCTCCCTGGGGCTGTGGGCTCTGTACTCTGTGTGTTTGGGGTGCTTCTGCACTGCTCTGAGTGCGCTGGAGCTCACCAGAAACTGAGCGTGTGTGAAGGGAAGAATCCTTAAAAAAACCCAGGAAGGCAAAGTGCAAAGAAGGATGAATGAAGCATTCCTATCAAGGAGGTAAAGCACAAAACAATAATATAAAACCCAATATTTCTGTTTTGAGACTGCCTTGTCTTCGATTTCTTAAGTAATTTTTATTTGCTATAGGTGACTTGATGAATTAGTGGCTTTATCTCTCTTCCTTCTTTCTTTCTCTTTTTTGTTTTTTTTTTGTTTTTTTTTTTTTTCTCAAGGATAACCTTCTAACATATCGAAACTCCTTCTTGCTGCCAAGAATGTATTATCCCACAAACCAGTAGACCAACATCGTGTGTTTAAAATAGCGATTCTGGGCAAATGCAACGTTCTGTGGTCCTATTACTGACATCTGGTTCAGTTTTCCTCCACTTGTATATTGACCAGTATTCTTTATTGCAAAAACATAGCCCCTATTTAGGAAAGTCAGCATTTTTTTGGACTGGATTATATTCAAGCTCTTCCCTATAACAGAATAGTTACCAAAAAACTTCTTTATTGCCAGCAGTAAATAATCTGTATTCAAAATAGTCATTATGGGCTCAGATACAAGAGAGTTGTTTTTAATTTGCACCAAAGTTTATCTGTTTAATTTTGTTAAAAATGCTGTTTCAGAATGTAGTTTTTTTAGTAATATCTTCAAATGTTTGTATTTGGTTATGGCTTTGCCAGAACTGAGATTGACTTTGTTTTTGCAAAGTACCAAAGCCCACAGGTGTTACCAGGGAGTGCCACAGAGATAAGAGGCTTGAGAAGGGCAGCTCCAAGTCAGGAGGATGCAAGCTAAAATCCTTCCTTTCTCAAGGATGTGTTTGACAGAATAATCTTAGGAAGTTGATACAAAACTTGTAGAAACTGGTGCTGAGGCTGACAGAAAGGCTGCTTTCCTTTGGGCAAGAAGTTTTGAGGAATAATATCTAAACCATTAGGATATTCATTGTAAAAGTGTGATTTTGGTGAATCAGGAAAAACATTTAGTTTTTTCTTCTGGACTATCTGCTAGAGGAAACTGAGAACAAAGAGGAAAAATGAAGCTCTCTTAAAAATACAGGTAAGTATATTAATGTAAAGCTTATGTATGTACTTCCTAACTGTGGTAGTCTTAAAACTGTTTATCTATTATTGGAGTCAGTTTGTAAGGCAGGCCTTACAAATCTGTTCATTTGCTTTTCAAAATGTGTTTAAAATCCTCAATGGGGGGGAAAAAACTGAAAAAAACTTTTGCCCACCTCCAGACTCTGGTGTGTCTGTTTATGTTGCAGTGGGATAAAGGATCCACGTAGGAGCACAGTGAGAGGTTTGTACATGAAATGTTGTTTTCTTTAAAGGTGTGATTAAAAAATCCAATCTGTCTCATGCTCTGCTCTTATATGAGATTGCGTGTGTGCATTTGTATATACTCTGCTGGTATTTTCCGATTGTGTTGGCCAAATTCTGCTTTTAGTTATGGTTAGGCATCTCTCCTGACTCTGGTGGTGTCATATGAGCCTGACATTTTTCGACCAGACGTGAAGGCCCCCCTGCTCAAAGAGAATGCATATGAAATATATCAGCCTTTCTTCTGCTGGCTGGTTGTTTAAACATGGGTAACTGAATTATTGTGAAACAAATTCTGGGTCTGCAGCTGCAAAAGCAGTAATACGGTATATTCGTAGTGATGTTTCTACGCCATACCTCCTAATTTCCCAGTTGATTTCCAGTGCAGACAGAAAGTCTAGAATGCATGCGGTATGTTCCTCATCATGTATTT
The DNA here is from genome assembly GCA_036630365.1 of Acanthiza pusilla. Taxonomy (NCBI): domain Eukaryota; kingdom Metazoa; phylum Chordata; class Aves; order Passeriformes; family Acanthizidae; genus Acanthiza; species Acanthiza pusilla. The sequence continues at coordinate 13,178,125 of JAXCHO010000001.1, forward strand.
TATAAATGTAAAATAATGATTTGTCAATTACTGTTTCTATTATAGAGATAAAATGAGATATTTCGGGCTCTCCTGATTTGTTGACAGCCCCTCACCTTTGGCTGTGTTGAGCAGTGCTGGCTCGGAGCAGCAGGAGGTGAAGCTGCTTTTGGGAAGGTCTCTGAGGGCTGGGCTGTGCAGTGTGAATATTGGTGCACTGACTGCTTTTGTAGCCAGTGTTGGTTTACTTTGTGTTGTCTTTCCCAGCAGTCCTGCTTTCTCAAATGGTAATTGAACAGCAGCAGTCAAAATACTCTGCTGATGGAGAACCTCTGGCCACTCCATGGGCAGTTATTCAAACACTTTCTGAACCGGTTTGACCCATTGCTGATTTATTCCAGATCCATTGCGAGGAATTTAAAAAATGCAAACTCTAGTATAAGGTTCATAGCATGGCTCACAGTTCTTTTTGGTTTTGTTCTGTTTTCATAAAGCAGTCCATACCAACCATCCATCTTTTTTTAATTTTTTTTTTTAAAGTCATTTTCTTGAACACTGTGAGCAAAGGTCCCCACAATAAAAGGCGGTAATTTCTGTGCGTTCTTCCAATGACTCCCAGGCCTCAGTGGCAGGTTCCATGGCAAGAACCACTTCCAAAAACCACCCATCCCTCAGGGTATCCTCCTGCTTCTCCCAGGCAGTGGTTAGCAGACTGCAGCAGCTGCAGCTTGTCACTCTTAAAAGCATTGGCTGCTGCTTTCTGCTGCTGCTTTTGGCCTCTTCTTTCGCCCAGGAAAGCAAGCTCATCTCCTGGTAGGTTTTCCTGTTGTTTTCCATACAGAAAATTGCAACTTTACAGAACTTTTCTCAAGTTTGGTCTGGGATTTGCCTTCCATGACTATCGATTTCAGAAGAGCTAATGCTTGGTAGGCAAATAGTGCTAGGGCTTCTCAAGTATCTCTTTGCTTTGTAAATCAGCAGCCTTGGAGGAGTAAAGTGTAATCCCTGAGCAAACTTGAACTGGCCATTACCTGGGGCAGGGAGGTTGAGGTCATTAATGCTATAAAATGCTGTTCAGATATATTTTTGTGCTTTTCTTTGGGCAAAAGGATTCACAGCATGAAAAAGAAAGTTGTTACTCAGTGAGATGTGAGCTAGTAATACTTGAAGAAAATGGGTTAAAGACCAATTTATGGTGTGCAAATTCATAGACTTTGTTAGCAGTCTCCATTGGTGTTGATTGCCATTCATATAAAATTGAGAATATGTGTGTTTCTTAATTTATGCTTTCTGGATAAAAGTAATTCCTTGATATTTTCATCTGACGCAGTACATTTGTGGGTAAAGGGCCTGTAAGTATATCAAGTTTGAGGACTTAAAGAACTAGAAATAAAATCATAACCTAAGAAACAGCTCCAAAAAACACTGTGAAGAAAATGAACAGTGCAAGATGCAGCAAACAAATACTTTTTTTTTTTTTTTAAAAGAAAAAAAGCTTATAGCTGTCAAGCAGGCAAATGGTTGCTAGTGTCAAGGACAGTGTGTCCATTTTAAGCCACAGTGCCAGTTGATTTATATATGCACAAGTAGGCAAAATCCAATGACAGGAGGCTGGGAGCAATTCCTTGGTAGTTCCATGCATTACATGGAATGCTTGTTCCTGATGACCTCTGGCAATCCTCAGCAAGCATGATGACATGCTTGTGCTTGCAAAGAGGTGATAAGATTTTTTAAAAGTTTGTAAAAGTATTATGATTTGCGTTGCATTATAAATATATATATGGATTTTAATTTTTTGTTTGTTTTTGCTACAGTCTTCTGATATATATGAGAATCTGAATAGCTGATAAAAATAATGGGTGAGGGTGCAATGTCTTGGCACAAGCAGCAGCTGTACACAGCCTAGGGAATGTGAGGTGGAAGTTTATTCATCCTGATGTTGTCTCTTGCAAAGAGCCAGTGTGTGTTGATCCTGCATGGCAGATGCTTTGGAAAAGAAAGACAGGAGGAGTTCATGAATGGAGGACATAATTCATTCATAGTAAGCACAAGGTCTGCTGTACTTGTGTTGCCTTTGCCATGTCATTTGCATGCAATATGTATTTCTATAGGAGCATGTCAAAGTCTAAGATCTTCGCTCAAATGTAAGGACTTTATTACAGCAGATTAAAAGCAGAATAAGTTCTAATGAAGCCAGATGTAATAGGAACTGAATATGTCTCTTGTTCTTACATTCTAGTGAATTTTGTTGTTACCTTGTTAGGATTCAAACATTGTCTTCAGGATCTGGCTGACTGAAATGATAGATTAGTCATTGTGGAGGATTTTATGGATAATATATCACATTCTTTTTTTTTTTTTTTTTTTTTTTTTTTTTTTTTTTTTTTTTTTTGTTTTTTGTTTTTTTAAAGGAATGATAGATGCCTTTCCTGGAGGGCATTTTTATTGTAGAATCAGCTTTAATTTGTAATATATTTTCTGATCCTCTCTGTGGTTAGAGAATATGTGGAAACATCTATGCCTTGTGTAGACTCTGTCATCTCTCATGTCTTGTTGTCCTCCTTGGTGGTGTATATTTTGAATACTTTAAGTTACTAAGGCTTTACTTTTTAAAAGTCTGACTCTTAAAAGCAGAGATCTTGCCAGACCCCTGGCTTGTGGACCTTACTGTGGGAGATCTGTTGCCAAGTTCAGTGGAACCACATTGCATAAATAAGAGTGGCAAAATTTAAACATTTATGTGATGAGCCAGCCTGACTCTACATTTTAAAAATCTAGGCAAGCAAGATTAGGAAAAGATATGGATTTTTTTGTCTTATTCTCATGGAGAACTAAAGGCATCCATCCTCCATGCCCAGGTGAACTTCTGGAAGGAATAAAAGACCAGTGTCAAATGGTAGCCAACTCTTTCCCTCTACGTCATGATCCTAATGCACTTTTATTATACTTTGAGATCCTAAGGCTATGTTGATCTGCGACATGATTATATAATGCTCCAGGACACCTGTGTAAATAGCAAACAGAGAGGCTTTTTATAGATACTAGATCTTAGATAAGTGACTCTAAGAAGTAATATGGGATCCCAGCTGTAGCCCCCTGCTATACATACCGTATATTTCTGCTTGGTTGTTTATTATAAGAAGTACAGAAGCTGTTCCTTGTAACATAATTTTTGTAAGGCTTGCATGTCTAAATATTAAATTTGCAAATATTAAATGGAGAAGCATTAAAGAAACCACTAAATGAATAGCTTCACATTCCTCATTCCTTATTCGGATGCCAATTTCCTTAAATGTACTTCCACTAACATTCAAATCTGTGTGCTATTTCAGCCTCAGAGAGGAACTATGCAATCGCTCAGCCCTGGCCCTCTCAGGGTGTAGATATCAAGCAGCGATCTTTAATGGTCCCAGATGTTTGCTGGAATCCTCCTCAGGGTGCTGATGCTCTGGGTCAGGAGCTGGTGGTGTTAACCAAAGCACGCTGGCCATCAGTGCCAGCCCAGGACCTGGCTCTCCACAGGGACCACACTTCCCAGGGATGTGGTTCTGCTCTAGGAGTCCACGGGGAGGACATCAGTGGGAGCTCTCCCCTCTCAGCTCCATCCCATGCTAGGAATGTCCTGGTACAATTAACCTGGCTTGTGTTAATGAAGATAGACTAGAATCGGAGAGGGTGAGGTTTTTTTGGATTTTTAATAATAAATAAGCTATCTTGGGAGAAGCAAGCTTGCTCCAGTGGTCCCTGTAGGTACACTTCCAGACTGCTGAAGCATTATAGTCCTCAGATTCCTGAAAAAAGTGTCCCTAAAATCGATAGGAAAGTATATTGAATAGTTCCCCCTCTATAGTTCCCTACAGTATGGGGAGCTACAGCAGTGAGCAAACAGTTGTTTACCAGTATTTCTAGAGGGAGGTTGTTTTACGTTATCACTTTTTAATTATTTAATAGGGCACCTATTAGGAATGAATCATGGTTTTCTTTCTGAAAAGAGGGTGAGGAAAATTGAGGCAAGAATACAAAAATGTAGATGTGGCAATGCTGGCACGATCCTGTTCCTGTTTGCAGTGTTAGCAGAGGGCTCTGGCCACGTAGCAGCAATTAATAATTGGTGTGTGGCTTGCAGCTGACTGACCCATGACTTCCCAGGGACTCAAGGGTTCCTTTTCCAGCCATTTCTTGCAATACAGTGAAGGGAAAATAAGTCACGCGGGACAGCTCAATCAACAAGAAAGTGCAAGGTGAATTCAGTGGCATTGATGAAACTTCTGTTATAGATAAGCTGTGTTTAGATTCCAGCTGCTTTGAATTTCTGTGTGCATTTCTTAAACCATCCCTAAGTAAACTAGTTATGATCTCATTCTCACCCAGGGTGACGCTGGTGATGATATGACTTTTATATTGTAGGGAAAAAAAGGCAATAGTATCAAAAGTGCTTAGTTAGGACACAAAAACACATATGCAGTGTGGCTTACAGGACTTGAAGTGCCAGACCCACCAGCATATTAGAGTAAATAACAATATGCCACAATTAATTAAGACAAGAAGATTTTTTGGCGATTGGTAATTTTTTTTCCTATTCTCAGGCTGATTTGTCATGTTGGTGTTTATTAATTTAACATTAGATCTGAAAAAAATTCCACAAACTTCAAAGTTCAGCCTGTTCTTTAGGAGCAATCCAAAAATATGTTTCTTCAGGCCCCAGGCATTTCTGAAGTAGCTGAAGTTAAACAAAAAACATTTCTCTCAAACTCTGCAAATGTTCTAAACGCTTTAAAGTGGCTCCTCACAGGCAGCCAGAGCAGAGAGGGAACCCCAGGTTATTTTTGTTGCTGTGCAATGGCACAGGGCTTCCTGGCAGAAAGCTCCAGAATTATCACTTTTCTGTGTGTTTGTGTGTTTTTCCTTCCTCTTTTCACCTCTGTCACTGAGCTCCTCTCTACCCTCTGCCTGGATCCCCTGTTGAGAAAGTCTGGAGAAGGTAAGGGTTAGATCATCCTTCCAGCAAGGATAAACTGAATTCATGTCTGAATGAGAAGATGACTCACATCACATGGGATTTTTTCCTAAGCTCCATGTTGGGAGGGATGAAGAAGGACTTTCTTTCCTTAAGGAACTGCATCACCACGCTGGGGCCTGATGGAACTATTTCCTCGGTGCATTTCACTCTCATAAACTGCTTTTGCTCTGCAGTGAAACAGCCTTGGGAAACCATCCTGCATTCTGCTGGTTCCTTTTGCTGCCATAACAGCGTCCCTGAGGTTGTGAGTGCTGTTGAGAGCCCTTCACTGGAGTCATTCTGGTGTGGTCTTACTTCATTTTCCCGAGCACAGAGTGGTATTCACATAGGATGACAACATGGCTAATCCTCTTCAAGAGCAAGCTCTGAACATATAGAGGCACTTCTAAGGGAATTGCTTCATTACTCTGAGGAGGCCCAACCCAAGCTAGTAATTCTGCATCCAGTTTGGTTAATATTGGCCTTTGCTTAAAGGTTTTCCATTTACAGTTCACTTCTGGAAATTTCTGCCCAGTGCGTCCCGCCTCATGAGAAGCCCTTTCAGCTCAGTTTTAAGTGAGCAAGAGCACTTTTCAGGACTTGGTTTGTCATGAAATGTGTCTCGCAGTGGGGAGTCAAATTAACTTCTCCCAGACAATTGCATTGTATGTTAAAATATGTGCTGTAGCCCTTACATCATACGATAGCTAGTTGTGCCACGTCACAGGCAGGAGTTTGACATATGTTGCAAAATAAAAGTTGCCAGTCATGGACACTATTTTGGATGTTTTCATCTCCAGCAGTGCTGACATGATCTCTACCAGCAAATCGTCTCCTGCTGAGAGCATAACACAAACACCGCCAACACCCTGATTCCAGATGTGCTACGTGGCATGGAACCAGTGACAAATGAGGCTATTTCCATCTCCTGTGGTAATGGACAGCAAAGAGGGCACCTTGATATCCTGAATTATGCTGTTAAACTTTTTGTCTCATGGCATTAAGGGATGGGGTTTGTTCTCTCTCATTAGGCCCCTGCTTTGTGCTAGATGTGGCCTTGCTGGGACCCATGGTGTGACCCAAACTCTGCCTCACACACCTCAAAAAACCCTACACAGCCCCTGAAATTGTGTGCTCAGTGGCTCTGGTCTGTGTCAGCAGTTGTCTTGGTCATGTAGGATGTGGAAGGCCATGCCTTAACTGTAAAGTTGTCTTAAAACGAGCCGTTCTCCCCAGAAAATAATTTTGGTCCTTGGAAAGTAGTGAACAAAGTGGCGTATCCTGAATGCTATTTACTCGTGCACTCTTCAGCTCTGTCTTTTTTATGTCTTTGGAGATCACTCTTGAAATGGTCAGCAAGCTGAGCTGGTGTGGCCACAGCCTTTCCTTGAGCCAAATGAGTTGTGCCACCACTGAAATATTAAAAAAAATAATGGAGGCTTGTAGTAGTGGCTGCAGGTTGGAGCACTCAGTCTCTTTGTTCATATATTGCTATAGAAAAACTCTGCTGTGGTGTTAATATCTTTGTCTTATACTCACAAGAGAAGTAAATGAGCTTTATTTGGATTTTCTATGGAAGAAACAGCAGTGCTGTTTTACTTTGTGGCATTTGAATTGGCTTTTCAGAGCTTATTTGGCTGCCTGCTGCTTTTGAGAGAGGCAGTAGAGCCAACTGGGTTTTGTATGGTGAATATTTTACAGTAGTAAAGACACAGGTAATTAGAAGGGAAAATATTTAAAATAGCTATATGTCTTAATGTCAGTTCAGGCTGGCATTTGTGCATGCAGCTTCTTTTTTCTTTTTCTTAGTCATTAATCATTATAAGTGGATATATGTCACAATTTATAGTTAGACTCAGCTCTTTCTGTGTTTCTCATTTCTTGATAAGTTTTGTGTTCTGGAGCCCTATGAAAAAAATTCAGTGTGCTTTGTGTTTTGTTTTCGTGGTGTAACAAGGTGACTTGTGGCAATAGATAATTGAATTTCCAGTCTGTTTTTCTCTGGGACATTGAAATAATACATTGGCTAATGCATTGATGATGATGCTTTATCTGCTCTGGACACCACTGTGAAAAAAATGGACAAGGGTTTCACATCCAAAAATCTTTGATGCTGCATGAGCTAATGTGGCTATGAACCAGCCATGCAGTTATAAATTGGATCTCCTTTGGGCTCAGCAGATGAAGCTGCAAAAAGAAAAACACAATAGAACAAAATAGATTAGAAGAGACTGAGAAGGTTACAGGTTATGTGTAGCTTAATCAGGAAATCAAACTGTGCAGGCTTTTTCCCCTTTTCCCACTGTTGGTACCAAACGAGAAGAACACCCTCTCTTGGGGAGAGAAATTTGCTGTCATTGGGCAAATACTTCTGAAAAAGCCCAGGAAACATCACCTCTGAAACTTTCTTTTCTTGGTTATTTAATTTTGAAGAGCCTTTGATCCTGGTATAGACCTGGTGAAAGCTGCAGTGCAGCTGGGGAGCTCTGAGTCCTTCCATGGGCCCTGGCTCCCAGGTTGGTGCTCCCCATGTGTGCCGTGTCCTGAAGCCAACCCAAGCCCTCACCACACATGAATGTTCTGGCACCACGGGCGGGGAGACGAGTGAATCCACAAGATTGTTAAGACATTGCCTTGTAGCTAATGTAAAACCTTGCCAGTTGTCTGGAAAAAATGTCACAGTGGGTAGGCTGTAAATGCAACTGTATTTTTACCTACTTCTCTGATTTTTTTAGAAATGTGATTTCAGAGCAAAGTATTTACTAGAACTCAAGCTGACTTCATGGCTGTGTCTTCTTTTCTTTCTCTCTGCGTGGTATTCCATCCATGGTTTACTGAGTGGTGCAATTTTGATTTTTCTCTTCATCACAAGTCTAATGGGTGAATGGTGATAAGTTTGTAGCTTTGGAGAGATTTTCCTGGCAGTTTCAGTCTATATTTCTGACAGGAAATCATTTTCTCCCTTGAGTTATGATTGCTGGGTTACGTGAGTGCAGTCTAACCACCGCTCAACTGCTGTTTGTCTGCTGTCTTTCTGGTCTTGGAGAAGGCCAAACTGCCCCAATGTGAAACATAAAATTAGATGAATGTTGCAGGAAGGGAATAACAACATCATTTTCTGTGATCTTTTGCGATTTTATTTTACCACTTCTTATCTGAAAAGCATCTTCAATTCCACTTGGAGTCAAGAATTAAATTTGTTTAGAGAGAGTTCTTCCCATATATGGAAAACAAATGGAACTGGCTCCATTTGTGTGGGGTTTTTTTTTTAGTGGAAGATCACTGTGTTCTGCTACAGATGTTTGCAAATGAGCAAACTAGAGGAATATGTGGACCTCATCTCAGATCTACAGAAATCTGCCCCGAAACGTGGCCTGTGTCATTTGGCTCATCCCTGTGTAGTCCACATCAAATGAGTAGTCATGGCTGTAAACCTTGCATTTGGAGGAGTTTAAAGCTGCGGAGAGGAGCAACTGAAGAGAGACAAATGGAGGGAATCGAGAACTAAAAGTAGCAGAAGTCTCACCCAACCAGTGCCAGACACAAAGCAGAGCTGCCATTTCTCTCTTTCTTCCCAATCCTGTGCAATGAAAATCCTCATGGCACTCCTGTGAGTAAGGGCTCAGGAATGGGAGGGAAGAGGGGCTCAGCCTGGCCCTGCTGAAGCCCAGGGATCTCTGTCACCGCCTTCTGCGGCTCCTCACCACACAAAGCTACAGCTGTCAACTCCAATGCTCTATTGAACTTGCTAACGTAATTGTAAAGATCATCTTGAAGCAATTTGATTTTTGTCTTCATGAAGTCACGCAAGTGTTGCTGATTTGTGTACTAGCTGTGTTTATTTTTGTTGCAAGTTCAGTTCTAGTCCATTTAATTAGGAGGCCAGTGGGTCATCTCCCCTCTGTGTGTGCCAAGCCATCAGCAATTCCCCCCTCTGAGGGCAGCAAGCTGTGCCCTTCCTCAGCAGTGCTGGGGTGATGGGTGTCCCTGTGCCAGTGTCCCTGCCCCAGTGTCCCTGCCCAGCCCCTCTGGGCACCGCTGGCAGTGGCCAGAGCAGAGCATAAATCCCTGTTTCATGGTCCCTGCTGTCACCTGGGAGATGTAAGACCATGCTAATGCAAACAAATCTTGTTAATTCTCACGAAACACATGCAGTTATAGCCCTGTTAACAGCACAGTATTAATTAACTGAGTGGTGCTTGGATTAGGTACTTATTTAATTTCCCTAACTCGTGTTCATAACCCATAGCAACACAGAACATGTTGTGCTCCAGAAAAGCTGCAAATGAGAACTGAAGCATGTCTTGTAGATTTTCTTCTTTTGAGGAAAGAAATTAGACACTGGTGCAGTGATGTCTGATCCCTGTCCCTAATGGTTTTGAAGTCCTGCCCAGTGATGCAGCCTGCGTTTTCCCTGGGAATAGGAGAGGTCAGCAGGCTCAGGGAATTTAATACATGAGATCTGGAATATACCTCTAACTCTTCCAGCTAACGTGCTCCTTAAAGGCTGCCAGTCTCAGGTTTCTGTGCGAGCAGAGAGGATGGATGGCATGAAGTAGAAGGGAAAGAAACACACAGAAGGCTGAGTCAGAGTATTAAAGGTATACATCTTATAACTAATTGTTTCTGGCTCAAATACAAGCAATACAAGCTCTAGTCATCTTTGCTACTCTTGAGTTAGACTTGCCTTTGCTTGGGAATGTTTTACTTCACAAAATAGGTAGGTTGATTTTTATCAAATGAAAAATGCTTCTGTAAAACAGTGTTCTGACATAGAAATAATTACCGTAAGTGCTTTCATGACTCTGGAATTTTCTTTAATGATAAAAATTTTCATGACAATGGGATGTTAACATGCATTTTACAAGCATTCAGAGTTTCCAAAGCTCCATAGGAAAGCATCAGGTCATGCAGACTGAGCTCCTCAGATTAAGAGAAGCACAGCCGAGGGAATGGGGTCAGTACTCAGAATAACATGATTGTAGCAGTGAGGTGCTTCACTGAGGCTGATTAGGAGAAACTGGGAAATGAAACTGCAGGTTTAGGACCCCCCCAGTGCTGCCCTTCCCCAAGGCTTTGGTAGCTGTGAGCTGCTGTGTGTGATTTCTTCAGGTGGCTCAGCAGCCAAATGCCCTGGGGTGCAGGAGAAGGTGAAGCTCCCACAGCCCTACTGACTTGGTTTGGGGAAAGGACTCCTAGTAGCCTACGAAAGGATTATTTGTGCTGCCTGAAAACACATCCTCGGCCTCTCTGGCTCTTAGACATTGGCTACTAAGCAGGACAGAGGCAGGAGGGAGGTTATTTCAGACCTGTATGGATGACTGGCTAAATCTCTAATGGCTGACATTAATCTAAGCATGGGTCTCCAGGAATCTGTGGGTACTGTCAGCAATCCTGTTTGTATTATGGTATGTTCTCAACACAAAAAAAAAGAGAGCACATGGCAGTGGCAAAGGCACGCCAGGACTGCAAGGGAGAGGCTGTGGTAGCCATGGGACAAGGACAGTGCTGTCCAGCGGGGCTCTGCTCCAAAAGGCTCCTGAGTCTTGAAAGCAAACCTGCTGCACTACCCCACTCTAAGGTGCCTGGGGAAAGTGTGTGTCTGTGTGTCATTTTAGACCATGGATCTGCAAGGCTGGAGAGTCACCACCAGAAGATTACAATTTTCCATGTGTTAGTACCTAAAATCATCAATGAAGACACGTCTCAGCTGCTCCCGTGCCAATGAGTGAGCAACTGGTTTAGCTTGGTACGTAAATGATGAGCTCAAATATGCAGAGTCCACCACATTGTCCTAAATGATGTCTGTGAGAAAATGCCAGAGGTTGCAGTATAAATGCAAAGACTTTGAGGAGTGCTGTGGAAGTTTTTTCTTGTGGACAATGACTAACTTTGTAGAAAGCACAGTAACATAGGAGCCTCTCAATCAAAATTCTTTCTTAAGCTGTTGTCCACAAGAAGTCCCAGTTTCTGAGTTGAATCAATACCAACTCATTTTGTTTCAGTGACGATTCACTCTGTGTGGAAGTTTTACTTCAGTGATTATTCATTTATTGGCATTCTGAGTGCATTGAATAAACTGTAAAACCAGTACCATTAAATAAGTAATAGAAATCAGAGATAAAAACCACTTTTTCTGAATTGGGGTGTGTTCACCAAGCACACCTTGTCACATTTCTGATTTCTTGCCACTGGTACACTTTAATCCTTCAATACTACTGAAATACTTCAGAACTGCCACTTTTTTTTTTTTTTTTTTTTAAATTTATTTTTAATTTTTTTTAAACAGCTGTGGATTGGGATTGGCTTTAGGACCTGGTAGGATGCTGTTGCAAACTGTCATTCCCTTGAGCCTGATCCTGCTGCTGGCAACTGCACTCGAGTTGGCAGTGTTTCACGGGAAGAGAGAGAAATCTGGTCTTTCTCAAAAGATAGTTACCTATGAATGATGTGGATGTTGTTAAATATTTCTGTGCTGCTACAGATCAGGTTTAAAAGGAAACCTTTACAACCCTTTTTTTTATCACTGAATTTGAACAAGATGCAATCTATGGACCAAGCAGTGTGAATAGGACCCTGCCTACTTGTATATGCTTTAAAAGAGCACAAAGGCTCGTACCAACGCGGATAAGAATTATTTTATGCACAATGCCTTTTCAGTCTGACTTCTGTTATACAGAGGTATTTGAACTCACAGGGTACTAAGAGAAAACACATGGTCAGCTGAAACATGAGAGAGCCTTTTAAGCAGCGTGTCTTTCAAGTCTGCAGCCATTCCCCGTTGGCCTGGGAGCCGCCAGCTCCCGGGCGAGGGCGAGGCCAGGCCTCCGCCGTGGCTGGGAAGCCACCAAAGCCCCGGCCCAGTGGGCTACTGGGAGGCACAGCCCTTCCGAGCCGGGGGCAAATGAGAGCTTGAGGAAGTCGTGGGCTTCCAAAGGTGTCATCTTTGTGTAGGGGTTGGGCTGGATCGCCTCAGGTTTGGAGAGCGCTGTGTCCTGGCTGAATTCCAGCTTAATTAAGGTGGAATGGGAAGAGCTGATGGCTCTGTGTGTCTCCCACCTGGTTTCTGCTTTCTTTGGTGGAAATAGCCAGTGAAGGGAACATGTTTTCTTTCCCCATATAGAAGCCTCAGTTTTGGGTGGAGGTGCTTTTCTTTGACTTCGTGGGAGACTTTGATGGTGTGCCAAGCTTAAAAAAGAGAGGAGACACTATTTTCCTACTACGCTGTATGTCTTAGATGTGATGAGAAAAAATGATTTTCTTAAATTGCATGGGATGTTTGTGGGATTTGATCCCTGGGTAATGGCATGTGGTTTTAGGGCTCTGCATGTCTCATTAGTTTTACATAACCTCTTGCTCTTTGGTGATACCACATCCCCCAAATTTTTCATCCTTCTCCCACTTACGTTCCTATGCCTTGTGCTGTCACCACCCACCCCCTCCGTTTGCAAGAACATCTTCCCATTTTTGTAGTAAACAGACCTCTACTTTTCTTTCTTCAGGAACTGTCTTTATAATAAATACTTCCTTTCAGACTTTTGTTGGTAAATCACTTGGATCTGTACAAATTTGATGCTGAACTTTCAAGAATCTGGTGGTTATCTGTTATGTACTATGCTGTCAGCACTCTTAAAGACCTAAAAATATTTTATTAATGTAGAGCTATAACACAATTCAGTAACAGTGCCTACCCAACAAAGACCAGAGCATGTTACAAGGTTTTTGGGACACAATGTCCCAGGCACAGTACATTTCGTGGTGTGGTCAATCTATACTTTCCTTGGGGAAGGAAATAAATGTGAGCTATGTACTGTACAGAGCTGAGCATGTTGCTTGTACTGGCTAAATTGCTAAACAATATAACTGCTTCTCCAGCACGAATGATCAGAGCCATCCCTAATTACGCTAGTGCCTTGGGCAAAGAATTTTGGTGGTGTTGCTACTCCAGCTAGAAGGACCACACCATCCCCATCCTACCATGGCCACAGCTCCTGCCCAGCGTTGTGATATCTGCACACCTCCTTGGAGGCTGCTGGAGGCACTGGCAGGTAGAGAGGTTTCTGTTGAGGGCAGAAAGATGTATTTGTCCTAATTTTGAAGTGATTACATCTGAGCATGAGAAATCGCTTTGTTTCCACTTCACTTAGCAAAATGCAATTAATTCCATATTTTCTGTGAAACAATACTCTAGGTGACATCACAAAACCAGCCTGATGCCTGCAGTCCTGGGCAGATTTGGTTGGAGACAGATTTTCCATGTAGCCATTTTGTGCAGCCTCAGGACAGAACCAAAATTCCCAGCTCTTTTGAAGGCTCAAAATAAATAACTTTAAATTTCTCCCATTGAATTTCGACATGTTTCTTTTATTGCAGAACTTGGATTTTCATGCCCTTATTTGAATTGTACATTAAAATCTGTTACTTGCCAGCATCCCACCCACATGTAGCATGTCTCATGGAAGTCATCACTTAGTTGGAAATGTGTGCACCATATGCATACTCTCAACTCCAAAAGTAGCACCCAAGGGTTTTTTAAACTCAGCCTATAATCTACAGACACTGTAAGAAAAATATAAAAGATAAAAGAGAATATTTTAAGATGCTATAAAATCTCTTAGAAACTATTTTAAACCTCTCTCTGTTATAAGGAATCTGAGGAACATTTATTTTTCTCCTCAAACAGGAGAAAAGATAGGAGAGTGTCCAAAAACTTTTGCAAGTATTTTTATTGCCTTGCAGAAATAGGAAATGGGAAGCTTGGAGGGAGCAGGGGGAATGTTGTTTGTTTTCCCAGATTGAGACATCTAAAAGTTTGGAATCCCTATGAATAATATATACATTGACATACTTCTGGTTGGACAATGCTGAAATACAGATGGTGTGGAAGCTCCTCGTTGCACACTGATAGTGTAACTATGCCTTTTAAAAGAATACTGCATATAATGATGATACCTTTGCAGCAGCTGCAGCTGGTCTTGCTTAAGAGAGAAGGATTTCCTAGGTGCACAAAACATGACTGCAAATCAGTCACCTGCTTGGGGACCTGCCATAGCCTGTTGTCCTTTGGCAGAGAGGAAGGGAAGCTGTCCTAGAAAAGACTTTGCTAGTCTGACAGTGTGAGTTAGATGGGAGCCTGTTATTCTTTTTTAATGACTTAAATATTACAAAGAAGACTAAGGTAGAAAGGACATTTCTGAAAGGATTTCACAAACAAGCAGAGGCAATATGGGTATCAAATGTCTTCATTGTGGATAGTTCTGGTTGGGTAACATTTTATATCCTGTTGGCTTGGTTCTGTGTGTCTACGCAGGGGAAAAGGCAAGAGAAAGTCAGGCAAGTAGTGTTAAACAAAGTTCACTTTATTTTGATAGTTGGGTGTGCATCTTTTGTTTGAAGGAAGAGATCAAAACGTGATGCCATCACCATATCAACCTGTTCCAACTCTTCGTGTTGTTACTTAAAAAAAATCCCAAAACAAACCCACAATAAAAAAAAAAAAAAAGAGGAATGCACTCCAGGAGATGGAAGGAACTTGGGTCAGTGCTAAAAAAAAGTCAGCACATTTTAGTAACTAATGGCCTCAGTAGTAGCTGGTGCCAACCATACTGATGACGTGGGCTCAGCTTACTGCTCACAGCTCGTGCTCTGGAGAGGATCCTGCTCTTTACCAAAAGAGTTTTCTCTCCTCATTTTAGCCCTCACAGTCACTGTATTTGTTTATGTGCTTTTGCTGTTCCAGGCAATAGCTCATTATTTAATCAGGAAACCTTTTTTTCATTTTGTTTTTGTTTTGTTTATTTGTTTAAGGGCACACTCACATGTGTCATTCATCAGCTTGAAACTGAGGGGAGGCAGTCTCTCCTCCTTTTTTTTAAGTTTCATAAATTACTTTGGTGACTCTTTTGTAACCCTGCTGGTGACAGTCACCTGCAAACACAGTAACTTGGTCAGTTTTCAAGTAAGAACTTCCAGGTAGTTGTTAATTAAATCCTCCAAATGAGCAGACCTCATCTGAGACTTATTTATACAAAAAACACATCCCATGGACAGCTATTACAGTTAAATTACCACGTACATTAAAATATAGCCAAATGTTCTTAAAAGCTCAGAACACATGGAAGTGCAGACAATCAGATCCTAGGCTAAGGGTTCAGAAGGATTTGTTCTTACAAGAAGATTGCTCCATAGCTGCTTGCTATAGCTCCCACATGTTGTCTCCTGCTGCTCTGGTACCCATTACTGGCACACAGTGCAGGGAAGGAACTGTCTCATGGGCAGGGATTCCTGTTGTCCTGCTTTCAGCTGGGATTGAGTCAGTTTTTTTTTTCCTAGCACTACTGGCACAGCGCTGTGTTTTGGATTTAGGATAAGAATAATGCTGATACCACACTGATGTTTTTTGCTGTTTCTGGGCAGTGTTTGTACCACTCAAGGACTGTTCAGTTTCCCCTGCTGTGACAATGAGTAGACTGTGGGGGGACAAGAGAAGCTGGGCGGGGACACAGCAGGGACAGCTGGTCCCAATGGCCAGAGGGATCCAGGCCATATGGCACCATGCTCAGCGTGTCACAGAATCAGTTAGGTGGGAAAAGACCTTTAATATCACCAAGTGCAGCCATTAACCCAGCACTGCCCTGGCCACCACCAGACCATGCCCCTGAGTGCCACATCTACGTCTTTTAAATCTCTCCAGGGATGGCAACTCTGCCACTGCTGATGGAGCCTGGGCAGCCTGTTCCAGTGCTTGACAAGCCTTTTGGGGAAGAACTTTCCCAATCTGAAATATCAAATTAGGGGATAAAACATCCCCTGGTGCAACTTTAGGCCATTTCCTCTAGTCCTATTGTCACCTGGGAGAAGAGACTGACCCCCAGCTTGCAGAACCTCCTTCCAGGTGACACAGCTGGAGCAGGGGACAGAGGTGACAGACCCAGCCACTCCTGCTGTGTCCCTCTGCCCACGTGCAGACAGCCCTCAGGACTTCAGGGATGCGATACATCATTTCCCTCTGCTATTTATCCTGCTGCAAAGATCAGTGGAGCTTGACAGAAGTTTGATGTCTCTAGAGAACCCAAGGACCCCAAACTTCGGTTAAAGCCTCTCCATTGACTGATTAAGCTTCCTCCTGGGTGACTTTATGCCAGAGGAACATCACCAATGTACTCCTAACACTCCTCATGAGCTGATAAATTGCTTTAAATTTAAAAAAATCTGCAATGGGTTTTTATTGTTAGATAGATGGATGATTTTATGAGCTCTGTGCTGAAATGCTGATTTTTGGAACTCCTACTACAGAAGTTAATGGCTGCTCCACTTGCAGCTCCTATGTTTGGTGGCAGCATGAGAGTTTTGTGTCCACTTTGTTTCTGAAATTGTAGGTGGCTTGTATCTGGAAAGGCAGTCAGGAACCAGTAATTTGCTTCTCTAGTTCTGGCTTTAGTGTATTTATTAAAATGGCAATTGTGATTTTCCAACTTAAATTTAAATCAGGTCAGATTCTGACACCTCTGGATGAAGAAGAAGAGGACACGGTGTGCAGCAGGGACAGCTGTGCCAGGGCAAGGGCCACCAGCTCCCAGAGGCCAGGGAGCATCCCTGCTCCTTCGGTGCTCCTGGGCAGCCCTGAGCTTGCACAGCTCTCGCAGGAGGAGCAGGGAGCTGTGTTTCCTCAGAACTGCTGACATCAAGGCCTCTCTTTCTGCTGATTTCAGTGACACTTAAAGGAGCAGGAGGAGAAATTATAAAGGCTCATTTAAATATATACTGTTAACACTGTATACTACATAATTCAGGATGTATCTTTCCTATGCAAACAAATTCTAAAACTGTATATTCCAGTCTCCCTCTAAGTAGTTTTTCTTCTTTAGAAGGAAATACGTTTTGCACTCAGTTTGTGTAGTTTGCTTAAGCATTTTAAAATTGAAATGTACTTGAGCTTCTAAGCAATCTGCAGAGGCTTCCTTGCCATGATGTTATTACCAGCTGTCCACATTTTATGGGCATTTTGCTCTATCTCATTAGAGGAAATCCTGAGGGTACACTGCAGAATTTTGTGTATTGACCCAAGTGTTTTGATTTTCTCTTTTATGGCGAACTTTACATTAATTTGTATCATTGATGTGGCCTTGGAAACATTTGATACTGGCCAGAGACATTTGTGCCATGAGGAGCACACTGGCCTTCCTGCTGGCTGCCATGATGTGAGCCCTGTGAGTCACTGCAGCTCTGCTCCAGGCTCAGGTACAGGTGAGCTGCACCAGACTCAAACGAACAAAGTCAATCCATGGGTGCACAAATGGTGTAGAAATTTCAGTCTCTGCTCATATCTGCTTTGGGGCTTGGTTTAGCTTCTCTGAACTATGCCAAGTGTTGTCCCCAGTGACTCCAGGGAGTGTTTCAGCAGGCAAGAACCCCTTTACACAAGATGATGCCTTTTTTTTTTTTTTTGTGGAACAAAACAAGTGCAGGGGTCCAAGAGTGTTGTAAGGGGCACATCTGGTACCAACACAGCACACCCTCCAGCATCTGGATACAGAGTCCTCTCAAGCCCTGATGCAGAAATGAAAGGTAAATCCTGGCTCCTGAGCTCAGCACTGACCACATCCCACTGAGCTCAGCACTGACCACATCCCACTGAGCACTGACCACACCCACTGAGCACTGACCACATCCCACTGAGCACTGACCACATCCCACTTCCTGAGCAGCAGAGAACACAAATATATCCTGGGCTCTGGGCTCTGTCCAAGCCCCTGGCGTGGCTATTGCACCCTGGGCTCTGCTCAGGCCGGTGCCTTGTTCTTTTGGAGACATGGGACGTCAGGGAATTTATGGGAAATATGTTTGGTTCTTGGTTAATGCTGTTAGAAAATAGCACAGTCACAGATGAGTGAAAGATCTGATGGCTGTTCAAGCTCCTGTTGAGAAACAGAGTATTACAACTGACTTAATTCAAATACTGGAATTTGAAGGAAATGTACAATATAACGTATTAAATTATGTATGTCATCCATAGGGAAAATTTCTCAAGTATTTAAATCTCTATACTTACTGCATTGCTTTATTTTAAGAAAAGAAAGGATACTTTTCCCTTGCAACACACCATGCTGTATTTGGTGCATTGTGCTATTTTGGGCATCCCCCAATCTGCGTACTCTTTTTCTCAGCAGAGAATTAGCCCGATTAAGAAGCAGAGTTCATACCCTTGTGTGTTCCTCTTCCATTGAAATAGATTTATATTTTTAACACTTTATTTATTCCTACCTTATTTGCATAATTGGAATTTTTCAGTAATATTTTTATTGCAGAAAGAAAGTGAGAAATTGAATGTTTTGGCCAAATTAGCCTACTTCATGTTAGTTTGGCCAGCATGTTAATTTTCTCAGATTGATCTGAAGTAGCAATTACACCGTGATGAAAATCTAGCATAGGTTTTGTCTATACATTGCATGTGTGTATTAGTAAGTTTGGGGTGTATGGATTAAATATAACTTTCACTTGATTTATTTTATGGCACAGCTCTTTTTTGACTGTGCATGCATATATGTATATGCATATAAACACACATGTTATGTTATATAAAAGATGGCAGTGTGTGGTAGTAAATACATTTCTTGGCATGAGCTTGGAATGTCAGCAGTAGTCTTGAGTAGCAAACTTAATTCTTGCCAAGCTAGGAAGATAAGCAAATATTTAATGTTATATATGGTTGTTTTATGGGCTCCAATCTGCACATGTGTTCTCTTTATACTGCTTTTGTTGGGAGAGAGATAACTTTTTCTTCAAATTAAAAATCTGATTTAAAATTCTGTGTACCTAGGGAAAGCTTCCACCCAATAACTGTTTTTTCCCTGAGCAAATCCTTTTTGTTAGTGGTGGGAATCAGCTCAGCTGAGGACAAAACAAAACAAAACAAAAAGACAGAATTTCTTTGTTATTTCCTTGGGTCATATCAAGGTCCAAGCCTGTAAATACTTATGTATCTATTTAACTTTGGTACTTTGAGAACTCTTAATGATTCAAATTAAATTCCTCATGGCAGAATAGTTAATCATGGGAACAAATGTTTGCAGGTTTAAGTCCCAGGGCTGTTTTTGCTCTTCAGCTGCACCAATTCAACATTTTGGTATTCTCTTATAGCTCTCATGTGTGGGAGTGGTATGCAATGATCAGGTTATGCCATATCTTACAAAGCAATAGCAAAGTATATCTGTTCGTCTTCTTCTGACTGTCTGTTGTTGATCTAAATACACCTTTACTAACTGCTTTAAAACATTGGTTAAATGTGCAGGAGAATGGTAGCAACCCTAATCAAAAATTGTAGGGTGGGGATGCTCGGAGGAGAAGAATGAAGTACAGTGTAACCATGATGAAGTGGCTGGTTTAATTCTTTTTTAAAAACTCTTATTTAACTCTACTACACTGTCATATATTCTTTAGGGAAAAATGTTAATGCTGATTTAATATGCATTTAGTAATCAGAATTTTGCAAGTCATTTGTGGTGTTTGGGTTGACAGGACCCTGCTGGAGCATTTACAGGTGTGTTGAATGCAAATATTTAATCCTGGTTCATCTAAAGATGGTCTATTAAAAAGCCAAAATGAAATATGGATAAAACAGTAACATTTCCTCCCTTAAGTGTATCAACTAATGTGCTCTTAATTTAGATACTTGTATTTCAAAATATTTTTTCTAAATTTAGCTAGTGCTCTAAGGGAAATGAAGTGCTTATGTTTTTCTTGCAGTGTGTTGCACTGTGAGCGGGCTTGTGTCGTTGTGGTAGCCCAGCGCTGCAGCAAATGGGCTGCCATTCCAAATCACCTTTTAAGTGCTTTTTAATATCTCTAGGAGATGAAGGGGAAAATAGGGATTTTGTGATTTTCATCCTGATTTACAGGATTTGCACAGAATTTATGAAATGCTTCAGTTTAATATTGAGTTTGTTTCATCAGCTATTTATTTGGAGAATTGCTGAGAAATGTTGCACATACCTTTTGGGTTATTTTAAATGGACAGATTTGCTTTAAAAGAGGTTTTAATCTTTATCACATCTGTGGTGGATTTACTACACTTCCTGTAAAACTTTTTCTAAGGTAATGAATATAACATTAACAAAGCCTACTTTTTGTGTGTCAGTCAACAGGACTTGATTTTTTCCATTCTTATTCCATTAGATTTTTTGGTTTTTTTTTTCTCCTCCTAAAACTCTTTACACTTAAATGCATTTTAAAAAGTAATCTAGATGAGAAATATTTTAAGTGAACCATCAAAGGTACTTGGATAGTAATATAAATGATAATAATTGTTAAATTTTCATTCAAGCATACATTTAAGTTTCTAGAGAATGTTTTTTAATCAAGGCAAAGAAAAATGGGTATATGCATTATTACCTGTAGCTTAGAGTAGCCTTGTACTTTGTATTCTGCCTATGTTTGTATCTTGATTTGTATTTCTATTTTATAAATGCAAGTAAGAATGCTCCATACGCAAATAATATTTTTGTTTTCTTAAATAGTCTTATCATCTTATTTTCTCAGATATCCTTATCATCCATCTCTCTGGGTAGTTTTTAGGAGAGTGCAGAAGGTATACTCTTTTTATGCAGTTCTTAATACTAGAATGAAATATTGCTCTTTTGCACTTGTCCAGAGCTGTGGTGACCTGAGTTTTCTGTCATTACTTTTCCATCTGGAAATTCAATCCACCTTCCCAAGGGCTGTCTCTTCCCCCACTGAGCAACTCTGAAAGGTGCTGGTGGGGGGAACTGGCTGTCTTCCTGTTGCTGCAGAATGGCATGCTGTGATTTAAATAATCCATCCTTGAAACTTGGACCTTTCCTTTTTGGTAATAGATTATTCCTAAATGAAGCTTAATAAGAGTGCTGGCAGGTAGTTAACAGCAGCAAAGGCAATCATTCTGAGTATATGTCAGAGCTATAAAACTTGGGAAAATAAAATATAATGAGGTTTTTTGTCTTATCTGCAAGGTGAAAAGGATAGGAATAGAAATGAATGGATTTGAGGACATCATGGAGTGCTGTTTATTTTTTTTATAAATGTTACAGCTTGTGCCACATGCAAGTGGAACAGTAATTTTTTCTGGACCTTTAAGCAGCTGTTACATCTGACCTGTAAGCCTGAGCTGAGATTTAGCTATTGCTGCTAAACCTGGTGCCTCTCCTGCTTCCAGTGTTAAACAAGTGTGAAGCCAGCTCCAGAATCGTTTACTTTGCATGTTTACCGACAAACTTCTGGTGGTTTTTTTTTTTTTCTTGTGCCAAACACCACCTTCATCTGTGATTACCCTCTGTGAAAATGCAAAATATCATCACAAGAGACCGAATAACCCCCCTGCCTTCGGTGGGACTTGTTGTACCTGCCTGTACTGGGGTTAGACCCTGACATGGCCTTTCCGTGCACAGGAGGTGGAGGGGAGGCGAAAGCTCACCCAGGGCAGGGCCCTGAAGGGCCTGGGGAGAGGAGTCCTGGCCTGGGATTGCTGGGGGAAACCTCCTGTTCCCCCACCAGGGCAGCAGTTTTGGATCTGCCACAGCCAGGTGTGAATGGCCAGGCTGTTCCCTAATCCATACACCTGACAGGCACCCTGAACCCTGCACTAGCAAACCCAGATTTTTTGGCCAGTCAAGCTGCAGTGGCAGTAAGTTACTGCTCTGTAAATGTTGCAGAGCTCTGCCTGGAGCTTGGCTCATTTCTGTGCTTTCCAAAGCTTTCTCACAGGGTGTTTTGGGTTGAATTTTTCTTGAGACTCAGAGTAATATGGGAGTGAAGACAAGATGCCTCAAACAGGGCAGTGACAAATGCAAAAAGAAACAGTGAAAAATGAGGAGACAAGGATCTTAAGGAAAAATCATAATAAACATCACATACAGGCTACCCACTTATGCCAGCTCAGCTTTTGGGGTGTTTTTCTAGACTCAGTTAATATATAGCACAGGCTTCCCTTCAGTTAGGAAAAACATTAAAAATATATTAATCATCCTTAAACAAAAAAACATGTGTTTGAATGACAGGGGAAAAGCATGCAACATCAAAGTAGAAGTTTCTAAATTTTGAACACCCCCTCCGTACCCTTCTCCTGAAGTAATTCCTAAAATTTACCAAACATCCCTGCCATCCCCAGGCCTGGCACTGGTGCCTGTGGGCCACTGTGCTGGCACCAGGGCAGCTCCAGGGTCAGGGGACAGATCTGGTACCCTCAGCATTTGCAAGATGATGCCTTCCCTTCTTACCCTCTGTATTGAAATAATTCAGATTCAGCTGAGAATTCTTGGGCAGAGGACTGTGTTTTCTCTCAGCAGATGAAATGGAGTAGCTGTGCTTTCAGAACGAAGCAGCAGCATGACCTTTAGCTTGCCTTTAATGTGGGGAGTTGTTTGTCATCCACTGCAGCAGCATTCACTCACAGAAGGGACAAGAATGCGGCAGGGGAATGGGAGCAAACCTATTCGCATGCAACTTGTGGATATCTAAACAAGCTGAATTGGGGCTGTAAATGCAGAGCTGTTGCTGTATGCACCGAAACTGCTCTTGTTCACCAGGCACTGATAGGTCTCTGTTTATGCAACATTAAAGCACATCAGGATTAGAAACGCAGTGCTTTTAGCACTGTAACAGAGGTGAGGGGTCCCGATTCCCCCAAGCTGCCTTGCTAAGGCTTTCCATGGTGGCCGCTGTTAACTTAACACCCGGACTTAGGAGGACTTAAACATGCATTTTATTCAGGAATCATGTGGGCAATTTAAACAGCTGCTTCACTGAGACTCGTGAGCCAAAGATGCTGAAGATGCTTTCTGAACTAGGTCCCGATCATGTGGTCAGAGGAAAGAGAGGGGAAGAAACAGCAAACTGAATGGGGAAAAAAAAAGGATTTCAGCATAGAAATTAGTGCATTTACTCTCACATGCAAATCAAGAGGTGTCAGAATAATAACCTCAAATTTAAAAATACTGAATAGATGTTGCACTTGGGAAAAATGGGCAGGCGGACGTCAGAGCAACATGAGTGCCAAAGAAATTTGTCTGAGGGAATTATTTTCAGAAAGAACTTCAGAGCTAATTCTAGGTGAATATTTGACTTGACTGAAATGAGAAATTAATATGTGAAAAGAACAACTAGGTGCTGTGTTCAGCAAGAAAGAGTCAGTTTAATAAAACATCAGAGCACACAAATGAGGCTATGGGGATCACTTGTCTCTTTGTGGAGCTTTCCACCCATGCATGAATCACAGCAGCCCCTGGAGAGTCTCACCCCATCCCAAAGGTGAGACTGCACCATCGCAGCTTTTTGGCAATTTATGAGCAATCGTTAGAGAGGACAAGGTCAAAAAGCTATATTTCACCCTGGGAGCAGAGGTAGTGAGCAGATGGGGGAGTTAATTCTCCAGCCTTGAGCCACCTTTGAGATAGTCAATCTCTGGGAGCTTCCCATTGGTGTGGAAGGGCCCCTATGGTGGGCAACCAAATCCTGCAGGATATATTGCATTTTGCATGGTGCTTGTCTGGCAGAGATCAAAGAATTCAGCACCCAGTCTCCCCCAGTACTACAGATCCTCAGGCCACTGTGTAGAGCAAACATCCCATTTCCCTGTTTGGGTTTTCTCAGACGTGTAGAACTATTCTTAGAAATCCTGTTTCTGGCCTCATTATCTACTTTGTCTATCTCGTATTGTAACACTTTATTTTCCTTGAACAACATCTTAAACATGCCAACATATCCAGCACAGCTAATTTGCAGACCAGCAAACTTGTTCTCAGCACCTTCTAATCTCTTAGAGAAAGACTCCGCTTTATTTTGCGTAGCAGAGCCAGTCTGTGAGGAGTTTGGTCTTTCTTGGATCAAACCCTCTTCTGAAGCACTGCTGGTTTCACATCTAACATACCCATCTGCCACACAGGACTGCAAGAATGGATACAATTCCATTTACTGCCCGGCTTCTTGGGTGGTGTTGGAAGTTTGTTTTTAAACATGATGAAAACAGAAGTCCTGCTTACCCCTTTCTCCAGTGTCACCTCAGCAATCATAAGAAATTTCCGAAAGAGGTGCGGCCAAGCAGCCAGAGAGAAGTGACTGCATGGTCTGACTGTCTCTCCCTTCCCTGTGAGCTGATGGGGAGGAAGAAATGGCCCTTGGGCCTGTGTTTTTGGAAGTGTAATAGGTAAAAAAGGAACTGGTGCATTTCTGGAGCCTTAGTCTTTCAGGGACTGTTAAAATCTATGGTGCAGGTGAAGCCCCAGCTCTGGATGTCCTTATGCCCCTTTATGACTGGAGGTTAGGAGGGCAAATGTTGGAGAGGATAACACTGCACACTTGTCTGTAAGTGTATCTTCAGATTCAGATGAGCCCTCTCCTTGGCTGCCAGGGCTGCTGTCAGAGGCACAAAAGAGCTGGGTGAACCTTTGATCTGATGCAGTACAGACGCTTTTATATGAAAAACTTGGGTCTTGTTTACTTAAGGAGGTGAGCAAGTTTCTGCTGAAAACCTAGAGAGGCCACTCTCACTATTTGACATACACATCCCTGGTGAGAGGTTGTAGAAGACCTCTGAGATTGGCAAGCACCAGGAACTCAAAACCTGTGCTGCAGGGTATAGTGCATGCAATCATGGGTCTAAAAATTCCAGTAATGCATCCAGTATTATCTACTGCTCCTCTCACTCTTGTTCAGCCCCTGAAGAAAAAGACAAATGTGCTTTTCTCTCTATGCTAATTGGAGTGAGGAAGGAGATAGCTGGTAAAACCTACTGATAAGATTTAGACAGAGGTGCCAACAATTCCCAAGAAGATGTGGAACATAAAATGTAAAGCTTTTCCCAGAAGAGCAATTTCTAACCACACTGCTAATTATGCAAGACAAATGCAAGAGAAGCACTTACTGTTTACTCTCTCAAATAAACTTCAAAAGCAGCGCAGACCTCCTTCACTCCCAGGCATAGACACGGACACTGCTGTGATGTCAAATTTGTCCACCACTGCTCCAGCATGTTTTACTTTCTAATTTATGGGTTGTCATTTGTTATGCAGTTTCCTTGTTCCCAGACCTTCCACACAGCACATTGCTAATGAGCTCATTTTCCCTGAAGATAGGTATTGATAAATGCCCTGCAGGCAGCAGGCTGCCCTTTATAGTGAAGCTTCCTCCCAATAAAAGCTGTAATGGCAGCAGATGTATTGTAGAATCAAATGGGATCAATATGTTCTGCTCAGACTGAAGACAGTTAGGCTTACTTGGAGCAAAGCAGAGGTGAATTCCAAAAGAGATGTTCCAGGTCTCGTATAATGGGGATTATGAGACCACTGAGCCATATAAGATATTTTAAAGCCTATTCAGCAAGCTTGCTGGCAAGCCTGCTGCATAATCAGGTATCAAATGGCCAGTGGTGTGGAGCTGGTCCTGATAACTTCTTTGTTTGCTGTGATATGGGATACAGAGCATCCACGAGAGCTCTGGAGAGTGCTACAGGAACAGTCCCCTGCCCACCCTGCCCATGAGGGCATTGCCTTTCCTGTGGCGTTGCTGTCAAAATCAGAACCTGCCACAAGTGACTCATTTTCCATGAGTGATGAGGCTTCGAAAGGAAGATATAAAAAAAGTTAATGGAAGCAGGGGGATGTTTCTGAGTCAGTTGGCCATGTAAATTTTGAGTGGGGCTTCCCAAACATAACTTCCAATATTTGAGTTAAGTGAATTAACAAGGAGCTATTGAAGCAATGAACAATGAGCAGTGGATATTTGGCTGCCACGATGTGGTTTTGATCCTAAGGACGTTGGAAGGACTGTACAAATTTCCTTTCTTTACTAAAAGTCCTAAAATACCTAATTTTTGTTTTTTGGTTGTTTTTTTTTTCCCCCAAACTTGTGAGATAAAACATAACTACCCTTTTCTTTGCATTAAGTTTCCTCATCCTCTCAGCACTCCTTTCCTGTGACATGATCTAATTCTATCCACTTTCCTGATGGTAAATGAAAACATCTTGGGAATGCAATATGGGCACAGGCACAAACTTTAAAAGCAAGGAGTGATCAAAGACAGTACTGGCTAACCACTGAACAACTTCTAATTAGCTTTCAGCTATCTTTATAGAGAGCAAACTGAATGATAAGGAGTAATTATTCATACATAGGCCACATAATTTAGACAAATAACTTGTAAAACACAGAAATCAACCTGCATTGCGATCTCTTTTTTAATTAGAATTCATATTTGGGATTGGTGGGAGGATTTTTCTGGTTTAAAAGAGGGAAAAGATGTAAGCTATAGGAATTAGAGAAGAAAAAGCATAATAATTCACCTGGTTAGCTAGATAAATCCGAGCCAAATGTGGCATTCTTGCCTTGCTGCATCATTGTGAAGAACTAACCTTGCTTCAGTGAAGCTTGAAAATGTTTCCCTGTCTCAAAGGAGACACACAAAATATTCAGGATGGTTCCTCCCTGTGTCACAATTTGTGAAGTTGAGTGTTGCACAGTTAATTTGCTTTCAGAATATATTGTAGAAGCCACTAGACCTCCACGTTCAGTGCAGAATTTAACCATCTCTTTTTTTCCAGGATATTAGCATATATATGTTGGGTGGTACTTTATTTGCTTTTTTCTTTCTGGGGTTTTAAACGTTTCTGGGTCCTCCCTGATATTTGCAGCACTTTCTAATTAATGTGGCATGCATATTTAGTTAGTGTGCTGTGTGCTCCCTCTTAGAGATATTAATAAAGATGTTAAATAAAACTGTTTCTAGCATTTATCCAGCAATTGCTTGCTCTTTGCCCTTATAAAGACATTTATGACAACACACTCTATCCATTGCATTTTTTCTCTCACTTAATATTCTGCTGCTATATCGGTCTTGGCTGTTTCTAATGGAATCTTCCCCAAATTATAATCAAGAGTCTGATATTAAGAATCTGGACTTTTGTATGCAATTGAATTTTTAAATATCTAATTGAATTTACGTCATTTGGATTTGTCAGCTTGTATAAAGCAGTGTAACCATTTTCTTCACTCGCAGCTTTGGTTGCTGCTGATTATTGTGTGTCATGGCAAGGCCCTTCATTATCTGTTTTGGCTGATTGCTTCATTGCTTTCTAAAGGTGGATTTATTGCACCATTCTTGCATGCATCTTTCCCTCCCTTTCAATGATTAGCCATACCTTTGCTTTCCTGCTCCTCCCACAACTTGTTGCCAATTCCCGCTCCACTTAATCTTTGGAAATTACTCAGTTGTTACTCATAATTCAAGTGGTACTGAAATTTTTTTCTTTTGTTTATTAAATATCAATTCTCAATATTAATACATCATGCTTAGAAAAAGAGCAATAGCATATTAAGAACCTAGTAATGTACTAAAGTAAAATGAATCTTAGAAAGGAATAATTAATTCCAAATTTTAATGAGATCAGTTAATTTTATTTCTGAAAATGAACAGATTTGGTTTAGCATTCAATTATAGATACAGAATCAATTTTCTGTTTATGATGTTCCCAAGAACACTTACTGAAAACAAATTTTTTTTAAGATTTTTTTATCAGTACAATCTCACTTTTTAAAGGCTCTTCATGAATGCAATATGATGAAAAATCATGGGAAAACAGAGTGGTGTTTGAGGATGCAAGTATGGTTTAGATGAACAGTGCAAATACTTGTAGTGCAGGCTGAGTTTTCACTATGTTAAGGGAACCAGGGACTTTACATAAACTCCAACTAGCACAGAATGTGGCTGCCAGGTTTCTTATGAAAAGGAGATGACAGGAGCACATTCGATTTATTTTGAAAATGTATTGGCTGCCAGTCAAATACCATACTGGTTTTGAAATTGCTTTCCTTGTTTGTAAGGTGTTACACAGTCCCAGCCTATCTCTTTGACAGTCTTTGTCCTCACATTCCTGGTCAATCTCGGTGATTTACTCAGTTCCAAGAGTCCTCTGAAGACCAAGGACTTTAATTTCTTACTGACGATTTCTTCGACAGAAGTTAAGATTGCCCCTGATTTTTGCTGCAGCCCTAATGGAGAATTTCCCTGAGCCTCCACAGCAGTGTCTGAGCTGGGGCTGCTCACTGCTAAGTGCCTTGTTGATTTAATTTCTCTGTGTGACATTGTCTGCAGCAGTTTTGCACTGCACAGAGTAAGACGAGAATCAGGCTTTTGCTTGTTTGAAAGTTAAACACAAAGTGGTGACTTCTTTTTCCAGTTTAGCTTTTCTGATGCATTGATTATACTTAAAAAAAAAACCCAAAAACCAAAAAACTACCCCCCCCCCAAAAAAAAAAACCCATAAAAAAAACCCCCAAAAAAACCCCCACCCCAAAACCACGAGAAAAAGACCCAAAACCGCTGAGGGTTAGTTTTCTGTGCCAGTCATTGTGCAATATTTTCATGACAGCTGGTAGAAACACATTTTTTTGTCCCATGTCAGACTTAATTTGATTTTTTTCTTTCAATTATTATGCAGGAAATCTTTACAATTTATGACAGGTTCTTATTTTGTAAAAAATTAATGTCAGATACGCTTGTGAATTTATTTCCCCACAACATTTTTTCCCTTCTTTCATTGTTTTCTGCATTTTTCCCTTTGCTCTTTTTTTTTGCCTGCACTTTCTATAGAGTTCTCCAGTCATGATTTTACATGTCAAAAATGCCTTTTTCTGCCTTCCCACTCACACATATTGAGAAACATTCCAAAGTTTTGATAAATTACAGTGGTAATGTTGTAATGCTCCACATTATACCATGTTTCTTCAGCTTTGGAAAAACATTTGAACTCTTTGGAGTGAGCAGCTCTGAGCATGACAGAGTGACATCAGGGGAGAGGGGAAGGAGAAAAAAAAGAGAAGGGAGCCAATATTTGTTCTCAAGTATATGCATCCATAGATCAGCTTTTTTTTTTTTTTTTTTCTTGAAGAAACTTTTCTCTGAAAAAGACAAACTCACCTTGCTTTCTCCACTAAACAGGTGGTAGATGGGACTGGAAATTTTTGATTTATTTTTACAACCACTTCGTTTATTTTCTCCAAGTCACTAAAGAACTTGATTTATTATTTTTTTTTTCCACAAGGATATAATCTTTCCTGCTGCTGTTTAATGTTTTACAGTTTAATTAAATTCATTCCATAATTTGAAAACCACAAATAGGCGTTTTTTCCAACTCAAATAAGATGGTAGCTTAGGATCAAATAAGCCACTGCCAGTGCCACCCAATGCCACCCACTACTGTGACCTAAGTGGGACGTGCAACCTGTCCACCTGCAATGCCCCAGCTGCTGGATGATGCCTCTGCTGGCTCTTGTATTCCAGGGTTCTGAACTTGGGAAATGATTTTCCAAAGACATGGATATGCAACGATACCAGCTTAAAGAACTCCCAAAACTTAAAAAAGGAGCTGATTACTGGCCAAGCCTTTTATGGGCAGGTACCAGGCAGAAAGAAAATAAGTTATTTACGGTTGTGCTGCCAATTAAGCACATGGGAAAGTAAAAATAAATGCCCTCTGTGTGTTCTTGCCTTTTGCATGTAGAACGTAGTTGTACAAAAGTAATAATAATGAATCCCTGCTTTCCTTTTTGCCTGACCACTAAAAATGCTTTTTCTCCCTGGGGAGACAGACCAAGATACTTAGCCAAGGGTGTGTTTTATTTCTCTCAGTACTTCTGCTGCTCTTTTTTCTTAAACCAATGTGGTGTATACTCATAATTTTTTATAAAGCACAAAATAAGTATAAACATAGCTGTACATAGTTACAGTTCTGCAAAGCCAGGTTCCTTTCCAACAGCTTCTGTTCCCTTCCCTCCTGCTCTTATTTTTTAATTTTTCTTGGACAGATGGTCCTACCTTTAGTCTTCTTTCAGCATTGCACAGTAAAGTTTCTGTCCAGTTCTCTTTTGTTTAAGATGTGTGCATGAATTTCATACCAATAATAAAGAGTGAATTAATGGTGCTGAGTTCTTTACAGGACCATGTCGATACCTCTTATTTCATGTTGGCAATATCCCTTCCATGTTACACTTACTCCTTCACTGCGGAGCAGTAATTTTGCTGATTTACTAGGCTTGGTGATGTGCATAAATGAAGGGAAAGATGAAATAGTGCTGAGTATTTCTACTTGTGGTCTAACTGGAGTAGTCAGAACTCTTCTGGGCAAAATTGGAGTGGTTTGGGAGTGAAACAAGCAGAACTTTTGTTGTAGTTTTGTTTATTTGGATCAAAATTAGGAGTGATTTGCCTTTGGGTCTTGTTTCATTGGATCTTGCAACAAGTGGGGTGGGTCAGGGAGAATTATCTGAAATAAACCTGTCTTTGGCTAATTTCTAGAGGAAAAGCAAGTGAATGAACTGACGTTCCTCATAAGCAAGCTTTCATATTATCTTTTAGGCTTGTTAAGTGCTCACAATTTTTTCCTCAAATTTACTCTTTGAATCCTGAATTGCCTTCAATCCACCGCAACAATTACATGCTTGGCAGTATCCCAAAGACAGCAGCAGCCTCTCCCATGGTGGGATGCCAGGATGAGAAAATAATAAAAAAAATCCAAACATTCAAATAAAGTATTGCTATTTTTCTTAATGTATGCTTTTTGCAAGCAAGGAATCAGTATTTGCAACGGGGAAAAAAACCTTATGAAATCCTCCCCAGATGCTAATGCTTTTGCTCCCTTTTTGGGCTGCTTAATACATAATAAT
This sequence comes from Acanthiza pusilla, assembly GCA_036630365.1. Classification (NCBI taxonomy): domain Eukaryota; kingdom Metazoa; phylum Chordata; class Aves; order Passeriformes; family Acanthizidae; genus Acanthiza; species Acanthiza pusilla. Next base: position 13,208,789 of record JAXCHO010000001.1, read on the forward strand.
GATGCTTTTCTGCACAAGCTTCTTTTGATATTCAGACTCCATTGCAATGAACTGCTCCTGTCCCAGAAAGAAAAGCTGTAGCACCAGATGGGAATGAATAAACACAAATATCTCCAACAAAGGCAGTCCTAAGCTTGATGTAAAGTTTACTAGCAACAAGTAGAAAGAACATAAATACAATGTACTATAAATCAGTATAGCCATAGAAGCACCATTAGAGGGAGCTCTGTTACTTAGACCAATAGTTTCGATCTGACAGACTGCTAATCAAGCTGCAGAATTGATTAAAAAGTAAAATAACTTCAGCTCTAAGCACGGCCATCAAGAGAGCACCCTGAATGTAGATATCTGTCTTGCTGAAAGAGCACGTTGGTGTCAGGGTGCTCCATATATTAGTATCTGTAAAAGCTCTTGACTGAGTCCTTTTCGTTTTCCTTGTTTTCCCATCCCTCCATCTTCCTCAAAGTACTGAAATATTGGCTTGAAAGTAATTATTCTTCGGTCTTTCAAATATGTGCTGTTTGTCTCCTTTTATTTTTTTGTGCATAATCCAGTTGTATGTGTATAGTAACTGAGCATAGGAAAATGTGGGGCCTGGGATTTGAAAATTTATTCTATAATGTTATTGCAAGGAAATACAAAAGTGTCTTAGAATTAACTAGTGAAGAAATGTAGAAATAGTATAAAAGTAGTGAGAAAATACCACTATTCTCTTACTATATTTATATCTACTTTAGAATGCATGAGGTATAATTCTGTAATTAATGTGGCATTTTTTACATTGCTTATTTTTTTCCTTTTCTGAATCTTATACTTCACATAGTTTATTAATTGGTTAAATGCTAGTAATTGAAAAATTGTTCTGTTTGTTTCTTACCAGCAGTAGATTTGACTAGAGTTCCCTGCCTTTGCTCTATATAGTACATAATGCTCCTTCCTGAAGGAGATTTTTGACTGTCAGTTTTCCTCCTTCCTCATCCAGTGATGCTTAACCAAAGTCTACAGAAGGGGAGAATTATAAAATAGCTTCCATTTTTATTAATTTTGTAAAACTAACCCAGCAGAGAAAAGGGACTTGGGTCACTACCAGAGAACAGGTTGTAGTGCATGCTAATCTCTTATTACAGATAACGGTGCATCCATGCAGCAGCTCAGTGTCAGGCACAAGTTCTCAGGAAAGCAGGCTTTGCTGGCTCTGCTGTTGACAGAACAACTGCTATCTCTCAGGGAGGATGCTTATGAAGATACCCTGAGATGGGATCATTATCAATATTTTAAATTCTTGGTCCTAGAAAGCCAATAAATTTCATCTGTCTAAAAGCAGAAGAAACAGAGAAATAAGTAAACAGAGAAAACAGGGCTGTGCTTCCAATGTCGAAGTCGGAAGAGAGGAGCTGCCTTGTTTGTGTGCAGAGCCAAGGCAGTGCTGCTGGGGCTTGGCTGGAGCACAAGGCAGTGCCTAGCACGGACCTGAGCCCAGTACGGGTCCCAGCCCAGCACGGATCCCAGCCCAGCACGGGTCTGAGCCCAGCAGGGATCCGAGCCCAGCACAGCTCCCAGCCCAGCACGGGTCTGAGCCCAGTACGGGTCCCAGCCCAGCACGGATCCCAGCCCAGCACGGGTCTGAGCCCAGCAGGGATCCGAGCCCAGCACAGCTCCCAGCCCAGCACGGGTCTGAGCCCAGTACAGATCCCAGCCTAGCACGGGTCTGAGCCCAGTACAGATCCCAGCCCAGCACGGATCTGAGCCCAGCACAGATCCCAGCCTAGCACGGATCTGAGCCCAGCACAGCTCTCAGCCCAGCACGGGTCTGAGCCCAGCACGGATCCCAGCCTAGCACGGATCTGAGCCCAGCACGGGTCTGAGCCCAGCATAGCTCTCAGCCCAGCACAGATCCCAGCCCAGCACAGATCCCAGCACAGCATAGCTCTCAGCCCAGCACAGCTCTGGTCCAGCAGCCAGATATCGCTGCCTGCTGAGAGCTGGACTAGGGGAGAGTTCCCTGCCCTCCTCAGGGACTCTGCACTTCAGTGTCACACATCTCAAACCGGGACATTAATTGGATTTGAGCACTTGATATGAATAAGTGAGCCAATTTCTGAAAAATGGTGTAGTCCCTGAGTAGTTGCCACGATTGTAATATTCCTTGAGTTCCTAAATAAATATGGACTGACTGAAGAATACCAGCCATATCCGAGCAAACAGCCATTAGCACAGGGTTTCTTTTCCTCCTCTTGTGTGGCCTCTCTCCTTACACTCGTGGTAGCTTGTCAGCACTTTCTTTAAAGGTAACACAAAGCCCCCTGAACCTCCCAAACAATGAAAAATGAATTACCATAATGTGTAATAAATAAGAATCGCCTCTTAAATCAGTCAGTGGCTTTGTTAAAGGGGTCCCAGAGCCTTTTGCGTTTCCAGAACTGCTGTGAATTAGGTCACACTATCCTCAGGAAAGATGACTGGGGCAGTGGGGAAGGGGGATTTCTTCACTTTTTTTTTAATTGTGAGGGGACAGAACAGCAGCACTCAGGGGAATGAGTCACAGTGACCAGCTCAGGAACTCAGACAAAACTGTGAAATAAATTTTAATAATAAAGAGCAGTGTTTAAAATTAATTAGTCTAGATAACCTGGTGGCAACACACTAACACCTTGGCTCACACTGTGGAGTGCCTAACCCAGGAATGTGTATTTCCACTGATGTGAAGCTCTTTACTCTGTTTTTTTTTTTTGGTCCCCTCCCAGAAATCTGTGGGACTATCTCTGAAGCCAGATCCCATACAATGGTAAGATAGCCAAGATGTGGTCCTTACGAGAAACTGAAATATTTCTTCCTGAAAGTCAAAGGAGACATGAAATCTGAGTGCTGACAAATGTGGGCAATATTGGGGAAAATGTTGAACGAGAATAAGAAATTAGTTAATAACACTGTTATTTACTTTGCCTGAATTTCCTCACCCTCTCTGGCAAACCTTTTTTGCATCAGAAGAGAATCTGGGTAATTTGAGACTTCAGTCACTAATGGCAAATACAGCAGAATACCAGAGGCAGTGCTTTCCTGCATTTATGGTGGAGGAACACTGTTTGCAGGCAATTGTATTGATCCATTCAGCCACTCATTCCACTTCATTGGAAAATGAATTAATTTTGACAGGCTTTGGCAAGAACTCATTAGTCTGTAGCTTAATGCTTAATAAACTGTCATCTCTCCTTTAACAGTGTAAGAGCAATTGCCAGACAGCCTGGGGATGCAGGGGAAGTCTAAAGACTTCATTTTTATCAGAAATTAGATTAATAAAATACCAGATGGTATGGGAGCAAATGAACAGAAATGCGTACATGAAATAAGTAAGCAGATAACCCACCTACAAAATGGAAAGAAAAATTCTCAAAAAAAATAGAAAAATAGAGAGGAGATTGGACTTTAAACCTATATCAGAAATTTCGCTGTTGCAAAAACCATGAGCCACTGTTTAAAGGTCTCAGAGCATCACCTTCAAAATTGAGGTTATTCCTGGGGTTTCAATGGTATAATTTCCTGTACTCTAGACCAATAGTATTTAAATGTTCTTAGCATGTTAATTATCAAGGTTTTGTGAATGTGAGGAAAAAGGCAACCTGCACAGAAAAAGCCATATATGCAACACTTAGCTTTGGTAAATGATGGATTGGCTTCTTTGCCTCCATCTATCTGCTTTCAGATGCTGAGATCAACCATTACTTTGAATAGTAAAACAGATTTTCTCAGGCTGTGATAAATGCTTTGAACATAGCATGTTCTTTCTAATAATTTTTGTTGTGTTTTCACATGTGATTATATGATACTATATTTTATATGTTCTCCCAGAAAAGCTCTTGACTTTAATTTAAAGGGCCATCTTAGAAAAAAAAAAAGGCAATGCACTGTGTAAAATTGATAATCCCACTTCTGTATCTGTGGTATTTACTGTGCCAGATGTTCTGGCCTTTCTGTGTCTACTCTTTGTGAAGTTTTATTCTGGGTAAAAGTATAGGAAAGATGTCCATAGGTGGTACTTGAAAAAGTCCTGCACAGACATGTGGGAAACAGTGTGAAATGGATTACTGTTGCTATACCAGGGAATTTTTTTTCCTTTTTGCTCCTATTCCAACTCGTCATCAAGCTGTTGTCCAATTCTCTCACTTGCAAGTGAAATTAATTTCCTTCATGTTTTATGATAGAAGACAGCTTGATGAAATCACTTGAGGATCCTAGTGGCTCCTCCAGCCAAGCAGAAAGAAATGGCAGTCCCACATCTTTTCTAATGCAGCTAAACCAGGTCTTGTGTCTCTTAACGTGGCAGTGCATGCCCTAGTGCATCTGTCCCATCTCAACAAATGTACAGGAGTATAACCCAACCTTCAAAGGCTTCTTCCCTTTCCATCTTCTTCCAAAGAGTTTGGGCCTCCTGAAATTGCTGCCCTGCCACAGCTTATGGAGAAAAGCAGCAGCATATCAATGGTGTCAGCTCCTACGTGCAGTACGGTGAGACTAGAGAGAGTTAATGTCTGAAGCAACATTTATCTGTGGGATAGCATGGATTGTCTGTGCTAGAAAAGATTTGGCAGTTTGCTATTCTGGCAGGCTTTCCTAGTGTAGCCACAGCTTATACTGGCAAGCTAGTGTTTTGTCTGTATGTAGTTTATACCAGTTCCCTGAATGAAATGTGCTATACTGGCAGACTCCTTCCCCCTCCCACCCACACAGAGCAGCATCTACTTTGGCGTTCAGTACACAGCAGCAGTTTTGACTATAGATCTATTAGTGTAAGAAAAATCACGTTCCTTGGTGAAAAGGGGGCTGGAAGTGTGGAAGAGCTGGGTGGAAATCTGTCTTTGTACTGTAGATATATGGGAGAATTGTAATCCTGTGTGCTTGGTGAGATGATTTACCAATGCCACTGGTGCAAGGTTAGTACTCCAAGAATTATACCTGCACTGGTTTGCTACTGCACTTTCCAGGTGGAGAGCCCGGAGGCATTTCTTCTCTGTGTTGCACAAGATTGGTGGGTGAGAAACTACAGCCATTGATCAGTTTACTCTTACAAATAACCCTCTTTTCCCTTACAAAAAACCCCTTTTTTCCTGAGGAGATGTGGAGTTTGAAATGCTGATGGCACAGAAGCCCTTGTCTCTGTTATCTCTTTTTATGGTTCTCTTTGAAGGGGAGAATTTCCCTGCCTGTGGCTGAGATAACAGAGAGATGCTAAGTGGTGGGATTTTTCACAGCACTTGACCATATGCAATAAAAGGTCAATTTGGACACACATCCCAGTGAACTTGGAAACATCAGAGTTTTGCTGGTTTAATGTGGAAATCAAAGTGTTTCAATAGCTCTCCCAGAAGAGCTATTACCTCCTAATTGCTTTTTTCTTCATTTGCCCCCCACCTCTTAAAAGCACAATGCTTTACTACTTAGTTTTAAGTTTAGAAAACTGTAAGTAGGTGGACTGGGGTGGATTCTTGCCTGTCTCTAACATGAGAACAAGGGTTCACAGGTGAGGGCTGTGGGGACCAAGGCCCCGAACCCCAAGTTCTCCATGAGTTGAGCAGAAGAATCTCTGGGCTGAGAATATTTTAGGTGTCAGACTTTCACATGGGTTCCAGCCACTACTGGAGAAAGACTCATGAGAGAGGCCCTCGGAGGTTTAGGGAGCAAACCAGACTGGGGCTGAGAATCAGTGGAGCTGAAAATGGGGACTGGGAGAATGCTCCCAGGACTGGGAGTATTCAACATCTTTCCCTTTTTCTTTTTTTCTTCCCCCCCCCCCTTTTTTTTGGTAGTTTTATTTTGTTTTGGGTTTTTTTGTTTGTTTGTTTTCTTTTGGTTTTTGTTTTGGTTTGGGTATTTTGTTTGGCTGGGATTTTGGGGGTTTTTTGTTTGGGGAGGGGTTTTTTTTGTTTTTTGTTGGGGTTTTTTTAGGTTTTGGTTTGGGGTGGGGTTTTTTATTGGGTTTTTTTTGTTAAATTTGTTTTGTTTTGTTTTGTTTTGGTTTGGTTTTGCTTCAATTTTTTTTTTTATTTCCCTGTGTGCCAGCTGAGAGATTGCTGCAGGCTGGAGATGTTTAGATGTACCCCGGTATGCCTGTTCTTATGTTCCTGTGTATATGGGGTTAAATCAGCACAGAATTCAAATGTCTAGAGCCAGGAAATATCCATCTTGCAATGTTCCTACCATTAAGCAGGAGTTTATTTTTTGCAGAAACACTCAAAAATTAAGGTTCCTATCCAGATACCTTCTTGATAAAGAATGTTTGGCACAGTTAAAATTTTCAGGTTTTGAGTAATATATTGTTAGGAAGTGGAGATAGCAGCACACAATAAATCCTTTTTTGGTTTTTCTTGGGCACCTAAAGCCATCTGACTGAGCCTGGAAGGAAGTTTGGCATTGCTATTTAGAAGATTGGCGAATGCAAGGATTTGGAATATAAAAACCAAGTCAGAAGAAATATTTCATCTTCATAAGGTGGTCCCTAGGCTCAGTCCTGCAGCCTTGCTCACGCAAAACCAACTTCTCATGCAGCTTATTCATATTAGGGGGAAAATCTCATGATTGGGCCATTGGCTAGTGAGGATGATGAACATTTCTCCAGCTGTTCAGGCCCCTGGCATGTCCCTCCTCACGGGGCTGTTGCAGTCACAACAAATGGGTCAGCACGGAGGGGCAGATGGCTCAGGACAGCGCAGGAGCTGCGGGGAAAGCTCAGACAGGGAAAGCTCTCCCCAAATCCTTCCAGCCCCAGTGCACGTCCAGCCTTGTGCTCCGGGCTGTGTCCTGTGCCAGGCTGGCTGCCAGCAGCCCAGGCCTTTGTCAGATTCACCCTCCCGTTCCTAGTGTTCTGTTGTTTTATTTATATTTATTTCTAACTCTGCTACTTTCCTTTGTCCTGCCTTCTCCTTGCCTAGGCCCTTTGTCTTGTCTGGTTTTGTGTTCCCTCGGTCTCAGACAGGGACGGGGCAGGGCCAAGGTGGCTGCAGGGGGACAGCCCTGCTGCAGGGCTGGGGGTGACAGAGTCTCAGGGACCCCTGGTGACACCAGCGAGGACAGCTCCATTTCGGCCCTTGGCTTGGTGTTTCCTGCCCCGGGAAGGGACTGGGGCCAGGTCCTCCCCTGCTGCGAGGCTTTTTTGGCCGAGGAGCCCCTCAGAGCTCAGCCTTCTCTGTGTGCTGGGCACAGCCCACCCTCGGCCTGTGGGGAGAGCACAGGACCTTTAAAGCCCTTTCAAATGTTGGTCAGGACCTCGGGATGGGCAGGGGGCAGCTGATCCCAAATGGACACGACATTCCCACATGTTTGTGCCTGGGCACGCCACGTGGCCTGGCGGCCAAGCCTGTGGGCAGCAGCGCAGGCCTGGCCCCGGCCGGGCGGCCATGGCAGGGCCCTGCGGCCGGGCTGCCGGGGCTGTGGGGAAACACAATCCGCTTTCCATTTCGTCAGCACAAATTGTATCACTCCTTTCTCCCCGTGCCTCTAAAAATGCGGTTTGCCTTAGTTTGGAAGATACCTTGCCCTCAGCAAGTAAATAAATGCCAACTAAAATAAAAAGGAAGCACAAAGCAATAATGAGGCTGCCACGCGCCGGCTGTCGGAGCCTCTGGAGGCTGCATAGGGGAGCAGTGTAAGGCCTGGAGTCTCATTTAGGTCCCTTAGAGCTTTCAAACTGCTTGCAAATTTATCTAAACACCTGAAAATTTAGTGATAGTTTTATTTCTTACCTACTTTACCTACCATTTCTTGAAAATGTTTAAATATTCCACCCCCCCGAATAAATTTTTAATGGATGTATCATAAAAAGAAATATACCTTACCACTGAAGGACAGGGCATTTATTGGCATTAATTTCTCACAAGCAGCTGTGTTTTTTTCCTAAACAATGTATTGTTTCTAAAATAAGCTGTAGAAAATAAGAAATGCTTATTTTTTTTAAGCACACAGTTAAATCCTTAAGTCCTAAGTAAACTGAAAGAGATTTCACTATAAATGGAAAGAGCCTAGAAATAACTTTAAAGGGGCTTAATGTGTGAAAGAGGTAGACTTCACATTAGCCACACCAACTACACACTTGTTAGGAGAAAAGAGTTATGTAGCACATTGCTTACCTTTGTTTGAATAATTTGCTTCGTATGTTTTCCCATCAAGATGCTGGTAGGTTAAACACTTAATTTATTTTTGCTGTATACTCTTGTTCTCTCTGATGTTTCATGCCAAACTGCTGTGGTAAAAAGAAGTCAAATACATTAAAGATGTATCTTTTAATTAAAAATATCAGAAAAAACATATTAGTGTTCCTTTTTTTATTAACAGCAGATTGTTGGCCGACTAGGCAGCAAAGTTATTTATTTGGAAGACATATGTTATGCTGTGGAATAATACTACAAGTAGGACATTGTGTTTGATAAGTGGTTCTGTTGGCAAACTGCTTAACTTCATTTGTGCTGTGCTCTGGGAGCACTGGGCAGATTCTCTCGTGGTGCAAACTGGCACTGCCCTACCAACACTGGTCCTGCAGTCACACATACCAACAGGACCACATTTTGTGTGAGCAGAAGGAAATCAGTTCTGTGATGAACTCAGTTAGGGCTACTATCTCTGAAGTGGTCAGAAGAAAGTGAGGCAATGACGCATTGCACAAGCCTGCTTTAGTCTAGGGTTGAACTAAGAGCTTAATTACATATAAGTTATTTTTATTTTAACTTTTTAATTGTTTAAGTGACTAAACCAGGCAAGAAAAGTAATGAGTGGTTGCAATAATATCAGAGAAAATGATATTAAAGGAGGTACCAATACAACCTAGGCTATTTTTATCATTTTCTTCCCTTCTTCCTCATTTTATCAGTGTGTTCTAAGTAAACCTGACATATTTATATATGTGAAACAGATGCAAAATGAAGCAGTTTTGTCTTCAGTTATGACCATGTTTTTTCAATCATGGACATGATTTATGGAAATGTTCTTTGCTGTAAAAAATTTCTTTTAAAATCCAAACCACATTAATTATAAATCTAACATTCAATTTCTTTTGATACTTTGGGGAGTGTGGGGAAGTAAATTTTTAATGCAAATAAACAGTTTCTTTAAAAAATCAGTATTCGTTAAATGTTGAGATGAAACCAGCACAACACTTCTCAGTGAAACTACTAGAGAATTCAATTAGATGTTGAGAAAATTAGCTCTCTTTTTGCAATAATATTATATGTCTCAGATTTATATCTGCTATGGTATATTTGGCACCCCTGGGGCCAACCAAACTGTGAAAAGCTGTTGATGTTGGCTTCTTGGCTGGTCAGCCCCTTCAGGGTTGAGCTCAGTTTACTGTGGAATAAACTCTAAACATTTGAGAGTTCAGAAGAATTGTGCAGAGGTGTAGGAACTGCCTGAGACTGAGCGATATCTCCGGTAGAGACCAGGAGAATTTGTAATATCAGCAGCTGGAGAGAATTTTTTAATCCTGGACAGGGCCAAACTATATAATATCCCCAGCACTGCCAACTATGACGACTTCATCACATCTCTTACAAGGCTCAGGGTTTTTCTTCACACCTCAGCCCTTGAAGCATGTACAAATCTCAGTTAAATAGTGGGTTTCTAGACCTTGTGATTACAAACAGAAGCTTGGAAATGTTAACCCTGGAGGCTGAACACCCAGAAAGCAAATAAAACAGTCATATTTTTCTTAAATCTCAGATTAAAACCATTCTCCTGATTTTGGGGGTCTCATTCATAACTCCTGGGTGTGTAGATCTGGGTATACCAGTAAGAGAATTCAGCTTTACAGAATTCATGCCTCCTGACAAAAGGTCTCTGTGGTGCTCTGGTGGTCTGTGGTGAGCTGCTACTTCTCTCCTCTGCCTGTTTCTACCTGCTATTTCTCATTAAAGGACAGCTGAAAACACTTGATGTGCTTTCACTGTATTCCTGTTGCTTAGGCGCAACTCCAGTGCCTTGAGCAGCACTGTGGGAGTTAAATTCATGTGCTCATCTTCTCCCTACCCATTCAGTTGAAAAGTTCTCTTCACTTGTGTTTCATACAATAAGGTATTTTTAACGTATCTATGTAAAGATAATTTCCAATGCCAGTATCATGGCACTAAAACTTTTCTTTAAAATGCAAAAAGAAGTGACTTTTGCCTAGTCTTTCAAGAGTAGGCCGTGGCAGGGAGAGCTGCTGGGAAAGCTGGGAGAATAGCTTGTGTTCGAATTAGGTTTTTATGAAAGTTATGTCCCCACCTAGCTGGGCTCTGTTGGAGATTGGATCTGCACATTACAGCTTCTGTGTAGCTGAAAGCTCTGCTAGCCACAGAAGTGCTGGGGAGGACAAGGGAGGTTGGGAGTCTGTGGAAGGAAGGAAGCCACGAGTCCTGATGTCTGTGAAAAACAAAAGCAGCATTACAGAGTCTACAATTGAAGCCCCAATAAACCAATTTTGAAAGCCCTGGCTTCCCCTGTCCCCCTCCTCACTGTCTCCCTTTGATAGGAACAGGAGGTAGGAGCTTCCCAGGAGTGTAAAGATGTCTGGTCTGGAAAACATGAAAGAAGAAAGCTTGTATGTTTATTTTGCACACCATACATTTTAGGGCCAGAAAGCCTTTTCTTTTTTCTAATTAGAAGATAATATCTTGTTAAAAAGTATATGTTCTGAGGCTTCAAAGGGGAAAAAAACAAACCAAATCCTCCTCTTGACCTATAAATACAGTTTGAAAAGCTACAACAATTCCTTGAAGTTTACTGTGATAACTTGATTTTGGCCTCAGTCTTGAAGATTTGGGTACTTTGGGAGTTGCAGGAATCTTGAATGTCTCTGGTACGCTGTGAGAGGAGAAGTATGAAAGCATGGTGCAATGCTGACAGGGCGGAATGCAGCATTCCTGCGCATCGGCAGTGTCAAAGAGTGCAGTTTATCGCTGCTGTTTTGTTCTCCTCCATCAGTAAACACAATCTCTCCCCTCCCTGAAGTGAAATCAAACCGCTGTAAAGAAACTCGTGAGTAACCAGGGTAAAATTTCCACTGAATTAATCATATATCTGGTCCAAAATATTTAAGATATAAACAAAAGAGGATAGAATAAGATCAGCCAGGCATATAAACATTTCCAAAGTGGTTGCTTTCCAGATAGTTTTTGAGCCACAATTGGCAAAAAACAGGGTGGTTGCACAAAGCTAGCTTTGAAAGAAATGGATTGTCATCAGTTTACACCAGCTGAGGATATGATCCTGCATATTTCATGAGAGTGCAATGGTTGTGGATACGTTTAAAACACATCCAAATGTCTTTGGAAAATATTTTTCCATCAGAAGAAAAAGGGGCAAGAGAATATCCATGAAAAAGTTGAGCAAAGTTTAATAAGTGTTCTAATGAAAATAATCCTACTAGTTTTAAATAAAAAGAAGCTTTAAGTCTACATCCAGTGTCCTTATCTGGATTTCCAGTATATGTATGAGAACAATAATTTGTATGACAGTTTTAATTTTCTTCCTTGAAAGCCTAGTAAAAAGAGTAAGGACAAGTACTAATAAATAAGATCAAAACCAGAGCTGTTGAAAAAGCTAAAGTCACAGTGATTTGGGAGAGACTAAAACTCCAGACATCTCAGATGTGGTTCAAAATCTTTATGATACACAGTGAGAAATGTGGGGTGGTAGCAGTTTACACAGCAAGAGGTAAAGTGGATGACAAGATAAAGTAGAGTAGGTCAGCAGTGAAATATTCTAAACCCTAGCTTGGGGTGCATGAGCAAGCAATGAAATGTTGAAAATTATCTCTTCACATCTAATATCAGTATACAGACTTTCTTTGGGAAGTTTGAGCTACATTGTTGCAGAGTACCATTTTCTAGTCTTGTGTGAAATGAACCCAGACTGAAGTCCCAAAGTTGTTCATGCTTCACACACAGTCACCTGAGATCTATTAAAATAATAAACTTCACCTCAGAGGCTGGGAATGTCATTTATTGCTCTCCTACAGTACATGGAGGAAGAAAGTTCATTTAATATGTTAGACTGAGAAGTTCTTCCTCAAGGCCCATATTAAATGCTGCTAGTATGCAAACTGTATTCATATTTATAGAGACATTTGTGAGAGTGGCTAGAATCCATAGTTCCTACAAAGTCTTTGTCTGCACAGTTCCTATAAATGTTTTCCCTGAAACAAGGGCTTAAAGCCTTTCGATGAAAGTCAGTAATGATCTGAACTTTGGGTGAAGGGAACATATTGAATGTTACTGAGTTACATTCCACATAAGGGATCTGAAGCAATTGGAAGTTACACTGTGAGAATGGCTGTATTTTTCTTACCTGGGCATAAGCCTTTTTTTTTTATTACATGCATCCTGCCCATGGTTCTGCAAGCCAGATAGTAACTGATTCTTGTGAAGTGCAATTTGTGGTCAAAGTCAAAAATCAGCAGCAGCATCTTTTGGAGTAAGCACATTTTGAAAGAGTCTAAACAGTAGCAAATGGCAGCTTCTTGTTTGTTACTGAAGCCTTGGAAGTTCAGGTAAGGTGATAAAGCTAGACTGAAAAAGTACCTTAAAATTCATTCTCTGTCCTAGGTAGCCTCATCCCTGGGTTTTTTGAAGTGGCGCTTCTTATACTGCTAAATTGTGAAAAATTCCAAACCGAGTCATTTTTGCTAGTGTTTCTCTAGCCTAGTAAAATATTTTTGCTGATGGAGGATACAAGTGCTCCTTGTATGACCTCTGTAACCTGCTGATATGGGTGCTGGAGACCAAAACCAAGTCCTTGCTTGGCCTTGGTTCAGAGCCAGGACCTACAAGGCAGTCTTCTGCACGTCTGGCACGCATCCTTAGCTACCAGACTATTTGTTATTTCTGGATGTGTCCCTGATTTTCATTTTGTAGCTGTCCTGCTTTGTATTAACTAGCTCTTCACTAGGCAGGGAGGGACGCAACAGGAGTTGGACACTCCAAGCCTCAGTTTTGTCACTCCCTGGGTACATTATCTAGAGAAACTCCTAAACACTAGTTTGTGAAGTTCCAGATAGCAAAGCTGTAAAGCTCCAGCTGCCAAGATCAAGAATTTGTCTTCTCCTTGTTAACTTCAAAACACTGTCTTGCAGACACAGGACTGAACAGCTTTGTGTAGTTTAGCCTCCAGCTGTTTCCTCTTGGCGAGGTGATGGTATTCCTTGCTTCCTGCTGAAGGTTGGTCATATTATATAAATGTATATGTTGGGGAGCAAGTCCTTAAATGCCACTATCAGAAGTTAGTGCAGATTGATTGTCCACTCCCTGTGGCTACAGGAGAGGGCGGTGACTGATTTTTAAGCCAGTTTTGGAGCCTAGACTGGGTCCTGTCTCTGAATAGTTAGGCAATTATCTGAAGCTGTTTTTGCCAGTTTTGTACTTCAAAAGGTAACACTTTGAAGTTTCATTAATTCTAGTTTCATAAGATCATAACGCATAAGTGCATGCTTAATTAGTTCCTGCTCTGTGAGCTGATGCTTTGCACATTTAAAAATTCGTGCTTTTTTTTTTGTATGACAACTAGCAAGTCAGTTAAATTTGATATTATGCATTTTGTCAGTTCCCATGGTGTAACAGTTGGTGTAATCTGCAATTTTATTACAAATCCATGAACTTTTAAAATGTTCCTTCTAGTCAGTGCTCTGTTCATGTCTTTTGGGCAAAACAAAGCCCCTGAGTGTGGTAAATAACAAGCATTTGAGTAAATGTAATGTGCTTGAGGGAGCTGCTGCAGTTTTCTGTGATGGTGTTAAAGATAACTCTGCCAAGTTGCAGTCAGTTCCATGGGACCAGCCAGTTGTCTCTGGAGCTAAGGACTGAAATAAGAGTGGCTGCCTTGGGTGGGACACCCTTTTCACCATGAAGCACAGAACCTGCCAGCTGGAGTCTGCTCAGCCAGGAGGGCTGCCTGGCAATAAGATGTTGTGTGCAACCCTTGTCCTGAGTCTGAGCAGAGCTGAAGGCACCAATCACAAATCACTCCCCTTGTATTTATTTTCACAAAGACATAGCCTAGTTTGCTCATAAAAGTACTGATAAAAATGTTGAGGCTGCTAGTTATGCTTTAAATGACTGGTGTTGATACTTATATGTGGAATGATTCATTTTTTTGAGGAGCCAAGGACTGTCCTTAAGTTTATGAGAGATCTCAGCAGCAGGTGGGAGCAGACAGCAGGTGAAGATTCATATCTCCCTGCAGAGGCCAGAGCTGTCAGCAGAGCTTTCTGAACATTAGCACCAATGAGTATTCTATGCAAATAGCTCTAGTGCTTCCACCAAGGCTTAAGTCATGTATCTGGCACAGTACCTGCAGATGACAATGACTTGTTTATTTTATTAGATCATGTGCTACTCTCCCAAACTCAAATAAATTATTCATTTCTAAAGAATGTCAACAGCTAATGAGTGCTTGAACAGTTCACAAACGCTCAATGCTCTCTGGAGGGTTGGATCTGTTATTGCTGCAAACTGGTACATTTATTCATGTATATTCCTTATACAAATGAGGGCTATTTCTGCATCTTTCACTTTTGTAGCATTTTTGCTTTGACCTGGCAAGGGTAAAGTATATACCAATTAGCATGGCCAATGATAAACTTCGTCATATCCACTGCAAAATTGTTTACTGTATTTTTCAAGGAAGAGAAGTAATTACAGTCTAGACTTGGTCTCTACTTTGGATGGCAAGGTTACTTCAAGATTGCTTTGTTCCCTTCTAAAATTTGGATAATAGATGAATTAGAATAAATCAGACAAGAACACTCAGAAAAAAATTTAGGTACTATTTAGTTTTGTATTTTCTCTTAGTTTCTTACACGCTAATTGGACTGTGAGTGTTATTTCACCAGATTGCTTCTAATTATGTTTGTTTGGATAGCAAATTATGTTTCTGAAGGAAATATTTGCTTTCATGTTGAAACATTTGAACTGTGAAAACTATGCATGTCCTTTTTTTTTTTCTCTCACTAATAAGGTGAATTTGCCAGGTCTTCAAAGTGGTTAAAATTACCTAATAAGGAGATGAAAACAGAGATAATATTTTTGAAGTTATGAAGCAGTTGTCAGAGCAGAGAAACCATCACAAGTTTTTCAGCAGCTCTTCTAGAAAAGCTACAAAAATTGAGGTTCTGCTCTCTGAAAGGCAGGGTAGATACGCATTTCTGGATTTGTTCCCAGCCAATTTCCAAAGGTCCAGAGACAAGTATCTCTGCATCATTGTTCTTACTTGGGGAGAGGGAAAGCCTAAGTCAAAGTAGAAGACCTGAAATTTCCCAACATTGCTGTGTGCATTAGCAGGGCTGGAAGAGACCAGCAGGATTTATACTTCCCATAAATGTTTCATATTATATGACAGAGCCAAGCAGTATGAAACTGTACACACCTATCTGAGTAATGTGTTCTTTCAAAGAATTCAAGTGCCAACTGAAATGTCAAACAGGAGTGTTTCAGGACAAGTTTTGTCCTTTTCTTTCTAAAGATATTAGGTCTGTGCAGAAGCAATGGATTTATGTTGCCCTGCTCCAAAACCACAGCAGTCAAGAGACAGCACAGTGACAATTTCACACAGAGATGTGATTTATTGTTGCTTTTACATCACCATTACCAAGGCCACAGATGATGGAATAATAAAATTATCCACACATGTCAATATATAGTTCCTCTGCCAGGTTGTAGCCAAGGTCTGGGTCTGTGTAGTTCAACTTGACTGCAAATCCAGTCCTGACGGTGGCCAGGCATGGCAAGGCATATTTGCTCACATTCACTGAGCTGTGGATGAGCATGTTTTTTTACCACCACATTAGCAAATGTAAATTAATCACGTTCCAGGAGTCAGCTTTAATTCAAGGCAAAAAAAGAGATCTCTGTCTGCTTAAAACACAAGTTCTTATTAATCACTAATATTGTAGCTAAGCATGGAAAGTGTTTGCAAACTAAGTAAAATTCTTCAATGTTCATCATGAAGACAGAAATTAATAAGTGACACTGTTCCTACTTCATGTATTACACAGAATTTCTATTTTTTGAGCTCAGTTGTTGTTCTTTACATGTTCTGCCATGTAGAAAACACTTGTATGAAGCCCTTGCAAAACCAGAACAAAAAAAAAGCAAAAAGGAAAGGAATGTTAAAAAAAAATATTGCTCTAACAAAGCAATTCACTGTCAGATTATGTTCTTGAATTTTCAGGAGTTAAATGTTATTTAATGTTTAATCCATGTTAAATACCATTTCAGTTGTATTTACTTCTCTGGTGATTAAATGATTTTTCCAGCATATATATTAAGCAAAGCAAAATTTTTAAGTGTGCCTTTTCTCCTTTACCAAGACCTCTCATACATGAGACACTGTTGTCCCAAAAGCTCACCAATTAGGGGGGTTTGGTAGGAAAACTGATAAATGTTCTAAAGCTGAGAAAAGTCACTAATGTCAGCATAGTCAAAGACTGAAATTTTAATGACTTTTTGTCTGCTATCTGTTCAAAGCTGGATTAAGTTTTCCCTTAAGCATCTTTCCCTGGAAAGCACTTCTAAGACAAGTAAAGGTAAATTGAACAGCCTCATAGTTTTGTCAAGGTTGTATTCAGTAGTAGTTTCAGCAAGGGTTTTGTGTATTGTACGTAGCATTGAACAAGAAATACTCTGACTGGTGTTTTCTCTAGGATTGCTGCAAGAGTTGTGTTGCGATGAAGAACAGCCAAACATATTACCTGTGGAAGAGGCTGGTTTTATTCCTGTCTCTTTTCCAAGTCATGTTGTCGAAATAGGTTTGTGATAGGCTAAAGAAGGTGTATAGCTGAAACACAAATCTGATTCTTTCCTGTGCCCGTGACACAGCCATGTATCAGCCACCACAGTCCAGTTTTTAAGAAGAAATGTTTTCCACTGGCAGGAGCAGATGGTGTGGGAGATACTTGGAGTGCCACCCTTGGAGAGTTGCACTGGTTAATGCAGAAGGTGCTAAGAGCAACTCTCTGCAAGAGAGACCAAAGTGCCAAGGTCTGGCTGAGGGCTTGCTCTGCCAGCCAGGTCAGCAGCGTGGGAAGGTCTCCAGGCAGCAGCAGTCAATATGCCCAGCATCTGCTGCAGTTCTGTGAGTTCATGATAAACCAAAGTAGTGCAAAACTGAAAACCAAAAAGATGACACAGATGTTTGATATGCTGGGTGATGCTCTCACCACACAGGCTGACAGCTGCCTCAGACAGTGTCAAAGTAAGGCAATTAGGCAAACAGGTAAAGTCATTTTTCCAGAGAATCTATATTTAGTAAAAAAAAAAAAGCTAAATTATTGTCTCCAGTCACTACATTGGTGATCCAAGTTTTGTCCTGATCACTAGTCTTGTGGAAGAAGTGCAATAAATCTGTGAATCAATACATAAGTTGCTTCAGTCTTTGTTGCACTTCAGCAGGTATACATGCAATTTTTATTAAATTAATCTGGTGTACAGGAGTAAAGAATATTATTAAGGGTGGCTCATCCCTTTTATAACAGGAAGGTCTGTCAAAGGTGGCCAGTGACCTTCAGAGTCCTGCACTGAAAAGGTTTAGTAGTGTTGACTTCACTGTTGCCTCTTTACAAGCAATAGAGGGAGACCTGGGTATCAATTTACTGATGGACAAAATGCCAAACCAAAGACAGCTTTGTCTCTCCTTTTGCCATCTGCAAAATGTAAGTTGTAGGAAATTCTGTCTCAGAGCCTAAGCTCATGTGTGTGGCTGCCTTTATGTGAGCAATGAAAATGTTACTGGAGCCCTGGTTTAATTGAGCTCTGTCTTCCACCTACTGCTTGAGCACTGCATTACTGGCAGTAATAACAAATTTTGAATGCTATTAATGTTGAAGAATGAAGAATATCTAAATATTAAGTGGCTGCTTGAGACACTATTGTAGTTAAGATTTAATTTAGAAAGAACAGATGCCCCGAAAAGAAAAATGTAACTCCCTCAATTGAGGTGTTAAGAGGATTAAGGATTAAATAAGCATGAGATCAGAAGCTAGACTAGGGCCAAAATAAACAAATCTATTTAGTCAGGTATAATAAGAGGAGATCAGAAGAAATGAGAGGAATTAGAAGACAATAATGAAGAAGGTGACTTGCAGAGAATATTCAAGATACAGAGGTCACAGACAGAGTTTCTAAACCACAAACCAGAATTGTTAAATCGAAAACAGATGACATGCAGAAAATCAGGCCATGATAGCCAGATGGTAAAATTCTGTGAAGAACTGTCTGAGGATAAGAAAGCCCTGTTAAATAATATTGTTTCGACAGGTGACAGAGAACCATGACATGGAGAGCTGAAACAAAGCTTGCAGTGAAAAATTCAAGAATAGATTAGTTGTAGGTGCCTTGACTAGGTACTAGTCAGGGTGCTAATAAATATTTCCCAGGTGGAGTGTCAGTACTAGGGGTGGCTTGCTCCAAGTGGGAACATGGAAGACTTTGTATTAATATTCATTCCATCACCAAATGAAGATAGTGGGAAGACTTGTGTAACAACATACAACTTTCTATTATTCTCTGGGATCAAAAGAACACTGGCAGCTTTTAGAGAAGGTTTTCAGAGAGGACAATGCTCCCCAAAATGTGGGAGGTGTTTTCCCACAGAAAAATGATTAACTTTATACAGTGAACTGGCCTCAGAGGCAGTTTCTAACATTTCATACAAATTTATGATATTTGAGCATCTCTTCACAACCAGTGGGTTGTCCACTTTCAAGAAAGTGGACTACAAGATGAAAAGTTATCTTTACTAAATTCCATCATCATAAAAACAGAATTCCACATCATATGCGACGCAAAGCAGCATGTGTCAAAAAGGGAGTTCTGCTCTTGTGACTCCTTACATTGTTTACCACGGTCTCTCAAACTCTGTGCCACATGTCCATGTTTCAGCAATCTTTATTTTCCCATACTTCCTGCTCACTTGCAAATTATCGCTGAAATAGTCATTAACTAGCATGTAAGGCTCTCTTTAGGGACCTGGGCACTTTAAATTGTAGGCCCTGAAATATTTCCCTGCAGCTAATACCTCAGTTTGATTGAGTTCCTGCATGAGTATATTTGTAACTGTGAATATCTCAAAACACCTAAATATCCCTAAACCCCTCAATATCTGCTTCTGAACAGGGCAAGACCTGAGCTAATAAAAAAGGGACTTACATCAAGTGGGGCAAAGCAGTGCTGAGGAAGCCTCTGGGAAAGGAGGTAAGGAGAAGTCCTTCTACCATTTGCCTAGATCTCAGATTGATTCAGTTAAACCGAATTTAAGTTCTTTAAACTGTAGAGAGCACAGTGTGCATTGCCCATGTTGCAGATGAGCCCTGTGCTGGGGGTGGTGTAGGGTTTTGCCATTCCATCCCTGCAGAGATGTGAGCAATGACCGCGGGTCCATGGGGGTGGCGGATCAGGCGCAGCCTGAGTCCCACCGCAGTGGCAGGAAGGTGGGCTCGGGGGAGAGCTCCAAGAGGCGGGTGGTCCAGGCACCAGAGAGCAGCAATCACTGCAGACTTCCAAAGATAACTATCTGACTTGTGAGTCAGAGCCCAAAGATACCAGGATTAACAAACTTAAAAGCAAAAGACTTAGCCAGACAAAGATTGTATATAATCCAATGTATACATAAATGCCTCTTACACTGCCCAGCCAGGGAGCCAAAGTGCTTGGAAGGGACTTCTTAGTGGGAAACCACTGTATCTGATGGTTCTGAGAGATGGGTTAGAAGGCATGGTGTCTAGTTTCTTGCTGTGAAACTTCTCAAGCTGTTTTGAACACATATTTTTAGCTCAAGTAAAACCGAATTTCACAGAAACATGGAGTACAGGCCTTGTTCCCCTCCACTGCAGGGTTATCCAGCAGCGCGAGGGAGGCAGTGGAGCTGATGTGAAGTATCTATGCAATCATATGTAACATGAAATACACATGCAGTTGGTGTGTAATCCTAGGCCAAACTGTGGTGTCCACTGATAGTGTAAAATCATAAATTCACACAAACAATATCCAGCTCCTAGCAGAATGTTTTCAGGTAGGGTTTTTTTCTTCCTTCATAATACTCCTACTCAGATATGCCCGTAAGTTCAATTTCTTGTTAATTATACTGCATGTTAGATGATTTAGATAATTCTAATATACAGTTAAAAAAACAGATCTGCTTTGTGAGATGTGCATTATTTTCTTCTTCACCAGATGAAGAAAGAAAACTCCATCTCCTTATAAATATAAGTAATTAAATAGAAATGAAGGATGTACTGGAAAGTGGGCTTTTTTTCCCTTAGACAATTATTATTTGGACTCAAATTCTTTCCTAAGTTAAAGGCTTATTTATGTTTTCAGCTGCCAACAAGCACTACTTTGTTAATTAGAGCCATTTCACGGGTACTTGTACCACTTCATGTCCCAGGGAGACTTGTCTGCGGGACCATGATGATTTTCTAATCATAACTCTGAGAATTTGCTGAATTAATCTACACTGCTGCCCTTTGCTAAGGAATAACCCCACAAGTAATGAACATATACCATTTTATTATCTACAGTAAGACTGTGTCTATAAGAAGATATTGCGTGTTATGAAAATCCTGGGAATCAGGATTTTTTTGGTGCTACATTATATGCTAATTAATTATTTCTAACAATTGGCACAAAACAAGAAGAAAATCTTAAAATCAGCATATCTGATTTGTATCAATCCAAACATGTAACTAATATTACCACAATATTATGGTTCAAGCAAGGTGGGGAGAAAATAAATTCATAGCTGAACCACTTTAGGGGGAAAAAATTCAAATTTAATATACCACCCACAAGGAAGCCAGAAGCCGTGTTTGCTGCTGTTAAAAAAAAAAGACCAAACAAAATTTCCCAATACATGCTCACCCTCTTTGGTGCTGTGGATTAGATTCAAGGGATAACATCATATTGTCTCACTGAGTGAAATCATGTTAGCAAGTGCTTTTATCTGAGGGTTGGTGACACCTAACAGATATTCCCCAGGGCACTGGCAGGTCGCAGATTAATTAGAGTAGTTGCTTTCCTGAAAAACTGTGATTCTTAACCATCTGTAGAAAAATTAGTTTTGTTAATCTTTCTGCTGATGGGCCATTCAGACAGAGTCCTGTGAGTGCAGATGTAACTCATTAATTGTGATGGAGGAATAAAGCATTGCAAACCACAGGAGAGGCACAGAGTGGAGACCAAGGGGCAGGAGGCAGGGCAGCCTGTCATGAGATGCCAAATGGGTAAAATAGCCGTAGAAGAGCATCCAGGAAAGAAGGAAGAGGAAGGAAAAGGGGGGGAAAAAGGAGTTAGTGAATCCAGTTGCTTCTGTGATGGAGTCTGTGTTGTGTTTCTCTACTTTCTGTCCTTTGGAAGGGTAATTGCAGTTCTCAGATACAGTTGTGGTTTCATGGTGCATCCTGGCACTCAGCTGTGGTCCCAGAACATTTCCAAGAAATTGCATAAACCCCTAAACAATCTCCCAGTAGTGCTTATTGGCAGAGGAAAGGATCAGTGATGGTATTTCTGTCAGGAGAAATGTATGGAGTCTGAGCACTGCATGTGACAGCCCTGCTGAGGATGGCAGCTGTCACCCTGCTGCAGACACAGGCTGAGCAGGATTGGAGAGGGGAAGGGAAAGCTGGAGAGGTTGCTCTGGCAGGTAGACACATGCTGCAGGCATTTATGTCAAGAGCTGTGCTCAACCTTTCCTTCACTACACTTTGAGGCACTCTCGGATCAGATGTGTAAGAGCCCTTGTCTCTGCTAAGATATAAACTCTCTGGCATAACTTTTAAAATGGATGTCTTTTTGAACTTAATGGAGCTGCTTCCATGCTTCAGGCTCAGCTGGCAGGGCTGGAGGCCTGATGGTGTGACAAATAGCAAAGGACTCCTGAAGAGCTGGGGAGGCCAGATTCCAGCTCTCATCAGATGGCACCTCATTGCTGCACAGACACAGGGCAGGGTTTGCACTAATTCTGTAATTTCTCCAGCACAGCTCATGTCTCCTGCTGTCCCCCAAAATAAAATAAAGGAAAAAAAAAAAAAAAAAAAAAGAGGAGAAAACAATAGCAAAGCATGTCTCGTACTGTGTTTGGGAAGTGCCAAGCAACTTGTGGAGCTGCTGCTGCAAAAAACTACCAAATGACAGTGATGTGCAGTTAATGAGGATCAGGACAGTTGGCGGTGGAGGTTTCTGGGCTGCAGGAAGGAGGGGGGCTCTCAGGAGGTCCCGATAAGCATTAGCAGTTTTGGATGCTCAGCCAAAACTTCTGCGGTTTGCCTGTTAGGACTGAATCTCTTTTTTGTTCAGCCGTTACTTTATACTGTGCGGTCTGGCCAGCAGTTGTACAACAGCATTTAAAATATACAACATGCTGTGAGACAGAATGCAGCTACCTTGTCAAGGATGCCAGCATTAAATTACAAAGAGGCTAGTATACTCCATATATAGGATATAGCCATTTTCCTGGAAAAGTCCAGATAGCCAGCCTCTGTTATTGTTCAGTTCAGGATGCAGCAGCTGCCTCGAGTCGAGTAAGGGAGGGTGAGGAGGGGGAAGGAAGGGGAGGTGGATGGTCCCAGTTGGGTCCATAAGAAGTCTGGCCTGGGAGAAAGAGAAATGGTTGGTGATCTTTCTTTGAATGAGTAAAATGGAAAGAAAAGTAGCTGTATAATGTCTCCACAGTGCTCATCCCAGGAAAGTGCAAGGGTTGTTAGCAGGGTGAATATGGCACAGATTGTGATTGTGGTTTTTGAAGTGAAACAATGAAGAAACTCTACATCTGCTGTTTGGCTTTCTGCCTTTAAAAGAAAAAATTGATGAAATTGATTTCTTCTTGAACATTATTGGCTTTAAGAGAAAATATATAGAGTAGGGCTTTGCTGTGACATATAATAATCTTTGGTGTTCTTTTCTTAGTAGGTTATTCTGTATTAGTGAAAATAAGTTCCATACTCTTAAAGGAGGTGGAACTAAAGATACAGTTACCCCAGAAGCTGTGAGAATTACAGAGGAAAGCTTAAAATGATCTCGTAAGAGAAAGAAAAAGAAAGACACCAGATTAACTTTGAACCTGGGAGTCTCCCACACTGCAAATCAAGCGCATTGTCACACAAAGCACAGGTGTACGCCACATGTACAGGTTAAAATCTAGTACCAAGGGCTGTGATGACAGTTCAGTGTTCATAATGTATATTTCCCAAAGTCTACTTGTGTGTCTGCTATAAATTCAGGCAGGACAGGTATAGGGGAATTTCTTTCTAAGTTACAATACTGTAAATGCAGCTTTGCTCTATTGGTATCAAAGAAAAGATTCATATGTGAATTTGTCCTAGAGATTTTTCTTTTCCTTGTAATAATAGTTTTGTACACTAACATGTAAATAGTTATGTATCTGCCCCATTTCTAGACATGGAGAAAGATCATCTTCGGGCTTTTCTGTGGTCTGATAAGAGCAGAGGGAATTCTCTGCAGGAGCAGGTCTGATACATGCTGTGGTAAGGATATAAAAGGCTGAAAACCCTTGGAGATTTCACAGCTTTCTAATTGGCACAGTGCAGCATAAATAGAAGACATGAGTCAAAATAGACAGGGAGTCTGAAGAACAAAACCAACATAAAGCTGTTTATCTGACAATGAGGAAATAAAAATGGTTTTGCATCAGAAACATGCAGAAAGTAATTTTTTCCACCTGATACCACAGTAGGTGTTTCAGCAAATTTTTGTTTGTAATACAGAAGTTGAAAGTAGTATGCACTTCCAGTAGTTATGAAAAATCTGAGTTTTTTTGGTGGAATTTTTCAGAAAGAAAAAAACAACCCCAGTTTGAGCTCTGTGGCCCAGTTTAGGAGGGTCCACATAAAGCTTGGCACAGGATCAAACTTTAGGGGCAGAAGCCTTTAGAGGATGGGCGTAGGGGATTGAACCCTCCAAAAAAACCTTTGGTGCCTGTGTTTTTGAGATCCACTACCTTGGGTTGCGAAAATAAAGGGGAAAATTTCAAGAAGGGGAAGAGATGCTGTGCAAACCCCATAAATGAATCACTTTGTTGTTTTTGTTCATAGCGTGCACCTAGAAGCCCTGAGTCAGCTTCAGGCCAGTCCTAGGCACTGTATCCCACACATAAGAAATAAGCAGATTGCTGTCATCAGGCTCATACTGGCCGAGAGAGGTTTGCCAAATTGTTCTGCCATAAGAATGCACTTGTTGGCCAGACTGGAATTGAGGGAGAATTTCATAAAGAGCCCAACAGAAGTTTTGCATCAGCTTTGGTTTCTTCAGGCAACAATCATACCAGAACAGAAAATAAAAATAAAAAAAAGAAAGATAGGGACTATTGTGCTTTAAGCATCTTTGGAATTAATTAAAATACATCAAAGTGTTAGCAATGAGCTGTGTCAACTTTGCTAAAAGCCTGATCAATATTTACATAATTCATTCATCCCGCTGAGTGAGAAGCTGGCAGTCAGAATAGCATCACTGCTGCATAATACTACTGCAACAGGAAAAGGAAAATATTTTCTACATCCTGAATCAGTTATTTAAGGCCTCTCTACCTCCTTGGGAGTATGACAGAATCGATCAGCCAAGCTGAACAGCACTGGCATTGCAAACATTTATTCATACCATCTGGTACAGAGTCAACTCCAAGTAACAAAGGATTTTATTTTCCCACAAAGGCTGAAGGTTACATAAATGTTACCCACATTCTTGTGGCATCCCAACATGTTATTCTCACGTGCTGTAGAGAGATTGACAATTCCCAGACCAGAACAAGACAGACAGCCACGGAGATTCCTGCAGCACAATTGCTTATTAATACCACTAAATGTAGAGTTTAGACCCCTTGAAAAGCCTTATTGCACAGATAATATACATGGTCCAACATGACAGGGAACACCTCCAGTGGTTAAATCCAAGGGTAGTACTGTAGGATTTTTTACTGATCTGGAATGACCACTAACTTGAACTCACTTATGGCTCTATTTCATTCAGCTGCTCATAAATTAGCTTGGTATCCTGAATTCCTGAAAGTAAATACATATTTGATGCTTACCTGTGTATAGTCAGTTACACTTGCTGCTTTTTTTCCTAAGTATTCAGATGCCCACATGAAACTTGTTATCGTTCATCATAACTATAAATATCTTCTGAATGAATACTTAAATGCTTTGTAAGGGGTTCTGCAAAAAGAAAGGTTTGAGAAATACAGACAGTCCTTCAGAGATTTTAATGATGTGGGGGTAATGTGTAAAAAAAAAATGTTTTTCATAACTTCCCTTCCAGAATCTTGTGCACCTTTTTTACAGCCTTACTATTAGGGCATTTATGTAGAATAATTTCAGGTTTTTAGAGCACAAAGACAAACTGAGATGTGAAACATAAGACATTTGTCACCTGCTGCAGGTCTCTTCCATGCATGGGGTGCTCTGATGGCCCAGCTCCTCCAGCACCTCCCACTCCATGTAAGGGGCCATATCCTGCAGCACAAAGCTGCCAAGGAAATTTTACATTTGAGCATTCAGAAAAGTAGACCTGGTCAGAATTGGTTTTTTTCCTAAAGGAAACATTAAAGGAAAATATAAAAAAACAAACACGAGGGGAAGGGAATTCACATACTCTTTGGGGGAAAAGACAATACAGGTAGAAAACTTCTTAAAGAGGACATTTATGGTTTTTTACATGAAAAATGGAAGATTTGTTTATTCAGTGTGCAATGTGCAGTTCATACTTCTGTTCTCATGCTGCTTTATCCAGACTGTATTTCCTATGTAAGAGTTAGCTCATGCTTGTTTTTTCCAGAGGTATGTGAGATATTCTGCAGCTCTCTGAATGAAGAGCTTCAAATAAGATGTTATATTGGCTGCTCTGCTTTGATGGGAGCAGGATTTTAACTGTAAGGCCCATAGGATCACTATGGTATAGGGCATGGTTATCTCTAATTCTAAGGATGAATCAGGGGTGTAACATATACCACTGATTTTTATTTCCACAAATTAAAAAAGCATCCTCAATTCCTTATGAAGCTACTGAGATTGCCTTATGGTAGTAATGGAGAAAATGGGAAAATCAGGATGAGATAGTAAAAACTTTCCATTAATCCTTTAAAGCTCTTCCTTTTAAAGCTGAGCTGTGGCCATACATGAGAGCCTTCTATTCAAACCTGGTTTTAGAAGCTGCTATGGAAATTTCCATTCTGAAACATCAGACAAAGCTCAGCTCTTGCTGGATTCAGATGAAGCAAGATCTGTCTCTTTTGGAAAAACTATTAATGTCTCAATTATGTGAGAGTGTTGAATGTTATCTCTTAGAAAACAATTTAGGAAGTCCCAAAGTCAGACACTGTCAGAAGCTGCAAGGGCTTCTGGAGGAAGAAATCACTGTATACCTACCCTGGTTATTTCTTTTCCTTAGCCAGGCAAAACACTGTAAGGCAGATGTCTCCCCCACAAGCAGGAGCATGGCTAAGAGTTTGGATTTCACGATGGCCCACAGCTTTCTAGGGAAATCCTGAACGGCACTGGACACTCTCTTTCTGCTAAGGGCAAATAAGACTTTACATTTTCTCTTGTAACAACTTTATCTCACTGTAAAACCTCTGTCTGTCTCTCGAACGTTGCAGTATTTAGTCCGTTAAATAAGGCAGCTGGCAAGAAAAGACCTAATTTATCCTTGTCTGTCTGATTCCCAGTCACCTAAGAAAAGAAGCTGTCAAATAGAAAGCCAAATCCTGTGGCACCTACACAACAGAAGAAAGCAATGGGAATGTTCTCTGGGAGATCAAATAAGGACTCGAGTGTTTGATTTCTATAGCGAGAATAGTGCACAATTTCCAGATGTTTATGACTTTGAAGAAAAACTGGTTTAGAGATCAAGATCTCAGAAG
Organism: Acanthiza pusilla; assembly: GCA_036630365.1. Lineage (NCBI taxonomy): Eukaryota > Metazoa > Chordata > Aves > Passeriformes > Acanthizidae > Acanthiza > Acanthiza pusilla. Next base: position 13,235,669 of record JAXCHO010000001.1, read on the forward strand.
AGCTCACACTGAGTGCTGAGTGCTGTGCATATGGGACGTGCAATGCTTCAACTTCTGATCCATATAGTAAAGAAGACTTTCATTTAAGGCACCAGACAAGACTGTCTGTTGGTCATGTAATTCAGAATTGTCTTAATGGCATCATTTCAGGCTTCTGCAAGGCTTTAAAAAAAAAAAAAAAAAAGGCTTATGAAGCCCCAGCTCTTCCTACTGCTATTATGAGACAGTTTGGGCAAAATGTTAACATTTTTGACCATATTCCCAGCTTGCCCTTCAGGACCATGACAGGGTCCTACCAACACATGTTTCACAAATGAGTATATTTGGTTCATATTCACATACTGAATGAGTAGAAGAAACACCATTCTGGTAATTTAAATATTTTTAAGATGCTATAAATAGATTAAGGTGTTCAGGTATGAGTGCAGGTGGCATTGGTGAGAGAATCATTGCTACTTTCAATGTTCATATTGCCATAACAGAAGAGTGAGGAGTTTGCAGGGTTGGGATAAGAACCATAAAGAAGAAAGTGTTTAAAAAAAAATCAACTTCTTTTGTAAACAGAAGTAATTTTATGAGAACAGTCAAAAGCAGGATATTAATAATACAGTAATATTAATTACTAATACAGTAATTATTTTGAATATTAGGTATAAAATATATAATGACAGAAAATATATTAATATTAATATTCATAATGCTATTAATTTTTATACAAAAGCATATAATTTTATTAAGCATATTAATATCTATATTAATATTAATAACATATCCTTTAGATTATTATGGCAGTTTCTTTCAATTCTTAGTTGCCATTTAGATGAAAGTTAGGAATATCATATTTCCTTGGTACATGAGTTCTTAAAGCAGAGGTATCTCCCTTCCTAGGTGGAGGATTCAGAGACAACAATGCTGAACTGCACTGGAGGACCTGATTTTTCAGAATATTTGAATTTTATGACTGGAGTTTGATAAAATCAGTTCATTATGAAGGAATCTTTTATCATTTCTCAGTCTAGTTGACCTTAAATCATGCAGTTAGACAAGAAAACAGCAGTTCCCATAGTCTGAAATTTGGAAGAAAACTGGTAATCAGATAGAGATCACTATCAGAGTTAAACTAAACTACTTCATAAACTTTGTTTAAGTACCATGAAATGTAGCACATGCTTAAGTGTCTCAGTTATTAATCAGGTCCTTGAAATAGGCCCACAAAATAGGGATAGATCCTTTCTTCTCCTAGCAAGGGAAAATCTATAATTACAGTGAGAGCAGCCTCCTCGTGAAACCATATCCTAATTCACCAGGTTTGCAAGTGCCAGGGACTAAGAAGCTCCTACAGGACAGCTTGTGTCTTGCTGAGTTTTTAGTCAGATTTTAACACTTTCATTGACCAGACTATGCAGTTAATATTTTAAAATATTTTACTCTGTCTCTGCCTGTAAATCTATAGTTTAAAACAGGCATGTCCTTATTCAAAGCTTCTCTAAGAGACTCTTCTGTTAAACATTTATGTCTCATTGCTAGCTTTAAAAATTGCTCATCTTTAATAAAGTTACCACAAACTGCACAATTTGTTTTTGCACAACAGCAGTCTAATTTTCTTCCCTCTCCAGAAAATATACAAAAGCAGGTGGCTTATTTCCTGAGAAAAATCTATTTGAAATGCATACTTGTTTTAAGGAATATTTAGGAATTTTAAATTATCTCAAAAAAAGCTTTTTACTAAGTCTAGTTTTAGTAGTACCTTTTCTTTTCACCTGTAGTTTCAGATATCCTCTAAAATCTAGATTTTATGTATTTTGTGTCTGTGCTGCTTATGTATTATTTTCAGATTAGGAAAAAAAATTCCAAATAACAGTTGAGAAATAGAACATGGAGCGAATGTTTTTAAAGTAGTTTGCTCAGTGGTTACAATTCAGAGGGAATGCCTAAATACATGGTTATGTGGCTTAATTTCATAATTATTGTAAACAATTGATACTGTAAACACAGTATAATATCTGAAAGAACTCCAGGGGACCTTGTAGAAAAATGCTGTCCAATCTATTTTAAAAGTATAAAAAATGAAAGTCAAATACATTTCAAAAGTATTTTCTTGGGTTGTTTTCTTGTTGGTTTGGTTTGGGTTTTTTCTGGCGTGGGTTATTATGGTTTTCACTTAAAGATTCCGGATTGTAACATTTGGAATAGAGAAAGAGAGGTTTGGTTAATGAAATAATAAAATCTTTTGAATCCATATTCCTAGATGAAATCATAGTTTTACAAAGAGCCCTTTTTCCTAGTGAAGTTCACAAATTAGATTTTGTTACTGGTAGTGTTACCATTTCTGGCAAACTGGAGTTTTATGAGCATTTTTGGCTGAGAAGCCCTGTAAATCTGAAATAGCTTTGCCCTCCATGCATACAACCATGAAATGACACAAAATATTGACAGAGGTGAGCCCCTTTTCCAGGAGAGCTCCCTGGCAGGTGGGTGGCACGGCAGCCCTGGCGGCAGGTCCCCGGCAGCCTGGCTGGAGCAGGGTTCTGCTCAGCTCCTGCACTGCCCACAGCTCCCAGCTCCGCGGGTTTTGTTGGGATTTGAAGGCATTTAGCACCTCACGGTCACGGCAGGCCTGGGGGCTCGGATCACCTGGCCTGTGGGGCCAGTGGGTTCCTGGTTGAACTCAGTGATCTTGGAGGTCTTTTCCAACCTGGATGATCCTGTGGCTCCAGGCACTTGCTTCCCATCCAGCTCGGAGCACTTCCCATCCAGCTCGGAGCACTTCCCATCCAGCTCGGAGCACTTCCCATCCAACTCGGAGCACTTCCCATCCAGCTCGGAGCAGTGCTTCCACTGCCTGGCACAGCCTCTTTCACATTTTGAGCCTCTTTCTGATTTATGCATTTAGACACACCTGTAGGCTCAGAATGGAGGGATGGATGGACCCAGCTGGAATGCTGGGGCTCATGCTGTATTCCTTTTATTCTGTCACAGCTCTGCTCTCTGTGATTTCATTCCCTGGTGTGTTTGAGCACACCACTACCACTCTGCTAGGGGACTTTCCTCCCTCATATTGCAAATAACTAACTGTTGAATAGCTGGAATGTTTTTTGATTTGTTCTGCTTTTATGAAGTAACAAATGATCAGCTCTAAACCAAGAAATTCCCACACAGCTTTCAGAACCAAAGAAGCACTGGATGAGGTGGGAGAAGGGGAAGGTGAAAGGCAGATGAAAATTTTTTTCATCTTGTTTTTCTGGGAAGATGCCTCAAATGTGGACATGCATTTCTACGTATCAAATATGAAAGTGTTGTGTAACTCATGTTCAAAATAGTAATTGAAATGTATAGTGTTTATTACGTTCCCCCATATGTTTGCAATCGAGGTATGACTCTATTGGATGGGAAGCAAAAAGCTGTAATTTGCTGCTTAGCATCAGAGCTGTTGCACATTCATTTAAATCGCTTTATTTATCTTCTTTCCCATAAAGAACCTTCCATACTGTAAATTTATTGAATGGTTAATGGCCCAAAAGTATGGGGTTCATTACAAAATGAAGTATTTATTGCAGTGTTAATTAAATAAAAGCATTGTAATCTTTCCAAATTGAACAATTATACTCATTTGAACATTTTAAACAGAAAATCTTTTATATACTAACTGAGTTGCGTAATGAAAAGCACGTGTAATGGAAATTTTAATCAAAACAAATACTGAAATAATTTGAACACTTTTTACAATATAAAAGGTCTACCTCAGTTTTTATTAGAAATATTATAACAGCCAGATTACTTTCAGAACTCATGACCTTTGAGCGTGGTATATTATTTCTGAGCTGATAGGCCACCCTCACATACCAGTTGGCTAACCCCTTAAACATCAAAGTTACTGCTTGGCTACCAGCCTCAAACCATGACAGACTGGCTGCGAGCCCAGCACTTGACAGGCTGGCGCGGGGCCCGAGCGGGCTGACAGCGCTGATGAATGATCCCTGGCGGAGAGGAGAGGAGAGGAGAGGAGAGGAGAGGAGAGGAGAGGAGAGGAGAGGAGAGGAGAGGAGAGGAGAGGAGAGGAGAGGAGAGGAGAGGAGAGGAGAGGAGAGGAGAGGAGAGGAGAGGAGAGGAGAGGAGAGGAGAGGAGAGGAGAGGAGAGGAGAGGAGAGGAGAGGAGAGGAGAGGAGAGGAGAGGAGAGGAGAGGAGAGGAGAGGAGAGGAGAGGAGAGGAGAGGAGAGGAGAGGAGAGGAGAGGAGAGGAGAGGAGAGGAGAGGAGAGGAGAGGAGAGGAGAGGAGAGGAGAGGAGAGGAGAGGAGAGGAGAGGAGAGGAGAGGAGAGGAGAGGAGAGGAGAGGAGAGGAGAGGAGAGGAGAGGAGAGGAGAGGAGAGGAGAGGAGAGGAGAGGAGAGGAGAGGAGAGGAGAGGAGAGGAGAGGAGAGGAGAGGAGAGGAGAGGAGAGGAGAGGAGAGGAGAGGAGAGGAGAGGAGAGGAGAGGAGAGGAGAGGAGAGGAGAGGAGAGGAGAGGAGAGGAGAGGAGCGCTCCGGCAGGACAGCAGAGCAGAGCAGCGCTCGCTCGCCAAGGCGCGCACGGAAGCTCCGCGGCTCTGCGAGCGGTGGCACCGCGCCCGCCGCCCGCGTCCGCGCCGTGTTCGCACCCAATTCTCTATTTATTTACCGAGCTGCGCCCGGCGAGCCTGGAATAGCTGCAGCTGCAATTATGTTTCAGACGGCTCAGCCACCTCTGTTTTATTCCGATTTCAAGGCTGTTCTTCTGCTTGGCTCTGTTTCCTGCTCTGAACTCGCGCTGGCTTTGTTTTATCATTTGCAGACAAAAGCTGAATAATGTGTATTCATTTGCGAGTATGAAAAAATTCCTGAAAGATGAAATTGCATGCCACAGACTTGCAGCTGAATTTTTTCTATTTGGAGGAAGACATGTAGCCCAGTCTGTTTTACTGGGAGTTTTCTTGTTTGTGGACTGTCACTTCCTGCATTCAATTCCCATTTAGCAATATAAATTGAGGAAAAAGGAAAGGCACTGTTTAGATCTTTTTCTTTGCCTGATGCAGTTGCACTGTACGGGGAATGGCCCATTAGCTGAAATCTAGATTTTGCTGGGGTTATTGAGAGATTTAGGGATAAATCTCTATAAAAAAATACCATGGAATTAAAAGGTATCAGCCTTAGGTTGACAGTATATTGATGAAAGTGCTTTGGAAGCAAAGTCTTACTCACTTTTTCCTTAAAGTAAACAATTATTTATTAGAATATATAATAGCAATCCCTTACTAGGAGTGGACATATAGGTTTCTGTAATAAAATGGACCTAATTGAACAAAAGTGCAAAAAATACAGTGTTATTAAGCAAAGGGGCTATATTTTAGATCTAAACTTCAACAAATAGTATGGACATAAAATATATGCATAGCAAGGGATTTTAATGGAGATAAAAGAGTATCTAAAATGTAAAAACTTTAGAAGTGGTGAAAGCCCCTGTGCTGAGGATGTTTTTGTCTAGTGTACACTGAGAGAGGTACCAGTCCTTACAGAATAAAGCAGGTTATTCCCTTACTCTTACTCATCCCAGGAAAGCCTATGTGCCCTGACAATTTCTCCTGTTGCACAGCCTGTCTTTGGAGCTGTTTGAGAGACAGGCTGAACGTTACCATGGGTGGGCATTCACACGACACTGGTAAGGGAGAGCGGTTGCCAACACATTATGACTCTGATATTTCTGGATGGCTGCTAATGGGATGTGACAAACCCTAGTGAAGAGTCAGCTCGAGCAGTCTTTTATATTTCAAAAGCCATTTTCTTCCCTTCTCCCAGAAAGTCTGAATGGATTAGGAGAGGAACCTCTCACAGTGAGAACTTGTTCTTATTTTCCTTGTATTGGTTTGGAATGGATGTCCTGCTGCTCAGAGCAGAGTCAGTGCAAGCAGGAGGGAATCTGCCTGTAGACTTCCTGAAATTATCCCATCACAACCTAGCAAGTTAGATGAGAAAAAAAACCCCAGCAAATGGGGAACAGATATGCAGAGCAATATATATGCAGATCTCAAAGCCTACTTCTATGCATAGGGATGATTAATGCAATGGCCAAGGACTGTGTTCAAAATACAACCACTTCGTTATTTATTATCTATAGCCTTTACCACCTGAACCTCTACAGAAGAGATTCTTCTCTCCTGGGTAGCAGAGAGAGAAGGTTTCCAGTCTGAAGACATTTGACTGCTTAAAAATCCAGGTCACACAAACTAAAATGACTTAACAACATAGTTTAAGTTAATATCCAGACTTTACTTCCTAACAAAGACAACTAAGTTTCACTTAAGAAAATAGATAGAGGGGAGTTTGTTGCTTTTTTTTTTCTTTTCTTTTTTTTTTTTTTTTTTAATATTAAAGCAGGGAAACCGTTTTCTGTCTTATTGTAACCATCTGTGGGAAACACCAAGAAAAATGTACTCAAGTTAAAGGAGCAGCAGACAAAAAGCACCCACCAAAAAGTACATTTGAGAGTTCAGCAGCTCATGGTTCAATCCAGGGCACTGGGAGTAGGGAGTATCCTGCAGCTCTCAGGCAGAGCTGGGGGCAGCCTCCCAGGAGGGGAAAGGGGGGAAAGCACCACCAGGGAGAATTGTCATTTTTGCTGCTGAGGGCCTGCAAGACATGAAGGTGAGGGCATTGCTCCTGGAGAAGAAGTTCTTCCTTCTCTCCACAGGCTCTGACCTTCTGTGGAACAGGACCCACCTGACATGGTGCAGGTGTCCTGCCTTCTCCAAGGTCCTGGGCAGTTGCACTCCGGTGGAAATACCATTCAGATCAATACCAGTGAGCTTTCAGCTGTGCTTTTCATGCAGAGCAGGAAAAAAAGAGTAGAGTTTTGCCTGTAAATGAAAATATTAACTCTTATACTGCTAATAACTACTACAAGAAGGATTGGGGCTGCATTTCATGGCCTGTTCATGAGCTGTGGCAGCAGCTCCCACAGATGAGACCTGCAAGGGGTCACTGCCTGCTCCCCTTGTCCCCACCCCACTGGGTCCCACCAGCTCCCTCCTCTGCCTGACCATCAGGCCTGGCACTGGGTTTGGACAGGCTGGAGCATCTCCTGCTGACCTTCCATGGTTCCTCACAAGCTCAGCAGTGTTTCATTGTGAATAAAGAGGTGGTAGCCCTGGTATTCCTATTGCTGCTCTTTACTGGCTCTGCAGGAAGGCAGTGGGATAAAGAGAGGAAGCAAGCCAGTACCTTATCTGCTAAACTATTATTTAAATTGCTCCTAAACCTGGTGCAGATCTGGGACACTGTAGAGACTTTACTCATCGCTGTGAGCAGAGCTCTATTCAAGAACAGCGACAGAAATCTCTCCCCAAAAGCCAAAGTCCAGCAAGACACAGGAAGGAGGAATAAGGGTTACAAAGTGTATCTCAAACATATTAGCAGGTGTTGAAGGAAACTGAAATTCGCCTGCTTCCAGGGGTTATTTCAGGATTATGAAAAAGTGACATAAAGAAGGGCTGTTTCTCCTGCAATTGCCTCCAATTAATCATTTTAATCTTATTCTTACATGATGTCTCATGTTACTTGGGATTTGGATGTAAATCTCCCAATTGTTCCCACTGGCCAGTGTGTTTCCAGGGTACAAATGCCTGGGAGGAGTGCTCCAGGACACCTCCTGGGCTGCTGCCATCACTGTGAGCCCAGGCAGCCAGTGTTGTTCTGAGGCCCACAGGACGGAACCCACGGCTCCTGCACTGTTCCCTGCGGCCCCAGATGGGGCAGGGAATGAGCACAAGGGGCTGCAGCCTCAGTCCTGCTCAGCCTGCCCTCAGCAGCTCCAGGGAAAGGGCTCAGATGTGCCCATGACTTGAGCAGGGGAGGGAGCAGAGCATCAGAAGCCATCCAAGCATCTTTTCTGCCTTGAGTAACACAAAGGTGTTAATTTTTGATATTATTTAGTCATCTGTCATAGAATTCTTTGAGTTTAACTCGCCCACTCTCCCTAACAAGAAAATCCCTTTGCAAGTCTTTCTCTTTCAAAAACTACATCAAACCCAAAAAATGGAAAGTGTCAGCTCTCCACTGGTTCCACTATAATTTCTAGGTTTTACCATTGAGATAAATTAATTCAGTTCACTGGGGTCAGCACCGTTCTTTCGCTCAAGTAGCTGGACCAGATGACCTTTGTGGGTCCTGTCCAATGCAGAATATTTTGTGATTCTGTAATTTCCAGTCTCAATCAAGTTTAAAATCTTCAGTGCTGATTGAAAGACAAGGTCATGTCTTAGAGACCCACTTTTTAAAGGACCTGAAGTGAAGTGAGTTAAAAAGAAAGGAGACTGATGGTCTTAGCAGAAGTCAAATGCAGGGACCTGAGTAATGGTTTGCCATATGGGTGGCAGAATAAATATCCTGCTTTGTTAAAGCTTTCTAATACGATTTTTTTCATCAGTCAGTTTGGTTTCACTCATTAAAGATATTTAGCTGTTAATTCTTCTTTATTTTAGTGAGAGACAGGCATTCAGGTATTCCTGAAAATCCCACAAGTCATACATGTGCATATTTAGGTAACCAGATATGTCTAAAAGAACATATTAACATTAAATGGAGAAAATATCTTCATCAAAGAGAAACTTGAGGTCAAAACAGGCTAGAAGATAGAAAGATTTTTTTTGGTATTGCAAAAATGTGAGTCAGCTTTAAATACCTAAAATGGACCAGAGGGACCGGGGTCCTGGTGGTGGACTGTTAATCACTGGTGTGGTCAAAATGGGCCAAATTCTACAGCCATTACTCAAGCAAAACTTCTATGAAAAATCAGTGTAAGGTTTGCCAGGGTAAAGATTTGGACTTACAGTGGGTGATTGCTCAGTCTTTTATCATTTGTTAGATCAGCAAACTCCTCTCAGCATGCAGCATGCACACAGGATATAATTTAGACCACCTACAGAACAGCTTGTCTGATTCCTAACTGCAAGCCATTAAAAACTAGAATGTAAATATGATATTTGAGCCAGTAGTGCCATCAACATAGCATGGATTTCTGCTCTGAAATCAGTGGCATCTCTTGCCTGACTGGATTTCACAACCACTGTTTGTTTATGAATTGTCTTCTTGAGACTCTGAAGATAAAAAGACCCTGAGCTGGTAACACTCTGCTGATTTAAGGACTATAATTAGATTAAAATATAGCCTGGCTTTGGTTTAGCTGCAAAAGCACAGACAGAGAGAATTTTTTCTCACCTGGATGCTGCTTTACATTTGGAGCAAGATCCCTGACTTCAGCTCCTTGGCTGTGCAGGAGCTGAGCCCACAGTGCCCTACATGAGAGGTTAATTTTAATTAGTGCTCGAACAGGCCTTCAGGAGCTAAATAAACTTTGAGCCCCTATTCTCTCAGGAGCCATAGGCACACATGCCAGGCCTTCAGAGCTAATCTGAGTGACAGAAGCATAACAAAAACCACTTCAGGAGCTGGAGAGAAGCGAAGGGCCGGAGATCTGAAGCCACCTGTGTGTGGGGGCACAGCGAAGGTGACACCAGAGGCAGGAGTGGGAGCCTGGCTGGTGCCCCATGTGAGCAGCACCACTGCCAGCCTGCCCTGGCTGCTCTCACCCTGCAGTGGATCTTGTGCACGCTGTTCTCATGGCACTCTCGATAATTTTAAGCGCTCGAGAGTCATAGGCATTTATAGTGTATGGAATTTCAGTGGTGTTTATATTTCCATGTGAAAACCACGGATATGATGACTTAGTCATTTATGTAACATTAGGGGATAGATGAGGATGGGAATCCTGGCCTCTTTCCATCCTAAAACATGTCTCATGTTTGTAACATTATACCGCGTTTGCTTGGATGTATTTTTGCTGCATTGATGAATTTGTGATTAGTGGAGTTTCATCATAAAAATTCTGTACACAAGTAAAAATTACATGCAATTATATGTGCAGAAACAAAGAAAAAGGGTTTGGGTTGGAGTGTACAACTTTAATTTGGCCACATAGCTGGTTATATTCAACCCAATTGGGGAGTTTTTCTTTCAAAAACAGAGCAATTAAATAACAGTAATGATACTTTTGCATGCAGACTGAGTGACACAATGTGGCTTATTAATCAGAACAACAAGGAACAGTGGAATTAAATGTATCCCTGGTGTAACACAGTTGCTAAAAATCAACATTACCACTGGGACTAATTGGGTCTAAAATGGATTGTTTCCCAAGGCTGCTGCTATGTGAAACCTTCTTATCTTTGAGAAAAAGAGAACAGTGACCTCATTTTACATTTGCTTTCTTTTCCACTTGCCTATTTCCACTGGTTTCAGTGTGAACCTACAGGTGAAAATGGGTACAGATTTTGATCCAACCATGTAAATAGGTACCAAAATATAACATCCTGCTGGGAAGAGTTGAATCTGCTGCTTTTCAAAGGGTTTGCAAACAACATGGCTATAACATACTCGTCTAACTTAAATATATCCAGAGGCTGTACTAAACTGGTGAACTGTAGCCAGGAAACTCCATGTTATCTGAAGAATAATGGATTTCTAGAAACTTCGGTTGTACCTCACAGGACAAAATGAATGGATATAGTTTTTAAAATAAGCTTTCTTTCAGATTTCAGAGACAACAGACAGATCCAGATTAACCTGATTATGGTCAGGAATTGAACTCTGTAGTTACAGGGTAACTGAAGTCAGAAATGCCTCTGTGTTTGGAACATCTCCTGAAGCACAGAGTTAAACTAATAGTGAAATACTCACTGAACAGGGTATTATTAGTGATTATCAGTCATAAGTTTGCTAAATTCAACCTGTTTTGCTTGCAGAAGTGTTGTTGTAATTAAGGCCTAATCCAAAAGTCATTGTCCCTGTATAAATAATTTAATTCACTTCAAAAAACAATCCCAGTGGTTCAGCATGCAAGTGCTCCATGTTGATAAATCTTTATGCATGTGTGATACAGGAAAAATTAATTCAGAGAGGAAATCCAATTCAGCTTAAATTTTTAAGAAGTAATTGTAGACAACAGTGAATAAAAATAAATTTTGAATTATGAAGCATAGGTTGATGGGTTCCACTTAACAATTTTAAAGCTAAATTTGTGCATGGGAGGATTAATATAGAACAATAACACTGCACCCTCCTGAAGGCCAGAGGTTGAGAAAGAATAATACATCAATGTTATGCTGAGATATAATACTCTATACCCTATTTTTTTACACAGAATAACATGTTTTTCTTGGATAGAAGAATTTTGTGTCAGCTCTTAGCCATTTACAGTTTCTTCTGGCATCCAGATCTAGGAAGCTAACATTTATCTGGTCAGGCTATTAGCACCTTACAGCCCAGTCTGAAACTTTCTCTAGTCCCTCCACTAAATAAACTTAACAGAGTCTAGGAATCATAGTTTTCTCTTTACAGATGCCCTTTGACCTCTGTGACTGTTCCTAGCTATATATTTATTTACATAAAACACAGTACTTCTGTGAAACACTAGACTGCCTACCTCTACAATCATTTCCTGCAGAGGGGGGAGAAAAAAACCCTGAGCTTGTCAATATGCTTCAGTTTTCATTTGCCTCAATGTAATCATCCTCTGTGATTTAGAGGGTGGGAATATGTTGATCTTCATTACAGCACTGTCTTAAAGGAATGATAATGTTAACACCGCCAGCTTCGGGCGCATGGATTGGAGAAAAGTTAATTTTATTCTAAAAGGAATTTAGTGAGATCTGAACAGCTTGAATTACAATATATCTTAGCTATGGATCCTAATAATAATTGGGCTGGTGTTTTAGAGAGTTTAGAGCTACAGCTGGTATGGGTGGCTATTGACCTATGTTACAGTTTTCTTCAGTGTAAAATTTAGTTTGAAAGTGTCTGATGTAGGATCTGAACACAACAGGACTTTTCTTTTGGGTTTGCATGGCCAGACCCAATACAAATTTTTAATGGAGACCACCACCCCCACCCCCCCAAAATCCAGATAAGACATTTGTCAGCCTCCAGCACTGCTTCCTAGCAGGGCAAGGACCATGTGATCCTACCAATTACCTCTAGAAAAGTGTCTGAAGTATGAATCAGCATTAAAATGAAATTTTCCCAAACACCTTGGTGGTGTTGCTTTCACTTCAGCTTCCTTGGTGTGAGTCTCCTCTGCCCTGGTGTTGGGTATTGCTCACCCATTCTGGGGTTCCTGCAGAAACCTCCGAGTTTGCTCACCCCTGTCTGAGGGGTTCCAGGGAATGGCAGTGTCCCCCAGCTCTCCCCTGGGGTTCCAGGGAATGGCAGTGATCCCCAGCTCTCCTCTGTGGTTCCAGGGAATGGCAATGTCCCCCAGCTCTCCCCCATGGTTCCAGGGAATGGCAGTGTCCCCCAGCTCTCCCCCATGGTTCCAGGAATGGCAGTGACCCCCAGCTCTCTCCTGTGGTTCCAGGGAATGGCAGTGACCCCCAGCTCGTTCCAGGGAATGGCAGTGTCCCCCAGCTCTCCCCCATGGTTCCAGGGAATGGCAGTGTCCCCCAGCTCTCCCCCATGGTTCCAGGGAATGGCAGTGTCCCCCAGCTCTCCCCCACGGTTCCAGGGAATGGCAGTGACCCCCAGCTCTCCCCCATGGTTCCAGGGAATGGCAGTGTCCCCCAGCTCTCCCCTGTGCTGGGAGGGGTGTCCGTGGGAGGGCACAATTCCCCGGCCAGGGAAGGGAAGCAGCTGCAGTGTCTCAGTGCCTGCTGGCCCCGTGCTGGTGCAGTGAATCTGCCCCACAAACATCTGTTCCATACCCCTGCACCATCCCAGTGCCAGTCAGGGCTGTGCTGGTGCTTGAGACAGAGTGTTTTGGATTCCAGAACGCCTCTCTTTTCCCTTTAAGGAAACACAATCCCATAGGTAATTATTTCACTGCTGAAGGATGGCTTTCCAGGCATGGTACCTTCCCTTTTACAAAATCTATGTCTGTTTTATCTAAACCACCAGAAATCATAATAACTACCCTCCTCCCCCCCTGTTTTTACACATAAATTTGCTATCATTCCTTCTCATATTTGAATGTTCTCCCACCTGTCCTCAATTTAATCCATGAATGTAAGCACATAAATCTTTGTGACATTTTGGCAGAAAGTACCTATTTTCAGATGACTCCTTTAGGAAACTCTGAATCCAGGTGTTTGTTTTTTGTATAAAGTGTTGCAAAAGGGGAATTTTAATGTGACCATACAACCAAAAAACTGGTTACATTTGAAATTCTGTAAAAGGGTGGGTTAGCATGCATGTAAACTTTGTGTCTTTTCCACACCCTGAGTTATATTCTGAGAGCTAAATGATAATTACTGCACCATCTGTAAAGGAAAGGAATATGGAATTTTACTGGTACAAGCATGTGATTACACAAACTTTGTTATGTGTAAAGAACATGAACTGGATATTTAAAAGTCCTTTATCACATTTGACACATAGGGATGAAAAGTGGAATGCTGCTCGCAAAATATATTTTTGGGATGAGGTGAAAAAAAAAAAAAAGAAAAAGAGCTGAAACAGTTGGCTATTTTTCTGCAGCCAGATGGTTTCTAAACAAAGATCAGAATCTATTTGAAAGTCTGATCATAAGGTCTGGACTGAATAGTTTTGACATAAGGAGTGCATGGTCTGAAGTTTGAAATCCTTTTACCTTTGGTTACTATGGGGCCTATAGGGCCCCTACCTTTTTTAAAGGTTGTATGATTAATTAAAAGAGAGGTGTTCACTCTTCTCTCTCTACCAGATACTGTACAGGGAACGGATTTCCTAAGTGCTGCTCTCCAGACTTTGGGAAGCAAAAAAATTCTTGCTTTTTTAAGAGTGCTGAAATTTGTCAGCAGATTGAAAATGGCCCCCCCAAACAATTGATAATTAAAAGAAAAAAATCCTTTGTACCTAACCACGTGTGTGGATCTCTTAAAAAGAAAATATGTAATGATCCTTTGTTTTTAAAGTGATGGCAAATCCACAGTCCACAGGCTTTTATTGTTCTCCCAAAGGTAAGATGAGCAGCTGGTGGTGCTTTGGCAATTAATGGGACAAATAACAGACTTGGAGAAACTTAGAAAGGTAGGAGTAGGGGGGAAGAAAACACCACCAAAAAATGCCAAAAAGAAAACAAGAAGAAACTCTGTCTGGGAATCAGGTGACTTTTTTCCCTCTGATATAAAATCTTAGCACAGCCCTCCCCCTTCTCTAAAGCAGCTATAGTGAAGCAGATCCCCATCTCTCACACACCTTTTCCTCTGCAGGGAGGAAGGACCACACAGGACAGAGGTTACTCTATCTCTCTGAGCTCACTCTCCTGGCAGCCAGGCCGATGGGGTGGAGATAAGGGCAGTACAAGGACTTAGGCAGAGGATAAGAGCATTCATTGTTCCAACACTGATATTCCCCACTGTAGACAGACCATTTTTCCCCCCTTTAAATCCCGTAATCACTTATATTTTGCAGAACAACAAAAAAACCTTTCTCTTTTGCTTCTAATGGACTAATCCCGCAGAAAGGCTTTGCTCTGAATTCATACTTTTCTATGGGGCCGCAATCTCTTTTGCAGTGAAAAGGTTAATTCAAAGGTCCTTTGACCGGGCCGGGCGGCCGGGAGCGCTCCCGAGGCGGCGGCACAATTGGCGGCACAGGAGGGAGTGGCAGCTGCCAGTGCCCCCCGCGCCTCGCACCCGCTCCCCGGTGCCCTTCCCATGGCTGGGCTTGGCTGCGGCCCCGGGAGCGGGGATCAGACCCTGCTGTAAGCAAGATTGATGCTTGGATTGTGCTGCGGGGGAGCGCAGCCTCAGCTGCCTCGGCAGCGGCCCGACCCCGCGGGCTGGCTGGGGCAGGGCTGCGCTGGGCGCTCGGATGGGGTGGGTGCTGCACCTGCTGCACCTGACGGCTCGCTGTGCCAAAATCTGCCAGGAATACTCACCTAAAGGTGAGCAAAAGCAGCCCCTCCCACCCTGTTCCCTCAGAGTACCTTCGCTGAAAGAGAAAACCGAGATTTGGATGGACCTGTGGAGTTGGCTGTTCCTGCTGCTCTTTTGGCATCATCAGAACAATCCCTTTAAAATCCCAACTTCCCATGAACTTACCCATTCTGATCTGAATTTCGGGTGCAGGGATCCCCGCTGGCCACCCTAATCTCCCGCCTGGGCAAAGGATTCTTTTCATGCTGATGGCACAAAGGACTTTGTGGCAAGTTTTGCACAGCATGCGCAAATGAACCAATCTTCTGTTTGCAAGCAGGAGGAGAGTTTTCTTTCTTTCTTTCATTCTTTCTTTTTAGAGTATTCAGTTCATAGTGGCTTGTTCCTTTTACTCATGCAAGCTATCCCAGGGTAGAGAGGGAGTTTCCTGCCAAAAATTGAAGCATATTCTACTTTTGTGGAGGAAATAGCATTACTGTTCAGAAATGGCACTTTGCATTTGCTCTAGAAATCCAGAAGAGTTTATTGAGAAACATTATTCTGCTGATAAAGACAGTTTCTAAGGTGAAGTTATGCCGCAGGTTGAATGGGACTTGTCCACAAACATCTGAGGGCAGATTGTTTCGTGAAGGCTTACGTTGCACAGTTCTTTGCTGCTGAATAGCAGTCCCAGCTACAGCAGATATTCTCAAATAAAAAATAAAGGTAGTTGTTGCTATCTAAAATAAAGATAACCTGAACAAGAGGCATTGAAATTAATCTCTAAATAAACAGCAACAACAAAATAATGGCTGAAAAAATTTATGTTCTTCTGAAGGAATGGTACATATCTGTTGTCCAAAAGGGATTGTCTGCTAAGGGACCTGATCCCATGTCTCCTTTGGTAGCTGAGCAATGGCATTTTCCAGTCTCCCATCAGCAGCACTGTCTATGTCTATCGGGCAGCAAAGTAAGCATAGGCACTCTTCTTGATTTTTTTTCAAACTTAGATCTCATGACACTGAAAATAGAAGGAACTGTGGGGTTTCGATATTAAAGAGTATACGATTGAAATCATAGAGGTCTTGGGGACAAATTCCACTTTTCCTTAGTAGATGTGTCAGTAAATTCGGGGGTCTGTGCCCAGTCTGAGCATTTTCTTAGTGCATGTCCTGCTGATTTCTTCTTTCACTAGACAGACTCTTTTATAATCAATGCTAAAATGCTAATTGGCAGAGAAAAAAAAATCCCCAGATTTTTCACAAAAAATATTTAATTTTGTATCAATTATTAAAAACTCAGAAGTGCTTAATAGAAGAGGGGACACAGTTTGAACAAACATATTTGTACCTTTCTTAGTGTTTAGCAGCTCCAGCATTTATTTGCCCTAAAAAATATGAAAAAAGTAAGTTTTTGAAGATCCTAGAACTGCATAATAGTCACAGGCTGTTCCAGCATAAAACTTCACATCTGCAATGCAGTTCCATATTTTTAAGTGCTTTAGTAACTTAAACAGTAGTAGTGGCAAGACTTGATGTATAAAGTAAGCAATCACAGGAGCATACTCAGTATTTCTCATCCCAAGAGAGAATTAGCATGGTAATTAAATTTGTCTCCACCTTGTTTTTCAGCTGTATTTTTGCTAATCTAATAATCATGGAAGGTTATAATTATTTGTCTTTTAAGAGGCACCTGCTATCTGACATGGTGTGGCAAGCACAACCAATATTTGGTGTATTACAATCAGTGCCTGTGGAGTCATTCTGGAGTGCAAAGCACAACGAATCACCACTGAGGTCAGTTGATAATTCTCTGGCTTTGAGTACAACTTACTCTTGTGTCTCCTGCCATAATCATTCCTGTCTTTAGAAACAGATTTAGTAGGCAAACGACTTTATTGCAGGAGAATGAGTTCTTTCTGCATGTCCCCTGATTTTGCATATTTGTTTGCAACAATGACCAGCCAGGGCGCTGTGCTATCTGGTGAGGAAGAAAACATTGTGCATTTGGTGTATTTTTTGTTTTTGTGTACATACATTCTCACAGCAGTTTTTCTGATGATGCTACCTCCTGCATTTACTAAATCAGCAAACCTCAGAGGAGAGAGTGTGATTAATTAAGAATACTAGTGAGAAAGGAGTGGTTGTGAGTGGTTTTCAGGGAAAGAATTCCTTCCTCTCTATTTCAGTCCCAGAATCTCTGTGGATTAGAGAGAGATTATTTTATCTGAGATCAGTGAAAATGCTACAGTATTTTAAGACTGAAAAAGCAAATGAGGGGGCAGATGGGGATGCCCAGCCCTGCTGACCACCCTGCAAGTGTCTGTGTTCACAACTCTTCAGACTCACACAGAGATTCTGTGGTCATTTCCATCCCAAGCGTGGTGGGATCCACTGTTTCTCGTGTGTTGGTGGAGAGAAATGATAGATGAGCTTCCACTGCTCTGCAATGAGCAGTTCTGTGCAAAAGTAACCTCTACAGCTGAGATGGATGAAGCTTTTAGGAAAAAAATAAAATTTCAGGTCAACAAAAGCTAGCCAGAACTAATTCCACTCAAAATAGAAACAAGCCCCTGAACACTTCAGTTGGAATGAAACTTGTCTGGCCCCAAAGAAAGAATTTAATCCAACTTAATTCTTGCTTGTTTTGGGGTAGATGAAAATTCAGTCCCAACATCTGGTCATTCCCATAATTTTCTTGTTTTTCCAGCAAACTCTTTGCCCGGTTCTGCTTTGCAAATTTTTAACATTCTTCAGGGATGTAAAAAAGCCCCAACCACTGAGCCAACCAACAAGAGCAAACCCCAGGGCTAATTGCCTGGCTGTGCAGTCCTCCTCGAGAAGGAAAGGAAAGGAAAGGAAAGGAAAGGAAAGGAAAGGAAAGGAAAGGAAAGGAAAGGAAAGGAAAGGAAAGGAAAGGAAAGGAAAGGAAAGGAAAGGAAAGGAAAGGAAAGGAAAGGAAAGGAAAGGAAAGGAAAGGAAAGGAAAGGAAAGGAAAGGAAAGGAAAGGAAAGGAAAGGAAAGGAAAGGAAAGGAAAGGAAAGGAAAGGAAAGGAAAGGAAAGGAAAGGAAAGGAAAGGAAAGGAAAGGAAAGGAAAGGAAAGGAAAGGAAAGGAAAGGAAAGGAAAGGAAAGGAAAGGAAAGGAAAGGAAAGGAAAGGAAAGGAAAGGAAAGGAAAGGAAAGGAAAGGAAAGGAAAGGAAAGGGAAGGGAAGGGAAGGGAAGGGAAGGGAAGGGAAGGGAAGGGAAGGGAAGGGAAGGGAAGGGAAGGGAAGGGAAGGGAAGGGAAGGGAAGGGAAGGGAAGGGAAGGGAAGGGAAGGGAAGGAAAGGAAAGGAAAGGAAAGGAAAGGAAAGAAGGAGGTGTGACCACCTACAGAGCTCACCTGGGATCTTGGCTGCCCTGAGCAGAGTCCTGAGCACAGAGCTCCTCCAGAGCTTGTTCTGTGCTCCTGGACAGCAGCAGCTGAGCTCAGACTGCAGCTCCCATGCCCCTGGGGAGTGTGTGCTCCTGCCTGTGCCTGGAATGGTGAGCACAGGTAGAAAAGCAGCTGATGAACATCACTGACAAACAAAATTCCAGTGTCAGATACGCCTGGAAGTGACTCAGCCGAAGCCATCCAGGTCACTTCAGATTTATAGGTACCAGAGGGGTGAAATTTGATAGCTCAGTTATTGATCATCATAGAACGGTTTGGGTTGGAAGGGACCAGAAAGATCATCTGGTTCCAAAAATCTCATTTCTTTCTCTGTGCTTCTGCAACATTCAGGCCTTCACTGTAGGAGGGGAGCAGCTCTGAATTTCTAAGATCCAGTTTGGGAATTAAAACTCCAAAAGCATTTTACACAGTATTATACACATCTATGCTGCATAAATAAATATCCAAAAATGTTTTTTAGATTCTGCCTTATCTATTACTGAAACCAAAGCACTTGTGCTTCTAAAGTGATCCTCAGAGAATTGCTTTGCATTTACAGAGACTTTCAAATTGGCAGGAGCCACTGGACAACTTACTGAAAGTCATTGAAAGCTGAAAGCAATGCGAAGGTTTGACATGGAAGCAGTTTCACAGGTATTAGAGGGCCAGTTCAGATTTTACTTACAGAGGAGCATGATAACAACAGAAACATACATCCTTAGAAAATAAATATATGATTCAAAAAATATCTTATTACTGCTTCTCTACCTAATATAATTCTTCCAGATGAAAACAATCCTAAAATAAAAAAAATCCCAACAATACTGCTAGCTGTGGAGTAAAGCTGTTGTGAGAAGGACAGTCAGAGTGCAAACACCTAACTATGGGACTTGGTTTTGAAGATGTTTGGGCTGAAAGTACTAACTACAACAAGTTCTTTTTTTGGCTCACAGATTTTTAAAAATTATCCAGTCTAGTTGTCCAAAATTACTTGCCGTTTCTTCAAAATATCATTTTGCTTTTTGAATTGTATACAAGCAATTCGCTCTAAGGGTTCACCATTCAAATGTCAGAAGCCTTGGTGTGGTTGGCTTCTGAAGCAATGTGGGAATGTTTCGGGTTGCTAATGGGTGATTTATGTAATCCAATGAATTGCAAATTGCAAGCACAACAATGGAGAATTAGCGCTATCTTTGAAAGTCTGACTCATCCTCGTGGGCCTCAAGTTCTCCGAGTCTCCAGTGGTGACAAAAGCATGTGGCACACGGGGTGCTTTTAAACCGAGCTGCCTTGGGGATTATGGACTGAGATGATGTCTTTGGTGAGAGCCATAGGGAGAGCTCTGCTGAGCTGCAGCCATGGCAGATGACTTTTGTTCAAGATGCAGCTTTAAATTCAGCCCAGGCTGCTTCTTCATGGCAGCTGTTTTGCCCCACAGGCCTCTGAATTTTTCTTAGAGCATCAAAGATGCTTGCCACTTCTACTGGGTTTGAACAGGAAGAGGTGCAGGTTTGCTGTTTGGATTAAAGCAGAGGCACCAGGGAAGTGCACTCAAGGGCTACACGTGAGGTCTGTGCCCACAGCTCACCCCTGCAGAGGAGCCATGAGCCCCTGCGAGCTCCTGTCCTGACCGTGCTGCAGCAAGAATTCCCAAAGAGACACGTTATTATTCAGGCTTTTAAAAGCAAGGTATTTTATAACAAAAATCAACCCTGTGCTGAAGCACATGGGAGATGTTGTGGGCTAGTTGTTGGGTGGGATGTAGGGAAGCAGAAGGAAAGGGAAAAGTGCCACCAGTTAAGCTGAAGTATTGCAAATTTTACTTCGAGTTCTTAGAGAAAATGTGTCCATGTCAACATAGGCAGTGGACCAAACAGGACTCTATATTGGCATATTGAAATGCACAGGATCACAGGATCACACGTACAAACAATGCACTTGAGAAATAATTCTACAGGTGCCAAAGCAGGTTCAGTATTAGGATAACTGGATACAGGATTTAGTGGCCTAAACAGGTGACAAAAGCTTTTTATGTACACACTTGTCTGCATCTGTGACTCTCATTTATCACATATTAGGGATGCCAGGGATGTGTTCAGGACCCTGCCCAAAGCCTGCAGAAGGGCAGGCGTGCCGGGGGCATGGCAGCTTTCCTGGCAAGCATTTACTGCATTGCTCTGCTTTGGCTCTGAGATGGGACTTGCTGTGTCTATCAGACTCAGCACACCAAATTTGCTTTGTCACCAGCATTTTTTGCAGGGAAGACTGCGTGCTAGGCTGGCTTTTGGCAGGGAGTGGGGAGAACAGCTGTACAGTCAATAATTAATTCCATAATTGCTCTAACCTCAGACCAAAACTGAGACAAACCTTAGATGGGAACACAGTGCTGGCAGGACTGTGATCTCCATGGAGCCAGCAAATGTCAACGAAAATAGGTTCAGCAACAAGAAAGGAGCTTAGCGGACCAGAACCCCATTATCAGAAGTGCAAAGGAGCCTTTTGAAAGTTAAATTTCCAAAATGCAGGTATGATTAGTTTTCCCGAAAAAACTAGCAAGTGCTCCACACTGACTGAAGAAGTGGCATTTTTAAACTGGGGGTTATCAGTGCCTTTTAAAGTGAACTTATGGCAAAAGCTTCTTGCAACAAGCTGAATATGTGGCTGATAGTGAGTTGAAGACCTTGAGCTCAGCTATCCAAAATACTCTTGGCTTAGCTGTGCCAGTTTTCTTACGAGATTCTTTAAATAACTGCATAAATAAAGAAACTAACATGCTTTCTCAATGCCTTTGGGTATCCACCTTTGATTTTAATTTTCTGCCTCATAGAAAATGCTGTTTGTATGTTACAGTGGTGAAACATCATCAAAATATCTTTACATGATACATAAAAAGGAAACCATATAGCAGAACAGAGCAAACTGTCAGTGACCGCAATACCAACTGTAGAGCCTTTCATTGCAGTGCTTCTTGCCAGTAACGATGCCTTGCATGTATAATTGCAAGTTTCTAAATGTATTACTGGCCTTCAGTGGGAATTACTACAGAAATGGTCCGCAACATTTTTCTGTATTTCATTTGCAGCAGTTTCTTAAGCTTTGCCTTTTCTCTTTGCAGTGAAATTGGAGGAAACTGTTGGTCTCCCACTGAAAAAAATGAAGGCACTCATACCCTGGAGTTGAAAAATGATCTTTGTAATGACACCTGCAACAGACTCACTAAAGTGCTGTTTCTGAACAAGTGCTTGGCATGAAAAGAAAGTATATTATACACTATATAATATAGAAAATGTAATACAGATATATATATTAAAAAAATTCTCTACAAGTAATTAAATGTACATATTTACAGTCCCCCACCACTGCTCACTGCCATCCAGATGCACGAGGCTTTCATTTCAGTGGCTGCTGGTTACTGTGGATAGAGGCAGAAGTACAACCATGACTGCTGAGATGATGAAACATTTCAGCCTACAAGAAGGTGAATATTTGCTCAGAGTGTCTGTCCTGTAAGTCAGCCTGTCCTTGGCAAGAATCAAGAAAGCTTAGTAAACATCTATTACCTTTTGAAATTAAAGTCTATTTAGTGCACTTCAAATATGGAAGCTTTTGAAACCATGGGTTTGGCCTTTCTTGACCAATTAAATACATATTATTTAAGTATTTAAAGGAGTTTAAAGTACTGTAAATGAAGAGGTGGTTCCTTCTCTGACAGTGTCTAAATGGGAATAAATTTTAATTTCATTGATGCCCTTCCCCCTCGTCAATTGTACAGATGAGCACAGATTCCATCTTTGCATGCCCTAGTCCATGAGGTATTGTTAATTCATTATCTGGTGGCCTAATGAACAACAGACATTTAGTTTTTGTTCACTGCTACTTCATACTTATACTGTGTTTCCCAGAAGTGAGCCACTTTATTCTAAACTAGAGTTCTGGAATTTATTATTTTTTCTCCTTGTTTCTGATGACTGCAACTATTTTTCATAAGCAATCCCATTTCTTTAGTTTGTGCCAGTTATGGAAAAAGGATAAAGGGGGAAAAATGAATCACAAATATGACAATGGTAATAGCTGGCATGAGTGTCCTTTTCCAAAGCGCTGCATTTAGCTCTTTAATTTTTTGCAAAGTGCAGACATAATAATTTACTGAAGCAGGTCACAGGAAAATTGACTGTCTAGTAAAAGATGAGAGCCACCACAAAGCAGACATGTGAGCAGCACAGTGGCTGCTGCTGGTGCTGGGACACGATGGGAGCAAACATGGTGCCACTGTCTGAGCTGTGCTGAACCAGCAGCTGAGCTCCCTGTGCCCCAGAAACTGCACCCAAAGGTTTTGCTGCTCAACTCCTATTCTTTTCACACCCTTTTCTATTTAAAGAGATCTTTTGCCAACAAAAATTTAATGGGTTTGTACTTTGCATGGGCTACCCAGGGGAGGGCAAAAATCCTGCATTTGCTTTCAGCACGTGTGACACTCCCCTGGCGATGAGACAACTTAGAGCTTAAAATTCAGTATTGAAAATTTGCTATCACATCTAATTTTATTTGTACATTTCTGTTGGATACAATGTGATTGACTTTTTTACCTGTTCTGTAGTGTTTCACACCCACTTTTTATTCAGATGTATGATTTGGGCTGAATAAACATTTTTATTTCTGTTGCATTTACTCTCAGCTGCTTTTAGACGATCTCATTTAAAATAAATTAATAAAAATGAAATTTCATTAATGTAATGAAGAGGACAAGACACACATATTTAGATTCATGTCTGCCTGCAACAAAACAAAACAAAAAAAACCCTATTTATAGTTGTGCACCAGTTCAAATCCCGAGAGACTGCAGCTCCAGCTTTGACTGCTGCTGGCACAGAGCACAGAACTGGAATCGCATCCTTGTGCCTCTCATGGAGCTTTTGGGGTTCACCATCTCAAAGGGAGGGAACAGAGTGAGCATCCAGTCCTGAGAGCCTTCTCCAGGAAGATTCCCATCGCACCTGTGAGAGAATTATGCTATAGAAGTCAACTGCATGGTTAACATTTATATTGATTTTTTTACTAAGGAAAGCAGTGGGCAGATGTCTATAAAACATGTCTAGGCTTAATCTAGTTGGCCACTGGATGTCACTGATGGCCTCAGAAATACAATGGTAGCATGTAAAAAAACCCCAAACCATGAACAGGTATTAAAAGCAAACCCGGTACATCATCCATACATTTGAAGGGGAAATTAACAGTGTCTCAGTATCTTTGAAAGATGTCACTACTAGAATTTTTAGGTTTTCAGTGCAAATGTGTGCAAAACTGTCTGACCATGGTGAGAGTGTTTTTTCATGTAGTAACAGAACAAAATACCCACAGCGTTCATAAGCTGAAGCAGGACCTTGTTATGATCACAGACAGCCAAACTCATGAGAGATGAATTGTATCTGAAACTCACTCAGGTCAAGATCAAGCAGTCTGAAGAGTTTAAAGTGAACAAAATATTTTTTTCTTATTCAGTTCTCTCTTCCCTCTTGTATCTCCCCTTTAACTCTAAATGGGAACCATCAATCTGTCAAAAAGAAAACACATTTGAGCAATTCCTGAGCCAGCCTGGAGCAGGAAGTACCAAAGGTCTGGTTTTGTTGGCATGAGAGTTTGGGTAACTCAGAAAATCTTCTGGTATTTTGGGTGCTCACCCACACTGAAAGGAGCTCCTGCATTTGGGGACATTTTCCAGTTGTCACTACCTTTAGCTAATGAACCCCCAACCAGGAGGAAAGAAAATTGCCTTTGTTTTGGTGAATGAAAATAAGTTTGGTGCCTAATGTCTTCGTCCTTTGGGGTAGGGAGAAGAAGCCGCCCACTAAATCGAGCTCGGACTTGTGCTCTGTACAGTGGTTTCACAATTGCTAAACATCTGCTGGGCCTATTGGTAACTAAATCACATTTCTGGAAAGAGCAAATATGGTTGTGATTTCCCTGTGTTTTCCTGGGATAAAAGTTAAATGAGGTTGCACGAGACTGAGAGCTGAGTTACTTCTCTTGGAGTGCCTCACCAAAAACAAGGGACAACTGCTAATGGAGACTAATTGAAAAATTAGGTCATTAAACATCTGAACACATCCAGTGTTGGCCAAGTTATTTTCAGAAGACGACACAGCCATAGGCTGAGCTGAATTCCTAGTAATACTAGAAAGACAAAGCTCATGAATGCACTCAAGGGCTAGAAGGCTGCTGAAACCAAAAATTCAGGGGTTAATTTTCATACTAAGCTCACATTTAGAAAAACATGAAACAGATGTTCATATCAAAATCTGGTATTTTTCCGTAAGAGCCTAACATGAAAAAGAAGTGAAGTTAAAGCATGCATGCTAATAGCTCCTTTCAAATAGTTTAGTCTTTTTCAAATGCATAGATGTTCAGAAAATCTCAGTCTAAGCAATTCTGGGTAACGTAAAAAAAGTCTCTGCTGGCTTAAGCTAACAGAGCAACTGCTTTATCTCAACAGGAAAGAACTTTCCTCTTGGGGTCCCCTGTCTCACCATTGAATCCTTGTGTTAAATTAACTTATTAATCGGTGTGTACATATGTCTATATATAAGGATAACACGTGGCAAACAAGCAACCTGCACAGGGAGATAGGACCACGCTGAGGCTGCTCTCAGAAAGAACAATCCAAAATGTAGTTAGAATGGTCCTTTGCCAGGTCCCTCTGTGATCAAAGCTGTAGCAATAGTCAGACATGACACCATGAATGAGAAATGTAGCACAAAAAGCACAGAATCAGTGGTGCATTGTACTTAGCATTTTCCCAGCAATTTGCTGTATTAGTGCTTTGGCCATCTGACACCTGGGCAGCCCCTGGATCATGACAGGCTCTGCAGCTGCTCTGGTTCCTGCAGCTCTCCAGACTTTGGATGCAGCTCCAGTGGCAGCATGTGTGAGTCCCTGTCTGTTTGTCCAGCTGACTTCCAGATAGACACTTCAGCAGATTAGAGCTGCTGCTATTTTTGTAAATTTCGATAAAAGCAGAAAAAATGCGTAATTATTTTGGGTAAAGTCAGCTTCACTGACACTAGCAGCTTTGTGAATGATACTGGAGACACTGCTTGTGCAGGCTTGTTTTTGTCAGTCTGCTCAGAACAGCTCTAGTTTAATCTAACTGCACTTCAGCACTTCTGCTGCCTGCAATTTCTTATCCAGAACATTTTTTCCAGCTGTGTTGACTGGCTCTTTCAGAGATTCTTGACATTTTGTCCCAGGGCCATGCAGATTTAGCTCCATGAAGGATTTACATGTTAAAAATCCCCAAATGCAGGGGCTGGTCAGAGATCCAGCAGGAGCTGTGCCTCTGATGTCACTGACAGCAAGGGGATCACGGCATGCACAGCTCATCTTTCTGTGCCTGCCATTCCACAGGACTGGCCAGTTTTTGGTACCCTTTTCTGCACCTTTTCTGGTTCTACTCTATTTGAAATGTAGGACACCAAGATTGTACCTGGTATTTAAAATATACGCATGGGGTGGTTCTCAGTTTTGTGTTTCTTCCCCAATAATTCCTTATGGCCTGGCTTGCTGTGAACTGGTGTTCTCCCAAACACACCTCTTATGGTGCCAGATCTCGATCCTTGGGAGTGCTGGTATGTACCTCAGTGCCTCCCTTTTGCTCTGTGTGGGACTGTGTGCTCATTGCCGTACAATTCTTCTGCAAATGCTTTTATTTTTCAGAACTTGGTATCAAGCAGCAAGCGTTGCCAGCTCGTTTGCTGTTCCCTTTCCAATTTATGGTGGTTGCAAAGCCAATTTTCATTAGTTAGGGCTTTTAACAATCTCTGGCAATTTGCTTAGGAACTGCAGGAGGTTTTAGTACTAAAAATTCTGGCAAATTTAAGTTGATCTCTCTGGCACCATGATTAGGGTCAGTGAACCATTTAGGGTACCTTACGTGAGAAGTAGGGAAATGCCCATGTCTATCCTAAAACACCACAAGTGCACTGGGTGGCTGCAACTGAGAGGGGAAAGGGGGATGGAAAGGAGAACACTCCCCGTGGTTATGAAGCCATTGTGTTTATAAGTGACTCAGTCTGAATAACCTAACTCAAGATGCTCCAAGAGCTGTGCCAGGACATTTGACAAGTTACAGAGACACTTGTTCCAAACTCCAGGCCTTGGGTTGTGGCAGGAGCAGCCCAGGCTGGAGCAGCTCAGGGCCAGGTTTGCTGCAGAGCTGGTGTCCAGTCTGGAAGGAAAAAAATGCCAGCGGTGTGGGCATTTGTTAATCCCAGTGCAAGAGGCCATGCGCTGGAGCCGTGAGCAGGGAAGGAGCAGGATGGGGACACACAGAGGTTGGGAAAATTGTCATCGTTGGGCAACAGGGAAGGAGAAGGGGCCAAGTATGGTCTTTGGACTGGGACTGGGCTGACTTTGGGAACAACTTCATTCATTTTATGCTGTAAATTGATAAGGCTAACCTAGAACTAAAGCACATCTCTCACACTTTGCTATGGAACTTGAGACTGAAGTAACTAAACAGGTATTTGTAAAGCAGGTTTTTCCTACTGAAAAGATGAGAAAAACCCAACCAGATGATGCTCTCTGACACCAGCTAATGGTATTTTAGAAGACCTATTAATCTTATGGCAGAACTGTCCAAAAATGCCTGAGCTTGCTTTGAAAGGGTAAAGCCAAGTGCAAGAAACCCCACAATGGTGTTGGGATAGCCATGGATTGGTATGGATCTGCCCCTGTGTTTTCTCCCATTGCTATTCCTACTGTTCTGAATCAACTATCAAGCCAGGGCTTTAATCTAAATAATACTGATAATAATAACAATAATAACAATAACAATAACAACAACAACAATAATAATAAATAAATAAAATAATAATAAGCCTATTATAAGTCCCAGTCCTGGATTTAGGCTGGATTTCCACTACAAACTACAACATCAGTTAATGAGTATTATCCCTTACTGTGTCAGCAGAAGTCCCTGCTGTGGACTTAGTTATGACAAAACTCTGTATTCACCAGGGCAGCTTATTTCCCCCATATTACGCAGCAGAAATTCAGTTTTGCCAGAATAAACGTGTCCATGCCAAGAGCTGGGGCAGTGCTCCAGCAAGAGCTGCCCTGGGAGCTGCTCTCTGCTGTGGCCCAGGTTTAGGCACAGGGAGATCGGGGGATCCTGCCCCAGCACAGATAAGAGCACCAGGCATAAGTTCAGACAGGGAGAGACTGGGAAATGTCCCAATTCCCAACATTACTGTCTCCTAGCCTTAGCAGCAATGAGCTATTGGCAACTTGAGACAAGCTGCCTCATGCAGAGGAGCTACAGGCCAAGGGAAGCTAACTATTTCTGTCGTGTTTAATTTGACCACTTAAACGGTTAATCCCTTTGCAATGTCATTTTTTGGCATAGATACCACATCTGTCTATTTCTGAAAAGATCTTCTTACTAATACAGCTTTTTAATATGTGAAACAGTTTGCATCAGATTACAGAGCCTCAGCAGTAGCAGACACTGTCTGTAGGCACCCGCACAGACAGACACACGGACATGTGCACCCACAGATGCATTTCCTCTGAGCATCTCTGCTCTCCCACCTCCTGGTTCTCTGTAATGCCTGCTTTTCCCTCTTTGTTCCCCATCAGAAACAAAACAGAACATGCCCCAGGCAAGTTGTATTCCTGTGTGCTTTATGTACAAAATCCAAGGTGTAACAGATTACCTTTGATACTTTATATTTGCACAGCTTTTTTACCTTCTGTTTCACTGCCTGTGTTGCTGCCTTGTTCAGGGGTGTTTAACACAGGCTCTGCTCTGCTTTGAGCCCATCCTTACCTGCAGATTCTGCACATACAGGAGAGAGATCGGAGCACCTCTCATGTGAGGGAAGACTGAGGGGTATCATCAATAATAAATGATCACTGATGTATCATCAATAAAGCTCTGAAGGGTGGGTGTAAAGGAGATAGAGCCAGGCTCTTTTCAGTGGTGCCCAGTGACAGGACAGGCAGTGGACACAAACTGAGCACAGGAAACATTTTTTCTGTGAGTTTTACCAAGCACCAGCCCAGGCTGGCCAGAGAAGTTGTAGAGTCTCCATCCTTTGAGGAGTTCCAAAGGCATCTGGACATGGTTTGAGGGAATTGGCTCTCAGCTGTCCTGCTCGAGAAGGGGATTGGGGAAAATGACCTCCAAGCTCCCTTCCAATCTCAGCCATTCTGTGACTCTACAAATAAGAGAGTGGTCAGTTCTTGTGTTAGGTTCAGCAGGAGATAGGTTTGGGAAATGAGTTTTTATCCTTATTTTTTAGGAATTTTGTGACAATTGCAGGGCACACTGAAATAATTTAAAGTTCTGATGCAACAGACACTGGAGTAGAAACTATATAAGAAAATTAATTTCATGATTAATATCAACATGCACAACCCTGATGCTGAAGAAGCTGCGTCTGTGACTAGAAAAACAGACAAGAACAGCAGTGGATTTCTCTTCCACGATTTCTGTATTTATTCCTTCATGAAAGTGATGAAATGTCAGCTGTTTTTCCACGTGTGAGAAGATCTTGTATGGAGGACTTATGCCTAAGAACATGCATGTGGTGTTTTTACAGCAAAAATAACTTTGTTTTGCAATGCACAGGTATATAGCATTTTTATTAAGGCTGAGAGAGTTTAAAAAAACAGCTGAGAAGACATGCATGTGTGTCTTTTTTGTCCCTTCTTTTCTAAAGAGTTTAATTTAATTTTAATCCATTCGGAAATCAGAACAGAAAAAGAAAGGGAAAGGAGAAAAATGTAGACAAAGAGGGGAATGAAAATTGAGCATAATTTAAATAGGAAAACTGAGTTTCCCCTGCACCTTGGAGTTATTGTGAAAAGACTTGTCTTTCCAAAAAACTGATTTTTTTTTTTAAAGTACATAGAAGTAATGGGCCATGGGAAGGTTATGGAGTAACAGAGTAGCTAGAGTTGTCTGAAAAGACATTTAATTTGGAGCTTGCCAGATACCCTTCTGGCAACTTAGTAGTAAGGTTTTTATATACTGTGGGGTGTATCTTGTTCCCTGGGTCAAATTTGGGTGCATTCTTTTGGTGGAATGCATTCTGTGGCAGCTGAGACACATTATTCTCTGGCTATGCCTCATGAAAGTAAAAGAAGCAGGCAAAAAAAATGTTTTGAGATGAAATCTGAATGGAGATACTGGGTTTTAGACAGTGAGTACAGAAACTAGCTTTCAAGGGTTAGAGAAGAAAACTTAAAACAAGAGGAAATCTGCAAGGCAGAAAAATCTATTATTATATTTTAACTAAACTGATAGAAAAGAGTCATTAAACTTACACCAGTTGATTTACTTTCAAAATGAACATAACTAAAATTTTCATTATATTTCATGTCCCCAAATGCAATGCCACATTATTTAAGTATTTATATGTATCTTATAAGTTAGTAATATTTGATATATCATTCACTAGTCTATGTTGATTCATTTTTTGGGGTCTAGCAAATAAAAGGGAAGTTCTTTACAGTTTGAGTTCAGTTATTTTATTCTGGACTTCTTAATATGTTAGCTGTGTATTCTGATTCCAGTGACTTAATGGTTTCTATTAAACGCTGAATAAAAACCCTCTAGGGAAGCTGTTTAGAAATGCATGACTTATTCAGTGTGAGGTATCTGCAGATGATTGATTAAAAAAAACTTTACAGGCTAAGGAAAACTATGGATTAAGGAAGAATTTTAAAATAATTTCATCTCTGAACATACAGTGACAAAATCATTGGATTATCTCAGACGTCAGTGAAAATGCTTGTATGCTTAGTCTTTATTACACATTTGTTTCATAAATTAGAAAAAGGATCTAAGGTAAATGTTCATCTCATCTGGTTTGTAACACAAACCATGACTATGGTGGATAGGGTACAAAGATGAGCTCATTCAAGAATTCTTCTGAAACGGCAATTTATCATCTAGGTAATTTTAAAGGTTCATCATGTCATTGCAAGGGTGGCAGAAATAGGCTTTTAAAAAATATTTTTTGTAATCCCATGGTAAACTGGTGCTTAAAAAGAAGATTTCACTAATGACGGACTTCCCATCTTGTAAATATTGGGCAAAAATTTTCAATATAAAAGTCTATCCTGAAATGTATAACAGAAAATTGTCTCTTCCACTAAACAAGGATGACTTCCAGTATCATTAGCAATTGTTCCCAAGAAGATTCTGTTTTGGATTATATTCTATATACAATGGGAATTTATTTGAGGTTTCCCAAGTTTACTAGTTCCATTCCCATGAGCTAACAGACAGTAGATCAAGTGCTTTCCAGTCAAGTATTCCCATGGCAAATATCCACCAGTGTCCCTTTCATCTGATGCAATGGCATGGTGCCCATTCTTCTGCTTCATCACTCTCTTTCAGGGCTGCAGTGTTCCAGGAAAGGGCCATATCATGTATTAGACTACGCGGGAGACATTAAGCCTCATCTTTAAAACCTTATGGGTCTGTTTCGGGTTTTGCTGACCACTGGAAACAATTACAGCACAGACAACACATGGGAATGTCTGACAGCTTCTTCAGCCCCCTTGCACTCAATCACTTGGTGAGTCTTTAGGTTTTTGATTGCTGTGATCACAGTCCAAAGCCTATGTTTGCATCATCAATATCCTGGAAATGAGCAAGAACCAGGCAACAGGTGGTCAAGGTGACTGCCATTAGACACATATCAAATGGGTAATGTCTGTCAAACAGACATTTTCTTATTTCTGTCATTATGCCAAGCAATCTATTAACAGTCACTGATACACTGAATTCATCCTCGTTTTTTGTGCTTGCCAGTTCTGAGAGCTCATAGCCTTCATGATGGTTATAGTTATCACATCTTTATAAGCATAACTAGGAAAGTTTACTTGCTCCCTGGAAAACTTTTCATAATCTTGGCTTTCACCTAACAGTTTTCAAAAAAAGATTTGGGCATTCATAGAAAGTAGAAAAATAGATGGATTTGGTGACTTTATATGCAGTACTTCCAATAGACACCATCCTGTTCATTCTAGAGAAGCAGGATCTGTGCAGAAGATACTATTAGTGATAAGCAAGAGGGGTCAGGAATGTACAAATGCCATGAGAAAGGCTCATTTGTTCAGAGAATTCAGGAGCTCCTGAAGGATGGTTTGAAGATGAAAGTTGGGAGGCCATGGAAGTGAGAGATGTGACAATTGAGCAGTGTGACAGAGGGCTGAGGAAACCCAGCGAGTCGGGAAACCAAAACTGATGGAGACACAAAAAATTTGCAAGCAATTTCTTGTAGGAAAAGGAAAAATGATGAATTAGGAGGACAGCGTTTATTTTCCAGACTGACTGGAAACGATATCAGAGGTTCTACCAACCAGAAGTAGCTATTGAAAGTGTGGCAATGAGTGTGCTGCTGGTGGCACAGCTCAGGAGCAAAGCTTGTGAGGGCTGGGTATTTTCAGGCTTTAGCTGCCTTTTTTCAATTGAAAAGACAAAAATCCCAGATCTTCATATCTTCAGGGAGATGCTTCTCCATTTTTCTCAATGAAAAAAGATAAGAAACTGTAACAATATGTAAATATGTAGGGATGGAGCTAACTAAATTTTTAAAGCTGAGCAGATACTACAATTCTACCTAAAATTAGATACAGAAAAGACTCATGTCTAACTGCTTTCATAAGTCACAATCTGTATGTGCTTTTCCCATGATATTTGTTATGCCCTGGGTATTGGGGATGCTTCACATCTTTTGAGACTGGCAGGATGGAGTCAAGTGAGACCAGCCCCGTGATAGCTAAACAGGATAAATGCTGAACAGAAGACAAGTTTCCAAGTTAATTAAAAAGGGATAGCTGTAAAAGTATGTAAAGTGTGCTTTTGAAAGGTTTGGTCTCTGTTTATTATTTAATAAACAAGCTAAAATGTCACTACTTGCTGGGCCTTTTGCAAGCATCTTTGTTCTAAAGTGGCATGAAATTCAAAGAAAACTCAGATGTTCTGCAGACATTATTATTGATGGCTCTGCTTTAGGCTTTGACCCTCTATATATTTCATGCAACAGTTCTGTCCCACTCTAATTGACATATAAGAAGGCAAAAGCAAAGAAACATTAAAACCCCTGAATTTCTTAAATTATAAAAAAAGATTGGATTTCATTGGAACTTTTTGTTCAAAGGTAGTTTGGTTTTTATGTTCCCTGAATCAAAGAAAATTTCTTCGGATGCACTTTAAAAGAATTATTTTAATCAGACTGTATTCTGTACCTTTGATCTGGTGTGCCTGTGTCTGCTTTCTTGAAATACCTCATGTATAGAGACTTTTTGATTATTGGAGAGTTCGACTTGAAATAACAAACATATACAGCTAAATTAGTGTGAAATTCTGCTCTCTTTGAGCATGGACATTGAATGAGACAAAAAAAAGGTCTGGCTCGTTTGTAAATTGTATTTCCAGAAGGATTCAGAAAACCAGCACCTTGCTATAACTTGCCCAAACCTCTCCTTATATTGTTCCTTTTTATAAAAGTAGTAGAATTTTGCACCCAAGAGTCTAAGGAGACTCTTAGCACTCCTTTCTGTGAAAGGTTCTAGGTACTCCTATTGCACTCAGTACAGGCACTTGTTTAATGTATAACTCTGCACAAAAAGGAAGTAAAAAGAATAAAATGAGACTGGCCAAGCTCTGTAAGTAATCTAATGTTGCTTTTGAATTGTGAATGATGATCCATTCTTGGCTCATGAATAATATAAATACACATTCCTCAGAGGAGAGATGAAGGATTGACATGGATTTTTCAATTTTTTTTTTTTTTTTTTTTTTTTTGCAAAGAGGACACCTTGTTGAAAACGGATGAAGTAAATTACAGTGGGTAGGTGTGCATTCTATTTCTATCACATAAATGCATGAACAAATGAC
Source organism: Acanthiza pusilla (assembly GCA_036630365.1). NCBI lineage: Eukaryota > Metazoa > Chordata > Aves > Passeriformes > Acanthizidae > Acanthiza > Acanthiza pusilla. The sequence continues at coordinate 13,268,889 of JAXCHO010000001.1, forward strand.
TGCTGTTGGTAGAAAAAAAAAGATTGCTGCTCTTCAGGTGCTGAATTCATACACTGTTTATAATTACTTACACACAGTAGTTATTGACCTGCTGCTAGATCCCTTTCCTCTTGAGTTTGCCCTACCCAGCACTGCCCTTCCCCTTCCGCTTTACAAAGTGGCATTTCAGTCCTGCTGCTGAAGGCTTTGGGGCCAGCGTTCCTCTTGCACTGGCCTAGTTCCTTTGGCCTGTTTTGTTTCTCTGGCTCCAGACTGTACAGTCAGTTATGGCACAGTTATTTTGTAATTCACATAGGGTAAGAAATGTAATGAGAAATGCAAAATCAGAAGTCACTTGAACATCTTTAATTGCTGTTATTCATTTATTTCTCTTGGAAGTTCTCTGCATTTAGAAAGCCAAGGTGTTTCTTCTTCTGTTCCTTGCTAAGCTTCCCCTTCAGAGCCTGGCATCACTCCTTTACTTTGAGGCTTTTCTTCCTGCTTCACTTTTTGTCTCCTGTCATACTGCTCTCTCTGTTTCTCTTCCTTTTTATTTTTTTTTTAATGGTGAGAGATTCTTTCATTTTGAACTGCCTCAGCCTCTCTGTGAAAGGATCAAAGCTTCACACTTTGCTCCGTCTCCCTTTGCTCCTTTGCCTCCCCTCACTTTCTTTCCACCCTTCTGCTCTTTCAGAGTTCAGAGATGAAAAAATTGTTTTGTCCAAAGTGGAGCAAACTCTTTGCATAAGGAAATTCTCCTCAAATGGATGATTAACAAAGTTGAATGGCTCTCAAGTATTAATCCTATGCCAAGCATCAGAATTTCTTCTGTCACCACCTTTAGGTTTTAATTCAAAGTAAAAACAAATACTTATGAGACACTAATAAAGTCCTAGTCTCTGAGAGGAATAGTTGATCTGACATGAATATAATATGAAACCAAGTGCTTAAATTATGCATGGAAAGACACACTGAGTCATAAAGCATGTGACAGTTTTAAGCCCTGTGAATCTTTTCACCTGCATCTTCCCTGCAAGTCTGTACGTCATTTACTGCCTTTTTTTCCCTGGAGTATGGAAGTGGGACAGCATGTTTTACCAAAGTGGGATCTTGAAAGAAAACATAATTGCATTTATATGGGTTTTACAGTAAGAATTCAGTCATTCCTTGGCTAATAAACTTATTTACCACAAGTGGTAATGTGCAGGTGTGCATTCTTAAACAAGCAAACATCAGTTTAAAATGAGTTACACAAAACCTGTGAATACAAGATGAGTCTTGCATACTGTGAACTTGCATATTGCTTTCTTTTATTGTTTTGTGTGTCTTCTCAAGTGGAAAGAAATTTAATTAAAGTCATAAAGGAACATTGCCACAAAAGAAACTCATTCCAATGGCTCTTTTGCCACCTTACTGTGCCTGAGATAAAAGCTTCTCCAAGAGGATTTGATACATACCCAGCCTTATGGGTGGCTCTTTGTCTACCATACCCAAACTGTCTTTTTCATTTGTACTTCTGTTTGGCTTTTTAGAAAGAGCTGTGTGTCCTTTGATCCCTGGTTTTGGATGCCATCTGACTGGAGAGCAAAGCCAAGCCCTGCATTTACCTGGCTGGGCCACCACGCCATGAGAAACGCAGTGATGGCAGCTGAGGCAGAGAGGCTCACTGCAGCAAGGATGGTGCTGAGAGGGGGACAGGTTTCCACAGCTCAACCCCCCCTTTTTCATCTCAGAAAGTCTCTCCTCTCCATATCGGCTGCAATGACATGTATCAGTCGTGGTCTACCCTGTCCCATCCCTCCACAAGGAAACTCAGCTTTGTAAAAATTACTAATCTTTTCACCAAATCACAGCGCACTCAATATCCCTAGGATGGGACTAGACTGACCCACACGGCCCTGCACTCCTGGCACCCTCTTTGAATCTCTGAAAAGCCATGCCAGGGGCAGCACAGAGGCCATGTGCTCTATTTTGGAACATTTTCTCCTGTATTACAGGGCTTATCTCCACTGTAATATCCCAGTCTCAGCCAAACATGTGTGGACACAGATGTGAGGGCAGGAGGAACAGTGCACTCTGAGGAAAGGTCCCTGCAGGTCCCAGCATGAAGCTGCATTTGCAGCCCTCACTCCCAAGGCAATTCCAGTGGACAGAACAAAGGCAGAGCTCGCAGGTGGCAGCATCTTCCACTTGTAATTCCATTTTCTGTTTGAGAACACATAACATCCTGGGTTAATGGCACGCATGAAAGTCAACAGGAAAGAAACTGATGGATAAACTCATCCCAGAGGGCAGTAAACAATCCCAAATGTAGGTCTGCTTCCAGCCCCCGCGCTCTCTCCATCACGGCATTCTTCAGCACCAGTGGGAGATCTCACAAATGTTAAGGGAAAATCGGGGGTAGGTTTTAAATGCTTCTGTGAGATTTCAGTTCCCCAGAACCTGTTTATCTAAACCAAAGCAAACATTATCTTCACTGACTTGTGCTTGTGACTTATTTCCCACACACACCATAGATTAGTAAAGCCTGGTTTTGGATTTGTTGACATTTAATAAAAGCTAGACACTCCAGGGGAAAATAAATAGTTTTTGTTCCGTAGCCATAGCTGGATTTCCTTTTGGTTGGAATCTTAGCTGGGTGCTCCTAGCATTTATATTCAATTAGAATCAAACACAGCCAAGAAAATTGGAATCAAGACACAGGTTTGTATCTGTGTATGGAGATCATCATTCCACCATATTCTCACATGCATTAGGAGAAAATATATTAATATTCATTTTACTCATATTAAAGTCTTTAGGAAACCTGGCAAAAATATAGATTTGCATGAGTAATCAGAACAGTCATTTGGAGGTTTAGAAATCGACTCATTGACTTAATCCACATGTTTTAGCTCAGATCTCTGAAATGTACCAAGCTTGTTCTGAGATGAAAATAGAGCAGTTTTAAGAAAGCCAACTGTAAAAAAAAAAAAGATATGTTAAACTTTGAACTGTCAAATAATAAAATATGAAACAAAAGAGGTCTACTAGCAACATTTGAAAGACAAGGTATTTATTGTGAGGTTAAACTAATGTTATTCTCTTGGAATTTTATTTTACATTTCATAAAATATTACATAACCCTCGGGATCTAATTCTGCAATATTGTTGGTTGGAGAATATCTTCATGCTGGCATCACCACTCTACCTGTATTTGTATTCAGCATCATAAGGGCTTAGGAAAATGACACTTAAGAAGGCTGTAATGGCCATTAGCAAATCCTTCTCCAGCTTTCAGGTCTGGCCAAACAGAAGTGTTAAAGCACATTTTCACCTAAGAGCATTCCTATTGATCACTTAAATGGCATCAGGAGGCATAGGACAGGAAATGAAATTATTCTAAAGTATACCTTTAAAAGTAAGAATTTTATGGGCATTTAATACAATAAATATATACATGCATGCACATATATAAACTTTTCACATTTAGTGCTAATTTTAGAAACATGAGGTAGAAAATATCTTCCACTTTTAGTGATTTATAAGGTTCATGTGCCAAATAATCTTTAAAGTATGCGTGTTAAACTGAAAATGTATGTTAGACTTTACTTGAACTAGAGTTCCTAGTATTACTTCTTGCTTTATCAAAACTTGAGAACTTTTCTGAGATTTGTGTTCTATTTTAATCACAGGTTTTTTTTCTTTTCCATTATCCTGTGATCTGCTGCAAACAACCAACTCTACTTACTTCTGCTAAAATAAGCTGCTCTTACATGAAAGGCCAGTGCTGGTAGTGAACTGGAAATGAAAGGTTTGTTCCAGTAATAAGAAAATCTTTTTCTTAGAACTACTTTTTTCTACCGTCTCAGAGTGATGGAAAGATCAAACACTATTTTAAACACAGTAGTTCTATACTTCAGCAACAAAACGCTTCTTTATAATGTGCAACCAAAAAGAAAAAAAAGTCTGTTGTTCAACAGTCTCTCTGAAAATGATTTGGCTTCTTCTATCATCTCTGTGCATAATGAACTCCAAATCTGTGCCCTATTTCTTTGTAGCTGCACATGTAGCCTCCCCCACACGTGTTCCCACTGTCAGACACTGAAGTCCTGGGCTAATAGTAGATCCATGGTGCTAGTACATGTTTCCCTGGGATTTGGAAAAAGCCTTTAAATAGATTTTTATTGGTTTTAAAGAACAAGGTTATTTTGTGTTAATAATGGGCATGCATTAGGCTTTAGATAATTGCTTTATGTAACTTAAAGTTTTGCCTTTCAGCTAAATAAACACTGTATGTGTTCACAGGTGTATTGTCCTCCAGGGCATTCTGCTTTTCAGGGTGGCAGCTGCTGCCAAGGTGTTGCTGATACAGCTCTGTATAATTTATTGGAAACAGGTGCTGGCTTATGATGAAGATAGACAGGAAACTAAAGCAGACAACATGTTTAACCACCATTAAAAAAGTTCAGGTTCAGAAAGACAGTGTGTCTGAGATGTTTGGTTGATGTTGCCAGCATCTTAGTGAGAGTTTGCAAGCTCCCAGAAATCCCCATAAGGAACAGATTGTGCAGGAACTGCAGGAATTGCACTCTAACGAGCATTGCATGCGATGGCGCCAGGGCTCGTTGATTGCACAAATCCTGTCATTTGTAACTAACAAAAATGATGGAGTACATTCCCAGGCTGATGCTAAAAACTGCTTTGAAATGAGGTTAATACCTGGGGCTCTTGGGCAGGGGATGCTGTGGGACATCACACTGGTGTGTGCACAGGGACGTTTGGGCCTTTGCAGGACTCTACAATTTATTCTCCCATACTTGACTGTGTGAGGACTCTAACAAATAGCTGCACTAATATATTAAAGAAAAAGTGGAAATCTGATTCAAATTTACAGAGGAAGGACACTCCAGCGGAGAGTTCCTCTGCCGGCAGTAGCTGACCCCAAACCTATATAATGCGTAGGGCAGATGGATGGGAACGCGGTGGGAGCTGCTGCTGCAGCCCATCAGCACAGCGCAGTGAGGGAGCAGTGCAGCAGAGGCAGATCCAGCACACATGGGAATATGTGGAAAACCTTCTTTTGGCCTCAGTGGGCTTTGGATTAGGTCCCAGGAGAAAAAAAATGAAAGTCTTTATTTTCTGTGGCCGAGTTACACCATTAAAATTATTTAAATGTTGCTTTTTCCTCCCCTCATCTTACTTCCCTTTGCTTTTATTGTTGCTTTAAACAATTTTTTTTTTCAATAAGAAACTTTCAATAGGAGTTCATGAGGATGTTTATTCATGGACAGCAGTTTGCATATTTTAGCAAGTAATCTCCAGTTTAATCTCTAGTCTCTATAAGATACATATGTAGTAAATATGCATACTAAATATTTTTAAAAGAAGTTGTTAAAGTGTGTGCACAGTTCTTAAACCTCAAACCTTAAATATCTCAATGATTTACATTTAAAAAAATACCCAAAGGCATCAGACCACATTATGGACTAATAGCCTGCCAAATTTCATTTTTTTGGAAATGTTTGAGTTACAATATATGAGTGTAAAAAGGCAACTGAAACAACAAAATTTGGTAGAGAAAATATTGACCCCAGGCTGAGACCTTGCACGCCAAAAATGTTGACAAAACTTTATACCAACCCTAGCAGGCATGTCATATTTAATACTGGCAGTACATGGAAAAGAAGTTTGGCATTTTAATGCTTGTATTAATTTGAAAAACTTTTATGCAGTGGGTATAAGCTTTTACATTACCATTCCTAATTTATACCAGCCTTCCTTTTCTTTCTCAAAGAATAAATGAACTACAGTAGTGGGGATAGAGGGTCTTGCAGAGAAATCCCTCAAACATATAAACCAATGAAGCCATTTGCTGTACCCCACCCAAAGCCGCATACCTGGCTTGGAGTGATCACCCCTTGCATCTGATGGATAATTCCATTTTCATGCCATTTACATTTCTGGATTATTTTTTCACATAAATTTTTCATAGGAAAGCAAATAGTTGAAATGAAAATAAATCTGTTTAAAGAAATATATGTAGAAGATCTTTATTTATATTGAAACCTCTTCAAATAAATATTCCGTTAACAAACTTGTGTAAAGAATGATAATGTTTCATACTCCACCAAGTGATGAAATACAATGCCAGAAAACAAGTGGAAAAATCTGATGATTGATTATTAGACTGCTTAAGCAAATAAATGTTCACTAGTTAATGATAGTTCCTTGTGATGGGACTTTCAGTGCATCAATGCTCTGTAAGAAAATAAATGAATGGCAGGAGTCAACCAACTCTCTACGCTAATGCTTTGCATTTTAGAGGTCTGCCCTCCACCACCAAGTTATTGTGAGAAATGCGGTGGTTTGAGCTCCCACACGGTTATATATCAGTGATTAAACTGCAGTGATCAGGGGGAACGAGGGGCGATCAGAGCCCCCCAAGGCTGTGGTCACACCTCTCATACTGCGGAGGGAGGAACTGTGAGGGAGTTGTGTCATGGCCACAAGTGAGCAAGTTGTGCCCCAGGGATTACACAACGACTAAAAAGGCCCCTGCTTGATTACTAAACAAACAAAACCACACGAGCCCCACAGGATCAACATTGTGGCAGCTGAGAAGGGGCAGCACAGTCCTTTTCCCAGGGCTGGCTTCAATCGTTTCAAAACACATATTCCCACTTACACACCCAGGTTATGTTCTAGGTAGGTACTGCAAATAATTACAAAAAGGATAATGCCACCATTAAATATTTCATTATGGCCAATGGGCTGTTCTAGGACACATAAAACCCCACCTGGTGTGGGCTGGGCACATCTGCTGGCCTTGGTCCTGCTGGTTCCAAATCAAAGCTAATTGATCTTCCAAGGTTATGGAAACCCAGCTTGCAGTCCATCCTGGCTCCAGTCATGAAGCAAACTTGTTAGCATTATCTAGCAGGACTTTCATCCTTCATCTGCAAGGGTCTGGGACCTGGAGCAGTGGGTGCCTGCCCTTGGTTGGAGGCACACACAGCCCACGCGGTGGTAAACCCTCCTCACATCTCCCGGGGTTTCCTCAGGCGCTGCTGGGATCACACTCAGGTGAATTGCTGGGCAGGGCTGGGTTACGCCAGGTGGCCTCCCTGCCCCTTGGTGTTTACGATGGGGGACTCATGCGACATGGTTGAATATTGCTCATTGGAATGAATTATGCTCAATAAATGACTGAAATTCACTTCTCAACAATCCCAGTAGACATCTGTGAAGATTTTGGCAACTCAACTTTCAAAGTGGTATCCCTGGATGATTCCATTTTCCAGTATTGTTGGACTCGAAAGTTTTGCATGAGGGATTTTATTTACCATCAGGCTAGATGCATCATGTAAAAAATGTGAAGTAATCAAAGTGAAAACAAAACACTTCAGTTTTGACAAAGTGAAATAATTCTGTGAGCATGGGCTGGATTGTTTTTCTCTGACAATTCTCTTCATTGAACATTTGGAAATTTTGGAGCTTTGTTCTAGTTTGGAACAAAGCCATATTTCAAGACCTTGCATGAGGTGGATCTCCTATGTTTGACAGGGCTCTAATTTGCATCTTTTCCTATTATGAATGGGAAAAAACCCAAAGGGTAAACAATTGTTCCCCTGGTCCCCTCACTGAGCCTTTTCGAAAGTGAGCTCCACTCAAGCGATAACTGCAGTAAACTTGTGCTTTTTATCAATCATTCATATTTTTCATATTCAGTTAATGAAATCTTCCTGCTCCCTGCACCATTTTCATGCCACTGCTATGTAAAATCCAAACTTACTCATCTTCAGTCCCAGCAGAATGACTGAAGGCAGTTACTTTTTCCTTCTTCTGTCTCCTTTGTCAAACAAGAAAAGAGTACATATAAAATACAAAAATAAAGAAAAATTCAGAAATAGTGAATCAATAGCTATAGAAGGTATCACTGAGGCTGTATAAAGGTGCAAAAGGTAAAGTTTTTTTGATTACTTTGGACAGGGACAGAGGGGTATTCCAGAAATAGTAGAATGGTGATTTGAGTTGTCTTGCTGGAAATGTGCAACATCTTTCTCTTCCTCAGACCTGGTGGAATTCATGCCAATGTCACAAAGGCTTGACTGAGCAGTGAGAAAATTGTTATGCCTGGAAATGAATGGAAAAGTCAGTCACCCCCAGTCATACATTGAAAACCTGACAGCAGACAAAGAGCAGGCTCTGGGCGACACAAAGCAAGAGGTACGGACTTCAGACTTCCTGGAATTTAAATAATGTTATTGAATAATACATGTTTATCTTAGAGATCATTCTTAATTTGCCTGCTTTGAAGGCTTTTGTTCCATTTGCTGCCCTGCACTGCCACGAAAGCCAGGAGCATCTCTCAGAAGCATGGGTGGCTTTCTGTGATGTGTGGAGCACGAGGGGCACACTGGGAGAGTTTGCTCTGTGCAGTGGTTAATGCTGTGAAGCAGATAAATGGTAATGAGCTAACGAGCAGCAGACAAAGAATAACAGCCAGCATCTTGTCTCCCTTCACAGGAGACACAAAGGGATCTTTAATAATGGTAGTGCTTCCTTATATGAAAAAATTTCGTTCACCTCGCTTGTAAATGTCGACGTTGCCATTTTCCTTGAGGTGGTTCAGGACCCTGAGAGGTGACTGCTTCTCTTTTGTGGTTGAGATTTGCACAAGAAGTGCTTCAAAAAATTCTGCTGCATTTGTGAGTCGATTCAGGAAAGGGATCTTGGAATCTGAGGAATGAAGGCAGAGGAGAAACTTCATTAAGATATGCATTTCTAATTAAAATTCTAACCACTACTAATATTTGTGTATTTTAACAATTGAGGCTTGTGGAAAGGGAAATGTGTGGCCTTCTCCAGCATGACAAAAAATACTGAAATCCACCTATTACCCTTGTATCTCTTACTAGCCATGGAAATCATAAAACACTGCCCATTTCAATAGCAAAAAGGCATTTTGCACTGGGCAGTGAAGTATGAACATGATTTACTTCTGGATTTGTACATACACAGTAAGCAGTTACATGCTTGCAGCAGCTCATTTGCCTCAACATGTCTGCAACACGAAGCTCATGAATTATGCATATCACTGGTGCTAGCAGTCTTAAAAAGGGATTAAAATTCTGAAGTTTATTTCTCTAGAAGCATATCTGTCCCTAGAAGACCTGCAGAAGTGGCTTAAATCTAAAGAAGATTTCAGGAGATCAGATCTACTGGATTAAATGATTCTGCACCAAATTCAGTGGCTGCATAAACAACACAAATCTTTTCTGAGGGCAGTGGTCATTACATAGGCTTATTCCATAGTTTACTTCTCAGTGCTTAAGATGCTTGAAGACGAATTCACGAATTCACATTTACACAAACTGTTGTTCCTTTTAATTTCAATGTTGTGCTTTAATGGATGTGTTAAAAACATCCTAATAGCTATTTGGAATAACCTACTCACTCTTTTGCAGAATAACCGAAACACACCAAAACACACAAACACACACAAAAACAAAAAATAAATTTAAAAATAAAAAGTTATTTAAGGGCAGGGTTAAATGAAGATCATACACGTCAGACACAATCCTCCTAAAAATTTTCCTAGGACTCCCTTGTTGACATTCTAGATTACAAATATAAAAATAGCTTTAATTTTTTGGTATATACCACCTCAGTTTGGAGCCAAGGGAGAGGATGCCATTCCATAGGTCCCAGCCCATCTCATCCATGCAGATGTTACAGTGTGTACTCCATGAGTGCTAACTTAACTCAAAGTCAAAGCCATCAGACGTTTTGGGGGATCAATCCTGATTAACACATTGCATTTTAAGTACTTATGTGACATGAAATGGAATAATTTGTTAGAAATGTGACAAAGTAAATAGTCTAATTCTGCATCTGCTATGTATAGTGTTGGAGAGGATGGAAAATTTTATATCATCCCCTTGAGAAAACAAATGAGTTTATCTTATCTTTTTTTAATCTTATTTTCTTGATAAAGCTTGGGCCATCTTTACCAAAAGAGAGAGCAGCAGAGAATGGGAGAAGGTGACTAATTTATGATCCACCCACTTTTCAGGCAGATTGACCTCTTTCTTATTCCATCAACACGGATTTGTGAATTATTTACTCTGCTTTTTTGGTCAAGTAGGAACAGTGGGACCAAGTCTATGTACATGTTTTGTGGCAAATAAAGCATAACTCCACGCAACCAAGCCCTTGGTGCTTTGAATTCTTGTCCTTATTATTGGCTGGGATATTTCTTGGAAAAAAATTATATTCAGTGTTCAGAAGAGGTCTCTCCTGCCTGGAAACTTACTTTTTGGGCAGAGTCCACAGAGGTGGTAAGAGATGCATGAAAATTCTTCTCTGATGTCTCATCTGGAGATACACACGGTCTTTTCTGGCTGAGTTGGAAATAGCAAAGAGAGGACCAACCTGAAATTACACCACAGGAATAAAATTCTCCAGGGACTATTCTGCTGACAGATCTATTTCGAAATACTGTAAATTCTGGCTGTGTCCCATCACTCTCCAAAAGCTCAAAAGAGCAGATGTCCTGAAGTGGCCAAAGCAGCACGATGACTCCCCTACACCACAGGATCACCAGATGTCCTCTGCAGGCAGCCTAAAGATTGCTTCTCAGCCCTGGGCCAGAGGAAAGAGCTGGGGATCTGGCGCAGCTTTAGAAATTATTTCCCTCATAAGTGTATCCTGTGGTTTTTTTCTTTTCTCCAAAAACAGAGTTGTTTGAAAATAAAGCCTTTAAAGCATCCAGGCAGAGATGAGTGTGTGGCCTCCCTTTATTTCGACAATCCCCGTGGCTGGTTGTTGTACAACGCCAGCAAAGTTGGTCCCCAAACTGGAGGGATCCGGATTGCTCTTGACTGTCTGACCCAAATGCCATCAACTGCAGCTAAAAGTGCAAAGACCTTAGAGGAAGGAAGACAATACCTCTAAGCAAGACAGTACTGAAGAAAGGAAAGAGGGAGGGGAACAAGTCTCGAAGGAATTCCAAACAAAGTGTAAAGGAGTTGAGACAAAGAGAACAGAAGATGCCCCATCTTCTCCCACCTTATTTTGGAATGGATTTGACAATTAGGGGTGATCTTCCTGTGTCAAAACAAGCCTTCTGTTAAGTGTTTTTTTACAGGCACTCTAGGGATTCTGGCAAAGGGCTCACTTTTTCTACAGTTTATCTCAAGCAGAATCTTCCATTTAATCAGATGATGCTATAAAGTGAGATGAGAAAAAAATTTACTCTTGATTTTTCTTTTGGTTTCCTGACTCAAGAAAATAATGAATCTGCACAAAGGATAAAGAGAATCTAAACAGAGAGAAATGCTTGAAAATTCAGCTCAATTATAAATATAAATGTAGTTAAATACATGCATATATACAAGGCACCATCTCCACCTTACAAGTGGTGCAGCAAATGGGTGCCTGGTCCTGTCAAAAGGGGAGCATGAGTAGACCTGAAATCTTTACAGTGGATCAGAGTAACCAATTTTTCACTAAATTAGATTTAAACTGCAATTACAGGCTCATTTTGCATTTAGTTGGAGCAGAAGGTGCTTCTAAATATGGCTCTAATACACAAGATCAGCACAGGAACAGTATGACTGTTAAAATTTTTAAAATAAAAAAAAATATATAAAATTATATAATTTTTATATAATTATATAAAAATAGTCTTTATTGTATATTAAAAGTTGGGGTTTTTTTTAAGACAGTAGACATGTTCCTTGTGTAATAACAGGGCAATGTATAAATAATTTTAGCTCTGCATAAGATATTGAGGAGGTCAAAGCAATCCCTTTTCTTCTCTGTGACTGGAGTTTGGGTAAGCATCTGAATGAAAGAAAAACTTCCAGCAGAGACGCTCTTTCTTCCTTTCCTTGACTTGATCCGCCCAAGAAGGAATATGGAAGAAAAAAAGCCTTAACGTAGTTGTCACTTTGAAATGTTCCAGTGTTTTAATTAAGGTCCAGAGTCTGGCAAAATTTGCCAAACTTTCCCTTTGAAAATGAGGTGGGTTTAACCTCCAAGAATGTTTCCCTGGGTTGTTAACACGGCTCCTACCCAAAGCTGTGCTAAGTAGCAAGGTAGGACGAGGTGTGTTCCGCAGCCTTTTGAAGTGGGTGGAAAGACTCTCATGGTCTTCAGAGGCCTTTGGCTCAAACTCATAATTCTAAATTTAGCCTCACTTGTAATTGTCCTTTTCCGTCCACTAACTGCTCCATCACTTTTTTGTTTGTTTTTGTAATCAGAAGAGACAGAATGAACTATTATTCTCCTTCTTATGTATATGCATGCTTAGTCCAGGAAAAACACTTTTTTACCCTCTTTTAGTGTTTTCTTTAGAAGAATGAGAAAAAAATCAGAAGTGAAGAAAAGCTGAAATAAAGATGCAAACAGGAGTCAGTAGCTGATGCAAAAGTAGAGGACATACTCTGAGACAAAGCAGATTAAAGAAAGCAGAGATGATGGAATAAAGAAAAATAGGTCAGAATTAAGAATGTAATTTCCTTGGTTAGGGCATTATTGAAATCTTGCACTAGATATAAATTAGCAAACCCAGGGTCAGGCTCTGACTAAGACTGAGACTGGCACACTAGATGGTTAGTCTAGCCCTAAACTTTGTCTTCTGAGAGGTTTTAAGGACTGATCATTCTTGGTTTTGTCCATCCTTAGTCAGCAGTAAGAGCTGAGCCGAGAAATAAGGAGCTGGTGAACTCTGCAGGATCTAGTGGGAGCGTTTTTGTGAGAATGGCTACTATTTCTGGAGCTTTCCTTTCTTAACAAATGTTCTCTTTCAAGAATAATGCTTGACAAAGACTGATGTCCTGAGACACGCTGATCTTGTGTTTTTCCTTGATGCAGCTTTAAAGCTGAGATCTCACCATGTGAGGACAGGAGTCCAGCCCAGGTGGGGAAATCATTTGGCCATGCAGAGCTGCAGGGAAGGCTTTAGTTCTTGGCTGTGCTTGCGCCATCACAGCCAATGCTGTGTACAGGGAAACAGCTCCAAGGCTTGCAGGTACCGGAGGGGAGAAAGCGCCCATGGCTGGAGATCGCACAGATAAACCTACATTGTCTACAAAGGAAAAGCCTTTGGCATCCTAGATACTATTTGAGATTAATTAACAGTTTGTTTAATAAAGCTGCAGCCAGACATCCTTAATCCAAACGCCTTTGTAGGGCACATTTATATGCAGAGCTGCGGGCAATTACCAAAATACTGCTCCATAATAAGAAAACAAAACTCATTTATGAAATAATACACATGTATTAATACATGAAAACAAAGAATAATATACTCTTAGATATAAAATAAAAATAACTGTACAAGCCAGACACTTTTGACAAGATCTCCTGGATACTTAAAAAGCACAATAAACTTCTGCTTTATTTCTGAATGCCAAACCTTAAAAAAACCCACTCTCTTGTTAAAAGTCCAAGTCCTTATTTTAATTAAATTACCAGGTGTTTATAAAATATCATTCTCTTGTGAAACTACATTAAACAGGAGAGATCCAAACCCCAGTAAATTGAGAATGCAGGCTTCAGCTGTCAGGATGTCATTGGGAAGCTTCAAGCTGCTCTGTTGGTGTGCATTGGTATGGTGATAAATGTATACTGACCATTTGAAGGAATAGTGAATGAGTTTAGAAGAACAAGTAGAATTGCTAAACAACTCATGTTTAAAAACGGGAAAAAAGGACAATGGAAAATGAAAAAAAAAAGGAGTTTCTGTGGATGGTATCTTATTTTGTTATATTATTCGTCTTATGTCTTTACTGGAACACACTAGAATAAATGCTTTGGGCTGTAAAACAACATCATTCGGCACAGAACTGATTAAATTCAGTCAGAACATCTTTTCTGATCCTTTGATTACGTATGAGCAATGTTTGTGATTATGTCTCTCTTTTTTGGCAGAAAACGCCAAAACGTGCCTTGACATTGCTGCATAATGTGGAAAACCTTCTCTTGCTTCTATAGACACACATGTACATATATCAAATTAAACAGTGGTACTATAAATTAGCAATAAAAAAAATGTGTAAATATGACAAAGAAATCTAGGGAAATATGAAAAGGAAGAAAGAAAAGAAAAATAGGAAGTTTTTTTCAGGAGTGTATTGTCTCCCTTGCAATTCTGTAAGATGGTATGAGCACATTACTAGAACTGTTCCAAAAAGCAGTGGTACTAATAATAGTATTAATAGTAATACTTAAGATATTATATTAAGTCAGTTAATTAATAAGACAGAAATAATACATATTGTAATAGACACATGTAGATACACACACTCTACTGTTTAGTATTTGAAGACAAAAAAGATGATGCAATCAATGGCCCAAAGATAATGAACTCCCTTTTACATCACATTGTCTGAGAAGCCACTGTCAACATCCTTCTATTAGAGATGACTATTTTTTATGTCCAAGAGTCCATGCACTATAAATCCAAAGGTTGTTAGGGAAGAGTAGAAATATGCAATGCTGCCAGAAGGCAAAGTGAGGGAGCAGAAGGATCACAGTAATTACAGGTCAGATATTCTGGCATCAGCCCTAAGCAAAATAATGGAAAAGCTGATAAGGACTTCAATTAATATAAAATTAAAGGATGACAATATAATTGGTGCCAGTCAAGATGGTTATATGGAAAAATAAATCTTGCCAAACATTTTCATGAAGGCAACTACTCAGGTGTAAGACTTGCATGAGACATTTGGGCTCAGTGTAGCCTGATGAGAGCACTGGCTCTGAGAAAAACAGGTTCTGGGCAGAGTGGCAAAGGAGAGCAATGCACAGAGCAGCAGGTTCAGCTTCCTGCCTGACACTGCCCCTGAGTGAAGCCAGGCCAGCCAGGGTCAGGGAGAGACGCAGGAAAGAAGACCCGGAACACTCTGTCATCAGCAGCCACGGCAAGGAAATCCTGAGCGCAGAGGCAAAGCTCCCCTAAGTTCAATAAATGGAGCTTGTAAAGAACCCAAAACCTAGGAAAATTTTGCAGAGCTTCAAATAGTGCATGTGCTATGAAACGTGTGCTCAAAATCTGGATGGGGATTAGTGTCCAAAAATTTGAGGTTCAGTCCAGACTAATGGGCAGGTTCAACTCCATTGCAGAGAGAGCATTTGGGGGATTTGTGGCAAAATATATAAACTGATTCCTGAAAGTTGCAACAGGAGAACTGAATCATAGTGCATTCCAAGCCCTACTAAACAACTAAGTCTAGTCCCAACAGATTTTGTGTACGTTCATCACAACACAGATGCTTTCATGTCTCAAGTCTCTTGGGAACGCCATGTGTTTTGTCTGTTTTGTTTCTTAATGATTTGCAAACTTTTAAAACGTGGCTGTCTTGCTACTTTGCTTGTGGGTTCAAGAAAAGACGAGAATCCATAAACCTTTGATCCACATGCTACAAATGTACTAGGGAAAAAGAGAAGAAAAGAAAACACAGTGCTGTCAACAGGAAGATATAAGGGTTGGTTTGTATGAATGGGGATAATTAGTTCAGAGAAATGTGATATGGGAATTGTTTTGGTTTTTTCTTTCTGGAAAATGTATATATTTGTGAGAACAATTTTTATGCAAAGTGTTTTGGAGAGCATTTTATACTACATTAAATCCCAAAGATACTTTTTCTGGTCTCACCACAAAACAAAAAAAAGGATGTTGAATTTCACAGTTAGCTGCAGAAAATTGTCATTAATGTTTCTATTAGCTATAGCTTTAATAATCTAAAAGACTGTTAGATCTCTTAGCAACTACATTTTTAAGTATCACATTTCAGAAAGTATGGGCTAAGAGTTTTGTACATCACATTTTAAGGAATTCAGCCTACCAGCAAGAGAACAGGAAAAGTTACTTTCAGGGCCTTCTCTACCTTGCTAGAAAAGTCTATCCAGCAGAACACGCGGCTGTGGCACTGACAGCTGCTGCACTGGCTGCTCCAGCTCAAAGGCAGTAAATGACTGTCTGGGGATGGCAATTTTCCTTCTGCTCATCAGATGGCTGTGAATTTACTCCTAAATAAATCTGGGCTCCGGGTCCAAGTCAATTGTCTTGGCTCCCTCTATAGTCCAGGAAAGAAATAGGTACTGCTGAGTGGCAACTGATCCCACGAATGCCAGCAGTCTGTCTCTGCTGGAGTGACATTCCTTGATCCCCAATGGCTCCAGAGGGAGCCTTGATGAGCAACTTAGCCTGGAACTCAAACCTCCAACAGCCAGCACCAGGTGAGGTGAATTATATCAACTGGTACCACTGATGCATATATTTAAAGCCAAAATACAACTGTGCCCATTAATTTAGCCACATGGGTCAGGTTTCAAAAATCCAGATAAGCACTGGAGATTTGACTCAGGCTTTATAAATATCCATTTCATATTTGAGTCAAATGTAGCTATAAAGTGAAATGTGAGAACCTTATATATGTCTGAGAGGAGTGTTATGAAAATCGCTAGCTGAGAGGGCAGAGTGAGGGGGGTGCTTTACAGCTTTCCCTTGGCTCAAGGGAGGCATGGAGCAAGTTTGCATTCTGCCTACAACCCTCTCCAAGAAAATAGGAGGATGGTTGTTCTCAGTTTTTCAGCTTTGGTGCAAGGTCTGTGCAAGCGATGATTTGAAAGTAATTGAGGTAATTGCAGTAACTACAAAGTTAATGCACACAACGTTAATTTTGTTCACAGAGAGCTGTGCCAGTAATGGCACCATCCATCATTTTCTGTTGAAGCAGGAACAGGTGTTAATCTCCACTCAGCAATGGGTGCAACGTGAGTGAGCAATAAGCAAAGTGCCAAAAAAGAAAAACCACTGTCAAAGCTCTTTGTCACAGAAAAACAATTTCTAGCAATATCTCTGTAATTGGACTCAACTGAAAAGTGAAAAATGATTTGACTTTTCAGTGACAGGCATTCTTAATGAACCCAATTTTTCTCTTCCACCTTGATTAGCTTTCTGTAGGAAGATCCATGTAGCGTAGGGCAATAGACACCCAGCTGCTGCAATCTTGTCACTACTCCCACATACAGAAAAGGAATGTTTTTTTTCTTCTTAGATAGACTGCTAAACTCTTACCAGGTTTTCAAACATAATGGAAAACTGTGCGGAACAGAATTTAATTAGGACTTAAACAACAATTTTTATATTTTTCTAGTTTTAACAGCAGCAATACAAGATTTTAAAATGCTTTGCACATCCTGTCCTCCCAGGCACAAAATCTGTCCTCCTAGGGTTCTGGATATTCCCTGCAAGATATCCCTGGCATTACAGTGTTGCGTTTTCTGCTCAGTTCCATACTGTGCTACCTTCCAGAGCAAGAGCATAGCCAAAATCTCCAAGGGTTGGGTGTGAAAACTGATTCCTTCAGTAGCACACAATTTATCATCAGGGCTCATTCTAAGTGAGTAGCAAAGCATTTGCATTGAAAAATCAACTCTGAATTGAAAAATCAACATCTTTCATTTATCAGACATTTAATTTAAAATCTGATATTAGTACAGGAGATTTCAAAAGGAGAACAAAAAAAGTTGGGGTTTTTGGTTTGAGAAAATTATTAAATGCAAAACCTGTAAATCACAGAGATGGCCTTAGTGCTGACAAACTGACAAACCCCAGGAAATTTAAATGCAAATTCCACATTCCTTGTCAAGAAAAGAAACCTAAAAGAAAAGATAAGAAGAAGGGGTCATTGCTCATTTTCTCCCCAGTGCTCTTTTAATATAAATACCCATTTGCCAGGTAATAGAAGGTAGCATAATATGTTACCACTAAATGCACCCTTCATAATTATCATTAGTAAAAAAGTTTTAAAATGGCTGCAACTTTAACTCTATATTTCACAATTTGCGTATTTTTTGTATGTCTTTCAGCTGCTGAATTTATTCTTCCAATTATTATTTCTTTTTAAATAATAGGCTTCTATGCACAGGTAGATTAAGTAAAAGAAATTGTGTGTGGATTGTGAGCTCTCATTATATAAAATGTTCCTGTCCCTCTGGCTTTAGAGATAACTTTCCTTTCTACTCTGCTCCAGTAATTAGTTTTCCTGAATATATTACATATCATTGCCCAAGTTTGTGGGGAGCATTTGTTGTGTGAAACACAGAAAATACATACAGAGCACTCTGGGATTGACAGAACTGCATAGCCCAATGTAAAAAACCCAACATTACAGTAATTTTTTTAGGGTTATGAAGCTTTTTGACTCGCATGTGTTTCAATGCTGTCTTTGTTTTTACTGCTTTTCAAGTCATCTTTAAATTATAAAGAATTAAACGTAAGTTGTGTATTTCTTTATGCTGTTGTGGCATAGCTTCTCAAATGGGTAGTTCTAATCCAACAACTACAGCAGTGCTGACTACCATTTATATGGTCTGAGGAGACAAATGCAATTTTAGTTCATCTCTCCTGTTACCATTTGCAGCTCTTTGGTGAACCTGAAACTTATAAAATTAACATTCTCTATGTTAGACTCTGATTAATTATCAAATGCACATGCTCCAGACTTGGAAGCCTTCTTTTCTTTTTTTCTTGATCCCTGAACCTTTTTTTTTTTTTTGTCAGAGTGAATTTTAAAACTTTAGCTGGCAGCAGCCTGGTGCCCCTGGCTGGTGGTGGCAGTGTATGAGAACACAGAGGAGTGATGGACGGTGAAGCCCCATGTGGAATCTTGGCTCTAAATTGGTGTTGTAAAAAATAAATCAATAAAGTGTGAGGGATTTACAGAGAATTTGGTGATACGAAGTAGGAGAAGGTCACTAGATATGAAAATTTGGGAGTAATATTGAAAACCATCATGGATGTAAGACAATTACATTCAAAAAATGGCCTTTTGGAGTCAAATGATGAGCCCACAGAAATCCACAGTAACTCTCCCAGCCTTATGTGGGGCCTGGATTTCATCTTCAACAGCCAGGAATACCCTACGGCAAATATTTTCATCTGTGAAGACAGAAAAGGAAAAAACAATTTAAGTATTCTTAGCATACGGAGTGAATGGATTAATGGCATTACATTATTCAAAATATAATTAAATCCTGACCTTTATTTTTAAAAATAGTGCAATCATGTGTTTATATGTGGAGCTAGGGCACTTCTTCCCTTGTTTTCCTTTTTTTAAACATTGCATGATGACATCAGCTAACGCTGCATCACTTCTCAGGGATTTTGTGCAGAATCTTAATGTTTACACTAACAACGTAATTTAAGAAAGCATATTATGTAAATCCTTGAATCTCCTAGGGTCTAGGACTGAAATGTAATGCTAATTTGATTTAGTAATTTGTTCTCTCTCCCCAGAAACACACAATTACTGCTTTTGAAAGACTTTTTTCATTTTCCATCACGCTAGGACTAAATTGAAAGCTGAGTCGACAGCAAAGCCCAGGCTGGGAACATAGAGGAGCTCTGCTACTCAGGCTCTTACAGCCAGAACACAGAGCGCAGGGAGATTTATTTCTCAAAACGGAATGTTCATTATCTCTCCTTTCTTTTTTTCCTTTTTTTTTTTTTTTTTTAAAGCAAGAAATGGAAACAAAATAAGTCTTCTTGAAATTCCATAATAGTAATCTAAACGTGAAATGTGAGCTGAAAATAACGTGCCTCTCTGTGTGTGTCTAGAAGAGAGAGGCCTTGTAGCTCTGTGCGTGTCTGTCTGCAGGAGGGACGGAGGGAGGTTGTGTGTCTGTGTACAGTAGTGCAGAAATAGTTCATCAAATGAGTGGTTTCCTGTCCCAATCTGTAGATTCTCTTTCTTCCATGAAAGGAAATGGAGATAATTGATCTGCCTTCCATCAGCACATAAAAGAGATTGTCGGCAATTTGTTTTCCGAAGGGCTACTTAAAGGCACGGTGGTGTGGCGAGCAGGGAGATCACCCACGAGCTCTGCAGCAGGCGCAGATGCCCGGTGGGCACACCCAGAGCACCAACACATTCCGTCATCCTCAAAGTATGACCTCCCTTCCTTTCTCTCTCTCTCTCTCTTTCTCCCTCTTTCTTCTCCTTTAAGGTTACACGATGTCCCTCCAGGTTCTGCAGTCTGGGTTTGATTAAATAATTATAAACTTCAAGCAGCAGATCTATCATTTACATTCCTGAACATGCCAACATGTGCCTTTTGTGGGGGTGCCAACCAATACCAAAGCTTCAGTCATTATTGTCATTGAAAATACAGTGGTTCAATGTTTGTGCTATTTCCTGGATTTTGGCAATATAATGTTGCCCAGCAATTTGCTGTTAGTGCCAACAACACTAAAGAACTTCATAATAAATCCTTTCTATATTTACTCAGTCCACCACTGTGTCACTGAAATTAGCATTTTACGATCTCATGCTCCAAGGAACCTATTTTCTCTCTTTTAACTCCATGCTATTATGAATCCCAACAGAAAATCCTTCAAAGCATAGTTCGCTTCAGCTTTTCTGTATAAGGATTGCTGTCAGTCATGTTTGTTTTCTGAAAAGATGTAGAGCTTGCAGCTTCGTGGTAGATGATAGCAAAGATAAACCAAACTAACAAACAAGACAGAGTGTTTAATTTAGAGATGTTACAGAGACTGCTTTAAAATGTCAGATGTCTCCATGCAGCCTTAAGCGCAGAAGAAAAAATTAACAGAAAAAGATACAAAAAATATAACAGGAACAGATCTTTCTCAGAAGTCCAACTGAGTCAACTCTGGTCCTGTGAGTGACAGGCAGAGCGAAGACAGAGGGCTTGACTTCTCTGAGTTAAAATATGATGGTGATGGAAGCAAATAATGCCCAGGGTAGGGGCCTTAGCAAAGGAGTGTTCTCAGGGACACTGCAGCCCATGCATCATGGAAACTGTGGGATCACTGGGGCGGAAATACTGCTGTAACTGGGCAATTCAGCCCTTTGCTGTGTGGGAGGGAATAAAACAGTGCCTTTTGCACTGAAATCCTCAGAGGGACTTCCCTGTGAGCCCTGAGTTTGGGGTCCTGTCTAGGTGCTCAACATGGGGCCAAATTCCACTCCTTCATTTGGGCCAAGCAGAGGAGCAGCCGGTGTTAAAAATATTGAGGGGAGAACGAGAAGCAAGGATTTTCTAGGAAAAGGAAGAACAGGTTTGATTAGAGGGGGGAGAGAGGGCATTGGTTTTTGCCTTTGCAGAGAGGAAAGTGAAAGCAATGCTTTGTGGAAAGAGGAGGATGACTGCACAAAAGGAGATGGGAAGAGGCACACCAAGTGACTCACTGCAGCTGAATTTTTGTCACTGGAATAGAGGGAGGCTGGAATTTTTTGGCTAATGGGAAGCACGTCTTTGCTATCCTCTCATAACCCCAAAAAACTCAAAAGAGTTTGCTGAATATCCTGCCATACAGAAAACCCACCAGCAAAGCCCTCATGGCCCAGAGTGGGTTATTTTGGAGACGCGCACGTGTGTGTGCGTGGCCACCAGGCCGGGGAGGAAAGTGCTCTGTAATCTCAGCCCTGCTGGCAGAGGCAGCTCCCGCAGCCCCAGTGATGTGGGTGCACACCAGCTGAGCTACAGCTCCCGCAGGCACAACCCCTCGTTAGCAAAATCCACGGCAGGAGCCATTTAACCCCTCCAGTGCTGGACCCTCGCAGCGGGACAAGAGCCATGGCTGCCCCGGCCGGGCCCTGTGTGCCCTCGCTGGGACTGGAGAGCTCTGTGGGATTGGCTCAAGCAGTTTCATTGATCACAGGACATTTTTAATAACAAGGACACCTCCAAGGAAAAGAAGAAACCGCATGGCAGAAAGAGAGTGTGTGACAAAATAAAAATAAAGGTTATTTGGCTCCCCGTCTCTCTGGGTGAGTCCCAGGGGCTGCAGTGGTGCAGCAGCTCCCCAAGGACACGCTCACTGCTCCAGCAAAGTGGGGCAGCACAGGAATGGGAATAGGGGATTCCAAGGGGCTGCAAAAGCTGGAAACAGCCTGATCTTCAGGGCAGACTGGGAAAGATTTTGTAAGCAACCTCCAGGTATAATCTATGTTTTGCTCGCCATGAAGCAGGCGACAAAGCAGGAGTTTCTCACAGTGAGTTGGGCACTTGCACTGAGCCACCTATTGAGCTGCTCCTTCTTGAGTGTGATAATGTGAGAGCCCCACATGATTACAGAGATAAAATATTTCAGCTGCTTGAGCTGTTAGGCCAGCACCCTACCTTTTTCCCTGTTTTAGAGTTTTGTCTTATTTGTGCAGCAGTGCAGCAGTAGCAGTTTTATAACCTCGGTTTAAGACCCCCAAGGTGTGGAAGGGTGTGTAATAAACACAAAAATGTTCTTGCCATGCTGCCTGCACAGCTGGCTGGCCGTGTAGCTCTGTATGTCAAATGTCATACATGCATTGGGTGAAAACATGGGACCAGATATACAAAATTGCCAAGTTTCTGCCTCTGCTGGGTCCTCTTCCTATGGCAGAGGCATTCAAACTTCCAGAAACTCTGCGAACCTAGAATATAAAACAGTAAAATGAAAACAAAAAGAACACAAAGCTAACCAAAACCTCTCTGTTTTCCTATTTCTGCATTTTCTACTTTAGATGCGCTGTTCAAATTCTTTCCTGGGTTAAATCTGTCAAGCTCAGTGTGCCACTTCTAGAATTTACACGGCATTTCTGTAACTGATATAAAACACATCAATCTCTGGAATAAAGAAATCTCTTCTGGCATGGCACTGTTGTGGCTGAGCTGTGCTGGCTCCTTGCTGTCAGCCCAGGGGACACAGGTACTGAGAGCTGGGACACAGGGGTGGGAAGCTGGGCAGAGGGAGGCTGGGTGAACAGTCTGGGGCAATTTCCAGCTCATTGGAGCAACTTCCCCTGAATTACACCATGAGCCTAGACATTTTACGAGTTTAAACAGTAGGACTGAGCCCTAATTCTGTAGGCTTGTGGTGTGACCAGAAACCACCTCCTTTTCTGCTTCTGATTTTCCTCAGTAGTAAGGAAAACTGAGTTACAAGAGCAATATTTCACCAACAATTTCTTCTAAAAGTATTCTAACAAAAACATCCTGAAACTAGTTTTCATCTACTTCTTTTTCTGAGATTTTTTTTTGTTCTGAGTTTTAAGGTGGTTTTTTTAAAAAGTGGTTTAATGTTAAATTAAAGGGTACAAAACAGAGCAAAAATTATTACTGAAAACAAAAAAAGTTTTGCCATCAAAATTTGATCAAATTACTACTCAATTAGTTACTGCCGTTACAGTAGTCCTTCCCTTAATTTGTTACTAATGACAGGGAAAACATCTATAAAGCATGTTCTGGGCTTGTAAAAATCTGAATATTAGCAACTAGAAAAATAAAAATGTATCAAGACTTTTCAGATCCTCCAAGATACTGGGGAATGCAGCAGATATCAACATTGTTTTAATTTATTTTGTCTGCTTCCATCTGTGTGCACTGCACTGTTGGCCTGGTGCGATGCTGGATTTGTTATTTCATACATCTACGTATGAAGGTCACTTCTCTACTGATGTTTTCACTTATGGGGCCTCATTCATTTCCCAAATCATGACTTCAAGGATGATAGAAAGGTCTTTGAAAGATACAAAATCCCTATGATATGAGTGTGGCAGTGACTGTTCTCACACTGTCGCCACTGGGAGGTAATTTCCTCGGGGTGGTTTTGGCCACTGCTCCTGGATTGACATTTTAGGCAGAGTGGCAGCAATACGGGTGGAATTGTACCAAGAGATCTCTGTTAACAGTGTGCAAATGAACTTTTAAGCGATGTCCTTCCATCATCTTTGACAATACTCAATCATCCTGTACAAAAAACAAGGCAAGATTAAATGACTTTTTTTCTAATGTCTGGCAGGAGTCTGCTTGACATAAGAATTAATTCTGCCATGATCATCATTAAATAATGTTGCTGCAAGCGAAAAATTACATTGTGCAAACCAAACAAAACCAAAACAAGCCCTTTTGATCCCTTGGAGCTCAAATTCACGTACTCATGCTTCAGGAAAGAACTGTAAAAAATCTGGTTTGCTGGGTGGGTGGGTCTTCCCTGGCACTGTGTCAGATCATGCCTATAGGATTCTGCCATGTTTGCTGGTTTTTTCAATCAGCTAAAGAGAAAAAAAAATGTGAAAGATGAAAGCAAAGGGCATCCTACAAAATAAAATCCTTTCCATCATTAACTTTCTTTAAAAAGACAACTAGATGTAAGAGCAAGGCAGCAGTAAGTGAAATAGAGCACAAAACATCACTGGGTAAAAACACCACATACACAACCTCAGAGCTATTTGAATCGTCAGCCCTTTGAGGGGTGCAGTATGCAGTCTGTGAGGGGGTGGGTGGAGAAAAAATACAAGCTATGTTGCAATTCACTGATTTATGGGAGAACATCTGTTTTACCCCTTTGTGCCATATTTTTATTGATTTACCTGAAATCTTAGTTTTTCACCTTTGTTTTTCAACTGTGCCAGTGAATACAGCAGGAGAGATTGCTGCTGTGTCAATGGGTACCCTCAGTGCTCTTTCAGGCACACAATAAAGGGGTGCAATATCATACAATACCTACACTGCAATAAAGGGGTAGGTGTGGATTCTCTCACCCTGTGGTCCTGGAAAACATCTTATTCTTGTCCAACAAAGAGTCTACTACCTTCAAGGACTCGCGGTGACTTGGCTGTTGGCACTTGCTGTACATTTTATCAAGGGCTTTCTGAGCTCTCCCTGCATGGTTGAGATGAATCTTCAAAGATCACCACAGATTGTTTCAATGGACCTGGTTTATTTTAGGGCTGTGAGAGCTCTAGGGCTGAAACATCAGCTCTTAAAAGGCACCTGAGACTGCAGCAATATGTGTCAGGAGAGCCAGGAGTGTATTCATTTGGACTGCAGTTGTTTCTCAACAAGCACTAGAAAACAGAAGTAAGGTAAAAGACCAACATTACAATGAACTTCAATAAGAAAACAATCAATTGATGGCACAACTTCCCAGGCTTATCTCCTCATGACAACTTAGAGCTTTCTAAATTCACAGTCAGGATCTTTTCAGAGAAGGTTTGCATAGCATGTCACAGAAAAGATATTTTTGAAACAAAGTTCCCAAAGGTGCATCACTGCCAGCCTGGCACAGAAAGACAAATTTCTGCCTAACTCCCAGAGGTTTGTGCCACTGCTGAGTTGTTTGCCTGCCTCGCTCGCTGGCAGGAATTAATTTCCAGCAAGCCCCAAACATTTCTGGGAAGCTGTGAGACCCCTGAAGGTCCCTGCAGGTGACCAGGGTGACCAGCACCTGCCCCTGGTCCCCGAGGGAAGCGGCGCCGGCACATTTGGGCAAGAAGGAGCCGAACTGACCCACAGCAGTCCAGCTGAGGAGGAGGGAGGAGGGCTCTCCAGCAGGCAGGAATGTGGGCAGGCAGGGCTGGAGCACCGTGTGTTCCTGTAATTTGGGATGACAGGGGAGACATTGCAGGTTATTATATCGAGCGCACATTGGAGCTTTGTTTTGTCTAACTCGAGCGATGTTCTGGGGCTCAGGACTCTCGCCCCAAAGTCTGGGAGGAAGCGTGGGGGGAGAAGAAAAGGTAGCAAGGAGGAACAAAACCACTACTATATTCGCACTGGCCCAACACAGAGACCAGGCCACATTTGGGACTGATTTAGAAAACTATTTGGCAGCATCTGTGGAAAAATGGAAGATCAAATGATACCTTTCTCTAATCTAGGTGATTTCTGCAAGTTGAATATGAAGCATCCCAATCAGCCACAGTGACAGCCACTCTGCTGTTGAGCTCAGAGTGTCTCCATTTGATGTGTGTGCATGTGGATGTACACATCCATATCTAGCACTTATCAGCCGGGCCTCAAAAAATCCCTTATCAGTAGGGCCTCAGAAATTTTACAGTGGAGATGAAAATCCTGTCTAAAAAATGTGAGCCTGTAGCAATATGGCCATTTTAGTCACTGTTGGAGGCCCGTTAGTGATGGTGGAGTGGAACCACTCTCCCCATAAGCACCTGAAAAATAGTTGGGTTAAAATAGGAACATCAGCCTTGACACCTGAGTAAAGCATCACTAAGGACTTCTGTAGGACCGAGCATCAAGAAAGAGACAATGCCCAACATCGTTCCTCAAAAACCATTCCTCCCTCATGCTGTGATGACTTCCAGAAAGTGAATACTCTCAAAGACAATTGTTCTGATATAAAAAGAACACAGGACAGAGAGGTATTGCTGTCCCAATACAGGACAGAGCTGTAGCCTGTGTGTTTTTATTAGAGCTGAGAGTCTAAGAAAAGAGCCCTGTAATGTGCATGTCCCCCTGGTGAGTTTATGCACGCTCCCACAGCTCTAATAAAAACATACGATGAAGGTAAATTAGGGCAGACGACTGCTTCTGTCAACACTGAGCAAACAGCATCTTTACGGTTTATGTGTGACTTAGAATTCAAGAATGCAGACTTTGTTTTTCATTGATGGGCTTGTTGAAGAAAATTCTTTAATAGTTCCAGAGGAAAAAGAAATTATATAGAAATGTGAAGAGATTAAAGCAAAGAAAGAACCTTGACATCAGACAGGAGCTTGTTTGATTAGGTCACTCTATAGACGAGAAATAATTAAAAATAAAGAAGACAGATGGAGGATGTCAGGTGCTTAAAACAACATCTCGACTCTACCCGTGCTGGTGCTCATGTGAGCCAAGGCTTCAGGCTTCACAGATGTGGAACGTGTCTTTTGGCTGAGGGTCCCAGCAGGATGAGGAGAGGCACCAGAGTTTGGTGTGAGCAGAACGGAGCTCATACAAGTCTGACAGCAGCGAGGAACATTTTAAGAAGCAGAGCAGGAGCTCTGCTGACACCGTTCTGGGGCAGGCACACAAGCTCGTCTCCAGTCTGGTTCCCTTTTGCTCCTCACCTGCTGCTGATTGCTCCGTCTGCCTGTGCATTAATGAAGTGGTTATTTGCCTTAAGGAGCAACTTGTTGGCTTCCCAGGGGAGCTGCTCCCGCCTGCCTGGTGGCTGCTGTGCCGTGCCAGCAGCCGGGCAGGTGGTGGCAGATCAAAAGGGAAAGCTCCCACAGAGCTTCTGGGGATTTCCTCACTAATATGCTGATACATACATTAGCTGACTGACTGACACTGCCTAAATATTTGTCCTTCGCTGCTATGTTTGGCTGTGATTTTACAGCAACTTTGGTGGTTTGTGATTTAGCCCACTTTATGCATGAGCGGCTTTGACTTTCGCTTGCTGTCCATCTGCGAACCACCCCTGCAGGATTACAAGGGTTGACATCAGGCCATTTCACCTGAGTTTTCTCTTTCTCAGTGAGGAACAAATGAGTTTTCACCTCCCACCTAAGTGCTGCAGCCAGCAACAGAACATTAATGGACTTTGACAGGAACTAAGGACTGCACTCTTATATTTACCTTGCACAACATTATATATTAATGTCCAGAAGCAGGAAGGAGTTCTCAGTGCTGCACATCTCTCCAGAAGGCATTTGCATGTTTGCTAAACTCCTACTGAACAGGGAAGCCTGGGAATGACACAAAAAAGCTACTGTTTCACAGCCAGCACCAAGTTCACATACAGCCAGAGGTGAGGGCTGCTCCAAAAAAGACCAGGACAGAGCAAGACTGTTGGAGGGAAACAAATCAGAAATATGTGTCTTCTCACTGTAGTCAAACACTCAATGCTTAACCAGGAAAGGCAGACAGGTACCATGACTGTTCAGGTGATCCTGGAAATACACATAATTTAAGTATCTTCCCCAATCTCCATTTGTCCTCCCACATAAAAGGAAACAGGTAACTTCCTTTTTTAAAAGTCAACTCAATTGGATCATGCATGATGTTTAACTGCAGTGATAAATACAGATGGTTTAGGAATTCAATTATATTTAAGTTCTTCCCTAATAAAGCTAGAACAGCTGGTTGCCAGATCCTCAGAGTGCTTCGACTTCGTCAGGAGCATCCAGCATATTTTAAAACCATCTCTTGACCCTACAGAGGAGGTCAATGTTTCTCCTGGCAGCCCACTAGTTATTTTTTAAGTGTCTTGATTTTTTTTCTGTGGCGTAATGCAATTTTACTCATTATCACTACAGATGTCAGACCAAGACTAGCAAGATTACAGCAGTAGCTGGAGCATATGGTTGAGTCATATGAATAATAATCATAAATCCTTTTTGACATTGGCCCATTATTACATCCTGATCATGTCCCCTTGGAATCTCTTGTTTGGTGTAATGTTTAAGTCATTATAAGGTATCTCTGGAGGTCTAGATTTATAGAGCTCTCTATTGGAGAAACACAGTATTAGCAGTATGTTTATACAAACATAAAACACATTAATATTATGTACCAATATATCTACACGGAATGTTTATGGAGACATACAGGAGAAGCAATTAATGACTGGCAGTCACTAAAAGAAATGTTCCTGATGACATCTTAAAATCACAGTGTAAGTCAGGATGACAGAGATGTTGCCTGAACTGGCTGTTAAAAGGGAAAACAAAGTATATGAGTATAAACAAAAGCAGCCTTTTGCACCCCAAACCCCAGATGTAACAGGGATATCTTAAAAATGAAACTTTTTGATTAAGAATGAGCCGATCTTCCTTGAGACACCATGTAATGGCCAGTCCAAAAACTTGCCGCCTAAATCCAACACAAACGTGTTAAGTGAGCATCATTGGCAGCACCATTGACTTAAACACATTGGAAATTCCTTCACTTTTGGTAAAGGCCATTTCCTCAGTCAGGGCAGGTTTCTTTTTGCCACTGCCCTCCGCCCATCTGTCCCTTCTGTATTGGAAAGGCCCTGGTGGCTGAGCCTGTCTCTGCTGGTGTGGGGATGATGCACCCCCAGCCCTCAGAGGTGCTCCCTCTTTGCTCTCCGTCCCACTGTCTCTCCTCCTCCCCTTTCATCCCACTCTTCTTGCTGTTCTGTTGCTAAAGAAGGAGAATATTTACAGGAAATTCATATTGTTCCAGAATTATTCAGCCTCATTTTACAGTGTTTCCTCCTTTTTTACTTAAGCTCCCATGCTGAGTGTACCAGCAGGAGCACTCATTTATTTTAGGCTGCACCCCAAACACAAGTTACACCAAGTTTTTATGCTAATTTTCTCTATAAGAGAAACCAGTGGCTAAATCCCAGCTGCCTCCCAGCACAGGCATATGCTGCCTCACGAGTGGGAGAGGGAGCCTACATCTTAATTTGCGAGGATTTTAATTGGAACAGACCCCATTTTTTTGTTTCAAGTACAAAAGTGATAAACAGAATAAAATGAATCTAAACATAAAAATACAATATAAGTCAATATCCAGGTCTGACCATCTGTCCTGACCTTGACTGGACTGGACTTCATACAGTTGGGGTCATTAAACACAACAAGGCAAAGACCTGAAAGCTTAAAATGATGCAACATATTTCTGTTGAAAAAGCAGCCTTGCTCTTGAGTTAAGTGCAGGAGAGTTGTAGGGTTTTTTCTTTTTTCTTGGTAAATGGAATGCTTATTATTATTGGGAATTGTTTCCCAAGAGTCAGCATGCTCCATTTTTATTTCTTGCAAATAAGTGAAATATTTAGGCATTTGCAAATTAATAGGGCTTTTGGAAGATCTTCCTATTTGAAGAAAAGAAGCAGATTGCAATACACAGAAGTTATCCAAGAGGATACTCCAGACAGATGCACCAGAGATGACATCTGTCTTGTCATCAGTAAAAATGATACAGAGCATATTGCTAAGTTATTCAGCAATTTCCAAAGAATCCTCTTTAATGCACAATAAGAAACAGATCTTGGTTGTCTTTTCATGGATGTCAGACTTAAACAAAAACACAGAACGCACTTGCAAGCATTACATGGTGTGAAAGGGTACTTTCAAGTACAGGCCTATTAACTGAAACATTCTGCTATAAGATATCAAAAGACTGCCTATTTGCCACAAACTGCACTAAGTTATACTCATTTTTCTTAGTGGCAGTAAGTGGTTTTAATGCAAGTAATGGAATTTAAAACCAGAAAGTCCTTATTACAATTCAGAGTGCCCTTTGTCCTTTGATAATGAACACCATATTAGTGTCTTGAAGAAAACCCAAAACCTTAAAACAGGATATGTTGTTTCAGCATTTAGAACTAAGTGACCAAAACTTTACTACTGGAAGTTGATTGTATTCAATTGCATATAGACAAAAATCTAAAACCAAGTTCCAAACTCTCAATTATGCCAGCAGTAAAAATAAAATGAAGGTGGACAAACATATTATAAATTAAAAAGTGACAACCTTTGTAAAAAAACAAACATATGTGATATTTGGTATAAAACTATTTTATTTTCTGCATTAGAAAAAGATAATAGGGAAAGGAAAGGAGGAAAAGGTAAAGCCAGAAAAAGCAAGGGAGTGTAATGCATGAAATGCATCCAAGGGGCTGCTGGAACCAAATGTGTTCCAATTTTAATAACTATTGCCGAAAAACTTCCTTGGTTAAAAATGAAAGCAAAATACTGAAATTAAAAAAAGAAAATAAATTCAGCTACAAACATTGATCAGGAAAATTCCATTTTTGGCATGGGTAAAATTGATTATCACAGTAAAACAGGGCAGCATTTATTTGTAAAGCATGTATGGTGTTCAATAAAACCTAAAAACCTTTTGTATCTAAAATGGAACACAGAAGAAGGTTTAAAGCCTATTTCCCAAGTAAACAAGCTCTGTGATACAGGAAAAAAGAAAAACTTTCCTTCCCACCAAACCAGTGGATAAGCAGTACTCCTTAGATCAGAAATTTCGGTTAAATTATATCTCTGTTTGCAAACTATTTAGACCAGATATGCCTGGTCCTTCTCTCTCTCTGCCCTTTTTTTGATTTTTGGTTTCTGGCAGGTCAGTAGAAGTCCCTGGTGTACAAAACCACGGACGCCTGGCACGACACAAAGCCATTGTGATCGCTCACCCTCCGTGGCACAGAAGGAAATGTCTTGCCCAAACATCAAAAGCAAAAAGAAAGGCATCAACCTGAATTCCGCGAGTCTCCTCAGAAGTCTTTGCACTACTTTTGAGGCATCCACAAAAGACAGTGAAGTGCAGCAAATCTATTATCTGCTCCTGTACACCACTTAACAGACATCCATAGATTTTGGAGTGGTTGGGACTCACCAACTTCTCCAGCCCAGCTCTGTTGAGTTCAGGACCTCCTGAACCTCTCGAGGTTGCTTTGCTCTGGACCTCACAGACACACCCAACGCTGTGGAGATCCTCCTGGTGATAGAAAGTGCTGTCAGGTGTGGTTGAGATACACCCACAGTGGATGAAGTGAAATCAGCTGAGTCCTTCTTCTCCTTAATTGAAAATGAGCAGACCATACCTACTGCCTGATCTGTTTGCTGTTACTGACATAACACAAAAAAAATAGTGAGGAACCAAATTGGCTCAGAACACCTAAAACGTTAAATTGTCATTTAAAGACTGAGAACCAAACATATTAAGTTATCAGTTAAAGACTGAGAACCAAACACGTTAAATTATCAGTTAAAGATTGAGAACACCTTTTAGAAGTGTAAAATAAAAATGCTGGTGAAACCTCTTTTTGCCTGCAGAATTTTGATTTTGGGTAAAATTTGAAAAATGCTGTGGCTTATTGCAGGTCAGAATGAGTTAGCATTTGTTAAGAATCTGGCTTTTTGAATAGTAAGCATTAAAAAAAAAAGGAAACTGTGAATACTGATTAGCTTGAGAAATGGAAAATGTGAATAGTGATCTACTCAAACCAGTTTCAGATGAAAAGTCTGAGGTAGAATTATTCATGAAAGTATATTCTCCTTTATTTTGTCTACTTCACTTATAAATCAGGCAAGTAAAAGGCTATTCAGTCCATCTATTTCCTGATTATTCCAGTCCTGCATCATTTCACCAAATAGAAAAACTTCCCTTTATTTTTTACTGTTCTCGTGATTGAATTCATCCCCAAAACACCCACTGCCCAAAAAGCTGTCTACCAAAGGCTGCCAGAGGTGCACGGAGGGATTGGAATGGAACTAAAATCTCACTGTAGCACACACAAAACTGCCCTGCAGGGAGTGTTGCCATGGTCTTCGCCACCATTTTCTAAATGACTAAAGTTGCTAAGGAGAAACAGAGTGATTTTGGGGACAAAATTCCATTGAACTGTGGTGAAGTCTCATTTGAATGCTCCCTGGATCATATTTAAGTTTCCCATCAGCAATACCCTGCTGTGGAGGATGACAGAGTTACGGGGAATAAATGTCACAGTTCCCTCAGGTTATCTGTGTGACACTGCCATGAAGTCAGAGGAGGCTCCTGAGGCAGAAACACACACAGAGACATGGCAAAAAAAACAACAAAAGCCTGGCCCGGGAAGTGGAAGCTCACCTGGTTCCCTGTGGGCTGGGCAGGTTATGCCATCAAAGAGCACAAAGTTTGCATCAGAGATGGATTCAATCCTTGCAATCTTCTGGCTCCAGGGGAGGAGAGCAGGGACAGAGGGGCCAGAGAGGGGCAGGGATCCATGGAAGTGCAGCCAGGAGGTGCAGGCTGGAGGGCAGCTCTCCCCACTGCAGGGTGATGCTGGGACATTGTCCCAGCAGGGGAAAGGACTCCTTTCCCAGGAATGCTGTGTCCCTGCAGCAGATACTGCTGTGTCTCAAGGACATTCTCCCCAAGTGACTGCAAGCAGCTGCTGCCCTGGCTGTCAGGAGAAATAGTGCTTGGAGGTGAACCTTTTGCATAAAAGTGAGCAGTAAATTATGGGTGACAATCTAGAAAAAATGGACACACGAGGAAGGAGCAGGAAGCCAAGCTATTACATCAGCTGTAACCCCAGCAACGAGGAGAGAATTGGATGCAGCTTGCCATTAATGACCAAAGCTCTTATACATTTAATGAAATGATATTTAGTGGAAGATAACATTCTTCTGCCAGCATCTGGATTGCTGAAAATAATGTGTAGATCTCTGAAGATTTACAATTAAGAGATAAAGCAATGTTTATGAACATTTCTGAATTAAAGAGTGTCTTTGATGCTCCTCGCAATATGGTGCCATCTTGCCATGACGAGATTTTTAAGTGCTTGTATAATTTTCAGTATTATTCTTAATGGAGGATGTGTACAGGCTCCCTGAAAAGATTATAGTCTGTATAAGCAATGGACAATAATAGTGCCTGTAGGAACTAATATTTCTTTATAAGCAGTTGAAATATTTATTGCTAATCAGCTTTATATGGCTTTATAGTAACTTGAAAGACAAGCCAACTCTGCACAGACACCAGTTAGGGTATGAGACAGCTTTCTTGTCATCAGCAAAATGATATACAGCAAACTATTGGATAATTCAGCTAGAAATGCTCAGAGATCACCTTTACAAAATATGAAACAGAACCCTGAGTCTTTCTTTGATGTTAAGGTTTCACAGAGCAACAATAATGTGCTCTGGATGAAGAGGGACATTGCTTTGATAAAATATATGATATTCAGTCCTACATACCTTTTCAGCCTTGAACACTGCATTCTCTTTACAAGACTATTTTTTTAGTGCTAGAGACACTTCAGAAGAGCAAAAATGTGATGCATAATAAAGTTGTGACACACAGAAGAGTAGTAAAAGAGTAGTCCATATTTCCTGGCCCCAGCCAACTGACAGGGTTAAAAAGGTTAATACCCTGACACAGGACACCAGCGGCTACTGTTATATGGGGAAATATTTTATTTTTTTATGTTACTTGTCATAAGAAAAGGGAAAGAATATCTTAAAGCTCTTTAACTCAAGCCAAACATCTTCAAACGAACAACTTAAAAAAAATTCAGATCTAATGAAATTTCAATTTAATTTTCTGTGTAGTTTAAAGCCCAGTGCTGGTTGAAAATAATTTTCTAAAGCAACTATAAGACATTCTTGTACATTTTACATGATGGTAATATGTTATAGTGCTGACTTTCTTTTAATAAAGTTTTAGATAGTGGATTTGTTTCCAGCCACATGTTGTTTGAGGAATACGATTTCTTGCATAGTTACTTTTCTCCTTTTAAATTTAAAAAAGGGGAAAAATTAAAAAAAAAAAATCTAAAAAAGTTCAGATGGAAATTTGAAACATAGAATAAAAATAAATATTTATATTTATGGTCCTAATGTCTGTTTAATTCAATGGGATTTAGGCACATAAATAATTCCAAAAATCTTAAAGAGACTTAGATTTGTGTATTCATAAATACTGAAAATCATTTACATAAAAAGTAGCTTTATAACCTCTCTTTTTCTCAACATTATATAATATTAACTTTGCATAAACTTGGAAAGGTCCTTGTTAGTGTGATTTGCTCTTTATATGGAATATTCAGTGAAATTTTCACTGGAAGTTATGAGCATTTGGTTTCAGACACATAGCATTTACAAGGATTCCTTTTCAAAGAGAAATTCCAGCCATTGGTCTGTCTGGTAATGATATAGACTTTATCTCTGAAAAACAGACTAAGAATATTTGCGCTTGAGGTAAAGACCTGCCTGTGTACAAGAATGTTCACTTTTTCTGTATTCACATTTATAGGATCTTCTGCAAGGCACACCGGAATATTTTATGGGAGCTGGAAATAGAGCCATCAGTGCTGAGCTTGCTTAATCCGTCCTCATGGCAGAAACATCATTTATTATTATACCTATCCACAGAATTCAAGAAAGGGCTTTTAAAAATGTTGTTGGGTTGTTTTCATTTGGGGTTTTTCTTTGCTTTTGTTTTATTTTTAATCACTCTTAAAGCATCTGCATTATCTGAAGGAAAACATTTACATTTTGACAGAATTTTAGAGAAGGCATTTTTAATTTCCAATTCAGGCCTCTGTTTACAAGGGAAAATCTCTTCTCTCATATGCTGACATAAATTTCGAGTGCGTGTTCTTGCACATATTTTATATTTAGTTGCAAGCCTTCATACTATGCCAAGATCCCTGTTGTGTGAGTAACAACACATTCATTGTGCCATACACAAATTTGGGATAATGCCTGCAGAGCTCTCTGCAGCTCCCTGAGCATCCTCTAACCCTGACACAGAGATGCTCAGGATCAGGAGGGTAACTACCTCTCTCTGGTAGCTTACCACTTGTGAGCTACATCGCTTCTTTCCCCAATAATAAAACAATAATTGCCAATCATTATTTCATCCTCAACCATGTTTCCATAAGGGATTGGGAGAAAAATCTCTAAGGAGATCCAAAATTGCAAAGAATTAGAATGCGAGTGGCTCTGGCAGGAGACAAAATAAAGGTTGGTGAACCCTCAGCCTTCCCCAGAGGTTCAGAGGAGGTTCAGGGGAGCTGTGATGGGAGCAGAGTGGGAGTGGGGCTGAGATTCCTGCTGGGATTGGGACCCTCTGGGCAGCCCCAGCAGGATGAGCTGTTCCCAGAGCGGGGCTGGCCCGGGGGGCAGGGGAGCTCTGTTTGCACAACACTTTATCTCAGTTAAGAAATCTGCCAAATCCAAGATCTCAGGGTCCATGGCAAAGATAATCCTCAGACCAAATAAGCGACCACGGCTAATTGAGATTGGACAATGCAGCGTTATTCACTTCAAGTA
This sequence comes from Acanthiza pusilla, assembly GCA_036630365.1. Taxonomy (NCBI): domain Eukaryota; kingdom Metazoa; phylum Chordata; class Aves; order Passeriformes; family Acanthizidae; genus Acanthiza; species Acanthiza pusilla. The sequence goes on from JAXCHO010000001.1 coordinate 13,304,390, forward strand.
TAAATTATAAACACGGTGTATTTATTCTGACTTGTACCTTCAGCAGAGTTCAAGATATTGAGATCCTGGGAGCAGCTTCTGTGTGACTGAGCTAACTGTAGTACAGCCCTTGTTAATGACGCGGAAACCAACCTGAACAAAAATCAAGAACTGCTTAAGCTTTAAGCTGACACTCCAGCCAAGCCAAATATTTTCAGCTATACGTAGCTACATCACTGCTCTGATTATTTTTTTTTTTTCATGCTATGTCTTTCTATATCTGCAGGTCTCCCAGTTCCCGTTTTATGAGTGGAGGTGAAACAGCAGGTTGGGTAGGAAGGTGTTTATTTGTTGTGCTCTCTGCCAGACACTTGGTTTCTTTCCCTGCTGATGTTAATATTTGGTTCATCTTTGCCTGCTTCTCTTCAATCTAGTTTTAAAATCACAGAGAGCACAAATCTGAAGTTGGATGGTTTCAGTATTGAAAAGTACAGAATTAATTTTTTTAAAGTTCATTTTTTATAATAGTGATTCAAGAAAAATATATTTCAAATAACAGGCTATTTTTATCAAATACATTTTTGGTTGTTTTTATTAGAAGAAAGCAAGGAATATAAAGTACACAAAGCACATTTTCTTAAATAAAAGCAGCAGCAAATTCTATCAAAAACTAGATCTAACAACAGCTACTCACTGTCTCCTCCAGTACCAGAAGTTCATGGGGATCTTATTTCCCAAGTCAATACATTTTGCTTCTCTTGGGCCTGAGTGACTCTATTATCTAAAACTGTGTCGATGGGAGAAGAAATGGAGCTTCTGCAGCCTTGCAAGCATCATTCTGATTTGTGGGGAGAGGAGGACAACATACCCATCTTCCAAAGAGAGATTTTGGGTGTTCCAGCTACCTCTTTTTGTGCAGTCTGCTTAAATCTAAATGATCAAGAGAGAGAACTAGGGAAATGGGGAGTGGAATACTCCAAGCCTGGTGGAAAGTGCAAAGCTTCTGTAGTAGAAGAGGATTGTAAAAGTAGAAAACTGTAAAAAGGGTTTAAAAGCCAACTGCCTCCTGCTTGCTGGAGTTTGGCACAGAAAAGGCAGGAGTAGTAGAGAGAGATAATTTAAAACTATTTTTCACTTGATAACAGTTAAAAATAGTCCTTGTAAACTTTATAGCAAATTTTATTCAGATGAAAATCCCTAGCTCGTTAGCAATGCCTTTGGAATTAGTCACTGTCAGAGCAAATTAGGAAGGGAAGGTGAGATGGAGACTTACCCCATGCAGCTCGTGGGAGCAGGACTGGCACGAGGAGGTCCATGGTTTGCAGACTAAGGAGCCAATTCCAGAAACCGAATTTTTACTGTGTCAAAGTGATCCTGTGTGTATGTATTTATGAGTCAGGGAAGCCAAAGCAAGCAAATTGAAGAGTTAATGCAAAGGCAGGCTTAAAGCAAGCAGCAATGTACCATTACAGCGATCCAGGCTCCCTGCAGGTTATTGCCACACGGAGAAATGATGCTTTGTGGTTTCCTGATATGTTCTTTTAGTGCATGATCAAGCTCCAAATGATTGTGGCTACACGGTGTCAAAAGCAAACCTTCTGAAATCCCCTGCGACCTGCAGAAGGCTCCTGGCCCCCACAGAACCCAGCAGCCTTGAGCACACCTGCACACTGTGCACAGGGAAACAGCAGCCCTGACACAGCCTGCAGGTGCACAGGCTGCCTCAGGTTTCCAGCACACTCCATCCCTCTCCAGGTCTCTTCATCTGGGAATCCCTGAGCCCTTGTCCAGGCTGCTGTGAGCCCAGCTCGCCCTGCTTGTGGCGAGGGAGGAGGAAGATTGCCCAGGGTGGTGACACTGCTTCCTCTTGTCTTCCTCCCAGCATTTCTGGCATCCTCAGCAATGCATCGCACAAGAACATTTTCACCATTTTTACCTCATCAGAAGGGTTTCATGTTGCTCTTCCTTGCTTTGCAGACTACTTGCAATAAAGAGTCGTGGGTGATGCAATGACAATGCAGCGCAGGAAGAGCCCTGACCTCGCTGGCAGAGGGAACTGAGCCTCTCCTGAGGCTGCTGTGCCCAGCCACCCTCCTGCCAGCCCCTCATTCCACAGCCCCTGGGCACTGCTCTCTGGGGCATCCCAGCCCCAGACACTGCTGGGAGAATAGCTGATGGGCACTCTGATGGATTGGAGTCGCAATATTTTTCTCTTCCTTTTTGTGATAGATGTTCCCTCAGGGAGATATTTTGACCACACTTGTATGAGGGGGACATGAGAAATTTCTACTTTAGTAGAAATGTACTGTAGTGCAGAAAAAGTAGAAATTTACAGAGTTGGAACATCCGTGCCTCTTTCTTGTCTCATTCCCTCAACAAGTTCTCTGCAGAAGGTCCTTGGTACTGACTGTGCTCTCTGGAGATATCATTATTTAAAGCAAGATTCTGGTATTTACCCATGTCCCATTACTGAGGTCATTGTGCAAATCCTCTCGTCAGGAAAAAAAAAAAAAAAAAAAAAAAGGAAGAAAAAAACCCCAAACATTTGTTTCAGACCTTCGCAAATTCCCCAAGGCTCTATGTTTAACTTGCAGAATTCTAAATGAACACTTTTTAAATGGATCTTTAATAAAAGTGCAAATTATCCCTGAAAGTGGCTGATCCTTCAGTTCTCAGAATGATATCTCCAGCCAGGGCCATTCTGCCTGGGAGGACAGGAGGAACCTGGAGAAGCCTTGCTGTGGCACAAAATGAGAAAGAAGGACAAGGAAAGAAAGTGCATAAACATATAATCTCTAATATGCTGGGGTTGTTACAAGAAAGCTCATATTAAAATATAGAAATCATTATACTCTTTCTCAATATTATTTTTTATATATATATACACACACACACACACAAAATGTTACTAAATTATTACATTAAATTATTCTGGATTAGGTATTTGTGTACTCCACTTGTTACTGTCCAGTTAAAATGCAAAGGAAACTACTCCCGCAAAATTAATATGTAAAATAAAATCTTGTGGTTTCGGTTGGATTAATGTAATTACAGAAACTAACCAAAGCCAAAGGCTCCTGACATAGCACCCAAGTAACTGCTAAAATAGTGGAAAAATGTCATCCTAGAATGCTGCTATTTGCCTTGCCAGCTGCAAGCCCTGGGTTTTGTGGGCTGGTACTATTCAGATGTGTTATTTCTTTTTATTCATCATGCCAAGAAAAATGTTTTTTCCGTGATAGAACACACGCTTGCCCAGGGAAGGAAGAACTCTTTGTTACATGTATATTTACTTTCTCACGCATGCTGAAGACGTTTAGGCTCAGCAAAATTCCTAGGAAAGTGCTCCAGAGGACATGAGTTTTGAAATCTAGTTTGCTTTGTGGTTTTTACTGTGGAGGGACACACACCAGTGAAAGGATAAAGCATGTTGTAAAGGCACTACCTGAAAAATACAAATAGATGGTTCACAACACAGCCCCGTAGCAGCTTCTGTGAAGAAAATTAACTCTACCTCAGCCCAAGCCACCACACAAACAAAATTCAGGGAAAGTTTAAAGAGGATAAAATGCAAATTCCTCTGTAGAAATGAAGCTTGCCTGTATCACAACTTAAAAAACATGGAAACTGGACCTTGGCTAGTTATTCCTGGCTGATGTTTCAAATGACAGTCACAGCCCCTCTGGTTAACAAATTATTTCTAATTTAACTTCAACACTTTTTACAAAAGCTTTTACCTTAAAATCCCCATTAGCTCAACGAATGCATTCCACCTCAGGGACTGTGGAGAAGCTTCTGGCAATGGGCAATACTCACACACCTGCGTGTGATAATTAATTACTGTCCACTGTGAGTGATAATTGCTGCCCACCTGAGCCCCATGCTATCACCCCCTTCCTGGAGAGCACCTCATTCAGATTCTGTACCCAAGATAACCAGACATGAGATTGCGGTGCAAATATTGTGCCTAGAACATATTTAGAGTCTTTTTCTTAATATCCATATGCCCAATATTAATAATTGATATTAATGATTTATTAATAGTAATAATTTCTAAATCTCTTTTGTGATAGTTTGAAGAAAGTGTGCAATCACAAACATCAAAATAAACCAACCGAATTATTCAAATCTGTTCTCATGGAGAATTCACCCTGCTTTATTTAAAGAGTGTGCTGGGAGGAAAATGGACTTTGAACAAAGCAATTCACAGGAGATTAGGGAATAATCCACTCAGGAGGGATGCACCTGGGAGACACAGGAGTAGAGGCCATGGGTGACCTGCAATGAACACCAATTTCCTTCCCAAAAGCCTCTTTCTGTCATATGTCCTCCCTCTCCTTGGAGTTACTGATCATGTTGAAAGCTATTCTCATTTTAGTAGTTAGAATAATATAAAGTTTTAAGTAATATTTTTTGGGTTTTTTTCTTCCTTTTTTCTTTTTTTTTCAGGCTCAGGCAGGAAACTCTGGAGTGGGTAGGAGTTAAGCATTTTTGATTTTAATAAAATTTGGAAAGAGCACATCTTCCAGGGTACTCCTAAAATTAAGCACAAATTAGAAAAGTTTTGGAATTCTTTAAAGATTTAAATTCTTTAAAATTCTTTTCATAACCTTACACATTTCAGCAGTGCTCCAAAATGACTAGAAAAAACAAGTAGCAATATAACACTACAATGTAATATAAAATCACAGATTAATAGCAGGAACTATGGGCTATTCCATCTGAGATTGTGTGGGGAAGTCTTTGGAACTATTTTAAGTGACTCCAGCTTTTTTATTTATGGGAAGTACTTGAATGTTGACATTGAAAGCAAGTTTTGCAAATTCTCAAATACAGAATCTACAAGAACAGTAAATAAAGAAAAATGTTGTGAGATTAGAATCAACAACAAATCCCCCAAACTTTTGATCTTTAACATAAAATGACTAATGGATGAGAAAGTGACTTTCAGTTTAGATAACAAGAGCCAGGTCTTTGGATCAAATAAATGCACAGAAGAAAAACCAGAGCCCTGTTTCTAGCCTGTGAGAAGCAACAATAAAACTCTACTGACTGCAAAGGAGAAGAAATGAAACCCTTGAAGTAGAGGACTGCAGAAAAGCAAAAGCCTTTCAAACAATGAAAAAGAATCCATAATTTGACTCATTGCCGTCAAGATGCAGAGAATTGAGAGAAATTGGAACAGACAATATTGCCTGAAGAAAACTCACAAGTGTTCTAACAGGGCTTAAGTAGCAAGAGCAGAGTCACTTCCTAAACTGCCAAAAAGATATTTAATATAAACAATTCAATCAGTCACTCAAAAACTCAGTCAATCCATGCTGCAATTTTAAAACTTAACAGTGAATTAAAAGGCTGTTACACTCTGGAGCAGAGTGTTCATGTTAATCACATGGATATTTGCACCTTCCTTAGCTCTGCTTTATGGTTCCAAGCAATATTTTTTTCACAAGAATATAATCCTTAATTGCCTTCTCCCTTTGTCCATGGTTTCTGTTACCAAGACTAGCATGGACTCATGGATTTTTAAAGCCAAAAAGAGCCATGACCACACAGACCCTATTTTTCATACAGTGGTTCATACCTCTGGAAGTGCATTTTGCAGATTCAACCTAAACTTGTCCTTTAGAAAGTTACCCAAATTTGAGCTCACAGGGGTAGAAAACCTACCACATCCTTTGGCAGTCCGTCCCAAATGCCAATTGTCACAATTCCATGCTCATGATCCCTATATTTGCACAGAATCTTTATAAATAATTTTTTAAAATTCTGTCGTTATATCCTTGCACCTAAGACAGAGTAAGGCCTGTTTATTGGCAGCAAGAGCACCTCTTCCTATTAGCGTGCTAAACTTGAGCTTACAGCTCTGAGAAACTTCTTCACAGAGATAAATGAACACCTGAGAAAACACAGGCTTGTTAAAAAATGAAGGTGCATGGCTCTGCTACGTGGCCCCGTGCCAACAATATGAAAAAGCAACTCCCAGCACCTGCACGTGCACGCACAGGTTTTGATTTTAGCAGATAAGTGAGGGTGCATGCCACCTATTAAAGTGCTGGAGAAAAGCTTTGATCCCACTGACGTCTCCTATATGTGTGTATAGGTGTACCTATTATACATATTGAAAGGTATTTTAATTATTCATGTAGGAGCCTTTTTTTAGATGCCATTTTGTTTCCTCCAGGTTTTTATGTTTATCACTCAATGATACCTGGGATGACTGAGGAGTTGAGCAAGAGGGAAGGCCCGTGTTTTGTAATTTTATATGCTTTATTGAGCAAAGCACCTGGAATGAAATACTGGCTCTGTCAAAACCAGTGCCAAAACTTCCACCCATTTCAGCAGGGCCAGAATTTCAGGCCCAAGTCAAAAGGTCATCTTAGGTGCTGAAAGGTGAACATCTGCTCAAGCAGGGAAAAAAGTTCCCTCATTGTTGGCTCGGATGCACAGACACGACAAGGCAAGGCACAGCAGATGAGGCTGAAAGGGTGAAGGTTCCTTGTCACTCTTCAAAATGTGACAGCCACGAGCAGTGTCCAAGGCCTGAATACGTGCTTGTATCAGAGTCCCTAAAAACTTGGTTTTGAAATACGGAGATTTATGTTGATTGGAAATGTGAATGGAGCTGAAGGTGTCAATTGCCCCTGCCCGGCTGCAGCCTGGCCCTTGGCTGTGACACTGAGCTGGACCTGTCCCCGAGGCTCTCAGTGGACTGATTCCTCTTGCACTGGGCCATATTAAGCAGATAGCTTTTCTATTTTACCTTCCCTTCCATGCTAAGGAGATTGGGGACAGGAAGAAGGTTTAATTTCTGCCAGCCTTGACAGACCTGGTCTCTTTTGGTATCTGCTGCAGATACCTCAATGCTCAGAGCTCAGTTCCACCCTTTCTTGGCTGTGGTCCTGCTCTCTGCTGATCCCTCTACCCCAGGAACCAGCTGAGCTCATTCCTGCAGTGAGTTCTGCCCTCTGAGACCTTTTTCTTGCCTCCATTTCCTGCCTGGAGCCTGCTCTGGAGCAGGAGCAGGAGCAGAGTCATTCACCTGCGGACAGCTCAGCCAAACGCCCAAGACAGCAGAGCATGGCAATGCTGAAACTTAAAAATTGCTCTTAGGCAATCTGCTTTATTTCCCTGTTTGTTAGGCATCAGTCTACTACACTAAATTTCTGAAAGCCTCAGTAATTTAATTTTTAAATGTCTCGAGCAGGAAGGCTTCCACAAAGCTTTTTCACACTCTCAGCTCTTATTCCCTGTTCCAGATGTGCTAATGCAGTTGCTCAGTGTCAAACAATCTGCCAGAACAGCAGAAAAACAGGATTCCTTGCCAGGGAGTCTTAACACTCAGAGTAAGAAGATGAAATATTTTCTTTTTAGGAGTGTGACCTTTTTTTTATTTCCTGTAATTAATTGCTGGTATTAACAAACTGTATCCACAAGTAGATATAGAAAAGGCAAGAAATAGTCAGATTTTTCTGCATATCCTACTGCCTCCTGTCCTTGGGCTCCGATTCAGTCAGTGAAGCTAGGAAACATATGCTTGTTTTTGTAAATTTAATCCTCCATGTCCAATAAACTCCCAGTTGTTAGAGTGGGAATAGCCCTGCTGAGGAAATCCCAGTTTTTGCTGGCTGCCCTTCTCCCTGTCCTGGGCTTACCCTGCCCAGTGGGTGCTGCCTGGTGATGCTGCTCCAAAAAACAGACTCCGTGGTTCTCCTTTTCAGCGACATTGGGCAGTGCAGGCAAATGAGGATAAAAGAAGGACACAATTGAAGCACATTTACCAACCTTTATTTCAGAAAAACTTGGTGCAGTGTTTTGTCAGGGAATAGAAGTTATTCACTGTGCACAGTCCTTCTAATCTAATTCACCTGTTAGCAGGGGTTACAAATACATGTCTTTAAAGCTGGGAAAGAGATCCATGGCCATAAAAGCATTTAAGTCAAATAAAGTTCATTTTGACCTAATTAAACTCAGTCAAAATATCCAGATTACATTCAATAGATTCCAAGCTGATTAAAAGTCAGAATTGGGGAACATTAGGAATTTCACTTTGAGAGTCATACTTTCACAGCCTTTAAACAGGCTCTCTCTGCCTCTGTAATTCTGAGCTTCAGGAAAGACTGTTGTCTGAAAGTGGTTAGAACTCCTGTTCTGTTCCAGTTGAAGGCTGACTTCTCCCACACGAAAGGACCATATAGGTTCCATTCAATACCTATTGAATGTATTTGTGTATCAGAGGAGCAAAGTGGTGCATTTCAGAGTTGGGATGTTAGACTTGAAATAACTCAGTACATAATTTCCTGCTTCTGTTCTTCTGAACTAGTGTCTTTTTAAAACCAGAAATTCAAGGTACACAGAAACCGAAGGAACTCTTTCGCCTCTTTCTCCTTTTAAAGATACTCCTTTTTCCTATGCCCTTCAATCATTTCTTTCTACCATGTCTTTAACTATCACTTGAAAAAATTGATTTTGCTACTCTCAAAGGACATTTCTTATAATCCATCCAGTATGTTTATTTCCCTTTGGATGAAATACAGTAGTTTCCTGTTAAGTTTCCACTCCTAATTTCCTAGGATGTGCATTATGTCATCTTGGTTTTGTGTTTTTGACGGTGGGAAAATTTTGTCTAGGTCAATTTTATCAGTTTTCTGCATGAGGAAAAGCATCAATTAGATAACCAGAATGTCTCCTTTCCCTGGTGAGAATAACCTTATTTTCCTCAGCCACTGCTAATTACATGAAGCTTTCTGGTTTGCAAGTGCCAAGGGTTTTAACATTTGATACAGAGATTTAGATCTCATCACAAAGTCATGTGGAAAAATTGGGTTTGTAGATAGCAGCAAGAACGTCAAAACTCAATTAAGCAGCACACAATTCTTTGGCAACAACTAGTAACTTGTGCTCCTAAACCAGAATTACTAACTTTCACTGTCTTGAATTTCACGGGAATATCACAAAGAGATTCTTGAGGTAAACCAAATTAAACTATGATTGTATTGTAGTTTGGAAAGTAACAAATTAATTGGCAACAGGGGTTACCATGTTTATTGCCTCTTATGGCTTCCAGATTAAATTTGTGCAGTCAATGAGATTTACAGTGAGCTTCTGAAGTTTCTTGCAGTTTTTCTCTGTGAATTTAAGGCTCTAGGTTTAATACAGTTCTAAGCTTCACCAATAGATATAAATCTAAGAAAATTAACTAATGTGCCAAAGGAAAAAGGAGAGTTCCATGATCCGTATTTGCAGTAAGCAAAGCACCATTCAGCATAATTCAGAGAAAGACAAGGGAATCAGGAGAAAGAGAGCTTGAAGAGCTGAAAAGTGAAATGCAGGATGAATTTTTGCATCCTGAAAGGATTTATTTTTCTCTTCCACTGGCCAGCTGAAAAGAGAATTGAGATGATACATTTGGCATCCTTTACCACCAGCAATTCTGCTGTTCGCCTCAGTGTCCTGGCTATGTTTAAGCACATCTCCTATGGAGGGATGCATTCTCCTTCCCTCCTTTGCAAGCCCATAGGATATGAGCTGGTACAAAAGCTGCATGGCTGCATGAACCTGGCACTGATCCCAGGCTCATCAACCCTGCTGTTTGCACTTCCCAAGTGCTTAAATTTATACTAATATGCTGCAGAAAGACACTGCCAGCAGAAGTATTTGCTGATGCAGCTCCAGAAATGACCACTGGCTGCTGAAGATTAACGAGGAACTCACAAGTGTTTCCAAAAGCACTTGCAAAGGAAATAACATGCTCATGCACCCCTCCAAAAAGGATGGGCTGGGTGACCTCTGTGTCATGGATTGTGCAAGACTGAACTGTGACCAAACTGAGAATTTATGGGTGTATTTATTTTAAATCTATTTTATCGGATCAGCTGTGCAGTAAGTCAGTGACACAGCAATGCTTCTGATGTAACTTCATCTACTCTGTCTGGGCTAACAGCAAAAAGAAGAGTTAAGGGACTGGAGGATGTCAGAAGAATGAACATGCCCTGATTCACTGTCTCTATGCTAGGCTGCACTGTTCTGGGATTCACTCTGTGTCCAGCCTGGAGCTGAATTCTTTCTGGAGATCATTGCTATGTAATCATCGTTTTCTGATGTGGGATTCACTCACTATTGACATATTCCTTTGTCTTTGATAGACATAGGAAATACACATATGTATATTTTATCTACCATGGGTATTGGCTTCATCTACCATGACACTATCCACAGACTGAACTCAGCTGATTTATTGCCTCTTTTCTAACTTGCTTTGACTATGGTTAAAGGATTTTCACTTGTCTGAATATTTCCTTGCTTTTCCAAGGATCCCCATCACATTTTTGATATGTTCTTGTTTGCAGCATCCATGTGCTCTCAGATGGGCTTTAAAGCAGAATAGACACAACCTCTTCGCAGGCTGCATGTTCTTTCCCCAAGTTAAGCAACAGTGAGTGTAGAATTACAATTCTTTTAAAGCTTTTGTAGTGTACAAATAGTGCACTGGGGGAACACAAAGCTCCCCATTCACATTTATTACCCTCTCTGTGTCATTTCTCACTTACCAGGGCACTTTGTGGTGCATTTTGACAAGCTCCATGAATTTAAGCATTTTTTAAAGATTCATTCATCTGCAAAGCAGTAGTTTATCTCTTATTTTCATTCTCCCAATTTGAATTTTCATTAATCTCTCTCATTTTTCTAGGTTAATGCTTATATTCAGAGGCACAAATACCAGGGTTTGTTTGATGAGTTAAATAGTCTCACTGCATGACAGATTTGTTTGATGAAAGTCACCTTCCTTCCTGCCCATGCAATACTTTTCCATATTCAGGAAGCATTTTTAAGAGGAGACAGCATTGAGGTAATTCTGCCCCTGCTTAAATCCCGTGACACCCATATCCGAAACTTAATACATGGAGAACTGAAAATAAGAGCTCTTTAAAAGCCTTGGAGTTAGGAATTACACACAGGCAGCATTTTTCTCTTTTGCTTGAAATTTTGTCCTCCTAGCAGATGCAGCAAACAATTCTCTTTACTCTGAGCAATATAGTGAATGATACAGCACTGCAAGTATGTGTCACAATTTTTCATCCTTTTTTTTTCCTTTTGGTGAGAAAACAGACAGTAAACCTGACTCATATGAATAAAAAATTTTAATTTTGACCTGTACAGACAATAGTCTGCCAGATAGTTGGGATACAAATATCAAGGAAGAATGAAAAAAGACAGATACACATGAAATCCTGGCTCCATTGAAGCGGATGGGAATTTTGCCATTGATTTGGATGGAGCCAGGATTTCATTGCAAAAGCATTGTTCAGCTGTAGAAGTTGTCACTGTTAAGTCTGTACACCCTCATGCATTCAGTCCCAAATTCCTGATGAAAAGATTTGTAATTTTCCATATTGCCCAAATATTTTCTTTAACAGCTGACCCTTTCTCTTAAACACCACCTTTTACTCCAGGACAAGTATTGAATGCTTTTGTTGATTTTAATATGACTTTTAGCAACTTTCCTACATTCCAGCAAAACCTACTCGAGCTATTTGCTTCCACTCAATTCCTCTTTGTGTTCTTTACATTTTTGTTAAAAATCCCTGCGAACATAACTGAGGCTAACTCAAAATAATACAGAACCTGCTTGAACTGTGGCACTTTCTGGATTCCTGACAGCAGCAATACTTCATCATCCTCTTTTGTTCTGGGCAATATATTTAGATAAACTACTTATCTACTGCTGTTATCTTTATTGTGCCAAACACTCTAGTTACAAACGTGGGGGTGGATGTTAGGGGAACTTTTATGTGGCTGTTTCATTGAGGAATCTTCTTGCTCACTATCTCTACAGTCAGTGCGTCTGTCTACCCTCATGCCTCACTTTTGGAGAGGTAACGATGTGAATCAAAGAGCAAAAAGAAAAGAAAGTAGAGGGCAAATATTTTATATGCTGCTTAATAGAAAATATTCAATGCTGTAATGAGCAATAATGTAACATCAAGTGACTTACACAGAAGAAAATGCTATTATGTTGTTTAGGACTTTAAAAATCTGCTAAAAAAACCAGATATATCACATAAACCAAGCAAAAATAACCTTAGACAAAATAGTAAACTTACAAGCAGATTATTAGTCGGGTGGCAATGAGGAGAGGTTGGCCCTGGGTAGGAGCTGCAGCCACAGTGCCCTCACCTTGCACAGCCACCGCTCTCCCTGGGGGATGGATGGGGCACTCGGGAGGGCTTCCCTTCAGAGCGTGGCAGAGAGAACTCTCCTCCACAGCAGATTTATATGCAAATGCTACTGATTTACCCTAGCCTGCCTCTGAGCCATACACAGCAGCAAAGTGGCTACATGAAATGAGGAAGAAAAGGAACGTTTTGGCACCTGTCTGCTGAAGGCAGGATGGGAATGGTGGCTTTTATGGCTGCAGCACTGAGGCAACAGCCAGGCTCTGTCTGATGCACCAAAAGGAACTTCGTGGATGTCCCACCCCAGCACCTTTAACCAAACCCAGAACTCAGCTTTTGGCTGAATTTCGAGGATCTGTGCTGTGTTTTGCTGTACCTTGATATCAGGGCAGTGCTTCAGAGACTTGCAGGAGCCCAGCTCCTGCTGAAGGCTGAGAATCAGCTCTGTACAGATGTAAGACAGCTGCAGGCACCCACCAGGTCCCATTTGCTGCAGGGGGCGAGGAGAAAGGGCTCGGGGACTCAGCACCTGCAGGGATGCAGTGAGTGATCAGCCTGGTGCTCTGGCTGGGAGCTGAAGGTAGTTTTGCCAGTGACACAATCAAAGGGAGAACTTTGGAAATCTGCTTCCCAGCTATTTCCAAGAGAAACCTATCCTGAGAACAAGTCACGTGAGTTTAATAAACACATCTTTAAGCAGCGTTAACACTTTCACTGAAAATCTTCCAGTGATGCCAGTCTCTGATGGGAGTCTCATTGTGGGAACACCTACAGCTGTCAGATTTGACATGAAATCAAGTTAATGTGCTTCAGATTAAATTTGAGGAGAAAGAGCATAAAAATTAAACACAATTGGTTTAGAATAAAATGGCTACTTTATAGTTCTTGACCCTTTTATTTATAGTAAATATTTGTCTTGCCTTGAAGTAATTTTTATTTTGGGTGTCTGTAATTAATGACATGGTTGATTAGTTGCAAGGAAGCTAATGCAGCTCTGCTATACAGTAGTTCACATAATTGTGGGAGGTAACTCATTCCACATGCTTTCAAGTTCTAATTTCAAAATATTTTCCTAATAGTTCTCAAATCGAAATATTTTTAAGTGTAAATCAAAATCTGCCTATATCCAAGGAACATTAACAGAACATAGTTTAAGCATAACATGCCAAAAAGTATTATTTTTGGCTGTAACGTAATTGGTATCGCATGCTGTTGTTATTTTATATACTTTTTGCTTTTTTGCTTTAACTTTTATTATTTTATATGGGCAGAGATATCACCCGAGAATGAGTATGCATAACAAGATGTAGGTGCATAATAGGTACTGGAATTTTATCCATTTAATTTTCTTGAAAAAAAAATATGAAGCAGTTAAAGAAACGAATTGAATCCCCTTACACTTAGCAGAAATACTTTCACATGACACTTTAAAAATCAATTCACATAGGAAAATAAAGCACAAGATCCAGACTAAGACTGAATCTGGAAAAAATGGCCACAGTGAATACTCCTATAAGCTTCATTTTTATGTAGAAGTATTTGCGTTTATTTCAGCACTTTTGTCTCCCTTACCTAAGGGAGTCTAAGATCTTCAGAAGGCTGTTAACTTGGAATTTCTATCCCAGTGGGTCTGCACCCAGTTTTTAGAATAATTCAGTTAAGCATTCCCCACCCTATAAAACTCTCCATATGAGTGCCCACTTTATTCTTCCCAGTCAGTGGAAGATCCTCAATATTGTGTGCCTGAGCTAAAACGCAGCTAAGAAATCCCAACAGTGAAACAGGATCAGGAGATTATTCCTGTTCTGTCCCACAAATATTTCATGGGGGACCTGGGGAGAGTAGATATGTCACAGTAAAGTATGGGAACTATTTACCTATGTTTAGTCTCAATAACATTAGATTTAATTATATTAATTAAATTTAATGATTTTGATGTGCTGACAGTGATTATTACTGGGTTCACAGGTACACAAGAGGGACTTGCTATGTATTTGTTTTTGAAGAAACAACTTTAACAGGCTTTCAGGATATACCTCCAAGTATAAAAAGTCTTTTTAGCAACAGAGCTTCCTCTCCAAAAGCTTTTTTTTTCAATATTAGAGGTGTGATAAGAGGTACTGCTATTATTATTTCTTTATACATAGATTTCTGTTAAACAAAGAAATCAAAAAGACAGTCCTGAGCTTAAAGCTTAGCTGGTACTATGATGAACCAGAGAAGTTCTTTAAAGGAATGAATAATCTGAATACTCAAAGCCTCAAAGTACAATACTCAAAGTACAAATCGCCTGGGTTTTGCCATCACCATTTGTGTCAGAAGGGAGAATGTTGATTGCCTTTACTGGGAAATGCCCCTGCATTTCACCCCTGCATCAGAAAAGCCATGAAAAGAATAATTGACATAATATATTCAGATGGATCTAAAAAGTTTCTTTGGCTAACCGTAAAATGTTGAAGTTCCCAGAATAACATCCAAAATCATCATCTGAAACATCCAGTTTGAAATGCAGTTATGTCACCAGTTCTAGTCACTATTAGTAAATCAGGTGGGCTTGAAGCAGAACAATTCTGATTGCATCACTTGAAACAATCTGATATATTGGATATGAAATCCTACGGATAAAATTTAAGAGCTTCCATGTTGACTTAGTGTGGACCTCCTACACAGCTTGTGAACCACAGCCTTTTCTCCTTTTCTACATAGCTTCAGTGCAATCCATCAATCTCCTCTATTATGTTACAGCAATTTGTAATTCAAACAGAGGAAGTGCAGTTTATTCATAAGGAACTCTGGCAAGTAATAACCACAGATATATTTTACACTATGGTTTTGTCTTCAGAAACTATTTTAAAGCTTAACAGCAATGCCAGCAGCAAAAGGAGCTGTTTTGTGAGCCCTGCCCTTGGCATTGCTGAGGATCCAACACTCACCTGTGGATGTGACCCCAGCACCTCCTTGGCTGGGCTCCACCTGAGGCTGGGGAGGATCCCGAGCTCTGTGGGATCCTCACAGGGGACAGGGGATAGGGAAGCCCCATTAAAGCACAGGAGATGTTGATGGGTGACCCCAGGGATGTGAGGTGCTCCTCAGCAAGTGTGGCATGGCACAGGCTTTGTCCTGCTGAGCTGCCTAATGGAGATGCAGTGTATGTTTTCCAGACAAAAATGATGCAGTTGTACTACAGTTGCCTGTTTCCAGAAAGTCACATATTTTATCTTCTACAGTGCTTGGTAGATGGAGTACTGGATTCAGTAGGAAAGTTATTTTTTTCCATTACAATGGAATTTATTTGCCTGAAAACATTTTTAGGTATTTTAAATACAATTATTTATCAAAAATAATAATAAAAAACCCCCACATTCCACACCCAGTAGAGATGGAAAGACAGCATTTACAGTGAAGGACAGAGAAGCATTGCTGGATTATGCCTAATTCACCATGAATTGCTGTCGCAATAAAAACACTTTGATATCAGAAATACAAGTTGTTACACTTTTGTCAGATTGTTTTGGACTGGGACTTTTATTCCTTAGAAGGGGAGTGCTAAATGATAGTGTTTCCTAACTTGTTTACATCAAAGGGGTTTCACTACTTCTCACATTTGATTTGGCAGTGCTCAGGTTAATGAGATTTTGTCCTTGGCTTCCATAAAGGCAGATTCAATGGTTACCACTAAAAATACCACCATAAATCCACAGATACTTCATAACCAGCAACAGGGAGTTCTGTCCTAAGTCTTGGATAAAATAATATCTGAAATTCAGTGAGAGTGTCAGTAAACTGCTGGGAAAAGAGAGAGATATTTTTATTTTAATTTCTCTAATGGAAGTCACTGTGTAGAACATCCAAAAAATTGTCTTCTTCTTATCCATATTTATGAAGGAAATTCTCCATTTTAAACTTCCTGGTAGAATCCAACCATTTGAGCTAATTTTAATTTCAGAATGGATTAGGCCTGAAAACTCAGCTGGCTACACCAAGAGAACAGACTTCCTTGTATTTCCTCCACACACGCCCAATTTTGGACATATTGAACATAAAGCAAGGCAGGCAGACAGTCATATTTACTTATAGCAGAGACATTGCCAAGTTTGTAGAACAACCTTTATCAAAAGTTTTTTTGTCCGTTATATTTCTCTTCCAGATACATTTTGAATTTTCATTTCTTTTCATATACCCTTAGATACTCTGTTGATTTTTCTGTCTTGGCAACATAGTCTATCATTATATCTTGCTTTAAAATGTGTTGAGTGATTAGAGAGGAGTCAGGGCAAAAATAGCAACAGCTGTGACTGCCTGTGCCTGACCGAAAATACCCAACCTTGCACGTCTCCAGGCACACTCAGCTCGTGAGGCCATGCCATGGCAGTGTCCTTTTGGGCTTGGACTCAGCAAAATGATGGATAGCAACGAAAATAGGCCATCAGACAAATTAGGTCTTCCATCTCTCCTTATTCATTTCTCTTGGGTCAAAAAATGTCTGTATTCTTACCCTGGGTAGATCACAGGTGGCAAGTTCAGGTCTTCCTCCTTGCTCTTCCTCTAAGCTTCTACTGTCAATTAACAAATAAAATAAAATTAAAAGCTCTTGTAGCTATCTCTGTCTGTATCTTATGTTCTTCCTTGTAGCTTATGTATCTGCCACCCTTCTTCCGGCCTTGTTTTTGTCTTGCAATGCAGAGATTATGCATTTCAGTTTTTTGGAAGAATGACCCATCATCTAGAGACTTCCTCTCACTCTTACACCCTCATCACAGTAGTTAATAAAATAATAAACAGCCGCAGTCTGCACTCCAGTGATGCTTCCACAGTTTGTATTGGTGGAAGGCCTTTCCACTGAAAAGAAAAAAGAAATAAAAACACCAGTAGAGCTGTACTACGAGGTTTAGGGAGCATTTCCTTCACATGAGTGTAAGTTATCAGTCATAACTTCATTCCCACCCTCATGCCCCAAATCTATTACCTATTCTGGTTTAAAATGTATTTTTTGATTAAGTTTGTTTTATTCATCATTTGTGTCCCTCTCTCATAATGGAATTCCTGTCATGGTCTGTCTACAGATTTCCAGGATAAAAGCAAACCAAGCACCATATTTTCTTGTGGACGAAGCTTTGCGTCTTGGCCAAAAGCCATTTATAGAAGGAATACATCAGTTGGAGGCCTTCCTCTCCAGTCTAAATGAGAAATTGCTCCTTATGTTGTCTTTCATCTTTTAAATATGTTCTGATCGGATCTGAGCAGCTGTCTGTGTGAGATTTATTCCTCTGCTTGTTCACTGATGTTCTCGTCTATGCTAATCAGTCTTCCTTTGTATGTCTTGAGCATTATCTTCTTAATCAAGTTTATTTTCAGGCCCCATTTCTTGGCTTTCATGGTCCATTTCCTCCATTAATTCTTGTAGATTGAGTTTTTAGACCAGCATGATATCTGACAATCTGATTTACTCAATATTTTTTAATCTTTGGGTGCTCATTTCTTTCATTCTAGACATTCCTTTTACAAAAATGCTATAGAATATCTGCAAACAGCTTTAAAACAGTAGAATCACACAGTCCTAGTTCTCTCTCTCTCTCTGTCTAAATACATGCAGATATATAAACATGCCTACACAATTTAAACATGTGGTGGATGTTTCACATTAATATGTGCTTCCTGGAGACACAAAACAGTGTAACATTTTTATATGCTTTAGCTTTCCAAAGCTCTGACTTTTGAGTTTTTCTCCAGCCAAAGTGCCATGCTCATGCAGTTCTTGAATGCCACGCAGAATAATCGGTCTTTCCTGGTGCTGCAGTAAGTCATTAATCATTTGAGTATTATCTGTTACAAAGCACTCTCCACAGAAGCCTGTCTGCTTCCATTGTTTAACCAAGTCACTGCAGTGTGGCAATTCCTGCAGGCTCCATCTTCACACATTTCATTTCTGAAAGAACCTAACCCTCCCAAGCTTAACATTTTCTAGTCCAAGGCACCACTGAAATTGTTTGGAGTCCACCACAAAGTCCAGCATTAGGGTTCCTTTCTGCCACCTGACGGTCCTGCTACACCTTTGGCATTGCAGAAAGTACCTGTGATGACACAAGGAGAGTCACTGAGACACCAAAGGGCCTCCCCAGAGCAAGAGGCAATTACATCATTCTCTCAGCTGCAGGGCTGAGGGTGGCTAAATACCCATTCCCCCTTGTGACAGCTAATGCAAAGCTGAAAGGACTCAAAAGAATGAGATGTTGGCTTGTTTCAGCCCACTTCCAGCATAATTTTCCCAGTAGAAACATTTCCTGTCTTGTTCTTGCCTACCTCCTCTCCCAAGCAAAACTTTGATGGGGTTTTAGGCAGAGGAGAGGATGGGGAAAGTTCCAGAGCAGTTAACTCTGCCCACCCCGAGGAGATCTCTTGCAGTGTGATCAAAGATTTTCTTACCAAAGGGATGCAGGCTGTAGCATGGTGAGCTTACACCTTCTTCCTACAGCATTAAATCTTTGTTGCAAAAATTTCAAATTTCTGAGGGCAGGTATTCCCTGCTGAGCACCTCTCTCTGACAGTACAGGGTCACCAACCAGCTTCCCTCAGGCCAACATTTATTGCTTTCTCCATAATTCTCCATTCATTCAGGCACCTGTCCTCTTTCCCCAGGTGCTTTAATTCAATGGAAACTGGGAGGAAAATTTGTCTCCACAGCCAGGACCCACCAACAACCCTTAAACCATTTCAATTTTATCACCTAATCCTGATTATTGAGTGTTTTGCCACTTACCTACAGTTTGCCAAGGTTTTGGTCCAAACACAAAGCTTAAATAATGCGCCAGGCCTTGGAGTGGAAATGAGTTTTTCCCTTTTTTGACTGAAAGTCCTGGCTAATGCCACTAATGCTTGTCACTCCCCTGACATAAATGTGCATGTCATCAAAAATCCTCAGCTTCCAGCAAAAAGCATGCAAACCACTGGTTTTACAAGAGTACAGAACTACGTGGTGCTATAACAGAGACCTCCAAAGTATCTGAAAAAAAAGGTGAACAGGCTTTTTTAAAGCCAAGTGGCAGCTACAAGCCAAACACAGTGGGTGGCTTTCACCTACCCTGCTCTAAATGCCACAGCAGGATTTATGGCAGATTCCCTTTACGGCCGCAGCTCAAGGTGCTGTTCTTCACTTCCACAGCCTGGGAGCTGTGTGCTTTGACATCACCAGCCTGCCTTCTTTGATCTGAGGCTGTGGGTCAGGCAGGGCACACAAATCACAGGGCGTCTGTCTGAGCTGGAAGCACACCCTGTACCTGCCTTGAACCAAGGCCTGTACCTGCCTTGAACCAAGAGCTCCATGGCCAATCCTGGCCCATGCCCACTTGCTTCCCCCCAGGAGGAGAGTGCCAGAGACAGGGGTTGAAAAGGGGACTCTGTTTGCCTCCACTGAACAGCACGGGGCAGGCAGATGTTAGTGCTGACATCCCTTTGTGTTATATTGTGGGCTTGCTTTGGTAGTGTTCAATTACACACACATGAAAAATAAATAAAACCACATAAGCACATGACTTTTACAGCTCCAGTCAGTTTGTGTCAGGTCCCTTGTTTAGTTATTTTTTTAAATTGAAGATTCTCAGGCATTTAATAGTTTGAGACAGAAAGAGGTTCCTCTGTTGGCTTGTGCTCAGGCTCATTTGTATTCAAATCCACATTTTGGAACAAAGAACGCCAAACGAGCCCATATTGAAGTCAAACGATCCACGAGTGGCTCTGGAACACATTGTGCAAAGAGCCTCAGCGCTGGGCTCGTGCAGCTCTGCCCTGCCGGGGGGTAGAGCCCCTTGCTAAGCTCGGCTCTGCTCCAGCAGCATTTACGCATCTGCTTAACTTTTAGCAAAAAAGCTCTTCCACCGAAGCTGGTGGAGCTGTGTGAGAATCTGGGCAAACCTGCTTTAGTGCCTGTTGGATCAGGGCCACTAACTGTTACACTGCAATATGGAGGCGAAAACTGACTGAACAGAGACAGCATTTTCTTTCAGGAAAATGTCTCATTCCTCACCTGCTTTCCCCAAAGTTAACAATCAGGAGGATCTGAGTTATATGTCCCTATTGAAACATGATGCTATTTATATACACTTAAAACTTTATGTAGCTTTACAGTTCTCAAGTAAGAAAAAATAAAAGAACAGGTAGTCAACAAAAAGATAGCATTTTCCATCCTAATAAACATTTTTACATTAGATTCATAACTTCACACTTTAAGTGGAACAGAAACTGCTCGTTTTGTTTCATAACATCAGTTCAAAGCAAACATGTTTGGATTTTAAATTATTTTTCTTTTTTTAGAAAAAGATGTTGGTTTATTCCCCTCAAGGAAAAAATATTTTCCATGGAAAGCAAAAGGTTACAACAAAACCCTACCAAAATTTTTTGTCCAAAAACATTAACCACATCTTAATACAATTTAACAGCTACCCATATTGTTGCACAACTGCCATCACTTATTTCTGTGGAATGAAGTCTTTCCTCAAAATCTATTGTGTCTTTTATCTGTAATGTGCATAAATTATTTTTAAGCAGTAATGCACTGTGACAATTGCCAAAATACAAGCATGTTTAATATGCCATGACATTTAAAAATACTACAATTGCTTCTTAGAGAGGTACTGTAATTGTTTCTCAGAATCAAACAGGAAATAAAAAGCCAAAGTGTACAGTGTATTATATATAATTGGCCAATCATCAAAATGACCAAGTAAGCCCAGGACTCAGCCCGAGTGTTAAACACAGCAAAGGAAGTGGCATACATTAACTAAGCTTCTGTATTTTATTTTCATTTCAAACCATATTACCAGAGCTGTAAGGGCTTGGGGGAAAAACAGCCTGGCAGTGCACGCTTCTCTAAGAAGCTCTTCAAGCTGTTGAGCCTTGGGAGAAGTTCATTAAAGCCTCTTGCCTTTGCTTTTGCACAGGGGTCCAACTCGGGTTCAACAAGCCTCTGTCTCCCTGTGCCAAATTCTTAAGGAGGCATTTTTTAAATGAACAGTTTAAAACATAAGAACTGAAGGTTATATAGCACATCTCATCCCAAGGGATCCTGAAGCCCTTAAAAAAGCAATCAGACTAACTCCCTGTGTCTCACAGCAGCCAAATTTCTCCCACCTTCAGCTTTCCTTGCTTTTGCAAAGGCAGTCGGAATTGGGCCCTGCTTGCAGTGGGGGAAGATGGAATTGTGAGAAAAGCAGCTGAACTCGTAGCTGGAGAATGGAACCGAGAAGGTGTGCGTGTGCTGTTCATCAGCTCCAGCTTTTATCCACAAGTGCTGCTGCAGTTTCTCTCTGATTTCCCCAATTCAGTACTTGCTGTCTGCAGCACTAGCTGAAAGGTACTTAGAAGTCCTTCTCTTCTCAATGTGTTCAGTAATTCAGAAGATTTATTCACTTTTTTTGGACTCTCTATGGAGAGCAAAGCTCTATGGATATTTTACACTACTTTCAGTGGCCAAAATCTAATGTTAGAAAGTCAGGATTAGAGTTCCAAAAATATCCAAGCCCTCTAGCAATTTTTCCATGCTTAGTACAATGTTTGTTCCTGAATAGAGATTGATTTGTTACTATGAAAAAAAATCAAAGGGTGTTTCCCATAACAGCTAGCTCTCTAAGTGTATATAATTTATATACACAGTTTATTAAACTATTCTACGCACAATTAAAATATAAACAATTCTGAGGACAAAGGTTATCAGTGCATCTGACAGCATGTGCTTAAATATTTATAGAAATTGTCACAAAGAATGAGCTCTTACCCAAAATCTTTCTGTCCCTTCTAAACTACCCAGACAAGATTTAAATATTCACATCCTTCCTTAACAACCAGGGATTAAGGCTGTGGTAAATTCCCCCACCTTCCAACCCTCACAGGGCTCCAACTGCCATCATAACACATAACCTCTAAAATTAATAGAAAAGGATTTATTTTGCAAAATGTCCTGAAGATCAGTCAGCACACTGAGGCTTCTCTAGTAAGGGATGACATTAACAAAGGTTTATAGACACCTGTCTCCTCTCTTTAGAGTGGAAGGGAATGCTTTTGCTCATTTTCACTACAAAAGAAGGCACTGGAAAGTCATTCTAGCATACAGGGTAGTCCAAAGCTATTTGGAGCATTCTAAATCAAAACTAGTGTCCTTTTAAATCCAGTCTGGAGTTAATAGCTGCAGATTACAAAGCAGCAGGACCTTGTGCTGTTGCAGCAGCATCTATTAACCAGGAGACATCGTTCCTTATCAGCCTGTTCTGCTGCAGCTCTGCTCTAACCAAAGCTGCACTGCAGCCACCTCATCTGCAAGGGGCAAAGGCTCCTGCTCCACATCAGAACCAATTCAGCTCTGCTGGGCACAAATCTGACCCCAAAAAATCCTGAATAAACATTTTGTAAAAGGTGGGGAAACACCAGGCTGGCTTCATCCTCTCTTTCCCCTCCAATCCTGGACTCTCCCTCTTCAATCTACAGCCATATTTTCATGTAGATTAGGAAAACCTTGCAGCCCATAAAGGTGCCCCTCTGACCTCAGACTTACCCACACTGACCCAGGCACCAAGTGCTGCTGGCTCAATTTGACAGTGCTGTTTCAGAGCTGGGTGGCATCAGCCAACTGCAAACCTTTCAGCCTCTGCCTCCTAATGAAGGGCTTCACTACACCGGGAAATTTACCAGCATGGTTAGAGTGGCCTAATTATAACTGTTGTAATTGGGATATGAATATAACTCCCTGCATTATATAAGGACTGTGAGTGCTTATCTCTGGTTTAGTTTGTGTCACTAGGAAGGTTGTGTAAGGAAAAAAAGGCATCTTTACTTCATACTAAACATATGCCAAAGAGGAGTTATAGTGGCCAGGCTGGTGTAATTACAACTGATGTAATTATAACCAAGCCAAGGAGTGTTCCCCTACCCACAGCCCTTCCCAGCAGATTCAGGCTCAGGTTAGCAGGATCAGAAAGCAGCAGGAAGCTCCTGGAGTCTCACCTGACAGTCAGCTGGGTGAGGAAATGCCCTTCAGGCTCACTGAGATTGTGCAGCAGGGAATGATGGCTGGGAATGCAGATGATCTTTAAAATTACGGTGGGTGATGCAGGCTGCACCAGCTACAAATATTTTGAGTTGGCAAAATTATTCTTGTGCAAAGTGCCAGCTTTCAATCGGAACTGCTCAAGAGCTCTACTCACTCCTCAGAGAAACAGCAGAGCTGCCCAGTGCTGGCTCTGGGCAGGGAAAGGTGCCAGCTGCCCAGGGCTCCTTGGGGACACTCATGTGAAAATAGGAGCTTAGAGGGTTTATTTGGGAAGCAGCTCTAATATTTGACTTCCTCAAATTAGGAAGCGTCTACAGTGTGAACCTGGCATCTCTAATATTTGTTTCTTTCACTAATAAGTCCCTGATGTTTCAAATCCTTCTGTACTGACAGGACCCTCCAGGTACAATTAGTGTTGCTCTTCATTTTGGCAGAGGTGCACCGAAGCTGGAATATTTTTGAATTCATTGAACACTGAAAAACTTACGAGACTATTCATCTCAATTTTTAAAGAAATCTGTTTAAGCTAACATTTCATTGGGCAATATCTATTATTTTTCCCAACAGGAAAATAACTAGAAATAATCGATGTAATTTTGAGAGAATTTTGAAGAATATACATTTCTCTTTATAAGAAACTGATAAAACAAGCAGTATGCAATACCTTGTGAGCCTTTCACAATAAAGGAAAAGAAGATATGATTTGCTGTCAAGTAACCTAAACTCTGGAGGTTTCACTGTCTTCCACTGGATCAAATAGATCTCATCTGATAGAGAGCTGCCTTCTAGAGACAGAAAATAAGCATGACTATGTTTTCTCAGCAGTGAGTTTTCTGAATCACTTTAACAGTTCTCTTCAAAATCCATTTGCTTATATTTGCATGATCTCAGTTGCTCTTGATTGCTAAAATTTAAGAACTTCAACTTAGAGCAAATTAATTTCAGCCAGACAGAAACCAATTCCACCTGGAACAGGGATACAGGGCCCATGGCATGGGTGAAGATAGAATGACATACTGCTAACTTTGGAAATCCAGGAAATAATCTCCTGAAAACTCAGGAAGATTTACGCCTTTCTAATCCAATCATAATTCACTTCTACAAAACATGGAATGAAATCCACAGAGAATCATCCAAGGAAATTCTTTGAGCAGACATATGGAGAAATTCCTCAGTAAAGGTAAAAGGTCATTTATTAACCTCAGACAACTGAATAAAAAAAGAAGAAGAATGATGGTCTCCAATCCTTTCAAGAGCTGTCAGTTTCTGCAAACAGTGTAGGTGAAAAAAGGTGAAAACATGGCAGCTGCACAGATATTCACAGCATTTCTTCTTGCAATTGTGTTAACCAAGAGGTTAAATTCACTGCAGTTGAAGAAGCTTGCACAGGACTGCAGATCTTAGAATAGCCAAGAGGGTAACACGTGATTTAAAACCCTGCTAAAACCCCCCAAACCATAAGTTGCAGAAGCCCAGAAACAATGAGGTTCCAACCTTTAGTGGCCACTTCAAACACCAGTGCTTGCAGTGGATTACAGAATCAGGCCCAGATGTACTTCTATTTCCTGCTCAGATTGCTCTAAGTAGGTGTCATTGGTCCTTTCCAATCCAGCTTCCAGCAAACTCCAGAGCAACAGAAGGAAAAATAGCATTTTGTTAAAGTCAAGCCTCCAGATAAAACCAATGTCTTTTCTTTCCCTGAAACTAAAGGAAAGATGAATTAAGAGATAAAACTTAAAGTGCTATACTCACGGAATTGAATTACTCTTGAATGGTCCTGCCAAGTCACTTCCAAGCAGGGCACAAGTGCTAAAAACACATTATGTAATGTATAAACAGGAACTGGAGCTAATTCTTCCCAACAAATCCTTGAGAAACACCAAGTGAAAGCAAAGAGAACTGCGAAATAATACTGTCATTTGAGGCTTCTCAAATAGATTTTCTTTCCTAATTCTACCCCCAGCCCATACATGAGACACTTCAGAGGCAGGAGGGAGGAGAGATGGAGTGAAGTGTAGGGAGCCTTGTGCAGTGCATGGACAGAGGGAATGCTGCCACGCTCTTCAGATCCGTCGGGAGACAAGGATTTACATCCTCTGGTGTGGACTGGACCTAGAGATTCAAAAGAGTTATCCTGTCACTTGAGAAGTCAGCTTGAAATACGCATAGCCCATAATATTCCATGAGTTATGGCACTCCGGTGCATAGGTACAGACTGGGTTAAGAGGGTGTAATCAGAACCAGAAAGTGAGGATGTTCTTGGGTGACGTGTTGCTTATCAATTCCTGCATGAGGAAAATAATGCTCTTTACAGCAAACTATTTTCCAGAACTATAATATAGACAAATATATATATACACACACCCCCTACAGCAGTGTTAAACTGATCTTTCTGGTTCTAATGGCAGCAGACAATATGAAAACTCAAAAAAGATTCACTGAGCTCTTTTTCTTCTTCTGTGTGATGCTAGGGTTTGGTGGTTTGTTGGGTATTTTAAGATTGTTTTTTAAAACTCATGGAAAAAAGTAAGTAGGAATAGAAACACAAAATGAAAGGATTTAAAAGGACCTAGAGCTCTATAAGCAGAAAAGATCCATCATGATAAAACTATGGAGAAGAAACAGATGTGGAGTCCAGCAGTCTCTAAAGACTGGAACAAAGAATGATAGATCAATTTTATATCCATTTGCTTTCTCTTTTCTTCTTCATGAATACTGTGATTGTGCTTCTTCAGTGATTATTCAGCCATTAAAAAAACCCCAAACCTGATCAACTGATATGTTAAAGCATTGTCTGTTTGATAAGTGCCTGTTTTTTCATTTATATGAGTTGCCAATGTCTTCCAGAAGACAGTGCTGGTAACAGAAATTTATGTTTCTAGAAGTTCAGTAACAAATGGGCCAAGAGGCTTTTTGGGAGTATTTTGCAATGTTTCACAGTTACTTAGTTATGTTAAGGCTTTAAGACGAGTTTAATACCCTCTTCTTCCAGAAAGCAGACTTTTTAGGATATTGCACTTCAGGTCTTACAGGCACCATTCAAGATTTCTCTCTTAGAGAGAAAATGGGACTTCTGATAAGCATGATAAATATACATACTTTAAGAACTATTTGTCAAATCAGGTTCTTTACTTACAGCACTGACTTTAAAATAACAGACACTTGAGATGAAGGACTTTATATGCTCCAGCTAAAATACACTAAAGATTTGGAAAAAATACCTGCAACGATAGTGCTGTTATTTCCATTAAAAAATGGATAAGACTCTACCAGCACTTGTGAGATATAGGAGATTTTACACATGATTTCTTATTCTGAATTGATTTAAATGATCTTCTCTCAGGATGCTGCAGTTCAATAGGCTGAACATGCAGCTGATAGGTGAGATTCTTTGGGGCCATATCTTCACATTGCCTGCGCAGAAGTGGCTGAAAGCTGAGCTCCTCAGCTTTATTTCCTGATTTGATCAATGTAGCAGTTCTGGGGCAAAGTATTTACAGCCCAGTCAGGTCAAGCACCAGACTACTCTGACTTCCTGATTGAAACACAAATGCAGAATCTCAAAGGATTCACATCCTGAGCTCTCTGCATTTTCATCTCCCAGACTATAAAAAGAGGACAATATGGTAGAAGGATTCCAGAGGAAATCTCTGTTGAACCAAGACCAAACCAAGCTCAGTGGGTAACTTGTCTTTTTGTTTTCCCATTTTTTTCAGAATTTACTCATTATTCACTTCCCTCCCTGTTCCCTTGTCTTCAATGCTGCAGCTTTCAGTCTGTGCTCTCTCCTAAACAGCAAATGTGGCTCCTGATCAGCTGCCTTGTCACAAACACGAGGATGCACCAAATTGTTTTTTCTTCAAGTTAGTTCTGAGGCACTGCCTCCAATAATGTGTGGTTGCATCTTTTTTTCATAAAAACTGCTTTATACTGAAGCCATGAAAATGCTGTCCAGAAAAAAAAAATCATCATTTTACTCTCTAAAACATAAAAAAGCTGAATCTCATATTGCCCTCTCTAAATCTTAAAAAAGCTGAATCTTGTATGCCCTCCCTCTTCATAGCTAACTTTACCAGTAGGACTACATGAAAGGAAGAATATTTCCAAGAATGTGTCATGAATATTTCTATTGATAGCTACAACAGGACAGGGGCAAAAATGTGTCAGTCTTTGCTTTCAAGAGGCCATAATCTTTCCCCTCTGTGCCTGCCATGCTACAAGGGATTTTTCTTCTTGTGTGAGACTGAGGCAAAGGCTGGAGAGCCAGGGAAAGCAGTATAAAACATAGAGGGTGTTTTCCTGTTTATTTTACTCAGAGTATTTCAATTTTTTGAATTAGGGTATCCTCCACTAATCTTAAATCTGTCAGATGCTAATGAAGATAAGGTTGCTGTATTTGGAAAGGAACGGGCAGGACAAATTTCCAGGTTTTCTGCCATGAATATCAGAAAATGTAAAGATAAAGCCTTCTTCTCTCGAGTGAAACAGTTAAGAAATTCATGGTTTATCCTAATCTGAAACAGCATTGCCTAGAGGTCCCAAATGCAGGGCTGAAAATATGCAACAATCTTGGTGTATTAGAAGTTGTAGATCATTTACATGCTTGGCAAGGCAGTTTAAGATCTTTGTTTACTGTTAAGAAGTTCTCAAGTGTTTATTGAAAAATATGTTAAATGTGAAACTTTTAAGTATCTTCTATTAGAAAAAAATCCTCCAAGACAGACAGATGCAAATACATAATGACTGCCATATGTCAAAAGGATTTCATGGTTAAAAACCGGACTTAAACAATGCCCCTCTGAGTTCTCATAAACCCAAGTTTTTAAAGCTTTTTTCTTTTAAATAAAATCTGGAGGTTTTCTGCCAAGAAAACTTTTATCAGTGGAAAATAAAAATTCTTGACCTTCCTATATCTTAGAAAATATTTATCTTCCTACAGAGATCTCTGCTTATATCATTACTAGTGGACCTAAAGGATATTAACTAGATATCTCTTATTGAGTCCATGCTTGTATGAATTCAAGTGTATCACATTAACTCCAGGTTTTAAGCAGAATTCAAAATATTCTTTGTTTACTGTTTCTCCAGAGGACAGATTTCCTGGGACCTCTTGAAATTCTCTGGGTTTAAACTTTGAAAAACTGAAGAAGAAAAGGCAGGAAGAATGTCTGCTTTAGAGGAAAAAGCCTTTCTGGAACCCACAAAGATCTGATGATGGGAAATCACAAGTCTCCATTAGAGCCTTTATGACCAGGTTTCGTGTCCTGGTTTTTAAAGTCTGTTAGAGATAATGGAATTACAAATTAATTGTGGCTCTGTTTTGTTTTTGATGCTTAGAAACCAGCAATGTAAATAGATTACTTTTTTCCCTAATTATTTCACTCACATCTGTAGACATGAAACAGATGTACCTAAACAGCTTCATTAACTATAACAGATAAAAAAATATTGTCAGAAACTTGGGATTCTCTCTTAACTGTTGCACATATCACAGCAATGTCTCAGAGGAGGCATTAGAAGATCCAGGAATGCATCTGACTGCTTCTAAATTAATTCTTCCCCCCCACCCCGCCCCCCCCGCCCCCTCCCCCCCCCCACATACACACCCTAAACAACATGGGCAAATGAAAAATAATCTTTCATTTTTCCAGCTAAACCCAACTGGCCAGTGCCAAATGACTAATAAAGAAAAAACCGAAACAATTCTGCATTTCCTCTTTCAGGATTCATCTGCACATTTGCATGTGTGCCCAAAGCACTCTCGGTGAGTTCAGCTGTCCCAGCTAGTCCCAGCTAGCTTCCCCTATTAAACATTTAGCACTCTGCCCAAGACAGTTAAATAGCTGATTCAAAACACTTCTCGCCATGAACTGAAATCTGATCTTCCCTTTCTCCTGGAAGTGAAATACCCAGCATGTTAAAGCTGCAAACTAAATCCTAACACAGTCAAACAAACCCAGCATTAACCACTTGAACTTCTGGTGTTAAGGTTCAAATTTGACTCAGAATTGTCAAGTGTAACCTTCTCTTACAAGGCTGCTTTAAACACATATAAGTGCAGTTCAAGACCACATCTGGAACGAAAAAAACAGCTTTCCAGCTTGATCTTACAGAGGTCCTACTAGCTGTCAACTCCTTATAACCTCTTGATAAAAGAATTTGAGTCAGAGATAACCAAACTCTGCACTACTTGAATGAACCAGAGCTCAACTCTTCAAAAGCATCTTGGATTTTACAGCACTGTGACATGACAACTGGAAATTCAGCCCCAATTCCATTTCAAGATAACAAAGGACTTGCAGTTCCTAATGAAAATGTCACAGGGAACACAGCTGCTTTCACACCACCTCTTTTGATACTGCATTTTTTTCCCCCAATACTATTTTGTCAATTTTGTGTGAATTAACTACAAATTTCTACATAGTCAGCACATCCCATTTGCTGCCAGAAACTGCTAACAGCAGAGCAGAGCAGAGCACAAATGTGAGCTTTTGACACCTGGTGAGGTGTTAGAGGCTAGTGTGACACAAACACAATTACCTGGTTATTCCTGCCACAATGATGAGCAATCAAATCTGCTAAAACTGTTGAAAGGGAAATTGTCTTCTTCAGGTTTCAGCCTCTCATCACTCGGATGGCTGGATCAATCCACAGTTTGATTGGCTGCTCTTAATTAAGTCACCATCAGACTTAGGAGAAAATAATTAAAAATGTCTAAAGCAAGGAAAATCAATAAGTCCTTCCTAAATTAACACTTTGCTTTGAAATTCTTCAACGCATCTGCTAGGCAGAACAGTGGATTTCAAAAATAATTTGTACTGAAGTGCAAACAATAGAATAACATTTGCTTCCCACAGTTACCATGGGAAGAAGGATAAAGTCTGGAAGAGCTGGAGACATATCCTTCCACTCAGAGCATCACAAGAATAGACTATGACTTAGTATATCCAAGTTATAATATCCAATTCCAAAAACTGTTATTGGGAAGGACTGAAACTTGAAGAGGACATAAATCCTCTCAAGGAACTATAGCAAGGATATTATTATATTGGAAAAAATATGATCTGAGCCTAAGGGCCAAAGGCTAAAGAGAAGAGAGAAGAAGATTGTCTTGAGACTGGATTGTGATAAACACCAGCGAGATCTTCTGGCCTCTGTGCATGGGAATAATTTCTGTCTCAGGAGATACATGGGAGTGGGACCTGTCTCAGGGAATGCATTGTTGTGCACCAAATAAATAGCAATTCAGCTAAATACATGGGGAAGGATTTGAACAAGTTAAAAAAAAAAAAAAAAAGCGCCACATATTGGGAGTATCTGGGGCAGTTCAGGGAAAAGAATAATCAAACAGGAAAATTAAATAAAAATATTTTCCACGGGTGAAAGGTTTTGATGTACTCTCCTGCAGAAAATTTTCCAGTTGTGTCTATTTATATTAAATCTGCACAAGTTGGAATTTCTGAGGCACAGAAAGTCCCGAGATATAAAAGTCCTTGGAGGCCATAAAGGGCTCAGGAAACACATGGAAATAACTGGAGGCTTCTGGCCACAAACCTTCTGAGCCTAATTTCTACTTTGCCTTGTGAACCCAAAGGGCTAAACAGGCCAGCGCCTTGTTCTGGGGCTCCTGCTATCAGAAGAAAGCTGAAACAGTCTCTTGAAGCCATTTAGGCCATGAAACAATTACTGCTGCTTTTAATATCTTCTTGCCCTGGGCAGCCACCTGTGTCGCTGAACACACATATTGCCCTGGCAGCCAAACGCAGTGGGTCAGGCAGTCCCAGTGTCCCAAAAACAATGAGAGGAGATAGCACAGCTGTGGAAACCTGCCTGAGGCTCTCTGGCTTGCAGGATTTTAAAGGAGTGTTTGCAGCACTGACAGTTATGGACAGTTTTCCCACACAAAACCATTAGGAAATGGTGTGTCCATGGCCAGCCCCGAGCCCCCAGACAGCTTTTACTTTATCAAGATTAAAGGAAGACGAGGCAGCTGGGGCTAATAAGTTGCAAATCAATGCCATTAGCAAACAGAGTAAAGAAGAAAAAAGATCCAAGCCCTGCAAAAGAAAAAGCTTTCAGCTCTGCCTCTTGCTGTGCAGAAACTGATTGTACAGTTGTCCCAGTTCCCTTGGATTTGTCCTCAGATTCAGGGAGATAAAAGATACAGAAGACTTTTGAATTTCCTGTTTATTAAAAATGTGTGTAGCTTACACAGATACAGCTGTATGTATACACATGCACACATACTTGTTTTGCTATTTACTGCAATGGACTTTGCATCAGACCTTGCATTATAATTTTAGGATTTAAGAGGAATAGCATCTCAGATTAGTAATGGAATTAAATTCCATGACCTGCCGCAGGTTATGGCATGACAGCACAGACCCACTCCATGGCATGGTGTCCTCACCCCTCCAGAGCCAATGACACACAGAGCAGCAAACAAACACAGTCAGGACCATTCCTCTGCATTAACATGAGATCAGATTTTGTGTTTCAACCAGCCCCTGTCAGAGAGCTCTGCCCCTGACACTCAAAACCATCATTTCTGTGCTCAGACCAGGCTGTTCCTGTGGCAGCCATTCCCTCTGGAGGAGAGACTCACTGGTGCACACACACACCACAGAGTCACTTGGCCTCGTGTCCATTTTTCCTGACTGGATTACCAGCCTGGATTCACACTGCATCAGAAGGTTCTGAAGGAACAGACACAAAATTAAAAAGAAGGCTTCAACAGCAGAGAAATGGCGACTCATAGGAATGTTTTTACACTTAGCAATTGACTTGGATTATGCTGCTTACACTTGTTTGTGTACACCAATGCATTCTGCCTTCATAACTCTGCCTTAGTGTGTGAAAATAAAGTCACATTTCTCTGAGCAATATTCATTTATATATCCCATATTTTAATCTCCTTCTCAATATTAATTTAGAGTGACATATTTTAATCTCTCTTGTCACTCCTTGGCTCGTTTCCAATTACAAAGCTGCCCGCCCCTTTCCAAAATTAACAAGGAATTATTATTACACATTTTCATCTAGCATCTGTAGAAATAAACTTTCTCCATTAATGTATTTCCTTTCTTTGTAAGCAATGATGATTAACACATCTGACAGTTGTAGGCAGAGCTTTTCAATAGCTCTGATGAGAAAGATGCTTTCCCCACTTTCTACTAACATGGAAAATCACCTGTATTGTATTGGCAATCAACATTAAATAGCATTACAAAGGAACAAGCATCAGACATACAAAAGAGTTATGAGGCTGCAATGTGAATTCTGGAAACTCAGAGAATCAGAAACTAAAATACTTTATTTATAAAGTATTGACATTAATTTTTGAGTGAATGATGGAGGGTAAGGGGGAATGGAGCTCAGAGAAAAACCAAGCAAAGAACAGCAGGATATCTGTGTCAGCCCAAGTGGAGAAAATGCCTTGAGTTCCCAATTTGCTTCGTAAACAGAGCATGTCACTAGGACAACAGTTTGACTGAATGTCAGCTGGAAAATTATTCCATAGTGAGTGATTTTGAGACCAACAAGCAAGGACAGAGAAGACTGTAGGAAAACACTACCAGGAAAAAAAAAAAAAAAAAAAAAAAGAGGTGAGGAAAAGAAAATTATGAGTCCAGACAAAGACCTGTGTGGTTTCAGAATCAGAGGAAGTACCAGTGCATTTGAGCCCATTAAAGCATTGAAGTGGAAATTTTATTTTACTAGTTCTTCCTCTTACAAGCTGGATAGTATTCCTTAAAACAAAGCCCCTCTCAGCAGCCTAGCTCCCTATTCCCTACCAAGATACACAGCAAGTCTGCTCAGCTTTAATAAGGCTTTGACTCACTTTCTAAATGCAGATAAGATGTTTTATAGCTATTCCCAGAAAACAAACCTTCACTATAATTCAGCACCACATATTACCTGCTCAGCTTCATACACACACAGGTGTTTCCTTAACTTGTTCATAAAAGCTATTCTGCCTTATTGTAAAGGCCAGCTCCACATTTCCTTCTCTGACTCTTTTCAGAAAGAGGCTAAAAGCATAATAAAATATCATCCATTTACTTTATTTTCTTCCCATCATTCATAATTTGAACAAATATAGTAGCATACTTAAAATACACTCTGAAACTGTGATTTTAATATACTTTATTGAAAAAAGTACACAGTTTAAATTGTTTTCAATGGGACAAAGCAATGGTCACCTCTATCTACCAAGTCCTTTTTGATGAATCATGACTACCATATGCCAAATTCACATCTGCATGACTTGCAAAGTAAAAAGATAAATCTTTTTTTCAACATATCTTTAAGAATTTATATCACCAACAGTTTAAAATCATGAAATGCTGATGCTCTGACTATATTTCATGTCCTCTATGTTGCACCATTTCCCAGTTCACAGTTTTTCCAT
Organism: Acanthiza pusilla; assembly: GCA_036630365.1. NCBI lineage: Eukaryota > Metazoa > Chordata > Aves > Passeriformes > Acanthizidae > Acanthiza > Acanthiza pusilla. The sequence goes on from JAXCHO010000001.1 coordinate 13,337,991, forward strand.
GTTTTAGCATGCCAGTCGAACACATCAGTCAATGTCACCTGGAGAAAATCGCCAATAGCAGAGGAAGAAGAACAAGAGAAGGTTTAGCACTAAGGCCTGAGACACCGCCACATTCTCTTGCGTTTTCCTAAAGGAAATAAAACAACAACAAAGGAAGAGAAATACAAGCCATTACATTCAATTGTGGCACATGATTATTCAGCAAACATAGAGCACTGGTACAAGAAACAAAGCCCATGAACTAAACAGACTCAGGAATAACACAGGTAAACGTTGGACAAGTTCAGGTTGCAGACTGGAAGTGAGCAAGAGCAACAAGCTCTGCACCATCCCCTCCACTTTAGGTCCTGTTCTACGTTGCATTACAGCCTCAGAGGCAGCAAATAAAATTACTGCAGAGTAAAAAGGTTGTCTATGAATATATGATGTACAAGCCACTGCAATCCCATTCCGGTCTCTATCAGACCTCCTTGGCACTGCATAAGAGGGCAATGCAGAACACAGGGCAGTGAACACATGTAGTGGAAGGGTCACTATCCCTCCCGAGCAATATTGTGTGTAAACATAGTGACTACAGCATAGTTGTGATATGAAGCTAATTACTGCAACCAACACTAACAGCACAAAGTTCCCAGCCATCTCTAACTGTGGTCAGTTCTTGAGCCAGAGTTAATTCTCAGATACTCCTGCTTGCCAGATAGTGCTCACATCCTACCACACTCTCTTACACGTTACAAAACAGTCTGCAAAAGCAGCAGCTCAAGACATTGTCTAAATGAATGCAAAAAAAGACTTGTAGCACAATATCACTCACTTCCCTTACTACCAAGTCCTCTGAATACTTCCCAACTTTTCATCTTGAAAGACAGTTTTCCTATTTATTATTTTTCAAGAAATAAAACATTTACCAGAATCCAAAAGAAAGGAAAAGTAGATAGGAACTTACTTCAGGGTGAAATCCATGACAAGATTCTGGGCGTCTTCTTATCTTCTGAGATTTTAACCGTTCACACTTCAGGGATTCGTTATGTGCGAGGCAGTTAAGGAGAGACATTCTAGCATTGCATTTTCATAGGAGTGTTTTGAAATTAATACAGTGAAAAACTTTCAGCTCTGGTTTTCCTCTCCATCAAAACCCCAAGAACAACAACAGATTCCAGCTTATGGGAAAAGACTAATCCTGAACTACCTGAACTACAGAACACCAAAAAAAAAGGAAGCAAGACAGCTAAAAATCAAGTGATATATTTACTTCGTTACATTTTTTATATTTTTGGAAAGCAGGATTCTGAAACATTTTCAATGTTCCAGTACAACTCAAAAATAAAGAGATAACTGTATTTCAGGGAGTTTTGTAAGTTCTAACATTATGAGAATTTAGTTAAGAAAATTACAGAGTTAGTGCCTAATTTGAAAGATGTTCAGCTATCTAAGGATGACCGTGACCTTATGCTACTTAAAGATCCACAAAAGTTTGTTTGCTTAATTCATATTGGCTGTTTAAGGAAAAAAAAAAAAGTGAATTCTCTGAAAAAATGGTAACACATTCCCAGCTTAATTTCAAACAGCATGTATAATGGATGATGATGTCATGCGATGCAGGTTTTAAATAAGAAATATTTCAACATTTGCATCTTGGAAGTCTTTCTGACCATTTTGTAAATAAAAGGATATACCTTATTTCTATAGGCGCCATGGTAATTGGTGGGACAGAATCACAGAAGCATTCATTATCTACTACCACCATGAAGAGGTTGCTACTTGGGATCTGCTGGATAACAAAAGACCTGAAAATTAAAAATAAAACAAATTACAGTGATGTTATCAGCATTTCTTAGCCACTGGTTCTTGTTCGGAGTTTATCAGATTTTTCTTTTTCAGATTTCAGTATTGAATTCTGCACCATTCTGACTACCCAGCTACGTATTTATGGTCTGGAATGAAACAGATCCTCAGCACTGATGAAGGTTCTTCTGCAGCCACACGCTGAGAGCTCACAGTCCCAAACTTGAGCCTCTACAGTCATTTTAGGGTCTGGTCTTTCTTGAAGAAACAGCAACTACGGATCTCAGCTTCCATCTGCCCTCTTGAGAGCCATTTTATTACTGAGCCAACAAAACAGAGATTAAGCCTCAAAATCTCCCTCAGAGAAGAGATTTATTTTAGAATAATGAAGACTATCTGGTACAAATATGGTGATAACTCAGCACCACATTCAAATGAAGACAAAGTAGGCAACTCAACAGGAGACCAAAAAATACAGACTTTTTTTCTGAGAAGGAAAGCACCCAGGGGAGACCAGGGAAGGATCCTGTGGGCACCAGCCAGTGATGAACAGCTTCAATGAGCTGAACCCTTAAGCACATACCAAAGAGAGAAGGGGCAGAAGGCAGAGCCAAACAGGCACTATTTAGCCTTTCCTTTGAAATTCAGGACACAATACAAAGAATGGTTTTAAGGCTCAGACCCAATTCTTAATGAAATTTCAAAACAATCTGTTAGAATTTATATATCCTATCAGCAGAGTATCGGCCATATCAAATATCACTGAAATCTGGCAATTCCAAGAATTAGGTGTTTTTTAGTGTGGTTTGCTGGTAAATGTACAGAACGTTAAGTGAGGGTTTGAGCACCAAGAAGATGTGGAGAGAAACATATTTTTCCTCAGACATCTTTCTTTAAAATACATATTGTCTAACTATAATAACTCCCTGCTTTTTCCAAAGATCACAGAAGATGAAATAGCAGAGAGGGCAGGGAATATTTAAACCTAGCCTAAGAAAAAAAAATTTGGAAAACTTACTATAAAAATGTTGCCAACGGAAAGATTAAATGCTTTTCAGTATTTTTTAAACTTACTGAACCTCCATTAAAATTACACTTAGAGTGATCTGCAATATGTTAACTTTATGTTTATACGTGAAATATACATTTATGGCATAATGTAAAAGGCTGAACTATATAAATGTACCTACCAAACAGCTGGAGCATGTAGCAAGACTGACATCATTGTAATGGAGCATCTGTGGCTTTGTGGATTTGTGTGTGGGAGAAATGGGGCCAATAAAAGGAAAGGAGGGAAAATCTTTAGCAGGCAATAGCACCAAAATTGTACTGCATTAATTTCTCAAAACAGCTATGAATAAATCAAACAGTAAAGGAAAGAAAAAACATTTTTTTCCCCAGAAACTGGCACAATTTGGATTTTGTGCCATCTAAAACTTGTACTTACTGTATCTTTAAAACTAGCTCAGAAAAGAACCTGACGGGCATAAAGTGCTGTAACAATTAATTAGATGGTAAATGACTAATTTTTTTTTGCTTAGAAGGGAGTAATTATTCTCCTGTTTAACCTGTGGTGTGCCTTTTTGTGATACCCCTTTTTGTGACCCCCAGGTGAACACTGACGCCTGTGGAAAGCAGGTACCATACAGCCAAGCTTCAAGGTGCCAGCTCCTGAAAGCTGGGCACATTTCCCATTTTGGTTTTTTTCACCCATTTCTTTGAGGTGCCATAAGGGCTGTGCAGTGTAAGGCTATTCGTTCCTCAAACTAGAGGGAGGGGAAAAAGTTCCTTTCACTTCACTTCACCTAGCTGGGACGGAAAGGGAAAGCACTTAACCCAGAAGAATGTTTCAGCTACAGAACTATGATGCTCAATAAATTGCTACCCCACTACACTACAAAGTCTAGCAAAATTTTCTGTATCGCTTTATTACTCCAAGCCTTTATAATTTTTGACTTTATCAATTTGGGGAATGCAGTATATGCATTGATTGATGGAAATTATGAATTTAAGGAAGTTCAAAGAGCAATATATTAGTTACATGAAAAACCCTCTTTGCTACCTTAGGAATTATATCATAGGTATCAACTAATTATGTGGACTCTGTTTACCGAACAGGGAATATTCTTACAAATCTACACTCTGTTTAACTAGTACAGAAGTTTGTGAAGTGTCTAACTGTATGGTGGCTGCCACAGAACATGGGACTGCTATAAAGAACCATAAAACAATGAAACTTTTGGCTCACTGCCGCATTCTTTTCCCATAATGAACAATTATAACTAAACTAATATCTTGCAAAGTGAAACAACTGGCTTCTAATCCTCCCACTAAAACTGAATTTAAAGGAAAGCGTTTTCCTTAATCGAGCAGTAAATAGATGTTTTCCCTTAAACAATTCTCAAATATAATCTGGAAATGAAGTTGTAAAGCCCACAAATCACCTAGTGAAGACAGAGGATTGAGGACCGACATTGAGCTGAGCAAATAAATAAGGGCAAAAAATGTCCATTTTAGGTTTCTTTTCTATTAATAGTTTGCAGAAACAAATTATACTCCTTTCAGCTGCTGTAATTTAATATAATTTCACAGTCATGAGATATTCTTACCCTCACCAGATCAGTGGCAAAGCAGTGTGTGCCAGTCATGACCACCACAGCTGCTGTGCCTATTCAGACCATTCCCATGGCACTGCTTCCATGCCCAAAGTGGATAAAGCACACAATCATCCCAGCAGCAGCTCTGCTGCCTGAGATCAGCCTTCAGTTCCCATGGTGACATGCATATGCATCTCTGAAATTCATTTGGAACGTTCATGCCAGTCCCAGGAACCAAACATTCAGAGAAGACAAAAGGTGCATGAACACAGTCAGACCAAAGCCTTTCAGAGACAGAGACATTCCACCAAAATACCTCACTGTGTACGCCAAGGTTCAGCTGCAAGGGAGAAAAATCTCCAGCAAACAGCTTCCATGGCTGCAGGGACAAATAAATTGCTGACAAAGTAAGGAAAATGGTCTTATCTTTTTGTGAGATCCACTGTGAGTCTCCAAAGTTTCTGCCACAATAACCATTTCTGAACACCTGCTGGCTTAAGCTGGCGCTTGTGTCCCTGGCAATATGGAAACCAACTCCCAAGGACTGAGTAAGCGCTTTGGCTGAACTTCATTGCTGTTTTTATAATCTAAAGAAAGGCTCTGTTTAATCACCTTAGTATTATGGAGAATGTTTCACATTTAAAGGGTAAAGCTCTTTTGGTGTTAAGCAGTGTAAATCTTTTGATTTGAATCCTTTTCCTTTACAGCAGTACCATCACCATCATTTGGTGGGGCAGCACAGAAATAGGTTTGCATATATCTCCAAATATAAAACAGAAGAAACTGTTGGGGTTCCTGTTGAAGCCACATTGAGTAATAAGAAGCTTATTAATAATTTCTCCTCCATCTTTCATCCACTGAGGAACTAGCTTGGTTTATTTGATGTGGAGGTTCAGAGGCTTAAAACAGATCTGAAAACAAACTGTTTCTTGACTTTGTGGGGAAGGTGAGGAAGGAAGAAATTTAATACTTGAAAAGGGTAGACAGAGAAGGGAGAAGAAAATCTAGTTATGCCAAACTATTTTGTTAATGAAGAAAAAAATAACAACAGAGAGTAAATCTGCAAGAAAGTCTATATTTTGAGTCACAGCATTACATGACAATTTTGTCATGTTGCACACACAGCATCTGTTTCTTTTTAACCTGTTTTGGTATTTGTGCATATAAAAACATGCACACAAATAAAATACAAATTGATTTGGGAAAAAAAAAACCAGCTTCAAGTTTTAACTTTAAATAGTAAATATTTGCTCAAAATGTGATACTTAATGTGCTCTCTGAAAATTCATTTTTCATTGTGGAATTAAACAGGAAGAGATTCTGAATTCAAGTGCTGCTGCATTCATAATTACATTTGGTAGTCATGCTTCTGAAGGCATGATAAGAAAGCACACTTTTAATGTGTGTCTGGTGGTTAAATGACTCTTGCCACAGACAGACAGTTCGTTCTAACTCCTTTAGACAGCCCATGACTTGGAAAGCATCAACACAGCACTGCGGTGCAAATGCTGGAGCGCAATGCCAACAGGTGCCTCTGAGCACAGGGCTCAGGCTCCTGCACCAGAACAGTGATCACCTCCAGCTCCGCACATGCAGACACAGGGAATTCAAGGATGGTTGGAGGCAGGAGCTTGGCTCTGGGCATCTGAGTCATCCTCTGCAGGAGGGCTCTTCTCTCTAATGGATGAACAGGGATTCTTCAGAGAAATACCTCCAGAGCAGGGTGAAACATGAGACCTAAAGCGAAGCGTGGGCTGCAACATCTGTTCTAAGAGAGCCAGAACACTACATTCAGGTCTGGTTGGTTGGGGTTTTTTTGGTTTGTTTGTTGCCTGTTGGTCTTCTTTTTTTTTTTTTTTTTAATTTTAAATTGGAATCTCTCCCTTTTATTTGTGTACGTAAAGGCTTTTAAAGAGTTAATATATATATAATCTATTATAATAAATTTTTCCTCAGACTATGTTAAAATAAAAAAAAAACCAAAAAAACCCAGAAAACCCCAACCTAATTCCCAAAATATCACTTTTTTTTTTTTTTTTTTTTTTTTTTTTTTGTACAATAAGAATCACATTTTCCTCTAAGGAGAAATAATTGGAATATATAGAGTAGAGGAGCAAGGACTGAGCAGACCCTACCCTTGCTGCGCTGCCTTCCCTCCACATTATGCTTCTGTCTCTTCCTTTCATCTTTCCATCTCCGAACCTCTGGGGTGGCAAACTATTAGTGAGTCAACTGGGAGAGGCAAAACCTCTCTGGAAAAGGAGGGAGCTGTTCCAAGGGGGAGGAAAGGACAGGGATGACAGGACAAGCAGTGACAGTGCCCTGTGGGACAGGGATCCAGAGAAGCAGGAGGAGGCTTTGTCATGTCTCCTTCGAGATTTTGGAGCATTTCTTATAATGATGGAAACAGGGACAGCAGGAACAAAGCAGAGCTGTGCCCTTTTCCCTTCCTGGCTGCTGTATCTCCTGGAGCACCAAGCCAGGTGAGGATCACACACTGCTGTAAGTCACTGATTTCCCTCCTTAATGCAGGCCATTGCTTCACTACAAATACCTCAATCACAAGGGGCAAATTCTATATGTAGCAGGCTTAACATCTTGTCTCTGAAATGCTGTTGGCTTCCCCTCTCTCTCCTGGCATAGCTGGATCAATAAAGGGCAAAGCTAAGGTAATTCTATTTCAGACACACCAGAGATGTGTCTTGTCCAGCTAAGCAAACCTAACCTTTAAGCTGTTTACTCTCCACTATTTGACTGCAGCAGCTGCCATTAAAGGAAATCTATATTTCTGCTAAGCAGCTTAGTCTCTGTATTTCCATGCAGGAGAGCTAATCCATTTCCTTGTCCACCGGTGTTAAATTTTGGACAGGATATAAACTGAACACAGCCGTGAGGTTTCCCTGCTAATGAGGAGCCACTTACACAGCCCCAGACACACTGAATCTTAAGGAAACTTGTTCAGCACAGAACATTTGTAAGGACTGAGGGTGGGCTGGGCAACTGTAGGAGAGGGGACAGTCATTCTGGGCTGTTCAGGCTGAGGATCCCAAACACCATCATTTTTTTCTTGGTCATTTGCACTGAACTATTTCCCTTTTCCGGGCTTGCAGCCCTGCTGCCATTAGCTGGCGGCTCCTGACACTGCTACAAGCCTTGTTCCAGCAGCAGAGAATGGCAGGGAACGTCCTGAGAGCATTCAGGAATCTCTGATTTTCAGATCCACGCTTCCCTGTTTCCTTCAAACTGCTGCAGAGGCCGAAAAGTGTTAGAGGCAACAGAACTAATGTCAAGCAGCATGGAACTCGGAAAACACAGGATTAAACTGTGCTTGTGGAACCAAAACATTTAGAGAAAATATCTTCCCATTATCCCAAAGAATAGAAGATATTTCTTTGTAATTTGTGGAGGATTTGAACACAGCAACATTAAGAGCAGTTCAACTTGTTTAAAAACAATGCTGAGTGTTTCTTGTTAAAAATGAATTCTTGTTTTCTCACAGAAATACTTCATTATTGCACTTTGCTTTAAAAGAACCTTGTTCATCAGTAATAACTGCTGACCTATATGCTGTATTTTACAATCAATATTCTCTTTCAATTTTACAAAAATACCCTGCTGTTATATCTGTGCTCATAACGACAGATTCTCTGCAGTAGAATATGTGGTTATGACAAACACATGGCTTAGAAAGGATTTTAGTCACATAAATATTTAAATGACTGTGTGGATTCACTTTTAATTCCATGCTCAGGAGGTTTAGCAGCCTGATTTAAGGGCAAAAAAATCCATATATGTTTTTTCCATTTATTTCCTTAATGACCATAGGAACGTTATTACTATTGTTTAACGTCTCAGTGATGACTGTGGGACTTAAAATCAAATTATGAGTAGAATATTAGAGCATTATGTTAGCATATGTCACTCCTGACATAACCATATCAACCATTTTTAGGTGGCAGAGAAGATCTTTCAAACACCACTTGTTTTGCTCAGGCAGACAAATCTTACAAAGCATGGAAGAATTTCACTGTGAGTAGTTTGAACTGAGATAAACACAGGGTAATATTTTCAAATTGGCTACCTAAACACACGCACAAAAATGCAAGAAATAATCTGAATTTCCATGGAACTCAATTTAGATAGCTCTCCCTGGCCACTCTGGCTTTTGAGCATCACTGTAAACTCAGCCATTTCCCACTGGGCTTTTTAGTGTATTTTTTGCATTCAACATTAATGAGCTTGGAGTATTTTGGATTAAGATGAGTTGTAACTTTGGGATTACATTTCATTTCCATCAAATGTGATCTTTCCTATTTTTTAGAGAAAGAAAAAACATACCAGCAGCAGGGTAGAGTAAATGGAAAATATTGTGCACACTGCACTCAAATATGTGTTACTCACATAACTGTTGGTTGCAAACGTTGAGCCCTAATGGTCTGGAACAAACTTTAAGCATTCAACTGAAGTGCAGATATCCACTTTGCTGTTTCCCAACTCCTATCATGTGCTTTCCAGGCTGCTGGCCACATTTCCAACCCACATTTCTCTCACTTATCACATTTTTGAAACGAATGAATGAAATGTTTATATCACAGTCAAGTTGGGATACTTGTTTTTTGTTTTTTCGGGGGTTTTTTCCAAATAAACGATGATAGAGAATGAAATATCTTTAATGAAATTTATAAAAATAACATATATGCCAGTAACAACATTTCTGAGAGCTGGAGCAGTATATAAAAAATCAGCTAGTGGTTCTCTCACATGAAAAGAGGCAGATAAACTCCCAGCCTCAGGCTTGTAATTGGACCCTGACCTCATGCTAGCAAAATATTGCCACCACATCCACCCTGACTGACTGTAGGACAATTTGGTATCAGTGCGAACACACTTAGAGCAAAGTTTAGAGGGGAGGATTTAGGTGAGCAGTGCCATCCTCACCATCCCTGTGCCTGCTGAGTGCTCAGAGCCCCACAGAGCTGTGCCATGGCCCCCCCTGGGTGTCACACAGGATCCCCCACAGGTGCCCATCCTCGCCCACTGCCCACCAGGGGATGCTTTCTCCAATAACTGATGCTCAAACGAGGGTACCTGATCAGCAGCATGTGGGGAATGCTGCAAACATCCAGAAACTGAGAGTGTACAGGCTCTAGGATGACAAAAGATCCTTTGCGTAATGAGGTAGTGGAATGTTTGTAACTTCCTGGCGCTGCCACCCTTCCTTATGAGGATGTAGGATAACGGAGAGTTTCACACCTCCAGGTTTAAAATGTACTGACAATTTTTTTTCAGAGAAAACAAGAACAGAAATCACAGAAATTTTGAATATTATTCAACCTTCACACCCCTGAACAAACTCAAGCTGAGTGTGACATAAGTGAGTCTCCACAAGCAGGGTGGGTACCTGGCCCGGTGCTCACAATGACCAACAGAGGAGACACTGTAATTCGCACAAAGCAAATCATATCAGAGGCCTCTAAAAGACTTTGTCTTAAAGACTTTGTCTTTTGACAGTGACACCTGGTTCACAGGTGTCATCTTTAGCCCTACTCAAGTAGTTGTGGTTTGTATTGAGAGATATCTCAGACGGTGTTTTTTAAAATGCTATAGGATTTCTAAGCTATGTTCTGAATATAATTTAAAGATTAAAAAGCCAGTTGATATACTCTGGTTTAGGAAGGCTCACAGATACCATATGACATTGTAAAAGTAATTTTTGAATTGCAAGATTTAATAACTATACTTTTTCACAACTTCAGGTCAAGTCTCACCTACAACATGACTCTAGCAAGGAGCTACACAACAGAAACTGGAGTATAAAAAGCAAAAGCAACCAGGAGATTCACATTAAAAGTGTAATAAATCCTAGAACTAAACTACTCATCAGATGTGTCCACAGCGTGTTTTGCAAGGGTGTTGTTAATTTATTCCTGTTAACAAACTTTAGCATTGATTCAGAAGGCCCCATCTGAAGGAATTAAGCACACTATTCCATCTTTTCCACAGTCAGCTAAAACTCTATATTATTTAATGTAATATACAAATGTTCCTTGCATGGCTCTCAAATCTTTAGATTCATGTTTTTCTAAGTTAAAGGCTTTTAAATATCCATTAAGCTCTCTCAAACCCTTTAAAAAGGAAAGTGCTCCATGCACAGATGTCTAAGTCATGTTTGCATTGTTTTTCATCTATGATAAAATATTAATATATTACAAACGAAAATAAATGTTCTAGTATTAGCAAGTCTTCACAAGTGTGCCTGGCTTTAAAAATTCATTGCATCATTTCTCAATTTCAGTATTTTTTCTATTCCAAACCATTGTTAAGAAAATAATATGTATTACTACTCAGCTCTATATATTATGGCATTCATACAACTTTTTTAATCCCCTGTCATTACAAAGCATCCTTTCATTGTATCAGCTAATATCCAGCACTTGGTTAATATTTATTGATGTTTTTCCAAAATGCAAAATTAAGCTAAATTTTAAGTAGATTATTATTTACATTCCAATGGAGTACTGATTTTTACCATGAACAGCAAACGGGTACAGATCATCACCTCCCCACACAGAGGTTTCATTGGAAGTGTGGAGTTAAGAGAAAGAGTGCACATCTCGTCCTACTTGTGAGAAAAAAACCTGCAGCAAAACTTCAGACAACATTAATTCACTCAGTTGGTAGGAAGCTGAACCAGGTATCTCCAAGATTTTACAGTGCTTGCAGAGGGAGACATAGGGTGGCATTCTGTGTATAGACCAAAAAAATGCTTCAGAATTCACCAAGCATGGTAAAAAATTCTGATACAAAAAAAAAAGGAAAGAAAAAAAAAGCAAAGGAAAAAGAAAAAAAGGGCAGTATTGAAAATCTTAGTCTATTTAAAAAGAAAAACCCCAAGCAGACAGAAATTCCCCAGCCTTGAAAACTGCCCAAGGGATTGTTAAACTAATGACTGGCAGGCACAGACCTGCCTGGTAACTTAGATATGTCTAGCCCTATTATTTTATATACCTTTTTTCTTAAATGAAAACAGTAATTTACAGTGTTTCCTGAACTGGTCATTCAAAATATACATTATCAAAGGGTAAAGTTAAATTGCCCATACAGTGACTTTAAATTGCACCTGCATGACAAACGTTATAATCACTGGTGCCTTTGAAGTGAAGAGAAAGTTACTCAGCCTGCAAGTGGAGAAGAGTGGGCAACACACAATAATATGACATTTTAAGCTAAGTATAAAGACCTTTAATAAACAATTCTAGCAGTTTAAATTGCATAATTTGATACTTTTTACAAGGAAAGAGCACGGAAAAATATTTTTGGATCTTCTAGAGTTTTGGGGTTTTGGCTACAGTAAGTTTCTAGAAATACTGCTGTTGCCTCAAATTTAAGGGCTTTTTAACAGCCGTAAGTATTCTGTAAGTCTGGAAGATCTGCTTTTCAAAACAGAGGTGCAAGATAATTCTATTTACTTAGATTGTGATCCTTGATACTTCAACGATGAGCCACTGAGGCATGCAAAATACAGAGTTTCTCTGCAAGATATTCCTTGAATTCCAATCACATCTAAGCAAGCCCTCAGAAATGAAGGCCTGCTGAGCATCGCAAAGAGCAGCCCTGAGCAGTGTGACTGCAGCACACCTGGGACCCAACACAGGCGTGGGGCAAAACCCTCCATGTGCACATTGCCACACTTGGCACGGCCACTGGAAAAGCAAAAACACACAGGCTAAACAAAAGATGCTGAAATGGAGAGAGCACTTTCTTCAGGATCATAAAAGGTGGATACAGCAAAAATACAAAAATTTCTTTTAGAAGGCTGACCATAATTTAGTGCCCTAACAGCTCCAGGACATACACAGGGACATTGTGATGCACATCGATAGAGCTCTGAGAGAGAAGAAATTGGCTCTTGATGCTTTGGCTGTTTTATGTGGCAAGCTGATTTGTTTAGAAGTAAACTAACTACATCTGAAAAGGCAAATGATTATTTATTTCATGGGAAATTGAACTGTGTATTTATTTACACATTTTAAACATGATCAAGTACAGCAGTTTGGCAAGCTTCTACTGAGAATGAAATGCGGAAATATTTTAGCAAATGGTGGTATGTCTCCAGATTTAGTGGGTTTTAAAAACCATTACCATTTTAACGTCTGCAGATTGCACTATTCCTGACACTAATATACTCATGCCCCGAACAAGCTGCATCTAATTTGTGCTGTTATTTATCCGTTACTGCCAAATCTGTGCATTTAGTGGACAAGTCTGAAATTTGCCATTAGAAATCCAAGCACAGGGTTCAGTGTCATCCTGCACTACACTTCCATTGCCATTTACCTCTTTTATTGACAATAAACAGCATTCAATGCCCAGTCTATGAGAAAGCAAGAGAAGCAACTTGGTTTATTGATGATTTTCCTTGTTAACTAAATGTCTGCTTACTAACACTCTATGGGGACAAATTCATAATATGTGGGACAGTGTTTATTCAAAGTAGTTCCTATCCATTTTAACAGGCAATTTACATGTGATACCCAACAAGGTAAACACATTCATCTTTCATATCTTGCATAATTAAACACACATAAATCTTTCCTACAGTTAGGATGATTGTACCTACACACTTCCTTGCTTTCCTAGTGGGAATATGGCTTTCTTGTATTTACTTTTCTCTTTATTTTGTGTCTTAAGATTGTGAACAAAGAATCAACTGGAAACAAAGCAGTTTCTTTGGAGTTCTGGTACTGACCTTGTGGACCCATGAGTGCTGCAATTAAAAGAGAAGGGGGATTTTTGGAAGTAAGGCCAGATTTTTGATCTTCATCCAAGTCCAATATGTCATCACACATGAACAGGAGAGGTTAAAAGGGCAGATTTTTAAGCATTTGACTGTGCAACTGCTGCCTGATCTGGATACCCACAGTTTTTAGAGTGAACACATAAATTTGGCAACTATGCATTCAACTGGCTCCTTGCAACGTTGGGATTTTAACACAAATGCTTAAAGTGTAGATATTCAGATGACTAAATTACTCACATTCACAGCAACCTGTGAGTTATTGTTGAAATTAATGGTATTTTCCTAAATGAAGCTTAAGGAAAACATTTCCATTTTCATGCATAAATGAGATTTGCAATTAGACAAAACCATTTTTGTTTGTTCTACAAACAGATGAGAGGATATGCTGAAAAGATGGGCAAACATTTTCTGATCAAATATAACAGCCATCATCCTTTCTGATTTGTAACAACAACTTTGACATTCTAAGGATACTTTCCTCAGACACTTTTAATATAATTAAAATTTGTTGTGACGAGATCACCAGAAGGCAAAAACTGGTGATGTACCCAGTGAGCATTGCTGAAGAATACTGGTTGGCACACTTATACTTAAAATTGGCTAAAATATTGGGGCAATGCCTCATAAAACTACAAGCAGTATTGAGATGTTTATACAGCCTAAAACTTCAAGCTCGATGTCTAATCAAAAGCTCATCTCTGAGCAGCACAACACCTTTAAAGCCCATACCAAGCACATTCTTCATTAGTGTAGTTCTGACTCCACAGAAAGAGTGCCAGTTGAGATTGATAAAGAAAAAATATTTCTCTTTACCAGTTACTTCCAACATTCAAGCTGTGATAGAACAGTCTATCATAGGAGTTTTCAGAATTAATGGGGTTTAATTTTTTAGGTTTTTTTGCTATAAAAGGGAATAGCTTACTGGAAAATATGAAACCATTTCTTTTTTAAAAAATCCCAGTTTTTCTCCCTTGTTGACAGTGCTTAGAAAATGTGGGTTGACTTGTTTTTGATTGCTGTTTAAATAACAGATTAATTTAATAATCATTGGGATATTGAATAACAACAAATTATGGGGTGGGACAGCCAAACCCTGACCCTAATGACATTCTTATGTTAATTCTTATTTTCTTTTAGGCTCCTGCTTTCTTAATAAAACCTATATTTTTGAAAATCGTTTTTAAACATTGCAATTTATCCCAAAGTAGCATTTATTTTTTTGCTAGTAAGAGATAACTTTACATATAGGGAGCTCATTTTATATGTCTGTATATATTTAGTGCCTGACTCAGAGCCTGCTCAAGTGTGTAGGTGCCCTTCCATGGACTGGCTGAAAACGTGAGCCAGCTAATTAACAAAGTGATTAGCAGGCAGTCCTTTCTACTGTGTGATTTATTTGAGGATACTTCAATTTAAATCCAAGCACACGTGATTAAATTTACAATTGGAAATGTTTAGGAATTTTCATGACTGTATTTGTTAAGTGCCCCCCTTGGCAACTGAGGTGCAGAGCATTTCTGTGAGGTTGGTACAGCACATTCAGGACAGAGCAAAACTGAGCCTCTGCCTCTCGCTCCATGACCTTGCTGACTCTTAGCAAAAACACAGTGTTTGTGCCCCAAAATGGCTTATCTAAGTAACATTATATGGTTTCAATTAACATCAGTCATCATTTTTCCTTCACTAAGAGACTGTTTTTAGTCTCCTTTTCCAGACAAGGGCTCTATGGCAGTGTCTGACACTGTAGGAACAAAAGTCAGTGACTGGAGTAACTTTTGAAACAAACTTGCTTAAAGCAGAGTATTTGCACAATTTTTGTTTGCTAATCTGCTCACAATATACTGACTTTTATAGTGTTTTTCAAATAGGTTTTAAGTATTCCACAGGGTGCATAATCAGGCAAATATTTACAAGTACCTTTTACTATTTGCAGTTACATATCACAGATTAATCTATAACATAATCCAAGGAGGATACAGAAAATAATCCCACTGGCTCAAAGTGATGCTGCACAGGTTAAGCACTGGACACAGTGTCAGTTCCAGACTTGCTGTGTAAAATATTGAATCTAAATTCCGACTGATCGAGCCCATCATTCTTAAATTACAAATATTAAGCAATACACTTGCTTGTAAAAATATTTATTGGTACTGGGGCCATGAAACAGAAAACTGGGTCAGAAGATGTAGGTCTACAAAGGACTTTGGGTCAAATTCCTTAGCTGTTCTGCGGGAAAGTGTCCTGGGTTATAACAAAAACATTTGGAATCCAATGCAGTCTGCAATCTTAGATGCAATTTGTAGATTGTTAATGACAGTGGGTAAACGGTATAACGAACAACTTTCCCATGAGAATCTAATAGTTCTTCTGGATTATTTCTTTAGGTTTTGCCGTTGCTTGTGGAGAAAAATAATGGGTGCCTTGAGATCAGTTTGCAACTTACAGGGTTTTCTTTTATTTTTTTTTCCACTGTGGAACACAAAATGTTTTTCTATGAAAAAGATCTTAGTGCATTATTTTTGAAATACTATAATTTTCACTAAACTCAGTTTCCAACTTGGTGCTTTCCAAGTATTGCAGAATTGTATTATTTTTGAAACTTATTTCCTTTCCTTTGACCTGAAGTTACCTAGGAACACAGACTAAAATCTTCATTCCTTTGAGAAAAACTAGTCCTGTTAAATTAATCTTCTTTTCATGGAATCATGTCTGTTTGCAGCATTTAAACAGAATCATACAATGGTCAGGGTTTGAAGGGACCTTAAAGACCTTCTGGTTCCAGCCCCCCTGCCATGGCAGGGACACCTTCCACCAGACCAGGGTGCTGAAAACCCCATCCAACCTGGCCTTAACACCTCCAGGGATGCAGGATAATTTGTTGCGCAACTTCTCAGTAACCTTCTGTTAAATTATCTCAAAATGAGGCTACTTAAATTCTACAATGCTGGCACGAAGCACTCACAGCAGTGTAACCTTCATTGTATTTGATATGTCAAGTGGAAAAATCACGGCTTGATTTTGTTGAGTTTGTACTTTTCAGGCAGTGGGACCTATTGTTGCACTTAAAGGGTTCCAGAGCATCAACTTACAAAGCACTCTCATACTTCTATCCCACAAAGCCATGTAAAACCAATTATTCATAGTAGACATTAACAATTTCCTTCTACTTAAAAATTGGTCAGTGGCAAATGAAAAGTGAATATTAGCACTTAAAATTTATCTCCAGTGTACTTCCTCCCATTTCCTGTTTTAAAGTAATGAAAATATCAAGGAGAAAATTTAGGAGTAAGTCCAGAAGCACACCTATTGACTTCAAAGGGAGGTTTTCACCTTTATTTGCTAATTGCATATTGATTTAGCCCTGGAAAGGAAGAGTTGTAACAATTTTTGTTTAATTTATAAATTCTTCCTGACATTTATATTGATAGAAAAATTATTGCTGTAAATACTAATCTCCCTGGTGATGACAACCTCTCAGCATAAAGGAAATCCAATTAAGAGACTTATCAAAGTACAGAAATTTGCATAAACAATACCTATGCAATTCCACAATTAAAATGTACCAGAACTACAGTCAAAATATCACAGCCCATCAGCACCAAATGCAGAGAAAATACATTTTCAGTGTGAAAGAAGAAAGCTAGACTGAAGTCTTGCTCTTCTTTTAGCTCTATAAGGGACAATTTTACACTGGTAGAACTGACATTGCAGCACTGTCATGTGAGATTTGTTATTATTAACTCAGCTTCCCAGCACTGAAAGTTTGGAGAATAGATTTAATCCTCTCCCACTCTTTCAGACTAACAATTCTAAGAAGGAAGCTCTGTTTGGCATTCCAGTAAAACAACCAGATCTCACTGTGCCACAAGGGAATTCCTAACCTATCCAGCAGGGTTTCACTCCTGCACCGGAGACTGAACAGCACTTACCTTTTTGAATCTAAATCTTACAGACTATGCCCTTAGAACACTGCCTGCATTTAGGAAAAGAATTAAAACATTCACTATTTGAAATTAACAAAAACCTCTACTGCTTTTACATTTTTTGGTAGAAAATAACAGGCACGGCTTTAATTTAAGAGCATCAAACTTTTAAGCGACCCCTGTAATAGGAGAATTGACACTCTGACAGAGGTCAGCACATAGGATAAAACACAACAGACTCGTACGTTCTTCAACACAGCCTTGAATAATTCAGTTTTATTGCTTTGTCACTAGCAGTTGTATAAAAAAAATTGAAAGGGCTTACTTGAAACAGTCATCGCAAGCAATATTCCCCGTGGTCTCCTTTATAGTGCGCTCGGAAACAAAGGCTGGATATTCAGTGTCACAGGGCTCTAGGGTTTGTTTCAGCCTCTGCGCTATAGGCACAGGAAAAAACATCTTGATGTTAACATGGGAAGAACAGCACACAAAATTGTGAACAACATGAGATGCTGTATTACAGAGCTCACAGAGAACGGAAATGTTACTCAGCTTCTGCCACCCTGTGAGATTTCCTAGGCAGTGCATAACACTATTTTTCCAATTAAATTAAAAAAAAAAAAAAAAGAAAAGTTTATCCATGGAATGTAATTTTGCAAGACATCACTGTTAAAGTAGTTATTAATGGTTTAGCCATTGCCAACATACTTTATATTTATCCATGAGTTTTTATTCTTTCTGTGTAGATTCAAGCTGGATTTACCGTCATTTTTCTCTCAGTGGTGCTGTGCATCACTAACCTTTATTCATAGGATTTTATCTGATATGTAAATTGTGGTATATTTTACTGAAGCCAAAACATCTATTTTGTATTACAGCTTGGGAATCCTTGGAGGGTTTCATCAGTTAAAATAAGTCTGTGGGTGGGAGAGGCAGAAGAGTTACTTTACCCAACAGCAAAGCTTGTTATCTGCTTCCCAAAATAGTAATAATTAAGACTCCATAACACCTTTAATCCGAAGTCTTTGCAGTGCAAGGAAAAAGAGTCACTATTTCTATCTTAAAGACTGGCAAACTGAGGCAGCGAGGCTGGTTCAAGGTCAAACTCCAGGATAACAAAAAGCTGGGAACTGAAGGCAGCTCTTCTGACTCTCACACTGAAGTGTCTGTCAGACAATGGCTCTCCCTCACTCCCTCTCCTTTTCCTCCCCACCCCTTCATTGTTCCCTAACACAGAGATATACTTTGCACATCAGCACGAATGTTAACCCTATCTTAAACTAATTGCTAAGTGAGAAAACAAGATGAGGTACGGCAAAAATAGATTACACTGAACAGGCTCTTGGGCTCAACAGATCTTCCACTGGAGATGATCTGTCTCAGAGTGAGTGGCGCATCCACTGAGCAGTGCCAGGGGAACGGCCACATCTGCATTTGCAATCACACTCCAGGACATGCATTTCTGAACTGCTCGCAGTTTTTGTATATAATTAAAAAAAAATATTCCACCAAATGCGCAGATCTCAGAAGAGGTACTAAATTTGGTCAGAAAAGTTTTGTTATTTCTGATGTTTTCACTATGGTCTTGACATATTTAGTAATTCAGTGTGTTTTAGAAAATTGACTAGCCCTACTGCTCTACTCTTCCCTTTCTCTTCTGTTCTCCTTATCTGTTGTCAAGAATGACTGGAATTTATCACCTGTGTTTTGAGTCCACCCTCACTTGTATCAGCGTATGGCTTGTGTAACAAAGAACTGACAGAGATCCATTGGTCTCACGTTTCCCGCAGCTCGCTGGGCTCCAGAACATGACCAGCTTGTCCAAGGTTTAGGGCTTCTTCTCTCTCATTTACAAATGTGATTGAGATTGCAAGATCTTGTGCAGGAGTATTTGCCATAGCAGGGTAAATGGACAGGTGTGTGTGGAGCCTCCAGCATGTTCAGAGTATGTCATATTCTATTCACCTCACAATTTGAATGGGAAGCAATTTCCCTACTGGAGGAACTGATCTTTTTTTTCTGAGTTTTGTTAAGCATTGTTAAATAAAAATGTGCAAGTTTATTAATTTTAATTTTACTAAGTGCAGTCATAAATATTACGACTGTTAGTGGTAAAATAGCATCTACAGAAGAATATACCTAAGCATGTGCTTTTCTCTACTGCTCTCTTGTGAAATATCTCCTGCTTTTGCTTCCTAAAGCATGATGGTTCCAAAGAGCCATGCCTTGCTACCTAACCAAATATGAGCTGAGCAAGCACTATCATAAAATATATGACATTCCAATGAGCATGATGAGAGGGTATTTCTCATATAAGAATATCTATAATACTCTTAACTCATCAAAGAAATGGAGCAAGTGACTTGTGTAATTAAAACTTCATTGTCAACTAAAACGTGAGTGGAAATTCCTCAATCATGCTTGTCCATCAAAGTGCTGCACTGATAGGTTTGTTTTCAAGAAAAGGAAGTTTTCAAGTTATTATTGCCTCTTCTGTAGTTAGTGCATGCTTAAAATACAAATCAGACATTAATTTTCATGAGATGAAGAGGCATGCTGTGTTTGAAAGATATTTTCTCTAACGTATAATGCAAGTGCCATTGCACGTTTCCTGTCAGGATATATTAAGGCATATTTGTACAGTATATTTGAAAAAAAAATTATTTATTTACTACGCTGGCTGCTTTGGCTGCTCTGCGAACACCAAGGACTCAGACTGGCACAGCTGCCCTTCCTCAGAGAACATTTCTGCATTTTCTGGGTCTAGCAGAGCAAACCTGACTGTCCCTCACAGCCTCAGAGATATTTCATGCTTAGGGACATCAGTGGACAGTTGGTCTTGGTTTTTAGGAGCCTAATATCTTACCTCCAGACAAGATATTATTTTGGCATAAAGACAGCATAGTACCCAGGCAAAGCAAATATCACCTGAAACCTAAACCAGTGATTTTATCCCCTGATTTGCTAAGGAATATGCAAATATGAAGCAGAAGAATTCAGTTTAAAACCTTACACCAGTCAAGGACACACAACACAATTTGCCTATTAAATTGTCACTTGACGAGCACTGCTCTTGTAAAACCACCCTTTATTTTTGAGCAACACTTCTAAAAAAGCCATAAAAAGTCTGCTAAAATATAAGTAGACAGCAGAAAACTTCCCATTCTTAGTGGAACTATTAAAAATTTCCGTTATGTCAAATGAAGCTTCTGCATTTTAAAAAATTATTTTGAATAATTGAATGTTGATGCATTTAAATCTCAATTTTGAATGGAATGATAAAACAAAATCAGGTTTTAATCAGCCTTGTTTAGCATAAAATCTACCTTAAGATTTAAAAATTATTTTTGTATGAAATTATATTGAGATGGTCATACTTCTGTACACTTTTTTTGAAATGGCATTTTCCAGCACAATAATCCCACTACATTTTATAGCAGCTTTAGGAAAAAAAAAAGTTGTACAACAGAAAAAGGTTACTGTAATTGCTTTATTCCCAAAGATTGTTTTGGAATGAAGGGAAAATAATAAAAAAAAATTATTATATTCTACTATTTTAACTTTTCCAGTTTAGTAGTGTACAGTGTTCTTAGAGTGCACACAAGCATTTTGTGGTTATTCACTGAAGATCTAAATTCTCCAGTGTTTTAGGAAACATTAACAAAGAAAAGGATGCTTACATGGGAGGAAAACTATTATCAGATGTTTATTATTTAATCTAAAACAGTGTACACACATCTGAATTTCAAAATCCAATTTACTCTAGACTTTTCTGCCATTATGCCAGGAAAAAAATCACTCTTACCTTTAGCTGTTAGATCAGAGTGCCACCAACTGCATAGATTAAATTCCACAAGGAACCTAGAGAAATTATTACAGTTTTCATATCACTCCACAGAATATTTTCAAAACACAAAACTGGCAGTAGCATGATAACGTTAATCCTATTTTAAATAAAAGCTAACATAGAACTGAAATTAAAGTTACTGGCATAACCCTGGGATTAAAAACTACTGCTATTCTCATATTTTTACTGTTTTTTTTTTTACTTCTGAAAAGTTATTCTGAAATTAACCCTATCAATAAATCATGGATTTACCTATTTTTAATTTAAAATTTTGATTACATTTGAAGTGTCCATTAAAATTCTCTATTTTTGCTGTTGAACATTATCTCTTCATTATGTGGCTATTTCGACTCTAGTAAAATGCCATGGCATTATAACTGTCCTGCCTACAATACAGGAGTACACATAAAATACTTTTATTAATTCTCAAACTGAAATAATAAAGCCATTTTATTCCTAAGAGCAGAACAGATTAACCACTGTCTAATCAACTCTAATTAAATTGTAAAGAACACATTTTCCCACTAAAATACACCATGATTTACGTAGAAGAATGGACGGAAAAGTGTCAGCCTATCAGTTGTTGTAAGTGAACGTGAAACCAACATCCAGCTCATCATATGCCCAGAAATCAAGACTTATAAATACAGAAAGTTTCTTGACATTTTCAAAGCTGTTATGTGTAGCATCAGTCTCATTTCAACACAACTTCTTTCCCTTGTATTCACTTTGAAATCTGCATTTCGGATCAATCTCTGCCCTCTGGCAGTAGCCATTCTGTTCATTCTTCTGAACTCTAATTCTGAACTTTAAAAAAACTCATACAATTTACAATTAAACAAAATGACTGCAAGTAAAAAATCAGTTCTATGTCAGTAAAGATAAAATTCACTTAAATCTGCAGCTCTGCTTTGTGATAAGAATAATAATAATTCATATAGCTTAATAACACAGCACATTTTAAGGCTTCCCTTCTCCATATGATATTCTTATTTCTTAGGCACCTTCTCTTGAAGGTAAGGAATGAACTGGGAATTTTAGAAGAATCAATGAAGATAGAAGAATTCAGCAACATCCAGAATACACCTTATCTAGCATGGACTGTAAAGGGTCCATCTTACAGAATTTTCTGAAGTGACAAACACTACAGTGAGTCAGGGTAACAAGTTTCTCTACTGACAGCAGCCCACCCAAGCAGCATCACAAAGAGCCAGTCATGTACCTAAAATTTAACAGTAACCACAAAAAGAAATGTGGGTGCATACTGTGATCTGCTAAACAAAGACATGCAGATATAAGTGAAGACCATGAATAATGCGATAAAAGTGAAATGACATTTATACAGCCAAAAGTTTCTCAGATTTTAACAATTCAATATTGGAAAGAAGAAAATCGACAAATACTACTATATTTTAAATCATGTGCTAAAACCAGCACAATGCAGGTAAAATGTACAAATATTAATATTCAAAAGTACAAATATTCAGTACCTCATAGAAATATTCATTAAGATCTTGATAAAAATCTACTTACAAAACAAGTTCAGTCATAATCCACTTTACTGCAGCAAAGAAGGCATTATAAGGCTGAAGAGAAGCAACTCATTTAATAAAAAGGCAAAACATGCAGCATTTATATCTTAACTGAATTCTTCATGTAAAAACAATGCTATGGATATTCAAATGCATGGGGAGCATGAAAAAAACCCCTTTTTTATGAACAAGAAATATTATTATACTGATTATTAAATTGTATAGAAATGAAATTTTCTTTTTATCATACTTGGTCATATACACAGATTATCAGTGGGAAAAGGAAAGTTTTTGCAAATGATTCTTAAATCTTTAACCTCTAGGGGTTCCTATTTCCCAGGCTATTGCTGGAGGAACAGCTTGTGGATAATATGAGCTTTTCCTTGGGCTGTAATTCACAGGCTTGCCTCTCTATAATGCAAATCTCTATTCATTACCTCAGCCTCATTAGGCACAGAAAAGCCTCTGAAGTCTGAATTTACCTAAATGTTTATCTGTGTCATTTGACAGTCCAGTTATAAGCACTTTAAGTATTTTTTTCCCTCCTCCCTCTGTTTTTCTGGATCATAACAAATATAGCAAATCCTTTGAAAATCCTCTGTTTACAGTACTTCTAATACATTTTGAATATTTCATTTTTGAAAAGACTATTAATAGGATTAATCTTTTATGAAAGAAAGTCAGGCAGAAAAGTCAGTTTCCAGAAATTCAGAATTTCGCCTCGTCTCCCTCAACTTTCTTAGGATGCCCCAGTTGCATATAATTCTGCAGACTCTTTTAGATACAAACAGAGTATTTTAACACATAGAAGTCATACTGACAGAACCCCTCAGATATCTAAAACCATACTAAACCACCCCAACCCAGCACTCACTGAAGCAGTGATGTTGGCAGAGCAGTAACAGGACATTTAAAACTTTCAGGGGTGACAGAGAAAGTTTCTGTGCAGGGCTGAGGACTCACAGACCCCATGGAAGGCACCATCCTTTGGATGCTCTGGCACAAACACGAGAGCTGTAAGCATTCCAAATCCAAATAATGGGCTCGCAATGGCCATGAGATATTTGCAATGATTTTCTTGGATGATTGCATGGAAAGGAGCTGATAAAACGTGCTGTACTTACGTCCAGTAAGCTATGGGCACTGTCGCTACTCTCTTTGTTTGTCCTGCACATGGCCTGGTAGTCATAAAGTGTAATTCTACAGAGAAGAACAGAAAACTGCTTGACTAAAAGAAGAAAACACGGTGGAATAAAAATGGTGATATGGAACAGTCTGCTCACAAAGTGGACAGGAAAATAAAAATTGTAATGGGGGGGAGAGAGGGAATGGGATCATTAAAATACAGGTTACATGAAAGAGTATAAGAAACTGTGAAAACTTTGCAAGGATTTTAGCAGACTACAGAACAAAGCAAAAGCATAACTGGGAGGGACCGGGGAAGATACACACAGAGTGTAACACACAATGGCGTAAACAACGTGAGGAGGAGGAGAATACACACCCAACACAATGCTTAAACAATTGGTTCTGGACTAAGATCGGCACATTTAGCCCCAGAAAGTGAAAGAGCCTATGCATTTGAGAGGCTTCTCACAACAGACCACTCAAACTTCAGTGAAACAAACACACTCCCAGAGTCCCAGCATCTCGGTGCACGGCTGATTGCAATGTGGCATTGCTTCTGGAGGAGAGAGAGGTGGAATTTCAGCGCAGCGACATTACATATAATTGAAGCAGGATGGGTTTACCTTTGCTTCCTTTCATGAAGGCAAAATATTCCAGATACCTGCTGTAATCAACTTATGCTAGAAGCCTCCTCAGATGCATAGTAAACAGGGAAATTTACTTATGCTTGCAATTTTACTTATCATTGAAACACTTCAGAGATCTAAATGTAAAATCCAGAACGTACAGCTAGTTGATATGGAATTATTGTGATTATTTCTCTAAATCTGTCTGTCCATAGAACAATCAATTAACTATATCCATCCACATGAAAAAAACACATTTAAAATCTATAGCAGATGTAAAGAATATTTAGCTGATAATTTGCAACAAGTGTAAATATATAAAACTCACTAGTGTTATTTGAACATTTCCATTTGACTTTTGCATCATCAGAGAGACAAAGGAACACAACTGGACAGAGATGGTTAATAGAGGTATGAGATGGGACTTCAATGTTTTGCAATGTGTGCCTTGCTTCTAAGTGAAGAGGAAAGGAGAGCACACAAATTCAGCTATGGAAAGGCTGTCCCAAAAGCTGCCAAAACCAGGTCATGAAATGCATTCAGCATCACCATGAGGCATTCTGCACTGCATGCCATGAAACCGTGCAACCTGTACCAATAAAATGTTGTATTCCATTGTGGTAGAAACTAATTTTTTTTTTCTGACCTAAGTTTGTGAAAACAATCATCACTAAAAGCTTCTTTATTATGTCTATATTTTCTTTCTGGTTTACAGGCAAAATCTCTAGTACATTGGATGTCGCAGCTTCAACTGAACATTTAGCACATGGCCATACTGCTTACATCATCGTTTTTTCTCTTCTATTGAGAATAGAAATGCCTAGGAAGCCATTGTTTTGTGGACTGGCAGAGAGAGGCACATGGGAGACAAACGCATAACTAGAGACCTAAACAAGGTGTGAGTCGAACACTGACCATCCTTGGCAGAATCCACCCACAGCCAGATCGGCGCACCCAGATCTGCCAAGACAAACAGAGCAGTACACGGTGTAAGCTGTGCTGCCGCTGTGGCATGCAGTAATACACCACTTCCCCTAGCTTTTTCTGTTCCTTCTTTTCCAGCCTTTAGCTGTGGTCAGAATCCAGCCCCTGGAAAGGAGCCTCTAGAGCTCAGCCTTTCCACCCTCGGCTCTTTTATTCCGCGGGACCCAAGCACGGTGGCGTTGTGTGTGCGCTTGGGCCACCAGTGATGGATGCAGGAGAGAAACGCACAGACAAGAGCACTTTACAGATCTTAACGCACTCCCTGTAGAGTATAAAGAAATCCTATATGGATGAAAGAGTCCCATCCTGCTTCATTTAATATCTAGTGTTACAAGTAGAATAGATGGTTTTGTCTGTATTCATTGTAATGTTCTTTTCATGAAGGCAAAATATTCCAGATACCTGCTGCAACCAGGCTTATGCTAGAAGCCTCCTCAGATGCATATTAAACAGGGAAATTTACTTATGCTTGCAATTTTACTCATCATTGAAACACTTCAGAGATCTGTAAATGTTCTTTTCAGTATAAGTTTGTGTGTTTGAAAGCCTAATCAATGTCTCAACTTTCAGTTTCATACAGCAGAACTTCCTGGTCAATCATTATTCTCCTGGACTTCATTATTCTGCTAAGCAGTGTTAATCAAATGCTATCATAATATTACAATATATATTTTATAGATATGCTATTATACAATTCTATGCTATATATAGAATATATATACTGTTATAATGTCATGTGAATGATCTATTATAATTTGAACTTGATTTTAAATATTGACAAAAGCCTTTTCCCCCTCAGTATTTGTACTTGTATTACATTCCTAATGTAATTATTGCATTATAATAGATTCAATAGTTTCTTTAAATGCTCAGAGATAAAAATGTATTAAAAGATTGAAATATGTAATCATACAAATAATCAGAAATATAATAATATTGCACCCCAACATGCTAAGTTATATTTTTTTGTAGATTGTCTTATTTTATTTTAGGGAGTATACAGCAATTTAAGATTGCATTATGATTAAGAGAAACAAAGACCATAAATGTTTGTAGTTAAAACACCCTTCATTTAACAGGGAAAGAAATCCTAAACTATGGAGCGATGGCAGAAGGTAAGAGTTTTAAAAAACAACCTCAAAATCACGGGGAACACTACAAAATTGTTATTTGGAAAGGCTTGAATATCATCCTTAGGAAGGTACATAGCAGACAAATTTCTGAATAATAGTCTGGTATGGTTTTTGGGTTTAGAACAACGCATTGCCATCTCAGTAACTTTCAAAGTGAGCAGTTCAACACCTAGCTCTAATTTTATAAAGATGGTTCAAAGAAATATAACACAGGATGTGCAAAACATATCAGTGAAAGCATGTACTGCAAAATGATCTTAAAAGACCTGATTGCTACAAACAAATAGGAATTTTGTAACGCACTTCAAAGATCAGTGGATGAAGCGGACAACACTGAAATCTGAACACTACAAAGTATTGAACTAACTCTTTTTTTCTCTGTCATTATAAATGGTATTACATGGGTTCTAAGGCATTCACAATTTCAAATCCAGTTGTTTTGGTTCTGTTCTTATAAATGTAATAGGAAAGCAAAAGCCTTCCAGCCCTATTCCTTATAAAAGGTGCTAGAGCATTTTAGTCAAAGCAGTGGCCTAAGACACTGCAGCGCTTCTGTGCTCAGGTGTCATTTCCAGAGTGTTGTTTTATTGTTAATGTCCTCCTGAGATTTTAGGAAATAGGCTTTCTTCTCACTCAGAAAGACTTAACTCAGTGTTGCAGAAGAAAGGCTTCCAGATCAGCCTTTCTGAAGTGATTGCATTCCAGCTTTAAGCAGCAGTTTGCAGTTGAGTGTCTCCTGTCCCCCTGAGCACCGCCAGGGAACACAACTCCCTGAGCCCATTTACTGCCCAAGCCCATGCCCTGTGTTACAGCACCTCCCAGGGGAGCTCTGCTCTTGCTGCAGATGACATTCCTGAGACTTTCTGACACCTCCATGCTGTCAACTTTTATGCCTGAGGTCCACAGAGCAATCGTGCTCAGCATCAGCTGTAGGACAAACGCTATGACCAACCACCTTATGGTGGATGGAAAATAACAGCGCCACCAAAATGTGCATTGTCAGTTTATGTAACTTCAGGGGCCAAACATATCTTAGTGAAAAACCTTTTATTGTCAATTTCCTGATATACTAAATCCCACTCTCCTACTTTGCAACATGCTTACAATTGAGTACGAATCTGGTTCAAGAAAATTAAACTTCCAAGACCTACCAGCAGCACAGGATATATTGGCAGATGTACGCTATTGCTTTCAGCCAGGTTTTCATCACACCCATGGATTTCAACTTAGTAGAGTAAAATGCCATCACATGACAATTGTAGCAGCTGAAAGATCTTCAGTGCATAAAATTTCAAATGTTTTGTCACATGTTCACGATTTGGTGGTTTTCAAATAATGTGTAGGAATGATAAGCTTTTCACCATAAAAGTAAATGTCAGGTCTATAGGAAAAGAGGAAATGCTCTAAAGAGCTGAGCAAAGGAAGTCAACAGAGCAGAAGTCCTAATTGTTGACACTATGCTTTACTCAGTGGTCTGTGTAAAAATCAGTGATGACCACAGCTGGCTTGAGGAGAAAGGTGTTCATGAACTCAGCCATGGGATGTGCAGCTGCCTGGAATCCTCACCAGGAGGGAAAGAGGGACAGTGGTGAATGGTGTGGAGAGCAAAGCAGATTCTGGCTCTAGAGAGGTCCTGTGGGGAGGCAGCAGGGCTCTGTAAGAAACCCCAGGCTGCTGCTGCTCTGCCTCACACCTGCACTGACAGATAGGTTATTAGTGTCCAGAGGCTGCCTGGATAAAACCACTCACCAAAATCAATGGAAAGAATAAAAATAACTTAGAGCATTTTGACAAAGCAAACTTGTCATCACGTATCTTTGCTTTTTGTGCTCCACTATTCCCAATTGCCAAGGTTCTCAAGGAGCTACATGTATAAAAACTAAAACTCAACCTGTATTTACAGAATATGAAGTGAGAACTCATTTATATAGCACACATGCCTGTGTTTCTCCTTAAGTGTATAAACTGATTCTGTATTTTAATACACTGAATTAAAGTTAATATTTACAAAGACATAAACTCTAACGATGCCCAAAACTCAGACTTGAGACATTAATTTTCGATATCATGTGAACAAGATATGAGCAGAAAACATACCCCACAGCAATGTGGGAGTTTCAGTGTGCAGGTACCAGACGCACATGTGGTAAATGCCAAAAAAAAAGTAAATCTCGTTGGTAATGATAATTTGTCCAATACCAAGACCAATAACTACAATTTGGAATGTTCCTTCAGTCTATCACTGACCTTCTCCAAAGCATACACTTACAATTTGACCAATTAATGAGCAGCCAAATCTGTGACTGTGAAAAGTAACATGAAAACTAACGCAAATTTTAAATGCGTTCATTTAGCACCAAAAAACCAAAACAAAAACAAAGACAAAAAAAACTCAACCAAAAAACAACAACAACAAAAACTTAATAAAATGCTTAAATAAAAAAGACTGGCCAAAATAGAAAAATATCCTTCTTTTGGAGGTTGTGCTGCCTCAGTGAAAACTGTTTCCTGTTGCTGAGCAACTACTGACTGCTCTTGTGATTTTGCTTTAAGAATATTCTTATGCAAGCAGCTCAGTAATTAGTGATTTTTTTGTCATACTTTTTTAAGCTTGCTGGCTTTGCTTATAAAGCAAATTGAGACAGAGAGATGAAAGTCTGCCTCTACGTGCATGTGGGGAGCACAGGTGAAGGGTCTGCACTGCTGGAAAAACTGAGAAGCTCTCAGAGCAACAAGAACTTTGATAGAGTGAGCCTGAGCACCCTCAAAGGTGGATTTCAGGGGTGTGCCACTGCAGCCATACATCCTGAAAACATGATCAAACACCAGTATTGCTGAACACCAAAATTACAAAATGACTAAACACCAAATAGCAATGCATAGATTCTTCTGTGCAGGAGGATGCCTGGTGGAAAGAGAACTGTAAGAGAAAATGATGCTGCTTCCATATTTGTCATATAGAATTGCTTGGTTTTCCTCCTACTGGAAAGGGTGAAAGTGTTTTGAAGTCAAAAGATGTTTCATTTTCTCTTACAGATTTGCTATGTTTATTTCTTTAGGGATTTCATTGCTTTGATAGCCCTTAATTTTCCTGATGTTAATGTTGGTTTTTTAGATTTTCATGGTTTGAGCTGTTGAATTTTTTTCAGTGTTTTTATATAAACAAAGTGCTGAGAAAACCATAAAGAAACTTTTCTAAGTCATGTGAAGCAGATACTTTTCCATAAGCACATCCTAATTTATTTAATAATACATTTAAATCATATTTAAATTATTTAACTGTGTGCAATACTTAAGGTATAAGATAAACATAATTTTGCTAAATGAAATCATAGAGCATGTCACGTTGCAGTGCAGGCACTGATATAATTTTTCTCCCTAATTATAAACCCCATAAACTAAGAAAATATACATACATACATATGCACACATTATTCAAAAGAAGTACTGAGTTTAAAGAAATTGAGGAGGGAAGGAGGTATTTAAGTTCACTTTAAAAAATAAACAGCGAACACAAAAATTGAATTTCATCCTGCTGCAGGTTGAAAAGAAATATGGTCAGCAGCAAACAACCCCCTTTTGTTGAGCACTTCCATCTCAATCCTACAAAGCACTTCTATATCACTCCAAATCAGAGGCATTTCGGAGAACAGACAAAGGGTTATTTCATTCCTTTTGTGGGCGCAGAGCCTCAAAGTTGCAGGAATCACGGGGTGGGGGCACAGATTGGCACAGCCACTCAGACCATGAGTGCCAAAGGGAGAGGGGACTCCCATCCCCACAGCCACAGGAGCTGTCAGCAAACTCTTCTGCAGGGAAGATCAGGCACCACAGAACCTTCTAAACTCACCCAAAAGGAAGCCTGAGCAGTTCAAACAGGGCAGGGTTATAAAATTCACCTGCTGGACACTACATGCCATGTGAGAAGCAAACTGCAAGAAAGGATGGCTCTGGATTTTATCACAACAAAATGCAATGAACAGAGATTGTTCTCAGCTTCTGTCTCCGTGGTAAGAGCAGCAATGACAAATAGAATGTATAATGTCACATATTGTTCCCATATTGTGCTCTCAGGGAAATGGTGCTGGTGACAGACCTCGCCACTGCAGCAAGCACCCTTTTCTTTTTATCTAATTTCATATAAACAAATTTTGGAAAAGCAAAATGAAGCCCCCACCCAGACAAATTGATAATCTTAAAAATATGGTAAATGCATATGTTTTTCATGAGAACCAGCAAAGATTTATTCTTCATATTGCTGGAATAATTAATTGAAAGGCCTCATCTAGCACTGCACAAAGACAGTTTGGGATCTTCTTTGCTGCCACTCTCTGCTGTACAGCAGGCTGCTCACTTAGTGCAATTACTCCAGTTCTCTCCCATTTTTAACTGATTGGCAATGATCAATTTATTATGTTTGAATAATCGGCTCATGGTGTTTACATTTTCCTCAGTATGCAGCTCAGTTGCACTGAGCTTATGGCTTCATTATCTCTAATAATGAAGCCCAAGAGCAGCAAAATCCCAACCTATGCTCCACTCCAAAGAGCCTCCCACTGCATTTTAGATGGAACTCTCAAGCCCTGCCTCTCTTCTCAATGGCGGTGCCCACCACCAGTAATGACTGAGCATATGTTCTGTTTGAAATGCTTTGCTGGGCAGGACAAAACAAATCGGGACATATTAAAGCATTATCCTTTAGCTTTGACTGTATGTTTTCCTTTGCATTAAATAAAATTCTTCATCTCTTGTATAAACAGATTTTCCATTGTCAAACCCAGACTATAAACAGGTATTACTTTACTTCCTTCTACAGCATTCGCTAAAAATGTGGGGCTAAACACAAAGAAGTTGCCCCCCTCATACTAGAAATGCACAGGAAAACAAAAAGAAAAAGTATAAAATATATTATCAGTGCTTTTCTTGTGCTGTAGGAGGACAAAGGAGTACAGAAGAGCTCTTAGACCATGTGAAAACCATGAAGACTCCAGTGGTGAGTTACAGGTTAAAGGGAAAAGTTTTTTCTTAATTCCCCAGAATGCATAATTTATTTCAAAGGACAACACATAAAATCAGTGTTAGTTTTTAATGCCATCATGATAGTAAGAGCAGGTCAATGGTCACAACCATGTTCAAAGCTAAATTACCACTTGAATGAAGATGTATTACTGGCAGATCACACTTTTACAGCAGGGCATTTTGCACCAGCTTGATCAATCTCCAACTTTTACAGGTCAAAATGATAACGTGGCACCAATGATTTGCTTCAGAGCTGTTTAAAACTGCACAGGAGAGGATATGGCCCAATCCCTTTTCCACCTGAGCCCAGTGGGAAGCGGAGAGGGACACAGTTTTAGCATTGTAGTCAAATAAACCATTCGTTTAATAAGAAACTCACTGTAGGCTGACTCCAATACTCTCAATATTTGATGTGCACAGCATCAAGTTACACTCTGATCACACAGAAAAGAGCTATAGATGAGAATCCAGCCACAGTGCCAGTCTTGCCTTTCTTTTATATGACTTTGATTTTTTCTGTTAAAGCATTTTTTAACAGATAAAAACTTAATTCTTACCTCTTAAAAGAGCCCATTGTTAGTAACTTGTTCATCACAGCCCCTTCAACCTCCCCAAAAAAGTAACCAGTCTGTAAGGGGAAAATGCAAGGAATTAGCAGAAGTGTAGATAAATGCAAAAAACACTGGGTGCAATTTAATCTGGCATATTCTAGGATCTGACAAGAGTGGCTTTGACAGTTACATAGACAGGTTTTCAGGACTGCAGCTACATAAAATCTGAAGAGGACTTCCCAGTCAGGGCAAGTTGTTGAGATTATATTATTACCCCTGAGCAGATGTGAGAGCTTAAACAATATATTGAGGTACATTATATAACGTCTAATGTCAGAAATAAAAGCCATCCAAACCTAAAGCTTGCAAAGAAAACACACTAATCTGATCACAAACTCTTGTGATTAAAATGTAACTCAAAAAATATATAAACAGGTTGTGAGAGGATTTCATAAACAGTCATTAAAAAGCGTTGTTTATAATTCCTGCATGACCTGTTTAAGGAGCTGGAACAGTACATTTCATCAATCCTATAAATTTTAACTCCATTCAGAGTCATTTCATACTTAAAACCACTCAGCCTGATGAATTACTCATTTTGTCCCTATTCAGTACTTGTGGACTAATAAAAATAAATCTCTGCTGAGAAAACAAACACTCGTGTCATGAATTCGGTACGTCGGGTGGAAGTGACTCCATCATCTGCAGCCATTCATGTGACAGTGGAAAATCTTGCATATACAGCATTTTCCTACCTTGGGAAGACGTTTTATTTTAGAGGCTCAGCTCCCAGAGGGATTGGATATTTCTCTTCATTGTTTAAAGGGAGAAATCCCACAATTTATGAGGGGGAAAGGGCACTACACTCTCAAATTGCATGGATTCCATAGGTTTTGTATGAACTAAACCCCAATTCCATTACAAGGAACTTAGCTGACCTCAAGTATGCACCTGGGAGTTTGCAGACAGAAAAGTTACAGCCCTAGCTAAAAAAAGGCATTCCTCCACCTAAAAGGCAAGCATTGCTTTTTTTTTTTTTTTTTTTTTTTTTTTTAAACTCAGGGGAATCTTGGAACATTTTCCAAAACATATGGGTATGTAAAGTCTCCTAGAAACACAAGGAACATGACTAAAAATACCAGCTCCGAGTGCCCTGGCTGACTGATGAAGAAAGATTACCCCGGCGATGGGAGAGGCAGGCAATGTCAAGGAGCTCCAAACCATAAATGCCTCATATAACCTTAGACAGTAATAAACCTGATTTATCAAGTTGTGCACCAGTCTTATGAAGACATTTCAGTGACAGTTCCCTCCACAAAAGCTCCCTTTGGAAATCCTTGTTCTCCCCCAAAGCAGTCACACCCAGGTTATCATTTTTTTAATACATTAGGATTTAGTTGCAATTCAGAATTACCCTGCCCCACAAACCTGATTCTTGGAGCAGACCAGGTCATGTTTGGAAAGCCCACAGCAAAACAGTGCTGAAACAACCCCAGGCAGGTGAGGAATTGATCATTCCCAATCCCACTTCCCTACCCCTTTTCTATCCACAGCAGAGTATACACACACTACATAAATAAAATAAACATATACTACTGTAATCTTATTATAGCTTTATATAAACATAGACATCTCTGCTGTCCCTCCTAGATTCATTTAACTAAAAAAGCCAGGTCAGAACACATTTCTAGCCTAGTTCTGGTGCAACTCTTGTCCAGACTATTACATATTCACAGGAATACATAATGGCTTTTATCAGGTGACAATTAAAGGAAATATCTCTTCCTAATAACTATTGGCCATAGCCAGCTATGAACTAGAAAATCACTGACACAGTCACAGCTGGACATCTGTAAATAGTAACAACAACAAAAATAATGAGACAATCATGTTTTAAACTTATCAATATTATTCCATAATGAGTGTATTTCTTAGGTAATGGTAAACGTAACAAATTTAATTCACCTGGGGGCTAAGCAGAAGTGTGACTATTCCTATTCACAATCCCAACACATAAAAACAATTTAACTTCAGTCAATTTTGGTACGACCAGGGCACAATCCCAGCACTTTTCAAGCAAAAGTTAATGAGAATGGTGATGATTCCTTCATAAGGTTTGCTGGATTGAGCAAAACATTCTACGATTCTATGATAATCATATTTCTTGTCCTCTCCATTGTGATGCTGAGTGCTTAGTTTTAATCCTTCAATGACTGTAATCCACTTCCAAAATCAAACTCCTCAGCCCACAGCTCTGTAAAATCTCATTATCTCAAGTTTGAATGTAAAAGCTCTGTGTCCTCCCTTCCTCCCTCCCTCCACAACCTTTCCACGTGACAAATATGGCACAGAGAATTTTCTTTTTTTTCTTGGAGTAAAAACCTCTTACAGAAGAAAAACACTTCTGCATCAAGAAAGGTCTTTAAGAGAACATTTATGAGTTTAAGAACAGACCCTGCTCCAATGGGAGACAGAAACTGAGCTCCTGTAAGAAACAACTTACATTCTTTGTAGAAGGAATATTAAAATTTTATGCTACTAATTCCTTACCATTTTCAGATGATGGCCAATTTTAAAACAGTAATTAAAATATGTTACATGAGAAGACTCAAGAAAAATCTTACACTTACCTGTTGGTAGTCTTCAGATACTAAAATAAATCCGTTGTTATCTATTAAGTAACAGTTGATTGTCTGAGAAATAATAAAATACTATTTTAATTTTTGATTTTAGGATACAGCAATAAGTTAATTATATACGTTACTTCTAAGTCAATTCTGAATGGTAAAACCATCAGGTTGTTATAGGGTTCTACAAAAATTCCAAGTGAGAGTAGTCTTGACTTACAGGATATTATTCAACTTAATTTTCATGCATTTTTTCATGCAAAACAAAACAAAGATGTGTACAGAAAAGGAGGATATAAAATAATTACAAACGAATGTAAAACCCAAATGTCTGCGTTTTTATAATCCATTCTTAAAAGTTTTCCTTATAACAAAGTTTGCAAAGGCACAGAACTTTGGTGTTCCCGATGGCTTCCCCTGTGTTTGGAGAAAAACATCAGCACAATGTCATTACCCTAACGATGTATTAATGAACACACAGTGTCAGCCTGCAGAACCAACAGGGGACCAGGTAATATTTTTTAATTTGTTCATTGGGGGATGGGACCAGAAACTTCTGTAAAAGAGGCCCCACAGGTCTCCTAAAGCTTTTCAAATTGTATTTTTAATTGGGAACTGGATTTAGAGGTAGGACTGTGAGCTTTCCGTAGGTCAGACGTCTGAACTGTATAAAACAAGGTAAAGCCAAATCAGTGCTTCCCTCCACACACACATGCACCATTTTAACCTCACAGAATTGCTTGCTACAGGCAAAGTTTTAATTACAGCACTTCAGAGTTTAAACATAAGGTTCAACTCAAACCCTGATATAACTCAGTTTCTTGTCAGTATTGCCAAATACCTATCTCAGTGTTAAATCTTTATTGTATTTCTATTGTTGGTCTAAATCAGTAAACATTTTTTTCCTTGCTTATCAAATTTTCTGTGAAATTTGTGCAAAAGGAAAAAATAAGCAGAATGGCTTTCAGTATAGGAATCCCCCCGGGTTTGTTTTTAATTCAAAACCTTTCCTGCCACAAATGGGCTGTACAGAAACATGACAAAATGTACTTTCTGCTACACTCTGCACAACCCCCAAAATCTCTGTGCTGTCTTAGGGAGGAAAGCAGCTCCATGCAGCAGTAGCTGTGCAAGATGTGAAAATGCAGTCTGGTATTTCCAAAGATGCTTAGATGTGCCTGATTCTCATTCTGGCCACATATTAGTACTGCTCTGTGGGGCCAAAGAAGAGGAGAGATTTGCAGAAATGCTGGCTTGAAGTAGAGTTTTTTAAAAAAAACAAATCTGAAATGAGGCGAAAGTTCAGAACGAACATCATTCCCTAATGCAAATGCAGGTTATTCATTCCAACAGGAGAGCCCAAGCTGCAGGCACCCCCAGTGACAGAAAAGCTGTCAAAAAGGAAGCTGAAACAACTCATTTTCAACCTTTGATCTGCTAGAAAGCCCAAAGTTGGCATATGCACTGCGAAAAGCTGATGATGCTGGCAAAGAACTGAGCAGAACTGATGCACTCAGAAGAGGCAGCTCCTTAACCTCAATGGTGTGTGAAGGATGGAATTTCAGAAGTGCCTCTAACAGCACAACACTGCTCTCCCCAAAGTCAACCAGAAACCTCCCACTCACTGTGTGAGGAGAGGAGCTAAGTCAACACCGAGATCTTGTGAGGATATGTATTTGCAGTGCTCATGCATGAAAGATTAATCTAAAGATACTGCTTTAGAAATAATATTTCTCCATAGTATAGAAAATAAATAAAAGAAGTCACGCTGGACAAGAAAAAGTGGAGGCTTAATTTCATAGTTTATGGCTTATGTGCTGTTGGGAAAATACTGGCTCGATTCAAGAATTAGTGGCCACTTCTCAAATCTCTAGGATTTAGTCCTTCACTAGCGCTGTTCAGAACTTTAAAAGATACTAAGGTTTTTGTACT
Organism: Acanthiza pusilla; assembly: GCA_036630365.1. Classification (NCBI taxonomy): domain Eukaryota; kingdom Metazoa; phylum Chordata; class Aves; order Passeriformes; family Acanthizidae; genus Acanthiza; species Acanthiza pusilla. The sequence continues at coordinate 13,374,475 of JAXCHO010000001.1, forward strand.
GTTATTGGAAGCAGGCATAATGCAATAAATGGAATCTATATATTTATCGTGGAATGTGAAGATAAGAGGGTTTCTATTTCAATCCATTTTAGAAATATTAATTGGGAAAAAAATATTCATTCAGGACCATTCATTCACCACTTGCCAGCAAGATAAATAACTTTCAGTATTCATCACTGTGTTAAAGAAACAGCTTGTAATTTAACTTTAGCACTGACAAAGGGCAGCAGGGTGCATTTACTCATTATTAGCAAATCTCAAACAGATTTCTGATACAAGATTAATGCATGGGATAATAGCATTTGCATAGACTGGAGCTGTAGGAAAGAGGTTTAATTCATAATGTTTCACAGGTATTGGAAGTGAAATATGCTCAGCTTTGCCCAAAGGTTCAAGTTCAGTGAATTTCAGATTTCAAGGGGAACGTTGCATAGGTGGAGAGTCCCTGAGCTTGTAAAACTGTAGGCATGAAGTCCAGAATAAACACAGCAAGAATGTTAACTGAGGTCTGAGAACACATCTGAATTACAGCAACTTTGATCCAGTTCAAGTCCTCTATGTATTTTTCACAGCTCCAGTATACAATAACAGTAATGGAATGTAATATGGGTTAAGAAACCAAAAATGAAAAAGAAAGAAAACAGAATGTGAAAATAAAATGTGAGGCATCAGGAAAACAAGAATAAATAAGCAATTTAAAGCCCTCAAGAAAAAAGAAAAATATTTGTAATTAATAGGTTGTCTGTATTTTAGGATCAAAGGTATCACACACTCATCAAGTCCCTTTATTTTTAATTAACTGTATTTACAATCAATGTTACTATCAATAGTAATTTTCATTTACTATTGTGCCATTCAATTTGCATTAATGTCTTCATGTTTACTTTTAAATGCTTTAACTTATACCATAAATGTTGAGCAGATATTTTCTTGCCATTGAGAGAAGCTGTGAAAATTTACAGACTCACCAGAGGAGCTGTGAGATTTGTTGGAGTCCTATCAACAGTATGTTTTGTCATTAAGAAAAAGTCTGGACTCTCTAAATCAGCAAGATTCACACTATTACTAAGTTTCTACATATGTTTATGTAGTTCCTGCTGATGTCCAGCTGAAAAGATTTTAAATTGCTAGTTTTGGTTTTGTTGTTGTTTTTTGGTTGTTTTTTTGGTTTTTTGGTTTTTTTGGTTTTTTTTAATTAACAATTAAGTAATGCCTTAGCACTGCTTCAAATTATTTCCCAAACTGGATTCACAAAGGAGGAATTATTGCAACATGTTTGAGATACTGGAGTCAACTTTGTCATTCTGTGGGTGTGTGTGAGCAGGCATAACAAAACTCTCACTATCTAAATAGTGTAATATTTACAAGGTGATTCCAATTACACCAAAAGATTGTCATGTACAATGAGATGTTCAAATTAAATTCATTAACTTTATGTTCTACTTCAGTAGAGGTACACATGGAAAAAAATCTGTTAAATACTTACTTCATCATCACAGCTTATAGCACATCTGCCATCGAGAGATGCACACTAAAGATGACATAAAAAAAATCAATAAAATATTTTCATTTTTCATTTAATGATTGCAAAATAAAACATTTTATAAATTCTGTAACAATTTAAACTGCTTTGAACACCACAATCTCTTCCATATTCTAGAATCTTTGGGACCATTCATGGGTGACAGAGAATTTTCTGACAGGGGTGGGGTCAGGGTTCATTTTCTGTACCAGCACAGTTCCAGTCGATTCTCAAACTAGAGATGGCATCTCCTAATCTTTAGAAAGTACTTGATTATCCTCTTCAGTGGGCACAAATTCTATCCCTGGATGGTTTAGGTAAAGTTTACTAAAGATTATGAATGCCAACCATGATTCAGTAATGCAGTTTATTTACAGAGAAAACCTAAGTGAAAAGTCATGATTCTGTTATCACTGGAAACAAGTATCATGCTTTGTTTACTTTTTATACTTTTTCTAAGGGAGAAAACCCAAATGCCAGCAAAGTAACTCTTTATCTATTGGGATCTGACATTAATAAACATTTTAATTGCTTCCAAAAATATGGGACCAAGCAACTGTTGTTCACCACTGAATTCTCCTTTTCTGTAATGATGAACCCAAATATAAAACCAGAAGAACAAGTCTTCAAATATATTGTTTATTTACCATAGTTTGCTTGTGACAAGATCATCACTTTCACAGTTAAAAAGCTGTTGTGGATTCAGTGACAAAGAAAACTTCAATTTAAAATATACCTGTCTGCTTGCAGTCCAAAATTTCCGCTGGAAAAATTCAAGTTTCATCTGTATACCTACAGCTGGGAAAGGAAAAAAAAAAAAAAACCCAGAGTGCTCAGTGATGATTTAAAATTACTCAGAAAGGAAAAGTCTTATAATGAGGAGAGAAAGTAAACCCTAAAAAAACCTCCCAAAACTAATTGAATTGAAGAGACCACACAGTCACACTTTAAACCATTTAGAGTTTAAACAGAAAGATGCTGCTTGTATAATGTGAAGAACACATATGGCAAAAAAAAAAATCATTGAAATAGCATTTCTCCATAATTAACATCAAAGAACCACAAGCTGAACATATTTAAGTTCACACCAATCTCATTTATACTTTACTGGTACCAATATAACAGCTGTAGGTAACACACACAATGTGTTTTCTGCTGAAGCCCATGAAGATTTGCTGAAACATGAAAATGTTGGTTAACATTTCAAGTGATGATTTGTTTTGAGGTCATTTAATCCAGAAACTATCAGTGGAACAAAAGAGGCATAAAAAATGTATTTGAAAAAATTGAAGGTAAGGGTATCGTGCAATTCTGTTAAAGGGAAGCGTCTGACAAATATTACTGGGTATCAATTTTTTTAAAAAGGATTTTAATGATAATGGATTGCAATTCTTAAAAATAATTATTCAGGATAATACTGATTTAAATTATATATTTCTCATAATCTCATGGTGGGATTATGTGTTTCCAAATATCATTGAATGTTTCTTCCAGCCTAGTCTGATGTTCCTATTATTGTTTCTATTAAAGACCAATAGAAACAATGAACTGAGGTTTGCATAAGCTCCAAAAGCAGTTGATTCTTCTGGTTTCACTTGCTTAAACTGAGAGAATTCAAAAAAGCTTCCTTTTTAAAGCCATAAAACTGAAGATCTAACTCCTAGCAAATTCATTGTTACAATGTTTTGTTTAAAAACAAAGCCGATTTTAAAAAAAGCTGTTTTGGAAAACTGAATAAAATTTCATTTATTCATTCCTCCTCTAGGGTCTACAGCAGGAATCATTTAAAAACATATTTACATTTAGAGTATTGGTACTTGCTTTTGCAAATGCACACACACTGATGTCATGCATATATTTTATTTTGTGTTAGCAGGTAGGGAAAAGTATGTAAAATGAAATCTGTAATGAACTGATACAATGGGATGTGAAATTACATAAGGAATTTTCTTATCAGAGCAGGTTATAAATATTTTTCTGCTGTCTGTAACTCATGGATGTTTTTGCTTCAGAGTAAGTAGAGAAATTCCATTCTCCTTTTGAATAAACACCAGAGGAGACTCTCTCCAGCTCCATTTTATTATCAAGGAATTAATGCCATTAACGAGAAGATGCTCTCTGACAGCACACGTTTGCTTCATGCATTCCTTGCTTTTAGCTCCATTCCTAGCACATCCCACCTGCTTTTGCTGAAAGGGAGGCAGAACACACACATTTTCAGGAACTTTCCACAAGGAAATCACATCACTTCTGGATGCATACCACCACCCAGAAAACAATTGTTCTTGAAAACTATTAATGAAAGTTAATGAAAGTATAGTAAGTATTAATTAAAAAGTGAAAACTAGTGTTCTCCCCTAATGAAGCTATATGTTTACGCACTCTGAGCAGGATTTTGGACTAGAGAGTTCAGGATATCCCTCCCACTCTAAATTATCTTATGATTCTGATTTAAGTGTAAATGTTTCGTAGAAAAGTGGTAACTTTTACAGCTCAAAATGTTCCTCACAGAAAAAGAAAGTCAATATGCATTGAAAGGTTTCTGTGGCCTGTACAAAACATATCAAACCTCAGAATCTGAAACAGTCAAAAGGTAATTGCAGCAAAGCTCATCCGTAAAAGGTTCCACGTGCATGTTTCACTGAGCTGCACAATGGAATGCTGCAGCACAACAACAATAGAAACACTGCAATTCATTTCTGTGAAATGCAGAGCATCCTCTTCATGAGGATGAAAAGAGGCAAATGCAGGTTTGGTTTCACAGCTCTAACATTCTGATGCTTTCTTGGACAGACTATGAGAGAAAATAAAAGATAGTGAGGAATACTGGGCTTGCCCCCACTGGATTGAATTCACAATTTCAGCAGTAGTGTAATTTGTGCAGAAACTGAAGGTCCAGGCATTATCAATGTAGTTACTGCCTGCCTTAAAAGAAACCAAAGAAATCATTTTATCTCTCTACCTAACTTTGAAAAGAGCTGTGTCAATCTCTGCCATTGAAGAGGGTGAAACAGAAACCACCTACTCTGGTCAAGGCAATACAACACTAACAACAGCAACATTTTAACATATTCCTCTTGTGAATCAAGTCCTCGATTAGTAAAAGATTTGAAATCTTTTACTTGGTATTAAATAATGAATAACATGATGTCAAGTACGTGATGGCTGGACTTGATTTACAGCTGGGCTTGATAATCTGAAGGGACTTTTCCCTTCTAAATGATTCTTGATCTGCACCTGTGCTTGCAGGACAGGAGGAGAGAACACATCTCACAAACAAGGCACAGTGAAAGCAGCATTGGGCAGGGTTTTTTTTTGAGAGGTGCATCTTAAAATGAGATTTTAATTTCAAAGCTTTGTCTTATTTACAAATTGTTCCTTGCACAATTCCACAGAGGAACTTCCCTGTCACAGAATGAGTAGCTTCTAAATATTCTTTATCCTCCATAATCTATAATAAATGAAAATTACTAATAGTTCCTAAATTCAGCTAAAAATTATTTGAATGCCTCTAGATTTGAAAGAATTAACAGTGTTAATGGATAGGAAAATAATATTTTTTTCAACCCCTCATGTCATACTAAAGCATTTCTGCAGGCTTTTCCCTCCTGAGTTTTCAAGAACTTTGTGACTAGAAGATGACATTTTTTTTTGTTTGGTCATTTAATGCCATAAGAGCTATTCAAATATACTTCAAAAGGTTTTAGAGCCAATACATTCTCCTGAGAAATCCCTAATCCTTCTGCACTTGAGCGCTTCAGAATAAAATATCTGTGCTCCAAGCCACCCAATATTTAAATGTATGTTTTACAAACTGGCTACATGTAGGGGGAAAAGGAAACAGGCAAACTTCAACATTATATCTCCCATGCCACTAATTCCTAGTTTAGCCACCTGGGTGTAAGGGCTACCACAGAGATTTAAATTAAAAAGCTGTAATTGCACTGAAATTTTTCTCAATATTGTTCAGGAAGGTACCCAGATAACTGCCACAAATAACTAAACCTCTAACTGACCTTTGTGTGGAATATACATTTTAAAATATAAAGTATTCTTCCACATTTGCAGGCTTGGTTCAACCAAAATGGCCAAAGGATAAAAATTGTTTTCCTTCAGCCAGGAAAAAATGAGTTTTGTGTTCACTGCTGCCTTTTTCTCTAATGTCACAGAGGAGGGAGGGCTGGAACTGCAGGAGGAGAACAATTGATGGGAGCTGATAGAGGGGGATTTTGTGTTATGTAACACAAAATGTATCATTTCAAACCAATATTGTAAATCCAATTTTTTGTTTTAATCACGTTAGCAAATTTACTTAGGTGATTCAAATAAATATCTTTAATTCTGCCTATGGAAAACAGTTATTAACTCCCTGAGATTTCTTCCCTGTGTTTAATGAAGTGGCTGCTATTTTTGTAGTGCAGACCCTGTGAAATAACAGATGGTTGAGAATGACAAAGTTAAATTCTTGGCTCGGTGATAATTATTGTTAAATAAGTAATTTCCTTATGCATCGATTCCATGGCTGAGGGTAATATTTCACTCTTTTAGTGGTTGCTTTCAGGATGGAAGTACTGGGAAGTGTTCAAATGGCTCAGGGCTGCTTATATCAAGGCAAACATGAAGGAAAACAAATAACTACTCAGAACAGATCAGGATTGCTTGTGTTCTTCTCAATCTCCGTGGTTAAGCAAATAGACAGAAAGATAAGGAAGTCCTTCCACAACAAATTACTTCTGTGCAAAGAATTAGAATCCTTCTTAGGTTCTAAGTAAAAAGAAAAATTTCCTACTTAAAATAAGAGAGGAAAATAGATTAGACTGATTTATTTCAGGCAAGAGAGAAGATGAGTCTCCCTATAAACCTGACAAATGGATTCCAAATACACAATTATAGGAAAAAGTAGTAAAAGCTAAAGGGATTTCCATTCTCTGAAATACTTATACGCTATTACACTGTATATAAGCACCAGATCAGAAAGGTTACAAAAATATCTTAAGGTCTCCATTCTTTTTCCCACAGAATATAGTAGAGATTAATACTCTTTCTCATACATAAAAGATGTCTAAAATCTTGAGGACATTTTGGCCTCCTATTTCCAATGGAATAATCTTAAATGAGGTTTAACTTGGCTTCAGAATAAGAAATCTTGGATACAGAATTGTAGCAGGATTATTTTTCAATCTGTATCACCTTTGTGTATTGAGCTTAGACTCTTTCAGATGCTCTTCCTTCTCCCTACTAGTATTAACTCTGATTATCATCTTTTAAAATATCTAATAACTACATGTGAGATTTTCCAGGACACACTTAAATACTTCAAAAAAAGTTGATTGTACTTCTATTTATACTCTAAATCAGTTTCATTTTGAAATCTGTCTTCAGTGTTTTGCTCAGACAAAGAAGGAGACACTGACTCTACATCCCAGCACACAGTCCTGAGAAATAAACACCATAACTGCCAAGAAGAACAGCCAGTACAGATTAATAGAACTAAATATGACAAAAAATCTTATAAAACATGGGTAGTATGGTATGTAGAATAATTAAAAATAAAATTTAGCTATTTTTCTCCCCTCAATTGCAAAAAGCCTTAGCTAACAAATCCAAGGTACTCTAACAGGAACTCTCTGACAATAACAGAGTTGTGTAAAAAGTAACAGAGATCCACTCCAATATCAGCATAAGATTCAGCAACACAAAGACCACTTCCTCCATCAGAGCTATTGTGATGCAGTGTGTAAATGAGTGAATTCTCCCTGAATGGGCAGTGGAAAGGTGAAGCTCTGCCTCTTTACTCCAGCTCCTCAAACCTGCTATTTTCTTCCAGATGTTTAGAATTGGTGGTGGAAGTTGCTTTGTGCATGGAAACTCCCAGGACAGAGGGAAGGCAGTGGCAATTGGTGCTTCCTGGAGGCCAAGCTCAGGCAGGAAGGGAGGAGATGTTGGGATTTTGATGTGAGGCCAGGATGAAAGGGGAGCAGGATGATGATTGCTGCAGGGCCAAGGTTCATCCAAACTCAAACCGCCAGGGAAAGCTGCAGGGCTTGGTTTGCAGCCAAGCCCTGACAAACCAAACTGTGGAGGGCAGTCTGGGAACATCATCACGAGCCAGACTCCCTCGGACTCCCTGACACACGTCTTCCTGCTGGACACTAATGAAGTAGCAGCAGGAGCAGGAGGAAACACAGAAAGGACATAAATTGAGTGAAAATGTAAAAAAATATAGACACTGGTGACTGGAAGTCCGTTGCCTTTTCAGGAGTCTTCAGTGAGGAGCTTGGAGGGAAGCAGGCTATCTGTAAATGATCATTCAGAAGGTTCTCCTGTGTCCCAAAGGTTACAGGACAGCAGCTGATGTGCTGCCAGCACTGGGACAAAGGGCTTCCACAGAAATCTGCTCATTTGGAGCAGCACAGCTCGAGGAAGGTACTTAATAATCCATCTGTAACTTTAAAAAACCCCAAAATCCCTAAAACAAACGTCCAATAAGCCTGGAGGCAGGTAAGCACTGGGCATGCAGAATCACACTGAGTGCGCCCTGCTGGAAAGAGATTTCTCCTTGTTCTGGGGAAACACAAGGAGTTCATTGGTAGCATAAAGGAGTGTCTGAGACGGCCCAGGCTGAAGAGGGTGAGGCAGGGCAAAGCCAAGCCCTGTCCAGTGTCTGGAGGATCCTCCCTGTGACTTTTAGGAAATACCTGACACCCACTGACACTTGGCTCATTCCATTACCAAAGGGAAAAAAATAAGAAAGGAAGGGCCCAAAAAAAAAAAAAAAGCTGAGTAGTACATCTTTTAGCCTCAGGAAGCTTCAGCCTGCAGAGAGAAGGCAAGAACCATCACAGAGGAAACTGTGCTGGTGGCAGAGCTTTTATGAATTCCTATGAGCCTTCAACTTGCTTCCAGCATCTCCTAGCATGGCCACTACTCTGACAAATAATTCTGAATTCCAATGGTATAGGAAGCATGTGAAGATTGAAATCTGACCACAGTAATGGCAAAATAATGAAGTAGTGAGAGTATTTTTATAACTCCCTAACCATTTTTTAGCTTTATAGGGTTTTCTTGCTATTCAAGTACAACCCACGACTGAAACGAAAAATAGGAACAGTATGTATTTGTAAGCACTTTTATAAACCTTAAGGGAAGATCCAGGACTTGTCAAGTTCCCAGAAAAAGCTTTACTTCCCACAGCTGAGGTCCTAGTGTACAGCAGCATAGGCAGAGTACCTTTTCATCTCAGCCAAAAGGCTGTGGTTTCAAGTTGGCAATTAAGGAACCCTAAGAGGCTCAAAGTCCAGACAAAAACCCAGAAATTAGGATATTTATCTGAACTCTTAGAGCCTTTGACCAGATTCTCTTAGGATCTATAAGACTTTCTGCTTCCACTCGTAACTAAAACACAACACATTCAAGCCTTGATCATATTTTCTTTTCAGACTCGATTCTGGCTACTACCTAAGCATTCTAACAAAAAAAAAAAAAAGTTACTACATTTCGCAGCCATGTGAGAAAGGCTGATCTCAGACATGGGCAAAGCTTCTATCACTATTTCCAACGTGGTTTCCCCTCCCAAACTGAAATCCTGCCATAGCAGAATGGGTACAAGTTGTCCTACAGCCAGACACAGAACACTTTGGACAAGACATTAAAGATAAATATTATGGCATCCACTGCAAAATGAGCTCATGAGTGAGTTTTCTGTCCAGTTTGTCTCCTGGCAGTTCAATGCTCCCTACCCCAGACCTGGGGCCCGAGAGATGCAGATTCTGCTGGTACCAGTCCTTGCAGGGAGAGGGAAGTGACCAAATCCAACATTTCCTGCCTGCAGAGCACCCTGACCCCCAACCCTTCCCTCTCTCCTGCTGTCACAGTGGGACTTGTGTCCATAAATATCTATGAATATTTGAAATCTCATCAGTCAAACCAGGCTCAGGACACTAAATGAGGAAACACTGACGTCTTATCAAACCACATCATTTGGAAATGAGTCTTGGATCTCTTATTTACTGAGTTATAATAACAATAGTGACAATCTCTACAAACTGTTTGTGCTATGCTGTGATTAACAAATTGCTTTGAATTACTGAAAATATGAGTCATGTTACTTGAAGTCAAATAATACATCAGAAGGACCTCATAATGAATAAAAGTCTCCAGCCTTTCAACACCATATCTATTGGATGATTCATAAGTCAAATGCTTACTGGAATGCTCCAGAATAGTACTCATGATTTTATTTTTCTAAGATCACTATTTTATTTAACCACGTTTTTGCTGTTTAATCACATGGTGGTAACCTATAGTTTCAGGAAAGTATAAAAAAAAAAAAAAAAAAAAAAAAGGTGTCCAAAAGACTCAGTGCCTACATTTTTCTGTGTTTGAAATTGAGTAGTACCACACATTCTGCAGTTGCAAGCACAAAGAAAAGAGCACTGGTGGATTTGTAACCTGATTTACATTTGTGTCTTTTACTGAACAATTTTAAAACACAGTAATAGCAAAAGATACAGATGTTAAACTTTTCCATGAAGAGTATATTAGCCAAGAGCTTATATTCTTCATTAGACAAAGATGAAATCACCTCCTTAAAGCAAAATACAAAGAACAATATAATGACTAACTTATGACCAAGAACAAAAATAATTTTTTTTTTTAAAAAATGATGTTTCAAGAAAAAAAAACCCAAAAAATGAGGCTTTTAAAAAATGTTGAGACTGATAAAATTAAAAGGCACTGACAGACTTTTTAATTTTTTTAATAAAATGTCATCATTGCCCGAGATCTGTGTGCCAAATTATGACCATAAGTGAACTTCTCTGGGTGAGTTATTAACTTCTGGAAGTAGTGTAAGTGCTGACATGACTTTCACAATAAATGTACAAGTGGACCATACTGACTTCACATAAATTGCTATCCAGATGCTTCAACAAGTAGTCTATTACAATTTATATACTAACGACGAGTAGGGTTTAGCTGTCAATACAGCCTTAAGGCATTTTTTAGGAGTATAAATTGATAAGTTTTGAGGGAAATCAATATCATGAGCACCAAATATAATCCTCCTTAATGTAATAGCTTTGAAATAAATCGGGAAGGTTTCTGAAAGGGAGCTGTCTGATTATACATTGAACTAACGATTTATCATGCACAATAGCTTCTCTTTCTACTGAGTTGCATGATTGGTGCAAATTCCTCTGGGGCTCTTGCCTGGAAGGTGTTGAGCACTGCTGAGTGCTCGTTGGGGTCTGTGAGAGTGAAGGGATGCCCAACACAAGATAAGAACATGTGGCCACTTCCAGAATGCAGCTCTGGAGGGCACAAAAACCTTTCAAAACTCCACTCAGAGAAAGGACTTTTGGCAGGACTTTCCAGAGATTGTGCTGCTGTGTTATAGACAAACTCATTCTTGACTGACAAGGAAGGTTAACATTGCAAAGGCCAGGATTTTCCAGCTGCTCAGGCTCATGCCAAAGGTGGGCTGACCCTGAGGGGCTTTCCAGAAGCACTTACTTCACGCTGCAATCAGGAAATGTTGGGCTGTTATTCTGAAGTCTCTATCATATTCCCAGGCATCAAAATCACTTTGAAATGCCACTTTCCAAAATGTAGACACTTCTAACTGACAAAGGTTTTCCTGGAAATTCTGCTATAACACATTTATAAAACATCTTTTATTTTCTAATTTAGGCAAATTCAATCAATTATCTATTTTTCTGCTGTTTTACAAAAAGAATGCTAGAGCCTTTTCCAGAATTAATAAACCTTCTTAGCACATCTATAACAGATCCAAACATTATCTTCTCTATTCTCTCACAGCACAGGGCTGATATGCCCAACCTTAAAGGAAAAGCCCTTCTTACTTTTATTTAAAATAAAAGGAAATCAGAACCCCACATTAGCGATGCAGTGAACTATAACGAACTCCAATAGGGTATATTTAAACAGATTTAGTTTATATTCTTATATCCATTTTTGTATTAAAAATGGCACAAATGGCCACAGAATGCAAAAAGAAAAGGGTTTCACAAATTTCCCTGCTTTATTCTGTTTTAATGTGCAGTTAGAAAGAATCTACAAGGATGGAAGACTCTGACTCTTGCATGCACAGAGATGCTTTTATACTCTATTGCCTTCATAACTAAGACTCTTTTTCATTTAATTCAATGAGTTTAGATTGTAGCACTGATTATGCTCATATCCAAATCAGAATTTTAACTGAGTTTCCATGGAAACACTATATGTCCCTGTTTTCTTTTTAGACAAGGCTATGCCTGTTTAACAAGTTTGCCGAGGACAACATGTTTTGTTTGAGTTACATTTACTGGAGCCAATACTTCCTAATTGCATTACCAGAAGAAACATTTACAGCAATGCTTTTACCACGGGAAACCCTCCATTGTTCAGCCCATCTCTGAAAAACATGAAATATCAGCATTGCCACTGCTTAAAATCTGTTTACTGCTCTTCTATATATAAAATGATCTATTTTATAAAATTACAAACTTGCTCGTGTTTTATAGTATTCATATATAAGGAAATTATCCCATGGAATCTGGACTTCTGTGACACTTCCACCAGAGAACATCTGCCATGAAGAAGAGGTGTGTTCAGGGTCTGGAACTCTGAAGGCTTAGGGCTGTTCCTGGTCTAAAAATGTCCTATAAATAGCAACTAAAATCAAACTGCTACTATTTTTCCCCAACAAGTTTAGCCGAACAAGAACTCTAGAGACCCAAATCTGACAGGTGCCATCATCTCTCCAAAATGGTGTAAAAAGTTTTGAATGTTTGTGGGGTCTATTTTGCGCAGTATTTCATAATATTCAGAACACCAGAAAGGATGTGCTGTATTCACACTTGCAGTTCAAATCCTATGTTCATAAAAGTGTGATACATTTCCCTAAGATTTTAGGAGAAGAACCAGGCCCAAAGCCCTAATTAGGAATATTTAAAGCTGCAGGAGAAGCCTTAGCAAGAGTGCTGTGACAGTGCAATGAAGAGGACTGAAGATAAACATCGCTTTTTGCTTTTTGAGTTTAAATCTGCACTGTACTGTGATGCAACTGAAATGTTGTTCCACGTGACTAATTTCACCCAAGCTCCATTTAGACAAAGTATTACAGAAAATCAAGCATTAGGTAACTTCTACTTCTTTCTCCAAACTTTTTCACGTTTTCAATGTAATGAAGTCTGCAGAAGTTCTAAGACAGCTATCCCTTAACTTCAAAGAAAGGAAAGCAAAAATACATAAAAGTATTACCAGCTGATGGCATATAGAAAAGTAGAGAGCATTTAGCTTCCAAGGAAAAGCCTCTACTACAATTGCTTGAAACATAAATGTTCACTGAAGTGCCTGTGTGTGACCATTACCTCTCCAAATCACCACAAATTACAGAATGTTCTGTTCTCTCTTCTTTCTAACAGGTTTATAGAAAAGAAGCTTGCAGCAGTAACTAATGAAACCCATTTAAGATCTTAATGACACCAAGAAAACATGAGGTATGGAAATTATTATTTCCCTAGAGTAGGAACACAGTGCATAACCTCAGCTTCTAGAAGCAGTGAGCCCACTTCTCCCAAAGAGCACTTTGAGGCGAGAGAAGTCAGGAGTGCTGCTCTTTGAACTCATCTATTCTAACTCTGCAGGAACACGGAGATGGAAAGAAAATGGACACTGTCATTTTAAAAAGGGAAAGGGATAAAAAGTCTCAGCCAAAACACGAGTAACCAAGCCCAGCCCTGCCATTATTTTACAAAATAACAGACTGCAGAAGGAAATAAGAGCAAATAAAGATGAAAACACACCCTGTTTGCTGAAGGCAGCTATAGCTTTATGGACAGAGAAAGCTCAGCTAGGTTGGTCACTTTTGACATCCCATCAAAAATTACAGAATAGTAAAATAGAAGTGCTTTTGGATAAAAAGGCATCGTATTAAATGATAATATGTATTACCTCTATACATATTACTTCCACATCACCCAGTGTTGACACAGAAGTCAGATATAAACATGGAAGACAAAAATATGAGATCAACATTTAAATGTTTTCTGAATTTTAAAGCTAATAATCTACTTTTATGCAGTACTTTAAAAAAAAATTATTTTCTCACAGGCATCCCAACTGTTGTTTTAAATGTGTTATCCTCTCAACTAATGCATGTGCTTGAAAGAAAGTTCATCCTTCAGCGCTTTAAGGGACAGTAAAATAAAAGCCACAGTTAAAAGCTTAAAGATAACTTTTGGTAGTACAAACAAAAATGAGGCATAGCTCAGTGTTATGTACTGAAACATTCTCCTTATGTAGCAGACAGCCTGTCAGCCATTTGGTATGATCCTCCCAACAGATGTGTTAAAACTCAGTAAATTATTTTCCTTTTCACCAAATCAAGAAAAGACAATTATGCACTGCACATACTTATTAAATTGCAATCCATACTGAAAAAAGTGCTCTATTAATGAGAGGAGAAACCACAGAATGAGTATCTTTGGGGATTCTCAGCATGAAAATAGGAAACCAAAACAGACATACAGAAGAACATACAACCAAAACAGACAAGATAAAACAGAACAGGTAGAAAGAGTGTAAGAACAGTGAAAACATGATGTTCCTCAATGATTTCAATCGTTAGTATCCTTTACTTGTCACTTGGTTATCCCAGTCATGTTGTTTCAATACTGCTCATATGAGCCACACACCTCTACATAGCTACAGTTTTGGAGGTTGTTCTTTTTCTTCTTTTTTTTTCCTTCTTTTTTTTTTTTTTTTTTTTTTCCTTTATTTGCATGCCTGTTATTTAACTCTTATATACATTTCCTCCCAGGGTATCTGAAATCTGTAATCATCGTCCCAGTGTTTCTCTCCCACATTACACTTTTAGAATCAAGTTCCATGACTTTTAAGAGTTATGTTTACGTCAGAGGGATCAAGAGGTTTAAATTTCAGTACCTATTAAACGAATTTAATTATCCAACCAGTTCCATTTGGATACACTGTTACTGTTCTTCACTAATCTATAACAGATTTTCCAGTATTGTAATTCTCATTAATAAAATGCCCTCTGAAGGAGTATTTTCTTTTTATTTTTTAAACAAAAGTTCTCTCAGCGGCCTATTTTACAAATTCTAAACAGAAGCATCATTATCCTGCATGCTAGCTAAGTTTCCCAGGGATTTATCATGTCTGAATACAGCAGAACTAACTAAACTTGAGGGATGAGAAGTCTATCGATATACATGACTTATCCTGTTACTTCACTTAAAGCATTCTGTGGAGAAAAAAGGTATTTTAAAAACATCCTTGGTGTTTAAAAGCTGCTGACAGATTAAAAAGTGGAGGGGGAGAAAAGGATAACAGCATTCCAGATCCTTTCAGGAGTCACAGTTACCTTTTCTCTTGCAGCAAAACACCAGGAAAGGGAAATGTTCCCTCACAGCTTGAATCCAAAGCTGAGCATGTCAGTCCCCATTTAGTAGAATACTTACAATTCTACTGGTGATTAAATCCACCAAAATTATGAATTTAACGTTTGTCAGCTGCATCATTATAGTGTCAGGTTATTTAGTACCTTGCTAAATTAATGAAAATTAAAAAAAAAAACAAACCAACAAAGCCTCCTGTGGCTATTTCCAAAGTGTTGCAGGAATTACAGAGGTTAAAACATTTGACTTTTTGCTGCAGCAAATGTCATCGCTGCTTCTGCAAGTTTCTGTGTTCAAGTGACTGCTAGGGCAAAGAGAAAGAGTCCTTTTGAGCCCATAAACACAGGAGCTCCCCACATTTAACTGTGAGTTTTACTGAACTACTACAGTTTGCCTTAAAAGCACAAAAGGAATCAATGAAGTATGAGTTCTATTTTGTAGCACAATTGGTGAGCAGCAGTTTAAGAAACATTTACTGCACTTTAAAATCTTTCTTCATATATTGTGAACATTTCAAAGCCCTTTTACAGATGTTGTTCAAAAAAATCCTTCCAATTCTTACAAGAACGACCCTAGTAAATCAACCACTCAGAATGCACAGGAGATTTATATTCTGGTCTTGAGTCCAGGGTGAGCTGTGACCGTGAACAGAAATTCTCATTAAATATAAAAAGGAAACAAAATCACTAAGTAAAAGCTTAGAAAATCTTTGATGAAGACTCAGCTATCTAGAAAAATAATGAGTGATCTCAATTTTAACATTTTTAAGAGCAGACAGAAAGCATCTACAAGGTCAAGATAAAACAGAGTGTACACCTGTCCTTATTTTTGCATGTTTTTTTCTCGCCTGTTTTACTTCTTTCATTTCTCTTAGCTTGATGTCAAGCAATACCTTTTTCTATTTGCAATAATGGCAAAACGAGTTCATTAATTTAGTCTTATTGGAGATACATTCTATCTATGGATGCTCAGCATGTATAACAGGTGGTTGACATTAGTCAGGAAATGATTGAAAATTGAATCTGCACCCCCTGCTGCTATTTGTGATGGAACAAATACTCTGCTGACACTTAATCTGCCCCTTGCTGCAACTTCATCTAACTTGCAATTAAGGTAAAGAGGCCCAGCATCTTTATTCCCTGTGCTTTCCTCGTTCTGAAGAGCTTGCATCCATTCTGGTAATTTTTCTGCCTACCAAGGCACACTGCAAGGCAGTGTTTCAGCATTTTCCAGCTAAACCCTTCTCACCTTCATAGATTTCTTCTCATTTATTTATGGGGAAAAGAGTACAAGCCAAACTATCTTCTAACAGCATTGTATTAAGGGTTATAATAGCACAACAAATTGCTTGACTGATCTACCTGGTGGATTGGAAGATTAGTGAAAGAAATAAAGATAAGAGAAAAAAAAAGAAAAAAAAAACAAACCTGCAGACAAAGGAAAGACCCAAACAGTTGTTTATAGATTATGAACACAGACCTGGCAAGTAAATACTTGGATATGAATATTGAGAGAATTTTCCAGGCCAGATGAAAGCAGTGTTGAGGGGAAGAGCAGAGTTCTGACCCAAAGACAGAAGGTGCCCAGGACACAGCAGCAGCTCCCAGGCTGCCCAGCCACCCCTGCCCCCTCTGCAAATCCCCACCTGGAACGCAGCGTGTTCCAGCTCATCTCGTCCACTATTACATCTCATACTCTGGCCTCTTCTGGAGGTGTCAGAGGAAGGTGTAAAAATCCCCATAAATAATAATTATGGAAAAAAACTGCCCACAGGGAAAGGTTTTCTCCATAAGTCGTGTCATTAGTGGTTGATTAAAGCCCTTAAGAGTGAAAGTTTATATCCCTTCTAAATTATTTTTTTTTGCCCCATGAGGTAACTATGGCTCCACATTATATATGAATCCCACTAATCTTCTGGCCCAAGGATAACTTCCAACAATGCATTTCATAGATTAATTACACACTGTATAAACAAGTACCAGATGTATCTAAGGCAAAACAAGCCACCGGAAAGAAGAAAACTGGGCTCTTCCCCTGGACAAAATCACAGCTCTCTGCCTGGTTTCCTGTTTGCAGAGCTGCACATCACTACCCACCTGAAAGGGACACCATCGAATAATTCATAACAACTCAGACACAAAGAAATTTATGGAAATCATGGTGTCTCCTGATCCTGTGTCACAATCAGTGCTCATTATTAATAAGTTCTACCTGATATTACTCCCCTCTTGTCCTGTCTAAGCAAAGGATGTCTGAGGAAATCTGTAAGCCCAGCTCTCTGGAAAATACGCCCAGCTTTTTAAGACATAAATCTTCCTCGAACCAAATTATTTTGATCCATTGGCTTATACTTCTCTTGTGCAAAGCAGGCAGAAGCAGGATCCAGGGCCTTCTTCTAACTTTTGTCAACTTTTGGAAACCTAGAACCCTGCCAGGAAAAGGCTGAGGGAGTCCTGAGCTCTCAGAGCACAAGGACTGCTCTTGTAGAAAGAAAAGCATGAGGGTCCCCCAGGTTCCTTTAGCCCTGTCACCTTTGTTTGCACAGAATTCGGACTCCTGGAAAGGGCACAACCTTTCTCCATGTGCACGTGATGCACACATCTCTGGATGTTTTTAAGTGCCAGTTAAAGGGGAAGAGTTTTAATAACAGAGGTATGGGCTGTTTCACCAACAAATACGAATTTTATCTTTGTCCTGAACCAAAATGAAGAAGAGTTTGCATTGCCCAAAGTTTCGTTTTAGGGTCTTGAGCAAGAGCTTAGCTGTTTTACCAATCTGGAGACATATATCAGTAAAGAGAAAGCACATGCCATTTCCCTGAAAGTATCTCAGTTTTAATTCTTCCCACTCAAAAACATGAGGAAAATAAATCTAATAAAGAGTATGTATAGGACTTGTCTGCTGTGGTCTTGGGAACATTTTTTAATATAATCATGTCTGCCTGGACTTGATATAGAATGCAGTGGAATCCAGATCCCATAGCTTTTAAATATTTGAAATATTTAAATTGTTTCCTTTCTGCTAGAGTTTAATTAACATAATGTTCTTCTGCAGAAAAGATGATTCTTACACATACAACTCCTCTGAAGCAGCTGGCAGTAATTGCTGCAACAAAGAGTTTGCTGGCAAAGCAGAGGCAGAGCTGCCCCCCCAGCCAAAGGGAGCAGATATTAATTGATGGGGCTCTCCTGCTATTTGCAATGGGAAACATACCTTGCTGCAATGAGGCAGGAGCTAATTTGAGAGGCTGCAATAACAGTTACTGCACCACATCAGACAACTGAAAAGAATCCTGCTGGTGGTTCAAAAGGCCAGAAGCAGAGTAGGTTTCATGGTTATCCTGTTTCTGGCAAATCTCTACCTGTGACACAGCTATAATTTTCACCACATCAGACTTCTCTGTCACAACCAAAGTATTATTCCTAATAAATGGGAATAGGATGTGGATTATAGGTTGGGGAAACTTCTGTTTACAAAACATGTGCATTCAGAGCTCTCAATATAAGGAAAAAATAGCCACATCTACATGAAAAGCAAATCGACAGATTTAATCATATGTTTCCAAATCTGAACTCAGCATGAAGACTTTTTAAGAAGTAATAACTTCTTACACCATGATTCCAAGTAAATAAAACAACCTCTGCATTATGGCTGCAACTGAGCCTCCCACAATGCTTAACTTTTTGTGACCTTGTCCTGCGAACCTCTCTGTAATACGGTGCATACTAAAAATAATACAATTACAGTTGCAAAGACTCACCTAAAATAGGAGAAGCAGTTAAGAGACATTCTTTAAGCCCATTGTTAGATGAAATAAACTTTTATACCCATCTGGTCAGCGAATATTAGTCAAGATGGAAAAATAACTTAAAAAAGAAACCTTTTGAGTTTGTAAGTCAAAATAAAATTTTAGATACCAAAGAGAACTTAAAAGTGTGAATGTTATCACACAACAATAATGTAATAGCTATTACCTCCTGCAACACAATCAAAAGTCATGAAAAGAGCTCCCACAGATACAAGGGCTGAGTTTTTGAAAGGAGACAGGGATATCATCTCTAGGGACAAGTACCTGACCTAACTTTATTCTTTGAAAGAGTTTCCATAGCTGACAAGGCTACAGCTTCTGAGGATGATACTATTTTATAACAGCCCTTTTAGTTTTAGTTCTGTCTTCATTAAAATGATTCACAGGTATTATTTAAGATGGGTTGTAGAAATAGCAAATAACTGTCTCACGCTACAACAGTTAGAAAAGCTTTATGCAGTAACCTGACATTAATTTAAAGGACAGCACAGCTGATCTCAAAGCTTCTCTCCCCTTTCCTGTAAAGCTGGGGTTAATCAGGATGGCTGTGGTACCAGGTTATCTACATCTCGAGTCTTCCTCTGCCCTAAATCCCAGGCTTTACCCCATATCAGGACAATGTGTCATCCATCAAGAATGTCAAGGACAGTAAGGTCTGCCACTCACAGCTCTAATCCTGGGACCCTCAAGATGAACAATCGTGTTTACTTTGCAGAATGACAGTTTTCCTCTGTTCTCCTTCACTGTTCACAAGAATTCACTGTTCCTTTGAGTATCTTGACTGGTGTCAGAAAGAACTGAGCAAAGCTCACAGTACAGTCAGGCACCGCTCTCCCCTGTGAGCCAGAGGGGCAGAGAGCTCAGCACACCTTTGGGTAATGCAAAGGTACCTGAGGAGAAGATGGGGTCACCTTCTTCACAAGGGTTCGCAGTGACAGGACAAGAGGTGAGGAATGCAAGCTGCTCCAAGGAAAACTCACACTGGATGCAAGGAAACATTACTGATTCTGAGGACAGTAACACACTGGAGAAGGTTGTCCCAGAGAAGTGATGGAATCTCTGTTACTGGAAATACCCAAGTCTCAGCTTGACAGGACCCTGGATAGCCTCTGGTAAAGACCCTGCTTTCAACAGCACTTTGGACCTTGTGGTCTGATTTTCTAGTACTTTGAGAGCATTGCCTATAGCATATAAATTTTGACCTAGAAAGTGAGCTTTATGTGATCTTTTCAAAAGCACCTAAAAGCAGAATTTGTACCCAAGATTATAGGGTACAAAGGTATTATAGGTCTGAAAGGTTTTGATTGCACAGCTTCCCTCTCCATAGGGCAGCTCACAGATGGAGTGATCACATGGCCTGGAAAGACTCAGTTTTGTACCAGATCTCTCATTCCTTTCACCATCTTTGAGTTCCTTCACAGTCACAAGTCATTAATCCTTTAATTAGCGTAGATGGCACAGTATGAATTATACCGAAGAAATAACAAAGAAACAAGCCAAGGCACCACACAAACACAGGAAGTTCAATTTTAACATCACCTGCTACGTCTTCCCAATAGCTTTGAAAATAAATTGATTTGTTCTCTATTCGTGGTGACTACACCAGGATGTGTGCCATTTTTATGGAAGGAGCCACTAGTCCTGCATTGCCATGCAATAATATCCTGTCAGCACAACTAATGGATGTCAGATGAATAAGCTTAAAAGAGCAAACAAGGGCACTGTCAAACCCATGTCATCAACCCACAGGACTATTTGTAGTGATATTATACACTCCACTGCCTCCAGTCACAGCCCAGGATAATCAAAATCCATGTTCAGATCTTGCAAAAATTGACACAGCCTGGCTAATAATCCATCAGAATTCAGAGCCATACTGGATATGCAAAAGGCAGCTTTATTTTTGTGCTTTGCTTTTGATGGAGATTAAATGAATTGAAGAGGCAAGGCTATCAGGTCATTATTTGTACGTTACAGCTGTCTGGTCAGAGCTGGACAGACACTGCTTGCATGGCTTGTTGACTGATTAAGAGGCTGAGTAAGTCTCTGAAAGTTATACAGGGGGGAGAGAGGAGAGATTGTGATTAAAAAAAACCAAATGCTGATAGAGTAACTGAGTAGAAATAGTCACCCTTCTACATGAGATACCACCTAAAAAACCTCAAAAAAGGAAACAGGATGAGCACGTTACAGGTCTGAAGTGGGAATCAAAACAGTCTCTGCTACTGTTCTGTATCAGAAATCTGGACTGAATCTGCTGCCGGGGGAAGAACAAGCGCAGCAGAATGAAAGGTGAGATACTGAAGCATTCAGATTAATAATGCAATTTTTCTGTTTGTGAAGCATTTCCTTGCCAAGCAGGAGTTTATTTTACCTCTATGCTGGAAGCTGTGTCTCAGTTTCTGAAGCCAACTGTTGCAGAAAAGCGTAATGAACTGAAAGCATTTTTTACCTTGCTTGCAGGAATGCTGGATTCTTTCAAGTGAATTCTATGATGCAAAATTCAGTATTGCAGAAGATTATGTATAATTTTAATATAAATATTTCATTTCTGAGTGAAAATTAATGAGTATCTTGTAGTAGTCAAACTGTAGTCTCATTATGCAACTTTCATTTATACATTTATCATATTTCATGCTATAATCGTACATTATTCCATTAATATGGTATTCCCTGTTAGTATTTAATTTGATCTCTGCAAGTCAATAGACAGCATGTACTTTATTTTCCAAAGGTTTCAAGCAGCAATGAACTAAAATGTTTTGCATTTTGAAATAATAAATAATAAAAGTTATTTGAGGCATCTCAAAAACAATGTTACAAAAGGATTCATCATTCTGACTTTAGTCAAAGAAAATCTAATTATTCAACACCTGAATTTTTAAAGATTTCATTATATGCATGGTAGTACCTTGTTTTCAAATTTAAGATCATGGGGAAGACATTAAAGGTAAAAACTATAATTTTTTTCAGTTACAACCACTTGAACATCAGGAAGCAGCAGATAACTATAAATACTAAATATTACTAAGTACTCCTGTCAACTAATTTGTATTTTGAGAAGCTTACTGACAAATGTCTGTTGATTGTGTAGAAACCTGTATCTATGGGAAGGACAGCTGGTATTCAGAGCAGGGAATTAAACCAAAAAGCAAAAACATATATTTTAAAGAAGAAACTTACAGAATCTGGATTGCTGAAAAAGTACTGCTAATAGCTTTTGTAGTTATGTCTTTGAAGCTTGTTATTCTTTTGATGGTACATTGACTCAGTTCTTATAGGCAGTAATATTAGTAAAACCAACAAAAAATAGAAGTTCTGCTTGTAATTCTTCTGACACAAGATGTCTTAAAGTTGTTACTACCACAGAGAGAGAGATATTTCAATTTAATAATTTTAGAAACTGTCACTTTCCCTTCAAACATCACTGCTCTGCTGACGGCAAATCCTCCTGAAAACCATGTGTACTTAAGATAAAGCCATGGGAAGTACTTCATTTTAAGACCATGGTAACATTATCTTCATTCTGCGTTATAGAAGTACTTCAACACCATATGTAATTTAGTAATGTATTGTAGAAGAAACGCACTCTGTAGTATCTGTATTAATCTTTATCATGGAACTGTACACCTTCTGGCTGTGTTTATGGTCTGTATGTTGCCAAAACCCAAACATTTTAAACTAATTTTAGATCTTTCACTCATGATGCAGGTAACTGGCTTTGGGTTTGGAGTGTCCTCTCCTTAGCACACACAGCTCATGGCTGCCCCGAAAAATGCCTCTGCAACACAGCTTCAAAGACTGTAGACTGCAAGAACAGAGGATTCACTGAAATTCCTGCCCGTTTGCCTCCTGAAATTCAGATACTACTGCTGCAGAATAACCGGATCTGGAGGATCAACCAAAATGCATTCACTGCAACGCCGTTACTCAAAATCTTAGACTTGTCTAATAATTCTCTCTCAAGTGTGGCACCTGGTGCTTTCCAAAAACTACGCTATCTACAGGTTTTAAACCTAACCAGAAATATGATTCATTACGTAGAAAACAAGACTTTCAGTTTCCTCCCGCACCTAAAAGAACTGGATTTGTCATCCAACAGCATCGTTCGTTTGCCTGAGACATTTGGAAACAGCACAGGGAATATAACATTGCTCTCTCTGAAGCACAACAAACTTCAGAAGATGGAAAGAATTCTGCTGGAGTCACTCCCAAACCTGAAAGTGGTTCTCTTCAAAGATAATCCCTGGCAATGCAATTGTAATGTCTTTGGCCTGAAACTGTGGCTGGAGAGTTTTCTATACAGAGGTAAGGAATTTTTTCATTGCATATATTGTACACGAGAACATTCAACCAGCATCTAACTGATCTTCACTTCTATGGCTTAAAAATTTACCCCACACCGTAGGTCACTTCCTCAAATAAACACACTAAACTATATTCTTATGCATAGGTCAGAATATAAGTGCTTTTATAAACACAGGTGGCAAACTAAAATCAGAGAGAGACTTCATATTGGTGCCCAGAGAAAGAGCAAGGATGCACACACAGCCATAGGCCAGGCACAGCTGTGCTCTGTGCTGTGTGAACACACAGAGAGCCATTCCTAGGTATAAAATAAGTATACTTGTGCACAGACTCTTGTTTTAATTCTACCAATATATTTTTGCTAGAAACCAACCTACTGTTTAAAAGCTTTTTGCCTGTTGCATGACGGCAAACATCAAGACAGATACCAGTACCAAGCAAAGTTTAGAGAACTCTGGATTTTAGTTTTCCTATCAACTATTACTTAGTAGTTCTCTAATATTTTAAGAATACCTAGTATCTCTTCCTAATTCTGGTTGTTAACCAGAAGAGGTACCCAATTTATTGGCAATTTCCTGACAGTAATGTGTTATGGCATCACACAGGGAAAAGGGAAGATTTAAATAGTAGTCTCAGTATTTTGGTCACACCTGCTTTTAAATATATTCATGAGTTATGCTGTAAAAAAGATAACATGAATTAATTCTAAAGGAATTAAATATAAAAAGAAATTAATTTATTTCTCCCAGGAGGTATGTTCAGACTGAGAATTTGGAACAGCAGGGTAATTTTCTTTTTTCTAAATCAGGCTTTGATGTTTGCATGTGACCAAACTCCTGATTACCTGTCTCTGTACAGAAGTGGTGTGGAGCCTGTTGCAGGATCTGTGGAGATGGTCCATGTGGCCTCTGACTGATGGAGTGCCTTTTGGAGGGGTCAGGACTCTGCAGGCCAGCTGGAAAACCACATGGCCATGCAGGGACACAGTTAGGACTGGAGTGGTCTTTGGGTGACATGAATTCACTGCTGTAAGAAACATTTTGGAGAAGACGAAAGGCTAAACTCCTCTCAGTGTTAAAATCTCAATTTCTTGAACAGGTAAGATATTATTTTAGCATAGGGCTTTAGTTCTATTATGCTGGAAATTCAGCAGGGGTTGACTTCTCTCTGCAGAAGAATGTAATGATCCAAGATAAACTTATCAGATTATCTTAATTACTCTGTTAGCAGCATAAGTATTGTCATTTATTTCAAAAAACAATGCTGTCTAGAAGTTCAGTGATGCCCTTCCATCTTTCTAAACACTGTACAGATTAATTAAATGAAGTGACATGGAAATTACAAATTAATTTTTGCAACAAGCTTTAAAGGAAGCCCAAGTACTATGTTTTCTTCTGTGTTTGTATTTCCCTGAAATTACTTGTCTGAATCACATGAAGAAAAGTAAATTACATTGCACATTGATGTTTCCCACTACTTATGTGACACACATATGATGAAACTTTACAGTGGCACTACAGATATTTCTTTCATGTCATAACAAAGCAGTATAAGTCCAAAATATCTAAGTATTTTAGCTGAATCCATCTCAGACAACAACAATTTCATGGGATATTTCAATCAAATGGGAAATATTTTCTAAATACATTTTTTCCTTTTCTCTCTATAAAAATTAGCAGTGGTAGGAATTTGAATGAACTGAATTTGCTGTTAATAACCCCTCTTTGTTTTTCTATGTTTGTCTTATTTTTCTACCACCATTGATAGTTAATTCTCACATCCATAAAAACACAGATAACCTAATTCCTGATGAACTGCTTCTTGAAAATACTCTCTTACGTGAGTTTTGAAGTGTAATAATCTCACCATTGACCCAACCGAACAAAAGCCTTTAAAACATAGTCATAAATCTTTCAAAGTATGAAGTTGAAACTGATGATAAATTTACTCCAGGTTTATGTTAATTTTACAGCAAGGCGATGCCTGATGAATTTTTGTCTTTTCTCTTTACATACCCTTCTATACATTTTTATACCCTCTTTATATTTGCTGTACCCTTTATACATTCTTTGTACCCTTAGCCTACATACTTGTAACCTTTGTACTGACTTAATTTTGGAGTTCTGCAAGGCAGAAAGACCAAACATTCACAGTAAAAAGCCAGAGAACTCTATACTATCTCAAAATTCGATGTCTCAACCTTGGTTGAAACCTTCTCTTTGGAACCTATTTTGTAAACTAGACTCTACTCTCATGTAGGAAAGAAATTCTTAAAATAAGATAATATTACTTTGTTTATTTTCTTATTGGGGGATTTTAGACAGATATACTAATTTGCAAAGTACATAAAATTATATATGCGTTATATGGCGTGCACATCTCGGCGTGTTCCACCTTTGGAAAGCTGTGCACCTAAGATCCTATTAAAATACCAAAGTAAAACCCTTTTACCCCTTTAACCATGTCTGCCTCATAATTCCAAGACCAGTCAAAAGACACCAACATAATTCAGAAACTATCAAATATTGAGCCCATTCTTTTTCCCCCAGGAGGAATAAGCGACGGCATCATCTGCTCCGCGCCGGGCATTCGGAAGGGGAAGGACCTCCTCAAAGTTCCCTACGAGCTCTTTGGGGCTTGTCCCCTGAGGACAGCTCACAATCACCTGGCCAGCAGCCACCACCACAGCTGGGAGCCCCGGAGCTCCCCCAAGCACCAGGGCCACCACGGCGAGCTGGGGGACAGCGGCCGCGCCAGCTGCGAGCCCAAGCCCAAGCCCAGGCCGGTGAGCCTGCGCCACGCCATCGCCACCGTGGTCATCACCGGCGTGGTCTGCGGCATCGTGTGCCTGATGATGCTGGCGGCCGCTGTGTACGGCTGTGCCTACGCTGCCATCACCGCCAAGTACCACAAAGAGCACCTGGCCCCGGGCAGGCAGCACGGCACTCCCGAGGAAAAGGAGCCCTTCGATACCTCCTTGGCTTGAGCTGGCTTTGGCTTCTTGAAAATAAAGCCCTCACTTCCATTGAAAAGCCTGGAACCTAAATAGGATTGTTTTAATAGAAATAACTGGAGTTGTTTCCTTTTTTTTTTTTTTTTTTCTTTTTCATACTTTTAAAAAATGTAAATATATACATTGTTTGGAATATCTACTAAGACTTTATATAGAACAACATAAGAGTATTTATATTTTGTGTATGTATATTCTGAAGCCCCTGTTTAGGTCTATGTTTGAGATCATGAAATCTTGATGTAGCCACTTTAAAGTATTCCACCATCCTTTGCTAACTCTTGATGCAGTATTAGACCAAGACACGGCCTATGGTGTAGCTACAGTCAGTGGGTGACAGGAATGATGTTTGGCACAGAAAAACAGAAAATAGCTATCCAAATTAATTTAATTAGTTAAATTTATACTGTCTTAAATCAGAGAGGACAAATTACTGCCTAATTCAAGATGTATACAATTCACAAGCGGTTTTCAAACCAGCCAGTCTGTGCACTGCCACTGGTAGCGTAAGTGTGTTAAAAGCATTTAAAAAATGTATTTTCAACCTTCCAATCTGCCCCAGGAAGCAGCAATTAAACATTACATCCCGTTCCTAACTTAGAAAATAGGAAGCACCTTGTTAACTACTGCGTATAATCTTTTTAATAACTTAGTAGGGAAGAAAGAGCTGAGAAAACGCTGAAGGAGGAAATGCTGCACTGGTTTGGATCCAAGCCCTGAAAGGAGCACACAGAGCACATCTGAAGACACTACCTGATATCCTGCTGGCTTACAGGCTGGCTACAGACATTTCTGAAGCCACTTATTCCCAAGCCCTCACACAAGCACTCCATTTTGCAGAGGCCATGGCTGCAGAGGCAGCTCCCATCACAGTGCTGCCCTTCAGCAGGAGGATAATGCAGTTCCGTGTTTGCACATCCGCCTCACAGAGGGAACATTCAGCTGCATTCGCGCAAGGGTCCATCCTTACTCTGCAGAGCTGTTTTGCCATCAGAGGAAATCAGAGCCAAAACCACTTGAGTATCATAAGTTCAGAATTCAAAGAATATTTTGAATGTGCAGAGGTAGTTATTCTGATGGTTCTTAGAAATTATTTTAAGGCAACCAACAGAGATCAGCAAGTCCATTCACCTTTCCCAAGACTAGATAAAACACATTTTAAGCTATTTGTGACAGACGTGTCACGTGTACCCTGTCTCGAGTGACAAGGATGAAGACCTGTCCAGGTAGCCAAGGCAGAAATCATGAATGTTTGTAGTTTTGAGGGAAAAGGTCATGGAACAGTCTGCAATAAGGGCAAGGGGAAGCTGTGTTGTGGCATTCGGAGCCCTTCACTCTCCTTCCAACAGAGGATTCCAAGATCAAGCTCTGTAGCTGTCCCAAGAACAGCCTCAGCTGAGTAATGGGCTTTGTGGCAGGAGTCATGTAACCCTTGCTCTTATCTACTTAGTAATAATTGCAACCTAAATATTTAAGCTCATTCCTGCATCTGCAGTTACTTTCATGTCCAGAGAAAATTAAGCATCTCTGTCTTAATCTTAATCTAGCAGACATTGAAAACAATCAATTACTGTCTGTTCCATTTTAAATTTTTTTTTTTTAACCGCTAAGTACTTCATATCATTATTAGGCTCTGTTCATTCTTCTCTGTCCTGAACTAAATAAACCAAGCTGTTTCAAATTTTTCCTGCAAGACCACATTCTCCAAACTTTTTTACCTCCTGCGCTTCCTGGAATCTTTTCAGCTCTTTTACATTGTATTTAAAATGTGGCACCCTAAACTAGGCACATTGCTTCAGCTGAGACATCAGCAGCACAACATGTTTAGAATATTTATACTTTTTACAATATCATAATATTTAGAATACTTGTATTTAGGCTATTTAATCTGATCTCTTGATGTTTACTCTTTTTTTCTTTTAAATATTTGATAAAGCTTAATGAATAATCTAATCTACTTTCAGAGCTAAGTCATCTAAATATGTAAATCTACAGTTTTTACTCTTTTATCCATTTATTGCCATAACATTTTGAAAAGCAAAACACAGTATTTCAGATACAGAAGACTAAAGTAAGACAGGATTGGCTCCTATTGCCCATGGGCCCATAATGAGTTTGGGGCCAAGTCAAATCACTGCTTTTCTACAGTGACAACCTAAAACGAGCACAGTTGTACTCAAAGTGTAATCCTGAGATGAAAACTAATAAACCTCTGACCTCCAGAGAGATTTCACCCACAGTGAGAGATTTCTAACAGGTTCAGACACAGCAGCACAGCTTCCATCACAAATCACTTCACATTTCTGCTATTTTCAAGCAAAAGAAAAACAAGAATTGACTTGATATTTCCTAGTCAGGAATAACCCAGAACATCTTCCTAGTCCTTAAAAAACCTGTCCGATCACCAAAAACCTTTCAGACTTTCCTTATTGGATGACCATTCATTTTAAAAAAAGAAAAAAAAAAAGAAGAAAAAAATAAAAGGTGAGGAAGAGTCAATGAAGGGCACAACAACATTTAAAGAACCTCATTCTGAGTCACACTGAAGATGCTTTGGGGATTTTCATGCACACACAAGGCTGTAAATTGATATGGAGTTCTGCCAGAAAGCAAAGTATTTCGTATTTCCATTAGTTCCCTCTGCTATGGGAATAGAGAGAGCCAATCCATGCAAAATCTGATTCCATACTTTCTAACCTGCTGTTTGCTAAAGGAAAAGAAAAACAGCAACAAAACCCAACAAAAATCCTAGGGAGATTTTTCATTTAAAATTTATAAGACTGTATACCATATTTACAAAAGTGTTTGCAATTAACAAATCCCAGTCATTTCTGATGATATGGTAATAGCAGAAAATGATCAGAGAAAAGTATTGATTCCATTCCTTAAATTAATAAAGGCAAATTATTTATTTTTCAGTAGAGGACACAGAATTTTCAACCACTGATAAACAGAGATAAAAGCCAAAATTTGTTGTCTATAAAAATTATTGACTACAACAAGTGGAAGACTGAATATAGTGATTCCCCACAGAACTGCCCTCAATTTATAAAAGCTTAGCAATGGACATCTGCCACTGAAACGATTTGTCTGCAGAGATTTATTTTTCAGATAACGGTTCCCGAGAAAGCTTTGTTTTCCTTCCAGCAATCTCATGAGAGTATTATTGTAAGCACAGTATTTTTTCTAATCTCTGTGAAAAACACTCTTCCTCCTCAAAGTCAACAAAATATCAGGACATGCTACTCTGCAAGGCATTTGCAAAGACAGAGAAAGCACATATATTGTTGTATTTCTGCCTTTCATATAAAGGCTCACTATATTGCTTTGTTTACAGAAAAACTTCCTAAAATTTAATTTTAGAACACCAGTTGAAAACTACAATCTACCAATGTTCTTTACAGAAAATAACTGGTAGCATCTCTATCGGAAGATGAAGTTTAAGCTGAAACACAGCTGCTTGCCATATTTGTCTTTCCATCTATAGCTTGCAAAAAGTAAATCAGAATTCAGCTTAATTATCTCTAATAATACAATGTCCAAACAAAATCCGGATGCCTCTTCTTGAATATCAAAGTAGCACATTTAGTGATGCTGCACACTGCTTATCTATCACTAACAATTAACAGGAAAACACCAACAGCTCCCTAATAACAATCCACCTTTGCTGCCCAGGAGACAAGGACACACGGCTTTGGTCCAGCATCCACAAAGGATGTCTACTTCTGCAACTCAGATCTGTGAACTCAGCCAAAAGTGGCACAGAAATCACAATCTTCAGAGAGTCTTGGTGTGTCCTAAGTTTACGACACCTGAAATGTGGCTCTGTGTTCCCCAGATCAGGGGGGAAACAGGCAGCAACACCAGTCACAGTCAGACACAACATGGGAGTAGGTGAAGGAATTAGAAGCCCAAAATAAACAAACCAACTACAAACCTCACACCTCTCCCCAGTGGAAGCTGTGGTTGCTCTCTCTTTCTGATTGCAGAGGGATCCCTCAGTGTTTTAGGGCTATGTACACTATGTGCTCAACCTTTCTGCGAAGGCTCTCATCCTCATTTCAAGATACAACACATGAGAAAACAGTTAATATTTGGAAATATAGTCTACTGGAGGGAAAATAAATTAGTCAATCCTCAGTACTTAAAATAATAGCAATGTATTCATATATATATATGAATACATTGATTACGTATGAATACATGAATAATGTATGATTGTAGCTTCAACCCTGCACAGAATTATTTGAAGATTTCCAAAGGACCCGACAGCTCATCTGTTGCCTTGTTCTGCAATCAGGGATTTATTTTGCTGGCAATAGAATTTTTGTAGCAAAACACCCCTAGAATCTGATTGCTATTAGATCACAAGGATCTTCCTCCTCCGCAAATTATGTAGTACTAATACCCAACAGACCAACCAAAAAATCCCAACAGCACAGCAGAAGTGCAGAGGGAAAGAGCAGGTGCTCTATGCCTTTTACTGTACATATTAGCACTAAATATGTTGGGATAGTGTTGTAATTCATCTGTCGAAGTCTTGGACTCTCTAAGAACAAATGGCAAAGAAAGCCCAAGAATTAGATAAACAGAGATTAAACTCTCAAGTTAACACCAGCAGAATTACCTCAAAAAACAAGAACACTGTTCAGCTATTCCACACACTAATTCAGTATGGTGAAATGAATTGAGAACAAATGGAAATTAGTGTAAATGTCTGAATTGTGAATATGTTATCTAACTTCAGCCAATGGAAAGGGGCAGGACTTCCTCATATGTTCCAAAGCATCCTGTGGAGGAGTTTACCTCTCTCCACACCTTTCCTGCAAAACATCTTTCCCAAGCAATGGCTCCCAACATGTGACTTGCTTAATGTTAGACTGTACAAATACACAGCTCAGCTTTCCTAAAGCTGAAAACATTGGCCTGTATACCAATATTAGATTTATGAAACAAAAACAATATTCAAAGTGAACAAGAAACTCTGGAAAAACATAAAGTCGTGGTTTTCTACCAAAGCATGAAAAACATTTTGAGGGATTTGCTAAACCCTACTGCTGAATATAATATTCTGTGGCTTATAATGGGGAGTAAAGATTAGGTAAATCACTGTCTTGCCTGACAAGGAAAACATCTATTTTAGAAAGCCTCAAAAATTTGGTTGGTGTGTCATTATGATGACATATTCATTTTCCCTTAGGCCTTTATATTAAAATACAATTTTATAGATGGCATCATAAATTTTAAGGACTGT
Organism: Acanthiza pusilla; assembly: GCA_036630365.1. NCBI lineage: Eukaryota > Metazoa > Chordata > Aves > Passeriformes > Acanthizidae > Acanthiza > Acanthiza pusilla. Next base: position 13,405,798 of record JAXCHO010000001.1, read on the forward strand.
ATATGGCATAGACATTTGTCTGAATGGTCTTAATAATAATAATAATATGAAAGCAATACATGTGAGAAAAAATAGGGAAAAAAAAGTCCAAGAAGTACAGAGCAGATGTATTTGCTCTATGTACTACTGTAACATCAGCAGATTTCAGTATTTGTGAAACACTTTTTTGCAATTCCACATTTTCAATAATTAGTGGCAACAGTAATAGAACCCCACCTGTTTTTCTGTCTATTTCCATCTAATATTACACACCCAGAGAGGGCATGGCCTCTCCACTTGGGAAGCATTCAACTGGACTGGACATTAATTGACTGGACACAGTTCTGGGTAATTAGCTCTAGCTCAAGATTCTCTCAAGGTCTAGCCCTGTAGGATTGAAGCAGATGATCTTAAGAGGTCAATTCCAGCCTCTAAAACCCATGTGTGTAACTGGTCTGCACAAAGAGGCAAAGAAGGATTAAGGAAAATTGTACATAATTTCAGCTTTTCTAAGCAGCCTTCCATTAAACAAAAATGGACTATTTCTCCTCATCTCCTTCAAATTCTAAATGTCCAATGACTGTGAGACTAAAGGCTTTTCCTGTGTGTGATTTAATCCTTCATTCTTCTGACTAAGTGTCCAGAGCCTTTTACTAAGCCCTGCTATGGCCTTTTCCAATGAGGCCTGAAATCCAGGTTCTGCTTGTTCAGTGAAGAAAAGTTAAGAGGACTTGACAATTTTCTTCAGACATGTACTTCAGCATTCTTTAATAAATTTTTTTTCCCCTAAGAAGATTATGTCAGTTCTGTTATCTTTAATTAAACAAACCAAGGGGCTAATTTTCATGTTTTCTGTGAGCAGTGATGGCCTCTCTCAACAAGAAGGGCTTTTAACATCCTATATTGTACTGCAGCTTTTGAACTAAAATGCCTCTACAGGGCAGTGCATTTATGAGGGTTCACGTATTTTGTCAACACTCTCAAAATCTCAAGAGACAGCAAATTGTCAATTTTTAGATCCTGCTTTTCTCCATGATGGCTCTTGTTTGCTTTCTTCCATCCCTATATCCTTTTCAGAACTGCCTAGGCAAGCAGTACCTTTAATAATTTTTTTAACAAAATCATACTGATGAGACCACCACCTATTGCCTAGAAACGGAAATAAACATGTACACAGCACACACAAATCCTATGCTGCACTTATCCAGATGCCCATATGTTTACTGCTTGAAAGTCAACATCCAAAAAAAGGACCTGAAATAATTTACCTCACCACACAATATCAAGGAATACAAGATTGGAATGCTGAACCAACATTCAGCAGAAATGTACTGCCCTTCACATTAGCATTGTAAGAGACAGTTCTGCCTTAACTTCCTTCAATTTTAATAGTTACATCCCCATCTAAATGCAGATATCCTATATTAGCTTCATCTTTGCCATCAGGAGCTTCCAGGAATCTCACAAAATTTCGAGGCTGGGGTCTGGGCTCATTCTGTTTTTACATCTTGTTGAGAAGAAAAAAACTCCACCACCTTTTACTCTTCTCTTTGTAACAGGAACAGTTTGAAGATGCTTAACATTTCAAGGCAATCTTGATATAGAAGACATGATCACAGAAAACACTCAGCTAAAGTAATTTTGAACAGAAATGTGTTCTAATCTAAAAACTCCTGCCTTCAGAACTGCTGTCACTTCCCTCCTGCAACTAAATTGAACTCTGTATACACAGCAATAAATATGATGCTACTACATTTATTTATCTACACACTTCCTATAGAAATTTGCAATAATTTAAGTTAAAAAAAAAAATAAAATCACAGTCTCAATTACAAGAAGCAGGAGAGGTTTTAGAAACAAATTACATGGGCATTTTGCCAAGAAGCAAACACATTCTGACAGGAACTGATATTAGTAGGTACAGATGGTGAAACAGCAGCAACACTCAATTCCTCTCTAGTCTGCAGACTCACTGATTTCAGGATTTTTTGCCTATTTTATACAGTTGAATCTTCACTACTTGCAATAAGCCTTAGACTTTCATATGAAGTCTGTTATAAGTGATGAGTTTCTTAAAAAAAAAAATCAACAAAAACCCCCAACAACAACAATCAAACAAATCCCACTACAAACAAACAACAACAACACCACCACAACACTGAAACGAAACAAAAAACCAAAACCCAATCTAGGGATGTTGTGGTAAGAGTTACTTTTGTTCCTTTTTTCCCCTCTTGTGGGCAGGAATAACTCAGGTTTCCATTTTATAACAATGTTCCAGTTTCTTTCTGCCAGATTTAAACTCTTGTAGTGATCTGTAATAAACAACATTCTGGCACAGCTTAATTTTCAGTCAAATCCCTCTAGGGAAGAGAGTGATTTAATGTGAAATGTGTATCCCGTCCTGCTGCTTTCCCTAATCTACTCAGACCAAATGGGGATAAGGAATACTTACTTCACACAAATTAAAATGAGATGTTTTGGCCAAATTTGAACTCCAATGGAGGTATTTGAAAACGTTACTCATAATCTTACTTTAGTCTCCCAAGTCTGGCTAATAAAAACTTCAAACTTCTCCCATTTATCACTGCTCCAGTTTCTGCCTCCAAATCCATTTTGCTTAACACAGACTATTGTCAGCCTTATAATAAAGCCTAAAAATTGAACGAGATGCTGTTACTTTCTTGAAAGTTTTCTGAGAGAAAGCAGGACTGACAAGTCACATTCATGGTCTTCAACTTAAGGAGAGCGAGAATAATGCATATCCTTGTTTGTCTCTGAGTGGCTGTGACTGGCTGAGTGATACTTTCATGGAAAAAGGTTTGTACAGACCCAAAGAGGCTTCCCCCAGAAAGAAAATCACCTGGAAGCATGCAACCATATAAGAGGGAAAGGAAAAATTATTCAAAACCAACTCTTAAAAATGCTTCATCCTGTAAAAAAAATATCTACCACACAGTTTTTAAAGTTTCCAGAAACAGAAATAAAAAACCAGTGATGTGCTTTACAATGTAGGTACACTCCTCTCATGGCATTATGCTTTTACAGATAACACGGGAATCTTTGGCACTAAAAACCTTTCAAGGCCCTGTGTTTATTTTAGATAGGAAGTATGGAACCCAAGCAATTTTAAGTGTTCAATACTAAACAGAATTAATGGGAGAATGGAACGCCTGCTTTTCTCTTTTACAATGACTAAAGAACAAACAACCCCAAAACTTGTTGACAGTGTTTTAGAAGTGATTATGTGTGACACCTTCTCAAAGCCAAAAATGAATTGCACATACTGGTGAGGAAAGAGTAAGTATGAGAATGTCTATTAACTTTACATTTTAGAGATGATGGAAAACCGCATGATGAATATTTTGCTAATTCCAAACAATGGAGCATTCTAGAAAAAACATGTCAATCTTCTTCATTGTACTGTGAAAACTCCCAATTATATCTTATGCAATTTGCAGGTACCTGCATTGACATTAGTTTATAAATACTGTTTTATGTTTTAACTGGAGTATGAAGTCAAAATTAAGATTTCCTGACATGTTACAGAAGAGTTCAATAATTTCTGAAGAGTCTATCTTGTTTGGAGACAGAAAGCTGCTTTCCTATTCACCTTCCAAAATCTTTTCTTAACAGAAAAATATTCCATGTTTGAGGAAACAGATTTGAGATTTCCCATTTTTCTGGCACATTCTTGCTCTTTCAATATTGTATTCACTACATTTTTAATAGTATTTTAAAAACAGGAAAAATAGGGTGATTCTTGCTTTGTTTCGTAGGTATCTAATTTTTTTCTGAGGTAAGAGAACTTGGTTTCTGGCATGATAAATCATAAGACTTACAAAAATTCTTTTCTTCTTCATAGTCAGTAACCATTGGGAACTAGCGAAACACTGGTCAGATAAGCATCTGAACTTGAGTGAGGAACATCCAAAATTAATTACTCTCATTTTCAAGTCTGTGTGTTTTATCTCTATTCCATAGTTGTCACACTTCACCTTTCAGTCTTTAGGTAGTGTTATACTCTTGGCTGACAGACAGTAGAGCTTTGTTATTCAATTTCCATGCTCTGAAGAAATCATATCTCTGATAATCTAGACAAAATGACTACATTGTATGCTGTTATAGAACAATCCTGTCACAGCACAGGACTTTCAAACTTGAAGCCTGGGTGGAACATTTACACACCAGATAGTCCTTTCTTATATTTCCTTTTCCTTATCGTAATATAATCTGATTTATGATGATATAGAATTGTGTCTACCAAAAATGCTTTACTGATGATGGTTATTTCCATAAAGTCAAACTCAATAGCTCACAGGGAGGTTTGAGAGTCAATTAATAAAGGATCAAGTTCTTGGAGAGAGGAAGCGTTGAATGCTCTCCATGCTCAGTCATCCAATTATATCTTATAGGCACCACTGCATCCTTGCCTCTTTCTTCTTAAAATATTGGATATCTATATTAAATAACTGCTAAACCAAAAGAGAAAGTGAAGAACTCGTAAAATAAACTACAACAATTGTACCTGCAACCACTGGAGATTTCCTGTCGTCCAGAAGCTGAATAGCAGTACTGGCTGTCACCACATTGCTCTTGTTGGCAGTTTCTGCAGGGTGTATTAAAGGGAAAAAAGTTGAAGTAATGTATTGCAAAATGAGGAAATGGAGAGTTTCCCCCCCTGGTTTGTAATAACAGTGTACATGGATATAGTGCCCAGAAAATAAAACAGCAACAATCATGTTCTCTATGTGTGCACACAACATACTGGCACTGCCATTTTAAATTCCCCAGCATCCCAAAAACAAGTTTAAAACACTGAAATGAGCCAGGATTTGCCTCCTCTGCTAAAAGGGGCAGCAAAGGTCTCAGCTGGGCTTCTCAATAATGTGGACATTTACTCTGTTGGACTTGCCCTGCTTAAAATACTTGTTAAAATGCAGTTCTACCTGGGCAAATATTAAATGAAAAATGTTACACCATGTCTTAGGGTTTCACATGCAACCCCACAAAAGATGCACCTGGTCAAAGGACCAGTGAAGTAGCTGCAGACTTCAATGAGTATTTCAGATTAACATTTGGGATTAGCTACAGAGACCACTCAGCACTGACACATTTGGAATCCTTTCAGCATCATGAATGGCTCAGAATTTAGGGAATGACAAAATTATAGACCTGTGCTGAATGGGATTGAGTAGACAAAGCTCCCAGGTATTTGTTCAGCAGCTCTTCTGTACCAGAGTGGAAAATGGTCAGCATTAAAAATGTTCTCCTTATCTTCAGCTGTCAGGAAGTCTCTTGAGAAAAAAGAGAGAAAGAAAACAATTGTTGGTTGTTGTATGGCACACAATAGTTTCTAGCTTTAGTGAAAGACAAGAAAAACAAAATGCAATCTTTTACAAAAGAAAATGGTTTGGGACAATTTTTCTAATACCATTTGTTCAACAAAAGAGTTAAATTTAGTCACTAATAATTATTTTGTTATTGTGACACACAATAACTTTTGTTGTGAAAGATATTAAAAGTACTAAAAAACAGTAGCTCCAAGTACCACTAAAGTTGTTTTTACTGATATGCGCAAATAAAAATGCTTAGTCTAAAAAGCCTTTTTCTTTCAGCACAATGTAAGAACTGTGAACTGCACAAGGTGGAAAAGGCACTGGAGATCTGGTAGTCTGTTGCCACCGGCATTCATTCTGAAGTAGTAAAAAAACCGTAATTTTACAGCGTACGTTCAAAATACTATGGGGGATGGTAGTGGACAACTGAATGCTTCATTCCTCAGTCATTTCAGGGAGTGTTGACAGAGGAAAATTTATGTCACAAGTGTCCACATTATTGCTCTGCTTTTCTGTCTGACAGTAACAAATTGTAGTGCTGTTGATGTCACCTACTTGTACAACAATATTTGTCCTCAGATAAGCACCACAGAACTTTATATTCAATAAACTTAGTTTATCATAAAAAACCACAGATTTTCTTGTACATGCATAATACCTCCACTAGATTACATGTTCTCCAAGCAAAATGGGAAACTCTTTTACGGTGAGGTCTCCTAATTACTCTTTCACCCTGTCCAATTCTGTCACTTGGCTTTCTTTCAACACCAAAAATATTTTCCACAACAATATTGCGAAATCCCTGAAAAAGCCTACTTGGTTTCAGAAGGAGTAGGAAAAGGTATAGCATATTCATAATCATAATTCTGCTCTGAAGAAGGAGATGTGAGGCTGGGAGCGTGTGTGCAGGGAAAGCAAATTTATAGGCTACAGGTGTAAAACAGCTCACTGTTCCAAAAGAAAGAATCGAAGGGATCCTAGGAAATCTTCCTAACTTGTTCTGTGTGAAGAAAGAGTAGATGGGCTTCACAAAAATAACCCTTTTCCCATTCTTTTCTTATCAACCTGCCAGACCCAGTTTGTCACTCACTGGTTGGTCAGCTGCTCTGGGCCCACAAAGAGGTTGATACGAGACAGTCCCGTCCGTGTCCCAAGGAAGGCAACTTCCACTCCCTTGTCAGAGTTTCTGAAACAGCACAGAACACGAGCAGAGATAATGCTTCAGACAGTAAACAGATGAAGCTGTATCACTGCCACAGAAAGCACAAGTGCACACAGTTTTGAGGAAGATTATTTTAGGCATAGTTCTCTTATTTGTTGATTTACTTTTAAATGCTGTGTCTTAATTTATAGTCATCTGGGTTTTGAATAATGTGCAATGTAGAAATGTTATTTAGAGCAAAAATCCCTAAAAAGACAAACACAATAAATTTTGTAGGATTTATACGGCAGGATTACATGGAAGCCACAGAATGAAAAGGTGTGGCATAGCTAGGTGCCAACTATTTAATAACCACTGACACGCAGTGATTCTGAGATGGGCAGGACTTCTAGATCTTGCTCCCAGTTCATTTTTTCCCAGTCCATTTCTGTGGTACATTTGTGCTTCAAGTCATAGGTGCGATTATTGCTCAAGTAAGCAAACAGATTTCAAACAGGTAGCTGAGAGTCAAACTCAGCTGCCATCAGGACAAGCTTTAGCCTCTAGGACTTGGGAAAAAAGGTGGCAGTTATCTCAGACTGACCTCTGCTGCTGCACTGTTATCAGCACCAAGCTATTTTAAAAACAATTCTTGTATGGCTGCAAAAGCTTCAGTCCCATTACCCAAAAGCCAGGCACCAGAGGCATTTTATTGTTTCACATTAATGAGACAGAATGAAATAAAGTCAGAATCCAAAAAGGCAACAAAAGTCTCCCACTGGCACCATTCCACAGCTGTCCTCGTGTTTACTGGATCTGGTACTTCATTGTTTTGGAGGATTCAAAGATACCTTGCACCTCTCAATGTCCACAGTATATTAGCATGCAACAATTTCTTATCTTTATCTTCTCAGAGAAGATTGAATAACTCTTTGTTTGATGAATCAGATCTCATCACATTGCTTTTACTCATTCAGTAGTTGTGTATGCTGTACAGCAACATATTTTTTCATTCAACTCTTATAAAATGGTTGAATTTTAGCAAAATCTAATCAGGATAATCTCCAGAATTGCCTTTCAACCACAACATTTCATGCAAACTGCTAAGCTTAACACCTGTTTGCTCTAACATGGATAAAAACTTGTTACTTAACACCTTTGTACATGATAACATAAATGGATTAAGTAAAAGATATAAACTCTGTAAAGGACTGGCTACTATATACATAACGATGGACACAAAGATCACTTACTCTGATTTATTCAATGCTAGACTGGTCCAATAAGCTTCAATTGGTGCACTCACAACTGCATCAAACAAAACTTCCTGGATCAATTCTTTATCACCTATTACAATATAATAAAATAAAATCAGTTAATGTATGTGCATACAAAGATTTTTTTTTTAGATGGCTACACAATAAGATTTTTCTTACATTTTACTATATTTTATCAGTGATGTGCTTTCAAACATTCTACACTATGAAGCATTTACTATGTAATATTACAGTGTTTTACCACAATGCAGTTTTCAATATATAATTTCATTGCATTAGCAACAATTTAAGGTTAAAACCAAACAATTCACCACTTCATGTAACTCATTCATGTCTATATTGTCTAATATTCACATCTGCATGTGCCATAAGGTTACAACAATTATGTCTAGAGACAGTCACAAAAGCTATGCATTTCTGCAAATAGATTGAATATGCACCTATTTATCTGAATTTTTTATTCTGCTTTGCAGTTTAGGAGTGCTAATTACATACACATCCTCCCCAAAACACTCTTGAAACATCTGATATATTCTTCAGAGGCATGATCCAAGGATTGATTCAGATCAGTCCTGTTTGATTTATAAAACCAGATGGAGTGATAATTTTGCATAGTATAACTACACCATCTGAATAGAAACTTGAATGTTTGGTACAGGCACATAGTTACTGTAAAAGTCAGAAATTTGTATCATCAGTATCTCTATTGTTACCATGGAAAAAGCTCAGAACCAAATGAAATTGCAAAGTAACATCAGCTAAGCAAAAGCCTATCTCAAACTATCACTGGTTAAACTAAGTAGCTTAGCATTTTGTAGAAGGTTAAGTACCACACTTTTCAGCTGGGATAAATCCTGCAAATCCATGTTTAACAAAATACTTGCATTGGAGCAGTGGCTCTTTTCCTGTGAGGTAGCGTTTAATTGCCTCTAACTGAGTCATCTGCCGGTGCTCAGGGTGCAAGTCCGTGTTGCAGTAGGACCTGGGAACACGTGGGCAAAACAATAAAATGTTGTATGTACAAGCAGGATCTGTCTTTGAACATAAAGAACTGGATTCTGCAAGCACGAACAGTATGAAACCAAAAAGGGTAACAGACACTAATTTCATGCTTTATTTAAGGCTTACCATTCATCTGCTAAAGATACATCAGGGTGTTCTAAATCATGTAAACCTGTAACAGGAATAATAATGGGTTATTTAGGGAGAAGTCTGGGTAACAGATGGTTATTTGCATACACTCCATAACATAAACCCTTCTTGAAAAGTGCATTATTACCATAATGAAATAAATCACAGTAAAGTATGCTCAAATACACTTTAGGGTCTAACAAACTGGCAAAACTAGTTAAAATGGATCTAATACTGAAAAGGCAAGAAAAAAAAATTGTGCTGATGTGTTTAACTCATATGAATTACTCACATAATATGTCTAAAGTTTAGAAGAAAATTTGAGCAAAGACAATGCAAAATGGTAACAGATTCCTGTTCATACTCCCTCATTCTCTTTGGCCAGCAAAGTCCTTTATGCTAAAATACACACTTCTCATTTCATGTGAGTTGTTCTCCTTCTCTTATAAAGAAAAGAATCATTAAGAACAATTCCCTCAAAACTTAAGCACACAGCCCATGCACATAAACAGCAATTTATGCGATCATTCAGAAAAGGTTTTTTGTACTAACAGGTCACACAAATGCTTGTAAATAAAAACTGTATCATTAGTTATATAGCATAGTAAAAATGTACTTTTGCAATTTCAAAAACTCTTAAAACGCTTATCAATAGACAATAAGCAAACAGGGTTCAGAAGGCAGCATCTGGGTTTAACCCCCAGGGCACAGACTAAACCATGACAGAGCAACAGTGACTCAGGAAGGCAGGGAGGGAAAAACTGGAGCTAGAGCTGTGTCCCTGGGGAGGACAGTGAGGGGAAGTGACACAGAGTCAGTGAAGGCAAGAGTGGGAGAGCAGGAGCTGTCGGTTATGGTTCTGTCAACATTTCTGGGGTTGCATGTGGGACTCAGACTGGCTGAGGTGTGGGGCTGGGTTGAAGAACATCAGTGAGATGTTGGGAACAGTCTGGAGAGGGAGCAGCTCCAAGTGCCCTGCTCTGCCTTCTCTGGAGCTGCTGTGTAAATACTCAAACCTCAAGGCACTTCTTTCCATATCTCTCCTGAGTACAAGAACATATTCACATCCCAAAATACAGCCAAGGAACAAAGACCTGGAGAAATAAACTGTCTCATTTAACATCACTGACAAAACAAGAAGAAGAACAGGAAATAAAGGCTTCAGCAAAAAATCTGAATTTTTTGCTCAGCAACTTCTAAAATTTTCAACGCTCCCTTCAACCTTCTGAAATGCCCCCACTATTCCTTCGTCTTCAGAAACCTTGTAGCCTAACTTTATCACCACAAATGGTTGACTCCTCCACTCATTTAATTTGGGGCCTATCAAAAAGCAAAACCAAAGCACAGTTCTTTCCCTGGGCATGTCTACCACTATTACAAACATGTAAATCCTTGTAGATAATGTACAAAGGAGTTATAGTTCTGAAAGTTTTCACACTGTATAGTCTGAGAACAAAAATAGCCATTACAGTGCTCTTAGTGTTTACTTCATTCAGAAAACACCACAAATAATTAACATTGGGCCCTGAGTGGTTCTCTGGAGCACTGAGAGGAGACAATGGAAGATGATCCTATCTAAAGAAGAATCAATGTCTGACTAAGCGTAATACAAATCAGGGCAAAAATCCTGTGAAGTACAAGATCTTTACAGAAAAAAGAAATAAAAAAGTCTAATTTCCTTATGGAATCTGCAGACAAATGTACAGGTTTTAGGAACAACCAAATCAACAATAAAACTACTGTGCAAGCAACATGAGAAGGTAGATCTCTTACCTTCTTCTACAGTTACGTTCCCTCTGAAGAAGTATTTTCCATGTCCTCTAGAGAGAGCCACACCTAAACTGTGCAGAGAAATAAAGCAGACCTTGAAATCTGTCAGACAAATAATAGCAGACATTCAGAGCTATTTTCATTTTTAACATTTCCAGCTCGTGTACTATGATTAACTTAAAACTGTTTGTTTCCAAACCCTCACCAATTATATTTATTGTTCAATTAGTTGCTCCAATGATGTCTCAGTTCTGATGTGCCTGCAACAATTGGCTGTATTTATGTGTGCTTAGAGGTGCAGTAAACCATTATTCCCTGGCAAACTAATAAATGAGCCCCTCTAAGCTCACTGTTGTTCACCCAGCAGGAGATGTCTTCAGCCGAGCCGTGAGCCTGCCCATGGCTTTGCAAGGAAGGAGACAATTTTTTGTAAATCAGACTAAGCTATTGAGAAACTACAGAAGTGTGGGAATTGATGGAGCTACTGAGAGGAAAAGAACTTCAAATGTGACAACAGCATCATGACTCCTCCTGGACTAATTTTTCTGTGTTCCGTATTTTTAGTTAGTGTAGCTCTTTTGTATTGACTTCAGCTTCACAAATTCTCAGTTATACACTGTGTTTCGGTCTGGTGTTCAGTGTCCCATTTAAAATATCCAAGTTTCATGAAAAGGCTGGGGGACCCCATGCCTCTTGCTATTGAACACAAGCACAGAATACCTTCTGGCATTCACTCATTCCTCATTGAAGGGGATTGTCTTGGGCTAGGAATCTGCCAGTGATCAGCAAGGCTGAAAATGCATGGGCATCAAATCCAAGAGCACAAGCTGCAACCAACAGCTCAGTCTGGGGAAGGCCTGAACACTAAACATCTCTGACACTATAGTGTATATTTCAATAAATGGTGCCCTGCAGTTGTCCCAAATCCATACTACAATCCATCAAAACTAGAGACATTCTGCATGGAAAAAACAGGACAGTTTTCCTACTGTATTTCTGTCCTTAGCACCATAACTCACACTCCATGCATGTATGTAACCCCATTTCTGTTTACTTAATAGGGCAAGAGTGACAGTGCCAAAGAAAAGCAAACAAATAAAAAACAGAAAAACAAACATCAACCACAAAAACTCCACAAAAGAAAAACAAAACAAAAAAACCTACTGAGTATTACCACCCATGAGTAAATTTTAACATGCATTAGAGGTCATAGAAATGTGCCTATAGTTTCTCTGTGTGGTAATGCAGCTCAAGTTATGTGAAACTGTTTCATTGAAGAAAATTTCAGTTGAGTATCACAACTGCCAAACTCCTTTCATAAGTGGAAGGTACAGTTACTGCTTTTTTGTTAGTGGCTTATTTCTAGTTCAAATACGAGCATTTTTAAAGGACTACCTGTTTTTCTTTTCCTTTCCTTTTTTTTTTTCCTCCTAAAATGCATGCCAAAATTACTGACTTACTCAGTTTTAGTTATAGAAATACACTGAAGGTAGTTCAGAGAAAGAAAACATCCAAACCTCAAATTGAAAGTGAAATACTATCTCATTTTACATTACATTCTTGTTGCAGGAAAAAAAAAATGGGGCTCAAGATGTAGTTACTTAAATGGATTATAGTATTTATAGCTCTCCAAGTACTTGCGAAAGCCTTTTGTTCAATGTAAACCTCAACTGAATATTTTTTCAATGAAACGTAAGCCATGACAAACACTGCGAGTTTGCCTGTGTGAGCTTGCACAAACTTTCCATCCCTGGAAAAGCTGAAAGGAATGTTGGTAGGCTCCTTTTCCTTGCTATTTTCAGTATTGTCCAGGGATATTTCATTGTCAGCTTTCGCTGATGAGCTTTTAATGAGTTCACAAGCTCTGTGTAAGCACAAATCCAACGAGTCGGATGGAACGCCCGTTTATGATGGCCGGCTCTACCTGAATGGAGTACCCTTGATGTCTGTGTAATAGTAGTCATTTGTCATCACCAGCACTCGCTTCTAGATTCAGAACAAGAGAGGCAGAAGGGGAGAGGGGAAGAAGTTAGTTTGCTATAAGAAATGTATAAAAGATCAAGTGGTGAGTCACTGAAAAAAAGTAGAAGCAATGTTTAGTGAGTGAAAAAAAATATACTGCAGGGAACGATATTTATAACAACCTTAAAAATTGTTGTAAAAATTATCTGCTTGCTTTATATTTAGTTGGGATAGTATTTTAGACATTGTACCCCTTTGTCCACTGTCTTCTTCACTTCCATGGAGAATTTTCCAGTTTTCCGGTTCACCATCGCATTTCGGAGCTGAAATGACGGAAATGTGTGTCAATTCCTTTATTTGCATTTTCTGTAATCCTTTCTTTCTGAGCTCTCCAGTACACTCATTTGGCCTAAGCAGTACTCAATTTTCTTAATTTCTTCATTTTCAATAATTAAGATCCCACTTATAGATTTTATTAGTGGCAGGATAGGCCGAGGCTTCTGCCATTCAATTTTAGGCACATTGCTAAAGGTGTGTAACAGTTTTTGTGTAGTAATCTGGATTTTATTTGGGATGAACAGTGTGACTACTGTTCTGCAGTTACTGCGTGGGAAGGCCAGGATGAGATTCCCAGCTGGATTTAGCTGGCTAGACTAAGGCCCAATGCTTAAATACAATGATACAGATAATAAGAAAGTAAAAAAAGAGAAAACTCCACTTAGCCTACACTATTTCTTCTGCTTAAGAATCTGCATTGCACTGCATCCTTAACTAGCACCAAAACCTCATCCTAACTGCATCAAAAATTAGCACTAGCCCACAAAAAACAGCCCAGAATGACAGCCCATTGGATCAGTAATGTGATTCAGGGGGAACACACAGCTACAGTACTCTGCAGGTCCCTCTGCTTCTCCCTTGGTGTGCAGGCACCCCTGGAAAGGTATTAAGTTTAAGCTCTGTAATGGAAGCCCAAGGTCAGCCATAGCTTTAACAATTGGCCTGGACCTCTCCCTCTCAAAGTCTTTTGGAAGACATTTTAAATCCCCTTCAAAAATAATGTTTCATTGTTTTATAAGCCAAAAATTCAGAGAAGCTAGGGAAACCAGAAAACAAATGGAAAAGGTTTATACACAATTATTTACCTGCTGCTCTGCAAGTTAAATACTACTTTTTAGATCAAAACAAGCACTGTTTTGCAGTAACTTTTTCCTCTACATGAGCTGCAGGCTCCCAAGACCTGCAATCCCTGGCCCATCATCTCTGTAAATTCTTCCTTTAGCACACCTTGTTGCTCCCTAGGGAATGAGAGACTTTAGAGGAAAAAACAAAAAAGTTGCTGTTTAACATCTACACAATCCATAAATGGAAATATTTCATTTGAACGCTCTTAGATTTACTAATGGAAGAGGTGAGTTATTTTCCTTGTTGTGGGAAAAAGCACATATAGACCTTTTGCAGCTATAATTTTCGTTACAATTTGAAAATTCCACTATCACTAATCAATGCAGAATTTAAAATGCAAGAAAATATTGACAAAATAAGTATTTTTATGCATCTTCTATTACTTATCTATCTGAACACAGTTTTGGACATCAGGTTCTTGCTGAATACGTATCTCCTGTTCTACAGCACCTCATGCCAGATTGAGCAATTCAGTTGAGTTTTAGTGAGAAATTGTGAAGTCAGACATATCAATGCACTTTGCAGGCCTTCTGAGTTAGTGTGGAGGGAAAAGAGAATGACCAAACTTGCCAGTGAAATATCTGGTTTTATTCTCACGAACAAGTTGAACATGGCTGACCTATCAAAAACTGCAAACTTTGCAGCTCTTTAAATTTAATTCTAGGGCATCTAGATTTGAATTAACAGTCTTACTCTTCTGTCAGTGAGTGTAAAAGAATAATTTTTAGCTGGAGGCATATATAAAATAAAACATATATTTTACTGTAGGTTTTTTTTTTAACAATACATAATAGGCAATTCTGGAAATAGTTTCCTATTTTAAGTTTTGTGGTTTTGGACTTGGAGAGCTGGTCTTAATTAACCATCTACTTTCTAACATTTACAGAGCAGTTCCATTTATCTTTAACATGGTTTTCATTTTTCTCCTATTGGTGCCTGCAGTTGTCTAAGACCCATTCCTCCCACAAGCCTCAGGCAAGTCATAGATTTACTAGAAGGATCTCCAAACTCTCAGTAGTGTTTAAGATCAAGTCTGCATGTGGGATTTAGAGTTTTACTCTTCTCTTCTTTTTCCTTCTTTCTTTTTTTTTCTTGCTGTGATTGCATTTCTTGGCTTTGTAATCCAGTTTTTCAGCTCTTCTGCATTTTCATCTCCTTCCTTAAATGCATAAAATAAGTACTGCCTCAGTTGGCTTCAAGCCCCAAAACATTCATTCATGGACTTTTATTTGGAAAAAAAAAATATTTCATTCAGCTAGAAATTATAACAGAAGAATTTTAAGTGAGTTAATGAGAAAAAGGTTTCTATCCAAATTGAAACTTCTTCTCTTTGGTACTGTGTGTTTGCAAACCTTGCTGGAAGACACTGTTAATAAGCTCATGCTAAAATTTCTGTTTCTAATAAAATGCATGAACAGCAAGATAGCAGGTATTGTTGACCTGGAAAATGAGCTGATATATTTATGACAACACTATTTCATGGTGAAAAGAATTCTAACCTTAGTTTGGCCACCTTTTCCCTATTGGATCACTGCAGAAAACCCATGTCTTCACCTTCCAGAGTAATAAGCATTATTGCTCCTTCAACAAAATATCTTTCAATCAATTCCTACCAACTCAGTTTCACTGCTGTAGTATGAGATCATTCTATATTCTTGGAAAACTATGTAACCATTAAATTAACGTGGCAAAAAGTGAGAAAATGTCTTAATCAGCTTCCACATAAGTGTTTCATGGGAGAAAAATATACCAGTAGTAGTCTATGTTATTAAAAGCAGCTATATGAATACATTAATTCTTTCCCTCTGCAGTTGAATAAACAATGCTTTACTACCCAAGTTTGGAAAAAATCAAGAACATCAAATCCAAGGCCTTGGGTGAAGCAGTGCCACATATAGCTTGTTTCTGTGTTACAATTAAAAATTCATTTTTAAGAAACGTATTCTACAGTGAAAGGCAAAGATTCAGATGAAATGATTGTATAAATTTTTCATCAAAATGTGAAATAAAAATTTTGCAACATTCATTCAGACAAAACTCAATTTTTGTCAGAAATTTTCAGAAGTGATGGAGTTTAGGGGTCTCAAAGGCAGTAGTTAGAGAGAGCTGAATCTGGACTTTCATGTGTATTCAGATAGAATCTCAATTATAAATAAAACGTGATTTTCAATGTCACAGAAATAGCTCAATGGTTCCATAATCTGAACCAGTCAACTTCTACTAAGATATGATTAAAAACAAGGGATTAAAACTCTGAAAATTAAGCAGAGGAAGTAATGCAAGAAATAAAGAGAAAAAAAGAAAACAAACCAAAGAGAAATAGCAGGAAGAAAAATCATGAAGGTTTAAAGAAGAACAATCATGAAGGTTTAAAATCTGTGCATAACTACAGCAATAACATTTGAAAGGACAGAGGAAATTTTAGAAGGTCATTAGCAGAGAAACTTGGTTGAGTAATACATGATAAAAAATAAGAGAAAAAGCAGCGTATAAAACATGAAGCCAATGAGATTTCTAAGATTGCAGAAGGCTGCTACAATATATGAAAATCATATGAGGAAACCTTGAATGGTGTGTGCACAGAAAATGACACAAAGCTATAAAAATGCTGAAAAGGTTTGTGTGTGCACTCCAACACAAAACTTTAACTTAGGAAGTAAAATGGCCTCTGAGGAGAGGCCGAGGACAATCGATCACCTGGTGAAACTTCTGCTTAAAGCATAGATGAACTGTTTCACTATTCACCAAGGGGGTGGAGAGAGCGAGGAATGCAAGAGATATATTTTGTAGGGGAGAGAGAAAATATAGACTTATGTCAGAACAGGGATCAAGAAATTAGGACATCTGAAGACTGACAAGACTCCAGGGGCTGCTGTACGTGATCCATCCCAGATTTCAGAAGGACATGACAAAGTAAATGTGGGAACCTTCAGTGGATATATTCAAACCTCTCTGGAAAAGCAGAGGTACGAGGGACTTGAGAGAAGCTAATGCAGGGCTGATATTTGAGAAGGGACGGAGGAGACATCTATGAAAAATACAGACATGCAGTCGTGACTTTGGCAGGAGGGACCTTATGGGAAAAACTAAATTACAGGACAGAAAGGCGAACACCTGGAAAGTTACGATTTAATTAAGGACAGTCAGCACAGATTCACACAAAACGAATCATGCCTAACAAATCAGATTTATTGAGGAAGTGACAGAAAGACCAGGCAAAGGTTAAGCCATAGACATAAGGAAAGCTTTTGATACAGTACTGCAGAAAAGGCTAAGCCTGAAAGGTAAGAAAAAGATAGAGAGTGAACTACAGAGTAGATGGAGCACTGAAAAATGAGGTTAATGGGAAGCATTGTGTGATAGACACAGCACTCATGCTCCTGCAGCTACCCATGTGTCTGAAATTAGAGTTTGGAGTGAAACTCTGCTCTACATACAGGTCAAAGAATCAAATTTTGTTTATTCATCTGATGTTTTTTAAATTTTGTACATTGACTAAAACAGCTCTCACTACTTCCATTAAGGAAAGAAGGATCTCATGGAAAGAAGTAAATCTCATTTCTGAGTTTCAACAGTTGTCTGGGCCAGACCTAAGGAGACATTCTGTTCCTGTTTCTAGTGTTATATTTGCTGTTGAGCAAAAATACACAATGGGATGCATGGAGACTGCAAGGGTGATGAGTTTTACCAAAAATACAGAGTCCGTTTGTGGTATATGCATATGTAAGAAACAACACAAAACAGTTATAAAATTCTGAATGAAATAAAAAGGTCTATTGTCCTTCCCTTCCTGAGAGCAGTCAGGTGGCCTCTCTAATGACCACTTAAACAGTTTCCAGGTACAGGGGTGGGATGCAACAACGTCCTCTGACAGGCTTTGAAAACACATCACTTACCA
Organism: Acanthiza pusilla; assembly: GCA_036630365.1. Classification (NCBI taxonomy): domain Eukaryota; kingdom Metazoa; phylum Chordata; class Aves; order Passeriformes; family Acanthizidae; genus Acanthiza; species Acanthiza pusilla. The sequence continues at coordinate 13,423,477 of JAXCHO010000001.1, forward strand.
CATCATCTCTGTCTTCCCATTCCACCTCAGAAAGATCCACACTGCTGTAGTTGGGCTTTCTTCGTTTCTTCCCCTCTTCATACTGGTATAAAAAGGTGAAATATTTAGCACATCCTGTTTTATTTGCACAAAGATTTTTGTACCAGATTTAAAAGATTTGCTGAATGCATGCTAATGGTATGCAATACACTTAGCAGTAGGCAGATTAATTCATACAAAGTGCACCAGACTACTGCGTAAATGTTCCCTGCAAACTAAAAAGCTACATCTCATATGATTATTTGCATCATCTCTTGCCACAATGCAGAACTTTCCTTGATGGACACACAGGGAGGTCAAACTCAGCAGTTGTACTTCTCCGCATATGGAAAATACATGAGACCTTGGAGTTTGCAGTTTATGTTAAATAGCTCCAACTGGCTCTTTCAGCCATACAGGAAGTTATATTTACTATACTCTTATCAACAAAATGTTTACCCATCTCGCTTTAAACAAGATAAGAGGCAAGTCTTGGGAAGTTTGGTGTTAACATTTGCTGATACTTCATTTTATCTACAGCTTTGTGGGGAAAAGTAATATACTAATAATGATAATGTAGGGGGTTTATCACTACTCACTGTTACACTGTAAATCGCACATTTAAAATAAACATTCTCATGACAAATTAATTTGACACCGAGGTGTTTATAACATGGGAAATTCTGCCCTCTACTGAACATTCAAAATCAGCCTATTAAGTGTAACCACACAAACCCGGCTCAGTGGAAAAAAGAAGTATTTAGGAAGACCTCTTTATAAAGAACCTGACAGCTTAAGTAACATTAGGAGACTACATTTGAAAAAAAAAAAAAGTAAATCTGGGAGACAATCAGAATAATGTGAAATCCGGTCTTCTATCTCTTAAGAGAAACCACAAGTCTTTTTATTAAGTATGACAGAAGGCATTGGGATGCTGTGAAATATCCCCAGATTGCTTTTGTGACTCCTCAGCAGCATCAGAAAGGAAGGAAAGAAGGAAACAAAACAGAAGGAAACAAAAGGTACCTGTAAGGCAGCATACATGGCTGATTCTCCTCCCTCAGGGCGGGACCAGCCACACCATAAACCAAACCTGTCACTGAGACAAGTGATTCCTCACCACAGCCAGTGGTGCACGGACTTCAGTCACATTCTGCAGATTACTGAGAGACCAAGGGAAAGCCTTGTTCTCTGAGCATTTAGAAGGTTATTCCCATCCTGAATTTTTCATCTCTGAATTAAAAATTCTCATATAAATCCCACAGTTGCTTTTGTAGACCACAATACTTAAAAATAGGAACAATAAAAATCTTACTGGACAGCAAACTTTTAAAAATGTTGACTACAACATCATAATCACAGACATTTTGAGATACTGGCAGCACTGTAAAGTTTCTCCTAGCACAGGCTTCACTGACCTTCCTTAATTGTTGCTTTAAAAAATGGATACTCTAATTTTTTCTACTGACAGTTCTTTTAAAATATTCTTTGGGATAAAACCCTGAGTGAATTCTCATTGTTTTGAATAAAAAATCCCAGCAACTCTGTTGGTGTAAGCTCTGAGAAGTGATGCAGATGCAGTTGAAAAGTATTTCCACGTGCTTTTCTTGCCGTCTGCTAAAATCCACTATTCTTGTAACAAGGTTGCCTACTTCTCATCTACTGCTATTCAACAGATGGGTGAGAGATGTAAAGAACTTCTGCTTTCAGCACATGTCATCCACCAGACTTTGAATTCAGGCAGCTCAGTTCTACAATTAATTCTTGCTACATGGCAGCCCTGATAGCTAGAGAGATAGCTATACCCAAATACTGAAGCACCAAATTTGCAGCCAATATAATTAAATCTCACAGGAGTAACATTTGAGAGGATAGCATCCCATTCATTACCAGGGCTTGGTTTCTGTAGCTGTGTTTTGCAAACCTTTCATTATGGCTGCAGCTATATCAATATTATCTTTAATCTTTACAGGGAGTAACTACATCTATTCTCTGTGGCTGCACCAATTAACCAAATAAATCTTTGATCTGATTTAGTCATTCTAGCATAGAAATGGTTACAGTCAAGCTCTCAAATACTGAGAGCTGAACAGTGTTACAGAGACATTAGCTGGGACCATTTGAGTAGAGCCAACAGCTCCTGTACTGGTTCCAATGTTTAATTACATCCTCCCTCACAGATGTTGAAGAGCTTCTGGGCTCTGCTGCATTCTCAGACATGTGCAAATCCTTACTTAGGCCAGGAGAAGTTGATCTCATGTGTCTGACAGCAGAAGTAGGCTTCAAACCTAAGGCAAACCGTTTACATCATACTGATTATGGGGTTTGTATTTATTTTAATCATATAGTTTCCACACCTTGCACTCAGAGAAAAAACCAAAAACCGAAAGCAAACAAATGAAGATCTGGATAAAGCATCCAAAGTTCTGCAGAAAAGAATCAGAAGCATTCATGTCTTAAAAATCACTAAAAGAAGGCACAAAACCAAAATCCCAATGGTCAAGCAAGAGTTTCACTCCATAAGCATTCAAAGGAACTGAAAGTGCACTAAAATGCATTTAGGACAGGAACTAATAAAGCATTGAGATGCGTAACCCCTTATTCAGCAATTACTCTTTAGGGGCTACTGTTTAATTGCCTACAGAGGAATTCAGTAAGTAAAGAATGGATTTATGTTATAGCTCAGAAAAGGACAGCAGAGTAAACAAAACCAGCTTCCAGGAAGGACAGGATACAAAACCCATTTGTACCCAATCTTCATGTAGATATCACCTTGTGCCCAACAGTAAATTTACATTATGCTTATGTAACCAGGGCATCAAACATCAATGCAAGCAGATCAGATATAAAACACCGTGTAACAGTAATGTTGAAATATCCATTCTTCTCTTGCTTCTTTCTAGTTTTATTGCTTAACTAATCTCTTAGTAAAAGTTATTCATGGACACTGAAACAATTCCCCAGTTTTTAAAAATAGCACTCATCTATATCTTCTTCTCTGGTAGCAAAACTAATCTAACCTTTTATCTCTGAGACTCCTGGGTAAAGTATAAAATACTGATTGAAGCCTGAAGCCAAACCTATCTGCAAGATTACTATAAAGCATTGAAAAAAATCATTAAGGGACCCACTGGGAAAGATAGAAACTAGGAATTCTACCAAATTACTCTGATTTAAGTACAGGAGGAAAAGGGCTAGATTTAAAATGTATGCTGTTAATCTTTGGCTAGTATAAAATATGTGGTGATGTTATATAGCAGTTAACCCCTGGGAGGGAAAAAAAAAGATACAGAAAAGCGCTAAATATCTAGACTGCAAAAGAAGAAACTTTTAGTCTGCTCAAAACTACAGGATGGTTCTGAAATATTGTTGTTTTTGAAAGAAACACACGATTTGGTTTTTCCATCAGAGTGAGCTTAATCTTACTCAGTATCTTTTGTTTGAGACTGGGCCAAACCTCTTAAAGCATTGGGTGATTCAAACAACGTGTGACGTGTGCTGCTTAAAGACTGAACCACATTTTTTCAGCACCCTGTACACAACCATTTACATGTGCCATTATTAAACTCTTTGCTTTGATTTTTTTTTTTTTTTTAACACAAGCAGTCCCAAACCATCTGCATCGAATATGACCAGCCACGTGTTTATAGAGTCAGAGTGGAGCAATCTGATCAAGGACAGAGCGAGCTACGTCTTAACAGCTGCAATCTCGGGTCTAAGGTGATTGGAATTTCTCAGGCGTGCTCCATCTGGATAAAGGGGAGGTAGGAGAGGGGAAGTTGCTGTGATAGCAGCCTTGGAAACATCTCTAGATTTTAGTGAACTTTCCTAGCCACAATGTGGAATTATCTGTGAGAAAATATTATAGTAAGAAAGTGCCTACAAAAAAACCCCCAAAGCCTAGAGAGGGTAAAATAATTTCAAGGGATAGCTCTCCTTTGCTAAACTACTAATGTGTACAAAAGTAAGGAAGAAGGTACTGAAAAAATGCCACAAATTTTGAAGCATAGTGTCATTCAATGAAGTTTGATCTCTTTGAATTAACACTTCAAGAGTTGGATAGTGCGTTTATCTCATCAGACATTAAGAATGACCCCTTTTTCTTTTGTTTAGAGGAGACAAATAAACATATGCAAATATGTTTTGCTGAGCTTGAATTCTACATATAAAATACACAATATAATTTTATCTATAACTGTAACTTGCATTAAGCCATCCTGCACAGGTATTCCTATTACAAAGTTTGATAAGAAAGCTTGAATGAATAGATATCAGGAGATTCACTAAAATCACACACTTTTCCACACAGTTTTAAATAAACAGGCAGAGACTGTATACACTGTCTTTTTTGCAATTCCCTGTTCTGGGCAGTTATTCAGCTCCCTACCTTCCCTAAAGATCTGCACACTAAAGTTGCCACTTATTTATTCTCTGGGGTGAATTTGTCATGCAAAGCCTGCAGCTTTTGGGGTGGAAACTGCATTGGACCTGACTTTTCCACAGCCAGGGCAACATCCAAGACCTTCACCAGTCCTCCTAGCACAAACTGCTCCTCTGTCCCACTGCAGAGACTGTGCAAGGAGAAAGTGGGATTTAAAAAAAACAAAACAAACAAACAAACAAATTTAAAAAGCAACAAAAGAACATAAAAGCCAACAACAACAACAAAACCCCCAAAAACAAAACGCCACAAACAAACCAACAATAATAGTGAAAAGTCTCCTTCACTGCTTGCTTCACCTGCTTATAACCTGGTAATGTGACATCACCTCCAGTGACTGAGCTTTCATTCACCACGTGCTACTTAGCTCCAAACCATTCTGCCGGGGGATACATGTGAAGCAGCATCTTAATCACTACTGCTTGGCTTTTAAGCTCTTTATTTCGTTTGGAATACTTTTTTCCTGCTCACATGATTCTGGTTTGTCATTTGTGATACTTTTATTTCATGGTTTGCATCCAGTTTGCAACCTCAAATGATCTCTTATCGATTTGCACTTAGCCTTGAATATGTAGAACACTAATAGGTGTTCAGGCAAAAACCAAAGTTTCTCTTTATGGAAACCTCCTTTGTTTAATATTAAAAAGGTAACACCTTGACTCCCTTAGGAAAATAGGAAAAACAACTTCCCCGTCCAAAGACAGATTTTCATGACCAGCCTATTATTTAAGATGTTAACCCAGAAATTCCTAAGTTATGGTTGGTAGTAAAAACCAGTTATTTTGGATTGATTCTCCCTGCCAGATGGCAGTGAAAAATTGCCACGCTATAACATTTACAGAAATACTGCAGAGAAAAGCTGACAACAGGAGCCACCATGTCATTTGCTTGGGAAAAAGAGAATAATGCAATTTTAAGTTTCCAGGCAGAGATGAAGTAGGAGCCATGTGCCATGCCATGTACACAGGAGAACTCTCTAGCAAAACAATAGAAGAAAATAGTTCTTATGGCACATGTATTTAACCAACTCAGTCTACTTACCCTACTAATGTGTGTTTGCTTTTCAAATGGTGCAGTAATGCTTAAAATGATAAAGCAATATGGAAATATACAGGGTGAAGTAAAAGTCAACACAAAAAACAGCTTTAAGTGCCACACCTTGAGTCTGGCCAAGCAGTTCATCGGCTGAGCTCACATTCTCAGGTGGATTGCAGTCAATTATCACAGCAACATGGATGTGATTTACTCACTGAAGAAAACAACCCCTCTATTTGGGATTTTATTTGCATTCTCAGGGTTTATCATTTGGGATTATGTAAAACTGGCAGCTGCTTATAATTATTTAGGGTTTGAGTAGAAATAATTAAAAACATCTGCCTTTATCTTAATACTACCAGACTTAAACCCATGAGCTCAGTTATACCTAACTTCAAAGCTGAAAGCAAAGAATAAAAGAAAGCTTCACATATTGCTAACAAATTTTCAGTGATTCATTTATATGTACAACCAGTTATTCAACAGCCTTCAAACCTTTAATTATCTTTTAAATATATGTAATTTTGCACTTCTAATTAGATAGCAATTTAATGCTCTCACAGGGATTCAGATGGGCTGTCTTTTTTGAAATGTAAACTCCAATAGGAATAATCATTGGCATTCAAGTGATTGAATTCTTCAGTTATTTAAATGAACGTGAGGCATTTACACTGTTCAAATCATTTAAATATTCTGCTGTCAGCTACAGCTGTAGAGTTTTATGGAGTCAATGAATAAAGCAAGGGTAAGTGTAGGTTATCTTACGTTCCAGGCGGGACTCCCCAGAGAGAAATGAGATTTGCTGCTTCTGAAAGGCTAACACTGCTTAAGTGGGGCATTAATGTTTCCCCTGACACTTGGATTTCTCTGTTTTTCTGTATTAGGAGAAACAAATTTTCCCAGAATTTACCTCTACAAAAGACTTAATACTGATCTAGGATCTTCAAATACTCCAGGTCCTTTAGTTTAGTACAACACATAGTGACAGTCCCTATTCTAAGGTTGAAATGGTAACTTACTCAGGCACCTAAACCACCAACATATTTTGGTGAGGACATTGCAATATTATACACAGTCTTTGATTAATAGGTGTAACTTCTCTAATCAAGACTGATCAAATTAAAGCTGTGCATCCTTGTGTAGAAAGCAATGCATCGACTGAATCCATTTACAATGATAAGAGCATTCACAAACAGCCATTCATAAACCCCCATTAGAAACCTTCCAGAGGTTATTTTGTGAGTAAGAATAAATGTCTCAATCTTCTCAGAGAGAGAGGATTTTGATTTAAACCCAGAAATATTATGAAACCTTTAGTAATCAGGGATGTTATTAGATTAAGTCATAAATCAGAACACATTTTTAACCTTAGATTTATTTTAAAATGTTAGAATGTGAATGAAATATGAAATTTTATTCAAGAACATATGCATTTGTCTTTAAATTCATATTTTGTTTAATTAAGAAACTCAGGCTCCTTGTTCAGGAACTTTGAGTATTCTACCCTAAATGAACCTAGTAATTACTGAAAAAAAACCCCAACCCAGTTCCACTCCGTGCACAAAAATACAAAACCCCTTGCTAACTATGAATCAAAAAAGCCATGGACCTCATAAAAACTGGTAGCAGTCTTGCTATTATTCATTGAAACCACCCAAACATTAGGGCTGAGAGGCAAGAGCACAAATCCAAAACACCAGGTAAGGTTCACAATTATGTTGATCAGTGCCTGTGGCAGACACTCATCTTCCAGTGACATTCCTTAATTTCCCTGTAATTCCACCACACTTCCCTAAGAAAGCAGCGTTCCTCTGGCACCAACCTGGAACAGACTGCACAGGGACAGTGACAGTAATGAGCAATCAGCCACAATTAATGTGGTGGCTGTTTTCAAGGGCACATTAAAAGTACCTGTCACTTGTTTCTCATTCTTCCTTTACATTCAGTAAACTCATTTTTTTGGCAAACTGTAACATCATTATCATGGTGTATTTCCATTTGAAAATTTAACAGTGCAACACCTGGCACACCACAAGCGCTGAGAGGCTCCTGAAAAGCAGGAGATTAAACCTGCCATGATCACAGCTGAGGAAAACTGTCTCCTCATGTCCGCATTTCAATATGGGTAAGGTGCCTTAGAAACCAAGAAAAATCTCAAAATTCACTTTTGAACTCCCAAACCCTTTATTATTTTTTTTTTACTAACAGTCAGTCGTGGTTTTCAACGGAAGACAAAATTAAAAACTACACCATACAACTGAAAATATTTTCTGGTAGAAAATAAAATCCCACTCTGTACAAATACTGACTTTTATTCAAATTTAGAGTATAGGAGCATTCTGATACAGCAGTTTTGGTTGGTTGTTTTTTGTTTTGTTTTTTGTTTTGGTTTGGTTTTTTTGTTGTTGTTGTTTGTTTGTTTGGTGGGGTTTTTTTTTTGTTTGGTTGGTTTTTTTGTGTTTTTTTTAAGTATTTTTAAAAAAAATAAAAATTGCCACCAGCGCGGCTCCCCCCGCGGCCCTGGGCGGAGCTGCGGCGCCACCTGCTGGGCACGGCCCCGCAGGGCAGCCCCGGGCGCAGGGACACCCGCAGGGAGCGAGGCCTGGTGCCCGCCGGGAGCAATTCCCGAGGGAATCCTCATTCCTAAAGCACTCATGACTTTTCGAGATTGCAACCAAAAGGTTCTTTCTGTGGGATAATGACTGGTGAGAGCTCCCAGCCAGCGCTGAGGTCTGGGGGCCGCTCCAGCAAGGATTTCAGGGAGCGCCTTCCTCTCCTTGCTGTAATCCCTCCCACCATGAGCACCCGGCCTGTCACCCATAGCGAACAGCCAGGTTTACTCAAAAAAACAGCAGAAGAAACAAGAGATGAAGTCTCCAAGAAAAGCATTTTTAACGATAAACCCAATAGAATAATCAGCACAGAAATGTGGCCAGCTTGATGATTGCATACACTGCTCAGTGTTAGATAAAAATCTGGTGCAACAGGAAGCGTTCTGTGCTGTTTGCTGCCCTGCCTCTCTGCTCTGTGTCCCAGAAGACAATTCCTTAAAAAGCAGTATATCAGCTTCAGAACTAATAGATATGGGGTTAGAAACTCGGGAATTCAGTAATATTCTAGTTTTGCATCACTGCCTGAAAATACAATAACAGGATAAAGCAGTGAGGATCAAGTCAGTAATCAATGAAAATTGAATGTAACTCTAAGACAGAAATAATTTTAGATAATATCTTCAGTGAATTATCTAATTCCAGATCTACAGGCCTATTTTCACACAGTTATTGTCACAAATTTTGTGAAACGTTACAATGGTATCAGGATTTGGCCTGCAATATTAAACCAAGGGCCCAGGCCAGCAATCACTTCACTCTCAAAAACTCCACTGAAGTCAACACAAGACTCTCATTACCCACCACTGACAGAACCCAGAGGTAAAAATGACTCTTCCAAAAAACTGAAATGAACAGACCATGAATATATCACAATGAGTTCCCCTAGCTGACAGCTTATGGGCTACTGCCCAACATTTTGATTTTAAAAAAGAGAGCCTATTGTATAAGGTAATGTAGTGAGTGCCTTCAAGATGTACTTTTGGTGAGGGGGAGTAACAGCAAAGCACCTTCTGCCTCACTAAAGCACAATATCAGAAATTAGGAGGAGGGTAACACCCTCTGCCAGCCTAACTTAAAGCTATCCACTTCTGTTTTTTAAAGTGTCTATTATATACTGAATAAATACTAATAATTTTTAAATAAGTCATTTGCTAAAAGAGAAAGGGACACTACAGCAGGGACATGAGTTATCAAACTCATGTGATACAGAGAGAGAACTTTCAAATATATTCCTATGGCTTGCAAACCTGGGACATCAGATTCACCCATTGAAGCTTCCTTGTTGCGCTTTTCATAAACCCTCGTACAGCTAAAAACTAAATGGAGAAACAGGAGGTACAAATACAAATTGTAATTTAGAGTGTAATTCCTTGCTCAAATCTTAGAAAGACATTCTTTTGCTGGATGAGTACCTCAGATATGCTAATGACTTAATAAATCGTGCTTGTCAATAATTTTATTTTCGAATTAAATTATCCACCCGGTTAACATGTCTGTTTTCTACTGAAATACTGGTGAGATGGGACATTACTCAGAGTGCCTGAATGAGAGCCACACGTGGCAGCCATGTGGATACAGCAGTGGAAATATTAATGCCAATGCTTTGCTAGGAGTCAGCAGTGATGGAACACTTGGAAGGGCTGTACCTAAACAATGATGCAACCAGGAATGTACCAGCCCTCTGGGGTGTTAACTTGATAAACATTTGCGGAACAGTAACTTTATTTTTCTTGCTGTGATTAATGCAAACAAGATGATAAGGGAAACTAAAGGTAAAATTTGCTGCTATTTCTCTTTTAGTACAGAAAATCCCTAGTGTTCCTGTTTTGCTTAAAATTATGCTTTATTGAAATTTCTGCACATATACTAAATTAACTTTAACACTTTAGCATGACAAATAGGGGTTATTACACAGCACTAGAGCATTCCAACATTCCATTTCAATGTAAAATGAACATAATTACAGCAATTTTTGGCTTTGCTATTTTGCAGTAATGGAGGTCTGCATCTTTTGCAGAAGCAACTTGTATACTTATTTTCCTTGGTGTTTTTTCATGCTAAGTGTTGTTTCCAGAGGTAAATTTACCAAGAACTATGATGTGTTATGAAGCAATATAAAGTAAGTAGTCTATTGTATTTGATTTTTTAATGAACATTATTAACACTAACAAAAAACCAAATGCAACACATGTAGATAAATAAAATAGATCAATAAATAGCTTTCTTACCAAAGGCCTAAGTTCTGGGTGAGTCAAAATATATCCATTGTTTGTAATTGCAAAAGCATATCCATGAATGCCCAACTGTAAATCAGAAAGAAATAGTAATTAGCATGGTCTCCAGTAAATCCTTACTCAAAAAATCAGGCAAGAATTTGGCTATCCAGGGCAGCAGGCATTCATAGCCCTTATCCACACAGTGTTTTGTTAAAACATAGGCAAAGTCCTTGCCATTTTGTGCAAATTAGAGCCTGTCATTGTTACGAATGCAGCATACGGGACAATTTTAAACTGACAACTCTGCTTTCCAGGGTGCTTCTTCCTGTGTGTGTTAGAGTGAATAATATAAATATAAATATAAATATAAATATAAATATAAATATAAATATAAATATAAATATAAATATAAATATAAATATAAATACAAATATAAATATAAATACCAATATAAATATAAATACACACACACACACACACATATATATATATATATGTATAAATAAAAAAAATATATACCTGTATATGGGATGCCATAGTGTGTGGCATACACAGAGCATGTGGCAGGGCAAAGAGACACCAGAATTTCGTGAATTCCCCTATTCCCATGAGTGCACAGCATACTTCACTTGTTGTTAAAGAACCACTTAACTCAAAGATAAGGAATGCACAGCTACAGCGAGCAACGGTGACCTGTCATATGTGATATTTACATCTTCCCATCCTAAAGGCTCTCTGTTAATTCCAGTTCAGCTGGAGCCACAGAAGGCAGCGCTTTCTGCTAAAGGAATTCCTCTAAGTTTACATCTTTGTATCGAGTGGAACTGTGGGAGATTCCTTGAGAGCAATGAAACGCTTGATGAGGCCTAACAGCGTCCAAATTTAGCATTGTACTTATTTAAATAAAAATACTGGTTGGTATAACAATACGCCTATTACACAGCTGATTGCATCCACTGAATGCAATAAATGTACCTTTAAACCATTCATGTGGTCATTCAAACATCCCTTCTTAGCATAAACTTGCTGCTAATGTAGACTTTTTCTACAGGTTCACTGTGTGTCTTTTGCCATGCAGAGCACATCTTCCTGTCCTTCCTCACCCATTTTTTTCAATTCTGAAGAAAGATAACATCTTGTGTATTTTTACTTAAGCATATCAATACACTGAGGTATTATATACCAAACAAAACAAAACAAAACAAAACAAAACAAAAAAACCCCAAACAAACAAAAAAAAAATCAAACTTGAAAGTACAACACCATATTTCTTTGATATTTACAGTTCTCACTACTAAATCTTTTTATTTTGCTTGAGTTTATTCTTAAATGCCTTACTGAACTGGGTCTTTATGAATTTGTCTGACACGAAGCAACTTGGGCAAGGCTGTAAAGCTAAAATCCTTTCTAAGAGGCAAAAAGGAGAGCAAGCTTATCGGCTTCTGTAATTTTCTGGAAGTATAAACCAGGATATGATATTATGGCAAGGTCACAGGTAAAATATTCCAGGTTAATTTATAGTGTCTCTGTATGAATGACTGTATATGGGCAACTGTATCTGTCACACAGAAGATTGTTTCATAAATTAGTGGTTTTCCTAAAGCAATAAACTTCAGTGAGAGCAACAGAAGGTGATATGTTCTTGGCATCTCTTCATAAAGGAGGGATAACCAAAATAATAACAGTGGACATATTTTAACTATTATAGTGCGACAAGGGAACAAGCTGTTGGCTAAATATCAGGTCTCAAGTGTAATTGTCTGTGTTGATAACTGCAAAATGACATCCAGGCAATGGAAGTCAGGTAAGGAAACAAATGTGGGTGGTATATTTCACAGAAGAAAAAAGCATTTGCCTATTTGAGGCCTACACAGGATCTGAGGGAAGTATTTTATTGTGTTCTGCGCAATGTGTGAAAATGCACAGTGTCTGCAGTATCTGAGAGATGCTACCACTTACAGCAGCATTGCCATTTTAAACCTTGAATTCTCTCTCTAAATCACAGATTCAGAAACAAAAAAACCTTTTGCTAACTGTTTTAAAATGTCACATGGAAGTCAAGTATTACTAAATCGAACCCCACCTTATTCAGGAGAAACTGCCACTGACATCTGGGGAAGTTTAGTCAAGATAACAACTGCTGAAAATAGCTTATTGCTATTATTCATTTTCCTCAGCATAAAATCCACCTCATCCAGGCTGAGAGGATTCCAGGCCAGCAGGATTCTATTTCCAACCAATCATTTTATGTCCCTGTGTGAATATTTTGTCACGTGCTGCCTCTGCAGGAATGGGTCCCGGGGGTGATTATGCTCCTGCAATTGCACAGTCTTTGTTTATGGCATGTGGGACTGGAAGTTATAACTCAAGTGATCTCACTAACCCAACTGCATTGCATGATATTGGTGCCTCCTGCAATAATCCTCTCTTGCAGCACATCCTGAAATATAAAACATACCTTCAAATAAAATACCTTCTAATATTCAGCAAGAGGATCATATATTGTTTCCACAGAAAACTAATTCTTAAAAAAACTTCTCCTTTTCTGATTCAGTCTAGCTCTGTTGCAATACCTGTTATTCAGGCCTCCCTCTCTCTGGGTTCTTATATTGAGACTTTGTCCAAATCTTACAGATTATTTAGGAATAACATCACTCTGAGATGCCTTTTCCTATCCAATGAAGCACAGCCAAGCTTTTATTTCTGCAGGTACCACAACATTGTTCTTCCTCCTCTCTACAAATGAAACTTGCTCTCCCCACATCTCCTCACAGGCAGCTCCAAAGATTGTTTCAATTGCTCCAAATTTTACGAAGGAGCAAATTTTGCTCCTTTCTCTTCTACCTTCTACTGATTGAGTGCACTGAGAGTGTTCCCTGTTATTTATCCTGAGCTGCAGTGTCTCTGTCTCTGTGTTCTGCTATCAGTGTGCAGTCACCTGCTTCCTCTTCTCATTGTCTAAAGCTTTTTTCCACCTGGGCCAATCCTGGGTTTGCACAGCACCTGGCTTAGCGGGACCCAGGTCACAGGAAATTACTCCAATACACCTTATCAACATTATTGCCACTCTTTTATGCATAATTTTTACCAAATTCTTGCTTAATTTAAACTTTCGGCTTACTATATATTGTTCTAGAAGATCATTTGGTAAATCATAATATATTCAAATTAGAATTAAAATTGATAGGAGGAATATTTACGAGAGAATACTGGAAGGCACTCACAAGTCAGCTTCTTCCTCCACCCCCTTAGAAATCACTAAGGGAGAACATGGCAGACAATTAAGAGAAAAATATGATATACAAATTTATTCTCAGTGCAGATGCTGTCAAAATGTAGCTATTCCAAGGGCTGACCTCTTTAGCAAAGGCTGTCTACAGTATTGTATTACATGCTTGTTTGTCATGAAAAAAAAAAAAATCCACTAGGAATTAAATGGAAAATATTAATTTAATTTTCCTTTGTGAATAAAACAGTCCTATAGTAAAACATCAAATTTTTGTTTTAGAGTTGCCACTGATTTTGGAAAACTAAGTAGAGGAAAATATCTGCCAAATAGCAGATAGAAGGAACCACTAGTCTGGTTAGGCAGGAACTTAAGTTCCTACAATGTGCCACTTTCTTTAATTCCAGGAGGCAGGGAATTGGGACAGGAAGAATCAGACACAAACAGGAAGCCTAAAGTGTTTTCATGCAATGTCAAGCAATTTTTCAGTATGATTTTTTTTGTTATTTCACTTTGTATTCTGGCAATATTTCATGGTTTGATAACTTCATTGATTTTATAATTACATTGATTTTAACATGGACAATATTTAATATTACCCTACAGACCATGCTGATTTACAAAAATGTGAAGATCAAACCATGTTTCAACTTAGGTTTTAAAAATGGCACTTCATCTCAGACACCACAGAGCTAAAATTCCTGAGGAAAATGGGTGAAGTAATGGAGCTACATAAGTATAAACAAGAACAACATATTAAATTAATTATGGTATATTTTAGGCATTATACTGAATATAAATTATATATATATATATGTATATACACCATTTGTGTGTTACCTTGTATTTTGGAATAGTTTTTAAAAGCTCTTTAACTGGAACGTCTGTGCCAACTACTCCCAGGAGAATTCCTTTAGACCTCTGAAAAGAAGAAGAAGAGAGGCACTCAGAACCACAATAATAATAAACATTCTCATCACTTATTCCACCTTGCAGCTACACTGCAGAAGTGAATAGATAACAGACAAATAATTTAAAAAGTGGGGAAAGCAGACACTGGTACAACTCAGCTGATCAAGCAGTAATTTAATCAATAATATTGCTGCTTTCTGCTTTATTTACAATTCACATAGAAAAGGCTTTGATACCTGTGAGTCCCTCTACTGAAATCTTTCACATGCAAATAGGTTTTAAATTAAAAATTACTGTTAAAAATATGTTACTCCTTTCTTTCTCAATTTCTCCAGCCATTTGTAAGCCAAAAGAGAAAGATGAAGATTTAAGGAGAAAGTACACTTAACTTTCTTTTAATAATCTGTTGAATTATTAAAGATAAACAGATTTATGGACAATATACATAAAACTAATTAAATTCTGAGTTGTATTGGTGCAGAGAGGAAACTTATAGTGATTATTTGCTATGAAAAAGTAATACAGAAGTAAGAAAGCCTTAAGGCCTAGTGTCATCTGAAGTTTTCTCGTAGACATAGTTTCATCATTTTACCATGGTTTCTAGAGTACATGAATTTGGGATTACTTGTCCACATTTTTGTGCTAATAAAGGGATGCTAACTGCAGACAAAATAAGAAGAAAAGAAAAAAATGTTAAATTGGCTAAAATCTTATTAGATCCCTAAAAGCAACTTCATGTCAGTCATATCATTATCACATGACAGAAATAATCGGAGTACTTACAGTCTCATTTTGCTTACTAAATACTGGCATGGCAACAGTTGTCATCAACACCAATCCCTGATCATCAGCAAGCTATATTTGAAAAAGAAATACTATCTCTGAGAACTAAGGAATCATTACAGACACACAATTGCATTTTCCAATTACATTATTTCCATTTTCAGTGAGGTAAGGCAGTTTATCCAGATGACACTGATGGAGTTGGACCTGCAGTCAGTGCAGCCCAGCCCAGCCCAGCCCCATCCCAGCTGAACCAGCTCTGCCCATCCCAGCACCTCCAGTGCCAGGAAAGGTGCCTCATCCTCATTCCTGCTGCCATGGGAGGGAGAAGGGGCAGAAATGTGGGTTGAAGAAGCAGCATGGGCAGCAGCAACGCAGCTGCAGCTCTGCTCTGCATCCCTCCAGCCTCAGCTCTGCCAAAAGTGCCTCCCAGCAAAGAGCCGGAGCTCATGGGCTGTAGGTGCTTTGTTCTGGTCCAGACTGAGATGTCCTCAGCTCACACCGTGGCACAAAGAATGGCAGCCAGCAAGGATCCCAGGAGCACCTCTGCTCCAGCCAGTTGCAGTTTGCTGGACAAAGAGGTGGCAGGAAGTGTTAGCTGATTCTGCATGTCACATTTCAATGAGTTTTTTCAATTTAGACAGAAAGCAGACCTCATGACATCGGTTCCATTCTAGAGAAACATGGAGGGTGCTCATCTCTGGCCACAGGACAGGAGAGTGCTCAGACTGAGTCTCCTCCCTGCTCCCAGTCCCTGCCAGGCTGACCCTCTGCCCTGAGACACACACTGAAGGGCTGCTGCAGACCAGCCCTGCTCTGTGCCTGCACATCTCACCAGACACACGTGAAAGGCAGCTCAAGCAGGGGCTGCAGAGTTACTGTTCAACCCTTTCTGTCCCCAGGGACAGATATGTAAAGCTGAAGAGGTTTATCCAATATTTAAAAGTGTGACACAGACAGTCCTCAAGTGGAGATTTTGTAGAAGACAAATTCTGCTTTGCTGCGCCTGTGTTCAGCCAGATGGATACCGCGATAGGGACGATCTGCAATGCTGCAGGTGACAGTCATGCCCAGTTGTGTCTGTGACATTCTCCTACCACTCTTACATCTGTATCATGTTTTCTGCACTCACATAGAACTTCTAATCCTTTTTTTTCTTTTTAGAATTTTTGCTCTTTATTTTTTGCTTCGTTTGTGTTTACAAAGGTTTTCTTATAATGAAGCATTTGCAATCGGCTCCCCACATTTTCAGAAAACAATTTCTACGTTATGATAAAGATACTTTATGAAGCATATTTCGCATTAACAAATCAGATAAAATCTAGGAAATTACATGTCTTGCAGCTCCCAGTCTGCGTCAGGAGGATTTCAGTTTCCCAAACAAATGTATTTTCTGAGGCATGGCACTATCTCATGGTGAGAAGGAATGTTTGTAGACATTAGACAGGGCCACAGATGGGGTTTAGAGTCAAGGAGGTTTACATCTGATAAGGAATCACTAGGGATATGAGGTGGAACGAACTTATGATCATATTTCCTCTTTTTTGTTTGTTTTCCTTGTTAGCAAGAAGAGATAATTCTAACCCTAATATAATCCTTGATCTATCAAGGCATAGCAAGTTATTAAACAAACAAGGAAAGACAAAAATCCAAAAACTTGGCAAAAAGTTGTGAGTTCAAAGGTTGCACTTGAAACTCAAATACAGCCAAACTAATGTAGGAATTTCCTCTCCTTGGCCAGAGTAGTACAGTTGAGCACACTGACATGATTTGTGTGGAGGGGAGCCCAGGAAGTGAAAAAGCATTCTGCTGATTATGAGGTGACATTTTGGAGCATTCTGAGATTTTGTTTGATTGCCCAGGGTGGTTGTTCTCTGACATCCTGTTTTTGTCAAGTACCAGGACAGTATTACTTTATGAGTCCAGTCACTGTCAAGACTTCACTAAAAACAATTTAATGGATAGGATGAAGCCAAGGGACTGTCAGTAGAGTTTTAGGGTGTTTGAAATTCTTTGCATGGAGAAAAAACCCCACGGTCTGGAGTTCCTGGGAAATTCTGAAATAACTGCTCATTAACTCTCAAGGCTGACTATAGAGGCAGGCAAGAGTGATTGCCCTGTAATTTTGTTATCTACAAGCACCAACTAGACTTGGCTGCTGCAATCATTTCTATAGAATTGCAACCCTTTAATCCAGCCTGTTTGATTTTTTATTTGTTTGGCAGATGAGCAGGTTGTTGGCCACTTCCATAATTGGAGTCAGCAAATAGCTGGATGAGCAGGGACTCGTATTTGCAATGTTTTACTGAGTCACTGCTCATCATACTGGAGTTACTATCTAGTCTGAAATGATGAATGAAGGGGACAGCATCAGTTATTTGCCCCAGAAGGTTTTTCTGTTGAAAAGACACGGAGGTAACAGTTTTAGGCAGGAGACTATCCAAGGGCTATGGACACTCAGTTTGATAAAATGCTTAGCAAAAAATAACAAACCTTTAAAAAATAAATAAATCTCAAGACTGAGGAAAAAATGTATTTCCAGGCTAAATATCTCTTGGCTGTTTACAATAAAAAGAAACAGAACATGCTCTCTGAGAAAGGTACAGATGTCTAGTGCCTCACAATAATAGTTTTATAATTGGAGAAAAACTCCTTTTAGAAATAGATTTAACTACAACAGCTTTCCCTTTAATTCCTCGCTGTACACAGTTATCCCACTCAGAACAACCCCAAGCAGATCTTCACAGACAACAAATAAAAACCATCCTCTTAGAGTTAAGCCACTTAGAGTTTAGCCTCACATCCAGCACTAGCATCCATCTCCAGGGCAAAGACTAAGGCAGGCTCCAGAATTGAACCAGGCACACATTTACAGGAAAGAATATACATTTTCTTAGGTGTTTTCGTTATGGAAAGGGGAATTTGAGAAACATCCCTGAAATATTTTCCTTGGGAGCTCATAGTCAAGAAGAGTGACAGTGGGCTGTCCAGAAATGGACACACCTGCCCAACCCACCCACCTTCCTCCTTTCCCCACTCCACAGAGTTGCTCCACAAGAAGTTGTTTTCTGTGACCACTGCACCTTTATGTGCTGATCAGTCATGAGGCAGGCTGGAAGCATCAGGGGATTGGAATTTGTGGTTTATGTGGACTAAAAGAATAAGGAATAGCTGTTATTTTGGCATAGACTCAAGTTATGGTCTGGGACAATATAGGAACCTGTGTGAGTCTTAAGTTAAAGGGACATTTCTGTGTTTAGCACACAGATAGTAAACATAGAAAAACCCCATTATATTGTAAAATAGTTACTTGGAGTTTGTAAATTGCTGATTCAAAAATGTTGTTAAAAGTCAATCTGCTCATTGAGGAATGTGAGAGAGAAATTTGGAAACTACATTTAAGATTGCAATTAACATGTAAGTGAAAATTTTAACGTGGTCTTCTGAATGGAAACCAAATATACATTACAAAACTGAAAGACAATAGTATCTCATCAGGAGGAAATAGATCCAAAGGAATGCTAGATCAAACTGTTTACTTTATGATTATTTTTTACTCCATCAGATTCAACTTAACTACTATAATTTTATAAAAGTGCTAAAATCACTAGTCATGCACCTCAATGAAACAGCAGCTTGGCAAATTTTATATTTTCTATTCCCAGTGACAGTTAATTCAGCTCTTCAAAGTATAAGGTAAATGATGCAGAGAATGATAAATGATGCTCCCAAAAGGCTGAAAGATGATAGCATCAAGATAGAAGGAGGGCACAGTACTACTTAAATAAGTTAAGGATAACACAGAAAGAGAGAAGAAAGTTGTCAGGAATTTTTGGGCAACAAATGTCATCAAAACATTTCTATATGGAGGAAATACGGTTCCATTCATGAGAGAATCATTAAAAAAAAAATCTTAAATGTTCCTAAACACAGCTCTCTGCTTCTGATTTGTGTGCCTAATTTATTCACTTCTACCTCTTCACTCAAGCTAAGTAGAACAAAACATCACAGCAGGAGTAGGGCAAAAGCTTTTGAATCCTGCTGTGTTTGCTCGAGAAGGCAAGTAAAGCTTTCCTACTAGGAAACAAAATACCTTTTTGAACTATTAAGGAAAAATGGCTTTTGCTCTTCAATGCATACAAAAAGCTGCTTTATGTAACTGTTTCAAAGATAAAGGTCATTTTGGAAATCAAAATGAGCAAATTTGAAAAGTGGTAAACTTGAGTTATTATTTTATCTTGCTGCTATTTTCACAGCCCTGTGGGATGGCTACCTAAAAACATGCATAAAAGAAACATAGAGGACAAGTAAAATTCACATGAGTTTGTTTCATTTGTCTGATAGTAGTTCTTCCTTTTAGACAAATAAACTCCTCCTAAACATATTTTGTTCTGAAAGCAACATCATCATATTAAATCAATGTCTCTATTGCCTGAAATTGTCTTGAGTTTTTTGTTTGGGTTTTTTGGGGTGGTTTGATTTGGTTTTGTGGTATTTTCTATTTTAAGTGCATGGTATATCACAAAGATGTTTTCAAGACAAATATTATGGTGCAACATAATCCACCTTGAGCTCAGCACTCTTCATTTCACCTGCTCTCCAATTCAGAATTTGCAGCAGTTAGACTGAGAGCAGACTGTATACCAGTAACAGGTTTAATTGTTATTTAACTGCTGTAGAGAGTTGAAAACCTACAGGTCTTCAGAATCAATAGCTAATCATCACAGAACACTGCCTGAACACTGAAAAGTCTGAAGCCAAAGGGTTCCACATATAAGAGAAAACACATTTCATCAAGATGGTGAACCATTTATAATAGATATGAAATAGTAAAGGTAAACTTGAAATGCCACATTTTTCTTTCAGATCACTTGAAGATTAAAGTGAGCATGTTTAGAGAGACATGACTGTTTGAAATGTTTATAGAGAAAACATTTGCAAGATGATACATAGATTCCAACAAAAATACAGTACAAGTTCAGACACCATATGGCAAAACAGTGTCTAAGTCATTCACAAAGGCATGCACCAGCGCTGTGCTGCTTCCCCTCACCTTGCAGAGAGCGGGAGAGATTCCCTTGGTTTGTTCATAAGCTGTCAGGCCATGCTTATTAAAAGGCATTTTTCTTGCCTGAAGTTATCAAAAGCCCTGGAGGATTACTTGTACCTGTCATGCCTCCCCATCCCATGCCTCTCCTCTTTCTCTGCACAAAAGTAGTGCACAACTAGACTCTAGTCAGTTGGAAATGCATATAAAAATATGTGCCCTTAGTTCTGCATTTGTTTGATCAAGGGGCAAACACACTGAAAATTGGCAATTTTGACCATTTATGAAAACTGTGTTATTTTTCACTAACCTCAAACTTGAGTAAATTTGTGTACCAGCATATTATTTAATAGCTCAGAATTCTGGCCACCAGAACAGGTACACCACATGACACAGCCTGACGAACAGCCTGCCTGGTTGTTTCTGCCCCAGCACATCACAGTCTGACTCTCTCTCCTCTCTGCAAACTGTTAAGAGAAGCATTTGGCACAAATGTTTGGACAAGCAGGTGAGTATGAAAAAGCCAAAGCTAGCTAGTCTAGCCACTCTTTTGGTCCTTCTACTTTTCCTAGAAGCTGTGCACAAAATACTTCTTGAAACCGTCTATTTCCAGAAGAAAAAAAACAAAAAACAAAAAAGAAAACTAACATCTCTTTGTACTATGTTCTGCAACTATCAAAGCAAGAACAAACTATAGACATAGATAGTCCAGTGTCATAAAATAGCATATTACCTGGAGGTTTGAAATGAAATTTTCTGAGCTCTATGAGCAAGAAAATTTCAAATATACATAGTATCATAAAAATAAAACCTCCTATCTTCATATTTCTTGCTTTTTAAACTAAAAAGTGGCTGAGATACATGAGTTAAGTTCTACATTCTGTGGATACCCTCACCATTCTTCAAAAGCTATCAAATGAAAGATCACTAACAGCTTTCATTAAAAACTGAACTTTTATCATCATCCATGAATGTTAATAACAGTGATGTCAAACTGACTAATTGCTGTGACATTTCTTATTGAAGGTGCTTTACCAAGAACAGTAAGAAGAACTCGGACAAGTGAGTGCTGCAATTTCCCAGCATATTCTACTCCTTTTTTTCATTTTAATACTTTTTTACCAAAAGGACAAAACACTATCTAGATTTTCTAGTTTCTGGAAGCTTTGATTATATTTGTGAAATATATAAGGACAATGCAACAGACATCAGGCAATTCTGAACTTTGCCCCGATGGCTGTGCTGTCCTGGCGTGCAGTGCTGACTCTGGTAACACCATATCGATGCAGAAGTGGTTTAAAGGCAAGAGCACATTGTATGAAAAGTATGCAACCTGTTAGAGAAGTCAAATGTTGAATGTGTTCAGGGGTGTGTTGGTAGATACAGTGGGGAGCAGTGAAAGGGTACCAGCTCTGCCCTGGGTTTTGCAGTCTCTGCAATAGATCCAGAAATGTTTCACATGGAGTAATGGGGTGAGGTTTTTTTTAAATCCCTACTATTATTTCAAATTGTTGATAAAATAGCCTCCCTGCTGTTTCCAAGTTGCAGGCTGCTCCATGCCTGGCATGTTAAAAAGCTCATACGTTTGCCTCAAAGCCAGGGAGCTGCCTGGGCCCAGCTCAGAGCCCCCGTGACAGTGAAGTGTTTCACTGATCACCAACTGTACCGTACTCACACCACCATGGAAACGTGAAGCACTGGTGACTACTTGGAATGACTAGGATTTGATTAAAATATTTTACCTTTTGTGCCTGAGGGAGCTGGAAAACAACAAAACAGAACAAGCAATTATACATTAAATTAATTTGAACAGCTACTTTAGCTGCTGTATTAATAAAAGCATAAGCATAATATAAAACAAAGTATAAAGGAAGGAAACTAGAGGAACTAGGTTTACATTGCCAATTGATTCAACTTATTGAGGGCTTATTCACTGACTTTATGAATTGACAGCTTCTCTACTAGGTATCACAAAAGCACCATGCAATTTGTTAAATACCACCGCACCAAGAGAGGGATTGTTTTCTCATCAGATATGGTATCACACCTGAACTCTGAGGTAGTTCCATCTTCCTGTACACAAATATAATTCAACATAAAGACAATTTTAATTTTAAGTGAAACTGACATTAGGAGAAGATTATATTATATTAAAGTAGAAGGTTGTGTCCTCCGTGACAGAGGAGAGAAAAACAAAATGGGAATAGAAAGTTAGTGACTGCTTATGCAAACAGATTACAACATATGCATAATATACATTAATATATGCATAGAACAATACATTTCTGTGCTGTAAACACAAGTATGATTATATGTGCATATATGCAAGTCAAATGCAGGTGTTTATGCATATATGCATATTTGTACCACACAGATGTTCTCAGACAAGACCAGCCATACCTGGTTGTGTGCACAGTATTTACTGTAAGCAACAACTCACGTATAAAGGCATTGAGAGCAGGCAGCAGACTCCATCACATAGAAAAGACCTTATTTATCAAGAGTTGAAAGATGGGTTCTGTTTTCACTTTAGAAAAAAGAAAACCCATTGTAGGGGAGGAAGTCAGAAAAGCAAACTGTTATAGGTGCAATACAGTTTTCCCTTTTTCTGAATTCTTCTCCTCTTACTTCTCTTTCTTACTCCATACTTGCAGAGAAACTCACTCACAAAGCAGTTTAGTCTTGTGCAAAGTCCACCTCCTCAGAAAATCTGTTTCTCCAACACAAATTTTTTCTTTAAAGGCATCAGCTGAACATAGAAACAAGCAGGTGAATTGATGCCAAATGCAAAACGACCTTCAAGATCTCTAGTGAGCGTCTGACTGACCTTTTGCCCTTCCTCTGAACAAAAACAAATAGAAAAAAAGAAAAAGCCACTTGCACACAGCCCTCTGCTAAGAGCTAATACCCACATGGTGTATGGCACGAAAAAGAATTGTCACATGATCTCTAATTCACAAATACTGGGAGCAAGCAGCCACGTTTTCTCCATTTCCACCATTAAAATGTAACAAAATCCATGGCAGGAAGAATTGCTGCAAGTAAAATTCTTTCATCCTACAACTTGAATGATCCAATATCAAAATACAAACATGATCAGACTAAAATATGACCTATACATATTTCTAAAAATGCCAGAGATTTTTAATAAATTATTCTATTGAACACTATAAAAGGGTTGCTGCAGAAATTGCAGATACCTGTGAACAGTAAATACATGACCTAAATCCTGTATAACAGGTTAGAGCAGATTAAATCCTTTCTGAACGTTTAACTACTTATTAGTCTTTGACTTGGTTAATTACTTTGACTTTGAGAAGTGGAAACTTTTTTACATTCAAACAAGAGGAAAAAGTTGTAATATGCTTGTGTTTTGTGGTTTTTTAATTTGCCAAATACAATCAGGTACTTGTAGGTTTGGTCATATTTTGCCAAGTGAGGGATTTATACTCAGATTGAAGTGAGGATTTCCTGTTAATAACTACACAAATCTAGATGCTTCACACTTTTGTGTATGAAGTGATCTCTATTGTTTTTACACGAATTATTTTCAAGAGCACATTAATAAGCATTTACAAACTAGACGTCTGTATTATCTGTTGCTGAATTCAATTAGTCAATCCAATTTATAGCTTTTCATAAAATCAAGAATATTTCCATTATCTGAAATATTAGTAGTAACAATCTTGATTAAGAATAATAAGGTCAGCAGATGGGATCTACATTCCATCACACTTTTTCCTGGGCTGGAATTCTTGACACCTTTCACCTAAACTTAAAAATCCAAGTTCAAGGTCTTCCCTCAAAAGAAGAAGAAAAAAAAAAAAAAAAAAATTCTCCGTCTTTGTTCCAGTCAGATAAATCTTCATCCTGTTGCTGATTTGAAACTTGGCTGTTACAAGGTCCTATATGTCAGCAATTCAGTTTAATATTTGCTACAAATTCCTTTGAAATAAACTGTGGAGTTTTGTCTGCCATTACCCCTTCAGGGAGGCCATAGGAAACAAATAATTTTCCTAACAATAACAGTAATAGTTCTCTGCTCTGACCCTTTATTGAGCAGGCTAAGAAGTGCCTGTGTGTGTGTAAAAGCCAGCAGGTGCCTCTGATTCCTGTGGTTTGCCTCGCACCCTGCCAGGAGGCAGCTCTGCAGTAAACTCTGTGATCCTTCCCTGGCCCTCCAGCACTGCAGGTATTTCTATTCTGCTTACAAACTGTGCCCTTTTGGTGGATTTATTCAGCTCCAGCCACGCCAAAGTGCCTCCTGCTCCTGTTTGTTTTCCATTGGTGTCTGTTCCTCCCCCAGGCGCTTGTCTCTAGACACACACGACAGTGCAGAGATCTGTTTGCCTTGCTCCTCACTTGCCAGCTGGGTAAAGCAGTTTTTGTTAAAATTATCATGGCTGAGGTGCAGGGAGGAAGCCTGGCCATTTCCTGGCTCCTGCTGAATCCAGTTTGGGTCAGGAGCAGCTCTCTGAAGGAAATTGGACCTCACTCCCGGAGCTGCTTAGGAAGAGACCTTTGCAGCAGTGCCAGGTACAGCAGGGACAGGAGCCTGCAGGCACCAGGGGAAACCTAGGAGGATTTTCTGATGTAGAAAAGCAGACTTGGGCATCTTGATGGAGCAATGCAGATTTTGCTGCAGCCTAAAAAACCTGAGAGATTAAAGAGCAAGATTAAAGCATAGAGCCTTACAGAAGTGGGATTTGTTTTCAAACTTATTTTCTTTTAACCAGAAAACAAACCAAAAAAATCTTTACTAAAACATTTTCTTATTCTATCTTGTATTGCAAAAAATTACTCTCAGAAACTGCAAGCCCCCTGAGGGTCACAATATGCTTGATGCCAGTAAGACTTGTTGAGAATTCCACTTCTAAATTCAGGTCAACTTGGGGTCCTGTCACACAATGTAACACAGAATAAATAACTGCAGGAGGTTTTTCAGTGCTGTTGTTGCACACAGTGTCATGATTTCCACATTTGCAAATAATCTAGTATTGTTTTGAGCCCTTCATGGAAATCTGTTTGGTATTACCAGAAAAAGAAAAATTAGACACTACTGAAGTGGTAAAAAAACCCAGGACAGGCAAAGGGATCCAACATCAAGGATTTTGCACTACTTTTTGAACCAGATACCTGCAAGACCAACATGACTGAACCGAACAAAACCCCAGAGGTCTGAAATACTGTCTTTAGAAGCAGAAGGAAAGAGTTATAGGACCAGTAGTTCTGATAAGTACCTCATAAAAGTCTATCGCCTTTCACCCTTACCAAAACAAGTTTGTAAAGACTGATTTTGTACATGATTTCTTGATAATTGAAAAGAAAAAGGTCATGCACTGTAAAAATATTTTATACCTGTTTCAACAATTTATTCAAAACATTATGTAGCTGTATGCTCTAGATTTCCAAGAAACCAAATCTAGAAGTTTTAAAGGAAAACACACTGGAATTATAGACTTATTGTTCTGTTGAATCAGAATTCAGCCTTATGTTTGTTTGAAGAATAGCAAAAAAAAAAATCTTCTGCAAGACTAAATTATACTCAACAGTTTTTACTATATAAAAAAGTATGGCTTCTATTACTAAAGAAACAAAAATAGCATATATCATTATGATATTAACTTTCCATTTCTATTTTTCTAAAGATTTCATGGAGTTATTGTTATAAAAAAGTATACTATTACAATTTACTTATGATAAAACATTAAAAAAATAAAGAAAAACTCTCATTTTACATTCACTGACCTAATTTCCACAGTCCTATTCTCCTGCCAAGCTTTTAAAAGTCACCAATCGCAGAAAAACAGCCCTAGTGACTTGATTGTTCCAAAATCAGATACAATATGAATCAATAGAAAGTAACTGCAAACATGTCAGCAAATAATCAGCAAGTCCGGATATGGTTTTGATAGCAGAGACATTCCTATAAATACTTTCTGAGCTGTGCTAAATGTAACCTTGATGTGTTACTAAATTTATGGTGTTTTTAATGTTCAGACTCATTTCATCCATGTCACATACTGACTCTTTATTTGGCATTAGATGTATGGTTTAGTAATTTTACTTTTTAAAAGTATATTTTCAGGAAATATATGAAATGCTGTGGCAAACGTAGAAAATGTGAATCATTTCATACATTGCTAGCAGGTTTCCACAGCTCCTCCCACAAATAGTAAAAGCTTGGGAAAGAAAAGAAAGAATATTTCAGTTCTCAGTTTTGAGCAGAAAATGTAAACTTTCTGTCTTAAAATCTACTTACGCCGTTGCTATAAGATACAACATTTAAATATTACGATTTTGACCATTTTTCCTTTGCAATCTGTGCACTTATTCCCCCATCTAAGTAGTACAGGCCTCATAGAAAATTATATGCACGCACGGAGGAAGAACTAAAATTCAGCCTCCTACTGGGATGCTCCTGACATTAAGATTTCGGTATAAATATTAAAAGAGTGACATTAACCTGCAGCTTACCAGGCTGACATCTCTAAGGAAATGCACTTGATTTTTCAAGGGATTTAACACCGAATCCTTCATTGTTCACATAATTGTTTTACTGTGCTATCACATATTTTTCAGTAACTACAGCATTTTAGTCAAGGATAGATTGTGCTCTGCATGCAAAGTACACCCATCAGAGGAAATTTAAATGTTGCTATGGAGAAGAGAGACATAAAACATAGATTAAAAACTACAATTCTGTTTGAAAAGAATTCCTATAGATGATGGAAAGCAAAGAAGTTAGCTCCTGTGAAATATGAAAAAGAGAACACACAGGAGCTGTAAAGGCATTGGATTGGAATTTAGAAATAGTGAAATAAAAAATTACATACACTTAAGAACTTTGTAATAAAATGGCTCCACTCTTTGAAGATTTGACACATGTTCTAAAATACATTAACTTCTCATTAATGTAAATGACTGAGGAATTCCTAAAGCAGTCTAGCAATCTTGTTTTTAAAACGAGAATCAGCACAGAAAAGATCTAAATATTCCCAGCTTTAAAACAGTTATTTCAGTCATATCCATCTGCATCTGCTCTCTGAACTTTGTGTGAAAGTTAACAGAGAAGAAATCCATACTCATATATTCTGTGAGTCTGTCCCTGTGATTCTTTTATTTGTCTGAACTAACTGTTCTCTCTTTCTAATGAATACAAAATATTTACAGAAAAGATTACATTTAAATTACCCAAGTGATTACTTTAAATGCAAAGTTTGGTTAGAAACTTTATTCATAAATATTTTTTTAAAGAATTATGCTAATTGTACAAATAAGCCACATGACTACAAATCAAAGCAGCAGAACCAACTAATGAATCAGACACTCTGTGAGCATTCCACACACCATGATCAAAATTTGGGCCTCATGCTTTTGTGTTTAACAGGAGCGAGCCCTATTTTCATTATTACCAATAAATAAATACTTCTAAGTGTAAAATATCTGCCCATAGTTAATTCTGCTTATATATGCAAATATGTATTATGTATTAACATTACTATATTTATATTTCCCTACAGAAATTATTGATGCAATTATTCTCTTATCTGCTAAATGGTGGATAATTCCTTCCTGATAGAAAATCGTGAATTCATGCATGGAGTTAGAATATTTTTCTACATATAGACAACTCCAAACAAAACTAACAATTGTAAGATACACATGATGCAATACTAAGTGACACAATTTACATTAAAATTTGTATATCTAGTCTTTTTGTCCCTTACAAAACAGCCAAGGGAGGAAAAGAAGGAAGGAAAAACAGAATGAGCCTCAGAAGATATACACACAATATTTACACATATATACATTTATTCATTTGTTCACCTATTCTCACATAAATGGCCTTCCACATTTGGGAAGAGGGCAGGTTCTCTGATGGCCCTTCTAGAAACAAAACCAAAATTATTTCTTGATCATAAATCCTCTTAGCAGCCAGACACACATCCTCTTTCTCCCACAGTAAAATTGACTCTGGCCTCAAAGCCAGCCCAAACAAGAGCCTCCCACAAAACCTATTAAAGTCAATGAGGATGCTGCAGTGAGTTTAGTGGGGTTTTGATCTTGCACTACATTAAATCTTACTTGCTCTACATATCAATGTAAGACTAACATCTAAAGATAACTCCTTTCTGAAGAGAGATGAAAGTGTATTTGATCTAATGAATGTGTAAAGCAAGCCAGAATATCTTCTAAAAATCAGATTTACTAATTGTGCTTGTGATTTTTAACATGTTACTCTGATTGTGTTAAATGGGATTGTACTTCTAAAGGGGTGTGGTGTTCTGTGGTCTGCTCTGCAATCATACAACACAGTCTAAAAGGGGAATTGGCTACAAGAATGTGGGGAGTTGAATTACCCCAAACCATGGTTTCTTCTCCATCTTTTTTTCACATTTCTTCTGTGTGCCCAGAGCTCTGCTCAGCCAGAAGTAGTAGAAGGTGTACCAAGGCTCACCTTCCATTCCATTTTCTCTGTCCCTCACAATCCATGCACTTTAGGGGTCCAACCTAAAACCCCAAGATCATTTCTCCCTTGCTGCAGTGGGTGTTCACAGCCTCACAGAAGGGAAGGTTTCTCCCATGACAAACAGGTTTTTACAACTTCACTTTGAAAGTTGAATTAAGCCCAATTCACACCAGACATTCAGTTTAACCTTGTGGATCTTGCATGTAATAAAAAAACATCTTTAGCTGATCTTTACATGGAAACAGCATCATTTTAAGTTCACAGCATTTTGGATTATGACCACAAAACGTGCAATGCAGAAAGAGACAGGAAGTTGCTTTATGTCAAGCAGTTTCCTGGAGAAGCAAACATTTTCTTATTTGCTGGGGACACTATTTACAGGTATGAAGACAAAACTGACCCATTATAAAGTTCACACATAATTTTGTGTCAAGGATTCTGGGTTAGTGATAAAAATATTTGTGTTCTGTAAAAAAACTCCCTGAGATCAGTGGACTGACAGAACTTATTTACAATATTTAATTCAATATGATTTTACTTGCCATTATCTTAATTTAAGCTTCTTATCATGGCAGTTGCTGATTTCTTTTTTTTTTTTAACTTTGTGATGAAATCAATAACCTTGTAATTGAAAAAGGAAAGTTTTAGCTAATACCAGGACAAAACAAGGCATCTTCAAAACTACTGTGGATTTTTAGCACATAACACATGGGGGAAAATAGAAAAATAATTTATTCAAATATCTGAAATTCAGCATACAAGAACAAGACCAGAAAAATCAGGCATAAGGAAAAAATCATGGCTGAGAATCTCATCCATAAGACTGTGTTTACGATTTATCTATCTGTTTTTGATAACTTGAGAATTAAATTGATCTTGCAAGAACATGAATCTGAGCTGCAAAAGATTCTTGGAATATCAAAGCAAAGGAAAATGGAGCTGGGTTTGGAGGAGGGGAGGTTGTAATTAATGGGACTTAATCTTTCTCTTATTTGCTTCAAAACAAGTCCTTCCACAAATATTTTGAAATTTGATTCTAGAAGTTTGATGCAAAGACTGGAACCAGTGCAGGGCTCTAAGTGCTGGAACCAATTATCTTCCAGAATTAAAACAGTGGATGTTTTTAGAGGGAACAATTGCCTAACAAATATATTCAGAATATTTTTTTTGTTTTTTTTCCTTCCCCATTAATTGCTTCTGAATGAGCAGAACTTTTGTACAGATTTTCCATTTAGCTAGCACAGAATACCTTGAAGGCAATGTCAGTAAGCAATGGCCCAGAACTGCTCTGTGTGGAGCAGGAGGCTGCAGGGCACAACAAGATCGACACCATACGCTCAGAAGATCATTTGAGCTGATAAACAACAGGAGATGGCTTTAAAGGAGGAAAGGCTGCACAAAAATGTTAGGATCATTTCATCTGCCGAGAAGAAGAAATCTGCAGATATGACAATAGATCAAGGGCACCAGGAGCCAGCAGGAAAGGCAGTTTATGCACAATAATTAAATGAAAAGCTTCAAACCTTTCAAAAAAGCTTCATTCTCTTTCAAAGACAATCACCTTTTCTCTTGTTTATCAATTTGCCTCTGAAAGGGCAAAACACTGATGAGTCCATCTCAAGCCACATCTGAAAAAGTTCAGATGAAGCATAAAGAAAAAGAAGGAACAAATTTTGGGAAAAAATTGTGCATAAAAATGCTACATGAAGCCCCGGCATTGAGCTCAGGTAGATGTTTCAAAGCGCTGTTCTGCTTTGTCAGGGAAAGAGGGATACTCCCTGAAACCAGGAACAAATCTCCATAAAAATTTTGTCTAGGCTTCGTATAAAAATTTGAGAACCAAATGTTCAATGTCTGTTTTGGAAAGAAATGAATATTATGCTAAAATACTACACTCTACTAGCCAGGTGACCACCATGTGGTTTCCAAATTAGGAACAAGTGGTTTCAGGTTCACACGCCTAAACAAAGCAACTGATTTTATTAGCTCACAGAGATTAATGATTTCATTAAGGTTTAATGATTTTCCTAGAACTAGCAAATGTAAATTAATATTTAGGGTGAATACATTCCCCCCAAAAAACTGACATCAGGGCAGGTGAAATGGCTCTTATGATTTCCAGAGAAAATACTTATGAGTTCTAAACTTCCTGCTGCTGGTACTGATGTTGCTGGAGATCATGCATTTACCAACTGGTTAGATCATCTCTCAATTAATCTTTAGTGGAAATGCCTGCTTGGAAAGTTCTGATCTGACAAAATACAATGGTGAGTTCTTGCCAAGCAGCAACAACATCAGTAAGAAACATCCTGTTATTCCTTGTAGGATGGAATATATTTCTGGATAATTTCTCTGCAAATTACTAACTTCAAAGAAAATGTTACTAATAATGACTGTGATAAACATGAACTTTAACATTTATACTTCTTGTGCACATGACTGAGTTGTATGTGAAAACTCCTGATTATACAAAAAGAAGAGCTATAAATAACTGAAGCCTTCCATATCTGCAGAACAATAGACAAAGGAGAAGATTATTTTCTTTTATTCTTCTCCTTTTTTGCACTGAATTCTGCCACTGCAGCAAAGCTCAAATAACACCAATAATTTAATAAGTCTTTCTTATTATTGCAGGTTTTTACTCCAGCAGTGCAGATAAATTACATTTCATCTTCACTGCCCTCTTTCTTCCAGAAAGTCAAGGAATGATAAATATGAGATCAAAGGATGGGATTTAGTACATTACACTAAATTCATTGCTTTCCTACATTATCATTTACCCTAAAAAAATCTGTTCTGTGAAGACTAAAGACAAAAACATACTGGAAAAAGGTAATATATCAGACAAAACAGCTACAATTTTCTTATAATTAACTCAATTTCGCTCAGAGTAGAGGCAGTAAGATAAAAGATGGACAATTATCAGTTGTGAATGTCTTTAAGTAGTTATTTTTGCTCAAAATAGACATGTCCTCCCAAATCCTGGATGAACCATGACATGAAGGGATGTAGAAACAAATTCTTTCTCTAGTTAGTGACTTGTCACCTTTTGATCTTATTTCTGTGTCACAACAAAACCAGAAAATTCCCCGTGAAACAAGGTGAAAATGCAAAGCATTTTCTGTCCTCTCAGTCAAAGGCTCTGTAAGCCACTGGCAGATCCCAGCTGGAAACGGTCCCAAGCTGCTCTATCTCTAGTGTGCAGGTGTCTGCAAATGAGACCAATACCCTTCTGGCATGAGTATTTCTGTTAATCAAATTCAGCAGCAGAGCGATTCTCTGTAATTTGTACATAGTAACTGGTGGGAGAGCATCCAGCAGGTGAAACCTACTGACATTTGTAATTCTGTGGAATCTTTTTCAAACACATCCAATCAGTTTTCCTATCAGAAGCCAATTTCAATCATTTCTCAGCAGTCTTGGCACACCAGGGAGGAGCCAGCTGACTGCAGGTGACAAACCATGACACCTATCATGGGTGGGAAGGAGGATGCAGGACCCACAGAGCCCTTGGTGCTGGGGAAGGTTGGGGACCAGCTCATCCCTAGTGCCACCACACAGCGTGTGCAGGACAGCCAGGGCAGCAGGGCCTGCCAGAATGGGGACAGCAAAGGCAGTCCTGCTTGACTAGGCTGATCTCCTTTTAGGACAAGGTGACCTCCTTAGTGAAGGAGGGAAGCCTTTGACCCTGTTCCCACAGCGTTCTCCTGGAGAAGCTGGCTGCTCGTGGCTTGGAGAGGTGCACCGTTTCTGGGTAAAAAACTGGCTGATGACTGGGCCCAGAGAGTGGTGGGGAATGGAGTTACATCCAGCTGGTCACCAGTGATGTTCCCCTGGGATCAGTACTAGGGCCAGTCCTGGCTAATGTCTTTATCAATGCTCTGGGTATTGATAAAGGAGGGGGATTGAGGGGCACTCTCAGTAAATTTGCAGATGACTCGAAGTTGGGTGGCAGTGTTTGATCTGCTGGAGGGTAGAAGGGCTCTGCAGAGGGAGCTGAACAGGCTGGATCAATGGGCCAAGGCCATGGTATGAGGTTCAGCAAGGTAAAGTGATGGGTCATGCCTTTGGGTCACAACAACCTCCTGCAGTGCTCCAGACTGGGGGCAGAGTGGCTGGAAAGCTGCCTGGCAGGAAAAGGTCTGTTGAGAGTGGCTGAACATGAGCCCAGGTGGCCAAGAAGGCCAGTGGCATCCTGGCTGGATCAGCAATAGTGTGGCCAGCAGGACCAGGGCAGTGATTGTCCCCCTGTACTGGGCACTGGTGAGGTCACAGCTCAAATCCTGGGTTCAGTTTTGGGCCCCTCGTGACAAGACACACATTGAGGAGCTGCAGTGTGTCCAGAGGAGGGAATGGAGCTGGGGAAGGAGCTGAAGAACAAGACCAATGAGGAGCAGCTGAGGGAGCTGGGGGTGTTTAGCCTGGGGAAAAGGAGGCCCAAGACGACCTAAAAGGAGGGTGTAGGCAGGTGGGGGTCAGGTTTTTCTCAGGCTCTTCTCCCAAGTAAAAAGTAAAAAGACAGGACAAGAGGAAACAGCCTCAAGTTGCACCAGGAGAGGTTTAGATTGGGTATAAGGAAAATTTCTTCCTAACAGAATTCCATGAAGTTAAGTTTAACCAAACACAAGCAACAACTCCATTATTCTTGAGACCTAGACACTTGTGTGGGGAATCTGTAGAAGAGGACACCACAGTTTAAAAGACCAATAATCACTTACTGCATTGACCTACCATGTCTTACTGTGTCCTTTCACTCTCTGTCCTTTCTAAACAACTGGTGATTCTTACCTATTACTTTAAATGTAAATTATATGAGGAAGGAATCGCTATTTAATCTGGTAATCATCTGTCATCTACTGTAGTAGGACTTCAGTGATTTATTAAAATTGGCAGGTCATGATAATGATACCATCAATGGTCAGTGGCAAAATTGGAAATTCAAGTCAGTGATATGAAGGAGAAAATCCACATTAAAATGATAAGTGCAACCTAAAAACAGGAGTGATCTTAGAAAAACAGTAAAAGAAAGTGTGGATAGTCATAGCATTCTGCAGGACAGAAAGTGAAAAGAGAAGATAATTACATTGCACAAGAACAAGCAGATATGGTTATTGGGAAACAGTTACTTTTGAAAAAGTCATGATCAAAGATTAATTTGTTCCACAGTGATTTAGTTTAAACATCAGAACATGTAGTAAATGAAGATGTGGAAGACGGACAGGTGTCAAAGCACTTAAATGTGGTAAAACTTCCTTGTTCTCATTGGAAATATTATTTAAAATAAAACACTAAAAAGTAAAATATCCCTTTATCTATCAAATACTGAGAATTTTTCAAAAAGAGATGAGATTTTACTTTGTTTAAAGCAATATTTCTGTAGGAACTAATCTGATTCAAAATGAGATCTTTAATCTCTCTTCCATCCAGTGATAAAAGATGAACAGAGACCAAGGTCAAACTGTAGTTACCCTATCATATAAAATAATAAAATACTAGAAAAGAGAATCTTTGGGCAATATATAGCTAAAACCCAAGATGCAGCACTCCTCTGATTTCCCTTCGATGGTTTAACCTAATGCCTGTCTTATTTGCACCACAGTGGGAGCAGAGCTGCTTAAGACCCAGCTTTGCTGTGGCATTACAGCTGCTTGCTGATGTCGCAGGAAGAAGATAAAAATAAGTTCCATATAAAAGCCTCCAAGTGCAAAGAACTGTAAAATGCGTTTAAAGACATCAACTGCATATCTCAAAGTTTGAAGAAGAACAATTTGCATCCTGCATTTCTCATGTAAATGTATACTGTGAAAAATAATTATAATAGTAATCCGATTCAATGGAAATAAAGTAGTGTAATATTTATAGTCTGTGCCAGAGTTATAATGAGTGTGGGGCGAGAAGTGAAGTGTCTCAGCATGTTCCACATGTTTTTAACACTGTTTCTAAAGGCTCTGGAGGCTATTAAATTTAATGAACCCATCTGCTATGAAATAGAGGTCCAAACATAATCAGTTTTCTCAGTGCCATATAATACAGATGGCATTCCATGTTCCACATCCCCAGCAGGAAATTTTATGTTCCTCTTTAAGTGCAGAACTTTTGTTTTTGGTTTTGATGTTTTAAACATCTTTTTGATGTATCACATATAGCATTTTATAGTGTAAATACCATATAGAGCAATGCACATGAAAAGTGTTAATTCATTAAACTGAATATTGCTGTTTCCTTAAAACAGTTCTTCTAGTGACTTAGACAACTAGCAATTAGCTCTCTGGAGTAATATTCTTTGCTTAATACAATCACTGAAAATTGCCCTAATACTGTAAGTTCCAGCATTAGTGATGGAGTAACACAAACATGTAATTTATCAAATGAAGCAGTTTCCTTCAGAAGCTGAAGTATACACATTCTTGTCGATATACAAGTGCATAGGTGCTCCCTGTGATGAAGCCTTATTTGCATGTACTGTGATTGCATGGAACAACGCACTAATCATTCTTATTTTGAGTATCCATATCCCCACTAGGTCCTTATGGACTTCATTTTCATGTGCATGCCCCAGTTGTTTCAGGAGTCCCAATTTGTGGGTTTTATTGGGACACACTACACCCAGACTCCTGTCTTGGTGTGTGAATGTGGCCTCTAAGCACAAGTATCAATGGCACAACATTCCCTGCACTGATGAGCACCCTGCTGCTGAGCAGGAATAAATCAGAATAAAACAGCCTTTTCTAACAAAACATCTACATTTAAATGTCTAATGTAAAATTTTAACATAAACGTTGTTTTGAGCTGCATCTGAAAGACAATGATAGTGCAAGAATTCTATTCAGTTTAGAGGTTCATTCATTTACTGTCTCCAGCACTCATTATGCTTTGACAGTTGACACAGATCTTGCTGAATTTGAAACAGTTCATGTGTTTAATGATAATTCATTTATTCTAGATCCAGCAGTAAAACAAACAGATTAGAACTGTTTGGGAGAAAATGAGAGTACTTAATTACGGCAACTGAAAATTTTGGGCCACGGAACTCATAAAAGCCTTGGCTCAAATACTTTCTCTTTCATTAGATTGTCAGTGAAGATTTCCACAGACAGGGCACTGATCATCAGCATAAAGGATGCTGCACCTACCTATAACTCTGTGCATAACCTGTTTTTGCTGTGTGCACAAGCAGCTGCTCTGATCAGCACTGCCAGTGTCCCAAGCACTGTCCCTGAGCTATGAGGTGACAGTGCAGACACATCAGACTGGAACTGCTGCAGCTCCCAGCTGCCTCTGTGTTCCCATGGAAGCTTTAAGATGAAATGGTCAGAACTGCTGTGCTCTTCCAGGAAAATTAATTCAAACTGAAGTGCTGATAAGAAGGCATTCCCTGGGCTACTTTCTGCTTTTCTCCCATATCAGAGCCTTTAAAAGGCTGAGATCTGTAGGAGACAAAGCTGAGCTTGAAGAACCTTATTTTATGAACAAGCCCACCTGATGGAAGGCCTGATATCCATGCATGGGATTTTTCTTCCCTGAACCAATTCACTCAAATGTCAAAGCAAGAAAAGGAAATTCCCATGGGAACCTCAGAGGCAGTTGGAGGTGATGACATTCTCTGATAAAGACTTGTAAATTCTTAGAGATTAAGAGATGCTGGCCACAAAGGGAAGGTTAGAGCATGTAACCAAACCCAAAGTGGGATTGGAAAAAAAGCAACACAGATTTCTAGTTCTTACTGTGTTAAAAATAAAAATAAAAATTCCTGTGTGTGAATTTTCTTATCTCAGCTGCTGATTAATGACACTTCCTGACCTTCCGTTCTGCAGTGATTACCAATATTTACTTACTTTAGATGTATGTGAACATTCTGAACACACTGCTGCATTTTAATGCCTACAAGTACTACAATCTAGAAGTTACTTTTTTGAAATAGAGGCCCAGGGAACCTTTTACTGCGATAGAAATGCTTAATATACCCACTTATTATAATAGTGCAATTAACTTGTGCCACCAAAAGTATTTGAAGATATCTCTGGGAATATGAGCTAGTGGAAATGAGGTACTATTTTATTTTTGTTACTTCATAAAAGCTCTTCTGTGCATTGAACACAAAGAGAACTGTGTGAATGGAAGAAGCACTAAACAGCATTTTAATTCCTCAACAGAAAGCCCTGGATAGAAAGATATGCCAGCATAACAGCTTTCAGTCTGGAGGACTTTCTGTTACAACTCTGTACATTATATATGTATATATAAAATATATATTGTCTCTGTGGAACTGGTTCATAATTTTCCTCTGTCAGAAGAACTGTATCCCAGAATTTAAATTTCCATACACAAAACGTTTGGATTCTGATGTGACAGCTGAGAGGCATGAGCTTCCTATAATTCCTGCTGTATTTCTGCAAAGAACCTGGATCAAAGGTATGCCTACACAGTACTTAATTCTTTTTTATAGATGAAGATGAATAAATTGAACTTTTTATCATGTATGTAATAATGAAATTGTAATACCCATCATAAGCATTTCAGGAAGAGTTATTAAGGCTTTACTTCAGTGAAGCTATCTCAATTTACTGTCTCATAAGAAGAAATGAAGTTCTTGGACAGGTTGCCTTCCTAGGACAGCATCAGCCTCTTGATCAGGAAATATTTCCAAAAAATACCTCCTTCAAAAAAGGAAAGAAATGATGGGGGGGGAAATAAATGCACGTAAATACAATAACAAGTGTAGAATTAAACTAGAATTGAACTAAAGCCCATAATGGCATGTATGTCTATGACAATGTGGGGATAATGCAAATGAAGAATCAACATATGGTACTCTAACGCAGAAGAAAATTACAAAGAGCAAAAGCACTCACCATTCATATTATGGCAAATCATGGCCTGTAATGACTCAGAACACTGCTGTTTTAAATGAACTCTTAAATTCTGGAGCACCAGACTGTCATCTCAAAATATTCACTGAAACAATAATTTGCTCTTTTTAAGCAAAGAACTCCTCTGATTGGAAACGGAACAGAGCCAACGTGGTAATGTTTGCCTGAATCTGCTCACAGCTTGAGACCAACAGCCTGGGGGAGATGAACTCAACGGCACATTAGATCCAGAGAATATATTCAGGTACATTTATGATGAACAAATTCCACCAGGAAGAGTCAACAAAGGTCCTAGTAGGTCGAATTGCACACCCCAATAAACAAATTCTCATTCACAAGTTTCTAAACAATGGGAACTCAGGGGCCAGACCAGTCCTTTTATATTTTCTGCAGGAAAAAAAAGTAATGTTTCATCACACTCCAAATGTGACCACAAGAATGAGTTAAAAGCTTCTGTGGTCTACAGATGATTATCCACAATACCAACAGATGACCTCTATGCATTGCTGCACTTGAATATTCTGATGCCCAGGCCAAATTCCTTTTCCTTCCAAAATATTCACTATTATTGACTTGCTATAGATGATTCAAAGGAATCATTGACTATTTTAAAACTGTTCCCTCCCTAAAATGCTGTGATAGTTTTAGAAATATTTTCTGCTCACATTTGAAAGCTATCACTTAGAAATCCCTATTTTTTAAAGCACCCATTAGGTTATTTTATTTTCTGAAGCATTACATGCTTGTGGACGTTAGTGATGTTGAAGGTGTGATATCAGATTCAAACGCGACCTATTGTTGAGCAGAAAAGTTATGTTGAGACTGTTCTGTTGATGTCCAGACCTCACTGTCTAGGAACCACATATCCCATCTGCAACCTTAGGTGAATCCCTAAACCAAGTACAATCCGTCTAGCTCCCCGCAATATTCAAATTATTTCAGAAATCTGTTGTTTCTCTGTGAGCCAGTGACACTTCTTAAGGTTATATCACTCCTATGTCAAAAGTCCTGCTTTGGAAAGGAATGACGCTTTACATACTGATAATAACCTTTCCAACATATAATCCTGAGTTTAAAGAAAATAAACACAAAGAGTTTTCTGATGAAG
This sequence comes from Acanthiza pusilla, assembly GCA_036630365.1. Lineage (NCBI taxonomy): Eukaryota > Metazoa > Chordata > Aves > Passeriformes > Acanthizidae > Acanthiza > Acanthiza pusilla. Next base: position 13,462,218 of record JAXCHO010000001.1, read on the forward strand.
GGTGACTATAAATGACCATAGGAGCTGACTGGTTGCCTCTTCAGGAAGACAGGAAACACTGAGGAGAGAAAAAAGTCTAGGGACAGGAAAAAGGGAAGCAAGGAGTCACCAGAGAGGCCTTGTCTCAGCGGCTTTACCTCAGCTCTCAGTCCTGACAGTGCCAAAGGACACAAGCCCTGACACACACAGAGGTTGTTCCATGTCATGACTTCTGCATTTGCTACCTTGCCAGAGATTCCCACTGCTCTAAAGGCTGTGTTTTTTCTAATGGTATGTGAAGCTCCTCAGGAGTGCCAAAGCCATGCTGAAGAGGCAGCTGTACGAATATTTTGCAGACATCCTCTTACAGGAAAGGTGAACAGACACAGGAATTAGATGCTTTGTTTTAGTAGCAAAATTCCTCTGGGAATATTCCTAAATGGTATCAAACACTTAAATGAACTAACTTCTGGCTGTCACAGATGACTTTGTCCTGCACAAATACTGGATGAGAACAGTCTGGGGTGATGGGAAATGTTTTGCATCCTAAGATTATTACTGTCCAGCTTCTTTCTGTCTAGACCCACTGTGTTCCAGCCTAATGCTGCTTGCTCAGAAACAGCCCAGCTGGCCAATTAGCTCTGATATTTGATGAGAAGGGAACGGGGAAGTGTATTCCATGCTGTTAGGGCACAGTGACACTGAGTGCAACCATGTAAATACAGCCCTGGGAGCCTGACCTTGGCTGCTCGCACACTGCTGGGTGATAAGAACATTTAAACTATCTGCAAATGCATTAATATTTCTAACCAGGGAAGATCCAAGCAGCAGCCACAGAGGAGCAGGGACACAAACTGTCTGTGAAAATCAAAAGGTTATAGGGTGGAGAGGATTATTTTAATAGCACTTCCAATGTCAAAGCACTGGAGATGGCCAGGGAATCTGTCTCTGAAAATAGAGCTCAGGCAGCTTTAGCTGAAGCAGAAGCAAGCCTGGTTTGGTAAAAGGTTCCCTTCATTCCTATTTTCAAGTTTTGTATGTGACTACTCTAATTTATCCTGTTCCTTTGCCTGTTTTGTTGGGGTTTTTTATGGGTAGAATGAAGAAGGAGTGAAACAGGTAGTTTGCAATGAAGCAGATCACAGTATTTTATTTTTCAATCTTTTCTTACAGACTCCAACCCGTTAGGGTCCTGAATGGAGCTTTCATACACTTAAAATATGTGTGTGCATGTGAGCAAGTACACGAGTGCATGTGTATATATTGTGTGTGCTCAGTGACACTGATTAGTTTGGTCAAGAGACAAAGAAAACAAGAGAAGATAAAGAGAAGAACGTGGAAGTATTTTGACTGCAGCAAAAGACCTTTAGTTTGGATTTAAGTAATTCTATAATTCAAGATTGTAACAGCTCCATTGTCTTTTATTTCCCTGTTTTCTCAAGATTCCCTCTCCATACTCCCTCTAGTGTTCTTAAATTCACTTGCATTTACTCACCCCTGCTGTATTCACTTAGCATCTCACACAACATTAAGTTGTTAATTTTCCTTAGCCTTTCCATAACCTACAAGAGAGTCACTGAAAGTTAGACTAACTTTTATGAGTATTTTTCTCCCTGCAAGGATAGAGGAAATACAGATTAACAGGCAAAACGAAGAGTAAAGTGTCAAATTAATTCTGAGACAGCAATTAGTATTTTGTTGGTGGGTAAAGGGCACAGTTTGGTGTTGAGAAAGGAGGAAGATTTTGTTTGCAATACCTTTAATGAATGATTCATAGGCAAAGGAAGAGAGTTGCACTAAGACACGACTTACCTGAGTCTCTTCCTGCTACTCTAGCAAATACACAAATTCCCTTCAGTATACACACACAGATTACTTCAAGTGGTTAAAAAAAAAAGTGAATGAGAACAAGATTCTCCTGGTCATCTCCCCATTTTGTGGGATGCCCTGAAGGCGCAGTAATAACACATATTTTCTGTTCATCTCATCTTATGTTTCAATAAAAGAAAGAGAAGAAAGGGTAGACTGGATTAATATGTTATTTTTAAAAAGGAAACAGAGATAAGTTAATTCCCTCTAAAGCAATTAACTTTTTGTTTCTCCTTTATAACTGCAGCTTAAGTGTTTACTTTACATTACCCGTGTCCACAACTGAAGAATAGGAAAGGTCTAAACAATTGTGAAAATAAAATAAAAACTCTGTTCCCAGGGTGGTTTTGCATGGCTTTAAGACTGAACCAACCTGAAACAGCACAGACTCAAAACAAACAAAACTCACCAAGTATCAGAGTGAAGCTGGTGAGATTCTCTCACCTTGCCCATCAAGTAAAAATTCAAAACAGAAAGAAAGAAACATCTGTGTCATGAGAAATTTGTGATCTTCTATCCATTACATTGAGTAATTGGCACCTCCGTACTAAATGGCAGACATTTGTACAAACTCTTGTTCCGTGGCTAATAGACTAACCCGATTATTTTAATCAAAACAAAGGAAATATAATAAGAAAAAGAAAATAGGTAAAACTCTATTTCAAACCAATCCATGAAAATTAACAACCTTTGCCTGCAAATCTGATGATTTACCACAAATGCTACAGAAATATCACAAGAGCTCTCCTGCTGTATAATAGAAAGTTGTGCTTTAACTCTAATATTTCACAAGGATGTTAAGTTAAAATTGGATATTTATGACAATTATTTTAACATACCACCCATTCAATATAATATAAAAGGCAGGATCTTCTCAATATTCTTCCCCAAGATATCACAGTTAACCCCTGGGTGTTGACCTGCCTTGCTGCACTAAAAATATTGACTCTTGTCAGTCTATGTGTTTATACCCACATATTCACTGACATGTTTTAAGACATGTAGAAAAACTGGTTACTCAGTATAATCAGTTTCTGTTCAATGCCCATTTTTGATTAATAAAGGAAATGTAAGTTTGGATATCATAAAATTTAAAATTATTCTGTAACATGTTTTAGTATTTTCTTTGTAATCACAGTGTGCAAATATACAGCTAAAGTTCAGTAAAGTTGAATTATTTGCTTGTAGCATAAAACATCAATTCCCAATTCTTACACTGAATTAGCATATTCCAGCACCAGAAAGCAGGCTCCTAATGAATGTCTCTACCACAGTATTTTTGCTTTGTCAGGCAGACTTACAGTGCTGTCAATGTATGCTTCAGTCCACACCACATCGTGCTCCTGATCAATAACCTTCGGGCGGCTGAGGACATGGAGATATTCCATGACATTCTCTTGCACATCAGCTAAGGTGGAGATCTGAGTAAAAAACCCTGTGAAAACACACAATTCCAAGTTATAAACCAGAGAGAACAAAATAAGGTCGTTTTCAAGAAGGAGGATTATGTGGTTTATGTCTGTTGTGTTTTCTGCTTATTTCCAAAGAAAAAATGCAAAAGAGCAATGTTCCATCAGAAGCAGCCTCAAACAGCAATAATTGGTGAAAACAGATGTCTGTGAAACCTTTGGCCACCCCTCAAGGATAGGGTGTCCAACACTGCTATGAACCACAGCATTGTCTCTACTAAACTTCTATTTCCAGACCACTTTTTTTGTTTAATGGTTTGAGCTTTTTTCTTTTAATGCTGCCTACTTTAAAATTTAGAACTGCTGTTATCTTTGTCCAATTATAGCTCATCCACTTTGTCCAGTTCCAAGAAACATGATGGAATAGAACTATAGTAACAGAATGGTAGTTGCATGTGCTCTGAAACACTCAAACTTACAGAATGTGAATTTTAAAAAAAATCTAAAAAGAAAAGAAAACCAACCAGTATCTTATTTACAAATATGGCAGGTCTCAGAAAAAGTAGACTACAAGTAGAATTGTTTGGTTAGGTGATCAGAGCCTTGTTGATCCTTTAAAACATCTCCTCCAACCTGACAGCACTGAGAACAGCAGAGGCCTCAGCTATTTGAGCTGTCACCACTCCCTTTTCAGTGCTTAGATGTCAAGGATCTCTATACATCACAAACTTGGCATCTGGAGCCCACATCATGCAAGAGTGATGAAGGACTGACAAATTTCAAGGCTACAATTTCATCAGGCCTTATTTAAATGCATCACTTGCCTTCATTTACTTTCGTTAATGAGAAAAGACCAACATGAAAGAGGCCTCAGTGCAATTTTAATCATTTGACAAGATCACAACTTCTGTGGGCCTGGAATACTGAGCTTTCTTAAGCTTCAGCAGAAAACATGTCAGCCACAAAGAACTTTTGAGTTGTGTTTTTGAAGAAGCCAATTTGGGCAAGATTGTAAAGATGCTCTGTAATCAGAATCTAGAACTTTCTGGATCTATACAGAGGCCCATAATCCATGCACTACACACATTTCATCTCTGTGTGAATTAAGGCACAGTGAAAGAACAGACATTATAGCAGAGATCTATAAAATGAAACAAGTCACAGTAGTAGTCTAATGCATATCTTCAACTTAATAATAAAAAGCAGAAGGGAAAATATCTTTGGATCTTCTAATGGGAAAACTCTACCAAAAGTTACTCTATTATAGCTAGGAGCAACATTCAGTAGAAGGTTTTTAGGTGGTTTTTTTACCTTATATTTAGGTTTTCTGACAATTGATGTGTTTCTAGCTACATGTAACTGAAAAGACTTACCTTCCTACAATGCTAAGTTTTATATCTCTTCTCTAGAGATCAAAGATACCCCATGGAATTAAAACCCACCTTTAGTGTTCCTATTCCAACGTTTAATCACCAGATAAAGACTTGCTCTGAACTTCTTGAACACAGCTGCTGAGGCCATGTCAGCAATAGCAGCAAACCCATGCTTCAATTTTTGCATTCCAACACCTGCTTCTCAGCTCCCTGGTGTGTGAATTATGCCACCTCAGAGCCCCCTCACCGTCAGCACTACCTTTCTTTCCTCTCCAGCAGGAAAAAACTCATGAAGGAAATGGGTAAGATTTGGTAATGACAAGCATGCGAGATGTATAATAATGTGGTAAAAGACAGACACTTATGCTCTGCATGTGGGCTGCCTTTCCCCATTACACAGTCCCTGCAATGTTTTTGGATGGCTTGCTTTTCTCGAAAATGTCCACCATTAGACTGATAACTTCGCAAAATGCCTCCAATTGATTTTTACATGGAGCGCAGCACTTTCCGTTTCCTGGGCACTGTGCAAAAGAGACGCAACCCTCTTGCAACTAATAAAATAGAATTAAAAAATCCTCTGGGTAGGGGCTAAGGAGTGAATTCATTGTTTCGGTGCAGCTGTAAAACTCCCAGGGAGGTTTCCCCCTGGGAAAGCTCTGGAGCAGGTGAACAGCCTCGGTCCCTGGCTGCCTGCCACCCCCGGAGCCCCCGTGCAGGAGGGGCTGGGGTCGTGCTAATAACAGAATGGATGTGCTGGGGGCTTCCTGCACCGAGCTCTGCTCTGCTGACACAATAGTCCATAAACTGCTCCAGCTGGGGCACAGCCTGCCTGGGGCTGATCTCTGCTCTGCCTGAGCTGGAGCTGCTAGCAGCTCTCCCACACATGAAGCATTTCTCTCTGTGTTGCTTGCTCAGCCTCTGCTCCTTTCTACTGATGAATCCAATCCTTTGTCCATTTTATAATATGCCAACCGCAGTGATGATCCATAACAAAACGTTTAAAAAACCAAATAAGTAACACAGAGGCTGTCAAATTCCTAATGCAATAGAGAATTTTACTGGGAAAAAAAAAAAAAAAACCTAAAAAAATTATCCTGGCTGTTTTGTTAACAAGTAATACATTAACTCCCGTCTTTATCTCTGCAGCTTTCTGCTGGAAGTGATGCTGAGGGAAGGGTAGTGCCTGTCACTTCTGACTTCTGGATGTTACTTCTAACATCTGGCACATGCACACTAAGCACTAGGAAATTTTCACCTTTGTTCACCCAGAGTCTTAGTAAATCTCGTTTTCCTTAGCATGCACTTGCTTATGATACAGAAGAGTAAATCACTGCAAATTTCACAAACCACTCTAGAGGGATTTTGGGGATCTTGAATGTTTTAATGTATTTAAAATGGTTTGGTGTTTTGCTTCATTAAGCAAACTCCCTCTAGATATGCCCTACTTATACAGAAAAACGTAACAGAAAAACATGCTTGGAGTTTTTCAAGGTTTCACCATCAGAACCCAGAAGCTAATGAAGTTTTGCAAGGTGGTGTGAATTTCCCCTGTGACCTGTTTTGAAGGAAAGGGCTGCAGCCCACAGTCCAGTCAACTGGAAACCCTGCAAACACTCTTCATCTATGTTGTGCTTCCAAGGGGAAAATCACTGCAAGGAAAATTGATTTTAGGGTCATTCACCCTCAGTGACAACAACATATTTTGGCCCACCCATGCAAGGAGTAAACTGCAGTCCTGCTATTTAGCCAATCTTTAGCCCAGCTTTATTACACTCCTCATCTGTTGCGCTGTAATCCCTCATTTCACTGGAATAAAATGGACGAGCTGTAACTGAAAACTGTAAGAAAAAGTCTGAATCTGTGCTCTCTGACTATGTCATGCTGTTTCCAATTGTGATTTTCAAAGCTAAAAAGAAAATTCATTACTGATTAGAGGTAGAAGATTTTTACATTATAAGCTATCAGCGAGCAGGTATTGTAACTATTAAACTGAGAGGGAAATAAATGTATAGAAGTAACAGTCATTAAGCTGTTTAGTTGATTCATATGGGTAAGACTGACTCAAAGCAACATGGCTCTGAAAAGAACAAAGTAGTCCTGAAGAATGACAAAGGTGACCACTTTTCCCCTCTGGGAATAAGGAAGACGTGGACCAGATGATCTCCTAAGGCAGCCTCCATTGCCTGGTCCTAATTTCTGAGTTGCTGTACTTAGATCTTTATGAATTTGTGGAGCTGGGCTAAGAAGTTAAAAGATTTTGTTGATTAAATTGTCTTCAAAAAAGATGCTTCAAAGGATTCTTATACTATTATTTAAACTAAATTATGGTGTAATATTAGCTGATTAAGACAAGACTTCAAACTGAGTAATTTCCATCAGCTGGACATAACAGTAGTTAAAGAAATAATGACTAAATGGATAGCACCTGATGCAATTCATCATAATGTAATGTGGCACAATGGAAAAAATGAACTTTTTTTTTTTTTTTTTTTTTTTTCCCCAAGAGGAAAGAAAAAGGAAAACCTGAAGATTAATTGGGGTTTGGGGCTGTTTTTTTCCTCAATCATTCTTACTTACACTAGTCAATCCTTTTACTGCAGCATCTCAGCATCTTAAATGTTTTAATGTTCTTTTCCTTAAAGGATATAAACCAGTTTTTTTCAATTACACTGTCAGTTCCTCAAGGGACAGGATGTCTGGTGTTTTACATACCAAGCCTAACTCAACAGGACTTGTACCCAATGTCCTTAGAAACCAAACTCGCTCTGAGTAATAACAGCTTTAAGAGAACAAATGCTTTGAAATTAGTTTGTTCTTGGAACAAAAATTTAGGACCACATAGTTTAAAAGATTCATGCATATTTTAAGGAAGAAAATTTAAAATTGGGTTTTTTGCTCTTTAAATTGTATGTTACAAGATAATTAATTCTTTTAATTATCTGGGAAAAAGAAAACAACCTCTCCTCAGTGATTAGTTGTCATTGGCACCGTATCTATAGAAGGGTCAGATGTGCAGGAAAGATCAGCAGTGGGGGCTGGAAAACAAGGCTTTCTCAAAAGGAGGTTAACACACCTTTGTTAGCACAGGCCATCCACTTCAGGTTATCAGCAAATGCAGCTTCTCTTCCAATCAGATAGGTAAAAATACGGACCTGAAAGGAAAATGCAAAAGATTTATCAATTAATACTGTGTTAAAAACATATCCACTGGAACTGCAGATACAGATGTGTCATTCACATGGATAAAGCCTTTTTGTGAAAGTATTTTTGTTAAGCAGCACAGTAGGTTAAAAAAAAAATTCTGTCCATAATGTCTTCCCATTAAAAATGTGGCTTTTGTTCTGGGTAATGGAATGGCTGATCTTTTTGAATGTGTTTAATATCTGACCTTTAACTGAAGTTATGGTTAATGTGTAATTGAGAATAAACTAAAACCACTGGAGTACAAAATGGCATGTTTCAGACAAATCTGTTCTGCAGTTATGTATTCAGAAAATTGCTATGATGTGGGGGACGAGGCACTTAATTAGCAAATACTTCTGTAGATAAAGAATCTGCAACAGAGGCAAGCAAATTCCCCTCAGTTTTCAAGGTTCGTATGACACAATATCATTGTCAACACAGAGACAGGTACCCACAAATGGCACTTTAATATAATTTAATTAATTTTCAAATTAAAAAAAAATTTCTCATAATATTTTCTATTAACATTTTTTTCTCATTTACAAATGACATTATTTGTGGAATAAACCAACTTTATAGTAAGTTCCCCTAAGGTCTTTTTTTTCCACAGAAGCAGCTTTAAAATACTCTGCAAGTCTCCTTCTCTGCTGTCAGTAGTGACACAATATTCTCTCACTGCCCTTTTATCCATTTTCCTAATGGCCACATCCTGTTTCTAAGCATACACAGTGTTTTGTGTTATCATCATGCCTAGAGACCAGATTTCAATCATAAAACTTTTCCCAGTCTCTCAAACATAAAATACACACAGAACGGAATCATAATTTATATGGTTTAAAAAGTCTCACACTGATGGTGTAGTGTTGCAAGTCTGAATCCAACATTCTGCATAATCCCACTCTAAGACTCTAAAGAACACAACATTAAACAAAAGAATGGTGCTTTTATACTTTGTTGATGACTATGAAAAGCATTAATAAAGAAAACCTTTATTCTACAAAGACACATGAAAGCGCACAGTGAGATTTATACTCTCAAAATACAGCATAAATCACTGTCACATTTTATCTTCCTTCAAATGATGCTTGAAAATAGTCTATGATGAGGCTGAATACTCTGAGAGATTTATATTTAATGATCTGCTTTAATCTATAAAGAAACAAACTAGACTGTGTTCCTAATAAAAGGAGAGCAGCCTTATCTATAGAGATGAGCAGTAAGCATGATAACAGGCACAGGCAGCAAAATAACCTACAAAAAATAAAATTTCAACAAACTGGTAACATGGATCATCTTGAGGAATGGGCTGTCTCTGTGGTACTGTTGCAAGGATTTTAATAATTTTTCTCTGGATGTATTTTATACGTCTAGTTTACTTAGTATCTAGCAGTTTTGCTACAAAATATTTTAAGCATGATAAAAATACTGTTAATTGTCATTACTTAAAAAAATAAAGGAATCTATAAAACAGAGAGCTAGAAGATAAGTGATCCAAATTTATGGAGTGTTGTTTCCTTCCCTGTCCCAAGGCATTGTGTATTTTTCTCTACACACTTTCCATGGTACTTGTTATACAAGTGATGTTTACCACTGTCAGCATGAAGTAAAAAGTCTTTCATATAGGGAAATACAAGTTACACTATAATTTTAAAATACCATTTCTATATTCCTCATTGCTTAATAGAATGACTTATTATTTGTAGGAGTTTTGTAAGAGAATAACTATGACAAAATCACAGGAAGGTATTTTAGGTAAAATTAAAGCCACTGATACTTTAAAGTTCTCCCTCTACATTGACCTTAAAGACGCATTAATAGGTATTGCAAATATTGTTTAGTAGTTCATTCAGAATAGTGAGAAAAATCCTCAAAATCAGTTCTGATAGAAAATAATTCTGATTATTTCTCTACTTCTAGAAGTTTCATTTGATCAGTTCATTGAACTCCGCACCATAAACTTAATTCACTGTGAGACTGCAGTGAAAAACATTAACCCTACACTGCAGAAGTATCTCAGAATCACACACAGTCACAGAATCAGCTAGGTTGGAAAAGGCTTTTGACATCATCGAGTCCACTCTGTGACTCAACATCACCTTGCCAACCACACCATGACACTGAGTGCCACATCCATTCTTTCCTTAAGCGCCTCCAGGGACAGTGACTCCACCACCTCCCTGGGCAGCCCATTCTTAAAAAACAAAGATTTGGCATATTATTTTCTGCTTTCAGAGACCACGGCAATCACTTAGGTGATAAATTATTAGAACTGGAACTTGCATGAATAAGTCTACATTCTAAATCCCATTTTTCAAAACAAAGTTGGTTCAACACCCCTTTTATACTAGTTTTATTCTTCTGTATAGGTACTCTATGTGATAACTCTAGGTGTATAATACAAATAAACAGGAAAAAAGTTACTGGGGCCATAGATTTGTTTACTGCAGATACATAAAAATATAAGTCAGTATTACAGAACTACTATATTAATTTGGCAAGATAATTTCAAACTACTTCAACTGCTGTCCATGGAGGAGACCTGTGCAGTGCTGGGCCATGTATGGTGCAAAACAGGACACAGCATCACAGTGTGCTGTATATGTGAAGGGACTGAAGGGAAAGTATGTCAAATCATTTCTGCTCTGCAAAATGATTGCATGAAAATATTTATTTTAACCAAAGAATCTACATATAGCACTAATATTGTGTAGTCTGCTGATATATATATATATATGTATAGTACTGAGGCATATGACTGAAATCTCTATAATTAATAATAAATGAGGAGGTTTAAGGTCTGTCTGTCTGATTCTGCTGTTTGTATTGGACCTTGAAGAAAATAACAAAATAGAAACTATGAGCTTTATTAGATATATGCATTGTATAGACACACATTTATGCACCTATGTTGGTATCTTATAGTAGAGCATAATGTTAGGACACTAAAAATTCTTTTGAATCCATATGGAGAGAATGCTTCAGTCAAGGCAGACTGGATAAATTCAAAGTTGTTATGGGCCAATCCCAGAAGATCCAGTAACAACATTTACATAGTCTCCATATGCTCTGGCTAACTGAGTATAAGCCAAATGAGAAAAACACCTTCGAATATCCAAGTGCTGTGACTGAATCAAGAGACCACTTCCATCAGAGAAGGAATCTGCAGCAGAGGGTGTAAGTGCCTCTCTGGCAAAAACCATATGACAGAATGAGAGCCCTTCAGTTCTGGATAATTTTGAAAGCTTTACAAGATACTTGAAAGAGACACCTGAATCAAAATATTTTCTGCGTCTGACCTGCAAAGTATTATATATCAACTGTATTAAGGCTTATCATGAACTGTTAGGTGTGGAGAAAGAAAATAGTCTCAGACAGATGCACCAGCCTTGAATTGTTATATCCTATCTACAAAATTGAAAATTGTAGATGTCAGATTCACTGAACACAAAGCTAAACTTATTCCAAGAGCAAAAACTTTAATCTTTTCAATTATATTTGCTGTTTCTGCACAGTAGGTGCCATAGACTGCTGTTTTTAAGGCAATGTTCACAGAAAATTGAATGAGAGCTCCATAGTAATATTAAAGAAACTGAAAGGACAGTGGAACTAGAAACTTTAATAGAGCTCGTGACTTTCTCACTTCATATTTTTCTAAAGCAAGTGTTGAACAGCAAAGAATGTCATTTGAGATTGATGTATTTTAATTATTTTTAAAACAGCAGCTGTGGAAACCTCCCATATCCCAATACCCTGTTACTATGCCTCATTCCTGCCCTGGAAGGGTCACTTTCTGGAAAGAGACTCCATTCAGTTCCTCTTCTTATGAAGTGATTGCTGCATAAGCTCAGGTGGTTCCAAATTGTGGAATCAAATTCATATCATGGCACCAGGTAATTTCAGCAGCGCATTTTATGCTGGTGAGCTCTGCTGTGCAGGGCTCTGGACCCTGCTCCAAACCAGCTGTCCACAGTAAGTTACTGAGGAGCACAATGTGCCAGCAGCTCTCACAGTCTGTGGTGGCAGCTACTCCCCTCTACATGGCAGAATTAATCAATATTAAGGCATTGAACCTCCAAGCTCAGTAGTTCAGACAAAACCAGACCCAAATTTTACACTGAGCAAAACACCTAAATCAAAAGCAGATATATGCTGCGTATATTATCGGCGTTTTTATCTTGCTTTCTCTCTGTTTTTCCAGTCCCTGGTTTTCCACGTTCTTGTTGCCTTGCCTAGGCACAGTTCATGGTTTGGACTACACAAGTGCAGCCCCTCAAGCTGCAGCCCCTCAAATTCTGAAAAATAAGAGAGTATTGTTAGTAAGTCTCTTGTTTTTACAGCCAGGGAATATTCTGAAGTTTGAACCTTTAAACTCCGGACAGAAGGTTTATATAAAATCTCAGAGATGCATACACTCAAGCATTAGTGAGGAAACCTAAGAATGATGACTTAAATGACAGCTATTTCAGTGCTAACCACTTCATCTGAAATATCCACTTTACAGTTCCATCCATTATGTGTGGGCTAATCTGCAGTCCCTGAACTGTCCTCACCTCGGAAACTTCATTAAACTGGCAGCGTAGGGAACAGAGCAGGGACCTTCTTCCATCTCTGTTAAGCAAGACAAGTCAATCTGCAAGATTCTACACCCTGGAACTGTGAATTCATATCTTCATGCCAAACAGCTGGTAAAATAGTATTTCCAGAAACTGAAAATACCGTGTGGGAGGGGAAATGGGACTTCTGCTTGCAGCTGACAGTGCAGACCTCTGTTTGCAGCTGCAAACTATTTTATGGACATCTTCAGCAAAATAGTCTTTCCTTTCTGGCTCAGCAAGAAATAAAAATAGTCCTGTGGCAAGAGCTGTGGAATTTAAGTGGGATATAGGGACAAAATTGAAGTTCCCATAGTTATAATCTATGGTGGTCCCGGAACACCTCAGCTATTCTCTGTATAGAGGAGCAAATGGACTGACTGGGAACAATGGATCAATGTGAGACTCAGTGATTGTCTCAGCTCCTGAGTGGCCTCACAAGAAATAATTGATTTAACTGCTACAAGGGCTCTCAAGGTGAGAGCTCTCAAGACAGATTTTCCTAGGCACCTCATACTTCCTGCCCAACATTACACTGTGCTTGTCACCACTTCCAGATTAGTCTTCAATATCACTCTTCTTCACACAATCTCATCCTCCTGGTGCCCTCTCTCCAGCATCCTTTGGCACACCTCACCTCAGGAGACACCAGGGGGAAAAGGGGGAATTGATGCTGCAGGTGGTCCCTGTGCTAAGCAGACGGCACAACAACCCCATATTTTCCCGTGAGGAACAGTCTGGCTGCAGCCATAAAGGATTTTGGGAGTCATACTGGGCTCACCCACCACAACCAGCAAGATTCACAATAAAAAAATCTGAACAGTCCCCAGACCTTTGTACAAGAAACCTTTCCAAATGTGAAAAGGGAAAGATGTCAAACTGGTAAGATGTATCACTGTGAGATGTATTGCAGGGTCTAACTGATACACACACAAATCAATCCGAAAAGAAACATGAATTCCAAGTGTATTCAGTGCATCTGGTTGTTGCAAAGGGCATAACATGCAGGCCAATGAACAGGCATGGGAAAAGAGAAATAGAAATTCATAGTCACTCTGGAAACTTCAATTTATCTCTGTCTTCATAGCTTTTTTTTTTACTTTAGTTCATTTTTAATTATGAAGTAGTTAAAAAAAAAAAAGCCCCAAAACAAACAACTTGAGGATCTGTTTGCATTGATAACAGGAAATTCCATGAAGACAATGACCTAAATGAGCACACAAAATTCTGCTGAGGGGGGCTGCAAAGCAATGTAAGACAGTATAACCTCAGTATCTTCTGTCCTATTAGAAACCTTTGCCCTGGGAGGTGCTGAAAGCCTCAACTTACAGTGCACTCAGTGCAAGGAAGCCACGAAACTGAAGACATTACCTCATGAAATTGAATCCTTAAACGTTAAGTTACTCAGTAAAAGGTTCTTCATTGTTAATTTTTCTCCTGTAGTACTCAAAATACCTCTTTTGGGAAAGTTTGCATTTATACATTTCCTCATGTTTTTCCTTCCTGTAATTGCACACAGTACCCTGACAATTTTATAGCAATGCCTTCTATTTTAGTGATATTGAAATGGTGCATTGTACCCTAAGAGCTGATGGGACACTTAGCAAAAACAAACCCCAAATAATTAATACATCAGCTTCCCTGGAAAACAAGATGTTGTAAGCAAAACTGTAACAAAGTAAAACATTCATCAAGAAGCTGAGTCCTGCTTTCCCAAACATCCACATCCCCAACAGCTCTCAGCAAAGACCTACCCCACAAAATTCATGCAGGAGAAAAGGAAATGGACACTGCAGTTAATCTCTTGTGGTCAGGGGACAGCAGCACTCTGTCACACTCACCCATGAGGAGCATTTCTAAATCTGCTCTCGAGGTCTAGGCCTGCTGAGAGTCACTTTTGGAAAATTCAAACAAGCCACATGTTTTACATGAGACATCAAGCGATGGTATTTCTTGTAGCCCTGAAAATGTGCTGACATACTTTGCTGATTTACAGAAAATTATAATGCAGCTCAGGATTTACAAAGAATAATTTCCCACTGTGAAAATTCACTCAATACATAAGAAATATTGCTAGCAGAGAAAGATGGGATTATGCTATTTTACACTGTGCAAGGATGGAGCAGGTGATGAGAAAGTGTCCAACTCAAAGCTTGTTAGCACATTATTGCTTCCCTAAAAGAGTTTGATGGTTGACATGGCTGTGAAAAAAGCAAGACAGGTTCTTTACACGGGGCATAAGTTTTAGGCATTTTACACATCCTGGAGTTTTGGTGACACAGCACTGAGTAAGATCAGTTCCTTCACAGGCAGCACAAACAGCACAGCAGGAGTTTAACAATAAATAATATATAAAGATGTGGCAGAGCAAATAGGTTGTATTAAGCAACCATTTAAGAGATGGTATTTAAAATCAAAACAAAAAACCTCCCCAAAGTAGGTCTAATAAGCATCCAGTCCTTCCTAACTCTCTTTCCTGCTTAATGTGCAGCATGTGCTAATGACGTCAAACAGGCAACCAATAATGTGCTAAGTGTGGTACAGCAGTGCAGCTGGAATGGACTAAATTCTTCTCAGCAGTTTAACAAGTTAATTCAGCAAAGACAATTTTCGCAGATTTTGAGAATATTAAACTTTTTGGCTGAGACCATGTCTAGGAAATGACATCCCAAAGATTATTCTTCACAAAAACCCAAAAACCTGAGATTACCCCAAACCAACTTGTTGCCTTCAATGTACCTAATTTTCAGCACAAGCTATAACTGTAACAAATTACTTTAAGCCCAATGGGTTGTGTTATTAATATTTCAGATATATAAAGTGTGAATAAAATCTTTATACAGCACCTCCAAATATTGTGTGAGTTCTACACATTATTACTGAAGAAGTATTTTAGATATATTTTCCTGAGTTTTAAAAGATTTTATTTATTCTACTTTTTATATCATTCCACTGGTACATCCAACCGTGGTACAATGACTTCAACTACATGGGGTATAAAGGGAGAGGAAAATTTTAACTCACACTTTTTAACTTTCAAAAATTGCCTGACATCAGTTTTCTATCATAGCAATGTTACTATTTCAAAGTAAAATGAAATAGATTTATTGGACCTAGGAACAAATTCTATACTATCATCTGAAAAGCAAAGGAGATCTTTAATTCTATTCCTGATATGCAGGACCCCTGGTCAGTCATTACAAACCATTAACAAGCCAACATGAACTACTGAAGCACAATTCAACTGTACCTAATATTGACATTCTTCAAAATCCTGGAGGATTTGCTGAAATGTAGAACATACATTTTCTCCCTTAAATTCAAAATAGCAGCCTAAACAAATTAATTTGTCTGAATGGAGAGAAGGGGAAGGGATTAGAGCAGAAGCCATGACATAACCAACTTTCTTGGATCAAACTGAAGCTCCTGTGGAAAAAGCAGGCTCATACAATTTCTGCTACTACTCTACTCAACTTTCTTGTATATCAACTAATTTTTTTTGCAAGAATCCATGAGAAAAGATCAAAATCAGACTAAATTCTAAGTAACCAAATACTGCCAACGTCTCCACTTCTGCAATTACACAGTTCCAGGATGTAACATAGAACAATGGTAACTCATTTACAGTGCACTTCACTGTGCATGGTGCAGACACAGATTAGAGGATGACATAATGGATAAAGCACTGGCCTTTCACCCTTGGGATTTTGTCCAGCCTGCAGTCCTATCAGATAATGGGTTTGGCAATCTCCACTGGTCTCTTTTGGACGCTAATCCCCACTACAGAGTCTCCATAATTCATCATATAATTTAATACACCTGGCAACTTTACCACCAGTTCATTCTTTTGTTACATAATGGCCCAAAGTGAAGTCAAGGGTGGTTAATGCTCTGACAACCGGCTATTATCTCCCATAACAGCTGATTTTGAGGGGATTATTGCAGTCATAAACCATTTTATAAAAATTGGCAACTGGGAAAGCAGTGTAAGAAAATAAGGTGATATTTAGAAGTTTTATCACTGATTTTCTACCAATCTGTAATGGAGTTTCTAGCATCCAAAAAATGCTGGAGAGGAAACTTGAGATTAAAGCTACAGATCATGAGCCAAGAATCTGAAGCCTGACCAAGCTGATAGTCAGAAAGGTTTGATTATTTTGAGGTTACAGACGCCTTTTGTCTTTCTTTTTTTCCCTCTGGTAAATATACAGTATATTTCTTCTTTATTTTGTCTCAATTGTTTGTTCACCTCTTCACTCCACCAGGATTCTTCCCTTTTCAATTTAAAATATTTCACCCCTTTTGGTACTCTAGATTTAGACGCACAACCTTGTCCACAAACGAACTCCACTGCTAAGTGACCCTTCGGGCAAGACAAATGGGACGTGCACTCAGTTTATGGGACAAGAAATGAGCTCAGTGGAACTGTGGGAAAGGTTGGGAAGATGAAGGGTTGAAGATCCAGTCTAAACTACAATGGCATTAACACACGAGCAAACAGACAACACTACCAAGGTACTCACAGTGAGGGGAATTAGCACACACCATTCCCACTGGAAATAGGTGTGGGTTCTGCAAAGTGGTAAAAAGGCATCAAAAATGTCACCAGATAAAAGTGAACAGAAAGTAATTGTTGCTTGGTAGACATCAAACTGCAGAAGGCTAATTAAAAAAGGTGTAAGGTCCTTCTGGGCTCTCTGGAACATCACAGCTACATCTGTGCAATGTCATTTTGTGTCATTGAAGGTAGCAGGAGTTGGATGCTCTGTACTGAATCAACAAAATTGCCTTATAGAATGAATTTCACACAAAGAGAAAAGCAACATTAAAATAAAGCCAGAAAAATTCAAACCATAGTCACTCCTGCTCTGACCAAGAGGCATTACTAAAATGTCCAATTTAATAAAATATGATCTGTTGTGTAGAAGCTTTACAGAATTGTGTTGAAGTGAGCTTCTGTATTTCATGGCTCAGGATATCTGTCTTTTTTCATGCAGGCTTAAATTGAGCAAGCTTTCCTTCACTCCAAGGAGCTGTAAATCCCCCTGGCCTGTGCTTTGAACCAACATTTCAGGTAAAAGTCAATGTGGTGCTGAGCTCCACTTTGTAAGTCTATGTTTGGGGCTGCACTACTGAATTTTATGATAGGTTTTATACTAAGTTCAGTGGCAAAAGGTTCAGGTTCTAAGAACCCAACAACAGGAAGATTTTCATAATGTAGCACAGAAAAATGTAGTGAAGTGTACTCAGAGAATGCAAAGAACTTTGTGAGTTGTATTTATAAAAGAAACACAGAATATGAGTGGAAGGGATCCACAAGGATTATCAGAGCCCAAGTCCTACACAGGACAGCCCCGAGAACCACACCATGTGCCTGAGAATAAAACTGAAGACTTACAAGAGCAGGAAGAAGTTTGTTCATGGAGTTTTAAGATCACTTCACTTGTTCCTTGAAACACAAAATCAGCCCAAGCAGAAAGAAGAAGCTGTAAATGCAGATGCTGCTCTGATGGAACAGCAGTCCCACTGTTTGGCAAAGTCTGGTAGGAATGTGTGTATATTGTTCGACTTCCTGTCAGTAGAAACACTACAACTTCCTTAAGAGAATCTTTCTGAAAATGCTGAGTTACTGGATAGAGAAATAAATGAGATTTTACATAAAAACTGTCTGCTATGCAAAAACATTTAATCCTTCAAACACTATGTATATACACCATAAATTGTTTGAACCTTCAAAGTGCTACAGCAAGAACATAAAATAGACATGAAACTCCTTTATCTTGACATTTTAACCAACTGAAGGCAATTTTTGCTCAGACTGTCACAGCATACCAGTCAGTATTAAAATTGCTATGCCTTTAAGTTTATCTTTGATTAAAAATTAAATGTACCTCTACTTTATAATTTTTGTAGCCCTACAGCATCCATGTGTTCTCACAGTTAAGCGAAGTCAAACTAAATATTTAATACACCATTCTAATTAGCTACAAACTATTACCTGATTTAAGACTGTAAATGAATGTGAAAAGACTCTGGAGGCCTAATGTTAACCTTCATCCACTCCAGTTGTATGAGAGAAATTACAGGCTCTAATTAGACTCTTTAAACTGCAAAGAAATAGAATTTTCATAACCAGCTTATTAAAAAACGAAGACCCCCTTGGGACAGGGCAAATTGCTTCTACCCTGATCCGCTTATCCTTGTACAACACCATACAGAAGATTCATGTTGTCTGACTTGCAGCTCATATTTCTCCCAAATTAATGAGCACTCAAATTATTCCAGCTGCCCCCTTGGCACAGGGAAAAATTGAAAATCCATGGCTGCCAAGTGACGTGTATAACCCAGCTGCTAAATAAAATGTGCTTAAGGGGACACAGCTGTTGAGGTGACTATTTACATTAAAATAAGTCCATGGATACAGAACAAATGTCTAAAGACAGAAACAGTGTACAGCACTTTGTTTAACCCTTGAATTTAACCAGGCCACGAAAATTTGCAACGTCATTTATAGGCTAAAGGTAAGTGCATGGTGTTTTCACCTTATGATTTATTTCTTCCTATTTGCCTAATCTTGGAAAAATTCTGATTTTCCTCTGCAAAACAGGTAAACTCAGAGGAATCACTTTAAAGAGTAGAGTTCACATGTCAGAAAGGACAGCTGATTTTTCAAAACAACTCTACTTGAGAAGAAAACAGAAAATTTAACTCCATTGCCTGCTCTCCAAACGTGTGTGCAGTGTGATGATAAGCACAACCTTTGAGGCAGCAGAACTGAAAATGTTACTTGCAGAGAATTCACACAGAGTAGAGTCAAAGAGAGACTATTACATATTTTTGCCTGAACCTCCACAGGCTGCCAACTCACTTCTACATGAAACAGAGGGCACCAGGTGTTATCTTTAAAGCACTAAATAGTGTAAGAGCTCTGTTCTGAAAGAGTTAACCATATTCTAAAATCCTTTAGGATGCTGTGATTCATAGGCCACATTTTAGAAATGTTTTATAAACCATGACCGTAACCCAGCTGACTTGAAAAGCACCATGCCAGCTGCAGATATACCTGGGAGTAACAGGGACCAGGGCAAGGTTTCTCTTTACTAATCAGGAATACTTGGCCAGAGAACACCTTGGATCTAGCACCATAATTTAAATTCAAATTTTTACAGTCAGAAACATTTACTTTGTTCAGCAAGTACATGTGAGGCCCAAGCCGTAAGAAAATGTGTGTGCGAGCAAACCCTAACAAGAATTGTACAGAACCCAACAGATATGTAGAGAAGGTTCAATTAGTCAAAGGTTTATTTATTTTAGCCTTTACCAGACAGTTTAATTTGAGTAGTTACTATGACACAAGCATTTTTAACCATGGGATTAGGAGCTGAGGTCATATTTGGAAAAAAAATGGTAGATAAATAATATGTGTTTAAATCAATGAAGCCTGATAAAATTTCCCATGAAGTATTCAAGAAACTAATCAACTTAATCTTTAAAACATTAGTGAATATTTATTAAGATCTGTGGGTAGCAAAGGAAATGCTAAGGACAAGTAAAGGGAAACTTATTTTCAAGCATTTTCAAAACCAAGGGAAAAAATCTGTAGAATTACACCCTAGATTTTCGATTTTACTACCCAAAAGATGCTAGCAAAAGTGATTAAACAATCAATTCATGATCATATACAAAACAATAACTTGGAAAGAAACATTCAATATCAATCTAAGAGTAATTTTGTTTGACTAATCTTATTTCCTTTAATAACAAGTGTCTTTTTACTACACAGGTGAAAAGAGGAGGATTAAATCCTCTGATTAAATCCTCTAAGTATTTTTGGAAGTATGGCCATCCTCACCGATTTGGGACTCACAGGCAGCAACACCGTCCATGAGAGCTTCCAATTGGGCCTGACAAAAATAAACCACTGCACATTATGTGCTCAGTGATGTTGTCTCCCTCTAAGGACTCCAAGCCTAATGAAATGAACATAAGGTGAATGCACTTCTCAGACAGCTGTGCTCTCACAGTGGATTTATTACTGTCATGTTAGGAAGAGAATTTGGTAGAGGGGGGAAAGAGCTGGCCAGCATCAAGTGCAATTTAATAATTTGATTCAGAATTTAGATGACTGACTTCAGAGACCCCTTAAAAATCTGTCAAATGGCATGAAGCTGGATGTCATTCCAGGCACCTTTGAATATAGAATTAGAATTCAAAATAGCGCTTGAGAGCAAGAGTCAGAAATTAACAGGATTAAATTTGTTTCAAATAAATATATCATTAGGAGGGCAAGTTCTAATGCATGGATGAAAGATGAGGAAGAACTTAGTGGAGCACCAGAAAAAGATCCAGATTTCAGAAAGAATCACAATTTCATTGCAGGTGAAAAATGGCAAACTACTGCAATAAAAGCAAATATCAAATGCTTGATGTGGCTGAAAAAAATGGCAATACATACTTGGCATGAATGCAAGGTAAAGGAGGTGGTTATTCAGCTCTGCCTGTGAAAAGGAAAAATGGAAAAAGCTTTAGCTGGACTTGGTGTGTACTGCAGGGCCTGAGACAGAAAGGTCTGGGATAAAGTAGGAACCCAACATGTACACAAGAACTGAGTTTTTTTACTTACCATTAGCTATCCCAGGTAATTGTAAAGCACTGTAACTGAGAAGGTCATCCAACAGTAAAGAGCACATTTTACATAAACCTACATCCATTGTAACATAATGGTCACCTGAGTTAAATATAAAAACCAGCTTTGGTTCATCATAATTTTTAATTCTCTCACTGCATCCTGAATTACTCATTTAAGCATTTTACCTATGGGTGACCCCAGGCACTGTGGTTAACCCTTTCAGAATGTTGATGAAACATTGAGGGGTTTTACCTGAATTTGAATTCATCCATGTTCCAATATTTGTTCAACATCAACAGCAGCTGAGGTGTTTGTAAAGAAATACTTTGACTTTTTAAACTAGAGAGAACAAAGAATGAAGACCTGAAGTACTGTGGACACTAAATACGAAAACCAGCCTAGAGAGGTCTATCCTTTAAGTTCAGAACTAAGTTAGCTTTTTTCTCTAACGTGACTCACAAGCTATGCTTTTAGTCCTGTAGTTAATTATAAAAACATGCTCTGTTTGCTCTCTCCATTTTCACTGCTGGTTTTGCATTGTCCAAACCATGTAAAAGTATGCAGTGATGTCACCATATGTATCAGGGACAAGAAAAAAACAGATGAATACTCTATAAACACTCTTCGTTCTTAAAACACGTAGCCTAAACAAAAGGCTTCCTCCTCCTTCCTTTAGAGAAACATGGGAAGAAGGAGAATGAAGAACCAAAATGAGGACATTGAGCATCAGCACACTTACACTGAACTTGCATTTGACATTAGGAAACACAGGAAATTTAAGTTAGTGGTGAAAAATGGGGAGCTCCAAATTTAAAGGATAAAAATAATTCATTTTGCAGAAGGATTTTGACACTGAACAACTGATTTCTTAAAAAACTTCCTGACATGCTACATCACTATCTTCATTTCACCTTGCAGCAATATTTTCTGGAGAATAACTGAATCTATTCCAAAAGCCTCATTTTCTGGGTTTATACTACCTCCATCACTATGCCCATTACGAGATCTAAAATCAAATTAGCGATTCCAAACTCTAGAACATTTTTAACACATGGAGTCATTTTAAATGTGTAAAAACCCCCTAATCTTTCTGTAACTTTTTTATGCATTGTTTAATGCTACAGAAAAAGTAAGAGGCTTTTGGGGTAGGGACGTAAAGACAAAAGAACAAAGCAATGCCCTGAGTGTCAAGAAGACAACAGAAAGAATGGAAGTTGGAAGATGAGAAAAAGGATTAAAGAATATAATAGCTTACAGCAGAAGGAAGACAGTGCTTTTGAGAACTGTAAAGGACAGAGTTGTAAAAACTGCAAACTGCACTGAAAACGAGACATTGAGAGCTCTTAGTGTGATGAAAAGAATAAACATCCAAAATGCAATGTCAGGAAACACAGGGACAGAGTGCCCAGCTGAGAAACAAACAAAATTCAATAATAGTAAAGATTAGGAAGTCAAGATATGAGCCTAAAATATCTTATTATCTATGTTATACACATATATGACATCATATATATATCTACACGTGATTTCATATAAAATGAGAGCAACAAGTAAACACAAAAACACAGAAGAGAGAACGGAATATTTGGGCATGCAAGCTTTCTCTAAAAAGTCTGCCTCAGGACAGGGAAAACTAGTGTGCAACAAATTAAGACAGAGATTTTATTCAACCTTTTAATGAGACAGACAAAAAAGAAAAAGGGGTTATTCAATCAAAGGTCGAATTAGGTTAATTAAGCCAGACAACACTGAACACATGGAATTAAATCTCTGCCCAGCTGAACCTGAGGGTCCCGCAGTGCCAAGGGCCCTGCAGTAGGCACAGCTGGCACAGAGGGAGGGTGAGCTCCCCAGGATGAGCCTTCACCCTGGCCCGGGCAGACAAGATGTGCAGGTGGGTACCAGAGGGAAAGGAATGGCCAGCTGGGGGCAATGAAACTCCAGGAATCCTGGCTGATGCCAGAGCAAGAAAACAAATGCAGCTCCACTGAAAGTGCTGCCAATCTGTCCATCAGCCCCTTCCTGTTCCTGTGTCCAACTCCACAGTTCCCTTGGGTTGGCCACTGCCTTTGCCTCCACAGGAAAAACATTTGGTGTCTGTGCTGTTCCCTCTCACCATCACGCACAGCATTTAAGGACTGCTATATTTAAACTGTGATCTGAAATAAAGGCATGTGAACTGAAAACAACAGCTATTCTTGAATAAACCCATACATGGAAACTTAATTCAGAGTACAAATGCTGATCTTATCTGCTTAATCTCCTTGGAAGGTATGAGGATAAGGATACCTACATGTGAAATTCCAAAAAACTAATTCAAATTCTTCTTCATAGACACTTCTCAATATTGCCACACTTAGGCTCTGGTGCTCTCTGTGCTACAAGGATATGAGATATATTTGTAAATTCCCCGTATGTTCCCTGGAAGAAAGGGGAAGGAAGATGAGGCCCTGAATAGAAATTACTTATTTTTATTATTTAGTCTTTGTAACATTTACTCTGATGTCAGCCATATGATTGAAGTGAAGCACACAATTATGTCACCTAGACATAATTTTTCTAGACAATTAATTTTTTCTCAGATTTTTCTAGACAATTAGTTTTTATTTATCCAAAGTTTAAAAAAAGTTTACTTAAAGATTTCCACTTTATTAAAACTTCATATCTCTTTAAGCTACCTACACGAGCTCCACCATGCTGAAATCCAATAAATGAGATCAAGACATGGTGTTTTTCTGAACCAGAACACGTATAAAGCTCGCTCAAGTACAGGAATCTCACAGCAGAATAAATACAGCTTTCAAATAACAGTGCATTCATTTGAGACAAATAGCACACAGACACCATCATCCCTCAGTTTATAGCTGCCAACTTTGACACTTCAAATTTCGTTTTCAGATCAACCCAATGGCCCCATGGATGCAGTTTAGAGTGGATGTGAAGCACCCACCCTATTCAGGTAATACCTACTGCAAACACGAGCCACACACCAATCTGCAAGCCCTTTCCAAACCCTTTTTTCTCCAGAAAGCTATCGAAAAGCTTTTACTGCCAAGTGCCTTCTCCTACAGTGCTCCTGTTACTAACTCTTAAATTCACCTTTCAACATTATGTGATGTATCTTTTATTCACTGACAGATATTTTCTAGGACCGGGTATGCTCCTAGAATTCTGTAATTTCCCATAATAGCAAATTTCCTCAAGTAACATTTTTCTGAAAGCATCACTAGAAATAGATTGAGTATATAAGTGTAAAACAAAAGTCAATGCATTCCTTAGACAAGAGGTGTATGAGAGGTCTCTAAATATCCTGAAAATGTTGGGACTGCAGGGGAGCTGCGCATGGACTGCTAAAGCATTTTCTTTTATTTGTTGTGATTGTGCACATGGAGCCATTAGTCTCTGTCAGTTGTCTCAGCTCTCTCCTCACACAGCCAAGGCTATTGATTATCTGGGCCAGTACCAGAGGGAGATCAGGACAAGGCTGACAGTTCACTGGCTGGTGTTGAATCAGGAGAAAACTCAAATGATGCCTGTACCCTTCAAGAAGCAGTCAGCTTGTGTGCTGAAAAGGATCTCTTCCCTTTTGTGCAACGTGAATTCCTACATTCGTTATACACATTACCAACACAGGAGCTGCACTAACTCTGCCCAGAACCAGCAGCTGAGCCCAAGAAAACTTTGTACATGGGCAACCAGACAGGGAATTGCAGCCATTTATTTCAGATGTTACCCTTTCTAGCATTGCTCATTTCCTCAAAATCTGGTTATGGCAACATATTCCACACAGAAAAGTGTCTTGACTCAGTTCGAAAGTACAGGACATTACAGAATATAATTTCCACATTAAGTTCAAAGCGAAGGTTAGATCTTTCAATCCCAAATCATTTGAACAATGTCTATTTGAGAGCCTCATCAGGATTACTCCACTTGTAAAAGTGTTGAAGCTGCCCTGACCTTAATTCAAAAGAGGTTTGCAACAGAGCATTTTCCATTAGAAACTCTTGTTCCACCATCTGCCTGAAATTGTCCAGAACCAATGACCTTCATAAAAACATAATAGAAGAGCCATCTTATTATGGAGACTTTGAGCAAAGCGAGTTCCTCAAACACACACCGACAGGAAGAGAGTTTGCTGTTCTGCTGGCAACTTAATATTGGTTTAGCTATTTTATGCAAGGATGCCCAAGGCACTTTACTATTACCTATATAATAAAAATGTAATAACAAATTTATAGAAGGCCAAATAATTGGATAGGTGAATTCATTGACATTTTGCCTCAGGAGATACTGGTTGAATTTTACACCACTCAGAAAACCGACACCCAGACGATAAAGAGTAATGCAGGGCTCTGGGATTCAAAGGCTTAAAATCTGTTCCTTTTTCTGCTGGCAATGTGCAGAAAGTGTCTGCACAGGTCTGTCTAATATCCTCTACACAGTGACTGCAGTAAATGAAGAGCAAATTTTCACATTTGGGGCTGTCTTTTCATATGAACGCACATCATTACTAAGCATCACAGAGACAAAGAAAAGACAGAATTTGTTTGCATCTACCAGGAACATTTGTGACTATCAGGGCAGCATGTGGGTATGAACATCATGCAGTGTGATGCTAAAGGAGAGAAATATATGTTAAGTAATTGGTGCTATTTCTAGCTTACTCCATGCTAACATTGATTCACTTTCATGCATGCTAAATAAAACCAGAATAATAACTAATGGGATTTTTAAATAACCATTATTTTAAAATTAGGATGGTAACATTCTTCACAGAACAATTAAAGAACAAAATTTCATTTGAAAGGATTTAAGTAAATGAAAATAGAGAAAGAGAAAGGTACTTCAGTGTTTGAATTTTAGTCTGATTTATGTCTAGGTACTGGTACTCAGTAGGGACGAGTGAACCTATATGTGAATTTGCTATATTTTTTTTCCACTGAAGTAACTCTCTGTTGGCATTCATGAACTTTCTGTCCTTGAGTACTCAGTAGAATTATTTATCTGCTTAATTGCTTGCTGTTCTGACCTGGCACAACAAAAAACTCCAGAAAAGAACAAACCTCTAAATAGGAAAATCACAACAGTACAATATGTCTCACATTAGAAAACTGCTCAAATGCACTAAGGAATTTAGGAATAAAATTCACAGTCAAACTTACATTTCTCAAAAAAAAGAAAAAAAAAAGAAAAAGAAAAAAAAGTTTCCAAAAGAGAATCCAAAGGAAAAGAATCACATCTTAAATTATGCTGATAGCATAGAGCAAAACAAGCAATAATTTTTCAAGTGTACATTTTCATGTCCAATTTTACTCTATTTCTTCAGGATTAAAATCATGACTACTATTCCATATCACTTCTTCCATCAAGCAAACCAGGCATTATTTCCATGTAAAAATATCCATTGGTCAAAACTTTAACTTCCCAACAGGCTTTAATTTACTAACTCCAGAGCCACTTTGCAAACAAAATGGGTAACAGCTGATTTTTAGTCAGGCTTACTGTTTGATAAAACGACTGAAACATGGTAATTGTTTATCTCTAAGGGCTAGAGGAAATAATCTATCTGCTCTCGGTTTTTCTCTTGTCAGTGTCTATCATTTTCTTTAAATAATGAGCCCTTTCTAACCTTTGATTTTGTTTAGGATTCTGGGAATCAGAATGGTAAAATTGTATTCCCAGTTAAGATTATAAAGCCACCATGACATTTCACCAAGATTTATTTATTGTATTAAAAGGATTCAAAATACATTTGAATAAATCGAACTTAAACTGTGTCTGATCTGAAACTGAAAGAAAAGCTGCATCACCACATTTCCTTACGGTCTCTAATTAACAGGGGAGAAAGAATTTTAAATGCTCAACCAATTCAAAAGCTACATGGTTGAAAATAAATGAATTGCTGACAACCTGGGAGAGTTCTGTTCCAATGTTGATTCCCCACCAAGAACTCACCAGCTGGATAAAGCTTCAGAATCTCCTGTGATTAAAATGTTTAGGTTATGTCTTAACTTACAAACATGCATTTTAAAGCATCCTGTCCTAAAAGATTTAATTGATCTGTCCCTTGTCCAAACAGCAGTCCCCACTTTCTTGCATACTTTGGCATAGGCTGGGGGTGCTAAAACTGTACCTTTCATGCTCCTCTCCTCAATCAACACATAACCTATTAAAAACATCTCAAAGTCAGCCTGGCACCTCTCCCAAAAGCTCCAATCAAAGAGATTTTGTTCAGGTTTATCCATTCAGTGTCAGCTTTATTTTTGTTACTTTTTTATGGTGATTTTTGTCTCTGGTAGCTGTAGAGACCTCAGAATCAAATGGGCCACTAATCTAAACTCTACAGCCAACTATTTATGCATTTTCATATCGTATTAAAACTTGCAAGCAAAACGTTGGCTACACTAACACAGCCTGCATGTACCTTTTCATTTGCAGCAGGTCAGACACCCCAGATATTTCCCATTCCAGTGGGGTACAGAGAAATTAAATAAAATGAACCTATGCAGGCAAAATAACAAAAAAATGTGGTGGGTTTATTCATCCCTCCATTGGAAAAAAAAAGCCAAGATAAGCAAAAGCTTAAAGGCTCTAAGCAGTTTGTTGCCCTGAAAACAAGGCAGGAATAGAATTCAGATCTCATTTCTAAGCCGTGATCTTCAATGCCTTTTGTTTGTTCAAATATTCTGTGTTTAAAGCGTGGAGCAGATTTCATATATGCAGTGTTTGCAATCCACAAAATTTACAAAGGGCAACATTTGGGCGAAGCCAGGGAGCAGAACACATAAAGTGAAGGGTGTGAAGTTTTTCCACGAACAAAGTTCCTCAACACAAACTCCCCTGACAAGTTTTTATTCAACTTTGCAAGGTAGATCACAGTCACAAAGTATCACATGGAACTTGCATGAGAAATTTCTCTAAAAAATCTCTAAGTTGTGGTTCCAGGCTCCTGGATAAAACTTAGGAAAATATGCAGATAGATCTCCACAGAATCTTTTTCAGGAAACAGATCATCAGAAGACAAAGAGCACTGGGAAAATTTCTGCAAAGTAGAAACTCCTTTTCTGGTTGGCTGCTACATATATTATATCAAATAATTATTCCAAATATCGACCAATGCTGCTGCTTGCTTTAGAGACAGAAGTTTTCCAGGCACAGTTTAAGGCCACTGGGCTATATATGCTTGCTATGTACCTGGTTTTTCACCCTCTTTCTAAAAGTTAGCAACATCACGTGTTCTTTCTGATTTTATTTTTCCCTGCAAATAACAAGCAGACAAAGGCCTTGAGCTGGCCTCAGATGCTCCATATGCTGGGCAGCTGGGGAAGCAGAAAAAGATCCCAGATCCTGCATCACTTTCTGATGCAATCCCTGCATCCTGAGGGGATACAGCTTCCAGTGCCTCCATCCCATGATGAGGTCAAACTGCTAGTGATACATGAGCTAATGAGAAATTCACAGTCTCCTGACACACAATTTTGTCCTAAAGCTTTGTTAATGCCACAATATTGTTTTGTTAAAATTATTTAATGTGGAAGATTCAAATGGTTTCCCCTATCGCTATCCCTCCATTATGAGTATGTGGTGCCAGACTTGATTTCTAGGCACCCTGAGCTCAAATAAACTTCAGGCAGCTCATGAGGGCAGTAAGGTTAAAAGGTGTCAGGACTTATGAAATCACTTATGGAAGTGGCAAACTCAAATACAAGTAAACAGACAAGGTCACAAATTAAAATGCTTTCCACAGAAGACTCTCAGAACATTTCCAGCACATAAAGTTAAGCACACACTTAAGCCTTTTCAGGATCACAGCTGCATCCTGACATAAAACAGAAACAATGTCAAAAGATAAATAAAAAGAAAGTTAAAACTGCAGCAATTGCACTTGGGTTTGTATTTAATATATGCTTCATAAAGGTTGTTCATAATCATGAGTAATTAATGAACAGTAATTACATTTCTCTCCAAATTACTTGCTAATTAATTGAATTTACAGTGGACATTAATATGTGAACATTGGGTAATCTTCCATTGACTGCAGCAATGTAGTAGTATCTTTTAAGATATATCTTCACCTCATTTTGGATTAGTGAACTATGATTTTTTAATTACATCTACTATAAAGTGCTCTTCATTTCTGAATAATGCTTTTTAAGCAAAAAAATATGTAAATATTTAATAATTAAAGTGCAACCTGTAACTAACGTGAATAAAAATATGTAAAGACTAAATAGGTAAAAGTCACATGAAAGATAAAGAGCCACTACTTTTCCTTTTTTTTGTAAGTCTATAGAAGAAAGATTTTGAAGTATGCAAAAAAAAGAGGAACATAATTTGAAGGCTGAGCAAAGGCTTAGTACATGCCAGCATGAATCAAACCCACAAACATTGAAAATTACCTGCCTTTACAGCCTACAACACTTCTCACTATTCTGCAAATCCCCTTCACTTCTTCATCCCACCTTCTCAAAGTGACAAAACACTGTTTGTGTTAGTGACAGTATCTACCTGGTGACCAATTTACAGATTAAAAAACTAGCCAAAGCTATTTTGCATTCAACTACAAGAACGTTACATTTGAAAACATCTCCTACTAACTATTATTTTATTATCACAGAAATCTTTTAAACAGGCTCCTATTTATGTATTTCATGATGAAAAATGCAGTTCTCCGTCCATCCTTTATGAGCAAAGTTTTGCAGGATAAGGCTTCCCATCAGCAGCTGATAATTACTAACCCAAGCACTTCCTTCTGCCCTCTTACTCCTTCAAAATGTCAGAAGTGCAATGCAAAACTTGATCTCTGCATTAACAAACCAGGGAAAAAATCTGACCTATTATATGCAGTTTGGGCTATTTGCTTTTCCTCTGCCTTGTGCAAGTTTGCATTATTTTCATCTGTTATCAAGGGAGCAATGACCCCTATCAATTTTTCACTTACTGTGATAGCATCATTGCCATGCACCATCTATATACTTTCTAGATTACAGGCATTTTCAAAGGTTTTCTCCATCAAAATAGAAATAAACTGTCCAAGGGGCAGCAGACCATAAAATCCCAATCTGGACTATGTGCAGTTTTCTAAATGACAGCAGAAAAACAGAGGCTGGAAATTACAATATCCCAGCACTTGCAGTAGGCAGTGGAAAGCGTCCAATCAATATCCTGGCAGCTGAACACGCTCAAGGCTGCTGGGGGAACACAAGGTGCTGCCTGGAGAGCATCACAAGGTGTTCTGAGCTGATCTCAAATGCCTGAGAGCCTCCTCACAAGCCTGGCTCACTCCTTTACTCTGTTCATTCACACTGTTGCCTTTCTGCTGGTAGAAATATGACACAGGCACAGCTAAAAGGGGGGAAATGTTTTATCTCTGTATTTTAATGGGATCTGAGGTGCACAGCCCTTTGCAGGTGGAACATGCCGAGATGCACACACCCCATATAACGCATATACAATTTTATGGACTTTGCAAATTAGCATATCTACCTAAAATCCCCCAATAAGAAACTTAATAAATGAAGTAATTGTCCCCCTATTCTAATTACTCCCCCTCAAATGAGGCTAGAGCCCAGTTTACAAAATATGTTCCAGAGCGAAGGTTTCAACCAAGGTTGAAGTCTCTAGTTTTGAGATAGTATAGAGCTCTCTGGCTTCCTACTGTGAAAGTTTGGTCTTTCTGCTTTGCAGGACCCTAAACTAAGCTAAAATATCAAACTACAAAAATTACAAGCATGCGGGGCTAAGGGTACGAAGAGTATATGAAAGGTAAAAAATAGGAAAAGGTTATAAAAATGCATGAAAGTGTATATAAAAGACAAGGCAAAAATCCTCAGGGTATAAAAATGTGTAAAAGGGTATATAAAAGAAAAGGCAAAAATCCTTAGGCATCAACATGGGCTCAGACTGGGTTAAGGCAGCACAGAGGAATGGGTGATAAATCAGCTGGAGAGAGCAGCAGCAGCATGGGGCTGTGGCAGGGAAAACTCCAGTGCCACACTCCATGAAAAAGGACTGAGACATGTGCCTGCTCTGGGCTCCCCCTTTACCATTATAAATTAATAAAATACATAAACCCTCAACATCTAAACAATTAAATAAAAATAATTCAAGTTTTGAGGAAAATTCAAAATATTGAAAATGGACAGGAATGGACTCTTAAATCCTCTGGGCTTAACCAGAAACTATTACTGGGTTTGGAGCAGAAGTAAAGAGAAAATCACCTGTCCCTGTGTCACCTACCTACTACAGCTGCTTCTTCTCCAGTCAAAAGTCAATCTAAGTCAAGAAAGGGCCAGAGGATATTTATGCTTCAGGCAGAGTAGAAGGAGTTGCACATTAGCAGAAATACTGCAGTACTTTTCAGTCCAGCAAGGTCAAAGCACGAAGGCAGAGCAGCTGCGAGAGTCAGCCCCAGGCTCCCCCCAGGATTTTCTCCAACTCTTCAACACCTGATGCAGCACCCTCAGTTCTGCAAGGGCAGCAGCTTCCAACCTGCCCTGCCTGTCTGCAGTGCTGCCATGGCTCATGCCCTCAGAAAGCACCCCCAAGTTCTCTCCTGAACTTCCAAAATGTCACGGCATGCCACAAGGACTTGGA
Organism: Acanthiza pusilla; assembly: GCA_036630365.1. Classification (NCBI taxonomy): domain Eukaryota; kingdom Metazoa; phylum Chordata; class Aves; order Passeriformes; family Acanthizidae; genus Acanthiza; species Acanthiza pusilla. The sequence goes on from JAXCHO010000001.1 coordinate 13,493,848, forward strand.
GTGGCACCGTTGCCCCCGCAGGGAAGCAAGAGCTGAAGTGAAGGATGGGAGCTGTGGCTGCAGCAGGCAGTGCCACGATCTCTCAGGGCTTAGAGGAGCACGTGGAGCTCAGGCAGGACAGCTGTGACAGGATTCCTCCATAACCACAGCCATCTATAGGAATGCCATCCCTCCTGAGTGGTCCCCCTGCTCTCTGCTGTAGCTGTGGCCACCAAAGAATCACATCTGTCATGTGCCTGATCCCTCGGGAGACTGGCAGCATTAATGGGGGGCCATAGGGCTGCAGGGGTCAAAGTTTAAGATCAAACCCATGTAAGCACAAATAGTTACAATGACCAATGAACTTTCTTAAACATCTCTGCTGTCTCCTGTGGAGTTTTCTTTGCTCTCTAACCAAAGCTGCAGCAGTGTTGTACCTCTACCTCTATCATTGTTGTGTGGTCCTTACAAATGGAATGCGATCCTGGCTATATTACCACTTCATGAATTTTAAACAACATGAATTTCTAACTCTCTGCAATGTATTTTTTCTGTCCATAAGCCAGAATTTAAAAAAAAAGAAGTGTTTTGAGGACTTCAGATACAAGCATTCTATTAAAGTGAACTATCATTCATTACTATTGTCACTATGATATGGTCAACTGTGAAAATTTCAATGTCAATCAAAACATTTAGAAGATATTTTAGAACACTTAGAATACATATTTTATTCATTTTATCATAAAAGCCTAGAGAGAAAAAAGTTTCTTATAAAAAATGTATAATATTCACAAACTCGAGTTGTACAGAGAATATAATTTTTAACTGATGAATTCCAGCGCTCTTTTAAAATAGAAAATTTTCTATGTGACATTCAGAACCAGAGCATTTAATTTTAGTTTTAATTTTGACATCCCTATTAAAATTTGAAGCGTTTGATTTTTACCATCAGTATAAATATGTTTCTCTTTTTAAAACTGCATGCATATCAAACAGACAAAACCAGAAACATGAGAAAGAATGATGGTAAGCCAAATAAAACATGTGTTTTTCCTGACTATAATTGTAACATTATAAACTAATGAAGAACAAATACAAATTGAAAAATTCTTTGACAGTGAGCAGGGCTCCAAGTGTTGTACAGAGCAGTGAAATTTTGCATCCATAGGCAATGAGGAGCCTGTCCTTTCAACTCTGAGCACCTCATTCATGAAGCTCAGTAAGTCTGAGCTAGTACAGGAACAGCTCCATTGTCACACTTCAAATCACTGACAAGAATATGCTGCTTTTGGATAGTGGTAAACCTCATACCCTATTGGTGTACATGACAAAAAACCAAAATTTACCGCAAGAATTAAAAGCATTATTTTCACTTAGGAACAATACAAAAGTATTAGGGAAATATCAAATCAATGATTTTGTCTGCTGGGGAGAACTAGAAAAGGTTTGCATTTCCTAAATAATTTTTTAAAATACCTATATATTCAAATTTTTATATCTGCATTCAAATTTTTATACGTATTAAAAATTACAAGCAGAATACTCAAAAAATTAGTAGGAGGATTGGGGATTCTTACCAACTTTTTACTAGCAAATATAACAACAAAGTGAGTTGAAACATTACGAAAACAGATAAGTTCTGCTGCATTCTATTCTTTTTGTAAGGTAACCATTCCCTTCAAAATCCTCAGCTTGCCTTTGAGGATATTCTAAAGTATGCAGAAATTGTGAAGTTGCAGAAACTCAGGACATTTGCAGATAAAAATGCATCAGTATCATAATTCTTTGTTATGAAAAAAGTGGAGTTTTTTTAATTGACAGAAAGATGCAAGAGTAAGATTTCCCACCCTGAATTAAGTACTGCTTTCCAAAGGTAGCTAAAGGTACACATAAGTGACATTGTGACTCTCAAAAACAGCATCCACTGTGTAGAACTTGTGAAAGCTTTTTAAAATGCCACTAAATGCACATAGAAGGACTAATTAGGCACTGTACAGAACTGTGAACATGTTAAGCATTCATAATTCCTCAAGAGCAGCACAACTTTGTGCACAAAACAGGTGGGAAAGACTTTCCATGGGCAGTGTTAGCCCAGGGCTCCACCAGGTCAGTGAGGAACACTCCTCTCACCACCAGCCCTGTGTGAGTTTGTTAGGGAAAAGGAACGGGGCAGGTCAACACCATGTCACAGCCTTATCTGGTGCACTTTGGGCTTCTGATTCCTAAACACGCACAGAGATGCCGAAACCATTTTAAAAAGCTGATCAAAACTTCAAGCAGTAAGGTTCAGCTGCTGATATATTCATTATTACAGTGATATCACACAGCATGGAGTGAAGCTTTGCATACTCAAAAAAAAAAAAAATCAAAAAATTCTATTATTCACTTTCTTTCAAGACCTTCCTTGCACATGGGGAACACACTTTATGGCTAAGTCTGTGCTCTGTATTCAAAAGCCAGCCAAGCACGGTAGAAATCAGTTCAAAATGCAAGATAAGATTACACATGAAGAAGCAGCAGCCCGTCATCTCATTCCCAGACTCGACTTGTACTGCAAAGGAGTGCTCAAGGCCATGGTTGAGATTCTCACACTGCACAGTGACACTTCAGCCTGCTGACATCTGTGAGTGTCACCCCTTCTGTGTGCACTCCCAGGTCCAGAACTTGAGGGAAATGGAAAGGATTCGAAGAGTTCCCTATTTAGGCATTTTTTCATAAGCCTTACAGATGGAAGAGAAAAGATAATGCTCTTTTGTGAACAGATCAAATATAAGTAGGATGCTGTGTTCATGTGTGTTATTTCACAGCCAATGGACTGTGTTTGAAGGGCCTGGCACTGCTTCCTCCTTTATTTTGTTTCATGACTGCAGTTAGTTCCAGTGTTAAATTAAATGACTGTCTCTTGCAGAGGAAGTAATCCACAAGAAATTGGAGCCAAATCATTGATTTATAACAAAAACTGACCAAGGTACAAGATTTTTTGGGCATAAAACTTTCCCTAAACTTGTAAAAGGCAAGAAGGTACCACTTTAAAAGTATCTACAGAAGGCTTTAAGAGTCTTGCTCTCTACAGAGTGCAATGAGTTCGCAAATGCTCACCTGAGCTAACAAGTAAAGGAGATGGCAAATCTCCACCTTCATTTAATATGAAGTAATCCAATAATTCTTCCAACTTAATCTGATGTGGGAGGACAAATGGCAGAACTTGCACATCTGTTATTACAGACACTTTTACATTCTGAGAGGACCTGCCTTGGCTGCGTCCCTGAGTATTTTCACCTGGGTCCCACGGGAAGCATTACCCATTTAAAGGTCACATAAAAGAAAGGCTAATGAAGTTTATGCACTATCATGATGTTCTAATGTACATACTGCTTTATTTATTGCTCAATTTAATTTTTTGCTTTAGCATGGATTGCTCTTGATCATCATGAAGGTCTATAAATGAAAAGCAAACAAAACTCATCTGAAAAAAAAGAAGTCTAGAACAAAAGTGTTGGGTCTGAAAAACGTGCATGGGAACAGATGTAAAAAACCACACTGAAAGTATTCCTGTATAGGTAACAAGAGCAATTTTACCTATATTAATTAAACTAATGTTTTAATTAAATAATGGTGACTTAGTCAGACATAGTCATACAGACATAGTCATCCCTTTCAAACAATTTTTTAAAAAAAGCTTTATGGGTGTTAACAACAGAAAATCAAATCAAATACGAATATTAACATCTTAATGTGCATGCAAAGTAACTTATTAATAGATTAAAATTTTAAAAAGCTGTTCTAATTAGATGCAGCAGTAAGCCCTCTGATATGCAGGCAGTGCATTTGCCTTAGTGCATTAACTTCTATTAATGTTATTTTAATGTATGCTTTGAACCAGAGATTATGAGCATCAGTTCTGCAGAAAGTTTGCTTTCAGGAATATTCCAATGGTAATCACCAATTCTAGCTGAGTACCACAGTACAGGACATGCATCATCTTGCTTTTCATTCCAGGCATCTTTGTACAATTGCCCTACTGATCCTAGAGGATTCTCCCCTCTGAGGCCATATTCAAAGGACAGCTCAGAGAACACGGGGCCAGTCAGAACTGGGAGACAAAGGACTTGGACACTTTCAGAAATTTGCCAAAGTAGAATGGTAGGGTGGAAAACTAGACCAGCAGAGTACCCCATCTGCTCCAACCAGCAAGCAGAACATACAAAACACCCACAAACAGATGGGACCTGGCATATAGGAAGCAAAAGCCTCCTACCTGTAACATCTTACTCAGTTTTTGATAACTTCTAATATTAAGGGTTTTATTTAATGTCAATTTAATTTAATTTGGAGATTTTTCAGCATTTTTTAAAAATTCTCTTGGGATAAAAGGATTTTTAAAAGTCATAAGGCCTCTCTTTTACTTGACAAAATATTTAAAAGAAATAACAAATAAATCATGCAGTAAAAAGGGGAAAAATATCCCAAACAATATAAATCCCTCTTCAGAGAAATTATAGTAGTAGCATTATATGCTAACACTTAATGATTTGGAAGTATTCCACAGCCCAAACTCCATTTATAAATTTAATGGAACATTTCTGCATTACAAGGCTGCCAAATTTACACACATCTCGAGGATTCTGTATGCTTTCATCAGAGAGCATGTATTGGAAGATAGTGAAGAAGCTTCATATTTTCTTTATGCTAGAAGAAGTAGAGGCAAATAAATTTAGCTTTTTTGCAAGCAAATACAAATTATTGAACTGTAAGCTGAGCAAATAATTTAGTTATCATGCAATTTAAATGGGGAAAGGGAGAAATATTTTTAGGTTGCCAATATTTCAAATTAGTCATAATTTCATTTTAGCTTAATTGTAATTACTGCTTTACCTAATACTAATTTTCCTGCCAGCTGGAAAGTAAAATTGATTGAAGTTACTGGGGTTTTTTTAGATGTCTTAGGTACACCAGAATGTAAAGAACATCACAAATCTGTACTAAAAAGAGCTCTGAACACAGAAATTTCTCCAAGATCCAGTGTGATTAACCCAATACCCTCAAACTTGTGTTGTACCAATGCATGTTTTAGTTGCAGGTTTTGAGGATATTTGTTGCTGGGGGAGGGAACACTGACATCCTGATCTCCTGAAGATGAATGGAATGGTTTTCCTGCCAGCAGGCACTTTAAATAAGATACACAAAAATACACCGCTGTTGTCAAAACCTTTGCGTACATTTTCAAACATTCTTACAGTGAGAGTTTTGTTGGACATCCACTTTCGAACTTGGAATAAATACTGCTAATAAAGACCCACTTAAACCAATGCAGATTTAAAACAACTAAAATATTAAGACTAACATTTCATAACAGAGATTAGTATGGTATAAACCTCTTTCAGAAGGTCACACTGTACAAATCCTACTCATTTAAATAGAAATATTATCTTTGAACTAAAAAACAATTTGGCTTGTGAAACCAGTACACACTCCAGTTATTATGTAAGTTTAGTCTAGCATTTACTACTGATGCCCAGCATAGTTTGAAGCATGTTACCAAACAGATACAATTCAGAAAAATCAGCTTTGAGCATCTCATGAGCCCAACATCTGAGCTCACCATACTTGCACACTCACAGTGGTTCTTGAATGCACCTGGCTGTTTCTAAGGATATATCTCACATATTTCTTTGAAGAAATAAAGGTAACTATACCTGGTTTAGAGCCAGAGATTGTCAACTGGAAACACCCAGGGCAGAAACTGGTCACAACAGCAAATAATCGAAATTCAGTGAGTCTCCCACACATCATTAATGGATTCCTGCAAATACTTTCAGCTTTGACTAATTCTACTCCATCATTTCTTAGTTACTTCACTAGGAAATTCCCAAACAGTTCTTTTAACATAGCTGAAAATATATCTCTTGGTAACAAAAATATGAAGGATTCTATTTTTACTTTCAGGTTTTACAGCATAAACCAGCTTAATGCAACAGCCACACCTAACATTTTCTAAAGCCAAACATGAACATTATTAACTTTACCAGCAGATAATTTTTCTTTTCAAAACCATAGACTGCCATGAGTAACACCATACCCAAGATAAGGGATATCCATTATACCTTAGATTCCCAAAGTATTCTGCATTATTTGTGCATTTTTGTCTGGTATCACATATAATAGTGGTACCACAATCTTAGATTCATTTAAATTGCCAATGAAATGATAGCTAAAGAGATCTTTATTATATCTGAAAGTCACAGGCTTGTGGCAAAACCCTCTAAACATAAAAAGTGTAGCGTTTAAACTGTAAAATCTCCAGAGGTCAAATTTATTCTTCCTACATTATACCAGAGAATGGAAAATATGTTCACCACTGATGCAAGACCAGTGACTCTAGGAGACAAATCAGTTGAGTCAGATCTATGCTGACTGTAAGATACAGTCTGTGATAAAGAAAAGGATAAAAAGGGGAAGTACTTTGATTTGAAATACTTTTTGGAACAGTAAAATTTAAAAGCTATAATTAAAAATGTCTTTCTCTAAGGCACCAGCCCATAATTTTTTAAAAGAAATGCATTTCTCACTCAGAATTGGCATCAACAAATGGCAATACTTTGGTGAAAGTCAGAAAAGACATAAACCAAAGGAATTGACGCAACATTGATTTTGTGTACTTTCTTTGAGCCCTTTTTTCAACTTTGAAAGTGAAAGAACTAATAAAAAGTAACTGAATTTTCAAAGAAATTTCATAACCATCACAGCTGATGAAAGAAGCAGCACGAATTCCATACATTTCACAGAGGCCAGCGCATTAGCACTCAGTGGATAAAAACACCTGAATGTCAGAAAAAGCAGATTGAAGTGATGCTGGACTACAAAAGATAGCTTGGATATCAGCAACCAAAATTGTTGTTATGACACAAAAACAGCAAAAGTATTTTTCCTGCATTTCACAGATGCTGGCAAGGTATTGAAATTTTGTAGTGACTTCCATCACAAGACAGACAAAATAAAAGCCACAGATAAATATCTGCCAAGACTGCAGTTGAAAGCTATAATCTTTTAACTTGTCAGCCTTCATGTACAGAAAGAAAAGGGAAAAAAAAAAGGACAGAACAGGAAAAGCATGCAAAAAGCCTAGGATTTATACATTTGATTCTAGTTCTTAAAGAGCAAGAAAGTTGCCTGAAGCTTTTAAATGCTTGTATCAATTGGGAAAATTTGTATGCTGCTTCTAAAAAGGAACTTCAGCACTTAATTTTCCTCTGTCCTGCAAAAAAAAATTTGTTTTGGAATACATTTGAATAAATCTGAATACAGATATGATTCTTGGAGGTCTTTGGGGAAAAGGAAAAGCAAACAACAAACCAGCAGATTTTTAACCCAAAAAAAAAAAAAAAAAAAAAAAACAACAACAAAAAAAAAACCTGAATCAGAAAAGACTTCCCAAACACACACAGTATGAGGAGAGATGAGATGCTGGGGGATAGGAAAACCAGAATGGGGAAGATGCTCTGCTCTGTGAGGAGCCCTGGAAAAAACCTTCAAGGATTGCTGGTGTCTATCCAAATTCTGTGCTGTAAGGACTTTATTAACAGTGAATAGTATAAACACAGTGTCGGAGCCAAGAACTGATGGTTTTAGAACAGGTGGGAAGATCACCTGCTCACACACTGCCAAAGGCTACCCAGAAGGCTCACTGGAGCCACTGGCCAATCTGAGATGACATATCCTGCATTTCTTCCATATGTTCCTAGAGCAGAGGGAACCTGCTGTATCTATTCATTTACAACTCATGTACAATATATTTTGCCAGTTTTTGCTCTTTCAAGGCTGTACATTTTCAGAGATTTTTTAAAAAGTATTACCATGAGAGACTTTAATAATAGCACTTCCCTGGCTGATTGAGCTGATCAGATCAATTCCTGTGCAATAACCAACCAACAGCTCTCCAAATAAGCTGCAGAAATCAGTGAAGGCAGCTTTTGATGCAAGAGCACACAGACTTGGTAGAAGGGCGGGTTGAGTCCTGGCAGCACAGCTAATAAATGTAATTATAATGATAAAAGCTCACAAATGGCTTCATTCTCCACTGTCACTCACTGCACAACCTGCTATCGCTCACTCCTGCTGCACACAATGACCTTTGTCATGCTTGAGGAAACAGCTTCCCACTGTGATTTGACTCTTACTGAGTGGCCAGATGGGGCAGTTTTGCTTCATTATTTGTGTCTGTGAAGTGGAAATGCCAACAGAAAGATTCATTACTGTCAAGATCATCTCCGCAAAGCTCCCTTGATTTATTAGGGCATAAACAGCTGTACTGGCTGTAATGAGACATAAATGTTCTGTAAAGCCCATGAACTCAAGGAGGAAATACACTGCCATCAAGAGGCTCTGGGCCTAATTTATTAACAGCTCCTGTCATACGAGCAGCACTGACTGTGGCAGTAATAGGGAAAAAAATCCAAGAGATTTGCCAATGACATGTTTACATAAAAGTATTTCTTCCATGTTTTCCTGAAATTTGTACAGTGCTGACAGGTGAAATGCAATGGAATTGATAAATATGATAAAATATTAGCATCTCTCAGATTCTAGTTAGTGTTGAGATTATGATCCAGACTTATAAATCATAGGATAAGGAAATTTAAGACTCACGTTATCTTGAAGGGAGACAATTCCCTGTCCAACTTCAGAACATTCTAGATTTTTTTAAGCCCTACATTTTGCTAAGCAGACCAGATTCTCTTTCATTTTTATTTGTATCATGATCTTGCCTAATTTTGTAATTAACGCAGTACAACACTCCTAAAATACTACAACTGTTTATGACAACAAACAAGTGTCAAAGAAACACTAGAAACACTTTCACAGTCCAGCCCTTAGGATTCTGTGTTTCTATCAGTTACAGATTCCTCAGACAGTTAAAAAAAATAACGCAAACAACAACCAAAGCAAAAAACCCTAACAATAATAACAAAACCCAAAATAAAAAAACCACTGCACAACTTAAAACTGGGTCCAAATCTGCACCCATAGCAAAGTCTGTTCTGCACATTCAGAAAGAATGTAACACATTATGTTTACATTCAATCAACAAATGAGAGAATAAATGAAAACATGTAGCTATAAAATTACACTGTTGTACAAAAGTTCCTTCTAAAATCTTACGAATTTTTCATGTACCTCTTCCAAAACGTAGAGACATACATCCACAATATAGACTTATTTTTAAAATTCTCTTTTCAGAATGCTGTTTTGGAAAACTTTTTGCAAGAAGCTAAGCCACAAAAGAAACTTCTCTAGTGGGAAATACATCACAATCTGAGCAGTCCTACACCAGACAATTAAACCACATAGAACTTTTTACTATTAAATCAGCAAAATTAATTGAGAAAAATAAAAGCACAAAGATACCTGCTTATGATGACATGGTAATCTTGCCTATGCTTCTGATTTCATAATCCAGCCTCACTCAGAGGGCAAGTACACTTTGTCGTGGCACAACTCCTGTGAGTAGCTCTGGATCATGTAGATAATGTAGTGCTGTTAACACTTGATTAAATATTAGTGTGGGAGTGAACACCAGGTTCTTTTGCCACTCAACAACCCATTAATAAGTCACTTTGGAGAAGGGAGGAAAAGACATAGCTTTTGTTGAGCCCCTTTCTTTTGGAAAGGCTAAATCTGTACATTAGTAGAAAAAATCAAGTTCATCAGTAGTGTTTGTAACAAACCTATATGGCTCACTTTACATTAATGTACCCTTATGGCTATTAAATATTCCAGCATTTAAAAAGCAGCAAACTTTTAAAAGTTTAAACCATAACTAGACCACGTGTTTACTTGTCTATTTCTCACTAAAGAGTGCAAAGTTATTTAACAAAAAATGAAGCTTTAAAAATCCATGGGAGATGGCAACATTACCAACTCTTAGAGCTGAGCTCAAGTTGAACTTTTTTTTTCCCCTCCTCAGCAAAAGCAGCTGTGGTTATTTACACAACACGAGCACTTTTCTGTTGAATTCTTCTCTTTTTCCTGAGAGTCCCTGGTGGTTCACATTGTGTACAGACCCTGTCCATCCCTGCTGAGCAGTTATCCTTGAAGGCAATACTCATGGAAGTGAGTCTCTGGAAGAGCACATCTCAAAGTGGCTCTGGCGCAGTGGCACAACTCTTACCAGAGCTCCCTAGATGGATTCAGGAAAGGAATCTGCTAATTCCCTTAAAGTTTCAGTATTTGTCAACTGACAAGTATGTTCTGACGGCTTGCCAATGATTAATGACTGTCATCTGCTTGCCTGGGAGCAGAGGCACCATTTGGAGCTACTTTTGTGAAGGGGCAGGGGGATGAAAAGACATTCCTTACATCCTTGCTGCTCTGTGACCAAAAATGGCCTGATCTCAATCTAGACATGTCTACTAACTTGGGGAAGGTATGTGAGGATTTTATTATGATAAACTATGATTTTGAAAAATTTATTTATTATTTCCTATTGCTAATGCAAGCAGAGCATAGTCAAAGGCTTCATTTTGATATTCACCTTTGCATACAACTGAATATTGTATGTAAAACCATAGGGAAGCACCCACCAATTCTATTGATCAAATGGCTTATTAGTTATTGCTGGCTGCACACAAATTCAGAGCCAAGTGCATTTTTCTGTCTGAAATGGCGCAAACATGACATACCAAAAAGGCATCCTCAGATGTCTGGCTCATCTCTAGTTTCCATACATGGCCTTTTAAGGAGAATTTAGGTCAGCCTAAATAAAACAGTTTGTTTCAAAATGGGGTGCCATATGTCAAAATGTACTTAGTCAGTATAATTTTTAGCCAAAAATTCAGTATTATCAGATATGGTGCTAAAATCTCTGTACTCACACTTTTCTCATGCTGTTTGTGTACACATTTAAATATTTTCTACAAATTTGGGGTTGGTTGCTTAAATGTATCAAAACATTTTTTAATAATTACTATCGTATTTATTAGAATTATACTGATACAATTTTTTTGTTAAAACCATTTGTAAGCAATACTGCTAAGTTTCTATTATGAACTAAGTTCTGTCACCCTTTAAAAAAAGTTCTAAACAGTTTAATTTGCTTTATAAATACTGTGGGTACTACTCATCGTGAAATTCATGATAAGTTAGGAACATAGCCGCAGAACAGAACATCACTCCCATTTTGACAGGATGATACTCAATAATACACAAGACAATGCTATAAACCACCTCCAGCATGGAAAATGAAAACTTATTTCACATGGCAGCCAACAGGGTCTTTTGTCTTGGCAAATATTGCCCCCTGCGTAGGAGACGAAGCAAAAAGAAAACTACTATTGATCTGTACTTAGGGCTATTTTCTAAATAAATTCTTGCAGGAGAGCTGAACATCAGCACTGATGTATTGATCACATCTCAGGCAGTGTGTGCTGACTGCCCAGGACAGCTCTGCTGGCAAAGCCAGGCACGTTCAGCTCAGTGCTGGGTGTCCCAACATGGGCCCAGCAGGGACAGAAACACCGAATTAAAGCACTCTGAGCACCTCTGGTGAGCGGAACTCACCAAAGCCAGAAGCAAACACATTTATATCCTCGTGGTTCCCTGCCTGGAGCACGAGCTGTGATCTGCTGCTGACTCTGCTCCCAGCAGAGCACAGAACAAACGTGAGCAGGGCTGACCCCACAGCACAGCAACAGAAGGTGGGAGGATGAGGAGAAAAGGACTTGGTCTCAGTAAAATTCCAGAATAATTTCTGAAAGGTTTAATATAATTTCTGTTTGTACCTTTCCAGTACAACACAAACCATAAGATCAGACTCAAATTCTATGCTAGAAAACAATGGGTCTATCAGGCTAACCCTATTCCCTAGACTTATTCTGTGGTTCCCTCTCAGAACTGCAGAGCTACAACTGCAAAAAGGTCACACTGATGGTGCTCCCACAAACTGGGGACTGGTGAGGGACTGTTTTCCAATTGTAAGTGACAAGAAATGGATGAACAGAAGGACAATCTAGCCAGAGTCACTTTTCCACACAGGATGAAATTAATCTTCCATTAATTTTTGTGCCTATAAAACTTGATAGCATGAATATTTAACAAAAACTCACCCCCTAAATGTGATACAAACTTAGCCAAAGCAAATGTTTACAGTTTTCACCCATCCCTACCACAGGTGTTTCAGCATTTAGAGAAAACTCTCATTTTATGAAAAATTCAGCCATTTCTTTTTTGCAGTAAGAGCAAACTCAATAAATGTATACTCAGATAATTTCACTCTTAGAAATTAAATTAATAGAGTAGACAAACTGCCTAGGAACTTTTTTTTAGAAACAGTTAAAGATTTAGACTGAAATATGATTTGCTGAAAGGCCACTATTGTTCTATATCTTCCTTTTTATACTTAGGAAACCTTCTTCATGGTTGCACTATTATCTTGTATTATTACATCGACTAAAAAGCACAGAAACAGACAATATCTGATACTACCTCAGACAGTGTTAAAAACCCAAAGAATTCTCCCTCATCAGAGCCTGAAATACTGAACCAATTGATTGAAAATTCTTAGAAAAATTACTTTATTTTACAACTCCATCATATTTTACTCTTGTCAAGATGATTGCACAGGAGCTTGCCTAGAAGTTTTGTCTGTTGTCTCCTTTCACGCAAACTTCCAAATTTTCCTTTAGGCATCTTGACAACAGAGAGAAGTCATCTTTCTAAGGGTGTTTGTGACACTGTTTTTCCTCACACAGGGATAACTTGTTTCTACTTATTTTTAAAATAGGCAATGTGAATGTAAAAATATCACCAAAAACTGCTGAATATTTCCAGATCCCGTTGAAGCATAAGAGATGAGGAACTTGACTGTACAATTTGAGAGAGAAACAATTTTCCACAAAAACAAACCCTAAGTGGCTTCTGTATTGAATTGTCCAGGCTCTGTAGGTGTTCTGTTTTATGAACCTCCGTAGAACACACATTTCAAAATGTTTTATAAATATTTATAGCTGCTCCTATTTTCATAATAGCATGCTGAACAGCAGTCATTGGCATATACACTTTACTACTACAATGGATTTTAAGACCTTCTTCAATAACCAGTCCCCAGTGATTCAAAATCCTACATGTTTTTCCAAGATATGTCTAATGATGTAAGGTAGCAGAATAAAGACTTCTGTCTTCTAATAATGCACTAAACTGAGCTTCAGTGTTAAAATCCAGCAAAAAGCTTTCAAGAACTCGTAAGGGGAAACCTCTGCGACTGAACTGAAATCTTAACGGAAGTCAGTGCACAAATGATTTCCCACAGAAAGAGAACATATTTATTCAGATGTGCAAATCCCATTCTGTCAGTTCTGCATAGAGACAATTATGGTAAGGGGAGTAGAGAGGATTATGGGATGATGGAATTTAGAACCTCACAGAAAAGAATAGGTTTTTATCAGTTTTGCAGCAGATGTCTGCACATGGGAACAGAACACAAAAGTTAAGTCTACAGAGGCTGCCATGTTTTGGAGAAGTCTCAGAATGCAGTTAATGCTGTTATGCCAGTTTAGAAAAAGTAGGTATAAAACCAGTGAGATAAACAAACAGTGCTCTCTAAATGGGTATTCTATAAAATGCATAACCACTAACAAAGTTAAAGACTCAACCACTCAGAAAGAATCAGCAGACCCACAACAGAGTTCTAAAGATGGGATTGTTTGGATAACTTGTTTAGTTCTTAATTCAGTAAAGTGCTTTAATGTATGCCTGGATCCATTGCTTTGGTTAGCAGGGATGTAATAACTCACATATGTAAGTGTTTCACTGAAATGAATACTAAACTAGACATATATGAGCCCCTGCATGGAATGAATCTGTCCTCCTGCCTCGATTTGTGTGCATGCGTTGAGGGATTGTTCTCCAGCCAGACACCACGAAGGATAACAGAGGTACTCTGGGAAAATGGTATATATGAATAATAATTTCATATAAACAACGTCTGTTGTACTTCCAAACCAGCAGAATTTGGCCTCTCAGAGTAAAATGAGCAAGAAATACCATTTGCTGTATGTAATGGGATGCCAGCAAGAGAATACTATACCAAACATTTAACTTCCTCTCTTTATAACATTCCCTTTCCAAACATCTCCTGAGATTTGATATTTAAACATGCAATTTACCAACCTTCTCAACTTAATGTAAATATCCAACAGAAGTTAAAGTTTCCCTGTGTAATGAAACAACACACTATGGCTTATTTTAATACGGTGAGAGTTGTATAAAATAGGAGTGTATGAAGATTTCATTAAGGGAAAAATGATACAGGAATGAACCAAGAATGAATCATACAAACTAGGTAGAAATATAGTTCAGAACTCAGATGAAAATGTCTGAAAACAGTTGTTTTTTGTGGTGGCCCACAGTTTTCCAGAGTACTTGCCAATTGCTTACAGGCTTTTGGAATTGCCATACCTCACCCGAACCAGCAATGAATCTGACCTATGGGTTAGGAAAAGATGCAATAATCCCTTTTCCTGTTTGAGCCTCACAATTGCACTGTCTCCTCTACTTGTACTGTACATCAAACTGAGGCCATTCCTCTTAGTCATAAAACAACTTTAATCCTATTAAAGTGCTTGTCCACTACCCAATACTCATTTCAATTCACGCTTAATATTACATTAAAAAATAAGGTTATAACAGGCCTAAAACATCACAAGCACAGTTTTTTAAAACTTACTGCAAAATACATATGAATTTTTTTACTCTTCCCTGTTTGTAAAGTCAGTGAAAAGTTTTCACTTAGTAATTTGTGTTCTACAGATCGCAAAGTACCTATTAAGCAGGTTTGTAGATCTATTATAAGGTAATTTCAGGCTGTTGGTGGAGGAAGCAGAGATGAGTGAACACAACCCTGCAAAAGGCACCTAGCTGGTGCCTTTTGCACCAATTTTGTTTTCACCATGACTCTTGGCTACAATGTAACATTTATTACAAATTCATCCTTCCAAAAGGCAAACTTTAAATGGTCAACTTAAGGCATCCAATCCAATGTAACCTTAACTTTGTTTTTAATATCTATACATTTTTTAAATTATATTAATAAAAAATAATTGTTTGGAGTACTTTAATATCTCTTTTTTGTTAAATGCAATCAAATGGGTTTTATACATGCAGCTCTGGTCACCTTTTTGGTGGTAGGTCACTCACAATTAACAATACATTCCTGATATTTTACGGAGACTTTTATACTCATCTAAAACATCTCTGACAGTCTTCAACATCTCTTTTCTGTCTGTACGGTTTAAGAAGATGCATACATTATAAAGAGAATTTAAAACAGTCTATAAACTGAATCCTGCCTTTTAGGATAACTGCAGCATTGCTCAGTTTAAACCAAACAAACTAAAATACAGCTTTTATTATGCTGCTGAAGAACTTCAAGAAATAAATGATTTCCCCATTTCCTTAAGAAGATGACATAATTCTTCGCAAAAAACATTACCTCAAGAATAGACACAGTCCACAGAACGAAAAAGGCATATTTGTGCAATTACTATGCCTACTTTAACTATCTTGCTTCTGGCATAATAACTTCATTTTTAAAAACTAAGACCTTACAGCAAATAAAATATCAGAAGCTTTGGTTATTTGGGCTTTTTTAGTAAACAGAATCCATAATGTATCAGCTTCTTATTATGATATTTACTTGTTATATTTTGTTCTCTCTTGTTAATAATGGTCATGAGCCATATATTTCAGTGACAAGGAGTTTTATGCCAGATACAAGGAGTGATTACTCACAGTCATCTAGGCACATTTTAGGAACACCCATTTTATCTCAAATTTTGGATCTTTCTCTGTCTACATACCACATAAAAGTTCATTTCTTTTTTTACAAGGAAAAGGAATGATTTTTTACTGATACTCACGAGTTCCCAAAGAGTATGTTGGACAATCTATTTCAGATTGTGGATTATTCTCCATTTTCACTACCCCTTGTTTATAAGGTGTTCCGTATGACTCATGGCTAATTTACTTTTGTATCTATTTCTGATTATAGGACAAACGTTAGCAGGGTAAAGGCACTTTGAATGTGCATTTACTTTGTGTATAAATTATCATTCAATCTAAAATTCTTCAAACATTCAGAAAACATCAGCCCCTCCATGATTCTAGCCAACCAAATGAGCGTATACAAGAGACAGTAATCCTTCCTCTGGCAATCCACATACACCCTGAGGATAATATTTAATTACCCTTATCTTCACAAAAAACATCTCTCCATTTTTGCAGTTTAAACACTGCAGGATAAGTTTTCATGGCAAATTAAATTGACATTGGACTGAAAAAGAGGTCTGAACTACTTTGAGTGTCATATTAAAGAATTCAAGTAAAAATACCAGTGACAAATTTGTAGAAATCATTATGGTAGTTTTGACCAAAAAAAATACTCACTGAAAAGGAACCTACCAGCCTATTTTTCTCTCTCTGAGGAGAAGTAAGAATGCAAAATAAAACCTTTTTTACACTTTCTTTCAAAATAAAATCACACTTGGGGCAGGAAACTAGCTGTGAGGAGTTGTTTCTCCTTATCCTGAAATCAAAAACTTCTGTTTGATCTCATACCCCATCTTTCATCATGCTACAGGAGTGCCTAAAAAGATAAGTAATTAATGTAAGTTATGTCATAGATTGAAAGGCCTATAAAGTGTGTGGACCTCTTTTGTTCTTGAGATAACCACTAAAAAAAGTGCAAGGTTTGTGCAGCAGTAATCACATCCTCCTCTAAAGTACGTCAGACTTTTCGGAAAAAAAAGATCGATTTAATAACATCCAGACAGGACTGCACACGAGACATTCAATTTGCTGTGCGAATGCTCCGTGTTGCCAACATCACCACGTTCCTAAGCTACAGGCTTGGGGAAAGGTTTGCAGGAGGGTTTGCGACCTTGGGGATGGCAGACAGGAAGAGAAAGATGATTTTCCACCACGGCAGTACTACGATGCAGCCACCCAGTCGCTTGGAGCCTGTTTGCACAGCATCCATCGGCTCCTTCAGGAGAGTTTGCAGACAAAGGAAATGAAAACATACCATGATTTCATCTTCCTTTGTTAAAGGAGGGTAAGGAAAGCCTCCTTTCCTGTCCTATGCCAGAATCTAAATGCTTGGGGAATTTTACATATTCCCAAAGCTCAGACATTCATTTCGTATATACAGCAGTTGAAGCCAATAGATTGTGGATCACTAAATAAACTCACTAAATAGGTTTCTAGTAAAAAAAAAAAACCAACAAAACAACAAGCAGAACCATTAAAGGTAAATATTTATTTCATAGATCTCTAATATAAATAAGTGGATAGAAATTAAGATCTTTAGTGACCAGTTCTCACCAAGAATAACCAACTATAACCAAATATTTAAGAAAGCCATATGTTACTAAATGTACAATAAATATTGATCCTATAAAAGTATGCATGAAAGTCCCATATAACTAAGGTGCTTTCAACTGATTATTATTTTCTGCAAATATAGTATTTTATTACAAAATCAAATCTAAATCCAGAAAATTTTGAGGATCTCAGGATTCAATTATAATTTCAAGTACTGTATATAGATCCAGAGACCTGCCAGACTGTGAAATTTTTCCTATAAAGCAGATGTAGGAGCAGGTATAAACACTTAAAAGTCATGGAACTATTTATATTGTAATTTCAACAGTTCCATTCAGGCACAGGCAGCATTAGCTGTTGGGTCTTTCTACATAATAATCATTTAGCAGTTGGAATAAAGATGTTATTGCACTTATGCTTTATATTTGCCCTACTTGAAGTCTTAGCAGTGATAGAAACCATCTTAAATATCTGCCTTGTTGCAATGGTTCATAAGCATAAAGAAAACATTTCTTTGCCATACAAAACTAATTCCACCCAGAGCCCTCAGAATAATAGGAGACAGACAGATGAAGTTCTATTCCTTGTTACTTGCCCAGAAAAAGAAAGGCTGCAGAATAACTAACAAGGAAACTGGATCCAGAGGTATTTTTATCCCAGATTTGATTCTAGAAAATGAGGCAACTTTAGGTGGGATTTTGGTTTCCCTTTGACTTGACTTAGTGAGGAATTAGTGCTTCTGGTTTTGCACATATCTACCATAGCATATAGCTATTTCAGATAATTACGTGAGCAAATGCTTCTCAGACTCAAAGACACACCCAAAGGGAATGATAAAGTTCAAATGATTCAATGGTTCTTTTGCCTCCTTTTCCATATTTTACATGTGGTACAATGCCATGAAGCAGAGATCTCTCAGGCTGAGGGAGCAGAGCCTGTGTTTCTGGATGTCATAAATCACAAAAGGTCACAAAGTTGACATCTTCCTTGACCACCTGAGCGCTGCACTAACCCCTGTGAGAAAATTATACTTAAAGTCTCTATCCAGACTGAAATCCTGATTTCCCCTTGATTTCAATGTGGTTTTAGACTCTGCTCTGAATCATGGTTATGGGAAGAAATGCTTTTGGGTTACTCCAAAACAATGAGTAGAGAGGTTTTATAGAAGTATAGAACTTGACAGCCAAATAAAGACAATCGGGAAATGGAGGGGAGAAAAAGACCCTCAATATATGAAGGCATTGGAACATTTTAGGCAGTGGAGAAAGATCACGAGACTTCATGGATTTGCCAGTAACGGAGTTTAAAATCGTTTCCTCAGACATTCATGCAAAAGGATTTATTGCATTATTTTCCTTTGCAATATCACAACATCCTGAGAAGAGTCTGGATATATTTAAAATGACAAAACATGCTAAGTACTTTAAGTAGATACTTTCTGTTCTAAGTTTACTAATTTTCAATTAATGACTAAAATGGCTTTCAGCCGAGAACCTGACAAAGCTTGAAGCTCTCTTAATATCTCTAATCTCATCATAATTTCATTTTTTAATGTGCTAGAGCATCCTATCAACATTCACAAGATTAATCTTAATGGAATTTTCTGTTAGTTATTGCTGGAATTTTCCACTAGAAAGGAAGTAGGACAGTTTTATTTAAGACCATTAGTGGTGCTCCCTTCTGGGAGCAAACCTGAAGCATTATCTGTTCGTGTAGTCACATCTGCCTGCCTCCCCGACCCATGGCTCTTCATCCATTTAAATCAGAATTAGGGACCCAGTGAAATACCTAAGTGCAGTGTTTTGCTTGGTTTCTAATAATGCATTTGGATCTCATATCAGGAGCAACAACATAGAGTAAAAGCATGACTCTGGTACAACTGACATCAAAAAGCTATTTTGAAACTTACAAGGCTTTCTCCTGAAATAAGACAACTTAAAACAAATTAAATTATTGCAACTATACTATAGCTGCCTTTGTAAACAAACACTTCTTTGGTACTATTCCTTTTAAATACTTATTTCTGCTACATGATGAAAATCTGGGCTTTTATATGACAGTGTAGATGTATTTACCCTTGTGGATTAATTGTTCCCTTTTTGGTACTTCACGTAGCAGAATTGCCATGAATGAATTACAAAAACTTGAAAGCACTGAATGTAGGTTTCATGAATGAGAAAAATTATGTATATAGCACAAACTCATTTATAATGTGTGAGAATCAGCTCCTTAAGGTGCAAGTTTGCACGTATGGCCTCATAAAAAAGGGAAATAGATGTTAACAACTAGTCATATAAATAAAATACAGTGCCTTATAAAAATAGCATCCACTAGATTTACATTTGAAGTAGCAGAAGATATTAAGTAAACATGGGGAAATAGTTTGGTTTGAGGGTTTTTTTTTTGTTGTTTTTTTTTTTTGCTGAGGGAGATAGAGACTCATAAAAAAACCACTAAAATGAAAGCATTCCTTCTTTCAAGGAAACAGTCCAGAAGATAACTTTTAATAGCCTTTTGATGGTCATAATTTTCTAGTTCATAGAAAAAGTTAGCCTGATTTTCCCCAAAAAACTCAATTGCTTGATTTAAGCTACTTTGGGAATTTAACTGGAGCCATTTTATTCCGTTCCCTAATCATTGCAACACAATTTTATTTTAATGCATTATGAGAAGGAAGATGATTTTAAATCAGTTGTTAGGCAGAATATATCTACCACAATATGTAATAAAGTGCTCTTATCCCTGTTTACATAGTTTGGGGGGGTTTTAGGACTATGTCTTGCAAATATAGAAATGGTTTGGATAAAGGAAGAAAATATGAATTGCTATTTACATCCGAACAGTTTGTATTCACTCCCCGTTTTTAGAGATTATCACTGACAAACTTTCAAAGTCTTCACAGTTGTATGAAGAATTTTTTTCCTTTCTATAAGAGAAAAAGATTCTTCTGTTGCAACTAATTATAATCTGTTTAATATTATCTAACATTAGATCAGCTATAACCAGAATTGGTGTTTTGCTGACTGGGTAATTGAGGTAAACAAAAACTTAAGAATTTACCTCAATTAGAGCAGTTCCCTTTTCCATCACTGTCCACTCAGTATCAAAATGCAGGACAAACAAATTATAAGAAAGATGACAAAACAATACATAGATAATAGGGAACAAAAATGCATGTGAAAAAAACCATCAAACAGTTCAAAGGTGTGATTTATAAATATATAAAACACCTTTGGAGAGAATAAAGGTGGTGTAATGCAAAGGCAGAATTTCAAGTGTGTGGCATGCATAATTTCTAGGCACACTGACTCTGCAAATATGTAAGATATTACATTTTCAATAAGTCTTCCTTTCTAGGATAACAAAGACATTCAAAGCTCTGATGCATCAAAGAGTACATACGGAAATCTTTTACATTTTTCATACTGAAACATTTCAGTCTGAAAAGAGGAAAAACTGACTGGATCTTTTCCCCCTATGTGTTTTCTAATATACGATTTTCGACAGCGTATTAATACATTAACCATTTTTCGAAGAGTTGAGTAGAATATTGCACATCAACTAAATATTGCACATCAACTAAAAGCTGCTCCCCAGCACTCTGTCCTTGCTGGACAAGGCAGGGCTCTTCATGCCAGGCCTTGGCAGGAGAATTCCCAATGGAATCCTGTCCTGCTGCTCTTTGCCACAGCTGTGCTGAGCGTTGTTATCTCACAGAGAGCTGTGCATTTGCACATGAAAGATATACAACACATGTTTTTGTGAAAATACTTAGCTGACTCTTTCAGAGAATTCTTTCCTCGCTGATTTCTTACGATAAGAGTTTCCCCATGGTCTCTTTTCTTAAGAGAGGAACTAATTCCAAAGTGTACAAAAACACAGCACATCAGAGGTGCATCCTTCTGAGAGGTTCTGTGAGCCTCCTCAGACACCAGTTTTTGCTGGATAAACTAAAATGTTCTCATGGAATGTCTGAGCACTTAAAAACTTAAATTAGGTGGTATCCCATTGAATAAGAGAGGAAGGACTAGCCACAAAACTTTTAGCTTTTAGGCCTTCTTTCCAGTGGAATGATATTATGTTTGCATAAAAAAGAGCTAACAAAGTCTCTCAGAAAATAAACAGAATTTTATAACAGAGAAACATGACTAAAAGCTACAAATTAAAATGACTACTTTTTTCCACAGAATACAGAACCTCATGCAACACAGTCATATTAATGAATTGCTTGCTCAAATTGTACTTCAAAAAGTGTGATTGTTGCTTCCACAGGCATATAACATGGCAAAGAACTACAAGAACTTGAAATAATCCCAAAACTTGCTTTAGCAAAAGATAAAGTGTAGAAGAAAATTATTTCCCATACAGACACGAGACACGCTGAGCTTCCTCATTAGGAAAACTCAAGCCATTTCTGCCCTACTGCGAAATTTCCATGTGTTATATAACAAGGTAATTTAACTCTGGGCAAATTCCTTTATACAGATCAACAGAGCCAAATACATTTTTAATAAAATCTTACCAACTGCCAGCTCTATCCCTCACTTTGCCAAATGAAGAAATTTAAAATACTGAGTACTACATCGGCTCTTTCTCCAGTCATAGTAAGCCATCCACTGTCCATAGTACATACCCATCCTTAGCTTGAAAAAGCATTGAATTATTAATGCATATTTTGGGAGAAAGAAGAACTTTTTTTTCATGTTTAATCATGTGTCTCAGGGGAAGGATTATATAATGCTCAAAAATGCAACCTGGAGGGAAGTAGTTGCCTTTATATCTTATTGACCTAAGTTCATCACTACAGCAAAAGGCCATCTCTATCCTTGGGCAATACCACATAAGCATCATTATTTTTTCATTAGTGATCCAAAATCATTTTTAGATCATTAGAAAGATTGCTACTGATTTTTCAATAGACATACACTTTATATTGGATATGAAACTTTGGTTTTCCATTCAATAAAGGTGATAACATACTTACTTTTCTGTCTGGCCAATTATATTTTGCAAATATCGTATCGTACGTGTCCACAGCTCCATCAGTAATCAGCATTATGGCTTGGCTGCAAATGCTTCCTTGGCCTGTGTGATTGAACTGCAAAAGGAAACAATAATCAGGCACAGCACATTCCTGTTAAATGAAGATAGGTAGGATCACACTGGATAAACATGGATTTTGTCAAATCTCTAGCATCTTTAGAAGAAGTTGAGAATATTGAGGCTGAAAACATTTTATCATAGATATTATGTTCTTAGTGAATTGAAAAATAAGAAACATACATAAATACAGCACTACCAAAATTAAAATTGTATTCCCTTGGTTTTGATAGAAGGTAAGTATTGATACATCTATGGGGTTTGCTTTGATTTAAATATCAATTTAAAAGAACAAGTTACGCAAGAAGAAGTAATGAATGATTTTTCTGCAAAATGCAGAAGATACACAACTCACAGAGAGATGTATGACTAGTCATATGGCATTCATTCATATTCACTCAGGATTACATTCCATATGCTATTTTCCTTAAAATATTTATCTGGGAGAACCAAGTTCATATTTATATATTCTGAGGATCTCCTATTAGTCAAAATGAATATATATAAGCAATTCAGTGTGCTGAAGAGCAGTACTTGAGCACAGGTACTCAGACAGCAATCAGCAATCCTTTGGCATATGCAAAGGAAGCTTCATCATTATACAAATGGGATTTCCTCCTGTCAAAGAGCAAACACATTGGACTGAGTCATAGCATGAGCTTTGATCAGATGAATTTGGTGCTCTGACTTTGAATCCATGTGTCTCCATTTGCTTTGGTTGTATAATAGGTTCTTATTTGTCTGTGCATTACCTTAGAGATTCAAGGAACTTTGGTGAAACATCCATCTTTTAGCAAAAGAAAAGGCAAAGTTGTATAATTATTTGATTTTTAATTGCTCTGTATGAACACAAAAAAAAAAGGTCTATGAAAAAATCAATAAACTGGGATATTACCATTACTTTCTCTGTAGTTTTCATTAATGCTATCAAATTCAAGGTCAGGCAAGGCCTCATCCTATCACACTTCTCCTGATGCTGAGAAAGCCAAGCATGAATTACCCTGTCCCACCTCCCAGCCTTGCTGTGCCCCGGAATTGGGTGGCCCCGTTTCAAAAGCAGTGCCTATGTTCATAGGAGAATTACCTTGCAGGGACTCTGACTGCTTCTGCGTTCATCAAAATTTAGTCAGAATATTCTGGTTTGATTTGGACCAGCAACAGCTTGGTCTTCTAGGCTTTATTCAGTCTACTCGCCCTTACATATTCACTTGCTTCTCCAAAACTCTAAACCCCACTATTTCTAAAAAGTTCTCCTAAAAATTTCATCTTTCTAGAAATGCCTGTGGTAGAAAAGGGTGGATGGTGGGCTCCAGAAGTCCTCCTCTGTCTCTTCTGCCTTCACATTTCTGTATCTGAGTAATCCCAGCCACATTCAACAACCTTTTCCATCACCTGCATCTCTCCTCAGGATCAGCTTCTTTTCCATCAAACAGGAACCTCAGCAAACAGTACTAGAAATGCTCTGCCTACGGGGCAGCTAAAGTGGATTTACAGAGTTAACTGTGTTGTGATCCCTGCCTGGGTGAAAACTCTTCCCTGTGCAATTTGCAAGGCAATTAATCTTTAAAATTCTCCAGGCATGACAGTTTTTCCAGTCTTAACCAGAACCAGAATTATAAAAGTGGGATTCCTTCGTGATCTTAGAGCTAGTATTTGCTCATAAAGGTGAAGTTACTTTGTCTAGGGATATCTTCCTCACATGGACAATATCTTTTGAAAGTGGCAAGGTATCTTAAAAGAGAAATTAATGAAGGGGAAATGCCTTTGTACGTTTATTTTAAAACACCACTCTGTATGCATCTGCATTATTCTACACAGTTATCTGAATATTTTGAAGAATGAGATTGAATTCAAATACTTTGATGAGTAATATCATCTCATATTTGTCTAAAACTTTTAATTTTATTGAATAGCAAGAGTGATGAAAGTGTTTTCCATAATAATAACAATGACAAGGGGCTTATGATGAACTACAATTAACTCAGTGATTCATCAGTTAGCAGCACAAATTTCAATGCATCCTGACATTTACAGCATTTGGTTGTGATTAACAGTCTTTGAAATGTCACAGAATTTTATTTAATTGGTTATGATTTTTTTTAAAGGTAATCGCTGCAAAGAGCACATTTGTCACCAAAAGAGATAATTGCAGTTGTCACATGGCATAGTAGGTGCCTAACTACTGTACTGAGCTCTTCTGTATTCTTACCCTGTATAATGTACACTGCATAAATTGATGATTGGAAAGAATTTGGAAGTGGATTTTTAAACGTGCTTTTCAAAGATATCAGTATCAACCATCTTTGAGTCTTGACAACCATAGCAAATACTGAAAGGTAATTGCAAGGCAGAATTGACTGAGTTTAATTAGTGTAACCCCTGAACCATTCTAAAATCCAACCTGAATCTTAATAGAATATTTGTGTAACATAAAGTTCACTCCTTTTTTCTTTTTAGCTTTCCTACACACCCAATTCCTTCCTCCTCCCCATTCACCCACTTCTTATTTTCTTTTCTTTTTAAATGTAGAAAAACCATTCTTTGTTAACCTACAATTCAAAGAATAGACTTTAGCACATAAAGGTCACATCCTGTAGACAAAGTGTAAAATGGTTTGTTGCACTCTAAGGAGAGATTTAGTAGCTTTATCTCTGGCCTAGGCTGCTTAATTGAAGCTCCCAGAGACTTTGCAGACATGTCTGTATCAAATGGAAAAGTTCTTTAAGCTGGCATTTCTGCAGGTTTATATGCAAGAAGGATTGAACCTATTACAGTTCCTTTTAAAGTATAGATAGAAGCAATCAATGCAGCACCTTGAAGAGGGCTGAACATACATGGAGTGTAATCCATCGTGATTTTACAGATCTCTCACCATGGGTATATTGCAGCACATGAGATATCAGATCCTTTTATTCTCAAAACTATCAGTTTATCTAATGAGATTTTGACAATACATTCATCATTATAACTTCAGTTCCCTCACAGATTTTAAACCAAAACCAAACTGATCTCATTTCAGGTCTTCTCATTCACTCCCTGCAATGTGGGTTTTTCCAGTTTACATAGATTTGGAGGACTAGCATAGAACATCTCTTGCACTGAGGCACTCGTTCTCTGTTTCTAGTTCCCAAGACTCTCTTTGGCACTCACAATTCTTAATAAAACCCCTACAAAAAACCTGCAGTGTCCTTTCCTGTCTGCACCTTTTGCCATTGTCATTTTTGGCATGCACCACATGAAGGCATTAGTTCTGCACTGTCTAACTGAACACATGAGCAGTGGGTGGAAGGAGATTCTCCTTTTCTCATTTTAGGATTTTATGCCTGGAAAAGAATCAATCAATATTGCCCTTCAAGATGAATATAAAGGAATTAGAACCATTAATTAATCTATGATCACTCAGTATAAAGGCAGGCACACTTGTCAAGTCAAACTTTTTGAAGAATATTTTGGTTTGAGCTCTTATTTCCAAGGTACATCCTTCAATCAAAAGACATTTTGATTCTTAGTTTAGATGAGATTTTTTCATGTTTCAACAGACTTAAAACACTAATATTTTGTCCCTGAAATAAATGATTTGACTTAAGGAAAGACTTTGAAACATTTTCATGAATATAAACTCAGTTGAAAAAAGGGAAAACAAGAATAAGGTGGAAAAGAAAAAGGATCTGAAAAGCTTGAACTTACTTCATTGAGCATGTTGAAAGCTTCATTCAAAGCAATGTCCAGCATTCCAATTCCTTTTGCAAAAAGTTTGTCAAGGTGTTCCCTGAAATGCTGAAAGGAACAAGAAGGTTTTATTTGTCACTATGTTGTTACAATAGACGGGTTGAAGTCAATAATTAAGGATTTCTGAATACTTTAGACCTGCTTCTTGGACTTAAATGACCACATACACTAATTAACAAACCAAAGCAATTTCCAGTTAATCCTTTGACTTTTTAAGTAACACTAAACTAAGGATGTGTTAGAACAATAATAAGGCAAAGGTCTCACAAGATACATTTTTGGCTACTTATCCAATCAAATACTTTTGCTTTGCATCTTTGTTTGTTTCTATTTAGAGATATTCATATTTTCTTTTCACTTTGTATAGTAATTTTATATAATTTCTAACTATTTTTCCTCTAGATTTTTGGAGTCTGATACTTAATTAAAATCATTCTTTCTGAAAATTAACTTTGAGAGTACATAGCTCTAAAAGATGGTAGCCTCTAATTGTTAGGTCATTGCAGTATAAATGCAGTTTATCAGTGTCAATATAATACTAGATTTATAAAACACAACTCTACACAAGAAGACAGGACTATTAATTTGTAAGAAGAAAATGAAGATGTGTGGTGGGAAATAGCAGGGGAGGCAATGCTTTTGTGAAGTGTTATCTCACTTTTCACAACTGGCTAAAAAGTACAAAAGCACTGCAAAACAGAAGAGGGTATTTCAACCCAACTAGTAGAGAAAAAATATCAGGGCAAGACATTTACCACTGAAACATCAGCTTGAAGAAAAAGAATACATGGTTTCAGGATGAGTTAAAAACCACCTGAGTTCCACTTTCAATAACTTTCAGACACCAAACAGATCCCAAAAATCACGAGTCCTCTGCTCTTAATGAGTCAAAAAGCATACTTTAACTCTACAAGTTAAAAAGCTTCATTTTAGTAACAAACTGGTTTATCTCAGTTTCTTTTCGCCATCATTTTGGAGCCCTTGTAGACTAATATCTGAATTTCACAGGGCTTGACTTGGATATCTGTCCACCCGTGTGCACAAATATTCCCAGGCAACTGTATGCTTAATTTCCATGTGCAAATACCAAAATGTGCAATATCTAATTGTAGACTCATATACCTAATTGGCATGCATAATCTTGGTGATTCTGAATGCAAATCAGGCACACAATTATGACAATCAGACATTGATGTCTGATTACAAAATTATAGGGTCAGAGCTCCGCAGAAGTTGTGTGAGGAAGCACAGAAGTGTTCAGCTGGGGAGGAGCCTGTGAGCATCCAGAAGTGTCTGAGAGACAAGAGCTGAAGAGAATGAGGATCCAAATCCACTGGTGAAGCTAACTCAGGAGCAGGTCTTTCAGAGCTTAAATGAGACAGGATTGTTTTTAATGTCCTTCATATTCTTTCTGTCATGGGACAGCGACACATAGCATTAAAATCACACCACTGTTGCATGTGGCTTTGGCATAACTAACAAGAGGATAAATTCATAACCAATTATCATGATTGTACTTGGAATTTCTCTTATAATGAGGTTATTGAAAGCATTTTTTTTGTATACCCTGGTGTATTCCCCTTTTCTAGCCTCACAGTTTAATGAACAATTGTAGGGATTTGGGATCATACTTGGTGAGATGATTGCATTATGCTTTCATACCTCAGGGATTACGTAAAATTATCTCTCAAAATATGATAGCAACCTGCAATTTTGCTCAGTTCCCTACTTTAGATTTACTAGGATTTAAGAATTACTGAATTTAAATAATTCAAGTAAAGCAATTTATTTCAGCAAATTGGGCTTAGGAGTTGATATGAATTCAGAGCACTTTTCATGATTCAGAACACAGGCAAATTTAGGGAGGTAGAGGGGGCAATCTGAATATGGGCAAGAATTTGATTTTCCTTTCCTGATTTCAGGTCCCTGTAGGCAGTTCAAAAAACTCTTCTAACATGAAGGCCAGAAAACTGTGAAGCTGAATTTTTCCTTTGTGGCAGAAGCTGTCAAATTTGTAGCCAAAATGAGACACTGATTAATCTAGCCTATAGAAAACCTGCAGAATAATTAACTAATTTGATGGCAATTCTCAGGAAACTCTAAGGCAACTCCTTTTACTGGTCTCTTCCTTAGAGGCTGTTCTAATGGCCTCACAAGGTTTGTGGAGACCAGAAAACCTGACTGGTATCAATGATCACAAGAAGATGGCACAACCATCAGGGAAATTCTTTGGCCTCCATTACAGTAAAATGAGGCTATTCCATAACCTTCAAAGTTTTTCATCCTTTCCAAACCTAAAAAAAAAAGAAAAACAAAGGAAAAGAAAAAGGAAAAGAAAGAAGTACAGCCATCTTCATTTGACATCTGAGGAAAGCAAACACATCTCAAAGCAGGTGATGATACATTAACACAGAGAACTGAGCTCCAATTGTCCAAAGCCAGGTAAGAGCTGTAACACCCTGCCCATCTCATCTCAGACACACAAAAAAACAGAGAAGGTGCAGCTGAGGCAATCCCAAAGGCCCAGCATTCGTGTTTGCTGCAGCAAACATCTGCACAATTACACCAGTGGCTTTTCTCCTCAGCATCATGACAAAGTTTGTCACTTTGACCTGCTTGGCTCACCTTTTAATGGCACACAGTCTACAACACCTCACAGGTTGTTTTAATGCATTTTAATATGAGAATATCACCTAAAACAACATAAATAGAGATACATCACTCAGTAAATTGAGCTTGCTAAGGTTTGTAGCAGATCCTTCTGGAAGCCCTGGAAATTGCTTGCCTTTAGATTATCTCTCTCTGGCATTGACAAAATGGAAGGAAACCAAGTTTACAGTTGTAAATTGACCAAATCAAGTCCCCATCTTTACTCTTTCCACTTACCTAGAAAAAGAGAATCTATTTTTTAAATATTTTTATTTACTTCAGGGCTTCAGAATTTGTTAATTGAGTTTAATTTTTATTACAACTCACAAAGCTTTGATTTCATTCTCATTAAACCAATATTCTACACAGGAGACCCAGTACCCTGTACAAAAATTTTATTAGAGCTTATTTATGTTTACCAAAAATAAGGTACCACTTACGATGAGTAAGAACACCCAAATTAGATGGGGTACAGGACCATGGATTAAAGCCAATGAAGAAAACATTTTCTACTGATTCCAAAAGGGGAACAGTTCACAACTACCATATGCAGCAGAGATTATACAGTTACACTGGAAAAATGTGATATTTACTATTAATTGCCTGACAAGGTTGTGCTTCCTACAGAAAAGCATTGTTAATGAGTTCAACATTCCTCCAGGTTTCCATGTCAGCTTTGCTGCAAGTGTTTGCTCCTTCTAGATTTAGTTCCCATGCTCATCCACACACTCTGTAACTCCAAATGTTCCCAGGACACACTTGGCAAAGATTTATCAGATTTGTGAAGATGGACTACATCAGCACATAAACCAGGCAAGAAAAAAAACAATCAGAAGGGCTGTGTGAGGTGGGAGGGGGATGTTCACCTGTGTGTCACGGGGAAGTTACCCACATGTACTGACACATAAATGTGCATCACTTCTGTCAAATGCATTTCAGCATCGCCCATTCCAAATCCATCGCCAGGAAAATCCCGGGTGAGCTCGCTGGGGTTGGTCATCCAGCCCTTTCTGTTTCCTAACAGTTGTGTTGCAAAAGAAAGGGGTTTTTTGGAAAAAGCAATGCTGAACAAAGAGCTCAAGATTCAATATACTCAGATTAAAACCAAATTCTTCTTAAGTGAATTAGTTACTGCAATAGAAAACAACAGACCAAATTTCAGTGGTCAGGACCTTAGTGAAAGTTTTGAGGGTCTATAACAGCCAGACAGTTTGAAAATAAGAGTAGACTACAGCGAGACTTTACTATTTTGGAGTTTTTTGCAGCTAAGCAATGCAGTTGAATTTTATTTTGAGATCTGACAGAGATGGATAGATAAATATGCAAAAGTAATTTGCTTAAATAAAATTCAATATGCAGAATTTGTATTTACCAACCTCTTATTGGCAATTTCACTCAGCTTCTTTGCTGAATCAGTCTTCTGGTTATTTAATTTCTGGTAATTACATAGAGAAATAAAAGCTTTTTGGAAGTTATACACTACATCTGTCTATTTCTGTCATTCGAATTTACGCTGGGGTAAGTTCTTGATTTAGTTTGGAGTTACTTTGCCTATCTGTGCATCTAGAAGATGATATATTTCATCTGGAAATGTTTACAGAGAAATGTCCTCAACCCATATATAGTACATTAAAAAAACATATAAAAGAGGAATGTATATTGTAATATTGTTACTTTAAATCTGGAGTTACATTAAATCAGATTGTCATCCGATTCCTTTGGGGTAGGTAAATTGTAACATGGAGTTTCTCAAAGATGAAAACCTCTTGGCCCAAGAAAACTAGTATTAAAATAGGCAGTTCCACATGTTTGTAATTTGTGGAGAAAGTGCAGACGGTGACAGAATAGTGTCTGAACTATTTCCCACTCTTTTTTAAATATGTGTATAGCAAATTGATACACTTCAAGGTAGCAGCTGTTTAACACTAAAGCCAAATTATAAAATAGTCTGGTAAAATTCAAATATACCTTGCATATTTTATGTTACTAAACCACATTTAGGATCACAGATAAATTTCAACCTCAGTTATGTTACTCAATGTAATTACAGATTTAATTTTTGTGATAAACGACACTTAAAGCAAATTCTGCAAATTAGGGATAGCTTACAATATCCACATATCTTAACTGAACTTCACTTCAGGTATTTGCCTACACAAAAATTTATGACAATTGCTAGGCTATAAAAACTTCTACAAAATAAGTAGAGACATAGTGTCAGGTGATATGGCAGGTGTCACGGTAATTATTCTTGAAACAAATTACTGTATTGTCACCTTGTAAAATGAAAGCTGAAGCACTACGTCTTGGAAGAAATCTGCTGCTGGGATACCAACTGTGTATCTCAGTGAAACTGGTGGCACATACATTAACAGCACTCACACCACTGTCATATTTGATATTGCAACCTTGTCTTTTACAAATACATGGAGCAAACTTTATTCAATAAGGCTTCTGAAAAGGAGAATCCTTTCTGAAGTTGTACCTGACAGAAATTCAAAGTTCAGTTAGACTCTCATTTCTCTGAATGCTACACACAACAAGCGCTTGCAGAACCAACAGTTTTGCAGAAAAGTAATAGAACAACTTGATTAGAACCTGTGGAAATTTATAAATGTATCACACTAATTATACTAGCATCTCCTTCTTGTGGGTTGTTACTAGCAGTAAAAGAAATAAATTTAAATGAAAATTTACAACTCAAGACTGCATTACTTGGCTGCTCTTTAAGCTGTCAAGGAAGAGGTCTCAAATGCTTAGAACCATTATTCTTTCAATGTATCCTCACACTTTCTTGAAGAAAATCACATTACATGCTGGAGATTCAGGGCTGAGAACCTGTTTTCTCTAACCTTCACTCCTTTCCCATCACAAAAATGAATGAATGCATTCAATGTTAAAATGCTTTATTATATAAAATGCATTTGATGTCCCTCAAAAATCTACTGTAATATACCAGGCATTTATTAGTATTGATCAAGTAATCCCTAACAGGTATGACGACACTTGTTCCTAAAAAAATCCTGCCTTTGCTACACCAATTAATGTGAAATCTGTGCCAGTTTTCAAAACGTGCGTTTGGCAAGGCTGAACATTGCAAAGGTAAAAGTACTCATGCTGTGTTTTCTCTTCTATCTGACTTTTTCTTAGCAAAATTATGCAGGATCAAGAATATTTGGTTAACTTTAGCTCCATTATCATACAAATTAACAAGTCTAACTTTTCACCCCTTAGTAACACAGCTGTGAGTAGAGAGTTCAGTTCAGAGATTCCAGCCGAATGTAAACTTCTAATTTAAGTAAAGATGCAAATGGAATAAAGGCTGCACATTCTAGAGGAAAAGAATGCAACTTCATCTGCATGGGATGTTATTCAAAGAGAAATGCAACTTCCTTCCTCTGTGTGCACTTTGTACAGATTTACTCTAATGTCAGGTATATGTTCTTACCTGAAAGACAGAGAAAAATGAAAGAGGGGATGGAACAGAAGTGGGTTTTGTAATAACTTTCCTGGTGCTTGCAACAGAAAACTAAGGTACATTACTCAAGGGAGAACATCACCATAGAGTGGCTATAAGAGAGCTACAACGCTTTAAACACTTTTTCATACTGTAATGAGAGTGGATGTTTTTCTTTTAGGTAAGTAGTTCCCACACTGTGGTCCAGAAAATAATGGTAAGTGCTCTAGAGCCAATGTGTGGAATTAACACTGTGTTTACAACACTGTTTCCATCCCGAGAAGAGATGGGGAGGGATCAAGAGTGACAGTGTTTCACTGAGAAAATGCATAAACCAGACAGCTTTTTTTTTTCCTTTTTAAGACTAATTGAATTTTCTGAAGGTCTGGCTCTGTGGAAGCCTGTTACATTCCCTGCACATTGCAGATGAGAGCTCCTGCAACCCATCCCTGAACGTGAAGGAGCACATTCATTTGCTACCCAAAATCCCACTGAATATTCAGCATCAACACCACTGAGAAGCACTCATTTCCCAGCCTGTTATAAGCCCTAAGGCTGAAGCTGTTTCCTGTAGCCTATGACAAAAAAAAAAAATCTTTCTCCTCCATTCCCTGAAGATGCTCCCAGGTTTCATCTACCTCCCCAGGCTGTGATGGGAACAGAGCAGGCTCTGGCTCAGCCCAGCTCCAGGAGGCAGGAGGTGCTGTGGGTGCAAACTCAGCATTCACTCACGGCTGAACCCCAAAAAGCTAAGGCTGTGGCTGGGCAAGGAGGCAAGGAGGAGCAGGGCAGCCTGAGCAGGCACAACAGAGCCCTCTCTGAAGAAGCAAACAGCACATTCCCCTCTAAAAAAGGGCACCTGGTCTCTCCCACACCCAACCCTGGCTCAGCTGCCCCAAGTCAGGATAATTTAACTCTATTTGTTCTGCTGAGAACCTCCTTTGCCCTTTAGATCACTACAAATGAAGTGCAAGTGATAAGGATAGCTCATCTTCTAGAGTCTCTGTTTCTTTGTTTTGTTAAATTTTAATCCCTAAACAGGATTCAAAGAACAATGTGTTTAAGAGACATCCTTAGAGTGGAAAGATTCCATTTGAAAACATCTGAGCCTTACAGAAAGACAGCAAAGTAGTTCCTCAATAAACACTTTCAAGACAAATATAGACTGGGGTACTGATCCTGTGAGGGCAATTTTTATTCGGAGTTACTGAGACAGCTGCTTTCCAACAAGATTAAAAGCTCCAAACACCTCAAAATAATTTCTTATCTCTGCTTCTAAGAACTGTCTTTATTTTGTACGAGTAATGTCAGATGAACCTAGCAAGATGCAGTTAGCAAGAACTGGGGTGTTCATCCATGTATGCCATGGGGGGGGGGTGTGTGTTAAGGGTCATTTAATGGGATTTTTTATATTGATACTCATGGTTAAAAAAGACAGAGAGAGAGAAAGATAAATATACTGGCAAAATGGTGTAAATTCAAGTTTATTCAGCATAAATTAATCATTTGGTAAAACTGGTTCCATGCATGTTTCCAGCCACAGTGCTGCATTAACATGTCTTAAGAAAGGTCAGGTTTATGAATAACAACACAAAAGAGTGAACTGTTAAAAATTCAGTCCCTGCAATCATCAGCACCATCCATCTCCTTTTTCCACATGAAAGAAAACTATAGCAATATGAAATACCATTACAGCAATTTTTATGTCTTTCTGTTTAAAGCTATAATTTGGGAATAGTTATTTGCCAGCTAAAGAAAAAGTGTTCTAACTTTTTTTAAATGCTTGTATTTGTTTTGTTGCTAATAAAGCTTATGCTGTTACTAACTGCTGTGGTCAGCCTTGCACCATTCAGTTGAGGAGAATATTTGACATGAAAATGCAGGATAGAAAGTTCTAAACCACATATATAGTTTCATTTTCAGACCTGTGTTGGAATTCCAAAAAATCTGGCATATGCAGATATATGTAAAATGAAACAATAGATGATATCAAAACATTGCCTGTCAATCTTCTACTCTATTTGGCCAATGCAGAAACAGGGTCAGATGCTGATGACTGCTTGGAAAAGCTACAGAACACTGTCTTGATACTTTCCTTGGGTTTTTTTACGATTTAAGAAACAAAAGGAAAGAGTTATTATTACCCGTCAACATGCAAAGGAGTATTTACCTTGTAAGAGTGGTTGAGAAAGTGTAATTTTATCTGCTTTTCATTCTGATATTACAATGGAGCCATGGTAATGACATGGGAAAAATAAACTACAGAAGTCTGGTGTATCTGTGAGACTCACAGAAATAAAAGTTATAACCCAAATGCTTGAATACTTATGATGAATTCCAAAACACAGCTAAATACTCTGACAGCTCTGCACCAGTTTTGGAATGTGCACATGAACAACATTTTAAGACATCTTTTTTCTATGGGCCTGACCAAAAAATTAAGAATTCAAATGAAACTTTTCCAGTTAATTCAGTTAGTTTTTGATGAGGCCTCAAGGTGAATTTGCTGTTTAAGTAGAGTCAAATCACAGAGTATCAGATCCTACAACAGTATCAGGTATTTCAGAAAGCTGTTTGTAACTGAATGCAGGAGCATGATAACTGAATTACTTGTGTAGGATTCGGTGGTTGTCCACCTCCCTGGAAAATCTTTACTTTGAGCTGTACTCGGGACAATGGAACTTTTGTGCCTTCTAGTGTTTAGGCAAATAAATTTTTAACTTCATTAGAGTATCTAGAAAATTAGATAAGAATATAGCTCACATATAAGAAAGAAATTAAGATTGGCAAAGTCATGGTATATACAAATGTACAGAACTATTGCATGCTACCTATCTCAGGTTTTTTCTCTAGTTCTGGCCTTTCAAGGAAAGAACATGAACTAGCTCACTAATATGAATAACTAGAAAAAAAGTCATATTTAATTATTCCCCCAATTCTTAAATATATTATTTAATTTATAGACAAAGCACGAAGTTATTCTGTAAATAAATAAATATATAAAATAATTTAGCTGGCTAGAAATTGTATCAAAGCTTATTCTGAAAAACAAGATATTAAATTTTACTTAAGTTATTTTGAAAAATTGAGCACTGTTCATGAAATCTGAAAATCATTTTGGTGGCATAAAAACTTCTTGATCAATTAAATTAAAATGAGTCTGACATTAAGTAACATATGGGTGTGGGGTAATCGACATTTTCATCAGTTGCAGAATGATGGAAAGGTTAGCTGTAGGATTAATTCCAGACAGGACATCTGAGCAATACATTTGAATCTTTAGGTCTGCACCTACAACTTGCACAGATTTCATGTGGCTCATTAGATGCACCCACAATAATGTGCTCATTTATTAAACTGCATCAAAATTCACAAATAAGGGACTTCAACACCAAATTATTAGGAACAATTCATACCCACATAGCAACCAAATGATATTTAGATACCTACAGTGGTAAATATCAAGTATATCAAAGAAACAGCCCATGAATAATGATTCTTGTAGGACATAGATAAAATGCAATGAACTCTTGTGAGTAATACAATGGAGCAAAGATCAGCATAACCAGGTAGAAACCATTTTGCCTTGGAAAACTTAGAGAGACCCAGCACTGACACACTCCAAAGTATGTTTTCAGAGCTGTGTTTTCTACTTCCTGTAACAGATCATTGACAACTTGAGCAGAAGTGAACTATCACCTTGGGTGTTAAACAGAATTTGGTGTTGTGCTGAAACTCTTCTGATTTGGCTTTAGTAAAGGAAGAGAGCTACTTAAAGAGAGATGTGTGACTGCTGCCCTCTCCAGCCATAGAAAAACCACTTTAGGAAGAGAGGAAGCTTTAGCAAGGAAGAAATTCTATAATAGCAGAAGTGGCACATTTGAACAGGCCTTTCCCTCTACAAGAATTGCTTGGCTTTTCAACCATCTTACTTCATAATTTCACATTGCAAAAACAATCTTGCCTTACCTCCTCCTAAAGTGTTTTAGAGCAATGCCTGCACAGAACTGCATCAAACTCTCAGGCAACAAACTAAACTTCAAGCTGCGGGTTCATAATGCATTGTCTCTTCAAATAAAATTTGCACTGTAATCATTGTAATGTTCCCCCCCCCGCCCTCGAAAAATTCCAGAAGGATGTAACTAATCTGAACATTTTCCTAGAACATTCTTGAATGAGTACATTATTACATTGACAGACCTGTTTGGAATGTTAAATTCTTTTATTCTTATAGTATTAACATTTATTTGTAGATTTAGTTTCAATTTTAGTGTTACTTTGAGTTAAAAATTCAATCTCTTCCTCAGTAATTTTTGTTAACAGAATGATAGTTCAATTTAAAGTGTCTGAAATATTTTACCTAAAATAATTACCAAACTTTATTAACAGTATATTTTCTGTGACTTCTGCAATTTTCCATTAAGTTTATTCAACCAAATTGACTAGGAGATTATTTCTTTCTTTCTATTGAGTCACATAAAATTCCTTTGACACAGCATGAGTAGAATAATTAATAAATTTTAATAATGGAATGTATTGTACTAGGAAAAGATCATTAGAGCACATTGTTACCCACAGCATCCCAGCTCTCCACTGCTTTGTTGTTTTCATTCCTTACCTCTTTGTTGGCTCTGTCTGCTTGAACTAATGTTCCATTCAGACACGGCTCTACATAGTGGAGTTCTTCATTATACTATGGAGAGAAATACAAAGTATGATGAAAAATTTAATTAAAAGCTTGGAAGATACAAGTCAATTTAATGACTTAGAACTACAGTGAATGAAACATGCACAGAAAGTAAGAACAAAAAGATTTTGTTCATTTTTAAAACCTGGCAGTGGTATTTCTTTTCCTTTTATATGGTTCTTAAGTTTTCAGAGGTTTATCATTCTAAAGGAGCATGAATGGATGCCAAAACTCAGGTGGAATTAAGGGTACTATATACAATTAGCCAGCAAAAATATCACTCCAGTTGAAATTTGGATAGTATTAAGAGGTCGTGTTTGATAAATCACAAACAGAACTCCCAGTTCTTTGCTACATATTAAACAAGTCCTGACAAATGTTTGTGGCACTGTCCAATGCTTTAAAAGGTTAATACTGAGACAACTGCACCAAAAAATCTGTAAGTTGAATCAATCCTGTAAATGACTGACAATTTTCAAAATTTCAGTCAAGAAGAGTGGCTTATTATACAAAAATCATGAAGAGGTGAATGATCCTGAGGGAATGATATGTTTTTCTTGCAAGGTGTAGGTAAGTTAGCTCAGTCCTACATTCAGAAGCATCCTAAAGCATTAAAAATAATGAAGTCCCATCTGCAGTCAGTAGAACTTGAACACTAATGGATGATTGATTGAAATTTGAAATTTGGACTTGTTTAAATCCTTTAAGCCTTTCAACACAGGTCAAATTAATAAAGAAGTACCTTCAACAAATAGTTGTCTCGATAGAGCCTTAACTTAATTCCCCCTCCCGCTAATTTAATCTACTTTAGAAGTAGATAACTTCACAAGCTATCACAGATCAAACTGCAAGGCCTTTGTATCTGAGCTTCAAGCGGTTTTACCATTTCATAAGGCATTGAGTGAATCAGCACATCCACTGTAAGCAATACAAGAACAATCAGGGAAAACATTTCACGAGATTAATTCATTCACTCCCTTCTTCCACCTCAGTGGGAATGAAAAAACTTTACAATGAATGACTTGTTACACAAAGCTGCTTGCACAGGGGTCTCTGTCACCATGACTTCTCACTGTCTCTCCCTGCCTGTAGCCCCAAATTTGCTCTGCTCCCTTCAATTTGACACCACTCTTCTCTCTGCACCGCTGAGCCCTGCAGCCCGAGCCCCTCTGGACACCTGTCGTCACCATCCCTCCGAGCTGTACACCGCTCACCACGTTCATCACCACATAATTATTCTTGCACAGGGAAGAGTATTTAATTTGAACTGCATGGAGTTATTCTGGAGGCACTGTGCCAGACTCAGTCCTCAGCTATAAGGGAATACAAACCCCGAGTAACTTACTATTGCTGGATATAGTGATAATTTATAGCAGCATCAACGTCATGACTGGTTATGTAGAAAACAGCAAAAATGCTTGAAAGATATTTACACAATTGCAGCAGCAGATTTGCATGTTTCCCTAATTGTTTTATTGCTACCAAAGTTATTTCAATATATGAGGGCATGTGGACTTATCTATTGGTCCAAAGGTAATACAAAATACAAGGCAAATGCTTCTAGAACACCTTAGAGTCACTGAGAGTGTTCTGTGTGCATCTCAGTCCCATAACAGTTTATTGATCTGATAAATGATGTACTTTCCCCTGTAGTTTCTCTCTTCAGACTGCTTTCCAATCTATCTCCTGAGAGTCATTGCAAAATAATAATGCCAAATCTACACAGCATCTCCTATTATAGTCCAAAGACCATCCTCCATTCTATTGTAAAAATAAAATTACTGAAAATCTGTAACAGATTCTGGTACACCCCTACTCCCAAGCTTTTTCCTGTTCGTAACTCAGGTACAGTGTATGTATTTCAGTACATTTTTTAATCAAGATACTTTCCAGTTACACCTGTTCTTACCTTGATCTCTGTAGCTGTCATTGGAAACGACATGAACATACTTATCTTTATATCATACCAAGCACATACACTTTCTAATAATTTTTTAAAATCTCAAATATAAAGAGATGGAAAAATTCAGTGGATAGAATTATTTCAGTTCCTAATGAAATTCCCAAGAGAGCATCTGCCTAAGTCCATGAAAACTGGAATTCTGATGTAACATGCGAAAGTACTCAAGCAGTGCTTGCTGCTTGAACTTGCATTACCACTTGATAAGATCCTTAGCACAACTGTCACCTCCTAGTAAAACACTAACTTGTGCTTCATAGCATAAATTTGATTTTTTTTGCCCTTGTCATAGAGTGTTTCACAGTGATATTGGTGATATCTTTCTTTTAACTGTGCCAAATCTTTAAAGTGCAAAAAGTGAAGAAATTCTCCCCTCCTCCCCTTCCCCACTACCACCTCAGTAATCTGGACTTAGTCCTGCAGTTTTTCTGACATTTAAAATTCCATATTTAGTGAAATAACTTCCTGATCTTATTAACAACTGCTGACTTCACCAGCAATGCCCAGCATAGATGTCTTGTTAGTTTTCCTCCCTGAAAGCCAGCCTTTGGCTTTTCAAGAGCTCCTGCATTACACTGTTTTCTCACATTTCCTAGCGTTACACAGTCCCATTCCTCTATACCCTGACATGTGACACCTTAGCAAGTGATAGCTGTGACTGCAAATACTTGTACAATATAAGGGAATAGCCTATATTTTGCTGAGAGGAGGGAGGCAAAAATTAATTCCCTTCCTTTCTGAGCTCCTCTTCGAAAACCCTGGTCTGCTCTTGTAATTCAAACATGTAATTACATTGATATTTATTATTTTATTTACATAGTTATAGTTATCTGTTTTATTAGTTCACATTATTTTGTCCCTCCACTTATTTCTTTGCACGACAGGCATAAAAATGTAAGTGGGTTAAAATGTGAACTAAGAGAAACCAGATAGTTATTTAGAGAGCTGCTGGCCTACATTCTATAGTAAGATACTATTCACATTCTGAAAACAAGATATATATGGTTTCAGCACACCTACACAAGCAGTATACCTTTTCCTTAGCATTTTCCATATTTATTCTTTGTCATATTTAAGCTGCCTGGAGCAAGGTCCACAGAAATAAATTAAATTCACATTTTGTTGTGCAACAATACATAGATAAAAGATATCACACTATATTAAACATACTCAGATATCCAATTCAGCCCAACCTAAGAAACCAATCCAGAAAAGGAACCAAAAGAATTGGTGTTTCCATGGTTTACCACACCCAACAAATGGCACACAAGCACAGACCACTATTTATATTGGAAAATTCTACATATTACAGGGAGCTATACTACTGGGCTTTAAATTAACAAATACTCTTATTCTAATCAATTTTGCTAAAAGAGTGTGTCTAAAACAGTAAAATGGGTTTCACATTCTTGGTTCAGTCAATATTTTGCTAATTCAATGTAGAGTTTTTATAAAAGCATTTAAAAATTTTCAGCATTCAACAAAATTTGTTCTCATTTTATGATAATTTTGTTAATTTAATGCTTGACTTGGGATTATACTTCAAAGTGAATTGGAAAAATATGGCTTTTTTTCTTGTTGTTGTAGATATCTCTGTTCATGCACCAGTGAACTGACCTTAAATTTTAACATAGGCAGCACAAAATTGCTCTTGTATTTAAGTTTTTGGGGGGTTGTTTTTTGTTTGTTTTTTGTTTTCATTTTGGGGTGGTTTTTTTGCTTTTGGTTTTTTGCAATTCAATCATGTAGCCCATCAATTTCGGATGGATATTGTAACAACCTATCCATGAAAGCTAAAATGGTCTTTAACGTTATCCTTTTATGTTTATTCTCTGGAAAGACTGGCACTGAATTCTGCTTTCTGCGATACAGACATTTATATGTACACATGTACAGAAATACATGCAAGTATTTGTTCGTTAATCACTGTGCATAATAAAGCCATCCTAAGTCACAGTCACTCAGGCTCAAAATCTTGTTTCATCTAATAAGTACATTGTTTGTCCAGATTTCCCACAGTAACACTCTTATTCACATTTTGATCTGGGGAGAGGGAGGCACTTGGCCATTTGTCTGAGACTTCAAGGAGTCCTGGCAGAGCAGCAATTTGGGCTGGCCTTTCAGAGCAGTCAGTGTGAGCCAGGATCAGCCCTGCACTGCGTGGAGATTCAGCCTCCACCCTCTGGGCACAGCAGATCTCTTTTTGCACAGCTGGACAGAGGTTTTACACAGCTCTGGAGACAGAGGTTTGCTGTACCAGCACAGATCTGCATCAAAAGGGGATTTCTTAGACTGACATATGTGTATCTTACCTTCAAATGAAACTGCTGGCACATCAGCAGGCTGGGCCTGAATTACAGAGAGTGAGATATAATCTCACTCAAACATTTGTCTATAGATAAAAGCTGTATGGGATTTTCAGTGCTTTCACACCAAGCAGCCTCTTGTGTGGGCTTTGTCTCGTGTTTTGATCACTGAAACATCTTCTCCAGTCCTGACAAATTCCAATTGCTCTGCTGGCACTTGGTCAAAGCAATGCTTCGGAAGTAATTTTTGCAGATAACGTAGATGACAGTGACTGGCTTTACTGTGTACCCTCACTGTGCATTTAACACTCCACATTTTGAAAGCAGTTCATGGTTCAGCCTCAGCCTACCTGTGTCATTCCTCACTGACAGCTCCACTCCTTTCTTCACTGCACAGGTCTCTCTTGCTAGTCTGTTATATTTTCAAGCAAACAGATTATTTTGTTTCTTTACATTGTTATTTTTGGGCCTTTTTTTACCTTGTGAGACAGCAAGAGGAAGCTGAGTCAGGGGAGGTTTGAGTTGGATATCAGGAAAACTTTTTCACCCAGAGGGTGACTGAGCACGGGAACAGACTCCCCAGGGCAGTGGTCACAGCACCACTGTGACAGAGTTTAAGAAGCTTCTGGACAATGCTCTCGGGCACGGGCTGGGATTTTGGGGCTGTGCAGTGCAGGGCCAGGAGCTGGACTCAGTGATGCTGACGGATCCCTTCTAACTCAATATGCTCTGTGATTCCATGACTCAGTGCAAAACAACTCCCTGCAAACTCTTCCTTGAGGACAGCTCCAAGGCAGCAGGACAGTGCTTTACCCCCTCAGTGCCGCTCCTGTCCTGCTCTCCTTGTTCCCCTGACATTCCTGTGGTACCTCTGTCAATGCAATGAGCACCTTTGGGTTCATATTTGCACATCAATGTCCTAATGAAATAAAAGGGCTGAGCTGGCAAGCAGAAAAACACATTCTCCATTGTTATTTGTATGCATTTAAACAAATACACATAACCAAACTTTTAAGAGGTTCTATAGAGGAGAAAATCTA
Organism: Acanthiza pusilla; assembly: GCA_036630365.1. NCBI lineage: Eukaryota > Metazoa > Chordata > Aves > Passeriformes > Acanthizidae > Acanthiza > Acanthiza pusilla. The sequence continues at coordinate 13,536,128 of JAXCHO010000001.1, forward strand.
CAGAGGGAAAAATTTCCTCAGACAAATGCTGTAATTAGCACAGGAATTAAGTTTTTTGCTAAAAATTCAGAATTTCTGATAGTAGCCAACCACTGCAGGAGCGCTGCAGTGTGGGAGAGTGTCACGAAGTGCTCTGTGCCCTCGCAGCCATTTCCTGTCAGCTCCAGCTCTGGCTGGAGAAACCAAGGTGCCCAAATGGAGGCACAGTGGGCTGGGGGACTGTGGTGCCCCCACGCATATGTTTTTACCCTTTTTTGTTGTAGATGAGCCTTTTGATTTTCCCCAAGTAAAAAAAATTCACTTAAAAACCAACTTTTTTCTTCCTACATAATTCACAGTAACTGTTACAACTACTGATAAACAGAGATTATACACCAAAAAATGGCTGGTCAGGCATCTTAGTAATTACTTAGTTGAAACATTCTTTCAACTTACAGAAGTTATTTAGATTACAGTTAATCACATTTTTTTAAGGACAGTAAATCTTTTTTTGATACAGTATGTAATTATATCTTTATACAACATGAGTTTCTGCTAATTATGCAATTATTATGCAAGGAGATTAATATGAAAGATAGTCTGAACTGCTTGCTATCTGTTAAAAATACAGTATATGTACATAACTTCATGCACATATACTCCATTCTCTATACAACCTCAGTGATTTGTACTGGGCATCACTGGGGTCATTTAATTTAGTATACAAAGGACACTTCTTTGTAGCAGAATTAAAAAAAAAAAAAAAAAAAAGACCAAAATCATCCTTATGTTCAAGAAGTTGAAGACATTCGCACATTGGAGACAACCATTTATTTATAAAAATTAGCAAGAGAATATCAGCAAAGAAAATTTTATATAACAACCAATTCCTCCTCCCTTTCCTCCCCTGCAAATGACAGTTCTGATGTGAGTTTTGGACTTGGTGAAGTTGTATCCTTACCCACAAGATCAATCCCATTACTCTTAAGTGTAGTAAAATCAGTCTCTTGTCATAGCTTTAAAACTTGAACCTAAACCATAGGAAATTCACCACCACACACAAAAGGAGCTCCTGATGATCTGATTTCTCACTCTTAGTAAACACCAGCAACCCCTCCACACAACTTACACATTTTAGATCCCCACTAAGGGAAACAGGAACATTGGGGAGTTATGTTGGCATTTATCATGCCATGCAACCCTCAGCGAAAGCTAAAATCTGAATTTATTAATTCTCACATATTAACCATTTTGCAATTTGCACTGTATCACAGAAGCAGAGGGCAAGGAGAAGGGAAAGCAGGGGGAAAGCAAACACCCCGTGAAGTTAAAAGTTAAAGATAGAAAGTTCAAGCAAACTAAAAAATCTACCATATTACTGTTCTTTGTAACCTCAGACTGGAGAGTACTTGTGTAGGAGTTTCAAGTTGCAAGTCATAGACAAACAGTGTGAAATCTCTGACACTTGAAGAATCTTGCACTGGAAAAACACAGTGTCTGTCCTGTGGGTTCAGATGCCATCCTATCCATCACCTGTCTGCAACATTTTTCAAGGGGCTTGTGTCAAGCAAAGCATGACAGATAGCAAGAAATGATGGAAGAAAAATAATAATTTTTAAAAAATCCTGAGACACTCACAGCAATTATATTGAAGAAGTCATCATCTCCAAGGGTATCCAAAATAGATGAAACTGTCTGTTTTGCAATAGTCAAGCGAAGCCCTTTCATACTGCCACTGACATCCACTAAAATTACCACATCTTTTGGAGAAGTTGCTGCCTGGATGTACCTGAGACAAAGGACAAAACAACTTCTTTCAAATACTGAACTTTTTATCCTTTCAAATTCTTTAAACAGTTGTAATCATCTATTGCCTACCACTTTCTGTTTCTGCAGTCAAATGCAATGACTCCATTCTCATCAGGTTCCCATTTAATTCCTGTTTAAAAAAAAAAAATTAAATTACATTTTCGTAGTACCTGTTAAAAATGTATCTATGATATTGGGGTAAAGAGCAGTTAATCGAGTTTCACACTTTATCAGGCAGTGCCATAATAACATAGGAAATACTGGGGGGAAATAAAGTTAAGGAAATAGGACAACCAGGAATAATTTCTTTCCCTCACTCCTTTTTAGTGAGCTGTAAGGTGAAAACTTCTTCAGGCCTACACGTCCATTGCACTCTTTTTACAAAACTCTTGTTCTACTTGGTCTGGCAAGCTTTAGCACATCTTGCCAAGTCCCTTCCGTACCCTGTGCACTTCATACCCAGGGCTGATCCCAGTAGCTCCTATTACATAACTGCTTCACCCACAGGTCATACTCTGAATTTTCACTCACTTCAATAGGAAGAGGTAATATTTCCTGGTTGTGGGTCAGAAGAAATGTGATAAAAATATCTCAAAAAAAAATTGGCAGGGGAATTCTTCCTGCTTTTTGTACTTCTTTTCTAGTACAAAACAAGAAACAGCCTTGAAAATAAGGACTAATATTTGAAATATCATGGAGCTTGGGAAACGAAATATAATCTAAAACTAACACAGGTGTAGCAGCCATTACTCTCAGCTACTTTCAGACATACAGGCTTATAGTAAACTTGCTTAAACTCCAGACTTAGAAAAACATGGGTTGCTAACACATCAGCCAAAAGAACAATACCCACTATGAGCCTGATTCAAAGTTACAGAATCTGAGAATCAGTTTATTTAACTTCATAGTTTATTATAATGTGGTAAATTTGGTGTAGGATTAAACATAAAACTTAATAGGCAGCAATATATGTTTTAACCTATTTCTATAGAAATAATACAAGTTATGTGATTGTATTTTATTACAAGTGATGTGAAAATAAACTTTAAAACAAGTTTTTTAAATCTTTAAATATAAATATACCAGGTTAAGTGGAAGCTTAAGAAGAGAACAACAAATTATAATGAAGTCTCACTGTGTGCATTGATAGAGTACACGATTTAGGTTTAGTAGTATATGAAGGGTCTAATCCTTTTGTCCTCCTTCTTCACAGTCTGTTTAAAAGTTAATTTTACACATTTGTGTATCTGTTTATCTGAACAGGAATTTTTATGAGTACATGAGTATTCATGAGGGCTTCACCTCCAAATGGAAATTGGTAGAAAAAGCTCAACATTTTGAAAATGTTGATTAGAAATCGCTCTGAAAACTCAAAGTAAAACCAAACCTGCGAGTATCTGTGGCAGTTAGAATTTGTGACAATACTCAATGCAGCCATAGCATTCTTTATTGTATTTTAAGAATTTCTGTTCTTCTTACCTGGATATTGCCTGAAAAATCCTTTCGCACTTCCAAAGTACTGCCAGATGAGAGAAGGGTCACGATCGAAGTTATCAACAAAAACCTTGTTTAAAGATTCTGACCAATAAACTCCATTTACAATGGCTGGATCTGGAAAAAAAATAAAGAACATACACACACACAATGAAAAGTGATTTTATGTAAGTAAAATCCCATTAACTCTATCATCTCCAGCTTCTTCAATACCCAAAAATCTGGTGACTGAAAACTGTTATAGAAGGTTTTAAGTTTCCTTTGTCAAAGAAGTGATCCAAAATAAATGCTTCCCTTAAAAAACAGAAGTATGGCTAAAATAGAGCAGAGACACCTGGTACAATTTTTTGGGTAAGTTAAATTTGCCCTTTAGAGAATCTGTCTTGAACCACCACACTGCTAGTTCTGGAGAACATAAATAATTTAATGTAGGTTATTTACTCAATGCACCGTCCCTAAATGCATGGAGTGTCTCATGGAAACACTTTATTTTTTTTTAAACACTCAGCTTGGTAAGATCATTCTCACTACATCTGAAAGTTTTCATGTTGGAACAGAGTGAAATACCTTTTATTTCACACTTGAATTATGATATGCATAGAAACACAACATCTCATAACAAATATCACTAGTTGTTATTTGGAAAACATTGAACTCACATTCCACAACAATTACCCAATTAGATTTTATTCCCATAGAAAGAGAACTACAAAGAAATTCCTTGATGTTGAAATTGCACTATTTAAGACATCCCCATCTATCAATCCCTAAAACCCCAGGCTGCCCAAGTACATTTTTGAGCTGCAGATTTGGTTCAATAGTGGGAAATGAGAAATCAATGAACATGTCTTATGAAGTTACTGGATTTCAAACCATGAATTTTGAAAGATGAGAAACAATTAAGTTACAGGATCATCTTAGGTGAAGTCAGCAGAATAGAAAGGAAAAAACAGAACTGAAATCACAGATGTATTATTTAATTTGCAAAAGTGTGCATACATGAATACACAGTAACATTTGCTCAAGTATTTGAAATAAAGCAGCCATTAGCTTGCAAAATAATGTCGCTGTACTGATTCCAGAAGACTGCTTCAAATGTGATTTTAATGGAGTGGAAAAAAGGCAAATTGTTATCTTCCCTCGCATTCATCAAGAAAAACAGCAGAAAAAGGGAAAGGTCTCTGCTACACAACTTTGCATGTTGCTTTCACCTAAATATTTAGGTTTATATAGATGAAATGCTGAAACAGCAAGGTTGACAAAACAGATGTTGCTTTTAAAACATGTTGAGGGTAGTTACTTGCTTCTCTAGAGGATGAAAGACACACTAAAAATCTGCCCAATCAGACTCATATCAGCCAAACCGATGTCACTGTTCCAAGGGCACTGCCCCAGCCCTGCCTAGATGGCAAAACACAGTGTCCAGCTGTTTCCCAGTCTGTAGTGACCCCAATAATGAGCTGTGACCGAAACATCACAAATCAAGGGTCAAGACAGAAATCTACCATCAGTTTGTAGAAATATGCTTCTATTTCAGCACCCCAAAATATCAACCCATTCTTCAGCATTTCGGCATCGCCTGAGAGTGAAGCACTAAAACAAGAATCCCATTCCTCAGCCCAGTGGAACTTCCCAATGCCAGTCCAAACACTGCTATTCTGATTCTGCTCCTATGTCTAATTTCTCATGGAGTATCTAAATCACTAAAAATTGCAGTGGCACTGTTGACTCAGCATCACAGTACTGAGACAAGGTGGTAAGTTTAATTCACCTTTGAAAAGAGCAACAAAGTTCAAAGGGTTGGTTTTGGGTTTTGTTCTTTTTGTTTTTCCTGGTGTTGCTAGAAAAGTCTGTTTAGAGGAAAGAGACGAACAATTTCTCAAGGCTCTAGAGGGCAATAGGCTCATTATATGCCCTTCAGTCATCAGGATTAGTGAAAAGACAAACAAATCAAACAGAATAATTCTGTATTGATTTATATTTAAAATAAACTGCAATGGTTCTTAGCAACCTACATTTGGATCTCACTCCAAGACTGTACATTGCACCTTAGTATTTTACAGTTTTATCAGATGTCTCCTGTCCTGGATTCCTCAGAGCCTAATTTTTAATGTCCTTTCCTAATGAATCTGTTACATAATGCTGCTCATGTGAGCAGAACCCTCACTCTGCCTCCCAACCCCATAACAATTTTCTTTGAATTCTATATGCATTCCAGTTCCATAAGGTCAAGGAACAACTTTAGTCATTTGCCTCTAAAGTTCTGAATTGAATTTGAAGTCCTTCCAGGGGCATATAAAAATTACATTTATATATAAAAACTATAAATATAAATCATTTTAAAAAATAATATTAAAATGTCTATGGATATTTTGTATTACTTTTTTAGACCTTCTGTGAAGAGCCACTTAACATATTTCGATGTATGTATAACAGATCAGAGAACTCCATGGATGTAGTCAGGAAATTTTCCCTGAGCAAGACTGGTGGAGTCTATATTTTGCATTAGGTTGACAGCACTAATCATCCAAATGCGGATCACTCCAAACATTAATCTCTCTGAAAATAACTCTGAATTTTTTTTGGTTTTTGGTTTTTTGGTTTTTTTTTTTAGCTGAAAAGAGCATAAAGCAGGCATTTTAAGTAAGAGGGCACAATTAAAATATGACCTATGCTCACTGGGTTTCTTCAAAATGAAAGCTGGTGACAACTGCCTACCTTCCCACATCCTGCATGTCTGCTCTTTTCACAATATTTCAAGTTACATTTTATGCATTAACCACTTCAATAAAAAAGCAAATAGGGCTACAATCAGTTTAATCCTTGGAATACAAGGAAAAGTGGAGAGGGGAGAAAATAAAGCCACAGTACAAAAGAGCAGATCTGGAAATAATGAGCCTTTCCTGCCTCCTGCACCTGCAGGCAGAAGGATTTCAAACTGGAGCTCTTTGTTCTAAACTTTGTAATGCTGCTGTGTGGGTGCCTTTGTCCACGTGTATCATCCCAAATACAACTGAGCTTCTGACCACATGTCCTCATTAAAATTTTATACTCTCATCATTTAATAACTTGTATGTTAAACTTGTTGTTCTGGGCAGTTTCTGATTTTAGTAATTACACTAAATTGTTTGAATTCCCCCACTACTTCACTTAGAAACAGTATTCTTAATTTTTACTATTACTGGTGAACATCATCTGCATGCCCCAGATATTTATATGTCAAGAGTGGTAGATTAATCCTTGTGAATATTCAAGAATTTGGTGAGGGAGAAAAGAAATAGGTAAAGTTTAATATAAATGCAAAATTATTAATGTGATGTTATGAGGCTCAAAGATAATAAATGTAAATAGCTTTCACCACATTTCTTGAAACATAACTTCTGCTTTTGCTTCCTGGCAATAAAATACAATTAAAATATTCCCTTTCCCTTGCCTTCTAGATAAGCTGGCTTGCAATTATATGAGATTTTGCTCCACCATTGTTTGTGCAGATACTACCTGTTTTACTGACATTTAACATAAAAGCAACCCCCGGGAAAACAGGCACAGTGACACGAAACTGAAACGAGATTGCCAAAGAACAGCACCAATGCATGTAGCAATTAAGTCACTGTCATGGATCCTGCTGACCCGAAAAGGTCTGAAGCCTGAACAAAGGCAAGGAAGGTGTGCAGACTGAAGGATGTGCAACAGCCAAAGATAATGCTTTTTTCTCCTTTTCTTTATGTTCACAGAATCTATAAAAGTATCTAGAGTATTATAAGTTTATGGAACAAAACTAATACATACAGAACCCATTTGGCATTTTAATTATTCCAGCAAGTTTTACAGAAAATAAGGGAAACCGCTGAAGAACTCAGTAACCATGAAGTGCAGAATACTTATTTCTCTTGCCATACTCTGTTTTATTATCAAGAAAAGTTACTAATGCTCCTTAGTCTTTTCCCCCTATTATATCACTTTTGCCATATAATCATTACTTTCTCCTGGAAAGCTGTTAAAGATGCTGGCATTGGAAATGATCTTCCCTCCTGTGCTATCTGACAACCTCAAGGGCAGCCCAAAATTGCAGAACAGTTCTGTCATACAATGAAGCAGTTTGAGCACAGGCCCAAGCACTGGAAAAGGAATGCAGAATCCAGCACTCTTCTGGCTCAGAGATAGCAACAATATTAGCTTAGTTTTTATGACATTGACAACATATTTAGTCTGCTCATATTTTAAAGAATAACAAAATCACATACTTTGCTGGGACATATACCAACAATCTAATAATTACACTACTCAACACTAATATGAATGCTTTTCAGGGTGGTCCAGCATACTCAAGAGCTGGGGCTGGATGCCAGTTTTGGCAACTGCCTTCACTTTTTTCCTCTCTCTTCCCCTCTCTTTGACTCCAGGGTAATGTGGATGCAGCAGCTCACAGATCAAAGCATCTGGCCATCTGTAGACATAAAAGAAGGTGTTTGTCCATTTTGCTTCATGTGCTGGGAACTGTTCACCAATGTCAGAAATCACATTCCCTCCTTGCAAGAGTACGGGAGAGTAAAGACTTCATGTACGTGACTGTATAAAGGCAGAGTAGTAGGCATTTAGTGCCTTCATCTTCCAGCATTTCCCTAATAACTTTACCCTTCTCCTTTGAAGTGGCAGCAGAAGAACTGGAGTATGGCCAGATGTGTTTATTTCTATGCTGAGTTTCATGAGTGCATTTGTGTGATGCTTTGGATTGTTTTACTGGGGGGGTGGGGGAAGTGCTCTTTTTTGTTTGGGTTTTTTGGGGTTTGGTTTTTTTTTTCTTTTTTTTGGATGAACAAGATGGACTGAGATTCAACTTTAGTTCATTTGAAAGCCCGAATTACAGCTGCAAACTGCTCACTAACAGCATTCTGGGGTAGAGACTCATGTCTGTCTCCCAAGAGCTTGCCATCTCACGAGTTAAAAGAAATCCTGCAACAAATCTGTGAAGACTTGAGCACATTTCACCCCTTTGGTACTGGTCTGGCTGGACCTTGCTTAACTTCTGAGATGTACCAGCTAAAAGCAACCTCCATGTGGGCTGAGCAGTGGGCAGGTTAGAGCAAAGCTCTAGAAACAGCATATTGGCCGTCTGTGAACACAGAATATTACCTTTTTTTTTTTAAATTAAAGGAGAAAGGCAGAGCAGAAGTCGAGGGCATCCCAGGAAGAGCTAGAAAGATGCTGCTTTAATAGAGCTCTTGTCCCAGGTATTTGGGGCAGTTAGACCTCTCTAACATACTCTAAACATGGGATTACCTGCCCAGCTACTGCCTTGAGCTGAGGAGAGCTAAAGCCAAAACCCAGGAATCCTGACGGATAAATTAATTCATCTTACTGCAGATAGCAGGATATTTCTGTATTTCCAGTGAAACATACTCATTTCCCACACTTTTGCATGATACAAATTGAGGACTGTGAAACACGAAAGAATAGTAAAAAATACCACACCACAGAACTCTAAGATGTAAGGGTGTGACAGAGAGAAAGGGTGAACATGAAAAACCACTGATAGAAATGGTTTTCCAAGTGGAAAAGAGAAAACAAATTCTGAGAACATAGGCATTAAGCAAATTGGACAGAGGCCTTATATCCACTGTATTTTCATCACAGAAGCAAAATTAGTCATGAATACTGCAGATAAAAGGAGCCATTTCTGACACATGGCAAGGAGAAATTTCTGCACAGTCTGATGGAAGAGCAACTATCAGCAGCCAGGAAATTCAAACCACTGGCAAGTGGCAGAGCAGGAAAAGCGTCACAGCAATCAACAGAAGAAGCCAGTGGAACACACTGCAAATTAGGGGAAAAGAATGCAAACGTGACTGCTCCTAAATCAAGCCAACTGTGCTGTAAAATATTTAATCCACAACATACCAAAAGGGACAATTTTATCAGAGCTATTGTCAAAGTGATGCATGACATAGGCACAGCACAGCCTTGGAAATATAAAACTCATCTTTACAGAAATTTCTCAGGGACAGATCTGTTCACAAATCTTACCAAAAGCCATTTGAAACACAAGACCATGCAAACCTGCTAACTAGAACTTGACAACGAGTGTCTAATTCCTATTGCACAGCTATTCAGAGACACAGAGTTACTGAAGGAGGCTGACTTAACTTCACAGCACGGTGCAGCTGGGACCAACAAATAATGCTTTGAAGGAGATTCTAAAGTCATCCAATGTTTCTCAACTCATCATGCCTCTTGCATATAGCAAGTGGAGGCATGAGAAGCGTTACAGAGAAATATTTTAGCAGGTAAAATGCAACCCAGTTGTAGTGGGCTATAAGAAATTAAACTTTTATTGCTCCATTCCTGGGAGCATCAACACTGTATGAATGCACAAGTATTGGATATAGAGCACACTTATCTAGCACTATGGCAAGTCACCGCCTCTTATCCTCTCAAATCAACAGTGCTTTTATAATCCTTGTGCAGCACTTCCTTGCACAAAAGACCACTTGCACAGTTTGAGTAAAATAGAAGTTTTACTCATACAAGATATGAAAGTGTTCAGCTGGTTCTAAACCCTCTGAAGATAGTATTAAAAACACAGAGCAGATGTGCAAATGTATCTCTGGATGAGTACATTCCAGAATCCGTTATGTGTTCTTAAACACTGTTTGCTTCTTCAGGAATGTGCCAAATAAAAGTTGCAGGACACCTAAATAAACAAAGTATAGTGTAAAAATGTCTTTGTAAGTTTTTGGCCAAACAATATTTTGAAACAGTTTATGTTCTAGCCAAGCATACTAATGCTTAACCAGAAGAGCAAATCGCCTTTTCTCCTCTTCAGACAACACATACCCAAGAAAAATCAAAGGGTCTGCCTGTTAGCAGCATGGAGAAACAAATTAATACAGTATCCTAAAACAGTAGACAAAATGAATAGTATCTTTAGATAAACTACTATTACTCTTTGTCAAACGTCCATCTTCTCCCCAGCATAATAAAGAAAAGTTACAGCTTTTATTTTGCCAGACAACCATTTAATTAGTGCATATTTACTACCTTTCAGAAACCCAGGATTGTTGTCACTTTCTTGTCCCTAAAAGCATCGAGGCAGTGGGGGTGGCATCACGACCGACAGAGGTGTGTCAGGTCAGAAAGCCTCTCCTGTTGTACCCGAGACAGAGCTCAGCCACAAACATTCCCTGGCTCACATTTGTCACAAGGCAAAGCCCAGCCCTGAGTAACCAAGCAGCAGCTGCTGAATCAGGAGTGGGAGGCAGTGGGGCTTTCTAGAGGAAACACCTCAGGTTTCCGTGTGGCTGTATCTGCCATCTCGTTGCCATGGCGATGAGGATGTATCAGACACACACAGATTAGATCCACAGCCAGAGACAGACTACAACACAGGCAAGATAAGGCACAGTACACATCTTGCGTGGCGATGCCAGCGTTTCCAAAAGGTTTGCTGTGGGAGGCTTGAGAGGGGAAAAAAAAATCTGTGAAGCTAAAGCCCTTTTCAAGAACAAAGCAGCAGCCTGAGTAAACTCTGGGAATCAGATTTGAGGCAGAATTTAAGCAAAACCAGATGGAAGAAGCGGAGAAGTCTGTGCATCTCAGTCCACAGGCAACAAGAGTTAAAACAAAGAAATATGGGAAGATAGGACATTCTCTGCAACCTTGACTAAATCAGCTAGACTAAGAAAGCTCCTTTTAAATTAAACAATGTCCAGTCTTAGGAAGACAGTGCAAACACTGTCCTAGAGTTCTTAAAATGTGAAGACAAACAATCCAGGGGAAGGATTTCAAAATATAAATATAGTGGTCCAGGAGAGTATGTGACCATGAGCATTTAAATAACAACTCCAGAATGCTGAATTTTCAGAAGCAAAGTCCATAAAATCATATACGACAGAGACAGACAAGATTTTATTTCTTAATTTCACACCTTACAGGAAAATGGTTTTGCATATGTGCTAGCTGCAGATTATAATCTTTCAGCATCACTTGAGAATTTTTTTTTTTTGGTTCTAATATTCTAGAAAATAGGTAATCTCAATTTTGGCAGCCAGTTGGAAAGCATTGATAGGAATGTATGACTGAATGATATTCATAGCTCTTTTTAAGTATCAAATTGAAAAAACCTCACTTAATCAAAAAATGGTTGTGGTTCATCACATTTCAATATCTTTTAGAGAAGGCTCTATTACATGCAGCAGATATTTTTTCCTATGCAAGCAAAACTTTTGATTAGAGTCTGCATTTATTGACTTGTAGAGCATAAACTCATCTTTTAGCATGCAGTGAGCATCATGCAATGGAAATGCCATTTGACACAGGTAATATTCTTTACCAGTCTCTAAACTGTTCAAGCAAAACTTAACGAATATTTGTGAAGGCTAAGTCCAAGATCTCCTTTCGCAATGTTTTCAACATTCAAGAAGTAAATGTGGTAAGCAGAAAAGCACAGGCTAGATCTGATGTTTTTAGTGCTAAAGACATTGAGTTCAGAATTATTCCAAGCTGTATTCCACTCACATTGTTTATAAATAATTTCTAAAACTATTGGTGATTATAAAGGCAGAAGGAGAGGAAGGATGGAAACAATTGCAAGAAAGTATCTTGCAATAGAGCAGAAGATAAAGGTTTTAAATTAAAAGATGGTATGTCCAGACTAGGTAAAAGTAGGAAATTTTTTTTTATGAAGTAGGTGAGGATACTCAGAGAGTTGGATGATGTCCTTTCCCTGGAAATATTCCAGGTCAGGCTCTGAGCACCACGATCCAGGTGAAGATGTCCCTTCCCGTTGCAGGGGAATTAGAGTAGAGGACCTTTAAAGGTCCCTTCCAACCCAAACTACTCCACAATCTACAATCCACAAAACCATAAAAGAGAACACAAATAATTGATTGTCAACTTTCCACAGCAGTAATAACAATAATCATAATGGAAAGCTTTTAAACGAAGGTTTAAGTCACATGATAAAATCTCTACTTTCAACAGCCAGTGAAATGATAAATGGCAGAGACAGAGAGAGGCACAAAAGGCAGAGCACATGTGCTGCAAAGAATCCTGCCAAGACCAAAGCTGTAAGACAAAGAGATAAAGCCTCTTTCTGCAAAACAGTATTGCAACCTTGTGAGAAAATCCCATGGAAAGGAATTGAATTGTGAAAACGAGGGCAATAATAAGAACTGAATTTAAATCCATAGGAAAACACTTATAGTCATCTTTGAAATGAGTGAAGTCCAAATATACCTTAAGAGCTGTAAGACAACTTTTAACCACTTTTTTCATAAATCCATATTTACTAAGAGCGTTCACAGTGACAGAGTCAAAATGCTGTCAATGTTTGAAAGCATTTCAAATCCATTGACATGGACTTAGTATTAGGATGGTATTAATTTAAGGAAAATTAATTTAGACTATTATTAATGAAGACTTTATCTTATTATTATTGAACTTTAAATTGCATTTTACAGTCGTGAACTGGTTTTTAAAAACACAGATTTTTACAGCTTGATTTACACAGTTTGAGACTCTCAGCAACATATTGTGTGCCTTATGTTTGCTAGTTGAGTTGACATAAACCATATCTCCTGTTGACAGAAATGCTTGAAAATATTCATGGACTTCAGCATCCCTCACTGAAAAACTCTGCAGTTATGGAAAGCACTGATAAAATTGCTTCCTGTACTTCAAAAACACCAGAACAGCAGCTCTATCACAGGATGAGGATGAGAAGAACAGACGCAAGACAGTTGAGATGGAATTCTCTAAGTTAACATTTATATTATTGCTTTTATTTTTCAAAGCAGATTATCTTCAACTTGTATAATTGATCACCAAATCTTATTTTCTGTCTTGATTCTGTCTGCTCTGTCAGTAAAGACAAAGCAGCATCTTGCACTAAGGCTGCTACTTCATTATCTAAATATGCCTGGATAGACACCTGGCCATCTGTAATCCAGTGGATTTATTTTTATTTTTTAATCTCAATCAAAGAAAGGATTTGGAGAAAATAATTTTCCCCTTACCATGCAGAAAGTGTTCTCCAGCTGCCTTAAAAAAAAGATCTTTCCTGTAACATATGTGTATTTCCTAACTTAACAGAGAAACAGGCCTGATGGTGTAAAAATGTAATTTACTGAGGCACCTGGCAGTTTATGATACCAGAGATTTTATAAACTAACCAACCACTTGGCTGCTGATAGGGATTTCCCAAATCCCAGACAATCTGATAAGAAAAATCCTCCAAAGTGCCAAAACAGCAACAGGCAGAATGCACTGCCTAGTGTCAGGGGTAGGAAAGAGGGAACTGTTATTAAGGAGAGGTTTTTGGAAGCCAATTATGATTATATTTAAACCATATTGTTCAGTTGCTTTCCTCTCAAATACATTACAGTAGGAAATGAAGACTTAATTACAAAATTCGCAAAAACATGACCATGAACTCAAAATAAAATTCCGAATTGCATGGCAGTACTGTGAAATATAACTTGCTAGATGTAAGAAAGGATGCGAAAATTCACTCTTTTGTAGTGGTAGACATGATGAAATGTCAGAAAAAGTTGTAGATAAATGCTGAGAAATATATTCAGTACAAATCATGTCAAGGTTAAAAAGAAATCAGTATAAGCACTGTGCTAAAAGTTCATGTAACTTCCTGACTTTACAATGTATTCATATAAGGAAAAAACTTAAATTTTTCATTAGCATAAGCCCAATTCTCCATTATAATGAAAGCTGGAGAGTATCTTCTCAGACCCAATGCTTTTGGGGAAATGTTATGCTTTATTTTGACATCTCATTATTAGATTCACTAATTGACTCTAACATATTTTCTTCTCCCTGCAGAGAGCATACATCCTCCCTGAAGCAGAGTCCAATGCCTTTTAGGTAAGGCAGTTATCAATATCAGGTTTCTAAAAAAAGAAAATGAAAGAAAATGGCAAATGCACGTGAATAACCCACATATGGGCAGACATTGGTGTTTCAATTCAGCCTGAGCAGCACGTGGGAGAGCAAGAAGGCACTCAGAAAGCCATGTGTGGAAGATCATCATGACTGCAGACTTCTCTGCACACAGACAAGTTAATGTGGTCCTTTTGTGCATTGCCAACCACATCCCACTTTTCTACACCCCAGTTAACAATTCACCTTGTGCACTTCAAGGACAGTAATCAATTCTTTTCACAAAGTTCCATGGCAGAAGTAGGCGTTTCCATGTTCAAACTGATTTGAACAGATGTCATTGTAAATAAACCTGGGAAGAAAAATTTCCAAAACTAAGTCTGTTCAGAACAAGTCTACTCATTTGTGCCAGCCTTGGGCTGCTGTGTGCACATTTAAGAGTTTATGTGAAATTCATCTCAGGGCTTCACTAGGAATAAAGGGCAAAAAGCCTAGCCTAAAAGATGTGGATGTCGGTTCCATAGAAGTCTGAAATTCAGGCTGCAATCTCCCTGCACAGAGCACAGTAGCTCAGCACGTGTTGAGTTTCAGGACCATGAAAATGTCACTCTGTGTGTGACGGTGGCACTCGGGGCTGTGCTGAAGGGACCAGACTGCTGAGCCAGCTCTGAAAGGCTTCAGTAGTCACAGACCTTAAAGTGAGAAACTGTGCCTGGGGCTGTACAATGGAATCTCATAGGGAACAAACCATGGGAAAACAGTCAAACACTAAAATTATCCTGGCTCTCAGAAATTATCTGCTCTGTGCTGCACAAACAGAAGGCAGTGCAGAGCTGTGGTCTGACTACCTCTGCATGGAGGGGAAAACAGAGACATTCACCTGGTGCTGCAGCTTAAATTTAATTTCTTCTGTTGCAGGATGTGACAACTTAGTTGCAGAACCACGGTCACAAAACTATCTTGCATCCATAATATTTCCTGCAATACTTCAGTGAATCACACATATATGCCAACATCCTTTGGTGTGAGAACAGCCTGCACCACTCTCCACTACGTAGGAGATATATATATACACACACACATACAGGTGTAAATATATATACTTTCATATACATCTATATGCATATATCTTTTCCTCAGACATTCACTAGTGATGAAAACAAAAATACTTTTAAGATGATTAAGAGTATGTAAAATTTGAAAATATGGGGGTTTTATCTAGTAGTTAAGTTTGGACTCTTTGCTCAATGACTTTCAAGAAGCAGTGGATAGCTAAGTCTCGCAAAGCTGTAGAATGCATTTAATTGCACTGTCAGCTGTGTTAATGGGATGAAGGTTTATCCTCTAGGAAATATTTCTCCATTATAAAACTCAGCAAGTAAAACAAGATTATATATTTAGTAAACTAGAAATGACAACAAAGGAAAAACCTCCCATTACTTTAAATCAACTTATATAAGCCTACTTCCCTTCTATGGCCAAGATAAATTATTTTACTTAGTTCTCTCTCTTTTTTTTCTTAAGGCAAAATCAAACATACCTCTCAAGCTGTGTCTGATCTGATCCAAACAAAGAAATTATCCCTTCTCTAATCCACATCTATTGGCACATATCTACCTCCTCCACCACATCTCAAAGACACTGCCCAGGCTTGCTAGACAGATTCACATATGGTCACCCTTACCCTACTTCTGTCAAAATACCCAATGAGGAAGGTAAATCTTGGCTCATTCTAAAAGGAATTTTTATTTTTAAGAACATCTAGGAAGGTTGTTTTTGGCTATGGAATATTTTAGTCCAAAATCTCAATCTTAGAACAAATGTGGAGGCATAGCTACAGCAAAGATTTTGTGAATCATAAGGGGTTTAGAAATAAATAATAATTTTATACATGAAAAAGTTCTCAGACACAGAAGTCTCTCTTTAGTTCTAAATTTCTTACTGTGAAGAAACTATAATACTGAGAAAGACAGTTTGAAAGGCAAGAAGGAGTGCTTGTAACCTGATATTTTTGAATCATTAAGAAGAACCAGGGCTGTTCACTTTTCTACAAACTACAAATGTAAAATTTACCTTTGCCACATCAACAGAGACCAACTGCAAAAGCTCAAAACTAGGAGTTGTTAATATTGAGAAATTCCTTGGGAGTTTCCTAGATTTCATGCAAAGCTCCCATCAGTGGATGAGACCCTGCTGTGTGTCACCTCTGGTATTGTACCATGCTCTGCTTCACTTTTCAACAGTGCCACGACCTAGAGCTGTCTGAGATGTGCCACCAAGACACAATGACCCTCACCCTGCCTTTGTTTTTCATCCACATTCCTCTGAAAACCACATTTATCCAAGTATTCACAAATCTCGTCCATGGAAAAACTGCTGAGTGAAAAAATAGCAGAAAATATGCCAGTGCTGTCCACAAGTAGGGGTAAATATCAGGTGACAGATTCAGGGGGAAAAAAACCAACCAAACAAAAAACTGGAGTAGGTTCTTCATCTCAGCTGCAGCACATAGTGTGGACAAAGAATGTGGGACCTTGGTTACCTATTTTCTCATACTAACAAAAGGTAAAATGCAACTCTGTTTTTCTTTTACTTTTCTATACTGTCAACATCTGCAAGATCAGTTTTGAGTCTTCTTTTATCATCTCCTGCTGTACATAAATCCATTCCAGAGTCCTGCTCTCCCCTGTGGCAATCTCATTGCCATGCTCTCCATGGATTGTTGCCAGAAAGCCTAGCCCACATTCCAACTGCTACTTTTTAATTGTATGTCACATTCCCAGATTCTCCTAAATATGCTACTGGCATCTCAGAAAATAATAAATCAAATGCTGAAACCATATAAACTTTAAATTATTAATCATTTTTCAGTATTACTGATCAATTCCACAATAGCTGTTTATAATATACTGATTGATATATGGAAAGTTCTACCTGAGTAGCTAGGAATGTGTAGCTGTGGAAGTATATCTGCAAGATATGTCCAAGGCAGCAGCATGTCCCTAATAATTTACATTATAAATTAATAGGAAGACATAAGAAATAAGAGCTATGAGAACTCACTTTGTGCCTCTATATAACCCACGTACATTTTTTAATAAAAGAGCACAAGGTCTGAATGAGACCCCTGGATTTCTGCTTTGTCTTGCATTGCCCAAGCTGGATTTAGATTGATTCTGTACATTCAAAAATTAAACTTTGCTTCTAACATGAAGAATATACCTTACTTCTTGCCCTTTTTTTTCATCTATATTTGAATATTTGTATATGACTAATTCACTAAGAACCTTTTCTCTGCTTTCTGTCAGAAATCTGTACACAGTTGATAATTGCCAAATTTGGAGATGGAAGAGCTACTGCTTGCTACGGCTGTTATCACAGAACACCTTACTTAAATAATGGGAATTATTTAATCCTGTTGTTACCATCAATATTTTTAAGCTTTTCCATGAAGAGGCTGAAAGGGCCAAAGATATATAAAGAATAGCAATAGGGTTATGAGCCAAGATTTTTAAGCCAATCTCATTTAGAGCCCAGTTTTTAATAAAAGAGCACAACGTCCCACTTAGGGACTGTGAACTTTGGTGATTCCACAGCTGGGCAGATCACTGCCCATGGAATCTGAGCAGGCCAAAGCTTTTCCCAAAGCTTAACTGAGCCCACAGTTGTGCAACTTGCAAAGTAATGGAACCTGATTTCAGCCATTGGATTTTTACAGACTTTGGCAAGCAGATTATAGAGCGTGGTATTAGTAATTAACTACAGAATAACTAATTAAACCTTTAATCATCTCTTGAACAAGCTAAATGAGCTGAACTCCTGTGGTCTCACAGTCCATGGCACATTTGTCGATTCTTTGATGAGTCCTGTGACTCTCCTTTGAACTCATTGCAAATTATCAATATCTGTACAACTAAAAAAAACCCTCAAAATTAAAGAAAAAGTTTAGAATTAGCTTACAAATAGGGTTCATTTTTTCTATGTTGACTCAAGAGTCCTGTATTTAACTATTCAGTGATCACACTTTTCTGTTTTCAACTGTGAATTTGGGCTGTGGTTCTCCCTGGTAATTCAATAAAATAAAACATAACCTTGAAATGAGCAACAGGCCCTTTACAGTGCAATGGTATTGTGCAGACACTTGGTTGTAAAGCTATCAATATCTACTGCCTGTACCCTCAGGTTAGGATTTAATTAACTTGTTATCACCCCTCTGGATTACAGAACTGGGCAACAAAAACTTAAGTATATAGCTCTCTTCTTGGCAAAAGCAACATTTCCAGACATTGACAGGCTCCAAACAAAGATTATTATGTCCATGTGCAAGGAAAATACCACTGACAAACCAGATTTTTGCAATTGGAATACATTTAAATGATTAAAAAATGCTTTTTCTCTGCAGCTGTGTAAAGTGACAATTTTGGATGGTCTGAATTAGACAAAGTAGAAACAGCAATCACCACAGAGCTCTATCTTCCCCATCTCTGTAGAAAGTCCCTGCATAAGAGGCCAAACCAAGATGCAGCAAGCCTGTTGACTTTGGTCTTTAACTGCAAATAATCAGAATATAAAATGGATTCTACTCCGAGCAGTGGCATATATTGTAGTTGAAGGTTCTTTGGCTGTCCTGCTCTCACTAACTGCTCAGGATCATTTCCTTCTTCAGAAAAACACATTTGCCTGACCTCTATATTCCTTTACAAACCTTTTCTTCTTCCTCCTTAGCAATTCTGGAATGAATTAATTTATAGACAGGCTTGATTAAATAAATATTAGCACTTTCACAAAAAAATGTGGCTTGGTATCTTTAGAAGCTTTAAGCATTTTCCAAGCCTTTTCAAAATATCCTGCTTTAGTCATTTCACAGCCTTTTAAATACTCTCTAGGAAGCTTAATTTTTTTCATCCTGAGTTTAAGACTTTATTATAGGAGTTTTGGCTTCTCTGGATTCCCAAGTCAGGATCCTAACTTCAAAAAGAAGCTGTCACATCCACTGCTTCTCTTACCAGACTAACTTATCTGAATTAATTTGCCTTCCATTTGTGATTACACAATATCGTTGCATGAATTACCACAATTGCTAGCCTAAAATGTGTTAAGAGGAGAGCATTTAATGTCCTTTTAGATGTCTTTTAGTACAGTTAAAACACAGAAGAGGAACCAGATAATTAGATTAGGCAGCTTTCTGCAGACCAGTGACAAATATACTGCAGACATTGTTAGGAAACTTCGGCGCTTTCTTTCTTAATTTTTCTTTTATTACTGGCTTGAGAAAAATAAATAGGTGCTGTATAAGTGCTGCAAAAATATACGTTTATGCTGTCTGATTAAAGGGAAGTGGCAAAAAGAAAAGGAGAAAAAGTATATCTGAGTTTAGTTTTCATTCCAAATTTTTAGACCTAAGTTCATCACTTCTAATAACTAACGTTGCTCTTTGCTAGTGCTATGTGCTGTCCAACTCCTAGGGAAAATAGGGGAGTAGAAATTTTTCCTTCTAAATATCACCTGAAAACTCAGAGCAGGTGCGTATAGAGCTAGAATAGAACATACACAGCCAAAAATATTCACAGAAGTTTGAAAGCATAAATCTAATAAAGTATTCTTCTCCGCCTATCCTATACCTTTCAAAGACAATTCTAGATATCAGCAAAGATAGAATAAACTGGTAACAATGTAAGCTCTGTTCAAATGATCTGAAAATTCTGGAAAAAAATTCATTAGAATAAATATATTCTGCCATACCCTATGGCAGAACT
This sequence comes from Acanthiza pusilla, assembly GCA_036630365.1. Classification (NCBI taxonomy): domain Eukaryota; kingdom Metazoa; phylum Chordata; class Aves; order Passeriformes; family Acanthizidae; genus Acanthiza; species Acanthiza pusilla. Next base: position 13,556,056 of record JAXCHO010000001.1, read on the forward strand.
CATGCAAGCCTAACATGCAAACATTAACCTCACTAAGCTGCTAAATTGCCACAGAACAAAAGATATTATAGACCTGCCATACTTAAAACATTCTTCCACAGAAATTTCAGTGTTATTGCCAACTGGAAAACACAGATAATACACAGTTAATCAACAGCTTCATTGTTAAGCAAGGATGTGTTTTTGTTTGGGGAGTGGAATGATGAAATAAAGCAACTTTCTTTTTACCCTTATTGTACATATTGGTTGGTACTTGGACATCACTCAGGCTGATGTTCACGGGCAAGTTATTGAAGTGGTCATTTGGCACCAGAATGAACTCCTTCCCCAGCTCCAGGTAATTTCCTTCTTCATCTCGTTCATTGATGAGCACAGCATTGAAGTATTCGTACTGCAACAGAAACCCACATTCTCTACTCAGAATACACATTCAGCATCAAAACGTGAGGTTTGAATGGTTTAACACATCTATCAATCCACTCATTAACATCTCCAGCTAGAAGAGTAGAACAAGAAATTTTTAACCTCTCTCAGATTCCCTCTATACTCCTAATGCAGGTACATTTATGAAAACAGATTTATCAATCCATCTCAAGAAAACCCCATATTACTTCAGTTCTCTGGCTGCCCTGAAATATTAAGGGCAGTCCAAGAAAAGCTCTAATCATAAACAATATATGCACTATTTTTAATACAAAGCTTTCTAGATTTAACTGTATTTCTGGATGATTACTTAACTATGATCTCTCTGTTTAGCTTATTTCCACCAGATCAAGAACTGCTATCAGTGCTGAACTTAGGCCTTGACAAACTAAAAGTGTTTTTACTTCACAGGAGTATTAACTACAGCTGGAGATGCTTACTCAGTGTGTACTGACTGACATTTCCTAAAATTATTTGCTTTATACTGAATTTTAGAAATGCACATCACAGTTGGTCTTGTAAATTATGCATACTTTTAGACGGAGATATAAACTTAGCAGTGACTTATTTTGAACAAGAAATTATTGTCTGCCTGTTAAAGATTCCTGAAGACTGTTTGGCCTATTTTGTACAGAACTATAACCAGATAAGAAAAAGCAATTTAGATAAAATTATTGATTTCTTTATGACCTAGTTTAACCAGAAATTCTACCAAGCTTTAAAAGCAACAAACAGTACAGACTACTTTTTAACCTCTCAAATACCCTTAACCCTTGACAACAATTTGTGATGTGTTTCCTAACTGAAAGAGACCAAAGTTGAGTGTCTTTGAAGAATCACATTAATTTAAATATGAGCCCCTGCCCCAACCATCCATTTGAGAGTAAACACATATAATATTTAAACATAAATCTATGCTTTTGCAGATAATATATATTTATACAACATGTACAAGGGTAAATATACTATTTGCAAAGCTAAAACAGAGCAGGAAGTACAAAAACTTACAAGGCTTTTCACAAACACTCCTAGTGAGATACGCAACTCATTCTACTAAACAAGGACCAATTAAAATATTCCAACCAATACACTTCCACTAAAAGGATTAATTACTCAAACTGTACCATCAATGGATGCTCACTTGGAGAGCAGTTTTATTTATCCTGCACTTTTAGCTTTTGGATTTTCAAAATGACCAACCCATAGTTTGGATTTCAAATGAAAGTAGACTAAAAAGGAGCTCATAGTATTTTAGGTTTTGAGGAACTTCTGTATGTAACCAAAATATTCAGACAAACTCAGTGTTCCTCACACCTTTAATCATATATAACAAAGACTGAGGCAGGTCAGTATTTGAAGGTCAGTTTAACAGAAATTTATCTGACATGACCAAAAAAAGTTGTATTAAAGGATAACACTTTATGTAAAAGATGATTACATTAGAGGAAAAAATATTCTGTACTAGAATATGGAGCAACATACTCTTCTTAAACTGATGGTACATATAATGGAATAATTCCTACAGTAATTCACATACAGACTTAGTGATTTCAAGGATGTAAATTTTACTTTCCCATGATTTTTATAATATTTGTAAAAGGAAGGAAAAATGGACAAATTTCAAATAAGGATGTTAGAATATACCTGAAACCAACTCTAAAAAGCATTATTTCATTTCACTCAGTGTGTTATTTCCTTTTCCAGAGTTAATTACTAGGAAAACTCTTGCATCTGGTTATATAAGCAGCAAGGCTAGCCAAGTACTGAGATCTGCTATATTCCAAAAAAAAAAAAAAAAAAAAAAAAAAAAAAAGGCAACACTCGTTTTACAATTAATGATATTTAGGACTGATTATTTTTTCTTCAGTTGATTTGCTATTCATTGATTTATTGGTCTGAGTCTCTTTTTCTCTTCTCAATTCTACCATTGTATACACAATAATATGATTTATGTTTAGGGGTTTTTTAAAGGAAATTGTGGCATAAAGTAATCCTTATGCTATAGATAATTAATATTTTCCTGTTTAGTTTGGTGGCTTTTTCTGTTTGATTGGGGGGGGGGGGGGGTTGGCTTTGGTTTGTTGTGGAGTTTCTTGCAAGTGAGAAGCCTAAAAAATAGCATATTCAAGACAGTCCTGAAAGTTCTAAGGATTAAACATCAGGTAATATAAGCAGCTCAAAAATACTCCTGAAAAAGATCAGCATTTAAGCAGAGCTGTTATACAATGGCTTCTTTTGGGATCTTCCTTTCCAAGGAAATTATTGAGTGTGACAGCTGAAAGATGATAGAAAGAATATTAAAAATTTGAGAAAAAATATTAAAGCAAATCCATCTGGCATTCTGACACTGCATTTGAGATAAAACCCAAGGGAAAGAGGATAAAATCCTGTTTGCTGACAACACAAATGCTCTACCTAAGCTCTTAGAGAAAATGGCTTCACTTTAATCTTGTCAATGGAGGTCAGTCTTTGATAGAACCTTAACTAGGAGAGCTCCGAGGGCACACAATATAACACACCAGAAATTCATCAGTCTAATAAATAACAAGATAATTATCTGGGTTAGGAGCAGACTCAGCTCTACTGTGACTTGTCCAACAGATGAGTTTACTCCAACCTTACCTCCATGTGAGTGAGGAAATCTCCTTCAGGTCACCTACTCTATGAATTTTCAGAACTAAACATCAACATTTCTACTTTTGTGCATTTAGATTTGCTCAAGTAAATATATTGGGGTTTTTGCTTTACATTCCTTGGCAATATCTGCATCATTCTGCATTTGAAAGTCCGCATTATATTGCAATAATAAGACAATAAGACAAATAGGAATCTCAGTTTTCATTTTTACCCTTGTAAAGAAATTCTTCCTAGTGCAAGCCAATATGAAGGGCTCAGTGCCCAGCAGAACAAGCCCTGGCCCATTCTGTCCCAGCAAGGAGCTGTTCGTATTTCAGACACCCCAAAGAATCCTATTGCTGGCACTCTGCAGAGCCCTGGGCTGCTCTGCCATCCCCTGTAATCCCAGGAGACAGAGACTTATGGGGCTCTGACAAAATTGATCACAAAATTGCTTTACAGCATCATTCATGCTGACAGGCAAAGGCAAGTTTGTTTTAAGACAAAAGATACCTTCAGCCACAATAAAAAAGCATGTGCTGTGTGATCTCCTAGGATGGCTGCCAAAGACACACGTTAATTATGACAAAAATTAATTTGTTCAAAATATATAATAGAAAACCTGAGGAAGTGCAAGGTTTGTGGCGTGACATGAGAACCACAGGGGTAGGTTTGAGGTGAGAACCGATCTGCAAGGCAAGAAGGAAGCTTCAAAGTTCTCTATTCCAGCTTAGCTGCCTATTTTAGCATAATATTTCAGCTAAACAAGCACCTTGATTACAATGGATACTTATCTGAAACAAAACTTCAGTAATTTGGATGTAAAATTGGAAGGTATAGCACACATCTTGCATAACTGCAGTATTGTACAAACTGTGGTACATGAGCAATGTTCTTCTATATTGCCTTTCACATTTATCTTAAATAGATATCTAGTGATGCCTAAATATTTTATCAAGTATTTGTTAACACTGTAAACAGTGTATTTATTTAAACACAAATGTTTATATTCAACTTAAAAATATATTCTAATGCAAATTTCCTTTCCAACTTAGAGAGTACTTGGCACATAATAGTAAATGTATCCATTCATTTAGTTGTATTTTAAAAAGAAGGATTTTTGGTTTTTTAACAGCATGAAAGAATGCAAGCCACAATTTTAGTTTGATTTTTTTTTCTAAACTATAGAAATCATTTTTATCAAGACAGCAAAAAAATAAAGTTTCATTCACAGAGTTATGAGGACCAGGAAGGTGTAAATGGGAATGATTTGCAGTAACAGGCCAGCATTAGAGCGACATTGGGATTACACTGATAATCCTTAACTACTCAAGAACCATTTCCACAGTGCTCCTGTAGCTTTGCAGCTCATCTCAAGAGAAAGTTAAATGTATCTGAAAATAACAAATTAAGGAAAGTTTATGGCATTTGCATTTCCCCTCAACATGCTAGAGTATGAGGCAAAATGAGGTAGCAGCAAACAACGCGGAAAATTAAGGGGAAAGCATAAACCTAGAATGAAATAGCACAGACAGCTAGAAATGCACAATATTTGAAACATCTACAACAGTTTCAGCAAAATAGCTATTATCATCAGTGTTTATAAAAGAGGGAAGGTTTGTTTTCTCAAGACTGACAAACAGGACACACCTCTAAGGAGAACAAAAAGGATCACGATATGTGAAAAGCAAAATGAGGAAAGTTCCCCAATCTGAGGGAGGCTGTCCTGCTAAGAATACATGGGAGACAATGTCCCCATTCTGGTACTTGTGTTAAAGAGGAGGCAAGCATCTGAATGTGTATCTGTTTCTAAGGCTCAAAAAAAATCCCTTCTGACAGTTCCAGTAAGGACAATCTATGTTTTGAAGCAAATGATTAAAACTCTTGTATTCAATAACTTGGTCTGTTTAGCAAGTATAAAAGGTCATAAAAACTGCCTCGTTCAAGAAAAGCTTCTGAATTTTAAAAAGCTTTTATGTCTGAGAAAACAGCATCTCTTGTTGGAAGATACAATCTTTATAATTTCTAATTATTCTCTGAAGGTTCCTCCTTGCTCCTCTATAGGAACATCCAGAACTTGTTTTTTCCTCTTTTTTATGTCTTTATTCAGCAGCAAGGCTCAAAAAACATCTGGGATTTGAAAAGTTGTCATCAGTCCCTCTTTAATTATGGAAGTAGTACAGAAACATTACTTGCATCCTTGACAAAACAACTGAACTGTTTTCTACACAATCAAATTAAGATGACCTTTCCCCAGGCTATACATTCCTTCTCAATATGATTACCCCATTAAAATTCCCATAAAAGAGGATAAATAAATAATACTTTATTATAGTATAAAATCTATTATCGCAGTGAATTGATAACACATCAAGGTCTCAGAGGATTTGTACGGATTAACTGATTCACTGAACATGGAAAATAAGTAATTATGACGGCTATCTTAAATCACCCATGTAAGTTTAAAAACATCATTTTAGATGACAAGTTTCAGATGAAGCTTTTCCTTTTCAGTTAAATAGCATCCAAAATATTTACTCTTACATGCAAAAGCTCTTGAGAGTCTCTTCTTAGTCACAAGACAGAACAAAAACTCTTTGGTCACTCCTAAATTTAGTAAATACAACAAGGAAGGAGAAAACACATCCGTAACATGCTTTTAGTTTAACATTTTGGACACCATGGCAAGACTTACTGGATATCTAACATTTTTCCTGGGTCTAGAAGTGCAAATATTCAGTGTGTTCATTTTCATATGCATAAGAAACCTCCAAGGAATAAATTCTGCTCAAGAACAAATCAAACCCTAACTCTGGTGACATCATAATTTTTCCCTTCTCCCAATGGGTGTAGGTTAGAAGGATTGCAGTTGCATGGGTGAGTGAGGCCAGAGCCAGGGATTGTGCTCCTAGAGCTGCAGCAAACCATGGCAGCAACATTCCTGATGGACGTGGAGGAGAGCTCTACACTTAACACTTCCAATTCAGAAATACACTGATAGAAGTGGCTCGGTTTTCTCACTAATAAACATGAGAGGTTGGTTGGGCTTTATTTAAACAATGCTTTGGAAGCAGCAGCAATTAGCCTAACACTTTTTACTCCAAAAGGACAAACTCTGTGCAAGATCAAAGAAAACATGGGAAGACTAATCGGTGTTTCTGAAGGCTTGAGGATGTTAAAACATTTTTGAACACACTCATATCAAATTTGCAATTACTTCTGTCCTGCATGCAGGGTTGGTCCTCCTTTTCTGAACTAGGAAAACCAAGATAAAACATTACACAGTAAGCCATTACTAGATTCATAATATTTTCAGAGCATTAACAACTTTCATTATGTCTCATTTTAATTTTAGGTTAGAAGTAGTGTCCCCTGATATAGGTGTGGCCAAATCACAGATGCAGAATAGTTAGAGCAAAGCACATGCCAACAGGTTGTCAGGATGTCTTTCTTCTAAATTCCACTAACTCAAATATTCCCCAAATCAGTTTTTTGGGCCTGACCAACAAATTATACCATATGTGTATCATTACAGATGCAAAAAATCTGTAAGATTTAAATTCATTTTAATACCATTTTTATTACTAGCTTAGAACCACAGAATTTCTTAATTTCTCTTGAAAGCCCTATGGCTAATACCAAGCTAATGAACAAGCAGGATCAACACCTCCTACAAAATAATTCTGGAAGAGAGCAAAATAGCAGAATTCCTTCAAACTCAATGCACTAATATATTCTGATCTTTTTCGTTTTACCACAAGGTAACCAATGAATGGCGTTCAATACAGAGCATTAAAAACCCACCATCCATACAGTTTAAAATGTGCTATAGAGATAGAAAAGCAAACTATTTCACAGACAGATAAGATGAAAACTTTTAAAGTGAAGTCAGTGTGGTTCTGTGCGTGTTCAGCTCATCTGACACATTCAGGTTGATGACAACCTCAAGGCTGCTTCCAATTATCAGTGGAGATGTTATGTGACTTCTCTGTGCCTTTTTACAATCGTATGCCCTAAGTGCCTCGTTCCTACTTCCAAGCAGGAAGAAAAAAATATTTCTCGAGCTGTGCATCTTCTCTGTCTCCCATGAGAAGCAACTTTAACCCAGACTCTTCAGTCTAAAGCACGCATTTAATGCTGCTCTGTGCTCGGCAAGGGCTGTGCAGCTTCCTCAGCACGGCATGCCCAGGGACAGGAGGCAGCCTATCTATTTTTGGGATATTATTATATATTATTATTGGGATAACTGCATTTTTGGGAACAGTTACTAACCCTACCTTGTGCTGGGCTGGGGGTTAGTAACTGTTCCCAAAAATACAGAAAGTAGTAAGCAGTTCGTATGCAGCAGTCAACATCTGAACACTAACCATGGCTCTGAATGATGAATTAAACATGTACTTCACCAGATTTATTTTTTTCAGACCAACAGGGGATAATCAAAATAATCAAATAGTGAAGAACTAGAACAGAACAGAATTTCATGGTGCTCACTACAATCCCATCTTTGTTTTGTTACTCCCAACCACCCACCAACACACAGGAGGTTAAATTAATATTATTGACTACAAAAAGGAAAGCAAAAGAACACGTGCGACATTATTGAATTTATTTGGGAGTAAAGTGAGAGATGAGATGTTGAGCAACTGAACATATACAAATCCTCTTCAAATGATTAATGACTCTCTCAAGCAATATAGAAATTTGGTCAGCTAAGCCCACAGTTGAAATAACAAAACCATGATGATGAGTTAATTTAATAAAAGAAACACATGTCTCTAGAGTAAGGGGGGGTAGGACAATGGTGTCTATTTTATTCATAAAATAAATTTGAAGTGTTTAAAAACATCTCACAAAGAGAGTATTGCAAAGAGAGTATGCATGTACACTTCGATTCTTTACGATTTTGCTTTGTACTGATTGCATGAATAAAGTTTAAAAAAAGACACAAAGAAAATACTTTTTCATGTCACATACTAAGTTTTTCCTGACTCCACTCAGCAAGCCCGAGTCCTAGATACAGTAACACAGAACTCAGGTAAAGCAGCTGAGGCAGGTTTACATCAAATAGGAGATTTTATTTGCCATGGGAGAGAGCAGGGAGACAAGGGAGAGTGGAAAGGTGGGAAGTTAAGGTCTTGGATATCCAAGGACTTGAATATTGCAAAATATCTACGTGGGTAAAATGAGGACCTGCGCACTATTCCCACCCTGAACTTGTGCGAATGAGTGAGTGGTAGAGCCCAAGAGTTAAGTTTATGGAATACAAAAATGGTCTCCTTTGTATTTTCAACTTCTAACCATTTTTCACATGGAGAAAAGACAGGCCAACAATGAAAAATGTAACAGCAGCAATAGAAGAACACATTACATAAACTGACCTTGTCAGAGCAACATCACGAAACTATCTGGAGTCTGGACAACGATTTCTTCACAATATTAAATTCTCAGATACTCACAGAACAATTTACTGGGCCACTCACTGAGCTGTAGACTGTGTTGCTGTTGGAATCCTACACACAGCTTCAGAATTATGGTCAAACCAGAGCACAGTGTGAGACTCTGTGAATGCAACTGAGAAAATCACTTAGATTTTCAGAAACGCCACCACCATGTTCCAGCTCTAGTCTGTGTGGCAATTTTATCTGTTCTAAATTAAATCAGATAAACACTTTTAGGAAAGCTGATCAGGCAAATTAAGGCAACCAGAGGCAAAATTCTAGTTTGAAACCCCTCTGGGGGGGTGGGATAACTGATAGTTTTATAAATCATCTACCCCACAGTCCAGCCTGCTGCTCTGTTTTATTTACAAGCATTAGAAGTTTAGGTTAAAGAAGCAAGAGAGATAACATCTCCCAAAGACTCTGAAGAATCCAAGAAACATTCCTAGGACAGGCTTTGCGTGAAGCATCTGCTGAGAGCTGAGGAAGTCCCCAGCAGACAGTGGCAGCCCAGACTGGGTACATCTTGTATTTATGCATTTCCCTCAGCTCAGCAGGAAAGATCACACACACAGGGGCCTCTCAGCCATCTAAACAGTTTAAAAAACATTTTGTAGCTCTCTTGAGTTACTCTCTCTAAACATCCTAATTTCCTATTTCAATGCTCCCTTCCTGTCTCTCTGGTAAAGAATAAATTGAAAATAACAAGAGAGAATACAGTATCATGAGTCTGAAATGCTCATCTAACAAAAAACATGAAGAGCCCTTCATTCCTACCAGATGTTTATCTAAGATTCTGCATCTTGTGTTACCAGAACATCATCTGAAGAATGACAATTTTAAGGATAAATAGAATTTTTTCTTAATTGTTACTATCTTCTAAATGGAAAATATGATGTACAGATATATAAATTCCACTGCATTTGTCTACATTGAAGGAGAAGAGCCTAATATAAAAGTATTATATAAATTTGTTAATTATGATTGGCAGGAAAATCCTCCATTGCCTTTAAACATTTATTGGAGAAATAAAGATTAGTGCTAATATAATATATTCCCTTATAAAAAAGATTTATCAGTTTTGAATATATTGGCTCTGAGCTTATTGCCACAGCTGAAACAATATTCATAAAAATATAAACATATTTACTGCTTGTAATGGTTCTTTTCATGGATAATTACTACATTTAATGTCTTTTACTTCCATGCTCGCTTCATTTTAAATCTGTGACAAAAAGTACCTGTACTGCCAATAGCCTTTTCCAGGTCATAAGCCATCTATAACCACTGCAATTCAGTGTCATCTTGAACAAAAGGCTTAACCAACAGGAAAAGGTATTTGGAATAATGAGAAATTCGCAAAGCTGACCCAGAGGTTATTAATTCAGGCTTCCCGGACATAAGTTTGCTGCACAGATGACTTACTCTGTGGAGATTCCAAGGGAGGAATTACAGTAGATATTGTTACAAAAGCCTCCAACCGCCAGAAAAAGGATCCTCCCTCCTAAACAAGGTGCCATGAAAGCACTTCATTAAGCAATAGCTTGTCGTTAGCTGTTCTGTTGAAATAATATATGGCACGACCAGACCACACAGGGATCTGAACAATACATACAACATATCATGGAGAAACCATGAAATGTAACACACATCTCAGACATTTACTGATCTGTAGTTTAAACAAACATAGAGACCTAAAACAGACTTATAAACTTTAATGACAAAAATATTTCCAAAGACAGAAGGGCTTATGTTAATGGATACCATCCAAAATGCCTAATGTAGCACACATCATCCTAAAACAGAAATATGCCATGGATAAAACCTCAGCAAACATTCAGGTACTCAGAGCCCAAATATGAGCTTAGTTTTACCTGAGCTATATGCTGACACTGAAAATTTGCAGGGTTTGTTTATAGTAAAGCTGATTGGAAATAATGAAATGTCATCCCTGAAATATCTCTAATTCCCATTTGGAATATTACTGTATTTAGAAAGAATTTTACAACAGGAAGACTTATTATTAATACAAGATTATTTTCTAATCAGAAGAATGTCTTTACTTATATATATCCTGTACTTTTACTGCTTTACAAATGACTTGCATATTTGTCAGCATCTTGGGTTCAGTTAGACAGTGACAAGCCATAAATACTTGAAGGAAATGAGACATATTCAATTTTAAAAAGCTTCTCATCTCAGTTACAGCTCTGCAGAGACTTTGATGTGAATGGTGGGTGCTGCAGCTGAAAACAATAGCTGTCCCTTTATCTTGGAGCATAGACACAACTAAGAAGTTAATATGATACAATACCACTTTCATGTACAGAAGATTTAGGAGGGTTTGCATCCGCCCATTTTAATACCCACTCCCCAAATCCTGTGTATGACTGTGCCTGAGAAGGTGAAATAAGCCTGATTTTTAGTGCTCCTCCGGGGCAGTTGCTCTGGCAGAGCTCAGCTCCCAGGCACTCCTGTGAGCAGTGGCCAAAGAGCAAATCACCTGCCTGGTCTGCACTGAGGACATCCAGAAAGAGCTCAGAGTGCTGAGAGTTCACGACCCACACGTTCAATCCATTGTCTTGTGCTCCCAGCTCAGAGCATCAATGCACAACGCTGGCATCATCCAAAGTTCAAGAGTTAAGCTGGGGTTTCTCCTACCTGAGCCTCACAGTAATTACTGTAGGGCAGGACTTTGTCAGGAAAATATTAACAAATAGCACAAGAGAAAACAGCCCTCAAAACACAGCCAGCCCTTTACAGTTCTCCAAAGATTAGTTCACCAATGTTTTTCCTGATCAGCTCTGACATTCATGTTTCTCCAAGCTTCAGAGTATTTCCAAAGACAGCCTTTGTACACCCCATCACACTGGGCAGACCTTTCTGAGGACCTTGCTGAAGTGTTGCAAGATCACAGGTGAGGAACTTCACCCACCCTTTGCTTTTTCTTATTCTGTTCATTCTTTGTTTCTTTCTACATTTCTTAAATCTGGTTTATAAGAAATGCAGAGGAAACAGAAGCAGCAAACACATCACCAGGCTGCTAGAAGTAAAAAACTGAGCAAATCAGACAAAAAAGAGAAACTCCTTACTTTGCACTGGCCTCACTGGAGTATTGCTAATTGAGTCCCTGCTATTAAGTGCAATTTAGTAGGTTAATGAAGTTGGGAAATTTTAATCTTGTTTCTGAAATTCAAAATGTTTCCTCCCACTTCAATTTTTCCTCCTCACAAAAGGAAATTCTTTTACTTCAAATCAGAAAAGTCAAGTATATCTACACATTTCTACAACAAAATCAAAATCTTGTTGAAATTTATTTGATTTTTCTATAGATACTGTCTAACTCAAGGCAAGAGTAACACTAGTAACACAAAGAATTTAACTCTTTCTCAGATTTACCTCCTGATATAATTTCACCATTGTTGTCAGGCCATGTTTCTACTTTTAGCAGTGACAAAATAAGTACTGCCTGTGTCTCAAAACCTGGAGAAAACTCTTCATTTGACCTAATGGTTGCAGGCAAGATAATCAGTTCATCATTAATCCAGGATGATTAGACAGTTTCCTAACATGCTGTTAGTATGGATGAATTTGTCCCACTTGTGTGGATCCAGACCTTTCAGCACCCTAGAATAGCTAAAAACCAACCTTACGCTTTACATTTTCTATCAAGCCAATAGCTGAGGCATCACCATGAGTCACAGAGGTTGAGTAGCTGGGGACAATCATGTGTTGAAATTATAAACGTCAAAAGGCTGTGATTCACTGAAATCAAGCGCCTGTGTTTAATTTATTTATATTAAGCTCCCACATTTCTGAGCCATGGTTTCACCCAACTGCTTCCCTAGAAGTGTAAATCACCATCAAAGTACAGAAGAGTCAATCTGCAGAACATAACTGGGTTTGGATATGACGCACAGCAAACAGTTGCAAAAGCACATATAGGAATTCATTGTTAGGGCTGCTCCAGTCTGGAAACATCTCCACATTTTTCCACAGTTTATGCAGGAATTCAGAATGTTACAAGTATATAATTAGTATTAGATGTGATTAATTCATAGTGTGGGAAAATACAGAAAGAACTGAAATAGAGCTCTGTGAATCTCCTTTCTCTCCACCCAAACTGCAATCAAGCATATGCCGATTCCACTCTCTGAAGATACTGCCAGAACTCAATTTTGGGAGCTGGCATTTTTCTCCGCTGGCTGCAATATTGAATGTTTCATTTTTCAATGTCACACTATTTACCATGCACATATTTTAGTCATATCATTTCACAGTATGGTTCTGGGGCTGGTTGGCTGACAGTTTCTTCGTACCTATTTTCCTTCATTCTCTTTCTTATTTCTTTCTCACAAGAATGTTTGCCAACTCTTATCTGTCTGTATTTGTAAAATAAGAACAAGCTATTATCGGTCCTTTGAAAAGCACATAGTACAGACTTCTAGGAAGAAAATCTGCAGGTTTCATCTGCATGCTTTGAGAAGAATCGGTTTTGATTTCTACTCTGGCTCACTCTCGACCTTGCACCGAGCTATGTCAGGATCAGAGCTTCCAAGTTTACTTGTAATGCTGAAAACATGAAACCCAAAGCATTTGAGAGTTTGATACAGAACAATAAATCAATCCTTAGACTACCTCCATGAGGCTCAGATTTGCTTGGAGAGTTCTGTGAACCTCAGCAAAAATCTCATGAAAATTTAGCTTTTAATGATAGCTGAAGTCCATCAGTGCTTGGCATGGCTCCACAAGTTCTAGCATGAGGCTTGAAAAGTGCTGGCAAGCACATGCCTTCACTGGTGTTTGCTTACCTGCAACAGCAAAAATAATACATTCCTAATGTACGCTCAGTTTCTGAATTTGGTGTGTATTTCACCATGCTAAAATTAAAATTAAGTGAAAGCAAGATGACAGAGAAAAAAGTGATACAGGGAATAAAACACAGGAAAAGAGATTATGACTTTGGTCCTACTCGGCCCCAAAATTTCACATGCCTCCTGAAAAGGTAAGTGAAATGGAAAAAATAAATGCCTGGGTGACTTAAATATTTAATTCATACTCTCAAATCTTACTTTTGGCTTTAAATTTGTTGTGACCTCTGCTGTGTATTGCATAAATATGCTGTACACCACAGCCCAGGGCAGAAACTCTCTTAATTCAGAGACTTAAAAAGAGTAAGCTGGAAGCTGTATTACCTTCTCTACACAGGTCTGTGCCCAAGGTAATTAGAATTATTCTGAGGAGAGCCTGTGACCTCAGAGGCAGCTCTATCTTAGACAGACCACCTGCTATCAAAACCCCACCAACAGCTTCCTCATGGCCCCGTGACCACACACACCAGAATCCCACAGAAAACTGGACTCAGGTTTTTCTGATCAATTTATCCAACAGTGTTACAAAGCTCCCATTAAACTGTCCTGAGCTACCCATTTCTTCTGCAGTTTTCAGCTCTGTGATTTTCTAAAAAGAAGCATTCTTCTTGAAGACTGAAAAAAATATGAATAAACAAATTATATTGTAAAGGACATACAACACTAGAAGTTCTCATAACACATTCCTAATTCAAATCACAACTTCCTAGTCATATAATAAGTATAATTGTTTTGATTTTAATATAAATTCTCCCTAATCCTTTTCTATCAAGGTTATTATTTGTGTCAGCTAAAAAACATATAGACCATTGATTTCACCCCTAAGCTCCTCAGTTATTGTATAGTTGCCATTCTGTACTATTTTTAACAAGGCTCAACATATGAAGGGGTATAAAAACACTGATAATAAAATCTGTTCCTTAACCACACTTTTTCCTATTTTTAGTCCATATTTATCTGGCACTTGTTGTCCTCCAAGTTATATACCTGTACTGATGGGGAATAAACCTCCTTGTCCCAGTATTTACTCAAAAGCCCATTTGGTAAAGTACTCTCCCTTCTCTTAAATTCAGTGCTTTGTACTATATTCAGCTTTATTTATAAAAGGCTATGCTTACTGCAAATTCTGTCTCGGAACAGACTTTATTAGATTAAAACTAATTTCCTTCAAAATGTCTGCCCTTCTACATCTGAGGAAAACATCCTGACTTAATATTGGAAGAGAGGGGAAAAACTCTAGTCAATTAGGGGAAAAAAATATGCACAGAGCCCCCACTATGACAACAGCCACCCTTTCATCCTTGTATGGCACATTGTCCCACCCTGGTGCTCCCAAAAGCTGTGCCCAAGGTTTCCCAGCAGGAACACCCCAGTGCTGGCATGGGCTCTGCTGCAGATCCAGGGCAGCGCCAGCCCTGCGCTGCAGGCAGCTCGCTCGGCTCCATGCCCAGGCTGTGCCTGCTCTTCTCCAGACTGCAGGAAATGCTGCAGGGCTTGGGATGCAACTACAGGACTGGCAGCCCCTTACCAGAATCTGCCCCTTCTCTTTTGGGGTTACTCCAAAGGTGGAAGGAGTGAGGTTCTTTATAGCCAGACAAGAAGGTCCCTGGCCTTCTTGCCCACGCCAGGGTGAGGAGACATCACCTGAAGATCACCACATAGAGGAAAACTGTATTGGATACTCACACTTATAAAAAAAAATTTTTGGTGACAGCAGCAGACATGAGAGGCTTTCAAACTGCAGTCCAAGCCCTTTTGGGGCAGTGGGGGTGGCTGCAAGCAGAGCAGGAGCACTCAGGCTGGAGCCAAGCCCCCTGCCCAGCACGGCAGCACCTTCTGCTCCCATGGGGCTGCCCTGGTGCTCCAGGTGCTGGGAGAGGGGGATGGACACTGCAGGGAGCAGGAGCACTGCACTGCACCTGGAGATGCACTTTTTGGGGAGCACAAGGGGTGAGAAGGATGTGGCGCGAGGGAGATGCCGTGGGGTGAGAGAGTGTGTGCCCAGCCCGGGGGCTGCTGCTGCTGCAGAGCTCTGGAGCCAAACTGGCACCTGCAAACCCTTGGCACGGAGCTCTCCAAGCCAGGGCACAGCATCACTCTCAACACAGGGAACTGCCATCCTTGCGGAGAAGGAAACTCAACACTTTCATCTCGGTGAGCCAATGCAGCTCTGTTAGGGGTTTATATTCTCCAGGTACCCCACATGAGGACATGCTTAGGAAAACGTGGCACAAAGACTCTCTTTTCACCACCACCACTTAAATATTCATAAGAAAGGGAAGTAATGGGGAGCTTACTGGGGAGGGATTAACAAAGGAAAGATCTGATAGCAACAGAGAACGGAACTACAGAGTGGCCTTTAATAAATGACTGCTATGGTCCCAAGTGAGTTAATAAAATTACAGACTAATTTAACCACATCCCTAAACTTGGCCCTCAACAATTGCATGGTCAAGACACTGTATACAAACAGAGAGGTCAGCCTTTGCTAATGACCACAAAAAGCTTCCTCAGTGCAGCAGTGCAGACAGGCTGTAGTTACAGGCGCTGAGTCACGGACTGTACCCTTCCCTACATGTGTAAGGCATTAAGTGTTCATCACAGAAACTTAAATAAATTAAATCATTCCATTGCAAATGACAAAAAGGGAACTTTCAAGTTGCACAGTTATTATTCAGAGATATGGAAGCAATAAAGTTAAGGTTCCGCATGCAACCTCAGTTCTGGACTTTGGTCTGCATGTAGTGTGGTTGTTAATTCCATAAACGACTTATAGCTTTGGTTTTTTTCTTAAAAATAACAGAATAATGGTTTTTATTTGCATACAGTCTATAAACTCTCAATAAAGGTAACTCTATTTAAATAATCCAATCTCTTTTTTACTGACACATTTTTATGCACTGATATCTTTTTGCTGTATTTTCACGTTTTGATGTTCCAAAATCACATTTCTCTCCACGGAGTCCCAACAATCCTCACCTCTAAGAAACCAAGCAGGGTACAAAGGGCTTTCTCAGTGGATGTATCCCTCTGCATTTTTCTATTCATTCACAGCATCCCACATGTGCAAGAAAATACTCAGATAAATCTAAATCTAACTTAATTGAATGTGCAGGAGGTCTTTATATGCCTATAATCTTTCATCATTACTCAGTCATGTTATTCACAAGCTGTTGCAGGTTACTTACAAAATGTGTACTGTCTATCTTTGAAGCAAGTGACTTCATCAGCTCTGGCTGCCATAAAAATAGTTTACAGTACATAGAAGCTGTCTCATATATACATTTAAAACTGAAAAAAGAAACATTTGATTCTGTATGGAAAACAGTATCCAAATCACAAAGTCTATATCAATAAATTCACAAAGACAAGAGAATGGTTTCAGTCTTACCAACGAAGGAAATTTAAGTTTACTGTTGTGTAGATGGAACATTACAATTTGGTTATGTTGAAGGTGGTAGGGATTACTTAATTATTTAACTTTTCCTGTATTGTCTTACACAACCTGAACATTTTTACACTTACTCTTCATCAACTACCTGGGTAAGAATATCCTGAAAATTGGGGAATAGACATTTACAGTCAGGCAACTTGCATGGAAATGCCATGACAAATATAGTAAAGAGTTCATCAGTGGCAAAATCTGAATACACAAGAAGTTTAAGAGCTTCCTCCTGTATCTGGTATAGGAAAAAAAATGCAAAGATGAAGTTCTTTGTAGAATTTTTTTACAAAATTAGATTTAGAGCTTCTTACACCATAAGTGGCTATGAAATAAATCAGAAACACAAATGAATACTTATGCCAGAGGTTTGTGAATTCCACCCAAAGAGAAAAATGAGGCATAGCACAAGACGGCTATGCAAGAATCCAGCAACAAAAATATTGTCTAGGGATAGCTTTGAAATATTTATAAACAAGTGTAGTGTTACAGTGGAGGGAAGGAAAACTGTAAACAATAGGGTCATATTGTGACTTTAATTAAGAAAAAAAAAAAAGCAAAATATCTGAAATACTAAAGGCACATCTTTAAAGGGACTTTGGGGGTGGGAGGGCACAGTTGGGTTTTTTAGACAACCATAAATACTCTCAGACTTGTGCTGGGATGAGACAAGAGTGGCATCTAGTGGCTCCCAAGGTTACAGTGCTTGCTCCCGTTGAGCAGCTGGGATACGGCCCAGACCTGAT
The DNA here is from genome assembly GCA_036630365.1 of Acanthiza pusilla. Lineage (NCBI taxonomy): Eukaryota > Metazoa > Chordata > Aves > Passeriformes > Acanthizidae > Acanthiza > Acanthiza pusilla. The sequence goes on from JAXCHO010000001.1 coordinate 13,573,592, forward strand.
TTCTGCAGAGTTCATCCCAACCCTCTGGGCTGTAATTGAGTATTTCATGAGTCCTTGATAGCAAAACTGGGGAATGGGGCTTGGGGAGGTTAACATGTGAAGGAATAAAAAAACGGGTTTTGTTCTCAGTTTATCAGCACTTTGTTAGCAATTTACCTTAGAAGAAAGTAGATGGGATTTTTGTTTTCATCTAGCATGAATAAATTGTACTCTCTTCAAGAAAATATTTAGTAAAGCTATAGGGCTAATAGTAGTTTGTCCTTCATGGGTGCATGTTTACTTCCCACTGACTTCCAACTATAAAGCACATTAACAGAGTGCATTCATACCTTGTATACATGCTTGGCCACATTTTCCAAAATTTACTTAATACTCTTATGAGTAACATATTTTTAATGTGAAAATATTGAAAAGAAGTTCCCCAAATGAAACTTTTGAAAGTCTACTCTATAAGAGTAGACAGTGTATTTGCAGGAACATATTTCCAGAGAGTCATTCAGATCCCCTGGGGGAGGATCACTTGCCTAGGAAAAGGGTACAGTATTATGGCATTAAGGGAGACTTGATGAGTTTTTGATCCAGGTTTCATTTTAATTATGTATTATTAATCATTTTGCAGTTGGAAAAATCTACCATTGTCTATGTATAACTAATTAGGAACTCATGTTTCTTAAATTAAAGAAATGTGTAGAGGTTTCTTTTGCAAATGTGGGATTGAGCTGAGAATACATTGCACTAGAGCATAAATTTTCCTTCACAGTCCAAAAACTGTTCCCCCCTACAACACAAATATACAGGAAATTAAATTGTGTATTGTATTCCAAAATTGCTGTGAGATACTACAAACATTCAAATATCACCACTGAAAAGGCCATTTAAGTAACCTAATCTGCTTTGCATTTGCAGTTCTTATCTCTTTGAAATGGTTTTCTGATAGTAAAAATAATTTCTCTATTAATCCCTGCACAAAGTAACCACACAAGCGTAAGTATATATTAATTGATATTACTGTTTATGGCTTGGATGGCAATGACTGAACATTACAAATGCTGCTATTATTATCAGCAGTTCAGAACAGCATGCAAGGAGGATTTGAATTGTAATCAGTGTCAGACACAAAGCCATTAAACTAATATTTAACCTATATTTAACAGAATTCAAGTGTTGAATGTTAATACATATATACACAGTGATGTAATAAAAAGCATTATAAAATGCAGGTAACATAAACCACAAAATCCGTGTGTGGTGGCAAGTCATTGTGTTCAATTTCAATTTACCAAAGTACTGATTTAATTCAGAAGTGACTTTTTTGAGTTTTCAGAATTTAAAGTGAAATTAAAAGCTAAAGATTCATTTTCAAACTGAAATACAAAATTATCGGAGATTTTTAGAAAGTACTTTGATTCTGAAATCGACTTTCACAAAGTCCCAACAGCAGGGTTTTGGCTTCGTTTTTTCCCCTGAACTCTGGTTAAGAAAATCTCACTGGTTTAATATGGTGAATGCTATGTGAAAGTTTAGATTTAAATTCCAGGAAAACAAAGGATTTTGATAATACAGCTTCTGACTTGCAATACAATAAATGACATTTGTTGGCACAACTTGCCAGAAGTGCAAGTTTTAAGTACCATCCTCTTCTCAGTAAAGCTAAAAATCAAGGCAAAAGCAAAGCCTCAGTCAGTAGCTTGCGTGACTACACTGTTTCTATCCAGTGTCTGGAACATACATCACCAATTTGACATCATTACAATGTCCTAGCTATTAAGTTTCCATATTCTGTAATTATTGAAGATCTATGGTGTTTTGCAACACCTGCAAAATGCAACAATTAAATTGGCTTTTCAAAAGCTGTTTTTCCCACGAAGGCCAGCTCTGGGCACTGGATCACTCAGCAGAACTTTCCTGCAATCTTTCTGTTAGGACAGGCCGTATGTCCAAGGGTTACAGCCCAGCTAAGTGACAACTCTTATTGCACTATTTATTGTGTGAGCAAAGAGCAGGCAGGAGTGAGTGTGTCACACACCCAGGATGTGCTCACAGTCTTACAAATGCAAACCCCATCATATGCAGGCATGCAAAGTCATCCCTGCTCTCAAGTTTTCCATCTAAACGCAAGGGAGGAGATTTATACAGTTGGGGGACATCCATAAATAATTAGGTAACGCCAATCAGGAAGATAAGCAACACTTTCAGATCATCGAGCACCTTATTCACCATCAAGGGTTTGGAGGGGTGGGAGGGGAAGGAGAAGCAGAGGATCACTTGTTGAAAAAGGACAGTCAAAAAGAGTAGAATGTAATTAGTGAAACACTGGAAATGTGAGAACAACCAAGTCCCATCTGCAATCGCCCGTGGAACCCAGAGCCAGAGACTGCGGCACTCCCCAGCAGCGCTGTCCTTTGCCAAACACAAGGAGCTGTAGGAACTGACCATCTACAGAGATTTTACAATTCCTGCCTGGGATGTGGGAATGGCCGCTCTTGTGGAAAAAGTGGAGACATGGTTTTAGTTAATGCAGGACATTTCAACTAGTAAAATGTTACTAAATCAATTGTATATCAATATACATTCTGGTATCGCAGCAGTTACAGTTCAGCGTGTAGGGTAACAATAATGGAAAACAGAACTTGCCATTATGTATCATTAAAGTATAATCAATTACAGGAATCTGTTAGTGCTTTCCTTCAGAGACTCAATCACAAGGAAACACAATCTACTTAAATGTGCAGATAACAAACGGAAATGATTTTTAAAACAAGGTGACTGGGTTGAAAACATTTTTAAAGATAAACTTTAACAGATTTCCTGACCTCATTTTATTAATGCAAAAGTCAAAATAGACAAAAATGCTGGCTTTGTATTCCAAGAATGGAATATGAAAGTTCCTATTAAATCTGGGCCTGGAGCATATATTTCCCAGCCAACGTGCAAGATCACATTTGCTGTATTCATCATTATATATTTGTGTGTATATACAATGATGTCACTGTTTATGGCACTGTACAGTCCAAATCAGAACACACAGTTTTTATACTGTCCTTCTGGAGTTCCCTTACACCCTCCCCAAATTTTCCAGGTAATGTCAGGTCTTGCCTGGAGACCAGAGCAGAGGTGCCTGCACATGGCTGAGAGCTCACGGGGAGCCAGGCAAGCTCAGCAAGAGCTGATGAGACCATCAGGCACATCCTCGGGTGTGGGGAGGATTTATTACTGCAGAAATGCTTTATCAGTGAAAGGAAGGGCTGAGCTGGAGTCTGGAGAGTAAGGGCAAGGCAGCAAATGAGGCAGTTCTGGATCCTCTATCCTTTGAATCTCCTCCTGCCTCTCTCTTGATCCACCCTAGGACACCAGAGGCTCTCCTGGCTCACACAGGTGCCACAGGTGACACACAGAGCTCAAATAAAATTGAATCCACCCAAACACTTCAGCCTTGACAACAATCCCAACTCTCAGCTTTGCCTTCTCACCCACGGAGGGAAAACAGGAAGATGAGGTGAAAATCTGCGTTGGGAGAGAATGAGCAGGAGGAGCAATGCTGAAACATTGAGGGTCCAGGGCAGCAGAGTGTGCTCCAGGGGCGAGGGAGTGAGGATGACTTAGGGCAGCACTTCCCCAGAGAGGGTCCCCAGCCTGCCTCCCCCAGCCCTCTGCTGCTGCCAGGGGCAGAATTTGGAGTAGGAGAGGGGAATGGAGCTGGGCACCCTGGTGAGGAGGAGGGGAGCGTGGCTGAAAGGAGAGAAGACCTTGCAGAGTAGTTCAGAACTGTGCCAGGGCAGCAAGGCAACTGGGCTGGGTAGGAAGGCTCAGAAAGACCTCACAGCCTCCAAAACCTCCCACAGATTTCCATAAACTCAGGTGACCTCTGTCCAGAGCATTCTACCTCATCACAATTCCATACACCCTGCCCAAAAAGAAAGAAATCACAAATCCATCATAAGCTTCCACAAGCCCTAAAAATTGTACCAAATCTCCTCACCTTTCTGTCAACCAGCTGGGCCTTTGCCAGCCCTAAACCCAAAATTTCCATGATCCCTTCCAACACAGCACACTCTGCTTTTCTCTTCTTTGCTGCAAAATTCTGCTTTGCATATGATGCTGAAAGCTCTTGAGCTGACTTTGTCAGCAGAAGCTTCACACAGCACAGAATATCCATGAAGCCTTCCACTAATATCTCTGATTGGCACCTTTTGGATGCACAGCAATATTTCTCTGGACACATGCTCCTCGTTTCAAAAGGCTAACTGGACACAGAGTAAGATTTCAAATCCTCTTTTTTTTTGTTTTTTTTTTAACATCTCAATTGAATAGTCCAAAAGCTTTAGCTAAACAGCTGATGGTTTAAATCTGAAATATAAAATGCACAAAAAGTAACATTAAATAAAATTACTGTTATTTAACTGTTGCCCTTTTTCAATTGCAGAACCTTGAACAAAATTATTAAAGCATAAATGCTAAAGCATACATGCATTTAAATATGCATATTTATTTCATGCTATCAATCATGGCCACAAGTCCATGTGGAGTGCAGCTCAGAAGGCTGTATTTATAAGTCTGAAGGTTTTACATACCATAGTTTTGTCAAATTTTGAAATCTTCATTTTTTATATTAAAAAGACCTGAAAGTCATTAACTGTGGCCCTTGACATTGATCTAGCTATTGCATTTTGTGCTGTCACCCATTATTCATGTAAAAATAATTGCTTTTGTTTTTCCAAATAATTTTTTTTAAATCTGAGTTTAAAAGTCATCAGTGACTATTTCACAAGAAGAAGCTTCCAACTACCCATTAATTAAACATGCAAGTGTATTTTTATGATTTAAAAAAAAAACATAGTTCACTGAATCCAGACAAATCCTGTATATTACGAGTTGACAAACCACAACTGATGAAATGATGCATGAAAATAGAGACAGAGGCAAAATAACCTACTTGAACCCAGAAAATTTTCAGACAATAACCATTACCAGGTTTAATTAACTTTAACACAAAAGTGGGAGCTCCTTCTGTTTCAAGTTAATGAAGCTCAACACACCGACACTACAATTAGAACGAAAAAGCATAAGTCTAAAGCAAGTTATATTTTAGGATTGAAATAATGAGCTTGGTCTTTTAATTTCATAGTCAGCAATTATGTGAGATTCAGAAACAAAGAAACAACATACACAATGGAAACATTAAGGTAGAAATGCAGCTGGTTTTCACTCAATATCTTTCTTATAAGCCAAACACAAGAAAATAATCTTTTTTCCTACAATAAGCAGTATGTACAATACCCTGGAAATATTTCGACTATGATCATCTAAGATTTACTCACTTTCATACTACACAAGTCAGAAATGTGACCTCATCTAAAGCCTTGAACTGCTTAGTGACTCCTATCGTGCCTTTCTCATATATATTCATTAAATCTTTATCTATAATACTGTTATTTCCATTTCAAATTATTGTTGCGTAGCAAAAAAAAAAGCTGCTCTCCCACAAAAATGAATAAGCCTAGATCACTTCCACCCTTTTCAATAATTTGCCTATTCCTAAATACTAGGCTAGGAGAATATATGACCCTTAGCTTAATCTCATCACCAAGCACCTCGAAAAAAAAAAAGGCACAAAAAGAGAAAAGATGGTCTGCCATTTATGTCTCCCATTTATAGTTTATTAAACCTAGAGATAATAGGAAAAAGGTGGAAAAAAGCAGAGAATGTCTGGGCTATAGTATCAGATATCACTGCTTATTACTGGCTATCTGCCTAGTAATCATAAATCCATTGGGTAATATTCTCAAATCTTTTGCTTTTCAGGTAGGTGTGAGCCAAAAAGAAAAAAAGTTTAATTTTCTATGAAGAGCAGAAAACAGCAAGCACAGCACAACTGGGTACCAGGATGCATAAATATTCCTGATTACGAACCCTTGCACATAAAGCAAACAGGAAGAGTTTGAAGTTAACAGTATGTACATCATGCAAAAGGTATCTCTGTCCCAAAAGATAGATATCACATAGACTATGAATGAACTGCTCCAATAAATTATATTATTCCTCAGAGGGGAGAGGAGAGCAATGTTATAAACAGTGACTTCAGAAAAGTGAGAACAATAGGGCATTGAATTTTGTAGAAGTGAATTAAGGATCTTTTTTTCCTGGAGGAGAGCTCAGTATCATTGACCAATGAGCCTTATAAATAAAAGCATTAACTCCAGCACTGCCTGTTCCCTAAGCACCTCAGCATCTTGCACTTCCAACATTCTCTACCTACATTTAGTTTCTGATACGAGTACAAGTACATACAGAATTAAATAGAGGTTTCCAATAGATTTTTTTTCAAAATATACTTTCCAGAGAACTCAGAAAGCAAGTGATCCTGGCAGAACACACACCTCAGATACACAGCTTTGATGACAGACTGTGTGTGCCTTTGTAGAAGACTTAACAAATCAGAAAACAACAATCCCTGTACATCACCTCCTCCCTGTGCTGTCTGATACCTGCTGAATATCCATGGATAAAGGAAAGCTAAGCCAGAGCAGCGTTTCTCAAAATGAATCTTGATAGGATCAAACTCCTCAGATCTGTCACTTGCCTTTGGCATCACTTAAACCAAGGAGAGTCATTTTGTTAAAACATCCTCCGAGATCTTGACAGGCCGGGGAATGCAGGAGTAAATCTGACTCAGTGTGAACCTGCTCAGTGCTGAGAGCAGGGCAAAGGCACAGGGCTCAGAGTTCTGCCGACCTTGTCTGCGGCAGAAAGATAAAAGCTAATTAAAAAGCATTTTCAGAAGGTGACAATCTTTCTGGGTTGGGGTGGGGTTTTTTTTGTTTTTTGGTTTTTTGGGGTTTTTTTTTTGGTGTGGGGTTTTTTGTTTATTTTTTGGGTTTCTGTTTTTTTGTTTTTTGTGAGAGGGGGGAGTCCACTACTCTAGAGGCCGCAAGTCTGAACAAAAAAAAGTGGACCTGCCTACTGTGAAGTGGATTTCAATGTCAAATTCCTGTTTGTGATCACCAATATGCCAAACATTAAGCACTGGCAACTCGAACTTCATCATGTATGTCATTTCTCTGGCCCTTTAACTGCTTTCTTGCTTAGTTAGAATTGGAAATTGATAGGCCCATAAACATCTACGAGAGACACGTTATTAAACCCATCATCTCCGTCTGCTCTGACAACAATAAGCCAAGTTCTCGAAGGTTTACAGCAATCTCAAGGAGTGCATGTTTTTCTATAACATTGTGATCTTTTTTCCTCATCTATGCAGCGTCTCTCCCTCACTCTCTGTATGTGCTTGCTTTGCCTGACTTCTCTGAAACCTGTTTAGAAATGGTATTTGAATGTTACCTACTCTTCTGCTCTCTCCAAAGGTTTTTTTTTAAGTAGCTGAAAATGGTTTCTCCATTTTAGCCTCACCATAAGCAAAGGTAATGGCTCTTAGAGAGACTTGCAAAAAGATTACTGTCAGTACTCTTGAAACACTAAAATATATTAACACTTAACAGCTTTGCCTTAACACATTATTTAGGTATTTCTCCTTCTCCAGCCTTCTTCCCTGCACTTTGCAGTCTTCTTACACCTAACCTTTTTCTGCATTATTTCTGCTTTCTTCTGCATCCTCTACATCCTTCCTTTCACAAAACAAAGTTTGCTCCACTGAACCTGCTCTGTCTGCTGGTACTTCCCTGCCCAGAGAAGGGGCCTGGGGAGAGGCTCCTCTTTCCAAAGGACATTCTGCTTTGAAATGCAAGGAAAGCCTCCAACTGCTTAATTGTAAATTGTGGCATTCATGGCACACACGGGGTTCTGACTGTGTGGAAAGGCACCCACATTGGCAGAAGCTGTTCTGGTTTGGGAGCCTTGGAAGGAATGCTGGGCATTTTGAAAGAGTAAAATGTTTTGGAGTCTCAAAGTTCTTGCAAGCTTGCACTTACTCCCACTTTGATATGACAAATTTCAATCTAATTTTAAGGCTACATTAAGTATTGCTATTGATTTTCTGATAAATGTTCATTTCATACTGTCTTTCTCCTTTTTTCTTTTTCTTGCTCTCACCTGCTTGAAAATGACCATATCTGTATTCATGTGACTGTTTTCTTCTGGTACATCATTAATCCTTTATCTGAGCAATACGTGTTTATTCCTCTGTTCTATCAGAATAAGTTAAAGAATTGCCTTACAAAAACAATAAATGAAATAATTCCATAATAATTTCAATAAATGAAATAATTCCATGTTTGAAGCAGCCATTTGTTCTATCACTATTCTAAATAAAACTTCTACTTTACTTATAACCTTAACCAATGAGTTTGTGTGTATCTGCAACAATCTAAGCTTTTAGTTCTTTTAAACATGTCTCTAATTCTTATAAGATCCATACAAAGAGCATTAGAAAAATAACCTGGAAATACTTAATGACTTGAGAATGGGGAAGAAAAAATCTATATAGTTACTATCTGTATGTAAATACTTTCTGTTTCATGTTGTTGGTGCTGTTAGACGAGACCTGTTAATCTTCTTAGTTTTGGAAAACACATTTCTTTTTTGCAGAACTGTGCCACAGAGGAAAAGATTTATACTGCACTTCAAAACTATCCTCTGAATCAAGCAGGAGAGACACTCAGACTAGAGCCTCTGAGATCCAAACCGACTGTCCCATCCATTAGGCTTTTCTGAGCCGAGTGTCTCACTAACTCTTCTGCTGAATTATTTCACATAATACAAATAATTTAACATTCACTAGAGAAGCAACTCTAACAGGTTTCTCATATCCTGAGAGCCCCACCTATGTGATTATGAGGTGTTCCAAAGCGGAGGTTTCTCTTGCTCAGGAAAACCTTTGGGATAGCTCAATGTTTAATCAGAGAACTTGAAATTTTGAAAGCACTCATGGGATGAGAAAGTTATTTCCTTCTCATTTCTGGTAGCAAGCAAACATAATAAAGAGCCAAATAAATATAAAAGGTTAAATCTCATGAAAACAACATTATCAGCCCAGTCATACAGTTGTTTGACAACTCCAGGTTTCAGATTTCTGTAATTATTTACAGCAGGTATCACCAGGCAAAAAGCAGTGTCCATATTTGATGAGTAGAGCTGAATTTGTGGTGTGTTCTTCAGCACACACCTCACATGCTTCAGATACAGACTGCTGTTAGCAGAGAGGCTGGCAAGAACAAATCCAGAAATGTCTGGAAACTACTTCTGCCTGAAGGATACCAACAGGACAAGTGCTGCAACTGCAGGGAGAAGAACCAATCTCCAGAAATGTGTGCCAAACTTCCTCAGAGGCAGAGCATGTTATTTCCAGTGACAAATGCAGACCAGAGCTGCAGGTTCCTCTGCTGTCAAGCAATGTGGACAGGACAGCTATTAAACCAGACAGGCAGAGAATTGCTGTTCTTTTTGGATGGGTACCTTATATAAGGCAGAGCAGCACCAAAATTGCAAAATTGCTGAAAAATTATCTCCTGTATCTCTGCTTCTGAGACAGTGAGTTAAACTCTGCTCTTCTGTGCTCAGACTCACTCATTGTCAACAGAAGTCATGAACAAAAAAAATAAAATCGCTCTAGTTATTTACATTTGGTTTGTTTGTAGTAAGAGAACATAGGTCTTAGAATGATAAATGTGTGAAAGGAGAAAAAGTAATAGAAATTATCCACTGATCATAATTGTCTTAAAACATCAAAATATCCCTCAATGCTCAAAAAACCCAAACTACAAAACTCCAAAGTGGAGGGAAAAAAAAAAAAAAAAAAAAAAAAAGAAGGCATTAATCATTAGAAGATGAAGTAAAATATTGGTAGCCTGGCTTCACAGAACCTTGTTTTTCTTTTTCTCTTCACTTGATACAGAGGCAGAAAACAAAAGCTTTGAAATGAAAATAACCAAAAAGGTGCATGGCCCCTCTTTTGCTGTACTCTCTTTCTGATACTTAATCATTGCCACGCATGCGGAGTGAGGGCCAAGTGGAAGTCTTCCTCTGAAGATTACCTTACTTGTGCATGAATTCTGCTGCATTTTTAAATAGTTACGTCTGAATTCACTGATGTCTTTTGATAGTTTCATAGTCACTTCAGTTTTGCTCTTGCCAACCTCAACAAATAAATAGGAAATAGCAGACAAGGCAAAATGCTCCCCACTGAAAGGGCTAAAAATCTGAAAATCAATTTGCTGCCATTTAGAGCAGTTGGGAAGTCCTTCATTTGAGCTCACAGAAATCAATAACACAAAACTAAGAACTGCAAAGATGAACCTTTTATCTATTTCAGAAAAAAATTTGAAGTATTTTATGAAAGAAAAGAATCCCTAAGGCAAAATTAACATCAAATAAAAACTCTAACAGATGCTTTCATGATTTAAATGTGGCCTGCTGTGCCTTGTAGTTCATTAGCTCACTAGACACTCATATTTCTGTGCACTTTTTCCTTCCTTTTAGCCCTCAAACTGCACTGTCATTCTTAAGAGTTTCAGCCTTTGGTGTTGTAGTCACTGTTTAAGGGCATTCTGAATTCTGTGCTCACTGTCTTTCCTTGAGCTCCCTAATCCCTTGGTACTGGAAAGTTCAAGCTGTTCAGAAAACTTGATAAGAACCACACCTCTGTGGGTCTTGGTAGCATTTTTGCATCACAGCTGGATCTAAACGATAGCTGCAGCTGGACGGACAGAACCACAAAGACCCCGAGTGTCAGAGCGGGATGGACACAAAGCCCTGGGGAGGAGATCCTGGGTAGGGCACCTCAGCAAAGAGCTCCAGAGGCAGATTTTACAGAAGAATAAACTGTAGTGCTCTGCAGCGGCTTCTGCAGGGCCACAAGGAGTTTACAGCTGAGATTGGTGTGAGCTGAGGATCTCTTCCTCCTCCTGCCTTATTGCAAGCTCCAGCTACGCTGTGCACATCCCACCCAAACAGAGCTGAGAGCACTTGGGCCTGCAAAGTGTTTCAAAGAGAACCTAAAAAGGAATTCAGGCTGTTTTGGGGCTTGGAGTTTAGAAAGACTGATTTCTGATTTAACAAATAAGCAGCTTGGATAAATAACCCATGAAGCACATCAAACTTCAGATGTTGCACTGGTCTCGTATTTTGAATGCATTTTTCAAAAAGTCATTTCAATCATCAGTTGCAAGTGCTTGAAGTCCAGCAGGCTGCCCTTTCCCATTGTGGATGTCCAGGACTCTTCAAGAGCTGACTTCAGACTGTGGACATTATTCTAACAGGCAGGAAAATGCTAATAGACTGTAAATCTAGTTATCATGTGCCTCGTGCAATATCAGTGAGATAATAAATATGGGAAGAGACTCGTCTGAAATACTAACATAAAAATAATGCATGTGTTAATAAGATTACGTGGAATAGCTGTTCTCAATTATCTTTTGTCCTTGCATTTTCCAGTACTTCATGTCAATGTAATTACCATCTATTTGTTTAAATTTTGATTAAATCCCTAAGCATTTAATAATCCATCATTATAAATTTTTGCCAGGTATCATTATACTAAAAAAACATTTAGGTTAATTTTTTTTTTTAAGTTATGGTTTTACATCCATATTTAAGCTCTATATCTAACAGCTAAACTTCACAATTAGTCAAAGTCAGGTGGTTTCCCCAAAACAATAAACTATTGAGTAATATTAACAGTTGGAGGATTAGACCCAGAAGCTCTAAAGCCCATGAATTGGACTAATTGTGTTCCTCAGTCCTCTTTTACTATTTGTGCTTTCTCCTAAACGTCTGAAGTCTTAGTTTTTGTAGATTTTCAAAACATGTATAAAAAAATACATTGTTCACATGTGCAAACCACTGGAAACCCCACAGCTCTCCATCTCCTGATTTCACAAGATCTTTTATATAACCAGCACACATAGTCTGAGAGTAAGGATGTGATTTTCCAAGGACACTAAATGCAATTTGGAGTTAACAGACAGCAAAATCTGGCAGACAGGTACCTAACTCTGGGATAGTTTTGCAAACATTTTCCTTAAGGCACAACCATATGTTATAGATCTTAGAAAAACGAATAATGAAAAGCAGCCTTACACCAGTATTCCATTTTTTATCCAAAGAAATTAACTTTAAGAGTATTCTTAACAGAAATGAATCTTTTCCTGAAAACTATTTGATTAATCCTCTTCTCGTCTTCAGACATTAAACCGAAATAAGGTCAACCATCTTAACACACTGGGACTTGAATCTCTGTCTTATACAGGAAGTAAAACTACAACAATCAGAAAAAATAAAATCTGGTAATTCCAGTGCATCAACTGCGCACCAGCTTTGATTCTATTAGAAAGAAATAACCTTGCTTTTTTATCATCACACCACACTCATGCAGAGAAAACTCAGCAGGAATGTAAAGCAAATGAACTAATGAACTTAATTAACACACAGAAAATAAAAGAACTACCCTACAGATGTGTATTTGTAGTGAAATCAGTCAGCAAATGAACAAGTAGTCATGACAAAATTTTATATGACTTCCTCCTGTCACTGGGGTCAGAAGTACAAAAACTGGATAGGAATCAAGTATCATAAATCTTTATTCTAAAATTACTGTATTTTTTTTAAAGTTTGTAAGAAACAAAGCACAAGTTAATTTTACTGCTGCATTGCGACCTCCAGCATCAGCCTGACCACTGAGCATCCACCTCCTGAGGTTATGGACACCCAGAACCAGCCCAGCCCTGTGACAGGGACCCCACCCTCCCCCTGTCCCCATGGCACCAGTACAGGTTTGTGTGCACAGAGCTCAGTGCCAGCCCCAGGGATGGCACAGCACGCCCAGGGCTCGGTAACAGATCAGGAGGCCAAATTTCAGTTATCAATAATTATAAATTGGATTTTTTTTTTTTAATAGGTAATGTCCTAACAGAAGACATTACCCTCTGTATTGTCTTTCTCCAAACTCTTTTCTCTGGCAAACAGCTAAGCCAAGAAAACTAAAGGATAATCGTAGAATCACTTCAAAACTGCAACATCCAATATTCTTCCTGGGTTTGAGCTTGGCAGTTTGACCTCTATGCTGGGGGATTTTTCATCATGGCAGAGTCACAAAATCAGAAGGATGGCTTCATTTTAAACAAAGGTGAGCACAGAGACAGTGCCCCACATAAAGGAACAGGAGCAATTCTTTACACCTGTGAATATATTCTGACAGGGCAACTTGCTGTAGCAATACAAATGGGAACTTATTTTACATCCCCAAATACATCAGGCATGACTAGAGAAATTCCACTTCTAGACTTGAAAATAGTGTTTAATAACACAGAAAAACTTGCACCCAATACCCATAGGGTAAGAAAACCCTGGACTGAGACTCAAATATAAGTAGCATTTAGACAGTTATTTCCTCATAACCTCGCATCCCTAACAGAAAAAAAAGAATCTCCCAAAACCCAAATATTGCAGGGTAAATCTTTAAAGTCTGCTCTCACTGATTCATAGTTTGGCCATTACTCAAACGTGCAGTGTATAATGCTGATGAGTTAAACATCACATCACCCATTTTGATTCATTCCTTTCAGCTCTCTGGGAATTTTATTCATGTTTATAACTACAAGGTTGGTGGTGCCAATAGATTCAGTCCAGGGATAGATAGTTGAGTGCTTAGACCATTACACAGAATTACATATATTGATTAGAATACCTATGGAATAAGTAAGGACAAAGCTAATAATGTTACTAAGAAAAATGCCCAGAAGGGATCAGGTCTAGTCTAACCAAGTAAAACAGTCTCAGCATTGCTGAAGAGAATACCAGCAGTCTAAAAGGTGAACTCTCACAGTTATTATTTTCCTTATGTTGGTGTTTTTCTGCAGTCAAAAAAATATTAATATAATTTTATTTCTCCCTTTTATCATTTTTATGTACTAATACAATATTATCTATGCTGTCCTCAAGACACAGAAGGTGATGTTGGACAAATAAAAAGCAAAACGCAGTTTCTTCATGTGCTTTCTGAATTTCCAGAATATCTGAGAACAAAGAGCACAGACTGGTGCTGTATCACATATCACTAATTCAAAGCATTTAATCCTGTCTTCCACACGTCAGCCAAAGCAATACAAATGCCAAAAAATTCCTCTTTGAGAGCGGAATTGTATACACTGTGCATTATATAAGCCTTCTGTCCCCCTCCACTTGAATGTACACTATCAAATCATCCCGGCCATTACTTTCTGCTGAGCAGATGGTATTATGAGATTTTTGATAAAGAACAACAATCACCCAGCAAGGGTTGCAAAGGGGTCGCTGAAACCAAGATTAACAATTGATTAGCTTTAATGGACCGTGACAGTAATAAACAACACAGCTCCACACAAAGATCTGATTGTCCTGTTAATGCTGCTGACACAAATGGCTTTTAACTGGCTTCCTCAAAGTGTTAATATCGCCAGAGCCTCGGCAAATGAAGGACTTTGTCAAAGTGAGAACCATCCTGCAGTGAAGAAGCATTTACTGCAGCCCTCTAAAACATCTCCTGTAAAGTGTGTTTCTGATTTATTCAGACAATAGTTCCTATTTCTCCAAGGCTTAAAGTTCAACAAAATGTAACGCAGCACACCTCTGCAAAGCTGGAGTGTAACAGAACTCTACAGCATTTGAATACAGAACCCAGCACTCATCGAATATACAACAATATTGTGAATTATCATCTTCAGTTTCCTGGTTTTAGCTTTACTCCAACCCAGCCTGACAGATCTTGATATCACAGCCTTCTAAACTCAGTCTTTTTATGCTTGGCTCTGGTAAGTTGACTAATATTTTTTCCTTTCTGTACAAAAATCAGTAATTTGCATCATATTTTCATTAAAATAAAATGCTTTGTGATTACTGGAAGTAACCATGGCAAAATCTGAACACAGAACTTAACAAATCTGTTTATTTCTTAGACACACATATGGGAAAAAGTCTACAGAAAAAGTCTCTGTTTCCTTTAATTCTTTAAGCCCAAAATTTAAATAGATTTATGTCAAACATTCACAGAATGTTTTAAAATTAAAACTAGGTAGAGGCAAAGTAGACAAAACTCCTCCTAACTTGGCATTCAAGAAACCATGGATATAGGAATTCAATTAAAGGTAAGGAGGTATTTTACTCATCTATGCATTGAGTAAGATTTTCTGTAAAACTTTCGATATCAGGTTAAATTACTTGGTTTCTAAATTAACTTTTTTATTTTAAATTATGTAAGTTATTTAGGCAAAGGTTTTTCTTTTGAGCATTTTTAACTGTGAGCTGCCACGGTGCTGCTCCCTCCCGTGTTATTCCAGCACACAGCAGTGGTGCAGCTCTAAGGGCTCCCAGGAAAGAGAAAAACCAGCCCTAGACACAGCTCCAAACACAAACCACCTGCACAAACCAAGGTCACGTTAATCCCATCCCTGAGGGTCCCACCCCATCTGCAAATTGGACTCTCAGCAGAGCAATTCCTGAGCAGCTCACTGCAGCCACAGAACACGAGGCTAATTGCTGTGTTTCAAATGTGACCTACACAGGTATGCAAGGGGCTTTAAATGAAATCTGAAAGAGGAAAATCCACCTGCTTGGTGTCCCAGCACACAAACACTAAGCACATAACCTGGCAAAATACTGAGCCAACCTGCATTAATTCCATTTTCTGCAATCAGCATCCTTCTATTATTCACTTGCATGGCTTTCTACAGCAGCTCTTCAAAAAAGATATTGTATAAACTATTAGTTATACTCTGATAATAAACATTCAGGAAAGTAATTATTTATTACCTGTAAGTCAGCATCAAATTCATGTTTCAGGTAAGCATCTTCTGCAGCTTCAACAAGACGCTGAAAAAAAAAAGAAAAGGTGTGTTATTGAAATAATGGATAACAAATTTATAACCTGGTATGAAAACAGCGATTGTTTGAGCATTGTGTAACTTATCTGCCCTCATACTTCATTGAATAGAAATAAATTATCCAGATTTTTTAAAAAAGGAACAAGTTTATTAAACCCTCAGTACCTGCTGTTGGTACAAAACTTTCAAAATAGCTCAACTGTTAATAAATAAAGAAATAAAAAGGTCACTTTTTCCACTAGTCTTCAGCTTCCTGCAGCTCCCATTCTGAAATTATTTTTGAGAGAACAAAAAGTTGATTTCACACTGGACTTTATTTTGCACATAGGATCCCTCTTCAAATTGTCCTTAACAGTAAAATAGGAGGTATTGCCTAATAATGCATCCAATTTCAAGAAACTGACATAAAAAAGGAATTTCTAAATTACACATCAACTATAAACTATATGAAAAATAGAGACTGGGTTTGTTTTCCTAGCAGATTAAAATACTACCTTAACATGGTACATTATCACAGGATCCTTCTGCAATTACAGAAGTAACATTTACAGAATGACAGCAATTCAGTAGTATTTTTGTCCTCTTAACAATATCCAGAACTCCCTGTAGTAGTTATTGCTCCTTACCATTATCATCTGACAGGAAAAAAAAAAACATGGTTGCACCAAAATGCAGCTACCTGAAGCATTTAATTCACAGAGGGGTTTGCTGCAGATATTCTATTGTGAAATGGCATTACATCCTTTCTAAGGTTTGACTCAGGGTTCTTTACAATTCAGAGTATTTTAACCGTGGAAGAAACTCCCTCCGGTTTTCATTTAATCTACCTGAACATTCATATATGTACAACCCAAAATCAAACAAATACTCTCTATTTGACTTCTTATTTTCTTTGCTCTATCAGACATTGGTACACATAGATATTTTCAAGTATTTTACATCACAAAGCGAGGTCCAGACTCTCATTAACGATACGCAGAGTGGGCAGCCATGCACACTTTTTTTTTCTCCCTTTTCATAACTGTTTGCACATTTATCAAGTCTTTGGATATAAATCAAAATGAAATCAGAATTCTTATTGATTGCTATACAGTTTGAGCTATAATGGAAACTGAACCAAGAAAAATATTTCTGGTTGCCAATGCAGAACAAATGGTTCAGCAGAATGCTGACAGTTTAGGCAGAGCGGCAGTGGCTGCAGGGAGGGTTTGTGCTCACTGGGGGTTGCAGAGCAGCAGAATCCCAACCTTCACTGCCTGCTCCATACCGGCCTTCCCTGCCTGCTCCATCCCAGCCTTCCCTGCCTGCTCCATCCCAGCCTTCCCTGCCTGCTCCATCCCATCTCCCTCCCTGCTCCATCCCGCCCTTCCCTCCCTGCTCCATCCCAGCCTTCCCTCCTTGCTCCATGCCATCCCCTGCTCACGCTCAGTGAGCACAAGCCCCAAAAACCCAGGGGCCTCTGCTGGATTTCTGCCCCCTCCCTGCACACCCTGTGTGGAGCCTCTCCAGAGCTTTTCTTTGGTGCAGAACTGCAATCTCAAACACATCATTAAAAACTGGGAATCCTCCTGATACAGAGAAGCAAAAGGCCACGTTCCCAGAGCTCTGAGCTGGGAGCACATCCCTGACATTGGTTTGGTCCCAGCTTTAAACACCTTGTCCCAGGAAAGCCCAGCTGGTCACAGCAAACCCTTCTGAGCCAAGCAGGAATTGAGCTGAACTCGCTCCAACGCTGGGCAAATCAAAGCAGAACTGAACTGGCAAAATGTCCAAGCTCACCTTCCCACGTACAGCGTAAGAGAACCCAACAACAACAACTCATCCTGACCGGCTGCGGGAGGCAGATCCATGGAAAAACATTTCAAATTAAACACTGAACTTCTGTGTAGTTCTTCCCCCCATTCCTATACTATTTGAATAGTACCAAAACCAGACGTTGCAATGTGAAACATTAATGAATGTTCATTTGAGCCGCAAAGGTTTTTGTGTTTAGAATCTAAAAAGGGAAATAACACCAATTTTCTCATCTGAGGGGGAGGCCTTACAGCAACTGAAACAGAGCCCTACACATTTGAACCTTCTCAGAATCCCATCTTTATTTTGCATGCTAGTGACCTCCTGAAAGGATTTTACAAATATAGCCCTCATTTTTCAAGTATGGAAAAGGCATTTCATGTAAAAGAACTACTCTTAGTCAATGCATTCCTGAAGATGTGTTTTCCTTTATCTTAAAACCGTAGGTCAATTACTAATCTGTCCTCGCCTGATACTAAAGTTCATGATGGATGAGTTTGAGAGAAAAAAGTGAAAGAAGGATCAAAAAAATTCTTCATACAGAAAAAAATACAAGGAAAGGAAAAACATGTTTTTCTTTCTGTGCTGAAATATTTACTTACTCATCAAAAGAAAAATTATTATAGGATTTCATGAGATACCAGTTATATTAGATATTAGCACCTGGCGGGCTAGAAAAATAATTCATGGCTTCTTATATAGTTTGTATTGATCCCAATGTGTTTCAATTACATTTTTGCCTCAGTGAAATAAATTTAAACTAAGATTTATCTCCACATGTAAGAAATAACTAGAGAAGCATAAGATGGGTAATCATAGAAACATCTGGTAACAAGGGCAGCTCAGAAATGAAAAGTCCTGCTTGGTATTTTATTGAATTATTCATTAAGATTTCAGTTGTAACTTTTTTTTCTTAATGTACATTTCATCAACATTCTCTACAAGAAACTCAATGACAAAACAGTGAAGTATCTACTGACAAGAATATTTCCTTGAAGCTGTAGAAGCAAATATGTAGGCACACTTTGTGCATTGCCCTCACAAAGCTAAATAAAAAATTACAATTTTGGTACATGAAATGAAAACAATACAAGTACGTGCTGCATTTTCTGGGTATCAGTCCTTAACCACATTTTGCTTTAAGAATCTCAACATCATTAGGAAGGAGACCAGGAGAAATCTGGGAGAACTACAGAAAAAGGAAGCCAATAATAAGCCCAACTCCATCCACAAAATGACATATTAGTGGATATACACAAATTATATCAGAATGAAGAAATTGAATGCAAATGTTTCACAGGATTTTGTCTTTTGGGGGGGGGGGGATTGGTTGGATTTTTTTTTTTAAAGAAGTCCCCAAAGGGATGAAGCATGATGGAAGAAATTCCTTAACACTCTGCAGGCAAAAATATAAAAACCACATGTAATACTGCAACATTTTTTTATGGAGGTAAAAAATCCCTTTTAAAATATTTTAATGACTGTGCAGTTATCTAGCAATGATTCTCAACATTAGCATGATTAGCAATTTTAGCTTAATAGTTTATAATGACACTCTTAATACAAATGCCAATACATTTTCATTTGAGGAACCATACTTTCAAATCCTGTCTGTAGCAAGAAAATGTTTCCCAAGCTGTGGTTATCCTGAAGGGAATTGTGCTATATGCATGTCTTTCCATGGAATGAATTATGAACACAGAGTGAGAATTGGTACAGTTACACCATTCAAGGGTGTTTTTAGACAAATTTAGCTCTAAATGTGGAGAAGTTTCTGTGAGCACATGAACAGGCGGGTCAAGGGCAGCACATCATCTTTAGATAAAACAATTATAATGGTCTAAGGCACAGCTCAATTGAGGTGCCCCCAGTTAAGGAACTAATCCTTAGAATTTTCCCAATACACATAAATATGAGAAAGATGAACTGCCTGATCCAGAATATTACAGTACAACGTGGATAAAAAGACAGGGCATGAAGCAGAAGATGAACAAATAACATATCCACAAGAAACCTCAAAATGCCCACCAAGGCATGATGCCAACATTTGGTACATTCAGTGGAACTGATATCACAAATAACATAGAAAAAGCTGAGGGATGAAAAATAAATGTTTGTAACCTCACAGTATTCTTTTTTTTAATAAATCACTGAGCTATCTCTGAACAGGGTAATTTTCTTGACAAATGACATTATAATTTCAGTGAACTGATATTCCCAGATAAATTCTCTTTTAAGTTAGGTTGTTATAGAGAGAGCAAAGGAAAGGTGAAACAGAATGGATGAAGGGGAAAAAGAATCCAACAAAAAGTAAGGGGGGAAAGGAACAGAAATGGAAAGAAAGGTAAAAATAAAAGATGCAAATAATTTCAAGAAAGAAATGTTACAGAAACATACAGAGGACAGAGTTGTTATTTTAGCTTCTGAGATAATTTCTCTTTTCATGTACTTTTTAGGGGTTTCAGATTACTTTTCAATGATTCTCCTTCATTAGAATCCCATTTTGAAGTTAGATTAAATAAATTCATAAGCATAACCAAAATTGAAACAGTTTCTGAACTCCTGAACTATGGAGGGTTGCTAATCTTTATCCATAAATGCTGACTGAAGTTATACCCTTCTCTCATTCAGCAATCAAATTTAAAAAAAAAACTTGTATTTCATTGTTTCCTTTCTATTTTTCCAGGGTAAACCAACTGCAACACACAAAAAACAGAAATGCGACTTGAAATTACTCTTCTCCAAACCAAACTGCTACAAATCACAAAAAGGATAGAAGACCACTCTAATTTAATTATCTATCTAATTAATGATCTAATTATTAACTACCTATTTAATGACTAGGATCAGCTAGGTGTTGGCATCATCTCAGTTCATAACATTAATAGTTTATATTCCATAATATCAATATAATAACATTTAACTTCAAAAAAGTCACTGGGATATCACAGTCACTAAAGTGTAGATAAATCTGTAAGTTGGCTCTTGTATTTCAGCATCCAATGCATTCAACCAACAGCAAAAAACAGACCTGAACCCTAACAAACTTTCTCATCATTTCCCTTGGCTTCAGATCTACTTGAGGTTCCTAAAAAACCTTGAATATAACTTTCAGGTTGATTTGAGATGTGTTTTGGAAGAGAAAAAGTAATAATAATAATCTGTGTAACTTTAACACATCTGTCTCTCTGACTACTCTGTATGGAATTGTAACCAAGATTTATATCTTAATCAAGTATAATGAACTTCAAGAAAAACAGCAGATAACAAGAAAAGGTTTTAAATACAGGGATACTACTTTCATATTTTGTAGCAAGGTTTCTAGTACATTACCAACCAAAAACCAGCAGCATTCTGTATGCCAAACAGCAGTTTTTTGTATACAGAAAATATTTACAACTACCACTGGTTACCCTTCTTTGGGCAAAATATTCAGTACAATTTTAATAATCTTACTATTGATTTGAATGTCTAATTTCCAATCAAAATTTGGAGTAATTGAGTTGTGAATATGCCAAAAATATTTCCTAAAGTGCTGCCAGATAACTATTTAAACATGGTTCAGCAGTTGAAAGTATTCCTGGGAGAGAAATGAGATTGTGTTTCAATCATCAGAGCAATTTTCTTCACTGGCTTCTCTGTGAGAAGCCTACACTGTGCATGTGGGAGCACTCAGCAATAGATCACTAAACTTTAAAAACATTACCCAGGTACCTTCCTATGATTTCCCCTCTTTGGGGTTCGTTTCAGAAGCGAAAAAGGCCTTGCCTCTCCAGAAAATCTGTAAAGCTGCAGGTGCTTTGAAAACTCCTGAAAAGCTCAGGCTGTTCTGAGAAAGAACAGGATTTATTAGAGTTAAGTAAGCTTAGGTAATATCCTGGCACGGTGCTGATTCTGCTGCAGGTCCTCCTTACTTCCCTCAGAGTTCTGGGGTTTGCTCCTTTCCCATCTCGTTTGGTGAGAAGGTGAAGAAGCCAAGGGAGAGTATTTGATGTTGCTCCTCAGTCTCGCCGTTGTTCCCATGCCCAAACCCAGAGTCACATCGGACAGCAATTCATGCCCATGGGCAAAGAGGCTTCCCAAGCTCAGGGTTTAGCACAAAAAGCTCTGCATGCGTTTGCCAAAGGAGAAGCACTAGACACTGATTCTGACCTTGGAGGAGTATTTGCACCTCTCAGAACACACATGGCTTTCGACAGGGCAGTGACACCAGATCAGGAGCTTGGCTGGTTTTGTGCTTGAGGATGGGAAGACACAAATGCACAGAAAGTTTCCTCTTTCCAGAAAGCCTGGCAATATGTTTTACACCCTGGTTTGTTCTCCTCAGCTGTGAGGTATTTTCTTGGAAATTTTATCACTAAAAGTGCTGTTGGTGTGACTAAGATGCACCGAAAATCATTTAGTGCCTGTTATCTTGATATTAGAGCTCCCAGTGCTTGTGGCTTAAGATAGATCTCAATCTTGCAACTAATTCTGTAAAAAACTGACTGCTCTGCGACTACCATCAAATCCCACTGCAACCCAACCAGACAATGCTCAGCCACACTAAGTGCAGCAAAGCACAATCAAAGCAGAAATTATAAATAAAGGATAAAAATAAATTAAAAGCTTAGCATATGCAATTATCGCAAATAACTTCAATTATCCACTTATATTCATTCAAAACTGGCAGATATTCAGGTTGATTGTTGTTAGAGTGCTAGCTGGTTTTTTGAAGCAACAAGAGTTCAGCTTGGCACAGTGCTGGACAAACAGAAATGAAACTGTAAATGGATTAAAGTACATGAAATTCACACATTGCATAACAGTGGCTAAGACAACCCCGGAGTAATTAGATGCATTTCTACTTAACTAGGCCAACACTATATTTAATTATGGCATCTGGAGAATGCCAGGGCATGGAAGGAAGACTCCATATGAAGAAGATAACACATTTGCCTTGTACCAAATTCTTCAGTGCTCAAAAGGCTGCACAAAGCCAATATATCAGATATAAAACATGCAGATTATCAAATCTGCTCCTACCACATTATTATGTCTAGCACAGAGCAGAATGAGGTGCTAAATAGGGTTTTATTCCATACTTTTAATTCCGTATGTCCCAGACATCAAGGGATCAGTTCAGCTGCAGACACAACTTAGAGCTGTTCCAGGGATATTTAAAATGTGATTTGCCTGGCTGGGGTACAGCAGCAGCACCAGCTCCTTCAGCCACCTCTGCTGCCTCAGGGCCAAGAGGAAGATTCCTTTAATCTTTTGCACCAACCGCGTACCCACCCAAGGTTGTGTAATTCTCTGGCAATACCTTTACGCATCTTTTTAATTTCACTCACTGCGTGGCGATGCAATGTGTAAAGTTTTGTTTTTAATGATTAATTCACAACCGGTGCATTGTTCTCTTCCACATAAATTAAAAAATCTAATCAAAATGTTACTTCATGAAACACCTTTCAAAAGCAAGGGAAGCAGGCCTGTGGATGAGTCCAAAGACCCCCTTGTTTACACACACCTTTAAATGTATTGTCAACACTAACCTGTAAGTCTCATTATCATTCTTTTCCTCCTCCCCTACACTGAAATCACTAGAATAAAACCTCTGATTTATTAGTCCTTTTCACACATTTAGGGTGCCAGAGGTCATACTCTTTACCTGACTCTCACAATCACTTTCCTGTTTGGATAGTGCCAGACTGTCTCTTCTGTATCTGAGGACAGGGAGAACATACATGGCTGAGCAAAAATAGCTTTCCCTCAGCTCTGACAGCTCTCAGCACCACTGCTGGGTGCTTGACAGATCTGGTTTGAGAAAGATTTTGGGATAACTGTTTTCATGCAAATTCTTTTAATGCAAATTCTCTGTTGGTAGGATTTGTCTCACCTAACCTCATCTATTTCAAAGTTAATCGTCTCTCCACTGAAGTTACCTAAACATTCTTCATTTGTAGAGACAGAACACTCCAAAGGTGCTGCATGTCCCATTCGAAAATAGCTCATAAGATACAGGAAGACCTTTGGAACTTTTCCTTCACTCTTTTCTTCACTAGATATTCAACTTGACATGACTGAAGTGAAGGGAGATGAATCCCACACCATATGTGCAACACAAATCAGCTAAAGAGAAATGGAACTGTTCCCATGTTCACACAGTAGGGGAAAGGACACTTGAAGCAGCACTTTGTCCCGACAGCAGTCCTGGGATGAGTCAAGGTGCTTCTGTTCTGTTTACATTTAGAAGCACCAAGTGAAATCGATTGTCTTTACTTTGTTCCCTCACTCAGCTTTTTCCTCACCTCTGCACTAAGGTTCAGCCCCCCAAGTAAATTCAAATTCAGCTTACAATTTGTGGTCTAGTACAACCAAAACCATCATGATATACTGTCCTCCTTTCAGTTTCCAACCAGATCACTGTCACACAGCAGCAGAAAAAAAAAACCCTCAAGATTTATTACTCAAAACAAAGGTCAGTTCCAGAGTTTGCAGGGACTCAGTTCCATTGTCTAGCCCAGCACTCGATCACAAGACACAGATCCAAACCAAGAAATGCAATGTCCATGGGACTGTTTTTTAACTCCCACAGGGGGTCAGGATTTCAGTTGCCAATAGATTAACTGAAAGGGAAAATTTAAAAAA
Source organism: Acanthiza pusilla (assembly GCA_036630365.1). Lineage (NCBI taxonomy): Eukaryota > Metazoa > Chordata > Aves > Passeriformes > Acanthizidae > Acanthiza > Acanthiza pusilla. The sequence goes on from JAXCHO010000001.1 coordinate 13,597,819, forward strand.
CTGAAAGGAAAATGAAACCCTGAGTTTTCTACTAAAACCTTCCCAGCTTCCTCTTGTAAGCAGAATTCTCGCAAGATAGATACACAGATATTGAGGCAAATGGAGCACTCTTGTGAAGATGTGAAGAAAGCAGTTGATATCCATTTCTAAATGCATCAGTAGTGGATTTTGCAAGCATTCACCCGAGACTTAGAAATCCAGTGTTACATCTCAGCTTAAACAGGCATGGATTCAATACTAAAATGTACCAAACTCTGCCTTCAAACAGAGCCATGACATAGTTCCATTCCTTTCCTTACTGAGCACAGCCCTAGACCTACTCCTGTTTCTTTCCTGTTCCTCGCTCCATATCCTGAGCTCATTAAGGTCACTTTAGGTGACACAAACTCCACCGTTAAAGTTTTTCTTTCTATTCTTCACTTCTGTGGTAGCACTTACCAATTATTCTTTCCTCTTCTTCACAACAGCTTTGGTGTTCACACTATCAAGCATGACCATGACCAGTTTTCTAGGCCCCTACCAATTCCTTACTCTGCCAACGTCCATTTCCAATTTTCCGTATTGCCTCTACAATCTCATTAAACCTATCTAGAATTTATACCATCCAATTCTGTTCCCTTTGCCTCTTTAGACCATCTCATTAATCTCCAGTCTCTGCTCTCCTCATGGCAGTGCCTTCCTCAGCCTCTCCTAAATCCACCAACAGACCCCTGGGGCTGCTGACCCTCCCGTTTCCCAGCGCCCTAACACGAGCACAGAGAGATGAAAACTCTCTCCTGGGTCCAGAAGGTGCATGGATTCACAGACAGTGCCTCAGGAGAGAAAGACATTGTTTCCCCTGCCTGCTGCTGGCTCAAGCAATGAGAAAGTAATGATCCAGTTGGGGAAAAGTCTCGTTCAACCCCGTGCTGAAAATTCACAGTGCAAATAACTTTCAGAGATTTCACTTGCAGACAGTCTTGCTGTGATACATTTCTAATGGCCATATGCCTCTATGTGCAGTTTCCAAATGCTAAAAACTTGATCCAGCTGGAACAGAATTTCAAAGAAAACCTTGTGTCAAGGCCCCAGCCCTGCCAATTTCAAGAGCTGGTTCCCAAGCATAGAAGTGCTATAGAGTCTTAATGAAAAGAACATCAGTATTATGTTTAAAAGAGTAAACCAATGCATTTCCCCTGGTTTCTCCCTTGTAAAAAGATGAAGTTCAAAGATAAAATTCCAAGCTTCTTTGGTCTCCTGAACCATACTTTACAGTTCTGGAGACTTGGTTGCTAAGAATGCTGGAATTAATTACAAAATCAACTCTCAGACTAAGTGATAATTTAGTCTTTTCATAGTTTTGTGTATTCTGGCTGGTCTGGTACAAAAAAAAAAATGAAAAAAAGGTTACGTTGAAACTCTCTGGTTTTGGGCATTTTGGAAAAACTCTCTGGTGTGGACATCTGTCCAGACTTAGTACCTGGACATCACTTCCATGTACCTATGGTGCCCTATGGATTAATGCTGAAATCCCAGATGATCTAGGGGTTCCACTTTGCCAAAGTCATGTTTAAATACACACTGGCAAGTCTGTATTCAGGTACAGATTCCATCCCGTCAATTCATTTATTATTTCTTTAAATAAATACTTTTTCTAATAGTAGTATTTTTCAGTCTGTCTTAAGAACAATATTAAACTGTCCTTGTAATTAATGGAAAATTGCAAATTCCCAAACCCAAAGGAAAGGCTGCATTGCATAGTCAAAACCTTATCTGCTTTGCTTTGTAAAGGTAATGAGTTCAAATCCAGTGGGTGTTTTGCTCCTTATTAAGAAGAGTCTTGTAACTTGTATTCTCCTAGTGACTAAAAGATTGCTATAGTTTCACCTCTTAATTAGTTTTTATCAACTGAAACATTCACCATTTAATTATAGTATGCAGATTTATTTGGAAAACGAAGTAAAATATGCAACACAGCACGTAATTTCCATTAAGTCTGACACACCTCTAGATTTTGGTATGACCTAGGGAACTCATTTCATAGAATACTCCCATTTTTCTTATTAACTTTTTTTTTCTCTTGACTCTCAAAGTGTTTCTAAACTGCACCTGGGGAACAATAGGAGTCTTCACAGAGCTAACCAAATACTGCAAGTTCAAAAAGTAACAACCAATGACTACAACCAAGCCAACAAAAACTATTAACTTAAGCTTGCAGAGGCAGTGAGTAAATTATAACAATAGTTTTCCATTTATCTTGGATTATAGGAGAATTGTGAACCACCCCACACTGCTGGCAAGGCTTCCTCTATTGCTGAAATCCCTCACCCACCACCACAGGTCCTCCCACCATTCATTTATGTACAACCGGAAAATGTGCTCCAACCTGCAAAGTCCTAAAAGGTAAAAACCAATCACTGAAGTCATTACTGTTCCTACAAGCAGTTCTAAGTCTCAGTCAGCTCTGATCCTGAGAAAGATGTGCAAAACGCTTCCATGAACAAACCATGAGGCTGTAAAGATCTGCAGCTGTTGATGCTCCTCAATTTCTCTGGTTGTTCAATCTAAAGCTGACACACTAATGAAGGAGAATCACAGAAATAATAGGAGAATGGAAATATCTAAGGTAACTCTGTAGCTCCACATGGGGGTAGGCTTCCCTTTTATTAAATCCTTATTCCGTGAATCTGCCTCCACTTGGCAGGCTGGAGCCTCTGTAAACACCTTGACTTTGTACACTCCAATAAATCTGTGCTTGGCATGGCAATAGCACAGCTAAGGGCAAGGATGAGAATGGGTGACATTCCCTCCAGCCCAGGGTTAGTGGTGTGACAGCAGGACACTCCTTAAGCAAACACTCAGGGCCAGCCTCAGACCATGAAACCCCACTGGTGCCACTGAAAGGGGCTGATGACAGACCTGGTGTATTTGTGAAAAGGTAGATTGCAAAATTCATCATCTATTGGTTATTCAATCTGTTGGGCAGTGTCTCAAAGACTTATGTATTAGATTTGGCTTTTAAATAGTGTCTTTCATGCCCTTTTAGCAGTTACAACTCATTCCCAAGTAATAAACTCAATAAAGTAATTTGCAATATCTGTCATGAAAAATATGTAATGCTAAAGTACCCACAGAGGCTACAGGAGAGCTAGAGATGCAAGGGCATGTAGGGATAATGAGACAAGGGGTAATGCCTTAAACTGAAAGACAGCTGGTTTAGAGAGAAATCGAGAAGAAATTCTTCCCTGTGAGGGTGGTGAGGCACTGGCAGAGGTTGCCCAGAGAAGCTGTGGCTGCCCCATCCCTGGAAATTCAAAGCCAGGTTGGACAGGGCTTGGAGCAACCTGGTCTAGGGGAAGATGTCCCTGCCCATGGCATGGGGTAGAATAAGATGATCTTTCCTGTCCCTTCCAACCCAAAACATTCTATGATCCTACTGAAAATAAGACGAAATGAAAAGTATTTTCTACGGGCAACCCATTATAATTATTGTTTGCAGTACACCAGGACACAAGAATGGTTAAACAAGCTCAGTAATTAGACTTTCATCAGAGGCCCATGAAGAAATAAAGAGCAAATTAAAATGGAGAACACTTCTATGTAACAGTCGAATGGTTCTGGACGAGTTCTCACCAACTGTTTTTTTTCTATTTCTAATATCTCACATAATCCGTATAAAAATATAAGACCTCAATAATGTAAGTACACATGAAAACTCTTAAAAGACAGAGCGATGGCATATTTCATCTGAAAACATCTCAGTGGTCTACTGCTGGCAGAAGACCTGAGATAATCATTGACTGAAAAACCTTAGGAGAAAGATTCAGAAAATTAGACAGAGAATGTACAGAGATATTGCATCTATAATAAACACAAGTTGCAGCTCAGTTTAAAGCTTTCCATGTTCTTCAATTGGTGATAAGAAATTTTCCTGCCACACTTTTGGAGTGTAACATTGGTAAGATCTCCTAAAATGTCTTAGTTTCCCTTGCTTTTAACTCAATGATATAATAGATGTTACTGACTTTCCCAAGTTTTCAGGACTGCTCAGACATTTGCTCAGCTGAGAAGAGGAAGCTCTTGCTTTACTGCAGGTCTGACAGAGCCCTGCCCAAAAGCTCATCCTCTCCCCACAGCCTGAGCAGGCTCTGCAGGCGCCTCTTCAGCATTTCACTCTGTGAGGAAATTCCAGTAAAACACACCAGAATGCAGAGGACTTTCCCAAGGTTTGCTCTCTCTTTCGGAGTTCTTAAAGACATTTTGCTTTGGAAGCCGACCTGTGGTCACTGCCAGGGCTGGCAATGTGTGCCCTCATCTGTGACTGCGACACAAATCTGGTGTGTGCACTTGTTTGGGACAGCACTGCCCTGAACTCTCCCCAGAAACAGAATGCAAGCTTTATCTGCAACCACAAAGACAAGAATAGCTGCATGCAAATCTTTGGTTGCTTTCTACTCAACGATTTAGAGTCATATCACAGTTTTTAAAATGTCTGCATAGATATGAATAAAGGTGACTAAATATGACTGCAAGGTTCAGGTCTTTTTAAAATTAATAATTTTTTTTTTTATTTGTACTCTCACTATTAAGAAAAAAAACACAACAAAGCCAAAACAAACAAAAGCACAGCAACGAAACAAAGAGAACTACCATTTAGAACACAAAATATGTGGTCAAATTTTTGCACCTCTTTAGCAAGGCTATCATGTATCATCAATTTCCTTTTTTTAGGCTAATTCGTAAGAAACCAATCTGTGTTTTGCTGGGATCTGACTGAATCACTTGTAAAGAAAAATCAACAACTTTAACACGAGTTTTAATGGAAGTGGATTGTTTCATCAAGTTGATTGATGAGCACAGCAACCTACTGGTCTAAAGCATCAGATCCTAACAGCATCTCCAAAAGCTGAGGTACTTCAGGCACGAACCAAATCTGAGACCTAAGGAGTTCTTGCTCATTAGCAGTCTAATTGTGAAGAGCTCTTTCCCCATCACTGCTGTCTTCCAAGCTTTGTCATTTAACACTCTGCTGTCAAAATAAAATACAACTATAGCTACATCACCCTTAAACTTTCAAATACTGGAGGTTTTACCCACTGTGTCTACTTAAGTTTTTTTTTTTAATCTGGTGCAGCTAGGAATAAATTATGTTCGCCATACATAACATTTCCTAGAAAGCGCAGGCTTTCAGGGACAAAGACTGCCACCTTTTGGCAATAGTCTGAAACAAAAAAAGCCGCAGTTTTCTTAGGTAAATTATACTATTCTAGTGAACACCTTTATTACATTATTTTAGCATCCTATATCCAGCAAAGGACAAAACATTGGGTTCAACTGGAGCCAGCCTGAAAAAATTCCTACCTTTAGGATCATTACATGCAAAGTTTCTTAACATAGAAGCGGAGAAATCAGAGCTAGAGTTTTTTCTGGAGGACACTGGGTAGATAGTCCTGGTACACAAAGTTGAATATTACATGGGAAAACTCATTTGTTTGAAAATAAAAATATTATTTTTAATGCACTATTTTTTTTCCCCATGTAGCACTGATTTAACTTTTGAGTACATGTGCTTTATTCATTAGGTCAGAAGGCCTAAAGAAAAATCATTAAATAATTTAAAGTTGTATTAGAACATAAATAATCAACTGCTAGTCCTAACTGGTATATTCTATTTTTTCAATGCTTGACCTTGAAAACAAGTATTTTTCATGATGTTTTCAATGTTTGGGCTTTTTTAGTAGCTGAAATAAAAAGGGGTAAACACCAGATTCCATCATAGAACACAAGGGATCCACTCTCAGGGATTCAACAAAAATACTTTTATATGAGGCATAATACCTGATGGAAAAAACCATCAGGGATGGTGGAATCTCCAAGCAGCAGTGCCTCACAACTACAACCTTGATAGAGCAAGGCAAAAGAATCACTGAAATAAATAAATTAACAGAACATCTTTGGAATCTTTGGATTCCATCTGAGGTAGAATTCTCCAAATACATGGACAGAAACTCTTGGGGAACAATTCAAGAATGGTTTGAGACTTTAGAATAGTCCTTAGAGGTTCCAGAAAATCCTCACAGTAAATGAGACGTGCCATGAGTATGAAATATGCTGAGATCCAAAAGTAATCAGTAATACAGGGGACAAAGGAAGGGCCAAAACAGGACAACAGAGGGCCTGAGAAAAGCTTGTAAACCAGCAGTACAGGGAAAAAGAAAACCCAAGTTTTTGTTTTCACCAGATAATGTAAGAGCCAGAGCTCACACAGAACAGCTGAGAAGATGAACGAAGATAACGCTAATAGAGCAAGATTCATTTGCAACTTCAATACGTGAAGAAATCAAAGTTAAAGAATGAACACAGAAATGCAGATATATTTTTGTTAAAACAATTATAGGAAGATCAAAAGAGTAGTTTGCTGAGCTTCTCAATGCTGAAATTCACAAAAGCAATCGGCCTTTTTCCAGACAGCTGAGCCATTTGTAGAAGAATGAAATTGTGAAGAGCTTCAAGAGGCAATCAGAATACTGAGGAGAAACAAAAGCGCCAGGTGTGAGTAATCTTGGCACTGTTATCAAGAACAAGAGGGGAGAATGGAAGTCAAACACTTTGTAGGCCATTTGGTTAGTTTAACCTTAGGGAAATTTTCAAAACATTAAAAAAGACATATATGCTGTATTAAAAAAATAACAAAAATAATCTACTCATTTCACAGAAAACTAGACTTACATTGGAGAATAGAATTTTGAAACTTTTGCTTAAAATGCTGTTTTCAAGATCACTTATATTACACCAGCATGTTAAAAACATATTTGTCTTCTACAAATGTTGGAGGGGGTGGTTTGTTGTCTTGTTTGTTTGTTTGTTGTTGGAGACTTTTTAATCATATTAAACACACACAATCTATTAAAACCAGGAACTTCAACAGCCCTCTACTCCTGATTTTAAGAACCTAAATATCTTCAAAATTTAAAGCTCACCCCCTTTAAAGACTGCATTGAAAACAAGTGACTTACCCCATGCCATATGGAATTTCATTGATTTAACTGAATTTCAGCAGTATAATTCTGCTTTTACTAGTGGGAGTCATGAAAGCAGATGAAGGGTAGCAGAGCACAGCAGAGTCTACTACCTGTCTGGCACCATAGCCATCCTGCACAGATGGAGCAGGGATATGGCGCAGGCTTCCAGGCTTTCACAGCACACAATTCACAGCTCTTTGGAGCAGGGTAGCAGTACATGCTGCTTAAAAACTATTTTGCTGCTGTCAGCAGGACTTCCATATGGGGCCAGCCATGTTCCCAATGCATGTATTACATGGCTTGCTGAAGAATATGCCTTTTCCAGTCTTCAAAATCATGTCCTGGTGGTCAGGCTTAGTGTCTGCAATACCCTTGGCCTTGATAGTTTTCAACAGATGGAGGAAGTGAAGAAATTTTTTTTGAGCTCTTAGGTATAAAGACTGGGCTTAGGGGTGTGCCATCTTGGCAGCCTCAACTCTGAACGCCTTTTGGTGTTGAAGTTTGGGAGACTTTTTTTGGGGGGGTGGAGGGAGGGGGAGATTATTGTTGTTTTGGGATTTGGAAGAGTTATTTTGCATATGCTGCTTACTCTGCTCAAGTTAAGTCTTTTTCCAATAGGTGTTTGAACAGTTTGCCAAACGATATTCAAATAAAAATGTGTAAGATGCCTCCCATGAATCTTTAAGAAGTATGAATGATGGCTAAGTCGTACACTAATAAAACTTGCAAGGTCAATTTTATTACACAAATGTGTAACAGACCGTGCAAATGGCAATTAAATCCTCAGTTTTTGAAAGTTGGGATATTGCTTTTTTCTTCATTCGGCGGGGATTTCCAAAAGCAGGCATTGAACCCCAGGGATCTCCACTGATATATCTGGGAAAATATTTCAGTTCCTCATTAAGAGAAACAGTAAAACAACAAAGGACAAGCTCTTGTAGAGCGGTGCAATAGCACAGTAGCTGTAAGTACCACAGTGGAACACTCCCATGTATAAATATGGGTATGGATAATTCAGATCCCATTCTGATACAAAGGCTGCACTGACCACCAGCACTCTTAACTCTCTGCTGAGACAAGGCAAATGGAAGAATAACACGATGTCTTAATTTTGCTTTTTTATATGTGTGTTGTGTACACTAACTTGGAACATCTGCAGAGGAAGCGGGGAAACTGCAACCCCAGCCCCACCCTGTTTACTCCAGCACCCCACAGAGAAGGTGACCTCTGAAGGGAGGAAGTTATTGTCCTGTGGTATTTCACCAGGCACCTACTTCATCTTTAAACCTCCTTCTGAATCAGTGGCACGATCCCCTTTTCAATAATGATTTGAAGAAGATAGCTAGGTTAGAAATAGAAAGTCCCAATATTATAATTTCTGTCGATATTCCATCCCACCCTTACGAGCAGTTTCACAGATAACACTTTCATTTATGCAGACTATACTGGCTTAGGCTCGTTTCCCAAATCATTTACATTGTGGTACAAGTTTGTACTGTTCTTAAAACAATTTTATCTCCATTTTAAAAGACAGCAGAAAAGGTAAAGAAGAATTTACCACTCTAAGTGAGCCAACCTGGTAACAATACTGTTTTGTTTATGAGTGCCTTCTCTATTTGGTTTATGTTTATGTTTTTCCTGATGCCATGGAAGTATCAAAGCATATGCTAATGATAAGCCATAGTGGCAGTGCCAGATAACACTTGAAAGGTGAAATGCATAATTCTCTAATGACCTTGGTAGAATAGTCACCTTCCCTGAAACACACAGAGCAAATCCACTCTTTTTGCATTACATTACTCAGCCTCAGAAATTAAGAAAAAACCTCAGGTCTGGGATTTGGGGGGTTTTTTTGGGTTTTTGGGGTTTTTTTCTCTTTTGGGTTTAAGACATCTAGAGCTAAAGTTTATTTGGAAGTATCACTTTTTTGAAATGGATAGTGTTTTGTTTCAGGTTCAACAGATAAAAGGATAAAAAAAGACATCTTAGCACTGTAAGACAGCTAATTGTTTGCCGCAGGTATTCTGGTAATACTGCACAAAAATAGCTGTACAGCCACCTTACGATATGTTGCAGTATTTAATTCTTGAGTTTTGCGTGGCAATTGCTATATTCAAATTTTGTTTATGTGTAAAGATCAAACTTTGAAAAATTACGTGGTTTGCTCTGCTGAGATGTCTAATTATTTACATCCCCAAAGTAGCTTGGAGTCATTTAGTTCTCAGCTCATTTAACAGATTTTACACAGATTTCTTCCACTTCAATTAATATTGTCTAAAACAGTATAAATTTTGAAATTCTTTCATGTTAAAGACAAATCAAATATTAGAAACATTTCCAACTAAACTACATCTGACAATTATCACATTTACATTATGAAACACCACAAACTCCACACATCACTTCCCATTTTGCACCCAGAAAACAGACTTTATCCAGTCTACTTTGTCTTTGCACATTATTGTAAGGCAATTGTTTTAAAAGCTTTACTCTAAAAATCCAAATGCAGAGGAACCTGGCATTTTCAAGCCATATATTAATATTATTACAGCATAGATTCTTGAACAACTATAAGAGTGAGAATTTTACATCTACTGACTTATTTGTCTTTAAAAAAAACCAAAACTACAAGAGATGTTAATCAGGAGCAAGCTAGCTTGCTTTCCAGTATGGATAGGCTTGAAATGAACATCTCAAACCTGACTCAGGATATTTTACCATCCCTGAGGGTGTACAGGAGTGTCAGCAGTGCACCAATCTCTGACTTGCCACAATTAAAGACTTTTCCTTGTCCCAAAAGATGATAAATATGCACTGCTGCTTTTTAGTTTTAGTAATGTTACCCGAGTAGGTGTTGATTTCTAACTGCTACTTTTCAGTCATTCATGTGCTTTTTTTAACCTGTGTATTAGCATTGCACACAGTGCAGAGAGCAGGAAAGCAGGAATATGCTTTGCATTTGGAGTGGCCAAAAGGAAAACGTGAGGCTGTTTGCCATGAATTCCTGCTAGAATTCATTCTACTCCAGTGGAAGGTAAACCTGCCTCCCCCAGGCTTTTACTGGGAATGTTCCACTGCACCACAGAAAGGAAGGCATTAACAATGGCTAACAAATCACACATTCACTCACACCCCTGTGCAAGTCTCCAACAGAAACTTGAAACCGATTCTTTCCAGGGTCCCCAAGTATGGAATTCAGTCAGGGATCTCAGGAATTATATTCAGCAGAACCTGGATTTTGCCATCCCCAGAGTTTAGAGGGCAAGTACGAAGTGGTATCAGTTGCAACACACATTCATTCAAGAAATCCAAATTCATCCTTTAAAAAATCAGGAATAGAAGCTTGGGACCACCAGACAAAACACCACCAAGAACCCCCTAGCTCTGAGGTCGAGAGAATGAGTCTCCTCCCATTATTCATATTGCCTACTGATTAAAAGTTCACTCAAAAAAGCCTAAATTTATATTACTTTCTCAAAAATTATTGAAAATCTTTGGTTTTTACAAGTTCCCAGCTTATGTAGGGCTACAGGGAAGGAATTTGCCCGATGTTCAGCAGACAGCTCTGTCCCACCAGGGCTGGGCAGCTCCTGGCCAAGGGAGTCAGCATGTGCTGTCTGAGCACAGACACTGCTGGAAAATTTGGAGAATTCAGTGGTAATAAGCAAATAAATACTCCTAGATTTCAGAGTACTTTCTAAGAGATACCAGGACAAAATCATCATCTGCACAGATGCTTGAACAGCAGTGAGAGAAGCCAGTTCCATCAGAGTCATGGAAATCATTCCAATTCCAATTTCACGTCAAGTGCTAACAGAGGATTTTAGAGCAGGCACCTGACCCAACCAGTGCTCCTCTGGTTCCAGAGTGATTTGGCTGCCACAGAAACTCCTTTCACAGTCACTCACTGCAAATCTCTTCTTCAGAAACACAGACTTGGAAACTTCAAAGCCAATTAATTCTGTCCTTCAGTCCGAGAGAAAAACCACAAAGCTTACTGTGTCTACAGCCCGACCGCGGAGAGAGGAAAACAAAATCAAAGAAGCTGCTCCTTCAGGTGGCAGAGAAAGCATATTGGGGAGGAAGAAGGTTTAGGAATCGTGGGCCTTGCTTATTAGAATGCAGGAAGGTTAATAACCCAGGTACATCTCTGTATTTGCATTGATGAATTATCAGGAACTAGCCAGAGAGAGAGTGCAAAGATCTGCAGATCCTTCCTGGGTATCCGAGGGCTAAAGCAGCCAGAAATGGGAGAGAGCTCTGCTCACAAGCCTCCCTCCACAGGAGGCTGCTGGGGAAAGGGGCACGGCTGTGGGGGGAATGCTAATTCTGGGCTGGTTTATTGTCTGCTGGAAGTAATGAAGTAGCATTTCATCCTTGAGGTTTAAGGTTTATTTTCAAATCCAAAGAAAATGAATCTCAGGGATATGGTGATCTCAGATTGACAGATTTCACACAGCTTACCCCAAAATTAATAAATGCCTTGGTGGTGTTCCTTTCTTTCTTTTTTAATTAAGTGACTTCCAGATAGAGTAGAGAGAAGTATTAAAATTAAAGGATACACCAAATCCTATTACTAGTTTTGCTGTTCCACAATTCCAGTGAGAATTTTACCATTTCCAGAAGCTCTCTATGTCTGCCTAGTTTTTGTCTTGTTCTGAGGCAAATTTGATGCCAATTGCAGAAGATGGGGAAAGTGCCATACAGAATTAATTTCAGCTGCAATTCCAATTTCAAAGTATGTCTTTGAAGGTAGCACATGAGCAGATTTGATATTCTCAGAACATATGCATTCACTGCATATCTACTTTGCCTGACAGTTTAAGTGAGACATTTAAATATTCTCTCTCGATTGCAGTGTTCCACATTTCACCTACACCCCACAAAATCCTCTGCTCTCAACCTTTTCCTTTTATATCACACAGTACCTATCACGACATATTCTGAATTGTGAGGAACATCCACAGAGCAGAAATACTAGGTATGCCCTATGGCAAAATTCAGATTAATTGCTAAAATGAGAAAGAGATCCAAAACACTGTTTGGGGACCACTTTGCAACAGTATCTCTTGCCAAAGGCAAGTTTCTGAGGGAAAAAAAATGGTCCTTCATGAACCCTCAAAACTATCAGTAGAAGAGCTGCACATACATCAAAACCAGGGAAAATTAAATGGCCCTCAGGTTTAGAAATAGAGCTTGATTTCAAATAGAAACAAAGAGCACAAAGCCATTTTTCAAAAATTAACTAGATTAAAAACTTGTCAGGTTTTTGTGCGTTTGTGCAAGGAGAGGAGGCCATGTCTGGTACAAGAGAAACCTCTGGATACACGACAGCCAAGGGTCTGGTAACTGCATTCATATAGTTTTATTTGGATAGATGGAGTCTAGATCTGAGCTGACCGTAAAAAACACCCTCCCTGCAACAGAAATTGGTGAGCTTGAACTGAATTTTTCTCACCTCGGTTTAGTTCAATTAGCTTTCTACACAGAAATCTGTCTCCTTGCTAGGAAGCTGCTGAGCCTGTCCTTTTCAGGCTCTAACTACTCCAGACTTGGACTGGAATTCCCTTCCTACACCTGAGAGCAGGTGTGTGCATTCAGATCACAGAGCCCATCTCCACCAGAATTCAGTCTCGAGTGGCCAAAAGAACAAATCCAAGGAAGCACAACCAATCCAGCATTCATGATAATGCTCCAGGGGTGCCCTGCCAGGCTTCCAGACTGCAGCACTGGGACTTCACAAGATCTGAGCAGCCTCCCTTAGGCATTGCACTGGGAAACAGAGCAGCTGCTTGCACTCCAATCCTCCTACCATTTATGATGCTCCAATCCTCAGGTCTCTTTGTTTCAAGAATAAGGAGTTCACATTTGTAGTTGCACTGTCTTAAAATCTTTCTCTTCTTTCTCACAGAGAATAGAGATAAGTTGCATTCTTGTGCTTTCTAATCTCATTGTTTTGGTACTGGATGCTTTAGCATTGTAACCAATCGTTATAGGGGGTGGAAAAACTATCGACCAATAATTATTAGATTCTTAATGAATATATAAAGAAGTTCTTGTAAATATAGTTTCTCTTTTCACCTTCTTGCTGCTGCCTGCCTGACTTCCCTGCGAGCTTCCGCAAACCTCCACGAATATCAGAAAATCAGAGCAACACACATGTATGGAATTCACTTGCAACAAAGACATTCAAACCTGCAATGGTTTGAACGAAGAGAAGCCTTTGCTTCTCTTCTCTGAGCTTTTCAAGTCCATTATTGCTTTTCAAGTCCGTTATTGGTTTCCTGAGACCTGAACCCTGCCCTGCTGGAGCTGCAGCTGAGCTGTGAATTACAGCCTTGGCAAACAGCTCACCCAGAAATGAGAGAGTTCACAAGGGCTTTCTCATACCCAGAATCACGAGGTGAAAAGCCTCAGCAGAGAGCTGAACTCAGCCCCCAAACCACGAGCGAGGCTTTGGGGTGTCCATCCTTTGGGCTGTGATGGAGCCTGAAGGGTGAACACCTGAGCCAGGGCTGCTCCTGCTGCAGCACCTGCCTGGACTGAGACCTTGGTCTCAGGAAGGGAAAGCTCAGGACATTTCCTGATGCCAGTCACCACATCACAATGTCTTTTGCACTCAGCTACTAGAAACACTCAGGTTTTCTGATAAAAAAATAATAATCTATGTTCTAGGGTTGCAACTGTCTTCTCTGAGTTTCTCCTTATATAAAAATGGGACTTCTTCATTATTTTTAACCTTTTAAAAACATACTAAACTCTTATCTATCAATTCAGAATCCCAGCACTTTTTCTTTTTTTCTCTTCTGTGCTACGTATTTTGAGATAAAAAGCAAATAGAACAGAAATACTGAAAGTTCCCCTACTGGGCAAGGAGGAGAAGCAGCTACAGGAGGCAGCACTGGTTGAGACACCTGAAGCACTGGAAGGGCTTCCCAAACCCCATAAAAGGGATCAGAAACTCTCCAGATCTACATTAAGATACCAAAAATTAAGACATGGACATGAGCTCCTTTTCAGTTGTTGCACACACAGGACATTTGAATTTTTCTATTCTCTTCTCTTAAAAAATAACTGCACAGATTGAAAACTCTGAGGTTCACACCAAGCTTTGAGATCTGTTGGGATGATGAGATAGACAAGCATAGTTTTAGCAGAACATTATGAAAGATGAGAACATCACCTTTACTAGCAATACCATCATATTAAGTTTACAAAGTTTAAATCTAATATAAATTTTATTTTGAAATTTTATTTTTCATTTTTTAAATTATTATTATTTTTAAAACCACGAAGCTGCATATCATGAAATCGCTGGGAAAGACCAAACTATCTTTGCTGGAATTTGATAGGACAGAGAAGCACCGACTCAGAGACTGCCAAGTTATGATTCACTAAGCAGAGCCAAGGTTAGACCCAGATGCCAATAAAGATTCATTAAGTATGAAATACAATATCAGCAGTGTCTTTGTAATGACCTGAACGCTAATTTTGGCTCAGAGTACTCAAATTCCCCAATGAGAGAAAGGGAAAAGGGAACAATTTCACAGCTTTTAACCATAAATGTGATAATATGTAAAACATTTGAAAAGATATTGGGAGCTATGTAAAAGTGAGAGTAGGGAAGTCAAATACAAACTTGTAAATTAAAAGTGTTTACTTAGGTTTTTCTTTTTTATTCTAGTTCAAATAATTATACATTATCCAAGTTATTTTCGTTTTATTATGATAATTGCATCAAAAATAGATTAAAATTATCATCTAATTCATGTGATGTAATATCATAAGAATAATAAAACAGTTGACTAACACTACAGCACTTAGAGAAAGGAATAAAAGTCATGCTAAAATTCTATATTCTCAACTCTCTATAAATAAGCAACATAAAATTAACTACTAGAAAAGGAAGGCTGTATTTTCAAAAGAAACAGAATTGTATAGGAGGAAATACTGAGCTTTAAATGCCCCTTTTGAAGAAAAAATGGAAACAAATACAAAAACAAAATTAAATCTTTCCCCAATGAAAAGATATATTAACCACTCTTTGTTTTTATTAAATTTCATAGGTTGTTTTCATGCCAGTAGGTTATAGTTTGTCCCCCAAAAAGCATTATAAGAAACTAATACTAAAATCAGACTGAATGAAATTTCATCCAGGATTTAGTTTTATGTTCTTTTACTTTTGTCTGAAATTAATGTTCAGCCACTGCAGATTGCAATGTAATTAATTTCTAGAGAAAAAAATCATCATAGCACTTAGTCATTTCACTTTTTAAAGCATTAGAGCTTTGCAACACAAATAAGGGGAAACAAATAACAGACATTTATAACATAATGAAGACATTTCTCGTACAGAACCCTTCCTTAAATTCAGGGCCATTTGTAATAATTCAAATTTGCCATTGCAGGCTGGTCCAAGCCCTCTGTGAAATTAGTTGCTCGTGCTAATAATTTCTGTCTGGACAAAGCTCCATATTGCAATCAGGATATCTCAGTCAATATGTTAACTGTGACAGACAATGCAGAGGATTAAGTAGCTTTTGAAACTAAATTATTCTTGTTGCCACACACATAGATTGAAAGGAAAAGCAGCCAAATTTACCGTTCAACATGTTTCCCTTCATACCAGCAGCAATGACAACACAAAAAAGCATTTTATGTGATATAGAGAAGGAAAAAAACACTTAATTGTTTAATATTTTTTTAAATCTGAATAAATTTTATATATATGGCATCACAAGTTTTTCTACATCAGAGCTTTAAACTTTCACAGGGTTGCAATCATTAACGTCTGTGAGTTTATCTTGTCCTGTAACTGCCTTGGAAGACTTTTACTCCAACAAATTAAAATTGACCGGAAAACAAGTATACCATCTACATCAGCACCCACAAGGTCCCAGCCTTGTAAGATTTGCCTGAACAGCATAGGTTTATTTTGTATAGGAGCACCATAAATGTAGGGATATACCAATGGAGCATCTTCCCCAGGACAGGCACTAAATTCCCCCAGAAGAAATGCACACTGTTTACTCCAACTGATAAATGCCAAGTCTGAATTCTGGAGCAAAATTATATTTACACCTGAAATGCTGAGCGTCCTCCTGCGTCCTGCTCTACAACATCATCAGAATCACGCAAGCTCCATTTGTCTCTGACAGGAAGAGCTATGTTACACCGCCATTCTCATCCTCTCTGCTGCAGAATGAAGCTATTTAAGACTTCATTCATTCATGCATAATATATGTAAGGTTTCTGAGGTTGTCTTAGCTCTGCCATTTTAGATGAAACATTTTAGTTATGCCATTTAGGAAACTTAGAGTTTGTGTTCATCCTATATCCCTTTAACTTGGGGACCCTTCAGCAGGAGCAGCTGGACTTTCACGATCCCACAATTACAGAAGATAATGTTTCTCCTTTACCTGCCATCCTCTAATGAGCTACTAACTGTAAAAACACGTATGCCTACAGATTGTCACAATAATATGCGCCATAAAAATGCTTTAAGAACATGTAATATAAAAGCCATTGATTTGTACTACTTTTTAATCATTTTTAAAGTATACTGTATTTCTCTGGTGGTATTGTAGTAAAACCAGATCTTTTTCTGTGTCATCACCTACCTGACTCTATCATCAGGGATTATGATGACACAACTGCATTCTCTCACCTGTTCCGATCATATTCCATCTATATAAAGATGAGCCTTGCAAAACCCAGTCTGGGTTACACCCGCATGAGAAAAATTGGCTTCAAATCCAGTCATTAGCAAATTCATCTTTTAAGATATTTTGATAAACTCTTCTATTCTTCCTTCAGTTCCTACAACAGAATAATTCTTAATATTTCCTCGTAATTAGTGACTTGCTGCACCAAAGCTTTTCAGATGTGGTTGCACAGCCACTAAGTACATGATGTATAAAAAGTGTATCAATAAACTCAGAGTGCGGAAAGAAATTAAAGTCACCTGGTTCTAGACATGAGGAGTGGCTGGAACAAATGCATATTTCATGGTGTCTCCTTTAGGGAATAGACTAAATAAAAAAATTCTTTCTACCAAACTAAACCAAACTACTATGCCTTCATCATGAGTATTTTGTAGAAGAAATACTGAAAATCCGATTAGCTTTAGCTACAATCGATTAATTTAGCTGGTTTCATTTTAATTGCCACTTCCAGCACTCTGAAAGAGTAGAAGTCTTGTTTTGAAACCCTTGCCTTCAAAATAAATGCCTCATTTATACCCACAATGTATCTTGTGACCTTTTATCTCTTTCATTGCTATTGATAGCCATAAAATTCCCTTTGCTTTTGTTCCTTGCAAGGAAAGGTGCCTGTACTGCAAACTCATGCACTGAAAGGGCTCATTGCCATTGGTTCTTTAGCAAACAGCACAGACAAGAGAAACAACAAATTTTCCCAGAATTTCTCCTCAGGGTAATCACAAAATAATCACTTTGTGTTTTCTTGATATGCTCACAATGAACATGTAAGTCTAATAAGACATGTTACATTGATAAATGTACAGTTGAAAGGTGAAATCAGGTCAATGCTGATTTCATTAGGTTTCCAGCAGCAAAGATAAATAATTTGTTTAATTATGGGTGAAAGGAAAAAAAACTCACCATCACACAGTTTAAAAATATCTAAGGAGAAAGGAAGTGGGTAAAGAGAGTAGAATGCAAGATGAAGCACCACATGATGAGTAACCCAACAGTGCAAAGTACACTTAGCCACGATAAAGGAAACATAATTTACAATGGATTGACCATAGAGGGAAGAAAATCAAGAAGCAAAATTAAAACATTCAACAAAACACTAGAAAAGCAGGAGAAATTTGTAAAAAAGTAGCAAATGTTGGCAAGGAAACAGCCAGACCACACAGGATATGGGAAGAAAGTGTCAGACATTATTGGTATAGCATGGAACAAGTAAATTAATTGCCTCAGAGTTCAGTACAAAAGATACAAAACAGTGATCAGGAATTTTATAGTATTTTTTAATGAGAACATGTGCTTTAAAAAAAAAAAGAAATAAAAGAAAGAACCAAGGTAATTAAATAATTTCAATGAAACTCCAAAAGCAAGTTACAATAGCTTCTGGCTTCAAAAAGCCTATCAAGCACTGATAATCCCTCTGGTGCAGACTGTCACTCAGAATTGCCCAAAATAATTAACTAATCTCCACTGCTGCAGCTTTCCAGCCACACAGGCCTTCTTCCTTAGCCAGGAAAAATGGGAAGCCATTCGTTGGAGTGTTTATTTGATGTATTGCATCATGGTCACCAGGAGAGAAATGGGGTAAGAAAATGTATTTCTCCCAATTAATTTTGTCCTCCAATGGAGAACTGGGTAGTGGGGAAAAGTTCAAAATTGCCACCTGCAGCCAGGACAGAGTGTAGGATACTGTCTGTATTCCCACAGAGATGGAGATCTGCTAGGAAGAGGTGAACAATATTTGATTGGTACTACAGTAAAATAAATCTCTTTTCCATCTGCTCACATCCATCAACATTCATGTGTAACAAAGTTGTTTCAACCTCCAAAGAGAAGACAGAGAAAAAGCCCTGAAGATCTCAGATTATTTTAAACCCAAGGCATCTCTCTGGGTTTATGTTAACATTTTTAATATTTGGGGGTTGTGTTGATCTAGTTCTGAGGGGCTTTTGTTCCACTTTTATCATGCAATGGTCTGAGTTTTTCCTGAGCATTGCTTTGGGTCTGCACAGCCCAAATCCAAAGCAGCCCAGCCTGTGCCACCTGCATGGTTCACTCCTCGAGCTCAGAAAACAAGGTGATGCATGAGGAGAAGAAAAAACCATATGCATGCAGCATTTTCTCAAATAAAATATCAATTTTTTAAAATAAGAATATAGCAACAGCCAAAGAACCATGTCATAAGCTCAAACGACCTGGTCTTTCAAAAAACATGGCATCCATCTAATAACTTTTAAAGTTCAACCTTTCGAGATGTTAACAGATTCGCAGCAGGGAGTGTCAGCACAGAGAGACACAGGACAGCTCCCAAACTCTCTCCAGCAGTGCCTGCTGGAGAACAGAACTTGAGGAAAAGGACAAAAGCCTTTGGCTGTTTTTTCAGTAAACGATTTCAGCTTATGGCAATCAGTGTTTTATGGGCTTCCTGATTTAAAGGTTGTCCATTAGTATATTAATTAGCCACCTATGGACTCATATTTTATGAATTTATTCAATTCCTTATTGAACTTCAGTCAAAAATAAAGATCAAGAGATCAGGGATTTAATTTCTACAACATGAGCATGGAATTATCTAAAAGCAAAAGGAAAATAACTATTCCCATGTCTAAAATGATTTATAGTGACATTTAAATGAAAATTGCTTAATTCACAAATCAAGGTGAAATTTCCATTTTTATATGTCAAAAATATTTGCATTAAAATAAGATAATTTAGTTTTCTTAAACCCATCTCAAAAATAACACCATAGTACTTTTTCAAGTGTAAAAGAGTAAACCTCCATAAATATCCATAAATGTAACACAATTAAGATAAATGCAAAATTAATGACTCAAGAATTACTAATTTACTGGCACATTTACGAAGTGCTAAATTACCCTCTCACAATTTCTCTCAAGTTATGAAATTAAATGAATGATAAAAGTTTGATTTTACAAACAAAACTCAGTTTTCAATACATTGCAAAATTATAATATAAGCCAATCTCTTTTAATTACAGATGTTATTCTAGCCTCTCAGGGTGTTAAGAAGGACACTAGCACTGTGTTGTGCTAGCCCCAAGGGGTATCAAAACAGAAACTGCACTGATGAAAGAAACTGAGGTATTAACCAGCAGATAAAGATATTTACAGGGCTCTCCTTTAATGCACTCCCTACCTGAGCCAAAGGCTCACCAGTTACAGTGGTTTCAAACAATGCCTTATCCTCATACTTAGGGAATTAACCTCAGATTTTTTTCTGATTAATAGAAAGTTGTTCTGTAATCCTTGTGGGGAGGCTGTAGTGCAGAGTCCATGTTATGATACACCTGGCAAAGGCCATGTGAAGCCACATGAAATCTCTAAATGCTCCCTGACTCTCTGCACACACTTGTGCCTTTTCCTGCAGCATATCTTGCTTCTCCAGTTCCAGCTTCTTTTTAAAACAAAGACTCACAGGTACAGAGCAGTTCTTTCCTTTTTGCTTGCATGCACTGTTTTCATTGCTCTTAAACAACCCATCGAAAATACAGGGCACGAGATTTTTCTATAATGTAGCATTTCTGTAGTGCTTTGTGCTGAAATGATTGCTGTAATTTAAACTGTATAATAAAAAAAAAAACCCAAAACAGACTAATCAATAAAATTTCAATTTATAGTATTAGTTTGGAACTGTTTATTTCTTACATGAAACACCTTTTTTGTTATCATTTACTCAAAGAATTTGTCCTCCTGGAGTACTTGCACAGCATGGCCAGAAGCAATCATCCAAAATATGCTGCGCTAGCTTAAATGACAGAGAAAAGTACCCAGAATACATGGCTGTGTATCTATATACAGGGAAAAGAAATTAAAAAGTGTTCTCTTTAATTTATTATTTGTTCCCTTCACTGCAACTAATCTTAAAACATATACCAAAGGTAATGTGGCATAATTACATGGCATTGAAATCGAGAAGTTCCTGAAATAAATGATCACACTTATTCATACCATGGCCCCAGCACCAAAGACAGAGCACCAAATGGCACAGAGATCTGGAGAATGGGAACTGCACAATATTCTTCCTTCCAAGCTTAAAATATCATAGATCAAAGTTCACACTTCTGTTCCCCCCACGCAGCGACTTTCAACTTTGTGTCTCCTCAAAGCAGAAAGGCAAACTCCAGCCCAGGTGTCAGCTCTGCACCTGCTCCCACCCAAGGGTGCTGCAGCTCTTGCAAGAGCTCTGTGCCTCAGCTGCTCCCTCCCAAATCCTAAATCCACAACAGAAATGTGTTAAGATGCTTTTGGCTGTGTGCACATGGAAAGCATTGCCTGGACATTTTTGTGAAACCTCACATTCTGAGTCCATACTTGGAGATAATTTGAAATCTATTAACATTTTAATTTTAAGCATAATTTGATCAGTCAGTAAAATCGATTAACAGCAAGATGGTTGTTTTAATAAGAGTCTGTCCACCCCTCCTGTCAGCCCTAAAGCTGTTAGATCTCCAGAGTCACGGACTGAAGCACCGACAGAATCGGAGCACTGTGAGACTCAGGTTGCAGTGGGTTTATGTTGTTCCTTGGATGTTGCCCTTTTACCCAGCAAATCATCACATCTATCAACCAATATGTGCTGTGTGTGAGCTACCTTGCCTTATTCCTCAGAAACTGAAAGTTTAAGTCACTTTGTTTATATTTTTCTGAAGCTCTACAGGTTGAGGTTATTAATTTGAAACATTTTTGCTCAGACATCTATGGTCTGAGCTAGGAGCTCAGCTTTCTGCAGCTCCCATACATAAGGAACTGATTTCCTACAAACAGGGGAGGAGATCCTCACCCTCTAGCACAGCATGAGACAGCAAAGCACACACACACACACACACACACAAAATATCAGAACTGAAATGACTTACAAGTAATTAGACAACTTCCCTAAAGAGCTGCCGTCACCAGAGTTTAAAAATCATCCGTAAGGGACGATGATTCAATGTAGATATCACCACCACTCCCATGAGAAAAGAGAAAACAGAAGTGTCCATTATAGGATCAAAGTCATTCCTGTCTCCCATCTCCTTCCTGGGCCCTACTGTTGTGTGTATTTTTCATTTCATGCAATGAATAAGATCCTAAATAATGGAAAGAAAGCCTCTCTTAGCTTTTTGGTTTGGGCTTTCTGCACTGAGTAATTAATTCTTTGGTCTTAAAATTCTCAGACTATTCTGCACAGCTTTGCCACAGCTCAGGGGAGCAATAGTAAAGGAGAGGTGAGCAAGAACCTGCGGAAGCCAGAAGGGAGACTTCTTTTACCAGAGCCATTGCCAGCTTGGAAGCACAGTAAAGTACAGGCTAGGACAATCAGGAATGTAATGCTAGCAAACAAAACTCAAGTCTTTTTCTTGGTATTCATCAAAAGGAAGACTAGTTTTAAACATTTGAAATTCTAGTTACAGCATCAAATCTGATGTTTTATTGCAGTTGTATTTCAGACAGCTGTTAAAACACAGTTCAAAAGAACATTAACTAAATGTTCTGTTAACTCACTCTCAAAATAAGCCCCTGCTCTTCCAGGAAAAAAGAAAAAGGAAGTATCTTGTCTCACTGTTGGTCTGCTTTTGTCTCCCAAAACATTTTCACATACCACCAGTGGTGATAATCCTGATGTTCTGATTTAACTCCAGCAGAAATTGTGACCACCTGAAATTCAGTGCTCCCTGGAGTGATCAGAGAGCCCATGAGCTGAAAAAGCTCACCGCTGGAACAGTGCAGTTCTCCAGCCTTAAAGAAACTGTTCAACTGGGAGAAGGGGTACAGTGGATTTATTGTATAAACCTGTGAAGTATAATTATATTCAAATTAGAAGATAAAGAAACTGTAGTGTCCAGAGGAAATAAGATGAGGAAGAATAACTTTGGAAGCTGTAGGTGTTAAAAATCCAGAAGATGAGAGAGAAAGGAGATGTGCTGCCCAGTGCTGGGAATGTTTGGAATATATTATCAGCTGTTAGAGACAAAACAAATTAATTAAGCTGGAAGTATTTTAGACTAAGCAGGCATCATCCTACCTAATTACACTGAAGTCAAACTCAAAAAAGGTGGGAGTGAAGAGGATAAGTGGGGCATTTGCCCTCAGTTCCCTGTGGAGGAGGCCCTTCTCTTGCCAAGGTGCTCCAGGGGAAGGTCAGGCTGAGCCAACTCACCTGAGCCAGCCCAGTCCATGCTGGAAGCTCCAGAGCAGAGGGAAAAGTTAATGCTCGTAAAAAACATTAATTAATTCTCTTTACACCTCTTTTCATTGAAATGCTTCTGAGCACTTCAAAATGAAGAATCACACAGAGATGATAGTCTCTCTCTCTCTCCTACTCAAAATATTGATGAATGACCATTCATTAAATCCCTCCAAGAAAGCCATTAACAAACTCCTCCTCACTGCTGCTCCTGGAGCTCCCTCGCGCTCCACGGATGGAGCAGGGGCTGAGATCATTCACGGAATGGACAAAGGAGGCAGCAGCCCAGAAAGCTCTACTCTGCATAGGTGCAGGCTGAGCATCCTCTAAAGGAAGAGACCTTTTTCATTATCTAAGCTTTAAATCAAATGAACACAAGGTTTCAGAAAGCAGGCTAATGTTACATGAACAGCAAATAAGTTATAGTGCATCTTCTCAACAGGATACCTATAATCAATTAAAAATAAGTATTGATAAACCCTCAAAGTGAGCTGACAGTGAACATCTATCACTTCTGTATGACATAAAACTACCAGTATTTATTTTTATAATTAAAAAAAAAAGATTCAATGATATATATTTACAATATGAGATCAGAACTATAATTGAAAATTGAGAAGATGACAGTTGTGCAAGTGAAATTAAGTTTTAATTAAAACATTACTATTTGAAGTGACTAGCTTAAATCCCACACTGAGCAGGAAGTTGGACAATATGGCCAATTTTGTTAAAATAATTAATGTTAATGTAAAATACTAAAATATGCTAATACTCTAAACCACTGATAAGAAAGAAGAATAAATGAGACTAATTTATTCTACTTCATTCTTCAAAAACTACTTTACTGTTTTCTTCCTGCTGTCTGCAAAACTATTTTATGTTGATTGCAAAGACTGAATGTTGTGTTCTTTTGCAGTGAAGTCTAACACAAGAACTGATCTGTGAAGAGGCTGCATCTCCTCACTGTATTTTCAGATAAATGCTCTATAGCTGAATGCACTATCTTTAAATACTTTTTACATCTTTTTTTAGTACTGGAGATGAGACCATCATAACTGTCCTCAGCAGCAAATGCTTTGAAGTTTTCTCTACAAGTCTTAATTTTCCTCCTTTTTATTATATGAATACCTTTTTTTTTCCTAAATTTGAACTTAAAGAAATTCACTAAATTTCCTAAGACTGACTAGGCCATAGACTTTTTTTTTTTTTTTTTTTTTTTAAGCATACAAACATATCAAGGTTTTAAAAACAGACAAAATCAAGTCTGGTTGATCAAGATGGTTCAAATTGGTTTACTTTTTGTAGATATTTATTTCAAACTGTCCCAAGACAGTGGAAACTCCACGTTTGCAGAGCCCTAACAGTGTGTGCTGGAGCAGGGATGCATCTGGGAGCAGAAGTTCCTGGATACTGCACATCCTGTACACGACTCCCTGGAAATCTTGACGAATACATATCCCCTGAAACACCTCCCTGAAGTTTTCGCTGGTTTTCTTTTCATTCTCTCCCACTGAGCTTTTCCATGTTTCACCTCTTCCCCCCTACCAGTACCTGTTTAAAGAACAGCTTTCTGACAACACAGCTCACCTGGATTTTAGGACATATGAGAATTAATATTTAATGAATGCACTCAGGGTCCCTGCTATGATCCAGAGAGGTCTAGAGACAGAAAAATTAACTTCCATTACACCTGGCTATTCCATATTTATTGCATTACACACATGGGGCAGGTATGAGAAAAACTGATTGTACCTTTTCCATTCATTCCTCTTGTTTACCAACAAATCACCTGAGCACAATCTGAGCTCTCACACCACATCAGGGGATGGGAATGAAGCAAAAAAGGAGCCCACCTACATTCCAATAAAAATAGACTTCAGAATTCATAGCAGTATCTGTTTATAAATACACAAATTTCTTGGCAAACTCAAAGAGCTACAAAGCAAAACAGCAATGTGGGATTTGGTTGATCTGCACTAGAATAGGTTTGTGAATCCTTTATTTGGTTGAATATCCTAAGTTCTACACAATTACCAAAAACAATCCTCAAGCCCAATAGCAATAAAGAAAAATATTTACTGTGCCTTTAAATATTCTCCGAGCTATGACTATCAAGGTTATGTATTATGCCATTGAATACTTCACTGTCAGGGGATGGTTAACCATCTTTTCATTTTCCAATGTATTCTAATTTGAAAAAAAGTAAAAATAAAGCTTTTAATGCTTTCAAGAACACAAATTTATTACTGACACACGAAGCAGACGAGTAAAACTATGAGCAAGTTTAAATGACACCAAAATTAACTAGCTACAATTACAGTTAAAATACTAAATGTGAATACAAAAATATTGCTGAAAACCTTTAATTTGTTAGCAGTAATTAACGCAACTGTAGCCATCTCTCCCTTATTCATTATGTCTTTATTCTGTCAGTTAAAACTATTTATAGTGATACTGGGTTGATTCACCATAATTTTCCTCCACCCACAACCATTTATAATTTTTTCCCTCAGTAATTTTATAAACTTAATGCTGAGGTTCTTTCTTTTTTTTTTTTTTTAATTTCCATCTGCTGATTAAAAAAACCACTTTATTACTATATTTATTTTTAAAAAATCGGGGGTCAGTACAGTCCCCGTTGTGCTGCAGTTGTAAAGAGTGCACATTGATATTAATTTTCCTTCTAATTCTGCAGATGCAAATTACCTCAATGAAAGAGCTTAGTTTATTCTATCTTTGAAATAGGGAGCCTAGAAAAGTAATAAGTTTTGACATTTAAGATCTATTTCTCTTATATTATATGAATTCAAAATAGGAATGATTGCTTGCTTCTCTTCTCAAGAATGCCATTCATGATCTAGCCTCGATCAAAGTGATAGAAAATCAGAATGAAAATACAGTGTAATAAAATGCACAGTGGGCATTCAAGCCAGTGCACATTCAAAACAGCGTCCAAAGAAATAATCAATTCAAAATTCACCTGGAATATTCCTCATTGTTGCCTCAAAAAAGGAAGAACTGACCACTAAGTTACACACTAAAAATGAGTTAAATTCCAAGCACAGTCAAGGTAAGAGTAAAATACTTGGAGGTGGTTTGAAAATAAAAGCTAACATTATTGACTACAGCATTTAGTACGATTTTTTTACTGGGCTTTCCTAAACTCTCTGGAAATATTTTGTATTGCTTTGAACAAAGAATATTCCTCTCTTTAGGAACTTTCACTCTCAGCTTCGAATTACTTGCCGTGATCTCTGTGTTCGTCAAACCAAGCTCCTTTTGCACTCACCAACACATCACTTTACTTTAAATAAAAATTGATTGTTTTACCAGGACACCAATTTACCAGTATTTGCTTGGAAATATCTGTTATTGTTTAATAACTTGCTTACGTATATATGTACCTACATATGCAGAAAAACAATAGTAAATTGCATCTGCTGATATTGCAGATCTAAACCTCAAAATGCACATCTAAAGATCTGCACCGACACAAACATACATCTGCTCACTGAAATGTGCACACCACATATGCATATGACTAAGCACAAACATTTCAAACACATACATTACTGTGCATAAACAGTATCATCCTAATAGCATCTGAAAAAAAAGCTTAAAGACTGGTGTAAAAATAATCAGTGGAAAAAAATCCCATCTCTCTTCCTTGCAAATGTTTGTTAAATGCAAATGCTGATATTCTACTCCTTGGAAGAACATTTGTCTGCATGTGAAATTTCATGATAAAAAGCTTTAGAGTCCCAGGTTTCTCTAGATAAAACCCACTGGTTTACTGATGCATGAAAGCACTGAAATTGAATTACTGTACAACAGCAATTACTTTTCACAGTACACTTATAATGAGAATCAGCTTCACAATGAACACCAGGTAGCTATAGTAGGAAAAGTTAATAAAAAGAAGCCTCTTATTTGCATTTTCCACTGCAGCAAGGGTAGTTGCCTTAAAGAAAAACCATCCTTAACACTTGATTTGCCATCTTACCAGTGAGTCAACAATCATTTTTATAGGATCTCTTTATTTGCAAAGCAATATTAATGAAAATCAAAATTTTAGTGCACAGCTAGAGTTATAGCAATAGCTTCTTGAATATTCCCTAATAACTTAGTTATCTTTCTTTTTGTTTTCTTTTTCACTTCCCTCTAGCCTTCTTCAATTTTTTCCCATTATGCCAATAGCTAGGAAAAGTAAAAGCACCAAATGAACAATTTTAACTCCACCTCTTTTTCACTATCGAGTTCATTGCCATAGTCATTTGCTACTGAGCATTATGTCAAAGTGCTAAATTCCTGTTCAGTAACAAATTAATAGAGTCACTAAAGTATCATAAAACCTTCTAAAAATTATATTTAAAAAAATCACAGGTAACTTTAAGACGGATAAAACAAACTTCCTAAGAATGAAATCACAAAGAGTCCAGGAAAAGTAACTGCAGCAATACCACAAGTGACAGCAGACTGCACAAGGGTCTCAAAGGGATTATTTGTGTCTGGCTGTAAAATTAAAACAACTGCTGAACAGTGCAGGAAACATTTCCACTTCTGTCACCCTATGGGCACTAAGATTTTTTTCCCATCTCAAGTGTCACAATCTTAAAAGTAAATGGATGCATTTACCTTCGTCACAGATAGAAACAAAACATCAGCAGCATTGAATCAAAACCACTGCTCAGAGATTTTAACGCAATTCATGTCACAAAAACCTCAAAATAAAATACAAAGCTGCCTGCCTGAAATTCAGTCAAGCAGGGCAGCATTAGGAAGCAAATGGTTAACAGGAATATCCTGAACTGACATAAACCCAAGGTAAATAGTGAACACTGGGGAGGGGGGGGATGTTGCTTGCAAAGGTTCCCATCAGTAAGTAGATGACAAAAGGTTATATAATTGGTTTAGTACTTTCAGTTTTCCATTTATCTTATGTATCTGACAGAACAAAAATAGGACATTGTGATAGGATAATTGCATACTGAAGGGTAATTCAAACAGGGGATGAATATGATAAAAATCACACTGAACCAACTAATCAGTATGAAAAGCGATGAGACAGAAAGATAAAAATTCATCCAGAATATTAAGGGGGAGGAGGGAAAAGAGTTCAAATGTGATTAGTAGCTTCAAACAAGTTCATATGTTTGAAAGCATCAAGTAAAACCACAACAACAAAAAAAAAAAAAACAGATAAAACCTGAGGCCTATCCAAGCCATCCTATTTTTATATTTCCAGATCTTTCTTCTTGGCCTTTTCTACACATCAAACATTTTCTATACTGTGAATTTCTGAACATTCGTCACAGAGTGCTACCTCTGCTAGAACATGAAGAAGCAGGTTTAATCCAAAATGCTCTCGGATAAAACATTTTTACCAACCACAGATTTTGATGTCTACTTGAAGCTAATTCACTGAGTGGTGTAGAGCAACAATTCGGCCTAACATCAAAACACAGTTTTTGAGTGTTTGGATTTGCACCCTCACAAGCATGTCCCCATTATTTCTAAGGCTAAGAGAAATTTTGTAAGGTATTCTTCATTTGGTACTTCACCATCAACTTATCTGACATATTACTCTGAATTCTAGTTTTCAGTGCTCTTGAACAAGTTTCCATCAACAGCTTATGTCGAAATTCTATTATTTTAGAGACAAGAGGAGCCAGTATCAGGCTGGAACAGAGGTTTTTTAAGTTCATGGGAGTTTTGTAACTCTCATCTCACATCCCCAGATATGAAGAGAAAATTTGTTGTGATGTACCAAGGATGAAACTTGTGCAAAACGAGCATTGTATCAAAGGATTTTGTACTTCTCAGGATGCAAAGTACTAAACACTACTTATTACCAGAGCTGAACAGGTCACTCATCACATCTTTAGCACCAAGAACGACCAGTTTATATGATTATGCAAAAATTAATAACTTCATTGGAGAGTACAATAACCCGATCATTTCTTAAAAGAAATGACCCTGTCTAAACCACTCTTTTAGCTTCATTTCCAAAGATGGAAACCTTCCAGAGAAGCCTCAGGATTTCAGTCACTTTTTCCGGCACTAAAATCCATTCACTCAATATTACACGCTTGGTTTAACTTCACAGACTTTGGGCTCACTTTCACTCAGAGCATGGTGGTCTATATTGATCCTACATTTTTTTCCTCCTTAGACAAAAACACCCTCTGTATGAAGAGACCAAACTTGTTCTAAACATTTGTCATGAAGCTCTAATTGAGACACAAACTGCTCTTCCCCACCAGCACTCCTCACTGATGGAATTCTTTTCCCTCACCACAAGTGTGCAGCTCACTGGACACTTCTCGCTCAAACGAGTGCTCTGCCAAGAATGTTTTGTTCACATTATGCTCTCAGGGGAGCTGTTTTCTCTGCGAAGGAACAAGGAAAAGAGTCCTCCTCCTTCCCTAAGTCAATATTCTTCAGGCTTCTGGAAGCTGTTGCGCACATATTAAAGTGTAGTTTTTCCCCTGAAAAACACACTGTAAAAATAGCATTGCGGGGTTCCATGTTTATTGTCTTTCTCTGCTTCCCTGCCAAGTGTGCTCAGTTTTACAAGCTGAAATATGTTTTATTTCACTGCCAGCCCAGAGAATTCAACCTCTAAAACATAGCCAAATTCCTTCCTCCCCTTTGCACCACAACAAAGAACACAGGGCTGAAGGCAGAACTGTATCCTCAGTCACTCGAGTGGGATCCCTGTCCTTGGGTGATGCCTCCAGCCCTACAGTGGAGACAAAAGACCTTCAGCTCAACGGAGCAGGCAAATGTGGCTGAAATAGGGCAGCTGTGTGTCCTGTGTTTGCTGACAGAGGGGATGCAGCAGCAACTCCTGCTCCAGGCAGAGACCTCGCTTTCTAGGGAAGAGTAATGCAAAAGGAAAACTACAACAGGCAGATCTGCTGTTCTTTAGAGCACACGTGTAACAATAAACTCCTATTTGATATGGTAAAACATAGACGTCTGAACTTTTTCTTAGTTTTATGGTAAATCTAACAGACACCAAAGCTGCTACAGAAAGAGGATCAGAATGGAGATCGAAAAGACCAACCAAAAAAAATTAAAAAAACACAAACATTTACAGACGTACAGAGAGCTGTCTCATTACTTAATGATCATTAATAAGCTGCCTGTGGGTTGATGTGGTACTTACCACAACTAAAGGAATTTTGGATTTAGTCCCATTTGAAGCATTTGCATCTTTTCCTGAACTAAAGGACAGTCACTGAACTTAGACATTTCCTTGTAATACTATTTTTATAATAGTGAGCAGTGAAATTAAGTCTGCTTTGGTTGGATATTTAGAAATCTAACATTTTAACTCACAACCATATCCAGTTAGGTTTTACTGCACACAAGTGATACTTTACAAACTCATATCGGAAATTGGTAGTCCAAATCTCATTTCACACTCTTACATTTATCTATTGATGGTATAAATAATTTAAATCTATTCTCTTGAACACTGATCCTAAAATACTTCTGAATGCTTCAGCATTTCCACTTCAGCACCTTAAATTGCTAGTACAGCCTTCAGAGCAGAGCCTGAATTATATACTTAGTTTTACATCATAGAAGGAAATAACAGATTGATCTGCTGCTTACCCGTACAGCTTCAGACTTCTTATGAAACATTTCTTCCATATTCTTTGCTAACTTTTTCACAAGCTGAAGGCCATCAATTTCTTCTATTGCAACATCCTTCTCATATTCTTTATATTTCTGGAAGAAGAAAAAAAAGTAGGGAATAGTTACTCACAGGGAACCAGCTGAAATTTTGACAACAAATTATTCGTTTTATATTACACTTTTGCTGACATTCTTCATTTATTTGATGTTTATTTGTGTGACACCAGGCTGCTTTGTGCCAAGATGCTGTCATGGGGAGAGAACAACTGGATTAGAACCAGAATTCCATTTAAAAAATAATAAAAATATTTATCTCCTGCACTGTACGAAAATGATAACTCCCCTTAATGTTTAAATTACTCCTCCCCACAACTAAAAAAGAGCCAAAAAAATAGCAAAAGATCCTTGTATCTCCTCCAAAAATCATGTAAAAGCGGTGACATGATTGGCAATCCACTGTGCCTTAGCAACCTAGAATCCTCCTCCTCCTCAGCTGAACTTCCTCTATATGGCAATTTCACAAGATCTACACAACGTTTACATCATGAATACTTATCCTACAAGCATATCTAGATGTGCTTAACTTCCCATGCAAAGAAAAGCCTGAACAAACCACATGAACGCAAGCCTTCATCCAAACCCAAACATCAAAGCATCCTTTATCCAGCACGGGTGAGCATTACACCTCACAGCTTTGTTTCACAATGCCAATACCTCTCGGAACGCCTAAGCACTAAAAATGGATTCAAAACAATTTTTATCCTC
This sequence comes from Acanthiza pusilla, assembly GCA_036630365.1. NCBI lineage: Eukaryota > Metazoa > Chordata > Aves > Passeriformes > Acanthizidae > Acanthiza > Acanthiza pusilla. Next base: position 13,629,131 of record JAXCHO010000001.1, read on the forward strand.
GAGTTTCTGCATATCAATACCTTTTTCCTTATCAGTGTTTACAGGGAAGCTTGTAAGAATAAATTATAAAATAAAAAAACCCAACATGTAATGTTGAGAACATTCCTCTTTCCCACATCATTCCACTGCAGTCTGTGCTCTGAGAACTGTTGGCTTTCACTGTAGTTATTGTTTGCTTCTCTCTAACACATCTCCAGTTGTGTTGAACTCGTCCCCAAACCCTTCACTGTTCACCAAACTGCACATCCATGGCACTGCGGGGCAGGAGAAAAGCACCCCTGCCTCCTGCCAGATTTAGCCCTTGTGCCAAAAGTATCTTCCAAACCTCTGCAGCATTCCAAACCTCCTGGGACAGCCCACAGGATTTGAGTCAATAAAATGAAATGGTATTGAGGAGATTTATCATTAAAATTTGCCTGCAGAGTGATGATTCTTATATAACTCCAGAGAGAGAATGAAGAATAAGGTGATCAAAAACAGTGGTTAAAAGCACCTGGATGAACATTAAAATGTTCAAAAGAGTGAATAAGTCAGAACCAGTCATGTCCTGGCTGGTGATGCAAGAAAGGACTCTATTGTTAAGAGAATCCCTGCACATGTTGTACCCATTCCCCCCAACAAAACTAATTTTCAAGGCAGAATGACACTTTAGACTTCACACCTCTCTGTAAACATTTGTGTGAATGTTTTGATAATGAAACAATATTTGATAAATATTTGGATCTCAGACAATTCCAAAATAAAGTTAAAAATACAAAGTTGTCAGTAAATATTTAGTGAATTTTTTAATATTACATAATTTCAGCAATAATTTCATTTTTCCACACTATTTCCTGTTATAAATCTCTAGTCTGAGACCTTAATAGCAATCTAACAACCGAAGAATGTCAAACAGAGCCCTTACATTTTGCTCCCTCAAGGCAGGAGGGAGATTTGGGGTTTTTTCCCCTCTTTGATCTGCACTTAGATACCATCAACAGAGTTCTGATTTCAACTCTTGAAATCCATTTACACCATTACTAGAGATAGAAGTGGCTTTTCTAAAATAGGAAAACACATTTTTATTTTTTATTTACTGGAGAAAATACAAGAACACAGTAGACAGGAGTGCTAAATGTTACTGCAACAAATTGATAAAATGAACAAGTAAATTGACAACACTGCCAGTTAATTAATGATGTCAAAGTCTGTCCACATGCCACAGGCTTTGAAGCTTTGGAGAATTTAAAACAAATCAACTACAAATTTGAATCACTTATTTCCAGCAGCACAGATCTTGTTGAACATATCACTTTCTGATCAAAATGTTTCCTTCAGACTTGACCTTTGAGTTCTTAGAAAGTATTCTAAAATGCATCACTTGAAGAGGCTGCTTTCAGATCATCAGATTTATTGATTTAAGCTTTGCCATCAAGTGAAGAAAACCAGGCAATTATTCACTGCATTTACCTGAAAACTGAATGATGCTGTTGAAATCCACAATATTTTCTAAGCACACAGAATCCTACCTATTAGGTAGGTCTATTAGCCTCTTGTGAAAGCATATTAAAAAGCCACACTTCTCATTTTGAGTAACTGCTGCTTTTGAAAATTAAAAATAACTTGCACTTAAAATAGATGTGAATGATTTCTTAACCTGTAATTTATGAATTTAAGATTTTATAATTATGCTAGTTAGTAGCAAACAAACTCTTTTTTTTTTTTTTTTTTTTGTAACTCAAATGCCAAAGTTCAAACACAAAAGAATAATTTGGAAGAAACAGAAGATATTATTAATATCTATTTGAAAAGACCCCATATCTTCCATGGTGCATATCTACTCAATTGTTGGAAACCTTCAAGAACATTTGCAACTGAACTAGGAGAATTTACTTGTTCTGCAAGACCCTGGCAACCAAGAGGTTTATGTAATATATTTTATATTCAGTATTTCATTACCACAAAAAGCATTTCTATCATTTTTTAAAGCCATCATTGGAAGGTCCAAAGCAGGAAAGATGATGTGGGTGGAATGATGTGGTTCCAGCTGTTTTTGCTCTCCTTGGGCCCTACAGGTTGTTCCTGGAGGGGAGAGGTGCCAGCCTGACCCGGGCACGTCTGTGCTCTTGGTGCTCACTCTGCAGAACGCTGGGGATTTGGATCCATCTAGAAATCAGCTGATTTTATAACAACTATCAATGCAAGAAACCTGAATCACACGAGGTAGTGCAAGAAAAACACAAAACCACATAAAACCATAACAAAGGCCATGGTCAATAATGGATTCTCTTCATTTCACCACAGAGGCTGTCTGACCTCCAGGTCCTCATCATTTCCCCACCACTAAACTTTTACATATTAAACTTGGGGTTAATTTAAATAACTTGAAATAGCAAAGAAATAGTGCCTTTGAAATAAATCTGACTTTGTTTTTAAAAGAAATAGTTTCATTTTAATGTCATCCTGAGAAAGCAGCATGGCACTATGGTGCCAGTTAAGCAAAATGGTGAAAAAACAAAGCTTTTGGGCCAGGTTGGGTTTTATTCTCCAGACCTGCAAACTACCTTGCAATACTGCTACTACGAAGGTGCTCTTATAAGCAACTCCTTAAATTGCCATTTCCCTGTAAAAATGATGAAGCTGATTATAAATTTGTTTTGTTTTATTTTTAAAAGAAATTAAACCCTCGGGTTTTTTTCAATATTCCATAATTTTATTCCATTAAGAGATACTGATAATTCTCATCATTTGTAACATAGGCAAAAATACATGTGTACTGTTATTAAAATGACAAAAAAACAGCTGTAACTTTGTTATAAACAATTGACTTGTACAAAAAATTATGAAATATTAGTCATAGTTAGAAATTTCTTTTGATAATTGAATTTCCAATTGTCTAGAAGATGAAGCAGATACAACTTCTGATTTGCTGTATTATATTAAAAAAAATACTTGAAATCCTGATTCTGTCTGCTTGCAAAAATCAGCATTTGGTAAGAAATTCTCTAGAAAGACAAGAACATTTATCATTTGAGAAAGCCCACAAAAAATACATTATTTCTTCAGTATCTGTTTTGCCAGATCATTTCACATAAGCACCGGGGAAAGACAGACAGTATTTCACTGTCAGAACTCTTAATGCTTTTCACTGGTTTAGGTGTGGGGGTTTTTTCTTAGTAAATGATCAGCAAGAAATAACAAACCAAAAAGCAATCTGTACAAAACTCAGGTCAGAAGTATTTAATGCAATCCAAATATTTGGCACTGAGACAACAACACAAATACACACAAACCAAAAGTGCTGACAAAAAAATACCAAAGAAGCCCCCAAATGAACAAAACCAAAACAAAGCTAAACCACACCAAAACCCACGGAGTTTGAGTGACCAAGGCAGGAAAAGAAGTCCACTCACAGTTTGAAATTTTTCTCCTTGTTTTTATTCTAAAGAGAAACATAGTCTTTGTGTTCATGTTTGTATCTACTTCTATCAAGCCTTACCAAAATCAAGATATTCACTCCCATGCTGTATACAAAAATATTTCAAGTTACTCACAAGTGCACACACAGTCCTCAGTCTCAGCCTTTCGACAAGGGTCTGGTTGCTTTGTACATCTGCAGAACACTACACCCATTTATGATGAAAATTCTTCCCACTCCCTGGGATTTTCAGAGCCAGTAAATACCACTACCATCCTGATTAAAGAAAGGAATTCAACAGGAATCTTGTAACAATTCTTCAAAAGTGATCTCTCTGTGCTGCATATTTGGAGCTGTTATATGCCTCGGAGGTGCATTCAGAGCTATATTGCACTTCACAAATGTTGCTGGTTGAGAGGTTTTGTCACATGCATGTTAAAACAATATGTGCATATATACATTTTATGTTTTACAATGAAAAAGCAGAACCAGCACGCAAATGACAGATCAAATATCCAATCTATCCATTGTTTCCATGAAAAAAAATAAATGTATGTTTACTCTGTGCCATTTCAAAAAACCACTTTCAGATGTTCAAGTCTTAACATTGGGAATGCAAACTGAGATTGCAGAGACATACACTTTTGATTAAATCACTAACTTTTGATTTCAATTAATATCTCTGGCCCATGGAAAGGCTGTGCTATGCAGGGGTTGAAGTTTCGCTTTTCTTCCCTCCCTCTGCTGTGCAAGTCCTGACTGTGGCTCCCTTCGCAGAGGAAGTGCTGGACTGAAGGGCCACAGGAGCTAAAAAATAAACTTATTAAAACTATTTTGGTTCTATATTTGAGATGCTATCAATGAATGAGACTGTAAGGCTGTGAAAAGCTCACAGCTGATATGATTTGCAGCTCTTAAAGTAGTTTCTTTAGTTACAGAGTGAAAAGTTATGCCACAGTTCTGACTTAATTCTTTACCCCTAAACCCATGAATTGATCACTCAAGTTGACTTGCCTAACTGAAGTAGCCTTGAATTTTTATGCCAAGTTCTTTTAGATTTTAGGGATCAGAAGGCTGATAATAAATGACTTTTCTATGCATAAAGAAATTCTTTTTCTTTCAATAATGTTGTCATCATCAGAATCTAACATCAAGCCTATTCGTTTTTCTTTGCTCTTCTTAATGTATAACGATTTTTGTGTGTATTTTTTAGCTCAACTGCACAAAATTTTTTTAAAATGTCATTTATTCAGGGTGTTTTAAAAACACCTATTCCTCTTTGCACTTTATATAGCTTTTGTGGGCTTTTTAAATTATGGAATCCAAAACCTGCAATATACATGGAGCAAACTAAAAACGTCATCTTATCAGTTGCTGCCTTACCCCACTAACAGTTCTGCTGAAATTAAAGGACTTATGCACAGAGCAGGGAGTACAGCAAAGCATGGCTTTGGGCTTTTGAATCAAAACAAAGAATATAAATCATTCTCGATCTGGAAAATCTATCACAGCATTTTGCAAGACAATATCCACGTTCAAATTGATAGGACAAAATCAATGACAGTTCAAACCTTACGTGGCACGAGCCCTTGCAGGCTCTACCACACCAGCACCCATCCCTCCTGTGCATGGGAGATGGCAGAGCAATTCCCAGGAGAAGATTTGGAATTGTAAAGCACAGCCCCCAAATGCTGCGTGAGAGGTGAGGGTCACTGACCGTGTAAGCATTGCTGGAATAAACCCCACTGGAAACCAAATAAAAACCTTCTCCAGCATCACATGTGCATGTGGGTGGGAGCCTGAGCTGTTCCACTGAGCAGAAGGGCCCTCAGATGGCACTGCCACAGCAGAGATAGCAAATACAGATGGTGCACTCCTCTGATAGACTCATCTGTGAATCTCTTATTCATCAAAGATCTTGTATTTTCCCATTATCACGCTGACCCTGTGGTGGGGTGGTTTTATTAGAGTGCCACTGTTACGCTCTTATCTGGTCCTTCTGACTCTAAAATACATTCATTCAGTGGAGCAACTTTCAAGGCCTAAAAAAAATAAACAAGTATGATTTTTTTATATTTTGGTTTTGAACAATATTGTTTTAGTTCAGAGCTGGTAAAAAAAATTTCATCCACAGAGCTTCAAAGACTTGATAAAGCATGTGTCTATCAAAATCTCCATATGGAAGAGGATATTGGGCTATACCTAAATTCAGTGATGTGCCCAATGTCACACAACAGTTCAGAACTACAAAAAGAACAAGCTCCCTTGGTTATTCTTCCAATGCCCTGCTCAATAAACCACAGACAACTTTGTTAACTTCCTCTTGATCTGCATGGCAAGATGAGCCACAACAGCACACTCCTCTTCACCTTGACATTCGAGAACTCCTAGGTAATTGAGAGTTTGTGTTACACCACATTACACACTCCTATTAACCTTTCCTGAACCTCTTTGTGTTGATGAAATCCATCAGCAATACCCAGTGTGATGGCACACTCATTTTCTGCAGGGAAATTTTCACTCACTTCATCAAACCACTCCAAGGGGCTCTGGATTAGCCTGTCACATTTGACTCTTGCACACACTGCTGTCTGAGGAACTTCTGTTGCCTCAAAGTCCAGTTTAGTTGCTTCACAAAACACATTTAAAAATGAAAATATTAGAGTATTTTTTGCATATTACTTTACTGTGATTAACTACTCAATGCTGTACCTGGTACATTATAGCCAAAGATCAGCTATCCTGGGAAATTTGTTATCATCAGCAGACTTGACAAGGATAGTTACTGCTTTCCTTGCAAAATAATTTACACATTGAAATCACTGCCAGGGCACTACAGCCCCAGCATATTTAATCTTTACAAAGATATTTACTTCAGACTTATTTTTACCTCATGGCTATATGTAAATGATACAAAACCAAATCCATTAAAGCATTAAGCTGAATAATAATCAAAACCAAACAACCCAACTCCTGATTTAGCAATATTCCTCTGCCCCATCTGTGAATAGCCACACAAGGTGTCTCCTTGAACCTTCCACAACTAGATATGTTTATATCTGTATTCACACATGTATAACATCTATATAACCAGATTTACCATGTAAACAGCATTAGTAGGAAGAGTCTTCAAATATGGTTAAACAGCCAAGCTAGTGGGGGAAGATAAAAGCTATTCTACAACAGAAGACTTCTCATCACAAATAAATTTTTTTAAAAAGCAGTCACATTGGTGATGTATAAATTATAATCTAATAAATATATATAATCTAATAAACAAAAAGATAAGGAAACACACTCCAGAGTTTCAAATGCTTGTTCTCTAAGATTAATTCAGTATTGTAATTTTTACTCAAAGTAGCTAATTAAAAATAAAAACCCCCACAAATGGGTGATCCAAATAACTAGTTAGGCAATCTAATTCCAAGCAAAGAGAGCATGGGAATACATTCCCATCTCTCCCTTTAACAGAGTTGCTTCGGTCAGGGCTAACCAGGGTAACAAATATTTGGGAAGGTTTGCCTGGCTGCTGCCTCCAGAGGCCAAGGGCATTTGGAACTCATTTTACAGGAGGGTCACCTCACCAGCTTTCCCAAATATGAACTTAATCATCATTGAAAATAGCTGAAAAATCAAACTGTTGTCTTGCAAATTCTTTTAGACACCTGAAACCTCTCCACAGGCCAGCAAGGATGTTTTAAGAGCTAGTTAACAAAGGCTATTAAAAGCTGCTTTAGAAATATATTTTACAGAAGCTGTCTATACAATTGCACATACCTTGGCTTTCAGTTTAGAAAAGAACATAAAGCCCTCCTTTAAACCAAAAAAGAACATTCTGGAACTGCCCCGGAGACTCCTTTTTCCGTAAGGCTGTTCTTGATACTCTTGAAAACTCACTACAGTATTTCACATGAACTGCTTTACATGAGGAACAAAACACCTCTGGGCATAAATCTGCAGAATTAAACAAGACCCAGAGGGCATCTTCATCCACGGCAAAGCCATCACCAGATTTTCAGGTGAAAACAAGTATATTGAAAGCATGCACACCTAATCTGCTCCTCACAAAACACTGAAGCAATCCAAGAATGCAATCCTTTCACCCTGGGCCCTTATTCTAAGCTGCTGAAGATTCAGAAGTAGGGAACCTGACAGCTTGCTACCATCACCAGTTCTCAAGAGGGATGAGATAATACTACATTTTCTTTTGTACACAAAACCACATTAGTCTTCTCCAAAGCCTCTGTGGTTACTGGAAGCAAGAATGGCCAAAAGACAGAGCTTGCTTTGTGCTGTAGGGTCACAGGATACAACCACAAGCTTATTTTTTTCAATCAGACATTCTGATAACATTTTTTTTTCTCTTTACCCTCCTCTTATCACTGCATGTCTCTTTCCTTCTTTATTGTTCCCCCTTGACCTATGCCTGCCTTACACCCAGATCTTTTTCTGGGTTTCACTATTTCTATAGACTTCTATTCGACAACACTTATTTTCCATCTAAGAAAAATTACACAACTGTCTTCCCACCCTTCATGGTTTCCCCTAAATGAGCAATAAAATAAAATGAGCAGCCAAGAAAACTTGAAACCAAGTGGAATGCATGCAGAAAAAAAAAAAAAAAATTAAGTGCATTCCAAGACAAACCTTTGCTTAGCAATATCCGTGCCCTGTGAGATGGTCCAAAAGCACTGGTTTTAAGAATAGCTAATGGGTTTTGTTCCTCAGAAAAAGAAACACAATCTCCTCAGGACACAAATTACATTTTGCAGTTTTTTCTACCACTAACATTTGGCTGCTTAGATACTACCTCTAAACCTCTACCCTTTGCATTGTGTGGTACCTTCAACATTAACTCTTAAATGAGCTTTATATTTCATTGTCTGTCACTCTGAAGGACATGGCATTGATCCCTGCCGCTCTGTCTCATCAATGCTCTTTTCTATATGCACCTGATAAAAGTATTTCTATTGATTTAAGGTTTCAGACAGGTGTCAGAACATTACATATCAAGTAATAACAAGGAAAAGTATAACATCTGAATATCTGAACTTGGACTCCTAAATTTAGGCTCCCAATTCTTCACCACTAAACATGAAAAATTGTTTTGTTTTCAAAAATCTAATCTCCCCCCATCACATCAAAGCCAGCAACAGAAGTATGCTCTCAGTATCTGTGAAAATCAGACCATGTGGTCTGAATGCAGATGTCTTGAGAAGAATTCAGCAAGTTAGCCATTAAAAAAAAAAATTGGAAACCAAGCTATAGCATTTGGCACTGCCTGGAAGTGTGAAAACATATTTGTGGTTTTGCCACACAAGCTAATGCTTTTCACTTCCATGTGTGATTTCCAGTCACTTATAAAACTTCACAAGAAAGAGCATAGGAGGGGCAGCCTTTCTGTACACTTATGGAGAATAGTATATTCATCATGATTTCCTTCAAAGCTTCACAAAACAAACTGGCGAACAGACAAGGAAAAACCAAGGGTTAAAGTTCAACTGCCAAGCCACCCTTAATCCAATATTTAATAACTGCCTTTGAAAGACTGAAATATGATATAAACAAATGCCCTGTACAGCAGAACATGCACTGATCCTTTTCTCTTTGGACCATTTAGCTGTGCTGCACATAGCCTTCCATTGGCATCTGAAATACTGCCATGCTGCCTCTCAATATGTTCTTCCCCCAACAGAGCTTTTCCTCTCTCACACTTTTAAAAACAAAGCTTGAAACCTCATTAAGGAAAAGTCCTGTGCATAAAAATCCCAGCCAGAATTCTGTTCATAGCTCTTGCTTTGGCTTGTTTTTTTCTTTTTTTTGGTTTTGTTTGGTTGTTTTGGTTTTCCAGTGAATAATCTACAGAACTGCAGCCTTTGTACCATGTCATACCCACAGGCAGGTACTCCCAAACATCACTGCTAAGAGTAAATAAATGCTGAGCAATTTAAAATATTGTAGAAAGAACTGAAGTACAGCAGCCTCAGTCTATCCTTATTTCCCCCGAAGCTGAAAACACAAGACATTTCTATAAAGTGTATATAGCTGCCTAATGATATCACCTTCATCAAAACCTATCACCACAAACGAACCAGATTCAGACCCTCTACTAAGAAATTTAAATAGTCTCATACTTGTATTACAAACCTGTATTTCTTTCCTCTCCCAAAAATAAAACAAACCAAAACAACAAAAAACAAAATAAGTTGGCTACCAAACTAGAGTAGATTTATTTTTGTGTGTTTACATGTCAGTATCTGATCAGATTGGAAACATTTCAACAAACCATCAGTTTAGTGCTTTTTTTGAAACCTTTAAAGAAATTTGCTCAAATTAAATCTGAACCGAACATATTTCAATTTAAAATGCAGGACACATTCTTTTTTCTATTACTTAGAGAGTTTTCTATGTTCAGTTAGCTGTAAAATACACAAACACTGAGGTGCTTATTCAGCTTTTTTCTGATTCTCAAAATGACCAGAAAGGGTTTTTTGTAATTTAGGAATTCATTACATTACCAACAGGGTTCATCTCAAAAAAAAAAAAAAAAAAAAAAAAAAAGCAGCATATTACCTATAGCACCACAACAGATCATCACCATAGCTAATAAAAATAAACCATGTAACTCCAGAGTCTGTAATAGACTGCAGGAACTAATACATTTATCAGAAAAAGTCCAGAGCTTTGGCAATAGAAAGGACCCAACAACAGCTTTGTTTTGCTTGGTCAATAAACCACTATTAATGATAATGCACCTATGAATTAAAGATGCATCAATCTGCATAGCAGAGAATAGAAGCCATGAATAACAGCCAAATCAATACTATGAAGTTGTAAAGAATACAGTGTGCTCTCCTTCAGGCTAATGGTAATTAATTTACTTTTGCTCCCTTCACACATGAGAGGAAGCAAGTAGAAGAACACGGTAATCACACAGAAACTGTTAATTGGAATTGTTAAATATAATGCTGCTATCTCCTTACTGTATCTTTTCCGTTCATGTGTTTAGAGCACTTTAAAAAATATATTACTTTATTTGCACATATTCAGAGAAAACAGCTTGTGTTTTTGGGAGCATATGCACACACCGGCTGATATTTTCAAGTACTGCAGTCTGCAAGTTTGCTTCTTATCTAAAAGATCTTGCTCTGGTTGGGTTTTTCATCATTATAAATGCCCAATGCCCAAAATTCCATTTCTGCAGCACAAATACCCTCCTGGTGAATGTACCTGTAGAAATGTTCTAAGCCTTGCGTGGTTCAATAAACCATAATGGAGAGCCTTATCAATGAAAACTACGTTTGCTTATGCTGCAGCTTAGTTTTTTTGATTAAACTCCACTAGTTAATTAAATAATATCCCTTCCTTGCAATTAAAAAGAGACAAGGTTTAAGTGATTGGCATCTAACAGAGGAATCCCCTTCTTAGGAAATAAAAAATATTTGGAAGTCCTGTTAATCTGACAGACTCTCTGGACCAACAAGGTCCTAGGAGAGGAAAGAATTTACTGGTCCTCTGGTTTTAACGAGTGGGCTGCTGCTTTCTAAAGAACGAAATTAAAATATTCATTGTGTTAAAGTTCTTCTAAGTACTATTTTTGTGCAAAGTAAACCTTAAGCTGCTATAATTAACAGTGCATTTTCACAGACATGGAAATTAAAATTTCCATTTAAAAAATATATTCTTCGTGACAATGCTCAGTGCACTGTCCTCAGCAGACTGCTACTATTTCATTGCTTAATAAAAATACACAATTTCACTAAACCTCAGAACACCAAACAAAGGCACCAAAATCACAAGGCAACCTATTGATGAATTCCTGCATGTTCACCACAGAGCAGTGACCTTGGTGAACTGCATTCAGGCCTCTGAGCAGCAGAGTAATTAACATATCCTGAAGTTAAAATCACAAGCTGCGCTATCGAAGCAGTCAGCACATAAAGATAACTCTACGTGAATTCAGGTCTCTGTGGTCATTGCACATCCTGCCGTAGCTTTGCGAAACTGCGCCCTCAGACACAGAGAAGCTGAGTGCTGAGTCTGAGCTAACCTTGGGCTTTTCCCTGTGTATAAAACACTTAAAGTAGGGTCACATCTCCGTCTTGTGAGCTTCCCCAAAGTTTTGCTGTGAAACACCATAATGCAAATAACCAAAGGAAGGATACTCTCCATTTCCAGCACCAAATTTTATCATGTTAACCTAATGAAAGTTACAATAATTACATAGAACCTTTTCAATCTCTACCCTGCATTATAAACACCCTTAAATTTACTTTCCTTTCTTCACAAAAGCATAATTTGTCGTTTATTAAGACAAAGCATGGTGTACACCAATAAAACATAACCATGGCAAGTGGACATGGTGTTTGCATTGGGAGGCACAGCAGAGGCTGTGCCGCACGCACAGCACTGCCAGGGGCTCACATCTGTTTGTGCAGTTCTACTTCAGTAGTTTAAGGAATGAAGTATCACCTCATTACAGAACTGCCATGTATGAGTGAATTTGTGGAGCTCGCCCTCCTCACAGTCAGACAGTTCTAATCTCCTTGCAAACCGCAGTGGCAGCACCGAGATGGAGTGTTAAGCTTATCAGGCCTCATCTGTACCATCACCTACTTAGTTAAACCCAGGCCATCCATTTCTCTGTCATTTCTTTGTTCCTGAGGTGCCCGAATGCATAATAGCCACTGGCAAAAGATGCAAGAGATCTTCAAAGACTTCAACAGAACACTACCTAGAATTTTTTTTTTTTTAAACACAGACTAGAAACAATTCACAAGCACCATTTTAATCATGGGTTGCATTACATGCGTTTTTTCTTGCTCTAGAATTCTAAATTATACTATCATCACATAACCTGCTCTATAGAGCTGTTCATTTATTTTATATTAACTTTCAATGTTTGCATAGAAATTCCTAACTCTGGGAAAGCTTATATTCCTATCACAGCATCACAGTTAAGAATGGATCTGATAACTGAAAATCTTAAGGCATAATAAAACCACTTTTGTATTTGACCACTCTTTTTGGGCAACATAAAGCAAATCAGTTTCGTTTCAGTCACTTCAATAACTCATAGCTACAGAGCCTGTGGGGATTGCTGGGCATTATTTATGCTTTGGCGGTGCCATCTTACATCTCTAGATGTCTCTAGAACACCCTAATCAGATGGATGCTGAGCAATGCCTTAGCCAAAAAGGGAATGTTTTCTAGCCTTTAAAACAAAACAAACAATAACAAAAAAAACCCAGCACTGTTCATAATTTGCTTTTGGCTCATGCTTCAAAGTGTTCCTGTTCCAACTGGTGATTAAAAGTCAAACCACAAGAATACTGCCAACACTTCATCAGTAGCTCCTTGCAAGTCAGAAAAATTAAATTATACATTTCTAGGAAATAGTGAAAGGGAGTATTTATTGTAATAAACTAGAAAACATTGCAACAGTTTACATTAAAGAATGTAATTTTTACTCCTGTCAGTTTCACAGCTTTTCTGTCAATACTGCATTTGAAAAAAAAAAAAAGTCAAGAAATAAGCATGCAAATACTCCAATCACACCCCAGCCCTTTCATATTCTTGGTTCAGATGAAGAGTGTTTGGTGATCACTTTAGAAGAGATTTATATTTGGCAGAAACTTATTCCCAAAACAACAAATAGAAAAATCTCACAAACTCACTTGCTTAAGTAACTATCTAAAAATCAGGATTTAGGTGCCTCAAGGTGTGAGATAGGGTAAACTGGAAAAAGGGCCCCTAGAAGCTCTGACAAGACAATATTACTAGATTAAAAAAGTGAAGTAAAAATTGAAGAAAATGCAGAATATTTAGAGAATATGCTAATATCTGACCTCTGGTACTCAGTACTAGAAATTAAAACATTCTTCACCAAACTGACCTTTTATCATCCTGTCATGCTTTCTGGTAAAAAGTTACCAGATCTAGAACTCTTTGATGACCCTGACAGCTGAGCAAATATCTCCTCTATACATTAGGTGCTCATGCCAGAACAGACTGAGCACACTCAAATTGCCACAATGGAGTCTCAGAGTGAATCACTTCACCATAAAGACTTTCTCTCACAATTAGTGCTTAAAGAAATCACCCATCCTCTATCACTTTTGGTGAACCATTGACATCCCACTAAGAAAACCAGCCCTAGGTTATTTTCTTCTCCCCCTGGTTCTGCTGCCCCAGTGGGTAGGATTTCTTCTGGAAAACAAAATCACATGGGCAGGACGAGGCATTTCTGTGAGGCCCTGGTAGAAGTCTCTGCTTACTGTGGGGTGATGAGGAGAAGTGCCAAAGCACACAGCAGCACAGCTGACAGGAAGATAATGTCCCAGAGCAACTGCTCCTGGATATTTTACTGTTATTGCTTCTGTAATCCTCATCCCTTTGTTCCATTAATTAGCATGCAGCGGCTATAATCCTGCCCAGAAAAACTCTTTGTTCCTAGATAATCACTTCACTAACAAGCAGAAACATTTTACTAATTTTGAAACAACAAATGAATAAAGGTCATAAACAGCTGGTCATCTCTGCCTTTCCTTCAAATTCTTCAGTAATCCAACTCCTAAATAATATTAGTTAACAGCATATGAAACAATCAATTAATTTAGAAAATACATACCATTCCATGACTATTAGAGCCTAACTTTTGCATATTTTCCATAAAAATTTAATGGTTCCCTTCTGGTGTAAGAAGGTGGAGATATGTTTAAAGGTTATATATCTGGACCTGGAGAAAGGATAAATAGGAGCTCTTTTTGCACAGTACACTGAGTCAGAACAAAGCACTTGCTAAATTACAAATGGGGAGACAACACAAATCTCCTGAGCACTGCAGATGTCTTCCCTGCACTGCAGCAGCCTTCTGATGAAATTACTTTAACTTCTCTGTGTCTTCATTTCTTCATTCATAAAACAAATTAAATTTGTATTGCAGGAATAATTTCAGGCTGAAATTGTTGTAATTGTTCAATATTCTTGTATAGATATGATGTATAAAGATTCAAAATATATTATTTGTTTGTTCACTAAAATATTTGCAAGATCTTCTGAAGTAGTTTAAGAGGACCAGGTATTTGCACACAGCACAGAGCAAACTGATGAAGAATGCGTAAATAGCATAAAATACCATTTCATTGATTTCTACACCAGTTGGTATCTTAACAAACCAGACCATCAAAGCTGTATCTGAAATTGAGTTCCCTTGAAAATATTTTGACAAATAAAAGGCTTTCTTTTTTTCCTAAAACAGCACACACATTACACGTACAATACTTCAGACTTCTTCTATTTCTTTCCCAATAATTTATAGCACCCATGATTACACTCCTAATTATTTGCTGTTCTTCCAAGTACTGGGCCTGCCTTGTCACCCTTTTCAGGGCTGAACCGTAAAACAATTCCCATATTATTCTAGATGGGGTTTCACAAGTTGGAAGAAATAATCATTTTGCTCTACGATAAAACATCTTCTGGCCAGGCAGCATATACCCATGCTTCATTTTTTTGTCTTGAATACTATAGTTTTAATTCTTTAAAGTGAGAGCTACAATATAAATCAAGTCCAATGTCAACTGTCCCTCTACAGCGGCTTTAAATTTTAGAAAATTGAACTGTCACCTTATTATTAATTTCTTTAGAATTCAACTTTCATTTTATAAATATTTATTGAGGGAGAAAAAATATAACAAAACTATGCTTTGTAGTTCAAGTATTGCTGATATAGACACAGTCTGTCTAGTTTCCAGCAACAGTTACCATAAATAATAAAATGGTCTATAATATTAGGTGGTGGCAGAGGAAAGGAAAACTCACAGAAAGCAAAAAAGTCTTACTATCTCAGCTTAAACCTGTTTTCAAATATCAGTTATTTTACCAATAAATACACCTTAATAATAGTCAGGCTGTGCAGAAGCAGTTTTTAAGTCCCTTGTTACTTGAGAGTAACCACGGAAAATTTAAGTCAAAGGGATTTTGGTTTTGCAGTAAAATTAACATAAGTGACATTTTGGGTTAAAATGAAAGCTACATTCTTAGAGGAAGAACGGTCTGGTGGTTGAGATATTAACCTTGGATTTGAAAGAATTGGGCTCAAGTCCCAGCCTTGCCACAGAGTTTTGCATAACCTTGAATTAGTTGCTTAATTACTTGGTGCTTCTCTTCTCAAGGTATTAAACACAGATAATAATATTTCCATGGTCAACTTCACCTTGTTCTCTGGCTTAGTCTTGCAAATCAGGAAGAAAACAAAAATCTGTGAAAGTCCCCAGTAGTTTAGCCCCAAGACCAATTTGTTTCAGGACTAAGAATTAGTTTCCGTTCTGAAGCCTTGGCATAAGTCTCGGTTTGCATTGTTGGATCCCAAACACCAAAAATCCTAGGAACTACAGCAATAAAAGAATTAATAATAATAGCATTCCAGCAATAATATTTGTGTCATCTATACTGTCTCTGCATAAAAGAGCATTGATTGCTAAAAAAACACTAGCTAACTTCAAACCTAATATAAATGTATTTGGGTTTTTTAATATATTACTCTAGTTTCAGCACATACACTCCATGTGTCTGTTTGCATGCAAGTGTTTAAAAAATGGAAAGAATACAGAGTTTTGAGTAAAACTTCAATCTGATTAAATAAAATGCACTTTTCATAATTCACGTGCAAGAGAGTCATACACAGCCTAAGAAGCAACGTTCTTGTCGCAAGAGCACACACTACCTGTGATTCTGAAGTGATACATTGAAATAAACAAAACCTTTGTGTTTATCTACAATGAAACACTTATGCACAGAATCTCTGACTCATTTTGTAAAAATAGTTATGCACTTTTCAGCCTATGGAAACTATATATCATAAAGCATCACAGGTATTTTATATCACTTAAAAATAATTTTCTGTATAAATCCCCTCTTTTTATTTTCCTGAAAGAACTCTCAAGAAATACATTGCATAAAATTTTTTTCCAACCAGTTATTTAAAAGCTGCACAACTCCTTAAGAAATTAACTGCAATTAGAACCACCACACACTTATTTTCTCTTTAAATTCCATAAAATCATACACATATCAAGCTAGGAGATTTTATCAAACACAAGATCATAGAATTTAAGCCTGAGTGATGAACAACACTGGACATTTAAGCAAGGCACCAATAAAACCATTCCAAGTATAGCTGAGATGTCAGTTTCCTGTAGTTTGAAAATGAAAGGTATTACTGCTCCTATCCATAAGGTGCAAGAAAGAGGGAACACGCTGGGACCACGATGGATGTCATGGTAGAAAGATGTGGGGACACACTATTTAAAATGGTTAGAAGGTAAGGTTCGCGTGTTGGACAAGAAAAGAAAATCATGTGAATTTGGAATTAAGGACCTTGAACAGGAATTAATTCTTCTTCTAAGCCCCAGTGATGGAGCACCAGAAACCACCCAAGCATCACATTTGAAGTTTATGTCATGCTCAGAAGTTCTCAGTGGAATTATGGGTCTCTAATTCACAGTTGTCACTATTTATTCCATGCATTATGGTTCCCTGAATTTCATTTTCACAAAGCGTGCACTGACACACTCATTACCCCTGGACCATTATGTACTGCATAAATCATCATTTCTTTTGTTCTAAAGCTGAGTGTGTAATCCCTCCCAATGGAGAAACAACAAAATCTAACTGCATAAGCAATTTTCCTTTATGTCAGATTTCTCCAGTCCAAAAACAATACCGAGAGTTCCACACAAACTATTTGCTTCTCCTTCAATTTCCCATTCAGAAATACAAAATATCTACACTTAGTTTCTTGGAAGTTGTAATAGGAAAAGCAAAAGGGGACAAAATATTCACATCACCTACCAAATCAAGCCACGGCATTAACAGATCAAAGCTTTTATTAGCCACAGCAAAAACCTCCGTGAAAATGAGGTACCAAAGTAAAGTTAGTGTTATTAAAATAGCTTAAAAGAAACCATGACTTTACTAACCTGTTTCATAATGCTAATGTGGGGGGAGAGGGGAAGGGACCTGAAAAAATGCATTTAATTAGCCAAAAAAAAACTTCAGGTAGGAGTGGATGAGTCTTTTTTTAGGGTTTTTTCCCCCACAAATCTGAGGGGACTTGCCTAATGCATTGTATTCAAGTGTTCTAAATAATTTTAAACTAAAAAAAATTTGCATACAGTACATAGTACATTCCTGCAAACCCTCCTTCACCTCCTTGATCAAACTGACATCGGTACAGCTCCTACTTGTGCAAACAGTGATCACAGGAGTAGCAGCTGCCAGGAAAAGATATTACACTTTAAAGTGTATGTAGACAGCATGAAATAAAAAGTCCATAATACTGTAAAAGTAATATGAAATATAATAATCTATAATTCAAGCAGCAGCAAGAATTAGATTTATATACAATCCAAATGCAATATAATACAAAGAGCAAAATGCTACTAAAACCAAATAAATGCTGAGTGATCGACATGAAGCCCCAAACCTGCAGAGGAATTGCAGCGAACAATATTTCATAGCACTTCACTGAGGGATAAAAAGAATGTTTAATGTTACTTTTATTTGCTAAACATTCATAATGTAATTGACCCCATGCGAAGTTTTTATTTATTGCAGCTTATGAAAAAGGTGAGAGGTTTCAAAACATGGTTTTCGTATAAAATCCTATAGCCAGAGAACAGTAATTTGACTTAACTGCCGTCATCAATTTCTATTAATCTGAAAATACATTACTGTAAGAATCCCTCACTGCACTATGTATTTCAGATTTGTGTTCTATTTAATCAAAACATAAAAATCAGTTTTATTACAATTTAAAGAACTCATCCAACAATTACAAATCATTAGTGGAAAAGCATGCTCCTTTTTGGGAACTGATACTGTACTTCCAATTGCTGCAGAGGCGCCAGTCCTCTCACTTGCAATTTTGTTTGAGGGCTACGAGTCTGAAAGAGCACCAAACCCAGCATCTCCTCAAAAAACCACTGAAAATACAGAACCCTTAAATTCTAGCTTGAAATTTCAGTCATCTGTATACAGAAATTCATCTGTATTTACTATATGGAGTATTGATCCAGATCCAGAGTGACCATACTTTACCAAGACAGTTTGGTTACCGTGCCTGCTCCATAAATCTGCCACTGAAACTTTTTTGTTGGAAACAAATTCACACACAGGCACGATGGCTGCTTTTCAAACCACAATAAGCAGATTCATTTCCACATACAGTTTTTTATGTATTTCCTCATATTTCCAGTGTAAATTGTCCATTTAATGCACTAGATCTTTATGTTCTCCCACAAAAAAAAGAGAAATGGTGAAGAATGGAGAAATAATTTGCACTATTTTTAAAGCTACAAATACATAATGCAATATATAAATATATATACACACACACTAGAATCTGCTGCATTATTATTTTCAGGTCTGACACCAAGCCCAGGAAATAATTAAATATTTTCAACTTATACAGAGCAGGACGCTTGATTATATGCATTACCTTCAGCTATCCACATACAAATCAACTGAATTCAGGAATGTTCAATAGTAAACTGAATCAGGAGGATAAAAGTAAAACCATATTAAATCTCAACACGTTTTTGTGGCACAGAGCATCCTACCCAGACTCTCTCAGCTGCTGCCTGGGCTCCTCCTCACTGTGACTGCACCTGAGGCTTTCCCACCTGCACGGGTCCATCCCACACCCAAAGGAAGCCCTGCCAGCACCCCAGGCTCTGCTGAGGAGCTCTGGTGGTGTCAAGAGCGCTCGTACAGCTCTGTCCCTGCTATCTGGATGGGTCACACCCCAGCAAGGAGCCCTCAGCATCCCTGGGTCAGTGCTGGAGAGCAGAGCCTAGCCCTGCTGCTCCCCCCTGGCCCCTCTGCTCAGCAGCTCCATTGCTCTCAGCATGCGTCACAAACTAGGGCTCTGACTCGGGAAATCCACCCGGGAATTTTCTAGCATGAAAGTGTCCTGAGAGCTGGGGGCACACAGGAGCTGCAGTGATGTCTTTGAGGGCTCAGTCTCGGCCCAGCGCACACAGGACAGCAGTGCTCTGGGCTGGGATCCTGCAGCAGAGCCCACAGCCCATCCCAGGGACAGCACCCTGGGGACTCCGAGACAGCCCAAGGACCAAGCCAAAACAGGGAGCAGAACAAATTCCTGCTGTGGACAGACCGAATGCCAGCAAAATGCTCCAGTGTCCATTCAATTTTACAGTCCTAACATGCCCAAGTGCTTTCAGCAAGCACTCCAGCTTTTCTGATCTTCAAAATTAAGTTACTTCAGCTTTACTCCCCAAATGCAGGGAGAAAGGGGGAGGGGAAAAAAAGTAATTCCTACTTATAGACTAAGCTTTAGGCAGACAATTGTCAACTGACAGGGGGTATTTTGTGACCATGTCAGATGAATAATCAGTACCTGAGAGAGACAGATTTAGGGCTGTTGACTCAAGTGAATGAAAGCAGAATTTTTATCCATTTTTCTCACAAGTTTTAATCATACAATACATTATGTGTGCCTACATTTATATTATCCAGGATTAAAGTATAAATAAGGAAAGAAATATGAATTTCTGAAAACTAGCATACATATGCAGGCATATGAGTTTTTTAGAAAAAGTGATTTCCAGTTCTGAAACAGACAAACTTAATCCCCAAATCTGCTAATCCGATCAAAGCATTTCTATACTGAGCACTTGCTACTTCAAATGTGTCTGTTGGGAATGGAGACAGTTTAAAGGCAGTGTTTGGTTCAGTTTCAGTAAAACACTCAAGTTCACAACTGCACCACAAACCTCCCTCTGCCCAAGCATTTCCCACTCACAAGTGTCCAGCTCTGTGTTTTTCTTTAGAGCTGCTTCCTTCCTTTATTTTTTTAGAGCAACCTGCTCCAAGTAGGTGCTTTCTTATGCAAGAAGGGTGAATTTCTTTTTTCCTTCTTTCTTCAAATCATCAATATGCTTTGGATAGTGCAGAAATAAAACAACCTCTCACTTTTCAGGTTCATGAAATATTTTCATTCTGATAATGTTAAGCAGATAAATATGTAGCCTTCACTATAGAAGAGATATGAAAAGTTAGTAAATAAGAATCAATGATGAGTTAAGCCTACAAAATATTGGGAGATTTATCACATGAAAGTTTGCATAAATATTTTCCTGACAGTAGTTACATTAACACTAGAGACAAACGATAATAATTTTTATAGAGCAAATGTCATCAAATAAATGGAAGTTTAAATACTTAAATACTTTTAAATATTTTTTTATTTTAAAAATCAGCATGAAGGTAAATATATTTGCCTGCCAAGGCTTAAAAAGTAGCAAGTTTTGATTTTTTATCTAAATTGGGGTTGATTTTAATTTTTGAAGAAGAAATAACCAGGTTTTGTTAAAACTGTACATATTGATGTTTAGGCATAAAGTAATACAATTTTTTGTTTTTAAATAATACTGAAGAACCTCCTACACACATCAACCACTCCACACACACAGCAGCACAAAAGAGAGACCTGAAGCAGCAAACCAGCTGTGGAACACTGTTCAAATGCAGGACCCACCAAAAGTGAGCGTCTCACAGAATGTCAACAAGGCAACTCATTTCTGCCACTCAGAAATGGAAAGAGAAATGGAAAGCATTACTTCAAATTTAAGCAGGTGGATTATATTCTCTGCCCAGAACATTTTTGGCTCAAGTGAAGCTGTCCAGACAGAAGACAGGGGTCTGTTATTTCCATCTGTGGGGCAGCAGCAGCTCACTGCTCCTCCCTACCTGCTCTTCTGCCCTGCAACACTCACTCCTTTGATCTCTGAAAGCAAACCATGCCCTTTGATTGTCTTTTTCTTCTTTGTATTGCTGAGATTTCTATCCTACAAGAAACTAAACTTGTAAACATCTATCAAGCGAACAAGCTTTTGAATTTCTTCTCCTTGCAATTTAATAAAACAAGCTCAAAAATCAATGCATGTAGAAACAATCTTAAAACTGTAAGTGACTGAGAGTGTATTATATTTGATACCCTAGATAAAATGAAACTCAAGTGATCATGGATCACACACCATAATAGCAATAAAGCAGACAGGATTATGGTAATTAAGAAGTGGACAGATCAATAAAATATCTGTTATATTTTGGAAAGTCAGCAAGTAGCAGTTCTTTGAGTGTCTGACCTAGAGAACTGTCTGATATGTTTCTGTTGTTTTGGCATGATCTGTCTTCAGCAAAGAGCTTTGTTGCATGTTTAGCCTAGGGATGAAATGAAGATAAATGCTAGATTTCAGTGAGTTCATTGCAAAAAACAATTTCAAGGAACAAGTCAAAGCTCCACAAAAAAAAAATAAGCTTCCAAAGAAGTTTGGTGTTTAGGGGGAAGGTGTCTTCTTTTTTCATTTTAATTCATGGAAGAACAACCTTAGTTGATTAATTTGTGTGCAAATGTCTGTGCATGATTTTTGACAGATATATAAATGTGAATTTCATAACAAAATTAAAAAATCAATTGAAATTCAAAAGTTTTGTCTCAAGACATATTTGAAAGAGTAAGTTCCCTGCTGACTGCTGCAGCAGAGATATGTGAGAAAAAGAGAGCACAAAACTAAATCTTCCTGACAGCTTTTTTGTATTTGCTAGAGTTGAACCACAACTGGCCCTGGGCTTCCTTCATTTGTGTTTGATTCATGCCTGCATCCTGGAAATACAATTTGAAATTCAGATGACTACAAACTTCAGCTGGTTCAGGCAGAAAACAACCAAACATCCCAACAAGTTAAATTAAAAAAACCCCTCTCAATTAGCACAGGACAAATCTTGAGCCAAATGTTTCATCAAAAATTTGAATTTTTTCTGTTATTTTATACCACTCAGAATATTTCTTTCCATATAGGAAAGTCGATTTAAACAAACTGCTTTTTCCACTTCTAAATAATGCTCAGTTCTTTGGTCTTGCTGATACAGACTGCTGACACCTAAATGGTGCAAGGTGAGTCCAGAGTGGCTCAGCAAGACACGGGCTCTGGGATATTTGTGGGTAGGTAACACTGAGACTGTCAGTGCCTAAGGATTTTGGTAGGCAATCCACTAGACAAGCACTCCATGTTACTGTGCTACTGCTCAGCACTAAATCACGAGGCCACGCCGGGCTGGACAGGGCTGGGGACACCCATGGCTGGTGGGAGGTGTCCCTGCCCACAGCAAGGGGTGGAACTGGATGGTCTTTAAGGTTCCTTCCAGATCAAACCACCCTGTGATGCTCAAGACACGACACAAGTGCGAACCACAGGACATAGGTGAGGGATGGCATCGGTATGATCAAAGCTGTCCAATCCCTCATCAGCCTTTTGGGCAACAAGCAAAGGTTTGCCTCCTAAACGATATTCTTGAAAAATAAACTATCTGTAAATCTGCTTGGGTACTAAAAACTTGTTGGTAGTGTTCCGTCCCTGGGTGGTACCCTGTGAAGATCATAGGAAAGCAGTTTTAGCACAAACACAATGAGCAAGGCCCTTCAGAAGTAAAACCCTCTCGGCACCATCAGATTACACAAGGTGTCTTTAAAGCCCTGAAACTGCCATCAGAAAAAAAAAACACCTCGGTCAGCCAGATAAGCAGTGTTTTAAAAGATTGACAGTATCCTGTGCTGATGAGAGAATAGTGGCTTTAGGACAGGACTCTCTTTCCAATAAGAGACAGGAGCCATTATAATTTCGAAAATAAATCAGGGACTCCGTGCTGGGCTCTTCTCTCCTGCAAGAAGGTTATTCTCAGCTGTTCACAACAGAAACATTAGCATCATCCTCATAAACATTTAAGTCTGACACTATTAGACAGAATGGTAGATTGAGAAATGTCCATTGATTTCCAAAATTATTTCTATGTTTTCCATATTCAAGCCACTATACTCATAGCCAGCTACAAATTTATTTTGTTAGAGTTTACACAGATGCAGTACAATGGCACATGCATGGGTACACACACACTATGCCAGTTGGCAATAAACAACCCTTGCCTTTCCTTTGAGAGAGAAAAGCTTATAAAAAGAAGAAAATGACAAAGCGAAATAGGATAAAGTTAAAAACCTTTACCTTCAAGTATTTTAATATCATGAGTATTCTTTTAAGAAGCCTAAAGCTGAAAGTTAACACTCTCAAAGTAGAAACACACAAGTGTAAGGGCAACACAATTTTGAGAACTGTACTAATAACTGTCACTTCATTATCATAATAAGTGAATTACTTACTTTCCATTAATTAGTAAGCCATTTGTCCAACCATCGGTCAATAGACCATAGTGGTGTGGCACGGTACATCTATATTAATGTTTCTAAATATTTTCTCTCCCTGAATGCAGTCTCTATTATTCCACCAAGGCAATTTGAAGATAACATTTTCAGTATAAGTGTCCATTAAAAAAACACACTAGTAACGATGCACCATTTCAGATTTTAAAAACAAAGAAACAAAAAAACAAAACAAACAAAAAAAACCCAAAAACCCCAGGTTTTCAAACATTATCTCTTTATGCTATACTTTTATGTACAAGGATTCTGAATTTCTTTGCCTCAGTACTACTCCTGTATTTTAAAACCTTTCAATAGCTTGGATGATAAAGCCTATTTTTCTCTTACCAAGATATGCAATTCCATCCTCAAAAACTGGAAAGAATATGAACTTTGCCAGAGCCCTCGAGTCACAAATTCCTTTGATTATGCTTAAAAAGGGTGAAAGAACTGATCTTGCAGGGAAAAGACAAAGACCAAGAAAGCCACACCTAACATGGCACCGAAGCTGTACTGTTCCCGGGCTACACACAGCAACAAATTACTCTCTCAAAAGAAGAATGCAGGTCTTACATGAAGTGGAACAATTAATTTCACGCTTGTCAGCCCAGTCTCAATAGTGTGTTGATTTGAATCCGATATTTGTGGCGCATTGCTGCGTGCAGCGGACAGTCCTGATGCCTCCTGAGCAGACACATTGCAATGATGACTATCATTGTAAAACAATCCATCAATAAGAGTAATTACAGTATTGATCAAAATGGCTCCTTGTTTCGTATCAGAATCAATTCTCAGGAGTTGCCAGAAACAGAAATATCTAATGGACTATTCCATCACTGCAGCAACTGAAACAGCTAATATTCTGGAAAGCTCTTAATAATTACTCATTGACTCTAAATTCCTGCTTCGGTGGTTAACTATACCCTGCTTACTGTTGCTTGAAAGTCAGTCTTAGTGGTGGAAATAAGATTCCAATGCAAATTTATAAAGTGCTAACATCTGCAAAAAAATTCAAAACCACCTTATATAATTTCACTGTGTTCTGCTAATCACAGAATCTAATTATTTTTCTTATTACATTGTTTCTGGGTGAGGAGCTGCATTTTGGATGCCGACAGCTTGTTTTACAGTGGCTGCTCTTACAGTACTCTACAATAGGCAGGGTGGAATTCATTATGGCTCAGATTGTAAACAATAGAAGGCATAATACCATTAATGGCATATTTTGTGTAAATGTCACTGAATTACAGATGGTGTTTTGAGATAGCAGCAGCTCTTAATGCTGCACTACAAACCCTAGGAGATAGAGAATCACAGAATGGTTTAGGTTGGAAAATACCTTTAATGTCATCAAGCCCAACCATTAACCCAGCACTGCCCAGTCCACCACTAACCCACATCCCCCAGTGACACATCTACACATCTTTTAAAAACCTCCAGAGATGGTGACTCCACCTTTTCCCTGGGCAGCCTGCTTCAGTACTTCGCAGCCCTTTTAGTGAAGATTTTCCTAATATCCCATCTACACCTCCCATGGCACAACTTGAAGCCATTTCCTCTCATCCTGTCACTTGTTCCATGAGAACAAGTGACAAGAAAATAACCTCCAGCTGGCTACAGCCTCCTGCCAGGTACTGTAGGGAGCCATGAGGTCCCCTCTGAGTTTCCTTTTCCAGCTAAACAGCCCCAGCTCCCTCATGGGACCTGTGCTCCAGACCCTTCTGCAGACCCTTCTCCCCTTCCCTCTGCAGAGCCTTCCTGCTCTCCAGCAAATCAACATTCCCACCCATCCTGGAGTCATCTGCAGCTGACTGCGGCACTCTCAACCCAACATCAGATCACTGATAAAGACATTGAACACGAATGGCCCCACTACACAGCCCAGGGTCTGCCCTCTACAAGTCTGAGAGCAGATTTTCTTCCAATATCCTCATACATGTTTCTGTTCCATCTCAGATTTGTCTGTCCTCACACCTAAACTGTCCTGCAAAGGAACTGCATGTAATTAAGACTACATTAAAATGCATTTGCAAGCTGATATAATCTTAAATTGCCAATAAAAACATGTTTAAATTAATAAACTGCCACATTTCACAGGCACTGCAGGAGACAGCATTTTACCGTTTCTAATAAAATACTTTTATATAACACATTAGCATTATCATCAATTGGAAATCACTAATATTTCCTCTGATGTTTGCTGAAGTAGCATTAATTACGCTCACTTTCTTTTGGTATTCATGTACCATCAATGTAATTAATTTGGCGTTTACTGAAGTGTGAAATGTTCTTCCTGATAATAGATTTCCCCGAACCTGATACGGCAGTCGACCTTAAACATTCCACTTTTGCTCTGGCTAAACACAGAGGCTGAGTTCAATACTGCAGTATCCTCAGTGGGGAAGGAGCAGCATAGGAAATAACACTGATCTGGAAGACTTTTAAAAAATATTTTCCTGATAAAGTTATCATAAATTGGGTATCTCAGAGGAAAACAGAAGCTGAAACATGAAAACAGCATGGTTGAATTCCAACTGCAGGGTGAAGTTGCTTCAATTTTGTTTTAATTGCTAAGAGTATCTTTTGCAAGTCCTTGAAGGTCTTAGAATCAGACTTAATAATATGGAACATTTTGAAGCAAAGATGCTTAGGGCAAAAGAAATGAAATTTTGCAGAGTAAGAACAACAAGGAACAATTATTATATTAAATAACAGCCCATATTTAGTCTGTCATTGATAGTAATGAGGAAATTCCAGAAGCTTATATATGACCTGTTTCACACCTCACTGAAGTCGAGAAAAAATTTCTTTTTTACCCCCATATATTTAGGATCAAGCCTTATAATCCAGAGCTCTCCATGAACACCAACAGAGTGAGAACATCAAATATTTAAAGTCTTTAGATAGCTAAACATTTTTCTCTATATTGTCTATTTATACCCTCTACGCTCTGCACTACATAATTCCATGTCACTAATGCTGCCATGGTTTTTTTCCTCAAGGGGATTACATTTCCACACTAATGATATCATCAGAAAGTTTATCTACACTCATCCGAGATGCTTTAATCATTTCCTGGCTTAACAGCTGGCAAAGTCTGTCAAATGCAGCATCTTAAAACTCGAGAAATCTTAGTGCATGAGCCACCTGACACTATGACTGTGACAGTTTTGTAAAGTTTAATCATGAAGGAACTACAACAGACAGATACTACCAAACTACTTCTGATAAATCCTGACTTTTTGATGTGCACCAACATATTTTAACCCTACCATCACCAGGATGAACGATCAGCACTTTGTACTGTTACTGCACATCTTGCTTCCTTCAAGAAAGGAGAGTTTGGGAAAAGCTGCTCCAAATAGTATGCCTAATATTTACGAAATCAAGATTAAAAGCTGCCACCAGAAGCCCAGAAAACAAAACCAGACAAAGCAGATTGCACTTCTTGACAGAACAGGTGGTTTTCTTCCATGTTCTCTATACAAACATATTTATTCTGTGCTAAGGGTACAGAGTATAGCAGGACCTGCTACTACAAGCCCAGGCTCCAGATGATCCAGGAATAAAAGCAACCTAAACAGAATTGCGTATTCTGAAAATGCAAGTAAATTTTTATGACGGTATGTTTTCAAAATACTACAGTAAAGAGTATTTGTGAGATAACTCTAAATTATAGGTCACTTAGAACCTACAGGAAAACTCCCACAGAGGCAGATCTCCTTTAAACCAAATGCATGGTCTGCACTCAGGGTATACATCCTTATGTCTTCATAATTTATAATTTTAATTCATCATAATATTATCTGTTTTAGAAACCTTCCTTGAGCAAAAGCTATGCACAGCTGGTGAATGAAATGTCACAAAACCCTTGCCCTCTGAAAATAGCTGACAGAGTGAAATAGCTAATGATGCCCGAGGTGCCTGTGTGCCACCATTAACACTGAACTGCTCCATTCTATTTCAGCAAATCATGCTTTTAAAAAAGAAATTTTAAAACGCCAGCAAGATAATATGCTTGATATACCATAGGAAAAAAAGATTTCATTGTTTCTATAACTGTCACTTAAACTACATATTAACATCATTAAAATGTTGACAGTGGCATTTATTATTGACAAAGACAGAAAATCTTATTAAGCAAGGAGAGATAGTTTTAGTAATTTGCAATTATCACATTTTACCATAATCATAAGCCACCTTCACTAAAAAGTGGCAAAGGAATTCAGTTTGTCCCAACAGATTTGAAACAATTCTTTCTGCCATGGTGTTTCCAGTTTGGGGTCATTTCAAAAGGCCAGAAATCTTTGTAGGTAGTTAATGCTTGGAGACAATTTCCTGGTGTCAAAACCTCCTGCTGGAAGGCAGCTTACACCAAGGCTTGTAAACAGGTTACAAACCACCTATTTACATTTTCCTACCTGAAGATTTTACCAACAGAGAGCAATCCAAAGCAACAGAAGCTTTTGAGCTCTTTCAGGTCTCCTGTAAACACATCAAAGGATATGCTCTGAGAAACTGCCACCTGCAGTCGATGCACAGATATGCAGAATTTGTGACAAATGGCCAGAAAAATACATAAGATTTCTTAGACATTTTGGAGGGAATACTATTCCAATTGATTGTCTTGGTTCTATGGATTTCACGTTATAGATTCAGTTTTATATCGTTGCTTTGGACAAAACAGACAATGTTTAATAATTGCATTTTCCTCTTCCCGCAACATTTTGTTGATTTAGGCTTTGTTTAATGACACAGTTCCTGTGGAGGCATGCACACTTACACTGACTGCTGATTTGGGTTTCATGCTGACTAAACAACAGCTTATCACACACAGAAGAAAATCCACATCACTGCATGAATGGAGTTGGTAAAAACTGCTTCCTTGAGGCTCGAGACACACAACACAACTTTGTGTTGCAATAAACACATCATGTTGTTACAGCCAGACAGGATGTGTGACATATCTCTGCTCAGCCACAGCACAAGCAACTTTCAACACTGAGAAATTTGCTGGCACTACAACTGCAAGCACTGTGAGACCCAACAGCTCTCTGACAACAAGCAGAGCAAAATTAATCTCTTGTAAAATGGGCGTAAAACATCGCTTATATGAGAACTAAGTTGTGGTAAAAAGTTAAACACTTGCCACAGCAGATACGACGCTTCTACATCAGCGTAAAAATATCTTCCCTGGTCTTATTTCACATGTCAAGAGGGACAAAGAGGCAACAGATAGTTTGAATGGATGATCAATATTACAAGAAACCAGGAAAGATATAAAAAACCTGAATATTAAAAAACTAATGTATTATTTAACATACACAAATGCTAAAATAGAATGCCACCAGCTTTTTACAGTAGAGTAACCATTAAAATCAGCAAAATGTACTGTATTTAAACTAGTGTGTGTTTTTACACAAGCATTTACTATTACACGCAGCTTCCTCTCCATCAGAAAGACAGAGATGAAAGGCCAAGAAGTTACTCTGTGTAAGTAACACATAAAGCACGCACAGAAACCTACTTAAAATTGAACTTGAAGTACAAAACTCTCTTAACCATTAGCAAGAGCTGAGGCTGCACAGATGATCAGCCAAATATTGGAATCAGCATTAAGTTCTGTAGTCTCTATGTTCCTGCCAGTCTGGTCAATGCACTTTTGGCAGACTTAACATAGATTTTAACACACTCATATATTTTTCTTAAAGTATATTTGTACTAACAAGTGCAAAGGAAGTTGTACTGTTAAGAAATATTTGGTTTTTTAAGGATTCTTACACATGCATGGAGCAAGCCTTGTTGGAAAAACCTGCTGAATGGAGGAGATATGAAGATTTTATACCCTACCCATATGAGAATTATGTAGAAGTGCATGCAGTAAATGCAGTTGTCAGATACAGAGCAAAGTTACAAGAGACTGAAACCTATTAAAAGTTTTTATGCAGAAAAATGATGAAGTCGTACAATGTTTTATTCTGCCCTGAAATATGTTAAACACCATCTTCTAGGTTTCCATTTTACAAAAATTACTTTTAGGTTTTCAATATAAGAATTACTATAAAACACACATTTTCCTCTTCCTAAACTGCCTGCTGGGATGATCTTTGTTTCCTCATCAGCCAAGTATCTAATAAAGATGACAGCCTCAATTCGTACAATTTCACCGGAACTACTGATGTTTTGTAAAAAGTTTCAGCAGACCTGCTCATTCCATTAATTAATCCAGTTATTAAAACAGCTTATGTTTATGAATAAGGGGATCATAAAATCCAATTTAAGCAGAAAATTCTGAGAAATAACTTTAAAGTTTGTTTATATAAAAACAAATCCAGATGCAAGCCCATTGTTTCACTGCTAAATGTCAAAACAATTTCAGTTTGGAAGCCTCACCTCTTCAGTGTACCTGCAATTTCAAAACCATTTCTACCTTTTCTGTCTAAGTTATATAATCTCTCTCTCCTGTTTACAGTGCATTTGCAGTTTCAGAACAGTCCAGCTTTTAATGCAAGCATTAACATTTCTCTTAATGCAAATATAAACCTGTGAGTCTAAGCAAAAGTGCAGAATTAGTGTTTTGCAATAAAGGACAACATACTTTTTTGCCTCCAATTTTTCTCAAATGTCACAGCATTTTGAAATTCATTTAAAAAATACACAGTAGCAAACCCAGTGAAGCTAAAATTGAAAATGCCTGAAGTTAACAGTAAAAGACTTATCATCTTCATTCATTTTCTTACCACAATCAGTACAAAAACTTTAGAATTCAGAATAGCAGTAACTTATCAGTCATAGCCTGATATTCCATATTAACATTAATGGCTTTTTTATGAGACTTGAGAAAAGTATTGGGAATGAAACAGGCTCCTCTCCAAAGTCAGCCACATCTGGAGAAATGTCTGTCCATCAAGGCTTTGTCCTTTACCATGATGCTCTTAGTTTCCTCCTTTTGGTTAAAGGAGAGGTACATCAGGAAGCTGAAGGTCCCTGGAGCTGAGACTTCACTGGGATCTGCAGTCCTGCTTGCTTTGACTTACAAGAGGAAAATAACAAGGAAAATAACAGTCTTCAGTAGAAATAGCTTGTAGCAGTTAACTGCTCTGCTTTTTAGCCCTACAGTCACATGAAGTCTTTACAATTTTTAGTTTGAGAGAAGCAAACATTATAATTCAGGATATATATTGTGAATACTCATGATAATGTCTTACACTTTTCCCTGTATGATATTAGAATAAACAAATAATGTAATAACATCTATAAAATAATTTTTAATGTTCCTTTTTAAGGCACCATAACTTATCTGAAGAAATTCAATGGTTAGTTTGAGGCTGAAATACCTTGCCCTAAAACTGCTGTTAATGGGATTTTTTTTTTAAGAAAAAGCACATTCCATTTGTCTTCTAATATGCACTTGCTACAAAATTTTTTCCTTGTATGCTGAATCAGAGTTGTTTGAAAGGAAAGAAAATAATATATCTTCAAGTAAGACTGTGTATGCAACATTATTGGCAGAAATGTGAGATGTGTTTGTGCTTCCAGAAGACTACAAGACTTGTTCATCCAAAAGCCTAATTACACAAGCAATCATACTATTTAAGGCACTTTACTCGTTAGAGTCATTAAACTACTAAACCTATAGTAAATAAATAAGATGCTTAAACACTAACAGGAATAGTTAGCAAGTGTACCTGGTGCTATACTCTGGATGTACAAGTCTTATTCATCCTCTATACAAAAATAGCCCTTGTGAAAGAGAAAACTAATAATTGCTCACCGTGACACAAAAGACATGGTTCTGCAGTGCCTTTAACTGATTACATATGGATGCTTGCAGATCAGACAGGGGAGAGAGAGAATTAGACTCATTCAGTACTAAATTTAGCCTTCATCTGACATAGACAAATATACTTTTTTCCAGCGTCAATAGTATAGGACATGGCCAACAAAAGAACCTGTAAGCACTGCAAACCGAACCATGAATGGCAGCAAAGTATTTTTAATCCTTCCATACCCAGAGCATTATGGTAAATAAGCTGTTCCCTTACATTTACTGTAAATCCCTCCAATTCCAGTTTTTCCCACATGTGCTACTACGAAGCTCACATAAATGCAGATTAACCCAACTAGTTCAAAGAATATCACTTCTTCTAAAGGCACACAAACAGTTTTGTTTGTTGTCATCCTCTTATCTTCAGAGTCTTCTCAACCACACTGCCAAGATACATTCTCTTGTTATTTCAGCCACTTATAATTTACCCCTCTGACTGACTAAGAGATTCACTTGCAAACCTCAGGACTGCAAGCCAGAGAAGCTAAACTCATCAATACCTGATCCAGCTGTAACTTTGCCTCATGGTGAGACAGCTGGTGTGCTGTGCCCTCGCTTATTGCAGCCATCACAATTATTTCACTCATTCCTAGAGCTGCTGCAGTGTCCAGCTGTTCCCTCTCATGCTGCATTTACACTGCAGACTTCTGGGGCTGCAATTGTCTTTTCATTGTCCAGATGTAACTATACACAATTGAACTCTGAGATGTTCTAAAACAAAATTATTCAAAAAAAAACATGCAGTATGAAAAGTTTGATTTGCATTCTCTCTCAGATTTGTTGCCACTATTTTTATTTATATTGCAGAAGCTATAAAAACAATAGACTGTTCAGTCCAGCAGCTAAATAAATTACTTTAGTTTGGGTCAAGAGGAGTTATTTCCTCCTTGTCCTTTCATTTCGAAAGGGAAATACAGATGTCAATTGGGAAACAGAAGTGAAGTCTGGAGACGGTTCAAAGTTTGAATTTTGACTATTAAAAAAAGTTCTGAAAATGCAAGAATTAAATGCTTTGCACTTTTAGGACACTATACCATTAACTGAATTAATAATCTCCTAGGTGAAAAGAGGAAACAAAATCCAAGCCTAAGGGAAAAAGACAGCAGCCCCTATGTTTCACATGATCTTTCCTATTGGAACTGCTACTGTTTGCTGCCAAAGCTGCTGATATTCTCAAAGGACAAGAAAACAATCTCTAGTGTGCTTGTTTTCACTGAGACACTCTGTGTTGGTAACATGGGGAGAGCTTCTCCTTTCACTTTCCTGGCTTACCAGAAGCATTTTACTTTGTTCCCTTCCCAAAGTCGGCACTGGAAGACGAAAACCACAGAAGTCTCTGGAGATAGCACTGAGACCATCCCCAGCAGCGCCAGCACTGCCACAGAGGAGGGGACACCTGCGAGGGACTAGCGTGGCTGCAAAGGGACAGGCAGAGCCCAGACTGGCCCAGCAGGGACAGCACAGGAGCTCTAATGCCTGGGTGGCCTCCCACCCATCTGCTTCTCAAGGCTGACCACCCTCTCAAGCCATGGGCCACCCCAGCAGCCCCGAAGATGAAATGCCCACAACCACTGCTGATGCTCAGATCCACCCGTCGCCAAGGGTGGCTACAACTGCAAACACAAGGATCTGGTGGAGGGCTCATCTCTAAAAATGAGCAAACAAAAACCCTCAGGAAAATAACAAATGAACAAGTTATGCTAAGAAAAACAATTTATCTGACAAACTCAAGGACTTGTAAACCACGAGAAACTCGATTTACAGTTTCAAAAGCAAAAGCTTTTTAGCTTGCATATACAAACACTTTATGATGTAAACTTAACTTTCTTCATGAGATCAGTGACTTTCAGTGCACAGGACAGTCTCTCAATCTCACAAATTAAGGTTTCAAATGTGCAATTTTGCAATTGTGATGATGCTTTTTATGCAAAATTATTATATTTAATTGCTATTTTATTTCTATTCAGTTCTAATGTTTTGCATCAAGGAAACATTTCTATGGATGCAGCAACATTTTATAACTCCAGATGTAGATCTGAATCATTAACTGAACCTCCGAACACCAGACACTAATTCCAGCAGCTGAAACAGTCTGAATAAAAGCAAAAGCTGCATCCTATGCATTCCTATAAACCTCTTAAGAAAATTCACCCCTAAAAAGACTTGCCTTTGCATCTTTGGCTTGAAAAAGAAATGCTTAGTGTTTTGATTCTGCTCACTGAGATCATCTCCCACAATTAATTGTGGCTTTCACAAAAAGAGCCTTCTACAACCTGTGTGAAGGTAAATGGGTTGTACCTTCAGTTTCGAAAGAAAACATGCACAACTAATCTGAGAATGTAACAGTGACCAAAAAATGGCTCTGTGCTCTTCAAATCCAACACTTAATGCCCAACCTGACAGGGATCTGCTTTCTGGGTGCTGGCTCCCAGTCATGTCAGACAGCTCTGTGCTGACAGGACAGCAGAAAACGCAACCTGAACGTGTTGTACTTGCGCAGTACCACAGGAAATGTCAACAAAGTTTCTTTGGCAAGCATTGGTGCTCTCGAGGTATTTTTGTAGAAAGTAGAGTTTAGAGATTTCCATCCCACTGACAAAGTGACACAGAAAACCAGCTCCAGTGATTTTATTATTTAAACTAAAGCAGAAATCTCAGTGTTAATGAGATACATTTGGGAACTCAGGGTCAAACCCTATGATGGTTAACACAGTGAAAAGATATGAAACACCACAAAGCACTTGAGGGGAGTTCCTCACAACATTAATTTTTAGCCTGGCAGAATAATACTCATTATAAGATCCCACAGATGAAAACTAATGTACTGTGAATTTTATACCACTTCATTATAATTCAAATGACTTTTTCTTCCTTCTTACATTTTCATTGTTTGATAAACTAAAATACCTCTGCTCCTTTTATAAAACATAGGAATAGTGGCAAATGTTCATCAAATAGCATATTTAATAAGTAATATTCCTCAGCTAGCTCTGGCTGAATATTATTGAACTATGTTATATCACAAAGTGTCATTTCATATCAAAATATGGCTTAAACAGCAGGGCAAAGAAAAAATCAAAAGGTAAGAGTTAAGAGGAAGTAAGATCAAATCTTATGTGTTAGTCACACAAAGTTTTAAAAAACAATGGCATGGTTTGGGTTGGGAGGGGCCTAGAGGACCGTCTCATTCCAGCCCTCTGCCATGGCCAGGAACACCTTGCACCAGACCAGTTTTCTCCAAGCCCCAATGTCCAGCCTGGCCTGGAACACGGCCAGGGGCGGGGCAGCCACAACTTCTCTGGACAGCCTCCGCCAGGGCCTCACCATCCTCACAGGGAAGGACTTTTTCCCATTAAAAACTGCTTTTTATGAAAAGCATTTCACAGACACTCTTCAGCTTTTGAGGATTTGAAAATAATGTTACATATTACGTACAAAATAAGCACATTAGGTACATCATGTCACATAATTTTTGTAAGATTTTTGTAAGCCACTAGTAAATAACTAACCTGATGCATTTTAAACAAATTCACAGACCATTGTAATGGATCAAGCACTTTTAGAGACCCACTAGTTTCTCACCACCTCCCTTATTTTCACAATAAAAAGTCTGTTACACCACTGTTCATAAACTAAAGAAATATTTTAAATATTGATGTCTTTTCTCTTGAGACCCTAGTCCCAATGTAGGCTGCAGGCTATCACAAAACTATTTTCATAATTACTATAATCATAAAATTAGGCTGACAAACTGTTTTCCAATGCTAATTTGCACAACCTCAACATTTCAGCCTGTCTCATGACGTTTTCTCTGAAGAATTCAAAATGTACTGAGTATCTTCCCGTGCTACTATAATGAAAAATGTTTTATTATGAGCAAAACTACTGTTATTTCTCTATCACAGCACAGAATCACTGTTTTCTTTAATCTCTCACTTTAAAATCCTTCATATGCTGTTACTTCCTGCTTACTGGAAGCTCTGGGATTTTCTGTACAAAAATAATGTCTTTCATACATCTTCAGCTGCACACAGTAAGTTTTCCCTTGTTTTTTTCAGAAAGTGGCTTGGAGCCATAAATAGAAAACAAATTTACAAATGAAGCAAAATATAACATGCCACAACTATGTGTTTGTTTCCACAGAGATTTTAAGTAGGTCAAAGCCTTTAAATGACCACTGGCATCTCAATTTTCTTCCAGCCTTAGAGTTTCTGTGAGTGCTTATCTCTCCAAGGATCCGGCCTGACTGTAGTGATGGATCCAACATCATAAAATAATTTTCAATGCTTCCTCAGAGAGATGCAGTTCAGCACTCCCATTGCACCTTCCAAATTTTCCTCTAAATCCCAAGTTCTCCCCACAAGCGCTCTCTCTCCAGCACTGCACTCCAACACCGTTCCCACTTCAAGGGCCAGCAGTTCCAGCTGAGCCAGCAGGGCAGGTCCAAGTACAAGTGACCCCCCAAAGAGCTGGGAGACAGATCAGGGAGAAAGGATTTGGCATTTTAGGAAAGCCATGGGCTATAAGCAGCTCTGCCCCCTCACTGCTTAGAAGGCAGTGGTGCTCGAGGGCAGGCATGAGATGGTTTCAGCAAGGGGCTGCTGCTTTCCAGCCTAACAGAAGATCATGCTGATGGGGAATGCTTTCCTCTAGTGAAATTTATAAAGAGAAGATTAAAGTGTTGGAATATATCAGAGTCGCATCATAACAATCCAGGTTAAGAATGTTTTGGTGATTTTGGAAGATTGACTTGAGAATGTCAGTGCTCCTGAGAGCTGGTGGTCAAACACTCTTTAAATGCTGTTGATGGCCCTGTTCTGGCTCACGTATTTGGGGCAAGGAGGATGTTTACCTCAAATCTCTGGATGAAAATAAGGGGCAGGACACGCAATGCAGAGGAAAGGAACTCTGCAAAGACAGCCAAAGAGAGTCTGGGGCAGGAATCATCCAGGAGGAGGAGCTAAAGCCCAAGGCAGAGGAAAGCACAGAAAGGATGGAAGAGAGCAGAGGAATAAGGCAATGCCAAAACCCTCTCAGGTGCCTGCCCTGTGTGCCTGCACTGCAAATATTTGACCATCTCCACACAGATATATTCATGGCTCCTCCTTCCCACAGCTGACTAGAAATGCACTGGCCCTAGAACATTCATGATCCCTGCCCTTCGTTCAGAGTCTCTGTTGGTGGGGGACAAAGAAACAATACATGGAGAAAAAGTTTAAGTTCCAATGCCTGGGTGCTGAAATGTCCAGGGGCAAAGCTCTCCCCAGCTGCCAGCATTCCCTGCACTGCTGCAGCTCCAGTCAGAAACAAGCAGTAAAGGGGCACTTCTGAAAGTATCATCTATAAACTCCTTTTTTCAGAACTTCATTTTTCTGCAAATTCTTGAAAATGGCTTTGTTCCAGTGGAAACGCCTGTCAGTGACACAAAACCCTTTAAAATATGCTGACCGTGTCATGATCTTCATTTGCATATTAATAGATCTCTCTCTCTCAAGGGATTAATTGCCTTCCCAATAGAATCCTGCAATCCCATTTACGCAGGTTTATTCTGGCTCTGGGATGGGGGTGGGGATGGGCACTGCATTGACTTCAATTCTATTGTTTCAGAATTTGGGATTTCTCAGCATTTACCTTTCCTAAAACACTTTTCCATAGTCATGGGCAGTACAAAATAGAGCTTTTAAACCAAGCTTATCCAATTCAACACTGCCTTGTATTCCGCAATTATTCAATTTATGATTTTTAAACAGGATGGCAAAAATTAAATCATTTGACTATAGAATTCTACCAAGTGGATAAGTAGCACATTAGAAAGTAATTGATATGCAATATTATAACTGTGAAAACTAGAAACCTGAGTGCAGTGATAATCTAGAACTCCTTCCTTTGCAAAAAAGAAATTCTATTTAGGTGTACAATGCCAGGTTATTCTCTCACACAGGCTTTTCTCAACTAACACATGCTTAATCAGGCCAAATGTCTGTAGTCTCTTCTACAGTCAGCAAGAAAAATATTTTAAAGCACACTCACAATATACTGTGACTGGATTTACCTAAATATGCAATAAAATTCATTTGTATCAGATATCTGACAATCATGGAACTGAAACACAGCTTAAATGAAAAGAAACTAATGCACCCAGCATTCATGTGACTAGAGCTCAACAGTGAATATGACAAAGGGCACAGGGAATTTCTAATTTATTGCAGTGACCTGCAATACTAGAATGCACTTTACAGACACCAGATTTAAAAAAAAAACCTCTCCCAGTGATTACCTATTTAAGTTTTCCCCTAAAATGGATAAATAGGGTGAGTGGGACAGACTAGAGCCCTATTTCAGAGCAGACACTAAAACCTTTTCTTATCTGAACTATTGTAATAACCTTGCAGAAACAAAATTCAAAACAAAAGTCTTTGGAAAATATGTATTCATTTCTGTTTACAATCTTTTTTCCCAAAGTATTTTCTCCACTCCCTCTTCTGTTCATCCTTTCTGTAAATAGATTTAATACAAGTTGAAACACTTTTCAAAAGGCACAGGAGGAATCTCTTGAACACTGTACTTGGCACAGCTGGGAATACACTGCCTTTAATGACATTCATCTCAGTGCTTTTTGGGCCCAAGGATATGCAGAATATAATAGCAGAAAGCAGTTTTATAAAACACCACCACTGTAATTACCATCTCTTTTCCTTGCACTACTGCTGTTCCAAAGCCTCTGTCTCTGCTACTTAGTGCATTTCAGAGGAAGCAGAGTTATAATAAATTCTCTGCTTTTGCTGTTCTGATGTTATCAATGATCAACTTTGACAGACATAATAACAAAAACCTAAAATTTAAACAGGGAATAAGAAAAGCTCAGTTGTGATGCACTTTGTGTGTTTCTCAGATAGAATGGGGTAAAAATATTTAAAGGGATAAGAGAAATAAGTATACAAAGAGGACATTAGTCAAGGTTCTACACATAATTCCACCAGGCTCCATGCAAAACTGTACAGGACTTACTATTTAGACCAAGGTTGTCCTGTGTGGATGAAGGGCCAAAGACACATTCATAACATTTCAGGGAAAGAATGCTTGCTTTTCCCTCATAGGGAAAATCAGGTCATGTCAGATATCTTAAATATAATCCTCTTTGTGAGCAAAAAGGTGCAAAATGCTTTTTTTAAACACTAACTACTACTAATCCCTGCTTAAAAAAACCTGTTTTCTACCCCAAACAAACTGTGTAAATAGGAATGTGTTGAGGGCAAGTTAAGTTAACCACGTGGTTAGGACAGTTTTGCATCATATTGAGAGCATATTTGTGCTAATACATCTATAGAACAATTGCAAGTTTATGTACTGTGCAAATCTCATCATCAGGACTGTTCATTCTGTGCCTTCTTTCTAAATTGGTCCAACTGCATCTGATTTCATTGGTGGGAGGAGCCTGGATGTGGTCCAGGCAGCTGGGGTGAAAGGGGACTGTGTGCTCACACCAGATTAAGCGGATTTAAATGAAAGTAACGGTTAAAGAAAATATTTGGCTAACACTTCATTATGTGTGATACAATATAAAATGCTCTAAATAGGATCCAGTTTTGATGTTTTAGCCCTGGAAATGAATTTTATATACTGATGAACCTCAAAATGTTCTTAAATAAAAAAGAAGGAATATATATTCCTCTCTAAGGAAATAAGACATAGATATATAGAAAATGAGTTAACTGTAAACCACAACAAAAGACCACTTATTTACAACAAGTGTGATCCATATTAGAAATATTGTGTAGGGATATTCCCCTTGCTAGGAATGTATGTAAATTGCATCAAGAGACTGCAAGCCAAATTCATACAAGCCTTTTGGCTTCACCACAATTATAGCTTTAGTGAAGCTTCAGAAAGGCTTGAAGCTTCTGATCAAAAAAAGGATTGTAAATCCTATTAAAATGGATTAAGGAAAACACTGCACATTGCTAAAAATATCAAGCATAATTTAAAAAGATCTTCACACGTTGCCATTGCATCACACTGATAATATTTCAGTGAAAATGTAAGTTTAAAAAAAAAAAAAAAAAGGGCAGTTGTGTTTCTATTTGAACACATATTTTACATGGACTCTATAGCATTTCTCATTCCTCCTGCTGTCCCACAAACCTCCTTGCAGGTAGTGTGTTTTATCACCAGCTGCTTCTTTCTGCAGGTTTTATCCTGTTCCATAACAGCGCTTCAAAGACCTGTCTGATGTTAGAGGTCGAGCACTGCCCACTAGCACTGGGACCCAGCTCTGCCTGGCACTGAATTGGTACTGCAGGTACAGCAAATTCCACACAGGGGCCACTGATCACCTGGAAAAAGCTGAGGAAAACTGGGAAGCCTGAGATGGATCTTCCCAAAAAGATTCGGGTTTTGTATTTTTTTCTTTTATGTTTTCACATTTAGACAGAAATTAAACCACACAATTGATAAAGACTGAAGGCAATTCTGTAATAGGCTCATTTTGTTGAAATCAATTCAAGACATAGTAGGAAAGTTCTTGTGTCTTCTTATCTCATGTTCCTATTCCTCATGATAAGCTGAGCATGTTTTCCACGTATATTCTCGTCTGTATTAAACTACAGGGCACCTGATGTGACTTTCCACAGTGAGCCCTGTTTCTACAGTAATTTTTTTTTCCCAGATATCTTAGATTTTCAGAGTTTAGGTTAATCCACAACTTGTTTAATACTCTAATTGGTTCAGATTCCCAGAATACAGGTGCTTTTACAGAGCTGACAATG
Source organism: Acanthiza pusilla (assembly GCA_036630365.1). Lineage (NCBI taxonomy): Eukaryota > Metazoa > Chordata > Aves > Passeriformes > Acanthizidae > Acanthiza > Acanthiza pusilla. Next base: position 13,669,399 of record JAXCHO010000001.1, read on the forward strand.
CTTGCCACTACGTTTTTTGGGACCAAGCACAGAGCTTTGTAGTGACTGCAACCTTCCAGTTACATCAGGCAGCTCTTAATCAGTTTAGTCACTTTAAGCATTTCTGCTGGGGCCAATGAGACTATTTATGCTCAGAAAATTGTGCATTTCCTTGAGTGTTTATAAAACAGAATTTAATACACAGCAGTCCCAATTTTCCTCTCATTGAAGAGAGGAAGCATTCCAAATACTCTAGAGATTTGTTTACATTGGAACTTTGACATACTAAATTAAATTAATTGAGATCATAGAATATATGATACATGCAGTTATTTCATTGACATATACTTTATGGCCCAATAGAGCCATAAAGTATATCAGCCCTTAAAAATAGCCAAAGGCAGGCTTTGTCACCCTACAAAAACACATTGGGAGCAGCTAAAAGGCAAAAGTCATGAAACAGTGAGTTAGAGTCACAGCCAGACTGCCCTCAGCTCCACTGGGTTCTCAAGCCCTGCACGAGGACCACCCTTCTTAATGCTAGCTCCAAACTTGTGCTTGAATATCAGACAGGGCAAAACTCAGTATTTGCCAGAGCTAAACAGTGTCCACTGTCGCTTAAGAAGTTGAGGCATTAAGGACTCTGAGTAATAAAAAATCCAGAACAACTTTTCCCTGCAACAGCCAGCAGAAGCCACTATTCAGAAGCAGAACTCTGTGTCTAACTCATCTCCTATCAAACACCTTTTCTACCTAACGCAGGAAAGGCAGGAGAAGGTCATTTGTCTCCCAGAGAAGGGCTCCCTGTGACAAGGAAAAGGTTTTGCCGCATGGACTGCAAGGGAAGTGGGAAGCTCATTCCCTTCTCAGGAAATGATGAATGGAGCACCAGGGAGACAAAGAGCTGCTGCTGCCTGTGCTCCCAGCAGCCTTCATCATCCTCCCTGCACAGCAGCCAGTGGGCACCGCCCCTGGAGTCAGCAAAGGGACACTTGGGATCCGGGGGACACTCTAGACCATTATCTGCCTGAGCCAGTCTCCTCTAGGCAGGTGGAAATCGCCACAGTAAAAATGAATTAAACATCTAGCAAAATAATTTGGCTTTTCCATAAAATTAGTTTTATGCTGCTCTACAGGCAAAACACCCTTAGAAAAGTGGGGTTTTTTGAAAGTATCCAGTTCCATTCATCTCCCAGTCATTTCTGTGCTAACACTGTTACAACAGGATGTTTCTAAAGCCATTTTTTTCCTAGGATATGGGGAACACTGAGAGCTAAATCTTAATTCCTGCAGTCAGCTCATGGAATAAGAGCTGGATTGGGTGAGAGCTGCTGCTGAGCTCCAGGAGCACGTCCCAGGCAGCTCCTGAATTCGGCTGAGACTCCTTGAGCTGCGAGTAAACAAACACAGCCGTGATTATGGCCACGGGAACAGGAAAAGTCTGTTATCGTCTGCAGACAGACTCTTATCAACACTCCCATTAAAGCACAGTAAACGGCTACCAATGATAAAATTACCAGTAATGAATTTTAAATGCGTTATTGATGTACTCCGGGGGGGGGGCTGGGGGTGCAAAGATGTTAACCCTTTGGGGTAAGCAGAAGTGCCAATACCAAGTGTATAGTGTTCCAGTACACTATGATCATTTTCCCATTTCAAATATTTGTTATTTCATTGCTAGCCACTGACAGCTGTGTTTGCAAACACACACCATGCTGGGTACCTGCAACATCTTTTGAAATATAAGAAAGTTGAGAATAAACAGCATCTCATGAGTAGTCCTCAGTATCTCACTACACACAGTTCCTGGGTTTTGGTCTTTTGGGGCTGTTAATTGGTTAGTTTGGGTTTATTTTGGGTTTTTTCAGCATGTGGTGGGTTTGTTTGTTTCAAGCTAGAGACAAGCTATCCAAGCTCTTGCAGACATTTCTGATGTTTTCAGCCACAAAAATTTCATTGGTCCTATTTCAAACAAATGGAACATGCAGTTACATTTTGTCTTGGCAAGTGGGCTTCTGTTAAAGCACAAGTTAATCATGTAAAATAAATCACCATTTGTCTGAACCTGTAAATATTGATGGTTGTTTCATTTACAAACCTCACTGTAAGTATTCCTTGGTGATGTTTTGAATCATCATGCCCTCTAGGCCCATTGCTTCACCATTTAGTTTTAAAATAATTTTCCAGATAATGTACCTTTTAAACATTTGAGTTTTTCCTCTAGATAAATCATTACACTAATTGTTTATCAGAAAACTGCAGGCTGCCAGTGCATTAGGAGAAAACAGAGGGGCCGTATTTAATTCCACTTGATAGAACTCAAAGGGGAAAATATTTTTGTGAAAAGTTACACTTAACTTTTCTTCATAGGATCAAAATTTAAACAGAAGGAATGGGGACATTTTCCAAAATAATTTTTATGATAAAATACAACTTCTAATAAGAAAATAATGAAATGTAACTAATTCTCTTAAAATACAGTATGGATTCCAAACTGACTTATGTTCAGAATATTTTAATTTATAGCAGAATTTTTTTTCAGCTTTTTCCTATGGCTAACTGTAGAGTGAAAAATCTAGAAATCATTTTAATTCAGTTTTTTATGAAACTACCAGTGAAATTATAAAGACAGTGATTTTTACTGGGTCAGGATGCACAAAACTGTTGTTTGAGAAAGAAAGGCCACAAAGCAAGCAAAAAGCCCCAAACCTCTTTTTTTTCACTTTTTTTCTAGTAAATTAAGAACACCTGGCATGAAATTCAGAGATATTTGGGGTAATAGTGTTCAACTACATGTTTTATATTGTAGCAACTTTTTAATACGTCTTTTTCAGAGGTCAACATTGGAAATTTCTAGAGCTGGCACCTATTTCACTACTCACACCCACACCAGCCCCCCAGCTCTATTTACCTTGAAAACAGAAATTCAGAAATTGCACATAAAACCAGGCACAGAATCTTTAGACTTTGATACCTAACCAAGCAGAGTTAGTGATGATAATTAGTCCATTGCACCATTTGAAACTGAAATCCAGTGCTCCATCTGTTATAATGCATTCATTTTTTTACTAACGCTAATTACAACCTCACGAGCACCAACTTTTGACCCTGGCTGGCTGAATTTACTTTTCAGGATTGATGTGAGATGTTTTCTATAGCTTCATAGGTATTTTGTTCTCTATTGTATATTAGCTCAGGGTTTATAACTATTCTTTTTAATCACATCTGAAATTCAAGCTAGCCAAGTTCCTGCACTTATGAAAAGATCACAGGGAATGGAAAAATTTGAATAGGTCAAGTGATGTGAATATGCATGGACAAATCATTATCTCTTCTTCTCCTGTTCCTTTGGTAAATGGGTAGAGGAGAAGCATAAATCATTTCTCAGCTTGTATTCAACCAGCTCCTCTTAACTCACGCTAATCAAACAGCACTCTCTGAAGAAATGTGCAGGCAGGATTAGGCCAAACCACATTGGGGCTGCTTCCGTTAGCTTGTCAGTTTATAGGGGGAAAAACCAAACAGACAGACTTCAGACCTATAGAAATTTACCATAAAGAGGAATTAATTTAAATTAAATCTGCTGTTTCCCATTTTTCCTCACAGATTTAAGTGCTAAGCATTTAGCACCTTACCCCTTAAATTGAATAAATTACATATATTAACATTACTTACAAAAACTTTCCTGAAACATGTATATAGCTTAGATCTGAATTGTCCATTCTCCTTTTACAGATTAATAAGCTTTCCAGGGGAAAAACAAACAAACAAACAATCCACAAAACCCCATACACAAAAAACCCAAAACACCCAAACAACAGTTCTATAAAACTTTCTGGAGGAAAATTACATAATTCAAAAAATGCAATCAATTGGAGGAATAACAGTAACAGCTTTCCAGAATTTCCTATCTGACAAGAAAGTGGTCTCATTCTTAATTTTATAAGACTGATTCGGAATACCTGATGGCAGAAGTGTATTATCCCTAACACTTCCTAACTAAACTTTCTCCACCTTCCACAAATTCACTGCTTTCCCTTCCAGACTCAGAAATATGGTGAGTGGGAGCTTTGCACACATCACAGGACAGTTTTGAATATGTTTTCAGCATTTCTCCATTCACATCTTTCAGTTCAACAAGGTATTTCATAAGGCACACACAAAGCATGGAGAAAATCTTCATGGAATTAATTCTCCCAAAACCACACAACATCTCCACATTTAAGAAATGTTTTACAGCAGATTCATATGAGATGCCCAGACAACTACATACTAGTGAGCTTTGCTATCCCAAGTGATTGAAAAAATTATAGAAAAAATATATCAAAATAAATATGATTCACGCCAAAGATGCTTCAGTTTGAATAAATAAGTGGGCATTGTCTCTGAAAAATACAGAATGAGACTTTAACACATAATTGCTACCACAGCTTTCAAATTGGTGCAGAAGTACTCTCACATCATGGGAAATATATTTTGCATGCTAAATAAAAACTGACAAAAGATGTATATGCCCACATTGTCAGCATGTTCCTTGCTGCCAAAAGCCAGTCTGCCGTCAAATAGATTATGTTCATTTGGCCTTTGGGAATGGCGGCATCTTGGAATTTCAATTTCAAAATATAATTAGAAAATGAGAAAAGAACTCCACAAACATTAAAATGGCTGGAGGAGGAATTCCTCACATAGAATACTTAATTCAGGTTCAGATTTTTTATTTGGTGTTTTACTGGAAACCAATGAAGCAGTTAGAGATTGGAACACACAAAATGTTACTCCAGTACTGCACAGGCCTGCTTTCCTCAGAAACTCAAATACTTGAATGGAAAAGAGGGCAATCATTGTGCAAGTCAGGGCACAAGCTAAAACACCCAACTTTAGCCACAAATCCACTCCTTGAGAATAGCCACATGTCCATGGGACATATTTCTACTCATGTATTACGGAAATATTAGACAGTGAAGCGTGATGGTTAAAAGAAGTAATAATAATAAAAAAAGTTTTCCATACAGCACTCTGCTTTCCAGTTTCTCCATCTAGGTGACAACAGGACTACAAGGAATGTTATCTGATGATGTGCTAATTTTTTACCTCAGAAAGCAGAGATAAATGCTGAAATATATTTGGGGGGGGGGGGGGGAACCAAAAAACAAAAAAAAAACAGATGGCTTTAAGTGAATAACAGATTCACTTAACCAAACATTTTATTTCCTGTATCTTGAATAATTAACAAAAAAAGTGTTTACCAACAATTATATAACAGCTTTTATAGTAACACAAGGAGGAGAAAAACATTTAGCACTGAGTCTCATAAATAATTCAAAAGGTCTAATTTACCATAATCATGTCTGGCATTTATCTTCAGTAAATAATGTATTAGGCATATACTGTGCACTCTCTCCTACAGTAGCTACTAGAGAGCATTAGGAACAAACCCATCTGTGTTTAGCATTCTGTAAATCAGGCCAGCTCTTGCATGCATAAAATGATTGCTGATGAAGCCATTTACCTATGCAATGGATAGAAATGACATCTTTTAATGTAAAATTAAATAAAAATTATAGAAACTGCAACACAGATGAGGGTTTTTTGTATACCATAAATATTCATATCTTCCCAACTGAGAAAGCATACCTCTGAAACCATAGGAACCACTCTAGGAAAAGAAGTTGGGTCTTCCACATTCATTGTGCCATTGACAGGTTAATTTGCATAAGAGCAAATTAACATCTCAAAAGCCTTCTCTTCACTAACATTTTCAAGAAATCACCCACCATTACACTGAAACCACTGCAGCTACCTTGGCACAACAGAAATGTGAGTTTTAGTGTTGTCCAGGCTGAGGGTGCTTTTGTTTGTTTAATGCACCCCGTCCCAACTCTTTCCTTTCACCTGGACAGCTCCCAATTCCCAATAAACGGCAGAACACACACAGGTAAGATGGTTTTCCTCTAAACTTCCAATTATTTCCTATTTTGCCTGTTAAACCTGCAATTTACTTAAACTCTTCTGAAACTTGCACATTTTCCAGTAACAGAGAATTTGAATTCCGCATAAATGCATTTCCCCAGAAATTAAGGAACGCTCTAATGCAACTACACCTCAAACTGCTCAGCCACATATGCAGTTTGTGCCTTACCTGTCAGTAAGAATACAGTACACAATCTGTGCATAAAACAAGGATTACTGGTTGTACAGCTGTTTTACAGCTCACTTCCCTGTTTGTTTGGAGTTTTTTCAACTTTTTGTGATGTGTTTAACACATACTCAAAATATCATCAGCAGAATTTTTCAAAACATTGGGCACCATACCTTTTCATCTGATTTTTTGTGTTGTACATGCTCTGGGACTTTGTAACAAAATTCTCACATTCTGGAACATAGGTACTCAAATATAAAGTTTTATATTAATGATTCAAGTGACATCAGGATCATACTTTCTCATGGAAATCGACAATACTTGGCTGCTATATGAAGTGGTCTAAAGAAACTTCACACGTCTTAACATGTGCTAGCCTTGAGATCTCCTAGCAGCTTACATTGAGCACACCATAGAGCACATTCAGTAGGATTTTCTGTCATTTTCAAGTGCATTTATGTTAGTTTGTTTAGATTACCTTTATTCCCTATGCAGGTATAATAAACAGCAATACACATCACAGCCACATATTTTTTGACTCACTGCCTAGGCTTATTTCATCCTTTCACCCTTCAAAAGAGAGGGTTCTAGTTGCAAAAAGTAGTTAGAATGGATCACTGTAATTACAGCTTATCTTTTTGTGTGATCCTTTTGTTAAGACTCATGTTCCAAATAGCAGCACTGTACATATCTCCTATGAAATGAACCAGCCTACAAGAACTGTTTCAACAACTATGGCTTCTTTCATGTTATTTCACTAGACCAACCATTTAAACCAGCTTAAAAAAAAGCAGCCAGTACAAGTTGTCAGAATAACTTTTTCTTTTCTATTTGCCTGTATACTGAGACACCATGAGAAGGTGGAATACCTGTGCTTTCCAACTGTCTCTCAGTTTCTTCAAAGCTTAGGTGAAAACACATCACTTCAGCAAGGCTCAGACAGCAAAGGATGGGGCAGCAGAATGCTGCTGAGCAAACCCCCAGTGACACACACCAGCGACTCAACAGAAGGCAAAGCCTCAAAGGCAGCTCAGCAGGAGGGAGAAGACCTTCCTTGCACAACTTGTTCCAATTACAAAAGGATGAACAACGATGGTCTGCTAATTATCCTCACATTCCCTGTCCCTATTTTTCCTGCTGCTCAACAGGTAAATTGTCCTTTTGACATCAAGGTAACAAAGTATTGTAGGGCCAAAGGCAGCGTCTCCAGTGGGTTAAGACCCCCAAGGTCAAGGAGGGCAGAATTCAGCCTGCTTAAATATAAACACAGGAATGTTGGCATGGAATAAGCACCAGACACACATGTCGAAAAAAGCCTCCCACCAACAGGAAAACCACTGTTTTAATTGGAAAGAAATTCCAATTACACTGCTTACTGAAGCCTTTAAGTCTTCATAAACAAGCCATAGAAGGATATCTTTAAAATGGAAATATGTATCTTCATCAGTAGAATAGATAAAGCAAATGATATGAACCTTGTGTATCTTGTCTGTAATCATGCCTGCATCAAACACCATGCGAGGAGAGCTGCACCCTCATTATGAAAGAAGGGCCCTTGAGAGCAGACAGCAGCACATAAATACAGATGCTCCAAAGACTCACAGAGCAAAGAGCATAAAGGTAATTTATAGAGATACTGTTGAAGGCAATACCGCTCGGCTGCCACTGCGTAATTTGATCACACATAATGCCATAACAAGGCTTGATCAAACCATCTTTCAGTCATGAATCTCAACCAGCACAAAAATCCCAGGCAGTTGTAAGCCATTCCTTAACACTTCTTTATTTGATTTCCCTTAATTGTCAATGGCAATTAAGAAGCTGCATCTGAAGTTCAACTACTAAATACCCACAGTGCAGAAAACACTTTCAGAAACGTGGATATTTCATCTGAAGCCAGTGCGTAGGAACCAAAGAAAACTGCAAACACCTAAGTTAATACATGTGAAACAACACAAATTGCATTTTTCCATCATGGCATTCCCTAAAGTCAAAGTCCTATATCCAGTTTTAGCCTCCTGATTAAGAAAGGAATCCCTTTCCCAGTAGAAATGCCTACTGTCCAGATAAATTCCATATGACTTTACCCCTTACATGGAAACCACATGCACATATTCAGGTATACTTCTTAGGACCAGGAGGGAAATACATAGAAATATTAATAATATATTAAGCTTATTGTTTATTCATAATCTTATTATTACTCACTTCAGTGTAAGTTGTGTTATTGTGTAACAACGGCTGGTCATAAATAAATGTGGTCTTACTCAACTTAGAGTGGAGAGAGAAGTTAACACTTGAACATAAAATATTTTAAAATGTCATTTTAGCAATTATCACAATATACTTCCATGCATCTGCAAACGCTGCTGGAAATCAAGCACATTAACAATTCAGTCAGTAAAATATTTTGTTCATATAAGCAGAACTCACCAGCAAACAGCTCTGCAGACTGGCACTGCAAAAAGACTATACATTCTAAATGAGATTGTTTGAGTGTTCTTTTTATCATGAAATCCAATTTTTACTTTTAAATGAGACAAAGTTTTGGACAAATATTGTCAACATGTATTAGATGAGTGAAATACAAAAAAAACCCAAAAACCCTAACCTTGCCTTCTTTGCAAAGACAGAGGAGTAAATGGAACTTGCAGAACTGATGCAGCAGTTTTTAGTTGATATTTTGTGTTAAATGACAGCCTCACACATGCTGCCTGGTTATTTTAGGAAAGACAACATTTAAATCAGACTGTATTAACAAATCTAATGTATGCAAAAAAACATGCTCAAAACTAGTGACTTCAGCATTACAGGGGGAGCAACAAGGATTCAGTAGTGACATGCTACTAGATTTCTCAAAAAGGATGAGATACAAAGGAAAACAATTTATGAATTAAATGTTCATGAAATACACACAAAGAGATGCTTTTTAGTTTGGAACATAACTCTCATTTTCTTTGGCAGTTTGATATAGCTAAGTTTTCTGAAATGCTTGACAGTAAATTAGCTTTAATAAATGCTCTCTTATAACCCTGAACTCCTAGAATTTCCATAGCAGAACAGTGTCTGCTAAATTTCCTTATTCATGATGGCAAATCTCAAGCTGTTTGATGCTTTTTTAAAGGCTTCTTTTCTGGGGGAAGAGTTATTACATATAAATTGAGTTCTGATGAAAAAGTATCTATACCAATTTCATCATTTTGGAGTAAATTCTGAAAGTTTGTCAACTTTAAGATTAAAAACTAATGGAGCAAGCAGATGGAATGCACTGGTTTTCCTACCTCCAGTATTCAAGCCCACCCCTTTTAAGGGGGCTGCCTCACAATTTTTGGTGGCTTAGGACTGGCACAAAGGACACATTTCCTTCCTGCTTAGTCTATAGCCTATATGCAGATGCAAGGCACAGTACACCAAGATCAGTCACACGAGCAAGGAACTCAAACGTGGCTTTTTCCTTTCTCACTGTGTATTTTAAAGCTGCAATTCCTCTTCCTGTTTTGTCAAATACAGTAAATATTTCCCTTCTAAAAGTCTCTTCATATTTAGGAGTAAACTTACTGTTTCCCCAGCATTCATAAATATCATATTAATTTATTTGGACTCACAATGCACAGAACTTCCATTTAAGTCATTGTTTTCTTTAATGACAGTTCTTCAGATAGCTTACCATAAGATAAGAAAACCAAACCTAAAAGCCCTTCAGGTTTTAATTAATAATTTAAGTGATAATTCTTCTCTTCCTTTGGTATCATTATTGCCATATGGTGGTTTTAAAATATCTATTTCATTTCAAAGTCTCCTGTTAAATAAACCACTATTTTATTTAGCAATTCATAAAATGACACAGAAAAGCCTATATCCTAGTTTGCACTTTTCCCCCAAAAGCACGAGTAAATGCAGTTGGGACTGGAACAGATGCCGTGGTCTAGTCTCATTCAGTGCAGCTGTAATTATATAATTTTAGCAATTAATTCTGATTGAATGTTCTGTGATGATTGTACAGAAAGTGGCCTCGTGCGATTCATTTCCTCTCTGCAGTGAAACATTGAGATGGCAACATTTGCTCTCAGCAGATTGAAAAAAGGACAAGAAATCCTGAAAACTCTTTAGGATTCAAGGGATAATTTGCAAAGCCCAAGCAAAGCAGCAGACAGGGTTTCCACTCAAATCCTGTTAAAAAAAGAGAGAATGGAAGAGTCCTCTCATGCATCAGGGTAAAAACTGAATTTTAGATTTCTGCCACAGCTCAGAGTTATCTATGAAAGTGCAAGAGAAGGATGAAGCAGAACTGAAGAGTTTAAATCTCACTATTTAATTTATGTCACCGATCATCCAAATAAGTCTATCTGCTTAGTGTTCAAAACATCTGAAATGAATGCAAATTATTCCAGAGATGGGAACTACCACAAAAGAATGGCTTTCAAAAGTTAATATTGGAGCAAAAGACACATGGCTAAAAGAAATACTATTTTAGAGATTCAATAATTTCATTAAGAGCTTTCAAATATATATAGGATCAAAACTATTTTGTACAGTTTCTCCTCCATAAGAAAGTCTCTATTCTCCACAAAAATTAATGATTTCACTGCATTTTCTGAAAAACCTTCAATTTGACTGTGAATTATTTTTTGCAGCCTCAAGTGGAGCATACACTTTTCATATTACTCATCATTTCAACAACAGACATTGCTTTGCAGTGGTGTTATGCAGCACTAAACTGCTTTGAGATCCACCACCTCTACAGTTTTGGGCTTTTTTTTTGACTTGCACCAAACTTAATAAGCCACTTTTATTTCAGACAGAAAGCTTGAGGGATTACAGGAAGTAGGAATAAGACCCCAAAAAAGTACCTGCCAGGGAACTACTTACAGAAACTTACACAAAAAACTGTAAAACAGGATGATGTCTGCCATCCAAGGAAACAATTTTTTAGATATTTAAATCAAAGATATTCATTATGCAAATGTGCAAAACTTCTCCTCCTATCAGTGGGAACACATTCTTTATGTATTACACTTGCAAATGACAAGAACCATGTGTATTCTTTTCGTATTCTCATACAATGAGAAACTTTCCAACTCCAAAGACAATCAGCTCAAGGCTGACTATGAGAAATCTGTCTGTAAAATAGCACTGAGCTCACAGAGAGGAGAGTGAGAGGCAGCACCAGTCAGTGATTCATGTGTTCCCAGAGCATGCGTGGCAAGAACATTCCTCATCCATCATACTTTCTGTTCTAAGTGTTTCTGAGTTAACTTGGCAACATTCACTTCTAGTTGTCATCTCATCAAATGAATGTTTAGGATTATAAAGCTCACCAAATCGTACATATGAATGTGAGCACATGTGCTTTTTCTCCCCACAGAGGTTTAAGTTCGCAGTTCCCGGTCTATGTTAACTTTGGTTATAATGATTAATAGCACCACAATAATTGGTGTCCAGTGTCTATTCATCACAGGGGTTCCATTTCTTCATGGAGTTCCTCTTTATGTAATGAATGTAGGACTTTCACATTGTACCTGACAGTTTGATTAATGATGCTACAGTTAGTTTCTCACACAATAAGCACGGCGCAAATATTGTAGGTGTCAGTTCGGCCCAATTTCAAGTCGATTTACTGCTCCTCACCATTAACAATGGGTAAAAGAGGTGAGAAAGAGGTGCACACATTGTAAAGTGTTCTTTTAAAATAAATTTTAGCTATGCCCATTTCTGCTATTTTAGCTACAAAGGCAAAACACAAAGCTACTGATACCTAATCAGTTGAACAGTTTATTTAGAGCAACAAACTAGGCTGACGATGTATCAAGGATTTACTATGACAGGTTGTGCTTCTAATTTTCTTTTTAGCTGTTTTATAACAAGAAAAAAAATAATTAAAAACAATAAATAAGAAGGAACTGAAGTGAAATGGCACTAGAGCAAACATTCAGCCACGGAACTCCTAACTCACGGAGCCTCTTCATCATTCATAACTTAAAAGTGCAAGTTCATTGTAGATGGAGGCTCTTGCATCTGGAGTTCAAATCTAATTGCATATCCAGTTTTGTCAGTGAATCAGGCACTTAATGGTGTCTTCAAACAGTTTTTCTGATGTAAATTGATTACTCTGGGCTAAGTAATTTTAATTGACCTTTCTAAATAGTCACACTAACAAATCATTTTATCAAGGAATTTAAAAGTAATTGAACTAACAAACTTAATCTACAATGACACAGCAAATTACATGAGGAATCCGCAGCGAGAGACAGATCGGTGTAGTTGATATTGCTGTCAACTACCTGTTTTATTGTCTTCCTTTCATGTGTACTAAAGATGTCACATCCAGTTCAAGAGATAAGCACTGTAAATAAATCATTCCTTTAGCCTGGTGTGCAGAGATCAAAGATTACTTCTGCCAGAGTGGTACCCAAACTTACAATACTGAGCTGAAGTCATACACTGTATTCAACAAGGAAATAACACACAAAACACACCTAGAATGGAAATCATTTACATAATGTATAAATGGTTATACATAATATAATGTATAACCTGCCAAAGCAGCCAGGTTATACACAAGAGCTCCAATGACACACTCTGAAATTGTTTCTGTGCAGCACAGGAAGTTATGCCTAAACTTCATCACCCTGAAGGCACCACGATTTGTGCTGTCACCCATAATTAGCACAAATGAACGAGGTATGTTTTATGTAGCCTACAATAATCATTATAGGCACAAGAACAGTCACATTGGATGAACACAATATTCGCTGCTGCAGTGTCCAGCAGCAGATGCTTAAATGCTATAAAGAGGAAAGGAGTAGGTGTTAATATGCTCCACATATATTCTCCCAGGCATTAAAAATCTGTGATGTAAGAACTTCAAGATAAAAGTAGCATCTGCATCCATTTAATTTTTAATGCTCTTTGGTAAACCTTTCCTCTGTGCACTTGCTTAATTGCTTTTTGAACTTATTTATACTTTGGCATTTATAATATCCCACGACAATTAATTGCATAGATTAACTATGTCTAATGAAAACTGCATCTCCTTTATATCAAAACTTTTAACTTAATTTTGCATGATGCTCTTCAACTCCTTTGTTAAAAGAAAATGTGAACAACTTCTTGATGACTTCTTTCCTGTCATCAGTGATTTTACATAGCTTTCAAATTATCCTTTTCATTTCTTTTGTATGCTGGTTTTAATTTCATCCTGCAAAGGTATCTTGTACATTTCAGCGTATTAAAGACTTGCCTCTACCTTTTCTCATCCTACTGAAACCTTTATAGGATGGAAAATCAGCACTGCATATTTTATTCAAGATTTGAGTCCAACATGAATTAATAGCCTAGCATAATAATTGGTTTCACTCTGTTCCATTCCCAGCAATTCTTACTGTCCTCTTTTTCAATTTTGACTTCCACTCTGCACAGAGCATGATTCTACAGGACCCACTTGCACCACCAAACCAAACTTGCTGTTTTGCTGTAAAATAGATATGCTTTTTATAAGAATACAGAGATCAAGACTGACCGTGTCATTTGTTGAACTGAGCAGTGTTTGTATAAGAAAGCCTGCAAGATTCCACTCAGTGCTAGAAAGCAAACACTGAGATTTAACCAAACACAACTGCAATGTAGCATTCCACTATTCTGATTTTTCATCAAACTCCTGGACTCTAAGTCTAAGAAACTGTAGATACATGAATTAGGTCATACTGAATGTATTAGGATATATTGATGGATTGCAAAGTTTCTATATTATTCTCCTTTCCAATTGTAAGGCATATAACCAACTGCACATTTCAAATTGCTCCTGGTCACATGAATATTATCCATTTAACTATATTCCTTGAAGGAGTTATTGCTTTCAAGAGTAATCTTAAGCTCACAAAAGAAAACCATCTGCCTTTTAAATCTTTCAAATTTAAGAATTCACTAAAATATACCATCCTAAGGAAGAATACTGTTTCAATTCAATTTTTAAATATAAAATATGACAGATCTCAAAAATTAGAAGGGACAAAGTAATAGGAAGAGATATTTTTAAGCTCATTTGAAATTCTTTCATCATTTCATTCACTTACTCATGCAGCTGATGGAACTCAGTCCACAATACAACTCAGTTGCTAGGCCTTATTTCCATTTCTATAGATGCATATCTTGAATCCAGAAAAAAAAATAGCAAAGGATTTAAAATATTACATAAAATAAGCCTGATTCTTTTCTGCACATGGTCAACATCCAAATGGATCTCACTTCTAGAGCAGACAATAAAGAAGAAATAAGAACAACTGATAATACGAAGCTGGGACCAGAACAGGACAAAAGCACTGTGATTATGACTGAGTGCAGAATGTCTGATTTCTGCAAGCAGTGCTGCATTTCCATGGTACCACTCAAATTTGATGGCTGATACAGCAAAAGATAGAAGTGTGAAAACAGACAGCAGTCGTGGGTAGCTGCTGCTTTAGGCTCTCCTGGTCTCCCACCAGCGTGGACATTTCCCTACTCTTTGCCAGAGATTGCATGCTAAAATTTAGGAAGAAAAAAATGAAAACACTAACTCGAGTAACAAGAAAAAAGTAAAACCAACACATTTTCTTTTTTAAACTAAAACGGTTTGGTTTGAGTTTTATTAAGAAGGGCAGAAATAAAGTAACAAGTGATTGTCCTTGGAACTATTGAAATTGTGTGAGGCTTCTCACAGTGTCAACCTGATGGCCTGGTAAGAGCCCTCAGATGTTTCAGGTGCAACGCTCTCTGCACAGATACCATTAAATGTTTAAAAAGCTTTTGCCTGAATAAAGATTTGCTCATTTTAATCAAACACTGCAAGCTTTATCAGTTTCTGATATACAACACAAAGAACAAAAATAGGATAAAGTGGTGTAACTACATTTTGAAGAAGAATAATATTTTGGGGAAAATTCCCAATTGATGCAAGATAAGTTTTAGGAAGTCCTACTAAAAACGTGCCTTGGAAGCTCTTTCCATCTTAGACAGAAACCGCAGAAATAGCATTTTGAAAACATATCCCTGGCAGAGTTATCTGTACCATACGAAAGGCTGCTTGTGTTAAAGTTTGGCCAACACTGTCTGAAATTAGTACAATGTTTTCCTCAGATGTCCAGACTATTTAAGTTGCTGTAAAAACTTAGGTCAACCACTATATCACACCCTTTTCTTAAAAATACACAAATATTTTCAGAAAGAATCCTTTAGCAAATGAAGAACACTGAGAAACAGGATAATACAAATGGACAGCCTGTGTTCTGCCCTGCAGTTTCAAGTTACATTTCCTATATTCTGCAGCCATGATCCATCTTCAATGTCAGCAGCACAGTCATGTTTCCCTGAGTTCACCAATAACCATTAAGTGAAAACCTCTTTTCCTGCTCTACTGCCTGTCCTGGACGGGCTCTGATTTCACAGCAAGTAGGAATCCTGAAGAGTAAAGTTTTTGTGAGAAATAGTAGCTTTCCTTGCAACAGAAGCCACTTTATAGTGGACCCATAACTCTCACCAGAATGGGGGTGGTGGTGTTGACTTTTAGAAATCCCAAACCTCTGCTTCAAAATTACTTTTCTTCCCATAAGATTCTACATAAAATATTCTCTAAATTTAGTCCCACTGTTTCTTGAAAAAACTGAAACACTAACTTGATCTATCATGTGCACAATACTGGGCCTAGAGCACACCAAAAGCTTCTTTCCAAAGAGACCAAAACAGCAATAGCTCCCAGGTCAGCTTGGAGGGCTTCTCCTCCCCCCACAGTATCAGGCTTTCTTGTGGGGAAAGAATGTATGCAGAAACAAAACAAAACAAACTGCTTTAGAGAAATGGAATGATACCCATTAGAGACAACTTTTCAGGAGAATGACACTTGGTGAAAAGTTGGAGTTTAGTTATTAGTGATAACAGACCCTTCTGTACACTCTGAAATATGAAATAGAGTGTCAACTCTCTGTGGTGAAAGAAAACTTTATGGCCCAGTACAAAAGACAGCAAACAATCTGGCTAAGCCTGGCTCTGCAAATAAAACTGATTTGAAAAGCCTCTCCCCAGTTTTGAACTATGTGAAATGAGCTGAAACCCTGTGCTACTTTCCCAGAACTGATCCTACCAGGCTGCTTTTAAGTTTAATCCCTTTTGAAGACTATGGCAGAGCACAGGAGAAAGGCCCTGCTTTATGCTTTTCAAACACCTTCCCTCAATTTTCAGAGAGCGCTTTATAAACATTAATGTGCCCATATCCAGATAAGGAAAAAACTTAATAATCCTAAATAAATAACTTTTACAAAATCCTTCCAGCTGAAGCTGGTGTCCACCAACTGCAATCACTGCCATAACACCAGCCAGGAGATTTTCTATTTCTCTGTCTCAAGACAGAATACATAATGACAAGAAGTAGTCGAGAAAGTGCATTCTCATGAGGGGAGAAAAATAATGGATTGGGGTGTGAGATGTAGCAGCATACTTGAACCTCTTATATCTCATTTCCTACTTCTCCAAAGGAGAGAAACAAAACAGAACCCCTCTGCCCTTCAAACATTACTTTTTTCCTCACATATTGAAAAACTGACTGTAAACTCAGAGTTACTATTCCATTATGCAGTTATTCCAGTACAGTTATATACCCTGTAACTGAAAGACTCACACAATCATGAGTTTCAGAACTCATAAATTTAAATTATGTGGAAGACATTACACAGTTTGACAGAAATTAAACTGAAAATAGAGAAAACATAACACCTGTTTAATTCAAAATTTTAATTTAAAAGGAAAAGAATCATAACTCCAAATTTAAACTGTTTAAAAAAGCAACCTCTAGATTTAAAATAAAGCCTCAGAAAAAAGTTAATTTTGAAAGGTTGACGTGTAAAATAATTAAAAATATACTAAGTAAAATACTTCTAATGCAAAGCCCGACTTGTTTGAAGAGTTCCCCTTTCAATTGTCAGCCATATTAAGAAATTTATTACTTTATCAGAATGCCCCATCATGCTTTGAATCAATAGGCATGTCAGGTGCACATAACCCTAATTTATTCTTTCCTAAGGAAATTTTGAAGGTTGATAATGACTATGTTAAATTCTTCCTGTGCCCACAACTAAGCAACACACATATAAAGTGTCAATAATTATTTTCTTAGCAGCCTTATGAATGCAGTAAACATTTAGTTTCCAGAATCCAATCTACAATACTATGACAGACAAGGAGAATGGTGAGTGTGTGGAGGTATCCTCTTGGTTACTAAAACCCAGAAAATCTTGGTGGGTGTGAGGATGACGAAAAAAAACATGGTGAAGATAAGTCCTTCAAGTTCCCCAAGTGTACAATATTGCCATGTACATTTTTTACTACAGGATAGGTGATCTAAACCAATACTTTAAGTGGCATTGTCTCCCTTCTGCTGTTAATGATAATTACTGAATCTAGGCACCGCATCTTCAAGAAATAATGCTTGGCATCAGGATACTTTTCCTTTTGTATTCACTGGCTTTCAATTTTGAATTTGACAGGAAATTCAAAAGCCTGACGCAACAGCTAGTAACCCAGAATAAGTTAAATTACGCACTTAAGATTAACGGTATTGAGTGAAAAGTATAACAATTTCGTGCTGCAATCCCTCATAGGATGTATGGGTGAATGAACATGAAAAAAGAATCCTGCCAGTGGATCCTTGGGACACGCAGACCCGCATGGTACAAAGAAGTGACTTTTCCAACCTTGGGCTCACCCTCTGGAATAAAAGATGGTCAGTGCAGACTGTATTCATGCACAGAACTTGCATTCGACTCTGCATTTCAGATCATTTATCCAGGAGTTAACAGAGATGCCAGCCCAGTGCTACTGCCTTCAACAGCACAGCAAGGACTTACTGCACCATTTATTCTTTTTTTATGACTACCTGATCATGCTGTTTCAGTAATCCAAACCAAATAACATTTTGCTCAAGCAAATTTTGAGTTTGACAGGAAATTCAAAAGCCTGACGCAAAGAAGGCACGTGATTTTTACTCACTTTACTCCTTGAAGTCCATAAATGCTTCAAAAATGCTGTCACGCCAAAATAGGGTGATAAACTTCCATATTCAGCCACCCATGAGCTTGCCTCCCCTATTAAGTTTATCTTATCTATTGAATGTATTAAGCCAGAACCACGTCAAAGCAGACATTTCAAGAACTCTGCATCATGAATTTCCCCAGTTTCCTCTGAAGAGTGAGAAGCTACACAAGCCCAAAGAAGCCGCCCAATTAACACTCCACTTAGGATGAACTTGCTCCATTTTGCAGCTGTGATGTATTTGAGCTATTTATACCTAGCAGCTCATTCACTACCGTATCCATTACTAGCAGATACTTGTTTTCCTTCTTGTTTCATTACTATTTTTCAGTGAGATTGCTGGTAGCAGCACACTGTGATCCTGCTGAGAACACCCACATGCTCGCTGTTCTATACAGTTGCTTCTGTAAAAGACGTAGACTTGCCTAAAATTCAGCTCAGGAAATAAATGTTAACAAGTTGTCATTCTTAATTCTTGCCTTCCAGGGGATCTTAGAACATGGACTTGACAGCTCTCTAGTTGTGCTGCACTGAGATCCCTTTATGTAATATGACTTATTACTATTAGAACCTTTAACCAAAAAGGACTAAATAAGCATAATTTCTCTTTCCTGGGATATTGAAAGCAAATCTACTTATGCTTATACTTCTTCCAAATATGCAGAAATAACTCCGTAAAAAGAGGCCAATAAGAAGATTTGTGTATGTATTTTTATCATTGCATAATAAGTTTCACTCTACAAAAGCATTTATAGTGAAGGAGCTGGTATAGAATAACTAGAGATTTTAAAAGTCACTCTCTGGCTGATGCCCCACTTCATGAAGAAATATCTGGAGAATGACCAAAAACTCTTCACTCTATTTCTGCTCATGATGCCATCACAGGAATGGGATGAGCTCCCCAACTGAGCTGGGCGAACTGCAATGGTGTGATTTGCTAATGGCTGTGGTCTACAAGTAAAACTAATGAGCATAATGAAACTACACATATTCCCTGCTATTCACTGCATAAGGAATGGAAGTAATTACTTTCAATTTCTGGTCACTGCTAGCACAACATACAGGTCCTTGAAGATTGCAGACTCATTCTTATGCTGCATCAGCCTCACAGAGGAACGTGGGCACATTATCATTTGAAGAGGCCTAACAATGGTCGGGGGATATATTCAACTGCTACTTGTATATCTAATAGGCACATTGTACAGCATCAATAGATGAAATTGTTCACATGCTTTTCTGTGAATACAAATATACTACTAGCAAGAATGTCAAACAAATTAGAGCTGAAATAACACTCGATACACAGAAAAATGAATAGGAAGGACATGAACCACTCACAGAACAAAATGGACAAAGTAATAGAATTTGTAAATGTAAATCTGCATAGTGAGCATTATACTTAAAGCCTCTAAAATTACTGGCAGCTGGGAGCACTACAGCATAAGTTTGCTTAGCTCCCCAGCAGCAGCAGAAAAACGCTACAGTGCCGTGCATGAACTCCTCTGTAGACTCAGAACCAGCACCAATGGCATCTGGAGGGATAATGCAGAGCCCTCTTCAGCTGAAGGGGTGTCTTGGTTTGATGCAGGATTGGAGTAGATTTCTTTGAAGCTTTCAAAAGAGCCCAGAAATTCCTGAAAGGAGAGTGACTAATAAACACCACAGAAGTGATCAAAGACATTGTTGGCTTTGTGGTTGATGTGGCTTTATGTGAGAGGATATGACAAGTCTGAGTGGTTTATGGCAGAATTATCTGCAGTGGCAAATTAAGATCCAATATGAAAGAAGTCTGCAGGGAAAGAGAGATCCCATAGTCAGACTCACACCAAGTGGTCCATCAGCACATGTACCACCCAAACCTCACAGGAAGTCTAACACCCCACCACAAATTCCCCCTTTCTACTGATAATGCCCTATAATAACAATTCTTGTTCCTAGAGGAAAAAAAAATGAAATAAGTAGATCTCCACCTCTTGTCACTCACCATTCTGCATTTACTACTAATAGCTATAATTTGTATAAATGTGATGGCTAATGCTGGGTTTGTTTCAGACTGAAATGTCTTGCTGCAGGATTCACCTGGACCCAGACTGCTCTCTTTACCCAAGGCATAAACCTCCAAGGCTCAGCACTTGGTCATGAAAATACATCTTAGGATCTTGGTACTGAATTAATCTATTGAAAGAGAGTGAAGAATTTAGTCTAACATGCAGACAAGTTTTCAGTAAGAAAAGATTTTTCTTCCTATCTCTCAAAGTTGGAACAAGTGTTGAACATCTGACTCTTCAGTTATAAAACTCCTAAATATAACAGTGGAGCCAGACAAAAAACTATCAGAGAATAAAATTCAGGGGAAACTGAGGATGAAAAACTTGAAGAGTTCAGATTTGAGTAACAGAAATAAAATGTAAAAGCATTAGATCATGAATAGAAGTTGGTTTTCCTCCATTTGTATTCTAACTTTTTAAGCAAACAGTTTTGAGGATAAAGGCAATGGGTGGCAAAAAAAGTTGATCCACAATTTTGTACAAATCAGAACACGTGTACATGTTTAAGAACCACTTAATCTGAAAAACAGGTGCTTTTCCAGATGACATTTTTGAGGCAAAATCACTGCATTTGACAAGAGCATGTCTAGTAGGAGTAGCTGTCCTGCAAAATTCATCATTTTGTGAGAGATCTTCCCCAGGACTTGGCTAAACCAATGATCAAATAACTCATTTTTAAAATGAGTTAGGCCTACAGAGTTCGATTAGGTAGGCTGCATCAGGGTTTAGAGATCCAGGCATTTGGTTCAGCTTAGGATATATATTCTATGAAATGCTCTGACAAGCCAAACATTTCTAGACCAGTAGCAAAAAGAAAAAAATGCCCAAGTCGTATACAAGCATGTTAAAAATGAAGCCTGCATTCTAATCCAGAAAAAAAGAGGCCAATATATAAAAGTTAATAGTATTCAAAAAACCTGATGTGAATGGAAACTTTGTGTTTCAAATGAGAGCCTTACCCACTTCATCTCTTTATAATTTGCTATCCAGATCCTAAGGTGATGCACTAACACTGCGATCTTAGTTAATCAGTCTTCAGGATGAAAAATCATAGCTGACCCCTCACTTTGAAGGACAACAAATCTAACCCTGTACCAATCTTTAAAATATGTCAAAAAGGACTCCCTGCTTTACCTTCTTAGGGTCTTACTCATGCTGCCATCCTGTGACAAAAAACAGTAAACGCAAGAAAAAAGTTCCACAGAAAAATTCTAGACCATATCAAAACACTTCTGAAATTCTTCCCATTTTTTGAGCTTAGAAGAAAGTCTTGCATTAAACATAAAACTTCAAAACACAATGCCTTAAAGGGCTGTGTAATTGCTTTACCATTTTCATAGTGATAAACTGACACTTCTCCTAATCTCTATTACAGAAATTGTCGCGAAAAGGAAGAAAAACTACTAAATAGGTCAAGCTAATAAAAGCTTATTATGGATCCAGTGTAAATTTTTTTTTTTGTCTGCTATAAGAGTGGAACAGGTAACATTTCCTTGAAACACCTTGCCTTGTGGCAGAGTGTCAGGAGATTAAAATGCTTCCCCTGACTTGATGAAATAAAGTACCCATTGCACATGAAATGAGATGGAACTGGAAAATCCCCACGTTAGGCTAAGCACTCCTGAAGACAGAGGCATACAAAGAGTTACTGCAAGTATAGCTTAACTGAATATTCTCAAGGTGTTTTAGTTATTCCTAATGGTAATAAATCCCAGGAAGATAAAACAGTTTCATGAGATTTGGGTGGGTTTCTTTTCTGTGTTGACCAAGTTTATTGTGTGAAACAGGACAAATTTTAAGAAAAGCCTATATCATAGATGCAAGATGTTTAGACAACTGCAGAAATGATGCAGGGTTTATTTTTAAAAGTTGAGACAAGAGAGATCAGCTAAAATTTCTGGCTTGAACATGGTACTAGTTAAAGAGAACCTCCTGAAGGGGTGAAATCATTTGCCTGAAAATTTGCATCCTCTTAGGATGAGGAGGAAGGCAAATTATCCTGAGCAACCCAAGCAGATTAATAAAGTGGTAGAAAATGAAATATTGATCAGTCTGTACAAAGCGGTATTTTGCCTCTTTGCAATTATTCTAATTTGCTTGTTAATAACTGTCTACTGCTTATTATTCCACCCAGGTGAGAAAGGCTCAGTAGAGAAACACATGAGAGAGTGGAATCTGAGCACAGGAACTTTTCAGGCAGCTCACCCAGAAAGAAGCAGGGCTGAAGTGGGTGGGGGGAGGAGAGGTTGTCATTCATTTGATTCCAGGTATGAAGGCTTAGACTTAATGAATTCCAGGTAAGGATCTGCTCATAGATAAAGTGTGGTCTGGACTGAAAGCTGTACCTCAGTGATTCCTTGCTGGGATCATTATCCAGTACAACCAAGGTTCCCAGTGTGACTTAACACCCTCTGGCACTTCTGCAGTTTATCTTTTAGTATCAGACAACTAACTAAAAGATAGCTGTTTACAAGAGAAATTCATTTTCCATTGGAAAGAGGAAAAAAAAGAAAAGGACTGAACTAGACAAAGTGATAAATACCTGCTGTTGTTTAGTGTGCTGCCATTCCCTGTTCCAATACAGGAGAGCTGAGCAAATGGGCACCGAAGCACCACTGATCCTCAGAAACACATTTGTCTGCATATCTGACACAAAATGGGCACTATGTATCAAAAAATATGGGATCCATCATTTAAAAAATCCCACTTTGATTAAAGCTTTAATCTTAATTTTATTAAAGTTTTAATCAAAAATTACTTCCCTTTGAGAAGTTGCCTTATATTCTGTCACAAAAGCATTTGCAGCAAAGGCTCCTTAGAAGACAGCTCAGCAGATTCAGGGCAAGCCATGGTCACCATGGTACATCTGCTCTACACCTGGCTCCCAGGCCAGCCTTCAAATTCCTTCGTTTCCAGCTCTGTTCCCCTCTTCTCCCTCTGAGGTCAGCTACACGAGAAACCTTAGCAATAAGATGTTTCCACAAGTCAAGTTTTCTCAACAATTTTCTGATTTACTTTGATTTGTTTAAACTGCACCAAACAAAGTGAGGGCTTTTTATGCCTATACCCCACAAAAACACACTCGTAATTGTTTTTAACATTTAGATTTTTTTAGTGCTCTTTACTCCTGAACACCTGACACAGCAGCAGCTCTGGGATATGCAGTTCCCTAGACAATAGCCAAGCACTACTAAAATTCCACTTCTACATGGGACTTGACGTACATGGTTTAAGTACCAAATTGCTAGTTTGTCCAACAGCTTGTAAAACTTTGGGTAAAAATAAAGATAAACCTCAAACAAAAGAAACACACACACACAAAAATAATTGGTAATGTTAAGACCTCTTTCACATGCTCCAGGCAAATGTCCTTGGGGGTGTTGTTTATTTTTTAACTTCCATTGTTTTTATTTTTCATTTACACGTATGCAACAACTTTACAGTAAGGACGTTGCAAAGATTACTTTTATATGAAAAGGATTTTTTTTTTCTTTTAAAGGCCAAGAAAGAATCCAGAAGGTATGTTACCTAAAAAAAAAAAAAAAAAAAAAAAGAACCCCCCCAAAAAAAAAAAAAAAAACAAAAAAAAAAGCAAACAAAAAAAAAAAACCCACACCAAATCCTGCTCTTAGAACATCAGACAAGAGGCTTGGCTTGTTTAGGACAATGAACAATGGTATCCAGCCTCACCTACTGTCTTCCTCCTTTACCTTTCTATTTCACAATGGACAGCTGCTAATGCTTATGTAGCACAACACAGTAAGCCTCTCTTCATAACTTCTCCACATTTCAGTAAACCAGAGTAAGGGAGGGCTTTTTCATGCCTGGACAAACACCACCTGCAATACAACATCTTGCTGCAGTGCTTGGGTATTTTCATCTCTGCACAGGTACAGCAATCCCTGAATGTATAATGAGTACATGGGAGGGGCAATCTCTACAGGTGGTGTTTTTCTTATCAGCCTTAACTTGTTTTCCTGGTTAACATGGCTATCCAGGCTACAAAAATAAAAAATTTTACCCTGTAAACCTTATCCACACTTAGAAACTTATCACAATTCTACATTATGATTTCTAAGGGCTATTTAGACAGAATCAACAAAGAATAGACAGCACAGTAGGTAATCCCTTAATGATAAATATCACCATCTCAGACAATAACGTGTATTAAAATGGCTCTATATCTTTTTTACCTAACCTCATAATGCTTCATACAGTTGCATAATACAGTTAAATGCAATGCAAGCTTTTTCTGAGATTTTGGGGAGCTTTGCTTTTTAAGTATGACGTATGGTTTTAGATGTGTGTGTGTGTGTATATATATATATACACACACACCCATATACATATATATATGACAGATCTTGTAAAATCTATCACCAGCAATGAGAGAAAAGTTAAGATGGAACAGGTAAATATTCCCAAAAAATGGAGTTTTAAACGTGTAATCAAAAAAGAGGTATAAAACTACACAACTGTTACCCCATTCTAGCACAGTGCTTGGCCTACAGTTGTAAAAAGCTATAAGCAAATGAAGGCAGTTGCCATTAAAAAACAGCCAAGTGGATCAGTTTCTTTTTGCAACTGTAGCAAATCATGACCTTGAGCTGTTTCACGCACTATGAACAAGCAGAGAATAATTTACACTTTCCAAACAAAACCACATTCTACAGGCAAGGAGAAGTTCTAGACAAAATGCAGTCAAAACCAAGGGGCATTTCAGAGGCTGAATGACACTGGCAGAGGCTGAGAGGTCCATGTTAGCAAGTGATAGGGCAAAAGGAAAAAGCCTCAAGTCGCACCACAGGAGGTTTAGATTGGACATTAGGAAAAATTTCTTCACTAAAAGGGTGGTCAAGCATTGGCAGAGGCTGCCCAGGGAAGTGGTGGAGTCACCATCCCTGCTGGGTTTTGAAAATCATGTGCCAAGGTTAGCTTTTTTATTTTTTCAGAGGTAGGTATTGGGATATTTCTAAGAGCTGGGAAGGTACTAACAGCTTTATTACAATGTATATGTATATTCAAAATTTTAAGTTAATACATAGGAGTAAATCTGAAAACAGGATTAAACAAACTGTATTATGAAAAAACCAATTACCAAATAATATCAGAAGTCTGAGGCAAGGACAGAGGATTGGGGGGGTTGGGGAGAGGGAAATTAAATGTATCAGAGAATAAAAATAAATGCTTAAGGCAAAAGAGATGTTGTATATCAAGCCACTCATTAAAAAGGGAAAAAAGCAATTCCTTGTACGTGACACAAGGACGGAGAAGAGTTGGTGTCACAGAAGGATTGCCAGGTCCTGTGGGAGGCAATGAACAGAAGAATTTAAAAGTGCATATTTTGAAATCAGTAGGTGAGAGAATCTTATTTTTTGTTCCCCTACAAAAAATGGGATTCTATTCCAGTCACTTTTCCTTTTAGGCAATTAAACAAGGAAACAAAAGTCATCTTTCAATTCTAACCTCCTACCCACCAAGGAGAAAAAGTAGAAATCGGCAAAGTACATACACCTTTGCAGTAAAATAAATTACAGCGTGACTTAATGTGAAGCCATCAAGAAGATTTATAATTACTCTTCATATTTAAACCATAAGATTATTCTAGTCCAAAGAACATTGCCCCCTCAAACATTCTCCACCTCTTTTCCCAGAGAATACGGTTTCATTACAGATAACAGTCTCATTACTCTGTATGACTATTGTGAATATAAAACTACCAGATTGCAGATCCAATCCTTTTGCAATTTATACAAGAGTCAGCATTCCAAGAACTGGTTTAAAGGCTTGCAGGGCAGCACGCAGTCACAGCAGACACAGACCTGCTCATCTATCCTAAAATATAGATGGATTTTTTTTAAAACTACACGCCAGTCAACAGCAATTGTTTTCTTCTTTACCTCATTTCTCATCAGCAGTGATGATTTTAGCCCTAGATTCTCAACACAGAATATGCTATTCTTTGACAAAAATTGAGCTACACAACACTTTAAGCCAGTAGTTTTCATTAAAAGCTGCAAAAAACAACCTTACTTCAGGCACAAGGCTACAGCAGAGGTGCCACTCACAGCAACAAGCGAAGTGACTCCCATCTGCATTTGCCTTAATTGACCCTGAACTGTTGTGCATTCAAATGTTATGGTAATTAGTTTGCTTTCAAATGAGACTGAAATAATAACATTAATCCTGCACACACCTTGTTTTCATTCAAGCTTCTAAGCCTTTGGAAACAGAAGGTATAAAGGCCAGATAGATAGCTCTTTTTCTTGACAGCATTATTATATATGCAAAGTTACAGATAATTGACCTGCTCAGTCAATTAGATCAATCATTTATCCATACTTACTCGTGATATTTGACCCCAGTAAAAAAACAAAAACCTACAAAACAAAGAGGACCACACCTATTAAAACACACCCCACAGAAACAAATTTTGCACACAAGTTGTCATCAAAACTTTTTTGAGCTGCAGACAGAAAGCAGAACATTGCATATCTTTATATACATGGAAGAAGATATATCAGAAATGAATTGCATAAGGTTAATCACCACGTCAGGGTGAACTAGAACTGTAGGATTTTTGAAGGCTTTGAAAGCAGGAGTATTATTTAATTCAGCTTAATGGCCACACTGGATAATGAACATATCAACATTTCAGCTAAGATGGGAAAGAATCATCTCTTCCAACTTACAGTTAGTCTATAATGTTGAAAAATTTGCTGTGAGTGAGGGAAGTTCAAGCAAAGCAAGCCACAGCAGAGTCTGCCTGGATTTGTTGTCCTTTCAATCACATCAGAAAACCCTGGGCTTTTACTAGACTCTGGAGAGGGAGATACCCAACAGGCAGAGAGGATTTATGTGAAGAATGGGAATTCTGTACTTTTCAAGACATTATTTTTGAGGTTGTGCATTTTCCTGAAGATTCTTGAGAAGAGCTGAGTTAGCAGCTGATTTTGTCTGACAAATTATGTTCTGAATAATTAGAGCTTTCACTAATTTGACTCCTGTATGTTTATAAACCAAGATAAATAAGCAGCATGCAATCAGATAAATATGGTCTACATGAATAATACCATACACTAACATTTGAATTATTCCCACACATAAGAATAGGTCCCAATCCCTCATATAATGCTGTGTTCTGCCATCCTTTCTCAGTCAAAATTCCCTAGACATCTTGCAATGCTGAGGAAGTTCTACTGAACTAATATATCTACATTAATAACTTGTTTAAGGTGGACTGGACAGGAGCAGTGCCTATTTATGACAGTAGCTGAACTATATTCCTGTTACACTGAGGTTATACAGAATAAAGGACTTTGGCAAAGCAAGCTACAATTTTTTTTTTAAATGTTTAAACATTCCAATTTTAAGCATCTGGGAAGCAAAATACAAAAGTCAGAATTATGTCATTACTAAACTCAGTTTAATTTCAGATGCCTTTCCTGAATTGATGTTTCAATTTCTTAGCATTTAATTTCATCTTTATTTCAGTTCTTGGCAAAAGTTTAAAATCATTTGGTACATATGCACTTCAAAAATAGTAAGCTTGACCTTCTGTGACTTACATATATTTTTATATGAATATTATTCATTTAATAGATTTGTCAGAAATAATCGCTGGAACACAGATATTGCCTGCATTTCATACAAATGTATTTATTCTCCAACTGTATTAAACTACAGAGAGAAAAATAACATTCTTCATTCTGCTGCTTTGCTCCCAATGTGTTCCATTCCTCTCCATTTTACTACCTTTATGTGTCCCAGTTCTCACCTTTAGCAGGTTTTTGAGCCTGCAGGAGCTTCCTGATGCTGACTCCTTTCTGCAAAACTTGCCTCCCCCTCCGTGACAGAATTTCCCTTTGGTTTTTAGGGTATTCTGTCCCCCGCCCCCATTCCCTACACATGCCATCCATGGCACAGCCAAGTCTATTGGCTGTCACTGGGGGAATAACCACCTTCTCTTTCCACTAATGTTCACAAGGTATAAAGTACACCAGTAGATCCTAATCTATTTATTCTTCCTTTCAATGGTTCATACACCATAATTTAAAGAAAAGGTTTTAAGAACAACAGCTGTATTTGCATAACCTTCCCCCCATTCTCAGGTATAAAAGCATTACTGAGCTACTACTCATTTTATTTCTGCATCATTTTCTCAGGTGACCAGATCCTAACTGCAGCATTATGATCACAGCTGCTAAAGGAACGGAAAAATTACATTAACGGCAAAAATTTCCAAAGGAAAAAAGCAATGGCTATAAACAAGTGGGAGGAAAGAGGAGGACAGAGTGATAAAGAATACATGAAAATAAATTTCTATGGTAATTGAAACATAGGAGCAATCATAAGAAGACAAATAAAATTGATTGATTCTCAATTTAGCTGCATTTAAACATTGTGAATTTGACTCTTATCAGAGTTATTGGTTGGATCATATTTGGAGAAAAGCAGAAGAGATCAGAGAAGGTCTGAGGGATCTAGACAGGCAAAAGTAGCACAGAGCTGTAGTTATGTGGGAAATGGATAATAAGAAAGATGTATCAGCATGGAAAGAAATTATAAGGGAAAGAAGAAAAGGTTTGCAAATTTGCAAATTACTTTCTGATATCAGCAGAGCATATCACCTTGTATTCAAAGCACGGGAGGGATTCATTCTCTGACAAGAAAGGGTTCAATTTCACTTTCCAGCACAATGCCATATGGAGATTTATTGCCAGCTACAGACACCAAATATCAACAACAGGAATAAGTGAGTTTCTATCAATTTTTTAGTTATTCAGGACTGTTAAAGGAAACTGTTTATCTTTTTGCTAGTGCAAGAAGTTATATTTAAACAGTGTGTTAAAATTAATGCTTTGTATCTCTCAGAGGTGATCCATTCCATTCCACTTCCCTTTATTTCCATATCCATATGCTAAGGGTGCTCTTCACCAGCCAACTTCCTCTATATGCTAAACACTCTACAAAGAAGGATGCCCCTAATTCCAACTAATCTCAAAGTTTTAAAATTTAAGGGTTTACTAGGCCCATTTTACATAGAAAATTAGGAAAAGATACCTCCAGTCAGGGAGAGGGAGAAGTTCAGCTTGCAGTTTTAATTTCCTGTTTAAGGTTTTTGGCATTTTACATTAAACTCTACCACTGCTACATAGACCGGATTTGTCTGTGTGACACTACAGGTTAAATCAGCATTATGCTTAAGGACAGCACTGTTTTAGCCACCAAGAGTACAGGACCTATGTAGGCCATCAAGAAATGGTTATCACAGACGTAGGATAAAAGCCAGATACATCCATACATAGAAAATTAGAGCTGACCAACAGGAATTCTCCAGTTTTCCTTCATTCACACTCCCTTCCCTCCGCAAGATTATCACAGAAAGTTTCAGGGGAATGCCAGAATTCATCCCTACTTTTACTGCAAAACTGCATTGCAGTTTGTAATGAGAGTGGAAGTATGAAGCATGAAGCTAAGTACCCAGATTTTTTTGGTTCATGCCATCTATAATATCATCTTTCTTGCTGCACTTTGATGAAGAAATGGCAGAAAACATTATAAAAGAGGCACAATGTGCGTAGGGAGTAATAAATCTGCTGGATGCAGATAGTCAATGGCTGCGAGTCATAATCTGAAGCTTTGCTCTTAGCCTCCTACCAGTTTTCATTATCAGTGAAAATTGCTATTAATGTAATATGATAGCATCATGTCCAAACAGCTCAGCACTCATACATTTCGTGCAGCTGTCAGAAGATGATAGACATTTAGCTTCAAGGTAAAGCCAAAGTTTGAATGTTCCTGCTTTTTATCTTTGAAGCTTTGTTACTTTAGAAGATAATTATCTAATTTTGTGACCAATGATGTGTTCCCAACACATCAAATTTTAATACCCATAGTATGGAGATTTTTTTTTTGTGTTTTGGAAGTTAGCAATTTTAGATAGCTTGACACAAAATATTCAAAGTACATTGAATAGCCAAGCATTAAAATGGAACCTGGAGGAACAATAGGAACACTGCATGCTGGGGCCCTGACCAGAGTTTTCATAATGCATTCCAAATAGCATTTTCACAGTGCTTTTACCTAACAGGCTACAGATATTATGACTGCATAATTTTGATTCCTGCTTTTTAGGAAAGCAAGTCAAATCCTTGTTTGTGTATAAAAGCACGAAGAAATCCCTTGACAGCTACTGTAGAATAAAGTGAAAATAGACAACAAAACATAAAACCTTCTGCCAGCTGACAGATTATTTCTGTACAACACTAAGTTCACTTAAGATACTGGGGAGTGATAAAGATAGTGAAAGAAATGGCTAATAAAGCAACTGGGAGCTAAATGACTTGTCTTAGCCCTAGATTAGAAAATAAATTCCTGTGTTACCATGACAAATTAAAAAGTCTTTTCCTATTCATACAATCAACTAAGTGGAAACTACTCTTGAGACTTCGTAATTATGAGAACAGTTACATATTCCTATTGTGAGTGGTAAAAAGCCTACCTGAATATCAAACAGCAGAGAGCTCAGTTTAAGAGTCTATAAAGCTACTGAGAACTATTATAAAACAATAGGCCAGAAAAACTGTTGAGACCTGATGAAGGAACTAAAAACTGCCATAATATTGTCTATGACCAGGGCCTCAGAGATGTCTGTCAGGACAAATGCTGTGCCTTTCCATGCCTTCCAGGAGATTACGAAGACGATGAATCAATGATACTTATGGAGGTAGGAGTCACACACAGCAGTCAAATCGAAATGGGAATTCCAGCTCAAGAACCTTCTTGTCCAGACTGGAGAAAAGCATTGGAACCAAAGAGGTTGTGGTACTGCTGTCCTTGAAGGTTTTGAAGATCAGACTCAAAGACCCAAGAAATCTGCACTGATTTTAGCTTTGATCCTTCTTTGAACAGGAATCAGAGTTAAAAGATTTTCCAAATCCTGTTCCACAATTAATTATACCGTGATTCCAGAAATAATGAAATGCAGAGTTCCACAGTGGAAAACAGCAAGACTTTGCATAAAGGGGATGATGAGGGTTGCTTTCTAGAACCAGTGTTGCCAAGTCATTAGTGTCAAACCCAAAAGACTCAGTGCTTAGGGTGTAATTAGAATTTTTTAATTCAGTACCATTATATTTAGAACAACATTAATCAAAGGAGATCTACTCAACTTGCATAGTGTAGAGGAATGGTGTCAACAGGACATGTAATTCGTCACCTGCACAAAATTCAGGGAAGCCTGTTAAATCCACATTTTGAGTGTAACAAGGGAAAGCATTTTATGAATCTATTAGAAGCTTAAAAGCAACTTCCACCCTTTCCTAAAAACTAAGAGGAATGCCTCAATAGGGAAATTACTGTCAGTCATACATATGAGAAACTCAACTGATCAACAATCAACAGGACCCACACATTAAACCCTGATATTCTGAATCAATTATACACACATATTTCTCACATTATATCCCCGATATTATGATCTAATTAGGCCACCTTATAGATCGATCTGTTAACAGACCTGAGAACAACTTTTCCCGTCATTCTTTTACTTCCTTAGCTTTGGTGCTCTAAGATCTCAGTCTAGTTTGAAGGATAAATAGCAATAACTATCTTTAGGCACCTCCTGTACGACAAAATTATTTATGCAAAACATTTGGCATCAGGCTCAGAAGAAAACAATTCTCTCTAGAAAGTATGCCCATTTAAAAACAGAAAGATTAAAATAAAAAATAAATAAGGTGGTTCAGAAAGAAACAGGGAGAAAAATAAGGACAAAAATAAAACATCAAGAAAAATAAAAGCAAAACAAAAGAGTAGGAGCAAGCACTTTGACCAAAAAAATGCCTTCTAATATTTTATAAATTTTTGTGATCACATCAGTGAAATGTATTGGTTGAACTCATTGCAGTTTTTTCAAGAATCTTGACAGAAAAAATGGTTGGAAGAAATCAGCTGTCAAACTCTTTTGAAGAAGAATTGCTACCAGAACCTATATGCTTTGGAGACTCTTTCCAACTAATCAAACAATCAGCCAACCAGGCTCTACCTAAAGCAGGGCAAGTAATGCTTCAGGAAAAGTCTTCTCAAGAGCAACAGCAGCTAGGACCAAACTTTACCAAGTATCAACAGCTGTTGATAACAAAGCACTAGAACTTGTGGCAGGTACATAAGGAATAAACCAGGAGTTTACATCTAATCCTTTCCTCCTTTCTCACTGGGACACCCCAATGTCTTAAAAAACTGCAGTTCCATTATGAACTTCACAGTCACATTTAACATAAGAGCATGTTGGAACACCTTGAAAACCTTACCCTGCTGATATCTTGTGGTTGTTGGACCTAAAGTCAAACAAGAAATGATGTGAGCAGTCTAAACCTTTTTCTAACAAGTTTAGTCTGTTATAGTTGATATATTTATTCCTCTATAGTAAAATGATATTTTAATAAGATCATTTGACTGTGTGCTTATAAGGGGAGGGGAAAACCAGCAAGCCTTCACCCAGCCTGGCTACCCTGTACAGGGTGTTTACGCTGACAACTGTGTTCTATAACCTCTTTCTGCTCTGCAAATTGAAGGACACCCCAGCCACACCTTAAGGAGATATAGACACAAAGATTAATAGTGCATAGATACAGACATCAAAGAACAAATACAATTACTGTTATTGTTGATGGTCCAAAATAAAAGCTGTAGCTCATCTTCCTAACATAAGGCTGCTCAACAAAGTCTACATAGTGGTCAGTAACCTGTTCTGAACAGCCAACCTGCAAGAGTTCCACACCATTCCAGGGTTTTCTCTCAGTAAAATAAAAATTAAAAAAATAAATTTGTATTGGGAAAGAGTTATTTCTTGTGTTTAAAGACCAGTGCTTGTTCACCTACCATGGACCTAGAGAATAAATTTCTATTGCCATACTTTGGATACTCTAGATGCAGCATCTCTACACTCCTATGTAAACAAGTGTCTTGAGCAATCTCAATCCCCTCCTGTCTAACACCGTTGGTCTTTAAAATCACTGCCCTGGTTATCATTTATTAGGTGGGTAACTTCACCTGCAAATTCCTGGGAGACCCAAGGGCAGGATATTTTCAGAAATTAACTGTCTCTGGAATTCATTACTTCTGGAAAGGCTACCAAGACACTTATCAACTTCTTTCCAACTACAACTTTAAAAAAAGTGGTTTTGCAAAGACTTCCCTTGTAAATACAAATCTTGCAATTATTTGATATCACACACACTAAGAAAGTACTTCAGCTTTACACAAATTAACTTAGCAGAAGCTAAACAGGACCATAAAAACACCTGTGTAATTTTGTAAAAACATTATATGAAAAAAGCAAAATGGAACTTCACAAGAGCATATTAATCATTGCATTTCATTAAAACCTGTCAGTGAAGCTTCTACAGAAACTAAAATACCATCTACCCTATCAATATATAATTTGTGTTGTACAATGTGTTAGCACTTATTATCAGCAAAAAACTGTCCCCTACAGAGCAGTAATGACATTTGAAAGTGTGGAGTATTGATTAGCAGTTGCTTAAAAGTGAATCACCACTACAATACAGCTTCTATTCATGGTCTACATACCTTCACTGTCAAGATAATTTGCATGGAGAGCAGCTCCTTTAACCTTGAAACGTAAGCATTTTCCAATACAGGATGTGAAAACAAACAACTGTAAATGCATTAAGTAAGGGGATTAACATTCTCTTCCTTTCAAGATCTGATGTTTTCCAGTTGGATTGTTGGCTCAATAATTTCCATATTAAAAGACATTACTGAAAGTGTAATGCATGTATCATAAACTTGCTAAGGACAACTCATATTTCTATTACACACTAACAGTATAATCATTTTTAGTTGCAATAATGCAAGTAAGAGGATCACACTCTGCTTGCAAAACCCAGAAAGACACAGAAGATACTGCAAAATAGAGAATGCTGATGGAAGCAGAGTGTGAATTCAGCATGGCCTTCCTTTTAGACCAAGTAAAATATAAAACATGATATTTGATATTCAAACTGATTTGACTACATTTTAAAAAATTATGAACAACAAAAAAATTATTACTCCAGCCATAACATCCAAACAGGAGAGCACAAATCACAGATCATTCAAGGTGCAGTTCTAACTTCACTGAAGAGAAAGAAAATTCTCCGATACCACCAGAAAAGGCAGAGCTCTATTACAAAAAAGAAGGCCAAGTTAATTTTTGTTATGGAGAAAGAGAGAAGTATTCAAAGTTTGATAAGACTGACCTTTTCACCTACAGATCAACACACCATCTGAAAATTAGTATGGAACCCAGCAGGTTTTCCCACCAAATACATTAGTAGCATATCAATGTGTTTGATTTTTTTTTATTATTATTCTTGAACAAAGTTAAAATTTACCTTCTATCCAGAAGAATTTACATCTTTGTGTCAGCAGATAACCTTAAATACTTCAAAACACA
This sequence comes from Acanthiza pusilla, assembly GCA_036630365.1. Lineage (NCBI taxonomy): Eukaryota > Metazoa > Chordata > Aves > Passeriformes > Acanthizidae > Acanthiza > Acanthiza pusilla. The sequence continues at coordinate 13,704,083 of JAXCHO010000001.1, forward strand.
CCGAAATGCTCTGTGCCTAGTTTGGCATAGGGAATATATTTGTCATTCATGTAGCCCAAACATCTGTGGGACTTAAAGGGGATGGAGATTCAAGCTCTGCAAGTTCTAAAACATCGTTTGCATTAATCATCAGAATTACACTGGTTTAAGATTCTCAGGTGTATATTCCTTTTATTTTCTAAGGTTTGATTTTAAATCAGTGCTAGGTGACATTTTAAATCAACCAGATGCCAGGAGTTCAAATTCAAGGGAATTAACCCTGAATATAGTTTTTGTAAGCTCTACACCACTTAGGCTGGTGGGGTTCTGAATTTGGCCTTTGGGTTAGGTGTCAGGTTTGGTTGGTAGGGAGAAGGAGGTTGTTGCTGTTGGTTTGGATTTTTTGCAGGGGGCAGTGGTATTTCTTTTGATGGGGTTTTTTTTGTATTTTCTTATTTCAAGTCATGTGTCTACAAATTCTACTGATAATTTTTCCCTATTTTTAATAGGGGGAAAAAAAGGTATTGTTTTTGCAGTTTTAGAATTGCTCAGCTGGCAAAAGTTTAAATTGATATCCAAAGTCAGTCCATGCATGTCCTTTAAAACTGCATGTCTCAGTCCTACTTGACCCTTCCTTCAAAGCAGCAGTTGCAGGGTCTGGAGCACAGAAACAGCCTACAAAAACCAACACCAACATAAGGCTGAATAAAAGAAAGGCAATTAATGTCACGATGATTGGACTAAACTTGTCAAAGGATTTAAGTCACTATTATACAATTTCAACTAAAGATAGATGTTCTGTGTGAATCAGATTCACCAGCTGACTGCTAATTGATCTAAATCACCCCATTATATTCACTTGGCACTGACACTTCCACAGTGGCATGAAACTACCGAGATCCAGCACCCCATCTTAGTCCGGGAGATAAAATGCAATTCTGCACCTTTAAAAACAGGAAGGTTCTCCTGACTGAAAAACCTGCCCTGAGAAAGCAATTTGAGAACTGTGATTTGAGAACTCCCAACACAATGTAGGATTTGTTGAAAGGAGCAGGCAGAGGCAGACTCCAAACTGCTTCAGAGCAAGGCAGGGCTTACATAACACCCAGGGCTCCGGCAGACAACTTACATAAGGAAAATCTGAGGCAGCCTTCAACAAGCCTCCCGTCAGGAAGAAACCTTTATGGAAGGACCAAGAAATTAAGGGTATTTTCACCTGTTCCTATTCCTACATTTGCAATAAAACAATGCTGACTATGCAGGAGCAATTATCAAAGCTCAGAATATTTTTTTAAATAGTGTCATCAAAACGAACTTGAGAAAGCTTATACCATGCTGCATTTTCAGACAGGCACTGATTTTTTATTCTACTGTATAACAACAGCATTCCCCAAAGCCTGTTTTTCCAAAACTCTAATTGCAGCAGCTGAAGTGAATATGTTGCTGGCACCTAACCCTTGCTTTGCATCCCATATTTGAAGCCTGGTTTGGCCAGTAGGCTACACTCTCATATTTAGTACAGGACCCACTAAACACAGTGCTTACAAAAAAAATTTAAAGAAATGTCAAGATTCAAATAAGGCAAATGCCTTTTGACAGGCTAAGGAAAAAAAAAACAACACCTAAGAGAGAATTAAAATCTGAGTCAATTCTTAGGCCCCAGTTGTATTTGCTAAGTAGGTGAAGAGCATGAATATCTCTACAGCATCAAGAAGCTACTCCAAATCTATATGACAACTGCAAAGCCTCCAGAAATCAGACAAACAAGGAGTAATACTGTCCTGTTTGCTTCTGGATGTTTTCTTGTACACTTAAGGGTCTTCCATTGCTCTGAAAGCAATGAGTAAAACATTTTTAAGTGCTAATTCTGCTTAAAAGCTCATCATAATTTCTGAAATTATTTACTGAACTATTATTTTCCAAGCAATTTGCAGCATCTGTATTTCATCTAAAGTCAATTTTGAGGAGAGTCATATACCCCAGATACTTCCAGGAGGCATAACAACATACATGGATAAGATTATGATAATGAAATAACATCATAAAACATTCAATTAAGGGAAGCAGTGGGTTTAAAAAAAACAGAAAAACTTTCAAAAAGCAACGGAAATATTCTTATATATCTTTTACAAACTCAAGACAACACCAGTGCTGGTCACCCATTTGGTGTTTGCAGTACATAAAGACTTTAATAATTGCAATAACTCCATCGATATTCACAACTATAACCTGGCAAAAATTTTTTTCAATTAGTATCTCAAATTAATTTGCTCCCTGAAATTTTAGTGTGGGTCAAATGACTCTTAATGTGCAAAACATTTGGGCTGTAGAGACTGTCAATCACTCCTCGATTGTGAGCGCATCCCTTTGAAAGCAGCGCTTGTTGTGTGTGCTGACAAAATGAATCAAGTAACCTTTACATTAATTTTTCATTTAGCAAGCCTGTATTAAGCTAAATGGCACTCCAAAGCAGTTGACAATTGAGGAATCTATACTGTCCAGATCCATAATCATACACACATTTTATATCTTCACTTGTTTAAGGATGCTCAATTCATAATCAGGAAATGTGGGCTCCTCCGGTAATATCAGAAGTCTCACTGCTTCTAAAAGTGGAATCTTGACTTTAAAATGACACGGACTCTGATCACCCAGAGCTCGCAGTAAATACCAAGTATATTCTTGATGCCTGGCTAGCGGGGAGGGAGAGGGGGTGGAAAAAAAAGCATTTGTACTTCGAGCCCTCCTGTGCTATCACCTCCTTAACTGTTGTGACAACCTCTGTCACTGACTTTGCATGTTGAAAATACTTGCAAATCTAGAAGTTTGGTATGTTTCTATTCACACAAACTCACAAAGGAAATATACTTTATAACAATACAAAAAAAAAAAATACATGCTAAAGTCATCTGTCATCCAGGCTCAATTGCCACGATCGACAGCAGGAAATAGCAAACTTAAATGGACAGAGACACTTGGAATTCAAAATAAAAGAAAAAGCAATAGATATCTTGTAAAAACTACTGTAACCAGAAGGCAAAAAACCAATAGACTACATGATAGAGGAATAAAAATGCTCTAAATACCTGTCAAACCTGCGTTTTGTCTTTTCTCTTTCATTCAATAATGAAATACCGTAACACAAGCAAGAAAGAAAAACAAAATAGCTTGGAAAGAATATACGCTGTCCACCTTCAAAAACAGGAGCACAGACTAGCTAGTGAAATAGAAAGGATGCTGATGAAAAGGTAAAATGAATAGCTCCCAATTACCTACAATTATAACAACCAATAGGAAGCAATCTTGCTACTTCAGAGGGAAAAAATACATTACAGAGAGGATGACAGCAGCATCTACTATGAGGAAGAGAAGGAGGATTAAGGATTCCACACTGATTCTTTGTGGATTTTAGCACGATTGCCAAACACAGTACAGTCCATATTCCTCTAGCAAGTGTTGGACTCAGTACTGGGTAGGTTTCCTTCCTAAAGCCATTTTTGCGCAAAAATGGCTGCGCATGGAGCAGCTCCAAAGTTAAATAAAGGTACTTGTTTGTTATGGCCCAATAAATAAAAATAAAGCTTTTTAATAACATTTGATTATAAACTAATCAAAACTGAAAGCTTCATCTGCTTTATAAATTTAAGGTGTTCGTACAAAACAGTGACAATGTAAGACTACACAGACTTTAAAGAGTGTGATCTGGAAGTTAATAAATATTGAGTGTCCAGATTTTCCAAATAAAATGAAAGTTTGCCCAACATATTGAAGTGAAGCCACTTAAAGGCCTTGAAAGGCAGTAAGAGACCGCAAATATTTTTGTTCTTAATAGCTCTGTATTTTTGCTTAGCGAAATTCATGTTTTACAGTCCTGGGTATACAAATCTGAAAAAACAGAAAGTGCTAAAGAACTCATATGTCTTTAGTAATTACTAAAGCCAGTTGCTTTCATTTTAAAGGATAGCACATACTTTTTATTTCAGCTGCTACACGTACTGTTATATAATTTCACACATATATAAGCCTTTCGAAATAAATGCTTCAAGCTCAAGGAATAATTTCCTTCACAATCAGACAAAAAATAAAATTAGTGTTACTCAGAACTAAAAACCATGCCTAAAAAAATCAGCAGAAATTTAATATATGGGTTGAATGAGGGTTTTTAATCAGTGAATGTCTCAATGTTTTTCCATTTGCATATTGCATTTTGAGAATCACATGTTAAATGCCTCAGAATAGCAGTCTCAATCTAACATATTCCTCTTAGTCTCTCATATTTTTTTGCAACTGTTGTAAAAATAAATTGTCTACAATACAGAAGTTTACTATAGGTTACATATTTAAATTAGAGTAAACAGAGTCCTTGATAGATACCTAATTCTCAAATCTGCTTTTTCATTACCCTCTGTCCCAATTATGCAGACTTATACCAATTTCTCAAGTTTTTGCTATACTTCACTACCTTATTACCCAGCTGTGCAGCTGAGCACGAAGATAACCACATTCATTCCTCTTATCTGTAATGATGTAATACATCTCAGCACTGGGTTGAGATGATTGGGGGAATAATGGGATTGTAAAAACTGCAGAGATGACAAACAACAGTGCAGCCGCCTTCTCCTGATACAGTGAATTGTGTACATAGAGCCCAGGGTGAAAATAATACAATATGCACTAATTCTGCTCCTTGAACGAAGTTAACATTTTTCATAAGAAACAGCTGTTTCTGCACAGAACCATCATCACCACAATGCAGCAACCAGACTAAACACCCGCAACCTGGGCTGAAGCCTAGGCTTCGAGAAATAAGTGTTGGAGTTTACTTTCCAGTGATAAAAAAAGTCATCCAAACAGAAAAATATCAGGTTAAGCAAGGACTCTACAGATAGTGCAGTGCAATGCAAAGAGTCATCAGGGACTAGTATGCAATACAAAAATAGATCTTGGACAAAAGCATGTACAGCACTGCTTTCCTGTTCATTTTAAAAATTTAATCTGACTCCATTTTCTCTGTTAAAACCTTCCTTATTACAACTGAAGAAATCCTTACCTTCTGCAGGAGCTGGGAACCTGAGTATTTGGCTGCAATAGATTTGATCTCTCCACCAAATGCTGAGGCCCAGAGCTTTACACTGTGAAGGGAAAAAAAAAAAAAAAAAAGAGACAGGAAGAAATGTAATACACATGTCATAGCAAGCAACAGAGACTGTAACAGCTTCAGCTGCACTCGGAAGGATCTGAGCAATTTTGCATTAGAGAGCTCACTAAGGAACCTCAGCACAGCAAAAGATCAGTGAAGCTGTACAAGTATAAGCACAAACTAGACCCTGTGCTAAGGTAAGGCCTCTGATATGAAACTACCAACCTGAACCATTGAAAATTAAGAAATGAACTTGTAGGGAAACATGCTTTGGCACAATATAACATATAACCATTGACAGAAAAGCAGCAGATAAAATGGCAAAACAGTTCTGAATGATAAATTCCCACACAAGAAAGAGTTAACAGCATCAATTTCAGTAAACACAAGCACTTAAAACTCAGTGGCCACACACTCCACCAACACATGCTCCTACAATAAAATCAAAGTAGTGCCAAGCGCCTTGGAGACAACCACTTCAAACACAGCTGACAGAGGAGGAAAGGTGCCCTGGAACAGTCAAATATCTGCAATACATAAACAGGAGAACTTGAGCAGCCGAGTTCTCATCCTTGAACATGGTCCTGAGAGGAATAGCATGAAAGCACTTACACAGACAAGGGGATCTGCTGCTCCGATCCAACCACATCCACTAAGGCTGTGTTAAAAGCTGTCCAGAAGATAAAGAAAACACCCCCAAAAGCCCGAAGAAGATTCAGGTTCTCTGGCATTGTGCCTCTCTGTGCCTGGAAAGGTTTGGGGAAATTCAAGTGAAGCTGAGTTCAGCAGCAGTGGGGTTTTGCTTCTAAAAGCCTCTTTTCCCCCACTCTTACCCCCTTCCAACTAGAACAACACTGGAAAACAAAAATTCACAGCTCCATCCTCATTCCTCCAAAGAATGACCCTCTCTGTGTAATGGAAGGAGCGGACCAGAAGCGAAGCTCTAATGACTTGAAAACTATTGTGTCCCTGGTAACAGCAAAGCGTTTTCCAGCACTACTGCAGCCACTTGCATGTAGTTCTTTACAACTCCGCAGTCAGCAGTGTGCTGAAGTTACTTCAGTGACCTACTGCTGCTCCAAAGTGCCCTTAGCAGCAAGAAAGCAGACTATTGATTCCAACTGGGGAGGCTGTCTTCTTGCAATTACTGCTCACTTTGCAAATGGAAAGCTGCCTAGAGTTCTCCTTTCCCTCGCCGATAACCTCCAGCCTTCATCCCAGATCGAGCCGCCAGTGCATTGGTTCAGCGGAGCGGGAGCAGCAGCCTTTTAACGGGATAGCGCCGAGACAGAGAGGCAGGCACAGGAGGAGCTGGACCAGAGGGAGGGCACGGCAAAAGCAGAGAAAGTCTGGAGGAGCTGAAAGTGTAGTTGAGCCCTTCCAGGAAGGCGAGAAGAGAGCGCTGCACATTGCCGGGGGCTGAGCTTGGGAGGGCTCGGCAGGGCTGGCAGGGGCGGGGGCGCGGGGCCGCGCACACCCACCGGAGAGCGATTCAGGCAGGGCAGCGCTGCATGACAAGCATCTGCCTGTCAGGCAGCCCGGAGAGGTGAAGGATGGCCGGAGCTCAGCGCCGCGCGGTGCCCGGAGCATCCCGGCCGCGGCGCCGCACCGGGGCGGGCACGGGCACGGGCGCGGACGGGCGGAGGGAGGAGAGCGGCGGTGCCTGCCCGGGGAGCATCGCCCGCGAGCGGCGGCGGCTTCCCGGAGCCAGCCCCGGCTTTAGGTCAGGCTCGCACATTTAATTGAGTCGTAGAGAGCGAGTCCTTGTGCACAAAGGCACGTTTGCTGCTTCCTCCCACGCCGGAGCACTGCAGCGAGTCACTCTCCGAGAGCTCGGGACCAGCAAAGGCTTATGAATGAAAAGAAATGCAGCATAAGTAAATCAATGCGGGCTGACTCCAGCCTATGAATAAATTATTAATTTGTGCTCATAGAAGAATCCTCTTGATATAGCAAATATAGGATTACAAGCTCCTCCACTGAGAGAGCAGCGTGCGGAGCAGGAGGGATTGGTCCAGGTATTTTTGTTGTTGTTGCGTTTTAAAATCTACCCTCCCTCCTTTTGCTTTTATTCATCTCCTTCTGCCTTTTTCTCACCGTCTCCTCTACTAAATGCACAGACTTAAAATAGGAACTGAACTTTAATGTAAATAAGTATGGCAAGACCATGATCTGAGCATGGGCTGAGTCATCCTTGCATCCTACAATATAGCTCCAGTGTCCGCTCTAGAATTCTAGTTTCTTCCCTCTGTAGTTAGAATTAAACACCTCAAAATATTCACTCTGCCTTTGTGTACTGCTCTTATCTCGTTTGACATTTTCTGTCTTAGAGCTTGAGATGTAGTACCTGTATTTCTTTCCACATTAACATCTCTAAGAGCACTGAACAGTTTGCTTTAAATATCAAAACCTCTATTCAATACCTGGCTGACAAAAGCTTCCTGCTTTCTCAGAAGAAACGAGAAGTTTAAAGATAGAAAGACTAGCAGGAGAACTGTACAGAACAGAGTAGCACAGCACCCTGCAACTTTCACCACCCACCAGCCATCCTCACCAGGAACAGTAAATAGATCACATTTCTCTCTATACTATTACCTTCATATGAGGGCAGTAAAGAAAAATTTCTTTAAAAGAACATTATTTTGTGTATTACTCAACCATTTTGAAAGTCCTGTTATCTGTGCTGTTACTGAGGATTCTCTAAGCAGGGTTTTAAACATGCTGCCATGTCACCAGGTGTTCAGCTTACCTACAGGCAGAAATGTAAAATGCACATGGCTGACTAACAGTATATAATCAATTATGTGCTCCTTTGAACATATTACATAAACAACAGCATCTTTTCAAAGCGAAGGATGAAATAGGAATGGCTGATTGTCTCAATACTTGTGCTGTTTACTTCTTTTTACATGCTGAACACTGTCAGGAAGTAAATTCATAAGCTCATGTTGTGAGACTCAAACTGTTTTTATGTTAACAAAGATCCTGATCTGCTTCAAGCAGGCACAGTGCACTGATGACAAGTAACTGCTACCTGCATTTTTCAAAGCATTACTGGAAGCCCTAGAAACTTTTTGAAAGCACACACAATGTGTCTGTGTTCAAGAGGCCAGCAAAATTTAACATGTATTTAATCCACCATTAATTACTGGCAAGAAAAGGTGATAAAGTCACTCATCAAACCTTGACTTTGTTTACATTTATCATACATCCAATACTATATCAGACCTACAGTTTATGTATCTAGTGTATGCGTACTGGACACTCACATTTGTTTAATACGGAAATTGTACTATTGCTAGTCTAAGAAATTCACTTGGAAAAGAAATTTTTGCTTGGCACAATAAACTCCTTTTGTGTTAACAAATACTTATATACACTATACCACAGAGTGCTTTCAGCATCTTTCATTAATGCACACAGGGGATGTCCGTGCAGGAAATCAGCTCCTCCTGATCATTCAGTGAATGGAAAGCAAAGCCTGAACCATAACACACACAAACCACTGCGAGTGACACCACAACCTGGCTGCAGCTGTGTCCGGGCCTGACCACTACTGACTATTCCTGGTATGCAGATCACTGCAGTCTTGACACCTGATTCAAAATTCCTGTTAGCATTTCTCCTGTGCTGTTCCCATAAGGATATAGAACCTTTCCCTATGTGGGTTTGCAAAAGGAAGGACCAAGGAAAACACAGAAAAAAAAAAAAGTGGTAAGCTCTCCTGAAGGGTTTCAGTCCTTTCATTATTTGGTACAGCCTTGTGATGTCCTGGAGCAAAGGCAGAAGAAAGCCAAGTTTCAAAGGAGCACAGTAATGAATTTATCTTTTGGAAGTAATGTGGCATTTCTATCAAGTCCTTATGCTGTTATAGACAACTGCTGAATCTGGAATAATTTCTGGTCCCACTAGAAAAGTGTATGCACAGATAACTGACCAGAGAAGGAAAACATTTATGCACATAGCAAATATACATTTTTGAAACCAAAGTGCATCTCAGCAGAAAGCGCAGGTAAGTTATTTACATGCCACTGGTCTCGGAAGCAGAGCTCCCCATACAAGTGCATTAAGTTGCATCTCCCTGCTCCTGGCCTCCCATTTTAAGGGATAAAAAATGGCAACTAATTTTCTGCTGTGCCCTTGATGACCAAGCACAATGGTGCACTTCAGTATCTCACAGAAAATGAAAGGAACTGTTTTCCCCATGAAAGCAGAAATAAAACTTGGATATGTGAATCAAATGTTGTAATAGAAAGTCACAGACAGGGGCAGAGAAACTTGATGAATCCCCAAACCTTTTTCAGAGGACCACATTCAAAAAAATAACCAAAGGATTGGAGGAAAAACAAAAAACAATCAAACCAACCCACAAATAAACAAAAAAACAGGTCAAGGGCAAAGGGTAACATGAGATTTGACAAAAAGGCTAAAGCAGAGACTACAGACTAAGGCAAAGTTCCATATATAAATAATTATAATTACCTGAAGAATTAAGCCCATTGTTCTTTTCTTCTACCTCCAGCTATATTTACACTTACGAAAGGGTACAGAAACAGGGTCACATTTGCATCGTGAGAGCATACTTTGAGGCCTCTGATTAGACACGTATCAAACCCTAATAAAAGTCAATCGAGAGACATACAGAGAAGAGAACATATGGTGCAGGGGAGAAGGGTAGGAGGAAATGATATAATTAACACAAATGTTTATTGTATTTCTTTTTTCAGATACTTATCTACGAGTTCTAAACAGAAGTAATAAATGTAGTAGAAGGATGAAGTACTAAAAGCCTTGCTGAAGATGTAAGCCACCTCCACTGCAAATTAATATTTTAAAAAGTTTACAAGAAAGGAAATATGTTGGTTTATCTATATTCCATGCATATTAGAAGATTCAGATACTGCAAAAATAGAAAAGCCCTAACTGCTCTGCATGATGTGGTGTTAATACTTGCTTTGTACTATATTCCTCTGCAATTCTAGATACTAAGATTATAATCCTCAGATGTTTTCTCCAAAGTGAATTTTTTTAATTAAACAGACTAAATTGTCCATTCTCCCCATTGTTTGAAATATTTCTTTTTTTAAAAATCTCCCTTAAATAAAGGCAGTGGGAAGATAAAAAGGGGAAAAGTGAAAGGATATAGAGCCACCTCATACAATCAACAATTCAATATGATGCCCCATGGTGAAAATCCTTTCAGCTTTTAACAACTCCATGCAACTTTCCCTTACTTCTGTGCAAGTATAATGTTTCACACACACTTACACGTGCAAAATAGAAACAGGAGAAGTAGAAGGATGACAAAAGTCATCTCAGCTTTGCAAAGCTTGAGATTGTCAGATGAAAGGCAAAATCTGAAGGTTCTGAATTTATTATTTGGAAATAACCCAGTGGTGGAAGCACTCATCAAGTGGTGTTTGCATGCTGTGAGAACACAGGCTCGCTTGTTTGAAGCAATCTGTACATCTGAGGAGGAGCAGGAGCCTGTACATGAGGCCTGTTCTGCAGAGACTGAACATGTGTCCATGCAGCCCTAGAATTTTGTGGAGGTCTCATGTATAAACCTAAGTGTTCCACCAGTGTGGGAATGCCAAGTTGTTGATGGGCTCCAACCCACTTAAAACAAAGATGGAGGTCGAGTAACATTACTCACTGGGTTTAATCATTTCATATAATGGGTGTGAGGAGCTAGTGTTTTGGAGAAATAAATATACTGCAGAAATTCTAAACCACATCAGTATTTTATACGCAACTTTATAATATTATCATCTTGGTTTTGTGTACTGTTCAGGTCGAATCAAACAGCAGTATTTCATCTATGAGAATATTAAGGGTACGCACAACCTATGTTTACATATAATCAATCTTTTATACGACTAGAAATACAAATCTCTAAAGGTTTTTTAAAATACTAATATACAACCATAATTAGTATGTTGGGAGTGCAGCATTTTAGGTTACTGTCACGTTATCTTTAGCACACTCCAACACCCAATAAACCTCACAGTTTGCCATAAGCCCCCAAGGAACGTGTGGTTAATTTAGCTTCCACAAAGCCTAAGATCAGCTGGCTTTTGAATCTCCACAAGGAGTTAAAATGCAAAAGAGCAAAGCATTATCACATCCCAGCCTATGAGAGCTCACGCTGCATGGCAAGCTAGAATGCTTTGAGCTAATTATGTTTATAGCTAACCAAATCCAATTTCAGCAGTCCACTGTAGCTCTAGTCTGTTACTGCCATTTTACATAAGCTTCATTTATTTTGAATTTTCAACTATTAAGACAAAGTCTGCCTTTGGTTTCTTTCAAGTGTTTCATGCTGGGAAATGAACTCTTCTCTAAGCAAATAAACTATTTTTTTACTCCCAAAGCTAATGCTATGTTGTAAATGTCAATGCTTTCAATACATTCAAAATACCTGCAAACTGAAGATAGAACTTAAAAATAAGAAACTGTAATTAAGAGGTCTGATATAATGGACAGAATACTAAGGAAACGAACGTATTTAACATTCTTTCTCTGACAATAAAAAAGGACTAGAGGTATTTAAGTGTGAATCTATTACTGTCTACACTCTAGAACGAACCCCTAGTCATAATGGCCTGTGAATGTTCCCCCAAACCTTAAAAATTCCTCAGAGTCACTTGAAGGGACTCTTATTGCAGCCCTAAGGACAGACTTTGAGGCTTCGAAAATGCATTGCCTTTACTTCAGATCTTGGCAGGGTTGGTGACACAAACCCTGGGTGACAAAAACGATGCATTTTAAGGGGGGAGGAAGGAGCAATGGTCCTAAGCAGCCACTGCCAAAGGAGCCCCTCCTGCAGCAAGGGGCAAAGTGACATCTCTGGACCCACTGTCAGCAGTGAGGTCAAGTTTCCAACCACTCAGCTGACAGCAACCTGCAAATTTTGGACTAGCATTCAATTATTTTCAAAATAACATTCTTATTAACAAGTGGAAAATATAATATGGCTTTTGACCCAAGAAACAGTGCCATGTCAAGCAATTACATAAAGCCATAAGGTATTTCAGAGGCTCATAATTCTGTCACTCTCCAATTAATTCCTGCATCACAATTATGAATTTTGTGGTCGGAATGTGACTTTTATATAGTCTTGACTAAACTGCCAGTTTCTTGATCTGATATTCACCACAGTGCTGCTTCTTGATGTTACAGAAAATGAATTTTGTATAATTCCATGGCAGCAGTTGCTAACCTGTGATCCACCTCTGCTCTATCACTTTGTTGAGCCTTTTTAATTTATTGTGAACATTGACTGATCCTGAAAATCAAAGTTATCTCAAATTGGAAATAGTATTATTAAAAGGTAACACACCATGGTAATGAAATCCATTAAATTATTGCATAAAGAAAAATAATATACATTAACAGAATAAAGAGTCTTGTGAGGTTATTAGACTTACATATCTGATCACAATTGCAGAGAAAGGCCACCAGGAATTACCAAAAGGCAAAAAGTTTTAAATAAGGTTTAAAAAAATATCAGGAAACAGTAAGCAAAAGCCTTAACTTTTCGGAGTTTGAAATTGATTTAACTTCAAGAAGAGTCCTTATTTGTCTTAAGGTCACAATAGCAACCTGATAAAACCTATTTAAGAGCTGCTGCTTTATGCAAATCAAGACTCACTTCTTAAGTGGTTACTGTCGCCTTGGGTAAGAACCAAATTTAAGATCACATTTTTTCCCCACCGGTGCAAGTGCCTACTTGTTCTGGTGAGCAATAATTGAAACCTGGCTGCTGCAGACAGATGAAACAATCTCTTATTAGGGCACTTCTATAATACTCTAAGTCAGTGTAAAAGTAGACTTGGGCATAATGAATTATTCCAGCATCACACAAAACACCCTACCACGGGAAAAATTACCAAAACAAGATAGTCTCTTACTCTGAGGTTTCAAATTCTGGCTTGTGTAGAATGCTCAAACTAATTCTACTTTAATAATATACCTTGTCATTACCTATCAAGGAAAGCTCACAGCTTCACCTGCAGAAAAATAGCAGATTTATAGGGTTGTGGGATTTTAAAACATATTAAACTATGATTATGCTTAAAAGATGCAAAGTAAAAGAAAAAATTTATACCCATAAACATACTAATAAGTGTTAGGTGAAATATTTGCCAGAGCATGTATTTCTATTTTACAGGCTGTTAATCCATCATAGTGTCACTAACATTGCAACAGAAACACTCAGACTGCTGTGCTTATTACTTTTTAATGCATCACTCCATTTTAAACATTAATACTAACAAGTTCAGGCCATAATATAGTCATCCTTCCTACCCTTAAAAAGGAAAAAATCACCACCTACAAATGCCAGTTTATCCTACAATTTTACTTATAAGCATATGATACTAGACAGATTTTAGAAAAATACCAAAAAAAGAGGAAAAGTTCTGAGTCAAACTTATTATCATGTGTTTCCCCACCTCAGTATTCTGGGTGTTTGAGGGTTGGGGTTTTGGGGGGTTTGGTTCAGAGGTTTTTTATGCCATGAAAACACTTTTATTTGCTCTTCAATTGGGACCAATAAACTAGATTTAGGTAATGGATTCAAGGTAATGTTTGAGCAAAGGCCAGTGACACCACTCCTCAATCCAAAGGGAGTGTTTTCTTATATGTGCTGTTTATCAATGACCTTACAAATAAGAACAAAAAAGGTTTGTGCAGTTCTCACCCCTCCATCTCTCAGTCGTTACTAGAAATAATTGGCTCCACTTCAATGATGAATGAACTTAACTTTCCTCAAATTGGCATTTTTTGGAATTAGTTGAGGGTTTCTCAGAAAAAAAAAAGCAACTGGACATCTTGTCAATGTTTACAAAAATGTAAAGACATCAAGCCCAAAAGCTTCCCCTGGGCATTATACAACCTGATACCTAATTTGGTACTTGTAAACTAAGGTTCCCTATTTTTCCTCTAACACATTATTTCCCTCACCATTTTGTTTTCCATTACTGTGTGTCTCTATTTGCAGCTCTCACCTTTATCTATTGCAAGTCCTCTCTTTCCAAGCCACAGAAAGGTGCTGCCCATTTTCTCACAAAAACACATCAAATTCCCTAAACACTTTTCCAACTACTTTGATCCCTCAGTTCCATGCTTCCATCCTCCTTTGGAAGGCTATTTCACCCTAGATACCCATCTGATTCCTGTTGGAGAAGAGAAAGCCATCTAAATCACAGCCTTTGCTCAGTTCTCTCTCAAAATACCATAAATTTGAGCTGCAGAAGATGTTCAGTCTCCAGATCTCCACAAAAAGCCTTCCTCTAAGTGATGCCCTGTGCTCCTGTGATCCTTGCCTTGTCATCAAGCGGCGCAGCCACAAGCCCCTGAGGGCAGCACTGCCATCCATCAGCCACTGAGCCCCTGATCCCCTCCCCAGTGCCCTGCTGATCCCCTGGGGTGCTCCTTCTCCCCAGGGAATCTCCACCTGAGGTGACATCTACTCACACTGCTTAAAATCCTCCTCCCAAGCAGCTGTTCAAGGAAACTCCTAACTTTGCTTCAAGCTTTAAAATCTAAAGTCAGACCTTTTTTTGGTTGTCAAAGGAAAGCAATACTATGATGTTTTTGTCATCAAGGAAAACTACAACACTTGGATGGCACTTATTTCCAACAGTTTTGTCCCAGTAGTCAGGAGTATAGAAGGTCTGCTGAACCAAACTAATTACTCCCAAGCAAAGCAAGACAGTCATAACACACAGCTGAGAAACTGCAGAGCTCTGAAGAGATAAGCTCTCCTAACTAAATAAAAAGCTTCAGTTTCCCCAGACAGTATTTAGTTATTCTGGATGCAATCAGGACATGCCCAGAGTTTAACCCACAGACACAGAGTCAACTACAGTCCTTTAGCCGAGCTGAACTCTTTCACACCGCCCTGGGTAACATCTGATCCCACAGCCTGTTGGCAGCAAGAGGCAGATCTGACAACAGCCAACACTTCAAGGAGCACTTTTTGGAGCAGCAGTTACATATTTCTTGAAGCAGTAAGACCAGGGAACTGTAGTAGTTGAAGACAACACGTGTCATCTTTCTGGGCATCTTGCCTTAGCTGTACTACCCAGAGAGCCGATGTTATGCATTTTGAGGATTTGTAGATGAAGTGACTGGGGATTTATTTTAAAAAACTGAATGCCCTAATTGCCCTTATTTACCACAACTGGCACAATATGCACCCCTCAGCACCCTGCCATCCTCATCCTGAGACAAATACAGTATAGCACACGCTGCTCAAGAATACAAATTGCCAACAGGGAAAAGTAATAATCTCGAGGCTTGCATCATTTCACAGTCGAGTTGTTTGAAGACAGGCTAGCCATTACATAGAGCAGCTGTGTTATCTGGCTTTTCCTTTCATTCATTTACAGACTTGAGCTGCTTTTCTAAGTCTGTTGAAACTATTTTCCTCATTAACAGTTTTTGTTCAGTATGCAGGGAACTCAGCTATAGCAAAAACACAAAGGCTTCCGTTCTGTATACGTCGATATTTTAGGGACATTGTTAGATTGGAAGTCTGTCAGGACCCTCCAGATATGTTACAGTATTGGCTGGAATTCACCAGGACATGACAGAAAGATCTGTCTTCACAAACTTGTGCAATCTTTTTTCACAGAGCTGACTGACATGAGTGCATCTTGGTGTTATCAGTCAATGTAAGGATCAAAGACTGCTCCATTTGCCAAACAGAATGACCCAACAGAAATAAAATTTAAGATTTTACACATTCAGTTTTTAGTGCCCAGAAATAAGGGGCATACTAGATTATTCCAAGTAGAAAAGCTTCATAAAAAAAAAAAACCTACTGCAATCTGAGGAATAAGAGTTGCCAGTTCTTTTTTTCATTTGACTGGGGTTTTTTTTTCTACATGCCAGAATCCAAAACTTAGGCAGAAAACTGCAGTTAAATATAAGATGCGATTTAAAACCATACTCTCAGAAAAAATAATATCAGATTAACAGAGATATCTTCCAGTTCTTTAATATTTCATTCTTAATGATCCTTCACCAACAGAAGAACTGTTCCTATTTTTCACGCTGGAATGCTCTTCTATTGTTATATTGAAATATTTGTTGTTATCTCTGTACCAACACACACACATACAGGGAAAGAAACACTTAAAATAAATCCTATAAATTTAGGATTTATGAAGAGGCTTCCTATGTTTTAAGCCTTTCCAATACTACCACAACCAATTGTGCTTTAGACCTCAACTTCTCCTCCATCACATCCTCTTAACCCTCCTCTTTCCCTTTGTTTAGATGAGTATGTTTCTTTTCTTTTAAATTCCACCCTTCTTCACCTTCTATGATGTAGATGTTTAATAAATAAAAGAATAACAATACAGTTATCACAGCAAATAGCCTTTCACCTTTCAGTAGTAGATAAGAAGATGTTTGTATAGTCAGGATTGTTCTCTTCAATTCAAGTTAGACCAAGTTATAACAAAATGTTGCAGGTTTAGAAACCTCCTTCCTGATGGACACTGTTACGTTGTTTTAAAAAAACAGCATTCTATGTAGGAGAAAAATATTCTGCAAAATCCATTGCTACTCCATAAAAGTTTCATACAGAGGTATTTACATAATGAACCACAATTACTCACATTGTATTTACCTAGTGAAGAATGAAGGCATTGCGTGCAGCGAGACGCATCTGTTCTGCACTAACACACGCACAGAGGAAGTTACCTGCTGAAATAGCACATCAATCACGGGTTAACACCAAGCTGCACCCATGCAATACCATTTCCAGTTCATTAAAGGAAACCAGCTGCAGGATCTGCCATGGTGCCAGCCTGTCAAGGCTCAGCACGAGGTGAGGAAGGGATGTGCAGTGAGCTTGAGAGTTGTTCGTTGTGGGCAGGGAAACCCTTTGTGTTGAAAGTGCTGTGACAATGATCAAAATCAGCTTTACAGACCATGCACACACTAAATCTGCCTGCACTGAGCAGAGCCCTCAGCTCCTGGCTAACAGGTATTCTGTTATTTATATAACACCACAGCGAGAGCTGGAGTGACAATCACCAACACAGGTCCTGAAGTCACAGAATAGGTCAGAACAGAAGGGACCACAGCAGTCCAACCTCCCTGCTCAGGCAGGGTTATCCTAGAGCATAAAGTCCTGGAGCTGGATCCTGCCAGGAGAAATTATTTTCTTTGCTGACACCACAAAGCTGCATATGTATTTTAAAATTTAATGAAAACTTGACAGAGGAAAAGTCTGCTCTACTTAGTGAGTTCAGAGTTCACAGGCTAAGTAAGGCTGGGTGAGCCTTCTGTTAGTAAGCATGCAGCACTCAAAAACGCCTGCAAAATCAGCCAGCAAACCAGACCCTGATTTCTGGATTAGAAGGAATTTTATCGATTTTTGCACACATCTGATCACTGTCAGTTTTGGGTAAGCACATTTTTACTATATCCTGGACTTCTACTGACACATTCGAACATAAGTGTCATTCACTAGGGAGTACTTGCAGATCAGATGTAGTTTCTTCTGTGCCATGCTTTTGAGCCTTTCTCCTCAAAAATTAAATATTGGGGAACTACACAACCACTTCACTTGACTTATCAGAATGAGACTGTTCATAAGTGCTCCAATACAACAGTAATCCAACCCCTGTTAGACTGAAAAGCAAAACCCAGGTATGTTTAGACCTTTTGCAACCTTTCTTAATTCTACTCTTCAATATTAGCAAAGTGCATCATTTAGGACTATTTTCCTTTATGATAGTGTTTTAAAATGACACGATCTTTAATGGTGGCTGTGTGAGTGCAGAAGGTCTCCACAACATATAAAGGCTCCTGCTGTGCCTAAAGCGAGAGTTTCTCTCCTTACACTTCCCTTAACAACCATATTCAACAGCTGCTACAGCATTTCACAGTCCTCTTCAGAGGCATGTGGGGTGGAGGAGAGGATAAGAAGCACATAGACAAGTTAAGCACCTGCTCTAATCCAAAGCACAGTGGAGTTCAAGCAGCTGCAACCAGGGACTTTAAAACTCAGAAACTTATGCTGTTAGGTCTGTGCACACATGCATCATCCAAAACTAAAAAAGAAAAGTATTACTGCAGCAACAATTTCAAAAAACTAAAATACTTCAGAAACACTTTCTCAAATCCCCTGCAAACACAAGATAAATGGCTTCAACTCATCAGTCTTCTTCTCCTTTCCTTAGCTGCTCCTTTTGCAGGGATTAAGGGATGGCTTTAAAATTTAACTTACAGATAATCACTTGTCTACCAAAATACAAGTTCATTTTTGATCTTAATACCTTCAGTTAAAAGACAATCCATTTTTCTCACCAAAAAAAAAAAATCAGAGTAAATAACAATTTTGCACACAGAAAAAAAAATTAGGCTAATGACACATTTTTTGTCAGTGACCTTTTTCACTTTCATAAGTACACAAAGAATAATATAAACAACTTCAACATCCCTGCTACATAAACTCCCCTTTCTACATAGGAAGGCCATCTAAATGAGAGACTATTGCATTTGATGAAGGGGTTTGTACTGTGCCAGTCAGAGGTCTTGACTCAGTTTTGTACTTTAAACCACAAAACAAGCATTTCTGAGATAATGCAGAAGAAAAGTCAGGAGTCCAAATGTTTTTCTTACTGTAAATTAATGAAAAAGCTAACATAGAGGAAGAACAATCAAAAGGAATTACATTCTACAGGAACAGAATTTTGTCACAGTCATGGGAAATAAGAGCCAGAATGGAAAAACAGCAAATGGACTGCCCCACAGGGCTGGAGCACAGTGCCCGAGGGCAGGCAAAGATATCTGCCCCAACATCTACAAGAGAGCACAGAGAGAAAGAGACAGAGAGATCAATTCTTGTCTTATGAGTAAAGAGAAGTTTGGGGCATTTGCAACTCAGAGTAAAAACATACAGTGAAAAGAAATGTATATAAACATAAAAATCTCAGTTATTTTGATGACAGATATTTGAATCAGATGAGCTAAAGAAATGGTCCTGTGAGAGAAACTACTAAGACGGATGAGAGAAAGTAACCACAAATAGTAATTAAATATTTTTAGAATCCCACTGAACCCAAGATGCAGATCTTGTCTAAGCTACTATATCCATAATTATAAAGGTGAATTATACGACTGTGGCTGAAACAAGCAGATGCAAAGCATACAGAGCTGCCTCTCAGACCTGAGGAGATGCTACTGTAGAAATAAATTAATGGTGCTAATATAGCTCAGCTTCTTTTTCCCCTTTAAGTGGTATTAGTTCTCTTTCAGCAGTTTAAGCCCATGCCTGACACGTTCAAGTCTATCATAATTCTCTCTCCCCTAGCCCAAACCATGCCCTTAGTGGAGGGTAATGCAAAAAGTAGACCTTCAGTAGTTTAAACTTCCAAAGTGTTCCCCTCCTTCTGCACAGTCCCTTCAGAACCACTCAAACACTGTTTATGTACAGGTTGACACAATGTAATTCTAGCACTTGATTATTTCACTGAACTGTGCAAGGAGAGAAACCCAAACGCAAGGCTTAAAACAAAAACAATCCACTACTAAACGCATCCTAAAAAGAGGGGAGTGTAAGTGCACCCTGTCTCTCAGTGCTGTCGGCAGGCCTGCCTGCCATCAATCAGAAAATATATTTTTTTTACCACCCCGATCACCAGGGTCACATTGTACCAGAGTACTCTGCAACAAAGACAGCAAGAAGTTGGGACAGAAAAATGAAGTTCAACCACACTGTGTCACACACAAGCCCAGGAGTTTATACTTTTACAGACACATGAAATTTTTGGACAGTAAGACACATTTTATATAAATGTAAGGAATGGCTTATTTTAAATCTGCTATCCATGGAACTAGTATACAACAGGGAGAACCAGGGCTAAGTTGGGTCCTTTTGTTTGTTTTTAACAACCAGAATTACACTTTATGAGTTGGACTAAAGCAAGTGAAATTACTGCACACAGGTGTAAGAGCCAGAACAAATTCATTATTATGGATCTAAAATAACACTGTGACAAAGCACACAAGAAGTTATTCATTGCGTGTATACAGAATGACACGTAAAAACTTTGCATAAGATGAAACTGCAGGCAGATATGTACTCTCAGCATCAGCAGGTGGCATTAGCAGAGCATATTTTACGTGTTTCTTAGCTGGAGCCTTAGGCTACTACAGAAAAAAACTTGGCAAGTATGAGTTAATTAAATTGTAAAGTGGCAAACAGTGGTACTAGTAAGAGTTATGTGCCCACAGGAGACAAATCAGTCTCTAAGGAGCAGGCTGGTAAACCTTCAAATCAAGGAAAGCCTATTACTTACTAGTCAGAAACACACTCTACTTTCTAGTTTCAACAGCTGAGTCCCTTCAGAATGGAATTATTCTAGAATGAGACCATAGAAGACATAGAATAACCTCTCAGCTCGTGTTAAATATGTGAACCAGGAGTGGGTGCCAGATAAATACACAGATACTGAGGGTAAACACATTATTGTGTAAGCAGGAGTTCACTTATTAATGAAAATTATTTAAAACTTACAAGGCTTTGAAGCCACCAATTGAAAAAATCTTTACTGCTGGAAAACTTGCCATTACCAGGTAAAAATCCAAGCAAAACAGCACACTTAAAAAAAGCCATTTGATTCTTTTCATTGATTTCAGCTTTTTTCTGTGCCCTGTCATTATACTTGTTCTGTAATTATTGAGATATTAGTACAGTCACCCAGGACTTGCCTAGAAAGACAAGTTATTCTTTTCTGACATTACCTGTGATTCATTTCAAACTTTAGGGACTGAAGACTCAGAAAGAAAATGCAGGCTTTGTAGGTGCTTTCACACCTATTCTGGGAGTGAATACTAAAAAGGAAATGCTGTACAATGTAGGGCAATCCTGCTAAACACAGGAACAGCGCAGTGCACAGCCCTGTTCCAGCCAGCACCCATCCTACTGCACAGTAGATTTAGCAATGCATCAAGAGAGCAGCAGCACACAGGCCCTCAGGGAGTCACCACACCTGCTCCCTGACCATCCCCCCTCCCAGCATGGGGGGAAAAAAAAAATTAAACCATATGAACCTTTGGGGAAAGGGCATTCAAGTCTCCAGGATACGAATTCGCCCGTTAAACATCACTGCCTCCATGCCAAGTGCCCATCTGTGCTACAGGCTGGTTTGGAGAGCTGTGTCTGGCTTTTGTTCACAAAAATCTCTTCCCTGATGGTGTATACTGGGCAGATTAAGAAATATTTACTAGACTGGTTGCCCAGCAAAAAATCCCCACCACTGGGCACTGAAGAGGAACACAGTCCAGCCCTTCCCAGCAAGCTCCTGGCGCACAGAGAGCCCAAACTATCAGCGTGGAGGGAAATGAACATAGAGCAGCAGCAATGCCCAAGATCCAGCAGCAGCTAAACTCCACTCCAGTGCATTCTGCCAGGGTGAGGCCCTACCATCATCTGCCTAAGCATGCTGCACAAGACATGATCCAAGTCTTGGTTTTGACTAAACCAACTACACCATTCCTACCAGATTTCCAATTTCTCAGACCTCTGATTGTTTTATTAACCCTTGGATCCACCACTCATCTTTTGGTCCAAGATTCTTCTCTGCTTTTCCTATGTGCTGCTTAACTTCTTATCAAATAAACTGCCCTTTACCTACACTTTTGTTCACTTTTTGCTGCTGTATGTTGTGATTTTCCCTTTTATGCTGAGATGATGAATTCAGAGAATACATTTGGGAAATAAAATAGTATTTTGCAAAAGTTTTGATCTATTATTTCCATGTTCCTCCCCATTTCAGTCTTAGATCTTCTCTGTTTACTACAGATACAAAAAACCACCACCCAACACACACTGAGCTCCATACAGATTATTTAACTACCAAGCTGTTAGCTTCACATGCTATATTGGGAAAATTCCTTCTAAAATATAAAACACAAAATACATTATATACTTTTAACAACCTGTAACGATTGTCTCATTCACTGTAAGTCTTGCAAACAGTCACAAGCGTAAAATATTACACTGCGAGACCTTTAGAAATTAGCTGGTTAGAGGCATAGCTTGTAAATCAGATTCTTCCTACATAATGAGCAAGGCAAAGGGAAGGAGTACAGATTATTTTACACCAGCTCATTCTGGTTTTAAGGATATATAACCAGTTTGGGCTTTACTGGGTTATATACATACTTTTCCACATATAATTTTCATTCCAAATTTGTGGATTCTTATTTAGCTTTATTAAACTACATAATGACAGAACTTCTATTAAAAAAAAACCCAAGCTAGAACTATAAACTGTGGTTCCATGTTATTGGAAGCTGCTGAACAAAGGATACTCAAAAGGACCTGCATCTACTGTAACCATAATCCATTTCTTATTTATGAAGTCTGCCTCAACATTCCCCTTGTTTTATTAGAATTTTAGGTAGAGAAAAGCTGTAGTCTCACACTAGATAAGGCAAGCTTTTATACAAGACAGTAAATATTTATTGAAAACACTTTTAACAGGTCTAAATGCCTTTTCCTTTTCCCAGACTCCCACATTTTCACCGAACCAAAACACAGTTGAATCATTAAATTGTCTCCACAGTAAAGCACTCAAGCAACGCAGTGCTTCAAACACTACAGAGAAACCCAGAAGAAACTGAAAACAAAACACAACAAGAATCTCTGCTACTTGTAATAAAGAATCCTTTGCAGTTAAGGAAATGTCTCCCTGATGAAGAGCTCTAGAGTTCTTTAAACCTTGATACCACAAACCTGCATAACACAGTCATTAACTCTTCGTTTCTGCTCAAGAACAACCTGCCAACATCTGGAAACAGATCAGCCAGGCAATATGCCTTAGTTTTGTCTATGCCTTTTTCAAACCACACAAATAACTCTGCTCTCCTTGGGTAAGGCATGAAACTTCTGGCCATGCAACTGTGCACCAGATTTGCAGGAGACCAGGGGGAAATAGCAGCCAGGGGTACCACAAGAAGTGTGCTTTGATGGCAGCCTGGTAAGAGCAGCATAGCCACAACCAGAGCTCAGGCCATTCCTGCACTCTCTCCAGTGAGGTTGCATTGATTCAGACTTTATTCCCCATGGGAAAACCATTTATTCCACTAAGAACAAGAAGGCCAAGTGGCAGCACATGTGAATGGCCAACAGAATTAGTGGGATAGAATTTAAACAGCAAGTGGATGGTGTAGGGCCAAGAAGATGCAACACACACTCAACAGCAGCTCAGCTCACCTGAAGGCTTCATCCCCCCACAGATACTCAACTGATCTGTCTGGATAAAAAAAAAAAAAAATATTCTGTTGTTCTCTCAGCAAAAGAGCTTAAAACCAATAATTATTGTAGTACAGACATCACTGAGGGCCCAAAGCTTTGAGCCCCCCCAGAGAGGTGAGCAGCAGCTTCAGGACTTTCTCTTGGGTTACCAAGCTCGTTGCTTCAACCCCACCCCCACATATTCTTCTGGCTTTTTCTTCTGGGGAACAATGGCCAAGGTTGCTTGGCAGAGTGTTCTGGAGAGTGTCATCCAAAACATCAATCAATGTCATCATAAAGGTCAGAGGCACCACATGCCAAGGCCAAGAAATTTTCCATTTCACTGATAAGCCTTCTTTCACAACCCAAAATGGAGTTTCATCAAAAGAAAAAAAGAGAATATATCTGCCAAAACAACTTCCCAAATTATTCTGTAAGTACTTCCTCAGTTATTCCTTACCACTTTCTGTGTGAATTTAAGTAAAAAACATCCCTGAACCAGAGCAGCAGCCACCGCCACCTCACAGCAGTCACCTAACTCTTAGTCCCCAAACAAAACCAAGAGCATCTATGGGAAGATCAAGTTCAGAAATAAGTTTGAGAAACCCTCAATAGGAGATCAGAAAATAAAGTAAAAAGGCTTAGGAGTTGCAATTTCAAATACTCACTACCTTATATTTATATTGAGGGTGCTTGACACTTGTACCCTCATTCCAGAATTTCTATTCAAATCTCTACTAACCAAAATATGGGAAGTGGACAGACTCACAACTCTTCTAGTGGCCAGTGACAGGACCCAAGGGAATGGCCTGAAGTTGCATCAGGGGAGGTTTAGGTTGGATGCTGGAGAAAGTTTCTTAATCCAGAGCATGTTTGGGCTCTGGAGCAGCTCCCCAGGGCAGGGGCCACAGCACCAAGGCTGGCAAAGCTCAGGCAGCATTTGACAAATGCCCTCAGGCACAGGGTGGGGCTCTTGGGGATGGTTGTGTGCACAGCCAGGAGTTGGTCTTGATGAGCCTTGTGGGTCCCTTCCAACTCAGCATATTCTGTAATTCTGTATTAAGCTCTTTTTGGTCCTGGAAAAGAGGACTGAAAAGGATTAGACTTTCTATCTGAAGTTTCCAGCATATTAAGAAAACCTAGATTTAAGTGTATTTTGATTAAATTTCAAAAACAAGTTCAGATAAACATTTCTGAACATACCTTAGCAATTTTTTCTTGTAGGAAAAAAAAATGCAAAAAGCCTCACAGGAGGCTCATGGAAAGAGCTGACAATGGAAGAAATTTGTCTGAAGCTTTAAGGTTCACACTCCTATCATGATGAAAATAAAGAAGGTACACAGAGCCTAGACAGGCAACATCCAGAAGGAGCCAGGGCTGCTGATGGTGGAACCAAAGGTAAAAATGAAAGTAAAATCAGAAATCACTTTTATGAGTATTTCTATCCCATCAATGCCCTGAAAAAGGACCATTATTACTATTTCAGTGAACAATAAGTGTCTGGTGATCTCACAAGTAAAATATCCTGCAAGTCTTTCAAAGCATTCACAGAAAATCTATTAATAAAACAGAGAATTTATGTACCTGAATTTACCATAAAAATCCTGGTGCTATCTACAGGGGGGTTTTATCTTTTTCAGACCAGATTCCAAAATGTTGTTCAAGCACCTAAAAATAAAGTTAGACATCTGCTAGAGTCTTCAAAGGCATCTAGCACTTCAGATGCCTGACTTGGTGAGAACTGGCTACAATTGCTTTCCACTCAAACCAGCAGCCAGCATTTCCAACCCTACAGAGTAATAATTCGTATTCAATTCATCTTAAGTGTTACACAAAACCAGTAACAGGCCGTAAAGTAAATATTCATCTCCAAAACAATTCTCTGGCATCAATGAAAGTGCTTTGTGTGTACAAAACACATCTGAATATCCCTAACCACAAACTGCACCAGCCTGCACTTACAGGCCTGCATGTCCTGTACATCCTGTACCCACATAACACAGAAAAATACATTTACTCAGTCTTACATCTTTTAGACAAGTAACTGAGTCAGCATGTGAGATGTTCCAGAGCAAGTAATGACAGAACTATTACCTTACTTACAGTGAGGCCAATTTGTGTGTTACCAGGACCAACCTCAGAAAAATTCCTAAAGATTTGATTCTCGGTCCTATACTCCAATTTTGATTGCAACACGTACCAATTATGAATTAGTTTTAGCTAAATATTAACTGGATTGTAAAAGAAAGTTCACCATAATCCAAGAAACAGATCTTTCACAAATTTTAGCTTTTAAATCAATATTTTATTGTTTGGCATGAGAACACATCTTTGCTACTTGACCCCCTAGGGTCTTCTTTTGTTTCTTACCACACCATCATATACAGTGGAAATGTTCTCCAAATGCAAAAGCTATTCTATAAATTCCCACTATAAACGTTTTTTATCCTACTTATTTTCCAAAACAGCTGCCACTGATCACTATCAGATGTAGGTAGTGGAGCAGAAGAAGCACTGCTCCCCTCAGAGATGACAATTTCTAGGTCAGCATTTTCACTAAAGGGAGTAAGTAAAATGAGATTGAAATACCAGACAGCAGCTGTTTATACTTTACACCAACCTGTGCATAAGTAGTGCATCCAACTTAATTATTTATTATAGCCTTACAATAAAGATGACAAGAAAGCAATTGTGCCTAAAGTTGACTACACATTAAAAATAATTCTGCATTGCTGTTTCTTGCTTTAAAAGCATTTGCTACTATTCTCTTTTCCCCCTTTTTCTATCCTCTTTATGGAAGACTAAAAAGAAGGTTAGAAAAACAACGTCTCAAAATAGAAAAAGCAGACCTTGAATGCTCTAGTAATACTTGGAAAATGGAGTGTTGTATTCTGCTACAGGAGATAGCACTTCAAATTTGAAAGGTCAGCTGCAAAGCTTGGCTTCAAAAGCAACTCACAATCACAACATCAGAGAACAGAAATAACTCTTCCTGGACCAGAAATGAGTACAGGATCCTGGAGATGATTGTTTTCAGGAAAAGCTGATGACAGAGCCAAGTATCTCCTGCTGCAACCCTGCCCACCTTCAGTGAGACAATATCAAGTCCCATTTCCCTGAAGACAGTGAGAACCAAGCAACAGGAAGCATTTCCCTGCTCACTGCCTGTGATTCTCTTGCCAGAGCTCTGAGCATCTCCAGCCTGCACTGACACCTTTCCTGTGGCACCGCCAGCTCCTGACACTGCTCAGCACCAAGGGGCTCCTCTCCCAACCCATTCATGCTGTTATCCTTCCTACAAACCATCCCTCCTCAAAGTCCGCAGTTATTCCATGCATGTCATAAATGGCAAATACAGGATCTAAAACACCAGCCAGATGTTCAAGTTCAATCCCTCTTCCCCCCACACATTTGTTCAGAGTTAGACTTAGCCCAAATTTTGTTGCAGATATGGAAATTTCAGCATTTTTCTTCAATGAAACTCAGACTGTAGGTCTGTTAGAGTTTTTTCCTTCTCCAGTAGGAGCTATGTATAAAATATTCACAGCATATTTAGACAAATGTGTTTGTATTTACTTAATACAATGTTTGTTTATACTGGAAATAAACCTTGTGTAGTAGTCCTTATTCTTTGGCAAGTAATGCTGTGTCTATGTCCAGTCACCGAGTGTTGGTTAGATAACTACTGTTGATTTATTAACATTTCTACCACCCAAATTAAATGCAGAGGAAATTGGTAGCCCTACAGTGACTGAAAACTCTTTTGTATTATGATAGAGTCTGCTGAAGCCAATAAGCATCTTCAGTAGTACTTGCTGATAGCATGACATTACTCTGCAAAGGCACACATTTCCCTCCCCCTTCCTTTTTCATGTTG
Source organism: Acanthiza pusilla (assembly GCA_036630365.1). Taxonomy (NCBI): domain Eukaryota; kingdom Metazoa; phylum Chordata; class Aves; order Passeriformes; family Acanthizidae; genus Acanthiza; species Acanthiza pusilla. The sequence goes on from JAXCHO010000001.1 coordinate 13,731,347, forward strand.
TTTCATTTGATAGAAGGATCAAAGCCATCAAGTCATTTCTTCACCCCAACTCAATCAGGCAAGTAACTCTTTGAAGTGATATTTTTTTCTTCTCTTTTTTCCTTTTATTTTTTTTCTCTTCATTAGGAAGAATATTTCCAAAAACAGTCTGACATTCTGAAGTTTCAGAACGTTAATCCTACAACAGGTGTGACATGTCTCCAAAAGCAATGCTCTGATGGTTTATTTATGGGCTTTGCTCTTTCTTTCCACTTAAGAAGAGACCTTGAATATGTTTTCATATGTCCAACATATATTTAGAAACTCTAAAGGCAGCATCCATTCATCAAAAACATGAAAACTAAAGACAAGAGTTCAAATAAATTTGAAAAGCCATTTGTGGCTGCAGCTTAAGGCTGTCATGGAAAGAAGTATATCAAAATACCCCCATTAATGATTGCCTTGCAAGCACTGGGAATTTGAAAGCCTGTTACTAACATTCTTTCTTCTAATGGGAATTCAAACTACTGTGCAAAAGAAGGTGTATGAAAAGAGAAGAAGAAAATAAAAAAATTCAAAATTATTTAATTTCAGAAGTCAAGAAACATGGCACTTTGTTCAGCAGCACAAAAGAAACACCACAATTTTCTCCTGACCCTTGATAACACAAAGCAGGAATCATCCAAAGCAGCAGGAGCCAGAAAATTCAGTAATCACTGACAATCTGTACCATTAGAAAAAGCTTAGTGATTCACTGAATTGTTAACGTGTGCTCATCACTGCGTTTTTCTTTTTTTACATATTTCAGCACCCTCATCACAAAGAACATTAAAAGATATAAACAAAAATCAGTACTTCGCATGTGCAGTCTCTCTATATTTTGAAAGTTTTTTTCTTAATTTCAGTAGGACTACTAAAACAAGAAGCTACTAGAGATCACTGAACTGAGAACTAGTGCCTGCTGGCCAGATGACACACCAGTAAAAGTAAAGGGCAAAATTTTAAAAGGGAGCAAAGAAAGGCAAAAACAAGAAGCAGAAGTCACATCCCTTCACACCTCAATAATATCTGAAACATCGTATGGTTCTAGCTTTTACAACATCCTTCATTCTCCATCAAATGGTGGCTTAGTGTGCCCTTCCTGGGCAAGGGAGGTGGTTGAGATTCACCCTGAATTGTTCCCTGCAGCTGATACCACTGAAGAAACATCAGACAGCAGCTTCTGTAATCATTCAAAAGGACATTGGAGCTACTGAGTTTTCAAAACAGAAACTTTAATTGAAAATGCAATCTAATTTATTTTAATAGCCCTAATTACATTCCCATAACACTCAGAGGGTGGGAATATCATAGATATCTTATTCAAGCAGAAATTTTTATTACCAACTTGAAGACTTCAAAACTGAGGTCTACAATTTGTGCAAAATGGGAAACAGTTTAAGAGCAAGGACTTGGGAGTGCAAGAAATACATTTAGTGCTGTTATATCCAAACACAAACCCACACTTCATTTCCTGCCATTTTCACTTATTCACTTCAAAAAGACTCTTCAAGTTTGGGGTAGAATTACTAATTCAAGAGCAGTTAACTTTGAGTTCAAATTAAAGACAGCACTGATAAAAATTACCAGGTACATTCACTTTTGAACAGCAGTAGTCTCAGAAGAAAAAGCAAGCCCTATTGAAAAATCAGAACCATTTCATCTGAGAAGAATCTCTACAGAGTACAAAACAAAGGCAGGGATAAGGGAAACTCAAAACTGCTGCTGGAAGAAAAACCAGGTAAGCAACCAATTCCCTTGGCTTCACTTTGAGTGTAAGTAGTGGACAAAACATGTCACTCTGCTAACCTTGGCCCCACAGCTCTTGCACTGGGTTTGAGTTGGTTTAGTTTTTTCTTAGATTGCCACCATCCAGATGCAGGAATTTAAAAGCAGTTTTTCAATATCAATGTTTTTGCTCTCTCTTTCTGCAAGGCAGACACAGGGTGTTGTGACCCATTGCCTCCAGCTCAAAGACTGACACTAATGGTAAATCTATTTCATTTAAACTGTTAATTCAGCTGCCTAAGGGAGGTCAGAAGGTGTTGGCTCTTGTTTTAATATTGCCTTGCACATTTACCATAGAAATCAGTGATGTATTTCAGGTGTCATTCAGCTTCCCTCAACACTTTGCTGTAGACCTCAGATGAACTGGCAAAGTTTGGAACAGCACCTATTCCAGTCAAGGAACAAATGGCTATTTATAGAACAAGTGTTCTATAAGCAGCACAGTTTATACATAGCATTTTTATATAGAACATAATAGTATATGCAAAAGAGAAAACTAATAGACAACATTAGTTGTGTTGTTATTTCTGACAGCCACAGCAACACAAGAACTTGAAAACAGAGGCAAGCTTCAAGAAGTCAGACATGAGCAAGTGATAGCTCCAGAAGCTGTTAGTTTCTAAATGGGTAACTTATATCAAGCAGCTAAACAAAGAAGGCACCCAGCAGAATATCTGCATGATGCCACTGAGTTATAACAAGTGAAAATATCCAGTGTAGATCAAGGATTATTTTATCCTCAGGCCTTTGAACACAAGTTATACTGTTTAATTGCACTCAAAACCATATATATGTGTGTGTGTGTGTATGTATATATGTATACATATGTATGTGTATATACACACATATAAAAAAATTATAGTTGGCTGAAAGTCCTTAATTTCTTTGTCTTTGTGAATATAAGAAATAAAACTTCAACATATGAACAAGTAACACATTGAACCAAACAAGAGAATTCATGCAAATTAGAGTCATCTTGACAAGGGACTTTCTGCTCTGCTGTAAAATTTCAAGCAGTATTAATACATTGAGATCAATAGAATGAAAAATTTGTGGGTACTGCAGGAAAGTGAGGATTTTCTATGGTAATAACTCAGCATAATACAAATTATTATTATAATTCTTAACAAGCAAGTCATTTGCACACACCAAGACTAAAAATATTGTTTCATTGTGATAATGCCATAAATAGAGTGACATTTTCAGCATCTGCTATTGCATTTGTATCAAATGAACAGTCCACTTCACACATGGTACTTAGGAACAAAAACCTCCTCATGTCTAGTTGCATTGCTCAATATTTCTTCTTTCTATTTCCGTGCCATCTGCAAACTCTGTTTTCAATCACTGGTTCCAAGGAGTTAGCATAGAATACTATTACATTTGTTTTTTAGGGTTTTTTGTTTTACACTGGGCATTTTTAGTTTATATCTGTCTTTATAAGTTACCAGGGGTCTTGCACAATTCAGCTTATACCAACTCAGCTCTTGGTAAAAGATTGTAGCTTCCATATATTAAGCAATTACATAAATTATGTGCAACCACCAAAACAAAATCACCTCAGAGTTTCTTTTTGTGAAGAGACACAGGCCTGTTATCACCCACCACACCATACAGGATGCAGACTGTAAATAGGAATATTGAGTAAACACTGTTATATAATAATATATAATATTAATAATATATAATATGTAACATATAACATATTATTATATTATACAGAATATAATAATATATATAATATAATAATATCATGCCACATACATAACAAAATTTGTAAAAGTTCAATCAATAACAGCAGCCATAGGACCTTTGAAATAATCTATTCCAGTAATTGGCCATTGCTGTCCTCCCTGCATGAAGAGCCATTTCAAGTACAAGTTATTTAACTAATGGGAAACACACCTATGCTGATCCTTGCAGATCCAAGAGCACAGAGCTTTACAAAAGGCACTGTTTGTTGTAAGTGATCTTCACATACAAGTCTTGAGAAATCCCCAAAGACATTTGAGGATATGCCTTAATCCTTTCTCCCAGACTTCTTTGTCTTCATTCTTTTTTCACAATTCCTTGCCAAGGAAGTAAACCCCAATTTTAATTCACAAAATTCTAACAAGTAGAAATTTCTACTGAGTACTGTAGAGCAAAGATATTTGTCTACCACCAAAGTATGTGATGCCTGTGTGCATCTCCCAGGTCTATATTAAAGCTAAGCAAGCCACTAGCACTGCAGAGGACACTTTTACTTAAATATACACAAAAACAAAAATGAATGTGCAAGGTTGTCAAGATGCTAATTATGACCCAGAAAAAATTCTGCAAAGCCTCAACAAATTGATAATGCTGTTTGCCAAACTAAAATATGATTTTTCACATAACTCCCAGTATAACAGTTTAGCTTCTGTGAGTGAAAATTAAAAAGCATATTGTAACCTTCTTAACTTACTTCCTTTTCAAAGAAAATTACAGCCCGCAACACATTTTCCCTCTTGCACTTTAAGAAAAAGAAATAAATTTTTTTTCAGCTCTGGGTAATGTTGTTCCATAGACGACCACTTATTAAAAAAAGAATGAGGAGTATTTTCTAGGTAGCAGAAAATTGGAAGCAATGGAATAAAAGTAGCTAGTCATTTCTGCACCTGGGAAAGTATTATCCTGCTCCACAAAATGTGATGTTTCATGAAAAGGCCAGCTAATGGCTCCACCACAACAGGGCTTGCTGCTGTGTTATCTTTAAATGTAAAAGTCCAATCTCCAAAGTTTCATTGTATTTATCAATATTTCCTGTTTTCCTTACAAGCAATCAAAAAGTTCCTTCAACAAAAAAGCTCACCATACTTTCAGCACACACACAACTATACAAGCCCTGAAGTAGAACAAAAGTATTTTACTACTTCATGATTGAAAAGTGGGAATACCTGTGGTTTACACATTTCCAGAATCACAAGCACTGAAGACCAACCTTACAAAAAGACGACTTGATAAATTCTCCAATACAGTCATCCAAGAAAATCTGTAATTTTGAAGCATATTATTAAATCTAATTCTTTGAATTGCTGGTTGTGCTCCAGGTGGGCTTTTATCTACTATTTTAGACATGTGCAATATCACTGTTGATTTCTGAGTAGTAGAAGGTCGATAAAAAAAGGAGAAGACATTTCAAAAATAGGCATGAAAACCCCCCAAACCTGATAAATAGTGCACATGCATCTGGTGCTCCTACAGATATGCATCACCTTTGTGCTTTACTGATCACTGTGAGGAGTGTTTTTCTTTTATTAAACTCAATTGTTTTATGCTTTGTTCTTCTGAACTCAATTGGAACCAAGTACAGAATTCCAATATAATAGAAATGCATCAACAAATGGCTTGGAAAACCCAGAAAACCCTAGCACACAGAATTACTTATTTTTAAATGAAGACTGAAACCATTCATCAATACAGATTGTCTAACCAGCAGGGAAAAGTAAAAGCTCCAAGTAGGACAGGAGTCAGGGCACCAAAGAGTTGGTGTCATTCAAAATGCATACAGCTTTCAAAGTATTCCAATTAGACTCCAATTAAAGAGTCCAATACAGGCTCTAGATTGAAATTAATAGATATTTTACTACAAACTTTGTGAAACAAAGAAATAACACACTCCTGAATCATTTAAAAGAATGAGTAAACCTTTGAAGAATATATAACAGCCAGCACACCAAAGATAAAACTATTTGAACAGATAATCTTTTTATGCAACATCTACAAAGATATCAAATTGAGAAATATATGAATTTCTCATTTTTTATGAAAATACTAGAGTGATGAGGAAGGATAGAAATGAATATTAAGAATAGACTTTGAATTTCACTATCATTAATGAATATTTCTGCACCACCAAAAGGCTTCTTTAAACCACCCCTCCTGGTGAAGAAATCTTTCATTTCTAAAAAATTTAGTTTCATTTATACATATATTCTTAAACTTTCTTCAATCATTTTTTCTCTACAGTTTGCAGAGAAAGCAAAAAGAATTAAGGTAAGTTAAAAAGGAAAAAAACAGTGATGTTTCACAAAAAAAAAATAAAAAAACCTATTCTCTGATCCTATGATGAATACAAACTAGAGTCCCACTGGTAGTTTCACCTTACCATATCCTTAAGCTTTACTTCCCCCAATCTGCCAGTGGTATGGAATGATGAGATTTATGAAAAAGAACAAGTTATATTATGAAATTCTATTTTCACTAGCACAGACATGCATAAATGCTTGTCCATAGTAAACATGAAGTTCATGGACTTGAGAGGTCTCAAAGATGATTTTTCACGAGTAACTTCCTAATTGTTGAAAAGAACTTGACAGTTTCACTTGCAAATTAAAAATATTTTTACATTTATTTCTATTCTTAAAATTAAGCACGTGGTACAGTCTTCTCTATGCCATACATTACTGTCCTGGCAGTACATGGCATTTTCTTTGTTGATGTTAAGACAGTGATATATGTTAGCATGTACTCCTAAAGATGTTGCCATAAGAAATCATACTTCTCTGTTTGCCTCCCCCCATCATCCCCCAACACATTCTTTCTTACAACAGAAAATAAAAGAGATTAAAATAAAAGGGCAAGGGAAAACAAGACAAAACAAGCATCACTTTTTTAAATAGGTGAATAAATCCTTACATGGAGGCATTTTTCTGACATACTAAAAGCAGATATGTGTAAACTCAGTCACCACCAGTATCATCTGCCCACAGAATTTTATTTTAAGTTTGCATAAGGCAGGCAGAGCACAAGCACGTCTGCAAACTCACTGCTGTTGGCTCGCTGGCCAGGGCTGAGTTCTGCAGCTGTCAGCTGCAGCAATCTCACAGAGGCTGCAGCAAGCAGATTGTAATTTGAGCCCCAAGAGAGCTGGGCAAGGGATGCCAAAGGTAACTCATATTTATCTAAGGACTGGAGTCAAACGCCAGGCACAAGCAAGGTATTATTTAACCTTCTTTTTTTTTTCAAATCCTATTCTTTGTCCAGTCTGTATTGCTCAGTAAGTGAGTCACAGCTTTTCAGCTTTGTTCTGAAGAACCTTTAACATCTATTTAACATCATATTTCGTACAGCAGCCCAAGGAAAACTCTTACAGGTACCAAAGTCACTAAACCATCTGATCACAAGCAAAGACACTCCTCGATGAGCCAGGGTGATTCAGCAGTACAAAAAGTCCAAGGATAATAACTGAACATAACAATAATGCAGCAATCCAGGCTGAATTGCCACATCAGTAGGACCCAAACTAGAAAAGATCTTTCTAGGAGGAGACTCAATTAGCATGGGGAAGGGGGTAGAAAACAGCTTCTGCACCAACTAAATTGGATAGCTTGTCATGAACCGGAAATTGTTATGCCACTGAAATTTTGTAACACTTGGAATTCAGATATGTCCATGTCTGACTGCAAACTTACTAAGCATCACAAAAGGGAGTGAAAAACACTCATCTCCATACTGACACAAGAGAGATTCCTATAAACAACCAAACTTCAGTTCTTAAATCTTGAGTGATGTATTCCAGCAAGATGCCACTGTGCAAAAGACATTACTTGTAATTGCAAGACATACCAGAATTCATTTAGTTCATAGCAGAACTCCAAGGGAGTGACCACATAACAGTCTGGATGGGCATTTACATCTCTAGAGCAAACCTGCCCCACAAAAGCTCTGCATAAGAGGAACAAAAATGTCTCTTAACTGATTTTGGAGACCCAGAAGGGCATTGACTGCTAAGCCAGAGAATCAGCACTTACACGATTCAGCAGGAACATTACAGGCAGGAGAAGAAAGACAAGATCCCCTCAGGGATTCTGATCCAAGCCAAACAGCATTCAAGGAGTTAGAAGAAGTTACAGAGCAAGATCACACAGGTGCATGATTGTTTAGATCAGTTTCTTTCAGCTGTTTTCAACCAGACTCGCCATATAGAAAATGCAGCTTTACTGACAGCAGCTACTTCTTGCACACTTTAAAAGTATCCCATTGATTCTCAACATCACCAGCCACAGGTAGTTCTAGAGGAGAAGCCTGAGGGTGACACCTAACTTGTGGCTGAAGTCAGAAGGCTCCATTTCTGTGTACTTATGAACACTCAGAATCCCATGCCTGGCCTTGTCCCTAGCTTGAAGTTCTGCTCTGCCTAATGGCAAAGCCTCATCATCATATGCAGCAACAATGGATTACCAGAGATTTCTCACAGCACACAATAACATACAGTCTGTCCAATCTAAAGATTGCAAAGAAGATAAGGGCACACGTGAGAAAGACAAATAAAATCTAAGAAAAGTTGTTTTACTAGGAAAAAAACCACAAAACCAAGATGAACAGAAGTCAGGTTGGCTGACAGCAGATGAGGATAGGAACCTGTACTTACCCAACATGCAGGCTCCACATCTGTCCTCTCACAAATCACATCTTTCTTATGGTAAGAAACTCAACACGATGAAATCCTGAAGCTCCTCAGAATTGCTCTCTACACTCTCTCTTCTCCAGCTCTTTCTTCACCGCCAACCTCATCTCTTATATTCTGGGCTGCTGCTCCCAAAGCACCAGAATCTCGTGAGCTGATTGGTCCCAGCTGGGGATAATAATGATGGACTCAATGAGGGTCAGGGGTGTGGGGTGGTAGTTTTTAAACAACATAAAATCCATTAAAAGATTTACTAGTTTGTACTTACCTAGAGTTATTTATTATAAATTTCATCTCTACAATTTTTTTCTGTTAAGGTGAACTTGAACTTAATTGAAGTTTTTCCTTATTAAGTAAATGTGTTACTGTAAGGATTTTAAAAATAACCCCTTAACCTTCAGGAATTACTGGATCCATGATCTACAATGAAGAATTGTTATTGTTTGGAAAAACTTTTTTATTATTATTTTTCCTTTAGGTGATGATTTTATTTGTAATAGTACTTTATTTTATGATTCTAGAGAAGTGTAATTTGACTGTCCTACAGAATTAGATCACTCCTATTTCTTTACTAAAAAAAATTATTTATGCCTAACAGAAGAGACAGATGAGGTGCTTTGGGGGCAGAGACAGACAACTGTTACATGTGATAAAATATCAAAGTACATTATCTCTACCACTACTCCTGATTTCTGTTGGTCCCTAGGCACTACTGTCATGGACATGAGTAATCTGAGCTCAAAATGTGGATTATCCCAACACATGATGGTGATACTAAGATGTGCTAAAAATGCATAATAGATATAAATTGTGTCAAAATAAACTGATTAAATTGTAAATATTTTTCAGGTGTAGGTGTTCTAATTAAAATATGTGAAGCCATTATTGCTGTATGCCAGCACTGAACCCCATGCCTAAACACACAATGCACAGGTCCTAATATTTCAGCAGAGTTCAGGTCTCTTGGCTTGAATAAGAAGCCCTGCTGTGCCCATTAAGCAACTTTACAAATTGCCTGACGACAAGTTTTCATGGGTGTCTTACCCAAAGTCTTGCACAATTCTCTCCTTAGTATTATTGCTCAAAACAAGCTCCTCTTACTGTGTTAGTGAATGCCACTCACCTTACAGAATAAAAGTTTCAGTTTTTTCTGAGGCTTACTGTAAAGGAAATGCAGGAGTTAACTAGTTTATTTAGATGTAGAAAGATGCATGTCTGTGAGGAAAAGGTCAGAGAACAAGCACCTGCCCAGAGCCACTGCTATGACCCTTAATAAGGTTCAGTCTTCCAAATGCAACTGCCAGAACCATTAAAGCAAGACCTTAAACATCAAAAAGTATTTACATCTATCAACCTACTCTCCTGAAAGGTGCCCCTGCCCATGGCAGGAGCTTTGGACTAGATGATCTTTAAAGGTCCATTCCAATATAAACTATTCTATGATTCTGTTATACACTTGAATATTTCAGCTGCCAAGAGGCATTTGGAGTTATTCAAGCCTGAGACTCTTTGCTTCTTTTTCTTTGTTCTCCTTTCATTCCTCAACCAACAATTTAAAATTCAAAATTATGTGAGCTTTCATAGCAGTAATGGCCATCTTAAAACAAGTATATATTACTATTTACAGTTTAGTCCTTGGTAAGACCCAGAGGAAAAAGAAGTATATTTACTCAATACAATGCTAGAACAAAGAGCTACTTAGTGCCTTTATAATTGCACATCACTCAAAATACAGCCAGAAAAATAATTCCATGGAGAAAACTAAGCAGATAAGGTGAGTTAGTGAAATCACCTGGATGTGTAGTCTGAAATCTATCCTTGAAATCTGCCCCACATAAGGAGCTTAATTAAGAAATTAAATAATTCTGTGAACAAATGAATGTGAAAAAACACTAAAAAAGGTTAGAGGAATTTTAATTCATGAAAAGTCAGTTAACCAGAAATGGTACATATCTCTGTCTGTCTGATTTTAGAACAACATACATTTACATTAAAGATTCTTTGGGGTTTTTTCAAAAATTTTGCCATGAGTTTTTAAAGAGAACTATCCTGCACTGAAAGACTTCCAATGGAACTTAAATATTAAAAATGACTGTGCAAAAACACTCTTCATCTATTGAACAGATCTAGAGATGAGATGGTTTTGTAAGGTTCTGACTCAAAAAAAAAAGGTGTCTATAAAGTGAAGAGGTTCGATCCAGCTTTGATTTGAATTCGGGACCTCTTGGTCTTGCAGCTGCCTTGCTGTCTGCCCCGTGCTGTCTAATCCTCTTCAGATATTAACTTATATCTCTATTTTTTATTAAGCTTTAAATAATTGCCATGCATGGCACACATAATTGCAACATACCTTGGAGGTAACAGACATTTCCCCACCTTTTTTTCAAGTAAGAAGTTAATTTCTAAGAACCTAATCAGCCTTCAGCAACTGAAAAACACCTTTGGCATTTCAGGGATTTTATAGCCTTGCAAACTCCTCATGAATCAAGACATCCAGAGGAACAAGTGTAAAACAGTGCTCAGTGCAAGTGACTTCATTGGAAACCACATTGTGCAGGTAACAGGAACATGGCATTGGAAACAGGATTGAGTTTTTATCTCGAGAGGAAGGAATTTGAGGTTGCAGTGCTTTCTCATTTTTCTCAAGATATTCAGGTACAGACATTTTAGCTGTTTAGCTGGCTGGGTCCATGCTGGCATAAGGAATCTTCATTTAACCACCTCTGACTTACTTTACTCTTCCCTCAGGTCAGGGAGCAAATGTTAATGTGTTTGACATAAAAACAAAAATACCTGTAATTAAAGCTACTAAAAACAAATTTTAAATTCTTTGTTGACAACCTTACTTTTCAAAAGTACTGAGGCTTTCACTGGTCAGCTCTGGGATTCTGGCTGTTGTTATGAACAAGGTATTTGTCTTTAAATGTGTTCAAGCGTTTGATTCTGCTTTGCTGGTTCAGTTTAAGGCTTCTGTTTGTGCTAGCAAGGCACAAAGATAAGTAAAATTAATTTACATTATCCAAAAAAAGGATTGTCTATTCAAGGAAAAGAAATGTTAGTGTTCATTATTACAAATCAGGTAGTTTTAGAAATCTCTCTCTCCACATGGTTAAAATTCTAAGAAGGAGGAAGTACAAACATGCTGGTTTAATACTACTTTAGTGATCCCAAATCAACTGCACTCAACACAGTTGTGTGTATTTTTCCCAAATGTGTTTACTATATATTGGAAAAAGCATTGGGAGGATTATTTATGATGTGACCAGAATACAAATCGCTAAACTGTTCTGTACTGTTCGAATGTGTACTAGGTTTCTGCTAAATTCCCTAAGGCAAAAAGAAAAGATGCACAGATGGGAACTATCTCTGTGCAAACTGATGCATCAGGAAAGAAAGATCCGATTAAATCACAGTTGGTCTCACCCACTTCATGAAACACAAGAGACCTATAATATCAGTGGCCATAATTTAAACCCATCCTTGGAAAATATTTGTAAAAATATGATATTCAGGTACTTTGACATGAACACTGATAAAATATTTGACCAAAGAAGAGAGAGACTCACTCAGGGATGAGAGAGGGATTGATCTGAGCCAGATGAGAGGGGTGCATGTGCTATACTTGTCCACTCTCAGTTTTTTACACAAGGTTACACAGTCTTTGGTTCCTCAGGAGATATTGCATAGACTGTAGTGTTAGAAGTCTACGCCTACCATATGTCAGTGGAGAGAAGGCAGAGACAGAAGTTACTGAGGAATTAAATCTTTCATGTTGTTTCTCCTTTTTTTTGTCCACTAAATCCTTTTGGGAGGAAGATCTCATTCTTTCTAATGAGTTTTAATTTTAGTTTGCTTTCTTCATGCAGTCAGGCATAGCAGCAAGGGCATTTCCATTTGTACCCAAAATCTAAATCCTTGAGGGATAAACAATAACATAAATGGGAATGAATTCATCCAAATCTCAAGAGTCATTTCAGCTTTTATTTCATAATTTCTACAAACTCTAGACTTGGAAGATATGCCAAAGGTGCTCCAGAGGAGTAGCACAGAACTAGCAATGTTCGTTAAATATACAGTAGAAGTGTATTTTATACTCCTTTCCCTTCTTTTTCACACATATCTAAACCTAAATGGGCACTGGTATGTTTTACTATTCACCTCTTATGCTGCTGCAAACCAAGAGTACACCGGCAAAGTTGTAGGGCATTGTCCCTGCTGAAGCAATGACTGAAATCAAATTGCCTTGGTGGCCTTGGAGGAGCTGAGGGCTGGGGTGCTCTTGGCAAACACAGTGTGGCTAGGAGGGGCCAGCTTGGAGAAAGAAGGGTTTCATACTCTGAGCAAACTCTCAACTCTCTGGGCATGAGCAAGCAGCAGAGAAATTGCCCTGATGACCACAGGCATCATTCTTATGAACCCTGTAAACTAAAGTAATCCCTGTGAGGTTTATGCACTAAGGCGTCCAAACACTTTCCTCTTTGTAAGATACAAAGCCACAAAGCCTCTCTTTTGGTTACACAGCTTTGCCTCTGTTTGCAAGGAAATCCTGAAAGAAAACGCAGACACTTCAGTCTGACATTTCTTACTGTGGGGTCAATTTCTTGTCCTCAAATTAGGCAAAACAGGGATTTTTGTCTACTTACTCACATCAATATTGTGATTTAATCCCCAGATTGTCCAAGAGAAACCAACATATCCAAAGCATTCTGAGCACCAAGCAGGCAGAGAAACAATTCCCAGTCAAAAGGGAAACCGAGTCAAAAAATCTCTCCTGGGTCTTTCAAGCAGCTCTACTGACATGCTGCAAGGTAGTTGATCTTGACAAGGAGTTCAGATTATTATGTATGGAAGCTAAACCTTGGCTCTGTCCTGCTCTATGAAGAGTTACCAGCCTGGATGGCATTCACTGTATTATACTCTGCAGCCCAGGGTAGACATATATTTAACCTGATTTCAATACTTTTTTTTTTTAATTTCTTGGGAGCATTATCCTATGACAGTGCAAAATACTTATTATTTCATGTTTATTTCACAATAAAAAACAGCTGCAGTAACAGCATTAAGCTTTTGTTCAAGCTCAGAGAGCATGAGGGATTGACCCAGGAGTGAACACAGGTGGAAGTTATTGAGTAAAGGTTGCATTTAAAAGCATGAACACCTGTGACAGAATTCAGTAAAGTGCTGCATCAGTGCATTTCAGGTTCAGCCCAAACACCTGAAAGTGTTTCAGTGTAATAGCCATTGGAGCTAGTCATGAAAAACCAGCTTGGGTACTGAGAACACCTATTGACAAGGCTCTTTTTTATCAGGTCCTTCTAGTACTTACTGCAGGTTTCAGCCACAAAAATCCATAATTAAGATCTGTGTGTGTTCTTTACGATGTGCTTTCTCCCACGGGTTGATCTTCTATTCCATTGTAAAACCTCCACTGTGGGACTGAAGTGGTTTCAGATTTGCACACAGCTTCACTTAAGTGCTTTAGAGATATTTCAATCAGCATCAAATCGAGATATTTGACCTTGAGAGATCATGTCATTATAGTTTTGTTAGATTGTCCACCTTTCTTGCTGCTAATTTCTCAATATAGTACACACTTCTAATTTTAGACTTGCAGTGGTATTTGACTTCCCCTGAAAACTATGTATCTGAATTCCTTCCACCACCCAGCTTCTTTCCTTTCCCCTCCTCCACTGTCCTTGAGTATTTTGACTATTCTCTATTCAAATTGACCTTGTTCTATTTTATTGAAAATAGCCAAGTTTTGTCAGTGTCATTCATTGCTTAGCAGCAGACAAAAAGATTTCCATCCCTCAAAAGAAAGAGGGAAAAAAAGCAAGGAAAAGAACGTGCAAAACAACACCGCTGTAGTTTTAAGGTTTGAACAAAACAGTAAATTAGTTTCTAACATGTGCAGAACTAAGTTGTTTGAAGAGAATTAGGCTGAAGTCTTCAGCATCTTAAACAGAAGAATTCACATCAGTTCAACACAGCCTTCTAAATTTTTCACTAAAATAAAATAATTACCTTTGTCTAGATCACAGAATCATATCTTCCTTGAGTCTAATTGTAACTGGTATTGTATGTATAACTGTATATAAATAGTACTCATATTCCTGTTAAAAAACTGAGCTTGGGTCTACACCTCCAACTTGCAGTATTAGTGGATGATAACCAAAGATAATGAGAACGGAGTTACTCATATGTACTCCCACAAGTATAAAGCTTCATAATGGATATATAGGGAATGGCCCTGCAAGTGTATTTTTGTTAAAGCCACAAAAAAAACCAAAGGAAATATTTATAATATATTGAATATTATCTTTCTTAACCTTGATTTTTATTTCTATGGAGCTTTTTTTGTGATGATCTGTCATAACATCTGACTTTTAATTAACTATGTTTCTTAGGCTAAAGTTGCAATTGTAGTTATACCTGCTATATAACTTCATACATCCATATGTAGTTACAAGGCTAATCTTTATATGGTTTGCTGAAACCAAATATTATGAAAACTGGGAAGTCTCATCATCTCTCTGGAATTAAGTATCAGGAAAATCTACTGCAGCAGTTGAGCTTGTATTTATTGGTAGGAGCCTGTCCCCGAATTCACAACCACATCTGCATCACAGCTCCCCGTAAACGACAGTTGTGAGATTGACTTACTGCTCCCAAGGCAAGACACATTTAAGGTTCATCGTTTCTGGCTTTGAGTCTTCACCACCCAGGCACCTTTAGTGTTGTCTTTACCTTTCCCCTGCAAGCAGTGGAATGCTGCTGCATGTCAAAGTGGTTTCTGTGTGTGTAGCACAAACTTGCAAAACAAATCACAAGGTCAGTGTGGTTGTAGTTACAAGCTTCCATGGGATCCTGGATGCCATTTATCCCAACTTTGTCAAAATGGCCCTAGACAGAATCCTTTTCACCCCATACAGAGCCACATCTCCACGAACTGTAGGTGTTTAATCATCCTAGGACTTTAAAATCATAGTTACCGGGGCAACTTCATGTATTTCCCTATGGATACAAAACACACACTTAAAAGGAAAATGACTGTATCAATATGAAAAATTCATCAGTTCTTTCTAAATTAAACATTCAAACCAGTCAGAATAAAGCACCTATACTGTTTGAAAAATCTAATGAGTCATTCACACATGTTTCAGATGCTACCCTGGATGTCTCGGGGGGTGCAGGTGCAGAGGTGAACATGAACACATGCACCCCTATGGACACCAACTGAATCTCCAGGAATGTGGAATTCCACATGAGTTTGTGAAACAGCACAGCTTATGGTGGCTGGATAAATAACTAACTGAATATAGGCAACATTGTGATAGCAATTCACTCTCAATTTGGAATATTTAGAAAAATTGAGGAACCAAAATAGATAAATTAACACACGTAGAACACAGATGTGAATTGCTGTTAAGTTAGATTTACAATAATTAGAGGATGCAACTATTCAGCAAAATTTTTTGAAGTACCGAAGGTTTAAGGCTTGTTTTAGTCATCATTTTATTTCTGGTGTAATAAACAACTGTAAAATAAAAAATCCACTGTTAAGGGGAATATCGCCTAATCTTCATGACCAGAACATAAATGTTTTCAGCAGAGCCTGCTTTCCTTCAGTAGACCATTCATGTGTGTCATTTTGGTCATTTGCACGCAGCCATTCTGTCACTCCTCACTTGCAATTCTAATTTTACAGAAGCAGGTGGAGCAAGATTTAGCCTGACCTGTTTGTAAGCTTAGGGGTGACCATAAACCCCAAGTACCTGAACACAGGTCAAAATGCAGCCCACAGAATCACATGTTCCCATTCAACTCCCAATACCCTCAACTTTTATGAAGCATTTGGGGGAGTAAATAACTACATTGGTTTTTCTGTAAATTGTTTCCAATGATTTTGACATATAAGCTATGCTTTTTTTCGCTTGTCCCAAACTTTTTAATGTTCTATGTAAATCCCAGTAGCACTTACATACCAACTGATGTCTTTCCCTACTGTCAATGACTGCATTTCAAACTTGTGTTTTGTTTCAATCTGCTATCCAGCATTTCCACTCTCAGTATTTATTCGTTGCTTTTGAGTGTATTTCAAATTGTTTGCTTTACAGACATATTACCTTCCAGAGGCAGAAAGTGCATTATCACTAATGTCAGCTCTCTTCTTAGTTTTCCAGAGTTATTATTCACCATAGCTGCTTCCTGTAATGCGCTTTCCTTAATGGATAAGGGAACAAGGGGCTGCAGTTCATTTAATTGTTGCAAACTTTCTTCTCATTACCTGCCTCTTCACTAGGGATAGTAAAAGCAAGTGCATTTCGTAGGAATAGGCCTCGAAGCACCTTTCACACACTGAAAATGGTGTTGTAGATGAGTCCGTGAATGAGTGAACATGAAATGCTTCATTTTCCTGAGACATGGCAAGCGGTAACTTTTATTTCCTTACTTTTCCTTTTTGTCCCCAAGCAAGGGAAAAGTACATCAATTCACCTATCAACATTTATTCTTTCTCACCTTGTTATTTCATCTCTTACACTGAAAGTTGTGTTTGAATGAAAAGAAATTCAGTTTTGGAAATCCACCTGATTTTAAAATAAGTCAAAAACTCCAGGGGCCATATGTCTGAACTATAGCACTCATTCATCCATTTGGAGTAAAACTAGGACCAAGCAGCTACATCCCTTTCTAGAAAAGAGAATATTCACAGATATTAAGAAGAAATAACTGGCTTCCCATGTTCAAAATTAGTCAGTATGATTAGGTCAATAAGAGACACAGGACAGATATTTTGATGATGGATTTGGATACAAACTACTGCTACAGAGATGAGAGTGAAGATGGAGTTCTGTCATGATCATCAAGTGATGCAGACAGATGATTTTGTAAAGGATTCCATGACCAAAACAATTACTGTTACATGGGGGCAGATGGTTTATTGACAATGATTTGAATAACAATCTTTGATTGCACTAGGGCAAGAAACTCAATTAATGCATGCTATAGGAAACCTACCCCTCTGGATTCCTGCTGAAACACAGGCAAGTGAAAGGCTTCATGAATTTACCCTGATCTGATTGATACCTCACCTCTTGCATTTTTTCCTACAGATTGACTTAACTCATACCAAATACCTTCTCTAAGTTATTCCCGATCTTGAACATGCAAGATTTAGAAAAGCAAGTACTACTAAAACTACCAGAGAATTCAATTTTTTTCTACCATTTCAGTCATCCCACAGAGGAATTTTTAAAAATCTGTCACTTTGCAATTTTCCCTGAGGTGTTTGTAATTGGAATGATTGATACAAAGGCAAATCAGAGAGCCATTTTCACTACTTGCACTAATTAATTACATTTTTATATAGTGCTTGTGTCTGCAGGCCAACAGGCTGGGAGCTGACAAGACATGTGGGAAGTGTCCTGCTCTGTTCTTAAAAATGAGAGCAGATGAACAGGAGCTGCTATTGGAACTTGTCTTCTGCTGACCTTTTCAAAGAAACTTGAAAAAGGACAAGTGTCTTATTTTCTGGCTGGAAATACAAGTTGGCACAAACAGACACGATAGAAGTATTAATCTCAGAATTAGACAATTAGCTTGTTGATGGAATTTTGATAAAAGACAAAAGGTTGGCCATGCTTCTTCCTGCCAAGGGAAACTGGGACCTGTTGGATATGAGAGAGTTGTAAATGTGAAGATCTTAATTTATCTGAGACTGCCACACACTCCCATATAAGATTTCACTCGTAAATGAGGGACTTGAGTAACATCCCCTTCCACAGGGCAAACAGCTGAAAACTTCATCTTAAAAAATATTTCTGCAGACTGCACCTCATGCAATCCTGCCACAATGCTTCTTTCGTTTGAAGCTTCAGCAGTGGAAAAGAATTTCTGGCTGACAGTCCTCTCATCAGGGTTATCCATCATACATAAAGATATCAGGCTGTATGATCCAAAATCATTCCCTTCCAAAATTTTTCCATGTAAACCACTGCTGTTGTCACAAGTACTCCAAGTGCAAGTGAAGGTGGAAATATTGCAAGGCTGACCTCTCCAGCTGGGGCTGATGCACTCACCCAGCTTTTGAAACACTTAACACAAGAAAATTACATGCAGTCTTCATTCCATTTTTGTGAGTAGTTTTAATTTAGAGCTTTTACACCTCTAAATCCATTCTCAGATGTCATAATTACTTCTTGAGAGCACAAAATTATACCACTAAAAAAAAAAAAAAAAAAAAAAAAAGGAGAAGGAAATGCAGAACACATTTTGCATCACTTAGGGTTTTTTTGAACATTTTGGATACTACAAAAACTCTCATGTCAAAGAACATCAGACAAATTTTTGGCCAAAAACTGTTGGATGACTGATTGACAGACCCTAGGAGGAATTTTTATGTGACTTGTCAATATTATTTGTTGGTAATATGAATACAGTTAAAGACCTTACACCCCAATTATTTTTTTGAATGACATAATATTGTTGATTAACCTCAGAAAGCATTTATATATTACACTGAATTTATTAGCCTGGGAGTTTTCTGCCCTGAAAATGTTGACTATGTATCACAAGATGAAGACAAAGAACAAAAAAGGAAAAGGTCACTCCTATCTCCCTCCTCTGACTCACCACTCCTTTCTCATGCAGTCAGCCTGTTTTTCTCTAACGTTTATAAAATGCCACATCTACAGATTTTCACCAAGGTGTATCAGGTTGCAGCACCACAAAAGAATTCATCTTAGATGATGTGAATATTTAAGGTGACTGCATTATTTTTAGAGTGATTATTTCTAATCTAAAAAGCTTGCCACAAAAGATGAGTGATAATTACAGTAATAAGTTAACTAATGAAAAGGCAAAGAAAAATGAATAATATATTGCAGATTTAGAGGATGTAGCCTCTCATACATTTTTAATTAATTATATATTCATCTACATATGTTACTTATGTAAAGAACCTTCATTTTCTAACAACCTCCCAATGCTGTTTGGCAAGGTTTCATTACATGTGACTGTTCCACAACTGCAAGAAGAAAAATGCAGCCAAATACTGAAGAGATAATTAATAATATATGCATTCAAATATTTTAACACTTGTACAGGGAAAAAAATTGGGGGTAGGGGGATGTGGAGTGAAATATCCATGTGTTGTACTCACAGGATTTTAAATCTCTGTATATTTTCAATATTTCTATTTTTCTACAGCTTCCCAAACTTATGCGGCATTGCCTGCATAAGCCCAAAAGATACACCAAATTAGCGTATTTCCAGCTTACGTGAGTTTCTGGAGAAGAAACGATTAAAGGATAAAACAATGACATCTTTTTCCATTGCTGTGCAGTTGCTCATTGAAAAATTTAAGCTTTGGAGACAATGCAAAAGGAGCAAGGCATTCCCAGTCTGGTCCTAAGTCATTGGTCCGCAGCTTCTAAAACCTTCTTGAGCTGTGGTTCAGAAACTCACTATGAATTCTGTAATGATCAGATAAGCAGAAAAAATTTTCCATAAAAAGATATAATTACCACATCAGTTGTCATCTTTTTAATGGCTATCACTCTGTGAATACTCACAGAACCCTCATTAACCTCTCAAAGCTTTCTTTCAAGAGCCATCAAACTAAGTTAAAATTCAGAAAGGATTTTCTGTGTACGATCTTTTCTTTGCTCCCAGAATCTTGCTAAGAAAACCCTAGAAAAGTGTCTAGATGCAAACAGATGGATACAAACTAATGCAGCATTGCATGTTTTATGTTTTGTAATAAAATATGGGACCACAACAGTGACTAACATTTTCAGTGTTTGCACAGTAACAATAATAATATTAAATCACTAAATTATGGTGTATCATTTCATTTTTACATATATTTCAGCCATAAAGGCAAGTCCAGTCCTCATTGCTCTTCCCTGTCACGATTCTGTCTCTGTACCTGGTGCAGACATCAGAAACTGTCTGACCCAGAGCATGTCAGATCAACTCACCACATTCACAGATGTGGCCCCACCATTGTCAGTTCTGCAAGGGAAACAGTGGGAATATAACAATGGACACAAGTCCTGGATGGGGTCAGTCTCCACCTCTGTGACAAGCCCAACAAAGGAAAACACACCACAGCAGAAGTCCTCATGAAACACCCAGGCTCAACAATGAAGCGCTTTCCAACGCAAGTATAGGAGACCATTCCTGTCCAGGTTTATTTGTATGCTAACCCAAACTGACATTTATTCCATTCAGCTCAGTTTACATCTTGAGAAGTTCATAAATATTCAGTAAATTCAGTAAATCCAGGTGCACTTACAGAGCACCTGGATCTAAACACCTGTTCATCTGAGAACATGAATTTCAGTTACACAATCCAAAAGTGCATAAAAAGTTCATTACCACCTTCTCAATCACAACATATAACAAAGCTCAATAGAATAATTTAGATGTGACAAAAAAAGTTAACTTATATATTTTAGAATTTAAAGCCTAAAGTCCAAGTTTTCCAAACAGACATCTAAAATCAGACTCTGGTATCCATCCCTTGGGAGTAGTTTCCATTGCTTCAGTATGACTTACTGATATTCAACCTCTTGAAAATCAGGCCAGTTATATTTAGGCACCAATCTATGGACTTGGAACCTGATTTCAGATATCCAAATTTAAATTTACTTCAATATTCACAGAAGTCCACTCAATATACTTACTACAGAAATTCAAAATTTCAGTCACCATAGGCTTGTAATATCCTATGGACATAATTTCATACACTTATCTTACAGACTTCTGTCCCTCCCTGCTGTGCCTGTGACAGAGCTCACCTACACCTCCCAAATTCCATGTGTGCTTTTATCCATGTCACTAACTAAGAAGTATTAAGGAACTAACCTAATACATTTCTCACAGCGGGAAGCTCTTCTTCAAACAGGATTTTGGGAATGGAAAGTAATTTGCAGAGGACAGGAAGGAGGAAGGACTTGCCATCAATTTCACAATGGGAAAATCTGCTTCACTGCCATCTGTGCAAATAAGGTTGAAGCCTTCACTAAATATATTATTGTTTCTGAGATACACAAGTCAAAGGAAATAATCTAAAACCTACAAGCTCTATAAATGCTCAAAGATTTCAGAAAGGGCTTGTTTTATTTAAATCCACACCATCAGCAACAAGAAGTAATGCTACTTTTGTCCACTTCACACTGGGTCTAGAGAAAGGTGGGTTACAATTCCTCTATAAACAAGAAAATGAGGTAAGAACATATTTGAACTAGAGGACAGATGAACTTCCAAGAGAATTCTTTTCCAAAATAAACCCTTTTATACAAAATATTTTTTATATTACTAACAGAAACATTTAAATAAATTGTGGTGTCATCTCTGATGGCAACCCTGCTTCCCTTGTGAAGCTTTGCTCTCCATCTTTAATAGAAGAGTAGTGGAATCATAGACTACATGAAGGAAAATAGCTTAAAAGCTGTAAAAGGAGCAAGAAGAAAGAGAAAAATGCTACACACTCATGTAGAGATATAAAGCTGCAATAAAAGCTGTCAATAACTTGAATGAAACAGAAAAAACCCTTTATCATCAGTTCTTCCACTACATCACATTTGCTCTGTGTCTTTGATGTGAAAAAGGAAAAAACCCTAAGAAAAACTCAGCAGATTTTTTGTATCACTGCAAATATTTCATATTTTAAAAATATTTCCATCCAGATAGTTTCATTAAAGACTAATGCATGTTATATATGCTTACTACTTTTGATTGACAAATTTAGCAGTGATGCACAGCTTCTCATCCTACCATAAAATCCAGATGAAGGATATTTTCAATTCCATTAATTCTTGGAATTGATTGTAATTATGTGTCATTCACAACAATATATAATGAACATCTCCTTAGATATGTCCAGTACAAAGGGCACTAGGAAACATAGAGAGCTTGCAATTGTTTGTTATTTTGGATGATATCAGCATCAGCATTGATGAGCAGAATTTTACTGATACTTTGTCCCATTTTTTCAAATTGTAGACAATAAAAAACAGCTGACAAACAGGAAAATGAATGCAAACAAGGCTATATGGGGCAAGTGTATTTTTTTAAATAAAAAGGCTCAGTCACAAAGCTTGATAAGAAAGCTTAGTGTATTATTCAGCACTGAAATTTCTAAAATTATGATGAGATGGTTCATGAACATTCTCATTATGTTAATCCAGATTCCTTCAGGAATATCCAAGATAAAAGCTGAACCTGACAGAAACCATTTGCGGCTAAGCAACAGTTTCTGCTCTCACATATCTTAAGTTCGTGTTAGTTCTACAAAAATGCTTTGTTCCTAATCTTCTGAGCTGTTCTTCATTAGATATGCAAAGCTCATTCTTGTGTAACTTAACTGAGTTAAAAAGGTAAAACAGGAAAAGTTTATAACCTATACAATGATAACAGGAAATATGTATCTGAAATGCCGTTCAGATGATCACGCAAGTGGAGCCCATGTTGGGGTTTTTTGCAGAAATTCTGACACAGTTTTAAATGCACTATGGTTAGCACAGGTATTTTTTCTTAAACAAACTCAACACATGCATATTTTCTGATCCAAAGAAGTATGCTTTATTTCTGCAAGAATTTGAAGACATTCTTTATTGTGATTTTTCAAAGGGACAACACTGATACTTATTTTGTAACATATGTTTTACTAGTTATTCAACTATTGAAGACTTTAAAGTTTCATTCCAGCCTCAAAAAATTTTCTCTCTTATCAGAACCTCATGTTCCTTAGTATTGTAGCATTTGCAAACCTTAATTAAAGTTGGCATTAAAAATGCCTCTTTTAAACTGAAAGCAGTGTCTTTCTTTGTGCAGTTAGCAACATTTCAACTCACGTATGTAAATATTTCTTAAAACTCTACCAGCTTTTCTCCTTTCCACAAAAAGACGTGAACATCTAGGGAACAACATATTTACATATTTAATCTCTTCATTAGAAATATAGTATATTTGTGCTTAAGAAACACAAACATGTTTTCAAGGAGAAAAAAGAAAAAAAAAGCCATGAAAGAATCCATAAGTAAACCTGAAAAATCAGGATCGATATGTGAAAAACTTCCTGTCTTTCTTTGAGCGTGCCTGATTTACCTTACTCAAAACTATGTGGCACATAAGGGATGGGCCACAGCAATGACTACAACTCTAAAATGGGAAATCTGGAGGAAAGTTCTCTCCAGCCAATTTTGCCTCATGACTTCTAGGAACTTATGCAGCTTAGAGCTTCCTGTCTATCCAAATAGCACTAAAAATAAAGTAAATGTTTTCCTTCCCACCATGATTATGATTTTTTATCTTACCTTTAAATTCAAGCACTTCAAGAATACTTATTATCAAGTCATGGATAGTGTTGGACTTTAAACATTCTGTACTAACTATGGCTACTCATTTTAGAGTAGGTTTGAAAGTAAGTGCTGTAGAAATTACAGTGCAGAGATAATACAGTAGCTAGCAGCTTATCTTTTAGTCATGAGACATAAATAATGCCTCATTTGGTCATTTGTTATATTGTATTAGCTATTGATTTAATCCTCATGTCCTATTCTCCAAAACATGGCACAGCTAGAAACTCATAAACACCATTTCAGAACAATCTGTTCTCATCAAGAGCTTCTCAGAGATTATGAAGGGAAAAAAAAAGAAAAAAAGAAAAAAAAGAAGAGCAGCAAAGACTAACACTTAATTTTGCAAGTTATTAGCAGTCAGAAAGAAGAATGGTGGCTAAGGATTAAGAGTATCATTTTAGAATTCTGGTAGTATTCAGATCCAATGACACACAGACCCAATCGGTTACAGAGAAAAGCTTCCCTATACAGCTTTGCTGGAAAGTAAGACATGACATGTCTTATCCTTTTCCACAAAAGAACATTCCTGGATCACGGTGGACAGAAATCTGTATTACTCATGCTAATCCTTGCACTTTTTGATGAGCTACCGGCAAAGGATCTGAAACTTAAATGTGGAAGTTATTATGACACAAAGCACATGAACAGAGGCATCACTTTGCACTGAATAGCCCGACATTTTTCAAATGTAAATAACTTTCTGTTTCTGGTATATATTTGGACCTATGAACTATAAAATTATATGTAATAAAAAAAATTAACATTAAATAATAGGTATGAGTTCTTCTCCTTGGACCACTCTAACAGGTAGTTTTGTTTATCTCATGTTATTCAGTGATCACACCTTTAGGTGAACTTCCACTTTGTGTAAGCCAACTCTTTTATCCAAAACAGTTTAATCAAATCCAGTCAGTAAGTTCTTTAGTATGTAGCTGCATGCTTTAAAAACAACTCTTTGTTGTGGCATTAACAATAGCCTGCAGTTATCAACCATTCACAGTTACAAGGACTGACAGGGCTATTAATTGCAATGCAGCTTTTAGTGAAAATTTTCACTGGCCAATTTATGTGGTCAACAACCTGTTTTGATCAGGGAAAATAAACACATTTTGTTGTAAAAATTATTTCCAGAAATGGGATGGATGAGTCAAAAAAAATAATGGATTAGTATATTTGAAACAATTCTTTAAAAAAAAAAAAAAAGCATAGGTATATCTGCAGTCATTGTGATTATTTTTTAAACAAGTCTTAGAACCAAATTTAAAATTAAATCTAGCTTGTAGCTCTTAAGCATATGGAAGATTTAGATTGTGACAGTGGCTAGCAGTCCTTACTTTTAAATTACAATAATGATATAACATCTTTAAGAAAGCAGAGTCTTCACATCATTCATATTTTAATCTGAGGGTTTCAAAAGTCAGTATGGTGGGACAGTAAGCTAACATTAACGAAATTCTTAGTAATTTGCTGTGTCTGAAGGCAAGTGACATTTCTGCCAGGATTTGGTGAACATAAATTGAACTGACCTTGGAAGAAATCTTAATGTCCTCATGTGCATAAAGCAGTAGGAGCTATCTATATGCAGTTTCACACCTCATGAACTTTTACACATTATTCATCTAAATCAGAGATCCAGATACAAAATCTGGCACTTGGGACATTATGTGGATTTCGGATATTCCGTGGCAAATGCGGAGTTCTGAAATAAATGGCTACATTTTAATGATTTACAGATGTAGGGGCAGGATAGTGGGGGAGAGGGTTATTGTCATTATTTTATTCCAGATGCACACCTAAAGTATAGATAATCATTGTTCTGCCTAAGTGGTGTTTCAAAATACCACATTTGAGAGAGCACGGCGGCTTGGAGACTGATTATACAGAACATCAGTGGAGACTGCAGAATTTCCTGGCATCTGGCACACTGGTTTAAATGAAGAGCTTGTCATCTGCTGGCTTCTCAGCTGTGGCATGTCACCTCGAGTCTGCAGTGCTCCAGCGCGGGTGAAACGACACAGCTGATGTGCCAGGATGTGACATACCTTTAATTTCACATGCCATGCATGGCTGCATCCCCCACTGCGAAACGTTGCAGGGGCAGATTTTTCAGGTGATGTTACATTGTTTTGCTGGACTATTTGCTCCAGTTTGAAGGCCAATTAGCATTTGAGATGAGAGAAGAAATGTTAGCCAAGCTGTTTGAACGGGACACTTTCATTGGAGACTGTTTTTAATCCCCCTATAATGCTAAGCACCATTGCTACTATCATTTATTTTATGTCCAGCAGATAAATGGTTTTTCGGAATTGGACTATCAAATAAGATGCATGGTAAATACATGAGAGAAACTGCTAAATAACTATTTTTGACAGAAGTTAAAACTAAAATAAAATGGCAAGGTGTGCTATATGTCCTTTACACAGAAATCAACAAAATATATGGCTTAACACATATTACCAAAACTTCCAGTAATATGTTAAGTTTTCCTACAGAAATGACAAAACATACAGAACAAGACTGCTTAAAAAACCAATGACAATGGCAGAAATACCAAAGGGATTCAGTGCCATGACTGCAATCACAGAAATAATCTCTCCTGTTGGGACACTCAAATTTTAAAATTTCAAAATATAGTCACAAACATACAGTTGAAACACAGAGTTCTGAAACAAAGTTTTTGATAGGACACTTCATAAAAATACAAAGCAAAGGTCTTTGTCACTTGGGTTTGAAACTTTACATGCCATGGTATGTAAATGATATAGGCTATTCTCAGCCCCCTCTTTATGAACTTGGTTCTTTAAATGTCCTGATACTTCATCTATTTAAATTCTAAGACACATAAAGGGTGTACATAGCATTTTACACATGTAATAGCCCTATTAATTTTGCACACTTCTATTATAAAAAGTCACAAAGGGATTCTTAACTGTAGTTCCCTTACGGTAATGAATATTTTTCAAAATCTAGTGGAGGAACAATGCATTTATTGCCAGGATTGGAATTTTTTTTTAAAAGGAAAAGAAAGTAAGAAAAAAAGCATGAAAAAAGTCATTACTACCTTCTCAGAGAAGGACAATTGGTATTGAATCATCAATAAATGCATTGTGAACAGTCTGCCAAATTTACACCCAGAACTATCAGAGAAAATAATTTTGAAATATAAAAAGAGTTCTGAAAACCAGATACAAGAATGTAAACAAGAGCTATTCTTTTCATTCTGAATTACCCACCTGACTCAGTGCCATAATTTTCTAGGTAGGAGGATGAGAAAGAGAAAGGCTTAAATATAATTTCCCTTTACTCTCTAAGTGAAGAGATGGCTGAAGAAAACATAAGAATCTGAAAGGGCACATTTTCTACTGTGATTGCAAAATTTGGGATGTGTGGTACCTTTTAGCTGTGTTCAAATTCGTGATGTTATTTTTAAAAAGGAATAATTTATGAAAAATTAAAATATCAAAATGCTTCCCACAATGCCCCTAACAATGTCATGCAAATATCTTAACTGCACATCCCTTGTTCTTCACCATTCCTGTGGAATGAGGTGGTCTTTGTGCTGGGTTTTATGTAAGCCTAAGCATGACATTAAATTCATAGATTGGGGCATTTCTATCACAATGATAATTATGCAGCAAAAAAACCCAGAAATATATTGAGTAAATTATTTTTCTTAGATTTTTAACCGAAACTATTATTTCTTTAACAAAGCCTAGACTGGAGGTGCATTAAAACTGCAAAGCAGTCTGTGAACACATGAGTTCACTGTGAACACTTCTCCCCACAGCCCGGCTGGGCAGTGGACTGGCTGCACATTTATTGGTGTAGTCCTTTCACATAAATCATAGCTGTCCAAAGTCTAATCGGATTTTCTCTGGCTGCCAATGTTCCCAAAGGCTTCTGCACCATCAGCTTGGCAGCTCCCTGAGCGTGGCCCAAGCCCACACTGGGGAGCCTCCAGGGAGGCTCCTTCTGTTGTGCACATCCCTCCATGGCCAATTAAACTGGCTCCAGAGTCACCTTGTGCTCTGGATGGTGCAAAGAGCCTGCAGTGCAGTCAGGACCACGGCCAAGGTGTTGTCAGATGAGATCCTAGGGCTGGGGAACATTCTCGGAGAGAAATTTCAGAGTTACTTTCACAGCTCATTGCGGAAGCACCATACAAATAACCTTCTCATGAAATAAAACCCTTCCCCGTGGTAAAAGCTGGAAATGAAAGCATTCTCACCTCAACACAGAGCAGCTTCATACCCAGCAAAGCAGAACTGCAAAACACCGTTATGGTTGTTGACCACGGAAATTTCTAAAAGAAGCCTCCGAAAACATTATGCATTATCTTTTCCACGTATAACAGATGAAAAGATATTTAGAAAGATCCCTATTTTAGGAATCATTTTAAGGTTTATGTTGCTTGCAAAAATTCTAAGTTTATTAAATATATATGGCACTATTCAATATAACATTTTTATTGCCATACTGCACAATGACAATCACCCATAAAATGCTGACTAACCAGCAGCAGCTGTTGAAGAACTTGCTATAGTTACAAACCAAACTTTCTCAGAAGTTTGAGCTCCAAGCTCAGAAAGCTGAAATATTAAGGAAAGAATAAATTAAAATAATGAATAAAAACTGGCAGTTGACTGTGCAGTGCTTTCAGAAGCTGAAGATTCAAGATCTAACATGACAGATACCTGCAATCTCAGAAACTTTGTGAGAACATTGCAAAAATGTGGAGGTACACTAAAAAGACTTGAGGAAGCAGCTGTTTAAATACTAACACAAACATTCCACGTTAATTAATAGTGAAATACAAACAAGAATTATTATTTAAAGAAAAAACACTTTTTTATTAACACGTACATATAGCCATGTATGTGTATGCGAATATATATACATATATGTTTGTACACTAAGCCTATTTGGTAAGGTCCCTTTTTTAACTGTAGCAAAGCTATTTGCACCACAAAGCAAATATGGCTGCATTCCATATTTCCTATGTTTGTGCATATATATGGCACAGCTGCCCTTAGCCTTAGTAAGAATGTCCTCTGTGTTCACTAACCAGTTATAACAGGAAGCCGTGTGAGCATCCATTATGAATATAATTGACTCAAATTGCAGTAATTCTTTTTTAAAATATATTTTTAACACTTGTTGCACAGCAGTGCTTCATGTTGTGGTACACATCTTAACACCAACACATTCCCCTGGACCACTGATTTTTTGAAATATTAGAACTATGCTTTACTCAGTAATGCCAATTTCACAATTGGACAAGGATTTTTCCTTGCCTCTTATTTTATACTTTTTTTGCATCGAATCACAGCCTAGCTCATATTAAAAGTTACTTCTAATGGTGCATTTATTGAAACTACAATTAATTTCTTTAACCCACTACACGTTGGTACCAGTTTTTGATTGCACAATCAGTTTTTGGCATGTATTTATTGTAAGAAGAGGCAAAGTCAATATGCAGAGAATATCAAAAGTGGACTAATTCAAGAAGCTTAAGAGCATCAGGATGTGGAATTCAAACCCAGATCGCCTACTTGCCTGGAGAAGAAAGCAAAAGGCAAATAAGACTCCATGTGTCCATGCTTACTCTCTATAGTGTCCTTTCTTGAACGGAAATGGGCAGTGTTTCTTTATAAAAGTGGACTCCTAGAGATCAGTGTCTCAAAGCCAAATAGTCCAGGCAAGGGACCTATCGACAGGATGATTTGAGATTGCCACGGCACAGTCACAGAAGTAAATGCTAATGAGCCAAGCCGCCCTGAAAAGCAGCATGGATTCCTTTAAAAACAATGTGCCTCAGTAACAGATTGCAGCTCCCAAGAGGCTGCCTTCCAACACAGGCACCATGGATTCCTTCACCACACTCGCTTCATTCTTCAAAACGATTCCCAAAATATACCACTTAGACACAGACACACTAAAATTAATTTTTTTCACCCTTTCTAGTACTCTAAATAGTATGCAGAATAAAGTAACAGGGACATTAAAAACAAGAGAAATAAAAAAGAGCATTTCTTTTTCTAAATCTAGGTATTTTTCTCTGTAGCTGAATTAGTTTGGTTGATACAGTTTCATTTGCTGAGTACTAGGAAAATAAATTCCATCCAATCAAAAAATTAATTTGTTTTTATTTTATTATAATACTTAGGAAACACAAGAAAAGGACTTGTAGTTGTACTATGATGAACCACCATGTAATCAAAAAGTTTCTTACTCACTGTGTCTCTCTCCCCTGTGCTCTCAGGCTCTCAGCAGAAGGAATGGGAATCTGGGAGTTTGTATGATGTCAAGATTAATTCAGCACTGAGTAGAAATAATACATTTGGAACTTTATGCACCAAAAAAAAAAAAAAAAAAAAAAAAAAAAAAAAGAATAAAATTAAAACAAAAAGAAAAAAATCCAAACAATAAAGAGCTCAGTCTTTGTGAATTCAGTAACTTACAGTCATTTGTATTCCTTACAGGGTTCTCTATTAGGAGAAATATTTTCTATTTACAGAAACATAGTGCAAAATAATATCTTGATTCCCTTGTATTTCAAATAGGACATGATACGGATCAGTAATGAATACTAAAGTAGGATTCGAAGAGCCCAGACTTCAGGTTATTTCTAGCTCGACAGCAGCCTTTTCGTGGACCCTGAGTAAATCTTTCTGGTTTTCTGCTTCAGCTTTCCTATCTGAAAAAATATGAATTAAAAAAATATTTTTCAGGTGTATTACCACATTTTTAGAAAATACCAGGCATGTGAAATATCATAACATATTCTTGGTGAGATAACAAAATTATATACTAAAAAACACAGCCCTATTAAAACTCTTAAGTACAACTAACATAAGTTCTTGCATTTAAGTTGTCTTGTGGGACATCCAACTGAATATGGGCAGAAGGGCATCTGCAAAAAAATATGCTTCAAATAATTCCAGTCAAAGAAGAGAGACAGAAGCTATAAGCAAATGATGGGACTAATGGTAAGATTTTTTTTTCTTTTTGATTCCTTCACAGAGACCAGGAAAGACAGTACCCATCATCTGTAAAAATCAGGTTGGGAGCATGTAGCTGCAGAGCTATGCAGAAGCAGGCATGGGGCACCCACTAAGCGTTGTGCCCTGCAGACCACAGCTCCCTGTAAATCCATCTATCCAGCAATTAGACACTGCAGCCTGCACCCTCTGTTCAAAAGGGCACTGCTACAGATTGCACTGAAACTAATAATTATTCTCACCCACGCCAATTCCCAGCACAGAGAGGAAAGAAGGTCTCAGGAACCAATCATTAAAGGCTTCCCAATGGCACACAACAGTACCACCAATTGCATTTTCTGAATATTCCGAATAAATGTATTCCAAGCTTTCATGAGGAAAATTAATAACCACGCTTAGATGAAAATTGGTTTTTTCCTACAGGAATATTCATGAAAAACAAGAGTAATTGGTTTGGTACGAACATTGCTGGAATACATGGAAAAATGTTTTGATATGAACAAGCATCTTTTCTTCCATGTTCTCCCTCTCCTCATCGATTAAGTTCACCAAAGGAAACAAAACTGCTTGCTAGCCTGCATGGCGAAAGCAGCAAGAAAGTAATCAAATCAATAGGGAAGTGATTTTGAGCTGAGCAAAGAGATTTATACTCTGTATTTTACTGTCCTTGCAAAAATATATAATGAAAAACACGAGGTACACTTGTGAGAGAGAGAATTGAACATTTCTTAGCACTAACTGTTGCAACTTCCATTGGACTGCAGGAACACCTCTATCCATTAGTCTTGTATCTGTATTAGAAAGAACTGGCAGACCCTGAAGGGAAGTTAATACACAGTAGATTGCCTTTCTATTAGAAAAAAAGTCTGACGAAAACTGGTCAAAAAGTGATGAGGAAAACACCTACATCAGAAATCTGGTGATCTTGCTACAGGGATTCATGTTAGAATTTAGATACAGCATTCATCTTCTTGTATATTTTTTTAAAACATGAAATTCCATGCAAAAACTATGAATGGAGTCTTGTAGAATTGAAGGATTCCTTTGCTCAGTATTAGAGGTTCAGAATGTTCAATATCCAGTCAAGGGGTTAGTGGTTTATCAGCTCTAAGATAAACTTTCTCGGAAGCAAAACCAAAAGTGTTACTCAGCTCTGCCCCTACATCTATGAGCTACTTGGCAGGTAGGTAAATGTATAAAAAAAAATTGAACTAACTACAAAGACAGTTCAAAAACATTTCACCTTAAGAAATAAACCCTTGATTTTAATACTTCCTAAAATCTCCATGATTAAATGAGTTGTGGTGTTCTTTGCACTGCTCTCACTTGTTTTACCTGTCAGGATGTACAGTGCCACTGCCACAGCAGTTTACCTTTAACATTATGAAAAGGCAATAAGATTATGGGACAGCAGGTCCCCTTCTCCACTCTCACCTATGACCCACTTTGGCACATTCATTTCATCGCAGGAACAGCCTGGGAAACACTTTCAAATGTTTAACACTTAGATTTTTCTGTTGTATATTTATAGCAAGTGGGAGTGAAAGCACAGAAACTGTCGAGTCTGTGTTGTCAAGAACTGAATATAGATTCTTAGACTACCACACACACGGTCTATAACTGTATCATGACCCATAGATTTTAATCCACTTAGCTCTTTAATGAGCTCTAAGTATGGCTAAAAACAAAATTTAATTAAAACATTTTTTAAAAGCATCCAGTGTTCACATGAAGACATTGAGACATGGAAAGACTTACTTGCCTCAGATGTGTTTGTCATAAGCTTCTTATCCACACTGGTGTTTTGCATGGGCTGTTTTGCCCAGAAAGGTTTTGGGATTAGCACTGCCTTCAGAAGCCTCCCAGAGCTCAGCTTCCCCCTCTCATCACGGGGCTGGGGGGACCCCCAAGTGCAAAGGGTTTCACTGACTGTGAAATGCATTCAATCAGCAGTAACCAGCTGATGCCAGAGTCACACTTACCTGTAAGGTCTGTAAGAACTGTTTGCTTGAGGTGGGCAAATATGAGGAAATGATACCTCTTCTGATGGTCAGAATTATGAATTACCCCAAAGAGAAACTGGAGTACTAGCGGCAGCCTGTCTACCACACCCATGCACTTTGGTTTCATCACACCCTGGAAGTGACAATACCAACTTTTTGTGATCCCAAACAAAAAGATAAAGTGGGTGAATAACCTGGTACGTGGTTTTGCACCTCCCTGTAGCCAGGATTCTGTAAGTCCTGATGGTGTTGATGCCAAGAGAAAAAAAAAAAAAAAATCATCGGAGTGTCTCTGCCATGGAGCTCTAGAGAATACTAACAAGCAATGCAGCTGTGGCCATTAGGACTGCACTTAAACGTGGCTCAGCACGCACACCTGGGAAAAATGGGCTCCAGGGATTGCATGGTGGTTACTTCATTTCAGAGCTACCAGCCATTGTCACCGCACTGTGAAGCAGGAATGACTATCTGTCTGTAGCCAAAGGTGACACAAGTTTAGGAAGCAAAAGCAAATTCAGAAGGGTCGGGAGCAGCATTCTGTAACTAACATACAGAGGGTTAAAATAAAATTTAAAAAAAAAATTAAAAGGAAGAAAGGAACAAAAGAGAAAAAAAAATTAAAAAAAGAAGGAAGAGAGCAGGATTTGGGAATTTCTCTTTGCACCACCCCTATCCGCTTTGATACTCCACTGGGACAGGAATTCCCTGGTGTTAGATCAGCGCAGAAGGAATAATTATCACCATGCCTTTCCAAACTCTCGGGTGTGCGGCAGAAAGGTCCCCTGCCACTCAGAGCTTCAGATCGAGACGGTGGGTTCATTTACAGACGCCCACCTGCCGTGATTTGCCGCGGAGCTTCCTTCCTTCCTTCCCAAGGCGCTCCCCATGCCGCGCTCCCCGCGCCCCCGGCGGCAGCGGCTCTTCCCGCGGCCTGTGGCGCCCCCCGGTGGCGGCAGGGCGCAGCGCAGGGGGAGCTCCGGGCATCCCATGGAGCGGCGGGACCCGAGCCCAGCGTTCCCTCCTCACTCAAAAACATCTTCACAATCAGTACCCGCAGGAAACTACTCCTTTTCATCTTCCCCGGAGCGATTTCTCCTTTGAGATTTCTTTTTTGCTTTGATTTGGAAGGGACAGAAGATGATATAAAACTACAGGAGAGTTAAACCCTGTAATTTTATTTTTTGACAATCATAAAAAATCTCCACAAAATGTTTTAGTTTTATACTTTGAATAAAGATTTCATTTTGCATTCTATTTCCTGGTATGAATTTGTCTTCCTTTCCTTAAGATGTGCTATAAGTGCAGAAACAGGAAGCAGCTTAACAGAAAACATATTCATGTTACTTACTCAGGTGACCCTGTGAGAAGGGCACTTCATTGTCTGCTCTTCTGTGTAAATCCAAAACAATAAATTTTCTTTTTTAAAGAAATATTTTTCTTAAAGTGAGTACTCCTTTATTGTACTTCTGGTGACTAATGAGAGCCTCACAAGTCTTTGCAATGTAGCAGGGGAAATAGTTTAAAAGACTTCGTTTCACATCATTCTAATACTTTTTGGAATTATTTTTAAGAGGATAACCATTATTCAAAAAAATGGTAGAGTTCAAATTCTTCTTCCATTATGCTATCTCCCGAAGTTTTTCATCTGACCAGTGCAGCAGATGAAAAACAAGGAAATAATTACAGCTCCACAATTCTGCAGGCAAGCCAACACCAACCTAGTGTCCTAGCAACACATGTTTTTCATAAGAAATTACACATCAGCTGGATTAATGGATCAAAATGTTGTCCCTCTTCTGATGTCAGAGAGGCAGAAGTGTTTGGTGCAGAAGCCAGCTCTAAGTGCTTTATTCCAGCTGAGAGCTTTCCATCAACAGAACAATTCTCTGCTGATTAATTACAGCCAGCATCTGGCTCCTTTATATCACCTGAGCAGCAAAAAATGTCAGATCAGTATGGAGATATCTGTTCTTTCATGTAGCACTTAGTGAAACCCATACTACAGCATGTAGTAGTTAATTATTGCATACTACCTATGTAATTCTTGGAATAAATTAATGGTATGAGTCACAGCATTAAGTGCCACTAGAAATGATCGATGGAAAGGAATAGCAGATTACTATAGAATAAAACAAACAAAAAGGGACAAAAGAGCTTCTCATTTTACTTAGTATTTTCTGTTAATTTTGGACCTCTAAGGATCTTAATTTCATTTTACTGATTTACTTTAAAGGAGCAAGGTGGACATGAGAACTCTTTTAATAAAGGTTTGGGTTTTTTTTTTTTTTTAATTGATTTTTTAAAAATTCATAGACTTTTCATCAAAATTAGTATTTTCTAAAACCACTTGGAATATTCCAGTGTAAACCTTCAGCTGACATTTTTAGAGAACCAACAAGAATATTTCTGAGATTGTTTTTTTCTCTGAATAACAATAACCAACTTAGAGATCACTGTAGAATTATAT
The DNA here is from genome assembly GCA_036630365.1 of Acanthiza pusilla. Classification (NCBI taxonomy): domain Eukaryota; kingdom Metazoa; phylum Chordata; class Aves; order Passeriformes; family Acanthizidae; genus Acanthiza; species Acanthiza pusilla. Next base: position 13,766,422 of record JAXCHO010000001.1, read on the forward strand.
TAGGATTTCCTCTTCTTATTACTTGGCACTTTGAAAAAATTGTTGTTATGTTACTGCATCATACAATACTATAAGATCCTTCCCAAATTCCCCACACTCTAATTAAGTTTTCACTGTTTAAGATCACTGAGGAAACAAAATTTGTTGTTGATAACACTATTTACTTTTTTAATTAATAATTTATGCATATATAGAATATATAAACCAGCATAAGTACACAAACAGTTCCTTGAGGACTTCATGAGTAGCTTCATATAAACATGCATAATTTACTTCTCCTCCCTCTTAAAAAATAGTATTTCAAATACTATTCTAACCATTTCTGAACTGACCCTTTAAATGCATCTATTTTTGGATAAGCAGATGTAAATCTTTTTGCATATGCTTTTCTCTTTGACAGCTCCTTAGGGGAAGACATGAAGATAACAGGAGTATTTAACTACAATTCCTTTAAATACAGGTCTTGTCTCTTTCAATAAGCACAGGTAATCACATATTCAGTAAATGTTTAAAATAGCCATTCACTATAAAATCATTTTAAGAGAGATATGCAAAATCTTACTCTGTATGACTCAAACTCAACAGATTGCACTAGCACTGCAGCTTTACAGCTGGATCTCTAGACACCCATTACATTTTGTGAGCTGTTTGTACTGTAGCTTTTGATATTCTTAAAGGATTGACGGCATCCATTTCCTTTCAAATAGGGTCGTTTTCAATTTAGCAGCATTCAGCAACCTGCAAATCTGAGTCTGCAAGGCGCTCTTAAGAATATCACTTTCAGACGATGGATGTTTTCCAGGTGGTTTTGCAGAGAACCATGAAATGCAGCTGCTATGAAACCTTTGATGAGACATAAGTAGAACAACATCAAAAGTGTGCTTCTTTTTGAGCAAATACATGAAAGCACAAAACTAGCTGACAGTATCACATCATGGAATTCATTTGAACTTGCAGACAGAAACCAAGAGGAAAGACAATTTCTGTGGTCATTGCTAGGAGCATGGCCTATACTGGATGAAAACACAGAAATGGATTTTTAACACTATCATTATAGAATCAGAAACAGAGCAGGAATTAAGTCTTTTGAACAGAAATAGATGCACACACAGGCACACATATATATTTGACTGCAACAGCAAGGTGTGTAAGCCAAATTCACAGCCTCACATGGCCTCTGAGAAGGTCCAGCAGCTGGGAAGGACAGCCCTACCCACGAGCCCATGGCAAGAACAGCACACGTACACTCACTTATCTTGTTTGTTAACAACAAGCTCAGTCTAAAGCGTTTCATCAAATATTGATAAAACTGAACACTGGCTGCTATACAAAAGGTCACTTCTCTAGGCAGAAATCATTGTTCTGGTGTTGTTATATGCTTAAGTTCCTTATGCCTAAGGCACATATTTCTTTATATCTTTTATAGTCTTGTGCAGAAGATGAAAATTTCAGAAAACAAAGCCACCTCTCTGAGTTTCCTGTGCCTCAGGACTTGCACACCTGATCTACAGAGACTTTTCTTTTGCTTGTTTTCCTGACATAAACCTGATTCTATAGCACAAAATAAAAATATCAAACTGTTAACATAAATTATGATCAGAAAAAAAAAAATTTAAACATAAATTGTGATTTAACTGTATATTTAGCAATACTTTCTGGTCAAACTGATTAATTTCTTCTTCTTCCTTTCACAGTTCTTAGAGAGCAGCCACAAGAGCAAGAGGGCCCTTGGCCTAAGCTTGGCATGCACTCCAGTCTCATCTAGGTGGACTGGTTTTACTCAGAGTTATCCTACTATCCTGTCTGGAATTTCAAAATTATTTTGAGAGTTTTGGCTTTGTTTTTTAATTTTTTCCTAATTTTTAAGAACCTCCATCATAGCAATACTTTGATGCACAAGACATATAGCTAGTTCTTTACAAGGTTTAATAAAGTCTTGCATCTGTGGCAACATTTCCACCTGAATAACTTTCCCAAGCTGGTCCTACTTGCACACATATATACAAGGAAATTCAGCTGAACGTGCATATCTGCTACTGTAACTGGCATTTACAAGGAACTTGTGAATTTTTATGCATTTTACACAAACTTTTTTGCAAGCTGAAGAAGTGTTCCATTTACAGCGCTAAGAAACAACAAAAGGCAGTGAAGAGGAAATCACCTTTACAAAAAAGCTGAAAAGTTTCACGGAAGCACAGCCATGTGTCCCAGGATACTATCCAGAAGGATGACTCTAATATTGTTATTCTCTATCTGTCTATTGTCAGCACCATAAGTGCTCAGCCTGGCTCCAGAAAACCTTACACAAAGCACTTGCTGATGAGTACAGAAGGATTTTTTCCTTGTTGCTATAGGATATTTACACTTTCAGGAATGCCTCAATTGGGAGCAGCACTTAAAATATATCAGCAATATTTCTTTGACATCTGTCACACACATTTCAGCACAGCCCTTTCCAACAACGTATTCTCATGAATCATCTACTTAAAACCTACCTCATGTGCCAAAGACATGGTGATAATGGAAACCTGACAGTTTTTTGGATTTGTTGCTCTGATGAAACCAGGCAATATGCTGAGACAAGTCCAAGCACCTATAGGGAAGGAGATGGAATGATACAGTTGAATCCCATCTGTGTTACAATTACTTGGCTTTTCTACATAATAAAGTGAATTATTCGCATTACTTCCCATTCCACACCAGGGTAGTAACTCAGCCACCAATGACCACCTTAAATACAGGGAAACATCAGTCTGAATCAGGTAGCCTAAGCTTACTGATAGATCCCTAGAAGGCACAGCCACCAGGGAGACAGCAACAAATGGATTTAGGTTCCAGAAGGTACAAACATATTTACCCTCAGTTTGGAGACTATCACTAACTCCCCCTTATCTGCTAAGGGCTGAAGAACACTCAAGACTTTTTCAAAAGACTTTGTTGCTAAATAACTTTATTTTTTCTACTGAAAAAATCCTTACAGGGTTTTAAAAACTTGCTTATAAGATCTCTGCATTAAGCCAGCCAGCCAGCCAATTCAGTGCTCCAGCTCCAACAGATACCAAGAGCAAATGTAAAGGAAAAAAACATTGGAAAAATCACTTGGAATGATAACACTAAAGTATATTCTCACAACCTCCACCAGCTTGCAGCTCAGACTTCTTGACCCAGAGTTGATATATCTGTGCTTCCCCATCCTTCAAGAATTTTACTTTCACAAATTTGCATAGCCACTTTTTGAATTTGCATAAAATCTACAACACAGTAGAAGGATTCCACAGCCTAATTCCATGGTGAGAACCACATACAGTTTTGCAGCTCTTCTGTGCCAAAAACCTGAAACTGATTGGAGTTCCTTCTGCACTGCATGTTATAATGGAACTATTACAGCATGTACCACACACAAATTATTGATCAGTAATTTGGAGATGATCCCTGCAACGCAAACCTGTTGTATAGAATCTGCCAGGACTCAGCTGGATCAGTGATGCCACAGCTGACCTGCACATTTAGCACATAATTGGACCCCTGTCCTTGAGATTATGAACTGCACCTGCCAAAGCAGGGAACTCATATGCATTAACCACAGCCTGAAATACGGACATGTGCAAACTGCCAATCCTTTTAGCAAAAACACTGATGAGAGTAGGACAGTGTGAAAGGTCATTTCAGTGAAGATAAGAAAGGATATTCATGTTTGTAATGTATATCCAACCCCCAAAAGTGCCCCACATTATATCTAAATGCTCCTATGAAAGAGCATCATTACAACAGGCCTGTTCAAATAACACCAAGGGCTGAGGATTTTGCCTTACTGATCATTCTGCAATTTTTCTGTAATTGTTATTCTGCATTATAGCCCACGAGTAGCAGGGTCTTTTGTAAATGTAATCCTGAAGTTCAATACTATTTACACAAACAAATACTTTGCCTTTTAACACTTGTGGGTTTTGTTAGCTTGGCTCTTTTGACAGCTTTGATATCACTTCCACCATGGACTTTGCAAGGATGCACTGAGAACATGGCAATCAAATTTTGTTGCTCTGCAAAACTCTGAAATCCCAAGGTGCAAACAAAAGTCCATTATCTGTAATGATACCCTCTGGAAACACATGCTAGACAAGACGTGCTATAGGAGAATTTTCCATTACTGTATGAAAAAAATCTATTTCTTCTTTGGGAAGGCAACAATCTATCACAAGGTGTACTTGATTTGTTTCATGCTACCCCACTCTTGCTAATTTGCTGGAAACCTATTGTAGATTCTGCACTGACCTCACTGTGTTTTATGCCTAAAACTATCTAATCAATAATGAATTTGCTTTGCAAAGGAGATTAACTTGCTGGAAAATGTCAAATATGGATTGTGCATAAGGGCCCGAAAAACCTCCATTTTTCAGAATTCCTTTTCTCAAGATTTTCTCAGAAAGGAACAGCACATGCAAAGGTGACCTGGAAAAAACTTGTGGTTTTCACATGAGAATATGTACTAGTATTAAAAAGAGAGGCAGAAAGGTAGTTATTTTCTGTTCTCATAATCACCATAATTTTGTATTCATGATGACAGCTTAGTGGTAATTATGTGTTAGCTATCTATACATACACACTGATATTTATACTGTCCTTGCATGCCATTTACTGAATGTAGGTTTTACATGACATGGTCACTAAGCTCCAAATAGTCCAATATATTTTGTACCAAAGTCACAATGCAGTTCACAGTGCTGGCAATTGCTGTGAACTAAGCAAATTCCCTAAGGAGACATAGTCTTCCCCATGAAGGGTCAGTGCACGTAATTTAGACTTTATATTTCTTTCATTCCCTTTAATGGCAGATATTTTATTTTATTTTATTTGTTAATTTGAAACACTGAGGATTTTATTCTGCTTATAAACTACTCCACCTTAATTTAAATACAGGCATCAGGCAGAATTCCTTAGATTCTGTATTACAAATACTGAATGCAACACTACTAATAATAATAGCTTAAAAGGATTCATCTAGTACACATAATTTAGGCATATTTTTGTATACTCTTCTCTTTACAATAATCTCTTAACCTTGAAATGCAATTTTTATTTTTAAGTTTGCATGATTTTCATCTGAAAGGTTTGAAAACTGCATCCTGGGAATTCTTTTTCACGAGTCTGGGACCTAACATTTCTAATTGACCAATAGCTCTGTGTTCTCTCAGGAACTAATGAGCTCATCACATATGGAAAAAACACATACACAAAATTTGGATATTTTCTACATGAGCCTACATGAAGTAACACCTAAAGCTCATGGGATCCCTCTTATCTCCCTGAATTGGTTTAATGTGCCACAAGTCCTTTGGAATGCAGTCAAAACAGCCTGCTACCACTTTATCTTGGAGGGATACATTATGGAATTATTCCCTTCTTTTCATCCATAAACAAATCCCATGGTACCTTCACATGAGTATTTCTTTTGTCTCAGGTGAGCATTTCACAGGGTCCCTTATTTAGAGAAGTATCTTCTCACCTCCCACCTGCCCCCTACATTACTCCTGCCAGGCGCACGCCATAATAAAAGTTTGAGGTTCCAGTTAGGTCCCACAGAAAAAGCAAATCCTCTGGGGAACAGTGCAGGAGAAATACACACCTAGGATCTCTGATTAACAAACACATATCTCCCCAAGTAGCTGTAAAAGGGAATCTCCAAAGAGCATTCACTGTGTTTTATCATTTTAAAAACAGAAAAAATAATCAGGATTTGAGGAAAATGCAAAGGATAGAAGTGCAGATATACCTTCTCTGCCAAAAAAATTTATTTTGTGTAGGATTTTGCACAAAAAAAGGTCAAATTTTCTCACAAGGAATTGGACTAGGTCATTAAAAGAAAATTTTCTTAAGCTTTATATATTCTCAATCCCAATTCTGTAAAAAAGTTTGAAAACATCCAAGTAAGAAATTGTCCTCTAGTCCACCCTCCCTCTAAAAACGTAAAACACTAAGACAATCAATTGGGAAGCAATTTCTAGATGTACATGGCTACTGAAATTTAAAAAAAAACCCAAACAGGTAATGTCTTACTTTAAAATCATTAACTGATGAAGTGAAGGTCATCACAAATTAAAAGCTGAAGCTAAAATGTACATTAGAAACTAACTATTGCCAAGAGTATGGATCACACTGTGCAATATGGGATCTGTGGAATCCATCTGGCTAGTGCACAAGAAACACTCCATCTTCCTTGGTACTTATCAAGTCAGATGATTCTACAGTAGTGTGAAAGTTCCCTCAGTTTATTTCAAGATTTAAAGTGCTGCAGACATATGCTTTCAAAGGCTGCCGAGACAAAAAAAATTAACCATTTTGGAACAGAAGGGCTATTAGAGGTAATTCAGAGCTGAAATAACAGGGTTGAGAGTGAAAAAGTTAATTTCTATCCACAGCCACAACCATTTCTCCACATTTTTTACTAGGAAATGATGCAGCTATGAAAAGAGATAATTGACATAACACGGCTCCTGCTGTACACGAGAGAGATGGAATCCACTACATTCTTCCCCATTCTCTCTATAGGAGCAGGGCTGTATACATTTAATTCTGACTTTTCAGGTCAAACTGCAAAGCATAGAGAGTTGTTTTGCAAACTACAAGAATTCAGAAGAAAAAAAACCGTCAAGGAAGCAGTTGGGAGCAAGCATAATTATGGACATGTAGCTGTTCATGTAGATTGATACATAAAAATAGAGTATTGTCTGTTCCAGAAAGAGATCCAACTGCTTTATGCACTTCAGAACAGGTTACATATCTTTAAAAAGTAGTGACAATAGAAAAAATAAATGTTTTCACAACCACTTTACACTTTGATGAGAGCCCCTCTTGTATTTAATGTGGTACAAATGCACTTACAGAGGTCTGAACTTTATTCAGTAAGGTTACCTTAATTCGGTGATTGTTCCTAGGTATACCCTTGGACAACTACTCATGAAACAGTGCACCCTAAGTTGGGAATGCATTGTAATCTTAGCAGAAGTGAGTTCACAGATCAATTTCCACACCGGTTCCTAACAGACTTTCACATATCATGGTGGGTGAACCCAAAATGTTTGTAATTTAATATCTCACTACTTTTAAGACTCTCCCAGGTAAAGTAACACAAACATTTGAAGGGCATGTGTGAAAACCACTAGCAGATATATGTGTCTACTCAATGCTTTTCTAGGAATTTTTTCAGGTATAGACCCACACAGGGTGTATTTCCTCTTCACTTTAAGGTCAAGGCCAAGGCCAAAGATTCATTCTCCTAAGATCAAATACATGCAAATTATAAAATAAGAATTCATTTTAGACATTTTTCTTACCCTTTTTCCAACATGTGAACAATGAGAGCAGTGGCAGACTGATACCTGCAATTAAAAAATCAATGCATTCTTTTTTCTTCTTTTGTTACAATTAGCTTCTAGCACAGAGATACTGTTACATGTGATATTACATCGCTTCATTGTTTCAAGTATATGAGGGATATCTGATAAAGACTAGAAGCTACCTGCATCAACTGCTACCTGAATAAGTATTTCTGTGGGTTCATGGCTGTGTAACTGACACCAGAACGTTTTCCCAAGTCTCTGTAGGATGAATTTCACTTCATTCTGGTCATTGGGACTCCTTTAAACACAGTTCAATTTTCCAAACCTGAGCAATTTTATATGCAGTTTGTGCCACTATTGTAGTTATTTCTAGAAACCATTTCATTGGTGTCTAGACCTACTACCCACTGCTTTCAGGCACCCCTTGTAGCAGTCTACAGCCAATCCCAACTGTGCTCACTAGAAAATCCAGCATGGCTTGATCGATCTTTTGAATAAAAAGAACTGCCTGAGAATCACCTGTTAATTCTTCTGAACTACACTGCATCATGTCCTTTATAGGACCTATGGACAGCTCCAGTTTTCTCTTATTCTAGGCAGCCTTGAAGGTTTCCTAACAGCTCATCCATCAAGATAAAAACACATACAGCTGGCTAAACACCAATAGGTTTGCAAAGTACGGGTATAAAGACACTTGGTATTATGCCACTGGGAGTTTCAAGCGGCCAAGGGATATAGGTGAATTTTTACCCCCATTAGCCCTGTGCAATTCTTAACACATGGACACTGAGTAGTATCTTGAGAACTAGAGAAGCATTAATATATTCTTAATTCAAGTGAATACTAAGCATTAGTACCTTCCCTAAATAAGGTAAATGCACTAGGGAGAACATGATGACAGTGTTAAAGTTAACGACCCAGTGCAATAGTATTTAAAACAGATTTGGCGCTAGCTTAATCACATTAATTGCTACATTGGACAAAGTGGAGAACAATGAATACATTGTCCCTGAAAGTCCTGAAGCAGCATCTTGTCCATTATGTTAAGGATGCAGTGACATTCATGATCTCCAGGTAACTGGAACTTTCAGTGTACTTTGTTTGTCCTGCTACATCAGCTAACTATGAATTATTAATCTAAGCAGTCCTCAAAGTATTTTTTCCTACTCTGTGAAGTACCTTTAACAAGGCAATCTGTCTCTTTACTTAATCACAGCAATGCTTGTCAAAGACTATTACCGGTTTGAGGATAAAATGGTGAGAAGAGGAGAGAGAATGTCATCTGCTGCTACTGCCCTAGGATGATTGGCTCTCAGCTTTAAGTCTGTGCACTCTTCCCTTTCTCAGAAAAAAATCGCCAGGAAGGAACTAGATTTGTCAGAAAGCACCAAAAGTAACCTCAGGTCTGCCATGGTCAGGGGTCTGGGAAGCTGACAGAGCCTTTTTTAATGTGAAGTTTCAAGGTGATTTGGAGTAGCTGCACTGTGGTGCAGGAGCAGTGCATGTACCACTGCAGTCTCATGCTGCACACAGCCACCCAAACAGTCTGTGCTGTTTGGGGGCTCCTTTCCCTACTCGCTCAGTCTAAGTACATCAATTAATTCATTGACCTCAGATACTTCTCTCTCATAACTGTCGAGCAACGCATGAGAGCTCCCATAATTCCTCCAGAGATCCAGAAACAAAGAATGAGTACACTAAATAAATAAATAACTAAACAGCACAGTCATTCTGTCTTCTTCACTTCTGTACAATCAACAGAAAAGACAGACATGACAAGAAAGACATGAACTAAGTCAGAATGCTACAAAACACATCATGGGTCACGGCACGTAAGTCTGATTTAGTAAACAATAATAAAATGAAGATATGTAAAACAGGATATGTGTTAAAAAGATCACAATTCATGTAACCTAACTGCTATCACAGACATCAGATATTTTTAAAAAGATCATTGACAAAAGAAAAAGAGGAATAATTGGAATGGGATTTCCTGTGATACAATGAATACAGTCAGATTAATATGTCTTATTTTCATTCAAAAATGTTTAAGGACTTCACTCACTAGTGAAATGGATAATAAAATTAATCAGATAACCTTGTAGAATAAAGGCAATACTCATATCTTCTTTTAGATAAAAGTTTTCAGGGAAGAAAAATAAACCCAAAAACCTAATTTTCTTTTTACCTTAGTAGATTTGCTCCATCAGATGGAACTAACATAAAAAAGTAAGAGTTTGTATTTGGTCAGATGTCAGAGAGGGCAATTTTTAATGAAAATTTATTTTTTAAAAAATTGAATTTCATTTCAAGCTCCTAGACTAGATCATTTTTCCTCTTTCATAAAATCAGTCAAGTTTCTGTATAGGACTATCTACACATTGCTTAAGCAACAAAGCCAAGAAGCCGTTTAATTACAGCCAAGGTCATGGAACCCAAGTGGACAATGAGACTTCGAGATTTTTTTCTGCTTACACTATCATATTTTTCTTTTTTTTCTTTTTTTTTTTTTTTTTGCAAGCAGTTTCTCTTAAAGGGAAGAGTCTGCTGTCAGCAACTGCAATATTTTCTGCTAAGTCATTCCACCACCTTGCAAAGACATTTGAACACATAAAAGTGATTTACAACAACATTTCACAACAAAATGCTGCACTAGTTATATGAGAGATGAGCACAGTGTATCAATATGCAAAGAATAGGAAAGCTCCTGCAAAAATTAGCAACAATCTGTAGGAATTTTGCAGAGTCACAGCAGGCCTAGGACCTCAACGACTCTGAGGATTTCAAATAAAATAAATTCTGATAAAGGAGTGATCAAAGACCCTGCATGACCCAGGGGATGGCAGTTTCAGGGAGGGCAGCAAGAGGGAGGCGAAAAACAATGACCAAACTTACAGAAAGACATAAGTGCATTTTACATAGAGGTACTGAGGTGATTACGGATCCTCACAATAACATTAATACTAATTCTCTAGGAATCACACTAAGAAATCACACTAAAGAATTAAAGTTCTTTTGTTCTCACAGTTAAGATTACTGAGTCTATTCTGAAGCAGTTTTGTTTTCAGTGTACCAGCTGCACAGAGGGATAGTTTATGTAATGAAATGGAGAGGGCTGCAATCCCTGTTCTGTCCCTTTTAATTCTGGCTTTTCAAATGACATGAGGAACCCAGGTGGAAAGAATCGCTCTGCATGTCTGGCCATGTGGCAGAAGGGAAAATGTAATTGATTATTCTTATTAAGGAAACTGGTTTTGCCAGAAGTATCAAGTTTACTCAGTTTCATGCTTAAAATGAAATATGCAGCATAGTTAAACATTCTGTCTTTGTTTTATACATAGCTTGAGCTGACTATAGGTATTTCAACGATAGCAATAACGAAAATTGCAATGTAAACCTAATTAGAAAGTTAATGGAAAGGGAGTGAAGAATGCTGTGATTGAAAACTAAGATCTTGAAATGCGTTCTCATCTTTAAATCTATGCTGTCCGTGCTTCTGTCTGTAAAAATGTTGAGAGTTGCGTCTCAAGATCATCAAAAAGAAAGAATGACTAGAAAAAGACAGAGATATTAACATTAAGAGATTCAAATAATGGCTTCAGAAACTAAAAGGAACAAGTTCTCTTCCAGTTTTTCTTATATAAGTTTAATAGTAAATTACTCTTCTACGCTTAATCACTTTGCAGAAACATTACTTTCTGGGTACTCAAACACTGGATATATTCACACACTAGATATGTTACCACTGCAGCATTTGTAAATGGACCAGAAACTGCTGAAGCAAAGGTTCAAGAAGGTACAGAACCACAGGAGCAATTTACCCATTGGAAGAGACTCCCACATTCTATATTGTTGGTAAGAAAACATTCAGAAATTATCTCTACATTTGTGTTCCCAAAGGACACATGCTTTTCAGTAGTGTATCAGGAATTTAGTGACTTCCATGTAAATTAGGTAACTTGCTATCCAATTATGCCCTTCCATGCAAAACCATAGATTGCATAAGCTACTATTAAATTTTTATTTTTAAAAAAATTATTCATGTAGTCAGGTGTCATCTGAAAAACAGGTTTAGAAAATAAGGCTTGAGGGGAAAGAAAAAAAAAATCTCCAAATCAGCACATGATGTTGTCAAGCAATGAAACACAGCTGAAATTTGAAGTCACCAGTATCAGTTTTCCACGCACGGAAAGCTACTAACCCAAAGTAACAGAAGGAACTTTAGGCTATTAGTGAAGTTTCTGTGTCTTCAAAACAGCTGTAATTGACAAAAGAAAGCAACCTGACAAAATACAGCTCATGGTTCCAGAACTTGGATTCTGCCTCTCAGCATTAAACAAGTGAACTCTGATGGGATCAGTCACATTGCAGCAGAAAAGCAAGTGATGGCCAAAACGGCTCTCTATTGATTTTTTTTTTCCAGCTTGCTCTCAGGAGCATGTTTCGAACAGCTTCAAGAGGGGAATCTGGAAAAAAGCACTTTCTAAAGTCTATTAGCTTAATAAAGCGTTGTAATCTACTGCGAGTTCAATTCTTTGGAAGCTTCCTTCACAGCATTTTATCTGTCATTTCTTTGATTAAGGCTACAGTGATTCATGTACCTGGCTAACAGCCTGGAAGAAAGTCTTGTAACATAAAGGATTATGTTACAGGGTGAAAGTATCAGCCCAGAGAAACAATCTTTACCCTTTCTGTCTCCTTAATGACTTAAAACTATGAAAGGTTTAAAGAGTACAGTCTCCAAGATGAGGCAATACCCAAGAAAATACAGAACTTCATCACCAGCTGTCTCCTGCTTCCCTTGCTGCCACACACCTGCAGATTTTCTGCACAGCAAACAAAAGCAGTTGCCTCAAGCCTGGCATCCTTGCCCTTACCCTCTGGAGCCACATGAGCAGCTGGATACCTAGCCCTTGTTCCTTGCTACGTGTCAGGGAATATGTGTGCTGGGCTGGGTGAGCAGCAGATCCCAGCCCACAGGGTCCTGGTGCAGATGGGCTACATTCAGAAGCACCTTCTCCATGAGTCCCACCCACCTAAAGCTGTGCGCTAATGATATCCAACGTCATTTAGAGAGCTTTATAGGAGAGAAATGCTGTCAAAGCACCTGGGCTGCAGTAAGTTCCACTGAGGTATAGCCTTCACAAGGAAATCAGCCGTGAGACCTCCGTGCTAAAATCCTTGTTTTCATGCTGGTGCCTGACTTCATCCTCACAGTTAACTGGCACTCTCTGGCTCTCTGCAAGGCCATGTCACACAGTGGGACAGTGCAGGACAGGATTATCTTGCCTTAGAAATGAGTTAGACAAATGCTGCTGAGACAGACCGTAGAAACGTCTGGTAATGATGACAGACATGAAGCTATAATGCAAATAGAGTGAGAGAAGCAAATCTTGCAACCCAATGACTGCTTCTAATATCCATAAGAAAGGCTGCAGAACCACAGCAGTAAGGTAAGCAGGAGGCAGAAAATGACAACTGGAAAGTCGCTGAAAAGAGTTCCAGGCATCAAATGCTCTTTCCAGTACCTGCTGTCAAACACTTCAAAGAAAAGCACAAGAGATACCAGGTGAGATAAATACAAGAATAAGCTATTTAGTCAAATATCTCGGCTTAATTCCTACTGCTTAGAGACTCAGAAGTGATTGCATATATTCCTGACTGGTTTTAAAGCACAAGTTAAACACTTTTCTCAGTCAAAAGAAAACAGGTCCTTTTGACTCTCACAGATTATGGGTTTTTTTGTCAAAAGGCAAAAAGACTGAAGGAATCCAATGCCGAAGGAAAAAAACAACTTTTCTTAAATGCAACTCTACTTCTTCGAAAAAGAAATTTCATTTTGACAGCAGCCTAGAAAACAAAAATCCTGCTATGAAAACATAAAATCTAAAACGCTTGATTCCAAATTCATTCTCAAGAAACACTCTTCCAATACAGACTTTGATGGGGTGGGGTTTCTTTGGGCGAAGAAAAGCATCCTCCCGCATGGAAGCATTTTTCCGTCAAGACAACATAAACGTACGTTTTATCCCCCACTAATTCTGCATTGTCACAAAATGAACTTTTTATTAAAGAAAATGAATACTATTCCACTGCACAATCCATTTACATGCTTATATATTTCAATTGCCTCATTAGGAATTTTTTCGATATAACACGTGATATGTTTCTAAGAGAAATAAAATTTTACAACCTTAATAAATAAAGTTAAATGAAATTAATTTTGGATGCAGTAGACAGAACACAATAGATTACCTTACGGAAGAAATAAACAAGAAATTTTATTATCTCATTAAATAGTCTGACTTGCATCATCTTGCCTACAAAGGAAGCCCAGCTGCACAGTGACTGATATTACACAATATTTCGCGACACAAAGATTCTAGTCTCTGGCAACAGAATGCCACGATGGACGCCCTAGCAATGCTTTCCCAAGTGCCACGAACCCACAGCTGCAGGCTGCACACCTCTCTAGACCCCGAGCCAATAAAAACTGGCAGCATGTGGCCAGGGCCAAGGTGCCCACGCTTGCGGGGGGTCCAGATCAGAAAGGAGTGCGAACATCAAGGCTAGGGCCTTCTCGCGTTGACCTCGGCAGGCAGTTTCCATTGTCAGTGCTCCTGGAGTTCGAGGCCCTGTAGATCTCTCAAAACTAACCCAAGACGTAACACTAAACCAAACTCCAGTAAATTCCCCCAGCCGACTACCTGGCTTTTCCCTATCACAAAGATGGAGGAGCAGCAATGTTGGGGCACTGGCGCCATCACCTTGGCAGGCCCTTTCCCGCCCCAGTGCTCCTGCAGCTCAAGGCCCTTTAGAGCTCTCCAGCCTCACCCCAGCCCCTCAGGGCACCTTGCCACTGGGCCAGAGGGGCTCATCGCCATAGGTGGCACTGTCGCTGCAAGCTCGCCCATATAGCAAGGAAACAGGCAGAGAGCCCGCCCAAAGGGCAAGAGGAAGTTGATTAAAAATTCTCTTCTTATATAGATGTTAAGGCTCTAACCGTGATTGTTTCATAGCCATCCACCCCCCAGGCTGATTGGCTGAAGCCCTTACAGCACTCAGTTCCAAAACATAGATTAGAAAGAGCAAGAAGAAGTCCCCTCGTCTTTGTTTCCCACCCATTCATGAGAAAGAAGAGAGAAATCTTAGAATACTGCATCCACAATGGCACAGCTTAACAAGTGTGCACTTGCCAACGGCGGCACCTCTTATGCCCTGCACACTCAGATCCAGGCACTTCACACAAGCTTCTCTTGCTCTCTCTCAGGGCAAAGGAGAAATCCCCACCACATATACTCAAGAGGCGAAAATCACACGCAACTTGACTGGCAGAAGGAGCAAAATCAAAGAATCCAAAGCCAATGATCTTTAGCAAATGATGGAATACAACATAGAATGCAACATAAAACCACTTATCATACCATTACTTGGTGCTCATTTAGCACTTTCCTAGCATAAACAAAGCCAAGGCTGACGAAAACCGCTCCACTTGCAAAATGCTATGTTCCCCAGAAGTTCCAGGAAAGGAGAATCAGGAAAACCAAGAGAGGCAGAGAGAAAGGCCCAAGGAGAGAAGAGATCTAGAGAAACACGCAGACAGCTACCACCTCCCAGCATTCCAGCAGGGGCACGATGGGAACTACGTGCAGGCTTCTAGGCTGACCTCATGCTCTGTGTCCTTTGAAGCCCCACAGCCTTCATGCACCGCCCCTCAGGTGGGACTGCCGGTGCCTTGGCCAGCCAGGGCCCCAGTGAGCACCTGGGCCACCCCAAGGCTCCGTGACAGAGAGCTCAGCCAGGCCTTGGGGCAGCTCTGGGGGGAGAAGAAGGAGGGCATGGCCTCACCTGGAGCACAGCCCAACCGGCCCCTCCCAGCAGACACAGGCACTGCCATTGCCTGATGTTTAGAGCCGTGCAACATGCAGTCTCTGGCAGCAGGCTGCCCTGATGGAAGCCCTTGCAATGTCCTGTCCAGTGGCAGTGTCCCCACAGCCGTAGGCTCCACAGCTCTCAGGAGCCTAAGCCGAACCCAGAGTGCAGCTTGTGGCCGGGCCCGAGGTGCCCACCCCTGTGGGGGGTCCAGATCAGAAAGCAGTGGCAGCAGCAAGGTTGGGGGCTTGCCGCCTTTGCCTTGGCAGGCCCTTTCCAGCCCTGCTCTTCCCGGAGCTCGAGGCCTTTTAGATCTCTCAATGCTAGCCCTAGGTGTAACCCTAACCCTAACCCTACTTAATTACCCCAGCACACTGCCTGGCTTTGAGCTATCAAAAAGTTGGAGGAGCAGCAATGTTGGGGTGGTGCTGCCATGGCCTTGGCAGGCCCTTTCCAGCCCCACTGTCCCTGGAGCTCTAGGACCTTTCCCTCTCTCAAGCCGTACTCTAGGCCAAATGGCAGCAGGTGGCTGGGCCGAGGTGCCCACCCCCGTGGGGATTCCACATAAGAAAGGAGTGGCAGCAGCAAGGTTGGGGGCTTGCCGCATTTGCCTTGGCAGGCCCTTTCCAGCCGTGTTGTTCCCGGAGCTCGAGGCCCTTTAGAACTTCTAAGCCTAACCCAGGTGGAACCCTAAGCCTAGCCCCAGTTAATTCCCCCAGCCCACTACCTGGCTTTTCCCCATCACAAAGATGGAGGAGCAGCAATGTTGGGGCACTGGCGCCATCACCTTGGCAGGCCCTTTCCAGCCCCAGTGCTCCTGCAGCTCAAGGCCCTTTAGATCTCTCCAGCCTCACCCCAGACCCTCAGGGCACCTTGCCACAGGGCCAGAGGGGCTCATCGCCATAGGTGGCACTGTTGCTGCAAGCTCGCCCATATAGCAAGGAAACAGGCAGAGAGCCCGCCCAAAGGGCAAGAGGAAGTTGATTAAAAATTCTCTTCTTATATAGATGTTAAGGCTCTAACCGTGATGGTTTCATAGCCATCCACCCCCCAGGCTGATTGGCTGAAGCCCTTACAGCACTCAGTTCCAAAACACAGATTAGAAAGAGCAAGAAGAATTCCGCTTATCTTTGTTTCCCACCCATTCATGAGAAAGAAGAGAGAAATCTTAGAATACTGCATCCACAATGGCACAGCTTAACAAGTGTGCACTTGCCAACGGCGGCACCTCTTATGCCCTGCACACTCAGATCCAGGCACTTCACACAAGCTTCTCTTTCTCTCTCTCAGGGCAAAGGAGAAATCCCCACCACATATACTCAAGAGGCGAAAATCACACGCAGCTTGACTGGCAGAAGGAGCAAAATCAAAGAATCCAAAGCCAATGATCTTTAGCAAATGATGGAATACAACATAGAATGCAACATAAAACCACTTATCATAGCATTACTTGATGCTCATTTAGCACTTTCCTAGCATAAACAAAGCCAAGGCTGACGAAAACCGCTCCACTTGCAAAATGCTATGTTCCCCAGAAGTTCCAGGAAAGGAGAATCAGGAAAACCAAGAGAGGCAGAGAGAAAGGCCCAAGGAGAGAAGAGATCTAGAGAAACACGCAGACAGCTACCACCTCCCAGCATTCCAGCAGGGGCACGATGGGAACTACGTGCAGGCTTCTAGGCTGACCTCATGCTCTGTGTCCTTTGAAGCCCCACAGCCTTCATGCACCGCCCCTCAGGTGGGACTGCCGGTGCCTTGGCCAGCCAGGGCCCCAGTGAGCACCTGGGCCACCCCAAGGCTCCGTGACAGAGAGCTCAGCCAGGCCTTGGGGCAGCTCTGGGGGGAGAAGAAGGAGGGCATGGCCTCACCTGGAGCACAGCCCAACCGACCCCTCCCAGCAGACACAGGCACTGCCATTGCCTGATGTTTAGAGCCGTGCAACATGCAGTCTCTGGCAGCAGGCTGCCCTGATGGAAGCCCTTGCAATGTCCTGTCCAGTGGCAGTGTCCCCACAGCCGTAGGCTCCACAGCTCTCAGGAGCCTAAGCCTAACCCAGACTGCAGCTTGTGGCCGGGCCCGAGGTGCCCACCCCTGTGGCGGGTCCAGATCAGAAAGCAGTGGCAGCAGCAAGGTTGGGGGCTTGCCGCCTTTGCCTTGGCAGGCCCTTTCCAGCCCTGCTCTTCCCGGAGCTCGAGGCCTTTTAGATCTCTCAATGCTAGCCCTAGGTGTAACCCTAACCCTAACCCTACTTAATTACCCCAGCACACTGCCTGGCTTTGAGCTATCAAAAAGTTGGAGGAGCAGCAATGTTGGGGTGGTGCTGCGATGGCCTTGGCAGGCCCTTTCCAGCCCCACTGTCCCTGGAGCTCTAGGACCTTTCCCTCTCTCAAGCCATACTCTAGGCCAAATGGTAGCAGGTGGCTGGGCCGAGGTGCCCACCCCCGTGGGGATTCCACATAAGAAAGGAGTGGCAGCAGCAAGGTTGGGGGCTTGCCGCATTTGCCTTGGCAGGCCCTTTCCAGCCGTGTTGTTCCCGGAGCTCGAGGCCCTTTAGAACTTCTAAGCCTAACCCAGGTGGAACCCTAAGCCTAGCCCCAGTTAATTCCCCCAGCCCACTACCTGGCTTTTCCCCATCACAAAGATGGAGGAGCAGCAATGTTGGGGCACTGGCGCCATCACCTTGGCAGGCCCTTTCCAGCCCCAGTGCTCCTGCAGCTCAAGGCCCTTTAGATCTCTCCAGCCTCACCCCAGACCCTCAGGGCACCTTGCCACTGGGCCAGAGGGGAACATCGCCATAGGTGGCACTTTCGCTGCAAGCTCGCCCATATAGCAAGGAAACAGGCAGAGAGCCCGCCCAAAGGGCAAGAGGAAGTTGATTAAAAATTCTCTTCTTATATAGATGTTAAGGCTCTAACCGTGATTGTTTCATAGCCATCCACCCCCCAGGCTGATTGGCTGAAGCCCTTACAGCACTCAGTTCCAAAACACAGATTAGAAAGAGCAAGAAGAAGTCCCCTCGTCTTTGTTTCCCACCCATTCATGAGAAAGAAGAGAGAAATCTTAGAATACTGCATCCACAATGGCACAGCTTAACAAGTGTGCACTTGCCAACGGCGGCACCTCTTATGCCCTGCACACTCAGATCCAGGCACTTCACACAAGCTTCTCTTGCTCTCTCTCAGGGCAAAGGAGAAATCCCCACCACATATACTCAAGAGGCGAAAATCACACGCAGCTTGACTGGCAGAAGGAGCAAAATCAAAGAATCCAAAGCCAATGATCTTTAGCAAATGATGGAATACAACATAGAACGCAACATAAAACCACTTATCATAGCATTACTTGGTGCTCATTTAGCACTTTCCTAGCATAAACAAAGCCAAGGCTGACGAAAACCGCTCCACTTGCAAAATGCTATGTTCCCCAGAAGTTCCAGGAAAGGAGAAGCAGGAAAACCAAGAGAGGCAGAGAGAAAGGCCCAAGGAGAGAAGAGATCTAGAGAAACACGCAGACAGCTACCACCTCCCAGCATTCCAGCAGGGGCACGATGGGAACTACGTGCAGGCTTCTAGGCTGACCTCATGCTCTGTGTCCTTTGAAGCCCCACAGCCTTCATGCACCGCCCCTCAGGTGGGACTGCCGGTGCCTTGGCCAGCCAGGGCCCCAGTGAGCACCTGGGCCACCCCAAGGCTCCGTGACAGAGAGCTCAGCCAGGCCTTGGGGCAGCTCTGAGGGGAGAAGAAGGAGGGCATGGCCTCACCTGGAGCACAGCCCAACCGGCCCCTCCCAGCAGACACAGGCACTGCCATTGCCTGATGTTTAGAGCCGTGCAACATGCAGTCTCTGGCAGCAGGCTGCCCTGATGGAAGCCCTTGCAATGTCCTGTCCAGTGGCAGTGTCCCCACAGCCGTAGGCTCCACAGCTCTCAGGAGCCTAAGCCTAACCCAGAGTGCACCTTGTGGCCGGGCCCGAGGTGCCCACCCCTGTGGGGGGTCCAGATCAGAAAGCAGTGGCAGCAGCAAGGTTGGGGGCTTGCCGCCTTTGCCTTGGCAGGCCCTTTCCAGCCCTGCTCTTCCCGGAGCTCGAGGCCTTTTAGATCTCTCAATGCTAGCCCTAGGTGTAACCCTAACCCTAACCCTACTTAATTACCCCACACAGGCAGCACACTGCCTGGCTTTGAGCTATCAAAAAGTTGGAGGAGCAGCAATGTTGGGGTGGTGCTGCCATGGCCTTGGCAGGCCCTTTCCAGCCCCACTGTCCCTGGAGCTCTAGGACCTTTCCCTCTCTCAAGCCGTACTCTAGGCCAAATGGCAGCAGGTGGCTGGGCCGAGGTGCCCACCCCTGTGGGGATTCCACATAAGAAAGGAGTGGCAGCAGCAAGGTTGGGGGCTTGCCGCATTTGCCTTGGCAGGCCCTTTCCAGCCGTGTTGTTCCCGGAGCTCGAGGCCCTTTAGATCTCCTAAGCCTAACCCAGGTGGATCCCTAAGCCTAGCCCCACTTAATTCCCCCAGCCCACTACCTGGCTTTTCCCCATCACAAAGATGGAGGAGCTGCAATGTTGGGGCACTGGCGCCATCACCTTGGCAGGCCCTTTCCAGCCCCAGTGCTCCTGCAGCTCAAGGCCCTTTAGATCTCTCCAGCCTCACCCCAGACCCTCAGGGCACCTTGCCACTGGGCCAGAGGGGCTCATCGCCATAGGTGGCACTGTCGCTGCAAGCTCGCCCATATAGCAAGGAAACAGGCAGAGAGCCCGCCCAAAGGGCAAGAGGAAGTTGATTAAAAATTCTCTTCTTATATAGATGTTAAGGCTCTAACCGTGATAGTTTCATAGCCATCCACCCCCAGGCTGATTGGCTGAAGCCCTTACAGCACTCAGTTCCAAAACACAGATTAGAAAGAGCAAGAAGAAGTCCCCTCGTCTTTGTTTCCCACCCATTCATGAGAAAGAAGAGAGAAATCTTAGAATACTGCATCCACAATGGCACAGCTTAACAAGTGTGCACTTGCCAACGGCGGCACCTCTTATGCCCTGCACACTCAGATCCAGGCATTTCACTCAAGCTTCTCTTGCTCTCTCTCAGGGCAAAGGAGAAATCCCCACCACATATACTCAAGAGGCGAAAATCACACGCAACTTGACTGGCAGAAGGAGCAAAATCAAAGAATCCAAAGCCAATGATCTTTAGCAAATGATGGAATACAACATAGAATGCAACATAAAACCACTTATCATACCATTACTTGGTGCTCATTTAGCACTTTCCTAGCATAAACAAAGCCAAGGCTGACGAAAACCGCTCCACTTGCAAAATGCTATGTTCCCCAGAAGTTCCAGGAAAGGAGAATCAGGAAAACCAAGAGAGGCAGAGAGAAAGGCCCAAGGAGAGAAGAGATCTAGAGAAACACGCAGACAGCTACCACCTCCCAGCATTCCAGCAGGGGCACGATGGGAACTACGTGCAGGCTTCTAGGCTGACCTCATGCTCTGTGTCCTTTGAAGCCCCACAGCCTTCATGCACCGCCCCTCAGGTGGGACTGCCGGTGCCTTGGCCAGCCAGGGCCCCAGTGAGCACCTGGGCCACCCCAAGGCTCCGTGACAGAGAGCTCAGCCAGGCCTTGGGGCAGCTCTGGGGGGAGAAGAAGGAGGGCATGGCCTCACCTGGAGCACAGCCCAACCGGCCCCTCCCAGCAGACACAGGCACTGCCATTGCCTGATGTTTAGAGCCGTGCAACATGCAGTCTCTGGCAGCAGGCTGCCCTGATGGAAGCCCTTGCAATGTCCTGTCCAGTGGCAGTGTCCCCACAGCCATAGGCTCCACAGCTCTCAGGAGCCTAAGCCTAACCCAGAGTGCAGCTTGTGGCCGGGCCCGAGGTGCCCACCCCTGTGGGGGGTCCAGATCAGAAAGCAGTGGCAGCAGCAAGGTTGGGGGCTTGCCGCCTTTGCCTTGGCAGGCCCTTTCCAGCCCTGCTCTTCCCGGAGCTCGAGGCCTTTTAGATCTCTCAATGCTAGCCCTAGGTGTAACCCTAACCCTAACCCTACTTAATTACCCCAGCACACTGCCTGGCTTTGAGCTATCAAAAAGTTGGAGGAGCAGCAATGTTGGGGTGGTGCTGCCATGGCCTTGGCAGGCCCTTTCCAGCCCCACTGTCCCTGGAGCTCTAGGACCTTTCCCTCTCTCAAGCCGTACTCTAGGCCAAATGGCAGCAGGTGGCTGGGCCGAGGTGCCCACCCCCGTGGGGATTCCACATAAGAAAGGAGCGGCAGCAGCAAGGTTGGGGGCTTGCCGCATTTGCCTTGGCAGGCCCTTTCCAGCCATGTTGTTCCCGGAGCTCGAGGCCCTTTAGATCTCCTAAGCCTAACCCAGGTGGATCCCTAAGCCTAGCCCCAGTTAATTCCCCCAGCCCACTACCTGCCTTTTCCCCATCACAAAGATGGAGGAGCAGCAATGTTGGGGCACTGGCGCCATCACCTGGGCAGGCCCTTTCCAGCCCCAGTGCTCCTGCAGCTCAGGGCCCTTTAGATGTCTCCAGCCTCACCCCAGCCCCTCAGGGCACCTTGCCATTCGGCCAGAGGGGCTCATCGCCATAGGTGGCACTGTCGCTGCAAGTTCGCCCATATAGCAAGGAAACAGGCAGAGAGCCCGCCCAAAGGGCAAGAGGAAGTTGATTAAAAATTCTCTTCTTATATAGATATTAAGGCTCTAACCGTGATTGTTTCATAGCCATCCACCCCCCAGGCTGATTGGCTGAAGCCCTTACAGCACTCAGTTCCAAAACACAGATTAGAAAGAGCAAGAAGAAGTCCCCTCGTCTTTGTTTCCCACCCATTCATGAGAAAGAAGAGAGAAATCTTAGAATACTGCATCCACAATGGCACAGCTTAACAAGTGTGCACTTGCCAACGGCGGCACCTCTTATGCCCTGCACACTCAGATCCAGGCACTTCACTCAAGCTTCTCTTGCTCTCTCTCAGGGCAAAGGAGAAATCCCCACCACATATACTCAAGAGGCGAAAATCACACGCAACTTGACTGGCAGAAGGAGCAAAATCAAAGAATCCAAAGCCAATGATCTTTAGCAAATGATGGAATACAACATAGAATAGAACACAAAACCACTTATCATAGCATTACTTGGTGCTCATTTAGCACTTTCCTAGCATAAACAAAGCCAAGGCTGACGAAAACCGCTCCACTTGCAAAATGCTATGTTCCCCAGAAGTTCCAGGAAAGGAGAAGCAGGAAAACCAAGAGAGGCAGAGAGAAAGGCCCAAGGAAAGAAGAGATCTAGAGAAACACGCAGAGAGCTACCACCTCCCAGCATTCCAGCAGGGGCACGATGGGAACTACGTGCAGGCTTCTAGGCTGACCTCATGCTCTGTGTCCTTTGAAGCCCCACAGCCTTCATGCACCGCCCCTCAGGTGGGACTGCCGGTGCCTTGGCCAGCCAGGGCCCCAGTGAGCACCTGGGCCACCCCAAGGCTCCGTGACAGAGAGCTCAGCCAGGCCTTGGGGCAGCTCTGGGGGGAGAAGAAGGAGGGCATGGCCTCACCTGGAGCACAACCCAACCGGCCCCTCCCAGCAGACACAGGCACTGCCATTGCCTGATGTTTAGAGCCGTGCAACATGCAGTCTCTGGCAGCAGGCTACCCTGCTGGAAGCCCTTGCAATGTCCTGTCCAGTGGCAGTGTCCCCACAGCCGTAGGCTCCACAGCTCTCAGGAGCATAAGCCTAACCCAGAGTGCAGCTTGTGGCCGGGCCTGAGGTGCCCACCCCTGTGGGGGGTCCGGATCAGAAAGCAGTGGCAGCAGCAAGGTTGGGGGCTTGCCGCCTTTGCCTTGGCAGGCCCTTTCCAGCCCTGCTCTTCCCGGAGCTCGAGGCCCTTTAGATCTCCTAAGCCTAACCCAAGTGGATCCCTAAGCCCAGCCCCAGTTAATTCCCCCAGCCCACTACCTGCCTTTTCCCCATCACAAAGATGGAGGAGCAGCAATGCTGGGGCACTGGCGCCATCACCTTGGCAGGCCCTTTCCCGCCCCAGTGCTCCTGCAGCTCAAGGCCCTTTAGATCTCTCCAGCCTCACCCCAGCCCCTCAGGGCACCTTGCCACTGGGCCAGAGGGGCTCATCGCCATAGGTGGCACTGTCGCTGCAAGCTCGCCCATATAGCAAGGAAACAGGCAGAGAGCCCGCCCAAAGGGCAAGAGGAAGTTGATTAAAAATTCTCTTCTTATATAGATGTTAAGGCTCTAACCGTGATTGTTTCATAGCCATCCACCCCCCAGGCTGATTGGCTGAAGCCCTTACAGCACTCAGTTCCAAAACACAGATTAGAAAGAGCAAGAAGAAGTCCCCTCATCTTTGTTTCCCACCCATTCATGAGAAAGAAGAGAGAAATCTTAGAATACTGCATCCACAATGGCACAGCTTAACAAGTGTGCACTTACCAACGGCGGCACCTATTATGCCCTGCACACTCAGATCCAGGCATTTCACCCAAGCTTCTCTTGCTCTCTCTCAGGGCAAAGGAGAAATCCCCACCACATATACTCAAGAGGCGAAAATCACACGCAACTTGACTGGCAGAAGGAGCAAAATCAAAGAATCCAAAGCCAATGATCTTTAGCAAATGATGGAATACAACATAGAATGCAACATAAAACCACTTATCATACCATTACTTGGTGCTCATTTAGCACTTTCCTAGCATAAACAAAGCCAAGGCTGACGAAAACCGCTCCACTTGCTAAATGCTATGTTCCCCAGAAGTTCCAGGAAAGGAGAAGCAGGAAAACCAAGAGAGGCAGAGAGAAAGGCCCAAGGAGAGAAGAGATCTAGAGAAACACGCAGAGAGCTACCACCTCCCAGCATTCCAGCAGGGGCACGATAGGAACTGCGTACAGGCCTCTAGGCTGACCTCATGCTCTGTGTCCTTTGAAGCCCCACAGCCTTCATGCACCGCCCCTCAGGTGGGACTGCCGGTGCCTTGGCCAGCCAGGGCCCCAGTGAGTACCTGGGCCACCCCAAGGCTCCGTGACAGAGAGCTCAGCCAGGCCTTGGGGCAGCTCTGGGGGGAGAAGAAGGAGGGCATGGCCTCACCTGGAGCACAGCCCAACCGACCCCTCCCAGCAGACACAGGCACTGCCATTGCCTGATGTTTAGAGCCGTGCAACATGCAGTCTCTGGCAGCAGGCTGCCCTGATGGAAGCCCTTGCAATGTCCTGTCCAGTGGCAGTGTCCCCACAACCGTAGGCTCCACAGCTCTCAGGAGACTAAGCCTAACCCGGAGTGCAGCTTGTGGCCGGGCCCGAGGTGCCCACCCCTGTGGGGGGTCCAGATCAGAAAGCAGTGGCAGCAGCAAGGTTGGGGGCTTGCCGCCTTTGCCTTGCCAGGCCCTTTCCAGCCCTGCTCTTCCTGGAGCTCGAGGCCCTTTAGATCTCCTAAGCCTAACCAAGGTGAATCCCTAAGCCTAGCCCCAGTTAATTCCCCCAGCCCACTACCTGGCTTTTCCCCATCACAAAGATGGAGGAGCAGCAATGCTGGGGCACTGGCGCCATCACCTGGGCAGGCCCTTTCCAGCCCCAGTGCTCCTGCAGCTCAAGGCCCTTTAGATCTCTCCAGCCTCACCCCAGCCCCTCAGGGCACCTTGCCACTGGGCCAGAGGGGCTCATCGCCATAGGTGGCACTGTCGCTGCAAGCTCGCCCATATAGCAAGGAAACAGGCAGAGAGCCCGCCCAAAGGGCAAGAGGAAGTTGATTAAAAATTCTCTTCTTATATAGATGTTAAGGCTCTAACCGTGATTGTTTCATAGCCATCCACCCCCCAGGCTGATTGGCTGAAGCCCTTACAGCACTCAGTTCCAAAACACAGATTAGAAAGAGCAAGAAGAAGTCCCCTCGTCTTTGTTTCCCACCCATTCATGAGAAAGAAGAGAGAAATCTTAGAATACTGCATCCACAATGGCACAGCTTAACAAGTGTGCACTTACCAACGGCGGCACCTCTTATGCCCTGCACACTCAGATCCAGGCATTTCACCCAAGCTTCTCTTGCTCTCTCTCAGGGCAAAGGAGAAATCCCCACCACATATACTCAAGAGGCGAAAATCACACGCAACTTGACTGGCAGAAGGAGCAAAATCAAAGAATCCAAAGCCAATGATCTTTAGCAAATGAGGGAATACAACATAGAATACAACACAAAACCACTTATCATAGCATTACTTGGTGCTCATTTAGCACTTTCCTAGCATAAACAAAGCCAAGGCTGACGAAAACCGCTCCACTTGCAAAATGCTATGTTCCCCAGAAGTTCCAGGAAAGGAGAAGCAGGAAAACCAAGAGAGGCAGAGAGAAAGGCCCAAGGAAAGAAGAGATCTAGAGAAACACGCAGAGAGCTACCACCTCCCAGCATTCCAGCAGGGGCACGATGGGAACTACGTGCAGGCTTCTAGGCTGACCTCATGCTCTGTGTCCTTTGAAGCCCCACAGCCTTCATGCACCGCCCCTCAGGTGGCACTGCCGGTGCCTTGGCCAGCCAGGGCCCCAGTGAGCACCTGGGCCACCCCAAGGCTCCGTGACAGAGAGCTCAGCCAGGCCTTGGGGCAGCTCTGGGGGGAGAAGAAGGAGGGCATGGCCTCACCTGGAGCACAGCCCAACCGGCCCCTCCCAGCAGACACAGGCACTGCCATTGCCTGATGTTTAGAGCCGTGCAACATGCAGTCTCTGGCAGCAGGCTGCCCTGATGGAAGCCCTTGCAATGTCCTGTCCAGTGGCAGTGTCCCCACAGCCGTAGGCTCCACAGCTCTCAGGAGCCTAAGCCTAACCCAGACTGCAGCTTGTGGCCGGGCCCGAGGTGCCCACCCCTGTGGGGGGTCCGGATCAGAAAGCAGTGGCAGCAGCAAGGTTGGGGGCTTGCCGCCTTTGCCTTGGCAGGCCCTTTCCAGCCCTGCTCTTCCCGGAGCTCGAGGCCTTTTAGATCTCTCAATGCTAGCCCTAGGTGTAACCCTAACCCTAAC
The DNA here is from genome assembly GCA_036630365.1 of Acanthiza pusilla. Lineage (NCBI taxonomy): Eukaryota > Metazoa > Chordata > Aves > Passeriformes > Acanthizidae > Acanthiza > Acanthiza pusilla. Next base: position 13,792,642 of record JAXCHO010000001.1, read on the forward strand.
CCTACTTAATTACCCCAGCACACTGCCTGGCTTTGAGCTATCAAAAAGTTGAAGGAGCAGCAATGTTGGGGTGGTGTGCGATGGCCTTGGCAGGCCCTTTCCAGCCCCACTGTCCCTGGAGCTCTAGGACCTTTCCCTCTCTCAAGCCGTACTCGAGGCCAAATGGCAGCAGGTGGCTGGGCCGAGGTGCCCACCCCCGTGGGGATTCCACATAAGAAAGGAGTGGCAGCAGCAAGGTTGGGGACTTGCCGCCTTTGCCTTGGCAGGCCCTTTCCAGCCCTGCTCTTCCCGGAGCTCGAGGCCCTTTAGATCTCCTAAGCCTAACCCAAGTGGATCCCTAAGCCCAGCCCCAGTTAATTCCCCCAGCCCACTACCTGCCTTTTCCCCATCACAAAGATGGAGGAGCAGCAATGCTGGGGCACTGGCACCATCACCTTGGCAGGCCCTTTCCAGCCCCAGTGCTCCTGCAGCTCAAGGCCCTTTAGATCTCTCCAGCCTCACCCCAGACCCTCAGGGCACCTTGCCACTGGGCCAGAGGGGCTCATCGCCATAGGTGGCACTGTCGCTGCAAGCTCGCCCATATAGCAAGGAAACAGGCAGAGAGCCCGCCCAAAGGGCAAGAGGAAGTTGATTAAAAATTCTCTTCTTATATAGATGTTAAGGCTCTAACCGTGATTGTTTCATAGCCATCCACCCCCCAGGCTGATTGGCTGAAGCCCTTACAGCACTCAGTTCCAAAACACAGATTAGAAAGAGCAAGAAGAAGTCCCCTCGTCTTTGTTTCCCACCCATTCATGAGAAAGAGAGAAATCTTAGAATACTGAATCCACAACGGCACAGCTTAACAAGTGTGCACTTGCCAACGGCGGCACCTCTTATGCCCTGCACACTCAGATCCAGGCATTTCACTCAAGCTTCTCTTGCTCTCTCTCAGGGCAAAGGAGAAATCCCCACCACATATACTCAAGAGGCGAAAATCACACGCAACTTGACTGGCAGAAGGAGCAAAATCAAAGAATCCAAAGCCAATGATCTTTAGCAAATGATGGAATACAACATAGAATGCAACATAAAACCACTTATCATAGCATTACTTGGTGCTCATTTAGCACTTTCCTAGCATAAACAAAGCCAAGGCTGACGAAAACCGCTCCACTTGCAAAATGCTATGTTCCCCAGAAGTTCCAGGAAAGGAGAAGCAGGAAAACCAAGAGAGGCAGAGAGAAAGGCCCAAGGAGAGAAGAGATCTAGAGAAACACGCAGAGAGCTACCACCTCCCAGCATTCCAGCAGGGGCACGATGGGAACTACGTGCAGGCTTCTAGGCTGACCTCATGCTCTGTGTCCTTTGAAGCCCCACAGCCTTCATGCACCGCCCCTCAGGTGGCACTGCCGGTGCCTTGGCCAGCCAGGGCCCCAGTGAGCACCTGGGCCACCCCAAGGCTCCGTGACAGAGAGCTCAGCCAGGCCTTGGGGCAGCTCTGGGGGGAGAAGAAGGAGGGCATGGCCTCACCTGGAGCACAGCCCAACCGGCCCCTCCCAGCAGACACAGGCACTGCCATTGCCTGATGTTTAGAGCCGTGCAACATGCAGTCTCTGGCAGCAGGCTGCCCTGATGGAAGCCCTTGCAATGTCCTGTCCAGTGGCAGTGTCCCCACAGCCGTAGGCTCCACAGCTCTCAGGAGCCTAAGCCTAACCCAGACTGCAGCTTGTGGCCGGGCCCGAGGTGCCCACCCCTGTGGGGGGTCCAGATCAGAAAGCAGTGGCAGCAGCAAGCTTGGGGGCTTGCCGCCTTTGCCTTGGCAGGCCCTATCCAGCCCTGCTCTTCCCGGAGCATGAGGCCTTTTAGATCTCTCAATGCTAGCCCTAGGTGTAACCCTAACCCTAACCCTACTTAATTACCCCAGCACACTGCCTGGCTTTGAGCTATCAAAAAGTTGGAGGAGCAGCAATGTTGGGGTGGTGCTGCCATGGCCTTGGCAGGCCCTTTCCAGCCCCACTGTCCCTGGAGCTCTAGGACCTTTCCCTCTCTCAAGCCGTACTCTAGGCCAAATGGCAGCAGGTGGCTGGGCCGAGGTGCCCACCCCCGTGGGGATTCCACATAAGAAAGGAGTGGCAGCAGCAAGGTTGGGGGCTTGCCGCCTTTGCCTTGGCAGGCCCTTTCCAGCTCTGCTCTTCCCGGAGCTCGAGGCCCTTTAGATCTCCTAAGCCTAACCAAGGTGGATCCCTAAGCCTAGCCCCAGTTAATTCCCCCAGCCCACTACCTGGCTTTTCCCTATCACAAAGATGGAGGAGCAGCAATGCTGGGGCACTGGCGCCATCACCTTGGCAGGCCCTTTCCAGCCCCAGTGCTCCTGCAGCTCAAGGCCCTTTAGAGCTCTCCAGCCTCACCCCAGACCCTCAGGGCACCTTGCCACTCGGCCAGAGGGGCTCATCGCCATAGGTGGCACTGTCGCTGCAAGTTCGCCCATATAGCAAGGAAACAGGCAGAGAGCCCGCCCAAAGGGCAAGAGGAAGTTGATTAAAAATTCTCTTCTTATATAGATATTAAGGCTCTAACCGTGATTGTTTCATAGCCATCCACCCCCCAGGCTGATTGGCTGAAGCCCTTACAGCACTCAGTTCCAAAACATAGATTAGAAAGAGCAAGAAGAAGTCCCCTCGTCTTTGTTTCCACCCATTCATGAGAAAGAAGAGAGAAATCTTAGAATACTGCATCCACAATGGCACAGCTTAACAAGTGTGCACTTGCCAACGGCGGCACCTCTTATGCCCTGCACACTCAGATCCAGGCACTTCACTCAAGCTTCTCTTGCTCTCTCTCAGGGCAAAGGAGAAATCCCCACCACATATACTCAAGAGGCGAAAATCACACGCAACTTGACTGGCAGAAGGAGCAAAATCAAAGAATCCAAAGCCAATGATCTTTAGCAAATGATGGAATACAACATAGAATGCAACATAGAACCACTTATCATAGCATTACTTGGTGCTCATTTAGCACTTTCCTAGCATAAACAAAGCCAAGGCTGACGAAAACCGCTCCACTTGCAAAATGCTATGTTCCCCAGAAGTTCCAGGAAAGGAGAATCAGGAAAACCAAGAGAGGCAGAGAGAAAGGCCCAAGGAGAGAAGAGATCTAGAGAAACACGCAGACAGCTACCACCTCCCAGCATTCCAGCAGGGGCACGATGGGAACTACGTGCAGGCTTCTAGGCTGACCTCATGCTCTGTGTCCTTTGAAGCCCCACAGCCTTCATGCACCGCCCCTCAGGTGGGACTGCCGGTGCCTTGGCCAGCCAGGGCCCCAGTGAGCACCTGGGCCACCCCAAGGCTCCGTGACAGAGAGCTCAGCCAGGCCTTGGGGCAGCTCTGGGGGGAGAAGAAGGAGGGCATGGCCTCACCTGGAGCACAGCCCAACCGGCCCCTCCCAGCAGACACAGGCACTGCCATTGCCTGATGTTTAGAGCCGTGCAACATGCAGTCTCTGGCAGCAGGCTGCCCTGATGGAAGCCCTTGCAATGTCCTGTCCAGTGGCAGTGTCCCCACAGCCGTAGGCTCCACAGCTCTCAGGAGCCTAAGCCTAACCCAGAGTGCACCTTGTGGCCGGGCCCGAGGTGCCCACCCCTGTGGTGGGTCCAGATCAGAAAGCAGTGGCAGCAGCAAGGTTGGGGGCTTGCCGCCTTTGCCTTGGCAGGCCCTTTCCAGCCCTGCTCTTCCTGGAGCTCGAGGCCCTTTAGATCTCCTAAGCCTAACCCAAGTGGATCCCTAAGCCCAGCCCCAGTTAATTCCCCCAGCCCACTACCTGCCTTTTCCCCATCACAAAGATGGAGGAGCAGCAATGTTGGGGCACTGGCGCCATCACCTTGGGAGGCCCTTTCCAGCCCCAGTGCTCCTGCAGCTCAAGGCCCTTTAGATCTCTCCAGCCTCACCCCAGCCCCTCAGGGCACCTTGCCACTGGGCCAGAGGGGCTCATCGCCATAGGTGGCACTGTCGCTGCAAGCTCGCCCATATAGCAAGGAAACAGGCAGAGAGCCCGCCCAAAGGGCAAGAGAAACTTGATTAAAAATTCTCTTCTTATATAGATGTTAAGGCTCTAACCGTGATTGTTTCATAGCCATCCACCCCCCAGGCTGATTGGCTGAAGCCCTTACAGCACTCAGTTCCAAAACACAGATTAGAAAGAGCAAGAAGAAGTCCCCTCGTCTTTGTTTCCCACCCATTCATGAGAAAGAAGAGAGAAATCTTAGAATACTGCATCCACAATGGCACAGCTTAACAAGTGTGCACTTGCCAACGGCGGCACCTCTTATGCCCTGCACACTCAGATCCAGGCACTTCACTCAAGCTTCTCTTGCTCTCTCTCAGGGCAAAGGAGAAATCCCCACCACATATACTCAAGAGGCGAAAATCACACGCAACTTGACTGGCAGAAGGAGCAAAATCAAAGAATCCAAAGCCAATGATCTTTAGCAAATGATGGAATACAACATAGAATACAACACAAAACCACTTATCATAGCATTACTTGGTGCTCATTTAGCACTTTCCTAGCATAAACAAACCAAGGCTGACGAAAACCGCTCCACTTGCAAAATGCTATGTTCCCAAGAAGTTCCAGGAAAGGAGAATCAGGAAAACCAAGAGAGGCAGAGAGAAAGGCCCAAGGAGAGAAGAGATCTAGAGAAACACGCAGAGAGCTACCACCTCCCAGCATTCCAGCAGGGGCACGATAGGAACTACGTGCAGGCTTCTAGGCTGACCTCATGCTCTGTGTCCTTTGAAGCCCCACAGCCTTCATGCACCGCCCCTCAGGTGGGACTGCCGGTGCCTTGGCCAGCCAGGGCCCCAGTGAGCACCTGGGCCACCCCAAGGCTCCGTGACAGAGAGCTCAGCCAGGCCTTGGGGCAGCTCTGAGGGGAGAAGAAGGAGGGCATGGCCTCACCTGGAGCACAGCCCAACCGGCCCCTCCCAGCAGACACAGGCACTGCCATTGCCTGATGTTTAGAGCCGTGCAACACGCAGTCTCTGGCAGCAGGCTGCCCTGATGGAAGCCCTTGCAATGTCCTGTCCAGTGGCAGTGTCCCCACAGCCGTAGGCTCCACAGCTCTCAGGAGCCTAAGCCTAACCCAGAGTGCAGCTTGTGGCCGGGCCCGAGGTGCCCACCCCTGTGGGGGGTCCAGATCAGAAAGCAGTGGCAGCAGCAAGGTTGGGGGCTTGCCGCCTTTGCCTTGGCAGGCCCTTTCCAGCCCTGCTCTTCCCGGAGCTCGAGGCCCTTTAGATCTCCTAAGCCTAACCCAGGTGGATCCCTAAGCCCAGCCCCAGTTAATTCCCCCAGCCCACTACCTGCCTTTTCCCCATCACAAAGATGGAGGAGCAGCAATGCTGGGGCACTGGCGCCATCACCTTGGCAGGCCCTTTCCAGCCCCAGTGCTCCTGCAGCTCAAGGCCCTTTAGATCTCTCCAGCCTCACCCCAGCCCCTCAGGGCACCTTGCCACTGGGCCAGAGGGGCTCATCGCCATAGGTGGCACTGTCGCTGCAAGCTTGCCCATATAGCAAGGAAACAGGCAGAGAGCCCGCCCAAAGGGCAAGAGGAAGTTGATTAAAAATTCTCTTCTTATATAGATGTTAAGGCTCTAACCGTGATTGTTTCATAGCCATCCACCCCCCAGGCTGATTGGCTGAAGCCCTTACAGCACTCAGTTCCAAAACACAGATTAGAAAGAGCAAGAAGAAGTCCCCTCGTCTTTGTTTCCCACCCATTCATGAGAAAGAGAGAAATCTTAGAATACTGCATCCACAATGGCACAGCTTAACAAGTGTGCACTTGCCAACGGCGGCACCTCTTATGCCCTGCACACTCAGATCCAGGCACTTCACTCAAGCTTCTCTTGCTCTCTCTCAGGGCAAAGGAGAAATCCCCACCACATATACTCAAGAGGCGAAAATCACACGCAACTTGACTGGCAGAAGGAGCAAAATCAAAGAATCCAAAGCCAATGATCTTTAGCAAATGATGGAATACAACATAGAATGCAACATAAAACCACTTATCATAGCATTACTGGGTGCTCATTTAGCACTTTCCTAGCACAAACAAAGCCAAGGCTGACGAAAACCGCTCCACTTGCAAAATGCTATGTTCCCCAGAAGTTCCAGGAAAGGAGAAGCAGGAAAACCAAGAGAGGCAGAGAGAAAGGCCCAAGGAGAGAAGAGATCTAGAGAAACACGCAGAGAGCTACCACCTCCCAGCATTCCAGCAGGGGCACGATGGGAACTACGTGCAGGCTTCTAGGCTGACCTCATGCTCTGTGTCCTTTGAAGCCCCACAGCCTTCATGCACCGCCCCTCAGGTGGGACTGCCGGTGCCTTGGCCAGCCAGGGCCCCAGTGAGCACCTGGGCCACCCCAAGGCTCCGTGACAGAGAGCTCAGCCAGGCCTTGGGGCAGCTCTGGGGGGAGAAGAAGGAGGGCATGGCCTCACCTGGAGCACAGCCCAACCGGCCCCTCCCAGCACACACAGGCACTGCCATTGCCTGATGTTTAGAGCCGTGCAACATGCAGTCTCTGGCAGCAGGCTGCCCTGATGGAAGCCCTTGCAATGTCCTGTCCAGTGGCAGTGTCCCCACAGCCGTAGGCTCCACAGCTCTCAGGAGCCTAAGCCTAACCCAGAGTGCACCTTGTGGCCGGGCCCGAGGTGCCCACCCCTGTGGGGGGTCCGGATCAGAAAGCAGTGGCAGCAGCAAGGTTGGGGGCTTGCCGCCTTTGCCTTGGCAGGCCCTTTCCAGCCCTGCTCTTCCCGGAGCTCGAGGCCTTTTAGATCTCTCAATGCTAGCCCTAGGTGTAACCCTAACCCTAACCCTACTTAATTACCCCAGCACACTGCCTGGCTTTGAGCTATCAAAAAGTTGAAGGAGCAGCAATGTTGGGGTGGTGCTGCGATGGCCTTGGCAGGCCCTTTCCAGCCCCACTGTCCCTGGAGCTCTAGGACCTTTCCCTCTCTCAAACCGTACTCTAGGCCAAATGGCAGCAGGTGGCTGGGCCGAGGTGCCCACCCCCGTGGGGATTCCACATAAGAAAGGAGTGGCAGCAGCAAGGTTGGGGGCTTGCCGCCTTTGCCTTGGCAGGCCCTTTCCAGCCGTGTTGTTCCCGGAGCTCGAGGCCCTTTAGATCTCCTAAGCCTAACCCAGGTGGAACCCTAAGCCCAGCCCCAGTTAATTCCCCCAGCCCACTACCTGCCTTTTCGCCATCACAAAGATGGAGGAGCAGCAATGTTGGGGCACTGGCGCCATCACCTGGGCAGGCCCTTTCCAGCCCCAGTGCTCCTGCAGCTCAAGGACCTTTAGAGCTCTCCAGCCTCACCCCAGACCCTCAGGGCACCTTGCCACTGGGCCAGAGGGGCTCATCGCCATAGGTGGCACTGTCGCTGCAAGCTCGCCCATATAGCAAGGAAACAGGCAGAGAGCCCGCCCAAAGGGCAAGAGGAAGTTGATTAAAAATTCTCTTCTTATATAGATGTTAAGGCTCTAACCGTGATTGTTTCATAGCCATCCACCCCCCAGGCTGATTGGCTGAAGCCCTTACAGCACTCAGTTCCAAAACACAGATTAGAAAGAGCAAGAAGAAGTCCCCTCGTCTTTGTTTCCCACCCATTCATGAGAAAGAAGAGAGAAATCTTAGAATATTTCATCCACAATGGCACAGCTTAACAAGTGTGCACTTGCCAATGGCGGCACCTCTTATGCCCTGCACACTCAGATCCAGGCACTTCACTCCAGCTTCTCTTGCTCTCTCTCAGGACAAAGGAGAAATCCCCACCACATATACTCAAGAGGCGAAAATCACACGCAACTTGACTGGCAGAAGGAGCAAAATCAAAGAATCCAAAGCCAATGATCTTTAGCAAATGATGGAATACAACATAGAATGCAACATAAAACTACTTATCATAGTATTACTTGGTGCTCATTTAGCACTTTCCTAGCATAAACAAAGCCAAGGCTGACGAAAACCGCTCCACTTGCAAAATGCTATGTTCCCCAGAAGTTCCAGGAAAGGAGAAGCAGGAAAACCAAGAGAGGCAGAGAGAAAGGCCCAAGGAGAGAAGTGATCTAGAGAAACACGCAGAGAGCTACCACCTCCCAGCATTCCAGCAGGGGCACGATGGGAACTACGTGCAGGCTTCTAGGCTGACCTCATGCTCTGTGTCCTTTGAAGCCCCACAGCCTTCATGCACCGCCCCTCAGGTGGGACTGCCGGTGCCTTGGCCAGCCAGGGCCCCAGTGAGCACCTGGGCCACCCCAAGGCTCCGTGACAGAGAGCTCAGCCAGGCCTTGGGGCAGCTCTGGGGGGAGAAGAAGGAGGGCATGGCCTCACCTGGAGCACAGCCCAACCGGCCCCTCCCAGCACACACAGGCACTGCCATTGCCTGATGTTTAGAGCCGTGCAACATGCAGTCTCTGGCAGCAGGCTGCCCTGATGGAAGCCCTTGCAATGTCCTGTCCAGTGGCAGTGTCCCCACAGCCGTAGGCTCCACAGCTCTCAGGAGCATAAGCCTAACCCAGACTGCAGCTTGTGGCCGGGCCCGAGGTGCCCACCCCTGTGGCAGGTCCAGATCAGAAAGCAGTGGCAGCAGCAAGGTTGGGGGCTTGCCGCCTTTGCCTTGGCAGGCCCTTTCCAGCCCTGCTCTTCCCGGAGCTCGAGGCCCTTTAGATCTCCTAAGCCTAACCCAGGTGGATCCCTAAGCCCAGCCCCAGTTAATTCCCCCAGCCCACTACCTGCCTTTTCCCCATCACAAAGATGGAGGAGCAGCAATGTTGGGGCACTGGCGCCATCACCTTGGCAGGCCCTTTCCAGCCCCAGTGCTCCTGCAGCTCAAGGCCCTTTAGATCTCTCCAGCCTCACCCCAGCCCCTCAGGGCACCTTGCCACTGGGCCAGAGGGGCTCATCGCCATAGGTGGCACTGTCGCTGCAAGCTCGCCCATATAGCAAGGAAACAGGCAGAGAGCCCGCCCAAAGGGCAAGAGGAAGTTGATTAAAAATTCTCTTCTTATATAGATGTTAAGGCTCTAACCGTGATTGTTTCATAGCCATCCACCCCCCAGGCTGATTGGCTGAAGCCCTTACAGCACTCAGTTCCAAAACACAGATTAGAAAGAGCAAGAAGAAGTCCCCTCGTCTTTGTTTCCCACCCATTCATGAGAAAGAGAGAAATCTTAGAATACTGCATCCACAATGGCACAGCTTAACAAGTGTGCACTTGCCAACGGCGGCACCTCTTATGCCCTGCACACTCAGATCCAGGCACTTCACTCAAGCTTCTCTTGCTCTCTCTCAGGGCAAAGGAGAAATCCCCACCACATATACTCAAGAGGCGAAAATCACACGCAACTTGACTGGCAGAAGGAGCAAAATCAAAGAATCCAAAGCCAATGATCTTTAGCAAATGATGGAATACAACATAGAATGCAACATAAAACCACTTATCATAGCATTACTGGGTGCTCATTTAGCACTTTCCTAGCACAAACAAAGCCAAGGCTGACGAAAACCGCTCCACTTGCAAAATGCTATGTTCCCCAGAAGTTCCAGGAAAGGAGAATCAGGAAAACCAAGAGAGGCAGAGAGAAAGGCCCAAGGAGAGAAGAGATCTAGAGAAACACGCAGAGAGCTACCACCTCCCAGCATTCCAGCAAGGGCACGATGGGAACTACGTGCAGGCTTCTAGGCTGACCTCATGCTCTGTGTCCTTTGAAGCCCCACAGCCTTCATGCACCGCCCCTCAGGTGGGACTGCCGGTGCCTTGGCCAGCCAGGGCCCCAGTGAGCACCTGGGCCACCCCAAGGCTCCGTGACAGAGAGCTCAGCCAGGCCTTGGGGCAGCTCTGGGGGGAGAAGAAGGAGGGCATGGCCTCACCTGGAGCACAGCCCAACCGGCCCCTCCCAGCAGACACAGGCACTGCCATTGCCTGATGTTTAGAGCCGTGCAACATGCAGTCTCTGGCAGCAGGCTGCCCTGATGGAAGCCCTTGCAATGTCCTGTCCAGTGGCAGTGTCCCCACAGCCGTAGGCTCCACAGCTCTCAGGAGCCTAAGCCTAACCCAGAGTGCACCTTGTGGCCGGGCCCGAGGTGCCCACCCCAGTGGGGGGTCCAGATCAGAAAGCAGTGGCAGCAGCAAGCTTGGGGGCTTGCCGCCTTTGCCTTGGCAGGCCCTTTCCAGCCCTGCTCTTCCCGGAGCTCGAGGCCTTTTAGATCTCTCAATGCTAGCCCTAGGTGTAACCCTAACCCTAACCCTACTTAATTACCCCAGCACACTGCCTTGTTTTAAGCTATCAAAAAGTTGCAGGAGCAGCAATGTTGGGGTGGTGCTGCGATGGCCTTGGCAGGCCCTTTCCAGCCCCACTGTCCCTGGAGCTCTAGGACCTTTCCCTCTCTCAAGCCGTACTCTAGGCCAAATGGCAGCAGGTGGCTGGGCCGAGGTGCCCACCCCCGTGGGGATTCCACATAAGAAAGGAGTGGCAGCAGCAAGGTTGGGGGCTTGCCGCATTTGCCTTGGCAGGCCCTTTCCAGCCGTGTTGTTCCCGGAGCTCGAGGCCCTTTAGATCTCCTAAGCCTAACCCAGGTGGAACCCTAAGCCCAGCCCCAGTTAATTCCCCCAGCCCACTACCTGCCTTTTCCCCATCACAAAGATGGAGGAGCAGCAATGCTGGGGCACTGGCGCCATCACCTTGGCAGGCCCTTTCCAGCCCCAGTGCTCCTGCAGCTCAAAGCCCTTTAGAGCTCTCCAGCCTCACCCCAGCCCCTCAGGGCACCTTGCCACTGGGCCAGAGGGGCTCATCGCCATAGGTGGCACTGTCGCTGCAAGCTCGCCCATATAGCAAGGAAACAGGCAGAGAGCCCGCCCAAAGGGCAAGAGGAAGTTGATTAAAAATTCTCTTCTTATATAGATGTTAAGGCTCTAACCGTGATTGTTTCATAGCCATCCACCCCCCAGGCTGATTGGCTGAAGCCCTTACAGCACTCAGTTCCAAAACACAGATTAGAAAGAGCAAGAAGAAGTCCCCTCGTCTTTGTTTCCCACCCATTCATGAGAAAGAAGAGAGAAATCTTAGAATACTGAATCCACAATGGCACAGCTTAACAAGTGTGCACTTGCCAACGGCGGCACCTCTTATGCCCTGCACACTCAGATCCAGGCACTTCATTCAAGCTTCTCTTGCTCTCTCTCAGGGCAAAGGAGAAATCCCCACCACATATACTCAAGAGGCGAAAATCACACGCAACTTGACTGGCAGAAGGAGCAAAATCAAAGAATCCAAAGCCAATGATCTTTAGCAAATGATGGAATACAACATAGAATGCAACATAAAACCACTTATCATAGCATTACTTGGTGCTCATTTAGCACTTTCCTAGCACAAACAAAGCCAAGGCTGACGAAAACCGCTCCACTTGCAAAATGCTATGTTCCCAAGAAGTTCCAGGAAAGGAGAATCAGGAAAACCAAGAGAGGCAGAGAGAAAGGCCCAAGGAGAGAAGAGATCTAGAGAAACACGCAGAGAGCTACCACCTCCCAGCATTCCAGCAAGGGCACGATGGGAACTACGTGCAGGCTTCTAGGCTGACCTCATGCTCTGTGTCCTTTGAAGCCCCACAGCCTTCATGCACCGCCCCTCAGGTGGGACTGCCGGTGCCTTGGCCAGCCAGGGCCCCAGTGAGCACCTGGGCCACCCCAAGGCTCCATGACAGAGAGCTCAGCCAGGCCTTGGGGCAGCTCTGGGGGGAGAAGAAGGAGGGCATGGCCTCACCTGGAGCACAACCCAACCGGCCCCTCCCAGCAGACACAGGCACTGCCATTGCCTGATGTTTAGAGCCGTGCAACATGCAGTCTCTGGCAGCAGGCTGCCCTGATGGAAGCCCTTGCAATGTCCTGTCCAGTGGCAGTGTCCCCACAGCCGTAGGCTCCACAGCTCTCAGGAGCCTAAGCCTAACCCAGAGTGCAGCTTGTGGCCGGGCCTGAGGTGCCCACCCCTGTGGGGGGTCCGGATCAGAAAGCAGTGGCAGCAGCAAGGTTGGGGGCTTGCCGCCTTTGCCTTGGCAGGCCCTATCCAGCCCTGCTCTTCCCGGAGCATGAGGCCTTTTAGATCTCTCAATGCTAGCCCTAGGTGTAACCCTAACCCTAACCCTACTTAATTACCCCAGCACACTGCCTGGCTTTGAGCTATCAAAAAGTTGGAGGAGCAGCAATGTTGGGGTGGTGCTGCCATGGCCTTGGCAGGCCCTTTCCAGCCCCACTGTCCCTGGAGCTCTAGGACCTTTCCCTCTCTCAAGCCGTACTCTAGGCCAAATGGCAGCAGGTGGCTGGGCCGAGGTGCCCACCCCCGTGGGGATTCCACATAAGAAAGCAGTGGCAGCAGCAAGGTTGGGGGCTTGCCGCCTTTGCCTTGGCAGGCCCTTTCCAGCTCTGCTCTTCCCGGAGCTCGAGGCCCTTTAGATCTCCTAAGCCTAACCAAGGTGGATCCCTAAGCCTAGCCCCAGTTAATTCCCCCAGCCCACTACCTGGCTTTTCCCTATCACAAAGATGGAGGAGCAGCAATGCTGGGGCACTGGCGCCATCACCTTGGCAGGCCCTTTCCAGCCCCAGTGCTCCTGCAGCTCAAGGCCCTTTAGAGCTCTCCAGCCTCACCCCAGACCCTCAGGGCACCTTGCCACTGGGCCAGAGGGGCTCATCGCCATAGGTGGCACTGTCGCTGCAAGCTCGCCCATATAGCAAGGAAACAGGCAGAGAGCCCGCCCAAAGGGCAAGAGGAAGTTGATTAAAAATTCTCTTCTTATATAGATATTAAGGCTCTAACCGTGATTGTTTCATAGCCATCCACCCCCCAGGCTGATTGGCTGAAGCCCTTACAGCACTCAGTTCCAAAACATAGATTAGAAAGAGCAAGAAGAAGTCCCCTCGTCTTTGTTTCCACCCATTCATGAGAAAGAAGAGAGAAATCTTAGAATACTGAATCCACAATGGCACAGCTTAACAAGTGTGCACTTGCCAACGGCGGCACCTCTTATGCCCTGCACACTCAGATCCAGGCACTTCACTCAAGCTTCTCTTGCTCTCTCTCAGGGCAAAGGAGAAATCCCCACCACATATACTCAAGAGGCGAAAATCACACGCAACTTGACTGGCAGAAGGAGCAAAATCAAAGAATCCAAAGCCAATGATCTTTAGCAAATGATGGAATACAACATAGAATGCAACATAAAACTACTTATCATAGCATTACTTGGTGCTCATTTAGCACTTTCCTAGCATAAACAAAGCCAAGGCTGACGAAAACCGCTCCACTTGCAAAATGCTATGTTCCCCAGAAGTTCCAGGAAAGGAGAAGCAGGAAAACCAAGAGAGGCAGAGAGAAAGGCCCAAGGAGAGAAGAGATCTAGAGAAACACGCAGAGAGCTACCACCTCCCAGCATTCCAGCAGGGGCACGATGGGAACTACGTGCAGGCTTCTAGGCTGACCTCATGCTCTGTGTCCTTTGAAGCCCCACAGCCTTCATGCACCGCCCCTCAGGTGGGACTGCCGGTGCCTTGGCCAGCCAGGGCCCCAGTGAGCACCTGGGCCACCCCAAGGCTCCGTGACAGAGAGCTCAGCCAGGCCTTGGGGCAGCTCTGGGGGGAGAAGAAGGAGGGCATGGCCTCACCTGGAGCACAGCCCAACCGGCCCCTCCCAGCAGACACAGGCACTGCCATTGCCTGATGTTTAGAGCCGTGCAACATGCAGTCTCTGGCAGCAGGCTGCCCTGATGGAAGCCCTTGCAATGTCCTGTCCAGTGGCAGTGTCCCCACAGCCGTAGGCTCCACAGCTCTCAGGAGCCTAAGCCTAACCCAGAGTGCACCTTGTGGCCGGGCCCGAGGTGCCCACCCCTGTGGGGGGTCCGGATCAGAAAGCAGTGGCAGCAGCAAGGTTGGGGGCTTGCCGCCTTTGCCTTGGCAGGCCCTTTCCAGCCCTGCTCTTCCCGGAGCTCGAGGCCTTTTAGATCTCTCAATGCTAGCCCTAGGTGTAACCCTAACCCTAACCCTACTTAATTACCCCAGCACACTGCCTTGTTTTAAGCTATCAAAAAGTTGCAGGAGCAGCAATGTTGGGGTGGTGCTGCGATGGCCTTGGCAGGCCCTTTCCAGCCCCACTGTCCCTGGAGCTCTAGGACCTTTCCCTCTCTCAAGCCGTACTCTAGGCCAAATGGCAGCAGGTGGCTGGGCCGAGGTGCCCACCCCCGTGGGGATTCCACATAAGAAAGGAGTGGCAGCAGCAAGGTTGGGGGCTTGCCGCATTTGCCTTGGCAGGCCCTTTCCAGCCGTGTTGTTCCGGGAGCTCGAGGCCCTTTAGATCTCCTAAGCCTAACCCAGGTGGAACCCTAAGCCCAGCCCCAGTTAATTCCCCCAGCCCACTACCTGCCTTTTCCCCATCACAAAGATGGAGGAGCAGCAATGCTGGGGCACTGGCGCCATCACCTTGGCAGGCCCTTTCCAGCCCCAGTGCTCCTGCAGCTCAAGGCCCTTTAGAGCTCTCCAGCCTCACCCCAGACCCTCAGGGCACCTTGCCACTGGGCCAGAGGGGCTCATCGCCATAGGTGGCACTGTCGCTGCAAGCTCGCCCATATAGCAAGGAAACAGGCAGAGAGCCCGCCCAAAGGGCAAGAGGAAGTTGATTAAAAATTCTCTTCTTATATAGATGTTAAGGCTCTAACCGTGATTGTTTCATAGCCATCCACCCCCCAGGCTGATTGGCTGAAGCCCTTACAGCACTCAGTTCCAAAACACAGATTAGAAAGAGCAAGAAGAAGTCCCCTCGTCTTTGTTTCCCACCCATTCATGAGAAAGAAGAGAGAAATCTTAGAATACTGCATCCACAATGGCACAGCTTAACAAGTGTGCACTTGCCAACGGCGGCACCTCTTATGCCCTGCACACTCAGATCCAGGCACTTCATTCAAGCTTCTCTTGCTCTCTCTCAGGGCAAAGGAGAAATCCCCACCACATATACTCAAGAGGCGAAAATCACACGCAACTTGACTGGCAGAAGGAGCAAAATCAAAGAATCCAAAGCCAATGATCTTTAGCAAATGATGGAATACAACATAGAATGCAACATAAAACCACTTATCATAGCATTACTTGGTGCTCATTTAGCACTTTCCTAGCACAAACAAAGCCAAGGCTGACGAAAACCGCTCCACTTGCAAAATGCTATGTTCCCAAGAAGTTCCAGGAAAGGAGAATCAGGAAAACCAAGAGAGGCAGAGAGAAAGGCCCAAGGAGAGAAGAGATCTAGAGAAACACGCAGAGAGCTACCACCTCCCAGCATTCCAGCAAGGGCACGATGGGAACTACGTGCAGGCTTCTAGGCTGACCTCATGCTCTGTGTCCTTTGAAGCCCCACAGCCTTCATGCACCGCCCCTCAGGTGGGACTGCCGGTGCCTTGGCCAGCCAGGGCCCCAGTGAGCACCTGGGCCACCCCAAGGCTCCATGACAGAGAGCTCAGCCAGGCCTTGGGGCAGCTCTGGGGGGAGAAGAAGGAGGGCATGGCCTCACCTGGAGCACAGCCCAACCGGCCCCTCCCAGCAGACACAGGCACTGCCATTGCCTGATGTTTAGAGCCGTGCAACATGCAGTCTCTGGCAGCAGGCTACCCTGATGGAAGCCCTTGCAATGTCCTGTCCAGTGGCAGTGTCCCCACAGCCGTAGGCTCCACAGCTCTCAGGAGCCTAAGCCTAACCCAGAGTGCAGCTTGTGGCCGGGCCCGAGGTGCCCACCCCAGTGGGGGGTCCGGATCAGAAAGCAGTGGCAGCAGCAAGGTTGGGGGCTTGCCGCCTTTGCCTTGGCAGGCCCTATCCAGCCCTGCTCTTCCCGGAGCATGAGGCCTTTTAGATCTCTCAATGCTAGCCCTAGGTGTAACCCTAACCCTAACCCTACTTAATTACCCCAGCACACTGCCTGGCTTTGAGCTATCAAAAAGTTGGAGGAGCAGCAATGTTGGGGTGGTGCTGCCATGGCCTTGGCAGGCCCTTTCCAGCCCCACTGTCCCTGGAGCTCTAGGACCTTTCCCTCTCTCAAGCCGTACTCTAGGCCAAATGGCAGCAGGTGGCTGGGCCGAGGTGCCCACCCCCGTGGGGATTCCACATAAGAAAGGAGTGGCAGCAGCAAGGTTGGGGGCTTGCCGCCTTTGCCTTGGCAGGCCCTTTCCAGCTCTGCTCTTCCCGGAGCTCGAGGCCCTTTAGATCTCCTAAGCCTAACCAAGGTGGATCCCTAAGCCTAGCCCCAGTTAATTCCCCCAGCCCACTACCTGGCTTTTCCCTATCACAAAGATGGAGGAGCAGCAATGCTGGGGCACTGGCGCCATCACCTTGGCAGGCCCTTTCCAGCCCCAGTGCTCCTGCAGCTCAAGGCCCTTTAGAGCTCTCCAGCCTCACCCCAGCCCCTCAGGGCACCTTGCCACTGGGCCAGAGGGGCTCATCGCCATAGGTGGCACTGTCGCTGCAAGCTCGCCCATATAGCAAGGAAACAGGCAGAGAGCCCGCCCAAAGGGCAAGAGGAAGTTGATTAAAAATTCTCTTCTTATATAGATGTTAAGGCTCTAACCGTGATTGTTTCATAGCCATCCACCCCCCAGGCTGATTGGCTGAAGCCCTTACAGCACTCAGTTCCAAAACACAGATTAGAAAGAGCAAGAAGAAGTCCCCTCGTCTTTGTTTCCCACCCATTCATGAGAAAGAAGAGAGAAATCTTAGAATACTACATCCACAATGGCACAGCTTAACAAGTGTGCACTTGCCAACGGCGGCACCTCTTATGCCCTGCACACTCAGATCCAGGCACTTCACACAAGCTTCTCTTGCTCTCTCTCAGGGCAAAGGAGAAATCCCCACCACATATACTCAAGAGGCGAAAATCACACGCAACTTGACTGGCAGAAGGAGCAAAATCAAAGAATCCAAAGCCAATGATCTTTAGCAAATGATGGAATACAACATAGAATGCAACATAAAACTACTTATCATAGCATTACTTGGTGCTCATTTAGCACTTTCCTAGCATAAACAAAGCCAAGGCTGACGAAAACCGCTCCACTTGCAAAATGCTATGTTCCCCAGAAGTTCCAGGAAAGGAGAAGCAGGAAAACCAAGAGAGGCAGAGAGAAAGGCCCAAGGAGAGAAGAGATCTAGAGAAACACGCAGAGAGCTACCACCTCCCAGCATTCCAGCAGGGGCACGATGGGAACTACGTGCAGGCTTCTAGGCTGACCTCATGCTCTGTGTCCTTTGAAGCCCCACAGCCTTCATGCACCGCCCCTCAGGTGGGACTGCCGGTGCCTTGGCCAGCCAGGGCCCCAGTGAGCACCTGGGCCACCCCAAGGCTCCGTGACAGAGAGCTCAGCCAGGCCTTGGGGCAGCTCTGGGGGGAGAAGAAGGAGGGCATGGCCTCACCTGGAGCACAGCCCAACCGGCCCCTCCCAGCAGACACAGGCACTGCCATTGCCTGATGTTTAGAGCCGTGCAACATGCAGTCTCTGGCAGCAGGCTGCCCTGATGGAAGCCCTTGCAATGTCCTGTCCAGTGGCAGTGTCCCCACAGCCACAGGCTCCACAGCTCTCAGGAGCATAAGCCTAACCCAGACTGCAGCTTGTGGCCGGGCCCGAGGTGCCCACCCCTGTGGGGGGTCCAGATCAGAAAGCAGTGGCAGCAGCAAGGCTGGGGGCTTGCCGCCTTTGCCTTGGCAGGCCCTTTCCAGCCCTGCTCTTCCCGGAGCTCGAGGCCCTTTAGATCTCCTAAGCCTAACCCAAGTGGATCCCTAAGCCCAGCCCCAGTTAATTCCCCCAGCCCACTACCTGCCTTTTCCCCATCACAAAGATGGAGGAGCAGCAATGCTGGGGCACTGGTGCCATCACCTTGGCAGGCCCTTTCCAGCCCCAATGCTCCTGCAGCTCAAGGCCCTTTAGATCTCTCCAGCCTCACCCCAGACCCTCAGGGCACCTTGCCACTGGGCCAGAGGGGCTCATCGCCATAGGTGGCACTGTCGCTGCAAGCTCGCCCATATAGCAAGGAAACAGGCAGAGAGCCCGCCCAAAGGGCAAGAGGAAGTTGATTAAAAATTCTCTTCTTATATAGATGTTAAGGCTCTAACCGTGATTGTTTCATAGCCATCCACCCCCCAGGCTGATTGGCTGAAGCCCTTACAGCACTCAGTTCCAAAACACAGATTAGAAAGAGCAAGAAGAAGTCCCCTCGTCTTTGTTTCCCACCCATTCATGACAAAGGAGAGAAATCTTAGAATACTGAATCCACAATGGCACAGCTTAACAAGTGTGCACTTGCCAACGGCGGCACCTCTTATGCCCTGCACACTCAGATCCAGGCACTTCACTCAAGCTTCTCTTGCTCTCTCTCAGGGCAAAGGAGAAATCCCCACCACATATACTCAAGAGGCGAAAATCACACGCAACTTGACTGGCAGAAGGAGCAAAATCAAAGAATCCAAAGCCAATGATCTTTAGCAAATGATGGAATACAACATAGAATGCAACATAAAACCACTTATCATAGCATTACGTGGTGCTCATTTAGCACTTTCCTAGCATAAACAAAGCCAAGGCTGATGAAAACCGCTCCACTTGCAAAATGCTATGTTCCCCAGAAGTTCCAGGAAAGGAGAATCAGGAAAACCAAGAGAGGCAGAGAGAAAGGCCCAAGGAGACAAGAGATCTAGAGAAACACGCAGAGAGCTACCACCTCCCAGCATTCCAGCAGGGGCACGATGGGAACTACGTGCAGGCTTCTAGGCTGACCTCATGCTCTGTGTCCTTTGAAGCCCCACAGCCTTCATGCACCGCCCCTCAGGTGGCACTGCCGGTGCCTTGGCCAGCCAGGGCCCCAGTGAGCACCTGGGCCACCCCAAGGCTCCGTGACAGAGAGCTCAGCCAGGCCTTGGGGCAGCTCTGGGGGGAGAAGAAGGAGGGCATGGCCTCACCTGGAGCACAGCCCAACCGGCCCCTCCCAGCAGACACAGGCACTGCCATTGCCTGATGTTTAGAGCCGTGCAACATGCAGTCTCTGGCAGCAGGCTGCCCTGATGGAAGCCCTTGCAATGTCCTGTCCAGTGGCAGTGTCCCCACAGCCGTAGGCTCCACAGCTCTCAGGAGCCTAAGCCTAACCCAGACTGCAGCAGGTGGCCGGGCCCGAGGTGCCCACCCCTGTGGCAGGTCCAGATCAGAAAGCAGTGGCAGCAGCAAGGTTGGGGGCTTGCCGCCTTTGCCTTGGCAGGCCCTTTCCAGCCCTGCTCCTCCCGGAGCTCGAGGCCCTTTAGATCTCCTAAGCCTAACCCAGGTGGAACCCTAAGCCTAGCCCCAGTTAATTCCCCCAGCCCACTACCTGGCTTTTCCCCATCACAAAGATGGAGGAGCAGCAATGTTGGGGCACTGGCGCCATCACCTTGGCAGGCCCTTTCCAGCCCCAGTGCTCCTGCAGCTCAAGGCCCTTTAGATCTCTCCAGCCTCACCCCAGACCCTCAGGACACCTTGCCACTGGGCCAGAGGGGCTCATCGCCATAGGTGGCACTGTCGCTGCAAGCTCGCCCATATAGCAAGGAAACAGGCAGAGAGCCCGCCCAAAGGGCAAGAGGAAGTTGATTAAAAATTCTCTTCTTATATAGATGTTAAGGCTCTAACCGTGATTGTTTCATAGCCATCCACCCCCCAGGCTGATTGGCTGAAGCCCTTACAGCACTCAGTTCCAAAACATAGATTAGAAAGAGCAAGAAGAAGTCCCCTCGTCTTTGTTTCCCACCCATTCATGAGAAAGAAGAGAGAAATCTTAGAATACTACATCCACAATGGCACAGCTTAACAAGTGTGCACTTGCCAACGGCGGCACCTCTTATGCCCTGCACACTCAGATCCAGGCACTTCACTCAAGCTTCTCTTGCTCTCTCTCAGGGCAAAGGAGAAATCCCCACCACATATACTCAAGAGGCGAAAATCACACGCAACTTGACTGGCAGAAGGAGCAAAATCAAAGAATCCAAAGCCAATGATCTTTAGCAAATGATGGAATACAACATAGAATGCAACATAAAACCACTTATCATAGCATTACTTGGTGCTCATTTAGCACTTTCCTAGCATAAACAAAGCCAAGGCTGACGAAAACCGCTCCACTTGCAAAATGCTATGTTCCCCAGAAGTTCCAGGAAAGGAGAAGCAGGAAAACCAAGAGAGGCAGAGAGAAAGGCCCAAGGAGACAAGAGATCTAGAGAAACACGCAGAGAGCTACCACCTCCCAGCATTCCAGCAGGGGCACGATGGGAACTACGTGCAGGCTTCTAGGCTGACCTCATGCTCTGTGTCCTTTGAAGCCCCACAGCCTTCATGCACCGCCCCTCAGGTGGGACTGCCGGTGCCTTGGCCAGCCAGGGCCCCAGTGAGCACCTGGGCCACCCCAAGGCTCCGTGACAGAGAGCTCAGCCAGGCCTTGGGGCAGCTCTGGGGGGAGAAGAAGGAGGGCATGGCCTCACCTGGAGCACAGCCCAACCGACCCCTCCCAGCAGACACAGGCACTGCCATTGCCTGATGTTTAGAGCCGTGCAACATGCAGTCTCTGGCAGCAGGCTGCCCTGATGGAAGCCCTTGCAATGTCCTGTCCAGTGGCAGTGTCCCCACAGCCGTAGGCTCCACAGCTCTCAGGAGCCTAAGCCTAACCCAGAGTGCAGCTTGTGGCCGGGCCCGAGGTGCCCACCCCTGTGGAATGTTGGTGGGGGGCGGGGCAAATGGAATTTTTTCCAGTCTGTTGCTAAGTTACTGCTGAGCGGTTTTTAAGGGCCATCTGTACTCACAAAGGAGACAAAGCCTTTTGGCTGTCCAGGCAGGGGAACAAGATATTGCAAGATTTGATAACGGGACACTCACTGGCTCGGAGCTCTTGCAGGAGAGAGGGGGGGGAAATGACGGCTCTGCTTTTTGACTGCAACTGCAGAAAAGGCCCGGTTTTGCACTGGTTCTTCTCTCTACCTGGGATGGGGGAGGATGCGATCCCGGCCCCTTCTACCCTCTGGGAGGTCGCGTTTCCCAGCTGCGCTGCAGCAGAACGAGACCCCCGCCTGCTGCTGCTCCTGTCCCTGCCTGCTGCCGCCCCACGCCTTGCCTGCCACAGCTGCAGAGCTCCTGCTGCCTCCTCTGCTGGCTGGCTCAGGTGAGCCCACCTGGCCATTCCATCTCCTTGCTGCGCCTTGTCCATCTGCGCGGCACCCTGATCCAGCCCGTCGGCCATTATGTGCGTGACACAGATCCAACCTCACGCCACAGCGCCATCTGCAGCTTCCCGGGAGTCATCGCACCTGCCCTGCTGCTCTAGGAGCCCAACAGCGCCCCTGCTGGCCGTGACCGTGACTGCACTAAAGTAAGTGCCTGACAGCCCAGGGACATTTGCCACGGAGTTTTTAGTTTTGTTTACTGTTTTTTAACTTGTTTACTGTTTTTTTGGTTACTGATTGTTTACCTCATTATAGCTACTAGTAAAAAAACTGTTCTTCCTTTTCCCATACCTTTCCCTGAGAGTCCTTGATTCTAAAGTTATAATAATTTGGAGGGAAGGGGATTCACATTCTCTACTCTAGGGAATGCTCCCACCTTCCTAAGCAGACACCTGTCTATCAAAAGAAGACACCACCCCTGTGGGGGGTCCAGATCAGAAAGAGTGGCAGCAGCAAGGTTGGGGCCCTGCCGCCTTTGCCTTGGCAGGCCCTTTCCAGCCCTGCTCTTCCTGGAGCTCGAGGCCCTTTAGATCTCCTAAGCCTAACCCAGGTGGATCCCTAAGCCTAGCCCCAGTTAATTCCCCCAGCACACTCCATGGCTTTTCCCTATCACAAAGATGGAGGAGCAGCAATGTTGGGGCACTGGCGCCATCACCTTGGCAGGCCCTTTCCAGCCCCAGTGCTCCTGCAGCTCAAGGCCCTTTAGATCTCTCCAGCCTCACCCCAGCCCAATGGGCAGCTTGGCTCGAGAACCTTAATTTTTAGCATTGTTATTGATGAATAAACTTAGCACTTTTGAATTCTTTACAGGTAGCCTTTTCTCCTTCCTTGAGCATGAAATACGTTATAATTCAATTTCAATTAATTTTCACCATAATGGAGTTACTGGGCCTTTTTCCAATTTGTTCTTTCTGAATTTAAAATCAATCTAAGTCGGGCCAAAAAGGAAGAAAATTTGAAATCATGGTTATGTGACTGCTAATAACTGAAGCCATGGTTTTGCCATCTAGTCTGATGAAAATTAAAAATAATATTTGGGTTTTTATTCAATTTCTTACTGAGGGCTAGTTCTGCCTCTGATAGCACTGATCCCATGTACCTTATATTCTAGATTATGAGGTATAATGCAGTGGATTATGTTAAATGAGAAAAAAATGAAAAATGCAGAGAATAGGATAATAAAAAGTGTAAATTGTATTTGAAAAATCAGAATCTTTAGGGCCCTCCATCATGTAATGGTAACAGAAGCAAATGTGATTTTCACATAAAAGCTAAACTTGGGAGGAAGTATATGTTCCCCAACCAGATATTACATAATACTTATCCAATTAACTCTCTGTAGTGGGCTGGACATGAGGCACACACCAAAGCTGCTCTATCACTCTCCTTCACAACTGGACAGGGGAGACAAAATATAATGAAAGGGTCATGGGCTGAGATAAGGTCCAGGAGAGAGATCACTCACCAAATATCATCACAGGCAAAACAGACTCAAACTGGGGATATTAATTGAATATATTGCTTACAAAATTAGATAATGAGAAGTAAAATAAAACTTGTAACTACATTCCTCCCACTCCTCCCTCCTTCCTGAGCTCTATCTCCCCATCAGCACAGGAACTCAGGGAATGGGGCTTATGGTCAGTTCATCACAGGTGTTTTCTGCTGCTGCTCAGGAAGAAGGGTCTTTTCCCTCCTCCAGCCTGGGGTCCCTCACATGGGACATAGTCCTACATGACTTTTCCAATGTGAGTCCACCTTCAACAACCATGTGCTTTTTAAATACCTACACCAGCTGCACCTATTCAAAGGTGTTTTGATTGCACAAACATATTCCATTAAAGTAATACATTTTCAGAAGGCAAAAAAATATTAATAGCCCAACAGAACCATAAAAGCTCTTCAGAACAACGTTCCAGTTATCACATCACCATTTTATTCACCAAATAGATTATGGAATTGGCTTCATCCACCTACTTCTGCCAAATATCCTAGATGATATTTTTACCTTGGCTGTTAAGTCTGAAGTAGTTAAAGCAAGTTTAACACCTGAAAAGGTATATTGAGTGTGTGAGATGACTCTAGCAACAGCTAGAGCCTTGTTCAATTTGCCACTTTACTTGCATTGCCCTTTCCAATGCAGTAAGGGACATTCTCAACGTTTATGGTAATCTTGGCATATACAGTTTTATACAGTTTCCACTGACAGGGAAACTGCTGGCCATTAGGAAATTTTTGGCCATTACTGCTGCAAAGAGGGGAATAAACAAGGTTTCATTTGCTAAAATCTGTTGATTCCAGAACTGCTTATCCACATGACATCTTTGCCAGCTGCCAGTCCTCAGTGTGCACAGCACATGAACAGAGAGCTGATCATGCTGTGCCCATGCTGCAAGAGAGCTCCAGCTGCTGTACAATCTCAGCCTTGGTTCATCAGGGGAATCCACTACTGGCACGGCAATGGCACATGGAAGTGTCCATTAAAAGGCTCCAAATGAAGACACAGAGCTCCAAACACACAGAAAAGCAAATATGTATCAAGAAGAAAGGTTTCTACTCTCTCAGTCATCAGGGTAGATGCAACCCATGCACATCCAGCAGGAAACAGCATTGGGATAGTCCAGTTGCAAGTATTTTCAGGGATATCGCATCAGTCAGGCCAGAGGATTCCATTACATATTTTGTGTTGTAGTTGTCTCAGACACAAAAATAAAGATAAATGACAAAGAGTGGCACCTTATTGGAATGCAAGTCTCCCCACCCTCCTTTCCTACATTTCACACAGGAGTTTCCCCAGTCATACAGCCCATACCTCTCCCACCAGCTGCCTGATAAGAATGTTCCAGCTATCTACAGGCAACTCCACAGCACCAGTGAGCTAAAGCTTTTTTCCCTCTTTTGCGTGTATTCACAACCAAGCTATCACCAAAAACAGACAGTCTTAATGTATGCCAAACAATTAAGACAGCTTCTACAGATAACAGAAACACACTATATGCTGTAACACGCTCCAGAGAACATATTCAACATGAAACCTTTTGAAGGAGACGAGGTTTACTTAGATATGATAATGTCTGGCATTTAAACCATTCTTCAGCATTCTGAGATGCCATTTTCCCCTACAAATAATTATCTTTTCTGTCTTTAGAGCATCTCTCCCTGATTTCCTAGTACCACCATGCTAAACAAATCAGTACAAGCAAATTTCTGTGTGCAGATAAGACCAAAATCCCAGTAGAAGACTGTGACATTGGTTTAGCCACATGGTCACCTGCAGCTGATGTACTGTCCTGGTCTGTGGGCTAAATAGTCTGGCAAAAAGGCAACATTCACATCACACCACCTGTCTGAACAAATCCATTTCCCTGGTTAATTATTCCTTTTAATTTCTAAAGACACCACAACAGCATAATGACATCATTGCTGGTATCAAAGTAAAATCTGGGAGGTGGAAATAGCTATGTGAAATCTGTAGGCACGCTTACAAGCTACCTTTGCAAAGTGGATTTTTAAAATATTGGAACAGTAGTGAAAAAGGATAATCTCTAATGTGAACATTTATTCTTGAAACTTCATCGTATTAAATTTTGCTTTTCCTTAGACAGAAAGCCAAATATTTTTAAAGAATTCAGAAAAAAAGAAGGGAAACATGCAAAAGTAGGCAGAGTGGGTGCATGCATTCACAACCCAGACTCATCAGGTACATGACAAATCTAATTCTCATGCATTAGCAGAAAGCATAACAAAGCAAAGGATATTTGCCTTAAACCAAAACACTGACAGAGTCTGAGACTGCATTTGCTTCCTCCACCTGTGTCCCGTACCGCTGTAAAAAAAGCATTTGCCATTTGTGCATTACAAGGTGTGAAGTGGCAGCGGAGTAAGGACTTCTCTATAAAGGAGAATCCCAATACACTCTGCCGAAGGCGGCAGAGCATTTGCAGCGCGGTTAAACAAGGCAGGTCGCGTTCTTTCACACTTGCGCTGCCACCCGATGGACATTCTAAGCATCCCCATTCCCAAAACCCAGGTATTTCCTTACTCAATTCAGAGAGTCTCACCAGGTACTGAACCTGCTCTTTCTGTGCCCAAACATTAAATGCAGCACTGTTCACTCTGTGTAGAGTGTGGAAGTTTCTTTCTAGACTCTCATACAACTTGAAATTGAGGGCCACCAATTTCATTTTACTGAGGGATAAAGACTTTGTTGTTAAGAAGAATATGTAACACTTACAGACAGTTAAGGCTTTCTGTATATAAGGATATGCTGTGATCGAAAGAAATATAAAAGCACAAGGCAGTCCTTTGGCATTCCTCCAGCATATATTTGCTTTCAAACTCTTAATGGTAACAATTTTGAACTAAAGCATCTTCATGTTTGTTATTCGGATCTCAAGAAATTGTATAAACAAACAATTTGCAGACAAATGCTGTTAGTAGAACATGTAGTCTCTGTCCCAGCCAGGGGAAAAAACAGTTTACAGCATTATGTGCTTATGTACTTGACCTGATTTTATACCAGGATCAGAGCTGCTGATTTTGCAAAATGTTACTTCCAGTTGAAATCTGCACAAGATATATTCATGTATTGTGGGCTCTGAATTAAAGATATCTCTATCTGGAGCACCAAAGAATAAAAAAATTAGGTCCTCAATCAATTATTCAGAACTGAAGCTACTTGAAAAGGTAAATTCTATTTAAAATTCTGACATTAAATCAACACAATTTAGTTCCAAGGAGTATCAGCTCTTCCACAAACAGCAAGTTATTTAATTTTTTCTTTAAAAAGCTGTTAAAAAATAAAATCCTGTGAAATATCCTCTGAGTTTTATGTTTATGTTGCAATAAACATTCTACATTTGTAATGTGGAGTTTAGAAAACCTTCTCACTCCAACACATACAGTATTAATTTTGTGTGCATAAAACAAACACTACATAACAATCAGCTCTTTTATGAATAATTCAAGTCCAGATTAAGTTTTGAATGTTTCCATTTTAATTGTGTGCTGGTGCAACATGATAACCACTATGTAAAATAGCTATAAGGCTGGCAAGAAACAAAAACAGTGCCTTTTCTATTTCTGCTATTAAATGGGATCAATATATTGCAAATCCCCTTCTGAGCAGGGCCAAGTTTCCCTTGTTAGGTTCCAATTCAGAATTATTTTCTCCTTAAAAGTCTATAGTGACACGCCGCATGAATTTTACAGAGTACATGCACTGTTCACGCTCTATCACCACTTCTCCAGGCACACCATCTTCTAGTTCTCTTGCACCACAACTAAAAGGCCATCCCTCAGTACAGAAAATGCTATCAAAACAGCTGACCCACGGGTTTGTTACTTTTCATGAAAAAATAGAAAACACTGCTAAAGCACAGTGATATGTTGCTCAGACATGGGTACTTAGGTATTGGTTTGCAAACACAGTTCACAAGGAATCAAAATATACAAATCTACACCTGGAATTGTGCCTAAAAAAAGAACAAACCTAAAAACAGAAGAGACTTCAGAATGCATTAAAAAATATACATGTAAAAAACATCGGTCTTTCTCAATTCCTTACCTTAATGTATGGTCCATACTACTCTTCATGCCACTGCACAAATATTTTCTTGGCCTATTGTCAAATAACCACACCTCCCTAGCGTCTAAAGAGCACTTCTGCTAACTTTTAGCCCTTACACATCACTGCTCACCTCCACTGCTCACAACACCCACCTTCACAAGGGCACCCAGCTGGTTTGCATTTCTGCTGCCGACTCCCAAAAACCTCTCCTGGTGCTCATTAGGCACAGGTGCAGAGCCCCTGTGCTGCTCTGAGCCTCCCAGCCCCAGGCTGGAAGCACAGGTGGGCTCCCTCCTGCTGGAGGAGCAGCTGCCCAGGGGACACCGAGGCCATGGCATCGCCAGGGACGAGCTCCACCACAGCTCTGCCACAAACTGCAGCTGCACCAGAACTCTTTTCCCATTCTTGCTCTTTACTCAGTTCCTGACCCAAGCACAGGCTAATAGATTATCCGGTTGATAATGCAATGCTACTGCTGATTTTTAACCCTACTCTATAAATGTCACATTTCCACATCTAAAAGTTAAATATGGAAATAAATTAATAAATAATGTGTATGTTAGTGCTTTAAGAACAGTTATAAACACTGACATTTTCATGTATCGTTTTATACAATGGTATGTTATTTTGCCACTGTTAAGCACCTGGGCATACCGTCTTGGAAAAATAAAATGGTTAGGAATACACACACGCACACAGAGGTACTCTTCATTTCAAGGGCTATTTCTTTAGTTTTATTCACCAAAAGTACATTTTACAGAGAAAGTTTGCATTTTAATTATATAATCTTAGAGCACTGAAACAATATTTATCACTAGTATTAAACAAATCAAGACTAGCTCACATTTTATTTATAAAAAAATCCCCAAACCCAGAATAAAAACCAAACACCTGAAGAACTCAGTAATCATATTCTTTGTTGTTTGGGTTTGGGGGTTTCTGTCATTTGGGAAGCAAAAAAAATGTAAGTGTTGTTCCTGAATAATTTTAAAATACTGCCTGTGTTTATGCCCATTTTGCACTGTGCAGCACTATCTTCTAAACACCAGTATTGTACCAGTTATTGAGTTGCAGACTATCCAGCTCTTACAAGAATGATAAACATTTCTTTTGTACACCTTGTTACAGATACTTTTCTTTCACAATTGCTTTCAGTCGTTTGCAAGAGTTAAACGTTGAACATCGGTAGGGCAAGGTTTTTATAAAAATAAAATAAAATAAATGAAAACAAATGCCCGACTTTGGGCTGAACACTCCCACGAACTTAAAGTAAATATACATAGCCACATACCCGCCTCTAAAGACAAGGGACGAAAGTTCCCTTTGGAAATAAGTGTTAAATTATCTCTACACTTGGCCATATTTCTATCATTACGGCAGAAGGAGACTAAGAACATTTCGGGTTTTTTATGTCAACATATTGCTGACAGACTATACCAACTCCTATTACTGTTGCTAACAGCGGCAGAGAAGCTCCGACAGCGCTGGAACGACTACAATAAATACATTTTAGGGTGAACCAGAACAGAGCGCTCGGAGGAAGCCGTCCCAGCCGAGCACCGCCCGCCTCAGGCCGGCCCCGCCGCGGCTGCTGAGGGGAACTCCCGTTAACCGAGGTGTCGAGGGAAAACTCGTGATTAACAGGGCTGCTGACAGGGCGCCATCGATAACACGGGATGCTCAGGGGCACCTCATTATCCTCAGGGGCTGCACGCCCTTGCCCGGTGGCCACGGAACAGGGAGCCGAGCGCCCCGGGCCCCAGCGCCGCCACAGCCCCGCGCACCGCCCCCCCGGCCCCCGGCGCGCCGCGCGCCGCTCCGCCGGCCCCGCTGCCCATGCGCGCGCCGGCCGCGCAGGCGCGGGGCGGGGCCGAGCCGGGCCGGCGGGGCAGCCATGGTGTACATCTCGAACGGTGAGGGGCCGGGGCGCCCGGGGGCCGGAGCAGCAGTGGTGTGGTGTGCCTGTCCAGCGGTGAGGGGCCGGGCCGGGGGCTGGGCAGCGACCGGGGGGCACCGGGCCTGCGCTGCGCAGCGCGCGGCCCCCGAGCGCCGCCGCTGCCGGGACAGCCCGGGAGGGTCCGCCCGCTGCCGGTGTCGCGTCACCCCGCGCTGCCCTGCGGCCTGCGGCCGGGCCTGGGCTGCTTCTAAACCGTGTTTGGGGACTATGGGGAGTCCAAGTGCGTGCTGCAGACACCGAGAGCTTCACAGAGCAGCAGTTGAACTGCTCACGGAGAATCAGACACTGCCCCAGTACTGTCTGTAGGTTTCCTGGACGTAGAACCCGTGTGGCGCTGGTGACCCCTTTAGTTCAAGTGCTTGGGCAGTAACCTGCAGAAAATGAAACTCGCCGCCATGAAATGCAGTTTCTCCCTCCCAGCTGCAAACTCTGGGTTCAGCGGTTGTGTTTTTGTGTAATGAGCTGTACAGTGTCACACAGTGGACGTCACTGGATGTTTTGTATCTGGATATGTTGTTACAGGGCAAGTTTTGGATAACCAGAGTCGGGCTCCCTGGAGTTTGTCATCTATAACAGATTTCTTCTGGTCAATAGCCGATTTTGTGGTCCTCTTGTAAGTAGAAATTAATTCTTTTGGTGAATTGTTTTAGATTTGATATAGGCAGAAGTTACTCAATGCTATCCGTAACACAACAATAAAAATGTTTTGTTTACTCTTCAGCGTTCCATATGTATAAATGCTTTGCTGTGACTATGTGGCTTTGTTTATTAAGCACTACAGTATAAAAAAAGGGCATGAAAAGTGACACTAATTTATTGGCAGTTCAAATTAGTTTTCTTAGATTTCCTCTGTTTTGATACTGCATAAAGAAAAGCATACACTTTTGTTAAACAGCTTCTACTAGCTGACCAAAGAATTAAGCTGTTTGCAGAATTTCTACTTGAGACAACAGATTCTGACTGTGTAAAAGTAATCACACAGCAGTAAACACAAATCTATGGCCCCAGATTAAAGCCCATTAACAAACAGAAAGTTCTTGTGATGTATTCAGCAGTTCTTAATTATTTCAGTTACAATTTTATACTGTATGGAAATTCTTGCATATTTACAAGACAACTAGATCTTGTAGTTTAAGCCTCACTGTAATGGGGAATTATTTCAGATTTTAGTTTCATATGTAGACAAAAAATTACTGAGATTTAAAAAACAGTAATCTTGAGAAGATACACTCTTCATTCTTGAATGCTACTTACTGTTTTTCAGGCCATTTCTTATCTTCCAACGAAAAAATTCAAAAACTGTAACTAGCTATCAATTCACCTAACCCTTGTTTTAATTTTTCAGTTTCCAGAGCATTATTCAACCAGATTTGAGAAGAAGAGGCTACACATCTTCCTCCTATTCAGGATACAATGATGGAAGAGGGTATTTTTTTCATGTTCATGCCAGTTTGTTTCCCTTCCTTGTTGAAGTGATATGAATCTGAGTAGATTATAGTTGTGATTTGCATTGAATTGGGTTGTGCAGGAAGACTAGATGCTGTTTACCTGCAGTATTGTTGACAACAATACACAGACTAACACTCTGAAACTATTTTTGAAGCCTGCATTGTAGACAAGATGTATCTTTGTTGAAATTCTTCTTTTCTTACACTTGCATTTGACTTGCATTATCAGTCATTTCTTGTATTACATTGCCTATAGATAAAGAAAAATATTTTGTTATAGGGGTATCATTTCTATAAACAGCACAGCCTAAGTGTTTTGTAGGACTGTGCAAAAGCATCAGGTATCTGTAGCCTTCTCACATCACACAGGAGCGATAGGAACAGTGCAGAAGAGAATTTTCATGACAGTGGGATTGGGGTTTTTGTAAGAAAACTTTTCAGGTGAAACTAAACTTTTTCAGAGGTTCAAACTTTCTCACTACTGACATTTAGAGACAGCGTTATTAGTTCTAGTTGAAAACCTTAATGACAATAGGATTGCTTTCTTTTCAGGCCTCCAGCACATCCTCGCCGTAGGATGGGCCGAATAAATCACTGGGGTGGAGGCCCCAGTCCACCACCAATGGCCGGAGGTGGATGAGGAAGGTAATTCCAAATCTGCTGTATCCTGCTTTGAAGGGTTTGGGGTTTTTTTAATAGCAATGATAATTTGGGATTAAGGTAGAATGGAGTGTTTTGGCCTTCTGTTGCAGAAGTTACCAAAACAGCAAAAGAATCAAAGATACTTCAGTAAAGGGGAAAGAAGGGGGAGAAAAAGCAGGGCGAAGGGATTTTTAGAAGGATTTTGGCTTAGGAATGGTGAGCTTCCACTTTTAATTGCTCAGAAGTTGATAGACAAAGTATGACAGATTTTTGAGCACAGCTGATAAAAAGTTATTTATAGCTTTTCATTTTCTTTGGCTGCTAATTTAAAGTCCAGATCCACAGAAACTGAAACTTTGTTTGCATTTCTAAAAGTTATCGTATGATATGTGAGGATTTTTGGTTAAAGTCAATACTTCTCAAAAGAATAGAAGGAAAAAAGTTGTTAAAGAACTTTAGTAAAAATCTTTTTTCCCCTGTTACAATGATACAGCCATGCAAATCTTGAATTCCAGTAAAGTGTAAAAATCAGAATTGCTTAAAAATAGAGGTAAAAGCCCTCCGTTTTAAATTTCTTACAGCTGCCTGATACTTAATTCTCTTTTATTAGTTTGGCTGTTGGGAGTTACATCTAACACTGAGTGTATATCCAGTATGGTTTAATTTACTTTAAGACTTAAGTAAACAATCCTTGTTTTTCATCATTCACTCCCATTGTTACTATAATAAAAGTTACAAGGAAAAAAGAAAAAAAAAACATGCAGGTGATTAATACCTGTAAATCTGGTAGTAAGAAGTCCCTGTTCCAGAAAACACATACACCAGTATTTCAGTTCACTAGAACAAAGATAAGCTTCTTCCAAATGGGAGAAAAAAACAGGATGTTGCAGCATTTTTTCTCGTTAAGTAGACATAAGGCCAGCAAAGACTGCTGTGATCACCCAAAAGCCATCTCCACAATGTGTAAACTGCTCAGGAATCAAGTTAGCAAGCCTTTAGCATGTCTCGTCTAGTTAAATTAACAATATTATTTTAAAATTGTTACTTAATTTTATCTCACAAAGAAAGGCGTCGTTGTCTTTAAATATACTGTAATTACTTTATCTTCTAGGTAAATGCCTGCTGAAGAGGCAGGCACAAGCATACGCATCTGCCAGATGAAAAGAAGAAGAGTTTAATGGTGGACCAAAGGGGGATGTGTATGCCTGACTGGAAACTGTTCTGTGATACAAGCAGATTCATGAAGTTGTACTGGGAACTCCTTCATCAAGGATCCAGTGTAACTGAAGCACAGTTCTATTAAATACATGTTTACTGTCTAAAGTCTTTGTATAGTTTCTGAACATTTTACTGTAGCTGTAAAGTAATAAGTAAATTATATTTAGCTTGTCACAAGGCTGACTTTCTCGTCATTTTTAGAAGCTGAAAAAATCTGAAGTATAATAAGCTTTTTGCTATTCAGATGAGAACAAATACATATTTATAGTTGATACAGATGGTCCCTCAAGAGTCAAACTTAAAGCAGCACTTCCTAAGAGGTTTTGTATTCACTCTTGTTTTTGTCAGGACAAACACTCTGTATTCTGATGTATTTTCATTGTATTAATAGTACCCTAAAAGCACTTTAAAATGCAATTTACAAATTACTTTTACAACCTTTGCTTCATTAAGGCTCATAATGGGTTTTATAACAGAAACACCTCTTGAAACAAGTTCATTCTCCACTATAAACTTACTGAAATGTATTAACTTATTTACTGTACAAGTTTTGGGGTTTTTTACAGTAAAATTAGGTCTCATTTTTATTACATGAAAAAGAAGTAGTGAACTCAGATACTGAGTGCTATTGCAGAAGAGTTATCTTCTTTTAAACAGTAACTATCTTTTATCTAATTTATCCCATTTCAGGATGGGAGTCGCTTACTGTTATTGAGGTTCATTTGAGATTTGTGGATTTTGCTTAGAGAGGGCTGCATCTATTTGAGAAAAAATTAGCTGACAAGAATCCAGATTAAATTATTTTCTACACAGTGCCACTGCATATTTTTTTATTGAGGCCTCCTTAATAATTTCTTCTTAAGGAAATCTTCCTGTCTGACCATTCAGGCACCACTCTGGCAGTCACTTCCACACCCCCTGATCTGGGATTAAACTTGCCCTGCTTGACTCTACACCACACTCACAGTCAGACCAGGTTCCCTTACCAGCTCAACCCCAGGTTTCCCAAAGCCGAGTCTCAGACATCAGACCCTTAAAATAATTTAATCTCGGTCCAATAAGTAAATAACAACAGCTGGAGCTGGTGCCTCCGAGGAGAGATCCTGAACAAAGGAGCTGCACCCCCGGGCTACTTGCACTGAATGTGTTCCTTCACACTCGTTAGCAGGAAATTAATCAATGCCTCTCAATTAACAAGCCCTTCCAGCAGCTCCCACTCCTGCCACACATACCTATCACAAAGTTTCCGTCTGTTAGACTCGCCAGTGTACAGTAACTTTCAACCTTTAAAAACCACATCTCTCCCAGCTGCAGTCGAACGTCCCATCTGCACAGTTCATAAAGGAACTCGCTTCCCACAAACAAGGAGGATGGTCACCGTTAGCTCTTCACAGCTACCACGTCCACCAGCTGTACTACGGCCTTTTTACAGAAGAGTGTTTGAAGCTCTTGGAGGGCTGTATCCCCCGTTCCTGCAGCCCCACGAGCAGCTACAGCCCAGCTGACAGCGTTTGGCTGCTGCTCCCCAGGCTCCTGTGCCGCTGCTCAGCCCCTCCGCGCCGGGGCAGCAGCACCGCCCCTCGCTGCGAGCGGAGCCGGCCCGAGGCCCCACCCGGTACCTGCTCGAGGGGCGGCGCCGGGCCAGGGCCCGCCCGCTTCCGCCCCGCGCCGGGCCGGGCTCGGCGCCGCTCGGCCCCGGCAGACGCGGCTTCCGCCCGGCCGGAGCATGACCCAGGCGGAGAAAGGCGAGGCGGAGAACGGCAAGGACAGGGAGCGCGACCGGGAGCGCGAGCAGCGCGGCGTCAAGCGGCCCATCGTCCCCGCCGCCGTGCCCGAGTCCCTGCAGGAGGTGAGGCCCGGCGGCTGCTCGGGCGCTGCTCCCTCCCCGCTGGGGCGGGCCCGGCCCGGGCTCGGCCTTTTAAAGGCCTGCGGAGGGCGTGTGGAAGCGCCGGGAGGGCTCCAGGTGGTCATGGGGGCTCGCTCTCACTCCGTGCGCTTTGTGCTGCTTTCAGCAAATTCAGAGCAACTTCATCGTGGTGATCCACCCCGGCTCGACCACCCTGCGGCTCGGGCGGGCCACGGACACGCTGCCCGCTGGCATCCCGCACGTGATCGCGCGGCGACACAAGCAGCAGGGCCAGGCGGCCTACAGGGACAGCTGGCTGCTCAGGGACGGCCTCAATGTAAGCACGGCCCCGCCTCGCCAAAACCCGCGTGTGCAGCGCCTGTTCCTGGGGCGGCTGGGCTTGTTGGGTAGTGCGTATGGCCCCTCATCCTTCATGTTTTTCGAGAGGAGGATACATCTCCAGTCGAACTTTTTTCCACCCTTTTAAGGACTGTAGATGCCACGTGCTGAAGTCAGTAGGCTTGCCCCAGTCTATCTTTTGCGTTTTATTTGATATGGTTGCAATGAACTAAATCTAAAAAATTGGTAGGTTGAGGGTTTGTACACGTTGATTTCCCTGTGCTGTGGTCTGGTACCACACTCAGTATTTCTCTTGATGGAGTGCCAGCTGTAGGATTAGAGTTGGACCTTGGTTTGTGAATGTGGTGGTTACACGTTAGTTTATGATTTGAATAACACAGCAAGTCATTTGACTTCAGCCTGGTCAAAAAATATATTTAATAATCTTATTTGTCATCTGAATCTGTAAAAATCAAATTAACATCTCTAATATTAAACCTCACCTTTAAATAATTCAGTTCTATTTAAACATTTTTGCTCCTACTTCATATTTCTGTAGTTAAATAGATGATGGCCTGAGCACTAGTCCAGCAGCCACTAAAAGCAGTTAAAATATTCAAGTTGATTTGAGTAGGTGTTGGGAACTCTAATATAAAAAATAGTTTCTTTAACAATTAGTATAAGTCCATTTTGCATTGTGCAAACATTTGTCCTTTCTATAGTCCTATCAGCCACAATCATGATTTCATTGTTTCAGTATTACCAGTATACAGACATGTGGTTGGAAAGTATTTACATTGCATATTTGGGGTTTTTCTTAGAAACCTGAAAGTACTGAGCAGAGACAAAATGGCCTTAAAATGGTGGACCAAGCAATATGGTCCAAAAAGATGTCGAATGGAGCAAGGCGCATACCAGTGTCACCTGATCAGGTAATTTGTTCTTAAGATCTTACTAAATTACTCATTCATATAATCCTTTGGTGTCCACTATGTTTTAGTGGACAAGAACAGATACCCTTTACAGACCAAATACAGGTAGTGCTATTGTGTTACATAACTCTGAAAAATGTGAGAAAATTATGATTTAAAATGTTTCATCAAGGGCTGGGTTCAAAGGGGTGTTTCATTTTTCTTCATGCATAAAAAGTGACTGTAAAATATTTATCAACAGGATCTGGTTTGGTTACATTTCAGGCCAGGTCATACAACAGACAGATGAGGCCAGCTATTTTGGATCACAGCTCTGGGGCCAAGTGGACAAACACATCAAATCATCCTGAATTTCTGGTAGGAGAAGAGGTAAGATTGATATTCCTGCTGAATGAGGCTTCATATGTTTTAATGCAGCCATGTCAGCAGTAGTAGTTTGCTATAAGTTAGTATGTACTGAAACACATGTAAAGCTAGCCAAGCAAAATTGAGAAACTTTACTGGGCAGTAACTGAGTATTTGTTATCATTCAGCAAGACAAGAGGGTTTCCCCCATTTGCCTAACAAGTATCTTGGATCCCTTGCTGCAATAAATCAGGGTTTCTGCAGGGACTGGGTGAGAACTTTGCCCATATGACATAATTCAGAGAAAAGGCAAGAAACTGATAAAAGGATCAGTACATAGAATTGTGGCTGTGTAACTTGGTATTTGTGAGCTTCAAAGTGTTCAAATTATTTTAGTTTCTAATTTGAGATAGTGGAAAAATATACCATTATGTTCAGTAGATGTCTGTGGCTAAGAACATTCAAACAATCTAAATAATGTATTTACTGGCTTTATTTTAATGGTTTATAATCAAGCCCTGTAACAAAGAAATCCACTGTATTGCTGTCTCATCAGTGTGAGCATTGCTGTGTCTTCTTCTATCTGTTTCTGAAATATTTGTCTTCCCAGTATTTGTTACTAATTTTTTGGGAAAAGCAATGCACAGAATGTAATCTCTTATTTTCAGGCACTGTATGTTAATCCATTAGATTCCTATAATATACACTGGCCTATTAGAAGAGGGCAGTTGAATCTCCATGCAGGACCTGGTGGCTCCCTCACTGCAGTGTTGGCAGACCTTGAAGTTATATGGTCACATGCAATACAAAAATACCTGGAAATACCACTGAAAGACCTAAAGGTGAGCTGTGAACAGCACATTTAGGTGGACTGTGTCCACTTCTATAAATGTTATTGTAAAAGAGAAGCAACTTGTTATTGGTAGCCTCTTACGGGTGCTTTTTTTTAACAAATACATTCTTTCTGCTGGTGAACATGGCTCCTAAGGCTTCATTTGGAATTCTGGAATTGTTGATACAACTTCTAACAAGAATGTTTAGAAATCCCATTATAGACATTTCACAGTCTTAGTGTATGTTTAGGGTTTTTTGGTTGACTGTAAAGGAGGCAGCTGGGGAAGGGTTGCCTAATATTTTTATAATTACTTGTCCTGAGTAGCTGTTCGTCTCATGCCTGATGTACTTTTAAACATTTTAATGGCGATAGACTCTTGGCACTTACTTTTAACGCAGTTTTTAAAGTATAAAAACCTTCCCCTTCCTAAAATTCTTATTTTTTAAAAATAATTTGTATATCTGACTTGATTTGAGAGCTGGCTTTAATTTACTGTTCTTACCTTCAGTACTACAGATGCATTTTACTAATTCCAGACATCTATAATAAACAACACGTGAAAGAACTGGTAAATATGATCCTAATGAAGATGGGATTCTCAGGTAAAAATCATACTGAAGCAAGCACCTAATGATTAATTGCATAAAGACTTCTCTTGTTTTTCCTTTTAAGGCAGGTTTTTGCACATCAATCCCAAATTGGCTGGGATTAGCACCCTAATATTTTGCTGTTCACATAACTGTTGTCTGTTTTAAAGAGGCAAAGTGGTTGGCTAGTATTAAAATAAGCTTTTTGGTTTCCTGTTATGCATTCTAGCTGTGGGCTGTTCATTCAGCTGACATAAAAGTAGCAACAGTCTGATTTCTTAAGTATTTTCAAAATGCACGATTATCTGGAAGGACAGACTGAAACCTCTGGTACTTCCCAGGTTTAGATATGGGCTTGTGATACAAATGTACTCTGCTAAGGTGGATTGAAAGGAAACATTGAGCGAAAGTGGACTTTACATTTTAACTACTTAAAGACATATCTGAAATGCTAATGGTAATTTGATTCGGCTATTTGATTAAGACTAGGAGAAACTTAGGGAAACACTTCATGTACATCTTATAACCAAGAACCTGCACTACCAGATTAAAAAAATAATTAAAGTTTGAAGACAATACCTTGAATCTTACAGAAAAAGAATCATTTGTCCCTGCTCTTAGCATTTTTCAGGACTTTTAAAGCCTTACTCAACAAAAAATCTCCAAGTATCCCCCCACCCCATCTTTGCTAAATATACAGGCTTTCAGTGCAGAGTCAGGCTATTTGTAGATCTTTCAAAGACATTAAAATGTCCTTTAAATGTCAGCAACACAATTGTAAAGTTTGGCGTGAATTTAATGTAATTTTTTCTCATATTGCTAGGAATTATTGTACACCAGGAGTCTGTGTGTGCTACCTTTGGAAGTGGTTTAAGCAGTGCATGTATTGTAGACGTGGGAGATCAGAAGACAAGTGTTTGCTGTGTAGAAGATGGTGTTTCCCATCGCAATACCAGGTACCTTGGAGTGTGCAGAATTACTATAATCACATACTTATTTGCTTACCAAAGACTTGACTTTAAAAAGGAGACAAAATTTCTATAAACACAGGAGACTTTTTTACTGTGAAGCATTTAACAAGATCAGCTGTTAGAATATGAACCTTAAAGAATTCCGCTGTCTTTAAAAAAAGAAAACAGGCAGAACTGATCAGAACTGTGTTCTGCAAACTCTGAAAGTCATGATCTCAGCATGTCTCAAATCTTCTTGGCATTTTTCTGCCTATCACTGCAGTCAGCCATTATTTCAGCAACTACATAAAAAGCTCTTTTTCTTCTCTGTGCTTTAGGCTGTGCCTTGCATATGGAGGATCTGATGTCTCGAGGTGTTTTTATTGGCTTATGCAACGAGCAGGATTCCCATACAGAGACTGCCAGTTAACCAATAAGTTGGATTGCCTGCTGCTTCAGCATCTAAAGGAGACATTTTGTCATCTAGATCAGGTGAGAAGGGGAAATAGGGTGTTCTGCAAGTTACTTTTTTTCTTTATAGAATGTTACTCTGGGTGGCCTTTTGGTGAGTCCAAATTAATTGTAAATATTTTTCTATTCAGTAGAGTACTGACAAAAGCTGTAGAAGCTTTAGACTTGAAATGTTTGTAACTTGGTTTATTTTTCCTGTAGCTAAAAGGAATCCCAACCCTTAGAAAGGTAGTTTCTCTGTTCTTACTGCTGAGAGAGGCTGATACTAAGTGCATATTTGCTGGTTTTCAACTTCAGTTTGCTAAGATCTGCTAACAGGTCTCTTCTTTCTGCACCAACCCTCATTTAGAGGCTTTGGCTTGTAGAGAGCTGTTTGGCAGATCATACTACATGGAAAAGACCTTAAAAATCTCAAGGAGAGGTATATAAACTCCATAGTTAGAAGAAAGTTTTGTTTTTGTTGTTTTCTGCGGTTTAATTAGATTATGCAGCTTGATAAAATATACAATTTTTTTGTTTCCATTGTTTTCTGACCTTAGGATATTTCTGGATTACAAGATCATGAGTTCCAAATTCGGCATCCAGATTCTCCAGCTCTATTGTACCAGTTCCGATTAGGGGATGAGAAATTACAGGTGATTTTTTAATGAAATGATAAGTATATTGAGCATTCAGACTCACAGCCTCACTTGGTATCAGTCCAGTGCTTCTAAGCCCATATGATTTATGGACTGTTCTTAAACTATGCCTGTAGGTAGATTTAAAATTAATTCCTGATATGTATGAGTGGGCCTAATGCAGCACTGGTAGATGCGCAAGACTTTCTAAGTAGCTTTAGCCAGAATGGTTGTTGCTTCATCTAAATATGATTATTATCCTTCAAGTGCAAAGCATTAATTTTAATTTTGCAACTTTTTCAGCTCACCATTGAATTTTCTAATTTTGTAACAAACTGTGTTTGAATACTTACTTACCATACAATGCTAAAATCTGTAAAGAAACCTGTGTATTTATTGGGATTTTTTTTTAATTATGAAAAACAGAAGACACTTTAGTATTTTACAAACTACTTGGAAAAAAACACCTCAATTTAATTTTGAAATGTGAGAAAAATAGAATAAGACTTATCTTTTTTCTGTAGTAAATGCCAAAAGAAGAAAAACTGTGTAGTAAACCCATCCAAATCTCCCATTCTTCAGGCACCAATGGCTCTGTTTTATCCAGCAACTTTTGGAATTATTGGACAAAAAATGACGACTTTACAGCACAGGTCACAAGGTGACCCTGAGGATCCTCATGATGAACATTATCTGCTGGCCACACAAAGTAAACAGGAGCAGGTGTGTGAATGCTGCTTACTTTCACTTATAATTTAATTGGGGAGTAAAATGAGGACTCACTAGCTCATCTCAGAAACCAGAGTGTGTTACCTGGGTCAGAAGTATTGAAGAATAAATTTAAAGTAAGAAGTTGTGTATGTCTAGACAAATGTTTAATTAGAACTGTGCATTTTTAGAGTCTAAGAAGGCTTCATATTATGGGATTGATCCATCTGATGGAGTTCAAAATAAAGCACTTTTTATGTGAGGATTAAAATGAAAATTAGATAAGATAATAATGCAGTGCTTAACCTTGCTGTGCCAAAAGGTGAAGTATAATGATGCTTAGTTAAGTCTTTGTACTGTTCTGTAACCTGCTGAGGATCTTTTTGCATTTTTCGTATTTCAACTTGTTTCTCATTTTTCAGTCTGCAAAAGCTACAGCTGACAGAAAATCTATGTCAAAGCCTGGTGCATTTGAGGGAGAATTGAGAGGCCAATCCTCAGACATTTCAGAGAGGATCTACCCACAAGAAGTGGAACTGGGATCTTCCCAGGGTGACTGTATGATACCTGGCAATGATTCAGAGGAGCCTTTAACTGCACACATGTCCAGGAAAACTGCTGTTTCTCAGTTTGAAGGCAAAGCCTTGGGCCTGGACAAAGCCATCCTTCATAGTATTGACTGCTGTGGTAAGAATTACATTTCTACAAGTCTGTAAAATACACCTCAGGGTAGGTTTATCTGACTCCTGTATTTCCCCAAAGGAAGATGTGTCCCTAGGTTTTATCACCTTAAGAGTAGCTACACTGTTTCCTATACTTGCATCTTTGTTGATGTTTCTTGCACTATATGTTTTATATCTCTAGGGAATAGAAGAAGAATTTTAAAAGCAAACATCA
Source organism: Acanthiza pusilla (assembly GCA_036630365.1). Classification (NCBI taxonomy): domain Eukaryota; kingdom Metazoa; phylum Chordata; class Aves; order Passeriformes; family Acanthizidae; genus Acanthiza; species Acanthiza pusilla. The sequence goes on from JAXCHO010000001.1 coordinate 13,833,301, forward strand.
GTTTCTATCTGGTTTGACTTGCACTGAATTAGTTGTAATACAAATACAGGCCCTATTAACTTTAAAAAACAGATATATTTCTATATATTCATTCATTCCAGCATCTGATGATACAAAAAAGAAGATGTACAGTTCCATTTTAGTAGTGGGCGGAGGCCTTATGTTTCATAAAGCTCAAGAGTTTCTCCAACATCGAATTCTCAACAAAATGCCACCTTCTTTCAGAAGAGTCGTTGAAAATGTTGAAGTCATCACGAGGCCCAAGGTAATTGTTAACTGAGAGCTAAGTGGTCAGTGAACTGATCGGCTGAAATTTTTGAATGATTAAGAGAAAAAATTCTTTCAAAATCCCAGGGTAGTTGAATATCTGAGATTTAAGGGAGCTTTCAGCCTGTAACAGCACTGGCTGGTTAGAGACAGGAAGTTAACACGTATCAAGAGTGTTGCTGGTACAGATCATTGAAGTGTTTATTGGCTAAAGGCCCTGTTCTTAAAAATGCATTTAGTACTGGCCCATGAACCTCAGCAAGAAATTGTGATTTTTAGTAGTGTTAAGATAAAAGAAAAACAGGCATTGAGAGCAATTTTCATTTGGCATTAATGAGGCAAAACTTGTAAATGTGCTTCTGTCTATTTCAGGGCCTCCTTTACTGAAGGCAGGATTTTCATTACATGCTTAGAAGGCATCTTAAAACAAAAAGTGACTTCTCAAAGTATCTTGAATATCAATTAAATATTTTTATCTTACTATTTTTTCCTGGGTAATACTGAAAAACTTTTCTCCTCCCCTGCCCCGCCAGTTTCTGACTGTTGAATACTGTTAGAAAAAGTAGAATACAACCTTGGAGAGGGATGAAAAATTTGACAGGTGATTGTGTGCAATCTGTGTTTTGAATTTAGGATATGGATCCGCGTTTAATTGCCTGGAAAGGAGGTGCAGTTTTGGCCTGTCTGGACACAACTCAGGAGCTCTGGATATACCAGAGGGAATGGCAGCGTTTTGGTGTCAGGATGTTACGAGAGCGAGCTGCATTTGTGTGGTGATGGAGGTGGTTACAGTGCAACCTGTAAGAACTTCACTGAAGATTCCTTTCCCCAAATGCCCTTTTTTACGAGTTAACATGAACTGATCTTCTGCTGATATACTTTTTTTTTGTATTTTATTAATATTAACTTTAACTGAGATATTTCTGAAAGTGTTGTAAAAAAAAACTGACTGAATGCACTTGACTTCAACTACCCTTTATCTTTTGAATTGTATGCATTGAATTCTGCATACAGAGTATCGCTGTCATCTCCAAAGTAACTATATTTATATTATACAGGTTATGTATAGTAAAATTGCACAGGGTAGGAATTTAGGTATAAAATATGATGTGATAGATGTTAAGCCAAGATTCATTCCAGAAACATGTACACAGAAGCAACAGCTGAAGAGTGCAGCTGTGGGTTTAACGTAGTATTCTGATTCCTACTCTAACGTTACCAGGACATGAAGTTATTATATAAAGGATCATTAAGGAAAAAGTCAGATGAAGAACTGCTGTTGGTATTTTACTTATGTAATAAATTATTTTATTCAATGGAAAAGACTGGAATTTGGAAGTGGAGCATTTTATTTCTTGCCGGTTCTTACCATCCAAATCTCGTTACCTAAAAGGGAGTCTCTTTCATACAACAGAATACAAAAGCTCAGGAAGGTGAAAACTCTTACCTCGGTCTGAGATAGCATGAGCTGCCATGGCCATGAGACACAGTCACAAGTAGAGCAGCAAGGAGAAAACACACAAACCCTCCAATTGAATTGATTAGGAGGAGCTCTAAAAGAGAAAAAGAATCATTGTGAAACAAATCTGTAAAAGCTGTCTTCAGTTACCATAATAATAATTATCAGTATATGGTATTTATGGACTTGTTTATGTGTTTTTTAATAGGCTTTGGAGAAAATGCACACAGAATTATTGAAATTATCATTTCCAATGTCCATACATAGAAAGTGTGCTAAACAGTGATGCAAAATGATTAGTCATCAACATTGGAGTTGTTGACTAATTTACTTAATTTTGTTCCCTACTTTGAAACAAACAAGGCATATCAATCTGAGTCTGCTTCCCTCCCATATCACTGGAGTGTATCTCCTCCTGCAACCTGATGTCTCATCAGGCTCATCATCTCCTCTCTTCCTTTTTTGTTTCATTTTACCCTGAGCAAGAGTTACAAAATAACTAATTCCTGAAGTGCAGCACTACTCTAGTAAGCATAAAACTTCAGAAAGGAGGTGAAAGGCAAAATTTGCCAAGGCCAATATACATAAAGCCACCTAAGACTGAAATCATCTACATTTTAACAGGATTTTAACATTCAAACATCTGTATAACCAAAACATTTGTTTTCCCCATATTTTTGCAAACATACTAGGGAAAGTGTTGAATATACCTGCTAAATAATGCAACAGAAAACAATGAGTAGTTTCAGCTTTGTTTGCAGCAAACACTGACTTGAGAATTATAAATATTCAAGTATCCATGCATTAAAAAATAGCAAATTCACCTGCACAGAATTCTCAAAATTTCTACTTAAAGACCATTTGTATGATTCAATGGACAACAAAGGGATAAGGTATCATCACCAATTTCTAGTCAGCAAACCCATGAAATACTGGACACTTGCAAGAGCCCTCACAATGAAGTACAAAACTCCTCCATTTTTTCACATTCAAAACAATGAACACAATTATAATTTTGTGCTCTACATCTACCCTTACTTAACTGCTGAAATTACTCTCCTCATGAAACTTCTATACTCTTATACATATTTAATGCATGTTTTCTATGGACTTTTTATTTGCTTACTGAATAACAGCATTGAAGGTATACGGAATTATATCAACACTGCAAACACACATCAGTTTGTTTTCAATCATTCTTAATCACTGCAAAGATTAAAGACCACTTAAGTACACATTTACTCAGTTCCACAGGGAACAATTACTCTTTTCCATTAATGAATAATTATTCAGAAGTTTGGAGTGTGGGAGTGTGAATAACCAACCATCCATAGACTGTCCATTATCTTCCTATCTGATTAAGAACAAAAACATGAACAAGTAATTAAGCTAGAAAATTATTAATCATTCAATACATTCTGAGAAGACTGATAAGGAAGAACTTGGGAAAAAAACCAGCATCTACAAGCAATATCAAACATATTGCAGAAGAGACCATTGTCTTTAGATGATGTCAGGAAAAAGTACAAGATCTCACAACTGTCTTGGTTTGTCTTCATTATGTCAGCTTTGTTCTACCATGAACCTTCTGAAGGGGAAAACAAGACTCCTGGATTCATCCTCCAGGAGTGGCACTGACTCTTCACACAATACCAATCCCTGGCCGTTTCTCAAGGATTTTTATGAGATATTCTCACCACCACCACCACATTTTAACGCAGTTTAGTCTACAATGAACAGGTACTACATCAGCATATACTGAAGATACTCAGAGGACTAAGCCAGTAGAGAAGTAAGTTATCCGAGTTATATTGTGGAATTATTAGCTCTTCTGGCTACCCGGTGGGATGCTGTTCAGAATTAGGATTGAACACACACTTATCAGTGCTGCAGCCAAACCCAAAAGTCACTGCTGAGGCAACAAATCAGTCAGCACAGACAGGCCCGGTGGGACGCCGTTTACTACTCTCCTTCCAAACCAAGGTGTTCTCCTGGAAACGCTCATTGCACAGGTAAGGATAGCAACTAAAGCCTTGAACTGCAAGTTCCAGCTCGGCTGTCACAGGTTGCCTTCGAGCACTGCGCCCAGAGCTGATATATACACAGATACTTCCCGTCAGTGCCGGGAGCAGGCGGCGGAGCCGGGCACGGAACGGAGCACGGAGCAGGGGCACAGAACGGGGCCACCTGGGAAGTGGCGTTGCAGCTCCCAGCGCTCCCAACTGGAAAGCTTTCTCGGAGCCGAGCGTGGGGCAAAGTTTTTTCCGCCGCACTAGGAGCGGGATGAAAAAGCTGGAGCGCTCCCGGGAAAGAGTGGGGGGAGAGGGGTCGCCTCAGGGCAGGGCTGGGTTTGCTCCGCGCCCCGGAGCGCCCCGGAGCTCAGCGGTGGAGCCGACAGCCCTGTCCTGGGGAACCCGGCAGCCCTGTCCCGGGGAGCCTGGCGGAGGTGGCAGCCCTGTCCCGGGGAGCCTGGCGGAGGTGGCAGCCCTGTCCCGGGGAGCCTGGCGAAGGTGGCAGCCCTGTCCCGGGGACCCTGGCGGAGGTGGCAGCCCTGTCCCGGGGAGCCTGGCGAAGGTGGCAGCCCTGTCCCGGGGACCCTGGCGGAGGTGGCAGCCCTGTCCCGGGGAGCCTGGCGAAGGTGGCAGCCCTGTCCCGGGGAACCTGGCGGAGGTGGCAGCCCTGTCCTGGGGAACCTGGCGGAGGTGGCAGCCCTGTCCCGGCGGAGTGCGGGAGCGGCGAGGCAGCGCAGCCGCCCGGGGACTCCGGCGGGATGGGCGAGGCTGAGGACTTCGCCCGCTGCCCCTCTGGGCGCTTTCGAGACAGCGCGAAGCCTCTCCGGCAGATCCCGCACAGCGGCCAAAGGGTGCACTCCGGGGGAAGTCCCAGCTCCTGCCCTGCCTCCCCGCGGAGCTCTCCCCGCTCTCGCCTCCGCGGCCTCCCGCCCGCGGCCCCCGCGCTCCAGGGACCACCCCGCGCTCCGCCCGCCGGGCTGGGCCGTGGCTGCCGAGGGTCGGCGGCAGCCCCCACACACCAGCGGCCTCCCGGCCCGGGCCGAGACAGACGCGGCCTGTGGGTGCCCCGTCCTGCGGAGGGGAGCGGCACAGACCCATCCCTCCTGCTCGGGAGCGGCCCCGGTCCCGGTCCGGCTCAGGAGCCGCCGGAGCTCACGGCAGCCCGACACGCTTGTGCACGGAGGAGGAAGCGGCGAGGTAAGTCGGCTTGAACACTTTCAGCCCTGGAAATGAAACTCACAAGGGCTGAAAGTGTATCAAAACGAAGTTTCCGAATGTGAATGAACTTTCTCCCTAGCAGGACTGAAGGAAAGTTAGTCCAAAACTTTCCCACGGCAGATACATTTAAACCGTGTTACTCAGCCTGCAGCACGAAAAACCTAACAAACAAAAAGCAAGATCTGCTTTAACCTGAGGAGCTGTTCCTCCTGTATCTTACAGTCAGGCCTGACAGGATTTGGCAGTGCCATGAAGGGTTAATGTCCTGACAAAGCCCCATCGCGCTGCTGCATTATGTGCTGTCCATGCTGTGGACATCTCTGGGAGAGGGACGTTTCACTCTGCCACAGAGGATATTCTTGTTTCGCCTCTGTCACTAGAACGGGGAGTAAAGTTTCAGGCACAGTGGCCCTTTCCTTTTTGTTCAGGATCAGTTTAGAAGAACTGGAGTGGGATAGTGCTCATGCAGAAGGAGCACAAAGAGGAGAGTAGGTGTGAATCAATATGGTAAAAAGAATTGTGCATTGAAACTAGCATTTTAGTCCATTCCATCAAAATATGTGTGCTGGATTTATATGAAATCAAAATGACTTGATTTTTGGCCTCTGCACTTCAGAACTTAAAAGCACCGAGGTCTGTGAATCATCTACACACTGACTATCAAAGTCACTTGAATGCTGTGGCCAGGACATTGCTGACTGACTTCACGCCCAACTCTCTGCAGGATAAAAATTCTCTCAAATGTTATTCTGACAGTCTTGTTCCATTTGAAGTAAAGCAGCAACAACAAAAAGTGAACAAAACCCCTAAATAACATCTAACTATAAATCTGAAAAAGTTATGGTGGAGAAGATTAAAAATACACTACTTCAGTTATTTTAAAGGAATGTTAGATCTAGCTTTCCTGGCTGGTGCTTCAGCCTGCTAGCCCAGACCGTGGGTGCCTGTCTTGGGTCTCTTACAGAAGCCTGTTTTCACCTGTGACCCCAGACAAACACAGGCAGAGTTGCAATTGGAGGTACCCATGGATTATATCAGCCTGATACTGTATTCAAAAATGTGTTACAATGATGCAAGGAGCCCCAAACACCTGGTTTCAGAATTCCACTGCCCATTTCTAGCTAACCAGGATATGATTAGCTGTATTATTACATCCCAGCAACAGAGTTTTCTTGCTGAGATGCTCCTGCCCTCCTCAGTACTGTAAGACCTCCAGCTATGGGCCCTACTAAATAGCAACTTCGGTAAATACAAACTTTTTAAAAACAAGCTCCAGACTTTGAAGCTCTACTGCAATACAGGGAATGTATTTTATGTTGCTGCCATGTGCATTTCTGCAGGTCTTCTCACAGATTCCTGGGGAACATGTTCATAACAAGGTCATGGTATAGGGGAACCCAGAGAAAGACATGCAGTAACATCCAGTAAGGGCCAAAAGATGATTTTTGTTGATAGTGAGTACAGAGAATCCCAATAGAACCACATTGTATAAACATCCCTATTTCTACCTGTTTCCTTTTGATATAGCCACTGTAACATTTAAAAAGGTTGTCCATAAAACATAGCTCCCTACTGGGAGAGAGTATCTTTCCAAGATTATCAAGGCCCAGTCCCAAATTCTACCAACCTCATCACCAATCTGCTGCTCCTGAATCAACAAAATTCTGTAGCCCACCAGTTCTGCAGGTTAAACACAAGTACTGCAGAACTGAGCCCTCTTCATCATAACCAAAAGAAGCAAAAATGTCTCTACCTTTGCATCCACCTCTGCTGCATCGCAAGAAGCTGATAAACCTTCTTCAAGAAAGAATCATTTAATTGTTTCCACCTGCAAAAAAAACCTGACACCCCTCCCCACCTTCAGCTGGGAACAGCTTTGAATTAGCCACGTGAGGAGAATCAGCTGGGTGAACTTTAGGCTCACACATATCCCCAGCACCTTTGTTGGTTTTTTTTCTCTTTACAGAACAAATTGTTCTCTGTGGCTGGTTGTTCATTCAGAAGTTTTGGGGTTTTGCAGCCCCAAACAAGTTTATTACAAGTTTTCCTAAGAATATTCAGAGAGTTATGCTTCTTCCCATCTGTTCCCCAAGAGTAAAGGAAAATACTTTTGCAAATGAGATTGTACATAAAATTGTGTAAAATTATAATTGTGCATGGAAGATTTTTAACATTTACACCTAGTTTTGTTAGAGAGTATTCAATGTTTTCCGGGAGAATGCTTGCTTATCTCTTTCAGCTGGGCAGTGCTGAGAGAGATAAGTGTCATGGGCTCTGGATAAGTTGCTGTCTCTAGAATCCATGACAACAGCTTAGACAGAAGCCAAGGGCCAAGGAGAAATACCACTTACCACCCAAGGACAGCCCTTTTCACTAATTGTTTGTACCAAAAGGAAAGGTTCCAAGGGGAGAGAGCAGGAGAAACCCTTCAGACTGGCCAGCAGGATGGGTACCTGTGACACACAGGCTGTGAAAATCTGGCCCTGAGTCCCTGTGCCCGAACTAGTGCAACACAGAGCTAAACCTGTGGTGCTTCCAAGGCTCACAGGCTTCTCTGAAGGTATAAAACTTTCCTTTCCTCCTCAGCCTAAGGATCTGGTGGTGTCAGATTGTAACTGTACTTGGAGCACTCTTGCAGGATCTGCGTTTAATAGCAAGGCAGAAAGGCACAGATGAACAAATTTTGCCTTTCCCTGTGTTGGGAGATATGCTTCCAAATCAAACAGTTTTCACCTTAGGGATAGCTGGAAACGAATTTATTACAGATTTGTTTTGTGGAAACATTGTCTGGCAGAATGTGCTGTGAAATCCATAATTTCCTTTGTGAATTGCCTTGTGTGATACCATTGTCTGTCACAAACTTACAGAGAAGTTTCTGAAACTTGTTTTTCTTAAATTCTTGCCTGTTGGATGTGGATAAAGAGAGACTACAGGGTATTCAAAAGTTTCCACCCCTTATGGGTTTGGCAAATACTTGAAAATGTTCATCATGCATCTGTCTCAGGAACCAGAAGCAAATCAAAATCAGACTACATTGGATAGTACACCCTTTGACTGCTGCATAGACTGCATTAAAAGAATAAGACAGTAAATATTTATTGCTTTATTGGTAGTGTTAAATTTTTGCGTAGTGAAATCGGGTAAAGTATACCAGTGTCACCTGAAAATTACTGATATTTTAGAGGTAGTAATGCTTACATCTCAATTAGTATTTTTGGTTTTTTTTCTAGGTTTTACCACTGGATTTTTGCTAGAAATTCTGCAAGAGTGATACTAGCAGTAAAAATGTCATATTTAATGAAAGGATTTAAATGTCACAGTCCTGCGATGTGCAAAGTAGCAGGAAGCCTGTTCAAAGCACACACATTAAAGAACATATTAGGCATCAACGAGCAACAATTCAGAATTTCACGTGCATCATCTCAACTTAGCTCCGAAAAGGCAAACTCTTACAGCTACATCATTGTAGGGGCTGGGTCGGCAGGCTGTGTCTTGGCCAACAGGCTGACAGAAGACCCCCTGAACTCTGTGCTGCTTTTGGAAGCAGGCCCTAAAGACACTGTCCTAGGCAGCAAAAGACTGCTGTGGAAGATTCACATGCCCGCCGCGCTGACATACAACCTGTGTGACCAGAAATACAACTGGTACTACCACACCACCCCCCAAAGGCACATGGACCAGCGCGTGATGTACTGGCCCCGCGGCAGAGTGTGGGGCGGCTCGTCCTCCCTCAACGCCATGGTCTACATCCGCGGCCACGCCGAGGACTACAACAGATGGAGCAGGGAAGGGGCTCTGGGCTGGGACTACGAGCACTGCCTGCCCTATTTCAAGAAGGCACAGACACACGAGCTGGGGCCGGATCAGTACCGAGGGGGCAGTGGGCCCCTGCACGTGTCCAGAGGGAAGACAAACCATCCTCTTCACCATGCGTTCCTGGAGGCAGCGCAGCAAGCTGGGTATCCCTTCACTGATGACATGAACGGCTATCAGCAGGAAGGCTTTGGCTGGATGGACATGACTGTACACCGAGGTAAATCATAAGGGGCTCCTCAAGTAATTTCTGTTTCTGATTCAGAAACGATTTTGGAATATGAACATGTAATCTGCTCTGAATGCCATTTGAGTGTTGAGGTTACTACACAGCTATGGTACTCTGTATTTACACCCTGTTCATTTCACATTTTCACCCTATTCATATTCAGCTTGCTGTCGGTGTATTGTGTATTTCATTGCAAGTTGCATTGGCAGGCAAGACCTGATTCACAGTTAAACCGTGTCATTGTGAAATCTGTTAAAATCTTTAATTATGATGTCAAATCACATTTGCCTTGATCTCTATAAACTGTGAAGGTTTTCCCTCTGTAAACATCCTGGTGGTTATTGCCCAAAATCTGAAAAATGCTGAGCATGACTATTTTGATGTTTAATGTAAATATACATTGTAGGTCAAAGATGGAGCACAGCTAGTGCTTATCTTCGCCCAGCCATATCACGCCCAAATTTCTCAGTTGCAGAGAAGACACTTGTAACAAAAATCTTGTTTCAAGGAACAAAATGCATTGGTGTTGAGTATGTGAAAAATGGGCAAAGGAAAAAGGTAAGAGATTTTCAATTTCCAGTATGAAAGGTATGAATCAAAGCAAAATTATTTTTTTGTAAAACAAGCTTCTATTTAAAATGGCACTTTACTATGCAAAATGTCCTTTTTTTTTTTTAGAGGTTATGTTGTTTATTCCAGTATATGATTCCTTGTCAGTTATTTTACAGTAGGTGATAATACAGTTATGTTGATTTAGAGATTAACTTCATCATCATATTTCCATCTCCCGGCACTGGGGGGACAAGCCCTAACCTGATGTTACAGAGAGTGTTGTGTAAGATGTCTGACTGCAATCTGTGGTGCAACCATTCTCTGTCCCAGCACATTGACCAGTGTGCTGCAATGGTGATGGTTCTGAAAAACAGCTCTGAACATGCTGGTCTGGCACAGGAAAATCTGTAAAAAGACAGATTATGAAATCTGAATGCCTCAAGGACTACATGACAAATCTTGCCTTACAGTCAGCTGTGGAATGAATATTTTTAAGTTTTAATCCAACTTCCACTGAAAATGTGACTGTGTGGAAGGAAGCTTGAATTGTCATTACTAAACTCTGTGGATAATTGGTTAATTTTATGCCTCTTTCAATCCATTGACTTCTGTAAGACCTAAAGCATCCTCACTTCCCTTAGCAGCTGATTATGGACTAGTCTGTAACTAGGATATTGCCTAAAACGGGCTTGTATGCTAATAACCTAAGATATTTAGTCACAAATAATTATAAAACAATTACAAAATATAATAATAATATCCTAGAGGGAGTAGAGTACAAGTTTTGGTCATTTGAGTTCAGTAAGTCTCACAAGACTCAACAGGCAAGTGTTCTGTTACTGAGCACCTGCTAAAAGTTAAAATGCAGTATAAATAAACTGTTCTTTCATTTTCTAAGGCACAGAACAAATCTACTGCTTTCTAGGTGGATTGCAAATGATAATCATTTTAGCAATATAAAACAAAAGTTGCAGAACATTTAATTGATTTCACAAGCTATTAAATTTCTGTAAAAACAGTATCTCTAATTGCTGTTCTTGTGCCATTATCAAGATCAATTTTGTTGAAAAAAGTCTAGGAAACCCAATTACACATGATCAAAGACTTTCTGAATACTGGACCACTTAATTGCAAAATTCTTTAATTGCTATGCTCTTGTTACATATCAATATATGTATGAATTCTACATAGTGAATTATATATATTTATAGCATATATTATACAAAGCATACTTACCTCCAAAGTATTTGCTTTCTTTTTCCCCCACCTCCAGCATCAAAACTGCAAGATTTGTCCATTTTTACTTTCTGGAAAATTTTATACCTGTCAGGATGGAAGAGCTAATCACTTTATTGCATTATGAACATCAAGATGAAGCATTTCACCACTACATTAAAGTGTTTTTGTTTTTACAGTCTATTTTAGATAGAATCTCGTTTACGTCAGTCATCAGCTAAGTCAAAAGATCACCAAAACCTGATTAAAAAATGATTCAAAACCTGTTTATCAGCCAGTGACTTGTTATTTGTCTAACACTGAAGCCTTAGAGATGTCCCAGGATTCCAGCAAGACCCCTGACAAAAGTAGGGAAGGTAGACCGAACATTCCTGGACTTTTGAAGTTCAGAATCAAGCTCAAAAGTATATTTTAAAGGATGAAAATGTTTTAATGTATTGTAGTTTAACCCATACAAAATTGTATCAAAGTCACTTTTTCCTCTTAGCGTGTTAACTGTGCCATTATCAAAGGCTTCTTGTGCCATTATCAAGATCAATTTTGTTGAAGAACAAAAAAGTGTGGGCTAGGAATAAGTACAGTGCTGACTTTGTAGTGAGTTTAGACTGAACAAACATCATTTGAATGCTACTCTGAACAAACTGGTGCCAGTTCTGTGTGTACCATAGAAAATGGAAATAAGTTAAATAAATTTGTATAACATGCAAAGTACAGCACTAAGTATTGATTCAACAGGCACTGGTAAGGTCTGTGTTAGTGTTAACATAGTAATGATTGCCCAGAGCAAAGCAATAAGAAACAAAAAATGTGGCACTGGCCATCTGTTGGCAATATCAGATAAATAGCGTGAAAATACTTTTTATTATTATTACACTTTGCTGTTACTGTAGCAACAATCTCATTTGCCATCATTCTGTATAGCTGAGGTGTCATTAAAAAAGGACAGGATTAGGAGAAGTTAATTGCATTCTGTGCCAACCTGTTAAAACTCCGAGTCAAAGGCAGAGGAATAATTTAGCAGCCTGTACCCTAAGCATCTCAGGGCTCAGACCAAGGCATTTGATGAAAAGTCTGTCAGCAAAAGAGAATTCAATGTATGCCTGCAGTCAGTTTTATCAGCAGTGCTTTGGTGAGTGGGGGGCTTTCGAGGACTGCCATGACCTCAGAAACCAAACTTTAGCCTTGGGTGAATTAAATTCTATTTTGGAATTTCCAGTGGTTGGAAATTTTTGAGCTATCATGTCTGTGAATTCAAAATCTTCCTTAGGAGTTTCAGTTTTGATTTAGGAAGGGTTATTGAATGTGGCAGAGAAGCTTAGCTGCCTGATCTGAGTGTCACAGGTACTATTCCCCTGGCAAGGAGGACAGGAATTTATTTGCAGCCATGGTACTGGCTGGGAACGTTTCTGTGCCATGCAGTTTGAATGGATTGTAAAGATGGGAATAAATACAGGAATGATCAAAGTAAAAGCCTGATTATTTCCCTCTGAGGAAAATTCTGGCAAGGCAGGAATACATTTAAATGAGGAAAATCTGAGAGAAGGGTGTCTAATCTGGATCAGAGCAGCATATCCAAACAGAAGCTCTTGACATCGCTTGCTTTCAGCTCAGGCCTAATAATCTTAGGGCTTTTGTGCTCATTTCCTTTTAGGTTTTTGCCAATAAGGAAGTTATTTTAAGTGGAGGTGCCATAAATTCTCCCCAGCTGCTTATGCTGTCTGGAATTGGAAATGCAGATGATCTAAAAAAACTGGGGATCCCTGTTGTTTGCCATCTTCCCGGTAAGTTTTTTTCTTTCTTCTAACCTTTCATCTTCCTATGGCTGCAACTGAATGACCATTAAATTAAATGAATCATGAGATTGAGTTGTCTTGATGTCAAGTTGTGCAGACTGAAACACGTTGAAACATGTTTGTTACAAATCAGTGGAAAGATGCATTGATTTTGTACAAATCAGTGGAAACACACATTGATTTTAGAACTGAGCAACAAACTCCTACACTTTCTTCGCTACATTTGAAGTGAAAAATGCCTTTCTGAAGGCATATTTTTATAGTTAAGCAGCACCCTTGTCATTAAGAGTTTTGAATTAGTTTTGATCCACAACAGATTGTATAAACTCCCACTGTCATAAATATTCAAATATAGAAGAAATAACATGAACTTTTCCTTAAAGCTAAAAAAGTTAGCACAGTATTTAGAAGTCATATCTGGCAATTTTAGAACAAGTGATATATCTGCCATTTAACTTTCTATTTTCATTCTAGTCATGCTATGTTTATGTAAAACCTTATTCTGACATGAGCAAAAGGCTGCTCTGACTCATGGCATTGGTTTTAGTCATCACTGCCCTTGTAAGAAATTGGTTTAGTTCCCACTTAAGCTGTTCTCTTCTTGAAACATGGTGGGTAATTGTCATGTGTGAAATAACATTTTTTTTCCTCCCACTTTCCTCTCCCTCCCCCCACTTTCCACCCTCTGCAGGAGTAGGACAGAACCTTCAGGATCATTTAGAAGTCTATGTCCAGCAAAAGTGCACCAAACCTATTACACTCTATAGTGCACAAAAGCCACTTAACATGGTGAGGATTGGTCTGGAATGGCTTTGGAAATTTACAGGTATGAAGTAAAGTATGCAATCATTCTACCCCTGATTGATTAAGAATTATTAAATCCTTTTTTCTGTGAATTTTATAGTCAGGGAGCCTTGATATAGAATCTTTTTCATGCTCTGGGAAATAACTGGAACTCAGAAATGGACTTGAACTATTTCTTTTCTTCTAAATCGAAATATTTTGAAGTTTTTATACCTTAAGTAATGAGGGAGGTTATTATACACCACTTTTAACAATATTATATCTCATGTGAAGAAAAATTCTACATTTAAAAATCAGTGAGATTTTTAAATACTGAGAAAAGCTATTGAAAAAAAAATTGAGAAAATATTCTGTTTTAAATCAATGTGATGTCAATAAAAACATATCATTGAACTGAATTAAGTTTTCTGTATAATGGTCTCAAAAGAATTTGTTTGCTGCTCTAATCAGAATCCTTTAGGCCTGCAAGTAAATCCAAACTGACTTATCTTAAAATGACACCTGCATTTTACAGTAACTTAACCATAATCTGTACCTTAAAAAGAATCTGTAAATACAATCCTCCATGTCAGTAAAATAGTTTGGCCAAAGTTGAGCTCTACACCACTTGATGAATTATGTTATTATTTGGCAACTTATTCCAGGTATACGTGGCTTTCTACCATGCAAGTAAATATTGAGGGCTAACTTGTGGTTTTAAACAAAAATGAGAATAACATAAAACACATTGCAGGCTTTTCATCTTTCCCTTCAGGGCAGGCACTGTGGATGGCTCTGCCTATTCCATGTGACTGATGGGATAAGGGAGTGCAGTCATGGACCCTGCAGTGCAGTGATATCAGCATGTGCAGCCCCTTCCCTCCACTCCTGTTAGGGCTCTGAGTTCTGAAATCTTCTGGAGTCAGACCCTTGCCCTGCCAGTTACAGCGAGATAACTGTAACATCCCGCACTCAGATCAGTGGGATTTCCAAAGTTATGCGTATTTACATTTATCTAGGAATGAAAAAGCAGATGAAAGTGATGCATGTTGCTTAAATTACAAGCCATTCATAAAGGATTTGTGTTCCTTCCAAATGATGCTGTACATATAAATTATTCACAGTAGTGCAACTAAGGGTTAAAAGGAAGTGGATTTGTTGCTCTTCTGAAGTCTTTTAATGGCATCTTCTCCTTCCTTTACACTCTCTAGGGGATGGAGCCACTGCCCACTTGGAATCTGGTGGTTTTATCCGAAGTGAGCCAGGGGTTCCTCACCCTGACATTCAGTTCCACTTCCTTCCTTCCCAGGTGATTGACCACGGTCGGGTTGCTTCTGCAGTGGAAGCTTACCAGGTGAGCTAAGAGTATGTTCCAGTGGTGTTTTGTAGCCATTAGCAAGGAGACTGATGCTCCATTATAAATGCTGATGATTTGGCTATATAGTGAAAAATACTCTGTTCAGAATAATAAAAAAGAAACGGCTTGACCTCATACACTGGGGAAAAAACACAAGCTCGTTATTGGATATTGCCACCAAACTTATGTTAGATTTTATCTCTGGGAAATTAGGCAGGTACTGAATTAAGTATTACTCTGCTGAAGTATCCCAGTGCTGTGGGTTAGGATACCATTGTGCCAGTTGCTGTTCAAAAATAAAACAGGGCATTCCCTGTTCCACTGTGGTTTAGACAAAGGTTTCAGTGAAAATATTTTATATTCTTATTCACTTATTCACACTTATTCACTAGCACAAATCCAAGCCCCACTTTAGACTACCATCTTGATCTAAAACTGTGCTAATTCTGGGGAACTGTCACTGAATATACTTGTTTCTCCTTGCTAACCTCTTTTCTTCAGAGAAGATAATAATGTGGTCCAGCTGCTGATTGCATTAGAATGCTCTGCTACTGCTAAATTGGAATGGTTGTATTTTATATTAAAAGAGCAGCTGTGAGTTGATATGACAAGTATATTTCCTCCCTGCAATGGAATTTCATATTTATGAAACAAATTATATAAAATAGAAAAACATTCAATGGTATTTTCCACTATCTCTGTTTAATGTTTACATTTGCTGAATTTGTAAAGTCTGTCTAAATTTTAAAAAAAGAAACAAAACAAACCATACTGAATTTGGAAGTACATCTGGTGGGATTGTGTCATGAGTGCAGTGTGGGTCTTGCAGGTCCACGTGGGACCCATGAGGAGCACAAGTGTGGGCTGGGTGAAGCTGAAGAGCACAGACCCAAACGATCACCCCATCATTGAGCCCAACTACCTCTCAACAGGTAAATGCAGCCTCTCCTTGCTCTGATGCCAAATACTTCCCACCTGTTTCAATGGCAGATTTTTGTACCTACTCACCACCAGTTCAGAAGTGCTGGTTCATATATGGTTACTTATTTCTCATTTATAAAAGTCAGCTCGTACCAAAAGAGAAGATTGTGCAAAGCACAGTATAAACTAGAAAGAATTCCCTGTTGGGGATGAAGTCAGAAATCTCAGTGTCTGCTGCTGCTTGCTGTTCATTTCATCACCACCTCTGCTTGTGAAGGAATGAATTGCTTTTGCTTCTTTGTGCCGAGACTATTTTCCTTTTCCTAGACAGTGGGTGCAGCAAGATAAAGTGCAATCCCTCATAGTTCACCTCTTCTTTTTGGGGTTGTGCAAAATAAGTGACAGCTCTGTTCACAGTGAATGTAAATATCTGCGACTTTGAAAAGTATTCTGCTTTATTACAGCTTTCAGCAAGAAGTGAGAGACATTCCTTACAGCCTTTTTTCTTCAATGCTACTTTTTCAATGTTTTTCACCCTGTATGTATTGGCAAATTAAAGGCGTAATTACAATTCTCTTATTTTCTCTCTATACAGAAAGAGATATTTGGGAATTCCGCCAGTGTGTCAAGTTGACCAGAGAGATCTTTGCTCAGAAAGCTTTTGAAAAATTCCGTGGACCTGAAATTCAACCAGGAAATCATGTTCAGTCTGACAAAGAAATAGATGCTTTCATAAGGCAGAAGGCTGACAGTGCTTATCATCCTTCCTGCACCTGCAAAATGGGTCAGCCTTCAGACAGCTCTGCTGTAGTTGATCCCCAAACAAAAGTGATTGGCGTTGAAAACTTGAGAGTAGTTGACGCTTCAATAATGCCCAGTGTTGTCACTGGAAATCTGAATGCCCCAACTATCATGATAGCAGAGAAGGCTGCAGATATAATTAAGGGCCTCCCATCGCTTCAGGAGAAAAATGTTCCTGTATATAAGCCCAAGACCTTGGAAACACAGAGATAAATAAGTATTCTCATCTTTTCATACAATTTGCTATTTAAGCTTTCATCAGCATGTTGGTATCTCATACTGAACATGCCAATATGATAAATAGAATGCAAAACAACATATCCCATTAAAATAACTATTAATTTGATTTTTTTTTTTTTTTTTTTTTTTTTTTTTTTTTTGTATTAGATTACCTACTGGTTTTTTAATCAGCTGGCTTAAGTTGCATATTTTAGAATCATAGAATATGTTGAGTTTGAAGGGACCAATCAGGATCACCGAGTCTAACTCCTGACCCTGTGCAAGACACTCCAAGAATCACAAATTCATTTAAATATGATTTTTTGTGGTAAATTCAAATTTTCTGTTAAAGAGAAACTGTATCTAAATGACAAGATGGTTGTGCACATAGGCCAGAAATACCATGTGATTGCATAAGGAATGGAAGACATTAATGTCTGCTGTTTTGAAAATTATTATGGTGAAGAATTTGAGCTGCTATGTTACTCAGGATAACAGCTAGTCAGGAATCACCATGTGCTGCAATGAATGGTCAAGCAAATGGAAGCACTTACGCAATTTCATATTCATGAGCTGAATTTGGATCAGAATTCCTAGGAAAGGGAGGAACCTGCATGTGCTCAGAGTCTGTCAAATGTGGTTTTTATGAGAGGAATGTACAGTTTACAGATCCTCAGTCAAAGTTAGATTTCACTAAACTCAGCAGTCTCTAACTGTATAATATTCAGGGAGAAGAAATACAGTGTATTTATCAGAAACTTATTTTTCTAAAAAATGCAGAACTGGAGTTGATATTTATAAAACATCTACTGAAAAACTGGAATTTCTCATTGTTTTGTTCTGGTTGGGTTTTTTGTTTTGTTTTGTTTTCACAAGGAGCTTAGTAGAATTCTGCTCACAATTTAAGCTAATTTAGTTGTACAACTCTAGCACTGAGAGATGTGCACTTCCTATAATGTCCTTAAAGTGATTGGTCTTTGGTCAGATGATTGTTTGCAAAAGATATTTCTCAGCAAATATTCTGAATGGTGCCTTGCTTGAGTAATAACTCAAATTTTATTTAGAAAAATTGCAGCCAAACCACATTTAAAATGAAATGTTACTCAAAATAACTATATAAGGTCAGATCTTGATATTATGAGATTTTTTTTTTTAAATTAGAAGATAAATATCTTACTCAGTGAACCAATGCTATATTTTAGTTAGGACTTAAATCTTTGCTTTATTATCTTCAGATGTGTAAGTTAAAACACTTGAGCTTTCATGGTGGTTTTCTGTGTCAAACTAACTTTCAGGTACTGATTTTTTACAAAAACTAAACTAAAGAAATTGAACTCACTGAATGCAATTGTATCCATTGATTATTTTGTATTATTAAGTATTCAAAAATAACTTTTGACTAAGCAGCTGTTAAATCATAAAGTAAAACCTTCTGTAGCCTAAGATTGCTCAGGACTTGTGGCAAAAGAATAAACTCTTCTTCAGAAAAAAAAAAAAAAAGGAATTTTACACCATTTTCACAGTCTGTAGAAAACCTTGCTGACTCAGATGTTGGCTGGAGGGACAACTGCAGATGTTTAAGGCAGATTCTTGTACCTGGTGCTGCTCACTGTGAGGCACTGATTGGAAGCCCTGCTGAGGGCAAGGACTCAGTTCATTGGAGCATCTGCACAAAGACAAACAAAAACACTGAAGATGGAAGATGATAGCAGTGAACTCTGCTCCAAAAGGAGACAGGTAAACCCTTTCTATGCATGCCATGCATTCTTTTGAAATGAGGGGAAGAACAAGAACATTTCATGTCACAGGGGATTGATTAGCTGAGCTAATATGATTCATCCAGTGCAGCTGTTTGAGAAAAGCTTGGACTGTATATTCTGTGCCTCATAACAGCAAATAATTTTTATTCAGCACTTATGCTTGTGAGATTTTTCTTTAAAGGTATCAGTAAGTTCTAGTGTCATTTGGAATACAATTAGGATTCTCCAAGTAATATATACTCGTGGGACTTACCACAGTCCTGCACAGCTGAGAAGCGAAGCAATCTGGCAAGATGAGACACTGAAGTTCCTGCATTTGCAGGTTTACAACGTGGGTTTCCACTCCAGGCATGCAAGATGGGAATTGTTATTATGCAACAGCAGAGGATTAACTAGCCCCTGGCTTACATAACTTACCTCTGAACGTGCACAGACCTCTCCTCTGCTGTTGTGCCAAGCTCTAAAAAGATGAGTAAATAGCAAGGTTAGGTGCCCATGCCACACTAAATGTCTTATGTTCAGGGAGACATTGCTGCACTGAGCAGTCAGATAATTGGGCATTTCTTCTGAAACAGAATCATCCTTTCTTGCAGTCCTTAGCATCCATGAACACCTCGCAGATTCCTCCCCACACTTCAATATTTTAATTTCTGTGAACTGCAGTTGGTTTATTAATTCCAGCCTCACTGCTGTAGAATGTTGAGGCTCCTTCATAAGATTGCTTTGATGTAGTGCTGAAGGGTTTTGTTGCCCTGGGGAAATCTTTAAGTAACATCCATTTACCATTAGTTTCTCCTGTGTTGTACCTGGTTGCTGATATTGAATTCCTGTTTAAAATTGTTCTGACCTCCAGCAGAGTCAAGTCTGTTAAAGGGTCCTTAGAACAGGTCCAGGGTATTGTAACACACCCTGTGGGGCACTGGCAGTTTCATAGCTAAAATTAACCATGTTTTATACCTTATTGGACTGCAGAACACAGGCTGTGATTCCAGAGTTTTACCCATTTAACAAAATAATACAGTGTGATTATTCCCCATTCTACTGAGGTATAAATTCCATAAACATACAGGTAATATCTTGTGTGTTCAAAACCACTTAATTGTAAAAGCTGTTTGATGCAAAAATTCCTAGACCTGCCAGCATGACCTGAAGCAGCAGTGGCACTGCAAGTGAGAACATCAGCATTTCCATGGAAATGGTTTGCTGCAGATGCTCCAGACAGTTGGAGGTCTCTGGCTGGGGACAATGAGATTAAAAAAGAAAAGTGACCAAAAACATTTCTTTTGTACACACATCTCAGTCCAAGTTGCTTTAGTATGAGAAGTGCTTTTAAAAGCAGCAGAAAGTAGCAGTATTTGTAAAATTGCTTTGTATTTAATTTATGTAAGATTTTGTACACCACAACCTTAAAATCCTTTCCAAGTGTCTGTTTTCAGTTGGTCTGCAACCAAACTAGGCAGCTCTATGAACGCTGGAAAAGTGGGTTTGGAATATGCATTTTCTATAACATAAACATAGAAACAGATTTTGAGGAATAATAAAAGAAGAAATATATTAAATAATTAATATAAAACATAGATATAGCATAGATCATATTAAATAATAATAAAAGTAATTAAATACTTTTTATATTATAGTTAAAATGAAGCAGGGGAAGACAAGCTTATCTTATTACATTATTATAATTTTTAGTCTCAATTCTTCTGCCATCCAAGCTCCAAAAAAAGACACTGTTCAAATATAAGTATATTTTATAGATTCATTTTTTCAGTGAATTTACTCTACTGTAGAATACTTACCAGTGCTTAATTCTTCATTAGTATTTTCTCTCATTACATACATATATAAACAAATCTGGAGTCTCATGAATTATGTTTTAATTGTTGAGAGAACTTCTAGGTTTTTCGTACTGAGTAATTACTATGATTGGTAGTATTTTAAGGGTGCCAATTACCATGTAATTATGTATACATTGATTACTTTTTACCACATCTTTCTCTAGTAAAACTGAACAGGTATTCTTTGAATGCTTATTTATGTTCTTCCCCAAACCAATAATTACATAGAACACGGCCTGTAACTAAATTTCCTTCTTTGTTTATTTTTATCTTTAAATCTACCTTAAAGAGTCTCTTATCAGATTATTAAAGGCTAAGGACAAACAGCATGAAAATGCAGTCAGGTCAGCATATTGTTTTCTGCCTCCTTGGAGAAATCATTAATTAAAAACTCTGTCGCTCTGCTCAGTCTGCCAAACCTGACATGTTATCAAATGTCGATGCTGGACAAAATACAAGACTGAGATTGTTTTCCTTTTTTTTTTTTTTTTTAAGTTTAACTTCAGTTGCCTTAAAGGTGAAGAAAACTACTCACTGTTATTTCATAGGGACACCATTACCAGAAAGTTCCATTTTGGCGTCCCAGAGTTTGTTTCTGTAAGCTGGGAAAGTGTAACAAAGAGACTCTTACTGTGTAACCTTCCCAAGAGCTTCCCAAGACAGCATGGAAAATTTATTTAGCTCTTTTAGGGTATTTTAGTCAAATTTTCCTAATTTTTTTCATAGATCTATATCTAGGGAAGTAGTAATCCCTTCTGCACATGAATACTCTAATTGCTTTATTTTTCTGTGGTAAACAGCAACCATTCATAAAAGACTTGCATGATGTGGTACTGAAGACTGATATCATATTCCACACATTCCCTCCCATTCTTCAAACTTTGCAAAGTGAATTTAAGCTTTGGAGCTTCTTGGGGAAAAGTTATTAGTAAAAGGACTCCCAGGTATAATAAAATTATTACACAGTTTTATTTTGAAGAACATTTTGCATTTGTTTTAATACAAAATGATGTAGGTCAAGAAATAATTTACAAACCTTTAAGTTCTTATCCTGGCATTTGAAATAAGAATGATTTCAGAGGAAGTCTGTAAGCTATTAATAGGAAATTGTCATTATGTACAAAATGTTTATTGACATGTTTTAAACATCACATTTGTAAAAATGTGAACTGGATTGCTATCTAGCGTATGAACTACAGGTAAAACCTGATAAGAGAACTTGTTAGAACAAGTCATTGTTATCCAGTGCTAACAAAATAGACAGTAGCTTTCAGTGTGTTTGAATTATCCTCCAAGGTCATTTCAGCCTCAAAGACATTTCAGGGTTTTACTGCATTGTGAACAATATCGAAGCCCTCTCTTGATTGCATAAAAATAAATCTTTGAAAGAGTACACATAGAACAACGGAAAGGTAGAGGCAACAAAATGTTTTTATATCAAGGTTTTTGGTTCTGTGTAGAATCATACTATCATACTTCTCTTTTCAAGCAGAGAAGGTAGTACTGAAATAAAGCATTTTCATTTACCTGTGAAGTAGTTTCTGCCCAAGATATTTCCTGGGTCAAATTAGGGTATGTAGGTATTATACTTTGTCAAAACTAATTGTCTCAAGAATACCCAGGCATGGACTTGCCAAGGTTTTTGGGTTTTGGGGTTTTTTTGGACGGGATTATTACAAAAATAAAATTAGAGCTTAGTTTTCACTTTAAAAAAAAAAAAAAAAGAAAAAAAGAAAAAAAAAAGAAAAAGCTGAAATTACTTTTAAATTTTTGCCTTTCCAAGTATAAGACTGTAAGTAGTCAATGGTGCATCCCTTATGCAGAGAGATTCTTTTGACTCAATTATTTTAAATAAAAATCTGTTCTGTTGCCAAGTTCAAACTTGACACTTTATCCCAAAAAGAGATTTACACTGAGAGGTGGCTCTATTTAAATATTTATGCTATAGATCTATATATTCCAAGTAAAAATACTTCTATCTAGAATTCTGTGGAGAGTTACAATAATTAGGGTCCATAAATATTGCTGCAGTTCAATTACGGTACAATAATTACAAAATATAGAACATCTCTTTACAAATACAAATCATTATATATTACAATTAATTTACAATATTTTCTACTATATAATTTTTAGCAAACTATCTTATCTAATTCTACTATAACCTGGTTGCAAGTGCATTAGTAAGAATGCAATTATTCCAGTATATTTTGCCCTTAACATGATAGTCATAAAACAGACCATCTGAATGATATTTTCCTATGTAAACTGGTGTTACATATGACGGATTATTCTTTATATAACTTCTTTTTCCAATGATCTCTAACAGGTAGAGCATGACAAACTGTATTTTAGAAGAGCATTAAGAAAAGAAATCAGGAGGCAAGTTTGAAAACAATGTTAGAATGGATATGCAATGGGTAGCTGATATGCTCTTGAGCACTGAGGTAATGACATTATTGGTTGTCATCACTCATCTCATGTTGCTGTTTCCCACCCGATTCTGTGCCAGACCTATACAGACATTTTCACTGACAAAATCCTGCTCCACAAGGAAGGACAGCAGCACAAGGTTGAAAGACAGGCAAGATATTACACCTCAGAATCCTGCTCTAGCCCTCAAAAAACTGATTGTCACATTCTGCTTGGTTTCAGAGTAACCTTGTTCCTACAGAGGAACTGAAGGTTCTGTGGGAGGAGACTTGACCTACCGCAGCTCTGATCACATTTCGGCAACCTGGAGATAATAAATTTATTAATTATGGCTTCCTTGAGGTGTGACATCACTCGTACAAAACTCAAATTGGTTACTCACTCCAGCTAGTGCCTAGCATCTTGAAATTATGAGGCACTTTTTCTGTTATTAGAACATTTTCCTTGCTAAATACTATAAGCTTGTAATGCATATCATTTCATCAGCTAAGTCTTCTTCGTATCGTCCTGTTTCCGGTTCTTCGTCGCTGTAGCCAGGACCAAAATCTTGAAGTTCGTAATCCTGTCTGTTTAAAATCGGAAACATATCCCCGTTGGTCCCATTGCTGATATTTCCATTGAGAAGGTTACTTGCTGCACTCTCCATCTCATCAATAGTCATGTCACACGCATCAGCAATCTCGTGTTTTGTAGCTGAAACAAATTTAGGGTCCTTTGCATACCTTCCCAGGCCTTCAGATATAAGTACCTGGCAGATGGAGGGGAGAGAGGAAGGATTTCAGTGGAATTACAGAGCAGACAGATCACAACATTTCTCATTTGTGGAAAACACTGGAAACCCCATGCTGAATCACTAGAGCAACCCACAGCCAAACTGTACAGGTAAAGAACAATTAAATCAACAATCAAAAGTCTCCAAAGCACACCCTGATGTGTGATAATGTAGTGATGCTGCACTACATCTGAAACTTCTCCTTAGAAATTTGGCAGTGGTCCTTGATACATGTCAATCATCAGGCTGATACACTAAAGACAAGAGTTAATACTATCTCGGTGCAATTAGAACAACTCCCTGAAATACAGAATTTTACATGCTCTAGTACTTTAGAGTAGATTAAAAGATGTTCAACTCTTCTTTGCAAAAACATAACAAAATGTGTCGTTAAGCCCATAGCAATGGAAAGGAAGTGATAGAGGGAAGCTACAACAGTAACTATGACTCAGAAATGCTGTACAAGCTTTACTTTCAAATCTTTTTTAATTTAAAAGGGATAACATTCTTTAGTATGTCTAAAAATCAACCCTTGCAGTTGTTATTCTCCTCTCTGCATTTAGGTACAACTGATTCATAGAGTTTTTGATCTTTTACTCAGATTACTGCAAAAGTGGGAATTTATTTCTATAGAAACAATGGAGAGAACAGGCATATACATCATCTCTTCCTCATTGCCATTGTGGAAGGATACTTCAGAACTGATCCTCATCTAAAAGACTTAAATTTCAAAATTCTGAAGAATCTTTAGTTTTCTGATTAATTTCTCGCTAATGTGATGATTTGGATTCAGTAGAAATCTTTGACTGTACAACTGTGAATAAGTTCCCATCCTTACCTAAAACCAGTTTGGGGCTATAAAACTGAAAACACGTTTTCAGAGAGCTGATGAGAACTGAATGATATGCTCTTAAAAGTTAACACTACAACTGCACAGACACCCTTGGCCCCTTGAGATGTTCCTGCAGCACTCACCGCTTCCACCAGACTGTCTGCACTCCTCTGCTTGTCACTGTGTTTATGCCTAAGGTCGTTGGGGACAGTCAGGTTGGCTGGTGTGAATGTTCGGTAGGAAATGTCAGGGTCATCCGTGTACCACGAGCTCCTGTGCAGGGAAGGCAGGCTGCCGTTCATGTGCTCCGTGGAGTCAGCCCTGTCCACCTGGATCAGGGGGGTGTAGTAGGGGCTGCGGTCCCTGGTGGGAGGCGTGGCAGGCGGCGTGGCCCAGGAACGCGTTGAGCGACTCGGGGAATGTTTATGAGCCTTGCTGGAATCCAGGCCTGCGACAGCCATGACCTGGGAGAGGGAAGGATTTTAGAAGTTAGTGATTTCAAATGCTTGGTCATACTCATTTCTCACTCCAGCAGTTAGTTCAAACCAATTTCTCAGGCAGCAGCTACGCAAAGTTAACATTTTCTGATGGGTAGCAGCCATGTAAGAGAGGAACAGGACTGAAACTGGTAAATTGACAGGATAAAATGGCATTTTTTCCATTTTACTTATGTCACAAAATCTTTTGCTTATATAGAACGTATTAAAGAAAGCAAAGTATAGAAACATTCCTTCTGTCCAGAACAGGAAGCTTTCAGGATTTTCCAAGCTGGGCACTGAGCCTCAGAAAGGTGTGTATGTTGTACCTGCAAATTCTCACAAATGGAGTCAAGATAAGCAAAGATTAATATACAGCTGCTGTATTATGCAGCCCTGGTCAAAATTCCTTAGGGCATCATGACTCTTTGTGGACACTCGGAGAGTCCAAGGGCAGGCTACCCATTCTCAGTGTTTTGTACAAGGTCGATGTTTGAGAAGCTTTTTCTCTAGCAACAAATACATAAGAACTGCTTCAAACAACAGTGAAAGTCAGGAATGCAATACAGAGACTGGGAAGATGTCATTGTCAGTAAAGGAGGAGTTTGCATTTACCTGCTGCTGCATTAAGTGAAGAGGCAAAGCCGTGCGATGGTGGAAATTAGGAGAGAGTGGGATGTCATCTTGGCTACTTTGTCGGCGGAGGCATTCGAAGTTAAAGGAAGATCGTCTATGTGCTACAGGGAAACCATAATTCATTAGAAGAACAACATATTTTTCCTCAAAGTCTATTATTTCCAAAATTCCAGTGTGAGTGAACTATGATACAAATCAAAACAGATCCTCCAGTAAGAAATAAGTTGTGCTAACAGAAGCAAGCACCTGGTTATAAGACAAAGGCTATATTAATCATGTAAGGAAAAGCAGTCCTGGGTTGAAATCATATAAGCAACCTAACATGACAGAATTTAAAGCAGCTGTTTCAGAAAACAAGCTTATGTGATGCCGCTGACTGGTTCAAACACTCAGCTGCAGAGTTTTGCCATAAACTGCTGTGAGTTTCTTGTTTCTTCCCTGTGGTTTCAAGCTATTGATTCTAATGAACCAGATTTCCCAAAAGAAATATGAAACCCCCAGCCCCTTGAATGTGCAATATGTAAAATCATATCCAAGTCAACTCAGGTAGTCAATTCCTGATGTTTATTCTGTTGCTCAGGACAGTGATTGGCCATGGTCTCTGCTATTATGTGCACTGTTATTCATGATGGCAAGAAAAAAGTAGAACTCTGAACTGAATCAAGATGCTTGGCTGATGTGGAAACATTTCAGCTGGTCTTGTTGAAAGCCTGCAGAATGATGGGAAGCATGTGTGTCAGATACTAAGCTGCTAAAATTTCTCAACTCTTTTCCTGAATATTAAATAGGGAATGACACTGGTTGCTCTGGTGACATTACACTGGTGAAAGTCAAGGAATTCCTACGTTACCCTTATGCAACTTAGATCAGAACTAGGTCCTCTTATCGTAGCATATCAAATATTCCCTTATCTAGCACCTTTATCTAATCTTCTGAAAGTGAAATAAAAAGTGTAACTTCTTCTAAATAAATTACTGCCAAACACTGTCATTAAAACTTTATCTCCAAGACTGCAGTTAGAGGAAACCTTCAACCCTCCACTTGAAACATGTTCATGGGCAGACCTGAGAAGGTTTTTATATGAAAGCTTTTCTCCCGCAATTTGTGGAGTGGATAAACAAAACATCTATATTTTTTTTACTTAAAATTCTTCTACTATCAGAAAAGCTTGTAGAAAGATGTACAGGGGTCTCTTTTCACAGTCTCTCCTTCATCTGATGTCTTTCTCTTCTGCTACTGAAAGACAGCCAACAGCTTTCTGGACACTTCACTGTTGTTATCTGAATTATTTACTCTCTGTGGTGCAAGATTCATTCTGCTTTTTCCCCTGTGCCCCTTGAGGTCAGAAAGCCAAACAGCAGAGAGCATTACTAGTCTTAAGGAGTTCAGTGCCAAAAGTGTGGATCCAATACTGCCACTATTGCTGAAGAATGCTATCCTTATAATGTAACAATATATTTTGCTCCTGCCCTTTAGTACAGCTTTCTGTAGCTTTAAACAGTTAGTACCTCAATGATCTCAATACACTTGAGAATCTCTGAGACAAGAAAAAGCTTTAAAAAAAAGTTTCTTTTGCACTTCAAGTGCCACCCCAAGTACTTCCTCTCTGTGAAGTGTCAGAGGTCAAAGACCAAATTCCAAGAATTTTGAGTCTGTGCCTAGTTTCACCAGAGGATTAGCACTGCTAATCTCTGCAGTATGGCCTGGAACATACAAAGACAGAATTACAAGAAGCATGACAGCTTGTAGAAATGCACATAAAGCAAGGTCGTTCTTGAGAAAAAGAAAAACCAAGGAAATATCTAAGGAAGAGAAGAAATGAAAATCAAAGAAACAGGAAAAAATACCTGTTGACAATGCTAATTCTATCTATAAATTGAAACATTTTCTCCTCAGAAGAAACACAGAATTTTAAGCATTCTTCCTGAGATAGCAGGACAAAATACCAATGTGAATCTGAAATAAGATGCTTAAAATCCACATTAAAAAGAAGCCTTTTTAAACTGGAATCTGTCTGAATGCATTCAAATCATTTCAGATTTGCAAACAAATTGTCCTTAATGTACTTACGTGGTGGTGTTGGAGGTAGCAGCCGTCTCCTAGGAGATCTTTTTGTATCGTAACAGATCTGTGAATCATCTTCCTCAAAAAACCCATGTGGGTGATGGTAACCTTTTGGTCTCTCAAAATCTGAGTCATGGCAGTGATATCTACAGTGGTAATCATATCTATGCCTGCATTAAAATATAAAACAGAAAATATTCTTTCAGTGAGTTTTTGTAAATGGATCTATGTAAATCCTCCTAAAAGATTTTCAAGTCTGCTCTTTCTCCAGCAAGAAAAATTAAACACTGTATTCTATAATTGCATGACTCAAATTTAAAATCCAATTTCTGTAGGATTTTGAGATAATGGGCATATACTTTTGCAGTAGTACGGTTACATAGTCAATTTTCAGGTGAAATTTTTATCAAATTGTGTTTCGGATTAATTTATTCTTAACAGTACAGCCAAAAATTAAGACCTCAGTTGCACACTGCTTAAAAGAATAAAATAAATACTCTATTCTACCCCTGCCATGCTCTCTTGAGAACCTGGGTAAGGTGCAGAAGCACAGAAGCTCAGAATGGATTTAAGCTTTTTACATTCTGGATACTTCTCACGTTTAAAATCAGATCTTGGAAGGATTGTACTTGATGCTAACTATTATACCAAAAAAATTAGTGGCCTGAGAATTCTGTAAAATTTGGCTTTCGTGCAAATCTCAGCCCTTATGCAAACCAACAAGACGCAGATCGGAGTGCCAATCTTGCCAGAATTCAGCTGGTCAATGTTCTCCATGTAAGAGGAGAAGGAGGAGGAGTATTAAGCATGTCTGGCACTTGAGCATATGCACTTACGGATCTAA
This sequence comes from Acanthiza pusilla, assembly GCA_036630365.1. Classification (NCBI taxonomy): domain Eukaryota; kingdom Metazoa; phylum Chordata; class Aves; order Passeriformes; family Acanthizidae; genus Acanthiza; species Acanthiza pusilla. Next base: position 13,861,616 of record JAXCHO010000001.1, read on the forward strand.
GATAAAGTGGCAATAAATTCCTCTGCTTCTGGGCTGGACTTGAAAATAAAAAATATGGACAGAAGTGGAGATTATTTTTGAGGCGTTACTGAATTTATTCAGTAGAAGGGAAACATTCCATCTTTGGAACACTCTCTATTCCTACTCATCATTTCATATTTGAGCAGTTTTGGGGTATTAATTTCATCAGAGAATTAGCATTGTGAGTGTGCTTAGTGAAGCCTTTACATCTATGTACCTAAAATACTGAAATACCTTTGCATGGTATTTTATTTAACAAATATTTTCATTTAATAAATATCTTCACCTGTTTCCTGACAACATACTGTCATCCTCATAATATTCTTCTCCACTATAATAATCCTGCTCTCCCAAATAATGATCATCATTGCAGTAGTCCTGGACTTCATGTTCTTCACGGCGAATCGTAGGTCGGCGCCCATCTCCAGTGTCAGATCTGTAAATAGCAAACAATTAGGGTTTTTCCTGTTTATATCAATTATATACTGTTTATTTTATATGCAGTTCTTCTAATGTGCTTCAAAGTGGAAAAAAAGAAGACAAGCATTAACAATTCTCCAGTTCAGAATGTGGTGTTATGCAAATGGAATGCAGTGGAGTGCTGCAGTTCAGAACATGAATAATGGATCTGTTTTTAAAGATGACCTTCTCTTATCTTCTTATGGTACAAATAGGAAAACCATTAATATGAGGATGCTCAGTGAAGTCAAATACATGTCAGACATTTTTTTACACGATATACATTCAGTCATTTGTAAAAACACAACCTCTCTCAAATGCCTGAAGTTTGCCAAATGGCTCAAATATTAAGAAGTTCTCACCGAGGTATTCTACAAAAAATCTGAAATGGATATGCAAATCTAGACATTAAAACCAGCAGGAACATCCCTTTACCAATGCACTTCAATTAAAACAATAGATCCTGTATTTTAAAAGTTGTCTTAGAAAATATTCAGACATAAGACGAGGAAAGATTTTGGGTCCCCTGTAAAAGGAACTGTACACATTAACACTTATCAAAACTAACACCAGTGTTTTTTCCAGTCTTGGCAAGTCAATTTTTAACAGGGGCTACAATCTGGTGTGATCTTTAGCCTGTTGAAAACTGCAGAAAACTGCCTGGAATTTTCAAGGCCTTGAATAATTTTGAACTTCACCAGAAATTTATCCTTTTAGAATAGGCAGTGAAAAAATTGACTTAAAAATTGTCACTTAAGTTACCAAGCATTGTTGTACAGTTAATTTAGAAAAGGGAAAGGAGAAAAGAAAAGAATGAAGAAAAACTCCTCTGCCCACTTCAATTATGTCAAAACAACATCAACTCACCTAATATATGTTTCATAGTAGCGTGTTCTATCCAGGTAAGCCATGAAAATGAGAAAAATATTTTAAAAACAAGTCATTTAGGGAAATTCTTTGGTGATTACAATGTCTGAGCTGTAACCAATGATTTCACTCTAAGGAAAACTGCTACTTTTCAACCCTGGTGAAGTTTTATGCATCTCCTATACATCAGAGCTAGCTATTAAAAACAGTTCATACATTGGTAAGCAATAGAAATGAAGATTCAAATTAATTGCACTTAGCTTAAGTCTCCTATTGTGCATTTATAAATTTATTTAAAAGCAAAGACATATTTGTAAGTTTACCTCCTACTGCTTGGCCTTCTACGCTTCTCATGATCAGTCCTGGAGTGTGAACGGTAACCATTTTCAGATCTATGCTCACGATTTCCAAAACTTGTGTGTTTTCCGTGGACTTTGGACATGTTGGCATTATTGAGATTGGCATTTGTTGAGTTTGGAACGTGCTTTCCTACCGAGTTGTGATTATGATGATTGTGGTACACAGAGTTTCCTGCCTGATGATATATGTTTTTCTCAGTATCACTTGCAGAGGGAATTGAAGGCCGCTGGACATGTAAGGGACGGTGTGTGGTGTTGATTTGCTGAAATGAATCTCGTCTGTCACTGCTAATATGGTTTATGTGGTTGCCAAAGAGGGCACCATTCCTCTGTTTTAGGGGAAGAGAAAAAAAAATTATATCAGATACCTTTACAGAACATACTTTTGACAGTGACAACTTACTTTTCTCTCCTACATGCATAGAAAAGTTGCAATTCAAATAACCTGTGATTTTTCTTTCTAATTTTATGATGCTTCGGATGGGATCTCCTGAAGTGACAGAGATGCGATTGTGGTGATGACAATATTGTATTTCGGAGTCAAATCAACAGTATGCTGTGATCATTATTCTTTTCCACACAACTAAAAGTGACATATCCAGCTTTCTCCACATCTTATTACACAGGAGAAACCCAGATTCCCATACACGAACATGCACCAAGTTCCTCAGAAAGAGACATGTTTGCTTAATTTTTGGGAATGCTTTGGTGGAATTCTCTCCTGCTCTGCCGGAGCAGCAGTTTGCAACAGGCGTCACTCAGACAGGATGGAGTGCCATGCAACAGCTTGCAAGCAAATCTCAGGTAGGGAACATTCAGCTCCAGTGCTTCCATTCTTTCTTCTTGCAGAGGTACAAGAAAGAGTAAAGTTCCTCTTTATCAGCCCTGGGAGTGTAATGGATGGTGAGAGAGGATGGAGTGCTAAGTTATGACCATGACATGCAGCTCTCTTGGACACCTGACCCAGGTTAGGTGGCCTCCCTGTCTAGCCAGGGCTGGGTCCTGGATGACAGCAGTCTGTCTTGCAGCTCAATCTAGAGAAGACAGGAGGTAATGATGGTTGGCAGAGAAATGCATCTACGGATGGCAGCAGGGGCACTGTCTCCAGTGCCACGTCCTCCTTTTTGCAAAGGACGGTAGCAAGCTATGGGGCTTCTGCCATAATACCTGCAGAAGCATGATTTTACATCTGCTTATTCTGAAATGCTTGGGAAAAAATAAGTTTTCTTGCTGGCTGACAAACGGTTTGCAGACTGCCCCTGATTATAGCACCAACTTTATGTGTTCACCATTTAGGACTAAATAGCATAAAGAGGAAAACTAATCTTTTTTTCTGATTGATTCCTATTGACATCCCTCACGGGATTGGAAATAGTGTTTACACTTAGTTGACCTCTACGTAATTCCATGCATTCATTTTAAAATACGCAGCTCTGTCTGTTGTGGTTTGGCTACAGAGAATTTCATTCTCTTCTTCCTATCTACCACTGCAGAAGTTAAAACCAGTTTAAACCTTGCCACTATCAAAATTTGAGATGGCGATTCATACTTTTTGTTAGGATTTGCTTAAGAAAAGGTCAGAATTAATGAGAAAGAATTAGGGGCAGGAGAACCACCCTGCAGGAGCTGCTTCCTAAATTTATGAAGAAATGAAAGTGTCCTGATACTAACCATTTTTATAGATTTATACATAAAATGTATGTATTTTTAAAATATTTATATTTTCTGATTTGAGATGTTTAAAAGTATTAGTATTAGTATATTATTTCATATTCAAGGATAAGGTCATTCTTTACTCTCATATTATACGAAAAACAATTCACATGGTTGTGCTCTGACATTACTTTATAAACATCTTCCTCCTCCTCTGGATTGTTTTCCTCTGGTTCATCATCTTGCAAGTCACAGGATATAGCTCGGCGTATTTCTGGGCCAATATCATGAAGTGTCCTTAGTCCTGCCTAAATCAATGACAATACCATAACACATTAGGAATGCAAATTCTTTTTCGCTCTTTAATTACAGGTGTTAAATTTATTTTAAAGGACAATTAACAGTTTTTGTATCCTGACATCCACAGAGGATGCATCCTGCTGTAAGTTCCTTTACTGTTGTTAATAAAAGGTTTATATATTCCAGTACAACCCTGGTGAGGTGATCACATCTTTATTATCACAGTGTAGGTACTGACTAAAAGTCCACTGGTGTTTATGGACCCCTACAGAAGAAAATTAATCTTATTATAAGGTTTAAGTAATCAGCAAGAACTATAAAAAATGCATTTCAATGAGATGTATATTTAATGTTAAAAAAACATGTTTGCAGCCTGTGTCAACAAAGGAAACACAAGGAGATCTTTGCTATAGCAACAGCAATTTTAGCAGAGCTCAGATGGAAAGGAAAGCAGTGAAATAATTCCAGCTCATCTGCACTGCACTATGATATTCAGATATTTGGTTTGAAGCTTTGGTTTAGGACAGAAAACCAGAGACTCAGTGTACATCGGTTCATATTCCTCTCGAGTTTGCTACACAAACAACCTTTAGGAAAAGGGATAAAGCTGAAACTGTCCAGGACCGACCTGCACGTCAGGGAGGAACAGATGTCATAGCCATGCCAAGAACTCAGTGCTTTTGTACAGGTCTGCCTTACTTCAAAAAGGAGATATTCCTGACTTAACTCTGGCTGTTATGGTCTGAAGCAAGAAACAGTCTCATTCTTTCCAGAAACTATTTTATCTCCTCAGGTTCAGAAGAAATCAAAGATGTGTTTGTTTAACCCTTTACTACCTCTACATTTACACCACTAAAAATCATGCACAGCACTTGGCTCAATTTTGGTTATAATCTAAAAACCTGATTTACTCTTTTTTAGCATTTTTGAATGAGATGTGAGGTCTGTCCCAGCCCAACAGTGACATTGCGTGTTACTTGCCCTGGGGTAGCACAAGGATGTTTAGAGAATTTTGTGTGTTTCAGAGCTCCAGAGGGAGCTGAGGTCTCATTCATGCTGTTTCCTCACCCGTTCCCAGGAGCACACTCAAAACTTCCACCCGAAACAGGAACAGCTGCTTTGTTGGGGAGAAAAATGGCTTTTATACAGTGTGGGCAATCAGAACCTGGAAGGGAATGAACCAAAAAGCTTTGACTCTAATGGTGTAGATTTACTACAGGCTCCACTTCAGGTGTCACTGACTCCAGCACTTCACTTCCTGAAAAAGGCACCTGACTAATCACATTAGTTATATCTATTTGGCAATTCAATTTTCTTCCTCAGGGATGAACTTTGAGTTATGCTATAATTGCACAAGGCTCTAAAAATCATTTACTAGTGAGTTAATATACAATACTCGTTTCATGAATATACCGTGCTTTCTCCCATTTCTTATGCTAATTGCACAGACAAAACCTCAGCAAGGTTGCTAATGTCAACATTTTGCAAGGTGCTAAAGGCAAGCAAAATTAACACCTTAAGGTAATGATTTTCAAGGGGAAGACCAGAGGCTTCTATTTATTTAGCAGAGACAAAGGCAGTATTGATTTAGTAGAGGATTGCCATTATAGTTATTTGACCATTAACAAGAGCCACCTATTTCACACTCAGTACCTGCTTACTTTAGAGCAAAGTAAACAAAAAAGAACAAAACAAACTTCAACTGGCACTTTAACATAAAAATAAACTGATGTTAGTATGAACAGAATACAATGACGGCACTGCTAAAATAAGGAATTCAGCATTCGGAAAAATACCTCAATAGACCTACACCATAGCAGTGGACATAGGAGACACAGTAAAGTCGTGGCTGTGCAGAGTTATCCATGCTTGAGGAGCTCATCTCCCAGCCCTGAGTGTGCAGCCCTAAAACTGCCCAAAAGCTCTGAGCTTTCAGCCAGCCCAGCTGAGCCCTTCTGTGAGCACAGCACTCTCAGACAGTGGCAGCAGAAATTTTAACCCTGACCAAAACTACAGGCTCAAACTCCTGCCTGCCAAATTGTGACAAAGTCCCACAAATATATGCCTGGAAGCTGAGAAAAGCCACGTGCTTGGCAGCAACATATTGAATAGTAATTTAATATTGATTACATTTCCAGCTGCCTTCTGGCTTACTTCTTGGTGAATTACCCCTCCTTTGCTCAAGAGAAAGCAGGCAGCCTTTATCATCTCATCTCTCTCCACTAAGACTCATTTCCAAGGAGCAGACCTCTTGCAGTTACACAGTCAACAGTGCAAGGCAATTATTTGCTCCAACAGAACAATCTACAACAATTTTGTGAACTCTATCCTTAAAATGACTACCCTCATGTACTTCACATCTTACCTGGCGTAATCCAAAAGGATTCTAAGTCATCTAAGAAACATTTCTATGACAGGGGGCACCACATAATGATACAAATGCTCATGCTGAACACTTACTGACAAGACAATTCTTCGTTAGATCAGTCAGCCATCACTAAAGTGGGACTGAGGAAAAAACATAGGAATTGGTACTTTTAAGTCAGTAGGAAAATCCCTTCTCTTAACCACACAATGTCTTCTGTGAAGACTGAAGAGGTACCATGGACTGATGAAACATTTGACTTTACTTTCAAGCACTTCAAAACCAAATCAAAGATCTCTTGAACAAAAGAGCGCACACAGATATCAAACCAACCCTCCCCACATCTCTTCTTTAATTTACAGGGAAGGGTCCTTCAGACACACATTCCCTCCATAACATCACACATTTTAGCCTCCCCAGCAAGAACCCTGGAGACATTTTAACACACAAGAGGGCAATGGGAGGGCACCGTGTCCTCCATTTGTGAGGCTCTAAAAACTACATTTAAAAGCTACATTTAAATCAGAGATAAAAACAAAAGCTGAGCAAATGGAACTTTTCAAAAGAGAGAGCCTGGATAGTAATTTGAATACCCTTGCCAGAAATGTGCATGTTTCTTTTTCACTATGACTGCTAAAGTTCTTAGGAGGAAGTTATTACTCTGCATAGAACTTTATAAGACTTTTTGTTATTACATATAGTAATTCAAGACTTGCCACATTCCTGAAGCATCACATTATAATGACTTTTTTTAAAAAGTCAAATTTCAGTGTTATACAGGAATTACTTCCTCAGTCTTTGAACATAGCTCTAACTATTCTACAGATTTCACTACCAGTTTGCAAAAGAAGTTATTTCTTGTTCACACACACTGTTTATCCAAAATTTACTTTTTGATCCCTTCCTTGCTTCATCTTTTTTCCTGGTAGGGATCACAGAGATGAGACACATCAGTCCAAAGGTTATTTAGCAAAGCAGTGACACACAGAGTGCTGAACAACAACATAATTACACGAGAAACCCAAGCATGTCTTTAATTAGGCTTTCCCATAAGTGCCCACAATGACTGGAGATGAGGATGGTAATTCTGTGCAGCTGTGCTCTGGAGGCACAACAGCACCTGCAGCGTTTGCAGGATGGCACAAGGCACTGATACTCCAGTGCTGGGTGCTAAACAGCATCTCAAGAGACAATGCCTGATGCCCCTGTCTCTGAAACAGCACTGAGATTACACAAATGTTTTTTCAAATGCAGAAATAACAGAACTATGGGAGCCCCTCACCCCCAGGGAGAAAAAATATCACATGGCCCATAACTGTACCCTTAGATAAGTTACCTAGAGATATGCTTTAAGAAGCTTGAAAGGCCCCTCACACCAAAACATCAAAACATTTGAAAGTTAAACATGTAAACAATTTGAAAAGACTACTTTTAACAAATACCAGATAGATTTTAAATCAACTTCCCACATCTACAGCATGCACAAAAGAGTAATACCATTTTAGATACATCTTACATTAAGACATCTGTGTATAATGCAAGACTCCAATCACGGCTTTCAGAAAAACATTCAAATGCTTATAAATATTGAAGCTACAAAAAAAAAAAAATCCCCTGTACCCAAACTCAGTCCACAAGCATTTTAAGGTACGGTCCAACCTACATGTAGATGCAGTTTAGGCTTAGTTTAAGAAGTGCAAGCACAATACCCTTACTTAAATAAAATACGCAGTCAAATACGCAGTGGTCCCTCTTTTGAGACATCTTACAGTGATACTAGGAATTGGAAAACACTGGCAAGCTTTGCTTCACAGGCTTTAGAACAATTATGTATATTTATGTATATTGCTATATAAACTCACTAGAACTGGGAAAAAGCATAAACATTAATTCCAAATACTTAGATTTTCAGAGCTTCAGAATCCTGGAAGCCTATGACTCTAAAAATTTTCATATAAAATATTACATTTGTAGGTAAAGAATATGTTTTTACTATCTGCTTATTTTAGAGCAAAGAAAACTACAATGTGCCAAAAACCTCAGAGCTACGCTGACACTTTAACATAAAAACAAACTGAGGTTAGTAGGAACAGAATACAATGACAGAACTGCTAAAATAAGGAAACAAGCATGCAGAAAAATAGCTGAATAACCTACACTATAGCAGTGGACATAAGAGACATAGTAGTCAAGTCTTGATTGCCCAGAGTTTTCCATCCTGGCAGAGCTCATCTCCCAACGCTGGCTGAGTGCACAGAACTGCAGCTGCACAAAAGCTCTGAGCTTTCAGCCAGCCCAGGCTGCCTTCGAGCTGAGCCCTTCTGTGAGCACCACATCAACATGGGAGCACAATTAAATGGAACTTGAGCAACAGATTAACCCCTCAGCTGATGCCTACCAGAGGGTTTGGCTTTTTCCTTTTCCTATTACTGTTTACTGGAGGGTTAATAATAGTTGTAACGTTTGCAGAGAGAAAAAAGTATAATTAGTTTAATCTGAAACATGTTTCCAAAATCAGTTTCAGCTCAATAAATCAGTGCTTTTGTGTACTTGGGATATGAAAGAAAATATCCTTTAACTTTTATTTGTGTGCATTAACAAAGAAAGTTACATGTAAATAAATATGAAACACAGATGCAAACGTTAGTAAGAATTTTCCCTAGGAAAAATAGTGTAGAATTAGTTCATCCCCTCTATGTGCTAGATGAAAGTAATTAAAATTGTTCATGCTTCACTTAACATCTATTTTACTAGCAATGTGACCACTGTTTGGCTCAATACAAGTTTCCATCATTACACAAAGACATCTCTTTCTGACCCAGAAAATACATTTGTTGTCACTGCCTAAGTATCAGTCAATAGCACAAGAAAGGCAATGGAAACCCTTTGTTCTGGTGACCTCAGGGCACGTGTAGCACCACAAAAATGGCCTAAACAGCTGACTCAAACTGGTCACCCATCATTTCAGAGCCTCTTGTTTTCTTCCCTTCCCAAGGGGTGAATTCCCCTGGGTCTGCAGAAGACACATTGATATTTACAACTGAAACAAAGGATATCGTTAGGGCAACTCCAAAGATGATTTTGGTGACAATATGCAAGTTTAGACAAACTGCTGCGGGTTTTCATTTGAAGTGTCCTTTTCCGAGAGAGGAGGAATTTGAAACTTCACAACAGAAAGACTTCCTTGACTGAACACCCTGAGAAAATCATTCCCCTGAGACCCTCTTCACTTTCTAGGCTGCTTCCTCCTCTCTGACAGACACCCAAACAGAAGCCTGGCTTAGGCTAACAGCAAATGTTAGATCCTTGAGGAAAACCTGAGCTCTGCAGAATTAAAATCACCCTGCCAGAAGTTACTGTGGAGTAAGAAGAGGAATTCCTGCCTGCTGCCTGCTCTGGCATACACAGAGCAAATCTGCAGAGAGCTCTGCTCTAATTTTCTAACTCAATCCAAACTTCCATTGTTTCTTCTCCTGCACCAAGCACATCTCAAATCCAGTATCAGAAGAAGCTGTTTCCTTTACTGCAGTTAGGTGGAGGTTCTGGCCCATAAACACAAGGGGGCTGCCAGGGACATTCTTGTGACATAGTTTGCAAGTTTTGGTTTCATATTACCAAACAAAACTCAGGCAAAGGATGCAAGTTTCAGTTTCGTATATTAAAATGCCTAAGTAATAATGACAAAAACCCCACTCTATAATTATTCTAGAGTTTATTCACCCTAAAATTAAATCCTCTCTGTGTGCCTCTCTGAAGAGAACATCTTCTCAGAACAGTGTTTTTACACATGCTCCTTGGCCAGTCTGCACTCCTGAGCCCACAGACTGAATCTTTAGCTAAGTAATGTGGCTTCCAAGGGAAGATCTATTCCCACACTTGGTGAAACAGAACTTACTGACACAACTACTGCAGACCACCAAAAAGCCTCACTGGACTTTCCTGAGCTCACTGAATTTTACCTTGTGTTATGCAATTCTCTTCAGCTAACTAAAGACAGTGTGGATGGCTCCCTGTCTTTCATGCTACACTTCTTCTGGAAGTGCTTTTCTTGCTCAAAATATTACTTTTGAACACCTTGAATTCTAGTGGAGAATTTGCTTTGCAATTCTAAAAACCTTTTTATCTTGCATGTAAAGGTTCTTAAATTATTCTGCATCATAATATAATATAATCATAAGTCATTCCATCAGAGACAGCAGCATGAGAAGTACATGTTTTAAAAAGTTTTAGCTAAAAGCAAGGCATCCAGCTTAATATCCTAGATTATAATTAAAGGACTAGTTAAAAAAGAAAAAAAAAAACTGTAATTCTCTTGGCAAAACAGGGCCTTAGGCCATTCGACAGCAACAGAGCTTCCCTTCAGTATCTTCAAAAGTACTGAATGAAATTATTGTAAAAAACCCAGCAAACAATCCAGCCTTCAAAACCCCAACAAAATATCATGTGAGCATGAGGAACAAAAAGGGGAAAAGAAGTGATCTATGTTTTAAAAAAGCTGTTGCAGTCTCATAAAACAGGGAAAGGGCAACACCCATTAATTTTGTGCCCAACAGCTGTCCTAAGACTTGTAACACGATGGATTCTGTCACCAGGAGCCTTCTGTCTCACAGGGGCTGTTCAGTCTCTGAAGGCAGGAAAGGTGACATGGCCAACTGTAAGAATCAGCAGGATTATAAAACTGTAACTCACCTCTGGCTTCACTCAAAGGTTAGGAAGGAACTGTAAATCTTGATAGCAGATTGTTTTCTCCCTCTCTTGCAGGAGAAAGTAGATAAGGAAAGCCAGGCTAGATAATGCAGGAGCTGCAGGGTTCATTAGATCCTTAGGAACCATGCTCTTCACTAATTAACTAGTTTGTTCACCCCAGGAGAAAGTCACAGTTATCAGCAAAAGTACAAGAGCATTTATGGCTCACATGGCTTTTGGCACAAACTGGGACAGGTGATATTGCTTTTACCTGCTGGGTTGCTTAAGGATTTTGCAGCATGATAACTGCAATGGGGTGAGACGTAAACTAGGACATGAAAATACCGTTGCTCTTGTTCTTCACAAGTAGAAGAATCAGATGAAAACCTGTAAGACTGGACTTTTTTCCAACCACAGGTTTCCGGTCTCTTCGAGACCATTTTTATTTGGTAAATCAAGTTGAGTTCCTACTGATTTGTTAGAAAGGCAAAAGCAGAAAAGAGGAAGATGGGGAAAAAGAAAGCAACAGTCTTCCCATCCACTGGCCTGCCTCATTTTAATACAACAGAAGCATTGCTTTAATCAGCAAAGTACCATGCCTCAAATCCCATAGGCCTTTGCAGATTTCTAGTAGAGATTGATGGTCATTTTTTATCTGTTTTGAATTGAAAAACATTTGCCTAAGGAGAGCGGAAGAGCTGATTTGTTCCAGTTCCATCTTGCCCTCCATCTTTGTCATTGAACAGGAAGCACAGTCTGATAACAAACAACAGAGCACACTCACATTTGAGAACTCAGTGGTTTTGTCTGCATTCTTACATGTGCAACTTCAAAAACACAAGTGGAAACCTGCAATTCTGAGGCTTCAAACTGACTTTGACCTCCTTAGCCCCAAACGCTTCTGCCATAAAGAAGTCTGAAAAGTCCTTCCTAAAAATCCAACATCTTTCACTTCCCTCTCAACTGTTTACAGCCTTTTTATCACTTCCATTACCAATAATTTTCTCTTCTTTCATGTGTGCAAATGCCATCCATACGGTCCTGGCAAGCCAAGTGGTCACAAATAAATTGCAAGAGTTGTGGTGAATCTTTCCCTGCATGTTGCATCTCTTGTGCTTCTGGTGACTTAGAACACAATGGGAGTCAGAGCTGCCAGCAGAGACATTCTCAGGAAATAGGAATGAAACAAATTACCCACTTAACACAGCAAAGATCATTTTGCTAAACTGAAGTACAAACCAACAGGATTTTTAATAGAGAAAACAGTATCTGAATCAGGTTGACACAACTCTCCTCTTTTAGAAAAGGATTTTCACAACATATTCTGAAATTTTGGCATCAGAATAGAAAACTATCAAAAACATTAAATGTATTTATAGTTTGTAGCAAACTACTCATCATTAACTGAAATTCACAAAGTCCCAATCCAACAAAAATGCTGCAGTGCATGATGTCTGGAATTATTTGAGAACAGCTTTCCATTTGCCTGTTTCAAAGTTCATTTTACAAAGGGTACCAGTGGAAAGAAGTTGTCAGAATATGCTCTTTAGATCACGTGTACTCTATGGACTGCTTGCTGCAGGCCTGTTGAGAGACAGAAGGCCAAATCTATTGTCCTGGTTTCCATTTGATAGCTTGTTTTAAGAGACAGACAGAAGTGTGTGACATAAATGCCGCATGTTAATATTACTTCCTATGAAAGAAAATGGTGGATGCAGAATTCAGAATTTGCAAATATTTTTAAAAAATAGGAATATATTGCACCATATCATAAGTGGAAAAGAAAAAGAACAATGAGAATTAAGAAAAATGATACTGTATAAAAACCTCTTTACTATGAGGCAATGCAGAGTAGGAAGCTCCCTGAGAACTGGCTTGTAGCATTATAGGAACACAGGAAATTAAACAGTTAAAGCAAAACAAAGAACATAATGATAGCTCAGAGCTTTATTTATCCAATATCCACTCAGCACCCTTAGATTGTGATTTATCAGCTAGACTTGCTAAGAAATTTTATAACCATTGCTACTGCTTGAGTAACCCATAGAGAATAAGTTTTTGCACTTACCTTGTTATAGACAGAATAGCAGGATTAGGTTTTACTTTTCTGATGAATAAGGGCCAAAAGTGTCCCAGCTAAATAAAATCCTGGCAGCATTGCACAATCATCAATATTCATCTACCTGCTATTTCAAGTAAGCTCACAAAATGGTTAGTTAAAAACATAAAAAATCACCTGCAGAGCAATCGTGGTGTTCTTCGCAGGATATTTCCCCACCAGTCCTTGTTCTTTGCGTTTCTTGAATTTCCTAAAGTAGTCCTGTATCAGGAAGGTGGCATAGAACTTCCCCACGGTTACCTCATCATCTGAATGAACAGACCAGACAGACCTCTCCCAAGTCAGCACATTTATCAATAGCCTGGACACTCACATCTGATTTAGGGGAAAATGTGATGGGTGCAACAGGGACTTTGCTTTCAGCTTACAACAATGGAGCCTGGAATGGGCTCAAAAGCAATGTTTTAGCAAGCAGATTTGGCTCAGTCAGTTAAGTGAACTCCTCCTAATAAAGGAGAAAATACAATACTTTACCAAGACTCATGTACTTCTAAGTAAGTTTCTAACAAAATCATAAACATATTTGTATATACATAGAAGCTGAAGTACTGGCTTTAGTTACTTGGAGTAAACAGAGTAAATAAAATCTATCACGTCTCACATACACTGATGTTCACAAGAGTGACTCTGCCTATATCTCTTTTTTTGTCACTGCTGAACAAAATTTGCTTGTCAGTGTATGTGCTGTATAAATTCTGTAATGCTGAAAGGAATGAAAATAACTTCCATCACTGAATTTAGTACAATTCAAACAATAGGCAAACAGCCAGGGCAGAGAAATGTAGCATTTTTACAGAGTCGCTGTTGTGAACAAAATCCAAATTTGAATGTTTCCAAAGTTCAAAGGCAGGTGCCTTGTGAGGACACCAAAATCACCTGGTTCCCAGCAGGTTAAGAATGAATGTGCCTCTTGTATGAGTCCATTGAATCATTCATCAGCTGGGCAAGTCTGATCTCTCACTGACTAATGCTTGCCAGAAAACTAGGAATAGTTTCCTATCCAAAAACATTGCTTTTGTAGTCACACACGTTTTTCCCTAGAGTTATCTGACATGAAGTTCCATTTCCCTTCCTGCTGTGCTGCCCAGTCTCTCCGTGTTTTTCAGTATCCAGAGGTAGCCATTTACAACAGGATTTCTGGCTCCTGCTGACATAAAGGAGAGCTGGTGTGGTTTAGGCATTGACTGCTGTTCTGTACAGTCGTGATTTGACTGAACAGGAAAATCTAACATGCCCAGAAACATTTTAACGCACCTTTGTTAGAAATTATGGGCTTTTTTTAACATTTGATTAAAACAGAGTGTCCATGTATCTTTGTTTTATCAATAATACGTGCCAATGTATCTCACTAAGGATAGTATTTGTAGGACTATTTTTACCTGTAATGACTGGTGTTTCTAATTTAAATTGATTTTCTTCTTTTAGCGACTTCTTTTCACATTAAAAAAAAAGCATGGAGAATCCAATCCATGGACAATTCTGTTTAAATTCAATTTTTACCTCTCTGATAAAATTTCAGAGACAGAATGAAAATCATGCTACCATGAAAAATCAGCTCCTCTCATTATAATGTCTGAAATGGACTGTATGCATGTGAGAAAGTACAACAGGCTTTAACTGTAATGAAAACGCACCCAGAGTGTCTTCTCCCAGCAGTTTGTCTTTAAATATATCATACAAAAATAATTATAATAATTGCTTCAAAAGATATTGGTTGGGAGACCAGTCTGTTGCAGGAAATAACTTAGCATGTTAAAGAGCCTGCTCTGCCAAACTCTGACAACTCCTCAATGGTCAGAGTCCCCCAGTTCCTGCTAGGAAAGGGGGAACTTAGCAGGAAATATCAGGAACAGTTCTCAAGGAAAGCTCACCAGTCTGTGGATTCCATCTCAGCAATAAAAAGCATTTTAAATTACTCCATGAATCTCATTAATAAAATTTTGCGAACATTTGCTTTGATGTTCACCTGTAATCTTCCTTTGCAGCTCTTCAGGAGACTAATGGTGCATTGTATTAGGATGAGATCCCTTATATAGCATGTAATGTAAATTTGCCTTTCCTAGTTCAGATAAATCCACTTATCTACAACACAGCTCGGGTTTAACTCCCCAGATAAGCCTTTCCCCACACTTTACACTATTTTCTTTCAAGTATTTGAACAGAAATTTTAAGGAAGTGAGTCAGCAAATGGCTCCTAGAAAGAATAAGCACATAGAAGTGACAGACTCGATATAACAAACACTGCCACGGGTCTCACGCCAGGCTATGACACTGCACGGCCACTGACTGTGCCTGAGGTGACAGCACCTGTGAAACAGCAGGGTGCAGCCATGGAGGGCCCTAATGGATCAGTCTGGACACACTCCGATCTTTTCTAAGCAAATCACACAAATGCACCACCAGTTTGCCGAGCTGTGCATGCCCCAGTCTGTGTCCCCAAGGTGTTTGTGTGTGTCCCAGGCACAGTCAGTGGTACTGCAGACACGAGCACACAGGAACTGCGCCTGGCCAAGGGAGCCATCCTTGACTCTGCTGTTTGTAACACACATAGAGCCAGATAGAGAGACAGGGAGAGAAAGGCAGCTAAGCATAACTGACCACAGAATAGACAAATTGCTAATTACAATCAGTGACAGCAAAAGGAATCATTTCAAAACGAAGCTGTTGGAAGAGGGCAAAAAGCACTAGGCAGGATTAAATGGATTTGGATGTGGAGACTGGGAAATTTAGAGAACACAGGTGAGACTTTCATGAGTTTTAGGTATTTCTCTTACTCTCTAGTCTCATTCATTCATCAGATGTTTGACTGACATTCTGTGTTTGCAAAAGTGTTTTCGCAAAACTGCTTTCATCTTTCTGTACTGAAAATGTGTTGCTAACTATTAACAGTCTAAGTTATATTGATATACATTATTTAATCAGTACCAAGAATTAACTGTTTGTTTTTAGTGCATCTCTTTCTAACCCAAGAGAAAAAAAACTATACTGATTATTCTCATTCTGCTCTGCAAATAAGTGTTGTAGAGACATAGTCATGGCACACAAACAACTTAGCATTCAGCAATATCAGCACAAGTAATATTGGAGAAAACTACTATAAACTGGACCTCTCAATAATTTTAAGTGCAAGTGATTGTAACGTATTGAATTTGTGATTCTAACATATTGAATTTGCTCTGTTAATTTATATTGAAGAGAACTTTCCATCTCCTAGGAAATTGTTATTATCAGCTGTCACTTGTGTTAATCCACAGACAATTTTCCATCAAAGCTAATTTCTACTGTATCCTAAGATATTTTACACTCCTGTGGCATATGAATGTAAAATAGCTGCATTCCCTTTTTTTTTTTTTTTTTTGGTGGTTTACAATATTTTCAATTTTCAGGTAAATCATAACAAGGTCCACAGAGGAACAAAGTAAATTGGAATTGAAAATTCATAAATCTACAGGACTTCCCAACACATTCTTATTTATACTGGGTTGCAGAAGCCACACTGTTTCCTACCAATTGAGCACTTCCAGGTTTTCAGCCTTCCAGCTACACTGAAGAGCTACATTTGCAGAATAAACATTAGCAATGAATTTTAGTAGAGCTGAAAATAAATACACAGCTTATATTCAGCAATGAAATGAAGCTGAAGTTAAGAGTGAATTACTATGTGAGATTAGTTCTAGGAATGTAATCTGTACAGGTTCTTTGTCAGATTGATTTAGGCAGGCAGAGCTCGCTATTCTGAAGCATGCGTCTCTATTTCAATAAAAATGTAGGGGAATAAAGTCGGCAAGAGGCAACGCTAATTCCATGCCACCACCCTAAAACAGAATTGCTTCAGAATATTCGGAAAGACTCATAGTTGAAAGGAACAGAGGCTGCAGAAAAAGCTCAAGCACATAGTTACAACAATAACAAAGCGATTCATCTATGCCATGCAAGCACTTAGGTGTAAGGCTAAAAACAACAGAGTAGAACACAAAAGTTGTTTTAAACATGCAGCATCAGTTCCCCTTTGGAGAGTCAGTTTGGCCAGATTTTTGCTTTCACCCCAGCTATAATCCAGCAGCCACCACAGATCTGCTGCTGCTGCTCCTGGGTCATGCCAAGAGCAGCGCAGGCTGTGCTCCTCCTCCTGGCACTGAGCATCCCCTGCCAAGGGCCAGGGGCTGGAGTCTGAGCAGTCCTGGGAGCTGTCATAACGCTGGGAATGTACAATAAACAGCAAGAAATACCAGGAGATTACAATGGATGCGAGGATTGGATGTCTGGGTAAATATACCCTGGGTGTGGGTGACAGCGCGACAGATCCTGCACCTTTAAAACTTGAAAAAGCAAGTAAAAAACAGTCACCTAAACCTACACTACAGCATATTAATAAAAATGTATATATTGAAAAAGGCTAAATATATATATATCAGAATATATATATTTGCAAAGAGAGATACTGACATGTCATTTTATGGCACGTAGGAATATTTAATAAATGTGCCTTGTAGTTCTCACAAACATTTGGTGTCATTAGAATTCAGATATCTCTTCAGATGGGCCACATTCATATCTCAGTGTTATTTGCATAAATCTGAACCATTTCCATTATCTGTTGACTGTGGAATGGCTCTGGTTTAAACTAGTGTAACTGAGATAATTTAGCGTCTTGCTTGATTAATTTAGCCAAAAAAAATTATAAGCTGTCAATTAACTTTTTTCTCCCAGAAGTATTCAACATATACAAGCAAATAAGCTATAATGTAGCATAGTACAAAACATGTTGTTTTGCTCAATGCATTGAAATCAAGCTAGTTTATTTTGCTGAATGATTTGAAATCAAGACTGTATCTAGGACTAATAAGGTATTTTTTCCACACAAGAAAATAAGCATAACATTTTCCTCTCTCTCTTTTTTATCTAACTGATAAGTTTCACTTATCAGTCCTATATGTATTATCCCCTGTACTAGGCTACAACTTTCTCAATATTTATTTTGTTATTGTTTGTTGCCCTTAAATCACATTATGATTGCAAAATTTAGCAGTTTTATTTCCTTGGTTCCTAACAACCTAGAAAGACCAACATGCACAGAGAACAGCACATGGCAGAGTTGATCGGACTGACCGCCAGCGGGAGGGACAACTTGGTCAAGCAATTTCATGCTCGTTTTCTTCCATATTTTCTTTATGACTGCTCTAAGTTCTTCATTGGCTTGCTCTAGGTTACCTGCGGCAATGAAATGGGAAAAAAGAGGATGGCAGTTATGTTTCAGTGAATGATCCTTTGGATATTAATTAGTTGTATACAATTAAAGACTGTGGTAGGGATCCTCTGGGGCAAGCCCGAGCTATGAGATGTAGCAGACAATCCTACAACAGCTAAAGAGAAAAAAGGGCATAAGTTCCTGCTGCTTTCAAATCCAGCTCTGGAGCACTGCAGACGTGAAATGTGACTTCCAGAACTTGGCCTCACTCTGTCACTCCTTCTGCTTGAATTGCCCAGAAAGCGATGACTTGCTCTTTACAAGCCACTTCTTTCTTGATCCAAAGCTGAGCTTTCATTTAGTTAATCACAGTAATTACTGAGCTGTACAGGCTTGAAAGTTCAAACAGCTGAGTACTGAGCACTTTTTCATCACTTGCAGTGCTCACCTAAACCACAGCAATACCTGAGGGGCCTTAATCTAAGTTTGTTATTGCCAGAGGAACCCAAATGCTGCTGAGAACAGCTGAAGAAATGGAATCAAAAGCAGTAAAAGATAGCAAAAAAAAATTTGAAAAATGTGTAAAAATAGAAAGAAAAATCTTTGAAACATACCACTGTCTTTAAAAACCTTTCCCTCTGTAATGTAAATGAAAAATCTAATCAACCCAGTCAGAACTGGCCTTGACCAGACTGGGAATGTTGCTTTCAAATGTGCAAAAGTTGCAGTTGCAGCTCTGGGGGACCCAAGGCACTGAGTTAAAAGGTAGTGAGGAAGGAGCACCTTGGTCAGGCAGGAAAGGGAATTCATTCATTTCTTGCAGTGGAACCCCTGCTATGCCACTGCTGCACGTTTTTATCTGACCAAATGAAAACACAGAATAATTTCTGAGGTATCTTTGGCTCTGGCCTCATTATTTTTCCTTTCATTTTCTAGCAAATCGTTCCTAGCAACAGTGAATACAGTTCATGATCCAAAAGCAAACCAGATGCTGGGAAGGCAGCCCTTCTCGTGTCCAACAAAAGAAATAAATTGTAACTTTTCCTCATTATGCTTTCTGACAAGTGCATTAAAGACTTTACAGTGAAGAACCTTACCTTCTGTTTTTATCTTTAGAGCAGTCCTAACCAAAGCAAATAAAGTAGCATTGAACATGACGGTTCCATCACTATTTAGTGGCATATTCATGGCTACTAACCTCTGAAAATGAGAAAAGGAAAACAAATTTTGATGCTGCTTTCTTTGAAAAAAGACTCCTGTAGTGTTAATTTTTAGAAGCTGATGTATGCAAAGAATAGCATTACAGAGAGGAATATAAATTATTAATATAAGTTCTTAAAAAGAAAAAAAAAGTTGAGTAATTGATGCTAGCATATAGACAGATACAAGTTGCTTTAAGTATGCCTTGTGATGTTCCATTCTATCCCAGGGTCATGGGTACATGTCAACTTACCTATTTATAAAACAGATACGTGAGAAATCCAAATGACAGTACTGTTGAAACAATCCTTTAATTAAAGGGTTTGATCTTATTCCCACTGAAATCACTAAAATCCCAATATCCATGTTTCTGAAGTCCTCAAATAATATAATAATCATTCAATCACCTTTATGTTGCTTTTCAACTTTTACATTAAAATGCCATTAATCCTCGTCAAAATTGCACATTTTGCCTGACAGATTCCATATAATTTTAAATTCCCATGAATTTTCTGTCTTCTCATATTTCATTACATATTGTATTACACACATTTACTCATTCCAGCTTGCTTTATCCTCTTGCAGTCAGACAGAGCCTCACTGAAACTCACCTTGCAGGCTACTCGGTGAGGGCATAACTTGCCAAAACCAAGTGGGGGCTGAATCCGTCTCAGCAACGTCACCACATCGAGGTGCTTTATCCTTCCCCTAGAGCCAACACACAGCAGTTACCAAACATCCCCAAAAATACACTGTGTTCTGCTTGTTTTGTTTGTATCAAATAAATTCTATCAGAGAAATGATCTAACTTACTTTGCTTCAGGGTCATATTCTGACCATATTCTTTTGAATTCATCCAAATGATGGGGGCCCAGGATAGACCAGTCACGCGTTAAATAATCAAAATTATCCATAATGACAGCCACAAATAAATTTATAATCTAAAAAAAAAAAATAAAAAAAAAAGTAATTAAGAACAATCCCTCTTGATTATTTTGATTTTCTTTTTATTCAATATGCTGTAGGTTAAGAACTCAAGTAATGATTTTTGGCAAATATCATCAAATATCACAGAAAATATTTGCATTTAACTAAGTCTATCACATAATGACATGGCAAGAACATGGTTCTATTTCAGAGTGCTCAATTCTCTGACATAGGCTGCAACATGGTTTTGTTTCTCTTCCTTGATTTGCCAGATCCCACTACATCAAATTGAAGAATGGATCCAATACACGTTTATGACACAGAGTGTATCTCAGGAAACAGTTTCTGTAGCAATAGGATTCAATTTCACGACAATGTTTTGTTAACACAGAAGGTGATACAGAGCAGCTGAACGTATATGTTTACAGCAGTTCACAGAATTTTGTTGGACCACTCTCCTTTTACAAGGAAATTATTACTGTGAATAGAACAAATCAACCAGCTTATACCAGACACCTGCAATGAGGAAAAACATGTTTCAATTATTATTTCAGAGCAAACAATCCATTCTGCCACAGATTGGGGTGAAAGGTTATTGTTCACTTCTCATGTGCCACACATGAGGACACTCGTAGAGACACAAATCCAAATTCTGCTAAGTTTAAAGTAAACAAACACCCTTACTAGTCAGTCAAAGCATTGCAGCTCTATTATTAATGACTATTTAAGGGTGCCATTGAGAAACGCATTAAACAACAGCTATGGAAGGACTGCTAACTCAGCTTTCAAACGTGCAGCCAAACCCCTGCACATGTGCAGTCAGAAGGAAATCTCACACATGGGAATTCAGAATCATAGAATAGTTTGGGTTGGTAAGAACCTCTAAAGGTCATCTGAGCCAATTCCCTGCAATGAGCAAGGACATCTTCAACTGGATCAGGCTGCTCAGGGCTCTGCCCAACCTAAGCTTGGATGTTTTCAGGGTTGGCAGGGCATCTACCACCCCTCTGGGCAACCTGTGCCGTGTTTCACCACTCTCACTGTAAAAATTGGTATAAAACACAGGATTTAACACTCTGTATGGAAAAATAGAACCTTGGCAAAATATTTGGGATATGGGGATTTGGGGTCATTCTCTCAACTCACTACTCTTAGTTCAGAAGAAAGCCAAAATGCCAAAGCTCATCGCTGTTAAGAAGTACAAGCTAAACTCACCAAAAATGCACAGAGCATGTAAAAACTGATAAAATAAATGATGGCAAAATTGCTTCCACATGTGTATTCTTCCCCTGGATTATAATCAGATTCTGGATCACAGCGCTTTCCAGGCAAACACGCCAGCATGATTTCCTGCCAGGCTTCTCCAGTTGCACACCTTTATAACATCACAAAGAGAAATTCCGCATTATTTGATCAAGATGGATTAAAAATGTCTTACATTCTGAGAAAATGCTGGGAACTGTACAAGCACAAAATGTAAAGACAGACTATGAACATTTCAGAGCAGGAACTAATTAAAGAGCAAGTTTTAGAACTGATAAGCACAATCTGACATTGCCGACACATTTTATAAGGTAGACTAATGCACCATAGAGGATTGCATGTAAAAATCTGAACCCTGAACCATGATTTACAAGGTTAATATTTATTGCAGTGGAGTTACTGTGTACAAAAGCAGTGCTGTGTATGAAAATCTGTCATAAAATTTCAAGGTACACATTTGTAAAAGATGAACTGTCCTCTGTGGTTGAAGAAATGCCTGTCCCCAATTTCTGCTATTGTATTTTTTGCACAGTTTCATAAAGCCTGTGTACATTCCCATGATTTCAAATCTTTAAAAGACAATTCCATAATTATGACATCTTTGGCTGTGTTCTTTACCTCGTTTCAAAGGCATAAAGTGACTTAGATCTCAGTGGGTGATGCCTTTGGTCCCAGACAAAGAACGTCCTGCCAGTTTTGCCAACCAGGTGATCAACAATGCACAGGAGCTGAATTACAGAATCTCAGGCGAGAGACCTCACAAGGCTGACACCTTTAGAGGCATCCCTGCCCCATATCATTCTCTCTCCTTGGCCCAGGACATTTTGAAGCATTCCTGGCAAGTGTTTGCCTTCTTCTTAGCTCCTCCAGTGATGGAGATCCCATAATGCCCACACATGGAGATGTAGCTACCTTCACCACCAGGAAGATTTTCCTACTGCTGATCTGATATTTCCCTGCTGCAATTTACACCCTTTACCTTTTGTCAGCTCTTCAACAAACATAAAGAACAGTTTTTTTCTTTATGTGTGCAATAACTTTTCATTTCTCCAAACTCCCACACAAGTTGCACTTATAAAGATTTCAACAAGGGCAGAGTCTTTTTCAGCTTTCCCAATACTCACACAGATTGATATCAGGGCTGGCTAGGTTTGGGCTCTACCTGAAGACAATTACTGCCCAAAGGAGGCATTTCACAAGAGCTATAATGAGCTTAGATCTGTGTCACCTCATTAGAACCCTGCTGTGCCAAAGGACACTCAGCACACAGCCGCAAACTGGATGTGCTGGTTGGGCTGAATTGATTCTCACTTGGAAACACATTTTGAACATTTTTGACAGATCAATGAAATGGGATGCGCGGAGTGAGAGCTGAGGTTTACTCACCTGAAGAGAAGCAGCACAGCTTGGGGGAAAGTCTGAAAATTGTTGTTTCTGTTTATTTGATTGTTGTCCCTCATGGCCACTTTTCCAAATACCTACAATAAATCAGAATTTTTACTTTCATTCCAGTGACCTCTGCTGTCAAAGGCTGTAAGCCTTGCAATCTAAATTTTGTTCAGGATGCATGAAATTTCACAAACACACTTTCATTTCACTTTAGATTTTTCATGGTAGTCATGTAAGTGCAGTAAATTTATCACATATACAAGGAAAGAAAAAAAATAAACAGCACACCAAGTTCTTCTTTTGTCTTTCTGAATTTCTTGATCATGAAAATCAGAGCCAAATAAAGACTTTCCATTACTCTGAAAGCCCT
The DNA here is from genome assembly GCA_036630365.1 of Acanthiza pusilla. Classification (NCBI taxonomy): domain Eukaryota; kingdom Metazoa; phylum Chordata; class Aves; order Passeriformes; family Acanthizidae; genus Acanthiza; species Acanthiza pusilla. The sequence goes on from JAXCHO010000001.1 coordinate 13,884,782, forward strand.
GCTTTATACATAGTACCACTATCAAAGGAATATTTCAATAAGCAACTTAGGAAACGAGTCTCAGATAAATCTGTATTGTTGTTTAATGCAAAAAAAATTCTCCAATTACCTGCATTCCAATGACAGCATAGATGAAGAACAGCATGGCTATCAGAAGGGCAACGTAAGGCAGTGCCTAGAAAGGGACAGGTGCACTTTCTTTTAATAATTTCAGACCATAAGTTCTATTTCCATCTGCAAAAGTAATATCTCTGCATAACACAGATTTTTCCAAGGTTTTTCTTCCTGTGTAAGTGCTTGAACTGTTATTACCTGTCACTCTTAATATGCTGCTGCATGCAATGAACACCAGCTTCAATGTATTTTAATTATTTTTGCCAGCAATCCAGAGGGAGGGATCACCTTTAATATTTTTAATTTTATTTTCATTACTGATTCTGACAACACAAAGATACTTTTTTCTAAACAGTTACAGAGTTTCATTAACTTCACATTCATCAGTTTTCAGCAGCAATGATTCAAGTATCTATTGCACTTATAAAATTGGTTTTACATAATGCACGTGTTAAATTCTTCTTTTATAGTCATCTAATAAAATGTGTGGAAATATGAGACCTATGTATGTCAAACCTATCCTATCTCTTTTAAACATACCAAATATTTTTTCAGGACATACCATAGAAATCCACAGTAACAGCTAATATTAAGTGACAAAGAATGATCCTCAAACTCACAGAAGTAACTGGTGAAATTTATTTTTGTATTAGTATATATTAGCATATTTAAATATGCCATTATTGACAACATTACCTAAAAAAAATTTTTCACACTGTACAGGGTATTGCTTCCTAAAATGTGGTGTGTAAATGGTTGTAATTATAAAGCAAATTTAAATAAATTGTGCTAACCTGAAATGACTTGATAAATGTCCACAGTAATGTTCTGATTCCTTCTCCTCTGCTCAGCAGCTTCACCAACCTCATCACACGGAAGAGACGGAAAAAAGTGATGGAGATCCTAGCGCTGTCTTCAGAGTTCTGAAGAGCATCATGGAGAAGTCAAACCAAATACAAACTCAAACATGCAACACTTCCAGAAAAACAACATAAAATGCAAAGGTGGAGGAGGTAAGATTTGAAAATGTATCTTGAGGGCCTGTTCACCTTGATAACCATGATATGAAAGGAAAAATTACATGCTGGAAACACAGGACCTGTAGAAATGCTTCACACAACACATGCATTTCCAAGTTTTCTGGTTTGTTAATAGGATCATATTGGGTTTGTTTGTAGTAGACTTCGATAGAACACTGACAATGAATGCAAATCACTGCATAACACCTTTGCAGTAAGACAGGTATGAAAAATACAGAAAAACTTGGTGGAAAAAAAGACATGGTAAAAAGAATAAACTCAAGTATAGGTAAAACCACTGGGGTCACTTTACTGATCTTACCCCAGACTCATCAGTTGTGACTGTTTCAGTTGGCTTTGGCTTTAAGAAATTAAGAACATTAAATATTAAAATCAAATAAAAGATAAAAAAGTCAGCTTAACCATAAACAAACTGAAAAACATTTTTAATTTCTGAATGTAAATGAACATTTTTCAGTTCAATATACGTCATGAACAAGACATTAATACCCTTATTAAAACCATCCTGTTGTCTTTTCATGTTAGCTGACTCATGCTAAAACATTTTTGGCTGACATATAATAAAATCTGCTGGTATAAAACATGTTTAAAAGATTCAATGGAAAGTAAATACAACATAAAATATATGCCCCTATCTAGGCCAAACAAAATTAGCCATCAATTTTCACAGGTTGTATGGAATTACAGCAGGAAGCCCAACTAAAATACAGGAACAAATCTTTGGGGTCAAACTGGCCTTTCAAGGTCCTTTTCTGCTACGCCCTTTTGGAAGGTTAATTATTCCATCACTGGAATCTAACCAGAGTCAAGTAATTGTGTTTCGTACCACACCAGGAGCTCCCTTAAAGTAAAGTGAATTAAGTTGAGGTAACTCAGTGATGAACATGGGGTGTTGCAGTGCTTAACAAGGACAGGTTTTGCCTCTGCCAAAGTGACAGATGAAGACTTTTTGCCCCATGCCCTAAAGGCTGACCCTTCCACAGCAGTGCACGTGAGGAGGCAATACTTGAACTCTTTCCCCACACCTGAGCTGATGTAACAGGATTAGGCACAGAGAAAGGGCTTCAGGATTTGATTGATTCTTTTGGAACAGATCTGTGCAGCCTCAGGAGCTGCAGGGAGCAGAAGCACACTCGTGTTCTTGTTCATAGAGCAAACTCTGTGTCCTGTGGAGAACATCTCACTTTTCCCCTTTTATTCTCTATGTCTGATTTTGGAGAAACTTTCCTGAGAGCCTAAATAGTCACACACCTTCCAGAGCAGGCAGCAAAGCTTAAAGGACCAATGTTCTGTGCTTGCCTGTGCAGTAGCTTCTTCCGGAATTGAATGGGAGCATCTTTAAAGACATTTATAGCACTGATAAAACTGGAATTCTGGATGTTAGATCCCAGTGATGGGTCTTACTCTCTCGCCTAAAATATCCTCCTTTTCCAGGGGCACCTTTCAGCAATTGCTGTCACACCGAGCAGCAATGAGCACAGTGCCTCCCCAGAGCTGCTCCCAGCGCACTGAGGATGCACTCAGGCCACACTTCAGCTGCTCAGGTACTGCTGCTACTCAGGATAAACCTCGAGGAGAAGGAAGGGAAAAGAGAGGAGCTGATTCTGTTGAAAATGTATTATACATACATAAGGAGAAGCAACAGGAGGTAATACTTGTTAAAATCAGGTCACTATTAAAATACTAATTGTTTTGTCTATTACTTATTTTCAAAACATATGAAATATAAAGGGATCACAAGGGGAAAATGAGGTAAAAATAACTTTTTGCTCAACTATGTGCAATCTACATATGGATACATTATTGCCTTGCCAGGATATCAGTATGTTCTGAAACAAAGGGTTTTTAAACAGTGTGAGGATCATCAGTAAGTTTATGCATTAAATTAACCAAAACCCAGATGTCCTTATTAAACTTCAGCAAGCAGAGTACTTGTAGAACCAGCTGTAACATCTAAAGTTTCTAAGAACTTCTGTAAAATAGACAGAAAATCTGCTGCTAAGGAAAGACAACTGCTTTATTAGAAACTCCCTACATAATTCAACAATTTGAAATAAAATAATCAAAATATAATTAAGGAAAAATTCATTATCACAAACATCATAAATGTCAAAATATCATAGATCACGGAAACAATCTTGCAAAGCTGCCTACCTAAATCAATCCCAAACCTGCACTAGTGCACCCAGATACACACTGCTACTGACTTCTTAGCACAGAAAAAAAATCCTTTTAATCTGAAGCTTCAAAGAAAAAAGGTTTCATTACACCTTCTGCAGATGAAGCCTGAAATGTCATATTAATATCTGGTGATTGACTCAGGTTGAGCTTGATACTGTCTTAAATACTGAGCAAATTACTTAATTTGCTTCAGTGTTTTGTATCATCAAAAATTGAACATAGTATTTGACAGACAGAGAACAGATTAAACTACAGTATCACCACAAATTGACACTAAAAAAAAACTAAATAAAATTTTGGGGTTGGCATTTGGGGATTTTTACTCCTCTGTTTCATAGGAGCAGGATGGGGCCCCAAATAAGTTATTAGTATTAGGATGGCAATATATAATGGATTAGATAATACCAGAAAAAGGATACTTTGGTCCTCCATATTTTTATTTAATCACTTTTCCAAATGAAAGAAACAGTGAGTTTGTATTATGACTTGGTTATGAAAAAAAACCTCTCAAAAAGAAAAGTCAGTAAAAAAATTTTTCTATATATAACTCTCTTCGTAATTACTTAATTCTCTCTTCTAAAAATGCAGAGATCAGATTACCCAAACGACATGATCAGTTCTACTGGAGCTGCTCAGGAATGATGATCCTCATTTTTTCTGTCAGGAGATCACTGAAGGTTTATGTGTTTGCGCAGTGGTGAATGCCCAGCACAGCCCAATCCAAAGTCCCCTCTCAAATGCGAACTTCCCTCACAAATTCCTCTTTCTCAGCTTCTTTGTACTAAGAAGTCCTAATTGCCTGTTTCTGATGGGTGAGCTGATGCTGCTGGGGACTGTAAGGATGTCATATGTGAGAGATTACAAATTATGGACACTGGAAAGTGCAGGCCAGTAATGAAAATAAAAACACTCTGTCCACAAAAAGCAAATTGTACAATAGGTGGAGAAAAATGTTAGAAACAAAGTATGAACATGAATTCCTGATATAAGAGGAGCTTTTTTCTACTGGACCTGAAAATATTCATCACTGGGCAAGTGTTTTGGGTTTGACATTTTAGAGTGTATCTAATTTTTTACCCTCTGAGACATCTCCCTCTGATAATAGAGCAGCTTAGTTTATATTACCAATACCAATTACAATTAAGTTAATATAGTGACATATCACAAAAGAAAACATTATTCATACTTATTTATAAAGAAAATGCTCATCTGGGAGACAAAGTTAGCTAATGGTTATGTGTGTCCATCCAGCATGAAGCAATGCTCAGATCTGGGAAACTGAGCTAAAGATAAGACAATCTTCAGCAACAAAAACAGACAGACTGACAAAAACAGAGAGTCTGCTTCCTACAGATAAGGAAAAACCAGGCACTCCCCAAACACAAACCTCATTTGCAGCACCAGCGACATTACGTGCACATACACACGTAAGGAGGTGGCACATTTTGATTTTGTACATGTAGGGAAAGTGTTAGAATAGACTTGAGACTGAGGGGGACAGGCTGAGCAGAGACTGCCTCTGGGGATGATGTCTGCTGACAAGAATGCAAATAAAAATATTTCCTGTGGTCAGACAATCTACCTCCAGCCTCCTCTTTCCCCTCACCTCCCACTAATCATTCCAGTGCTACTCAGTCCCAAACTCTTTGGGACTGGCTGGTCATTATTAGGATTTTTTTGTCCCTCAGAAACTGGGACTATGTGATTCTTAAGATGGTAGGGGTGCTTCTGCTGCTCAAAGTCTGGCAAGGGGCACAGCTGGAATAAATGGACAGGTCCTGCTGCCAGACACACTGCAATGAGGTGAATGAGCAGACACTGCCCTCATCGCTCTGCCTGTCCTGTCAGCCGTGGGACAGCTCAGCTCAGAGCCCAGGACAGCAAAGCACTTCATAACCATGATAATACATGATTTTTCTTTTTTACTTAATCAAAGTACAACAGAACAGTTTTCTTCCTCAAACAATCCCAACCCTCTGAGTCACTGATTAAAATGTTTGCAACCTGTTACCAATTTTGGTCAAGTACTAATGCTGCTTGTGAAAAATTTAGCACATTTCCTAAACAGGAACTCCTTGTTACACTCTCCATATTGCAACAAATGTTCAAAATAAACATCCTGACTAAAAAGAACTTCAGTGTCAAAACTGTGAACAGTGTGAAACAGATTGGATCATGCATTGGAAGCAAACTCTGTGCTTAAACAAAAAATAAACATGGTGAAAACAGTGATGTTAGTAAATGGAGTTGGTCAAATGCTTCTTTTTTACATATTGTGCAAAGGGTCCAAGAGTATGTCAGAACAAGTGACACATTATGATTATGTCCTCATCACCACAATTAAAGAAGGAAGCATCTGAATGACAAACATATATGGTGACAATAGCATATTCAGCAAAACATTCAGGTTGCCAAAATATCTCCAGAAACGTGAACTGTGAGTCCATGTGCATAAACACACACGATTTGTCCGTGGAATAGTTACTGCAATTCAGATGTGAACAAGACATTTTCCTCACAGTCATAGCAGTTCCCTGTTCAACATGAACCAAATGCCCATAAACATCAATTAATAAAAATTTTAAGTCAATGTGAGAAACCCCAGAGAAGATTTTTTAAAAGTGCCCTTTCCCTTGTAAAAGATGTATTTAAATTCTAAGTTTACAATATGCTGGTGGCATAGGTTATTATATGACAACTAATAAATATTCTGTTGTACAATAAAGTAAATAAATTATTACTGTTAATACCATGAAAACAGCTCAGAAATTTATTTCTGGCTCCAAATTAAATACTGTAACACTGTAGAGATTTGATATGGCCCTAAGACTTCATACTAATGAAAGGAAAGTCGTATGAGAACATAGTTTTCTGACCCACCCTTAAGCCTAAAGAGAGACATTTGCAAAAGTCTACAAAATATATCAGCAGTATTCAAAAACACAAATTACTAGCACCAACCCCTAAGTTCTAACATATGATCGAGGTGCATAAAGTGTATTCAGACTGAATTGGACTGCTCTTGTTCAATACTGAATCCACAATCTCTTACACGAGGTATAGGTGAGGTTTTTACTCCACTCCTCCACACAAGCACAAGGTCAAGACTCAGGACAAATAGGTTTTCCTGAGGAGCTCAGGAGGAGCACATAAATGCTGCTCCTTTTAGCCCTATTCCAGCAGAAAACCTGAAGTTTATTAAATGTCAAGAATAAAATTAGTCCCATAGAGATGGCATCTACCATTTACACAAAAGATGTGGAAAGTGAACTCTCCATTATTTTCCTGACATTTTGGCTGCACATGAATGGTAAGAGAAACTTAAATAAAAAAAGTGAATTAGAACCTTCGCAACCACTACCGCAACAATGTGATCATGCTTCTAAGTCATTCAGTGCTGGTCATCCAAATGGCTTCTGAGCTGACAAATAGGAACAGTTCTATGCAGTCAGACCAGATTGAAACCCGTATGTTTTTTCCTTGTAACAACTTATTTATTCAGATTTTATTTCCAATTTATTTCTCTCTCATTCTCATAAGTTATATATGTCCCTCTCCCAGATTAGACTGACCACACTTTGTCACTCCCAATCCTTACACTGAATTTTTAATTGAAAAGGAACCATTTCTATGACCACACAAGATCTTGCATGTCATGTGAAAGTTTTTGAAAACAAAAGGCCACAGAACCCAAAAGTAATTATAAAGGTTTTAGTAGTGTAGTAGTGGTTTAATTTTCTTTTTGTTGCTACACCATATGTATATTTACTTATATATACTTGCCTCTAATAATTTCTAAAAATAAAATGAACATGAAAACCGATTAGGCTCATAAAAGAAGGTTGAAGGAAGTGATATTAAATGAAAGATTAAACCAAAAAGACAATCACAGAAAAATTCTTATTGCCAAAATATATGTTGCTCTGAGGTGGTTCATCTCTGGAGTAGGTCACTGATCCAGTCCTTGGGAATGCTGAGCAATCTGTAAATTGCTTAATACATTAAAGACTGATTTCCACAGGCACCAAAAATATTCAAACCACAGTAATTTCCTGGATTATTTGAGAATAAGAGGTTACTGGATCAGAAGAATCAGCCTCAGGGAAGCATATATATTATTATAAAATGTTTTAAAAAATCAACAAAATAAAAGAGATGATATTTAATTTCCGTAATTTAATACTGAAATCAAGGCAATGTGTACCTAACAGTCCAACCCATTCTCTTGTAAAAAATGGGTCAGATGCAAACCTGTTGTTTACTAGAAGAATTCACTGCCTTTGCAATGGCTCTAAGCATCCCCAGCCAGACGATGAGTGCTGCTGAGCTGTTTCCACAGCGCCAGGCAATCCCACATGTAACCCTACAGGAATGTTTAGCTCACACTGAGAACATGAAGCGTTCACACTCATGTCTCTTTTACACTGCTCAGTTAAGATGGTTGTGCCCCTGCAATCAGAGCTGTGACCAGACCTGATTTTCTGTCAGTGCTGGTGATTTACCCTGCTCCAAATCAGCCCTCAATCAAGGCTAAGCTTCCTCAGCTCTAAAATTTTCCATAGTGGGAATTTTCACAGGTGCCATTTCAATCGTGCTTGAAATCCCATCAGAAACAAAGTCTCGTTAGCATCTCAGCACAGCTGTAGATTTCCCAGGATCACTGTCAGTGTTAGATAACAAGTACAGGTGCAATGGCACAATTCAGAATGCCGAAAAAGTACCGAGGAAAAGATTCTAAAATATTTGATTTGGATTACAGAAATTTACATAAAATTAATCAAGGAAGAATAGTTCAGCAGAATCAAAACAATGAAAGTAATAAAAATCTGAGAAATTTCCCTGGACACTCTGCAGCGTTAACTGTTTCATGTTGAAAATGGGAAATCAAGGCCAGAAATATATTGAAACCATAATACATTTTTGACTTGCACAAACAAAGTACAGAAAAGTGGCAAGACCAGAGACAGACAATGCTTAGTACACAAAGAGTCTGCTGTGCAAAGCCAGAAGAAATTGAAGATGAGCATTTTTCCTTCAGTGAGTATAACATGAAAACTAAGAAATGGCAGAGCTGGTTGTTGACTGTGCTGTGCACTTATCTTGGAGATCATTACTTGACCTCCAGCATACTTTCAAGACAACTGTGAGGATTGCTAAATGACAGTGTTCTTCACAGCTGAAAGCTCAGCAGTGACCAGTTACAAGCAGTGCTGTCAAATTAACACTGCCCATACAGTGCTCAATTCAGAGAGATCTGCTTTGGTCATGGAAGGACATCTGAGCTATCTTTCAACCTCTTCACAATCAAATAAAATTTGCAGTTATTAGGGGAAACTATTGGTCTTTTTGCTCTCCTCAAATGCTATGCTCACCTACACCAGTACTACTGTGAGTGGAAATTGTGGGTAAATTGCAAATACTTGAGCTGCAAGTCTAAATTCAAACTTTCTGGGGGGATTAAAAAAACCCCTAAACTAAACAAAACAGAGGGGGAAAAACCCAATCAAAAATAAATCAGAGGCAGCTTTCAAAAACATTCTCCATGAAGAATAATCATACTTTAAGAAATGTCTCAAGTATACACTGCAGTTCTGGGCTGACCGACCCTCCCTGTCAGCTCAAGCTCCTTCAGTTCACAGAAAGATCCATCCCCACTGAGAACTGAGGAAAATCAGTCTGAAATCTAAAGGTCAGGACAAATTTCTTCTCTTCCCATATTCTCACATCACTCCTCCATTTTCTTTCCAGAAATTCAGTCAACCGTGAGATTCTCAGAGTTTAACACAAGATCAGGAAGAAATTTCAAGGTGAATCTGTTGCCCAAACACATATATGTGCAATTCCCACCAGTCAAAATTCTGGTGAAAGATGGAGTTTTCCAAGTACTTTAATTCAAATTTCCAAACACTTACTGCAGGATATGAAAAGCAAAAGTAATAGGAAAAAAAGAAACATTCTATTTTCCACAGCATGGAAAGCCTTACGTTCTATGTGCCCTTCTTCTGCTACCTCATGAGATATGAATGCCAACACCCCTCTAAAAACCAAACCTCCCACAGAAAAAGAAATCGTCATTTGTTAAACTCAGCCATGGAAAACTGACAGAATTTTGAATTATCTTGGTCAAATTATGTTCAAAAACTAATGGGCTTCAAGTAAAATAGTAACATAAGCTTAATTCTTTTTTTGAAATATTTTCTGTGCATATATAGAAAAACAATTCTTATTGTCTCACTGTGCTGTATGCATGTGCAACTATACAAGTATATAAATAAATAATAGCAGCTTGTACAAACATCTCTATCAGTGTTTTGGTCTTTGATTCCAGGATTAAACATACTTTTCTAAAAAAGGACTTTTTTGGGATTAAGTTTACATTTTCTCTATTTCTTGATGACAGCAATTACTTTTTAGTGCATGAACAGTTGCTACTTACATTAACTTCTGTTATAGCAATATCAACGACGCTACCAACAACAATTAAGGCATCAAAAGTGTTCCATGCATCAGTGAAATAGTGCTGTTAGGACAAGCATTCAGCAGAAAGAGAGCAAGAGAAAAACACAAACAGAAAAAGAGAAGAAAAGGACACTGTTATAACACAGAAACACTCTAGGCTTCTCTGATGTACCACTATACAATCTAAACTTTCCCTTTCATAGCTAAAAAAAATTGGTAGAAAAAAAAGGCTATTTATTTCCCATATCAACATAATTGACCTATGACTGGTCTGTACTCAAACTTTAGAAACATCAGATCAAAATCTGTGACTTGTCCAGATGATGGAAATAGTGGGGAGACAGAGAAAGAGAAGTAGGGACTGGGGAAAGTAAGCTGGGATATACTCACATCAGCTTCACTGAGAACGACGTCTACTATGCTGCCAATAACGATGAGGGAGTCAAACGTATTCCAGGCATCACTAAAATAGCCCTGAACAGAGCAGGCAGGGTGCAAACGTTTGTGATTACACATGAAATGTCAAATATTTGCATACTTCTGTTTAGTTTTGCATAAACAGAAATTAGTTAAACAAAACCTGTGGTCTAATGAGAAAACAAAACGAAACCAAACAATATTGCCTACTGAAGGAAAAGCAACATATATGTGCATGTGTGTGTATATATATAATTATATATATACATGTACAGACACACACACACAGACACACACACACTACACATGCAGAACACACCATCAGATAAGCATGATGTTGGCAAGCAAGCCATCATCCAAAATTGGCTTTGGACTTCTAGCAAGGCTGAAAAATTCTAACATATATATATCCTAATGAGGACAACAAGACCCCTTTCATTATATTTCTGCAAGACCAAGCCAATTGAAACCTCCTTAACATAAAGGATTTTGTGATAGTCCTATCTAAGTGACTGGTAAAAATATTCAAAGGGTCAAGTCTCATCACTGGCTAAACATGCACAGGTATTAATGTGAAACTGTGCATAAAGATTAGAGAACTGACTTAATCTTCTATTCACAAACTAGGTCTAATATAGGATCTCATCCTACATTTGCAGTCAGAGGCTGATTCTGCAGCCAGTGAAGAACCACTGTAACCTGAACAATTTCTTAATGCTTTTGGTGCAGCCAGTCCAATGTCTGCAAACTCATTTTCATAAATTGCTTCATCACCCTTCTGACATTTTATGGCTTTAAATATATTCACCACATGTATCTTACTGGGACTTGGCTGCAACGGGTTATAAAGGGCTATCCTGCAATTAGTTGACTATTGGCATAAAATTGCATGTTTGAGCAAAAAGGTACTTCAGAAGAATCCTCCAAGAAGGTTCCAGTGTGGAACAAATCAAGATGTATTACAACTGTTAAGATACGTCTATGGAGACCAGAGTTTTCTGCAATATGTGGATTTTGCCTAGTTATTATAGAAATCCAGAACTGCTAAAATTACTGAACTTGCCCTTTACTTCATTCAGGTATATTAATGTATCAGTCAACCATGACTGAGGAATGTGCATTTCATGACAAAAGCTGAAATGTACATTTTGCACATGTACATTTCTTGGTAATTAATTTTAAAATATTAACTTTTCAGCCACTATTGAAGCTCTAAAGTAATACATTTAGCAAGAAGCTTAAAACTATAAGCGTGCTAATCTAACCTGATGTTTAGTTACACTTTCTATTACACTGTTTGCTCTAAGAGAATGTTTTAGCTGAGTAGTTTAAGTTATTACATGAGTTGTTAGCAGAGAAAAGCATAATCAGTTCCAAAATATTTTACACTTGGACTGACATTTTTCTCAAGATTTTAAACTGTCAGAATTTCTAGTAATTTCACCGTTTAAAGTAATGCACCTGAGTGCATTACTATTTGAATAAACGCACATTTTGTGTGGAAATTTGCTCTTGGAAACTATGAGAGAGCTGCTAGAGTAGACAACAGCTCTACATTTTATTCTTGGAGAGGAAGCACTGAGCAGGGTCAGGAAAGGCTCATTATGTTTCTAATGCTACTCGCTTTTAAAACAGAAATTGCTACAATCATTTCTTTGTTTAAGGCAGGGGCTGTAAGAGGAAAATAGATCAGAGTATTGTTCTCTCTACAGCCCTTTGCACTACAGGTTCTGCTTCTTCGATGTTAACCATCAATTCCAGTTTTGGGGCAAAAGCCCAAAAATCTGGGCCTCCATTAAGAGGCCTCCTGAAGAAATGTCTCCACTCCTAAGAGCTCCTGCACAATTCCCTACTGCTCCCTCCTGGCTCATCTTCCTTCATGGGAAAAGCCATTCCCAAAGTTTTACCAAGCATCATGTTGAACCTGCCCTACAATACTGAAATTTATAGTCCTAATGAGATTAGCAGCTGCCAGCCAAAGAAAGGGAGCTACTCTCATCATATTCTTCCTGATCAATCATATTCCTTACTTCTAAGTATCTTCCTTGATTTTAGAATAGCAATTTTTTAAATATATATATATATATACACAAAGTAAGAGACTATTGGCAGACAGCAAACACATAATCAGCACAATCCTGAGCTGTGCTATCCATCTTCCTCTACAATGGGAACCAAAAAAGGTCCTCCAAATAAAGGATCATTTCAGCTCCAGAAAAAGTTACTTTACTAGACATGCTACAAGATAAAGCACTGAAATAAAAAATTCACATTTTGATTCAATACAGCTAAAACACTTTACAGCTAAATTACTTTACACATTCATTTATTTTATGAAACCTTTTCCATCAGTATAGACAAATATTGTTCAAAGTAATATGTAAAGCAAAAGCATACAAATAAACAAAAAAACTAAGAGAAAATAAAGATGGTTTTGGAAAAGGGAGGAATGGACAAGTCACAGCAAATAAACATCATGCAAATAAGTTGTTTTCACCACTGCAAGGACCCAAGATCAATTCACTTACTAGCCATCTTTCCTTTTTTCTTACAAAAATCTGATGTAAAACGACATGGAAAATCATTACAAGTTTAAGCAACAACTGGCTACCAGGAAGCTGTACATACGGCATGTGTGGGTGCATTATTTTTGATTCCACAGCTGGACTTTGTTTTGAACGGCACTGAACCATGCTGAGTAACAGAGTTTAGCAAATGTGAAGAAAAAGGTCTGTTCTTTTAGCCTATATTATGAAAAGTTTGTTCATTGAGAAATGCTGAAGGACAAAATCACAAATCCTGGGGAATATGTAGGCATAGAGAATTAGCAACAAAATATGTTTCCATACATCTACCACATAAGTATTTTAGTCCTTTTAGTACTCTCTTGGAAAATTTAGAGCCTCATTCTGCAAAGTCTTGTGTGACCCAATCTCCCAATTGAGTGTGCCAGACACTCAGCATCACCTTTCATATCCAGCACTTCTGCAGGTTTTATATATTTCAGAGCTGGAAGGCAGCCTGCAGTGCCTTGGTTTTACACAACACAGTATCAATAGTAAGAGTATCCATAATTTATAGTAGTCTTAAGTTTATATGACCAGCAAAACCAAAAATCACCATTTTTACAGGACTTTTGTCAACATATTAAGGGGACACTGTCAAGCAGATGAGATAAAAACTAATAGGTTTTTATCTATTCTTATTTTTACAGAGTGAGTAACGGAGTTTTTATTTGATGCTTTGAACATCTCTGAAATATTCTTTTTAATGCACAAAATTAATAAATAAAACTGTTTATTCTGTCAGACTAGCCTAAGAGACCCACCCACCAGTGATGCAGACATAGAAGAAATTAATCAGTCTTCCCTCATGGACCCTAAAGCAAAACATTAAGTTTGGTTTCAGATTGTTCCTACTATTATTACACCTTAATATGAGTTAAAGCAATTAATTGTTGTTTTAAACATGTATCTATTTTAAAATTTAGATTAAAGACATTAAAATTCTGCTTAAGGCTGCTAGCTGATTTGTGATTATTAATGAACTATGTAATGCGTTGCCAACAGCTTTTGTTTAAGAGTATCTGACAATTTAAAAGGTTACAATCTCCAAAGAATAACAGGAACAACCTTAAATGTACTTTATTCCCTTCCCTTCCTGCTAATTAGTCTCTTCCAAAAGTCTGATTACTATCATGGTCCTTAAACCTTGCTAATTAACAAGTTTAAGGTGTTCTGCATCTATGGGGGACCGAAATTCAGGAAATGAGGACCCTCCACAGGCAGTGTCTGCCCTTCAAACTCTCAGGGTTCAGCTCCAGGGATGTCTCACAGTGAAAGCATCCAGTCAGATAGAAAGCATGTTGCAACAGAACTAAAGCTCAGATTGTACAGAGTCTTGGAGACATTGCATTTGCTAACGAGTAGGAAGCCCACAGTACAAATGGAGCTCTGTGATTTGTACACTCATGATCAGACCACTGTGTTTTGCATTAGCTGCTATTTCTGACTACAGTCACAAGTGCATGGAGAACCATACAAGGATTCACAATCTTCTTTCAAAAAGCAGATGATAAAATGCAGCAAAGTCTTCTGTGCAAAACAAGGATATAGAACAGGAAATACAGATCAGGAAACACAACCAGCATACTCATGACACTGTGGTCCACACAGCTGAGCTACCTGCTCTGGGGCCTCATACTGTGCTATTTTTAATGTGAAACCCTTAGCATTTAAATAAGAGAGCTGACACAAAAATACAAATAAATTCATTAGAAATGTACAATGGACTGGACAGTGCAGAGCGAGACTACGGGAGAGCGGGTAAACATTCACCCAGAACTCCACAGTTCACATCCCAACACCAGATCTCAAGTGATGGATAATTTGTTCACTTCTGCAGGGGAACATGAGCTGGCTTTAAATCAGGTAGCTCAGGCTGTACAGCCGAGCTCAGTACTAAATGCAAGCTGAATAAACAGTTTTGAAAAGCTGGAAAGAAGTTGTACCCCTCCTCCGGCCTGAGCTCTGGGCAGCTCCGAGTGCTGTGAGCATGAGAAGTCCCTGGGTCAGAGCAGGAGCAGGGCTGCCCACAGAGCTGCAGGGACACCAGCAAGGGGCACAGCTCACAGCCAGCTCCAAGCAAATAGCCTGGTTGCTCTAAAAGAAGGGCAATGGAAAATGAAAAGTACCAGCCTTGGATGGTGAGATCAGTGAACTTCAAATGGAACATCTGGCTTTTTTCAAATTCCATGTGTAGCAAGTGAACACATTTTACTTATTTGCATAGCCCACAATAAATATTAGTTTCATTGTCCTGAAAAAAAATTTAGTCTATTTTTTCATCATTAACTTCTGCACTTCATAAATGCAGTGTGAGAACTGAACAAAAACACTGCATTAGCTGCCACAGAATAATTTTATCATTTTTTTCAGTTATAGTTATCAGTTTCTCTTGCAAATGTACTTTTGAAAATGTGTCTGCATCATTCATATTGACAGTGTCCCTTTAAGACAAGGAATCAACTACTCAGTGTAGGGTCTTCTACCAAATATTATGTATATTTAACTGAAAACATAAAAATCTAAAAAGGCTATTGAATATGTAAATTACATCTGTGTATGTTCGTAATGCTTGTCTATATTTTATAAAGTATAGAAATTAATTTGCATTTTAGCGTAGAAAATTACACAGGATACAGGTCTTTACTGGAGATTAAATTAGTGTAAAGCAATGAATGTAGTACCCAGAACAGAAGACGTGGTAATGCTTGCAACAGGAAATTATTTATCTGATTTAGAAAGGGACATTTTCATTACCTCAAAACATTCCAGATCCCATCAAGCACTTTCTAAGGTTTTTTTCTGATATCTGCATTTCATTTCCTGGAGTTACATTTCTATTATGATTTTTCTGATAGATAAAGGTGGGAAATGTTGGTTCTTTTTGTTCTTTCAGTAATATACAACATGTGTGAAACGCATTACACTTAATTCCTGTGGTGATGACCTAATTAAAGCATATCTTAAACTTACCTTGGGTTTGAATGCAATCAGTTTCAAAACCATTTCAACAGTGAACACTCCTGTGAAAACCATATTCATAATGTCCATCGCATCATTAAATAGCTTGGATTGTCCATAGTGCTGCAAATAAAAAATAAAATAAAAGTAAAGGCTTTAAAACACTAAGTGAAAGCAAGACAGCCTAAGACAAAGTTGACAAAAATGCAGCATAGGAAAACATTTTCTAGCAAAATTTATGAAGCACATCTATATACATGGAAGATTAGTTGAATATCTCTGGTCAAGAATGGAACTCTTTAAATCTATTCTGTTTCTGTTTAGGCACTGAGCAGAACAAAACTGTCATTTCTCAACATCCTAAGGGAATCTCCAGAGAGATGATTTTGAGAGGAAAATTGTTCCCTCAATAGTGGAGTATTAGACAACATTTCCCCAACTTTTATATGCAAGGTTTTAAAATGACACAGGCTTGTGTCACACCCGCTTAGAAAGCCTGAAGTGTGGTAGTCACAAAATAACACGGTGTGTAGGAGGTATATTTTTAAGAGGACACAGTGTATGAAAGTTTATCAACAAAAAGCAGAATGGTTTTGTAAACTGAATTCATACCATTCTTTTTCTTATCAAAATCTGAAATACTAGGGAAAGAGACAACTAGAACATGCCACAGAAAAGTACTATATTCAGAAGTGCTTTCTTTAAAATTCCATTTCATGCAAAAATACAAGTTGCCATAATTTAAAGGCATTATATTGCCCATATTCTTTGCTGAAATTTACAGCAACAGCTTCAAGAGAGTTTCTCGTTTTCCTACCTGCATAGCCAAGCAAAGGGTGTTCAGCATGATGAGGACAAACATGATGTATTCAAATCCAGTAGAATTCACCACATACCAGAACTTGTACTGGTAAGGATTTTTTGGAATATATCTACGGAGGGGACGTGCCTTCAAGGCATACTCTACACACTGACGCTGAAAAGCAAATACAGCAAAAATTTTTAGACTATAACTTAGCAGTTTATCAACTGATAATACAATCAGTAAGTGCAAATTGTTAAATATAAGTTTTAAAACCAGACAATCTATCTACTTCATTAGGGTTTTTTATTATTAAGTGTTAATAAAGTGAGTAAGTAGCTCATCAATCCTCACTTGATTATTTACAACTGTATCTGACCAAAACTAACCATATAAGCTACTCAGCCACATGCAAAAATCAAATAATGCTCATAGAAATTCTGGAAGATTTTGCCTATATGTAGTAATATATTATAGAAGGTATAGGTATAGTACATAGCAGGACTATTAACTCATTTATAAACCATGTTTTGTCTTTACTCCCTTTCCAGCCACCAATGGAACTGCATAGCATAAAACCCTGGAGTCAGCAGAATAAATACTGAGGTGGTGTTATTTCTAATAGCTTGGTTAAATTGCCCAGCAAAACCTCATCTGTGGGAACATCACGGACCCATCTCTTAATCTATTAGTACCCAAACCCTTCAGGGCTGGGCCTCTCACTTGTCTCTGGAGGAATTCTTACAGGCCCTGCCTGATGGGGCACATGGTACAGAACGAATCCTGGCTACAGTCTCATGCTTGGCTTTCTTTAAAAGAAGTGTGTTACACTCAGCCAAAAATGCCTGAAAAATTCTGATTTATGAGTTTCTCAGCCAAAAGATTAAACAGTAAATGGGGACAGACTTTTGTAATTTTAATCTGAATATCCCCTGTGAATTTCTAAAGAAATGGGGGTGAGAAGTGGAACATTTTTAAAACTTGGACTTCGAACACTTTGAACACTTTCAGACTATCCAGAATACAAAAATTATTTTCCAGTTCTTAGTGTAAAACCTATTTCTGCCTCAGGATAACCTGGCAAGGGCTGGATTCTTATTAATGTACCACCAAAAAGTGAGATGCTAAGAAGCCAACAAGCTTAGTGGACCACCTTCCACAACAAAAAGCCTGATGGGTTGGGCTCACAGAAAGAGGCACATACAACAACCTGAATACCCAGTTAGTAAATAAATAACCAGATAGTAAAAAAATCAAATTAATAAATACTAAGCTATGTGTTTGGTGCCCTCTTCTGCCCCAAAGCAGAAAATAAGCTCTTCATGCATAAACAAAAAAAGGCTACTTTCAAAACTTAAGAGTTCATTATTTATTTTAACCTGATTTTTGTCCAGCTCACAGTTCTTGTACTCTTGTTCTCCCTGTTCTTGGAATGTAACAATCACAAAACCAACAAATATGTTCATCATAAAAAAAGCAATAATGATGATATAGATGATGAAAAAAATTGAGATCTCCACTCTATAGTTGTACACAGGTCCTACATTCTCTCCATTTGAATCAATGGCTTTGTATAGCAGCCTGAAAAACAAACCAAATTTTATTGTTATTACCATTAAAATGAGAAAACAGTAAAATATGTAGACTCAGAGGAAAGGTTTCAGAAATGGTCTGATGTTCATTTATCTTCTTCTACTTAGTGACAGGGCTTGCAAGAATATAGAAAGCAGAAGAATCACAGCACACATTGTTATGTTCTCTTTTTTCTGAAAGAATTAAGGTAATGACCCAATGCTATAGTTTTCATTTATTTATTTCCCCAAATAAAATTTTCTCATTTAAGGAAACAGCAAGGAGCAGTTAACTCCTCCTAGGTTTCTCTATGAGTGTACTACTGCCTGAATTTTTTAGGAAAAGGTTTACTTGAAGGCTTAAAACCTTCAAATTAGCATTATTTAAGAGCCATGGATGGATAAGCATCTAAAATTGTTACTTCTATTAGAGCTGAGGAGTAGCTCCTTATAGAAAAAGTAGCAAGAAGACTGGGAATCGAACAATGTAAAAAAGTTCACCTTTTCTTACTTTTCCTGAAATATGGGATAAGATCACAGATTCAGGATAATAGGTTTATTTACTTCCTCCCTCTTTATATCATCACTTTAACTGCTTTACTGCCCAAAAATGTCTGGTAAATGACAGTGAATTGTTCTGAAAAATGCAATTCTCTTAGCAAT
Source organism: Acanthiza pusilla (assembly GCA_036630365.1). Taxonomy (NCBI): domain Eukaryota; kingdom Metazoa; phylum Chordata; class Aves; order Passeriformes; family Acanthizidae; genus Acanthiza; species Acanthiza pusilla. Next base: position 13,903,554 of record JAXCHO010000001.1, read on the forward strand.
GCTGTGAAAACACAGAGAACCCACTCACGCTGGCCAGCCTTCAAAGGTGGAGACTGTGAAAAGGGCCATCATAGCAGACAGAACATTATCAAAGTTGAAATCACTGTTTTGCCAGACCCTCTCTTTGACCATGGGACTATCGACATCTCCGTCCTTATAAACGATGTAAATCCCTCTGTGGGAGAGAAACTGTCATTAGTGAAATATGGAACCGACCTCACAGTTACTCAGTGCACTACTCAAAGCTGTTTCTTTTATCGCCTCCTTGTTTTTTCTTTATTTCCTTGCTAACCTGTGTTTTCTGGTGGATTTTAGATGACAATTCCAATTTACACAACCCTAAATGGCCTGACACATGCCTGCCCATACACAGTTTAAGTTATTCAGAACATAATGTGTCACATTCTTAGACCAAAGATCTCCTCACCGGCATTCCTCGGGGTTCTGTTTTGCCTCATCAGTGCACTTGTAGAATTTTCCCTACATATAAAAACAAAAAGCAATGACAAAATGCAGAACATGAAAAATACATGCTTTTATACTACAATTGGTTCAGGATGGGACCAGCCCAGTTCCAGCAGCAAACCACCAAGAATTCAATTCAGCTTTGCTTTTCCTGATGCACTGTAAGTTCTGAGAGTGTCTTACCTTGAACAGCTGCACCCCAATACAAGCAAACATGAATTGCAGCAGAGTTGTAACAATCATGATATTACCAATAGTTCTAATAGCCACAAAGACACATTGAACAACGTGCTGGAAAGGAAGAAAAAAATATGTTTCAATGCGATTTGTCACAGACTACATACCATAAAAGTCTACTTCTGTATTCTTTTCTAAAATTGCTATGTTTGTGTTACCAATATTACATCTAATGCTGTAATTTTACTTGTTTTCTAAATTTGTCTCTAAGTCTGTTGACATAGACCAATGAATAAACAACTAAAATGCACTGACATGTTGGTTCATCACAGTCAAAATCTGTTCTCAGTGGCAGTTCCTCTCCACACCGATTGCTGTAACTGTGGGCAGAGCCTGGGCTGTTTAAGACCAGATATGTTTAAGAATCAGGAACTGATTTCTGTCCTTGCTCTGTGACATTCTGCAGGCAATTTTTCTTGTGCAAGAATTTTTAACCTGAGGCAGGACTGAAAGATCAGGCCAACAGTAATATAACTTAAAGAAATAAAATAAACACCTTAAGTCCTTTTGCTCTGTTTATTGCCCTTAGAGGCCTCAAGACTCTTAAAACTCTGAGAATCTTCACGACTGAGATAGCACTTGATCTAGGAGAAAAAAAAAAGTTGTGTTACTGTTAAGGTAACTGATTGTATTACAGAATAACAATATCCTTGCAAATTCCTTAAACATGAAATCTGAAAAAAAGACCCTCCAACTAGAACTCTCAAGATACATATATACGAGATTTTTTATTCTTTATTGATTCTTTATTAGTATTAGAAAATAGTATAGATCTCATAAATACCATAAGAATCATGTTGATTTCTGGAGCAAATGTGGAAGTAACAGTTCAGGACCTCATCTAAGACTACAATGGAGCAAAAACAGTTCCCAAAGTACTTTTCAGTGTTGACAAGCTCTTTTGAAGACACTGTGTAAATCCTGCAAATCAATGAATCCTTCATTTTCCAACTAATTGGAGATCAATAGGTCTTCCACTGACTTTCACTCTCTGTTTAAGTAGCTAGGACTGCATTTTGAGGAAACAAGAGTGAAAGAATACCCTGTACAGCTGCAAGTTTGTGCAATAGGTGTTCTGGTACAGCAGAGCTCAGAGTGAGGAGCAGCTGCCTGACACCTGCCCCTGCTCTCTTTGGGTCACTCAGGCTTTCACAGATGATTTTTAACGTGGACAACCACCCAATGACCCAAACAAAACAAAAAACCCTCTTCACTGCCACTTCTAGTCCTGATGAAGGTATTACTTCTCCCCCCACAAACACTATCTAGTTCCATATCCCCACAGGTCAGCACTGAAAGACCAAGCTCACAAAATTAGATTGTAGATGTGACACTAGCTCGAGAGAAGAGATATAAACCTCCTGAAGCCCCAGGAAATACATTCTGTACCATGCAGTGCCATGGGGCTCTTCCTCGCTCTCTTGGCAATAGTGGGAAATAGTAATTTGTTCCCAGCCCATATTAGTAGTGAATTACAACACTCATGCAAAGCACTGCCTCTTGCAGCCCCATCCCCGAGCACTGACACTGCACACCCACACACCGTGGGGGAACAAAAGGAGCTGAAACACTCATTTCGGTATAAAGCCCCAGAGCAAAAATAAATCATTCACGTTATAAGTATAGTACTTACTGAATCCCAAATGATACCAGAGAAACACCCACAACCAGCAAATCCAGCAAATTAAAATAATTCCTGCAGAAGGACCCTTTATGAAGGAATGCTCCAAAAGCTGTCATCTAAAAATAGAATTGTTACACACTTAGTCTATATTTCAATTTATTCAAATTCACATTTAGGCTGTTTACAAGACACTTGCCTAGAGTGTGAACGCATACAATACTATCTCACTTTCTAAAATCCTTTGAGATACAAAACAATCCCTCTATGTACATTAAATCCTTCATTTAAATCAGAAAAATTCTGCTCAAGCAACATCAACAAATATGCTAATTGTTTCTAATGTCAACAAAGGTTTTATTTTGTGCAACAGATAAGGCTGAGATGACTACACTGAATTAATTTTGCCTTCATTAGAAAAATTGCTACAAAAAACACACTTAATATTTCCATGTTTACTAAACCATAGGGTCCAGATTCTGACTCCTAATTATTCATACTATCTTAAGAATTGAAGGAGCTGAAAACAGCTTCAATTCTTGAAGGTACTGCAAACAGCTGAGAGTCAAAGCTGGCACAGAAGCAGAACCAGGCTGTCCTAAGGCAGCATTACAAGGCTATTCACCTTTGGCTCATGGGTGACATGAGTGAGTATCTTGGAATAACCTGGAACAACTAATAGATGTTTTGTATTATGTGTAATCAAGGGTCCCCAAATTTTACTGTTCTGTGGGGAATATCAAATGTTGCTCTTCCTTTTGGACTTTCTCTTAACTTTTGTTTCCTGTCCCTATATTTAGATGTAAGAAGCATACAATGTGGATCTTGTATGCATCATTTGCAGGTTTCATTAGGAGCCAGTGATAGAGGCTTTATTAATTACAGCTGCAGCCAGCATCTGGGCAGATGTTTTTGGATACCACAAAGGTGAATTTGACCCCTAAATCCATGAAGTAGACCTCCTACTGTAAGTTAAGTACCAGTTAAAAAATGCACAGAGGAATCCAATTAAACCATTAGAAGCACAGACTCACCAGCTGAATAGAATATTGCTATGGATTAAGTCTGAAACTAAAATCTCATAATAAAAATAAGGATACCTTTGAAAAATACCTCATAGTCAGCTCAATCACATGGATTCTACTTTCTTCAGCCTCAAGACCCTCTTAAAAAGAGCCTGAATGGTTATCTATTCCTTGTTTTCTGCAGGTAAGAAAACTCGATGCCAGCTAGGGAACATCCAACACTGACTGTGCATTGAAGTCCTTTACTTTCTATTCTGTTCCTCAAGGTGTAGTGAAGAGATTTCATTTCATTTAGGTTTTATTTTTATAGTAATCCTCACTGCAGATTCCTACAGCTTTCAAGAGAGCTGCACAATGTAGAACAGAGCTACAGGCAATGGGCCTCTCAGTGCCCTGCACCTCTGTTCAGTGTGCAGACATTTCCAGCATGAGAAACCATCACCGCCAGCAAAGGCTGCACCTCTGCAAAGCAAAGATGCACTTTTTTGGAAGCCCTCCTCTCTTTATGCTCATGTTAAGCCCTCTTTTTGTCGTGATCAAAATACTAAATATTCCTCAAAGCCAGAAGAATAAAAATGTTAAAGCTTTAACCTACACCATGGCATGAGAGATATAACATAGTTATATTATAAAATTTCCAATAATTTCCCAGCTCTTTCACTTACAGCTGTACAGAGTACAGATAAACTCATTAAAATCAGTGGGAGCTGAACACTAAAATAACCCTGAATATCAAACTTACATCTATCTGCAATTACCCATTTCCATTGTAATAGAAGAGCTTCACACAACATTTCATGTAAAGACTCCCACCAAAATTCAGTCAGTAATTGACCAAAAAGGACAGGTGAGGTCCGTATCTCCCCACCTTCACATGGAGACTCATTCTTCAACCTCCACAAACCCCTGCAGAAGCATTTGCTAGAACTCTCTATAGCAAATTTAAATGCCATGGGATTAGCACAGAAGGGCAAGGCTGAAGCACAAATCCCTAACCTGACCTCTGCTCTGATATTTTCACCTTTCCCCAGCCATCCAAACAGGATGATAAACTGGATTTCAATGTCATGTAGGGATTATATAAGAGAATTCTTAAATGCTTTAAACTGATGTTGCAGCTCTTCTGTTACTCATGTCCTCATTGATACACTCAGCACAGTGTGATGTGGGAATCCTTGTGTCAGAGCAGTAACATCGAGCACAGGGAGACTCCCCACATGCTGAGAGTTATTCTGGTTTAAAGCTTGTTTTTTGTACAAGTTTCTTCACTACAGCTGATAATACTGCCTCTGGTTATCCTAATTTCAGTTTCATCTATTTTTTGCCTGGAAGCTAAAGAATACTATTGTTACTGCAGGTCTAGTTTTGAAATATCTCTTTGTAGAACACACTCCAGTACAACTTGGATCCTGGGGGAAGCACAGCGCAAATCCCAGCCCGGAGGACATGGAGGGCCCCAGCCACAAGCAAGCAAAGCCAGAGGCCGAGGCATGTTAGTAAAGCAGGCACTGTGTCTGTGTCCTGTCCTGCCTGTCCACTACATTTGCATGGTACAGTTTATTCTCCTTTACGAGTGAACGTTCTACAGAGCCTCCCAGAGAAACCAGAGTCAGAAGCACCAACATTTTTGGCTGTGATGCATCTTCTTGTTTCCTTGGAATATTTTACAATGCCAGATTTCAGCAGCCCAAGATCTAGAGTTTCCCACTTCCCTTGGATAACTCTTAAGTTGTTCAATGCCAAAATCTTTTGCAGTTAGTGGGAACGCTGCTTTTCTTAACACTTCCAGTTATGTCTCTTTATGTCGCTCTTTATAATTCCTCTGTCTCCTAGAAAAACACAAATGGATCTGCAGGAGTTGGAGAACTTGCTGCTCAGAGCATGTGGAAGTTTACTGACTCTCTTCTGCCACAGATATAATGGTAACATATTTTTATGGCTTCTCAAATTCAGAGTTGGGAACTAGTCTGACTTAATGCTGCAGCTCTTCTCAATGCTTCGTTCTCGCCTCTAGTTTGGCCTTTCTCTAGCAGCAAAAACCCTGGATATTTATTCTAGCATGCTACAAATAAGAATAATTGATTCTATAGCAAGCTTCTCACTGTTGAAAACATGAAATAAAGGGATAAACATTAAGCCTGGGAGAAAATTCACAAGCATAGAAATAGTCTATTACTTACAGTACAGCTTATCTTGTAAACAGCCCAAATATTGCACCAATTAGTATTAATCAAATTGCATTGTGAAGAGTATGCACAGCAATATGAGCAAAAGCTGGGAGAAGAGATTTTCTTATGCTTAATCCTCAACTGGAAATGCAAAGTTTATGTACAGATTCTTAGAGCAATTTTTAAATTTATAAATCAGGGTTACTCAACCAAAACCTTGTGGTGAATTAGCACAGCATGAAACATTTCTGAATAGTGTGCAAATCTCAGAAAGAATATTTTGCCAATTTCCAATGAAAAATTTTATTTCCTCGTTCAGCATTTTGTTCCATGTGAATGCAATTCTCGGTTATTTGGCTTCTTTATCAGAGTAAACCTTGTACACTGAAAATCTGAGTAACCCCAATAGATATTCTTAACAATCAGTACACAAACTATACATTAAAATGCCAATTCTTGGCTCATGCATGGGTAATACATTTAAGCAAGCATAATTATGCCTGTCTGTAAATTTAAATGTATGCCCAAGATAAATGCAAAGTATCTTAGAGTATAGATAGATAAATGCAAGATATCTTGCAAGTCCTATTGCAAGAAAATAGTTATCTACTATTTTAGCTCTGTGGATATAGTTCAGCAAAATAAATGAGAAATTACATGCTCCCTCCTTATAAGACTGAGTATCTTTTTCAGAAATGCCAGAGCAAGGAGAAGGAAAAGCTCATGCGCAGTGAATTATTTTTCCCTTTTCTGACAACTGTAAGTTTAAAAAGGGTAAAAAATGAATTATTGAACTGATGTAATGATAAAAAATCAGCTTCTTCATGCACCCAATGGTAAAAAAATAACCAATCAAAACTATGAGGAACTGTCAAATAAAAAAGAAGTCCTCTAGTTTAGAAAAAGTTTAGCTTTGATCGCTTAGAGAAAAGGCGAAGAACACTTCAAGTGCCTTTTCTTGGCAGGTGACACACAAGGAAAATCCTTTTAAACAAGCTTCCTTTGAAAACCTGTTACCTTCAAAATGATCTCAAATGTAAACATACTAGTGAAGACATAATCTGCATACCCTAGGATCTGGAAGGTAAACAAAAAGTTACAAACATTATTGCTAAAGCTGCTTTTGAGCTAACAAGGATCAATTAACAATGCATTACCTTTAACAGGATTTCAACAGTAAAGATGGCTGTGAAAGCATAGTCAAAGTAACCAAGTATCTGCAAGGTATAATACGTGCCACAGTAAGAAATCCATCTCTTAATAATTTTTACAACTTAGACCACATACACAACAACACCTGAATTAATCTAAGTAGATAGATGGAGAATTTAGACAAAGTAGTTTAAAATTCCAGCTATTGTGCAACCATTTTTATTTGCTTTAAAATGTAACAGATGCCACTGTGCTCAGGTATTAGATTTCACCCCTAAATAATTGACAGGACCCAATAGGCAACAATTTCTTTCAATTCAGACTTTCCTCTACCAGCTTTCACAGATACTTTCTTCAGCCTTCAGCAGAGACACAGAATCTTAAACAAATAAATACTTCTTAACAATGTCTATAGTTTTTAACAAAGTATTGCATCACAACATAAAACTTCAGGGGATGTTTCTAGACTGCATATCATTCCACATTCTGCTACATTATATTGTTCCTGTATAGGCTTCTCTAGAGTGCCACAAAGCAAATTAATGAATAACTAAAAAACTTTAAATCAGCACCACAACCCTTTTTCCTTGAAGTGGGAAGATACAGCAGTGATTTATTTGTAGGACATTTAAAAGAACCCACAAGAGTTGCACGTTGATATGAAATTTCTAAGAGGATTGTGGCTGTGGGATTGCCCTCACTGCTGTCCACAGGCACACAAAGAGATATTTCTGGACCACCCCGTGGTCACCCTTTCCAGGTGGTCACATCACTAACACCTAGTTCAGTGAACTGCAGGAGGGTGAGAGTTTAGACTCAAGGATCCAGCAATCCACCTAGCCAACAGCTGTGCACAGAAACATCTCGCCTGCGGCTCGGCAGCTAACCGAGCGGGAAGGAGAAATAAAATAAAGAGACAGCACACAAAGAAATTAGTCACACGAGATCAAATAGAAGGAAATAATTTTCCCCCCATATTCTGTTGAATATCACATCCTTCTGTCCCTTGGTGTGGCTGAAAAAAATAGGTAAATATTAAAGCCATTCAACAAAGATTAATCAGTAACCAATTCAGTCTAGACTTAAAATAAAATATTTAAAGGCGTTTCAGTTTGTAAACTTTCATTCTGTTGCTGACCTGGCTGGTGGAAGGAACATGAACATTCAAGGTAGTAAAAAGAAAATTATGCAGGCCTAGGGCATGTGAGAATACTTACAACAAGAGGGCAGTGCCTTCCTGAAATCCCTCACACATTTTGTCTGTGTCCCAAACAGAAATAATCTTTTCAGTTACCACCACTCTCCACTTACATTTTCCTAATGCTCCTCTAGTAACAAATACAATTATCAGCCTTGAAGCCATTTCTGTAATAACAATTTCAGTATTCTCCAGCAGCTCTCTTTTCCTTGCCCATTAGTGTGATTTATTCATAGGATTACACTGGTCCAGCTTCACAGATATGAGAAGAACACTGATCTGCTGAATAGTGCATGAAGAGTGTCTTTGTGCTTTGGCCTCTTTTTACCTCGGGAAAAAGTTTTAGTTTTTCAGTTGTTACTAAAGTCACTGGAAAAATGTTCAGGGAATGCCAACAGCCAAAAGAAGGCTTTCAGAGGTTGCACCAACTCCAGCAAGAAGTAGAGAGATACAACCTCTACAGGCTCAGCAGGCCCACCTTTCCTGCAAGATGCAGCAGAGTTTCTCTAACTCCATGACAACCACTACAGATCATTGTGTATCTAAAACAGGGGAGGCCTGAAAGCTCTGCCAAAGCATCCCCAAAGTCCCCATGGTGCTACAAAGTCACGCCATCTCATCTATTTCCTACCTAATGTAAAGCAAACACAGCTCACAATAAGGTGAGAGTCTTGCTTCACAACCAATACAAGTGGAAAAAGAGTAATAAAATCTGTGGTCACGAGAGTGGATTTTTTTTTTGTTTCTCTGTCTAATAATTGTTCATTGGAGTAACAGGTAAGTCTTCCACTAGATCAAGAACTTAAAATGGGGGAATCAGGGAAATTTTGGGGAGAACACAGGTGTTACTCCCCACATAAACTACAATGTTATTGTGTAATAGAGACACTACTGAAATTCATGTTTTTACAAATAATTTTGCTTGTACAAGTAGATCTAAAGAAGAATGCAGAAACACTTCCAAAGTTACAGGTTTGTGTATAGGTGAAACAGCATTTTCCTCCGAATCAAGGCAAGAGCTAGGCACACTCTGATCTTCCTCTTACATGTGAGTTTAGAAAGAAGTGAAATTTGTTTCGTTTCTGATGCAGCCAGTCAGGAATCCAAATATCTTCGAGTCCAAAGTAGGGTAACTCAAATCCCTTAGGGCGGCCACAAAAGCTTCTCAGAGAAAAAAGGTTAGCACCCTTACGAATCCCTATGCTCACTAACAGAGGGATACTCCAAGTGCCCCAAGAACATACAAGAGAGTCAATAAAGGAGAAAAGAGGGCAGGTCAGAGTCTATTCCAAACATGACAAACAGTGAGTTTTAACTGGCATTTGTAAATCAGCATCAAACACTGGGAGGCAGTAAGAGTGATTCAGGAATTGCATATCAGGTACTCCAGCTGCAAAGTATGAAAAAAATATGAAAATTATAGATATTATATTCATATTGAGCATATTTTATCCTGATATATTTATAGTCAAAGGAAAAGCATTATGTAAATAATAAACACTTCCAGTACTGATAACATTCCATCAATAAAGTTAATTGTCTTTAATGATTTATGCTTCTTAAAGCAAAAGGAACATAAATGTATAACCTGAAAAAGGAAAAGGAATGTTTCTTAACACGAAAATTAAAAACTAGGCACTAGGCCCAAGAATTGTATCGTGTGAGGGTACATTTATCTTCAGACATAAAAACAAAGGGCTTACATTGTTTCGAAAGGAGTGGCTGCGAATTGGATCTTCTGCTGCTAAGGAAACACTGCTGAGCATGATGAAGACAAGGATGAGATTGGTAAAGATGTGATGATTGATAAGTCTGTGGCATCCCACTCGAATTCTAAAGAGGAGATACAAAAATACACCGTTTTTGCACACAGAATTCAGCAGATGGTTAATATACAACATGTTTTCTGTTACTCTGCCAACACTGACAGAACAGAGCAACTATCAGCAGCTAGATGCAACGAAAATGCTGAAGCCATCGGTCTGATTCCGAAGAAGGTAAATAAATTCAAAATGCAATTCACCCATAGTGAAGATGCACTTAAAGCAATCTGGGAGGGGTTGGTTTTCAATGGGTTATGAGCACCACTACAAGGTCCAGGGTTTGTACCACTGTGCATAGACAACATCGAAATGACCAAGGGAGATGAAAATTCATCCAGATCGCCTGTTTGATTTGATTCTTACTGAAGTTGTCAAAATTACTCATCTTGTGAGATGCAGCTTAGGCTGCAGATCTCATTGTGCTACTTAGGACTCAAATCAAATCAGAATCTCCGTGAAGATTTTCTTACAGAATTACAAGACAAGTGGGTGTTGAAGGCTCCGGAGCTGTCAGATTTCAGCCACATGACACGAAGTGTAACTGTGCATATGCTTAGAGTCACTGAGCCCAAGGTAATCACAAATACTCCTCTGCACTGTGGTAGAGAAGGTCGGAGACTAAACTGACAAAAAGGCAGGATCTAGTTCATAACTGACTAACACTGAAGTTGTCTAAATTCTGAAGATTCAGAAGGTTCACAACTAAAACCTTTTCTCCTGTTATTAAGTAGGTAACTGGAGTATAGTGTACTTTAGTTACGCAAATTGGCCATTTTAGACTAATATGTTGTGTTAGTTGGAGCCAAAAGCACTTTGAAATGTCCAACAGACCTAATGATTTTACATTCACCATATGAAAATTAGTAGTTTAAGGAGCTTTCTTTCCCATTTCCAAATTCTGAAGAGTTTCAGGCAATCCATGCAGTGAATAAGATACAGACCCAAAACATTTTATCTTGATCATCTTCTAAACTTGTGACGGCCTCTACTACTGACAGGCAGCTTTGTCCCAAGCCAAGTCTTAAGTAAGGACATTTACTGACTAGCCAAGCTTACTGTCTTCATTAGTGTAGAACTCCAAATGCTCTGGACTTAGATTAAGTGATGAAAGATTCCACTTCCTCCCCAAAATCCAACTATTACTGTTCTTGATTTTTTTGAAATAATTTGTCTTAATCTTTGGTGTTTGCTGGAATCTGGGAAATGCTGTTACCCTAAGAGGAATATATAAAACCTTTCTCCTACTTATCTCTTTTTCTGCTTTCTCTCCACAAAGGTTACTAGGGTTACTAGGAATTCTACCTCATGCAGAAGATGCTCAGATCCTGTATAGGCAATGACTAACATAGTAAATAGATAATACACATTTAAAGGGTACTTTCCAGTCATGTGAGAACTCAGACTCAGACTCTGTACTTTTGTACAGATATGTACAAAATGCTATTGTCTTCAACAGTGGGAAGAAAAATAATATATTTTGCAAATTCTTTCAATTTACCAAGTCAATCAGAAAATTTTAGGAGGAAAGCCAATCTCTTTTCTATTGAAGATACTAGAGTTCTACTCCTGATCTCTCTGGAAGGAGGTTTGTTACTTCACTGCTAACCTTGATGTTTAAACCAGTATTTTTCAAAATGATATTTACGGATTGGTGCTGCTGAAAATGAAGAAGGCACTCCCTTCAGGGATTGGTGTTATCTTCTCCTTCATGTTTAGCTCTGATATTCTACGGGGACGTGGGCCTGCTGGCACCTCTGGTTCATCCTCTTCCTCTTCTTCATCTTCACCTACTATAAATCATACATCCTTTTTACTACAAACTAAAAAATATTGAGGTTCTGTTCATAACAATACAAAAGCATAGCTTGTAATAAAACATGCATGGCTTATAGCAAATATATCTTCATAGCATGACTGTAATAATCTATAAACCAATATGTGAGCATCCAAATAGTTGTCAGAAGCTCATGTAGAGGTTGTTGTGCATATATGGTGTGTGCACAAGTGCCCTGAGTGCATTAAAAGGCTTTGCTGGTCCTGAGCAGCCTCATCTGAGGACTCCTCACTCTCCCTGATGAGCTCTGGAGCCGCAGCTCAGCTCAGCCCCTGACAGTCCATCCATGCCTGAGCTGAGTGCTGAGCTCTGGGTGAGCACTGCGTGCTCAAAATTCGGGGCAGATTTCTGTAACATGCATCCAGACCATTAGGCAGAACTGATTTTTAGATAAGTATGTTCACTGGGCCAAGAAAAAATTGACCAAGCATCATTAGCCCTGGAATGTCCTTTTTTGCCAAATGTTTTAGAGAAGTTTAGAGTTTGCTCTCTCATCCAGATAGTGTTACCACAACAGTCCTGGGGCTCGCAGTATTAACTCTCAAATGCTCCTTGCACTCTCTAGGAAGCTGCAGGGAAAGATAACACTTAGCAGCTTCCAGGCCCATTTATCTGCTGATAACAAAGCACAACCTCACTGACTTCAAAGGAATTGGTTCAATGTTCAGCAAGAGCAAGTTAAGGATATTTTTGCAAACTAATTTAAATGTGTTTGTCTTCTACCCAGTATTCACATACCTGGTACGTCACAGGGTGGGTAGGGATCTTTATCCTCCTCCTCTCCTTCTCCATATTCACCAATTGTCACCTACAGCAATGAAAGGGATACACAGGAAGAAAAATTAATTTTAATATAGAGTCCAAACTTCAACAGAAAGCAAGCCAAATAAGCCTCTGAAGTCAGAGAAGTGAGTTTTCTGAAACAGAGTAACTCTGAGAACAGAGGAGAGCTGACAGTTTATTAATTATTTTCCAAAGATGATTTCTCTACAGTATCCACACCTTTCTGGCTGTGTAAATCACAATGAGAATATAACCAACATGCTTTGATAAAAGCTGAATGTTTGAACATTCTACTAAGAGTTTATCATTCAGTTATCTCATTAGATTTATTAAGCAAAGTACCTACAGAGATCCTAAAAAAAGTCACATTTTTCTACCATTAACTATTTTGTTCTCTAAGAGTTTCCCTTCTCAGGATATCCTGGAGCCAAAATGATTTTCTGGATTAAGAGATACTGTGAGCATGCCAAGCATCAGAATTAAATTTTGTTTGCATGGAAAAAAAGTAGGGATGACGGTCTCATAAAAGAAATTGTACAATGCACAGTAGACTTGAAAAGCTCTCCCTAGCAAAATTAGTAAAACTGTTTCTTAGAAAAGAGACAAATTTTAGAATAAACACCTTACTATCCTTGGGCTTCTTTTGGTCACCTTCTGGCTTCTCGCTTTTTTTATTTTCCAGACTCTCTTTTCTACAAAACAATACAATAACAATTACAAAGCATGCCATGTAAAGACAGACAACTTTAAGTGAACTATACCAATTCTATGAAAAGTTGAAAGCCTTATAGTAAAATATTTAAAACATTTTGTACAGCTGCAAGTGTCAGAGCAATAAAATCTACTGCATTTGAATGCAATGATCCATTTAAAAGATTGTGATTTTGGATATAATTCCAGAGGCTAATCCCTAAAAAATTCAATGCATGATCATTACTCCTTTCTAGAGGGATAAACTGTGCCCTTGGACTCATACAAACAACTTTCATTGACTTCAACAGGCTTGCACTGATTTCAAAAGAAGGTTTTCTACTTGTCTATATAAGGCTTAGAGAACAGATTCCACATGGAGTTGTGCATTGGCAACAAAACAGATAAATTCTTGTGCTAATTGCACAATAAATCCTACTGTTGCAATGTTTAAATATCAGTTGGCTTATCATTATATTCTTAATTCACCCCAATTACTACCTTTTATCTAAAATCATAGTGTTTGGCTATTCTTCTAGTGTCTAGACAAACTCTCTTATTTTTTTCCTGAGTCCAGTACATTTTGAAGATGCTAAAGATATTCATATAAAAAAACCCTTATGGAAGAATTCACTACCCTCTTCCTTCCCTCTCCTGCTTGTTCAACAAGCCCATCTACTTTACCTCGCATTCTTTTTCCTTTCCTTTTCTTCAGCTTCTTCTTTCTGAGCTGTATTTAGACTTTCAGCATCTGCCAAGTTATCCACAGCAATGGCCAAGAAGACATTTAGCAAGATATCTATTTCAAATCATTTTAAGGACATTATGCCTTACTATACTTGTGTGGTTTATTATCAGCATAAACACTGACAATGTGAGAGATATAAAACACATGTTCCCAACCTACAGCGTGGAGATTTGTGATGCTGGAGTGTAGTGCAAACAACACCCATTTAATGGACCAGACTGATACTGGCTGTAAAGTGAGCAGAGATCCATTAGGGCCACGGATTTTACAGCAGAATGCTTGAGGTATTTTTCAATATAAATGGAATTTAACTTTATGCTAGCATGAGCAAGTCCAAATATGAAATTGTCTATTATACGTGAAGACTGTTCAGGCATTTTGAAAAATTCATTTTTATAATGCACTGTCTTCCATGTCTACAACAATCTATATCAAATTCAGTTCTTCAGTCTGTATCAGTTAATCACAAATACAGATACAAATACCATATAGTTCAGAAAATACAATGTTTTTGCCCTTTCATCACCTCCTGACCTTTCAAGAACTTCTGAGAATTGCAGTAATTTGTTCCTACATGGGGCCAAGGAAGTATTTCCAGAACACTGAGGCAGGGAAGGGGAATGTTTCAGCAGACTTTATCCCAGCTGCCTCAGTCTGTGTCCCCTGGTGCCTGCAGTGCAGAGCATCCCTGGCTGCACTGTCAGCGCTCCCAGGGCTGTACCGAGTGTCACAGGGATGAACAGGACATCACTGCCCAGGGAGCAGGCCGCAGCCCTGATGGCAGAGGAGAGGTGACAAACAGCAGGCAGAATAAGGCCACGTTCCACTGAAGGAAGAAAGAAAACATTCTCTGGTTTCTGCCATGGTGGTGGTGGGAGATGGCCTGGGGATCACTGACTCTCAAGCCTTAGGGAACAGGGCACAAGAAAAAGTCTGTTTAAAGGACTCAGCACACACCAAGAGCACTTGTCCATGGCCATTTACCCCTTCCAGAGGGATTTTGGTCCCTGGCCCCAGCTGGAGATGTCTCCAGTGAGTGTAAAGGATACAGTTCCCACAGATGAAGAGGATAATGAAATATATGCAGACGATCATGCCTGAGGACGATGGACCACCGTACGCCATTATGCCATCATACATAACAGCATTCCAGTCTTCACCTGTCAGGATCTGAGAAGCACATAGCAGTAGATTAGGAGTAACTCAGCATCAGAAGTGCAATAGACAAACATATTTCCTCTGACCACATATTAAGTTAACCTTGTGTCTACATACAGCAGTATCATATTCTTTCCATGCATTGTGTTAAAATTCCCATTTAAATAAACACCTCCTGAAAACTTGGGTTTAACCCTAATAGCTTTTCTTTTGTGCCATGCATTTCTATCACTGAAATTCAAAGACAAAAATAATAAAAATTACATTTTATTGAAATTTTATTGGTCTCGGCATACCAAAGTAAGAGCCCTGGTTTTCAGTAATGCCACATATCCTTTTTGTTTGTTTGTTTTTTGTTTTTAAATACTAGCCACAAATCTGTACTACAACAAAAATCCTGAGTATCACAATGCAGGCTATAGGGGCACTTCATATATTTCTAAGTAATTTCTCAAAAATTATCAGTTCCATCCTGAGAAAACATGTAATACTGACTCTCCTTCCAAGCAATTAAATGGTTGTTTAAGAAAATTAAATGCATGCCGTTCTCTGAAATTCATTTCTGGAGGGCTAAACTTATCCAGTTGATTTTCACTGCTGGTGAGCACCAAACAGGTTGCTCCTGAGTGTGTTCTAAAACTGAAGACAGCCCCATTCTTTTGAAAATAAGACAGCCTAAAATTTGAATAAAATCTAACTCAGCTGAGTCGGAAGTAGAACCTTAACTTTTTATAGGGGCAATGTCAGGTCAAATGTGAACACTTTTCCCTATAAGGAAATTTCTCATTAATATTTCCTTATGTTAAAATTAAATTGAAAGCCATTTTGCTTGCTCTGGGCAATCATCAGATGAGAATTCCACCAGAGAGACAGGAAGTTAATACCAAGGTGAATCCTGCAGCATTTAACTCTCACCTACAATGTCTGAAACCAAATATTGTGGTAATGTACAAAGCCAAGTGTGAAAATGGCGAGAAAGATAACACCAAATAGCCTAATTCCAGTATCCAAATTGAGAAAAATAAATTTTAAAAAAGCATCACAAATTAGTGAAAAGTAAACTCTAATTATGGCTCTACCAACAGACAAATTTGTCGTAAGATTTTAATAAAACCTGACCTCTAAAGAAATTAATGCTTATTTTTATATTATAGTAAGTGACATGACCCATCTGTAAATATGCACTCTTTAAAGGCTTATTATTTTTTCTTGCTTGAGAACAGCTCAACTTTTATACAGCTAATGAAGTTAAAGAAAGTAATTTGATCAAAATAAAAATAACACTCCACCTCTTTTTCTAGTTATGTGTTTGATGGACAAAGGAGATTTAACTCTGTGAAGTAACATGACAGCTATGTTGCATAGATAGATCAAATAAGATATGAAACAAATGGTACAAATGGTGCAAAGTTACCAGAGTACTGAATTTAATGAGAAGAATGCTACTTAAAGTAAATTGAATAAATAGTATTCATGATTTTATTTTCAGGCAACATGATCACTTAAACAACATCTGTTGATCAAAGGTAAAATGTTTCATACGGGATGAAATAAAGTTACCTGGAATACAGTTAAAAGGGCTTGTGGAAAATTATCGAAGGTGCTCCGTTTTGTTTGAGTTTCATCAAAATTAAATTTGCCTCCAAACAGCTGCATTCCAAGCAACGAGAAGATTATGATGAAGAGGAAAAGCAGAAGCAACAGTGAAGCAATGGACTTCATTGAGTTTAACAAGGATGCTACCAAGTTGCTCAGGGATGCCCAGTGCCTATAAATTAAAATGCGTGTGTTAACACACACCAAAAAAACCTCAAACAAAACAGTAAAAGAGCAGTGCATGATGAAGTATTACAAAACAATTGCTGATCACTCTTCAGCTATCCTTAGAATTAGCAGTATTAGATAATCTTACCTTGTTACTTTAAAAATACGCAGGAGACGAACACAGCGAAACACTGAAATTCCAAGGGGTGACATAATTTCCAACTCCACCAAAATGGTTTCAACAATGCCACCACAAACAACGAAGCAATCAAAGCGGTTAAAGAGAGAAACAAAATAAGCCTGTAGGCCCAAGCTGTACATCTTTACTAACATTTCACAGGTGAATAAAGCCAGAAGAACTTTATTTGCGATATCTGGAACAAAATATTAAAGAAAAAAGATTCTGAATTGCCTCATAGATTCCATTTTTATTTTAACATATTAGTACTATACTTTCTATATGAGTTTGCAGCTTTTTGCTTAAAAAGGAAGTATGGCTTTTTTTTACGTTGGACTATAGTTGATGCTTAAGTGGCAAAAGTTACACAAGGATGTAAAGCTTCCTGCCAGCTATAAACTATTCATCTTTCCAATCTGCTGTGCAGTTCACGGTTCCTCAGCTCACAGCTTGACTCCACACTGTAACTTAAGCAACCAGCCCACAGCATGTTCTGCTGCACCAGTTACCACTTCCTCCACATCTTTCAAGCGTGCTTTCATGATAAAAGCACAGGTATTTACAGTTTAGCATTGTCAGGGCTGTGCTGCTGTGTTACTAAGCTGTGTTACAGCTGTGGAAATCAAAGACCACATTCAGTCATTTCTTGTATCTCCCTTTGGCTGGGCTGAATATCCTTCACACAGCAAACAACAAAATGGCAAAGTACAAAAGGAGCCACTGATAGAACGCAAATATCCATAGTCAAGACCAGGACAAATAATTTTTGACTGTACCTTGGATCTGGGTCAGCCAGTCAGGTTGATTGTAATGCTCTGATGAGATAGTTAACGTGTTCAAAAAGACCAAGACAATAACAAGCCAATAAAATGTGACAGATTTTACTGCAGCCCTACATTTTCTTCTGTTAAATCGGTTCCAGCGACGCCAGCGTCGACTGAAAGTTCAAATAAAAATAAATTTATTATTATATGGAAAATACATATGAACTTAAGGAGATTTTCTTCTGTGTAGAAAACAGTGCAAGTGTGTATGTGTGAGCAGGTGTATTTTCCTAAATATGTGGATAATACTTTGATAGCTGTGTAAATTATTACCAGTTGTAGATCAGGGACTACTAAGGTGTTACTACTTTTTTAAATATTTCCTTATAGATTTATAAATGCAAACCACAACATTTGGAGACTCCAATTGCCTATGACATAATTAGATTAAGCTGCATTTAATATTTCATTGAGTAACAAAATGTATCTATCTTTCCAAGCCCCATACACAAGCCCTAAGTCAGTTAATCGACTCAGAACTTAAATTAAATTCACTATGAAAATGTAGGCTTTGAGTTAAACCACAAAGAGAATTCTTACAAGATTAAACAGAAGAGAAATGCTGAGGTCACCCTTTAGAAATCTACCCTATAACATCAGAAATCTTCCTCAGTAACTCCTGGAGATTTCTACTGATGTGCCCTGAAATTGTGTCAGTGGGCAAGGGTTTGTGAAATAAATAAGAGTGACAGTAAAGGACAAGTTGAGGCTGTACCTAGATATGGGTTGGAGTCACAAGTAAGTATATATTTTTGGACTCATAAAACTAGATTTCTCTGTTTCAGTTCTGGGAACTGTGTTCAAGCATTAACTGAGTTTTCTTTATGCACCTTAAATTGTACTTGTAGAAACAGAAATTAATACTGGTTTCAGGTATCAGTACAAAGATGCTTCAAGCCTTTGTAGTATTCTAACCATATAAAGGAAAAATATCCTGTCCTGACCTAAATCAATGTGGTATTCAAGGACATTCTTATCTTGCCCATCCCTGCTATAAGGGCTGTGTCCATGGCCATCAGCAGCATGGCTCATGCCCTGGGTAGGTTAAACCGACTTTTCTTTACACTTCCAGAACATCCTATCATTGAAGTCCATGAGACAAGGATAATAATATTGGGGTATCTCTACTTATAAGACTCACAAGCCAGCTCAAACTGTATAACTCCAAGCTTTCTGAGCCCTTTTGGGCTATTTTTTTTTCCCCAAAAAGATGTGTGGAACCAGTGACAATAAAGTATAGCTAAATGGTACATATATGAATGTGTATGAATAACATAGGCATATATAAACAGCCTATAGAAATAAAAATTTGAAAACGGGAATAGCAGTATATTTCTCCATTAGATTGGTACAAGTAAAGGCATGCTCCCAAAGATTAACTTCTTTTTTGACTTGTAGCAGGTAGGCGAGCTTGCAACGAAAATCATTTTCTATTTTGATCCAAAGGCATTTTGACATTACGGTCAAAACAACATCCTTGATAAGTTATGGCCTGACTTACTTTGTGCTCAAACACAGAGTACTGACATTGCAGTGGAACATTCCAGAAGCTGGAGCAAGGATCAGCCCACAAGAGTGAAAACTGGACCGAGATTTTGCATTGACTTTAGAATGCGATTATAAGAGGAAAATACTGACCTGAACTTGGATTTTGAGATGGTTTGACTAGAAGAAAAAGAAAGCACATTTTTAAGAATGGGGGGAAAGTAATTAACAAATCCATTTTTCTTTAGAATTTTGCATTGGCTTTACATATACATAAAACAAACTTTTAACAAAATGCATAATGAATGCTGAAATTCTTTTGTCTGTTATTTATATTCTGAAATACCATTTCTAAAGTGTTACAAATTTTCTTAGCAAAAGAAAGGAAATTTCCTTTATAACTCAGTAAATAATCCTTGAATAAACATGCAGAAACTGCCTAGAAGTTGTGAAAATCTAAGCAAATAAATAGTGAACACTATGGATTATAAAAACATTCCCATACATTCAGGTATTGTCTAAAAAATATATATTCTCCAGGTCATGCACAATTCAACAGAAAATATTTATTTTTACATGTCATTAGAAACTTCCATCCCTTTCTTATAATTTTGGACAAAAATTACATTTTATAAAAGCTTTCAGGAAAACACAAGTCCACTGCAAGTTGAGTTGAATTGTTTTACAACTTCTTGACCTGACAATTCTAGGAGGGCTCTAATAATTGGTCTAATTCAAACTCCTGAGAGCACCATACAAAGCTTGACTATTTGAAAGCACTTCTGGCTGAACACACAGTGGGGAAAGAACGATCCTTTGCAAAGCTGAGGTGACGAGGTGGGCACTTGGCAACCCTCGGGGCACTCACCACAAACTCCCACAGCACGCCGGGCTCTCGCCTTCGCCGCTGACGTTCTCCGTGTTCACGGACTCGGTCTCGCTGGTGGGCATGCTCGCTGTGGGGACACAAAACTGCCTTAGACTCGTCACCAGACATGGCACAGCTGGGATCTCCTGGCCTGTGGCAAAGATGCCTCCAGAGCTACTGAGAGCATGGAAGATCTGAGGAGTCGGAGATGAAGTCAGACAGTTCTTCAGTCCTCCTCTCCCACCAAAAGACAGCACACAGAATTCCAGAGCGAATGGTGGCTTTTTTTTGTTTGTTTTGTTTTGTTTCTTTTCAATAATTTAAGGTTCAATAAACTACAGAATACAAAGTAGAGGAGGTTTGTACAAAGAGTATGCTACCCCAGTAAAGAAATTAACCTAAGCTAGATTCTGGGACTTTTCATTTTGAGAAGCGTTCTGTTAGCACTTTGGAGGTGCTTATCAGTTGAAGTGCTGTTAACAAGCTTGCTGATTCCAAGAAATAGCATCAAACTTCTCCTGAAAGAAGGAACTATCACACCCTGGTCACACTGACCACTCTGTGCTTTTACTGACATTATGAATTATCAAGGCAAGATGCCAGAAAGTAAATGTGCCTGCAAATGCTGTGTGAGCAGCAGGCAGGAGCACTGGGAATGGGAGAATGGGCACTTCAAAGGACAATGAGAATTACTACAAATAAAATGGGGACAATTACATTTGCCACACAGAGTGAATTACTGTACATAGAGTGGATCATTACTGAGTGGTTAGCAGTTGTAGCTAATGGTTTTTTAGACAAAACTCATTTTCAGCTGGGTCATCACCATTTGTCTTCAAATCAACTGAAATATAGAGGGAGGACACCTTATGTCAAAAAAGTGTTAAGAAATGATGAACAGCCAAAGTTCTCAGTACTTCCTAGGGGAGAGCACTACTTCCATGGCTGCAAAGCAAGCATGAAAGGAAGGCCTCAGGAACAAGAAAAGGGTAAATTAATGCTGCTGGTCTATACAGTAGAAATACCATATAAAGCAGGAAACATAGGAGAGGTGGAAGATGCACTGAAATTACCATAAAACAGCAAGAACAAAAGAAAAACAGAGCATTCTAAAGGTATTCTGGTGTGTACCTTCCACTGTTTTGATGAGTTGCTTGTTTGGTTTAGTTTGGTTTATTTTGTTGGGAAGGATTTAATTCAGCGTCTGTGCAGTGAGAGTACTGAGGGCAGAAAGGCCACACTGCCAACTTCTGACAGGGAAATTTCACTATTTTGTCAGCACAAAGGATGATATAAATGAGGTTTAGGAATCAGGCTCTGAATTTTCTGACTTGTCTACAAATCTGGCACAAAGTCAGAACTCTTAGGAACAGTCTCTATGCACAGCCTCCCTATTGCCTCAACACCATGAAGATACAGGGAGTGGGAAGTGCTGGTTTGGTTTCCGTGCCCATCAATCAATCAATCAATCCCATCCGAGCTGGGAGACTGACAAGTCTGTGCAGGACAGGTGCTCAGCTGCTGTCTGCAACAGCTGAGGATCTGTCCCCAGCAGCAAGTCACTGTTCTCTGAAATGTTAAACAGAGTGGCATAACAAAGAAAGATCCAAAATGCCCATGCAGGTGTTTGAAACAAAGCACTTCAGGCAGTAAGCACAGCAAAACCTTCTTCACAAGGTTCTTCCATTTTGATGATTCTTTTAAAATATTGTTGTAATTGCTTTATATATTAAAAGTCTCTTGTTAGCACCTGCAAGTGCCTCAATTCTAGTATCATGCTGCCCTTTATAAATCAGTTTTAAAATAATGAATTTTGCTAGTTCTGTAAAAACTTCACAGCTTACTGTCAGAGTTCAAAAAGGATTTCATTCAGAAGAAAGAAAAAAATCTTTGATATCCAAATTCACCTATTAAAATTTCAATGGGTTAAAAAAGAAAAAAATCATAAAATTATTTTAAGCATAGTCTCAGGGCTTCAGAACTAAGAATTTTTCTTTTTAAATGCCAGGGTCTTTTGCAATAAATACAAGGGCTTCCTTGTGTGGAAAAGAACTGAACTGGTTGCCTGTGCCAGGTGGCTTGAATGCTGTTAGAAAACACAGTTTTATAGTCACCTAAAGATGAACATTTCAGCACTTGTGATGGGCAACTGCAAAATATGAGTGCAGAAGTCTTGTTTCACACACTATTAAGAGCTGCCAGGAAAAAACATCTAGTCCTACTTCCACAATTATTGCACATGTGCAATGTGTCTCACACTTGTATTTCAAATTTATCAACCCTTCCTTCCCCTGAAAAAAACCCAGTACCTAGAATCTGGTTCTTCAAAAGTGTCACTCAGTGTCAAACAAGCTACATTTAATTTAGGTAATGTAAATGCATGTAAATGTAGTTTTTATGTAATGTAAATGTAATTTTAGTTCAAGTCTACCCAGACTTGATGTGTTAGCCCACAGTAAGAAATACCAGGCCCTTTCGAACAGGATTGTGTGAAGAAAAACATAGAACAAAGAAAAATATCTTTGTGCCTATTGAAGTGAATGTCAGTTCTGCTAATTAGTAAACACATCAGAAGGTTACTGTGTTTCAGACACCACAGGGCTGTTGCTCCATCTCTATTAGTGACTTGCAGGTGCTGTATTACAAACAGAAGAGGAAAAAAAGAACCATAGTTCAGTTCACATTAGAAGCTCAGCTGTCATCGTACTGTAATTTATCTGTCAAAATTAAAATTTGACAGAAGTACTGAGAAAGGCACCGTGTGGAAGTCCAGCTCCAGCAATGCCAGCAAGTCATCAGGTCTTTAGCCAGAAGAAAACAGCAGCACTGCACGTCCACATCCACTCTGCTAATGCAAGCAACCTGGCAGCTCTCAAAAACACTCCGTTCCATGGCCACAGCTTCATAAGGGCAGGTGGTGTCCGTGAGGCAAACACAGCACACAATGAGCTTTTGAAAGACTGATCTCAGCACGGTCAGCTCTGAGATCTGTAAAATGGCACCCCAGTATTCGAAGTAAGATGCCAAATTTGCTCTTTTCTTTATTCACCTTTTGCCCTTATTTTACTGGCATTCTTCTGGAAGGATTATCTAGATTTCTAGATCTAATAATCTCTTCAATTAAGGTAACTGGTTTCAAACAAAAGAATGCTTGCATTAGACAATATAAGCAATCCATACAGCATGCAGCTTAATACTTTCCTGAGTGTATAGAAAACAGGTCAAATACATCAAGTACTACATTTTGTTTCTGTGGATAAGAATATAACACGAGAAAAACGATCCGTTCTGTTTACTATTTAATCTATGGAGTTTTCAGACTTTGGAGCAGGGATTTCAAACTCCACTCCAGGATGTAACATAACTAATGCACAGCGAGAAGCAAGCCACTGTCTATCAGCAGTGATGTGTCCTAGCCAGCTGGAGTTAGAAGACACAAATTCCATAATCCTGAAATATGACAATTCATTGCCACTGTAGAACCCAGAAGCTGGCTAAGTTACAACCTGAATTACTGAACTTTGGTGTCAAGTAGTATTGTTAGAAATGTTTTCTTCTAGAATGCACATGGTTAAAATTTTAACCTGTTTCAACTTCAACTGTGCATTTTCAATCCATAGGCTGATGTAATTTTTACACTGGTGCACGTTGGGCAGCCTTCTGGTTACATGTGCTGAAGAGAAAGTGCTGCAGAAGTGGAGTGATCTGCACAGCTCATCAGTATTGGATACTGTAGAGAATCTTGGAATTATTTTAAATTGGCAAAACTTTAGATCAGTCTTACAAAAATATCATCTTCTGTTTGCTAGTAACAGCCTGCCAATGCCTTGAACTCCAAAATTTTCCTAATTCTTTCTCAAATTAGTACACAAATTTTCTGAACCCTTTATACCAAATCTTTGAGGTAGTCAAACAGGAAAACAGAGTAACAGAGTGAAAAAAAAAATCCCCAAAGTGGCAACATTATCATTGCAAATTCATCTCAAATTTTCCTAAGCCTGCTGCATGCCCAGAAAACACTTCAGAAAGAAGTGGCACTATCTATTCTGACTGTGAAGCTCCTCGGGGTAAATTCCGTTTAAGAAGAGTCTTCTTGGAAGATGTTCTACATGATAGTGTAGCAAGATCTCTTTTTTCATAGTGCAGATTTAATGTTGTTGTATATCATTCTTATGGGCTCTCTCTTTTTATAGGCAGCCCATGGAAAAGCAATATAAGGTTGGCTGCATAGCAGTGGAAGGAGAGCAAAATAATCAGGTTTTGTTACAGTAGAACCACTGAAACAACCACATATAGCCTGAAAGATGACACTGTGAACCTTGGGAATGCTGCATATTCTACAGACATGTTGCTTTTAATGGAAATACAGGTAGAAGTAATACAAAGAAAAATATTACTGTGGTATTTGTATTCCAGAGACAGTCTATTCTTGAACTCAAAGATCAGCATAATTGCCTCCTGAACTCAGAAAGAAATAAACTTAGTCATTTAATTAGTACTTTGGGAAAACCCTACTCACAAAAGGTACACCTGCCCTGCAAGGCAGAAGAATCCCAGTCAGAGCCCATGAGTTTGGGATGCCTTTGCCTTGCAAGGTCAAGCACCAGCAGCGAGACAGCAGCCACTGCCAGCAGGTGACAGGAGGTGTTCAGCCAGGCCAGGCTGTTTTCCTGACAGACATCAGAACCTGCATCTGATCATTTAAGGGCTGTGTTGAATTACACGCTTCAAAGTAAAATTGCAACTGTCTGCACACAATTTTTATGGAAAAACTATTTCAGCTATAAAGCTGTGTGAGCTATCAGACAATATATGCAACAGTTGCACAAAGAATTTCAAGCTGACTCTGTTTGTACAAAATGAGTCCATCAGTTCCTAGCAATTTCTGACTTAGAATTCTGCACTCTCTGAAGGAACTGGATGACCAGCCTCGGTCTGGGCCACAATAGTGATTCTTAGGACAGCAAGAAAGCCAGTTGCTCAAATAACTTAGTTGCAGATAGGATTAAAACTGGATCTCCTAACTACTGCAACTGTACTTATGTTAAAAGTGTGTGTTTGCCAGTATTAAAAGAGGGCAGATCTGAAAATAACTATCCTACTCTAAACCTCCTGTCCATGTCCAATGTGGGTGGGGAAAAACTGAATAACAGAAATTACAGGAAAAAAACATCAGTAACAAGAGGAGATACAGCAAAAGCTTGTTGTGTTTTGTTAGATTCTACATCACACGTATCAAAAATAAATAGTAAATATTATCATCATGTGTTCTAAGCTTACACTATGATCCAGCTTACACTATGATACAGCTTTTAAAACAGTTCTATTAATTTCTTTACACCTAAATTTAAAACACATTTTTGATCTGTTTTACCTGACTCCTGAAAGAGAAAGCCTATTCTTCAAGAAGAGGCACAGACAAAGACACTTCAGTGGAAATCTGAACGGATTAAACACTCTGCTTTAGGGAGGTAGAGCAGCATCTCTATTTCAAACATGCACTTCAACCAGCAGGAAGGTCTGCATGCACGAGGGGTTCCATGCTCCAGAGGTTTATGCCTTGGTTATAGAAATGCAAACAGTCTGTGCTCCCGAAAGCTACCACATCCAATGCAGTATTGGCACAAAAGGAAGTTCAACTGCAAATCCGAACACGTTTTACCATGTTTTTTGGAAGAACGGCCAAAGCAGCTAAGTCTGCTTTTCTTCTTGTCTTCCATTAAGTCAGCCAGTGTTAGCCCTGGGGGAGCACATGTAATCCCAGCAGTGACGCGGGAGGTGGCAGCAGTCGCAACGCAAAAAACAAAAACGTGTCCGTACACACAACACAGGCAAGGTTAGGCAAAACAAACTGAAATCACCGGCAGCACGACCGATCAGAGCTAAACCCCTCACCTCTCACGGATCCTCTCATTTCTGAGCTAAATTCGCCGTGCTTTGAAGGCAATGGAAGTTTTTTCATTGACTTCAGGATAATCAGCTATTGGTTCATAATAAAGACTTCCAACTTTCACTAAAGGCATATTTACAATTCCAGTAATTAAAAGGTATTCTGTTATTCAACAGCATTGAATGCCTGCCCATTATCAGCAATAGATATGTACAAATAAATAGGATTTGTAAAAAAATTCCTTTATTTGCATTGCAGGAACCTTAACTACAATTTTAAAGGATTATGTGAGAAACTACTAATCACTGACTTAACTGCCTTTGAAATCTGTACCTTTTCCTGCCACAGAGATCTTCTCTATCCTAAGCCCAGAGCTCTTCTACATCGTTGAAGAACACCATGGTGATCTTCCATCACCATAAATCAGCAGTAATCTTGATCACCCAGAGGTTTAGATATTCAAAGCAGGAACATAGTTGCCTAGAAGCCTGAAAATTATTATTCTGACTGTCTTGGGACCCAGATCTACCTCATGCTTATGAGATGGCTCAAGATAAACATCACCAGTATATTTCAACTAAATTTATTTCCCAATAATGTCTTGAATGCAAGGAGGTGGAGCAACTTGGCAACCTTTCCTCCCTTACAGGCTGTTGCAGCTGATATTAAAAATTAAATGCCAAGCCATATATTTAGCCACATGTGCATAAACCCAGCAGCGCTAGGAGATGGTCTATTCTTCGGAAATTTCCACTCAAAACATATATGTCTGCCTGAAACTGAATTCTTGGCACTTCCCTTAAAGCTCTTTTAATTACTTTCCTTCTATTTTCATTCTGCAAGCCTTCTACAATCTTTAACTTAGCCAAAAACTATGCTTAAGTTAACAGCTTAGACTTAAAAGCTCTTTCAAACTCAATAACTATGTAAAGTATTTTTTATCTGTATGACCTCGAAGCTGTTTATGGAATGCCAGAGCAAATGGGGTTCTTTGCAGCCTATTAACAAACATCCAATTTGAATAGGACAAAAAAGGCTCCTGGGATTTCACCTGTAAACCAAGTCCATTGGCACCACAGCTGACAACACAGTCATCCAACACTCTATGCAAATGCAGCATCACCTACAGTTCTGCACAGCAGCCTTCTACAAAGTGTGTTCGCTCCATAAAATGTGCCATCTTTCGTATCACAGGCTTAGGATTTTCTCCTGGTATTCAAACCCACAGTTTTTGTACTCCTTCCATACGTTAGTAGCAGTAACTAAAGTGAACTCTGTCTTTTTATTCTGTTCTAGAGAAAAATTCTATTTGTGCAACACATTTTCCTGTAGACATAAATTATTTCTTTCCATCAACATCAACCCACAGGTTACCTTCCAGCCTCTCATGTCCTTCCAGTCAGTAACACAGATCTATACTCCCATGCTCTGCTCTTATTGTGAATTAAAGGATTAATAAAATTCTGAACCTCAAACATTTTGAAAAAACTACTACTATCTTTGCAATACAGATATAAGTTTAAAAACAGATACCTCAACGTCAAACCACATAATTTTTGTTACTTACTGCACCTGAAAAGCATTATGACTTAAAAGAACAGTTCACAATAAATTAGCAGCACTAGAAAAAAAACAATGGTAATAATGTATTATTTCAACACAGAAAATAATATCCTGAGTTATATTTGATACACCATTTGTCCTTATAAATACTCCACGGTATCTAATTGAACAAATACCATGACTTTCCAGAGTACAACATTAATAACCAGGTGCTATGTAGCATTAGAAAATACAGTGAAATTCAGACTTTAATCTTAGACTTAATATTAAATCAGTAACCACATCCTGAATCTGTGTTCTCATTTATGTGCAGCTGTAAAACTCCTCATGAAAATTCTGACTACTACTATGCAAACATGACAAAGGGGCTAAAATAACTTCTGCTAAATTATGACATTAAAACACTGCTGTTAGTGGAATTTTCTGATATATTAAAATCATTTAACTTTTACAGTTGTTACAGTATCATGAAATTAACTTGTTCCTGTACCTTAGGAAGCAGGTTAGAAGCACAAGAAGGTCATTACAGCATAAATTACCTGTCCATAATAGCCTACTGTCAAATAAATACATTATAAGTTATATTTCTTAATGTCAAGTGAAACTCCCACAAGATTTATTGCACACCCAGTTGAGACAAGTAAAAACATTTTATATATATATAAAAAATACTTTATATTGTTTCTGAATATCAAAAAGAAGGACCCAGAATGTCATTTTCCTACTTGAACAATAACAAAAAAACTCCTCAGTATTGGTGCAAGGTTACTTCTTGACTGTAGCTTTGGCCGTATTTTTAAGCTCTTTATATTATTATTAACTCCCTTGCATGCACCTGCAGGAAAACATACCCTAAGGATTTACGATGACACTTTGTGGCACATGGCTTCTCTGCACTAGAGAAGCCACACGCCACTTGTGTGGCATTTGTGTTTTTCCAGAACACAAATAAAGCAAAGTTTATAAGTCTTGGCAGTGACTGAATGTAGACAATGATTTATACATAGACACCCCAAGCAGAATTTTGTTGTAAGGTTCTGAATTATCTTCCATGGCTCAGCATCACCACATAAACACAATTGCTCTGCTAAACCAACACTTCTACAAGCCAGGAATGGGAAAGCACCGGACAGGCTGTGCTCAGTGCCGTGTAACACCCCCAGAAGGAGCCAAACTGTCCCCACAAAGTAGAGGAAAGAATACGTACTGTTCCTCTTGCCTTCTTCATCAGCCTCTTCATCATTCTCAGGGTCAATGTCTTCTGCCTGGGTTATCCAGTCTAAATATCCCTTCAGATCTTCTTCAAGCTGCTGTTTTTCACGTAGTTTCTGAAAGTCCCCTCGGGCCTTGGCTTTTTCCCTTTCTTTGGAAAATTCTCTATCAAATGCAGATAAAGCAGAAAAAAAACACTGATTGACAAACTCCCCGGCATTTTGATCTAGGTCTTGACATTGCAGATTAACACAGTGACATAGAAAATACACTGAAGATTTGTGCGCTGCTTTGAAAACAAGGTAGAGGTGCAAAGAAGTCATGGCAAATCCCTACCACATTACATCTCAACTTTCAGAGCTTTTATGATTTAATCAAAAATTAAGCAATTTTTGACACTTCCCATAGGAGAAGAATCCATTCCTCCCAATTTTTTACCTTCTCTTCTATACAGATTTTAAAATTGCTTTTATCTACAAATAGAAACTAATTTGCAATGATGATGTAATTTCATAGCAAAGTATTAGTTTCAGTGAGAGGTAATTCTGACAGTCAGTTCTAAAATCCTTCCCTCCCAGCCACAGTTCATTGGCCATGGCCAAACATACAGCATTCAGAATTCCACTACTGGGCTCTCAACTGTACCACACACAGACTCCTGTGCTGTGGGAGATTTGGATGTTTTGCCCTTTGCTCCCTGTAACAGAACCCAGAAGTCCTGTTCTCACAGATCAGAAAGAGAACCTTTTATATAAACTCAATCCTCTATCTCATTGCCCCAATCTCAAGACAAAGTACTGGACTGTCTGTCCAGTTCAGTTCATGATTGGGATCAATCCCTGAATTATCATGGAATGATAATAAAAATAATGAAATCATGCTCTTTGACAAGGAGATTGGGTAAAATGGCCTCCTAAGGTCTTTTTCAACCTGAATTACCCCATAAATCTGTGATTCTCTGGATGACATACGACTCAAGACGATTAACAAGTATATTCTCCCACCACAACATCTAACATGCCAACATTATCACAACTTCTAGTGTGATCCACAGATCCAAGTGTGTAAACCCCTTTGCTAGAAGGATCACACACATTCCAATTTATCTATCAATATGCAGCATTAGGGCCAGGCATGAATCTTTTGGACTGTATTCTAAGTACATACAATTCAGTATTTAAAGTTAAGCTTGTTCTGACTAATGTGTCAATCATTGAAGGTTTGGTTTGCAAGGGTCCTCAAAGATCATCCCCGTCCTTGTTCCTGCCACGGGCAGGGACACCTTCCACGATCCCAGCTTGCTCCAAGTCCCATCCAGCCTGGTTCTGAGCACTTCCAGGGACCCAGGGGCAGCCACAGCTCCTCTGGGCAGCCAGTGTCAGTGCCCCACCATCCTCACAGTGAAAAATTTCTTCCTAATATCTAATCTAAACTGCCTTCATTCAGCTTTAAGCTGTTTACACCTTGTCCTATTGCTACCCACATTAATCTTACAATAGGGTTTAAATTAAACTTTTAAAAATGGCTAGAGCAATTTCATTTACTATGAATTTGCACCTCCTTTACACATTGGAAAATTTCACTTGAAAATATTCTCTAATTAATCTTAAGGGGAAATTTATTAAGGCACCTAATAGTATCGTTTTCAGGTGGAAAATATTAGAAAATGAGCACAAAAGAGAAAAATGTTTTAAGAAGGTAAAACAATTATCAATAAAAATGTTGCCCTAAGAAAACAGAGCAGAATAACAGAAAGCCTCAGTTTATCAGTACAATAATTCAGTTTGGTGACATACATCATTTATTTGGAATTGCAAAGACATAACCTCTCCAGTGGGTTTCTTATTCATTTTTACTGGCAGGTTTTTTTTTTGTCTTTAAACATGTCAGAGCAAAAATTTACTGTTTAGAGGACATCAGTAAATTTAAGTCTTAAACTGTTTCCATACACCTATACAGATGCTGCAGGGTTTTTTTAATGTTCTGTTGCAGAAGCTACACAGCTTTCTGCTGCAAAAGCTAAGAGGCAGGCACTATATCTTTTACAGCCGAGGACTTAATTCAACAGCATTTCAGTTTGGCACATGGGGATCATCCTGTTCCATCTGATGGCACTGTAATGAAGCTGAAGAATGCCAGTGCTTGCTTTGCATTTGCTACCCTTCACCTCCCATCCAAGGACGAGGTCCTGCAAGAGCACATCTCATCACAAAACTGCCTGTGAAAGAGCTCTAAAGATCTCTCTGAAAGATAATCACTCTTTAAAAAACTAGAATAATTTCACAAGTCAGTAAGAAACTGTTTGGGTTATGGAATGCTGGGTTTAAGCTTCTCTCAGAGAGGATTAGAGACTGTCCTTTACACCTGATTGAGGCAACGTACTCATGACTCACTTCCCACAGGCAGTATCTTTGGGAAAAGAGCTATCATGGCATAGCAGGAAATGAGAAGTAACAAGCCTTGCTGGCTTTTACTAAGTATTCATGTCTTTTTCATTAAAGTCTTTCAGGTATTTCTCATTAATTCAATGGATGTGTGATATGTGAGGGTAAAGTAAAACAAAAGCTGCTGTTATTATATAGAGAGAAGTGAATGAAATCGTTTTTTAATTAATCAGCTGGCAAGGCTGATACTTTGAACAGCACTTCACCCATGGCTGAACCACTCTTTAGCTCTGACTTCACGTTAAAACAACTGCACACAGAGAATTAAACCTAGGTTTTTATATACACAGCTAATTCTGACCTTTCCCTTTAATACTGCACAGAAGTCAGACACTGCCTTGTTATAGGCTGCTGCAATGTATCAGTAGGGGGAGATGCAAGGGTGCTAATTCCACACTATTTTAAAAATTTATTTTTATTTTTAAACCTTGACTGTAAGAAATTAGAACACAAGAAGATAGTTTTCTTCAGGGAAGGGAGGAATCTGGCTCTATGATATTCTTTCTCTGTCACAGCCACGGACACAGATGTACACACCCCTTTCAGTAAAATGCCACGAATAAGAAAGGAGAATTTAATAGAATTGGAAAGTAATGAGTTTCCTGTTAGCAAAACAAAGGCTTTTTTTGGGGGGGGGGGGACAGGCAAGAAATAAGTTATTTGAAAAGGTTAATGGGGATGAGAAGAGGGAGAGATGTTGGCTCTTCAAAGCTTCTGACAAAGACATTTAGACAAAATGATATTTGAATATTTAGATAAAGATACATAGACATTGGCTGACCTCCTGGAAGAAGGACTAAGAGAGCTCCCTGGGCAGCATTTCATGACAGTGGAGTGGGAAGGGTGGGTCCAGGGCAGAAAGGAAAAGCTTTTGGCTATGTAGGCAGGCCAGGGACTGACGTGGCCACACTGGTGGCCTGAACTGGCCTCCCTGTCATCAACCCAGCACTCAGGCCAGCAGCCTATGAAGCTGACAGGCTCAGGAAACTGCACATTAATTGCAGTAAGTGGACTTAAGCTCTGTAAATATTTGGTTTCCCAAATGCCTGTACTAAGGGCTAACATCGAAATGCATACTTCATTCTGCTTTGATAAAATGACCTGGGTCTGACATTTGAAAGTATTCTGAGCAGGGGTGCTGCATCTGTAGCACAATAGAGACATCACTTACAAAATAAAGCTTTTGATCGAGACTAATTTACATAATCTCATTTACGTTTAGTGATAACTAACTTAGTGTATAAATCTGAGGGTTTATTTCTGTTGCCCAAAAATTCCTTGTCTCCTTGCAGAAAGATGATCTCATTTCTCTGTTCAGGCACAACACCATCATCATCAGTGGTTGTTGAGGCAGAAGCATATAAAATGCAGGGCTTGAATTCATGCTTCAATAGTCTGGGGTAATCATGCCAGATTTTTCTTTCCTCAGCAGAGTGAAATAACTCCTGCTGGTATGCATCAGTTGGGAATGGCTTGATGCAACAAGGTGGAAGTGGCAGCAGGGAGTGCCTGCTGGGACTCAATTACATCTCCCTGGTTCTCACACCTTAAATGACAGGCAGGGTCATTTTCACCAAAAGCCCTAAGACATTTGTTGAAATGCTCTTGGCATATTCTCCCTTCTCTCTGTATATTCACAGATGTAATAACTAGAGACACCTATACCAGCCTCCTACCAGCTGAAAGCTTTCCCATGCTAAAGGCCAGATTCATTTCATAAGGGGCCTGTGCAGCACCATGAGAGTTGCTGAAACTCCTGTGCATCTCTAGGCATTGATGATATGAAACAAATGGGTGCTTTTGATGTCTAAGTATAAAGCAGGACACAAATCCTTCGTTAGCCACATTCCTGCCCTTTTGTGTCACTGCGAATGCAGTGGGAGGGAGAATGAATCTCCTGCAGTACGGAGCTCACTACACACAGGGTCTGCTATGTGGAAAGTGTTAAGCTAATTCTATATGTGGAACTGCCACCCAGACATCCCAGATTCTCATTTATCCACAGAGAACAGTCACATAATAACAAAAATGTGCTCACAGGAGTACAGTGTTGGCCACCAGACTGGCAGGAGAGGTTTCACACAGTGGTAACCATTCCAACCAACAAATTAGCAGAATCAAGTGAGAGAACTAAAACTACTTCAGCTGTACAGCTAAGCATGGGCAACAGCTCACAGCTGGGTGTAAAGTGTAACAGATGTGGAGAGACATAAAAAAGGTTGAGAAACATAATATCCTTAATTACAGGAGATTTGTATACATCACTGTCACCCCTAATTTTACAGGGAAAAGAAATTCACAGGCTGAACACTAGAACTATTTCTGTAGGACAAAAAATACATCCTAGCAGGAATTTCCCTGAGCAAAGAAAGGACTTGGGCTCTTGATGGGGAAATGCAAACTGGTACTACCTACCCATAGCTATTGCTATGCAGTTCATTAGCAATTAACAAAAAGTGCATTCAACAGCTCCAGCAGCAGCTCTGTGGAGCAAAGGGCCTGTACAGCCTTACTGTGCCAGAGAGCACGAGTGCTATGGAAACAGCCAGACAGGGAACCCTTTGACAGAGCAACAAAACTGAGATCTGATGTTTCAGACCATTATTAGATCTGCATATTAAGATGTGCCCCTTCTGCCCTGGGTCAAGACCCATTTGGCTCAGGACACACTGGATTTCCTGGAAGAAGAAGGGACAGTTCTGAGCACAGAGCCAAACCCCACCATCACCTGGACCATCGGGACACATCCTCTCAACAGAGTTTCTGAAACTGCCATGGTTCATTCCCTGCCAGGGGCTCACCAGCAAGCACCTCACAGGACTAATCCCTTAGAAACCTTGGTGTGGGTAAGTTCAGACTGGAGAGAAATAAAATCAATTCCCTCCAAGTTCTTATTCAAGAGTATACAACTATCCCCACTGACTGCAGTGGTTTCTGTCTAAAGCAGTGTGTTAGTTACTGCTGTATACAGCTGGAAGTATTTGCTGATTAATTACTGTTAGCATATTCAATTGATCAATCAAGTATAACATTTCCTTGTTTTGTATCTATTTATGTCTGAGTTTTATTTTCACCTGGACACAGAAATTAAAAGAGCCTGCTTCAGCTTACAACTTCCTGAGATCTACAGCTAGAGTCCCTCTCCTTATTTTCAATGTCTATTAGTTTATCTATGGGAAGGAGTTAAATTTTCAGCAATAATTTTTATTTTATATTTTTCACTAGGCCTTTCTGCTGCTGTGAAAAAGAACACTGTCAAAACCAGTTCATTTTCCTTTTGCTGAAAGGCTATGGATGACAGTTTACTGCCTTTTTCTATTTGGTGCATCATTATTCAAACGTCTTTTTCCGTGATTTTTTCCATATATACTGTAGAAAACAGTTCTTAGGTGTATAAGCTTATCTGCACCAACATATTTTATATGACATTAATTGACAGATATTGCTGTGAGATTAGGGTGGATGAGTACATACCCTTAG
The DNA here is from genome assembly GCA_036630365.1 of Acanthiza pusilla. Lineage (NCBI taxonomy): Eukaryota > Metazoa > Chordata > Aves > Passeriformes > Acanthizidae > Acanthiza > Acanthiza pusilla. The sequence continues at coordinate 13,938,164 of JAXCHO010000001.1, forward strand.
CTTTTAGAATCATTAGATACGTACATTGCAAACATTACTGCGGGAAAGAAATTGAAAAAACTAACATTCACGTAGTAACCTGCGAGATCACGTGTAGGAGGATGTAAGGACATGTAAGAGCTTATATTCTGGTGCCCTTTTGCAAGGCAATAAATCCAACTTATAGATTTATTAAAGTGTGGTTGAAAGGTTTTATTTGTTCCAATGGCTTCCCAAAGAAACACTAATGCCTTGAGCAGAAAATGCTGTCAGCAGAACCCATCCCCTAATGATAAAGACTATCTTCAGGAATAGATTATCATGCATCATTAAAAGCCATGCCTCTTGATAAATAAGTTATGAAGCTTTATAATTATTATTTCCTCTGCTCTTAGCAAACCAGTTTAATACATGCTGAATTACTGACATGTTTATTTTAACTTTTTTATTTTAAATTTTAACACTTTCAGGAGGGATGAGCATCGCCATCCTGATCCTTATTTATTGACTTTCTAATAACCTTAACCTTATAATTTCTAACTTAACTTTCAATTTCAGCTCACTCTCTTGCACCAATAACCATGATATGCTCTGTTTTTCACACTAGAATATTTAGAGGAGGCCTGTCCTGAGCTCCCAATTTCTGTGCCTAATATTTCATGCCTTCATAGAATTTACTTTTAAACGAATGTGAATACTTCTAGTGTCCAATACAGAGAAAAAATTAGAGTATTTTGAAAAAGCTAAATTAACTCAAGCCAATGAATTCTCTCCGTCCTTGTTATTCATTGGAATACTCAGGAAAAAAATCACCACAGTCAGCTTCCATGCACAAATTGCAATATTTACCACATGCAGATTCGATACACACATTGTTTCTATTCATTTGCGCTACTGATATTAAAAATATGAACTCTATTTTTAAGAATATCACCTTCTGCAGGCAAGACTGACATGGATCACCAGGAAATACTCACCTTCAGAGAAGAGCTAGATATAAAACAAAAGATCTGCCAAATCATCGTTCTCATCCATTTTACAGCATTTAAATACATCAAACATGCAGTGCACAAGAGGCATTACAGAAATACAAAGGGGCAGATGGTCAAAGAATAACAAAGGAGTGCAAAGAGAATAACTAAATATTTTAAAGCTACAAACAACAGATCAAAACAGCAAACAGATTTAAATGAACACAGCATAACCTGATATACAGGAACTTTCATACAGAAAAGGTATTGGGCATTCAGATTCCAGTTTCAAAATCTGTATGCAAAGCCATGCTTTTCAAGTAAGTTGGCATAATTTTTGCATTCTTGACATTTGATTGTTTTAGCAAAATTTATCTGTCAATTTATCATAAACCACGATTCATGTTATGGTTTGAAGAGTATAACACATAAAAGCTAATAACTTTTAAATAAAAACAAAAAAAATTGATGTGTTACATATTCAATGCTTGGCTCAGAATGAAAAATACTATCTTTCAACTAAGAAACAAAAAAAATCCATTGGATTTTACTAGTGCATCAATTTTATCCATAAAATTTAGACTAGACTAGTAGGCCTATGCAGAAAATATGGATAAAATTATTTACATACAACTGTTATATGCTGATCAAAATAAATCAAAGCAACAGTATTCCACACTGGCCTTTGCTCATCAGAGTTTCAAACAAGTATATGCCAGGACATTCTCTTCACTTCAGTACCAAACATCAGTTTGCTATGATAGATATCTTTCAGGAATATTCCCTCTGACTTTCTCCTTCCACTTTCAACATCAGTCCTTGGTGATATTTATATATCACGTGTCTCAGTTCTCTAGTGTCATTTTCTTCAGAAGGAAAACAAAAAATGTGAGTTTTAGGAAGGCTCTTTCATGTATTTAGGGCAAACATGGATTCAGACAATTCATCAAGCACCCTGAGCACTCAATTGACCCTGGCTGACACTATGGCAGAAAAATAAATTTAGCAATTAATGGCTTAATGAATTCAAGGAGAATTCACATCCCACTTGTCACTGCCACTTCTGTGCACTGGAAATCCAAGGGAAGCCAGCAAGGGTTCTGAGGAGCATTAGAGCTCTGTGGGTCACACAATAACTACAAATTGGTGGTGATTTCTTGTCTGCAGAAGGGAACCCAAGGACAAGGGGACACCTCTTCCCTGGATTGGAACAGCAGTTAAAAAACTATTCATATTCCAACAAACTTATGTATCATAATGTTGGAAACCTCATATAGCATTTTAAATGTATTAAATCAAATGCTAAGCTGGTTCACAAGAGTATCTCAATTTCCATGACTTCAGAAAAAGAAATTAACAGGTGCAACAAAACACCTAATTTGGCATCACTTTCCCTTTAATTTTTGTTAACAACAGAAAAACCTAAAACCAATAACAATTTGAGTCATGGGAGGAAAAATAGGAATATTCAGTATCTGTTACCAGACACCTTCTCATGACAGGAAGAAAACTAATTGGTGCTTATACTGTTCTTAAGGGCCAAGGAAGGAACTGTGAGAGCCTAATCCTCTAATGACTTCAGGGGGAAGTCCAGTCACACAGCAACGTTAGGTAACAGCATCAAAAGAAGAAATAAATTACACTGTAACTACCCTCACTTATCTGTCCTTCCCCTTCTTATTTCATTTTCCAGCCTGGTTGAAAGCTAGGCCCTTCATTTTGCAAAAATTTACACATTTGTCCTTGGATAAAACAAAGCTGATGCGACTGTATAAATCAGACTACAAGACAGGTCTTGGAATGAAGAGATCAAATCTATAAATCAGCAGTGTGGTTTTGGCAGTACCATTTTGGTTCTAAACATCTGTTTGTAAAGCAAGACTGACAGAAAGGTAAAACTGTGCTTTCCCTAGTTCCCTGTGTGCAACAGTAATCTATCATGGAGAACTGACTCAAGATTTTAAAAAGCACCTTGTAAAACCACTCATCAGATAAAAGTGCTCTCGTAACACAGTTACATCAACACCTGGAAATTTTGTTTGCTTATCTGATTTCCAGGAATATAATAATGCATTATCATTTCTTTCAGATAGAATAGGTACAATGTGGCACAACCATGAATGGGCTGCACACACTATCAGCATCCTGACCACACCATCAGCTGCAGTGTTAGGCTGCTTTCCGTGCAAGAGGAATTTTTCTCTTTGCTAACAAAGACAGCACAACTTGTCTGAGATGGCCAAAGCAATATTGTTTGTTGTATAACTAAAAACTAATACATACAACCATAATAATTTTCTTTTCAGCATTTGAATGCTAGCTGGATCTTTTATATATTTATCAAAAAAATTCTTTACCATAAACTGAAGTTTCCCAAGTTCAAGTGTGCTAGAAATCAGGAAATGGTAAAGGAAATAGGGTTGAAAACTCAAGTAAGGGGTTCTTTTTGTAAAAAGAAAACCTGGCAAACTCTTGCCATAAACTACAGTTTTGAAGCACATTATACAGCTAGAACTGACATGACTTTAGTTCTTGGCTGGAGCCTGGAGTGCATAAACCAACAAAAAGCTGGGACAACCTCCCGCTGACAACTATATTAAATTGATACTTCTTTATTGATAAAAATATCAGTTCCTGGTGCAGGTTGTCACAGCAGTTCACAGCTCTACAACCCAGGAACCACTGAGCACTGTGTCAGGGTAGCACAGCCACACTCTCTGTAAGACAAATCTTGAAGCACTTATTATAAATATTTTGCAATATTTTGAACAAAACATATGACTGGTAAATATAAGTAACACTCCAATTACTTTGTGACTATTTGAAGAAGAATAAAAGTTGGTCTTTCAGAAAAAGACACTTGTATGTAACAACAGGGGAGAATATTTGTATGGGTGCACCACCCACCTCTGTGCACAAAATCTTTTTCCCTGCAGGAATATTATAGAATAAGGAGATTAGTACCTCATTTAATGCATATTTTTTGCAAGCATGGTGAACGTGATGTCAAGACAGACACAGGCACTCAAATCACACAGTTCAGTCCAAAGAGCAAACACTGGTAGGATGACATAAGAATCTCAAGTGCATGCAAAAAAGCCATTGCTGAGCAGCTGGAGTAAATGCAGAGGCCATCTTGCAAGTAGCAGTAGCATACACAATGTTAACTCAACTGCTTACCCACTAAGTACACCAAGAACCAGGTTAAGTACGAAAAATGAGCCAAGGATGATAAGACTAACAAAATAGATCCATGGCCACTCACATCCTATTGCATCATTTACCTGTAAAACGCAAGGAAATAAGTTATGATTCAGTCATTCATTAAGCAGCAGAGTCCTTTTTGCAGCTGCCAGATCACGGAGGTTTGACACAAAGTTTATGGCTTATCCAGATTTTAGCAAAATCGAATGAAAAATTGTTTAAATTTACTTACCCAAATTTTGTGGTACATGTGATGCCTTAGAGGATTAATTGAAATAACATCTAAATGAGTGCATGAGAATTGTTAGTCTTTTTTATAATTTTGCCAAAAGGACAGAGTGAATACTTACTGGTAAGTCTAGAATCCGATTTTGGTGTTTGTATGTTATTTATATGACATCTACAAGAAAACTCTCGGTGTTCTAATTAGAGGACGATGCAATGGAGGTTTATTAAACGATATCACCCCAATTGAAGTCTCACCTGTCTGAGATAACCTGTGTGTTCATGGCAACTGAATTCAGGACTCTGCCTTCGTGATGAAAAAGGTGTATGCTTACCCGCTCAATACACCAAGAACAAGATTTAGTACGAAAAATGACCCAAAGATGACGAGACTGACAAAATACACCCATGGCAATTCAAATCCCATTGCATCATTCATCTGCAAGAAATAAGATGATCTTATAGAGTAGATCACTATATTAACAGCAACGAAGAGTCAGAGAAAGGAGAATTTCATCGTTCAGGTTAGACAACATTCTATGCATTCCTTCGGTAATCAAAGAAAAACAACGAGAGCAAGAAGGCACTGGCCACATTCACTTGGCATTTCTAACACACACCCTGAAACAAAATGCTGAGTGAACCTAGCATTTGGATCAGAAATATTATCAAACATAAATGGAGCACTGCAACAGTTCTGTTCTTTAATGCTGAGAACATGAACTAAATTTCAGATCTCCAATTAAGATGATGATCACAAAGTGTACTGAAATATTAGGATTTCTAGTTCATATGTGTCCTATCTACATGAATGATCATTTGAGAAAATAAATAACAATGTGTATCTCAACTGTATAAGCAATAGTACTTTTTGTAACATGGAATTCCAACAGTTTTTTCCTGAAATACACCAGTCAAATGCAGTCAGACATTTTAAATCAATTTAAAAAGAAATAAATGCAAATGAATCTGCGTAAAAACATGAATACAATTTTAGGAAAATTAAAAATTGAAAACAAATTTTTGAAACACAATGGAAACATTCCAGGAAAATTTCCAAACATAAATTATATCCAGATCAAGGCTGAATGAAATTTAAAAAGTTGTTGCTGATTAATTTTTTTTAAAGTGAGGTTGAGGTACCTGAGCTTTCAATACACTTTTTATAGACTCACACAAGGCTTTCCATAAAGAATTCTTCCATTTCCTATTCTTAGGCAGCTCAATATACCTATCAAAGGATGGACTTGTGAAACATACCCATGGAGATCTAAAAGGGCCTATTCAGAAAAACAGATATTTCAGAACACAGGACTTCGGTTTTGTATGTAGGATTCAGGTGAAAAAAGACATTTTGATAAGTCACAAAAATAATTCTGACATTAAGCTTCTTGGAAATGGCTCTTCTTGAAGAGGAATTATTCTGGCTTTTTTGTTTATACTGACAAGTTTGCATTAGATACTTCTTAAGATGTTTTATAGCCATGGAAATTCAGCAGACAATAAAAATACATATGCTATTGTAGAGCAGCCTAGTCACAAATCTGTTTTCTCTTCTGCAAACGCCGTTGTGTTTGTTGTATCTGAAATTTGTGATTGGGCTTTGAACTCCATTGCCAGGCAGGTCTGACTCCTCTCCTTAACATCTCTGTTGGAATAGATCTACTAAATATGGGAACAAACATTTTTCAAAATTACTTCTTTTATTTTTTCTTCTGTCTTTTAAGTATATATTATAATCTCAGTTTCTGCAAGGGGCCCTATGGATGGTTAGGTAGAAGCATTAAGTCTTTGCAGGCTAAGGCCATAGGCACTTTCCTTCAGGGGTGATCTGTAATAACATCAGTTTATACTTACTAAAGTAAACAAACCTCCTAAGTAACCAAAACAGATTATTTTATAGAGCTTCTTCATGCACCTTTTAAAAGAATCTATGTACCATCTTTAAAATGCTTTTTTAATTGAACTGAGGCATTGAAAAGTAACTTAAAATTACTTACACTTGCTACCAAAAAAGAAAAAAAACTTGAAAATATATATTTGATTTGGATTTTATTTTCCTCTTTCAATAAAACTGTATTTTGGAGAAGCTAAAATGGAAAAGGGTTATAGTCATTCAGCAAGATTGGGATCATTACCTTCAATTTCAAGAGGTCGCAAGCTTTCATTGTTTAATTCTGCAATATTCATATGGAGAACTGTCTTTCACAATGCTGCCATTACACCAACCTACTTAGCCTCCTGGGCAATGCTTTCAGCAATCCTGGACACATCAGGGAGCTCTCTTAAGGACAGTGACTGTGATGTTTTGGGTTTTATCCTCCATACCCATTCTGTCAATGTGAGTCCTCTACGCTTGAGAAGTCCTAGCATTGAATCAGCCAAGTTAATGAGGAGAACATCTCATTGCCCAGACTGAATTTCTGCCTCATCCCAGCACACGTTGCCCTTTGCATCTTCTTCCAAGCATAGGCATCTGGCCTTATATTTTCAGAATAATATTTACTCAATTTTTTAAAAAGTATATTCATAATAATTTCATTATTTTGGAATTGAGTTTGCTTCATAAACCTGACTCATACCCTACAGGCCAAGTGTTTTTCTAGCAATAACTTATCAGAGCAAATGTTTTAATTAAATTTCAAATACATCTGAATGCATTCTGCGTCTAGCAACTATACTATTAGCAGACAGTGGTTTGCAACTCACCAGAGTTCAGAGTGAAGACATAAATTCATCTGGTATTGGTGCCAACATTTTCCTGCTATGTATCATTCTGAAAAACCTGAGAGATTAATAATTGCAATTTTACTTTGAGCAGAGCTCAAAAAACAGAGCTCTGCAATACGACTCCAGACTCTGCTTTTGCTCACCAAGAGAGCGTTTTCAAGCAGCCAGGCATTCTGCTAACTTAGTAACCCAGGAGCAAAGCTGAAATTCTCATGCTCTGTCACAAAGGCTCTATAAGTATGAGCAGCTGTGATCTTTATTCACTTTATAATGTGCAACGTTTTAAAAAAATACATTCTCATTTATGCAGCTGGATTTTAAGCCCAATGTTTCAGGCCAATCTAGCTAGCACTAATGCCTTATGAAGCACAGCTACCCTGTACAAGTAGAAATGCTTCAGTTTGGGCAAATGCAGAACTATTTCAAAAGCACTGCATAACTCAGGAGCACCTGAACCTAGTAGAACACCTTGGCCTTAATCTAAGTCTGAATTCCTAAAAACAACAGCCTGACACTGCACTACTCAACAACTTTACCATTTAATTCTAGATACAATTAAACTCTAATCAAGTAATGCATTGTAATTTCTATTCATGAAGTAATATTTCAGATTGCATTAATACCAGAGATCAAAGTGTAAAAAGAAGTCCTTTCCTTTTGGAAAAGTTTGCTGCTCATTCCATGCATGTCAAATGGCATTTTCTATAACTTCCAATTAAAGAAAGATTAAAGGAATCGATTTGCCTTCTGATTAAAAACTGAGACAGAGCTTGGTTAATATATGAGAACAGGAAAATCTCCATCCTCAAAACCAAGATATATTCCTTTGAAGGGATTAATGCTGACTTCTCACCCAAAGTGCAGAATGCACTAAAGCAACACCAGGAATTCAAGGAGATTTCAAATCTGGAATCCTCAGCAAAATGTCTTGCAAGACTCCCCTGCCCTGTGGCTCAGGGATGCACTATACCAAAAGGAGGTGTCATATTTATGGCTCTCAATGGACTTGTTTTGTCTCTTTTTGAGGCCATGAAGCTTTTAGCCTTCATTACACCCATTACAAGGGCACCACCAAGCACCATCCTTCTTGCCCTTTGTCTTTTTTAAGATCTAGTCTTCCTTTTTGAGTTTCAGCTCTCAGTAGTTTGTCCATCACATCAACCAGAGGGCAGATGAGATAATGGATGATATGAAGGACAAAGTGTTTTTCAAATCCCTTAATTCTATTTCACCGTAACAGTAGATGTGTACTACACATTATTTATTTAGCTCTATATATTTACACATATATGTTGGCGAGTCTTCAGTCTTCAAGAATTATCTTGAGCTTATTGCACAAGCCTGGTACAGGCTGAAACTGCCTCAGGTGGTATTTGGATGAATTATCTTGTGAGCTGTGCTGTAGTTGGAGTCAACTATCATTATAACACAGCACAAATGATCAGAGACCAAGACTGAAGTGAAACAGGGATAAAGTTTACAGCAGATATAACCCTTAGGATTACACAGCAGCAGATGGCAAACTTCAATCTAAAACATCAATTAGAAATCATTAAAATCTCATTTATCCCTATCAGTGGTAATTGTGAGTAAAATCCTCATATGCAATTGCATGCAAATCAAGGTCTTACTTTTCAGTACACCTGGCATTCTTTTATTGAAAATTGTTGCAAACTCAATTTGCAATTAATATAAGACCTAACTGGGGCTAATGATAAAACAAACCCTCTAATTCTGCATTTGTACCATTATGGATACAATGTGCTGATGCATGAACATATTTTGACTTTCCACAATATTTCAAATTTGTTAAGTTTCTTAGCATCCTTAGGTTTTAATCTTACTTTACTCTTACCTTACATTACAACAGATCCACAACTGGTGGGTTTGCTTAGTGCTACCTATAATCTGCCTCATCACCATAAGAATTGTTGAGACTGACAAACTCAATCTTCTGACAGGTGTAAAAATCCTTCAGACTTCAATCCTTCAGTATTTTGTGAAGTGGGACTAACCCTGCATTCTTCGAAGCATACAAGGGAGGTTCAAAAAACCCCAGATCAGGCTATTTATTCTACTCAGTGTGGAGAACACCAGAGAGCTTTTCAAAGCTGCCTGGCTTCAAAGGTTTTGTCCTGAGATATTCTTGGCTGAAGTGGAGTCAAGTTAAAGCTGACTTCAAACAGGCTGTGCTTGAAGCACAGCAGCCTCCACCTTGGTTTATAAAGACACAGAACTTTATATTCGATCTTATCTGGGGTCTGGAGTCAAAGCACAGATTTCCCTGACGCTCTCCTGGCTGGACAGGCTCAACTTCGTTGTGCTTCTGACACAGAATGGAGATGCACTGGTGGGGTGTGCACTGAGACCACTCTCTGTTAAGCATTGCATCTCAGCAACAACTGGAAGATGAGAATTCCATGGCTCAGGCATCAAGGCTGGCCTAAAGAGATCCCACGGGGAAATGTAAAACTGTCACAGTACCCAGAGAGCCTCATAATTACTTAATCCCCTCTTAAATTTGGCCTCTACCTTCTGTATGTAAACTGTACTGTGCAATTGCATACAGGACACACATAAGTGATCCTCTCAGGTTAAACCTCAACTTGGAAGACACTGCTTCAGCTTAATGAATTTGCTTTGGTCAATCTGAACAGACCTCATTTTCTTCCTTCTGTTGGTTTTATCCATATTTAGCAAATAAACTATAAAATTTTGTTACTCGCATAAAGTTTTTGCTCTTCAAAACATGATCGTTTATAAATTTTTTGTACGATTGTTTGGAAATGAGTTTAGATGCAGGTCGTTCTTCTTCATTCAGATACTTTGCATTGTATCTAATGCTATTTTAGCTAATTCCGGTTACTAGCATTCCATTAATCAGCTTACTGTCTTTGACTGGGAGGAGGGGCTGGGCGGAAATCAAGTAATTGTTCTAAGGAAAGCCAAGATGTCAAATGTGACTGTTAAGAAATTGTTTTATCTTTTTCAGATATCTATCCCTGCTTGAATCTGCAGAGCAGATGGACAGAACCATAAGAAAATGAAGGGTACTACCTCTAAAAAACAGCAACCCAGAGGAGGTTTGCTATTGAGCACTGTACAGGTGTAACAAAATCTATATTCCACGAATAACAAAATCCAAGTGTTTGACTCCTTTCATGGATTGCAGCATGTTAATTTCAGATTAACAATTTGTTTGTGTTGTACCTATTTATCTATACTGCCCAAACTAATTTCACAAAATGAGTTTATAGAACCTACTCATAGATTTAGTTGGTTAAATGTAAGGGCTCAAAAAACTATTAAATTAATAATGTGATGAACAATGTGTTTTAACTATTTTTCAAATAGTTATCTACCATACATGAAAATTGACAAAGTTATAGTATCCACACAGATTGGTACTAAACATATTTTTCTTTCTGAATCTCCTATGCCACCTATAAATATACCATATGACATTATATAACAATTGGATGTATTTAAAATTTCCCACATGCTGGATACAAAAAAAAAAACGCAAGTATAGTAGCATTTACTATTCAGATAGATGATGTAAAATTGTTACCTTAGTTTATGTAGCAACAACAAGCAAAGCCCCAGTGCTCAAGGAAGATCTAAATTTATCTACTAAACTGTTACCTTGGGATAGACTAGCAATTAGGATTGTTATAAAATAACTGTTTGTTTCTTGGGGCAAAGTTTTTGGAGGAAACTCTAGCTGATGGATTGGTGGAGTTCTTAGCACAACCTCAAGTTTAGCCTCTTATTTCCAATCCAGTTTCTACTCAGTTTTATTTAAAATTTCTGGGAAGAAATAATAAGTTCTTCTTAGTATTTGCAATGATCTGTGACAAGAAATTACTTCCACGTTTTGACTGCAGTACAGGTCAGCAGTCAGCTGAGGCTGAGATACCAGATATCTTGTCAAAGTCAATCAAGTTCACCTCATGGAAAAGATATTTCCCTGCAAGTTAGTTTTAAATGCTTCTCGGGTGGGGTCTTTGATGATAAGATCCTAATTAGAAAAAATTATACTTTACCATATGGAAAAAAAATTAGATCTATCTCACATCCCTTTTGATCCTAATTAGAACTTTTAATCTATATATTCCTAGGGTTGGTAGCTCTGTTCGCATGTCTGAATTTGATCATCCCCTTTTCTCTCTTTCTGAAATTAAGTCCTGTCTCCTTGCAATCCAAAACTGGATGATTCAGGCCTTTTAATAACTAGTGAATGTAAAAAGGTAATTAGTCCAAATCATCACCTGAAAGGCAGGAGGGTTAAGATTGATTTTAACATGAAACTGGATTCAAGTAGTTAACACTCAAATTGAAAAAAATTCTGCCTGCAATCCCTGACTCTTTAGGGAGATTTATGCAGTATATTAATGCTGTCATCCAAAATTTCTATCACTCTTTCTCCAGCTGCACATCATGTGTTAACTTTCTGCCCATGTAGTCATCGAGGGCTGGGAGCTCTGTGCATGCAGCACATCGATGCCTTTGGGGATGAGCTGACTTGTTTCACTCCAGAGCCTCCCTCAGATGACCTGTGAGTGGTGCTGAGCAATGCTAACAGGACAGCATTAAGCTTTCCTGAGGTGCATAAGAGAAAAAGGCAGAAATAAGCATTTTCTAGGATTTTTCTAGCATGTTTCCTCACAATTTTTAACATTGCTAAATATTTGCAACTGATTTACAAAAGGAAAAAAGCTGTTAAGCATTCTTTGACTTCTCTCAGACAGTAGCTGAAATTTATTGCTGACAAGTATTGTTTGGATGTAGGAATTTGCCTTCCCTTGCTGCAGGTGGAATGGGATTAATATTATGGCTTAAATCACCCTAAGTAGTTGATTCCCATTAGCTTATTAAATCCTTCAACTCAAAGTTCTAGAGTATTATTGCTTATTTGGCTCTTGGTCACGTTTTTGAAAAGTATTTTTAGGCAACTCCTTATCAGTGCACTGATAACAGTTTTGATAATACTTCAAACATATTTTGCAGTTTTTTGTTTATAACCTAATGAGGTTTTCCTGTATGATATGTATTTGTAAAATGTTTGCTTGTGCTTAGGAAATATCATTGGCTGCACATCAGCTGATTTCAGGCACACTATATCTGAGTTTTTCCTTAAAGATCCTTGAATAGAAGAATTCTGAAAAGCGTCAGGAGTAGAGATTGAGCTCCTGACCCGACCTGGTTGATACTAATGCACTGGCTGCGCAGACACTTATGTAAAAATGCATGCAGACACACACAAGAGTGCAGTGCAGCCTAAACAGTCCGTGTTACAGGAGAGGTGAGTTTTTTCCAGGTGTTCCAAGATGCTTCAAGGAGTATATTGCGGGATATAAAGTTTAATTTCTAAAACAGGAGACAGGTTCCTAAGTGCACCCTTTTTTGTTATAAAAGCAGAGAAATTATTAATAAAGTATTTCTTTGATGATAATATATGTTATTAGCAAAAAGTAGTAACAGATAGTTTTTAAAAGTTGACGTATCAATAAAGGGTATATTAAAAAACCTGACATCCCTCTCCTTAAACCTTAGATGAGTTTTAGGCATATTTTAGATTGCCTAGACATTTCAAGTAATGAACTGAGTATTTTAAACAAGAATCCTTTAGAGAATATCTTGTTAACATATCAGTAGGTGTATTAACAGGCAAAACCATGTAAAACATCAGTGTATCATTATTCAGCAATTTTAGCTCGAGTGCTTCAATCTCAGAAATCTCCAGATCAATCTGAGCAGTGCTAGACAGGCGTTGGAGACCTGAGGAGCTGTAAATACTGGAGTTAGTAATGCAGCATCTGTCCATAAAACTGACCTAGTAAAATTCAGTGGCCACTAATACATTTGTCTCATCTTTGAATCAACCGTGCTGGCAGCCCATCCCATGAAGTAGTTTGTTTCTCAGAGGCCCTGACCGTCTCCCATTCAAGCTACAGTTGGACTATTCAAGTGTGATAACTCACGATAACTTCACTATGGTGAAAACAAGAATTAAATGTGATAATTTTGGTGCTCATGGGAAAATTGGGGGTTTTGCTGGCAAGTAACACTACTCGTTATCTGTATTCCCATGTATCAAGTGAAGCAACTAAAAATAAAAAGCAATTTACAAAATACGTGTTTGCCATTAATAGATTATACATCGAGATGTTTCAAAGACATGGGAAAAATCTGGAGCCAGATATGCAAATGCAGATTCGAGTTTTGCATTTCCTGAGAGCCTGCTAGCATAAATTGAAAATGAGGTAAAGAGTACTATGCTCTCAGCTTGAGAATGTGAGCCAGAGCATTAAAAACTTGGGCACGCAGAGGCTGCCACTTGGCTGATAACAAGAACTGCATCAGGATCCAAAACTAAAACCATGAGCCTCCAGTTAGGGCTCCAGAGCAAACAGAGAGAACCATGACTGAGGATAAACACGGTCTCAGTATAAATAGAGAACTTATACAGATGTGCAGCTGCAAACATACAATTTGGGAGCACACATGCTGCACTGGCTGGTGAAAATCAGAACATCCCTTAACCTCTAAATTCTAACCTTTGGGACTAAGGAGTCATAGTTTTCTTGGACTAACCACATAATGCCTGCTATCCAGAGAGTTACAAGTAAGTTAGAGAGAGAAAAGAGGCCAGATAAAGACACTGAAGTGCAGTAGGACATATGGGATTGGGATGCAAACCGGTGAGCAGCAGGATGCCCACGTGAGTCACTGTGATCTGAAAGGTGACTCACGTGACCCAGCAGCAGAAGGATCAAGGCATCAATTTATAATAGATATGCATATGAGAAAAAGTCATTATTGGGGCTTGGAGAATTTTTAACCCAAGTTTACTGTCGTTAACCAGGTGATAACGAGCTGTGCCAGTGAGTGCTGTTGGAAGCTGTCATTTTCAGCTATCATCCTTGCTGACAGAATGCCACGTAACACGATGCAAAGTATTGCACAGATTTCACCCACTCACATTACACCTGCTAGCAAGAGAAGCCCACATAAATTTATTTCACTGTTCACACAGTGACCGAATGAAAAACAAGGATTTTGTGCGGTTTCTAATACTTGTGGGTTTGGTTTTATTTGTTTTGTATAAAACTCATTCAGTCTGTGTATTATTAACAGAGTTCTAAGTAAAAAGCCACAAACCTCATGCACATCGAGCTAAAATGGCTTCCTCGGAGTCTTTGACCATTCTTTTATTACAATTTGGTATCCCCCTAATGTTTTTAAAATGTTCAAATGAAATAAAATCTTTTCCTGTTTTTAGCTAAATCTACCTCAGCTTGATCCAGTGATAAAATTTAAACATATAAATTGTCATTCCTCTTGTCCTCAGCAAATAAATTCAGCTTGACAATGGGCAACTTGGTCATCTATAGGTAGAAAGAATGTGAATCTATAATTTAATTATATAAGCATCACTTAAGATAGATTTCAAAGCCACTTATATATCTGATTTTGATTATATTTCATTAGGTCAATAAATATTTCCTTCACTGCCTAATAATCCCAGTGTCATCTGTAATAAAATGAAAAATGACACCTGTGTACCTGTAAATACATTCTACATTGGAAACTCTTCATAGAGAAACAAGTAAAAACAACTCATGTAGTTTTCAATTGTTTATAATTTTCTTATACTTTTTATTTTGTCTGATTATGAAAATATTCAGCAGCCTATTTTAATGCCTTTATTTTTTGTGCTGTCAATGGAGACTCTGCAAAGGTTTCTAAAGGGCAGCAGATTAATTAGGTCATCAAATCCCAGGGGAAAAAATGTTTAATTCTGAGCCACTCAACTTAAATTGGTCCTACATATTTTGTAACAATTGTATTCTAAACACAGCAACTCTCCAAAGCTTTTATATTAGTTTTCTTTGAAAAAAATTGGAGGAATTATCAGCTCCTGAAACGTGAGCATACTTTTGCCCCGAAAGATATTAAATCTGTCATTTTTTTTCTAGATAACCAGGGCACATCTTCCCTTTCAGGAAGAATTAAAATAATTGCCATCACCATGAACACAAACCATAAAGCACATAGTAATTCTACATTCGCACAGTCTCCTAGAAAATTAGGGAGAGTTGGAGTGCAAACCCCAAGGAACTGACAAACCTTTACAATGAGAAACCATGCAATAGCCTGTATGTAATCATACATAATTGTTACTCATTAGTGTTGAAGGTTTATGTGTTTCTAGCCAGTTTTGTAACTGATAACAGACAGTGGAAGCAGATATTCATAGCTGCCTTTTTTTTTTTTTTTTTTTGGTCTTTCAATCCTAAAAGAATGGAATTTTATCATCTTAATTATGTTTAACAGTGATATGCTCTTGAAAACATCTCCATATTATATACTTCAGTATCACAGATTTTATGTGAGACTACACTCTGGTGTTATCTGTTTTAGCAACAGCTTATTTCACCTTGATTTGCAACAAATGACCACATAAAATCATTTGGTCATTCACTGGGCAACACTACATTCTAAAATGTATCCAATACCCCACAGCAGATGCACTATTAGTAAATAGTGCCACTTGGCCAGGCAAACTTGAACAAACTCACAATGGGAGCTGCTGTCAGCAACATAATCTAGAGTAAAATTCCACTAAGATACCTCTTGAGATAACTCATCCCTTTCTAACAGCTTGCTAACAGTGATCCTTGCCACTAATCACTTTCTTCTTCCACACGTATTTTCCAACATTTGAACTGTTAGAATTATGTTTTTTATAAGGTCCTAATAGCTGCAAAGACTTATTGCTAAGTACCAAGTAGTACAGAATATTCTCACTGATGATCAGCACCTATTGGATGGCCATCACTTCTTGATTGGCCTTGGACAAATCACTCACATCAGATACTGAGATACTCCAAGATTCACAAAAGAATGTCATGTCCCTTACAGTGGAATGGGGTTAAGCCGAGAAATGTCTATCTGTGTACTTAGGTGACTCTATTCCTATAAAAATCTATGTGTTCATTTTCCTCCATTTTCATTTGGAAAAATGCATCTTCAGTTTCCCAGTCTGTGTTCTGCTGACTGTTGATGTTGCAAGACTCTAGAAGTACCATACCTTGCACCAAAGGAGCGTTTAAAGGTGAGGATTTACACAGTTAGGTTTTTGAATACCTTGTGCTGCTTCCATGCAGATGATGTCAGGGCCACAGCTTTTGTAATCTGTGGTTTCTGAATGGTTAACAAATGATTTTCAGTCCCCATGGCAAGCAATGTCAGTTGAGAGCTTGCTTTGTTCTAATTTATGTTAACATTGTGAAAAATTCTGCACAAATACTGCAAAAAGAGAACTCTTAAGCTTAATCAGTGAAGACATACTTAATATCTGTAGGCTCCCACAAAAAAATGCTAGTCCAAAGGACATAAATGTAGTTTTACATTTATCCAAATGGAATAGGCAAAAAAACCCTCAAATAAGCAATGAATAAATTTGTTTCTAAAATGTCCTTTTAGCCTGAGGAGTCCAGTAACAGACTGTGACTGGAAAAAGTATGCAGCTGATCTTGTCTCCTGCAAAACTCACCAAGATTTCCTGCTGATGAAACATGGCTCAATCCCCACTAGAACAGAGAAAAATGTTTAAAAGAAAACAAAGCTCAGTGATTTATGAACTTACCCAGTACAACACATCAGTCCATCCTTCCATGGTGATACACTGGAACACAGTCAGCATTGCAAATGCAAAGTTATCGAAGTTGGTGATGCCTCCATTTGGTCCAACCCATCCACCCTTACATTCAGTGCCATTCATGACACACTGACGGCCATTCCCTGAGAATGCACAAGGTGCTGGATCTTCTTCAACTAGTATATCTGGAAAACGACCAGAAAATCAGAACTCTGAATTCTCAAGTTTTCATGAGTTAACCCTTCACGTGAAGAAATATCAATGCTGTTGTGAGAGAAATCCAGATTTCAAACTGACAAAGGCAACACATGAGAGCTTTGGAGATTTTAGTCTCTCTCAGATCTGGGCCTTACAACCTCAAAATAAGTTAATCAAAATAATATATATAAAAGCTTGAGTAATTAAGCAGTGGAAAGAAGCATAACAAAATAATAAATAATTTCTTAGAAGCTCCTCATGTTGATTTTTTCTTTACTCTTCACTTCATGGCACTTCACACCAACACAAGGACCACTAAGGAAAACTGATCTGATTGCTATACGGAGTCATCTTCATTACTTAGCCAATGGAAAAACACATTTAGCCACCACGTGAGATAGTTTCACTCCTTTGAAGTTCTCCCACAACACACATTATTACACCTGGAAAGAACAGTTTTCCTTCTTCACTCATTTCAGAACTGCGCTCCTTACCACACCGCCACAATCTGGAGCTGTCCCTTGAAGATAGTCACCCTTATTATTTTCACTGTGATATTTCAACTACACATATCAGAAATGAAAACCTATTCAGAGCATAGCCTAGTCTCTAACTAGTTTGATTTTTTTTGTGACTTTGGCATTAGGTTTGTTTTCATTTCATGCACTGCACCTAAAATTATGAACCAGTGTAAACTAGGCTTATAACAGCTTTAGTGCTTTGGCCCCTAGATCTACTTCAAATTGAAATCCCACAGATTTGAAAGAAAATATCATCAAACCCTATTTTAATCAACAGTTTAATGACTTACCTGAATCAATAAGAAAACAAGATTTGTGCATTTTTCCAATAAAAAGTTCCAATCCTATAATAGCATAGATTATGATTACAAACAATACCAAAAGGGCAATATGGAGGAGGGGGACCATGGCTTTTATAATGGAGTTCAGGACAACTTGTAAACCTAAAAAAAAAAAAGAGGATACAAGATATGAACCATATTTCTATGTCTTGCCCTATCAAATTTTATATAATTATACATTTTTAGAACTTAATGAAACAGACATGCAGAGATAATCAGTTTTTTTAAAAACATCTGCTGCCCAGAATCACAAAATGCTCGTGTAACAAAAATCATCGCAAGAATCTAAAACTTTGTCTAATTATTTCTGCTGTTAATAAAGGTTATACTACAGAAGTCAGTGCTTGAAATGTGTCACAAGAATCTATGGATGTTTTTACAAGGAAAGGGCACGTAGTCAGTGTGTGCCTGTAAGTCATTTTATATGACCTTTAAGAAGTTCTGTGCTGAAACAACTTTGTGGCAAGTTCTGAGAAAACATACATTTAGCCAGTTGTAGAAAAGAATTTTTGCTCTGAGGAGAAGCAAGTTTTGCTCTGAACACACACTTTCGCCATTTATCCTTTTAAAAACTGCTCTATTTCCTTTTTTTCAATTAAATATTTATCCAACTTTTGGCTTTACCAAAATGAGTCCCAGACTAATGAAGCTGTCACAGTACCAATGAGAATAAAATATGTCTCTTTTTTAACTTGATAGATTTCCTTTCTGACACTTCATAGGACTGCTTCTGTCCTCACTGAAGTGCTTTTGCCAAACATCAATTATTTCCATGTAACAGTCCACAATATAATAATCAACATAGAATTAGCTTCCTCTTCCTTTGAAAGCCTTAGAAAGAGCTGAACTGTAAGCCATGAACCTCATATAGCCCAAATAGCTTCAATAATTAATAAAGTATTAAAAGAAAAGAGGAAATATGAGAAAATTCAAATGCTTTCCTTAAACAATATTGTTCTACTTTTTAAGTTTCCTAATTTATCTGTTAGCTCTACTGTGATAAACAGAAGGCATTCATGTGCATTGGAGGGGGTAGGAATCACGAAATGTGTAATGTGCTCTGGCATACTCTTACCAACACATAAACTATTTTAGGACCACCTACACTTTCAAATGCAGGGGTTTAGAATTTAAAAAAAAAATCTGAATTTTATTTTCTGGAGTATTTGCATTTTAACATGTAATTTACTTTTATAAAAAGCTTCTAAAGAGGAAGTGTATTCCCCTGTCTGCTTATTGAACTGTGTAAGAAGATCATACACTGACTGAATTCACAATCCCTTGTTCAACTTGAAACAGGGTATCATTCGTCTTGAAATTCACTTTATATACATAGGCAGATAACAAAATCTCGGCTTTATCCTATCTCAGTTCTGTAGTGTCTGGGAGAAGAAAGTTAAATAATAAAGTTCCATTCCTCATTGCCATGGAAATAAAGAGAACAGAGCTTACTGGGCACTCCTGATACAAGCCGGAGAGGTCGCAATACACGAAAGGCTCTTAGGGCTTTGACATCAAAGCCACCAGGTTTGCCACCTGAGTGGCTGCCACCGTCTGTTTCTTTGGTTAATTGTTCCAATATTACACTAAATAATCTAGAAAATGAGATAAAAGGGAAGGTCATCACCATCCATTTACCATGCAATCAAAGATATTACTTTGGAAATTAGTTGAACTGCAGATCATCCTGAAAAGCTGTTCAGATGTCAAATTGAGAGGTATATTTACACATTAAATCATGACAGAAAGAGCTATGAAGTGCAAGACTTTATAATCCCTCTAGAGAATGAGAATCACACAGTATCCAATCATTTAGCATTCAGCTTATATACACAATTTGCTATTTTTAAATAGATGAAGCTACTTTGCCACTTTTGTTCAAACATTTTAGCTTTAACATTTGGAGAATTAATCTTCCCTTTAGAAGAAGAAGTAGATAATAACTAAAACCATCTGGTTTAATTTTGGTGGAATATATGAACTCCAAGTGGCACAGCAGTACAATATTCTATATGCAGTCAGCAGAAACTGAATATTTTAAAAATAATTAGAGTTCAACATTTAATAACACCAAAAAGATTTGTTTCTTACACATAATACCTCTGAGGAAAAATATATTCCCAGATGGCTCATTTATTATATTGTATTTTTTCCCTGCAGAAATGAATTAGTCATTCATTAGAACAGTTTGCAAGACAAGAGTTTTATTTTTCTTTCCCACTTTTACCAGCAATTTAAAGTGATGCATGTGCTTGAAATACAAATTAATCTTAGGTTTATTTTAGTTTGAAGCTCCATTTCAGATGCATGGTTTTCTAGGCTGTCACTAGACCACACAAACACTATTATCCTTTGCACAGAGTCTGAAGTTCAATAGTTGCAGAGCTACCCTTCTCCTTAAAGGATTATCAAGTAAATAGAGTTTTGTAATCATGAGAAACGTTTTACACTTGAAAAGGATGCCTGAAATGTGCAGGGTTTTAGTTTGGTCATGAAAAGTTTTCACAACTCTGGTTAATGACTCTGTCACGCTGGATAGTTGCTTGAAATAATATTATTTAATATGTTGCCCGAACCAGATTATTGAAGGTTTTACCCTCCCCCAATAAGCAATTGACCCATATCAGTCAATACCCATCCCTAGACTGCTTCGCTCTGCTCCAGAGAAAAACTCAGCCACAAAGACTCTACAGATGCTCCAAGGAACATCAGCAGCCCCCCATGCTGTTACACCAAATCCAGGGACTGAATATCAGGTGCTGATCCAGCCCTAGAATTTAATAGAAGCATAATTGCAGGAAAATGAACCACCTCAGTAATTTCAAGAGGAACTATTTATGCTCCAAAGACAGACATTATTAAAAAGGCTTCTGAGTCAAGTCCTCAATTCAGAGAAGCTGCTTCCAGCCTGTCAGTTCATACAGCATTCAGAAAATTAAAGGGCATAGGAAAATGCTATGAAAGCTTTCTCTACCAGGACCTTATTCTTTCACAGAGATCAATGGAAATTACATGAGAGACCATGCAGGTAAATAGACCACTCAAAGTAATTTGTACTCTGGTGGGTTACAGAGAGAAGTGACAAAGAGTAGAAAGCAGCACATTCACAGCTATGTCTGCAGCTCTGTCATTTTATGCTGTCCAGCTGAAACCAGGACATATGTCATTCCTAAAAAGCCATTAAGGTATAAAACTATTGATCTTCTTTAAAGAAATTTAATTTGCATTTAAATTCCTGTACAGTTTACCAAAGTTTAAATGTTTAATTAAGATTTGATTTTAAAACGTCTCTATACATGTTTCTCTTTTGCTTGTAGAGACTTCTTAAGGTATGATTAAGATTAATGCATTTGGACTGCTACAGTTTCTGCTGAGAAAGCACATGAAGCAAATTTCAATACATTCAATATAGGACATGGTGGCAGCTCTTTCAAAGCTATTAGAATACCTAATGAAATTTCACATTGAAGCCAGTCAAATAGAATCAGGTCCAGAAGTGATTCCATATCCATCTTGGGTTATATATGAAAATCAATTTTTCACTGGGCTTTTACATATTAATTAAATAAATGGGACTCATGCTTGCTTAATTATGTAGGTTGTGTTCTTACTGAAAGAACAAAAACCTTGCTCACAGTTTTATCAGTGTGTGACATGTTAGGAAAGGTCCACCTTGTCTTACAGGCAGGCTGATGACAACCTGTACAGTAGTTTATATTCCAAACTATTGGGCTTGAATTACTACTTAAATTAAGTGTGATATTTTAGGCATTTGATAATATACAGTCCTTTTTTATTTGTATTTTCAAGATTCGGCATGAGCATTTGACCCAACTACATTTAGCCTCCAATAATGAGTGTTTTATGAATTAGTGGAAAATTTTTTAGTTATCATGTATTTAGGACACAGGCAAAGATAGAGGTCATGTTAATTAGACTGCTCCAGGGTTACTGTAACTCTGTGGTCACTTGACAAAAGGGAAGAGGTCTATCCAAGTGACTGCTTGGCAAGGGAACAGAGCTCGTGTGTGACAGTCTCCAACCTGCCCACCAAGCTTCCCCTTCAGGCACAGAGGCCAATCTGTTGAGAATGACCTGACCTGATGAAGGATCTATTTATACAGAAATTTTAGTCCTGGACGAAAACTGCCTGCATGCCAAGGGACTGGCCCAAATACAACCTTCTCACTAACATTTAGTATCTCATAATCAAACAGTTACAAATCATTCTTATATTCATAGTACTTCTCCAAATTTAACAAGGCTTTACCACAAATTTCTTTGCTTTGCATCTTTTTCTTTCCTCTTATTGCAGTGACAACTTAAAAGCATCACACACTCTAATTTCTAGGCCTTTTCAATTACAGGCAACCCTTGATATGGTTGGAATTTAAAAATGAAATTAGAATTGCACACTGCAAGCCAAGGTCGTGTTTGCTACAGCATACAAAGTTATACATGGATAATGCTCTTCATGTCCTAGATAATTCATGCTTTTAGTAAACAAAATTTACAGTATGGGTTAAACAATTTTTCAACATAATCTCCACAATATTTAGGAGATTGGTGAATATATATCTCAAGATTAATTCCCCAGATAGCTGAAGGTAGTATCTAATGAAGGAGGACAACCACTGACACGGAGCTGCTGACACAAAAATTATTTATCATAAGTAGGTGCATAATGTTAGTGTGAGATATTCCACTCCCCACTCTTCTGAACCTGCCCAAGCAGTCCCTTCTCTGGGGCAAAGAACAAACTTTCCAAGGTTTCCTAGTACAGCAAGGTGCACAGGGTAAAGAAAAAAAGGCACTATTCGCATACATTCGACCCCAGGCAAGTCAAAATCATAACTGCATCTAGGGCCTGATGTGCAGCACCCAATTTTACTCAGATTTTAGGAATATCAAGGAATCACTCAGTTAATTCTGTCTCCCCAACCACTCTTCTCCACTTTGAAATATGTGGGTCCTCCCAGAGGTCTTTGTGAAACAGATGAACTGCACATAATTGTAGTGAAGGGTTCAAGAAATAAATGAAATAAAAATGCGTGGATCTTAAGAGATCAACATGTGGAAAGGCATTGGGAGTTTCCCTTGAAAAAAATCAGATCAAAAAAATTCTGAAAGACAACTGTGGAAATCTCCAGCAGAACTTGGAATTCCCTAGGAACTTGTACAATAAATGCAATGCAGTCTAGAGTCACAGACAGCACTTAAAACTTTCAGGACTTTCTTAAAATTTTTCACTCAGTTCATTCTCATACTTAGAAGAAACAGAAATCCAGCATAGGCTGTTACAGCCAAACAGACCTGTACCTACCTCACTGTAAAGAAAATTTTAAATACTTGCATAAAGAAAGAAGAAGTTACTTACCCTACTATTACTATTACAAAATCCAATAAATTCCATCCATTTCTAACATATGCATTGGGGTGTAATAATAATCCATATGCTATAATCTTCAAAAATGTTTCAACTGTAAAAATTATCAGGAAGGCATATTCTACTTTTTCCTGTAGAAGACAAAAGAGTACAATGAAAAACAACACAATGTACCAGCTCTTTTTACTATTTACAATTTGCAACAAGTGGGTAAGTTGTACTGATCAGGACCAAAGAAATACCTTCAAAGCAGCTTATTTCACAGGCTTTAATTGCATAACACTTACTGATAACTGTACTGACAAGGTTATAATTACATAATTGCATGAGATTTTCTTGTTTTCACATTCTGTGAGAGGAAAAAAAAACTGTTTCAGCAAACATGGAATACTGTACCTTTGCTTAAGCAAACAGTGCCATCCAGGTCAACAGGATTCTTTGCATTCATTATAACCAGAAAATGCTGTAGACAGAGCCCTGGAAATATCCTTGGAAGGTAAGCACTGGTATACTTACTTTCACTATACAAAAAGTTTTAAGTTACTTAGCATTTAATTTTACACTTTCTTGCAACCTTTTAATCTTGATATGGAAGCTTACATTGATTTATTCTTTCTTCCGCAACACCAGAATTTCTTTAAAATACCTTATTATTCTTGAAGAAATTTTAAGGCACTGTATCACCACCTTGTATCATTGAAGTTCCAACATCAGAATTGTTTCAATGGTTTTTTAAAATGTTAATAGTTTCTGCATTTTACCAAAATCCTTATTTCAGAGCTATACACTGAATCTCTTTTCCTAGCTAACTAGATACCTGAGAAAGAAGAAACCTCCAAAAATATTATTAGCATACTTGATTTGGTAAATTGTAGAAGTCACCACAATCAAAATGGAACAGTTAACATCTCTGTTCTTTTGGCTTCAGACATGATCACTTCATCACTTTGTATAACATTTTGTTTAGTTATCTGCTGCTATTCAAATATTAGAGCCAAGAATAAAAGGCACAAAGACTATGATTCATTTTTTAAACTTGTTCACGAATATAAGATGTTGCTCACTTATCTCATACAAGGTTAATTACATGACTATAACTGCTCAGTAAGGATTACAATCTTCTACTATCATTACTCAAATAGAACACCAGAAATACATTATCCCTTTTTGTTCCACACAAAAATACACATTCCTTATTTGTTACACAGCTTGGCACTTCCATACACAGCCAAAGAAAAAACCCAAACCTTAGTCATTTGCAATTTAAACAAATATCTTGATATTCTTATGTGCAAATCTTTAATTTGGGCAGCTAGATTTCTTTCCCTGCCAAAAAGGCCATTTAGAACGGTTATGTATAGGATGTGATATATCCATTTATAAGTCTGGTGACTGAACAGATGCACAGGCTCATCAATAAACTCCTCTCCAGCTCTTTACCTGCAGCAAGCAGCACCCTGGGCTCACTCGGGCAGGCAAGGCTCTCCTGTGGCAAAGCAAGGATTCCTGAATCTCATCTCTGCTCAGCTCAGTCCTACACCCCTGCCTTTTCCTTTGAGTACACTTCATAAACACTGCAGAGCTTCATCCAAGGCAGCTTCTCCTCAGCTACATTACATTTTGTGTGAGATCTTCCAGCCCAGGGAAACTGATGGACACAGTTGTCCTCCTCAAACTTCCTCATACTTATTTCAAAGTTGTCCCTTCCACTTACCCCTCCATTTATCACCAATCAACCAGGACAGTTGCTGGATAACAAGAGTGAAGTGGCCTCACAGAAGAAATGTGAATGGCTTGTGCACCAAAATCCATCAGATCTCTTTGGCTAGAGAGCACCACAGAGATTACAATAATACAAATTATCAGCATTCCTGAGAAACACACTCAGAAATGTTAAAAATACAAGCAAATCCTGCCACATAGACATTCCACAATAACAGCTATTTCTGTCTTCCTGCATACAACTAAATTTGCAGCTTGGTTATACAGAGATAAATAATGTAGGAAAACATAAGGAAGAAAAAAATATTATGGCTGTCATTTGCCATGGGCAAAATATCTTCAAAATCATAGTAGTAAAAGCGAGACAAAATATATATGTTTCATATATGCCAAATTTCAACAGCTTCTTTACTTAAAAAGAACACAGGACCTAGGACTGGAGGGGACCTTCTGACCTCATGGGTCACTATGTCCAATGTCCTGTTTTACAGGCAAACATGTAATTTAACTTCCTCCATTAATGTACTAGGTTCCATGCCAAAAACCTTTGCTCTTCACTGCTCCCCTTCAAAAAATATTCCAAAGCTCCTCTGCTCTCTGGGCTAAACACCAGCCCTAAACACCAGCAGTTAATGGTCACATAGCCCTGCAGTTCATTTTAATGGGACAGCTCAAACCTGAACCACTCTGCCCAATCATTTACCATCCATCTTTGAAAAATAATATTGGTCTCATTCCTGCTTATTTTATTTCTTTTATGGAAGCAGGAGTGTTTCTTATTTCCTAAACAAGTGTTGCAAATGTTCTATTAGAGCCATACGGAATGTAGGGCAATCTCATTTTTAAACCCACCGGTGGGCTTAAGGTCAGTGTGTGTCACTTGGCAGATGGATCACAAGAAACCTTGACAGCTGCACCACAAGAAACCACATGAATCTCAGCGAGGAAAAATGGCAAGTACTGCACTTTGGGTTAAATAATCCCACACCAATATGGGCTGAGAAAGGACCTGGAAATTGCAGTGGGCACTAAGTTAAATATGTGCTAATTGTAAATCAGACAAATTCCATATTTCCACTGTTTCATTTTACCTCCCTTTCATGCTCTCGCACACTCAACGTATTTATTTATTTATAAAGCACAACTTGTGTCTTCCACAGAGGCCAGATGAATGACTTGGCCCCACAGTTAACAACACTCAAGTACAGGCTGTGCTTTCCTTACAGACTGTTTGGCTCTTTGATAAGTGGGCAGCCAACAGATGTTCTCACGCAAACTGCAAGGCTAACAACCTGCTCACCCTCAGGAAGGTTCTGGCAGCCTCTTCTCACACTTGGATAATTTCTTGCTGGTCACTATGGACATCAATTTTTGCCTCTGCAGCCCTGATGCGTCTGTAGGCCACACATCACCTTGTGTGTCCAGAGCTTAAGCAATCGCTACTCAAGAGGAAATAACGTTTAATTTCCAGTATTAATGACAGAGCTGTAGAGGTGGGGTTGGTTTGTGAAAATAAAACTAAAAAGTAAGAGAAAACTTCAAACTACAGACTGAAGATTGCCGTTCCAGCAGGATGTGATGCACACATTTGTCTGCTCTCTTTTCTCTACAGTAGAGAAATCCCAAAGTAGTTGATATCTTTAAATGAATGCTTAATTTCATTCAAAATGGAAGTATGAACACTAAAAAGAAATCAACTAAACAAAATAATGAAATACCTAAGAGTATGAATTGAATGCTTGCAAAACAAAATTTCTATTTAAAAAAAAAAAAAAAGAGATGGAAAAGGGAGTTTTTATTCTAAGGAATTGCAGAGATTGAAGTAGAATTTGTACATAATTTCTAATATCTATTACTCCATTTAGTTCTACAGTGCATCATAAAATTAGCAGAGAAAACTGACAGCTGTAAAGCTAAAGAAGATACGAAGCACAACAATATGTCTGTTCTGAAGGATCTAATCCTGAGGCTGTATAGATTAATAGTTGTTTGTTCACTGATTTGATAAAGCTAGGTCATCTCTCCTTACAGGCAGCTGATTCCAGCAAGGCTGGGCTGTCCAACACTTTTGTTAATGCTGCTCGAAATCTTCAAGTCTCAGCAATCTTTGCTGAATATATGACACAACAGGACTGATAAGATAAACTGCTTTTCTGGTGGAATCCATGGACTTCCCCTTTGATATTGATCCTGGAGCACAGAACAAAGGCTACAAAGGCTACCCTTATCCTATGAGTTTAGGTGGAATAATTAGAACTTCATTTTCTAGGGGAAAAAAAAAAAGAAAAAAAAAAAAAGGCAAAAAAAAAAGCATTTGCTTTCTTATTTTAAGTAAATCAGCTTAGCAGAAACCCTGTTGCTCAGGAAATCTTTTTTCCCCCACCCTAGCCAGATGGTGTACATTAGTCATCATTTATTATCTTCATATTTTCAAAATCTCTGAAAGAAATATGCAAAGCTACTGTTACATGTCACACCAAAATTCCACATTTACCTCAAGATGTTTCACAAGATAACTCTTTCAAAACAGTAAAAAAACAGTAAGTCAATTATTTGTAAAATCTTAATCTATTATGCTATGTAATTAAGTCTTACTATATTAAAATTTCTATTCCCTTGGCATCAGAGATGAGAATTATTTCTTAACTGAGGAAATAGATTTTTGCATTCAGAGTAACAAACATGCATCAGAGTAAAAACTGCTTAGCAGATAAAGTGACACAATTTAAGGAAATTAACCAGACTGATCAACTTTCTGAAGTTTTCACATAAGGCAAGATACTTTAACATTATTGATTTAGAGAATAAATAGATAAATAAATAAATAAATAAATAAATAAATAAATAAATAAATATCACATGCTGTTTAATAAGTTGTGCAACTGATGTTTTGACAACATATATAAAGCCATTTATCTTTTTGACAATCAGCCATTGTTTCAAGTTCTGGCACTGGGAAAACACTGCATCTATAAGACAGAAAATTAACTTAAGTTTTTAATTTCAAAATATAATGATTTAGTTTTTCACTTTGTATACCTATATTCCCCCAAAAATCAACTCCGACCTGCACCACAGTAACTATTAAAAAATAGCAAAGTAAACCTATTTAATCCCACATGTGAAAAAAATCTTACAGCAGTTTCCCAATACAAAAAATTTTAAAAACTGAATCCATACACCTGGCAAAAAGAAATCCATATACTTGGCTTTATTTCCTCAACTTCAAAAGCAGAAGCAAAGTAATGTACTTCCAAGATTATACATGGAAATCACTCTTCACTTATTAAAAGAACGAGAATTATTAATCACTCAACAATTTGGTGATAACTATTAACCATGTCTTTAGATACATAACAAAAAACAAGATGGGAGAGTTTGAAAAACATATTTTAAGGATTTGTGTTCTGATCAACCCAACTAAGTCATGTTTCACCATCCTCATCAGTCCTGACCCACTGGAGGGAACACAACCACTGCTCTCCACTATGTCAGATGTCTGCTTTAATGTCCTTGTAAGCACAGCTCTGCTTTCCAACACTGCTCTGCAGCAACTTTAGAAAATATAATTATGTACGCAAAACTATACATCTTTAATACAGACCTGGGCAACAGACAATGTTTCCATACTTCAAGTGCACGTTTCTTGTACATGAGACCTTTTCATGTTTGAACACATTGAACACATGTAAAATCCAGGGCAAGTCCAGGCAGGAGTTTGGCATTAGGCCCAGAAATATCTCCAGTCTTTTGAGGGACTTTACAGGACACTGTCACATTACTGCAGATCCAGATGCTCTGGCATTTCGGACTGGAGCTTCTGATGGCAAGGCTGATACTTGAAAGTCAATACCAAATGCCAACTCCATACTTTGGAGTAGAAATAAGTAGGTGTTCCACAGCACAAACATTCTCACACCAGTTCTATATGAAATGAAGGGGATTTCGCATTCCCAGTGCCACTGCCAAGCAACAAACCCCACTCACAACGTTTTTACAGTTTTCAAAGAGGACACAAAATCTTTTCACCTTTTTTTGAACTGAGGATTCACAATCCTGTGGTCTAGCCACTAACAACAGTTCCACCCTCCAGATCTCAAGCACGCATTTGTGTTTGCAGGAACAAACATACAACATGAACATCTCAAATACTGAGCACAGCGAAGGAACAAAATGGATGTGCAAGCTATGCACTGAGGTGTAATTAAAATTAACTGCAATTAAGTTTCTTAAAGTCCCTTTTTATCAATACAGTCTGAAGGAGCATTTGAATAACTTACATCACTGAAATAGCATCTCAAGCTTCAAAGTGAGTTTTAGTTTTACTTTCATCTGACAGCTTCTGGCAGCCAGAGGTAGATGAATAAGCAGAGCATATTTAACACTGATTACTTCTATCATTATTTCCTGCAATCACTTCCTCTAAATGCACTATAGACCTGCATTTCATCTTTGAGTGTGATTGCTTCTCATATTCTTAATCACATATTTTGCACTTTACGTTGTAACACAATAATGGAGATGTAAACACCTCTGTTCTGTAAATAAGCATTTGTACAGAGAGAAAAATGTTGCGTCCAAATGACAGTTTTTATACAGATTACAGGCAAATGAGTGGATCCATGCTGTAAGAGTTCTTTTTAGTACACGTTAAGTATTTCTTGTTCATAACATTAAATAGAAAAAAATCCAAGTTCTCTGTCTAGCTTTTTCCCATGTTATATTTAGGCAGAGCTCTGCTCTTGGACAGGTAATGCAGAGCTTTGCTGAGTAACAGCTGGGGAAAACATCAGACATCCACTCTGTGTGTACATTCCTAAATCCATGACTGGCACTGCCTTACACACCCTCACAGAGACACAGACTGCCCTCCTGCTTCTCATTGTTCTGAAGAAATGAGGCAAACTGTGCCTTAATCAATTTCAAAAAATTGATCATAAATAACTAAAAGCATAACTGAACTCCTACAAATTGACCATCTACTAAAAAATTATCAAGAAAGGAATGACAAACCAATAGCTTGGCAAGGTGTGAAAGGCAGATCGTAGAGCTGTGAGCAGGCAGTGACACGTGAGCTTGAGTCCTAAATCCTATATACACTGAGCACAGTATTCCAAAGAATTGCACAAACAAAAGCAGGCCAACAAAGCACATACCTGGAATAAAACCAATTTACTTGGGTGTTTTTTTGCCCCCATCTCATGATATTCAGGAAAACAAGGCCAGCACAAGTGGAAGACAATATTTGTGTATACTGGCACATGGTCTCACCATTTTCCTTGCACAGTTGAATAGAATCAGTGTCAAGTGATGAATTAAACCTACATCTAGTCATAAAACAGCATTAATGTTAAATATACTTTGATACTTGCTGTCAATTTTATTTATTTATAAGACAGCAGGTTTTGGCCAGAAACCAGGGTATGAGAATATTAGTGCGTCTCAGGTAGCTTAGCGAACGTATTCAAATTCTGAGAATTTAAAAATCAAGAGAATTTTATAATCCTTGTAAATTCACTCTGACCATGCAGAAATTCACAAGTAGAAAACAGGAGCACTGACAGCACTAAGTCCTCTATTGATTTTTTTTTTCTTTTTCTTTTTCTTTTTTTTAACATATATTTTGCAGCTAGGAAAACTTTCAGATGTTACAAGACTGGTAACAAGTCCACTTTTTGTGTGGGAAGTGTTTTGTAGATAGAGACTTCCCAGAACATCCAAAGAGAAACAAAAAAAAAAAAAAAAAAGGGCAGGGTAGGTTAAGGAAAAAAAAAACCAAAACACAACTCTGAAAACTAAAATAAATTATTTTCCTCAAAAGAGAAAAACAACAGACCAAATCTCACCAATCAAACCAAACTCATTAATTATTTCAGCATTTCACTATGAACAGATGGAAAAAAAAGTCTGTTTTAAAAATTCTCCTGTGTGAGCTCTTCCTGTATGTTTTTGCTAATCATACTCCAAAAACATATACATTGATATCACTTATATGTTTCTTAAAACGCTGTCATAAAAACTTTCAGCTCTCACAAATCTGAACTACTCGGGTGATGCTGCAATGGCCGGGATTTAAACCTACCCACTACCAATGCTCATTTCTTCCCTAGTTTTCCAAGATGTGAACTTCCTTCTTTGACCAACACAATTCTGAAATGTGCAGGAGTGGCTCTCACACCAATTATGGTCACTCTGTGCTCAGCTTTTCTGCAGGTGAGCTTGCCAAAGCAAAATCTGTCCCAACAGACAGACAATTCTCAAATTCACTCTGAAGGAATATGGTATCCCAAACAAAAAGACAGGGAGAAGACCAAAAAGTTAACACGTTTGTAGGTTAGTTATTCCTTCACAGCTCTATAACAATCCAGTGCTGTGTTTTAAGAATGTCAAGGGCTTTCTGGAAAAAAAAATTAAAACAGTATGGAGAACAGATTGGGTCTGTAGCTCTGCAGATAGTGTCAGCCAGGAAACAGAACAATGACATTCCTTGAGTAGGTGTTTTTTCCCTAGATTTATTCATCTGATTGCAAATCTAATTTCCACTTTCATTACAAAAGAACTGGCCAAAACTGATAGAATAGTTTCATCACAATGCTGTACTCATTAATCTGTCAGATATACAACTATGTTAGCTCTTTGGTTTTGTCAGTTTAAGAACTACAGAATGATTTGTTAAAAACATACCCAATGGGACAGTTTGTTTTTCTAAATACTCTCAGTCAGGTAGAAACTTGCATTACGTAAGGCTAAATAATTTAGTTTTAGTTTGGTGGGGTTTGGTTTGGATTGGTTTCATTTGTTTGGTTTTGGGGTTTCTTTGTTGGTAGGTTTTTACTTCAGTGGAAAAGGTTTAAGAAATGCCCATGAATAAGGCTTTAAAAACTCAAACACACTGAACCTACCCTATGGCCTGGCCTGACCTTGAGGTGAAGACAAAGGGAGGACATGGTTAAGCCTATTACTTCACTGGAATTTTTCTAATCATCTTTCTCCAGTCTCAAATGGAAGAGACCCAAACCAGTGGTGAATCTGGGAGCTATGTCCTACATTTGTGCTCTATTATTGCCCCTTGCCAACCAGCAGGATTGAGAAAATTTTCTTCAACCCTCTGCTTTTGGAGAGCAGACAACTTCCATGACCAGGATTGGTATCTGTATCAGGATCAGCTACAGAATTAAAATACCATTTTTTTAAAAAAATCATGGGCTTTAAAAACTACTAGACACTGTGAATCCCTTACATTGCTATAACAATGAAAAGAAATTTCATCAGAGATATCTGCACTTAGTTCTTACTTTCTTTTTAATATATCCTAACATCATATCAGCACTGAACTTTCATACAAAAGACACTAAATGCAATACATGATGTGGACATGATGATTCTATACTGAAAGGAAGGTATGATTGCTAAATAAAGTCCAGTGTGAAATATCTAATGTCTTTCTGAGAACTACATGCTGCATGCTCTATTACCTCTCCAGAATTCTTTCCTTTTAGAAACAATCTCTTAACTCCTTAGATACACTTTCATTTACTCTATATATTTGTTAACAGGTAAAACAAAGTATTGCACTAAAAACCATTCAAATAAATCTAGAAAGACTGCATTATTTATGAGCACACAACCTGCCAGAGCGCTAGAAGTCATAAACTACAGAAATGTCAACAGCAATGTTGCTGATGAAATACATTTTCAACTAAAGGAGAAGGCAGGACAGAATATTCCTGGTAGACACTGCTCAGAACAACAATGTAAGGAACCAAAAAAACACATTTATCCAAACTGACAGGGGAATGGTCTGCAGTAGCCATGAAAACATTAAAGCACAACTTTATCTTTGATCATCTCAGTTTGCTGAACAAGTTCTTCCTCGTACTTTTCTTCTCCTGTGGTAGTTTTTGAGCCAAATGGTTGAGGTGCCTATTTAACAAAATTTTTATTCCACAGTCAAAAATCAAATAATGCGCTAATGAAAGACTTTGTTTTGAAAAGATATCTCATAACAAAGTCCAGATACATGAAATATAATGTGGCTGTGGAAACTGGTACTTCCCTGCAGCAATAAAATGCAGGAAGATTCCCATTTTGTGTATCCGCTAAGTAATTATGAAAGGGAAGATGTCTATAGTCCTTTCCACTTGAACACAAGGCTAAATGAACATAGAAACATTTTCATCACACATCTGGGGGTTAGATTGCTGTGGCTGTTCCATAACAAAGAAAATGCAGATCTGTAGAGAAAATACAAGGGAAACGTGCTCTTTTGCCATGACAGTGTTCAACTGGAACCCTTTGCTCCACTGCAAACATAGAGCTCGTGGAGAAGAAATATTAAAAGGTGGAATGGCTCTCCATAAATACAGAGGAGCGCCAAGAAAAATTCCAAAAATAGCACAACTAAACCAATAATTTCTATCCTGTCCACAAACAAGACCCATGATATACCTGCTTTAATTCCAGTAATGCTCAGGTACAACATTGATCCACTCTCATGAAAATTCATTAAAAATTCAAACATATTTAGCTGGTTTCTAGCAATAGCACCACCGTGAAGCTCTCCTGTTTTCTTCATTCTAACCATGGTAGAAGAGTGTTCAAAGCAACACTAAACGTACCAATTTTGAAATAAAGAAACCCACGGAATACTACAGATAACACATTGCTAAGGTATCAGGAAAACTAACCACAATAGAAACAACTGGAATAACAGAATAAAGTAAAAAATATTTTTGTTTGCTTCCTCTGATCTGCAGATCAAACCTTAGTGATAAAAATCTTCAACTTCTGATAGAAGGGAAAATATGAGTCTGCCTGCCCTAAAGCCAAATTTCTTGCTTCTTTATGGATGAATTAGTTTTCCCTCTATCTTGTGGAATGTTGCTAACATTATTTAGGGTCCCTCCAGTGCTTGCTACAATTACAATTCCAGATTCTGCAAATGCTTCTAAGTGCATTTTTGTAATCTCTAAGTTACAATGCAAAATCATTTTCTTCCTTTCATTCCCATACCATTTGGCATCCCAGGAGATGTATTTAGGTTTTGAATGTCTTATTTCATTTTCCACTTCTCCAGACAGAACACTTGATCAAGAAGATTATTTTGTTATTATTCCCATCTGAACTGCATCTAAGCCTGTTTTAATTTATTCCCCTATCTGGAATATCAGTTTTGATTTCCAGAGAACTCACTGTCCACAACAATATATTCCTAAGTGCTCTGTCACTGTTTCCAGTTCGCTTCTATTATCACTATAAGACAGTTTGAGTACACCAATCCCTGCTTTTTCTCCACCTATAAAACTGCTTCCCAGCTGATATGGAATATCATAGTCCCTGTGATTTTTCTCCCATCTATTCAGTGGGATAACCCCTAAAGCACATTTGTAAACAGTATTCTTCAAAGTAATTACATGAAACAAGAGCCATTACCTCCCTTTTGGAAAAATTAGGCTTTTTCCCCTAGAGAACAAAAGTCCCTACTATTCTCAAGCAGGCAAGGAAGAAATTATTTTGATCAGATAAAAATCACAGAGACCAAGAGCCAAAACCAAATTTTTTTTTCTCTTTCAGTTCTATGCACAGAATTTAAAAACCATGCATTTACTGAAGGTCACAGAATCATCAAGGTTGGAAGAGACCTTCAAGATCATCGGGTTCAAATATCAACCCACCACCACCACAATCACCCCTGAACTATAACCCCAAATGCCACACCCAGATGCCTCTTGAACACTTCCAGAGATGGTGACTCCACCACCTCTCCGAGCAGCCTGTTCCAAAGCTTTAACACTCTTCCAGTGAGGTTTTTTTTTCCTAATATCTAATCTGAACCTTTCTTGACACAATTATATGGCCATTTCCTCTTGTCCTTTCTGTTGAGATGTGGTAGAGGACAACAAGCTCTTCTAAAGGAGTCGTAGAGAGCGATAAGGGCCCCCAAGCCTCCTTTTCTCCAAACTAAGCCTCAGCTGCTGCTCCTTGTAGGACTTTCTAGACCTTTCCCAGCTTCACTGCTCTTCTCTGGACACGCTCCAGCACCTCAGTCTCTTTTTGAAATGAGGGGCCCAAAACTGAACACAGGATTCGAGGTAATTTGATTGCCTAAGTAAAGATATTTCACAGCCAGAAGAGCTGAACTGAAAATTCTATTAGTCTCCCACTGTTTCAGCGATTTGAAGAAAGCTCTAAAAATTATTTTCTCCTACTTCAGTGAGTGTAACAACTAAAATACAAACCTTTGTACCTTAATGGCCTGAGAGTTCCTGACATATGGAAGTCAGTTTATACTGCATATTGGTTTTTAAAATACCCACTGAAACATTTACAAATATTTTCACAATCTACTACTACACATTGAATGGCCAGTGAAAATATTGGAAAAATAAAGGTCTGAAAATTTGTCCTTAACATGGGAAGAAGACTAACAGGAATTTACACTCCACAGCCTTAATTCAGAATCAGTCTGGAGTCAGCAACCACCATTTTTTGTTCCCTTTTGTGAACTGACAATTTAATGTCACAAGTTTTCTACTCTGATTCCAACACCAGTCCCTTGAATTTGAAAATAGGGTCTTCATCTCTGCAGAAAAAATGCCCAATACTCTGCAAATCAACTCCTCAAAGTGCAACAAAATGCTTTAATTAAAGCTATTTCCTTTGCTTAGTGCCATTTCTAATTTATGATTTGCCAAAGGCACTGTTTTACTCATGTTTCGATGGAATACTTAGCACAGCGTGAAATAGATGGCATCTCCTCTGTAGCAAAAGTGAAAGGTTGACTTCTGCCCTGGGCATCTTTTATTTTTTGTGAAAGCTTAGAGGTAGAAACTGAAGCATGATAATTGAACCTTGAAGGAAAAAGCAGTGACATTATAAGAACTGCTTCTGTCAACTGATAAATATCCTGTGCTACGATATATTTAATTTGTAGGAAAAAATTAATAGTGTTAATAAAGATTAAAAGGTAGTTATGCCATACAAAATGGGACACACATTGGACATGCTGACAGCTAGTAGAGCCCACTCATAATTCCAAGTAAGAGTGCAGGTTACTATCAGATGAAAATAAAAAGGATAATTCATCTAGTCCTTTAAAAAAAAAAAAATCTGCATTTACATTTATTATACACAGCATATTAAAAAGGTGGTTTTCATATTCTCCAGTGCCCAAGGCATAAACCTGAAAGTGCCAGTGGAAATAACAAATGATGTAATAGAAGTGTGTAAAACCTGAGGCGATAATACGTCGCAGTCAGAACCCAATGGCTCTGCTCAAGTGACACACACATTTGCACTCTGAAGTTTTGCCTTTTTTTTTTCCTTTGGTTAAAGCTACCACAGCAGCATTCTCCTAGTGAGGTGTGTCAGAACTAATGCAGCTGAATGTAGTTCACTGTAATTGAAAGTAATTCATGCTGTCACATTTACTGTAACGAGAGGTCACATCTCCAGGGCCATAAATGTTGTTCACATTAATCGTAACTGACACCTTCCTCCTCCTTCAGGGAAATTCAGCCATATTACATGGCTTAGTTCACATCCTTTTTAAGCAACTGAACTTTTTCATGTTTGGCTGGTTTTGTGGCTTCTTTGGGGTTTATTGGTTTTTTAAGATGAAAACAGGCAAAAATACCAGCAACAAATTCCGCCTTGCGCATGGTGAGAAAGTCATCTCACAGAAAAGTATGTAACAATAATTATAATTACCCTGATCTCCAAAACACTACAAACTACTGAAAATTATGACCTAAAATCTGCCTAGTCTGGAAACAAAAACAGTTCTTAAATTATAGATACATATAGGCTATATTCTAAAAGAGCAACCAGAATGCCACGTGCTCTGAAACGACCCCCTGGACCACACGCATTAATTTCTTACTAGCAGTTACATATATTATGATTTAGGAATCATAAAGTCCCACAGTAAACCATGTACTTATTTTGGAACATTTAAAGTCCATACTGACATGCCAGGGAATGAACCTCTTTTCTCAACAGGACCATATATATTTCAAACCCGAGAATTCAGCTATGACACCATTTCCTTCTTAAATATTAACCAGTTATTTAGGGGTTTATAGCATGTAAGTCTAAACATTTTGATCCCTATTTAACAAAGCTACGCACCTGAAGAAGGCTTTTCAAAGAGAGTATGGTGTGCACGTTGGCCAAAGAATAGCCTAAGTTTCTTAGTTTTGTTTTGGTTGACCAAAATCTGGGGTTTTCTCCTTGAAAAGTGGCATCATAGCTCAGAATTAAAATCTTAGTGTTTGGGTTTTTTCTAACAGATCCTTATGGGAACAAAAAATATAATGTTCACTTATTCACAACAACAGCTGATAATATTAATGGCAAAGGTTTACTCATGACTCTCAGAATTATGTATTAAAGAACTGAAGAATACAAAAATAGGAACACATATGCATTTGTACAATAGGCTGGAATAATGCTCTTTTTCTGAAAGGCACCTGAGCCTTAAAGTTACAATTATTTGAAATGGATCGTAACTCCACAAGAAAATCAGTTGCTTGATTTCCTCTGGCATAAATCAGTAATAATGCTACTGAAATCAAATAAATTAGATGAGTACATGAATTTTTGAAGAATCAATGTTGAAAGACTCCAGATTCACTATCACAGAACACAACTCTTCAGGCATAAATAAAATTGATTCTTTTAGAGACCAATTTTTCTGTTGTCTGACAATGTCATTTAATTTTGGTGAGGCATCCAGCAATTGTGCAATTTCCTACAGAAGCTTTGGTGCAGAGATACACAGAACATTGCTGTGAGTTCTGCAGTAAAAGTTTGCTGAGAGACCTACTGCTACTCTTTAACAGCAAAGAAATACCAAAACCAAAAATGCATGATCTCACTGCAATAAAAAGGTCACATTAAGCTTATTCTTCTCATTTATGATTAACCTAAACTGTTCTATTTTGAGCAACATCACTCCATTTCTCAGAAATAAATCTAGGTTTTGCTTCCAAACAGGTAAGCACTTCATGTTTCATTATTTCCACACTATTGCATAATATTTGTCGTGCACCAGTAT
The DNA here is from genome assembly GCA_036630365.1 of Acanthiza pusilla. Taxonomy (NCBI): domain Eukaryota; kingdom Metazoa; phylum Chordata; class Aves; order Passeriformes; family Acanthizidae; genus Acanthiza; species Acanthiza pusilla. The sequence continues at coordinate 13,976,165 of JAXCHO010000001.1, forward strand.
CTGCAACAGCCTTGACGATGCTTGTTGTACCAAACATATCCTTGTACCAAGCAAGGATAAAAACATGATTTACATTTAAAGTAGTTCTCCATCTCAGTCATAACTGCATTATAATTCCATCCTTTTCTTACTCTGTATGAGGCATTTTAGCACTTCTGCCCAAGTACCTAATTTACTCCTAATTTCAAAGGTTATCATTAATCTATATATTTCCAATCTATTATCACTTAGGCAAGTAGCTCAAAAGTCATAATGAAACTATATTCCAATAAATCCCCATTGCCATTAATACCTCAGCACCACAAAAAGTATACATAATGAAATACCTATGGGCTTTTCTAACTAGGGAAGTGACTTTTGCTTTAGAAATACTCTCCTGTTTTATAAAGAATAAGTCAGAAAGGAAAAATGCATTGAGATAACAAAACATGCACTCCTATTGAGTCCTATGAACTACAGATACTCAAAGCAGGTCTATTGCTTAGGACATTTTATGTACTTCAATAACCCATCAATCACTAATTTCAAAGATTTTGGTGAAAAGAAACAGCAGCACTAATTAATTTATCTGGATAAACTCTGAGTATTTCATGGTTGTGCAGATATTGTAAAGCTTATTTTTGTAAATTAACTTCACAAAATATAGAGTCTAATAATTTATTAGGATTGGAGGTAAATCAAGACAATTAGCCAGTAAATTCAAACCACCCCTTTTTCCTACTTTATTTCTTCATTCTTTGCTGCACTCTTTTCCAGACAGTATTGAGATGTGAAGTTGTGGGGCCAAATCCTGCCAAAATGAATGTCCTGTTCACTCCTACTGGAAGTCTGTTCCCATATCTCACCCCTCTGGCATTTAGAAAACTCTTCTAATCACTAATGTGACTTTACCCACAGCTAGTTGATACCCGGTTGTTCCTGTGCCAGCACTACTCTTTAGCTAGAGCAGCTTTTCTCTCCCCCTCACGTTCCCCCACTGAAATTCTCTCTCATTCTTCAATTTTCCAAGCTGAAAAATGTCATGCTGTTAGTTCCCTCGTATGAAATAAGTTTTCTTTACACAGTCATCCTATTATCCTTCCTCTGCACCTATTTATTTGAATTGATCCACAAGAGGATGATTAATTTATGCTCTGTCAGAACGCAATTTCCACGCTGTGACGAAGAATGCACATAAACCTGTTATGTAACTTTAAAATATGAATTTCTTATATGTCTGTTTCTATTACTCTCTTTAAGCTCCATAACATCAAGTCCTTACTTTAGGGTCAAAATTGTCGCCACTTGAACTCCACCAAAGAACCAATACCAATTTCTCCAATCACATCTAATCAAAATTTACTACGTTACTTTTTGAAGCACCCCAGACTTCCATTTCAGTAGGGCACCTTAACCATTTATCATTTCTACATAAGCACACAGAGCTACTTAACATTTCACATCTGGAGAGTCCTTTCCATGGGGATCCTTAAAAGACACATCACTTTCCTTGGAATAGAAAAGGATTATTCTGGTAGGTTTGCACAAAGTTGTCTTTTCCCATGTTACATAAGCTTGATATCTGTGCTGTCAACTATTTATCATGTCCAGAGTTAAACAGTATTGTCTTTTAAGTCAAAAGGAGAAGGCCTGAACCCAGAATCTGGAAAGCATCCAGTTCTAGTAATGTTTTCTTTGGCTGAAATATGTTAGACAAATGTAAAGCCTTTTTACTACTGTTACAAAACATGGTTAGATTAAGTCTTCAGGCTGCACACTTTGTCGTTTAGATTCTGTGACAGCAACAAGCCATGAGAGCAGCAGAGAGAAGTTAGTCAGGCAATTAGTTCCTGTGGTTATTAAAAACTTGACATTTCTATAAAATATACTCCATAGTGAAAGGAATAATAATTTTCTTAACCTTTACTTTCAGTCATCCAAAAGCATGATTAATCAGGGACTATGCTCTGTAGCTGTTTATTTTTGTGGTTTCTACAGCTTGTACTGGAACAGGTCATTTCAAATGCTGTCCCTTGTTCTTTGTCTGTCTCTTGAACATGCACCCTTTCACCTTAACTTGCTTTTCCAAAAATAATAAGCCTACTTCAGGCAGAATCATTATGATAGTACTTAGCCCAAGTGAAAGCATGTATTTTGAAAGTTAGACCATCAATTATTGCAACTATTATCCCATCTGCCACTCAGGAATACTGGAGTACTAATGACAGTTTATGCCTCCATTAGGTTTTGGTTCATTATGTAAGAAAGGGCAGCACAGACATGGCATATTTTAATCTCTGTAGAATTATATGTTCAGACACTATCTATTCTTCCACTCTGGAAAAGCATAAAAAGTCTCAAGAAAAGGCCAAGATAGCTTAGTTTAGCTTCTGGGTGATCCAGGGTATTTTCCAGACCAACACCCCTGCCCCTGGCCAAGCAGAACCCTGCTTCATTGGAGGACCTGAGACCCCACAAGCCAAGCAAAGTCTGAAATCAGGCAGCAAAAAAATACTACAGTAATGGCACAAGGAAATTCACTTGACAGGCTGAGGAGAGAACACTGAAGACAGAAAGTGATATCAAGCTTCTTTGTCTCCTTAGTTTCCCTTCACATCCAAGTTTCACCAAACTGCACAAAACATCAGTGCAAAGTATGTTTGCAAAAAGGAAAGAAAAACACATCATATTTGCTTATTCTTATACACATTCCTGAGCGTGCTTGCGCTGAGCTGGAGAATAATACCTTGTGCTCGCTTGGTGTGGCATTACTTTAGGTTGTCTATCACAACAGGTATTTTACTTCTGAACTCTCACTGAGCTTTGATCACATTTGTTAATTAGTTCAACTGAGTCAAAAGTAATTAAAAGACATGCGTAAGATAAAATGCATCAAGGACAGATGCCTGCAGATGTATTTATCTTACGAATAGCAAAGTGACCACAAGATAAATAGGCAGATTAGTGTCAACTGGATCTAGCTGAGAAATAGCCTTAAAATTGTAGCAGCAAGACACCAGCACAGGCTCATAAGCTGCAGTCTGAGAGGGAAGTCACTGACTCTGCAGCTGCACTGATCTTCATGCCCAAGCCAGTGAGCTTTAAATCCACCCTATGTATTCTGTAATTAAACCCCTGGCTGCAGCGAGCACCAGCTGGACCCAGCAGTTTGACAGCACCATAAAACCTGGTACTGGCTGGCAAATCAAGCAGTCTGATCCATTATAGCATTCTGGCTGTCCAGGGTCTCTCTTCCAGCATCCAAGAATCATAGGCAGAAATACAAACTCCACCACTTCATATATGGCAGGGATGAAACCAGACACTGCAAACTGAGAGCAGGAACCCAGCCCAGCACCACTCTGGAGCTGGGCCAGCTGAAAGGCTGCTCTGTGCAAATTCTATTGCATTTCATTTGCTTTAATATTTTAATGGTAGCTTAGAAAAAATACATAATACACAGCCTGTATATTATGGGCTGTATATACAGACAGACTACATTCTGCTTATATTTAATATAGTCTCTACATATGTAATGCACAAACTGTTGGGTAGAGTGGAGAATGGAAAGTGCAACACTTTCCAGTTGTTGTAAACAGCAGTGACTCCTTGTGACAGCACGTACTGAAAAGTGGGGAGAAAGTGAGATTTCAAGCCAAGCCCCTCAGCTGGGCTTGCTCCCAAATCCATCTAAAGCACAATACAAGGATAGAAGAGTATTCTCCTGCGCTTCAAAAACAAAGTAGGTCAATATGACCTGGCTGTATTTCCTGACATGTTTTTCTGGCCAACTATTGCAGACTGCAAGGAAGACATTTCAAATTTACATCCATCAGAAACTTTTCCGTATGTTGGCTGTACCCTCACATATAGAGCCAGAGAAAGCAAGCAGAGGTGAGAAACCAAAATTGCAAATACAGAGCTCTTCGTATTTATATCGAAATTATCCCTGCCTTTATATTAACCTAGAGAACATTTTTTTGCCAGATCAATATAATGCTGATGAGTATCTCTTTTAAAAAAATTCTATTTCCTAATTTTTGCTTTCTACTATATTGAATATCTCTGCTCTTTAAAAGCAAAATGCAAAAATAAAAGTCTTCCCACCCCAGACACTGTTAATATCAAAATTACATCACTAGCACTCTTTTCATAGAGATTTGCATGAGGTCTGGTTTTCAGCACAAAAATGGGCAAAAAGTCTGGAAATCCTGTGTGTGTTCAGTTTAGGATGAATACAAATACAGAATGTTCATGTAAGGAAAGATTAGTAGAGGATTAAAACTTTAAAACATAGGTGAAGAGAAGGTTATAACAGGATATAGATCCTATCACCTTTCAATCACTTATTTAAACTCAGTTCAGGTGCATAAGGGTTCAAACTGGATTCTTTGGATGTTCTCTGCAGCTCCAGTATAAACAACCACCACACCTACAGCAAATCCTACTGCGTGCGCCTGCAAAACAAATAGCTTGACAATCTGTTTGGCAGAAACAGTGAAAAAGCCAAAAACCTCTACAGCTACTGACTGAATTGTGGGTGAAGTTACTTTCTAGTTAGCAAATATTAAAATTAATTTAGCTAGCTAAAATTAAAATATTCATATATACACTAAAGTTTAGATACTGCATTTAGCTGTGCAAAGATCTGGTCTGTTAGAACTTAAAGTCAATATTCAGTACAGGTAAAAGACTAAATTATAAACATGAACTCTAATGGAAATAAAGGATCATACATACACTTACAAAAGGAAATAACTATGTAAATCATAACTGTATATTTTCTGTTCTTCTATGAAGCATGATAACAGAGGAATTCAAGGAAAGAGTTGAATCCTTTTGGTATGCTGAGTGAGATCTGCTCTAAGTTCTGGATTACATGGCAGGAACCATGTAATCCTTACACTGTGCCTACTTGGAAAATGTCAATTTAATACAGTTTAGGTCAAGTTCTTCAGAATGCATGCTCATATCTGTCTTCAATCACTTGCCCAGCCAGACCAAGTTCTTAGTACATAACAGTAACTGCAGTACTTGAGACTCACAATGAAGCGTCTGACAACTTGCATGAAGATGTCTGGATAGTATCATTTTGTAGATAAGGAAGTTCAGTTTGCTTCAAGCAATAAATTCACTTTCCATAAAGAAGGCAGATGGTTAGATGCCAACAGGATGAATGCTGTACTGGCCATACATGAAAGATTTAAGCAAGCAGTTGCTCTATTCATCAGCTATGAAAGAAAGTCAATTTTTTTAGCATTTAATTTACAAGAGAATATTTATTATTATGGCATCATACCTTAATATAACATATTTTACTGCTAGTATGTTTGTGTGCTACCTTACCTCAACTACCTCAACTTACTAAAAAGGGCATTGAAAAATATGCATGAATCCATGATAACATTTAAACGTTTAGTTTAAGACATTCCATCCCTGAATTGTACTATATATCCTGAGATTACATCCTTAACTTCGTGTAGAATGGATGCCCTCACATTGATTCTAAAATCACACAACAAAAAAAAACCCAAAGCGATAAGGTGGTATTCTCTCCCCTCAATATTTTCATAACTACCTTACAGGAAAACACTACAATGCCTGAACACTGCATGCTCTGCAGCACTTGTGTAGTCATTACAGTGCTTTGAGTCACTTGACAACTGCACATAATATTTGTACTTCCAGTGACAGAAGCTACCACGATAACATACTTGTACTCAAACTGCCAACATCAAAAATCAGTTCCAAATTAAAAGTTATTAGCCTACAAAACTTGAAGACAGAGGAGAGGAGGAAACAGGATTCAAAAATATTCTTTAAAATGTTATTCCTCAAAAGCATTATTTTTACTGTAGTGTTGGGGAACATTTTTGTGACATTTTCACATGTATTCATTCAAACTTCAGAAATCCACAGCTGGGAGGTCTGAACCCACAAGGCCCTGTGCTCTTCTCTTAAAATTCTGCTCAGAGAATCCAAAACCAAGAAAGATGTAGAGGCTGATGCTGTACATTTACAGCATATCCATGCCAGTTCGGACAGCAGTAAAAACTTTATTCTCATCAGACATGGACCACGATCATGTGGATCTTCAATTCTTCAACATGTAACTTGGAGATTCAAAAAATTAGACTTCTAGAGCATATCAGATCCCTAAACCTAGTAGGCCAAAGAGGCAATACCCTGCAACGCATGAAAAGTCACTGAAAAATTTATCAACTGAAAAAAACATTTGCCAAACTTGAAACAGCAGCATGAATTTGCATGAATTGAGAATGCTACACCATGTGCATATGGCATTTCTGGTTTAGCACTTTCAGCCCCCAAGCCAAACCGTATTTAGTGGACTTTGACTTGGAGGCTAAGTTTTCCATAGGTCCTCATTTTACACTAGTTCTGTATACAATGAAATACTTATGGTCATACATTCCGCCTGTGACAGGAGAAAAAATATGGGGAAGGACACTGAAAACCATTTCTTCCCAGCATACTCGGCATTAAACAGTATTTTTCCCTATTTCCATCTTTTCACTCTTTCTTACAAAGGCCACACCATTTCAGCTATGTGAGAACTACAGGGCATGTGTTGATCCAGTTAAGTAAAAAGGTTTATTGAAAACTGTGGGGAGGAGCCATTTTTACACAGTTTTGTTCATTGGTTTGCCTGCCCTCACATTGCACAGTTACATCAGCACAGTCCAAGCAAAGAAACATGCACTGGAGGATGAAGGCAATGCTCATGTAAGCAGTGAGACAGGAAACTGTTCATCCAGCTAAAATCTTACATATTCCATCTTCAGGAGAAAAAAAAAGAAAAAAAGGGGGGGGGGGGGGATTGAGAAGAGGAGGAATCCATTAAAAATATAAAATTACAGAGGAAAGTATAACTGAAGACATATTTATCAGGGAATTGCTGAAAAAGAGCTGGATCCTCTAAGTAGCTTCAGCAGAAGGAGAAAAGAAGAAAGCAAAGCCAGCTTGGTACCAGATTTCATATTCCAAGAATCTGAAGAAGGGACCACAGAAGTTACCAATAGCAGCAACAGAGCTAAAAGCTCAAGCAGAAATCATCATTATCTGATCTCACACAACAAAAGCCTAGATTGGTTTTGCCAGCCTGAAATAATGACTGCCAAAGCAACCCAGGGAAATGTTTTATAATCAGACTTAACTTTATAGTTATAGAAAACAAGAACAATTCAACTCAATTAATAAAAGCTTCTTGCTTCCTCAGGACCAAAAAGCAGTGCCCTTCAAGCAACCTAGAGGAAAGAAATTAATCTATGAATAAAGAAATGTCCTTTAATAAGTTTAGTAACTCCATTTTGCCCTTCAAGCATACCTCTGACCAAATCTGCTCTTTCTTGGCTGAGATCCTAAGTAAACTTGTCAGAAGAAAAGCACAACACATGAAACTGTGCTCAAGTATTAAGAGTGAATACTAAAGCCTCATGTCATTCACTAAAGAGCTGCGTCAAAAGCTCTGACAGGTCCCTAAACAAACCTTGTCTCTATTCCAAAAATGTAGAATTTTCTCCTGCCCTCTTTGAGCAGCAAAGATCATCCCACCCGGACTTGCAGAAAGGTCAGATGCACAGGGGGCATCTCCTGTAAGCACTGTCATGCTGCTTGGTGCCAGTGCTCAAAGCTCTCACCTTACATCCCAAACTTGGAAGAGCTGCACCATTCTGCATTTTTAGGATCACTACATCCAAAAGGTTTAGGATTTGGACAAAAACAATGCAATAATACAGCCCGAGCGTTTCATGGCCTATCCAGGACTCTTTCAGTTCTATTACATGGAGGCATTGACAGATCTTAAAATAACCTTCAGTACTCTAAAACAGAATACACAATAACCTACCTAAAAACAAAAGTGGAAAGAATTACAAGATTAGCAAAGAGCTGCATGATAAAATGAGAGATAATACAATTAACGTTAAAGAGGATACAAATATATCTCTAACTAGACTAGGAAGAAAAAAAAATCTGATTAGCAAAACAAAACTTAATGAATGAACACAGTTAACAGTAGTCACAACTAAATCAGCCTACACAGAAGTAAGTTTGGAAGAACTGAGTGAGTCTACCATAATTTTGCAGGCTGTAATTTGCTCTAGACAACATGATGAGATCTAAAGTATAATGGGAACAAATTGGATTAGCACCAATTGCAAGGAAATTAAATGCAGGAGTACTCAAAGAGGAAAGAGACATGCAAATTGCTTTCATAGATTATGATTTTCTTTGGGACTGCAGAGATTAACCCAGCCTGTTTCAGCAACTGAAGGGGAAGTCTTATTTAAAAGAATATGGTTTTGACAGAGGAAAGTGAATATTTTTAGGAAGGCTCTTAAATGTATTTTTAAGAAAAGATGACAAGAAATATTTTTACAGCCCAGTTGGAAAGGAAAAGTTAAATAAGACAAGACTTTGACCAAATTATTTTTTCTTTGAATTGCCTCTTTTTTTACCCAGAAATCCCTCAGGTTCTCTTTGGTCCTACAGTTATACCTGGAGGTAACCTTATCCAATCTTCTAATCTCATAATGAAGAGCTCAGCAAAAGTTCCACTCTACTCAAGCATAGGGTTCTTTGCTTCATATTAACTTTACTTGAAATTGCACCACAGAAAACCAAAAAAGTCAACTAGTGGCACGTGCTGCCTGCGCTTTTTACTAGCAAATTGTGCAGTAACAAGTTTCTTCAAATGCAGGATGAAATAATCATGTTTCAAGAACACTGAGATATCACTTGCAGCTTGGTTATACAGAATTGATTTTATTTTTTAAACTAGCAAAAACTGTTGAAAATTCACTAGATTTATGCTAAGGAGACTGGAAAGAGAGAGCTCAAAAATACAAAGCCAATTTAGTTTTAACAGCTTATACTAATACATCAATATTTATGTCAAATGGCCTGAAGAAAGAATAGCTTATTTTGTTCAATAGTTTATATTATTAAATAGAGATGCTTTGTTTACTAGATTACATTTTATTCATCTTTACTGCAGTTTAATGAAGTTCTTCTAGCTATAACATTTTTTTTAAATTATTTTAATGCAGATATTTTCAGTAAAACAATTGCCCTCAAAGCACAAATATAAAATTCAAAATTGATCAGAATTAATTTCACTCATATCTCTGCACCATTAAAAGATTAAGTTTCTAATACTGTTTCTTCTTACTATAATGAACACCCAAGTACAAATAAACAGAAAGATCTTCCAACAAATGTGATTGAAACACCTTCCTGACAGCTTGGAGCAATGGATATAAAAAAGTCTCTAGAGGCTTTACCCAACAGTAAAGTCTGCAAAAAATATGAAAATCACCTGTCCCCAGAAATTATTTGTAACATTTTTTTAAAGCTTGCTGCTTAAAAAGCAGCAGGCCAACAAAGCCCTTTCAGGAGCAACACGGTACATGTAAATCACCTTCTACTTCCAGAGACTTCCATTCTCACATAGCAGGATTCTTAATTCCCTCCTTACCGCCATGGAATAACTTTCTAACGAGAATTCTGGCAGGACTTTAGAAGGTCATGAGCCTCAAACTATTTCTTGTTGACTACAGACATGTTGCTCAAAGAAAAGTAACACATTCTCCACTGTGATCACAGCCCCTTCTAAGGAAATGATTGAGAACAGGATGGAATCCTAAAATATTTAACAAGGATGTATTTTAGAAGCTGCCGCTGACAACTTTACTATTTCTGTGAGTATGTTTTACAGCATAACTTCCTTCCAATTTTGAAATATTACTACCTTATTTGGGAATACTGAGACCAAAATCTTATACAGGAGAAAGGCTCCTAAACTGTACAGAACGGAATGTAGGTAAATGCTGAATATCCTTTCATTATCTGTTTTATGAATTTTAATTTTACAGCATGATGACAGAAATTAAAGCTTCCATGGGCTGAAGAACATTAGTGTTGCAGTAACTTGTACTGACGTGGGAAAAAAGCCCTGAAAAACCTGTGCTTTACCAGCATAATGCCAGTGCAGAGAAACACACTCCTGCCAACGCCTATGCAAGGCCAGCACTCACTGAATGATATCAGTACTCACAAAACCCCAAAACTGCAGACTCAGCAAAGTAGCTCTGTCTTGGCATTGCTCAGCATTGTTACATTTTTCATCCTCTCCTTTGGTTCTATACAAGAAGTTGAACAAGTAATCTCTCATATTTCTGCAGATATATAGATATAAAATATCCCTGAAAACTACCAACAAGCTCAAGGACATTGGCAGTGGCCATATTAAATACAAAAAACAACTGTGTATCTGAAACCACACAGTAATCTAAAATTACTTTGATTACATTTATGTCCAACTCTCACATCCCTGGTCACATTCAGTAATAACGTGGTCTAGAAAATTTTAATCTCATGATAGTCACGTCAAAAAAACCAATGCTATTTAATCTACACCTTAGAATACCTTCAGAGTGAAGACTCATTCCTCTGTCAACACACTGGGGTCCATTTCCTTTCAGTACTATGTAAGAATATAAATATTTACTAAAAATAGTTCAGCATGAAGATGAGTCACATCATCATGTCCTTGGAGACCAATTAAAAGCAGAGTCATTCTGATCAAGTGTTACAATAACCATCTAATAATCAAAACAAATAGAATTACACCTTGAGTAAGTACTATTTAATGCAAGAACAGCTGAATCATACCCCAAGTTTTAAAAGGTTCCATTGTGTGCAGAAAGAATTTCACTACTTGCAATGGGTTACAGATGACAACAAGGCTTGAAATACCGGCTCTCACTTTTGGAAGGAAGTTAGAAGGTGTGTGGGACACAAACTAAATGAAATTTTGCTGAAAAACACACTTAATCCCACTCATTTGCTGCATATCATGAATGCTTCAAAATAGCAAAAAAAAAGGGTCTTTGGAGCAACTGAAAAACAATAGTCAAGATTTTTTACTGTATTGCACTTTTTGTTTTAAAAAGTTGTAAACAATTTTAAGAATTTTTTCCCTGTACTATCCCTACTTCAAAAGACTTTTTAAGGCATCAGTGAAAAAGAGAAAACTGTCAAGATCCAATTACACTGTTGTGAACTCTATAGGACAAACTGTTCTTGTTGTTTCTCTAGATAAGTATTTTGTCATTATTCATGTCAGAAAACTTTTCAGCCACCTCACTTTAAATGAAGATTCAGAATAAAGAGAAGAAAAAATATATATGCAATTGGCCAGCCACTGACTAAGGCTGTGGGCTGTGTGCTCATTAGCTTCAAAGCAGCTACGATTTGTTACAATAAAGTCCTGCACCACAATAACAGAGTATTTAGAATAAAACTGGCTGAAATCTATTTTCACGCCAATGTGTGCTCATTGACTCTGCCTTTGTATCCATTTACACTTGAATACCTGTTCTGATGACTAAGCAGAGTCCTATAGAAGCTGTCTTATTAAATAAAAGCCATTCTAGCAATCGTAATTAAGAGCATTTGTTATTCTACAGAGATGCAATTTACAGTAGGAGTCATAAAACAAATCATGATAAAAGCCAGGATAATGCTCCTCTACCAGCTCAACTTGATAGATATCATACATATGAGTTAATATTTAAACTTCTCCTCCAGCAGGAATAGCCATACTCCTGCTTTAGCTGCTTTCATCCAAGGAAAAAAACCAAAAGGTAAGGTACTAAAAATGCCTAGTGCAGGTGCGGAATTTTCTTGGTTCAGTTCTTGCAACCATACTTGTACTACAAAATAAAGTGTAGAGCAGTCTAAGCAAAGTTAAATGAGCACACTTGAGCACTAACATTACAAATTTGGGGGTTTGCTTGCAAAATTTGGTTAACACAATGCTTAAGAGAATTCTTAGATGGGTAGCACCCTTTGCCAACCATCTCTCCACTGAATTTAAATTAATATAGTATAGGAAATAAAACCAGGTATTTTAAACTCTGACTTAACAAAATAATCTCAATCAATAAATGGTGAATAAAAAATAAACTTACAATTGAATATGGATCATATTATTCCTAAATTAATAATGTATCAAAATATATGTCGACCTCACAATTACACATAAATGTACCTTTTCCACCAAATTCCTGATTTGGTCAGATGTTCTACTCATTTGACTACAATCCAAACATTTTATACAAGAGGAAGCACAAAAGTAGCTTAGAAAATCTAAGGGACAGTAAGCAGATCAATTCAAAGATTTCTCCTAATCTGGGCTAGACCAAAAAATGAACAATGAGATTTAAAATTTAAAAAGTAATACTGCAGCTAGAAAACAAAATAGGTGACCTATTTTTGATAAAGATAATTCAGAGTTCTTAAGCAATTAGTAAATGTAATAACACTTCAAGAGCAAAGAGTCATCTGTAACAAAGTAACATTTGAAAACTGCATCTAGAGCAACTCCCCTTACATAATTAATATGGGCCTGCTTCCTAGATTAGTACATCCACAAGGGAAGTTTTCTTTATATGGAGCTCTGATTACAAGATTGCAGAAAAGCTAACGAGTTCCCCAGGCATGTGACTTTGGCATTCATTGTCTTCGTCTTCTAATCCTCCACAAGACAAACTTCTACAGAGTAACTACTGAAGGAGAAATGCAAAGTAATTCAGACCAGAATATATTTAAAGTATCTTTGATTTACCATGTCAATAGATAAAGCAATTTTAATCATAAATCCCTGAGATGCTTTAAAAAATACCTAGATGATGCTCCTGCAATTTCTTAACTATTAATTTCAAAACATACAGAAACACTAAGCTCGAAGTGTCCCAAAATGTGGTTTTCAAGTGCATTTAGAAACCAGAAAAAGATTCTGTCCCATAACAAGACACATGCACGTGTCATGCATAATCTTTTTTCTAGGTTAGCAACATATCCTCTTTATCTTAGATTAACTATTATTAATAGTTGGCACTTGTATCGCAGTTTCCTAATCAGAAGCTTAGTAATGCCTTAAAGGTCCCACATGGAATTATTGTTTCTGTTTAAGATATAAAAACGCTTTCTCCCATAAACGTGTGTTGAGATCAGAATTCAGAGATTTTTATTTTTAAGCATGAACACAACCAAGAGAATCACATTTTTTTATTCTCCCAGTGTATGTTAAAAGAGTCCATTCCAAAACATTACATAATTAAAAGTTATTGAAGAAGGAATGACAGTTTTTATGCAGTGCTACTACATATTTCCATTGACCAAAACCTGAAAGTTTTTCTTGAAAATCATGTCTTTACCAATGAGCCAGATCAGTTTGGTTTCCTGTGCAAAACAGCCTTTTAAATTTACACTGGTCTGTTATTAAACCAGGATTGTACAATTGCATTCCCAGTGACTGGCTCACAAAACCATAAACAAACAAAAACCCAAAAAACAACAAAAACTCAATCAAACAAAACCAGTTAAAACACTACATTCAACTGAGAGCCTTCTAAGCTGCTGCAACAGCTGCTGTCTTTGGACTGCTCAAACTTCCCTAAGAAATGCTTATACGCTGTGTAGAAACGCAATCATTTCCTAACTACTTTTTTTTTCTCCACAGTCTTCTTTTAGGTTCTACCTAATTCCTTCTTTGGATGTCTAGACCAGAATTCAAGACACAGCATTAGCTGAGCTGATAGACCTGGCCAAAATAGAAAAAAGAAAGGGATCACTTGCTTTTCAAGTTGCAATGATGCAATTTGGGTTTTTTTAATTCATAGCTATATGCAAGAAAATAATATCAGAAGATTTGGGGAAATATAAAGCTGTAACACTTTTATATACAAGTTTAATATCTTGGAGAAGGGAACGCCAGTTTTGCAGGGTTTTGTGATTTCACAGGAGGTGCAATTCACCTCCTTAAAAAGTTAACCTGACCAAAAAGTTAAAGAAGAAAAATTAAAATTACAGAAAAGAAGTGCTCTGCCAGTGAATCACCACGCCAGGCTGGTATGACGCTCTTTCCACCCTAATCAACTTTACTTTTAAAAATGGGATTTCTGTAATTGTACAGAGCTTTATAGGTGGAGTCTGTACCAAGCATTCAAGGCCACCCTTCCCAGCTCCTGAGAAGATACAGAATGTGAGAATGCATAAACCATAACCATTTTAACATTAATATCTTCATACACAGTCAGCAAAAACTGTATGATCACATTACGTTAACACAAGTTATTCAAGATGATTCATCCCTTCTTCTGATACAGAAATTCCAATAGCAGACTTCTAAATATATGTACCCACTAGTTTCCAAGGCATTTTGGAATACACTTAAAATTGAACTAGAGCTACTGGCATAAACAGGCCTAGCATATTTATTTGGCAATAATCACAGTGTTAGTTATAATCCATGTTTATTGATCTGTACCTTGACTCCAGTTGAACAAAACAATTACCTGGTTTAGTTTTCATTAAAAATGTAAATAGGTATTTAAAAAACCTTAAAGAATAATGCTGCTGATTAATGGTATTCTTCAAAAATATGAAAAAAAATGTGGTGTCTCAAAATTCTTCAGCAATATAAAGCAGGTGCAATGAGTGTACTGACAAACTTTCTACCAGTCTTAAAACTTCTGTATTTTTACACCAAATTACCGCAATAGCATGGAAATCTTCTATGGAGGGGGATTGCACCTCTGGTAATATCATAGAAAACAAATCAGGGAACCATGTTTATAAACAGTATGTACTCTAATTTTATTCAAACTGTGACATTTTTCCAGTTTTAGTTATTATTTTGTCTTGGGTGTAGTTCTGTTCCCTGTGTACATCCAAGCCTCTGACAACATTAAGAAAGAAGCAAACAGACCCTGATAAATGAAACACAAGTGCACACAAGAACGCTGTTTCATTTCTCATCTTAATTTCTTGTACTCTTACTTTTTTTAGAGACCTGAAACTCAATCCCATGTGAGCACCAAACATAAAAATTGCTTTTTTCTGTCATTTTATGTGCATTTTAGTTTCTTTATAAGATGAAGAATCTGATTATTATTACATTTAAAAATTATGACTGTTAGCAAACTTTAATTTAGAAAACTATTGCAGCAACACTGGGAAGCTATAGAGTTATTCAAGAAAAGCACTGCTGCTTTGAAATTAACTCTGTATTCAAGTAAGGAATCTGAGATCATCTAAGATTTCACTGCTCTATTAATCTCTGGATTTCTCTGAAGAAAACCAAGGCTATAGCCTTAAAACTACCAGAACAGACACCTGCACCACGTGTTAGCCATCAGGTATGCAAGAATCTCCTGGGTACTCTAAATCCTAAATTGAAAGTGAGAACCTGTAGGCTGAACATGTGAGATTTCCCTGTATTAGCAGTTTTCTCCCAGTTAATATTTAAATAGTTAACTAGGAAGTTTTAATCATTGCATTTGCACTGCTGTGGTAGAAAGTATTTCCCACAGAGAGCCCTAACAGCATGCATCAGGCCATGAAGAGATGCCTGCAAATCTGAGGAAACAGGACAAAGATAAAGAGCAAGAAACAGGATTATCTCCTGCAAGCCACACTTGCTGAGGGTCATTCTCTAATCAACCTCCACATTTAGACACTTCTGTATTACCACAGCATCAGTGTGTCAGTATAAAGCACTGCTCCTTTTCTCCTCCCTGCAGTTAACTGTCCCCAAAGACAATGACCCCAAAACATGCCCAGTATTATTACCTGCCAAGGCCCACAGCACACCTGGGAGCAACAGCTATGACCTCCCTGGATTGGTTCTAAACTTTTCTTTGCAGTTCACATGCAAGCACTGCATTTCTAATGTATAACTCATAGCAGAAAATGAATTTGTATAACAAACATGGTAGAATGTTGTACATTTGTAAAACCGGTAATTACTGCAAGTGCTTGTAAGCAGATGCTCCTCAAAGTACGCACACCCCTCATCAGTCCCAAATGGCTTCTGATAAATGAGAGTTTTGGGAAAGCATCTGCTGCCAAAGTAACTTACACAGTTCCTCAAAACCACCTCTTTAGAGGAAGATCTTGGAAGCTGCACATGTTTGCAACCAAAAAAAAAAAATTAATCACACTTATGATTGCAATCCATTCTCATATACTTTTCAGGATTACTTTGACTTCTCTACCACATCACAAAGACAATTATAGCCCTTTAAACACAGTATGGCAAATGACACGGCACAGGCTCTGTACTCAGCGTGCTGGGTCTGGCCCTGAGCTTGTCTCTAGCACCTGATGCTTTCCTTTCACTTGGTTTAGCTGTAGCTACAATTCTTTCTAACAGCAGGTATCCATGCCTGGTTTGGAGTGGGACAAATCAATTTGAGGGTAATGGAGAGCAAATAACGTAACTTATGTCAAAATACAGTGAATATGTGGTGTTCTTTACACAACTTGCAGACCACTGAAGAAAGGGCAAGATCTAAAGTATGAGCAAATTTATAAAAATGATCCCCAAGCAGAGACTCAGATGAGAAAGGCATCAAACAGCCCCTGGGGTCGCACATAAAACACCATGTAAGCCTGAGCTCTGCAGTCCCAGGGGAGAACTGCCCCTGCCCTGCCCATCAGCAGAAGTTTCAGCAGCATAAACACACAGGCGGTGCCCAAAGCCTGACTGCCCCAGTACCTCAGTATCCACGTTTTAAATGTAATAAAATATTTACCCAGCACAGAGGGACACAAAGAGCAATCAATAAGATCCAATTATACAACATATTTAAAAGATCCTGGTAACACATTCCAGCCCTGCACACCTTGCCTAAACACCTAAGACTGGACACACACTGCCATTTTCCAGGCACTGCTGCACACACCAGCAAAACCTACAGCTCTCCATAGGGGGGAAGAGCTTGCTGTGGCCAGATCAGCTTGCAGCACCACAGAAAAAATTTTGGTAGCATTTCAGAGAGGCTGTACTTAGCTACCTAATGAAGAGCACTCACATGAAGTTTGAAATGAAACTACTTACGATGCATTACTGATCAGAGAGTACAAACTGGAGCTGCTATTGATTACCAAAACCACTCCAACAAGAAATGTTACTGCTACTATACCATTTAGAAGCAAGATCTGACAAGAAACAGATTACTACACAATAACTTAAGGTCATATGTGCCTCCTGTAATTACAAATTAGCATTTTAATTAAACACAAAACTCGTGTCCTATTTTTTTCCTAAACCTGTTTAATTAAATGCACCATGACAATGAAAAAGTTCTTCTGGTTTACTATTAAATCACTTAGAATTTTGTTAGACCAAAGCAGAGACTAGCGACAATTTCACATCAGGAGGGAGAATTTAGTTTCTCATGCTTTTCATAAAAGATACAAAGCACATTCATTTCTGGTACAGTATTACTAGCAATGCTTCCACTGGTACAGGAACATTTTTAGGTTTCCTTTCCTCCAGAAGCAACAGCACAACAACACCAGCAAAGTACATTTTTGCTGTGTGATTTGCTTTGGCCACCGCTCTGCTGCATCAGCAAAATGTCACCAAAAACAACACAATAACAGCAACTGTTGATTACATCTCCTTTCTGCTGCACAAGAGACTGGCCACGTTTTACCTCAGCTTCCTACCTGCTGTCCTCAGTAGCTCTCCCTGATGCCATCTAAGCCTTCCCACTGCTCCTCTGCAATACCCAACGCTGGCACCTTTGTGACATCATCTTTGTGAGCACTGATCTCTACTCCCAAGACCCAAATTTCAGAAGATATGCTATAAAGATGAGACAGTTATCCTGATGATCAAAGACATCCAACTCACCAGAGGGGTGTCTGACAACATCTTTTATATTTTATGATCAGACTGGAATAGTAGGAGCTCTCAGATCTCTAAGAGTGTAGTAAAACCAATGTGCAAATTGACCTAAGCAAACTACAAACAGCACTGGTTTTTATAATCAGACACGTCAGTGATAGTGGCAGCAAACACAGCTCGCAAAACACGTTGGAGACAGAAAAGCTTTCGCCTGCTCTTTGCTAAGCATACAGGAGATCATAATACCATTACTGACCTCAACCTCTGACAATGTCAACAGAGAGCAGATGCTCTGTTACTGGCAGAGCACGCTGCTCTTTGAGGTAACAGCAGCTTGACACAACATGCTTTAAATGACATCCACACTTGTCACATGGAAGTATGCAGACTGTTATAGGCATTTGTCAGCTTACCTTTAAAAATACCAAAATAGAGGAGCTGCTAAGTGAAAACTGCATGTTTAATAATGCAGAAACAAAATAAAATTAAAATTAACTCTTAAGAGTAGACGTGAGCTCACTTCATTGCATGTATGCATCAAGAATTTTTCACTACAGGATAAGTTTAATTCAATAATTAAGTCGTCTGTGTTCATTGGGTCTTGGAGGAAAAAAAAAGGCACTATTTTTCAGCTGCTATGTTTGTTTTTTGCCTCCCAAAACCAGGACTAAATTCAGATATAATTCTAGAACTGCAGAATTATAGTCACAATCAGTATAACTAAAATAAGAACTTGGCAACATGTCTCTTCATGCCTTGTATGGCATTAAAGGTACCATCTGTGCGCTTAACAAATTGATAATAATGTCTCGTTACCAAATGTTGCATGCTCATGTATGTATTAAGGCTTCTACTCTGCAAATGCATTGAAGCATAAAAAGAGACATTAATTCTGAATTACCTGAACTAGTACAATTAACATTCTGGCCATGTGCTAATGTAAGTACCATTTACCCACAAAACAAATGGTCCACAGAGGGCAAAACAAAAACAAACAAGAAAACGCAGGTTTCCATTCCCAGAATTTTAGTTCTTCTTCATTCATTTGGAAATTGCATCATTCCACAAATGAAGGACCAGCATTCAAATGCCAATGTAAATTTATTGGGAGACTATAGATTGCAATCTATCATGGGAAATTTCATGCAAGCCCTTTGCTCAAACACTTCTGCCTGCTTTGGTCCAGTCCCTGCTGCTGTGTGATAATAAAGCTCTCAACCTCACTCCCCTCCTGCGCTTCCATCAAAAGGAGGGAGATTCTGGTTGCAGAATCCCTCACAGAGGGGAACCGTTGTCAAGATTGTGTATCAAACTTGGAAATGAAACTGTGGGCAAACATCTGGATCCAGCAGTAGAGCAGAAAGGAGAACCCCATTTAGTCTATTCTTAGCTCCCCAGCACTGCTTTGTTTAGGGGGAAAAAAAAAAAAAAAAAGTGAGGCTTATTATTAAAACTATTTTAGTTAACTCACTTTGAAACATGAGGGTAGGGAAGAACCACAGTGACCGTTTGGCTGGCAGATGAGAGAGAAGTTGCCTCTGGCAGCAAAGAGGAGACAGGAGCTAATGATGAATCTGTTTTTTAATACAATTCAATACATTTTTAAAACCACTTATAACATTTTATATGTATAATTGAACTTGACTTCACATTTGAACATCAGTCTTAACATAGTATTTAACAGATTTCTAAAACCTCTCCACAAGTTTATACAAAAGACATTTCTTCCACCTTTGCCAACATATTCTACTTCTCAAGCTAAAGGTCATGTTAAATTTTAGAAGTGTTTGGATTTAAGAAAAAAAAGTAAGGCTTTCCATAAGACAGGTCATCTGAATATGCAATCATAAATGCTTTATGTAACACTTGTATTTAAAATATTCATGATGCAAATAAGTCCTAACCTTTTTGACAATTCTGAATGTTTTGGAAATGCTTAGAGTTTTTCAAAATTTAATAGTTTTTTCTCTGTGTGTTTTCCTCCTCGGCCCCACAAAAGCAACTGAACCAATATATGGTCATTTAGCTTGCCAGAACC
Organism: Acanthiza pusilla; assembly: GCA_036630365.1. NCBI lineage: Eukaryota > Metazoa > Chordata > Aves > Passeriformes > Acanthizidae > Acanthiza > Acanthiza pusilla. Next base: position 13,995,904 of record JAXCHO010000001.1, read on the forward strand.
AAAACTTGAAGCCAGGAATTGAATAACTAGTCCACACCAATAATCAAAATTCTTTTCCACTTCCCTGGTTTCTCAGCTATGAAACTCTTCATTCCTGAATCATCCATGTATGGAAGCTTTAATGGTATCATATCCATTTACTCTCCTGAAGGGTAACCCCCCCTCCTTGCTGTTCAAGTAACTTCACATCAACCAGTGAAGTCAGAAGACTCACTGCACTGTCAACATAAATGCTTAACAGCTCAAATATAATATTTATACAAAGTAATCCAACTCTCTGCTGGCACATCTGGACCTTTCAAATTGAATTACAATGGTTAATAAAGCCAACACCAACAAAGATTTAGTTCAGACAAGAGGAAAATATTTTTGTATGTGGACACCTTAGGAATAAATTCTTAGTTTATACGACTACAAATGGAATCAATCCAGGTCTTAACTTCAAAAGAAATAAGCTCTTGTCATTATCAAAGTAACAAAGCTTATATAAGATCATAGTTGCTTCCCACTACATGCCATGTTCCTGATTAATACTTAAATACCATCAATATTAAGATCTCTGCTGTGCCTTTCAACACTGCTCATTAAAAACATTTTCATTTCAACAGCATCATGAACTGGGACATTGCCCAGGAACTGAACAAAATATCCAAGTTTATTAAATACTTGACTTTCAAACTCAAGAACTTCGAACACGATTCTCACCAAATATCCAAGCACAAATTTAGCATTAGTAAGAATGTTAGGTTGGAAGCAATACATTCAGTTTGCTCAGAATTCATTCACAAATAACTGTCAGCCTCACCTGTATCACCCCTAAATTCCTTATCCTCCATTTATAGGCTCTGACCTCTGCTCTGCAAGGAAACCTAATGTGGATCATTTTTAATGTCCTTGAGACTCGGCAGATCAGACTCCCTGGCTGTATGGGCAATAGAGTTCTCCTGCTGGTCCTTCCTAATCCCGATCTCCAAACACTTTGTCAGAAGTGTCGCTCTCCAAACACACACACAGGCTCCTGTTCTTACACCTTTGCTGTATTAGCAAGAGAACTGCATTTCAGCCAAGCAATCATTACTAGTTTAAATTCTAGAAGAGTACCACAATTTACAAAAATATCACCAACCAGGAAGAAATCAAATATCAGACTATAGTGAGGAAATGCCAGTGAGTAAAACAAAAACTGGGGACACCAATTCACATGCACACAAATCCACATTACATGGCCCACCTTAATCCCTGAAATCTACAATTACATGATCCTGAAATCCTAGAAGTCCAAAAGCAAATTCAGTATAATAGAAAGCAACTACACCTCAAGTCTGGCAACATTCTTAATAAAAGACATATAAAATGATATAACATCATTCCTGTGCACTGTCTCCACTGTCAATCAAGTATCCACATTTCAATATTTTTCTATCCCCCACTTACCATAACTGCAGGTTCAGGTATTGAAACCCACTGAAAACTTGTGTGTCACTGACACTTCAGCTGTTGAAAGGTGATGAACCACATCCTAATCACAGCTGGGTATCTCAAATCAGCTTGCAAATTGAAGACTACACCACTAAGACAGAAATTAATATCTCAAATATGCATTTACTAGTGACTTTTTTAATCCTCAATCATATAATTAATTTCAAGATAGATTACAACATAAAAGCAATTGGCTTTATAAACTTCCAGTCATGAGCTCCCCTTCGCAAACTGCTAAACCTTGTGTTGAATTAAACATATTAATGCCCTAATTTACTGTACGTAGTCATTGTTTAAAATATGAAAAATAAATTATTATACCACAACACACTTTTGCCTGAAAATGGTCCATAAAGCAACCGAAGTAGCAAGCAAGCTCTGTGACATTAGTGTTGATTAACAGCGGTATTAAGAACTGAATTTTAGAAAAAGATCCAAAGAGAGAATCACAAAATAAACATAAGTATCTTGACCTTATATAACCTGGCCTTTAATGGATTTTGACACCACAAAACAGACATCTGGCTATAGAAGCCTGACATTTCTTTACAGGCTATCCAGAAAACCTTCATATGGGCCAAAGTTCTGACCCAAATTAAAATTTTGAAAGTGTTCTGATCCAAAGAAAAAGGCTTCTAGACTAGAATTTCAAACTAATGAATTCTATATGCACCATGGGTTATAGTACATATGATCTTAATAGTAATTCCACACAAACATTCAGTAAGAACTTGGAGATTTCCTTCCCCCACCGCACCCCAGACAAAACTGGATTCATGCACAGAGTTTGGGTTCAAGCTCCCTGTGCAAAATAAGGGATAAAGTGACATTAGGGTAGCTGAGAATAATATTTTAGAACTGCTGCCTTATTCTTCCAGATGAAGTTAGCAGACTTGCAACAGATAACTAATACTAATGAGACACACAAAATCTTCTACACTTTTATGGAAGAACAGGCAACAAAGCAGGACTTTTCCTCAGCATGAAAGAGCCCTCTCTTTAATGATTTTTGAAGTATTTATCAGCAATGAAAGCAACCCAGAGCATGCCTCTCCCAGCTGTTGCCTACATCTGAAGATAAAAAAGAGAGGTACAGCTGACTGATGAGCTAAATGAAAAGGCTCTTCTCACAAGTTCATAAACTATTACAGACATCAGCCTTTAGCACAGAGTTACTTTCTACTTCAAAAAGAGGGCAAGTTGTACTATATAAAAATTATGGTATCAACTTCAAAAATTGCACTAACCTGCATTTTGGAGGCTGACAGAAAACATAAAGACACAGAATAGAAATATAAAAGTACTATCAAACACACTAATTTATAAGACTGAAAAATGGTGTATGGCTTCCAGAATGCATTTCCTCACTTTCCAGCACCTTCATAGAATGGTTTGGGTTGGAAGAGGCCTTTAAGACCATGAGTTCCAACCTGCCTGACACAGTTTCACAGTTTCTGGTCAAGGTGAGACCCCATCATTACCAGTCCATGCTGCTGTAGGGGTTATTTTGGCTATTTTGCAAAATGTTTATCTCGGCAAGCCCCATCATCATTGTAGGCTGCCAGAATAAATGCAGCACATGTCCAGAGTCCCCTTAGGCCCCATTTAACAGCTGAGCCCAATCTTCTGATCCCCACAACACAAGGACAGAAGATGGTGCTGAAGGAGAACACCACACTGGCAGGCTCCACCTCCAAGCGGAAGCCTGTGACTCGTGTAGAACAGGGAAAACCATGACCAGCTGCTCCCAATGTGCCCCTTGGGAAAGTCATTTTGGGGGCTTTCCTGGAGAGATCCCCAACATAGCAGCTGAAATTTGTAGGCATCCTGCATAGAAACTTCCTTTTAAACTGTGTCAGGCCAATACTCTGTTAAAGTCCTGCGCCCTCACTGTGGGCACACCAAACAGACCCAGTGAGCTCCCTGTCTCCTGTCCAGCCTCGTAAAAGATGCACATTTACAGACAAGTAAATTTCCAGACAAAGCCACAAAGCTCAGCTGAGAGAGCCGATGGCATACACTCCTCACTGATCCTGCTGACCTCAGACAAGCAATGCGGCTGCCTGAGAGATGGCTCCTTGCTCAGGAATCTGCACCTCCTGGAGACTGAGTCTCCTGTGGGAACTCATAGGACTTCTTATCAGAGATCCAAAAGCATCTAATGGAAAAATAAATTCCTGTAACATAATTTCATCTTTACTTATTACTACATATTTCAGTTCAGCAGTAGCAGCTAAAGAGAGCTCTTTTCAAGGAAGTAGAATAATCTCCCACTTAAAATTTGAGTTACATTAAACAATTAAGGCAAGGGAAAGAAAGAATGGAGGTGTGCAGCAACTGCCAAAAAAATACCACGGTTTTAGCTCCTAGAGTTTGGAAGACTTTGAAGTTAACAACTTTACAAAGGCATGCTCTCAGATGACTGTATCCCCTGCCTGCTATCCAGCTTCTCTGCTTTATTGCAGCTGCCTTTCTCAATCAGTTAACTGAAAGATTCTGCAAAACAGAGACATCTCAGAAGAAATAAATATGCAGTCAACCCCTTCTTAGCATCTAGAAGACCTGAAGGCTAACATAACTGCTGGACAAGCCAGGAGAAGAGTTTGAGTGGAATCATCTTCATTCACCAAGAGGGCGATGCCTCTTTTCATATCTTAGATGGATAGCCATTTATTAAAAGTAATACAACACTGAGGACAGACAACACTTGGCCCAAAGGCCGAAAGAAGGCCCTAATAATGAGGGTTGCTCCCCAGAAGAATTTCCATTCCTCCTAACTAAAGTGCCTCTAGTAGCAAATGTAGCACCATGATAATGAAAAATGTGCCTGAACATGATCCCAAACCTCTTCTGATGAATAATTATCAAGATTCCATCAATGTGCACTTCATAAAGAGACTTTAGTCAATCCCACTGGAAAACAGAAAAGTGATGTTATTGCCATCCTCATCTCTTAGAGAACTAGGGGAAAAACACCTTCATGAATCAAGGTTGAAGTACTGTCCCTTTTCTGCCTTCAAGACTTCTAACAAGATTTTTATTTTTAGGAAATGAAGAGCAAGGACAGTTTTCCAAACAAAACAAGCAAACACATTTTGGCACTATATAATTCCAATTGAACTTGTTTTGTGCTGTTTAAGTACATTGTCTTATTTGCTCCTAGATACTTCCATGCTTACTTGATTGACTAATTCACCATTCATCAGGTAACGAATAGGTTGTAATAGTTAATTGTGCTGCTGCTGCCTATTGTTGACCAATTTCAGTCCAACTGTGTTTTCCTCCTACTTCAGCTGGAATCAGCAGTTCCTTTCACCATCTTTGAACTAAGAATATGTTATTGATTTATTGTATACATGTGTTAATTTAATAATCTAGTAATAGAATACTGTTTTCAAGAAAACAATAAATCAGTAATTTAAGATACAGAATTACACTAAAATCCTGAGACAAGAACATAAAGTGAGAGACCGTTGTTGTGTCCACCACACATTTTGAGAAAATTGTTTGGATATTCTATAGCTTACTTCATCACTGCTGGCTGCCTTCTTCACAAAAACCACCAGAGAATGTGAATAAGTTCATAGTGGCATGATACAGAATATGTTTCTATTTACTAACACATAAACTAGAAAGATATTTATAATCCTGAGATACACTTCAATGAGAAATACTGCATGCAACAGTATACTTAGGAACAGTGCTCTGAACCAGTATTATAGGTAGGCAATACGTAATGTGTTATTACAATTAATGTACAGAAATTATATTTAAATATCTGGTGATAAGCTCATTTATCAGCTAAAGTCATTACTAGAATCTGTCCGAGACCTAGTGGTTTTAACTTCTACAGAAGAAATCACTCAGAAGTGCTACAGCAAAATTTCAATTAAAATGAGAAACTTGTGGTAGTGTGGCATCTGAAAGCACAGCTGACAAAGCCTTAAATGATGTTCTAAGTCCCACATGCATACCCTGTTTACTTGTGGTACAAAATCAATATTATTATCACAGCTGCTATGCTTTCTCAAAATGCACCTTTCTTACCAACCCTTCCATTATACAAGAAATACCACTACAATGCAGAATCTCAGCAACACAGAACATGAAATGTTGGGGGGTAGTTGTAGTATGAAAAATGTAACTCCTACATTAGAGGCGTAGCTGAGGCGGAGAAATGAGATACAGGGATCAGCTTTGTTGTTGGATTCTGATTAACATCTAACAAAGAAAACTTTGACTACTTTGAACTTCAAAGTTTATTTGCCAAAATAAGCATTACAACAAACAGACAAAACACTACTGAATATGGTTTTTAAAAGGCATCTGCTAACAGAAAATATTCTTATTCCATAAAAAATAAGTATCTCTTCCTGAATAAATAGTATCTATCCAGTACACACTAAATGAGACAAGAAATGCTCCACAGGCAGGAAAAAAGCCCAACAGCATTCTGGTAACCCAGATCACAACTTGATAAATACTGGGTCAGAATCAATCTGATATAATACTCCAGTGTGACACAGTGTACATGAGAGCACCTCAGATCATCTTCCCAAGGAATCAAAATGTCATTGTGTCATGATGCATTCGGATTCAAAACATTATTTCTGAATAATACCTTCACAGCAATCACTACATTCTTATATTTTACTTCCTGACAGAAAAGAAAAAAAGAAAAATATCTACTACAGTGACATAAAATAATAAAATAGCTTGTTTAAAGAGAAATGGAAAGAGGAACAAAAAATTGCTGATGAGTTGGAGGCTGCTCCACATAGAAAGGTTCTTTTCTGGGCAAGATGTTAGAATATTTGTCTCTGCTGAAGCATCTTTAGAATTAAAATTATAACAATTAAGCACAATGACCCGATTATGTTCTCTCAAAACATTTAAACAAAGTATAGTGCAAATTATTAAGTGTGATGGGAACTATCTCATCTAAAACCACTGAAAACAAAGACCTCAACTCTGGCTCAACCTTCTGGAGCTGAGGATTGCTGGATCCAGCACTGAGCATTTATTTTGTTCCCTAGACATACTCTACTGGCCAGCGCTACAGCCAGCATTGAGAGGTTGATACTGAAAGCCAGTACAGCTGCTATGATTTCCTGCTTCTACACTAAGGAAAATCTTGAAAAAGCAAGAGCTGCTTCTAGCATGACCAAGTTAATTTTGGGGCACAGATAACTCTTGACATTTAGCTTCCAAATAATTACAGTGCTTAAATTATTGATAAAAATAACCTTCTAGATCTTTTCAGAGGTGTGAATGTTTTTCAAATTTACATAAAACCCATATATGCCAACTAGAAATCTACAGCTCAGAACGAACACATTGCTCTATTTTAGGTATACACACACACACACACACACAGAGTATTGTAAAACAGAAAAAAACCTGAGTGCTTTGCCTGTCCCCTTTGGAAGATCTGTGTCTGCCCAAGCTGAAAAGGTCTCCAATCACTATGCACAATTAGGACAGCAGAATACAGGCCAGATTTAGCCCTCCAAACAAAGAATTTCTAAGCATGTCTTTGATTTTTATTTTTTCTTGTGATTTATCCAACAACGAAGGTCACTGCAAACCACAGAGAGCACATTTTACTGCTTGTTACAGCTTATACAAAACCACAGCTAGCAACTCTAAGCTAAAATATGTGCTCTTTTCTTAACTCACGCAGAGCATGCTCGAATAGATATAGCACCAAATTATCAAGCAATCATCACTTGTGTTAGTGGAAAATAGAGCAGCATCCAACTATTACTGAAGTTGTGGGAAACCATTCACCAATTTTAACGTCTTTTCAAGTGTTATTATTTTCATCATTGAAATATCACTGCTTATAAAAATCTTTTCATATGGGAAGAAAAACTGTATTAGGAAAAGCTTGAGAATAAAATGTGCCAGAATCCAACTATTTCGGTAGAGTGAAGATACACGAAACACATGGCTAACTTACAAATGAGGGAATCAATTCTCATAAATGTTTGTCAACCTAACAGCTACCGACAGAGTAAATTCCACAATGAAGCCATGACATTTACAAAAGAATTAATCCACTCTGATTTTTGCCTCCAATTTTTTGACAAATTTGCCGTAACATGTACTTATTTATAGGCTTTCAAAGATGAGTGAATTCTTCAATCAATCATTTTCTGGGAACCACAACCTTTTGTATTCAGCCTTTAGCCTTAGGAAAGAGTTAACTAGTTGCAAATAATAGTATTCATAATAGAGTTAATATTACATATGGCAACATATTAACTTAGATAATCTGCTTCTGATTTGAAAACAGGTACAGTAGTTGAATTACTAAGCTAGGTACTTATAAAGGCAGGCTCTATGTACGATATCCACACACTAGGCTTGGCTTTAAAAAAATCTACAATCCCTTGAGACTCTACATCCTCCTCTGAGTTACAACAATTCTAACATTTAATTAATTACAGTTGGGAAGCTGGAAACTTCTCTGCTCCACGTGATCAGAAGACCACAGCAGTTTATCACTCATTAGCTAAGTCATTATATTTTTAGTGCTCATGTTTAACACCTCTTATCTGCAAGTAAAATGCATTCACTTAAAATATGAGCAGCCATGAAAAAGTGGCATTAAGATGATTCACCCTGCAATTGGGGTTGTCTCAGAGCACCACCTAGTCATTTCTAATCAAGTCAATATACAAAGAGAAATAACTATAAATCAGCTTTTACATAAGGATGCACAGTTTTAAGACAAAAAACCAGTTTTGTCTTCTAGATAGAATGATAATGATAAGCCCTTTTAACTTTCCTTTCTCAGTCAAGATAAAGGCCTATAGTTACCACTTTTTAATTTTCAGAGAAATAACTATTCCACCACAAACTTAAATTTGTATAGCAACATTCAAATTCAAGGATTCAACTTCAAGGATTTTCTTTCATTCCAGTATGACTTTAATATGCACTATTCATGACTGAAGTGAGCAATTTGCAATTTTGCTGGTCATTTCTAAAATACATGGTCTGATCTTGGTAGGGAACATCCTGAACTGTCTCTGCAAACATTGAACCCACGGACTTGAAACTCACAGACTTTTTACTCGTGGTTACTCCTCCAAAGTTACAGAGAAGAACAGGAAAACTTGTGCTGTTATTCCCTAGAATTTCCCTGTCTTGTCTCCATGCACTGCGAGGGAGGTCCAAACCGTGCAGTGCAGGAGCGGCCGATGGGCAGGGTGCCCCTGCTCAGCTGCTGAGTGCTGACCCTGTGCTGGAGTGTCGGGCACTGAGTGCTGCCTGCCAGCTGAGGAAATGCCTCCTTCAGACAGATGTGAGCCCACGACTCTGCCCTTGCCCGAGAAACCAAAGTATCTCTATTATTAGTGACCGCTCTAATGGCTAGCAAGGAGCAGGCGTCAGCATTCTGCTCTGTAATTACGCAGACTATAAGTGTGCACACAATGACTGTGGAGAGACACCCAAATCCTTTAAGTTCATTGATAGCTGATGAGGTTACCTTTCAGTTCATATCACTCAAGATTTACTTCTCAGGAGAACAGATAAGCTTCCCACTATTTATCAAGGTTAAAAAGTACATTATTATGTGAAAACATCAACTTAGAGCCTCCACTACCAGCTTGCTTTCTGTGAAAAATGAGAAAAAGTGGAAGAAGAAAATGAATAAACAACTAAGTGGAAAACAGCCTGAGTACCTGGACCTCTGGAACCTTAATTTGTCCTTCACACTTGCCAGGGACTTACTCTGAGATTACTGGCTAATAATAGGACAGGCCATATATCTCAAACACAAACTCTTGAAAATTCCATGCTGGAAACAAGAGTGATACAAAATACTTTAGTGTTTTGTGGGATAAAATGAACACACTCACTTGCATTTTAATTGTTTGAAGATTTAAGTAAGATTTCTGTGGGTTTACACTTTTTCCTCCACATTCTGCAAAAATGCGGTTTACACAGCTGGTTGAAAAAATTCATAATCTCTTCTAGAGACTAAATCCTCTTCACATGACAAATATTCATCTCACAAAAAAAAAAAAAAAAAATCTGAACTCCAAAGATCCCAAATCCAAAGACTGAATTACTTATATGTACACTTTGCTCTTTATTAGAGGTGAAATTTTGAAATTTTTTTACTAAGAATATTATAAGTTTTGTGCTTCTGTAAAAGCAAATTCAGAAGTATGTCACGGTTTTAGTAGTATTTCACAAAGTCATACATCAAAGAATATAACATCACTATTTATTCTCCATCCCTGCAAGTGTCTAAGGACAGGTTGGATGGGGCTTTGAGTAACCTCATCTACTGCAAGGTGCCCCTACCCATGGCAGGGGCATTGGGACTAGGCCATCTTTAAAGGTCCCTTCCAAACAAAGCCATCCCATGATTCTCTGATTCTCTCTTTTTATTGCTAAGCGTTGAAATGCGGAATTTAAATTAACATTTCTGAAGACAGAACCTTGCAATTCAAAAACATCTTCAGTGGTACCACCAGTTGGACAGCTCCCATTATTTTTGAACACTCAAAATATCATCCTTTCTTTTGCTATGTGCAATTTCTGCCAAATGGGACGTCACCTCCCTTGGTTCCATTCACAGATCACCAGTTCAAGGAATCCCTGAACATCCCAACTAAATATTGAGGGGTGCTTGCGCCGCTAATATAACCAATAGAGGCTTAACATTAGCATTTTCAGATACACATGAAACACCGTATGGAAGCTTGCTGTATCTTCTGAGACATCTAACATTAACTCCCCCAAATTTCCTGTCCTACTGCTGTTTACCTAAATGTCACTGCTTTTGCTGTATCACTATGGGAACAGTGGCTGTTCCTTCTGTTCCTATATTGCCACTACCAATGGCTTTTTCTTCGCCAAAATTTGCTGCCAAAACACTCTACGTTCTCAAAATTAAAATATAGCCTCTAACAACAAAATTCTCCAAAAAGCATTCACCAGGACCTCAGCCAAATCATTTCCAGATAAAGACAAAGAAACTGTTTTAGGCAAACTCCCTAGATATCACTCCACTGTTGATACAAACCCTATTCATCATATCTGGATGCTTCGAATTTACTTTTCCTTTTTACAGCCTCAAATTTACTTTTCCTTTTGACAGCCTTTTAAAGCAGAAAGCTGTTTCATAGAGGGGAAGCTAAAATTCTAAAAAGATAAATATCCTGTCCAAGAATACCAAGAAGTTCAGGGCAAACTAAAATATTCAATGCTCGTCCCTGCCATTCTTGGCTAAACTCTTACCTACGTTCTCTTTCCTTTTCCTGTATGGTACCAAACTATTTTACATTCTTAATCCACATAGCTCAGTGCTCCTTTTAAAGAAAACAACCATTTCTGTAAACATAAAAATTAATAAAGCCTCATCCCTCCAGCCTGCCATTGTTTGAGTTTTGGTATGACAAGTGGCCTGCATGTGGGGGAAAGATGGAACACAAAGTTCCTCTCTTCCTGTTCTCAAAAATCATGTAAAAATAACTTGGAAATGTTTGTTTCTGCTTTATTTGGTTGAAATCAGATGCTCTCAGAAGCTGAAGCTAAATCAGCAGCCCATGTATTTTTTATCCACATTGATACACACTCCCAGCCATGCAGTGCATAAGGAAAACAGAGATGTGGGAAGCAGTCAATAGCCTTTTACTACAGGAGACAAAGTCCTCTACAAAAGTCACAAGTCTAACCCATGCTGACAGTTCAGCTCTGTGCACACCCAGCCTACCTGGGCTCAATCTGCATTAACTCTGGGTGTTAAGATGGCAAAGCTCCAGCAAGTTTCCGAGTTCAGGGTAAGGTCTTCTTATGGCATTAGGAATGCAGATGGCACACGTGCCAGGCTTAAGGGGGGCTTGCACCAACACCCCCGTGACCACACACACACAGACCTGCAGCACTGGCCAGTAAATAATGTGGCCTCTGCCAAAAACATGTTTTGGTAACTTTCACTTAGATGAGATAGTTTCATTATATTTAAGACAAGATGTAAAACATTTTAAGTACTGTTCAACTTGGTACTAGAATGGAGAAAAGCTTTCTGCTCTACACTGTGCCTCAAGAATTAGGGCAGCTGAGGCATCTCAACAGGAGGCAGAGCCAGCCACAGACTTTGTACCTGGAACTATTCATCTCTAGTTTCCAATACAGCACAACCTAGGAAGCATCATGTAATTCCATGAGAGGTGTAGGTACAGTTCAGTTAAACACTGTTCTTTTTTATCACTGAATTTTTCAGTTTTTCTGGAGTCAGTTGTGTCAGGAGATTTTGAAACCTTATTTTAATAAACATACAAGAGCTATGTTTACACCTACATAACTTGGTAGGCTGCTTTCTTTCAGCTTTTTCCTTTGCTATAGCAAGAAATAAATTATGGAATAATAAATGTTACTTGAACGCAGAACTAGTAGGTCTTCTTGTGATGAAGATAAGCATATAATTACTTAAATATCATTTCATTATTAATAACTGGTTTACGCCACACATTACTGGTACGTGTTTTAAAGCATTCTGGATGAACACAAAAAAAAGTAATGGCATCATAATAAATCCAACAGAGTGAAAACTGCACTAACAAAATGTCTGATGAACATAATACAGCTTTGGGGTATTTGCTACTCAGTTCCTTGGAAGGACTGCATTTGTCTGATTAGCTGAGCAGCAGAAGATGCCGTCTTGCTGGAGGCTGCTGCACTCTGCAGCCACCGTCAGCAGAAAAGTATAATTATCAAACTACTGAACCTTATTAACAAACACTTCTCATGCTCATATTCTTACATTGTAAAGAGATTTCTTTTGTGCTGAACAAATGTAAGCAGCTCTGCAGGCTCCTTTGTGCCACTGCATCTCCCACAACATTTTACTGAAATGCTGCCTGCTAGTTCAGCACAACATACATAAGCTGTCAGGTGTGATTAAATTCAACATATCACCTGGTTTGTATCACATGAGACGAGGAGGACTAAAACAACTGGGCAAATGAATCTTTGGGCTGAACTACTTCCCTCAAACTAACATTTTATGTATCTTAACTATTAGAAAATTTGCAAAAAAATAAATTTGAAGACTAAATTCTGTGCTTCTGCAGGTTCTTTCTTACTGTGACCCCTTCACCTTTACCAACCAACCCAGATCATGGCTTGTATTAAGTGATTTACTACACTAACGAACAGAAAGGTTCAGATCCTTAATAATGGCCTCATTCAAAGGTATAATTCTACAAGACTGCAAACTGGTAACAACTCTCTACCCCACTGAATAATGATCATTGTGAAAAAAAATCATAACAGCAACAGAGTTAGACACTGCCCAAACATCTAGCTAGCCTCTAAACTGAAAATGTACTGGCAAAACACCTTTCGATACTAAATAAGAGGGGGGGAAAACCATCTTGGTTCATAACTAAATAAATCCATGCAAATCCATCTGCTCATCATTTCCAAGTTTAATATTACTACCAATCCCTACAAACATTGAACAGTCAAATTATGTATCATGGTCAGCTGTGCTGACATCACTGAAAATCGTTAAATTATGAGCATACATCTCAAATCTTTATTTAAAGTTTTGTTCCACATGCTGAAGTCAAGCACCGACATTTCTGAGAAATACCACACTGTTTAATCAAGGCATTCTTAAAAAAAAAAAAAAAAAAAAGGAACTCTACATGCCCTTTTCTTCATAAAAATAACTATGAAAAAAACACAAACAATAGTAAGTGGCTAATCGGTGAAAGTGAATTTTATACAAGCAGAAATGACACTCATGGTCTCAATCTCTTCTAAGGCAGGCAGTGTGGGGGGAAAATACAATGATATTCAATTTGCAATTCATTAAATGAAAATGTTATCACAAATGATTACACAATGACCAAGAAAAAGACATCACTTCCATCCTAATTAATATTCTCCCATTATCACGATATATTCACTTAACCTTCCTTCATGGCCCTATTCTTCCAGATGGCCCTGCAAAAGAAAGGTTTTGGCGCATGACAGAAGGATAAACAAATCTGAGTTCTTGCAAAGCAAATGGTAAACCAAATCACACATTCAATTAACCATGACTGAAAACAGTTTGTCATTAAAGCTCACCAGATTAGAAACTGCATTTCAGTTGATTTAACAGCTACATGAGTCTTTTGAAGTACTCAGGGACCAGTTCTCTAAAAACACCCAGAACGACTCCAGTTCTGCTCAAATTAAGCAAGCAAGCCTCGGCCAGCACTTCCAAATCTATGGATCCCAACTCTGTGGTATTTCAAGACACAGCACTTGCACACAAACCATGTTAAACACAGTTCTCAAAACCTAACACATATCTGATGTGAACATCTTTTTAAAAGAAAGTAAACACCCATACTCTGCATAACAGAGTTTTGAAACAAGTTTTATAGAGAAAATCCAGGTAATATTTATGTCAATTGGTGCTTGCTGTGGTACTACATGGAAACACAAAGTTTCTCAATGCTATATGTTCATTTTTTTGAGTAAAACTTTCAGAAACAATTTTCAGGGTTTCCTGTAGCATAGGAGCTATTGTCAAGGAATAAAACCACAGCTAGTATTTTGTTAAATGTACATACTCAATAGTGGAGTAAAGGACTAATTCACATGGTTTACATAAAGTCAGTGAACTAGTTTTATCAAAAGGATTTTTCACGGGTTTTTCTCAGAGCATTTCAAAATCAACTTTTACTCTATTCCAAGTTTCCATAAAAAGTACAAACTTCTCCCACTCGTCTAAAATCCTCAATTCATATTTCAATTACAGCTATTTTATACCAAATCTAACTACTTTCCCCACTGACCACTCAACAGATAGAGTAACTAATATTATTCTTCTGTGTTTTTAAATGAACAGATTTACTTTTATTACAACCAGTCTACACTTCAACATTTCACAGGCATATCTTCATCAAGAAGGGAGTAAGGGAAAAGAATGGGGAATCACTGCTCTCCACAGCACAAAGAAATTTTTTTAAAAAAAGAAGTCTTCACTACCAGTGCAGCACTATTCTCTTTGGGAGACTGGCTTTAGGCTATAATAGAAACAGAACTCTTTCTGGTGTACGCTCTCTCTCCCCAGGCACTTTGCCAGTAGTGCACTACCAGCAAATCTCTTTAAGGAGAGACAAGCCCTTAGTAGGAATTCCCCACAGGAACAAGCTTGCAACTTTGAACACGGAAAAAACATTTCCTTTCAAATGGGAATGATTAAGTACATCTTTTTGTAAGGCCTTCTGGTCTGGACCACTGAGAAACTCTCTTGCATTTAAAAAAAAAAAAAAAGGTTTTGTAGTGTCATTAACTGAAACCTGTAACACCAAACTGCAGATCTTCATATACCCCTGTACAAAAAAAGGACATTTTAGGATCCAGCTACTTAAGCACAGATTAAATTGTACTGGGACACACAAAATAAAGAAAAGCAAGGACTTGAATATGTTTTTCCCAAACCTCTACAAACCCAAATGACCTTTCTATCAGTTGGAAATTGCCAGTCATCCTGATCATATCTTTCCTTTGGAAAGGTCTCTCTTCCTAAACCAGAGTGTGAAATAAAATTTCTGTTTCATTCACAACTGGAGATGGGCTTGACACATGCAATTATGCTCACCAGAAAAATTCAAGAGTTATTTCATATTACTGGGGTAGTGCAGCACAGACAGTATAGGCCCAGGAACCTCCTGCAGCAGAAACTGGGACTAAAACACTAACAACTCAGAACTTTCATCTGTTTTGTGGAAGCATGCATTACAACACAAAAGCAAAAAAAAGTCTTCTAAATTCAAAATCTGCACTGAAAAAATCAAAGTAATCCATAATAATTAGCTAATGCATATTACTCAAGTTTTGGGCTGAGAGTAACACTAAAAAAAATTCAAATAGGAGATAGGGCTGAGTACTACATTACAATATTTTTTAATAATCCCCTTACAGAAATGTCATCTATTAAGAAATTCTTGCAAATGTGCAAAGGTTACTTACTGATGCATCCTGTCTCGCCTAATAACCATCAAATAACTTTATTATTAATTTTCAGAAAGATAAGGCATGTAGTTCTTGTAATTAAATAGTTATTTCATAGGTTTTTTAATGAGAAAATACATGCCAGGATAATTGACGTACATTAATTTTTTTTTAAATCAAACTATCCCTCAGAGCATTTGCATATAGACAAAGAAACTAATCCAAGTCTCCTCGTTTTAAGTTTATGTGCAGATTTTCCTTCAAAACTGAACTACTGACTTTCTCACAGGCCCCTCCTGACTATTCATACACAGCCATGTAAATACATTTCACTGACTCAAATCAAATCACAATGCAAAATTCCTGTGGTATATTAGTAACAATTAGACCCTATATTTTTGAACCTTTTTTAAATTCAACTTAATGACATTTTCTCTTAAAACAAATTAATCTGCTATCTTTAGTATGGGTAGCTTGGCTAAGTATACACAAGTCATTGCAAGGTCTCCACCATGTTTTCCCACACAAAGTTTAGTATTTTCAGTAGAGTCCGAATTATCTTGTATCTTTCCTGAAAAGTTTACTGGGGTGACTTTTATGCCAGCTAGCAGAGACATTAGGAGAGAGCATTAGCTAAGAATCCAAAGATAGAAAAATATCAGAAACACAGTATCAAAAAGTTATTTAGATTGGAAGATTTTCTAAGTGATTGGAAAGAGAGCCAGACCTCAAAAGACCCTTGAGCTGAAAGAATAAACACAGCAAAGACAGTAGATAAACACAGAAACCCTTCTAAGATACAACATAGAACATTTAGCAATGACACAAAAATCTTCAGAATTATTTACTAAATGTGGTTAAAATTTATAGAATTCTACAACAATATTTTCAGACAATCTACATCCAGAGGACAACTGGGTGCAAGGTAAAAGCCAACAACCTTTTCAGGGGGTGGATTAATTAGTCATGTGGCCCTGGAACTGAATGAGTCATCGAGTTGCTAATGAGATAAGGACAGGAAGCCTGACACCTATAAGTCAAGAGTTCAAGCGGTTCTTCTGCGAGCACTCTCCTGCTGTGCCCTAGATCGAAGGCACAACACTGGCTTTCCTCCTGCTGGAGGGACTCAAAGAGCCATGTAAAGCTCCTTACAGAGGAAATCTTTGCCTGAAAGTAGGACACAAACATTACCTTTCTGTGGCAGTGTCCCCCACTACGGCTCTCCCAGTCCCAAGTGCCTGCGATAGAGGAGCATCAGCATCCAGGAGCATCAGCACCTGAGCTGCTCTGCAAGCACAGGCTGGAGAGAGAGCCTTTAGCCTCACTCTGAGAGGGTTCCCCACTGGCAGTGGCACTCAGACAGGGCTGAAGAATCCTGTTGTCAGGGGCACAGGGTCTTTAATGGGGGACTCTGCAATTGCCAATTTGCTGTAATTTATACAACTGGGTCTCCCCACCCCTGACTCTGCTGTCCATCTCTTCTCAAATAGAGCAGAGTCACCACTGCAAGCCTTGGGGCTCTAGTCACAAGAGATGCAAAGAATCAACTCAAACTTCAGGGATGCTGTTTTCATCAACTGAAATGGATCAATGGATGCCTTCTTATTCATATTTACTTATTAAAAAAGAAGGAAGGAAAAAGAATAACCAACACTGCCTTGACCACTGCCAAAATCCAGATTTGTTTGCACCAGCACACCACAAAGAAAGAAAGCCAGTGCAAGTCAGGCCAATGGGAAAGGCAGCAGGAGGCAAAGCACAGAACAGAACATGGGGCAGCAGGATGATAGCAGGAAGACAAACTGAGGAGGGAGAACAAGATAGAGAAAAGCATGCTGCACAAGAGGACAAGCAGAAGAGAAAACACAGAGGGAAGCCAGAGGGTAGAGGCAAAAGATAACAAGAGAGAAATAAGTGAGACATTAAAGACAAAAGACATGAAGGGAAGTAACATACCACAGATGAGAAACAAGGAAAAGACAGAAAGAGAGGAAAGATACATACAGGAAGCCCTTTCTGCTACAAACTGCTTCTTATCGAGCTCAGGCAAGAAGCACTTCCAAAAGGAGAGCTCAATCAAGCATGGAAAGTTCAGATCACCTGAAACTTCTGAAGGCAGATGAAAGAAACCACATTAAAATACGAAGCAGTGAGCTAATCAGGACTTCATCCCAAAGTACATTGCCCCTCCTCTGCTCCAACAGACAACTTCTCCATTCAATAACAGTTTCACCCATCAACTTGCAGAAGAATAGGGCCCACTTGTGTCAGTACAGTCAATGATTTGAGACTAATTGAAGGAGAATTCAGGGTTCAGTAACTGTTTCTAAAGTGCATCACTCTGTACTGCAGTCTATGCAATACACACAACCATGAGAGAACTACTCCAGTCAAAATACAAAAAAGAAGATTCCCTTCCTCCTGCCTCTCCTGGCACACATCAAGGTGTTTTAGACAAAGGATTAGACAAAATTTCCCATAGAACACAGGACTGTAACACATGGCAAGTGGGCAAGCACAGCTCAGTCTGAAATCAATTCTGCACTTCTGCTTTGTTTGAAGGCATTGTTTTGTATCACTCACTACTAACACTTCATTCCTGAGAAAGAATAAGTATGACCATGAATCCACTGAACAAGAAGGTAACTGCAGTGCACCCTTGATCCCAGAGACTGACAAAAAGGCAAAACACAAACCAGAGCTTGTGCATTCAGAAGACAAATGACATACAAAAAAATGAATAATGAAAGGGACTCCTATCCTACAACATCACTGCTTATTATCACCATCTTCTTAATTCAGTCACCAACATAATGAAAAATACTCTTCTTACTTCCCTAAATTCTTATAAATATTACATAGCACATTGCTAGCTCTATCACAAAAACATCAGTAATCACAACTTGCAAATCAAAGGCAAGTGACCAACACAGAAACACACAGCTGAGCCATCCTTACACTCCACTTGCACTGTCAGTTCTCTATAAATAGTTTACCAAGCCTCCGATATAATATCCATATGCAAACTAAAATCTATGAAACTGAATTCAAATTCAAGCCAGAGTGGGGTAGTGTCCTAGCAAGATCAACCAGAATGTAGGGCCTAGGTCAGGCATTTTTGTTTCCATGGTAGCTAAAATCCTACCAAACCTATAAGGTTCAATGATGATTAAGATCTGGTCTGTCCACAAAACAGACAAAAGATCTGAACATTATTAGCAGAATAATCCCTACTCCCACTGTAAGACACAGCCCTCTCTCAAACACTTATTGGCACATCCACCCCAAGCACCAGGAAACACAAGATCCAGCAACTTCCCAATCAAACCCAAAGAATTCTAACTCAGCTCTTCTACTATATTCCATCACAGTACACCTGAATCCGCACTAACAAAGGAAAATTGTCAGTGAAATACCACACGAGAGACAAATACAAACCACTGGTTAATGTATTTCATGATGGAGAACCTCAGTCATAAGAAAAGCCAATGCTGCTCGTTCCAGAACTATTTATTTTATTAGAGTGAACACACAGAATGTGTCCGTGTGCTCCCTTATTGAGTTTAAATCTCTCCCAACACCTGAAAGTACATTGCCAGTATAAATTCTGTTCTTTCAGCAAACTTAGTGGAATAGCTCAACTTCAGGATAAACAGGATGCAAATTTAAACGAGAATGAGAATTTAAATGGCCAAGTAAACTTTATATGCATATAACTGGGGAGGCTCAAGAACCCTTCTACTTAAAATAGATAACGATTAAGAATCTCTTACTAAAAGGAAAAAAGAAAGACACATAAGTTATTTTTGCTTAGACTAACCTGGACACATTACATTTAAAAAAAAAAAAAAGAAAAATCATCAGGGATGAAAATGTCCATTGCCTTTCTAAATACTAACATGCTGTAGAATTGAATTTGGGTCAGAAATACCAGACAATGACCTAACAAAACTAATGCTAGAAACATTTTTCAAAATGATTAGCCTCTGACACAAGTAACTACTTTACCCTTTTCATGTAATGCTTTCTGAAATTAGTTATTAGCAGATCTTGGGGTGGATTGACAGCTATGGAGATTTGTGCCCTGAATTTCTCAGGGGAAAAAAAGAAAGTCTGTTGGTTGGCTGAATACACAGCTGCAAAACTCATTCTTTACATTGACCTGAATTATTCTGCCTTTCTTCAGCAATTTTTATTGTCCATATTCGCTTAATCTCAAAAAAAAAAAAAAAAAAAAAAAAAAAAAAGTCATCTGAACAAAATAATCACTTTTAGGAAAATAAGCATATACACACCGCAAATTATGCAAACATGTTCATAAAATAGAAAACCTCATATCAACCCTAATTTTCCAGGTAAATAAATCCAGAATTATCTACTTATCGGCATCCAATTCTTTATTTCATGAACTTCCTCTCCAATCCAAAGAGTCACATGCAGACTTTGAGTGCACAAGACCATTCAACTCCACTATTTCAAGATGGAGTTTAATATAAACAATAAAACCACTGCAATGTAATTCAATATTACCCTTGAGTGAGAGCCTTTGTAAGTTTTAGATAATTTTAAAAAATTAGTTTCCATTTTATCTTTTCAAGCACAACCCTAGTACACAATTTTCATTCAAAGAAATACATCTCTACACACCACTTCCTTCAGTACCATCCTTTTTTTGAAAGATCATTTATACCAGCAGTGACTGCTTTGAAAATTCCTATTGATGTTCCTATCACTTTAAAATGTATTAATGTAAAACTTCCAACCATCCTCTCATTAAAAATTAAAATATTCAGCAAAATAAACAGCCAAATAACACCATTAAAAGCTGAAAACAGAGTAGACAAGTGCACTAGGAAAGGCAGTAAACCTTCAAGTCTGAAACAAGTAACAGCTAGTAAACATATTTAATCAATATAAGCAGTAGAAACACAAATTAAAGCTTTTATGCCACACAAATAGACAGATACACACAGCATAATATTCATGCACATTTCTCTCCAAAGAATTTTACTGGTAAAAAAAAATTTTGAACACATGACAAAGTAGCACTTAATACTGGGGAAAGTATTCCATATACAAATGGATACACAAAGTAATTCCATATACATTTTATAGTATCACTACATACCAATTTCTTTTACTGAAATTACCTGTATTTAGTGCAGTCTCAAATACTAGCAGTTAATCATGACCATAAAGCTAAAAGCATAGCAAACAAATATAAAATAAAAATTCCAGAGTACTTACCAAATTATGATTAGTTGAATTAGAATCATCTTCTGGGAATGGGATGTAAACAGCTAAGGCCACACAATTGGCAAAAATAGACAGTAGTATAAATATGTCAAATGGTCTGGAAAATCTTGTTAAGGAACTCATGACTTATGAATATCTGCAAACTTTTAAGTCTGATCTTCCTTTCATCATCAACAATGGTAAAACAAGTTTTTAGTTTAACACAATCTTTTGACTGATAACTCTGACAAACACTTCATCACCTTTAGTTATAGCACTATATATACCATATTATTTTCCATCACAATGATCCTTCAACGTCCTCTTCCTTTTGAAAAAGAGTGAAAACTATTACTCATGCTGTCACAGAGCACTTTATATTAAATTCCAAAGATGAATATAATTAGCCACTCTTAAATCAACATGTGGGTCATCATAATGGGCAAGGAATAATCACAGAGCTGTCCTCATATACTTATGGAGGTCTCATTAATATACATTTGTTCAAAGGAGGAAAATAATTTGAAATATACTTCAGAGCAGGATATGAGAAAGATTCCCAGAAAACCACAATTATTCTCTTCAAGGAGAGCTAGAAAGCTGTACAATTAACACAGGAAAATTCTGAGTCCTTCCATGTGTCTGACAGTTGGATTCCTGAATCCTGGCTTTGACCAGGACAGATGAAATTTTAGGTGAGTAGAGAGGAGAATAGAATATCATGGCTGGCTTGGCAGCCACACATATAGAGAGAGCACAGACTTTCACACTGACAACAGCATGGACCACAGCTCTGCTTTTTATACCAGAGCTAGACGACAGCATTTGAATCCTGGAGATACCTTCTGTCTTCCAGAAAAAAATGTCTTCATTTTCATAAAATTCATACATATGAAGCTCATCCTTCAGGGTATCATTGATTTTCCTTTCTCCCAAAGTATTTTACCATTCTCAATGACTAGAAACATGAAGGTACCCAGGTGAACCTATCTGTGGAAGTTTGGAAAAGAAGTACTTTGGACCTCAGCTATGATTTTTGGCACCCTTTCCTGTATTTGATGCACAACTTCTGGATATGTTTCCATAAGAGTCCCATAAAAGACCGGGGTAAGAGTACTAAATATATTCAAAAGCATATTTTTGCCAGTTTAAAAGGTTCCCTGGGAAAAAAGAGGAAGGAAAAAAAAAGAAATCCTACAAAGCCCATATGTACCATAAGACATGTTAAATTTTGTTTGTCGGTCTATAAAAAGTTTGTCACCTTGAGGGCCAAGTTTGTGTCTACAAAGCAGATCAACATCAACAGCTGCTACACTGTGTGCAAAATAAAGTTACAACAGCATTTTCCAGACTGAAGTGAGCAATTGATAGCATCACAAGACTGACAACCTTGTTTTATGATGTGGTGCTACTAGGACAAATTCTCGCTGAGTTATTCCACTCTAGATCCATAGTAATTTCATTTACCTGACCTTAGCCAAGGAGAGGCCAATTTACTGAAATTAGTTGGACTTCTACCAGTTTAAATGAAAGAAGAAGCCATTTCGCTATCTTTAATTTGCAATTGAATTTTGTACAAAGAACTGAAAAACACCAACCCTATAAATGAGTAACAGCTCTTATTGTCAGGTTGGCTGTTCTGTTTATAGTAACAAAATGAGTTTTACTTCAGTAATCTACTGTCTTGAACAGCTGTTTCCCATTACAGGGATGTTGCCATGGCTAATAGGCTAACATTTCTCTCCTGCACCTCAGCAAAAGTATTTTCTATTTCAAACCTTTTCTTGGTAATTAAATAATATACCCAACCAACATGCTATCAGTTCTGCCAGAAAAATGCACGTATTTCCACATCACAACCGGTGAACTAGAGAAAAAGCCATCCTTCCCATCACACAGGTCATCATGAATGTAAGCCAGCATCTCTGATCTCCCGTCTAGGAGTACATGCTGCCAAATTTGTTTGGTGGTATAGGTAAGTTGAACAAGTTCAGAAGGTTAATATATTTCAGACAGTTATGTGTACTTAGAACAATTCCTTGGCTTAAGTAAAATCTTCCCTACTTTTAGTTCCTGGAAAAAAAATCTTTTTAAAAAGATTTCTACATCTGACTCATTCGCCCTAATGGCAATACACCAAATTGCAGTATGGGAGACACAGGTTTGACAACTTTGGTCATTTCCCTAACACTGGATGGCTAAATGCATTCCTATCCATTCTGCCTTATTTGGAAAAGAAAAAAAATGCAATGCAGAGATTTGCTGGAACATAACATAAGCTTGAAAATGTTCCCCCAGCTTCTCCCAGAAAAAAGGAACAGCTATGAGCTCTTCTCTGAGCTATTCACTTCAGTAAATGATCTTCTGTGTTAATATGACACAAGAGACCATCTTTAACAGCAGCTGGAGCCAAATAAACTACCATTGACATTAATGACAGTTACCCACACAAACAAGCAAAGTAACATGTAAGTTGTGATTCTCTAAGAGATCCTGTAAAAAAATCCCCTTGACACAATGTGAAAATGTAAAAAAAAAAATTTTAAAAAAAAAAAATTGTAACAAAGGATACTTCCATTCTACTAGACTAATGCAGGCTCTTCGTATTGGATTGTTGAGGGATAAACAGAAAAGGGCACGGGGTGGCCGACTATTGGACGTATTACCCTGTTTTTTGCTCTTGGCATATTGCTGGCGTTTTCTTTGGGACAGAGATCCTACAGGCTGGGCTGTGGTTGTACTCATGTTTTGGGCAGCCTTTGCTTGTCTAGCAGCATCGATTGCAGCTTGCCAAGATAGAACAGTTTGCTTGGATGGTGCTGAACTGTTTGACTGAATAGCTGGTCCGTCACCAGGCAGAGGAATCCTGGTGCTACTTGCATAGTTCACCTCTGTGGGACAAAAGAAAAAAAGTACTTAGTTACAATTTTTTTAGGCTAAAATAGGTCCTAATCAAAAAGATTGTTTTAAGACCTCTTGGCAGTGTGGCGCTTCCATTACATATACCGATAGATTCAATATGCAATTGAACAGGAGCAAAAAATGCTCAGGAATCAGTTTCATAACTTCAAGTTTGATGTAAGCATTAAGACACAAACACTTCTCATTTTGCTTCTTCCACTTACGACATCTTTTCCTAACTGGATGGAAGCCTTCATCTCCTTGTGTTTATTCAGTAAAGCGTATCTACTCTTTAAGATCAAGTTTGCTGTACCACCTTAGCATTTACTACTCTCTCAATTTATTTTGGTCAAAAGAGTAGTTGCTTAAAATTCTTACGCATTGTTCAATTAAGAATAAGCAGCAAGGTAGAGGGGGAAGTCCTGTAAGCAAGTTAAATCTTGCCCTGCTTTGCATTCTCAAAGAAAAATGCGTGGATGCCTCCCACAAGCGAAGATCCAATATTGTCTGCGATAAACACGTTCATAAAGCTCTGCTGTCTTTCACACTAGAAATCACAACCATGAACCCATTGCAAAAGGATAAGCTTTGGTTCTGTGAAAGGATGGCCTTTGGTTTTGCTTTTTTCGAGAATTTAAAAAATAAACTGCACCTTCCAAATAATAATCGAGTCCTCTTTATGCAGATGACAGCAAAGAGGCAAAACACCACCTCCTCGCAAGGATCCTTCCTCGCGAGCTCTTTGACTAGCGCAACAGTCTACTCCTACATGCACCTGTAGGAAGGAGAGGCTCCTGAGTGCGATTCAAAACTTGATGCCTGGGTGGGAAAAAAATGGAGGAACGGCACAATATACGTGCTGGGAATTCGAGGTGGCAAGAGAGATGACTGTGAAACGTGTCTACCCAGGCAGGGGAGGAAAAATCGCTCCCCGTCAAGCAGCGGAGAGGCAGGGAAAGCACAGCCCTCCTGCTCCAGACGGGGGGCACAGACCGCGGGAGCGCCGCGAACGCGCGTGGATGTGGCCGAGGCCGGCGCCGGCCCCCGCTCCGGGGGCGCGGGAGCCCTAAGATGGCTCCCCGGGATGGCGGCGGGGAGTGGGGGGGTCACGGCGGGGCCCCCATGGAGCTGCCGCGGGGAGAGGCACCGGCGCGGCGAGCGCTGGCCAGCGGCGGCGCATCAACAGCTGGGTGACACGGGGAGCAGAGGCGCCGCGGGGGCAAAGGTGGCACATCTACCTCCAACATCTTCCCAAAGCAGCCCTGATTCCCCTCCCGCCCCCTCTTCCCACCCCCCCACCCCCCGCCCAGATATAAAAGCAATGGCACAGCCATCTCCCCCGCCTTCCGCCTGCCCTTCGGGATGCCATGAAACGTGGCTCGGCGCAAATAAACCACCCACCTACCCATCTATCTATATACCCATCGTCTTTTTAAATGGATGCTTGAAAGGGAAACAAAGCCCTGGTGCCTGCGTTCCTCGGGGGCAACACAAACTTGCTGCCGATTGAGGAGGGAGGAATCATTTATAAACAACAGCGGGGGCTGTGGCAGCGCCGGAGCCCGTCGGCGGAGCGGATTAGCGCCGCGGAGCCCCGCGTCTCGCCCCCGTGCGCCCCGCCGGGCAGGGGCCGAGCGCATCTCGCCCGCCGCCCTGCCCTCAGCCCCCGCCGCCCTCCCGCCCGGCGCGGGGCAGCCCCCGGGAGCCGCAGCTCCATCCCCACTGACACACGGGTGAGGCAAACACAGCCCCGGCCGCGTCCGCCCGCAGCTGATATTTATTAATGGCCCCAGGACAAGGGACAGACGCGCATAAATGCACTCGCACGTTGGTCACACGCCGAGGGCAGCACCTTGTCCCGCCTTCGCCTCATTCCCTGCCCTTCCCGGTCCCTCCTCGAACATAGCCACTCGTTTCTTTCCCATCCCAAACCGACCCCATCCTCAACCCCTTCCCTAATCCCCCCCAATCCCCGACTCCCAAATCCCTCATAAATCCTCCCCCGCCCCCTCCCTCCTCTCAGCCCCAAGCACGCCGCTGCCCTTGGTGGGCGCCCCGGCTCTTACCTTCTGGGTGCTGCTCGGGCTGCTGCTGCTGCTGGTGCATTTTTCTCACTTTCTCCAGCGCGTGAGAGGAAAATGAAAAACAAAAAAGGGCAGAGACGCCCCCCAACCCCACCCCGAGCCAGGTGCGCGCTGCCCCTGCGCTACCCGCTACCCGACCCCCATGGTAGTGACTAGAGACGTGCGAGGGGCTGCTGCTGCTCCTCCTCCTCCTCCTGCCGCTGCTGCTTCGCCGCTGCCAAATCCCTCAGAGTTTGGGCCAACATGACACTCACATCCGGGTGACACGGGATCTCTCCATCCCTAGCAACCCGGCTGCTGCTGCCGCCGCCGGCTCCTCGGTCCCCCTCCTGCCGCTGTGCCTGCTCCCCGGTCCCCCTCCTCCTGCCGCCGCCTGCTCCGCCTCGGTCCCCCTCCTCCCGCCGCCGCTGCCGCCGCCCGCTCGCAGTCCCCCTCCTCCCGCCGCCGCGGGCTTTAACTCCCTCGCTGCTGCCACCGCCGTCACCGCCACCGCCACCTGCTGCTGCGGCCGGGCGGGGGCGCGGGGCCGCTCCGATCGCTCGGAGCTCCGGCACCGCAAATAGACCCGCGCCCGCCGCCGCCTTAACCCCGTCACCGCCGCCCTGCCTCACCGGGTCCCGCCCGTCCCTCGCCAGCCCCCGGCCCAAGGCAGGGACAGGGGGAACGCCCGGGGCACCAGCCGCGGTGTCAGCGGCTTTAGCATCTCCCTCTCTCCGCGCACCGCGTCCCCGCTCTCGGTACCCCGAGGCGCTCTGGCCGCTCCGTCCCTGCCCGCACCCCTCTGCCCTCACCGCCAGGAAAACCCCCGAGTCATCCCAACCCCGAGCTCTCCGCTGACCTGTTGGAAATGCCGTCAATCTGACTTCAAGCTAACACTGAGATTTTTCAAAGTTTATCCAAACAAATTCATTGACTTGGAAAGAAAATCATTTTGGCGCTACCTTCCACTGCAGAACCATCAAGCATTCAGTTAGCTTTTGTCTCCTTAGTGGTGAAGCTACCCCAGAAGTGCCGTGTACTGATACACATGAGGGACCCTCAGCTGTTACCACAAAGGAGAAGACTCGGGACAGACACCTTCCCTTACGGCAAGACAATGTTTCAATCACTACAAAAAGTGATTAATGAAGTTCAGTAAGAATTACAAACATAAATTCTAATTCGAAACAGAACTTATGCTTCAAAATTAGTTTGTTTTCTTTGCAATGAATGTTTTCCCATATTTTCAAAGGGTATTTCACGATTTCTTTCGAGCAAGCCATAGTCAAACTCGGTGGGTTTGAACCCTTATCTTTAACAAAAAAAGTGGTATTTTGTTAAGAAAACATTTCTGTGAAGCTATTTCTACTACACTTTTCCTCTGCCACTTCCTTATTCATGTCCCTACGCATTCCTTCAGCTATTCTTCATCCACGACTATCTCCATCTAATTAATAATAAATAACATCTACAGACAGTAATTAGAAGAAGAGCAATAAAACCTTAATACTGCTGATATTCTCCAGGGATCCGGTGAAGAATGCCCAGCCTCCAGCTTTATAAGAAATTCTCCCTTAGGGAGAGCCTATCCTTTGTGACTTTACCTTTGTTAATTACAGAAATTAAATTAATAAAAAAAATTAGCAGCAAGGCTGAGCTAGAGAACAACCTTTCACAAATGCTTCTTGACCTCGGGTTCAACGTTCCTCTTTTATAATCTTCTGACCTAAGGGGCTCAGCTGTTGCAGGTTTGGTTGATTTGGGGAGGCACCACCCCCTCTTCACAGGTGTCACCACAGCACAGGTGTTTCCAATTTAAACAGCCTCAACGTACTTAGGTGCTTGCCTCACATGTCCAGAAATTAACTAGGACTTCTACTTCGAACAGTCAGATATTTAGGTGTCAAAATGCTTGGTAGATTTTCAAAAGTATCTAAATCAAGTTTAGTTGCCTAAGAACCACTGCAGGCACTGAAGAAGGCACCTAATGTGCTTAGCAGGAGATAGTGCCTAACCTCAGTACCTACTAAAGTACCTTGGCAAAGCTGGACTCCAGCATCCAAATAACTTTTTATAATGAGGCTTATGAATTTAAGAACTGAGGCACTACTGAGAAATTCATATTTAATAAGGCCTGGATCTAACACAAACCAAAACATCCCAAAAAAAATGGCTACTTCCCTTTCAAATATTTTCATAAATTTCCTGATTTTGGCCTCACCAATGTCTTTTCCCCAACCCCCAGTCCTTACAATGACCGTAGCAATAAGTACTGGAAACTACCAAATATGTCTCAAAACCAATAAAACCATGAAATAGAAAAAAAATTCACAGTTGGTCCAAACTTGTAAGCACATAGTTGTGCATACTTTAAAAGGTAACTGTCTCTTTATTGCTAGATCAAATTACCTACTATATTTTCAAAATCAAAATTAGAGTTAAAAAGGAAATGCAAGTCTGTTTAGAAAGTTCTGAGAAAGTGTTAAGGAGCACTGACAGCCTTTAGTTACAAAAATGTTAATTACTGAGCCATTAATTCTTCTCTGAACAGCTGTTTTCCCCTCTAGAAACTTGTGTCTAGTTGCTTCCCTAAGATTGCTTCACTTTTCTGTCACTTTGATATTAGTTCCTCATTCCTGAATGAAATGACCAGCATACTGTGGATGTTTTAGAATATGTCCCAGCTACTATAACAAGTGATGACATTTGGAATGGAAATAACCACTGTTCAGAGAAGAAAGAATTATGGATGTTCCCATCTGTCATACCTCTGTGCCACACCATATTCAGTGCACTTCATTTATATGTTACAGAATGGTAGGAGCAGGGAGTAGATACATTCAATATCATAACACTTTTATTGCAGATTTCCAACTAAATTACCATCATTCCCCTTTTGATAACATTTTCTGCTCTCAGGGATTTATTCTCTGTAAGGGAAAGAGGTGGATGAAGAAACAGCCTCTTCTGGACATCATAGGACCAGAGCTCATTAAGAATTTTGGGGTGCTGTGCAGAAGGATAAACCTGCTTAACCAAAACTTCAGCCACTATGAACTCGTGGAGTGGAGCCCAGCAATCCTGTGCAGCAGATCATTGCAGGAAGCAAAAACAAATCCAGTTGCAATGCATGTGGGAGGAACTTACGTAACAAATACGTAATTTTATAAAAAATGGGAAGCTACAGAAGTAGCCTCGTCCTTAACAAGGCAGGGATTCTCACTCATGAACTCGTGGAGTGGAGCCCAGCAATCCTGTGCAGCAGATCATTGCAGGAAGCAAAAACAAATCCAGTTGCAATGCATGTGGGAGGAACTTACGTAACAAATACGTAATTTTATAAAAAATGGGAAGCTACAGAAGTAGCCTCGTCCTTAACAAGGCAGGGATTCTCACTCATGCGGGTTAATCCATTATTAATTCTAATAGTCCAGCTGAAGTTATTATTATGCTAATATATACTAAACTATTACTATCCTTATACATGGGAGGAATATTTTAATGGAACATGGCTACGTTGCAAACAAGGACTTGCAGGATTAATGCTTGTCCATGTTATGTATTTCCTTTTCATTTTGTATATATTTTCAGGTGCATTCTCTCTTCTTGCCTAAAGACTTTTATTTTCATTCTTCTCATCTAAAGTATGATAGAGCTACAGTTTGAGTTTGAAGATCTAGCTTGAATTTTTATCTAAAAAAGACCATGACGAAATTTAAATATGTCCATATATTGTTTATGTCAGATCAGTGAATATTACCTTTCTGATGTCACTACAAGTAAGGGTGACTCTTTAAAGAACTTAAAATAGCACATTGTTATTGTGGATGTAGTTTATATAGACAAATATAAAAAGTACATACTTCTGAAAACCCATTAACTTGGATCTCAAAAGTAGATAAAAATGTGCATAAATGGATTTTAAAATACATTAATCCACTATAGAATAAAAATGATGAGAGGGAGGCTTAATTGTCCGTGTTATTGACCTTATCCACACTTGAGATTTAATAGGTAAAAGAACATTCAAGAGGATATAACAGTGAATTTTTTTATGTCCTCTGCAAGAATAGTCTTTTATGGTTTTGCATCTTTGTTTTTTTTAATAATCTGCATGAGCAAAGTATCCTGAGCATATTACTAAGCATAATTTTGATTTTCTTCTCTCCTATTTAGCACTTGAAAAAAAATTCCACATACAAGAAACCTACCACTCTGAGGTCTTGCCATGTAATCATTTGCATATAAACTCAACAAAGTACAAATTTTTGCAAGCTGACTATAAATGAAGTGAGCAACACTACTTCAGTCTATCCGTAGATTTAGCTATATATTTTGTGAAAAAAATCTCATTGTGAAAATTTGTACAAAGACAAGGAGAGTTAGAGAAAGTGAGGGAGAAGGATGGAAGACAGTAGGGTGCACAGACAATGCTCTTTTCATTTGTTTGGCTGAGCTGAAGCTTCAAGTGTGTCTTAGGTCGCCTCTGGATTTAAGAAATGGGTGATGCTCTCCAGCATTGCTTACCAACTCAACAGAAGTCCAGTTTATTTTTTCCATCCTCTCTGCAGAACTTTATAGAATGGTACCCAGATAGCAAGGAATGGCTACAAACGTGATTTTAAATTAAACACTTTCTTGCATATGTTTGCAACTATATTTTTCATTATCTCTATATGCAAGTATAAACAGTGTAATCTGCTCTGAACACAATAAAAATCTCTTAAATTTAAAATTCAGTTGGACTTTTTCAAAACAAATTACTAAGAATGTAATGAAATGTGTTTTCCTGACTAATTAGATTCTTTGGCTTTGTGTGGCTTCAATTAGGATGCTATTACTCAGCAACACAGTTTATATGCTTCCAGCAGTTCCCTCTCCTAGCTGTAGTTCTTCACTATTTTCAGTATTTACCACATCTTTTCACTAGCTTGCTTTGACTGAAAATACAGCCAATTAAAAGTTACTGGGTATTCTGTTGTTCTTTTTCTCAAAGCTTCATTTCCTAGTGGTCAAAAATCAAGAAATCATCTTCCCCTTGTTCCCCTCTGATGCATAGTCATGGATTGTCTTCACATTTTTCTCCAGGGATCCCTTGCTATTAACAAACGCTTTCCACCCCGCGTGTTATCCTCCTTCCAGAGCTCTCCATGCCTACGCCAGTCCTGCTCCTTTGGGGCCCAAGTGATTTGGCTTTGGTGAGCACCAGACCGGGTTTCCAGCCAGAAATTATTTCCAACTCTATTACTGAGCTAGCAAGGTGAATTGAAGTGGTGACAGCAGGACTACATCACCTTAAATTTAGAGTATCCATATTTAGGATAGAAAACATTTAAACTGTTGACTGCAGGAACACATTTCAAACTGTCATTTAAGTAGATTCAAGATTTTCTCTCAAGAGTTTCATCTCTATTTTTAGTGCTCGGTAGAATGATGATTTCACAGATGGGCAACATAGCCAGCTACCAAAAAAATTCCACTACACATAATTGTGCTTGAAAATGTCACAGCAAAATGGATGGATGACTCACAGTATCAGCACATGTGCCTCATGCAAACAAATAACTTTTATAAATACAAGCCACACTCCAGGTTTTTTTTCAGAATGTTCTGCTGGTGGCTTGTGATGGAGTTTCAAAACCCCGCACCGGAGGCTGGAAGACTACTAAAAACTGCACAGACTTTAGACAAGCAAACACATTCGTGTGGGGGCTCTCCCCCGGCGCCTGCGGAGCCAGCAGCCGGGCAGCGGCAGCTCGGCGGGCCGGGGGCGGCACGGCAGCGGGGGCGGCCGGACCGACAGCCTCCGCTGGGGATCCCAGCCCGGAGCTGCCCCCGGCGCTGCTGCCGAGCGCAGCCCAGCCCGAAGGGAAACGCGCTGCAGGGCAGAGCCTGCTCTTCCTACAGAAGCCCTTTGATTTCGGCTAAGAAAGCCCAAATGGACCCTTTCAAATGTAAACTTGCTTTGCACTTTTAAACCAACTTGATCTGCTGTGCTGTCTGGAAGTGTTTTTGCCAGAACAAGTAAAATTCATTAGGTTTGTATGAAATATTAACAAACTGACACAGATATTAGGGAATATGTAAAAATTCATGCATTTTAACATTTAGCAGAATACGGAGTGAAGTCAAATTCTCAGGTTACTAATCAAATTCTTCAGTTACTGAACATGACACATTATCTGGGCTTCAAAAAATGTCTCTCTCTTGGCAGACAGAGGAAACCTGAAGTTAGCAAATTTCCCTGTAGAACCTTTCCCAAAAAGATTTTCAACATTGCTCTGAGAGACATTCCTTGTCATAAGAAGACTACAGCTGCACGGTTGAGCACACCAAGGTCAAGAAATGTCCTACTTCATTCTGGGGCTGTATCATGACACAGTTTCACATGATCCATTCTTCCTTTTGCAGGAATACGCACTACGCACTGTGCGAGACAGCCAGCACAGCCAGAAACAGAAGATAAATATTCATATTTATCTTTTCAAACAATTAATTTATGTATTCAGCAATGGATATGACACAAAATGTACTCCAAACTTCTTTTGTTGGAAGGCAATTTTCTACTGCAGCAAAAGCACACAGGATTTGCCCATATGAGTAGGTCTAGCAATAGGCATGAACTAGTTTTAAAGTAGGAATTAACAACTGCAAGAAGAAAGCTTTCTCTCTGTGCTAATTGGTACCTACAGGAGAAAATGCAGTCATGTCTCTTTGTTGGCATTGGCGCCCCACACTGAAACAGGAGCCAGAGATAATAAGAAGATCACAGGCCTAAAGAGCAAGGGGAGAGACACAGTAACTGCATTAGAGAATGGGGGCAACAAATATTAAATGCTACTGAAAAGAAACACAAGTCCAGATTTCAGATCCAGAGCAAGCATTTAAGGTCATTTTTCTTTAAAATCTGGCATTCTTACAAGTAGATCCAATGAGCTGCATTACTCACAGGAGTAAAAGACTGCAGTTAAATAATTTCAGAAATGTGGTGTAATCTCAATACCAAATGATATGACAATAATTTTTAAAGTGCCTCACCAGGTAGAATAGAGACTGTCATGTAAAGATCCCATCTTTGGCTTTAACATTAACATCTCAAATAAACGATCAGTCTTTGTTTCTATGAGTATCTAAACACATGTATGAGTTATATATTATTCAAAAATGCCTTTCCCTTTCTCTCCAAATGCTGTAGGATATCCAGATTTCTACCCTACCAAGAAGTTTTCTTCCTGGCTTTATGGTGACATTCAACAAAACACAGGACCATGTTAGGGTCAAACCTCTGACAACAGTGCTTTCACTGGAGTTCAAAGAGCTTGAAAGGACAAAAGCATAAATAAGGAAGCAAAGTAAATATCCTTACATATCATAAGACTTTACTGTGTAGCTCTTGACAACACAATGACCAGCTTAATGGACTAGGGAAACAAATCCCTATAGAAAAGCACTGAGGGATCACGTTAGTAGTAGACAAGGCAACAGAGGAGCTTTCAATCAGTACCAGAGTACACACAAATAACAGAATTCCTTTAGGACACTACAGACTCTGCCTTATGTGTTTCAGCTGGCAGGTGCAATTACCAAAAGGTGCTTGTAAAATATGCTTTGTTACTTAGAGGGTTTGGGGATTTTTCTGTCATCAGAGACATCACTGCCCAAGCACATCAAATGAGGATGCGCTGTGATGTGTTTAATTCAATGGCAATATTCCAGGTTTGCATCATATCAAGATTTCTAAAACAACTAACAAATTCTGTCACACTTTTGCTTTCTTCCGCCTGCCCTTGAAGCTAATTGAAAATCAGTGAGTGCAGCCAAATCTCAATATTTTATAATCACCTGCCTCACACAGTTGGCTTGTTGATGCAGTTCACTTGCAGCTTTGAACTTGTGTGTAAAGCTCCTTTCAGTGAGTGTGGAGCTGGTGTCCCAAAGCAGGGTGCCACTTCCCGGGGAAGGGGGTGCCTCCCACTGTGGACATCAGCTTGAGACAGCTGACAGACCTGTCAACATCCTCTGTGATTTCAAACACAACACAGCTCTATTATGCATGCAAAATAAAACTTAGGATCAGGTGGATTATGTCTTGGGGCTTTTCCAGTTTGTTATTGTAGAGAATTCTCCAAGCATTTC
This sequence comes from Acanthiza pusilla, assembly GCA_036630365.1. NCBI lineage: Eukaryota > Metazoa > Chordata > Aves > Passeriformes > Acanthizidae > Acanthiza > Acanthiza pusilla. Next base: position 14,029,698 of record JAXCHO010000001.1, read on the forward strand.
TCCGTGCAGGAACCTAGCTATGAAAACATTGGACACTAATATCTTCAGTCATTTAATATGCATGTTGCCTTTTTTCTTTTTTTTGTTTTTGCCCTGGGGTCTTTATTTCCTGTCAAATAAAGGGATTATTCCTGAAAATGACTCTCACTAGATTCAGTAAGATTTTTATCCATTTCTACGTCTGAAAGGTTTGCATCATCAAATAAGAAACTAGAGATTACAGCTATGAAAATATGTGAATAAAAACAAAGGGACAGATGCCGAAGCCATAAAAATTACAAAGGCATAATCTGTGTTTGCTGTTCCATATAAATACACAGTTAAAAAAACAAAACAAAAAAAAATCCCAACAAAGCAAAAACCAACACAAACAAAAACAACATAGAGTAAAATTTCAAAATTTATTTTCAGCTCTGAGCTGATTTGGTAGATAAGGGGGTTTTGTTTTGTTCTCTACAAAGGCAAGTGATTGAGCTTATTTATGGGCATATTTTAATTCTTTAAAGACATACACTGCTTCCTTTTGTCTCATACTGAATTTAGAAAATTGTAAACAAACAAAGTGGTGAATTGCACTTAGAAGTTCAATTTAGACAAGTTGATTTAGGTTTAAGGGCTCTGCAAAGCTGTAGCACATTTTGACCTACTTTGTGTACAATACAGTGGGTTAAACAACTCTTGATGACAGTGAAATAATTGTTAGCATTTTTAGCCCCCTGAGAACTAATATAGCTAATATGGTACCCCGCAATATAAACCACATTTGAGTGCCCTACACATAACAAAATCCCATTCTAGAGTCACACAATGTGGGCAGATTACAGCTGTACTTTGTATCTCACATAGTCTTTCATAAATTCCAGCACAAATATATTTAAAAAAATCAAGGTATAAGCAAAGTTGAAAGAGAAAAACACATTTATATTAAAAATTCTAGGAAAGACTTTGTCTCAAGCATCACTATTTTTGAAATTTTTCTGTCTCAGAGGAACCTCAGAACTGCTTCAGCCCTCAGTACACTGTGTTCTCAATGGAAATACAAATGATTGTGACCTTTGCCAAGGAGATCCCTGGCTAACGGTACAGTGTCTCAGCATCTCACAGTCAGGCATACACTCCAAGGTAAATTAAAGCATGTCAGATGTTAGGCCAGCCCCTAGATGTAGTTCTGGATTGCCAGAATGTGAAGACATCCGCAAAGTACCTCTTTCCATCAGTCCCATGTCTCCACAGAGCAGCTCTAATTGAAGAACAAATTGCAGTTGAAAGTTTCCTTTCACAGTAGAAAGGAGAAAAAAGAGCTCAAAAATATTTCAGGCAGTTTTGACAACAACAAGGAAAAAAAATAAAAAGAAGACTGCAGATCTTTCATTACTTTCAGTATCTGGCACAAGAAAAGGTGGCTGATGCTGCCTTCCCCCCGGCCCATATTCCTGATCAGTGGATCTCACCTGGGAGCGCTCTGCAGGAGGGGCTGAGGAACACACAGCACACATCCACCCACACACGGACACTGACTCCAGTTAGGGAGTAGCTGATTATAATGAGGCATTAAACTGCTCCTCATTTGTGGCAGTGAGGCATGGTGCTGCGATGCCTGCGAGGGAGAGCTTCAGAACTCTGGAGAGAGCAAATGGAACAGGGACTTCAAAAAAACATACATGAACATATTTTTTAGAATAATAAGCTTACTTAGAAAACATAGGGAACCAAGCTATACAAAAACAGACAGGAAAGTTTGTCTATTAGGTTTAATTTTTGTCAAAAGTCTACACTGTAAACCCCATATGAAACATTCTTTTTCTCCATCCTGCGTATCTAATTTTGTTTTGAGACACAATATTACAATGCTGTAACTCCATCAGAAACGCTAGTGAAATTATATTCAAATACAAAGGTTTGGGGTTGGAGTGCGTGCACAGAAGATGGATTTGGTCTTGCCTTTGATGGAGAGGTGCCCACTATAAAACCATATGCCACATTTACATCGTGCATTAGCTGACACGCTCTACAGAAGGATGGGTTTTGGCTTCCTGGAAATACAGCACATAATCCAAAAAACGCAGCAGTTTATTTTTTACCTCTGCCCAGGCATCCTGCTTACATACAGATTTACCTTTTGGCAAGCCGAATCTGTATCTTTTCAGTCTGTGCCTGTTGCATCACCAAGCACCACGTTCTCTGCTGTGCAAATGAGCCAGCAGCGCAGCAGTGGCCTGGGGGCAAAGGCTGACTCAGAACCACTGAAGCCAAACATCAATGCTTCCCCGAAATAGGCAGACACTTCAATATCATTGACTTCCATGAGATCTGGTATTTCTTTCAATCCAGCCATATCCAGTGCTAAATAATGGACAAACCAGGAGTTGGGGCAAGGAAGGGAGGGCAAGGCACTGCAAGAACATGAGAAAGATCAGCTATTCTAGGCATAAAAAAAGGATAAGACTGATGTGGATGACTAAGAATGTCAAAAGAGTTCTTGAGGAAAAATAGAGGGTATATGACACGTATAAGAACATGAAATCCGAAGAGGATTAAGAGAATTATGAACTGGAACTGAAAGGATGCAAAAAAACCCCAAACCCAAAAACAGCACTGTGTAAGGCTGCCAGAAGTAGCAAAGTGAGAAGACTGCAAAGAAAAACAATAAAGGATCTCAAAATATATAAGTGATGTGAGGATCAACAGGGAAGCAGTTACTGAGCTGTCAACAGAACCTGTGCATGACGGGAGTTAACAAAACAAGAAAATACAGCAAAAAATGCAAATGCCCACATCTATTCAATATCTATGCAATAAAGAGATGTGAAATGCCAGAAAAGAGAATGCAGCTTGCAGAGGAGGACACTGTGTAAAATTTTAAGAAGAATAAAATAAGTTATAACCTTTGTGCCATCTAGAATAACCAATAACACAAGCAAGCTGTGAGGATAGATTATTTGCAACAAATATGCTTAAAAGAAAACGTCAAACAACAGTGACTCTTTAATGGTGATTTTGCAGAAAGAATTCAGGGTGAACACAAAAAGTAAGTGGAGGTTACTCCAGCATTCAGAAACAGAATTTGAAAGACCTGGGAAAGCAGAGGTGACTCATTATAACCTGAGTGGCCAGTGATCCTACTGATATTAAAGCAGAAGATCAGTAACCAGCTATGGCATTAGGAAGAAATAAAAAGCGTTCCATAGCAAACCACAATGGTACAACCTTTACAAATATAGGATGTTTCAAATTTCATTTTCCACTTTACTTTGAAATGAAGTCAGTCTGAGACAACAGTTTGCAATCTTCCCTCAGTTTCTGTCCTTTTTCAACAAAAACCAGCAGCTCACTACTTAGGCAGAACCAAAGCAGAGCAGCAGTACCTGTATTTTCAATGGGAACCTTACTAAAATCTGACAGCAGATCTGAAAGAATGGGTGCTTCAGAATCAGTCATGAGCCCTATTTCAGCACCATAAAATAACCCCAAAGCTGAAAGTTCTTCACAACAGGGTACTTATCTTGTATTCTGCTAGCGTTTTTGTATAGAAGGCCAGCAGGTCCATCCTGCATCATATCACTGACCTTAGATTTAGCAGCATGAAGGAAGGAATCCACTGACCCTCTTGGATTCACAAGATATTATCAGACAAAACAGAAGAATGTAATTTTTTTTTTTTTAGCTTAAACTTAGTTTAATTAAACCCTTTGTATCAAGTAAGTAACTCAGTCAACCAGAGAAAAAGAGAAGCTGGTGCCTCCCTGGCTTCTCCACACCTGAGCATGCAGTAATACTGTGTAGCTTCTTTTATTAATTGACACATTTTCTGCTGTGAATAGCTTGTTGAAGTAATGTCTGAAGCCTAAGAACAGCCAAAAAAAGGGTGGAAAATACATCTTATCCAAGCATTCTCTTCATCAGATTCAGAATCTGCCCAGATTTTTCACACTAAATAAACTCACTACTATGCCACCTGCACTTCTTTTTCTCTACGCATACCCCATTCTCGGAGTGCACAAACAATGTTGTCGTTTTTCACCTTTATGTCATTGAATGCTGCCTAATATAAATGTCTGTGGATGTGCTTCTTACCTCCTTCCTGACCTTCCCCTAAGAGCCTCCACTCTCCCGTGTTTCAGGCTGTGCTGAAGCTACTATGGATGCTCTATTTGATGCCATTACATCAAAGAGATCCATGCCAAAACTCCTTGGCCACCAGCACCATTGCTGATGTCAGCATAGCTGGAAGAACAAGGCTAGTTAGCTAATTGCTTTACAGAGCAATCATGGGCAGTGCAGAGCTCGCAGCCAAGTGTTTTGCTGGGGCAAGCAGGCAAAATGCCACTCAAGGCACCTGTTCCCTGGGCCAAAATTCCCCCTTGCAATGACCGCCAGCACAGAAGCTTCTGTACGTGCTTATGAAACCAAGGAATAAGGGTTCTGTAGGTTTGGATCCCACATGAGCACGGCACTAATTGTCTGGTTTAATTACAATCCATCTGATGATTTGCAGGCACCCCACACCATAGCTTTCATTGCTTTATATTGATTTTATCAGCATCAGGAAAGGTTATGCATTTAGGATAAAATCATGGAATTACTGAAACCAGAGGGAGCTCTGCTGCTAATTTCAATAGTGTTAGGACTCAACTTTCTGCTGCAGGAACTATTCCAGCAGTGCAATGAAGATTAAATGAAAGACAACTCACTGACGTTAGGCAGCAACTCAGTGACAGTGCAGTGAACAAGTGCAGGTGGAATTCAGATTCATGTTTTTAATAGTCTTATTTATATCAAAGAAGATGTTCCATAAGATTTGTCATGATAGATTCTACACACTATAAAATACACCTTGATCCTGTGGCTTGCAATAGAATCTCTACTACAAGTAATTTTAAATACAATAAACCATGTCAAAATTTATTATCTAATGAGATTAAAATGGCACATTTTAACATTTAATAGTTTTTCATGGAAAAAGAGAAGGAAAAAGTTCATATCTAATCTATGATAGATTAAGAGTGAAAAATTATATAATGCTACTGAAGTAACTCACAGTAATTTAAAAACATTGAAATAGGCATGGAAGTAGAATCAAATTTGTAAAGATAAACCACCAAATCTTCAGGAAAGCACATTGTGTTGAATAAAGTAATACTTTTTATTGAGGAAAGAGTCTTCTAATCATGATACTTCTGCAATCAAGTTGCAGCCATGAGAAACATTAGACCTCAGTTTAAATCATCACCTTCTATTTAGTATGGGATGTAAAGTACTAAAGTAGTAATTCTCTGGAAGTCTACAGAGAAATCTAAGAGACACAGCATATTCATTTTAAAAAGTTTCCTAAATAATGTGTTTCCTTTTGCTTTTTTAATAGCATAAAGACTTTACTCTCTGTAAAAAGTATGTAACTACAGTGATATATTTAACCTAAGTACTACTGAAATTAACATTTGATTTTTTTTTTCATCTGCAACAAAGATAGAATGAATGTGGCCATGTCACAAAAGTCCTCAATAGTCTTTTGTTTCTTTTATATTTAAAAATGCAACGCAGTAATTTGATAAACCAGAATCCTCTCTTGAAGGACCTTCTGAATTCATAATCAACCCACGAAGGTTTTCAGCTCTCAGGAGCACTAATTTGCTTTTGCAAATTACTTAATAACTAGCAAGATGTTTTAACTTGTTTAAATTGGTCATCATTTGACCTCTAAGTAAACCACTATAAACCTTTACGCAATAATACCACCTATCACCCCAACTTGCACTCCTGTGCAAGAATTCCAGTGCTGCAAAATCATCCTATGCTCACTAACCACTGGATTGACCACTTCAAGAGAATAAGGATTCAAATTCTTACTGCACACAAGTTAATTCTTACCCAAATACAAATCATATTTTAAGTCATTCTCTATGGCTACAGGTTTTTCTTTTTAGATGTAAAGCTTAATCAGATAGAAATAGTTTAATATCTCAATTACATATGCTTGTGGTTTCATGATGTGAACAATACAGTATCAGATATTTTTAAATCTTCCAAGGACAGTCTCCCAGCTTGGAAGGAGAATTCAATATTAAAATTCAGCTTTAGAAGGAAAAAAAAAGCTAAATTGTGCCAAAGAGTGTAAATGGAAGGACCAAGGTAATTTTATGTCTGTCAGCCTGACAGTGATCCTGGGCAAAATAATAAAAAAACCAGCACTGGAAATTTTAAGTAACACTAAGGAAGGTACCGTGATTTATATAAGTTGGCATAGGGCAATGGAGAAACAAATCTTTCAGACCAACTTGCCAACTTTTTCCTTTTGAGACTAAGAGGTGTCTTGGTAAAATAGCTCTATTAATGTATTGTATTTAAATTTCTCTACAGTATTTGGCATGTCCTTTGGTAACTAAAGCAGGATGATCTCAGTGTGGCATACAATGGATTAAACATTGTCTGATGTCCCTTACAAAGAAAGTGTAAACTGTGGGCCTGCAAAGGACTTTGCATCACTGACTATTTTCCTAAATTTCAGTTCTCTCTCAGTCATACCTATTGGACATACTACAGTAACTCATTCATAAAATTACATAGTTCAAAATAGACAGTCACAATAGCCTCTCACAAATTTAAAATCTATACTTTATATAATCTCATGTAGAATCACTGTTAAGTGATTATTATTTTTTCAATATCTTTCCAAGGCACAAATTAATGGTTCAGGTATCAAGTATCACACATTCAACTGCTATTACTGAAGACAGAAAAGACTATTTGTGGGCAGGTAGGATTGAGCTGTTTTCTGAAAAAAAACCTGAAGTTTCTTCTTTAAGGTGAATATGTATTGATTTGTATTTTGAGTTTCAGAAAATAAATAACCTTAGTAACATCATGAATTAAGAAGGAAAATGAGAAAAAAAATAGATCAGTACAGGTAATGCAGTAAGTGTGACAGATGTATAGACCTTCCTTCACATTATATTAATGCATCAGTATCTCAACAGAAATCTTACAATTCACTATAACCAGATATATTTATCTTCTAGAAAGCATAAATCCTAGATCTTGTAAGATTTTATGGAAAGTATTCAAAAACATCACGGAAAAAAAAGGAGGTCAGCTCTTGAAGAGAGCTCCTGCGTTCCTCTTTAATGTCTACATTAAATCATTTCAGCTAAGCAATCAAATCTTTGTCTCAGCCTGTGGAACTCTGGTATAACAACAGACACCCACCACAAAAGCCAAGCACGTGAGGCTCATAAGAAACTATCTGAAGTAATTTCCCCACACATGTAGGAGCTCCCAGTGTGAGCCCAGGAAGGACAGGACTCAGACAGACAGAGGTCCACTCAGCTAAGCCAGGAGCAAGTAGAAGAGCTACAGAGTATCAGAGGCAAGAAACAAAATAATTAGGAGCATTAGCACAAATAAACCCAACTGCAAACAACGAAGAGCCTGTGTCTGTGTGCTCTGTGAGGTTAAAGCACATTTACATTTGTGAAAAGATAGTAAGAGCTTTGCTGGGAGAAGGTATTTCTCTCGAGTTGAATTGCTTTTGTTGAAGAGGTTTCCATCTATATGGCACAGACCTCCTTTCCTAATAGCAGCCTGTTACAAAATCCTTTTGACTTTGGTAGGTTTGCAGGTTTTGTACTTTATTCATGAATGATTTATTTATAGAGTATCTATATTGCATTATAGTTTATTTACTCTGTCTTATTTTTTAAAAAATTACTCTCCTTAAGGTTCTTCGAAATTTACTGTGATTGACTAATTCCTTCAGGGCAGGTGTTTCAAAAGTAATTTGGTCCCAGCTCTGGAAATCAAAATATAAAGTGGATTTTTGCAGGTGCCTGCAGCTAAATGTATGGCTCATGGCTTTGCTGGAAACTGCCTGCATCTGTGATTTGGAATTTACAATTTTAAAGGTGCTGAAAGAAAAAGATGTCATATGACCTGGGACATTCCCCTATCGTGCCTAAATTGGCCACTTCACTCACAGTGCTGAAGACACAAACTGGAATGTCTGTGCACTTTAATGCTGAGTTAAGTTAAATTGATTTTTAAAAGATCGCACACTATGTATTTATTATACGTTATACTTTTCTTAAAATAATACTCAAACACAATTTTCACCAAAATTATGACCACACACTGAGTGCAAAACTGGCTAGAAATAGTTTCTTCATATACAACATGTGCTTAATTCCCTTTACTCCTAAAACAGGCAGAGAATATAGTGAATTGATTTCCAAAAAGTAGCAAATCATGGCTTTGTGATCACTCCTTTTTCCTGTTCCCAAAACACCACAAATGCTACTTCATCTGCTATTACCTACTCTCATTTCCAAAGTCATATTTTAGTGGTCACAGCAATATACATTTGCAGAGGAAGTAAAAGACATTTTCCTGAAGGCATCTTTTAGAAAAAGCTCTTTGCTGCACAAATTCAATAAAAATCTGTGGGAAAAAAAGCAACTATTGAACTTCACATCCTTTCCCCATAAATGTTATTCAGCACCGAAAAACTGAAGCAATAAAACTTTAGAAATAGGCCTTGACAGAAAGCAGTTAAATATGTAGAGGAGTAATAAAATGTGACTAAACTACTCCTTAAGTTTCTGTCTCTTTCTGGCAATTTTTCACACCATGAACACTCCTTTCTTCAAAAAATAGTTTCATATATGATAAGGAGTCAATCAGTGTGAATAGCATTAACAAAATGGAAGCCAAAGTAGGGCTGATCAGTCTACTATGCCTTTAATTTCAAAATTGTTGTGGCTGTATTTTTCAAATTTTTCAAACACAGGAATATCCCATCAAGCACTCTCTGTCATCTGGCTACATCATCAGTTGTTTCCATTGACAGCACTTATTTAAATCTGGGCATTAACAGAAAATTGCAGGGTTTAAATTCTCCATCAGCTGTTAATTAGTATCTATTGTGATTATCTAATAATTTTTAAGTATTTTTAAAGTAGAGATTGTCTATGTTTTTCATCCCCTTTTTCTATTCTTTCTCACTTGCACTAAATAAGATTTTCATTCAGTTTATGTGTATGTGACAATACTGGGTGTAAAGGAGTGTGAGAGAGATAATAACCCATGTTGTCATATAGCCAGATCTCAACAGACAAATGTCTCTCAGATAAAAGCACACAGATGAATGAACTTTATTAGCTATTCAATGGTTCCAGAAAAGTTAAATAACGATTTCTTTTTCCTGCCCCTCAACTCCTCTCTAGTCATGGTTGCTCTTTTTTAGGTCACTCCTCAAACTGCGCCCAGAACAGCAGCTACACTTGGCAGCTCAATGTGTGTCTGTGCGTGATTTTGGTGTTTAGTTTAGTTTATTTCTTCCATTTGGTTCTCTGAACTTTGCTTCATGCTCATAAAGAGATGCCTTTACTGAAGAAATTAAATGTTCTTACTTAGTACAGTTCCTGCCAGGTTTTATCTGGACTAGGAGCTCATGCAGAAATTTAGGATTAGCTCTGACACCAGTGAAGCCAGTTTCAGAATTGGCCATTTCCATTTATCCTCTTTCTGAACCGGGTTAAGAGCGAGGCTTAAAATTCCAATGGACATTTGACTTGGAGCTCACCCTGCACATTAGTCTGGAATGGAAATACAATATGCAAAGCTGTGCAGCAGTCATATGAATTAAACTTTTCTTAACTGCCCTAGAGAAAAGTCTCAAAATGTTCCCCAAGATGTTTTTTTGAGCTCAGCTGATGAAATAAAGCCTGACCTGAATAAAGCTGCTGTTTATAATTAAGAAAATTAAAAACCCTTAAAGAACTATATTTTCCAGGAGGCTGACTGACTCTCACTTCAGCAGCAGAGCGACCACAACCCATCACTATGAAAAACGGCACTGAAAGATTCACTGCATATAAGAAATAAAAGTATTAAGTAATCTCTTTTTGTTATTGGCTGTTCGCAGAATATATTCGTATGGCCACCCATTAACACACAATAGTAAAGCACAGTACTACAGAGAAATGAAACAGATGTTTGTCAAGTGGCATTTGCAAGTCAGGGTCTAGCTTGAATGGCATTGTCAAAATACATTTTCACTTTCATGGCCCAGAAGCACAAGAATGACTTGAAAGCTGAACCATCACATTCTGTGGGGTTTTCAGTCAGAATACTATAAAATGGGTGTAAAAGATATAACCACGGCTGGAGCTTTTACATTTCCTAAAACATAAAGCACTAAGAATTTTATACTACAGTATGGCAGCATTAGGACAATTATGTGGGTTTATTACCTTAAAGCTGAGCTAAAAATTTCATATTATATGTGTGAACACAACACAGCACTCCAAACTCTTGTGCACACTGCATGCAGTGAACAATACAACAGTGGATCTAATACTTGTAAGAGCTGACAAGAGCAACAAATAATTTATATACTTGTCAGAATGCAATGTTCTGAGCAATAAGAATCCTTCTTCTGCTGTTCTGCACTGAAAGATCTCTAAACAGATGGGTACCAGGTCTTCACTGGGAAGACAGAAAAGTCTCAGACTCTTCAGGGAGTGGAAAATAAGTATCTCAGTGGTGGCTGTCCCAGTTTGCACCTGTGACACCAGAATAATCTGAAACCTGAGAGCCACTGGTTTCTGCCATTCCTTCAGAAGCACATCTCAGTCTCACACTGGTGAGGAAATGGCGTGCGCTGACCTACAAGATCTTTCCCTCAGTGAAGTTTGCAATTCTGTGCTCTCTGCAGTGATGATGAGAGAGCTAATTTATGAATGGCTGGGTCACAAGAGAATTAACGTACCACAGCAATGAAGCACAATATGCAGATCGGAGAGGGAGGAAGAATGTGGAGCTCAGCAAATCCCTTCTTTCTCATATAAACTGATGCTCAGCTCAGAGGAAAGCCATACTAATGATGCAGCTGATGTCTTGTTAGAAAACATCTGAACTGTGACCAATTTTTCTTGACAAGAATTTTTATTCTGTATAAAAATGAGATGCTTAGTCATATGGAAAATAAAGACTAAATCAGTGATGTAATTTCATTCAATGATGGAATTTCAAAAAGGTGGGTTTTTTCCTTTATTATAAAAGAAAATATTTTAACAAGTCTACTGAACCAGCCCATTAATAAGCTCTTTCCCATCAGTATCAAAAGAGAAGTGAGAGCACAGTGCCTAGAGGATAAACAAGGATATAAAACCTTTCCTCACTGTTTTAAAATTCAAAGTTTCCATGTCCCTGCATAAAGCTGTATGTGTATGGTCATGCACAAATAAGAGTGACAAGCAACAAATATCCTCAACAATTTTTAGCCTCTTGCTGTACACAAATGAAGGGCAAATATAGAAGAAAATGTAATGTGTCAGACATCAACACACTTTTTCTCCCCACAAGACACATGCTAGTTCTCCATAGGGAAATCTGCAGGAAAGTAATTTTTAGGACAGAATGCAGACTTGCTGATGATTTAACATATACATTTAAGGGGGGGGGGGGGAATGAGCTTAAGAAGTTCGCCCAAGTTTTAGCAGCAGTTAATCAAAGTTGGTAAATGCGGCCAAGACAGGGGCAGACAAAGGGACTGCTGTGTCCCACAGGTCTTTGCCATCATCCCTCTGAAATGAATTCATAGTTTTCCCTCAGCATTCAGAGAAAAGGAGGCTGCCAGGAAAAGGTCACTGGGCAGAGGTGGCTGAGAGCACAGCTCCATACCTGCCTGTCTCTTTGCAGAGCAATTCTTCCCATGGCTGTCTGGCTAAGCCACATATTTTGGTGTCCGTATAACCAGCACAGATTTACACATCGCCATAAATACCAGAATTTCCGACCGTCACATGTTGCCTCTGTATGCAGGGGTGAAAAATTGCATTACTTCTTGAGCAGAATATATATATATATTTGGTTTTCTAAAGCTTTCCACTTGATTTAACACTTTGGACTTCCTAAAAGTTATTTGGAAAAGTGGTTCAAGGGCCAAAAACTCTAGAATTTATTACACTTACAGCTATGCTGGTATTTTTGGAAGTTTTCTTAAAGTTTACTAGACACTCAACAAATCAGTATTTTTTATACCTCAGCTCATATCTGTGTCTCAGAGCAATCAGAAGGAAATAAGAATAATGCTTAACACTCAAGTCATACTATTCATTGCATAACTTTGGTTGTACACTCAAGAAAATATGTGTATCTGTCTCCTGTATGTATTCTCAACTCAGGAGTCACTGAGATCACGTATCTGTTCTGGAGGTGCTGTATAACTGCAGTTATACACTTCTGCCAAGGGCTCTTTATAAATTCTTCATGTCACATTACAAAACAAGAGTCCAGAAAAGCATTGAGAAAAACCACAACTGGATTTTATCACCATTGCCACCCAGCACTGCGGGCTCCTAACAAGCAAACCTTTGGACTCCCATGTCTTCTTCTAAATATTTCAAAATTATGTACAAAGATGAACGGATTAAGCTCCTAATCCTCCTTTTTAATATTAATCAAAACCACATTTTACATAGAGATAAGATGAGGCATTGAGAGATGAAATAAGTTTTGTTGCTATCACAGATCTGGGGTAAGATTAAACCTCCTAAATTCCTGACTTCCTTTCTTCTGCTGTGATCTGCCCCAGAGTAGAATGATGGTAAAGCATAATAAAGCAAACAGGTTACTTAGGGGTTTTCCCATAAATTTCCTTTTGCCCATATGCTTTATGACCAGCAGAATGCTGTCAACAAAGAGCCCAGAAATGCAGAAACCTCTTTTAACCGAAGAGTGAGGCATAATCCAGAGAAGGCTCTTATCATCTAGTTTGCAATTCTGATTCTCAGAAGCTTCTCCTGATGATTTTTTACCTTCTTTAATCAAACCTGACTCAGAGCATAATGATATCACCCCCACTGCTGCTGTTCTCACTCTTATTAACATTGTCCCTCAAAAGACTATTAATGAATAACTGGTGGTAGCTGTCAGCTCAAGAAATCAAGTTACACACGGCTGAGAAGACAATGCGTCTGTGTGCCTTCTTTAGGTAGTGAAATCTTGAAAAACCAAGAGGAAGAGAGAATGATCTGAAGAGTTTGTGCTGTTTCTTATGGAAAGCAGCTTGCAGCAGTGCTCCCCAGGGCTGCCACTTCTATTAACACCATTCCAGGAACTCCACAAATCAGACATAACCCCAGGGAACCTGAGGAGTAGGAGCAAGGCCCCTGATATAATGCTGTTGTACGTGAAAAGCAGAAAAGAAAACAAGGGCAAAAGTAGGTATGATGCACAATAATCTCTGTGAATCAATATCATTTCCATACAGTAAAGAAAAGGAAAAGTGGGAGTATTTCAGACAAAGCAGGTGAACTTTTGAGGCAGAAGCATTTTCATCCAAAGATCATAATTAAGGATGAGAGAAATACAGATCTCACAGTGACAGGGAAGCACAGGAGATCAAATGAAAGCTTGCACACTAACTTTGCTGGCAGCAATGGGTTAATTTGCTGCTGGTATAACACACTTGAAGGGTCTGCCTTCAGTGATCCTGCCAGAGCTATTAATCCCCTGTAGGCTGGTCCAAGCACACACTGGTTCAGTAGTTGAGTCAGAGTCATAAAAGAAAGGACAATGATTTCACCATGAAGCTTTCTTTCAACAGACCATATTGGTAGAACAGTATCAGCTGAAAAGGACCTCTGAAGTCATCAGGTCCAAACCCCTGCTCAGAGCAGAACCATTTTGGAACTCATGGCCTTGCACAGTCAAGTCTTCTCCATGTCCAATGATGAAGATTTCATTTTCCCAATGGGGAAATGGGGCTGAGCTCAATGAGGCTCATTACCAGTGGATGTCTGCAGGCTTTTAATATCCTTCTGCACATACAGCTTGTTTTATCTTTTTAAATATATTCATACTGGTTTTACTTTGTTCAAATGAACACTCAGTTAATCTCAGGCAGTATGGGAAGACGTATGGTGGAGCTAAAGGGATTATAGTTCTCTCTTCTTTAGCATTACCTGGTCACGTGGCAGAAGAGAGCCACACATCCACCCACATGCTAATTGCATCTGACTGGAATCAGGCAGAGGCGACTCCTGGAGCCAAATCCTTGTCTAGTGTAAAACAGCAAGGCCTATTCATGATGAAACAACTTCTGCCATTTTAGAAAAGCTAGAGATATAATCCAAAAGGCATCCTAAAAATTTGTTTCTGCTTTCACTGAAATCAAAGCAAAACTCCACAGGATTGTTACTTCCATTGCTACAACATCAGGTACATGCAGACAGGGAATGGGCACTTCAGTACAGGTACATAACTAGTCCATACATTATTTGTCCTGTGGTAATGTCAGAAATGTTTTGGACAGCGTCTGTTCATGCAGGAATGCAGACATTCAGCTTCAAATGACTTACAGGCTAAAATATTTATGCCTACAACATCAACTAACACTTCTTTACTATGAGCTAAATTTTCTCACTCTTTGAGAATTCATTCTTTTCCCATTTATGACAAAAACTGTGCTGTTTCTTCCACCTCAGTGGACACTGGCCTTACCTCAGCCAGTGTATATAAAATAAGGTGTTGTTAGAGGGAGTGATCACAGGGCTCAAAGTTGATGGCAGTGCTGGAATGGCATTGCAATATCGACCATCTTGCCAACAGTGTTTTTCCTTCTCAAACCTTAAACTTTTCCACACCTCTAAAAAGAAGAAGGTAGTCCCCAGAGAGGAGTCCTTCCACCCCACTGAACAACTCACTTAACTGCACAACTTCTAAGCCACAAACCACTTGAGTAATCCCACTGCTCAACACGGGATAAAAGGAGAAAATAGCATTAAAGATTTAAAGTAAAGAACACAGCAAACTCAAATGATAGCTGCACCATTCACGTCATTACAGCTAAGGGTTTGTCAGCACTTTCATTATAATGCTCATTCCTCTGCTGTCACTCCAGGCTAAAATTTGGCAGAGCATAAAACTTAAAGCCCAGACAGACACAATAAGAACACAGCAAAGAGGAAAGCAAAGGTTTCAAGGACAGCATCCTAAGATACCTTTATGTGTCAGGAACAAACAGTATTTTACAAAGCATGATGCAAGAAGTTAAGCTAGGAAAACTATCCCTTCTCTCATTAAGATGGTGTGATAGAGAGGGGGTTGAACTCAAGGCTCAGTGACATATATTGTTATGAAACTACTATGAATCCAGAAGGGTAAGCATTAGCATGGTAATTTCAGTTGAATTATGCAGTACAATGGAAATACACAAGTTAGAAAGAAACGGCAGACCACACACAAATATTACATCTGAACAGCAGAGATCAGGCTTCACTTTGGGAATGTAGGAAAATGTGTCTGCTTGGACTGGTTTGGGGAGTGGCAAGTGTCACTAATATGAGTGATTGCTCTCAGGCAGCATAGAGTACCTTTCTCCCTGCCTCCTTTCAGCACTGAGATTGTTGCTCCAACAGTCCAAATGTCCAAAATACAAGAAGAAAAGAGGACTAAGCATAGAACCAAAACACCTCTTACACTCCAGTAATAACCCTTACATTGTTGGCACGAGTTACTTGCCCCTCAATTCTATCCCCTCAGCTCCTTTGTCCACCTGCTACCTGTGTGGATACAGAATGACCCAGAGTAAAGAACTGAGACCAGAACAAGGCTATGACAGAGGTCAGAGAAGCTTAGAACAACTTCTTGAAGTAACAGAGATGGCTAATGCTGAGTGTAAACAGATTATAGTATTAGTTACTATTTTTTATATTTTTTATAGTTTTTATCAGGATGGATTAATAGAAAACTGTAAGAACAACAAAGATAAAATTACTGTTGCACAGACTTAGTGCATTGGATGGTTTAATCATTCCCCATCTTTGTCTGTTGGTGCTGTGGGACTTAGCACAAGACTGTTTAATTTTGTTTCAGCATCAATGAAGAGGCCTCTTATCTTTAAAAAGCACTTAGAGATGAACTGCACTATCTATACAACATATGATTGCTATTATTATCTCAGTAAATTTTTATGAGGATTTGAAGAATTCCAGTAAGTAAAAAAGAGTGTGCTTATTTCCCCTGTTCAGAATTAGTAATAACAAAGACTATAACATCTATTTAGGTCACCTAATCCCATTGACTTTGTTAGGGTCACACCTTCCTTGACCTCATAAATGAGTTAAGGTTTGGACTGTGATATTCTCCCAGCAGTTTTTGAAGGAAAGCAGTTTTGCATCCTTCATATTATACATTCAAGTGTTTGAGAAAGTCTAGTGCATCATTCTTATAGCAGTGCAACTGCTGAACATGTAAAAACTACATTGTGTTCATCTTACGAGAGCTCTTACAGCTCCAAGAAACAGGGTATTAAAAGCAATATTAAAACAAACACCTGCCCATGCAACATCAGTTTAATTTGGTAGCAAAGGCACTGTAGTAATTAACAATGCTGGTGCTTAAGAACCACAGTTCTGTCATAAGTTTATAAGGTCATGCATGCCTGATATAATATAAAATTTAATGTCATTTTTCCCAGAGAAGAGGTGGAGCTCCACTCTCCTGCTTGCCTGTGCTGTCAGGGAAGGGCACGCTGCTTGCATAAGATACAGGTCACACATTCAAAAGCATTTTCCTGGCACTCGCAGTCTTTTGCCTTTGTGCAAAATGCTGATGCTTCTGAGATTCAATGATTTAGCGTGTCACTGCACTGGCGTAACAGATGGCACAGGAGAGTAGAATGAATGAACAATGACTGAGGGACCATGTTTCACTTTGCTCAGTGTGCAATCTTTCAGCATTACTCCTGATACAAGGCATCTATTATTCACTTTTTTCAAATCAATCTGCTCCCTTTGGTTAACACTACCCAGTTAATAGTGCGATACATCTTTTGAAAAATTAGGTAAAATATGAGTGCAGCATGCAGAATTAATGGGAGAAGAGTCAGGACTTTTTAAACCTGAGGTCCTTATTCCCTTCTAAGAGGATCCCAGAACACTGAGTACTGTCTTCATTGTGTCTCCGAGCACAGCTCCCTGAATCAAACCCAAGTGTTTCCCAGTCCTCTGCTCCCAGGTCTCCTCTGCAAAGCACAACCCTCCTGTGCCACTGAAGCCTCAGCCAATACCTGAAGTGAGGTTTCACAAGAAGTTAAGCATTCTTGGGCTTAATTTAGACTTTGTGCTGATCCTTTATACAAAGATAAAGCAATACAAGGATAAAGCTTATATGAAGTAAGAATAGGAGAGAATAGATTGAAATTCTTCAAAGCAGCATTCACATGAGTGGCCATATTTATCCCCTCGCTAGGCACAAGGAGCAAAGACAGAGGATTACAAAAATTTGTTCTTACCCACAGGTAAACAGGAAATAGATGCAAGATGAAATGCAAAGGATAAACTCTCCTCTCCTGCGAGTCATTGATATCCAGCAACATTCTTACATTTTATCAGACCTCAGGCAGCTGTTTCACATATTTCAGTGAGTACAGAAAGGAAAGAGTGATACTCTTAAATACCACTGTACATGGTAACATGGGAAGTGAATCAGGTAGAAAATAAATTATAAGCTCTTCAAGTGTAGGTATTAAAGCATCAAGCTATGAAAAGCACTGCAGCACTCTATAGTAACAGGCCAAACATTACAGTCTAAAAATGTTACAGAAATGTTTACATAACCGGATCTAAGGACCTAATCCAATGCTCATGGACTTCAGTGAGACTAAAAATCTTGATGCAACTTCTTTTTTTCTTTAAATAATCCCTCAGAACTGTAAAAACAGTTCTGTGCTATGTATTTGGAGACCAAGGGCTTTCTGCTGATAAAAATCCCGGAAAAGCCATTATTTTCTGAAGCTACTTCTGTCTCTGAAGGTTAATTAACACTGGCTTGATTTAGTCTTCAGGTGAAAAGAAACATGATTTTTTAGGTCTTAATTGCCGTTGATTTTAACCAGTGTGTTACTGATACGCAGTTCTTACATGCTACACATTTCTTCTCATCTGACAGCTCTCATGCTTTGATCATCAAGACTGCAAGAGGAAGCACGCTGTGTAATAAGGACACAGATCCTCCTTCAGGGAGCAGTGTGGCAAAACACGCTTAGTTAGAGAAATAAATTGTCCATCCTTTGGGAAATACAGGCACTTCGAAGTTTATTTTCATCCTCAGCAAATAAAAAATATTGAAACCCCAAAATGCTCAGTGAAACGTAGATTGTACTGTCTTTTAATTTGGGAATATCAGCCAGGTTCTATTGAAATATTTTTACAGTAATATTGAAGTGTTATAGTCCATAGAGCTAAAGGTTTGCACAAGAAAAAATATCCAAATGAAAAAGAGAACTACAGTGCTCAATTTAATTTTTAAAACATTCTGAATGCTTTCCATATCAAGTTCTTCTTAACAGATTTTGAATTAGGTATTTTTCAACAGTAAAAAAGCTTTCTTCTACAGCCTACTGGAAATTTTAAATCTTACCAGCTTTCAAAGAAGCAGTAAATTAAGACAGAAGCACCGAAGCTGCCCTGCCTTTTAGGAAGGTGTCTGCACTTGCACATCTTTTATAAATCGTACAACCTGTGTCAGTGATCCACATCCAGGAAGAGTGAAAAAAAAAAAAATAGAAACAGCTGCTACTATTTTAATGCCTATACCAAATTCATAGAGTATGAAGTCTAAAGGTGTTTAAAAGCTAATGCAGTGGGCATTTTCTAAACTCAATATTTTATATTAACAGAAATTCAGTATGGTAACTCTCTTGAAAAGATATAAACAAATACCTTTTTTTTTTTTTTTTGCAAGATTTTTGAGCTGCTAAAGACACCTGAAAGTTGTTTTAATTCCAAAGCTGACTTCCACATCACCTTTTTTTTACATAGTTTCAAAGCCTTAAATAACCTCCAGCCAGTCAGAAACATGTGTCAAATTATGCAGTACCTATTGCTGTACTGCTCTCCAAACCCCAGATTTTTTATTGGAATTCTGAGCGAATAGAAGACATTCAAGCATGAAGTCTGGGCAAGGTCAGCATGCTCTCTGCCTGGGCTGGAAATGATGTGGGAACTTCCACTTGGTTGGTCTCAGTGCAGTTTCAAAACAGTGCAAAAGGGATTTGAGGGAAGCAAGGTCGTGGAGAACATTCGTTCTCAGCTCTGCAAGGTGGGAATCCTCACAGTGAAAGGCATCATCGGCTTTTCCTGCCATGCATCCAAACTCATAGCAGGGAAAGCCTGAGATACAGGGATATGTAAGAGCTGCAAAATTACTTTATGGTGGATGCTGCATCCACTGTTTTGTTCCTGTCCAAGCCCAACTGTGGCAAGAGGAAAAGGAGCCAGTTTCATGCCGAATGCAGGGACAGAGCCATTCCACCTGCTTGTGCACAGAGAGTGACAGAGCAGAGCAAGTGCCCCTGAGTCAGGCTGAAATACACATACCTGTCTGCAAATGGATGAGGCAAAATGAAATTTTTCGCAAGAATTTTGCAATTGTTTTCCCAGTTTGAAAAGTTATATTAATTTCTTGCTGAAGGTCGTTAGATTAGTTCTACGTGTAAGATCTGTGAAGTAGATAGGAATTCAAGTGAAAGAATAGGAGCCAGAATAACCCTTTGCCAGTATATACTTGGAGATTAAAGGCAATTTAACCTCAGCCATCAGTGTGAAGGTTGTGCAGCTGTAAAACCTCTCACACCCAAACCTGCAGCACATCCTAAACCAACACCATCTTAAGGCTGATCCCTCAGCTGTGGAAACAGGCTGGTTTAAAGGCATCTTTGATCCCCTGACAAATAGAAAGAGCTTGTTGCAAAAAAAAAAAAGGCCAGGACTTTGAAGATAATCAATTCAGTGGAGGGAAAAAAGCCTTCCAGGCTTTGACAGGTCTTTCTCATACATATGGAGTGCCTGTGCATCATAAAATGTATCAGTCAGCATGTCAGTATTAATGAATAATGAGAAATACAAGGGAGAAGTCAAAGCCTGAGAGCAAAGGACAATGACAGCTTCGATGACTTTTTATAGGTGTGCTTTCTAAAATATCAGAATTAAAACTGAGTTACAAAGTCTCCCGTGCACAGTGCAAGTCCTGTGCAACATAAAATATAAGGAATCCATAAAAATTGCTTCTATCAAACTAATGATCTTTACATTTGCTGCTGAAACACCTGAAAGTGTGCACCCAGTCAGTGTGAACAACCCAGGATGAAATAAAACATCAGCTACTTTTGCAGAAACAAAATACAGCAACTTCAGTGGTCAGTGAGGTACAGGAGCTGCAACAGTGACCACTCCGATGAACAATCCTTCAGACCTCCCCAAAGAGCAAACCAGCCCTACCATCTGAAGGGTTGCTGAATTCAGTGTAATTCTTTACCTAATTCCACTCAACCATCTAATTTTAATGAAAACATTCTAAACAACATTTAATATCATTTCAGTAAGGAGGTTTTTATTAAACAAGAAAGGAATCATCATCATTTTAAAGTATCATTACTGAACCTATCTGCCTTGAAAACTGATGGCTCCTTTAAATAAATTTTTTAAAGTATGTTAATAGGACCATGGGGTCCTGCTTCTCCTTTACCTTTAAGACGAATTCAGCTTTGCATTTCACATGAAAAATGTTCTGAACTGACTCAATGTAAAACCTGCTAAAGCCCAATGATGATCTGGTCTGTGTTGCCCACACACTTTTACAGACCCAGATTTCTGGTCTGAAACAAGAGGACAGTGCCAGGTGTGAGTTTTGGTCCTGGTGTGAGTTAGTTGCCTTCATTATGAAAAATTTCTGTGCTGCCTAATATTCTAATACTGTTGGATGAAACAACAGCAAAACTTCCCTACCACAAACACCTCTAAAGATGGAGCAGGAGCAGTCCTTCCTTGTTTAGTCAAGGAAGGACTAACAGACATCAAAATTTATCATTCAGGTCTCTGCCTATTATATATTAATATCTAAAATGATCATTTCTTTCTTTGTACCATACACATTTCATAAAACCGAAGCCTCGTGATTTAACAAAAATTCAAAAAGTGGCAGAAAAGTTCTATATGAAATTAAAATATAAATTATTTTTAAAAATACAAAATTGAATGTTTTTATTCTTTTCTATGTCCACACCATGGAATACAGTCTTATACATTTAAGCTAGAGTTACCAGGTCCCCAGTTTTATTACAGTTGCTCGTAATGGGGGTCTCTTCAAATTAATCTGCAGTACATTAAACTATTCAGTATACTAAGACACAGAGTTAAAATTTGGTTTCCCTTAAAAAAAAAAAAAAGGCGCAACAAATGAACTACAATGCTGTGTAGAATAATGTTCTAACACTTGCTAAAGTGCTGAGTTGAAGGAAGCATGTGCTGGAAAGGAGCACCCAAAAACAGGAGTGTGCCTCCTCCCCAGACAGCAAACCCCAGCACTAAAATTGACTATCAGTAACACCTAGGAAATACCTGTGCATACTTTTTGTGTACTAAGAAGTCTTAGATATGCTGCCAGAGCTGGTCCTAACAAAACAGACTTAGACCCAACCATCAAATCTAGTGATCTTCCATTTTCACAATTTATACAGCAGTATGTTTTATATATCAAAACAGAAGTCATCTGATAAGGTATTAGAGTAACAAAAAGCCTGTGCTTTTTTTTTCAAATTGCTGAGAAGAATGACTATGGTACAAAGCCTCTCTTTTCAAAATAACAGCTGCTTGTACCCTGCAGGAAAGAGAAGAAAAGAAATTGGGCTTTTGGATTCCAGCAGGGGTTCAGCAAAAGGGATAAAGGGCTGGCAAATTTCAGAATGCTGCCTTAACACATACCTGCTACCAGGAGATCTTATGTTTGTAAAACAACAGCAAAAATTAGGGGGGGCAGGAGGGTGTAATGGTGTGACTTGAACTGACAAATGAGGTGTTCATTCCAGACCATATGCATTGAATTCTCCCCCAGACACCGAAAGAACAGTCGCAGAGTCCATCTGGTCTCCGTGCTGCAGAATAAAGCCTCCTCTGCTCCGAGCACTCAGCGCAGCACATGTATGAGATTCAACTTCACCTTGCTGTGATTATCTTAGTGCATTCCCCAGCAAGCCTGTCTTATCCACTTGACAGCTGCCGAGTGATGTGGGCAGAGGCAGCGCTGTCCCTGGGCCAGTGGCACGTTAATGGACAGCGGCACCGCACAAGATGTGACAGGGCAGCCGAGCACAAGGTTTATCTTGCATTTCCTCCCTACACTTCCCGAGCCACTGCACAAGTGTCAGCACTTAGTGGAGCTGATTCTCCCTATCTAAGCAGCCTTGCTAAGGCTGTGACAGTGATTCCTGTTTGAAATGTTATTCTGCATTCCAAACCAGGCCAAGATTGCATTAGTGGAGGAAGGAAAGGATAGTCAATAATTCCCCCGAAATTATGCCACATCCTCACTTGAGGAATGACTGGATCTAATTCACTGAGCTCTGTGATCCAAGAGAAAGGTGGGAGAGAAAGGTTGGTAAGCAATTGAGAATATATGCCCTGTATTTCCTGACATCTTTTTTGCCATTAAATATACCAAGTAATTAGTGCTTTGTTACAAAATACTGCTGAGGCTGTCTCAATAGTCTTGTAGTTATTTAATAAATTACTCAGCAAAAGAGTGAATTTAGCCAGGCGTCCACCGGTGAGGAGACTGCTAATTAACTGATATCCAGGCAGGCAGCAATTACCCTTCTCCTCCCAGACAAGAAGAATATCTCTATTCCAAATATGTGCTGGGAAAGAAGTAAGAGCTATAAAATATACATCTCTCTCAGTAGGAAGCGATTTGGAATGGCATAGCAATCAACCTAAAGATTTCAAATAATGTGAACTAAACACAAAACAAGATAAAATAAAGAATCTGTGCTTTATGAGGGGAGTGAACTGGCTTCAGAAATAAGTTTCCAGCTGGGACCAGATTGCAAATGCCTTTATTCACTCCGCAGGAGTGGTTATTCACATGAACAGTCCCTGCAAAGCCAGGGAAACAAACTCACATGAGCATGCAGTCACAACTGTGAACATGGAGCTTGCCATCTGACCTCCAAAAGCAACAGAACCTTGTGATGCTTTTGCTGAAAATACCGTAGGGATGGTGGGGTTGTGTTTATCTTCCTTAGGCATGATTTTACTGTCATTTCATATATTATGTTTTAGGAGGAAATTCGCTGATTTAATATTAATTTATGGAGACTTTTAATTCTTACACATTTGATCAAATTTCCAGGCTGCTGTCTCAGCAACAGATTTGTAGCAAACAGGATGCTGGGATCTGTCAGGCTTGCACTTGTTTTGGATTTTTGGATGTCCAGCCATAAGGCAGACTTGCCATGGCCACCTGAGGCTGAGGCTCTGCGGTGGCACACACCCATCTGCACATCACAAAAGTGTGGGCACAAAGGCAACCAAAAGACTCCCCACAGTGAGCAGGAATCAGGGATTCCTTGAAGAGTATCCAAACAGCTCTGCATCCTCAGTTTAATGACCCACGAGGGAAGGGATGCATTTAGAATAGAGCTGTTCTGATTACAAGAGTTTTACATAAAGGCTGAAAAAGAAATGTAAGAAGTACAATTGGTGCCCTAAGGGGAAAATTTCAAAAGCACTTATATGATTTAAGTGCCAAGCTGCAAGAAGCAGTTAGAGCTAATACCCAAAACTGGAACCCAAGCCTAGGACAAGAGGTGATCTGGCACCCAAAGGCCAGCAGTCAGGTGAAATACCAAAGGTGAAGAGCCTGCGCCAGAAACCAAGATGCAAGCCAAAGGTTAGGACTGAAATAGGTGCTGGATGCAAGCCAAAAGTCACAAAATGAGCATTTTCAAATAGCCACACACCTCAGCTACTGAGTAGTCAGAAAACAAATTTAGATGCTCCCTTAAACAGCACTGGTGTTAACACTGGGAGCATTCCCAGGCTGACCATAGCCACCATGGCTGTGGACTTGCTGAAAGGGTCAGCCCAGCCAGCAGTCCTTGCCAGCCACCACTGAGGTCAGTCTGACTCAGCCAGACCCAGACTGGAGTTGGGAACAGCTCCCCTGTACACAGACGACTGAAGCCCATGACAGCCACACGCACATCCGCAAAGTTTCCCATTGGAAAAATTAAGTTACACAGATTTGCAAAGTTCCTCTCTGGCATAAGCTCAGTAGAAATGCAAACAAAGACAGTTCCAGATGAAATATGAGGAAAAAAATGGGCCCCTAAGAGACTATAGAAGCCTCAAAAATCCCTGAACTAACAGAAGATCTTGTTACAGATCTACATTTCAGTTGCCTTTTTCCTCTATTACCCTTTTGCAGATTATAACAGAAGTCTGCTGCTACTGTATCCCTTTGCCTACACACTGATAAGCGAGACCTTCTCCTCTGATAATTTTACAAGGTAAACATTTTCTAGTGTTAGCTTATTTTTAATGAAAAACGGGTAACAAAAGGATCAAAAATAACCTTCTAATGTATAAATTAAAATAATAAATTCATCTTAATGTCCCATTATGTGCCTCATTAGCACATCCTCTGGAGAACACTTGATGGCTTTGGGAGCATTTCAAGAACCAGTACAATGTTGCTTAAAACTACAATTAAGAGAAATCTTAAATAATAATCTCATTGAACAGTTTGCAAATAGCCCATATACCAGAATATGTTTTCGCAAATATTAATAATTTGATTCTGACTAGAGATGCAAATGAAAAATCAACTGAAAGAGAAGGAATAGAGACAATTTCTTTATCTTCCTCTCTGATTTTTTTTCAAAGCTATAAGGAACTAATGGGAATTGAAGTAAGTTGAATAAGTCTCTCTGTTCTGCTGACATGATGGCAATAAAATACACTTGTACAATTACCTTCATTGTTATACATTTATTTTTGCCTTTCTCGAAGTGTTTGACAAAGTGCCCTTTTTCTGGCAGTCACGCTTCCCTGGTAAAGCCAGTGTTGCAGTTACCACCTTTCACTTGCAGTGGGTTTCACTTAGTGAGTCTTTAATTGTTTAAACTCAAACCAATGGTTACCGCCCTTCAAACCTCTCAGCAGCTGGCTTGGTGCCACCAAGCCAGGGACGGCACTTCGCAGAAGTGTGACCACTAAAGGAGCACCATGAAGTAGGCTAGAGCCTATAAAGAAATATCTGAGGCTGGATGAATGTGAAAATCCTGATATTACACAATATTAGGGGGATTTTCTAAAGGAACAAGAATAACCCTTTTAAGTTAAGCATTCCCCACAGCTGTTTGTAAGCCAGCAGCATTGCCTGGCTCCCGTGTCACAGAAGCTCATGAATCACACAGTGCCCCTGAAGTACTAAATCTTACAAGTTTACACAGCCTGCTTGGCCAGCTCCCCACTACAGCTGGAATTTAAGACCAAGTCCAAAAAAAATCCAAACACCAAAACAGAATATAATGGGAGAATCTTGCCAAAACATATGCCCATGTTATTACCAGTCCAACAGTCCCCTTCCCACACAAATACACTACAAACACATGCCTGGTTTTCTCTCCTAAGACCTTCCCTGAGCCTGAGCTCTGCTGCTGCTCCTGTGAGGACACTCTTGCTACTCAGGGCAGGACGAAGAGCCTTTCCCTCAGCTGGTCCCTCACTCCCTTTATAAGCACTGCAGGTGCACCACCAGCCCTCCCTCTGTACCCAGATTACCTCCTAGACATAACCACCCCCTGATTATTTATATAACAAATCCATCGTGAAAATTGATCTGATCAGAACTTTTCCTAATCCAGTAAAAGATGCCAGTTTTATCTCAGAGTAAAAACATTTTGCAGAGGCAATTTTTTGTTCTATCTTTTGGTAGCTGGCCTTGAATATTTTTCTGTTAGGGTAAATGGTGGACTCTGGCCACTCCTGCCCTGTAGGACAGCTCATCACTCCTGGAACTCCATTCTCCTGGTTGACAGCTCTTTCCTGTCACGGAAGTGTCAGACTTCCTAAACACCCCGTCTCTGTCTGAGCAGTGTCAGGTGCACACAGGGACAGGGAAAGGCCAGCATGGCAAGCCTCACCTCCCCATCCCTGATTTCTGTGCCAGCTGTCAGCAGCCACAGATTGCACTCAGGGGCAGAGGAGGAGCTGGGCAGGCAGGCAGGCACTGTGTCACTCTGGGACTGCAGAGCCCAGCTCAACCTGCCAGCTCTGGAAGGTGTCACACCAGAAGGAAAAAGCAAGAGGAGATGTGGTCCTTCAGCTGTTTGTGCATATGTGCATTGTTTACACTGCAGCTCTCAAAGTCTGTTACATTTAATTGTTTTGAAAATCACATGGTTTGTACAGACTTTAGACAAGGTAGTAATTCTGAAAATGAGAAATAGTTGTACTGACCATGAGAGTCTTGAAAGAACCTATTAGAGCCTGTCATAAAAACTGGAACTCAAGAGGTGTTGAAATAATTATTTGAGATTATTACAATCTATTGGAGAGATGTTCATCAGCTTGCCAATCCTTACTTGACAAAATATATCACCCCTACACAAGCTCTTTATATTTAGCATTTCCATGTACTAATTCCACATGAAAAGTAATTTTATCATGATACACCACTGGGAAAAGAAATTCTTGTATGAATGCAATAGATTATTCCAACACACAACATATTAGTTCTTTTTTCCTTTGAAAACACACCAAAGCAAGTAACCTAATTTGTAGATTAATTTCTAAAGTTACATTTGTTTTCAAGATGAAAATTCAGTAAATACATGCACAGAATTTTGTAGAAAATTTTGTAGGAAATAGCTGACTGCCTTTTTTTACACATGTCACTGCACACAACCCATTCAAAATTAATTTAGTAAGATGCTGCTGCTTTTGTTTTTTAAAAACTCATTACTACCAGATCACTTATTTTCTAACACCAGGGTCAAGGGACATGAGGTACCAAAATTAAAAGGTTGCAACTGCACTTCCACCACAGCCCTCCAGGCCTGAGCTCCAGCCATGTCTTAGCTAAGCTCTGTTCCAGTTTGGTTGCAAATTTCCCCAACACTGTGTGTGAATGCCATCCCCTTGAAACGCCCTTCCCGTGCCACTCCTCACACATCTTATCCACAGGGCTCCCCTGAGGATCTTCATCAGACAACTTTATGGCTCTTCCCTGAGTGACTGCAGCAAAGAAATTCTCTATCAGCCAGAACTTAATTGGAGGAAAGAGGCCAAATAAGAGGCTAGGATCTCAGCCAGTTTATTTCCTTAGTCATGATGCAATTGAGCTTCCCTTGTCACCAACTGTGGTGACTCCTTCCCACCTCTCCTAGCCTGCCTCAGAATTCGATTGCAAAGCAGAAACACATTATGGATTCTTGACTGCACTGACAGAGGCAGGATTTAGCACACATCACACATTCAACGCACGTGGTTTATGTCACTGAATACTCTTGGACAAGATACCTCCTGGAGAAAGCTGCCAAAGCAAAGAGCAAGGGATCTGTGTGCACACAGCAGGAACTAAGGGATGCTGTGCCCAGACTCTCAGCACACCTGTGTTTGTTCTGTTTGCAGCCCAGCCCCAGCAGGAAGATGAGACCCACAGAAGATGTTTCCTGACACTGAGGGGCTCCAGGACCATCCAGCCCCAGCAGAGACCCAACCTGCTCCCCTGTGACAGGACCCAATGGAGCTGCTGCCCTCACCTCCCAAGGAGGCATGGCGATCCCTCAGCAGCCCACCAGCCCTTCCCTGGATGAGTGAACATCACCAGAGTGTCTACTGCTCATATTGCCCCTCAAAAATGTATTTCAGTGAAATTTACAATGATGAGTCAGTACTTTGTACTCATTTTATGGCTGGGAAAATAAAGGTAGAAAGAGACGCGGTTGTTTAATAACCTTTGAAATGAATGCAGGTTTACTGAATCCCATTCCTCTGACACTGGAAAACCCAAGAAGCATCAAAAGCAGCCCAAACCACCAGGCTGTTTTGCATTCTATTTGTTTCCAGTCATGTCTGAAAAGCTCTAGAAGCTATTTACTCTCAGAATCATGTTGCATCTTCCTTATTAGTAGTGTACCACATCAAGAAAAGCCTATTGAAAAATACACATTTGCTCATAAAAAATTAATCTAACCTATTTTTGAGATGATTGCTCCGATATGTGCATATTTTGCAAGAAGATAAAATATTTTAAATAAAATATTTTAAATAAAATATTAAATGAAAAATAAAATACTGAAAAATAAAAATAATTTTAATAAATACATTAAAATGAAATATTTTACAGGAATTCTGACTTGCTATTTTACAGAAAGGCTTCAGAGATAAAGCAGCATAGAAACCTACATTTTAAAATTTATGTGATGGTCTCAGTATTTAAAGGGCCAGATACAGGGAGGCATCAAAAGTGGCTCAGGAACAAAAAGATGCTTTAAGAAGACAAAAATATAAGTACACAATAATGCCATAAAGCTGACACAGTATATTTAAGGTAGATAACCCAGTAATTAAAAATTGGCTGAGTTAAAAACTAATATGATTCTACTAAAGCAGCTTTCTCAAGGCTCAGGGTTACTACTATGATGCACAATTATTCCTGATGTATTTCTCAATTCTGTACAGAGCAGGACCTTGCTAATGTAATTATCTTTTTTTTTTTTCAACTGTACAAGGAGACCTAGGGGAACAGGCTACTCTGTTTGTGACAGTAATTGAATATCTTTTTCCTAATGTTATTATAGCAATAAAACAGCAACTACATGCGAAATGAAATAAGCATTTGAAAATCACTGATGGTGCACTTTTGGTACTGCAATATTTTGTCCAATGAATATTTTCAATGGAGATCATTTTCAGCAATGAAATTAGCAGTCTAATATATTCAACATCAGGCCTTGAGGCTACAGCCAGATAAATACCCCAGAAGTGGCTAAAGATGTATGTTCAAAGCCCAATGTATTACATTAGGCACATCAATCAATAAAAGCTGGGCTGCACACCTGCATCAAATGAACTTACAGAGATTGCCATCACTGAAAAACTTGTATTCAAAAATAAGTTGTATTTAAATTTTTCTACAAATTTACTCAGGAAAAACACATTGCTGGGTATTATGCAAAATGCAGTCTCAGAAATAACATTTTCTCTCTAGTTCTGATTAACGCCAATGATAAACTTCTCTCTTTACTCTGTCAGTGACAGATTATAACTAAAGGTGAAGATGATATAATTTTTGAGCTGAACCTCTGTGCCCTAGTTTAAAAAAAAATCATTTTACCTGTCTAATTTCACTACCTACCTTCATCAGAGAAGAGCTGTCATATTTTGATGCAAATTCCAGCAATTTACATGTTTCAAGCTGGCAGGCAATGTCTTCCTAGAAAAACTTGCCACCCTTCCACAATCTCCTGTGAAATGGCAAACCAGGTTAGAAAGATAGAGGAGATTGGATTACCTGTCTGCACCAGATCATTGTTTCTAGGAGATAATCCATAAATGATTAATCCTTCTAATGTTATTGAGCAATGTAAGGAGGGCTGCCTGTGACCTATTTCACCCTCTTACACTGTTGTTGTGGGAGCAGCTTTACTGTATAAATCGAATTGAGTATTTTTATTCTCTTGCTTTTATTGAATTATAACTGTAATTTAACGTTTCTTCTCTGTTTCTTTCAATATTATTTTAGCATCTCTTGGAAGGACTATAACTGTTGGTAACGCTCATATCCAAAATGCCAGTGGACACATAGATGGCTAACTTCTTTTTTTTTTTCATTTTCCTTGTACATTAATAAGTTACATTATTTCAGAAAGTGCTGTTGTTTTTAATGTTTCATGCTTCACATTTTCTAGAATATTTTTCCAATTGTATAAGGAGAAAATAAAAGAAAAATGGAAGTCCTTTACAGATTCCTTTACAGAATCATTACTGCAATTGTTTCATGACAAAGAAATTTCTAGTTAAGTTCACATTTCAGAATTGCAACACCTGAGAAACTCAGACGCTATGCAAAGTAGTTCTGTGTTATGTCTTTTTTATAGAGAGCATGGAAACAGGAAAAAACCCATACCTACAGCTGGGTAAGTCAGTAGTCCCAGAAAGATCTTCCTAAACCTTGTTACTTCCACGTGATGATCCTGCTAAACCTGGAGTCCCTTTACACACCATCCTATCCCATCAATTTTAATTGTTTAGATTAACACTGCTGCCCTATAGCACTGTTAACATGTAGCAACTTAGAAAACTTGCCTCTGAAGGCGGAACAAGATTTTGAACAGCTAAAAATAAATATCTCTCACCATGAATATGCAATAAGGTACCTGTGGCTGCAGCATTAATGCAAAAAGAGCACACTGCAAGTTGGAACTATTAGAAAAGGTTTCTAATCCACTTGGCACTCCAAAGAGCAGAACAACTGACAGGGAAGGCAATGAGACTACTTGAGCACTTTATACCATATTTATATAATTGAAGAAAATGCTCAAGTAATGCCACCTGTGAAATAAAAGGATTTTTCAAACAAAATGGCAGCACCTGCAAAGTTTTAGCACCCCTGCCCCTCGTTTTTTTAACCACTTGGAGAATTAAATTGCAAAATAGAAGTTCATTAAGTTATTAAGGAAGTTATCACCAGGACAATTTCCCTATTGAGAATATTTTTTTCCCCTATGCCCAAAATAAACAGTCTGTAGAATTACAGCCATTATCACTGAAATTTAGGGTATAGCTACCAATGCAATTACTAATCAATACCCCAGAAATTGCCTGCTATTACAATTCAAGGAAAACATCTGCAAACAAACCAACAAAAGTGTGTCATTTGCAGAACAGCACATTAAACCAGGAATTTCTGGCAATTGTTTGAAGTGGAAAACTGCAAAGATAAAATACAAGCTCTATGAGTCACTCACATTTGCAGGACTCACTGGACCCTAATTCAGCCTGGAGTAATAATAGAAAATGCGCTGACTGGGAGCAATGGCTGCACTTCTGCACTTCTCCCTCATCTGAGCTCTAGCAATAGATCATTTGCTGAGAGTTTCCAGCCAACAAGGGAAAAACAAAGGGAATGAAGAATGAAGACTTTTTCCGTAGGAAGTTTAAAGGAGTGACTGCAGCCCAAATAGGCCTGGAAATACATAAGTAATCTACTGTGTAAAAAGAGAGGTCAGAAAAACAGTTTGTGTAACAGAACTGCCAATAGCAGAGCAACAGAGAGACCCAGCCAACAGTGTCACAAGCAAATAGATGAGTAAAAGAGGATCTTTATTACTCCATCTACCTTATTACTAACATATATTCAGTAGACAACAGTGTTTAAGGTAATAAATTATCATATCCTGTCCTATAAAACCTCAGTAGAATAACTGAACTACAAACCATTATGTTCTCTTCACTTGTTGAAACACAAATGGAATCTGTCCCACTCACAGAGAAAACATGGAAAGGCCATCGTGTGCATCATCCCACTCATGCCTGGTTCCATGCAGGAATCAGGAGCAGGGAGTGAGAGATGAGCATTTCCCCAGCACAGCTCCGAGAAGGGCCAGGGAGATTGGCACACACAACACTCACAGCACACGCCTGAGCAGCCACAACTTCCCAGTGTAGCCCGAGTCAGGCCTGGCTCTGCCTGGACACACACTTTGCTGTGCTTCAGGGCTGAGCAGGCAGGTGACAGCCCATGCATCTTTCCTGATACAAAATATTTTATTCCAATGCTACAATGGTGAAGATGGGCAGGGAGAACAAATTCACTGAAATGCAGAACTGGAACTAGAAGATGGAGGAAAACAATCCATAACAGAAACTACCACTTCCCTTCCTTTTTTACTGCTCTTTGTGTTTCACTTTTAATTCAAAATGAAGCCAAGGAGCTTTCACAACTGAGAAGATCTCACACAGCAGAAAGCTTCCTTCGCCAATGAATTTTTAAATTTGACAGATACCTTTGCTTTATAGTAACCTTGCAGAAAGGAGCACTTTGGCACAGATATTTAAGATGCCATTTAAAATCAGTTCTTTAAAAGAGTTTTTGTCACTTTCTTTCTGTTTCAGTTGAGTTCTTAGAATGTTGTTGCTCTATAAAATAGTTTTCAAACTTTAATTTCCTCTTATTGGTTTTCTCTAATATAGACTGTTAGTGAATAATGAGACATTTTACATCAGAGTATTTTTTGATATTGGAAGTATTGCTGTTTACCCTTTAAGGACAAACACTACTAGCAGCACCAGTGAAAACCCAAATTTTATGGATTAGATTAGGCTCTCCTGTAACTAAACTGTTAGAAGGACTTAGACAATTTATGGAGCTCTAAGACATTCCATATGATTTTTACTGGGGTTTCTTACTGATGCTTAGGTCCTAGAATTCAGGGGTAAGTTACCAGAATGAAGTTTTGTGTCTAGATTACTTTTTTCTAAGAAATGCATTTTTACTTTATACTAGAACTGTTTGACAACAAAACAGGTAAATTAATGTTCTGCCCCAAAAGCTTTACAGTTTAAAAAATTGTATTATGCTGGAACTTGGTATTTCCACTTCTTGTCAGAAAGACGTTTTATGGAACCACACAACTGCTGGATCCTTATTTAGTTTGTGCATAAAATGTCAGCTATTGTGGGAGAGGACTATGCTGTAAAGCTGTATTAAAATCAGAAGTTTGTCCACCTGCAACAGAGAGTAACATGACCTGTGGTAATACAGAGCAGAGAAGACATTTCTTAAATTCTCAGGAGGGTCAGGAGTTTGCGACAAACATGGTTTTGTTTAGAAATTAACAATCCTGTTTTTTTCCTGTCAGATTGCACAAAACGATACAAAGATGCCTGAACCTGAGTGATCTTATCTTGGAAGTAATTCATGCCTTGATCCTCGATGGATGTTCTATACTTTCCTGTTCCTAAAATCCACTAATAATTGAAAAAACTGCAGGATAAAGCTCCATACACTTGTTCTTGCTCCAGCAAATGCAGGTATGTACTACATAGCACTTTACATACGACAATTTACTGTCTACCTTTACTTTACCTGAGAAACGTACCTGTGTATGTCTATTACAGCTGGGAGTAATACTTAACGCCCAAATTCTTCTAAACTATTGGAAATTCCATATCCCCCTGCAGACTGAAATACTCCTATACCAGAAACTGACAGACACGGGAGCAAACAGCATCACCCGCAAAGTGCTGGAAGATAATTCCTGAGCCTGTGACCCAGCTGATCGCACTTCAGGAGCCAGCCTGCAGTAAACTCCGGAGCCTTTGCATTACTAACGAGTAAATAAATAATAACGAGATGCGCAAGCCAGCCCTTAGCCGGGCCCACGCGTGTCCGAGGGGCGCGGCCCCTGCCCCCTGCCCACGGGCCCGGGGCCCCGCCAAGGACCACGGCCCTGTAAACTCGGCCACCGCAGCTGCGAGGGGGGAGAGCGGGGACCCGGGAAGGAGGTGCGGGCCCCGAGTTGAGAAGAGGGGCCCGGGAAAGGGCCGCGAAGAGCCCGGCCCGACGGGGCGGGGGCCCTGACCGGCGGCGGAACGGTAGGCGAGGGCCGGGCGATCCGGCCGGCGGCGGGGCCGGGAGCGCCGCTGCACCGGCGCGGTTGTCGCCGTTCCGCGGGCGGGGCTGCCCGGATCCAAGATGGAGGCGGCGGGCAGAGCGGGGCAGGAGATGAGCCTGGCGGCCCTGCGGCGGCACGACCCCTTCATCACCGGCATCGCCGACGTGACCGGCCAGGTCGCGCTCTACAGCTTCAGCCCTAAGGACAACGAGTGGGTGAGTCCGGCGGGCCGGGCCCGGCCGTGCCCGCGCCCCGGCAGCCGCCTGGCCCGGCGCGTCCGCACGGGGCCCGCGTGGGGCTGCGCTCGCCCAGGGAGAAGTTTGGGGTTCGGACGCGTTCCCACCGCGTATGCCGAGGGAGAGGAGTGAGAAGGAGAGGAGAGAGAGGAAGAGGAGGAGGTGGAGAAGGAGAAAGGGTAGGGAGAGGAGAGGAGGAGGAAGAGGGAGAGGATAGGAGGAGGAAGAGAGAGAGGAGAGGGAGAGGCGAGGCCGTGTGTGCTCTCGGGGAGGCGGTGCCGTTCTCCCTCTGACCGGGGGAGCGCTGGGGCTGGAGGGTGCTTCGGCTCCTGGTGACCATTGACTTTTTCTCTTTTTTAATCGTACTTTGTTGCTGTTGTTCGTGCCTGTTGCACAGAGCCCTAATTCAGGAACAGGGGGATTTCAGAGACATTGGCATTCGTTATTGCATTAAAGCAGTTTTGGTTCGCCCACTGAGTTAATGACAGAGCTATAAAAATGGCAATACGAGGAACTAAGTGTTGTCACGTGCAGTCCTGGAGCCGCAGGAACTTTCTGCGCTGGGGGTGGTCACAAGCCTGTGGTGAGGGTTGCTCTGGAAGCTGGAGTATGAAACAGAGCCATGGTCCATAGTTATATCGTGCTGTGCCGGCTGTTGCTGCTGCCCTTGGAGTAGCACCGTGGAACACAACCTATCCGATATTTGGAGACTGCCCGCTCAGGCTCGGCATGGGAAGGTTGTGGAATACTGTATATCACATCATTGAAAGCATGAGCAAAATCTTTTGAAAATGGGTTTAACTTCCTGATCTTTCTAATTTAAAAAAAATAGGTAGTTTCTGAAAATAGGAGATCATATTTTTAGACCTGTGATGTCAAACCATATGGAAAGATAAGGATATTGTTAATCTCTGTAATTAAAACACTATACATAACCTACATAACCAGCACATCCCTGAAGTGTATTTGTTGTCTTTTGTAGGAGAAAACCGACATAGAAGGGACCTTATTTGTGTATAAAAGGTAAGTGTTGGTTTGTTGTTTTTTGGGGGAGTAGAGATATAGTGGTGGTGATGTTTGTTTTCCTTCATTAAGGAAACAAACTCCAGATGGCTTCATGCAGAACTTTCATACTCATCCTTACTTGTCTAGCTGTTAACCGCTGTGTACACATTCAAAAGGAATAAACTCTCTACATGGGTGAATAACTCTGCCAAAAGCCCCTTAAAGTACTGCTGAGAAAGCATAAAACTTGAATGCTATGTATGTACCCACATCAAAAACTAGTTTATGGAGCTTATTTTATTAATCCAATAGCATTTGTTAGTGCATTAAGTTTGTTAAAAGCCATATCACCCTTTGTCTCCTAAAATCTGTGATGTTGATTATGAAAGCAATAGAAATGAGAAATTAAGTAATCTGTTCTAATTTACTCCTGGAAAATGGCATAAATTTTTGTAAAAGCATGAAGTTTCCCAAAAGCTGCAAATTGCATAGTGTCTGGTTTTGAGGCCTATTTGATTTCCTCATCCAAACTGTGAAAGAAATTTCCAAATCTCTGGAACAGGTAAAAGGGGTGAGGAAGAGAGCCAGTGCAAAAAATCAATCATGAGTTCAAGTTTTAGATTACAGGCAAATATGAAATCTAAATTAAATATCACTTTGTGGAAGGTAAGAAATAGAAATAATGCAGACTTAATCCATCCTGAAGCAGACTGTCATAATTTGGTCGTTACAATATTTTATCCTGGCACTATATGGGGATTTGAGTAACCACTTCCTGTTACTTTAACTCCCAGCGTGGAAATACTTAGTGTAAGAAAGTGAACCAAACTTTAAAAAAAAAAAAAAACCAACAAAGCAAAAGCTTTCAGTGTAACTCAATGATTTCAAACAAGTTCTGTTAGAAGTTCTGCATTAAGAAGCTAGCTTGTGATGGTAAGGGTTGTTTATCCTGTCTATGGAAGCTCTTGACTGATTTTTGTTGTCCATCATTAAGTGAAGGTGGCCACATTGTTACAGAAATCTTAATATTTATCAGCTGATTGTGTCTGATTTTTAGCCTGCCTTCACTGTGCTGCTGCTGTTGATTTTACACCTGCTTACAGGCACAGCTGAGTGCTGACAGGACATTCATGCAGCAAGAGAAAACAGATCTAAACCGATCTTGAACTTTCAATGCTTGCTCAGTGTTTTCTTTTTCCACCTGGTGTCCAGCAAAAAACTAGATAATAAAAATTGCTTCACTAAGCAATACAATTCTGAATAATTTAATATGTCCTTTCAGGACACTAGGTTAAGTCCTTATTTCCAGTCTCTCTTTAGGAAGAAATTACTGTTTATGGTTCCTCCTGTAAGTATATTTCATGCTATTTAAAACAGCAGCTCTTTTTTTTTTTTTTTTTTTTTGTCACGTCTATTTAAAGTAATGGTACCGTGTAAGTGGTTTGGTTTTTCTCCTCTAATAAAAAAATTCTAAAATGCCTCAAAACTATCTTATGTCAAGTATTGAGTACATTTGCATTTTAATGGTGGACCTGCCCTAGTTTTTTTGAATAGATTTTTCAGAGGCATGTCTTTGATTCAGCAGTTTAACAGTGTAGAACTGTAATGTTAATCCTAATCCTGCTTTGAGGTAAGTGTAGTTTGAAATTGAAATTAGGTGGCATGCCAGGAAGTGGCATGGAAGAACAACTGTGAGAGCTTCAGCACTGCTAAAGCTTCACATAATAAAGCAATGAAAATTTGAAGATGAATTCATAACTTGTTTTCAGAAAATTATTTATGTTGATGAAGGTATTAATCCTTGGGTTTTGTTTTAATTGAAACAATAGGTCAGCTTCTCCTTACCATGGTTTTACGATAGTGAATCGACTGAATATGCACAACCTGGTTGAACCAGTAAACAAAGATTTGGAGTTCCAGCTCCATGAACCTTTTCTTCTCTACAGAAATGCTAGCTGTGAGTATAACTTTCTCTAATCCAAATAAACTTCAGGTTCAGTTTTATATATTTGTATCAGGAACTGCTGATTCCTGTGATGTCTGTTCCAAATATAATGTAATGGGGCAGGTTCCAGTGAAATATCTGATTATGTTTTCTGTTTACAATGCTAAATTTACTTAAATAGCTGTGCTATTATGTTATGATCACTGCCTGCTTTCCATAAGAAGAGAATCTAATAGCAAAGTGCAATATTGCTCTGTTCTTCTTAATTAATGATCTGATAGGTTTAATGGAAACATGTCTGCCTCCTATCAGAATGTCCCCTCGAGTTACGGATGGGAGCACTGCTTTGGCTGTGCTTCAGTGTACCTAGTAGACCAGGCAAATGTTAATCCCTTCCTCTTTTCCCCTTGGAAGGCCTCTGGGATCTGTGAGATGTAGGATAGATTCCATCACAGTGACAGAGAACAGCTTAAGACGGAAAACGTCCAATGCAGTTAGTATGTCATTAGTTACTTTCCCAGGTGCCACAAATAAACTGCAGATGAGTTTTTGTGCCTTCTGTTAGTGTTCGCTTTGTTCAAATACAAGCTTAAAAGCATTGAAAATGGCATCTAAGCTTTTGATTCCTTATCATTTCCACACCACTAACTCCCTTACATTTTGCATTAAATGGTTTTGGTTTGGATTATTTTCCTTGCACGACATTTTCCAAATTTTCTGTGCTCTGAAAGAGTTAGAAAACAAATTATATGGTTGAATTGTGTTAAAGCTGTTTGCCTCTATTTGCATAGTGTTTGTGAGTTTGCAGGCAAATTTGGATTTGCAGACAAATTTCAACATGTGTATGTTTTATTTGTATGGGTAGATCAGGGGATTCTTGTCCAAGTTCTCTTCATGCGGAAGGATTTCCACTTCCACTCAGTTGCCTGCTGGCATTAGAAACCTTCGTGGTTTTGGAACTAATTCAAATCAGCTTTAAGCCAGTGGTTAATGTAATGTGTATCTCCAAGGGCTTAATGTTGTGTCTCTAATGGCTTAAGGTGAAGTTCTTCTGAGAGCCCTTAATGACTGAAAGAGGCTGGACTGCTAGTTTGTGTAAGGAAAAGCTGCCTCTTACACAACCCTGTGTCTTGCAGAGTGGGTTTTATTGTGTCCTTGAAGAAATCTACTGTCATTGTTAGAAACTCTTTATGAGTAAGTTGCCCTGTTAAGGTTGCTGAGTGATTGAGCTGCTGACTCTGTTTCCTTAGCTTGCAGATGGGGGAAGGCTCAGACTGTCCAGTAAAAGCCTAAAATCATGTTTGTTAGTAGTGCTGTTTGACAGAGACAAACATACTTTGTGCCTCTGTAGTTACGCTGTAACAGGATCAATAACAAATAGAGATTTGTGCTTCACCAGGGCATGGTAGAAGCAGTAGAAGGTGATCAAAGCAAAATTACGTCACCACCTATTTGGAAAGTTCCGTGTCAACAGTATTTATAACTAAACATGGTACTACTGTTTTACAAACTTCATGTTTTCACTTTGTTCTGGGATTCTGTCTTGACTTAAGAAGATAATAAGGCCAAGTCTGTTCCTTGCAGCAGATCATACCTCTGGCATTCCTGTCTTCAGCAGCACAAGAGCTGTTCTGAGGAGGGCAAGTAACCTACTCAGTCTGTGCAGAGCTGCTAATGACTTATGTGAGGAACTTTGTAAGCAGGCTACAAACATTATTTTTGCTTGGCTGGAGACTGTAAGAATGATTTGCCTGTCATACTAGATCATAATATTTTGGTGGGGTTTTACCATTCTTCTGTGGTTTGCTGCATATCAGAACTTACTTTTTTTAAGCTGTAGACATGAGATACTTTATCCATTTACACAGAGGCATTTTTATACTCTTAGACCAAGATCAGGTAATTGCTATTTTATTCTTACAGGAAATTACTGGTTTTCACAGCTCTTGGGGCAAGTCCTCCTATTTTTGCAGGGTGGGGCATGAAGGAAATTTCCGTGGACATTCTGGAAGGAGAACAGGCCAAGTGATACAGTACCTTTGTTATGTCTATCTTTTGCTGTTCTCTGTGCAAAATGGAAGATACTTGGGTCAATTTGTTATTCATTATTCTGTGAGGTTCTCCCCCATCCCAGTCATACCTTTTTCATATTTCAGCTTTTAATGGGGAAATCTTTCCTCCCTCCAGAACTTTTGTTCTAAAAATTATTCTGGCTACATAATTTGGTTCCAGTCCCAGAAGATTACTGAACCCAAAAAGTTGGATATAACTCTGCTCCAAAACTTACACCATTTATTTGTGAGGCATAAGACCCTAAAGCAAAAATGATAAGAGGGTGTGACTAAGAAGCTGTGAGACATTATACCACATGCAGTGGTAAATTAAAAAATTATATTGTTGTTTTCATTGTTACAAAGAATTAAAGAAAGCAAATATCTCCAAACGTGAACAGATGAAGAAATCGCCAAATTGAAGAGATTGTTTGACTTACTGTAACATATTTTAGATTTAGAATTACTCTTAAAAGGTAAAAATTTGGAGATTATACTTCATACTGAATGTGCTATTTATTATTTCTTAATTTGGAATATGTATTGCCATCTATATTTGATCCTTGTTGAACTCTTCCTGTGGACACATTCACATTCTTTAGAGTATTCAGAGTATTTGTTCATGAAACATTGAATCCTATTGACCTATTTTTTTTTAAATGAACCTAAGCTTGTTTTCTTTTGTCTGTGTTTTGTGAAAAGCACCTTAAACTCTGTTTTGAAAAATGCATACAGTTCTGCCAGTAACAATAATAGTCCAGTCTGAAGTTCAGTACTTCGTTTCAATCTGTAATGTGAGAATCTGGAGCTGTTAGTTAATAGTTTGCTTAATAATTGAGGAAAATTAGTCAAGGTTTTAAGCAATGGCAAACTTACCTGTTAAAGTCTGCAGGAAAGATTCTTCTGAGCCGTTCTCATTTATGACTTTTCCTTTGTATCGGTGGTGTTGGTCTTGATTGAAAGGGTTTTTAATCCAAGCCAGTTCACTTGGGAGGTCAGGCAGGCTGATTTCCATGGTGCTGAAAAGACAGATGTTTAGCATAAAAGTTGGATATTAAAATAAAAGTTCCTTGTTTGATGTGGGGTTTTCGTTTGTGGTGGTGTGGTTTTTTCTTTGCTTCTTATTCCTGTCCAGGGTAAGAGTAATACAAAAATAAGGGATTTTGGAGAGGTTTATGCATTTAAGTGGAAAACTCAGTTACAAAGTGCAGTTTTCTGGGCTTGCTGTATTATTGATGAAAACAACTTGCATCCAGAACAGCAGAAGTGAAATGACTTGCATTAGAACTGTTTCAAAGAGCTCCTGGCTGGTTTCAAAACTGGTAAGGAAAGTCTTGTTATCACACATGTTCCATTAAGTGTAACATATCTCTGTGATTGCTGAGGCTGCCCGGCTCTCCAGCAAGCACATTAACCCAGCAGTTTAGTCAGAGATAAGAAAGGAGACTGTTCTTCATATCTTCATAGCAGAAGAAGCAATGCAAGCTGGGGGAGGGGACGAACAATTGAAAACTGTTAAGAAGTTCTAAAAATACATCGTTTGACCTGGAAGACGGCACTTTTAACTGCAAGAGGTTTTCTTTTGTGGTTTGGTGTTGCAAAGCAGCAGTCCCTCTCCTTCCATATGATCCTGTCAGATGGCAGTTTGTTAAAGTGTTCCTGAGTTGGGATGCTGTTTGCCACCTGCTGAACTACTCCGTGCGCTTGCTTGTGGGATTGTGCTGTGAGCTCTATTTGTGAAATGGCCTTAGGCATTCACAACAGTAGGAAAGGGAGGAACTTTTTTCATTCATTCTAAGGGTTTATAAATCTATGTGGCAGGCTAAATATCTACACTGAGGAAATAAATATGAGCAATGTCAGTGAAGATGATACTAGAGCTGACTGACTGAGGAGAGGTGGCATTTCAGCTGACATTGCTACTAGAAGAAATGTGAGCTTTAAGAGAGAGCTTTATGTCATTTTGCCTTAAACTCTATTTGAAGTGTAAAATGATGCATATATGTGCTTTTCTTTATGGGAGTGAGATCGGGTTGTTTTCCATGATTATATTATAGCAGGAGGTTCAAAATATAAGTCCTTTTCTTTCAAGAGTTTTAAAGATTCTACCTCCAGTTGTTCTGCTTCATTTTATGGCAACATCTGAATTGGACCTGTAAAATAAAACTTTTCTCTCCCTTCTACCAGCTCTTCCAGATAGTTACGGGAACTTTTAAACAAATCATCTCTTTGAATGAGTTGAAGATGTATTTGCACAAATGGCTAAACTGCCTCAGGGAAGGGCAGTTTAGGCAGGAATCTCCCAAACAGGCAGTGCTGATGAGTCCATGTGCACTTCCTCTGGCACACAGTTCCATTTTTAACAGTTTTGCCTTCCTGCATGTCCCAAGTTTCTTGTTTATGCTCTCTTACGCTCAGATGGCCTTCCGTGAAGCTCATGCAGAAACAGGATCAAGGAGCTGGTCTAGACTAAAATGTACCCCAGCTGACATAAGGGAGAGGGACCACTTGGGGTAGGATGGGTTAACAAAGTTGTGGGAATGTGAAGGTAGGGACACTGCCTCTTGCTGCTTACTTAAAATGAGAGTTGAAGTGAAACTACAGCTTGGGAATGCAGCTTCATTTTATGTTGCCGAAGAGTGAGGCTTCTGTCTCGCAGTGGCACTTGGCTATTCCCACTCTTAATCCAGATTATAGAAGAGTCCAAGACCTTCCTTTTCGTATTATTCAGCTGTTAGGCTTGAGCAGGAAGTCTTCCATAATCCTTCTGTTCTCTCAAAATCTCTTTGGTTTTCCGTTTCAACTTTAATCAGATTTTAATGATTGATCCAGACAAGTTTGCAGAGAAGTTGAGTGCTATGTGTTTAGATAAATATTTATGGGTCATTGTTTCTAACAAAAATTACATCTGTCAGAGAAGAGCATAGATGAAGATAATGGATGACTTCTTTGATTTTTATGAAACCTGATTTGTCTGGGGTATGGGTTACTCATTACTTCAGGGGTGTCAAAATACAGTGTGAATCCTACTGAAAGATTTGCTTCTGATGATTACAAACTGCTGTTACTTGATTAGTGAAGATGCTGCCCAGCATTCTGTGTATAAAAGCTGGATGGAAAAATGAGTCACTGCTTTTGTTGGATGAAACTCTTGAAAGAACTGCAGTAGAAAGGTGTCATCAGGCATAGGAATGGTCAGCTAATGTTTATGCTGGCTGTAGCCAAAAAATCACATATTTAAAACGAGCTGGCAAGAACCAACTCTGTCTCCTATGAGGATGTTCGTAATTGGAGCTGCATGCATGTAAGAAAGTATAGTGTATATATAAGAAAATATATATCAAATAGTAGTAGTAATGCTGTTGGGACACACACAGTTCTGGGGCAAGGGAGCTGAACTGGCAGTACATGAGTCCTCTTTCTAAGAGCAAGGTAAACATTGCAGCCTGTTGGATTGTACCTACGTTAATACCCAAGTTCATTTGTAATCTGCTTTGCATCTTTGTAATATCGTTAATGTGTTGCAGTGACTCCCTGTGATTGCTTGCCAGTAGTACCAAGTGGAAAAAAGCCTGATACTCTACACCAAACTGAGATTTAGATCTACTTCTGGTCTTGTCTAGGCCTGTTTCTGGCAGAATTGAGTGTGACTTTTATCATTTGTCCCATTAAGATATTATTATAAGTTCCTTATCTTCATTTCTTCAGCAAGTATGCTTTTGAAGCAGCTTTCTCCTCTTGGCAGTTTCTCTGATAATGGAGTCAGAGAAGGGAAAGAGCTTTTCTTCAGTGCTAAAATATGAGCTACTTCTTTAGTCATGGAACAAACTGGAAACATTTGTAGGTTTTTATGCAGCAGAAAATCCAATTGTATTAAACTGTAAATTTTAATAAAAGCATTTTATAAGCATTGGCTACATGTATGAAATGCTTTTTTATTGGCTTATGTCTTCTGTGCATTGATTTCTTTGTTTATGACTTGAAAGGCTTTGTTGTCTGTTACTTAAGCTGGAACTTCTAAAGAAACAAACAGCCAAATTAATACAGCTGCTATTTAATAAAAGAAAAAAAGCCAACAATTTCAGTTTGTCACAGAATATTCTTCTAGAAATTAGGATGCGACTTCTTGAGG
This sequence comes from Acanthiza pusilla, assembly GCA_036630365.1. NCBI lineage: Eukaryota > Metazoa > Chordata > Aves > Passeriformes > Acanthizidae > Acanthiza > Acanthiza pusilla. The sequence continues at coordinate 14,072,530 of JAXCHO010000001.1, forward strand.
ATTTGGACCCAACAAAATACACCTGGGATTAGTCAAAGGGCCACAGAAAGTTTGGTAAATATTGCCACGTTTGCCATGGCTTGACATAATTTTGAGTGGGCTTTGATTGAGGTTTTTGAGCATTTTGAGAAGGAAAAAAGTGAGTAAAGAAACAAAAGGATTTCACAGTGAAATAAAAATCTACCTCTAACTGGAAAAAGTTGTGTAATTTTTTTAAACATTCTTTTCCTTCACTTTAAGTCATGTATTTATAATCAGTGATTTTAGCTACATAGAAACATTGACATGAACTGTAGTGTAAAGATGAGTTTTAAAAGGCTGAAAGTATCTTTTTCAGAAATTAAAATACTTTAATGGTAACACATGTAAAGTGTCCAGTTGCCTTTGACATTCTTGCACTTTATGCATGGACAAATTTCATAGGTGAACTAAGATTTGAAGTAATCTGCTTTGTGAGTTGGATTCAGTACGATTCTGAAAAGAGTTGTGGAGCTTTGTGGTGTTGGTGGAGCTGAGGGGCAGTGAGGAGCTGAGCTGTGTGTGGGTGAAGGCCCCTTGGAAGGGTTGCTGGGGAAGGAGCAGCTTGTGGCACTACTGATAAAGTTTCTCCCTCTAATGGAGGCTCTTTAGCTCAGTGGTCAAGCTCCAACTCTGCAAACTTTCAATGGAATTTTACTTATTCTGAAAGCCAGAATGAGGCTGAGTGTCTTGCTGAGCTGGAACCCTTTTGCTCTCATTGCTTTGTCCTTGATGCCTTCAAAGAGCAGGGGTCACTAGGAGTCTAGTTTTAAGCTGTTCCATGAATATGACAGTGCAATGGGAGCTTTGGTGCTGCTTCCTTCTGGAGAGGGAACCTTCCAGAGAGGCTCTGAACCATCGTACTGTAATTCATGGTTTATCTTCAAATTTGACAAATTTAAAAATCTGGTTTTTTGAAATAGATATTCCTTGGCCTAATTTAAATGGTAAAGTCAGTAATGCAAAAAAAGGAGGTTGCAACTGTAGTGAAAAGGCACCTGCTGGTTAAAACATAATTTACCTGCCACTTTTATTTACCAACAATATCAAGGTTTTGTAGTTCTTGCATTTAATCTGACTGAAGTTGTATTTATGTTTGCACATGTGCTATTTCTGATTACTTTATTAATAGTAGATGGTGACAGACAATATTCCAGTGAAATTGATGGAAATTCATATGTTGCAGATCTAATGGACTACTGGGTTTCTGGTATTGATTTCTTTTTTCTTCTTTTTGACTTACACTTGCTTTTTTTTCTTGTTTTCTAGTGTCAATTTATAGTATTTGGTTTTACGACAAGAACGATTGTCATCGAATAGCAAAACTCATGGCTAAGTAAGTACTGGGGCCTTATTATTCTGCAAGTCTTTTATGCATTACAGAAAAAAATTGAACTTAGTAAATGTGTCTATTTTTTTTTCACTCTCCTAAAACGGAGGAGTACAACATTCTTGCTTGTACCAGGTTTTTTAGTAGTGAAAATGATAGTTTTGTTTAAAAAAAAAAAAAAAAAAAAAAAAAAAAAAAAAGGCAGCATTAAAATTTTCAGTTAAGTGATTAAAAAAAAAATTAGTTGAAGTATTGGTTGGTGTTCTCCAAAGAAAGTGGTCTGCTCACTGTAGCACAAGTGATGGGCTACAGATACTTCAGGAATCTTTAAAAGTGTGATCAGGTAACAAACCTGTCTAGCTGTGGCACAGCAGTCCATAAAGCACATTTACCCTTTTGGCTGGATTGCAATATTTACATTTTCTTCCAAGAGTATTATGTTTGTTCCACATTTTTTTGTCTTTGGGGTGGAAATTTGGATTTGCATCCTTTTGTTTCAGTGGGGTTTTTCTTAATGACTGAGAGGAGAGAGTGCTGCCTTTATAGTACCTCAGCACTTTAAAAACATAACCATAAAAGGTTTCAAGGAGATTTGCATTCTCTTCCCTGCATTTGACTTGACCTTATTGTGCCAGACTGAGTTAACAAGATTGCAGGCCATCCATTTATATTTTGGTGGCTTATCTTTGAAAAGAAAAGTAAATTAGGCTTTGTAATCACAGACCTCACTTCTCACGTTCTCTCCCTCCCCCTGCTCTTCTGTGAGGTTGTGCCAGGTATATTTTCAATGCTAGAGCTGCAGATATTCTTCAACAAACTGTCACAGTAGCTACTGTGTCCCTGAAGGAATGTGTGCCTCTTTCACTATCTGATATAATGGAAAGAAACAGCAGGCCTTGCTTAAAAAAGATTTAATCCTGGATTGCACACAGAGCATGCTCAGTGTACAGATTTGCATTAGTTGACTTTTTTTCCCCAGGAAAGGTATTTAGGTATTTGATTTACAGAAATCTTCTTTTTCTTTTTTTCCTCTCCTTTTGTTTTGGAATTCTAGAATTTTCTGAAATGAAAACATTTCATGGGAGTCATCAAACTCCTGATTTCAGAAACAATTAATTTACATCAAGATGATTGATTGAGGGATGACCTTTCTAAAAGAAGTAGGACAGAAACTGGACGGCTTCAAATATTTGTGAAAACTATTGCATTCTGACCTATAGGTTGTAGGGAGTTTATTTTTAGCTTTGTTTATGAGTTTGTTTTACCCTGTTTCAACAGTCAGACCCAAAGTGGCTTCTGAGATACAGGCAGCAGGCTAGAATTGAGAAAGTATCTCAGAGTTCTGGGAATAGAGTTTCACATTTTATTCCAGCTCCACCATCTAAACGTAACCTGCACAAGACAGAACATGGAGTTTGAGCTATTAGTCAATTCCATAGATGAGGCAATAATAAGTTATTCTTTGAAAAGAAAGTAAACTCTAAAAGGTAACAAACACTTTGTAATGAACAAGAGAACTGTTATGAACTGGTTTTCAGAAATTCTTGTGGAACATTTCTGTGAAATGGATGCACTCCTGGAAGATGTTTTGAGATCAACGAGTACTGTTTTCATAGGAGGATTTTTCATTGAAACCTTCTGGGCCAACTAATTAAGGCAGAAGGAGGGTCTCAGGAGTGACGCCTATGCTTTGCCTGCCAGGCAGCACATGTGTGACTTCAGTTGCCCAGAATCTTCCCTTCAACTGAAGTGTTTCTTTTTTCTTATACAATTATGCTGGAACTTAGAATCTCAGCAAAGCATTCTGATTCTCTTATTTTGGTCTTTCTCATCACTAGTTTTGGAGTTGAGTTTAGACAGGTCCTAAGCCAGGACTGGGTGATTGTGTGAGGTGCTAGAACAAAATGTTCTCTCAGGGTGTCACCATAGAAACACTTGTGGAGTATTGAGCTGCTTCAGCCAAACAAGCACCTGCTGCAGTTCTTGGAAATTGTCAGGGTTACATTGGCCTCCCTATTGTGAGTTACCTTTGCAGGTGACTGCTGCTTACAAAGAAGGCTGGAAATAATCAGAAGCTGGTTAAATTACCACTTGTATGATTGAAAATTCTGAAAGCAACATGGAATTGTTAAAAGCCAAATCTAAGCCTTTTTCAACCAAACACAACTAAACTCAAGTGAAGAAGCTTGGTTGCTAGAAAACTGGCAAGAAACTTCCAAAACTTGAACTAGTTTTTCCCTCAGAAATGTCAACATAGAGGTGCATAGAAATAATTACAGTCTATAAAAATCTCAAGTTTGTCCTGAATCCTAACTGACCCAGAGAAACTGGAGGCCGGAATGATTGACGCTTTCTGTGATTGTTGTGATGGCACCTCTTGGCTCCCCCCTCAGCCATCAGTTCCACAGCATGAGAGTTCTCAAGTGACATGCCAGCTCCAGAGCTCTGCCCTGTTTACAGTGCTTGTTTTTTCTTAACATATTTGATTAATGCAGGCTTAAAAAAGAAGGGATTACAGGCTGGTGTGTGTTTATTTCAAGAGGATAAGCTTTAGCGCATTGCACAGCCATGTATATCTTGTGAACTGCATATGGATTAGGAGTATATGCTGCTTTTACTTTTATTAATGAAATGTACCAGGTACACATCATCTTCTTGCATCTATTACCTGTCCTTCAAATTGAAGGTTTTGGATACTTGAGGCAGGCAGGGGTGGAGTACAAGAGGTGAATGAATCATAGGAACCAGAGGCCAGGGGAAACACAGGCAATGGGAATGGCTACAGGGCAGCTTGAGAAGGAAATGGTTTGCTGCCCTTTCTAGAGCCTTAGGTGGGTGTGTGAGGGGTAACTTGCTCTTAAGTCCTCTTGCACACTTACTGCAGAAACATCTGGTGTGAGCCAGCTCTCTTTATTCCTACTGTCTCTGTTTGTTGCATAATGGGAGGCCTCATCCTAAACTAGAACTGTTTGGTAATAGATTTTGTTGAATGACATGGCTTGACTTGGCTAAATGTGGAATAATGCATGTTAAAAAGCAAAGAGTAAAAAATGTATCTTACTCTATGGTATAATACATGTCCTTTTTGTGTATCACATGCTTGGATGTCCATATAGTTCATTGAAAAAATGTCTACACATGAGAGTTTTACAGAAGTAGTGTTTACTGTGGGCAAACTTCGTGAGAGACAGATCAGTGCTCTGTGAATGGGAGATAAATGGTACAGACCATTCGAGAATTTAACTTGTATAAACCTTTTAGCAAATGAAAACTAGTGTCACTTTGGTCAGCTGTGTTAGGCTTTTATTCAGGCAGAAAAATGGGTTAATGTGCTGGGAATACATTTTTCTTTACTGCTTTTTGCAAGATGTTAACTTTAGTTAAATTTTAAATCCTGTCTCTCCTTTCCCGTTACAGAGTGGTTGAACAAGAAGCTCAGAGGTCGCAGCAAGCTTCCCAGGACAGAAAAAGTCCCAGCAGGACCAATGGCTGCAATGAAAACAGGCCCATTGACATCCTGGAAATGCTTAGTAAAGCCAAGGATGAATATGAACGAGTAAGTAAATGTCTCTTTTCTGGAAACGAATTTTTAGCACATCAGCTGTGCTTTTTTTAAAGGGTGGGCAGTCTCTGCAATAGTTACAGCAGCCTTGTTCTCAGACTGATGTGTTGTTACCTCCCTCAGGAGCACTGTACTAGAAAACATTCTCGGATTTCAGGCAAGATGGATTGAATCCTGATCATGTGGTCCAGCTTGAAGTGTAGCAGGGTAGACCCATTTTACAATGATTTCTCTTGCAGTGAGAAAATCTTGTCTTTGGGAGTAGCAAATAAAAATTGTGCCCAACAGCATCTGTCTCAGTCTAAAAAGATGTCTTGTGGTATTAGAGACTGAGTCATTCAGTACATTTGTAGACTCTATGAAGCATATTTCTTAATAGCTGTAGACTAAATGTAACAATACTGTTCCCTTGTCTTTCTGTTCCCCAGTTTATTACTTTTGTCCTGTCTGCTGTTTCTCCTTTTAATAAACTAATTCATTGCAGAAGGAAAAGTCTGTTATCCTTTGCCAGTTCTAAATTCACAAGATTATATAATGAGGAATGTTAGTTCTCTTAGGAAAGAATTACTTTATATAGTCATGAGGACCAAATTCATACGTGCAGGATGAATATAAAGGTAATGTGTGGGAGATCCAAAAATGGAAACAAAGATTCTGAACACGCCTCTTCCCCAGTATAATAATACAGGAATATGCCATAGTAAAGCAATGTGTGAGTATTGCATTGCAGAGTCGTGGTGTGGCTTCTGTGGCTGTGCTGGTGGAAAAAGAGTGAGCATGTTGGTACAGTGCTTGATTCCTTCCAGGAGCTGCTTGGGCAGCAGAGCTTCTTTGAGTACTTGAGATTTGAGTCTTTCTGGGATTCTGGATGGTTACAGTACATTGTGGGATGAGGAGAAAGGAGTAAGCATGTGGATTAAACCTTGTATGAGCGAATTTAACCTGTCACTTTCTGATGTACAGTGAGGTCAGGTCAATGTGACAAATAACACAGTATCTTTGACCCAGGCTAGATACTAATTTCTGGAAATCAGTTATATGTTCTTTCAATGCTTTAAAATATAGATGAAAAAAAATTAATTCTGACTGTGTGTGTATCAGTGCTATTTGGGGAGCAGGTGTCTTGGTATGAAGGCCAGCATTGTGGAAGTAGCAGCTTTTGTGAGGTCACAGAAAACATCAAAATCTGCATGATTCATTTTCCCATGGTGTATCAATTTAGACAGATTTGAAGAAATTGAAGTCTTTTTGGAAAGAAGGGGAAAAAAACCCACCACAAGAATGCACTGTTTGGTAGTTCCCTCCTGGGTGGGATGAAGCTTTTCTCCCTTTGTCCTTACATTGGATAATACACATTTCCAGCAGAGGGCTCATAAAATCACTTGGGATATTCCAGCTTCTCTTCTAATTTTCAGATCTTTTTCATGTGAGAGTACTGAAAAGCTTTTGCTAGAAACAGAGTTCTAAACATCATGAATGAAGCTCTGTAGACAAGTAAAATTGTGGTAAACAGGAACTGATATGCAAATACTTTAGTAGACAGTCAACATCTGTGGTGCCAATAATACAGCAGGGAAATAGGCAGGGCATGGGCTACAGCAGAACTACTTTTAAATTGGGGGGGTTGTATCTTCATTTCTTGTTGGGGTGTGTATGTGTGTTTTTCTTGATACTTTTAGAACACCAGTGAAACTGGAATAATTACTTCATTTCCTTTTTGTGCGTATGTGAACTGTAAATCTGTTCATGGTGATCCCATCAGAGCCTGCTGTGATTGTAGTTGTGTACTGTTGTCAGAAAAGCAGAAATGAACAATGTTGGTCATGTTTCAAGCAAACTTCTTTGGAGAATGTTCTGTTGGCCAGCTCAGCTTTAGAAACAAACCCCTGGCACATTAATTTTGGAACTCCTTGTAGCCAAGGCGTGCCAGTGTTAATGTGATGAAGTAACCAATTTGTTTGGAAGATTGCTTCTTGAGAGACCTTTCCTGTCTTAATTTTTTTTGAGTAATTTTATGGCACTTGGTAATTATGCATGAATTTGTATTTAGGAGCAGAAAGTACTTATCTGCCTGGTACATTCCAGATGGATCATACAGTAATCCTTGTGTGCAGCCCACATGAGATTGGCAGAGTGTCAGCATGAGAAGGGGGCAGAGGGAGTGAAAAAGAGATTTATGAAGGTCTGAGTGATTTAATCTAGGATTCCAAATCAGCTTAATCCTTCAAGTACACACTACATCAAGCCCATATGTGAAAATGAATGAACTCTGAGATTTTTTTTTTTAATGAAGTGAATGGATGCTTTTTATAGTGTGGTTTTGTGTGTGTATTTCAGTATGAGCAGGGGAGCATACTGCAGCTTATCCTCTAGTGAAAAGAAAACTCTGCCTTGCCTGATTTTATAACTAAAAGGCCTCCAGCATTTCAGGCACAAGAGTTTTGACCTTCAAGTTAGTGACTAAAAGTCAGAAAGATGGGAGAGTCTGCCTCTCTCCTCTGTCCTTAAATCACAATATATAGGCTTGAATTTGTATTTATTGCTTTCAATTAGAAACAAAAGAATAAAGCTCAGATTGCTTTTTAATCTGTTGCTAAAAAGTTTAACCCATATTTTGCTGCTTCGGGTAAGATACCAGAGCACTCATCACATGCTGTGCCAATGGTTGAGCTCTATCATATGCATAAAGTGTAGTTTACACATTGAAAGCTGGATTATTCTATAGTCTGGGTTCTTTCACTGATGATTTTAACTGTAATACAATATCTATATTTGTTTATGTTTATTAAAGAAGAAAGTCAACTCAACCTGTAAACATACTGTGTTATAATGCAACTCTTACCTGGCTTTTTCTTGTTCACAGAAAACCAAACTAACACCTGAAAATAAATATTCAGGTGTTAGGTGGGTTAAATCTGGTGGAAATAAGTCGGTGACAAGCTCTCTTTCCAGCCACTTAGAGTGATTTCTGTCAGGATTTTTTTTTTTCTAAGCAGTTCTGATTTAGGTTCCTAATTTAATAACGTGTAGAAAACTTCTCTGTTAGCAGCCAATGCAAATGCAGGATGTGAAAAGCCCATTTTCTTTACTATAATTTAGTATTATAATATAACTAATATAATTTTCTTGGTGAAAAAGTGTAAAACCAGTTGTATTTTGTTTTTCTTATAATAATAAAGAGTAAAAGCTTTATGACTGCATACCAGGTTCTGGATGTCTTGGTATGATTTTTATTTCCTAAGATTTGTGAATTCCACAGTGTCTTACAAAAATCAATGCTTTGTACATGATCTATGTTTCAGTCCAAGTGCCATGTAAACAGGACTGTATAGTGGGAAAAAGTAGACTAAAACTCCTGCATTTATATTATCGTTTTTTCTTTTTTTTTATTCCACTCAGAATCAGATTAGTGACCTAAGTATTATATCAAGTTCTGGAATTCAACAAAATTCAAATCCTCCAAAGCCAGAAAGCACAGAGCCTTCAGAACAAAAGCCTTCATTACAAGTGCAAGAACAGGTATGTTTCATCCAACCCTAAATGAAGGGTTTTTTTAATTAATATTTTGTTATGGTACTTTTTCTTAGGATGCCTTCAGTGTTTGCTCAATAGATTATTGCTTTAAATAAACTTAAGGAGTTTGAAGACTTGTAGGATCCTAAATTCTGTCTTTTGACTTAGCATTTTAAGAATAAGAGGCTATGTCCACTCTGCTGTGAATATTCAAGTATGCTTAAATGGGCCAACTTGGCTTCTGGAAGAAGCCAGTCCATGGTAACATGTGGGATGACTTGGAGAGAGTGGGCGCAAGGAAAGGTGACTGTGCCCCGGTGGTCTGATCTTTCACTCCGGAGCCCAAACCCTGATCATGTGTCTCAGACATTTACTGAAGGTTTGACTGTGCTGCCTTCAAACCTACAGCTGTGCTCCTGCACAAGGAAGCTATGGCTTCATACAAGACTTTTTAGAGATAGATTTAGAAAGAAAAGTAGGTAAATTGTGCAGTAACTGAGTTCCCTGAAACACGTAAGTGCCGTGGGCCTGCTTGCAGTGCCACCCAGTGGGCATGGGACGGGCAGTGCTGGTGCTCCTCGGAAATGCCCCGCGGAGAACTCCTCTCCCTGCCATGGTTCACTGGGGTGTTTCTGGTGCAATAAATCACCTTGTGAGAAGTGAAATCCCCTAGGAAAATGTGGGCAACCTTGCACTTAGTACTTGTAAACAAGATACTTAATTTGCAGGAGTAGTAGTAGTTTCTAGTTCAGGTTAGGGCTGGGACTGGGCAGCAGGAATCTGGTGTAGGGGTGGGGTAGTAACAGTGAATGAATTAAAATGAGGGCTGGGGAGTTTGCTGGCATTATTGCTATCCCAGCCCCTCAGCAGCACCTCTGCTTTTGGGTCACTGATGGAGTGACCCCTGGCAGCCAGCTCAGCTTGCTGCATGCCAGGTCTGGAGACCTGGCACCAGGGTTGCCTGAGGCTTTGCTTTCAAAGCACATGTTTTCTTTGGGTCATTCCATGTAGACTGTACAAAATCAGCTGAAATGCTCCACCTGACAGGGCATGGAATTGCAGAACAGGAACCAAATAACTAGTAAAGGAAAAACTGGAAAGATGAGATTCTGGCAGATTGCTCTGAAGTAATTAAAGGGAAAGCCCATTTATAGAACATGTAAAATGTCATATTTTTAATTTTCTTGAGCTATTTAAAATAATAGCTGCAGAGATACGGGAAAGAATTAATTGGGCAATATAAGTGATAATTCTATAAAGCCAGTTAACTGGGTTCAAATATATCTCAAATGTGTTGGTTCTGAGCCACATTTTTAGTCACATGGACAACTGAGAGACTACTGGAAAAACATTCCATTTCATATATAAAAATACATTTTTCATCTAATTAAAACAGATGACCAATGAATTCAAAAAATAGCGTGCATATGACAAGTGCAGTGAGATTGCTAAATTCCCTCCAAAATGCCACATTTGCATGTTGATGAACTTCATCTCATGCTAAAGATACCACACATTTGGGAATAAAAATAAATATCTTCTCTATAATATTGTGTAGTTAAGTTTTGTATCTTGGTAATTTAAAATTTAAGTCAGTTGTATCATGAAATGCTTTTGTGCCAGCAATCAGCAAAACTGAACCAGAACACTGATATTGAACCATGAATGAGCAGAGCTGGGACTATATAGTTCAACTTACCTGAAATCATTTCTGGAGAACCCTCTGAGCAACAGCAGCAGCAGTCTATTCCTATTAAATAAAGTGATCCAGTGGCCTTTTTGCAGCCCCTGCTGACAAAGGTCTTCATAAACACACTGAGTTGATGATATCCTCAAAGTACACCTCAACCAGAGACAGACAAGGCAAAAGAGGTGTTTTATACTTCATGCTGGAAACGAATTTGATGTTTGAGACTATCCAGTCTGACTTGCAATGAGCATGGTAGAGATGTCAGTTTATTATATGACTATTGTAATGTATTAATAAAGGAAAGCTAGTCAGTTAATCCTACTGAAGTGAACAGCTGAGTTTGAAATTATCTGGAACAGTGATTTTTCTCTTAATGGAATCTTTATGATTGAAGGACAGGTCTCCAGAACAGTAAGATTAGTGGAAAAAAGTAAGCACAACTTACTAGGAAAAGATTGCTAACATAATTAACAAGGTTTATAAACTATAGAATGTCCTATCCCCAAAATGAAAGGGTGCCAAACTTTAACTAGCTAAAACTGAATAACAGTGACAGTAGAGATGAGTAACCTGGGCAAAAGACAATGTGACTTCAAGCTCAAGGGTTTTTTGTTGGGCTATTTGTGTGGCACCTGTACTGGTGTGTCTTGGCTGCTCTTCTCTGGGCTAGGGAAATCAGAGCCAGCAGAGCAATGTCATGGTACAGTAGTTGTCATTGTGAAGTAGCATCTTTGTTTAGACATACCATCAGAATACACTGGAATTGTGCTGCAGGCCATTCAGTCTTCTGAACAGAATGTTGTATTTCAGTCCAGCTGTTTTACATAACTTCTGGTCCTGTGCAACCTAAAAAAAAAAAAATAGGAACCTTTTCAGTTCACTGGTGTTAATAGCTGTTTCTTTTATCTTTAGTGAAACATATTTTGAAATATTTTTGGAAAAATATTAAGAAGATACCATCCTTAAAATCATATTTTTCCAACAATGTCAGGGGTGTAGGCTAGATGTATGTTTTCGGGAGAGATTATAGGACTGGTACATGTAACTGTGTATATATACACACTTTTCAGGGATATAAATATACATATGTTTAGGTTTATATAAATCTTCTTACCTATTGTAACGTCTACTGCATTGTTAATGAAAAGGGTGAGGAAAATTGTCTAGGCATGTATTGCTAGTTCAGTTGTGCAGCTTCTGGTTTCTATGTTCCCTTCCCATCCTGAGGCCATTTAATTATTTCCAACTCTGTAAATACTGTTCAACATGTTATGTTTTCCCCTCCGCTTCCCCACAGTGCCTTGGGTAGTTAGGGCTGATGGATGATGGCAGGTGCCATGTTCCTGACAGGGTCCATAGCCTTCTCCCTGACTACAAGTGCACGGGCTGTCCTGAGAAGGCTGTAAAGAAAAATCGTACATAGCCAGGATGTTCCTCGTAAATTAAATTAATTTCAAAATTCCTGTAAATAAGCCACACTTGATTCCCAAACTGTATTTTACATGCATTTGACCTAGTTGTTTCTCATAGTTTCCTTGAATTTGTAATAGACTGTGTGAGCTGCACAGTGCTGTGTATAGCTCTAAACTGAAGACTTCCTTCTCCCTTCTTTTTAGCCATTTCAATCCAGGCAGAAGCATCTGACTTTGGAGGAACTGTTTGGAACTTCTGTACAAAAGGAACAGCCTGCAGCTCCATATCCCAATCCAGAGAGAATGGAGAAGTTGCAGACAGACACATCTGCCAGAGAGCAGCACAGTTTGCTTTTGCCTTTTTCCTTTGACCAGTCATCAGTAATGCAACAATCCCTGGGGAAATCTGAAAGTCCGACCGTTAAAACCAGTGCCAATCAGCAGGACTGTTTAACACCTATAATAATACCTCCAGCTTCAGTTTCCCAGCCTGATATGAAAAATGTTTCAAGCTATTCAGTTCGTTTAAGCCCTGTTCTTAATTCAGCCTCTACAATGGAAGCTGCCCCTGCTCAGATGCTTCCTGGCCTCAAACAAAGCAACAGTATAATGCAAGTTATGCAGCAAGCTGCCAAGCCCATATCCCCACTGGTGAATCAGCCGCCATCTGAAGTGAACCATGCTCCACAGAATCTAATGGCTGGCCAAAGCCAGCTCATAGCACCCTTGACAACAGCAAACACAGGGACTGTCTCAAATGCATCTCATACAAGTGTTGATCTTCTCCAGAAACTCAGGTTGACCCCACAGCATGACCAAACTCAACAGCAGTCTCTCACTAAGACTCCCTTAACACCAAACATCTCTGCCTCAGTTGGCCAACTTGCAACACCAGAAAGCTTCAAAGAATCTCACAGTAAGCCATCAGCCTTGAACAGCAAGATAATCTCTCCCCTTCAGGTATTCAGTGGGCTTTGATATCCATGAAACTTCAGACTCTTTTTAAAACTTCATGTATTTTCCCTTGAAAAATGTGCTGTTATATATTAGCCATTGGAAGATAATGGAGGGCTTCCACTGTGTGATATTGATTGGATGAGTAAGTTAAAAATCCAATTCCATTCATTTTATATCATTAGCATCTTCTGTCAGTGGCACACCTGTCTGTAGAGGAGGAGGTTTTTCAAACTGGTGCTGTTAGTGGGTGAATAAGTCCTAAAGAATTCATCTGTGTCAGAAAAGTACTGCTCAGAGCTGGTGATCTGAGAAGGGACAGAAGGTAACAGGCTGAGCTGTGTGATGAGAGTTGATGTGGTAGAAGTCTGTTATTTGAAAGTATATAATTAACAATTTCCTTTTTCTGATTATTTTGCTTTGAGTGTTTTGTACTCCTTCAATTTTGACCCCGTTCTGATTGGGGTACCTGTGGGTTACACTGAGATATGGCTTTATAGGTTTGCCATAATATTGAAAGCATGAAACATAAATTCAGATCTTCCCTCTTTTTCCAGCTTCCCATTGACTATATCAGTTTTACAAAATTGATGAAATTATATCTAAAATCTGTTAGAATTTGCATTATTGTGGCTTTCTTAAAAGCAGAGAACCACCACTGGAAATGGAGCTGTGGATGGTAACTTGTGAATTTTGCTTTTTTTTTTTTTTTTTTTTTTTTTTTTTTTTTTTTTTTAAACTTAGACTGTACAACAAAACAAGGAATCAGAAGTATTTCCACAGCCGAAAACTTTGTCTAAGGGAAGTCAAGTAAGTGTATAAATACTTCTGCTAATTGTTCATTGGGTTTCTTAAAAAGGGGAAAAAAACAGCTGTGGCACACAGTTGATATCTCAAGTAGTCTCTGCCCACTGACCATATTTAAGGAGCTGTTACAAAGCAGAAACCTCTACTGGAGGAAGGGGACATTCCTGTCGATGCACTGCTCTTACACAGTCCTTCTTATTGTTGGTTCCAATGCAGAAATGAGAATACATTTTTGGATTTGCAGCCCTGCACTGAATTTGCACCATTTGAACTGGGGTTTTTTTATGTTGCCAGCAAGCAATACTAATGCCATAATATTGTAGTAAGGTCTATTAGCCTTGGCCCAACCTTAAGCACCACAGAGGCTTAAAATGCAATCCTTGCCTTACTGTTTCTCAGTTTTCTGAGAATACCTTGTATTTTATGGAAAGGTACCAAGCAGAAAAAATTGAAGATGGAGGAAGAAAAGAATAAGCATTTGTTACTGCAAAACTTGTAATAGCAAGTTTTAGCAATCTCAAAAACAGGTCTAAGGTTCTTAGAGCTGCCTTGGGTAACAGTTTAAAGCAATGTCAAATTTAAGTTTCAGGTTGTAGTTACAAAATAACTGGTAATAGTCAAGTGTTCAGTAATTGCTCTTAATTACCTTTTTGCTATGTATTCATTTGAGGACACCATCTGTATTTTAATTCTACTTTTCCCTTATGCACCCACTCCTTTTTCAGATTTCTTGCCTCATTCTTGTCAAACTTGCTCTCTATGAAAGCAATTTTAGTGGCGTGCCCAGATCTGATTGTAAAGGCAATAAAAAAGGCCCTGCTTAAAGTAAAATGCTGTTTTAGCCACTGGCCTGTTGTAAGATAAGCTCTACAGTCTGTTCATGACCCAGTTAGTAAATAATTACCTAATTAAACACATTTTATATGGATTTGGGAATTTTAAGAAACATGTGCATGTTGTACAGTAAACTGTCGGTTTAAACATTTGTTTTCAGCTGAAATCCCACGCTGTGAGTCTTCACAGTTTTGACTACAAGAAAATCAATTTGCTGGTTCTGCTGGTGTTGATGTTATTATACACACATTAACTTTAGAAGGCTTTGGAGGGAGAAGTATTACTGATACTAATCTTCATAGGTAGATATTTCTTCATTCAGAGCAGCTATTCTGTAATATCTGACTGAATAATTGGTCTGCAATTCATTTCATTTTCTTTATGCTCATCTCTCTAGCCTTTACAGCATCATCCATTCTTACTGAACACAGTGGTAATTAATTTTCTGTTCTTCTACAGGTTGCACCTCCACAGTTTGTTACAGCCACAATGACAGTAACGCCTTCAGTGCTCTTGTCTCCAAGTGTGTTTCAGCAATCAGCTATAAAAGCTACTGAAGTAGAGAATAAAGCCAATTCTTCGTCGCCTTTAACACTTGGAACAACAGAAATTCAGACTACACCTCCTACTGTTCTCAGTAGGTCTCAGCTTCAAGAAGCACTGATACATCTAATAAAGGTACTGCCTATACAGAGCTCAGTTTCTGAGGGATGGGGTTCCAAGCACAGAAGGCAGCACTGACAAATCCTGTATCCCTGTAACTCCTTTTGCCCTGAAAGATTATAAAAGATGTTCTTTTCTGTTGGAAGGGGCAGGTTACTCCACACTGTACATAGAGTGTGGCACAGCTTGCTCCTTTTGGTTGAGATGTGGAGGTCTTAGAAGAACAGAGTACCTGGGATGTGTCCTTTCACATCCGTATGAATTTGTAGACAAGTGAGGAGTAACTTGCAGTAGTAGAAGGGGGGGGAGTTGATTTTGCTGTCTCTGTGAGTGTTCCTCTACCCCAAGGAAAGTTTTCCTGTTTTCAGTTCCCTAGGACCTTTCCTTATCTTTACTTTTAGTACATTTCTTTTAAATGGAAATGGCAGAGTTTTAGCTCTGCTATTTCTAGGTACTAAAACGTTCAGTTGAATCAAATCTGTGATGTTGGGAGCAGCTGTGCATTGAGATTATTTTGACCTCTAATGTCATGGTGAAGTTGCCATGAATGACGAACAGTTCTTTCTTAGCTCAAGATTCTCTTGCTCTCCATGCTGGTGTTAGTAGAGCTTATACCCAAAACGCAAGTCTAAAAATAATGAACAATATTTTCCCATTGACCAGGTTGTTAGGACCAAAAAGATCATTACCAAATCCCATTGTTAGGTTGCTTGATTTATCTGTTCCATTTTACATAACCTTTTCTTCTACTGGTGTGTATGGGTTTTCTAATTGAAGACTTAAACTAATCTTGGAACTGAGCTCTCCTGCCAATATTCTGAGTGGAGATTTTAGAGAGCTGACAGGGGTATTCGTCTCCAATCTTTACAAGAGAGAGCTGAATGAAGACCAAAATAGGCATATCCTGCAGCATGGGAGTACTCACACAGCACTCTAAGCAGGATACCAATTGCTGTTCAGGTCTTGTAAAGAGAATATTACACCGTCAAGCTAACTAATTAGATGCCAGTTTTGTAAACTTGTCATTTGAAGGAATTAGGCTCAAGAAATATTTCTAAATACTGTCCATAGATTTAACCAATTAACTTCCCAGTCATGCTTTGATACAAGAATTCTTGTGGAGCACACTGCAATCCCATTCAGGCTGGTCTGCCTGACAAACAACATCACATCTGACACTCAGGCAGCCTTGATTTGGGAGACTGTACACAGGATGGGATTCTTTGTGTCTAAGACTATGGTTTGGAGTCTGGAGGGAAGCGAAATGTGGCCAGGCTGACATAGTGACCCCTGTTTGTTTGTTTGTTTGTTTGAGCATCCAGGGTGGCTGGTGATCCCTTTAGCTCCTGACCAGCTTTGTGGTTCACAGCCTGTGTGTGTTCCAAAAGCACCTTTTGTGCAGGCACACACACAGCTGGCACTGGAAGGAATCCTTATCACAACTTAAGTGGCGTAAAATTAAACTTCTTTTTTTTTCATCTTTTTACTAATGTTTCTGATGTGTTTCTTTTTATCCTGCAGAATGATTCCCGTTTTCTCAGCACTATCCATGAAGTCTACTTGCAAGTCCTAACCAAGAGTACAGACAACATTAAGCTATAATTGAAGCTGAATCTACTTAAAAATATGTTCATTTTAGAAACAATTAAGCCTCATCTATAAAACTAATATTTTTGTAAAAGAATATTTAGTTTTCAATGTCTTGAATTTGAACCTGTTAGGAAAGATTATTCCTTAAATACTTAAGAAAGTAATGTTCTCAGAAGTGATCTAGGTTTTCACTGTGATCATCACCAGCAAACCTTTTTTTCATTGGGGAGGGGACTTAAGTTGCATTTGAGCTCTCATTAGCATTAAGTGAATGTGCAAATGTTTGCTCTGGCTCTCATTCCTGGCTGTATTCACTCTTCAAGGATTATAGAGTCAAAACTATTTCAACCAGCAAATGCACAGTATAGTACACTACAGCACACCAGAACAAAATTCAGTTGTGGAAACCTAGTTCCAGTTTGAAGGACTAAGGAAAAAGAGAGCAAAATGCCTTGTGATTAAGCTGGCAGATGTGGGGAAGGGTCTGGAAGCCAGGCCATTGGAGCTAAATCTTTGACAAAAGGTCTGAAAATGTGATTTCCTCTATATATTGACAGTTTCTAGCTAATGCATGTAAATTCATCCTTTCAGTATTTCATTAATCTTATTTGTTTCTGCGTTACTGACATAAAACAAACACTTATCCAAGTAAGTAAGGCCATTTTCTCTAAAAAGGCAACATTTGAAATATGCAAAATCCTCTCAGTGATTGTATCTTTTTTTTAAAGCAACAAAGTGGTTGCATGTTGAAGTTCTCATTTTAAATTTATAGTTAGGAGAACACCACTGGAAGACCCTCTTCCTGTTCAGCAGTGTTTGATAAAATTTAAATATTTTGTTCCCTTCTAGCGTAAGGATGGACCACGTCATAGTTGGCTTTCATTCCGCAGTTGTGTTGGAGCTGCAGTGTTGAAAACTATGCAGATGGGAAACAAATGCATGCTTTTCTTCTGTTGCCCTCTCCCCAGATTATTAGTGCACACTTCATAGTCTGAAGTTTATCTGATTAAAATGTTACTGCTTTCTATATGTGATTTAATAAGTCACTATTCACTAAGAATTTAACTGGGTACTTTCCCATTTGAAATCTGAAAATTTTTAATTATACTTTCTTATGCTGCTGTGTTGGTTTACCCATGGGTTGTATTTATTTCTTAAAGGCATGCAAAGGTAATTAATCTGATTTCAGGTCCCAACCATCTCCAGCAATACTAGTTTTAAAGGATGCTTTTTCAGTAGAAAAGTGTTGGGTTACTGAGTAAAGAAATAATCTCTAGCGAGTTATGATGCACTGCTTCATTCTTTTCCCCCAAGCACTGTTGAAACATGAAGAAAAATATTGTTTGGGTCCTTACAACATATATGTATGTATAGATATCCTAAGGATTAGTTAATGTTGACATAGTCAGGGTGCATGGCCATTTCATTGGAAACTAGTAATTGAGCTTTAATTGTGACTTGTTCACAAATCAGGATGTTTTAGAAGCAACAAATATTTACATTTTTATGTTTTTTATTTGATCTATTTTAGGTTTTTTCCTAGCTTTTTAGTGGAAAATATATTTTGTTTAGCACTACCTGCCTTCTGAAAAGCTCTTCTCAGCCTTTTGAGTTCAGTGTTTCCAGTTAAAATATATCGTATATTGTTAGAAAAATGTGCAAGATTCAGGGAAAGATGCTAATGTCATGTGCATTCATCAAGAAGTGTATTGGATTTAATGGTAGCAGTTGAATTCAGCAATACAAACTCAGCCTTGTTAAGGAAGATAGGAGCTTCTTCCATAAATTCTGGAGTTGCAATACTGTGTATGCACATAAACAGTGAGACTCAGATCAAAGATCTAAACTAATCTAAATTAGTTTTTTCTAAACTAATTTTTTGTTGGACTTTCCTAAAAAGTTTCACTTAAAGGGACAAACCAGTGAGCATTTTCTCTGAACAAAAACGGACAGTCTAAACCAAATAGAGAGTTGGTCTTATCTGGATTTAGCAAAGACAGAACCCATAACTTCTCACTTCTCGTGGACAGCTTCTGGTTTCTTCAAAGAAAGATTTGATAAAAGTTTGTAAGAATAGAAATGTTGGAAACTGATAGTGCACATTGGTACTGTTTGCTAAATACAGTCATATCCAAAGATCTATAGAAATTATAGGAAGGAGTTGTATTTTGAGTTCTTCAGCCATATACAAAAGTAATACTACTTGGAATATCCTTAACTTGTGAGGGTTCCTGGACACCTGGAAACAAGCAGTTGGCAGGTCCTTACTTCACTTTGGTTTTGTAGTGTCCTGCTAGCAGTAGGCTGTTGGTTTACTTCCCTGCCCAGACTTTCAGAATGAATTGGCAGAGAACCAGAGTTGAAATCGTAGTGTCCACAGCAAACTTCACACCTTGTACACCTGCATGTGTTTGTTCCAACCTCTGCATGTGGCCAGCAGACAGGGAACCATCCTGGGTGTCATCCCCCACTGCAGAGGTGTGACAAGTGACCCTGAGATAAACTCCTTTAACAGATAAAGTCCTTTAACTAGAAGCTCATTGCAAAACACAAGCTCAATTACAGTGTGAAATTTGAATATTTTTTTAATTGTGGACCGTATTTAAAAATTTCTGTGTATTTAAAAATTTCTTTTTCCCTATTTTTTTAAAATTTTTGTATAAGTTTGAAACGACCAGCTTCTTGAAGTGCTTGATTCATGTTATCCGCATGTAGGGATAACCAGTGTGTAGCAAGTTGCCAGGGGCATCACAGGAAATGATTGTGACTATTTTCAAGTGTTTTGTTTTTGTTTTTTTTAACTACTGGCTTAATGGGGATTTTATCTATTCTTTCTGGGAATCAAAAGATGATTAGTTCAGACTCTCCAAATTAATTCTTACCTAAGCATGTGTTTTGTGGCTCATGTTAAGTTGCTTTAGGTTTGAGTTCGGATTTTCACTTTTTCCCCTAATCAAAGACAGTTTTAAAACATGCAGCTGCAGAATTGTTCAGGAAAATCAAAATTCTCAGTTTTGTAGTTAGACTTTATCTGTTGTTATTTAACAATGCAAAGTTTATATGAAAGGTGCCTAACAGTTATTAACTTTAGAAGCAGAATATCTTTCCAAATTAAACAAGATTTGCAGAAAGATTGATAGAAAAGAAATTCAAGTGATTCATCCTGATTTAATATAAAATGTGTAATTCTGTGTATAAATACTCAATATTATATTTAAACACTCGCTGCTGGATGTATCATTTTTGCTTGCATTTCTAATTGCTTCATTTTGGTTTATTTCTGAAACCCATTATGCCATGTGTAGTCACTGATAGAATGTCTGAAATGTTTTGGAAAGCAAACTTTAATTTGAGACTTCTTGGTTTTTAAAAGTATTCTAAGCAAATCAGCCACCTTTTTGCCAGGTATTTGGGTTGCGTTGTACAGCATATCTTAACAAGAGGAATGTGTGCAATATCTATCACCTCATTTTTGTCTGGCAATGTTACAAAAATGTTAAGATGCAATATCTTCCTTTCACTTCAAGTTGGAAAAATTGCAGTATCTCTGATTTGGTGGTGTATTTATTTTTATCTATTCAGTGTATGGGCATATGGTTAGTTAGGTTTTTTTATGTACATTATGTGCTTTTAGTAATTTCTGAGTTTCATCACTTCTGCGTATGCAACAGTTGTAGCCATTTGCATGTTCTTTCAATATGAAGACCATGGGGAAGGGGGGCTTCAGAAAAAATTTCTGGAAACCGGAATAGTTGTAAGTCAATAAATGTAGATACTGCATCATTAACGTTTTTGGTATGGTGTGGGTTTTATAGCACCTATGTATGTTTGCAGTTATTAAGTTATTGCATAAATGTTTAAGAATGAGCATTTTTTTCATCCAAAATTTTGTATGTTTGCAAATATATTTTTGTAATAAAACTTCAAAACAAATGTTTCAGCACCTCCTAAAATCTTGTGATGTTTCCTTTTATTTCTAGAGTTCTGTTAGCCTACTGGAAGGTTTCTTTTTATTCAGGATTAATATTTTCCAGAGAAGAAACTCAAATTCCTTACCCCGTTCTGTGGGTAGAACCAAATTACATTTGTGTGCTAAGAAAATGCAGCCTGAGTGCTTGAAGGACAGTGGGGAACACCCTCTGTCCCTTGGAACAGCCACTACAAGGTCCTCTGTTTCTGTCAGCAGCCTTGTGTTTTGAATTTGATAAATAGATACATTTCCTCTCACATGAAGAAATGCAGCTGCAATTTCTCTGGCTTGTAAGTACAGCTCTAACTGGGTTTAGTGCCTTTCCATACCACTTTTTTATGATAGCCCCTTTCATCCATCTAGATATGGCATATGATTCTCAATCAAGTTGGTCTTCGATCCAAGACATTGGAAATTGCACTTGTCCTCTTACCATATCTGATTGATACCATGCAACTGATTGATCCAAATTTCACAAAATAGGGAAGCTGATGAGAAAGAAAAACATAGAAATAGATCTTGAAATTAAAACCTTTTGCCTAAATCCCTTAATTGTAGCTAGATGCTTATTCCTATTCTAACTACCCATAGGAGTTGGTGATTGCAGGGCAGATCGAATGTTGGGAAAGCCACTGGAGAATGGCATTTGTTGCTCTAATGGTTCATATTGGACTGATCCATGTACTATGTCCAGAAGCAGATTCTTCTGATGGAAGACTGCCATACAAAACAGGTACAGAAGTCACAGATCTACTGTAAGATAATTTTTAAAAAGTGGAAACAACTTAGAATCAAACTTTAAATTCTGGATTCTAGATTTAAATTCTGTTTTGGGTGTGTTGCCTGTCTGGTCAATATCAATTTTTTTTTCATTCTCAATGCCATTAATCTGTTTGTCTTCTCAGCATCCAGGTATTCCTCTTTATTGTTACTACATGAATTGCTCTCCTGAGAATAAGGTAATACTTTGGAATTTCTATGTGTAGCTCCAGCTAAACCAGGCACTATACAAAAGGTTTATGCAGACCAAAATCTTTTTGGCCTTTCCTCTCTTGATCCTGTGTGCTCTACAGTCATGTTTTTTGAAAGTGCATGAGAGCAGAAAGTCAATCCCTGCTGTGATGGTGATATGTACCGGATAGAATCAGGGAATAAGCATTAGGCTTCCTAAAGCTTATCCTCTAAAATTCAAATTTTATTTGCAGGCTTGCAGAATGAAATACCACAGTAAGTTGTAGCTCATGTTCACGGGTCAAATTAACTGAAGTCAGTGAACTCGTGTTTGGTAAGGGTTCAACTACACTTCCTTCTCACTATAGAAGGTACTGGGGTGGGTTAACATCAACACAGTAAGAAACCTGTCATTCATACAATGTCTTTCTTCATTTGTTAATAGGATGCCTTCAAGTCACTAAATAGTCTTTATTATGGCTCAGATAAATTTCAGTTTAATTTTCTAATAAAACTATTAGAAATTATAATGTATGTTATCAGAAGATATTTCCACTGCCCAGTAGTGGAATTTTTTCACCTATCTTGATGCAACTTCAAGTGTGAATCAGCTGTTTTCTCTCTTGTAGATTTTGATGGAGGGATTTACTTTTGATGCCCTACTAATTTAGGAGAATTGTACTTCTGTAATAGACCTGTAAGTTAAAACACAGCCATGAACTGTAAAGCTCATCCTTGTCAGTTATGCAACAATTTTTCACTTCCTTTTCATATGACACTCCTAATCAGGCTCAAAAAGCATTGAGAAAAGAGGGCAGTGAAGAGAGATTTTTATCAGTTTCTGCATTTTTGGAAGAGCACTTGCAATAAAACAAGGAAAAGGACCACTCAGTAAAAGATGCCTGAGAAGAAAACAAGGGAAGGAATAGCAAAAGAGTTAAGTAAATATGAAAGGGGATATTGTAGAGAGACAAGTATGGCCTGTGAAGGTATTTCCTGAAGCACAGAAGAATTTAAGATAACAGTTTTGTTTCTGTACTGCTGCATGTCTTCAGGTATTCTCTAAGCTCAAATGCAGATAGCCTGTAAGAATTCAAAGTATTTTGGGGTGTGTTCAGAAAATGACTGGGTAGACATGATTTCTTTGCTCTCATTCTTCAGGTCTGCTGTGGGGTTTTTTAACCTCTGGTAATGAAGCAGCACAGTGGAGTTGGCTGGTTCACAGCAGTCCCTAATTTTTGTCTTTGCTTGGTGATCTCCCATTACAGTTTAAAATCTGCTACATAGAACAAGGCTGCTCCTAGCTAGTTGTCTTTTGTCTTTCATTTTAAATAGACCTTTAAAAATATTTCTATCATAATCCATTCTTTAAAATTCAAGAAGGTTCATTTTACAAAATCAACCTTGGGAAATAAAGCCACAAAAGAATAAGCTTTATATGCTGGCTGGAATGAAAGCACTTGCCCTTAGGCCTTTCTTGGAAACACACAGGGATGTGATGTAAATGCACAAGTTTTACTTCTTTTCTCCTCATAAATAAGTTAAGAAGCTTTTAAGAGTATCTACAGAGCAAAGATCACCCAGCCTGTCTCCTGTATACAAAACTCTATGTTGGTCTTAATTTAGAAAGCATATGACTCGCACATCCTGCTCTTACTTCTTGTGGTTCAGTAGAGGGATGGGAGAGGTTTAGCAGGTTATCCAGCTTTCTCATGGAGGTTTGAGATTTATGGATGATGCTAAGTGCCTTCTCTGGTTTACGTTTTAAGCATCAAACAAATTAGTTTCTGTCCTCTGGGGACACGGTTCTCCCACTTAACAAAACTGCTGTAAAGGAAGCTTCTGTCATCTTAAACTCTCCACAAAAACTGAGGTACAAGGGTGCAGTAAAACCCTGCAGGATCTGGATGTGTACAGAGTCTGTTGTGGTTTACAGCAAGCCCTGCTCCTGATGGGATCTTCAGGATGGAAGGCACAGGGTGCCCAATGTAAAGAGAGATCTCTACTTTTCAATGGTTTAATAGGAAAATCCTGCCACAACAGAAGATTTTACAGAAAACCCACAGGTTTTGTTAGAAACACATGCAGTACTTTAAATAATGGTTTGAAAATAAATTCATAGTTTTCAGATATGAAGATAGCTGTCTGAGGGAAACTGCTGAGATAACAGACATGAGAAGGTGATGTAGATTCATAGTATGTAGTGCCTGAGCCTAAGCCTCTGATGTAGCTTTATCTGTAACTTCATTTTTGATAAAAAGCCTGATCTTATTACTGCTCCTGTACCAGTTCTCATGCAGTACATACCATTTCTTACCATTACTGATGATGTGCTGCACAGACATCAGAGATCTTTTCTTTTTTCTTTTTTTTCCTTGAATTCATTAGCAGCTAAATAATGTTATTACTGAAGATGAGCTGATCTGTTCCGTGTCTAACTGAAGTCACTGTGTTGTTGCATGTGGAAGGATGTGCTGGTGGTGCATAATTGTCTGCATAATGACAGAATGCTCTGGCATTTCATCCATTCCTAAATGATTTCCTCCTTGAAGGGCTTCTAATGGAGCTCTTCTTTCAAAGGACAAGAATAGTCAAAGCCTGTTGTGTTGCAAAGGTCAGGCTGAAGAAACTTTTTTTCACTTTCTTTCCTATGCATTAGAGCACAAATAAATCCTACTTTATTTGGTCATTATATCTCTCTTACAGCTTCTGTCTGTATGTGCACACCCTTTGAAAGCATGGCTATTTGGGAGATTTCTCTTTACACAAGCTGTCATCAATCATTTATTCTTTTAATTTTGCCAAATTCAGTTAATTGAATACAGATATTCATTTAAACAAAAACTGAAGAGACTAATAACTTCTGAGCTTGTTTGAAGAGTAAGTGTTACGGAACTTGAGTTAAGAATCAAATAGAGAAAGCAAACATGGTGAAGTAACTGTAACATCTATGTATTCTGTAGGCCTTTCCAGCACAGATGCAGGCAAATGCCTCAAACTCCTATTGCATAAGTATTTCATATTTAACTTAACATAATATAAAGAAATTACAACAAGTGAAATTATAAATTTAAATAATTTTGTAAATATTAACTGGTTATACTAAGCCAATGCAAATATCCTAAAATACTGCAATATTAGCATTACAAACTTTGATTTAAGCACTGTAAGTTTCTTGCACTGCTAGCAGAAATACTTCCCAAAATATCATCAAACAGCCCAAAACCAATCACTGTGAATTCCTTTTAACTGTATGAGACGTACAATGCTTTCTTTTTTTTCTCTGGCAGGCTACGCTTTAGATAGACATAAAAAAATCTCATTGTGTAAGACTTTTCTCAAGTTATTTGGTTTAATCTGAACATTTTTCATGTATCATGAAATTATCATAATATTTTGGAAACTGCAACTTTTGGTTTGGGTTTGTTGTATTTGGGGTTTTTTTAGTAAATAACATCTTTATTTAGAGGCAATATAAAAATTACTATGGTTTAACATTATTTTTCTCTGACATTTGCCTGCCTGTAACTCAAAAACTCTGTTCTGTTATGAAGCTTTCCATACGCATTTTTCCTTTTGCAGCCTACTCTGTCAGCTGAGGAGAAGGTTTTAGTTGAGTTGAACTATGAATCTATTCCGTTTCTATGTATCTTTTTCTTGTATCTTGCTCTTACAGAACTTCAAAGGTGGATGGATTTCCCTTCTGGATGTTTCTGGATCAGGTACTGCGTAAGAACCTTGCATTTTCCAGGTTGCTGGTTATAGCTGTTTGTAGTCTATGTAGCACAAACTGTTGTTCTATGGCAACTAAAGGATGTTGAGAGTGTTTTTCATGCTCCAATGGGAACTGCAGAGCTGATCATTATTTCACAGCCTGCTGAATATTCTTTACACGAGGTGTTTACTTGAGTGCGCACTTGTGCTTATCTAAAACCACTTGCGATCACTGATGAAGGAACAGAATTTATTTTGAGTAAGATGTGATAGTAAAGACTGAATCTCTGGAAAATTTGCAGCAACAGATTCGGTCTGACAATGTACTGCATTCCCATCCACCAGGCTACAATGATTGGAATTCCACCACAATTCCGCAGTGAGTGGAATTTCACTTCTCTTTTTTAAGGTGCTCTGCAAATGAAATGAAACCCTGTGCCCTACATGGAGATGTTCAGGACTAGCAAGGTTACAATCCAGGACAGCAGTGACTGGCAATTCCAGTTCCATTTGGAATCCACAGAGTGCTCAAACTGCAAATGCACAGCCTGTTGGTCTCCTCCCACGCCTCCACGCATTTTCTTTACTCACTTCTGTCTGGGTTTTGTAGTGATGAGCTCTTACTACACTTGGATTTGGGAATCTTTTGAGAACTGTTTTTAAGGTAAAACTGGGCACGTAGCCCCATGGTAGCTAACTGGCCTGAATTCCAGCAGTGCTGAGTGCATGCAGCTCCTGCTGTGATAAACAGGGTTGCATGTACTTATGTCAGCAATGCATTTTTGCAGTATCTCAGCAAATGTCAGTCATAGCTGAGCTTTCATGCTTCTGCTGCACATAATGCCCTGATGCTGAAACGTGGAGGAAGGGATGGAAAAATCCAGTTACACTGTGTATGTATTTAATAAGCTGTCTAGTCTAGTAGTTAATACTGAAGCTAACAAGATGTGATTGTATGTTCTGAAACAAGACTGTTTGTCCATACATTTGCATCCGTGTTTTAATCACATTGTACGTGGTTTCAGAGGCAAGTCCCAGGAATGTGGAAGAAATATTGACTGTCCTATGCAATGTATACCATAACTTCAGCTATTGCTTTACAGTCCATCACACTTGGTCAGAGTTGCAGAAATAACATGCCTCTTCAGTAGATCAAAGTGGAGGCACTGACACAAGGTGGAATTTCATCCTGTGAATGCTTGAGCTGCTGTTTTAACAACACAATTCCACAATAAGCACTCGGTGATGCAGCACAAGGATTCAGGGAACAGAGGGGGAGTTGTGGGCAGTGATGTCCCAGTGACATTATCTAAGCTAAGGCTATCTTAAAGTCTTTTTACCATTCAGATAACAATGGATGAAACAAAAGAAGTTGTGACCTATACTGGACTGATCCAGATCATGCCCCTTATTTTCTTACAGGAGGGAAACAAGAAAGTACCTACGTCCAGCCTGAGAAGGCACTTGCTAAGATTGCTGTTGCCAGTACACTTAGGAGACAGTTTGTGAGAGAGCCATCCTTACAAGGAAGATTCAAGAGTACATCTTCACTATAATCACAGAGACTTGACCACAGGTCTTACTCTTCAGCCAAAGAATGGAATCAGGCTGGGCCAACAAAGTCAAAAGCAAGGCTGTGATCTGGCCAGTTTATATTTAAAAGAATTGTGAGAGAAAATAAGACATTGACAAAGGAGCGGGAAGTGACTGAACTCTATTTTAGCTGACTGTCATCTCACTTTGTCACTACCAAAGATGTATGCAGAGAAGAACTGTAAGAGCCTGGCAATGCTGACCTCTTAATCACACTGTATAGACAGATAACAGGGAATAAATTCATCTAGCAGAAGCAAAACTTCGTGTAGAAATTACTTCATTGTTTTCATTATATCTGATTCCATTTTGATATTTTTCTCCTGTGTTTGTAAATACTACTAGCCATCCAAAAATATGAAGTAGTCATGTCTCTAATAAAACCTTTTGTTTCCTGATGCAAATGTATTCAGGAAGTTTTTTGAAATTCATTTTCTGCAGCTGAAATTGGGTGCACAGCCATGTTTTCTTAGTGTATCTTGGGTCAATACAAAATACTGCGGAGTTTGGCATCATAAACCTGATTTCACTTACGCTTGGCCTTATTTGAAGAGTTTATTTTATGCACCTCTTCTAAAGTACAGATTAGGGAAGACCAAGTTATCCTGCCTAACCTCACTCAACAGACGTAGATAACTCCATGTCAGTGAGATGATGGTTGAGCCAAATGTCAACATCTGTCAAAGAATAGTGTTTAAACAGCAGCAGGGTATAGAAAAATTACCATTCCCTTCCCTAGCACAGCCAGTATTTTAACAACTGCTCTCAAATCGGTGAACGTGATACAGAGCTCAAGCTCGTAAATGATGGCTGTGCTGCTAAAATGGTTCTGTGGCTTCAACTACATCAGCAGGTAGGAGATTCCAGTAGAGCAGGTCTGAGGAGCACATGAGAAAGTGCTGAGGACTCCCCATCTGCACTATAAGGGAGCTTGAATTCTGCTCCAGACTAGCTCTTGTCCGTCCTGTTGGACTGAATAGTTATTAACAGCTAGGATGTATTGCCTGCTTTCTCAGACTAAATCTTCTGTTTCATCTTTATTTGGCAGGAATCCGGTTCATGAGCTCTGGGACTGCTCAACAGAGAAAGCCAGAGCGCAGTGAGCAAGGAACAATCAGGAAACTTGATCCAGAATGGTCCTTGTGGCTCAAGCTGCTTTAGACTTACCCTCTGATTATACAGCTGCACACAGAATCGTGTGTTGTTGCCTTGAGAACGGCTGACAGGTTGTGGAAAGGATATAAGGATGGACAGAAGAGAAGAGGAAAAGTTGTGTAAAGTGCTCAGAGAATTTGGCAACCATCAATCTACAAGATTAATCTGATTTTAGGCCTATTTGAGGCTATGGCACAACCAGATCCCAAGCAAGATATTTGCTGGTGTGTAGCATATGTTCAGTTAAGGATCTTTTACAGGGAACTTTGGTTTGAATTTACTGTTACCTTACCAACAGTTAGGGTAGATTTTATAGTTTAAAATCTGCAAAGGAAGAGACAAAATCAGTATTTCTCCTGTAGATGCTACTTGCAACTCTTGAGATCTTTCATACTCCCCTACTGACAATATTCCATCAGGCATCAGAACTCCAGGAGGACAAAAGAAGTCTATATATTGTTGAACCAAAGAGGATTTTAATAGGAATATTGTGGGGAAACTGCTCTTAAGAATGGCTCTTGTTTGTCTCCACCATGTCTGGCAGTCCTGTTTCTGTTTCCTTAGCTAGGATCTCTTTGGCATGATTTCCTGAAAAAGTAGCTAATTTCTAGCTATCACATGTTATTTAATTTCCAAGCTGCTGTATCGACATGGTGGACTACCAGGTGTACAATGTGCCTTTCTATACCTTGAGAGGAGACCTGGACAGTGACCTTAAAAGTGCATTAATGCCCTCATTTCCTGGCCCTCTGTTCTGCCACTGAAAGCTCTTGGCATTGTAGCCCATGTCTTCAGAGTTCCTAAACTAAAACCAAGGCTTATGTGATTCTCATCAGGCTCTTCCATATCTCTGGATTTTATTGTCCATATAATTTCAAAGTGTATTACTGAAATTAAAAGATTTGGGTAACTGGTTCTGCAGGGGGGGAAAAAAAAAAAGTAGTTGGCCTTCCCAATTATTTGAAGGTCACATATAGATTGGAGCAGAGCAAATGGCAGTTGCAGCAGTTAACCTTTGTATAGTGCTCTCCAGAACAACCTCTGCACTTTGCTACTGTCAAGTCTGGTTGTTTGGCTCTGTTTTCTCCTTCCTGGCCTGTTTCCAGTCTAGTTTTTCTTCTGAAGATTTTTATTAAAAGGATTTTCAAAAAGTTAACTGATGAAACCATTTAAGAAAGCAGTTAAGCTAAGGGAGTGGTGTCTGCTTTTATTTCTTCTCATAAATTGGTTCGTTTATGGAAAAAAGTTTTATTTTACCTTGCTAAGAGTTTCACATGTTACTTCCTACTGGTAGTTTGCCAAGTGAGCATGGCTGAATGCTCTGTACATGGAGGTGTTTTCCTTTGTTGTCTGAAACCCAAAGTCTGCAGAGTCTTGAAGATGAAGGTGTAGGTTTTTTAATGTGAGTGGTTCAGTGTCTTCTGGACACAGATGATGATAGCATTAGTTCACTACATATAACTATGATATTTCTAAAGCAATACAATACAGTTTCTAGGACAAACTATCACTGGACAGAACACTGAAACACAGGAGTGCAGCACAGGAGTATGAGATTTCATGAGCAAGATCTGAAGTATTTTAGAATCATCAAGATTGGAAGATACTTTTAAGATCATCAATTCCAACCTTCAACCTAGCACTACTTTTTTATGTCGTTGTCTGATTAACCTTTTTTTTTTTTTTGTTTCTAGATTGTGATTTCTAGTGCCACTTGAGCTTTTTAGAACAAATATTAAATCGTTTACTTGCCTTAGTTAAGGCTGTAGTTTTAATGTCATAGTGTTCAGAACTGCTAGAGAAAATGTATTGGCTGATTGATGGCTGGTGAAGTCAATATTTTGCGCAAAAGTTTCTGTATTCATCACCTTCTTTCACATATATTATGGAAATATGAATTGTTTCCTGGCAGGAAGCCACATGGGGCAAGTCTGCTACTGTTTCTCCTGACTGTGGAAAGAACCAAGTTACTGTTACACTGTGGGATGCTGTAACATTTTTTAGAGACAGTAACAAGCCGGGGTGGAGACCCTCAGCAACAGCTTTATGGAGCAGGGGTTGAACCAAACATGTCGAGGGACGTGACCCTGCCCCTTCACTCATCCCTAGTGAGGCACAGCTGGAGTTCTGTGTCCAGTTCTGGGCTCCTCAGTACAGGAAAGACAAGGAGCCACCGGAGAGGTCCAGTGGAGGCCGCAAAGATGAGGGGTCTGGAGCATTTCTTATGAGGAGAGACTGCGGGAGCTGGGCCTGTTTATTCTGGAGGAGACTGAGGGGATCTCATGAATGTATATAAACACCTCAAAGACAGGTGCCAAGAGGGTGGTGCAAGACTGTTTTCAGTGGTGCCCAGCAACAGCACCAGGAGCAATGGCCGAAACTAAACCACACGAAATTCCCCCTCAACATGAGGGAGAACTTCTTTGCGTTGAAAGGGGCCCAGAGCACTGCACCAGTGGAGTCTCCCTCTCTGCACACATCCCAAACCCACCTGCACCCGTTCCTGTGCCTCTGGGTGACCCTGCCGTGGCAGCGGGGCTGGACTGGGTGATCTCCAGCTCTCCCTTCCAGCCCCAGCACCTCCGCGAGTCCCTGAACGGCGGCGGCAGGGGCAGCGCGGCCCCGCGCCCTCAGCGCCGCCTCAGCACGCGGCGCAGCGCGCGCGCAGCAATGGCGCCCGCGGGAGGAGCCGGGGCCGCCGCGGGCCCCGGGCAGCGCCGAGCGCGCCCCGGCCCGGCCCGCCCCGCCCGCGGGCGGCGGGGGGCAGGCGGCCGCGCCTCTCTCCGCCCCCTCCTTTTTCTCCCCGCCCCGGCTTCTTCCCTCCGCCCCCGCGCTCGGCCCCGGTGAGCCGCGCCGCCGCAGCCGTCGCGAAACCCAGCCTGAGCCCAGGTCCAGCCGCCGCCGCCGCCGCCGCCCGAGCCCCGCAGCCGCTGCGGCCCTCCCGCGTCGCCCACATGGAGGATTACCACAAGCCCGACCAGCAGACGCTGCAGGCGCTGAAGGACACGGCCAACCGGCTCCGCATCAGCTCCATCAAGGCCACGACCGCGGCCGGCTCCGGGTGAGTGAGGGAGGCGGGCGGGCAGCGCCCCAGCCCCAGCCGCACACCGGAGCCGCGCTCCCGCATCCCGGGGCTGCATGCGGCCTCGCGATGGTGTTGGGAGGGGCCGTGCCGAGCTCCGGCTGCCCGGAGACGCTCCGGTGCCTCGGGGACAGAGCCCCCGGTCCCCCGGTCCGCTTCCCGCCCGCGGTGCGGGGATGCTGCCGGGCCCGGCCGCGCCGCCCGCGGGAGCGCCGGGGCGGTGTGCGCGGGGATGGGGAGCGGGCAGGGACGATCCGACCGAGGCCATGCACCCCCAGGGCTGATGGATGCGGAGGTGGCACATGTGGAAATGGCGGCCGGGGGCTCCGCGGGCAGAGCCCGCCCGGGCCGGGCCACGTCGGTCGCCGGTGCCGGCGGGTGTTGTGACTGGGAGAGAGGCCGGGAATGCTAAGTTGGTGCAGGACTGGAAACCAAAGAATTTGTGCCCGAGGCGCAAGCGGCTTCTTTTTCATCGCGTGCCCGTCAGTTGGAACTAATTCTGCACAGAATTTCAAGTGAGCCCAAGTGGGATTATCTGTGCAATGCCCGCGGTCTCCAATGGGCAGTTTATTCAGGCCTCTGGACAGGATTTAGTGTGGGCTCTGATGTGTGCAGATTCCAGGGTTATCCTTTCTTTGATCGTGCTTTACCTATGGAAAAAAATCTCTGCAAACAATCCGCTTTTAGTCATGTAAAATTAAAGCCTTTTTTTTCTGCTTGAATAATATATGAATGCTTCCACATAAAGTGCTGGCCTTTTTTTTACATATACCCCATCTTGTTGCAATTTCCTCCTTTGAACCTCTTTGAAACTGGCTGCAATGTTAAAAAAAAAAAAAAATCTGAAGGAATCCCTTAATTGGTGACGTTTGCATGAGGAGGGTGTAAAACATTATAAAGCTTCTTTGAATTGCCTTATAGTCCCCACCCTGTGCCTCGCATGAGCTGCCTCACATGGCTCTCGAAGCTGAACTTTACTCGTTCCGTTTGCAGACAGCAAATGAAAGAGCTGCTGTGGTTCTTCCTGTGAAATGGGGTGTTGGACGCGGGAAACCTCTCAGCAAGTCAAAGCAGTGCTTTTTTACAAATGCGTGTCTTGTTTGGTCTAGTCTGGAGAGAGAAGTATGGGATACTCAACAAT
This sequence comes from Acanthiza pusilla, assembly GCA_036630365.1. Lineage (NCBI taxonomy): Eukaryota > Metazoa > Chordata > Aves > Passeriformes > Acanthizidae > Acanthiza > Acanthiza pusilla. Next base: position 14,104,509 of record JAXCHO010000001.1, read on the forward strand.
TGCTCTTTTAGTTTCTGATTTGTTTCAGAGTTACAGTGTACAGTATTACACAAATCTGTGTGAAAGTGTAAATTGAAACTGTGCTTTGTAGAGCTTGGGTTTCTGTGTTCAGCTTCCTATAAGTATTTCAAGCAGGCCACAGGGATGTATGGTATCAGTTGTCTCATTGACAGATAAAATTATTTCTCTGTTTTGTCTGATGTGCTGTTAAAGAATAAGGATCCTACTACGGCCTCTGTTTCTCTTCTGTGGTCCATGAAATTCACCAGGAAAACTCATTCAGTCACCACACTGATGAAGAGACAGTAAAAGTAGTTGTACTCAAGCTTTTTATTCCCTGGTTCATGCGTGCAACAATACGGAGTCCTTCTTGCACAAAGGCATTTCATTAATCCCTCTGGTTTATTCTGCCACTGGAGTTGTGTAGTCTGAAATTATTACACAACCCGATAACAAGCAGATTATGAAAGATGGGTTCTTGAGGGAAGATTCTGTTGACAAGTAATTTATTTTCTTAATCAGATTTAGTTGCAGAGATGATGGTGTGGTAACGTGCCCAAAAGACATTTAGTCTGTTGTGGAGTTATGCAAAACATGTACATTTCTAAGGCATCTGTGCATTATGAACATGTTTTCCAAAAACTGAGACAATATGCTTTGCTTAAATTGCTGATGTACACTGAGGATGGGAAAAGATGTTTGAACGCAAGGTAAATTTAAATAGAAGCTTACAGATAATTTGAAAAGTGAATTGTCATGCTTGCTTTGACTTTGTTAAGGAAATATGTGTTTCTTAAAGGTGTAGTTTGTAAAAACTGAAGGAAGTACTTGCAATAAAAGCACTTCAGAGGAAACAGGACCTGCGTACTACTTTCAAGGAAGTAATTTCTGTGAACTGTGGCATGTATTGCAACACAAGTGGTGCTCTGGTAGATATGACACACCAGTTCTTTCAGTCTTTACTTGTTCTACCTTTTGTTAAAGAAAGTACAGCCTTTGCCTGGACAGGAGCTAAGTCAGTCTGATCCTGAAGTTGCTCAAACACGTCACTTTGAGTACTTCACCAGCTGGAGTGGAAAAATCCAGCGAACTGTAAGAAAAATTGTGTTCAAAACTACTTACGTGGGCAAAAAAAATTGATTAAGTTAGTTGTAAAGATTGAACATACTTGCTTTGGGGCGTGGAAGAGCTTTTTCTTTTAGATGAGTAGCGCAGGCATTTCCAGTGAAATGGGTAGAGTCTCTTCTGTGGCTAATAAACTTCTGCTGTTTTGAAACAGTGTCTTGGCTTCCTAGGGTCGGATGGATACATTATTAAAAGTGGAAGTTGCAAGAGTTTCTTAAGCGGCAGTTAAGTTTCACAACAGGTGGTGTGGTTACTTGTTGCAGATTATTTTTTCTTCAATATTTTTGGTTTTGACTCAGTGTTCCATTTTAGCTTTCTACTACTATCCTTTCTAGCTGAAATGTGTGGCCACATGTAGATGGAACACATATCAATTGATGCAGAGTAATAAAAACCCCCCACAAAACTAACTTGGAGTAATCATTTTACACTTTCTTCATGTGGATCCAGGATTTTGGTGTTCTAGTGTACATTGGTTTGGATTCCTACTGAAGAACTGTATTGCTAAGTTAAGGTTTTTTTGTTATTTCCGATAGTAGAAATTCATTTAATTAATCTGTAGTTTTAACAAGATTTTTTTTTTTTCAATTTTCAGGTAATTTATTAAATTTTTCTACTTTTTTTTTTTATTTCCACACGCTACCATTTTAGGTGGTTTAAAACTTTTTTAATCAAGACCAGGAGTTCATAGAAGTATGGTTAAGTATAAAGTTAATAAAATTAAAGGAATGAAAGCTTTAAACAAGCATGTAAGGCTTATTGATTAACTCAAATACATAAATATTTACTAATATGTTTGAACCATGGTTTAAAGCTAATTCTCTTGGTTCCCTGTGTGTGAGTACTTACTAAGGGATGGACACTAACCATAATTTGTATTTTGCTAGTGTTTTGCATGTCTTTTTTCTCTTATTACAGTTATGTTGGGAATGTTGGGAGGGAAGGTTTATTGCTATCAGAAGAAAATACTCTGATTAAAGTTCTAGTGAAAGTGTTGTCTAATCCTAACATGCATGGTAAATGTACATGTGGGAAACAAAAGTGACACTTTCATAGTCAGTTTGTCCTGTTTTAAAAGTAGGATCTAATATTTTAAGAATATCCTGCTAAAGATGAAAAATAAGTGTTGGTAGAAGAGAAAATGAAATTAAACTGCATTTTCAACCTTCTTACTGTGCATCATGCACTTTCCTGAACTTCAATAGCAATGGCTGATTTCAAGAACAATGCTGTTTACACCAGTAAAATCTGAAAAATGCTGTTTTCTACACTCAACAAAGGTTTTTAAATAGTGTCCTTACCCCTTTTAAGCTTTATGGCAAGTGAAAAGCCAAGGCTGGTACTCCCAAGTGGTCAAGTAGTGCCACCCCTTCCAGGTGCATAAGAACTACAGTGATCTTTTTTTAAATTACAGTAACATAGACAAATAAAAGTAATTCTGTGCCCTTCTATTGCACTTCAAATGAAATATATACCTTGTCGTGGAATAACTCTGTATTTGCCACTTGTGAATACCTTCTTCACATAACTTTGTACTCACTTGTTGGTACCTTATGGCACAGTTGCCTCTGAAATGGGCCTGTGTATTCCTAAGGAACGTTACAGTTGAAGTATGAATTCATTTTGCTGTGAAGAATGTTCCAGATGTTATCCCAGATAGTTCAATGGGAGAGACTATCCCACATACTTTAAAATGTTTGATAAACCAACTCATACAGTATTTCAAACTCATAAAGATGTAAACGTAGAAAATGTTGGTTCCTCTCTCAGCCAAAGATTAAGCAATTTAGTATTTTACAACATGTATCTGGGTGTTTATTTCAGACAGTAAATTTCCATATCCAGTTTCAGTAGAAGATGAAAACAAGAATTGCATTATTTAATGCCCTCTTTAGAAAACAGAATTATTATTCTGTCAGCTCTGATGTGGTACTATGAAATGGTGCCTAAGTTATACAATTATAAATGTTCCAGAACTTTGTGCAAAAGTCAATCTTGCATTACCAATCCCTGAATGTGCATCAGAGCCTAAATAAGTCCTGATGCCACACTTTTAATTCCTCCACTCAGTGAGTGGCTCCAGTACTGTGGAAAGCTGTCCTTGTTTCCTCTGCATTGATGTGAATTTCTGCTGCCAGATAAATCAGTGGAGTCTGATTTCAGGCCCAGGCTGACACAGTTGTGCTTCAGTCACCCCTTCAGGTTGTGGTCCTTGGTATGGAGAAGGAGGGAGAGCTCTAAAAGATAAATCCTTGAGCTGTCAGCAGGGTCTGCATTAAACATCCACTCCAACTAAATCAGAGGCTCCCTTTGTCTCACAGTACAGACTGATTGGTATTGGGGTAATGGCAGAGGGGTGGGCTATCAAACACTTCAGATTTGTGTATTTAATGCTGAGGAGGTGGGGTCTGGTAAAGTGCTATTTTAAAGATACAGTCCTGAGCAGACAATAACACAAGTGGTAATCTTGGGTCTTCTTAACTTGTAGCCACCCTACATCATGTTGCAGTGCAGCAGAGATCATGTCTGTGCTGTTTTTCCATACCATGAGGTACAAAGTGCAAGACCCCAGAAATGCCAGCAACGACCGGTTTGTTCTTTCAAAGGTAAATAAATAATAACTGTTTTGCTGTCGTGTCCAAGTCTGCTAGCAAAGAGCTGCCTGTCTATAGATTAAATTGACTTGTGCTCACATACAGTTGCATCTGCACTGAAGTCTGTTGGAAATATTTGAGGGCCTGGAATTTGTCTGCTTCAGAAAGACAAAAGCTGGCTGAATGTTGTAGCATAACTTAAAAATAGTTCAGAAGGGTCCATATAATGCATCTTGATTAGTCTTCACTATGTTAATAATAAATGTTATTATATTGTCTGTAAAATCTATCAGAATATAGTAAGGCCTGTTTTATTTTGGCATAATCAAACCTCGTTTTCTAGCAAGGCAGTCGCAGCTGGCTTTTGGGCTCTCTTGTTAAATGCAGCCCTGCTGTTCTGCCTGCAGCCATGTCACAGTGGGCACTAATTCCTGCCAGCTTCTCAGGGAGCATTACATGAAACAGGGCAGGTTAGTGAGTAGTTTGTAGTTTGCATTCCTACGCTGCCAGTATGATATTAAAGGCAGTCCTACTTCTGAAGCCACTGTGGGTCAGAAAACACTTCAGCCCCAATCTGTGCTGGCTGTTAAGTGTTTCTATCCCCTTTTACATGGTGCCCTTGCAAATTACAGGGACGTTTTGTTCATATGACAAAGGCAAGTGAGTGGCCTTCAGAAAACATAATGATGTAAAACATGGCAGAAGAAGTGCTCCAGTGAGGCCGATTTTATCTTTGAGTCAGAATTCCTCAAGTGGTGGCTCACAGTAGTGCTGCGTAGTCCATGGAGTATGTCCTTGTGCTGGATGTAACTGATGCCATTTCTGGTGGCCATTCTGAAAGAAGGAAATGGGTGAGAAGCAAGCAGTTGATGCTGAGGTGGTGAAGCACTGAGAGTCACTTCCTCATGTTTGCTTTAGTTCTCTAATTGATCAGGGTTTCTGTCCAGAGTTGCTAAATGGCTCCAAACCTCTGCATGCTCTGTTGACTCCTGATGACTCCAGGAGTGGAAGATGACTGCTCCACAAAGGTCTGAGTGTACAAAGCTTAAAACTTTGCCTCTTGTCACTCACTGTGTCACTCATACAAAGGAAGTTCTAATGGGACAACACTTGCTCATCCTTCTGGGGTGCTCTAAGCCGGGATGTGGGGAACTTGGAAACAAGCATCAGCGTGAATGTGTGCATTGTGAAACTGTTTTATAACTCCGTGCCTTCCTAATGGGCACAAGAACCTGATTTAGGGGTTTGTCAGCTTACAAAGCTGAGTTTTGTCTTGATACTTCGAAATTGTGAAACTTGTGCTTTGTTTAAAATTTCTGTTTCTCTCTAGGGTCATGCAGCACCAATTTTATATTCTGTTTGGGCAGAGGCTGGCTTTCTACAAGAAGCAGAATTACTGAACTTGAGGAAAATTGATTCTGTCCTAGAAGGACACCCAGTGCCAGTGAGTGCTCATAATCTTTGATATAAAATTATGTTTTCTGTGGAACAATAAGTGCATGTGTTTCACAACAGTTTTGGTTGCCAGCTGTACAGTACAGGAAAGATAAAGACTTCTAAGAAGCATGATGGCATTTATGGCTTCACAGCTGAATTTGAACTGTGTTTGAATGAGCATGTAAAAATGACCTTTATTGTTGTAGTTAAGCTCCCCTACAGTCCTGCATGCCAATATTTTCCATCTTAAGAAAGGTTTGTGTAAAATTCCATCCAGGCTTCACTTGTCCTTTAAGCAACTTCGAGGTATTTCAAGAGCTGACATCCAGTTTGGTTACCTCATTGGTCTTTCCATTCCCATCAAGTTGTTTCAATCGATTCTTTTCTACACAAAATCATCAGCTCTTAACTGTTGCCATCTGAAGCATAGCTGAGAAATTCCATTCCCTCTCAGAGAGCCCAGTCAGCTTGTGACAGTCATCATGAATGTAACCTGCATTGCAGGGAAATCAGGGGTTCAAGGCAAGATTTAGAGGGACTTGCACATTGTTATGGATGAGAAGCTGCATTTTGATGTATGTTGAACCATTTTCTAGCAATGGAAATCACTTCCTCTGTTTCTTAACTGCAAAATAATTGTTATATTTTTATTCTCAGAGACAGGCATTCACTGATGTGGCTACTGGATCCCTTGGGCAGGGTCTTGGTGCAGCTTGTGGAATGGCATACACTGGCAAATTCTTTGACAGAGCCAGGTAATTCCATCTTCATATTTCATGATTATAGGCATTCAATGAGAAAACTTTGCTAAAATTAGATAGATAGATAGATAGATAGATAGATAGATAGATAGATAGATAGATAGATTCTCCTTTATTCTGTTCTCCATTCCCAAATCTAATTTCAAATTCAGGTTTTAAATTATAGATAATTACAAAGCTGTTGCCAGTGAAACTACCAAGGGTTTAAAGGTTAGCAAGAATTAGTGCATATGTTTCTTTTGTAACCTGACAGCATTGCAAGCTGATGTTCCTGAACAGAGAAGACAGTGAGTTGTTGGAGGAGCCTCTAAGTTCCAGAGAGTAATTGATACCCACTTTGAGACTGGATGTGTTCCTTTAGAAGGAAGGTGCAAGCTGGAGATGTCTGTTCCAAGTCAGGTGACAAATAATGGAGAACATTGGATAAGGAACCGTTATGGTCAATAATAGCATAATTGAATCATAAAGTAGGGCTCCAAAATGTTATCAGAAAGGCACTCAGCTCCTCAGAGACAAAAATGACTGCTCCTGCCATTTGTTTTGTGCACAAGAAAAGAAGATGTCTAAAGGCAAATCTGTATGAGGAGGAAAATAGCCTGATGTAGCTGATATATTTTATTTGACAGTTCTAGTACATTTGAGCATAGGCTGCCCAGTTAATGTGTCCTACACTTCACTAGCTTGAAATCATTTCTGTGAAAGATGACTTGCTGATTTTAATTGAGTTTAGCAGATGCTACGTGTGGAAAAAATGTAACCAGTGCTTACATGACAAAAGGAAAAGGTGGTCTTGCGTGCAGCACTGGAGAGCAGCATAAGTGCAAGGAGTTCAGATTTAGCTAAAGGCAGGTACGAATCAGATCAAAAGTCTGTTATATTTTAATGTTTAGTAAAAAAAAAAATCAATTACAGCCATCTTGAGTATCTTGTTTTAAAATTATATATTTGAAGGCTAATTTACTATTCTTTTTTTTATTTTAGTGGGTAATAAACATTTACAAAGTTTTGTCATCCAGAAAAAGAGAGTGGTAATAAAAGACAAATGCTGTGGCTGAATTTGGTAGAGATGAAGCAGTACTCCTGCTGAGTTTTACCTGAATAAAAGGCTTCAGTGGTTGGAGAAATAGTCCACAAAGTCATATCGCCTTGGTTATCTTTTTCCTGAACTCTAAATTTGTTATGCAGCATGCTTTAATCCATGGCTGAGCTAATTTAGAGTTTCCTGAAATTAATTTCTGTTGGTTGCTGCCCTTCCAGAAGGTACATGGGAGGAAGGAGGAAGCAGAGGTAACCGTCCCTGCATTGTTCAGGATCTTGCTGAGTCACAGTGACAGTGCTCAATGGGCCTGTTCAGTCAAGCCTTGCAATGGGAGGCTTAAGACTTAATTTTTTTGAGACCAAGGTTTGGAAAGGAGTGCAGTATTTCTCATCTTATTTTTCTAATGTGTAACAGCTCAGAACTATTTTAATTTGATTTGTCTAAGGTTACATAACTTTATCTGAGGTGAATGCACTGAACAATGGGAATTGAGTTTGGGACAGAAAAATTAAGTGAATTCTTACTATGAATTATTAGAGGAGTTTCGATTTAATAGTGCTTACATATCAAACCTAATTTATTTTCTTTTTTAATTTCTTCTAGCTATCGAGTGTACTGTCTGCTTGGAGATGGAGAGTTATCTGAAGGCTCTGTTTGGGAGGCAATGGCCTTTGCTGGCTTTTACAAGCTTGATAATCTTGTTGCTATATTTGATATTAATCGTCTTGGACAAAGTGACCCTGCTCCTCTGCAGCATCACGTTGAAATCTACCAGAAACGCTGTGAGGCCTTTGGGTATGTGAGTGGGAGAAGTTCAGGATAATCTCTCATTTGAAAATGTATGTTTCATTTGCTTCTTAGAATTGTTCAAATGAGCTTTCAGCTCTAAAGGATTTCATCACCAAGGAAGATGGTCTTTCATAATGCCTGATGTTGGTCAACTTTATGGCTGTAGCAGGAATACTTAAAGTGGCAGAATTTATTGTTTTTGTGGAAAAATAAGGGCTGCTTACTCAGATAAATCTGTTAGGGGTCTTAAAATTGTTTTTATCACATTAAATTCAGATTCTATAACTGTGACCACATCCTATCATAGCAAGTAGATCAGAAAAAAAACAGCATGGAAAGCATTACTTGTAAGAGAATTCTTTGTGTATTTGCTTTCATTTAGTTTCATATTTCTATGCAGATGCAAAATCCAAGCTACAAAATTGTCAGATAAAATAGAAGCCAAATTATGCCAGTGGTTTTTTTTTTTAATCAACTTCTATTGTCAGTTTTCATCTTGTTTCTAGACGTTTGATTTGCTCTTGTGATTAAAAATGGCCATTATGTCTGAAAAAATGTAGGATAACTTAGTTTTCTGTGGGCTGTGAATTTTGCTCATAGCTGTTGATCCCTCTGTAACTCATTTTGCATTATAAAAAAGCAGCTGTGCTATTTTTTATTGCGTCAAATAAATGCTAGTTCGTGTTTCTGGCATACTTTGGGCCTCTTAAAAAGACACTGTACTGGAATGAAGTTAGTATTTGTTTTTGTTATTGCTGACTACCAGAGAGTGTCACATGCTAAAACCCTTTAGAAACAGTTGATCTGTTTGTGTACTTAGCTGGCATGCCATCATCGTGGATGGACACAGTGTGGAGGAGCTTTGCAAAGCCTTTGGCCAGGCCAAACATCAGCCAACAGCCATCATTGCAAAGACTTTTAAAGGCAAAGGCATATCAGGTAATAAAACAACTACTGCTTTGCATACGCAGGTGTATATGGTATGTACATGGTGCTGCAATAAAGGTACCTACACATCTGAGCAACAGCATGCAGAAAATGTTTCAACCTCTGTAGCTCTCACCAACATTATTGCTGAGAAAATTGGTTTGGTCCTATCAAGTGAGATGAGTGCCAGCTATGGAGTGTTGTGTCCATGGGATAAAGTAAATGCACACTCAGCATGTCAAGGGTTGCCGTGATTCCCTTTAGCCACAGCTTTTAGCAGCACTTTGTGAGCTTGCCTTTCTGACCAGATAAATATTAATAACAGCAGTGAATATCTCCATTCCTTTTCATTGAGTAAGCAAGCAAAGTTCATTATTTGCAGTGACTTAGGGAAAAGCAGTGTATCAGCCAGAGAGGTGATTTGGCTGTTAGTGCCAGGTGCACAGATAAGAGTCATCAGAAGCTATTGAAATAAAGCTGTAAAATGCCAGGTCTTGTTTGAATTGCACGCCTTGGTTAACTGCTGTTTCAAACTTAACTGAGTTTGTTTAAATAGAACTAACTGTTGAAATTTCATGGGAAATGTTCATACTGATTTACTGGTTGCTCCCTGCCATGCTTAGGGACAAGGTCTGTTAGGTGCCAATTTACAAACAGTTTCAGTACAAGATGCTGGGATTTTGTCACAATTGTGGAATATATGTAATTTGAATATTCCTCTTTTTTGTTTAAATCTGTCTGTCTTAATATGGTTGAATACTATTGTAATTGTTTAAGGAATTTCTTCCTTGGAAGAAACCTAATTGTTTTTATACTTTTCTTACTTGTAATGTGAATTTAAATACACAGGTGTTGAAGATAAGGAAAGCTGGCATGGAAAGCCCCTTCCAAAAAATATGGCTGAACAAGTCATTCAGGAAATAGATGACAGAATCCAAAATAAGAAAAAGCTTTCTCCAGCCCTTCCAGAAGAAGATGCACCTATAGTAAATATTAGAAACATTAAGATGCCATCTCCACCAACTTACAAAGTGGGAGAAAAGGTATTCCCTTCTTTTTCACTGTCTGTCAGATATTTCAAAGTGTGAGACTGTTTAACTGGATGGCAGGATGTTTTGTGTTATCCCTTGCTTAACTGGATGGCAGGATGTTTTGTGTTATCCCTCGCCACAGTTTCAACTACACATCTCTTCTCAGCAGGCAGACACCTATTTCTGTGGTGTGACACAGACAATCAACTCGCTGGGTGTAAAAAGGGTATATTGAAATATGAAGATTCAAATCACTCATCTTCATTTCATGATCATTATAAATTTTCTAAACTACTTTATGTGCATTTGAATAAATTCTTTGAGGTTCAGTGAATTTCCATGATTGGAAAGCAGATTTTCCTATCTGCATTGGTGGGGAGCTGCCCATTTCAGCATAGATGTATTTTCAAATGCTTCATTGTGGGTTTGTTTACTCTTCTGTGTGTCACTGCTCTCATATGTACTTTTGATACTGCTATCACTTGAAAACAATAAAATAGGAAGAAAACAAAGCCTCTAGAAGCAGCAAGTTACAGCAGACCTGCTGTGTTTTCCTTTTGCAGTGGGCCACCCGCAAAGCTTACGGGGTTGCTCTTGCAAAACTGGGCCACGCTAACGATCGAGTGATTGCTCTGGATGGGGACACAAAGAACTCCACCTTCTCCGAGCTCTTCAAGAAGGAACATCCCAGTCGCTACATCGAGTGCTACATTGCTGAGCAGAACATGGTAACTGCTCCCTTGGATTTATTCTAAGATTAGTATAACCATGCAGTGCGAGTCCCCTTACAGTGGGGGTCTAATACCTGCTTTTCAAATAAATGTATGATGTAATTGTAACAATAACCAATTTAGGAACCTTGTTTTGATTTCCTTCTTGCTGAAGAAAGGCCCCTTTAGTAATCACCAGTCCGAATAACACAGGTAAATCCATTCTCTCTTAGTAATGATGATTTTTGTCTGCTGGAGATAGCAAGACCATGTCAGTTGGACTGAAAATGTAAGCCTTTGATCCAGGAGAAGAAAGTGGGGGATAAGTCTTAAAAATCTGTAAATGGCTGCTTGAAGCAGATAAAGAAAAGAAGCTGCTGGTAAAAATCAACAATAACAGCTGGCAGCTGAAGCCAGGAGCAGAGGAGATGCAGGAGGGTAGATACTGGGAGGGTGAGTTGCCTTCCTTTTTTGGAAACGCCAGCAATTAGAAGCAGGACTGAACAGAGATTTTTAATCTGTATTCAGAGCTTCTTGCTAAATTCTTAAGGCAAGAAGTTCCACAGATGATGTCCTGGGAACAACTGATAAATGAGGAATTCACTGTTCTCATCCAATCTCTCCCTTTCAGGTAAGCATTGCAGTTGGTTGTGCCACTCGTGACAGAACCGTTGCTTTTGCCAGCACTTTTGCTACCTTCTTCACGCGGGCGTTCGACCAGATCCGCATGGCTGCCATCTCCGACAGCAACATCAACCTCTGCGGCTCTCACTGCGGGGTTTCCATTGGTAAGGGCACCCACGGCTTCCTTAGCAGCAGTCCCCATCCGCTTAAGGAGAAGTGTCCGGCAGTCAAACACATTCTGCACTGTGGAGGCAAGCTCTACTATGGCTGGGGTGGTGTAACAGTGGCAGCATTGATAGGAGGAAATCCTATTTGCAAATCCACTTTTGTGAGACACGTTGTATTTAGAAAGAATGACAAAAATTTCAAGCTGTCATCTTTTTTTATGTCTTTGGGCTGATGAAAATAGGACTTTTCCCTACTGTACAAGTAAGGACTGATACAAAGGGATTGGACTGAAACTGAGGAGTTTAGGTTCCATTTCATCTTTGCCGTTGACGTCTTCTGTGGAGAGAATAGTCATGTGCTTATTGTACCTTTGTTTCCCAGTCTCTAAAATGAGAAAACAATGATACTGTTCTTGCACTGATGCTCTCATCCATCAATCTCAAAAACACTTTGGAGATCACACATTTGAAATAACTACTTCAACTTATCTCAATATTTTTTACTACTAAAATTGTTGATATAGTGATTAAAAGAATCTAAAACCTCTTAAGTACTGATGAAACAGGAACGGTGAAGCTGTTACACAATTCAGAAAATTGAATCATAGAAAGGGAAGGGAAGGGACCTTAAAGGTCATCTCATTCCAACATCTCCCGCTAGACCAGATTGCTCAAAGTCAGGCAGGACTTACCCTTGATTGTCTTGAATCACCCCCCTCTCCTCCATGTGCCTTAGTACAGCTTCTTAGGAGGATCTGTTCCAGGATCTTCCCAGGCACAGGGTGGTAGCTGCTAATTGCCAGGATCCTCTCTTTTCTCCTTTTTAAAACTGGGTGCAGTGTTTCCCTTTTTCCAGTCCCCAGGGACACCACCTGGTACTGCCGTGACTTTTCATGGAGAGTGTCTTGGCAGCTACATCAGCCAATTCCCTCGGGACTTCGGGATGCATCTTGTCAGCTCTCACAGACTCTTGTTTGTTGAGGTTCCTCAGGAGGTCACAAACCTGATCTGTTGTGGTTTAATCCCAGCTGGCAACCAAGTACCACCCAGCCACTCACACACTCCCTGTCCCTGCAGTGGAACTGGGAGGAGAATAAAAAAAAAGTTTGTGAGTTAAGAACAGTTTAATAAATGAAACAAAGTAAAACATACTGCTACTAACAATAATTGTAATTATAAAAAGAAACCCCAAGAAAAATAAGCACAATACAATTTCTCATCACCCTCTGACCAATGCCCAGCCTGTCCCTGAGCTGTAGTCAGCCCCTTCCAGTCAACTCCCCCCAGTTCATATGCTGAGCATGGCATTCTGGTCTGGAATATCCCTGTGGCCAGCTTGGGTCAGCTGTCTGGGCCATGGTCCCTCCCAGACTTTTGTCCATCTCCTCACTGGCAGAGCATGAGGACACTGAAAAGTCCTTGGCTTAAGATAACACCACACAGCGACAACCAAAACATCAGTGTGTTATCAACAGTATTCTCATCCTAAACCCAAAACACACCACTCTACCAGCTAAGAAAAAAATAAACTACCCCAGCTGAACCCAGGATATCTTACAGCAGAAGGAACTGCTCCCCTAGTCCCTGTCGTGCTGTCCATCCAACCCAAAGAGGTGTGGGAAGAGGGTTTGCCAGTGGAGACCAAGGCAGCAAAGCCAGGACATCTCAGACCAACTGGCTGAGAGCCCTCATAAACAGAGCCTTCTCTGGTCTTGGCTTCCCACCATAACTGTTTGGAACATGTCAGATCATATTGGGGTTGACTCTGGTTTGAAGGAGGAAGAGAATTTTATTTTTTTTATCTGAAATGCGTAGACATGACCCATGAAAACAGGAACAGACTTGCATACCGAGAAAGAAAATGCAAGTAGACATTCATGCTTGAAAAACTAGTAGGTATTTCCAGGGAAAGTGAAAGTGAGAGAGAGCTGACAGGGGTAGTAAATTAAGGCTCTCTGCATACATGAGTTTTTGAGTTGATTTAATAGATTTGGCTGGTAGTAAGGTTCGAAGGAGAGTTGGATTTTTTTTTTTTTTTTTTTAAACACAAAATTATTCATTTGACCTGTAATACTGGTAAAGATTTATAGAAGCACATACACATCTGTAGTCTCATCCCAAACCTCAAACTTAACTTGTAGCAGTATAGAGTATTCTAGAGCAGAGAGTGTAAGCAGAGTGTATCAGACTATGGCTTTTGTATGTAATGAAGGGAGGGATTCTGTCACAAGCCTCTTTTTTTATTAAAATCAGTCCTTCCACCTTCAGACTTTCAGCAAGCAGTGTGTTGGTGCAAAAGCCAATTCGTTTTGGTCTTTGCTCATTTAAGAAGATAAAACTCTTTTGGGCTCCCCAAGTAGTCTCCTAGAACTACACTTCTGAGTTTCAATTTTCAGCACATGAAGTGTTCTGCTAGGAGCTGTGACTGTGAAGTGCAGACTTGGATTTATAAAGTTGTTTGAAGTACAAATCTCATTCAAGCCTCAACTTGATTTTCAAAAAAATAATTTCAACCCAAAGTTTTGCAACTTATATAAAGAGTTATAAAGAAAGTTATTCAGAGAAATCCTTTAGCAGTTAAAAAATTCAATTTTAAATTGAAGGGTATGAATGAAGCATAGTTCCTATTAGAACTTTGGGCTTGCATGGAATTACAAATCTGCTTGGAATTCAGAATCCAATCTGGATCTGTGGTGAAAATTGAAGTTTTATGTATGCAGTTCTAGGTAGACCTGGGCTTCTGCTGCATTGAAATTTGGACCCATTAAATTTATGAGAAACAGCTATCACAATGACCTTCTGAACTCGTACTAAGTTCACTCCTAGACCAATAGTTACTGATGGACCGAAACATTAAGTTTCAAGGTCATAAGAGAATAATAAAAAAATCTGTATTCTTCAAACTAAACAGGTAGGAAGAGAAATCACGGTGTACATGTGTCAAAAATAGAAATACCAATTGTTTAGTCTGTTTTATATCCTGGACATTTGCTACTGTTCACATTAAGCACTACTTTTTTTATTAAGCTATAAATGCAGATTTTGCAGATATAATTGAGAATTATACTCTCATTTGATCTGTGGTACTCCAAAACCATATAAATTGTCATTTTCATAAAGAATAAGGGGCCAAACTCAACTTGGTGCTAGTCTGTAAGTTATTTTGAATTGAATTGAATTGAATTGAATTGAATTGAATTGAATTGAATTGAATTGAAGGGCTTTGAATGCTAGTGGCCTTTGGCACCACCATAGCAAAAGCAGGACAAGGATGAGTAACTTTCCACCTTTGATAAGATTCAGATTCAGGATATTAAAATTATCACCTGATAATTTTATTCTTCATAATTTCACTTTTCTTCTATGTCTTCATTGTGTGGGTGCATTTTAGAAAAGGAAAATGCCCACTGGGATCCCCTTCATTCAGAATGCACACATTTAGAAACTCTGATGCTGAGAGGTTTTATTCATGTCATGACTGAAAGCCAAGATATCCTCTCTTCCTGGTCGGTGCTTACTTTATTAGTAATGTGCAGTGGCAGAGTTCAATGATTGATCTCTTTAACGTGTTTAAAGTTCTTCAGAATTTTGTGCTGCTCTTAGGAAAATATTCTCCTCCTTCCTCGTGAACTCGTCCTTCTTGAATAACAGGTAGCGGGTGCATGTGGGAAGGCTCTTTGCCCTGCTGCTGCAGGCTGTGACATGAGTGGATTCAGAACTCTGTGCATGGTTGGTTTGGAACAGTGCCATTCCCAAAGCTCCGTTACATAAGGTCACTGGGGGCGGGGGGTGTTGTGGTGGTTGTTTCTTTAACCATGGAAAATCATAGCATCCAGCACGTGTCCTGGCTAACAATTCTTTTTCATAGATCTGCAGTTTATGCCATGAGATGCTTGAGTTGTTAAATTAACAGTATTGCCCTATTGCTCCCCTAAAAGACCTTTTTAAGGTACTAAAAAATACATACATACCCTTCATTTAATCTTGAAATGAGTTGAAGAATTTGAGAGTAGTTGTATCAATTGCACTCTTCATTTCTGATGGGACACATGCATTTGTCCTTTCACATGTCCAGCAGTTTAAATCCGGAGGAACACTTACTGACAAGTATAAATTTTGCCTCAATACATGTAAATCTGAAGACGCTGAGATGTCTTGTGATCCTCTTTCTGTATCTGTACCCTTCCTATTTGTTTGTATTCCTTTTGTGTTGTTTTATTGTTATACTTTATTTCCTATTTTTCTTTTTAATCCCAGTTCTCTTTCTTTTTAGTCTCTTTCTATCCTTATTTACTGTTTAGATGGTTCCAAGTTTAAGGAGAAGATGATTCTTTTCTCAAGCAGGTAGCCTTGCATGTCGTGTGTGTGCCTGATTTTATACTTTTCTCTTTTTTGCCTGGTTTACATTGAACCTCGCTGCTATATTGAGTGATTGTCAAAAATGTGCACTTGCTCTTTTGTAACCCTGCTTTAATTCTTTCAGGTGAGGATGGGCCATCTCAGATGGGACTGGAGGATCTGTGCATGTTCCGGGCTATTCCAAACTCCACTGTGTTTTATCCCAGTGATGCTGTAGCCACTGAAAAAGCAGTGGAAATAGCTGCCAACACCAAGGTTTGCATCACAGTATTTCTGAGCCAGAGAATAATTCTGTCTTTTGTACTACTCTTGTTGCTTCTGGCATGTTTCTTGCATGTCTCTACCCACATAAATTCTTCCCGAGGCTCCAGCGTGGCAGTGGGATGTTTTCATTGCAAGGAAAGGTTGCAGACATTCTGTCCAGGCTAGTGCAGAATGAACAGCCTGGAATGCTGTGGGCCAGATTTGAGGAGATGTAAATGATTATACAGCAAGTGCAGTTTGAATCTATATTGACTCAGAGTAAGTGTAACTTCCTCAGGTCTTTAGCAAACTTAAAAGTGCTCTCCTACTACAATATCAAAATTGAAGGTGGACACAGAAATATAAATTTATATTGAGGATTTTGATCAATATTTCCATTGGTTGCCATAGGAGGTTTTTTTGAGAAAGGAGCAAATTACCTGAAAAATTTCAATCTTGCTACTACAGGATTTCACTGAGCAAGTGCAGAAATTTGGTGTGTAACAAATGTGATGAGTGGTTTGTGGAAAAAAAGATGGGAGATGGGGAAAAGAGTGCGAAGAAGAGATTAAAGTAAAAGTGTGCTTCTTCTGGAAAGGCATCTGAACATTACCTGATGGAAAGCATTTTTCCTTGCTTTCACACCAGCATTTCTTCTTAATTTAAAATGGACAGAGTAAAATTTGCACACAGAGGGTAAGGTTCTAAGAGTCTAATTAACTCGAGTAGGATTCTCCATTTCCACAAGAGAACAAAAGAGAAATAAACATCTTGGAATCAGAAAGGGAATTTTAAGTCACCAGTGTGCTTTAAGAGGAGGTGAACTGTTTTGTTCTGTTTGAAGCAATCAGCTGCTACAAAGGACTAATGGGAATTGGTGAGGCAGAGAGAGTTTACTTATAAGAACCAGAGGTAACATAGAAGGGTGAACACCAGACAAATAGAAAAAGTCATTTTGCTGTATTTTTTTCATAGAGTTTACGAACTAGAATGTCAACACCTTTCTGTTTTCCTAACTTCTAACATGTTTACTTCGGAAACAGGGCATTTGTTTCATCAGAACCAGTCGTCCTGAAAACCCTGTCATTTACAACAACAATGAGGACTTCCATATTGGACAAGCAAAGGTAAATGCTGCACAAATAAATAGAATCAGAAAAAATACACAGTGTTCCTTTTGGAAAAGCCCTTTTCCCTCTAAAGTATTGCAATGCCAAAGATTTGATCTTTTGATTAAAATTTCTAGAAATTTAAAAAAACCCAGTAAGATTTAGTGTTAAAAATACATGGTTTTTTGCAGGTGATTTTGAAGAGTAAGGATGACCAAGTGACTGTGATTGGAGCAGGAGTCACTCTGCATGAAGCACTGGCTGCAGCAGAGCAGCTGAGAAAAGGTGGGGCTTTTTTCCTTTTTGTCATTTAACACAGAAAAAAAAATCAATACCGGTCAGCCCAACTGCTCACCCTTTGTACTGGTAAACATTAATTACACTGTTCAGACAGCTAGTCAGTCACCTGTTAGCTGATACAGTACAACACAGCATGTAGCTGCCAGTCTTGCCTAATGGAGGTGGTTTTAGTTGGCTTAGCAGCATTAGTAGCCATGAAAATTGCCAAATGGATCAGATCAAGGTCTCCTTAGAATTGCTGATGTGTGATTGTGCCCTGTGGGCAGAGGTTTGGGGACGCTGTGTGAGAAGCAGGAGTGGCACCTGTTCTGGGTGGGCCAGGTACAGCACAATCAGCTGCAAACAGGCTAGGGCCAGGTCCCAAACCACAGCTTGTCACCTGTGTGCCCATGGGCACCCAGCCCTGGGTCAGGCTCACTGCTAACCTGGCTTCCTTTGTATGTACCAGCTCTGAACTAGCATGGGAGTGGCATAGTTCTGTGGCAGCGCTCAAGTCACTGACATCTCACAGCAATAATCCTTCAATAAAATAAGAGAAAGAAACCATCAAAAACCCATCTGTGAGTCAGCGGCTTGTGCCCAGGAAGAGATTACAAACAGCAGGAGATAATACAGTAATGCTGCCTGTGGCTTATGGGGAGCTTTGTGTGCAGTATCTGGGTGGACTGATATTTTGTCATGACCTTGAGTCACCAGGCGTAGAACATTTTGAAAGTTGTATTTTCAAAACCATTGTTATTTTCCTACATTTACCATGCTTTACAATGCTCTTCTGGTCTTAAAGTGCGAGTAATCACCTCTGGAGAGATAATCCCATAGTACAGAGGCAGTGTCTAATACCCCAAAATGTATTGGCCACTAAAGAGCCTTCAGTCACAAATCTGACAATAGGGCCTCTTCATGTGTAGGAGTCGGCCCAGTGTTCAGCCAGCTAGGATCAGAGACAACCTCACGTAATTGCTATTCTTCCTAAACAATTGCCATTTGTGTGCAGCTCTAATGAGCCATCTGGGCCTGCCTTATGAGGGCTGGGCAGATTCGGGGTTTGGTGCCAACCAACCTTAAGGGTGCCCCGGTAGGGCTGGGCAGTTCAGACAGGCACACCTGAGAGGTGGCACCCTGCAGTGAAGAAAAAATTCAAAATGCCTCCAGAGCAAAGAATCAGGAGGAAACTGTACTTGGCTTGACAATAAAGGCAAAATAAAGGTCTGGGGAAAAAAATTACAATTGATGGTCTGAAAAGGGAGGATTTTCTGGTGGCTGGATTCTGCTCTTACCTGGGGAAAGCCAGTTAGATAACTGTTTTGTTGATGGGTACTCCTGGTAACCTTGAGTCACTGATCCAAGCCTCCTCTATCATTTGTGTGAATGAATGAATATCACTGTTCCACAAGGTGCACGGAGAAAGAATACATATAAAAATTAGGGTTGGCTGGGTTCTGTGGTAGATAAGCTGCAGGTATGGGTACCTGCAAGTTCGTGTGGGCAGTTCTCATAATGATCTAGAAGATCACAGCCATGGCTTGTACCACTGGCAT
Organism: Acanthiza pusilla; assembly: GCA_036630365.1. Taxonomy (NCBI): domain Eukaryota; kingdom Metazoa; phylum Chordata; class Aves; order Passeriformes; family Acanthizidae; genus Acanthiza; species Acanthiza pusilla. The sequence continues at coordinate 14,123,262 of JAXCHO010000001.1, forward strand.
TGTCTTGTATGTTGCAATTCATTGTTGCATATAATTTCATTTATTTATGCAGAAAAACTCTACATCCGTGTGATTGACCCCTTTACTATAAAGCCCCTGGATAAGAAGACAATACTTGAAAATGCAAGAGCAACCAAGGGGAGAATCATCACTGTTGAGGACCACTACCATGAAGGTGAGCAGGGTCTGGGAGATCACAGCCTTCAGAGCTGGAAGTTCCCAGCTTCTGACCTGACAGAGGAGTATGGGACCTGATGCTGTCTTTCCGTTAAAGCAAAAGAGAGATTTCAGCCTTTTTTGTTGTTGTTAGGATTATAAGGTGACACTGAGGGTTGAAAGTTTCCTAAGGTATAATGGGTTAATCAGGGCTGCCTTTCTAATTAACTTGGCCTGTGTGCCCTTTGCGAGCTTGGTCCGAGTGAAGACTGGGTTCATTTGTGCCCAGTGAAATTGTAAATTTCTTCTGCACTGCAGGGGTTCTGCACAGTGTTCTCTGCATGGCTGTACAGCAGCTGCTCTGCAGGTGTGAAATTGCAAGAGAGACCATTGCTGTGCAGATCTCTTAAGTATTCCATGTGTCCAAAAGTTTGGCTCCAGGTTGTTTGAAATCAGATGGTTTTGGCAGTTTCCACAGTTACTCTGGGATAAATTCCTCCCTTTTTCTTCTCCACTATCATAGATACCTACTAACAGAAATTAGTAGAATAGTTATGAGAATATTATCCTAATTTAAGGTGAGCATCACTCCTGCCAGGTACCTGAAGTGAGCTAGTTCTACCATAAGTGCTGGATACACCTTACTTTTGTTCCAGACTATGGACAGTGATAGATCACTGAACTTCATCGTTTTCCAGCTTAGTGTCCAACTCTGGACAAGTATTTTACTGCAGGTTTGCAAGATGTCAGAGTCTTAACTCTGAGGTGCCAAACAGGGGCTTTGTGCTGGCATGGTGCTCACTGGTGAAGGCAGGGCAGATGTCTGTGCATCAGAACCCAGAGTGCAGGCCCCATCACACTGATCTCACCAGCTGCATCCACAGAGGTACCTCTCGCTGGAGACTCAGTTTGGTTAAATCTCACCATGCCTGGAGCTGTGGGCAGCCCTGTGATCCTGGATACACTCTGGCTGAAGTGCAGCACTAAGGTTCCTCTTCTACCAGGTCTCACAGCACATGCTTTTGACACAAGTCCTGTTTTCTTCTTCCCTAGTACTTCTGCTTCCAGTGCCTCTCCTGCCTCCATGCAGTTCCTGTTGCATCCTTTGTCCCTGTGACTGCTAGTGAGTCACAGCTGAGCTCTGAGCAAAGGTTGTGAATACATTACATAACCCAGAGAGGTGCCCAGCGGCACGTACAGGCACTGTGAAAAGATGGAGCTCTGAAGTGCTGCTGAGATTGGTTGGAATTTCAGCACGTTAAGTACACTTGTAAATGCTCTTCAGTCTCAGAGTATTTTTAAACCTGGTTCCCTGTGGCTGATGCCAAGGTGGTGAGAGCTTGCTGACAGTCCTGTGCCCTTGAGAGGCAGGTGTATCCTGCTGCTGATGGGTGAGTACTTCAGAAATGGCAGCCTGCTTGTCCTCGGAATGCCTTTGATGCAGGGCAGGGTTTTCATTTCACAGTTGGCCAACTCAGACACATGTGACTGGTGTTTTCCTAAGCCTGGGAACAGAGGCTGTGCGTTGCAGGGCCCTTTGCTCAGACACACACAGTGTGGATGTTCCCTGCTCGGACACTCGGTCAGTGCCATGTCTGCCTTCTCTCCACAGGCGGCATTGGTGAAGCTGTGTGTGCTGCTTTGGTGGGCGAGCCTGGTGTCACCGTCAGTCGCCTGGCTGTGTCCCACGTGCCCCGCAGCGGCAAGCCAGCTGAGCTGCTGAGGATGTTTGGCATTGACAAGGATGCCATCATGCAGGCGGTGAGGGCGGCCGTGTCCAAATCCAGGAACGCAGAGTAGTTCGGAGCATCTCGTGCTGTGTAACGGAAGAGCTGCGTTCGGAGAGGTCAAGGCAGGTGAAGGTGCTTTATGTAGAGAGTTCTAATAAAAATACCAGCTTAAAAAACGTTCTGGGGTTTAATCTCTTTTTCTCTGTGGGGCTTGGTGTACTGCGGTAATACCTGCATGTTTTCAGTCCCTCCTCTCTGCGTTGCCCCCGGCCTTTTAAAACCAAAGGCAAGGAGGAAGTACCCAATGTGCTGGGTGATGCTGAAATGGAATGAGATGTTCCAGGTCCTGGGGAACCAACGGGGAGATGGGGGCCAGTGGAGCCCTGGGCTCAGGTAGGACATGCTGAATGGCAGTGCAGAGAGCACAAGCTCAGTGAAGGAAGTTGAAACTCTTCATAGGAACTTATAGTTTTGAGTGCTTGGCTGATTCTGCAGCAAGGGTGATGCTGAGATGGACTAAAGAAGGATCTGAAGAAGAGCAGAAAATTCCCAGGTACCCAAGAGGATGCAGCTCAACGTGTAAGTTTCTTTTTTTGAGAATTGACTTTCCTCATGACCTGCTCTAAGTGGCTGAGCTGATTATCTCGCATGGTGGGATGCACTAGGTGACTTTTTAAATGTTTTGCTGTTTTTAAATGTTTTCCTTATTTTACCCTTAAGCACTTTCTGTTAAAATTAAAAATTCATTGTGGACTGCAGAGTACCAAATTTGAAACATTAAGCATTGAAACATGTTTCGCATTCTGACTGTTCCACAAATTGCCTTTCAGAAAGTCATTAGACAGCAGAGGACACTAAAAGAGCCTTTTTCCTCAGAGCAGGGTGACTGCGTAGTTTTCAGTTCACCCAAAAGCCATTTGCCACTAACGTGGTGCAGTGGTGTGAGCAAGATGTTATTTGCAGACTAACACAACATATACAGTATTTTGGGATGGTGAAATATTTCTACAAAGACATGTAAATAGTACATGTAAATGAGAATATAAATACTATGAAATAACTTGTATTCATCTTTGCACAATTTAGCCCTTGAGGGACTGGGTGGCAGCTGTCCAGTGTTGGTGCAGGCCTGAGTGCAACTGTTGGTGTTTCTGGCTGTGCAGCTGGAACTGCAGGCAAGAATGATCAAAACTGGTGCTTCAAATTAAGTGCAACAAAAAGCAACCTTTCTAATTTTCTGAGCAAGGCTTGAAATTGTTCCTGTAAAACTCTGAGCTTTTTGGATTTACAGCTTTCAGATTTATATTTCCTTACAAGTTTTCTGTTCAGCTTGTTGCCTTCATCATTCTGTGGGTATGAAGACTTTACGTTTTTACTAAAAATTTAAAGATACCCACTTTTGTTGCAGTTTCCCTCTGATTGCATTAGCCCTACCTCCTTGTAATGTGTAACACATCCCTATAAAATGAAAGGAATGCCAAAGTTCCATGCTTATTTTGCTCAAAGAAAGAAAAAGATTGGGGGATGAGTCAAATCAAGCACTTTGTTTTTCCCCTGAAAAAAGATGAAATTTGCTGTTGTAAATAATCTCATTACTGCAGCACTCTGTCAGTGCATGTAACATCTCCCCAGCTCTCCTTGGGTGAAACCGCTGCCCGCCCACTGCTCCGAGTTCTGCCACAATCAATTCATCAGCCCCAGCGCCAGCACTGCTGGGGCTCAGCTGGGAGAGCAGTGCTGGCCTCTGCCTGCTCTGGGCAGCACAGGGAATGGGGGAGGATGGAGCCAGAATTCCTACAGAAACAGCCAGAGCCTAATCCAGAACCAACACAGGACAATATTGGTCTGTTGTTGGTTTTGGTACACCACAGGCAAAGTAGAATGGTTTGTTTACAAATGAGTGATGCACTACCACAGGGCTGCATAGGAGAAGGAAGGTGAAAGTGTTTATATTTAAATGGAATTAAACACAAAGCTACATCTCAATGTCTTCCAAGCTCTGCTGAGCCACAAACCACTTTGGAATCCAGAGTGGGGCCCTGTAGGCCAGTTTCAGGTTTATTTTTGAGGGAAAGGAGTGATGTTTTTCAGAGGTTTTGCATTTCAGCATTTCACATTGGTCATTTGGTTGTTAGGTTCACCTCATAAAGCAGTTCCTTTACTACAGGAAATTTGGACAGCGAGGTTTTGGGAACTCTCCTGAAATACTCCTCCTAGGCAGCTTTCCTCACACCTGTGGGACAAAAAAAGAGAGCTGTCAGGACTGCTCTGTTCAGATTGTGCTGTATCCATGCAGCTTTCCAACATTCTTCATGTTTTGTGTTCATAAACCAGTATAAACATGAGCCTGGAGACTGTCTGATGATCCAACAAGTAAAGCCTCCCTCCACTCCCTGAGTTTATATTTAAGCCATAGAATTCTTACGCAAACACTGCCAGGAAATAGTACCCCATACAGGGTGAGCTGTTAAGAATGTGAAAACATTCTGCCACAGGGAAAAAGTCAAGACTAATTCATTTTCAAACCCAAGCAGCTGTAATGAACTGTAGTAAAATATTCCTCTTTTTTTAAGGCAGTAAGATTGGAAATTGTCATTTAAATGAGTTGGTCTTAATTCTTGACCAAACCAAAGTACCCAGGAAGGTCCAGGGAAGACAGATGCTGTCAGTAAAAAGACCACTATTTACCTCTTGGCCTGAATCTGTCAATCAGAGGAACAAAGCTGTCAAGGACACTCCGAATTCGGTACACTGTGAAAACAAACGTGTAAGATAAGCAACCTACAACATTTTAAAAAAACAGAAAAATGGCAAAATCCAAACACTGACACTTGTTTAAACAAGCGCATCTGCAATATCATTAATAGCAAAGATCAGACTGAGTCATAAGAGTACCATCCATAACTTCCCACGAGGTTACCATGAGATTACAGAGGAGACATGCTCTTGGTTGGGGAGCCATAACTTGGTGCTAGTAGCAGCTCTCCTACGCCATCCCTAGGAATTGCCAAAATGCCCAGGTTTTAGTACTTCCAGTAGCTGCTGCCATCCAAGTTCTGCCCTGAGCTCGTCCTCAGTCCCAGAGGAATGCATGGCAGCCAGAATGCACAGCATCTTATCTAGTGTATCTGGGAAGACAGGCCTTGCTGCTAAAATTACACGTTGTCATGGCAACGCAGCATTCGGCCATTGCTGCAGAAAGAGGTGACTCAGGGTCTTGTGATCACTGAGCAGGAAAAATGAGTCAACCTCTCCCTTCAGCACACTAAGGCTGCTTGTCTGCAGCCCCCCTGTTATGGGGAGATGTTGGGAGAGAGTTTTGGAATATCGACCCCGGCGGGTTTATGGCCTCGTGGTGGGTGTGTGACCTTGTCCTTAGTGCAGGGACAGAGCTGCTGCTGTAGGGACACTTACCTAGACCAAAGTAGATCCCAGTGGTTTCCAGGGAAGCAAAGGTGATTAAACCAATCCCAAGAGAAATAGTCCAATCTAAGGCAACAAAATAAACATTAGCTTTGTTCATTTTTCTAGAATGCAACAATTTATCCTTCTATTGAATCTTGCCTTACCTTTGTGGTAGTAGTAGCAAACTAGTAAAGCTCCAATTGCAAAGCAAAGAATGACAAAATGAAAGAATTCATCTGAAATTGAGAGGGAAGATTAGGTCACAACTGCAGCCATGGCCCTTCCAAATCCACCTTTAGCTCAGGGAATGAAATCAATTTCCCTGAGACACCTCATGCAGTAGGCTCAACATGAGAAGCCTTGATGATTTTCATCAAGAAGCCTTGATGCACTTCAACAAAGTACTCGTGTTGAAAAAATAAAGGTTGTTTTGAAGCAGAGGTCTTATTCTTGGATTAAGGCTCAACAGGTTTGACATCAGTTTGATTTAATAAATCAATTACCATCCTTCCGTATGCCCATCCACCGTACTGTCCACTGAGGGGGCCGAGTGATCTCCTTCTCATATGCTACAAAAAAGAGATGTCTTTTATTGCCATGGAACTGTGAAATTAAGGAGTTTAAAGTATGAATGATTGATAGATAAAGAACTTAGCAGAACATCAATTCATACTTGGCAAGTGTCTGTCCTGTATTACTCCACTTCCTAAGTGCATCAGTCCCACTGTAACTTTGTTTCATGGAATGCCTTACACAGTATTTATTCTATTAAAGCATTCCATGTTAATGCCCATTTTCAACCTTCTACTTTCTGATTAAACAATCTCTAGGCTTCAAGGAGCTGGTATTGCCCTCATCACTAAGCAAAACCCAGTCCTGAAAGAGCATCCACAGGATAAACTTTGGTTTGCATGTTTGTACTCACCATCTGCATCTGAATCTTCTCTTCTGGCAATCTCTGAAAGGCAATATAGCTTTGTTATTTCTGATTGAAAAAATACAAATATAGAGCTTCCCACCATACTTGGCACTAACAAGCACAGGAAGTAACCACCTATCTGCAACAAAACCTGGAGTGAGTGGTAGAGAGGCCAAACACCAAGTGGAAAAGTACCATGACCCTCTCTGCATGTGCCAATGTAGGGAGAATATGGCACTGCAATGGTGTTCTGTGTAGTTCCTTGGGGACAGGTAACTCAAAAACCTCCCCAAGGGATTATGCTGCAATTTATATCCTCTTCACTGCACAGAACAGAAGTGGTTGAGCAGATGTCCTCTCAAAAGGCTGTTCCCACTGGGCTGTTTGCCTCGCCTAACTCATCCTGTGGCCTTGGCCTGGGCACAGGAGGGATGAGCTCAGTAATGCAATTAAGCCATTGGCAATTTCCTGCTATGGGCTTTTTACAAACATTCTGGGGCTGTGCAGCCGTGTCTGGTAGGAGGAAATCTGCCTTCAGACTGCCTGTCTGTGCAAGCCTCTTGGCTGGCACTGTTGCTCTCTTGCCTGACATCTGGCTTTCACCTGGCACCGCCTGCTGGGAATGCTGTGAGCTAAGGCAGGAATGCATTCAGAGCCAAATGTCAGTGCTTGCAGAAACCAGATTCCAGGTACCTCCCAGCCTTGCACCCCCATTCAGCAGGAGACAGAGGGCTTCAGGGAATGCTGAAAACTGCCTCTAGCTTTTTTGGCAAAGACTGAACGAAAGACTTGCCCAATAGAACTGCTGGGTTTTCCCCTAAAAAGGATGATGACTGCTGTGTGCTTATCCTGTGAGAACCTGGCAGGCCTAAAAAAATGGATTAATCTGCTAGAACACCTTGTACCAATCACCTGGTGTCAGCCAGCCACTACCACAACCTTGCAACAGAATGTCTGCACCATGCCCAGGTCCAACAAGCAGGCTAACTGAAAGCCATGGGATTTACAGCCAGGAAGTTATTTTGTAATGTATCAGCAGGTCAGAAAGAAGATATCAGAGTTATAGTCATCCTTCCAGCAGGATGGAGTCAGCTGGGAGCACTTACCTGAATCTCTGTAGGGAACCATCTCTGCTGGTATTCCTAAAATATGACACAGAGATGAGGTAGGTTAATACTTGCAGTGAGTGTGTGTGTCTGGTGCCAGTGCCAGCCCATGCAACTCCCTGAAATCAGTGCAGGTGTGTAACAGAGACAAGGAAGAGAACAACTCTAACTCCTCAGAGAGGGTGGCTATGCTGGGGATTATGCAGTCAAAAAGTGGAAAATGACTGAATTATTACCCCCCCCAATATTCCATCTCTCTAAGTATCTGGAATCAGGTAGACTCAGACTCCTGTAAGACAGACTAGATCTCCTAACATCAATTTAAATGAGCTGCTCTTACATCTGGGCTGAGCTCAGTTTAAGACATTAATTAAAATATTAATGCTTTACATTTTTTACATCCATAGTTCTATAGCTATTTCTATGTATTGACACAGCACATTTTTGTCATCTGCATTGTACGTGTTTTCCATTTTTCCTTTGGGAGGAATGGAAAAGCCTCAGGAACAAGGTGGTCCTCACTGATGATCTCCAGACAGTGTTGTGGGCTGACTGCAGACCCTGTAAGTAGTGGCTGTGACAGATGTTTTCAGAACCCTTTTGCTGTATTTCAGTGGCAGCTGTGCAGACCCAGGCAGCAGGACTCCTCCTACAACAGCAGATTCTGCTGCTCTCCTGCCTCAACTCCGAGCACAGGGCATAACTGAGTGTCAGCATTAGTTGAACTTCATCTTGTACGAAATGGCTTTCCTACAGCCAAATTCTGAGTTGTCGCTCTTCTACACGTTAATATACCTTTGTTCAACAGCCAAACCAAAGAATGCACAAAATTATCCTTTTTTGATTTATATTGGTTGCTTTTAGTAAAAGCCAATACTGTTGTCACTTTGTCCTACCTCCAAATAACTGGTCTTCAGTCTTCTGTCTTCCTAAATCTTCCTCATCACTGTCTGGATAAGAGAAAGTGTCTGTTCATCAGAGTAAAGAAAAATGTGCTAGCAACATCACTGTAGTTGTTTGCTCATAATATAATCATATAAAGGTAAAAAATCAAGGCTTTGAAATGCAAGGACCACTATTGACTGCTTTTGCCTCACAGCTCTCTTCAAAGCTGGCTGAATAGGTGAAACCCAGCAAAATCTGAAGCTGGAATAACTTGTATAAAGGGGTGTAGTGAGAATTCATTATCTTTTATTTGGGGAAGGAATCTTGCAGCAGACTTCTGTGTTTCTGAAACCAACTTCCACAAGAGTGGGAGGCAGCCACTATTTTGCTGATAAAGAATCAGGAACTGATGATTTTCTGTGTTCTCTCTTTTGCACAATTTCTTACTTTATTCAGAGCTCTGCAGAGTTGCCACGGAATTGCTGCACATCTCCTATGTCAATCCTTACAAATGTGCAGTCAGACGAAATTACGTATCAGAGAAAATAAAACAAATCCTCTTTACCTTGTGTGTCTTCATCCATGGACTCATGGGATGAGTTTTCAGACTTTTTTTCCTCTTCTGAATGTACAAAATTCCTTTCTAATCTCTTCAGGACTTTCAATTTTTCATCTTTTTTATAAAGAGAGAAACATTATCAATGACTGCATTTTCTCTCTTTTACAATTACAGATTTCACAAGGCTTTATTAAAGGTTGGCAGACAGGAAATCAGATCCTTTGTCTAATTTCAACTGGTTTTTGCACACAAAGGGTAGCACAAAGCAAATGAAAGCATCATTTATGCTACAGTTTAGACTTTCTTAAATGATTGTGGTAGATTCCTAAAGTTTCATATTCTGGCATTTAATTCTTCATAATGTTACCCCAGTGCAAATTCCCACTCCCTGAAGCAGGAGCAGCTAACCATGCTTCAGCTGAAGAGGAATGGCTCACCCTGCCCTGGGCTACTTGCGCCAGGGTTCCCTGAGCCCAGGCCGCGGCTGCAGCTCCCTCTCGTGGCACAGCACAGCCCTCACTGCCAAGCCTTGCCGAGGCACCAGCGGGAGCTGACTCGGCCCAGGATCCAAAGTGTTCCTGGCTCCTGTGGCCAGAGGTGCAGGTGACTCAGAACAGCTTCACACCCAGCGCTGTGCTCAGGGCCGGGGCTCTGAGCATCTCCTCATCAGGAGGAACAGGATTTGGGCACAGGCAGGTAGATGGGATTCCTTCCCCTCCAGCTCCTCGAGGCTGCTCACAGCCCAAAGGCAGGAAAGGGGTCTTGTTGTTACCAACATTCCTACTATGACAGATGACCAAAACTGGGCTGTGCTCCGGGCTGGGAGGCCTCTCCTCTTCAGGAATGTATCTAACGAAGGCATAAGCAGGAACAAGATGTCCTTGAGGGTCTCCAGTTAAATTCAGGGTCATTTTAAGTGAGCTCTGTCATCTAATAAAGATTTTTAAAGACTATGGACCCTGTACAACTGCCCTTAGTTTCTTACTGCACAGCCAGGCAAATAAGCCTGTTTGTATTTTGTTGATAGGTTCAGCAACTTGAATGCCATGCTCTATCCTTTCCTTTTGGCTTTACTATATGTGCTGCTAGGGCCATTTGCAAAAACATCTTCAGCAGCTCAGCTCTGATTTCTTACCACTGTGAGAGCTCAGAGGGGTCCTGGCTGGCTGGATAATAGTCCATGCAAAAAAGTGTCCGAGGTGTCATGAATCCAGCCAGATGAAAAACCTGAAGCACCAAGTCAGAGAAAACTTTCTCAAGTCAGAGAAGCTTCTCTGGCAGCATCATCCCAGGACATCCACTCTCCTTAAACACAGGTGTTTTTTTTGTCCAGAAGAAGCCAAGTCAAACTACAGTAAAATAGTAACTTTGGCTCCCATTACCACCCTACCTAATTGCCTTTCCTGAGCAGTACTTTCAGACATTTCAGCTGTTCACTAACAATCACTTCCAAGCACATATCAGAGTTTTCAAGCTGCTGTCAAGTCCTGCTGGCACTGCAGTAATTTTAACAAAACAGCTGACAGGAAGACAGGTAGGACTCACCCTTTCCCTTGGAGCTGGGCAGCTGCCTGTATCCAGATGGGTTGGATGTCTTCAGCAAAAGGTAAAGAAGAGCCATTGCCCTGACTCCTTTCTTCTCTATGGCTTTTAGGCAGGCAGCACAGCCTCCATGGAGGGCATCAGAACCGTTGAGGAGCTGAAAAGAAGGTAAATAAATAGCAATAGTCTTTCCAATAAAACACAACCTGTAGAAGCACTCCCTGATGTGCAAATGAGGGTATCTCACCCTGTGGGAAATGTAACCCCCTGTCCTTACTATACAAGGGGGAAACTGGGGACAAAAAGTAATGCTAAAGATGGGAAGAGAATGTAAACTCCATTCAACAAAGCAGAGCCATCAACTGGGAGAAACAGCATAGTGGGCAATAGTTAACTATTCAGGGAGCTGGAAAAATACATCTATAGGGTCTGGAAATGGACATGCAATCACTGCACTATCTTACAGCAAAATGTCACTAACAATGGTCCTGCCTGGAACATAGTGAGCTGAACTGATCCTGAGGAATTTATACAAAGCCAGTTATTTTTGCACATGGGAAGTAATGAAATAAAAAGCAGTGGCCTGAACCTCATTTATCTAAGTGCCCTGTTACACCTTTTAATATATTTCAGCATATCAGATAATGAGACCATATGTTCTCTCTCCCCAGATTATAGTAGAAAAATAGAAAAGTATCTGCCTAACAAGGATATATGTTTCTTTAGTAACTTACATTGTTCTTTTCTTCAGTACTCAGGATAGGTGGGTCAGCGGTGGCCAAGCATTTTACAAGTGAGTCCCAGAAGGACTGGTTTGTTTTCTCATGATTCTCCAAGTACTTGGCATCAGCAGCAAAAACCCTCTGGAAAATGTCTGTGAGGAAAACCAGCCTTGTCACTGTGCAGCAGTAGTGGAGGATTGCATGGCAGTGTTCCTGTGGTGCTCAGTGTAGGGGTGGTGACAGACACCAACCAGGCTCACACACACTGCCCAATACCAGTATATAGGAAAGTGGTGCTGTATTGTACAAAGCACCTCAGTGTGCCACAAAACAGCAGAAAAATGTCAATAGTCCATACAAATTATTGATATCTCTGTGATGCTGTTGTCTCAGTTAGAGAAGCATGGGAAGTGTTCCCAAAGTATTCCTAGCTATTTAACAGGTACTTATTCTGACCATGCTGCTTTACAGACAGGCACAAAGACCCCAAGGGCTGGATAGCAAGGTACTGAGATTGCTCATCAGGCATTTAATGCACAGCAAAGTCTCCTTCATGTATCTAAATTCCCACTACCACAGGCCTAAAGTCTAAAAGGAGCCTGTGGAAAAGCTGGGAATTGACTGCTGGTCTCTCTTTTACAAGTAAGGAGATGGCTACGGTGTGTTTTCATGGGAAATAAATTTCATTGACTCATGCCCACCCTGGCAAACATTGCTGTATAGAATGCATAAGCCAAAGCTTTGATCTCTGTGTGCTCCCCTCACCTTGCTGTTCTTCAGTAAGAGCTGGGATTGGGACATCCAAGTTCTCCATTGCTGTGCCTCTTTGAAAGGGGAGAAAAAGCACATTTAGAATCAGGTCACTGACCTTCCTGGTTTCCTGTCTTTGATTTTCTGCAAAGACAGCATCTCTCTCTGGGCCTTTCAGTTTTGAAATCACTTTTCTGTTTCACATCATGATTCATTTACCCTCCTGGGACCCAATTCTTGACTACACTGAGTGAGTCCTACTGGCCTTTGGTTATTAGGAAAGAACAATAGTCTGATCATCATGAGTAAAACAAAAAGAAGTCAGACTTGATCATTCACATTGTTGTTTTGTAAAGCTACCACTGTGTCTAATTAATTATTTACCACAGATGTGAGTAACCTAATAGGCCCTGTTCCATTCACGAAACAGAACAATTATTCTATACCTTTGACATCCTAATACTTAAAATGTATCAGCTGGGAAAAATACTGCAGAAATACTTCCTAGGAAAGTCCCACAAGACTTTGATGCTTCAACATCCGTTCTTCCCAAGTGGCCATGAAAAAGAAATTTCCATTAACTTTAGTTTTATGAATTACAAATTTCTAAGTGTTGATCCCAGATTAATTACTGGTATTTGCCACAGAAACAAGCATTCTGACATCCCCAAAATTCAACATTTCATTTTGTTTTGATAAACTTGCCACAGAAGTTTTGGGCTGAGGCTGGAATATTCTGATGGCGTACATTTTGTGGTGGCTGTGGTTCTGAACTGTTGCCTCTGCCTACCATGGTCGAGGCATCTTGCACTGATGCATCTCTCCTCGTGCAACATTGCAACTAACCCACAGTTGTACTGAGAGATGCAAAAGAAGATTTTTGGGGAACCTGAAGCACAGTTTCCACGATGCAATAGTGAAACAGTTTATACATCCACACTTTTTTGTACAATATGACTTTTGGATCCATCCAACAAAACACTTCCAATCAAGCAGTTTGAAAACTAAGAATATGCTTTAAATTTTCCAGAAAAAAACCTGTGGCAGATAATCCCTTTCCCTGAATTACATTCAACATTTGCTGCTGTAGCTGTGGCAGCAGTCCCGTGGGAGCTGTGAGCCTGTGAGCACCCGATAGGGAATGCAGGAAATGCATCTGTCCCCTCTGCTGGGTAAGCTATGTTGAAATGTAGGAACCCAGCACACCACACCCTGGACAGACTCGTTCTTGGCCACTCAATAAAGAACATCAGTTCTATGCATTATCTATGTCCAGCTATGGTTTTCTGCCTTTTTCACTCTCTTTCTTGCCTTCATATTTGCTCAACTTAGATTTTGCAATAGTTAATGTAATGCTTAAGCTAAATCCTTCAGGCCTATCTCTGGACTGCACAGTTGAAATACCAGACATAAAGGAGCAAAAGTACTCTAAATACAGACACTTTTTTTTTCTGACTAATTCCATTTCAAATAATACTTTATAAATATCCAGATATTTTACTGTTGAGTGAAACTCAGGAGGTTTGTCTTTGGGGCTCCTATTACCTACAGAAGGCCACTAACAGTGGCATTTTAAGGCAGATTGCTCTTCCCCTGACAGGAACCTGTCACAGCAGCTGCCCTATCCCAGCTTTGCATCATCTCAACAACAAAGTGAGCCAATGGGCACTACCCAACCTGTCCTGCCACACACACAGGAAGAGCAGATTCAACACTGAAGGCAGAGCAGACACTATCATCCTCATCTGCTATCAGGCTGATTTACTTTAAAACTGCTCATTTGCTGGCCCAAAAAACCAGACTGCTCAGCTGTTCCAGCAACAGAAACACAGTTGCCTTATGCACTTTTGTATCCAGCTGTGGTAAGACCTGCTTGCCACAGGAGGATCCAGAAGCAACCAGCATCTGCTCCCATCTCCCTTTCCGTGCCTCCAGCACAGCTCAGCCCAGTCAGTCACCAAGATTTACATAACCAAGGAAGCTGGGTACCTAATTTCTCTTAGACTGTGCACAATTAATTCCCCTGTGGCTCTTCTAGAAAGAAAATCAGATCTAAACAAAGGATAAGTATAGGTGCTTCATTATTGTATGTTTTAAAAGTGACTTCGTTGATTATACCTCATAATGAGAGGAGGATAATGATATACAGGCATTTCAGCTTGGCCATGAGCTCACTGGGGAATGACATGAACAGCAGACCTCACCTTGCTTTCCCCACAATAAATCAGAATTTAATTGTAGCGAGGTCTTCTCAACACGTTAGAATAAAATTCGTGTGCAGAGTCAGATTTAGAAACTGAGGCTAACAATTTCCACACACAACATTTTGCTTAGCTAATGAAATATATCTGAGGGAAATTGCTTAATAGGATAACATAAAAAATGTAAATGAAATAAAACAAGGTTGTTTTGACTTCAAGGCAAAAATCAGACAATCCTAAACCTCTTTCCTTTGAAATTACTTTTACCTTTAAGTTATATGCTGACACCTAATCTTGCTAAATTTTATTTTAAACATTGTCCCTCAATGCCCTTCTCCCAAACCAAACCAAGTTCTTAAAGCACACCTGCAAATCGTAGGTTGGTCCTAGCAGCTGGTTCCACAGGAAGATGTCCTGGAGGGCCGTGGCTGTGGTGAAAGCTGAGTTTCTTCCAGTGAGACAACAAAAAGTGATCCACACCAGCTCAGTTTGAAATTGTTCCTGCCCCAACCTCCTTAGGCTGTGCCACCAGTGAGGTAATAATTCTGCTACTCTTCTGCTTGCCTTCCTGTTGTCAAATAAAGCTGAAACGTGACACAAAAGTAGCAAAACTCAGAGTTTTCACTCTCCTTGAACACAGGCGTGTAGAGAGACCCAGGAAGTGCATGTCACCGTAGGGAGGGCAGCTCCCCAGGCTTGCTCTGACCAGTCCCATGGAGGGGAGCAGGGAGCAGGCACAGCCCATCCACTCCTTGCCGCAGCTCCAGCACTTCCTTCCTCTCCTGCCTTTCACAGCAAGCCCAGACGCAGTGGCTGCGCTGCTGCCAGCCCCACACCTGTAAGCCTGGGGGGGTGCTGCCCGTTTTCCAGCTCTACCCTAAACATTTACATGCAGCATTTGAAATTACCTGGTTTGTGTTTCTCCCTTCACGTTGTGTGCCTCTCTGCGCTCGTTGCAAAGCTCTGAAGGAAGAAAATGAGCTTATCAGAAGCCAGAAAAGTTCATGCTAGTAGTCGGAGTAAAATTAAGGCAAACAAATCTTTCCCTGCACATAAAGTGTAAGGCTTGCTATGTGGATTCTAGAGAAAAAAAAGTATTTAAAAAATGGGGAAGTCAAGTCAAAAAGACACAACTTGAGTCAAGAAGAGAGGTTATAGGGAAGTCCTGTAAACCCCACAGTATCAGAACCCTTTTTCGTACAGTGGCTTGATGTCTCAGTCAGCAGTCAACAAGCCAGCAGTGTACTAAGAGGCTGCACACAGCCCCAAAACACCCTCAGGCTTGACCCCAAGAAGCTCCTGAATGCCTCCCCAGCACTCACCTTCAAGGCTGTGTGGTGGTTCAGGATGCCAGGTCAGGGATCCCAGTGCCAGCCCTGGCTTGTGCTGGCGGGTGGGCAGGAAGGCGTTGGGGCTGGGGCCTCACGTGGCCTCCCCTGACTCACAGGGTGAGCAGCAGCGGCTCCGTGTCATCCTCTGGCTGCAGAGGTCACACTCCAGGCATGCGTTCCCGTGTCCCCAAGATCTGGGGATGGCAGCCAAGGGCTGATTCCACTGGCATGGAGAGGAGCTGGGCAGCTCCCAGCCTGCCTCAGGCACTGATGGCCCTCAGTAGCCCTGAGTAGCCAGGACCCCTCACTCCTGCCCATGGCTGCTCCAGCAGAGTCCCTGCTCAGGCTGAAGCCCCAGGGCTGCTTGTTTGGCCTCCCTGTGAGATGAGGGGGGCACTGGGGATGCAGAACCCACTCTGAGGGGAGAGGCCCTGAGCTTGAGCAGGGACACCATGATGGAGGATTAGAAGCCCAGGCATGCTGCCTTCCTGCTCAGGGCATCCCAGGGAGGCAGAGATGGAATGCCTGTGCAGCTGTGTCAATGACAGGGAAGGGAAAAGTGTCCTCCACCCCAGCTGTCCCCAGCAGCCACAGAGGGTACTGCCAAAACAAAGCCTCTGGCTCTGCGCATCCTACACCCACTGTAAGCTTATAAGTGCTCCCCTCTCAGCCACCTCTGACACACATCACTTCTCCAGCACAGCAGTTATCTGGAGGCACCCCAGGGCTGTTTGCTGTTCAGGGCAGCTGCTCTTTGACTGGCAGGTGATGCTTTCTGATTCAGCCAGCCTTCAGAAGACAACATGAGAATAGGAAAGGAGGGAGCAGATCTCTCCAGTGCAGCAGAGCAGAAGGCAGCAGATGTTGGTCACCTGAAAAGGCATGTGAAGAGTGACAGCCAGTGCCAAAGGAGACTCCTTGGGACATTCCAATAGCACAGTGCCTATTGATTACACAGGGTGTGGTCATGTAGGTCATTTGTCAAATTCAGCTAACAGCTTCTCCCTTGTGCAGCTAGTGCTCCAGGACTGGGTTGTATACCCTCCCTCTGCTTTCCTCACTTCTTCACCCTCTGATGCTTCTGGAGAGACTAGGACACAGGTAAAGTAAGTTATACTTCCTGTAGTACATGTGCATTGATCTTTCTTTTCCAGTTCATTGGGCTGTTAGTTGGAGTTCTTGATATTTTTTCAGAGGATGGAAGGATTGGGTTCGGGGCTTTTTTTAGCAAGCTGTTCCACTACTTTTCTACAAGTGCCTATTCAAGTGCCTTGTCTCACCTACCCTGACATTTTTAAGTATATGTAACACTAAACACTTAAAGCAGCAAATATTCTGCATATACAGCTGGGAAGAAAGTTACCTAATGGATTAGAATGCTTTATCACATATTCCATGTATTCACTTCACCCTTATTTGGGAACCGTCATCTGAGAGATTTAGAATGGTGATTTATTCTTTGTATGCTGGGAAAACTGCTTCCAGGAGGGGTTTAAAGAGGTGAGACACAGGCAGAGCAGCTCTTATGCTTGACACTAATTGGGTGTAGTGTGTGTGTGTATTTGTCACACAGGCAGGTTGCATGAGAAATGTAGAAATACTCATAAGTGAGTGTAGGAGGGGCCCAGCGATGGTACATTGAGTAGTAACTGCTCATTTAGTCATCACATTTCTGACAGATTAAAACATTCCCATGACACCTCTTGCCCTACCCTGACTTTTATCCAATGGGGTGGTTAAATTAGTCCCTCCTGTGCATTTACTTAGTTGCTACTTATTTTCCTTTAAATAAAGTCTGCTTCAACAATTGTGAGCCTCTGAAGCACAGATAACTGTGTGGGGATTATGCCTCACTGCCAGCTGCATTTTCCAGGCTACAGGTAGTTTACAGCTACCTTTTTGGTTTTAAACTAAGAGTTTTGAGAGAGAAGAAAAAAGCAACAAGCAGTGAGTACAACGCACTCCCTAACCTTCCAGACCAGTAACACCTTGTTTATGCTGAGATCATAAGAAAGCAGCTGTTTGCCTTTGGCTGGGAGGAACCCTGATGTTTAGCCATGAAAGCTTTTGTGGAATCATATGAGAGTGGACCATATCACACTTTACTAAGACCTTCTGGAACATTTTCTTCTCACTTTGTACCCTTCCATGAAATTACTTGCCATAATAAATAATTCATTGTATTAGTATTTCAAATTAACACAGCAAAATTTTTGCTAAAGCCTGTTAAACTTAAGAACTAGGCCTGTTTGAGCAGGCTAAATCAAAGGCCAGGATGTATCAGTCACTTCCTGGTGGATTACTGACCTCCTCAGGTGCTGTTATCAACAGCTCATGAGGCTGAAGAGTGAGTGATTCCAGTACTGAGACAAGCACAAGACCCCCCTCCCTACTGGCTACAGGTAGGCATGGAAATGTTCCCTCATTAAGGGAGCTCCCCTTTATTATGGTCAGCACACTGCAGGCTCACGAATGGGCTCTGAGGGATGCAGCTCTGCAAGACAGGCGGGAATGGCCTCCGAGGCATTGGCTGCTGGTCCTTCCAATTTAGCTACAAGAGCAGTTTTCCAGTTACAGTCTGCCTGCTGAAGCCCAGGCCCATCAGTAGAATGGATAGTGCAGCCCCAACACAAAGCACAAGGCCATAAAGAGCAGGCTGCTGGCTGCCAGAGAAGTAGGGAACAGTGAGCTGTTCCCAGCCCCTGGCCTGGCTGAGCCAAGTGCTGCAGTAAGCACAGGGATCAACCTGTGGTCTGAGGATACTCTCCCTACCCACTGCCCTGACTGGAGAACTGCTTCCAGGAGCAACCTGCAAAAAAACCTGCTCAGTATCTGCTCCTCTCCTCTTCCCTGTTCTCTCAGTTCCCTGGGCTCCCTTCCCATCTCCAGTCTTCCAGTCTCACAATAGGGCTGGAAGTGCCTCATGGAAGTAGAGACACAGGCAGGAGAGCACACATGGTCCCCAGGAAGCACAAGGAGCCCAAGGGACAATTCCCTGCTTCAGCTGATCCTCCCTCTTGATTAAAGCCCTTTTCCTCAGCACTTTTAAGCACACAGGCAACGCCAAGAATTTCAATATTTAATTCGGACATTTTATGGGATGGGTTTGGTCCTAGAACCCAATTTGTAACCCTGCCAGCAAGGCAGGCTGAGGCCTGTCCCCCCACTGCTTTGTCAGCAATGTGCCTGCCAGGAGACGGCAAGGCTGGGAAGCAGAAAAGCCTAGAGGTAATGAGGCACAGGTTGGTTACCTGGTGGGGGTTACCTGTTGGCACGTGGGATTACCTGTTTGCACAGAGGCAACACCGGAAGAGTCACAGAGCAGGGCTAGGGCTAGGGCCAGCAGCTCTGTGCAGCACTGACCAAACTGGCTGGAGAATCCTCTAGCCAAGGCGAACCTCAGATCTACCACAGCTCTGACTCTGAAATCAGCAGGACTCAGAGTTCAATCTATCCATTGTTTCCCCAGGATACTATTCTCAAACTTTTGCTTCAGGACACACCCACTGATAATCCTCTCCTCCCCAAAAAGAGGGTTCTGTCAACTACCAGCTTCACGTTTCTGTGATGTAAAGTGGAAACACACCGGCTGTGTCAGACTGCACAGGGAGAGAGGGATGGGGAAGGTGAATGGAAAGGTGTGCTCATGGTACCATCCACCCTAAAGCTTTTATGTGCTCTAGGGTCAAGTCCCAGGTCCTCACGCTCTGCAGAGCTCACAGCAGTACTGCTGGCAGCTTTTGGGAACTGGACACGGTGACTCTGGAGCCCTCCCATACTCCTGTGACCCTCCCGTCTCACTGACCTGGGGAGCAGCAGCAATCCCAGGCTGGAAGGGCCAATCTTCTCTTTGTGAGACAACTACTCAAGTGGCATCCACTGCTGTGGTACCTTGGCACCAAGATGTAAGCAGACACCATCTTCCGGGATCTTTAAAATTCAGCCTTTCAAAGCTCTTACGGTCAAAGTGCAGCTCTCTCTCAACAACTCAGCTGTGTCCTAACACGTTCCTCTCTTAAGATCACCTCAGCTCACTGAATTATTATCAGGTTTGATCACCTGCAACATAAAGGGGATGAAAGTACATTTGATTTTAAAACTGTTTCGTAAAATCAAGGCTCAGTGCAGTAGGCACTGAGAGAGCCCAAACGGTATTTATTAAAAGCTAGAACTACTTGAGGAGTCCGGTCCAATCCATTCACCTTAAAAGATGTGCTTTGGATCAGACTGCAACCTTTCTGGGCTATGCAGAGTTTGAATCAAGCTCTAGCTCCCTCTTCTGCTGATACTACACAAAGGGGGATGGCAAGACACCTTGTCTCCCACCCAGGATCAAAACACTGCTGCTCATTCCCAAACCTTGGAGCCTCTAATGAGGACTGCTGGACGGCAGCCTGTGCAGCAGTCAGTGGGGACTACAAACCCACTGTCATCTCAGTGCAAACCTTTCTCAAGCTACAGACTAGCTCAGGCTCTCTAGGTCAATTCTGCCACTTTCATACGGGGCTTCAAACCAGCTTCTCTGCAGTTCAGGCTCTGGGAAAAGGTCTCAGACTAAAGGTCTTTGCTGACCATAAGAAGAGCACCAAGCACTCCCAGAACACGAGGACAGCATGCTGTGAGAACACAGAGGATATTGTCATCTCCTGCTACATTAAATGTGTGGTGGGAAGAAGAGCACCACTAACACATCATGTGTATCAGTCTTCTAAATTAGAATACACAAATCCACTCCAGAAAAGTTTAATGTAGGTTCCTGGGGCATCATATTCTGAAAAAAGACAACAAAAACCCAAAATACAGTACAAAGAAAAAAAAAAGGCAAACAGAATTCCCCAGTATTTAAAATAATGAAATGTATCAAAGCTCCATCTATTACAAGGCTGCACACCACAGCAGCTGCTGGAAGAAGCAGTATCAGCCTGAGGACCAGGAGGCTTCTCCACCTCCCAGAGATGACCTGCAACAAGCAGCACCCAACCAGAAAGCCTGGTTCCTTAGGGAACTTGTAAGACTCCTTGAAAGGAAAAGGGCAGAACTCTACTGCAGTGAGCTCCCCAGCATCCCTGCTGGGACATGAACTGTGCTGTGCTGAAGCTCTGTGCAAGCACATATCCTGGGAGAAGTGGTACCTTCCAGCTGATCCCACCAACTGCGTGGCAAAACCTACTCCTTTGCAAAAACCTGGCATCAGAGGAAAAAGAGCCATTACAACAGCCAGTCAGGAGACCAGGAAGGGATCTGAGGCACACCACATTACTAGCTGGGAACAGAAACAAGCAATGGATCTCGAGTTAAGACATCAGCCCAGCACAGCCCCAGCCCCAAGGATCTCTGTGGTACCCTGTCTCCCATTCAGTCTTTGGGTTGAAGAATGTTAGAACAATTTAGGCAAGAACCTCTTGTGGTCTCTGCCTCACCCACCTCCCATCCAAAGCAGGGCCAATTTCGAAGTCAGATCAGGTCAGTTCAGTTCAGGTAAGTACTAAGTTATCTCTAATGATGGAGATCTCAGGACTCCGCTCCAGCACATCCTCAGTAAGCAGCGCATGGGCCATGGCAGTACTTTTGACGTACCTGGGCTACAGAGCAGCCACCCTGGAGCCAAGAGAGAGCTGCCTTCCCTCCATCGATCAATCTTGTACAAAAGCACTCTAATTTGTGTGCAGTGATCCGTGGCCATTCCACTCCACTGCAGGGCTGCTACAAAGCACTTATCTCCACAGGTACTATGCTCCAAAAGCAGCCAAGCCTCCCTGATATGCAGCCCAACCTGACAGTAACTGCTACAAGAGCTGAGGGAAAGGCTGGAAGAACACTTATTCAAACAACGGAAAACACAGAGATTCATATGGAGAACAAAACTGTGAGCTTGGAGGAGGACCTATGTCAACAAGGAACCAGCTGATGTCAGAGAGCCTCAAAAATATAATGAACATAAGTAACCCAAGTGCTTAGTAAACACTGCAGGCATGACACTGCCATCATGTAAAAGCTAAAATTACAGTTGGAGAATGTACCAAGACATTTAAAGCCTGCTGGGAGCAATAAAACCTTTGCTGAGATCAACTCCATGGACTCCCCAACAAACGGTAAAATAAGAGCAGTGAATCTGCAGATCTAGATGCCCACTGAAAAAACTGAGATAAATAGAGGAGTGGCGGGAAGGGCTGAGAGACTTCCTTCTCCTTGCCACTTGCCTCGCAGAGAGGAGGATAAGCACCTCTTCCCAGGTGCTGGCAAAGGGCCCTCTCCTGTGGCATGCACACCACACCAGGTGAGCCTGCTGTCCCCACACTGCCCTGACATGTGCACATGTGAAGGCTGAGACACCCTCCAGACCACAGGAATCACAAGATTTTCTGCTATGATCCCAGTAGGAGCACAGAGCATCCCAAAGGCTGGTCAGGTGCCTCCAGGAGCTGACAACAGCCTGGCCCGCGGCCCCTGTGGCACAACCCCCACACGTGGGGAGGAAAGTGTGCCCAAACCCCGTGGGTCAGGCGGATGGAAGGGCAGGCTCTGGACATCCAGGACGGTGGCAGGGAGCCGGGCATCCCACGGCCCGGCCCCAGGCAGGCAGGCAGGCAGAGAGCAGGCAGGGCAGGAGCACAGCGGTTTATTGGCAACACGAGCAGAGGCGGCGGCGGTGGCGGTGGGCCCCGAGCGGAGTGTGGGGCGTCGGTGCTCCGGCGGCGGGGGCCGGGGCCGCCCCGGGCCTATGTCAGCGTCTCCCCCTTGGTGACCTACGGGAAAAGGAAAGGCCTCAGCCAGGGCCGGCCCTGGGCCCGGCCCGCACCCAACCAACCGCCCCGCTGCTCACCCGGGCCTCGATGTACTCGATCCTCCGCTCCAGCGCTGTCAACTTCTCGTTCAGGGTGGCCAGCCGGGACCGGCACGACATGTCTGCGGGGAGGCGGCAGTGAGACACCGCGGCCCCCCTCACGGCCCGGCCCGGCCCGCCCGCAGCCCCCGCCGCCGCCCCGCGCCCTCACCGAATGAGTTGAGGAAGTCCGCGATCTTCTTGATGGAGCTGGTGATCACCTCGATGTACTCGCGGTTGGCCCAGTCCTGGTGGATCTCCCGCTGCACCGGGTCCTCCTGCACCGACATGGCCGCCGCCGCCGCCGCGCCTGCGCGGGACCCGGGCCCCGCCCGCCCGCCCGCCGCCTCAGGGCCGCGCTGCCTGAGGGCCGGGCCCGGCCCCGGCGCGCTCCTCGCTGCCGTCCGTGTCGCTGCCGCTCGCCTCCTGCGGGGAGCGCCGCCGTCAGCGCCGGAGCTGCAGCCCGCCCTCCCTCCCGCGGCTCCGAGAGGCGCAGCCCGGCGGCCCCTGAAGTACCTCCTCAGCAGGTCCCTCCGCCGAGTCCTCTTCGTCCTCCTCGTCCTCCTCCGAGCCCCTTTCCTCAGAGGCCTGAGTCAAAATTTCTTCTCCCTAATTTGAATGCGAAAGACCCGTACTGAGTGTATGTGAAGCGGCCAAAGCATGCCAGGGTGGGATGGAAGAAAAGAGCATTTTGTTGCCTTCCTAAATAAAAAGTTTTAGAGTAAAAAAAAATTCAAGTTTTGTTTAACGGTCCTGCTTCTACAGTGAAAGATGAAGAGCCAGAACTGGCTTCTTAAAGCCACACATGAAAGTGTGTGAAGATGCTCAAGTGAGCTTTAGCTCTTCCCTCTTGTGCATGTAGTTCTTGCCACTGAATAGCCAAAGAATCCCCGGTACCTGTTCATTACAATCAAATCTGACCCCTCAGTGCAAGAGCCTAGAGATGCCAATCCTTAATCTTGAAATAAAATGCTTCTTTCTCCTGCACTAGACATGACTGTACTACGGTCACACTGAATTTGGCCTTTCAGCTATACTCACACACAAGGGGAGGAGGGTTAGAGTTGTCTGGACAAGATGAGCATTGTCCTCTCCCAGATTTTAATTGCCCCAGGTAGGGCAGTGATTCTCACCTGAAGATCCCGATTTTTGAGAATGCCAACCCAGAAGGCCTCCTGGCAGTGGTTGAATGCCAGCATTGCCTTCACTCGGTACACAAATTGTTCCAGGGACTTCTTCAACAAAGGCACATGGTTGGTCAGTCCAATGTCTTGGTGAATCTATGAAACAGTAAAATGTGATA
Organism: Acanthiza pusilla; assembly: GCA_036630365.1. NCBI lineage: Eukaryota > Metazoa > Chordata > Aves > Passeriformes > Acanthizidae > Acanthiza > Acanthiza pusilla. The sequence continues at coordinate 14,146,694 of JAXCHO010000001.1, forward strand.
AGGATTGATTCTCACCTAAGTGTTCTGGCTGTTTAAAAGCCATCTGTTATGAGGTGGGATGGACATGACCCTCACAAAACTCGCACAGATTACAACACTTTTTGGTCAAATTACAGCTATTGTTAAAGCTCAGATCAGTATTTTGTCTAAAATGATCCCGTGCAACAATACAAACATCTATATTCACCCTGATCAAAAAAGAAGCCTCAGTTTTTGTCACGAGCTCTAGAGAAAGGCTAGTAAGTCCTTTGCTGAATTCCCAAATCCAGAACAGAAAAAAGGAGAAAGGTGTTGAATACACCACTTCCAACACAATCTTTTCTTGCTCAATGCCTCATGCAATTCCTTTACATGGAATGTGTGTTCACTGTAATCTCTAAAGCCAGCTTCTCCAGACCAAAGAAGCACTGGCTTTTGGAGAACTAGGACAGGAGGGAACAGATGGAGTTGCTGTAAGCAAAAACCACCAGAGGAAGGGCAGCTATGCCAGGCATAGTATGAGATTTAGCTCCGGGTGAGCATCTCCTCCTGCTAGGCTTCAATCTGCAGTACAGAACAGTCATTGCTAAACTAGAAAACCTGTCAACCTGCCAAAACCTGCACGATTATTTTGTACATAAGCATTTTCCTCTTTCATGAGAATACTTTGTAATCTTCTGGGATTAAGATGCTCTCATTAGCTATACTCTGAATTCAGGTCACCTGCATTTCTTGGAAGAGTTCAACATGCCTGGGCAGAGGGACACTGCTTTCCTTCAAGTTCTGCCAGCAGGGAATGGGGTAACTGATTACCAACAGCAAGCTGTTCTCTAGCCTGTATAATAACAGGCAGGACCTAGCAATCATCAGCACTAATCAGAACCAAATCAACAAAACCCTTGCTAATGACACAATCAACACTCACAGTGCTCCTGGGCCCTGGAACCTGCCCAACTGTGTGCAGGCAGTTTGAAGATTCAACAAAGCACCACAGCACTGGCAAAAATCTGTCTCCAGAAACTGTCCTTGTGCCCAGGGTTAGATATACAAACAGAAGAGAGGCTTAGTGTGAAAGAGGAAATGATAAATACTTAGGAAATGACAGGTAAAGCTGATTGCTATTGCCTGCTGTGTAATGCTCTTTAAAGACACATGTATTGAGGGAATGACAAAATCTCAGGCCACACTGCACAATGGGTCAGTGAGCATCCATGAGGTTTGCATTAAAGTGAAATCAAGGTTGTTTTAACACATGTTGGTGTTAACTCCTCTCCAAACAAGAATGGAGCATTCATTGCATACATTTACTTGCCCCAGATTCAGTTTCTGCTTTCTCATTCTTGCAAAATGATTTGGCACAGAGACCTGTTCAGATTGCAGCAGGCACCAGAGCAGTGGTAGAACATGGGTGTTCCCTAATTGCAGCTCAGTGCTAACAAGGGACTATGGGACACAGCACTTGAAAATCCTCGTCAAGTGCAAAGACAAACATGACATGGAAAGCTGCAATGCTGTTATCCTGCTTACAAGGTGAATTGTGACTTTAGAGCAGGCATGAGGATCTCACTTTCAAACACAAGAAGGACTTGTTAGCATTGGCAGGGTTTGTGCCAGCTTCCAATTCTCACCCTGTGCTGAGAGCTGCAACAGCATGTTCTGATCTTCAGCTAAGTTTCTATGCTCCTGATGCCAGCTCTGGCTTAAATAGGTAGCAAATCTGGCTTGGGAGCCATGCTGGTAGCTGGCTTTCTCCCTTCAATTACTTTGGCAAAGCTCCTTTCTTGGACAAGTGTTCATGAACCTTTAGGAGTTGGGACAAAATCAGTACACATGAAGTTCTGTCTTCTCCCAAGTGACTCTCTTGCAACAAGCACTGTCCCTCCACACTAAGCAAAGCAAAGTGTTAATGTTCTCCTTCTTTCCTGCCCCTACTGAGACAGGCAGGCTGTGTTACCACCCTCCCCCTTCTCCCTTTGCCCTTACCAACGTAACAACATAAAAGCCATCTCAAGAGGACTTTGAGCAGGGTTTTTCCCCATCCACCTCTTATCGCTGACTCTTCTGACTCACAAGGCCGTTCATCTCTGGCAAAGCTTCTCTCCTATATTAACAATCTGGCATCTGTACTTTGTTCAAGGTCTCTAAGATCTTAGCTTGCGTCCTCAGAAACATCCCCTTACAGATGCCAACATCCAAAGATGTCCAGAACCTCTGTCCTAAAAAATACTACGCCAACCTGATCTGACATCCAAGTCAGCCACTTCCAGAATAAATGCTTCAACTTTTGGGCCATTAAACAAGGCTATTTCACCTTCTCTCAGAGTTTTTGCTTGCACAGACACTGCTGGAAGCACGCAAGTACAGCCTGCCTATGCCCTGGAAAAGCAGTGGAAGGGAAATAACACCATTCTTAGGACAGGAATTTGTGCGGCAGTTGGAACTTATCTTACCTTGGAATGGCCACACATGTGATGAAGTTGTCTGGTACTCAGCTGCAAGGTTTTCAGCAAACTCTGCACATCATCCTGCAATAAATAAGCAGACCACTAAGTCATTCTCAAAGGACCTTTCCATAAGGGAAACAAGGATATTGAAACAGCATTAGTCCTAGCAATCCTTTCAAAGGGTTATGGGATAGAGGTAAGATGTATGTATGCAGGAAGCATCAGTCATGCTTCCCAGCTGGCTGCAGCCAGTTCTTGTCCCCCAGGATTACCGTGTGCTTTTTAAAGCTGTGGTCCAGGAGAGGCATGGCAAGCTTCAGAAATGCTTCTACAAAGAGGCGGCCGTACTATGAAAGAGTGATAAATATATCAGAAAGCAAATTTAAACTCCGTCTCAAAGAGCCATCACAAAGTCAGATGAGATAATGATACATTCTTCCAAGCCACCCCAGAGACTGTTCTTGCTTAGAAAAAGATTATATTCATGTGAAGGCTGTACTGGAATACACAGGATCAGTAAAGGGTCCCACTTTAATCACTGCAAAGAGAGGCTAGAAGGACGAGGTCTCATCATTGTACACATCACTGGTTTTATCCACTAGGCATCTGGGAATAAAATCGCTATACACATACATGCATAGCAAGGTATAAGGAACACAGTATCTGCATCTTCCAGAGAATCCATTAACCACTCTACTGCACTGAAGACAATGATTCAAGAAAGCTGGTACTTAAACTCTCTCTCCAGTTAGTTTGAGCTCTTGCTTACCTTCAGGCAGATACTGAGTACAGGCCTGCTGTCAAATACCTACATGGACAAGAGGAAGACAGAGTCAGATCAGTCTACAAGTCTAAAAAAAACCATGTAAACACAATTAAAAACAGCCCTTCATGGCACACCCTTGTGAATGAGTGAACCCTCCTCTAAGGCAAGATCCATTCTCAAGCTTCAGCAGGGAACACCACATAAGGACATGAACTGTAACAGCTCTCAGGTGGAAGCACTTGGCAGGTTTACTGTTTGGGGGGTCTACGGTGCACCTTTGCAGATGGCACGAAATTATCTCAACAAGTCTAAAGTTCTTAACAGTGTGGGACCCAAGCCCAGCTGATGGGCAAGTAACCACATAATGGACAAAGCAAAAGTGAGATGGGCAAAATAACACAAAGGTACCCTGGTGCTGCTATGGACTAAATTGAACTGATGACAAAACTGAACTAAGTGGTCCAGCTCTACCCTTTGTGCTCTCAAAAGGCACCTGGAGCACAGGTAGGGCTCCGGTGAATGCTACTGTATAAAAAAAATCCAGACTTGAAAAAACTTAGGCTTGCCAATTATCACTTCAGATATGTAAAAATAAACAGTAATGATCAACCAAAGAAAGGAGAAAAGGGCAGCTGTACCTATCACCTTCTACCCCAAACAGCATCACACTCAGAGACACTGAATGGACCAGCTCCAAAACTGACAGAACAGAATATTTCATCCATTGGGACTGGGCACAGATTATAACTGGCTTTATTTACCACCTTCAGGTTGTTCCACTAGGCAGTCACACTTCACATTTTTCCTCAATGCTCATGAGCCTGGGAACACCAGGCTTTGCTGGAATTTGAAGGTAAAGGCAGAACAACAACCAGAACCTCACCTTGACCAAGTTAATGAGGATGTGGAAATTCCGCACAGCAATGTTCCAGCGCAGCAGCTTCTCCAGCTGCACCTATGGGATGCAAGGGGACAATAACTCAAGATGATGCATTTCCTCTCACTTTGCTGGGTATACTTTCAGCATTTGCTCTGCCCAAAGCATTGTTGTTGTTGAAGACAGAGGAACAAAGCTTCACCACAAGCATATTTATCACAGCAAAAACACTTCATGGCAATCCCAGCCTGATCAGTGGCTTAAAGTGTTAGGAGTTAATTCACTTCCTTGCTCTCAAAGCAGCTCTTGGTTGCAAAATAATGTTGTGCTCCGACACAGGTGTGCAGACCAACTGCACAGTTTAGTATTTTGCTTTAACGCTTATTTTCTGGTTACCACTTCTGCTGGATTTACTAGATTTTTGACATGGTACAAATCAGGAAGAAAAGATGCTACTTATATGTTATCCTGTATATCAATGCTCGCTGATGAAGGCATCTAACGGCACTTCCTAGACAAAATTCAGAAGTAAATTCCTTTCCAATTAATACATCTTTATTGTACTGTCCAGTTTAACTTAAGTTTTCTTCCCCTCAAAGAGGCCAGTGCATTTATTTTCCTACCTCACTTGAGTCTGATGGTTTCCCAGCTGGGATGCTTTTCACTGAACTCTCCAGCTGAGCCATCATTACTCTGAAGAAAACTGGGAATGTGTGCCTATGGAGAGAATGAACAAACTGAAAGTCAGCTCTGAGCATTTTGATTTTGTCACCAGAACGATGAGGAAAACTTAGAGGTTACCCAGCTGGGCATCCTTCTTAGTAGGATATCACAGGAGATTGGCCCTAGGACTCACTAACATGTCTAGCCCAGCCCAATTGTCCCAACAGATGCAGACTCCTAGGAAGTCACTACCACTTCCTCAGTATGAACCACACTTATCCTTACAGCTCTGGGGGTGCACAGTGAAAGGTGTGCAGCTCACAGCATAAGATCATTTTGGAAGTTTCAGAGTGCAGGAGCTTTGGTCATCCCTGCTTCCAAATTCCTGTGCCAGGGGCAGAAGCACCGTGTGTTTTTGCACACTGCTTACCAGCCCAGATTGCCTACAGCCACCCCAGGCCTCTGAGGTGGACTTTTGGAGTGCTTTGTACCACCACAATAGCACAGAAAGAGATAACACACCTGATGACAGACAGCAGTTCATTCTCCAGTTAAAATAGCTCACAGCAATAAACTCAACATAATGTTAAGCACAGGAATTCCACTTTGGCAGAAAGCTACCATGTGCTACCCTGTTGCATGGTGCCAAAACAATGTTTACTCGTGTCCAGAGTAGCCACCACAGTACCAACATGAAACCACAATGGACCACTGACAGCAGACAAAAAGGGCTGACACCCAAAGTGGTGGCAAGCTTCAGCTCAACTGTTTATTGTCCTGTGGTACAGTCTTTTATACCCTCTTTGCCACACTCATTACAGGTGTTCCTTGTTACATTACAGGTGTTCTTTGTTACCTTACAGTTGACTAGAACAGGTATTCCTTGGTACCTTACATTACCATTGACTATAACAGGTGCTCCTTGTTACCCCACAGTTGGTTAGCAAACTATCTACACGTGCCTTTTCTACCTGGTTCCCTTATAAGGTTGTTTATTTCTCTTGTTTGGGGGCACAGCTGTAACTTATCAAGGTCTAGGCTGCCCACAGCCTTTTCCTATCTTACCACAGACCACAGAATAAGAAAACTAAGTATTTAAAAGCAGAAATTACCATTATACATATCATAGAATTCCATGTTTCTATTGCTGTAATTACCTGCTTAGTGTAGGATAAGTAGAAGAACATCCATCTTTGGCAGAGTTCATCAGTTCAGGAACACCAACACTGGAGATTTCCTCTATGGCTTTCATGATGTTATCTGTGTGCTCCAGGTAGACACTAAATCCAAAACCATCATAGTTATCAGTAGATATTAAGCAGAATGACACAACAAGGTCTTGAAAGCTGCCTGACCTGCAACACATGGCCTAAAACTGCCAAGCTTTTCCTTGCCAAAGGCAATCACATACATGAAACCCAAAGCAATATTTACAATTGTCACAGTGGTATCATTAAAAGCTACCATGATCTGAAACATACATGGATTTAATATTTCATTGTTCTTGTACTTAGGAAGGACAGGCTGGAAAGAGGATGAGATAGAATTGACCTTTATGAGAGAGAACAGCCAACCAGTATGGGTGTTCAATGTATGGGTGACACTGAAATGGATGTCTGCTATAGGCCACCTGGATCAGGAGCAAGCTAACAAAGCCTTCTACAGACAGCCAGGAGTACCTCCATATTGTGGGCCCTGATCCTCCATGGGGGCTAACCACCATGATCCCTGCTGGAAGGACAGCCCAGCAAGGCATAGGCAATCCAGGAGTCTCCTGGAGGGCATTCATGAGAACTTCCTGACACAAGTGACAGAGGACCTGATGAGGAAAGGTGATCAGCTGGACCCTCACACTTAACCAAGAGAGAAATTGTGCTTTAGAAACAGTGTAGAAACAGGGCTTTAGGCCAAGCTGTGAAAGCATGAGGGTTATGATTCAGAGGGGCCATTCCTCTGCAGCAACAGTAATCATTAGAAAAAGAGTGTCTTGGCATGCCTGAGGGAATGGCTTGAGCCTTACCAGAGCAGGGTGTGCAGGGCACTGTTGAACTGGCTGCCCTTCTCTCGGTCTCCACTGGGCTTCACCCAGGACTGGCAGAGGAATTGCTTGGCTAGTGAAGCTGGGAAACATAAGGGATAATTTACTGAAAAAAGAATAAAAAAAAATTTCCTTCTTCCATATAGAAGCAGCATGTTCAAATGATTTTTTGAAAGATCACAATCTCACTACCTCTCATGTGCCTGAGCTTTCTAAGTCAGAATGAATTTTCCCTAAAAAGCTGCAAGACCACAAGGACGTATATCATGATAACAAAATATCTGCACATCCAGTGTGTTCCTGGTCTGGAATACCTGTTCACATCAGAACCGTGATCCACCTCTGGCCAATTCTGCCTGACAAGCTTACGTTAAACTTTATTTGTTTGGTAGCTCCTACAGTGTGCCATGTGTTTGTTTTTAATTAGGCCATATGCAACCCTTAGGGTATCCATTTCTAGAAACGGAATTCCAATAACAAGTGACTTGGCCTTTTGGCCACAGCACTATAATAATAAATGTGAACAGACAAGTTTAAAGTTTACAGATTTCTGAAATCAAAACTGCTAACAAACCTGCTTGTCTCCTGCAGAAATGTTTAAAACGAGGAAATGATTAGTTAAAATAGGTTATTCCCTGCCACACTCAGTCAATAGGTCTCCCAATGTGGGACTGTTTAAAATACTAAAATAGTCTCAAAGGAGGGAATTTACAATTCTGCCTGCCTATGGGGGTTGGAGGACAAATTCTTGAAGTGTCTTAGTATGACACGGAATGGCTGAGAGAGGCAACTGTCTGGACTCTATTTCAGCATGTGTTGAAGTGGAGACCAAGTAGTTTTCTTGTGTATTCCCTGAAACCATGTCTGCCCCTTATCTGCTGTTTATCTTACATAATGGGTCCCAATCCATGAGAGGAACTTTCTTAACTGAAAACATTTGTTGCATGGGGTTAAGAACTTACAGGTTTTCCTCTCTCTGCCCTGGAGTAACAGCTGTATTTGCAGCTCATTTCCATAAATTTTGGAAACGAGCTGTCACAGACATCTGTACTTACAGTAGGAAGTTACATCAGATTAAGTCTACGTATGATCAATCACCTCCATAACCAGTGATTAAGATGGTTCCAACATTGAATAGCAGGCTTGTGCTTAGATCTCTTAAAAGTTGTGAAGCTCTGATTTTTAAAATTACCAGCTGAGAGAGCTGGAGTCTGCCTATCTGTATGTGACTGAGGCACAGCAGAACAAATACCAAAGAGGTTCCAACATATTTACTGCTGTTCCCTTTATTAATGGCTAGGACAGCTCACCCAGTGAGACTACCAGGACGTGAAAGGGAAATCTGCCCTTAAAAGGCAAAGACCACGCAAAAACTCATCTGAGATGAGTGGCTCTTCACACATTACCCATTTTCTCTTTCTTCCAGCCAGATATGGGTTTCTCAGCGACTGCAATCAGGAGCTGAGTGAGGATGTAGGCACAGTGGAAGCTGGGAACACTCTGCTGGAAATTCAGGAGGTACTGAAAACTCTCACTGCGGATGAGAGGAAATGGAAAAGGTAAAAAGACTGTAGACAGGGTAATCTCTCAGACACACATAAATAAAAAGGAAGCATTAGACCATCTCAGATCCAAGGTCTCCCTATCCCAGTGTTTTGTCTCTGGCAGTGCCCTTCTGAAGAAGGGGTAGTCAGCCACTGAGAAACTTCCCTCAAGCTCCAGCCATTCTAAGTCTAGCAACAGCTTTACATACTGCATTTGCCTAGTGTACCTGTAAGCATTTTAACTCTCCAGAACAGTCACTCCTGTGAATCCTACTAATCTCTTTGTCTCAAACAAACAAAACAGATCCACAGATTCATGCATATTTTAACATTTTGTATTTTTTACTCCTTTTCATGAGGTTTGACTACAATGCCATTCAATTAAATACAAAGCTCTGTTTGAAGTGAGTGTGGTGTCTATGAGAACTCACAAACATTTACCCATAACAGCCACACAAAATGGGGAAAATTCCTTGAAATTTGTCCATTTCAAATCTTGTGAAATACAGATTATACCTTATCAGTTCCTCAAGAAGAAGAAACTCTGTCTCTCCTGGCTTTAGCCTGTCTGCAAGCACCTGGAGAGCTGACCTCAGCAAGTCAGTATTTTCATGCTGGGAAAAACCATTCCTGAGGGGGAAAAAAATCCAGCTCATCATCAGACTAGAAGAAAAGCGGTATCAGATACAAATGCATATCTAAGCATAGTTTGCAAGATGAAAAACAGAGAAGCTGGATACTCAAGGAGAGTCCTGCAATATGAAAATTATAAAGGCACACAAAAAATGAAAACTCAACAGGAATGGAAAGCCTTGAGGACAAGCAATATTAATTTTTCAGTTAGTCTGCAGATCTAGCTTGGTGAGGAGAGGACATTTCCCATAAGTGGAGGTCCATATATACTAAGCCTATGCTATGCAGACCTGAAAAAAAGAGGATGTATAATGACAGCTGCTGTGCAAATGCAGTTATCATGGTTGGTCATCTCTTGAACAACAGGTAGAAGCCTAACAGCGTAGGGGAGATTGTAGAGATCTTCATTTTTCTTTGATTTCCCAGTGTCTGTGAGGGTACGTATGCTGGAAATGCTCAAATACATCCACTTTCTAATTCTATAGGCTAAACATGTGGACTTGATAATGGTAATGCTCAAGTGCACCTGTAACACACAAGATAATGAACAACTGGTAATAGAAGAGGCCTTGACTAAATATATGTGAAAGGAGCTGTAATTTCATTGTTGAATTTTAGTGGCTGGACAGTTCACCTCAATATATTGAGGTGCCTCAATGTATGTTGCCTGACCTACAGCAAAACAGAATTATTTTATTCTGGACAGCAAAACTGATCTGAGCTGCCTGTAACAAAGTGAACCAGGTGCTTTGATTTACAAGATACATGTGCTCAGGAACAACCAACATTCACACTGGCCAAAGAGAAAATGACAAATCTGGGAATAGTCAGGAGTGGACTGTGGGCTTTGAGGCTCCAGTAGAGGCCGATAGGAGAGGCAGACCTCAGACCTCCCTTTATATGCAGTTCCTACAGTTTATGAAGTACAACAAAGGTAAAATGCTTTCCACAAGCAAATCTAAATTGGGGTTTAGAAAGAAACTTTTATGATACTATCCTGGATTATATTAGCAGATGCAGAAGTCTGCAGGCTGCACAAGCATTTCCAAGTTGGACTTTTATGAATCCTGCTTGAATGCATCAGCAGCGCTGGCTTTTTGCCAATGAAATACACATTCATCCTTTCCCACTGGCAAAAGAAATTCTTCCATCACTCAGGATTCAGGCAATGGCAATTTAGCAAAGGATGAAGGGAAAGAAGTTGGAAAGAAGGGGTAAGAGATTCCAAGATCCCTAGGCAGAATGGAAGTTGCATAGCTAGACATGCCAGTATGCCTCTTATGCTGGTCTTGACCCAAAAAGCCCATTGACTAAATTCTATCCAGTTCAGTGCCTCATCACCTACAGCTCAGAATCAGGCAATGAAGCCAGGCTTAACTAAGAAGTTTTTAGAAGTCTCCACCCACTACAGTGGGTCGTTTTGCATGGCTGACAGGCCTTTGGCAGGGTACAAACACTTTAAAGAAAAGAAACAAGAAGAGAAAGCAATAAATGGGCTTTCCTTACACAGGTACTTTCCTTTTAAACTCACCAAGCAAATAGGGAACGAAAAGTTAGTAACAGCTGTTGGTAGCAAGAGGACATCAGCTGGTGCTCCTGGATGTTCACTCCTGCTTCATCTTCTGCACCCTGATTTTGTACAGCTACCTTTAATACAGAACAAATAATTCATTAAATGCTATTCCAAAGAAATATAATGGCACAGAATCCATTTCCATAAGTTCCATGTTTAAAAAACCTGAAGCACACAAAGTGACTCTTTTTTCCCCCCAAACAAAATGAAAAATGTCTTTACAGGAGACAAAACTGGATAGCTTTTGGTCAAAACTGCTGCCCACTGACCTGGAAGTAGTTGTGCATGTTCTCCATGTGCTTACACAATGGCTTTAGTAGATCAACTACACATATAGCAACTTCCTTGGGGGATCTCTGACACAGATGGGAAAAGCCAATATCCTTGTTGCCTCTTTCCTGCAGCAAACCCAAAAAGATTAAAGTTGCTTCATCAGCCTTTCTTGAGAATAACTTCAATTGCTACATCGTAGACTGCTGCCAAGCAGTGCAATTCCTGATGTCATACAGGGTCAGGATGGGTCACAGGGTAGGAACGCTGGCTTCTGCTGAACAAGCACCACCAACTCAGACAAGTGGATAACATTTGACTAAAAGAATAAAACTGATGTGACACACAGCTCTCTTATAGAATCATTTAGATTGGAAAAGACATTTAAGATCATAGAACCCAACACTCAGTGACTAAGAGAAGGCAGCCTCTGCATGTGGGAATTAAGATAGGTAGAAAAACAAGGAGAAAGAACAATGAATATGATGGAGCCCATCAGGTTGCAGTGAATTTCGCAGTTTAATGCAGTGGGAAATGCATTTACTTTTCACCTAAGGGCATTGGGCAAGGAGTGTCTGTACTCAGGAGGGGTTTCTAATGCAGAAGAAGCAGAAACATGGATGCAGCAGCTCCTGCTGGCTGCTGCAGTCATCTGGCCTGGCTAACCTGGGCTGCTTCTTGAACAACAGCTTAGCCAGTCTTCCCAGGGAGGGCTAGGAAAAGGGTCAATTGAGCTTTGAGGCTACAAGACTCCCTCAGTTAAATACCCTTTCCTGAGACATGCAGAGAACCAGATGCTGCAAACACTTCAGTAAGAGCAGTGTACACAAGTCTCTTTTGAAAGAGCAAGTGCTGCTCTGACCCACAGCTGTGTGTCACACTTCCATTTAACTGTCAAATGAAAATAATTCTGAAAACCATTTCTCAGGAAAGACCTGGAGGCCCCTGATGTGCTCTGCCTCAGCCCAGGCCTGGACCCATTGCCTGCTACTGTACTTGCCTTTGGAAAGGGCACCCTCCTTGTGGAGCCCGAGGGCAGCACATGTTCCAGCTTCCAGCACAGATCATCCAGAAGGAAGCAAAGCTCAGCAGGCCCCAGCTGCACAACTTCACGAGCCTGCAATTAAAAGAACAGTCAATCTCAGGACCCAGCTGTAACTGTAGTGCCTTGAAGCTCAAGTTCATCCCGTCTGTTTCCAGTTACAACTTCTGGATTAGTTAACTGCAGGAAGGACTTATTTGGTAGATGCTTGATTTTTTGGCTCCCCCATGGCAGGTATGGGGCATTGGTTCTGGTAACTCTAAGCACAAAGCCATCCTGATGCTCTAAACATAGCTGAGGTAATGTCAGTACAACTTAACTACTGAGAAAGAACAGATTCATACACATTGACATTGAAAATAAGCTCCTAAGGATGAAAAGAGGTTTAAGCCCAGAGAGTCACAAAATTCACCAATTACTTCTAATTCTAAGAAGTAATTAGAAATAATGCCACATAGCCCAAGAGACTTGTCAGTCTGTGACCTGCATGCACATAGACAGCTGTCCTGCAAGGACACACCAGGCTGTGCTCCAGCCTGCCATGGCCTTTTCACATTTGATGCATTTATTGTAGCCTGACAAAATGAGACTCCAGATGGACTCATACTGCCTACAAAGAACGTAACCATATTAGACATTTCTATTTTCCACAGCCATAGCAATGCAGTTTTATACAAGCTCCCAGGTAATACACAGGACCTGCTCATTGAGAGCACCTCCATGACACCAGCCCCACATTTGTGCTGTTTATGATCTCCTGATGCCTTGAGACACTTGTTTTTAGCAACACAGACTTCACTTAGATGTCATAGGTTCTTTTTGATAGGTAATAGTGTATCTAACACGCTATAGCTCATTTATGCTCAGTATTAAAGCCCCTTTCTTTCCATTAGCTCTATACATGTTTTACGGTATCTTTCTCATTTTATGCAGTATTTACATTAGTTTGTTTTTAACATTGCTACATGACATGTCTGCTCTTCTCAGGAAAGTCCTCTTTTTCTCAGTGCCTTGAAGCACTTGGTGCCAAATGCTCTCCTAGCCCCCAGCTCACATTTCTGGACCAACATATCTTAACACCAATCTGCTGTGCACTTCAGTGGAACAGAGAGGGCCAAGACCTCTGAGAGATGCCATTACACAAAGCCTCATCATTGAGGGTTTAGGCTGTTCCACTCACCTCTGTGTGCATCTCTGTGTCCAGTACAGACTTTGTGAGCAGCCCACAGTGCAGCACAGCGAACACCTCGAGGTCCAGCTCTCGGAAATATGGGCGATAGCTCTGCAGCTGTGCCAGAGGGTTTCCTGCCTCTCTATCAGGAGCAGTCTGAAAAGGAAATGGCAGGAGAGTGACCTCTACAGGGACAATTCTCAAAACCTGATGGGAGGCAGGTGCCAGAAAGCAGAATTGAGCCACTTGACTGTGATTAACTTTGGAACGAACAACCCCTCTCTCAAAGCTTCTGTTTATGCTTCTACAGCATGTTCCCTAGTGTGTCTTCCTTGCAAGTCCCCAGGGATATACCTACCTTGTCCAGCTCGGAGAGCTCAGTATCAAGCTGGTTTCCCTCAGAACTGTCCTCTGCTTGAGAACGATCTGCAGAGCCAGCTTTGCTGCCATCAGCCTTCTTTTTCCTTCCTTAAACAGAAAAGCATCTTCAAAATCAAAGGCTACACTGTGCTCAGCACTAGGCAGCACTTGCAGCCAGGCACAGGCTGTACTTTAATCAGCACTAAGAAAGCATGGAGCATGCACAGATCCATAGGTGAAGTGCTCCTTCAAAATACAGAATCTAAAGTGATGGATCCTCCTCTTGTCTGCAGAACACAGACAAAACTTTCCTTCTGCCTCAATCACTCTTACATGACAGACTCAGACCCTGCACAATGGGTTTGGCACAGGAGGGAAAGGCTTTCTGATCTGTGGCATCCTGCAGTTGTTCTCATTGAATGGAATTTGAATTTTGGTCCACTTTGGCTTAAGGTGGACATGTTCCCAGGAAATGCTAACCTAAACGAGAAATAAATCTAATCTAGAAACAGAACTACAGGCAGGAAGAACAAAGCAAATCTGCTTCAGCTTGAAAACTGAAAGGCAAGTTCTGTCTTCTCTGTGGGAGATAGCAATGGGAAAGGATGAAGGAAAGATTTCCTTGTGCAGCAGAGCCATGACAAGGTTCCCAAGACATTGGTTAGGTACAGCCTAAAGCTCAGGGGTTTGCAAGGCAGCTCAAGCCACAGATTTAGTTCCAGATGATGCCACAAACCCCTCAAGCAAAGAACTTAGTGCTGCAGAAAGTACTTTTTCAGGTGAAAGCAATCAACAAAAGCCCTGAATTTTCACTGTTAAATGCTATGCATCAGCTTTCCCATGGAGACAGACCATCCAACACCTGTTTGGTGTAGGATATTTTTCCATCTCCACTTCAGCTGCAAAAGGAGTTGATGAGGTAAAATTTCAAGCTAGATAGACTTTGCCAAGAATTTAGTACTTTAGGCACATACAAGTGCAATCTGCCAGTCAACCCCTATCACATCTGTTTGCATAAACATATAAAATTTTCTTTACCACTCCTTTTTCTGGCTGGACCAGCAGCATTAGCAGATGGTACTGCCTCTGGGGCTTCAGAGTCAAAGGCAGCTGGTGGTGGGACATAGCCAGGGGTTGCTGAAAGAGCCAAAATGTAGAACTTGGGTTAGTTCAGCTCCTGAGTGACAACATAAGGTCAGATACAAATCTAAAGGAAGTATCATATATTTCACTGTCCTAGTAAAAGTGTGGAGTCTGTGCCTGTGAGGTAAGGGTAAGACTTTGTGTGTCTGCTAACAAGCAGTGAGCTGGAATAACTGTGAGTATGGGATCAATGGAGCAGATTAGAGGGCCTGGGATCTGGGTAGGCTATTGGGAGACGGATATGGTGTGTCAATACTTGGGGGATGTACAAAAGTTCATGTGCTTGTGACTCTAGACTGTAATTTATGTGCTCCTCACTGAAGAAGTGACTGAGAAGGGCAGTTTGGACTTGGACAAATTGAAAATTATAGCTGTCCGTGCACAAACTTCTAGGCCACTGTAAAAATGCAGTGTGTGTTACCATATGCTTCCTCCACTGATGTCCAAGACAATCCCTTTCACTTCACAGCTGGCCCAGAACGTACAAATGTTTCATATTCACCTGCCAAGCATTTTCCCAGCACATTCTGCAGCTCTGTGATGTTCTGTAATCGAGTTAAAACTTTCCCCTTCATCTCAGCATCCTGTTGCTGGCAGAAAGCATTTACAACCTAGAGATACAAACCAAGCTCACTGAATTAGGGAGATTTGTACCCACTTTGTTATTCAGAAAAGAAAAAGTAGCATTCTCAAGTCCTGAATAAGCACACAACACAGCACAAGTGGCCTGTGTGACCAGGTTCAGACTGCATGAACAAAGCTCTTCAGAAGCCCATAAGAACATGGATATAATTGGTGCAATCTATAAAAAAATTAGGGCAACACCTACAGATAAAATATTAATTGAAGAAGAGGAGTTAGCAGACAGCGCATTGTCAAGTTCTGTGATACCTGTGGCTCTGGAGACCCCTTGGCACGACCCAGGTCTGCCAGGATGGGAGAAGAGCAGGAGGACTGGGAATGTGGAATGCACCAACTCTGCCCTTCTTGTGTTATTAGAACAACCCCAGCAGGGAACAATCCCACTGACCATTGGTGTTTGCAAATACATGGTCCAAATCTGCATGAAGGCACTGCATTTTACCCTTCTGTCAGCTCACAGAGGTATAGAACAAAGAGTTCAGAGCATCCCCAAGATAGGAAATTCTACAGCCTTTCTGGAAGTGGAGCACAACCTTTCTGTTGGTAACAAAGACTATAGTAAAAGACCACAATATTCCCTCCCCTCTCCTGGGTAACCAACATCTACTCTCCTAGCCTCCCCTCATCCCTCCACTCCAGAACCTGCAGACAAGGATCTACTCACTTCACGAAACCAGTTGAGAGCATAGAACAGGAGTGAGCACAGAAATTCACGTTCCTGCTTGGATAGAGAGTCCAGCTTCCCTTCAATCTCCAGGTCAGTCAGGTACAGGGGACAACCTGGCACAGAGCAAGAAAAGTATAGGTTGGACTGTGTGCTACCCATGCTTTGGTCTTTGCATGGACAAGGCCTCTTACCAAAGCCTGTATCAATTCCAATGGCTTTTTGGAGTAAGGCCCGTCAGCCACTCCCTTCCCCAGACAGAGCAACCATCTTCCCTGTCTCCCCTCCACTTTGTGGGCACAGAGCATCTCAGCCTCCTTCTCAAACTGCACAATTCTTCCTGCAGCTGCAGGAAATCCGTGCAGATCTGGGACAGGAACAAGGCAGGCAGCCAGGCTCTATAAAAAGTCCATTTCCCATACCTAGTAAGGCATCAATCTCCTCCAGGCTTCCACTGTTTTGCTCTGCAGTGTAGAGCCTCAGCAACCGGAAACAGGGTGACAGACACATTGGTGACACTGCCCTGGGGGAAAAAAGAAATGGAGTAGGTCCTATCCAATTATCTCCAGAATGCCAATCACTTTTCCATTATGTCCTGTGTCCTCCCCAGGCCACCTCGCCCATGTCTTCTATTTTGCTTCTTGCAAGTCCCAGCAACACAGAGCAGAAATGCACCATGTGGATTAGGAAAAAACCCTCACAAATTAATAGCCGGTAATTGCCAGTTTTCTGGAAAAGTGTATAAGGGCAGAAAAACGGCTGTAATGAATAAAAAATGGGGTCAGATTTCTTTCTGGTAGAAATCAAAGTCTGAAATATGTCTAACATCAAGAGGAGAAAAAGAACATTGGAAACTGATAAATTCTCTGTCCAGCTCCTTATCAGGCACATGAAGTGCACCAAATAAAAACAATTCCTTTACCTTAGCAGTCATCCCACATGTAAGTGTCAAAGTACCTTTTACTTTGGTTACTTGCTCCAGCAGTGAGCCTGCCAAGCTCACTCTGTGACACCAATGGCAAGAGGTTTATGGCAATTGCTCCCTCACTTTCATCTTCATCCAGATTAAACAAGGACTTCACTGGGAACAAGAATGACCTGCAAGGAAAGACAGACAAAATCTTGTTGGCTATATCAGTTCTCAGTGGCAGAAACATTACCAATGCTTTATCTGTGATCAGCATACCCATGCACTGTGGGGCTGAGATCCACCACGAAGTCACTGGGAAAGTCCTCCACCAAACTCTTCCCAAACTCATCCTAATAAGAAAGGAAAAAAACTTGCTCAGCAAAGGGGCTCAGTGAAAAAAGCCCCAACAGCAGCAGTGGAAGATGCAGAAGATAAGGCCAAGCAAAATATCCTGGAACAGTCACAGCAATGAAGCTCCACTGCCTGCAAGCAGAGCCAAGGCCTGCCTTTAGACACAGAGCCAGGAAACATCGCTAAGTGTCACAACCAATTTCTTCCCTGCTTCTTTGGATGTGGGCTTGACTACAAGTTCCAGAGTGATGCAGAGAGGCAGAGCAGCTGGCTGGAAGAGGAAAGCAGCCTACATGTAAAAAGAGTTCACAACAGGAAGAAAGAGCTGCCTGGTGGCCTTCAGAAACTGTCACCATAAATACCATTTATTTATTTATTACCATAAATGACAGTGGCTCTTCCAAGTCCTTAAGGATCAGATAGCCTTAATAGTCTGACCCACAAACCAATTTCAATACTAAGTTTAAAGTTCTTTCAGATTCTATTTTTGTCTATGAATAGGAACAGCATGCTCTGAAACGTCACTTAATTTCCTTTAAAAGGCTTCCCTGGTGTTGAATAAAATTTGACATAAAAGAAGCTGTTAAAGCACAATGGGGAATCTGCCACAATCAAAAAAAGAGAGCTGAATGGGGATTTTGTATCTGGCCAATCTCTCACAGAACAAAATATAGTTCTCAGACTAGAGTGAAATCTTCAGATTGCCTCTGTCCTGCCAATGCTTGAAAAACACCATTTTTCTGAAGAATCCATGTAAGTGATAAGGTCCAAACTGCTCTGCAACATACCAGGAGCTTCAAGTCCAAATTGCCTTTCTGCTTCTCAATCAAACTAGCAAATTCATCATAGTACAGAGCCAAGATCTCCGGTGTTTGCTCACAGCAGAAGCCCACAAGGTCCAGCAGGGTAGACAGCTGAAAGGAGAAAAATAGTGCAGAAATGGGTAAGGTAAGCAGATCCAACTCAAGCTTTTACCTTCAGTCCTTTTTACATTAATTTAACCTGAGGCCTCTTCAAAGCTTCATCTCTAGAGTAACAACCCATGGTGAATGTTCTTAAAAAGACACAGTTTTAAGAAGGAGCATGGGCCTTTTAGTGTCCTGGCCCAGCTGTACCATGAAATAACACAGAAGAGTCTGCCCAGGATCACCCTTAAATAGAGTGCCAATAGAGAAGGCTCTTCAACAGAAACTAAGGAAAAATGCTGCTAGGCCAATCCTGTGCAGCAGAAATACTTTCTCTGGATGGCCTGAGAGGCACAGCTACCAAAGCTGAGAGGATGGTCATGGTCACCTTCAGCTCACTGAAGCAGATTGTCCTGCTTCTTTCCTTTGTATTTGAAATAACAACTGGAGAGAAGACTTTCACTAAATGGCTGCAGTGCTGCTTGTCCTGGTCTAGCAGAGGCAACACCAGCGGGTGCCTTTGTTTCTCCAAAGCCATTTTTAATAGACACTTGGCTCTGCAGTGAATGTACAAGAATCCCAGGCTCAGGAAAGCTAACTCGCAGACCCACACACTACTTCAGTTAAGACTGCATTTCCAGTCACCCCTCCTTGCTGACCATATCCTCCCTGTCTCTCACACTGCCCCATTCTTGGAACTCACCTGTCCATCACGCTCGCTGTTCAGCTCTGGTCTCTCCAATGAACCACCATCTCCTTCATTCCTGGAAGCAATTGATAACTTTGCTGTTGTGGCACATGCCTCAAGAGATGGCAAAACCCATCATATACACAAAATTCTCACTCCAGAAATTGGAGAACTACGTGTGAAAATTATTTCTTTGGAACAGATTAGGAAAAGACCTGGTGCTGTTTGGGACTGCTTCTCTTTTAGGTTTCCCTGGATTCAAACACAGAGTACCTCAGGTTATTCAGCCTAGAGTCAGACACTGATCTGCAGTCAGTCCACCAGTGTTCAATTTTTTTTCCAAGCAACAGGTTCTGCTGGTGCTGGTCAAGGCATCCACAAATAGGCATTAACAAGGAATTTGGGATGCCTTTGAGACTAGCAGCAGCAAACAGGCTGGAATACCAAACACTGCAGCCTGCAGAAGAGAGTTTTAAGTTCCTGATTTGCCCAAGCTGTGTATGAACTCATCAAAGGCAATACCCTCCTGTTTTTGTTTCACTCCAGGCCCGAACTGAAACCCATGTTAAATTATTCTTTGCTACATTTTCTCTCACCTTTTTAATGCCACGCTGCCTATCATGGAAACAGCACCAATAATCCCCATTTGTTTGTGGTTGGGAACTGTGCTGGAGAGCCACTTCCTGATCACCATGTGCATATCATCCTGAAAAGAGAGACAGACCATGTCCCCACAGAGGTACTTGTGTGCATCACTCACAGTTCTATTGGCATCTTCACTTAATGTCATCTCCAAGGGCTACAGGGGGTGGTTTATTTGGGTTACAGCTTTGCCTAAGAAATGCACATTCTGACATTTCCTTTATTATGAAAATACTGATCACAATTCCAAGTAAGGCTGCAAACAGCATTAAAAGTGATTTGCTTTGAATTTGCTCTACTACAGAGAACATGTAGTTGGTCCAGGTTTCACCTATAATTAATATAAGAGTATATTTTAAAAAAAATAGCAGATGGTCTTGGAGCCTGTCACACCCAAGCAGCAGCTGCAGAGCTGAACATCAAAACACTGTCAGCTTCAGGAGGCTGAGGGATGGAGCAGTTTGTGGTGAAGGTCCAAAGACAAATTGTGCAATGCAAGGACAAAAGCTTAATCCTCCTGTAGAGAGTCTCATGTCTAAGAGGCATTAGTTTAGCAGTACACTTAGAGAAGGCAAAGAGGAAGTTGGCTCTCAGGATACTGATTTCTTTGGTGACCTACCGCTGGAGTCATTGGTATCACTGAGGATAGAGTCAAATTGCCAACCCTGGATCTCTACAGTTACAAACTCCCAGCTCAAAGTAAATTCTAGACACTCCTCCCCTTCTTTTCACAACTTCTGAGGGTGACAGGCAGAACATCCTGATGGCAAATCCTCCTGGGCTGCAAATCACATTGTGTTGCCAAGGCAATTTTCACAAGTCACACATAAGAAAGACTTGAGGTGGGAGGCAGGGAAATCGCTGAGGAAAGTAGTTCAGAAAGGAGCTAAACCTGCCATACAACTGGGAATTTTGGCAGTGAAGAGCTCCAATTTAACAGGGTGAGTGGGCAGGCCCAAAATGACTACAGACATGCTGTTTTACATGCCACAGAACAATCGGGAGAGGAAGAGCAGTTTTCCTTTATAGTCTCAAGTTAGCATGTGAAAACATACCCACAACTACAAACTACACAGGGACTCAAAGAAAAATAGTCCTAATTTCTAAGAGCTGAACTTTATGAATGGGAAGATTTTTAAACCCAGCCATCTCTGTTATTAAATAAATATCTTTGAATTATTTCTATATCTGCTGTGCTCCAGGATTCAGAAATCTAGACAAAGATATCCAATACCACCATTGTTATGGTGCAATTGAGTCACAGTTGTATCCTGTGCAAGATGAAGATGGATTTAGACAGACCAGGTTTGACAGATTTTCATGTTTAAACCAGAGGCATAAGAGGTGTGAAGTCTACCACTTCACAGCAGTCCTCTGCTCTGTGAAGTTCAGTTCTTCTAACAAGAGAGTCTTTGTCTCTGGTGTACAGAATTTAAGTGGCTGAATCAATACAAACATCTTGGGGAAGAAGCTGAACTGTGCTTTCTGAAGGCTTCCAAATGATAGAGAAACAGAGCTGCTCAAGAAGGCTGCTGAATTTACACTTTTGCAAGACTTCAAGGTTCAGCTAGACAAAGCAACAGTCAACATGACACCATGCTGGTGACAGTCCCACTTTGACTGGGAGGTTAGATGAGGGACTACCATCAGTCCCCTTCCAACAACATATCTAGCAACTCTGCCTCTCCTTTTAGTGCAAGAGAGGACCTTTCTGGGAAAGATAAGAGGCACACAGTTGCTGTGATAAGCCCTTGATATCAGGGGGAAAGTCTGGAGCTGCAAGCTGGCTTGCAGCCACTTGGGGAGAATTTTAAGCTGAAGGACATCCTAACATTCATCAGTGTTCATAGATGAGGCCAGTATTTAGTTAACCTAGCAGAAGAACCAAGGCACAGCCTGAACAACTTTGTTGTGTCTCTGCCTACCTGAATGTAGCTGCCTTCTTGCCTCTGGCTGAACGCTAATGTGCTGAGGATGTAGAAGAGCTTTCGGATCTGGCATGGATTCAGCTTCTGTGTAGAGTCTAAAATGGTCTGTAAGAGAAGCCACAAACCAGCTCAGATGTAACAAGAATTCCTTTCCATATTCTCAAAAATACATTAATTGTCAATCTGAGGGAAGACAATTAACTTTACCTTTTTTGTACATGCATGAAAAGGCTACATTCAAATTAAACATACATAAATGCCAAACTATTGCTCCGGCCTTAATTATGGCAATTCATTTTATCAGAGGCTAAATGGGAAGAACAATTTGGCTACCATAAGCATTTTAGGAGTGCTCAGGACAAGTGACAGCTGTCTATTTTCTATCACAGGCTTGGTCAGAAGATTCAAAGTATTTGACAAGCAAGTAATTAAGCAAGTAATTCTCATTTAATAATCAGCCAACTAAACAGCAAAGAGTATACAGCTTTCCCACAGTGTGTAATTAAATCACAGGGTCCACTGACACCAAGGGGGCACCAAAACGTCAGAGAGGTGGGGGGATACCCACATCCACCCTCTTCAAGGGCTGTCACATACAGGGAATCCTGAAGCTACAAGCCACCACAGATGGGGGAGTGTTCAAGAAAAGTACTGTTACATGCTTGCCTTGCTGTTTAGCTCTTCCCTCAGTCTCCACTTTTACTACTTTTGGAAACAGGCAACTGGGCAGGTATGACCCTGCTTATCATTCTTAGAACTCAATAGTCCACTTCTTTTCTCCCCACTGAGTACTTTCTTCTTTTAAATTTTAGGACATGTCTTTTTCCATCTCTGCAAAAAATTTGGTCCCAGGATTCAAACCCTGGCTAAAGTACTGTCAGTCTTTCAATGGATAGAATGGGCAGTCCACAGAGGGGTCAGGTTTTTACCAAGTACTTGAAATAGCTGATGTAAATATAGAAAGCATTTTTCTTCCATTGTAGGCTCCATTCAACACCTAGAATTTAAGCATTGTCCAGCTAAAAGGAATTATCCATCTTAATTGCCTCTGTCAAAAAATCATACAGTCCTATCTTACAGTTCACACATTGACAGCAAATACCTTTCACTTCTGACCACTGCATTTTTCCAGACAGAAAAGTTTTACAGGTACAAGTTTTTCCAATACCTCTATTTTGGAGAAGTACTGACCTATTCTGGATCTGAGGCAAAGTAATGTAAGGCACCAAAAATATAGTACATGCTCAGAAATAAACGTACCTTCACAAAGGCAGCATAGCGCATCAGCAGGGACGTGTGCAGCACCACCAAATCCGTGAGCACATCCAGAGAAATGTCCAGTTCAGTCTCACTTCCACTGCACACGTGAGTCACCAAAGCAGTCACGACCTCCTAAGGAAAAAGCCCCCAGAGGAACCACAGTGAAA
Source organism: Acanthiza pusilla (assembly GCA_036630365.1). NCBI lineage: Eukaryota > Metazoa > Chordata > Aves > Passeriformes > Acanthizidae > Acanthiza > Acanthiza pusilla. Next base: position 14,169,354 of record JAXCHO010000001.1, read on the forward strand.
TATCAACAGAGAAATGTCTGCCTTGCTCTGCTCATATGAACTAAGTTGATCAAGTGAAGTTAATCACAGCAGTCTCTGTACTTGACTCGTTTGCTACCAGTCTTTCTGTGATTGTTCCCCATCTTCTTCTTGGCCCAGACTTTGGCACAGACCTCTCTCCAGAGGCTTCCAACTGCCTGAAACCCTACCCCCTAAAGGATCATGACATACACTCTAGAACAAAGTGTAAACCCAAATAGAACAGCTGCCATCCACCACACTGTACCTGCTGGCAATAGGAGTCAAAGGCTGCAAAAGCTTGTTTGTACATGCAGCTGCCAAAGGAGACCACAGCTGGGTGTGCTGAGTGCAGAAACGTCTGAGCAAGGGCCAGGATTGAAGGGAAGAAGTCCTTGATAACCTGAAATACAGACATCATGAAAGAGGAAATTATTATTGCTTGTTTTCAATACATGCAGTGCTGAGGAAAGTTCAACTCCAAAAAAACACATGACATTTACAACAGAGGACATGTGCCTTGGGACACTGATTTGGACCAAAAAACTAAAAACCAGAACTACATGTACATAACTGGAAAGGTATAAATAATGCAGCACAGGGCTAAATCATCATCTGACAAGGTCTTTGAGAGATAAAAGAGAGTCCCAAAGCAGGGTCAGCACTGACCGTTGAATGGTTTTGGAAGGCATTCTGCATCAGCTGTTCTGGCATGCAGCCCAGTTGGATTTTGCTCCTCAAGACCTTCTCAGTTTGCTTCCTGTTCCTGGTGTTTGTAGAATGGATTAGCAGTAAAACTATCAGATCCAGAACCTTTTAGAGGAAACAACCACCATTCATTATGCTGAAATATTAAACAGTCCAGATAACTCCAAGACAAGACTTGAAGTCTAAACTGAGAAGGAAAAAAGAGCTCAAAAAGTTCCAACAGTCACAACTGCAGAAAAACCTTATGAGTCAAACAGGACATAATTAAAGCAGGATAACTCTGTCCCTTGATATTAGGAAAGGATGAACCAAAAGTTACAAACAAAATGGATGGTTGTTATACTCAGAACAAGCCCAATACCAAAAGAACCACCCATGAAACATCACTGGCAGTTTCTGCTCCAACTACAAAAATCTCTTAATCTACAACCATGAAGAAAGCCCTTGAGAAACCAGGAGAAGAGGACACTCCCAGAACAGAAGTATTACCTTATGGTCAGACACAGATGTGCTGTTCTCAATAGCCTGAGAGAAAAAAAAAAAAAAACAAGCAAACTGTTAAACTACAGTACAACACTATATTCCAAAACCAAATCAAAAAGGTAGACACCAGAAGTCTGTGACACCATGCTCATAGATTTCTCTCCTCTACAACAGGATACCTATGAAAGTCAGCAAACTGGATCTTGCCAGCAACAGAGAATCCAGAAGGCATTCAAAAAAATAGCTGAAAATTGAGTTTGAACAAGGATGTTCTCAAGTAACATCAGGACTGAGAAAGAAACTGAGGTACTGAATAATGAAAGGCTAAGAACAAGATAGTCTCATGGTTTACACTGAAATGCAATTTAAAATTAAATTTAGCCTAGTATCAGGTGATACTGATTTCTAGCAGGACATTTTCAAGCACCTTAAGGCTTCACACAGCTCAGTCTCAATATAGGGATATACATTTTTCCTCTCTTGCAGAATGAAATCTGTAACAGTAAACTGAAGGGCTAATGTTTGTCTTTTAATATCACATTTGATTACAAGAAAGGTGCAGGCTCAGGCTCAAGTTCAACTAAAGACCTCACATAAACGAGAAAACAAGGACTAAAGCACGTATCTTACCTTAATCCATGCTTCAGATACATCCTTCTGAAATCTCACAGCTAACTTGATCACATCAAAAAGTAGCTTCACACAATTCTGGCTGGTGGTTACTTGGCTCAGGGAAGAACTGCAGATGATCAGAAAGGAGTAAACTCAGTCCCTGCTAATACTGTCACAAAAGGAGCAAGGCAGCCCAGAAGTCACAGCAGTTACTTAAAGCAGCCATTCTCCAGAGGGAATGCTCTGGCAAGGAGAGGGAGTTTCACAAGAGGGTGGAAATAGAGATCACAGAATCAATGGAAAACATACTGGAGGGAGCTTACAACACATGAACTGGCAGCAACAATATTATAAATGAAGTTGCTTATCCCTGTGCAGTCATGGATGCAGATGCCTCAAAAGGAACCATACCCATGGCAGGAGAAGCTGGCTAGGCAAGGACTGGCAAATGCATTGTATTAGTACCAAGCAGGAAGGAATAAAGGTGTCCATGCCTTTCCACAGGATAAATTAGGCTCATGTACGTAGCCAATTGTGCCAGAGAGACCAGAAAAATAAGAGTTTAAGTCCTCTTGTCCCCTTCTACCTTTGGAGAATCAGGTAAACATGTTTAAGTACCTGGCCTGAACTTGGCTTTTAATCTTCTTCTGGGAACTGTGGATCTGCAGGGGCAGAACACATGATGACAGATCCAAGCTTTTACGAAGATCAGAAATCACCTGTAAAGTACAAATCCATGCATAAATCACTGTGACAAATAAAGGAAGAACAGAAAAAGCTGAGGAAAAGAAAACAATTTCCCATAATAACCTAAAATTACAAACCAAAACCTCACATATTTGTAAAAATTCTTAAGCACTTAATCATGTCCAAATTTAATTTTTTAACTTAGAAAATGACCCAGCAAAACCTTTCACCTGTCATGTCATGATGTTGCAGATGCATACAGAAAGCAGAATTTTTTAAGAGCTCCTCTGTGAAATTCCCACCTCTATCTGCTTTATGCTGCTGTGAACTATTTTTACTCTGCTTAGCAGCTGAGCAAGATATATGACAGCCACAGGAATTCTGGGACATGCAAGTTTACCAATCTGACTGCTGTTGAATTGCAGTGTACCAGCATAGACTGGCTTCCATGTCATAGGCACACTTTTCTTTTTACAGGGGTCTCCCTGAAAGGTCTGGGCAGATCACAAACCTCATCTGACTGAAGCTGAGGTTTCCTCAACATATGAAAAAAAGTATATTTGATAGCTCAGTCAGGCTGGCTTTGATTCCTGGCAATATTAAACTTGTACAAAAACCTTAAAAACATACAGCTCTGTGTGAAGCAACTTCTCTCTGTTAAAACACACATTGGTCTTAATTATGAAGAAAATACTGTACCTCTACTGCATCCGCTGCCTTGACATTTTGGAGGATGAATTTTACTACTACAGGCAAATCTTCCAGTTTTACAGAAGGCACAATGGTCATGGCAGACTGTCGCACCTGAGAAGAGAGCAACACTCCATCAGCTGGAAGACTACAATGCACAGAAACACAGTTATGTTAGTGGGAAGGAATCCTTGGAGGCTTATAGTCCAGCCTTCTTCTCAGAGCAGGAATATTGTCAATACTAGATCAGATTCACCTTGGTTTTGCTAAGTCTTGAAGATATCCAAGGATGGAGGAAATCTCCAATCCCTGCCACAACTTCGATAATTTATGTCAATGCTCCAGACCCTATGTTTTTCCAAATGTTCAACCTGAACCTCCTATTATGGCCGCTGCCCCTTATCACTCTTCACTAAGAACTTGGCTCCATCATTTTTTAACTGGCTTTCAAAAGGGAAAAGCATGGAAAATGTGTAGCCTGTTATACAGCACCAGCCTTTTAGGATTATGTAAAACACTATTTAATGCACTCAGATGAACCAATTTTATTTTATTCATAACAAGCCCAACTCCAAGAAGTGCAGCAATGCAGCACATCCAAAAGACACAAGGCACATCATCATCTCTTCCCTTTTATCAGCATTCTGCAGAGAAAACCTATTTAATTATTTAATCACCAATCTGCCTTTACTTAGAACATAACACTCTAGTCTGGTCACTGTACTTCAAAAAGATGAAATATTGGCAATACGCAGGTTTAAGACAAGCAGTAAAAATTTACTGCAGCAGGACAAAGTGCTTCCGCATTTGCTAAAACAGCTGTGATTGAAATTTCTGAATGCATACTGTAACAGCCAGAAAACTTCTCTCTGCTCTTCACTGAACCCCTCATACATGATTCAAAAACCAGCTTTGCTTCTGACCTCTTTCAAGCTTCAGGAGCTCAGGACTTCTGAAGGCCTACATGAGTCAGATTTAGCAAAATACTCGGAATGAAGAAAGAGTTTCCAGCTCCTGTGTTGCTAAGCACGAGCTGGGATCTGCTGAAGTGCTCAGTGAAAGCTCACCTCAGCCACAAGCTCTGCATCAAGATCCAGACGAGAAAGGGCATCCAGGATTGGAACTGTCAGCCGTCTGCCCTGCTTTAGCAAACAGCTGATACACATGGAAAAGAAAACAAACGGTCCTCTTAACAAAACCAAGAACGTATCTTTAGTGTATTGTATGATTCCAGTGGTTTTTGTGGTCACTGAAAAAAAAACTCTGAAAATGACAACAACATATGCCGCCAGCATTATGGAAAACTTGTTCCCTAAATTATTATTTCTCATGTAAGAACTGCACCTGTCTTTAACAGCCTCATGGACTTTCCCAAAATTCATCTAATCATTCTTGGCTGACATCTCAGTTTCTTATAAACTTTCCCTAGCAAGAAGTTCTACTTGAATTGTGTTAGTTGAAAAACACATCACAAAACATTAGGTTCCTGGTAACTCTATTTATGGTCTCTAATTCATTACAACAAAAACAGTGAGTACTTAACTGGATTCTACCTGCACTGTATTCAGGTAGTCAAGAGTTTAATAATTGTTTAGATAAAAGCAGTTTTGGAGCATTGTTTAAATGCAATGTCTTTGGCTGGATTGCCTGTGCTCTCTTTAAGAGCATAACGCATCAACGGAATATCCTAAGCCAGTGCTAGGTGACCCCAAATGCTGCAGGTAACAGGAGCACACTGCTGTCCTAATACTTCAGTCAGTCCCAGAGCAACCTGCACTAATGTACCTTGTCCTTTTCTGCTGAGTGAAAGGGGGGAAAGAACAAAATCAAACAAAACAAGCCCTCCCAACCAAATCATCTGTACCTGAGCTCTCTGGCAACCTCACTTTGCTGGGAGTCCTCCAGGATCTCAGGTAAACTGGTGATAATATCGTGCTGGATTGGTACTGGAGAGACACTAACCATCTGCATTAACTTTTTGACCAGATCCTGCAGACAAAAGGAGCACTGGTGAAATGCACAAATCTCACCTTAAGCAAGCATAACATCAGCACAACAACAATACCCATCTAAGATCACTCAGTGCAACATCTGCCAACTGTCCCTTAACTCATTGTCCTGCTGAAGTCATGAAGCAGAGCATAGAATTTTGTGGAACAATGGTATTTCACAGGTGGGATATAATGATCTTGGCAAGCAAAGGAAACTGGGAAACACAAAAAGCTTCCCAGTGCTTAGTACTCCAATATAGAGTAACCCACAGAGACTGATTGACTTAGGGAAAGAAAGGAAAAGAATCACCAGAGCAAGAACAGAAAATTCATCCCCACGTTTGCAAATATCCAGTACCTTGTTAAAATGGAACAAGAGGGGATTCCTACTTCCTGCCAGCAACAGCTTTAAAATGAGGTCAACCGTGTAATATTTTTATTGTATTATTATATTTTTACATAAATATGTATCTTTTACAGATATATATTTATGTAAAAGAAGACTTAGAGCAAGGAAAGAAGAAAAATAGTAAAAGAAGTTCAGATGTCACTCAAGGCAATCCTAACGAAACAGAAAAAACTTCAATCTCTCCTTCAGCATGTGAATACAAAACCAACATCAGTTCTCATCAGCATAATAATCCACCTGAGAGGCATTCCAGAAGTTGTGTGGAAAAAGCATCCATGTGATTGCACCTCTGGTACCCACCTGGCTGTCAAGGAGCCTGTCAAGCCACTTAAACTGATTGACAATGAGCCTGGGGAAATTTGTTCCGAAGGTGCCCACACTGAAACAGCAGAAAATGACACAAGGGTTAGTCAGATCTACAGAGTTAAAAGTTTAGCTACTGGTCAGCAAGACCAACTAACCCCATTCTTAACAGGTCAAGAATACATAGAAGAAAACTTTACTCTTAGTTTGATAGGAGACAAGTGTAACAACATCTATTTTTCAGAATTCCCAAAGGATTCATAGTACAGTTAAAAGCTTATCATTTTTACATCCAAGAGCCTTCAGAATTCTTGGGTGAAAACAGTTCAGACCTTGTGACTGTCTATGCTAAACCCTCCTCAAACAAGATTTCAGTGTGAGACAATTTCTTGGACTACACCTCCGTGCAGCATTTGTATCCTCTATTCCAGCACTGGAACAAAAACTCAGCTTCTTTCTGCCCCTTGGCCTGCCCCACTAACTCTGTAGTGAGCATCCAGGGCACAGGAAGAAGAGATGAGGCAGTCAAGTCTTGCCTGTGTTACACCTCAAGACCTCTCACTCCACTATGGTGTTCTGTGTTCAAAACCCAACAGATGCTCTTGCAATTTTCCTTGTTTGAATATAATCTGCATTTTTAAAAGGAGATCTGCTTGCATTTCGCACCCTCCTGAAACTCTGCCAGCAGCCACTTCCATCATTTTTAAAAATAATGAGACACTCCATAGTCCCTCTGCTGAAATAATACCTAAGCTTGTGTCAGTAGCTGCAAAAAGCACAATCAATCACTGCACAATGTCTGCATTTCAGCTTCCAGAAATTTGTCTTCTGCTTTATGGACCCACAAATTTAAGGTCATGGTGCCTCACAGATAATTTTACATGGGTATGAAGAAAAAACCTACATCAGTGCAAACTGCCATTCAGGTAAACCTGAAGTAGCAGTTAAAGTCAAACAGCTGGTGATTGTCCAAAGGAAATTTAATTTCAAGGCAGATGGAAGCCAGTTTACACTCACATGTCAAAAAAGAATTCAGGAATCTTTTCCAACAATAGTGTTATGACAGCAGGCTAAAAGAAAGGCAAAAAGACAGTGTTAGGATGATTTACTGGTTGTGCTGTGGTATCGTCCCCAAAACTGACCTTTCACAAAAGATGAAATACACACAGAGAATAAAATACTCAAAAGGATCAATAAAAGTATTTCCTGTATAGGAAATCTCTTGCCTAATGCCAGAAATGAGGCACACAGCCTGAGAAGTGAAAACCACCAGTGCAGAGGCTGATATAAACTACCCACATAACCCAACAGAATCAGAGCATTCAGGCAGGATGTGCAATTCCTCTGGGCCAACAAACCTCTCCTTCTCAGACCCAGCTGAGTTGCTTTTCACCACACAGGAAACTAAAGCATCAACTTTAGATAAGTATGAAAACAGTGTCTAGTTCTGCTACTTAAAAAAACACACATTCGCCACAGTGGAAGTGGTTATGTCTCATCAGAATTTCCCATGGCTGACCTGAGCCATCATCTCTCATTCTGCCCCTGGTTCACCTTTGGGGAGAGTCTGGCTCTGTGTTCACCACACCTTGCAACCAGATTTTTGAAGACCACAAAATTTCCCCTAATCTTCTCTTAAGACTGAACAAACCCATTTTCCCGTGTCTCTGCTTGTCTGCAATGTGCCTCAGGCCCTGAGCATCTTTGTGTCCCTACAGAAACAACGAACTGGACGCTATTCCCGATGTGGCCTCATGTGCCTCAAAACCAGTTCTACCAATCCTATAGTTACGTAAGCAAAATGTTCCACACAATCAAAACTATCGTAAAGAGCAAGCTAAGGTGCCCATACCTGTAAGATCTTAATCCCAAGAAGCAGTTTAATGAGGCTTTCGCAATATGAGTGCACCAGATTCCTGCAAGATGAAAGATTCCACCACAGCTGTGTCAAAAACATGCTAGGAGAAAAGGCTCTAGCTCTTTCTATGACTGTTTTTTAAAAAAGCTACATACAATGACTTAAGGTAACACATGGTAATCACAGACACACACACAGATTTAAAACTGCACTTTAGCTCTGAACCAGCTTGCGCTCTACAAGATGAGAAATGTGAAAGTCTGTGGTTAAGCTGTATCTCCTAGAAAAAACAAATCCCAAAGAGGATTGACCTTCAGCAGCCTTGTCAATTTTTTTTCACAATATTTGGTTCTTGCCATAAAATGCCACGGAGTCCAATGCATGCCATGGACAGACAGTAAATTCTGTGACTTAACATTCTAAAGTCACTGCTATTAAATAGCAATGTACTACACCAGCCATCCTGCCTTGTGCAGCAGATGGAGCCTTTCCCTCCACTCTGGTCAATGTTACAGGACATTACTAGATACTGGCTCTGACTGAAGGGGAAGGCAAAATAGATTTTCTCTACCTTGACCCTTCAGTCCGTACAGGAGTGCACGGCAAGAGACAGTTTTTGAACTGGTTCCTATCCTTGATGTGAGATTCCAGGCCACTGATGAACTGCTTCACAACCTGCAAAGCAGAGAGAAGTTATCAACCCTGAAGGAACACTCCAGTCAACTGCCATCCTTCAGGATGCATTTTGCAAGCAGATGATAAGAACCAGGAAAAGCTAACCAGGGAACTGCAGACAGAAACTGTCATGCAAGGAATGCTGGAAAATAAATGAACATTAGTCTAGACCATTTCCAAAAGGAAACACTGATTGTTCTTCAAAATAACTCTAAAGCAAGTGTCTCACATTTTACTTTGATTTAAAAAGGCTTTGCCTTTCTTCCTCTTCAGCTGAGCCAGCAACCTTAAATGTGATAAGAGCTGCACCCAAAAAACATTTGCAGTCAAATCACTGGCCTCAGGACTTTCACCCTGGACTTGCTGACTGGAGAGGAGCACCACATTGTGGCAATTTTAATGCTGCCAGCTCCCACCCAACACAAAACCAAAACCAGCTTCCACCAGAAAGCTCTACAAGTGATTTTTCTCCTGTAAGTTTTTGTCTATTGAATAATATTTCCAATGAAAATTACTTTGACAGGGCATGGTCAGAAGGACAGTGGGACCAAAAGGCTGGAACAGCAACACCGACAGAACTGCAAAATTCTGACCACAGAAATAAAAGATAAGTTGCTATGTTGCACACTTTTGAATGGGACTAGCAGGGACAGGTACCTGCATTTGCATCTTTTGCTACTCAGCAAACAGCTTTAAAAGTGGCTCCTGCCAAAATTACTTACACCTGGGTAAGTAGGGTGCTTCTCCAGGGCCAGGCGGAGCTTCTTCTGGAAAGCCATTTGATCAACAGCTATGGAGAAAGTTTAAAAAGAAAATAAAGAACCAGACATATTCTATCCATACAAAACAACAACAGCTAAACCACATACAAGCTCTCGAGCCCATCCACCAATATTTTTGCATTTGCTCAATTGAGAAGTCCAGTTAGCAAAAGCCTGAGTGGAATCAGCACTTGTGCTTTCTCCAGTCAGGACTGGAGAGCAGCTGATAGCATTGAAAAGGCTGAACACAGCAGATCCTGAAGGCCTTGTCTGAACTGAAAGGCAACAATGACATATTTTTTTCCTGTTTCAGTTCCTGCCTCTGTAATTCAATACTGTGATCACAGATGTCATCTAATATTTTTCCATATATCTCCAATAATCTTTCAGAAGTCCTTAGACTTAACAGCTATACACCTAAAGAGCTGGTATAATGAGTTTAGGTGATGCACTAAATTCAGAAGGAACAAAAGGTATATGACAAATAAGAGGCCAGATAAAGGTTTGCTTGAATTTTGGAAAAACCTGGCCCAAGCATTTTTGTCCTGCAAGTGAAACATGTCTTTACTTTGTACCAGCCATCTTTGCAGGTTTTCAGCTAAAAGCAGAAAGTGTTAAACTCATACCTATTTCATTCTGTCCCTCCCCAGCTTTCAGCACAATTCCTGATGTCCTAAGGAGCTCTTCAAAGACTCCCTCATTCTCCAATCCACAAAGGGCAGAGGCATTTTCCTTATCAGAAATCCGTGACTTCTTAGTTTCTGAGAAAACAAGACATGCTCCATCAAATATATAAAAAAATCAAGTCATTAACAATCGGCATTATCAAAACAATCTGGGAGCTATTGCCTCCATCAATGGGTCTCCACCCCAGTAAGATGATACCCAAGCACCTACCTGGCAAGTCTGTCTTGCAGCTCTCTCCAGAATCATTGACATTTGATAATTTCCTTTTTGAAACCATGGTAACAAAACCTTTGTTGTTGCCTATAAAAATGCAAGAAAAAGACAAGTGTTTAATTCATCTCTTTTTTAAGCAAATCTAGAATGTATTGTTGAAAAGCAAAAGGGAATACAACAGAAATTGAGAGTGCTCAAAGAAAGACAGATTGCCTGGGTAACCAATACCACATCACATTTTTCTGCTGTTGCATACTGAAATTTTAGAGTCTGCCATATTTAAATAGTGCAATACATCACTTTTGCTAAAATTTGTTTCCTCATAAAACAAAGCTTGGCCTTCCATTCAGACACCAGGCAAATTAAATGGCAAGTTAAAGTGAGCAACTACAAGGACTCAGACTGCATCTACTGATCTAAACTCAAGACCTTCTTCCCATGCCTGGACAAGCGTCAAAGGATTCACAGAGGAGTGCTCATGAGCCCAACCACATTAACTGACCCTGTTCATGTCCCTAACAAGGTATCATGGCAAATGAGCTCTGTCAGCACAAACCTCCATCCAACCCATCCTCTTTTGGGGGGTGGGAAAGATTAAAAAGAAAAAAATAAATCTTGACTCACCTTTAAAACTTAAAGATTATTAAAAAAATATGTATGAGCATCTCACACTAAATGTCAACTGCTTGGCAGAGGCTAGTAAAATGAGTTCTTAAAATATCAGCGTAGAAGTGGAACAGTTAAAAAACAAATGTGCAGTAAGCCATTCACAGCTGTTTTAAGCATACAAACATCTCAAAGACAGGTGCCAAGGGGATGGTGCCAGACTCTCTTCAGCGGTGCCCAATGACAACATAAGGAACAACGGCCAAAACTAAAACACAAGAAGTTTCACCTCAACATGAGCAAAAACTTCTTTAGGCTGTGGATGGCAGAGCACTGGAATAGCCGCCCAGGGAGGTCGTGGAGTCTCCCTCTCTACACACATTCCAAACCCACCCGGACGCGTTCCGGTGTCTCCTGCTCTGGCTGACCCTGCCTTGGCAGAGGGGTAGGACTGGGTGATCTCCAGTGGTTCCTTCCAACCCTAGCAATGCTGTGATTCTGTTCTGGGTGCGAGGGGCAGCCTGACAGCACAGCCAGGCGTGCTGTGCCGCCACCGGAGAGCCTCCTCTACATCGCCCCTACTGCCAAAGGCTGGGGAGAGCCTGAGGCGGCCATTTCACCTTCCCTCAGCTCAGCTCAGCCCTCGGCACCTGAGCCTCCCCTCACCCGAGCCCAGCTGCACCTGAGCCGAGACGAGCCCGCCTCCCGTCTTCTCCCGTCCCCTCCGGGCAGGGCACAGCAGAGCAGGACAGGATAGGACAGAGCAGGGCAGGACAGGACGCCCCGCTGTCCCCTCACCGTCTCTCGCCCGCGGGTCCCTCACGCCGCTCCCGCCGCTCCCGCCGCTCGCGCTCGAGTTTCCCGCCAGCGGCGCGCGCTGACGCCGTTCCGCCGGCGGCGGAAGGATCGCTCCCGGAAGCGGAAGCGGAAACGGGGCGTGCGGCGGCGGCCCGGTGTCGGCCGGAGCCGGGCCCGAGGCGGCACCGCCGCGATGAGCGAGCCCGAGCTGCTGCTGGACTCCAACATCCGGCTATGGGTCGTGCTGCCCATCGTCTTCATCACCTTCTTCGTGGGTATGATCCGGCACTACGTGTCCATCCTGCTCCAGAGCGACAAGCGCCTCACGCAGGAGCAGGTGTCAGACAGGTCAGGGCCCGCCTCACCCCCGCCCGCCCCCCGCTCCCCCCGGCCCGGCCCGGCCCGGCCCGCTAACGCCACGTGTCTCTCTTGCAGTCAAGTCCTGATCCGGAGCAGAGTCCTTCGGGAAAATGGAAAATACATTCCTAAGCAGGTACGGAGCTGCGCGGCTGGGGCTTTACGAAGAGGATGAATGGGAAAGGAGCACAAAGCGCGGGGCTGTATCCGGGCGGTGCCGCGGGAGGAGCAGCGCCCACAGGGGCCCGCGGGATCGGGCACTGCCGAGTCTGCCCTGGGCCAGGGCAGTGTCCAGGAGTGCGGATTCTTAGGAATCTTGGACACAGGACCACTGTATTTGTCTTTTCCCTGACATGTTAGCTGCCACTGCTTGGTGCTTTAACTGTATGCTGACATGCGCCATGCCTCCGATATCTGTGTGTTTAATATCTGCCAGCAAGCATACAGGGATGGAATACAAGTGTGGGATAACGAGGTGGTCATACAATGTCAGATGGAATGTTTACTAAACTAAAAATCCACCACTCATGTTGGTTCTGTTGGTATCAAATGTGTATTTTGTGAAATCCAGAGGTCAGCTGGGAGAGTGAAAATGTTCCATGTATCAGTATTGGTGCTCAGCCAGCACAAAGAATTTGCACAAAGCACTAAAAGCTCTTTTATTTATTATGAGCTTTTCTTCAGAGAATTCTTACAGTTAAGAATTTCAAAAAGCCAGAGGTCTGGTACTCTGGATACGGAGAAATGTGAGGAGCTTTAGAACACAGAGGCAGTGAGGCACCTCTCCAAGAAAGATGTGCTGTGAAAGAACTCATAAGATGTCTGAATGTCTGAGCAAGAACTAATGCTTCTGTCCTTTTACTTCTTATGGTGTTGGCATTGCATTTTTCTGTTTTCAGTCTTTCTTGTCCCGGAAATATTTTTTTAATAACCCCGAGGATGGATTTTTTAAGAAAACAAAAAGAAAGGTAGTGCCTCCTTCACCAATGACAGGTATGTTAAGGTACCATAACTGCAGCCAGGTAGAAAAAGCTGTCACTGTCTGCCGAGGGTGGAAGTGAATCAGCTTTTGAGGGAGTTCAGGGAGTGTGAGGGAGGGGGCGGGACTGTTCAGCTGGGTATTGGGGGCAGGGGGGAGTGAGATCCCTCTCTTGCATAACAAGACATTAGGTCACTTCATGTTGCTTAACTTCAGGCTTGAGCTGCTTTCAGCATCTCATGAGACCTGACCTTCTCAGAGTAGCCAGGAGTGGGAAGTCCTGCTCTCACTCATCTCCTTTTGCCAGTGATTTGCTCCAGCTCCTGCAGGATCTTCTCCAAAGTGATTTTTTCATTTAACTAAGGTGTACAACAAAATAGTAATTTCTTGTCCTTCTACCCAGATCAGCTCATAGAGGGGTCAAGTAAGTTCAGAGGTTTGGGGCAAAGGATGGGGTCAGGCACAGCACAGAATACAACACCCCTGTGACAGCAGCCACCACCGCACTGGCTACTCATCTCATTTTGCAAAGTACTGTCAACAACAGAAAATTAGAGATGCTGGGATAGGACTGTTGTCTCATTCAGTTTCTTAATTAAATTAGCTGACATGTAACAACTTGTTTACCTTTATTGTGATATGCTGCTACTTCACATCCAATCTATGATTTGCAGATCCTACCATGCTGACAGATATGATGAAAGGGAATGTAACCAATGTTCTGCCTATGATCCTCATTGGTGGTTGGATCAACATGACATTTTCAGGATTTGTCACAAGTAAGTGTCTGAAATAACATGGGTTTGGCAGTGTTTCTGAAGATGACCTTGAGGGTCTGGGCTGCATCAGAGATTTGCTCCTCAACATGAGAACAGTCAGTTAGAAGCGACATAAATTTGGCTTGTGGCATTGCCGTTCTTCACTCCCTGAACTGCACAGATTTGCTCGTCCCATTGCAAAAGGGGGGGAAATTGTTTTCAGAGTATTGGACATGGTCTCAAAGAAAACAGCTCACGTACTCAGGAACAACTGTAGTGACAAAACCAGTATTTTATTAAAACTGCCTGAACTTCAGGTTGATACAGTGGATTTTCCTCTGAACCTGTCCAGGGAGTTGGTTACTGTGTAATGTGGAGTGTACACATCAAAAATAGTTACTTAAATTCATAGTTCTGCAGAGGGGTTTCTATACTCTTTATGTGAAAACTGCTTCTTTAAAAAGAGACATTCCCCTTCACAGTCACTGAAGTAATACCTATGAGGGTTTGGTCATCTGATTAAGTTTCAGGAAGTCTTTTCATATTAAAATGAATACAGAACTGCAGCTTTTTCAAAAATCCAAGTTAACTTGTTATGGTACACAATGCACTCAGACTACATTAGATGTAATAAAAGAACAACCTGCTCACTTTGCCAAGTGCATTGCAGTTATGCAGTGTCACTGTGTGAAACTGGGCTTTTTTTTCTTTATCTTGCAGCAAAGGTCCCATTTCCTCTGACGCTGCGTTTTAAGCCAATGTTGCAGCAGGGAATTGAGCTGCTCACTTTAGATGCGTCCTGGTAAGCCCCTGTCCTCAGCAAGCAAGGTCCAATTCCCACTTGGAAAATGTTGAATGTGTTAATAACCCTTGGATGGTCTGTGTGTGCTGCTGGAATGAGGTCATGAGCCAGCTTTGAACTGACAACTGTGCTTGTTCTGATTTGTCAGGGTGAGCTCTGCTTCCTGGTACTTCTTGAATGTGTTTGGACTCAGAAGCATTTATACTCTCATCCTGGGCCAAGATAATGGTAAGACACTTGTCATTTCTGGGAACTGGCTTCTCCTTCCATGGGATGTCTTCTGAGGGAGGCTGGGGAGAAGATTTCTAAGTTTCCAGCAAAAAGCTATCTCGTTTCTGTGCGGTCACTTACTCTCCATGGGCCAGGTTTGACATTGCCTGCAGCAAGTACCCAAATTTGCTGCACCGGCCATTGGTTCATAAATTTCCATGGCTGTTAGCCCATGCTTTCTTTTCCCATCAAATTAGTATGCAGAAGTTTTGTGCTCGGCCTTGTTTTATTTCTAGCAAGTATTGGTTTTAAGGAAAACTGCAAAGATTTCTTAATGTTAGATATGGGGCAGGGCAGGTTTGTATTGGGAACATAGAAAACTATTCTCCTCAATTTCTGTGCATATTTTATGTAAATCTGGCTAAGATGTAGCAGGTGGGAGCAAGATGTCTTGTGAAGACTCCTTCTGGCACAGTAGTACTGCATTCTGGGTGTTGCTGCAACGTTCCCATCTACAGCTAAAAACCAGCCCAATGGCACCGTACTCCAGGGAATGCTGTTTAATGGCACAGAAATCAACCTCTCATTTCTCATTTGTAGCTGCAGATCAGTCCAGGGTGATGCAAGAACAAATGACAGGGGCAGCAATGGCCATGCCAGCAGATACTAACAAAGCATTTAAGGTACAGTATTCCCACCTGCATTCCTGTTTGTTTGAGCTTGCAGGGTCGTAGGCTGCATGTAACTCTCCCTTTGTCAAGTAAGGGAATTGCTCTGGATTCCTGTTCCTAAAATTAGAGCTGACAGCTTACAAAGGCTGTGGGAGTTGCTCTGGGTCTGGCAGAGCTTGAATACTCTGAAGTAAACCTGACAGCTCAGTCATTCCTGGTACAAAGGCTGAATTTATGTCCCATCTTCTGGTTTTGTTGAGGAAGGGTTTTTTTTACCTTGAGGTGTAGTTCCAAAGTAGAAGCTGGCTCCCCAAAAGCTGTGTTAATGGTGCAGCTGAGCACGAGTCCAGTAGGCACCTGATGGAACTTGGGTACGAAAATCAAGTAAGCGAGTCAGTTCAGCAGAAAATCCATCAGGATTTGATTGTCTTGAAGTTCTAAAGCACTTTCCATAGGCACTCGGTTGTTAGAAGGCCCTTGTCTTTCACAGCCCAGGTTTACACACGAAGGACAGTCCTGGTTTCTATGTACTGTAGAAGAGGTTTAGCCACACATAGTCCGCTGCCTGGGAAGTTGGGATTGTCTGCTCTTGCAGTTTCTTGTTTTCAGTAACCTCCCTGGTTAAAAACTCCCACCCCACCCAAGCAGAGGCTCAGCCAGGGAGGAGGATGGCTGCAGTTGGCAGTGGTGCTGCAGTAATGGCTGTTCTGTCACAGTCAGCACTGAGGTGCAATTCCAGCCAGTACTGACTCCGTTTCCATGCAGTGCTGGCTCTCCACAGCCTCGTAGGGACTTAAACCCACTACAGTCTCCAGCAGAAACAAAAGGAAAAAAGACCATATAGCAGGAGTGTTCTGGCAAAGAAATACAAATCTCTTGCTGGGCATCATGACATACTTTTTTTGCAGGCTTTGTGCACCAGTCTGTGATAAGGTCCAAATTTTTTG
Source organism: Acanthiza pusilla (assembly GCA_036630365.1). Classification (NCBI taxonomy): domain Eukaryota; kingdom Metazoa; phylum Chordata; class Aves; order Passeriformes; family Acanthizidae; genus Acanthiza; species Acanthiza pusilla. The sequence continues at coordinate 14,185,556 of JAXCHO010000001.1, forward strand.
GCCACCTGTCTGTTGTTGTCAAGTAACTGAACTAAAGAATTAACTCAGTACAAAGCACTTGACCCACCAGAACAGAGCTGGCTGTTATAGAAGCAATGGACTATTCTAAAAGGTTAGAAGGTTGGCAGAAAATAGTGTAGTTTCTCTAATTTCTGTGATGCATTTTGTATTGACTAACTAATATCTAATTAAGCATAAACCACCGATTTCAGAGAGTTGACAGGATTGCCAGGTTTTTAATAGAAGTTGGTGTTGTTCAGTTTTTAAAGCAAGCAGTGCTTTGTGTAGTTCTTGTCTGACTAATCCTATGTTGCTTTCTCTTCTCTGCTTCTGTTCACTGCCAATGCAGACGGAATGGGAAGCCTTAGAATTGACAGATCATCAGTGGGCCTTAGAAGACGTAGAAGAAGAGCTCATGGCAAAAGACCTCCATTTTGAAGGCATGTTTAAGGAAGAACTTCAGACCTCCATCTTCTGAATTTGAGAATATGCTTTTGTCTCTTCTTGTAAAAGTTATTTGAAAAGAAATCTGTTCTCTAAAACTATATAATGTATTTTAGCAAGGCTGAGAATAAAAGAAAAACACCATGTTCAAACTGCAGTGCCCTCACTTTGATTTGAGCCCAAGGACACACACTTTCCCCGTTAATTTAATCCTTTCCCAAGTCCATTTGTAAGCACCTGAGTGCCCACACAGTCTGTCCTGCCTGCCACCTGCACAGCAGGGTGTTGTCCAAAGGTGCCTGGCTGTTATTTAATGGGCCAGGTGGGGATAATAAATGCTTTAAGCTGCCCACCTGACCATCTTACCCTGTAGAGAGCAGGGAGCAACTGTTCCTGCCTTGTCCTTCTGCAGAAGTTCCTCAGACCTCTTCCCCAGGGAGAACAGTCCCAACCTGGGGAAATGCTTTTTAAACAGAAGCTCTGCCATACTCTATGGCTGTTACTTTTTTTCCTCCATTCCTTATTCTGAGCACCTTTTCCTCAAGGGGAAACCACATGCTCTTCAAAGCAGGAGCTGAGCCAGGACTGTGACACAGCCTGTTTTCTGTTCTCACCAAATCATCTTCCTAGGGAACAGGAAAGCTGCCCTTTGTTTTCCCTTTTCCCACGATGGGTTTCACACTATGCTCTGGAGGTCAGCCCTTCACAGCAAAGCTCCCCAGCTGCTCTACATGAATGCTCATTAACCCTCAGGAGCTCCAGCTGAGATCAAGCTCCTCTGCTCTTAACACTGTCCTTGTGGCACGAAGACTTCAAACCTTCTCACAAGGGCTTCACAGCCCACCTTGGCCTGCAAGACTGGGACAATCCCACACACAAGCCTGTTGCCCTTCCTCAGCTTTTTCCAGCCTGCTCTCACAAATGTGTTCAGGTTGCCTTGAGGAGGAAGCTACAGAGACTGCAGGACAGCTATCACCATGGTGCAGTCACAGGCAGCCCTGATACCCCTGGAGAAAATGGACAGAAGGAAGACCAAGACCTCTCAGGGATCTGCAGAGGGAGAGGATGGATGAAACCACAGCTGAGGCTGCCTAGTGCCACAAAAAAATCAAGGACAGCTTTGCTAGAGAACCAGGTAGTAGCAACCCAGCTCTGCAGGTGAGTAATGGCAACCCTGGAGCAAACAACCCTCAGCTGTGCAGAGCTGTGCCCTCAACAGCTGATTTTCTCCCAAATCCCCACTGGCTCTGCAGGACTCACCCTCCCCCCAGCCCAAATTACTCCTGGAGCACCAGACATCCTCACAGCCAGCAGTCTTAGGCCACATAATGAAAGCTGAAAATACAACAGAACCCAGTTTCAGTGCAAACCACTCTTTAATTTTTCTCTTTGTACAACAGAGCCAGCCACTTACAAAGTGCTAGTCTAAAAAAACAGTCTGGTATTACAGCACACACACACCAGCCGAAGCCCAACAGCTCAGAGGCAGAGAAAGCAGAGCTGGGCCACTTGTTCTGCAGTACAACAGTCTGTTCAGCATCGGAGATTGAGCCCCACAAATGTATTTCTCAGTGTCAACACAGGTAGGGAGACGAGGAGGAGAACAAAGGCTATTTCAGATTGATTTCTCTTTTAAAAAGGTATTTTACTGCCCTCCCTTTCCTCTATTCCCCATTTTGGAATGCCCACGTGACTTACTTTCAGGGTAAAACAAACAAAAAAATGCTGATTAGAGTAATTTCAGTGCAGTGCTACAGCTTAAAAATTGCCTTTTGCATGCTCCCCTCAGTAATAAGGAAAAAAATACAATATTAAGAGTTGCAAAAATAAAACAAAACAGCAGAAGCAACTAAGCAATTGTGATCTCAAAATTCAAATTTTAATGCTTTGAAAGCAAAATTCCACAAAGGAGAGTCACACCAGTTGCATGCTGGCTGGAGACAATGCCCCCTCCTCCTCTCCATCACCTTCCAGTGACATGGCAAAGCGCTGCCTGGTGCTGCCCTCCCAGGGTGCAGGGACAGGCACACTACAATTTCCTACATGGCCTGTTGCCTGGCTGCAGAAAGGTGGAGCTGAGCTGGCCAGTTCGGGGTTAAATGGATGAGTGCTGCTGACCACAAGAGGTGGTGATGGTCAGCACTGAAGCCACAGTGGCTGCAAGCACATATTTCAGGGAGAACAAAAAGCACAGTGATGGTCAGTCTCAGCCTTTCATTCTGCCAACACACTTAGATCTTGGAAGGAAAAACCCTCCTGCTTGGTTCACTACCTTGAGCTAGATCTTTCCCTAAAAAATACTGGCTAAGGCTCTGGAATTTTCTTCCATTTTTCACATGGGAGACCAGCTCTCTACTGAGACTCACAGGGGTCTCTTTTCAAGAAGAAAGCTGGACTTGAGTCCTAAAAGCAACACAGACAATAAAGGACAGAGGGAAGAACATTTGCCAGTTGTGACAAAAGGATGGAGCAGAACCATTGAACAGCAGAGGCAAACAGAACCTGGGAAGGGACTACCACACCTGCAACCCCACAGAGGGTGATCAGGCAGGGATATAAATGGCAGCACTCAAGGGAGGAGGAGGGTTCAAAGAGCAGTCCAAAAAAAACTAAGTTGCAAGAGGAAAGGCTGAAAACTCACACAATCCATTGCATTGGGCTGTCAACCGTCACAGGTGACAGCTCTGGGGACGCAGTGCTGAGCTTGGCTGGAGACATAAATGAGCAAAAAAGGACAAAAATGCTGTTACTGCACAAACCATAGGCGAAATGCTGGCGGCAGAAAAGTGCTTACAGAGCAGCCTGGAAGTGAGGGGTGTAGGAGATGGAAAGGATGAGAAATCAATGCTATGGATAGTATTTTCTCTGCAGAAGATCAGGTGCCAGAGCAGCTGTATCCTGCATCTCCATGGGGATCAGCCTGCATATATGTCACACCACAGACAGGTATGATTCACTTCTGGCCAAGATTCCTGCATCATTGGATTCAGTATTCCCATGAAAAATACTGAGTCAAAATTGCCCAGGAGAACCTCAAACGCATCAGAGAAAAGGATGCAAGCAAGAGGAACGTTCATTGCTTTGCCAGGGGATCAAGGTACAATGGCAGAGACTGCAACAGACCAGATGTACAAAGATTTGAACTGAGCTCCAGAAAGGGTGCAGGAGGCCTCCCTGACACAGGCAGGGCCCAACAGCAACACCCGAGAGTTGGCAGGAAGCCCCAATGCCGATTCACAGAATCGTACCCACCATTCTCCTCTATAGGCCCCTGCAAGGCTCAGCTGTGCCTGGGCTCCAGCTCAGGCTGTCCTCTCCCAACCCCAGCTACAACCCTCAGCCCAAGAACCACAGCCCCAACCCCTGCCTCTAGCCACACAGCTCAGCCAGATTTTAAAAAGAACTTTATTGAAGCTCCAATATATATTATTTTTGGCCTCTAAATACCCAAGTGTCAGCACCTATTCCTGGCTCTTCAGTGCTATTCTGCAACCCCCAGCACTGAATCTTTCAGTGCTTGATTTTCTGCTTGACCCCTACAGAAGGAAGAAAAATTTTCAGGTGCCTCAGGCATTGCTTTTACATGAGCAACCACTACCATGGTGGCAGAGTGCTGGAGGTGGTGCTTAGTTGGTGTCCATACCATCACACTCTTCTTGGGGAGGAGAGGGGGCAGAATGTTCCTCGCTGTTTCGGCGCTGATAAAACAGCACATACGCGGCTTTTGTCTACCAAACAAAAAGAAAACCCATCTGAAACCATCCACACAGCTTGGCTGGAATGTCATGCCCAAAGCAGGGAACCACACCTTCACCACTGACTTGGAGCAGCCCCAAGCCAAGTACTCACCACTATTTGGTCTTCTGAAGCCACCGAGACGCTGCTGTCATCAAAGTAGTACCACTTGTCATTCACTTTGTTCTTTGCGTAGGCAGTGTCTGTCAGGGAAGAAACTGCAGCTCAGCATTCTGGGAAAGGCCGGCAGGGAACACACACCTGGGACACTTGGGATTCCAACTTTGGCATCACCTGCCCTGAGCCTAGTTAACCAGCATAAACATCTTCTACAACATGCCAGCTGGCCCAGCTAGTCTAGGACCAGGTTCCACATACCAGGCTTATCCCTGACAGCTGAGACACACGGAAAAGAAACTTAAGGGGGAAAAAATAGGCTCTGATCACTGCCCTCAAGTCAGAGCTTTCCCAAACACACACAGTTTAAGACTGCATTTTCACTTGAAAGAGAAGTCTTCTGCTGCTGATGGATCTGATCTAATGCTTGCAAGAGTCCTCACTCAAGAACAAAGTTAGAAGTCCCTCAAAGACTCTTCCAGCCAAGACTTCTGTGACTGTGATCTCCAGCCTCAGAATATGTGCCCCTAGAGCTACAGGAGTTTATCACACTCTCATGGTAAATCACTTCTGAGTGGTTCTACACAGTGGTTCTTCACCTCAGCACAGATCTGCACAGACACCTGGTACAGGGAACTCTCCTACAGACACTTTTCATCTACACTGGAGCAAAGCCAGTGACAGAAAACAGACTCATCATGTATCAAATTTGTATGTAAGTGGTTTTTTCTCCTGATGAAATGACATTTTCCCAGTGTCAGTCCTTAATCAGTGCAAAGGTGGAGACATTCCACTGTCAGCCAGTGTCACAATTTCAGGTTCAGCATTGAAACATCTTGACTCCACTCATAAACTGGGGAACACCATCAGACAAACTAATGACTCCTAAGCAGGGTACCACATTCATCAATCAGACCTCAGGCCAAAGTCCTGCTTCCTATCTGCCCTCCCAATCCTAAAAGGATCCCGATATGACACTCACCTGCACACACACAGGTCAGTCTTGGACCAGACACCCTTGGTGAGGGCAATTGCAGGTGTCCCAATGCACAGAGCCCTCCCATGACCTCTCTGCCCTCATTTCCTTGCACACATGACACAGCAGCAGTTACTCACAGTGGCCCACTCCCATGGCTCCATAGTGATTGGAAACTGCAATGAGGTCATACACATATGAGCCTGCTCTTGGGTCACAGACAAACTCGGACATGTTCAAACCCCTAGAGAGAAACCCAAAAGTATCAGTACACCAGTAACCAGCACCTTTTAGGAAGTGAGCATGGCACCAGTGAAGCAGCAGTGCTGCTCTGCTGCTCATGGGCCAGATGTTGTTAGTGTGAAGACCAGACTTGTTAGCCCTCCCACACAGGGCAGGTCCTGGCAAACACACCAAGCACTGCCAGAAGGTTTAGAGGGAGGTGTTGAATAAAACAGTTTGGAGTGTCCTTGTGTAGGCATGAAGAGTGAGATAGGAATAGTAAGGGATATGCTTCATCCCACAGCAGGATGCTGGCAAGCAGAAGCAGAGGGACAAGGCAGGCTTTCATCTTCTACTTGTGCAATACTCAGTACTACAAGTGCAGCTCTGCCCAAAAAATTTGCTAAAATTGCTATAGAAGTTCTCTTGGTTGAATCACACGGGCTTAATTTAATTTCAGAAGAAACAGCGGCTGCTAGTAATTAATGCTCTTTGAGATGTATAAAGCTGATTTATATGAACAAAAACCACCCCCCAAGAAACTAACCATCTCAACTCATGCCTGCTGTCCAGCTGTTCAAACCCAGAAAACACCTGTTCCAGTTAATAGCTTTAACAAGCCCACCCAACAGAAACATCAGAAGTACATTTTTCTTGATCAAGTTCTTCAAGCTCTTCCTAGCTTGAGGGAAGAATCCTACCTGATGGGGAATTCCACAACGGTGTCAAGTTTATCCCTCCAGTATCTGCTGTAGGAGAAGCGTTTTAAATGTACCACCAAAATCCTGGGCAAAGACCACAAGTCAAACTTCTTTGTGGCCTGTTGATGTTTCTTACAGTTAGGGCAGTACCTGAGGAAGGAGTAACAAGCAAGGAAATTAATGACTGCATCAAATGAAAAGCTTCTGGCCTTCCATTAAAGATGCCTCACTAGCACAAGCACAGTCCCTGCTTTACAGAAGGCACGTTGGCTGTGGAATATGCAGTTGAACACACTGCCTCAGAGAATTCCAAACTCCAGCTTGCTTTCACTTCATAGGCAAAATGTCCTACGGCCAATATGTTAACTGCACATTGTACAAAAATTAACTTTTAAAAATAGCCTGATTGTTGGAAGCTACCTTCCCACCGACACTTTTTTCCCATAAATATAGGCAGGAAACAAATACTTTTTATTAACCAATGTCCACAGGCTATTGAGTCAATGACTCAATACAGATCTGATAGACTTCTCAAAGATATGGACAAAAGGACAGATCTGGGATTTTGTAAGAATCCCATGACAAATCATGTGAACTCAAACAGTTATGGCATTTTATGGTAAATATGGCAGGCAGGCAGAGGTTCTTACCACGGGTCATGTTCACCAAGTGTTTCCATAGTAGTGAAGAGCTCTATGCAGTCTCTGAGGGCTACCACAGCCTTCTTCTTCTGTGGCTGTACCATGCTTCCATGTTTTTCAAACGCCTAGTCAAAGAGACAGGCGCTTTACTCAATTCCATGTATTCTGTAACCCTTGACATCACAAAAGTACATGCTCACATTTCCAGACTGCCTATTTCTGCCCCCTTCCCCACCAAGACAATCATCTCCAGCTTCCAGCCATTCCTTTCTAGTGTTAAAATAGTCCATAAAAGAAAATATGTCCTTACTTAGATTTGGGGCTTTTATCAAGACAGTAAAAACAGCTTATTCTTTTACAAAAGATGACCCATCAGAACACTGTTTACTGTCACCTTTTAAATACCATGCAAGTTTACACACAGATTACTTATGAAAAGAGCATACTACAACCTGTGCCTCCTGCTCATCATAAAGTAGCCTCCGTGTCTCAGAATCCCAGTCAATAGCAACTGCAGAAAAAGCTACAAGAAAGAAGAAACATTTATTGCACAGGTGTAAAAAGAAGGAAGGGAAAAAAACCCAATAAGAAAATAATTACCATTTAGTTTTAAGATTTTTCCTTCAACAATGGAGTTTATCTCTGAGGTCCCAGAGGAATTCACAAGGCTGAAAGTGAAATGCTGTTTCTTGCAAGGCTGCAGGTCTCTTGCTGACTCCACTTGCATGCAACCCTCAGAGTGGCAGGGATCAACGTCTGTCAGCTTTTCCTTGCCTTCCTCTCCACCATCCTGATGCTCCATCTCTTCAATGTCACCTGGAAAAAATTTAAAACAAGGACAATATTACAGGGCTTCAGTGAAAGTTTAGCCTGACACCTCCCATGGACAGCTGTTTGCATCAGCCTGTATGACAAACACCAATTATGTGGGAAGCAATGAAAAGGCACACTGAAAAAGAAACCTCTGCTTGCTAACCACTCCATCTAAAGCTGTAATTTTCCCTTTAGCAGATGCCACTTAATGTGCTGGATTCTGTATCCTAGAATCAGGCATGATGGAGAGCACTCAGTTTGCAGTAGGTTAACAATGACACCTTCTGACAGCACAGCCTAAGAAGCAACCCCAAGAGAGAACGAGCAAGGTTGCAGCTGAGTGTCTTCACAGAAAGGAATGTGTAAGTCGTCAGGAAAGTTATTTCCATTCTTAGGGGAAAATGGGCAGGTTTTTTCCCCATTTAACTTATTCCAGCTGCTACCCTCAGGACTACAACAGTGAATAATTTCAAACAGGAAAGGGAAACATACATTTGCCATCAGCACTAAATGCTTCGTAGTGATCATCTAGCCTAGGAATGAGACAGTGATTCCATGTACTCCAACAGAAAGTACCACTTTATTTCTCCACAATCTGTCTTTGTGACCTAACAGTCCAGTTTTTATCAACAAAGGGCATATCAGGAAGAGTTGCCCCTGGAGGGAGGCACCTGAACACCTCACAAGTAAGCAAGGATTTCCCAGCATTGGTCACGGTGAAAGCACATCACACCTTTGTTCTCCAGCTGTTGTTCATGCACATCTGCTCTCCCTAGGAAGGAAATGGTCTACAAGATTCTCCCTGTACCACACAGATGTCCAGCACAACAGCATGGCTTAATCGTGGGGGAGAAACAATCTGCTAGAGCTTAAGCCAAATACACACAGCACAAACCAAATGCTATTAGAAAGCTTAAAATGCTGAAAAGCTTCCAGCAAATTTTGAAAGGGCTTTACCTTCAACCACACCATTGGAGCCATTGCAGGTTCCTCTGTCTGGGCAGGGTGGAGAGTATTCTTCTGCCAGAGGGAGTTTCACATAGCGGCTGAAGAGAAGGGATATGTTAATCACACAGCCATACTCTGCAAGCTGTGCATCAGAACAGCAGGACCACCCCTCTATCATCAGCTCTTGCTGCCCAATTCCCCAGCAAACCAGAACCCAACCTGTACAGCACCATTTACATTTACATTACAGCACCAAGAGCCCTCAGAATGAGTCAAACAACAATGCCTTAAGTTTCTGCTTGTTCCAAGTTTTACTGGCAGCATATCGAAAAGGCAAAAGTAAGTTATGGTGGCCCCATCTGTGAGCCCTGAAAACATGCCCTGAGTTCTGTTCCTGACTCCTTTTGCAAGGCTGAGCCAACAATATCTGTTACAAAACCCAAAAAAACAGGACCTTGAAATGTCCCTGGGGCCTCCAGACACTAATGCAATGCAAATCCTGGTTTATACATCCCACACAAATCAAGGAAAATTCTTCCTGTTAACAAGGATTCAGTAATCCTATTACAATGTAATTGAATAAGCAACCTCTAGAGCTTGGCATAGGATTCAAAGGTATGGCCATGACTTACCTGATCTGCTCCAAAACCACACTGTACAGGTGATCCACGGTGAGCTTGTGCTTGGGCACAGATATTAACAGTGGCTGCCCAAAGAGCGCAGTGCCTGAAGTATTGCTGGATTGCCTCATTGTCTTTTCCCGAAAGTAAATGGAGAGAGTAACATACTCCGAGCCATCCTCACTTGGCTTGCAAACTTCATACCTGTTTGAAAGACAGGTATTTCCATGGGTTATTTCCAATGCCAAGAAGTACAGCAGGTCATTCAGTCCAGCAAGTCTCTCCAACACGTACAAAAGGGTTGTACTGTCCTCATTCTACACAGCAGTTTCCTGAACACTCCCCATAGCTCACAGTGGCAAAGATACACACCTGCCACCAACTCAACTGCCACCTTACCTCTGTCTTTATTCCTAATTCAAATCCCTATTACCAATCACCTCCCAAGACACTACCCTGACAACTACACAGTGCTTCAACCAGTGAAAAATACTAGATCTACTTTGAAATCCCTCAGACAGTGTTTGTTCCTCCTGGAGAAAGAAATCCTTTCAATACCTTGGGTCTTGCATTCTCCCAGCCTCTCAGTTTTATGGCCTGAGCTCACATCACTGAGCAGCTAATGTTTCATAAAACCCAGAGTTTGGAAACATCTGCTTCACAGAAAAATCCAAGGACAGTAAACAAACAAGAAAAATTCTGGAAGACAACAAACAGCCTGGGAGAACAGTGAGGAGACTGAGATGCAGCTTGTGCCCTGGGTGAAACAGCAAATGAGGTATTTGCAGCTGTCAGAGGCAAAAGAAACCACGTGGTCCAACACTATCACACTGTTTGCTTCAGGGCCATTCATTACAAAAGATTCATTTTCAGGGATGCCAAGTCACACTGCTCTTTAAGTTGGTGAGTCACCTGTCCCAGATTTATATTAAAACTGAAAGAGAAAGAAAGATTTCATGAAAGATGTCACTACACATAATGACTAAGACCGCAATCACATCTCTGAACACACCAAACTCCTAATAATTCTCTTACATTAGGCAAGCCACTTCCCTTCTCTCAAGGGCTGAGAAACATTTTTTATGCCTGTGTTCAGAGCAGGGATGAGAACGAATTTCAGAGCTGTCATTCTGCTTCATCCTACTTAAAACAAAAAAGGATCCCAGCTTGGGGCCTGGACTGAGTCAGTAGAGTACATAAAGGAAAACATCCTTCCAGAGAGTCCCAGCCCACCAAGAACACAAGAGCTCAGAGTCAGCACAAGAGAATCCAATGCCAGCAGCCGTTGAGGTTTTCCAGGCTGTCGATTCTATTCAGCTGACACTAGCACTCATATAGTTCACACCTCCTAAAGCTTCCTGAGAAACAGCACAAAAGAGAGGTGAATTATTTCACTTAGGACTGTTTAAACAACAAAAGGCCATACTCAGTCCCAGAATACAACCTGTGATTAATGCCAGGTCTTATGAAACCCTTAAACTGGACTCCTGTAACATAGATCAGTGCATGACTCCTGTGACTGCATCTCATACCACCTACACTCTGCTCAGCAAACAGCAATTAATGAAGCCCCATTTACACTCCACCCTCGTGCACCTGAATGAAGCCCTGCCCATGAGATGGAACAGATGGGACAGAAAGAAAAGGCTATTCCCACAGGCAGGGGTCATCCATCACAAACAGCCAGCATGCAGCACCCCATAGCACTCTGCAGAGAGCATCTCACACACTTCTCACCACAACATAACAGATCTGGTTACTCAAGTGCCCCTCTACCCACTCCACCTCACAACACCTTTTTTTACACACTAGTACTAAAAGCAGACATATCAGAATCAAGAGCTGTCATTTTTATGATCTCCTGAGCAACATTTATGTCTTGGAAAAAAGAAGCAAAACCCAACTACTTTATGTACAGTGTAAGGAAGGCTGTAGAGCTGATACTGGGACTTGCTGGACAATATCCCGTAATTTTGTATGTTACAACTTAACTCATATAACAGAACATGAAGATGATGCTACTCCAGACTACACAACATGGTTTTTTAGTCAGAAACATTAGCTCAGCTGCTAGACACTGGCTGGTTGCCTTTATAATTCATGCCAACTTGAAAAGTGTCTGAAAACTGGTAAGCTAAAGGGTAGGACTTGACCAGTCTTTATCACCATTATTAAGGTTCAGGTCTGTGGTTTCGATTCAGAAACGAGGCAGTGAACGATGAGGTAACTTTTGTTCCATTGCACAATGAAGTTTTAAGCAAGTGCACAGAAGGATGGAAAGCTATGAAGGACCAGAGCTACATGAAAGGACACTGAAAGCAAAAAATACTCTGAGCTAAACACCAGGCTAATATATAGGTTGTATGTTACTGAAACATTCCCTCACAGGTGCTAGGATATTAACTCCAGCCGCAAAACACTATATGGATCATAAGTCAATCTACAGCAAAAACCAAGAAGTCTATTTTGAAAGAGAATGGAGAAGGGCAGGAAAAAATGCCACTGCAGAAGCTGCCAAACTGATCTGCCTGAATGGCGTTACTACTGCTCACCAACCCAGAGATGCTGCTCAGAAAATACAAAAGGGTCAAAAGTAGACAGTAAGAATAAAAACAGGATTGGAAAAAAACTGGGGGAAATTGCTGCACATATTCTGATCTCTTCTAGGAAATGGAGATACTCCTAATCTGTTTACTTTCTTTCATAATACCAGAACACACACAAAAACGTAAACGAAGAGGTAAGAGACTGCAAATGCAACTTTCTTAGACAATGGACAGCTTGCCCTGTAGAACCTGGTCAAAGGATTTTGCCAGTCTTGCAGAGGAACAAGATTAAAAATGATGAGGGAATTCACACAGGAAGTTTATAGAAGGCTTAAATAAATACAAGTTCATTTTAGAAAGGACGCAAACACTCATTTCGAACAAGAAAACCTCGATTTTAGCAAGTGTGAACAAACTTCATAGATCAGCCTGCTACACAGATCTCACACATCTCAAATGTTTCGTATAAAACTACTGGACTAGCTGGTCTGCTGACCTCATTAACTCAGTTCAGTAATTGCTGTAGCCTCAATCACATTAACAAACCTGACATCTCTGCAGCCAGCGATGTTTTTTCAAGACCATGAACTCATCTAAATGTAATACACAGCATGTTGTAAGAGAAGGTGGAAAACATGGCATGCATGGCAAACTGAATAGATCCTATTCAAATATGCACACTTACATAGGTTAAAGGTGACCTGCAAATCAATTTGTGAAACTTTTATCAACATAAACAATACATGTTATGTAATATGCCCTATTAGCCAGGCTAAGAGAATAGGGGTATCTAGTTCATCCACAATTTTTCTTCTTAGTTCCTAAGAACTAAGAAGAAATACTAAGAGTAATACCCTTGAAGTGGGCTGTGGAGTTTGTTTTCATGTGATACTTACCTGAGCCCTTGTAGGCCGGCTCCAAGCTCCAGCAGGATCCCTGGTGATGGGACATCACCAGCATGGTGCATGTGTGTACATTGGAGCGGGAGCCGGAGGTCCTAGTGGGGCTGGGCTTCCCAAAACCTGAGGAAAAGAAATAGCAAGTGTTTGGGTTGTGTGCTGAATGCTGTGCTCTGCTTAGCCTGGGCAATGAGAGCATTCAGCACAAACACTGAACTACTGTCACCAAATTGATTTGCAGACCACCTTTACAGGAGTGATTTCTGATCATTTGCCACAGACCTCCCTGTCCTTCCACAGAACAACATGGTTGGAGAGAATCCTTTCTGACACTGGGAGAAGTGGGATACTTCCACCATTCTCTGGCTGCACTGCCCTTACACACTGGCTCAGTGATCTTGTTTCAAGGCTTCTACCAATCCCCTCCATTTCTGCATCTCTGCTCTTCTCTGATGCTAAATATTAACACATCTTGCACCAGGGCTACCTGACAGTTCCAAACCTGTCAAGATGAGAAAGAGATGAGTGCAAAGCCTTGTGAAAGAACAGGCTTGGAGAATCTCAGACCCACATTCTCCTCCCCATTTCAAGTGACTTGGAGAAGAAAATGTATTATTTTGTCCTCTTGCATTAAAGGTGCTAGGTTCATTTTGGGATGAACATCTCAGAGTTATGTAAAGTCACCTAAATATCAAGAAACCCAGTAGTATCTGCATTTCTTCTTTCTGAGGTTTTAATATCAGAGATCACAATAGGTAAGATAATGTACCAGAAGAACTGATGAACCAGAAACTGAGCAGCTCAGAGGGAAAATGTATCTTGGACATCCAGGGTACATCTTTGTTTTTCATATTGCAATCCGTTCAGCTCAAGTTCCAAATTCTCGCACCCTTCCTCGCTCCCCCAGATTCCGCATTCCCCACCACTTTAGCGGCACATTAAAATTCACAGTACACATCTCAAGATGTCCAAGATGCCCTGCAAAAACCAGAAGGCTGAATGTGTCTTCCCTCATAACCATACTGTGAAAACAGGAAAAAAACCCACAGTTTTTCCCACCACTGAAATAACCCATAAAAGGTGCAAGCTCAATATTCCATACATCCCACATACTGCACATTTCACAAACAGCACAGTCTGCACAACAAAATCTATGTCTGCAGACCATGTTCTCTGTCAAGCAAATACTCAAAAGCCAAGGCCAATTCCAGCTGCTCTATTCCTGCTGCAATGTGTTGTGAGAGCTCCTGCTCAGTGACATTTCCAACCAAAGCATTTCAGGGAAATCCATGATCTCCTCAGTAACAAATCAAGAGAGGCCCAAATCAAAAGCTGACACTTAACAGACATTGGTCTCAAAACCAAGACACCAGTACAGAAGTATTGACTTTTTTTTTTTTTAATCACAGCCCTGCTGGAGCACAGATCTCCTGCAGTGTTAGAGTTTTTGAATTTTGAATTGAGATGTGTGTTGCCAGCTGGCCAGTGCACAATACAATAAAATCAGAAGTCTGTCAAACCACAGGGGTATTGTTGTCACCGGCGGGTCTGGCTACTGCTTGCAGCAAAGCAAACCAGCAGAAACACCGTAAGAGACTGACATGAATATTTAAATTTTTCAATCCTCAGACAACTTAAGATGATGCTAAGGAACGTACAAAAGGCAAGAACTGCCAGTTTGAGTTATAACCAGATCCTAAAGCTTCAGAACCACTGAAACAACCAACTTCTGTTATAGGAGACAGCCACAAAGGTGATCACAGGTGGAAGATCTGCTGGACTCCAAACAATGTCCTGTTTAGAGGAGGACAATGAGAGCAAGGAACACAGTAACAATTGGATGGCAGCAGCTCATGAACTCAGAACCCCAGGGCTTTGTACACTCCTGTCACTGCCCACTCGTTCTTTGGATTCTCAGAGTCCAGCAAACAACCACAAATGATTACTAACACAACCTTGGTTGGCTTCTGCCAGTGAAGGGAGGAGTGCTTTTCAGGTGAGGAAACTGTTACACCTTTAAAAAGATTATTTAAACAGAAGGGTGTGGTCTTCAGTTTATCACACCTTCTCTCAGAATTCACTCAGTGTGGCTATCAGGAAGAACTAAAGAAAAGGCCTGTGATCTCACCCCAATTCAAAGACTAGACAACAAAATGCTTCAGAAAATTTTGATTTTTGAAAACCTCAAAAATCAAAACTGAGCCAAGCCATCTGTAATTTCAAAATATAAATTTGGGGAATATACACATATGTTTTGGGGAAATACACATGAGAAATATCTATTTCTGAATATGCTGTACTGATTTAACTCTGCTTTGGATAGAGTTTGCCCTTTGTTTTCTAACCAGTATCTGGTATAAATGTAGCACAAACAAATGTTAGCATGATTTATTGAATCTTTCTTAGGTTATTTATTTCAATTGTGAATTTCGTGTGAAAATACTGTGACTGTAAAACCCTACACTGTTGTACTTTCTAATAATAGGCATCTGTTCCCCTTCATTAATTGATACAAAGACAGTTTTCTTTCAGGAACAGGAGAGCGATGCATCACTCAGTGTAACCAGTGATGCAGGCATACAGAGCATCCTTCAAGTCATGAGCAGCAAGTCTTTTCCTGTCACTTCTCTAATGAATTTGCCTCAATTTAAGACGAAAAAATGCTTTTTAGTAACTCTATTGACTTTGAGAAAATAAAATTTTTCTCAACACTTCAAGTGGAAACAAGCTTGTTCTTTAAAAGTGGAAGATTCTGAAAGACTTAAAATTTTTTCAGTATTTTTTATTCCTCCACTTAACAAACAGTGAGGTATTTGCCTGTAATCTAGGAAGTTAAATAAATTGTTGAAATATCAGAAACTCCTGAAGTTATTGGCAGCAGCAATCTGAATGAACAACCACCATACTCCCCAGCCACACATCACACAGCACCTGCAGGAGGGCACCAAGCCCTGAACTGCCACATCACTGACCATAACTTCTGCCAGAAACACAACAGCTTGAGCAGCACTTGAGAAGTTCCTGTTTTACTGTAAAATCATCCTTTCTGGAAGAAGCAGAAGGCAGAGATGCATATCCATGACTACAAGTACATTCCCTAACGGAAAACATACTTTGACAAAAAATAGTAGATGGAAACAGAATGGAATTCAAGAACCTTCACACTACTATTACCATTTCTTGACTGATTTAATTAAATCTTAGAACAACTAACAGCAGACTTTTTACAACCAGACAAGGCAGGTAGATTGTCCACACTAAAAGTAATTATGCATTTACCTTTAAAGAATTACATTTTTTTACATTTACGTTTAAAGAATGTTTCCTCTTTATGAACAAGTGTTTCTCTGCTGGGTTTTTGAGACAAGACTTCCTTTCAACAAAAGAATGTTGGTTTTTAGCTGTAAAGCTGCACTTTACGTATCTTTTTCCAGGCAGCATCACCCATTAAAGGGACTTCCTATGAGCAGCTTTTTCCTAATCCTTGCCCTGGTGCTTGGCTGCTTGCTCTTGCCCCTCTGTGCTGAAAAGATTTTGGACAGTGTACTTGGAAAAACAGGATTTGCAAAACTTCCTCCTGCTACCTCTCCTCTTCCTTGGAAGGCTATTTTTAACCCAGGTCAGTTCCCTCACTGTGACTCACAGCAGCACCTCATTTACAGTTGCCCTGCACATAAAAGGAAGTGGCAATTGCAAAGGAAAATACACTTGGAGCTGCAGCTCAGCCAATGCTTTCCCCACACCCCAGAGCAGACCTGATTCAGACATAGTTGCTTTCTGTGGAGGGATTTACAATATATTATGCCTGTATGAAAGCAGGGCTTTTTTGCAATTACCACCATAATATCATGTTCCTTGTTTTTAAAATGTTTTACTTGCTACAGAGACAGAAAGACTCACAAACTAACACTCCACGACACTCTCCCAAACAGACTTCACAGAAGCCAAGCATCCTTCCCAGGCATCCTAACTGGTCAAACAACTGAAGACAACAACATGACAAGAACTTTTACAAAACTCCTTCGTTCCATCTCAGCAATAAGGTCACAACAGACAGCATGACAAAAGAGCACCAATATGTTACAGCATCCCACCCAGTGAAAGGTTCACAGGGCACCAGAGGATGTTATTGCAGGTCTTCACACCAACCCAACAATTTCATGGCAGCAATATTCTTGCACTGGGATGTTCTCACATTTCAGCTGCAATAGAGGAACACAACTTTCGCCCTCCTCACCTCACCAGATTTCAGAGGTGACTGGAAATATCTCACCCACCACACGTGTAGAACATTGAGCACAACCAAATCCTCAGCTTTGCTCAAGCCCCTCAAAACCACAGTTCAGATACAAACAGTGTTTAGTACCAGACAAGAGTCTGTGAAGAACCCACAGTCATGGTGATGTGACTGCTCTAACAATTATGATGGATTTTGGAAACGCAGAGTACAACAGCATAGCCTTTACACTATCCTAGCAACAGCTCCAAGGCTTTTGGCTGATTTGGAAAATGTAAGAACAAGAAGCTTGAGCGAAACTAAAAATGCCAGAGAGAGCATAACCATAATCCAGACATAAATTATGGCTGAAAGAGGCTTGTAGGAAGTTCTAAACTGCAGAACACAGACCAAACTAAAAGTTTATTATGACCCAAGGGCCACGACCTCCTGTGTTAGAAAAATACCTACTGAACACTGCACATGCTGATCTGCTGGTAGAAGCACTGCTGCATTACTGCTAAGTCATACAAAAGGTCTACAGGAAGGCTTAGGTTTTGGGAGAGGACAAGAATTGGGTTTCAGAACCTGAAACCAAAGCAAACATTTTGCAGTAGTCTTCACATGTAGCATTTTCCCACTTTACTCACACAAAGATGTCGTCTTTTGGCATGATATGATTTAAACCTTCATCCATTTGGAAGATTTTGTGGAATCGGTGATTATACACATCTGTCACCACCATCTAGAACAGCAAGTGATATTTGCAAAGTGATTATAGTAAACATTTACATAAATTTAGCCAAACTACCTTTAAATTCAAGGAAGTTTATCCCAATTCTCTATCACAATTTTCAGAACACCAACATCGATTGTACTTTACTTTTCTGTCCCTTCTGTTAAACCTCTCTACTGCAATGGAACTATCAGAACAAACACAGACTGTTTCATGTATCTTTTTAATTTTACATGCAAAGAACAGCATTTTAACAAGTTACAGGTTTGTCACTAGCCCATTAAATTCAGCTTATCAACCATATAAAAGCTAGGCCACCAAAATGCTTCAAGAACAAACATTTATCAAAATTACTGTCTTCATTTATCCTTACATTTTCTGCAGGAACACCAGAGAGTTTGGAAAGTGATTCACACAGATCCGAGATGGCCCCCATCATTGGCACCACAACCCGGTACTAGAAACAAAGATAACATTATGCTTACACCAGGCAAAATAAACCCACGCAAGGCAGAGAACACGAAAGTGGAAAAAAAACTTAAAACTCTTAAATCTTTAATTTATAGGAGTTCTGCTGAAGTTAAGGTCATGACCACATACTTCAAGGTCTTCTGGATCTCAGCTTTACCTTACAAAGCAGGGATTTGGAGGGAATGAAAGCCTTGAACAGCTGGCCTTCTGCTGTGATCAGGCTCAGCAGTAGTAAAACCCAGAAAAAAAAATAATCAGCAGACACAGCAACTTGCTCACAACATAAAATTGTTGCTTCTTTCTGTATTAAAAAACATCTTAGAGCCATTCTCTTCACTGCTGCTGAAGGTCACGGCAAAAACCTTGACAGACATGGAAATACTGCCAATCAGTCCCTCAAAAACTGCAGCAGGGCATCCAGTCACTCTGCTTGGGTGCCCCAACTTGTGTTTCTCTGACACGTGGCAAGCACAAGGCTACTTTAGGGATACGTGTGTCCATTTGAAAATGAATTGTGTTGAAAATGAAGAATGCAAAATGAAGTTTTAATTTAAAACAAGTCTATTGAGGAGGCTGAAAAAGCAAACACCTCATTTTCACGGGGTTTTTGCCTCAAGAGGAATTGTTTTTCAATTCTATTGGAAATTCAGAGGCATTATCCATTCAGGATCACAGAACCATAGAATATGCTGAGTTGGAAGGGACCCACTAGGATCATCAAGCCCAACTCCTGGCCCTGCACAGAACACCCCAACAGTTACACCATGTGCCCAAGAGCACTGCCCCAACATTCCCGGAACTCTCTCAGCCTTGGTGCTGTGACCACTGCCCTGGGGAGTCTGTTCCCGTGCTCAATCGCCCTCTGGGTGAAAAAGCTTTTCCTGATATCCAACCTAAACCTCACCTGACTCAGCTTCAGGCCATTCATTCCCTTGGGTCCTGTCACTGGTCACAACAGTGAAAAGGTCAGTACTTGCCCCTCTGCTTCCCTTTGTGAGGATGTTGAAGACCACGAGGCCCCCTCTCAGTCTACTCCAGGCTGAACAAACCCAGTGACACCATAAAGCTTCCCCCCTCCAGACCCTTCACCATCCTCATGGGCTCTCTTTGGACAGTCTCTAGTAGATTCATGTCTTTTTATACTGTGATGACCTAAAGTGCCCCCAGCACTTGAGGTGAGGCTGCCCCAGGGCAGAGCAGAGCAGGACAGTCCCATCCTTTGACAGGCTGGTGGTGCTGTGCCTGGTGCACCCCAGGACACAACTTAAGTTACTTCTTTACATTTTCCAAGGTAACACAAGGTAAACATCACAGTGCAAACACTCTGCTGCTTTAAGGGGGCACACATCACACAGGCCATCTCACTATAGGAAGCCACTTCCATCTGACCATGACCCTAGTTTCACAAGCTGAGATTTTACAAAGTCACTTGATTCCACATCTCAGATTTTTCATTAAAAAACCCCTATTACCTCACTCAAAGGTGGACATCAATGTCCTTTACATTACTTTAAGAATCTCAACTTTAAAGCCTAAAAGAAGAACTCAAGACTTAAAGAAATTCGTGTCTTCAACATGCCTCACCTGGACAGGTCTGCGCTGTGGGTCTGCATAGACCAGGGTAACTTCCATGAGACGATCCCTCCTCAAGGGCAGCGGGAGAGTTAAGTAACAGAAAGGATCGAAGGTCACAGAAACTTTAGAGCATTTGGGACAAACAAGGGTAGACTTGAAAAGCCCATGAAAAATATCCACAATGATGGAATCATTCCTCAGTCTATGATTCTCCCATGCCTCCTTTGCCACCTCCTATAAAAATAATTAAAAAAATATATTAGAAGTTATTTCTTGCAAAGATTTCTACAGCACAGTGTGCACCAGGACCAAAGAGAACTTGGAAAATTGATACTGATGGGTCAATATCAGAAGAAAGGGGCTCTACCAGTATGTCCAGCACAACACACAGGGATTTCTCCTCAGTGAAATTAAGGCCTTGCATAAAGTCAAATTCAATCTGTTTTAGCTGAGTTTGATCAGGTATTCCTTGGTGCACACAATGCCAGAAGCATGAATGGAGCTGAGAGGACAGTGACAGGGTCACATGCTGCTCTTTGGGACAACCAGGTACGTTCCACTCTCCACGACGAATAGCCTGCTACCTCCTGACTTGGAAAGGCAACTGCAGTTACAGCTTCCAAGAAAAAAGTAGAGAGGTTTTTCTTCTTGGGAAATGATGGCCATGTTTCACAAAGAAAGTCTAAAAGCAGACAAATTACAAGCCCTTCAAGACTTTCACAAGACAACTTATAAACTCCTTACCAAAGGGCATCTGGTAACTGGCATTTGTCTATTCAGTGCAATCAGAGGCTGCTCTTAGCATGAGACTTTTAATCTCAGGAAGAAAACCAATCACAAAATACTTACTTGGCCTCTATCAGGAAAACCTCATAAGAGAATTACATTTCTCTATTTAGTTAAGAGTGCCACAAGGCATGACAGAGCTCTCCTGTGCCAGGGACACTGCTCTGTAGGGAGGATGTTTGTGCAGCCTGTGAGCAGGAAGGCCAGGAAGTGTCCCAGAATCCAAATATAAACGCCCTGGGAAGCACCACCTGCCCTATCCTCAAGTAAAGGGCACCATACCGAATCAGGTCTACCATTGGCATCCTTCAGCTCCAAGTAGGGCTTCTTCTTCACTCTGTTTAAATCCTCATGCAAGCCATCTAGGAGAAAAGCCAAGAGCTCCTGGGAATCCTGCTGCTGGTATCCTGAAAACTGAGGAGCAAATCGCCCAACCTGTGTCTGAAACACAAAGGCAAGAGTGAGGGGATACAAAACACTCAGGTCATGGCTTTTGCAGAGATCAGCTCCCCACTACCTTCTGCTGGCTGTAGGCCATGGTGAACTGGATGCTAATGCAGGGAATGGTGCCAGAACAATTTTCCCAGCTACTTTCAGTATTTCAGCTGAAAGTAGCTCTTCACACTGAAGCAATGGGAGCATTACACCAATAAACAACGTTCTAGACAAGGGGATGCATTTTTCTCTTCACTTTATAATTTAATTTTCTAGATTTGTAACTTGTACATCTTTTTCTCACTGATCAAAGTCCAGAGCTGGCAATTCATATGACCTTGCCTAGTTTTGTAGCAAACATCATTCTGATTCATCTGTAAACAGCTCTCAGGCTGGGAGGTCATTTACTAAGTAACATTAAAGAGCAGTAACCAACTCTAAGGAATGACACTACTCAGTGGCAAATTCCTCCCTGTACCCCAAGAAGCATTTATACAAAACATGAAACTGGAGCAATTCTGCCCTTACTGCTTTCATAACATCACAATATGCAATAGGTACATTACCTTTCACTGTTTCTTCTGTCCCAGAGCTGTGCTACAGGAACATGACACACTTACTTTAAACATACGTGGAGCCACGTGAGACTGTCTCCCAGACCACATCTGTTTAATGAGATCTGCATAGGCTTCGGCAATTTCTCCCCTCATCCCCAGAGGGTTGTTCTGATTTATTTCAGCTTCATATTTATCTTCCAGGAAATAGTCAGTCAGAGGAGGAGTATTGCTCAGGCACTGAAAATGCATTAAGAAAATTAATTTATTGCCCAGGACAATACATACGTGTGACAATGAAACAACAAAACCAATTTTCACATCAAAACATGTACTACATTAACAAGACTGGTGAGACTTAAGAACATGCTTAGGAAAAAAAAAAAACCAAACCAAACAAAAAAATTAAGGCAGAAATTTGTATTTGAAATACTCATATCTAGAAATTTAAAGCCTAATGGTAAATATAAGAAGGAAAGTAACTGGTCCTTAATGTGACTGGTTTGCATGATAAATTAAGATTGAAGTATGTTTGTAGTAAGTCACTTGGACAACAAAAGATTTTAAAGTTCTCTTAACTAAATCCAAGAAAACAAAGTGGCTTAAGGTTACCATGATGCAACTGAAAACAAAGTCATGTTGAACAAAAAGCAGGGCAGTCCAAGTTTATTGTGGTGTCCTGAATACCACATGCATAATGCATTACAGTTATTTTAAGACCTGTTCCAGATTTCAAAGCCATCCCAGAGTGACTGAAGTAATTTCACAGCACTGGTACCACACTAGAAGTTTGTCCATTCCTTAAATCAAAGTTCATACAATTTGTCTCATGTTTGTTTTAACTTCTTAGCAAAAACTACCCCTAACAAGTTTCTGCATTCTTTAAAATGAACAAAATAATCCTAAGATATTAAGCGTAGAAGTAAAAAAATAATTATTAGCTTTGCATCACTGTTTCAACCTTAACACCTTGCACAATGACCGTGAACCCTTCCTGTGGTTTTTCATGCTCTTAATTTTTCAAGAATCTTTAACACAGGCCCAGAACTGCATGCAGTGACCTGCTCATGTCAATTCTGCAGCCCACACAAGTCAAAACATCCTCCATGTCAGCCCGTTTTTGGCAGGGCACAGCACTGGGACCTTATGTTACAGTCATGCATCTGTTTAATACAACTTCCCCCTGGCCATTTCAAATGCCACATATTTCAGGTTCAGTCCCTAATACTGTCATATGTTTTATAGTATTAGTGTGCTAAACATAAGACAAACTAAATATGAACTGATTTTTTGGTCTGTTCTTTTTCAGGTGTAGTCTCCTCATGGAATCACATTAAAATACTCTTTTCTTTTCACAGATTTTAATCCACAATATCTGTGAGACTGTTCTTTTCTTTAATTCTAATGAGGGCTCTTTCTAATTCTTACCTGTAATGCAGAATTCATGAAGCAGGTGTTTCCAAGGTTACTGAGTCCACAGAGTCCAGGCTGTGATAGGGAAGCACTGTCTCTGCAGTTGTAAGAGTTACAGACAAATCCAGAACCTCTGGAAAAATAGACAATACAGTGAACTCCACAATGAGTTTGTAGAGTCTCAATACTACTTAAAAGTCACATCAAATACAAGTCAGAAAACTGTTTACTGAAATTTTTTAACAAGGCTATGTGTTTCTGCTGCTTCACAGGGGCTAATACTGAATACCAGGAACATGAAGTATACATGCTAACTTTGGAAACATTAATCCTTATAAAGTCTATTATTAATTTATGGCTCAGAACACATTCATTTCCTGTCTGTAAGTACACAGCACACTATCCCAATGCAGCAAGTCTATATAACACACTTTAAGAAATAATAAGAAAATTATGATCTGTACCTGGAAAGGCTTCTACCACAATGGTAGATAGAGAAAAAAATATAAAATCCCTTCCCTCATGCCCTGAGTCACCTCTAAGGCAATACTCTGGCAGTTAGTAAGCTCTGGAACATGCACTACTTTTGCAAGTGAGCAAGCAACAGCAGAAGGCAGTGATTTCAAAAAGCAAAGTTTGATAAACAGGTACACAAGAGTAGTAGAACTCCTCTAGGGCACCATCACACTCCTTTTCTATACAGGCAAGGATGCAGGGAATCACTCACATGAAGGGTGACGAAACAAAAAGAATATTCCTGCTCTTACCCCCTGCCCAGGTGGGAGCTGTTCAGTCCATAGGAGTTACTGCTATCACCGTTAGTAATGACAGAAGTGGCAGACACTGAGGAATAAGAACTCGCTGATGATTTTGAAGAGGTAGTAAAGTTTCTGCTAGTTGCAGTGCTTGATCTGGGAGAAAGGAAAAAGAAGTAGAAACAGTGCTACTACTTTTTTTATCACCAGCCCCACCTCCCGCAACACTCAGAGGACTTGCTGAGCTACAGTTAGTTACCCTACACAGAATTTACTGCTTTGATCTGTTTGATCACACTTCCAAACACTTGTCTGAAACAGAAACATCAGGAAAAAAGTACCAGAAGTGGGAGCAACAGTCATATCTTAAAGGCAAATCTGTGCTCTAGACAGAAATAAGTAGCAATACAGACAGTGTGAGTGAGAGGGAAGCAAGCTTTAATTTTATGTGTAAACCACCTCGAAATGAGGAAGCAAAAATCCTCATATCTTAAGACCACGAAACACTCTACCTTCATTAAAAAGAGACCATGTCAATCGTTCACTACCTGAAACTCAGACCATCTATTCAAACACAACATTAATCAGGAAGAAGATAACCAACAAGGCACTAAAATTCAACAGCATCCTGTCATAGACAGCTCTACAAAAAAAAAAGCAGAACCACAAGATAGTTTATTTAAGCTTATTAATGTAGTACTATTGTGACACTAATTAATTTCTCTTTAGTAAGAGCTGACTGGGATTTGGTCTAATCTCTCCATCTTTGCCCAAATAAACACACAAAA
Source organism: Acanthiza pusilla (assembly GCA_036630365.1). Taxonomy (NCBI): domain Eukaryota; kingdom Metazoa; phylum Chordata; class Aves; order Passeriformes; family Acanthizidae; genus Acanthiza; species Acanthiza pusilla. The sequence goes on from JAXCHO010000001.1 coordinate 14,209,947, forward strand.
CTGAAAGCAAAAATGTGCAGGGCACCAACAGCCACACAACAGTGGCTACTACCCCACAGCAGACAGAGAGCCAGCAGAGGACAGAACCCTCAAGCTTCAGCTTGCCCATTTATTCTTGATTAATGTGGCCCTCATTTTCAAATAATACAAACTAAAAATGCATATCCATAGTTCAGATGGTACTAAAAAAAAATGTGCTGGAAAACCTCTGCGGGGCAAAAACTGTAAGACAATGAACAAGCCATAATGGCCATGACAAGGCAGAACAGCTGGACAGCCTCAACAGTTTGGAAAGATAATAGCAGCAAAATAAATACAGAAGTAAACAACGGGAGCTTCCAGATGAAATTGGAAAAAACTCCGAACACAGTCAAAACCTGAAGCATGCTAAAAAACCCCACCAGCCATCACAAAAAAGCATACGGGAAAGCATACTAGAAAGAATGAGATCTACCTCAATATATGAGATAACCATTTCTGGGACAATACAGAACATTCTGTCACTACATGTTGGAGGTGGAACTTCAAGATTACCTGGACACCAAAATAAGATCAGTGGGAGAACAGAAGGTCTAGACTAAACAACAATTATCAGACTCATGCTTATATGTGTGTGTTTCAAGGATCAAGAATAAAGTAATTTAGCTAACAACAGCACGTAAATCCATTAAAAACACATTTTGAAAGTTTGATATAGTGAATTATCTAGAAGCAAAGGGGAGCAATCTAGAAAATGCTAGACTTGAAAACTGAGCATCTCTGCTTGACACAATTGATGACTTGGAGAGAGAACAAACTCAGAAAATCATATGAAGAAAATCTACTGGTGAAAAAGGAAAAGGAGGACAACCACCTAAGGGATTTCAAGATTTCCAATAGAAGCATAGAGACAGTGTTTCATCAAGAGCCACATGGCAACTAAAGAGTCTCAAGCACTTCAACAGCAGCTTACACAAAAAAAAAAAAGCTAAGCATTACAGAGAAGGATAAAAAATGGATCAAAAAGCAAAGGTAAGACACAGGTCACAGAGTAGGGAAAAGTCTACCTACAAAGTCATCCAGGATCTTGAGCCAATTCCTGCTAGAAAATTGGGAAGGCTCATCTAAGTAGCAAAACAAGAGAGGCTAACAGCTTTCCATGTGAGGAGATTAAAAGAATAGAAATCAAATACATTTGGGAAGATAAAAAATTCTACATATTCCTACATTTTACAAGTTACACATCTATATGTAATAACTGAAGAAAGGATTTGCCAAGGACAGCTGCTTCCCCTCATTTCACAAGATGCTCACCAAGGTAGCCATAGATTCCAGGTGAAGGGCACAGAGAGTAGCTAAGAAAAACATTTTTCTCTGAAGGCTTCCCCTTTGAAACCTGGAAGCTATTGCTAATGATCCCACAGTACCACAGGGTCTCGAGAAGACTGCCTCATTCACACACAGAGGTGTCAACAGAAGACCTGGATGCCAAGTATTTATCCCCAAACCACAAAAAGGGTTTCTGTGGAACATGCAGAATTCAACAGGTCAAAGGCATCTGCCCCCTCCATTGCCATCTCTCACAGTATGTGACTCCCTCAGAAATGGAGGCCTCAAGACCTTGCTCTGAAGTAAGAGAATGAAGTTATTTCTTCTTTGAAATTTGTGACTTAGAACCTTCCAAAATGTTCTGGCCTACCCAGTGGGTTAACACTGAAACACAGCTTCATCTTCACAGTACTGAAGCACATTGCCCCCATCTGCAGGTAAAGACAGCTGCTTTATGTCTTGCTACAAAATCTGTCAAATACCCACACAAATGGCAAGTGAGGAGAAATCTGGAGACTTACAGGATAGAGAGGACAAAATCAGATCAATCTGAATCTGCATGGTTGTTAAGTAAAAAACCTCCTAAGCTAAACAACTTGAAAAAAGCTTGTAAAAGGCTTTGAAGTGGTTTAAAGACAAAGACAGAAAAAGCATTTCAATTCAGTTGAGGTCACCTTCAGAGTAGAGACAGTCCTCCTCCTCGACAAAACCAATAATAAAATAGTAATTTTGAAACAAAAAGCCTTTGTCAGAGCAAGCTAAACGGGGATTTACATTTAATTGGCAATGCAGAGGCCATCATGGATGCTCATTTAGAAAGTTCTTACATGCAAAAGCCTCCATAATTTATGTTACATCCTCAGTACTCCTCTGCAAGCCTGGCACCTGCTGCCAACTCCAGCATGTCAAAGGCATGGAATAAAGATCTGCACACAAAATATTTAGCCCAGTTGCTGAAGAGGTCCTCTGAAATCACACAGTGTCAGCACACAGTGCCATGAGTAAACAGAGCAGCTGGAAGAGGAAACAGCAGGAAAATTCTAGTTCCAACCAAAGAACCAAAAGGTATTTTACTGCTGAATATTGCAAAGGGAGACAGACAGCTACCAGCAGATGCTAACTAGAACTTCACTCCAGTTTTCAAATACAATACCTGAGGGAAAAGGTGTTATTTTTATACGTCTAACACAACTTCTTGTTTACTTTTGCTAAGAAAATGATATCCAGGATTTAAAAGGAAAAAAAAAAAGTGTGCTAGGACTGAAATGGAATTCTGCTGGCTCAGGACTTCATTTTGGGAGTCTTGTAAGTAACACTTTAAGAGCACTAAATTGCACAGAGTCATCGATATAATCTCCCTCCAGAAACAAAGTATGCCTCTAATTTCGAAATTCCTAGAATAAGTATAATCCATTCTCTCTTCTGAAACCTTGTCTAGAAGTAATAGCAGGTTAAAACTACAGCACAAAGAAAGTATTTTGTCCTTTAGGGAGCAGCAAACAAACAAACAGCAGCGGCCAAGTATTGACTGAATATAACACCCAAGGACTGCTGTGAAGTTTAAGAGCATTTTTCCTGTAAAATGTCAGACAGATTGATGGCTCAGGAAACACAAGGATGGCTGCCAAACCTGTGCTAAAGCTATTTCCCCTGGTAGGGGGCCAGTGCCTCTGACAAGCAGCAAATGGTGGGGAAAAATCCTGATGACACAGAACCCACCCAGCCCATGGTCACTTCACACATACACTCTGAGAGGAGGAAGGACATGAAGTCCCAGCTTTCCAGAACCTCTTTTGGCACTTGAGCAGTGATGCAGGTGCTCATCATTTCTCTATCAACAGCAGAGAGCTCTACATCCTGTTTGGTTTATGTCATCAAAACACTAAATTCGGGAAAAACTCTCTCATAAACTTTCAGTCTTACAGTGATGCAGCCTCAAAAAAGAACTCCAAATATTCAGTTTCTCACATATTTTCTGCAGCTGAGAAATAGAATCTGAAGCAAAAGTTTGCCTGAGATAGGACGAAGCATGAAACAAAGTACAACAGAACAGATAATCCTGTATGTATCACTTAATACAGTTCTTTCAGCCACCATTATCAGCATCAAGTCAAACAATTTCACAAGTTTCATGTTATAATAAGCAAATATTTTTGTCACTAGAAAATATTAACTACCAATAACAACTTTCATTTATGTATCACTAAAGGTTAAGTCAAAGTCTTTACATATCAGGCTAGCTGCTGACAAAGGACAACTCTGAGGCCTGAGAATGCTACACAGCTGCTTTTTAGCTTTGCTTCATGTGAAACAAAAGGTTATGATCTGGTCTTGCACACTGCCTCTCCCATACTGACTGTCAACCAGGTACGTGATATGAATGTTTAGTTGCTTTTCACATGATACTTCTACAGAAAGTTCACTGTAATCCCACAGGCATTCTCCTGATTCATTCACACAGTATGATCTCTCATAGTATTGTTTCAAAACAGGTTTCACTGACTTATCTGATCAATTCTTCAAGTTTAACACTAGTGTATCTTGATTTCAAACGAAATCACTTGGCAGCAAGTTCTGTAAGTTAACTGTATCATACAGAAAAGCATTTGCTTCATCAGTATCAGCTCTGATGGCCCTTGGGATGGAACCAAATAGGCCACCACGCAGATATAGTCCTCAAATTCTACTCTCTGTAGTAGGACTTAGTATAAGCAGGTCCTTATCGCTGAAACCAACTTCCACTCTACACCCTTCACACTATACACTCAGCATTTCACCAAGCCCTGCAATTACCCATCTCTTCCCTAAATCAGACAGCACTGAGAGAATCTGTGTCATATTTACAGGCTTCTATAATTGTCTCTGGTGGGGGGGGGGTTGGTCAGCTATTTCTATAGCCTTTTTAAAGGGGAACTACCTAGAACTCTGAGCATTCACTACTGGCAGGTTTGGAAATACACTCCAAGATCCTTTGTGTTCTACAACAGTAAAAGACAGATTATTTGTTTCACGGTGCAGTGTGCAGACATAGCTTTTTAAGTAGACTAGTTCAACGCAAATAGCATTTTTGTGTCCTAAGCACTATAGAAACCCTAAGCTATTTAATCCTCACACAACCTCTATGAAATAGGCTTTAAAACACAGACTCTTGCTAAGACAAGAAACCAGCAGCAGGACCACTGAAGAATATTTATATTTGAGATTTTCTCTCCTTCAAAATAACCAAAACAAAGCAAGCCACAACAGCCAGTGATAACCAGGCTTTCACAGAGAACATGTGGTCACTAAAGCCTAGCAAACAAGCTGCACAAAGTAACAGAAACCTTTAGAACATGCTTGCTTACTTTGCCAGGCAATGCTGTCCAGGCCACGTGCCATCTTCATTTTTCACTTCTATTAAAACAACCTGAAAGAGAGTGCAGGTAATAAAGGTAACTGCAAGTCTGTTACACATTTTGTAAAAGCATTAGCAAATCCCATTGTCAATGTTTGCTCAAAGTACATAAAAGCAAGTGAAAAAAAAATACACATCAGCAGGAGCACTACATGAGACAAAAAAAAAAAAAGAGAGAGAGAGAGAAAAAGTTATGCCCCTTACCTGACCCTGATAGAGTCCCGCATCTTGCACTGTACTATCCAGCTTGCTGAGTTGCTCATAAGTGTTACTCATATACCTGTTCCATAGTCTGGTTTCCTTCTCAGCTGGGATATTAAACAGTTTTCTCATTTCTTTCTCGATGGTAGCTGTTCAGGAGAAAGAAAAAAACACCAAAATTCCTAAAACATGAGTTCTTTTGAAAAAACATTAAGACGTTCATTGAGCAAGGAGGTATATCACTTATCCTTCAAGATCCTTCAAGCAGAAAACACATTATGGAAGTTATAATTGTTCATATAGTTTGTCTAATAGTCAGTCTGAAAGAATGAAAAACTTCTGTTTTCAGTCATGTATATGCCTGTCAGACCCTCAAACCAATAATGTGCAGAACATATTGAGAACTTTCTGCCCAAAGGCCAACTTCTCTTCACCTGAAAACACAGGTTCAAGTTTTCAGCCACTACTGGTGAGTTACCCACAAAATGCTTTTTTCAGTTTAGTGATGCACATACAGGACAGCTGACATTCAGCATTCTTAGATGTGAAAAATACAGCAATGAGAGAAAGAGAGAAAAGTCAGATTTGCTCCTGGAAAGGATCTGGAGAATCTGGAGGGCACAGATTATCTCTTGAGACAGCCTCGGAGCACAGCTTCATCTATCAGAGAACTACTTACCAACAGTATCTGCCTTGCTGAAGTGGCAGCTGATGACATTGTCGGGATCACTGCTCTCACACAGCTTCAGCTCCAGGAGATAAACCTCAACCTTGTAGTGCTTCACAAACAGCCCATACTCCACCACCTGCACACAGGGAACAAAGCAACACAACGCTGCAATACTGAGCAGTCTTCTGAAGTACACAGCTTCAAACACTGTAAGCCTTTTGGAGTATTGAGATTCAAGCCATAAACTGAATGCTGACACGCTCCTAGATTCAGTCACCAGCTTGTTTGGGGTTTTTGCTTGGTTTTTAAAACATAGGAAATCCCCGTGCTTTCCTTCCACAGCGTAAAGTTCCAAAGGTCCACCATCACAGTTGAACTGACAATGTCAGCTAATCAGCCATGAAAAACATTTGATCACACAGAGCACTCTACAAAAAAAATTATCTTTTGCCTCTAATCTTTGTCTAAAGTTTACATGAAGAAGGAAACAAGATGGGAACACTGCAACAAAATCTCTTCTATCGGAAGAAAGCAAACCAAAGCATTAATCATTTTTCTGCATGGTATACAGAATCTGCCTCATTAGTCTCTCCTTGCAAGAACAGAAAAATACCTCTGAAGTTGTTTTGATGACACTGCTTTATTTCAGAGTACTTTTCAAATCAATTTTGCTTTTGAGAGAATATTTCAATAGGTACATTTATCCATGCCAGTAGCTTCCAGTATATTTTTAAAAAGGTTTCCCTAATACTGGACACCACTCTTCACCTACAGATCATAAAACACATTATGCCAGACAGAAAAGCACATTTCACAGGCCAGTTATGAGACAACTGCAATGTAACAGGAGCAGTGAGAAAAAAAAAGAAAATCCCACACCTCAACTCTCTCCAGAGTTCTTGGCAGCTACAAAGCCCCTAAGATTGAGACCATATTTCATTGAAAATGTTGGCGTAATTTTTAAGAGTAACAGTGTTTGAGAGGCATTTAGACAATGCCCTTAATTTGCTTTAACTTTCAGTCAGCCCTGATCAGTTGGACCAGATGATTAAGTCCCTTCCAACTGAAATATTCCATTCTATTCATGTGACACCAGACTTGGTATGATCTACACCTAACATATTACAGAAAAAACTACACAGCTTTGGAAAGAAACAAAGAAGACCTAGACTTATAGTGACAATTCCACTAAATTATGCTTCTATCTTCTGAGGGTTGTTGCTTTTAGAAGGCTGTATTAGATATGCAAGGCACTTTACAGGTAAATAATTAACAAACGCATTTGAAAAGATCTTCAGTATTTTGCTGTTACAACAGAAAGTAAAGCTCCCTGTTTAAACAGTTTCTTGACAGGCAGAGTAGACTTCTTCTTAAGAAAGCAAAGAAACCAAATCAAAAGTTCTCCTTTTTATTCAGAATAAATGTCACTAAACATGACTTCCTGTTCTCCAGTATTCTGTAGTTAGAAACAAATAAGTAAGAGCCATACTCAGAAATGAAAGAACTCCTTCCAAGAAGTTCCTGATCAGATCATTGTGTCCATCAGGATGGAGGAATGGAGACTCCTAATCACCTGCAGATGTCTTTCAAACAGCATCTGACCAACTTCCTTGCTCTCTGCCAAAGTACAACTCAGGTCATGCCATTGGACAGCAATCTCAGCACAACTCAGCTGCTGAGGAAGCACATTAACACACTTTCCAATGGGACTCTATAGATGACTGCCCAAAAATATGTTTTGAGACTATCAAAAGAAACCTGAACCACTAATAAATCTAATCTAATCCTCCTGTGCTTGTCTCTGATCATCACACACAGAAATATCATCTTTTAAAACCATAAAGATGCCTGAAAATTGCTTCCCAGATCCTACTTTTATGGATATTTTAATGTATGAATTACAGTTGATCCATCTTTAGGAAAAGGCTTAAAGCATTCAAGAACCACAAGTTTAAGTGCTTGACTTTTAATGCTATCTGGGGAATACTGTAACCAGATCCTGTCCACGTTCTACTCAGGTGCAGCACTGCAGCTTCTGTGTCTCACTGACCCACTCTGGATTTTTGTAAGCAGCTGTTACATCCCACAAACCTACTATTCTGCTATATTGCAGCATCTCCTTAAATATGCAAACCCACTTCAGTTACCAGGTTATTAACAAACTGAGTTTCACAGCAATTCAAAACTTTGATGGATCAGAATAACTTGGCATGTTATGTCTGTAAACCAGCATGAGCTCTGAGCTCTACCTACCCTCTTGGTAATTACAGCACTGAAAGCAGCATCAGGCACCCCAAGAAAAGAAGGCTCATGCAGTTAAGCTCAAGTGTTTCCCCAATAGCTGCCAAATCTCTTGTCAACTTCCAAATTTTTCAGAAAAGGAGTGTGCAGCTACATGCCAGGTTTTGTGAAAGTAATGAGCCAGTTCACGAAGGAAAGCTTCTTGACTTGGAGAGGCACTGATCAGTAACAGTGCCAGTTCTCCCTCTCAGTACAGACTTGCAATTCCTCAAGAAGTTACATGTTTGTCTAAACCACATCTCCTTTACATGCTGTAATTATTTGCACCTCCCCTACTTCTCGCTTACACAGGAGTTCTGTCTACTCAGTTGAATAAGCCTGAGGTCACCTGGTATCCTGGGTTCACTCACCTGTCCTGAAGACACCAGAATTTCTTACTACATGCAATCTCTAGCCCACACTGAATGACAACATTCCAGCACCACCAATCAGCACAACAGAGGGATCTTCCCTTCTGGTGCCACACTTTCCTAGGTCTTGCACACCTTGGAGTAACCCTTATTTACAACACAGTGCTTACTGTGTGCAACACTTACACATAAGTGATATTAATTCCATACGTTATATGAACACTTGGTGTAGTGATTAGTCTTTCAATGGACCCCACAGACTGGCAGTGCTCAATTTAGTCAATGCAAAAACCTATGACTAAAATAAAAAACCTTTTACCTATAAACACATTTCCAGAAACAGAAAAGCAACTTGCCATTTTCACCTTCAAGAACACAGATATTACTGCATATGCCAACCAAAAAGAAGGCTTATAGGACAAAACCACATATCCATCTCTTTACAAAGGTTTTAGAATCACACAGTTTTGGAAGAGAAAACAAGAATCACCTTAGACTCCAGAGGAAGTCCCTAAGCCATCTACACTAAAAGACCTTTTATTCAAATGCCTCGTTCTGTCCTGGAAAATCTACAAGTTTGACTAAGAACTTACACTTGTCAACAAAGTACAAACTATTCCATGCAATATAAAAGCACTGTACTGATCCAAAGAATCATAATGAGAACAAGGTTCAGGCTTCTCGCCTCAAATAAACCATCAACTCAGAACCCTTGAACATTTGGGCATTTCAACTGAAATATAGGCAAGTTGTTCTTTCAGACAAGGCAAAAAGATCTCACATTATTATCTCCAAGAGTTGCTGAGAATCCTGTCTTAGCTGACATCTGGCAAAATAAACCGTCTAAGTTTGATGGAGATCAGAAAATGAAACCAGGATGAGAAGTTGATTCAGCCACACTTACTTTCCTCACAATAGGCTGCTGCCCGTCTATGCAGCCATACCATGCTACTAGTTTGTTCCAGGCTTCGGTGGGCACCAACACGTAATCCAGCTCATCGATCAGGTGTTCTTTCAAACTCTGAGTTTCTGGATCTAAAAGGGAGACAGATGGCAGAGAGCACGGTATGTAACATCATCTTTTCTTCTCCAGACCCACACACGTACTGCCCGGACACCAGGAAACACCAGCGCAGGCAGAGCCCGGCCAGTTCCCTCACGTACAGGACGGTGCGGCCGCGTGCCCCCTTCAGCACTCGGCTTCGAAAGCGAAAGCAGCGCGGGGAAGTTCCGCAGCCGAGCCCGAGCCGCGGCCCCGCTGCCCGCTGCACTCACCGCCGAACAGGCCCGAGTTGTCGATGGGCCCCGGGAACAGGCCCGCGTTGTCGACCGGGCCCGGAAAGAGGTTGGGATCGCCGGCGCCGAACATGTCCCAGCTGTCGAAGCCCACATACTTCTTCCACTGTTTGAACCACCGACTCTCCACCAGGTACCTGCAACATACGGCACCGCCCGGCGCGGCCCCTCAGCGGCGGCGCGGCCCGGCCCGCAGGCCCCGCCGCCCGCAGGGGAGGGGGACGGGGAGGGAGGGGAGGCGCCGGTGGGCTCACCAGGACTCGCCGGGCCGGAGGGCCGTGGCCAGGAGCGGCCCCAGCTCCGCCCACTGCTCCGCCGGGTCCGGCCGGGCCCGTTCCCCGCCGGCCGCGGCCGCCGCCATGTCCGTGCGCGAGACCCGGCGCGGGCGGAGGTCGGAGCGCGCGCGAGCGCGCGGGCGGGCACGCGCTGGGCGAGTGGGAGGGACCTGCCCCGCCCGCGCGCTCATGACGGAGTGGGCGGGGCTGCGCGCGCCATGGCGGAGGCCGCCATCTTGCGGCGGGAGCGTGAGGGCGCTGGGGGGGGGTGTAGCACTTGTCGCGCTGAGCGTCCTCCCCGGGCCTGGCCGGGAGCTGGGCGGACTGCAGGGAGACCCCGGGGTGCAGGAGGACTCACCTTCGCGGGAATGGACCCCGTCCCCGAGGGGGCTTCGTGGTCGAGAGGGCTCCCAGGCCGGCCTCTTTTAAGTCCTCAAATAAAAACACTTCTGCCAACACTCTGTTCTTTTCTGCCTCTTGCAGCAGCACCAGCCCAGCCTTTTCCACTGCTTAGGATGGCTGGTGACAGCCCACTGCTCTGGCTTCCACATTCTGCTTTCTCATCAAGAATTTTGTCCCTGAGCTATGGTGCAATGAAGATAAGGCTGAAACCCTTAAATACTTTATTGTCCTCTCTCCCAGGGCAGCCTCTGACAAAACAGGTGGCAAAACCGTTTGGCTGGGCTGTGGTTTCAGTTGTAGGCCACCCTTTTTTCATGTGAAGCACACTGGTCAGGGCGTTGGACTTCAAATTGTTATGGGAATAAATGGGGAGAACGGGTCTGTGTGACTGACTGGGGAGCGCTCAGGAGTTGGGAATTGTCTCAGGAGAGAACCGCCTAAGGAGAGCATTGATCCCTCGAGTTGCACATCCTGAGCTGTTCAGGGAGCCTGTCCTTGAGAAGTGAGGAAATTGGGAAAGGATTCAAATGATGATTCAAACTTAAAAACCTGCCTTAAACTGATGCACCAAAGAAATCCGTTTACCCTATGCGATAAAAAGGCAGGGGTGATGGCAGGGGGGTGCTGTGACTGCCTGTGCCAGGAGCATTTTGGCAGCACCATGGGCAGGTGGGCTCTGCCAGCCTGGCACTGCTGCAGCAACCAGGGCAACAAGATAAAAACCTTTTATCTTCTTGACAACAGGGCAAATCCATTCAGTTAACACTGAAAGGACCATTTTCTGCTTCCAGTAAGAGTTGACTGTTGTTGCCTCAGTTTTTCTCAGAGGGCAGGGCCCCTTCAGGCTCTAACACACCCTATTATGGCAAGGCTGGGTGTGTTTTTAAAATGAGTCAGCTATTCTGAGATAGTGCTTGTGTGGCTGACCTCACTCTGCTAATGAATTACCGCCTCCTCATAGAAAGTGTGGTAAACAATTAAAGTTTAGTTTGGTTAAGGTTTAGTTCAGGCCCCTCTGATTCAGTACAAGGAAATTACATTACAGTTTCACTGTAGACAAGGGTGTCTGTGTTCTTCTGTCTCCTCAAGCACTTTCAGCCATTGACTTCCGGCTCTGGTCGCCAGCTCAGCCTGGTGGGTGTGAAAGTGGCACTGACAAGAGCAAAGCCCCCTCGAGTACTACAGGGCTGGAGGCAGGTGTTCCCCACCTGCCTTATGATGGCAATGATCAAGCACGGTGACTGAAAGCTGTCAAGGAAAAAGGGAATTTAAATAGCTGGAAGAACCTTGAACAGGCTGAGTAAGAAAGGCCTCAGACTCTGGCTGATGGCACTTCTGTTGAATAGATACTTCTGAACACCACATCTCATCAGCCAGGATTTCAGCAGATAACCCAGGGTTTGGTGGGCAGCACACGATGGAATCTGGGAGAGGGAAATAGGGCCAGGAAAGATATTTTTTCTTGGAACTAGTTAACACTCCTGACAGCTTCAAATGTTTGAACTTGTTTAAAGATTTAAGAAGTTGGCAGCAACTATCAACAGCTAAAGAGGGGAAGAAATAAATCACTGTGGGGGGGAGAAGTGAGGGACAAACACTTTCTAGAAAGGAGAGAATATGTGGAACTTTGATGTGCAGAAGAATGGAAAAGCAGGAGCACTAACAGAGGGATTAAGTGTTTGCAATTAAAGTGCAGAAGTAGGAAAAATAATGTAGGAGTTTAGATGTGACAGACAGGAGGTGTTGGAAGGACAACATCCTCAAGCCACAGAAGCATCCAATTGTGCTAAAGTAGTATTTATTTTAAGGTTTCCCTCTGAGTCAGTCTGTTTCTCTCTGGAATTACAGAAATTACAGAAATAGAACTGGGCTGGTTTATAATCCCTGAAGAATCTCCTGGGATTCTTCATGTTTCCCCTCAGCACAGAGTTGCTGCCTGTGGTGAAACATTCACCTCCTCTCATCATGACACCAGCCGTGGGAGGTGATGGCTGTGGGAGGAAGGTTTAGCTGTGGGATCCTGTGTGGGGGCCGTGCTCCACTGTCCCTGTCACTGCCAGAGGGTCCAGCCTGCACCCTCTGCGCCACAGCCCGCTGGACCCCAGAGCCAGCTGCTCCAGGGAATGCTGAAATGAGACCAGGAATAACAAGGCTGGACAGCTTTCAGCCATGCTGCAGAGTTCCTGCTGGTGTGCTTACACTGGGATTGTTCGTTTTCCTGCTGGCATGGCTCATTTTTGTCCTGGAATCACGTCACTGTACTGCTTCTGGCACGACTGGAGCTGTTCTGGAGCTGTTGCTTTGTTTTTCTGCTAGCACAGCCCCAGCAGACAGAAGGTAAATAAATCCCTTGGCCATAGGCACAGAATAAGCACAGTGCAAGGTTCCTTTCTGATCAGCAGGCTTGGTGAGAGACCTTTTTTGGCAGGGTGGAACAGCAGCAGGTGTTGGGGTCTGCTCCCTATCGCTGTGGGGCTTGGCCAGAGCCAGAGGCTGGTGAGGAACAAAGGAGGGAAGAGGCCCCACTCAAACGGCTCAAGTTTGGTGAGTCAGGAATGAGGAAGTGCCACATCTCAGGTTGAGAAAGATTTTTCAGTACCCTGAGTTCCTGCTGCTCATGATCCTCCATGTATTTCAACATCCTGCATTAATGGGGGAAGTAGTTCTAACTGAAAAAATAATCCCCTACACCATGCATCATCTGCTGCAAAGCTTAAATAGCTGCTGAAAACATCCTGTTTTTTTCTGTGAAGCTGTGCTGGGATTTAAGAAATAGCCCAGTGAGGATTGTGCAATCTGAGTTCAAAGCTCAATGACTCAGGGGTAGCAGTGAGCAGGATGGTGCTGGCTGGAGGATTTACCCAGTCTCTCCTCAACCTTGAGGGATCCTTGGACATAGGTACAGTAACAAAACAACTGTGAATTTGTGAAATGAGAAGCTATAAGCAGGAAAAAGACCCCTCAAATCCCTAGTGTTTTTATTATGAAAACAGTGCACTAATGCTTGAAAGTGTTACACCTTCCCTTGGAGAGCCCAAGTTTCTAGTCTGGGTTAGGATTCCTCAGTCACACACCAAGTTTATACTCAGTGCTACGAGGCCTTGTGAGGAGTGGCTTGTAATGAAAATGTGCTCACGGAGCTGTTTAAGGAGTGAAAATTTTCCTGTAAAAGGAGTTGAACTACTGGGCAGAAGGATGGCAGGTGAAATTTGGCTCAGGCTCATGATTTTTCATGGGAAACCAATCCTAATTCCAGCCATTTAGCAGAGCCTGTAAAACCAGGATTGCTGAGCAGGGACAATGTCAGAATTATTGAATCATAGAATCATTAAGACTGGGAAAGACCTCTAAGATCATCAGGTCCAATTGTAGTAACTTCTCATAAAGTATTTTTCAGCTCCATGGTTCACAGGAGTCAAAAAACTGTTAGGGAAGAAGTGAAAAGAAAGAAAATATTTCCTGGCACACCTGCACTTGGGAGTGTCATATGCAATTCCTGTGCCCAAAGGGCAACAAGGACACTGAGGCAAGGCACAGCTTCCGTGGGATCAGTGGTTGAATGGGGTGGTGTTGCCCTGGGAACATGAACGAACTGGTTTATCATGTGATTCCCTGCGTTGTGAGGTGCTTCAGGTCTCATGGAGGACTGGGCAAAATACATAGGAATCTGTGTTGGGCCACCACTGATGCCAAATGAGGTAGAGCCAGGAGACAGCTAAGCCAGTGAGGGGGCAGTGGCTCTAGGACGAGTGCAGGGACAGCGGATGCTGTTCCCAGTCTAGGTCCCCCCAGGCTGCAGGATGGCTCATCTCCCTGCCCCAGCAGTTGCTAGCCTGTTGTGGCCTCTTGCTGGTAGCCACACTGGGAGTTCATCAGGCAGTGTAAAACCACCCCCTGGCCATGTGCCAGCATGTTCCCTCTGCAGGGGAGCCTTAAGGGAAGCCCAGCGAGCAGTGGGGCAAGGTCTGTCTGTTCCCTGCCACACTCCCCCTCTGCCAGGCTTACTTCCACGTGGGGCAGGACACCCTACGGACTGACGGCCTGCAGAGCTCATGCCCTTGGTTTAGTTCAGCCTGACTGCACGGCCATACTCAAGTGCTGCAAGTGTGCCCTGTGAGCACACGTGTGCTGATGAACAGCTAACACACCCACCATGTTCCACCCAACTCGCCCAGATTTATCAAGCCACAGCCTTAAAGAAAGTACACATTTTTTTATTCAGAGAATCACAGTAAGCTGAGACTCACAGCTGTTTGCCCTAGCATAGCTTCCCAAACATTCCCGTGCAATTTTTGAAAACATCAAGCACACTTCAAGGATTTGGAAGATGTACCATCATAAGCAAAACCTGCACAAGACATTGGGATTTCTGCCAGAGCAGCAGCTCCCTGCGAGAAAGGCAGGCAGGTGCACAGCAAGGGGAAAGGGCAGAGAATTTTCTAGGGAACCTTCTGCAGAAGCAACTCAATGTCGTCCTGGATCTTGATGGTTTCGAAACTCCGGCTGTAGCGTTTGAAGGGCACGCCGTCGGGGCCGATGAGGAACTTCTCGAAGTTCCAGGCGATGTCGTTGCGGCAGACGGGGGACCAGATGATGAACTGCGGATTGGTCATCAGCGAGGAGGGATCGTCGTGCGGGAAGGGCAAGGCCTCTTTCAGGAAAGTGAAGAGAGGGTGCGCGTTCTTCCCGTTCACCTCGCACTTCTCGAACATTATGAAATTGGGCTTGTACCCGTTGCCAGGACGAACGTGCTCGAGCATGGGAAGGATCTCATCGTTGGTGCAATTTTCCTGAGGAAACAAAGGTAAACCCGCCCCGAGCACGGCCCGTGAGAGCCTGGCCGGGGAGGGCGGCTCCTCTCCACTCCCCGGCCCCGCTCCCCGGCCCCGCCGCCCGCCCTACCTGGTGGCCGAACTGGTTGCAGGGGAAGCCGAGGACCTGGAGCCCGCGGGGGCCGTAGCGCTGCTGCAGCTCGTTGAGCTGCAGAAAGTCGCGCGTGGTCGTGCCTCAGAGCGACGCCACATTGGCCACCAGCAGCACCTTGCCCCGCAGCGAGCCCAGCGACAGCGGCTCCGCCGCGCCCAGCGGCCGCGCCGACAGCCCCGCCAGCCCCGCACGCCCGCCCGCTGCCGCCGCCGCCATGGTGCGCACTGCCCGGGGAGCGGCCCCGCTCCCGCCACCGCCGCGCTCCGCCCGCCCCCTCCCGCCGGGACCCGCCTCCGTCCCCGCCCCGAGCCGCCTCTCCCGAGCGCTGCCCCGCCCGGGCATCTCCCCCTGCCCGGCCCTGCCTGCGCTTCCCGGCTTTGGCGGGGCGCGGAGACTGGGCCCGGGTCGGCTCTGAAGGGCTCGGGGGGCTTTGAGCAGTGAAATGCGCAGAGCGGGGTGGTTTTAAAATCCACGGCTATCAGAGAAGTATCACCGATCCTCGGATCGCTGTGGAAAAGCAGCAAAACACAGAGTGGTCCCAGGAGTTCCCACCTTCGTAGTGACATGGCCACCCACGTCCAGGGGTGGCACAGTGTGACACCAACGCTACAGCATCCTCCGAGGACACCACTGCCATCGAATATAACTTTGGGGAGAGAAACCTTCAGTTTGTGCATCGGGAAGAGAAATGGGAGGGAACCCAAGAAAGAAGGGCAACAAATTCCCTTCTTCAGACTCCTATAATTTTTCCACCTCTTTGAGGCTGGTAAAGTCTACACATAGGGTTTCAGCTTCGTATATCCTCACTAGATAAAGAGAAGGAGGCTCCTTCAACTTCAGGGGTTGCTTTTCCCTATCCTTGACTTTTCCATTTCTTGCCTAACTGCTTCAGTGTTTTCAGGAGTGTTACATCATGCAGGATTGATTGCTCTTTTCCCCACGGATTCAAGGCAGCCCTAAGTAAACTGGGCTGTTTCTTGTGCTCACACCAAGCAAGTGACCTGGCTGTCCTTCCACAGGTCTTTGTGAACCACTGCCCTCCCCCAGAGCACCCTGTGAAGAGGCAAGTCAGGGTCAGGCCTTGTGGCTATGTCCATAGGTTGGACCAGCAGGGACTGTGGAGGAGCACAGCCTGGCAGGAACAAAGAGCCAGGGCCTCAGCTCCAGTGCAGCTCCCAGGGGGAAGCAGGGAGCCCCTGCTGAGGCTCCTGCCAGCATCTGCGCCAAGTGAGCTCCATTCACAACAGCCCAAGGTCAGACAGCTGCTTATCAGCCCTGGCCCCCAGCCAAGGCAGCCTGGGCCCCCGCACGGGGGATGCGCTCAGCCCCCCCTTGCTGTCTGCTCTCTTTCATGCTTGGGAGCAGGGACTTGTCACGAAATGCCAGCTGTCACTAACAGGCACCACATAATGCTGCCTCTCTGGTCTGAGTGCCCAGGTGACTGCAGGATCTGGGGGGTTTGCTTTGAACCACTCTTGGCGCCTGCCCCAATCACTGGGAACTGGAATAGTTCCAGTTCCTGGCTGTGGCAAGTTTTGGGGACTTGCCTGATTATCTTGAGTCTTTGGGGACCTGCATTGTGTTGCAGCAGTGATGGCAGAAGCCATGACAAATGTCCTGAGAGAGATCAGAGCTGGAAAACGGCTGATGAGCAGAGGCACATGATCCATGTTTGCTCTTGAATAAATTGACGGTTACAGTCATCACAGACTCCTCCTCACTTGCCCCTGGGCACAGCAAGCCACAGTTCCTGAAGAAGAGGAATTTCTCTTCTAGGGCAGGGCCACATCTCTGCCGCCACTTTTGACCTCAGACTGGCACCTTCAGTCCTCTGTCTGGTCCCAGAGAATTACTCTGAAGTAGGGGAGTTTACTTCTGGGGCCCTGCCCTTTCTAGAGAAGCACAGGTTAGGGCTTTCCCTTCCTTGATGAGCAAGTTTTAAGGGCACAGAATGAACTTCTTGTTGCCTCTTGTGCCTGGACACACTGAGCAGCCGGATGAGCTGGGATCCAGAGTGCCAGAAGATCCAGGGGGACTAGATGGATTCAGGGAACCCCTTTTGAGGTGTGTGACAAGGGACAGTTGCCCTACAAGGTCAAAAAATTGCTGTTTAACAGCAACAGCAGTGAGTTATCAGAAAGGCCACAAAAACACACCTTGTGGTCTCCTGCTTACACCGTCTCCCCACTCCTGGTACTGACCTCCATCCCCTGCCCAGGGGGCTGGCACTTGGCTCCTAGTTTTCCCCTGTCCCTTCTGCAGCTCCTTGCCTGCCTGAATCACTCTCCATTAGTGCTGAACTTTCATTTCCCAGGTCAGGTCTGGCCATCTGTGTTCTCAGTTTCAGCCAGAGCACATGTGGCTTCCAGAGGTGACAGATGTGGCAGGCACCCAGAGGGAGCCAGGCTGCCAGCCCTCAAAGGCAGAAAAGCTGAGGACTGATAATTGAGATGATGCTGTAGGTCAGAAAAAGCTCGAGTCAAACTGGGCTAACAGTCACTGCTGGGCTGAAGAACAGCAGCAGATACACAACCACAGGCTCTGAGGAACAGCCAACCTGACTCCGACCCCCGTAAGAGCTGCTTTGTAACTGTGGCCATAGCAAACTACAACCCCATATCCCCACAAGACTGAAAACCCCCAGATTTGCTCAACTGCAACATCCCCCCAAAAAAGGGAACTGCAAATGAGCAACTAAACTTGTCAACAGGGCAGCAAATGGAACCCTCCCAGGCAGCCCCACTGGTGCAGGTGAGAACTTCCTGCTGTGTTCAACCCAGTCACCCTGCAGGGGGAGGAGAAACACCCAAGAGAGGAAGGAGGGAAGGGTGGGGTGGATGACACCCCTGGGCTTATCAGACACTTCACTCTGGCTGTCTGTGGTGAAGAGGAAGGACAAGCACCAGAGGTACTGGGCACTCGTATGGCTGGCTCTGTTTCTCCTTTGCTGCAGGAAAAGCAATCAGTTGTTGTCCAAAAAGAGAAAAAAAAAAGTGACACGGGTGTTTTGCAGGCCATTATAGGATATAGCCAGGTGCTCAGACATGGACTGTCATCAGCAACTGGCCTCCCTCCAGCCCAGCCCAGCGAGGAGGCTCTCAGCTTGGCAGTAGTAAACATCAGTGTGAGCAAGGAGATGCCCACTGCTGCTCCCTGTCCTTTCCTCCCCAGCAGCACCATCTGCTCTCCAGCATGGGTGCAGCACAGGGCCCACACCTCGAGCCCAGCCCATGCTGCAGGGCTTGAAGGCACCCCTCGTGGGATGCCATGGCAAACACCCTGCCACATGCAACCTCTGCTGCTGCTCCAGCCCAGCCTGGCTGCTGCAAACCATCACATGCTCCCACAGCAACACTGCCTCTGCTCCTCCCTTCCTCCTACACAGCCTCCTCCTGCTCCTCTAGTCCCATGCTCAGGACTGACAAATCCAACTCAACTGATGAACTCTCATCTTGTCTGAATAGCCAAAGCTCCTGGGAAGCTTTGCTGCTCACTGCAGGAGCCAGGGGAGATATTGCACCTCTGCTCTGCTGCAGCATTTAGAAACCACCGTGAGCAGCAGATAGATGCCTCTGGCTGGGAAATAAAAATAAGTATTAAAACACTTGCAACTCCTCAGCAAATCCTCTCTCAGCTTTATCAAAAATGGTATTTCTGATTCAGGCTGTCAGATGCTGGGACAAAAACCCAGAGTGAGGAATACAGACACCAGGATACAGGGAGCTTAGAAAACTGCCTTTATTCTATTAGTTCTTGGAAAAATGAAAATACAGAAAGAGTTTAGTTGGCTGCAGAACAGCAAGAAGTTCACAGGTTAGGAGTCTGATCACTACATGGTAACCAAACTTACACAAAAAGTTTCTTTTTTTTTTAAAGTTTTGAAACTGGGTCCAGCAATGAATTTAAGGCAACTGAACAGTTCAGAAGCTTTGAGTGTGAGCAGGCTGTCTTTCTCATCCCTACAGCATGTCATGGAAAAAACTCCTCCTGGGTGTGCAGACCACTCAAATCATTCAAATGGGTCAGACTCTTACAAATGAACAGGGGAAGAGGATCAGCTGCTTTCCATCGGACTTTATTTTCAAATACAGTTTCTTAAAAAACCCAGAACACCTTAACGCAGAGGTTACAAGTAACAGTATTAGGAAATCCAATTATACAAAAAATACTACATCTAAGCTGGGGTAAATAGATTTATTTTTGGTAACATACATTTAAACTGGCACTAATTACACAGTAACTAAAAGGTAACTAACATGAAACCACAGAACCCTCACTTTTCCTTAGCTGAATGGGACTTGGTCATTTCAGAGTGATCACATTTTCAAACTAATGTTTTACACCACCAAGCCATGAAAATCGGATCTTCCTAAATGTGATAGCACTGAAGCTACGCTCGATTCCATACAGCCATGTAACGGTTGTACTCAATTAGAATAGGACGTTAGTTATAAAGTAGTTACAGACCAATCCTCTGTGTTGACAGCTTTTTCTCTTTCTAGAGAGAAGAAAGAAGATAGAGAATTGTCTTCAATTAGCGCCTGGCATATCCTGTGAGTGCAGAAAAGGTTTGTTAGAGGAATGTTGAGGTTAACCTTGGGTGCACAGATGAATTTGATGCAGATTGTTATAAAAATCATGGTTGGCTTCTAAATACTGGTAGCAAGATGACTCGATTTTTAAATCTCTTAAGTAAATTATAGATAATGAAAAAGGCCAGTAATCATACACTAAGATTAATAAACAGCACTTCAAAATTACTCAAGTGCAGGGTGCTGCTTTGGCCATCTTCCTGTGGCCACGCTTTATAAGAGAAGGCACCCGGACTTTTTCTTGCCACGCCGGGCTTGCAAAGCAGCTCTAGTGGCCATTTCAAACACCTCCCTCACACCGTCTTTGGTCTTTGCCGAACACTCCATGTACCCGAATGCACCAATGCGGTTTGCCATATCCCGGCCTTCCTCGGGTTTGACAGGCTCCTGGAACAGCACAAAAGCAAAAGGTGAGAACAACCCAAACCCACACTGCTCTTCCCCTTCCCACCCAGCTTCCCAACAAATGCAAAGGAATTTCTGGATTAAGGGCACATAATGAATTGGTTAGTTAAAAATCCAATGCCAAGAGGACATGATCAGTTTTCTGATGTCTCTCAGCTTGAAGGCTGTAAGACTCTGAAACTTAAGCAAGTGATTGCTTATTTCTGATGAAACAATTATGTAATTCTTTGCTAACATTGCAAAAAAGCCTATGAACAAATCCCCAAATTAATGCCTCAGTCCTTGTATAAAACCCCCAAATATTATGCTACAGGTGCAAAAATTCTGGGACAGAGCAGAGCATCTGCAGTCCCGTACCCAAGCTGGAAGTTTCAGGCTCAATCTGAAAATGAAACCTGGTGACAGGCTCAGGAATGAGCTACAGCACCTGTGGTTATTACCTCAGAGCACCCACCGATAAAAGTGTTTGCTTTCACATCCTGAACACACCAAACAAAAAACCAGCTCCAAAGCGCATGCACTGATGTGCTGGTGTCTCCTAATCAATTCCTTTCCACCTCAGGGATCTGTCTCTCCAGCATGGAGAGCAGCTGACTGTAAGTAACCCAATAAAGCCATTTTCATGGCTGAGGATGCCTTTTTCTAGAACTAAATCTCCAAATATGAGAACCCCCACTCAGTTAAAGGCAATAGATACTCCCTGGTGTCTGCCAAGGGTAGGTGTTGATCACACAGCCCACAGACGCCGGCAGCCAGCTGTGGGTGCCTATTTAATGCTCTGCTACAACCACCACACACTTCTGCTGTTTATTGTAAGACTCTGAAAGGAACCTGCCTGCTTCATTTTGGCCAGCTCTCGTCTTGTGTGCTCGTCATTCCTCAGGTCCTTCTTGTTTCCTACCAAGATGATAGGCACGTTGGGGCAGAAATGCTTCACCTCTGGGGTCCACTTCTCTGGGATGTTTTCTGACAAAAATAAATAGAGGTATGACTGTACAAACTGCCACTTCTGGGGAGAGTTTTATCATAAACCTTTTACATGCAGCCTGAGTTGTTGTAGCTTGATAATCCACACTGATACCCTTTCTTCTATTCTTCATAAGGAAGCAAATAGACCCCTTGTGGTGTTACCAAAAAAAGACAAGCCTGTCTGTGGTAATTTGAAGGCTGAAGGACAGGTAACATCTTGGCTTCTCTCAGTAGCAACCTAACAAGGGCTAGCATAAGGGATTTCAAAGAATACCATGCAGAAATTTGGAGTAGAAAGTTATGGAATATTTTGCTTCAAGAGAATATTTTATTTATCTCTAGAAGCTAGAGATAGGCATAACACCGAAGCCTAAGTTCTAACCTCACTTCTTTACGCACAGTAACACCAAACAACCCCTCTCAGCTCTCCCATTACTGTGGCAGAAATGTTCAACATACTAATTACAGACACACAGAAACAAAAGCTTGGGGTAATTTCCAATCTGCCATTTCTCCCTATGTGCAGCAAATGAATTTGTTCTCATATACAAGAAACCTCCTCCTCAAATCCCTACATGACTTCATCTTTTTAGTGAAAGGATGACTTGACAAGCTTTTGAAAGCAAAACCTTGACAAATTCTATATTGCAGGAAGTGCTGAATAGCCTAAAACATCTGGCTTTGCTTTCAAAAGCTCTTAGACATTTGAGATTCACCAGTGGATGTACCTGCAGGCTGCATAAACCCCCTTTTATCTCTATGAAATTCCATTAGCTTTTGAAGAGACATTCACTATTATGTATTATGGCATATTTTCTTGCTTGAAGGAACAACTTAGACAAGGATTTTGAAGCCAGTTTTTGCACTACAGACAAAACATCAATTCTGCAGCTGCACCTGGAGTGCTCAGGTGTGCTGGCCTCTAGGTGCTACACACCTGAAAAGTTGTCTGGCAGTTCACTGCTCTCAGAGACCCTGGCACCCAGATACTGGTGAACAGGAAAGGGGGAGAGCAAAGAGAATTTTTACAATCTGGGCAAACACAGGGTGCTGCTGCAGCTCTTATGATGCTCAGCATTACTGGAGAACTCCTTAATGTCTGAAAACTATACACTCAAACCAGCACCAATTCTGAAACTAGGAAAGCTCCCAAGGGAAAATATATGCTACAGTGCAATTTTCAAGGGGAGTATATTGAAAGTGGTTCTGATTCAGTTAGTGATCTACTTACCTAAACTATCAGGACTATCAATTGAAAAACACATAAGTATAACATCAGTATCTGGATAAGAAAGCGGTCTAAGTCGATCGTAGTCTTCCTGTCCTGCTGTATCCCACAAAGCCAACTCAACCTGCAAAATGAAGACAAGGAGTTAATCAGATCACCAGGAAAGTTCTGATTCAGAAGCCAGGAACTCAACAGGAGTGAACAAAATATTTCAGTCAGTGCCACTCGGAGGATACTACAAGTTCTCCTTTGACAGGAGAATTTACATTCTGTAACTCCAAAAATTAACCTACTGCTGCTTATTAGTATTTTCTTTATACCTATGACCACTGTCAATTCTCTAAAGGACATAAAAACTACCACCAGAGAAGCAAGACAAGAATCGAAGGAAATCAGCTCCAAATGGCTGGGAATCTCTCTAACAAGCATCCCAGAAATACAAGTTTTCAGTGAAAGTGGACTAAGGATATGCTTTTTAGGATTACACACATTTTCAGTGAGTTTACAGCTGGAACCTGTAATGACTATGAAATGTCAAGATTGTACTTATTTGTGCACAAATTTAACAAGACTGATTTGTGTGTAAAGCCTCTTGTTACTAAGAAGCAAGTAAAGTACTTAATGTTCTCGATATTTCTACTTTTGCTGGAGCTAGGGGAGAACACCCCAATGGGATTGTTTAACACTGTAGAAGGAATAGCCAACATTTAAAACAAAGATCATTAAAAATTATAATCAAGCTCTTCAGGTATACTCTTGCTTGAGATTCTCTGTTGAGTCTGTCTTCACAATGGACTGGGTTCCTTCTTCTTTAAACTCTTTCATTCAAAAATTCCAGGAAAAAAGGGCCACAGCAACTCAGATAAAGACAGATGGGCAGAACTGGAAGCCAAATGTGAGCTTCCATGTGCAATGCAACTGCCTGTTTAAATTGTGAAGAGACAAAGCCTTAAATTGCACACCTATACAAAAATAATCTTCTGTATTTCAGTCAGAAATACTCCTCTCAGAGTCATCTCTGCAGCTGCAAATGTGAATTCTGTGGCAAATGTTCATATTTTTACAGAGATGTCTGTTGACAGTTCCCTTATATGAGACTGGAATCAGCTCCTAAAAACCATCTCCTACTATCAGCTCTTTGCCTTCATGTGACTTCTGGACATTTCTGGTAATGCTTTTTGAGGAAAATAGAGGTAAGTGGCTGTCAAACAGAAGAGGCTTAAGCACTGCTCTCCTACAAACTTTTGTCATCAAATTTTTTGAAGACGAAGAGCTTAGGTAAAATATATCCTCTAGCTACAAAAATAAAATCAGCTGATATTGCTCAAGCTGCTCGTGCTATTTTTCTTTAGGTACTGGCTGCATATAGCTGATAGGGCACGACTCCCTCTTCACTCATTCAGAGATGCAGAGATTCAGGCAGAAGGGAATGAGAAGTTTGACTTGGTGATAAGAGAGAGAAATTGATATTGTACATATTTAAACAATAGTCCTTAGAGTCTAAGATACAATATAGAAACTGCAAACCCCATCACTTGAGGGAAAAACATGTTCTAATATTCATCTAAAAGTAAATTTTCTTTTACTGATTCTCATTATGGGAAAGAAAAGCTCTTTTTAGACTCAAATAGCATGAACTATCATGACTAAACCCACAAATAACACATCTCTGCAACAGTAGGAAACCCAAATTTAACATTAACTCCAAAACTAGCTCAAAAACCTCTTTTTCTCCAATCAGGATTGAAAGTGAGCCATTTCAAGCCATCAGTCACTGCACCTGAACTAGAATGGACTGAAAAGTGTTGTGGCTGTACCTGAACCCAGAGCAAAGGCAATGTCACAGCCAGGGACAAAACAGGGAAGCTCAGCACCATCAGTGCCAAAACCTGCCACATGCTTGACCTGCAGTCCCACAGCACTGAGTCAGCTCTGTGAGCTTACAGCACCCAAACAGACACAAAGCTGCCTGAGAGGGCTGGTAAATAGCTGAGCTTTCAAGGTGCAAACTTCCTGCTTCGTGTGCTTCTGGAGTATCCTGGAAAGAGACAATTTTACACATCACCCAGCACCTTGCTGACAGCAGTGCAGAAGGCAACCTACCCAGGGATCAGAGAGCAGCCTACAGCTGCCTCTAGGAGCAGGTGTCTGCCATGTCTGCTTGTCTGGTAAACAAAAGGACCCAAGAGGTGCCACAGATTAAAAACTGACTTTCAAAATATTTAAAACTAAAATGAAATATTTTAATGATTAATTCACTGAAGTACAAACTAAAGATGAAGCTCAGTGAGATGTGGCTACACTTGGCTGCTAAGAATTGTGTTCCTTCAGACAAGCAGAACAGATGATGCTGATAGACAGTACAAAAATCAAAGCCCTTGATCAACCTGTGTGTCATCCGTTTTCAGAAGGATCCTCCATGTTGCCAGGAGGGGGTATGAAACAAAACCTCTCCAGGAATTAGTCTTTGTTAATTACAATACCAGGTCCCTATCAAAGCAGGGTTTCCATTCCAAAGACCTGTAGCCCCATGACCTCAGCGTGTCTTTGCATTGCCCCATCCCCTCCCACCTGCTGCAACTTTCTGCTTGGAGTGACAGCATGGCTTTCAGAACCTCAGCTTGTGTAAGGTTAGAAGCACCTTGCTAAACAGACACTGGATATGAGCACATTCTAGCAAGGCCAGCATTTTTTTCCACAGGAACATACTTAATATTTAAAAATATATTTACAACATAAGCACTAAGCACATGTGATAACCACGGATTAAAGAAGTGTGGAGATCTCCATGCAATTCTGAACAAATACCAGCTCATTCTGGCTCTTAGAGAAGGGTTCACATACCTGCTTTCCATCCACTTCAATATCTGCTACATAGTTTTCAAAGACGGTGGGAACATACACTTCAGGGAACTGGTCTTTGCTAAATACAATCAACAGACAGGTCTTTCCACAGGCACCATCTCCCACTATAACCAGCTTTTTTCGAATGGCTGCCATAGCTGAAAAACAAAACAATGACTTGTTAATTCAAATGCTAATTCAAATTCAAGCTTTTAACTGAGATGCTAATAACAACCACTGAATCTTCAATTAATAACAACTTTAAAATTGAGTCTACATCTCCATTAGAGAGACAGATATCTGGACTTGGGTGAGTTCAGATTCCCATCCTTTGAAGAAAAAACACTCCCCAACACTCGACACACTGGTGAGCCCACTAGGTGCAGGAATAATAGAAAGGAGATGGGCCTGGTTTAGCATTTATTGATCTGTTCTAAAGGCTGAGATCTGTTCTAAACTACCACCAGAGATAACAAGTGAGCGAGCAGCACTGTCCCATGGCACCCTCTCAGAAGGATATTCCAGGTAATCATACACAAGATGCTTCAATTTAAGGGCACTAACATTTGCTTATCACACAGAATTGTCTTAACTACAAAGTGCCAGTCAGTCGGACTGAGGAGCACCTGCTGCCAAGTCAAGAGCACCAAGAGAAAGATCTCAAGGCAACCAGTTCCTCAGATTACAGCCACCACTCTGCAAAGGATTTTGGCAGGACACATCTCACTGCTCAACCCACTTTCCTGGGCATCGCTGCTGCCAGGTTAATAGAGCCTGCTGTCAGCTTGCTGTAAGTAAAGGAGACCCCTGAGGTGCTCCACACAGATCTCTGCTGTGCAATGTATTGATCTCTACCAGGACCACACAAATCCATGACCTGCTCATAAGCAACTCTGGCCTCAAAAAGATAGTACAAAGGTTTGAAAAGGTTAAGGGAAAGCCTGGAGTCAGGGTGGGGCCAAGGGAGATGTTGTTTTGGATCTGGCAAAGCAAACAAAACCAGCACTATATATGTGCCTGCTCTCTTCTTTCTCCAGGCATTTATTTGTGACCAATGCAGGAACAAGCCAGAGATTTAGGGAGTGACCTGGCTACAGGGGAGTGCAATGAGGACAGAACCATAACTACTTTCTTCTCCATAACATAAAGGGACTCCAAGGGAAGCCGCTTAGTCATCCCATGAAGCTTCCTGGAAATGGAGCAAACAGCAACGCCACCACAATACCTATGACTGCATGACCAAAATACCATAGAGGGAGCAGCCCTATGAGTTAATTTTTGCCATGACAAATCCAGAACAAAGTTCTGTGATGACCAGGGCTGCTGGAGAGGGGAGAAGGCCTCAAAGAAGCACAGGAGAGATTTAAAGGACACAGCAAAAACATTTTATCCTTTTCACCTCTTCTCCTGCCTCATGAAATTAAGTAAAAAGGTAAAAGTACCATCTAAAAGCAACCTTTGGTACTGTTAGGTGGTGAAGAAGCAGTGGATATTACAGAGATTCTGTACTTCTACTCCAGGTACAGAGAAGGACCATTTCAACCCACCAAGTAGCAAGGGTCAAGGACAGCCTTGTCAGGCACTACTGCTCAAGTGATCCAAATCTATCTCTAAAGTGAGTTTCCTTCGCATTGCGAATATACATGTACACAAGCTAAAGTTACTTACCTTAGGGATTTGGGGTTATTTTTACATTTGTGGAAGGTTTTAAATGATCCAAGCCTCATAGAAGTTTTCTTTCCATAGTTTTAGATGGTTTTGAATCCTTTCTAGCAATAGTAGTATTTGTATTTTACAGAACTGGAAATGATCTGTCCTCTGTACCAAGTCAAGATCAACTACTTGTAACTTCTATTTAATGTCAGTTTTAGCTTAACTGCCCTTCAAGTCCTACAAAACCTCTTAAGTCATCTATCTACTCTTGTGCTCCACAATATTTACTATGAGAAAACTTCCCTCAATGTGTACCCTTGCCCTTCTTTGATGTAATATAAGCCCATTACTGTTTATGCTGTTTTTCATGGCCATAAGGAAATAGATTATTCCCTTTCCCCAGTGCAGTTGAGAATACATGCCTTCATTTAGTTTTCTCTTCAGGCAAAACAATGCCAGTTTATTCAAGCCTTCCCTGTAAATCATATTTCCTAGACTTTCCCATTGCTCCCTTCTGGGCAGAGTCCAATTGGCACAAATTTACCAAAGCGTGGAGCCCAAAAACTGAATCCAGTATTTCTCCTAGGGCTCTGTGAACAGTGCCCAGAGCTGAATGATTATTTCATTGATCTTCCAGGAAACCCTGCTGCTTAAACAACAATCTGGAATTATGTGTCCTTTTCTTTCTTCTTCCCCTCCCCAGAAGACAACACTGTTGATACATTCAGCTTTTAATCCTTGATAACTTCCAGACTTTTTTTCATTCAGATGGCTATATGGTGAATAGTACTCTCTTCACACAGCTGAATATCCTCTGCCAGGCTCTTACTTATCCTTCCACTGATTGATGTTTTATTCTACCTTCAGGTTCCAGCTCTGTCCTCCAGCTTAATCACAGTCTGTCAGATGCAAGTTTAATAGCAATGATGCCCAGATAATTATCTAGGCCATTGATGAAACCGCCCTGGAGACACAGTAGGCGGCTGACGGAATGGGATAACCTGTCCTTCCTTGCTATCCTCCCTCCTTCTCCCTTCTGTGCTAGCAGCTGGGACTGGCCCATGATCCCTTGAGCTACCTGCAATAGCACCCAGGGGAGGTGACCTTTTGGCATCACCTATGGATAACTGTATTTTTCAATGGATTATCAGATCAACTCTTCCTTTATCTTCCTCTAAATACTTCTGTCACTCAGATTATTGTTTAAGTGTTCCTTGCCAGTTAGGTTTTATGCTTTGGCCTTCTACATACTTATGCCTAAGGTCTACAAGGAAAATACAACTGTGTAAAAAAAACCTCAAATCCATCACTTAATGTAGACCCTTCTACAAATCCTTCCCTAAAAAAAGCTTGAAAATTTTATGGATATATACATAAATTATTCCAGAAGCTTTATCTCCTCAGTATCTTTTTCCTGAGAAAAGCCTATCATGAAACTCTCTGTCTAAATGTTTTCTGAAATATGTTGACATCATTTGGATGCAAGATGCCCTTCAGCAGTGTGTGCTCAACCACTTCCTTCCCACTGCTCAGGACCCACCCCATGAGGCTCTTCCCAGCTCAGAGAGTTCTGTGCAGGACAGTCACCAGGACACATCAAACCTGCCGAACAGTCCCTTCCATCTAGAACACTGAAAATCTAGGGAATTAAAATTCCTCACCGCCAGCTTCTAGAGGATACTTCTGGACCATCACAAAAAGCTTCAACCACAATATATATTTTAGTGGCCTATGGGATCCTCTTATTTTTTTACCTTAGTTTCACCTTCCACAGCATTACCACAGAACAATTTCTTCTGGAACAAGTGTGTTGTATAAAATTCAATTTAGGATGCAAAGATCACCTATAACCTCAAATTTTCAGAAGCAGCCCAGATTATAAATGCTGGGTAGATACAGATGCCTCAGGATGTCAGCTCTGATCATGAGATAGACACCTCCATCCACCTCAGAAGGAAGTCACCAAACATCAAAACCATTTCTTTCTACTTATCATTATCAATGAACCATAAAATGGTTTTCTTGGAAGGGACCTTCAAGATCATATAATTCCAACCCCCACCATGGGGAGGGACATCTTCCACTAGACCAGGTTGCTCAAAGCCTCATCCAACCTTGAACACTTTCTAATTTAGGAATTCCTTTAATTTCCTAATTTAGAGTATTCAGTGTACAGATCAGCATCTTTCAGCTACATATTTTTAGATAAAATATATTCCTCTCCAGTGGGCAGCTGTAAGGGGTTGTCAGGTCTGGCAAAGACTCAGAAAAGCAACATCTTGGTAGCACAATAGAGAAAAAAATGGATTGTTAGAATGGAGCTACATCTTAGTGGTGAATGTCACAAGGACAACACTAATAGCATTCATAGCAGTTGCATCCTTCTGCTGCATTTTGACATGCCCTCATTTTCTTAATCAAGTATTCTGAAACATGGAAATACATCAAAGTTGTACCAGCACTATGTGGGAATCAAAGCACTTTGCTGGCCTAAAGAGTTTCATTTGAGATGCACATTACACACAATTTAGTATTTGCTGCAGCATCGCTTTTCACCAGTGAGTACATGTCTACATTTAGAGCTAAAAAACCTCTATGAATTACCTATGAGGATAGCAAACAGACCAAACCCAAGCTACTGTAACTGAACACAAGTACTTCACATTCATCCTTTTACACAACACATAGAGCAGGGAGAGTCCAATAAACCCAGAAAGCTGCTGGAACTGCATCACTGATGATGCACGCAGAACACTGAGCAAGAAATACTTTATCCCAATTAGTGAAGCAGAATGGCTGCAGTGATCTTCCAGGAGAATCTGTGCTGTCTTCTGCAGCAAGGCAACAGATCTGCAATTTTCCCTACTTTTAAATGAACCACTCCTCCCACCTTTGCATTTATAAGATTCTCAAAACCAGCTAGTCTGCTAGATTCAAAGTGGAAACTCTCACAACATGACTCAAGTGACTCATCCGAATGGAAGAGATTCAATTATGACATTTCCTCAGCCTAGGCCAGTGTCTTTCACAGGTATTACAGGAGCTTTAGACATCATTTACTCAATCCCACTAACATCACAGGAGGTTACAACACAAGGAGCTCCTGTTTGCTGAGTTGCCACACTAATATCCTTGTTAAAGGAGGCTGCTGTTTCTAAAGTGCAGTGACGCTCCAAGACTCCTGCAGCATAAAGCCCTGCTTGTTAAGGGAATACACCAAATACTCCAGAAGAATTAGAAATGGGGAAAATATTTTTTCCCATGTTTTAAACATACTCCCCCGAAGTATTACTGTTTACTGTGAGGGAATTTGCCTCTTCAGCACGCTATTTATTTTTCCAAGGAACAACTTTTCCAGTGCCTCCTCTCCTGCAGGTCCCAAGGCCACACAGCATGAGTGAGGACTGTGGACACACTGTTGACATTCTGAAGTTGGATAAGCTGGCAACAGACATGCCAGGTTCGTCTGTCTTGCTCTGGATCTCATCCTGGAGAAAGTAATTGATGGAAGAAACAGCTCTTTACTCTCACATAGGTATCACAACTATATTTAATTTCAATTAGCAATTAACTGCTAGTAACTTTGGGTTGCCTGCTATGCTATACAGGCAGATCCTTTGCATAATGCACGATTTTGTAAAAAAAAATAAATTCTGAATTATTGTATGTCAGCAAGAACTCAGCAGAAGCAATTCAGAAGCAGTTCAGCATGCAGTAAGGATGCTGGGGTGGGGGAAACATCCTTTAAATCCTTTCCCACCTAATCTTGCTGAAGTCCTTAAAGCCAAAATGTTGGAAGGTTAGTTTTGAAATCTTAGAAAGACTGCCTTGCTGCAGACTCCTCCACACAGCACTGAAGCAGTTTGCTGCTGAGTGAATTACAGCCTGGCACTCTTCCCACTTGCTTCATTTCCCCTTCATTCAGTTAGCCCTGCCCTGGGCAGCAGGAGGAACAAGAGCCAGGCTGAGGGACCCGAAGACGAAACCCTGCTCAAGTGTCCCCCACCCGGACCAGTGAGGCCCTGCCCTCTACCTACCACAGGGAAGAACTGACTCTGTCCCAGTCCCTCAACTGCCTTTGCACCTGCCTTTATTTTTAAAATATACTCACTTTTGTTCAAGTCTGAGGGAGAGGAAGAAAGAGTTTTCCCAAAAACTCCAGGGATGAAGAGTGGATGAGCAGGCTTGTCCCACAGTTTTCTTCTGGCCATCTAGCAAGGTCTGGCACCAAAACTGAGAACTGGCAAAGCAGTTTGGGGGCAAGTTGATCATCCCAGAAGCAAATAGGTCTGACTTTAGAGCAGCTGTGTACAGCCAGTGAAGAAAGAGGCTGAACACAGAGCATCTGAGTGGGTGAAGTGTTCCAAAGACCATGACCAGGGAATGGGGAGGGGTCAGGCAAACAGGCCAAGAGGAGGATGGCAGAAGGATGTAATTGCTCCTCTAGAGCAGAATCCAGGAGTCCCGCATCTCCCAACAGCAGGCAAGCATCTCAACCTTCTCCTCCGCTGAAGTCCCAATGAAAAATCAGCAACTATATATTCTGTAATCTTTTTTCACTGCTCACTTCTCATTAGTGAAAGCATGTACAAACAAACACCAGAAACACTGCAGCTTGCTGCTGAAATGCTAATCCTGCTACCTTAAATCAGCTCCCTTCAGCATATGTAAGCCTATGAGAGCCATCATGCCATTTTCCCCCACATAACTAACACAGGATGGCCCTGCTCTTACACAGCAATAGTTGTGAAGTAAAAGAAACAATGACCCCAATTCACCTCTCAGAGATGCTGCAAATTGGAAAGCAAACAGCCTTGGGACTGTAACAAAAGTAAGAAAAAAACTAAGGAAAAACATGACTCAATCACATAAAGGTTTCAGACACAACCCATGTTTCTGCTATAGGGTTCCTAAATGATCCCAAGAAGTACATACCCCAAAACATGCTGCAAGTGGCCACTTATTTATTGTCTGAACTCATTTGTACAGCCACACTGACAGTAAAGCCAGACGCTCTCTGAGTGCAGAGTGATCTGCTCTTTTGACACCATGAACAACCTGAAATCAAGCACTACTGGGGTAGAAACTCAGTTCAGTTCCAATCCACTGGAATAAAAACACTAAAAACATGAATGCAGTCACCTCTATCAAGGGGACAGTCAACACATTTCATTGTAATGATTGAGATTTAATTCTGTGTGAGTTTGCCCATGGACACTTGCATTCATAAACCAAAAAGCCACGTTATTTAATGTGTTGCTAACAAGACCTTTGAGAAACAGCTATATTTATTCCTTACTGCAGCCAGTACATAAAGCAGTTTGACAGTACTGCAAAATAGACCTATTTCTAACTACAGCACTATGTGGGAGCAGTTGGTGAGAAAAAGCTATCTGCTGGGGTTTTTTGGGAGGGTTACATATGAAATCTAACACTTGAAAAAAGTTCCAAAGCTGGCAAAGCACAGGGCAGGCTACTGATGTTGCATATTAAATTTAATCCACAGAGAAATGGAAATTTTCTGTTTTAAGACTGAAGTACAATTGAAAAACTGACACAGAAGGTCAGTGTAGTATCCAACGGGATTAAACTGAACACAGGTCCTTAGGGAAGATCTCTGGACAGGGCAAGCTGAGTGTTCAGCTTTCTGATAACAGTTCATTCAGCCTGTGTCAACCAGGCCCAAGTCTGGCATGTTTTACTAGTTTGGAAAAAGTACCCTGCAAACAGAGCTGTACATTTCCAGAGGCAGCTTTAAATCCAGGGCAGTGTAGCTGTGTTCACCTCCAGCTAATAAACCTCCCCAGGTCTCAGCTAACTCCACAAATAACCAGCTCAAGCCTCTTTGTACCACATCACCAGAACTGGGAACAGGGTCAGCTTAACTGCATTAGGTCTTAGCAACATTGGTTGCCAGCCCCAATGAACCCTTAATGACTGATTAATTTTGTACAGTCATGAAGAGTTATCCAAAAGTACACAATAGGTGTTTAATAGGCATGGGCATATAGTGCATTTTCATTAAGGACATAGCGTGTTGCTCATGCAGCCTCTGCAATGGCTGTGATGGGGCAGGAGATTCCTCATGCAGTCTAAAGCCTGCCAGTGCAATGTTTTGGAGGAAACCTGAATCAGCCGTCAGCACTAGATCCGTGTTGAGTGTCATGCGGACACAGTACGTCTAATCCGAGATATCATGTGAAGTCTCAAAGTAGGATTCATCCTATCAAATTACAGCCTTTGCCCTTGCTTTCCTCTTCAGGATAAATCCTGTATGACAACACACAATTCATCTTCCTCTCAGAGAAGAAAATTGCTTTGGATACTAATAAATTTTCTCGATTTTGAACCACTGCAGGAAAGAGCAAAACATTTTGCTTTGCTCTCCTTCTCTGAATAGAACACCTGTCCGTGCTTTACAGAAACGATGCCTCAGCGCTGCCAAGTGCTCCCAGGAACACACAAACTATCTCTTCTCAAAACACCCAAACCAAGACCTGTGCAACCCTCTACACAGCACTGTGTCCCACAAGCAGCTCCAACACGGACACTGACCACTGGACCAACTTGTTCCTGCACCTAAACTTACATCTAGAGACTCACAGACCATCTGCTACTACAGGTCTACACATTGGTACGTTGACTTAGGTCTCCACCTCACTGCCTGGCATTCAAGATAAACTTAGGACTGGGTTCCTTCGGTGAAGGAGAAGAGGAAAAACGAACAAGAAGCTTCCCCCTGCATGCTCTCCAGCCTCCAGCTCAGGAGCTTCTTGGGTCAGATGTGGATCCCATGAATTTGGTAACCTCAAACAGATTTCTCCTCCATGAGCTTGTCCAGACTCCCTTTGAACCCATGTAAACTTCCAGCACACACAACATCCTGTTGGAGGGAGTTCCCACAACTTAATTACGCATTGTGTAAAGCCACTTCCTTCAAACGCAAGATTGTCCCTATTAGTTTCTTTTACTGCCTCCTAAGTCCGAAATGGAAAGGGAGTGAACAATTTGCCTCACTCACTCTCTTCCTGCTGCTCATGTAGCAGCCTTTCCAGACTGAAGCATCCTAACAGTGAGCTGGTTGATTTTTTTAAAATTACCTTAACACCTTTAACAGCAATGACTGTCTGTTCCCAGCATAAGGACTAACAAAGTAAAAGTGTCACAGTGAAGTGCTTCAGCCAGGAGGGCCCTTGGGAGCCCAGCAGCACAGCACTGTGTACCTTCCCATCCCACACTGTCCATCACAGCTCCAAGCAACCCAGGGTTTCTGCAGCACAGCTCCAGGAGCAGGAGCCTTAAATCCATTCACACAGTATCAGAGAACCACACCCTGAGCTGCATTTCAAGTGCAAACAAGCCACAGTTTGGTCATTCCCCAGTATATGTTTCACCCCATGCATTAACGCAAGTGCAGACCATCCTGACTTTAAAATAGCAGTAACAGAGAATCCCATCCCATGCTCCTCACTCCAGCAGTCAATTACATTTTCTGCATTACAATGAGATTTTCCTTGTCACTTTCTCACTTCTGCTAATTTCTCATTACTGGCATTTTGCATTTCTTCAGGTAACCACTACAAAACACAGCCCAAGAGTCCAACTCCTTTCATGTTCTCTCTATGCAGACTCACTTGTGCCTCCATTTGCCTTTCACAGCTGCCCTCTTTCTACTAAATTTCATATGAACCATATTGATTTTGTTCTGGCTTAGTTTCTCACTGAAAATGACAAGCAATTACTGTCAAGTGCTAACTGAAGGCTAAGATGAACACGTGCACTTAAGAACCAAACTAAAAGAATTAACACCACTTGTTTCTATTTCCCCCAGTCCAGGCTGAGTGACATTGCCTTAATTCTTCCCTGAACGCTTTGTTACTTATTCCATTATTGTACCTGGGATTGATGTCTTAGTCTGATGGGATTATAATCATTAAGATTGTCCTACTTCTCTTCATTATTACTGCATATTAGCATTCTTTCAAACTCAAACTGCTGCAGTATGCAAAGAGCTTTCTGGAAAAAAAATTACATAAACCCCCTCCATTTTTAGGCCAGAGATCTTAAGAGTGAAGATATATATCAAAACAGAGGTGTCAATTACCAAGTTTGGACAGATTAGGTGTGCAGTATCATTCAACCTTTTTTTTTTTTTATACTTAATGAGATAATCAAAATACCTGATTACACGAACTTCCCTGTGTATAGACAAATAACTGCCAAAAGATAGGAAACCAGGCAGAAGGAAATGTTCAGTGCTCTCAGAAAAACACCGGTGGAACCTGCACAGCTCAACATTCATGAATGACCTGAAAAAATGAAGAAAAATAGTAATACGACAAAATTTACTGATGACGTCAAGATGTACAGGTAATAAAGGCAAGGGCTAACTCTGATAAATTTCAGAACTTTAACAGGCTCTGTGTCTAGGCAATGAAATTTGAAAGAGATAAATGTGAAATGATATGCAAGGTAAAAACCAGATTCAACCTCCTATATGAAACGATGCACTGGGAGCTGATCACTGCCACTCAAGGACAGCATTTAAAGTTTATATAGTTAATTCTTTTAAAATACAAGCTCAATACTCCAAAGTGCTACAGTTTTAAAGATTTCAATATTAAGAACTAGGAGAAAAGGAACAAACCAGAAACCATTAAGATCATGTCGGAATCCATCGCATGACTGCATCTTCTGATGTGTGCAGCTGTGATCCTCCCATGTCAAAAGGCTATAAAGGAACTGGAAATGACTCAGAGCAGGGCACACGGATGATTAAACTACACAACAGTGACCATATGGGGAACAACTCCAGCAGAGCTGGAAAAAGGACAGTCTGGAAGAGATGCAACCATGGAAGAAAACAACTGGATGCTTCTCTCAGACCCTAAAGAGCAGTGAGGAAAGCTGGGGCCTAAAACACCAATAAGGACACAGATGAGCCAGCTCGAAAGCAAAGGCAGGCAGGCAGGCCTCTCAGCAGGACACACGGCAAGGCCTCACCACATTTCAACTTTTTAGATTCACAATTTCATTTGAGTTCCTTTTTCCCCCCAGTTACTTTCCATGATTTTGAGCTCCTGTTTTTGATGTTCAGTTACTACTTTTATTTCATCTGTAGGGCTTTCTTGTACTGTTTTTTAAGTGTGAACAAAACAGATGCCTTCATTTCCTTTCCAAGCCAGGTTATTTAATTCACATACAACACTTCCTAGGGGAAAAACACTGTACAAGAAGGTTCCTGAAAGATCTTTTTAAAGCATGTTTAAGTAAAAACTTTTTAAAACGAAATCATCAATATGTGCAAGCAAAACTCTGTCTTAACATTGTCCACATGCATCCTGTTTTGTTAACACCAAACTTAGCAGGGTCCTCCTGCAAAATTCACCCCTATACTGTTCACCTCCCTACTGCTATATAATTAGTAAATTAACACCATTTCAAAAGCCAGGGAGGAAGACTAATTCAAGCATTTCTCTCTTGTCTTCCTCTACCGTGACAAGTCCCTCTCCAAGGCTGAAGGCAAAGTTTGGATTTTGGGGGCAGAAAGCAGGATTTTGTGCTCAGGATCTGTGGCTACCATTGCTGTCCTTCCCCCCTCACATACCATTCTTGCTCACTTGCCCCCACTGACTCCATCTTTGCTATCTGTAGGCACAAAGACTTACGAGAGCACTTCTCTTACGCAATACCGAGTCCCAAGATTACTTCGCGCAAAATGAGATTAGGGCTTAATATTGAGGTAATTATAGTAGATCTGTGGATTTCCATGTGTGTGTAATCTGCAAAACGTTTTGCATTTGGGCCAGTTTTTTCTTGGTGTCCTCTCTTCCCAGACACCTCCCACATGTCCGATGGGATGTGGGGCACCTCAGGCTGAGCAAGGCAGGCTCTGTTTGGGAGAGGTGGCTCTGTCTTTGGGCACTGGCAGCAAAACACATATGGACAAGAAAAACTAACGCTAACTTTTCCAGACAACCATCTTCTTGTACCCACAACTGACACTCACCTGTATTCCTTCCTCCTCTTCTCCCACCACAAGACATGTGTTGAAACTGCACTGGTTCAGATCAAACACCCAGCAAGCCCAACACTGCCTGACACATGCAGGTATCTCAGACAGAGTAAAAGAAGGAGCAAACACATCAATACCCCTGCAAGTGTATTTTCTCAGTTGCCAGCTGGGGGGTAAATTTTATTTTATATTCTTTGTGCCCAACAGCCCATCTGACAGCATTTTCTCCTGTGATTTCATCTGTTTGGTTCTGAAGCCACGTAAATCGCTGTCACTCAAAGCACTCTGTGGCACTGCATTCTGCGGTCTCAGTGCAGACTGAGGGAGAGGCACCATTGGTTTTGATCTAGACCAGACTGTGCTCAGTCATGTCTTTACCAAGCTGAAGAGTTCAAATCTTTTTAAGCATCCCTTGTATGGAATCCATTCCTTATCTCTGATCACTCTTTTCAGCCTCATCTTTGCTTTTCCAGTTGCAGTGTATCTCAAAGCACATCTTTCTTTGTGTCAACCCACTGTAATCAGTGTATTAAGGACTAAGAGCCATGATGCTATCCCTGTTTTCCCTTTTTATTCCTTTCCCAAAGCCCCTCATACAAGCTTATATGATCACCGTTGAACACTAAAGTTCCATTTTCACAGAATTATGGCAAGCTCTTCCTTTTAAGTGGCAATAATTAACTTTCACCCCATCAGTGCATAAACAAATTACGATTACCCCCCCTGCTTTGTATTTATCTGGAACAAATTTCATTTGGCATTTTGCTGCCTGTAATTAAGTGTCAGAAGGACAAGCTGCAATTCTTCCTAATCAGCTCTTGTCTTTTCTTCCCTTCCTCCTCAACACCTTTCTCACCAAATCATTTACAAGTATGCTGAACAGTAGAGGTGTAACACAGATCCTTCTCTTGTCCCAAAATTCCCTTCTCTGTGCTTCTTGAGTCATTCAAAACCTCCAGTAGATATGAGCTGCACCATTTGCAAAAGCCACACTGCCTTTCTACTACTGGAAGTCGTTAGTCCATCTGGATACCTTTTCTTTGTCTTTCATTTTTTAAAAAGGCACTGAACTGTGATATCCCGCTGAACTATCTTTAAGAACTGCTACCACATAAATCCTCTTCTATTTCTCTGGCTTCAAGATATTGAGCGGTTACACAGTGTAATTAGTAATTCGGTCATTTTCAGGCCTGAGTTTCCTTTGGAACCCTTGGGCAACCACCATCTGGTCTTGGCATCTTGCAACTGTATTTATCATTTTGCTCTATAAATTACTTTGCTGACAATTCAAGCACAGACAGATCTTCCAATGAGTCCTGTTCTCCATAATGAGAATATCTGGCACAGGAACTTCTTTGGACTCCTGGACTCCTCCATGGGAAACAGGAATGCACATAAGTCATCTAACTTTCTACTCACGGCTTCATCATCAAATATTTCTTTCACTTCTTCATCTGCTGGCCCTCCAGACTCTAGCACCTTTCTTGTTTCTGATGAACTTGGATTTTTTTTTTTTTTTTTTGCTATTAGTATGATGTTTCTCAGAGTCTCTCTGGCTGCTCCTTGTATTTTTCATTTGACTTGCCAGTGTTCACATTCTTATTTACATTTCTGGTCAACTTCATGACTTAAACTTTCTGAAGGCTGTATTCTTATTTCTAATACTTTCTTTATCCCAAACTGCATGCTCATTCTCATCTGTCAACATTCCACAGTATAATTTAAAATCCTCCCAACAACATTTTCAATTTCAAGCGCAGAAGCCTAGTTCTGCTGTGGTTTACATGGAACACAGCCTTTCCAAACAGCTCTTGACTGAGGTTCAAAAAATGAGCCAATTCACTTGGTCAGCACCCAGTCAAGATCCCACCATGAGACGGCCCTCTCACGTCACACAATTTCAACAGAGCAGACAGGAGGTGAAGAATAAAGAGCTTCCAGGTGTAAAATACAAGAAAAATGAAATGTTAGCAAAGAATGCAAACAGAGATAACTGGTACTTGGTCAGCTGCTAGTTCTTTCAAACCACTGACACATGCAAAGACAACCTCCCTTAAAACTGTCAAGATGAGGAGGAGGAATCCTTTTGTACACATCCACACTAGCGACCTGCTCCCAATGTGACAGTTCAGGCCAGGTGAGACAGAACTATTTACAGCTGCAAAGCACTGCTAATTAACTGAGCAAAGAGACTGAATTGAACCCTGTTTCTGATTAAAAAACAACAATAAAAAAGCAAGCAGAAAACCCACAACTGTCAGAGCCTGAGGAAAGCAAAACCTCATATTTGGTGAACTGCCCAATTTTACTGGGTATACTTGTGACTCTCCATCTGTTCCTTTTACAAGGGACCCTAGTCATAAAAGGTGGTCAGAGAAAGACAGTAAACCTTCTTCTGATTAGTTTAATTATATGATTCACTTAGGAAGGACTGACTGTTAGTTGTGTGGATGGCAAATATCTGAATTAAAAAGTGGTCTAGATATCTTAGTTCAACTTTTACAGTCTCAAATGTCATTCCCAAATGAAAATATGGTGCTAGGAAAAGGACAGAAGAGAGGATGGACGAGGCAGTGTCACTCTATCAACCCTCATTAGCTTTTGGTACTTTATTCACCATTCAGGAGTGGAAACAGAGATCCCAGCAAGACCAGAAGGCACCCAGACACCAAAAAGTGGTATAAAAGTAGTAGTAACTTAACCAGTGTACCACAGACAGTATTTTGGGATATTTTTGCTTATTTTTGAGATGAACCCAAAAGTAATAAGCAACTACCTCTTTCTATTTAGCTACCCACTATTTATAGCAGGGGAGGCATTACACCAAAAGGCAAGGAGCAGAGGATTTTCATCATGCATTCATGTGTGTGCAGGTGCATAGCTGTACCCAGGGAATGAAGGTCAGCTGTCATTTGGTGCACTTATTTTCCACTGCACTGTTCTGCATTACAGAGTTTCACCCTTATTATGTGTTTTACTAGGACAAGCTCATCATGGATTAATTTAAGATTTCAAGGGCACACTGGCTGTACCTTATCAACAGGCTAACTTCCTCAAACTCACCCATTACACTTCTCCTCCACGTTAGTTAAAACTGCCTTTAAAGACTCATTGTAAGCCAACAGAGCAGAACATGAGAGTTAAAACACAAGAGACAGAACAGATTTAGTATAAAAGGTAAAAGATGGTGTCTGAGTGGAGACTTGGAAAGAACCTGATGATATCACAGCAGCAGGGAATAAAACGTTAGAGAAACAGAGAAGGTACACTTGGCTAATGAAAAAGTAGTAGGGTCAAGGTCAGAAATGTCTAGGGCAGAGCAGACCACAGACATGGTGTGAAGAAGACCCCACGGAGTTCTGGGCAGTGTAAATACATTGAGAGAAAAAGATTAAGTGCAAAAACCAGAAAAACTAAGAGTTGCTATCAAAAGAATGAGGAAAGATGATAATAATTCCAAGACCCCTCCAAAATGTTTTCATTTGGAATTTGCTTATCTGAAGAGACATCACCGGCCCTACATCCTGGTGGCGGTTAAGATCATTTAGGATGTTTTTACTGTCAATTCCTGGCTCAGAGAACTCCCCGCCTCTGGCGCTCGGCTGCTGTGGCACTGAGCCAGAGCGTGAGCTTGGTGAACAACGAGGGATAACATGAGAGCTGCTCAGCTGAGCTCTGCTGTGACTGAATTTATTTTGCCCCTTGTGTGAAGGTGCATTCATGTCTTGAAAGATTATTTTAAAAACCCCCATGTATTCTAGTGTTAAATGATACAAATCACCCATTCAAATTAATTTGTCAAACATTTATGCTGAATATGCTGTTAAACATTCCAGTGAACTAATTAAAGTGAAATAAGGCCAATGTTTTTCCTTTTTTAAACATGCAGCCTTGGTCCAAATCAGTGCCAGAATGAGACTGTGTATATTTGAAAGAGAAATGCCAGTGCTGTGTGGCCTGAGACCTGCATAAGGCCAGAACAGGGCAGGAGGAAGGCATACAGATGTATTAGAAGAGCCTTCAACAGAAAGCAAATATTTTCACAATCTTTTCAGGGTGGGAAAGACTTCATATTTCCATACTGGGAAAAAATCCCCAAATAAAGCCATCAAAGAATCTAATAGTTTGAATCACAAACAACATTTAGGGCACACAAAACTAACTTTTAAGATTTTTGAGATAAAAAGAGGAATAAGAGAAGTTTGCTTCTGGAAGAAGTTTGCCATTTCAAACTCACACAGATGGCAAAATTGACACTTACTCTAAGCTGTGGGGGAAAAAAAAGGAAACAACAAACTTAACATTGCCTAGGGAGGTATTGGGGTTTAATTTTTTCCAAATCCTGTATCACACAGAGAAAGGGTGGGTGGGAACCACTGCTCATGAAGGGTTCCCTGCAACAAACAGGTGAACTGTACCAGGAGAGAAACAAAAGCTGGATATGAGGCAGCAACTAAAAACAAACAAACCCCTGTTCCAGACACCTCTTAAAGGGATATCAAAGTAGTTGTGGTATCATTTGACTAGGAACAATACTTCATCCTGAGTGTCTGTAATAACTAATTCTGCAAACCTCTGGGAGAAGTTTTTAGGTCTTATTTTTAAAACCCAAACACAACTGATGTAGTCTTGAGGTTCGTCTCGCCCTCGAAGGAATGGGTTTCCTGGCAGAAAAGGTTTATGCAGTGTGTAGTTTAATACTGAGCAGTTCTCAGCCCAGGTAAGGCTGTCGGGGCACAGGACTCCGGTCGTGTCAAACCACCCCCGGCGATTCCCCGGCCTGCTGCAGCCACCCCACCAAAAAAACACCGCCCAAACTTTCCAGTTTCGCTCCAGAGGCCGATTCCTCCCCAAGCTAAAAGTTCAACGGCGCACAAATCCCCGGCAATCCCTCCGCACGCGCCCCGGCACGGCCCCGTGTGCCGCGGGGGGCCCGGGACGACCCCCGCGTGCGACCCCCGGTGCGGGCGGGGCGCGGCCCCGGCGGGGGTGACGTCACACAACAAGCTGCCACTCACCGGGGCACCCCCGGTGCCGCCCGTGTCACCCCGAGGGGACGGGGGGCAACGCCGCCTCCGCCTCCCTCCGCACCGCCCACGGCCGGGCGTCGGCACCGGGTCCCGGGCGGGGCGCGGGCGGCTCCGACGGGGGAGCCCCGGGGCCGCGCCCCTTCCTCCCCTCCCCCGCTCCCGCCGCCCGGAAAAGGCCCCGTTACCGGCCCCGGGACCTCGCGGAGTGGCCGCCCCCACCAGCCCTCCCCTTTTGTGCGCGGCGGTGGCGGCGAGAGGCCCGGCCGGGCCCGGCCGCCCCCGCCCGCAGGCCGCGGGCTCCCGGCGGGGGCGGGCGGGCCCCACCCGGCGACGGCGGCGGGAAGGGGGAAGGGGAGAAGAGAAGCCGGCGATACGATCCCCCTTACCCCCCGGGTCGGCGGGAAGCCCCCCCCGGTACCTGCGGCCTGTGCTGGTCCGGCTCCCGCCGCCTCCTGCTCTACAGGCCCGAGCGCGAGCGGCGGCGGCGGCGGAAACGGGCGGGGCGGGGCCGGCCGTGCGCGCTCCCGGCCCCGCGCGCGGCGCGCTCCCGAACCGCCCCGCCCGGCCGCGCGCGACCGCCAGCCCTGTGGCCAATCGGCGCGGCCGCGCGCGGGGGCTGCCGGGAAGGGCCGCTATAAAAGCGCCGGTGCTATTTACGCCGCGCGGCTCGGGGAGTGGTGGGGTTGGGGTGGTTGGTTCGGCAGTGTTGCCGCTGGCGTCCTTGCGGCCTCGCCAGTGCCCATCCCGTGGGGAGCTCTCGGTGTCGGGCACGACCCCTCTGCACCAACTGGGGGAAAGGCGGCCGTGGTGGAAACTTGCATCGTGATGTCCCGTTTGCCTACGGGTCGTTCAGTTCCCCGTTTCTTCCAGTGGAGCCACACCTCGCGTCCCGTGTCCGGTTCTGGACCCCTCAGTTCAGGAAGGACATTGTGCTGGAGCGGGTCCAGAGAAGGGCAACGAAGCTGATGAAGGGTCTGGAGCACAAGTCCTGTGAGGAGCAGCTGAGGGTGTTTAACGTGGAGAAAAGGAGGCTCAGGGTGACCTTGCCACTCTGCACAGCTCCCTGACAGTTGTGGCCAGGTGGGAAT
Organism: Acanthiza pusilla; assembly: GCA_036630365.1. Taxonomy (NCBI): domain Eukaryota; kingdom Metazoa; phylum Chordata; class Aves; order Passeriformes; family Acanthizidae; genus Acanthiza; species Acanthiza pusilla. Next base: position 14,252,894 of record JAXCHO010000001.1, read on the forward strand.
CGACCTCTTCTCCCAGATAACTAATGGCAGGATGAGAGGATTTAGTCTTAAAGTGCGCCCTGGGAGGCTCATGTTGGACATCAGGAAGTATTTCTTCACAGAAGGGCTGATTAGACATTGGAATGGGCTGCCCAGGGAGAAGTGGAGTCACTGTCCTGGGAGGTGTTTAAGGAAGGGCTGGCAGTGGCACTCAGTGGCATGGTCTGGTTGGCATCGGGGAGTTTGGTCATAGGTTGGACTTGATCCCAGAGATCTTTTGCAACCTCACTGAATCTGTTAGAGGTGGCTGGTGGGTGGGGGCAGCGGTATCAAGATGCCCTGTTTGCCTATGGGCCTGTTTATTCCAGTGGAGCAGGTGAGCTCTGCTCCTAGCAGAGCTAGGGGCAGGGCTGTTGGAGCTGGAGGAAGCTGAGTGGCTCACAGGCAGCACAGGGCAGAGGCTGGAAGAGTTGGACTTGCTGCCACGTGTTGCTGCCAGAATCTCCTGAGCATGTCTGCAGTGAGCCTGATGGCAAGGATTGCTTTCATCCCAGCATGCAGGGCTGTGTGGTTGATGCAGTGTACCTTGGAGGAAGGGTACTACTACTTCATTGTTTCCTTCCTTGCCCAGTTGAGAAGGTTCAACAGGTGGAACTGGCCTCAGGGGGCCCAGGGGGGCATCACTGCAGAGGGCTGATGACAAACAGCCTCTGCTGCCTCTCAGGGTTCCCTTGTGAACAGGCACAGTAGCCTATAGCTGGAATTTGGGGATGGTCTGTTTAACCTGCGTGCTCTGGGAGAAGCTGGTGCTGTGCCAGTTCTGGTGTGTGATCTCAGGTGTTTCTCCCTATTCCCTCATTTGACAACATTTGCATTGCCAGCTAACTTTACCCTGATCTTTTCATGGACTACTCTGGTGCCTGAAGAGGGAAGGAGCTGCTTAGCCCCTCTCAGTAAGGAGATTCCTGGGACTAGCTTGCTCTGTAAAGCATTGCAAGGAAGGTGACTTTTTCTTAATTAAGCAAAAATTTGATACTAACTGGGAAATGGTTTTTACAGCTTGGTACCAGTTCTTGATGGATGACTGACAGTGTGCACAGTCAGAGGCCCATGAGGCCCAGTTTGTTCTGTGGCTGACCAGTACACCTCCACCTCTGACACTGAGACAGAAGTTCATTTGCCTGAAGGAAGTCCACAGGGAAATTACCTGTGGTTTGGGCACTGGCTTGGTGGGGCTGGAACCAGAAATCAGTTATTTCTAGGCCATAGGTTCTCTTCGTAATTGTTTTTTTTATTACTGTTTGATAGAGATCCTGTGGCCTACTACTTTTCTTCATGATCATTGGGAAATTTGGTCTTTGTTTCCAAAACACTGTCAGGTGTTTTGATCACTCTGTGTGTGTGTGTGCACGCTTCCTTTTCCTAGCAGTAGCTCCTTGCCCAAGGGAGAGCAGTCATTGAATTTGGATGGGTCTGTAGCCCCAGGTCCTGCTTTCTCAGGTGGGCACTGTTTGGGCATGAAAGTACTTCAGGAGCTGATTTTTCCCAATTTGGTGAATAAGTAGCTTTTAATGGATTCAAAGCTTTGATTTTAATCAAGCTAGCTAACAAGCTCTACTGCCAGCAGTGAGGATCCTCAGTAAACCTCTGTACTCTCTGTAAACCATGCCTTCTGAAGGTGTCTGTAGTGTGAACTTGCCACCTCTTGTCTCATGTGTGTGTCATTGTTTAAAACAGTCTTCCTCCTGACTTTCATGATGGCCATGAAACCCTTTCATGGCGAGTAGGTTTTCCCCTTTAAGGGTGAGAAGATGCTGCAGAAGTGCAGCTCTTCTCATGAGATGTTCGGAGACTTTGTTTATGAGCTAATGCAATGTATTCAGAAACAATTTATTTGGTCCCTCCTTCTTCCCCCAATTTATTTTTTGCCAAGACAAGGGCCCATACAAGGGAAAAAATGGTTTGTTACCAGAGCACCATGAACAGCTAAAATAACCCTGAATTTCTTTTGCAGATATTTTTATTGCAGAGATACCTTTTGCAATCAATTCCGCTTAAGTCAGACAGTCTTCCAAGTGTGTTTACAGCTATCAGGAAAAAAAACCAAGAAGTGAGAAGAAATAATAGGAAGCAGTAGCTGGTAAGTTTTTTTTCCCTTAGGGAATGTGCCATGGGTTATATTTTTGGTGAATCTGTACACTTGCCTGAAGAGTAAATTTAGTTTCTGGGCCAGGAAACTGAGAGCTTCCTTTGAACACCAGAGCATTGATGTAATTTAGTAAAAGTCCTCTCATAACTTACCCATTAGTTAATTGCATCATAATTTGCTTTTAAAACTCTTGTCTGAAACTGGGAATTGTATCTAGAAATGTTTGCAAACGAAATATGATGTTATTTCAATGTTGTCTTCATTCTAGAACTATAAGCTGATCAGGATAAAGTATCTATTTGCCACAGTAAAAATTGTGTTTGTGTGTGGTGTTTAAAAAAAAAAAAGGCAAAAAACCAAAACTATGAAAATCCCCAACAACTTACCCTTTCCAGCTGATTTGGATATCCAGCTCCTAACATCAACAACTTTTGCCTGAACCCAGGCAGCTCAGATTCAGAAAGGATGAAAATTAGCAGGTCAAGCCAAATATGCCAAGTGTCTTTTCTGTTTCCTCATATGTGGCCTAATTAAGCAAATGGGAACTCTCCCAATGGTGCCAATATTAAAAAAAGTAAAACCAGCAGAGTCCAAACCAAAAGGAGATCTATTTCTTCCATGTAGGACATCAGTCTTCCTCTCTGCCTAGTCTACATCACATTTAGGCCAAGTGCAGGCCTTGATGAAGTTAGTTTTTGATCTGCCTCGCAGATAAAGAATCCTGGAGGGCAAGCCACCTGTCTGAAGTCCTAAAGGAAGTGGCCACCTTGAAAGCCAGTCCTTTAGCCTCCTCCTTCCCTCTTGCTGTAGCAATTAACTCGCTTGTGTCTGTCCATGGGTGGTAGTTTGCAGCTGGGCCCACGGGTTGACGTGTTGCTGTCATGACAGCTGTGATGCAAGGGAGAATTCCAATGTTCTGGTAGGATTTTCACAGAAGAGAGAACTGCCTGTTCACACAGATAAGGAAATCCAAAGCTTTTGATATGCAGAGGGGGAGCAGGAGCTCCAAAAAGTTGCTGGCCTCTAGTCTAACACAGGGTCTTAGCTGTAGCTGGAGAAAGGATACCTGCAAGCCCCAGCTTAGTGCAGCTGAAGTGTCTGACACAGGCTTGAGTTTGTCTGGGGCACAGGCACCTCCAAGGTGGTGTTAGTCAGGCTTCCCTGCTGCAGGACTGCAGGAGAAGAAAGCAGCTGTGTGTTCCCACTGAGCGAATCCTTGGTGTGGAAAGCCTCGAGGCTCAGAGGAACAGTGGCCTTCCAGGAACTGTGGGTTTTCAAGCTTATCCTCTGCCTCCATGGATGCAGCAAGCACTCCTTAGAATCCTACAGCAAATCCCTCAGATACCTCTGTGCTCTGTGTTCCTGTCCAGGTGTGGGTGCCTCCTGGTCTTCTCATGTGAAGGTGATTTAGTGCCTGAAAGTTTATCTTGCATCCTTACCTGGGAGCGTGTATCCAGGAGGCTGTACCTCTCAGAGACCCTGGCTGGCTCTTGGGCACAACAGCTCCAGACTGCAGTGACTTGCACAAGCTCATCCCTTAATCCCAGCATGACCCATCTTCCTGTCTTCCGCAAATAGGGCCCAAGCAGCTCCTCCTGCAGTTCTGGAAACCTTTCCCATATTTCACTATCATCTTGTTGCAAGTAATTTATTTTTCTACACAATTCTTTTAGCTTGTCTCTCAGTTGAAAACTGAATTATTTCGTTTATTTCACACCAACACAGCAGCTTTGCTTTAAGCTTGTACATGGCATTTTGCTGGCTTTAAGTGAGCAGTAGCTGCTGTGGCAAGAAAATTAAATGGCAGTAAGTTTACTTTGTGGTGTGTTCAGAGAGACTTAATTAAATTAAAAACCCTATCAGAAAAACATAGTTTGACTAATAGGCAGCAAGCAAGACCAGTGAATTTCAGCTTATGCTCAAACACAAAATTATTCCAGAACACTGAGTTGTAAATGGAGCAGAGCAGAGAAAATTCAGAGATGTTTGGTAGGATCCAGCAAAACTCTATTAGAGAAATATTAATGCTTTGTAAAACATTAGAATACAGAATATAAAGGGAACAGAAGATTTCAACTGTACAGTAAGGCATTTAATATTAAATTATTTTTGTGTACTTTGAGATAATATTTTCTTCCTCTTTTCTGAATTTAGAAATGTTTGGAAGAACTCTAGTGAATTGTGCTAGAAATAAAGTGAAATAAAACCCCTTTCCCTTTTAGTTTTAAAGGGTAAACTGAAGAGAATATATTGATGCAACTTGATCCTGAAATAAATTTCCCCAACATTTTACTAGGATGTCAAAATTGGTTTTTTTCTGTGCAGTGCCCATGTTCCTCTTTTCCAGTTTTGTTTCAAGACCCAGCAAAACACGTCTTGGCCTTAAGCATGGGGCACAAACATTCAGCACATGCAACATTCCACTTCTATCCTGGGCTGGCTTGTTAGCAGAGGGGACACATTGGGGATAACAGCCCCCTGGGTCTAAGTTTTCATATGTGATTTCACCCTGCCATTAAATGCTCAGTAAATGGAGTATTTTCCTCACAGTCAGAAGGGAAGGAGCAGTGGGTATGCCCTTAGTGTAAAACTGAGTGGGAAGGACAGACCTGCCAGTGGCCTACCTCCAGTCCTGCCTGAGCAGGACAGTGCCTGTGCTCTGCAGCCTTCCTGCCAACGGCTGCTGCATCCTGGAGGAGCCAAAGCAGAGAAGGATCACTGCAGGACAGCTGACACAGCTGGAAGGGGAAGGAAGTCCTGGCCATGCCCTGCTGCTACTCCCTTGATCAGCTGCAGCAGGGCAAGATGAGAACTGAAGCTTTAGTAATGCTGGTTGTATTTGGCTGAGGGGTCCTGTACCACTGGGATGCTATTCTGGAGACTTCCTCTGCTTGCATTCAAAAACTGGGAGAAAATTCGTAATAACCGTCATTATTAAAGTCCCCTGCTCCAAGGGACACTCGGCCAGACTTTTAGGCAGCTTTTAGTACTTTCTGACAGAGGAGGGAGCTGTCAGCTCAGCTTTGAGCTGCTCAGCAGGCAGAGGTGCCCACCTGGGAGCTGGCTAAGCTGTCCAGGCAGCCCACTGAAGGGACATGTTCAGCTTGACTTGCGAGAGATGGAAGCTAATTTGAAAGTGCTTAAATCTTTTGCTTTAAGTATAGTGTTTGTGGCTGTGTACAATGAAAACCACAGTCTCTAGTCTGCAGGGACAGTGGGAGCAGTGGGCCTGAGAAGCTGTTTGGAGGTGGAACATTTGGCAGTGGGATATTGCACTTCTTGTTGCTGTAGCAATGTCCCCCCTCCAGTGAACCAAGAGTCCCCAGAAAACAGGACATCTACCTGCCGGTGCCCAGAGCCAGAGCACCCTCCTTTGTGCCACAGCAAAGCAAGGAGCCCTTTTATCTGGGACACCTCCCAGGAAGCAGAAACAGGCAAGGAAACAGCTAAGTTAAACTGGTCTGAGGTTGACTCAAGCCAACGTGGACTGGTCTGAAGTGGAATAACAACCTGATTCTATCTGCTGTTTCTCCTGGTACAACCCATCAGCCAGTGGCAGTGTTGCGAGGTATGGCTTAATTACAACCCTGAAATAAAAAGAATTTCTTCATTACATGTTACTTTACAACTGCATCAGTCATCTTCTGTCCAGCTGCTAGTGGCAGAGCTCCAAGTGGGCTGAATGGGGCTGGTTTGGCAGGTATGTGGAGTGGTGGTGGTTGGAGTGTGCAGCTGGTCAGAACAGGGCTGAGTCAGAAGCTCTCAGTGACGTTGCTAAATTCAGTTTGCCACAAAGATCTTTTTCTCCTTCATACTGGAGCTGAATTTATGCAGTCTTTCTGCCTTCAGAAACGTGGCTCAGCCCCAGTTCCTGCGAGTCACACACATTCATTTGTTGGCTGTTGGAAAAAGGGGAGTGAGAAAACATGGTGTCTGTGTTACATGTTTGGGGACTGGTTTCCACCGTGTTTGTCCTTTGGCAGCAGTTAGGTGACAAAGATTGAAAGCATGTCTTCCCACCTAGGGTATTGTGCTTTATTTCTCAAGCCACAGAGATAATCCCTGTCAGATGACTTCATTTTAAATTGTAGTGAGACCCCGAACTGATGATTTAGGAGCACGCACTGTCTTTGTTGTGGTTCTGGGTTTGGTGTGTTGCTTTGTGCTCAAGAAAGATGGATTGTTACTCAGCCAAGGCTAAATGTGGAGGTAATACCAAATGCTGTATGAAATGGAATCTCTTCCCAGCCCCAGTCAGTCCTCCAGTCCTCCAATCCCAAATTCTTTTTGCCGCCAGGAGCTGGTGCTAGAAACCAGCAGCCTTTCCTCTGCCTCAGTCAATGCACCAGCATCAGCTTAGTGCTAATGTTCTGAGCTGATCTGCATTAATAGCAAACCTTGTGTGTCTTGTACAGCAGAGACTGACTCATTTCAGCTCACTTGATCACTTATTCCAGGAAAAGTAACACTCAAATTTGCCAGAGAACTGTCCTTGACACACGGAAATATTTGTGAATTCAAAGCTTCTGCAACTCAGAATGACAGTTTCTGAACATTTTCCTTTAAAATTGTTCATACTGGAATGTGAGGATTGTACAAAAAGCCTTGATAGACTCTTCAATTTGAGAAGAGTTAAAATTGATCACTTGGACCAACAGGAGCCTTTGTTCCAGGTAACTCAGACTAATGTAGAGTTGCAGAAAAACCAAGGCATAAACTTGGGACTTAAACTCAATTTCATGCAGAATTTTTTTCAATAATATTTTAGCCTCAGTAGCCCAGGAAAGGGCTCTATTGATCTGGAAAATATGGCTTTTCTCAGTGAGACTTAATGCATTCCTTTTATGTTGGTTTTGGTTTTCTCTTTTTTTAGACAAGAGGTAAGAGGTGCAGGAGCAAACACTGAAGAGGCATAAAACTTCCTTGCTTGTATGGGAGGAGCAGAGGTTTCATAGTTAAATGGGAAAAAGGCTTGCTTTTAGGCTTCTGAGTTTTGGCACGAGCCCCTGTGGGATTGTGTGATTGGCCTTCCCCAGCCTCCGCACAGTGTTGCATTTCTTCATGAAAATAGGACCTTTGCTGGTACTGAAGTAAACAGAGGAACCTGTAGGGGAAATGCACAAGGCAAGGGGGAGCAAACTAGGTGTGGTGTGTGGTGGATGGCTCTGAGTTAACTGCTACAGCTGAGTACCTCCTTTTGATTTACTCAACAAGGCCATATCCCAGGGCTGAAGGCTGTCCTGCTCTCAAAACTTCCAAGTGATTCTGTAAGGGTTGCTCAGACATGGCTGACTGGCAGCAGGACCAGAACTGCCTCATAAACTTATAAAATCTTGGGAAATTGATTTACCTGCAAAAGCAAAAACACCCCCAAAATAAGCAAAGTTGAGGCAAAATAACATTTGTTATTTGGGGATTCACCTCAGCTCAGTTTCTGACACTGTGCTCAGACCCCCCCATCCAACAGCTGCTGCAAGGAGCGAGCCAGAGAAACGGGGGGTGTATGCAATTACCCCTGGAAGTGAAGGTGCTGAGATGGAGCCTGACCGAGCCACAGAGGGAGAAGCTGTATTATGTGGAGGAGAGCAATGCAATTTCCAGTGATGACTGCTGTTCTGGTGCAGTGCAAGGGTTTCTCACACATTATCCTTTCCTCCACAGCAGCAACAAAAAGTGCGCTAAAAAGACAAGAACTCTGCAGTGCTTTGTTGTATCACTGTTCTGCCTCCTCTCCCATGCTGGTGGTAGGGCTCTGCACTCAAAATTCAGATGCAGTTCGTATTTGGTGTGATAGCAGAATAAACTGCAAGATTAAAAATATTCCTGGATCTCCCTTTAAATGGTTTCCCTTCTCGCTATGGCATACTTGGCATCCTTGGGGATGGGATTTGTGCTCTGTTGGTGCAAAGTTAAGCCTATGGCAGTGACACTTGGAGGAGACAAAGGAGGTCACGTTGAGGTGGAATAATGTCAGAAATCGCCTGTGTTTAATAGCTTTTATTATGACTGGTGTGTCCACTATGAGGTAGTAGGAAAAGAAAGGGAAATATGAGAGTGTAAATAATCAGGGTTTCTGAAACTCCTTTTGGAAGCCCTCCCCCTCCTCAGAATTACAGCAGCTCCTCACAGATGTTCTGTAGTTGGAAGAATCTCATGAAGTATTTTTGCAAGACAGATTTTTTGCCAGGAAGGAGATGAAAATCTTAAACCAAAAATGTCTTTTGACTTTAAATTTGGAGTTGTTGTTGCAATGTAATTCTTTAGAGAGCTGCCAGAGAGGTTTTTAAAAGCGCTATTTATACATGTACATTAAAAACAGGAGTACAACATGGCTATGAGAAATTAATTTTTTTGTTTTGAAGCTAGCAATTAAGGTTGGAACAAATGTTCCTGCTTTTTGTTCCTTCTGCAGTCACTCTTGTAAAACTAAAGGAGAACCACTGACATGAAAGCTCTGTTGGTGTCATTACTGCTTGGCTGCTTTGCTTTGTGGAGCGTCAGAGTCTGGTTAGAATGACATTGTGTAAGGCTCTTAAAATCCTGCTGAGATCTCTGAAGCCTGTTAGGGGATCCCTCATTAAAAATTCTGGAAGACAGTCTAAATTGTCACTTGCTGTAGAGAATGAGCTTGTTGACAAGACCACATTAAACCCAGCACTTTTTGCAAGCACAGTTTGCAAACCCAGAGAGACGGAGCATGGTGTGTTCCTGCTTCCCTTCTTGTTTCTGTCTGGATGGAAAATGGAAAAACATTCTGGGTAAACTATCTCATGTTTTCAGCAAGAAAAACACCCTAAACTCAATCTAGACTTTGTATACAAGAGAGGAGGTTAAAAAAAAAGAGACAGGAAGGCCTGCTTTGTTGATGTGTATCCTTCTGTAGCTCAAAGACAATGTAAGATAATCCTCAGGGTAAAGAAGGAAGTACACAGTTGCTGCTAAGGCAATGCAAGTTGAAGGCATGCCACAGGAGGAGAAATAACAGAATATTTAAATGCAAGTGTCCCTATAAAATACATTTTTCACCAGGAAAAGGTGTGGATAGCCCCGTGCTTTGTGCGTGTGCGTGTGATACACTGCAGTAGGAGGTACAAATATGCCCAGCATGGGCAAAGGGAGATACTGTCCTCTGGATCAAACACAGGTGTCTGTGAGAAGCATTGCTACTACCAATGTGAGAACAGATCCTTCTGAGCAGTGGCCCCTGCCTGGCACTATGGGAGGAATTTGGCCAGACCTGTTTGGTCATGAGTCAAAGTTGTGCACCCAAGTTCCAAGTGACTGGAGCTATAAACAGCTTAAAATTATTTTCAGAGAAGTTCAAAGATGAATAATGCATCTCTTCAGGCTTGTAAGTGATCTTTTATTCACAGAAAATCAAAGCAATGTACAAATGTAGTTGCTGGCCTTGGGGAGGGGAGTCTGAATGACTGCTTGCCATTCACAGTAGCTACCAGAGGTGATGTGACATCTGAAAGTAATAGATGAAAGCTCCCTTGTAATTTGTTAAATAAAGACTACCTCAGTATCTTGCTAAATAGCTGCTAATCAGAGGTGCAGAATTCCAACCTGCTGTTTAGGGCTTTGATAGCAAGAAGAGGAGCTCATAGGCTACAACCTACAATTTTTTTCTTCCATACCTTTATGGAAGTTTGCTTGTAGTATCCATGGAAATTCCCCATGACAGAATTACTTGTCCTGCCACTCTGTGTCTTGGTTTTACTGAGTGTTTTGCCTGTCACTGCCATCCATTCTCTTTGGTTTGGTGTCTAGTTTTGTTTTAGCCACTGGATCCTACAACACCCAGGTTTGTGTGGTTCAGGACTGGGATCCAAGCACAAGGTGAGAATCCAGATTTGACCCTTCTGGTTTCCAAAGGCAGGAGGTAGGAAAGGTTATGTGTGTGTCTGAAAAGTTCCTTCATAACTTAAAAACTGCATATAATTATGAGACCATTTTTGCTAATAGATCCTGGGGGAAAATAGTTTGCTGTTTAGCATTTGTGACCTAAATAGACGATTAACCATAAGAATAATTTGCATATTTCTTAACACTTTAAAGTTCGTCTGAAAAGATGTACATGCCTTTTCTTACCCTGTAACACTGAAATTTTGATTCCTGTCATGAGAAAGAAACATTCCTGTCCTGCAGTGGGAAATTAATTTAAATCTGAGGGCAAACCAATGGATCAATAGTTAATCCTTCAGTGCATCTCCTCTTTTGTGTTAGCAGAGGCACCAAAAGGTCAAGGGCTGAAATGCTGCCGAGCTCCTCATACTGTTTGCCTTTCACAGGCCTGGCCCTCATGGGATGCCAGGTCGTACGTGAGCCCTTCCTGGTCTCGTCTTGAGGTTTTCCCATGGACAGCAGCTGCATTTCAACGAATGAATCATGTTTTAGAAAATGTATTGATCATACCAGAAGCTCCACATTGGCAAATATTAAAAGTTTATATGTCAGTACTGGGTGATGAGAAGTGGAACCCATTATGCAGAGGGGTAAACCTGTGCTGTCTTGTGTAGCCTTTGTGAATGATTCCCAGAGAGCCCCCTGCTCCCAGCACCACTAACCCTGTGCTTAGGGAGGCCAGTGGCCAAAACCTGACTTAAATGAGCCACAGCCTGGTCCTGACTCACTGGAGCAGCACCCAAATAGCCTTTTGTGCCCTCACTCTGTCCACACAGCCCAGTCCTGCCCTCTGCCCGCACAGTCCCTGCCCTCTTCAGTGTCTTTCCTCTGGAGAGGACCTACCAGGTGAGCATTTCCATGTGCTTGTGCTGCCTTCCTTCCAGTTTTTCCTACAACTGATGGTCTCCTTTGGTTGCAACGGACCAAGTCCTGGTCTTGGTTCATCAACAGTAACGGAGAGCTGCTGTAATGAGCAGCCAGGAAGGACTTAGAAGTGGAGCCTGTCTGTGTCTGTTCTGATGGAAATTCCCCAGGGCTGTGTCATCTGTTCTGGCCTCTTGCCTGCCCCTCTTGGGAGTGTATTGCCATGCAGAGTTAGAGCTGTTCCTGTTTTGCCATGTTCCCAAGGTGATCAGTATCCTTATCATATCTATTTGCTTACTGGGCACCTGAAGTGACCTTTGCAAAGCTCAGCTCACCTTGTCCAGCAGGTAAAGACAACTGAGAGAGGAACGACAACAAAGTATGTTGTCTGGAGCAGAGGATGGAGGGTCCAGCAGGCACGAACAGAACTGGGAAGCCAAGGACTGGGCCAAGGCTGAGCTGCATATCCCAGCACAGGCACCCTCCTGAGACAATGTGGGGGAGTGAGATGAGGTGATTGCCCTGTTGAGCATAATTTCTGCCTGCTAATGCTGGGATGAAGCTGGAGTCCCTCCATACAGAGGCTAAAGTAGATGGAGAAATGTTGGTTGGAGCTTGAGAGGTGGGGCAGCTCGCCCACATCTGCTTCTGCTCACAACCCACCTCTGCTTCTGACTGCCACTTAGAGAGAATTCAAATGAGAATGGGCTGATCTGCATCCCCTGTTAGAGATATAGGGGCCTAGGGCCCAAACAGATCTGCTGAGACCAAATGTCTGCCATACCCTGACACACAGGGCCCTGCTGGAGAGCACATTTTACATCCTTCTGCCTCACCTCTTCCGGATGTACTGGTTCAGAGTGAAGGCATGAAGCTGTTAAATGAGACCCAAATTTTAGTGTTTGCTGTTGTAATGGAGAAATGTATGTGTTATGTACTAGATGTGTACAGATTTAAAGAACTTTAAGGCTGGAGGAAAGAGAAATGTCTGAAGGCCAGAGCTGGCAGCTATAGGGCTTTTGAGTTCTGTTCCTCTTCTTACCGGTGATTCACTGCATGGCTCCAGGCGAGACACGTAACCAAGCTAGAATATTTTCTTCCAGCTGCAAAAGAGTTATAATGCCAAATACAAGGAGGGCCTCTGTGGTTTAACTAATTCCAGTTTATGGAGATCCTCACTAGGAAGCTGCTGGAGACAGGCAAGTATTACAGTATTTCACTCTGCTGTTTGTAAATGAGCACACTGGTGAAAAGCAGTAGCTGGACTCCCTCTGCAAACAAACAAAACAAAAAAAAACTCTGAAGGGGGTTGGGATGTAGGGAAATGGATGTGAAACCACAGCAGGAGAGGCAGCAGCAAACTCCACTGCTCCTTGTTGCTGCATCTGGAAGTGGCTCATGTACCAACACAGAGCAAACTTTCCCTGCTAAGGGGGTTAAAGAGGCTGAAGGAAGCTCAGAGATGTATGAAAGTTGCTTTTATGCATGGGGAAGAAAAGGAGGATGGCACTGTGCTTGACCCCATTGCATGAAAAGGAACGGGGACTGGAGGACCTGTCTGAGAAGCAGCAAAGGCTGTGGCCTGAGTGCTTGTGTTCCGTGGTGCTGCCACACTCCATGAAGGAGATGTAGGGTTGGGCACATTCCCAAAGGTATCAGGGCTGTGGGCATGCCTTGTGACAGGAGTTGTTGAAGCATATGAGAGCTTGGGGTGGTGAGTGGTGCGTGAGGTGACAGTGCTCCTGACAGCTCCTGTGCTGGCTGGAGCTTTGTGGGCCTCCAACAGCCAATAAATGCAGTTCCCCTCTGGGTGACAAAGCCCAGGTGATGCAAAAGCAAGCAGCTGGCCTCCTGCCGGCGGTGGGAAATATGCCATGCCTGCGCTGGGCTGAGGGAAGGCCAAACAAGTCACGTACAACTGGCCAAACATCCTTCTTAGCTCTGCTGGTGCTCCCCTTGTTGGGCAGTGCTGTCTGAGCTGTCTGGCTGGTTTTCCTTCCAGCTAGGCAGTAGGAAAACCTGAACACAGGCAGAAGCCAAGATGTTTCTGCCAGTTTGCAACAGCCCCAGTGACGGAACCTGTGAGCAGCTGCTCAAAACCCTCTCTGGGTTTGTTGGGAAGGGCTTGGGTGCTGCAGAGCAGCTCTGCCCACTGCTCCGACCGGCCAGGCCAGGCCGTGCGGTCAGGGCCGTGATGCTCGGCTGCTGCAGGGTGGCACCTGCTTGTCCAGCGCCCGAGGGAAGGGGCCCGGTCACCGGAGGCTCGGGTCGGCCGCCAGGGATGCGTGCCGGGATGCCGCAGCCCCAGCAGGCTGTAGGACACAGCGTTGTTTATCGCTCGGGACCAGCAGTGCCCTGGAGGGCGAGCAGGCTGGGAGGGGAGAAGCCCCCGCCTTGCTGCAGGGGTCTGGGAGCCCTGCATCCACAGCCCTCCTGCTCGGCACAGGGAGGGGCTCCCGGGCTGTGGGCTGCGGGGCTGGGCAGCCGCAGGGCTGGCAGCCGGGGAGGCGTCGGGAAGGCTCGGGAAGCAGGCGGGAGCTGTGGGGAGCCCCGTGGAGCCTCGGGGGGAACGTGAACCCGTGCGCGCCCGGAGGCCGGGCCCTGCCGCTGCCCGTCCGCCAGGGGGCGCGCTCCCCGCGGGGCGCCCCCGCGGCCCCCTCAGGGAAGCGCGAGCCCCTGGGGTGCCCCGCCCAGGCCCCGCCCCTGCCGGAAGCCACGCCCCCTCTGGCATTGCGGCCCAGCGCCCCGCCCGGCCCGCTGGCCCCGCCCCCAGGCCCCGCGCGCAGCCGCCCCCTGGCGGCGGGGCGGGGCGGCGCCGGGATCGCTCCGGGCCGGCCGCACCGGGAGCCCCGGTGAGAGCGTGGGGGATGCCCGGGGACCCCGCCCGGGGACCTCGCCCGGCACCGCGGCGGGGGCGGTTCTTTGGCGATCCGCGGGGCTCGGCAGACAGCGCCGCGCCGATCCGGTCCCCCCAGGCCGCGGCCTGCTTGGAGCCGGAGGGCGCCGGCCGTGTCCCGCAGCGCTCCGGCGGTGGGCACGCCCGCGGCGGGGGCTGCACCGGTGCCGGTGCGAAGGGCGCTGCCAGCGGGCAGGCGGGGCCCAGGGCTGCGGCTCCCGGCAGACAGGCCGGGCTGCGGGGCCGCTCGGGGCAGACCCCCACCCTCCGCCGGGCACGGGCACCGGGAGGGTCGGCATCCCGGCCGGAAAGGGGAGGTGACATCCCCGGCCCGTGGGGAGCGCTGGGGGGAGCCGGCAGTGCCTGCCAGTGCCGGCGGGGAACGAGCCACGGGAACCGGGAAGAGCGGCCAAAAATACCCTGCTCTCCTCTGGGGCGGCTGCCATCAGGGCCCTGGGGCTGGGTGTGGGTCTGGCAGCTCGGGGGAATCACCGGAGCCGTGATTGGAAGTGCCAGGTCTGTGTTGGTTACAGGGAGGAGCTGAGGCGCTGCGGGAACGGGTGTATCCCTCCGGGAGCTGTCTGCTGCCAGGGCACCCGGGAGCAGCTCCGGGTGCGGCTCAGGTGTCCCGGGGGACGGCCGGGCTGGGACACACCAGCAGAGGCAGGACATCGTCCTCTTTCAGCGTTCCTTTCCCGTTTCCATGTTTCTTGGTGCCCGTGCGTTCAGCCGCAGAGTTTTGGGAAGAAATCTTGGCCTGTGTGGTCCTGCAAGAGAAGGTTCTCCTCGGGACACCCCCTCCTTTGGGGAGCAGGTCTGAGGTGACCAGGCACCTTTTGGCTGCTCTGCCGCAGCTGTTTTGCTTTTTGTCCCGTGAGTTTGAGAGGAAGCAATGATACTTATTTTTTCCTGCTGCAGCGCCACAGATCTCGCACCCCTGTGGATCAGATGTCTTGAAGCGTTTCTGGGCTGAGCTGGTTTTTCAGGTGAGTGGGTTCATGGTGTGAGATGGTGCCTGGCCCAGCAGTGTGATCCCCAGTTTGGGCTCAGCAGGGCTTGGTTTTGCCATATCTCTGCTTGCCGGGCTCAAGCAGAGCGGAGCCGCCTGCGCTTCCTACCAGGATGTGGCTTTTCTCTTGTAAAGCTGAGTGAGCAAGCAGCAGCCTCAGTGAACGACTCTTTGTGGACAGAGTGTGTTCATAACACACAGAGGTAAAGGTGGATTGTTTACTTCAGCACTCACTTCCAAACCTACTTCTCGCAAAGTCCCAGGGGAGCATTGCAACCACTGCCTGTGACCAGAGCTGTGTTTCAAGGGAGTATAAAATACAAACAACTCTCCTGAAATGGTTTGGGTTGCAACTCTCCAGAACTGTTGTGTTTGGTGGGTGAAAACAAGCAGGAGGTATTCACCAGGCTGCTGTGTCCCACAGTCAGCGCAAGAGAAAAGATGCCAAACAAAACAGGAAGCCTTTGTTGAAGTTATAAAAACTCTTTTAGTTTAAAAAAAGCCATCTAAAAGGAATACCAGTAATTCATTGTACCTGAGTGTGTTGGGAATGCTTTTTCTAGCTGGGTCCTCAGCTTCCTCTGACCCTCTCTGGGTGCTTGGATCTGGATCTGAATTGGTGTGGTCCTCATTTGGGTCATTGCAGGAAGGTCTGGGCTTCTAAATTTTTGACAAAGGGGGTGCCCTGGTTACAGTGGGCCTGATACCTATAAATGATAAATTATTTTATTATGGTTACGTGATCCTTAGCCCAGGGCTGTGTATCTGTTATCTGTTGCGTGATACACGCTCCCAGCGTCTCTCCTGGATGCAGAACTGGATTTGAACAGTTTTGAGGAGATGGAGATGATGCCTCTCTGTCCTGCCTTCAAAACCACCTCATTCCCAAGTGGCGCTGAGGCAATATAATTTGTACCTGGTGACCAATTGGAACAGGCTGATGCAATGTGGGACTAATATACAGGAGGCTTCTGGGGGGTTTCCACTCTATTAAGCTTCACGCAAAAGAATTGGAAGAGAGTGCATTTTGCTGCAAATAAATCACCTTAGAAAGCAGTTTTTTGCCTGAGTGGTAGCTTGACTGCCTTTCTTTTTCTTCTCTGCTCTTGCTGCCAGTGCCTCAGGAACCGTGGTGCACCAGGTGTCCATCATGACTGACTGGGTGCTGCTGGGGCTGATCGCAGCTCTGGTTGTGCTGCTGCTGCTCACCATCTTTGGTTTCGTCGTCTACTCGGGGCTCTTCACTGAGGTGGTTGTGAGTGCTGGCTCCCCTCCTGTCGGCAACATGACGCTGGCCTACAAGTTCAGGGTGGGCCCGTATGGAGAATCAGGGCAGCTCTTCACGGATGGCTGCAGCATCTCCTCGAAGCTCTGCTCCATCGGCGTCTACTATGACAACCCTCACACGGTAAGGTGTGCCCAGCGAGGCCAGCAGGCTCTTGTGGTCAGCACCTGGCCACAGCTCAGGATGCTCCCTACCTGTGTTTCAGGCACATGCAGCTTGTCCTCTGTAGGTGAGCACTGGGGTTCATGAGGTCTCCCAGATGCACAGACGACCCTCTGTGGAGGAAGGCACCTGAAAGCAGATGGGGTTTTGTATAATCCTGACTGAAAGACATTGAGCGAGCAAAGCTTGCTGTCTTCTGATAGCCTCTGCTGAATAGGGTATCAGCAGGGTAACAGTTCTGGTTATGGAACAGAAGCCAGTGTTCGTGACCCCAAGGTGAGGCATTCCTTGTCATGTTCCCTGGAAGTGCAGCCAAGGCTCCTTCTGGCCTTGCAGCTCTGTGGTTGAAAGCAGATGGTCTCTTCAGCTCGGTCTGTTCTCATCCATACTCCTTCTCTTGTTTCTAGTGCTCTCATGTGTTTTGAGCTTCCCTGTAGTTCTTCCATCCCCTGAGAGTTCTAACTGAAACCTCAGGTGCTGCATGCTGAGGGCTCCTGTCTGATGAAACAGTTGCTCCATGATGCTCCTCAGGCTGAGAGGTGAGCAGAAAGCACACTGCCTGACGGCTGCCAGCCAGAGCCCAGTACTCCATGGGAACAGTTAAAGGCAAGGAACAAACAAAAGTGCATCAGAACTTGCTGGGGGGGTGGAACCTGGCTGCTGGTGCTGAGTGACTCGGGTTTCCAAATAACAGCATGTGGGTATTTGTCTGGGGTAGACAGCCTGGCACCCTGGTAATTCTCCAGTAGCTAGTGTGACCGTGGAGGAATCCGTGGGGAGGAGGGACAACAGAGTGGCCAGCAGCTGTGCATGTGTGCTTGGGCACGTGTGTTGGGGGCTGGAGTGGGGCACAGTGCTTGGGCTGATAGCTCTCACCCAGCGCTTCTTCTCTGGGGGTGGCTGGCCCTATTTTAGAAACCTTTTTTCATTGCTTGCAAGATGGTTCTCCCAAGGATTGGACTGGCTTTGAGGGAAGAACTTCTCCATGAAAACATAGTGCTGAGTGAGCTGTGACAGGAAGATATTGGAGGTGAGAAAGCACTGAGCTTGGATGTGCACAGTGGAGTCTGGTGTGCTCAGCCACCTTGTGTCCTGTGATGCCCTGACTTGTCTCTACCTACCTGGATCATGGGAGGTAGAGAAGATGCAGAGAAGTGCCTCTTCTTAACCTGGGAAGGACAATGGCAAAGATGACTTCTCTCCTATGGATGAGCTGGGCAAAGGCAGGGTTTGAGTAGGTATGCTTGGACACTTTTGTCTGGCGGAAGTGTCATGTTTGGAGCAGGAGCCATTGGGAGTGCCTGGGGGTGCCAGGGCCCATGTGGTCAGAGTGGCCATTTCACTGCCCATAATTAGTCCCCTTGTGCTGAGGTCCTCACCTGGAGCTGAGAATCCTGATGCTGCTGCTTGTTCCCCTGTGGTCTCCAGACACAGAGCAGAGCAGTCAATGCTGTGGGAAGGGCTCAGTGTCCATTCCCATTGCTGTCCTCCTCCAGGGATGTGATGTGCACATGCCTGTGGTCGCCCTGCAGCCTTTCAGCTGACTTGTGTCAAGGGTGTTGTGCATTGGCTCTTTGTTTGCCGAAGCTTGGGCTAGTAAAAGCCGGTACTGGTGAGCCCCACAGATACTGATAAGGATATTTGTGGTAACTCCTGCCCTGGCTGGCACAGGGAATGCTTTCCCTGGTAGCACCAGGTGAGGCTAGGAAGGAATAACTCCTACCTGACCCTGAAAATTTGAGCTGTCAATGCAGGAGCAAACTGCCTTCCCTTTAAGGTCTTGCCTTTTTTCTCGTTGTCCTGCACCTGCTTCATTTCTGCCTTCACCCTGTGGCAGGAGCAGGCAGTGGGGCTGCAGGCCTTGTCTCTGGTGGCCATCCAGGGTTTTGGAAGTGTTCCTCCTTGTGGTAAGAGCCTAACGTGCCCTCCAAGGCTTGGCAGGCAGCCCCATGGACCTTGCCCTTCTCCGGAAGGGTTGCCTTTGCTCATGACATTGGGCAGGTGACATTGGCCTGAGCTTCCTGTCTCTCTAGCCACAGTGGTGGCTGGGATACAGTGGGGTCATGCAGGATGTAGCTGCAGTGCCTGCAGCTCTGCATGGTGACGGGAGCCTCCCCGTGCCTGCAATCTGTGAGCACTGTGTCAGACCTGGTCTGCTGGAGCAGCTGGGGTGCTGATGGGACCTGAAGTGGTTCATACAGAGATCTGCATCTCACCAACAGGCAGGTCAGGCCAGGTGGGGTAATATGAGTGAGAATGTGTTTGGGCAGATGGTTCTCTTGCCTCTGGGCAGGTGAAGAAAGGGCCAGCTGTGGCTTGGTCTTTTGGCTGAAGACTGCAGCGCTCATACCTGATGTGCTGGCTCAGGTGCAGAGCACCCAAGCGTCCCATGGGACTCCTGTGTACTTGTATCTACTGAGTCATGATGGCATGGGAGACGGTGTGCACTGCTGGCTCCTCATTCCTGGAGGTTCCGCAGGGTGGGATCAGTCACTCAGGCTGCCTTTCCCCTGAGAGGAAGAGATGACCTCCTCCTCTTCCTCCTCATTCTCAATACTCTCCTGGCCTCAGTAAAGCACCCTCTGGTAGAGCTGGCCCGCCCAGAGCTGGCCACTTGCCACGGATGTTGACTTGTCTCCAAAAATAGACCTTTTGTCATCAGGCAGCAGAACGTGCTGGCTACGTCCCACAGTGTCACTGGCAGAGCGCCGGTGGGCTCTGGCCAGACAGCCACCCCCAGCCACAGTTCCTGGGGTGTTTGGTACCCCCAGCGCTGGGGTGGGAAGGGGCTGGTGACCAGAAGGTGCCATGTGGCAGTTACTCTGCTGGTGTACTCATGGTCAAAGGAAGCTCTGGCTAGGAGAGAGGATGGGAATGGTGAGCTGGAGAGCAGCAGCCATGTGCTGGCTCTCAGCTTGGAGTGGGGCTGGGAGGAGCCCCATGGACTTAAACATGTGGGCTGCCTCGGGGTCATGCCAGGCCTCGGGGCGGCCATTGCCACCAGCATCCCTGGAGCTCCCTGCTGACTCTTGGCTCTCCAACATTCACACAAGGATGCTCCCTGAGTGCTGCCAAACCCCTGCCAGCAATGTTTTATGTGTTTTAATGGACAAGATTAATATTAATTTCGACTTTTTTTTTCTTTTTCCTTTTTATTTAATATTTAGCAGCCCAGAGGACTTCTCCCTCCTTTTCCCACCTCTGGCAGGAACAAAAATAACTCCTCAGTAATGACTGGATGTGGCGGGCGGGTTTGTGCTCAGCTCCAGCCAGGCTCCTGCTCACGTATAGCTGTGGGCACGTGCCTGGGCATTTTGCCTGCAGTCCACGTGCTCAGCGACCAGCCCATGCCAAAGTGTTGGGTGGATGAGGCCAAAACGCTCTGTGAATGCAGAAATGGGTTTTGTTCCAATCAGCAAAGCTGCTGGATAGGTTAACTAATAATTTCCGGAACTTCTCTGTCAGGATGCTTGGGGGAACAGAGGCTTTGATCAGCACCTGCCAACTGGAAAAGACAAATTCGTTAGGGGAAGGCTGGTTTTAAGTGGAGTATTTGCTTGCTTCCTTCCTTCCTTCCCTTGAGATGGGCTTTGCCAGGCTGGGGAGAAGGCAAATCTGCCTTGGTGCTGCCCTTGGGAAAGTGCCTGTGGGGCTACGTGCTATGAAAAGGAAAGGTAGAAGGAGAAGGGAGGAATCAAACATGCCTTGCCTAGCATTGCTGCCCACTCTAGCAGCTCTGGTCCTTCTGATAGTTGCTCCAGGGCTGGGGTTGAACTGTCTTTGCTCAGGACATAAATGGAGATTGAATGTTTAAAGGAATTTAATTTAGATTTCCATATCTACTTGTTTAATCTGGCTCTTTTCCCATGGATGCCTTTTACGGCTGCCTCTTGCTGTCTTTGGGGTGGATCTGCTGCTTTCCTGCCTGGAGCAGCGATGGATGCTGGGCACAGCCTGTCTGCAGCTCCCTCTTGCAGCACAGGAGGGCAAGAGTGAGCCATGAGACGTGTCCCCAGCCTGATGGATGCTGTTCCACAGGCTGTTTTCTTCCTTCCATTTACATCTGCTCGTGTTCCCCCTCCAGAAAGGTCCTGCCATGCAACATCAGAAGGTGTTTAAGGGAAAGGCAGGGCAAGGAGTGCGGAGAGAGTAGTTACATTGCAGGAGGAAGCTTTGCTGAGCTTTAGTGCAGCAAAGTTAGGGATGAGATTGGGGAGCACAAGTCTCCTTGTGGGGTTGCATGGGGATGGGAAGTGGTAACACGCTGGCCTTGGTGCATCCTCTGTTTCACATCATCCCTGGGAGAGCTTTGTGACACTTCTGTGCGCTTAGGTTGTAGCAGGAAGCGTGGCTGGGTTCTCCTTCCCCCTCCCACATTCCAGCTCAGGGCCTTCGGTAAGCTTGAACTCTGGTGGGATTCTGTTAAAAAACAGAAATGAAAGCTGTGGCCAGATGTGTGGAGATGGTTGGAGTCCTGTGGGCCATAACTGTTCGGGTAACAGAGCCTTGAGCACCCCTCTTGCTGGGCTGGGAGCCCTTCACCCCCTGTCTTAATGGAAGGCATCCCCAAATCTGTAAAGAGAGCATATTTTAGGTTTTGCATGTTGTTGGGGTCCAGGATAGAAGTGAATGACTTTCTCTTCATGTTACTACAACCAGCTTGGTGACTGCGTGCAAGTCTTACCTGCCCCAGTTTCCCCACCCCTAAAACTGCCATACTGAGTGTGCCTACTTTTGGAAGGACCTGGCAGCCTCTGGATTTCTTTCCAGCTTAGTGCTGGTGGCCTGTGCTGGTTGGTGGCATGTCCAAATGGCTGCCAGGTGACCTCCTCGGGGGTGGGCAGAGGCAAACTGGGCAAGCTGTAGTGACATCTCTCAGCCCCCTCCCTGAGTTGTAGGGTGTCCTGCAGAAGGGAATGGTGGTGAGCACTTCTCGACAGTCGGGTCACTGATATGGGATCAGAAGAGACAATTCCTGCAGTGACTCACCTGTGACAGGTTTGGGTGAGCAGCTTGATGGGGTTTAGCTCTTCTCTGCTCTAAGTCCACCTACCCTCCAAGGAGAGAAGCAGCACGTTCCCCACTGGGCTGTGCATTTTGGCTGGGAGGAGTGTAGATGATTTAGGCCTGGATCAGCCTGGGTTAGGACTGGGCACCTGCTTTGGTGTGCCTGATCATGCTGGGCCATTGCTTTTACTGGTTTACAGTCATCTCCTGCCTCCATGCTCAGCAGATTGAGGTTTTGGCCAGTTTCAAGCCTCTCTCGTGACACTGTCTGTCTGTCCCCTTCACTCAGGTGTCTCCAGAGAAGTGCCGCTTTGCCATAGGCCGCATCCTGAGCGAGGGAGATGAGAAGCCGTCGGAAGAGCAGATCAAACAGTTCCAGAAGTATGGCTTTAAGATCTTCAGCTTCCCTGCTCCCAGCCACGTGGTCATGGCGACCTTCCCGTTCACTACGCCGTTGTCCATCCATCTGGCGGTCAACCGTGTCCACCCAGCCCTTGACACTTACATCAAGGTAAGCGAGTGTGGTGTGAGGAGCATTGCATGTGTTTGGTGGGCTGTCAGAGGCTTCTCTATCTGACAGCTGATGGGGCTTCTCTGACATGTCATCTCTTGATGTCTTCCCTTGGGCACTACCATCAAGATCTCTTCCTTTTGCAAGCTGGCAGGTAGTTCCCCAGCAGGGATGTCCTTCCATTCTCAGTAGGCACAGGGGTGTCTTTTCAACTGTTTTGTGTTTATGAGAAGCAAGTTCTCATCTAATGACTTGCTGCTTTTCTCCTTAACGCAGAGATAAAAGCTGATTTTCCCCTTGAGTCTCTTTCTTGTTGTTAGGATCTGGCAGGTATGTGCCCTTCGGTGTAATGCTTCATGCCGTGGAACTTCTGTTTTGAGTGCCAGCCTCCCCAGTGGGGCAGCTGTCTTTTTCAGGGAAGGGGAGAAAAGTTAGAAAGTTTCTGGCCTGTGGGCTTATGAAAACTTTTTTTCAAGTAATACATTGAAATTTGTGGCTCTTGGCCCTGGCTAGGCAGCAGGCTGCTGTGGGCTGTGTTTGCCCTTGCCCCTGAGTGGCCATCCCTGCTGCTTGTCTTTTTGAAGCTAGCTCTGCTGCCTTGCTCTGGCTGCCAGAGCAGCTGTGCCAAGGGTGTTCCCAAACACGACATCTGACACAGACACCTCCAGATGCAGGCTTTCCAGAGAGCAAGGAAGGTCCTGGCCAGCTGGGTGATGGAGGGAAGGGACTGTCCTTCCCAGTGGGGGAGGATGCTGTGGAGGGGCCGGTGCTCAGCCCTTGGCTTATCTGACTGTCGAGTTCTGACGCTTTCGTTTGTTCGTGTTGAAACACACTATTTATAAACTTGCTTTTCCTGGCGAAACTCCCAGCCTTGTGGGGGAATCGTGTGAATCCCTCCAGCCTGTGCTATGCTGCAGGCTGGCTGCCCAGGTGCCAACCCTGGAACTTCAGCTGGGGGCTCTTTGCCGACCCTCTTGTCCACCCCGGCTGCAGGGAGCTGCCCACTGGTACTGGTGGAAGTTGCATTAATGCTGACAGCAGGTGACACCACCACTGCTCCTTCCCCCGGTTCTGGAGAGCAGAACCAGTTCTCATCCTCTCACTCCATCCTCTGTGTCGCTTTCTGGAGCTGTGCCGGCTGTTTTGTTGCGGGGGCATCGGGCACTGCTGCCAGCCCCGTGGCGGACGCGCGGGCGTGCACGGAGGGGGCTGGCACAGGCAGGAGCATCAGGTTGGCCACGGGAGTGCTCGGAGACACCAGGCTGACGCTGCCTGAGTTGGGGAAAGGTCCTGGCAGCACATCTGTCGCGTGAGAGATGGAGTTGTTAGAGCTAAAAAGGGAACCACGGGTTGTTCTGGGAGCACCTGGCAGCATTTAATGGGAGCGGCCGATTTCGAATTAAAATAACTGAAATCATACGGAAACACAGCACCCGCAGCCACGTGCAGAGGGAGGGGACACATTTTGATCTCTGCCCCAGTCTCAGCAGCACGTGAGTCAGGATGCCTGTGTCTGTCCAAATGTCCAGCAGCAGAGCGTGGCCCCGTGCCCATCTGGCACTGACCGTGGGGACACAGGCAGGGAGGTGGTGGATTTGCCATGCTGGGTGGGGCAGAGGGGAGTGGGTGCTGCTGCTCCCCACGCACTGCACCGTGGGGATGCCCTGCCTTTCTCCAGTGTGGCTTGGTGGACTTTGGAGGCCGTTTGTAGCCATGCCAGCAGCATCCCTGCTGCTTCTCCTGCATCATTGCCACTTCTCCCTCGGGCTGGACTGTCTGCACCCCTGGGGCTCTGCTGGCATTTCCCGGGGTGGAGGGATGGGGAGGGAAAGGGGAAACTTTCGTGGAAACAGGTGACCTGTGCCCGCTCGGTGGTGGGAATGGGGGTTGCCATGGAGACAGCTTCTCCAAATAGCATCCTTCATCCCACCCCCGGAGCCCAGCTCCCTTAAGCAACCCGAGAGAGCAGTGAGACAGATTTGCTTTATTTATTTATTTCCTCTGTGCCTGCTTTGGGAAGGGTGCTGTTAATGAGAGCTGGGAGTCAGGCCTGCCAAGAGCAGCCCCCCAGCAGCCATGGGGAAGAAGCAGGTGGGATGGCAAAAACCATGAGACATGAAAGGATCCTCAGTGGCAGGGATGAAACGCTGGCTTCCATGGAGAGAGCATATTAGCCGAAGTGGAGGGAGGATGACATGGCTGCCTAGTCCTAGAAGGAAGGTGTGGGAGAGCAGGGGATGGAGATGGAGCTGAAGGAGGCAGGAAGAGGGTTGCAAGGTGGCGAGGGATGGGGGAGAAAGCTTTGGAGATGCTGAAAAATAGAGGAGAGGAATGGGAGGAGAAGGGAATTGGAGGGGAGCAATTAGGGGAACAGAGCTGAGGGTTTGGGGCCCAGCTGAGGGAACAGGACTGCGAGAGGTGGTGGGGAGGTCTGGGGCAGAGTTGAAAGAAGCCTTACCACAGCTGGCACTCCAGCGGCCTTCCCACGGCATCCCCTGAAGTTAACTTGGGACCATCTAGTCCTGAAGGTTGGTGGATGTGGATGAGATGTTTGGCTCCCTCTGTACTTGCTGGTGCTGTGCAGAAGTTACCAGGAGTGCTCGTGGCTCATGTTTTCTGAGCAGTGAGGGTGCAGTGGTGCTGGCTTCACGTTTCCCAGTCTGCTGCTGCTTCAGAGGGACAGGAAAAGTTAAAAACAATTGTATAACAGTAATAAAAGAAATAGGGTGACAGTCTCCTTTCCTTTAGGATGAAAGGGAGATGGGCTGGGATGGAGTAGGAGGTGTCATGTCCAGGCTGCCCTTGCAACATACATCTTTTCCCCACTGGCTCTTGTGAACTCAGGAGCTGGCATTTCCGTGAGACTTTGGGTGCAGGCATGGCTTTTGGGAGCTGTGGGGAAATGGCTGCAGCCATCCTTGGTAGGTAAGAGGACATCCTTCCCCTGGGATGGCAGGCTGGCAGTGGCTTACTGGCTAGAATCCACTTCTGAGGAGCCCAGGAGAGCCTGCTGGCTTGTTGCTCTGAACATGAGTTATTTAAGGCATAAGCTGGGGTTATTTAGTGTCCCTTGAAAGCATTTCTTTCCTAATAACCTCTGATGTTGCTTCTTCCTGCCTCCAGGCAGGTATGCCCTACTTTCCTGGGGGTGCACTCCTGCCCCATGACACAGCTGCCTTTCAGATCTGGCACTCCCCACTCCTGGGACCAAATGAGAAAGCTTTTCTCTGGCAGGGACCCTTTCTGACAGCTCTGGGAGTAGGTTATTCCCCTGTAATCTCCTGCCATTTCAAGGAGTGTTTCTTCTGGTTTAGGTATAATGAGCTCTCCGTGGTGGGCTGTGTGTCCCTGCATCTCTCTGCATCCATTCTGGCATCTAGTGGGCACAGCCAGGTGGGTGGGCTTGGACATCCTGGCTTCTGGTCTCCTCTGGCAGCTGGAGTGGTGGCTAATTGCACCCAAGGCAGAGCTGGCAGGTGTCTCCCACTGCAGCCCTAGAAGCGCCTGGTTCAACATGGCCTCTTTCTGTGGGTTTTTTGGGTCAGTTTTGTGCTCTCTTCAGCCAAGGAGGATGTGGAAGCGGAGGGATGCCAGTATCATCCTAACTGCCTTGCACCCTCCAGAGCACCAGCTGACTGACCTCAAACTCTGACTCTGCCTAACTTGGAAAACTGGAGTTTTATCTCTTTAGAAGGTCTTGTAAAGGTTTCCTCCAACTTCGGCAAAACTCCCAGCATTTTTCTTTCCCCTGGGCTCTGTAATCACAACTTTCTGACTTCCATGGGCTTGTGAATCACTCCTTTACAGTGCACATCTCGGGCAGCAGTGGCTGGCATGGACTCTGTGATGCAGGAAAGATTTGGGAGACTATCAGGTTGGCTCCTGCCTGACAGAGGCTGTCATGTTCCTCCACACCTCGGCTCCCCATAAAAGGAGCTCCACAAGGTGCTAGAATGACATGGCTTGTTCCTATTTACAGGCAGGGAAAAGTGTTATTCCTTTGACCATTAGCTTGGAGCAAACTTTGCTCCCCTTGTCAGCTATGGCAGTTTAGGATGCGGTCACCTCTTGCCTCTTCCTTTGCTAAGCTAAATATACAAAGCTTGTAAAGTTGCCATATTTTCCAATGTTTTCCATATTTTCTGACCTTAATTTCTGGTTTCTTTTTTGGACTTGTTTTCAACTTAGAAAGTTTTGTGGCTTGTCAGTAACTTGAACGGGTGCTTTATTTCAGCAATGGCCATGTTGCTGTGGCACGTGAATCTCTGGTGGAGATCTTGTCCCTTGCCACAGACCCCCCAGTCCTGGGTTTGTTCTGAGCCAGCTAATAGCAACTTCAAATATGTGCCTCTCCCCTTTGATGGAGTTCCAGTTTCTCGATTAAAGATGGGAAATGATGCCAAGTCCTACGTCTTCTCTGAGCTTGACTGAATGGCACGAGTGCTGGTTTGTTTATCAGTCAAGCCTGCCCTCCCCACAAAAATAAATCATGTTTGCCCACAGGATCTGACAGCTGTAAATGAGTGTTGGTTGGCATTAATTATGTCGATCTCCTTTGCATCCTGGTGATCTGGTCCAGTTGCAGTCATGTGCATATTTTGCCTTGGCTCAGTCTTTGCCTGACCAGTCTGTGCTTGCTCAAGTCAGCTATTTACCCATTGAATGTTGGCAGGTACAGGCTGCTGTCTCTCCTGGGACTTTTTAGCATCTCCAGCTGGCCAGAGATCACCCTTTGACATGTGGACAGCTTGTCAGCGGGGCTTCAGCATGTTAAAATGTGTGTTATCTGGGCCTGCAAGCCATGTGTTGTATCTTGTCATGGAAGAACAAACATCTCACCCGCATCCTCTGCCCGTGTCGTCTGACTTTGTCCTAAATTCAGTGCAGAAATACTCAGTGAACACATCTCCCTTCTCACTGGTGCTGCTGAGGTTTCCCCTGGCTGACCTATCCGGGATCTGTGCCATCCTTCAGACTCTTCTCCCCTACCTAGTGCCCCAAACAGCTCGGTAATGTGAACGCTTTTCTGTATGGGGGAGACTGAGAACCTAAGTGGTCCTTTATGGCAGCTGAGCCTCAGTGCCCTTGTGAGCCTGCACCTCATCTTTTCCCTCTGGCTCTCCTGCCCACACTGCTGAGCTTGCTGCCTTTGCTCAGATCTGTTGAAAATCCTTTTCTTCCAGCTGTTTTAAATGAAGGTCTGTGGAGCTATGTTCCCATCCCAGGTGGTTTGTGTTTTAAAGGCCATCTTTTTGCTTGGCTGTGTTGGGAGGCTGGGGTTGGGGGTTGGGAGCTGATAAAACATTTGCGAAAAGGGCTCAATTATTGGGATGTTTTTCCACTTAGATTCTTTCTCCTGGATGATTTAGTTTATTTATTTCGGGCTCTGTGCATGAAGCATTTTTAAATGCCAGCTTGTCGTGTGTGAGCAGTTCAGGCTTCAGTCTGCACGTGCGTGAGAGCTCATCACAGTGGCAGCTTCAGCCAATCAACTTCTGCCTGAATTTTCCTCCAGAGGTCTGGGAATTACTAACAGATGCCCAGCCCCGTGCTCCTTAGCCACAGCTTAATTTGTCCTCATGAACTCCTTTGCTCTCCTGCAAGCTCTGGGGACAAGAGGCTGAAGACCACTGCCTGAGGTGGAGCCCTTGGTGAGCCAAGGCCACTCGAAGTCATATATCCATCTCTCCAGGGAGGAGGAGGAACAGGATACCTTTATCCAGAACTTACCACCACCAGCCTGTGACTCTGCTGCCCTCAGTGTCTCATCATATGTGTCTGGCAAGACTCACCCAGTTGACATTCTCCCTCTTTGCATCAATCAGTCACCCTCCAGAATATGCCAGTGGTTTTCTGGGAAATGGAGCCCTTGATCCTTCTCTTGCGTTTTCCCCAAGCCCCAAGGTGACTGCAGGAATCAATTTGCTTAAAGAGCATGCTGGGGAGAGGGGTGGTGGCTCGGCTGCCTGGCTGGGTGGGCTGACGTTCAATTTAAGCCCATATGCACTTGGGTATAGGTCTGTAGAGTTCCCAGGAAGACAGGAGGCTACCTGACACTGCTGATAAGTGACCCTCACACATGAAATAATAACAGGGAAAAAAGTCCTAGAGAGTCATAGAGGATTTGATGTGTCCGTCTTGTATTGATGGCAGGGATGAGACCAGAACTGACAGTGACAGGCTGCTGGGCCCTGGGCTGGCAGGCATTTGGAGTAGAGACATACAGACTCCAGGGAAAGTGTTTTGGGAGCCCATGACAGGCTGCAAGTCATGTCATGTGTGGCTCAGGTGCTGTGCACATGCCATTCCTGGTTGTCCACCAGCCTGGTTGATGCTGAGGACAAGCACCAGAGCAGCTTGGTCAGCAGTGCTGGAGAACACCCTTAGCTGGTGTGTGCTCTCTGCCGGGAGCCAGTGGATCTTGTGCTGGGCAGGAGGAGTAGGTGAGGGGTGGGCACTGTGGTGCTCCAGCTCCATCCTGTCCGAAAGGTGACACGCAACAGCCAGAAGTGGAGAGGGACCCCGAGGTGTCGGTGCCTTTGCAGGCACGTTCATCTCTCGCTGACCTGCACTGACAGCTGGTTTTCAGTGGGCTCTCTGCAGTGAGGCTGCACGCTCACTGCTGGTTGGCACCCCCCAGCTGGATGTCACATCACATCAGTTCGCGCGTTCACAGCGACTTTTAGTTATTAAATATTTTTAGCGACAAAACCATCCAAAGATGTTTCAGTCCTGCGAGCGTGAGTGACCTCGCCTTCAGCGTGGAGCAGGCAGGGGAGGTCAGGCTGGGAGCTGAGCCAGGTGGAAGGGAGTTTTGTGGGCAATGTCGTTTAGCGCCGTGGGGACCTTTGGAGCGGGGTGGGCTCGTGCAGCAGAACAGGTCTGTTTAACCTGTGTCTGCAGGGAACGCGCTCCTCCTGCGCAGCTAATGGAACATATGGGGATCCGGGGCTCTGCGTCACATCTCCTGCCACTCCCAGCAGGCATCCCCACTTTCCCATTTCCCCAGAGGAATTTGGCAGCCCCAGGCCACTACTCATCTGCTGTCAACTTCTCCCTGGTCCTTGCAGACAGGCAGTGAATTAGCACTGGCCGTGCTTCATGTGCCAGGCATGCCAGTGTGCACCAGGCAGTGTGTGGTGGTTTTCCAGCCTGTGCTGGTGGCATTCCTACTGCTCTGCTACCTTGTCCCTTCACACACCTTTCCTCTTGCAAGCAAACTGTGCCGCTTCTGTTTTGGCTCTGCTATTCAGCTCTTACACGGGGCAGGTATAAAACTGCAGCTCTGACAGCATTGCTGCTTTGAGCAGGAAAGGCTTGCTGACCAGCTTTGAGCTTTGGTAGTTACAAAAGCTCCTTCCCTGCCTCTGCAGCTTGTGGCATGTGTGAAATCACCCGGGTTTTCCTTAACTTTTTTTGTTGACTCTGTGCAAGAGTCTGTCCTAGCAGCAGGCGGGGGAGTCCTGGTTCCAGGGAAGCAGCTGGTGTGGGATGCAGGCTCTTGCCACTGTGGCCTCCCAGTTCTAATTGATGACAAAATGGGAGCAGACTAGGTTGGAAGGGACCTGGAAAGGGAATGTTGTACAACCTTTCATGAGAAAAGGAGCGTGATTATCTAGTGGCCCCCACCACATCCCTGGGGAGGCTGTTCCAGCCAGCAGTTTAGCCTCAGGTCTCTGCCACAATGGGTGCTTTCCTGTGACAATTCAGCATTTTGACCCTATTGCCATCCCAGCTCCTTTTTCAGGAGCATTTCCAAAGGCAGCTCCTGGAAGAAGAGCAAACTTCAAGAGCTTGCCCTCCCATGCATGCCAAAGTGTGTGGGCATCCCTGATGGCCCAACAAGTCAAAAGCCTGGACCAGTGTTGGCTGTCAGTCAGCTGGGGACATTTTCCATCCCAGGAGGGAGTAGGAAGCCACCTCACCCTCCCAGCTGCTGCTTTGGAAAGCTGGGAGAGCAGCCTTGTAATGACTTGCCCAACCTTGCAAAATTATCACAGAGATGAGCCTTCTCTGACAAAAGAGTTGCTTCCCCCTTTTCTTTGCAGCAAGGATTAATGATCACGGGAGAAGCCGGGGATATTTCATAAGGCTGTCCACGGAAGAGAAAGAACTGAAATGGTTTGCCTTGGGCAAGGAGGGAGAGTAAAATACTACAGTGCTTTTCTGTCAGATCTCTTTATCGACTTAATCTGTACGTATGCTCTCCCCAGATGTATTTATAGAGAATCCCAGAGGAAGCAGTCAGTTCAAAAGGTTGTCTTTGTCAGGCATTGGAGATGCGTCCAGCTCTTTCCAGCAGCGACAATGTCCCAAACCTTGGGGTCTTCCCTTCTTGACAGCTAGTCAATTAATTCAAGGATGAGATTGATCTGCCTCTCTGCAATTATTTTAGCTGGGTCCTAATGAGTTTTGTCTGGACAGGTTCTTCCCTGTAGCCCTCTGAGCCAGACCTTGCCAGCTGTGCCAGGCTTAAGAAACAGCAAAATGAACTCGATCAAATGCGAAACAGCTTCATAGAAATACTGCTCTTTTCCAACAAATGCTGTTGGCCCAGTTTCCCTGGCTGTGAAGCTCCCACTTTGAAACCTGTGGAGCAGGCAGATAATACATTTGAAAGCGGCGGCAGTTTTACCTCCAGAAAAGGGACCATTGTGCTATGACTAACTTGCACTTTTTCGATTCTAGTTAGGTAGAAAATTATAGGAAAGGCCCCATTTTGGGGAGGGCAGGAGAGTGAAAACATCTTCTCTGCACTGAGTCAAAATATGGATGGATGAGTCGTGAGGTTGGGGGGTGATCAGATCACAGGGATGAAAGAACAAAATCAGTTCTTGCTCCTCCTCATGCCTGGAGCATTTGTGCTGTAGGCAAGGCACAGCTTTGGGGCTGCACCGGTGGCTGGGGCACCAGTGAGGTGGCCGAGCCCAGCTGTTTGCTGTGAAGCAAAGGGTCACACTGAAAGTCCCTTGGGGTCTCTTTGTTTGACAGGGAGATATATATACACACATACCCACGCACACACAACTTCCTGTCATCTCTGCCTGCCTACAGCAGCTGCTGTCCTGTGGATGCTGTTTGAGTTGGTTCTGCTGTGTGCTGCTGGCCCTGGGCAGAGGCAGCAGGCTGGAGGTGTCCAGAGTGGTCAGTCCTCATGACTGCGGCAGGTGTGGAGGTCTGTGGATCTGCTCACATCTTGGGGAGGCTTTCATGGGCTCAGTCCTTTTCCTCTCTTTGTGCTGTTGCCTGGTGGCCATTGCTCTGCCCAGACCTGTAGGGACTCACAGCCTTTGGGGGGTGGGTGCAGGGTATGGAGAAGTGCAGTGGTTCAGTGCAGACCTACACACAACCAGTACATCCCATCCTGCTTTGAGGAGCAAACACCTGTTTGTTGTCAGGACGACTTGTGTTGTCCCAATAGGCTGTGGAAAATCATGCTGCCAAATCCTGGCCCTCTGAACTCCTCTGGATTTACCAGGATTGGGTTCATTTTATGGTGTCCAGCTACCTCAGCTGTTGCAGAGTTCCAGAGAAGCTTGCAGACTGGTCTGTGAGCTCCTTGAAAGAGGAAGGTAGAGCTGTGCTTAATTATTGGCTTGCAGGTTTTTGGAGAGTGTCTGTGAGCCCTCAGTTCCAGGAGTCCTTTTGTGCATTTTCTTTCCCAGCATGTGGCAGTTCATTCCAGCCTGTGCTTCAGCCATACCAGGGAAGATCAGAGCCTGTAATAGAAATGTTGGCATTTCATAATTCCAACACCTGTGCCTGGGGCTGGCAGGGATTACTCCAGATTAGAACTGCCCTGAGGTGGCTGATGGAGGTGTGCAGCATGGCAGGGATGTCCAAGCTTCCTGTGCTGCTTCCCCTGCTCCATCCCGAGCAAGCAAGTCATGGCAATTCTCTTTGCCTTCAGGACCAGTATGCTGGGTGGGTCATCTGTCTCTCCAATGGCATAGGAGCAAGGAAAGGTGTTTGTTCCTCTGCCATCAGACCACAGTGGGCAGAGGGGGCCAAGCTCCTTGGGGAGCACGAGCCAGTGCTTGTCCTCTGTCACCCTTGAGCTGATTTCTCTCAGGATCTGATGCAGTGCCTGGTTTTGGTAAGAGATGGAAGGTACCTGTTGCCCTCAAGAGTGGATCAGCACCTGATGGACCGGTGCCTCTAGTCCAACCCATTTCTTTGTCCCCAGCCCACCCAACATTCACCTTTCGTGGGCTACTCGATGCTGTGGTGAGTCTGGGGAGGCAGAGGCTCATGCCTGGCTTGAGCAGATACATTTCTGCTGGGTTTGTTGAAGATAAGGTCTCCCTTAGGTAGAGTGCCTCTGCCCTGCCAGGTCTGCTAGGCTGGGTCTGTAGTCTGAAAAAGGATGTGCTTCCAGCATGGAGGAGAGGAACAAACATTCCTAAGAGGGAAGATGATGCAGAGTCACCTCTCCTGGGTACCAGAGAGAAACTAGTGCTGATTTGGAGCAGAGCCTCTGTACAGCTTCTGGGACAGAATCAGCCTCCTCTGGCACTGGGCTGGCAAAAGAGAGATCCTGGGGCCACGAAATGGAGTCACTGGTGAGGTTTGGGTTATGCTTGTCTTCCAGGCCACTGACGTCTGAATTTTGCACTTGTATGTTTTGCATGGCTGCTTCCTCCTAAAGCTCAGCGAGGCTCTGCTGATCTGAGGCAGAGCTCCAAATTAAATGACAC
This sequence comes from Acanthiza pusilla, assembly GCA_036630365.1. Taxonomy (NCBI): domain Eukaryota; kingdom Metazoa; phylum Chordata; class Aves; order Passeriformes; family Acanthizidae; genus Acanthiza; species Acanthiza pusilla. The sequence goes on from JAXCHO010000001.1 coordinate 14,285,361, forward strand.
CAAACAGTGCAGCTTTACATTTCAAAGGCTCAGAGCAGAAGGATGCCTGGGACTTTCTGTCGCTGTGGAGTAATTGGGATGATATTTTTTATTTTGGCGGCTTGTACAATGACCACTGGGTGCTCGCTCCACAGATGGTTTTACCTGCATCTTCTGCTAATGTGAGGAATTGTAAAAACCCTGCAGGGATGAAGAGGGGTGACAGAGCCGAGTACAGTGGGGAGGGCAAGTTAGTAACTGCTCTGCATCCCTGGCTCTGGCTGCTTATCACAGTGGTAACTTGTGGATGGGCACATTTGCATTACAGAACCCCTGGAAATTTCTGCTTCTCTTTCCTTTACCTTCACAGCTCTGTCAGAAGTACTGTAAGGCAAAGGTGCTGCTTGAAGGCCAAAGATGGAACTCTAAAGCAGCTGGGAGAGTGGTTGGTCTGGGAGCCCCAGTCTTGGCACGGCACTGGGGGCTGTTGCCTTTCAAATGAAACCTGAAGGGGTGTCCTGGCCCTGGGGGATGAAGAGAATGTGCCATGGTTGATCACAGAGGGGCCCTGTCTGCAGCTGCCTGTTGGTTTCATGCATTTGCTGATGGGCTCTGTTCCCACTCTGTAAGGTTGTAAGGCACTCTGGGAAGGCTACAGGGAGGGAAGCCATGGCCTCATTCCCATTGTGGACACCTGCATTTTTTCCCTGCTACTGGATGGCCGATTACTCTCATCTGCTCTGGGGTTTATTTCTGCCTGGAGTGATGGCAGGTCCTTGACATGCAGGAAGGTAGATATCTATCATCTGCTGGGGCCAGCTGCTCTGCTCTTCACGCTGTGCAGATTCACAGCTTGGGGTAAGGTCCTCCCAACAATTCAGTAGCCAGACTGTGAGTTGGCAAAAGCTTATCAAGAGGTCGGTGTGGAGAAAGACGTGCTCAGGTACTTCTCTGCCGAGCAGTTCAGAAATGAGCAAAGCAGAAGTGGCTGCTGTGGCTGCAGGAGCTGCCAGATATTGTGAGTTTGCAGTGGAGGAGCACAGCCATTGACTCCTCTCTGTTCTTGCATCTTCCTCCTCCTCTCTCACATGCATCTCTAGGTGCCAAGTTCACTTGGCCTGCCCAGGTCCTGCCACCCCAAGAAGCCACCACCTTCTCCCACCAGTTCCCCTGCAAAGCTCTGTCTCCCGGTGGGAACTACTTTGGGACCCATAGCATTGGCTCAGCTCTGGCTTCCTGCTGTGCCCTGGGGCACAGGACCAGGGTCCAAATCACTCCCCTCTTGCTATCCAAAACCCAGCAGCCTTCCTGGGACAGAACTGCAGCAAGCAGGGTATACACTTCCTCCCCAGGGCAAGCTGCAGCTGCTTAGGGAAGGGCAGATGGGGATAGAGGTGTAGATATGCTTCTCCAAAGTCCTCCCCATTCTCCAGGTACCCAGAGTTTGAGGGGGAGCATGAGCATTGGGAAGAGGAGGGATGTCCTCCAGGTCTCCGGCACTAATGAGAATCTGGGGCAGCTCTGGTGGCTGCAGCTTTGGCTGATGTGCTGCTGTCAGTGGTGTTACACAGGGCTGTGTATGGTTTGGGGTATTGGGGAGGGCAGAGCAGTGGTGCGGATGGGGAGTTGGCTCCCCAGCAGGGAAAGATCTGGAAAGCTGAGTGGCATGATGCATCTCTAGAGCCATACCAGCTCATGGAGCACATCTGGGAACATATGGGATCCTTGTGGAAGGGCAGAGTCAGGCAGGGTTCTGTCCTTGCCTAACTGCTTTGATTTCTCCTCCTGATTGATCTGCACAGTCAAACTCACAATCCTGTGCTGGCAGAGGAGCAGTTGCCAGACTGCAAAGGTCGCTGAAAGCAGCTGCTCCCCTCCCCTGCTGCCTCTGTTGCCGGCAGAAGAGCCTGGCTTTGGAGGCACTCGGCTTGTGTCCCTGCTGGCACTGCCAGCCATTGGCTCCCTGCACGCCCGGCACACCGTGGCAGCTATTCAGCAGGCTCTAGCCTCTCCAGACCAAGGTAATGAGCCCCCTGGGACCTGTGCCAGCTCCCTGGTGGGCCAGGGAGGAGGAGGAGGTGAGAGCTGCCGAGGAAAGGCAGCCTCACCTCGCCGTGCCCACTCACAGCAGGGCAGATGGAGAAGTCAGCCGGCGCTTGCAGCTGCCGGAGTGGCATGTCCTGGCTCGAGGACACCAGGAACTGTCCCTGATGAATCTGCCTGGTGCCGCTGGTTCGCCTCCCTTGCCCCCTGCTCGCCTCCCCTGCGTTGCCAGCTCCTCCCGCATTGCAGGCAGCCTGCCCGGCTGTGCCGTGTGCTCCGTGCCCGCCAGCGCTGTTTGTGTGCGTCGGGGATTTCCTCGGGCGAGTCGTTACCGCCGGCGGCTGTGGTGGCTGCAGGCTCGGGGGGCTTCATTAGCTGAGCTCACCGGGGGAATTGTCATCACGCAGGGGTCCACCAGGGTTGCTGGCTCTTTGCCCTTTGCCAGGTTTTTGGGGAAGAGAGGTGCAAGCTCTTGGATGTGGGGATTTGAAGGTAGCTTTCCTGGAAGCCTGTGGGGAAATGCCTCTTGTTCATTTATAAACACTCAGGAAGGAACTTGTCCTGGGCTCTGACTTGCTTTTAAAACATGGGGATGTCTGTCCCTAAGGCAAGAGAAGGAGGAGCAGGAGGGGCAGTGAACCAAAGGTGACCACTGGCCCATGGGTGTGTGCCCTACAGCAGAGAGAGAGCCTGGTTGGGATCCCTGTCACCCAATTCAGGCCTGAGCTCAGGGTTTCCCCTGAGCAGGAGCCCAAACAATCTTTCTCCACTGTTGGTTGCACTTAGCTGATAGCTTTGTAAGATCCTCCTGTCCTGGAAACTTGCTTTCTGACATCAGATTTGCCAACGTGTTTTACTTGAGATGTGCTTATGGATGTCGTGATCATCTTGCCTATTCCTCCTCAGCAAACCAGGCTGAAACCCACTTGATCTTCCTCTTTGGATCTTCCTTGCCTTCCAAATGAGGCCAATAAGCCTGACAGTAAGTCCCCGTGGGTGGGGAGGAAAGGACTATTTTGTCTGGGAATCAGGCGGTTGCATCGCGGCTTTGCCCTGGGCTGCTGGTGGCTTTATCTGTGCAAGTTCAGCGAGGTTAGGTTCTTCAGCTTCCCTTTTTGGCTTTCTCAGCTGTGAAGGGATGGTGTGAGGCTGAGCTTAGCTCATCGTGAAATATATTCCATAAAGCCTGGGAGCTGGGGGCGTTGCAGAAAGACAAGGTTGTTCAAGGAGGTAGGAAGGGACGGGGAGGGTATTTATTCCACTACTCCATTTTCCTCCTGGGGCCATTAATGTGACATATATGTCCTGAGTTTGTCCTGGTGACTGACAGGCTGTGGAAGAACAACTAGAGAGGCCTGCAATCCAAAGAGTAAGAGGAAAGGGTTGAGATTTGGAAGGGGCAGCTCAGACCTTGGCTCAGGAGACTGAGAGCCCCCATGTGCTGTGGGCACCAGGCACTGCTGCTCCTGCTCCATTTCTGTTGCTTTGGCTTTGCTGCAAGAGGATTTCATTACAGGACTCATTGCAGGTCAGGACGTGTGTGAGAAGGCTGCAAACCATGAGCATCCAGCTTGTGGACATGCCTGCTGCAAATGGTAGGGAAAATACTCAAGTGAATGATGGCCCAGGAGAGAAAGCCATCAGGGTGTGTTGGGAATGTCCACCTGGATGAGGAGATCTCCAAGTTATCCATGGAAGAAGATCTGTCACCACAAGAGTCTTGTGCCAGGGTAGAGCAGCTCACTCTAAGTTAGGACTTAACTCTCCCTGTGAGCAACATGACAAAGACACAAATTTCAAATTTCAATTTTTTTTTACCTGTGTGGTGTCCCACCCAGGGCGGGAGGCTGCAGTGCAGTGGGCTGCCTGGCTGAGGCAGGACAGCAGGAAACCGTCTTGGATGATGATCCCTTTCCTGAAAGGCCCTGCCTTGACAGGAGACAGAGAAATTGCCACAGCTGCTGCTCCTGGCAGCCTTGCCAAGGCAACAGAGCAGGCAAAGCGATTTAGCATTGCTCCAGTCATCCGTGATGGCAGAGATCATTGCATCAACCCCTTCAGCATTGTGATTAATGCTGAAGAAGCATCCTGTGAGGGCTGGGAGGAGAGCAATGGTCCCTGGAGATCTGCTCTCTGAATCAGAGGCAGTCCTCTCCAGCTGTGGTCCTCCCACAGCCTTGTCCGCCTCCATCCGTGTGCAGCTGTTGACCCGTGTGCTCCCATAGTGATGGAGCTCCTAGGAACTGGGACAGGAACCCAGGACTGGTTCCTCAGGGGAGGAGAGATTATGTGGATTTACACAGATTCCTTGTTTTATGGTGAAAATCCAGTGTTTGCGCTTTCAGAATGGTTAAAACCAAAGTCCCCTTCAGACATCTTGTGTGTGGCTGTGATGGGGAAGGTGGAGGAGAAAATGGGACGTGGTGGGGTTGGGTAGGAGGAAGAGTGTGAGAACAGACAGTGGAGCTCTGGGAAGCTGGTGAGTACCATCTCCCCAGCTGGCTTTGCTTATCCATGGTGGGTACAGAAACAAGGTAGAACTTGAGGAAGTGGAAAGCACGGAGTCTTTAGGAAAATTAGGGGTTTTTTTGATGGAAAAGTTTCCTTCACTTCTGAAACTCTCTGCTCCAGGACTAATTACTACGAAATAACCATAACACCAGGGGGGATCCAAGCCCCATGAATTGTGTTTGTTCGTACCATCTGCTCTTTATTCTGCAGGTGACATTCCCATAGTTGGGGGCAGTATGATACATCCCTGGAAGCGCATGGACTAATGTACCTGAGCGTGTCTGGGCTGGTAGTTTTGTACAAGGCTTGTCCTACCCCAACACTGGGGGCTCTGACTGCCTGTGGCTACTTTCTGAAAGGTTTTAACTCACTGGGACTTGCTACCTGGCTTGTCTCTAAAGATGATGGATGCCTCTTTGTGTGCTGCAGGGTTTCTCTTGCAGCTCAAGTGGGTGCTGGAAGAGGAAAAGTCCAGAGTGTGTCAGGGCCTGTAGGGAGGCAGGGCTGGAGCTTATTCCCTTTTGCTGGAGAACAGGATGGAATCTCCCTCCCAGGGAGGAGAAAAGCGTTCATGACTCTTGACAGCGGCTGCCAGCCATGACCTTGGAGCCTGTGCCTGGTCCCTTTCAGCCCTCTCAGGGCACTTGGATCTCCTGAATGCACCAACACCCCCAGGCACATTCCTTTCTCTCAGTTTGTCCATGCCTGGCAGCTGCCACTCTGCAGCTCCTGCCCTGGAGGAGCCATGGGAGCAGCTGGGTGATTCGGCCCAGGGAAGCGCGGGTGGGAAAGGTGTAAATTGCATGGCGGGCTGCCTTCACTGAGGTGAAAATGAAAAACTCTCCCAGCTATCAAGCCCGGTGTTTCACGGCTCCCACGGTCCAAACGCACTCCCACTCCCTCTCACTGCTGCGGAGAGGATCTCGGGGGCTGGCTTTCTCCTGCCTGTCCTGAAGCCATGGCGCTGCCACGTCAGCAGGGTGGTGTGTCCTGGTTCCAGGCAGGACGGGGGCCTGCCGTGGGAAGGGGGAAATGTGTTGAGGGCAGGCAGGGATGCTGATGGTGTGGGAGGTGCTAATTGCCAGGCTCTGTATTCTGCTACCTGGAGGATTTGTTATCCTTTGGCGAGACTTTGTTTTCCGCTGCCATAGTGCTGGTGGTGCCGCTCGTTTTTCCTGCTGACTGACGGAAATGGCCTTTTCTTGATTGCAATAATATCACCTTCTGTTTTTGAAACACCTCACAGCCCAGAGGATTTGAAAGTAAAGTGCACGTGCGTGGGAGCAGTCTCACCACCTCTGAAATGTGAGTTTCTCCAGGCTGGGAAGCAGCAGCTGTTCCGCAGCCCTTGGCAGCCGGGTGCTGGCGGCTGTGCCGTGTGCTGGAGCTGGCTCCGGCTGCCGTCGCCCTGGGAAGAAGGGCCTGCCCAGCTCCACATGCACCCTGCTGGAGCTGCAAGCTGAGATGTTGGGGTTTCCTTGATGCTTGAGGTATTACTGGTGTAAAACATCTGCTTGACTTTCCCTCCAACAATTTGTCCTCCTTTCTGCACAGCCGTCTCTTGGGCTGCTGGCTCTTCCCCTAGTCCCTGGCTGACTTCTGCTCCTCATTGGGCAGCCTGGGGCACCCGGGCTTCATCCCTGTCTGCCATTGTCAGGCTGCAGCTCAGTAGGGAGGACTGGAATCAGGGCTGAGTTTGGAAGGGATCTTCAACAGTCATTTAGTCCAGCCCCCCTGCTGTGGGCAGGGACATCTTTCACTAGAGCAGGTTGTTTAAAGCCCCATCCAGCCTGGCCTTGAACACCTGGCCATGTCCAGGGATGGGGCATCCACAGCTTCTCTGGGCAACCTGTTCCAGCACCTAATGACCTTCATCACAAGGCATTTGTTCCTTATTTCCAGTCTAATCTGCTGGCTTTTGCTTTGAAACCACTGCCCTTTGCCCTGCCACCACAAGCCCTGGTAAAAAGTCTCCATATCTTACCAGCACACTTTAGGGCTCCTCAGACCCTTCTCTTCTGCAGGCTTAACAACCGTAACTCTCTCAGCCTGGGTCCATAGCACTGTTGTTCCAGCCCTTGGACTGTTTCTGTGGCCTCCTCTGGACCTGCTCTGATGTGTCCATGACTGTCCTGTGCTGGGGACCCCAGAGCTGGAGGCAATATTCCAGGTGGGGTCTCACGAGAGCAGAGCTGATGGGGAACATCCCCCCTCAGGCTGCTGTCCATGCTGCTTCTAGTGCAACCCAGGAGACACTTGCCCCGAGAGGAAGGAGTGCCTCTCCATTTTTGCTTTCATCAGCTCACATGGGTGGCTTGAAACGGTTTAACCTCAAGCTGCTGTCTGAGCAAAGAGGCATGGAAACAGGGACATTCCCAGTCTGGGCCTGTGAGAGAGGGATGGCCCAGCAAGCAGTCTGTCCCCTGACTGAACTGGGAGAACGCCAAAGGGCGCTGGGTGCTGTGCAAACTGAATTGCAAAACCTCTCAGGACTACCTAGCGCCCGTGTTCTAAGATAAGCGGGGATGACACACCGAGCGTGGAGCGTGTGAGGAAGCGAGGAGGATGTGGCACACAGCACGCTCCCCCCAGTCCTAGCTGGTGGCTCAGTTTCAGCTTTTAATTTTAGCAACTGATTTAGGGCCGTTCAGCTCCACGCAGTTTTGTTGTTCCTTTAAAATCCCTGGGACTGAAGCGTCCAACCCCATCACTGAGAGATGGAGGGGACGGATGCCTCGAGCTGGAAGGAAGGTGTGGGGGAGTTGTGTTGTCTGAGCAGGCAGGAGTTGCTGGCATGTGAGGACAGGGCTGGTGGGTTGCCCGGGGGTCGCCCCACACTGTGCCAGGTGCCAGCTGACCTGCTGGCACTACCGACCAGCCCAAGTGCTGGCAGCACAGGCGAGGAGAGGCTCGTGGCGGTGAGGGTGTGATGATGCCCTGGCTGGCTTGGGGGAATGCTGATGAGCCCCCTGACAGGCAGCAATCCCCAACAAGGGTCACAAGCCCCCTGTGTGTTCGCACCCACCATCTGTTTCTTCTTCAGATGTGGCAGCATAATAAATGGAAGGGACTGATCCCAACTGCCTATGGAAAAACCCCTCATATGGTTGGTGCTGCTCCAGTGCCAGAGCAGGATGTGGATGGAGCCAGCTCCATGTGCCCAAAACCCTTCTGCTTCCCTGCGATGGCAGCAGCGCATCCTGTTACAATAAGAGCAGGGGTGAGCGGCAGCTCCAGGCCCATTGTGCCAAGCTGATGTTGAGACGATCCCTGTTAACAGCCCACAGCTTCTCCTTGAGTCTGAGCCCTGCTGGCCAGACTCAGGCTGTGTGTCCATTGGCATCTCTGGGAAGTTGTTCTCTCGATTGGCACTGTGTGGAGAGCAGTCAATGCTTAGGCTGGACCCTGCACTGTCTGCTTTCCCAGTGGCTCTGGGTGGGCTCCAGCCTGCTGCAGTTTTGCAGCAGTGTCTGGTGGCAGATTCCTGTGGGGGTTTCATCCCTGGCTGGTGGTCGGGAGGGCAACTTGGGACTGCCTGGTTTCCCTAGGGGACAAGAGAGTTTGCATCTGCCAGGTGACCTGTTGTTTGCTCCCCATGACTTTTCCAGTCTGGGCTGGGGTTTACAGGTACGTTTTTCACATGTTGCAAGGCAGAAGGTCTTCTGCCAGGGGTGGGTGACAGGCACAAGCAATGGCTGCGTTCCTATGGCACACAGGTGGCTTGGGCATGAGCTGGACATCTCTGCAGTGGAGCCAGGAGCTGCTGGGCAGCATGAAGAGCTCAGCTTCCAGCTCTGCTCTAGCAGGAAGCTTGGAGGTTGCATGAGAAAGCTCTCCCCAACTGCTCCTACAGCATCAGTCCTGAAACAGAGACTCAACAGGCTGGTGTGGCTTAACCATCGCCTTGTGAGCCATGCCAAGAGGTCACAGTAAGGAGTCAAGGGTGACAGAGAGCTTGTGGCCAGAAGTGGGGTGAGAACAGCAGGTGCCTTCCCACTGCCTTCCTGGCTACCCTAGAAGTGTTCTAGGTTCAGCTGGAGCCTGACTGCCAGCATGCCCATGCATGGCGAGGATCCAGAGAGCATCTACAAGGCTCGTTTGTGGTCTCCTAACAAGATGAATTCTTGCAGCCGTGGGAGATGAAGCAGATCCAGTTGGTGACATTTGAATTCCTGAGTAGATGAGCCTGACAGAGTGACAAAGCCAGTCCCCGCAGTGCCCCAGCTCACCTTCTGTTTCCCAGCAGGTGCTGAGGGCCATGGTGTGATGTGAGCACCCCGCCACCTCCGTCTGCCTTTGCACAATTCTGCTGGGATTTTAATGACTGCAGGTCACGTCTCAGACACCTTGTCATGTGCTCTGTAGCCCTGGGACTGCTCTTGTGCTCACCCAGGAAAGTGGGGGCATCTTCCTGCTGGGAGGCTGTGCCCAAGCCATATCATGGGCAGATATTGTGACCTTTTGGACAAGCAGGGGGAAGTAAATTTGTGCTGATGAATAGGTGGCACCTCCTGCTGCTGGGGAAGGTCTCCCAAAATGCTGGTCAGTGCATAATCCTGTTGTCCTTTCTGATGAATGAGGCTAGGGGGTGCTCCATTCTTAGAGGGATGAGAGCAACATAGAGGCAGTCCTACAGTCAGTATGTGGTGGTAGGTGATTTGGAACCCGAGGTTAAAGATTGGGCGAGGTGCTGTTCCATCTGGGAAAGAGGAGTGCAAGAGTCTTCCCTTACATAACACCTTGCTCCCAAGAAGGTGGTGAGAAGCACCCCACCACGCTCCTCAGATGGGCTGAGAAGGAGTTAGCTTCATGGGAAGCAGTGGGTCTGATGTAGCAGGAGTGTGCTGGAGCTGCTGTGCCTGTCGGGACTGAGCTTGTGGACTGTGGATGCATTTGCCTTTGCTCTGTGTGTGTAGATGGGCTGTATGGATTATGTGCAATGAATCCCATGTTTCGGGTGCCTGGAGGAGGGTCCTGGATGCAATAATCCCTGCACGCTGTAGTGCTGCCTCCATCTTTGCTGCCCATGGGAAGGGAGCGCTCCTGGCAGAGGCTGAGGAGTGAGATGGCACCACACGACCTTGCAAAGGGTCGAATCCCCTTCCCTGCCCCACTTACTGGTCCTGCTGTCACAGCCAGCAGCCTGACACTGACAGTGTCCTACTGTTCACCTCTCACTGAGCTCCTCCATCCGTGTGAGACTGCCTTGGATTTGACTGGAGGGCTCTGCCTTGCAAACTCCACCTTCCCCTGGCTGCTCCATCTGTTGGCTTGGCGGCACAGCTAGCCAGGGGCTCCCTCCTCAGCGGCAGTGCTGCACTGCCTGTTGAGCCTCTCTGTTGTTTTGCCATGTTATTGAGCCTTTGCTAATTCACTCCCTTCCCACACCTTTGCCTTTGGGCTCTGCTCTCCAGTCTCTCTGGGTTGTTTCTTTTCATTGCAGTGTTTCTCTCTGCTGGGATAATCCCGAACTCCCTGTGTCACCAGCCTCTTTTGTCACCAGAAAAGTCAAGAACACTTTGCTGCACTGTTCTTGCCTGGCCTCTGCCTGCTTCCTAATCTCCTTTGGTATGATCACAAGGCTGATCTCCCACCTGCTTTGGATGATCTCCTTATCCATTTCCATTGTCATGGCTCCCCACCTCTTTGCCTCTGCCCATTTCTCAAGTCTTTATGCAGCCTCATCCCTTTGTCCCAGGCTGGACAGGACAGCATTCCCAGCTGCAACCTCCCTCCTCCTACTTGGGGATGTTGTCCTCTCCTGAGCCCACCTGCCAGTGCTGAGCTCTGCAGCAGCCCTGCCAGAAGCTGGGTTTCTCTGGGAAGAAACACAGAAGCAGAGGCCAGCCTACTAGCCTGGCTTCCATCTTAATTTGTACAGGCATAAATTAGCACCCCCAGGCTCTAGTTTTCCTCCATTTCATTTTGGGAAAAACCCTGGATGAATTGGGAAGAAATCAAGTATTGTAGCTGTCCCTAACGAGGCAGGCATGGGTGTTGACAGTGAGTGTCCAGCCACTTCAACGTGGTCCCACTGACCTGGTCCCCAGCCATGGCTTTGGCTGCAGGACACCTGGGCTCTTCTGGCTTCAGGGACACAGAGCTGCTTCCCACCCTGGCAGGGTGGAACATCCTTGTCTCTCTTTTAGGATAATCATGAGTGTGAAACAGCATTTGGCTTGAGAGCCAGTCCAAGACCCTGCTCTTCCTTCAGGTGTGCATTTTTATTCCTTAAAAAGCCAAGATTCCCATTTCGTATGGGCAGAGGGGGTGTTGTTTGTGCTTTGGGGGTGTCACTACTATGTCTGTGTAACTGGAAGTTGAAGCAGCCTAGAGTAGGTTGCAGGGAGAGGGTATGTCCTAGATCCACTCTTTTGGAACCTCAGGATGGGCTTTGAAAAGTCAGCTTGGGATGTGTTGGAGGCCAGACTGGAGCCTTGAGGATTTAGACTGGTTGGACACCTCACATGAAGTTAATGAAGGTCTCTTTGCTCTGAGATCTTTTGAGTTGTCCGTGTCTGCATGAAGTGGTGGAGGGCCAGCTGGATTTATCCAAAAAAACCCTGCAGATCCTGGAGATACCCATCTCTGGTGTGTGTTGCAGTAACCTAAAGTAACGAGCCGAGCTGGAGGTTGGCGGATGGGCTTGTGGTTGGTAGAGCAAGGGGCAGAGCGGTGGGGAGGGCTCTTGTCTGCGTTGTTGCTGAAAAAGCAGGAGTGATATGAGCCGCCTCTGCTCTGCTGCTAAAAACAGCCCAGCTTGTTTTTATTTAATACAGTTTTGATCTGCAGGCCTCAGTGTTTCACCTGCCTGCGAGTGGGAACTCCAAACGCCTTGGAAGCCCGCCTGCGTCCCTGCGTGTCCCTGTGGCACTGGGATAGGGAATGTGGTTCCTCCTCGGCTGGAGGAGAGACTGCTGAAATTCAGACTGGAAGGCATTGGGATGGGATGGGTGAAGCTTCTGCTGGGGTCATGTTTCTACTGCTGTGGGGTTTGTGGGTAAACTGCATTGCAAGCTCCAGCAGGCTTTCCCAGGAAAATGGACCCGAAAACTGCTCATGGGGGATTTCTGCCTGTGTTCCTTGTGCAGCATCCTGGCAGCATGGAGGTGGCTCTCCAGGTGGTCCAACTGCCAGCACGGGGGAGAGGGTCAGTGTTGGCTCATGTCTGTTGTGGATCCTGCCTGGTGCCAGCGTGCGTCTGGGAAATAAATGATTGTTAAATCACACTGGTCCATCCCCAGGGCTGAAGGGGGTCAGGCTTTTGTAAGATCATGATTGATGTGTCCATAGAGCTCATTCTTGGAGCAGAGCCAGCTCTGGCTACAGAGAGCCCCAGAGGGATGGGGACCCTGCTGGAGGATGTGTGGACAAGCCGCACTAACAGGCCATGACAGAGGAGAATAGTTGAGGCAGGGAGGAAGATCATTGGGTCAGGGAAGAAGAAGAGTATAATCAGGGCAAGAGGGAGGAAGAGAATAGCTGGGGCAGGGAGGAGGAGAAGGATAATCAGGGTGGTTGCAGGGTTAAATAAGAGCTGTCGGTGTTTTGAAAAGGGGAAAGAAAGAAAAAGAAAACCCGCTGAAGAGACACTCTCCTTTCTCACCGGGCTTGTAATCAGCCGCCCCCTCTGCCAGTGAGCAGCTGGTGGGCAGGCGGGTGAGGAGGGGGTGGCAAGAGGGGTCCAGCTGCTCCTCGGCCTGGCCTCGGCACCCTGAGAGTCCCCACAGCTCTGGCTCAGCACGGGCTGTACAGCCCAGGGGGACATGCCCCTGTCATGGTTCCCTGACAGGCTGGGGGTCTGAGATCTTGAAGAGCACTGCCAGGGGGAGGTGGGGTAAGGAAAAGCAGGAGGGGGACTTGTCTGAAATGCCAGGGATTCATCTCCCACTCCCCCTGCCTTGCCACTCTAAAAAGAGCTGCTTGAGCTGTTGGCTCTGGATTATATTAATTAGCAGTGTAGTGCTACACCAGCTCGTGGGGCCGTGCTGCTGGGAGGAACCAGAGATCTGGCAGGTCTGTGTGAAGTAGCTGCCTGGCTCCCCAAAACCCCTTGCTCCAGCCCAAAATGAGCACATCAAAAGCAAGACTGAGCTGGGGTCTTCAGCATCTCCTCCTGGAGCCCAGCTGGCTGCTTACCTCCAGGGACAAACCTGTCTGCCCTGGTACATGGGGCTGGTGTGATAGGGAAAGCAGCACCACGGTTTTGGGATGGGACCCTCTGCTCCCCACTGGGCCTCCTCATCTGTGGGCAAAGAGGGCCAGTCTGACACAGCCAGGCTGGCAGGTCAGCGTGGTGGGGACTGCTGGGGTAGGGGGTGAGGGCACATCCCTGCCCATGGCTGTCTTGTGTCTTTCAGGAGAGGAAGCTGTGTGCCCACCCCCGGATTGAGATCTACAAGCAGGACCGTATCTACTTCGTGTGTCCCCTTGCCCGCCAAGGGGATTTTTATGTGCCTGAAATGAAAGAACTGGAGAGGAAGAGCAGGGCTGCTGCAGCTGTGGCCGAGGACACCCAGACAGACATCACAGGTATCAGTGGCTTGCGCACAGGCTCCATCTTCGATCAGCATCAGCCCTCACAGCAGTGGGGTCCTGGTGTCCCCAGTCCTGCTGCCTGAGCAGACAGAGAGGGACTGTGCCCACGTGGTGCCCAGCCACTGACTCTCAGCACACCTCTTCCCCTCACCCTGGGCTGATCCCCAAGGATATTGTCCCCAGGGTGTCATGCCATGCCTTGGGGAGCACCCAGGAACCCCTGCAGTTTTGGGACAAGAGCCAAGCTGCCACTGAGCCACTGGCTCACTGTTGTCAGTGCTGAGCTGGATCTCACAGCTTTTAGTTGCAGCTGGGCTTGTTTTTCTCTTTGTCATATACATCTTCCTTGATCTCATCTTCATCTGTTATATACTGGGATTGCAAAGAGCTTAAATACCAGGTTGCTGTAGCTGGTGGTGGAGTTGCCTGAGAGCATCTGCTCAGCAAGATTTGTTGGAGCCTGGATGTATTCATACAGGAAGGGACCACAATGGCTGTAGGCGCAGAACAGCAGTGCTATAGTAACCCAAAATGCTAGTTGCCCACATGCTCCCGTGCCTGTGAGATGTGGGAGCTGGCTATCCAAGCATTCCTGGGCTGGACAGCACACCCGAGCTGGCTGCTGGCAGGGGCAGCTGCCTCCCCCTGCCCCACAGGTCCCCCACGCTTGTGTAATGGGCATGAAAAAACCATGAGGGCTGTGCTCGCCTCCCGGGCAGTTGGGTCATTTGCTTTAACACATCTTCAGGTTTGGGTCGCTTTAATTCTTAATCGCATAAAAGCAAGCCTGGGAATTGCTTTCTGGGAGCTCTGTCCATTTAGTGCTGCAATGAAGAGTCTAATTGGAGCTGTTTGCCAGCACTTGCAGGTCCCGTGTTTGCGCGGTGCTCACTCGGCTCTTCTCTTTGTCTGCCTTGTGTGGGGGCAGCTGCTGTGGGCACCAGCCTAGCTTGGCCAGGGGTGCCCCAAAGCCCAGTTGCTCTGACATATTCCTATGGTTGCCCCTTGGTTTTGGAGAGGAGTGGCAGTATCTGTGGGAGCAAAAGCAGCTTGAGGGTGGTGTCTTCAGTAGCTGCGTGTGCTCCTTTCTGCCCTGCTGACGGGGAGCACGATCCCGCAGCACAGCCAGGGATGCTCGGAGCAGCCACTGCCCTGTGCCCTGGCTGACTTGGTGCTTTCCCTGGGATGCCACTGCCAGCATGCCCGCAGTGGGGGAGTCCTCTGCCGTGATGGAAGAAGTGCTAGGAAGGTCTTCCCAGTTTTAGAACGCAAATGATGTTGGAGTTTCTCACCCTGGGCTGGGCTACCCAGCAGCAGTCCTGGGCCAGCTCCTCCACCACCCCTCCCCTTCCAGGCATGTAGATGAGCTTTTGTCGGTGCAGTCTGATGCAGTGCCATCTGCTGAGTCTGCACAAACCCAACTTAAAATAATAATAACTGAGAGGGTGGCCCTGCTTGCGAGACTAGAGAGTTAGGCTTGGATGTTGCACTGTGATTGTCACTGCCAAGCATCTGCACATCCCAAGAACCACACCTGATGAGGTGTCACATCCTTGTTCTGGCTGCTGAGGAGGGCTGAGGATGTGGCAAGCCTCCAGGTGGCTTGTGCAGCTCCTGCCTGAGGGTATTGGTGGTCCCAAGAAGGCGACACCTTATGGATTGAGACTGGTCCTCCCTTCCCAACAATTTTGTGTGCTGGGATCTGTGCAACCACCTCTGAGTTGGTGAAAGAGAGACTTCCCATCCTTTTATCCTTCTTCCCTGGGCAGTCCCTCAAGAAGCAAGCTCCAGGTAGTCATAGCCCCTTCAACAGGCATGACGGACCTGAGATCTTGATGATCCAGCAGATCCCAGGATGTCTATGGAGTTTTCCAGCTTTCCTCTGCCAGCTGTAGGGTGGGCACAGCAATATCCCCATCTGTCTGTCAGCACAATCCACCTTCAACCCCAGTTGCATGGATTTGGGTTACTTCTTGATCCGCCTTGGCTTTGAGAGGATGTTTCAAGGTCCTGCCCTGATGGAGGCTCAGGCAGTGCTCGTGGGAGAGTAGAGGAGGGTGGTGGTCCCTGATGGTCACTGTCATCGCCTCTGGCTGTGCCTGAGCTGCACAAATCCAGATGTTGGGCTTTGATACCCTTTTTCCTCAGTCGATGAGTGGAGACTGGGAAGGTGCTGAGCTCCATTTCCTCTCCCAAAGGCAGCTGAGGATGCTCTGTGCGCAGATGCTTTAGGCTCCCACTCCTGCTGTGGCGGCAGATGAAGCCCCCTCTTTCCCCCTCCTAAAATACTGAGATAAGAGCATTGAGTGCAATTTCAAAGTGGGCATCACCTTTAGTAACGCTCTGTGTGGACACAGCACCTCTCAGTCACAGCTCATGAGACTCCGCACCAGCAGCTGGATTATGCTTTCCTTGAATTAAAGACTTGAGAAGTTCCAAGTGGAAGGTGTTGCCATTTCTCCTCACCTGTCATTGTGGCTGGTGCCAGACGGTACCGAGTGACTTGAAAGTGTAAGAAAAGCTTAGATTTGTTTTCTCGAGCCTCCTGACCTTGGAGCAGATCTCTCGATTTAGGCTGTCACCTGCTGTCCTTGCTCCTGAGCTCACCCTGCAAGGTGCTGGGTGCCTGCAGCTGCGAGCGAAGCCAATGGCCACAAAGGCTGTGGGACATGGTCCAGGGTCTCTGCTTTCTGCTGCTGCTCTGCACAGAGAAGGCTGCTGGCAGCTCTGCTGAGGACAGACACACTCAACACACAAGAAAGGGGCCGGGGGCTGTGGCTGCCTCTGCACCAATTCCGTCCCTTCTTCGCCATCGTCAGGGTCATCGGAAAGACGGGAAGCATTTTAGGAAGGCCGCTGATGGGTCTCCAGGGGGCCAGTGTCAATCACGATTAGTTGTTTTGTACTTAATTATTTTCTGGGGCTTTGGCATCGGCGGCGCTCAGCGGGTCCTCGCTCCCGGCTCCCTCCCAGCAGCGCGCTCTGCAGCGTGACCCCGCCGCTGCGCATGGAAGGTGAAAGCAAACAAAAGCAGCCTCTCCACACGGGCTTGCTGGCATAAACACAGATGGTTCCTGAGCACGTGGCTCTGCCCAGAGTCTCAGGTGCTCATTTTCCTGGAGCGGAGTCTGTCCTACAGCATTCAGGTACAACTGATGTCGTCATGCACTGAGCCCCAGTGCCACAGAGGGGCAGCTTTCCTGATGTGTTTTGCTTCATCCCTGCTTGCTTCCATCCTCCAAAGAGCCCTGCCTGTTTCTGCCTGCCTCTACATCCTGGGGAGGCCCCCGGCCCCTCTCCTGGTGGCTTGTGTGTGAGCTCCAGCAAGCAAGGAAGAGCTGTGCCCCCTGGCACCACACTGCATTTAGAGGTGATGAATATTTGATAGAACAAGGGGAAGGAAAAGGCCCAGGAGCACCAGGAGTGGAGCACTACTTGGGCATCAGTGTGGCGCAGGGACAATGCAGGAGGAGAGCCCACCGTCATTCTGGATTTGGGAATTCCAGTACCTGGTATGGCACAGGGCTGAACTATCTGGGGGAGCCAGCATCCCAACAGCCTCATTGGCAGTGTGGGGTGAATGATTCCCATTGCACCCATCCCTGGCTGGTCTAGTGGAGCTGGCTGCTTGATGTCCCTTCTTTCTAGGTGGCCCTGGCCTTTGGGGGACTCCTCAACACCCTGGCATGGCTTCCCCCCAGGCTGTGGGGCTCTGTTTCCCAAAGGAAAACTTCTTGGGTTCCATGTTCCTATGGAGTGAAAGTGCAGTGGGATGGCTATACCATCCTTGGGGGGGCAAGGTCAAGGGCGAGTTTCAACAGGATGGCTGTTACCTCGCTGTGTGCCAGAGGGAAAAGCCATGCTGGATCAGGGTGTTGGACTGGTTCCTGGTGTAGGGATGAGCCTTGGGCAGGTGGATGCAAGGAATGGGCAGTGGTTCATGGGAGGACCAAACAAGGTGTGTGGGGAAGGATGGACGAGTGGGGGTAACAGCTGTTGGAAGCCTGTGAGATGAGAGCTGAATCCCTGCTTGCTGGCCAATGGGACTTTGGTCACCCTCTTGGAGCCCCTTGCCCTGCCTTCCCGGCCTGCCTGGGCTGTGTTAGGACAGCTGGGTGTTCCTGCCACATTTCCTGTCAGAGCTGACCCCACATGGTCCCTGGCAGCACCAGCTCTGTTGCCCTGCCCACCCCAGACATTTATGCTGGCCAGGCTGAGTGGCCATGCCAGAGCCAGCCTTTTCCTGTGCGGAGGAGCATGAGGCTGCCAAAATGGGCAAATTTGCCAGCTGAGGCTGCTCGAACATGATCAGAAGTGACAGAGCAGTGACAAAGTGCCTGGCTGAAGGGAAACAGGACTCGATTTATTGTCGCCCTTGGAGCAAGGGAAGGGAAGGTGGCTATGAGAGTAAGGACAGCAGTGCTTTCCCACGGTGGTGGCTTGGAGCAGTGTGTAGGTCAGCTTCATCCCTGTCTTCTTCCCGAACTGCTGCTCCTCTCCTCGGGAGCTTCTTTGCTTCATGTCATGGGGTTACATGACAGCTTCCGAGCTGCAGTGGCCCCTGGGTGCTGAGCAGGAAGGGCGCTGCTTGGGGGGTTGGTGTCACTCCTGTCCCAGGTCTTAGAGGGACACAAGATAACCACAAGTGATGTGAGCTGTCATGAAGCCATGGTGGAAACATGTCCATGTCACTTCAGGCCACCAATTTGGCCAAATCAGATTATTTTTTTTGAGATCCCCACTAAAGACCTTGCAAACCCTTAGTTGTCTTCAAGGCTCAGAGCCTGCACCCCTTCATCCCCCACATCTCTCCATCTTCCCAGAGGCTCCCTGCTAACCCACTGCCCTGCCAAAGTCCTGTCAGGTGGGACAGCATCTCCCACCTTTTCTGCCACTCAGTGTCTGCTGTCCCCTTCAGCGAACACCTCGCCGCAGCATGCAGAACATCCTTTTTAACTTAGAGTAAATGTAGTTTCCATGTCGAGGTGCTCCCTGATGCTGCAGCACAGGCAGTGCATGTTAGTGGGCAGTAGTTCTTTCGTCCTTTCCATGGGAGGGGTCACTTGGCATTGCCTGGGGGGCGGCCGAGGGCTCAGCTTGTGCCAGCTGCCAAAAGGATTGCCAAGGTGAGAGGGTGGAGGCTCAGGTTCCTTTCCAGGATGAAGCCAATATGCCATCCAGGTGGGATGAAGCAGTGGGTGCACTGTGTCTGCGGATCTTTTCTGGCTACCCCTCATCCTGCTACCACTGCTCGGTCCTCTCAGAACAGCCGTCACTCAGCCGGCAGGACCGTGGGATGATGCTGCTCAGGAGGCAGAGGACTGCCATTTACAAGCAGTTCTGCTGGCAGCTGCCCAGGCCGGGAAGAAAAACAGCACAGAAAAAGGATTTAAGGATGTTTGGAAGGAAAGTTCCCTCCTTGGTGGGTCTCCTGAAGGAGATCAGTGGCTGCCACACAGCTGGAGGAGAGCAAATAGGCCAGCCTTGGGCACCTGGCTGCAGGAGCTGTAGGAGGCTGGAAACGCCTGTGAGAGCCCAAGACAGCCCCATGGCAGCAGCTGAGGATGAAGCTGCACCAGCAGGAGACAGTGTGGAGGTGAGGGCTCTCCTCTCCCACCTAGGATGGTGATGACTGCAGAGAGGCTTCCATTTGTCATTTCCCAGCCCTGTTGGTGGCAAGCCCCAGTCCTCCACGAGTGCTGCTGCTGAGTGGGGCTCCTGGTTTCCCTCCTGGTGTGAGGCATGATCTTCGGCAGGGGCATCCAGCCCAAGACAGATGGAGGAGCTGGGAAATGACAGAACCCAGCACTCCCCACTGATAAAAGGCAGGCAGGGAAAAGATGGAGCAAGGAGAGCCATGATAGAAGAGCCTGCCCAGTATTTGCTGACGTGTCATAATTAACAATGTGGATCTGTGATGTCATAATTAACCACGTGAATCTGTGATGTCATAATTAACAATGATTAATGTTTAACAGGAGGGTTTTGTGTCCTGTCTGGTTGCTCTGGCAACAGCACCGAGCTGCTGGTCTCAATCTGACACGTTCCTCTCGTTGAGTCCTTAATTGTGTTGTTGATTGAGCTAATGAGCCAGGGATGTGTGGAGGGGGCGGTGGGCAGAGGGGTCCACCCAGGCAGGCAGGGGCAGCCTCTGGGAGCTTGGTCATGAGATGGGATATGGCTGGCAGCCAGGTCATGATGGAGAAGCACAGAGTGAGCTGGGAAGGCTCCCCCTATCCCCTGGCACCTCAAGACCTGTCTGCTGCTACCCTACCTGTCTTCATGCTGCTGCCAGAGCTGCTGGCTGTGGTGGAGCCATGGAGGGAGAGGGAGCAGGCTGTCAGGTGCTGAAGGCACGAGGATGCCCTGTCATGAGGCTGGACATACACACCTGCCTCTGACAGCAGCACATCTGAGGATTTGCCCTTGTGCCATCATCCCCCTGGGTGCTTAAACAACGCTGCAGCTCCCCATTACCCTCACAGCATAGTGTCCTTCCTGCTCCTTGTCTCATTCCTGGTGCAATGCCAGAGACAGGTGTGCATTCTCCCTAAGGAAGAGCTTGCCAGGTCCTTGTTGTGTGCTCCGAGAGCAGCTGTGGGGCCAGGGTGTGGTCAGGAGGTCAGGGCATGGCTGCAGGCCGGTGGTTGGTTGTGCTGACTTGCAGATTCCTGATTTCAGGGAGCTATTTGAGCTCAGCTCATTCTTGGCCTGGTCATGTCACAAAGGCATAGGAGGTGACAAGAGGTAGGAGGTGGTCTCCACTGTGGCCTGATACCTCCGAGGCTTCTGGTGGCTTTGGAGGCTGTGGCATCCCATCCCCATTGCCTCCTTTCCACAGCATTCACTCCTTCCCCTTCTCTCTCCATTCCAGGTGTTGATACCATGAGTGAGACGAGCTCCATCAGTGTGGAGGCCACAACTGACAGCAGAGACACCTCGGTGGCCACCTCCATCCTGCTGCCCTTCCCAGCCAGCCGTGGCCGGGAGGAGGCGGACAACCGCAGCGAGCACAGCTACAGCGAGTCGGGAGCCAGCGGCTCCTCCTTCGAGGAGCTGGACCTGGAGGTCGCTGGGGACGGGGAGGGAGCCCCAGGCCTGCTGCCTGATGTGGGCTATGCGGGCAACCAGGAGGTCACAGACAAGTGGACCAAAGAGCCCATTGCTGCTGAGAGAGGAGAGGAGTGAACAGAGACCTGGCTGCCTCACCTCCTGCTGAGGTTTGAGTTACTGGGAACCAGTTGCCTTTCCCACCTCCTTCCTCTCCAGCCAAGAGATTTTGGTCGCTGATTCCCCCTGGGACCTGCTCTCCCTCTTTGCAGAAAGGGTGTTTGACCATTTTGGGGGTGCCGGGAGGTGGGGGGGATTTCTGTGGTGCTTGGTGGCGCAGGGTAGGTGCAGGCTGGGGGGACAGCAAAATGCATTTGCCATTTGTGTGTGTCCAGGCACGTCACAGATTCGTTGCAGGTGTCTTGGGGATGGTGGTGGATGGCAGAGATGTCCCCCCTTGTCTCTGCCAGTGCCCCTCTCACCCACAGCTTCTCTCTGCCGCACCACCACGTTTTCTAGCACCAAAGAGCCGTGAGTTGGGTCGGTTGGGTTTGTTCCCCTCTTCTCTTCCCCTTGCTGAACAATGGAAACATCCTGTGTAAAACGTGGTCCTCCTGGCACTGCCATGGGCGCTTTGGGGTCTGTAATAAAGTGGATGCTTTTCCTCACTGCTGGCTGGTGCGTTGCTGACTTGTCCTTTGGCCGATCACGCTATCCTGCCCTGTGGTGGGGTGCGGACTGTGGATGGGAGCTGCCCCCATGGCCCTCAGCTGAGCCGAGGAGCTGCCCAGGGGCTCTGCATCCCTGCTGCTGATGCTTTCTCCCTGCCTGGGCAACCCAGCAGGGCATGGGGTCTGTCCCCAGCTTGTGCAAGCTGCAGGGGAAGGAAGGGTCCTGTCTGCCGTGCTGAGCCAGGCAGAGCTGGAGGGAGGTGGTGTGCCCACTCCTACTGGGAGCCTGCAGAGAGTATAGCCAGTGAAGCCAGATCCTTGGGCTGCTGCTGGCCCTCCTGGTGGCAGGAGACACCAGCCTGCCTGCACTGTGCCTTGCTGACATCTCATCTGTCTGTCCTGCTGTTGTAGAATGCAGGCAGGGAGGGCTGCCTATGCTGGTCCCAGTTCCCAGTTCCAGTTGGGACAAGGGAGCAGCCTGGACATCATGGCCACAGTGCCACGGGGCAATGCCAGGTACGGGAGCACCTGCTGAGTGCCCTTGGTGCCTCCAGCAGCCCGGGAATTGTTTCCTGGTGGTTAAATGTGGCAGCCCAAAACTGGGACTTGGGGTGGGGTTGCCAGGGGCAGGGGAGGTCTGACCATCTCTCCATGGTGGCAATGTGTCCTCCCTGGCTTGGAAAGGTCATGATTAGTCCTCAGCCAGTGATTGACATGAGATTGTTCATAAATATTTTGTGCTCTGAGTGATAAAATATTAAACTCCTCCAGCCCACATGGAAAAATATTGCTCTTCCCGGTGTTTATCTTTGTTGCTGGTTATTACAAAACTGCCGAGCACCCTGAAATATTTATGCTTGGCTGAGGCTCCCAGGGGGCTGGAGCCAGGCAGCAGATACTAACGGTGCTTGCCCCTTACCCCACTGAAGCTGGGGACCAGGGGGGCTTTGCCATCAATCTCCTGCCATCGGCAGTGCTGGAGCAGCAGCCAGGACGATGCACCCAGTGCCGAGGTGTGAGGTGTGTGTGGCGCCAGGTCCCATCTGCTGGGGGGAAGCAGGACCACGGCAGCGCCAGCATCCCTTGGCACAGCACATCTCCAGTCCTCCGCAGTTCTGTGTCCACGCCGGCCCACAGGGGCAAGGTCCCCCAGCCCAGGCACCCTCCTCTCCCCAGTGTCCCACTCTGTGCCAAGGCTTGAAAGGAGGTAGGCCGGTGGGGTGTGGGGTCCTGCTGCTGTGGGACTCCTGGGGGGACCCTGCCATGGACGTTTCAAGTCATCCCTCCCCAAACCAGGATTGCCAGGGGGAGGGAGTCCAGTAGAGTGCGTCTGACTCACTGCACTGCCCTTAACCCGCAGCCTGCAAGTGCAGCAGCGGGCAGGGGGGAAACTGAGGAACATGGTAGTGAGGTGGTTACTCGGGGTGGTGCCCCAGAAGCACCCCTGTCCCCTGTGTCATCCCCTGTCCCCTGTGTCATCCCCTGTCCCGTGCTTGCCTCTGAGCGACGGAGCTCTGGGGATGCAGCACGGCAGGATCCGGGACAGACTAACAGCTCTAGGAAGAGTTTGGGCAAGTGGTGGAGATCTGGAACACAACCCTGGCAGTGCCTCCGTTTTTGTATGGTCCAAAGCCTTCCCCAGCTTGGTGCTTGGGCTGACGGTGAGTGCTGGGGGCTGCATGGAGTGCAGGCAGGCAGTGGGGTAATGCTGGGCACCTGGACTCCTCCCAAGGACTTGGGGAGCAGGGAGCAGGCCAGGCAAGGGGCGAACAAATCCCGAGGCATCAGCTTGTGGCTGTGGAGCATGAGCTGGGGCTGGGACTCGTCTCACTGGGCTGGGAATGAGCGAGGCGCTCTGGGGCCAGGGGAGCAGATGCTGAGCTGTGCCCCGCCAGGTTGCAGAGCAGGTCCTGCCTGCTCTGGCCGTGTCCTGCCTCTGCCCAGCCTGGATCTGACCATTCCTTGCCTGCATCTAGCCATGCCTGTGTCCTGCCTTCTCTGGCCATGCGCTGCTTGTGTCCTGCCCGTGCTCTGCCTCAGTCTGGCCATCCCTTGCCTGGATCTGGCTGTGTCTTAGCCTGTGTTTTGCCTTCTCTGTCCATGTCCTGCTCTTTTCTGCCTTCCTGCCCTTGTCCTGCCCGCTCCCTGCCTGGACCTGGCCATCTGCCCCCGGCTTTGCCCCAGCCGTGGCGGAGCCTTGCCCGGCTCAGCCGGTGCCGGAGCGAGAGGGGAGCAGTCAGGGCGGCCCCGGGGGTGCCGCTGCCTGCCGGGCCGGGCCGGACCGGGGCCGGACCGGGGCCGGACCGGGGCGGGGGCCGGGGCCGGGCCGGGCGGGGGGCGGAGCGGCTCCGCTCTGCTGGGGCTGGCGGAGTGTCAGAGGCGGCGGCGGGAGGCGGTGGCAGCCGCAGCACCGAGACAGCCGCGGCACCGGCACCGGCACCGGCTCCCGGCATAGTCCGCCGGGCCCAGGTAAGGGCTACGGTCCCACCCCGGCGCTCCCACGGCCGTCACCTCGGTTCGCGCCGTGCCCCGGCGGCGCTTCGCCATCTCCAGAGCCCCGGCGCCGGCAGTGGAGAGGCACGGAGACCGGCGATCCCCCGCAGCCGTCGGGGCCGCGCCACGGCGGGGCTCGGTGCCCGGTGCCGGGGCTCCCGGAGCTGCGGGACAAGAGCAGAGCACGGGCACCGGCACTGGCACCGGCACCGGCGGGGCCGGGGATGCGGACGGTCAGGGTGGAACTGGGGCTGCTCCCTCCGCTCCCCCTTGCCCGGCGCAAGACGCGGGGCTCCCGAAGAACGGCTGGGGGGGTCCTCGACTCCCCGGTGCCCCGGTAGCCTCGAGCCCCTCAGTGGGCACTCAGCGGGACCCACCGCCACAGCCGCCGGCCGGGGCTGCGCAGCGGCACCGGGGCAAGGAAGCGGGGTCACCGCCCGGCCCAGCGGGAACAGACCCCCGCCCTTGCTGTTCCCCCGGGTCTCCTGTCGGCTCTCCGGGCCGGGGACAGCCGGGGCTTTGCGGGGGCTGTGAGTGCCAGGGCAACCGGGTCCCGGGGCGCGCTCGGGACGGGATGTGGGGCGGCCGCGGGGGCGCGGGGGAGCGCCCCGGAGAGGCGCCTCGGCGCATCGGGGCTGGCAGCCCTTGTGCAGGGGAGAGGTGAGGGCTCCTGGCGGAGCTCGATGGCGGTAGGACCTCTGGGACCTCCGGGGGAGGTGACACTGCACCTGAGCCCCCGCAGCACTGCCGCTCTCGCACACGCCGCGGGTGTCACACACCCCCAGGGGCGCTGGGGTCGGAGGGGTCAGGGCTCCTGGCAGAGGGTGGAGAGCGCTGGGGCACGGAGGAGACACGGCTCCTTCTCACCCACCCCGCTCGCTGTGCTTGGGCGGGGAGGCTGCTCCTGAGCTTCCTGCCGTACCGTGACCGTCGGGCTGGACTCGGCTCTGCCCTACCCGGTGCTTCACTTCCCCAGATGTTCTCCAGGGGTTTCAGCAGGCTGTCATCCCCCCGGTACTAAGCCAGTCGAGCTGAGCAGCTGCGGGAATGACGGCAGCCCTGCTCATTGTCCATCGTGGCTCGCTGCCGGCTGGGTCATGATTTGCCCTTCAGAGCAGCTTGGCCTGAAGGTGCCTTTCATCTGGTGGGTCCTGTCAGCTGCCCCAAAAGAGCTGGACCACAGGGACCCGGGTTCCCAGTGCCACCGGACCCCTGCGACAGGCTCAGCCTGCCACTGATGGGCTCTATCAATAATCCATGTGCTTGTGGCCTCTTTCCTGCTTGAGGAAACCCCGGGTCCCTTAGAAGCATTTATTCCTGAAACAAGGCAGGGACCCTTCCTTATCTCCAAACTCCTTCACACTGCGGGGTCAGGTAGGAGATGCCCTGAGACAGATGGGGACTCAGCAGCAGCAGACAGCACCTGAGAACAGGCACTTAGGGACATGGAGGAGGAGGAGGTCTGCATGTATCACCCCACCCCATTCTATTATGCTCTGTGCCACAGTGCTGTCCACATCCCCCTGGGCATCACTGCCAGCTCCAGCTGCTTGCTGGAGGGGTTCTCCAGCACAGTCACCACCTGTCTGGGTGCAGCATGGGGGCATCAGGGGGTCCCCTGCTCCGGCTCAGAGAGAGCAGCCTCAGTACTGGCTGCAGGGAGCTACAGAGGGGCCAGCACTCTCTGTCATCTCCCTTCCACCTTGTGCACCCCCACAAGCACTGATGGGCTGTGGGAGTCCACTGGTCCTGCCACAGCATCGGCAGCTTCTCCTTCCAGAGCAGCCTGAGGCTTCTGGGCTGCCAAGGGGTCTCCTTCTCCCATGACCCCAGAAATGCCAGCCCTGTGGGATTTCAGCAGTCATCTTCAAATGGGAAGCAAATCTCTCCCATGATTTGGAAAAAGACAACCAATCTCCGAAGGGACTGCATCTCCTGCCAAAACAAGGCCTGCCTGCTGCAAAAGCCTTTGATTCCCCCGCGCCTCCGTGCTTTCTGCAGAGGGAGTCAGCAAACCTGGCTCTTACTTTTACTGAAATCTCTGAATTTAGTATACAGGGAAGGAAGGGGCGGTGGTGAGAGAACAGACTCTCAAGCACCACGACTGCCAGAGCCCTGCGCGCTGCTGCATGAAGGTGAAGCCAGTGCCGAGTCCCTGCTCCAGCCCCAGTGCCATGGACAGCCCTAGGGGCAGCAGCAGGGTGGGTGGACTCCATGCCTATGGGACTGGGATTAAAATGCTGTGGGTGCTGGGTGCTGTGGGCACGGTGGGCTCATGGCTGGCTGCTTTGGCAGTGCTCTTGGCTGGAGGTTGGGATCTGTCAGCACCCCTGTTGCTGCTGCATGGGTCGGGGGCTCAGCTTGGAGTTGGTCTTGGCTCTCTCTGCCCAGCCTGGTGACATCTCTGGCTCTTTCCCCCTCCATGATATTTTAGGGCTGTCAAGCTGTCCCCCTGCAGGCTGTTGTGCCCGGTGCTGCCAGAGGGGCCAGCTCTGCACCCACCCTTATGCCAGTGTGTCCCTGGGAGTGTTGTGGGGAGACCAGTCCCTGTGTCCCTCCTTGTCCCCTGGGGTCTGTCACTTGTGTGTGTCCTGGGGTCTCTGGGTCATTGTGGGAGCTATTGCACCTGCTCACTTTGCCTTTCTGCAGTGGACTTATCCCTAAGGGCACCCTGGTCAGGGGGCACAGGCAGGCTCATGCTCTCGCTCTCTTGTGCAGCACTGATTCTGCCCCTGTGCCTGTCTTGCCTTGCATCTCGCAGACCCAGCGGCTTTTCCCTTTGCTTTTCCAGGTGCCGAGGGCTCTGCCGGGGTGGCACAACCTCTGTCCCACCGACACCACGCTGTGCCACCCCCCACCACCCAATGCCTGGGGACTGCCTGCCCTCACCTTGACGGGTGGCAGCGGGTGACACGGGGTGGTGTGGGTCCCCCGGCCAGCACCAGCACACCCCATGGCGGTCCCCTTGGCCGCCTGGCTGGGGCTGATGCACCTGGCCACCTGTCTGGCTGCTGGGCATGGCATGGCAGGCAAGAAGGAGATCAGCATCGACGGGGACCTGGTGATTGGGGGCCTCTTCCCCGTCCATGAGAAAGGAGTGGGGAGCGAAGACTGCGGCAAGATCAACGAACACCGGGGCATCCAGCGCCTGGAGGCCATGCTCTTCGCCCTGGATGAGATCAACAAGGACGGGAGCATCCTGCCGGGAGTGAAGCTGGGTGCTCACATTCTCGACACCTGTTCCAAGGACACCTATGCCCTGGAGCAGTCCCTGGACTTTGTCCGTGCCTCCCTCACCAGGGTGGACGGCTCTGAGCACATCTGCCCTGATGGCTCCTACGCTGTCCACGACGATATTCCCACTGCCATCACTGGCGTCATTGGGGGCTCCTACAGCGACGTCTCCATCCAGGTACTGCCCAGGCAAGAGGGGCTCAGATGGGGCTGGGGGTTTGGCAGAAAGGAAGGAGGGGAGTAAAACCTCAGCAGCAGTGCAGTGATGCCTCTGCTAGTGTGGCACAGGGAACCTCTCTCATCCCTCATGGTGATGCTCTGCCCCTTTCTCCAGCAGGGAGGAAATGTCAGCCAGGCACCTGAGCGAGCCATCCCTCTGTGATTGCAGGGATGTGCCCAGGGTCCCCTTGGGGGCTGTGAGAAACCCCCAACATAGCATAAGCCACAGGAGTAAAGCTGGTGGGTGTGCCCCACATGGGGACAGGTGTTTATTCATCTCCTGGGGTCGAAGTGACAAGCACAGCTCCTCAGCCCAGCTCACATCTACACTGTGACAGGCGGAGCAGAGCTAACCAGTGTTAGGGGGCTCTGTCTCCTTTGCCCCCTCAGACCCCAGCCTGTGAGGAGCTGCAAGGGTCATGCACCACCAGGGGATCAGCCATAGGGCTGCCCAGCTGGGGCAGGGTGGACTCTGGGGCTAGTGCCCCTGTGTCCCCAGCGATCCCACAGGAACAGGCACCTCAAGCCTCAGACCTGGCTGTCACCCTGGGTGGGGTGCATCTCAGTCCCCAAAACCACAGCTCTGTGGACCCAGGGGCCGGTTTCAGCAGGCAGAAGAGCATTCCCCGAGGATGTAGGCACCAGCACGACCAGCGGAGTCACGGGGGTGGCTGGTGGGCCACACGAGATTTAATGAGTCCCCAGCATGTGTCAGATTGTGTCCCCTGGCCCCTGGGGTCCCTGCATCTCCCAGCTATGGGATGGAAGGAGCTGGAACTGTGTGACAGCAGCAGCATCCCGGTCCAGCCCAGCTGGGTGCTTGTCCCTTCCCTTTCTGGGAACTCAGTGTGTCCCCATGTCCCAGTCCTGGGCAGGCAGGTGTCAGCAGGGGCAGAATGTGGGCCAGCTGGGGAGCACAAGGGGCACTGGGGGGGCATGGCAGGCTGGCAGCTCCGGTGTGTGGTGAGGACAGGCAGTGGCATCACTGCGCTCAGGGACATTCTTGCCATCAGGGGACTTGGTCGTCGGGATCATTTGTCCACGTTAATTAAGCCGCGTCTCCTGCCTGGGGAGCAGTGAGACGCGGGCAGGCTCGTCAGCCCCGCCGGCACACGCGAGCCCCCCTTCCTGCCCCCAGAGCCTGGGTTTTAACAGCCTCATTAGTGGGGCTTTTTTCGCCTTTGAAGATAACGAGGGCTTCTGCTGAGTGGCTGGAAGATGCCAGTCCCGCTGGAGCTCCCCGTGCTGGATGCGCAGGCGCTGGTCCCCTGACCCAGCTCTGCAGCATCCTCCAGCCTGGGGGGGCACTCTGCCCCGGCTCACAGCCCCCGGAATCCTTCGCCCTGTGCTGTGGGGCTGTCAGGCATCCTGGCTTTCGCCTTGCCTTCGAGCATCTCACACAAGTCACCTGTGGCAGACTTTCTGCTTTTGTCCCCTCCTCAGCCCCAAATTTCAGAGGGGAGTGCTTGAAATACTAAAAATAAATAAAAAATAAAGAGAAATGAGCATATCTGAGGGCTCAGGCACTCTGTGAATGTGCCATCCATTCTCATTTTCTGCTCCCACCGACAGATCAGAATGTTCTGGGTCAGGATGGGTTGCTCATCAGTCCCATACTGGGGAGCACCGTGCAACAGGGGGTACTGGGTGAGGGTCCCCCAATAGCAAAGTCCCTTGCTGGGCCACCTCTTCAGGCACTCACCTCTCCTTCTCCATGCAGGTGGCCAACCTGCTGCGGCTCTTCCAGATCCCACAGATCAGCTATGCCTCCACCAGTGCCAAGCTCAGTGACAAGTCCCGCTACGACTACTTCGCCCGCACCGTCCCACCAGACTTCTACCAAGCCAAAGCCATGGCAGAGATCCTCCGCTTCTTCAACTGGACCTACGTCTCCACTGTGGCCTCAGAGGGTGACTATGGGGAGACGGGGATCGAGGCCTTTGAGCAAGAAGCCCGCATGCGCAACATCTGCATTGCCACATCAGAGAAGGTGGGGCGCTCCATGAACAAGAAGACCTACGACGGGGTGGTCCGGGCTCTGCTGCAGAAGCCCAATGCCAGAGTGGTCGTGCTATTCACCCGAAGTGAAGACGCTCGGGAGCTGCTGGCGGCTGCCCAGAGAGCCAATGTGTCCTTCATGTGGGTGGCCAGTGATGGGTGGGGAGCCCTGGAGAGCGTGGTGGCAGGCAGCGAAGCAGTGGCGGAGGGAGCCATCACCATCGAGCTGGCAGCCTACCCCATTAAGGAGTTTGCTTCCTACTTCCGTAACCTCCACCCCTACAATAACAGCCGAAATCCCTGGTTTCGGGAGTTTTGGGAGCAGAGGTTTAGGTGCAGCTTCCACACGCAGGACTGTAGCAGGTATTCCCTCAAGACAGGCAAGTTTGAGCCCGAGTCCAAGATCACGTTCGTGGTCAATGCAGTCTATGCCATGGCTCACTCTCTGCACAACATGCACCGGACATTGTGCCCCAACTCCACCAAGCTCTGTGATGCCATGAAGCCTGTCAATGGCAAGAGGTTTTACAAGGACTTTATACTCAATGTTAATTTTGATGGTGAGTCCAAAATGGAGATGGGGTTTGGCTGACAAGATGGAAAGGGATGGGTGGAGGATAGGAAAGAAGGAGGACCAAATTTGACCCAAGACCCTCCAATACCTCCAGCCTGCCCACACACAGGGCTGTGGTTGTCCCGAGATGCCAACACACCCCGATCTTTCTTGGGAGGCAATCTAGACCTTCTGTCCCCAGTGGAAATGTGTGGAGAAGCTGGTCACCAGCTCCATCCTGCTACAGCTGGGTGGGACCAGCCCCACAAAGGATCCTTGAGAACAGCGTGATTTATTCACATTTCAGGGATTAAACTGGAGGGATACCCTTGATCAGGGACCCACATAGTTTGGGGTGAATTAGAAACATATCCTTTGTGACTTGGGCTGAGCTTGGCTGCCAGGTATCCCTGGGAGCCATGGGGGCTGCACAATCCCCCTCTGCCCTTGCAGAGCTGGCTGGGGTTGACAGGCTCTCAGGCAGGTGGGGAGATAGGTCTCCACCTTTGCTTTGCTGCTCCTAACATGTGCATAGGCAGCAAGGATGGGAGTGAAGGTAGGAAACAGGCTGGACATTTGCCTGTGGCCATGGTGGGATGTGGCCCTTTGGATGAGCCCTGCCTCCAGGCCTGGAGCGAGTGTTCTCCTGCCCCAAGGCAGTGACTGTGTGCCCTTCTCCTCCCTGCAGCTCCGTTCAGGCCAGCAGACACCGAGAGCGTCGTTCGATTTGACCGCTACGGCGATGGGATTGGGCGCTACAACATCTTCAACTACCACTACATGGACGGGCGCTATCGCTACCAGAAAGTGGGCTACTGGGCAGAGGGGCTCATCCTCGACACCAGCCTCATCCCCTGGGCTGAGACCTCCATCCCCGTGTCCCAGTGCAGCGACCCCTGCAAGAAGAATGAGATCAAGAGCATGCAGCCCGGAGACATTTGCTGCTGGATCTGCATCCCGTGCCAGCCCTATGAGTACCTGCTGGATGAGTTCACCTGCATGGACTGTGGTCTTGGTTACTGGCCCAACGAGACCCTGAACGGCTGCTACGAGCTGCCCCAAGAGTACATCCGCTGGAAAGACGTCTGGGCCATTGGTCCTGTCACTATCTCTTGCCTGGGCTTTATCTGCACCCTCTTTGTTATCGGAGTCTTCGTAAAGAACAACGACACCCCCATTGTGAAGGCCTCTGGACGAGAGCTGTGCTACATTCTCCTGACTGGGGTCCTCATGTGCTACAGCATGACCTTCATCTTCATCGCAAAGCCCTCTACCGGGGTGTGCACGCTCCGGCGCCTGGGGCTGGGTACGTCCTTCGCCGTCTGCTACTCGGCCCTCTTGACCAAGACGAATCGCATCGCCAGGATCTTCAGCGGGGTGAAGGAGGGGGTCCAGCGCCCCCGGTTCATAAGCCCAACGTCACAGGTGGTCATCTGCATGGCCCTCATCTCTTGCCAGCTGATCATCGTCATCATCTGGCTGCTGGTGGAGACTCCTGGCACAGGCAAGGAGACTGAGCCTGACAAGAGGTACATTGTCACCCTCAAGTGCAACAACCGTGACTCCAACATGCTCATTTCACTCACCTACAATGTCCTCTTGATTGTCCTCTGCACTGTCTACGCCTTCAAGACACGGAAATGTCCTGAAAACTTCAACGAGGCCAAGTTCATTGGGTTCACCATGTACACGACCTGCATCATCTGGCTGGCCTTCCTGCCCATCTTCTACGTGACCTCCAGCGACTACCGTGTAAGAGCCTGAGCTCTGAGGGGGCTCCGACAGGGCTAAATCTAAGTGGTCCTGGAGATTTGGGCCCTGCGGGGTTTGCGATTAGGAGATGTGTGGGGCTGGGGGTGGGTCTTCATCCACACACCTGGAGATGGTCATCTGCACAGGGTGGACCAGGGCCAGGACCAGGTGAAGGGTCCTGAAGGGCTGTGGCTGACTGGGCAATGAGTCCTGGAGAGAGGACGTGCCCCGCTCCCTCCCTTGATAGGGGGAGGATGGGAAATGGCCCTGAGACCTCCAGAGACCCCCCCATAGCCAGACCCTGGAGGAATGATAGCCATCCTTCAGCCTGGTGACACAAAAGCATGAGACAGTCCCTGGCTCATCCAGACACCACACCACAGGGCATGAATGCCAGCCCCAGGGCCAGCCTGGAACCTGAGGTGCTGAGCTGTACCAGCAACTGGGGAGCACGGGGTGCTCTGCAGCACCTCAAGCCCCCTGGCATGGACACATTCTTGATGGGTCTTGAGGAGTTGGTGGGAACAGCTGCAGTCGGGGGCTTCCAGAGAGGACCTGCCCAGAGGGAGGGGGCAGCAGGATGGGGGAGTGCGAGTTCTGGGCCCTGGGCAGTGCCACAGAGCAGCACGGGGGCAGGGCTGGGATTGCTGCTCTGGGTGTACCTGCTTTGCAGGGGCAACTCGTCCCCATCACGGCAGTGTTCATCCTCTGCTCATGGGTCTCCTGCGGGACCGCCCTGACAGAGGGATGTGGGGTGGAGGGGATGTCCCTGCAGGGTGCAGTCTGTGCCCAGTGGGGCTGGCCAGTGCCACAGCATGGGCTTCATCCTGCCCTGCTTGGGGCAGAGGGCTGATGGGTGGAGCACCTGATGCCCACCCCTGTCTCCAGGTCCAGACCACCACCATGTGCATCTCGGTGAGCCTCAGCGGCACCGTGGTCCTTGGCTGCCTCTTCACCCCCAAGCTCCACATCATACTCTTCCAGCCGCAGAAGAACGTGGCCAGTCACCGTGTGGGCACCGCTCGGTTCAGCGTGGCAGCAGCCAGCTCCAGCCAGTCCCAGGGTGAGCACGGTGGGGCTGGGGAAGGGCTGGGGGACAGCACCCCTTTCCTGGTGGGGTGTGTGTGGGCACCCCAGCATGGGTTCCTGAAGAAAAGTGGGGTGCGGGGTAGGCCACAGTGGGAAATGGGGGGAATGGAAAATGCAGTGTCCCCAGCAGCTCTTCCCTGTTCTCTGTCCCAATGCCTCATCTCCAAGGATGGCAGAGCTGCCAGAGGGTACTGCTCCTGGGGGTCCGTCATTGCTCTGAGGGCACAGGGCCACTCCCCACCCCAACCCAGGGGATTCAGCTGCCCCCAGGTGCCTGTCACCACCCCAGGCACTCTCCACTTCAGCCCCAGGGAATATACGGTCACCCTGGTCACCTGGGGGGACACGGGCATCCTGGGCACCCTCAACCCCAGCTCCATGGGCACTGCTGCCGTGGGATGCTGGGGGGTGCTGCTGCCAGACCCCAACCCCGCCCTGACTGCTGCCTTCCTGTCCAGGCTCAGCCTCGCCATATGTGCCCACAGTGTGCAACGGCCGCGAGGTGGTGGACTCCACAACGTCATCCTTGTGAAGGACAGGGGGCCAGGCTGTGGTGCTGCCACACGGCACCCCCACTGCTTCCCCAGGGAGAGCAGTGCCCGCAGCACGGCCCACCGAGGCGCCAGATGCAGCCGGGAGGCTCAGTCCCTGCCCCAGCACGAGCTACACATCCCACATGTCGGGTCATGGTACGTGTCACCCTTCCCTTGCACTGAGCCACGTTACATGTGCCCTGTCCTCCACCCCCTGCACTGAGCCGTGGTGAACATCCCAACTCCCTGAGCTGAGCCACGGCGCATGTCCTCGGCCCTCGCACTGAGCCATGGCACACGTCCCTCTGTGTCACCTGCACTGAGCCATTGTGCACCCACGCCCCCTGCACTGAGCCATGGTGAATGTCCCCCCATCCCTTGCACTGAGCGTAGTGCACCTCGCACGGACCTCGCACTGAGCTGTGGCACAAATACCCTCTCCTTGTCCCTTGCACTGAGCCCTAGTGCAGACCTGCCACCACCTGCACCCAGCCCCGGCGCACAGCCCCTGCCCCTTGCCCCAGTCCCAGTGCACAACTTGACTCCTTCTCGCCAAACCACGTTGCAATTCCTGCTTTTTGCTTGCGCCAATCCATGCTGCACCTCCCACTCCCTCCCTGCGCTGGCACACACTGCCCTCAACCCATTCACCCACGCTGCTTTCCCAGTGTGATGCCTTTGCGTGTCCCACGTCACCTTTTCCCTGGCACTTTGCAGTTTCACCTTTTCCTCCTGGTTTTGGCCCCAGAGAGCCACTGAGCGTGGCTGGGCTGGGCCCAAGCCCCCCACATCGTTTCCCTCACTCTCTGTGGCGCTTCTCATCCCTTTGTGGGAGACAGGGCAGGAGCAGGGGTGGACAAATGCCCACTGCCCCCAGACCCTGCAGAGCCCGGGGAGTCGTCGGAGGCTCAGAGCAAGTAACAGGACCCAGGTATTTGAGCCCAACCAAGTTTTTAAGAGTAGACTTTTTCTGTGAACAAAAGTGTGATTTTGTTTTGTAATTTATGTAAATAAAGTGTTTTTGGTGTTGTTTTTTTTTTACAAAATGGACTGTTCCAGAGCTCAGGTACAGTCAAACCTGAGAGAAGGGGACAGACCCTCGCAGAGGGCAGAGCCACATCAAGACATGGGGGTCAGCAGGATCAGGGCCATGTGACACCCCTTACTCACATCCTGCTGGCCCCAGGGTGGTGGCTGCATCAAGGATGTGGGGCACAGCTCCAGGGACAGAATGACGTGCTCCAGTAGCTCCAGGGACAGGGGGCTAGGAGCTGCCAGGGGATTCACGGCCAGAAGCTGTGGTCTTCTGCTTTAGGGGGATGATGCAGATGCTGTTCTTGGCTTCTTTGATTCTCCACCACCGTCCGAGCCTGTGGATGAGAAGAGATGGGGGGGGGTCTCCCTCCAACAACACCCAGAAGAGGGAGAAGCTGCACCCCCAGGCAGCACCAGGGAGGGGGGACAGTACCGATGCTCCTGCCCGACGCCAGCCACCAGGAAGTCACCAGTTGCTGAGAACTTGAGGCTGTTGACAAAACCCACCTGGAAGGGAGACAGAGCAGGGTGAAGGGGCAGGGCAGGGTGAGGGGCTCCCACAGCTTCCTCCTGCTGCTCAGGAACGCGAGACTCTGCTGAGAGACCCTCCAGCCCAGCTCCAGCATTCCCAACCTGCCCATCCATCCATACCAAAGGGATGTCCCAGAGGTGCTCCAGCTTCCGAAATCCCTCACCACACTTCCAGAGCTTCACACAGCC
The DNA here is from genome assembly GCA_036630365.1 of Acanthiza pusilla. Taxonomy (NCBI): domain Eukaryota; kingdom Metazoa; phylum Chordata; class Aves; order Passeriformes; family Acanthizidae; genus Acanthiza; species Acanthiza pusilla. Next base: position 14,319,779 of record JAXCHO010000001.1, read on the forward strand.
ACTGTGGGATCCTGGGGCACAGAGAGGAGACTGTCACGCACCCCACCCGGGGAGGGGAGCAGGACACATTTCCCACACAGGCTGCCATAAGTAGCTGCCACACACCTGTTGCCAGGAGGTCACTGTTGCGCAGGGGGGCCACTGCAGAGATCCAGCAGGGCTGCTCCAAGCCCTGGGATTCCTGCACCCCGTGCGCCTGCCGAGCCAGCGCCAGCGGCTTCTTCTTCGTCAGCCCCCACAGGGCTAAAGACCTGCGGGGAATGTGAGGGATGAGGGGGCTGAGGGGGCACCCTGCCCACCCCAGGCACCGCCCCGGCCCTGTGCTCACCCATCATCAGCCCCAGACACCATGTGCTCCTCGTTGATGAGCTGGATACAGTCGATGGAGCCCCTGTGAAGAGAAGAGGTAAGTGCCAGCAGTTATAAGTGTGCTTTGGGATCCTGCTTAGGGGACAAGGGCTCACCAGGGCATCACCATCCCCAGGTGCTTCTGGTGATGCCTGGCACCCACACACCACCTGCCCACAGCCCCCTCTTGCACCCCAGACCTACTGGTGCCCAGAAAACACGAGCTGCGATTCCTCCGGGATCTTCCAGAGCCGCACGGTGCCATCCCGTCCCCCTGCTGTCACACAGCACTCCCGGCTCAGGCTGTCCAGCCCCGTGATGACATCCTGGTGCCCGAACCTGGAGGAGGTGACAAAAAGCTGTGGCAAGCAAGTCACTCTGCCCCCTCAGCTCCCCAGAGCTGCCGGTGAACCCTTTGGCAGGATCCGTGGGTTTCCCCCAGGTCTTACAGGGTCTCCACGTATGCGTTCTCTGCCACGTCCCAGACCTTGACACAGCGGTCGTGGGAAGCGCTGTACAGCTGGTGTGTGCCCTTTCGGAAGGACAGGCCCTGTCGACAGACAGACAGACATGGCACAGCAGTGAACGATGCCGAGGGGGACACAGCTGCCTGGCCCCACAGGCATCGTAACCGATGCCCCCAACTCACCGAGACGGCATCGCGGTGCCCTGTGAAGATGTGCAGACGCTTGCAGGTTGCTGCATCCCAGATCATGATCAGCTTGTTCCTGTCTCCCGTAGCCTGGCAGACAGCAGGGGACGCCTGAGACCTGCACCTTGGAGACCCACAGCCTACCCCTACCTCCACTCCATGGGCTTTGGGTGTCCCAGGGACCCATTCTTGACCCAGCAGGGGGTAGGGGCTGCTTTAACCCTGCAAGGCACACCTGGGCATGACACTCCCCAGGACCCTAGGAGAACACTCCCCACAGCCACATCTCCACCCTGTCCCCGTACCAGGTACTTGCCGTCCGATGAGATGGCCATGCAAAGGACATGGGATGCATGCCCCATATGCCGCTCCTCTGTGCCCTTCTTGCCCCCAGGCACCACGCACAGCCTCTTCCCACTGTCCACCTCCCCTGCAGGAAAGGCGTAGCAGTCACCCTCTGGGAGCCTCCCACCACTCCCGAAAGTGCCCTCAGGCTCCCACAGAGCCTGAAATGATGCACAATCCAGGAATAGTCAAAGGCCAAGCCACCTCAGTGGGCATCTGGGTTTGGGCTGGGGAAAGGCCAGTCATAGCCCCAGGTGAACACTTGCATTTGATGAGGGAGCCGTCCTTGGAAGCGGAAAAAATGAATCTGTTATCAGGTGAGATGACTAGGCAGGTAACAGGCAGCTGGTGTCCCCGCAGCACACGGATGCTGGCTGGATCGGGAGGCTGTACCTGCAGGAAGAGCAGAATGCTGAGCTGGGCTGCCCTGGACTCTTCCCCAGGCACACGAGTACCTTAGCATAGCACCTTGTCCTCTCCAGGGTGCCAGCTGCTGGCACCCCAGGCAGGAGAAGGGCCGTGGGGTGCTGGCCGTGCCTGAATGTCCCCCAAAGCTGGCACTTGCACTCTGGCACCCCCAGCACTGGGCACTTACATCTTTGGCAACCAGGCGCTGCAGCCGGCCCTTCTGCTCCAGCTGGGGAAGAAGCGGGAGGGTCAGCAGAGGCGGCCTCAGTCCCGGCCCCGCAGGGAGGGGACCGAACCCGCCACCGTCACCGGGACCGAGGGGCCGCCCCCGCTCACCACGTCCTCCTTCAGCCGGTCGCCGATGAGATCCGCCGGCTCGAGATCTTCCTCCTCCTCCGCCCGCTCCTCCTCTGCGGCGGGACAGTGCGTGAGGTCCGGGCTCAGCGCCCGGGGCCGCCCCGCCGGGGCACCGGGACCGGGCGGGACTCACCGAGCTGGCGGAGCTCCTCCAGATACTGCTTGGCCAAGCGCAGCTTCTTCTCCTGCGGCGTCTCGTCCACCTCCTCCTCCGCCGCCTCTCGCCGCTGCCGCCCCAGCAACGGGCTGCAGGGACACACGTGCGTGAGCATCAACACCGGCACTCCGCAGGTACCGGAACCCATCCCCGGTACAGGCATCCCCGGTCCGGCAACTCTGTCCGATACAGGCATCTCCCGGTATCGGCACCCCACCACGGTACCGGCACTCCCAGGGCGCAGCCCTTACCTCTCTGTCTCCGAGTCGCTAGACACTTCCTCGTCGGCCGGCCGACCGGCCGTCGCCCGCGGTCTCCCATCGGCGCCCGGTGCCTGCGGAACAAAATGGGGCGATCGACGGGACGGGAATGGGCGCAGCGAACGCGCCACGGCGGTCACCGCGTCGGGGTAGGCATTCCTCGCTCCCCTCCCTCCCTTTGCCCCCCTGTCCGGCCCGGCCCTTACCGCCGGCCGCGGCCGCCGCCGTCCCGCCGCCCCGCGCTGGGCCTTGGCCCTCCTGCCGCCCGCCGCCGCCGCCATGCTGCCGCCGCACGTGGGCACCCCCCGCCACCCGCGGGGTTCAGGCCACGCCCCCGACAGCGCCTATTGGCTGCGGGCGGCAGGATCCCGCCTCCTATTGGCCCTGCGGCACCGCCTCCCGGTTCCGGAAGGGAGCCCTGCCCCGCCCCGGTCCGGCGGCCGCGCTGTCACTCGGGTGCGACGTCATGTGTTCGCACCGCCCTTCGGCCCATAGCCCCACCTCCAGCGCTGGCCACGCCCCCTGCCGCTGTCCCCGCCCCTCCGGTCCCGGTGCCTCGGCCGGTCCCTGCTGCAGGGACTGGGCACCGGTGCGGGCACCCGCACCCCGGGACCGGCTGTTAGAGCCCTAGGGCCCCCAGCGCTGCCTCCTCTGCCCCCCACGGCCCTTAGGGCCCAGTCCCTGAGCTGGCAGCCCCCCGTGGTGACGGTGACAGTTGCTCCTTCCCAAATCACGATCAAGTCGTTCTGCTCCTCAGGGACCCTTAGCCAGCCCCCTCTGTCGGGCATGGCCTGTGGTCCCTCCCACGTCCTTTGTGGAGTGCCAGGGACCCGTCCTTGGATATGCTGGGATAGTGTCTCCCTGTCTGGGACAGGGGATGCTCTAAAGACCTAAAACCTACTTTTGTGCAGAAATTTCATTTTTGTGCGAACAATCTCTTTTCTCTTTGGCACAGGGGGAGTCAGGGAAAGACAGTGGGAATGCCCTGCATTGGTCTCTGTAAGGCAACAGGCTTAGGGAAAGCCTGCCCCAACCCATGCAGGTGGATGCACCAGCTGGGGAGTGATGTTGCCCCCAGGCTCAGCACCCCAGGGCATGACAAGAGGAGCCGTCCTGTCTGGCTGGAAGCCTGTCCAGGATGCGAAGTTTTGGTCTTGGTAGCCCCGTGCTGCTGGGGAGACATCACTCAGTCTCTGAGGCTGCAGGAACCCAAGCTGGGGCAATGCACAGGGAGCTGGGGGCACAAGGAACCCACCTACCCATCCATCCGGACACCGGGAGAAGAAAGGGAGCTGTGGTCAGGGAGGGGAGCTCCCCTTAGGAACTGAGCAAGCTAGACTTCATGGGGACACATCTGAAGGGTCCAAACTGCACTGCCCAAAGGGCCGACCAGGTTGGGAATCTTCCCTTGGCTTCCCTCGTGTCCTGGTCATTCAGGTGAAAGAGCAGCGGCAGCAGGCTGTCTGGCACCTCCTTCATCATCTTCTTTGTGGTGCCCACCATAAGCCCCACCACGACTTGAAAGAGACAGATGGAGAGCTCCCCGCACAGTGTCAGTGTCCTTGGGGAGGAAGGAAGGGCGCGAAGATGGATATCCCCAAAACGGCTTTGGGCAGTCCTGCTCCGGATGGGAGCGGAGCTGCGGCAATGCAGATCTGCCCAACGGGGGTTGGTGTCCCTGGGACTGGGGCTAGAGCGGGAGGCCCTGCGGAGGGCTGGGCAGGTCGGTGCAGGGTGTGCCGCCGTCCTACCACGGCCAAGGCTCGGTGAGTCCATGCGGGAATTCGGGAGCGGCCGGGGCAGCGCGGGGATCCGCGGGCGCGGACGCTGCGCCCTCCGGCCGCCAGAGGGCGCGGGGCGGAGCGGGGCGGGGCGGGGCGGGCGGAGGAAGTGACGGCGGCGGCGGGGCCGGAGAGCGGTACGGGCGGGACCGGGCTGGGGCAGGGGAGCGGGGAGGGGAGGCGGGCAGGAGAGGGGCTCGGTGGTGGGTCAGTGATGGGGCAGTGGTGTGCCAATGCTGGGGTCAACGGTGGGGTCAATGGTGGGTCAATGATGGGTCAGTGCTGGGGTCAGTGATAGGGTCAATGATGGGTCAGTGCTGGGGTCAGTGATAGGGTCAATGATGGGATCAATGATGGGTTGGTGGGGGGGTCGGTGATGGGAATACAGGCGGGTGAACGACAGGTCAGTAACGAGATGAATGTTGGGTCAGTGATGGTCAGTGGAGGGGTGGGTACCTCTGTTCGGCACTTCCAGCCATGAGGTGGGAGCAGTGGTCGGCTGGGTGATGCCATTTCGGTTTCTGCAGCGCGTGTGGCTGCTGCGGGGTTTGGAGCAATCGGGGTGCAGGCAGGGCGAGTTCCCTGTGTGGGGGTGCAACGTGGGAAGCGGGGGGTGGCGTGTGGGGCCCTGGACGGACGTGTCATTCACAGCGAGCAAGCAGAACCAGGCGCTGTGGTTGGTCATGAGCCTGGGCTGCTTCCTGCCGGCTGCTGCACAGGCACCCAGGGCGAGGGAGCCGGCAGCGGCAGGCAGGGTGAGTGCGGCAGGGGGAGCGCACCGAGGCTGGGTGAAGGCAGGGTGAGTGCGAGCAGGGTGGGTGTCAGCAGAGTGAGCACTGGGAGGGTGGGTGAAGGCAGGGTGAGTGCGGCAGGGGGAGCGCACCGAGGCTGGGTGAAGGCAGGGTGAGTGCGAGCAGGGTGGGTGTCAGCAGAGTGAGCACTGGGAAGGTGGGTGAAGGCAGGTGAGTGCAGGCAGGGTGGGTGGCAGGCAGGTGCTGTTGGAGTGCTGGTATGGCTTTGCTGGGCAGATAGAAGGAAACCGTCACCCACTCAGGAGTGCTGGTGGGGTCTGCCCTTTGAAGGGGAAGTGCAGGTTGGGCTGTGAGTCAGGAGTCTTGGAGCTATGGGGGTGACTTTGGGGGGCACCCTAGGGTGTGGGAGGCCAGGCTCAGGCCCTCCCCAACCCCCAGAGGGGAAGTGGGGCAGTTTGCTCAATCCTAGTTAATAAACTGGCATGGTGGTTCCTCCTGCCTTCTACCTTCAGCTTCTCCTTTGCAAGGGGAACTGCCAGGCTGAGAGAGGGGACCCCATAGCATGCTGTAGCATAGGAGTTTTCTGACCCCTTGGGGACTGTTGGGGCTCCTCAGAACCCCGACACTGAGGACACGTGCGATGAGCTGGCTGGTCTGACAGGTGCCCAGGTGTCAGGAGCTAGTGGCAGGGGCTGGGGAGGAGGCAAGGCCAACACTATGCCTCCTGCTACTCTGCTGGTTTGGCAGTGCCAGACCTGCCTGCAGGTCTCATGGTATGGATTCCTGGAGCTGGCACCATGTGCCACTTCCCTGCTGTGAATCTGTCATTTGACCTTGGACCTGCTGAACCTCCATGAACTCATCTGACTGTGCTGCCGGGGAGCCACGCCTGTGCTGGGGCCAGTGGCGGGCTGGGGGGAACACACACATGGTCTGTGCCTCACTGCCTCTAAGCTGTGACCTGCTTGGTTTCCTGTCAGTGAGAAGAATGGGTTCCGTGTCAGAGGAGCTCAGCTTGGTCCCCTTGCACCAGAGGCCGGAGCTGCTGGAAGCCTGTGCCGAGCTGCTGGGCGAGGAGTGGGGGAAGAGCCGGGCGTCGCGGCTCCACACGCTCCAGCGCTCTTCGGACGCCTTTCCTGCCTGCCTGCTGCTGCTGCGGAGCCGGGGCCCCAGCGAGACCCCTGCCACCCGGGAGGGGCCCTGCCAGCTCGTGGGCCATGTCCGACTCTCCCGCGTAGTCGGCCGTCCCCATGACCTCTTCGTGGAGAGCGTGGTGGTGGCCCGGGCACTGCGGGGCCAGGGCTATGGGCGGCGGCTGATGGAGGCCACCGAGCAGTGGGCCCGGGCCCGGGGCTTCAGCTGCCTGCACCTCACCACCCATGACAAGCAGCATTTCTATGCCCACCTGGGCTTTGTCCTGGGTGAGCCGGTGCAGAATGTGGCCTTTCTCAGCCCTGCCATATCCTCCGAGGTGCTGCGGCTCTTCTCTGCCCCTTCTGGGGCTGCCACTGTCACCATCACCAGGGCACGGGTACCTGCTGCCCCCCTGCCTCCCCTCCCACCCATCACTGTCCCCCCACCACCTCCCCCACCGACTGTGATCTGGGCGAGGGGTGTCTTGGCTGAGAGCAGCGAGCAGAGCCTCCTGAAAACCCCACACCGTGATGCCAAAGGGCTCCCCATCTTCTGGATGAAGAAGGACATCTGAGGGGCTGGGGCTCCGAGCCAGCGATTAAAAGCAGTGCGGGTGGGAGCTGCCCGCCGCAGCACTGCCTGACTGCCTGCTGTTCTTCAGGGCTGGCACCAGCTCCCCCAGCCTCCCTGGTTCATCCTGGCCCCATTTCTGGGTGGGAGTGCTGGCAGGGCGGTGGTGCCCTACCTGGGTGCACTGCCTCTGCTCCTGCCTGGCTCCCAGCTCACCTGGCTGGGGCTCTGGGACCACCATCATCATGGGGAGCCAGGCCCACTGCAGGCTGTGGGTTTGGCACTAGTCCCCAGGAGCACTGCCCAGTCCCATCAGTGTCTCCTCCACTTGGGATTTGTTGTGGCAGCTGGGGCTGGCAGCATATGGTGGCCTCCAGCATGGCCACAGCTGTCCTCAATGAGCACTCTGGGGAAACTGAGGCACAAGGTGGCGGAGGTGCACTAGGGGAGTAGGGCATGGTGGTGGGGCTGCAGGGTTGGATCCCCTGCACAGCAAGGGGGGCAGGTGGCCAAACCCCCCTAAGGCAGCCGGCGTCAGTGAGGGCCAGAGGCATGGGAGCGGGAAGGTCAGGGAGAGCGTCCGGCCTCGCAGCGAGGGATTAGCACTGCCCTTGCTGCATCACGCGGCCCCTGGGCCCATTCCCCGCCTAATCCCCTCATTCTGGGCAGCTGGCCAGCACCGGGCAGGGGCACCAGCCCCCTCTGGCCCTGCCTGGGCTGTGAGGGACAGAGCTGCCCCTTTGGCCCCACCATGCCATCCCTCAGCACGTCACCCAGCCTGGCTAGGCACTATGCTGAAACGGGGGCCAGGGAGTCACAGTGCCCCCACTACAGGTAGGACTGGGAGCCAGCAGGGAAACTGAGGCACCAGAGTCAGGGCAGTGGCTTGCAGTGCTACTCCAGAGCTGTGCCATGGCTGGGGTGGTGCAAGCAGGAGCTCAGCGCCAGAGAGCAGCAGGCAGTGGGACCCACTGGCAGTGCTGAGGCAGGAGGGGTCTGAAACTTCCAAGCGTACCAAGTCCTGTCAGGTTTTGGGGTGGGCAGCATGTGCCTGCAGGGCAGCCCAGCCACTGTGGCCAGTCCTAGCCCACCACAGGCCAGGGTGGCAGTGCCTGCATTGCTGGGGTGCCTGCTGTGTCCCACAGCCTCACCCCCATGGCTCTCCTTTCCCCACAGGGTGCCAGCCCTGCACGCAGCTGCTGAGGTGGGATGGTGCTGGTGCTGGTGCTGTGGGCCTGCCTGGCACTGGGCACAGCTGGTGGGGAGAGCCCAGCCCCTGAGCCCCTGGCAGGCGGCCAGCCCTTTGCTGTGGTGTGGAACGTCCCCACCGGCCGCTGCCAGCACCGCTTCGGCGTGGGGCTGCCCCTCAGTGACTACGGCATCGTGGAGAACCAGGGTGGCCATTTCGCCGGCCAGAACATCACCATCTTCTACAAGAACAAGTTTGGGTTGTACCCATACCTGTCACAGCAGGGTGTCCCCCACAATGGGGGCATCCCCCAGCGCGTCCCCCTTGGCGCCCACCTCGACAAGGTGGCCGAGGACATCCGCCGCCTCCTGCAACCTGCTTTCCATGGCTTGGCAGTGGTGGACTGGGAGGAGTGGAGTCCTCTCTGGGCCCAAAACTGGGGTGCCAAAAGGATGTACCGCACAGCCTCGGAGCAGTGGGTGCGGGACCAGCACGGCATCCTGCCGGCACAGCGGCAGCTCCGACTGGCCCAGTCTGAGTTTGAGCAGGCAGCACAGGCTCTAATGGAGGAGACACTTCTGGTGGGACAAACCCTGCGCCCCGGGGGGCTCTGGGGTTTCTACCGCTTTCCTGACTGCCTCAACAGCAACTGGGCCAAGGAGGCCAACTATACCGGGCAGTGCCAGCCGGCGGAGGTGCAGCGTAACAACCACCTGGGCTGGCTCTGGGCTGCCTCTTCCGCCCTCTACCCCAGCATCTACCTGTCTCCAGCACTGCCACCCGCCCTGCGCCGCCGCTACGTGCACCACCGGCTGCGTGAGGCCCTGCGCGTGGCCACCTTTGGGGCCGACGGCCTCCTGCCTGTGATTGCCTACTCCCGCCTCTCCTTCCGCCGCTCACCCCAGTTCCTAGAGCTGGTAAGCGCTGTGGGGCTGGAGCTGGCTGCAGGGGTGCTGGGGGGTTCTAGTTGGCACAAGGACAGAGGCTGTGTCCCCCAGCCCGGTCACATCTCTGTTCCCGACAGGCTGACCTGGTGCACACCATCGGGGAGAGTGCAGCGTTGGGAGCGGCTGGACTCGTGCTCTGGGGAGACATGTCCTACTCCCGCTCGGCTGTGAGTATGGCCCCGTGCTGCACTGGAGGCAGTGGGCAGCAGGAAGTGGCATGGGATGGGCGGGATGGCCACATCCCCTGTGCCCACCAGGGAGGGCTGGCCAGAGGGTCTCCAGTGCCAGAGTGGGTTGTTACTGGTGCTTTCTCCCCAGGAGAGCTGTGCCAGCCTGCGCCGCTACCTCGTGTCCACCCTGGGTCCCTACGTGGCCAACGTGACGGCAGCAGCCCAAGAGTGCAGCTACAGACGGTGCCACGGACACGGGCGCTGCGTGCGCCGGCAGCCCCACAACCTGGGCAGCCTCCTGCACCTTGGCCCCGGTGCCAGCCCGCTGGCCGCTTTCCGCTGCCACTGCTACCATGGCTGGGCAGGTGAAGGCTGTGCCCGGCGAGTTGGGCTCAGCCCTGCCACCTCCTGCCAGGTGTCCACCCACGCTCACAGCCTCTATGGGCACAAGAACCTCCCATCCTCTGACACCTGTCTGCCACAGGGTACATGGGGCTGGTGACCGAGGCTGGGGACCACCATGGTCCCCTACCCCAGCAGTGCTGCTGCTGGTACTTCCTATGGTCTCTTTAACTTAAATAAATTCTCCTGGCACAGCCATGTCTCCTGGCAGGATCCTTGTGGGCAAAGCTGGGGGGCTCTGGTGCCTTTAGGCTGGGCACAATTGCCATTGCTGCTGAGATACAGCACTGACCCCAGTCTGGCTCCGGATGGTTCCAACAGTGCCTCAGTTTTCCGGCATGGGCTCTGCCCTGATCCCATGGTGAGCTGGCAGCCCCATTGCCCTGGGAAAGGGGGAACGGGGCACTGCCACAACCCGCTGTTCCTTTGCCACTGGCACTGTGCTGCCAGCAGCCCTGACCACGCCACCAGGCCCCCCTCCCCACAGCTATTTTTATCGCCCCCCAACCGTGTTTCTCACTGTCCTATTTTAAGCGGCGCAGTTGGCGCACCGGGAACCCAGTGCCCGGCTCCTGGAGGCCCTGCACCACCTCACTGCCTGCTCACGCTGCCCAGGCACAGGGCACAGGGAGCCATGCCCAGGGAGGCTGCAGAAGGTACACTGGGGAGTGGGCTGGGGGCTGGTGGGAGCCCTGGCACCCCGGGGGGACCAGGCGATGCAGAGCTGTGGGGTTGGGATGGCAGCAGTGGACAGATGGTGCCCTCTGCCATGGGGGCTGTGGGCAGAGATGCCTGCCTGAGGAAGAAGGGGGTCCTGGAGGGCTGCAGGTGTAGGGCAGCAGGGTTTGGGGAGGGTGCATGCAGCCTGCTGGCACAGCCCCCTTCACCAAACCTACGTGACCAGCTGTGCTCCCCCGCCCAGGGAAAGCAGGTGCAGGGGTGATGTGGATACCTATGGGGCACCCCCCAGCCAAGGGCAGGGCCATGGGGAGGGTCTGAGGGGACCCTGGCTACCAGCTGAGGCTCCCCAGCCCTGATGCCTGCCAGCCCCGTGGGTGACACACAGTCTGGACAGCAGCAGCATGGCGCCACGCTGCCCTGCGACACGCCACTGACCCTGGGAGGGATTAGGAATGGGCACGGTGCCAGCCTGCCCTGCTCTGCCAAGGGCACAGTGCGTGGGCCCTGCCCACTGCTCAGAAATACACAAATACCTAGAAAATAATCTCTTCCCTCTACCCCAGTGCAGGCATGGTTGCTTCCCAAAACAGTGCTGGAGCCATGCCTGCTTCAAAAAAGCCCCGTCACTCCCATGTGATGTGCCCACTAGGGCAATGGGCACCGCCCTGGCACAGCATACACCCCACATCTCCATCTGTGCACCCCCGAGCAGCACAGTACCTGCAGGGCAAGCTGGGCCACACCGCAGGCTGGCACTGCCCTGCACCTGCCCACCAACTTCCAGCTGGCTCTTGGAGCCCCAGACAGTCCCACAGTGCCTGGGCTATCCAGGCAGGGGGGTGGCACATTCCTGCCCCCAAGCCAAGGCCAGATTCCAGTCCCACTAACAAGGCTCTGGGACCGTGGCCACCAGCACCCACTAACTGCTCTGATGACAGCGGTGGGGCCAGCGGAGCACAGCCAGTGCTTGCCCACTGTGGCTGCAGGGCTGTGCCAAGGGAACACCAGCCTTGGCTGCCCGCCCTGGTGCGGCACCGGGCTGCCAAAGCTGAGATCCCCCAGCAGGGCTCTGGTCCCACAGGGGTGCCTGGGGCAGGCAGGGGCTGTGGGCAGGGCACAGGCTGACCCTTCGCCTCTGCTCCAGCAGACAGCATAGGAAGGGCCGAGGGCGCAGCGCCGGCAGAGCCTGTGGAGCCCGACAGCAGTGAATCCGGAGCCATCAGCCTGCGCCCCGTGGAGTCCATCAGCGACCTGCACTGGGCCTCGGGCGGGCACAAGGGCACAGAGGGTGAGAGCACTGCAGCAGGGGCTGTGCTAGCCCTGGCTGTGCCCACGGCCAGGCTCTGACCCCTTCTCTCCCCTGCCTGCAGGCAATGGCCCGGCTCCCTCTAGCAGCCTGCGCCGGCCCCCGCCTCGGCCCGTGTCCCCTGTGCCACCACCGCTCCTGCCCACCCTGCGCCCCGTGCCCCCCGCCAGCCCCTGCCCCTGCCTCGGCCCTGGCCACCCCCTGCTGCTGGCCCTGCTGGCGCTCCTGGCACTGTCAAGCCTGGTCCTGGCCACACTGGCCATCTACCTGAGCGGTACGTGGCACTGGGCAGGGTGGAGGGATGGGGAACTGTGGGGGGCCAAGCTGTCCACCCCCAGCGTGTCCCCATCCTCTCCCCGCAGTCCTGCAGAGCCAATCGGTGCGGGCGCTGGCCCAGTGGCTGGAGAGCCAGGAGGACGCCGTGCACCAGCTGCGGGCAGCCAGCAGGCAGCTCTGGGCTCGCCTCAACGCCAGTGCCCAGCCTGGTGGGCACCGCTGAGCTGCCCCTGGCCCCACCATGGGCTTCGGGCCACCACGGGAAGGGGCACCAAAGGGCAGGAGGGGGGAGTGGGCAGCCTTACCCACTGAGACCTGGCAGCATCACCCCTTGGGGCACAAGGCCAATCCCGGCCCAGGCTGTGAGAGAAAGGGACAGGGCTGTAAGGACCTGCATCCATCCCAGTGACAGCCCTTTCTCTTAACAAGGCAGAAGGTATACTTCAATTAGCCTTTTAATTACCTCTTACAATCAAAGTCTTAGAAAAACACCATGATAGATACATTCCCAGGGTGGCAGGCACTGCCAATTGGCCCCATGCCCACCTGGGCAGTGCCCCGCCCCCATAATTAATTTCCCACAAGATTACTATTTCATATAAAGCATTTGGCTGGAAAAGGGCTGAGAGTGAGGAGCTGGCAGGGCTGGGCAGAGCTTGCCACTCCACACCGTTCCGCCACCATCCCTGGTGCCAGGCTGGCTGTGGAGGCAGGGGCTGCACCCAGCATGGCAGGGGGGATAGCACTCCTGCCACAGACACCAGGACCAGCTGCTCTGCGGCCCTGCATGGCTCTCCCCTCCCACCCACCCTCCAGGCTGTGCCAGGCCATCCTGGTGCCCCTGCAGGATTGGGGAGGGGATACATGAGCCCTGCCTCTGAAAGGGGCAGCAGCAGCCTGGGTGAGACCCCCTCCCACTGTGTCACATGGATCCCCAGCCACAGAGCAGGCACACAGCAGCCTGCCACCACCTCCCCCTGCTCTTCTTTTATCCTTCCTATTTTTTGGTTAAAAAAATAAAAGAGGGGGCAGCCCCCCGTGGGGCAGCTCCAGGCATTAAATACTCTGTTGTACATGAATAAAAGCCCGAGGGCTGGGGACACCTGCCCCTCACAGTGCTGGGTCTGCAGTCCAGGTTGGCTGGGGGCTCTGCCCCCTTGTGCCTGTCACAGCACATCCGCCCGCTTGTCCCGCACACGGCTCCGGGCTTTCGTGCGGGCTTTGAAGGCAGCCGAGTTGTAGAGGTGCTGGAAGGAGGGAAGGACAGATGGGTTAGGGATGTCCCTCTGCCCACCTTCCCACCAGTGCCCACCACACTCAGGCACTCAGCTGGAGCCCAAGGTGGCACAGGAGAGGACTGTGGGCAGAAATCTGGGGGCGACACCCACCTTCTCAAAGCGGGAGACCTTGCTGGCTTTCAGAGCAGCCGCATCCAGCAGCAAGGGGGGCCCGAGGCCGAAGATCTCCCGTAGCAGCTCATTGTTCTGTGGAAGCAGGGGCTTGTCAACACCCACCAGCACCAGCCCAGCACTCCCTGGTACATCTGCCCAGCCCCTACCTGGAGGTGGTGGCGGATGCCAGAGCCCAGCACCTCCTTAAAGGCTTGGTAGGTGCGCTGGCGTGCCCAGCTGTCCAGGTACATGCACTCCAGGCCAAATCGGATGGTCTCCTCCTGGTACTCTCCACTCTGAGCAGAGAGAGGGGCATCAGCAATAACCTTGGCACCAGCCCTGTGTCCCCTGGCTCTCCACAGAGAGGAATCACCAGGCAGCTGGGAAGCAGCCACACAGCAAAGGGCTCAACAGGGCATGGCACCACGAGGCTCCGGTACCTCAATGAAATGCAGGATGTCCCGGAAGATGGATCGCTGCTTCCGTCTGTCTATCTTGGCTCGGTACTTGTTGCTCTTGGTAGCCAGGACCTTGAGTTGGGCACACAGGAACCCTGTATCTTGGTGGCACAAGTCCTCCTGCCAAAAAGCAGGAGATGTAAAGGGATGTACTCCAGGCACTGCCCACTGCCATGGCCAGGACAGGGCTGGGGGATCACTGGGGCCAGCCGCCCTGCCTGGGAGCTGCTGGTGGTGCCAGTTTAGACAGTGCATGGGCAGAATGTCACAGCAGCTCCCTCTCTGCTGCCAGGTCCACCCACTGCTCCCATCGTACCTCCAGGTCCTGGGCCAGCTCGAAGAGCAGCGCGATGGTTTCCCCGGCCAGGATGCGCAGGGCAGTGCTGCTGCTGGTCAGCAGTGGGGGCAGCTGCAGCCAGCAACTGGGACACGGAGGCAGGAGAACAGTCAGGGAGGCCAAGCACTGCCCCAGGGGCTCCCTGCTCTGCAGCTGGCTGCCCCACACCAGCCTCCATTCACCCCACACCCCACTCACGTGTCCAAAATGCTCCTGATGTGGGAGGGGGGGCATATGGTGAGGAGCAGGGACCATGACTGGAGCGCGCTGCAGTGCAGAGGCCCGTGCTGAGCAGGTGCTGAGCCCCCTTCGCCTGTGCTGGGGGGGCTGAAGATGCCCTCCAAGCAGGACAGGCATGAAACCAGGTCCTGGAGGGGAGAAACTCGCCAGTCAGACCACAGCTGCCATGAAGATACCACGGTGAGCTGTCCACTAGGGACTGAAGGGGCCCACCATGCCAAGGGGCACCAGGAGCCCCTCAGGGCAGGAGAGGCTACCCCACCCACAACACCCCATCTTTGCAATGCATGCCTCCCCCCAGCTCAGCTCCACACTGCCCAGGGAAGGGATTTGGGCTATCACTGATGTCCCCAAACCCCTACCCCAGCTCAGATCCAGGCTGCCCTGGCACCGTGGGCTGAGGGCAGGTGGCACAGCAGCCCCTGGGTGCCCTCCTGCAGGGGGACGGACGACACCCAGGCGCAGTTACCTCGAGGTCAGCAGCAGCAATGTAGCAGCACATGCCCAGGGCTGTGGCACACTAGCAAGATAAATGAGGGAAAGGCAGTCAGAGGAGGCAGTGCTGCGCTAGATCCAGCACCCAAGCAAGGGGGAAGCCAGGTTGGGGTGCCCCTGCTTTGCCCCACCCCACTCCATAGCACCCAATCCTGTTGCCCTCCCGGGACTGCAGGGGCCCCCAAGGCATCGCCTAGGCTCTCCCCATCACAGAGGCGTCCCCAGGAGGAAAGGGGCCAGGCCTTACGCTCTGCCGGGCACTAGGGCTGGCTGTGCTGTCTGTCAGGACGCTGATGAGTAGGGGCTTCAGGCTGCGGAACACCTCTTCTCCCTCCGGGCCAGAGCCCATCTGGAGGCAGAGGAGGGTGAGGACGGTGCCCGCCAGCGCCTGTTCCTCCCCTTTACCTGCGGGCAGCACGAGAGACCTCCGTCAGACACGGGTCACTGACCCCGCCGCCCCCGCCGGCCCGCACCCTGACCTTTCTTGAGACACTTCTCCAGGGAGTCGGTGAGCGTGAGGCGGCGCTCCAGCAGGAACTCGGACAGCGTTTTGGAGGACAGGGCCAGGCGCAGGCTCTGCAGTGCCGCCTGCCGCGCCTTGGCGCTGCGAGAGACCGTGGGACGTCATGGCCTGGGGTGTCCCGGGACGGGGCACGTCCCTGCCCCCGGCTGGCAGTGCCGGCAGGGGCGGGCGGCGTGCCAGAAGCGCCCACGGCGGTGACAGCCGCTGCTCACCTCTTGTCCAGGAGGCTGTCCATGTGCTCTTTCAGCCTGTCCTCTACCTCCTCCTCCTGGCCTTGCTCACTCGGCGCCTCGCTCCCTGCCCGGGCGGCACCACGTGAAGCCGGGGAGCCCGCGGCTGGGGGACACCGCGACCCACGTGGGGGTCACCATGGGGTCCGCGGGGCTCACCTGGTCCCTCGTCTGCGGGGCTGACGCTCTCGCTGGCGCTGCTGCAGTGGCTCAGCACCTCGCTGCCGGCCTCCTCCTCGCTGCCGGGGGAGCTCGCCCGGGCGCTGCCGGTGCCGCCTGCGGGGGTGCGGAGCAGACCCGTGTGAGCCCGGCGGTGTGAGCCCGGCGGTGTGAGCCCGGCGCTGTCACCCCGCCCGTGTCACACACAGCCCCGGCGCCCCCCGGTTCCCCGCCCGGTGCCCCCAACTCACGGCGCGCGGCGCGGCGGGAGCGCGGCATGGCCGGCGCGCGCGGACCCCAGGCCCCGCCCCCGCTGGGCCTCCCGGCCCCGCCCCGCCCTGCCCTGCGCGCGGCCCCCTGGGAGCGCCCCCCGCCATCTGCGCGTGCGCCGCGGGACCAGGACTTGCCTCTGCTCCTGTCCCTACCCCTGTCCCTGTCCCTGTCCGTGTCCCTGCCCCTGCCCCTGCCCCTGCCCCTGCCCCTGCCCCTGCCCCTGTCCCTGTCCCTGCCCCTGCCCCTGCCCCTGTCCCTGTCCCTGCCCCTGCCCCTGTCCCTGTCCGTGTCCCTGCCCCTACCCCTGCCTCTGTCCCTGTCCCTGCCCCTGCCCCTGCCCCTGTCCCTGTCCCTGTCCGTGTCCGTGTCCGTGTCCGTGTCCGTGTCCGTGTCCGTGTCCCTGCCCCTACCCCCGCCTCTGTCCCTGCCTCTGTCCCTGCCCCTGCCCCTGCCCGTGTCCCTACCCCTGCCCCTGTCCCTGCCCCTGCCCCTGTCCCTGCCCCTGTCCCTGCCCCTGCCCATTTCGCTAACCTGTCCTTCTTCCTGTGCCGGCGCTATGCTCCCCCTAGTCCCTTAGTATCCCTGCCCGTATCCCTGCCCGTGTCCCTGCCCGTCAGGACAGCCCCTCTCCCTGTCCTGACGCTATCTTCATTCCTGGTCCGTGATAGGAAAGATGTGTACTAACGTCTTTACAAACAATTGAGTGGGTGAGGGTCTTTAGAAGAAATGGGTGTTAATATCTCTGCTAATCTCAAGCCTCACAGGTTTGTTACAGAACCCGGGCAGTTTGATTATAGTTTGAACTCCTGAGCTTTAGGGCAATAGACAATGGGTCCGCACAAAGTCTATTGCAGAACTCAGAGCGTCTGAACTTCTGAGCTACGGGGGAAAATGACATGTTCGGGGGGGAATATGTGGTAGGCGGTTCTGGAAGGCTGTACCTTCCTACTACGTTAGCCAATGGGGAAAGGAAGAGGGCAACATGCGGCCGGGAGTTTAGGATAAAAGGAGGTTGCGTCCTCCGAAACCTTGAGAGAGAAACCCTATCGGGGTACGATCCTGAGGACTCTCTACCTTTATTTGAATAAAGTTGCAGGACCCATCTGTCTCCTTTATGGACACTGGCTTTTCTGTGTGATTTTCTGCATATCCCTGTCTCTATCCCGGCACCTCTTCCTGCCCTGGCCACTCACTATCCCTGCCCGTATCCCTTCTTCTGCCCCTGCCTGCATCTCATTAGGAAAATCTCATTCCCTAAGTAATGTACCAATTAGTCTTTCTCGTATGAAATGGAATGGCTTTTATTAAGATCTATATACCCACTGTTACATTGCACACTGCATAGCTATGGTTGGGTAGGCAGAAAGCACTGCCCAGCTCTGGGAAGGAGGAGCAGGAGGAGGACGACGGCTCCACCACAAAGGGTGAAGCACTCCTGAGATAAGGCACACAGCGAGGAAAGATGCATGCCAAAGCCATAGAATTGCGCTGGCTTTACAAAGCCATGGGGACAGTAGGGAATTGGTGGAGCCCTGCTGTACCCCAACACTTGAAGGGTGCGAGAGCCACATGTGAACCACGTCTGGGGTGCCCCGATTTGGCTGGGACAACCTTTGGGCTTGAATAAAAAGTGTCTGTTGTCATGCTCATCTTGGTGTCATGGTCTTGCTCCTCAGGCTACATGGGCCAAGTGTGAAATGCTCATGACACATGTCCCTGTCCACAGCTCTGCCCCTGCCTGTAACCCTGTCCCCACTGCTGGTCCTCTCCCTGCCTACAGTCCTCCTAATATCCCTGCCCCTGCCTGTATTCCTACCCTGTTGTCACCCAACACCAAGGGGATACCTATCCCTGCTCCTGCCCATATCCCTGCCCTGGCCATTTGCTGCTGCCACCAATATCTCTACTTCTGTCCTTGTCCTTGCTCCTGAATATATCCCTGTCCCTGCCCATCTCTCCTCTGCCCTATCTGTACCCCTATCCCTGTTCCTGTCCCCAACTGGAACCTATCTCCATCTTATTCCTATCCCTACCCCTGCTGCTGACCTTATCGTGCCCCATCCTTGTTTCTATCCCTGTCCCTCCCTCCTCTCCCCATCCTCTGCCTGTTTCCTGACACTCTGCCCGTTTTTGCTCCTGCCCCTATTCCCTATCCTGCTCCTCTTCCCATTCCTGCCAGCCCCTGTCCCAGGAGCACACTCCCCCTCTGCCTGCAGCCCCCGCCCATCCGCCTGGCCGTGCCGCACCCCGCCCCGAGTTCCCGGTGTGAGTTTCTGTTACTCGGCTCTGCCCAGTTCATTTGGGTCGGGAGGGCAGTCGCGGGTTCCTTTGCACTTTCGTTTCCAGGTTGGCAGAGTCAGGAACCGAAATTGCGTCAGGAACAGAAACTGAAACTCTCAATTTCCCCGCTTAAGGCAGCACGGGCAGCAACATCCTACCCGTACTATCTGCTGCCCCCTGCTCCCGGGGTCAAGGGGAACCGGCGGCATCCCACTGTAAGGGAGGGCACCGGCCTTCCTGGTGATGCTGGCATCAGCTGTGTCCCACTGACGGGGTTGACACCAGGACCCTCGGTGACGCTGGCTATGTCTGCATCTCATTGCCTACAGTGATGCCAGGGCATTTGCTGACACCGGTGACAGCCTCATTCCATTGCCCGTGGTGACACCAGGGTACCTGGTAGCACTGGCCACATCCCATTGCTCCTGCGGACACCATGCCACAGCATGAGCCATGTCCCAGCACTGCCTGTGCCCCAGCCTGGACATTTGACCCCCCCAGCATGGGACTGGTGCCGGGTCCCTGCGTTGGGACTCTGCCTTTGTCCAGCCAGGGGAGACCCGGTGTCACCGCAGGCACCTGGGCTATGAGGTGCCACAGTACCCCACAGCCAGCCTGCAGGCAGCTGTCTCTGCCACCACCACCTGAGCTGGATGTCAGGGTGATGCACAGCCACTCCTGCCCCCTCCAGCCCCCGCGGTGGTGGCACCGGGGACACCCAGGGGACCCCGTGGGAAGGACTCAGGGCCACCTTAAGTTCCCAGCGGTGACGCACTGGGGCGGTGGCCCGGGAAGGTTTAAAAGCTGCTGCAGACAGGCACAGGCTGTGGGGGGGCAGACAGTTGCAGACGCGAGGAGACACAAGAGGCTGCAAGTCAGAAAAGGGCAACAGGAGTGACACACCTGTCAGCATGTTTTTGAGCCAGGTGGCATCCACGAATGCACTGAGAACAGTGACCACCAAGAACCTGGATGGCTGGATCGCGGACAACCTGCAGCCCAGCACAGACTTCTCCGCGCAGGTGAAGGGGACAGTGGGACAAATATGTGAATTCCTGAAGAGGAACTGCTTTGAGGACAACATCCATGTCCAAAAAACTGTTAAGGTGAGTGCTTCCCGGCTTGGGGGCCAGCTGCCACCCCTACTGCCACCCTTCCCACTGTCCCACTGCTCCAGCTCCTGCCCTGCCTCAGTTTCTCTTGGCAGCTCCAGGAGCCGTGGCAGCCAATCCTGGTGCCAAGGGGCAATGGTGCTGAGCAGTTAGGGTATCTCTCTGCAGGGTGGCTCAGCAGGCAAGGGCACAGCTCTGAAGAAAAACTCTGATGCCGATGTGGTGCTCTTCCTCAGCTGCTTCCTCAGCTACCAGGAGCAGAAGATGAACAGAAAGGTTATCCTGGATTTGATCATGGAAAGGCTGAACGCCTGCAGGGAGAGCTTGCAGTTTGATGTGTACATCAGTGAACCCACGTACAAGGGTCCTGACAACACACCGCGCTCCCTCAGCCTTACTCTGTCCTCCAAGGTGACTAGAGAGTCCATTGATGTGGACATCCTGCCTGCCTATGATGCCTTGGGTAAGGGCTGCAGGCTGGCTTGGGGACAGGCACTGGAGTCCGTGCTGGGATGGCTCTCACGCTCCTTCTCGCCCCACAGGGCAGGTGACCCAGGATGTCCCACCAAATGCAGAAGTGTATGTGAGGCTTCTGCATGCCTCCAGCCAAGCCGGGGAGTTTTCCCCCTGCTTCACTGAGCTGCAGAAGCTGTTTGTGAAGCGTTGTCCTCCCAAGCTGAAGAACCTCCTGCGCCTGGTCAAGTACTGGTACAAGGAGGTGAGGGGTTGCACAACTTTCCAAGTTCCCACTAGACACCCACCCCAGCCAGCTCTCACCCCCATTTCTGTTTTCTCCCCAGTGGCTGAATCCACAGTACCCCAATGCGCACCTGCCCCCTAAGTATGCCCTGGAGCTGCTGACCATCTATGCCTGGGAGGAGGGCACAGGTTCCTGTGACAGCTTTGTCATGGCTGAGGGCTTCCGCACAGTGCTGGAACTGCTGTGCCAGAGCCGGCAGATCTGCATCTACTGGGAGAAGTACTACTCACTCCAGCACACAGAGATTGGTGACCATGTCAAGGGGCTTCTGCGCAGTCCCCGGTGAGGACAATGCCCAGTAGGACTGTGCCCACTGCCCCCATGGCACTGCCCCGGGCTGACAGCAATGCCCATTCTCTGTGTTTGCAGCCCTGTCATCCTGGACCCTGCTGACCCCACGGGGATCCTGGGCCAAGACAAGGACTGGGACTTGATGGCGCAGGAAGCTCTCAGCTGCTGCCGCTCACTGCCCTGCCTTCAAAATGTCCGTCCCTGGAACGTGCAGGTAAGGCTGCCTGAGCCTATGAGCATCATGGTCCCCCACCCCTGCCCCTGCTGGCTTTGCCCACCCGCTCTCCTGTCCCTGCAGCCAGCCCGGCCTGTGACCATTGACGTGATGCAGCTGTCGGGTGCCAGACTGAGGAAGCACATCAGCCCCTACACCACCATCAGGCAGCTGAAGGAGATGATCCAGCAGGACTGGGGTATCTCACCATACACGCAGCGCCTGGCACAGCAGGAGTCAGGCAGGAGCAACATCATCCTACAGGATTGTGATACCCTGGCCACGCATGGCATCTTCTACGACACCACGCTGGTGCTCCTGCAGACTGAGCCCCAGAAGATGCAGGTCTTGGTGAAGGATCATAGGAATCAGACCACTACCTACACGGTGCTGCCCACCGACACTGTCTGGCAGCTGAAGGAGCAGATCCAGGCCCGCCAGGGACCTTCTGCCAGGGAGCAACGCCTGACCTATGGCCCCAGGGAGCTGGAGGACCGGCACACGCTGGAGCATTACAACATCAAGCCCATGACCACAATCCACATGCACCTGCGGCTCCGGGGGGGTGCAGGCCCCCAGCACCCCTAGTTCCATGCCTGCTTGCCCTCCTACACATTGCCCTCAGCACCAGCACATGCACCTGTGTACCCCCATGTCATGCTGGAAATAAATGCTTTGAAAGATAACTTGTGCTGCTCGCTCCATTGGGGACTGTGCCAGGTGTCACATGGGGTGGTCAAGGGGTTGGGGTCATCAACCCTTTGTGATTGTGCCATTGACCTCAATGGCACAAACTGCTGGGATGGCACAGGGACACAGGGGTACAGTAAAGCAGTGCTCCCTGAGCACAGGGTGCCTGGTGGGGTAGTGATGCCAGCCTGCTGCCAGCTGGACCTTAAGAGAAAAAACCAGCTCCTTTCTCTGCCTCTCCTCTGCCTGCTCCACTGCCTGTCTGTGCCCATGCTGGGGGCTCAAGTGTCCAGGCTGGAGTGCAGCCAGTGCTGGGCCATGGTTTCTGCTGGAGGCATGGCATCACCAGAGGCCGTGGGATGTGGCCAGTGCCACCAGGGTTCCTGATGCCATCGCAGACAGCAGTAGGCAGCAGACTCAGAGGTCACCTCTGGTCACTGCCTTAATTGCTGCCTGTTGGCACTGGGGAAGTTTCAGTTTTCATCTTCCAGAAGTCAAAGTGGAGCTGAAAACATGGTGAGCTGGAAGCCTGGGGGAAACCCATCAACCTTGGCAATGTCCCTGAAGGTCTTGTCTCCCCTCAGCCCTCCACTGTTGCCGAACATCCCACCCCTTTAGGCCTGGGGGGCCAGAGGGGATCCACACTGTCGGAAACGGGGCTGCCCCCAAGTGCTTCCTGGAGCTCCAGGTCAGACGCAGGACCCTGGGCGGCTGAATCTGCTTTATTGTGCTCAATTAGTACAAGGTCCCCTGTGCCACTGTTCCACACCTGGGGTGGTGGGTGCCACTTGTATGTCCCCCCACATCTCCCCTTTGCGCCCCCCTCCTCCTGCTGGGCCCCCGTGTCCCACCAGTGCCTGTCCTGCTCCTCCATGCTCCCACTCCTGCTAGTAGCCCCTTCGGGACCCGAGGGTGACCCTGCTGTGCTGTCCTCCCGCAGTGCCACGCTGGGGGGACACTGCCTGGCCTTGCAGGTTTACATTCATCGTAACAGTCGTTAATAAATATTTCGGTGACTCTGCGATGCCGGCAGCCGGCTGGGTCCCCACCGGCGCTGGAGCCGGCGGCAAGGGCAGCTGGCAGCCCCTCGGGGGGCTGCTCAGCCCGCCTGCCCTCCTGCGGCCCCGGAGCTGCAGCCCCCCGCACTGCCCCCGCAGCGCTGCCGGCAGGGCGGCCGAGGCTGTGCCCCACCTGCGGCCCCGCTCCTAGGCAGAGCCCGGCCCCGGGGCCGACCCCCGGGTCACCAGGGGGACGCGCTGCGGGGGCCCCGCTCGGCCCGCGGCCCCTCGTGGGTGCGCCGGCGGCGGGCCCTGCGCGGCTCCTCAGCCTGCCCGCGGCCGGGGGGCCCGGCTGGAGGGCGGGGCGGCGGCGGGGGTCTTCCCCGGCTCCAGAGCCTCTGGCACACCTTGTCCGTGGCTCCCAGCGGTGGGCGCTCCACCAGCTGGAGGAAGTCCCGGTACCACACCTTGTGGCCGGGGACCCCGGCGGCGAGCTGGGGGTCTCCGGCAGATGCCATGCCCGCGGCCTGCCAGGCGCCGATCACCTCCAGGGAGAGCCGCAGCAGGGGCTGGGTGAAGCCGTGCTCGGTGGCGTGGCAGAGGTAGAGGCCGGCGTCGGCACGCTGCACGCTGCGCAGCAGGACACCCCGCTCCGTCCGCACCACCCGCTCGTCCATCTGCACCTGCAGCAGCCGAGGGATGGCAGTCAGCTCGGCACGGCACTGCACAGTGCCACCAGCGGTACCTGGCTGGGGAGAGCCTACCTCTCGCTGGGGATCATTCAGGGTGCGCTGGTATGTCCAGAGGACGTGGGCTTGCAGGGATTTGGGGATGCATTCCAGAAAGACAGTGCTTCCCTCCACCCCATAGAGTTGCTTCTGGGGCACGCTGTCCCGCCGGGGATCTGGGGGGGACACGGCCTGACCGTCAGCCCTGCACCATGGCAGTGTTGGCCCCCAGACTCTGGCCGTGTCCCAGCTCACCTTCAGAGCAAAGCACGTTGGGGTCACCGTTGCGGACGTCCTGCCGGCGGAAACGCCTGTGGGAAGGTGGTGGAGGAGCAAGGGCTGCAGCAGCATGACCTGTGCTCCTCACCATGGCCTCAGGGCAGGCTGACTGCCCCAGCACTGCACCCTGGCATGTCACCTACCTCTTGGTGTTGGGCACATAGCGGGTGCAGGTGTTGCCATCCCAGGCGCAATATGGGTCCCGGGCCAGGCAGCACTCAGCACAGGCTTTGCCGTAGGCACTGCAGCGGTGCAGGGGCAGCTGGGCCAGCCCTGTGGCCGAGCCAGCATAGAGCTGATGCTGGGGGAAGAGCAGAGCTGAGCACCCCCATGCTGTGGCATGGGGCTAGGCAGAGCCATAGTGGACATGGGAATGCCCAGGAGCCCCCACTTACCCGCTTGGAGGAGAGTTGCAGGCTGGTGATGGGGGAGGCATCCTGTGGGCAGAGCATGGGCAGGAGTTAGGGGTGCATGGGGGAACCTGGGCATGCAGGCTGCTGGCTCCCACATCCTGGCAGCTGGAGTGCCCTGGCACAACCCAGAGCATGGATGGCACAAGGGGGTGCTGCGGGGAAGTCTGACTGGTGGGATGTGGAACCCTCACCTGGAAGACCTGCAGCTCTTCCAGCAGCAGAGGCTCCATGCGGTGCCAGCTCTCCTTGGGCACTGAGACCACCTTCAGCACTGTGCCCACATCTGCAGCCAGGGAGGGGTGAGGCCATGGGTTCCAGCCCCAGCATCACCCTGCTCTCCCTCACTGCCCCACCCCTGGGGTCACCACATGCCTGTGCCAATGAAGAGGACATCATAGTGGCCATCAGCAGCAGTGACACGGTCCACAGCGATGCGGGTGAAGGTGTAGGGCACGGCAGCTTGCAGGAAGAGGGGGCGCTGGCCGTGGGGCAAGACGGGGTTGTACATCAGCGGGTGGTGACGGGCAAACTGGATCACTTCATCTGGGAAGTCTTTGGTGGAGCCAAAGGTGCCGAAGGTTTTGCTGGGGCACTGCAGGGAGACAGCACTGTCTAAGTGGGATCTCACACCCCATTGCCCCCACCCTAAGTGGGGACATCCCACTGGTGGCACCAGCTGGGACACCCCTACACCATTTACCATGCCTGGGCGGGGGTATGGCACACGCCCCTGGTATGACACCCACTGGTAGTTGGGACCTTCCTTGTGTGCAAAGGGGCCCAGGAAAGCCCGGCGGATGTCAGCCATGGTGTAGACACAGACAGCTGAGCCTTGGAAAACGGAGCTGGTGGGAGAGAGAGGGGAATGATGTGAGGGGGCAAGCGGGGCACCACTGGGTGTGAGTGGGGTATTGGGGAGGGGGCTTGACCTGGAGGTGGAGAAGATGGCATAGACCAGAGGGTTGCGCTTGTCCCTTGTCTGCAGCAGGAAAACGTCCCCTGCAAGCAGGGAAGGCATCAGTGCTGTCAGGGTTTCCCACAGCAACACTGGGGGGTCGCATCTCCCTTTACTCACGGAGCTCATCGAAGTGGGTGTCTGCCCCATCGGGTCCTGGCACGGCACAGATGAGCCGAGCCTTCAGGAATGTTGTCCACTTGTTCACCAGGCTGCGCTGCCCGCCCACATCATTCTGCCGGGGAAAGGAGGGCACCGGTGTCAGCAG
This sequence comes from Acanthiza pusilla, assembly GCA_036630365.1. Classification (NCBI taxonomy): domain Eukaryota; kingdom Metazoa; phylum Chordata; class Aves; order Passeriformes; family Acanthizidae; genus Acanthiza; species Acanthiza pusilla. The sequence continues at coordinate 14,344,608 of JAXCHO010000001.1, forward strand.
CAGCAGGTGGCAGCCCTGGGCACCCTGGCCCCCAGCCCACCTGCCCAGGGATGCTCTTACCCGGCAGATCTGGCCGATGCGGGCGAAGCTGGTCTTGCCTAGTCCCTGCTGCCGTTCAACCGCCGTCTCACGGAAGAAGAAGTAGATCTTGTCATCGTCAGGGTCCTCACTCTCTGGCACCCAAAATACGGCCACGAACTTGGGCTCTGGGGACAGAGGGGTGATGCCTCCAATGCCTCCTCTAACTGCTCCTCAGGGACCCTGGGCACCTGTCAGGGTCCCAGGGGAGGGTGCAGAACAAACCCTGCCCAGCTGCAGAGCAGAGGCAGAGTGAAGATGGGACCCCACCAGATATTGGGGGTCTGCAGGGGACCTCTGAAATCACCCTTTGGAGGCAGTGAAGGACAGATACAACTGAGCCTGGAGGAGTCATTGTCCTGCTGCCTCAAGGCAGCAGCACTGCCATGCAGGGTTGCTGTCAGCCTCCCTGCCACCCTCCCAGTCCCCAGCACTGACCGTTGAGCCAGCGAGAGTCATGCTGCTCCGTGCGGATGGAGGGACGCCGGCCCAGGCTGCGGAAGATGGTAAAGTCACGGCCCATCAGATCGGTGGCCACCCCAGAGTAGAGCTCCTCTCCTGGCAGGCACCGAGGGAAGTGTTATGGGGGACCCCCCGGCACCCCCGTGCCGCGCTGCATCCAGCACCAGGCTCAGCATTGCCTTACCCACAAGGACAGAGGCGGCTGTATGCCGGGGGTCGTATGGGCTCTTCCCCTTGCCATCCTCAGTGTGGCGGGGGTCCAGCTTGAAAACGGGCTCCTGGAGGGTGGGAGGGAGGCAGGGAAGGATGGGAGGTGGGCAGGTGGCAGCAGCTGGGGGCTGTGGTGGTGCCAGGGGAGGCTCACTTCTGCATGCTGGCCAGCCTCGATGAAGGCACAGACGGGATGGAAGGCACCAGTTCCACAGGCATACAGGTGGGTCCGGTTGTAGGGGTGCAGGATCTTCACAAAGTTCATGCACTCAGCCTGAGGATGGAGGGAATGAAGGGTGCGGTGGTGCTGAGGCAGACCCCTGGCACAGCCCTGGCATCCCACAACTCCCGCCAGCACTCACAGTGATGTCCTTGCCGGCCCAGTTGCATTCTTCCCTCCACTCCACAGGAGCCGGCCAGTAGATCTGTGGGTGGAAAAGGGGATGCTCACAGCACCTGGTGCACCTGGGACTGCCCCGCCAGCATGTCCCCCCCCACCCCGTTACCTTCCTGTCCCGCTGGCTGATGTCATCCAGAGCCAGGGAGAGGAGGTGGTTCTGGGCACCCACGAAGAGACGGCCGCGCTCCTCATCCAGCAGCAGGGCCTCGTAGCAGCAGGAGCGCTCCAGGGAGAAGATGCGCAGCCCATGGCGAGCCCGCAGCTCTGCCAGGACCCACCGGCACTGCTCAGCCTGGCCCCACCACTGCCTGTCCCTCTCCTCTGCTCCAGACACACTCCAAGGCAGCCTGGGTCTGGCTGTGGCCCCTGCCATGCCATCCCCTCCCCCAAACCTGTCCCACTGGCTTGACCAGGTTCACGAAGCCCTTGCCTGACCAGCACTCATCCCCATGCCAGCCCCACACCCATCCTTGTGTCCCCCCAGACTCACCCCCAGACCACCCAGCATCGATTCCCATGCCCCTCGGCACCCATCTCTGCACCGCTCACCCGGTAGCAGGCCGGGGGGAGAAGGGGCCATTCCCTGCCCTGCGGAGCTAATCCCACCGTGGCGGGAACAAACAGCCCTTTGTCAGGCTGGGAGGAGAGCTCTTGCTGAGACCCGCCGCTGGACAAAGCCCCCTGCGCCGCGCTGGAGCCCATGGAGTGGCCAGTCGGGACACGGCACCAGCTCTCCAGCTGGCGTGACATTCCCACCGGGTATGGCACCAGGTATGGCTAGGGAGTGCCACCATGGTGCACACAGCGATAGGGGAACCTGAGCCTGCACCTGCCGGGGGCTGGGAGTGAGGTCCCAAGCACAGGCATGGCCCCAAGGGCAGGCAGGTGGCCCTGGAACGGTTGGCGTCAGGTAAGGAACATGGCAGCCATTACCAACACCTGACAGCCCGCGGGGAGGGCGGCATCAGTGCTGGGGATGTGCCAGTGCTGGGGTTTTGCACCCCTCCCACCATGCTGCCCCCCAGGATACTCCCGTCCCTCGGGACGATGCTGGGTGCTGCTGACACGTCACGAGTGCACCCACGCCTGACCCCACACCCCTCACCCTGCCCGTGTCCCATGCTCACCGGGGAAGGACAGCTTGAGGCGGGGGGTGGCCGCGGGTGGGGGGCGGCCGGCAGCGAGGCTGCGCAGCAGGAGCAGGAGCAGGAGCAGCGTGCGGCTCATGGCCGGGGTCTGGCTGGTGGCGCCGCGGCTGGGGCAGAGAAGCAAGACCTCAGCTCGGGTTACAGCCCCCTCCCCACAGCCCCCCAACCACGATCCCTCCCTGATGCTGCTAACGGTGTCTGGAGAGCCCGGAGCATCGGCATAGGGCAATCCCAGACATGGCACAAGGGGGATCCCCAGTTGGAGGGGACATGAGCCAGCCACATCCCTCCCTGTCTTTAAGCCCCCGTTAATCCAACCCCATACCTAATGGGCTTTGGGAACAGCCCTCCTGCTCCTGCCCATGGGGAAACTGAGGCAGCCCAGCCAAGCAGCATCCAGCCCACCCTATGCCTGTCTGAGCCCATCAGCAGGAGGGTGCTGGGCTCTGCCCATTCCTGCCTGCAAGCACAGAGCTGTCCTACAGGAATAGGGACAAAGACAGAGCAAGTACCAAAGCCGTGACAACCAGATAGGGCACCCTGGGCAGTCAGTGGGCTCCTGAGCACTGGGCAAGCTGTCCATCATAGCATTCATGGGGTCCCATACCTCAGTTTCCCCCACTGCTACAGACCCACGATTAGCCCTCGTACCACTATGCAAATGGGAGCAGGGTTTGGGGGGCTCTGACTAAGTAGGTGCCCACAATCCCCAGAGGGGACCATGCTGGTGTGTCTGCCACTCTGATGGGTGCCCACCATAGGGTAGGGAAGCACTCCTCGGGCTCTGGCAGCAGCAAGCTCTCCCCTGGGGAGCGGCAGGTGATGCTTATCAGGGCACTGTGCCAAACTACAGATCCCACCTTGCCCCTGAGCCATGCTGCAGTGCCTTGTGCAAGGCACAAACTGAGCTATGCCAGTCGTCAGCCCCTGTGGGTTTCACCCTTGGCACAGCCACTGAGGCTCTCACCAGGACACCGTGTCAAGCAAAGCCCCACCACAGCACCGGGGCTCGGTGCAATCACCCCAGGTTCTGCTGTCCTGCGTGAGCTGGGCACTGGTGGATGCTGGCCTGGAGGGTCACACACGCATGGCATGGACTGGGGCTCCTGCGGGCAGGGCAGCCCCCTCCAGGCTGGCCGGTGGAGGTGAGCCCGGGGGAGGCAGCGGGCAGGGCCTGGCTGGGCGCAGTGCCGGCTCTGGCTGCCCGGTGTCCCGGCACGAAGGCGGTCGGCGCTAATGGCATTTACAGAGGCGCCGGGATGAGGCGCGGGACCCGCCGGGCTCTGGCAGCCCCGACAGCTGCCGCCAGCCGGGGCCGTGCCGGGGCACCGGGGGCCTCCCACCTGCCCGCACTTGCCGAGCGGCCGGGGCAGACCCCCGGGGGCAGACCCTCGTGGCTCTGACCCGGCTGGCACGGGGGGCCGGGTGTGGGCGAGCAGCAGCGGCATCACCACAGAGCCTCGGTGCCAAGCCTGGCAGATCCAGCCCGTGAAAGCCCCCGTGCCAACCCCGACGCCAGCCCTATGGGGCCAGCGGGGACGCGAACCCCGCCGCGAGCCTCCCGGTACCAGCACAGGCAGCCCCCCCGACGGCACCGCAGAGACTCCGTCCCGGGACACTCCACGGCCACCCCCGTACCCTGCCGGCCCACCGACCCCCGGCACCCACCTGTGTCCCGGCTCGGCTCGGCCCGGCCCGGCCCCGCCCGCCGCGTCCGCCGGGAGGGAGCGGGGCGGCCCCGCGGGGCGGGGCGGGGCGGGGCCGGGGGCGCGCACAGGGACGCGCACACGTGTGTGCGAACACACACTCACGAGCAGACACGCGGGCACCCTCACACACATGCACACACGCACACACGCAAACACACACGGCCCCTCACATACACACACACATACACGGAGCCGTGCTGCGACAGCAGTGGCCCGGGGTGACACTGACGGGGATACCCCGGTGACACCCGCTGCCCTCGGGGCAGAGCTGAGGATGCCACGCTCAGCACACGAGTAGATCAGCACACGAGTGGTGGCGGGGCTACCTGGCCCCGGGACAGGCACTTCCCTGCCCGGGTGTGGGGGCCGTGCCGGGGGGTACCGGGGCCGTACCGGGGGTACGGGGGGCCGGTCCCGCGCCCCGCTCAGCTGCAGCCCAGATGTCTGGCCCGGGCCCAGCCCGGAGCAAACAAAATTCCTCCGCTGCCTCCCATTTTCCAGCTGCCGCTGCCAAGAATAGCAAGTGCCGAGTGGTGCCGGCAGCAGGGCCACGCGTGCCTCGGCGGGCAGGGCTCGGGGCGGGGGGAGCACGAGCTGCCTTGGGGGCCACACCTGCCTTGTTCTCCCCTGCCCGTGACTGTCCCTACCTGCGGGTGCAGGAGTCCAGGAAGGGAGGCCCAGGATGAGTGGGGAGGCAGAGGGGCAGGCAGGCAGGGGTGCAGGCAGCAGACTGTGCAGGCAGGTGCAGGGTGAGGGGGGAAGCAGGAGTGCAGGCAGGAGCGGGTGCCAGCAGGCAGCGAGTGCAGGAGGGCTGGCAGTGAGTGCAGGCAGGCAGCAGCAGGTGCAGGCAGGTCAGGTGCAGGTGCAGGCAGGCAGCTGGCGCAGGCAGGCAGGGAGTCCAGCGTGCAGCCAGAGCCATGCAGTGAGGCCAGCAGTAGGCAGAAGCTGTGCCAGGAAGGGTGCCCGGGCAATGCCCTTCTGACCCACTGCCAGTAACCCTCGTGCTGCCAGCCTTGGTGCTCTGGCACGCTGGCAGGCTCCGTTCCAGCACCACCACGTGTTCTCCTTCTGGCTGTGCCGCAGTGCTGCGTGCCAGCCCAGCTGTGTGGGCAGCAAGGGGGACGGGGCAGGGTGGCAGGGGAGCGCTGGCACCAGTATGGCAGGGACTGCTCTGCTGTAAGACTTTGTCCAGGCACCATCAGGACTTTGTGCTGGGTGGCCCCCACACGGCTGGGCACGGCGTCCCTGTGCCTGCTGTCCCAGGATGGCAGGCTGAGATGGTCGGGACAGGGATGTCGTGTCCAGCCCTGCACAGTGGGCACCCTCCTGTGCTATGTCAGCACCGTGCCTCAGTTTCCCTTCACCCAGCTGGCACTTTTCCAACTACCGCCACTCCCGGCAAGAGTGGCGAGGTGGCCAGGTGACGTCACCATCACCCAGCCCTGGAGCCCTGCGGGGACCTTGCTGGCAGCGGCTCCGCCTGGAGAAACCATCAAGCGTCAGAAGGGCCGGGCTTCCATCCCGGAAAAAACGGCGCGAGAGGGATGCGCCACGTCGGCCGCCGGCCACCCCTTCCCGCCCCACCGGCTGTTCCTGGCAAGCACCGGAGCCACTGGGCGCTGGCATGATGACGGTCCCCATCTGGAATGGGCATCACCACTAGCATCCCGTCCTCACCCCTGCACTCTCTGCCAGCCCGCGGAAGGCTTCACAGCCAGGTGCCGGTGGCCTGGCTCCCCGCCAGCGCGGGGGTGTCACTGCCGACGGCACCAGCAGGTGCTGGCGCTTTCGCTCTTTAATCCCGCCCCAGCCGCTGGCAGATCCGCACCCAGGGATCGCTGCCTCGGCCAAATCTCCCCTGGCGGTTCCGGCTCCAGCAAGCATCTGTAGCTCCGCCGGCAGCGCCCGAGCCCCCAGCGGTGTTTGCGGTAGGAAACGGTTCCTCTCCACCTCCGCAGGGCTCCGGGGGCGGCACGGCAGCAGGCAGCGGCCAGCGCTCCTGCATCTCCTGTGCCGGGTGCACCAGCAGGGCATGGGGTGTATCCATGCCATCGAATGGGTGACCAGGACCACCAGCTACTGGAGACCCTGCGTGGAGGGAGAAGGGCTGGGACGGGCATCCACTAGCCCTCAGGATGGGTACAAATCCTGTACCCCAAACGGGACTTGTACCTCACCTGATCCCCCCCAAGGGTGCTACAGGATGGTCCCCCATGTCCCTAGGGGCTAGGGAGCTTCCCTCTGCCCTGGGGGAACCACCATGGCTGAGGACATGCAAATCCCAAGGGTCAAGGTAAGCTGTGTCATGTCAGCTGGTGCCATGGGCATCCCTGTGACACATGGGCTTGGCATGGCACTGCTCCCCAGCCAAGAGATGGGCTTGTGCAGTAGGGTGACCTTTGCCAGCACTGCCAGTGACACTGTCAGCTTGTCAGCAGGGGAGGAGTGAGGCATCCTCACCCCAGCCTACACCCATGACCTGGGCACAGGGATACGCTGCTTGAGCTATCTGCTGGGCCTGGACACAACCCAAAAAGCTGTCGGTGGCTCATGATGGCACTAAAGATGTGGCTTTAGGGCTTCTTTGTGAGTCCATCTGTGGCATATTTTGTTGGGCCATGGGATGGCATGAGGCCTTGTGTGACTGCCACATCCCTGGTGCAGGGGGAGGATGTGCCAGGGAGGAGACAGAGCCCATGGCGCCCCAAATGTACCAGTGTGAGGGCTTGGCTGGTGGGGAGCAAATGTGCCTCAGACAGCTGCATCCCTGTAGTATGTCATGGTGGCGATGTCCCAGGGGAACACCAGCTCTAGGCTCACACCCTGTCTGTGTACACCCACCCCAACCCTATGTTCACCCCCCATCATAGCATGCTGGTGTGAGACCCCAGCAGCAAGGACCCCTGCGGCCCCAGCACATTCCTGCCGGGATTAGGTACCGGCTCCCGGCAGTGCCATGCTGGTGTAGCCCAGCTAATCCCTTTTTAATTGTCCCAACCCTGTGCTGGACTGATCTGGGCTGCCCAGGGGATGTGGGCACCCCAGTGCCTGAGCACATCTCAGTGCCATCACTGTGTGTCCTTTCTGTGGGACCAAGCCATGGTGAGTGGAGAAAGGGCTGCCCATCCTCCAGGTGCAAGACAATGGGTTTTTGGAAAGGGAGGCATCCTGGTCTTACAGGATCCTATCCTCCTGACCCAAGGTGACCATTTGCTCTTGGCTTCGCATCTGCCAGCAGCAGGCTCTAGAGGGGAGAGGGGCCATGTGCCCTGCACTGGGAACCACTGAAGCTCTTCAAAACCATATATGGGGCAGAAGCAGGACACCCAGGCTTTCTGCTACCATCCAAGCCCTCTCCCTGTTCCAGCAGGAAGGCAGAGGGACATGCAGGCTGAGCCCCCCTGCCTGCTGCCCTGCCCATGTCCCTCCGGCCCTGCCCTGTGCCACACCAACCAGCAGCATCCAGCTCCTTAGGCTTTAAAAATAGGCTGGTGTCCCTGCCATGGGGTCAGTAATTTTAGCCAGGGTGTGTCTTGTTGGGAAGCATGTGGGACCATTCATCTGCTCCTGCTGGCCCGGCTGCATCCACACCCAGGGCTGATGTCAGCCCCTTGCTGCCCACTTGCTTGTCCCTGCCCCGGGGCAAAGCAGTACAGCCATGGCCACCCTGGGCACAGGCCATGTCTGGTGGAGTGGCGAGGGCAGAGAGGTGATGACAGGGGTGTCCAGCTGCCCCCCCGAGCCTGCCTGCTCCCCATCCTGGGCATCTTGCCCCCAAAGCTGGTGGCACCAGGGAGCACAGCATTCCACAGCACCCAGCAGCACCCAGCCAGGTGGTGGTGGAGGAGTCCCGGCACCCTGCCCTCTTCTCTCACCCTTCTCCTCTCACCCTGGCCCCCCAACAAAACAGCCACTTCAGATTGCCTCCCACGGTGCTCCCGGGGGGCTGTGCCGGCTGGGAAGTCTGCGGGGGCTGCCACGGAGCATAATGGGGCTATTGATGGCCGAGCCAGCGGCCCCGGCACGGCACAATGGGGCCTTGTCTGCTGGCCCAGCTCCTGCTCCTGCCCAGCCCCGTGCCCAGCCTCAGGATGCCCCCTTTCCCGATTGCCTCGGAGCTCACCCAGGTGCCAGCCAGGGCAAACCCTGCCTTGACCGAGCCAGTGAGTTCTGTGAAGGACCAGAGGTAGGAGGCCACCAGGTGAGCACCCCCTTCCTGTAAACCAGTGCCCAGGGAAGGAGGAGCATTCCTTGGGAAACCTCCCAGCACGGTGGTGCTCACCCCTGCCACCCCTGCTGGGACAGGGCTTAGGGGTCCCTGCTCAGCTGTGGGGTGACAGGAACAAGGAGGTGGCATGTGCCCAGTGATGCCTTCACTTCCCTCTCAGGACCATGCCCAAGCCCGCTGGCACCCAGTACCCACTGAGAGAAGGCAGGCATCACACCACTCCCCAGGGAGCTCCATGGTCCCAGTCCCCCAAGCCCACAGCCCCCCTCAATGGTACCCCAAATCCACCATCTCACCTGCTATGGTGCGTGGGCTCTGCCGGAGCTCGCCTGCCTCCTCGCCTGGCAGGTAAGCTGGGGCTCTGGCTGCCGCCTGCTCTTTAAACCCCAAATCCCCAGTGCTGGGCGCCAGTCCCGCCAGCGGCGGGGGTGGAGGGAGGGGATGCAAAGCCCCGGTCCCTGCTCCCGGGGCCGGCACCAACAAAAGGCAACTGTGTCGTGTGTTCTCCCTCTGCGCCCAACGACCTGGTTGGCGGCTTGGGAACAGCTCCTCAGGGCCCCGGGGCTTTCTGGGGTGCTGCCACCCCCTCTGCCTGCACTTGGAAGGGAGGAGAGGTGCGAGCAAGCCTAGGACCCCTGATCACAGCCACGGAACATCCCGATGTCCCCAAGCACCCGTTCCTGCCTCCTTGGTCCTGTTCCTGCCTTGGAGGGGTGCCAGGGTGAAGGCACTAATCACCGTCCCAGCGCTTCATCTGCTCTTGCAAAGCCCAGCCCAGCAGGGCTGGAGGGGGAGGAAGGGGATGTGGCTGCTGCCATGGTGCCCATTCTGGGGGGACTCACCCCATGGTACCCCCATAGCTGCCGTGGGGCCCGGCGGCTGCCTGTGGAGCATCCTGCGGTCCGAAGGCCAAGCAGCCGGTGACGCCTCATTAATGCGGAGTAAATGTGTAACGAGTTCGCGGCTGGGCTGGGGCGGTTCGAGCCGCATGACTCCTCTCGCCTTCCCGGGGGTTTAGTGGCTCTATCGCAATAGGAGCCGCTCAACCAGGGCAGGAAGGAGAAGGAAAGTCCATCTTGCAGCCGGACACGCTGGGGTGTCCAGTGCTGGCTGGACGGGACGGAGTGGGCAGCGTGCTGGGCTGGGCTGGGCTGGGCACAAGCCCATCGCCCGAGGGAGAGGATGACCTCAGCCCATCTGCCCTCTAAGAGGGCATGAGGTGAGAGACCCGAGGGAGCCAGGCTCTGTTCAGCAGTGCCTGCCAGCATGGGAGGCAATGGGCACCATTTTAATAAAAAAACAAAACAGGAAATTCCATCTGAAGGAAAGGGAATGTATTTTTCTTCTGCGACAGTGGCCAGGTGCTGACAGGGCTGTGCCAGAGGCTGCAGAGCATCCAGCCTTGAGGATCCGTGCCCGAGCAGCCAGCACCAGCTGAGTCAGTCCTGCAATGGGGTGGGCTCAGGGCAGCCAGGGGTGCTGCCAACACTGTGCCAGGCCCCAGCCTCCCTCCTGGCATCTGTGACCATGTAGGTGGAGAGGGGCTGGAACACTTGATCCTGGGATGTCTGTGCCACCACAGAGCTCTTAGCATGTTGTCCCAGAACTGACAGTGGATCACTGTGCTGTGCCATGCGAAGCCACAGGGCACCTCGCAGTGTTGAGCTCCATGGAAAGCATTGGGGTGGGCAGAGGCCTCGGGAAACAGGTGACCCCCACTGGAGAGGTTCCAGGCAGCACGGCCACCACTTCACATGGGATATGTTGTGGGGCTGGGGCTGTCCCACAGAGGGGCAGGCGGAGTTCTGGGGTGCAAGTGGGGGGAGAGGGCTTGGGGGGACATAAGTCTGGGGGGATGTGGGATGGAGTCACACAGGTGTGATAATGTGGTGGGTGTTGGGGAAGCTCCAGTGGAGCCAGGCTGGGTGTTGGCACGGGGCAGGCAGCTGTGGTCAGGGTGCGGGCAGGGGGCAGGCAATGTGCAGGCAGGGGGTGGGTAGGGGGTGGGCAGTGGGTAGGGGGGTGGGTAGTGTGCTGGCGGGGAGCAGGCAGTGCGCAAGCAGGGTATGGGCAGTCGGCAGGGTGTGTGCAGGGTGTGGGCCGTGGGTGGGCAGGGTGTGGGCAAGGGGCGGGCACTGGGCAGTGGGTGGGGGCAGTGGGCAGGCAGTGGGCAGGCATGGGGCGGGCAGAGTGTGGGCAGGGGGCGGGGAGCGGGCAGTGGGCAGGGAATGGGCGGGCAGTGGTCAGTGGGTGGGCAGTGGTCAGTGGGCGGGCAGTGGTCAGTGGGCGGGCAGTGGGCAGGGGGCAGTGGGCGGGCAGTGGGCAGTGGGCGGGCAGTGGTCAGTGGGCGGGCAGTGGGCAGTGGGTGGGCAGTGGGCAGGGGGCGGGCAGTGGGCAGTGGGCGGGCAGTGGGCAGTGGGTGGGCACTGGGCAGTGGGCAGGCAATGGGCGGGCAGTGGGCAGTGGGCAGTGGGTGGGCAGGGGGCAGTGGGCGGGCAGTGGGCAGTGGGCGGGCAGTGGTCAGTGGGCGGGCAGTGGGCAGTGGGCGGGCAGTGGGCAGTGGGTGGGCACTGGGCAGTGGGCGGGCAGTGGTCAGTGGGCGGGCAGTGGGCAGTGGGCGGGCAGTGGTCAGTGGGCGGGTAGTGGGCAGTGGGCGGGCAGTGGGCAGTGGGTGGGCACTGGGCAGTGGGCAGGGGGCGGGCAGAGTGTGGGCAGGGGGCGGGGAGCGGGCAGGGTGCGGCTGTACCCGCGGCTGCCGCCAGAGGGCGGCCGGGCACCGGTCCGGGCCGTGCCGCTCCGCCCCGCTCGCTGCCGGTGCCCCGCGCTCCCCGGTGCTCCCGGGCAGGGCCATCACCCGCCCGCAGAGTCACGGGACGGCCATGTCCCGCCTGGGTGCTGTGGGGTCACCAGCGCCGTGCCCGTCCCTGCAGCCGGTGGGAACCGGGAGCGGCTGGCCGGCGGCGGGAGGATGGCGGGGGCCGTGCTGCCAGAGCACCGCGCTGACCTTGCCGGCGGCAGAGCGGGAGCGGGCAGCGCTCTGGGCAGAACCGGCGGAGCTGGAGCAGCCGCCCGTGGCCTGGCACCCATGGCCTGACCTTCCCAGGGACAGCTGCAGTGCCGGGAGGGCAGCTGAGGGCCAGGATCCCCATCCCCACCCCGGCGTGGTGTCACCATTGTGTCACCGTTGTGCCACGGTGGCCAGCGCTGCTGGTGATGGCATTCCCCATCCCCAGTCCAGCCCTCATCTGTGCATCCTGCAGCCCACCGAGCCCAGTGCTGGTGGCAGCTGGGTGCTGCTGCTCACAGGCAGGGTGGGGGTCCCAGGGGTGCCATGGAGCATGTGGTAGGACTTTGGGTCGTGTGGGTTGTGCCGAGGGGGAATGGGGCTGGAGCTGGCCTCTGGTAACCCCTGGCATCTGGTGGTCCTGCAGAGCCTCTCCAGCCGGGGAGCTCTGGGAAGGGTGCCGGGGGATTTCTGTGAAGCACCATGCTCTACTGGTGGGGAAAGGTTTCAGGGAACTGGGCTGTGGGGGAAACATGTGAGGTGGCTAGGCAAGGCCAGGGCACGTGCCCCGGGCTTGTGCTGGCCTCCTGCCACCAACCAGCTGGCCCCATCAGGCCCACAGCCCCAGGGACTGGCCCGGCCCCATGGCAAACAGCACTGAATTGGGCGAGCTGACCCTTGGACTGGGCAAGGAGGGACAACTCCGCACCCAGGGCCAGTGGTCTCAGCGCCACCCTGGCTGTGCCTTGCTTTCCCCATTGCAGGCAGCCCCTCTGCCGGCATGGTGGGTACTTATCCTGGTTTATGTTTCCCCCTCCCAGCTCAGCCCCTGCAGCCCTTGGGCTCACTCCTGGCTGTGGGGCAGGTGGGTCAGTACCATTAGCCACCCAGCAGCACCAGGCAGAGCGGTGATGCCAGCTCTGCTGGGTGGCAGGGGTCCCAGGGACAGGGGCACTGGGGGTGCCGGGGGCTGGCTGCATGCTGGCAGTGGCAGGAGCTGGCTGGGGCTGTTTTCCTCTCTGTTTGCTCGGCCCTGGGGACGGCCAGCGATGCAGATCAAGGCCGGCGTCCTTCAGGCAGCCAATTGTCGGCCAGCTCAGAGGGGAGGGAGAGGGGCAGCTGCCCCAGGGCTTTCCCAACCCTGGAGAGGGCCACCATGCCAGCTCTGCCCAGCCTGAAACAGCGCCAGGTTTAGTCCACCCAAACACAAGGCTGTGTGATGCCAGCAGGGACCCAGGAGTGCTTGCTGAGACCCAGGATCCAGCGCTCCCCAGCTGCCCCCTGGTTGGGGTGGGCACCCCACATCCTACCACTGTGGCAGCTCAGGAGCCGCAGTGCTGGGGGACATGGCAGCCTCCCTCCTGAGCACCAATGTGTCCCTTTGTGCTTCTCTCACTGAATCCTTTTCCCTGATGGGCCATGAAAGGGCCTTTATCCCCTCTCCTCCTCATGGCTGGATCACACCTGGCTGTGGATGGGCTGTCTAGCCCTGGGACTGACAGTCATCCCAGCGAAGGTGGAGGTCCAGGACAGCCCTACTGGTGCCTCTATAGGGAGTCAGAGCAGACTGCCCTTTCACTGGGACTGCAGGGTCACCATAGCTGCCCCTTGGTCAGCTCTGGACTGACCACAGCGTCCTGGGGAGAGGACGGACATGGCTGTGGCCACATCTCCATTTTTGGCCCAGTTATTTATAACTCTAAACAAGGATGCTACAGTTGTCTGAGCTGAAAGGTGTCCCAGGTCCTCCCCTGCTCCCTGGTCCCCAGCTCCCCAGCCATCTGCCACCCTGCTGCCCAGGCCCTGGGCAGTATGCCTGGCATCCCCCAGGGGCCTCCCAGCTGGCTCCACACTCCCTGACAGCTTGCTGGAAGCTTGGAGGTGAACAGGAGAGCCCCTTCCCCAGGGACTGGAGATGCCCCAACACTGCCCCACATTTCCTTCCACTGCCCCATGCTGGAGCCCTGGTCCTGCTCTGCTAAACATTACGTGCCCTCCCTGGCTACAGCTCATCTCTGGACCTGGTGCCCGAGGGAATTTGGGGTGTAGGGCAGCTCAGCCTTGCTGTCCTGCCCTGCTGGCATTGCCTTGTGCCTCTTCCTTGGTTATGGAGCTGCCTGAGCTCCCTCCCTGTCCCTAGGAAACCTGGGTGGATACAGTGTGGAGTGCCGAGCTCCCTGTGGTACGGAGGACCCTGAGGCACGAGGAGCTGATGGAAGGCGGCTGCCAGCCCAGGGAGACTCAGGCCCTGTGCCCGTGAGAGTGCTCCCCTGCGAGCAGGGGTCCCCCTGCAGAGTGGAGCCGCATCACCATCCTGAGGGACAGCTGCCAGAACATCCCTCCAGCAGCTGGTGGCACCCAACACCTCTGCCCACCCAAGGGAAGACAGTGCCAGCCCCATGCCTGGCTTTCTGATGGGGAGCAACAGAGCCCAGCAACTGGGGACATTGGGGAAACAAGCCAAGGCTCGGGGAAGCTGAGCACTGGGTGCTGGGTGTTTCAAGAGCATCATGGCTACTTAGGTTCACTTGGCTTGAAAAGCATTTGAGTTGCATTTAAAGGCATTAAAGTCCTTGCTAAGTCCTTGCTTAATTACCTTAACGGCATTTAAGCCTTTGCTGCAGGATGGTCAGCCCACAGAAACAAAGCCCCTAACCCTCGTTGTGCTATGGGTGCTGCCAGTGGGGACAGCAGGGACATGGCTGCCCTGCCTGGGTGGCAGAGATGAGCAGGCTGCCAGCAGGTGCCAGCACCTCTGGAGGGGACTGAAGGGACTGTCTCCCTGTGCCACCAGGAACAGTTTATTCCCACATCTTAGGGCTCAGAGCATCCTCCTGCCCTCAGGTGCTCCCAAGCAGCCATGGTGCTTGATGGCTTGGAGGTAGGGAAGTCTGTGTAGGTCCCTCCAAACCCCGCAGTGGTGTGGGGAGAAGCGTCGGGGTTACCCTGGGGCTCGTCCTCCAGTCCTTGGTTCCCAGAGTGTCGCTTGGCGGGGAGGCGATTGAACGCAGAGATAACCCACCCTTCAGGTCTGCTGAGCAGCGCTTTGCTTCTGGCTTCTGTAAAGTTAATTGGTTTCGAGGTTCCAGGAACAAACGAAGGAGAAAAACCCACTCGCCGATGTGCGGGATCATTGAATGCTCTCTGGTGAGTTATAATTGCAAATCATGTTTTGAAATCACATTAACCAATTAGCCCGTGTTGTTGTTGTGCCCTGCCACATGACAGCATGTGCCGCGAGGGAGGCGGCGGTCAAGGGCGAAGGAGGGGGCCACCAGCTGCTCCCTGCCACCTCTATGTCTAGGCACCATGCTTCCAGCACCGGGGTGCTCCTGTGCAGGGAGGGCTGGGGGGAGGAAAGGTCCAGCCACACCACCTCAGGCAGATGTCACTCTGTGGTCCACCCAGCCCATGCTGCTGGCCACAGGCATCCCTCTTCTCCCACAATCAGCATTCCTAGTCACTTTTGTGCCTTACTTGTTTCCTGGTTATGAGGTCTAGAGGGCAGTGGGGGTGTTGGAGCCCCTATATGTGCTGGCGCTGTGTCTGTGGGATGCCCAGCGATGGAGGCCAGAGGCACCCACTGGAATGTTCCTGGAAAGGGCAATCTCCAGGAGACTTCTTGCTCAAGAGGTCACGGTGGTGGCGGGGGGAGCACTGCTTGGGCTGCAAATCTAACCATTATCTCTGCCGTATCTTCCTGCCATCTGGGCTCTGGGAACAGCGGGCAGCAGCAGGCAGCAGCAGGCAGCGGGCTCAGGGGCCGGGGGAGGAAGCTGAGCGTGACAAGGAGAGCGTGCCTCGGCCATACATGGCACCCACTGCTTCGTGCCTCGGTCCTGGCTGGCCTTGCCCGTGCTGGGATGTTGGAAGCCAAGGGGTTTTATGGGCTCACTTTGATCTCGGGGCACAGCTGAAGGATAAGAAATAGGGCAGCTTTTGGCTGGGGGAATTGGTGAGAAGGCAAACCCCACAGAGGTGTGCGGAGAGCGACGGCTCTGGCACAGCACTCGGCTCGCTGCCACTGGTGAGGCAGGATGCTGCTGGTGAGATGAGCCATGCTGTGCTGTGCTCCCCTGAAGGCTCCTCACATACGGGAATCCAGCGTCAAACTTTCCAGCCAGCTGGAGAAAACCGCACGACTGCAATTTTGCAATCCACTGGAGCCCTGACACCACCGGAGCCATTGGTGAAACTGGCCAGAGCTGCGCTGGGGAAGCACTGTTGACCAGAGGGCTCAGGGGGTCGAGAGCAGCGTCTTAGCCCACCCCTCTCTTCTGATGGCTCTTCTCTGTGTTGCCAGC
The DNA here is from genome assembly GCA_036630365.1 of Acanthiza pusilla. Taxonomy (NCBI): domain Eukaryota; kingdom Metazoa; phylum Chordata; class Aves; order Passeriformes; family Acanthizidae; genus Acanthiza; species Acanthiza pusilla. The sequence continues at coordinate 14,360,151 of JAXCHO010000001.1, forward strand.
CCGGCTGCATGAGCCTGCAGCTACTGTGTGCCAGCTGCGGGACGCTGGGACAGGCTTTGGGAGGTTTTCTGGACATCTTCACTCTCTTTTCCTCCTCTCCACACTGCTTTGATTTTCTGCAAAGCTTCAGCTTGACATGATGGAGCCCATGTCCTCTCCCCGCCTGGAAAGTGGAAACACTAGAGAGGGGTGTCACATGCCGGACAAGAGAGGGGACAGCAAAAAGTACACATGGCTGCTTTTGTGCCGATAGAAGGGGAAGGGCATTTGGAGAATGGGAAGGAGCAGACAGCCTCCAAGTCACTTCCCAAAGGTCCTGCAGCATGCTACCCCACGGCAGTCACTACACCCCATGCCATGGGGCCACACTGCCTGTCCCCGTCCCCAGCACCTGTGCTGTGTTTGCTTACAGGGCGGAAGCTCTTGTTCGCCTTTTACAACCCTGGTGAGTTGCGTTGCCGCCCGTCCCGGGACGTCCCTGCAACCGGTGCCACGTGGCTGCGCCCGCCTTCACTCGGGGAGGGAAAGGGTTAAGCTGATGGCTTGAGGCCAGCCGTGCCCATCCTCTGGGTGGCTCTGGCTCCCCCGTCACACTGCCAAACCTGGCTGCCTCCAGTCCCCCGGCGTGCCAGCCAGCGCTGGTTCAGCACTTACGCATGCTGCTGTTATTAGAAATTAGTTAATGGATGTATGTTTCCAGCCAAAGGAGAGCGGCAGTAACAGGAGCCGCGGGATTGCCGGGAGCGTGAGGGCAGAGCTGCCACTGAATATTTAACATCCCTCGATGTCCAGGCGAGAGGGTGCCGCTGCTTCGAGGGGACGTTTTCCGCCTCTTCTCCCGATGGCGATGCTCACTGCTGTCTGGCAAAGCCGTTTCCATCCCAGGCTGCCCGAGGCTTCACAAGGATTTATGAAAGATATGCATAACACAAAAAAAACCTTCCAGCAGCGTGCAGAGCCATTCTGTCAATGCACAGTGGCTGGGGAGGGTTTGCAGCTCAGCATGGGAGGTGGATGGACTCCCAGGCACGGACCCCCCGAATTTTCCTCTGAAGTTAAAGCCAGGCAGGACAGAGGAGCACGAGGTAGTTTAGGGGTGACAGACCTTGGAAAGGGACAGGGAATCTTTGGGGACACGACTTGTGACTCATCAGGAGCTCATGGCTCTCCCTGAAGCGTGTGGGATGAACTTGGGGGAAAAAAATTCCTCTTTGGGGCACTTTTATGGGAATTTGTGTCCTCTTGAAAAAGATGTATTTCAGTTCACATGGGGAGATTTGATGGAGACTGGAGGAGGGCGCCAGCCTGTCCCAGTCACTCTGGGTCATGTTGGGATGATTCTACATGGATTGCTTGCTCCCAGTGTGCTGAGATGCTGGGGTGAGCACTGTGGGGGCTGTGGGCCCCCTGAGCAGGGCAGCCAGCTGGGCTGGCTTAACGTGGCAGCAGCCTGAGCTTCCCAGGCCAGGTAGAGAATCTAGCTGGAGTAGTGCTGCTGGGTGACCCTGTCCCTCTCTACGAGGGGAGAAAACCCAGTGCCCACACTTGGCACATGCTGGATTTAGCCCCTCAGGTTAGATTAGAGCAACAGCGCCAACCCTGCTTCTTTGGAAGCAGCCACTGGCGTCCGGCAGGAGCCTCAGCTGCCCGAGGTTGGGGTGCCCGGTGGGGTGTCAATACCTCGGGGGATAGGGATGTCCAATATAGTGACCATGCCTGCAGGGGCACTGATACCTGGTGGGGTGGCCATGTGTGGTGCGGGATGCGTGGTGAGGTACCTATTTCAGATAGGGCAGCGCTGCCTGGGCATTGATGCCCAGTGGGGGATGATGCCTGGTGCTGGGGGTGATTCCCGGTGCGGGATGATGCCCAGGGGGACACTGTTGCCCGGTGAGGCGGCGATGCCCAGTGGGCGGCTGTGCCCGAGGGGCGGTGGTCCCGCCGGGGCGGGGCGGGGCGGGGCAGGGGTCGCTCCACCCGCTCCCCGGCCCTCCTCCTGTCGGTGCCCCGGCGAAGAGAAGATTGGGAGCCTCCGCGCTGGGGGCGGGCTCGGGTCCGGTTTAATCTCCGGCTCCGCCGGGATTACGGCGCAGGATAGTCTCTAATCCGCGGCACCGGCCACCGGGGGCTGCTCGCCCCAGCCCGCAGCAGAGGCACCGTGGAGAGGGGGCAGGTAGGTCCCTCCGGTCTCCCCCGCTGCTCGCGCCCCCAGAGTCGCTGCCTTGTCCTCCGTGCAGCTCCGTGGTTGGAGGCTGCCGGGCTCTCGGACCCCTCGTCTCCCGTAATTCTCCTCCGCATCCCACCCAGTCCTTTCCGACCCATCTCCTTTCGCCGGCCCCGCTTTCCCTCCCTCAACCTCTCTCCTCCTCCGTTTCCTCCTCCTCCCGGCGCCGGGCAGCACCGGGAAGACTCCGGGGCTCAGGCAGCCCTGGCAGGTGGCAGCGCCCCGGGGCTGTTTGCTTTGCTGTCCTCCTGCCACTTCCCTCCCCAGCGGCTGGCACCTTCCCACGGGTGGGTGACAGATCCCGCGAGTGTTGTGGGAGGCAGAGCCCTGCCGTGCTGCCTGGGTCCCCCAGCGCCCTGACACTGCCCCTGCCCGGATCGCGGTGCTGGGGGCTTCGGCGTTCATCGTTCCACTGATACTCATAGTGACACTATCTCCCAAACTCCCTTTAATTCCCCTTTTTTCTGCTTTAATTTTTAATCGCCCTCGGGAATGACATATGTTTCTGAAGGCTGGAAGCGGCTGCGGCCAGGATCGGGTGTCATGGTGTCGGGGTGCTGGAGCGGGGGGCACGGGCAAGGAGAGTGATGCCGGCACTGTGGGGCTGGCTGGGACCTTCGTGCGGTGATTCCATAGGCTGTGGTATTTATAGAGCCTGTCTGTCCGGGACAGCAGTGTGGAAAGCCAGGCAGCACATTGCGTTCCTGTTGGCCACGCGTGTCCTGTGCCAGCCGACATAGTGGCCCTCTCTGCCTTGTCAGATGTGAACGTCCCACTGGAGAGAAATCTCCCCCAAGGGACACGGAGCCACAGCAGGTGGTTGCTGGACTTGGGGTCCCCAAGCTGGGCTGGCTCTGCGGTGGCACGGGTGCGACAGGGGACCTGGCAAGTCACCAACAGGTGGGATGGCAGGGAAGCAGAGCCCTGGCTGGCTGCGGAGGGCATGGCTGTGCTGAGCTGACACGGAGGAGATGGGGAATTTTCCACTGGTGTTTGGACCAGGCCCAAGCTGAGGCGTTAGACCTGCCTGGTCCCTGTGGCTTCATGGGGGTACCCCAGAGAAAACCATCTGTGCCTCATGACACTCTCCATCTCCCAGAACCGAGTGCTGGTGTGCTTTGGCTCTGGTGGCCAGGGATGCTAAGGGGCACTGGGACACCCCAGCCCACCTGGGGGTGGCATGGGGGTGCTGGCACTGTGGGGGACCCTGGCTGAGGTGCAAAGGGCCCCACAGCACCCGGCCGTGCTGCAGCTGTAATCACACGGCGGGGCCGCGGCCACGGCAAACAAACAAGCACCGGCAGAGCCTATTTTCCTTGGCACAAGGGGCTGGGGGGAAGGAGCGGGATCCCACGGGCTCCTTTGGAAGTGCAACCCTCGAGAAAACAGAGGCGGGCCGGGGACAGGATGGACCCCCCACGCCCCCGGCTCTCCTCGCCGCGTGGGTCTCAGTCGCCGCGTGCCTCCCCAGCTGCTGACGCAGGTCTGGGACTGGCTGGGTCTCCCATGCCAGTGGGGCACAGCCAGTCCAGTGCTGCTGTCCCCATGGAGAAAATGTTGGGCTGGTCCAATGGTGACAGTGGCATGGCCAGGGACAGTGGCAGTGCCATGGGTCTTGGGCAGGCCATGGCTCCTGATTGGGACAGGGGACTGTGCTGTGGGTGCAGGAGGCCCATGGGGCTGTGGCTGAGGCCAGTCCCTCCTGGTGTCCCCAGCACTGCCAGCAGCAAATGGCAGCTTGGATTTTTTGCTGTTGACCTCTCCGTGTCAGGAGGCTAAGGCCAGGTGTGTTTTGGGGTGTGTGAACTCCTGGATCTTGCTTCCAAGGTGAAATGCAACTCCAGAGGTGCGGTAGCAAACCTGACGTGTTCTTTTCCAGGCGCTACCTGCCCATCAGTCTCTGCCGTGCCACTACCTGTGCCACCATCTTCCCTGGGTGACCCTGCATTCCTGGCAGGCAGTGTTTGAAGCTTAAAGCAAAACCCATCATACAGCCTAGTGCTGCCTGAGATGCTTTGGGCTCAAGCTGGTGTCTCACCCAGCCTCCCTTAGAACCACATTGGGTGTCATTGGCCTCGTGCTGTGCCCTGTCCCCATCCCGATGCTGCCAGCTGCTTCTGCCACCTGACCTTGTACCACACGGGCTCAAGCTGGCCAGTGACTGCAACAGCCCGGGCTGTCCCAGTGCTGGACATGGCTCCCCTGGCCTGGCTTCTGCTTCCCCACCGCTCCTCCTGGTTTACCTTGGTACTGGTGCTTGGATGTGGGAGGATGTGGCAGGATGGTGATGGCTGATACCTGCAGCGTGGCCCCATCCTGGGGTGTGTGCCTGGCAGGTGATGCTGTGGCTGAGCTGCACCATGCCTCTGGCACTGGAAAACCCTCTCCATGGCCCCACCATGATGTTTGGCTCCACCACCCCATTTCCTGCACTGCCGTTCCCCTCCCTGGTGTGTCCCAGACCCTAGCACGCTGCAGGACAGTGGCCATGGGTGAGTTCAGCCATTGGCATGTTCTGAGCCAGGCACATTCCCAGGCACAGGCAGGCTTGTCCCCTAGGACATGGGTGCCACTTTTGCTCTTAGAGGCAAGACCCTGAATGGACACTGCTGCCCACATGGTGCAGCACAGATGGCCAGAAGTGCCCAGGCAGGTGTTGGTGCTGCCAGAGCTCTGTGAGCCAGGACAGCAGCTTCCAGAGCCACTTGTTCGTACTTGTCACTGCCAATCCTGCCCTGGCTGGAGCACCAGGGGAATTGCCCGACCTGAGGCTGAGCCATGATGTGGTATTTGGGGCTGAAAGAGGTGAGGTGAGCCCAGGAGCAGTGCCTACTCTATCCAGCTTGTGCTGGGAGCATGAGTGGGGCTGGCTGGCATGACCATCTGGTGGGGTTGTCACCTCCTGAGGATCTCTAGTGGAGCTATCTCGGGAGAATCTCCAGCAGATCTGTTTGGGGAAGGCTCGGGAGAATCTCCAACAGATCTGTTTGGGGAAGGTCTACAGCGGGGCTGCCCAGAGGGGCTCTCCAGCCATGCAGCAGTCAGGTTGCCTCCAGCTGTCCTTCCCCACAGCTTCTGGGGTTCCCATGCCCTTGGGGGTGTCCCCCAGAGCCTTTGCCTCAAAGGTGAGATGTCTGGCCATCCCCTGAGTGGCTGGATTTGCCCCTTTGGGTGCCCGCTTCCTCTGAGGGAGGTGACACCCTGACACTGCTTTTGCTTAGCTGGGAGGTGGGAGTGGAACACCATAGGTTAAAAGCAGGTTTGAGGTGCTAATTTTAGGAAGACAGGTTGGGGGAAAAGCCACGGCTGGGTGTGCTTCAGGGGAAGGGCAGACCCTGCTCCCAGGGCTGCCATGGGAGGGTTCTCTGTGGAGGGTAAGGGGAGGGGGAGTTTCTCTGCTGTGTACCCTGTTGGGGTCAACTTCCCTGGGGAGGGGTTGCCCAGGGGACCCCCAGGTTTGGACTGTTGCCCAGCAGTGCCCATGTGCCCACACATCCCTCTGCCCACAGCAGTGCCAGAGGCTGACCAGGGACCCCAGGCTGGGGCCACCCTGGGCCCAGCAGCACTGCTGGGGTTAACCCCAGGGCTGGGGCTGATGGCAGTGGGGGGACACGACAGGTATCCCTGCCCACTTGCCCATGCTGCCCATCTCTCTGGCAGGGCTCGGTCATCAGCACAGCCTTAGGGAATATGAGACCTGTGTGCCCAGCTCTGCTGAAACCCGAACAGCCACCTGGGCAGGCGGGCACGGGCGGGGGGGCTGCCATCCCCCTGGCACACACCGGCAGCAGCGGGATACCTGGCTGCCAGCACGCAGGCCGGCAGCTGCGGCAGGCTTGGTGCTAAAGCCGGATTACCACCCGGAATAGTCCCACGGCCCCAGCTGGGCCGGATTATCAAGGATTCATCTGCAGAGCGAGAGGAGATGGGGAGGGAGTCGCTGCCCCGTGGGGGTCCCCGGCCTGGGGAAGAACTCACCTGCTGCCAGGGAGACCCTGTGCCTTCATTCCCCATGGCTGGGAGCAGTGGGTGCTCGTGGATGGGTCTTGTGGGCGGTGGGCACTTGGTGGGTCACAGCCCCTCAGGCTGGCACTGGCTGGCACAGGCATGGCTGGCAAGCACTGGCTGCCTGTCCCCACGTGTTCCATACTCCCACCGGGACCACTGGTGGTGTGCTGGTGGGAACCGTGCTGTGCCAAGGCTTGACCGAGGGACCTGGCACACTGCAGGAGCTGGGCTTGCCCAGGGTGGTACACATCTTCACATCCTCCTGGCCACGTTGCTAGATGCAATGGACCTCCCATGCAATATATCTGCTGGCATTGCTGGCAGAACCTCCCCTGCCCAGCCCCTGGCTCCCGTCTGTGCCTTGCTCCCAGCTGGGATTTTCCACCTTTTAAATAAAGTCTGTGTGGAAGCGAGATGTGAGGCAGAGAGAGGGATGCAGTCCCTTCCACGACTGGAACCCCCACCATGGTGCCCTGGTCCCCGAGGAAGGCTGGCAGGGGGCCGGGGTGAGCCCAGGACTGCCCGTGTGCCAGGGCAGGGCAGGGATCTGGGAGCCCTGCCGCCCCACACACGTGTCCCCATCCCAGCGAGGGCGGGCAGGCGTCTGTGCTGGCCGGGACGCAGCGTGCGAGACCAAACGTAGCCTCCCCTGGAGCGCAGACGTGGCCGGCGGGACGGTACGTGCTGTCCCACGCATCCGGCTCCCTGTTCCATCCGCAGGGGCTGCGGGACAGCGCAGGGCCCGGCTCGGGCTGCCCGGCTGCACTGTAAGGTTGGTGAGGTGTCACCACGCGCTGGGATAGCAGGAGCAGCCTGGGAGAGGTGGGAGGTCTGGCTGCAGCGGGTCTGTCACTGTCCTTGTGTCCCAGAGCCCGGCAGGCAGCGGAGAGGCGCATGCCGGGAAATCGATGCAGCTTGCTCAGCACCCCCAGGAACGTGGCCCTGGGTGCCACGGCGGGGGGGTTCTGTGCCCACTCACGTGGCCAGGCCTACGCCATCAGGCTGGGCGAGTGAGCACTGGGGCTGGCGGTCAGGAGTGGGGTGATGCCAGGTGGCACATGGGCTGCCCAACATGGCAGCGAAGATGGCGATTTCCCATTTGCGTGGTGGCACCCTGAGGAAAGAGATCCCTAAGGAGATGCTCTTTGCCCAGAGCAACTAAGGTGGGCACACAGTGAGAAGGGTGAACCCACCACCCCCAGCCTGGGGGTAAACCAAGCCACCCCTCCAGGGCCACTCGTCACTCTGTATTTGTTGTTCTGCCCGGCCTTATCACAAGGCAAACAGCAGCAGGCAGGGCTCGCACTGCCCGATCGAAGCGTCTCCTGCTCCCTCCCCTTTCATCTCCCCCCTTGCCCTGGCTGCTGCCACCAGGAGACCCTGGCCGAGGGGCAAAGGCCAGGGCCAGCTGGGGAAGTGGCAGTGAGTGGTGTTGGGCCTGTGCCAGGGCTGTGCCAAGGTTGTGCCAGGGCTGCCCAGCAGGAGGAAGCGTCTGGGTGGCAGCAAGAAGCCCGGTGCATGCCGAATGAGTTCGGCCGTGCCGCTTACTATTCTGAGAGACGCTTGGGGGAAGAAGTTGGTATTTCCTGAGCTGCCCAGAGAGGTGTAATTATAACCTGGGAGAAGAAAGGGGCTGCAGACGAGAGTGCCCAGCCTTCCTGGCGCCCGTGGGGGAGCGGGCAGGAGAGTGGGCAGCTCCTGCCTGCCACCAGTGGGATGTGGTGAAGCCCTGCCCACAGGCAGCCCAGTGGCACTGGGGGCTTCGGGAGGTGATGGAACATCACAGAGCTGGTGCCCCCCTCAATCCCACATTGGGTGAGTGGTGGGTTCAGTGATGCCTACCCGTGGTGGTGGGAAGGCGCAGAGTTAACGGTGGCTTTTGGATGTGCTGGCAGCCTTGTTCATGCCTGGATCCATCCCAAGTGGAGGCCTAGTGGAGGGGATAAATCATCACCCAGAGCCCGCCCTGCGCTTCCCTCTCGACCCCTGCATGGCTGAGGCTTCTCCTTCTGGTCCCTGCTGGCCTGTGTCCTGCCTCAGTTTCCCCACCTGGCTGGGTGCTGCAGGCAGGGTGGCCCAAACGTGCCCAGCACCCTGGGCCAACCTTAGGGGCTCAGCCCCCCTGACAGTGCCAGCAGCCAGTGTGCGGCCTGGGATGACCCTGCCAGGTTGTCTTTGTGGCCTGGATGGGCAGGGACAACAAGCAGGGCAGCAGCTCAGGAGACTGGAGGTGCTGGCACCCTCACCCTGCCGTGTCATCCCTCCCTTGCGTGCCAGGAGGACTGCAGTACCCAGCTATGCTGTGGGAAGGCTCCTCTGATCTCTGGAGACACCAATCCCCTGGGAGCATAAAGACGGGCATGTCCCCTGCTCACCCCATGGTGGCCCCAGGCACCGGGGTGGTGGGGCAGCAGCATCCTCCTGGGATTGGGGACCACACTGCATCCCAGCCAGTCCTAACCTCGAGCTGGGTGGCACTGTCCCTTGGCTGGATGGAGCCCCAGTGTGGAGCCCCCTGGCCAGTCGGACAGGACCCCAGCCCCGGGGCAGTGGGGGGTGGCGGGACCCTGCCCCGGCTGCCAGGCTGCCCCAGAAAGCCACCCTGTGCCGTTTCCCAGCGGGGCGGGGAGGGCCGGGGCTCGCACAGAGGCGGCTTTGTGCGGCGTGCCAAGGCGTCCCGCGCTCGGCAGCCCGGCCGCCTTCCCCTGCCAAGGAGCTGTCTCCCGGCCCCGCGCTCTTTCCTGCTCCGTTTGTCCAGCCCTGACGTGCCCCCGAGCCCCCCGCCTTGGCACCCCGGCAGCGGCGGGACGCGGGTGAGCCCTTCGCGCCGGGCAGCACCACGGGCTTTACATAACGGTGGTGGCTGGGGGGTCCCTGAGCTCCCCACCCCGTCCTCAGCCGCTCTCCCAAACACCCCCACTCGCCTGTTGGCACCCGTCTCCAGGAGGGGAAACTGAGTCATGGAGCCGAGAGCTGCGGGCAGGGGAATGGAGGTGGGCAGGTGGCGTGGATGGGGACCCTGGGGCTGGGCAGTGCTGTGTTGTGAGCAAGGGAATGGGGTGGGCTGTGGCATGGCTGGCTTGGCGAGGGGACAATCCCACACTGGGACTCTGGTGAGGCATCAGAGCTGGGGCTGAGTTCCATGGGACATTGTGTGCTAAGCGGGCAGAAGGGAGAAGCACAGCCGCGGTGATGCCTGGCTCGGTGACCCTGTCATCCCTGCGTGCCTGTCCCTACAGTGCCACCAGTGCTGGTGCTGAGCCCAACTCCAATGTCCCTGGTGGAGGCAGGACTTGTGAGAGTCCAGGCCAGCCCCTCTGGTGCTCCTGCCCAGAGCTGGACCTCTGTTGCCTCCCTCTTGCAGAGCCTGAGTAGAGCCCATAGCAAGCCCAGCTGTCTCCCAACCATGGATACCACAGACGTGCCCCTCCAGGCCGAGATGGTGGAGCTGGTGCCCAACGGGAAGCACACGGCCCCTCTCACTGCCTCCACTGGCCGCTCGCTGGCAGGTGACAGGTAGGGACCCCAGGGCAAGTGGTGGTGCCAGGGACATGGGGGGTCCTCCGAGCTGCTCCCTGCCCTTGAAATACCAGCCAGTGCTTATGGCCCATGGCTCTGCTTTGGCTTCACTCCCCTCCCTCCATGGACAGATTTGAGGACAACCAGACTGGCGTGGCGGAGATGGAGGAGTTCTTGCCCCACGGCGCCGAGAAGAAGCAGACACACTTCACTGATGTGAGTAGCAGCATGGGCACAGTGGTGGGGGTGGGATGGGGCAAGCTCCCAGTGTGACTGATGCATCCCCTCCCTGTTGTGTCCCGTGAACAGTTTGAAGGGAAGACGTCTTTTGGGATGTCCGTCTTCAATCTGAGCAATGCCATCATGGGCAGTGGCATCCTGGGGCTGGCCTATGCCATGGCCAACACTGGCATCATCCTCTTCCTGTGAGTGCCATGGGGGTGTGGGGGGTCCAGAAGTGGGGGGCTCCTCCAGGAGGATTGGTGGGTGCAGGCAGGAAAGGAGTCTCTGACTTGGGGTGATGCAGGGACCAGTGTACTGCTGGCTGAGAAATGCCCATTGCCGGCATGAGCCTGCCTGCCCTGCTGCGTGCTGTGCCCCACTGATGGGGAGGAGGATGATGAAGGTTTGTCTTCCTTACTACAAAATAAAATTTCAAAAACTGACCCAAATGATGTGAGTGATGGCTCCTTCTGGGTGTGGAGACATGGACAGAGTCCCCACACCCTTCAGCCCATCTGCCCCCTGAGCACCCAGGTGGTGCTGAGGTGAGGGGCTGATGTCCTGCCAGGATGGCTGCCCCCAGGCAGAGTATGTCTGCATGGGGTTTGCCCCACAGCCATGTCTGAGCCCTGTGCTGTGACACATGGGTGACTGTGCTCTCCTCCTGCAGCTTCCTCCTCACAGCGGTGGCCCTGCTCTCCAGCTACTCCATCCACCTGCTGCTCAAGTCCTCAGGCATCGTGGGTGAGTGCCAAGTCCTCAGCAGGGCCGTGCCAGGGGGTCCCATCCTGACTCTCACCCACCACCGCTCCCCATCCCACAGGCATTCGCGCCTACGAGCAGCTGGGCTACCGAGCCTTCGGCACGCCGGGAAAGCTGGCTGCAGCCATCGCCATCACGCTGCAGAACATTGGAGGTGAGGATGGCACTGGGGGGCCTGCCGGGGACAGGGGATGGGACCAGAGCACACCAGCACAGCATGACCTTGTTCTGCCCTGCAGCCATGTCCAGCTACCTGTACATTGTCAAATCTGAAGTGCCTCTGGTCATCCAGACCTTCCTGAACCTGGAGGAGAAGACCACGTGAGTGCCTCCTGCCCACGCTGCCTGCGTGCCTTCCCCGGGCAGGCGCCGGGGCTCTGGCTCCAGCTGTGCAGCCCATGGCAGGGATTTACTATCATTAAGCCACTACTATTTTTGATAACTGTCAGTGCTGAATAAGCCCCTGGGTGAGATTAAACCGAGCTGAACTTCCAATCCCTGCTCCTCACATCCCCTTGGGATCAGGCTTTCCTCCTTGAGCAGAACCTGGGGCTGCAGGGTGGGGGGCAAGAAGTCTGGTTGGGTATAGGCCCCCCCACCCCATGCCCACATCCTCACCAGCAGTTCTATCCCTTGGGGGTGCACCACTGTGGGGGTAGGCAGTACCCTAGCTCAAGGGCCCCCAGGGATGCTGGCCTCAGGGGTCCCCAAGGATGCCATCTCAGGGGTCCCCAGGGGTGTTAGCAGAGCAGGAATGCTAGCCTCAAGGTGCACCAGTGCCCCTGGTATTTGCCAGCCTAAGGGTCCCTAGGAGTGGCACACAGCCCCCCCAGTGGCTGCCTCTGCCCCCTGTGCCCCAGCAGAGTGGGGTGGTGAGCAGGCCCTCTGCTTCCAGGGACTGGTACATGAATGGGAACTACCTGGTGATCCTGGTTTCTGTCACCATTATCCTGCCCCTGGCCCTCATGAAGCAGCTGGGTAAGTCAGGGAGATGCCACCCATGGCACTGGGGTCTGGCACCCTGGGTCTCCCATGGGGTGACGGTGCCAGCCCAGATGTGCTGGGCAAGGAGGGGACACTTAGCCAGTGCGAGGGTCCCGCCGGCACCCACCAGCCACTTTTCTCGCTCCCCAGGCTACCTTGGCTATGCCAGCGGCTTCTCTCTCAGCTGTATGGTCTTCTTCCTCATCTCGGTGAGCGCCTGTTGGCACGTGCTGGTGCCTTGGGGTGTCAAGCATCCCTCCTGCTGGGGTGTGAGGCTGGGCTGGTTGCTGTGGGGACAGCAGAGGCAGCAGGGACAGCGGGCGCTCGGGGCTGCAGAGACACCGTGGCAGGGCTGTCAAGCTGCTGGGTTATTTTCGGCTGAAGGAACTGAACGTTGTGGAAAGGGAGAGGGGGAAGCTGCCGGGGGGGTGACTGCACATGTGGCCCCTCCACGTGTGGCTGTCTCACTCTGTCCTGCTACCCACCCCCGCAGGGACAGTTTGGGGGGGCAGCATTGCCATGTGGCAGCACTGGCAAAGGATGTCCCATAGAGGGGTCCCGGCAGGAGACGGGGCTGGGTACAGTGCTGGTTTGGGCAGCATGTGCAGGGAGTTGGTGGCACCAAGAGCTGTCCCCATACCCCCCATCTTAGGTCATCTACAAGAAGTTCCAGATCCCTTGCCCACTCCCGGAGCCGGAGGGGAACCTCACGGGCATCCTCAATGTCACTACGGTCAGCACTAGTGACTACCAGAACGGCTACACTGTCCTCCAGGCTCCCGAGCAGGACACCTGTGCACCCAGCTTTTTCACCCTGAACTCGCAGGTAAGGACCTGGGGTGCACCCCTGAGGGTCTGGGTGAGCACCCACCCTGTGCACCCCATGAGGACAAGTGGCCCAGGTGCTGGCAGCACCCACCACTTGGCCCCCAGCAATCAGTCGTCCTCCTCTCACACAGACAGCGTACACCATCCCCATCATGGCCTTCGCCTTCGTCTGCCACCCTGAGGTCCTGCCCATCTACACCGAGCTGAAGGAGTGAGTCCTGGGTGGGGGCACCCACGGGGAGGGGTGGGCTTCGTCCGGCGCCCACCCAAAGGCAGTGCCATCCGTGTGTGGGACCTGCGCCGGGGCATCATGGGGAGGTGGGTGATATGACCCTGGGTGGATGGGTGGGTGGGTGGTGGGTGATAGGAGCTGGGATGGGTGATATCAGTCTCAGGAGGTGGGTGATACAATCTGGGGTGGATGGGCAAGTGGGTGATGGGCGAGATCGCCCCTGGGAGATTGATGATATAGCCTGGAGTGAGTGCTGTCACCCCTGGGAGGTGAACGTTATGATCCGGTGGGTGGGTGAGTGGTTGCTTGGTGGTGGATGCTATTACCCGTGGGAGGTGTGTGATGTGACTCAGAACGGGTGGTGGTGTGGTATGACCCCTGGGATGTGGGTGCCATGATCCAGGTGGGGATGTGAGTCTTATGACCCAGAGAGGGTGGGTGGCTGGCTGGTGGTGGGTGATTAAACATGCCATACTGCCCAGGAAGGGGGACACAGCCCCTCTCTGCACAGCCCCCACACACCCCAGAGTACTTTGGCATCACCCCTCTTCCCTGGGTGGGTGCTTGGTGTCAGTGGGTGCCACAGGGCTGTGCTGAGCTCACCGTGTCCTGCAGCCCCTCCAAGAAGAAGATGCAGTGCATCTCCAACATCTCCATCATGGTCATGTATCTCATGTACTTCTTGGCTGCCCTCTTTGGCTATCTCACATTTTACGGTGAGCCCTCCGGGAGTGGGCTGGGGCTGGCACACTTGTGCCAGAGGGTGATGGTGCTCGGGCTCACCCAGCAGCTCCTTGATGGTGTTCACAGGCCGCGTGGAGTCGGAGCTGCTGCACACATACAACAAGGTGGACCCCTTTGATGTGCTCATCCTGTGTGTGCGTGTGGCTGTGCTGACAGCTGTCACCCTCACCGTCCCCATCGTCCTGTTCCCGGTGAGTGGCCCCACAGGAATGCCAGGTGGCTTCAGCATCAGGCTTTGAGAAGGGAAACTGAGGCAGTGATGAAGACAGGGATTGGGGAACGGGACATGCTGGGTGCCAGGAACAGGGCTGGGGCAGAGGCAGGGGTGATGGGGACAGGCAGGGCCATAGGAACAAGGATGTGAAGGGGTGACAGGGACTGATGGGGCATCAGGGTCAGAGCTTGTGAAGGGAAAGGGATGATGGTGACCTGCAGGGCCACAGGATGGAGTAGGGGTAGGTGTGATGGGGACCAGCAGGACTGCAGTGACAGGGGATGGGTCCTGGTTCCAAGGATGAAGTGTGATACCCTGTCCCTGCCCCAGGTGCGCCGGGCCATCCAGCAGATGCTGTTCCAAGGGAAAGACTTCAGCTGGATCCGTCACATCGCCATTGCCGTGATCCTGCTGACCTTCATCAATCTCCTGGTCATCTTTGCCCCCTCCATTCTCGGCATCTTCGGCTTGATTGGTGGGTGGCAGCACCCTGCTCCTGTCTCTCCTTGGGCATGGGGTGTTACAGCATCATGCCACCATGTCCTGACTGGTTCTCAGCTTGACTGACCCTCCTGTGCCTCAGTTTCCCCTTCATACTGTGCCAGGACCAGGTGGTTGTGTGCGTCCCCCATCCCGTCCCTGTCCTGGCAGGCTGGTTCCCACAGTGCAGTGCCGGCACTTGCTCTTCCCCTGCGTGTTTGCCTTGATCCCCCCAGCCAGGCTCCCCCCGCTCAGCACTCAGCTCGGTGCCAGGGCCCTGGCTGCGGGAGGGGTGTGGGGACAGTGCCAGCACACCGTGTCCCTGGGTTCCTGGAAGGCTTTGCCAGGACTGAGGGGGGAGAGGAGGGGGTGGGGGGGGACAGGACCTGTCCTGGTAGTGGGGCTGGCAGGGCTGAGCCGCAGGGTGGGAGGCCCCTGCCCACTCTGTCCTTGTCTGCTCCAGGTGCCACCTCCGCTCCCTGCCTCATCTTCATCTTCCCTGCCATCTTCTACATCCGCATCATGCCCAAGGACAAGGAGCCGCTGCGCTCCACCCCCAAAATATTGGTAAGCATGGGCAGGGGGTATGGGGACAGGGACTGGGTTTTGAGGATGGCAGGGAATCCTGTTGCTCTGGCCATCCCTGAGCCTATTCCTTGTCCCCACAGGCTGCCTGCTTCGCCCTCCTCGGGGTGGTCTTCATGATCATGAGCTTGAGCTTCATCATCATCGACTGGGCCACGGGTGGGGGGAAGAGCGGTGGCAGCCACTAGCCACTACTGGGTGCCCATGCCAACCTCCCCCCCACCCACCCGGTGCCCCAGGGAGAGCCGGCCCCGGGCTCAGCCCCCATGCTGCAGCCCCACCAGGATTCCCTGGGGACTTCCGCTGTTGCTGCCCATCACCTGTGGTGATGGTGAGGGGGCATGAGCCATGGCAGGCATGGGGACTCCTCAACCTGTGTCCGGGATGGGGCAGTGAGCCCGGGGCAGGTCCTGTGCCCCCCAGCCACTCCAGCGGGCACCCTCCCTGCTCTGCGCCTCAGTTTCCCCATCTGTAAAAAATGGGGAGAATAATACTGCCCTACCTCACCCGGAGCTGGCTGTCAAGTGGAGCTCTTCTGCGCCCCAAGAGCTGCCAGCAGCGGGCACTGCCAGGGGCGCAGGGCACTGCCTGCCACGGGGACCGAGGACTGGGGCACTTTCCTGGACCCCCAAATATCATCGAGAGCCCGATGAACAGTGTCTGTGGGGGCTGGAATCCAGCGGGGCGGTTGGACCTGTGACAGCACCTGTGCTCAAGCCACCCGCCCTCTCCCCTGCCATCCCCCAGTCCCCAAAGAGATGCTGCCCACTGCCCTGGCATCATGGGGGCACCCTGGTCCCCATGGGCAAGCATGGTCCTGATGCTGTGGCTGGTGATACCCAGCCTGCTGCTCCTGAGCCTGCTGGGGGAACGGTTGGGTCCTGGTACGTGTGGATAGGACCCTGCTGACCCCTAGGCCATGCTTGGGGACCGGCTGCATTGCTCTGGGGAGGTGGCACGCATGCCATGGGCTTTGTGCCCACCGGCATCCTGCCCATGCTGCAGCCTGGCTGCCGGGGCCCTGGTGCACCCGAGGGGCATGAGGGGGATTTGGGGGGCCTGAGGGCAGCACTCACTGGGGGCAAGCTCAGGGCTCTGGAGGCACCCCTTGTCTGCATGCCCAGATGCCAGGGTGATGGGCACCCCAGCAACCCAAGCTGTCCCTGCTCGCCTTGCCAGCACCCAGACCAGCTGGGCCAGCTGGGCCAGCGCCCAGACCCCCACAGCCCTCACCCATCCATCCACCCATCCATCTATCCATCCATGCCGCTGGGACACCCCAAACCATGCCAAAACCCAGAGAGTGGCTCTCCCACCCCCCGCCTCCTTTCCCACTGTGGAGGGCAGCCCGGCAGGGTGGGCAGCACCGAGCTGGGAGGTCTCTCCTGCGGCAAAGTACATAAGAGACATATTTTTTTATGGGGTGGTGGAGGCTGGGATGCTTTTTATAAATACTGTACATAAGAGTAGATCTTTTTTAACGTGTTGTGTTGCTCTGGGTAGCTCTGTAAAATGTACATATCATGTGGGGGAGCACCACCACGGACCCTTGTCATCACCCTGGGACTGCCGGCTGCAGCGTGGCCCCGGTGTTCCTGTCCCCAGCCTGGCTGTCCCAGGGCCACCCCTGACACTTGTAAATTATTGGTGGGGGTGACGCCGGTGGTGGTGAGAGGCCAGAGGTGAGAATAAAGATGTGAATGTGCCCAGGTCTCGGGCGTCACTGGGGTGGGTGAGGAGCTGGCACGCAGGCTGGCACCTGGCACACGGCATCCTGAGGTGGCACGGACAGACGGACACGCAGCACATGGGTGCACAGACGTGCATGAGGACAGCAGGGACATATAGACATGGACGTGCAGGGCTAGTACACATGGATGAGCAGCAGGACAGACAGCACGGACACGCAGCACAGACACATGGACACAGATGCGCAGGGACCCCATGGGAGCAGGGTCCCTGTGGGAGTTAGACCTCGGGGAACAGGACCCCTTGGGAGTGGGATCCCTGGGGAGCAGGACACCTGTGAGAGCAAGATCCTCAGGACGATGGAATACATGCGGGAGCAAGGCCCTGGGGAGTGGGACCCTCAGGGAGTGGGACCCCAGAGGAGTGGGATATGTGGGAGCAGGAACCCCAGTAAGTGGAACTGCCAAGGCAGTAGTATCCCTGGAGAGTGGGGCCACTGTGTAAGCAGGGCTCTGGGGCAGTGGTGCTTGGGCATCTTGTGCCTGGTGCCACCAGGGCAGTGGGTGCCCCCAGTGCCCTCAGGGCCAGCCCCCCAGCCCTTGCCCATGGCACAGTGTGGAGTGGGGGTGAGCCCCCACGGCCCCCCCAGCTCTGGCCCCTCACTCCCCTCCGCCGGCCCCAGGCCTGGGCTTAGTGCCAGCTCGTTAGCACAGCCTTATTAGCACGACAGCCCGCTCCCATGGGAACAGCCCTGCTCCTGCCACACCAGGCCCACGGGCGCAGGCCTGCAGACCCCACGGGGGATGCTGTATCCCTTCCCCTGCCATTCTGAGTCAAAAGCACCCCTAGCCGCCCTCACCCTGCTCGGTTGGTGCCAGAGGGGGTGTGTGCAGGGGCTGTGGGGCCTGGGCGGGCATGAGATGCTGCTGCGGGGCTACCATGGAGTGAGGGTGGCTACCTGAGCATGGGCCAGCCCTGTGGGTCAGTGGGCACAACTCCCCAGGTGGTCGGGGGGACTCTAGTTCCTAAGGGAGCAGCCCTGGGAGCTGGGGGATGGGACAAGTGCCTGGGGGACCTTCTATCCTGGGAGAGACCTGGAGATGCCCCATCCTACCCAGTCCCATCCTGGCCCATCCCTTGTCACAGGTACCCCCAGTTCCGGCAGTGCCAAGGAGCTCCCTCCTCCAGCAGCAGGGGACGTGGGACCCTGAGGGGTGACAGATCCCCAAGGTCTGAGCCACCATCCTCTGACACCGTGCCTCCGCAGAAGGCAGCCCTGAAGTACAGTATCACCCACACCACTGTCCCCAGGGCTGCACCCACCGCTCTGCACTCAAAGGACCCCAGACCCAAAACGCAACACTCGGACTCCATCTTCCTCCCCACGTCTGTCCTGAGGCACACCGCGGCCGGTGCCCGCCTGTCCCGGGATACACCGTGTCCCACGCACATTTCATCCCGGGACACACCGCGACCCTCCTCGCTCCTGTCCCCTCACGCCCCCCGCCCTTACCCGGCGCTGCCGCCTGGGGGCGCGCGCGCCCTCGCTGAGAGGCCCCACCCCGTTGGCCCCGCCCACCAGCCCGCCCTGCAGCGCCCCGCCCCTTGGGCCCCGCCCCCTAGCCCCGCCCCCAGGGCGCGCAGGGCGGGGCCTGGCGGGGCGGGCCGGGCCGGGCCGGCAGAGCCGCGGGCGCGCGCAGCAGCCGCCGCCGCCGCCGCTGCCGCCGCCATGGGCTGCACCGTGAGCGCCGAGGACAAGGCGGCCGCCGAGCGCTCCCGCATGATCGACAAGAACCTGCGGGAGGACGGTGAGAAGGCGGCGCGGGAGGTGAAGCTGCTGCTGCTGGGTAAGACCCCCGGGACCCACCCTCGGGCCCCCCATCTTGGCTTCTTCGCCCAGCCCAGACCAGCCCGGCCCGGCCCGGCCGGAACCGGACGGCCTCGCCGCCTCCGCCCGGCGGTGCCCCGGGGCTACCCTGGGTACCAGCGCCGAGAGTGCCCCGCCCCACCCTGGGGATCCCCCGTGAGTGCGATGCTGGCCCCAGCCCAGGCTTCGGGATCTCCCCATAGTGAGGTGTCGGCTCCATCTCGGACCCCGGGGGTGTCCTCGGGAGCGGGGGGCCTGCCCCGCCCCAGGCTTCCGGGTTCTTCCGGCCCCCCCCCATGAATGGGGCAAGAGGCCTTGGGATTTCCCCCCAAGAGTGAGGTGTTGACCCCATCCCAGGTCCCAGGGATCCCCCCAAGAGTGGGGTTTTGACTCCATCCCTGGTCCCAGGGATCCCCACAAGGAGTGGGGTTTTGACTCCATCCCAGGTTCCAGGGATTCCCCCTGCCCAGGAGTGGGGTTTTGACCCCATCCTAGGTCCCAAGGACTCCCCCCAGGAGTAGGGTGTTGATCCAATCCAAGGTCCCAGGGATTCCCTCCAGGAGTGGGTTACTGATCCCATCCCAGCTCCCACGGATTCCCCCCCAGGAGTGAGATGTTTACCCCATCCCAGCTCCCAGGGTTTCCCTTCAGGAGTGGAATGCTGTACCCACGGCAGACCCTGGGGATCCCATCCACAGTGGGGCTCCTTCCCCACCCCTCTGTGAGCAGGATGCCAGCGCCATTCCAGGTTTTGGGCATCCTCCTGGCAGTGGGGTGCTGACCCTACAGCAAGCCTTGAGTACCCCTCAGGAGCAGGTGCCACCCCACGCTGGGTTATGGGGTTCCCCCTAGAAGTAGCTGCCACCCTGTTATGGTACTGTCCCCCCAGCCAGTCAGTGTCCAGCCTGGGCACATCCCTTCAGGACACAGGCGGGGGCATCCCCACCCTCTTGTCGGAAGCTCCTCTCAGCAAATGTCCTGCGAACTCGGGCACCCTGTCCCACCTGCTCAGGACCCCTGGGCTCCTCCATGGGCTCTTCTCACCCTGGCCTCCAGCTGTGTTGGAGGTAACAGGGTCGACGGGCACCTCCTGCCCCATGCCTTCCCCACTGGAGCACTGGGACAGGCCCAAATCTCTCCATTATGCTTGCCTCTCCATGGGGGTTTGAGGGGCTTGGGCCACTGCCTGCGGTGGGCAGGGCCCCCCACAGCCCACGGGCATTCTGCCCCACGGACACTCGATTTTGGTACTGATAACGGGCCGCTCGAACTCTTCAAAGCACCCTGGTGATGCTCCCATGGGCGTTCACAGCCCTGCCCTGTGCCTGCGGGCAAGGCAGCCACTTCGTTATTTTAATTTATCATTTCTCTTAATGACTCCCAGTTGGGTTTTTTATTCCCTTTACGAAATTCCCAGGGAGAGCCTCGCTCCAGGTGTGGGGCGGGAGCGTGCGAGGCTCCCACGGCACCGTGGGGCAGTGGAACGGGCAGAGGGATCCCTGACAGAAAATGTCTTTGGGCTCATCTGCTGTCAGCAGAGGAAGCTGCCAGCAGCAGGAAGTCACGCTGAAATCCGGCAGGCCTTTATTTGCTCAACCCCTGCCTGCCTTGAGAAATACGTAATTAACGCCTCAAAATGCTCCTTTATCAGAGTGCATCGCTCTTTTCATTTGATTTGATTTTGATTTTTTTGCCTCGGCATGAGCCATGCTGGCAGCAAAGCCTGTCCTGGGGATACTGGGAGGGGGTCTGTGCCATTTGGGGGGCTTGATGATTGGGCACACTCACTGCCTCACTTTTTTTCAGGGAGGGGAGAGTGAGGGGAGTGAAACCCCATGGGATTTGTGGGGTGGTGGAGAAACATGTCGTAGCTCTTTGCCATGAGCTGCTCCTGTGCTGGCTTTGCTGCTGGCTCTGCTCCTCTCAGACTACTGCCTGGTGGGAATTAATGGGGATGTAGCTGGCACCTCCAGCCTCGGCAGGTTCCTGGGACCATCCAGGCAGGATCACCCTGGTGCTGTCAGCTCTGGGTGCTCAGGTTGTGGGGGCCTCATCCGGCTGGTGCTGAGCATCACCAAGGAGTGGCTGGGGGCTCGCTGGGTGGCAAGGATCATGGTGTGGGCTGACTGGCTGACATCCCTTTCCCGAGTCTTGCTCTGTCCTGAAGCAGAGACAGGAGGAGGAAGAGGACGTCCGCACTCCTTCTGCTGGGGCTGGTGTTTATGAGCGGCATTTCTGATCTCAGCTGTTTTCTAAAGCCAAAAATAGAGCGAAATGGCTCTTTTTATACGTTTAAATTTTTTTCTTCCCCTTGCAGCTGTTCAGGTGTCAATAGCACCAGAACGTTGGGTCAGCACTGCCCATTTCCAAGCCGAGCCAGGGCCGGAAAATACTCCCAAGCCGGCAGGGAGCGGCTGGGGAGGTGGGGCCAGCACTGCTTCCCTGGGGACAGTTGCTTGTGACATGTCCCCTCTGTGAGATGGGACCGCAGTCCTGGGGGGATGCTCCCACCTCCCTGCTGCTCACCCTTCCTGTAGCTTGGTTTTTTCCCCATGGTCAGGGGAAGCATTGAGGAGACCTGAGGCCTCACGTGCTTTTTGGTGAGGATCACAGCTCCTCGTCACTCTCAGCAAGGCAGAGCTCCAGGGTCTTCCGTGCGGGCTGCAGCCCTCCTGCCTCCTCCAGAAAAAGGGGGGCAAAACTAAGGAGAAAAACAGCTTCACCCTTTGTGCCGCATCAACCTGTGGCATGAAGAGGAGATGCATCTTCCAAGCATGGCATGTTTTTTGCTGGCAACTTGTGGTGTTCCCCAGCTGAGCTCTGGAGGTGGGGCACTGCAGCTGGGCAGGGCATGGTGTGAGTTGAAGGCACTGGTCTTGGTACATGGTGTTAGCATCAGGAGTGTAGGAGCATGGAGGGCTTGGGGCTGACTGCTGCAGCTGCCTCATTTGTGCTGTGGCCATGAGCCACCTTCTGCCTTTCCTCTGTCATGGTGGGTGAGCTGAAGAGGGATGGACACGCTGTCACTGCAGCGGGAACAGGCAGGACCCCCCAGTGGCACATGGCTCTGCAGGCGTGGGCAGAGCACTGCTCCTGCTGTGGCACCTGCCGGTGCCTGCAGGTTTTCCTCTGCTGTTTGCCAGCTCTGGCAAACTGAGTGTGTGCCAAATAGTTTGAAGCTCCAGTCTCTTATGGGGCGAAGACCCAGGTGAAGCAATTCCCCCCAGACAAAGAAAGTCCCCCTCCCTGTCACTGGAAACCAGCAATCTCCCACGGTTTTGGTGTTGGGAGAGACCAGGAGCCACCACTGGTACCTGAAAACACCTGGAGCATCTGCTGTGTACAGCAGCACTTTCAGCACCTCTCGGTGTCACTATCAGCTCCTCTCAGCTCCTCGCCATCGCCAGGGCACAAACCCCTTCAGTCACTGACTGTTTCTGCTGGGCAGCAGTGTTCTGGCCATCCCACCTCCCTGCCTACAGGGACTGAGATGCTCCAGGGGGGTGCAGGGTTGGTAGCAGGCGAGCGATCACCCTTAAAAAAGGGTTCAAAGCCCCTTATTCCTTATCTTTGGAGGATTAGGAAAGTAAAGGATTTCTCAGCTGTGTTAGAGGTGGGGAAGGCACTGGTGGTTTGATCGCATCGATCCCCAGGGGTTTGCTGTAGGTGCAGACCCCTGGGATGAGGACACTGCCCTTGCCGGCGCGGTGGCACCAGGGTACGTCACGCAGGAACTGCCTGTACCAGATCTTGCCTGGGACAGACAGTGGCCGGGGCAGGGCTCGGAAACAGCTTTTTTTTTTTTTTTTGCTTTTCAGCTTGCATAAAAATAGAGGAAGGGAGGGACCAGCTGTGACTTTCGGAGGTTGCGTGGCCCCAGCACTGCCCTGGGTTCTCTGTGAGCTGCCTGCTTTGCTATGCTTCGTCCTGCCTTAGGGGTTGTTGCTGTCTCTACTCCTTCCTCAGCCCTGGGTGATGGAGGGGGTTGGGTCCTCTCTTCAGTGGGGACACTGGGAGCCCCAGTGCTGTTTTTTGCCATGGGCTAGGAGGTGTCACAGTGAAAGGGACCAGGGAAGAACTCAGTGCTGTTAGATCCAGAGGGATCCCACATCCAGCCCCCTGGAGCTGGTGTATGGGCTTAGGATGGGTCGCTACAATGCTCCCACTGGTGATGTCCTAGGGGCTGGCAGCTGCCCTCTGCTCCAAGATGAGCACTTAGGCTTTGCCCAGGGAAAGCAGAAGGCTTATTATGTATATGTGTAACATATATTTTTACGTATGTACATTAGAAATATGTTTTATATTTTAAGTTTTGTGTGTGTTTATATATATACATCTTCCTTTTTTGTGTGGAGCAATATATACATTGATTTATATGTATCAAAAAGCATATATATATATATATAGCTTCACCAACATGTATGTAGCTTTACGTAAGAAGGTGTCCCATGGTCTGAAGCTTCCCAGGGCTGGGATCACAGTGTCCCCAAGCACTGTTGCTGTAGCCAGGATTGGCCTGGCCTTTCCGCAGCCACCGGGTTTCCTGCTCCAGGCCGGAGCACGGTTTCCGGGCCGGAGACTGGTTGAATCACCGGAGCTGGGGGAGCTGAGTAATTCTCCATCCCGCTGGTGGAAAACCCAGCCAGGGGGATTCGGGTGCCGGCAGCATCCCTGCTGTGCCGGTCGGTTGAGCCCCCATCCTGTAAGGGCAGGATGGACGGGATAGTGGCACCCAGGCCTAGGGGCATGTGGGGACAGTGGAGGGGGAGAGGGGCTGCTCTGGCCATGGCAGGGGCAGAAACAGAGCAGCAAAGTTCCAGGATTCCTGGAGAAAGCCCCGCACAAGGATAGTTTTGTCCAGCTTGTGAACACCGGCAGCCCTTGTTGGCACTGGGGGTGTGTTTTCCGTGCTCCCCCTGGGAAACCATCCCCAGCCCACCTCCTCCCTGTGTGCCCTGAGCATCCTTCCTGCTGCCAATTTATTTCTTTTTTTTTTTTCTTTTTTTTTTTTTGGTGGGGTTTTTTTTTCTGCATCTCTGTCAGCTGCCTTGGACAGGGGTTCTGCACCCCCCCAATTTTTTGAGGTCCTGCCTGAGGACGTGGCATTCCACCAGCCAACGATGCACGGGCTCCTTCTGGGAAGCAGCCAGCCCTGTGCTGGAATGGGATGGCCCTTGGGAAAAACGCCCTGTGTCACTGTGGGGTTTTAAAAAAATGTGATTATTTTTACAGCAATTTTCCATCTATTTTGAGTAGGAAGGAAAATGTCGAAGGGAATCTCTTTTTGTTATTAGTTTTTGAGTATTTGGGGTGACTCGGCTTTTAGTACACCCCTTTGTCAGTCCCATTTGATGGTGGGGACCCCACAGGTGCTGATAGGGGTGGGCTCTGCAGCCATCCCTCTGTCCTGCCGTCCATCTGTCCTGCAGGGAAAGTGATTGGTGGGTTTGTCCAGAACTAAAACCCATGAGTAAATCCATGCTCAAATAATAGCTGCTGTTTGCCAGGCTGGGAAAGCTTGCCGGGACAGCGGCAGGACATGGGCCTCCAGCTGCTGGGGAGGGGGATGGCTCTGGACCCGCTGGCGGATTGAATTCCAGCTTTTCCCCCATAATGAGAATTTTCCAGCTATGCACTGCTTCCATCTATGCCTGAATATTTGAAAGGATGGTGCCGAGTGGAAAAATGGAAAATCCCCTCTTAGTGATGCGGAGTGAGGTGGACCCTGAAACCTGTGGCCAGCTCCTAAAATACAGGGATTACGTATGTGCTGCCCAGAACTATGTGCATATATTGCATTTAATATCTGCTGCCCAGAAAGCATCATAAATCATGGGCTGCAAAATATATATGTTGGCTCAATAAAGTTTTTGCCAGTGGATTAGCAGGGAGTTCTGGAGCCAGGCAGCTGCTTGCTTATTTTAAATTTTTGAAGATTATTTTTAACAAAAAAAAGGAGGAAATGAGCCCTAGAGAGAGCTCTCCTCCTGTTTTTGCCAGGCGCTGCCCTGGGAACAAGCACTGCCTGCAGAGAGGCAGGGCTGGCGGAAGCACAGCCGTGAGGTCAGCCCATGGTGGGGGGGTCTCCATCCCCCCTGGTGCCGGTACAGGGGTCCAGAGCTCCTGTGACACTGCCTCGTCCTGCCTGGGCTGGGTTGGAGGGTGGAAGCTGGCGGTTGGCATCCGGCCCAGGAATTGTTTTGGGGCTGAATGGGCGGCAGCTGGGGTTTTCCGGGGATTGGAAACCCTTCCCCTCCACTGCACTCATCGAGGAGGCTGGGGAGGGTCCCTTCTGCGGGGATGGGGGCTATTAATTCACACCCAAATTTCTGCTCACTGCAAGTGTGCAAGTTCTTATGCTGGGCCGTCTCTCGGTGGCAGGCAGAGGTGCTGGCTTGGAACATGGCTGCCTTCCTCAGGGAGCAGGGAAGGAGCTGGGAGATGTGGGGGAAATTTGTGAGGAAATAGCCAGCCTCCGTGATGGTCACCGTGTGACTGTCACTCTGCCGGGAGAAAGTGGGAGGCCCCGGGGGGTTGTTCCCTCCTGGCAGGGAGAAAATGTCAGGCAGGGTCAGACAGAGGAGGA
This sequence comes from Acanthiza pusilla, assembly GCA_036630365.1. Lineage (NCBI taxonomy): Eukaryota > Metazoa > Chordata > Aves > Passeriformes > Acanthizidae > Acanthiza > Acanthiza pusilla. The sequence continues at coordinate 14,385,095 of JAXCHO010000001.1, forward strand.
GCCGGGAACGGCTGTCTGGCACCTCACTCAGGGATGCTGATAAGCTGGGTCCTTGCTTGCCACATGCCTCAGTTTCTGTGTCCAGGCACCCGCTGGGAAAGGATTGGGTGAATGCTGCTGGCTCTGGCCACTGGACCCAGTGGTACGGAATGGTGTTGTCAGAAACCAGAGGTATTTAGTGGAAAAAATGAAGGGCTATGCCGAATCCTTCCCCGCTGCTCCCAACTCCAGGCAGGAATTGCCAGCACTGACCACGAGCGCTGGCCAGGCTGTGCTGGGTGCCGCGTCAGCATCCTGAGGGTGCTGGGGAGGAGGGGTCAGCAGTGCCGGAGAGCCCCTGCTGTGCCAAATGGTGACCTCTGAGCTGAGCAGAGCAGAGCCCCTCCCTTGGCACATATGCCATGGGAACCATGGAGCAGGGTGCTTCTGGTGATAAACACAGTGTCTGTATAGCCTCAGTATGGCCCCAGCGTCGGGGCGCTCCATGCCCTGAGCACTGCCCACAGTGATGGCCCTGGGGGTGTATGCCTGTCACCTAGGTGACATTCAGGCCGGGGACATGCACAGAAGGGGTTTGTTCCTGCCACCATGTCTCAGCTGGCATGGTGGGCCCTGTTTTTCCCAGTTAATTTTAGCATAATCTGCTTTTTTTTTCTAACTTTTTTTTTTTAACCTCCTCTGTAATCTCTGCCCCCTCTGTGGCTGTGCTGGCACAGGCGTGCTTGGGGGCCCCCTGTAAGGGCAGCTCCCTGGCCAAGGGCAGCCCTAGGGGGACCGACCAAGAGGGCTGTGAGAGGACACCGGGATGGACTTGGTTTGGGAGATCCTCTGGGATTTGCACCCGGAGGCAGGGACCATGCTGGTCCTCAGCCAAAGGGGCCTCATCCTGCTGCAGGTCCTGGGGCAAGACGCGCCAGGCATTCATCCATCTCATGACACTCCCTGCACAGAGAGGGGACAAGGGACATGCACCGCCCCTTTCAGCTTCCCCTTTCAGCTTCCCCTTTCTTGCAGCCGAGGTGACTTTGCTTCTTCCCTGCTCCCAGCCTGTGGAGGGAGGGCTGGGCCGAGCTGCACATCGCCTGCGTGGGGTGACATCCCTAGGGGGGACAGAGTGGAGGAAGGAGAACCTCAGGCACCCTGGCTGGCTTGCTGAACTCATGGAACCCTGCATTCAGATGCTGAAAAACAAAACGACCCCAAAAACTATCAGCTTTCCCTGCTGGCAGCCGCCTCCGCAGCAGGCTGGGGCACAGGACCTGACAGCCTGGGAGGTGTGCGCTATTTAAGAACCAACCCGGGGGCGGCTGAACCCGCTGGGATCGCTCGAGCTGGCTGGTGGAGGTGGCAACTTCTTCCCAAGTTCCCTGCCTGTACCTTGTGGCACAAGCATCCCTGCATCCTGGCCACTGCTAGCTCCAGCTGTGGATATGCAGTGGGGCTGGTGCTCCATTGTCCCCCAGCACAGAGGGGATGTGGGATGTGGCAGCTAAGCTCAGGTTCTGCCTGGAGCTGGAATGGCAGGTGATGGACAGAGCTTGACCTCCTTGTCACGGGGAGTCCCCAGGTTCAGCCAAAGCCAGCATTGCCAGTCAGCTGTGGCTTGTTAGGACTGTGGGGAAAATGTTACTGTGTTAATGCCATTTTCCTGGCCCAGAGCAGGTGTCATTTCTTCCCTTGGGAGCTATTGTGAGGGCCCCCCAGGCTCTCCTTTTGTTCCCTCTTTCTTGGCCCTAACGTTTCCAGTGCGCATCCAGGCATCATCTGCTCTGGCCAATGCTTCTTCTCCAATGGTTGAGACATTCCCTCCCTGGGCTGGGGGGTGTCCCAGTACGGTAGGGGTTCCTGTCTTTGGACAGGACCTCACCCCTTCTCATTTCTCTGCAGGTGCTGGTGAGTCTGGGAAGAGCACCATCGTCAAACAGATGAAGTGAGTGGTTCCTGCACTGTCACTGTGGCCGACACTGCTCAGGCCTTGGCCATGGGCTTGAAAACCAGTGGTGGACAGGGAAAGCTCGCCATCGGTGTTGCCATAGAGCATGGGTGGGGAGCAGCACTCTGGGGTACCCCACAAAGGGCTGACCTCGCCTGTGTCTCTTCCCTGCCCCAGGATCATCCATGAGGATGGCTATTCAGAGGAGGAATGCCGGCAGTACAGAGCTGTGGTCTACAGCAACACCATCCAGTCCATCATGGCTATCATCAAGGCGATGGGGAACCTGCAGATTGACTTTGGAGACTCCTCCAGAGCGGTGGGTGCCCTCCTGCTCCCACTGTGCCTGGCAGGGATGGGGGTTCCTGGGGGCTAAAGCAGATGTGCCCAAAACTGGGGTGGGATTAAAGGTGGCCCAGCCCAATCCCTGCTGTTCCCTGATGGGTTCCCATCAGGTCCTTTGGGGCAGAGTGAGCTTTGTTAAATCCATGCCACTGCTCAAGCTGTTTTATCCCTGCAGGATGATGCTCGGCAGCTGTTTGCACTCTCCTGCACTGCTGAGGAGCAGGGCATCATGCCGGAGGACCTGGCCAACGTCATCCGGAGGCTGTGGGCTGACAATGGGGTCCAGGCCTGTTTCAACCGCTCCCGAGAGTACCAGCTGAACGACTCCGCTGCCTAGTGAGTACCCCCCTCGTCTGCCCTAGCTCAGCTGAGCCCTGTGAGCCGCAGTGCTTTTATCAAGCAGCAGAAAATCCCCCCAGGGGCTGCTGTTCATCATCAGGCTTAGGGGCTGGTGCTGCCACTTCCCGCGTGGTGCTGGGGCTGAGCCGGAGCAGAACTGGGAAGGCGGATGTTTCGAAAGCTGTTTCCTTCTCTGGCAGGGTGCTGTGTACCCTGGGAGGGGGGACACTGCGGCATCCCCCTCCTGCCACTGCTCTGTCCCCACTGCCCTTCCCCAGGAGATGCTCTCCACTGGCTCCCCACTCATGAGACCAGCCAGGGTCCTGCCCATCCTCATCACCCTTCATGAGCCGTCAAGACAAGAAAAATTCCCAAGGAAAGCCTTGGGAACACTTAGGTTTGAAGAGGATGAGTAAGATGCTCAAGAGGCTTTTCTTTTTCTTTTTGACTGTTTTTATACAGAAAGACTTGGCGTTACAGTTGTGCATTATCCAACAAATCGGTGTTTAGGTAGATAAATTGCTGCATCTGGTTGGGTTTATCTTTGAAGAGATTAATAATTAAGTTAATCTGCCTAATGTACCATTGCTAGAGAGGGCGACACAGCTGAGTCTGTGTTCAGCTTGCACAGTGGCTTCCTATGCTGTTCACTCAGACCCCTCATGGTAAAGCAGTGTGGGGGAGCTCATGGTGTGCCAGGAACATTCCACCAAGCCTGGCCTTGCCTGGCATCCAGCACACTTGGGAAGCACTGCTCTCCCAGGGCAAGCCGGTTTCTCCAGCTGTCCCCTCATGCATGGCACTGTCATCCCTCTTTTGCACTGAGGTCACTGTGGGGAAGAGATTGCAGTAAAGCTCCTGGCAAGCACCAAACCTGGAGAAGCTCCTGTCAGTGCTTTCCCCCAGCACCCGCAGCTTTCACTTCCTCCTGATGGGCACACACCCGCCTTCCCCAGCCCCTGTCTGCTCAGCCCCGTCACTCCCCAGCCAGCGCTGGCATTTCCCTGGCAGTGGGTGCTGGTTTGGGAGCACAGGGCACCCGGCAGGTGCCAGGCAGCTTGCACATACACTCGGAGCAGGTGTATCTGCACAGTGCCTGCCAATTGCCTGTCGCTGTCAGTGCTGTTACAGAGCGTTTAGCACATGGCAGGGGGTTGGACAGCCATTAATTAGGAGCGCCTTCAAGCTGTTGCTCCAGCCTTTTTCCAGCCCTGTGGAGATGCCAGCGCGGTGGCCAATCCCTTGCCCATCTCACAGGGATGGTGATGTGCCCACGATGCTGCTGGAACAGGACAGCCTGGGGAGGAGGAGCCCTGTGCCATGCCCCGCATACAGCCCACCTGTGCCCCAGCCCTCTGCAGCACAGCAGCCCCCATTCTCTCCTCCTCTGCCTCTTTGGGTTCCAGGGGTTTGGGGTGCCAGGGTGGTGCTCACCAGCACCCCGGGGCCTGATGCAATGTCCAAGAGCCTGTGGCGCTGCACAGGGACCTGCTGTGGTGTTTCCTGTTTTTTGTCAGCCGGAGGCCGTGTGTGTTTCCGGCTGTTTTTGAGCTGCTCTGTGGCAGTAATGTGCAGGTCCCCCACCCTCACACCCACAGCAGGGTCCTGGGGCACCTCCAGCTCCAGCCTTGCTGCAAGGTTTCCCAGGAGCTGGCGAGTGGCTGTGCTGCAGTCAGAGCCAAGGATCCCTATGGCCTCGCGGGCTGTAATCTGGCTTTCACCAGATTACAGGGCTGCAAATGCCTTAATTAAGACAAGCCTAATTTGCTTAAAGGAGCCCGTTTGTAGTAACCCAATTAAAGGAATGTGAGCTGGAGAAATCAAAACCCGCCTTGATCCCCCCCGGCAGCCCTCATCAGTCCTGGTGGGTGTTGCACACTGTGACCCGGCCACCACCTCTGCCGCGACCCTGCGGGCAGCCGAGCGGGCGATGCTCCCCAGGGGGGCTCGGGACGGCTGCAGCCCCCCACGGCGCTGCTCCCTGTCTCTCCGGCCTCCCGCCTTCTGCTTCCTCCCAGGACGCCGTCCCTTTGTGTTTTTGACTATAAATGGCACGGCGCCATCGATTGTTTCCGCCGGCACTGCGGCTGGTTGCCATAGCACTGAATATTTTCCTCTTGCCATTTCCCCCCTGTGCAAACGGCCAGGGGAACGGGGTGAGCCCCCCAGCCCCGGCTGCATCCTCTGCCTGGCTCCCAGTGCCAACACCCTGTCCCCCAGTCCCTCAGTTGTGTGTGTCCCGTATCGTCCTGGCCACTGGTGTCCTGCCCTGCCTGTGTCTGGCAGGGAGACGGGGTGACCCCAGGGTGCATGTGGGGCCCCTGCTGTGCTGAGTGGCTTGGCACTGCCCACCCTGAATGGACAATGCTGGGAGATGGGCAGGAGACCGTGGGGCAGTGTGGAGATGTCCCATGGGGTTTGAGTGGGTCGTGCCCCACAGTCCAGCTCCCACAGCAGCTTTACTCTTTGTCCCTAGCTACCTGAATGACCTGGAGAGGATAGCTCGTGCCGACTACATCCCCACCCAGCAGGATGTGCTGCGCACCAGGGTGAAGACCACGGGCATTGTAGAGACCCACTTCACCTTCAAGGACCTGCACTTCAAGTATGTCTGAGCCCTTTCCCTTTTGCCTTTTCCAAAGCAAAAAAACCCCTTCCTCCCCATGCTGGGACGGATCCTGAGTGCACACTGCATGCGCTGAGTTCCCCCCAGCTCCTGGTTTGCTCATGGCGGGAACTGCTGCCTCAGAGAGCGGAAACCGCTGAAATAGCTGGAACAGCCTCAAAAACACTTCGCAGAGCTCAGCCTGGGGGCGGATCCAGGCTCTGGCAAGGAGGGGAAGGGGAAAGGCATCCCTCCTCCCGCTGCTGTGACGCTGCTTCCGCTGCAGGAAGAGCGCTGGGCAGGAGCTGGGGTCTCAGGGTCAGGCACTGGCACTGCTGCCTGCTGGCACCCCGTGGTTGCTTTCCACTGAAAACCCACAGGAAATAATCAGGGCTCCAGTTTCCGAGGCAAAAAGCTGGCATTGTGCACATCCCTGGGGATTTAGTCCCATGGCAACAGAGCTGATGTCAGAAACACCTGCTGGGGTCCTCTCTGAATGCAGGGGGTTCGCAGGCACCCCGATGCCACCCTGGTCATGCATTAGCAGGGCAGCACTTTGAAGGAGGCAGTGGGGGTGGTCCAGGGGGAAAGCAGTGTGTCCCAGTGGGGAAGCCTTCCCGCCAGCCAGGTGGTTGGCAGTGGGCATGGCAGTGGATGTGGAATGCTGCTGCTGGGCCCTTCTCCATGGAGGCAGGGCATCCTCTGCTGCCCGTGGCAGGAGAAGTACACGGTGCATCGGGATCATCCCTGAGCCCTTGTGCTGCTGCAATCCTGCTGAGCGCACAGCCACTTGGCTCCCCTTGATCCAAGGTCTCTGGCAAAGCCCTGCCGTGCCTGCTCTGAAGTGGGTCTCTGGGGAACATGACACTGACACCCACTGGGAAAGGTGACCTGATCCTGCCCCAGCTCGTGTCAGGGATTTGCTCCAGCTGGGAAATGAGCCTGGACACTGTCCTGGCAGCAGGAGCTGGGGCAGATCCTCCTTACTGGCAGAATCCCTGGGGCAGAGGCATTGTGCTGTGCCTGAACCTCTGCTGCTCCTGCTCTGGGCAGCTGGGGACACTGAGGCAGGGCATGCATGGGTGAGGGCGATGAGGCCAGGAGCTGCCATCCATCCCCACATCAACTCCCTGCCACAGGATGTTTGACGTGGGTGGCCAGCGCTCAGAGCGGAAGAAGTGGATCCACTGCTTTGAGGGGGTGACAGCCATCATTTTCTGCGTGGCCCTGAGTGCCTATGACCTGGTGCTGGCTGAAGATGAGGAGATGGTGAGTCATGGGGAGGGAACCAGTGCCATGAGCTGTCCCCTCCTTGGGGTGCTGGGGGAGCAGCCCCTCCTCTGGTGGCCACTAGTGCCCTGGCCATTGCAGCCCAAACCTTGCAGGGCCATTGGCATCCCCTGCCCAGGCAGGGAGGAACATGGGGGGTGGCAGTCTGGGGAGCAGTGGGGTGGGTGCTGCCTGGAGATCCCTGCCTAGCTCATGCTGCCATCTCCCCTGCCAGAACCGGATGCATGAGAGCATGAAGCTGTTCGACAGCATCTGCAATAACAAGTGGTTCACAGACACATCCATCATCCTCTTCCTCAACAAGAAGGACCTCTTTGAGGAGAAGATTGTGCACAGCTCCCTCACCATCTGCTTCCCTGAGTACACAGGTACCACGGGGACTCTCAGTGCCAGGGGCAGTGGGCAGTGCCTTGCCCCAGGCAGGGTAGCAGGAGGTGCTGGGGACAGGGACGGTGGCCCCCCTGTGCCCAAGGAGTGATGGGTTGAGGCAGCAAGTGGGGTGTGGGGGTGTTTGGGGTGCCCCAGTAGATGGGAAAAGGTGTGGGGGGACCCAACACAAGGGGCAGCAGCCCTGGTGGGGGTTAGCTGAGGCTCACTCTGCCTCTGGAGCCTCAATTTGGCAATAGGACATTGGCTGTGGGGGGCCAAGCTGAGCCCAAACCCTTTTGTGGCTGTGGGCGACTGTGGGGCAGCCCAGTGTCTCTTCCTTCCCAGGGGCTAACAAGTACGATGAGGCAGCCAGCTACATCCAGAGCAAGTTCGAGGACCTGAACAAGCGGAAGGACACCAAGGAGATCTACACCCACTTCACCTGTGCCACAGACACCAAGAACGTGCAGTTCGTCTTTGACGCCGTCACCGACGTCATCATCAAAAACAACCTGAAGGACTGTGGTCTGTTCTGAGGGCAGCGCTGCCCAGGTGGGTGGTGGTCCCAGTGGTGGATCCCCAAATGGAGTGGTCATGGACCATCCTCCAGGGATGAGCTGGGCACTGCCTGCCAGCTGCAGGCTGTGCTGTCCCCAGACCCTCCCCTGCTCATGACCTCTCTCTCCTAGGAGCCGCAAAGGAAGGACCACGCCACCTCCCACTCCTGCTTCTCTTCGGATTCATCCCTCCGCCCCCACCCCATAAAGAGACTTTTTGAGTGCCAGCACGGTGGCAGGGCCCACGTACTCCCTGCTGCACGCGCTTGCCCCCTACCATCATCCTCCTCCTCCTCGCCGGCGTCGCCCTTCCAGGGAAGACAAGGTTTTAATCTTGGTTTGTACCCCCTGAACCGTTCCAGCCCCCACTTCATTCACTCCGAGCCCTGTGCTCTCACTGTTTACATTGCAAGTGTTGCTGGCATGGGGGGCACAGGGTCCCCTCGGGGATGCCTACCCAGCCACAAACACGGCCGATGACATTCCTGTTACTAAACCAGAAAAGAAAGAAGAAAGAAAAGGAAAAAAAACAAACAAAACCAAACCCAAAACCATGCAAAAAAACCACACCACACCGGTTGGGGCCAGGTTGCTTTTTAAAGAAATCTTTTTACCAAACTATTTAAAAGCATCAAGTGCTACGTGGTGGCGGCGTCCTCCGTGGCCAGCCCACCCCCCAACCGTGTGCCTTGGGGGGGAGGGTCTGCACCCCACCCCGCCTCGCTGCCCCCATCCCGACGGGCAGCTCGGGCAGGAGGGTGGGCAGGGGGTGCTGCCCACTGCCTCTATCCCCCCCCTCTTTCTAAGCCTAGTTTTTAGGGCTAGCTGTTGCGTTGGGCGAGGAGAGCCCGCTGTACAGAGCGGCCCCCGCTGTCCCCCCCAGCCCAGGGGGGACCCTTCAGCCGGTGCCTGCGGCCTCGCTTTTCCCACAGGATGTTTTACCGAATTGTTCACATGGTTTGAAATAATAAAATGTAGAAAGGAAAAAAAAAAAGTATATATACTGAAACGCCCTGTGTGACATGGGGGTGGGCAGGGGGGCTTGACCTCTGTGGGAGAGCTGGGGGGGTCTCTGGGGGTGGGAGACGGACACAAGGTGGGCTGGCATCCCCCTTGGATGGGGTCAGGAGAGGCCCCTGGTTGTGGGAGGTGAGGGCAGTGGGACCCTTGGGGGTGGAGCTGGGCTGCTGCTGCCGGGCTGAGCTCCACCCTGAGGGGGCTCTGGGGCTGGGGGGAAACAAAAACATGACCAGCCCCTGGCTCTGCAGTGGGGGAATGGTGGCACACAGGGCCCCAGTGTCACACAGTCCTTGGGGACACCCAGTGCTCAGGAACACCTGGTGACTGTAGCCCAGAGGGAGATGGAGCATCCCTTGCATCCCGCATCCCACAGGAACCCCCAGCCCCAGGGAGCACCCAAGGGCACCCCACACCCAAAGGACCCCCAGCTCTGAGGGGTTCCTAGGGACTCCCAGCACCCCTCAGCTCCAGGGGGCACTGCTGGACACTCAGCAGCACCCAGGGGACCACCCCAGCACCCCTCAGCTTCAGAGGGCACCTAGGACCCCCCAGCACCCAAGGGAACCCCTAACCCCCCTCAGCTCCAAGGGGTACCAGGAACTCCCAGCACCAAGGGGCACCCAGAGACCCCCAGGCTCCCCAGTGCCAAGGGTCATCTGGGAGCCCCCAGCGCCTCTCAGCTCTGAAGGGAGCCCAGGGACACCCCAGGATCCCTCAAGTACCTAGAGACATCCAGGACCCCCAAACACCCCTTTCCTCCAAAGGGTACTCAGGGACCCCCAGCACCCAAGGGATCCCCAGTACCCTGCAGCTCCAAGGGTTACCCAGGGACCTGCAGCACCCAAAAGTATCCAGCACCCTGAAGCACCCAGGGACACCCAGGTACCCCCAGCACCTGGAGCCCCCAGGGACCCCCAGCAGCACTGGGGGCCCCACAGCGCTGATGGTGGGAGAGCTGGTGGGAAGAGGGAGTGAGGTTGTGCCGCCCTTGTCCCAGGGCTGGCTTTGGAGCTGAGCAGGTCAAATCCCAGGGGCTTGGGGCATGTGGAGGTGATTGTAGAGGTGGGGTGGGGGTAGCAGTGGGGCTGGGCCCCAGGGGAGGGGGTGCTGGGCTGGGGCTCAGAACAGCCCGCAATCCTTGAGGTTCTCCTTGATGATGATATCAGTGACGGCATCAAAGACAAACTTGACGTTCTCGGTATCGGTGGCGCAGGTCATGTGGGAGTAGATCTCCTTCACGTCCCGCCGCATGTTCAGCTCCAGGAACTGCAGCTTGATGTAGTTGCCCGCATCGTCGTAGGTGTTGGGGCCTGGTGGTGTGGCAGTGAGCAGGGTCCCCTCCTGGGCTGGTGTCCCCCACACAGGGTGCTGGCCCAGCATCACCCAGCACTCCCTCGGGTGGACAAACCTTGTGTGGTCCCTCAGCAAGCCTCGTGTGGCACCACTTAAATGGGGTGCTGAGGACACCTGGTGGGGGACTCCTGTGGGTTGGTGACACCCAACCCTCCACCAGCACCCCACCACCACCAGCCGCTGCCACACTCACCGTCATAGTCGGGGAAGCAGATGCTGAGATGGGCCTTCTTGATCTTCTCCAGGAAGACATCCTTCTTGTTGAGGAAGAGGACGATGGAGGTGGTGGCGAAGTAGCGGTGGTTGCAGATGCTGTTGAAGAGGTGCAGGCTCTCGTGCATGCGGTTCTGTGGAGGGACACAGCCCCGTGGTGATGTCCACATCATGATGAGGACAAAGCAGAGGGGATGTGAGGTGGTGAGCCTTCCTCACCACTTCATCATCCTCCACCAGGACCATGTCGTAGGCGCTGAGGGCCGCGATGAAGATGATGCAGGTCACCCCCTCAAAGCAGTGGATCCACTTCTTCCGCTCTGAGCGCTGTCCGCCCACATCAAACATCCTGGGCAGGACAAGGGAGGGTCAGCACCCCCTCTCCCTGCCCAACCCCTGGCACCAGCCCTCACTGGGGCCTGGCCCTCACCTGAAGTTGAGGTCTTTGAAGGAGAACTGGGTCTCAATGATGCCGGTTGTCTTGACACGGGAACGCAGCACGTCCTGCTCCGTGGGGACGTAGCCGGGGGTCACCAGGCGCTCCAGGTCTGACAGGTAGCTGGGCGGGAACGCGGTGGGCATGAGACATGGGTTGGCAGCCCCCTGATGCCTCCCCCTGCCCAGACCCCCCTAGCCCACGTACTAGCCCGCAGAGTCATTGAGCTGGTACTCGGAGGCGCGGTCGAAGCAGGCTTGGATGCCTGAGTCCTTCCAGAGCCGCCCGATGATTTCTGACATCTCCTTGGGCATGGTCCCCTCCTCAATGGTGTCTGAGAGGTGCAGCAGCTTACGGGCATCATCCTACAAGGCAGAGGCATTCAGTGGGGCCTGGGGGCTGGGGGCAACCCGTGCCCAACATGGAATGCTGCTCACCTGGCGTGCTGTGTCCCCATACTGGATGTTGAGGGTGGTCATGGCCCGCACGATGGCCAGCATGGACTGGAGCGTATTGCTGTAGATGATGGCAATGAACTCCAGGCATTCCTCCAGCGAGTAGCCATCCTGGTGGATGATCCTGGCCAGGGAGGATCACAGGCATGGGGCTGAGTTGGGTGCCACAGAGCTGAGCCCCATGATGGATGCACCCCACGGCAGCAGCATGGGGCAGAGTGAGGCACAGTGGGAGCGGGCACCCCATGGCTGCAGTGTGGGACAGACACATTGCACAGTGCGCACGGTCAAGTGACCCCCCCTTGGCACTTACTTCATCTGCTTGACAATGGTGCTCTTCCCCGACTCCCCTGCTCCTGAGGGGGCAAAACAAGGGTCACAGCAGAGCCCATGCCATGGGCACTCCCAGCTAAGCCTCGTGCTGGCCCACTGGGACCCCTGGTGCCTGACATGGCTGCGGGCACTGTTGGCTGTGCCAGGTCCGCGGCTCAGGGTGTGCAGGGGGATTACAGCCTGGTGCCAGTGGCATTAAGGCTGGGCTGAGCTGCAGCGTCTAATGGGATCTGCAGCGGCTCAGCCAGGGACACTCTCAAGAACCCAAGGGAGGGGTTGGAGACATGGTGGCATAGCAACCCTGCTACCCAATGCCCGAAACTTGTGGCTGTGCTGGGGGCTGTGTCCCGGGCCAGGCTCTGAGGACAGTGATGCCACCCATGGCCCCACCATGTACGTGGCACCTCAGTCCTCAGGCACCACTGATGGACTGGGAAGGACTGGGAGGGACCCACAGTACAAGGGGGCTTCAGGGACAGACATGGGGTGGCAGTGTGGTCTGTGAGGATGGGGCAGGGGTGCTGATGGGTAAGGGTGCTAGTAGGTAGTGGCGAAGGCTCTTAAGGTGGATTGGTTGGGTTTGGGGGGCCTGGGAGGTGGAGGGATGTGAGGTGGGCTGGTTGGGTTTGGGGGGCCTGGGAGGTGGGGGGATGTGAGATGGGCTGGTTGGGTTTGGGGATACATGGAAGCCAGGGGATCTTAGGGTGGATCTTAGGATCTCATCTTCTTGTTGAGATGGTGTGTTGCATTTGGGGTGCCTGGTGGGGGATGTTGAACAAGTTGTTGGGATAAGCTGGTTTAGGAGATCCTGGGAATAGGACGGAGGGGTTGTTGGGGTGGCTGGTTGGGTTTAGGGGTGCTGAGGGAGAGAGGAAAACATTGGGTGGGCTTTTGGGGTTGAGTGATTGGTTTTAGGGGTGCTGTGGTCTGCTAGAGGATCAGAGGACTGCCAGAGTGGGCTGACTGGGTTTAGGGATGCTTAGGGGCAGGGGCCCAGCTGGGGACTGTTGGACTGTTTGGGTTTAGGGTGGGGTCAGAGAAACTTTGGGTGGTTTATTGATGAGGGGTTGGTTGGTTTTAGGGATGCCTGGGAGTGGGAGGCTGTTGGGGGCACTCTTGGGTTATGCTGGTTTGGTTTAAAGGTGCTGGAGGCATCAGGGAAACATTGGGTGGGCTCTTGAGATGGGGAGGTTTGGTTTAGGGCTGCTTGGGAATGGGGGGGATGTTGGGGTGGGCTGCTTGGTTTTGAGGCTGCTGGGTGAGTCAGCGGAGCGTTGGGGGTCCACCGGGGGCCAGGGGAATATTGGATTGGCTGGTTGGTTCTGGGGGCAGCTGTGGGGTGTGCTGGTTGGGTTGAGGGGGGCTGGAAGGTTTCAGGAGAGCATTGGGTGGGCTGTTAGGGTGAGATGCACAAAGGTTAGGCACGGCCCCCCGGTGTTGTCTCCCCCTTACCCAGCAGCAGCAGCTTGACGGTCCTGGCATCCTTCTCAGCGTCTTCCTTGAGCTTCTTCTCCAGCTCTCGGGAATGCTTCTCCTCGGCACTGGCCCCGGCTCCCATCCTCGGCCCCGCGGCCCTGCGGTTCAGCACCCGCTCCTTGGAGGTCAGCACCAGGATGGGCAGCGAGCTCCAGCCCCCCGCCGCCTCCAGCGCTCGCTCCCGGTGCCTGCCGCCGCCACTGCCGCCACCGTCCAGCCGCTGCGGGACAAGGACGGGGCCAAGGTCCCGGGGGGCCGCCCACCGGGGGGCTGTGCTCAGCACCCGGGGCTTAAGCCGCCCCCCCCGATAAACCCCCTTCAATCTGCAGCGGGCTGAGCTCAGCAATCCTGTGCTTCCCGGTGTCAGCGCTTCTGCCGGGGGGGCCAGACCGACCAGCCCCCAGCTATGTCCCCGCCCTGGGGCTGGGGCAGTGACCCGACCACCTTGGGGGATGTGGGACCGCCACCCAGGTCCAGCTTTGCTGTGGACCCCAGGGGTTTGGAGTTGCGGGGTGGGATGGTGTGTCTGCTGGGGTCTGGTCACAGTGGGAGCAAATGTCCCCATTGTCCCCATCTCACCTGGTCATGTCCCCTGCTCTGGAGCAGTGCCCACTGTCACACCCCAGTGAGCCATCCCAGTGTCCCCAGGGGCACTCCCCACAGTGATTGAATGTCAGCCTCAGTCACCACACCCTGTGTCCCCAGGGCCCCTTCCAGGAGCCTCCGCTACTGTCCCCATGCTCCCCGGGTGCACTTCTCAGTGTGCCCAGCCACTCACCAGCACACTCCCAGTGCCACCAGGCCAGCTCAGTGTCACCTCTACAGCATCCCCGGACCCTCCAGCAACACCTGCACAATGTCCTCACGGATACCCACACACCCTCCCCAGGGTCTCCAAAGCCCTCACCAGCAAGTACAGAAGAAATCCCAGTGTCCCTAAGCAATTCCAGTTACCTGTATGGGGACCATGCCCCCCTCCAAAAAATCCCTGCCCAACGTCCAGGGTGCCACCTCTGCAGTGCCACCTCTGTATTACCACCCCAACCGCAGTGAGCCCCCCACAATGTCCCCCCGCTGGGTCCCTCAATGTGCCTCCCCAGTGCCCCCCTCTTGTGTCCCCGGTGCTCCCCATTGCCACCGTGGCCGCCCCAACAAAACTCAGTATCGCCAGGAACACCGCAGTAATTCCCCAGTGTCCCCCCACTTCCGGTGACTCCAGGCCTTGCCAGGACTCCCCAGTCACCCCAGTACAGCCCAGGGGCCCTGCGTCCCCTGTGTGTCCCCAGCGCTCCACGCTCCCGCACCGCGGCTCTCCTGCAGCGCCTCGCTCGGCCGCCAGAGGGCGGAAGCGCCCAGTGCAGCTCCCAGTGCAGCGCTGAGCAAACCGAGTACAGCCCAGTGCTCCCAGTACAGCCCAGTGCTCCCAGTACAGCCCAGTGCAGCTCCCAGTACAGCCCAGTGCTCCCAGTACAGCCCAGTGCAGCTCCCAGTGCAGCGCTGAGCAAACCGAGTACAGCCCAGTGCTCCCAGTACAGCCCAGTGCCCCCAGTACAGCCCAGTGCCCCCAGTACAGCCCAGTGCCCCCAGTACACCCCAGTGAAGCTCTCAGTGCAGCTCTGAACGTTCCCAGTACAGCCCAGTGCCCCCGGTAGAGCCCTGAACACCCCCAGTACAGCCCAGTGCCCCCAGTACAGCCCTGAACACCCCCAGTACAGCTCTGAACAGCCCCAGTACAGCTCTGAACAGCCCCAGTACAGCCCAGCGCCCCCCATACAGCCCAGTGCCCCCAGTACAGCCCAGTGTCCCCAGTACACCCCTGAACAGCCCCAGTACAGCCCAGTGCCTCCAGTACAGCCCTGAACAGCCCCAGTGCAGCCCTGAACACCCCCAGTACAGCAACCCTGAAAACCCCCAGTACAGCCCTGAACACCCCCAGTACAGCCCAATGCTCCCAGTACAGCCCTATACACAACACAGCCTTGCACCACCCCAATACAGCCCAACACCCTCCAGTACAGCCCAGTGCCCCCAGCACAGCATTGCACCACCCCCAGTACAGCTCTGCACCCCACCAGTGTACCCAGGACTGACCCCAGCATAGCCCCAGCACCTCCAGTACTCACACCAGTGCCTTTCAAAACTGCCCAGAGGAGCCCAGTACCACCTCCATTACCCCATTATCCCATTACAGAGTGCCCCAGTACAGCCCAGTATTGCCCACTGCAACCCCCAGCAGCCCCTGTAAAGCCCATTACCACTGCCCTACCAGTCCTTCCAGCACCACCAAGAATCAGCTCCTACTACCAAATCCTAACACCTCAGTACTTCTAGTGCTGCCAGTACTGCCCAGTACCAGCCTCCAGAGCCCCCAGTACTACCCCCAGTACAGCCCAGGGCCTTTTAGCACTGACCCCAGTGCCTCCTGGAACTACTCAGAGGAGCTTGGTACCATCCCCATATCAATCAGAGTGCTCCCAGTATCATCCACTACCACCCTCAGTGCCCTCTGTGAAGTGTCTCCCCAGTGCTCCCAGTACCATATCGTAGTGCTCCAGTACTTTCCCGTGCCCCCAGTACTGAGTCTGAGTGCTCCCAGTGCCGTCAGCAACACCCAGTGCTGGCGCCAGCCACCAGCCCAGCCCAGTGCACCCCAACCGCCAGTGTACCCCAACCTGCTACTGCTACCTCCCCATGTCCCCTGTGCTGCCCCAGCACCAGTGACCCAGTGCTCCCCCAGAGGAGCTCAGCCCAGCCCTGTGCCCCAGCAGGGCTCAGGGATTACGTGGTGGGGGCCAGGCCCGTCCCTGACAGAGCACACGCAGGCACCTGTGTCTGTCCCAAAGCCAGCGTTTATTCGGGAGTGCCCCGGCTGCAGCAGTGGGGGCACTTGCTCAGCCCTGGTCACCCCTGTGTTTCCCATGTACAGCTATTTACAACCCCCACACTCACCGGGATGCTCCAAGGGGGTGGCTGATGGGCTGGGTGCCCCAAACACCGCTGAGTGCCACTGCCACCAAACACCAGCAGCTGCTCGAGGTTTTACACCAGCGTGGCTCCTTCTCCTTCTCTTCTCCACCCAAAGAGGCTGGGGCCAAGCCCCCACTATTGCCGGAACACCTCGCTCCTACCTTGAGGTGCCATCGCTCCCCTGCCAAGCCCCCAGGGAGGAGACAGGGCTGTGTACCCTCACCCACAGCCCCCTCCTCCTCAGCTTGCCTGGTGGTCTACAGCTTCCCCATGGAAAACGCTTGCTCCTCAATAACCATGTGGGGAAACTGAGGCACGAAGCTACGACGGCCATGCCCAGCTTGCAGTGGGCAGACCTTGTCTGGCGCTGCCTCCCCTCCAGCCTCACCTCCCCTGCTGTGGCCAGGGCATCATCCCTCCCATACCAGGCCCTCCATCCCCAGCACGGTGCCATGCCCCAGCTGTGGGGACAGTGGCTGTGGTGACCCACGGTCCCTGCACAACAGGATCTGGGGATCCTTGGCGAGGGGGAAGATGGCGAGGGTGGCTGCAGCCACCTTGGGGGTCCCTGCTCCTCCCCAGGGCTGGGAGGTGGGGGTAGCACCGCCCCAGTGACTATGTACAACCTGCAAATAAATACCACCTCCTGTGGGAGGGAGGAGTGCGTGTGTCTGCGTGTGTGTGTGTGTGAGTGGATGTATATATATATATATATATTTATTTATTTATAGATATTTTTAATATTAAAAGGGGGGAAAAATAGACCACTGTGCTAGCAAAGTCCCTGATGATGGTTTCATGTATGCCCATAGGTCTCTGGCTGGTGATTCCGGCGGTTTCGAGGCTTCTTCTGGTCCTGCTGCTCCTTGGCTTTGAGGCCAGCCAGCGGCTGCGGGGGGCTGGCAGCCGTGTGCCGCCAGTAGCCCTGGCAGTACTGGTCCAGGAGTCCCATTTCGGGCTGGGTGAGGAGCTGCAGCAGGTCCTGGTAGCGGGGAGTGGGGGCACCCGGCAGGCCAGGGGGGGTCTCCGCCTGGACCAGCACGGCGTGGACGGCGCGGCTGCTGAGGACACGGAGCTGCACCTTGGTCACCGTGTGCTTGAAGTTGTTCTCGGTGGCGGTGCAGGAGTAGAGGCCGCTGTCGCTGAGCTGGAGGGCACGCAGCAGCAAGCCCTGCTCCGTGCGCAGCACCCGGCCCTCCACCCGCAGCTGGGGGGGAGAGGGGGCACGGCTCAGCCGGCTGGCGCTCGGCACCCCCGGCACCCCCCGAGCAGCGCCCTGCCCTACCTCTTTCCGCCGGTCGCTGTTGTCCTTCTGCAGCAGCCACTTGACGCTGGCCTGGGGCGAGCGGGGCTGGCACTCCAGGAAGGCAGTGCTGCCCTCCACCCCATACTGCACAGCCTCCACTGTGTTCTTGTTAGCTGCAGAGGGGCCACGGGCAGCCAGGTCACCCCCACCCCACTGCACTCCTGCCCTGCCCGCCCTGCCTCCAAGGGAGAGCTGTCTACCTCCAGCCACACGCCTGCTGGGTGTCCGTCCATCCATCCATCCATCCATCCATCCATCCATCCATCCATCCATCCATCCATCCATCCATCCATCCATCCATCCCTCCCTCTACCCACCCATTCAATCTGTTCAATCTGCTCCCCAACATATCCATCTATCCATCCATATTCCAACCCCAGTATATCCATCTATCCATCCATGCTTGTCCTACTCCCCAGTGTATCCATTCATCCATCCATCCATTCATCCATCCATGGACTGACCCATTCATCTGTGCTCCTCCCCAGTGTATCCATTCATCCATGTTCTTCTTCCCTAATACATCTATCCACTCATCCACCAATTCATCCATCTATTTTCCCATACATCCACCCACAAAACCACCAACCCACCAGGGAACCCCTGTGTCCCCACCTCCCCTCCCAGCTGTCCCACGCTGCAGGCCCTTGCCCCAGACCCCGCTCACCGTTGGAATTGTAGCCGCGGCACTGCCGGATGGGGTTGCCATGCCGGACGTCCTGCCGCCGGCTCCGCCTGTGGGGAGGCAGGAGGTGAGAGGGGAATCCTGCGGCTGGGGGATCTCTCCCTGACCCTCTCCCTGGCTTGCCCTGTACCTCTTGGAGGAGGCAGAGTAGCGGGTGCAGGCACTGCCGTCCCAGGCACAGTAGGGATCCCGGGCCAGGCAGCAGTCGGCACAGGCTTCCCCGTACACGTCACAGCGGTGCAGCGCCAGGTGGGTCACGCCTACGGCCGAGGACACATAGAGCTGTTGCTGTTGGGGACAAAGAGGACAGGGTGAGATGCTACCTCATCCCCACCACACCACAGCCCCTGCATGTGTCCTGTTCCAGGGCTGTTGTGACACTGGGCGTTGCCACTGCTGGGCCCGTGATGGGATGTGCCCACCCAGCCCCCTGCCCTGTGCTCTGACTCACCCTCTTGGAGGAGATGGTCATCGTCTTGATGGGTGCTGGCACCTGGATGGGAGCAGGAATGAAGAAGATGGAGGGGTGACTGCCTGGACTGATGAGCAGCCTGGGGTGGGTACCCCAGACCCCCCACAGGCAGCTGGAGAAGGCAGAGCAGGCAGGGAGAGATGTGAGTGGGCAGCAGGCAGGAGGACCAATGCTTGGAGTCCCTCCAGAGCTGCTCAAGAGGTGGCTGGTGTCCTGAGGGACTCGTTGATGTCCCAAGGGGCTGGCTGGTGTCCCAGGGAGCTACTGGTATCTCAAGGGGCTGGCTGGTGTCCCAAGGGGCTCGTTGGCTGGGTCCAGAACACTCAGCAGAGAGAGGGTGGAGGACATGCCAGCCCTTACCTTGAACACCTCAATCTCCTCCAGCATGAGCTCCTCTGTCTCCATGTCATCCCGGGGGAGCACGATGACCTTCTGCACGGTGCCCCGATCTGCAAGACACCACAGTGCCCAGCGCTCAGTGCTACCCCTGGGCAACCACACCCCCCCTGCCTGGGAAGGGGGTCCCTGCTAGGGCTGTGGGCAGGAAGGATCCCCCAGGCCCATCCCCATCTCTCTCCTGTCGTGGCAGATAGCTGTGCTTGGGGTGCAGTGTGCCAGCTCAGGTCACCACCTGTACCTAGAGACGGCCACCAGGGCAGCACAGGGGACATGCACCAGGGCAAGAGAAGGACCAGGATGGATCATGGGGGCTCCTGCATGTGCATTTAGAGCAGGGAAGGCACTGGATGACTGCCCCCAGGATGGGCACTGAGGGCTGGGAAGGACAGGGCTGGATGTCAGTGCCCCCAGGATGGGCACTGAGGGCTGGGAAAGACAGGGCTGGATGATGATGGGCTTAGCATGGGCAATGGGAAGCACACACAATGGGTGCTAGGGTCAGGAATGGATGAGGCTGGTGATGAGGCCCCTGGGACGGGCACCAGGACAGGGGGAGGGCCAGGCTGGATGGTAGCATTCTTACGATGGGAAGTATCATGCCGGATTGCTGGCTTCAGGGATAGGAACTGGGCTAAGGGAAGGACCAGGCAGGACAGTAGGGTCTGTGGGATGGGCGTTGGGATAGGGAAAGAACCAGTCTGGAGCCTTGAGGAGGGGCAAGGATCTCAAGGGGGGCAGTCTCAACCCCTCACCCCGCTCTAGCGTGGCGGAGGGCACCGTGCTCTGGCCAGCCCTGGTGGTGCCCGTGCCCTCCGGGGCCGCGCCGGAGCATGCTGCGTTCCCCGCGGTGCGCGGCGTGGGTACCTGTGCCCAGGAAAAGCACCTCATAGCGCCCATCTGCCGCGTCCACCTGGTCCACGGCCACGGTGGTGAAGCGGTAGTTGACGTTGGTGCGGACCACCAGCGGCTGGCGGTGCGTGGGGTACACGGCGTGGTACATCAGAGGGTGCGCACGCATGAAGTTGATCACTTCGTCAGGGTAGTCCTTGGTCGACTTCATGGATGGGGTGAAGGTCCCCCCGGGGCACTGTGGCACAAACGTCACCAGTGTTTGGTGAGTCAGTATCCAGGCACAGGTCTGATGGTGCCAGCTTCCTGGCAGGCGCTGGCTCACCTCCCCATGGTGCCTGGGGGTTACTTACAGTGCCCGGACGGGGGTAGGGCATTTTTCCTGTGTAGGGCATCCACTGGTAGTTGGGTCCCTCCTTGTGGGCAAAGGGCCCATTGAAGACCATGCGGATGTCAGCCATCGAGTAGACACACACAGCAGAGCCCTTGAAGACCGACCTGAGGAGAAGGACCTGCTGCCACCTTTTGTTGTGGCATTGCTGGGACACCCACCCAGCTGGGACCCCCTCCCCTGCTGCACCATGCCAGCAGGGTCAGCACTCACCCCGAAGCAGAGAACACAGCGTAGATAACAGGGTTCTTGGTGTCCTGAGTCTGCTGGATGAAGACGTCCTCTTGAGACAGAAAGATGGAGGTGTCACCATAGGGAAGGTGGACAGAGACACCAGGGTACAGGGAGAGCAGTCACCCATGGAAGAGCAAGAGGCAGGGGGCAGCAAGGGGGTCCCCAGCTCTGCCCAGGATGCCCCCCAAACCTGCAGGGGTAGAGAAGGCTCCCATCCCTCTCCTCGCACACTCACGGAGCTCATCAAAGTGCGTTTCAATTCCATCAGGTCCCGGCACAGAGCAGATGAGCCGGGCTTTCAGGAAGGTGCTCCACTTGTTCACGAGGCAGCAGTGGCCCCCATCGTCATTCTGCAACAGAAAGACCCCTGTGCTCAGCCCTGCCTGTCCTCCTGCCCCCTTCCCTGACTGCTCCCCTGCCTGTCCTCTGCTGCACCTACCAGGCAGATGCGCCCGATGCGGGAATAGACCCCAGGACTCAGCGGGGCATCAGCCGACTTCTCTCGGAAGAAGAAGTAGAGCTTGTCGTCGTTCCTCTCGCTGCTGTCAGGGATGAGCTGGGCACGCACAAAGGCTGGGTCTGGAATGGCACAGCACAGCACAGCACCATCAGCCCAGTGGCACCCCTGCTCCATGCCACAGCAGGATGCTGAGCCCCCCTCTGCTGCAGCATCACCCCACTCCTGGAAAAACACTGCTGTGGTCACAGGGTGAGAGCTGCATCTGAGGAACTGGGTGTCTCT
Organism: Acanthiza pusilla; assembly: GCA_036630365.1. Taxonomy (NCBI): domain Eukaryota; kingdom Metazoa; phylum Chordata; class Aves; order Passeriformes; family Acanthizidae; genus Acanthiza; species Acanthiza pusilla. Next base: position 14,405,864 of record JAXCHO010000001.1, read on the forward strand.
TGTGATCACTAGTGCACCAGGAGGGGCTTGAAGCATCCCTGAGGTCCACGGGTTGAAGAGATACATCAGCTCTATGAGCAAGGTGGTGGGAACCAGCCTTCCCCCCAGGAAGGAACCACACAGCATGGAAGCTTCTCAGGAAGCTTCTCTCTGCCATCCATCAGCCAGTGCCCAGCCTGTGCTGACAGCTCCCCCTCTTCGGGTTACCACCCCACTGGCTCCCCGGCCCAGTAGGATCATCCCATCTGCTCTGCTCTGTTTACTCAGCTGCTGCCCTGTAGGCAGGGGTGCTCCGAGGGGGGCAGGATGAACGTTCGGGGTCACCAACTGCAGGCGACACGGTTGACATCTCAGCACTGCAGAAACCCATGCACCAACACCGGCAGAGCCAACCCCATCTCTCACCAGCTGTCTGCTCCCACCGCACAGCAAAGCTCCAGACATGTCTGTCACTGCCTCACACAGCTATCCCTGCTCTTGTGCCTGCACTTCCTTCCTGCCTTCCTTCCTTCCTTCCTTCCTTCCTTCCTTCCTTCCTTCCTTCCTTCCTTCCTTCCTTCCTTCCATCCATCCATCCATCCATCCATCCATCCATCTTTTGTCCATCCATCCATCCATCCATCCATCCATCCATCCATCCATCCATCCATCCATCTGCCTGCCCATGCTGGCTGCTGTCTCTGTCCTGGCAGGAGGATGCCGTACCACATGACAGGTCTCATCCCAAGGGCTGGAGCCATGGGGTCCCCAGGGCACCTGGGCCAGTGACACTTGAACTCACCGTTGAGCCAGCGTGAATTGTACTGGTCTGTCCTCATGGCCGTCTGCTTGCCCATGGTGCGGAAGATGGCTGCATCCGTGCCCATGAAGTCAATGTAGACGCCAGCATAAAGCTCTTCATCTGCAGAGGGCAGAGGTCAGCCAGGAACTCCCACCTCATCCCACCCACCCACCTTCTTCAACTGCCCCAGGCTTTATCCAGCCCCAGACCTGGCCAGTATGCACCAGACCACCAAGAGCCACTGCCTGTGACCATCCCAGAGAGTTCTGGAGGTTGGCACTGGTCTGTAACCATGATCCCCACCTCTGCTGGGCCAGGAGCCTGGCCAGCTGGAGCAGGCAGCGGTGGCAGAGCAGGAACCCAGCTCCTGGTGAGAGCAGTTGTTCCATCTTGCCTGCATGTTCCCTCTGCCCAGTGCAGGCAGCACTGGCCCCAGGGAGCCACAGGACTCACTTATTAATGCAGAGACGGTGTCTACTTTGGGGTCGTAGGAACACTTCCCCTTGCCTGACTCCAGCTTGTCTGGCTCCAGGTAGAAGATATAATCCTGGAGAAGGAAGCAAATAGAGCAGCTGGTCAGACTTTCACCCCTCCATTCCTGTGACAGCTCCCAAAGCCCACCAGGCGAGGCAGCCTCCTCGAGGATGGCACACAGTAGCGAGGGCAGATGCAGTTGGACCACACAAGATGTCTGCAGGTCTCCTAAGAAGATGAAACTCCTGTGACCAACTCCTCCAAAAATGCTGGGCGCTTCTCCATGCCCTCCACCGCTTGGAGCCTTGGCTGAGCCGCCAGGCTGAAGTGGGGCATCCATCCCCCAGGTCTGGGAAAACATTCCTGGCTGACTGACTCTTCACTCCAGCTGGCTGTGCCGCACATTGCCGCTCGCCCAGCTCCAGGTCACACAGTTCCAGCAGCTTCAGCAGGCAGGGTTTGGCTTGCAGCGCAGCTCGGCACAGCTAGGCACAGCTCGGTTGCTGGACCCATTTTACTTCTCTTGCCAGGGGCCATTTTCCAGGGCTTTTCTTCAAAGAGTGAGATGCTCTGTCTGCTCAGTGGGATGTCTCCCCACTGTCACTTCTGCCTTCTCCATGGCCATCCCCAGCACCATCACACATTCGCAGTCAGGAGTGGGACCCACACTGCCTCTGGAGACACACTCAAAATCCTCTGCCAGTGCCAGCTGGGGGCACACAGGGCCAGGCTGGCCCAGCCAGGTCACCCCTCACCCTGGCATAGATAGGGACCACCTTCAGCTGAGACAATGCAGCAGCACAGGAGCATCCATGGGGAGCCTGGACATGGGGGGGACCTTGAGCAACCAAACTGGGCAGATGCCCACTGGCCCTGCGCCCTGGCTTTGGCACATGGGTGATGGACATGGTGACAGTCACCCTCCATTGAGAGGCCAGCAGGGTCCTGGCAGAGCCCTGGCTCTGGGAAGAACAAGAGGGTGTGAGGGGCTGGGATCTCACGGTGGACATCTCCCACTGGAGGGTTTGCTCACACCAGCTCCTCCTGGCACCCAGACCCGGAGATAAGTGCAGCCATGTTTCACCATCCCTATCACTGCACCAGGCAGTCTGTGCCACCATCACCATCACAAACACCTCTGCCCAACACTGGCCCCACTCCTGAGGTGGACAAACCCTGCACAGGGACAGCCTCTCTCTCTCCAGCACAGCCCTGGCCCTGGCTGCACCACCTCACACTCCTGGTCAGGCAACACAGGAGCCACTGTGGTGCTGGCACTGCTGTTCAGCTAATGCACCTTGAAATGCACTGGAGCTGCTGGGAAGCATGTGCTGGCAGCCCCCAGGGAGCTCCTGCTAGGACACACACCCTCTCCCCAGCAGGGAGAGAGGAATTGAGGTGACCTGGGTGGCTAATATGGTAATGGTGTTTTCCCAGCTGGCACTGGGGAATTGGCAGCAGGAGCTGTCTGCAGTCAGGGAGACGCTCACTGCCAAGCATCACCCTTTGCCCCCGACCACCTGAGGGACTGGGGGAGCCCCAGGCGGCACCGGGATGCCCACGTCCCCCGCGCTGCCCAGCCCATGCACTGACCCATGTTAGTCCGGAGGGGAGAGACTCGGGGGTGACACTGTCAGGGTGGGCTGCACTCTGGGGTGTTCTCAGAAGCCGGGGATGCTGTCACCTCCCTGAGTGCACTTGCCTGCCAGGATGACACAAGTCTCTCTTGGGACAAGGTGAAGCAGCTGCTCAGTAATATTTCTGCAGACCCTACCCAAAAACCTTCTGCACATCACCTTGGCATCCTCCCCTGAATCATCCCAAGCCCTGTGGCTCTGCTGACGCATGGTCCCCCTTCCAAGGGACACAGCAAGCCTGGAGTCAGGCAAAGTCAGCAGTGGGTGGAGAGCCACCGTCCCTGACAGTGCCCCCCACGGGGGGGATCCTACATGGACTAGGAGAAGGAGTTAGTGAGAGAAGGAAAGCCGACGCCAGGCCGGTGGCCGGGAGATGCTGCACTGAGAGGGAAGGGGATGGCAGGGATGCCCACGGCATGGGGCGCCTGGCCCAGGGTTTGGATGCATGCCAGTGGGATGAAGGAGCCCGCGGCTCTGGCATGCCCCTGGGGAGAGGTGGGCACGGCTGCGGCGGGCTCCCAGACCGGTTCCCACCTTGCTTTGTGCTGGTCGCGGGCTGAGGGGGCTGTCGGTGGATCTGCTTTCCCGGCCTCCCGGCTGGCTCGGCGAAAACCCCTGGGGAAAAGGAGCAGGGCAGAGAGTTAGCGCTGGCAGGGGAAGGACCCCCAGGGCAGGGGTGAGCAGGGAAAACCAAGAGCTGGGGTGATGGATGCTCATTGAACAGCAGCACTGCTGTCCCCCGGGGTTCCTTGATGCTCCAGGCTGGGCTGGCCTCCAGCAGGAGCTTCTCCAAGATGGATTCTGCTCTCTCCCACAGAACTGGGGTGCCCTAGCATGGGGTAGGAGAGAGTGGAGAGATGGCTGTCCACAGCCAGCCAGGCTGGGCTCGCACCTGGGGGCTCAAAAATGGTACCTAACACCTTGTTCCTCCTGTGCCGAGGAGCAATGCCTTAGCACCAAAGCTGATAGCATCATGGGGTCACTGGAACACTGCCACACTGCTGCTGGCTCTGCTGGACAACTAGTGCTGTCCTCAACTGCACTAGCACCCTTGGTCTGCCTCAAATGCTGCCACTCCCCAGTCCAGTCACAATCCAATCCCAATTTGGAATGGCCTGAGCAGCATCCACCTCTCTCAGTGCCTGTGCCAGGCTTGGGGGCTCTGAGGCAGATGCCATCCTTCATATCCAGCGCCGTGATCCTATCTCAGCTTGGGCTGGTGACTCTCTCTCCAGCTTCGGGAGAAGACACTTCTGGACCTGCCACCCCAGAGTGGCGAGGACGGACACCTCACAAGATGTGGGACCCCGGGACATTCATGCTGCTACTTGCAGAGACTGGCTCCCTCCCAGGGCCATCCTGAAAGTGCTCCTCTGTCTGCCACACATCCTGCCTGGTGACATGCAGCTTTGATGCCACTCTCTCACTGCACATTGTGGTCCTTGTTGCTGGGTGACATCCATCCACGGATGCTCCTGACATGGCCACAAGCGCTGGCACAATCCCTGCCAGGTTCTCCCCGTGCAGCACTGGTGTTGGCGTGGTGCCAGGCATCCTTGGAATCTACGGTGAGGGGCTCAGCAGTCTGGCAGCAAGTGGGAAGCTGTGTTGACACATCCCTCGTCCCAGTGGAGATCCAGCAGTGGCTGCAGCCAGCAAGGTGGGAGGGCACGTCATGTGGAAGCTGCCATCAGAGTACAGCCAAGTTCCATTGCGAAGAGAAGTCCTTGGTCTGTGGAGATGGCTTGGCCCCACTCAGCAGCACAACACTGTTAGCCACAGTCACCCCCAGCCTGCCATTGCCCCCACCCTGCTCTTGCCCCCAACCCTCAGCCCTCCAACTCTCCCCACCAGCCAGCAGAGCCGAGCCAAGCACCCACCCCACGGCAGTCCCCTGGTGGCTGTGCCAGCACCACCATGCCAGGCACCAACTCAGCACCTCTGTCCCTCCCGCCCCTCACCTGGGCTTTGCGCCCGCGGTTGACGAAGGCGCAGATGGGGTTGTAGGCTCCAGTGCCACACACGTAGAGGTGTGTCCGGTTCCAGGGCTGGATCAGGCGGATGAAGTTGCCGCACTCCCCCTGGGAAGCAGAGGAGAAGGTGTCAACCCAAGCACAGGGGTTACAGATTGTGGTCCGGCCGTGGTTGGTGTGGGTATGGCATGGAACAGAATGGGTCATTGCATGGCATATGGCATGGGACAGCATGGATCAAGGGGTGGCATGGGCCACAAGCTGGCAAGCTGGAGTGTCCAGTCCTGGCTAGCATGGGGAGCTCAGCCATTGTCCAGGAAGCTCTCCAGGACCTGCTCCGCTGGAACAGAATGGGTGGCAGGACACTGTGCAGTGCCACCCCACCGTGATATGGCTGTAGAGGCTGCCACACTATACGGCACCTGGGGGATGGCTTTTCCAGGGTAGGACACAAGGACATGAATCCCCCTCCAGTGCCACCCACCAGCCCCACTCCCCTCCCAGAAGAGGGTTCATGGTGGCTACTCACATTGCTGTTCTTGCCTGAGAGGATGCACTCCTCGATCCTCTGCTGGGACGCAGGCCAATGGATCTGTGGAAACACCAACCCCAAGGGAGACCAGGGCTCCCACCTGGCCCCACCACTTCCCCACCAGCACCACTTATGCCCATCGAGCTCTTGCCCTGGCATCCAAAAGACCCCCAAAGTGCTCAATTACTCCCTTCCACCCACTCCCCCCTGCCCTGCGCTGGCAGCTTACGATGAGGGGCTCGCGGTTGATGTCGTGGAGGTCCAGCGAGAGGACGTAGTCCTTGCTGCCCACATACATGCGGTCGTGGTCCTCGTCCTTCAGCAGGATGCGGTAGTCACTGGAGTTGAGGAGGAAGTTGAAGAAGTGTGCTGTGCCCGTTGCCTTCAGCTCTACAGGGGGAAAGAGGAAGGTGTCAGCACCCCAGGGACCCGTCTTCCCCAGTGTCATCCCTGAGTCCAAGCCTGGGCCCAGCTGGAGGATGCCCCATGAGAAGAGGTGCCCACCTTCCAGTCCCTTGGTGCCCACTTTCCACTCCATGAGCACCGTGATGCTGCCACCTCTATGCAGGACACGGGACAATGACAGAGATGCTCACAGCCAGTTGGGACAACCAAGAGTGGCCAGGAGAGAAACCATCAGGACCTGGGCTCAGGAGCCCCAGCACCCCACAGCAGGGAGAGGAGGTTGCCATTGAGATGGGGCAAGAGGCAGAGGCTCTCTGCCATCCCAGCCCAGAGACCACAGCTCCCAAAATCTCCAGCATCATCGCTCTCCTGCACCGTGACCCCATGCTCCAGCCAAGCCTCTGGCTCCTAGGATAGGGGAGCTGGGACCCCAAGGAACCAGCTCCAGGGGAGGGGATGAGCCTCTCCCCCGCCCCGCACATCCCATCCCCCCCTGGAAAGTTATTTTTAGCCTAAGTGTGGGAGCAAGGAGTAAAAGAGGATAATGAGGGTCATGAATATTCACAAGTGCAATGAGGCAGCCAGATGGAAGGCAGAAGTGCTGCAGATGATGTGGGCCGGTGCCAAGAACCACGCGGCAGGGACCGGGGCATGGGTAAGACAGAGCACCCTGCCCTGACAGGATACAATCTGCCCTGGAGGCCACCCCTTTGGAGACGCCTCCCCTTGGTGTCATCGCCTTTGGATACCACCCCCGAATATCAGATGCCGCCTCTGTGGGATGACATCTGCCCTGGATGCCACCCCTTTGGATGCTACTCCAAGCCATCAGATGCCATCCCCATGGAACATCATCTTCCCCATATGCTTCTTTTTGGAGGTGCCGCTCTCTTAGGATGCCACCAACAGCCATTGGATGCCACCTCCACGTGATACCATCTGCCTCTGAAGCCAACCCCTTTGGAGATTCCACTCTTTCAAGAGGTGTCACCCTCTTTGGATGCCACAAACAGCCATCAGATGCCACCCTCAGCCATTGGATTCCACCCTCATGGGATACCATCTGCCCCAGATGCCATACTCTCTGGAGTTGTCATAGTCTTTGGACAACGATGCCACTAACAACCATCAGATGCCACACCATAATACACCGATCCAAGGAGCATCCTCACCCTGTGCAGTTTGTCCCTCCACACAGAGGGGTGTCCTGTGCAGGCGCTGGGAGCAGCCCTGGGGACCCTCCTTCCCGGGGAGAAGCGGAGCAAGGCCCCGCGGGTCAGTGTCAGGAAGGACCACGCCAGCTTCCAGGCAGCACTGGGCAGGGCTCCAGCAGCCAGCTGCCATTCCCAGAGGGAGGCCAAGTGTCTGCAGATCTCCCTGACCTCCCACCTCCCGGCTGGCCGCACGAGGGACTAGAATGTCCCACAGGTGTGTCCCCAGGGTCCCTTCCCAGCTAGGGCACGCCCTCTGTCCCACGGCTGGCAGGTCCTGCAGTGGGGAACCTGCCCAGGTGCTGGGCTCACTCAGCTGTGGCAGTGAGGCCAGCGCACACACACAGTGTGGGAACCCGCTGGAGCATGCCATGGGAAATGCTGTCATGGGATGTGACACGAACCTCCCCCAGCCTGGGGACCTGCCCTTCTGCCAGGGCTGGACAGACAGGACGAGCACAGTGGGCACGTGGAGGGGCTGGAGTTCGGGCTGCAGGCAGAGGGGGCCATGGCAGAGGTGCAGTGGAACAGTGCCAAGGGTGGGGGGCCAGGGAGCCACTCACCCACCCACTGCAGGCTCCTCCTCCTGCCTGGCCCATCTGGGCTCCAGATGCTCCCTGTTGCTGGTGCCGACTCACATGCCACCCATGGCGTCCCCAGCCTGTCCTCTAGCGGTCCCTGCCTGTGCCATGGCACACTGGGTCTGGTCCCTGCCTGTCCCATGTCCTGAAGCTGCCCCACTGGCCCATGCATTGTGTGTGCCCCACACTGTGTGTGTGTGCTGGTGCTTCCCTCAGTGGGGTGCTGGTGACCATGGGGACCAGAGCTTGGGAGCCGGGAAAGGGCAGTGGGTGATGCAGGCAGAGCAGAAGAGCTCGTCCCCAGCTGCCAATGATGGAGCCCCATTCCCAGGCTTTCCACGCAGGACAGAGACACCTGGAGCAGGCAGAGACAGGGAGGGGTATTAAACTGGACAGGAGACCCCATGCCAGGACAGCCCCTCATGTGCCATCCCTGCCCAGCCTTGGGACACCAGGACCAACACCCCCAGGGCACACACTCCTGTCCTCATCCTCCTGGCTGGGACCCTGGGGCTGAGCCAGCAGCACCAGGACACTGGTGGTGGAGGGTTCCCTGTCAGTGACAGCCCCAAATGTCACACATCCATTAGGATGGGCGTCTCCAGCACTTGCCAGGGGACAGGCCCAGTAGCACAAAGGGCCTTGACCCCCCACCGGGGGCTCCATTCAGCCCCCCACGGCCCAGCGATCAGAGGGGACACCCCCAAAGCAGGGTGGTGACAGACCCGCTGCCCCGTAACGCCCTCTCCAAAGAGGATGGAGGGGCGGGCAAGACCCTGCCACAACCTCTGACCTCCCAAACTTCCATCCCACTGCCTAATCCCCCGCTGTCACTGCCCCCAAACCCACCCCAGCAGCCACGGCGTGTCCCTGGGGATGGATGGAGCGGGGCAGGGGCCCCGGCCGGGCTGGAGAAGCCGGCTCATTAGCCGATGCGCCCCAACGAGCATATTCCCTCCTGCATCTCCATTGCCAATCCCGGCACCGGCAGAGCTTCCCCGGCTGGCCGGGAGCCTAATCCCATTTTAATTGCCGAGCACCGGAGCCAGGAGCTGCTCGACATCACAGCCAGGGTGGCCTCCCCGGGGACCGTCCCCTCACAGCATTCCGTGGAGCTCCCACCGAGCCCCCCGGGACTCGCCTGCCCGCAATGGTTTTGTGTCCTGGGGCGCTGAGCTGTAATTACCCCGCGCCCTCGAGTGCTGCCGGCGGCCAGGAGCCCACGGGCTGGCAACAAGGCGCGATGCTCCGCTCTGCTCTGCTCTGCTCTGCCCGCGGCACCAGCGCCCCGCTGCAGGCTCTGCAAAGCCAAATTCCCCCTGCAATGCCAATCTCGGGCTGCATTCCCAGCTCCGGCAGCTGCCCACAGTGCCTCCCGTGCTGGCTGTCACCGCTGGCCCCTACCGCGCTGGGGTGAGTGGTCCCTATCCATTGGCACGGAGACCAGCGCTGATCGCCAAAGAAAAGGGCGATTTTGAGGGTTCCTGATAAATGGAGCACCCCGAGGGGCTCCTCACCCCACCCCAGCTCCCCAAATCCACCTGCCCCCCCAAACATCACCAGGGCACCAGCACGAAGAGTTAATGCCATTACGACCCGAGCGGGTCACCTCCCCAGGTGCACCATCACTGCATTCCCCAAAACCAATTACAGGCGCTCTCACCTAATTAGATTCTAATTATGGGCTTGTAGCGCATTCAACATAATTAGCATGTAAATTACACGGCGTGTTTATATTCAATAACCGCACTCCGCCCCCCCTACCCCCCCGGCTGGCGGAGCCAGCGCCTTTCGGGAGCCCTTTCTTTGCATGGGGGAGAATGAATGCACTTTAAATGCCGATGGAGAAGCCCAGCACTGATCCCAAGGGAGCCTGGCACAGCAGGGATAAATCCCATCTCCATCCTGCAGCGTTTTATCCCACAAATTTAGAAGCGTGCCCCAAATTTTGATTATGTTCCCTACTAATTTTTTTCCCTACTTGAAATTTGAGATGCAGCTTTTTGGATACGCGTCAGAGGGGCAGGATGGGGAGCAATGCCAGGAGAGGGATCGGGGACTGGATCTGTCCCCTCTCGTGGTTAAAGCATTTGTTGTTATTGGGGCTGATCAAAGAGCTGGGTGGGTCGTCCGATGAAAGCAGAATTGCTTATTTGTTTGAGCGTCACTCCGCTACCCCTTGATGGGTTATTTATGATGTAATTAAGCTAATTACATGTAATAAGAGAGTTTCCGTGGCCCCCAGCCAAGCTCTTTTCCCATTTAACCGATTCACAGGTGGGAGGAAACCGAAGCTGCCTTGCAGGGGCTTGGGAGATGAAATGACTCCTGTTCCCGCTTGCTGCCTTCCACCCCCGATCATCTCCAGCCCCCTGGAGCATCGCCCGGTGCCGGCACCCGCGGCAGGGGACAGGTGCCGCAGCCGCCCGGGTCAAATCCCTCGGGATGAAAGAGGTGCCGGCCGGGAGCTCCCCGCAGCCATCGCAGCCCGGCCGGTTGGGCGCAAGCCAAAAAACAATTAAAAAAAAAAAAGAAAACCCACATTTTTTCAGCGGAAACCGCTGATTCATCCCCCGGCAAGCCTGCCCCAAGCGCTGGTGGGTGGATGTGCCCCAACGAGCAGCGCTGGCAGGGGAGACCCCCATCCCCACCGAACATCCCTCTGCGGTGGTGACCAGGCTCTTGGCTGGGTCAGGGGATGCTCCAGCAGCATGAAATCCCCTTCAGGAAAGAGCCCGGCTTCAGAAAAAAATACTTTAATCACCCCAAAAGCAAAGAGCTGAGCTGAGGTGTCCCAACCCACTGCTCTTTGGGCTTTTTGTTTAATTTTTGGACATTATTTCCTTCCGCAGCCCCTAAGGGCAGGGCATGGTGCCGGGCGGAAACTGCGGCTGCTCTGAGCCCTTTGCTCTGTCCCCAAGTGGCACTGGATTGGGGAGAACACCCATGCCAGGACCCCAGGAAAGGCCATGCTGCTCCATAAGGAGCATTGTTAATTTAAGGGATAACTAGCTTATTAGATATAGGCTTGGGGGGGCTGAAATCGCACGGGGTTTTGGGGGGCGGAGGGTTTAAGGAGCTTATGGAGCTTCGCAGCCGGAGCCAGGGAGCTCAGCCCCAGCAGCAGCCGGTCCCAGCGGGTGGAGGGGCCCTGCCGCAGCCCCCCACTGTCCCAGCCGAGGAAATCCTCTTAGGGGTCACAGGGTTCAGCCCCATGTCCCCGCCCCCCAGGGCACAGGAAAGGGGACTGTGGCATCCCCCTGACCTTTACGGGGTCTGAGGAGCAGCATGGGGCACTCACGCCAGGGTGGGGACCAACAGTGCCAGTGTTCCCGGCCCGGTCCCAGGACTGGCTGTCCCCAAGTCCTTGGCCCCGTTTGCACCCCTATACCCCCCCATGTTTATCACATCCTGCTGTCGCCAAGCAGTGCCCACAGCTGCAGCAGCTTAGGAGGGCGCCTGGGCGGCTCCCGGGACATGGTCCCCTGTCCAGGCTCCTCTCCAGCCATCTGCCACCCCCTGGCCCAGATCAAGCGTGCCGATATCCCCTGGCCACCAGCAGAGATGCCAGCGGGGTGGGAGGGGAAACTGAGGCATGAGGCACGCAGGAACGAGGCCACGCATGGGGCTGGCAGAGGAGCCTACAGGAGACTCCACGCTTGATTCATTCTTTTTGAAATAATATTCCTGCCCTGCAGGAACTGCCCTGCCTCTCACCCAGCCCCTCCCACCAGGGCTGCCCCCAGCTGGACCTCAGCCACGGCTTTTCCGAGAGGTGCCAGCACGGCTGTTCCACTCACTGCGGGGAGAGGCTCCCGTTTTGAAGCCCCACGGAGAGCCCTGACCTCGAGGGCTTCCCGCCATGGTGCGGGGCGAGAGCCCACCCTTCCTTCCCGCACGCTTTTCCCACGCTGGACAGGGAGCAGGACATGGAGGGATGAATCACCATCATCATCATCACCATCACCTCCTGCATCCTCGTGGGGAATGGGCCAGCCTGTCTGGTGCCCGAGCCCCCGGCCCGGAGGAAGGCCCAGAGGAGAGGGGGCCGCAGGATGTGCACGGCAGTGTGGGGAACGAGTGAATTGTTAGCACGGAGATGATTAAAAATATCCACCCTATTTCTGGCCAGCGCTGGGATCTGGGAAGAGCTGTTGGCAAAAGGGAGCTGTGCCGGAGCCGCTCCCAGCACTGTTCTTTCCATGCTGGTCACCTTCCTCCTGCCGACACACGGACAGGAAAGCCTTGAGAGGAGGACAGACGTAAAGAGACCACAGGGGTGACGGGATGGGGGGAGGACTGACCCTGCCCAGCCCATCACCCTGCACCAGGGCACGGCAGCTCAGTTCCCGCCCCTTTCCTATCACTTCAGTATTTTATAGATGTATTTTTTTAATGCACTCAGAGACGCTGGGGCTCCATAGAGGATGACGCAGGCCCCGGGGAGCTGCGACAAGCCTCTGGCGCGCGATAACAAGCAAAGGCAAACAAACCCAGAGACGCTCCCGCGGCTGGCAGGGCTCCAGGCAGCGTGGCCGCCCCGGCAAGGCGCCGGGGGACACACTAGGGGACATGGCGGCTCCTTCCCCAGCACCCTGGCCACAAGGCCACCTCGATCCCACATTGGCACCGGGATGCTTTTGCCTGAGGGATGCTGTGGTGGAGACTCACACCCCAACCGCAGCAGCTGTGACTCCACAGACTGGCACAAATGGCCACCTGGTCTCCTGTGGCCATCGCTGACAGCAGAGCCCAGCCCAACTCATCACACCAGTGTCCCCCAGCCCAGAGTCATCACACCCAACCCCACTGCCTGCAGCTGCACTGGGGGATTTGGGGCCAGGCATTTGGGTATCAGCCCTGCCTCCCCAGCCAAGAGAAGGGGCTGGACCATCCCCAAAGTGCCACTGTCACCCCACATCTTATGGCCCTATGGCTTCAGGGAGGCTGCAGGCAGATTTTCAGCTCAAGAAGCTGCTCACCAGCAGTTTGGTGTGTGGCCCCCGGCTGGTCCTCCGGGAAGACCCTGGGAAAATTCTCCACCACTGTCACACTTGTCAGAGTGCAGGCAGGAAAGAGGCGAGTGGCACCCCTTCCCAATCCCAATGTGCCTGGATCCAGCACACCACTGGCATTTCTTCTCCACGTGCCAGTGCAAATCAGCCTTTCTCCCACTGCAAATGCTCTCTCTAGGCAGTGAGGGCAAAGGGAGCCCTGCCAGACCACCTCAGGCAGGAGGCAGAAGGACCGGAGATTCTGACATGAGCACAGCCAGGAACCATTGCTCCAACCAGCTGGGGCCAAAAAAAACCAACCCTAAACCAGCCCCTAACCTGTGGCACAGCAAGCTTAACCATGCCTATCCGGAATTACACTCACTCCTGGAGCACACCATGGCAGTGGGTACCAGGTCCAGTGGGGACTTTGTCAGAGCCTCCCCTCCCTACAGCCGTGTGGAAGAGATGTTCCGAGCCAGGGTGGGGAAGCATCTCTGCAGCAGCTGAAATGCCCCAGCAGCCCCCCAAACCCTCCAAAAACACTGTTTGGAGAGGAAAGTGGCGCCTGCCTCTGGGGAGGAACTTGCTCACTGCTTTCCAGCCTGGACTTGTCCCCAGACTCTTCATACCAGCCATTTTTTCTGTCAAGACCAGCCTGTAACACCCATGGCTGGTGCTGCTTCACTGTGTGTGCTGTCAGCCCCCCAGCCCCTCCTGCCTGTCTCTGCTGTGCTCACCATCACTTCTGCCACCACATTCTTGGGCTGGCAGGTCCAGTAGGTGACCAGAGGGCAAAGGCACAGTGGGACAGCACAGGAGGGGCTCAGGTAGCACGGCCCCAGCTCTCCCACAGACCCCAAGGGGAGGCAGACATGAGACTCCTCGTGTCTGTCACCTCCTGACACACATCCAAGCAGGCAAGCCCCCAGAAGGGACAATTTCCATTCCACTCAAGGTCTGCAGCCCTCGGACTTGCCTCATCAGCCCCAGCCTGCCCTGCTCAGCAGCCTCGAAACAGGAGCTCAGGACAAACCCCTCCACCAATGTGCACCCCAAAGCTGACCCAGGGGTCCCCCCACAGCTCCTAGAGTGGCTGGGTGGGCTAAGCAGTCCCAGTATGAAAGGGTTAAGCCCCTTCCCCCCACCCAGCACCCTCCCCTCCTGCCTCTCCCGGCTCCCTGCCAGCTCCCAGGCGTTAATACCAGCTGGGGGGGTCGGGGCGGCGTCAAGCTGCTGTCTGGAATCGGGGTGCTGCCGGGGGGGCTTCCCGCACCTCAGCACCCAGCTTTGCCAGACGGAGGGAGCCACCCACCCACAACAGGGAGCGCACTGGGGGACTAGGCAGGCTACCAGCCCCCCAAGACTGCGTGTGCTGGTGCAGACTGGGAGCTCAGCCACACCTGAACATGGATCCCCACGGAGATTTCTGAGGGTGCAGATTGCTGATGCCCCCCAAATGAGGAGGAGGAGCCTGTACTAGGGTGCCCGTGGTTTCCTCCATCTTGGGGTCCCACCCTGCCTCCCACTCCGACATCCACACTCTTACCTTTGAAGGAGAGCTGGACCCTCGGGGTAGCAAAGCTGTGGTCCTTGGGGTGGGCAGCCCGCCAGCCCAGAGTCAGCAGGGTGGCCCAGAGGAGGACACCGACCACGGGCATGGTGGGCACGCACCTGGGCGCCGAGACCGAGGGGAGCCTGGGGGAGCCGAGCCTGCCAAGGAGGGCACACGTGGGAGGGATGTCAGTTCGCTGCACCCACCACCCCCTGAGGGGTACAAGCCCCACATCCCGCTCTCCATCACTGCTGGCACACAGCATCCTCCAGGGAGGACTGGAAGCCAGCCCTGGGAGGCTGAACTCTGCTCTGCAGACTGGGGGGCAGGGTGCACAAGTTGGGGGGCCACAGCCTCACCTCTTGGCTGCTGAGTGCCCAGCCAAGCACGCAGGGCGAGGCAAGTGCGGCGAGAGCCACTGCTGCACCCTCCTCCGCCCCAACCGGCGAGCCTTGGCCAGGTGAGGAGCATCCCTCCATCCCTCCTCACACCCCCCCTCAGCTGGAGCATCCCCAGCCCCCCACTGGGCTGGCTCCCCCTGCCCTGGCACCCAGAGGGGTCCCACTCCCAGCCCTCGCCTCCCCACCTCTCCTCCCAGCCCCCTGCAAAGCCACAGCAAGCAGAGCTGGGATCAAATCTTTCCAACATGAAGGAAATCTGGACTTCATTATTCCAAGAACGTACAAAAAAAAAAAAAAAAAAAGAAAAAAAAAAGGGATTTTTTTTTTCATAAATAAAAGAGAAAGAAAAAGAAGAGGGAAAAAAAAAAAACCCCTGCCTGTGTGCCAGGCAGCTGGACTCCCTGGGGCTCCAGCACTGAGCAGAGTCCGCCAAGCTGCCTCCAGCAAGCCACACACGCACCCCGGCACGGTGCGCAGTGCCCCCCACACACCCCACTGCCCCTCCTGCAGGCACCGTACCCTGGGTCAGGCCCCTCTCCCGAGACAGCACCCTCCTGGGGGTCTCCAGGGCGCTTCAGGCAGGATTTGGGAGGAGGCCCGCGGTGGGAAGCCCCTCGTGTCCCCAGGGAGCTGCATGCCTGGGTGGGATGCACTGTGCCACGGTAGCTGGGTGGGCTCAGGGGTGCAGGGAGTGTCCAGCCAGCCCCGCCAAAGGGGGTCAGTTCTGTGGGAATAGGGGTCCCCACCGTGACCGCCCCGTGAAGCCATGCCCACCAGGGCTCTGCCAGCTGCCACCACACAGCCCCACAGGGGACAGGCACACCCAAAGAAGCTGGATGGATGGCTGGGAACCCTTGGGGGCACCCTGGAGAGGGATGCTGAGCTGCAAGGGGGGCAATCCTGCACCCCACCTGGGTGGTCTGGCTGGCCTCTCCTGCAGTGCACAGCACCCACCAGACCCAGCCCCGAGCAGGGCAAGGGCAGCAGCACTGTCACCAGCAGCAGGGCAAGACCCCGAGTGTGCCAGCACTGTCGTTCCCTGGGGCTGCGTATTTTTTTTCTCCTTCTTGCCTTTGGGGTCAGTAAATATTTCAATTTGCTCCTCTGCCCCTGAGCACACCCAGCTCTGCTCCATTGTACTGGTATTCGGTCCCTTTTCAGGCTGCCTTCCCCCTTCTCCCACCCATTCCCAGGCTCTGCCCTTCCCATCAGCGCCAGGCCGGGACAGCCTGCACCCCCAATTCCTCCACCAGCCAAAACTCCAGTTGGTTGCAGTTAAATAACCCCCCTCCATCCAAACCTCCCCCCTCTCCCCGGCAGCTTTAGGAAATAATTCTGGCAAATCCCACTATTGCATTTGGATGGAGCGGCGTACGCGTCAGAGACAGGGAGCGAGATGGCAAACAAAGGAAAAGAGGGAGAGGAGGGGAGCGAAGCAAGCGCAGGGCGAGGAGAGGGGAAAGGGCCGGCGGTGAGTGGGGGGCACACAGACCCGGCTGGGAAAGGCAAATTCCAAGGAAGCAAAAAGGGAAACGGGCCACTGGAGTGCACCTTGGCCAGGAAATCTCCATTTCCAGGGTCATCTGCACTCCGGGGAAACTGAGAACTCCAGGGGAGAGCGGCCACATTCCTGCCCTCCAGCCCCCGGGCTGTCTGGGCTTGGAGGGGTTTTTTAGCAATTAAAGTTTGGCCATTGCTCGTGCTGCCGCAGGAAGATCAAAATCCCGCTCGGCTTTATCCCCCCTTCCCCAGGCTGGTCAGCCCAGTGCCGCCGAGCCCAAGCAATTAGGGAAAGGTTTTCTCATCTGGAGCAGGGGCTCCTTTTGGGGATCGAACCCCCAAAGAGGGCTGAGGGGATGCCTTGGGAGTACCCCGGGGGGACTCAGGGGTAGGGCTGCCTGCACGCCTGGTCCCCGTGGCCTCGGGAGCGAGCAGGAAACATTTTGGGAGGGAAAAGCAATAGAGGCAGGATAGGCAGTGGGAGGGGAGCCTGGCCCACCTCCGGCCACGGCGCGCGATGCCATCAGTGGGAAGGGGAAAAAATAAGGAAAAAAAATAACATAGCATAATATAATAACTCTAAATGTCCACCGCGGCCCCGCGCACCCGGGAAATAACTTTGCACAACTTTGCGCTCTGGCACGCCTGGCCTGTCCCCAGGGAGTGCCGGCTGTCCCCTGCGCCCCCCGCCCGGGCGTTCTCCGCGCACCCCCAGCCCGCCGGGGCGCGGGGTCCTGCCGGGGCTCGGCGTCCCACCGCGGCGGGCTCCGGCAGCCTGCTCCAGGGTGCCGGGCGTTCTCCGGCGGGTGTGTGTCCCCCGGCACCCCCTCCCTGGGCACCCGCTCGCCGCCGAGCCCTGCTGAAGCCCTCATGCCCCGGGGGCTCCCCGCCAGCCCTCGTCCCCTGCGACAGAACAAGCGGGACCGGGGCGCGCCTGCCCAGCCGCAGCTCCCGGGAGCAGGGGGACCGGCAGGGTCCCCCCACCTCGGTATTACCCCGCGGCGAGGCGGGGAGCGGGGGTCCCCAAAGCACCTGGTGCCGCCGCCAGCTCGGGGCTGGGGTCCCAGCACCGCACCACCGGCACCGGCCCCCGCCCCACCTGCCCACTGCACCGGCAAGTTGCGGCGGGGGGGACCCACACGCGCGAGTTCCGAGCGGCGGAAAGTTTTCCCGGGGCGCCCCCCGCGCCGGGCACCCACTCCGCCGCCCGCCGCCGCTCTTACCTCCGCGGAGGTCCCGGCGGCGGCTGGAGGAGGTGAGGAGTGCGGCGGGGCTCAGCGCCGCGCCGGGGTCCCGCGGCCCCCCGCCATCTCTCGGCCGCGACTGCCGCCGCGGCCCCGGCCCGTGAGCGCCGGGCGGGGCGGGGCGGGCACCGGGCGGGGCCCGGCCCCCACTGGGCCCCGTTGCGGGCCCGCCGCGGGGGGCGTCGTTTGCATAGGCACGCCCCCCGGCCACGCCCACCGCCCCGGGCCGCAGGTTCGAGCCCCGGCGCCGCCCCCGCCGCTCACCTCCGGCTCCGGCCCTTTGTTGCGGGCTGCAGGCGCTGCTCCGCCGTGCCGTGCCGTGCTGTGCCAGCCCGCCGGTCGCTCGCCGCACCTCCTCAGCCCGCCACCCTCCCGCCGGTCCCGGGAAGGAGGCGGATAAATAAGTGCCGTCCCTCCTTTGTCTGCCGCGGCGGGGGGCGGCCCGGGGCGGCGGGGTCTGCGGGGTCTGCGGGGAGCCGAGCCCCGGCGAGTCGGCGGCTTTGTGAGAGCTCCGGCTCCGGTGAGAAACCGTCTCCCACACACGGCATCGCCAAATGCTGGGAGTGGGGCGCCGTGCCTGGCCCCACCTTGCTCGTTCTGCCACCCCCACCCCGGGTACCCCCACGGGTGACCCCCGGCCCTCAGCCCAGGGCAGGCAGCTGACCCTGCCCACTCTGGTTGCACAGCATCCCGCGGCCCTGGCACCTGTTGGCACCTGGGTGATCCCAGCTCGGTACCTGTGCCCTGGCACCCCTGTGCTCCACGATCTGCTGGCACCTGGGTATCCCTTCCTGGGATCATTCTCCCCCCGCACCGGGTGATCCCTGCCCAGCACCGTTCCCCCTGCACACCCAAGACAGTGAGTGGCAGGTGCTGTGCAGCTGAACCCCATAGCTCTGCTCTGGTCCTTCCTGCCTGAGGTGGACACCTTGGAGTCCCCCAAATGCCGGGCATGTGTCTCAGTTCCCCTGCTCTGTTTCTGCCAAGCTGGCGACTCCTGCCAGGGCCTCCTTGCCCAGATATGGGTTCAACCCCCTGCAATCACCACAGAGCTTGGCCCCATGCCCCCCAATCCCAGCAGGACCTTCCCCCTTGGCCTCAGAAGTCCCATCCACAGGTTTGGAGCCTCTCCTTCTGCTACCCTGCTCCCAAACGGGGTAACGAGGCGTTAAGGATGCTGAAAAAGCACAAAAATGGGCGCTGGAGGGGAAAGTGCCCTGATCTTAGACCCATCATGTGCCTTTGAGCCAGTCTCCCTGGACAGGAGCAAGGCAGGGGGAGCCAAGGCATCCTGGCACAAGGACCAGGGAATGGAGAGCACTACAAGCAGACATTGCTGCTGGAAGTATCCCTCCCCTCCACACAGCCCCCTGCCCTGTTCCGGTGCCCCTCCATTCCCCCAGTCACCCCACAGGAGGAGGGGAAGCTTTGCAGGGCAGGGTTTCCACCAGGCAGGGTCACCTTGTCACCCAGGCACTGCTGGGGCTTGAGAAGGGGACAGAGAGGGTGTCTGCTCCCAGCCGCACTGTGATCTGCCCCCCGCTGCCACTTCTTTTCCCAGGGAGGGCTCCACGGAAATAAGCTGGCGCCGTCCTTCACCCTCACACATCTCCTCTGTCTTCCTCTGAAAAATGAGGAGTTTGTCGCCGGATTCTCATCACCAGCCGCTCTGTGTGAGGGAGGGCAGCAGCAATGGCCCCAGTCAGCAGCACAAATAAATGGCCAGAAACACGATACGCGGGAGCTCCCTGGGATAAAAGAATTTCTAAGGAGAGGTTTTATTTTCCCCTCAGAGCCTCAGTCTCTCATGATCTGGTCCAAACACAAAGGCTGTCCTGAATTTCCAGTCTCACTTTCTCTCCTGGCAGCTGGTGAGCTGGGTGATGCTTCGGGCCACCTTGTCCCCTGTGCCGGTGTCTTGACACAGCGGGCTGTGGTGGTGGCAGGTCACCCGGCCCCCCCGGCACTCCAGGGCCACTGGGCTCTGGTGCAGCCTCCGGTTTCAGTTCTGGGGGTGGTGACACACATTTGGCAGTGAATTAAACTGGGGCAGCCACAGCCGGAGGCTGCTCTCAGCCCCCCTCCACTACCTGCCTCATGCTGGGGGGGCTGCGGGTGCTCCCTCAAGCTGTGTTGGGGTGATGCCAGGTAGGAGAGGGAGTGCTCAGCCCTGCCCCGGGCCCCCCTCCCAAGACATAGCCTCCAGAAGAGGTGTGGGTGTCGTGGGGACACACAAAGGAGCAGCTGGATCCCCACCATCCCCTCTCATCCCCACGATCCATGGCTTGCTGGCACGGAAAGGGTCCTGGACCTCCCGGTGTATCATTAACCCAGAACTGAGCCATTAACTCTCCCAAGTCCCCATAGTTATAAATCAGCCTTCCCGTAACTTCCTTCTCCCCTGCTGCAGTTTAAGCCTGTGGCTTCCTGTCCTAATTAGCCAGTGAGGTTAATTGGCCCCCAGCTTCTTTACACTTCCAAGCCTCTCTGAGGGGTGGGTCACCACATCCTCTGTTCATGCATTGACCCTCGGACCCTTCCCCTTGCCGTGAGCTCTTCCCCAACACCAGGGATGGGAAGTGCTGACGTGGCCACATCCATGCCATGGTTGAGGGTGACTGCCTGCCTATTCTAGCTGCTTTTTGCCACCTCAGCCCCTGCCCCAGGCCTGAGATGGAGTCTCACCACCTACCCAGCATCCTATGCCTGTCTTCATTCCTGTTCCTGTCCCAATTCCTATCCCCATCCCCACCTCTATCTCCATCCCCACCCCCATTCTTATCCCTATACCTGTTCCCTTCTCATTTCTGTCTGTTTTACTGTCCCCATTCCCATCCCTATTCCTGTCCTCATTCCCATCTCTGTCCCTTTTCCTGTCCTCACCACTATTCCTGTCCCCATTCCCATCCCCATTCCCATCCCCATTCCTGTCTCCATCCCCAGTTTTGTCCCCATTCACATCCCTTTCCCTGCCCCAATTTCCATTCTCATCCCTATCCTTGTCCTTTTCCCTGTTTCTGTGCCCACTTCCCCCGTTCCCAGCCTGATCCCTCTCCTTCCTGGCCCTGCTGTGCAGCAGTGCCAGAGGCCCCCGGCAGCTCCCGGATGCCTCAGCTCAGCCCGTGCCAGCTTCATGCTCTGGCCATCTGTCCCCCACCTGCCTGTCGTCTCACGCCTCCTCCTCGGGGCCAGGGGTCCCTGTCTCACCTGCCCCAGCCTGGGGATGCCAGCGGGCACCAGGGTGGGTGTCCAGGGAGTCCGATGATGCCGGGAGGGAGCTGGGCAATGCTGGTGGCAGAGCAATGCAGAGATGCCTGGACCAGGTTTGGTGGCCCCTCTGAGGCAGCCTGGGGACCAGCCTGCTGCCACCCACCCCAGGGAGCCGCAAGGACCTCTGGGTCGTGCCCCAGTGCCAAAGTGTCCCCCAGCGCCCCAGGTTCCCTCGGTGCCACCTCCCAGGCGGTGCTGCCATCCCCTGCGGAGCTGGCAGACATCCTTTGCTGTGTCCTGCTCTGGGGGAAGCATTCCTGCTTTTTATAACCCTGCTGAGGCTCCCCAGCTGGCAGTGCCGTGCCGGCCTGCCTGCCCTGCTGCCTGCGCTGCCTTCCTGCCTGCTGCCTGCCTGCCTGCCCGGGCACAGCCGGGGAGGGGATGGTGGGGGCCGGGGGCTGCAGGGCCCGTCCGACCTGCACAGCTGCATAGCTTGTCTCCAGCTATTAAACAAACTCCTCCATCTCCCCCCTCCTCCCGGTCCCCTTCCCACCGCCAGACGCTGCTTAACCCTCTGCTGCCCCGCTCCTCGTCCCGCAGCAGCAGGAAACAGCATCTGCCCCTCGCTGCCTGCCGCAGGTTTGACTCCCAGGAGTGACCCCCCATACTGCCAGTGCCCCCCGAGCCAGCTGGGCAGCGAGGGTGGACAGCCAGGTCCCCAGGGAGCCTGCAGCCTGGCACCATCCCAGGCACACAGCGCAGGAGGGCTGTGAGCTGGGGCTGGGAAGGGCAGGGGGATGCAGAGCCTGGGGGATGCAGGCAGGGGGTGGCAGGAAATGGGGGATGCAGGATGGGGGAAGAGAGGAGCTGTACTGCAGGGCAGGGATGGTGCAAGGCCTGGAGGGGAGGCAGAGGGGTGAGAGGTGAGGGGCTGCACCCACCCTGACCCATCACAGCCCTCTGCCCTTCCCACCCCACTGCAGGAAGCAATGCTGGGGGTGCCACAGCCCCTGGGAGAGCTCCAGTTGCAGACCTCCCCTGCAGACGTGGGCCAGTGAAGGAGGCAGGAGGGCGCAGCAGCCCTGGGATTCCCCCAAGGGCGGCTGCTGAGATCAGTACCCCTCGGTGCACAGAGACAGCAGTGCCACAGACTCTGCTTCCAGCCTGGCTTAGCCTGGCGATGCCACGAGAGCAGCCTCCATCCCCCAGTCCCCACCAGCTGCTTGTCCCCCTGCTGCAGCTCTCAGAGACACCAGCTTCGCACGGAAACCTGAGCAGCTCCCGGCTCAGGAACCGCTGCAGGGGGGAGGATGCGAGGGGGGAGCAGGATTTGCCCCTCCAGGCTGAATTGAGCCCTCTGGAACAGTTGACGTGGTGATGCCATGCTCTGCTGCCACCATCCTAGGACACTGTGGAGAGGACAGAGCCTTCCCGGCCTCTGCAGGACCTCCCTGACTGCCCTCTGCCTCCCACGCTCCCTCCCCCAGATGTTTGGGATATCTGGTCCTTTCCCGCTCCAGCCCAGTGACAAATGCTTGCCTGAGCGGGGTTTATTATTGTAAGAGCCTGGAGCTGGCTCTGGCCAACTTTCTGCCTGGGGCTAAGCCAGCAGCTGCAGGGCACCCTTCGGCACAGCCACCCCAGGGACAAGCTGTCCCTGCCCCGGGCACTCTCTGTGTGCGAAGGGCTGGGGACCGACCCCCGACAGCACCCAGCACCTTGTGGGCGTGAGGAGCCCAGGGCAAGCCCCCAGCCCCAGGCAGGGTACGAATGTGGATGCTCCACCCTTCAGCTGGCAGTGCTGGGAGAGGTGTGGGGGGTTTGTTGAGACCCCCCACCCCCCAAGCCCCCTGCTGTTTCTCCCCTGCTCCGCTCTGCGGATGGGCTGTCGTGGGCTGGAGCACGGCGAGCTCGGTGATCGATGGCCGAGGCGTGGGCTTGCCAAGCCCTGCGTGTTTGGAAGGCGCCGTGTTTGTCTTGGCAGGAGCAGGGATGTCATCTCCTCCGCCTTGCACCGTGACGAGCTGGGAAAGACAACGGGGGGTTGTGCCGGAGCGGGTGCCCCCGTGGGTCCCCTGGCAGCAGCAGAGGGGTCTGACCCAGAGGGCCAGAGTGAGGTCCCGCCGAGGTGAGGGGACAAGCAGAGGCACCCAGTGGGTGTAGCAAGGGTGACATGGGGACAAACTGTGCCTGTTATGCCCTGGCAGAGCAGGTTTGGCCATCCAGGTGTGCCCTGCACCTGGCAGAGAGCTGCCCCCAGCAAGGGCCCTGTGCTGGACTGCCCGCGGGGTTACTGAGCCCTGTGCTCTGCTGGTGGGGAAACTGAGGCAGGAAGGCAGCACCAGCCGGCGGCAGGGCCGTGGGACAGGGGGCTGAGGAGTCAGGAACATGACAGGCGCTGGGAAAGTCTCTCAGGCAGGGAGCAGCCCGGCCGGAGCTCTGCCGGGAAAGGGGCGCAGTGAGGACATGGAAGGTGGTGATGGATCGATGTCCAGCCCAGCGCTGACGGCAAAGGCATTTGAAGAGCAGCTCCTGCTGATGGTGGTGAGGCACTTGGCGATCGATTACTGCCTACGAAGTCAGGGTCAGGTCCTTGTGAGGGTCCCCAGGCACAACAGGAGATCATGAGGGAGGGGAGATGAGTGCCCTGGGAGTGTCTGCAGTGATGTATTGGCAGACATGGGGCTGGGAGAGGCTGAGACTCCTGAAATGGGAACTGCTGAAGTCAGCACTGCCCCCAGGACTGAGGTTTTTCACTTGCCAGCTGCGATCCAGGAGGCCTGGGATGACAGTGTCGACTCAGAAGCCCTGCCCAGGACTGTGGGCAGGGGATGGCTGGTGCTGCCTGCACCAAGCCTGACCATGGCACCCACCCTGCCCCCATGATGGTTTCTGATCCAGAGGGACAAGTGGGATGCCCTCTCCTAGCTGTAGTTTGGTTGGCAGTGCTGAGGGCATCCATCCTTGCAGCTCTCCATGCTCCAGAGAAAGAAGCCACCAGCCACCCTTGTGTGAGGCCAGCACCATCTCCTCCATCTTCATACCGGCTCCACAAGCACATCCCCAGGCTCTGTAGCAGCAGGAGCATCATGGTGTGCCTGACTGGGACTGAGAATTCCTGGTGCCCTCTGGCTCACATGCACATGGGACCACGGCATGGTGCGGGACCACATCTGTGTCACCCCACATGCTGCCATGGAAATGGGCAGGAGCTGTGCAGATGGAAAACAGACCTGGACTGGTGGCTTTGGGTCCCAGTGAGCCAGTCCCTATGCCCCCCACTTTGCCTTGGGGTGCTCTGGGCACCCTGTGCCTGGGGGGATGGTGTAGAGGGACACGGGGACGCAAGGGTGTGCTCAGGGTGGCAGGGATGTGCCACCATGTGGTTGTGTCCCCTCCAGCGTGTCCCCTCCAGCATGTCCCTGTGCACACCAAATTTATGAATACCAATATTTTGGAGGGTTACAAGATCCTTTTCCTGTTTTAGGGAGAGACTGGGGTCATGACTGGGGCCACTGTCCCATGGCTGTGGTGGCCATGTAGGAGATGGCACCAGGACCCAAGCCACCGGGCCAGGAGAAGCATTATCTTCAGGGCACGGTCTGCATCAGTCAGCATCCAAAGTCTCTGGACTGCCCTTCACTGCTGCCTGGGACCATTTCCAGCCCCCAAAAATACAGGGAGATGCTTGATATTCTCTGTGTGAGAAGGACAATTGAATTACTCAATAGTTTTAAGATAACTTCCCAGTTTTCTGAGGTG
This sequence comes from Acanthiza pusilla, assembly GCA_036630365.1. Classification (NCBI taxonomy): domain Eukaryota; kingdom Metazoa; phylum Chordata; class Aves; order Passeriformes; family Acanthizidae; genus Acanthiza; species Acanthiza pusilla. The sequence goes on from JAXCHO010000001.1 coordinate 14,430,124, forward strand.
TCCAGGGGCTTTCATGACATATGGGCAGAGGGTGGGGGCCAGCAGCTCTGTGGCACAGCCCTGACAGGCTGGTGTGCCATGTAAGTGGGTCAGTGGTACAGCTGTGGGCATTGGTGTGCACAGAGGAGCTGGAAAGGACAGGACAGAGGCAGCTGGAATGGCTCCAGGGCTGGAAGAAACTGGGACACGTCCATGCACGTGGGTCCTCCCAAAGAAGTTGGTCCAGGAGCTGGATCAGCTCACAGGGATAGAAGAGCACCAGGCAGTTGGAAAGGATTTTTGGCTGCGTGACTCAGCGATCACTCAGCTCCAAAATCCTTCACTGGGATGTGTCCAGTGGTGGCTGTCTCATTCCACAGGGACAGACGGACGGATGGTCACAGGCTGGCATGGCCCAGCCAACCCCAGCATCCCTCTGGGCTGGAGGAAGGACGGTCAGCCCAGCCCAGACTGGGTTTGTGTTGGGAATACTGGTGGAAGGGCTCTCTATGGAGACTGAGGGAACTGGGAGAGCCCTATCCTGACTCCCCACCCCTCTCCCAGAAGCACAGTCTGCCTCTCCCTTTCCCAGCAAAATCCTGTGGAAATGATGCTCCTGCTCCCGGGTCGCCGTGGCAACCGGCAGGCGCGACAAGAAGGGGATGCAGGCTCTGAACCCCATCGCTCCCTGCCCCCGGGACCACTTCCCGGCACTTCCACAGCTCCATCGCCCCAGGGCTGGCTCCTTGCTGCCACCTCTCCAAGGTCGGGCTCCTCGGGAGGGTCAAGGGAGGCCCAGGCAGCTGATGCAGACGCCGGTGCCGGCACATGCCTTGTGGGAAGCTGTCTCCCTGCCTTGCCCTTCACCACATCCCTCCCCAGCTGCCGCCTGAACTTCAAAGCCACTAAAGGCCACATGGCCTGGAGCATCTTCTCCGTATCCCTTCCAGGGAGAAGAAGATGCTTTGAAACCCCCTGGTCCTTCTTCCCTTCTCTGCAGGGTAATTTCCATTTTTTTCAAAACCCCACAAAAAAGAAGCCTTTTTCCTCTTTGTTTCTCTTCTCTCTCTCTCTTTTTTTTTCCCCCTTGTCTTTGTCAGCTAAAAATATGCAACCCACCAGGGAGGGCGGGTGGGGGGAGCTGCTGCTTCACCGAAGGTTAGAGCCAGGCCGGGCTGGAAAAGCCACTGGAGGGGAATGCAGGTCCTCCCCACCACCTTTTGGTGGGGGTCCTGCCCCAGAAAGCCCCCTTTGCTCAGGCCGCGTGTTGGGGCTTTGCCCCTGACGTGCTGAGGGCATGCGTGGGAGGCAGCAAAGTTTGCAGGCAGAGCCTGCTCAGGACTTGGTGTGACACAACACTCAGCAAAGGGGCCAGATACAGATCCATCTGTCCCGGCTGTTTCCCAGGGAGCTGGGAGATACCCAGGGATGCCCATCAACCGGGGGCGGGATGTCCAGGCTCCCCGCGGGGGGATGACCCCGCAGGGCAGGCATCAAAGCAGCCGGGGGCAGACAGGCAGCTCCAGGCTGGGGCGTGGGAGGGAGGTGGGCGGCCGTGGCAAAGGAAGGATGTGATATACCTAACATCCCGCTCCAAGCACAGAACGGATGGAGGAGAAAAACATCCCGGGGGCTCGATGTCTTGGGGAGATGCTGTCAGGAGCTGAGAGGCACCAAGCGGTGCCAAAGCCAGCTGGGAAATTAAATTGGGATGAATCACCCAGAGTCGGGAGCATTCACCTGAGCTGCAAACCTGCCACAAATTCAGAGAAAACACATTTCCCAGCTCCCGGGACTGCAATTCTAAGACTCGTCCAGCTTTGCAGGAAGGTGACAGACTTCAAAACTGGCTTACTGTTTCTTCCCGCCCCCCTCCCTCTCCCCATGAAGGATGGGAATGTTGCAGCAGGATGTCTCGGCGAGGGGGTAATGACCAGCCACGGGCTCCCCTCCGGAGATGGTGACCCGGCAGCGGGGTGCCGGAGCCAGGACTCCCGGGCAGGACCGATCCTTGGGCGTCCTGCAGGGCTAAGGGCGAGCGCTGAGAGAGAGGAGGCAGGCAGGAGACGGGCTGGGCTGCTGCAACGCGGCACGATGGGACGCTGAGAGCCGGGGAAATCTACCGTGGAGTCAAACTTGTTGAGAAGGCAGGAGACAGACAGTAGGAAAAAATTTCCAGGGCAGCTGTGGGTCAGGGGATTTACTGGCGCCCTGGGATGGAGGTGTGAGAAGCAGGGAGGTGACAGAGCTGCTGCTGCTACTAAAGTGGGGAGACACCGACACAGGGTGCTGCACCAGCTAGCGCTGCCTGAGCTGGGGCGGGGGTCGGGGCCACCTCCCTGTAGTGGCCTCCGTGGCTTGGAGGGCTGGGGGAAACCCATTCAGAGGATGCCTTGGCTATTTCAAACAAGCTGGCAGACCCCAGACCCGCGGGGCAGCTCGGGGCGGGGGGGTGGTGGTGATTTATGGAGCGGGGGATTAGGCAGGAGGAGGCGGCGGCAGCAGGACACACATGGCAGGCGCTGACGGAGGGGAAAGGGCTGCCGGAGCAGGACGGGGGGAGTCCCAGGTGGTCAGGACAGAAATTCCTCAGCCTTCCCTAGAGCTCGGATTTACCCCCGTGGCGATGAAGATGGCCCCGCCGGGCAGCAGACGGCTTGGGGCAGGGCTGCTCTCAGGAAAGCATCCTGGTGCTCAGCTGCAGGGAGGGAGCAGGGTACGTCCCAGCTGGGGGGCTGTCTGGACAGACCTTCCCCCTCCTTCCACGGCCCAGGCATCCACCTCACCTCCCCAGGGGAGACACCGGGGGGGGGGGGCGCTTGGCAGAGGGTAAACTGAGGCACGGTGGGAGTTGCCTCTCCCCGTTTCATGGGTTAGGACGCGACGGCTCTGGGATTCCCAGGCACAGCTCATCTGGGACCCTGGTGGGACTACAGGGCTCTTCTGCCTGATGGGCACTCAACGTTCGGAGAGCCCTCACCGCCTCCGCCGGATGGCGATCTGCCCGTGGGAGCAAGGACATCCCGGATCCTTCCCGCGCGCCCGGGCAGGTGGCGTCGGGTGTCCGCAGCTGCGAGCCGCCTTTCATCCCCTTCCAGGCCGGGGCTCGCTTTCCGTCACCTGCTGCCCTCCCGGACGGAGGCCAAGAGCCCGCGGGCAGGGCCGATGTGCGAGACGTGGCCGCTCTGCCCGCACGTCCTCCGGCTGGAGGGGGGGCAGCGAGACGCCCGAGGCAGCATCCTGCCCCATGCCCCCGTGCCAGCTCCTCGGCTCAGGGTGGGCATAGCTGGGATGGACCCTGGCAAAGCCCCAGTCCAGAGACAGCAGCTCCACGCACTTCCCCTGCAAAACTTTCCATTGCCTTCAGCTCCTGCAAGCAGCGGGAAGAGCGGGAGCAGGGGAGCAGGCTGTGGAGGGGTGGGGGTGTTGCTGGAACACGCGTGGTCAGCAGTGTGTGTGTGTGTCGAGGCACACATGTGTACGTGTGCCAGCACATGTGTGTGCTCAGGAGCGAGTGCATCTGTGGGGACACACACAGACACAGAGATCTCCCTGTGCATCTCTGAGAGGGGATTGCACGCCTGTGAGACTGCAGCATCCCTTTGCTGCAGCGTTTCTCAGCGTGTGCAGCCTAATGAGCCGGCACAGCAGAGTTAATTGAGGGGACAGACAAGCGGAGCTCGTCATTAAGGAAGGCACTGCAGCAGGTACCGGTGACAAGATAGCTGCCTTGTCCCCCCGGGCTGATGGCAGCCCCCGCGGGGGACAGTGACAGCCTGAGTCCTCAGGAAAGATGGCTGAAGATGAACATCCCACGTGCTGTAGCCCTCGCCCAGGGCCATCTCCATTAGCAAAAGGAGCCAAGGAGCTGGAATTGCTGTTGCCTGCATGGAGGAATGAATCTACCAGACCTTGCAGGATAGGGCTGGCAGTGGATACCATGCCCTGGAGCTGGTGGCTTGTCAACATCCTGTCCCCAGCACCTTCCACCTGGAACACGTCCCTGCTGATGCACACTCACACAGCGTGACGATGTGCTGGCTGTCAAAGCTGCCCCCTCAGCTCCCACCATTAGGTTCTAGAGTGAACATTGGAGCAGAGGGGACAGAACAGCCGGCTCCCAGCAGCATGGTGAGACTGTGCCAACAGCCCACAGGACGGGGAGCCTTGCTCAGGGCTGTCAGATTCTCGCTAGAGAAGCTCAGAGAGCTGGAAAGGAGCCTTCACCGCCTTCGTAGCCAGAAGCTCCCACATTCCGCCTCCGTCTTCAGCTCTCTTGCTGGCCATGCCTCTCCCTGGGGGGCCATGTCCTCACAAGACATGTCTGCAGACCCCCCCTTTGAACCTGGCCGTTCCTATGGGCATCTCCATCTGGAGGGCTGGGAATGTGTTGTTCTGTCCCTTCCAGTCAGAGTTCACTCTGAAACCTAATGGTGGGGCAGGAGCCTGTCCTGAAGGCAGGAAGGGAACCTGCTGGAGCACAATCCAACCCTCTGCCTTCTGCCTCCTCCCTCTCATCAATGCAGCCCTGCACACCCTGCCCCAGCCGCCAGTGCCACAAGCAGAATAAAACCTTCCGGAGTGAGCATCCCCCTGACCGGATTTGCTCCGCTCCCTGATGAGGGGCTCAGTCAGTAGCTGCTGGGCTCCTGTTAGGGGGACCTGAGTGTTTATGAGTTGATAACCTTATCACAGACACATCCCTAATTAAGCTTGTTAGCTCTTTATGATAAACAACATATGGGCTGGGGCCAGTGGGCTCCTCAGGGCCATGTGCTCTCCGGCAGCCATGCAGCCCATGGGGCAGTGCAGGCAGAGAACAAGCAGCCCTGTGTTTGTGCCTGCCTCTCCCTTCCCTTCACAAAACGGACCTTCAACCCTACGGCTTCGCTGACCCTCCAAAACATAATATTAGTCCTGGGTTTCTCCTCTGGGCTGGGGTGAACAGGAGGGGCGTTGGATTGGACAAGGCAGTCAAGGCTTTGCCAGTGCTACAGGATCTTCTTCCTGCTCCTACAGGGTCTGGGGTAGCACAAGAGGGACCTACAGTCTGTTGAGGGCTGGGAGAGGAAGGGATGGTGGAGAACAACTGCTCTGCTCCCCAAGGGAAGAAATTAGGGGACAGCAGCTCAACCTGCTGTTGAACCTGTGACCTTCAGGGGTTACACAGGGCCTATGACCCACCCCAGGATTGTTTCTTTGTCCATCATCTGGTTGGTAGCTGGAGATATCCATCCATCCATCCATCCACCCATCCATCCATCCATCCATCCACCCACCCACCCACCCACCCACACAGGCATGGGGGCATCACCCAGGCATCCACTCCACCATCTATCCTTGTCTTCATCCCTCCTGCTCCCCCATCTATCCACCAGACATCCACCCTTTCTTTCATTTCTCCTCTTGCCCATCTCTCTGCTCTCCTTAAGCTGAAGGTGCTCATCACCTGCCCCTCCCAATGCTCATTAATTACCAGCCCACGTCTCTGGGGCCAGACCTGTTAACGGGGCGCAGGGAGAGCGCCCGCTCACTCCCCCTCCTCACAGCTCTGCGTTTCTTATCTCCGAGATCCCACCTTGCTGGCAGAGGAGCGAGGCAGGACGCTGCTTCCCTGGGGAATGGCAAGCCAAGCGATAACGAAATCGCAGTGCGAGGAGAAATTACCTTGCCTGAATTTTAAAAACTTCTCGCTGAGGTTGCCGTGGTAACTGAAAGGTGCATCACGTTGCTCTGACAACCCCGAAACAGCCAGGTTTTTGCCTGGCGGGCTCTGAAGCAGCAGGTTTTGGGGAGGGAGGAGCGCAGTGTGGTGGGGAGCAGGGATGTTCAGCCCCGAGCACCTGAGATAGAGATGTCTCCCTCCCCATAGCCATCAGCTACATCACCACACAACCACCATTTCCAACCTCTTCCCATCCACCTCTCCCAGGAAACAATGGAGGAAGAGGACTGAGGAGCTCCAAGCCCAACCGTGCAGTCCTCTGAGAAGGTGGTGGGATGAGCTCCAGGTTGGTCCATTCTGCTGTGGGCATCCCCGGCACTGCAGGTGCTGCTGGAATCCCCAGTAGGTAGCCTGGGGACATCTCTGCACCTTGTTTGGGGTGTGGGTTGTGCACCCAGCACAGCTTTGGGCTCCAAGACCCCAGCGAGTGCCAGCAGCATTGTCCCAGTCCGTGTAAATCACTCTGCCACGGAAATAGCCCCAGTGGGGTTGAAAAATAGCAGGTGACTCACGCAGAGCAAAGGGTCCAAAATAGCCCCTCCGGAGCACTCCTAAAATTAGTTTCCCTCCCGGGAGGTCCCAAACACTGTGTCCTTGCCAGGGCACAGCCGCAGCATTGAGCCTGCCTGGCTGCTGCCACCATGGCCACTTCCCTCTGGGGTGGGGGGTGCCGGGCTCCCTTTGCTGCTCCTATCCCTCTAGTATCCCCCGAAAACCCACCCTTGGGTGCGACTAAATCGTGCATCTCTGAGTTTCTCTCAGATCCATGTGGTTCCTGTGGCTGCAGGCTGTTTCTTGGGGGATGCCCCATGCAACACTCACGGCCCCCAGCAAGACCCAGGCACCAAAAAACACAGTCTTGGAAGCTGTGAGCTAGCAGCCTTGCCCCCCATCCTGCTCCCTTTGCTTGGATTTCTGTGGGAGGGATGCCGAGGCAGCAGATCAGGTGTTTTCCAGCGATAGTGAGTCCCTCCGAGATTTGGGTTTTCTCACACCAGCTCGCCCACCTCGTTGTTCCACCATGGCAGGGCAGCACCAGCCTGCCGCTCCCACCCACTGCTGGTGCCGGGAGGCACCCGGGCCTGGGGGGACACATGGAGGGACCCCGGGAGCAGCATCCGTTCTGCCGGCATGGCCGGGAGTGCTCCCCATGCCGGGCCATCGCTCCTGCGCGGGTGAGCTGTACCCAGTTAATTAGAGGAAGGGATGAATAATTCCTTTTTATAATGCAACGTCGCACGGCAGATGCCGTCTGCCTCGGCGCGCCGCGCGCGGGAGCCCGCGTTATTCTGCTCTCAGCAGAGTTATTTATACACTGGGACATTTTTCAAAGCGCCGCTTTGATGGTCTTCCACCAGCTCGGAAAAAAAAGTAGTCCATCCCAAAATAACCCGAGTGAAAGTCACAGCTCTTCGTTACGCAGAGCTTCAACCGGGGGGCTCGGAGAACAAAAACCCGTCACATTCCTCCCATCAAATCCACCCTTTTCAAGTGCATTTCAAATGGGTTCAAACCGCCGCGGCGGCGGCTAGACGAGCGCTAATGATGCTGCGGGCACATCCCGCCGGGGAGACGGATGGGGCTGGGGGGCGGTGGGTTTTAAGCAGCTACCAGAGCCGACAGATGTTTTGGGGTGCCTAGGACAGGGTCCTGGGAGGACCGCAGTGGGATATGCTGGGAAAAATGCAGTCCCTGTTTTGCCTGGTTTTTTGTGCTACAGGAAGGAGTTTCTCTCTCCAAACCAGGGTTTGGAGGAGAGGAACCAGCACCAAATAAATTTTTCTTAGGAACTGGAGCAAAAAAGCCCCTGTGTCTGTTTCTCAATTGCACCTGCATGCACGCACCCCTCAGGTTTGATTGCTGTTAAAGGGGAAAAAAAGGGGTGGAGGAAAAGAGATTTTTGTAGGTGGTGACAAATTCTTGTGAAAACGCTTTTGACATGAAATCGTCTCCCGTCCAAGTTCCCTCCCGGCAGAGACGGTGAGTGGCTCCCCCACCACTCCCATACCTGGCAAAGGGCCTGAGCTGCTCACCCCGCTCAGCCTGCCATGTTCTGTGGGGCCAGGGGCCAGCGGGTGCCCCACGGGGGGCTCAGGTTTTCCCCATCACCAGGCTCTGGCTCACTCCCTGCATCCCCAGGGCCTTGTCTGCAGCAAGGCTGACACTGCCTGCCCGCAGCCCCTCGGTCCCACCGCCCAACCCCCTCATCCTCTCTCCCCGGGGCTTGGCTGCACTGCCCCGGGCTCTGCGCAGCCTCCAGCCCAGCGCGCTGCGGCTCCGGGGCTGCCTGGCTGGTGATCGACGGCTCACTGCCGGAGGCAGGGAAGAGCCTCTGCTGGGAAAACCATTCCTTTACCCTCCAAATGTGCCTGTTCCAGCATTTCTGCAAGGCTGGAGCATCTCCCCTGGGAGAGTCTGGCGTTGGAAGATGCCCAAGGGCCCAGGACAGTGTGAGCTGCCTGGACAGGGGATAAGCATGCTGGATGTAGCCATAGGTCCCAGGCCCCAGGATCCCAGCCCCCATCTGTTTTTGGTTTCTTCCAACAACAACAGAGCCCCCCCACTCCACCCCCCAGGGCTGCAAATTGTGTCCACGTTGCTGCAGATGGCGAGTCAATTAAAACCATCCTTTTTTTTTTTTTTTTTTTTTTTTTTTTTTTTTTTTTTTTTTTTTTTTTGTCCCAGCAGAGAAACCTGGACCATGCAGTTCCCAAGCCAGAACCATGCTCTTGGTCAAAACAGCATCCAAGTAGAGCAGCCAAGGGCTGAGAAACACACCTCCCCTTCCTCACCCAGCCTGGTACTGTGGGGCTGGGCAGGAAGAGTGTCCAGGATGACATGGCCACTGTTCCAGGGCCACAGGGGTTCCATGCCAAGGGGCAGGAGGACGTGCTGGTATGGTGAGCACCTGCAGCAGGGTGCCAACACTCTACCCAACCCCCTTCATCTGTGCACCCTGCCCCTCGGCTGTCCTCTTCCTGCCCTTTGAGCATCCCAAACAGGCTGCTGGGGTGCCACAGCAGTACCCATGGTGTGCTGGCAGGGTGCTGCACCGTGGCCCTGCCCATCCTCCCACTACAGAATCACGGCTGAAACCAGAACCAGGTGGTTGTGGGACATTTGGGTAAAATAGGGAAAAATATTCCAGGGCAATTCCAAACTACTTCAGACACATTTAGGAGCTCAGGAGAGGATGGACCAACATGGTGGAGAAAACAAGGGGAAGCTGCCTTGTTAAATCTCCCATGGCAGAGTGGGCAAAGGCACTGGAGAGGAGCACGAGCACCTGTGTGCACACACAGGTGCATAACCTCACCTGTGCCCCTGCCTCAGGCTCTGCCATGGCAGTAGATCCCCTTCAAACCCCACCAGGATACAAACTCTGTGGAGCTGTGGGCGCCTGGCTTTGGCTGACACTTGGCATGGGCACAGGCAAGGTGGTCCCAGGTCACAGCTCTCTCCATGCCTGTCCTGCTGGGCACAGGAGGCTTTTAGGCAGGGGGGAATGCAGGAAAGCCAACTCAAGCCACACAGTCCTGGGGCCTCTGGCAGCCCCAACCAGCGGCACAAAGATGTGTTCCTGCCTGCCAGCAGCATTTCAGTGACCGTGCAAGCGAGCAGGGCAGGTCTGGGGCTGGCCGTGCAGCGTGCTGAGCTCCGCCACGGGTTGGTAACTCCAGCGATTAAGGAATACTCAGGAGAAAAGCTGTTCACACTGATGATTTGGCTGGTTTCCTCGCCTCAATTAGCGTGCAGGAGCTCACAATGCTCCAGAGGCCTCCTGGAAAGCCAGGACATAGCAGGCTTGGGAGTTTTAATATTAATAATGCTGAAAGCCAGCCAGCAAAATCCCCAACTTTAAAACCACACCAAGAGGGGCCTTAGATTTTGCATATTGTAGGTGCTGGAAGGGGCTACAGCCCTGTGGAGCCAAGGCCCTGGAAGTTACCCCACAGCTGCCCTGTCTGCAGTCCTGCCCTTTTGTACCTATTGCCTCATGGCAAAGTGCGCCTTTGGGTGTCCCCCCTTGTCCCCCAGCCTGGGGTCTCCACCTGCTCTGGGGCTTGGTGCCTTTACTTTTCCATTGTCAGCCACAGAAAGACCTTGCGGCTGCTCAGTAACAGGGAAACCGAAGCATAGGAGTGCAGTGAAGCTCTGCCCATCCAGGGACTGCTCTGCATCTCCTGCCACTGCCCGGCTACCCAAGCCCCTCTCCAGTATGCTGTGTCCCTCTGCATTCCTGGAGGGACCAGCTTCAGCCCCCTAGCATTTTGACCATGGCTCAGCACCTTTTTGGGGCACCCTGCATCAGGTTCTGGCTCAGCTGCTCAGCCCCAGTGAGACTAGTGCACTGGCAGCCCTGCAAGCCATGTCCGAGGTGACTCCCCCGTTCCGAGGGGGATCCTGCCTCGTCACTGCACACTTCTGGGGCTGGCCCCATCCCACGGCTTCTCCTCCCGCCCCCACAGAGGTCGGTCCCCGGGGAGGCAGGGACACCATGTCCCTCTGAAGGCAGTGGGCCACAGTGCATTCAGTCACGAACAGCCGCGCAGTGCTGCCTAAATTGGAGGCGCGGGTGCTGGCAGGCAGTGGTGCCTCCATGCCCTGCTCCAGTGCCTGCCATGGGGCTCAGGGGCATGCCTGGGAGTGGGGGGGCTGCATGCCCCCCAGCTTCTCCTGCTTGCTGGGCACTCAGCAGCAATGCCTTCACCCAGGAAGGGGGGCTTTGACTCATCTAACTAACCAAGAGGGAGTTGGCTACAAGCCCAGGACTCTACACCCTCCTTGTCCCAGGAAGGGACCCTTCTTTGGGAGCCCCATTGCAGGAGTTATCCCCACGAGCAGCTCCACGCTCCTGGCTCCCCACTGCAAGTTCTGTGGGTGGTACCAGCTGGGGCTGGCTCAGTTCCTGGCGCTGGGGCAGCACTTTGCTGCAGCAAGGAGGGAGTGAACCTGACAGAAGCCAGACGGAGCCAGAGCGCTGTGCCCTCTGCAGCCCTCCCCCCGTGCCCGCGGCATCACCCCGCATCAGGAGGATGCGCTGGGACAGGATCGATGGGCTGGGAAGAAGCTGAGCTACACAAATGCACTTTATTGATCCATCGAACCCACCTGCTGGGAACCAGATCCCCCCCCATTTACAGCCCAGAGCAGCAAAGCACTTCACTGCGTCGCCAGCCGGGACATACGGGGGAGGCTGCTACAGGCACACGGGGCTGCGCCGCAGTGCACCAGGACCGCCTTCCCTACCATCACCCTGCGGGGAAGCTGGGGCAGGGAGCTGGCACTTTTAGTCTGTTTCAAGCCACCCGGCTTCCTCTGTGGAGTCGAAGAGGGAAAGACACGCTAGGACGAAGCTCTGCCCAGAGGAAACGGGCCACGACAGGCTGTGACAGCCGGGCCAAAGCCGGGCCACGCCTGCCACCTGGTGGAATGGCCCGCGGACTCAGGCAGGGACCCCAAGCCCTGCTCCGGTCCTGAAGCAGAGGTGGAGGGACTCCCGCCCCCCAGCTCACCCCAAGCCCTCAAAGAGGAAGCAGCAGCCTGACGGTGCAACAGGGGCACAAAGGCAGCCGCAGCAGCCGGCGAAGCAGGATTCACCCACGTCAAAGAGCAGCCACAGGATGGTAGCCTCGACCCCCAGAAAGGCTTTGTATCAAGCACCAGTGGTAAAGCTGTTCCTGCTTCATCCTACCCCCTCCTATGCCCACCTGGGCGGTATGAAAGCCCACTGCTGGCTCAGCTTTGTGTGGAGGCTGAGCAAGACTCACAGCCAAGAGCATCAGCAAAGGCAGAGCTCAGGCAGAGCCCCACTCTGCTCATCTTGGCTCTTGGGAAGAGGAGTGTGAACAAGGCACAAGCACAAGCAGAGGAACAGAACAGTAACAGGACAGCTGCAGGACACCTCTGGTGGACCTCATCCTCCCATCACCCAGCCTGCAGCAGCTCCCCGCAGCATCGAGGGAGACCAGAAGCCAAGGTGGAGCACCGGAACCCCCCCAGAGGTGCCACATGTGTCACCCCCCTCCCTGCCAGCCCCTTGCCCACCACAGGAGCAGCAGGTAACAGTCAGGGGCTTCTGGGCAGCTGCAGACACTGCTGCTGGTCCTCTCCTGCTCCTACAGCAATGGCAGGAAGGGCTACAGAGAGAGCTGATGCTCCACCAGCCACCGTCCATGCTGGAGCTGTGAGAAGGACGTTAAGAACACGGTACAGCACAGGGATGAAAGGAGTGAGAGGAGTGGAGAGCTGTACGGAACAGAGACTCCATGATGAAGTCTCATCAAAGCAGCAGCAGAATGACAGAAAGGACAAGTAGCATTGGCAACTTAATTCTTCATTCACCCACCGAGAAACAGAAATAGGATAATTTTTGGATGTATTTCATTTGGAAATGAGCCAAATTGGCAACTAGAATCAAAGTCTTCAAAAAGTCTATACAAAGATGTATCATACAAAATGTACAGGAAAATTCTCCAAAAAAATCCAGACAGACAATACAACAAAAGGAGAGCAGAGACAGTTTGAAAGCACAGCTAACAGGTCCTGCTGTTGCTTCAGAGGGCAGCAGCAACACCTGGACAACACGCTGAAACACGGAATACATTACACTATATACACGACCGTACAAAGATCAGCCATCCCCTTTGGTCTAACCAGGAGCTCTCCAGCATGAAGGTGGGTCAGTTCAAACAATCTGCTCATGGAAGTGTTTGTTACATGCCGAGCAGGGAACAACGTCCAAGGGAATGAAATGGTCAACTCTAAACCAAAGCCAGCATACAGCCAGGTCACCAAGGCTATGGAGTTTAACAGTCAGTTCTTGCTAACAAGAAGTGCTTTGCAGGCCAGAGGGGTTACTCCATCTCTGTGAAGCGAGCGAACATGGCTTTCCGCACTGCATCTTTGTACGAATCTGCCGTGGAGACACCGTAGGAGCTGCCCTTGGCTCCCAAGCCAGCTCCTCTCATTCGTACTTGGGCCTGCAGGGGAAGAGAGACACACTTCAGCTCTGCAGCAAGCAGCCAGACCACCACCAAAAATCCCACCAGTCCAGCCAGCTTCCCAAGCTTCCCTGGGGATCCCCACAGCCGTAAATACCACCATGGACACCAAGAGACTGGAGTACACATAATACCCCATCCTTATTGGCTTCATGCTACTGACCCCACCCCAACTGCACAGAACAGTTCCCAACAGCACAATGTGGAGCACAGGCAAGGCCAGGAAAGGCAACAACTGGAAGGAGGGCAGCCCTTCTTGGGGTACTGCAGCCACAGTGCCTCAGGATTCAAGCACCAAAGGGAAAAAGGCACAGCCCTGCCTCTGCTTCAGCATCTGACGGGACAAACATGAGCAGGAACCAACACAAACAGAGGCAGCTTTGCTGCGGCTGGCACAGTTTATTTCTTCAGAGCTCTTCAGCAGCAAGTGCTTCTGGTTAAAAAATAAACAAAGGCACCAAACCTCCTCAAGGAGACACCCCTCTTTATTTACCTCAATGGGTGCTGTGATGCCCTGACATTTCCTTCCCAAGCCGGAACCTTCCCTCCAGCCCATGGCCTGTAGCATCTTGTTCCCTATATTACTGTTGTCAAGGCCATCTTTGGTGGGCTGCTCGTAATTCCTGCAGGAAGAAGAGATGAGTTAACAAGTTACCCTCACTGCTCATGGTGCACTGCAGCAATTGCTGAGGAGCTTTCAGATACATACACTGTGCCTGCATCGTAGACCTTCTTGCGCTTGGGCTCGGGGGGCTCGGGGATGCCGTACTTTTCCCGCCTCTCAGCTGCTCTGTCTCTGTATTTCATCTGCATAAAGCAACTACAGTTAGCACGGATTTCAAGACACTGTTCAGCTTTGAGCTATGGGAGTCAGATAAACATCTGCTACTACAGAACGCTGCAGACTGCAGCCACTAAAACTAACACCACAGACAGCAGAACCCCGGTTTCAAGTCCCTGGAGCACCATCTGAATCAGCACTGGAGTAGGAAGAGACTTGCAGGTCTCCAGTCCCAGTCTGGCAGCCCTGAGCTAGAGATGGAATGAGCCTTCCCCGCTAAGCCATAGCTGTGGGATATGGGACACTTCTCTCCACGTAACAGGGGAGCTCTGAACCTTGACTGGAAAAGGGGTTGGCTTACAAGGATTATCTCGAGTGACGCGTGTCAAGATAAGGAGAGCTCAACAGATCACCTGTGCTGGTTTTCCATTAGCTACTCATCTGCTCATCTCAACACTGACCTCTCTCTCACGCAGCTCCAAGGCTTCAAGTTCCTGCTCGGACAGCTTTGATCTCCTATAGATATCCATATTTTGCTGAAACAAGAAGAGAGATTCACTTTAACACCACAAAATGCACAACAGCTCTTCTTAAAGTAAAGTAGCTGACTTTTGGGAGAACAATCCATTCGCAGGTTTTTGCTTGAATAGTTTTCCAAATAGCAACACAGCTCATGGCTTGGGTTTACACACTGAATGACAATCAAGTATTTTCCTCATCACACAGCATAACTACCTTGTGCAAGTCAGACAGCTGCTGGTGCCGAATCAGAGCATCTTTGTTTGGGAACTGCCTTCTACATAGCAGACAGGCCATCTTCTTCCAGTCAGTCAACTTCTCCTCTTCATTCTCCATTCTTTCCAATAAGTCCTCATCATTGTCACTGTCTCCACTGTAGGCAGCCACAAGACCACGCTGAAAAGGGGAAGATGACATTAAGGGGAGTGCAACACTGCCACCACAGCTCAGACCGCACAGAGAGGGAACACAGGCTGCAGATGGGTATCACAGGAGCAGCAGCATGCTCCTATTACTAAGGATGAAGTCACAGAATGCTTGAGGTTGCACAGGACCACTGGAGGTCATCTAGTCCAACCTCCCTGCTTAAGCAGCATCCCCCCATTAGCACACACTGCTCAGGACTGTGTCCTGATGACCTCTGAGTATCTCCAGGGAAGGGGACTCCACAGCCTCTCTAGGAAACCTGTTCCAGTGCTCCGTCACCCTCACAGTACTAATTCTTCTTCTCATGTTCCCCTGGATCAGGGAGTCCCAAGTGCTGGCCTTGGCAGTGAAGACTGAAACAAAGCTGCTCTGTATTTCAGCCTTCTCTACTACCTCTGTTGCAAGGGTCCCTGTTCTATTAGTTACTGGGCCCACACTTTTACAGTACTGCAACTCACAAGAAATACATACCACAATGGCTGCAAGACAGCTCCCACTAGACAAACAAGGCTTTTAAGTACAGCACATGTAGAAACCTCAAAACCTCAACTGAGCTCAAGGCTACAAAGAATTAAAGCTGTTCTCAGTGTATCTTAGTCACCCAGCTTACTGCACTTGCCCCACACCACTGCAACTACCAGCACTTTTTACAGGTGATGCCATGGAAATCCAGGTTGGAAAGCAAGTATTGGCTAGAAGTCTTCTACAATACTCACCTTTAAAGGATTTTCATCATCCCCATTCTTCAACACCTCTGGCAAGATCTGCTGTCGCTCAGACAGAGCTCCCTGGATGAGACAAGAATGCCATGAGCATGGAGCTCTCTGTAACACAACTCCCCACCAAACACCACTGCAAGCATCTTCACCTTTTTCTCAAAGAGGGCAAAGCCGGCATCTGCAGCTGCTGACTCCTTCCGCTCCTCCTCCCTGGTACTCAGTGGCTGGAAGCTATTCTTGAAGTTCTCTTTCTGCTTGTTCAAACTCTTTGCCCAGCGCTCCATGTCTTTAGCAATCTGAAATGCAGAGTGGTTTGCTCACACAGCTCCTCTCAAAGCTATCAATCTCTTATGACACACATTCAATTTCACATGCAGTTTCAGAACATGTCAACCCACCACCTTTTATTTTTAAACCATGGGACACTGGATGTAGTGCAGCTGTTTCCCTGTATACAGTGTTCAAAGATACCGCAGCTTGCTGCTTTTACTGTACAAACCCTTCTTATCAAGCTAATCCTCTAAGTGACAGCTCAGTTATACTCCCACTGATGCTGGCAGGATTCCATAAGCACTCCTCCTATGCAGAACTTATTTCTGCACTGAAGCCTTGCCAACTCCACCTCTCCTCAGCCCCCTACAATGCCTGCAAATTGAAGGCATGCACCCCACTGAATAACCTAGGATTTCCTTTGTCATGAAAAAGGAGAAGTATTATCCCATTCCACAAAGAAGACTTTATCCCAGTTATGATCCCATTCTATCTTTTACCTGTTGAGCTGTTTTACTTTTAGGCTTCTCTTTCTTTTCTTTCACTTCTTTGGTGGTGGTTGTTGTAGCTGTCTGTTGGTACGTGACACCTTCTGCTGCAGGCATGTAGGTCTCCTTCTCGCCATCCCAGTACAGGTACTGCTGGGTTAAGGCATTGTAGTAATACTGCCAGAGGGAAGGAGAGGCAGACAGTTAAACAACTCACACGGGCTGCGTGTCCACGGGAGAACCCAAGCAAGCTGATTCACACTAGCGCATCACACGGGAAGGCGTTTTGTAGAGTCCAAAAAATTTCTGCAGACTCCACAGAGGAGTCGAAAGGCAGGAAGTGGCTGAAGCCTCTGTCCCCAAACACAGGTGGTTCTGCCCAACAGCACTATGGGAGAACCTTTTGCTTCTCCCGAGAGATGACCCACCAGAGCCCAGAGCTGGGTGCACTTTGCTGGGTTTTCCACAACGATATAGTTCAGTTACAGTGGCTGTGACAAGTGCTAATCCTATATGGGCCAAACGTGGAGGAAAATTAAGGAAAAGGAGAGAAAAATGCAGGGCTAAACCACAGGGAAATCAAGTCCCAGCCCTACACACACTGCTGAGAGTTATCTGCAACATTTGGTACGTTGTGCACTTCAAATGTCACTCGTATGATGAGATATAAGGAACTAATGGACCTTAACAGTTAAGACATGTGGGAAGAACTTGTGTTTACCTGGGAATTAGGATCATAGTAGAGCCCTGTTATAGGATCATAATAATATCCTGAAGATTCATCATATTGGTAGGTGGAAGTATCAGGGACAGCTGTAAAAAAATTAAAGTGTGGGACATGGTCGTTCCAGACGAATTCAGACAGGTATCTTTCTACATTTCAGGTAAAACTCGGAGATTACAGCAGCCACGACAGCAGACACGTCTGTAAAGGGCTCTTAATCACCCGTGCAACCAATGCTCTCCAGGGGCAGCTTCACCATGAGACGGTGATGGAGCACTTGGCCAAAGCCGAGTCTCTCTTGCTACAGTGACAGAAACCTGTCCCCAAGAGCAGCTCCCGAGCACTTACCGTACTTGGTTCCAGGCACTACACCAGTCGGAGGAGCTGCCTGTGCCTGAGTACTAGTGGTAGGTGGTGCTGATTGTGTCTGAAAAAAACCCAAACCAGAAACCTCAACTACAGAAGCTGTCACCAAGAAAACAAGGACAGTAAGCCAAGGCATGTGCAGCGCACCCTACGCATATGACAGCTAACGCCTCCTCACCAGCATGCTTGGCACTCACCTTTAGCAAAGAACAAAACCATCACAGAGAAGAAATGGCAGGTGACTTATGACCACAAGCACTGCCTAACCCACGGACACTCAGAAGCTTTGCTGTACCACCCACTTCAAAAAGCAAAGGCTACAGCTAAGCCACACATCCCAGGCTTTGAAAGCAAGGATTCATCAGTGCTGTAATTACCGGAGAGTCAGGTGAGTTTGTCTGCTGATTATACAGCTGAGGACTCTGGGACACAACTGCAGCTGTGGTGGTAGTGACTGGAGCTCCTGCCAAAAGAGAGCAGCAATGCATAAGCCAACTAATTTGTAAAATAGTACTGTATCCTAGGGCTAAAATTACTTTGTTTATAGTTTCAGCTACTAATTCTAGCTCCAGCAGCCAAACAAGGCAATAAGCATTCAAAAGGAGATAGATACACAGTGGGTATTTTCTATCCAGACAAGGAACAGTTTCCTTTTCAGGAGGAAATATTCTGCTCCCAAAGTCAGCAATTCCTGGCCTCTACAGCTGTTAGCGCTGAACATTTATCAGAGCTGCTTACACCGCCCTCTTAAGCTGAAGGCCTTTGTCAGTAGTCTGAAACAGAGGCTTCTCTCTCATCTTGCACGGGAGGTTCCACTTCAACAAATCTATTACAGTTCTCTACTAATGCATCCTCATTCAGACATCGTGAGAGCAAAATGAGCCAAGTCTTCTTTTACACAGCAAAGTAACATAAAGGCTGAGGCAAAATACTATCACTACTGCAAAATTATCATTACAAACTACTGCTTCTCAGATGCTGGAAGCACTACCTGATATGGTAGCTGTGTCTGTGTCCAGCACTCCTCCTTGATTTTGGTAGTACTGCTGATAATCCTGGGAATACTGCAAAGGGAAATGAATGACAACATAAGTTGAGTAATTTGCATACCCAAATTATGACAATCTACTGCTTAGAGCATGATCTCTACTACTAACCTGAGCATACTGTGAGTATCCATCCTGTCCTGACTGGAGATAGCTGTAGTCAAGGGTGCTGCCCTCTCCAGTCTGTGGCTGAAATTCAAGAAGGTAATATTTGTCAGGGACAGGTCAACTGCTTTATTAAAGAATTTCATGCACACCACTGCTCAGGCTCCAAACTGATTGTGGACCAGATGTGTCATGGCTGGATGTGCCATTAAACAGTTCAACCAAGCAAGTGGCCAGCAGGGCAATTACATAGTCTGCATTTTAACTTTCAGGAAAGGAGGACTATTGAGTAACAAATCACACCTGAGTGGATGACCACTGAGCTGCAGCAATGGCTGTACTTGCCACAGAGAAGGCGCTGACTCTGTTACCGTCTGGGAGAAGCAGGTCTCTGCAATCACAAAAATCAGACACCTGAGTAAGTACTGCTTTTTTTCCAAGTGTCTCCCTATGTAAGGAGTGGAGTCTGCCCTTATACATGGATTTCATGGCAGGTATAAAACATTCAGAATGTAATGAATGAGCTGAAACACTGCCTGGCAAGTAAAGGAACTTCAGGTTCACTGTTGTAGAGTCAGTAACAAGTCAGGAGGTCTCCAAGGAAACAAATGTACTGTGCACACAAGCAGTTATGGTGTTATCTTCAGAGAACTGGAAAGAGCAATGTGGGGAATGCTGCTTTCACCCTAGACCCTTCATAGACAGTGAAGAGCAGGATGCATGCAACAAAAGTGACTTAAGGGAAGCAAAACTTTGGAGTTGAGATAAACTTAAAAAAAACCTGGGTGACAAGAAGAAACCTCCAATATAAGGGAAATGGGGGGGGGGGATGTTGAATAAAAAAGAAAAAGCAAAACCCAAAAATGCAATTGACTGCTATTGCAACTCACTTTCTGGCACTCTTTGCAAAGTCAACACCAATTGTTTTGCCATCAATTTTTAACGGTGGCTGAAGACTTTGTAAAATCTGTAGCAGTTGAGAAGCATCCTACAACAAAAAATACTCATTATTATGAAAGGCGGTTTAATGAGCGGGATTCAGAAGTTCCCAAAACTTCACCTCTTCATGTACAGCTGCTGAAAAGAGCTAAAGATGTAAAAACACCTCCATGTCCTCATACTGCATGCATGCAGAAGAGCACAGTGAGACCCGTAACAGCCCATGTGAAAATACTGAGTGTTTCACTGGGTCAGCAAATATTAAGTATGTTCTAAAATCTTAGCTTTATCAAGACCCAAATTACTCCAAACGGGACATCAGCAAAAACTGAGATCAGGCACCTGTTTTAACCCAACCACCTGCTTTCCTCTGACTAAAGCAGGTCCGAACAGATCACACTGCTGCTTGAGCTTGATGTACAGACTCACTGAATCATTTGAGCTGGAAATTACTTTTAAAATCATAGAGTCCAACTGTTAACTCAGCACTGCCAAGTCCACCACTACACCACATCCCTCAGTGTCACATCCACCTCCACGAACAGAGATTCACTGCCCTTCAGGGACCCCATGCCAGCATATGACCTCCCTGAAACTTAGGAGGCTCTTTGTGTACCTCACTGCAATTTCCTATATGTAAATTTATGGCTGTTGCCTATTGTGTTATCCTTGTGTATCTGTGAGAATATATTTTTGTCGACCCTTCACCCTCCCACTGGATGCTGCTGAGAAGCATCTGCCTCCTTCCCCTCAAGGTGGAAGAAGCCTAATTCCATGCACCTGCTCCCACACTGTATGCCCCAGATCTTAGAATCTGTCAACAAAGTAAAATCCCACACCAGTATTTCTGCAATCAAACACAAAGCCAGGCTGCAATCCAGAACAGCACGCTGCTACAAAAATAGCTTTTCCACGTGCTCCCAACATCCCACCACCTTCCTTCAAACTGCAGCAACTGATTATCAGCTTTGACACACTATGTCCATCAACCCTCCTTGAATGGGACCAGTCTTTCAGACAGCTCAGGGCTCTAAATACTGCAGGCAGAGAAGGAGGTTAACCAGCTGTTTCTCTCCAGAACATCAGTAAGGTCCTCACCATGGCAGAAGACAGCTGCACAAATGCAAAGCCTCTGTTCTGTTGAGTCTGCTTGTCTTTGATAAGACGAATATTATTGACTGCCAGAGATGCATACGGAGACAAGGCAGTCATGATGGATTCCACTACCGTGTGAGGAGCAATGTTTCGGAGAATGATGGCTGAGGAGGAAAAGTATGACATTAGCAGCGCACACCATGGCTTTGCAGAGTATTTCAAGTCCTTCAGCTGCCAGGGCTGAGGTATGAGAAGGATTTTTAGTACCTGTGTTTACATTTGACATTCCAGAATAAGTAAAAAATCACTTACTATCACAGTAATAATCCACAGACTGAACGGCTTCTGCTGCTCCAGGTGGCACCTCTTGTTCTGAATCTTTGTAAGAAGAGAAAACATTTTAAGTCAGGACATGCCTCATTCAAGCTCAGCATTTCACAAGCCAGTCTAGGACCTACATGAAACTCTGCTTCCTACGTTGGCCAGAAAGTTTCCCACAAAACCAAACACAATCAAAGAGATCATGGCAACGTACCGAATTTATCCGCTCCACAGCGGAAGCATTTTAGCCTCCTTCTGAAGTTGTAAAGGCAGCACTGTGACAAACAAGAGAAGCCTAGTAAGAACCTGGATAATTTTAATAATGCTGCATTTGCTGTACACTAACAAAACCCAGACATTCACAGAAAGTAACACAATAAAGCTAAACCCACCAGAATAATCCAGAACACTGAAAGCCACCCTTATCTGCACCACAGCTGCTTTTCAGTACATCCCAGCTACTTTTTCCCCAGTCATACCAAATTTATTAACTGTGTGGTCTTCAGCTTACAATCCCAGGCACAGTGACTACTGTAAAAAGCACAATGTTATAACGGAACACACGCTGGAAATAATTTAACTTTATGGGGAGCAGGAGCACTGCTGTCGCAGGTGTCACTTTCTTCAAACCACTGAGCAAGCAGTGAGCCCTAGAGCCAAGACAAACTCTCCCATAAAAAACATGTACTGTACCTTGTTGCAGAGCCAGTCCTCAAATTTAGGCCTTGGGTTGCTGTAGTGCATTGCAATCTGCTTCCCTTGAATCACCAGCTTTTTCTGCAAAAAAAGTGGTTTCAATTATTCCTGTATCGAGACACACATGTCCATTTTCCCATGGCAGAGCACCCTTCGGAGGAATCAGTGCTCCTGAATTAAATGGACAACATATGGGGAGGATGTGGAGGACAACCACCGCCACCTACACCCTGCCCATCCAATCCTGCAGAGAGGAGGACGAGGGCAGTAAGAGAATGGGATGTGGAGCAAAGATAAACGGAATCAGGGAGTGTTGAAAAAGCTGCCAAACACTAAATGCTGACATGGAACCAGAAAGTGTCTCGAAGGAGACAAAGTCCTAATCTGCTGCATTCAGGATTTACACATTTTTAGGAGTCTCTTTGCCCCCACATTTCTATTCACTTCTGGTATAGCACTGAGCGACTTTTTAAACATGTCCTTAGGTGACTGCTTCACTTCGTCCCCTACTCCAAACACCCCAGACCTTTAAACCGCCACATTTGGATTTACTTTTCCAAGCACACTTCAGAAGTGTCCCCTTGAAAATACAGTAATTCCTCCCAAAGGGACCCTGCTTAGACTTCTTGAAGGCTGGATTACAAGTGCCATCAACCAAAACATAACTCAAGAGTGGTTTCATTTGACTATTGCATCAGTTCAATTGGAAGCCTGCACAAAAGGTTTGCGTTCTTCATTCAGGCAGGATCTCTCCAAAACGAGTAACTAGACTGCACGTGAAGCTTCTCCAGGGGTAGGAAAAGTTCATATTGCTTTGAGCCTGTCCTCTCACTCTGACTTCAGAGGAGTTAGGAATTTACAGCTATTAAGAAGCCTTGACTCTCAGCCTCACGCTTTGTCAAGCGTGGGTATGCAGAATGGCCTTTCAAAATATGGCTATCAACATATTTTGGTCAAACAGGTGAAAGCACATCTGAGGAAGTGCATATTAGAGGCCACACCCCAAACGCTGCAATGGCAGAACCATTTTTCTAGCAGATTGGCTCTCTGCAGAGGCACCACAGTGTCAGAACTAGTGGCATTTCTGATAACAAGTTCTGACATAGATCTAGCACGTAGCATGAATACGGCTCTCACATTCTGCACAACTAAATAGGGCAAAGCCATTGCTCCTACCGGCAGCAGGGAGGGTTGGAGGGCCCAGCACTCACTGGATGTGCACACATAGAAACAAGGCTGCTGGCATAGTTGCAATACATCATTCTGTCATCTAACAGTCAGCAACCCGGCTGCTGGGGACAGGCTATGTTTTCCCTACTACTAAGGTGGTTGGTTACTGGAGTGAATTTGAGTATATTTCAATAAATTATGCATCAGTACAGCTTTGTATATATTAAAACAATCAATTTCTGAAAACATGCCCAGCGTTAATTTCATGAGATTAGGTTTTCCCTTGCAGCCACCTGCCCTCCTAAGCAGCATGTCAGGTAAACAGAATTTGAAAGCTGCTCTCTGGCGGGGGAAGATCAGCCACAGTGTGGGACATACAAAACACTATTCCAGCACAAGGCATATGACAACTTCCATCTGCTGGAACTGCCATCAATTCCATACTGGTGCCATTTCTTTATTATAGTGTGAACAGAGCAGAAAAACAGTCATCATGCTGTCATCGGACCACTGCATCAAATATTTAGGCGCAAGAGCAATCAGTGATTTGACACATTTTACTCACTTTGAGAGTATTTTTAAGTTCTGTTGTTAAAATTGGTTATGAACAGTCAAAAAAGTAGCAAAAGCAAGTGAAACTGTTTGCAGTGCCACAGGAAAATGTCATGGGAAAACAAACCAGAGGATTCTTACTGCATTTTGGCTCCTTATCAAGTCACAGTAACAAAAAAGCCAAAATACAGAGCCTAACAGATGTGAGAACTCACTTCCTACCTAATTTAGTTGAAATGAACATGGTTTTTACTCTAGAAGAGCCAGTTTCCCCTCTTTAACTGGGATAACCGATTACTGCCAAGAACTGACACTTCTCTTTCAGGGTTAATACCAACGCAACACAGAGATGTGCTGCTCTCTCTGACAACAGAGAAGGAAACAAGTGAAAATAAGCTAGGATTTTCTAATGACTACTAGCCAAATCTTCATGATGCAATTAAATGGAAACCAAGTCATTTAAAACAATGGCACCTTTTGCCAAAATAGAACTTGCTCTCCTAATTTTACCTTGCATGTTACAAATTTTAATATATACAAAGCCTTTATTCTTTTAAATAATCACTGTTATGGAACAAACCACTCCTTCCACCTTTTTTTTTTTTTTTTTTTTTAAACTGTACAGACTTGTTCCATTTTCAGGAATATCTAGACTTGGTGAGTGAAGCAACCTGATTGGCTTCCATCCAGCTGGTAGCATCTTGAAAGTGATAAAACTCCACGAAGGCGAAACCACGGCTTACACCTAGAGACAGCATTCAGATATAGACGGGATACTTGTGTTAGTCAGTTCCTTTAAAACAGGCGAATCTCTCTCCAACTGCTTCATTACTTCATGACAAAGCAGCTTTACAAATGCGACGTCAACTGCTGGGATCTGCTCGTTATTTTGCCATGGCAAGGAACCAAGCTGCCTTAACTGGCTACATTTCACTTGATTTGAATCCATGTTTAAGGGTAACCATGCAAGAGACTACAAACTATTAAATGGGTTTATACTATTATTACTTACCAATACCTGTTAACAAAACCCCCTGTAGACAGACTTCTTTTAACATGTTGACCAGCTATCTAAGTCTTCCAAAAAGCCACATTCCTTAGCCATGGCAAACCTTTTATTTTTTTTATTGCATGTTCTTGCAGTTTGGGGACAATTCTGGATACTCTTTTGGGCTGGGGAAGAGGAAGGCGATGTCAAAAACTGGATTAAGAGCTCTCACCTGTCTTTCTTTTCATCAGCCTCACGTCTGCAGGCTGAGGACCTTCAAAGGACTCAATAAGCTCACGAATCTGCAGGAGATTTTGATCGAACAGTTAAAATTTTCATAACTTGGCAGACAGAAGTCACAGAAATAACCTACCTTGCAGTACATGCAAGAGGATACACAAAACACCATTTTCAACACTATCTCAGACACAAAGAAAACATTTACTAAGAACCCAAAAGGGGACTGATGAGCATCAGAGAGCCTGAGAGAGAAGACATAATCTTCTGCTATACACTAAACCAAATGTAATCCTCACTCAGGACACTGAATCATCTGGAATCTGAATCCCAGATCTTGTGTTCTGAGATTATTTGGGCTGTATTTAGCAAAGACTGTGTTTGACCCCAAGTTTTTAATAATAATAGTGCTGGTACGCCTCTCTCTGCATGTCTAAATACCCTTCGCTTCTAGCAATGAAAATCAAGAAGCCTGCACTGCAAGGCTCCATGATGAGTGTATTTCTAAGCCTTATGCTAAAGATCTCCTACTCTAACAGATCAGTTTTTCATTCAGGATAAAGCAGATTTGTGAAGAACATGTCAAAGAAAAAGCTAAAGAGACGTCAGTTCTTCAGCTGTAACAAAGCTGCTTAGGCTGCGGCACAGGCGACAGCAGTGTGCTGAGGCATGAAGGAAAAAGAAACACTAACAAAATTTTTTAATTCTAGAGCAGAAGACAAAAGGTTCTTCAGCAGCTTTCACAGAATTCAAACTACATCTCACACAACAGGGCTGCTCAGCAGAATCAAAACTTATCAAAAGCTGCCCATTTATATGCTGACTGGAAATAATACCAGCAATGCAAGAAGATTTTTCTTAAAAAATATAGAAAAAAACTGTGTACACACCTAGAAGTAATATAAACTTAAGAATTCAACTGTAAGTTTTAAGATGCATTGTCTACACTCTGAGTCCAGAATTAAGCAGTCATATAAATCACATTACAGTTATTGCACAACTGTAGAGCTACAACATCAATATCTCAGAAGCAAGAACTATTCTAAAGTGTTCTGTGTAATGTCTCTCTGGGTTGTCTCATTTGGATGCAGGAGCCTACACTATTTCAAGGACTCATGAAAATATTAGAGCAGTATATGATTAAGAACCCTCAATATCAGCAGGGTAACAAGTAACGAATTTTTAAAAAAGAGGAAAAAAATCCATTGTAGAAATGGTGCAAAAGCATTCTCTGTACTAGCAATCAATGCACAAACCCCTCGGAGGCAGAGGCGGAGTCTGACTGAAAACAAACTGGGACAGCTCAGCTTTTACCCCTCAAGCAACAACTGTGGGCTTATAGCTTGGTAACCAAAATAACCCAACTAAAAAAAAACGTAAAAAATAACTATAATAACCATTAAAAAAAACCAACTTAGAGCTGTAACTTTTTTTTATTAAACAAGTTAAACAAGCAAGTACCACGCTTGTCAGTACTTGCTCCGTCAGCTCGGCAGCAGCCATTTTGACTCCCATAGCTGTGCCCACACAAAGCAGCTTTGTGCAGGGCTGTGCTCGGCTGAGGAGCTCGGTGACTGTGTATGACCCCATCAGTCACAAGTTTTGGCCTCGATAAAGACCAGAAAAACTAATGAGTGCCACCTCTGCATCTGTGTCCCCCTCCCCCCTCCCAGCAATGGGGAGAAACAGCAAAAAAAAAATAACCAAAACCGCCTCTTCCCTCCCACACAGAAAAGCAGCAAAGAGCAGGTAGTTTAAAACCCACTCTTAAGGGAAGCATCCAAACATGTCTGAAAAAACGACTATTCACTGGCTGCTCCGTTTGAAAGGAACTGGTTAACATTGAACTGACCTCTGTTACTTAACACTGAGAGTTTAAATGCTTTCAGGACTCAAAATGGCAGCGCCACAGCGCTGGAGAGGGGCCACCATGATGCAGCGCTCAACAAAATGGCAGCAGCCGCTCTGGCACAGACCTGCCTGGCTACTCACATCGTTCTCCGTAACCGTGATGGGGAGTCCACGCAACATGATGGTCTTGCTTTCTTTTTCATCGTTAATATCGTTCCTGTAGTCGTGCTCTCCGTAGTCGCCATCGGAATGGTATCCGTCCTCTGATTTGTCGCTGTTCCTGCGCTCCCGCTCCCTCTGGAAGCCAGCGCCCAGGATTAGCCACCGCGAGTCCCTGCAGCGTGTCCCCGCAGTGCCACACGAACGGACGGCGACACTAACACCGGCCGCCTGCCCAGGGCTGGTCCCCACGGCCTCGGACAGCGCTCCAGGATCAAACCCGCTCCCGCTGCCCTCCGCCCCGCAGACCCCGGCGTGCCGGACCCGGCCCCCGATCCCGCTCGCCCGCCACGCTCACCTCGGGGCTATCGTAATCGCGGCTGTCGTAGTCTCTATCATAGTCTCGGCTATCGCGACTGTCGTAGTCTCGGCAATCCCGACTATCGTAGTCCCGGCAATCGTAGTCTCGGCTGTCCCGGCTGTCGTAGTCGCGGCAATCTCGGCTATCGTAGTCTCGGCAATCGCGGCTGTCGCGACTGTCGTAGTCCCGGCAGACCCGGCTGTCTCGACTATCGTAGTCCCGACTGTCGTAGTCGCGGCAGTCTCGGCTATCGCGGCTGTCGTAGTCTCGGCTATCATAGTCTCGGCTATCGTAGTCGCGATAGTCGTCGTAGCGGTCACCGCGGCGCTCCTCACTGGACCTCTTGTAGTCATCCCTGCGCCGGCTGCGAGACTCCCGCTCGTCGCGGTCCTCCCTCTCCACGATGGAGCCATAGCGGCCGCTCCGCTCCGTCCTGCTCACGCTGCGGGGCACAGCGGGCCGAGCTCAGAGCGTGAAGCGCCCGCCGCGACCCCCACTACTGCCCGTCTCCCCTCGCCCCCCCACCGCCGACCCCCACCCCTGCCCGCCTCCTCCCGTCTCCCCTAGCCCTCCCGCCGCCGCTCACCGCTTGTCCGAGCCCATGCCGCCGCCCAGGATCTGCAGGCACCCGGCACAGCACTGTCCGGCACCACACGCCGAGCGCACCCGCACACCCCTTAGCACTGCCTCGCCACAAAATGGCGCCGAAGGGACCACCCGTCTTCTACCCAGCAGCCACCTCGCGCGCCGACTGGAAGCTTCCAGGCGAGGCGCATGCGCAGCAACCACCCGCCGCGGGGCACGCCGGGAGATGCAGTTCTGGGGGGCGGCGCCATTAAGGGTCCTGCTGTCCGACCGTTCCCCCTTATGGGACAGGGATGCTTAGAGCCCTGTCCAGCTTGGCCCTGAATACTGCCAGGGATGGGGCAGCCGCAACTGCTCTGTGAAACATGTGCCAGTGCCTCGCTACAGGACACTTCTTCCTTATGTCCAATTTAAAACTGCCCTCTGTCAGTTTAAAGCTGTTGTCCCTTGTCGTGTGACTACATGCCGCATCCAAAGTCCCTCTCCAGCCTTCTTGGAGCCCTTTAGGCACTGAAAGGGGCTCTAAGCTCATCCTGGAGTCTTCTCCAGAGTGAGCAACCCCAGCTCCTCCAGCATGTCAACAGCTAAATAGCTGTCATGGGCTGCTGTCCCTTCGGAGAGCACCTGCCTCAGTAAAACTGAATCCCTTCTGCTCACAAGGGAGGACATGGGGCTATGCCCTGTCTGCACTGCTTGGGCTCATACGGCCAAGCCCAGGAGCTACAAAGCCACGGAGACTTTGGCCCCAGCAGCATTGTCCTCTCCACGTTCCCGGCACAAAGGGCAGCTCTGCCTCCTCCCCGTGACACCAATACTTGTCACCGCTCCTGCACAGCCACTCCTGCCCGGACCCGCACCCCTCGGAGCACGGCAGGTGCCAGCAGGGGCAGGCAGAGGTTTGAGGAGAACACGGCAAACCACATTCAAATGCCAGGATGCAGTCAGGTCCTCCTCACCACCTGACCCTCAGCCCTGTCTGTTTGATAGGGCCCAAGAAGGGATATTTAACACAGAGAATGGTACCAGCGTTAACCCTTTCAAAACAGTTTCTTTAGTCTCGGAGCATGGTGGGAAGGGGCTGGCTGGAGGGCAGGGTGCTGCCAGGGTCACCTCTTGTCCAGGGGCTGCTTGGCAGTACAGGCAGTACAGTGAGTACAGGCAGGACGTAGAGCAGGCAGACAGGCAGTACAGACAGACAGACAGGGCAGGCAGTACAGGCAGACAGACAGGTGATGCAGGTGGACAGGCAGTACAGGCAGACAGGTAGATGGGCAGTACAGCAGCACGCAATACAGGCAGACAGACAGGCGATGCAGGCAGTACAGACAGTACAGGCAGACAGGCAGTACAGACAGACAGGCAGTACAGGCAGACAGGTAGATGGGCAGTACAGCAGCAGGCAGTACAGGCAGACAGACACGCAGTACAGACAGTACAGACAGACAGGCGGTACAGGCAGACGGGTAGACGGGCAGTACAGCAGCAGGCAGTACAGGCAGACAGACAGGCAGTACAGGCAGACAGACAGGCAGTACAGACAGGCAGAACAGACAGTACAGACAGTACAGACAGACAGGTGATGCAGGTGGACAGATAAACAGCACAGGCAGACAGGTAGACGGGCAGTACAGCAGCAGGCAGTGCAGCCAGGCAGCAGGCAGGCCTGTCACAGGGTGCATGCGCTAGCCGGAGGCGTGACAGCTGTTTCCGCTGTCATCCCTGGCTGCTGCCTAAGGAAAAAGTTTCTCCTCCAGGCAGGCTGCCTGACCAGTCTGAAGGCTCTCGGCGGCTCCTTGGCAGGCAGCCCTGGGCAGTGGGAGGAGGTAGGACATGGCTGCTCCCCGCTCCTCTGTCCCCGTTGCTGCCCCCAGCACCCCCACTTCAGCTGGGACTGGTGGGGGGCATAGGAGACAGGGGCTCTCCAAGCCCCCCCATGCCCAAATCAAAGCACTTCACTGGTCTTGGGAGGGGTTGGGGGGGATGGCATTGCCATGTCTGGGGGGATGGCGTTGCATGTTTGGGGGGATGTCATTGCATGGTTCCCTCTCCTGCATGGCTCTGGGGGCACAGAGCTGGGTGAGCCTTGGGGACACATTCCTGTGGATTGGGGGTTCTTGGTGAGGGGAGGTGAGGGCTGGCAGGGCTCTCCTGGACCCCCCACCTCTCCAGCAGACCCTCGTCCTCTTCCAGCTCTTCTGATCCAAGTTTGCTGTGCAAGCAGCTGAGCCCCTCCACGCTCCCCCTCGGCTCTGTGTCACTGGGCTCTTTCCACTTCGGGGTCCCTCAGGGGCTGAAGGGTGCTGAGACACTCTGCCCCCCACCCTGGACAGAGAGATGAGGCTGAGATAGCTTGTGCACAGAAGTCCCATCCCCTCCTCCAGCCCTGCTTTGGGCTGAAGACGCAGGGAAAGCAAGGCACAGCCCATCAGACTTTCTCAGAAGGGCAGCTTGGCAACTCTCACCTCTCCCTCTGCTGTCTCCAAGGATTTTGCTGGGGGATTAAGGCTGCACTGACCTCGCGGTCGCAGGGGGCTCAGTCATGGCTTCCAAGCGTCATGCGTCCTCCTCGAAGCAGCCAGACGGCAGGGAAAAGAAAGTGAAAGGGGAAGAGGAGGATGACACCTGGAGCTCCACCTTGGCAGCCCTGAAAACTGCTCCCAAGGAGAAGCCCCCCACCACCATTGATGGGCTGTGCCCTCTGAGCACGGCACCAGGTGCCCGGGTGAGAGCAGGGCTGAGATACCCAGAGGGGCAGGGATGGGAGAGTGTGGGTAGGAGGGTTGGGG
This sequence comes from Acanthiza pusilla, assembly GCA_036630365.1. Classification (NCBI taxonomy): domain Eukaryota; kingdom Metazoa; phylum Chordata; class Aves; order Passeriformes; family Acanthizidae; genus Acanthiza; species Acanthiza pusilla. Next base: position 14,460,016 of record JAXCHO010000001.1, read on the forward strand.
GTGTCCCAGAGCAGCCCCTCCCCTGTTGACGCAGGGTCAGCCCCAGTTTTCCTTGCAGACCCCCCTGGGTTCCCACTGGGACATTTCTGCACCCTCTCCTTCCCCAAACGCTGCACAGGTGCCAGCCCAGGCCATGTCACACACTGTAGGTCTATGAGGACTATGACTGCACCCTGAACCAGACCAACATCAGCGCCAACAACAACAAGTTCTACATCATCCAGCTCCTTGAGCATGATGGTGCCTACAGCGTCTGGAACCGCTGGGGCCGTGTGGTGAGTGCACCCTGGTGCTGCTCATCCCCCACACCTCAGCTGTCCCCACCCTGCCTTCGGAACCCCAAAAGCTGAGGGTGAACCTGGTGGTCGCCCATCCTTTTCCCCTGGTCCCAAACCAAGCAAGCAGCTGTCCTGCTATAGCCCTTTAATGGGGGGGCTTCAAGGACTTGCCCCCACACAAGATGGTCAGCCTGGCTGGGGCATGTGGCACCTGTCACTGCAGCTCAGCAAGAGGTCCTGGGGTGTCTTCCTGCTGGTGGCTCAGCACGTTCCTGCTTGCTGCCCCACGGCCCTGCCATGACAGTCCCCCTGAATCCTGCCTGCTCCCGCCGGCATGGGGCTGGTGCAGCAGGGATGCAGGGGAGGCCCTGACCGTGGCTGTCCATGTCAGGGAGAGGTGGGCCAGTCCAAGCTCATGCCCTGTGCCTCCCTGGAAGCTGCCAAGAAGGACTTTGAGAAGAAGTTTCGGGAGAAGACCAAGAACAGCTGGGCAACGAGGGAGAACTTCATTGCCCAGCCGGGAAAGTACACACTCATTGAGGTGCAGCCAGGGGCCGGGCAGGAGGTGGAGGTTGCCCTCAGGGTGAGTACTCTGGGCACCCAGGGTGTCACCATGGAGGGGGGGATCCTCATATTGCGCTCCTGGCCCACTGAACACCAGCACATCCAAGAGGGTCAGTGGGATGGGGTAGGATTTGAGGGGGGTCTGGGTGCATGCTGAAACAGTTTGCAGGCAGAGGTTTGGGGCTATTGGGTTAAAATGGAATGGGGGGGCATCCCAAATGAGAACCACAGGCTTTTAGGTGGCCATGGAAAGTGGAGGCAGCACCTGCCCATGGCTCTGCTGCTTGGGGGCCAGACTCTCCCCACAGAGACGGGCAGCTCTGGTGCCATGCTCTCACAGCCTCTCGCAGGCTCACAGCTGATGCAGGGCATCTGCAGGTGGATGCCATGGATGGAGACAAGGTCTGCAAGCAGCGGGTGCTGCCCTGCACCTTGGACAAAGCCACACAGGACCTGGTGTCCCTCATCTTCAGCAGTGACATGTTCCGGGATGCCATGCAGACCATGAATATCGGTAGGAGGTGATGTGTTGACGGGTGGCATGGGCTTTGTCTGGGGGTAGCAGGTAGGGTGGCAAATGGAGCAGAGGTGCTGATGGATTTTAGAGCATCCCCCCTGATATCCTGGCACCTGGTGGGACTGTAGACTCCCCATGCTGGGTGCCCACACTTGCCCATGGTGATACTGGAGGTTCTTGGAAGCAGCTGTGGGGTGAGTAGGGTGGATGGGTTCACCCTGTCCTCCCCTGTAGATGTGAAGAAGATGCCTCTGGGGAAGCTGAGCAAGCAGCAGATAGCGAGGGGCTTTGAGGCACTGGAGGAGCTGGAGGCAGCGCTGAAGGAGCAGCCCCCCCAGGCCACTCGCCTGGAGGAACTCTCCTCACGCTTCTACACCATCGTCCCACACAACTTTGGACGGGCACGGCCACCTCCCATCAACTCCCCTGACCTGCTGCGTGCCAAGAAGGACATGCTGTTGGTGAGATGCCAGGGCACATAGTGGGTGGCATCCCTTCCCAGTGGGGCAGGAGCTGCTGGCAGGAAGCTGGGCTTGCCCTGGTCCCCCGGCATAGTGCCCAGCCCTGCCGGTGAGGATGTCCCTGCTCTGTCCCTGCCAGGTGCTGGCTGACATTGAGGTGGCACAAAGCCTGCAGGCACAGAAAGTGAAGGAGGAGGAGGAGGAGGAGAAAGAAGTTGTCCATCCACTGGATCAGGATTACGCTCTGCTCTGCTGCCAGCTCTCCCTGCTGGACCCAGCTTCACGGGAATACCAGGTGCTGCTTGTTCCACGGTGTCCCATTATGGGAAGCAATTATGTCAGGCCTGTGGGCACCCCAAAGGTTCCTACTGTCCCAGGGGGGCCGTGGACACTGCTGGGATGGCTGCCTGGAGTAACGCAGCTTCCTTGCCTCTCCCTGGCAGCTGATCCAAACCTACGTGGCGCAGACTGGGCACAAACTCCGCATCCTCAACATCTGGCAGGTGGCCCGCAATGGTGAGGTGAGGAGGAGGTGATTTTCCCCATGTCATAGTGGGGAAGGCTGGCATCCCAGGATTGCGTTAGGGCTTCTCCATCCAGGAGGGGATTCAGCCCAGCTGGCCAGTGCCAAATAGGCACCTGGTCCCCTGCCCCTCCAGCCAGGCACTGGGGCTGCACTGAGGAGGTGGGTGGCAGTCCTCTGCCCCTGGGCACCCATGTCTCCCTCTGTGGACAGCCCTTAGCTCTGCATCTCTCCAGGATGAGCGTTTCAAGGCCCATGACCTCCTGGAGCATCGACGACTGCTTTGGCATGGCACCAACGTGGCGGTGGTGGCGGCCATCCTGAAGAGTGGGCTGCGCATCATGCCCCACTCGGGTGGGCGTGTGGGCAAGGGCATCTACTTCGCCTCCGAGAACAGCAAATCAGCCTGCTACGGTGAGGGTTCTGGGATGGGCAGGGCTGCTCGTGATGCCTGCAGGGTCTGTGTGAGCCTGGCCGCCTTTGCACACCCCCTGCCAGGCAGCTATGGGCATGCCAAGCCCCTTCCCTGCCATGGCAACTGGTCCCTGTGTCCCAGCATGACCTGGGCACAACCGGATGGGAACACCAGGGATAGTGCTATCATCCCCATCTCTTTTTCCCATGGCAGTGGGCTATACATCTAAGAAGGTTGGCATCATGTTCCTGACAGAGGTGGCCCTGGGCAAGCCCTACTGCATCACCTGCGATGATCCCACACTGTGTCAGCCACCTGCTGGCTATGACAGTGTCGTGGCCTGTGGCCGGACAGAGCCAGGTGAGCCTGGGGCAGGAGGGTTGTGGGGGCTGTGGGGCTGTGGTGGGCACAGGGCAGGGTGGGAGAGAAGCCAGATGTCAGGTTTGATGTGGTGGGGGGTCTCTTCTGGCCCAGATCCTGCGCAGGATGAGGAGATGCTGCTGGATGGCAAGAAGGTGCTGGTGTCCCAGGGCAAGCCCATCCCCATGCCCACCTACAAGGACTCCTCCTTCAGCCAGAGCGAGTACCTCATCTACCAGGAAAGCCAGTGCCGGATCCGCTACCTTGTCCAGCTCCACTTCTGAGGGTGCCTGGGAGCACCATGGCCCTGGCCCAGCACCAGCTGGTGACACCCATCAGCCCAGAGCACAGTGATCTCAACTCTCTGGCCACCCCACCTGGGGCTTGGCAAGGGACAGGCTGGCGTGGGGACTGAGCTTGCTTTGATTGTGAATAAAAGCGCCGTGCCTTGTGCCGAGTGGTGCTCTCGCTTTCCTGGCCAGCAAGGAAGGGTGATGGTGGGTCCCTGAAGGGATGGCAGCGGGTGGCTCTGGAGGGGCTGCAGCCTTCAGATGAAAGCTGGTGTCTTTGAGAGCCAGCAGCTCTTGTCACCTTAGCAAGGCACATGGCTCATGCCCACCCCGTGGCGTCAGAGCTAGAGAGGGTGAGCAAGATCTGCTGCCCTGCCCGGGCATGGAGGAATTCGTCCATCCATCCTGATGGTGAGTGCCTGCCCTCCCTCTAGTGCCATGCCTTGTGCCATACCTGCTGCCCTGCCGCAGCCTGGCACCCATGCCAAGGCCCTCTCTGTGCTCATGTTTTCCCCTTGAGCACCTCTGGGTACTCAGGATGCCAGGGAAGGGCAACTCCCAGCTGTGTTGCCCTGATGCCCCATGAGCATCCATGTGCCAATGGAGATGATTTGCTGCAGACCTGCCTGTAGCTCTGTCCTTTGAGCCCCAGGGACCTGAGGGCTGAGCTGTTCCTGTGGAAGGACCAGGACTGGTGCGGTGGGTGGGGGGGCACAGGGCTCAGGGACCCCGGTCCTCCTTTTCTGAGCCCCTGCCGGCTGCTAGGACCCAGCAGCTGTCCCCGTGGGACTGCCACGGGTGCAGGCAGTGCAGGCAGCGCCGGGAGTGACAGCTGGTGCCATCCGCAGCTGGCAGGCTGCAGGCAAACAGGATGACGAGCGGGTGACGGGAGCGGGGAAGGGGGAGCGTGGCCTCACACAGGGCCGGCAGCCCCGGTTCTGCTGCGGGAGCAGCACCAGCAAGAGGGACCCGGCGAGGAGAGGAGCATCACCCATCACCCCAAGAGCAAAGGTGCGCTGAATCCCACCCACCCGGGGTCCCCTGTGACCAGAGCAAGAGGATTGGGGCAGGAAAGTTGTGCTGTCCTTTCTTGGGACATACTGGTGCCATTGGAGAGGGGATGGGGTATCAGCCTGGCATGGGTGCCCACGGGTCCCAGCAATACTATCCCTGGCCAGGTTGGGAACAGCCTGGGTGCCAGCTCTGGGACAGCCAGGGTGGTGTTCACTGGCTACCTCTCCCTCCTCCAGCACCTCAGAAGTGTGCTGGTTGTCTCTGTGTTTCTCTGTGGCACTTCTTCATTTTTCTTCTTTCCTTTCACACCCCGCTTCCCATCCCAACAGGCAAGGAGAAGGTAGCAGCCATGGTTGTGGTGGGGTTATCCTCTATGGGACACAGGAGAAGAGCCCTTGCTGCCCAAGCACCGGAGCTGCTGGCTTAGCCCTGGAGGGGATGGCGAGCCGGACGGAGTTAAACACCACGGACAGCCTAGAGCTGTTCTACATCCCTGAGCACTCCATCGCCCAGGAGGTGCTGGGCCTCTTCTGCATGATCCTGCTCACTCTCACCGCCCTGGTGGCCAATGTCGTGGTGATGGTCATCATCCTCAAAACGCCCCTTTTCAGGAAGTTCATCTTCGTTTGTCACCTCTGTGTGGTCAATCTCCTCTCAGCCATTTTCCTCATGCCCCTGGGGATCATCTCCAGCTCCTCCTGCTTCAACAGGGTGATCTACAGCATTGCTGAATGCAAGGCAGTCATATTCCTGAATATCTGCTTTATCAGTGCCTCCATTCTCACCATCTCTATCATCAGCGTGGAGCGGTACTACTACATCGTCCACCCCTTGAGGTATGAGGTCAAGATGACCATCAGGTTGGCGGTGGCTGGAGTGATTTTCATTTGGGTCAAGTCCATTCTCATCACTGTCTTGGCACTGGTGGAGTGGCCTCATGGCAATGGGGCCACCAGCGCCAGCCGCTGCACAGTCTACTGGAGCCCTGGGGCCCACAAGAAGGTTTTTGTGATCCTCTTCAGCATCACCTGCTTTTTCCTGCCCACCATCATTATCCTTGCTGTCTACTCCAGCATCTACCGCGTGGCCCGGACTGCATCCCTGCAGCAGGCGCCTGTGCCGGCACAGGCAGTTGCACCCAGACAGCGATGTGACTCCATCACCAGCCAACTGACCATCCTCATCGCCAGGATCCTGATGCTGTCCAGGCTGATCCCAGATCGTCTTCTGGGAAGCAGCAAGGCCATCCTCACCGTGGTCCTCATTGTGGGACAGTTCTTGTGCTGCTGGCTGCCTTTCTTTGCTTTCCACTTGCACTCCTCCATCACTGTTGGCATTCTGGGTGGTGGGCACGGGGAGATGTTGGTCACCTGGATTGCCTACTCCTCCTTTGCCATTAATCCTTTCTTCTATGGGCTGCTGAACCGCCAAATCCGTGAGGAGCTGGCCCGGCTCCGGCGCAGCTGTCTTAATCGTCCACTGGGTCAGGAGCTCTGTCTTTCCATCTCAGAGGCTTCTGTTCAGGAAAACTTCTTGCAGTTCCTCCAGAGAGCAACTTGCACACTGGAGACCCACACCAGCTGCATCAGCCCCAGCCCCAGGAACAGGCTGGACCAGACCACAACAAGCTTCCCCATCCCAGGTCAGGTTCCTGAAGAGAGCAGCTGAGAAGGAGGCTCTGTCCCACTGTGCTGGGCAGGAGACCTGCTAGGGACCATCAGACTTGCTTGGACCCAATTTCGTGAATTTGGAGGAGGTTCAGGTTTTGCCTTTTCTCTGAGCTTATGGTGGAAGATGGTTTCTCTGCTGGGAGAAGGTAGCAGATCTGGGGAAGTCACATCTCTCTCCTGCAGGCTCTAATTGTCTCTGGCTCCACCAGCACAGCCCAGTTCCATGGATGGGCTCTCCTCAAGACATGGGGCTCCTGCACAGGGGCAGGGGATGGGACACCCCCATCTCCATTGCCCTACTGGGAGCACTCTTGGCCAGCAGGGAAGAGCAGATGTCCCTTGCATCCTACCCAGGAGCAATGTTCCAGCTAATGCCACTAACACCAATAACAGGGCCCCGAGCATCCTGCAGTCATGGAGACCTCCATCCTTGGCTGTTTAACCCAAAACTAACTTCTGTGTGGAGGAGCTCCTGCTCCCTGTGACACTGATCAGGGGGACACACCCACAGGGCTGGCTCCGGCTGTGTCACTGTTTGTCCTGCTGGCATGGCAGCATGCAATGCCTGTGGCCATGCCTGGCCGTGCCCTCTGTCCCCCTCAGCTGGCAGTGACCACCCCCCTGGGGGGGACCTGGCTGTCCAGGGGTCCATGCCAGGCTGTTTATGGACACAGCTGCCCAGCTGAAGCCTGGCCAGCAGTGCCACGTGCCGGCCGACCTGGGCTGCTGGCCAAGGGCACACTGGGGTGGACATGGTGACACAGGGTGCTGGGGGGTGGCTGTGTAGGGTGCCCCAGGGCAGCAGCAGCCAGAGGGGATCAGGAGCTGCTGTTTTGCTTTAGTCTCATTGCTTTTGAAGGGCTTGGGGACCCTCTCGTGGGGTCCCCAGTGCTAGAAAGGGGACTGTACCCTTTTGGAGAATGTTGCTCGGGTACATTACCCTCAGCCCACCCACAAAGGCCCAGGAATGGTGTTGGCATGGTGGGTTGGAGATGTCCCTACTCCAGTAGTAACTGCAGGCCTGAGGGAAAACTGCCCTATGGCCTCTAACTGTCCCACAGCGGGGAAGGGGCTCCAGGAAGACCCACAGAAAGATGGGGCTGAAGGCCAGTATCCCCATCTAGACAGAGGGATGCCCTTCCAGCCACCACCCAAGCACCTAGGAGCTGGGGCCACCCCTGCTCTGGGGTAAGTCTCCACTCAGGGTGGGGTATATTCTTATTATCATTGGTATTTTCTTGTAAATTTTATCTTTTTATTAAATCATTGATAAGTTACAAAGGAGGAAAAAATATAGACTCATATATATACAGCATTTCCAAGCCAGCAGGGACTGGCTCTTGGATGGGGTTGCTGGGAGGCGATTGCCCCAGGGTGGCCCTGAAAGGGTCCCCCACCAGAGCCAGTGGAAGGGGGACTCCTGGGGAGGCCAGGCAGTCCTCATCCAGTGGGACCTGGCTTTTGGGTGCCAGATGGAGTGTGGGCATGAGCACGATGGCAGGGCAGGCAGGGTGAGGAGCAGGAGGCAGGGTCCCACGCCAGCACAGGGCACTGGGAGAAGGGACCCTAGGCCGGCAGGGACAGCCCCCCCACCCAATACCAGGACGCATGGTTTCTGTGCAGAAAATCAGGGAGGGGGGCACAGCACTGCTGGGACGGGCAGCAGGCAATGAAACAGCCCCTTCCTCCAGCGGGCATCACCACCTGGAAGACCCTTCCCTTTCCTGGGGTGGGGGGCGTGGGGCACCTTGCAGGGGCCGAGGCCAGGGTGGGTGGTGGGAAGGTCTCCCTGCTACTGAGTAGCACCCTGGACCCCCTGGCCCACCCATCAGTGGGGTTCAGTAGGGCGAGAACTTCTGCCGGTCAGCTTTCTTGGTGCCGTTGGCCGCAGAGATCTTGGTCGTGTAGGTGGTGGTGCCGCCATTGGGACCTGCCACGGAGGATGGGGACAGCGCCAGGAAGGACACCGGCTTCAGGCCGATGAAGTTGGAGAGGGAGATGGCGTAGGGGGTGCCCAGCAGGGCTGGGGGGGCTGGAGCGACGGCAGGAAGTGCCGCACCAGAGCCTGGTGCGAGGGGCTGGGAGAAGCCCATGCCGAGGTCCATGGAGCCAGGGCCTGGTGGCACCTGGGAGGTAGATTTAGCCGTCTCTAAGCTGGGGAAACAAGAAAGAAGGATGATGGTGAGTACCATGGTGACAGAGTGGGTCTCCCACCGCAACCTTAGGGCACAGGAACAGTGTGCCCCATCCCTTCTGGCACATGTCTGTGTGGCACATCCTGGATATTCCACTGAGCAGGATAAAAAAGCTGGGGTTCAAATCTGGTGGGTCTCAGGTCCTGCACCTACCACCTCAGGATCTCAAAGCACCACCCAGCTCATCCTTCTGAGGTTGCTGTGGTGGGGGTATCCTCCAAAAGCTGCCTTGGGGTACTGAAGAAGTGCCACCCCTCATTAGCACCCAGCATGTGTCCCCCCTAGGCTGACACCTACCAGGCTGTGATGAGGTACTGAGCCAGGGTGATGCTGACAGGGGTCCCTGTGATGGTCACGTGCCGCTCACTGGAGCCCTCAGTCTGGTTGCCAATCTTGATGTGGGCGCCTGACATCTGCCTGATCTCGCTGATCTTGCTGCCGTGCCGGCCGATGATGCAGCCGATGAGCTGAAGGGGCAGGCACAGGGTGAGCTGGGAGCAGCCAAGGCAGTCTTGCCAAGCAGGGAGCTCCCAGGGGCGAACCTGGACACCCCCTACACCTCAGAGGGTTGGTAAAACTGAGGAAGGCACTGGGAGGGCAGGGCACTTCTTTCCTTGGGCAGACCCTGCTTTTTGGTCTCACTCAAGTCCCTCTTGCTGGCATTGCTGGGCTGCCACATGCCAAGGGCTTTCCTTGACATTGGCCAAACCCTTTCCCCCCATCCTGTGTTTCAGTATCCCTTTTCTTCTGCTCCAGCTACTCCCTCCTACTCCTAAGCTCTGGCACAACCTCCTCTGTGTGGGCCAGTGGGTGCTGGCCTCGTCAAAGTGCCTCCGGGATGGGACACATGGGTGGGGATAAGCTGTGGCTCCCCTCGTCATTCCCAGACCAATACATACGTCATTGGGCACCAGGAACTCCTGGGAGCTGCTCTGGGAGCTGGCATCCATGCCTGGAGAGAGAAACAGAGATGTTAGCAATGGGGGAGCAGGTCTCCAGTAGCTCTGTGCCCCTACCCCAGCCCCATACTGGGACAGTCAGCAGCCCTTGGGACAAACCTGGAGTATCCCTGGGGAGAGGCAGGGAGGATGGGGACATAGGCAAGAGTCGTAATTTGGTGCTGGTGCTCTCCCACTGCAGGATTGGGGAGCACTGGCGGGTGCAGGGACCCCAGGAAAACAATGACAGGGTTGTGCTGGAGGAGCAGGTAGACATGCTGGGGGAGCTGGGACTGGAAGGGGTGCAGAGCATAGGAACCCCTTCATCAGGGCGAGGCGTCTGGTGGCTCAGAAGGGGCACCCACGGGGGGAGCATGGGAGATGCTCACCTGGCATCATGGCGGGTGCATGGCCCAGGGGGGCGAAGGGAAGCGTGTGCCCTGATAGCTGCTGCAGCTTCGTCACCTGCCCAGGCAGTGCGAGGAGGAGGAAGGTGGTGTTAGGGGTGATGGCAGAGGGTCGCCTGTGCCCTAAGTGCCTCCCAAGACAGGCATTTCCAGCAGCACCCATCCCGGTGGGCACGGACCCCACTGACACAGAGAGAAACTCACCTCTGCAGGAGAGACCCCACTGTACTGGCCCTGCATAGAGAAGCCCTGGGGAGAGAAAAGGGGCATCAGTAGCAAGCCAGGTGGGGACCATTGTCTCAGGTCACTCCCCCTGGGGCAGAGAGACTACCCTAAGCCCAACAGAGTTGCCCCTTGCTGGCAGAGGCTGCCCCCCTGGCCACCTCATGCCCTTGGAGATGCTGTGGCCTCTTACCTGATTGGCAGAGAGCAGGATGGTGCCCAGGGAGAGACCAGGGTGGTAGGGTATGGTGGCCCCCTTCGGAGGCGACTGGAGACAGAAGGAAGGAGGTGGAGGAGATGAGAGATGAAGCTGAATGCCCCTGCAGCCCTAGGGACCCTCTGCCCCTCATGCCCCCAGCAAGCTGGGCACAGCCCCCAGCACCACTGAGGCAGGGTGCTCCTATGGGTTTCCACACCGAGGAACCCTGGTCTTTGGGTCCAAGCGGGTATGGGAAGCCTTGGGGAAGGGGAGGTGGGTATCAGATGCTCCCCTGGGCTGGGCGTGGGGCTTGGCAGGTACCTCGAGGATGACAGCGCAGATCTGCCTCACGCACTGGATGATGGTGTCTGGCACCCCGGAGACGGTGACAGCCCGTTCAGTGGAGTTGGGCAGCAAGTCACCAGCCACCTGCACCTGTGCCCCTGTGCTCTGCAGGAAGCAAAGGGAGATGGTGGTGTCCCCCAACCCCTCCTTGCCAGGGCTCAGCACCTCACACCTCCCCTGTCCCCCTCCTGAGCCCCCGGGGACAATTGCAGGACCTGCAGGGTGATGCTCCCCCTCCTGGATCACCTCTCACAGTCCCTGCTGGACTGTGGCAGCCCCCGCACTGAGTGCTCTGTGCCCCCGGGAGAAACAGGGATCCCACATCTGGGCTACCCTCAGCCTCACCTCCCGGATTTCCCGGATCTTAGCTCCTGCCTTTCCAATGAGGGAGCCACATTGGCTGGCCGGGATGACAAGGCGCAGGGTCACCGGTGCTCTGCCTGCTGACACCCCATCGGCCCCTGCTCCCAGGTCCTGTGAGGGATGTGGGATGCAGTGTCAGACCCCAGGATCCTGCAGGTGTGGGGGAACCTGGTGGGGTTGTAGGAAGGCTGTCTACCTCCTCCAGCTTGAAGGCGATCATGGAGACAGCACGGAAGACGGCGTCGGTGGAGCCGGTGATCGTGGTGATGCGCTCGGGGCAGGATCCTTCCGAGATGGTGATGCGTGCACTGCTCTGGGGACAGTGTCACACCCCGTTAGGGATGCCACAAGCCCTGTGCTTCATGACTTGCCCCAGGGATAGCCTCATAGGGGAAGATTGATGCCTTCGAGCCTGAGCCTTCCCCCTCCCACCTGCCCCAGGCAGCCTTCCCTGGGGTGCTGCTTTGTATTCCCTGGTTCCACCTGGGATTTAGGGGGCCAGGCACATGGGAGCCACCAGGTACAGGCATGACAGGCAGCAGGACCTGGCAGACCCCAGCATGCCCTTACCTGCTCTCGTATCCTCTTAACAGTCTCTCCTTTCTGCAGGGAGAGGAACAGGGTGGGTGGTCAGGTCCAGGGGAGCCAAGGGCTGGCAACACACGGGACCCCAAATCTTACCTTGCCAATGATGCTGCCGATCTCCTGCAAAGGCAGAGAAGAGTGGCACTGTCAGCAGGCAGCTCCCTGCCTCCCACATCCCTCCTCTGCCCACAGGCTGGCTAGAGGCAGACCCTGCCCCAGGGCCACTGGGTGACTTAACTAGTGACACTGGGGCATGGGAATGTGCCCCTCCCTGGTTTAGGATGGGGAAAGAATTCCTTCTGGGAATGCTATTTCCAGGGGAAACTGGGAGCAGGGGAAGAAAACGGCATGGTGAGGAGCTGGAGCTCCAGCATGGCCCCTCACCCCAGGCACCACTGGCCTCCCAGTGGCACCGAGCCCCCTGCCATTACCTTGCCATGCATGAGCATGCGGAGGGTCAGGGTGATGCTGAGCTCTGTCTCCTCAGGACTGCCGCCCACACCACTGGCTCCATCCGGCGATGCCATGGCAGGAGGGCGAGATGAGCCTGTGGGTCATGGTGGTCTTCAGAACGGGTGGATGCCCCAGCTAACCCCCACCCCCAGATCTGCAGCTTGATACTCCTACAGCAGGGAAATTGGGAAACCGAGGCAGGGGCAGCACTGTGCCCTCCTCTGGCAGGGGAGGCTCACATGGCCCCATGGCACCCCACAGGCACCCCGCAACCCCAAAAGGGACCCTCTGCTATGTGTCTGCCTGGGCTGCCTTCAGTCTTTCCCACACAAAGCCAGGAACTGGATGGATACAGGGGGAAGGGACAAGGTGTGTGGAGCATGGCTGTGGGATAGGGTTCTGTTTGCAGAAGCTTGCTGGAGTGGGGAGAGCAGAGGTGGCCTGGGTGGTACCAGGCTATGCAAGCCACCTTCTTTCTCCTCCTCCCTTGCCCCTGCCCTTGCACAAAGCCCCAGGGGAAAGTGAGGCAAGCTACCTGATGGGGACCACCCAACCCAAACCACAGCATGATGCCCACTGACTGATGCCGCTGCACCGTGTCCCCCCACAGAGCACCCCAGGCTTCCCCCGGACCCTGTACCCGGGTGGCCGGGGGCGGCCCGGGCCCCTGGGAGGAGGACAATTACTGTGTGTCCAGGCCCGGGTGGGCGGCTGCGGCACCGCTGGCTCCCGGCAAGCCGGGCGATGCCAAGCAGCTTTGAAACAAAGCACCCGTGTTGGGGCTGGGGCCGTGTCTGCGGGCATGGCGGGGGGGCCGGCTATTTTAGGTGCTGGCAGGACTCGTCACCGCTACAGCACATCTCCTGCATCAGGGTAACGGGGGGGGGGGGCCGCACCCCCTAAGTGTGGTTGAACGCCCCGTCTCCACCCTCCTGGTACCGCGGGCTGGAGAAGGGTGGAGAGATGGAAGAAGGGGAATATTCCCGTTCCTGATGCGGGGGAGCCTGAAGTGGGCGGAGGGGGAGGGATGCACCCTGTTGTAACCCCTGCCCGCGGCATCCGAAGCTGTGTGTGGTGCCGGCAGGAACGGCGGCCGGGGTCCCCAGACCCCTGGGGACGAATGGCAGCAGGAATCCGCCAGGGACAAAAGATCCCACCGGGGGTAGAAGAACGAGGCTGGCGGTGGGACAGGGGGAACGCAGCAGGGCCACGGGTGTCCCCGCACTGCCACAGACAACGCGTGGGGGGTCTGCGGGCAGGGGGTGCCCTCCCCCAGGTGAGCCAGGCTGGCAGGAACGCCAAAGGCCCCGGTGATGGGCACAGGCCACCTGCCATGGCTTGGCTTTGGGACAGCCACCAGGCTGGGCACCGCCCGTCCTTTGGGGCACCTTCGGGTGGCAAAGGGAGGGGAGACGACAGGAGGAAGCCCCCACCCACTCCCCGAGGAAACCTCTCTCTGCTCGCCCTCCCGGCCGCCCCAAGCCCCCTGGTCCCCGCAGGAGTGGGGCCTGGCGGGTACCTTTCCGTGCGCCTCGTCCCTCCACCGCCGGCCGCCCTGCTCAGTGCCACATTGTCCCCGGCGGCGCCCAGTGACACCCGGGGCAGGAACAATGAGCCGCTTGACAGGCCAGGGCCAAGCTGGCAGCCCCGGCCCCCACCCCGGTCCACGCCGGGGGCCCCCCTCGCTCTTCCCCTCTCCCACATCCCTCCCTCCGGGATCCTATTACAGCGGATAAGAGACACTAAAAGGAACAATGCACCCTGGGTAAGGCCATCTGCCACCGCTGGGGACATTCCTGGCCCCCCCGGCTCTCCCCCCCCACTTTGGCTCACACATCGCCCCTCTTTGTAATTGCGTGGTTTTTTTTCCTGGAAGCCGATCAGCTGGCAGGGCTCGAGGGCTCAAGGACACCGGAGCGGGCAGGGATGGGGCAGCTGGCACCCCAAATCCTGCTGGCACCCCGGGCTGCTGCTGTGAGGGAGTGCCGGGAGGGGCAGGAGGCTCCCCTGTATGGGGGGGCCGGGACTGCAACAGGGGACCTGAGCCATCGGGGTGGTCAGGGATACTCCAGACAGTGGGCCTGCCGTACTGCCAGGGCACAGATCAGCTTCTGCACCCTCGGTACTGCCTTGTGCCCCTCACACAGGCATCCAGCACCCACAGAAAAGTGCCCCCCCCCATTACCTCCCCCACTAAATCCTCCTGGGCCCTGGCGTAAGCAGCTAAAGCCCAGGCAAGCTTGGGGAAGGGGGGGCACCGGGGGGGCACCCTGCTGCCGGCTCCATCTGTGCCCCCGAGTGCCCAGTGCAGCAGCACCAAAGGCAGAGGAGGCAGGTGGCAGGCAGGGGTCTTGTCCCCCTGTCTGCCTGTCAGGCCTCCCAGCCCACCCCCTCATCTGTTCATGGCAGGCACTCGTTGGGTAAATCGCTCCCCACCTCCCCAGGGTGCTGGGTGGATGCCGCCGTGGGCAGGAGCCTGCTGGGGCTGGCAGTTCCCTTTTAAGCCCCTGTGGATTACCCTGGACTTGGGTGCGTGCCAGGAGGGGTGGGAGGAGGAAGAGGAGGATGAAGAAAAGGCTGGAAGGCTAGGGACACGGCTGTCACTACCTTGGGGGACTTACCTGTCCCTGAACACTCCCTGGGCACACTGTGAGGCTCATAGGGGTCCTGCCAGAAGTGATGAGTGGGCTCCAGTGAGGCTGGCACTCACCCACCCACAATCCCCAAATGTACCATCCCTCGGTGGCTGCATCTTCCCTGCTGTCACCCCCCAAAGTCGTGTGGGACAGGGGCCAAGGAGGACGGAGGGTGGGAAGGGTGGAAAAGAAGCAGGATGAAGGTGGCAGGAAAGCAGTGGCAGGGCTCGGGGTTTTATTTGGTCCCAAGAGAGGTGGGTGCTGGTGTGGGCTAGTGCAGTGTGGGTGCCAGCTGAGCAGCTGGATTGGCACAAGGGTGCACGTGCCGGCAGAGGCGTGGGTGTGCGGGCCACATCCTCCTGCTCTGTGGTCCCATCCTCATTTCAGCTGCTGCAGGAAGGCCAGGAGTCCACGGTGCCACTCATTGGGCTTGTCCAGGTAGCAGGCATGTCCTGCACCCTGCAGCATCAGCACCTGGTGCTCAGGGAGGTTCCGCAGGTTGTTCAAGCTGGTCTCCCCCAGCTCCACGTCCTGGTCCCCGTACACGATCAGTGTGGGGGTCTGTAGAGGGGGAATGCACTCTGAGCCTGCAAGTGTCATTCAGGCACGTGCTCCTCCCAGCCAAGGACACCCTGGAGGGGGAGACACTTGCCCTTCTCCCCCACCCAGTATGACAAAGGGAAACTGAAGCTCAGTTTCAGCTGCCCCCTCTTTCGCTCCCACTACCTCACATTTACATTCCTTCATCATCAAGTTCCCCTTTTTCAGTGGTAATAGGATTTCTGGCCTGTTTGACCTTTCCCCTGCCCAACCCCAGTGCCAGGGTCCCCTCTTCACCATTCCCTCCCAGTTCCCTGACCTCCCCCAGTGCCCTTCCAGGCCGTACTTTGATCTGGGCATACTGCTCCGCCGTGAATTTGTCAGTGCAGATGGGTGCCACAGGTACATAGGCCTTGAACAGGTGGCTGTGTTCTAAGAGGAAGGGCAGGGAGTACATGCCACTGAGCGATGGGCTGATCACCACAGCCGGACCCAGGCACAGAGCCTCCGACACTGCCTTCAGGAACGCTGCTGGTGCTGGCTGGCCCACAGGCGCTGGGGCCACAGCATCCTTCGAGCGCCCCAGCCCTGAACAGTGGGAGACAGAAATAGCCCTGTCAGGCTCCACACTGCTTCAGTGACCGTGAAGAAGCCAACAAAGCACAGCAGGTTGCTGGGGTTGCCATCCTGGCACCACAAACCCAGCAGCTGCCCCACCTGGCTCCAGGGCTGTGCTCACCAGCACACCTTACCTGGCAAGTCAATGGCCACGGCTCGGTAGCCGTTCTCAGCCAGTGTGGCGAGTGTCCCCAGCTGGAGCCAGGTTTCGGAGGAGAAGCGAATGCCGTGCAGCAGCAGCACTGTCAGCTTCGGTGCTGCCTGGGCTGGCTCAGCTCGGCGGTAGAAGAGGGTCTGTCCCTGCACCGTGACGGTGCTCTCGGTGATCTGCGCGGTGGCCATGCCTGGGGGCTGTTAAGTGGGGTGAGAGGTGGGAACGGGAGGGCTCATGAGCCTTGTGCCGCCGTCGAGGCCCGGCGGTGGCAGAAGGCTATGAGAGGTCACATCGGCATCGCCTTCACTGTGCTAGCACCGGCAGGGTCGCTGATGCGTCAGGCGGGCTCACGGGCCCGCCCCTGCCTCAGTTTCCCCGTCCTGCACTGGGCCTGCAGCCCTTACCTGCTACTCCGGACACGGGGCTGGCCGCCGCTCGCCTCTTCCCCGCCGCACTACGGGGCTGGGGGTGCCGCGCCCCAGGGCCAAAGACCGGCGGGGCGGGCGAGAGAACGGCGGTACCGCCTCATTGAGCGCAAGGTCCGGGGCGGCCCCGGGAACCGCTGAGGCCATGCTGAGACAGGCCGGGCCGGGCAGAGCCGAGCCCTGCCCCTCCAAGAGAAGCCGAGCCTTGCCGAGCCTTGCCGAGCCTTGCCGAGCTTCGCCGAGCTTTGCCGAGCTTTGCCGAGGCTTGCCGAGCCCTACCCGAACCATACCGAGGCAGGCCGAGCCCTGCAGAGCCGAACCCGAGTTCTGCCGAGCCGGGCTGAGCCCTGGCCGAGCTCTGGCGAGAGACGCCGAGCCGTTGACGAACATAGCCGAGTTCTGCCGAGCTTAGCCGAGCCGCAGCCGATCCACCACCGGCCCCGGCCGTTCGGGCCCTCGTGACTGCGGTGTCGCGGGCTGCCGCCAGGCGGAGCCCGACGGCGCAACGGCGCCGCGCGCGGCGGGCCGGGGGCGGCGGGGCCGGGGCCGAGCGGGGCCGGCAGCGCCGGGCGGGGGGCTCCGGCTGGGCCGGGGCTGAGCAGAGCAGAGCAGCGGGGACCGGGACCTGCCCCCCGGAGCAGCGGGGCTGGGGTCCCGCAGCCCGGCGCTGCCGCTCTCCTTCTCCAGCGGGAGCGGAGATGCTGCTTGCCCGCAGCCGCTTGTGGCTGCTGCTCCTCGGGACGCTCGTCACTTTGCTCCTGTACCTCTTGTTCCCGGCCGCCCGGCGCTCACGGCCTCACGAGGGGAAGGGGGTTTGGCAGGCGGCTAACGGCACCGTGCGGACGGGGATGGCTGCGGGCGAGCCCCCCGTGTTCTACCGGGAGGTTCCCGCAGGAGCTGGCGGCCCCGGGAGGTGGGTCAGCCTGCCGCAGGTGGGGGGTGACAGGCCCTGCGGTCGGTCTTCACCATCCCCCGTGGTCGCCGGTCGCTGCAAGCATGGGAGCCTTCCTGAACCCCTTCCCACCTGTCTCCCCCCACGCAGGCCCGATGTCCTGTTCCTGCACGGCCAGGCGTTCAGCTCCAAGACGTGGGAGGCCTTGGGCACGCTGGCGCTGCTTGCTGGAGAAGGCTACCGTGCAGTCGCAATAGATCTGCCTGGTAGGACCACGGCACTGTGCTTAGCTGATCCCTCCGGGCAGCTCCAGTCCCTCGCCTTAGTCACTGCTGGGCTCTGGACGTCTTTAGGGAGGGTCTGGGTAGCTACTGGTGATCCCTGGGGCAGTGTGCCTGGCATTTATCTCTGTCCTGGGTCATTGATGGCTGGGACTGTACAGCCCTGGGGCTTGATCAAGTGTCCATTTTTTGCCAAGTCATTGAACCTTGGTAAGGAGAGACCATTGCAAGCTGCACAATGCCCCCTGACCATCCTGTGCCCTCTTCCCCATACCAGGCTACGGGGCTTCACCCTCAGCGAAGATGGTGGTGACAGCACAGGGCCGGAGGACTTTCCTGGAGCATGTCCTCCAGGAGCTGGGCATGCAGAAGCCCGTTCTCGTCAGCCCCTCCATGAGCGGCCGCTTTTCCCTGCCCTTCCTCCTGGCACAGGGGGACCGGCTGGCCGGCTTTGTGCCCATTGCGCCCGTGGGCACCAAAGACTACACTGCTGAGCAGTACCAGCGGGTCCAGGTGCGTTGTTGGGCTCTTGGGGGGTGTCCTGGGTACTGGTGAGCCTTGTGGCCAGCTAGCTGAAGGGACATGGAGGGTGACCCTGTTTTGTCCCCCCTAGCTCATGAGGGTGCTGGCACCTGCCTCCCCTCAGTTTTGCAGCCCCCCGTGGTGATGGATGGAGGCAGGCACAGCCCAGGGGGAGTATGGTGGCCGTTTACCCCTCTGACAGCTGCTTTTGTTTTCTCTCTCCCTTCTACAAGACGCCCACCCTGATCGTGTATGGTGACCATGACACACGCCTGGCTCCCCAGGCCCTGCAGAACCTCAAGCACATCCCTGAGCACCGTGTGGCTGTGCTGCCTGGTGCTGGCCATGCCTGCTACCTGGACAAGCCAGAGGAGTTCCACCAGGCCTTGCTGGGCTTCCTGCGCCAGCTGAAGTGACCCCCCTGCCGAGCAGAGTGGCTGGGGCATCCGACGGACTGGGAGGCACAGACAGCTGGCATGAGGGGTGCTGTTCCCTCATGGCGTATCCCCAGGGTGGCAGGGGTGGGAACTGGAGATGTCCCTTAGTGGTAGGACAGGGTGTCAACTGTCATGAGGCCAATAAACTGATGCTGCTCTGGTTTCTGTGTGTGTCCCCAAGCGCCGCGGGGCTCTTCGAGCTCCAGCCCCATCTCTGTGCCCCTAGTGTGGGGCCATGAGGGTGCCCTGTGGCCCCTGCGTGCACCCTGCCCGTCCTGCGCCCCCCGCTCCTCCCCTGCCCGCCCCTGCCCGCCTCCTGCCCGCCGCTGCCGGCGGGGCGGGGCGGAGCGGAGCGGGGCCGGGCCGGGCGGAGCGGGGCCGGGCCGGGCGGAGCGGGGCCGGGCCGGGCGGAGCGGGGCCGGGCCGGGCAGCGCCGGCGGCAGCAGCGCCGAGGTAGGGCCGGGGGCGGCGGGGGGCCGAGCAGCGGGGCCGGGCAGCAGCGCCCGGCACCCTGCGGGTGGGTGCCCCGGTGCCTTCGCCCCCCTCATGCCCGCGCCACGGTACCCCGCACCCCCCTGCCCCCCTTGCACCCCTCCTGTACCCCCCTGCACCCCTTGCCGCGCTGCTCTGCACCCCTAACCATGGTACCTTGCACCCCCTGCACTCCTAGCCACAGCATCCAGCACCCCTCTGCCCTTCTACCCATGCTGCCCCTGCACCCCAATAATGCCACTGCTGCAGCCCTGGCCACGGTACCCTGCAGCCCCTGCACTCCCAGCCACGGTACCCTGCCTGCCCTGTGCTTCACCCCGTGCCCCCTAACCGCAGTACCCCTGCGGCCCTGCCTGCGGGACCCTGCACTGCCCACAGCTCTAACCATGGTGTCCCTGCACCCAGCTGCAGTACCCCTGCACCCCACTGTGCTCCCGTCCTGCCCCCCAGCCATGGTACCCCTATTCCCCCCCTGTGCCCCTCTGCACCCCCAGCCATGGTACCCCTATACCTCCCCTGTGCCCCTCTGCACCCCCAGCCATGGTACCCCTATGCCCCCCCGTGCCCCTCTGCACCCCCAGCCACAGTACCCCTGCACCCTTAACCGCAGTCCCCCTGCACCCCTCATAGCCTCTCTGTGCCTCCTGCTCCCATGTCCCCCACGGTGTTCCCCTTCACCCCTCCTGCTGTACCCCTAAGTACCCCACATCCTCCTGCTCCTCCAGCCACCCAGCACCCCTCAAACAGCTCCCCAGTAGCCCGCCACCCTAATGTGCCCCCCCAGTCCTGCTGTCCTCTAAGAACACTCAATCCCCCTTCACCACCCCCATTTCCCTGCACCACCAGAACGTTTCCTTGCAGCTCTCCTGCACCCTCTGGCCAGGCAGTGTCCCCCCTTCCCTACCTGCACCCCCTTACACCAGCATCCTGCCTTCCCTGCCTGCACTCCCCAGCATCCCCCCAAATGTCTAACTCCTGGCTAATCCCAACTACCATGTCCCTATCCCAACATACCCTTCTTCCCCTTTACCCTTCTTCATACTCCCCCACCTAGTTGCCCCCCTTTCCTCCCAGCTAGTCCTTCCCTGGATTTCACCCCTTGCCTGGGCATCACAGCCTGTCCTAGCACCATGTTTGGTGCAGGAACATGTGCTTTGGGGGAAGAATGCCAGGACAGTGTGGGGAGCACACCCCATGCTGCCCTGTACCCAAGTGGGGGGGATTTCTCCCATGGTGGCAGTGTCCCAGGAGTCACATGGGGGAGACCTTTGCCCCATCTCCCTTCGGTTTCTGTGACGACCAAGCGTGCCGGCGGACTTTGGAGGGGCCGGTGGGTGATTAACCATCTTGCCGCTCTTTCCCCCTGTCCCAGACATGGCACCTGGGAAGCCCGGGAAGAGCGCAGGGGCCTCGGAGAACCCCTCGGTTACACTTTTCCGAGAGTACCTGAGGATTGACACCGTGCACCCCAAACCTGACTACGGTGAGGATGTGGGGACAGGATGGGGAGCCATGTGGGGATCCAGCAATGCAACTTTGCGGCTCCGCTCTTTGGACCCAGGTGCCCAAGTCCTGTGCTGGGGCTGTTTTGATCGTGGTGTTAAGGTGCAAAACTCCTTTGTGCCTTATCTCTGCTGGTGCCTTTGGCTGGGGCAGGGACATCTCAAGTGCACTCAGAGCTGCTGTTTGCTTCCTCCAGCCCCGTGCCTCTTGCTCCCTTTTCCATGCTGCCCTGGCTCTGGGATGGGTGATCTCCTGTGTAGATCTCCTTCTATTAACATTTATGTCTTCCCATGAAAGTACATTTTATTGGTGAGGAGCTCCCAAAACTCCACTGGAGGAATATTGCCCCTGAACTCACCCCCTTCAATTTTTATTTTTTCGTATTTCCCAAATCCTCAACCCGAAGGGACAGTGATGAGCTGCTCCTGTCCCTGCTTCTGGCCACCTCTTGTGTCCAGGACCTGCAGCCCTCCCTTGTCACTCCTTTCCTTAGTCGGGGAACCCCACAGAGCCTTGGGGTCCCTGGGTGGGGTGCAATGAGAGGAAAGGGAGACCCAAATGTAACTCTGGGCACCCCCACTCTTCCTCAGATGCGGCCGTCCGGTTTCTGGAGCGTGTCGGCACCGACCTGGGCTTGGCCTGCCAAAAAGTGGAGGTGAGCAAGCAGAGGAGCAGTCTCCGGTGTGTCCACCCATCCATCCATCCATCTATCCACCTGTTCTTGGGTCCCTAGTGACCAGGATGTTCCTCTGCCTGCACCCAGAGCTGGACAGGAGTGAATCCCCTCTGTCTGTAATCCTCTGCTGACCTGAGCCCTTCCTTAAGCCAGTATTCCGGCTGCTCCCTGCTGACCTTTGCAGCTGCCTGTGCTATGATTAGCTGGGGACCTGGCAGGTTCACGTTGGCGGGGGCCATCCTTCCTGCTGGGCACCGGCTGTCCTGGGAGACTCCCGGACACCAGGGGAAGATGCTGGGTTTGTCTTCCCTCCTCTCAATTGCAGCCAGGTTTGGCACCTGCAGCCAGGCTCTCTCTGGCTGTGAGGGTTCAGGCAGGCCTGCTCCTGCTGCCTGCTCTCTCCCCGTGGAGAAAGGGGTGACTGGCTGGGTGACATCCAGAAACTTCTTCCAAGCTGATGCTTTTGGGCTCCAGCCTGCTGGTCCAAGCCTTTCTGTCCCCATCCTGGACCCTCATGACATCCTGCCTTCATCCCACAGGTGTGCCAGGGCCGCGTGGTGCTGGTCCTGACCTGGCAGGGCACGAACCCTCGCCTGCGCTCCATCCTCCTCAACTCCCACACCGACGTCGTGCCTGTCTTCGAGGTGCTGGGACAGGGCGAGGGGTGGGACAGGCATGGAGGGGAGGACAGGGTGCATGGGAACTGGTGCCCCCTGTGCCCCTCTGCCATCGTGGATGCTGTTCCCTGCAGGAGCACTGGACCTACCCACCCTTTGAGGCAGTTAAAGACTCGCAAGGCAACATCTATGCCCGGGGTGCCCAGGATATGAAATGTGTCTCCATCCAGTGAGTGGAGGGCTCTGTGCTCGCTGGGTGGGCATGGAGCTGGTGGTGTCTCTGAGCGATGCAGGACAGGGTGCCACCATCCCAAGGGTCCCTGGGGCCAGAGGTGCCACTGCTTGACCTGCCCTAAGGTAGCTCAGAGCACACAAGCCCTTCTCCTCCACAGTGACCGGACACTGCCTTCCCTTGCAGGTACCTTGAGGCCATCCGGAGGCTGAAGACAGAGGGGAAGTCTTTTGCCCGTACCATCCACCTCACGTTTGTGCCTGGTGAGTCCCCAGGCTGTCCCCTCTCGGAGCACAGAAGGAGCTGACAGCTGGGTGGTGCTCTGGAGCCTCCCGTGGCTGCCAGGCACGGCCCAGCCAGGCTCTCCAGATTTTGACCTCCGCGAGCTCAAGGCTGGAGAGGTTTCCATGACTGAGGACATCAGCTGTGCTGATGGCACCCAGGCTGGCATGGGAGGAGAACCAGGAGGCAGTGGGCTGGGGGATGCCCCAGTTCCTCCCTCCATGCCAGGCTCTCCCCCACAGATGAGGAGGTGGGCGGACACAAGGGCATGGAGATGTTCGTGCAGCGACCTGAGTTCAAAGCACTCAACGTGGGCTTTGCCATGGATGAGGGTGAGTGGTGGTAGGGCTGGCACAGGGATGTGTCTCCTCTTGGCACA